>OW052193.1:37500-10037500 GCA_932527185.1 Ecliptopera silaceata | reverse complement strand
TAGTTCCCATAGTACAAGTTTTGCTTTGTTTGGGACTAAAGCGCGATGTGTCCATGAATACTTATTTACCTTTATTATTGAAGTGACGTATAAATGAAATAACATTTACAAAGTCAAGTAAGCACTACAAACAAGCTTACATCGTAATCGTAGCATGTAACGCGTCGAAGTCTTTTGAATGCGTGCGCGGGCGCATGCATAAAGACTTAAATGTGAGCGCTTTAGTGTCAAACTTGCAAATTACAAATTCATGAGTGTGCTTTGAATATTATTGTAATTATTGTGTTGGGAATAAGTTTATTACTAAATACCGTAATATACCTATGTATAGGTAAGTAATATAAATTATTTAAAAAATATGCTACTTCCTAAAGAAAGCAAAAAGAAAATAGTAGGTACCTACCACGTGTATTATCAATCGTCGTAATACTACTATTGATAAGATCAGTAATAGATATAATCAATTATTTGTAAGGAAAAGAAAAAGGGGACATAGATTATCAACTTGAAGATGTAGATACCTATATATCTAGCACAAATTTGTAAACACAATAGTACTAGGTGTCCTAAGAAGGCACTTTAATGGTAGGTAGCTGTGAGAAAGTCAGTTAATTCTACTTCCCCGTCACGATGCCAGGTTGCGCCGACCTGGTAATGCTATGTTACAATTTCAAAGGAAATTACAGTCACATACTTATCATACACAAGAACTCAAGACTTGTAAGTTGTAGACAAAAAAACTTTTAGTTGAAATAATAATTGTAATACCTTTTAATATGTTTACTAGACGACGTCCGCAACTTCATCTTATTAAAGTTATATTTTTGATAATGCACACAATATTTTTTATATATTATAGATAATATTGTAGTTTATACATCAGAATAACACATAATATGTAAAGTTTCATTGAAATCCATTCAGTAGTTTTTGCGCATCTTACATACACATCAATCTATACAAACCTTCGTCTTTATACATAAACACCCAATGACAACAAAAATTACGACTTTATATAAGTGGTCAATTGACAATACAATCTCTGTGAAATAGAATACTTGTAGCCAACTTAACTAAATGCTGGCAGGTGGCCCAGCTGGTAGATACTACGTTATTAGGCAAAATTAGAACACCTTTCAAACCACGACTTTAGAAAGTCACAATAGTATACATATACCAGTGTTTAGAAGTCTCTTAATATTAATTTCCAAAGGTACTAGTAGTCAGAACAGGTCTTCGAAAGCTTGCGTTTATAAAATCATAAAACATATGTTATTATGTATGAAAGTGCGTCTCGTTGCGTTTCTTTAGTATTAAAAACTTGAGCAAATTATAAGTTTTTGAAGACCAACATTTCTTATTTAGAATGGTAGGGTGTAACAAAATAACAGGAATTGAGTTGGGTGATTCGCCCATCAACCATTAATCGCTGGCATTCTAATTCGCAATTAATGTGAAGTACCTCAAGAGACAAAATAAGCTGAAAGGTTAATTATTATAAAACGCATAATAAAACTTGAAAATAATAAAATTTAAACAGCTGATGACTGTTAAATCAAAAGCCTCGCAAACACCAACATAACAAAAATACTTAATTAACACAGTTCACTTATAATTTTTTTATAACTTTTTTATTTTGTGTTTACTCACGGCTAAAATGTAACTTAGGTACTTACCTACATTCCGGGCTCAACCAATCAGAGACTGTCGAAAACTCGATCGTTTTCCGTGAAGGTCCCTGATTGGCTGAGTTATAGGATGTACATTATCTGTCAAGTGTGTGAACACCGTATAGCTTGCACTTGCCCGGTGTTCTATAAAAACTGTTGCTCGCCCTGACACTAGTAGTAGTGATCTTAGAATAAAGGATCGGGCGACCTTCGGCTCGTGTGGAGGCTGTGCTTCGTATGTAACCTATACGAGCTTTTACATAGCTGCTAGTTAGTGTAGCTAAACACTATAATAAGTGTAATATTAGGCATATAAAAGATTATTATTATTATTTAAAATATCTGCTATAAAATTAGAGCTTGACTCCTAACATTAGTCAGTAAGTCTTTAATATTATTAAAAAATAAAAATGATAAGAGGTAAAAGCTCCCGCGGTATTTATTTATAATTAAAAGCCAGAAACAAGATAAATAATAGTTTTAAATACTTCAACTAAAGTTTAATAATGATATTTCTAAGTAGATTTCAACAAAATAAAATGTTTGGTATGTAGATTTGCTAACAAAATCTATTTAAAGCTCGTAATGATTCTTTAACTATGCTAACCTAACCACAAATTAAAAAAAGATGTGAACTTATAGCACCAGGAAGACTAAACATCACGAATTAAGCATTAAAACAATTCTTTAATAATGATGATGGTTCTTAGAAATAGATCATTTTTTGCCGAAAATTAGTCAAGGCATTGAAATCATGAACTCAGGCTAATTAGAATCTAGGTATCTCTCACGACACTAGAGACACGTATTCTAAGCTCACTATTTGTTACTTAAGATAAGATTTTTTTTCGTTAATAGTTTGACTACTAACATTAAGGTAATAAGCTGATTTTTTTAAGCTCAATAGCTAGAGCTTTTCTGGACTTAGGTACATCAATTAAAAGCCAAAAATCAAATATCAAGTTTACCTAATACTTCAGTGTTTGATAAATATTGTTTTAGGACTTAAAAAACAGTAACATAAATGACCAATACAAGACCTTTAGTTTACCTAAACAACGGATAAAAATACGAAGTACCTATGTTGAGGATTTTTTGAGGGTTGAAAATACAGGTGTAATTCATAAGACTCATGCACATAGCCTGACCTTATCTCGGCTGCGACATTTCCAAACGAGCGCTAACGACCGTGTGGATGATCAATTTGTGCAGGTCACGATTTATACATATATTACTACTTGTTGCCTTTGACTTCGTTTTATAATTTAAATTATTTTTTAATACAATTTTTTGTTAATACGTACCTATGCACAACACCACCCCATTGCGATGACGATAACGTACATAAAAAAATATTGCAGGTAACTACGATTTCGACGTTTTTGACGACCAAAATTACTCATTATAGGTATTAGAATAGTAACAAAATAAGAACAAGAATTATGAGATGGATGATTATAAATTGTTTATTCACACAGTTATCTATCTGAAAGATGTTCGTAGATAAAGTTCGTATTCGACTTCTTTTAAAAATAAGTTATTATAAAAAATACGCATTAGGGCGCGGAATATAAACAGACAAACAGATGTAGGTACTAACTTTTGCATACACAGATGCGCGTTTGACTTTATGTGTGTGTAATATAATGTTGAATGAATATGCCAGCACCTGTAAGCTTATAAGAACTGTAAAATTGTTTTGTTACGATTATTTTTCTTTCGAAAGTTTCTAGTTGTAATAGTTGTAACGGAAAATTACTTTGATTTGGTAAATTGAAATTTGTTTTGTTTATTTCTTTTACTTTTTTCTTCGTGAGAAGCTGAGTTTTATTTCATTTAATTCTCGAAAACACGTAATGCGTAAAATTAATAGATATTTATTCATACTTAGAGACGATTAAAGTAAAAAGCTCAAAAGTGGTCATAGTAACATTTGTTGTTTATGTTGCAGTTGGCTGTCAACGAAGAAGTGCTGGGAGGTTTCGGCATGACTCTACCTGGTAATGGAATCAGTGATCCACAGGTAGGTAAACATTTATTTATTTGTTTATTTGATAAAGTTACGTTCTCAAAGAGAACTACGAGTCTGTCTATACGAAATCAACGCACTGTCTCTTCAATTAATGTATCTACTTAATTGGTGTTTCCGTGTAAATTGATGTAAGTAAATAAATATAAAGTCAATGGAAGCGGTCGCGCCGTGCTCTGTCCTATGCTCTGTGTTTCTTTGTTTTAATTACTTTGTGGTTCCAACAGGCACTGTTAGTGGAAGCTCTGATCACGTTCGTGCTGGTGATAGTGGTGCACAGCGTGTGTGATAAGCACCGCAACGACGTGAAGGGATCCGCCGCGCTCGCCATCGGTCTCAGTATCACCGCCTGCCATGCTGCCTGCGTAAGTCTATACAACTTCTCTTCAAGTCTATACTACACTTTATATTCTGAGAAGTCAGCAGGGCTATCGTAAACTCGAGATACACTGCGTGTTATATATACGATATTGGTCTCAGCATCACCGCCTGCCATGCTGCCTGCGTAAGTCTATACGACTTCTCTATAAGTCTATACAACACTTTATGTTCTGAGAAGTCAACACGGCTATCGTAAACTCGAGATACACTGCGTGGTGGATATTGGTCTCAGTATCACCGCCTGCCATGTTGCCTGCGTAAGTCTATAAGACTTCTCTTCAAGTCTATACTACACTTTATATTCTGAGAAGTCAACACGGCTATCGTAAACTCGAGATACAATGCGTGGTGGATCACAATGTTATATCAACGTTCAGCGGCTTGACGCATTGAGCGTTCGTTTTTTTATCCAAAATCCTTCTAGAAAGACTTTCATTAAGGTTACCCATATTTATTGTTTTTGTTAGTTGTTCAAACCACCTCTATATAGCCTAACATATAGATAACATATACATAACATCTTTACTTATATATAATGTTAAAATATATTACTAAGTATAATACTTAGCCAAATTTATTATCTATAGTAACTGCACTTATGGAGGATCACTGATTTCCAAAATACAAGTTTTTACTTAGTTTGGAAATTATGGAGCCCACATCAAATACTGACATGTACTATTTGTTTTTATTTTTTTAGGTTTCTGTTACTTTGTACGCTCTTTGGTTGATCAATAAACTTATTTTTATTTTTTTATTTATTTATTTATCCTGATAACTTACTCTCCTGAAAATAAAGATGTTACATTTAGTTAGCATTTTACATTTTTATAATTACTTTAAACTTACATTTGTTATTTTTTTTCTAGATTCCTTTCTCTGGCTCCAGCATGAATCCCGCCCGATCCTTCGGACCAGCTCTCGTCATGGGAAATTGGGCGTCTCATTGGGTAAATACTTTTATTATATTTATCACATTCATTTATTTACTATTACTATTAAATGTAAAATCTAGTTGCATTTTTAATTGAAGTCAAGTCTGTTTCTGTAAGAAGACTCGAAAAAAAACTAACTTTTATAGAGGGAGGAAGTAAGTTTAGGTACGTAGTCAAATATCAATAGCCATAAGCTCTAAGAATTGATGATTTATTGTGTAAGACACTCATGAGTCAGGACGTTCCCAGACGCATTAGATTTGCATACGAAACCTACTCATGTTTATATTATTGAACATCCGCCGGTTATAATTATCTCACCACTTTCGCTTTATCATGTCCCGAGTTCAAATTATTTACAGTTCAAATGTAAAGGATGTAAAATAAAGACATCCAAAAATGCTGTCTGCTTTTTGACCCGTTTTGAAGATGCTATTTTCTGAATCGTTCTTATTCTTATTAATTCCATGTTAATTTAAATGTTGCATAACCCGTAAGGATGGAAGAAGTGCTCGAACTTATTCACAAATCTCAAATACACTGGTCCAAATACCGCCATACAGCCACTTGACTTGTCTCGAAAGCAATAATGGTAACGGGTGCCCTTTTATTATTTTTTCTTGACTGTTCGTTTTACACCTTAGACATTACTATAATAATAAAATAATAGGTTTATGAAAGTAGTGTAGAGAATGTAAGATATAATATCGATCTCGCTGTGAAGCAGTTATTGAAGAATGCCTTTAATTATGTTTTAAAAGAATACATACGCTGCTACTATAATTGCTCCGACTTGATTTGTTCCGACATTCAAATTCAAACAACAGTAGATAAGTACTTGGCTATTATTTCATAATAAGCCAGGAAATATCTAGAATTTTAAATGTATGTCGGTTGAATAATGGCATAATATTATTTTGTATTCAAATAAGTAAAATTAGCATATTTGAGCTTATTACGTTTAGTTGTTTCCAAAATAGGCATATTTGCAAACACGTTCAAGGTCTGATTAGTTAGCACATAAAATACTAAGTAAAAGTATCAACGTTGTTTATATTTTTTTAGAGAAAACAAATATTTTACTTATGTACTTACCTACTTCGATATAATGTTTCTGAGAAGATATTTTTAGATATTTTTAGATCAGTAGGTACTTTCTTTTTTAAATAAAATACGTTAGATATTTGTAGGTAATTCTGATAAGAGTGAGTGGAAGAACAATTCATGATGTGCCGACCCCTTAGCATGGGATAAGGACAGGAAAATGATAATGATTCTTAACTCGCATAAAGTTGATATTTTTGAAAACCTAGAAACAAATGAAGCAATATCCAGTTACGTAAGAACCAGAGGAAATCTAGCTATTACTAGGCAATACGCCATTAGGCCTATTGTGCCTTTCGTCCCATGTTTGTATGGCGCAAAGAAAGCGTGAAGGTTTTCATTGTCTAGTCCGACATGTCTTAGAACGGTATCTCCAGTGATTTACGTAACGTTTCTTGTTATGATAGAAATAATGAATACACCATAGGTACTTAATTATGAATTTAGAATTATGTACTTACTACCAAGTCTTTTTTCTTTTTTTTCTCTTGACCGGCGTCACAGTTCAGTTGGTAGTTGCTCTACCTTCAATGCTGTGGGTTCGATTCCCACCCAGAGCAAATATTTGTGTAATGAATATAAATAATTGTTCTGTCTCTAGGTGTTACTATGTATTCTATGTATGTAGGTATTTACAAAAAAAAGTGTATAGGTATAAGTATTCTATCAGCCATCTAGTTTCTATACCTAGTACAAGCTTTGCTTAGTTTAGGACTATAGTGTGTGATTTATTTAAAATAACAATACTTACATTATGATTAACCTTTGTGTGTCGTAGGTGGAAGGCAACTAACATACTTGTAGTGCTTGTCGTACTCTAGCGACCTTTCATTGAAATGCAATGCAAAGGTCTTGGGTATCAACGACGTCGAACTTTTCACGCTAAAGTTTAAGTTTGATGATCGAAAAACATTCTTAACATTACCTAGGTTACCTACTAATTTTAGTAGATAGTAATTTATCTAAGCAAATGAAGATCTTCTGACTTTATTTGTCAGCAGTTTATGCTTGCTGCTTTAATTCAGACTACTCGTCTACTCTTTTCACATTCAAATCATCTTTCACAAACAATCAAAACACTTCTTTTTCGGCCTTGCTCAGCCACGCTTGTATTGACAATAACAAAACTAATTAAATCGTATTTTATCCACAGGTATACTGGGTGGGACCTATCCTCGGTGGAACCGTGGCCGGTATCATCTACAAATACGTTCTGAAGATCGGCAAAGCTGGCGAGAGTGGCTCCTATGACTTCTAAACGACATCTTCCGAATGTAATGATACACGCAGTGCCTTTGAACCGTTTTGTCTAGCGCATTGAACGCATACCTACACCTCCACATTTTCTGGCTTTTAGCTAAGGCTAAGGAAATATTCATGTCATTTAATGAACTGTAAATTACATTGCCCAAATATGTGCCAGGTGTTTTTAATTAACTTTTTAGGATACTAGATATTTAGGCACACTTGATTCTATGCAGTATTTAAAATCTGACAGCACGTGTTACTACGCAAATATGGCATAAGGGTTTTGGTTTCAAATAAATGAAATTGTGAATTATTCAATGCGCGAGACTAAATCTGAGAAAGAAAAGGGTCTTCCAGTCTCGATACACCTTGTTGAATCAAGGTACTTTATTATTGTTATGTTAGTATTGGCATATCACCTAATTTATTTTTAATATCCAAAGGTATTTGAAGAATTATATATCTGGGAATATAAAAACAGATTCTACTTGTTACACAAGATAATAACTAGCTTCTAAGTAGCGTTAACATTTAAGTTTATTTATATTGTGAATAATTAAGTGTAAGAATAAAGTATTGGCATGTAGTACATGTCCTTATTGAGTGCCTGTGTTAGTTTTATGAATAATGTGAGATTAGAAATAATGATTGTATTAAATCTCACACGTTATAATTATTGTCGTAATAAATATTATTGAAATATTGTTCGTGCTTTTTTTTTCAAACATATCCTAAAATCGATAGGAAACCAACCGTAATATGATGATGTAGGTAGGTACACATGGTCTTACTCGTAGGGCCATAACTTTGTTGTTTTTTTTTTACCTAGATTTGTACCTAGATTTCCAGATTGCACCTATTCTGCACTATATGACTGCATACTTATAAATCAAGAATATTTGATGTTTGTAAGGGACATGCACATAGATCAGTTATCTTTGTAACAACATTTGTATGACGTGTCCCGGCTGATTTTTACTAAGTAGGTTTCCTACGTTTTGCAACACTTCGTGAGAACACAATCTCGCGACACATCTATTAATTCTGTTTACTTTGTGTTTAACCTCAGGATTTAACAGAACAGTTCAAGGCCGGGTCATAACGAGAGTCACGCTTTGACGAGACAAGTGTTTATCTACAGTCGCATAAACTGTGCTTTTGTAAAAGCTATGCTTAGTACCTACCTAAAACAGTTTCTTTAGGCGGTTCTTAAAGGCTCTGTTTCTGTTCGCGTGGAAATAGCATCTAGAATAATTTAGTATATGAGACAATTCTAAATGATCCTTGTAATTTTACGGAATAATAAATATTCGACTATGCCTTTTAGTTTTGCAATAGTTGAACATTACCTTTGGTACCATTACTAATAATCTCGGTATATGCGAAAGGCGCTAAATAGTTAAAGTCCCTTTCCATCGAATTCGAAATAACTTACTTACTAACCCCTTATCTTGTAAAAAGCTAGCGTTTACATTATGTTACCATTTCGTATGGTACCTAAGCAAGACATCAAGTCTGCGCTAACTTTTTATAAGATAGACCGTTAATATACCTACTTATTTGTGATTTCAAATGATTTCGAAGTTACGTAAAATGTATTGGTAGGTATAGAAAGACAAATGCGTATCAATATCTTTATACCGGGTTTTGTAAAGTAAGTACACATGAGTAAAGAAATAAACATAATAAAATTGGGTAAAGATCGCTCAAGCAGAATTGCGATATCATCGTTAGAGTAAATATTGTCTTTATTATTGATGTTCCCATTTTTATTGTGTTATCAACTTGAGAGGCTCAACAAAGGTGTGGATCGATTGATCCATACCCAAGAGACTTGAAAAATTATGTCAATAGTCTATCAATACTAACAACTATTTTGAAATGTTAAAAAGTTGAAAATAAAACAAAGGTTTATAAGCGAAAAATAATATAAATTAAAACCAAAGAGATACATTGACGTGTTAAATTCAGTTAGTGTTAAATAATTTAAATGAAAAAGCAAACATACTTTGAAAAATGACTAATATTAAAATTCATTATGTGACATCTCTGTAACCCAGAAATATGAAAGGGATGAATTGTGGACGCTTGCCAATGAATAAAGGGCCTCGAAACTGAATCGGCTTATACATATCCTACGCCGTTCAATGCAGTTCTTGAACTAAGCTGCAGACTGCATATCACGACATTATACAATGTGATAAACCGACTAGAGAAACGAAAGAGTAGCGTCAGACCAAAACCAACTCTAAAACTATAGTGCGTTGATATAAATTCTAAAGCAGACGGTTGTAGTCGTACGAACACTTTGGTTTCAATAGCGTATCAGCAGGCCATACATCCATTATAACTAAGGCAATGCGGCACAAAATGCCTTCCTCAAGGTTGTTCGTCTATGATGTTCTGTAGAAAAGTGTCGGGTTCGGGGATATCTGAGAGGAAGCCTGCAGCGTCACAGAACTCCGCGAAGGATGCGCAAGGCAGCAGTTCATCTGTGAGGGTAGTTACAATCTTCTCGGCCGCTTTGCCGTTAATTTCGTCGTTGTGTCGGATGTACTCGGCGAGCTTTATCGGCCATTGGTCGATCGCTGTGGCGGTCACGTTCTGAAAGATAAAGTTAGAGTTTAGTATATAAATTAATGGTTTTCTTTCAGAATGTAGTTTTGAGTTTTTCTTGATTTTAACGAGATCAAGTCCTACAAAATGATTGTTAAAATGTAGCTACAATTTTTGACAAATTTCTCATCACCTTTTAAATTTGTTATCAAGGTTAGAATCTTTGTAAGGTTAAACTCAATCAAGATAAAACTATTTCAACTAAACTCTTATTTATCGGCTTTTTTATTAAACGGTAATAGTTACCGTTTAATAAAAAAAAGCCGATAAACCATAACGGCTGCGCCAGTTACGACCTTCCACAAACTATACAATACCTAGTTTTCGAGTTTCAGTCGAATAAGTCGCTTGAGTAAAATACTTAAACACGACAAAATCTCACCTTAAACATAACATTATACAGCTGATCTATAATAGCCGTGAAGAGCGCATAGGGTTTATAGTCGGTCCAAGCGCGCACGGCTCTCTGTTCTGCGGTGAGGGCTCGAATGGCCGGCCCGCCCGGGCACACGGCGCGCACGTGACCGATTATAAGGAGCCGCTTTAGTGTCTCCACTTTGAGTGAGCGCCATCTGTTACGAGAGAGGTAAACATAAATATAACAGAGGAAAAAGATCATACAACTGGATTTAGATCTTAATAAGTAAATAAAGTATTTGATATTTTTATGGCTTGCCCAGCACCTGCTTGACTTTGAAAACTGATATTTTAATATCCAAACTCATTTATTCTTATAAATATTTTTTTTTGAGAATCTATTGCTGTCTATGCATGGAAGGCAAAATAATATTAATAACAGGAGCATTGAATAGCCCAAACGGCCTGATCACTGAAAACCCTCCAGCGTTTAACAGCCTAAATAGTTCGCGAAAGTTAAAACTCGACACTAACGGGAGAGGTAAACTGAGTTGCGTCGTGAGCACGAATAAATTTATCATAACGTTCATAAACGTTATGATAAATTTATTATATAATTTAAACGGTATCGTAACGTTAGCACATTCAAGACACACCGGTGACACTGAAACTTTCGAAAGTCGAGGTAACGTCCACGCGTGTTCTCACTTGAATACGCCACCGTTTCGATACGTTTAGACGTTATTCGTGGTCGGGCCTCATTTACTTACTTGGCGTGCGGGTAGAGTATGAGTGTGAGCGTGGCGAAGTAGAGCGGTCCGTCGGCGTCGTGCGCGGACTCGAGCAGACGCGGCGCCGCCCACGCTAGCGACGCCTCCAGTGCAGACGCCTCGCGACCCGACACTCTACTCCTGGGTCGAATACATATAATATTTATTTATAGAATATTATGTAACTTTATTATAAGGAACAGTTTTGTTTTAAGCAAATTCAAAATGATTTAATTTGTGTTTTACATTTTGACGTGACAACGTCTTATAATTCGATAGAGCCGGCTGCACGCACGAAAAAACATGACTCATGCGGCGTTACCTCGCTCTGAGACTCATGCGGCGTTCCTCGCTCTGAGGCGTTCCATGAAGTGCAAGCGAGAGCGCGAAACGAGCGACAAAGAAGCACAATAGGCCTTTGCGTTTGTTGTCACGTTCAACTATCGTCAGTAAACCGACTTTACAGACAACCTTTTTTTTTTCATTTGATTTTAAATAGCACATAGGCACATCCCGGTAAAACATATTGGTCCATTTTTCATTGGCACAGCAGCAGCTTCAGGTCGTGGATGTAGATACATACGTGTTGATGACGTATAGCGCCATGTGCAGGATGGCGGGCACTAGCTGCATGTTGGAGAGCGGGCCGCCGCCGCCCGTGTCGTCGTGGAAGGTGCGGCCGCGCGCGAAGCGGCACAGCAGCAGCTTCAGGTCGTGAATAGTGCATGTGTGCCCGATGTCGCGGTGTCCCGTACACTCCTGTGTACACATAACAATTATCATGCTAAATATCCCGTTTAAGCATGCTAACGGCCGGTTTCTGGAAACCCAAATCACGATTGATCCGAGTTTGACACATAGTAATTGTTTGATTTTTTCGTTGATCATCGTTTGAGAAACCGGCCGTAAATATTCCGTTTATATAGAAAATTATGATAGATAAGTCTGATAGAGGAGAGTGGAAGAAGAAGACGTGTTGTACCGACCCCACATAATGTGGGACAAAGGTAGGAAGATAATGACGATATGGAAAATTATGAATAATATGAACTAAAACGATTCAAGATATTATAGTACATCGTGTTTTGCTCGGAAGGATTGGTTGACAATGCTTTTAGTATTGAGTTTTTTTCAATGATTTTAGCATTAAAAACTTAAAACTAAAACTTAAAAAATAAAAAGAGTGTTGAGTACGCACCTGCAAGTAAGTAGTGTGCCTAGCGAGGCAGCTGGCGAATGCAGATTCCGGTACATGCGGCCCCCATAACGGCAGCAAACCGTTGCAGCGCGTCGAAGCATTCTGCAGTGCAGCACTCTCCCATTCATCTCTGGTGATCAAAATTATTATTGTTTATTATTTTTAAAATAACAAATTTCCATAGCTCGGTTCAGCTTTGCTTCGTTTGGGACTAGAGCGTGAATATAAAATCCGTGAATATAAAAAAATGTGTAGTGAGTAATATAATCGTAAAAACCTTGTACTGTACTTACTCATACTATTATTGTAATAATTTACACTGTAATCGACACTAATATTATAAAGAAGTAAAGTTTGTGTGTTTGTTTATTTGTAAATTGTAAGGGGTAATCTCGGGATCTACTGAACCGATTTTAAAATTTTTTTCACCAATTATTTATTGCTGAGTGTCTGTGATAGGCTATATAAAAACCGAAAAATAAAAAGGCTTTTACGTGGTAGTCCGTTTTGCAAAGTGAATCGGAGAAAAAACGGTCGAATGAATTCATCGCTGCCTTAATTATGAAAGATATATATTTGTGTTCTAGAGAAAAGATGTGGAGCTTGATAATGCCTACTGAAAAGTCAACGACAGAATATGTCTAACTTTTATATTTATGAAAAATTATGCCCAACGAAGTGGGCACGGGTCAGCTAGTAGCTTAAACAATAATTGTAATAATGTAACCTGGCGCGTGCGAGCCTGACGGCGGCCATGTGGCACTCGACGTGCACGATGTTGTAGTGCGACACGGTGGTGTAGCCGAGCGTCTTGCGAGCGCGCACTTCAAACTCCTCCACGGGACAGCGCTTCGTGAACGTGTAGATACCGAGCACCTGATCAACAAATACAAATATTACATTAAAAAGCTTCCACTTTACTTATAAAACTGTTAAAACAGTAATTTAATTAAGTAACTTAATATAAAAAACCCATCTCAAAAATTGATACAGGGTTACACAGAAAATTATTGTTTAGGTATCCCTGTAAAGAGGAAAATCGGTAGCGTTGTTATGCCTTGATCACACGTACCGAGTAAACCGGCGAGACAGTGACGTATTTAATATACACTGCGCGCTAACGCTGCAACGTTCAACAGTAAAACTGATGTCGACGCGCAGTGTATCTCAAATACGTCACTGTCTCGCCGGTTTACTCGGTACGTATAAACATAGCGCCGAGTGCTCGGCCGAGCGCTCACACAGTCAGCACCCACACTGTTTTGTTTACCTACCTTCTCTTATTAGTGTGTTTTAATAAATGTTTTTCTTTCTCCTTATTGTACCTCATGTTTGTGTTTTGTGTTTACAATAAACACAAAACATAAACATGAGGTACAATTTTCTATTGTTGTGTTGTTTGTGTGCCAAATAAATGTATTCTCTCTCTCCCTCTCCCTCCCTCTCTCTACATCTCTCTCCCTCTCCCTACATCTCTCTCCCTCTCCCTCCCTACATCTGTCACTTTCCCTCTCCCTCCCTCTCTCTACATCTCTCTCACTCTCCCCCTCCCTCTCTCTCTCTCCTCTCTCTCCCTCTCTCCCTCTCCCCCTCTCTCTCCCCTCTTCCCCTCTCTCTCTCGTGTCTAACCTTAGTGGGCTGGTACTTGTATCCCTCTCTGCAGATGCAGCAGACGGCGCCCGCCTCCTCCGCGAGCTCGGCCACCTGGTGCGTGAGCGAGCACTGCGCCGTGACCTGGCCGCGCTCGTTACTGCGCATGCCGAGCGCGCCCAGCTGTCTCTCGCGCACCGCCATGGCGAGACGTTTCTTTTCCTGCAAATAAGCATAGAGATAATTTACAAAATGAGAGTCGCACAACGAGCGATGGAGCGTGCCATGCTCGGTATCTCTCTGATAGATCGAGTACGAAATACGGAAATCCGGCGAAGGACCAAAGTGGTGGATATCGGGGACCGTATAGCGAAACTCAAATGGAGCTGGGCAGGACACTTGGCAAGATTTGCTGATGGCAGGTGGAGTAAGGCCTTGACAGAATGGTGGCCTAGAGGACATACAAGAGGCCTTGGCAGACCAACAGCCAGATGGATGGACGATATCGTTGCCGTACAGGGTAGGACCTGGATGCAAAAGGCCCAATTAAGAAAAGAGTGGCGTTTGAGGGAGGAGGCTTATACCCAGCAGTGGGCTAGTACGGGCTGCCGATGATGATGATGATGATGAAGCATAGAGATTTGAATTATTTTTATTTTGTCCTAATTTATGTTTTGTTTCTGTTACTTTGTACGCTCTTTGGTTGATCAATAAACTTTATTTTATTTTTATTTAATTGATTATATAAATAAGTAACGCGTTTAGCGTGTTCAGGGCGCAGCGCGCATAGAATACTTTCAACGCCATTCGCCGCAAAAAAAAACACGCGTCTGTTTTGAACACGCTGGGCGGGAGCATTAGCATCGTAACTGCAATTGCTGGACAACATAGCCGTCCCATATATGGAAGCTTTAATTAGAGGATGGAATCGCTGTCAGTTGTGAATAAGTAATCTAATTTCATATTTACTAAGATTTTGTACTAATTTATCTGAAATAAACTATTTATTTGTTTTATACTATTTACTCTTTGCCGACACATTTGATACCGCAAACTATAGTTATAAATAGAAATATGCATGCAATATAAAATAAAATGATAAGACTTGCCTGCCTAGTAAAGTCCCGCACTTCCTGCACCTTGGCCGCGCATTGCGGCTGCGAGCGCAGCGCTTCCAGAAGGTTCTCCGCGAGCGAGCCCACGTGCTCGCCCGACGACACTTGCTCCAGGCGATGCACTATGGGTATCACCTTCTCGCACACTAGCATCTAGATAATAAAACAGGTTTTAATTTTAAACTTACAAAACTCAATATATTTTTTTTTATTCTAGCCTACATTATTCCCATTGCTGGGAAGACCTCCCCCAAACATTTTCACTTTTCTCTGTCCTTGGCAGTGTCCCACCAATACAATTCAAATACGTCAAAGTCATCAAAATAATTATTTCAATAAAATCACAAGGATCACTTTGAAACGTATTACATACTGGATGATTCTAGGCGCCACACAATCATAACAAGGGCATATCTTAATTATCACTTGAAAGAAGTAAACAACGACAAGATAAATCCCGAATTATTAATGCAATATCCATGAATAATCTAATTGAAAAAATCTGATGGCCGACGGATGTCACGCATATAAAGTAAAGTAAGTAAAAAAATTATTTATTCAATAAAATCACAAAGATCATTTAGAATCGTCTAACATAATAGGTCATTCTATGTGCCAGTTCCACGCGACCATATACCGACATCTGGCACGAGCCAACCAGATATAATGTAGATATAGTAGAAGTGTAGGTACATACTTCGAGCAATTACTCATTCTTTACTACGTACACAGTAACGTGTCTAGACGGTGACTGAACAACAAATAAACCAATTTGTGTCTATTCCATCTGTCACCATTTTATAATGGTTTATCTATAAGTATTTAGCAAACTTAGAATACATACCTGTGTTGGCTCATGATCTGTGGCTAGTCCAGTGAGGAATCTAAGACAGTATTTGAGCGCTGGACGACTGATGAACTCTTTAAGCTCGTCTGAGTCGGTGCACACTAGAGTCGGTTTTACACAAGGGGCGTGTTTCTGTAGACCAAACATTAAGTTATAAACACATTTCAATAAATCAAAAATTGTATTCATGATCAGCAGTTAACGAGAAATGCAATGAAAACCTGATTTCGTCCAGGCAAAATTGGGATATATGATAATCATGTAAAGCACCTATAAAATTATTTTATTCAAAATAAAAGTTCTTGAAAGAAACTTTTTTCTTTTGTAGAAAAATAAATCCTTCTTTTCTCATAATCAGATTCTAATTATGTCTAAATAAAATTATGAACAATAATTAATAGTTTCGAATAAAACCATAACATTATAATTAGTAACAACTCACCACAATATACTCCAAAGCGTCTCGAACAACGCCAAGTGAGATCAAATAATCCTTCAAAGTTCCACCTATAGAATTCCTTTCTATATTAGCGCATAGCACACAGAATAACTCCATTCGGAACTCTTCGTCCGTCCATTGCTCGTTGTCCAATCTATCGAAGTCCAGAACAGGTTTGAAGTGGTCAACTAGCATCGCCATTTTGAGATCGTTTCCGTAGACTAGTGCGGCTAATACTCGAGTGAGATGGCCCAGAGCGAGTGAGTTCGTGCGGATACCTGGGAAGAATGAGTCTTATATAAATAATAATAATAATAATAAATAATGCGGACAATGCACACAACATCATCTATCCCCAAGCTAAGCAGAGCTTGTGATAAGGGTACTAGAAGACTGACATATTTAATACAATACATTAAATTTTATATTATACATATAAAATACCCAGAACACTATTATATAAATATTTGCAGATCGTACAAACATTTATCCCAAGGCGGGAATCGAACCCGCAACCATCCGCGTCGCAGGCGGACCATCGCCCGCCGCGCCACATCGATCGTCAACAAAAAAATAAAAAAACAATAAACATAAGGTTGTAGGCGACCTACATAGATCTATATTTTGCTTATAAAAATAGGCATACTACTAGTGCTATGCCGTAAACTATAAATCTAGTCAAGAGATATTACCAGGACATTCGGTGCAGTTGAGTAAAGCTTGCACGTGTTCTGGCCCGCCGAAGGTGAGAGAAAACTGCAGGAATGACTCCAAGCTTTCGCTCGCAGCCACCGAGAGGATTCGCTCCATTATCTAAATAAAACGTCTTTTATAAGTAAGTTTGTCTGAATAGTTAACGAAAAATTTGTCGCCTGAACATGTGCATCTTATAGCAAGTAAGTATTTAATAACTTGACAATTTCAGTCCTTATCTTGTTATTGTGTACACTAGTCTATGAGCCATCTAAAGTGCGTTCGTATTCGTTATTTCGTCACGTAACACAACTAGCCTATTAGTGACTCTTCTCGTGTCAGTTGTTAACGAGTGTGTAGTTTTTCCACTTCTTTACTACTCATGAAAACCGTTTAGTGGCCTTGTGGAGATAGGTGTGGTATCTCCTTCGAAAAGGGAAGATCTTCCACGCCGAGCGACCTTTGGCTCGGGGTCCGAGGACCGATGGATAGTCATCGGTTCTATTACTTATGTTCAAACTCCGTGATAACTTCGTAAGCGCAATCTAGGATTTTGTTATCTGTTGGTCTGTTGCGTAGACTACCATGTAGTTCACCATGTAGCGATATAGACGGCGCTACAGCCTATTGTTTCTATGTTGTTCTGTCTAATTGTTTGTTCTGTTGGTTTTCGTATAAATAAGTATAATGACCTCTAGCAGTTGATAGACGAGCGCGACGTCCCGCTCCTCGAGCGTGGCGAGATGCAGCGCGTGCAGCAGCACGGGCAGCGCGCGCGTGTCGGGGCGCGTCAGCACGCGCACGCAGCGCCGCACGCGCGTGCACAGCGCCACCAGCCGCAGCAGCGTCGAGCACAGCGCGCGCGCAACGCACACGCGCTGGATCGCAGCCAGCCGCTGCAGCATGGCTTCCAGACCACCTGACGGAACATACAACACATTACTACAAGGTGCCACACTTCTTCTTCTTCTTCGTGTCAATGAACACAACAAAAATTTCGTGCGCGCAGTTCACGCAGTTCATGTAGAACCATGCCACATTTATCACGTCTGTACCATTGATGAGATCATCCCTTGTGCAGGTATTAGGGCACAGGGGGCAAACAAGCATGTGGAACATAGATTGTGTGAGGGCCCCACAGTCACATTGGCCCAGAGAGGAATCGAGGAATCGCGATAGCCCCACTTACACATATTTTCTCTGGAACGACCAACCTGGGTTCGCAGACTGTTGATAGACCCCCATAGTGGCCATGTAAGGTCGCGTCATACAACACACGTTACTACTAACTGACACGCCGACACGCAGGATAGTCGCCAGCCTTCCAGACGGTTTGACAGTGCATACCACACGTCACTACTGCCCGGCATACGCCTTTAGACACAAGCGACATCCTACACACGTTAGTATGTTCGATGCATTGTCAAATCATCTCAAAATACTTATCAATACAATTCATTTGATGATTTTCATTCAAGAGAAATACAGATTTTGGCAACCGCATAACAAGGTTAGGCTATTTTTACCCGACGAAGCAAAGGAGGGTTGTGTTTTTGGCTAAAAAAGTTGAATAAATAAGAGACTCACCACAATCCGCAAGTACGTTGGCCATCCGGTACACTTGTTCATCGTCCACCGCCTCTGCGTTGGTCTGGCTGAGTGTTTCCACGAACTCTTCGGTGGCGTCTCCCAACAGTCCTCGCATTCGGTACACCACCCTCATAGCGTCCACTCCTTCACCGGACGTACACCAAACCTAGAGAAGTCAGGGGGAGTGAGAGATGTAGCTAATAGAAAGCGTTTGGACTTTGGAGACTGATGATAATGCCTCGCGAAATGATTTATGTAGTATTATTTACGTGCATCAGTTTTACGTAAGCTCGTACTGATTCAAGAAGGTTTTATATCAATCAAAGCTTGTATTAGATTAAAATGCTGTATGAAATTCGAATATAAATGCTGAATAAAATTACAAATTATACACTAAAATTAAACTAATTATTGAAAAAAGTATATTTAAGTTTAATCGTATGTTCCCTAGAAACACTACAAAGATTTGTAAAGTACAATATACCTAAATAAAACTAACCTTTTTGTAAACATCTTTGACAGGTAAATCCAATGACATGATCTTATTGCAAACAAGCAGTTCCATTCCGTTGTCATCTTCCAACAAGGCTACCAGTTCACAGTCAGTGCAGATCTTGTTCTTGACATCTCGCATTAGCGGACCCATGCCCGGCTCTAATGATGAGTATGGATTACCCAACATACGACCCTGTTTCATAAAAATAATAAGGATTAATTACAACACATTTTGAACGCGAGTAGGTCTAATCAGAGTTTTTTTGAATTTTAATGACATAACGCCAAAAAGTTTTGTTGTTTTGGAATGCAAAAAAAACTGGCGAAGGCGGTAGGATCATAAAAAAAGTCGTGGAAATTGCGATATAAAAACCGAACGATGACGTGAATTTGACTTTAAGTTGTATTTTTCAATTCTCAAATATCAAAATGAATCAAAAATATAATAAACGAACTACAAAATGAACCTTATACCCAAAGCAATAGAATGTAATTACCTGCAAGAAGTCTTCTTGCTGCGGATCTTTCTCTAATGTCAAAAAGAATTCTCCCACGTCATTCTCCTCAGGATAGATGATGGAACAAAGTCTTTCGAATATAAAAACGGGTGTGCGGTAGTCAGTTAACGGGTACTTTTGCACTGTTTCAATGCAAACTGCCATGAATTCTGCTGTTTCGGCTTCTGTTCCTGTAGCAAACGAGTGTTTAGAAAAGGGTTAGTGTGAATGAAATTAGTAAGATGCTTATGAAAAGAAAGAAAGAAAAAGAAGAAAGATATCATCATCATCATCGACCTATATTAGTCCACTGCTGGACGTAGGTCTCTCCCAAGACGCGCCACTGAGCCCGGTCTTCGGCTCTTCTCATCCAGTTTTTGCCAACTACACTCCGTAGATCGTCGCTCCATCTCGCCGGAGGGCGTCCTACACTACGCTTGCCTATACGCGGTCTCCACTCCAGTATCCGTTTGCTCCAACGATTGTCGGTTCTTCCGATAACATGGTCAGCCCACTGCCACTTCAGCTTGCTAATTCTTTGAGCTATGTCGAACACCTTAGTTTTTTGACGAATAACATCATTCTGGATTCGATCTCTCAAGGAAATTCCAAGCATAGCTAGAGAGCTATGGAGAGCCATAGCGCGCTGAGCGACTATAAAAGACATACCCGTGGTCATTTCCTCTAGCAGTTCGAGTAACTTCTCCTGTGTGTCGTCGGTGAGACGCGTGCGCTGCACCAATAGGCGCCGCAGAGACAGGTACCCGCCGAGCACGGCGCCTACTAGGCGTGTCTTGTAAGTACGCCTCGCCCCGCCTTCTTCGAGGAACATCGCTAGGAGCTCTGTTAGACGCTTGAGAGCGTAACCTGTAATAGATCAACGTATTTTAACATATATTTACGATTTAAATATAATCTATTAAACGACGTTTTGTAATTTAATTTTTTTTTTAATGATTCCACACCATACGTAATTTAATTTTGTCATGGAAAATAAAGGTAGAGATTTCAATTTCATTTATGATTTAAAAATTTGTTTTTGTTTTGGAATTATTAACGACGGCGTCGCGACGCCTTGATACCATAACTTTCTCAGGGTAATCTATGAAGTTAGAGGAGAGTGGTAGAAGAAGACGTGTTGTACCGACCCCATATAATGTGGGATAAGGGTAGGAAGATGATGATGGTAATCTAAGAAGTTAATGAGAGGTCAATACAAAATGGCTGCGCGTATGACAATGTCATAAGGATCCTAACCTTGAGCTAAGTCTGTAGTCAGCGTGGTTTCTTCAAGGCGATGCAGCTGTTCGATCTCCTTGGTCATCAGATCCGCTATCTGCTGTAGCACACCACGTAATGCTAGGAATTGCTTCCACGGTGCTTCCGAAGCCAGACCTGTAAAGTTTTGATAAATTTAGACTCTAATTCCTAGGTCGTAAGGTTCAAAATCAACGTGTAAAGGAATGCTTACTTTGGTAGAGCTGCAGGAATTGTTCACTAGCTTCACCAGCTGTGCCGACCTCAGGCAAGAAACTGGTTAGTAGGATTAGAACCTGTTCGAAGGAAATAATTATTTATTACACACCCGACTCAAAGCTTGACGTCAAGATTGCATTAAATAAACACAAAAAATTATAAAATATTTATTGATGACGTTGTATACATACGATGTAATTGAAGTTGCTTTAATGTCGTAAAAAATCGGTTGTTCTGAAAAATTTTGGTCGACATAATTGCTGAAATAATGATGAAGTTATCGAATTGAGACTTACCGCCTTTGTCCGTTCGTAAGAGTCACAGAGCGAGCGTAACATTTGGCAGGCGGTGTCGCGAGCAATACGCGAGCTGGGATCGAATAACACCGGCTTAAGCCAGCCGCCCGCTTCTAAGGAAAGTGGACGCATTCCGTGGGACATCATGGTCTGTGAACAAAGTAGTAGTCATACAACCATCTACAGTATAATAAAAGCGTGAATTAGCTATATTTCAAAATAATTTAAATGTATAAAAGGTATTGTTCGTTATCAGAATTGAACACTTTTTTGATCAAATCCTTTTATGAGATGATTTATTGACAGTACTTGCAATAAACCTGCAGATCTCTAAACCAATGCGGCGTTGGTACCGTGAACGTTTCTAGTTTTTAGAATTGAAAACTTAAACAAAACACGATCAACACTAACTAACTTGCAATAAACTTACCGAACTCAAAATTAGTGAGACTTTACTATCGTGAACGCTACTAGTTCTCAGAATTAAAAAAAACAAAACACAATCAACACTAACTAACTTACAATAAATTTACCGTAGCCCTACCATGAGTTTTTACTATACTATATTTACTATACTCGCTAGCGTCTGTAGTTAAAAAAATGTATGAAGATTTGTACAGCGCCTCTAGCGGATAGTTGGGTACTAAAATTCGTCATACTAACATTGACGTAACTACTGTAGTAAAGTCAGGCGATTTTACTGTGACAACTCATGGTAGAGGTACAGAACTCAAAATCAGTGAGACTTTACTATCGTGAACGCTACTAGTTCTAAGAATTGAAAAAAACAAACACAATCAACGTTAGCTCATACCTACAATAGTACATACCTTTTCGCGCCATTTCCCGATATATTTGTGCGCGAGATGGCTGTCCCTTGGCGGGAAAGCGCCCTCTGCCGGCGGGATAGTTTTGGAGGCGGTGAGGCGTCTCCAGTGAGAGTGTGGCACTCCGCCCGCTAGCCAGGCCGCGAGGTCAACGACCACGTTGCCAGTTGCAGACGGTACTGCGTTTGTGCGGGGTGTCATAGCGTTGAGATTTGCAGCTTCCTGTTGATAATTAATAGTACTTTAATAACAGTAGGGTGCATCTTTACCACTTACTTTTTTACATAGGTAAGTTGGATGAGCTTAAAAAAGAAATAAAATCGAAATATGATAATTCGAGCACTATACACTTACGGTCTATCTTATAAAAAGTTAGCGCAGACTTGATGTTAAGATTACCATACGTAATGATGACATAAAGTCAACGCTAACTTTTTATAAGATAGGGGGATATTCATTAACCTTTTTTATGTTATTTTTTTTTAATAATTTACGTGAACAAATTAGCTTAATTCTTTTTCAATATAAAATTCTTGAATTATCACCTTAGCTTCTTTAGAGGAGTCTGAATCCGCAGAAGTAGTGGAAGCGGAAACGATGGGCGGCGCCATTATCTGCTGCATGTAACGGAGGCATGGCAGCGCTACTTGTTGCAATGCAAACTGATGAGCTAGTAAAAAAAAATACAAAAAAATATATTTAAATAATAACTAAGTAAGATAAAGATAAATGGGTATGTATTCTATGTGTGTTTGAAATTATAATTTCAGCAATCTTTCCCTTCAATTTTTCGTTGACGACCGATGTGCCGCAGCGGGCGAAGGTCCACCTGCGACGCGGAGGTTGCGGGTTCGATTCCCGCCTTGGGATAAATGTTTGTACGATCTACAAATATTTATTCCAGGTGTTCTGGGTATTTAAAATGTATAATAAAAAAAAACTATCTATTTAATGTATTGTATTAGTAACGGAGGCCTTCTTAATGGAGGCGGAGGCGAAGGTGAAAGAGAATTTAAATAAAATAGTAATTAACTATTTTAATGCCCGCGGTGTACTAGGGTATGTGATGCCCGCGGTATACTTGGGAATGTGATGCCCGCGGTGCACTAGGGTAAGTGATGCCCGCGGTGTACTAGGGTATGTGATGCCCGCGGTATACTTGGGAATGTGATGCCCGCGGTGCACTAGGGTAAGTGATGCCCGCGGTGTACTAGGGTATGTGGTGCCCGCGGTGTATATGGGTATGTGATGCCCGCGGTGTACTTGGGTATGTGGTGCCCGCAGTGTATATGGGTATGTGATGCCCGCGGTGTACTAGGGTATGTGATGCCCGCGGTGTACTAGGGTATGTGATGCCCGCGGTGTATTTGGGTATGTGATGCCCGCGGTGTATTTGGGTATGTGATGCCCGCGGTGTACTAGGGTAAGTGATGCCCGCGGTGTACTTGGGTAAGTGATGCCCGCGGTGTACTAGGGTATGTGGTGCCCGCGGTGTAGTTGGGTATGTGGTGCCCGCGGTGTAGTTGGGTATGTGGTGCCCGCGGTGTACTAAGGTATGTGATGCCCGCGGTGTACTAGGGTATGTGATGCCCGCGGTGTACTAGGGTATGTGGTGCCCGCGGTGTATATGGGTATGTGATGCCCGCGGTGTACTTGGGTATGTGGTGCCCGCAGTGTATATGGGTATGTGATGCCCGCGGTGTACTAGGGTATGTGATGCCCGCGGTGTACTAGGGTATGTGATGCCCGCGGTGTATTTGGGTATGTGATGCCCGCGGTGTATTTGGGTATGTGATGCCCGCGGTGTACTAGGGTAAGTGATGCCCGCGGTGTACTTGGGTAAGTGATGCCCGCGGTGTACTAGGGTATGTGGTGCCCGCGGTGTAGTTGGGTATGTGGTGCCCGCGGTGTAGTTGGGTATGTGGTGCCCGCGGTGTACTAAGGTATGTGATGCCCGCGGTGTACTAGGGTATGTGATGCCCGCGGTGTACTAGGGTAAGTGATGCCCGTGGTGTACTTGGGTATGTGATGCCCGCGGTGTATATGGGTATGTGATGCCCGCGGTGTATTTGGGTATGTGATGCCCACGGTGTACTAGGGTATGTGGTGCCCGCAGTGTAGTTGGGTAAGTGATGCCCGCGGTGTACTAGGGTATGTGGTGCCCGCGGTGTATTTGGGTATGTGATGCCCGCGGTGTAATAGGGTATGTGGTGGCCGCGGTGTAGTTGTGTATGTGGTTGCCCCGGTGTACTAGGGTATGTGGTGCCCGCGGTGTACTAGGGTATGTGATGCCCGCGGTGTATTTGGGTATGTGATGCCCGCGGTGTACTAGGGTATGTGATGCCCGCGGTGTATTTGGGTATGTGATGCCCGCGGTGTACTAGGGTATGTGGTGCCCGCGGTGTGGTTGGGTATGTGGTGCCCGCGGTGTACTAGGGTATGTGATGCCCGCGGTGTATTTGGGTATGTGATGCCCACGGTGTACTAGGGTATGTGGTGCCCGCAGTGTAGTTGGGTAAGTGATGCCCGCGGTGTACTAGGGTATGTGATGCCCGCGGTGTACTAAGGTATGTGATGCCCGCGGTGTATTTGGGTATGTGATGCCCGCGGTGTACTAGGGTATGTGGTGCCCGCGGTGTATTTGGGTATGTGATGCCCGCGGTGTACTAGGGTATGTGGTGGCCGCGGTGTAGTTGTGTATGTGGTTGCCCCGGTGTACTTGGGTATGTGGTGCCCGCGGTGTACTAGGGTATGTGATGCCCGCGGTGTATTTGGGTATGTGATGCCCGAGGTGTATTTGGGTATGTGATGCCCGCGGTGTACTAGGGTATGTGGTGCCCGCGGTGTATTTGGGTATGTGATGCCCGCGGTGTACTAGGGTATGTGGTGGCCGCGGTGTAGTTGTGTATGTGGTTGCCCCGGTGTACTAGGGTATGTGGTGCCCGCGGTGTACTAGGGTATGTGATGCCCGCGGTGTATTTGGGTATGTGATGCCCGCGGTGTACTAGGGTATGTGATGCCCGCGGTGTATTTGGGTATGTGATGCCCGCGGTGTACTAGGGTATGTGGTGCCCGCGGTGTATTTGGGTATGTGATGCCCGCGGTGTACTAGGGTATGTGGTGCCCGCGGTGTAGTTGGGTATGTGGTGCCCGCGGTGTACTAGGGTATGTGATGCCCGCGGTGTACTTGGGTATGTGATGCCCGCGGTGTACTAGGGTATGTTATGCCAGCGGTGTACTAGGGTATGTGATGCCCGCGGTGTATTTGGGTATGTGATGCCCGCGGTGTACTAGGGTATGTGGTGCCCGCGGTGTACTTGGGTATGTGGTGCCCGCGGTGTACTAGGGTATGTGATGCCCGCGGTGTACTAGGGTATGTGATGCCCGCGGTGTATTTGGGTATGTGATGCCCGCGGTATACTAGGGTAAGTGATGCCCGCGGTGTACTTGGGTATGTGATGCCCGCGGTGTACTAGGGTATGTGATGCCCGCGGTGTATTTGGGTATGTGATGCCCGCGGTGTACTAGGGTATGTGGTGCCCGCGGTGTGGTTGGGTATGTGGTGCCCGCGGTGTACTAGGGTATGTGATGCCCGCGGTGTATTTGGGTATGTGATGCCCACGGTGTACTAGGGTATGTGGTGCCCGCAGTGTAGTTGGGTAAGTGATGCCCGCGATGTACTAGGGTATGTGATGCCCGCGGTGTACTAGGGTATGTGATGCCCGCGGTGTACTAGGGTATGTGATGCCCGCGGTGTATTTGGGTATGTGATGCCCGCGGTGTACTAGAGTATGTGGTGCCCGCGGTGTATTTGGGTATGTGATGCCCGCGGTGTACTAGGGTATGTGGTGGCCGCGGTGTAGTTGTGTATGTGGTTGCCCCGGTGTACTAGGGTATGTGGTGCCCGCGGTGTACTAGGGTATGTGATGCCCGCGGTGTATTTGGGTATGTGATGCCCGCGGTGTACTAGGGTATGTGGTGCCCGCGGTGTACTAGGGTATGTGATGCCCGCGGTGTATTTGGGTATGTGATGCCCGCGGTGTACTAGGGTATGTGGTGGCCGCGGCGTATTTGGGTATGTGATGCCCGCGGTGCACTAGGGTATGTGGTGCCCGCGGTGTACTAGGGTAAATGATGCCCGCGGTGTACTTGGGTATGTGGTGCCCGCGGTGTACTAGGGTATGTGGTGCCCGCGGTGTAGTTGTGTATGTGGTTGCCCCGGTGTACTAGGGTATGTGATGCCCGCGGTGTACTAGGGTATGTGATGCCCGCGGTGTATTTGGGTATGTGATGCCCGCGGTGTACTAGGGTATGTGGTGCCCGCGGTGTACTAGGGTATGTGATGCCCGCGGTGTACTTGGGTATGTGGTGCCCGCGGTGTACTTGGGTAAGTGATGCCCGCGGTGTACTAGGGTATGTGGTGCCCGCGGTGTACTAGGGTATGTGATGCCCGCGGTGTATTTGGGTATGTGATGCCCGCGGTGTACTAGGGTATGTGGTGCCCGCGGTGTACTTGGGTATGTGGTGCCCGCGGTGTACTAGGGTATGTGATGCCCGCGGTGTACTAGGGTATGTGATGCCCGCGGTGTATTTGGGTATGTGATGCCCGCGGTATACTAGGGTAAGTGATGCCCGCGGTGTACTTGGGTATGTGATGCCCGCGGTGTACTAGGGTATGTGATGCCCGCGGTGTATTTGGGTATGTGATGCCCGCGGTGTACTAGGGTATGTGGTGCCCGCGGTGTGGTTGGGTATGTGGTGCCCGCGGTGTACTAGGGTATGTGATGCCCGCGGTGTATTTGGGTATGTGATGCCCACGGTGTACTAGGGTATGTGGTGCCCGCAGTGTAGTTGGGTATGTGATGCCCGCGGTGCACTAGGGTATGTGGTGCCCGCGGTGTACTAGGATAAGTGATGCCCGCGGTGTACTTGGGTAAGTGGTGCCCGCTGTGTACTAGGGTATGTGATGCCCGCGGTGTACTAGGGTAAGTGGTGCCCGCGGTGTACTAGGGTATGTGATGCCCGCGGTG
Organism: Ecliptopera silaceata; assembly: GCA_932527185.1. Taxonomy (NCBI): domain Eukaryota; kingdom Metazoa; phylum Arthropoda; class Insecta; order Lepidoptera; family Geometridae; genus Ecliptopera; species Ecliptopera silaceata. The sequence goes on along the minus strand of OW052193.1, from coordinate 10,010,297 downwards.
TACTAGGGTATGTGATGCCCGCGGTGTATTTGGGTATGTGATGCCCGCGGTGTACTAAGGTATGTGGTGCCCGCGGTGTAGTTGGGTATGTGGTGCCCGCGGTGTACTAGGGTATGTGATGCCCGCGGTGTACTAGGGTATGTGATGCCCGCGGTGTACTAGGGTATGTGGTGCCCGCGGTGTATTTGGGTATGTGATGCCCGCGGTGTACTAGGGTATGTGGTGGCCGCGGTGTATTTGTGTATGTGGTTGCCCCGGTGTACTAGGGTATGTGGTGCCCGCGGTGTACTAGGGTATGTGATGCCCGCGGTGTATTTGGGTATGTGATGCCCGCGGTGTACTAGGGTATGTGGTGGCCGCGGTGTACTAGGGTATGTGATGCCCGCGGTGTATTTGGGTATGTGATGCCCGCGGTGTACTAGGGTATGTGATGCCCGCGGTGTACTTGGGTATGTGATGCCCGCGGTGTACTAGGGTATGTTATGCCCGCGGTGTACTAGGGTATGTGGTGCCCGCGGTGTAGTTGGGTATGTGGTGCCCGCGGTGTACTAGGGTATGTGGTGCCCGCGGTGTATTTGGGTATGTGATGCCCGCGGTGTACTAGGGTATGTGGTGGCCGCGGTGTAGTTGTGTATGTGGTTGCCCCGGTGTACTAGGGTATGTGGTGCCCGCGGTGTACTAGGGTATGTGATGCCCGCGGTGTATTTGGGTATGTGATGCCCGCGGTGTACTAGGGTATGTGGTGGCCGCGGTGTACTAGGGTATGTGATGCCCGCGGTGTATTTGGGTATGTGATGCCCGCGGTGTACTAGGGTATGTGGTGCCCGCGGTGTACTAGGGTATGTGATGCCCGCGGTGTACTAGGGTATGTGGTGCCCGCAGTGTAGTTGGGTATGTGATGCCCGCGGTGCACTAGGGTATGTGGTGCCCGCGGTGTACTAGGATAAGTGATGCCCGCGGTGTATTTGGGTATGTGATGCCCGCGGTGTACTAGGGTATGTGGTGCCCGCGGTGTGGTTGGGTATGTGGTGCCCGCGGTGTACTAGGGTATGTGATGCCCGCGGTGTATTTGGGTATGTGATGCCCACGGTGTACTAGGGTATGTGGTGCCCGCAGTGTAGTTGGGTATGTGATGCCCGCGGTGCACTAGGGTATGTGGTGCCCGCGGTGTACTAGGATAAGTGATGCCCGCGGTGTACTTGGGTAAGTGGTGCCCGCTGTGTACTAGGGTATGTGATGCCCGCGGTGTACTAGGGTAAGTGGTGCCCGCGGTGTACTAGGGTATGTGATGCCCGCGGTGTACTAGGGTATGTGATGCCCGCGGTGTATTTGGGTATGTGATGCCCGCGGTGTACTAAGGTATGTGGTGCCCGCGGTGTAGTTGGGTATGTGGTGCCCGCGGTGTACTAGGGTATGTGATGCCCGCGGTGTACTAGGGTATGTGGTGGCCGCGGTGTACTAGGGTATGTGATGCCCGCGGTGTATTTGGGTATGTGATGCCCGCGGTGTACTAGGGTATGTGATGCCCGCGGTGTACTTGGGTATGTGATGCCCGCGGTGTACTAGGGTATGTTATGCCCGCGGTGTACTAGGGTATGTGGTGCCCGCGGTGTAGTTGGGTATGTGGTGCCCGCGGTGTACTAGGGTATGTGGTGCCCGCGGTGTATTTGGGTATGTGATGCCCGCGGTGTACTAGGGTATGTGGTGGCCGCGGTGTGGTTGGGTATGTGGTGCCCGCGGTGTACTAGGGTATGTGATGCCCGCGGTGTATTTGGGTATGTGATGCCCACGGTGTACTAGGGTATGTGGTGCCCGCAGTGTAGTTGGGTATGTGATGCCCGCGGTGCACTAGGGTATGTGGTGCCCGCGGTGTACTAGGATAAGTGATGCCCGCGGTGTATTTGGGTATGTGATGCCCGCGGTGTACTAGGGTATGTGGTGCCCGCGGTGTGGTTGGGTATGTGGTGCCCGCGGTGTACTAGGGTATGTGATGCCCGCGGTGTATTTGGGTATGTGATGCCCACGGTGTACTAGGGTATGTGGTGCCCGCAGTGTAGTTGGGTATGTGATGCCCGCGGTGCACTAGGGTATGTGGTGCCCGCTGTGTACTAGGGTATGTGATGCCCGCGGTGTACTAGGGTAAGTGGTGCCCGCGGTGTACTAGGGTATGTGATGCCCGCGGTGTACTAGGGTATGTGATGCCCGCGGTGTATTTGGGTATGTGATGCCCGCGGTGTACTAAGGTATGTGGTGCCCGCGGTGTAGTTGGGTATGTGGTGCCCGCGGTGTACTAGGGTATGTGATGCCCGCGGTGTATTTGGGTATGTGATGCCCGCGGTGTACTAGGGTATGTGGTGCCCGCGGTGTACTTGGGTATGTGATGCCCGCGGTGTATTTGGGTATGTGATGCCCGCGGTGTACTAGGGTATGTGATGCCCGCGGTGTACTAGGGTATGTGATGCCCGCGGTGTACTAGGGTATGTGGTGCCCGCGGTGTACTAGGGTATGTGATGCCCGCGGTGTATTTGGGTATGTGATGCCCGCGGTGTACTTGGGTAAGTGATGCCCGCGGTGTACTAGGGTATGTGGTGCCCGCGGTGTAGTTGGGTATGTGGTGCCCGCGGTGTACTAGGGTATGTGATGCCCGCGGTGTACTTGGGTATGTGGTGCCCGCGGTGTACTAGGGTATGTGATGCCCGCGGTGTACTTGGGTAAGTGATGCCCGCGGTGTACTAGGGTATGTGGTGCCCGCGGTGTAGTTGGGTATGTGGTGCCCGCGGTGTACTAGGGTATGTGATGCCCGCGGTGTACTTGGGTATGTGATGCCCGCGGTGTACTAGGGTATGTTATGCCCGCGGTGTACTAGGGTATGTGATGCCCGCGGTGTATTTGGGTATGTGATGCCCGCGGTGTACTAGGGTATGTGGTGCCCGCGGTGTACTTGGGTATGTGGTGCCCGCGGTGTACTAGGGTATGTGATGCCCGCGGTGTACTAGGGTATGTGATGCCCGCGGTGTATTTGGGTATGTGATGCCCGCGGTATACTAGGGTAAGTGATGCCCGCGGTGTACTTGGGTATGTGGTGCCCGCGGTGTACTAGGGTATGTGATGCCCGCGGTGTACTTGGGTATGTGGTGCCCGCGGTGTACTAGGGTATGTGATGCCCGCGGTGTACTAGGGTATGTGGTGCCCGCGGTGTATTTGGGTATGTGGTGCCCGCGGTGTACTAAGGTATGTGATGCCCGCGGTATAGTTGGGTATGTGGTGCCCGCGGTGTACTAGGGTATGTGATGCCCGCGGTGTATTTGGGTATGTGATGCCCGCGGTGTACTAGGGTATGTGGTGCCCGCGGTGTACTTGGGTATGTGATGCCCGCGGTGTACTAGGGTATGTGATGCCCGCGGTGTACTAGGGTATGTGGTGCCCGCGGTGTACTTGGGTATGTGATGCCCGCGGTGTATTTGGGTATGTGATGCCCGCGGTGTACTAGGGTATGTGATGCCCGCGGTGTACTAGGGTATGTGATGCCCGCGGTTTATTTGGGTATGTGATGCCCGCGGTGTACTAGGGTATGTGGTGCCCGCGGTGTAGTTGTGTATGTGGTTGCCCCGGTGAACTAGGGTATGTGATGCCCGCGGTGTATTTGGGTATGTGATGCCCGCGGTGTATTTGGGTATGTGATGCCCGCGGTGTATTTGGGTATGTGATGCCCGCGGTGTACTAGGGTATGTGATGCCCGCGGTGTATTTGGGTATGTGATGCCCGCGGTGTATTTGGGTATGTGATGCCCGCGGTGTACTAGGGTATGTGATGCCCGCGGTGTACTTGGGTATGTGGTGCCCGCGGTGTACTAGGGTATGTGATGCCCGCGGTGTACTTGGGTATGTGGTGCCCGCGGTGTAATAGGGTATTTGATGCCCGCGGTGTACTAGGGTATGTGGTGCCCGCGGTGTATTTGGGTATGTGGTGCCCGCGGTGTACTAGGGTATGTGATGCCCGCGGTGTAGTTGGGTATGTGGTGCCCGCGGTGTACTAGGGTATGTGATGCCCGCGGTGTATTTGGGTATGTGATGCCCGCGGTGTACTAGGGTATGTGGTGCCCGCAGTGTAGTTGGGTAAGTGATGCCCGCGGTGTACTAGGGTATGTGATGCCCGCGGTGCACTAGGGTATGTGGTGCCCGCGGTGTACTAGGGTAAATGATGCCCGCGGTGTACTTGGGTATGTGGTGCCCGCGGTGTACTAGGGTATGTGGTGCCCGCGGTGTATTTGTGTATGTGGTTGCCCCGGTGTACTAGGGTATGTGATGCCCGCGGTGTACTAGGGTATGTGATGCCCGCGGTGTATTTGGGTATGTGATGCCCGCGGTGTACTAGGGTATGTGGTGCCCGCGGTGTACTAGGGTATGTGATGCCCGCGGTGTACTTGGGTATGTGGTGCCCGCGGTGTACTTGGGTAAGTGATGCCCGCGGTGTACTAGGGTATGTGGTGCCCGCGGTGTAGTTGGGTATGTGGTGCCCGCGGTGTACTAGGGTATGTGATGCCCGCGGTGTACTTGGGTATGTGATGCCCGCGGTGTACTAGGGTATGTGATGCCCGCGGTGTACTAGGGTATGTGATGCCCGCGGTGTACTAAGGTAAGTGATGCCCGCGGTGTACTAGGGTATGTGGTGCCCGCGGTGTAGTTGGGTATGAGGTGCCCGCGGTGTACTAGGGTATGTGATGCCCGCGGTGTACTTGGGTATGTGATGCCCGCGGTGTACTAGGGTATGTGATGCCCGCGGTGTATTTGGGTATGTGATGCCCGCGGTGTACTAGGGTATGTGGTGCCCGCGGTGTATTTGGGTATGTGGTGCCCGCGGTGTACTAAGGTATGTGATGCCCGCGGTATAGTTGGGTATGTGGTGCCCGCGGTGTACTAGGGTATGTGATGCCCGCGGTGTATTTGGGTATGTGATGCCCGCGGTGTACTAGGGTATGTGATGCCCGCGGTGTACTAGGGTATGTGGTGCCCGCGGTGTACTTGGGTATGTGATGCCCGCGGTGTACTAGGGTATGTGATGCCCGCGGTGTACTAGGGTATGTGGTGCCCGCGGTGTACTTGGGTATGTGATGCCCGCGGTGTATTTGGGTATGTGATGCCCGCGGTGTACTAGGGTATGTGATGCCCGCGGTGTACTAGGGTATGTGATGCCCGCGGTTTATTTGGGTATGTGATGCCCGCGGTGTACTAGGGTATGTGGTGCCCGCGGTGTAGTTGTGTATGTGGTTGCCCCGGTGAACTAGGGTATGTGATGCCCGCGGTGTATTTGGGTATGTGATGCCCGCGGTGTATTTGGGTATGTGATGCCCGCGGTGTATTTGGGTATGTGATGCCCGCGGTGTACTAGGGTATGTGATGCCCGCGGTGTATTTGGGTATGTGATGCCCGCGGTGTATTTGGGTATGTGATGCCCGCGGTGTACTAGGGTAAGTGATGCCCGCGGTGTACTTGGGTATGTGGTGCCCGCGGTGTACTAGGGTATGTGATGCCCGCGGTGTACTTGGGTATGTGGTGCCCGCGGTGTAATAGGGTATTTGATGCCCGCGGTGTACTAGGGTATGTGGTGCCCGCGGTGTACTTGGGTATGTGGTGCCCGCGGTGTACTAAGGTATGTGATGCCCGCGGTGTAGTTGGGTATGTGGTGCCCGCGGTGTACTAGGGTATGTGATGCCCGCGGTGTATTTGGGTATGTGATGCCCGCGGTGTACTAGGGTATGTGGTGCCCGCAGTGTAGTTGGGTAAGTGATGCCCGCGGTGTACTAGGGTATGTGATGCCCGCGGTGCACTAGGGTATGTGGTGCCCGCGGTGTACTAGGGTAAATGATGCCCGCGGTGTACTTGGGTATGTGGTGCCCGCGGTGTACTAGGGTATGTGGTGCCCGCGGTGTATTTGTGTATGTGGTTGCCCCGGTGTACTAGGGTATGTGATGCCCGCGGTGTACTAGGGTATGTGATGCCCGCGGTGTATTTGGGTATGTGATGCCCGCGGTGTACTAGGGTATGTGGTGCCCGCGGTGTACTAGGGTATGTGATGCCCGCGGTGTACTTGGGTATGTGGTGCCCGCGGTGTACTTGGGTAAGTGATGCCCGCGGTGTACTAGGGTATGTGGTGCCCGCGGTGTAGTTGGGTATGTGGTGCCCGCGGTGTACTAGGGTATGTGATGCCCGCGGTGTACTTGGGTATGTGATGCCCGCGGTGTACTAGGGTATGTGATGCCCGCGGTGTACTAGGGTATGTGATGCCCGCGGTGTACTAAGGTAAGTGATGCCCGCGGTGTACTAGGGTATGTGGTGCCCGCGGTGTAGTTGGGTATGAGGTGCCCGCGGTGTACTAGGGTATGTGATGCCCGCGGTGTACTTGGGTATGTGATGCCCGCGGTGTACTAGGGTATGTGATGCCCGCGGTGTATTTGGGTATGTGATGCCCGCGGTGTACTAGGGTATGTGGTGCCCGCAGTGTGGTTGGGTATGTGGTGCCCGCGGTGTACTAGGGTATGTGATGCCCGCGGTGTATTTGGGTATGTGATGCCCACGGTGTACTAGGGTATGTGGTGCCCGCAGTGTAGTTGGGTAAGTGATGCCCGCGGTGTACTAGGGTATGTGATGCCCGCGGTGTACTAGGGTATGTGATGCCCGCGGTGTATTTGGGTATGTGATGCCCGCGGTGTATTTGGGTATGTGATGCCCACGGTGTACTAGGGTATGTGGTGCCCGCAGTGTAGTTGGGTAAGTGATGCCCGCGGTGTACTAGGGTATGTGATGCCCGCGGTGTACTAAGGTATGTGATGCCCGCGGTGTATTTGGGTATGTGATGCCCGCGGTGTACTAGGGTATGTGGTGCCCGCGGTGTATTTGGGTATGTGATGCCCGCGGTGTACTAGGGTATGTGGTGGCCGCGGTGTAGTTGTGTATGTGGTTGCCCCGGTGTACTAGGGTATGTGGTGCCCGCGGTGTACTAGGGTATGTGATGCCCGCGGTGTATTTGGGTATGTGATGCCCGCGGTGTATTTGGGTATGTGATGCCCGCGGTGTACTAGGGTATGTGGTGCCCGCGGTGTATTTTGGTATGTGATGCCCGCGGTGTACTAGGGTATGTGGTGGCCGCGGTGTAGTTGTGTATGTGGTTGCCCCGGTGTACTAGGGTATGTGGTGCCCGCGGTGTACTAGGGTATGTGATGCCCGCGGTGTATTTGGGTATGTGATGCCCGCGGTGTACTAGGGTATGTGATGCCCGCGGTGTATTTGGGTATGTGATGCCCGCGGTGTACTAGGGTATGTGGTGCCCGCGGTGTATTTGGGTATGTGATGCCCGCGGTGTACTAGGGTATGTGGTGCCCGCGGTGTAGTTGGGTATGTGGTGCCCGCGGTGTACTAGGGTATGTGATGCCCGCGGTGTACTTGGGTATGTGATGCCCGCGGTGTACTAGGGTATGTTATGCCCGCGGTGTACTAGGGTATGTGATGCCCGCGGTGTATTTGGGTATGTGATACCCGCGGTGTACTAGGGTATGTGGTGCCCGCGGTGTACTTGGGTATGTGGTGCCCGCGGTGTACTAGGGTATGTGATGCCCGCGGTGTACTAGGGTATGTGATGCCCGCGGTGTATTTGGGTATGTGATGCCCGCGGTATACTAGGGTAAGTGATGCCCGCGGTGTACTTGGGTATGTGATGCCCGCGGTGTACTAGGGTATGTGATGCCCGCGGTGTATTTGGGTATGTGATGCCCGCGGTGTACTAGGGTATGTGGTGCCCGCGGTGTGGTTGGGTATGTGGTGCCCGCGGTGTACTAGGGTATGTGATGCCCGCGGTGTATTTGGGTATGTGATGCCCACGGTGTACTAGGGTATGTGGTGCCCGCAGTGTAGTTGGGTAAGTGATGCCCGCGGTGTACTAGGGTATGTGATGCCCGCGGTGTACTAGGGTATGTGATGCCCGCGGTGTACTAGGGTATGTGATGCCCGCGGTGTATTTGGGTATGTGATGCCCGCGGTGTACTAGGGTATGTGGTGCCCGCGGTGTATTTGGGTATGTGATGCCCGCGGTGTACTAGGGTATGTGGTGGCCGCGGTGTAGTTGTGTATGTGGTTGCCCCGGTGTACTAGGGTATGTGGTGCCCGCGGTGTACTAGGGTATGTGATGCCCGCGGTGTATTTGGGTATGTGATGCCCGCGGTGTACTAGGGTATGTGGTGGCCGCGGTGTACTAGGGTATGTGATGCCCGCGGTGTATTTGGGTATGTGATGCCCGCGGTGTACTAGGGTATGTGGTGCCCGCGGTGTACTAGGGTATGTGATGCCCGCGGTGTATTTGGGTATGTGATGCCCGCGGTGTACTAGGGTATGTGGTGCCCGCGGTGTAGTTGTGTATGTGGTTGCCCCGGTGTACTAGGGTATGTGGTGCCCGCGGTGTACTAGGGTATGTGATGCCCGCGGTGTATTTGGGTATGTGATGCCCGCGGTGTACTAGGGTATGTGGTGGCCGCGGCGTATTTGGGTATGTGATGCCCGCGGTGCACTAGGGTATGTGGTGCCCGCGGTGTACTAGGGTAAATGATGCCCGCGGTGTACTTGGGTATGTGGTGCCCGCGGTGTACTAGGGTATGTGGTGCCCGCGGTGTAGTTGTGTATGTGGTTGCCCCGGTGTACTAGGGTATGTGATGCCCGCGGTGTACTAGGGTATGTGATGCCCGCGGTGTATTTGGGTATGTGATGCCCGCGGTGTACTAGGGTATGTGGTGCCCGCGGTGTACTAGGGTATGTGATGCCCGCGGTGTACTTGGGTATGTGGTGCCCGCGGTGTACTTGGGTAAGTGATGCCCGCGGTGTACTAGGGTATGTGGTGCCCGCGGTGTAGTTGGGTATGTGGTGCCCGCGGTGTACTAGGGTATGTGATGCCCGCGGTGTACTTGGGTATGTGATGCCCGCGGTGTATTTGGGTATGTGATGCCCGCGGTGTACTAGGGTATGTGGTGCCCGCGGTGTACTAGGGTATGTGATGCCCGCGGTGTATTTGGATATGTGATGCCCGCGGTGTAATAGGGTATGTGATGCCCGCGGTGTACTTGGGTATGTGATGCCCGCGGTGTACTAGGGTATGTTATGCCCGCGGTGTACTAGGGTATGTGATGCCCGCGGTGTATTTGGGTATGTGATGCCCGCGGTGTACTAGGGTATGTGGTGCCCGCGGTGTACTTGGGTATGTGGTGCCCGCGGTGTACTAGGGTATGTGATGCCCGCGGTGTACTAGGGTATGTGATGCCCGCGGTGTATTTGGGTATGTGATGCCCGCGGTATACTAGGGTAAGTGATGCCCGCGGTGTACTTGGGTATGTGATGCCCGCGGTGTACTAGGGTATGTGATGCCCGCGGTGTATTTGGGTATGTGATGCCCGCGGTGTACTAGGGTATGTGGTGCCCGCGGTGTATTTGGGTATGTGATGCCCACGGTGTACTAGGGTATGTGGTGCCCGCAGTGTAGTTGGGTAAGTGATGCCCGCGGTGTACTAGGGTATGTGATGCCCGCGGTGTACTAGGGTATGTGATGCCCGCGGTGTATTTGGGTATGTGATGCCCGCGGTGTACTAGGGTATGTGGTGCCCGCGGTGTGGTTGGGTATGTGGTGCCCGCGGTGTACTAGGGTATGTGATGCCCGCGGTGTATTTGGGTATGTGATGCCCACGGTGTACTAGGGTATGTGGTGCCCGCAGTGTAGTTGGGTAAGTGATGCCCGCGGTGTACTAGGGTATGTGATGCCCGCGGTGTACTAGGGTATGTGATGCCCGCGGTGTATTTGGGTATGTGATGCCCGCGGTGTACTAGGGTATGTGGTGCCCGCGGTGTATTTGGGTATGTGATGCCCGCGGTGTACTAGGGTATGTGGTGGCCGCGGTGTAGTTGTGTATGTGGTTGCCCCGGTGTACTAGGGTATGTGGTGCCCGCGGTGTACTAGGGTATGTGATGCCCGCGGTGTATTTGGGTATGTGATGCCCGCGGTGTACTAGGGTATGTGGTGCCCGCGGTGTACTTGGGTATGTGGTGCCCGCGGTGTACTAGGGTATGTGATGCCCGCGGTGTACTAGGGTATGTGATGCCCGCGGTGTATTTGGGTATGTGATGCCCGCGGTATACTAGGGTAAGTGATGCCCGCGGTGTACTTGGGTATGTGATGCCCGCGGTGTACTAGGGTATGTGATGCCCGCGGTGTATTTGGGTATGTGATGCCCGCGGTGTACTAGGGTATGTGGTGCCCGCGGTGTGGTTGGGTATGTGGTGCCCGCGGTGTACTAGGGTATGTGATGCCCGCGGTGTATTTGGGTATGTGATGCCCACGGTGTACTAGGGTATGTGGTGCCCGCAGTGTAGTTGGGTAAGTGATGCCCGCGGTGTACTAGGGTATGTGATGCCCGCGGTGTACTAGGGTATGTGATGCCCGCGGTGTATTTGGGTATGTGATGCCCGCGGTGTACTAGGGTATGTGGTGCCCGCGGTGTATTTGGGTATGTGATGCCCGCGGTGTACTAGGGTATGTGGTGGCCGCGGTGTAGTTGTGTATGTGGTTGCCCCGGTGTACTAGGGTATGTGATGCCCGCGGTGTACTAGGGTATGTGGTGCCCGCAGTGTAGTTGGGTAAGTGATGCCCGCGGTGTACTAGGGTATGTGATGCCCGCGGTGCACTAGGGTATGTGGTGCCCGCGGTGTACTAGGGTAAATGATGCCCGCGGTGTACTTGGGTATGTGGTGCCCGCGGTGTACTAGGGTATGTGGTGCCCGCGGTGTATTTGTGTATGTGGTTGCCCCGGTGTACTAGGGTATGTGATGCCCGCGGTGTACTAGGGTATGTGATGCCCGCGGTGTATTTGGGTATGTGATGCCCGCGGTGTACTAGGGTATGTGGTGCCCGCGGTGTACTAGGGTATGTGATGCCCGCGGTGTACTTGGGTATGTGGTGCCCGCGGTGTACTTGGGTAAGTGATGCCCGCGGTGTACTAGGGTATGTGGTGCCCGCGGTGTAGTTGGGTATGTGGTGCCCGCGGTGTACTAGGGTATGTGATGCCCGCGGTGTACTTGGGTATGTGATGCCCGCGGTGTACTAGGGTATGTGATGCCCGCGGTGTACTAGGGTATGTGATGCCCGCGGTGTACTAAGGTAAGTGATGCCCGCGGTGTACTAGGGTATGTGGTGCCCGCGGTGTAGTTGGGTATGAGGTGCCCGCGGTGTACTAGGGTATGTGATGCCCGCGGTGTACTTGGGTATGTGATGCCCGCGGTGTACTAGGGTATGTGATGCCCGCGGTGTATTTGGGTATGTGATGCCCGCGGTGTACTAGGGTATGTGGTGCCCGCGGTGTGGTTGGGTATGTGGTGCCCGCGGTGTACTAGGGTATGTGATGCCCGCGGTGTATTTGGGTATGTGATGCCCACGGTGTACTAGGGTATGTGGTGCCCGCAGTGTAGTTGGGTAAGTGATGCCCGCGGTGTACTAGGGTATGTGATGCCCGCGGTGTACTAGGGTATGTGATGCCCGCGGTGTATTTGGGTATGTGATGCCCGCGGTGTATTTGGGTATGTGATGCCCACGGTGTACTAGGGTATGTGGTGCCCGCAGTGTAGTTGGGTAAGTGATGCCCGCGGTGTACTAGGGTATGTGATGCCCGCGGTGTACTAAGGTATGTGATGCCCGCGGTGTATTTGGGTATGTGATGCCCGCGGTGTACTAGGGTATGTGGTGCCCGCGGTGTATTTGGGTATGTGATGCCCGCGGTGTACTAGGGTATGTGGTGGCCGCGGTGTAGTTGTGTATGTGGTTGCCCCGGTGTACTAGGGTATGTGGTGCCCGCGGTGTACTAGGGTATGTGATGCCCGCGGTGTATTTGGGTATGTGATGCCCGCGGTGTATTTGGGTATGTGATGCCCGCGGTGTACTAGGGTATGTGGTGCCCGCGGTGTATTTGGGTATGTGATGCCCGCGGTGTACTAGGGTATGTGGTGGCCGCGGTGTAGTTGTGTATGTGGTTGCCCCGGTGTACTAGGGTATGTGGTGCCCGCGGTGTACTAGGGTATGTGATGCCCGCGGTGTATTTGGGTATGTGATGCCCGCGGTGTACTAGGGTATGTGATGCCCGCGGTGTATTTGGGTATGTGATGCCCGCGGTGTACTAGGGTATGTGGTGCCCGCGGTGTATTTGGGTATGTGATGCCCGCGGTGTACTAGGGTATGTGGTGCCCGCGGTGTAGTTGGGTATGTGGTGCCCGCGGTGTACTAGGGTATGTGATGCCCGCGGTGTACTTGGGTATGTGATGCCCGCGGTGTACTAGGGTATGTTATGCCCGCGGTGTACTAGGGTATGTGATGCCCGCGGTGTATTTGGGTATGTGATGCCCGCGGTGTACTAGGGTATGTGGTGCCCGCGGTGTACTTGGGTATGTGGTGCCCGCGGTGTACTAGGGTATGTGATGCCCGCGGTGTACTAGGGTATGTGATGCCCGCGGTGTATTTGGGTATGTGATGCCCGCGGTATACTAGGGTAAGTGATGCCCGCGGTGTACTTGGGTATGTGATGCCCGCGGTGTACTAGGGTATGTGATGCCCGCGGTGTATTTGGGTATGTGATGCCCGCGGTGTACTAGGGTATGTGGTGCCCGCAGTGTAGTTGGGTAAGTGATGCCCGCGGTGTACTAGGGTATGTGATGCCCGCGGTGTACTAGGGTATGTGATGCCCGCGGTGTATTTGGGTATGTGATGCCCGCGGTGTATTTGGGTATGTGATGCCCACGGTGTACTAGGGTATGTGGTGCCCGCAGTGTAGTTGGGTAAGTGATGCCCGCGGTGTACTAGGGTATGTGATGCCCGCGGTGTACTAAGGTATGTGATGCCCGCGGTGTATTTGGGTATGTGATGCCCGCGGTGTACTAGGGTATGTGGTGCCCGCGGTGTATTTGGGTATGTGATGCCCGCGGTGTACTAGGGTATGTGGTGGCCGCGGTGTAGTTGTGTATGTGGTTGCCCCGGTGTACTAGGGTATGTGGTGCCCGCGGTGTACTAGGGTATGTGATGCCCGCGGTGTATTTGGGTATGTGATGCCCGCGGTGTATTTGGGTATGTGATGCCCGCGGTGTACTAGGGTATGTGGTGCCCGCGGTGTATTTGGGTATGTGATGCCCGCGGTGTACTAGGGTATGTGGTGGCCGCGGTGTAGTTGTGTATGTGGTTGCCCCGGTGTACTAGGGTATGTGGTGCCCGCGGTGTACTAGGGTATGTGATGCCCGCGGTGTATTTGGGTATGTGATGCCCGCGGTGTACTAGGGTATGTGATGCCCGCGGTGTATTTGGGTATGTGATGCCCGCGGTGTACTAGGGTATGTGGTGCCCGCGGTGTATTTGGGTATGTGATGCCCGCGGTGTACTAGGGTATGTGGTGCCCGCGGTGTAGTTGGGTATGTGGTGCCCGCGGTGTACTAGGGTATGTGATGCCCGCGGTGTACTTGGGTATGTGATGCCCGCGGTGTACTAGGGTATGTTATGCCCGCGGTGTACTAGGGTATGTGATGCCCGCGGTGTATTTGGGTATGTGATGCCCGCGGTGTACTAGGGTATGTGGTGCCCGCGGTGTACTTGGGTATGTGGTGCCCGCGGTGTACTAGGGTATGTGATGCCCGCGGTGTACTAGGGTATGTGATGCCCGCGGTGTATTTGGGTATGTGATGCCCGCGGTATACTAGGGTAAGTGATGCCCGCGGTGTACTTGGGTATGTGATGCCCGCGGTGTACTAGGGTATGTGATGCCCGCGGTGTATTTGGGTATGTGATGCCCGCGGTGTACTAGGGTATGTGGTGCCCGCGGTGTGGTTGGGTATGTGGTGCCCGCGGTGTACTAGGGTATGTGATGCCCGCGGTGTATTTGGGTATGTGATGCCCACGGTGTACTAGGGTATGTGGTGCCCGCAGTGTAGTTGGGTAAGTGATGCCCGCGGTGTACTAGGGTATGTGATGCCCGCGGTGTACTAGGGTATGTGATGCCCGCGGTGTACTAGGGTATGTGATGCCCGCGGTGTATTTGGGTATGTGATGCCCGCGGTGTACTAGGGTATGTGGTGCCCGCGGTGTATTTGGGTATGTGATGCCCGCGGTGTACTAGGGTATGTGGTGGCCGCGGTGTAGTTGTGTATGTGGTTGCCCCGGTGTACTAGGGTATGTGGTGCCCGCGGTGTACTAGGGTATGTGATGCCCGCGGTGTATTTGGGTATGTGATGCCCGCGGTGTACTAGGGTATGTGGTGGCCGCGGTGTACTAGGGTATGTGATGCCCGCGGTGTATTTGGGTATGTGATGCCCGCGGTGTACTAGGGTATGTGGTGCCCGCGGTGTACTAGGGTATGTGATGCCCGCGGTGTATTTGGGTATGTGATGCCCGCGGTGTACTAGGGTATGTGGTGCCCGCGGTGTAGTTGTGTATGTGGTTGCCCCGGTGTACTAGGGTATGTGGTGCCCGCGGTGTACTAGGGTATGTGATGCCCGCGGTGTATTTGGGTATGTGATGCCCGCGGTGTACTAGGGTATGTGGTGGCCGCGGCGTATTTGGGTATGTGATGCCCGCGGTGCACTAGGGTATGTGGTGCCCGCGGTGTACTAGGGTAAATGATGCCCGCGGTGTACTTGGGTATGTGGTGCCCGCGGTGTACTAGGGTATGTGGTGCCCGCGGTGTAGTTGTGTATGTGGTTGCCCCGGTGTACTAGGGTATGTGATGCCCGCGGTGTACTAGGGTATGTGATGCCCGCGGTGTATTTGGGTATGTGATGCCCGCGGTGTACTAGGGTATGTGGTGCCCGCGGTGTACTAAGGTAAGTGATGCCCGCGGTGTACTAGGGTATGTGGTGCCCGCGGTGTAGTTGGGTATGTGGTTCCCGCGGTGTACTAGGGTATGTGATGCCCGCGGTGTACTTGGGTATGTGATGCCCGCGGTGTACTAGGGTATGTGGTGCCCGCGGTGTATTTGGGTATGTGATGCCCGCGGTGTACTAGGGTATGTGGTGGCCGCGGTGTAGTTGTGTATGTGGTTGCCCCGGTGTACTAGGGTATGTGGTGCCCGCGGTGTACTAGGGTATGTGATGCCCGCGGTGTATTTGGGTATGTGATGCCCGCGGTGTATTTGGGTATGTGATGCCCGCGGTGTACTAGGGTATGTGGTGCCCGCGGTGTATTTGGGTATGTGATGCCCGCGGTGTACTAGGGTATGTGGTGGCCGCGGTGTAGTTGTGTATGTGGTTGCCCCGGTGTACTAGGGTATGTGGTGCCCGCGGTGTACTAGGGTATGTGATGCCCGCGGTGTATTTGGGTATGTGATGCCCGCGGTGTACTAGGGTATGTGATGCCCGCGGTGTATTTGGGTATGTGATGCCCGCGGTGTACTAGGGTATGTGGTGCCCGCGGTGTATTTGGGTATGTGATGCCCGCGGTGTACTAGGGTATGTGGTGCCCGCGGTGTAGTTGGGTATGTGGTGCCCGCGGTGTACTAGGGTATGTGATGCCCGCGGTGTACTTGGGTATGTGATGCCCGCGGTGTACTAGGGTATGTTATGCCCGCGGTGTACTCGGGTATGTGATGCCCGCGGTGTATTTGGGTATGTGATGCCCGCGGTGTACTAGGGTATGTGGTGCCCGCGGTGTACTTGGGTATGTGGTGCCCGCGGTGTACTAGGGTATGTGATGCCCGCGGTGTACTAGGGTATGTGATGCCCGCGGTGTATTTGGGTATGTGATGCCCGCGGTATACTAGGGTAAGTGATGCCCGCGGTGTACTTGGGTATGTGATGCCCGCGGTGTACTAGGGTATGTGATGCCCGCGGTGTATTTGGGTATGTGATGCCCGCGGTGTACTAGGGTATGTGGTGCCCGCGGTGTGGTTGGGTATGTGGTGCCCGCGGTGTACTAGGGTATGTGATGCCCGCGGTGTATTTGGGTATGTGATGCCCACGGTGTACTAGGGTATGTGGTGCCCGCAGTGTAGTTGGGTATGTGATGCCCGCGGTGCACTAGGGTATGTGGTGCCCGCGGTGTACTAGGATAAGTGATGCCCGCGGTGTACTTGGGTAAGTGGTGCCCGCTGTGTACTAGGGTATGTGATGCCCGCGGTGTACTAGGGTAAGTGGTGCCCGCGGTGTACTAGGGTATGTGATGCCCGCGGTGTACTAGGGTATGTGGTGCCCGCGGTGTATTTGGGTATGTGGTGCCCGCGGTGTACTAGGGTATGTGATGCCCGCGGTATAGTTGGGTATGTGGTGCCCGCGGTGTACTAGGGTATGTGATGCCCGCGGTGTATTTGGGTATGTGATGCCCGCGGTGTACTAGGGTATGTGATGCCCGCGGTGTACTAGGGTATGTGGTGCCCGCGGTGTACTAGGGTATGTGATGCCCGCGGTGTATTTGGGTATGTGATGCCCGCGGTGTACTAGGGTATGTGGTGGCCGCGGTGTACTAGGGTATGTGATGCCCGCGGTGTATTTGGGTATGTGATGCCCGCGGTGTACTAGGGTATGTGGTGCCCGCGGTGTACTAGGGTATGTGATGCCCGCGGTGTATTTGGGTATGTGATGCCCGCGGTGTACTAGGGTATGTGGTGCCCGCGGTGTAGTTGTGTATGTGGTTGCCCTGGTGTACTAGGGTATGTGGTGCCCGCGGTGTACTAGGGTATGTGATGCCCGCGGTGTATTTGGGTATGTGATGCCCGCGGTGTACTAGGGTATGTGGTGCCCGCGGTGTAGTTGGGTATGTGATGCCCGCGGTGTACTAGGGTATGTTATGCCCGCGGTGTACTAGGGTATGTGGTGCCCGCGGTGTAGTTGGGTATGTGGTGCCCGCGGTGTACTAGGGTATGTGGTGCCCGCGGTGTATTTGGGTATGTGATGCCCGCGGTGTACTAGGGTATGTGGTGGCCGCGGTGTAGTTGTGTATGTGGTTGCCCCGGTGTACTAGGGTATGTGGTGCCCGCGGTGTACTAGGGTATGTGATGCCCGCGGTGTATTTGGGTATGTGGTGCCCGCGGTGTACTAGGGTATGTGATGCCCGCGGTGTATTTGGGTATGTGATGCCCGCGGTGTACTAGGGTATGTGGTGGCCGCGGTGTACTAGGGTATGTGATGCCCGCGGTGTATTTGGGTATGTGATGCCCGCGGTGTACTTGGGTAAGTGATGCCCGCGGTGTACTAGGGTATGTGGTGCCCGCGGTGTAGTTGGGTATGTGGTGCCCGCGGTGTACTAGGGTATGTGATGCCCGCGGTGTACTTGGGTATGTGATGCCCGCGGTGTACTAGGGTATGTTATGCCCGCGGTGTACTAGGGTATGTGGTGCCCGCGGTGTAGTTGGGTATGTGGTGCCCGCGGTGTACTAGGGTATGTGATGCCCGCGGTGTATTTGGGTATGTGATGCCCGCGGTGTACTAGGGTATGTGGTGCCCGCGGTGTACTTGGGTATGTGATGCCCGCGGTGTATTTGGGTATGTGATGCCCGCGGTGTACTAGGGTATGTGATGCCCGCGGTGTACTAGGGTATGTGATGCCCGCGGTGTACTAGGGTATGTGGTGCCCGCGGTGTACTAGGGTATGTGATGCCCGCGGTGTATTTGGGTATGTGATGCCCGCGGTGTACTTGGGTAAGTGATGCCCGCGGTGTACTAGGGTATGTGGTGCCCGCGGTGTAGTTGGGTATGTGGTGCCCGCGGTGTACTAGGGTATGTGATGCCCGCGGTGTACTTGGGTATGTGATGCCCGCGGTGTACTAGGGTATGTTATGCCCGCGGTGTACTAGGGTATGTGGTGCCCGCGGTGTAGTTGGGTATGTGGTTGCCCCGGTGTACTAGGGTATGTGATGCCCGCGGTGTACTAGGGTATGTGATGCCCGCGGTGTATTTGGGTATGTGATGCCCGCGGTGTACTAGGGTATGTGGTGCCCGCGGTGTACTAGGGTATGTGATGCCCGCGGTGTACTTGGGTATGTGGTGCCCGCGGTGTACTTGGGTAAGTGATGCCCGCGGTGTACTAGGGTATGTGGTGCCCGCGGTGTAGTTGGGTATGTGGTGCCCGCGGTGTACTAGGGTATGTGATGCCCGCGGTGTACTAGGGTATGTGATGCCCGCGGTGTACTAGGGTATGTGATGCCCGCGGTGTACTAAGGTAAGTGATGCCCGCGGTGTACTAGGGTATGTGGTGCCCGCGGTGTAGTTGGGTATGAGGTGCCCGCGGTGTACTAGGGTATGTGATGCCCGCGGTGTACTTGGGTATGTGATGCCCGCGGTGTACTAGGGTATGTGATGCCCGCGGTGTATTTGGGTATGTGATGCCCGCGGTGTACTAGGGTATGTGGTGCCCGCGGTGTGGTTGGGTATGTGGTGCCCGCGGTGTACTAGGGTATGTGATGCCCGCGGTGTATTTGGGTATGTGATGCCCACGGTGTACTAGGGTATGTGGTGCCCGCAGTGTAGTTGGGTAAGTGATGCCCGCGGTGTACTAGGGTATGTGATGCCCGCGGTGTACTAGGGTATGTGATGCCCGCGGTGTATTTGGGTATGTGATGCCCGCGGTGTACTAGGGTATGTGGTGCCCGCGGTGTATTTGGGTATGTGATGCCCGCGGTGTACTAGGGTATGTGGTGCCCGCGGTGTACTTGGGTATGTGATGCCCGCGGTGTATTTGGGTATGTGATGCCCGCGGTGTACTAGGGTATGTGATGCCCGCGGTGTACTAGGGTATGTGATGCCCGCGGTGTACTAGGGTATGTGGTGCCCGCGGTGTACTAGGGTATGTGATGCCCGCGGTGTATTTGGGTATGTGATGCCCGCGGTGTACTTGGGTAAGTGATGCCCGCGGTGTACTAGGGTATGTGGTGCCCGCGGTGTAGTTGGGTATGTGGTGCCCGCGGTGTACTAGGGTATGTGATGCCCGCGGTGTACTTGGGTATGTGATGCCCGCGGTGTACTAGGGTATGTTATGCCCGCGGTGTACTAGGGTATGTGATGCCCGCGGTGTATTTGGGTATGTGATGCCCGCGGTGTACTAGGGTATGTGGTGCCCGCGGTGTACTTGGGTATGTGGTGCCCGCGGTGTACTAGGGTATGTGATGCCCGCGGTGTACTTGGGTAAGTGATGCCCGCGGTGTACTAGGGTATGTGGTGCCCGCGGTGTAGTTGGGAATGTGGTGCCCGCGGTGTACTTGGGTATGTGATGCCCGCGGTGTACTAGGGTATGTTATGCCCGCGGTGTACTAGGGATGTGATGCCCGCGGTGTATTTGGGTAAGTGATGCCCGCGGTGTACTAGGGTATGTGGTGCCCGCGGTGTACTTGGGTATGTTGTGCCCGCGGTGTACTAGGGTATGTGATGCCCGCGGTGTACTAGGGTATGTGATGCCCGCGGTGTATTTGGGTATGTGATGCCCGCGGTATACTAGGGTAAGTGATGCCCGCGGTGTACTTGGGTATGTGGTGCCCGCGGTGTACTAGGGTATGTGATGCCCGCGGTGTACTTGGGTATGTGGTGCCCGCGGTGTACTAGGGTATGTGATGCCCGCGGTGTACTAGGGTATGTGGTGCCCGCGGTGTATTTGGGTATGTGGTGCCCGCGGTGTACTAAGGTATGTGATGCCCGCGGTATAGTTGGGTATGTGGTGCCCGCGGTGTACTAGGGTATGTGATGCCCGCGGTGTACTAGGGTATGTGGTGCCCGCGGTGTATTTGGGTATGTGGTGCCCGCGGTGTACTAGGGTATGTGATGCCCGCGGTATAGTTGGGTATGTGGTGCCCGCGGTGTACTAGGGTATGTGATGCCCGCGGTGTATTTGGGTATATGATGCCCGCGGTGTACTAGGGTATGTGATGCCCGCGGTGTACTAGGGTATGTGGTGCCCGCGGTGTACTAGGGTATGTGATGCCCGCGGTGTATTTGGGTATGTGATGCCCGCGGTGTACTAGGGTATGTGGTGGCCGCGGTGTACTAGGGTATGTGATGCCCGCGGTGTACTAGGGTATGTGATGCCCGCGGTGTACTAGGGTATGTGATGCCCGCGGTGTACTAAGGTAAGTGATGCCCGCGGTGTACTAGGGTATGTGGTGCCCGCGGTGTAGTTGGGTATGTGGTGCCCGCGGTGTACTAGGGTATGTGATGCCCGCGGTGTACTTGGGTATGTGATGCCCGCGGTGTACTAGGGTATGTGATGCCCGCGGTGTATTTGGGTATGTGATGCCCGCGGTGTACTAGGGTATGTGGTGCCCGCGGTGTGGTTGGGTATGTGGTGCCCGCGGTGTGGACTTTGGGTTGGTGGCAGCATTGTTCTAGTATCCCCGATGTTGTGGTTGATGGTGATGGTGGTATAAAAGACCCGATTAGTTCCTGTAGTCCAGTTTTGGACCTCACTTCATTTGTAGCAGTGCAATGCAGTAGCACATGCTCTACAGTTTCTTTTTCTTGAAGGCAACCCCGACAGAGGTCACTGTCTGTCGCTCCGATTTTAAGGAGATGGCGGTTAAGATCACAGTGGCCTGTGATGATGCCCACAATCATTCTCAAATCTTCACGTCTTAGTTTAAGCAGTGTTGATGTCGTGTGCCTGTTCATTGTTGGAAGCATTGTTCTTGTGTGTTTGCAGTCCGGTCTGCGCTCCCACAGTTTCTGATGTTCCTGTTGGGAGTGCAGCTTTAGTCTGTTTCTTATCTCTGCCGATGACGGTTTGCAGAGAAGTATGTCGTTTGAGTTTGGTGTTAGTTTTGTTCCTGCTTTCGCTAAAGAATCTGCCATTTTGTTGCCCGAGCATGAACCGTGGCTTTTGGTCCATCTTATTTTGACAATATGGTTGTCGGACAGACTCTGAAGCGCTGCATGGCATTTTGCAGTGGACTCTGACCTTGTGTCAGATCTCTTGAGGGCATGCAAGACAGCTGCGCTGTCTGTTATGAATATTAATTCTGCGGGATTATCATCAGTGCCTGCCCGCGGTGCTGGCGTTGTGCACGTTAGCATATGTGTCGCTGCCAGGTAAAGCCCGATAGTTTCTGCCTGGAAAACAGTTGTTGAATTGTTGAGGGGTTGCGCTTGGGATAGCCCTAGTTCAGGGCAGTAGAAGCCGCATCCCGCTCCTGCTTTTTGTTTGGCACCATCCGTGTAGATATGAAAGACATTGGAAGTGGAATCTCCCGCCATCTCTTGACTTTCTACTTGGTACTTTTTGCTCGATATGTATGTTGTCGCTATTCTGTCGGTGCCATTTAGGGCCTCCGGGATGACCCGCGTGGCTTTGTCCAGAATCTTGCTGTGATTTGTTGGTTTACCACTGCCTTTCCACTGATTCGTGGATTTTATCCTTAGAGCCGCAGCCATCGCCTCTTGCTGTATGTGTAAGTGGAGTGGCGTTAGGTTTAGTATTATATCCAACGCCGCTGATGGAGTAGATTTTGCGCAGCCGCTGATCAGGGAGCATGCGAGCCGCTGTACTTGTTGCAGCTTGTTGATAGCTGTTACTAAGTTTGTTCTCGGCCACCACACAACGGCACCGTATGTTAGTACCGGTCTTACCATAACAGTGTACAGCCATAAGCAAAGTTTGGGTTTGAGACCCCAGTCCTTGCCGACGACACGTCTGCACTGCCATAGCACGTTTGTGGCTTTCGTTGTTGTGTGTTCTAGTTGTTTACCCCATAGGAGTTTACTGTCTAACCAAATCCCGAGGTATTTGACCTCTTTGCTGAGCGTCAGTTTAGTACCAAACAGTGATGGTAGGTTTAACTTTGGTAGCTTCAGTTTTCTAGTGAAGAGAACGAGTTCTGTTTTGGTTGGGTTCACTGTTAGGCTGTGAGTATGGCACCATGACTCCACAACTCGGAGCGCTCCCTGTACTAGGGTATGTTATGCCCGCGGTGTACTAGGGTATGTGATGCCCGCGGTGTATTTGGGTATGTGATGCCCGCGGTGTACTAGGGTATGTGGTGCCCGCGGTGTACTTGGGTATGTGGTGCCCGCGGTGTACTAGGGTATGTGATGCCCGCGGTGTACTAGGGTATGTGATGCCCGCGGTGTATTTGGGTATGTGATGCCCGCGGTATACTAGAGTAAGTGATGCCCGCGGTGTACTTGGGTATGTGATGCCCGCGGTGTACTAGGGTATGTGATGCCCGCGGTGTATTTGGGTATGTGATGCCCGCGGTGTACTAGGGTATGTGGTGCCCGCGGTGTGGTTGGGTATGTGGTGCCCGCGGTGTACTAGGGTATGTGATGCCCGCGGTGTATTTGGGTATGTGATGCCCACGGTGTACTAGGGTATGTGGTGCCCGCAGTGTAGTTGGGTATGTGATGCCCGCGGTGCACTAGGGTATGTGGTGCCCGCGGTGTACTAGGATAAGTGATGCCCGCGGTGTACTTGGGTAAGTGGTGCCCGCTGTGTACTAGGGTATGTGATGCCCGCGGTGTACTAGGGTAAGTGGTGCCCGCGGTGTACTAGGGTATGTGATGCCCGCGGTGTACTAGGGTATGTGATGCCCGCGGTGTATTTGGGTATGTGATGCCCGCGGTGTACTAAGGTATGTGGTGCCCGCGGTGTAGTTGGGTATGTGGTGCCCGCGGTGTACTAGGGTATGTGATGCCCGCGGTGTATTTGGGTATGTGATGCCCGCGGTGTACTAGGGTATGTGGTGCCCGCGGTGTACTTGGGTATGTGATGCCCGCGGTGTATTTGGGTATGTGATGCCCGCGGTGTACTAGGGTATGTGATGCCCGCGGTGTACTAGGGTATGTGATGCCCGCGGTGTACTAGGGTATGTGGTGCCCGCGGTGTATTTGGGTATGTGATGCCCGCGGTGTACTAGGGTATGTGGTGGCCGCGGTGTATTTGTGTATGTGGTTGCCCCGGTGTACTAGGGTATGTGGTGCCCGCGGTGTACTAGGGTATGTGATGCCCGCGGTGTATTTGGGTATGTGATGCCCGCGGTGTACTAGGGTATGTGGTGGCCGCGGTGTACTAGGGTATGTGATGCCCGCGGTGTATTTGGGTATGTGATGCCCGCGGTGTACTAGGGTATGTGATGCCCGCGGTGTACTTGGGTATGTGATGCCCGCGGTGTACTAGGGTATGTTATGCCCGCGGTGTACTAGGGTATGTGGTGCCCGCGGTGTAGTTGGGTATGTGGTGCCCGCGGTGTACTAGGGTATGTGGTGCCCGCGGTGTATTTGGGTATGTGATGCCCGCGGTGTACTAGGGTATGTGGTGGCCGCGGTGTAGTTGTGTATGTGGTTGCCCCGGTGTACTAGGGTATGTGGTGCCCGCGGTGTACTAGGGTATGTGATGCCCGCGGTGTATTTGGGTATGTGATGCCCGCGGTGTACTAGGGTATGTGGTGGCCGCGGTGTACTAGGGTATGTGATGCCCGCGGTGTATTTGGGTATGTGATGCCCGCGGTGTACTAGGGTATGTGGTGCCCGCGGTGTACTAGGGTATGTGATGCCCGCGGTGTATTTGGGTATGTGATGCCCGCGGTGTACTAGGGTATGTGGTGCCCGCGGTGTAGTTGTGTATGTGATGCCCGCGGTGTATTTGGGTATGTGATGCCCGCGGTGTACTAAGGTATGTTGTGCCCGCGGTGTATTTGGGTATGTGATGCCCGCGGTGCACTAGGGTATGTGGTGCCCGCGGTGTACTAGGATAAGTGATGCCCGCGGTGTACTTGGGTAAGTGGTGCCCGCTGTGTACTAGGGTATGTGATGCCCGCGGTGTACTAGGGTAAGTGGTGCCCGCGGTGTACTAGGGTATGTGATGCCCGCGGTGTACTAGGGTATGTGATGCCCGCGGTGTATTTGGGTATGTGATGCCCGCGGTGTACTAAGGTATGTGGTGCCCGCGGTGTAGTTGGGTATGTGGTGCCCGCGGTGTACTAGGGTATGTGATGCCCGCGGTGTATTTTGGTATGTGATGCCCGCGGTGTACTAGGGTATGTGGTGCCCGCGGTGTACTTGGGTATGTGATGCCCGCGGTGTATTTGGGTATGTGATGCCCGCGGTGTACTAGGGTATGTGATGCCCGCGGTGTACTAGGGTATGTGATGCCCGCGGTGTACTAGGGTATGTGGTGCCCGCGGTGTACTAGGGTATGTGATGCCCGCGGTGTATTTGGGTATGTGATGGCCGCGGTGTACTTGGGTAAGTGATGCCCGCGGTGTACTAGGGTATGTGGTGCCCGCGGTGTAGTTGGGTATGTGGTGCCCGCGGTGTACTAGGGTATGTGATGCCCGCGGTGTACTTGGGTATGTGATGCCCGCGGTGTACTAGGGTATGTTATGCCCGCGGTGTACTAGGGTATGTGGTGCCCGCGGTGTAGTTGGGTATGTGGTGCCCGCGGTGTACTAGGGTATGTGATGCCCGCGGTGTACTAGGGTATGTGGTGCCCGCGGTGTACTTGGGTATGTGGTGCCCGCGGTGTACTAGGGTATGTGATGCCCGCGGTGTACTTGGGTAAGTGATGCCCGCGGTGTACTAGGGTATGTGGTGCCCGCGGTGTAGTTGGGTATGTGGTGCCCGCGGTGTACTAGGGTATGTGATGCCCGCGGTGTACTTGGGTATGTGATGCCCGCGGTGTACTAGGGTATGTTATGCCCGCGGTGTACTAGGGTATGTGGTGCCCGCGGTGTATTTGGGTATGTGGTGCCCGCGGTGTACTAAGGTATGTGATGCCCGCGGTGTAGTTGGGTATGTGGTGCCCGCGGTGTACTAGGGTATGTGATGCCCGCGGTGTATTTGGGTATGTGATGCCCGCGGTGTACTAGGGTATGTGGTGCCCGCAGTGTAGTTGGGTAAGTGATGCCCGCGGTGTACTAGGGTATGTGATGCCCGCGGTGCACTAGGGTATGTGGTGCCCGCGGTGTACTAGGGTAAATGATGCCCGCGGTGTACTTGGGTATGTGGTGCCCGCGGTGTACTAGGGTATGTGGTGCCCGCGGTGTAGTTGTGTATGTGGTTGCCCCGGTGTACTAGGGTATGTGATGCCCGCGGTGTACTAGGGTATGTGATGCCCGCGGTGTATTTGGGTATGTGATGCCCGCGGTGTACTAGGGTATGTGGTGCCCGCGGTGTACTAGGGTATGTGATGCCCGCGGTGTACTTGGGTATGTGGTGCCCGCGGTGTACTTGGGTAAGTGATGCCCGCGGTGTACTAGGGTATGTGGTGCCCGCGGTGTACTTGGGTATGTGGTGCCCGCGGTGTACTAGGGTATGTGATGCCCGCGGTGTACTAGGGTATGTGATGCCCGCGGTGTAGTTGTGTATGTGATGCCCGCGGTGTATTTGGGTATGTGATGCCCGCGGTGTACTAAGGTATGTTGTGCCCGCGGTGTATTTGGGTATGTGATGCCCGCGGTGCACTAGGGTATGTGGTGCCCGCGGTGTACTTGGATAAGTGATGCCCGCGGTGTACTAGGGTATGTGGTGCCCGCGGTGTACTAGGATAAGTGATGCCCGCGGTGTATTTGGGTATGTGATGCCCGCGGTGTACTAAGGTATGTTGTGCCCGCGGTGTATTTGGGTATGTGATGCCCGCGGTGCACTAGGGTATGTGGTGCCCGCGGTGTACTAGGGTAAGTGATGCCCGCGGTGTACTTGGGTATGTGATGCCCGCGGTGTACTAGGGTATGTGATGCCCGCGGTGTATTTGGGTATGTGATGCCCGCGGTGTACTAGGGTATGTGGTGCCCGCGGTGTGGTTGGGTATGTGGTGCCCGCGGTGTACTAGGGTATGTGATGCCCGCGGTGTATTTAAGTATGTGATGCCCACGGTGTACTAGGGTATGTGGTGCCCGCAGTGTAGTTGGGTATGTGATGCCCGCGGTGCACTAGGGTATGTGGTGCCCGCGGTGTACTAGGATAAGTGATGCCCGCGGTGTACTTGGGTAAGTGGTGCCCGCTGTGTACTAGGGTATGTGATGCCCGCGGTGTACTAGGGTAAGTGGTGCCCGCGGTGTACTAGGGTATGTGATGCCCGCGGTGTACTAGGGTATGTGATGCCCGCGGTGTATTTGGGTATGTGATGCCCGCGGTGTACTAAGGTATGTGGTGCCCGCGGTGTAGTTGTGTATGTGGTGCCCGCGGTGTACTAGGGTATGTGATGCCCGCGGTGTATTTGGGTATGTGATGCCCGCGGTGTACTAGGGTATGTGGTGCCCGCGGTGTACTTGGGTATGTGATGCCCGCGGTGTATTTGGGTATGTGATGCCCGCGGTGTACTAGGGTATGTGATGCCCGCGGTGTACTAGGGTATGTGATGCCCGCGGTGTACTAGGGTATGTGGTGCCCGCGGTGTATTTGGGTATGTGATGCCCGCGGTGTACTAGGGTATGTGGTGGCCGCGGTGTATTTGTGTATGTGGTTGCCCCGGTGTACTAGGGTATGTGGTGCCCGCGGTGTACTAGGGTATGTGATGCCCGCGGTGTATTTGGGTATGTGATGCCCGCGGTGTACTAGGGTATGTGGTGCCCGCGGTGTACTAGGATAAGTGATGCCCGCGGTGTACTTGGGTAAGTGGTGCCCGCTGTGTACTAGGGTATGTGATGCCCGCGGTGTACTAGGGTAAGTGGTGCCCGCGGTGTACTAGGGTATGTGATGCCCGCGGTGTACTAGGGTATGTGATGCCCGCGGTGTATTTGGGTATGTGATGCCCGCGGTGTACTAAGGTATGTGGTGCCCGCGGTGTACTAGGGTATGTGATGCCCGCGGTGTATTTTGGTATGTGATGCCCGCGGTGTACTAGGGTATGTGGTGCCCGCGGTGTACTTGGGTATGTGATGCCCGCGGTGTACTTGGGTATGTGGTGCCCGCGGTGTACTAGGGTATGTGATGCCCGCGGTGTACTTGGGTATGTGGTGCCCGCGGTGTACTAGGGTATGTGATGCCCGCGGTGTACTAGGGTATGTGGTGCCCGCGGTGTATTTGGGTATGTGGTGCCCGCGGTGTACTAAGGTATGTGATGCCCGCGGTATAGTTGGGTATGTGGTGCCCGCGGTGTACTAGGGTATGTGATGCCCGCGGTGTATTTGGGTATGTGATGCCCGCGGTGTACTAGGGTATGTGATGCCCGCGGTGTACTAGGGTATGTGGTGCCCGCGGTGTACTTGGGTATGTGATGCCCGCGGTGTACTAGGGTATGTGATGCCCGCGGTGTACTAGGGTATGTGGTGCCCGCGGTGTACTTGGGTATGTGATGCCCGCGGTGTATTTGGGTATGTGATGCCCGCGGTGTACTAGGGTATGTGATGCCCGCGGTGTACTAGGGTATGTGATGCCCGCGGTTTATTTGGGTATGTGATGCCCGCGGTGTACTAGGGTATGTGGTGCCCGCGGTGTAGTTGTGTATGTGGTTGCCCCGGTGAACTAGGGTATGTGATGCCCGCGGTGTATTTGGGTATGTGATGCCCGCGGTGTATTTGGGTATGTGATGCCCGCGGTGTATTTGGGTATGTGATGCCCGCGGTGTACTAGGATATGTGATGCCCGCGGTGTATTTGGGTATGTGATGCCCGCGGTGTATTTGGGTATGTGATGCCCGCGGTGTATTTGGGTATGTGATGCCCGCGGTGTACTAGGATATGTGATGCCCGCGGTGTATTTGGGTATGTGATGCCCGCGGTGTATTTGGGTATGTGATGCCCGCGGTGTACTAGGGTAAGTGATGCCCGCGGTGTACTTGGGTATGTGGTGCCCGCGGTGTACTTGGGTATGTGGTGCCCGCGGTGTACTTGGGTAAGTGATGCCCGCGGTGTACTAGGGTATGTGGTGCCCGCGGTGTAGTTGGGTATGTGGTGCCCGCGGTGTACTAGGGTATGTGATGCCCGCGGTGTACTTGGGTATGTGATGCCCGCGGTGTACTAGGGTATGTGATGCCCGCGGTGTACTAGGGTATGTGATGCCCGCGGTGTACTAAGGTAAGTGATGCCCGCGGTGTACTAGGGTATGTGGTGCCCGCGGTGTAGTTGGGTATGAGGTGCCCGCGGTGTACTAGGGTATGTGATGCCCGCGGTGTACTTGGGTATGTGATGCCCGCGGTGTACTAGGGTATGTGATGCCCGCGGTGTATTTGGGTATGTGATGCCCGCGGTGTACTAGGGTATGTGGTGCCCGCGGTGTGGTTGGGTATGTGGTGCCCGCGGTGTACTAGGGTATGTGATGCCCGCGGTGTATTTGGGTATGTGATGCCCACGGTGTACTAGGGTATGTGGTGCCCGCAGTGTAGTTGGGTAAGTGATGCCCGCGGTGTACTAGGGTATGTGATGCCCGCGGTGTACTAGGGTATGTGATGCCCGCGGTGTATTTGGGTATGTGATGCCCGCGGTGTACTAGGGTATGTGGTGCCCGCGGTGTATTTGGGTATGTGATGCCCGCGGTGTACTAGGGTATGTGGTGCCCGCGGTGTACTTGGGTATGTGATGCCCGCGGTGTAGTTGGGTATGTGATGCCCGCGGTGTACTAGGGTATGTGATGCCCGCGGTGTACTAGGGTATGTGATGCCCGCGGTGTACTAGGGTATGTGGTGCCCGCGGTGTACTAGGGTATGTGATGCCCGCGGTGTATTTGGGTATGTGATGCCCGCGGTGTACTTGGGTAAGTGATGCCCGCGGTGTACTAGGGTATGTGGTGCCCGCGGTGTAGTTGGGTATGTGGTGCCCGCGGTGTACTAGGGTATGTGATGCCCGCGGTGTACTTGGGTATGTGATGCCCGCGGTGTACTAGGGTATGTTATGCCCGCGGTGTACTAGGGTATGTGATGCCCGCGGTGTATTTGGGTATGTGATGCCCGCGGTGTACTAGGGTATGTGGTGCCCGCGGTGTACTTGGGTATGTGGTGCCCGCGGTGTACTAGGGTATGTGATGCCCGCGGTGTACTTGGGTAAGTGATGCCCGCGGTGTACTAGGGTATGTGGTGCCCGCGGTGTAGTTGGGTATGTGGTGCCCGCGGTGTACTAGGGTATGTGATGCCCGCGGTGTACTTGGGTATGTGATGCCCGCGGTGTACTAGGGTATGTTATGCCCGCGGTGTACTAGGGTATGTGATGCCCGCGGTGTATTTGGGTATGTGATGCCCGCGGTGTACTAGGGTATGTGGTGGCCGCGGTGTACTAGGGTATGTGATGCCCGCGGTGTATTTGGGTATGTGATGCCCGCGGTGTACTAGGGTATGTGATGCCCGCGGTGTACTTGGGTATGTGATGCCCGCGGTGTACTAGGGTATGTTATGCCCGCGGTGTACTAGGGTATGTGGTGCCCGCGGTGTAGTTGGGTATGTGGTGCCCGCGGTGTACTAGGGTATGTGGTGCCCGCGGTGTATTTGGGTATGTGATGCCCGCGGTGTACTAGGGTATGTGGTGGCCGCGGTGTAGTTGTGTATGTGGTTGCCCCGGTGTACTAGGGTATGTGGTGCCCGCGGTGTACTAGGGTATGTGATGCCCGCGGTGTATTTGGGTATGTGATGCCCGCGGTGTACTAGGGTATGTGGTGGCCGCGGTGTACTAGGGTATGTGATGCCCGCGGTGTATTTGGGTATGTGATGCCCGCGGTGTACTAGGGTATGTGGTGCCCGCGGTGTACTAGGGTATGTGATGCCCGCGGTGTATTTGGGTATGTGATGCCCGCGGTGTACTAGGGTATGTGGTGCCCGCGGTGTAGTTGTGTATGTGATGCCCGCGGTGTATTTGGGTATGTGATGCCCGCGGTGTACTAAGGTATGTTGTGCCCGCGGTGTATTTGGGTATGTGATGCCCGCGGTGTACTAAGGTATGTTGTGCCCGCGGTGTATTTGGGTATGTGATGCCCGCGGTGCACTAGGGTATGTGGTGCCCGCGGTGTACTAGGATAAGTGATGCCCGCGGTGTACTTGGGTAAGTGGTGCCCGCTGTGTACTAGGGTATGTGATGCCCGCGGTGTACTAGGGTAAGTGGTGCCCGCGGTGTACTAGGGTATGTGATGCCCGCGGTGTACTAGGGTATGTGATGCCCGCGGTGTATTTGGGTATGTGATGCCCGCGGTGTACTAAGGTATGTGGTGCCCGCGGTGTACTAGGGTATGTGATGCCCGCGGTGTATTTTGGTATGTGATGCCCGCGGTGTACTAGGGTATGTGGTGCCCGCGGTGTACTTGGGTATGTGATGCCCGCGGTGTACTTGGGTATGTGGTGCCCGCGGTGTACTAGGGTATGTGATGCCCGCGGTGTACTTGGGTATGTGGTGCCCGCGGTGTATTTGGGTATGTGGTGCCCGCGGTGTACTAAGGTATGTGATGCCCGCGGTATAGTTGGGTATGTGGTGCCCGCGGTGTACTAGGGTATGTGATGCCCGCGGTGTATTTGGGTATGTGATGCCCGCGGTGTACTAGGGTATGTGATGCCCGCGGTGTACTAGGGTATGTGGTGCCCGCGGTGTACTTGGGTATGTGATGCCCGCGGTGTACTAGGGTATGTGATGCCCGCGGTGTACTAGGGTATGTGGTGCCCGCGGTGTACTTGGGTATGTGATGCCCGCGGTGTATTTGGGTATGTGATGCCCGCGGTGTACTAGGGTATGTGATGCCCGCGGTGTACTAGGGTATGTGATGCCCGCGGTTTATTTGGGTATGTGATGCCCGCGGTGTACTAGGGTATGTGGTGCCCGCGGTGTAGTTGTGTATGTGGTTGCCCCGGTGAACTAGGGTATGTGATGCCCGCGGTGTATTTGGGTATGTGATGCCCGCGGTGTATTTGGGTATGTGATGCCCGCGGTGTATTTGGGTATGTGATGCCCGCGGTGTACTAGGATATGTGATGCCCGCGGTGTATTTGGGTATGTGATGCCCGCGGTGTATTTGGGTATGTGATGCCCGCGGTGTACTAGGGTAAGTGATGCCCGCGGTGTACTTGGGTATGTGGTGCCCGCGGTGTACTAGGGTATGTGATGCCCGCGGTGTACTTGGGTATGTGGTGCCCGCGGTGTAATAGGGTATTTGATGCCCGCGGTGTACTAGGGTATGTGGTGCCCGCGGTGTATTTGGGTATGTGGTGCCCGCGGTGTACTAAGGTATGTGATGCCCGCGGTGTAGTTGGGTATGTGATGCCCGCGGTGTACTAGGGTATGTGATGCCCGCGGTGTATTTGGGTATGTGATGCCCGCGGTGTACTAGGGTATGTGGTGCCCGCAGTGTAGTTGGGTAAGTGATGCCCGCGGTGTACTAGGGTATGTGATGCCCGCGGTGCACTAGGGTATGTGGTGCCCGCGGTGTACTAGGGTAAATGATGCCCGCGGTGTACTTGGGTATGTGGTGCCCGCGGTGTACTAGGGTATGTGGTGCCCGCGGTGTAGTTGTGTATGTGGTTGCCCCGGTGTACTAGGGTATGTGATGCCCGCGGTGTACTAGGGTATGTGATGCCCGCGGAGTATTTGGGTATGTGATGCCCGCGGTGTACTAGGGTATGTGGTGCCCGCGGTGTACTAGGGTATGTGATGCCCGCGGTGTACTTGGGTATGTGGTGCCCGCGGTGTACTTGGGTAAGTGATGCCCGCGGTGTACTAGGGTATGTGGTGCCCGCGGTGTAGTTGGGTATGTGGTGCCCGCGGTGTACTAGGGTATGTGATGCCCGCGGTGTACTTGGGTATGTGATGCCCGCGGTGTACTAGGGTATGTGATGCCCGCGGTGTACTAGGGTATGTGATGCCCGCGGTGTACTAAGGTATGTGATGCCCGCGGTGTACTAGGGTATGTGGTGCCCGCGGTGTAGTTGGGTATGAGGTGCCCGCGGTGTACTAGGGTATGTGATGCCCGCGCTGTACTTGGGTATGTGATGCCCGCGGTGTACTAGGGTATGTGATGCCCGCGGTGTACTTGGGTATGTGATGCCCGCGGTGTACTAGGGTATGTGGTGCCCGCGGTGTGGTTGGGTATGTGGTGCCCGCGGTGTACTAGGGTATGTGATGCCCGCGGTGTATTTGGGTATGTGATGCCCACGGTGTACTAGGGTATGTGGTGCCCGCAGTGTAGTTGGGTAAGTGATGCCCGCGGTGTACTAGGGTATGTGATGCCCGCGGTGTACTAGGGTATGTGATGCCCGCGGTGTATTTGGGTATGTGATGCCCGCGGTGTACTAGGGTATGTGGTGCCCGCGGTGTATTTGGGTATGTGATGCCCGCGGTGTACTAGGGTATGTGATGCCCGCGGTGTACTTGGGTATGTGGTGCCCGCGGTGTACTTGGGTAAGTGATGCCCGCGGTGTACTAGGGTATGTGGTGCCCGCGGTGTAGTTGGGTATGTGGTGCCCGCGGTGTACTAGGGTATGTGATGCCCGCGGTGTACTTGGGTATGTGATGCCCGCGGTGTACTAGGGTATGTGATGCCCGCGGTGTACTAGGGTATGTGATGCCCGCGGTGTACTAAGGTAAGTGATGCCCGCGGTGTACTAGGGTATGTGGTGCCCGCGGTGTAGTTGGGTATGAGGTGCCCGCGGTGTACTAGGGTATGTGATGCCCGCGGTGTACTTGGGTATGTGATGCCCGCGGTGTACTAGGGTATGTGATGCCCGCGGTGTATTTGGGTATGTGATGCCCGCGGTGTACTAGGGTATGTGGTGCCCGCGGTGTTGTTGGGTATGTGGTGCCCGCGGTGTACTAGGGTATGTGATGCCCGCGGTGTATTTGGGTATGTGATGCCCACGGTGTACTAGGGTATGTGGTGCCCGCAGTGTAGTTGGGTAAGTGATGCCCGCGGTGTACTAGGGTATGTGATGCCCGCGGTGTACTAGGGTATGTGATGCCCGCGGTGTATTTGGGTATGTGATGCCCGCGGTGTACTAGGGTATGTGGTGCCCGCGGTGTATTTGGGTATGTGATGCCCGCGGTGTACTAGGGTATGTGGTGCCCGCGGTGTACTTGGGTATGTGATGCCCGCGGTGTAGTTGGGTATGTGATGCCCGCGGTGTACTAGGGTATGTGATGCCCGCGGTGTACTAGGGTATGTGATGCCCGCGGTGTACTAGGGTATGTGGTGCCCGCGGTGTACTAGGGTATGTGATGCCCGCGGTGTATTTGGGTATGTGATGCCCGCGGTGTACTTGGGTAAGTGATGCCCGCGGTGTACTAGGGTATGTGGTGCCCGCGGTGTAGTTGGGTATGTGGTGCCCGCGGTGTACTAGGGTATGTGATGCCCGCGGTGTACTTGGGTATGTGATGCCCGCGGTGTACTAGGGTATGTTATGCCCGCGGTGTACTAGGGTATGTGATGCCCGCGGTGTATTTGGGTATGTGATGCCCGCGGTGTACTAGGGTATGTGGTGTCCGCGGTGTACTTGGGTATGTGGTGCCCGCGGTGTACTAGGGTATGTGATGCCCGCGGTGTACTTGGGTAAGTGATGCCCGCGGTGTACTAGGGTATGTGGTGCCCGCGGTGTAGTTGGGTATGTGGTGCCCGCGGTGTACTAGGGTATGTGATGCCCGCGGTGTACTTGGGTATGTGATGCCCGCGGTGTACTAGGGTATGTTATGCCCGCGGTGTACTAGGGTATGTGATGCCCGCGGTGTATTTGGGTATGTGATGCCCGCGGTGTACTAGGGTATGTGGTGCCCGCGGTGTACTTGGGTATGTTGTGCCCGCGGTGTACTAGGGTATGTGATGCCCGCGGTGTACTAGGGTATGTGATGCCCGCGGTGTACTTGGGTATGTGATGCCCGCGGTATACTAGGGTAAGTGATGCCCGCGGTGTACTTGGGTATGTGGTGCCCGCGGTGTACTAGGGTATGTGATGCCCGCGGTGTACTTGGGTATGTGGTGCCCGCGGTGTACTAGGGTATGTGATGCCCGCGGTGTACTAGGGTATGTGGTGCCCGCGGTGTATTTGGGTATGTGGTGCCCGCGGTGTACTAAGGTATGTGATGCCCGCGGTATAGTTGGGTATGTGGTGCCCGCGGTGTACTAGGGTATGTGATGCCCGCGGTGTACTAGGGTATGTGGTGCCCGCGGTGTATTTGGGTATGTGGTGCCCGCGGTGTACTAGGGTATGTGATGCCCGCGGTATAGTTGGGTATGTGGTGCCCGCGGTGTACTAGGGTATGTGATGCCCGCGGTGTATTTGGGTATGTGATGCCCGCGGTGTACTAGGGTATGTGATGCCCGCGGTGTACTAGGGTATGTGGTGCCCGCGGTGTACTAGGGTATGTGATGCCCGCGGTGTATTTGAGTATGTGATGCCCGCGGTGTACTAGGGTATGTGGTGGCCGCGGTGTACTAGGGTATGTGATGCCCGCGGTGTATTTGGGTATGTGATGCCCGCGGTGTACTAGGGTATGTGGTGCCCGCGGTGTACTAGGGTATGTGATGCCCGCGGTGTATTTGGGTATGTGATGCCCGCGGTGTACTAGGGTATGTGGTGCCCGCGGTGTAGTTGTGTATGTGGTTGCCCTGGTGTACTAGGGTATGTGGTGCCCGCGGTGTACTAGGGTATGTGATGCCCGCGGTGTACTTGGGTATGTGATGCCCGCGGTGTACTAGGGTATGTGATGCCCGCGGTGTATTTGGGTATGTGATGCCCGCGGTGTACTAGGGTATGTGGTGCCCGCGGTGTACTAGGGTATGTGATGCCCGCGGTGTACTAGGGTATGTGATGCCCGCGGTGTACTTGGGTATGTGATGCCCGCGGTGTACTAGGGTATGTGGTGCCCGCGGTGTACTAGAGTATGTGATGCCCGCGGTGTACTTGGGTATGTGGTGCCCGCGGTGTACTTGGGTATGTGATGCCCGCGGTGTACTAGGGTATGTGGTGCCCGCGGTGTAGTTGGGTATGTGGTGCCCGCGGTGTACTAGGGTATGTGATGCCCGCGGTGTACTTGGGTATGTGATGCCCGCGGTGTACTAGGGTATGTTATGCCCGCGGTGTACTAGGGTATGTGATGCCCGCGGTGTATTTGGGTAAGTGATGCCCGCGGTGTACTAGGGTATGTGGTGCCCGCGGTGTACTTGGGTATGTTGTGCCCGCGGTGTACTAGGGTATGTGATGCCCGCGGTGTATTTGGGTATGTGATGCCCGCGGTGTACTAGGGTATGTGATGCCCGCGGTGTACTAGGGTATGTGGTGCCCGCGGTGTACTAGGGTATGTGATGCCCGCGGTGTATTTGAGTATGTGATGCCCGCGGTGTACTAGGGTATGTGGTGGCCGCGGTGTACTAGGGTATGTGATGCCCGCGGTGTATTTGGGTATGTGATGCCCGCGGTGTACTAGGGTATGTGGTGCCCGCGGTGTACTTGGGTATGTGATGCCCGCGGTGTATTTGGGTATGTGATGCCCGCGGTGTACTAGGGTATGTGGTGCCCGCGGTGTAGTTGTGTATGTGGTTGCCCTGGTGTACTAGGGTATGTGGTGCCCGCGGTGTACTAGGGTATGTGATGCCCGCGGTGTACTTGGGTATGTGATGCCCGCGGTGTACTAGGGTATGTGATGCCCGCGGTGTACTAGGGTATGTGGTGCCCGCGGTGTACTAGGGTATGTGATGCCCGCGGTGTATTTGAGTATGTGATGCCCGCGGTGTACTAGGGTATGTGGTGGCCGCGGTGTACTAGGGTATGTGATGCCCGCGGTGTATTTGGGTATGTGATGCCCGCGGTGTACTAGGGTATGTGGTGCCCGCGGTGTACTAGGGTATGTGATGCCCGCGGTGTAGTTGGGTATGTGATGCCCGCGGTGTACTAGGGTATGTGGTGCCCGCGGTGTAGTTGTGTATGTGGTTGCCCTGGTGTACTAGGGTATGTGGTGCCCGCGGTGTACTAGGGTATGTGATGCCCGCGGTGTACTTGGGTATGTGATGCCCGCGGTGTACTAGGGTATGTGATGCCCGCGGTGTATTTGGGTATGTGATGCCCGCGGTGTACTAGGGTATGTGGTGCCCGCGGTGTACTAGGGTATGTGATGCCCGCGGTGTACTAGGGTATGTGATGCCCGCGGTGTATTTGGGTATGTGATGCCCGCGGTGTACTAGGGTATGTGGTGCCCGCGGTGTACTAGAGTATGTGATGCCCGCGGTGTACTTGGGTATGTGGTGCCCGCGGTGTACTTGGGTAAGTGATGCCCGCGGTGTACTAGGGTATGTGGTGCCCGCGGTGTAGTTGGGTATGTGGTGCCCGCGGTGTACTAGGGTATGTGATGCCCGCGGTGTACTTGGGTATGTGATGCCCGCGGTGTACTAGGGTATGTTATGCCCGCGGTGTACTAGGGTATGTGATGCCCGCGGTGTATTTGGGTATGTGATGCCCGCGGTGTACTAGGGTATGTGGTGCCCGCGGTGTACTTGGGTATGTGGTGCCCGCGGTGTACTAGGGTATGTGATGCCCGCGGTGTACTTGGGTAAGTGATGCCCGCGGTGTACTAGGGTATGTGGTGCCCGCGGTGTAGTTGGGTATGTGGTGCCCGCGGTGTACTAGGGTATGTGATGCCCGCGGTGTACTTGGGTATGTGATGCCCGCGGTGTACTAGGGTATGTTATGCCCGCGGTGTACTAGGGTATGTGATGCCCGCGGTGTATTTGGGTAAGTGATGCCCGCGGTGTACTAGGGTATGTGGTGCCCGCGGTGTACTTGGGTATGTTGTGCCCGCGGTGTACTAGGGTATGTGATGCCCGCGGTGTACTAGGGTATGTGATGCCCGCGGTGTATTTGGGTATGTGATGCCCGCGGTATACTAGGGTAAGTGATGCCCGCGGTGTACTTGGGTATGTGGTGCCCGCGGTGTACTAGGGTATGTGATGCCCGCGGTGTACTTGGGTATGTGGTGCCCGCGGTGTACTAGGGTATGTGATGCCCGCGGTGTACTAGGGTATGTGATGCCCGCGGTGTACTAGGGTATGTGGTGCCCGCGGTGTACTTGGGTATGTGGTGCCCGCGGTGTACTTGGGTAAGTGATGCCCGCGGTGTACTAGGGTATGTGGTGCCCGCGGTGTAGTTGGGTATGTGGTGCCCGCGGTGTACTAGGGTATGTGATGCCCGCGGTGTACTTGGGTATGTGATGCCCGCGGTGTACTAGGGTATGTGATGCCCGCGGTGTACTAGGGTATGTGATGCCCGCGGTGTACTAAGGTAAGTGATGCCCGCGGTGTACTAGGGTATGTGGTGCCCGCGGTGTAGTTGGGTATGAGGTGCCCGCGGTGTACTAGGGTATGTGATGCCCGCGCTGTACTTGGGTATGTGATGCCCGCGGTGTACTAGGGTATGTGATGCCCGCGGTGTACTTGGGTATGTGATGCCCGCGGTGTACTAGGGTATGTGGTGCCCGCGGTGTAGTTGGGTATGTGGTGCCCGCGGTGTACTAGGGTATGTGATGCCCGCGGTGTATTTGGGTATGTGATGCCCACGGTGTACTAGGGTATGTGGTGCCCGCAGTGTAGTTGGGTAAGTGATGCCCGCGGTGTACTAGGGTATGTGATGCCCGCGGTGTACTAGGGTATGTGATGCCCGCGGTGTATTTGGGTATGTGATGCCCGCGGTGTACTAGGGTATGTGGTGCCCGCGGTGTATTTGGGTATGTGATGCCCGCGGTGTACTAGGGTATGTGATGCCCGCGGTGTACTTGGGTATGTGGTGCCCGCGGTGTACTTGGGTAAGTGATGCCCGCGGTGTACTAGGGTATGTGGTGCCCGCGGTGTAGTTGGGTATGTGGTGCCCGCGGTGTACTAGGGTATGTGATGCCCGCGGTGTACTTGGGTATGTGATGCCCGCGGTGTACTAGGGTATGTGATGCCCGCGGTGTACTAGGGTATGTGATGCCCGCGGTGTACTAGGGTAAGTGATGCCCGCGGTGTACTAGGGTATGTGGTGCCCGCGGTGTAGTTGGGTATGAGGTGCCCGCGGTGTACTAGGGTATGTGATGCCCGCGGTGTACTTGGGTATGTGATGCCCGCGGTGTACTAGGGTATGTGATGCCCGCGGTGTATTTGGGTATGTGATGCCCGCGGTGTACTAGGGTATGTGGTGCCCGCGGTGTGGTTGGGTATGTGGTGCCCGCGGTGTACTAGGGTATGTGATGCCCGCGGTGTATTTGGGTATGTGATGCCCACGGTGTACTAGGGTATGTGGTGCCCGCGGTGTAGTTGGGTAAGTGATGCCCGCGGTGTACTAGGGTATGTGATGCCCGCGGTGTACTAGGGTATGTGATGCCCGCGGTGTATTTGGGTATGTGATGCCCGCGGTGTACTAGGGTATGTGGTGCCCGCGGTGTATTTGGGTATGTGATGCCCGCGGTGTACTAGGGTATGTGGTGCCCGCGGTGTACTTGGGTATGTGATGCCCGCGGTGTAGTTGGGTATGTGATGCCCGCGGTGTACTAGGGTATGTGATGCCCGCGGTGTACTAGGGTATGTGATGCCCGCGGTG
The DNA here is from genome assembly GCA_932527185.1 of Ecliptopera silaceata. Classification (NCBI taxonomy): domain Eukaryota; kingdom Metazoa; phylum Arthropoda; class Insecta; order Lepidoptera; family Geometridae; genus Ecliptopera; species Ecliptopera silaceata. Next base: position 9,971,873 of record OW052193.1, on the reverse strand, counting down.
TACTAGGGTATGTGGTGCCCGCGGTGTACTAGGGTATGTGATGCCCGCGGTGTACTTGGGTATGTGATGCCCGCGGTGTACTTGGGTAAGTGATGCCCGCGGTGTACTAGGGTATGTGGTGCCCGCGGTGTAGTTGGGTATGTGGTGCCCGCGGTGTACTAGGGTATGTGATGCCCGCGGTGTACTTGGGTATGTGATGCCCGCGGTGTACTAGGGTATGTTATGCCCGCGGTGTACTAGGGTATGTGATGCCCGCGGTGTATTTGGGTATGTGATGCCCGCGGTGTACTAGGGTATGTGGTGCCCGCGGTGTACTTGGGTATGTGGTGCCCGCGGTGTACTAGGGTATGTGATGCCCGCGGTGTACTTGGGTAAGTGATGCCCGCGGTGTACTAGGGTATGTGGTGCCCGCGGTGTAGTTGGGTATGTGGTGCCCGCGGTGTACTAGGGTATGTGATGCCCGCGGTGTACTTGGGTATGTGATGCCCGCGGTGTACTAGGGTATGTTATGCCCGCGGTGTACTAGGGTATGTGATGCCCGCGGTGTACTTGGGTAAGTGATGCCCGCGGTGTACTAGGGTATGTGGTGCCCGCGGTGTACTTGGGTATGTTGTGCCCGCGGTGTACTAGGGTATGTGATGCCCGCGGTGTACTAGGGTATGTGATGCCCGCGGTGTACTTGGGTATGTGATGCCCGCGGTATACTAGGGTAAGTGATGCCCGCGGTGTACTTGGGTATGTGGTGCCCGCGGTGTACTAGGGTATGTGATGCCCGCGGTGTACTTGGGTATGTGGTGCCCGCGGTGTACTAGGGTATGTGATGCCCGCGGTGTACTAGGGTATGTGGTGCCCGCGGTGTATTTGGGTATGTGGTGCCCGCGGTGTACTAAGGTATGTGATGCCCGCGGTATAGTTGGGTATGTGGTGCCCGCGGTGTACTAGGGTATGTGATGCCCGCGGTGTACTAGGGTATGTGGTGCCCGCGGTGTAGTTGGGTATGTGGTGCCCGCGGTGTACTAGGGTATGTGATGCCCGCGGTATAGTTGGGTATGTGGTGCCCGCGGTGTACTAGGGTATGTGATGCCCGCGGTGTATTTGGGTATGTGATGCCCGCGGTGTACTAGGGTATGTGATGCCCGCGGTGTACTAGGGTATGTGGTGCCCGCGGTGTACTAGGGTATGTGATGCCCGCGGTGTATTTGAGTATGTGATGCCCGCGGTGTACTAGGGTATGTGGTGGCCGCGGTGTACTAGGGTATGTGATGCCCGCGGTGTATTTGGGTATGTGATGCCCGCGGTGTACTAGGGTATGTGGTGCCCGCGGTGTACTAGGGTATGTGATGCCCGCGGTGTATTTCGGTATGTGATGCCCGCGGTGTACTAGGGTATGTGGTGCCCGCGGTGTAGTTGTGTATGTGGTTGCCCTGGTGTACTAGGGTATGTGGTGCCCGCGGTGTACTAGGGTATGTGATGCCCGCGGTGTACTTGGGTATGTGATGCCCGCGGTGTACTAGGGTATGTGATGCCCGCGGTGTATTTGGGTATGTGATGCCCGCGGTGTACTAGGGTATGTGGTGCCCGCGGTGTACTAGGGTATGTGATGCCCGCGGTGTACTAGGGTATGTGATGCCCGCGGTGTATTTGGGTATGTGATGCCCGCGGTGTACTAGGGTATGTGGTGCCCGCGGTGTACTAGAGTATGTGATGCCCGCGGTGTACTTGGGTATGTGGTGCCCGCGGTGTACTTGGGTAAGTGATGCCCGCGGTGTACTAGGGTATGTGGTGCCCGCGGTGTAGTTGGGTATGTGGTGCCCGCGGTGTACTAGGGTATGTGATGCCCGCGGTGTACTTGGGTATGTGATGCCCGCGGTGTACTAGGGTATGTTATGCCCGCGGTGTACTAGGGTATGTGATGCCCGCGGTGTATTTGGGTAAGTGATGCCCGCGGTGTACTAGGGTATGTGGTGCCCGCGGTGTACTTGGGTATGTTGTGCCCGCGGTGTACTAGGGTATGTGATGCCCGCGGTGTATTTGGGTATGTGATGCCCGCGGTGTACTAGGGTATGTGATGCCCGCGGTGTACTAGGGTATGTGGTGCCCGCGGTGTACTAGGGTATGTGATGCCCGCGGTGTATTTGAGTATGTGATGCCCGCGGTGTACTAGGGTATGTGGTGGCCGCGGTGTACTAGGGTATGTGATGCCCGCGGTGTATTTGGGTATGTGATGCCCGCGGTGTACTAGGGTATGTGGTGCCCGCGGTGTACTAGGGTATGTGATGCCCGCGGTGTATTTGGGTATGTGATGCCCGCGGTGTACTAGGGTATGTGGTGCCCGCGGTGTAGTTGTGTATGTGGTTGCCCTGGTGTACTAGGGTATGTGGTGCCCGCGGTGTACTAGGGTATGTGATGCCCGCGGTGTACTTGGGTATGTGATGCCCGCGGTGTACTAGGGTATGTGATGCCCGCGGTGTACTAGGGTATGTGGTGCCCGCGGTGTACTAGGGTATGTGATGCCCGCGGTGTATTTGAGTATGTGATGCCCGCGGTGTACTAGGGTATGTGGTGGCCGCGGTGTACTAGGGTATGTGATGCCCGCGGTGTATTTGGGTATGTGATGCCCGCGGTGTACTAGGGTATGTGGTGCCCGCGGTGTACTAGGGTATGTGATGCCCGCGGTGTATTTGGGTATGTGATGCCCGCGGTGTACTAGGGTATGTGGTGCCCGCGGTGTAGTTGTGTATGTGGTTGCCCTGGTGTACTAGGGTATGTGGTGCCCGCGGTGTACTAGGGTATGTGATGCCCGCGGTGTACTTGGGTATGTGATGCCCGCGGTGTACTAGGGTATGTGATGCCCGCGGTGTATTTGGGTATGTGATGCCCGCGGTGTACTAGGGTATGTGGTGCCCGCGGTGTACTAGGGTATGTGATGCCCGCGGTGTACTAGGGTATGTGATGCCCGCGGTGTATTTGGGTATGTGATGCCCGCGGTGTACTAGGGTATGTGGTGCCCGCGGTGTACTAGAGTATGTGATGCCCGCGGTGTACTTGGGTATGTGGTGCCCGCGGTGTACTTGGGTAAGTGATGCCCGCGGTGTACTAGGGTATGTGGTGCCCGCGGTGTAGTTGGGTATGTGGTGCCCGCGGTGTACTAGGGTATGTGATGCCCGCGGTGTACTTGGGTATGTGATGCCCGCGGTGTACTAGGGTATGTTATGCCCGCGGTGTACTAGGGTATGTGATGCCCGCGGTGTACTTGGGTATGTGATGCCCGCGGTGTACTAGGGTATGTGGTGCCCGCGGTGTACTTGGGTATGTGGTGCCCGCGGTGTACTAGGGTATGTGATGCCCGCGGTGTACTTGGGTAAGTGATGCCCGCGGTGTACTAGGGTATGTGGTGCCCGCGGTGTAGTTGGGTATGTGGTGCCCGCGGTGTACTAGGGTATGTGATGCCCGCGGTGTACTTGGGTATGTGATGCCCGCGGTGTACTAGGGTATGTTATGCCCGCGGTGTACTAGGGTATGTGATGCCCGCGGTGTATTTGGGTAAGTGATGCCCGCGGTGTACTAGGGTATGTGGTGCCCGCGGTGTACTTGGGTATGTTGTGCCCGCGGTGTACTAGGGTATGTGATGCCCGCGGTGTACTAGGGTATGTGATGCCCGCGGTGTATTTGGGTATGTGATGCCCGCGGTATACTAGGGTAAGTGATGCCCGCGGTGTACTTGGGTATGTGGTGCCCGCGGTGTACTAGGGTATGTGATGCCCGCGGTGTACTTGGGTATGTGGTGCCCGCGGTGTACTAGGGTATGTGATGCCCGCGGTGTACTAGGGTATGTGATGCCCGCGGTGTACTAGGGTATGTGGTGCCCGCGGTGTACTAGGGTATGTGATGCCCGCGGTGTATTTGGGTATGTGATGCCCGCGGTGTACTAGGGTATGTGGTGGCCGCGGTGTACTAGGGTATGTGATGCCCGCGGTGTATTTGGGTATGTGATGCCCGCGGTGTACTAGGGTATGTGGTGCCCGCGGTGTACTAGGGTATGTGATGCCCGCGGTGTATTTGGGTATGTGATGCCCGCGGTGTACTAGGGTATGTGGTGCCCGCGGTGTAGTTGGGTATGTGGTGCCCGCGGTGTACTAGGGTATGTGATGCCCGCGGTGTACTTGGGTATGTGATGCCCGCGGTGTACTAGGGTATGTGATGCCCGCGGTGTACTAGGGTATGTGATGCCCGCGGTGTACTAAGGTAAGTGATGCCCGCGGTGTACTAGGGTATGTGGTGCCCGCGGTGTAGTTGGGTATGTGGTGCCCGCGGTGTACTAGGGTATGTGATGCCCGCGGTGTACTTGGGTATGTGATGCCCGCGGTGTACTAGGGTATGTGATGCCCGCGGTGTATTTGGGTATGTGATGCCCGCGGTGTACTAGGGTATGTGGTGCCCGCGGTGTGGTTGGGTATGTGGTGCCCGCGGTGTACTAGGGTATGTGATGCCCGCGGTGTATTTGGGTATGTGATGCCCACGGTGTACTAGGGTATGTGGTGCCCGCAGTGTAGTTGGGTAAGTGATGCCCACGGTGTACTAGGGTATGTGATGCCCGCGGTGTACTAGGGTATGTGATGCCCGCGGTGTATTTGGGTATGTGATGCCCGCGGTGTACTAGGGTATGTGGTGCCCGCGGTGTATTTGGGTATGTGATGCCCGCGGTGTACTAGGGTATGTGGTGGCCGCGGTGTAGTTGTGTATGTGGTTGCCCCGGTGTACTAGGGTATGTGGTGCCCGCGGTGTACTAGGGTATGTGATGCCCGCGGTGTATTTGGGTATGTGATGCCCGCGGTGTACTAGGGTATGTGGTGGCCGCGGTGTACTAGGGTATGTGATGCCCGCGGTGTATTTGGGTATGTGATGCCCGCGGTGTACTAGGGTATGTGGTGCCCGCGGTGTACTAGGGTATGTGATGCCCGCGGTGTATTTGGGTATGTGATGCCCGCGGTGTACTAGGGTATGTGGTGCCCGCGGTGTAGTTGTGTATGTGGTTGCCCCGGTGTACTAGGGTATGTGGTGCCCGCGGTGTACTAGGGTATGTGATGCCCGCGGTGTATTTGGGTATGTGATGCCCGCGGTGTACTAGGGTATGTGGTGGCCGCGGCGTATTTGGGTATGTGATGCCCGCGGTGCACTAGGGTATGTGGTGCCCGCGGTGTACTAGGGTAAATGATGCCCGCGGTGTACTTGGGTATGTGGTGCCCGCGGTGTACTAGGGTATGTGGTGCCCGCGGTGTACTAGGGTATGTGATGCCCGCGGTGTACTTGGGTATGTGGTGCCCGCGGTGTACTTGGGTAAGTGATGCCCGCGGTGTACTAGGGTATGTGGTGCCCGCGGTGTAGTTGGGTATGTGGTGCCCGCGGTGTACTAGGGTATGTGATGCCCGCGGTGTACTTGGGTATGTGATGCCCGCGGTGTACTAGGGTATGTGATGCCCGCGGTGTACTAGGGTATGTGGTGCCCGCGGTGTACTAGGGTATGTGATGCCCGCGGTGTACTTGGGTATGTGATGCCCGCGGTGTACTAGGGTATGTTATGCCCGCGGTGTACTAGGGTATGTGATGCCCGCGGTGTATTTGGGTATGTGATGCCCGCGGTGTACTAGGGTATGTGGTGCCCGCGGTGTACTTGGGTATGTGGTGCCCGCGGTGTACTAGGGTATGTGATGCCCGCGGTGTACTAGGGTATGTGATGCCCGCGGTGTATTTGGGTATGTGATGCCCGCGGTATACTAGGGTAAGTGATGCCCGCGGTGTACTTGGGTATGTGGTGCCCGCGGTGTACTAGGGTATGTGATGCCCGCGGTGTACTTGGGTATGTGGTGCCCGCGGTGTACTAGGGTATGTGATGCCCGCGGTGTACTAGGGTATGTGGTGCCCGCGGTGTACTTGGGTATGTGGTGCCCGCGGTGTACTTGGGTAAGTGATGCCCGCGGTGTACTAGGGTATGTGGTGCCCGCGGTGTAGTTGGGTATGTGGTGCCCGCGGTGTACTAGGGTATGTGATGCCCGCGGTGTACTTGGGTATGTGATGCCCGCGGTGTACTAGGGTATGTGATGCCCGCGGTGTACTAGGGTATGTGGTGCCCGCGGTGTACTAGGGTATGTGATGCCCGCGGTGTACTTGGGTATGTGATGCCCGCGGTGTACTAGGGTATGTGATGCCCGCGGTGTACTAGGGTATGTGGTGCCCGCGGTGTACTAGGGTATGTGATGCCCGCGGTGTACTTGGGTATGTGATGCCCGCGGTGTACTAGGGTATGTGGTGCCCGCGGTGTACTAGGGTATGTGATGCCCGCGGTGTACTTGGGTATGTGATGCCCGCGGTGTACTAGGGTATGTGATGCCCGCGGTGTACTAGGGTATGTGGTGCCCGCGGTGTACTAGGGTATGTGATGCCCGCGGTGTACTTGGGTATGTGATGCCCGCGGTGTACTAGGGTATGTGGTGCCCGCGGTGTACTAGGGTATGTGATGCCCGCGGTGTACTTGGGTATGTGATGCCCGCGGTGTACTAGGGTATGTGATGCCCGCGGTGTACTAGGGTATGTGGTGCCCGCGGTGTACTAGGGTATGTGATGCCCGCGGTGTACTTGGGTATGTGATGCCCGCGGTGTACTAGGGTATGTTATGCCCGCGGTGTACTAGGGTATGTGATGCCCGCGGTGTATTTGGGTATGTGATGCCCGCGGTGTACTAGGGTATGTGGTGCCCGCGGTGTACTTGGGTATGTGGTGCCCGCGGTGTACTAGGGTATGTGATGCCCGCGGTGTACTAGGGTATGTGATGCCCGCGGTGTATTTGGGTATGTGATGCCCGCGGTATACTAGGGTAAGTGATGCCCGCGGTGTACTTGGGTATGTGGTGCCCGCGGTGTACTAGGGTATGTGATGCCCGCGGTGTACTTGGGTATGTGGTGCCCGCGGTGTACTAGGGTATGTGATGCCCGCGGTGTACTAGGGTATGTGGTGCCCGCGGTGTATTTGGGTATGTGGTGCCCGCGGTGTACTTAGGTATGTGATGCCCGCGGTATAGTTGGGTATGTGGTGCCCGCGGTGTACTAGGGTATGTGATGCCCGCGGTGTATTTGGGTATGTGATGCCCGCGGTGTACTAGGGTATGTGATGCCCGCGGTGTACTAGGGTATGTGGTGCCCGCGGTGTACTTGGGTATGTGATGCCCGCGGTGTATTTGGGTATGTGATGCCCGCGGTGTACTAGGGTATGTGATGCCCGCGGTGTACTAGGGTATGTGATGCCCGCGGTTTATTTGGGTATGTGATGCCCGCGGTGTACTAGGGTATGTGGTGCCCGCGGTGTAGTTGTGTATGTGGTTGCCCCGGTGTACTAGGGTATGTGATGCCCGCGGTGTATTTGGGTATGTGATGCCCGCGGTATATTTGGGTATGTGATGCCCGCGGTGTATTTGGGTATGTGATGCCCGCGGTGTACTAGGGTATGTGATGCCCGCGGTGTATTTGGGTATGTGATGCCCGCGGTGTACTAGGGTAAGTGATGCCCGCGGTGTACTTGGGTATGTGGTGCCCGCGGTGTACTAGGGTATGTGATGCCCGCGGTGTACTTGGGTATGTGGTGCCCGCGGTGTAATAGGGTATTTGATGCCCGCGGTGTACTAGGGTATGTGGTGCCCGCGGTGTATTTGGGTATGTGGTGCCCGCGGTGTACTAAGGTATGTGATGCCCGCGGTGTAGTTGGGTATGTGGTGCCCGCGGTGTACTAGGGTATGTGATGCCCGCGGTGTATTTGGGTATGTGATGCCCGCGGTGTACTAGGGTATGTGGTGCCCGCGGTGTACTTGGGTATGTGATGCCCGCGGTGTATTTGGGTATGTGATGCCCGCGGTGTACTAGGGTATGTGATGCCCGCGGTGTACTAGGGTATGTGATGCCCGCGGTGTACTAGGGTATGTGGTGCCCGCGGTGTACTAGGGTATGTGATGCCCGCGGTGTATTTGGGTATGTGATGCCCGCGGTGTACTAGGGTATGTGGTGCCCGCGGTGTATTTGGGTATGTGATGCCCGCGGTGTACTAGGGTATGTGATGCCCGCGGTGTACTAGGGTATGTGGTGCCCGCGGTGTATTTGGGTATGTGATGCCCGCGGTGTATTTGGGTATGTGATGCCCGCGGTGTACTAGGGTATGTGATGCCCGCGGTGTATTTGGGTATGTGATGCCCGCGGTGTACTAGGGTATGTGATGCCCGCGGTGTATTTGGGTATGTGATGCCCGCGGTGTATTTGGGTATGTGATGCCCGCGGTGTACTTGGGTATGTGGTGCCCGCGGTGTACTAGGGTAAGTGATGCCCTCGGTGTACTTGGGTATGTGGTGCCCGCGGTGTACTAGGGTATGTGATGCCCGCGGTGTACTTGGGTATGTGGTGCCCGCGGTGTAATACGGTATTTGATGCCCGCGGTGTACTAGGGTATGTGGTGCCCGCGGTGTATTTGGGTATGTGGTGCCCGCGGTGTACTAAGGTATGTGATGCCCGCGGTGTAGTTGGGTATGTGGTGCCCGCGGTGTACTAGGGTATGTGATGCCCGCGGTGTATTTGGGTATGTGATGCCCGCGGTGTACTAGGGTATGTGGTGCCCGCGGTGTACTAGGGTATGTGGTGCCCGCGGTGTATTTGGGTATGTGATGCCCGCGGTGCACTAGGGTATGTGGTGCCCGCGGTGTTCTAGGGTAAGTAATGCCCGCAGTGTACTTGGATATGTGGTGCCCGCGGTGTACTAGGGTATGTGATGCCTGCGGTGTACTTGGGTATGTGGTGCCCGCGGTGTACTAGGGTATGTGATGCCCGCGGTGTACTAGGGTATGTGATGCCCGCGGTGTATTTGGGTATGTGATGCCCGCGGTGATAAGTTCCCATTGTATAAGTTTTGTTTAGTTTGGGACTAGATGTGTCAAATATCCTTTTTTTTCTAGAACTTACAGTTGGGCGAAGATGTATTGATGCCCGGTATTCCTTCCAGTGCCTCGGCTTTCAAGATGGCGTTCGCGGCCGGAGCTATTCCAGCCACTTCGGTTAGTTGCGGACAACACCTGGGAATATATCCACAACTTATTATTCAAACATACTGATTTAAACAAATTTGTATAATAACATTAGTTAATGAGAACAGACAATAAGATTATAACAGTTGAATTCGATTGTCAATAACAAAAACAAGTCTAAAAATTGTTAATTCTAAGTTAAGTGTTTTTAAACTTACCACACCCAAAGTTTGACAATACAGCGAAGTCTGGCTTCCCAACAGTCGACAGAATCTTGTACTTTGACCAGCGACCCTAATAGCAGCACCAATGGACGCACCTGAAATAATATTGGACCTTATTATTCAAATAATAAGATTAAAATTGCTTTGTTTTATAGTGCAACATCGCGTCTACTAATGTAAACTAAAACAACTCCTTCAAAAACTACTTTGTTTATTTGCACAGTTCATACTATCACAAAATACTAAAATAAACTGTATGTTTTGCACGCAAATATGAACCAAACTATCTTTTAAATAAGGTTAAACATAACTGTCGCTTGCTCAGCTCATTCAATTATAAACTGTAACATTATTAAAATAAGGCTGTTAATCGTTTAATTTACTGACATTAACACAGTTCGATTATAAACTGTAATGTTATTAAAATAAGGTTGAAAGTCTTACCGAGTTGTTGTGATCTTGAGAGGCGGCATGTCCCATCAGTGAGAGAGTGATGCGTTGAGTGAGCAACTTGCACAGTTGCTCTGTCGCTGGGAAGTTGTCTCGAGTCACCAAGCAGATTAGAGAACGGACTTCTTCTTGGCACTACAAAACATAACACAATATAAAAATGTTAAAAATATACTCCAACGGTTTCCAGAAATGTCAGGCTAAAAATTGTCGTTGACTACCGTTTCTGTAAAGAATCATGTGTATTTATGTTTCATTCATATGTTTTAATAGCATAAACTTTCTTATTTTTTAACCTGCCAACTAAATTAGATAAGAAACTAAAAATAGCCCTTATTAACACTAGCATAAGGCTTATCAGTGGCATCTGGCGGTAAAGTTTTTGCTGAAATATCCTGCACAAGTCTAAAGTGACACAGCTGTTTATTATAATCATAGCTAAAACAGCGCTATGATTATAATAAACAGCTGTTATAACTAAGTATTACAATCACTGCAAATTGAACCTTATTGGCACGCCATAAAGCTCACCTGTGGCGTACCGCGTTGCAGGTTATGTTGGAAGGATGACTGCAAATTGAACCTTATTGACACGCCATAAAGCTCACCTGTGGCGTCCCGCGATGCAGGTTATGCTGGACGAGTTCCTGCACGAGTCCGAACCGACACAGCCTGGTGCGATGTTCGGGCTGCGACGCCAGCGCTCGCAGCAACGTGAGGCAATGCTCGGCGCACGCCAACGAACAGCCGTAGCATCCACCACCAGACACTAAAATAAGATTAGACTTAGATAACTTGGAAAAGCTGGTTGTAATGAAAAGTGGACGGAAAAAGAACTCGCGGCCGATCACCAACCCGATGGTCTGATAAAGTGAAATCTCTTACTAGGCTTCCTGTCACCGTTACAAATACAAATACAAATATATTTATTTGGACCAAAAAAACTTAAAATAAGGTACATGTGTGAAACGATGCTGACCGCAAAAGTATAAAACTGTGTCGCAGCCAGTAACGCCCTCCTCTTAGCTGGGGGTTTCCAAATCTAGGTACATAGATGTTTCATAATATAATATATATATATATATATTTTAAATGTATATTTAACAACAGCAATGAGAAACTGGAGATGTGTGTACGCGTAGGGGTAAAATGAGGGTGTGTGGGTTGTGTGTGCGTGTGGGGTGAAGGAGAGGGTGTGTGAGATGTGTGTGTGTGTGTGTGTGTGTGTGTGTGGTGAGTGTGTGCGTGGGTGTTTTGTGTGGAGGGATCTCCTGGTACGCCAGCCTCTTAGGAGTCTGGTTATAGAGGAGGATCCCTCCGGTGTATGTGTTATGGTGTGATATGAGAGTAATTGTGAATATGGTGAGCAAGTTACAGTAAATTTATGTTGTGTGAAAGAGAGAGAGATAAATTATACTTGTAATAATTGTTCAGTATCTGCATAATTGAGGCTCTGAAGCCAGGTAGAAATTTTAATTTTACATTTTTTAAGGGTGAGTGGATGTATGTTAAGTTCTCTATTGACCTTATTGTATAGTGTTGAGCTGATATGGTAGTATTGTCTACTTGCGATCGCAGTTCTACGTGAATCAACCTTACAAACTTTGTCGCAGCGACGTTTAGTCATCGATATGTTAGGATTATATGGGAGTTCAACATGTTTGCGTAATATGGTATTTAATATAAATAGTTGTCGGACGGTTAGAACTTTACATAGTGAATAGAGATTTTGCATTGAGAGAGGCTCAGGATAGAACAGCATAGAGACAGCTAGTCGACAACTCTACTAGGACATTTCAGGACGGGCACGACCTTCAGAAATGAAGAATGCGACGAAGAAGACTCTTCTGCCGTGGTGAGCGACAGAAGGGTTATGTGGGACTCCTACTGACTAAAACCCAACGGGAGGCCTTCTTACACTGTGTGCCAGGGCTTTAGGTACGCTTTCGCACTCTATTAGTATGTTGCATTCAACGTTACTAACATATCCTTCCGCCAGTGTACATAAAAATGATTTGGCAAAACATAATAAAACCAAAAGTTAACTAAAGATTGTATAGATATTTACAAGATAAACTAATTAGTTACCTTTAGAAACTTCTCCGTCAAGATTCTGCACTAGTCCTCCATACACGGGCATAGCTTCGCCCTTCAGTTGGTCGTTTTGTATCCTATCGTAGGACACCAGTTCTTTTCTATAAAATAAAACATTCTTTGCCATCATTTTATAAATTCACCATAACCTAAACTAATCTGAAGTCCCTCAAACTTATGGATTTCAATATGTTCCATTTGTTATGTAATAGAATGATGGTCGAAATACGGTCATTCTGTAGTTATAAAGTTATATGTTGACCCACTCCCCTCCCCTCTATAACGCACCGTACCGTTTTACAAACCTCCCCCCTATCCAAATGGCATTACGTAATACTTGAACGTTGCCTAGTTTTCCTTCACAACTACACTTGTGGCCCGCTAGTAGATAATTAACCATTGACTTATTAGTATAAGAACACAAAATTAAAAATACTTTATCTAGACCTAGGGTCCAATAATGAGAATGAATAACTAATAATGCAGCCACAAGTGGTGCTGTAAAACACCTCTCAAAACTAATCTACATAGCATCGACACGATAAGAAGAAGTAGAATAACTAATTGTTTATTATATCTCACCTGCACGCTAAAACCTTCTGTATAATCTTGGACAGGTCTTCGAAGTGCGATTTACTATCGACGCAATACTTATGCGCCAGAGTTTGTATGACTCGGTTGATCTGAGCGCCGCCGAATGATGTCGTGCTGGCGTTACTGTTCTCGTCTCCGGTGCGACTTTCTAGACGATGCTCACTTATTTTGTGCAGAAGAGACTGTAAGGGAAATTAATTAAATCATTTTTACTATTGAATTGAAAAAAAAGAGTTCATTTTTTAACTGAATCCATGACGATTTTGAAATAGTTTTAATGTGTCAAAAGGTTCCAACTAGGAGGTAATGGTTTTGAAATAGTTTTGAAGTGTCAAAAGGTTCCAACTAGAAATTAATATGAATGAAGGATGATGAATAAATGATTTTATCAACAAACAGGTTGTTTAGTTTTAAGTGATTTACCGACATAAAAATCGCTATCATCGCTACTGACACGTTTACACGTTACTTTTTTCACGTGCGGGCAGTAACCGATGGATGCAAGAGGCTTGAAACATGAGTGACGTTTGTGGGATATTAAATTTATCAATTTATCAATTTAACTTTCCAACATCTATTTATAAATACAAAACCATGTACAACAATAATTTATATACCTCAAGCACAGGTTTATTAGTGGTCAGCTGACGGTAAACGCGGTCAGCTCTGTCCAACAGAGAGCCGATAGTCTGCACCATTTTCTTCCTCTCCTCGTCGTTCTCGATGGTGTCGACCGCGCAGCAAGGCCGGGCCGTCAGTGTGTAGTCGAACTTGGCGTACTTGCAGAAACCGCACGCGTGGCACAGGAACGGATCCTTTTCGTCGTAGTTTATTGCACTGTTCAAAAGATTGCAAATATTTATTGACAAAGGGTCTCAAGCGATCTTAAAGTTAGCGTGACTTTAGCGGGGTGCGCTTGTCATTTGTTTTAGAAGTTTGAAATATAGGAACACAAGAAATTCCACATACCGACATAACACATTCATAAATGACAAAATCCTACAACAAATTATCTACGAGAATTACATTTCTTTTATCGTGGTAAACTAATCTACATGATATTATAATTAGTCTTCAAAAAGTCTGTTCTTGTTATTCTGTCCTAAATAACTGATAAAAAATCGTAATTATTACATAGAAAATAATCATTTAGACACGTACATAAATTATTTCTTACCGACACTTGTGACATTGGAACACGTTTTCACCGCAGTTGGCGCAGACACCGGGATTGGCCGGCACTGACTGAGAGCAACGCGGGCATTGCAGTGATTCTCCTGCAAGCAAACAAAGTATTTAATATCTATTACATACATCGAACTTGCACACAAAATATGTTACAGATGAATATTCACTGAACATGAACAAACAGTATAAAAAACTTAATACAAATGTTTTACAGGAAATAGTAAAAAAAACTTAAGACCGCAGCGGTGTGGTCTACGAATGGTCCAAGAAGGGGGGAAGGGGGAAGGCAAAGTTCTCTTACCTGTAGCCTGTTGATTTTCAAAGAAGTCTGCATACTCCATCATCAAGTTACAAGCGACGATCGGAAGCGGGAAGTCCACGCGAACTTCAGTCTGTCCAGATTGGAGTTGCACGCGCTTGGCTTTGTGCCACATTCCTGCAAGGGATAATGAACTTTAGATCACTGATATAAAGTAACTTATCGTAAAACACATTGGTTTTTAGAATCGCTAAGAGACTCACTCTATTGATATTGCCTAGTTTATGTTACCTACATCACTTGTACGCTCTATAACCAAACCTAATTTAACGAGTGCGAGCGAGACAGACGAACAAAAGACCCAGTCGGTAGGTTGATATAAAAATCAAAAGACAGCTTGATCGTTCTTCTTTTGTTTGAAATACAGAACCTAAACACCAGCGCTTTGAATATTGCAGTTCAAATTGAGCTTTAGCATGAAGCAATAAGATTAAATATTCCTCACCAGGTCTGTTTTTCAGTTCTTGAACTGCTTGGACCGTTCTGTTGTTGTAGTAAAAGTTGATAGTCCGCACCATCTTGCTTCGTTTGATGTCGCCGATACGAAGACTGATGCGACTTATCATGTGGCTGTTGACCAGTTTCACTATTTGCGTTGTGGTTGTGAATTTTGAGTCAATCTGCATTGAAATTGAATATTAGTACTAAGGCTCTTGGTAAAGAGATCGTTTGAAGGAATTACCAGCGCCAAGCTTACACGCACTAAACATATTATGATTTACTTCACAAGATAATTATGTTTTTAATGAAATAACTGTATGAGGAATCCTCTTAGTATCAAATGAAAAGATTCATCTGATACTAAGCGGTTCTGGCTCTTATGTTTTATTTTTAATAATTATAATTATGAAATTGATAAGATTAAATAAACGATGTTAGTTTTTTATTTTTTGTCTTATCTTAATATTTAAAGTGAGACAAGATCTTATTAATCTCACCATAAAAAAAGTCATTTTAAAAGTTTGTAAGTTCTAGTAGAATGTACCTTGATGGTGGGTAGTTTGATGGTCTGCATGGGTACTTCGGGGTTGTTGCAGACGAGGCAGGGCTCCGACTCCAGGTAGTACCCGTCGAGCTCCACGAACGCGCCGAGCGCCGCGTACAACGCCGCATTACCGTGAGACGATAGCAACTGGTTCTGATTACGCAGGAGATCTACTGCGCTTCCCACGTATTTCTGGATAAAACATTATTTTTAGTTAATTTCAAAAATATAAAAAATCTATAGATACAAATAATATTGTATAAACTGTACATGATGCCCATATAAACGATTGGTCCACAATAGCCCAGGACAGAGTGAACTGGAGAAAAGGAAGGGAGGCCTTTGCCCTGCAGTGGGACACTACAGGCTGAAAATGAAAATGATGATGAAACTGTTCATAAAGCAGATTTGCGAATTTTATCATCATCATCAACCTACATTAGTCCACTGCTGGACGTAGGTATGATTCGAAAGATTTGAATGATAGAGTGCTAAATAACAAGGGGTAGTGTAATAAGTATAAGAGACGGTTTTATCGCTGAAAGCAATTTCTTGCAGGCAACTTCTTGTTTGCATGTAATTGAAAATATTGCTGATATCAAAAATACAAAAAAACGTGTCGTAGTTATGAAGCAGATGTCATTCAGCATTCGTAATCTTCGATCAATATTTATCCAGCAGAAACGTTTTGAAGTCAAGTAATTTTTTTCTTTTGTTTCTGTGTTTTCATTTTATTTTACACTTCAAATTCAGCAACAAACATTTAGCAATTTCACCGACTAATCCAATTACCTCAGTATCGATATCAGGTGTCTTCAGTGTGAAGTATCCGAGTAGATCGACGAACTGAGCCGCTTTGCGACCGTACGCGGGCAACGTCGGCCAGATGCCCCATAGAAGTGATACTAGCGACGCTTGACTCGCTTGCGGCGAATTACTACACATAAATAATAATTCAAATATTTAACGATATAATTGTGGGCATGGTTTAGGAACGTTATACTCGTAGAGGTAAACCAAACTAAAATGCACGCGAAAGAGAATAAGCACGATTCAAAGACGCGACGATCTCTTTGAGACGGGGATACGTTAATTACGCAATTACTTATAATTCCACGGTAAACTATCTTCTAGGGATGTATTGAAAAATTGAAAAAATTGAAAAAAAATAATTTATAAATTGGTACATAATATTTAAAAAATCCAAAAGTGTAATTCCTTACTTGTAAATAGCGAGTAACAGCGCATGCGCCTGCCAACGAACCGCTGTCGTGTTGGTCTCCAAAAGGAATGCTTTCACAAACATCCTTAGTTCATCTTCTGATACCTGATTTAATAAATTAAAATGTGGTAATGTTCAAACGATTGAGCTATAAATGTCATAGATTCTATTGAACTAATGTGAAAGTTAGGATATTCGAAACTCAATAAAGTGAAACTTGTAATACAAGTATTATACTCGTACTGTGGCGGACAGAATAACCTTATTAAATTAGTTAAGATTATTAAATGTAATTTCTTTAGCTAGGGCCTAGATCGTTAGTTTTAAATGTTTAAGCGACCATGTGTTTTACTACTTTTAGAATGTTTTACGATAAGTAAGTAATAAATGTAATAGCCAGGGCAGTTTAGAAAGCGCACATCTTTTGATGCATTGTAATTTTAGGGAAACCATTAAAGAACTTGTATTGTGTAGCTTTTTGAACGCGCAGCTGCCCTGAGCTAGCAGGATCATAAAACAATTGAGTATGATTTGTAAAGAAGTAATAATTGTAAGATAGCCAACCATGGGAACTTAGGTTGGCTACATTTTGTGATTGTTGTTGTATTTGAGTATGGGCGGGGATGTTCGCCAGTCAGTCAGTCGAAGTCAATCCACAGTCGAGTGCAGTCGCGTGTTGAGAAAAGGAGTCTGTCAGTTGAGCTTGCCTCGAACGGTGCGAATGGCGAGCACCCCCGAACGAGAAGAAAAACATAAATAAATATACAGTCCACTGCTACACCAACGAGCGTCGTTTTTAATGACCACAACCCCCTGTAGGTTTCATACCTCACAGTTTTGGTCCTTCTCAGCCGGATAAGAAGAATTGAAGCCGCCGAACGAATTCGGGAATCGCCATCCATCGCAATATCGCTGCTGTCCGTCGAAACGGCTAGTCAGCTGCCGCCGCCTGCCACCAGTAGTCCTGCGGAGTACTACTTTGTACGACGTCGAACCGTGAAATCGCCGTCTACAAGCCAGAGCCGCTGCTATTCACCGCAGTACATCGTCAGAGACACGAGGATCACCTAAGGGTGTGACCGCTTCCTGTCGACACTACGAAGATCACCAAAGGGTGCGACCGCTTCCTGTCGACGCTGTGAAGATCACCGAATGGTGCGACCGCTTCCTGTCGACGCTGTGAAGATCACCCAACGGTGCGACCGCTTCGTGTCGACGCTGTGAAGATCACCCAACGGTGCGACCGCTCCGTGTCGACGCTGTGAAGATCACCCAACGGTGCGACCGCTTCGTGTTGACGCTGAGCGACCGCTTCGGGCCAGAGTACGAGAGCCACGTGTGGAGGATCCGTAAGCGGGTAACCGCAACTACTAGGTACGTTAGTTAGGTAGATTTAGTTAGGAAAGATAGGGAGGTAGGGCCGCTAGGGGCATCAAGAGCCATTTGTGTCACGACCGACCCGACCTCGATCGAACTTTCTGCGACCGAACCGCATAAATCTACCACAATGCCATCCACAATCGAAGCAGAGCCGACGTGCCACGCACTGATCGAACCAGCGCATGCGCCGGAACCCAGAACACATGCTCGATCGATTCGTTCGCAGCGATCGAATGTTAGCGCCGCAGCCCGCATCAAGCAAGCAGAGTTTGAGGCAGAAGAACGACTTGCCGAGATCCAAACGAGGCTTATTAAGATGAAGCTGGCGGCTAACATAGCTGCGATCCACGAAGAGACCGATCGAGAGAGCATAGTTGCGGATGATACTGAGAATAGGGTTACCGATTGGCTTGCACGGGGGGAGATCAGAGCCGTAGACGCTACGGACTCAGATCATATGAAAGCGCGATATCAAGCCGTAAGAGAGACGACAGATAAACAGCAACACAGACTGAACAGAGGAGGAAAGTTTGACTCAACACAACGTCCGAGATCACCTACGCCGACCCGGCCCAGGGAACGGGGGTTCGAACACTTAGCTGATGTCTTAGAGAAAATAGCTCTACGAAGACCGCCTTCAAGACAGACGACTGATCTACCTGTTTTTAGCGGTGCCTTAGAAGAATGGCTTCCCTTCAAAGCGACTATGGAAGAATCAACTAAGCTACACCGATTCTCGCCGGCGGAGAACATCGCAAGGCTACGAACGTGCCTGCGAGGTGAGGCTCGCCAGACTGTGTCCGCGCTATTATATACAGCGACCGATCCGTCTGTTATAATGCGCACTCTAGAACAATGCTACGGGCGTCCTGAAATGATCATAGACAACGCACTTGAGGATATAAAGAAGTTGCCGCGTCTTGGAACGTCCGCCAGCGAATTGAACTCATTCGCTGTCAAGCTACAAAATATAGTGACAACGATCTCATGTCTCGATGACCGAGGGTACCTGCAGAATCCCATGCTGACGAGACAAGTCACTGATAAGCTAAGCCCACACATCAAGTCAAAGTGGTGTGATTATGCCGAAGATTTCGCAAAACCTTGTGAAATAGAGATAGTTACGCTGTCTCGCTTCCTCATGAGAGAAGCGGATCGAGCGATGAGACACGCGTATACAACTCCGGCACAGCAGAGCGTTGTCACTCCTCGACCTCAGGTACAACAGCCGCGGGTGAACGATCGCAAGAGCAAGGTCGTGTATGCTACAACAGAGGACAAGGAAACGGAATGCTTCTGTTGCGGAGCCGATCACACGACTACGGAATGTAAAAAGCTCAAAGCGATGCCCGTGGAAAAGAGGTGGGAATGGGCTAAGGAAACCCAGATATGTTTCCGATGTCTAGATAGCAAGCACAGACGATTCCGCTGTAAGAAGAAATTGTGCGGCGTACAGGAATGTCGGCGTCCACACCACGCGCTTTTACACGCTGAGAGTCCAGACGCCGAACAACCTACCCCGGTCGAAGAGTCCGTGGTATCGGCAAGTACGCATGAAACAGCGGAACGGAACAAAGTGCTTTTAAAAGTATGCCCAATCAGAGTGAAAAGCCAAAACGGAACAGAGATCGATACTTTCGCGTTATTGGATGAAGGATCCACGATTACTTTGATCGACGAAAAGCTAGCAGCTATGATCGGAGCTCAGGGACCAAGAAGGGCGCTACACATCATCGGCGTCACATCGAGTAACCGGGAACCTGAGAGTCAGCTGATAAGCATGAAAGTACGAGGACTCGATCAGAAGAAATATCAGCCAATACGCGCACGAACCGTCGAGAATCTGAAATTGGCAAGGCAGTCCGTCGAAGTCGATCTACTTCGACAGCCGCATCTACGTCGTCTGAATCCAGAGCACGTCTGCTACGCGCACGCAAAACCTAGCATTCTTATTGGAGCCGACAACTGGCATCTTATCGTTACGCGGAAGTTGCTAACAGGCAGGGAAAATCAGCCAGCGGCGTCGCTTACTCGTCTTGGGTGGATTATACACGGGTCCACGCCCGTGAATATTTCATCACGAACGGAAACGGTGTTACATATGACATCTCAGAACGAGCGTAGCGAACAAGATAGCAACTTGACCGAACTTGTCAAGGCGCATTACGATATAGACACGCTAGGAGTCACGATGAAAAGAAAACCAATAGCAACGGATGAACATGCGAAGGAGGTTTTTAAGCAGACAATCGAACAAGTAGATGGATCATTTGAGTTGGGACTGCCATGTATTACAGAAAACATCGTATTGCCGCCATGCTACCACTTGACCGTACGACGAGGTCGGTCAATCGAGCAAAAGATGAACAGATCCGAAGATTTCAGAACCACGTACTCTGATCAGATCAAGGAGACGCTAGACAAAGGTCGTGCGGTCAAATGTGAAAAGAAACATGATAACAAAGAGCGTTTGTGGTATTTACCGCTTTTTGCAGTTATAAGCACGCACAAACTAGTTAAGATCCGAGTAGTCTTTGACGCAACAGCTAGATCAAATGACATGTGCCGGAATGACGCTTTTCTAGATAGACCGGACCTTTTGCAGTTTTTGTACGGCGTCATGTTTCGATTCCGAAAGAAACCAATCGCTATAACAGCGGGCGGAAGAGAAATGTTTTTTCGGACGAGGATACAGTCGGAAAATAAGGTAGCGCAACATTTCTTGTGGCGGGAATATGAGCGATCCGGGCCGACGCAAAAGTACACAATGACGTCAATGATCTTTGGAGCCCAAAGTTCGCCGTTTCTAGAATACAGTGACAGAGATCGAAGTGAGTCTGATTACAAGGACTTTCAGTCACTAGCCTTCAACGACATCACTCTGAACCATTACATGGACGATTGGGTAGAAAGCTTTCAGAACGGGGAAGTAGCTGAACGTACAATAACCGAAGTACGTAGAGTACTCAGAAAAACCGGTTTCAACAAAGCCAGAGAGAGCTCTAACCGTGAACGTTTGTTAGAGATCATCTTAGAATGGGACGCATATGCACCAAAGGAGCTGGTTGTCAATGCATATTTGTACGGTAAGACCGTAGACGTTTTGTGGATGCTGAAGACGGAACAACTCGCATCTAACAAGGCTATGCCGCGCATACCAGAACACGAGAGAAACGCGGCACGAATGCCAAGCAAATGGAAAACTTTCGGATCAGTGGTATTTTTGTTTGATCGGCTAGGTTCGCTAAGTCCGTATACGATCACGGCCAAAGGAACTAAGGAACAAAAGGTTCAGATGAAACGAACCTTTACCTTTGGAGAGTGTTGCGTGCCAGATAAACGAACAAGGCGCGTAACTCAAGCTTTAGCGAACTCATGTTGGACGCGCTGGATCAAAGAGAACTTATCGACGCTGGCGCCTCGGAACGACCACAAACCAGGCGATCCCATCATTATCGGGGACGGTTGGCTACCTCAAAATGTGTGGCCTCGTGGTATAGTTGAACTCATCTATACAGGCCCCGATGGTGTGGTACGGTGTGCGGAAGTTCGGAAGAAGGGAGTAACATTTAAAGAGGCCGGTGAGAAGGTTAGTCGTCCTCCCGATTTATAAAGGCTACGAAGATCTTCGCCGGGGGGAGGATGTGGCGGACAGAATAACCTTATTAAATTAGTTAAGATTATTAAATGTAATTTCTTTAGCTAGGGCCTAGATCGTTAGTTTTAAATGTTTAAGCGACCATGTGTTTTACTACTTTTAGAATGTTTTACGATAAGTAAGTAATAAATGTAATAGCCAGGGCAGTTTAGAAAGCGCACATCTTTTGATGCATTGTAATTTTAGGGAAACCATTAAAGAACTTGTA
Source organism: Ecliptopera silaceata (assembly GCA_932527185.1). NCBI lineage: Eukaryota > Metazoa > Arthropoda > Insecta > Lepidoptera > Geometridae > Ecliptopera > Ecliptopera silaceata. Next base: position 9,950,496 of record OW052193.1, on the reverse strand, counting down.
TTGTGTAGCTTTTTGAACGCGCAGCTGCCCTGAGCTAGCAGGATCATAAAACAATTGAGTATGATTTGTAAAGAAGTAATAATTGTAAGATAGCCAACCATGGGAACTTAGGTTGGCTACATTTTGTGATTGTTGTTGTATTTGAGTATGGGCGGGGATGTTCGCCAGTCAGTCAGTCGAAGTCAATCCACAGTCGAGTGCAGTCGCGTGTTGAGAAAAGGAGTCTGTCAGTTGAGCTTGCCTCGAACGGTGCGAATGGCGAGCACCCCCGAACGAGAAGAAAAACATAAATAAATATACAGTCCACTGCTACACCAACGAGCGTCGTTTTTAATGACCACAACCCCCTGTAGGTTTCATACCTCACACGTACTTTGTAACTTGGAAAGCTACTTTTATTTAATCAATTAATAGGTTACGAACAGGACGAAGTCAAGTGAAAGCTAGTAAACAATAAAAAAGTGAGTAATATGGTACCTGTTTCAATATCTGCTGCACCAAGACTGGCACTCTCGACTCCTGGAACTTGGATCCATCGGAGACGAACTGGTCGTTCTCAGAACTTGGCTCGCGTCCAGACCAGTCTGCTGATCCGGATGATGGCTGTGTAATAAAATATTATTAAAGACTTCAAACGACAGAAAGAACGGCGCAAAATATCATTGAACATTCCTTTGAGATAATGGAAATCCAAGTTTATAATGTTAGCCAAACTATTATTTCTAGTTAGTTTAGCGTTCACCTAGATAGATTAATAGCAGTTGCACTGGTTTTGTCAAATATTGCGCTGCAGCGATACGATTATTTGTCTTCAATATAAAAATCACCGGGTTACTACACCACTGTTATTGTACATGTTCATTGGTACATTCAGTAGCGCTGTCTTGCGTCACACCAAGCGCTTCGTACATATATGTAAGCCACTGACGCGCCGTCTTTCTCGCACAGGCACAGACCCCTGCGGTACACGTAGCGTATCACATGAGTACGGTACTAGCACGCACGTGTTGTCTCTCTCGCACATATGGCGGCACGTACCTTGCTGTCTTGCTTGTGGTTGCTGAGCGCGCACGTAGTCGCCCGCAGCAATACTAACACACACGTGCCGTCTCTCTCGCACATATAGCGGCACGTACCTTGCTGTCCTGCTTGTGGTCGCTGAGCGCACAGACCCGCCTGCAGTAGCTCTCTCTCGCACATACAGCAGCAGTCACGTACCTTGCTGTCCTGCTTGTGGTTGCTGAACGCGCACGTAGCCGCCCGCAGCAATACTAACACACACGTGCCGTCTCTCTCGCACATATAGCGGCACGTACCTTGCTTGTGGTCACTGAGCGCACAGAGCCACCTGCAGCAGTATTAACGCACGTGCTGTCTCGCTCGCACATGGAGCGGTACGTACCTTGGCGTCCTGCTTGTGGTTGGTGGGCGCGCAGAGTGCGGCCTGCAGTAGTTGCAGCACGGTGGGCGCGACGTGCGGATGCAGACGGCGCGCGGCGCGCACCAGCCACGCCAGCGCCGAGCGCCGCTCCGACAGGCACGTGTGCTGCCAGTTACCCGTGCGGGCTACCACTATCTCGGCGCATGACTGAAATAGTATAATAATTAGTTTATTTTATACCAGCGGCCTATCCCGGCTTATGGACATAAGATTTTCTTTATTATTTAAGTTTATTGTAGTTGTTGATATGATCTTTAACATACTTTTAACCTCATAACATCATAAGTTTCCACCGCGCATGCGACGATCGATGTTTAATGGCATTTTTTTACACCTTAGATTACGCTGCTAAAGATTCAGTAAGGATCCCTAAACTTTTCTAGCAATAAATATGTACTCAGGATGCATGTTACTTTCTAAAATACAAATCTTTTCTCTTTTTAATATATTCGTGTAGATTTACAGGAACGTTGAAAAAACTGGAAAACCTCAAATGTTGGCCCAGCTGATAAAGTTTAGGTGCTTGCCGTATTAAAGATTTTATATCAACGCTTGAAGAAAGTTCAAATTACCTTGAGATGTTCCATCAGCTGTACCAGCTTGTCGTAAGACAGGTCAGTAGTCAATAGTGCCTTGGCTTCGTTCAAATGCGTGTCTAGAGCGTGAACGTCGCGCAACTGACGGTAACGTTCTCGCGTACCGCATAGAAGTAGAAGCAACTTGCGGACTTGTTTTCTGCAAATATAATTAATAATAGTGCTAGTTTAGACAAAAGTAAACAAACTATACATGATAATGGTAAATAGCAGTACTTTTGATGGTTCGAAACGATACGAAAATCTGGTTTTGAAATAAAATAAGTCTTTTATTTGGCTAAATGTTTCTTATATCAATGAATCTTGTAATAAAATGAATATCTGGTAGTGTATTTCTTCGAGCCTATGACGATAATTCTTTTAATGCCAGTATTGAAAGAATTATCGTAAGTAGTTTTGACGGTTCAATGTGTGTGTGTGTGTAGCTTATATGATTATTTTAAAACTTTTGTATATGTATTGGTCCCACTGTTATTTTCAGACATCTACACATTAAAATTTATAATTGTCGTCCTAATAAAATAAATTATATAAAACTAGTATATAAGGTATCACCGTTGTTTATCTTAAATAATGTCTTGTCGTTACCTCAGCGGAGTCTGTGGATTCATCATGTATTCGCAAAGCAATGTTCTCCATCGATTATCGAAGTTGGCTGGATCACAATGTTTGTGAATCTGACAAGGTAGCCGTAACGCCATCTCCATTAGAAGTTGCGGGTAGTTATCAAACACTTCAAGCGCTTGACCTGTAAATATTACCTTTGTAGAAGTAACCGAATTCATCAACAGGGTTTATAAACCAAAGTAAAATTAAACCAAGTAAATTTAGTAACAAAAAATATGAAATAAAAAGTATACAGAAATAAACGCGAATTATATTAGATTTTGCATTTTAAAATCTAGATAATTAATGTTTGTTCTGTATACTTCTTATTAGAGATATTTTTGGTTACAGGAAAAACCACTGCTCATGAAACTGTTGAAATATTTGCAGGGAAAATGTTCTGTTAAGATTTTAGTTAATAATACTGTTTAAGTGGTAACTTATGGCTAAGCGGTAGTAACAGCTTAGATACTTAAAAAAATAGTATAGATAATTAGCCAAACACAATTTTGAAAATGTTCAGCAGTTGACTTTACTTACTTTTGACATATTCCTTGACAAAGAAAGGTTGCATATCCGGTAACGGCTGAGGCGGTTGTGGCTTCAACAGCTGTTGAACTGAAGGGGTGGTGCCAGCATCTAATGCAAAAAGACGGGATAAAATAGATGATAAACTGAAAAGGTCATATAAATTCGTAATAATTTTTTTACCTTTTTAGTTAGTCCATTACTTATCAAGAACAAAATGTTTGCGCAAAGTTTCTGATCTCAGTGCAACACACAAGATATTTTTTCATAAAATAAATTTAAGTGAAATTACAAAATCGTACGTAAATACAATAATTTTAGTACAACTAAGTAATGTATTATGTAACTAAGTAATGTATTATTATTTTCATTTTGCTGTAACGTTCGACAGTAAAGCTGATGTTGACGTGCAATGTGCGCATACGTCACAGTTTCTACAAGTTTACGATTGCCACATTTATTCTTGCTAGTCCGCCAGAGGGCTTAGTCCGAGGTTGCATTTGCAAAACTCTCTACTCTCGAGCAAAGAGTCGTCTCTCGGATATCCATACTAAAATATAAGGACATCCGAGAACCTCAGACTAAGCCCTCAGGTTGTGAACACTGGTAGTAGATACTTTTTTTGGACTTGCACATAATGCGCATTTGCCATTAGTAGATACTTACTAGCGATCCTATCCTTCCAGTAAGGCAGCAGCGCCGCTAGCACCCGATAGCAGTGGCTCGGTGCGCCTGCGCGGACGAGCGCCTGCGCGGAGAGGCGCGAGATGTGCGCCGCGCACGCCGACCCCACCAGCTCCTTGGGCGCCGGCCCGCCGGGGGGGTGCTGCTTCCAACGGGCCATCAGCACACCTGGATAAGTAATAATAAGTAATGCTGGATAAGGGTCTTCGCAGACCGGGACGGCAGGCAAGGGATTTTAATTTTTACTAATAAAATGATGCCGTTCCGTTCCGTTCAATGCCACGGCATCATTTTAAAGCATAGCAATTTATGTCGTATTTCGGTAACAGTACGGTTAAATGTCCATTAGTGAAAATTAAAATCCCTTGCCATGCCGTCCCGGTCTGCGCAGGCCTTAATCCACACAACATCTAACCCCAAGCTGAGCAGAGCTTGTGTTATGGGTACTAGAAGACTGACTTAATACAATACATGACATAAATAGTTATTTTTTTATTATACATATAAAATACCCGGAATAAATATTTAACGTACAAACATTTATCCCAAGACGGGAATCGAACTTCGCAACCTCCGCGTCGCAGGCGGACCTTTGCCCGCCGCGCCACATCTGCTTCTTCTTTAGAGTAAAAACTTAATGATCTTGTTTTCTGATAACCAATTAAAGTTCTATCTTATAAACACGTCAATAAATAATAGTAACTTACTGAGGAACCTCATGATGACCAACTGCAGTTCTCGTCGGTTAGTCCTCTCCTGCACGGGCGTGCCTTCATCGCTCGCCACGTCATCATTCTCCAGCTCCGAGACCAGCAGTTCCAGCCTCATGATGGCCAGTTGGAGCTCCTTCCTGTCCCCTTCTTCTGCTTTCTCTTCAGGATGGATGTCTAGCTCGTTGACGAGCAGTTCGAGTAAGCGGTCGAGTACAACGCGATCGCTTTCAACGGTCGAATCGAGGTCACCAGCTAACATGAGGACCACCTATCGAACAATACATAGTTTTAACGAATCACTGACGTTCAATGATCGAATAATTTAACCGACCACCATTAAATCGAAACATAATATGAGTCAAAGCTATGAACACTGAAAGACATGTCTTTGTACTCTTTGACAGCGGCCTCATTTTAAGACCTGTACTTCTCCGAAATGTCTTGTTCAATGTTTCTTTATCATTAATCTAGTACTTACTTAATATCATTTCATCTGAATTACTCATATATTGTATCTGCAGGTAGTCTTCAGTCTACAAATTTTTTATCTATTTTCGTAGGCAAAACAGCAGGGGACTGACCTGTAAGAATGGTATAGCCCGAACGCCCGGTAACCGTCTTAGCTTAGGCAGAGCGTCCAAAGCCGACGAAAGTAGCGCGATGCGCAACGAATGCAGTTTGCGCGTTTCGTTCTCAACCTCTTGAGTCCGCGAGCTCGATGGCAAGGGCTGCGCAGAAGTCGATGGTCCTGCTAAAATAAACGTTATACATAGTTTTACATATTTTATCACGAAAATGTTACTTATTTTTTTTTAGATAAGGTGTTATTTCGTTTAACCCATTTTGGCTTTAAATGAAACCGGTGCATCAGTTAGGCCGTGATTTAGTAACGCGCGGACATAGAAGCATCCACACGTAGTTATATATTAGTATTGTCAAAATTATAAATGTGAAATGAAGTAACTGTTTTTCTAAATGAGTCCTCTAAAATTAGTTAAGTTCCGTAACATCATAGACGGCTTGTTATCAAGGAATTACAAACATGAGGTCTACACATAGGACTGTATATAGAAGTAATGATGGAAAAAGAAAATTAGATTTGTGAGTCGAGAAAACATCCTTGGAAGATGAAATAACTAAAATAGAATAGAAGAAATGGCAAACACAATATCAGGACTTAAAAATATTCTAACACGTGAAGCTAATATGTAATATGGCCACACGCGTATAGTAAGTACCCCGATAATGTGATCACACACAACATTAAAGATTCTAATGTGATATGTATGATAAGCTACACATAAAGCACTACCAGTCTATCTCATAAAAAGTTAGCGCAGACTTGATGTCTTGATTACCATGCGTAATGATGACATAAAGTCAACGCTAACTTTTTATATGACAGGGGGTTAGTCTACAGCTATAAACATTACTAGCCTGCTACTGCGACGGGCGCTGCGACGAAATTCGAGGTAGGCAGCGCTCCCACTGAGGGGGCCGACATTTCCCCTACAAAACCATAATTTTAACGTACACATGTAGTTTTTATTGAATGAATAATTCTACTTTCATATGTAATTTGAAGGGTTTAAATGCCGGAAACATGCGAACGCTGACAAGCACAAGAGCGAGTGAGATCGAACGCCATCGTGAATAAATGTGCAGAGGCTTTGTTACAGATTTTACAATACTCTCAACTAATAAATAAAATATAAGCAAAACTAACTAATTAACAGCAGCAAGACGCTCGGAAAAAAAGTAAATGTCAGCAACAGTCACATTTTATATAACGGTAGCAATTCTTTGCAAAACGATGCATGGAGCATCACCGACAATAAACGAAGATGTACGAAGGTCTACGAAGATGTACGAAGATGTCCGAAGTTCTACGAAGATGTCCGAGCGCAATACAAAGTGTGGGTTACCATAAGCGCTGCTCCGTCCGGAGACGCCGCCGATGCTGTCGGCGCCCGAGCCGCCGCTCTCGGAGCCGGCCGAGCCCGCGGAGCAAGCCGCCTCGCCGGGCGACGTGCGGAGCGTGCTGCCGTCTGTCGCCGCTGTACTGCCTTCGTCATCAGAACTGAACACAGACACTTTATTGAATACCAGCAGCTGTATGTGTGGAAAAATTTGGACGTTTTTAAGAGGAGAGTGAATAGGTTCTATCTAGGCGTTACACCGTAGGCCGCATCATCATTTAACATCAGATGTGATTGCGGCCAAGCGTTAGCCTATAATGCATAAAAAAAAAAAAAAAAAAAAAAAAAAAAAATGTAAAAGGAGTGACACGAATGAAAGGCACGATGGACGCGTCTTGTCTTTGAAAAGTAACCATTTAACTACTAAAGGCTTACTTTAGCTTTTAGTAGTCAAATGGATTATACTTGGTAAAATCATGCGGATAATTTAGAACAGTCTTATAAGAAGAAACTTTTTAAAGCCTGTTTCCTGAACCCTCTGATCTGAGTCTGAGGGAGAAAAACAACTGTAAATATGTATTTGTAGTCTGAGAGGTCATTAAAACCAGGCGCGAGAAGCAGCGCGCTGTCTTTAATCAATGTCGCAAAAACGCGGTGGCTATATCATACGAGTGAGTGAGACAGCTGTAGTTTCTACATACCCCGGCGGCGACGTCACTAAAGCCCAGCGCGAGAAGCAGCGCGCTGTCTAAACAATGTCACAAAAACGCGGTAGCTATATCATACGAGTGAGTGAGACAGCTGCTGTTTGTATATACCCCGGCGGCGAGGCTGTGACGTCACTGAAGCCGTGCGCGAGTAGCACGCCGTCTAATCATTGTCACAAAAACGCGGTGGCTACATCACACGAGTGAGTGAGACAGCTGCAGTTTGTACATACCCCGGCGGCGAGGCTGTGACGTCACTGAAGCCGGGCGCGGGCGGCGGCGGCGCGGAGGGCGCGGCGGGCGCGCGGCGCGCCTCGTCCTGCAGCGACAGCGCGATGGCCAGCTCCACCATGGTCTCGTCATCCGCATCCGGCGGTATGTCTAGCAGACCTTCTAAGCCTGCTCAACGAGAGATTATTGCAGATTACAGACATGAGCGTTGAATCGATTGAACTGAATACAGGAAACCTTTAAGTGGTAAGTGTTAATGGCAAAACAACTGTCCAAAATTTCAGACAAAAACATTTTTGCCGGTTTTCTATCGAAACAGGACAATCCCATAATTGATAGTGTCAATGGTTCAATCCCAAACAATGTTCCTCTAATAATCGGCGACTTCAATAGCCTTATCGGATGCCTTTGCAGGATCCTATAGATCCCATAATGACAATCCCAAAATAGGATTATGGTGAATCGGAAAATAAATACATTCGCGCTCATCCAACATGTTATTTTAGATAGTGATTTGTGTTAGTAATTTCTAAAACTAACCTTCCGGTGGCATCATAACCATAGGCTCCAGTGGATCATCGACGTCAATAAACTGGTTGTCTTGTTGTTCGTCGCGGTTCGTGTCTGTTTCGGACACGGCTGCTTCCGTCACTGAACTAGTTGGCTGGGCGGTGGTCACTGATGACGCCGCTCCTTTGGTAAATTAATATTAATATAGAAAGAAAGCAAGAAAATACTTTTATTTAAATAACCAAAACAGACCAATTTAAAATATGTAACTTAGATACATATTACTCACTCAAGATTTTATGGAAAAAAAAAACAAATCGAGAAATGATTTATAATTTGATTAAATTATTTTTTAATTTGATTTGGTTCTGCTAACCCAACTTTAGATCATTTGAAACATAATGCAGATAGTTCAAGCGTTTTTTATGTATTTTATAAATATGTACATTTTGTAGTTTGCTTGTATATCAATTTAATTATACTATGAGATAATTCTCTCAAAACCATGCGTGTGGCATAGTTATAGATAAATCAAATCTCAACAGTTGTAATTTTGGCCATAAAGATGAAACAAAATTGCCTCCTCCCAAATATAAGCACATTAGTTCACAGATCTAATACATATGTGTGGTAAAATAAAACTTACCAGGAGTAGTAGGCGGTGAGGGGATGTAGACCCTGCGGCGCTTGACGCGAGGTCTCAGCACCCGCATGAGCGCGGTCTTAGCGCCGAAGCTAATGTTCTGGTCTTCCGCGAGCAGCAGGGATAGGTAAATTTGATTGCCGAAGTCGATCTGTGGGACAATTAACACTTAGATAAATTTAATTCTTTTTATCTTATATTAAGGGCAGTATCGGAGATGACATCCATTCATGGTTGACATTCCACCTGCCCGCATCAAGCGTTTTGCTTCTACTTTTATAATGCGGTCAGTCAAAGAGTGACTCGTTGCTACCTATAATAATTACCTACAATTACCTATAATTTGGATATTTTTAGGAGACGAGTGAATAGGTATCATCTAGGCAAGTGTGCCACATCGTAGACCGCATCGTCACTTAACACAGGTGAGATCGCGGTCAAACGCTTGCCTATAACTTATACAAAAAAAACTGGTATATTTGAGTGATCTTTGTTAGGTTATTTTCGTTACGGATCTCTGGATTCGGTCTCCACGCTCAAGGCCCGCGATAGAAGCTATGCAATAGCTTAAAAATACCAAAGAAATACATACGCAATCATTATCTCCATGCAGTTGGAACGCGTGTATGGTGTCAGCTAGCGCGTGCAGCGTGTGCTCAGTATGTCTCAGTCCGTACGAGAGGATGGCGGGCGGGCCGCCGGGCGCAGATTTACAATGAGCGAGGCGCCACAGCACGCTCGCGAGTAAGGAGCACAGGTGAGGCTCTCTGTCCTTGTCTTTCACGTCGATCTGATCCGGGTGGTCCATCCAGTAGATCGACCAATCGCCTGGGGGTAGTATTGTAATTTTGACAAAAGTTCATTTGATTGTGCAAATTATTATCAATGTTCTTTTAAGAAATGACATCGGAACTGATTTAACTGTTCACATTCAAACCAAAACGACGTTCAGGTAACAATTTTTTTTTTTTCAAAGTTTGCTGCACGCCTACAGCGGAGATCGGTATCATCAATAGACATAACAAAACAGTTCATTTCTTAAAAGAGCCTTTTGATAATAATTTACACGATACACCTAAATCATCCCAACCAATAGAGACATAATTCACATTTTTCAAAAAGTAAAACTTTAAATAATTTCACAGTAAATTATCAAATCAATCCTTATTACTACCAAAAATATAACTATTAAGCCAATAAGAAAATTGCCTTACAAATGAACTTACCCAGCACAGGTTTAGTAGGCGTAGGCGCGGTGTACTTGAGTAGATTAGCCGGGCGGGGCACCGCGACGCCGCGCGCGAGTAATACGAGTCGGAAATACGCCTCGGGGTCGATGTTGTGCGCGTCCGCGGTGTCGCGCAACTCTTTGAGCGACGTGCACACGTATTTGAGAAGGGCTTGGTCCTGGAGAATGGAATGTTAATGATTTTAGCTTTTGCATTTGTAAAAGCTGCAAAAAGTGCAATGGATATCAAATATTTAGAGACTATGAACAGGAATCGTTTATCTTGGATTGTGGGGCGTTCTTTTATAAACGTTCAGATTCATATCGTCCTACAAGTTCACATCGTATGAGTTACATTGTGAACTTGAGGCCACATATAGATAGATAGTAATCTGAAGGTTCCAACCACACATAAGTCCGTTATTGATGTTAATCTTAATGTAATTTAAGTCTTTTTCGTTCATTCTCAGATCGATCCAATTTCAGGCAACAATTTCCTTAATTTTTCTAGCGCGTTCACCCAACAAAGCGTACATAACACCTATGCCAGTTACAGTAGCAGAGTCAGTCATCACATTGTACGAGTTTAATATTATTTTATTTCATTTCGTTCCTAATTGTTCAAAATTTTCTTAAGGTGACGGGTATAGCCAAATGCGTGTTTTTGGGAGTGTTTTCTGAAGAAGTCATAGCATGTGGAGTTGTGAAACTTATTATTTCCCATAACACATATATTAAACTAGTCAGGTAGGGAACAAAATGTGTGCTCTTGGTTATAGTTTACTTTAAAATGTAAGTTTAGTACCAACACCTTTTGCAAAAGTGTGATTTTTGATCCCATTTTTTATGGGTTTGGCAGATTTGTTTGGTACCAAACTCAGCACAGCTATTCTTATGGTTGATATCTATACATCCAAGGAAAAAAAATTCTACATTAAGGTGTTTAAAGAAGAAGAAGAGTAGCGCCTTAGGAACTATAAGTGTTCTATTGCTGTGTGCTCGCAAATATTCATAAGGCGCTGCTTAAGAGTTGGACAATCCAAACTGTGCGCGGCTCACTATGTGTTTTGCGTCGTTATCAGCATTCTTACTGAAGTTGAAAATGCGACGTTGCCACGCTGACTACCTAGAGTTTAACCACTGCGGCAAAAACTATGCCGTGTTACAAGTTTAACGTGTGTGTAGATATAATAAATAAATAATAAAGTTGGAAGTTATTGACATTTTTATTTATTATGAAAAATTTCACCCTACCCGTCGCCTTAATTACATTTATAAATTTCACAAGTTAAAGTTAGGAAAATAAAGAGGAGGAATAAGGATAAAGTTAGGAAACTTTACTGGTTTGTGTGTTATCATATGTTCTTTTTGTAAATAATAACTGTTTGTTTCCCAAATAAAATAAAATAAAGTTACAATTCATTTTGTTCCTAATTATTCCTAATTTCCTTAATTACAAATATAAATTTGACAAGTTACATTGCCAGCGTACCTTGTACTGATGGTATTGCGAGTGGTGCAGCGCGCGCAGCAGACACTGCGCGCGCGCGTGCAGCACGGCGCTGGCGGGCGCACAGAGCAACTTGCGCGCGGCCTCGGCGCCGCCCTCCGCGCTGCAGGCGGCGGGCGCGCCGGCGCTCAGCTCCAGCGCCTCGAGCGCCGCGCACGCGAGACGCTCCAGCGAGTTGGGCTTAGATGCTCCGGCGTTTTCTGTTTCCTATAAGAGAAATCCTTCCCACTTATCTCCGCTTTCCGCTTTCGTCCATTTCTTTATTTGAAGGATTTGGGGGAGACCTTTGCCCAGCAGTGGGACGAGAAAGTTAGGAAAAAAAATAAGAGAAAATTGTGGATTGGTGGCACACTGCCAAGGACCAGAATAAGTGGAGGAGTTTTGGAGATGCATTTGCCCAACAGTGGGACGATTAAGGCTAGTAAAGAAAAAAATAATAAGAGAAGAGCAAAGTCAAAAAAACAAGTACATATTCCTTCCCCTTCCTATGACACAGTAAAGTTGGATTCCCAAGTAAAGTATTCCATAGTAAAATTAAAACACTTGTATTCATATATAAAGTATACCACAGTAAATTTAAGAAACTATGTATTTATGAAAACTTTAATGAAAATTTAAAGAACGATTTGCGGAATGTAGCTGGTAAAAACTGGATAAGAGCAGCTAAAGATCGGTCGCTCCCCGGGAGAGATCTACGTCCAGCAGTGGACTGATGTATGTTAAAGATTGAAGAAAATATGGCAGAAATGGAAAAGCCTTGGCACGGGATCCAAACAATATTTAATGATATCTTGGATTTAACAGTATCAATGGGTAATAGTGCTATTTCAACAGAAAACTTATCAGATGGGAATCAATTTGCTTACCTGTACGACTTTGCTTGATGACGGACATGCCGATGGGTCCTCATTTTCTTCCGGCCATCCGAACTGTTCCTTGTTCTTGCCATAAACCTAGAAAAATCATAATTATATAGATTACACTCATTCGATCAATATTTCTAGCTATAATATAATACAACAAAATATGCATGTACATATATGTATAAAAAAAACTTGTAACTAATTACATACCTTTACGGAATCGATCATGGTTACTCCATCAGGATCTTGCGAAGGTCCAAAAGTAATGACAAGTTTCTTGTCCGATTGTAAGGATTCTTCGCGAGTCAACGGTATGTCGAACCAACGGTTACGCAACACCATTGTTTGCACTGTCCTTCCGTACACCTAAAATCAGTCAATGAAAAGTGATTTGTCATTGATGAAAATAAGGTTGACATGGTTATAGATAATTTATTTCTCAGAAGAAAATTACATTTTTCACTTATTGAGAATATTAGAACTTACAATACAAATAGTTCGTAACAGCCAAACAATTTGTAGTACACTTGTACGCCAGAAAAAAAAATGGAATTTTTATACATAGAAAACTGAATGAATTACTGGAAATTGGATTTTAATGTCATGCGATTAGGGTTGAAAATCATACCTCGACGAAGGAAGGAGTCCTGGCAACGTCTTGTGTTCCGAGTTGTACGCGAATGCCGCAAATAACAGTATTCGGATCGGAGTTCATCACTTCCATGTTGAAACCGCTCATCTTTGTCGATACCACGTATAAACCTGATTTAAAAGTACACTTTTACTAAAATATTTTCCTTTGTACTGATATTACTTCTACGATATACTTAAAGTTGAACAACCGCATACGACTGGGTGAGTTAGTAAGACAATAGAAAATCGATAGAGAATGTTCTACAAATTTTAGCAATAAAAGGAATACAATTTGAGACTTTATTTACTTTAATAATATAAGTGTAAATATAAGTATTACCTGTGGTGTTGAGCCTATGTTTGATCTGCACAGTATTGTAGACTTGCAGTAGATCGTTGCCACCAAACTCGATGTCAGTCATAGCGACGCAATGCTCGAAGAAATCTATCGGGAACTGCGGAGCTCCACTGGCATTGGATTTTGTGACCACCTGCTCATACAAATAAAGTTCAGTGTACTACAGCATTATAAGGTTAGAAATGTGTAGTGCAACAATCAGAATTTTTAAATCACTTTTGCTATTATGTTACAAACTTTAAAAAATGTAGTTCGTTGCCTAGATTAACATATAAGCTACCTTTTTCCGGAAAATCAAGAGGCGACTGGAATACAGACAAAATCGCTAAAAGCTAGTTGAACGTAAAAGCTTACCTGCTGCGTTTTTCCTTTAGAGTGATGAGCGACGATCCTAGGCTTGCGTCTCGGCGCATGAGTCGGCTGAATAGTAGGAGATAGCCAATACCCCGTCTGCTCAGCACTAGCCGCATACATCCTCAAACTTCCGTCTTCACACAGTAGTATTAGAGTGCTTTTTTGTTCGCCTCCGCCGCCGCACCAATGCCGTACCGCGACCATGTCCGTTATTTTCGCCTTAGCCGGGACCACCTTCGAGAAGAAGTTAACCTGTGTAAGAAGCAATACTATCTACTAGCGAGCATCAATATTGATAGCTTAGCTCGGCCTCTTGTATTCTGTTGCTCTCATATTTCAAACATGTGTGCTTCAATGTGTACCCAACTAAATGTTTCCTTATCTTATGTAGGATAGGCTAATTAAAAAAGTTTTTTTTTATGCATTATAGGCAAACGATTGGCCGCAATCACATCTGATGTTAAATGATGATGCGGCCTACGGTGTAACGCGTTTGCCTAGATAGAACCTATTCACTTTCCTCTTGAAAACATCCAAATTATATGAGTCAGGAAACACCGACGCCGGCAACGAATTCCACTCTTTGGCGGTTGTCAAAATCTCAAATTGCAATCAGTTTGTCATTATTGTTAACAGCTCGTTAGTATTGATACCTTGATCTCTTGCACATAGATGTTGGACGGTGTAAGCATCAACACGACGGGGTTGTTTGACGCTTGCATGACAGCTGTCACCAATCCCGGATGTCCGGCGACCTCGGCCCATTGACAGAGAGATTGCACAGCTTGCTTGCCGCGACCACCTTCCTTCTGAGTTATCGTCGCTGATAGGGTGATCATTGCCGTCCCTGGATTGAAATTAAAATTTAAAACATGAAAGATCCACATTCTAGGAAATTTGAATTTGAAACAAAGAGCTATTATCAAAAAGAGTATGTACAAGAGTATTTTATTGCAATCAAATATCATTATGCTGTGCTCTGATTGGTCGAAAATGAATGAAAACATAAGGATTCGTGACATATTATATAAAGATTTATTTCTTCTTCTTATCGTGTCGATGCTACTACTGTTTTAGATGTGTATATAGATTTATCATGACATGGACAAGGAAGGATCAAAGCGAGGGTGAACATGCTTACAAAGTAATATTGCGTTCTTTTCTTTATGATATTAGCTCTGTGTATTTGTACAAACCTCCAACAATTTCGAGTTGCTGATTTGAGGCTCGTCGCCTCTCACGGTACGAAAGGCCTGAATGCCAAGTTAATATAAGCTATCTATTGCCATCAAAATACTGTGTTAGTAAATACATAAATATGTGGAGATATTAGTAAATTTACGTTAGTAAATACATAAATATGTCGAGATATTAGTAAATACATTTTTGTTAGTAAATACATAAATATGTGGATTGTTAGTAAATTTTAATAAATATCTTGCAAATACAAATGTTATTCAAATTACCTTTGAGTGATTCCTCGACGGTGTTCAAGGGTGCTAGGAAACTCTTTCCTTGTGCGTATGAGAAGAATATCATCTTGAGTGTATGTGAGTAGTAGATAGACACGCCTCCGCCTCCTACTAACCCAGCTACATCCTGTTAAAAATAAAACATACATCTTGCTGATATTACATTTTAAAAACGAAATATGATAAAAATGTGTGAAGCGAAAAAAATATAAGAAGTAAATAACATAATCGATTGATGCAATCTATTTGTAAAAACATAAAAGTAGTTTCTATATCAATATTCGACTGAACTCATACCTTTTCCAGCCCAGAAAACTATATTTATAATCATTCTGCAGAAGACTGTCGGAGACGGGTAGTTAATACGTAAGGTGGAAACCCGGGAAAGAGCCAGTAAAAGAAAAATATTTGCGCAGTGTCAGATAAATAAATGTCTATTTTACTATATAAAATCAGTAACATCATTTTATAAATTAAACACAGAATCATTTTATATGCGCAGCCGACGTTAGCTACGATAAAAATTGTACGCTTATTATTGTACATCGGCTATTACAACATACAACACACACGAAAAACGTGTAAAAACGTGTTTAATCAGTAATTATTGTAATAGTATTTTCTCTTGATATAAATGTCAATTCTCAAGGAGTAATAAACATTATCTCTGGGTATTTTATGTAAGCATAATAAAAAATATCTATCGATGTAATGTATTGTATTAAGTATGTCAGTCTTCTAGTACCCATAACACAAGCTCTGCTTAGCTTGGGGCTTAGCTTGTGTGGATTGTGCAGCATTATTTATTTATTATATCCCGACAGTAACGCTCAACAATATCAACTACCTGTATCTCCGGATGCAGTACTTCGAGCGTGTTGGTGACGTAGAATGTGCCGAGAGCGGCGCGCGACTCGTCGCTCATGGGCTGCCAGTAGATGTGTCCCGCAGAGCTCATGCATAGCATATGCATCACGCTGCTTTGGTTCACGAATGTCACGTCGCGGACCTGTTCACAAATAGGCTCATTATAGATCATTATATAGCAACATTATAGCTCTAATGTTATTCTAACTCATCCCTAAAAATACTTTGGTTTCTAACGAGAAATTTTAAAGTTACTGATATCAAACTGAAATTTATTGAAACAATACTTTTGACTGAACATAGTTAATTAGTATTTATATTTTTTTTTATTAGCACTATTTTAGTAAACAAACTGTTGTATCGACCCACATAATGTAGGACAAGGGTAGGAAGATGATGTTGATATTTCAGCATAAACAAAATATACAAATGTACTCTGTGAAATTACTATTTGCAAAAAAAAAACATCCAGCATCATTATAGTATCAAAACTGCATTTTTCAATCTTTGCTACATCTAACCAAACAAAAGGTAGTTTATATCCTACCTTTCCACTGGGCACTAAGAAATGATGCATAGGACTGGTGCAATCTCTGCTCAAGTCGAATATCTTGACGAAGTCTGACGTCACGAGCGCGAGTTGAGTCTGCGAGCCTGGCAGCCATATTGCTTTGATGATGTAGTTGTTTGCTTCCAATCCGGTAGTTAAAACTAGGTGGTCTGCTACGGCACCTGAGATTTCATGAAAATAAGAGTTAAATGGTGAATTTATACATGTTTTAGTAAAGGAGCTAGTAAAAAATAAGTCATGTTCCGTGCTAGTATGTAGGAACCGTTTTAAAATATAATTTTGATTGAAAGTAAACAAGTAAAAAATGTTAGATTGATATCGTTGGGGATGTTTTGTCTCAAGATCTCAATGATTTTAATATAAGCTCCAGACAAAATCCTTTAAAATTCTTATTATGGGGATCTTAAGAATAACCCATGTTAAAGTAGCGATATCGGTAAAGCTTTTGATAAAATATTAAAAAGATAAATGTTATCCTGCTATTAATTTGACGCCATATTATAATCTTACCTCCACTATTAAACGTCAGTACATGGCACTCCTTCAGGCCACATACAGCCAACAAATCCTCGTTCCAAGGGTTACCGCTCAAACTCAGCACCGTGAATGGAATCGGCGCCGAAGAAAGACGAGTTAGAGTCAACTTGTGTTTAGAAGAGTCTGCTTGTTTGAGCAGAGCTGATAGCTGAAGCACTGTTATTTTTCCTGGATAAAAAAGCAGGAATTATTGGTTAATACTTTCCTGGTAAAACAATAAGCTTTAAAATAAACAGACATTTCGTGCATTAAAGATTGCATCACGTAATAATTGCTATGGATTACAATGGAAACGAATTCAGAAATCGGCTAAATGTGTTATCACTATAATTGGTGGCCAATCAGATATAATCTGTGCAATCAAAGCATTAAAGTTCATTTCAAAACTTTACTTGGAATTTCAAATAAACCAACCATCAACACTTTATCCAGCCAATCAGGGGCGAGCGTTACACTGCATACGTCAGAACCAAAGATTTGCCAAGACAACTTTAACCTTACACACAGAAACTAGAAATGTCAAAAAACTTGCCAATACAATTTCAACCATGCACACGGCAACTACAGAAATAACTTATTTGCCAATACAATGTCAATCTTAGACTTAACTACATAAGGCTCATAAGTACCTTTCTCGTGTGAGACAGCGAGATGCTGGCGGCGTCCCTGCGGGGAAGCGAGACAGCACATCGCGACGCGGCGCAGCTTGTGAGCCAACATCAGTTGACGAATGGTCTGTCCGTTCTCGCCGGTGTACGACATGCGGACATTCTCGAACGCGCCTTCTTGGGATCCTAATTAAATATGTAATAAATTAAAATAATGTAATAATAGAATGCCTATCGTGCCCGGCCTTTTTATTTTTATCACATAGTTATTGGAAACGGCACAGACAACGGGTAATTCAAATAACAGTTATGATTGCGAAGTTCCGATACATAATTCTTTGCGGGGCTTTTACAAATCCATTTATCTAAATTTTAATAAAATGCATACAGTACAGTTAGTTTCATTCTAAACGTGGCTGGCAGAATGTATTATACATTCTCAGTGTTCAATAAACTTTTCCTCCAAATGAGGCGGATCTTTTAATACGCTCAACATTTCTCCCAGTTGCTCCTTTTAAAAGTTTGACCACACACTTCATGAGGAATATTACAGATTTGATTTGATTACCCTCTACATCCACATTAATATCTAACACTCTTTTTTCTAAATACATAAAACAAAAAAAATACAATAAATATTCGTGTACATTTCACACATCACTCTAGTGACAATGGGATATATTACCGAGTGCAACTTGCATAAGATCATCCGTGTACCTACATCCATATTACTCTCTTTTTTTCTAAATACATAACAGACTCCCCCTTCACATATACATACATAAAACGAAAATAAAGAAGATATATTACCGAGCGTAGCCTGCATAAGATTGTCCGTGTGCGTAAACTTCTTCTCCCCCAGATGTAGCTGTGCTAAGGCCCGCTGCGCGCGGCCGTGCGCGCCGGTGGGCGCGTGCCGCTCGCACGCCGCCTTCACGGGCGCGCTCACCGCGTCTAGTAAACGACGCACGCGCTCCATGCATTGCGACCAGCCGGGGTATGACGTCAGGAACTGACGACAACCTGAATGAAGTCGTAAATAAAAACAATTATGTAACGTGACGTCGTAATGTATGCAGCGAATGAAAATAATCTTCATTACTTATTTCAACAAAGTGATACACAGTAATATTAATTAAGAACATCTAAAAAAGTAAACATGTTAAACATGTAACAAGTAAACAAGAGTTTCTCCCAGTTTTTGATGAGCCATGTAATATTATTAATAAATATTTAAATTAACGCTATCTAATCCCAAACAGTTAAAATTATACTAAAAGCCACTTAGCTCATCTCAAAACATTTCTATAACAACACATCAATCTATCGTATCTAGATATATGTGTACCTTGTATATTATTAGCCAGCACAGGTCGTCGCGGCATGGCCAGTAATGTAGGCGGAGTGGGACTGGAGGGTCGACGGCGTAGCGACGGCGCCGGCGGGGCGTCTTCTGCGCCTGCGCGGGCACCGCCCAGCGTCACCGAGCGTTTCACTAACGCTTGGCAACTGCATTAAGTAAATAAAATATATAAATTGACAGTCGTCTCAGCTCAGTTGATAGTATCTCTGTTTTGTATGTTGTGGGTTCATTCTTCATCGAGAGCAAAGTTTTATATTAACTCAGTTAATCTCAGTGTTGAAAAAAGTAAATGTCTCAACAGTATTGAATACTATAGGATAGCCATGTGATTATTTTTGTTCATCTAGCAATTCTCACTTATGTAAACAAAATAGAGAATCGGGCCAAGCACACCACCAGTACTCAAATTCTGAATTTTGGTACAATTACTAGTTAGGAAAACATCAACAACTGCTACACAAGAGCTTCCAGTAACTTATGTTTGTACAGATGTATAGAGATAATCATACCTAGAGTCAGGCTTCGCGCCGCAATCGCAGAAGAAGTTTCCAAACTTAGCGTACGACACATCATGTCCTCTATGACAGACGCGGGCGCACACCGTACAGACACCGACACCGTCCACCATCTTGCAAGTGTGACAGTGGTACCAATGTTGGTTCATAAACTCGCGTTGCGTTACTGTGAACGTGCACAGCTTGTATTGAAGCATCGTGTCTTCATCCTGATGAATTTGTTATAAATTAGAATTGACAATAAACATATCGAATGTTTATAATTATAACATTCTCCCAGTATTTTTTTAATTACTTATACTGTCCCGGGTCTCATCCCCTCCCTTTCTTTCTAATTTACTCTGTTCATGGCTAACCCTGCCCATCCGTTTCATAACAAGTAATAAATCTAATAATCGCGTTTCGTAAACTTAACGTATTAGAAACGATTACAGACCTACAGAAAAAAAGGTATTGGCCGCACAGTTTATTATCTCTTTACTAGAGAGTGGTCAATTTTGTAAGTTTATGTCTATGATTCATATGATACAGTTCATTCATTCATGCTCTTAACAGACTACCTTCTAAATCTGAAACCAGATAAATATCTTACCGAATCATCAGCACTAGTATCTTCTTCGTCTTGTTGTTCTTCACTATATTCAAAATCGAACCCGAGGTCTGACGGCGACTCCCAAGTAGGACTAATAGACCTCCACGCTAAAACAATTGAATATTTATATTTTTGTTTACTTCAGACAAAATTTTAAACTAAACAAGGTTTTTTTTTATTGTATACATGTATGTATTTGTTTCGATCAGAAATAAGGGTACATAAGCAAACTATTCAATCGGTGATTGTAATACATTTTGTTTTCTAAATAAAATAGTAAATTATTGTGGAATACTTACAGTGAGTCTGAGAAGTATTGATGGCGTGTAGCGCATCTGTGAGATATGAAAGTAATACGCAAGCCGACTCGATCTGTGGCGCCAGGTTACCGTCCACCTGACCTTCTTCCAACTTCTCCAGTATTTCCTGACTGCTCAGATTGTCCACACTGTTTACAAACAGATTGAATAAAAAAAAATTATGTAAAATTACAAATCACATGCAAACTACATGTAACTAAAAGAGCGATAATGGTATATTTACCCTACGCATCAATCTGAGTATAATATATTTTCTTGAATTTTGTTTCATACTTTTAATACAAACCGCCACAATGCCACCTTTGGCAAGGGGTTAGCGAGCTAATTAGCAATAAATGACTAATTTTAAACTCTTTACCTTTTAGTTTGAAGACACCTGCAATCTTGTATTAGGCATTTTACCTTTCGCCTGTAAATAAGAGACTTACCAAGCTGAAAGCCAGCTAACGGCAGCGGGGAACAGCTGCTTGTGATCTGCGCCGGAGTGCGCGTCTGCTAGACGACACATCTCGCGCAGGATGAGCGGCGAGCACGGCGTCTCTCCGCACACGCCGATCAGAGTCGACAGCATGCGCTCACTCACTTCCGGACCACTGTTGGGTATCATATCATAGAAACTTGGGACTTGAATTCGTAGTAGCCTTTTTATAACTGAGAAATGTGAGAACTGCAAGTTACTTTGGCTGTAAGAAAATATCAATTTTGAAGAAAGCATTTTTTATACTGTATCGGAATAACAAAATTGAATACATAAAAATGTTCTAAAAACAGTAAAAAATAAATAATCACATAATGTCTGTTTTGAGATTTTAATTTTATCTAAATGATGTTAATGTTTATGTTAAGATATTACAGTATAAATCTTTTTGAATAATTTAAATACACCTTACATTCATATATTATGTATACACAAAAACCTTACCAATGTATGACGACATGTTTGCAGAGTGCAGACAGTAGCGCTGCGTTCTCATTGGCCGTGTCCGCCAGGGTCGCGGGGGGCTCCGAGGTAGCCGCGCTGCCCCCCGCACTGCCCCCCGCGCTCTCCTTACCCACTTCCGACCAACTCGTATCTGGAACATTAGCTCTAATCAATTACCGGTCCTATGGATTAAGAATTAAAGTTCATTTCGGTTTATGTATAACCCTCTAGAACACTCGCTCAATCAATTACCGGTCCTATCGTTTATGACATAAAGTTCATTTCGGTTTATGTATAACCCTTGTGCACTCAATTACTGGTCTTATGGATTATGACATAAAGTTCGTTTTGGTTAATGTGTATCTGCAGTGTAATAATACTTGTACTCTCAATTCGGTAATTGAGTGAACAGGTTGAGCGATCTTATGTCATAACAAATGAAATTAATTTTGATTTATGAAAAATACTTGTTTACTATATTACCAGTCTTATACCTTATCAAATACAGTTCATTTTTATAATTTGTACCTGAAGTAGCGGATTGTTGTCCGGTTTCAGATTGAACTCTCGGTGCTGGTGATCTGAAAGTACATAATAGAAATGTTATACCATTTTTTGTATAATTACTGAGAGATTAGTAACTTTATACTATTGACGTAGGTTTAGATACACAGTAGTTATATAAGATTATATTACTCACGGAGCCTCAAACACGGGTAGATCGGCGTCGTTATTCCTAGCAGCAGCGGCCGCTTCGTTCTGTCGGTCTGATTCAGAGCGGAATACACTTCGCAGGGCGTTTCTAAGGGCCACTGACGCTGGGTTCGGCGTCGGCTCGGGGGCCGATGACGTCGGGGTCGGAAGTTCGGTTTCGGTCGGAGAACCGTTTGCGGTATTAGCTGAGACAGCTAGAAAGGAAGGGTATAATAAATACGACTGTAGTAAAGTGCGCTGAAAGTAGTAAGTGTTGCACGAGTAATCTTTTGTGATTTGACGACACTACATACTTTGATAGTGGAAAAAATATCAACGATATAATCGTTCTTCATAGGTTTTTCAGATGACTAAGTCTCTGCAGTTTATCTGTTAAGTTCTCCCATAAACTTGAACTATAATCCATCAATAAATAAAAAACAATCATTGTAAATGAATTAGCAAAATCACAAAAATTACGAAGCTATTTTTGAAAATTGAGTTAAATTATTTAAAGCATTCCAAAATTTTTATAAAAAGCATCTAGTAGTAAGAGTAGGTCTGCTAGTTCTTACCTGGAGGTCCAAAACAGATCTGGTTCATAAAACTAGCAAGTTTCTGTTGATCAGCAACTCCAATAAACTTGCAGATTGAAATGCAGAGGGCGCTGTTCAGTTGATCAGCTGTCTCGCACGAGTTGAATATCTTAACAAACAATCTACAAAGAAAATAAAGTAAGTATTATTGTAAAGTAGTCAATACGTGTGTTGTCATCTGTTTTCGTTGTTATGAAATAGATGAAAATAAGAAATTTATAAACTTAATACAATCCGCATTGAGGAATAATGTATCGTAAAAAACATAGAAATATCATTCAAAATCAACGTCAAAAAAATATATTCAATAAAACAAAAGGATCACTTTGAAACGTCTTACATACTAGATGAATCTAGGCCCCAGTTTGTCTAGATCTAGAAAAACTGGCAAGAAACTCCAATATGGCGGCTATGTATCACCATTATGTATTTTGTAACTTTTATAATATTTGTTTTAAAAAATACAAGGTTACATATTTATGTACTAACTTGATAACCCTTTCTGCGTAAGTAGGTCTGGCATTCGGCGCTGATAGCAGAATCTTTCCGAGCGAGTAGGTAGAGTTGTCGGTAAACACACTTTCGTATGCCATTCTACCAGCTGGGCGTTCCAGGATCTTCTCCCAGTATTTTACCTATAATTAAATAAGGGTACTTGTAACTACTGTGGAGGGAAATGGGGGAGGCCTACGCTAAAAAAGCGACTTCTAACGTGTAAATAATTACATAATATTAAATAAATCAAATAAGAAACTACTATACTTAATACAATCTTTGAAATGCATGTATATTGATTGAATTATAGTAGAATAAATGGCACATTATTTACAAGTAAAAGTAAAATAAAAAACTTTACTTTTAACTACTGTGCTACAAATTAGAGATAAAATACCAAATCCCTCCTTCCTTCATCTTTAGCTAATGGAAATGGACAAATGCTGAACTAGCATTAATAGAAAGTGGTTTATGTTTTTTTGCCCACAGCAATAGTATAGAGCTGACAAAGCTAAGAAGATTCTACCAGTTCTAACCAAAATCCATTGTAAAAAAGGCAAAAACTCTATTATTGTTCCAAAGCACAAATCTAAGTTACAATACATACCATATGCCTCAAAGTCTTCTCAGTAGACGGCTGCAGATTGTCCACCATCACAGGATAAGTGGTCCGTATGATATGCTCGTGAATCAACTGCTCAGCCTTGTTCACTTGCGGAACCAACACGTTTAGGGTACCGCCAAGGGGTTCCGCAATAAACTCGAGACGACCGTCGGTCTGGGGAAAATCGGAAAAATTCTAGTCAGTAGATTCTAGTCATGTATAATATAAATCCTACTTTCGGAAATGTAAAGGTAATTTATTTCGTAATAGGTCATCTTCTTCTTCTTCTTGCGTGTCAATTGGTACACGATAACAACTTCAAACCAAGTTCGAATAGAACTTGGCAACTTCTTTTTCATCTAAATAGGTCATCAACCTATTTAGATGTTTGGAAAGTAGTAACTCGAAATGTCAGACATATTTTTCTATAAAATTAATGGAACTAACAGTGTAAAGTGATAAAGGAATACTTGTTATGTGAATCGCCTCATAGGGTTGACATTGACCGATCTATTCCTGGAATTTAATCAAAAACTATGTAGAACACAAAAGTTTTATCATACACCAGGCTAAAAATATTGCAAAAACCCTAAAACACTTACCAAAGCCGGTACAACAAGATCGATAGTTTTCTTCATAAGCTCCGGGTTATCCACCAATCTGGTAGCGCCGATTTCTAGAAGCTTCGCCGCAGAATATGCGAGCATCATTAGTGACATCCCTATGGAGTACTTAGGGTTGGCACTGATCAGCTCGCAGTGAGATGACACGAGGTTTAATACTGCACTTTCTGATGGTATGATGTGAGCAGAGTAGAATTGCTGTGAATATAAAACAGTTTTTTTTAACTGTCATTATAATTTACTACAGTTAGCGCACTAAGTAGTGTTTAAACAGGTCATAATAGTAGATTAATAAGTAGAAGTATGTGAAGGTAGTGGTAAGATAAGTCGTATAGTATTTGAACACAGCAACTTCGCACATTATGATCTATTCACAACAAATCGCAATTTCAAAACGAACGCTTACGGCTCCGTGAGCGTGCGAGCGAGCAATTGTATTTATCTACAAGTATTGTCGACATTCACAGGGCACTGTAATATAACTCTTATTCGCATACTCACAAGGTTGATGCAAGCGAGCGGCGGCGGGGTGGCCAGTCTATCGAGCGCGGACGCCACATTGGTCGGTAGATGCGCTCTAAGCCACGCCCCTATCGCCGGCGGGGGCGTGCTGCCGGCCGCGTTGCCGAGCGGTCCGCACGTACTGCACACTTTGAGGCGAGCTATCCACACCGCTTGTTCGGATGGGTTGCTGGGAACTTCCATTAGAGCTTTGAGGTCTTTGCCCGCACATACGCTGGAAACAGATGAAGTGATAAGTAAAATGTAGAGCTAGCGATATCGCATGCGATCGTACTCGTATTAGCTAATTCGCGTAATGCGCGTAACTATTCGATTCAATGTATGTTTACAGACATAAATGGACTAGTAGTCTTATAGCTTTGAACTGATATAATCTAGAGACGGGATTGACGGTTACGACTGGGAATCGAAGTTTTGTAAAGCCGCAAATTGTTATTTCCGAATAGGAGAAACCTAAAAGAATAGACGGAGGAAATATTAGCCTGAAAAAGTTCAGTGGTTGACTAATGATGATGTAAATGCGTAAAACAGAACGTGTCCAGTTCATTGCTCAATTTAAACATTTATGTAGAGTTGACCACAACCGCTTATAATTTTATAAACTAAACGCTTTAGGCCAAATACTTACCGACAACATTCTAGAATAGTCTCCAGCAAGTCCAGTAGATCCGGCATGAACTGGTGAGCGTCAGTCGCCGTGGAACTGTCGGTGAGACAAACTCTCAGTCGGACCAACGCGCAGTCGCAAGATATCACATCCAGAAGAGACGGTAAATTATCCGCTGAAACAAAAATGATATTATCATTGAAAAGGTTACCTACCGTAGAACAGAGTTAGGTATTCAATTAAGTTTACAAACGCAGAATACTTATGATCATTTCACACAACGCCAAATTGTCGCAATTTGAAGCAAAGTTTGTTAAACATTGGAATAGTAATTGAGACAGAACTTACCAGATACGTTTTCTTTCAAATGGTCAATGGTTTTAGACGCGAGCCAGGCTGTGTACTTGATATTGTCGCATGATGTGCTAACTCCGGCTAGCAAGTTTTCAGCATACTGTATAAACGAAAGAATTATTTATACAAAGTCCACCTGCTTGGTTATAATAACTCACTATATGAATGAGTCTCAGGATGAGTTTAACGAAAACCCAAATTTTATAAAAACGAGCACTGAACTTAAAATTTCATAAAAATATAATACAACATGGATATATCACACAATGATACTGTGCACGGTATGTATTGGGACTAGATTCTAGTCCCAATACAACAGTACGTTAAAGTTCAATTTCGATTGTAGGAATGTTTGTAATTAAAAAACGCGAGTGTCTCTGATGACAGTTTAATGACCTTTTACATAGATTGGACACCCAACTTAACAGAGCTTACGTGAGCTAGATGGCTGATAGAATACTTTCATACTTAGTTTTATTAGGGCTGATAGAATACTTAGTTTTATTAGTTTAGTTCACATATTCACCTGTGTGTACATCCCCTGCTTGACGAGCGCGTCCTTCAGCCAGGGGTAGAAAACCTTGTTATCAGAGATCGCTACATATTTACCTGTGTATACATCCCCTGCTTGACTAGCGCGTCCTTCAGCCAGGGGTAGAAAACCTTGTTATCAGGGATCACTACATATTTACCTGTGTGTACATCCCTTGCTTGACTAGCGCGTCCTTCAGCCAGGGGTAGAAAACCTTGTTATCAGAGATCGTTACATATTCACCTGTGTGTACATTCCCTGCTTGACTAGCGCGTCCTTCAGCCAGGGGTAGAAAACCTTGTTATCAGAGATCGCTACATATTCACCTGTGTGTACATTCCCTGCTTGACGAGCGCGTCCTTCAGCCAGGGGTAGAAAACCTTGTTATCAGAGATCGCTACATATTCACCTGTGTGTACATTCCCTGCTTGACTAGCGCGTCCTTCAGCCAGGGGTAGAAAACCTTGTTATCAGGGATCACTACATATTTACCTGTGTGTACATCCCTTGCTTGACTAGCGCGTCCTTCAGCCAGGGGTAGAAAACCTTGTTATCAGAGATCGTTACATATTCACCTGTGTGTACATTCCCTGCTTGACTAGCGCGTCCTTCAGCCAGGGGTAGAAAACCTTGTTATCAGAGATCGCTACATATTCACCTGTGTGTACATTCCCTGCTTGACGAGCGCGTCCTTCAGCCAGGGGTAGAAAACCTTGTTATCAGAGATCGCTACATATTCACCTGTGTGTACATTCCCTGCTTGACTAGCGCGTCCTTCAGCCAGGGGTAGAAAACCTTGTTATCAGGGATCACTACATATTTACCTGTGTGTACATCCCTTGCTTGACTAGCGCGTCCTTCAGCCAGGGGTAGAAAACCTTGTTATCAGAGATCGTTACATATTCACCTGTGTGTACATTCCCTGCTTGACTAGCGCGTCCTTCAGCCAGGGGTAGAAAACCTTGTTATCAGAGATCGCTACATATTCACCTGTGTGTACATTCCCTGCTTGACGAGCGCGTCCTTCAGCCAGGGGTAGAAAACCTTGTTATCAGAGATCGCTACATATTCACCTGTGTGTACATTCCCTGCTTGACGAGCGCGTCCTTCAGCCAGGGGTAGAAAACCTTGTTATCAGAGATCGCTACATATTCACCTGTGTGTACATTCCCTGCTTGACTAGCGCGTCCTTCAGCCAGGGGTAGAAAACCTTGTTATCAGGGATCACTACATATTTACCTGTGTGTACATCCCTTGCTTGACTAGCGCGTCCTTCAGCCAGGGGTAGAAAACCTTGTTATCAGAGATCGTTACATATTCACCTGTGTGTACATTCCCTGCTTGACTAGCGCGTCCTTCAGCCAGGGGTAGAAAACCTTGTTATCAGAGATCGCTACATATTCACCTGTGTGTACATTCCCTGCTTGACGAGCGCGTCCTTCAGCCAGGGGTAGAAAACCTTGTTATCAGAGATCGCTACATATTCACCTGTGTGTACATTCCCTGCTTGACTAGCGCGTCCTTCAGCCAGGGGTAGAAAACCTTGTTATCAGGGATCACTACATATTTACCTGTGTGTACATCCCTTGCTTGACTAGCGCGTCCTTCAGCCAGGGGTAGAAAACCTTGTTATCAGAGATCGCTACATATTCACCTGTGTGTACATTCCCTGCTTGACTAGCGCGTCCTTCAGCCAGGGGTAGAAAACCTTGTTATCAGAGATCGCTACATATTCACCTGTGTGTACATCCCCTGCTTGACGAGCGCGTCCTTCAGCCAGGGGTAGAAAACCTTGTTATCAGAGATCGCTACATATTCACCTGTGTGTACATCCCCTGCTTGACGAGCGCGTCCTTCAGCCAGGGGTAGAAAACCTTGTTATCAGGGATCACTACATATTTACCTGTGTGTACATCCCTTGCTTGACTAGTGCGTCCTTCAGCCAGGGGTAGAAAACCTTCTTGTTGTCGGCTCGCGGCGCCCACACGCCGGCGTGCAGCGGCAGGGGGGAGGGCAGAGTGGCTCCCGTGCCGACCGCCAGCTTGTCCATGTGGGGCGTCGCGGGCGGCATGCTTATCACTAGCCTAGGGAGTACAGTAAATATATGTAGCGCCATCTTTATCGCTACATGATGAACTACATCGTAGTCTACGCAACAAACCAACAGATGGCGACAAATCCTAGATCGCGCAAACGAAGTTATCACGGAGTTTGAACATAAGTAATAGAACCGATTACTATCCATCAGTCCTCGGACCCCTATGATGATAAATAACAACGTGAGGAAATCTGGTGGTATATTTAGATTTACACGTGAAAGGATGGTTAAGTACATAATCTAACAAGCATTACAGCATTTTGTTTATGAGAAAATTAGTAAAGAGTGATTTCGATTCTGACACTCGCTGTATAAATTATCTTAGATGGAAAATGCGTAGGCACTAGTATAGTTCAGGCGAATGTATAAGTAAAAAACTATTTTATTAATAAAGGTCATTTGTTCTTTTAGCACCTAATAAAAAATCACGTAAAATGTGGGTAAATACAAAACTTATTTCATATACAAACCTCCATGCAGTCTGGAAGCAGTAATGTGCAGCGGACAACGCAACTGGTGACGACAAGTTGAGTTCATTGTCACAAACGCACGCCGTATTGAGCAGAGCCAGCAAAGCATCCAGCAGTAATGGATATTTCAGCTTGTGAGGCGTGCCTAGGACAAAGTTGCACGCTAGCCCGTCGAATTTAGGGTTTTCCTGTAAACAAAATTACATTTTATAGCACTAACCTTGCCTCAAAAACCAAAACAATTCTGTTAATGTGGCTGAAGCTAAATCAAACTTTGAGATGGGTCTCTTGAGTAAGGTGCTTTGAAAATGTCTAGAAGACTCCCTAGGCTTTCAGAGCAGAAGTATGACAGTTTCTAGATTTAAACATTTAAATTGGAGCTTGCCCAAGATGATTTCGCAAGACCCAGACAATTTTAGAGCTACAACGAATTCTAGATTAACCTTTGGAATCGGACCTTACTCAAGTTAAGAATAAGAAAAGAAATATTACGGACGGAAAATGTAACGAGTCATAATCTTCTTTATAATCACTGCATATCTTCTTTCATAAACACTCAGAGTTACAAATGTAAACAATTTAATAAAATCTATTTTCAATAATTTTCAATAGTATTACTCATACAAGTTAAAACATACCTGATTATTGATCTCAGCGTTAGTGAGAGCGTAGAACTTTGGTCGCATAGAGGTCTCGTCGTGAGATAACCTCCGGTACGCCTGCTCGATGTAAGGCACTTCGCAGTAAATCCGAGACTTTATCTGACTGGGGCTCGGAGGTTTGTTGCCGTTCTCATTTACATCTGGCGGCGGCTGAGCTAAGCCTGGTGCCACTACTAAGTTCCATTCGATCTATAATGTTGTGGAGTAAAAATTATAAATGAATGTGGAAAGAGGGAAGGGTGGCCATTGCCCTAAAGAGTCACGATAATGTCTGAATAGTAATAATAATAAAATAGTAGAAACCGACTAGCGTTGAACATTTTTGAGGTAGAATTTTTGACTAGCACTTGAATTTTAGACACCTGTCGGGCCATTTGGCCATTTGGCATCAACCCTTGAGGGTTTCATCGTTAAGTGTGTTCGCTTTTCAATCAGTCAGTCTATAATTTTTTCTTGAAGAATTTCTACGTATTATAGGTGTTTATTAGCTGCGTAAATACTTTTAAAATGTATATGCGAGTGTAAACGATACCCACATATTTTGTGCACAATAGTTAAGACATTAGACATAAGGATACAAATACATATACAAATTACCTGTTGCAATAAGCTCTGCGGCGCGTCATAAAGATGTCTCATGAGATACTCCAATAGAAGCATCAGTCGTGTCGTCAACATGAGTTGGTGAGGCGCCAGTATCATTGCTTTCTTTCTGTCACTTATTGCCAACGTTTCTACCACCTACAAAAACTTATTATCTCAACAGATGTACAAAAATACGTTTGATCTATGAATACATACCAGACTTAAATAAATAATGCTGGACAATCCACACAACATCATCTAGCCCCAAGGTAAGCAGAGCTTGTATTATGGGAACTAGAAGACTGACTTAATACAATACATTACATAAATATAAATAGATTTTTTTTATTATACATATAAAATACCTACCCATAACATCCGGAACAAATATTTGCAGATCGTACAAACATATACCCCAAGGCGGGAATCGAATCCGCAACCTCCGCCTCGCCCGTCGCGCCACATCGGTCGTGAATAGATATAAATAGTTACCTTAATAATGGCGTTGGAAGTCATAAGAAGTACAGATTTCTTCTGCATCAACGTCAATGAATGGAACATGTAGACTAACAGCTGAGCGTGCTCCACATTTAAATCTGAAATACAAACTGTTTACTAAATTGTTTTGTTTCATTAGCATTAAGAGGACCAAATAAAAAAAACATAATGAAATATACATTATTCTAAATTGATATTTACCTTCATAATCGTGGTCTTGCGAAGGCGCTGCCTGTAATGCGCATTCTTGGAGTGTATTGACGATTTTGTGCCACATCGCGAGAATGCTGTTTTCGCGATCCGCGGGGGATTTTCCGAGCACCATGCCACCGATTAACTTCACAACCCTTGGGCCCACCTGACAATGAAAAAGACTATATAGTTATTTCATAACTCAACGAAAATTGTCTGTTATTATAATTTCAGCTGTGAGATATACACAGACGATATAGGCTCATAGATTTCCGTAATCATACTATAATACCCTCCCACTTCTTAGACTTCCTAAGTATTTAAGCGCAACCAACTCAATGAGATAACTATTGATCAAAATGAATTATATTTATTCTTATCCGAAATAAATCATGAAACAGACAACTGAGCTGTGACAGGAGTCAGCTCAGTTGGTAGTAGCTCCGCCTTCCATGCTGTGGGTCCCACTCAGAGCAAATGTTTGTGTGATGAACATAAATATTTGTTCCGTGTCTGGGTGTTACTATGTTTTCTATGTATGTATTTACAAAAAAAAAGATGTATATAATTCTATCAACAATCTAGATCCCATAGTACAAGCGGAATATTATATTTATTTAATGATCAAAAGTGACCTCACAATTTTGAGGTTATGTTACCTGCAGTGGCGTCATATTGGTACGTTCAGATCCAGTGGAACTGAGCTGCTGGTAGAGCTGAGGATGCATCGATGTGAAGGCTGCAGAACCGCTCAAGTTGTGCAAGTACCGCACTAATGCCGAGCTGAACGACGCGTACAGTGCGCCCAGGCGGGGGCCGAAACAAGATGCTATAGTGCCTGGGAAAGTAACCAACATATTAGAACAGTTGAGATGAACTTGAGAGCAAATTAATGATAATCAATGTACTCAATGCTGTTCGTTAGGTCTTTTAATTGTCGAAAATGCTGTAAAAATATTATATATTCAGTCATTTCACACATTACGCTCTAGTCTCAAAAATAATTGTCTTAATTTTTTCAAATTATTCAGTTGAATTTTCTTCTAAACTATAAGATGTATGAAATACGTACGCAGTTATTGTTTTTTTTGTAAATCGAAGGAGTTACCAGTCTAGTTACTAGTGCTGTCGAGTTGGATCAAATAAGTAATCATACTTATATAGAAACAGTTGTGGCATCGACACGACAAGAAGAAGAAGAAGTTACCAGTATCAGTGCGTTGAGTCTCGCGGTCCAGGTCACGAGCTAAAGCGGCGAGCAGAGCGTGGTGTGCCTCGTGTAGTGACAGGGCGCCTGCGCCGAGACGGTCCGAGCCTTCGCTGATGATCTCTTGACGCAGTAGTGTGAACACTTCTGTCGCTAGCTGGATATACTGCAAAGAGGTAGTATGGGTTAGAGTGCGCTTGTTGGTCGAAATACGGGATAGCTTTCACAGATAGTTGGAAGTTTTGTAGCATATTATTATATGATATTCCGAGTCTGGGTTTCAAATACTAAATGCGAGTAAATACTGCTTTTAAAAATGCAATAAATGGTATGAAATCCCTATTCCTTAAAAAGAAAATCCAACATATTGGTTTTAAATTATCTGTAAATGATTTGTAAATTGATCTATTGCAAGAGAAAATAAAATATTGTTTTTTTTTCGTCGTCAGCTGGAAAACGAAAAGGAATATATTTGGACTTGTACTAGATTAAATTATAACCTATTATTTAAAACAAGAAATAATAAAACGGCGATATCTATGGACATGTACTAGATTAAATATAAACTATTATTTAAAAAATAAACATTATATAATATTATGAATGTGGATGGATGTAGAAGTAGAGGGAGGCCAAAGAAAAGATGGATGGACTGTGTGAATGATGACATGTGTAAGAAAGGTGTGAGCATTGAGATGACGTCTGATAGAGGAGAGTGGAAGAAGAGGACGTGTTGTACCGACCCCACATAATGTGGGACAAGGGTAGGAGAATATAAATTAAAAAAATAAAAAAGAAATGATAGAACAGCGGGTTCAATAAAAACCCAGTGACATATATATATATATTTATTCCGGGTGTTCTGGGTATTATATGTATAATAAAAATATCTATATATGTAATGTATTGTATTAAGTATGTCAGTCTTCTAGTACCCATAACACAAGCTCTGCTTAGCTTGGGACTAGATGATGTTGTGTGGATTGTCCAGCATTAATTATTTATTTATTTATATTTAAGTCAAGATGTATGATGCTGGTTGCATGTAGTATACTGACTTTTATTGACTATTGCATGTAGTATACTGAATTTTATCAAAAAACTTATAAAGGCGCTTTAGCCTGCAAAGTTAATTTTAAGTATTTATGTAGATACTTACTAAACCGTGTTTAGATTTAAGTATGCATTGTATATTATAAATATGATTAATAAAGACCTTTTAAAACAAACAAACAGTATACTGACTGCGTAGGGCTCCGCCTTGTCGGGCACGAGCGCGAGCGGCGCGCGCGGCGCGGCGTCGGGCGGCGCGGCGGGCTCGGCGGCCGCGCGCAGCAGCAGCGCGCTGTCCGCCGCGTCCGGCGCCACCAGCGTCGACTCGAACCAGTGCCCCAGCAGCGGCTCGCTGTCTGCACAGTCATACACACAATTACACAGCTTTACAGGCGACACAGCTCAGTTGGTAGTAGCTGTGAGTCGTGAGAGTATCTGCCTTCCATGCTGTGGATCGTGGGTTCGATTCCCACCCAGAGCAAATGTTTGTGTGATGAATATAAATATTTGTTCCGTGTCTAGGTGTTGTATGTATGTAATTACAAAAAAATATATATATCATATCAGCATCTAGATCCTAGTACAAGCTTTGCTTAGTTTGGGACTAGTGTGATCTGTGAAATGTCCATGAATATTTATTAATACACATTTGTATGTATACAGTTATCACGCGTACTGATACCACACAAACAACTGCACCGATTTCAAAAATTTACAATGAAACAAACGAAAAAAAAAGGGGTTTTTAAAGCGTTGAACGTTAACATACCATCGTCAGTCTCCGAGTCCTCGGAGCACAGGATCATGTCCTGGAAGTAGACGGTGGAGTCGGAGCGGTCGTGCTCCGCGTCGTTCTTCTGCGCACGCTTCAGGTTAGTCGCCTTGCGGTAACACACCACGCCCAGCGCCACCAGCAACTGCACAAACAACACTCATGTATTACTATTCTACCAACAACTATAGAGTCCCTGGGATAAAGAAAGATTATATCTGAACTGATTAAATTTTTAGCAGATGGTGTCTGACGCAGAGTGTATCAGGTGCAGAAAGTACAAGGTGCAGAAAGTACCAGGTGCAGAGGGTACTAGGTGCAGAAAGTACCAGGTGCAGAGGGTACTAGGTGCAGAAAGTACCAGGTGCAGAGGGTACCAGGTGCAGAAAGTACAAGGTGCAGAAAGTACCAGGTGCAGAGGGTACCAGGTGCAGAAAGTACCAGGTGCAGAGGGTACCAGGTGCAGAAAGTACCAGGTGCAGAGGGTACCAGGTGCAGAGGGTACCAGGTGGCGAGAGTACCAGTTGCAGAGAGTACCTGGTGCAGCGGCGCGGCGGAGGCGAGGCGCAGCTCGCGTTGGTGCGCGGAGTGCTGGCCCAGCACGTGTAGCGGCGCGGCGTGCGGCGCCAGCTCCGGCGCGCCCAGCGTCTCCAGCCGCCCGTCCGCCAGCAGCGCGCCCAGCCACGCCAGGCACCGCCCGCCCAGCGCCACCCACACCACGCCCAGACCTTGTTGCCTAAGAGTACACACACATATTTGTTCTGTGTAAGTAAGTAAAGTTATTTATTCAATAAAATCACAAGAATCATTTAGAATCGTCTTAAATACTAAGTGATTCTAGGTGCCAGTTCCACGCGATCAGAGCCTAGAAGAACGGGCAAGAAACTTACAGCTTGTATGATCCTTTTTACAAAGAGTGCCTGGGTGTTACTATGTATTCTATGTATTTACAACTCAACAACATTGTAGGGCCTTTTTTGTGCAAAATTATTTATGGTAATAAACCTTCTGTAAACTCAAGAAAATGTATGTAATTATGAATGGAATAAAACGATTTCGATTTACAGGTGAATATCATGATGAAAATTGCATGCTATACGATACCAGGTGTACTGTGTTAGGTATTTGTACTTACATTTTGGTCAAGTTATAAGGGCGCGATGGGACTTTAGCGGGGCTCTTGCCAGGCACGGTGCTGGGACACGGAGCACCCGCCAAGGCATGGTGAAGTCCGCACAGAAGCACCCAACCACCAATCATCAGGTGGTTTTGGTATACCTACAGAAACACAAGTCTTAA
Organism: Ecliptopera silaceata; assembly: GCA_932527185.1. NCBI lineage: Eukaryota > Metazoa > Arthropoda > Insecta > Lepidoptera > Geometridae > Ecliptopera > Ecliptopera silaceata. The sequence goes on along the minus strand of OW052193.1, from coordinate 9,915,343 downwards.
AAATCGTACTCACAAGACTCTCTAAACTTTAAAGAGTCTTGTATGTCTAAGACATAAAAATCGTTTAGACATAAAAAGGCTAGACCCCACAGCTTTAGTATAACCGGTTTTTGTGCGCGAATAAATGTGGTAAACGTAAATTTAACTTACAAAGCCACCAGCGCGCGTGGAGTTCTTGAAAGTTTCGCCGACAATGTTGTACAAGCTCAATGCACTCTCTACCAGTGCAGCTGTTTGCTGCTCGTATTCTTCGTCTTTCGGGTGTAGGGATGCCTGAAGACAGGATAAGTAATTACAAAAAATAACAATTTAAAGCTAATTAACGCTATGACAGTAGTGTTTTATTTAGTTTTCATATTAACCAAAATACAATTTTGTCTTAGAAGCCTCGAACAAATTAGTGTCTAGATATCATAGTAAGATAGATAGAAAACTCTTTACTACTATTATTACATAGGTAACACAATTATGAACTGTACTAAAGTATTGCAATGGTAGCCTTATCGCTAATAGCGATCTCTACCAGGCAAATTTCGTATGGACAGAACTAAACATAAAGAAGGGGAAAGAGTTTATGATCTGCTATTTATAAAGTTACCTGGGCAGTAGCACACAGCAATGCAGCAATACTGATATCACTGAGCAGTGTGATGCGCTCCGGAGTGAACGGTTCTAAACAAGGCATGGATAGCGCCAGTCGACACACATTCACTTCGTTCACCAGGAAATGAAGACTGCAAAACACACAAGTTAAATTTTAACCTTTTTAGTTATGAGCCAGAATGTCCCGTTCTTCTTTGGATCAGGGACGCTAAGTTTGGGCACACCAACAAGGGGAATGACCTCGTGGGCCACGAGTCGTGGCAGACCACGGACGGCTGAGATGGGAGGGAGATAGATGCCTATAAATTGAGTCGTCTCAATTTTGAGGCCTTTATACGACACACAATTGAGAGAAGGGAGGCCTATACCCATCAGTGGGATACTACAGGCTCTTAACAATAATAGTAAATAGTAGGAGGCTAAATAAATAGTAGAAGACCTAGGCGGCGATGGCGAGACGAGCTCGATTCGTATGACAAGAATTGGTCATTAACAGCCCAAGACCGAGATCAATGGATGGGGGAAGGGGAGGCTTTTGCCCTGCAATGGGAAACTTCCGGCTTATAAATAATTAAATAATAAAATAGTAGGAGACGTACAGTGACGCGTCGGAGTGGAAATGCGGTGCTGCGCCGGCTTCCTTCGCCGTTTGCCAGCGACTGAGGTAGCGCTGCAGGCACGGCAGCGAGCCGCACACTTGCAGCAACACGCTGCCGGCGCGCAGCTGCATCAGCAGCGACGTCGTGCTGCTGGCTAACCATTTCTGCAAACAACACATGTTATACGACCGTTGAATTACCACATTCGCCGGATTTCAGGAATCACTCAAGCGTTGGTAAATGACTCGACACCTGTCAAAAGTTCACGTGCTTATATATCCCTAGACCGTTTGTCCCATTTACTTGGGGTCGGCCTTCCTTGTCCGTTTTCTCCACTGCGCACGATTTTGTGCGGTGTTAGTGTCGAGTGCCGAACAGTAGGTATCAATATGTCACAGCGCGTACCTTCATATCGATAGAAGCTTGCTGCTTATCAGCCGCATCCTTCGCGGTCTCCACGCTATCCTTAGCGGCGGGAGAGGCGAGCGCGGCCTGGGCGTGCGATGACATGACACAAGACACGGGGTTCCTCAGGGGAAGTGTCAGCTGCTCCAGTAACGCGTCCGAACGTCGCTGGGCAGTCGACGGAGGTTGCTTCTCAGAGGTTGTAGTTTGAGATGCTAGAGATGTTATCGGACTTGGTAGTACTGATGATTTCGTTGTTTGGGTGTCTGAAACAAAAATTTCGATGCAGAAAGTGGAAAGCATGATGACTGCTATGGAAGTCTAAGGTGAAATTGTACAGTGGAATTTTGTACGTGTATATAAATGACAATATTCGCAAGCCACTACATAGGTGCTTGCTTTAAATTTCGTCAAATAGAAATTCAAATGAAAAAATAACAATTTTATTTTCATTGTAGTGTTTACAAAATGCATTTGACACATTGCAATAAACTGGTGTTAATTACAAGATTAATGACATTCAACATACCCTGTGCCGAAGCACCTGGAGGAAACTTGCTGTTCTTCAGCAATGATGACAAGATCACTAAGTCTGATTGATCATAGGTTCCACCCTCGAGTCCACAGAGACCCACAATCGGCAGTAGGAGCTGAAAATAATATTTTACTTTTATATTGATAATAATGCTTGTTAATTTTCTAATTCTATAAATTTCGGAGAATCGGCAGATATGATACTAACTGGTGGTTTGATTAGAAAAGCTTTTATTAACCATTTTGAAAAGAAAAAACTTGCTGAGAATTTTTAAAATTTATATTTCAAGTGTCACTATTACCTTTATGACATTAGCTGATGCTGTATCTTATATGGTCCCAAATTGGGACCATTATGGTCCCAATTTGGGACTAAAAACTGAAGGTCTTAATCAATTGATTGGGACTCCCAATCAATTGATTAAGACCTCTTAGGTTTTTACATAGTTATCCTTAAAAATGTGTATTATGACATAAAAATAATACTCAAAGTCAATGTGTTTTACTTGAGGTACATCATGTTTTGATCCTATATGACATCATATTATATTCTAGACACAAACCTGTTTCACTGAAACATTAGGAGCAGCAGTTGTAGATGTTTCATCGCAGCTCAGCCCGGCTTCAGAGAGCTTCTTGAGAATTTGCCTGAATATAACACGGAAGGCATCTTGCGCCGTGCTTAGCTGGTCATTGGGCACTACAAAGATAAAATGATAGAACTTATTCAAAAATGATTCATTTCTAAAGTTTCAATTAAAAAAAATATAAGTTATTTATTCTTTAAAATCACGAAAATCATTTAGAATCCTCATAAATGCTAAGTGGTTCTAGATGCCAGTTCCATGTTTACTAAAAAAATCTTGAAAAATAATTTATAATTACGGAAACGGTAGTCCAACACAAACAAACAAACAATCCACCAACACACAACAAAAATGACCAACATGACTATCCTGATAGTTTTTTTGAACTAAGTACTAATTTAAAATTGTCTAAAGGATCTCCGATATACGTCCAAAAGTGCATGTCAATACATACAGTTTTGGACATTTAGTTTAATTACACTCACAGCGGCATTATTTTAGTTTGGGAATATTAATACTTACAGCTATTTGCATTGATGGTGAGAAAATGTGCAGACAGACACGCAAAGCATGTGTAGAACAAGTCATGGATGTCATCATGATTCTGGAAGTCATTCTCACTGAAAATTATAGAATTTAGGTTACAATTATAGCACAAGCTTAATTTAAGATTTACATGGCAGTGTGATATGAAATGTCTATGAATAATTGTATCTAAAAAATGTATGTGCATGATGACAGTATCTAAAGACATAAATATTATATTATATTTATAACAAAAGTTTATTTATTTATTAATTATACAACGCCAACAGCAGTTAACAGCATACACAGTGAACATTGGAGATAATCACTACCAAACTAGATAGTTTTTTTATGGGGTAAATATAAATTCTTATGAGTCACAAGAACAAAATATATTTATTTAATTTGCCCTTGTGGGTTGTAGTATACATATGAGCTAATTAAATAAATATTTGAGTCAGCTGAGGCGAAGATAGAGACACGAACCTTCTGAGTATTGCTTGCATGATTTCCACGGCATCATTTTTATCGAAAAATGGGCCGTAAATAGCTGTAAGAATAGGTTTCACTGTCGTAGACCACTCAATACTTCCTTGACCTGAAGCAGTCATGGCTAATAACATTTCAGGTGGAGGAGAAATCTGAATATACGCCATAACCTAGCTCCATCCATTGATTTTATAAAATTCTTTTCCTTTTCTTCCTTTTTGGTTTGACTTTTTCTCATACTGACTTGCCGATTTTGCATAATGAAAGTTGACTGACATGACGGCTCTGACAGTGACATTCAGACCGTATAAGGCTAAGTTGACAGCTATCTAGGCATGCGACAGCCGACATAGAAAGATTGTCCGACTTGAAAAATTATGGAATCATTGAAGACGTCTCGCTCTAGTGGGTTTTTTTTATTGTGGCTGAACTGTTATATCTTTTACTAGTTTAAGCTACTTTGCGAACATAAATAATAATTTTCTGTATACCTACCCTTGTATCAATGAGAGATTTTCAAAATAGCTTTTTAAAAAAAAGAATAGTTCAATAAGGAGTCGATAGCTGGCGCTGACACAACCTACCTGTCAAAATCTATTGGCAGCTCCGTCGTGTAGCTGTCATTATAATCCTGTCACGTCCGGTTCGGTGTATTCAGCGTTTTGATAAAGTTTGCTTTTCTTTTCGCATTCGTGTACTATACCTTCTTGTGGATTTTACTTTTGACGACAACAGACTGTATACTGGTTTCTGATTTCTGCTACGATTGAATACTTTTTGCCAATAGATTATGTAGATATTATAGAGAGGGATTTTGATAGGGACTAATGTGTCAGCGCCATCTATCGACTCTTTTTGAACTATTTTTTTTAAAGTTACATATTTGGAAAATAGCTCATTGTCAAAATAAAAAAGTTTTTATATTTTATCTGTGGTGTGAAATTTTTGAAAAAAAAATGGGTACAAAGTTTGGCAAATGTAATTTAATTATTTGGCTTGGCACAAACAAACATTAAAACGGAAATTAAGTACATAATGTTGTTTTGAAATTTATTTGATAAAATGGCTGGTACTTGCGTTGTAGCTTTTTGTGAGAATATAGGAACTCGCCTTTTTCCGACTGATGAAAGACGAAGAGCGCAATGGATTGAAGCTATCGATTATGTGAAACCTGGATTTACTATACGAAAATATTCCCATATATGCTCAGCACACTTCAAGAAATCTGATTTCGTGATAACACCATTATCTTGTTTAGTGATAGGTAAGTTTACCGCAGTTTGGTAAATCATATTGCCATTACAGGAAAACCTCAATAAGACCTATTGCATTGTATGCAGCTTGTAAGTACTTACCTTCTAGAATAATCGTATTATTGTACCTATACTGCAACTATTCTAATAGGTGGTATACTCAGCTACCTACTTGCCTATAATTTGTAGAAAAACCTTTAACTTAATTTAACATATTATATTTGCTAGATGGTGGTCGAAAGATATTGAAGAAAACAGCTGTTCCCTCTATATTCCCATGGAAAATAGCTCCTCAGGAAAGTCCACCCAGGCCTCAAGATGACATTGATACTCCTTGCTTTGATGCCACAAAAATAAAAAGAACTTTTACTCGAGGTAAGTACAGAAAAAAGTTTTATTTACAATATCATGAATTTATGCTTTTTGTACTTACCTGTGCAACTGGCAGCTAGCTTTGATGTCATTTAAAATGAATTCATTTCACAGGGACAATGCACTTCTGCATCTTTGTTAATACCAATAGTTGCATGAATCATAGTAATTATGGAGAACAGTTACCACTATTAAAAAACAAAAAAAAATAACATCAAAAAAAAACTTCAGAAATATTTATAAAAAAATTATTGTAGTGTAATATTTTTATATTTTTTTAATTACAGTGCCCCAGCTCACCTTCGTAGAAGAAATGCCGTATCTTAAACATTTGACTGAGCCTGAATTTTCTGAAAATATAGACCCGTTACAAATCACAGCTGATCAAGAAATTGTTGACTCCGATGCTTTTGAGACAGATTGTTCTTCATCTCAATTACACATTGATATTATAAATAATGACTCATTGGGTTCTGAAGTTATTATTGAGGAGGACAAAAAAAATGTGGTATCTAATGACAATGCCTGAACATGTGAAATATTAAAAGGTGAAAAATGTGTTAGAGTGGATATCAGTAATAAAAGCAGTTTCAGTATTAACACCTAAGCTCATATCATACGGTTACTCTATTATATTGTACTTGTAGCGCCATCTATATCGCTACATGATGAACTACATCGTAGTGTACGCAACAGACCAACAGATGGCAGAAACAAGTCCTAGATCGCGCTTACGAAGTTATCACGGAGTTTGAACATAAGTAATAGAACCGATGACTATCCATCGGTCCTCGGACCCCGAGCCAAAGGTCGCTCGGCGTGGAAGATCTTCCCTTTTCGGTGGAGATACCACACCTATCTCCACAGTGGTGACAACCCGACGTGATCCAGCCGTCCACAGCTACGGAACAGCTGCCGAAGCCCGACGACTGGAGTTTCCTGAACACGCACAACCTTCTTCAACAATCAAGCCGATCTAGCTACGCATCATCTCGTCTACTTTCTCTCATCCTCCCAGCTTCTATCAGCCATTCAGCAGCAGCAGCAGCATCAGCATCCATCAGCCAGCAGCCTCCGCAGTTCCATCGCAGCCGCAACTGTCAGCTTCCTGGACCTGCAGGCTACCGCGACATCCTCATCGTTGCATCCATCACATGAATCACAGCACCTGTCTCGACTCACCGCAGACCCGCCAGATTCACGCCTCCTGGATCGCAGCCACAACAAGCGCATCTCGTTCCGTCTCGACTCACCGTAGACAATGAACGCCTAGCTCGCATCGCATCCTGCCCTCCGCGTCTCGACTCACCGTAGACAATGGGCAACACTACTGCCACAACTTGGACATCAACGACGCTGCTATCGACGGATCGACCTCCGGTCTGGAAAGGGAGTGATGTAGCGCCATCTATATCGCTACATGATGAACTACATCGTAGTGTACGCAACAGACCAACAGATGGCAGAAACAAGTCCTAGATCGCGCTTACGAAGTTATCACGGAGTTTGAACATAAGTAATAGAACCGATGACTATCCATCGGTCCTCGGACCCCGAGCCAAAGGTCGCTCGGCGTGGAAGATCTTCCCTTTTCGTAGGAGATACCACACCTATCTCCACATACTTGTCTTAACATTGATTACTGCCTAAAGTAATAATGCCTTTCCTCATCTAGCAAGTCCACTAAAGACTTGCTCAGTGATGCAATAAAACAGTACCCTTTACCTTAGGTATATCCTAGCCGGCCAGTTAAGTTGGCGGAGCGCGGGAGAGGGAGACGCGAGGGAGGGGGCTACTTCGTACTTGACTCGCCAATAAATAGGATTGCGTTCTATGTTACATAATGTTGAAAGAAAATAAATATTTTATTATTTATTTTTATTTATTATTATTCAAATTAAAAAAAAAAGAAAGAGAGGAATGGAAGAATTTGGAAAATGAATAATTTCATGAAATACTGAAGAAAACAAATTAACTTAGAGAAAAACATAACGTACGAAAAATAAGTGGACTTCATAACAAAACATATCTAAGTGTAAAGTGAATGCTGGATAGTCAGATAGAAGTGTAAAGTGAACGGGAAGACGTTGTAAATAAAATAATAAAGAAAATAAACTAATTTAAGAGAAAAACATTTACGTAAGACTAGGCGGTATGGTTCTAAAACTTTAGCCTGCTCGGAAGAGCAAATAAATAAAAAAAAAAAAAAAAATGATACTAACTAAGTTCCTTGACCTGACCGTACCTTTCAGTCAAATTGAAGAAAATTGCAAATATTTTGGAAACTTCTAAATAAACCGCTATTTAATTGACGTGGTTGGATTGTGTATCTAAAATCCTTATTAAATGTCTAATTCTATAACTAAAAAACGTAAAGTAGCAGAAGAAAATGGTGCAGAAACAGCAGGTAAACATAAGTTTCTAACCTATCACCATACCTTTATTGTATGAAAACTAATGAGAATTACATATTTCAGAGCCCGCGTCGAAAGTATTGTATATTCAATGCCCGTACTTAGATACTATTAACCGACACGTCCTGGATTTCGACTTCGAGAAACTATGTTCGGTATCTCTGACAAGAATCAATGTTTACGCTTGTTTGATATGCGGGAAATATTTTCAGGTAATTAATAGCGCTATATTAATTAAAGTAAGTGATACTCTAAGATAAACCTGTATTTGAATTATGTATTTTACAGACTACATATTAACAGTACTCATTTTTGTTTGATAAATATTTTACACAAAACAGTTCAACCTACAATTATGTACTATTACAGGTAATTTTATTTATTTATTTATGTAAGTTTATGTATATTCTCCTAAACTGTGGAAAAGTGCTCTAAACTGTGAAAAATGAAGCATTCAATCGAGTTAATAAAGACTTGATTGAACCATCTGATATCACCTTAACAGTGTATATCTATCTGACAGGGAAGGGGCACCAATACCCATGCCTACACCCACTCAGTGGCTGATGGACACCATGTGTTTTTGAATCTTCATACTTTGAAGTTTTACTGCTTGCCCGATAACTACGAAGTGATTGGTAAATATTGTTTTGTCTTACGAAAATTTTAACAATTTTATGTTTTTATGTTTAAACTAACTGATCTGGCAGACTTCATACTGTCTCAATCGATAAATAAAGTTCAAATTGACTACATTTTATTTAGAAAATGTTTGGATAGGAAATAGAAAAGGGCTATTTTAAGAGTTTTTCTGGCAGTTATTTGAATTTTTCGTACCTTTAAACCTTCCCTAGACCTCCACGAACATTTCAAGACCAAAATAAAATAAATCCGTTCAACCATTCTCCTGTTTTAGCGAGACTAATGAACAGCAATTCATTTTTACATATACAGTATAAACTCTTTATAATGAAACTCAAGGGACTGAGCATTTTTTGTCGTTATAGAGAGTTATCGTTATATGGAGTGAACAAAAAAACAACCGAATTTTCGTCAATACTAATCGCTTTGGGAAAACCAACGTTATAGGGAGTTTATCGTTATAAAGGATACCGTTATAAAGAGTTTACACTATATATATAGAAAAGATAGCAGATTGTGTTTATTAAAATTTAATATTTGTCTTAAGATTCGTCTCTCAATGACATCAAGTATGTCTTAAATCCAATATTTGATGAGGAACAGATCACTCAGATGGACAGCAATACTAAGATGTCTCGTGCCACAGACGGCACTATGTACATGCCGGGCATTGTTGGTCTCAACAACATAAAGGCTAATGATTACTGCAACGTTATATTACAGGTATGAATTTAAGTAACAGCTCATTTGGTAGTAGCTTTGCCTTCCATGCTGTGGTTCATGGTTTCATTCCCACTTGGAGCAAATGTTTGTGTAATGAATATAAATAACTGATCTGTATAATATTGTATAAGTATGCTTAAATAAATAAATATTGCTGATAGAAAAATTTGATTTATTGATATACTTTTGCCCTGTAGAGGCAGAATAGGATAGAGGTTTTTGACACTGCATTTCATTCACCTTTTATTATCATAACCTTTTTTAAACAAAAACAGTTCTCTTTCCCATAATTTGTGCGCCTACTAGAAAAAAAATGAATGTTAAAGATTCGATTGTTGTACCAAATAATACGCATTACAGTGCCTATCGCAAGTGACACCTCTCCGCGACTACTTCCTTCGCGAAGAGAACTACGCTGACGTGAAAAGACCACCAGGAGATTCCATGTTCCTTTTAGCGCAGAGATTTGGCGAGCTGCTGCGGAAACTTTGGAATCCGCGCGCATTTAAAGCTCACGTGTCACCCCATGAGATGCTCCAGGCTGTTGTGCTGTGGTCTAAGAAACGATTCCAGTTTATAAAGCAAAGTGAGTTGCATCGAATACTTCTATAATCATACTCAGTTGGTAGTAGCTCTGCCTTCCATGTGGGTCATGGGTTAGATTCCCACCCAGGATAATAGTGTGATGAACATAAATATTTGTGTTCTGGGTGGTACTATGTATTAATTTTTTTTGTTTTAAAGTTATGTTAGAGTTGTGGGCAAGCGTGTTAGCTACTTTAACTAGATTTAGATTATTCCATGGATGCTACTTTTTGTTTGGTTTGGTTGACTAATTTTAGTATTTACTTTTTACAGGTGACCCCATAGATTTTCTGTCATGGTTCCTCAACTCACTGCATATGGCGCTCAATGGCACTAAAAAAGCTAACAGCTCTATCATCTATAAATCATTCTTGGGCCACATGAGGATATACACAAGGTAACTGAATTTAACAATTTCTTTCATTGTTTAACTGCAATCAGACAAAGACTTTTTAACCAATTTTATAAAAGAGGTTCTTTGTTGAACTGTTATGTTTTTTTTTTATTTGTAACTGTGTTACGCAAACAATCCTCCATTACTGAATTGATTATGATGATTCTTTTATTTTGGTGATACTTTAGAGATGGTCCCATAAAATTTATTTTTTTCATTTTTTGTATAAAAAAAAATTTTGCCTCTGGTGGGAAGCGGCGACTGATAGGGAAAAATGGAAGAAAAAGGGGGAAACCTTGGCCCAGCAGGTGGGAAAGCACCTATTAATAAATAAAAACTGTCCCTGAGATCAAAAGAGACAACGTTGATAAATCTTGTTTCCTAGAAAGTTGCCGCCGCCGGACGCAGAAGAAGCAGCGAAAGTGGACCTGAAAAGCGAAGAGTATAGTGAAATGATAACTGAATCTCCCTTTCTGTACCTCACGTGCGATCTACCACCCACTCCACTCTTCACCGACGAGTTTAGAGAAAACATTATTCCGCAGGTATGTGTAGTAGTATATTGTAGGTATTGTAAATACAGGCTATAGTAAAGTTAGCGGCTAGTAGAAAACGGCTTTTTTGTATGTACCTATTTTTTACTATTACTACGCCAACTATAGACCGATGAGATTGATTATTTTGTTTGATAGTTCATACTTCAGAGGTTCCCATATAAATTTCATAGGAGCTTCCAAAATAATTAGTTTTAAAATAGCTTCAAGTTATTATGTTAAGTAGGTATTTCATAACATAGATAAATCAAATATATTATATTTAGAAGTGCCCTGATTTAGACGAAGACTGGCTATTTTTATTCCTTTATGTCAACAGGAGACGAACAGAGTCGCGGGCAAAAGCCAGTCCTTAATACACATCAACACCTATATTTTCAGGTGAACCTCTACCAACTTCTATCTAAATTCAACGGACAAACCTCAAAAGAATACAAAACATACAAGGAGAATTTCCTAAAACGATTCGAAATCACGCAACTGCCACCGTACTTGATACTTTACATCAAGAGGTTCACGAAAAACACTTTTTTCGTTGAGAAAAATCCTACAGTCGTCAATTTCCCTGTCAAGTAAGTGTACTAAGGGTGTGCGCACACTGACGAAAAGCCAGTACCTCTACCATGAGTTGTCACAGTAAAATCGCCTGACTTTACTACAGTTGTTACGTAAATATTAGTACATTACCTCTACCATGAGTTGTAACAGTAAAGTCGCCTGACTTTACTACAGTAGTTACGTCAATATTAGTATGACGAATTTTAGTACCCAACTATCCGCTAGAGGCGCTGTACAAATCTTCATACATTTTTTTAACTACAGACGCTAGCGAGTGTAGTAAATATAGTATAGTAAAAACTCATGGTAGAGCTACAGAACATATTACTAATTTTAGTACCCAACTATCCGCTAGAGGCGCTGCTGTACTAATCTTCATACATAAGTGAAATGAAAATTGTATACTTGCTATAGCGTGTATAGATTGTAAAAACTCATGGTAGAGCTACAGCAGTAGTACAGTTTATTTTACGTCACTCTATAGTTGAACGTCAAGACGTAACTTTAAAAGATTGTCGTTGTCGTTGGTGTGCTCTCACTAGGAATACCTAATAGGTAGTATGTATACTTACCATGGACGTGTGTTTGACTACCCTACATAATATGTATAACAAACAAAACACGATACATTTATGAGGATTCTTAAAACATCAAAATACTGTTGGATATTTTTACAGAAATGTGGATTTTGGCGATATTCTCACTCCGGAGGTGAAGGCCAAACATAATGGCAAGACTACGTACGAACTTGTGGGGAACATAGTACATGACGGTACTCCTGAGAAGGGTACTTACAGAGCGCATGTACTGCATAAACCTACCCAGCAGTGGTAAGTTGTACAGGGTGCTTTCATATTTATGTATACAGGGTGTCCCAAGATATTATCAAACAGTATTCTGCGATATTTTTTTTATTCCATGTTTTGATTGCGAAAGTATTTTGTTATTTAAACATAATGACCTCTATAGCGTATTGTTAAATTTCCCCTTACAACCCATTGCGTGTGTTGTTGTATAATTTGTAACTGGTTTGAATGTTTCAGGTACGAAATGCAAGACCTCCACGTGACCAGTGTATTATCCCAGATGATAACGCTCACTGAAGCGTACATTCAAATCTATGAACTAAAGCAGGACTGACATTAATTATAAGCGATAAATGAAACAAAGTTTTACACAGTGTATTTTATTGAGTACATCAACATACAAATGGCTATTTTAGAATAATTAGAAAACCCCCGTGGTCTGGAATGACCATTGCGCTTACAATAATGCTTAATTCATAATGTGAATATATTATTACATAAAATGTATCAGAATCACAATTTCTATTTGACACGAATCTTGTAATATTTGTAAAGTTCAGAAAAGTCCAAGATTAAAATACTTTACTATAAAACTACTATATACCAATGGAATACAAATGCAGACTAGGGTGAGTTCCCAACCAGTCACACCAAATCCAGTCACACTGTGACTCGTTGGGAAAAAAATTCCCAACGAGTCACACTGTAACTCGTTGCATCTTTATTTTTAAAAAAAGTTCCCAACCAGTCACACTTTTGTAACAGTGTGACTCGTTGGGAAAAAAAATTCCCAACGAGTCACACCAATTTATATTTACGAAAATGAAAATGACTTTTCACTTAAAACTAGGTGTATGTTATTTTATTTATTTTTATCAAAAATGGCAGATATAGTGTATTGGTAGAAAAAAAGTGCTTTGCAGAAAAAGATAACATTCGACATTTAATACTACTCACTGCTTCTATAGTAAAAAAAGACGTGTGGCACTCGGGGACTGCCGCAGTAAAGCTATTGCATAGCATTTTTTGCTGGATTACGCATGCACAGTGTTAGGTTATTTCGTTACGGAATTTCTGGATTCGGTCTCCACGCTCAAGGCCCGCGATAGAAGCTATGCAGTAGCTTAAAAAATTAAAGTTGGAGTGTTTAAGATACTGATAGATAAAACGGTGGTGATGGCCAAGTCCGTAGCCACAAAAGTTTGAGGTCATGAATGTGGTCATGCACGTGCCTTCGGCTTACAAAATACCAATAACTGCATCGTATTTTCATAAATCTTGTAGTTTAGGAAAACTCGATACTTACTTATATAGTCTTATTAATATAATGTATCTTTATTAACTTTTGATTAGTATACCACAAGAAGAAGAAGAAGTACATCGCTCAAATATATTATAAAATGTACTCATATAAAACAAACAATAAATATTTGCAGATCGTACAAACATTTATCCCAAGGTGGGAATCGAACCCGCAACCTCCCGCGTCGCAGGCGGACCTACGCCCGCCGCGCCACATCGGTCGTCATCAAATTTGTTGTAAATAAATATACATGACTAAACTTACTAAACTTTTAACTAACTTGATATAAGTATTGTATTAAGCTATTGCATAGCTTCTATCGCGGGCCTTGAGCGTGGAGATCGAATTCAGAAATTCCGTAACGAAAATAACCTAACATTGCACATGTGGAATCCAGCAAAAAATGCTATGCAATAGCTTGACCGCGGCATTCCCCGAGTGCCACACGTTTTTTTTATTATTATTATGATTAATAAAGACATTTTAAAACAAAAAAAAATCTCTAAATGGATACTACAGCGCTATATGTGGCAGAACAAAAATTCTTATGAGCAACAAATCCATTAATTCTGTAATACAGTTACCTACTTTAGTTTTAATACAGTTTCGTTATTTGTTCAAGTCAATATGGTTCCATATTTTTCAAAACTTTTTTATTTTTTCGTAATTAAAAATAATCATATTTAATTTAACGAAATATTTTTTTTTGGTTCATTACACGATATTTACCATTTGTGATACTTTTATGTAGTATTATAAAAAAAAGCATGCAGTATGTGAAAAAATCATTATCATTTATAAAAATTAAATAGGTGTGACTCGTTGGGATTTTTTTTCCCAACGAGTTACACTGTAACTCGTTGCAACTTTTTTTTGAAGAAGATTTCCCAACCAGTCACACCTTCGTAACAGTGTGACTCGTTGGGAATTTTTTTCCCAACGAGTCACAGTGTGACTGGATTTGGTGTGACTGGTTGGGAACTCACCCAGACTAGAGCCGAACAGCTCTTACTGAGAACAGATGGCATTATACTTAGTTTCATTACCAGCCTCTTAGACAAACCTTAAAATGAGTGAATATGCTATAAAATGACGGAAGGTAGCAAGGTAGCATGATTTAGACATAGATTTGTAAACAGAAGAAGAATATTTATTGTACAGGGAAGCAGATAGATCATTCCCGTTTGTTTTATCAATAAAAGTAATTGAATTATTACTGTTGGTAGAAATAATGGGGCTCATGCTAAGCGTGTTTAACTCCCGTGCTATCACAAATTAAAGCAAAGTATTAACCCAAAAAATCTTGTAACGCCACGTTATACTACTTTCAAATGCCAGCTTGTCTAATTTGGTGTACAGAACATTGATGAGCTTTTAATTATAAGGCCCCTCTCCCCAGTGACAGCTTTGCATGGACCCTGAACTTGATAGAGATCTTTCAGTGGCTCTCTCCCCTCTTTCCAGCGACTCGTTTAAACTCTCCCATATTTGTGGTAGAGATTGGGGAGCCGTAGAATGCAAGATGATCAATTTGCGTCACATCTCCCCCTGACTGGTTGTCTTTTATAAACAGCTGTAGATTCTGGACATTTTGGAACTTAACAAATTTGAGCTGTACTGGGTTACCTTCCAAGTCACTTGGAGTTAACCTGAAAAAAATAAACTGTTAGAAGTGTAATACAAGAATGTAAACTACAAAATCTGAAATTAACAAAAGTTTAGTAAGTAGTTTACCAATCAGCAGTTCAAACTCTAAATTGCGAAATACTTGAATATACAGATTTTTCATGTATTCTTTAAAATCTATAACACATTTTTGTGAGTATCTTGTATGAAGCACTTACTCCAACTCTTGCACCGATGAGTTCCCAGCTGCTTGATCAAAGTCCAAAGTTCTTGGCTGATTTATGAACAGTTTAATGACCTTAGGTCCCTTGTCTGCTGGTCCTTTCACTTTCAGTGAATGGACTTTTACCAACTGTAAATGTTTAAATAGGATTGTATCTTACTTGCTACTAATATTATAAATGTGAAAGTTTGTATGGATGGATGTTTGTTACTCTTTCATCAAAAAACTACTGAATAGTTTTTAATAAAACATAGCTAGTTTATACATTCGCATAAAACATTTAATAATATATAAAGATATTTGTGAATTGTCTAAAATAAATCAATAGCAAGACAATGCAGGCACCAGTTAGTATAGCTATAATATTTAAACTGGTACAAATTATGAATCATCATTAATGTAAATTATGTATGTCAGATAAAAGCTAAAGTTATTAATTTTTCTACAATCATTCAAATCTAAACCCATAGTATGCTCACCTGGTTGAAAGATATATTGATGATAAGCTGCTCATCACAATCACTCTCCAGATAGCCACCACTGCTGGTCAAGCAATGCACCATTGGATGGTCATCCGCCTCATTCAGGCATTCACACTCACTTTTAGTGATGAAAGTACCGAGGTCCATCTGTGGAAATTAAGGGTGAATGTTACCTGCACTAGTTAGGTTTATTGATATTGAGAAATGCCTATTTGTCTTATTGGAATTTATTACTTCAAACAACCAAGATGACAGATGTGGTGCTTTGCAGGTTGACAGGTTGCGGGTTCGATTCCCGCCTTGGGATAAATGTTTGTATGGTAAAGTCTAGTAGTACTAACGTGAGTGCTTTGCACAGTAATCTTGTGTGAAGTGTAGATGTTATTCAGACTTACATGGCCAGCAACAGCATTATCCTCATCTCCTGCTTCCTCAGTGCCGTAGTACTGTCTAACTTTGTTCTCCAGAGCGGAGGGATCTGCTCCCTGCAGCCTGTCAATCCGTGTCTGTAATTTACAATGTCGATTTTAATTGGAATTCAATTAATTCTAGTATCTAACTTCAAAATATCATTGCTCTAGTAACATCTACAAGATTTATAAGATAAGTTAGGCAGTGTGAAGTATATTAGTCACCCGATTTCTGTAGAATATGAATGTGGGCATAGCACTGACGCCCTGAGCTCCTGCGGTTTCCGCACATCGGTCTACATCAACTTTTAGGAACACGGCCCTCGGATATTTAGCTGGGAGCTGCTCGAAGATTGGAGCAATTCTTTGGCACGGCGGACACCTAATTATAACAAAAAACACGATTTAGCAACTTAATAGCCCAACTGTTGCACCATGACTTGGAAGTTTTTACCACCATCTCACCATGTTGCTGTAAAATCAACCACCACGAGTTTGGTGCCAGCGCTTGCCATTTCGGTTTGAAAATGAGCCTCATTTTCAATAACTGTTGCTAAACCCATTGTAAGAACTAGATAAATACGAGTTTTCTAGAAAATTAGAATCGACAAATTCGACAACAAACCCGGGAATGATCCTTCAAAATTAGTAGTTGACAGATTTCAGATTTGACATGACATTGACATTATATCTTTACTGACATTTTTTCTTCACAGTCATTGTTAATCCAGACAACAGACTCTATTCTATGCCGGTTTCATAAATTCATAAAAATGGTTATATTAAATCCATCATCCTAGAATAATACCCAAAACAATCTACGATGGTAAAGTTTGATTAATACAATGATATTTTATGTATGAGATTATTCAATCTCATTCACTTCTTTGATTAAGCAAATCTGACCTCAGAGCCCCTAGTCCGAGATTGTATTTTAAAACTCCTTACTCTCGAGCCGACGAGAGACGACTGGAGGGAGTTTTAAAATGCAAGCTCGGACTAAGCCCTCTGAATACCTATCTAACTAAACTGCGGCGACTACATTTATTCACGGCTTATCCCTACAATAATATATTTCCGACCCTATAGATCAATCGTCCCGATCCATTTGAATAAATTTGGATTTATTTCATTTCGATGGTTGAACACAATTTATTTTTAGAGAGGTATTATGTAGTAGGTACAGTCAGCAGCAAATTAACTTGGAATACTGGTACCTACCTAAATTGTTTCGGTAGTTTTGTCTTAAATAGAGTTATTATGTAACTATCGAATGACATGTATCTATTATTTTTTCTGTTAAGTATAGGCGACCAAGAAATTGGTTTACCACTTTATGGCTGAATATTATTTGCAAGTACAAAACATCAAGGGCTATTTTCGCTTGACAGATTAATAACTGCTACATCAGAATCTGTCATTCCTGTTTATTTAAACTCAGAACCTTAGCGAATAATTAATTATGTTACTGGGAGATGTCATGAAAAGTGGTAGGTAAACCAATTTCTTGGTCGCCTATACATAAATATTTTGATAATTAAAAGTGTGAATGTGTTCATGAATACTTATTCGTAGTTGACTGTTTCCTACCTAAACCTATCTAAAGGAATTAAAGTCCTGGCTTTACCCTCTGTCTGTTGCTGACAATATAAAGTATGGAATTAACGCTGGTGTCCAAAATTAATATTTTCTTCAATTTTCCAAGCTTAAGAGAGCTAAGCTCCCAACCGTCTCTAAGGACTTACAGAAATGGCCAAGCTGTGATAAACACTGTGTAAAGTGTTCTCGATTAAGTTAAACTACCAGTGAGTCTGGTTAATGGTAGGTAAGTATTAGGTATCAAATCTTATAACGAAGAAAAAAATATTTAAAAGTGAGTTTTTAGCATTTTAAAAATGAGCTTTTAAAAACTATTATAAACCAACTTACCTAACTCCTTGATTTTTCTTGTACTTACCATCATTACACCTACCTATGTCATAGGTACCTACATAGATAAATTAATTCGTGGCAGTTATCTATGTAGGTATCTACCTGCATCATAAGGTCTTAATGACCTAGACGTGATCTAAAGAAGTGCTAAAGTCGTGGAAAGTTTTCACAAAAACCGAGTTTTCCGTTTTCACAAATGAAAAAGAACCCTAAAAACAGTTTTCACTCAATTTATCTAACTTTGCGGTCGAGATAAAACCCACGGGGCGTGCAAAATAACAACAGTTTTTATTTGAATTCCGCACTGAAAACGTCCTTTTGTTTCCAAATATGAAAACTATCGAAACATTAAAAAAATAGCGATGCTATTTTCAAATAAGTTTATTTATTTGTTATGGATCTCATGCACATTATTTTTAAATAAAAAAGTTGCTGGTAAAACTACAAAAAAATCTGAAATCAGTGAAATTCAGGATTTTATATCTCATAATGATTTACGTTTTTATCTTACTTCGTTGGAGCGTATTATTACATTTTCGTACGATTATAGAAACCACTTGGATTTGAATTTTAGTTTCGGATTATTTCTTGTAAATGGTAAGATGGTAAACAATTATTTACACAGAATTTAGAAATTTTAGCTCTACCACACCATTGTAGTAGAGCTGTAGTAATTTTGAAGGAAATATATTTGAACAAAAAATAATAACATATAAAACTTTTAATATATTAACCTAATTTACGTAAGAGGGTTGTGCATGGCTGTATTTGGCACACATTTCATAATTTGGAAATTATTTAAGTATTTTAAAAGTTTACTACGCGAGCGGTTGCCTGGTAGGTAATAAATTAATATAATACCTACTTATATCATTACGATTAAGTAATTATTATTGTATTTTTTTAATTTTCAGTAAATCTGAAGCCGTTTACAACAGACGAATCATTATTAGTTCCAATTCAAAAAAACAACTTGAAAAGATTACTGAAAATAAATGATAAAACTTTGGATTTCTTCAATGATAAGCGATATGGAAATCATCAGAACTATAAAAGTGAGTAATTATCAATATTTTTTTTTATATATTTAAGGTCTCTCAGAGAAAACCGCGATGCGATGCGATGCGAATTCGCGGTTTTGTGTTGGAGCCCTAAACCCGTAACTTCGTCTATTGGTAGTTACTTCGGACATTAGTAAGTTTGTAAAATATTAGATATATCATCATCATCATATTATGATAATATTATGCAACTACATAAAAAATTGATTGGGACTAGATAGCGTTGTGACAATAGTCTATGATTTTGTTTGTTTGTTCACAGTATCAACGTTTTTCAAAAATGATAAGTCATGGTCCAGGCGGCTTGAGAAGTTGAAATTTGGGTTTACCTTACAAAAACAGTCCGAATCTAATCACAACCAAGATTATCCAGACTGGAGAGAATACGTACAAAATGTAGACGACATCGATAAGTGGGAACCAAGTCCTCGGCAATCTGGTAAGTTCTTCAGTGTTTGCTCGTTGTTTCATGTCAGGCTAAAGTATAAAATATCTGATTACATAGAAGACAAACGAGCTTGGGACGAACTAACTCCCAACTTCTTTAATAAACTATTCTAATAAGGATCATATAAAAAAACGAAGGGTCTATTTATTAAATTAAGGGCATATTCACACAAAACTAAATCGCAACACTGTCGGTGTTGGATGTCAATTGCTCTACCGTTTACTGTACACCTGTTTGCAACTCGATATGTGTAGTGTGCACCTTTACCACATTAAATTAGGTTATTTTACAAGGGCATATTACAGACAAGGTCTACCAGGTACCTTACCTGATGACATGAAGTAGTACCATTGCCTACACCACCTCGGCCTTGATCGGTGTTGATTTCTGTTTTTACATCAGAATTAAAAATTTATGTAATTTTATGCACGATAACCATGTTAGTCCGTTTTCATGGATCAATTAATTAGCGCAATATATGTACATGGTTTTACATTTAATTATCTACAAAATGGGCATAGATCACTTAAGATTCAACTTATTCGTAAGATGTTATAAGCTCTTAAAATAAATCTAAAATGGCAGCTTTTGTGACTTCATCACAATTTTCAATGATATACTTATATACTAGAATGTATTACGTATTTGCTTTCTATAGCTACCAATTAAACAGAAATGGCCAAAAGTAGGTTAAATTTAAGATCTTTTGAACTAGGAAAGGAATTTCTTTTTTTTTTTTTAGATTTCTGCATGGCGTCCTTAGCGGACACCAAAGAAAATCGATCAAAATGTAGAGTTCCAGATGAATGCTATAAAATGTTGTTAACGGGCACTAATTTTGGTTACGGACTAACACACAGGTAAACTAAAATACTAAGTAAATTTTAAAATATATTATATTTGCTTTTGTACGTTGTTTTTTTTGTCTATAAACGTTTAATTTATTTATATTGATGGTCATTTTCATTCACTCTTATATATATGGCCACTCTTGGGTTAGGTACTCAAAATTCAGTAACAATGTTCTTTGGCGATGTAAATAAGTAAGCTATCATATTTTGTTGTAAACATGAAATCTTCTCGCCAAAATCACAAACGTTTTACAGTTTACACTATAGTCCAGTCAAAATAGACATTCCAGTTTGCATTAATTCCCAACAAGCTGGATTTTTGTACAGGCCTTGAATACGTCATTACAAATGATATGTTAAAAGTCCCCATCGATCCCGCTTGTGCGTTGTTTTTTATTCGAGGTCAAAGATCATAAATTTGCATTTTTTGCGTATATCTCTGAAACAACGAAAGCTATTGAAAAGTGGTTCAGGCAAAGTTTGTACATCGTAAAATTGTCTACAAAAATACTTCAACACTTTTCTTCTACAAAGCATCGCTTTCGAGATATAGTGACTTTAGACCGCAGGAAAATCGACGAAGATGCTGCGTTGGGAATTCATGCAAACTGAAGTCATAATTTTAGTCTATTTTGACTGGACTACTACGAGATGAATATGAAAATAAAATGATATGGCCTGTCATACTACCCGTACTTAGTTCATCTGACAATACTTGATATTGACCTCTAGATACTTATAACAGTGCTTGACTCACAATGTTTGTATCACACTGCGTCTATCACTCTGAGACAACCCATAATAGTATAATTACACAAACTAAAGAAAGCTTTTTTATTTTTCTATTGTGTCTTGTGTCCCACTACATGACAAAGGTCTCCCCCAAAAACGTACATCTCGGTCCTCTGCGGAGATCCACCATTCCATCGCGTACGAGTCAATTTTTTTTCTTAAACTAAGTACATATTACATATATCTTGTTATATTTTCAGGCTTTTGTTCCTGCTGTTTGCTCACTTCGGTCGTGGCTGCACTGTATTCTTATCAGCTCAGGATCAAAAACTTAGACAGAGGTTTTGCGAAATCATGCATACTGAAGCTGAGTACCTTGCCTACAATGGATACCGACATGTTGACTTGATGTTTGAACAAAGTACCTATGTAGTGATTTTTAAAACTTATTTCAATATAGGCACCTACTATTATAATTTACTATATAAAGTTACTTATATAAAGCCAAATCGATATTTTTATAAAACAGCAAAAATATTTAAGAATTCATATTATGGTTTATTCGTTTCTAAATGTCAAATCTTTTGTTATTTATATAATGTCACAGAAGAATTGTCTTGTTTTTCATTTATGCTGGGGCCACATTAGCGGGCGAATATTCGTATCGTGTTGGCGCGATAAAATCATCGTGTTCGGGTATAGGCGATGTTCTTGTCTACATTAGACGGGCGAAGATTCGTGTCGAGTTGACGCGATGTATCGTGCCGGATAGGGTGACCAGATGTCAGGAATTTTCCTGACATTTCAGGAATTTTAGACATATGTCAGGAATGCGGCCGGAAAAGGGAAATGTCAGGAATTTCTCGGCAAATAAATGGAACAATTTTTTTTTTACACTATAATTTTATTTTTGGTCACAATAACAAAAAGGAAATTGTCATTAATAGTAATTAGCTTTTTACGATTTTGACATCAAACAATCAACATTGACATATAATATTAAACGTACTAGATTCAAAAAATATTTTTTATTTTGAAATAACTTTTGAATTATTACGGAAAAATAGAATAAAATTAGTTGTGTTATAAACTTATCCTTTTATCACAAAAAATATATATATTCAAAAACCCAATTGAGCTCATGTCTGGAATTTTGTCAGGACTTTTGAAATTTGCATCTGGTAACCCTGTGCCGGATGGTGTTGTTCTAGGCATGGGCGTTTTTGGATTTTTTCACAAACCGATACGAAACCGATTTCAGATTTTGAAACCGATTTCAAAAACCGTTTTTTGAAATCGATTTCAGTAGCGAATATCGGAGCGTATTTACTAGTTATTACGACAAACGCAAAATCGAATTCTTTCGGTTTTTCGTTTTCAATGTCATCATCATCATCGACCTATATTAGTCCACTGCTGGACGTAGGTCTCTCCCAAGACGCGCCACTGAGCCCGGTCTTCGGCTCCTCTCATCCAGTGTTTGCCAGCTACACTCCGCAGATCGTCGCTCCATCTAGCCGGACGGCCTTCTACACTACGCTTTCCTAAACGCGGTCTCCACTCCAGTATCCGTTTGCTCCAACGGTTGTCGGTTCTTCGGCAAACATGGCCGGCCCACTGCCACTTCAGCTTGCTAATTCTTTGAGCTATGTCGAACACTTTGGTTTTTTGACGAATAACTTCGTTGCGGATTCTGTCTCGCAAAGAAATTCCGAGCATAGCTCTCTCCATAGCGCGCTGAGCGACTTTCAGCTTGTGGACCAACCCCACTGTCAGTGTCCACGTTTCAGAAGCATAGGTCATAACGCACTGGTTTAAAACTTTCGTTTTCAGACATTGAGGGATGGATGACGAGAAGACTTGACGAAGTTTCCCAAACGCAGCCCAGCCGAGCTGAATTCTCCGGTCTAGCTCTCTCTCGAAGTTGTGTCTACCTAACCGCAGAGTCTGCCCGAGGTGTGGAGATAGGTGTGGTATCTCCACCGAAAAGGGAAGATCTTCCACGCCGAGCGACCTTTGGCTCGGGGTCCGAGGACCGATGGATAGTCATCGGTTCTATTACTTATGTTCAAACTCCGTGATAACTTCGTAAGCGCGATCTAGGATTTGTTTCTGCCATCTGTTGGTCTGTTGCGTAGACTACGATGTAGTTTACCATGTAGCGATATAGATGGCGCTACATCACTCCCTTTCCAGACCGGAGGTCGATCCGTCGATAGCAGCGTCGATGATGTCCAAGTTGTGCCAGTAGTGTTGCCCATTGTCTACGGTGAGTCGAGACGCGGAGGGCAGGATGCGATGCGAGCGAGGCGTTCATTGTCTACGGTGAGTCGAGACGGAACGAGATGCGCTGGTTGTGGCTGCAATCCAGGAGGCGTGAATCTGGCGGGTCTGCGGTGAGTCGAGACAGGTGCTGTGATTCATGTGATGGATGCAACGATGAAGATGTCGCGGTAGCCTGCAGGTCCAGGAAGCTGACAGTTGCGGCTGCGATGGAACTGCGGAGGCTGCTGGCTGATGGATGCTGATGCTGCTGCTGCATGGCTGATAGAAGCTGGGAGGATGAGAGAAGGTAGACGAGATGATGCGTAGCTAGATCGGCTTGATTGTTGAAGAAGGTTGTGCGTGTTCAGGAAACTCCAGTCGTCGGGCTTCGGCAGCTGTTCCGTAGCTGTGGACGGCTGGATCACGTCGGGTTGTCACCACTGTGGAGATAGGTGTGGTATCTCCACCGAAAAGGGAAGATCTTCCACGCCGAGCGACCTTTGGCTCGGGGTCCGAGGACCGATGGATAGTCATCGGTTCTATTACTTATGTTCAAACTCCGTGATAACTTCGTAAGCGCGATCTAGGATTTGTTTCTGCCATCTGTTGGTCTGTTGCGTAGACTACGATGTAGTTTACCATGTAGCGATATAGATGGCGCTACAGAGGTAAACATACTCCTGCACAAATTCGAGAGGCATTCCGGAAACGGTTATTGGCGGTTTTCAATGTGCAATTGGGTATTTGAATTAAAAAAAATATTGTATATTTTTATGTATTTTAAGTTTGGTTTTCGATGCAAAACTAAACTCACGGTTCGGTTTCATTCGGATTAGGTTGTTAGGTTGTATTGTTAATGCGTTTTCTAAAAACAGTTTTCTCATATTGGAATGGAATATCGGATTGCAGTCAGAAATCATAAAACCGGACAATTCATAAAACCGTCAAAAACTCAAAATCCATAACGATTCGCTTCATTTCTCTTGCTCTTACGACGGTTCACTGAGTTAGAAAAAAAAGGAAATGAAATTAGCTCTGTCTTATTCTAACTAAAGTAGTCGTACGGTGGAGTGATAGAGAACGAATGCGTATCAAAACTATAGAAAACTTAAACTTTAGGTAGACTTAGATTTCGTTCGTTTGCAGTTTGAGTTTGGTTTTCGGTGCAAAACTAAACTCACGTCGGTTCGGTTTGGTTTCGTTCGGATAAGATTGTTTGCAGTTTGCGTTATCATCGTGCGTTTCCTAAAAACGGTTTTCTCATATTGGAATATCGATGCGATACGATTTCTGACTGCAAACGGATTTCAGTTTTGTTTTGATATATCTGTCTCATGCCTAGAACTTAGCCTAAGGCTAAGTTCATATGGCCGCGCGGTACCGCGTGGAACTACGAACCGCGCGGTATAAGATCAATATAAACGGTAATTAGCGTCTACATTATCGCGCGGTACCGCACGCCGCGGATCATCTGAACTTAGCCTAGGGCTAAGTTCATATGGCCGCGCGGTAACGCGCGGAACTACCAACCGCGCGGTACAAGATCAATATAAACGGTAATTATCGTCTACATTACCGCGCGGTACCGCGCGCCAACGTGCGTCGCGCTCCCATACAAATATCGTCATGTGAATGCTCAAACCGCGCGGCGACGCGCGGTTACGCGCGGTCATCTGAACTTAGCCTAAATAAATTGACGTAGATGTAGCCACCTAAGCGAATATTGGCGCGACAAATTGATTCGCGTCTTCGCCCGAATACTACGCGATGACACGATGTACCCGGCCACATACATCGCGTTAACACGAATATTCGCCGTAGCCCGCTAATGTGGCCCCAGCATTAGAAATATCAATTCATTAATAATTTCTAGAATATCTACTTGGACAGACCATCCAAATTCCTGTAAATTGATACTTCTCCATCCAATATCTGGATCGTCTGTCATCATCTATCTGGAAGAGCTCGCTTTTATTTTTATTCGTATTATACGTGATTTTTAGTATTTTTCATACATTCATCCAACTTGGCAAATGTCTATTTACCCGTACCTCCCCCTCTTTATTCATAAACGTTGTAATTCAACTTGCAGTTGCACTCTGCACTCTAGACGGCCACGGAGAGTTTCTACGTGGGTCCTGGCTAACCAACCTCCTTCGCTACCAAACTCCTCACGGCTGCTTCGGACAGCGACTTCCGACCGGCAAGCAGGTTTTATTCAAGGATAGTAAAGAGGTTAACTGGAAACATGACATCATGAATGGAACCTGCAATGGACACGTAACTGCTGTGGCTGCAGCGTCCATTGCTGCTGCGGTTAGATCTATCTTCGAAAACTAGAACTTGTCTAATAGAGACCTATCTTCGAAAACTATGACTAGAACTTGGCTAGCAGTAATCTTGCTTTGACGATGTTTATTATTATTCAAATGACTAGGAATGTTGTTTCGATATAATGTTATTAAATGCGAGGTCGGAAATTATATAGTGTGCAATTTAAATATTAGTTTTGTATGTTCAGAAGGCTCTACCCTGAGGCAGAATTTTGTTAAAGTAGATTTGAGATTCTCGTAAAAATTACGAAATATGTACTTTACTGAGAGTATACGATGCTGAAGTTACACAAATTATTCTATTAAGTAGATAATATAACTATAGCTAAATGAGTCTCGTACCTTAACTCAAGTAGTTTTTTTTTCTGGATATGAAAAACACGTTTTAGCCAAAAAAATCGCGGGTACAAAAAAAAATACTCTACCAAAACGCTCACTTAAACAGGTCCAGCATATTGTGAATCTACTTTACAGAATACAGAAAACGAATCAAAACGAGTTCTTCCTCGATTTTAAGGTCTTCAATATTGAAAGTGACACTTGTTGACCTCGGTACTTATTAATACTTTATTATGAGCCAATGTCGCCCGGATGCGAGGTAAGAACCATTAACTTCCGGTTTACAAGGGAAGTGCTTAAACAGCATAGAAATGCACGTGTGCTCACTTCCGAAAGGGCTGGGTAGGTAAGTAGTAAGTAAGTAAGTACCTAATATGAGTACCTAAGTACTTAGGTAAGTAATTAGGCACTTACTCATTATCAGTAGGTAAATAAGTATATTCCTGCACATATCATCATCAACATCAAGCTATAGCAGTTCACTGCTGGTCTCTTCCGCGCCACTGAGCCCGGTCTTCGGCTCTTCTCATCCAGTGCCTGCCAGCTACATTCTAGATCGTCGCTGCTGTTGTGCGTTCAACACTGCGCTTGCTTAAACGACGTCTTCACTCCAGTATCTATCCGCTTGCTCCAACGATTGTCGATTCTTTACAAATTATTTACAGAGTTCTTTAGAGATCGACAACCGATATTTCCCGAACTTATCAAAGCCTGTATTACGGTAACTGCTAATAATATTTATAAGAACATTTTTTTGTGTAAGTACCTATATATTTAAAAAATGTATACACAAAATACAAAAAATGTAATTTAGCTCTAGTTGACTATAAGTCATTGAACGTACCTAGTTAGAGAAGAATTAGCTGCGAAAGCATACCTACAAAGCTCTTCTTTCGTTTATCTAATCATGCCTTCATGAAGTTCAAACGGGTCAATAAAAATAAAGTAAATAAAACTATAAATTGAGAAAAAATAGGATAATACTTTTTTGTTTTGTATTTTGATGTGTTTAAAAGCGTTCAAAAAGTGAGCGGCGATCGACATCTCATTACGTGACATGTCTAATTCGGTCATTAGCAAGTTATTCACGCAATGATTGGTATGTGTGAACCATACCCAGATCACACACTTTAATACTATTCAAATACATATTACTTTTAAACTACTACCGGTTTCTGGAAACCCAAATCATGATTGATCCGAGTTTGACACATAATAATTATTTGATTTTTTTGTTGATCATCGTTCGAGAAACCGGCCGTTAGTCTCTCACAAAAAATGTATCTACTTATTTGTTCTATGCGGACCCTTTTCGGGATATGAATAAATATTAATGTTTGCTTGAATGTAAATAAATACCTGTATAAAAAGATTTATAATTATGTGGTATGATACTTAAATCATATTTATATTGTGCCTAAAAAATCATGATAAGAATTTCGCAATCAATCAACGTTAAATAATGCGTAGTAGGTACTGTTTAATAAATCAAAATAGAATGCCGTTTATGGCCTAATTTACTTGTAACGAATTGAAATTCGGTGCAAGTTCCTTTGGGACCATCCTATACCTACTTATGCATTGTTTAACGATAACGGTAGGTAGATGGACTCTGCATTTTAATGTTGACTAGTGGAAAGCCCGTGACTTCGCCGTGGTTTTTCCAAAATACAACTCGAGCGCGTAGCTATCAATCTATGTCTGCAAAGGTGGAGAGTCGCGCGATTGATTCGTTGTAAGGGCATTTGTAACAAACATTGCATAAAGTGATCATTGATTGATAAATACAGTTCTCAAAGTGAGCTAGTTCATTGCTCGCTCCATACGCTCCAGCATCGCCAGGCTTCAGCATACGACGTAATGTAACATGTTCTCTGCGAAAGTTACGCAGCGGCCGGCCCGTAACGCAGTCGATCGATATTTGGCCTCTTCTATTTTTATGTATATCTATATCTTATAGTTTTGTGGTTTACCTACATATGTGTATCGCCAGTCAGTAAAATAATAATTTAGTAACTCTACGTTGTCGATTTTGTCGATGATATAGGTGGTCTTCTACGAAAAAGGTTTTTATTACGCTAGTAACTGTGGTATCCAAAATTTTAAGGGTCTAATTATCCAAAACTATTTGGGTGGGACAGTGTAACCGATTATTTTAATACTTAGTTCGAAAGAAAAGTAGTTAGAAGCTATTTCGTCAAAATATAAATGAGCTGTTTGTAAGCAATAACTGTTAATTTTAAACTATATTGGTGAGCATTTAAAACGTGGTAAAAATTTATAAGTATAATACCAAAAATAACCATGACGAATAAAAACATTTTTTTTACATTTTCTCATTTCCTGTTTCGTCACACCTGAATGAGATCATTTTCCTGGAGTGAGTTCATGGAACTATGTTTACCTTTATAAATAACAAATAAAAAGATGCTGATTTTATAAGAGTCCGCATAAAAACATTAAGAAAAAGTAAAAGATACCAAGTTCTTTTTACACATGGTACCTATCGTGGTAAAAACATATATATACAGTAGAACCTCGTTAAGACGATCACGTTTAATACGATTTCTCGCATAATACGCCACTTTACGCCGGTCCCTGCAACTTGAGACATATTTTCATACATTTCTTAACGCTTAATACGATTCGTCATCCCGTTTAATACGCCCGAGCCGAGCCGACGGTCACTAGCAGAGCGCTCTAACGCGAGCCTCAGAAAGCCCCCCGCCCGTGTTGGAAGAAGAAGAACCCGAGATACTGCAGGATTTTCCTGGATATTTCCTGGATATTTTGGCACCGTATGAAATTCTATCATTTTCATACGGTGATCTTATTGAGAATGTGAATAACACAATAATAAAATGAGTGATAATGAAGATGAGTCAACTCCGGTTTTGTCAAACGCCCAGACATTATCAGCTGTTAATGTTTTAAGATGCTATGTAAGGTCTTTGGATCAAAGCAAAGACGCACTGCAAAAGTTGATTTATGTTGAAAATGTTTAATTACAAATGCATCAGAATCTTTCTGTCAAACTAAAATAAGCGATTATTTTAAATGACGTTATTATAAAATTACACTACGTATTTAATGTAATTGATAAATGTATAATTTAATACCTACATATTACATTATAACATAATACAGAACAATATGTATGGAGACTATGTAGAACATTTTATTTTTTCTATCCCGCATAATACGCTTTCACGCATAAGACGCGTTTTTGGTAGGGTCCCTGGGAAATCGTCTTAAGCGGGTTTTACTGTATATGAAAGTCATCTTGCGGTATGATGCTTAACTTGATAATAATTATGAACTTATTATAATGCCATAATTACCTAATGATCTTTATTAATTGACCGATGACCTAGCCTACGACCATTGTCAATACCAAATTATACTATAATCATATTATACTTAAAAATTAGGACCCAAACCACCAAGTCAAAAAAAGACTTATTTTTTGTATCTGTTTATATAGCCACGGTATAGATGCATACAAAATCTGTTTCTATTATATATATTCACGTGAGCTAAGATATTCGAAGACGCAATTTTAATCGATATCAAATGATACTCACATGCATTCAAATATAATCGAATTACTCAGGTAATTTTGAGTAATCAGTCAACATACTTACATAAAAAAGAAGACTCCGATGAATTGACAAATTGAAAAGAGAAATCGATCAAGTTTTTTTGAAGTATAAAAAAACTATCTTTAATTGTTATTGTGTATAGCAGTATGGGCGGCACATATAATTTCATCATCCCACTGGAACTGATGACTAACGTATCCTTGAGTAGGATGCAACGATGCATACATTAACACTATCTTCACACCTTTCACATGACTTACCTGCAGCAATATCTGCTGTCTGCCGTCTCAGCCGTATGCCTTGATCACACGTACCGTGTAAACCGGCGAGACAGTGACGTATTTAAGATACACTGCGCGCTAACGCTGCAACGTTCAACAGTAAAACTGATGTCGACGCGCAGTGTATCTCAAATACGTCACCGTCTCGCCGGTTTACTCGGTACGTGTGATCAAGGCATTACCACAGTGTTTTTTTTATTTGGACACCCAACACTACTACAAATGGACTTTAATTATATTCTCACAAAAATTAAACTACTTTCTTTTACTTGTAGGTTCTTTTTTCGATCCCCACTTATAACTATTATTACGTGCATATGCTTTTTGTTGAGTATAATGTTCCCGAATATTTGTATATTTTTATAATCAGATAGTGCTAAAAGGGAGTATCTCCATACTCCTAGATAGTAACAGAACATGTTGTGGCCACCCCATCTAGTGGAACAAGAACAGGAAGAAGAGGAAGAGTTAACTTGTACTTGTATTAACTTAAATAATAATGTTTGCTGATTATTCAGGCATCAAGTGGTTATTATTGTCAAACCCGTTTAGAGTTCTACAATAAAAGTACTGAAGATATCTAATGTCTAATGTGATGTTGATATTAGATGCTGCATACTAACATCGTGTGCCAGAGCCTAAAACAGTATTGAGCTATTGCAGACACTATTGTTGTGCCGAACAATAAGTTAAGACACCCACAGACGCTGCGTGGAAGCCAATGACAGCGAGCAAGGTGCATTGTTATGTACATTTAAGAGTCGTAATCAAATCTGCTGAAACATCTAGCTATATATTGACGACCGATGTGGCGCGGTGGGCGATGGTCCGCCTGCGACGCGGAAGGTTGCGGGTTCGATACCCACCTCGGGATAAATGTTTGTATGTTCTGCAAATATTTATTCCGGGTGTTCTGGGTGTTTATATGTATAATAAAAAATATCTATCTATGTATTATATTGAATTAAGTATGTCAGTCTTCTAGTACCCATAACACAAGCTCTGCTTAGCCTGGGGCTAGATGATGTTGTGTGGATTGTCCAGCATTATATACTTATTATCTAATGGGACTAGATTGAGTGTCGCCGGCTCTCTAACTAATCCTGAAGGACCTTAAATTAAAAAAAATATTTGTATAATTTATTGTAAAATAAATAAAAATATTCACGGACATTTCACAAAACACGCTCTAATCCTAAACTAAGCTAAGCTTGTAGGTACTAAAGAGTCAGATTGCTGATAGAATATTTATATTCATTTATTTCTTGGAAATATATAAGAGAAGGTACATATAGTACATAGAAACACCCAGACACAGAAAAGACATCAGTGCACATCACTCAAACGTTTATTCTCGGTGAGAATCAAACCTACGACTCACAGCATGGAAGGAAGAACTACAACCAACCGAGATGTTTTATAAGAATATTCTTGAAACCAAAACATTATACCACCAATTAACAACATTTCTTAAGTTATGTACTTAATGAGAACCAAACTGGCTTAGGTAGGTGCCTTATTCAGCAATGCAGTTAGCCTTGGTGACGTCATGAGGAAGCTATTCCACTCCGGTCACGAAATGGAGCATTTCTCGGTACTTAATAGGTACAGTCACATCTATATCAAGACTCAAGACTCATTTCTGTGGTAGAAGGCATATGTATTTTGACCAGTAGCTCTACCATGAGTTTTTACTATACTATATTTACTATACTCGCTAGCGTCTGTAGTTAAAAATATGTATGATAATTTGTACAGCGCCTCTAGCGGATAGTTGGGTACTAAAATTCGTCATACTAATATTGACGTAACTACTGTAGTAAAGTCAGGCGATTTTACTATGACAACTCATGGTAGAGCTACAGATAGACTAACAAAGTAAAAAAAAATCTTTATGAGATTTGAAACATTTTTAATCTCAAATATTTCTTGTTCTATTTCGATGGCTATGAACATAACCTCAAAATAACTAATTGACATTTAATTAACCATGTCCTTTCCTTCCACACTACGAAGCGAAGGATAATATAATATAGTACTACCTACGCTGGCATAAACTAAATCGCCGATCGATGTGTTCCCGAATCAAACATAATTTCAGTTGCCTGGAAGAGATCGCTCTCAGCGATAAGCCGGCCATTGTGATGCCTATTACTACTAGTTTAAGTTTTTTGTTTTTATTTGTATGTAACAATAAAGAGTTATCTATCTATCTATAAAAATGTGCATAAAATAGATTCACAAACTATACAAGTCCCCAAGTTATTGTTACAAACCAGTTGAAGTAGGCATCATGAAGAAGTATGCACCTGCCTCACCTCAGAGGCTGTAGCCATGCGGAAGGCAGGCTAATTTAATCACAACTTCATTACAAATGTCATGCCGAACCTAAATACCACAAATCCAAATCATAATTTCGTTGAAGCTTGATCCTTGTAGAAAAGTTATGAACAGATGAGATTTAGTCGCTTCTTTATTAATTTATTTATTAAATAAATGAATTACGGTTCTTTGTATTTTTTCACCGTTTTGAAACCTTTATTTATAGCCGCTAGAATCATGCCCTTTTTATTGTTTAGATCCAATTTTAGACTTTACATCAGTGCACTAAGTCTAACTTTCAAGACTTTTGATCATAAAAACTTGCAGACCTAACAGAAATTGAAATACGTATGATAACCATGACCGCTCTTTAAGGAGTAGGGTTTATGAATTAAAAAAAAATACAATGAATCTGCTGTAAAAATTGTATAGAGTAAAAGTAAAGTGTAAAAGTTGTATGAGTGAGTTTGGTGAACCTTAGGCGTAAAGAAAATTGAAAATGAAAGAAACAAAATGCTATAAAATGGTAGAGCCAAGCTGTCAACTCTTAGGCTTTCAATATCTTGGTAGCATAGAAAATTCAAATAAACAAAATACTAAAAATCTGTAAAGACTCTGTGAGGCTGTCAATTTTTAGGCACTATAACACACTTCAGCATCTCGCTGGCATAGATCCGCGATGCTCTCAAGTTCTGTGACGCAACGTGCGCGGGCATTCATTGCGTAAACTTTTTAGCATGCCGTCTGAGCTTTCTTAAGCATTCGAAGAAGCACCCGAGACTTTTGTTCTATTCGTGACTAGGTAGGCCGTGAAATCGACACACTGTCGATTGTCACACACGGTATCGAATGGGGCTCGACGTAACCGAGTTTACCGTTGTCATGTCACCGTTTTTTGTATGGAGTTCAATGCGTCTATTTTTTTTATTTTTTTAAGTTAATTTTTTAAGACGGCGGCGGGGTCGACCAAAAAGACGATGGCGGGACGACCTCGATACTTTTGAAAGTGATTGGTGGACGAAGGCAGAGAACAGAGATGAATGGAAGAACTTGGGGGAGACCTTTGCCCAGCAGTGGGACGAGATAGGTTAGCAAAAAAAAAAAAAAAAGTTAATAACAATATGACTGATATTTAAAGATGAAATTAAGCGTGGATTTACGCTTGTGTTCTTTAGATTTAATTAGTGTGAATGTTAATTACTTATATGGTATGTTTATTTTTTCGTAAAGATTTCTGGATTAGAAACCTTATAGACTAAGTAGATTTTATTTTAAACGTTGTTAACGTTAGGAAACGCAAAATGCATTTACTTATGAATATTCGATTTTTATGTAGTTAAGTATACGGACTCAAATAAAATCTATCTAAAACCAACATGTTTGTTATATTCGAGATATTTTTGCAATCGAATCTAGGAAATCACGCAATTTAGTTTCCACTTGAAATTCCTTGGACGGGGTCACCAAATTGGTCGTAACTTAGTATTTATCAGCGGGTGATCACCATGTCACCACCCTCTGATTCTCCGCTGTTATGTAAAGAATGAGTTACAAGGACGTGTGCACACACATACTAATATACGCGCAAGCACACATACAAATGTAGACGGTCGTTGACCTATAGAATTTTCGAGAATCTTTCCATACTAATTATATTTGGTTTAAAAAACACCAATGTATATGGTTCATTTTATTTAGAACTTTAATTTGAAATAGAACAATAGGTTATAAAGAAAAAAAACTATTTTAATAATAAATTAATAATTTAAGTATTTTGTCAAGAACTGTATAATACAAGCTTTGCTTAGTCTGGAGCTATATGAAGTTGTATGAAAATCTCTATAATTATTTCTAATCATTTTTATTTTAACCTGAAAGAAATATCAGTAAATATTAAATCTGTAAATTAGTGTATAATACAAAGCACTGAAAGCGCGTTTATATCTTTTGTATGCATTATATTTGCAAACTGCACTTAATTGACGACCGATGTGGCGTGGCGGGTGAAGGTCCGCCTGCGACGCGGTTCGATTCCCGCCTTGGGATAAATGTTTGTACGATCAGCAAGTATTTATTCCTGGTGTTCTGGGTATTTATATGTATAACTAGCTGACACGTGCCCACTTCGTTGGACATTATTTTTTATTTTATTAAATATAAAAGTAAGACATTATTATTAAGCTCTCGTTGACTTTTTTGTAGGCATTATCAAGCGTCACATCTTTTCTCTAGAACACAAAAATATATATTTCAAAGTTAAGGCAGCGTTCGTAAGAAACGCTTTCATTCGACCGTTTTTTCTCCGATTCACTTAGCAAAACGGACTACCACGTAAAAGCCTAATGTAACTTTGTATTGGTAAAATAATTTTTAAAATCGGTTCAGTAGATCCCGAGATTACCCCTTACAATTTAACAAATACACAAACTTTACCTATTTATAATATTTGTACCTATATAAGTAAGTACATATATGTCATATATGTACTTACTTATATACACTCGAGAGCAATGAATCCGGGTCACTTAAAGAATGTTAAAAATCTCGGAAACTAAAAATGATAGGTTAATGCAATAAATTGTATTTAATAGACAATGTAATACTCCTTAAATGAAAGTAAAAAAAATATGAGTCACCATACATTTTATTAACACAAAATTACATAAAGAAAAAAAACTGCTGATCTCTCCTTAAAACAAAAATAGGAAACATGAAATTTTTGAACTTTATTACGATTTTCTTGAATTTTAATACTTCGTATTGCCTCCTCGTGCTTCCATTACTGCGTTTACGCGGTTTGGCATGCTGTACACCAAGTTCCTTATACGATTTTGGGGAATATTCTCCCATTCCTCTGTGAGAGCAATTTTGAGCTCACGAAGCGTGATTGGGGGAGGGTTTCGTTGTTTTACGCATCTGCCTAGCTCGTCCCAAGCATGCTCGATCGGGTTGATATCCGGGCTGCGCGCTGGCCACTCCATACGAGTAATGTTCATCTCTTGAAGGTAGTCATTCACAATCCTACCTGTATGAGGTCGGGCATTGTCATGCATAAATATAGCATCCTCACCTAAATTGACCATAAATGGACCAACGTGATCATTGAGGATTTCTTCCACATATCTTACGCTAGTTAAAGAGCCGTTTTCTATGATCACCAGCTCTGTGCGACTTTCAGAAGAAATTCCGGCCCACACAAGTACAGACTCACCACCGTAGGCTACTTTTTCTTCGATGCATGCTTGCTTGAATCTTTCCCCTGGTCTTCGATACACTCTGTGTCTTCCATCGTGCTTGTAGAGCATAAATTTTGATTCGTCGGAGAACATAACTTTTGACCAATCTTCAATACTCCAATTTACGTGGCTCTGGGCATATCTTAGTCTCGAAATACGATGCCCACGCTCCAGTTTAGGGCCGTTTGCAGGTCTAAGGGGTTTTAAGTTAGATTCAGCAAGCCGACGTCTTACTGTCCATGCACTTGGGTTACTTCCTCCGAGGCGTCGAAACTGATTGGTGAGTTCAGTTCCTGTGAGAAAGCGATTTCGAAGCATGGTGTTCACCAAGTATCGGTCTTCTCGTGCTGTGGTACACCTGGTTCTGCCCGTTCCTGGTCTGCGTAGGTTAGAACCAGTTTCTTCGTAACGTCGGAGAACTCTTTGTACTGTTGACAGCGACACACCGACAGTCCTGGCTGTATCGCGCTGACTCCGGCCGGTTTCCAGCATTGTAAGTATTCTGGTGCATTCTTCAGGCGTAAGCGACATAATTTCAGCTTGAATAATGAATATAGAGCACTATCAACATGGTTTATGTACCCACATAAATGACGGATTACAAACAAAAGCAAAACCAAATGCTGTAATTTCGTAGTTCCATCTTCGAAAGTGGCCCTTTTTCAAATTAGATTTTTTTATGATATAACTTTACAATAACTAAGAAGTTTTAATACCTTCATTTAAGGAGTATTACATTGTCTATTAAATACAATTTATTGCATTAACCTAGCATTTTTAGTTTCCGAGATTTTTAGGATTCTTTAAGTGACCCGGATTCATTGCTCTCGAGTGTATTAATAAAATATTATTTATATTAAAAAAAACAAAACATCTAAGTAAATTATGTTATTGTATGAGACTATGAGCGCCCCCTTGATTATTAAAAATTTTGTTTTTAAATATTTATTCGTCATTCAACGGTAATCGGGTACGCAACTCTAAATAACTTATTAAGATAACGCAAATTAACGAAACGATTGTTAAATACCGACCGACTTATAACACATTGCCAAAACGCACCGATAGCGCGATCTAGGATACGTGCACAGTAGCGCCATCTAGTGGTAAACACAACAAATTTCAAACTTTACTCGATTTACGTGACGACGCGACGGCGCGATGGCTTATTTCATGTATAAGTTTGGTGTTTCTATACCGATTTCTATGATTATT
Source organism: Ecliptopera silaceata (assembly GCA_932527185.1). Lineage (NCBI taxonomy): Eukaryota > Metazoa > Arthropoda > Insecta > Lepidoptera > Geometridae > Ecliptopera > Ecliptopera silaceata. Next base: position 9,878,639 of record OW052193.1, on the reverse strand, counting down.
TTTTTATTGAATAGGTAATAATGTTAACTTTTTTAAATTAGGGATGAGTGAGAGTATTATAAGCGTAAGAGTAAACAAATATAATCAGATTGCTCCGAACTGGTAAGCTATCAGGAGTTACACGTGTTATTGTGAGTCAACCATAAAAGATAGACATATACTGTTGTGGGATATTTTTTAGACAATTTTATGTAGAATATTTCCGTCATACATGATTTCTATGTAACTTTAACCATTAAGGCTGCACACGCGAAGGAAGCTTAAAAAATAGAGTTACTTCTCCCGTTTTCCCTTCACTACTCTGCTCCTATTGATTGTAGCGTGATGAAAAGTATCCTATAACCTGCCCAGGAGTATAAAGAATAATTGTACCAAGTTTCGTTAAAATCCGTCGAGTAGTTTTTGTTTCTATAAGGAACATACAGACAGACAGACAGACAGACAGACAGACAAAAATTTTACTGATTGCATTTTTGGCATCAGTATCGATCACTAATCACCCCCTGATAGTTTTTTTTAAAATATATTTCATGTACAGAATTGACCTCTCTACAGATTTATTATAAGTATAGATAGCTGACACGTGCCCACTTCGTTGGACATTATTTTTTATTTTATTAAATATAAAAGTAAGACATTATTATTAAGCTCTCGTTGACTTTTTTGTAGGCATTATCAAGCGTCACATCTTTTCTCTAGAACACAAAAATATATATTTCAAAGTTAAGGCAGCGTTCGTAAGAAACGCTTTCATTCGACCGTTTTTTCTCCGATTCACTTAGCAAAACGGACTACCACGTAAAAGCCTAATGTAACTTTGTATTGGTAAAATAATTTTTAAAATCGGTTCAGTAGATCCCGAGATTACCCCTTACAATTTAACAAATACACAAACTTTACCTATTTATAATATTTGTACCTATATAAGTAAGTACATATATGTCATATATGTACTTACTTATATATTAATAAAATATTATTTATATTAAAAAAAACAAAACATCTAAGTAAATTATGTTATTGTATGAGACTATGAGCGCCCCCTTGATTATTAAAAATTTTGTTTTTAAATATTTATTCGTCATTCAACGGTAATCGGGTACGCAACTCTAAATAACTTATTAAGATAACGCAAATTAACGAAACGATTGTTAAATACCGACCGACTTATAACACATTGCCAAAACGCACCGATAGCGCGATCTAGGATACGTGCACAGTAGCGCCATCTAGTGGTAAACACAACAAATTTCAAACTTTACTCGATTTACGTGACGACGCGACGGCGCGATGGCTTATTTCATGTATAAGTTTGGTGTTTCTATACCGATTTCTATGATTATTTTTTTATTGAATAGGTAATAATGTTAACTTTTTTAAATTAGGGATGAGTGAGAGTATTATAAGCGTAAGAGTAAACAAATATAATCAGATTGCTCCGAACTGGTAAGCTATCAGGAGTTACACGTGTTATTGTGAGTCAACCATAAAAGATAGACATATACTGTTGTGGGATATTTTTTAGACAATTTTATGTAGAATATTTCCGTCATACATGATTTCTATGTAACTTTAACCATTAAGGCTGCACACGCGAAGGAAGCTTAAAAAATAGAGTTACTTCTCCCGTTTTCCCTTCACTACTCTGCTCCTATTGATTGTAGCGTGATGAAAAGTATCCTATAACCTGCCCAGGAGTATAAAGAATAATTGTACCAAGTTTCGTTAAAATCCGTCGAGTAGTTTTTGTTTCTATAAGGAACATACAGACAGACAGACAGACAGACAGACAGACAAAAATTTTACTGATTGCATTTTTGGCATCAGTATCGATCACTAATCACCCCCTGATAGTTTTTTTTTAAATATATTTCATGTACAGAATTGACCTCTCTACAGATTTATTATAAGTATAGATACCTAGATAGATAAAGAATATCTATCTATGTAATGTAATAATATTAAGTATGTCAGTCTTCTAGTACCCATAACACAAGCTCTGCTTAGCTTAGGGCTAGATGATGTTGTGTGAATTGTCCAGCATTTTTTTTTATTCCTTTACCTAGAATAATCTTGAGTAATCGAATAATTTTCATTTTGAACGATCCAAATTGTATTAAAAGTCAGGGCTACCTTTAATTTCGTAACATGTCAGTTGACATTTAAACAAGTGATTATAATTAATCTTCTAAGATGAGTCTGCCATTGGTAGTTGGTTCATTAAACTCGACTTGATATTAAAATTAATTATAGTTAAATTGTTGGAACTTAAAGTTTGTTTTAAGTTTTGTTTATGGTCTTATAATTAAAAAACTTTGTTTTTTTTATAAATGCCCTGTCAAATATACAAACAATTTTACTAGTCTGAAGTGATATAATGAAATAAGTTTGAGTCCATGTCATACAGTTATATATACAGCAATTATATACATATAAAGTTAAAATGGTAACTATTTTCCCATTAAAACCTAAAAAAGCAAATTCATAATGAACATGTCAAAATAAAAATGCTGTTTCAATAAAAAACTTGAAATAGAATTGAATCAATAAACTCTTCTTCTTTTTATGTGTTATCTGTCCGTAAATAAACTTCTTCTTCTTCTTATCGTGTCGATGCTACAACTATTCTGTTGTAGCATCGTGTTGGAAAGATTAGCCAGACTAGACACTGCTTTGCCGTGCCTAGCTGTTACCGGTGTGCGCCACGAGGAGGCTCTTTCCAAATAAATTGTAAATAAACTAATTTAGCCTGTCATCATTAATGTTAAAATGCGTTATTTGATGCTCTACCTAGCTAATTAATTTATTTTCTGTCTTCTACAATAATAACTATTAAAATTACATTCGTCCTTCATTTTTCCACCAAAAAGTTTTATAGCAACTTCCCTGAATCCGCAAAATTTCGCACCGCCGAATCTTGGTTCCGATCAAAAACGCTCATAGAATGGTAACGACATTCTTATTCAAATTTATAAAACACGGGAAAGTGGATAACACGGCATATGAGTGTATTACGCAGATATTACGTGTAAGATGTTTTATTTGTTACCGCTGGTTACCGCATTGTACCTTTAACATGGTATGTTAAGATTTTCGAGGTGCGTGTGTCATATGTTACATTCATAATTCTGCTACATACTGGCAAGGAAAATTACTAGTCGCAGAAAATAAGGTGAACCAGGTTTCTTCTTCTTGCGTGTCAATGGATAACACAAACAACCCTACACCAAGTTCCAGGCTAAAATTTATAAACTCGACAGAAAAATAAATATATGGATGTCGTATTGTATTTATATATACATTTTATAAAATAACATTAAATAAACCTATTATGCTGCAAAAATTAGGAAGCATGTACTTGAAAGAATATTCAATCTCAAGTTATTAGAAAACTGTATTATTGATATATTCAAATACCATATTAACTTAATTATCGAAATATTTAGCCTATTTAGTGTTTTGGTTGTGGCAAAATGTCTTGTTTCCAACAAGGCTACATTTTGTTTTTTTAATTTATTTTATTTTTATAACTAAGATACCCAACACCGGTGTACACTTTACATTTTTAAGTACTACTAATCATGGAACTATGACAGTGCTTCCATAATTACAGGGTACCAGCGAGCACAATAGAACAAACAAAAAACTATAAAAAGAAGACTTTGACTTGAAATATACCTACTTTGCGAATAATAATGTGCATTTTGAACACATTTCTGTCTATTATTCCATCTACTAATTGCTATTTATAATCCGATGGTAAAATTCTGTTATATTTTGTATTTATATCATCACAAGATTCAACTAGAACAATATTAGTAAACTAGGATTATTTTATAGTATTTCAGTTATGCGTAAGAATGTGACCAATGTAGGTAGTTGGCCAACCACCTACTACAATCTGGAGAGATTCCAACCTGACAACAAGATGGATTGTCGATTTATTGGCAAATATCTCGTTTTGTTGTACGCAGCACGTAATGTTAGTCAGCAGAGTCAATAGGATCGTGTTCATTGCGTCATTGTGGATAAACTAGGTAAAATTAAAAAAAAGTATTTATGGATATTTCTATTGTTGATAACAGTACTTGCATTCATCAGATGAGATCGCAGTCAAATTTGCTTATAACATGTAAAAAAAACTATCAAGTTGGCATCCCTAAGTCGATTGATTCGATAAATCTACTAAAATTAAAAATAATTTAGCATAACGCAGCATTGGCATTACATGTATAGGCGACCAAGAAATTGGTTTACCACTCTAAGGCTGAATATCATTTGCACATACAAAACATCAAGGGCTATTTTCGCTTGACAGATTAATAACTGCTACGTCAGAATCTGTCAATCTGTAATCCTTATCGAATAATTATGTTACTGGGAGATGTCATCAAAAGTGGTAAACCAATTTCTTGGTCGCCTATACATAACTACTCTTGGTTGTCTACGTCTTATAGCTATTATTTTGTTAAATTGTGATTTAATTTTAATTTATTGTATTTTGGCAACCAAGCCAAATTTTGTTTCTATAAGCGGAAATTTATAATTGCTCAATATTTGTAACTCAAGATTAGAAATATTTTTAATTACGAGCAAAACTTATTATTTTATCAGAAAAAATGTATGTACCTTATCCTCAGAATGTAGAATTCTACCTCAATTTAATACTCCTGAAACCAGTTACCTTTGTTCAAAACCATCAACAGCGGTCATTAAACAATACGTATCGGTCAACCACAAGAATTTTCATAAATAAGTACCGTATGCTAAAGTGGGGCCAATAGCGACATTGTGAGTCAGGTCACGCTGGCCTTCCGTTACACTAGTCTGATATTATGACATTTTTACCCATCGGGACTAGTCGGTCATGCTTTGTCTGCCCGCAGTAACACGGACTCACTTTGTAAGGATTTCATGGACTACTTACTGGTCAAAGTCCTGATTGTATTGAATAGTGCTCTAGTTTGTGTAGTCGTAAATATATAATAAATAAATTCACGGACAATTCACACATCACAGAGTCCCAAACTAAGCGCAAAGCTTGTACTATTGGAACTAGACTGCTGATATAATACTTATAACATTTTTTGAGAACATAAATATTTGTTGTGTTTGAATGGTATGTATTCCATGTAGGTATGTTTAACAATCTATGAGTATGCCATCAGCAATGTCCATGGATATTGATTAGTTCAATGGTTACCTATTAGTTACTACAATTTTAGGTAAAGTTATAGTAGGTTTAAAGATTTTATTAATGGACGCAATGTGTATCATAGAGCATGTCTCTATAGCGGTGTATTGTATTGTATTGTATTGTGTTGGACTCCCGTTTCCGCATTTAGACGCAAGGGTGGTCCGTTATGCGTGGGGGGTTGATCTGGCTACGCGTGTAGCCAGCCTAACTCCTCCCAAAAGCACAGAAGCTTCCTGGGGGCTTCGCAGGCTCGGAGGAGTGACCTAGGGGTGTTTAGGATTTCTTGTCGTTGTATTGCAACGCCCACGCATTCCAGGACCACGTGGGCAGCCGATTCTTCTTCGGTAAGACAGCCTCTGCAGAGGGGGCTGTCTGTAGCACCGATGTTGTGTAAGTATTTGTTGAGGGGACAGTGACCTGTTAGGGTCCCCACGATGATTTTGAGGTCTGTTCTTGGTAGGTTTAGTAGACGTTGAGTCAGTCTTGGTGTGATTGCTGGAATTGCAGCTTTTGACTGTCTGCAGTCAGTCGTTTGTTTCCAGCGTTGGTTGTGTAGTTTCAGGGTGTGTAGTCGCACCCAAGTGCGTAGCTGAGAGAAGGGCAGGGGGAGGAAGGGGATCGGTCCATGTACTTTTGTATCCGATCCTCGTCTGGCCAGTTCATCTGCAGCGTCGTTTCCCAGTGATCCGCTATGCCCCTTTATCCATTGTAGAGTTATAGCATTTGTTGTTGCAACTCGTTCAAGGGCTTGGTGGCATTCGTGTATGAGTTTGGAAGTACAGTGTTGACTCGCAAGGGCTTTGAGAGTCCTCTATAGCGGTGTTAGGTTACCACCAGTATTTTTTCTTTATTTATAGTTAGGTGTATCTGTCACTAGCTATCATGTCTTATTTCATAAGAAAGTTGGAATAGTCAAATATTTAATTGTAAAGGTTAGTAGCGATAAGCTTTCTCTACAATTAAATAATAAATAAAAAATACTAGACAAGTTTACCTTTGATGGACCTTTCGTAATTTATTCATGTAGTAATCTGTTCATCCCTACTCTTTTCAATAATAAGTCATATTTCACATGTTTTCATAACAAGTTATAAACTTTTATAATAGGTGACAATAATATTAATTTAAAAATATATTTTTATGTTATTTGATATTTTAAGTACCTAAAAATTTCAAGTCTAACTTTATAAAAGACAGATAATAAAAAAAAATACTTGTTTTTGGGTTTGCCAAATTGTTACGCATTTTCCGCATTGTGACAAAGTGCCGAAGCCAGTTTCGGCGTCCAACTTTCATCTTACATCTAACGACAAGTCAAGACAATTAAATACACAAAACACACAAGTGAAAACAATAACAGCTGCAATAACATTTTTATTGTGCAGTGTACTGTTTTATTGTATGGTTATGTACACTTACAAAGAAAAGTGAAAGTAATAATGATCAATGGCACGTGAAGATGCATCTGACTTCTGAGACTCAAGGCGAGGGAAGCCATGTGAACGTAATTTATTGTGATCGGAAGTACATTAATTTTTATTTGGGTTCCGTACCGAAAGGGTAAAACGGAACTCTATTACTAAGTCGCCGTTGTCTCGCTGTCTGTCTACGTTTTTTGCTTTCATCATCATCATCAACCTATATCAGTCCACTGCTGGACGTAGGTCCCTCCCAAGACGCGCCACTGAGCCCGGTCTTCTGCTCTTCTCATCCAGTGTTTGCCAGCTACACTCCGCAGATCGTCGCTCCATCTCGCCGGAGGGCGTCCTACACTACGCTTGCCTAAACGCGGTCTCCACTCCAATATCCAGTAGTTTTTTTGCTTTAACACATAATAAATAGTATTTTTTTGTTTATAAACTTAAAGTATAAATCACACTTTATTTATATATGTTAAAATGTTATAAAAATAAATAAAATGATAAAATTTTGCTTGTACACAGCAGCCGTTACAGTAACTACTGTAATTCTTCAATTATGGTTCACTTATTCACGTGAAAACACTTGATATAGTAACGGCCGGTTTCTCGAACGATGATCAACGAAAAAATCAAATAATTACTATGTGTCAAACTCGGATCAATCGTGATTTGGGTTTCCAGAGGCCGTAAGAAGAAGGAAGCCTGGTTTGAGAAAATGGTAGGTATAAAAATAATATTCATAATATTTTTTTTTCTGTTCATAAAATCACAAAATAAAATTTACCTTCCCAAAATGATTGAATGATTCCGAATCTAGTAACCCTTGACCAAGATTTAAGACTGTGCTAAAAATATGTTGATCCGAGCCATCAAAAACCACTTGTAAGGTCAAGGCAAGGAACCTGATGGACTGATCTTTGTAAACGAATTTTAATACTTCATTAATTATTCGTATAAACTGATAAAAACATATATAATTCGAAAAGCGGTTACTAACACGTTTAATAGCGGATTTCTCAAAAATATCCACGTGATATTATAGCTAATATTTGTTTGTAAAAGAGACATAAATTACAATGTGTAGGTAATGGTTCAGTCTTTTAATTGTTTCTGTACAATCGAACTTAGTTTAATAATTATCAAATTTATTAAAATAATCCAATATCTTAGAGAATACATACGTTGATGCGGTGTTTCCCCACAGGTGGTTGTGATGGCTCCAATATTTCTTGGGAACTACATAGTTTTCTATAACATTTGGTAATTGGGAGCGGAGAGTCTCCGTGTCCTTCAACGTAGAAACCCAGTCGTTATGAGCTACCATCAGAACTACCGGCGATGTTATCTTAGACAAGTTATATTTAGGAGGCTTAGGTTTTCCGTACCTCTTTATATTACCTGCACGTCCTTCATTGTAGCGTTGAAATTTTCCAGATAAAATTAATTGACCGAAATGAGCAAGGTCTTTTGTTGAAATTCCAACTAATAAATGTCCAAAAGAAACTGACAGTGATTCTGAGCGAATGCTTCCAATTCTGTGTCCCGTTGTGAGCGCTAAAGCTTGGCCACACACCAGGTCAGGGGCTATCTGACACAGGAGCTCCACTATGAAGTGTGAAATGTGATGTTTAGCAAACAGCTCTCTATATCCCGCGCCCTCTAAAAAGGATTTGATTGGTTCCAATACTTGCGCCGCTATGATCGGTAGCGGACTTGATATATTTCCCATAAAAGCGACAGGAGCCAACTGGATAGATAACCTTACTTTATCGTTGTATTCCGGCCTCAGAGAGTTCATGACAAAAAAGTTTGTAGTACCTTGCGAGTGTCCGATGTAATACAGCCTCGGGCTCCTACTGGCTGCGAGAATGTGATCGATCATAGCCGGTAGGTCGTAATTTCCATGTTCGTCAAACGTATACTCCCAGTACTCAGGATCCGTGTCTGGGTCAAGTCGAACGTGTTTCCGGGAGTAATGGTTGCCTCTGTGGTTAGCTGCCCATACGTCAAAGCAGTTGTCGGATAAGATGTAGGCTAAACCTCTTTTGCGTCCAGCGATAATCCACAAATCTGCACTGTCGAATATTCCATGTTGAAGGAGCACTGGGTGTTGTTTCACTTGGTCGCATTTTGAGAGAATCCTGAACATTGTTAAGATGTATCCGTCTTCTGTAACGACCTTGTGTTCTTCGGTGTCGTATTTATATTTGGAGGCGAGCTCGGTGAAGTTCAAGTAGGCGTCTTCAGGAAACCCTAGCGCTTGTTTTAGCGCTCTGTTTTCAGGTAAAGAATACCCCACCAGTTTAGGTTTTCGTCTTGCTCGCGATCTTGCACTGTGCACAATATCCATATAGAGCACGATAAGTAAAAATATCGACAAATTTCTGCGAATACGTTCCATTTTCTTGTGTTTTGTTAAGTAGGTTATCAGTTCGCGAAATGTATGTTAAAATGTTACCCTTTACAATAAGTGTTCTGTTTATAAAGTAAGTATGACCTTCCCACAAGACCTTAATAATGAAAATGAACCAGTGCAAAAATAAACAAGTCTTATATAGTTAAATTTTATTTTTTTGTAGATACCTATACCACAAAAAAGTATGAGTTGGTTTATAATCGCAAGCGGTTTAATTTATGCGTTATCTATTCGTAGGGTACAAAAAAAAGTTAAATTATTATAGCTTCTTACTTACTTGCCTACCTATTATACTAATACTCGTACAAGCAGTAAGTGCAAACTCATGGCCAATTAGAGTTTTCATTCATCCCTATAGCGTGAAGTTGTATTATGTACATAATATCACCAGAATAACCAAATCTATCTAGTTTTTTTATGATAAAAATATGATAAATATGTGATATTTTGGCTATAAAATGGATTAAAACCTGTATTTAGTGAAACAGCAGATGAATAGAGGTTCGATGTTTTTATACTTACCAAAAAAGTTAATAAATTACACAAAATAAATCTTTGTATTCATTATGACAAAGTCCAAATGTTTGAAACTAGAAAAATATTGAAGAAACCTAAGTCATTATATTTTTTACGTACTTGTCTATACACCACTATTTTTTAATTACCAAAAAAAAATTAATGATAGCTGCAGCAGAGGCTACTAATGATAATGGCACTGTCAGAAGTATTTATTATTGCACTAGCACAAAGTTATCGTACATTCTTTTTAACCGAAAACTGGCACAAATTTATGGTCACAATACTAGAAACTACTCGTGTAGTATTACACGAGCCTATCTCATACGCACTTCATTCAACATCTCATTCCATCTCCTTCCTACCTAACTACGTCATCGCCCTGTCTCACTCTATTCTCGCTCGTCTAACTAATTCAAGGTTATGGTTATGAAGGTACCTACAGAAAAAAAAGACATTTTAATTAATTGCAACTTTCCCTTCATACTTTTACGGGCTTAGGACCGGCAAAATTACGTCTTGTCGTTTAACTTTATCAAATGCGTCTATTATGCGCTGTTTTAATTCCTGCGCACTGGTAGGCTCACTCACATACACTAGTCTTTTTATTTCGCTCCACAAAAAGAAGTCCATGGGTGTCAGGTCAGGTGAGCGCGGGGGCCATGGAACAGGGCCGCCGCGACCGATCCAATGGTTGCCAAACTCCTCAGTCAAGTACTCAAGAGAATAGTGCGGCGGTGCGCCGTCTTGCTGAAACCATAGCTCACGCAAGGCTGCTTATGGAATATCGTCCAACATTGTATTCACCATAGTTCGCCCTCGTCCTGGTGCATGCGATGGCACGTGAAATGAGCAGTGGTCCAATAATTGTTGGTAAATGCTGGACATCGTGGAATAATTCGGTAGTCGATTGTTTGGGTACAAATCGCGATACATCCGTAATGGCACTCACGTTTTCCCCGGACAAAAAGTACGCGCGTAACATGTGCGCATACTCTCTCGACGTGTATTGATATGCCATCGCAACACGACTACACGATTGACGATAAATAACACGAGTGATAATGATATTACGTGCGCGCAGCGCAGTGTCATCTCACAAACTACCCGCGCCGCCGCCGCGCCGCGGGCGAGAAGGCTTTAGCGAAGAGTGAGACGGAAGCTATTTATGAATGGATTTTAACGTGAAAATATAAGTAGCTATGTAGTAGGACGGTACGAATAAAAGGTTAACTCAATATTATGTTTTTGTAAGGATATTTTTTTTAATTAATTATTTTAAGTTTTAACGGCCGAAATGTGATTAGTAACAGACACTGAGTGTAGGGTATTTTTTTTTTGGTAGTTATAAAATATTGGTGTATAATTGAGCATATTCTTTATTTAAAGGATATACGTAACTATGTATAGGCGACAAAGAAATTGGTTTACCACTCTAAGGCTGAATATCATTTGCACGTACAAAACGTCAAGGGCTATTTTCGCTTGACAGATTAATAACTGCTACGTCAGAATCTGTCAATCTGTAATCCTTAGCGAATAATTATGTTACTGGGAGATGTCATCAAAAGTGGTAAACCAATTTTTTTGTCGCCTATACATACATTTTTTTTCTATCGAAAATAACTGTTTTATTTTCTCGATCCTTTAAATATACAAAAAAAAATGTAACATACTATTTTCTCATAGACTAAAACCGGTATTAGCTGAAGAGTTAGAATATTACCTTAATTTACAAATTATTTTTTTCAAGCAGCCAATCCTAACATGTAGAGAATATATATAATTCATATTTTGTCAAGTATCTTTTTTTAGTACACCTTATATTTAGTACCAGAAAACCAATCTACCCTAAAACTTTAGAATAAATATTTATAGACATTTCAGACATCGCACTAGTCCCAAATTAAACATAGCTTGAACAATGGCAACTAGATTAATGATAGAATAGATATATACTTTTTTTTGTTAGTATAGGTATACATAGAATACATAGCCACACCCTGAATGAAAGTTGTTTTATATTATCGCTTCTGCTGTAGCACAAAAACCGCAGCCTAAGAGCTGATAATTTAACAGGTTAAGGTTAACAAGTTTCCAGTGCACTTTTTTAAATATATCAGCCCAGTTTGTATTAGCTGCCTTCCTTGTGGGTCGTGAGTTCGATCTTCGCCAAGAACAATGTCATAGTAATCTTTATAATCCACAGCCAGACTTGACCGACAGGGTATATCAATAGATAGATTAATTGATTGCATCGTGTTGGTTACAATTATTATGTTTTTATCCTTTCACGCGCAACAAAAACACTCACAATTACATTTCAGTCATCATCATCATGATCCACAGGATGAGTTGCAGGTATATGCTTCTCTATGCTCTTGTTATTTCACGTGGTCTTAGGCTACTCTCATCCATCTACGGTTCTGTAAGGATCTTTTAGAATCGTCTTACATACGTCGTCTTACATACTAGGTGATTCTAGGTGCCAGTTCCACGCGACCAGAAAAATACTATTCATGATTAACCATTATTTCACTAATCATTTCTTCATTACTTGTTGCTGACAGCTGTGATCATACACCAGAGAGCTGAGCACGGATAAATACGACAATGGGAAACGTAACATAATTGAGACACACTGCGCGCTAGCCCTGCAACGTTCGAAAGCTGATGTTAACGCGCAGTGTATCTCAAATACATCAATGTTACGATTGTCACATTTTTTCTTGGATTCCCCATATCCTTTAACTGTGTACTGTTTGCGAAGAGAAAAAGTTATGTCGCCCTTTTTTGAGTCTTTATTTTGAGAACTCGATCCCGGAACCTGGGCGTCGAACCCCCACTAGGTCAGTAACCGACATGCACGATACCATTGACCTTTCGTGATGCGCCTTCGCCAAATGTCAAAGTGTTGAGTAATTATGTAATAAATGTGCATGTATGTAATCAGTCGCGGGAATTTTTAGTTTCTAATGATAATATTTACTTTTAATTTTATTATCCATCCTTTGAAAGTCGGACATAAGGAAATAGATTAATATTCATTAACATTTTAAAGAACGCGCTCTTGTTTCAAACAATACAAAGCTTGTAATACTTTTATATAGGTAGGTTAATAATCACACAAAATTTGTTCTTGGTAAGGATCGAACCCACGACTCAAAGTATGGAAGGCAGAGCGAAAACATACCAACTGAGCATATACCTGATAAACAAACAATCGTGATAATGAAATAAGCTTTAGAGGACTTTCTTAACAGGCACGGTAGTCATTTTCTTGAAAGAAAGAAAATAATTCTAAAAAGATTTATTTTTGGTACAAAATATCGAGGTAGTTACATTAAACTAGGCCTAATTATGACAAACACTTTTCAGTATTGGTACTGATTTGGACCAGTTGAGCTATCTATAGATCGTTTGCAACGGTCTATAAATAGCTCAACTGTTTCTTATGTATTTTATATGCTTGTGTAGGTACCTACATTTTGTAAATATTGTAATAGTCGTAAGTTTCTTTTCAATACAAAACGATGTTGTATTATAATCATTAATTTACCATTAATGAAACATCTTTCTACCGGTTTCATTATTGTAATTGTTCATTAGGTAAAAGTATACCTACATTTAATTATGAAATTCGCAGGTACCTACATTGCACATTTTTTATTCATGACTAATAAATAAATTTCAATGTATTTATTCCCAAATCAAAGAAAGCTTGCTAAGATTATTAATATTTTTTTGTACATACATTGAACACATTATATCAATCAAACATATAACAAACAAAAAACTCTTACATAGTAAGGATATTAAGAATTAATAATTTCATATTTAATGTAATATAATTGCTTAGAATATATAAATACAATATGGACATTTTATCTAAAACTAAGTGAAGCTCTAAAAAACATATTTTAATTATAAATAATGTATAAATAGTTACACCCAAGCAACACGAACTGAATACACTCGGATTAATTTATTGAATTTTTTAACCAATATATTATTTAGAAATGCATATCATGCGTCTATTAATTCCAAAACACAAAATCATCAGTTATTTGATATACCTTTAATAAATCAGAAGATTCATTTGGAAGATACAGTTCACGGCCGTTGTATTGACACATAAGATAATCGTTCCGAGAATGTAGCGTGGAACGTAACTATGTTTGAAGCTATTGTAGTCGTATAGTTATCGTACCATCGAGAAGGGTAAAATCGCTAAGCGAGACGATTTGACGACTGATGCAGCGCGACGGGCTAAGGTCCGCCTGCGACGCGGGTTTTGCGGGTTCGATTCCCGCTTTGGGATAAATGATTATAAGATCGGCAAATATTTATTCCGGATGTTCTGTGTATTTTATATGTTTAGATAAAAAATATCTATGTATGTAATTTATTGTATTAACGTATATCAGTCTTCTAGTACCCATAACACAAGCTCTGCTTAGCTTAGGGCTTGATGATGTTGTGTGGATTGTTCAGCATTATTTATTTATTATCACCCAGCTGACCCAAGCTACACAAGACCTTTACTTTGACTCCTACTGGCATCTCCTGAGCCATAGGCTTGGTAGAGTCAATGTATTTACGAACTATTTAAATATTGGATTGGACAACTGTCCGAATTAATGAATGAAAATACTTTATTGTAGACTGAGTCATACCACATATAAACCACGTAAAAGATAAAAATAAAAGCAATTATACAATGTATGTAGGGAAGTTGAAAAATAAAAGACAAATGAAATTTTTCAATCTTTAATTACACAATTAAGAATCTACCTTTTTAACACTATACCAGGACGAATATATTTACACTAAAATGTGTCATTATAACAGCCGCGAACTATACAAGGAAGTGCGTCGCGACAGAGTGCGATTTTGTGCGCAAGCGCCGATCGTCGTGAATAATAAACTAAGTACCGTTTTATTTGAACTTATCGGGACGGGTGAGAGTTATTGCGGTAGTATTTTGAGGAATACTAAATTAGTATTTTGAGAATCAAAATCAAAAATAATTTGGAACAAAACATACGTGCCAAGAGACAAAATGAAAAATGATGCAAAAAATTATCAAAAGTTGAAAACTGATTAGCCAAAAAAACATCAATATACTTGTATATTAAAGGAAACGCCAGTATTTATGACTGTAGGTCAATTACCTAATCATATTTTATAAAATGTAGTAGGTACTTATATTATAAGTATTCTATCAGCATTCGATATCCCATTTATAAAAAAAAAATATTTGGGTACAAATATCATTGTTAACAACCATACAAAACCATAAAAAAAACCATACAAATGTTTGTTCTTAGGGACCGAACCCGCGACCTACCTCGTGACCTTATTAGATAGATAACTCTTTATTGCAAACCACACATATAATATATATAAAAAATAACTGGAATTAGTAACATTAGGCAACACAATGGGCGGCCTTATCGTTGATCGATCTCTTTCAGGCAACCGAAAAGAGATGACTATTTCTCACATCTCAGCCGGCAAGTCACCCGCTGCGCCACAGAGGTCATCCACAATAGTAGGTACTTATTATGTAATATCATTGTCCTTTTCCGTGCGATGGTTTATGAACTTGACACAATACATAGTCCTCCGTGGAATCTTGATAGTTACAAACAATCGTTGCATTGAGAAGTTAAGTTCTCAGATATTTATAAGCTTGTTTACTTACATCCCTGTTCGATAAGAAAACTGCTGCCTTTTTAAATATATCGTTAGATTTAATGGAGCATGATGGGGTAGCCCAAAGTTAATGTAATCATAAGACACAAGTTTCGTGAGAGATTTAACTTTAAATCACAAGCAAAATTTTATTCATAAAATGTTTCAAAAATTGCAAGATAATTGAATTTGAATTGAACAAATCAAAGGAACATTGTTTTAAAGAAAATGTTTCAAAAATTGCAAGATGATTGAATTTGAATTGAACAAATCAAAGGAACATTGTTTTAAAGAAAATGTTTCAAAAATTGCAAGATGATTGAATTTGAATTGAACAAATCAAAGGAACATTGTTTTAAAGAAAATGTTTCAAAAATTGCAAGATGATTGAATTTGAATTGAACAAATCAAAGGAACATTGTTTTAAAGAAAATGTTTCAAAAATTGCAAGATGATTGAATTTGAATTGAACAAATCAAAGGAACATTGTTTTAAAGAAAATGTTTCAAAAATTGCAAGATGATTGAATTTGAATTGAACAAATCAAAGGAACATTGTTTTAAAGAAAATGTTTCAAAAATTGCAAGATGATTGAATTTGAATTGAACAAATCAAAGGAACATTGTTTTAAAGAAAATGTTTCAAAAATTGCAAGATGATTGAATTTGAATTGAACAAATCAAAGGAACATTGTTTTAAAGAAAATGTTTCAAAAATTGCAAGATGATTGAATTTGAATTGAACAAATCAAAGGAACATTGTTTTAAAGAAAATGTTTCAAAAATTGCAAGATGATTGAATTTGAATTGAACAAATCAAAGGAACATTGTTTTAAAGAAAATGTTTCAAAAATTGCAAGATGATTGAATTTGAATTGAACAAATCAAAGGAACATTGTTTTAAAGAAAATGTTTCAAAAATTGCAAGATGATTGAATTTGAATTGAACAAATCAAAGGAACATTGTTTTAAAGAAAATGTTTCAAAAATTGCAAGATGATTGAATTTGAATTGAACAAATCAAAGGAACATTGTTTTAAAGAAAATGTTTCAAAAATTGCAAGATGATTGAATTTGAATTGAACAAATCAAAGGAACATTGTTTTAAAGAAAATGTTTCAAAAATTGCAAGATGATTGAATGGTATAAAAGTATATTTTGTTACTTTTGGGAAGATTGTAAAGGTACAGTTTATGTCCGTGACCCAGATATGTACGTGTGAATACTAGACACATTATTTCAGTCTACTTACAGCGTAAATTCAAAAATGAAATTTTTCAATTCATTTTTATGTATGCGTTTATGTAACACCAACAAGTCTACTAGTATATCTTGTCTAATTACTTGAGTAATGCAATGGTTATCAAACTTTCTTTTTAACAATTTGTAAGGTCAAAGTTCGAAGCTTGATTGGTGTTCAAGGCGAACAATGTAATGATCGATATCTCAGGACATTGCTCTTGTTTCTGCAAGGGTTGATCCCGTTGTAAGTTAGTTCGGTGTGGTGAGGGGGCGAAGCGCCCGACGGCGGCGGCGCCGGGGCAGGGTGCGCGGCCGCTGCGCGATCCGACGCTGCTTTTCACCGCCAGCACTACGTACGCCCACCCGATATATAAGCCTCAGCCGCCCATTCACCCGCTCGCAGTGTGTGCTTGAACGTTACAGTGTCCACTCCTCCTACAAGGACTTACAGTTTGAACATGAATTCACGGTGTTTATTAGTGCTAGCAGCCGCCCTCGGCGTGGGTACGTAGCATTTGAAATATTTAGGGCGTCCGCACGCGCCCAGTGACGAGATGTGGCATGAATCGATAAGAATATCGCGAAAGTTTAAGTGTGATCGATAATCACTATCGATGTCACCGGCCCTCAGTACGTCAGAGTTGCAGTGCATCTGCGCGGGCGCACCAGCTGAATAGTTATTACGGATTATGTGGTGTAACTATGACAATTGCTTTGTGACATATGAATGTTGATAGCTTAAAAATGCAAATCAAATTGCATTTATTAAGTATTCGAGGACATTCCAATTGAGCCATCTATTAGTCAAAGCGGTTTTCAGTGAGACACCAAAATACACGTTTGATTTTAAAAACTTTGAAGGCTGTTTATAAGGATCCATAAACATGTAACTTATTTCTTTACTAGGCATTCATGGTACATTTCCACTGCAATTTTCTTGGTACTAGCTTTCACTTATTTCTTCATATAACTGTAGTAAACTTCCAAAGCATTCGTAGGGTTCTTACAAGTTCACACATTGTCGAAGATTATGTAATTTTTGTTTCGCAGCTTGTGAGAATTTTTAAGACTGCTACTTTTGTGCGGCTAAATAAAAATTTGTAATTGTGAATTTATTAACAAGTTAAGTGTTTTTTTATATTGTCGAGTACATAATTCAATTAATTTTCTTTGTCGATATGCCTTCTTTAACTTGTAACAAATAATTAAACATAAGTTTATGATAATGAATTAAACATATTTAAAACTGAATAATAATAGTAAAACAGTATAATATCAGATAATTTCTGCTGTTATTTATTTATTTATTTATTATTATTAATTAATTATGGCAGCTTAACAGAATTCTAAATACTAAATAACTTAAATCTAGTATTAAATCTAAATCGCTACACATACTATACTATTATTTACAAAACATGAATAATTTAATTAAAAAATGAACAAAGACAACAAAAAATACTATAGTATACCTTTAAATGGAAAAAATAAGTAATTGCACAGTTTTTAAGTACTTACCTAAATAAAACTAAAAATAATGACAATAGCAGACTATGACAAATTACAACTATTTATATTCTAACTGCTCACAGAGTCTATGTCTAGAAAACAAGTCTGTGCTTAGAAAGTGGACAATATAATGCCTAGTTCCGAACTACTTTGCTAATAGAAAGGAGATCGTTTTTCTCTTAGTAAATTCACTTATAAATGCAATAATATGTACCAACTTACATTTAGCGTAGTTGTGTTTTATAATTGGTTAGATATATCTAAAGCCTTTTTTTCAACTAACGGGAAAATAAAATTCATGGAATTTTTTGAACAATTCATGGAACTCATAAAATTGCATTTACGTAAAGATATGAAAATATTACGATAAAAAAATGATTCCAATGATTTTGACAAAGTTAAAATTGTCATTTGAAGATTATTATAATGAGATAGTATTATAAAAATGTGTGGATAACCATTTATATTTATAACATTATTCAATTTCATTAAGATATTCAAAGAAACGACACTGCTTTGAAACTAATTATAGTTCACAACAAAAATATTCATTCTAGAACATTATGGAAAAGTCCAGAATCATCACAGGATGTTCTATTTTCGCTCCTAGTACAAGTATATACGGAATCCAATTGTTTAGGATTTCTAACACGTACCCAGTTCTCACGAAGGTCTCGCAAGACAATAACTTCTATACTTCATATAAAAACTATTCATTATCACATTATAATTTTCACTTCATTCACTATTGTGTCAGAAATTATGCAAAGTTTTTTTATGGGTTTTATTCGACACTACGCTATTGTTATGTGATTGCAATGTTACTATTACACACTAACAATGTCAACAGGTATTACGCTATACATATTACAATTTACATTAAAACTATTTGTGGGCTGTAGGAGACAACAGGTTTGCAAAACATGTACGGAATGTAGAATACAAAATTCAAAAATTTTGGGCATGTCATGTTCGGACATGCCTCTGACTCCTCTTGAACAAACGCGCGTTCTTCTCTTGACTCTTGACTTGGAATTAGGTACCCAGAGATCTGAGATATCTACCGTGTCTGGGTATAAAGTTGATCCTATTTTATTCCATTTTCTAGAGACTAAAGTACACGACCGAAGTCATTATCTTAAATTTTTGAAAATATCAGTTCATTTTGTAACACTTACATTATTAATTAGTTTATCTTTGACATAATAATATTTTATTCATAGTCAATCATTAAATCCTATGAAGTTTTCATTTAAATATTGTATCTCAATTTTATTCATCATCATCATCGACCTATATTAGTCCACTGCTGGACGTAGGTCTCTCCCAAGACGCGCCACTGAGCCCGGTCTTCGGCTCCTCTCATCCAGTGTTTGCCAGCTACACTCCGCAGATCGTCGCTCCATCTCGCCGGAGCTAATTTTATTAGAATTAGAATTAAAATCTACTACTAGGTATACCTCCTTCATGCTCCAACCTTCTTCGTATGTGAGTCAATAAAAAAAACATTCGTCCAGATCAAATACTCCATAAAGATTAATAGCATGCGTGAAGGTATTCAATTAATTGAGACTGCGCGTGCGAAAATTTCACGAGCACGATGAAAACGGTGAAAATATAACTGCTTCACTGCGCATGAATTTACTATTCACTCCCATTCATACTGCGATCATTCTAGTTATAAAATGTACAGTCATTTTAACCGACTTATTACGGCCGGTTTCTGGAAACCCAAATCCAAATCACGATTGATCCGAGTTTGACACATAGTAATTATTTGTTTTATTCGTTGATCATCGTTCGAGAAACCTATTGTCATTTTGGAACCACTGCACATAGGTTGTATGTTTCGCAAGAATTCTGACAATTATAAATAGATTTTGATGTTTCTTTTTTGTTTGGTTTTATACTTCAGAAGTAATCTAATCCAAATTTAATCAAAAAATTATGAGCACTTTTTGGGATATCCTTAAAAATGTGTACGATGACGATTGAAGTAAATTTTCTACATAGGTATTTGTGTAAAAATACTATTTTTAGAAGTATTTTTACAAGGATAAATAGAGGACTCTTTTCATATATTTATATAAATGAAGATTTTAGTATTTAGCCAGTAACCTTTTATTTGACCTATTGATCTATTAGACCAGTTTTAATGCTAATTAGGAAATACTTATAAATAATTCATAGAAATTGAATAATACCAATCGCCAAGTTTATTATCATCTTCAGAATTTATTTGAATTTTTGCATTTTTTATAAAGAAATAACCATATTTTTATTAATTTTAAATGTTAATGTATCATTCACATACTTTTATTCTATTTTATTTATATTGATGTGACATATTTATGTATATCGTAAACAATTATAAAAAATGTCCGAAAAAATTAAAATACCTACGGAATCTTCTAGAACATGACATAATTAATATAATTTTGCTCTAAACACTCTTGTTTATCCAGCTATGCGTGACTCATGAATAAATTACTTCAATCTTAATTTAATAATTTTAATTAGATAATTGGGTTACTCTCTAATTCTATCGTATTTAATAATAGCCTTGTAATTACATTATGTTGCATGCAATGACATTGTCGACAATGACATTCCAATGAACAATCATCTATATTATCTTTGGTTTTGGCCATTTTCACCCAAATGCCGATATACGGAAAGAGACGATCAAATTTATAATAATAATAATTACTGATTAAATTATTATTTTGTTTTTATTATTATTGTGTAGTATGTTGTGACAGGCGTCACAGCTCAGCTGGTAGTAGCTCTGCCTTTCACGCTGCGGGTCGAGGGTTCGATTCCCATCCAAAGTAAATGTTTGTTTGACGAGCATAAATATTTCATCTGTGTCTTGGTGATACTATGTATTCTATGTATATATTAACAAAAAACAAATGTATATAAGTATTCTGCAATCTAGTTCCCATAGTAGGTACAAGCTTTGCTTAATTTGGGACTAGAATGTGATATGTGAAATGTCCCTGAATATTTATTTTGTCTTGTGAAAAGATAGCGTAATTCAAACAATAGGAGGTCGCATAGCAACCGGAAATAATTGTAATCAACCACAATGTAACGGAAGAGTCGAAAAGTTCTATTAACAATGATATCACACGGCTATAAACAATGACTTGTAGATCCGTAGCGAAGGCTGAGCGAGGCCCTTCAGAATAAACGAAGGTTTTAGAATTTAGGTATACATTCAACTATGTTACGTCAACAGCAAGTTTATAAAATCAAAAGGGTTTTAATCAAAATACTGCATGTGAATATAACAAAAACATAAATTTGAAAATAAATGATATTATTTAACAGTTAGATCATTCAATTTTGCTGCATTTTTAGTTAGGGTCTTAGTTCATAATGCAATATAGGTGCTATATAATGCTATACTAACAAATTAAATAGAAGTGGCCAAGTTTTGAGAAAACAATGTTTGAGATCATCGACACGAAGAAGAAGAAGACTAAAAAATTATATATAATAGATCAAAACAAATAAATATTCAATATATTGTAAACTAAACTTCAATATATTGTAAAAACCACCCAAATAATAATAAATCAACTAACTGTATGAATACTTATATGAATATTTGAGTGATTCTAACACAAACTTGTAGGTATAAAATATTATATTAAATTATATATAATATTTTATAAATAATTATAAAGTTCAGTCAATTGATTCTGCGATTGGCGTAGTCACACAAGTCCTACGTACAGCGCGGTGAATGTCTGTCCTTCAGTTCGCTATAAATAGTCTCTTGTTATTCCTACTAAGTACTTTATTGAATAAACCTATAGCTTTTTGTTCCCATAAGATTCACCATTTAACGACTGGTTTTGTGACATTCTTATAATTAAGCAAAATTATACTAGCCTTATATATTTATAGAGAAAAAAACATAATTTTTATTTATTGTTTTATACAGACTCACATAAAAAGTATTTTGACTCAAAAATGCGAAAGTCAAAGAAAGCTTCTAGTTGTCAAGTTTGTTAAGTCATTTATGACATATTTGTGACTTATACAAATTTGATACCATCGCGGCATCTCTTTGCTCTCATTTTGTAAAATTACTAAATGTAAAGCAATATGAAACAATTTGTTGGATAACTCAATTCTTCTCAAAGCTTCTTTATTTTCTATGAGTTCATTCTATCTTTATCTCAACTTTGACAGGTGTCAATCATACACTGTTACATAAATCCATTAATCTAATTATGTTACATTACTTTTAAGTGAGCTCGAAGGTGTATCTTTCAACTTTCACCACCAGAGTTATAACAAAAGCAGTTTAGTTCAACGGTTACATCTTACTTACATGTCGATGACCTCGATTGAGGTTAGAATTTTGAATTTAAGGTTTCAACGAAGGAGTTTCGATATGCTGTCAGATACATATGATCAGACCCTAATATAGTCCAGCGAATAAGTTGGAAATTATCAATATCCTTCCCAAAATATAAGAAAAATAAATATTTAATTAAAGAAGTATTACCTATCTAAAGCATATTGTATAATTAATGTATAATCCCAAAAATATTAGTATAATATAGATAATATTTACACAATTACATAAGAATTAATTGAAATAAGTTGTCGGAGCAGACTCAATCTTTTATTTACTTTTATCTGATCACAGTTTCTGAAATAACTGCAGTTTTTATAATCAAAGAAAGTACGCGTTTTTGTAGAAAGTAAGATAAGCTGCGATAAAAGATATTGCAAGAGCTAAGTTCTGTTCCAAAAAGTAATGCACAAAGTCCTATAAATAAAAAGATTGTAAGTAATTAAAACTAAAATTATATTTACGAATAATATTTAATTGGCTCTATTGCTCAAATATTAAAAATCTATTTAATATTTATATACCTTAACTTCCAGCAATTTGGAAGTAAGTAATTACTTATATTGAGCTATTTATTATACCGGTCTAGAATTAGTTCCTTTATAAAAAGGTTTCGAAATTAAATTTTGAATCATTTTCGTATATACTTTATTTCAACTGTAATTAGAGTAATCTAATTTTATGATGTAATTTTAAGACCTAAAGCAATAAATATTTTTATCTTTTTATATTTAACATACCTACCCAGGTATGTTAAATTATATTACTAAGAAGCACCCATTGGATGCAAATTTTAGCTAGAATTGCACATGATAAAGGTCACAAGATTGCTCAATAAGGTGCGCCAGCGCATCTGAACGAAATCGAAAGTACACCCACATCTCCACGGTGGGTCACTGGAGGCTTTCACTGTATTACTTAATGGTTGACGACCTGCCCATAATGTTTATGTAATATCCATCCGTGTTTTAGGTTTATTCTATTTGTTTTTTTATTTAGCTCGTAATAGTAGATGGCTCATATACCAAGTGACATCATACTCGGTTTGTTACTCGGTTTAATATAACAGAAATATAAATAATTAGGTATATAAATAAATATTCCCTGACATTTTATATACCGGGTATTTTATGGACACATCTACATTATAAAAATAAGTTCATGTAATGAATACTCTAGACAAATCAATAAGTAAAATGCTATCCACTTTTTAAATTATATAAAGCTAGAGCAAAGATTTATGAGAACTAGATTGTTGATAGATTAACATACTTTTTTTTTGTAAATACTTACTTGGAAACAGAACAAATAACAAATATATAAATTGCATCATATCCCGGGAAATAAACGTTAGAGTTTAATTTTTTTAACCTGAGAATAATAAACAGTAACAAGGTCATTGCAAATAATGACTAAAGTGTCTGTTTCGAATTATGTCATCGAACTAAATTGGTTAGAAAACCAGTTAAACTTAAGCGCGAAAATACCAATAGTAAAATACACAGTATAGACTATTGTTTACACAATAAGATCACTGTTACTCAATATGAGTTATGATTATGACACATCAGTCATGTCAGTATGACAAATCAGTTATGTCAGTTCTCAGCGGGTTCCTACAGGCCTTCATAATTATGTCACTTTAGCCTAGGGCTCCGGTCCCGGCCTTGCGCAAGCCCAGAGGCGGTCATAGCTGGCTGCTCTTGGCGCCCTGGTTCACACGTGTGACACTAATTCATCTGTGCTCATTACGTAGCCAAGTTTATTGAATAACTGAGGTTAGATTACATTACGGTATTTGTTTATTACCTAAAATACTTTGATTGTATTATAAATAAATAAATAAAGTCGTTTCGAAGGATCATTTGGTTCCCATAGGACATACAAGTTTTATATGAGACTAGATGCAGTTGTGTACAAGGCATATAAAATACATAAGAAACAGTTGATCTACAGACCGTTGCAAACGATCAATAGATATATATTTTGTAAATACTGTAATATTCGTAGGTTTGGTTGTGTAAAATGCTCAAAGAATTTTATCTTATTAATGTAATGACATGAAGAATTTCATCAAATGATAATTCAAATCAAATAAATTTTAGGCGACGATAAAAAATAGCTTTCGCGACGTTTGATGCTCTTTGAAGGTCTAAAATGATTTTGCTCTAGAATCACTAACGGCCGGTTTCTCGAACGATAATCAACGAAAATATCAAATAATTAAGTCCCTCACTTAACTTATTTAAGAAGACGGTCAAAGAGCACTATCTTTCGCAATGAACTGTTTTATATTTATTGTACGTATTTATGTATTGAAATATATATTATAAATTATATAAGTACTATATGATATTAGTAGTT
This sequence comes from Ecliptopera silaceata, assembly GCA_932527185.1. Classification (NCBI taxonomy): domain Eukaryota; kingdom Metazoa; phylum Arthropoda; class Insecta; order Lepidoptera; family Geometridae; genus Ecliptopera; species Ecliptopera silaceata. The sequence goes on along the minus strand of OW052193.1, from coordinate 9,853,903 downwards.
TAAGTATTTGTTTTATCTTCGTGTTAACTATCATCTTTAATTTATTTATTTAATTTATGTACACGTAGCTACCTCAGTAATAACATTTCTCTAGCCTCAAAGGTTTGCTGGAAGAAAACTCTTTTTAGGGTTAAGCTCGCCTTTGTACATGTCCTGTTTTCTGTTTTTATTTTATAAGTTTATTGTGTACAATAAAGAATAAAGAATAATTACTATGTGTCAAAATTTGGGTTTCCAGAAACATGCCGTAAATTTCGTGTTTTAGTAAAAAAATCTGTAGAATACTAACCATCTTATAAGTTGAGGACATTCTCTAGAGATATGCTGCTGTATGCATAACATAAAGCTGACCTCGCGGGGAATGCTCGGTATCCAGAAGTGACTGTGGTTCACCTCGATACAACCATTTGATTTTAATAAGAAAGGTTGTTTACATTATACTCTTAAACGATTACAACTTGTGAATTACTTATTTCAAGGCTGAACAATATTTTTAGAAGTAGCACAAAATAACCATGCACATAGTGAGCCAAGAAAAAAAAAAGAATTCTTGATTTCTCGAATCAATGTGACATCTCACAATTTTATATGTATGTTTTAAACATAAGAGCACTCTTTTGTTTTTTTGCTCTAATACTGTTAGCGTTGTTCATTTGTTACTTTAATTCTCTGAAAGGAGAATGGGCACTTTGGGCCACGACTAAAAAAATTGTCCCTCAAGGTTGCGACATAGTACGTTTAAAAGAGCTTTTATAGGCCAATATTTTACTATAATTACGGAAAAATTCCGTCCCATGGAAATCGAGATATTTCGATGAAATTGTTTTTCATTTAACATCATATTACTCAGAATTCTGAAGGCCCACAAGAATAACTGTGATTGCGTTAAAAATAACATTAAAAGGGCTTTAATTATTTCTCAGGCTGTTTAAAAATCCAACCTGTGGAAATTGAGTTATTCCTGAAAAACTGTAGTATTGCAAAAAATAAATACTGTTTATCGGATATATCTCGATTCCCACAGGTTGGATTTTCAAACAATCTAATAATCAAATGAAGCCAGTTTTATGCCCTTTTCAACGCAACTGCAGGCATTTTTGTGGGCCTTCAGAATTCGGAGTAATACGACGTTAAAATAAATAACTTTTTATCAAAATATATCGATTTCCATGGGATGGATTTTTTAAATAAAAATAGTAAAAGGTAGGCCTTTAAAAGCCTTTTTAAACATATTATGTGGCAACCCTGAGGGACGAGTATTTTAGTCGTGGCCCACGCTCCATACAGAATCGCCCATTCTCCTTTACAGGAGTAATTATTTACTGCAATATTGTTTCTTGTCCATTACAAAGTCTAATTAGTATTGTACCTAGAGTTTTGAAATTTAGGCTGTTGCGTTTCTGATTCCCACGATAAGTAGATACATTATAAAATGAACTAGTAAATTAGCAGACTAAAAACGAGTTTTGCAACTGCAGAGCAATTCAACCTAAAAATACGATGCGATCGTAGATTACATAAACTGATTAGCGTTTCATCACGACATGTGTTTAAATGGTGAGTGACTAAGATAATGATTATTGCTACAGTCAACCTATTGGTTTATTATTGGTAGATTGGTCGCCCTTGTTTAAGTGTTGCTTCAGGCAACGAGACTATGTTTATTCGACTTTTTTTAACATCTATTGAGTATGAAGTCATCTTCAGTAAAATGTATTGCTTAATAGAAATTAGATATAAAAATATTGGAATTGTATTTGTGTTAAAGTCACAAATGTAATAATATTTTCAAATGGTATTATTATTAGACTAAAAAAACCATTTCATTTATATCAATAAACATTTCTATATACTTACCATAAAATACCTAAACAACAAATAATGCAGTAAACATCTAAAAACTTCAGACTTACTTATAAATGATACTGATTTATCTAGATTATCTTTATTTGTGAGAGTAATTGAAAAAAGAAGGAAAATAAAGCTACGTGAACTGCGTTTTGAGAAGGATTTTTGGGTTGAACTAAAAGTTGAACAGATAGCAACAGTAGGATAATTTTCCAAAAGGATTATTGTTGTGTAAATTCTAACCCGGAAAAGTAGCATCGTTCACGCATTGCAAAAGTGTGCAAGATGTTTTCTTCTTTGCAAATGTCAACAGCCAGTAGCCAGTTTGTGACATAATATAACATAATGTGACATAACAGTACCTACAGTGTAGCTTTACTACTCATTTTCTTTTGAGTTGGCATAAGGGTGTTTGCATATTGAAACTGGCATTCGTTTGTTTTTCCGACTTTGTAGGTACTATCATATAGGTACATCTAGATTCTGTCAGATTATACACATAACATAGAGGATCATCATCATCGTCATCAACTTATATCAGTCCACTGCTCCCAAGACGCGCCACTGAGCCCGGTGTTCGGCTCTCTCTAAACACAGAGAATATGCAACTTTAAAAATGAATACATTATTCTAAATACGTAAAAGTTTTGTAAAAACATCTTAGCCAGAGTGTTACACTTTCGTGATTTTAACTCTCCATAAATGCAGAATATTACCCAATTACTTTGTATTTAAAAGCAGATTTTAGCGATGCATGCATTATCCGTTTTATTGTAACTTTTTATTAGTTCCGGTATAATTTGAGCCACTTAGCAAAAACTATAATAATTCCATTTCAAAAATATATGAATGTTATTTAAATAGATAATATTTTATGTGTATATAAATTAGTAAGTTAAATAATTATAAAGCACCTGTATTATTATGTTTTTTTTAACAACAACTGTTTTAGTTGCAATGCAACCCGTCCAAAAAGATCAGAGTTTAATGTGACCAAAAAGCAACCTCACTTTTGTCAAGAAAATCAACAGTTATCACCAGAAGTAGGTAATCTGTTGCAGCAAGACACGTGCTTAAAAACAAACAGTAATCTCTGAAAACAATTAGTACTGAACCGCAGTTTTGCCAACAATAAACAGTTTTCGCTTACTCAATCGGGCGTTGGCGTGGCACGGCGTCACATTCCTCGGAGAAAGAGCGGCCGTGCCCGAGACCGGTGCTTGCGACACCCCGCGTGCCATAATCGCTGTTTACCAAACCCCCTCGTGGTTCATTTTGTAATTTCAATTAAAATTCAAGACGGATCGTGTTTTGAATACGTTTCCTCATCTGCGTATCGCAATATTGGAGGACTGTCAAATTTTTTAAACAGTTTCTTCATTGCTGTTTATAGAATAATCGAATTCAACCTCAATGATTTGGAACTTCTTGTTGAGTCAACTAAATTCTTTTTCATAAAAGCAGTACTTATGTCAATTCTTCAGCCTTCCTTTTTCATAGGTTGCCTCACAGCGCCTTTTATAAAAGAGGTTGTTGGGTCTTTGCACAGACTACTTAGTAAGATGATTGCTGTAGGTATTGCTAACAAAAGTTGGATCTTCAAACCCGTTTGGTGGCAGTTGAGCGATTTATATCTTATCGATTCATGTCCACGAAATAGAACATTGATACTTTATCCAATTAAAATTCATCGAATTTCAATACTGATTTTATTTTTCTTTTTCCAGCGGTCGCCCAAGAATCCTTCAAATGCCCGGATGACTTCGGCTTCTACCCCCACCACATCTCCTGTGACAAATACTGGAAGTGTGACAATGGAGCAGCTGAGCTGAAGACCTGCGGGAACGGATTAGCTTTCGATGCCACTGACTCCAAATACCTGACTGAGAACTGCGACTACCTTCACAACGTCGAGTGCGGCGAGAGGACACAGCTTGGTAAGTCAAACCTATTATTTTTCAGATTATTGTAACTTCTTCTTCTTATCGTGTCGATGCTACAACTGTATTTTGTTGTAGCATCGTGTTGGAAAGATTAGCCAGACTAGACACTGCTTATTGTAACTTATTCATCATCATCATTGGAGGCAGCCCGTACTAGCCCACTGCTGGGTATAAGCCGCCTCCCTCAAACGCCACTCTTTCCTTGAATGGGCCTTTTGCATCCAGGTCCTACCCTGTAGGTACGGCAACGACTTACAACAACTTATTCATATAGCCTTATATATATCGTATTGCCCTTACAGGAGTAGATTTTATTTCCTATTTACCTCATTACCGAGATACATAAAAAAATAAACAAAGATTGCAATCTTTTTTTTCTGTCAGAAGTTTAACTCTCATCTCTTTTAGTAAAATTTTGGTAGATAGATGTTATTACTATTACCATTTTATTGCTAGTATCTTCTTAAAAACCTGATGATACATAATTAAATAATCAAACCTGTTACTTGGTCTTGGCTGAATTGAAAAGTGAATTGGTTCAAGGTGAAATATTTTGATAAGATTATGTAAATTAGGTCCGTCTTTCGGATGAGACGATTGTCATACGATTACTAGTGACCTTCTGTTCTCACATCCTGGTAGTGTGAATAATATTATCCTTAAATTATACAGTATTACTATGCAAATATCCATCTCGAGACCTTGACCGTCACTTTACTGTTACTAGGTATTGATACATAGATATTAATTTTGACGAAGATCATTTGCATATTCTCACCAATCTTGCGGTTTGGCTATCAATAAATATTTGGTTAAATAGTAAAACCAGAATACATGATCCTTATCCTGTCTGAAATAAGTCTTTTCCAATCAATATCTTTGCAAATTCTTTTAAAATGTATTCAAATAGGCCCTATTTTTTCTTGTATTAATTAAAATGTATTTGCAGAGCCCCCAATCTCCACCCCCCATTGCGAGCGCCTGTACGGTATCTTCGCCGATGTAGCCAAATGCGACGTATTCTGGAACTGCTGGAACGGAGAGGCTTCCCGCTACCAGTGCAGCCCCGGCCTTGCTTACGACAGAGAATCCCGCGTGTGCATGTGGGCTGACCAGGTCCCAGAGTGCAAGAACGAGGGTACGTTTTATGGTTTCATTTCGATAATGAACTTACAGAAAGTCAAAAGCTGCATTAAGCAAAAACAAGCTGATCATGAAACTAAAAACTTTAAAATATTAGTATATTATTGTATTAAGTGATCTCATTAATTGGAAATTTCAAGGAAAATAGTCAATTAAAAATAATTTGTCTGATATCCTTGAAATCAGAATGTTCATGCAATTATTGAACAGGTGCTTATTGCTCATTATCACTTCTAATCGAAATAATATTGTTAATTTAAACAGTTACAGCTGTATTTTACTCATTAATATTTTAAGTACTTTATTTCGCAATGTGAACTCAGCACAGTCTAAAAGCACATAACTGGAAGCACACTCTCTTTCAGCGATTTTCCATCTTACTCAGCACAACTTTGACTGGACTTTGTTTTGGTTTCGCCTTCTTCATCCTCCTCTCACGTGACCCCTTTCGGTATTTCCCAGAAGTAGCGAACGGTTTCGGTTGCCCCGCCCCCGGTGAAGTTTCCAACGCTGGCTCCTTCAGCCGTCACGCTCACCCCGAAGATTGCCGCAAGTACTACATCTGCCTCGAGGGAGTCGCCCGCGAGTATGGATGCCCCATCGGAACAGTCTTCAAGATCGGAGACTCTGACGGAACCGGCAACTGCGAAGACCCCGAAGATGTTCCCGGATGGTGAGTTCCATAGCTATACCTGTATATATCCAGGATATCCGCACTCGATCTTCTTACCGTCCAATTAGATTGCTTTCTTTCAAGTCATTGCACGTCGTTCGAGTCCGGATATCCCATTCCGTTCAAGCCTAATATGACGATGCAACTTGAACGTACTTCAAATATAACTTTTCTATACTCATCGATTGGTTATCACTGGTTATGTGGTTTATCATCGTGAACACCTCTATCGTGTGATATCTGTACTGACCACATTCATTCGAGCTGGTGTGACATCGAGTTACTAAGACCCTGTCCACTTCCACACAGCCAATGCAATCCCTGTGACTAACCATTCTTCTTGCACTTATTATATTTAAATCTGATAGGTCTAAGGTTTTAATTAGGTATGTAGGTATTTGTATCGTATAGCCATGTAGGTGGATCTCGCCCACCTCAATACTGGTGCGCGACTATGCGGTCCGGGGCCTTGCACACTTGCGACATATTTGGAACTCTTTAAATTAGCATGACTTAAGGCAGAATAGTTCGGTGTTCAAGCGTATGTCATGCATAATCGACCGTGGTCAATGCCGACCGGTGCACAGCATGTATATGGTAATGACCGTTTATTCCAGCGAACTTGTTGGCCCTGTGGGCCCTGTACCTGTACAAACCAAAAGTTGCCTTTTTTCAATAAGGAAGTTTCAACCATTCACTGAATCTGTAAAATCAAAATGGTACTAGCGGAGTGCCGGAATTCTTATTTTAATCATATTGACTTGCCATCCACTTTAATATTCGTGGAGTGTATGGCAATAATTAATTCCGTAAACATGTAGAACTCTCTGTATTTGTAAATTTATCGGTTTACTCTGCATAAATAGCTAGTTTCTGAAGGAATTATACTCGAAATGCATTAATGTATTTCACGTCCGATCGATTTCGATCTTGTTACCTAAAAAGGCATTACGAGACGTGCAGCATATCATTATAGTAGAATTACCAAAAAACAAAGGTCATATAAACAGGTTCCACTGTAAGTTTTTGCTCCGGCCCCGCACCGTTATTTGATAGTTTTAAAAACAAAAGTGAGATAATGTTTCTAGGAAAAGCGAACGGTTATCATTCTTGTTACCGTTTCAAGGCGGTTCACTCGGTTTCACTGCTGGTGAACGAGATTTTATTACACAATATACGAGACACCCGGTGCGCAGTTAGTAATAGTTGATAGAAAATTAAGTTGTTTGTCTGAATAAAAGATAAGTAATAAAAAGACGTGTGGCACTCTCTGTGGGACTGCCGCGGTAAAGCTATTGCATAGCATTTTTCGCATGCGCAGTGTTAGGTTATTTTCGTTACGGAATTTCTGGATTCAGTCTCCACGCTCAAGGCCCGCGATAGAAGCTATGCAATAGCTTAAAACATAGGTAGTCTAAGTTGGGATATAGAAGGGGCACGATGTAAGCTGCGCATCAATTTTCAGCGAGGACTACTATGGAGACCTGGACCTGAAGGCTATCCGCAAGAGCGAGCTCCTCGCTGGCCTCCAACAAGATGGCAAGACTCGCCAGACCCCGCCCAAGCAGCTCAAACCCCGTCCCCAAAAGGAGTAATAACACCTCTACCACCCGTACCTTCTAATACTCAATTAGTATAAAACAAACTCTTTGAACACCACGAACAATGATCACATCTCGAGCGCGACAGCGTACTGGCTGAATACAAATGCGAAATTATTTTTAACTTGCTTTTCATGGCAAAAGCGCTTAATGTGCGAGCCCAAAAAAAAAAAAACTTGCTTTTGGTGTTCGGAGTTCGTGTTCCTGGTTCAAATTTAAATTTCGAATTTCGAATGTTTGATGCGTGAGCCACGATTGATTTGTATTCTTTTCTAGTTGCCAAATAGTTTTCTCGATGTAACTTTCTTTGTAGCAGTTTCAAAGTGAGTTATGAGATAGTAACTAATAGAAATCAAACAGCGGTAGAAATATTTATTTAAATGTTGTTCATTAGTTGTAAAACATCGATTTTCCTGAGTTTTCCACACCAGCGTCAGTTGTAAAGTAGAGCGTTCACAAAGTTAGATTGCATTTAGAGCATTGTAATTCTCTGCATCACAATATTTTACTTAAGTAAGGTCAGTGTGGGTAAGTCCGTCTAGGCCCTAAGTCCGTCTAGTGGCAATAACTTCCGTTTTTGAATAGCTAGAGCCATATAACTCGGTTGGTAAAACAGTATCATTGAGTTTGTTCGAACTAGTGATAATAGATGTCGCTAACATCTTAATGTTGGAAAAAATGTGACGACCAATTTTTTTCGCGAATTTAACTTGAAGTTGAAGTTTGACGTCTCGTCGAAAAATGAAAAAAAAGATGTGAAATCTAAGAAGTTTTCTGAGTATCTGTGATAACGTAGACCATTTACAGATTCGGGAATGTATATCTGGTGTCCGATTCAAAAATAACGCATTAGTTTCGTAATTATAACAAATAGAAAAAATCCAAGCTTCGAATGTTATAGTTGGGAAGTCCGTCTACTATACATAAGGCAAGTCCGTCATATGCCGGTCTTGCCTTAATTCCAGATATTGTCAACCTTTTTAGTAGTTCAAATTTTATAATTATTTTATACTGTTTTTTCAACTTGTAAGTATTATTCGCCTGTCTACGAAAGTGAACTCTTTTCAGGGTTAAGCTTGCCTCTGTAAATCTAATCTATTTACGTTTATTTTTCTGTATTTACTTTGTGTATAATAAATAATTAAGTGAAAGATGCACTGGTATGTTTGCAAGAGAACTAGCATCACCTATAAGTATTCTTTAAAAGTTTATAAATTGTGAATACATATTTTGAAAGCATGGAACTATCCAACCTTTTTTTTAATTTCTGATTTTTTATACCTGACTCATGTAGCATGGCACATCATGTCGGACTTTGTGAACATTTATCGTTTTAACAAAGATCTGGTTTAGAAAATTATCCCATACTCACTTATTTCGTACTGGCAGAAAGTGTTATAAATATAGCTACAGATCCGGCAATAGTTTGCCACACCATTTCTAAATTCATACATTACATTATTAACGATTACTTGTTTACAAATAAAGATTCTTGTGTATTGATTTGTATGTTATTGAAAAAAAAATTGTAAGTGGGTACTTTGTGAAAATGTTGACAACCACTGAAAGTACATCATCAGCAAAGATATGCCGGACTTGCCCTTGATTTTAATAATTTTATTTTTCTTTAAAAGTATACCTTATAATCACACGTTTAAAACACTTATTTCAACGGCAGCTTTTCATCATTTATCGATAAGGTTTTCATACATATTGGCTCACTAGTTACGATTTTATTGCTACTAGACGGACTTGCCTCAAACTGGTTGGGAAGTCCGTCTAAATGACTACTTTACAAAAAAATGCTATAAATCTGAAGACAATCACAATTAACCCTACTTTTAGATAGATATAGAAAGATAAATGTAATACCAATATTTTCCGACTACTTAAAGTAACTAATAAATTTTATTTCGATTTTTAAAGTTAAATTGAAATTCAATTTAAGAAAACTATGCCGGACTTGCCCACACTGACCTTACTTATTACACCTTGTAAATATTTTTGTACTAAAATATTTCGCTGTGACTGAGCGTTGTTGTTTGATAGGAACTGTAATACTTAAGTTTTTATTTTTAGTGATAAAATAAACAAAAGCTCATAAAAATATAATATTGTCGTATTTATTCTGTATGTGTAGATTGCACTTCCTACCGTTTCCTTAACATTCTATTCACACTATTTCTTCTATTGCAACATTTCTTCGTAACACACTGGTTCTATAACGTTATGTAAGAATATTTCTTATTAATTTTCTCAGTAACCATGTACTACTACTTATTTTCTTATTTATATTTCACAACAGGCTCTTGTACTGACCATGTTTGGGATAACAGGTATGATTTTCTTCCTTATTTTAACTTTAATTATTGAAGATACTAATAAATAAGGAAGCCATACGTTTCTTCCTGGTGAGTGAGTATTTTATTTATATATTTCTAGATTTTTTTTTAACTATTCATATCAGAAAATAATAATTTGCCTCCACCATTCTGGTGCTAAATATTAAAAATAATTCAGTGTTTTTTTATGTCATACTAAAGATAAAAGAAGACGAAAGATAATGCAGTGTGATCTTACGACTTAAGCATATCTATAAAAAAAAAAGAAAATGAAATATTTTTTATCTATGATTCTGCAGTTTGACGAGACAAAAATTTTACGGTTTTCAGCGAGGATTACTACGGCGACGTCGACCTTAAAGCACTAAAGAAGTTGGGATTCTGAATGTCAAGGAGCGACTCCAAAGACAGACTGAAACTCAATCCCTTCGACTTGTTGTAAGAAGCCTCTTTGACGTGTGAATGAAGTGTTATTTTAAGTCTGGAGTGTTTGGTTGTGTTTGTCTTGAAGAGGCGCTCGAGACGGACTTATATGAACTTTTTTATACTTCATTATTAAGTAACCTAAGAAATAAAACGACCATGGTCGTACTCTCACTAATGCTGGGGCCACACTAGCGGGCTACGGCGAATATTCGTGTTAACGCGTTGTATGTGGCCGGGTACATCGTGTCATCGCGTAGTATTTAGACAAGAAGATCGCCTATACCCGACCACGATGTTTTTGTCGCGCCAACACGATACGAATATTCGCCCGCTAATGTAGCCGAAGCATAATAAGAAATCAATACATGTCAAAAATAATTTTATCTTTAGAGGTAGCCATTTCTAAGTCAAAATGTGAACTCTAGTTTTTCCTCTTTTAATAGAAAAAATGATCAAAACAAAAATGTATAGAAGGTTTAATCTGTTTTCGAATAATATGTGAAAATATTGGTTAACTTTATATAAAATATTTATAAGGCAGCTAATATTATTGCCAAAACGTTTCCAAATTGACCTTGACACAACACCAGCACACGTTGTGTTGATATTGTGTCGAAATAAATGTGTTAAAACTAAGGTAAGTAACATTTTTTTACATAAAAGTGTAAATAAAATATTTTAGATATACTGTTGTTTCTTGATTTCCTGATTCCTAAAATATTATAATATGTATTGAATACCCAATTACTTAAGAGCCTTGAAGTCAATAAAGTCGTAAACATTTTAAATCCTTTGAAAAAAAAGCAATTTCAAAACTCGTATCGTATAAATAATTTTATTTCATAAATTATTCAGAGTTACACTAGGTTAGAAAAAGTTTAAACCACACTACTCGTGTCAAGCTTAGAAATATGCTAAGTACTGTTCCAGTCTTAATTTAGGCATCTTTTTACATATCAGGTTATCAGGTTACATCTCTGGCAGTGTGTCTAGGCAAAGCTTTATAAATCAGGAGTCTTGTAACTTGGTTCTTAGCAAGGTTTTTTGTAATGTGGCTTTAGCCTTATGGTTTCTTCAATAAATATCAATAGGTGAGTTGCCCCTGGAGTTGACGAATCGCATCTTGACGTGACATGGCGACGTTAGCAGACGCGCACCCTGTGGGAGGAAAATCGAATCTGTTTTATTTCAAAGGATCATGGGCTGATAATAGATATAAATAGCAGTGCTTTGCGGTAGATCTGGTAGAAAATACAGTAGGAATCTTAAGTAGGTTTGAATACAATTAAAATAAATAGTCATTATAGAAGATAATCAAAAAATATAATAATAATATAAATATGATAATCAAAATACTCAAAATGGGAAGAGGATGAGAAGATAAAATTGTTGATGGGAAAATTAACACATTTAATAGAAAACATTTTTAAATGATACTGACCAGGAGTAAAAATTCCACTACCAGGTTTATCAGCTGATGTTGACGGAGTCTCTTCTTGGAATGCTGGGGGCAACGGTTTGATGAAGGACGGTCGTAGATTCGAAGTCGCTGGTGGAATCATAGGAGATGAAGGGATGTCTGGTGAACCTGGTGATATAGAGGCACCGGGCGGAACGAAAGACGGCAGAGGGAATTTGGGAGGAATTGTAGGTAAGATAGAGGGAAAAGAGAAAGGTGGGTTAGTAGGTACAGAAGGAAAACTAGGTAGTGAAATGGGCAATGGTGATTCAGCTGGTGGAGATGGAGGTGATGCAACTAGTGATGACTCTGGAGACGCAGGAACTTCGGGCGAAGAAGGAGCTTCAGGCACTTGTGAAGGAGAGCTAGTGATGAAATTAGGGATGGTAGGCTGGAATGGAGGATTGACAGGAGGAGCTGTAGATTTACAATCGACTCGATCTGCGTAGTCACAGACGCCCAGTATCTGAAATAAAGACGAATAAAAAACTGAGGTATTCAACAATAATCCAACACATAAAAACAGAAAGCCTAGTGGATATTGACCTAGAAACCCAAGGAATTGTTTTTTGATAATTTTATTCCATGTAGTATAAAAACAACGTCAAGTAAATTAAACAATTTTTATCTTAAAACTCAGCATCATAACATAAGGGAAGGGAATACGAAAAACTTTGTTATCATCAGATAATCTGTAAAATGACTCAAAATATGAACGGTATGTTAAAGGTCTAAAATAAATATGGCATGCGGATACCAGACATGCTAAGAGTTATTCTTTACCTGCACATGTTCAGGGTCATCAGGCTTCTTGAACCTGAGTTTACCTTCAAAGCACTACCTATTCATAAAATATCCAAGTATTTGGTCATTTACTTTTTTCACGCTTGTCATCGAAGTATTACAAAAAGTGAGAGATGCCTGTCTGTTGAATATTCATAGGCATTTATGTAATTATAAAAATGATTCCATACGTATGAGTAAACAAGATAAAAAGTAAATGACTGAAATTCCATGCTCGATTATTATCTCTGAATCTTTTGATAAGTACCTACCTAACATCAAAAGTTTTTCAGAGCATTTTGAATATATGTACTTAAGTACAAACATGTAAGTACATCGTATTTTAATAGTACATACTTATAGAACTGCAACAGCTCACTACTCCCACTCATCTGTTATTTCTATACTTATAAAAATCATTTGCTGTGCATTTGTCTCGGTTAAACTCGAGAACGGCTAGGCCTATTTTTATTGAAAGAAAAGGTTAAAACTGTGAGTAATTTTTGTTATATAATGTTTGTCGAATTCCAAGAAAGAGTTAAAACACTGAGAAACAGAACAACGTCTGTCGGGTCAGCTGATTAATATATTAATGGTAGACTATACCTGGCTATATGATAGATCAGCTGGACACTTGAACCTGACAGGCTGGCGGTTCACGCACACGAAGAACTCACTGCAATCCATCTTGTTCCTGAATGTTTCGAAGTCAGTTTTGCAGACGGGCTGCAGTTGTGGCTGGAGTTTATCAGCTGAAATTGATAAACTAGTATGAGGTCAACTGAACGGTAAGATATATTGCTCCAAATATGTTGCGATATCTACTAAATCGATCCATACAGCATACATTTCCAAACGATTAAACAGCATATACAGTATGCATGGTAAAATATCTTTATTTATTGGCACGTCCTTTTTGAGGTCAGACGCAATTTCTTCAAGATAGTGCGTCAAATAGTTCATTCTAACTAAATGTATCACAAACTCAGTTGTCGGAAGTAACACCTAAGAATGTCCAAACTCAAAGTAGGTACAATATGATTTTTGAGTTGGTTTTTAAACCGTTTAGAGAAACGTTTACACAGCCACCTTGAATCTGTCTTCACATAACAAAAGAACGAGGTACGTAGGTACGTTATGCTAAAAATGTAGGAAAATTACCATTCACTTTTCTATTATGACAGTCCACATTATCAGCATAGTCACAGTATCCACTACTAGAGAACAGCAGTCCAGTCGGGCACTCCTGTTCCACTGCCCATCCGTCCCAGCAGTTCAAGAAGTTGTTACAAAATGACGGAGAGGGGACTTGGGTCCGCAACCCCTCACAGTGAGGGTTGGGTTCAACGACCGGGTTCTTTGGGATAACCACGAGAGAGTTCTGGAAGTTGGGGTCCATTTTGATCTGCTGGACGATCGCGCTGGAGACTGGAATTGTGACGGCTGCTAGTGAGTTGCCGAACGCCTGAAAATACGCCCTTTTTATTAGGCTCCTGCGTAAAATCAATGAGCAATTGGTGCAATGCTTGCTCGTGTTTTTATCGCGGCATTTTGCTATTTTTTATTATACATTTCAAAAGCTATAAAATATAGATAATACAGAATACAAATGTTTGTCATGAAATAAATAGAACTTTACATACTTAAAAAGCTCAATACTGACCTCATAATACACTACGCTATCATACGAGCCCGCATCATGTCGTTCTGGTCTCGCATACGTGCTTCCAACAATGTCATTTTAAAGACCATCGCTGAATGTCCAGACAATTCCTTCATTCGTCATTGGTTGTCTGTACACCACAGTGGGAATCTCAGTATTATGAGGTCAGTGATAATAAAGAAAATAAAAAAAACTTTACCTGAATGAAACTGAAAAACGGATTCAGGATATTTCCATAGAAAGGTAGTTTGTCAGCGTTAGATGCTAAGTTATTCAAGTAGGGGTTGGAATACGTCTTCACTAAAGCGCCACCTTCATCGAAAACTGAAATATAATACACAACAGTTCATTTTATTGAATAATTTTAATTCAAGGAATCTTTCCGCTACTTTCAAGATTTGTATTTGGAATCTATACTTATAATAAAACTGTAGAGAGGTCAATTCTGTACATGAAATATATTAAAAAAAAAACTATCAGGGGGTGATTAGTGATCGATACTGATGCCAAAAATGCAATCAGTAAAATTTTTGTCTGTCTGTCTGTCTGTCTGTCTGTCTGTCTGTATGTTCCTTATAGAAACAAAAACTACTGGACGGATTTTAACGAAACTTGGTACAATTATTCTTCATACTTCTGGTCAGGTTATAGGATACTTTTCATCACGCTACAATCAATAGGAGCAGAGTAGTGAAGGGAAATGTCGGGATAACGGGAGAAGTTACTCCGTTTTTTAAGCTTCCGTCGCGTGTGCAGCCTTAATGGTTAAAGTTACATAGAAATCATGTATGACGGAAATATTCTACATTAAATTGTCTAAAAAATATCCCTGAACAGCATATGTCTATCTTTTATGGTTGACTTACAATAACACGTGTAACTCCTGATAGCTTAGCAGTTCGGAGCATTCTGATTATATTTGTTTACTCTTACGTTTATAAGACTCTCAGTCATCCCAAATTTAAAAAAGTTAACATTATTACCTATTCAATAAAAAAAGAATCATAGAAATCGGTATAGAAACACCAAACTTATACATGAAATAAGCCATCGCGTCGTCGCACGTGCGTGAATGAATACTCAAATCGAGTGAAGTTTGAAATTTGTTGTGTTTACCACTAGATGGCGCTACTGTGCACAAATCCTAGATCGCGCTATCGATGCGTTTTGGCAATGTGTTATTAGTCGGTCGGTATTTAGCAATAGTTCCGTTAAATTAAGTTATCTTGATAAGTTATTTAGGGTTGCTTATCCGATTACCGCTTTGATGAGTAGGTACATTTACTTGGGCCAGTTAGCGAGCTTCGAAAACAGGCAGGATAAGGAGATCGATCGCCGCATCGAGAACGCCTGGAAGAGCTACTGGTCCATGAAGGAACACATGCGACCTTCCACTTACACTTAAACGCCAACTCATCGACATGTGCATCCTGCCCGTCCTAACCTACGGTGCGCAGACATGGTCACTGACTGAAGCACAGAAATCCAGACTCAAGATTTGCCAAAGAGCAATGGAACGTAGCATCTTTGGTTTCAAGCGCATCGATGGAGTGCGAAACACTACGCTGCGTTCGCTCACTGGTATTGCAGATGTAGGCAATAAAACCGCGAGGCTTAAGTGGGACTGGGCAGGTCATATTAGCCGGATGGACCCAGAGAAATGGTCCAAAATCGTGACACCGTGGCTGCCTGAAGACGGAAGGCGGCGTAGAGGCCGACCAAAAGGCGATGGCGGTACGACCTCGATGCTTTCGAGAGGGATTGGTGGACGAAAGCGGAAAGCAGAGGATTTGGGGGAGACCTTTGCCCAGCAGTGGGACGAGATAGGTTAGGAAAAAAATATTTATATAATATACTTACTTAATCTATACTAATATTATAAAGAGGTAAAGTTTGTGTATTTGTTAAATTGTAAGGGGTAATCTCGGGATCTACTGAACCGATTTTAAAAATTCTTTCACCAATAGAAAGTTACATTATTGCTGAAAAATAAAAAGGCTTTTACGTGGTTATCCGTTTTGCAAAATGAATCGGAGAAAAAACGGTCGAATGAAAGCGTTTCTTACGAACGCTGCCTTAACTATGAAAGAAGTGTTCTAAAGAAAAGATGTGGAGCTTGATAATGCCTACAAAAAACCACAAGTCAACGACAGCAATTGTCTTGCATTTTTATTTAATAAAAATTATCCCCAACGAAGTGGGCACGTGTCAGCTAGTGTAAAATAAAAATGTGTATACTTAGCTCTACTAAATGAGTTCGAAAATTGAAAAAATAAGTTTTTCTAACCTCTTTGAATGTCATTTATTTATTTTTTGTTGAGTTTGACAAAACATATTTATACATTGTAAATAAAAAAATCCCGTAGACCAAGATAAACAATTATGTTCCAGATCATATATGTTTATAAGTTTATTTTTATCCTGTTATTATTTACATAAATGCAACGTAATCCTTTTTAATCTGCACATCGGCATCTACAGTGAAAAAAAAAAACCAAAGATAATTCCGTCAGTCTATTTGTAAAGCTGCAATGAGCCAGCTTTATCTCGATCATACAAGTTAGTTGCAAGAATGATAGTTCCTATATATAATAAATAAATGCTCTTTGACATTTCACACAACACTGTCAAGTCCAAGGCAATGCTTGTGAAAATGGCGGATTAGCATAAAAAAGTTTACTGAAAAATAATTGGTTTTTGAACATAACGTAAGACTAGGCGGTATGGTTCTAAACTATAGCCTGCTCCGAGGAGCAAATAATTATATAAAAAATAATAATAATATAAGCAATGCTTGTATCATTACTTGGATAAATGATCAATATTTGAGAGCTTTAATTCGATTTCAGATTTTCTGCATAACGGTTCGTCAAAAAAAGTTTACAATTATTGTCAAAAAATGCTATTATTTATCTAATTTTGTAACTTGTTAACAAAAATTATATGTATTAGATATAAGCATTAATGTAGGTAACTGTAATCAGATGTATATTGCCTTAAACTTGATAAATAAAATAAATTATTTAAAAAACCTACTTTGTAATTACAATAACACAACGTGCTCGGGGCTCGAGCTGAACTATAGGTCTGTGGAAAACTTAAAGCTGAAATTATTTTTAGTCACAATGCACAAATCTAGACATGACTGCTCACATCGTACAAGGCAACCGCGCATTGTAACTTAAACACTACTAAAAAGCCGCAAAGGTCTGTTTGCAATGTAGACCTTTTGAGCAGGATGCAACCGACAAGTAGGTACTTTAATCACTGCAATTTTACAGCAACGTCTAGCTCTTGCATAAAAATCTTAAGTCACTGCTCGGAGCAATGACCCGGCGACCAGATGCATTTATTATATGGAAAAAACCTTTAATAATATACAGTTCTTAAAAATGATACTGTTTCCTATATACCTCATACAGTCTTTCCTATACAGTCTGCATATGTCAAAATATGTGTTATTTGAGTATTGACCGACACAAACCGACAATTTTTGTTTTTTGCCTACTGTAGTCGCTATGAACTTATAGCTAGTATAAGTAAATAATTGAAGCAAAATTTTACGCAGAACAATTACCTACTCTCATTTTATTGTACCTTCTTCATATAATTATTTTTAACGTTTTGTATATCTGTTAATTTGTTGATCTAGAACTGATTAGTAGCAAGAATGAATAAACATTTTTTATTTTATTATTTCTCGTGTTATGTAATATCTTTTTCTTTTAATTTTAAATTATTAATTATGAAAGTACTGGCACTGGCATATTTAATAGATTACCTCGTTTGAACACAAACAAAAATTTTGTTAGTCAAGCTATCATTTGACATTTCGTACATTTTTGAATGTACGATGAATGTAAGTTAAAACTAGATTAACTTTAGCAGTTCATCAATCTGGTTCAGGACTTTTTAAAAATGAATAATGTTGTTTCTTGGCTAGATTCAATGTGTACAGATATAGACATCTAGAAATTAATGATAATAATCAGTAATTATATCGCCAAGTAAGGGATGTGTAATGATGACAGTTGGTACTTGTAGCACGGTTTTACTGTTTGATGGTGTCTGTCAAGATAGTGATAGTTTTCAAAGTTGAACAAATACCATTGAACAAAATATTGTATT
This sequence comes from Ecliptopera silaceata, assembly GCA_932527185.1. Lineage (NCBI taxonomy): Eukaryota > Metazoa > Arthropoda > Insecta > Lepidoptera > Geometridae > Ecliptopera > Ecliptopera silaceata. The sequence continues at coordinate 9,835,894 of OW052193.1, read as the reverse complement.
CAAATTTGACTATAACATTTTTACACATTATTTGAAATTAAAAATTAATTTTAAAACTTTCAGTTTCACAAGGTCCTAATTTTTGCCACTTATTAAGACGTATTTACAATTTATCGTCTAGCTTAGCTCAGAGCATTTGTGATCCGAGCGTCGTTTGATAATTCTCTTTCAAAATTAACCAAATACTTTAGTAGATGAACTTCGCATTTAAGTATGTACAGTTAGTTAAACTAACAAACAAGATTAAAAAATTACTTTTTAGATTAATTTTTTACATTTTGTTTATTATTTAAATCACAGAAAAAGTGCCTTCGTAGAGGCTGAAAGATAAAAAACACGATAACTCTATTTTTACAGTTTTCAGGATCACACAATTTCAGCAGTATAACGTACACAGTTACTTGAACCCTTGTCTATACTAATATTATAAAGATGTAAAGTTTGTGTGTTTGCTAAATTGTAAGGGGTAGGTAATCTCGGGATCTACTGAACCGATTTAAAAAATCTTTCACCAATAGAAAGCCACATTATTGTTGAGTGTCATAGGTTATATAAAAAACCGAAAAATAAAAAGGCTTTTACATGGTAGTCCGTTTTGCAAAGTCAATCGGAGAAAAAAACGGTCGAATTATATGCCCAACGAAGTGGGCACGGGTCAGCTAGTAATAACATAAAATCTACTTACATAAAAGCCTCTTTTGTCTGCCGCCTTCATTTTTTTCCGTGTTGTCATCCGCACGTGCACAAACGGCCAGCACCAACAGCAATGTTGCAATCTTGACCATCTCGACAAGGGATGGTGAATGGGCCGCGGCAGCAGGACAATGTCAGGGTTAAAACCACAGGCTAGCTTATATAGTGTCCGACATCGAAAACAAGTACTGGAGGCTATCCAGCACGGGGAAACTTGCGTGACCGAATATCCTTTCAGTTGCAGTTCAGTTTTCGATGATTTTACTATAGTAACTCATCAATATTCCGTGGCATTTTTGTGGACTTTTATAAAATTATGCCTGAGCTGTTAAAAATGACGTCAATGCTGCGATTTAGCACGTGGCCTACCTGATTTGAGCATGGCCTACCTGATTTGAGCATAGCCTACCTGATTTAAGCATGACCTATCTGATTTGAGCATGGCCTACCTGATTTTTCGTTAATTATATCAAACGGTATGAAAATCAATCATTCAAAATATCAATAAAAGACGAAGAAGAAAACTGAACTGCAATTTGAACAAATAACAGTTCAAAAACATTTCAGTTGTCAGGATACCCCCCCTGTAAGTACTTACGTGGGTTCTAGTTTTAGTCTGGATGCGAAAGACTAAAAGGATATGACGCTACTATTTTATTGTTGTAGAGATTTTATTGGGTTATTTTGGTCGTAAAATGCGGTGTAGGTTGTTCATTTCTAGGGAAAGGATTTAATGATTAGCCTACGTTGATTACCTACAACCTCTTTTGTTAGTTTGTTTGTTTGATATGTCTAGACATCTTTTTGCAGATCCAAGCAGCTAGATGCTATTTGCAATGGTTTTATATTTTACATAGAAAAAAAAAGATAGTTTTAATTAGCTAACTTACAGTCAAGGACAGTTTCTTGATAAACTGCATATGCTATAGATTTTATTTTATCTTATTCATGGACATTTCACACATTATTCTAGTCCCAAACTAAGCAGAGCTTGTACTATGGGAACCAGAGTGCTGATAGAATATTTATATACATTTTTTTGTAAATACATAGAATACTTAATAAGGTATTTAAACAGATCAATGAATCCATTGAGATTGTAAGAAATCGAGTTCTAAATAGAATTCGATGACGACGGCCATTCAAACCTTTTAGTTAAAAGATAGATACCTACAATAAAATACTTAGACCTTTCTAGCTGCTATACAGTCTAATAAATCAGAAATATTGTATTGTTTAACTATAGTACATAAAAGATCTTAATTTTAAGTGGTACAATTTTATACAACTTGTCCAATTCGGACGTACAATAAGAGGATAATGAACAGAGCCATACCCAATAAATGACAAGAAGCTCACAACTTCAGTAATGTTAACTTGATATACAACATTAGTCTTTATTATTTATCTTTCAAAATATTATTTGTATTCTTTCTAATATTTATGGAAGATAGACCTCTTTGTAATGTAAACTAAACGTGTAAGATATTTTAGAATCAATATATTCCTGTCTGACTGGCATGTCTTCCTGACAGCGCGCCCTTTGCCGTCCTCACAGTGCATCCCGCACATTCATCATGCTGAGATCGCGAACCATTCCTACATTCCAAATCATTACAATCTCTTACTAGTATTTGCTCGCGGTTTTATTTATGTGAGGTATTTTCTTGTATTTACTGTGGATAAGACTGGCTATAGTCTAACAACTAGTCATTTTGGAAACTTTGACAAACTTTGGTAAATCAGTCTATTTCACCTAAAACTTGTCTTATACTAATGCATTTCGTTCGTATGAATATGGATAAGTATCCTAAATTATCTCGATTTTGAATTATCAGAAAAATTTAAATTAAATATAAGTACAAATTATAAAGTCTCTATAATTTTGATGATCTGAATTGAATCTGTATCAGACGAGGTTTTACAATTTTTTGGTTTTTTATTTTTGCTCAAAGCTTATCTTAACAACTTTCACCATACAGCAGCTATCAAAAGCTGCTTTTTTATTTTTATTTTTTTTATCTAAAACATTTCAGTTCCAGAATGTATAACTAAAAAGCTCTACATTCAGACAAACTTTCCCAGTACCTTGATTATAGTTCTGTATTTCTATAAGATTTCATGTTATTATGCGTTATTTGCCGGACGAGTGTAGTCGAGTTCGTGGTGAATTTACGACTATTGTCGGGATGTTGTTGCATGATCCTGTAGACAGGTGATGTTTGCTTATTCCGGAAATGTCAAAGTATCTACATATAGACGATTATGCAACTAATGACTATCAACTTCGACTATTCTATAACTTGATAACTTTGACTTTTAAATAATATCTATCTCAAATAATTAGATAAGTATGCTATTGTCTGTAGTTATTTCAACTATTTTATGTGTATTTAGGTAGAATAAATGTTATATTTTAGTAATAATTTCTTTTATATTTATGGTAAGTTTATTTTTTAGTAGGTTACTATAAAATTGAAATATTTTATTATTTTTGTTAAACCGTTTAAATGAATAAATTAATCAAATATTATATTCAACAAAATATTATTATATATTGTATTATTTACAGTGTTTTTGTTGTGTATTACATTCACACTGCAATCTCAGTACATACGGGTTTTTAATTGTTTTATTTGTCAATCTTTTGTATGCATTTAAATTCGCTTGTCACAATTTGTCAATATAATGTCAAGGTTACAAAATTAATTGAATTTATTTAATACGACAATTGATACACTAATCTTGTACAATCTTTAATTAAAAACAAACAGCTTAATAAAAATATTGATGAATGAATCAAAATTACCTACAAAGTCTAAAATAGTACAGCTCATAAAGTATGTTTTTTATAAGAAACCAATTGTTTAAGTAATACTTTTTACCATAAATTACCTTTTGATAAATAAAATATGTCTTTTATAGGTACATAAATGCAAAAAAACATTAACAACTCGACTTAACATTGCACCTCATCGGCCTAGCGAAAGGTATTTAAATTAATTACTGGGATTCTTTAGTCTCTACTTTTTTCATTCTCGACTAAAAACTATAAAATCTTGGTTGTAGCCAAGATAAATGAGGTCTAAACCTCCTTTTACCATCCTCAATAAAGATCATTAAAAAAAACCCTTAGTAGGTACAACAGTTAAACTTACAGGTCTGCTTAATTTGTGACTAGATGGCGTTGTGTAAAATGTTCCTGACTATTTATATTTTATAATGAACATTTATCACGTTGTTTGTAGAAAAACTGATTTAGTAATTTTATTAAGTACCGTTTGGTATATGTATTTTTGAATATTTTGCATATTTTTGTACTTATTTCGATTATTTAATATCATACTGGAGCAGTTGATTTTAAACAAAAACCATTTTTCAACCATTTTTGTATTTAAACCACGTTTTTTTTCAATATTTAATCGTTGTTGAAGATTCCCACTGGATGGTAGGTACTAATGACTTTATAATTTTTTTGTCATTGGTTTTGCGACTAAATGTCTCAATCATTATTATGTTCCTTTGAGAAGTATTACTGATTGACATAAAAATAAGTAGACATTGCAAAAACATAGTATCTTGTATTATTAGATCTACTTCAAGTTTTTTACCACTAGCTTTAGAGTATAACGAAGCAGTCTTTATTGCAATTGCAAATTGCAGCATCTCAAATTAATTGACATCATCAATTAAATCATCTCAAAATAGTTATTATATAGTTTATGCAGGATCATAAATTGCTTTAAAATTCTTTGAAATAATCATTATTTTTTAATTTGATTAAAATTTAACCGCGCTGGTACCATCTAGTTTTTGTAAAGAGAGTTTTTTAGAGTTGAGAAAGGTTAAAACTAAAAGATTTTTTTAATCTTTTAGTTTTAACCTTTTTCTTAGAGTGTACACACAACAGATGTCAAATTGAAATAACCATTATTATAGTATTCTAATAATTTCACTTATAAATAGTCCAAATACCTAGAAGTGACTTTAAGCTCAAGATCAGATTCAAGCTGGAATTAAATCAAGCATTTCAAAAATAAGACTTAATCTGACGCTATAAGCAAGATTATTTAACTTTTATTTGATTGACAGCTTGATTAGAAATCCTTAGAACATTTAGCGCCATCTAGTATCAACTTGCAAAACATGCAACAACAATTACGAAAAACAAAGAGACAAATATGGTTTCCCACAGTCATTCCAGCTCGTTTTATATTCAATAAGCCTATCAAAAACCTCTAAAACTTAACATTTTGAAATAAAACATTTATGAGCCTATATATATTTTAAATAAAGTCCACACTACGCTGACTATAAAGGATCACGCGTGGGCTTCTCGCGTGCATATGCGTACAGCTATTTTAACTTAATTAGAGATAACAACGCCAGGCGCTTGTTTGGTCTATTAAGGAAGTCTAGCCATGAATAAATAGAAAAATCAGGCATTAAAATAGTGCGCAATCTGATTTTTTTAAATAACCCTGGTACCTAAGATATTGGCTTTTTGCTTAGTTTGGGCCTTGCAGTTCAATTGTTTTTTAGTATAATCCTGGGACAAAAGATACAGGTTTTTAACTAGTTTGGGACTTGCCGTTCAATTGTATATTCGATGTAAGGTACAGTGTTTTAGTGAAAATTACGTTTATTAACTTTTTTTTTGGCAATAAATTATTCTAAATTACATATTTATATTTGTTTTATCTTTATTGACTTTTACTCAAACATCAAACAAAGAAATAAGAACACAAAAACCCAAAAACCAAACCATAGGTCAGTGATATAAATAATAAAATGAAATATTCTTTATTTTGAAAAAACATGGCATAAAATTGTAATTAAGAGATCGTATATATGTTGTATTTTCTCGTACATTTTAAAATAAATTGATCAAGATAGTAAATAAATATTCAGCGTGTAATTCTGTCACTGCTAGTTATAAATGGGTGTATATTATTATGTTAACAAGAAAAACGCCTTCGATTTTGTATATTTTTATTACAAGATTAAGTGGGCAGATGGTATTTATCGATGGTATATAATCTGCCTATGACTAACCAAAGGTCGGTCAGTCGATAAGTATCTACACTTTGTTACAATTTCCATCAAATCTAAACGTTTGTGCGTTGACAAACATAGCTATTTATTTGTTTTTTGACTATTACTTTGTATAAATATGCAGTAATTTAGAGAATGTGAGTATTAATGCGTCAAACTGCGAACCGGCATTCATACTCTTCTTTGAGCACAGTTTGCGAACATCATTGTTCAGCGATAGCCACATGTACGGTGGTAGTACTTCCGAGCTCGGAGTTAAATATTTTTTCATCAATCAATCATCTTAAAAATGTTGACTATTCTTTTTCGCCCAACTGCTAGTCAAAGATATAAGGCTGTAACTAAATAATAATAATATAACAATGAACAACATCCGTCTTTGTAATATCAAGTAATTATCATAAAAACAATTGACATTTATTAAGGGGCAGGAATTTAATCAATAAAATGATAATCAGGATCAGAAAGTTCAACATGGGAAATACCCGTCCATTAACATCGAACAATCGATTATTTTTTACAGAAAATAGTTCATCTGAAATGAAATGTTGTTTTATTTCAATACTATATATAGTAAAAAACTGCATATTTATTATACAAAATAGTAGTCAAAAAACAAACTAATAGCTATGTTTGGATTTGATGGAAATTGTGACAAAGTGTAGACATTGACCAACCTTTAGTTAGTCACAGGCTACACGATTCGGTTGGATATTTGAGTAACCTTAGTCACTAAAAGTGATGGACGCAGTGCAATGTATCACAGAGTTCACTTTCAGTGGACGTTTTCAATGTACTTTTTTTATTGCTATTAGTAGTGTTTACACAAATGTTTTGTTGGATATGGACACTGACCAACTGAATTGTGTCACCTGTGACTAACTGGTTAGTCACTTAAGCCCCATTTAGACGGGACGAGTTTCTCGCCTCGAACATGCGATTATTTATTTATTTTTTATTTTTATTTCCTAGGAAAACAAACAGTCACAATGTAAACTATATTGAACCTAAAATTATAAATATGGACCACTTATAAGTTTTCGCATGTTGACACTATGTTATAGCTTGCTTGCTTGAATCAACAACAGAAAAGAATACAAATAACAGAAAAGATTAAAAACAACACAAAAATAAATAATATGATTATCGAAGGAACATAAAACTTTATTGTCGTCTAAACAATCGCTCTCCTCGCTCGTTGCCCTGGGCGACAATCGCCTTGCAATGGAATATTTTTATGTCCGTCTAAAGCAATAATCGCCTAGCTATAAGTCATATGCGAGTCTCGTATGACATAATCGTAGGCGAGATTTTAGTTCTTGCCTGTGTGTAAACATTTTGATATGATTATGTTATGGCGATTATTGCTTGGAGAGTTTCCCGTAAGGAAACGTACGAGAAAATCTCTCCGTCTAAATGGGGCTTTAAGGTAATGGACAGTGCGTGTATCACAGAGTTCGTCCTAAGTGGACATTTGGACGAACTCTGTGTTGATGCATTGCTATTAGTTACAATATGACATCAGACAAGTTGTTTCATCATAGAGCTATATAAAAAACAAGTAGTCTCTCAAGTAATCTCTAATTTCAATCATTCTGAGGATCGCTTTCTAGCGCATGAAGTGAAGCGTGATGTGCACGCGCAATCATAATGTTCTACTGATTTGTCATTGGAATTAAATACACAAAGCAAATGTTTACAGAAACAAAATTAAAATTTATAAAAGTTTTTTTTTTAAATCAATAAAATGTGTGAAATTCTTGTTTATCGACTTACTTAGTTAAAGTGTAAAGCCAATTTTTATTATTATATTTGGGGTAATATAAGTATGTATATACATACTATGCTGAACCTCGGCATACAAATGCAATGTTGTGAAAAACTTTACGTAAGTACACATAAAAGATACACAACGAATAAAAGTTGATTTTTGTTCAAATATCCACTCTATATTAGTATAAGTACACATAAAAGATACACAACGAATAAAAGTTGATTTTTGTTCAAATATCCACTCTATATTAGTATAAGTACACATAAAAGATACACAACGAATAAAAGTTGATTTTTGTTCAAATATCCACTCTATTTTAGTATAAATGACCTTAAAAAATGTTATGTACCTACTGATACTTGTTATACCAAATATTAAGCCATTTAGATAATTTTATAAGGAAGGACAGTTATAAAGTACTGTAATAAAACCAAAAACAATTTCATACAAAGGGCTCGCAGGTTGACATTGGGTTTTAATATCGAGTATCCGGGATGATTCGTCATCTTAAGCTCCATATGAGTTTAAAATGAATATTTTCAGTCCTCTGTGCAAATGCTGATTAAGTTTTGGTAAGGACGGACGCGAATCTTTTACGCTTTTTGTAAAAATATTCAACAGTTGAAAAACGCTCTTGTATTTGTCAGAAAAAAAATATGCTGATTTTAATTGTCCAAGACAGTGTTAAAAACAACATATTTGATTTTACCTGATAAATTAAAAATGTGTTTTAAAGCCATATTTTTAATTTTCACAATACTCAAGTCTTTATTACTAGGTACCTACTCGGATTTACTACTCGGTATACATTGTGTACATTGTTGCTTACCAAATACCTATTCATATGATTGTCTTATTACGTTACCTTAAGTATCTATTTTTTGAGATTATTAAGCAAGATACGGTCACCGTTTTTTTCGAATTAGTGCCTGCATACATAAATAACTTGACATGTATAAATAGGTTATCAATTAGATATCATTAAAAGTTATTTTAAGTATGGAATATTTTAGTAATTACTGTAATGTGCAATAATATTAACAGCATTTTTGAAGACTAATTTGCCATAATTTTCTTGCAGAACACGTAAAACAATAACAGGATCCGGGCCAGTGTTTGGCGAGGGACAAGGATGGGTATATTTAATTACAATAACGAGCGAGCGAGACAGATATGTAAATGTAACCTTTCGCTGAGCTGTTGAGCAGCTAAGAATGGATGACAAAAAGTCCTCAAGTCAGTGTGGTATAGAGAGCGAAGCGGTCGTCAGCCATACTTAGATAAGTCACAATAAAGTGACTTTTAAGTTATAAGTGACATTTAAGTTAGTGTTTATACAAGATGGCGTACCGGTCGAGTGTTGGGGTCATCATCTTAGGCTGCTTAGTCGGTAAGTTATGCAGACATTCTGTACCATATCTAGCTATATCTACGTTCAGGTTGGCATAGGTATCTATGTAAATGAAGTTCTAAGAAAAGCCACTAGGCTTTATAAATTACACCAGCTTCTGTGTGTGGGTCTTACTATGTAGATTAGAATAGAATATCTTTTGTACATCAAAGAAAGATAAACATAAAACAGAGATTATAATAAAAATATGAGGTAAAATGGGTGGTCCTATTGCTATTATTGATATCTTCCAGACAACTGTATATATTAAAAGTATTTGCTAAAATATATGTTGCAATAAAGTATTACATCAGTAATCTAGTTTATACACAGGTTTATATATGGGATAGTTATCAACGAATATTTATTTTTTGTATGTAAAAAATTGTAATAAGTTAATAGAACACAAGGTACATTCTATTTCAAACTATCTCCAAACTATAAATATAAGATAAAGATCATTTATTTGCAAAACATGTGTAAAACATGAAAAACACGATGAAAAAAAACACAATTTTTAGGACACAACATGCTCTACCGTTATAACGGTGTGCAAATCGAGATGACATGCTACTTTAACTTTTGGATAATTTTGATAACATACATACATACTTACAGAAATATAGGTTTTATTTACGATAATGCGGCTGAAACAGACCTTATTATTTTATGTTTGTAGTTATTAACTAAAATGTACACAATATGTTTTTACTTTTATTTGTTAATGACCTCTTTTATATAATAAAACGTAATTAAGATTTGATACAGCAATAAATGAAAATCTCAATGACCTTGAAGTGTTGAATACAAAATCCTATCTAATTTTATGATTGGTACTGTCGCTAGTGTTTTAATAAAACTTGTTTTATTGAAAACTACATCCTAATAGCACTTAATTTAAATTAGATTTAAGTAGATTATACAAAATCTTCTAGGTTAGTTCTAATATACTAGGTGATTCTAGGTTCTTTGCGACCTAAAAGAACTGGCTAGAAACTTACGGGTTCTGAGCAATTATTTTTTCATCTTTTTGGGATTTAACTCATAAAGTTTATACCCTTTTCAAAGATTCGACTTAACTTTTGTAAAAGTGATTATTTTTGTACAAACTATACAATAAACTTCAACGCGCTCGCTCCCTTTAATCATTTTGCGTCTAAAGAAAACTTATATTTCTCCTAGTAGTTATACTTTTAGCCCATAGCTAGTTTATTCACTTAATATTATCCTAACATCAACTTTGTTTACTTTGCGGTCGGGTTGCATAGGTATTGAGTTAGGTCTTTATGTATATGTTAATGAGTTAGGTCGTTTTTTGACATTAAAAAGATGAAATAAATCGGCATTTTACTTATGTTTATTTTTTTAACCTATTTCGTCCCACTGCTGGGCAAAAGTCTCCCCCAAATAAATGGAAAAGGGTGTCCCCCAAATTCCTCCATTTTATTATTTATCATTCATTTTTTTTTATCTTCAGGTTTTTGTTTTTCAATTCCTGCTGTCAAATCTTAAGTGTAACTTAACACACATAAGTTATAACCAAAAACTGTTTATGCAGCGGTAAAAAGAATAAATAACTCTCTATTCCACCAGCTGACACATAATTTGTCATTCAAAGCACGAACAGAGGCTACCGTTTGTTCTAAATGCTGATTATCACTAACGGTCTCTACTATATACGATCAGATTATTTTTATATTTATTGTCATTGTACTCCGTTTTAGACAGCATTCTTCAGTGCAATATTTTATCTATTACTATATACACAATAAACCTATCTAACTGTAGTCATTTTCTTGCTTTGATGACACATAAACATTAATCTTTAAACATTTAATCATAATATAGAAAACTAATTGTCTTAATTCAGGTAATATACTGATGTATTAAAATTAAATAAATAAAAATAATTAATGAATAATGTTGGACAATCCACACAACATCATCTAGCCCCAAGCTAAGCAGAGCTTGTGTTATACTTAAGTACTAGAAGACTGACATAAGTACTTAATACAATACATTACATAGATAGATATTTTTTTATTACACATAAAATAATAGATAATACCCAGAACACATGTATTAAAATTATAATTTTTCATTTCTTATTGAAATATTAACGTAATGTTTAATGAACTAATTATAACTTGACCTAGTGACTTCCGTCCACGCCTGGCCGCCACAAAAGCTACGCGTGGTTAGGTAATAGTGAAATCAGCGCTAAATATTGCTACACCTAAATTTTGTGCTATCTGTTATCTGCAGTTGCGTAGGAGTTCTGGAATTACAAACTGATTCGAATAGTCTAAAGCTAGACTTATTTTATTCACAAACCAACTGTTACAGTATTTTTTTATATACATATATATGAAACAATAAAGCTATTTGGAGACCGTTGCGAACTATCTATAGATAGCTCAACTGATCCAGATCAGCACCAAACGGAAGCTTACCCATGACACTGGCTGCATTGCCACGGTGAATTGCAAACGCTTGGCCATATACTCATCTCTCGGATCACTGCGTCGTTGTAGCTAGAGACGCTGAAATAATTTTGAATAACATAAAACTAGATTAAACCAGAATAATGCTAGATGATATTGAAGGCGATGAAAGGCTAGACTCTAGCCAGCTAAAGAATATTTAACTTCGGGCGTGAGACCTCTAGGTTATATTGTATAAGAATGGATATACGTAGACCGTATGGAATAGCAAGAGCAAAGAGAGGCTTATATCTACCCAGCAGTGCGTCAAATTAGACACTGGATGATGATGATGATGAAAGCTGTTTATCAGACTTACGTAAGCACTAAGAAGTTTCAAAACCTACTTAGTATTGATTGCTTGAAGACTTTGTAAGATAAATAGAGATGATATTGCACTAAGTACTTCATGTTACGTATTAGGAAGTGTATGACAGTCAATGTGAACAACTTTTATTCCTTGATGGTAGGCCGGAAATTACTATTTGTGTACGCTATTTTAATAAACATGTCTAAAGTACTTATAATTAAAAGACTTCGTAATGGATCACAAGTTTATATAAAATATTATTCATACATGTATTCTTTATCTGACCCAATACACGATACTTATCCTTCATACCGATTGTTAAATTATTTATTCATTAAACATTCATCAGTATACCATATTTATTTACCAGTTTCTTATGGAAAATATTATTTATTTATTATTCATATTTATTAGAAAGAAGATTATGATGATTTACCAGTTTCTTATGTATTGACAATATGTTTAAAATTCCAGTTCTGGCCTCATCAGCTGGTCAAAAGGGGCGGAAACCAGTCAACCCACCGAAGAGGACGTTTGAAGACAGAAACGCAGAGTCAGAAAGAGATGCGGAGATCACCAGCACATGCCCTGATGACGGCTTCTTCGCTGATGCTGAGCAGTGCGACAAATATTATGAATGCAGGTGCGAACCCATCACTATCATCCACTTCCTGTCTTGCCCCACTGCTGGGTAGGTACAGATCTGAGAGAGAGAGTTTATATCTTTCGCTGATCTTGACATTGCCCGCGCTCCTGGGCTATATCCATCTTCGAACCCATATATCCTAATAATATTATAAACGCGAAAGTTTGTATGGATGGACTTTTTTTATTTTTATATACACTGTACAACAAATAAACTGCTTTCAAAACATAATCAGCAAATACAAGACTTATTTACCTAAGTATATTGAATTAAAGAAACCTAACTGCATTTTAACAGACCAACTGCATATTTAAGTAGTTTTACGGAAATATCGTTGAAAGTTTATTGACTTTATTCGATACCGTTTTCAGAGAGGGTGAGATCATTGAAAAGCTGTGCCCTGATGGTATGGTGTTCAATGACTACGCGCCCGATCAGGAGAAGTGCGATCTTCCCTTCAACCTCGACTGCTCAGCGAGACCTAAGCTTCGTAAGTTCTTAGAAAATAAATAAATAATTTTCAATCAACCTCATATAATCCACTTGAATATTCCGCCAATCTGGAATTTTGTTTTTTTTTAAGTGTATTTTTAGTGTCATTTTTCATTCATTTATTCATTCTGTCAATTTTGATAGTTTGATTGATGGGCCTATAGTTAATACTTCAGAGATAATTTTAATTATATTCATATGGGAATGAATATAATTAAGAATTTACCATAACTTTTTGAGTAATCTTTAAAAAATGTGTTTAAGATACTTGTCAATGACAATTAGAGTCTGTTCTGCTCATATTTCTAAATTATTATATTTATCAAGATAACAAGATACTGCAAAATACAGATAAAACAACATCGTTTTTGAATATTTAAGTCATTTGAAGTGGGATTTTTACCATTTCATCTTTATTAACATATAACGCAATGACTTGTTGACCTTTTACGTCATACTGTAGGGCTGGTTTATAAATTAAATGTCAAATAAAATAAAGACAATATTATTCATAACTATAAATATTTAATAATAAGTTATTTCATAGATTTATCATTCATACTAAATTTCCTAGAGTCCTTTCTTTTTGTTTCGTAGAATTCAGTCCCTAAATGACATTTATTTTAATTATAATATTCATCAGCTCAATTCTAAGCATGTTATGTATTGTAAGTATAAATAATGGAATACTGACAGCCCTATTTCAATCAATCGGAGTCGCATCTCGGAATACAGATTACTAGTCGGTCACCGCAGTCGAGAACAACTTTCCAATCTCAAGGGAAGCGCGGCCTTGCCAACGTTTATTGTATTTACTTATACCTACTCGTTTACATACGTATTATATACATTATTACATAGATATACCTACGTCTATACATTAAAACTGAACTGAATTAAATTTTATCACGTAAACTTTGTTAATAATTTTGCTTGTCTTAAAAAAGATGGGAAATCTCATGATTTTGAATTTCCCATTAAAAGTCGTGTTTGTAAGCCGTATTTAAGTTTGTTACGAAAAGGTTCATAATAAAGTAATATAAAATATATTTAACTAACATAAATAAAAAAAACTTAATAACTCATCTCAAGTATTGCATATCAAAATATGTGCTACATGAACGACAACCTTAAAAATCTTTTGAGAACTCGACGCTCAATTTATATGCTTATAAATTAATTCTACTTACCGTACATAGTAACTCAAAGCTCTATCCTACCATACCGTTACCTTTCTGCTGTTGTTTTAATGTGTACTTTGATTGTTATATCTTATATAAATAAATTAAAATAAATAATGCTGAACAATCCACACAACATCATCTAGCCCCAAGCTAAGTAGAGCTTGTGTTATGGGTACTAGAAGACAGACATACTTAATACAATACATTACATACATAGATATTTTTTATTATACATACGCCACATCGGTCGTCAGCATACAGCAAATATCTGTCTATATCTATGTCAATCTCTTCAACAGAAACTCCGATCCCATCCCTCCACTGCATCCGTCAGAACGGTTACTTCTCCCACGAAGACCCGAAGGAATGTGGCAAGTTCTACTACTGCGTAGACGGCAAGTTCAACATGATCACGTGCCCCGACGGCCTGGTGTACAACGACAAGACCGGCATCTGCACCTGGCCTGATGAGGCTAAGAAGAAGGGCTGTGGAGCTTCAGGTACTTTTTCACTATTTTTCAAATGTTGCTAGACAAATGACACAAAAATATTTGTACCACAGACTTGTATGGTCAAAATTTTTTCGTGTCATTTGTCAGTTGTTTTAAGTTTAGATAGTTAACGTTTTATATATATATATATATATTATATATATATATATATATTATAGGCAAACGCGTTCGCTGATGCTAAGTGATGATGTGGTCTAAAGTGTGGCGCGTTTGCCTAGATAAAAATTAAGTTCGATAGTACAACATCAGTTACAATACGCAAAACCAGAAAAAACCTTAGTTCAACATTTTTTTTTAATTTCAGAGGTATTCGACTTCAACTGCCCGTCAGTAAACGAGACCTTCGGTCAGACCCACCCTCGCTACGCCGACCCTGATGACTGCCAGTTCTTCTTCGTCTGCATCAACGGCAAAACTCCTCGCCGCTCCGGGTGCAAGCTCGGACAGGCCTTCGATGATGACAAGAAGCACTGCGAATGGGCCAAGAACGTGCCTGAGTGGTACGTACAAATTAATACTGGGATTCTTATTGATGAATTTAGCACTAGTCTGTAAAATCAGCTTTGAACTAATTCTTAAGGTGTTTCAAAATTAAATTTATAACGATTGGAATCTTTTGTACTGTCTGTAGTGGGATCTGCTTTAGTAGCTAGTGTAATTTTTTTTTATATTTTCTTTCTTGTGAAGAGATATTTCATTGAACTTTGAAAGAATGTATTTCTATATGTTTTCATTATTAAACATTATTTGCAACCTTGTTTCTTGAAAAAAAGATAATAGCTAAAATAAAATATTAGTCCCGTTGTTTAGACCAACTTGTCGGGAAAAAACTATACGACTTATACGGGTGACAGCTTATCACACATTTTCTTCTAGCAGTCTGATATAGAACCTTTGTTTTTCAGCGTGGACTGGTACAAAGGCCAGCTGACTGATGCTGAGTTGGAAGCTCTGATGAACCCTCCCGTAGTCAAGAACAAGCCAACTGCTCATACCTCTCGTCGCAAGCCCAACCGCCCACCAAAAGGCAAATCAGCACCACCACATGAAGAAGATTAAAGCATTTCATTATCTAGGTTTTTTACAAATAAATTAATATTTTTAAAAAATTGGTTTCTTTACTTTTATTTCTCCATTCTATTTGTAGCACAGTACCTCGCACAATCGTTGATCAATCAATATTTTACAACGTAATCTTGTTACAAACTAAGTTACTATGGTAATCAGATTGATAATTCTTATAATACATACCTAAAATACATAAGAACAGAACAAAATAATAATATGTTTATCAGCATATGCATTGCACAAAAGTTTATATTTGATGGAAATATAACCTATTCACCGCGCAAAAAACATGATTTAGTAACGCCAGAGACGGTTTGGGAATTTTCTGATGATTTAGGAGCTACCACCGATTATTGTTTCTGTTGACAAGAACTGCCCCCATATTGATGCAACAATATAGGGCAGCTAAAATTAATGCGATGAAAAGTATGTATATATACTTTAAAAACTTTAGCTCGACGACTCGACGTTCTTATAATAGAGACTCAATTATGTGTCTTACATCGGAAAACACGTTGTGACGACGTGTTTTGTAAGGTTATGCATTTGCTATAGACATAACTAGACTTGTAGGTAGGTACCTACTACTATTTGGTAACATTATAAATGAATGAAAAAGAAAATCAATATTTTAATATTTTATTCTCACACATATTTTCTTATTTACATTTTTTCTTTCAATACTATTTTATTTACATAAAAATGTACATGATAAAATATATATGATTTAACATTTTATACAAATAACAATACATATTCCTATGGTAACTAATATCACGTAAAAACATCTGCATTTGGTCCTGTTTTTAAAAGTTATGGTAAAATATTTTATTTATAAAAATATAAAATTGTGAAAAAGTTAAGTTATTTATATTTGTAGTATCATTTAAAATAAATAAGTGTGTCGGTGGAGATACCATTTTATAATGATCGATAGAAGAAACGGTATTAAAATATATAAACGATCGTGTGTACAAGAAAGATCGCTAAAACTGTTCAAAAAATGAGTATAAATAGGTATATATTATTTTGATAATTATATAAAAGCCGTTGCACACACAAGTTTGTGGACAAAAACATCATTCGGCAATAAGATGATGAAAATATCCACTAACTTACTAGGTTAAAAAGGTAAATTTGAAAATTTTGAAACAAGGGTACGACAAAGTTACTAATTTCCCTAATAATGTGATGACTCTTCACCATCCTAACATAATTTAGACAAATACCGCCTCAAACCATTCCTCCTAGTCTAAATCACTGTTGTCCATGACCGCAGTGAGGTACCAGCTCGGGATCTTCACATGTCAGGTTCTGGTCATCGAAGACTTTGCCTTCTCCGCAAGCGATGAGACGGGGGTGGCCTTCTACGCAGGTGATGAGGTGGTGGCAGTCGCCGGGGACCGGGAAACGGGGGAAGGGCCAGAACTTGGCTGATTGAGTATGCGCTGGCACTTTGGTGGGGCACTTGAATCCGATCACAGCTGTAAACAAAAAAAAATTGAAATTCTGTACGTGGAAAAGTTGTGGTACGTGGAAAACTAAAACTAGTTTCGTTGAAGATTTTAGAGATATATCTTGATTCGTGTCTTGGTTCTAAATGGGAACCATAATACAGCAGGTGACGTTACTTTTTATATTTCTCTTCCATTCTAGAAATGCTTACTCTTTCAAATGACCTATACGAATAAGCGATAAAAATTAAGCTTGACTATTCTTGTTAGTTCTTTTGGGTTGGTCTGTAAGTTTTAAATTATTCTTGTGAACTTACTGAATAAACATAGACTTTGACTTCAATCAAAATATTTCAATTCAATTAAAACCGTTGAAATTCTTATTACTATGGTGACATCACATAATATTGCTTTTCACAATCGTAAAGATGATTGCAACTCAAACAAACTCCATCAAAAGCACTTTGCCAGTTACCTTCAGGGTTGCAGAAAGGCTGCAGAAGGTCGGGCCAGTTGCAGCCATGGATGCGCTCATCGTACACCAGACCTGGCGTGCAGGGCTCCTGGTTGGGGATACCGAAAGCGCATTTCACGTAGCTGGTGGAGCATTCGCTGCTGTCAGGGTAGATGCCGAACTGATACTCGCAGCCGGGAGTGGAGTAGGGTGTCACTGAAATTGGATAAATATAATAGTTTAAGGTGATATTGAAAAGGTTTTGTGAGAGTTTTAGGGTGATTTTTGATGCAGCCGAAGCACTGAAATTAGAAAAGATAATTATAGTGGTTTTAGGTTCGGTTAGTTAAAATATGATTTAGAGGTTTCGTGTAAGTTTTAGGGTGAAAGTAGGGGGTTTTGATGCAGCTGAAGCTACAAAAAAAGCGAACCTAAATAATTACATCTTTCTCTACTTATGAGCGTAGCATCTCATTGATGAATTTTGTTATTAACAACGCGACTACTACTATGGCGAATCGTGTCTCATACATCTATTTTTCTTTAAAGTTTATCTTGACTTCAATGATGCATTATGGTTTACAATTATTACTTACAAAGTGTTAAATAGAGGTCGAAAAGAACTTACAATCAGCTTTCCTCTCCCCGCATTCGACAGCCCAGTTATAGTTGCAATGGTTGTGCACTGCTCCTTTGCCATCGAAAAGCAGACCGTTCTCGCAGGTCTCCGCCGTCAGTGTACCGTTGGTGCACAAGAAGAACTGGTCGCAAGCCTCTGGATGAGCGTAAGCCTGGAAGTTGCAGAAAAAAAAAATAGATTACACTTCTGTTTGTAAGTAAAGTAATACTTTATTTTATAATAATTTGACGACCGATGTGGCGCGGCGGGCGAAAGTCCGCCTGCGACGCGGAGGTTGCGGGTTCGATTCCCACATTCTCGACTAACTTTTGGGAATGTAAAATTTTTGTAGCGTAAAAAAGATGTGTAGTACTTCAGTTTGGATCTATTAGCGTGGGGTATTTTTTTAATGTTGCGTTGAATTTAAATTTTTGCAATGCATCAGTAGTGTAACGAACTAAAACACTATTGCAATGTTATTAGTTTTAATTATAGGTATGTTCAAATGGATTGTTGCTACATGAACAGTGGTCTTGTGTTGTAATATGTATAATTTATACCTGAACTCCATATTGCTCTGGACAGGCTGGAGCTTGTTCCAAGAGGATGCCTGCGTTAGCTGTAATGAAAAAAAATTGATAAATTAATATTATTTATATAATTAAACAGACAAATTCGGAAAAAATAATGGAACAAAAAGAGTACTGAAAGTTCGAGTGCAATTTTCAAGGTTTTCTTATGAAAATAATTAACATACAAATTGCTGCAAAGTAATTAGTGAGTGTAAAAGTATTTCAAAGTTTAAAAAGTCAAAGTGACCTCGACGTGTATTGTTTTGCAGTCAACTACAACCTTTTTGGAGGCCATTCTTTACATAATTCAGGTCAACATATTGTACGTATTTTGAACAGATATCTGGGTGCTAAGACTTAGGATAATGTTCTGAAGCTAAGACTCAGGTTTAGAACAATTATTATATAATTTTCGCTTACGTTTCTCAAATCAGGAGCTGATACAATTTTGACAGATTTATTAATTGGTAGACGCAAGCGTCACGATATCAATCATACGCTTAGAATCATAGAATCTCAGCCTTAGCTTATAAAAAAGATGTGCAGTAACAAAGTTTCAGACCCGCAAAATTACTATTTGATTTCACAGTAATAGAGTGTGTTAATGCGTTTAATTGATTGCATCATCTGAACTACAATTAACTAGTGGATTGTGGAGTCTAGGACCGTTTAAAAACAACACTAACAACACGAGGTAACAACACTTTCAAGGCATTAGTGTGTGTAACAACACGATGAAGCGTGACGTTGGGTCAACCTTTGCCAGAGGGCTTTGCACTCTGCAGACTTGTGCAATAAGTTAGTCTTTAAAGTCTAGAGCTTTTTTGTGTTAAACGGTAAATCCAGCAATCGTTTTTAGGATCAATGTCAATACTTAATATAATAATGCTTAATAATTATTTAAGAGCTGTAGATTTAATACAAAAATGAAAACAAAATATGAAATTTGTCTTAGGCGATTGCTTAAACGCGTTCAAAATATTTGAATTTGAAGACTTGGTTGTTTGTTTTTGTAACGCAAAGCAACAGGAGATAAATAAGTTTATAGTACAATAGGATGTACACAACGAGTTTTATTATTTTAGTACATAACTGTATATTTTTTATTAATTATTTACATTGATATCTTAAAGCGTGTTCAAGTAGATAATTTTAATTCATTGACTCTTCTCACGTTTTTATTCTGAACCTTACCCCTTCCAGATAAGGTATCCTTTTACCAGACACGTGAATGAAGTAACTATCCACATCACGACATGGATGTCGACCACAGTATCAACAACCTCCGCAGTAACACCACTTTTACTTTCAGAACAATACGATAGACACATCTAGGTAGAATCTTATCGTATATATATATCGACGTAATTACATGAATTGTGCGTAATTGTTAGTGACGAATAATAAAATCTTTTAGATATGTCAATTAAATGTAAACAATTAAATGTATGAACATGTTTGTTAGAATATCATTTAAGAATTTACAATTAAAAAAAAACTCAAAAATAGTAATGATGATGAGATGATGAGAGAGTGATTCAACGAAAACAAAATAAAATAAATTCTTACCAATGCTAAAATTTTAATGTCACAGAATTAGGTAGGTATATTGGCATCGACTAAATAGCAGGCTTTTTTTAAATGACGAAAATACTTATTTCTTAACAACTTACGGTCAAGATTGACAATATAATTGTTTTGTAGTCCAGTCATTATATACATTTGGAAATGAAAATGAAACGAGAAAGCTAAATTTTGGATATAACGTTTCGTATCTCAACGTAGTATGATAAAAATCTGAATTTAACCCTTTTTCAAAATGGCGGAAAATGCACTAGGTTATTTTGGTCGACAATTTGAACTTAAGCTTTTCTAACCCCCCCCACGTAATACCCAAAATTTGGCTTTATCGATTCATTTTCATTTCTAACCCGATTTTTCCAACGTAATGACTGTCCAGTTATTACGTCGGAAAAATCGGGTATTATGACAGTAAAGTATAAAGTATAAGTATAGCGGTCACTGGAAAAACTGTCTATGACATAAGAAAAAGAAATAAGAAAAAGAAGAAGAGATTGACTGGCACTCTAATGCGACAAAGTATGACCAAGTACCTAATTAAAATGACAGGTTATATGTATTTGTATAATATACGTTGGTTCGAAAAGGTTACCCACCATTTTTTTAGATTACTTTATAAAACTATAATTGGTTTTGATTTATAGCTACATATTAGCGGTCAGAGCTAATAAGCGAAAGTGGTTACAAGCAGCTGGCCTTGAAGCGCTATACCTAGCTACTTGTACACATACCTACTTATAGTAGGTACTTTAAGTTAGATCACTTTAAGGCGACGGGTAGGGTGAAATTTTTCATAATAAATAAAAATGTCAATAACTTCCAAGTTTATTATTTATTTATTATATCTATACACACGTTAAACTTGTAACACGGCATAGTTTTTGCCGTGGTGGTTAAACTCTAGACAGTCAGCGTGGCAACGTCACAATTTCAATTTCAACAAAAATGCTGACAACGGCGCAAAACACATAATGAGCCGCGCACAGTTCGGATAGTCAAACTCTAAAGCAGTGCCTTATGTATATTTGCGAGCACACAGCAATCAAACACTTATGATTCCTAAGGCGCTACTCTTCTTCTTCTTTAAACACCTTAATGTAGAAATGTTTTCTTTAGAGTCACAAGATACGAACCATAAGAATAGCTGTGCTGAGTTTGGTACCAAACAAATCTGCCAAACCCATAAAAAATGGGATCTTAAACCACACTTTTGCAAAAGGTGTTGGTACTAAACTTACATTTAAAAGTAAACTATATCCAAGAGCAAAAATTTTGAGTAACAATACACTAGTTCAATATATGTGTTATAGGAAATAATAAGTTTCACAACTCCACATGCTATCACTTTTTCTGAAAACAGTTTTCGGTTTCCCCAAAAACACGCATTTGGCTATACCCGTCACTTTAACGTATATTATTCGATACTATGTGTGTGATAAAAATATCTTACTTCAGGCGCTTGTAGACATTTTTTTATATCACATTTTTTTATTGCAAGTAGGTATTACTGCGAGTATTAATATAACATAAAAAAATACATTATAATACATATAACATAAAAAACAGAATTAACGGTAACTATATTATGTGGTTCTATCTTAAATGAGGGACGTATCAATAAAATTATTTCTTCTTTAATACTTTTTGAAAAGAAATTTTCGATTTTAGCATAAATACATATTTACTGCAGATCATTTTGAATATAAATGCATAATACATATCCATGTTCATAGTTTATCAACTTTCAAAGGGGTAGTCAGGTCGAAAGTATACAATAAATTGGAGATGTCAATGGTTTCCGCAAGTTACGTAAGATGAAATAACAACAGGTTTCTCCGCACCTTCCGCGGTTTTGCAATAACATGAATAGAAAATCTATTCATTCAAACAACGAAACAACAGATTTAAATCCTATTGCATCGAATTCTTAAACAAAACTTTGGTTAATAAACCTGAACTACACACTTCAATTACTTTTATTAAGAAAATAAGTTTTGGGGGCTTATTTAATAAAAATTCAAAAAAACATTATCTATCTAATATAATTTACCAAAACTTATATGTATACCATAATTTAAACCTAAGATAATTTACATTGATTACTTTTTTGACACAGTCAATGAGCCTATAAAATGAATTTGTAATTTTTTATTTATTTATTTATTTACCATTTGAAAAGTTTACATAATTACTTAATCTAAAACAGCATTAAGAAAACCACAAGGTTTGTAGATGTAATGTTATTGTTTTGTGTATTTCGCAATTTGGTGTGTTTTGAAACGTCATTGTCTTAAAAAGAACCTGTCATTCATGTCATTTTTGGACCCGTCATTTAACTAATTCTAATCTAATAAAATAGTATGTCAGATCTCCGCCTTTTTGTTAAAAGATTAGTAAACTTAAATCCCCGTAAACTCCGACATTGGCAAAATCGTGGCAACCCTAGCCTGCGAAAAGCCACTAAGAAAAAAAGAAGAAGAAGTAAAATAGTATGCACACAACATTTGTAACACGTTTGGTAGGTTAAGTATCGACTTGATGAGACCACTAGTTGACCAAAAAAGCTGTCCAGTAGCATTTCTGTACAAATATTAATGGACACAATATTACTTGGCTATCAGCGAGTTATTTAATCGTAACAAATGCAGACCCGTTTTGATTAGTTTTCTATAAACCAACTTATTAGCAATCACATTAAAGTAATAAATATAGGTAACGCAATAATTACAAGTCTTTAGCTTGTATATGTTGTAACATGTATAATTAAAACAAGTTGAACAAACTTTTTTGTGACATTAATTTTATTTATAAAAGTACTTATTTGTGCGTAGGTTAATAAATAACCTTACCTAGGTATATTTTGTATTGCTTATAAAGTACATATGCCATTATGTAATTAATAATAATAAAATTAAGTACATACATAAAGACGCATACAACCAATTCCGTACAATACAAAAATATTCAACGTAGCAAGAACTCGTTTATGTATTTTGTATGAAAGTTATGGGACTACTTCCAAGATGCATAAAACGAAATTCACCTAACAAGATTACTTTGTATGTATTTTATAAACGATCTTATTTCTTCAGTTTTTGCTTTATTTTTATGGCGAATTTTTAAATGTCCATAAATATTTTACTATTTACTTAATGTTCCATATAAAAAAGAGTTTTGTAAAGCCGATTTGAGTAAAACTTAGAATCACATACAAAACAAGCAATAAAATATTATCAGATATATGATTTCACAATATAAATCCCCCAGAACCTAAATAATTCATTATTTTTAAATGTCGTTCGCAGGCTCTCGCCTCGCCTTGAGTTTCGTTTGGTCTCGATTCCGGCTCCTTTCCAATCGGTTGGCCAACCGGCGGAGGAAATATTTATTCAATTAATTTTAAGGCCGGTAATGTTAGATGTTTGTACCTTGTCTAGATTTCACGTATGCACAGAATTGTAACAATTAAGATTATTAACGCAAATGCATAAAATATGCAAGGTATGTCAGATATTTAAAAAACGACATGTTATTTGTTTTTATTTTGGTATTAAATGTACAACTCAAAAATAAAACAATGAATTGAATATGTTAAGAAAAAATGAGACAATTTCATCTAGTTTTTATTTAATTCATCTACCCCTTTGTACAAAACGCATAAACATGATTTTTTAGGCTATGCTTTCTTGTATGTGTTACTTGATTAAGTACATTTTTTTTTAATGTGCAAAAAATGAATTAATACAAAATTGTCTTACATTAATAAACGAATAAACGAACAAAATACATTGTAAAATACACTTAGTATGAATTGTATAATTTGCTATTCTTTCTTAGGCTTCTTCCTTTTCTTGCCATTTTTCCGGTGTTACGCTGTTTATGTGTATAAGTATATAAGTACATACATAGTTTTGTTAATAGTGCCTTTAAGCCTATGTTAGGTTTGTCTAGGCACTAAGTTCTCATACAAATAAACAGAGCAATGAACATTGATGTTACCTATTATATATTGATGTTATGTATGTTAAGTACCTATTTATAAAGTCATTCATGAACATATCACACAACGCTCAGTACTAAGCAAAGCATATACAATACCCATTGTGCTAACCACCTAACAATTGTCAACTCACCTTGTAGCCTACATAGTCAAACAAATATTTGTTTTATAGTAATACATACTTTCTCAACTAACACATTATATAATACTTATGTATTGTTGGATGCCGCTTTTTGATGTTTTGTCAGCTAGTTTCAACATTTAACTGTCAAAATATATTTCATTGATCTTATGAGAAACGAAATTGTGGGGTAGCTACAAAATAATTATTTAATCAATGTGATAAAAATTTCAAAGTATTTTAATTTAATTAATATAAGACAGATTGTGTATTCAAAAACAAACTTAAAATCAATATATTATAGACCTTTTTGCAATTTAAATCAGTTTTAATATTACATAAGGCTGACATAAAACCGATGACCCTTAAATGAGACTTGTTTATCTTCTTGTTACATAGACGTTTATATAATAAAACTAGCTTATCTGGTTTTAACTGGTTAGTTTTCATTCTGATTGCTTGCTCATCAACATCATCAACCTATATCAGTCCACTGCTGGACGTAAGTCTCTCCCAAGACGCGCCACTGAGCGCGGTCCTCGGCTCTTCTCATGTTGTGTTTGACAGCTACACTCCGCAGATCGTCGCTCCATCTCGTCGGAGATTGTCCTGCACTACGCTTGCCTAAATATAACAGCGTTTATCACTCTGAGACCTTAAGATGTTAAATTTTAACTGCATTGGCATCTCATAAGCACGGCTATGCGAGCATATCTGCTTGCTAAATTAAGTACGGTGGTAGTATTTCCTCAAACGAGCTCTTAAACAAATAAAATAAATATTCACGGACATTTCACACATTACACTCTTGCCCCAATTTAAGCTCGTACAATGGGAACTAGATTGGTGGTAGAACACTTTTTGTTAACTTGGCTATGATTTTTACTAGTTAGAATGTTAAAGGTCGTAGTTTTTTATAATATTTATTAATATTTCCGCATTCACTGTTTATTGCTAACCACAAGACATTTGAAGTTTTTCGACCTTGCTTCTACATAGTATTGATTACGTTCTTGCATTTTAAACACTTATTAAAGGTTATGCTTACACACTTGTACACCTCTACATGGTAGAGACGATTTACACATTTATAAGTACAGTCGCAAGATAAACACAAAGTTACACTGCGTAACTACTGGCCAAATCAATCAGTACTTGTCAACTTAGCTACCGCTAATTGTCAACTACCTGTGTTGTGTAAACACAGCTTTTAAGTACTGACTCTAAGCATCATCTTCAAAACAATATGCGCTGACTATATATAGTAAGGTTGTAAATAAGAAGTTAATGTTAAAATATTCTCGTAAGAATTATAAAAAAACTTTACACACAGGTGTGTAAATCGACTCTTATTTGAGGATTTCAAAAGAATATTAATGTTTTATGGTTAAGAAAAGCCCGTGGTCGAGAATTATGGAAACGGCTGGGGGAGGCCTATGCTGAAAAGCAAAATATGTAGTCCTTTGATACCGGCGGCGTCTAAATGATAATATTGTTATAAAAAAAAACTAAGGTCATTCAAGACACTTGACAATATGTCAACATCATCACTCAAATATTATTTGCAGTAGGTATCTGTATGGATGTGACGTTAGACATAATTTAAGTTATATTACGTTAAACATAATTTAAGTTATATTACGTTAGACATAATTTAAGTTATATTACGTTAGACATAATTTAAGTTCTTCATCATAATTTAATTGGACTTCCTTGTCAAGGATTGTGGAATGATCTTTGCGGAACCTCTTCAATATTTATTTAATTTATGCTTGGAGGCGAATTCATACCCTAAACAATGGAAGCTCACACGGGTGATCCCTGTTCCGAAGGGCAGCGCTGGCTCGGACGTGACGGGGTATAGGCCTATAGCTGTTTTATCATCTTTCGCTAAAGTGTTTGAGACAGTCTTACACAAATATATCTATGAGCAAGTAAGTACGCAGTTGTCGGACGCTCAGCACGGTTTTAGGCCCGGTCGAAGCACGGACAGTAACCTGCTATGTTTTATGACATACGCAGTTCCTGCTCTAGACGCTGGTGGCCAGGTAGATGCTGCTTACTTTGACTTCCGAAAAGCCTTCGACACTGTAGACAATGACGTGCTGTTGAGGAAGCTTGCTTCGATTGGATTTGCTGTGGATCTTTTAAGGTTCTTCTGTAGCTATCTACGGGGAAGAATGCAATATGTGGACTACAATGGATATACATCTGAAGCATTTTTTACTAACTCCGGAGTCAGTCAAGGTAGTAATCTTGGCCCCCTGGAGTTTTTAATTATGATCAACGATCTCCCAACTGTCATCAAGCACTCTGTGTGTCTTCTCTTTGCGGATGACCTTAAGTTAATCCTTGAGATCAAAGATGGCACCGATTGTGAACTTTTACAAAAAGACATCGATAGCGTAGTAAAGTGGAGTAAGGCTAACAAATTGTATTTTAATGCGGAGAAATGCTGTGTCATGACATACAGCAAATCTGTTAACCCTGTAACTAATACTTACAGCTTAAGCGCAAATAACATGGCCCGAGTTTCATCTGTTAGAGACCTTGGAGTCGGTATGTGTTCGGATTTAGCCTTTCGTAATCACATTGTGGATATCTGCAAAAAATCTTTTCGAAATTTGGGATTCATACTGCGACAATGTAGCAATTTCCAAAACGTTAACTCGCTTAAAGCATTATATAATGCGCTAGTACGCAGTAGGCTTGAAAGTAGTGCTATAATATGGAGTCCGCATGAAAAGAAGTATAGCAGCATGTTAGAGAAAATTCAAAACAAATTTACTAGGTTTCTATATTTAAAATTGTACGGAGTTTACCCGTTCTTTCCTCTTATGTACCCTACTCTCTTCGTTTTAGGGATGGTAGGGTATTATAAGCTTGAGGTGAGAAGAAGGGTTATGCTGGCCACATACATTTACAAACTACTGAGAGGTATGGTGTACAACCCGCGAGTACTGATGCATGTGGGTCTGTATGTGCCGAACAACTATGTACGCGCGCGGCGACACAAACTACTCGCAGAGCCCAAAGCTAGGACTAATTTGTTGAAGGAAGCTCCTTTAACTGGTGCCCTTCGCCTTATAAACAACCTTTGTGAAGACGAAGAGTTCGACCTGTTTGTGGTTTCGATGACGAAATTTACAGATAGGGCTTATTTCTACTTAAGCTAAACTTTGTTTACATTGTCGAATTAGTTAAATCTGTAATGACCTTGTAAAATGAAATAAATAAATAAATAAAATAAATAAATAAAATAAAAGTTATATTACGTTAGACATAATTTAAGTTATATTACGTTAGACATAATTTAAGTTATATTACGTTAGACATAATTTAAGTTATATTACGTTAGACATAATTTAAGGCCATAGACATAAACCCTAGATATTTTTTTTTATTGATACCTATTTCAATATATATACTTTCAAATTCCGTTGACAGATTTATCTACAAGCTACCTTTATCCCTAAAAGATTGTGACATCATACTGAGGAACAATACCACAAAGTATCTAATTAAAATCTACCACAGATTAAAACTCAGATTACTACTCGTAAATGCAGTGATTCTCGTAGACTTTTTTTTATATTAAAATAACGCATACTTGCATTTTTTATTTTAAGTATCTACCTACATAATTAATTTAATTTAACCATGAGTTAAACACCACGCTGATTGTTAATAACGATAAGGTGCAATCTTCTGTTTATTTACATCTAAGCAGCGGTTAATTACTGGCCATAATTATGTAGATTAATCCTGGTATTCTAAATCATAAACCACGATTTCCTCAACTCATACTAACAAAAGGCTATATTTTCGAACAATATATAATAATTATATGACTATAAAAAAGCTTTACAAAAAGCGTAAAAAAAGGTATGTATAATTCGAATAAAACATGAAAATGGCTTGTATTAATGAATACCTCAACTTTTTATTTTTTTTTTAGACAAAAAATAGAAATAGAAAAAATATTTCGTAATACCTGTTTCGTATGTTATGTGTATTAGGGATATAACTTCAACACCTACAATATGATATGATACAAGCGTACCATTTATTTTGGTTGAACAATTTAATAAATATCACTTAGGACTCTTTGATTCAATTACTAAATTGAATAAGCTTTATTCTGTAAGAAAAATCAAGTCGACATTACATTGTTATGACCGAATTCAAATCTTAACGTCTCTTAGGTGATTGGTGGCTTATAATGAGTGAGTATAAATAAGTTGTGTTAAGTATGTTTTAATAATGAATCCAGTTTTAGTGACATTTAAAATGATATCAGTGAATAAATGTTTGAGTCTCTTCGTCATAATATCACTACAGAGCTTGTAGAGACTATACAATTTTGATTTGACTTTTTTGATTACCATACAGGTCGACTAACGTTTTACAAAATAGGATTAATTTTGATCATTAAATTAGATGTCCACAGACTATTAGGATGCTATTGTGTAGGTATCGAGTTTAATTCTGAAAAGTTGACATTTGACATGTCAAAAATAACTTACCAAAAGCAACGCAGGCGGCAAGAATCACGAATCGCGCACAAGTCATAGTCTGTCACGTCTGACGTCGATGTCGGCCCGCCAACACTGGAGGCGAGTCAACCGGCGCCCGTCGCAGCCGCGGCCGTGGCCCAATGTGTAGGGGGGCTACTGACTGCTGCGCTACTTTATCAGTCATCATCAGCTGTAAGAGTCGTCAGACGACCAAAAGCATTAGGCCATTCAAGAAAAAAAAAAGTTTATTGCGCTGTTTTTTTCGAACCTAGTTCCTAGACAAACTTAACATAGGCTTAAAAGCACTAATTAACGAAAATATTAAAATAAAAAACCGGCATATGACACATGCGTTTAATTCAAACGCTTTTTAACACAAATGGTTAATGGTAAATGTACACTAACTCAACAGCTTTTTAAGACGAATGGTAAATGTACTCAGCGTCTCTAAAAGAGACAAAAAAGGGTTTAGACTTCACGTCACACAAAAAACTGCATTTCCAATGACATCACAATACAAAATTAAGAATTATTACTGGCCAAACTTACTGGCCAGTATTTTTTTTTGCTAAAAATTGTTAATTACGATCTAGCGTATTGATCTCAATAATACAAAGCTACTCTTTAATCAAAACTACACACAAATATTGCAATAACATAAATAAAAAAACCAAGACTATAAATATGACACACGTCTATATTGAGTTCAAGTCACTATTACGAAAATGGGCATATACCTCGTGCAGCGTGATTTGCTTAACTACACACGCACGAGCACATTGATGGAAGTGACATTTACAATTTTTTTTTATATTTAATAATCTTATATTTTTATTTTCAGAAAGATGACATGTTTGAGTTCCGTCATTTGTGAATAAAACAGCAATTTTATTTTAATTAAAATTGTTGTGCTGTTGTAATGTTATGCTGTTTTCCTGTCTAATTTTGGTAGAATTTTAAACAACAATACTTTAGTTCGCTTAAAATCGTTGAATAAAAAAAAAAAGTGTTAAATAGTAATGTGTATCTATTTAATAATATCGAGATTTAGATATTTCAACGAACTTTTAACATAATCTATAGATTACTTAATTGTCAAACCGATGACATTGTAGAGATTCAAGGATTTGTCGATTACCGTTGTCGTCTTGGTTTAGAATATTAATTTGTGTCTGTATACTTGTCATTCATAAGACCAGTAGCAAAATAGTTTAGTCTAGACTACACCCAGACTTTTCTATCTAGAAAACAAAAAAAAACTAATTTACTTTTAGGCAAGCATTCAGAAAAACGCCTATAGTGTTTTATAAACTAGGCCATCAACCTAGACGTAGTTTTTTTCGTAGTCGATTTAGTAACTACCTAAGAATAAGAATTATTTATTGTAAAACAATGTAGGAATTGTTTCAACCGCCTACGCATTTCTGATTGTAATAAAACAAAGTTTACAATAAAATCAAGTAGGTATTTAAAATGCATTGTGCATTCTGCAGTATCCTTACGATTTAAATGTTTTAGAAAGTTGCCCGCAACAAGTTTCTGTACAAACTATTTTATTTGGGTAAATAATGAGTACCTGTGGCAATTCGTAAAGCAAACACGATCGCTTGGTCGGTAGATCACAATCACCCAAATGGGTGCATGCAGGTATATACCCGGTATATATACCGGGTATATACCCGGGTAATTGGGTATACCCAATTACCCGGGTATTTACCCAAATGGGTAGATTGGGTATATACCCGCCGCCCATCTCATATATATCTATATAATTTAGGAGTCCGCGACGAGTCGCTGTGACCCACTATAGGACAAAAGGTCCTAAAGCGGGGAACGGAGTCACTTAACGGGACTACTGTGCTCTATCTATAATGTTTATTTTACTATACATATATATGTATTATGCACTTTGGATCAGCCACATCTTTTAGTTAAATAAATAATTTTACTTTTTACTTTATCTCTTCGTGCATATCCAGGCACGTAGTAAAGCCACCGATTGGTACACGCCCGAAAAGCATGATCTCTGAATGACATGACTTAGTGACATATGTCATGATAATTTTTCTATTAAGATATCCGCGTGATTAAGCATTGTCTCCGGGCCCAGGTGACCTGGCTTTCTTACGTCAATGGTCGCGTGTTCACTTGCGCAACACTGCCACAATTAAGGCTGATTTACACGTATTAAGTTGCCAAGTCTTAACTAAATTTTAACTAAATTTCAAGCGACTTAATTTTAAGTAACCGTTTACACGTAAAAATACCAAATAACTAGTTAAACTCATTTATTCGCTCATTTATTGTTTCTTTAACACCAAAATTTTCAATCGCCATAGCGGAAACGCTATAGCGGAAAGACGATGTTGTTTTGCTTGCTTATTTCTGTAATTTAAGCTTTTAATATTTCATAAAATTCAAACATTCTTTAATGAACTTTATTGTCGTGTCTTCCGTCCACTTCGACATTTTCGAAAGATTTTTATTTATAAATTAAGCAGGAACTACGTTGCAATCATTCCGCCAGCTTAAGCTTTTCACTTAAATTTAACTTAATTTTGCCTGTCCAAACGTGTCAAGTGATTAGCCACGCCCACCAACTAAACCGAAAAATAGACAAAATTATATTCTACCTTGTTTAGTTGCAACTAAATTTTAACTTGCAACTTCTTACTAAATTCACTGTTTACACGGGATAAGTCACTTAAAATTAAGTTAAAATTTAATAAATTTTTAGTCAACTTGATACGTGTAAATCAGCCATTATTGTCTGTAATCGGTCTGCAATCCAGTCCGGCCTACACAGGGATGTATCTAGGTTGAATAAAAATAAACTTTTTATTTTAATCAGAAAAAGATTACACATTCTCAGTATATAGTTTGGTTTGTACAATGTTAAGGTACCTACTGGATGCTATTAAAACCTTATTTTGAAAAAAAATTGTGCCTAGATTCATATCAAGTCTCATAATGAATCTTAAAATTTTACTGGAGCTGGTAGTAGCTCTGCCTTCCATGCTGCGGCTCATGGGTTCGATTCCCACAAAAAGTAAATGTTTGCGTGATGCACATAAATATTTATTCTGTGTCTGGGTGTTACTATGTATGTTAACAAAAAAAAAAGGTAGCACTCCGGGAGTGCCGGCAGAAGTGAAAACTTCAATATTAACGTTGTGTTTTCACTTCTAAGTTTTCACATAAAAATATAACCACAGACGTCATAATGACAATGACAATCACAATGACACAGACACATTCGCGCAAGCGCCCTGTGCCGCCTAAACAGAGTCAGCACACTCAGGCACGGTAGAAAGAGTGGGAGATACTAGTTCCTCTCCCTTTCCCTCGATCTTACGCTTTCGATCAACGTCACGTGACCCTGACGCGAGTTTGAAAGTTTTTTCAACCCACCCAGCGCCGCTAAAGAAGTTTTCACTTCAAAAAATTATTCTATCAGCAGTCTAGTTCCCATAGTACAAGCTCTGCTGAGTTTGGGAGTAGAGAGTGATGTATGAAATGTCCAAAAATATTCATTTAATTTATTTATACTTATTAGTCAGGGTAAATGAAACTACAATATGACGTTTAAAATTAAGTATAATTTACCGTTTTGTATCGAAATACATTATACACTATACTATTCTAATTGTATGACACTTCACGCTTTCTTCGGGAACTTGTTCTTTTCTGTGGGCTGATCTTCGTAGTAGTTTTCACTGGAAAAATAAATAGAAAAATAATTCAACGGTTAATTAAAAATTAGACGAAAACAGACCAGTTTTTCTTTGCGTAATAAGTTATTAATTTATGATAAAATGCTTTAATTAAATAAATAAATCTCTCTCTGGCTTATTAAACTACTAATTATGTTATATTAACTAATAATGCTATAATGTTATGTTGAACGAGCCTGTGACTATCACACAATAATGTTATTCCAAGCGAGGAAATGAAGCTATATACTACATTATTTATTTATTCTGATATCCGAAATAATTGTATTCTATAAGAACCGTAAGCTTAAGAAAAACTGCACTGAAATTGATGCCTATGTGGTGACAAACTAGTGCTATAGGTATTAGAAAACAATACTGAAATTAAAGACTAGCTTTCTTTTAGTATGATATGACAAGCTTGTTTAAATCTAGGTTTTACCTTTTAACCCATTGTACTACTGTTTAGTTTCTAGTTTTAAGTTTTTGTTCCTGGTGTACAATAAAGTATTATCATTCATTCATTCATTCATTCATTTTATAACACGTACCATCCGACAACTTTCTCAGGGTTATCGCACGTAAAGGTATCCTCATTGTAGACCTTGCCAGATGGACAGCTTCCCTTCTGAGGCTGGACTCCATTCCGGCAGATGTAGAACTTCTGGCAATCATCAGGGTGGGGGAAGGTAGGGTGGGGGAGGGAACGACCGTTGGGTCCCATGACCTCGCCATCGGGGCATGTGAAACCGTCATCGAGGACATCTGGAAACAAAATTATGGTTTAGAGATTTTTTTATTTAATCAGCAGATTATCCCCAAAACCAAAATTGCCTTTGGTTTTAGGGTTAATAATTGTGGGTATTTCATGAATTTACGGTTTCAAACTTAAGCAGAAATTATACAGTGTAAGTTATGTGGATACACCTATCTCCTCAGATACAAAAAACGGGAGTCAGATTTTTGGAAATAACCTAACTTTAAACTTTATTTTTTATATTATCAACATTATTTTTTATACTGTGTTTTGTTATACCACCTTGTATGCTGAGTGCTAAACGGGAAGCCTTGACGATATTCCAAAATACCGAAACAAATTTTGCAGTAAAAAAGTAGACAGCGTGAAACGTACCTTTGGTGATCTGGTCGCACTTCCTGTTGACAAGATCTTTCCAGTCGCAGTTTGAGGTGTCTTCGTTGAAGTACAGGCCGGGAGGGCAGGAATGCTCGTTGGGAATCCCCTCACCACAGAATATGAATTTGTCACAGGCCTGTAATAAAAAAAAACATTAATTTAAATAAGTTTCATTCAAGTTATAAACTCTTTAGAACTCTTCCCATGGGCGATGTAGTGTTTGAATGTGCCTTCAACTTTACTCGTATGCCATACTCAATATATCTACTAAATATATAAGTACTAAATATATCTATGCAACATAAATAAATTAGTATTTATGGCTATTTAACACAACGTCATCTAGTTTAGCCTAGCATAGCAAAAATCGTAGCACTACGCAACAACGTTTGCTTACAAATTTTCACAGTTTCAAGTTTCCCTCAAACACCTAGAGATCGTATCGGAGGCTTATAATTTTATATAAATAACTTACGAAACAAAATGGATTTCTGGTCTATACTTTTTGAGATTTCTAAACTGATTTTCGACCAACCTAACCTTACTTTGTATCCTCATAAGTTTTTTACAAAACATTTACGGGGCCAACAAAAAATTTTAAAATCGTTTTGAAATCGCGAGGTACGATTAAAAAACTTGTTTTCTTCGAGGCCATCGGATCCGATGACTGGATCCCCAAAATAGCCCACTGGATGTTATATGGAAAAGGTTACATAACTGGTTAATTTGCTTTTACCTGTGGGTCGGGATGCACGAAGTATCCGTTTTGGCGCGGACAATCCTTTGTTGGATTCGGCTCCTCTGCAAGTGAAAAAATCTTTAAGACTTTGTTGCTGAATCGAAGAAGTTTAGCAGACTTAAAAATTTTGTTCAGATAATTTTTATTAAACTTGGTGATCATATTACTTCATATCTTATATAGATAAAGTTACATACGTCTTTGTCACTTTATCTCTATGAAAATGTTGCATTCTTTTGTTTTTTATATTACTTTAAATATGTATAGGCAAATAACCTGACTGTTAAATTACTTTACTGATATGAAAATGTTGCATTTATTTTGATTTGTTTTACATTAAATATGATTAAGTTAAAAAGTCGACTATTTTAAACTTACGTAGTTCCTTCCTATCACCACACTCTACATTTGATGGTATATCACACAGCTCCTTGTTGGGGTGATCGTCGGCGAACACGAGGCCATCCGGACATAACTTCGCTTCATATTGACCTGAAACAAACATATTTATTTATTTTGCACAATTACATACGTAATTATTTAATTTGCGTTTTATAATGAGGCTCAGCTTATTAGGCTAAAATAAGCCTACATAAAATAACCGAGTTTGCATTTTTTTACATTGAAAAGTTACCATAATCCTTGACTTACAAGTACGTTTAAACTTTCTTTGAGCAAACGAACTCAGACCTAAGCTTACCCTGTTCATAATAACTAGCGTTTATTTCTTGTTGATTTTTCAAAAGATAAAAAAGACTTTTCAAATTAGACGAATGCTTGTTTATTAATTAACGTGATTTACAGACATACAATCACCATTTTTACATCAACATAGGGTATTTGATTCTTATTATTATAAGATAAAGTTGAAAACTGCGAACTTAAAAGTCCAATTTTAATCAGTCTTTCGACATAATATTTACGATATTACTCAAAGTACTCAATTTTCGAAGTAAAATCAGGGAATATGAAACTTTATGAGGCAATAACATTTCCAAATAAGGGAATCCGGTTATCATCAACGGAAACCAACAATGCAGTGTAATAGCATGACGCAAGATTTACACTCATAACTCTATCAAACTAACATCTTAAGGTCATTATTACAAGAATTTGTACAATCAAATAGTAATTAGATAGGTACTTTCGCCATTAATTAAATGGAATTTTGTATTTATTAACCGTGACATGCGTATTTTGGTCATACTCGCCCGTTGATATTTAGAAACTTATTTGGAAAACAAAAAATGGCGGTTTCAATTTTATCATAAAACTGTTTCAGCATACGTGTATAAAAAATTCTAGAAAAAAAGTCGGATTCGTTGCCATTATTGTTGCATTTTTCAAAGTTTGCAGACGATATTTTTTTTAACTATTGTATAGTTTGGGCTGCCACGTTTTAAGTACAATGTATAAAAAATGGTGGTATAATAAACGATGTAAATGATGTATTTAAACGATTGATTAAAATACACATCAACCACAAAATAAATTAAATATTATGCAACAAGTCTTCAAAAATTTCCATCACATTAAAAGTTTTTACATATCTGTCCACAAATCGCGTAAACAACTTCAATTTGACCTTTCTACGCAACTCCTACTTATCTAGCGAATAAGTTGCTTTCTATTCTACGTCTCAAAGGACATTGCATTATCGCAACTTAAGTACATAATGGTATTGAATATTTTATGTTATGTATAACTTCCTTGACTGTCCATAAACCTATTTATCTATTTTATTTATTCGAGTTTCGAGGTCTATGATACCAAAATCACCTTTTTAATAATGTTTTTTTGCATAGCCATTATCATTTATAATTATTTGATTGATCGAATTTTTTGATAAAATACCTTGAAATGAATTTTATCAAATGTATAATATATTGTTAAATTCTCGTAAATTAGTCTATAAATATTCAATTGCAAATTTCATAGTTGTATAGTTTTTAGTTTGACTGATCAGGAGGATTCAATGCTAAATGTTGCCAGATACGGTCTATTTTGCTCAGTCATGTGTAAGTGCGACACAGTTGCGATGTAGGTACCTGCGTTGTAACATCTGTGGAAACGTTGGGAATTTTCACACTCTATTTACGGTAGTAATGGTAAATAGCGAAACTTTTAGTATTGTCATCATCATCATCATCTTCAATTGTCCCACATTATGTGGGGTCGGTACAACACGTCTTCTTTTTCCACTTTCCTCTATTAGACGTCATCTCAATGCTCATATAATGCTTTTAGTATTGTCATATATCTATATGTTTATATGTATATGTGTTTTTTATATTTATATACATTTATTATATCTGTCAGTTTTCCTAAAATTTAAAAAATAAAAATAAGCAAAAAATATTTCACTATCTAAATAAAATAGTCCGACCAAATAAATAAAATAAGAAAAAACTCGCGTAGTTTCGGAAATGGTTACGTTTATAATTTGAAATTGGTAGAGGAATATACTAAAAGTCATTGCGAGAGGGAGTGTACTGAGAAAGTAGAAAAAGGTTAAAGGTATTAGTTTTTTGACATATCTGTCAAAAAATGAGGTGCTAGCATATAATTTGACCACCTCATAAACGTTCACCATCAGACTATTTTCTACCAAAACACGATACATAAAGGTTAAGTCTAAAATATCGCGTTCCCACACTAATCAATCAAATCCAAGTAACTGAAAATTTATCGCAATATAATACCTAATGAGTGTGTGGCGTGTGCAATGTAATTTGACTTAGAAATTTGACGATACATTCTAGATTGACCTTTTATACGATACTGACCTTTGCTGCATTTGTAGCGTGTGCAATGTAATTTGACTTAGAAAGACGATAAATTCTAGATTGACCTTTCATACGATACTGACCTTTACTGCATTTGTAATAGAGGTCGCACTGGTATGGGTCTGGGTAGAAACCACTTTTCTCTGGGCAGTTAAACTCTTGTGCTGAAACTGAAAAGAAAGTTATTATTATTTATGATAAATGCCTTTTTTATTTTATTATCTACTTGCAAAGACTTCAGTTCGACCCGTGATCATGGCGCATGCGACTGTGCCGAAATATCAGGAAATAATCAAACTAATCAATCATAGTAAATATCCCGTTTACAATGAAAACTATGTTCAAAACCGTGATAGTTTCAAATCTTATACCTTTTTTATTTTTTATAACTTATATATATTTTATTTTGGTCAAATAGAAAATGGTGAGAATTGTTTCTTGCCCACTCTTCTGGGCTTTAAAGGCTGAGCAGAAATAAATGTGTCAATCTTAAACGTAACGTATTTAAGATACACTGCTCGCTAACGCTTTGTCCCTCTTAAGTTCAAGTATTATTTTTTTGTAAACGTAATCCTTGTTCCTGTATTTGAAAAGGTCATTGACTCAGCTATACAGTTATAAGAAGATGTTAAAAAGTAACCCATCTTTTGCATTTCGTAAACCTGTATTTTGAATTCCAAATATTGGTAATAACAATTTTTTAAAAGGACCCGTATAATATGCATAATATGCACACTTATTTCACATCTGCATGGTACTTTAAACCAGTTTTGAGTCAAACGAATAGCTAAGATATCATCTCAAATCTCTTGGATAAGTCCAAGAAGATATCCTCTCAAATCTTTTGTATGTATTTTGTAATTTTAATCATCAATTAAACTATATTAAATATTCTTAAATTAAATTGATTTTAAGCTCCGTTTTACCATTCTAATTGGTTAAAACCACGCACCTTAAATTAAGCCTGGGTTAAGTACTTTATTGTTTACCAATACCACATTTTGTTCCGCCAATATGAACGAAATTTCTTTGCCCAACGTTTAATGGTTATTTCTCGTAATTTTCTATTACGAAAGCGAACATTCTCGTGACGCACATTAATGGTAGTTTTGCCCTTGCAACATATATTGAACGAAATAACAACACTTGTCAATAACTACCTTCTTTGTGAAACGGTGTTACAAACGCTTTTTGATTTGAGAAGATTTTGATAAAAATATATTAACTATTTTATTTATAAGTTTAGGTTTATAAGCTTTGCTTAGTTTTGAATTAAGCTTAGCTTTTGTTTATGTTTTTTTTATACGCAACCATTAATGTTTATGTCAACGATTAATAATTTTATAGTCAAAACTGTTTTAAGCCGTTTTAGTTTTAAATTTAATCTCAATTTTTATTTTTTACAAATCACACAATACTATTTAAAAAGTTATGCTGTTAAATAAAATTCTCCATGAATGTAACCTATATGCAAAATATGAATTAAGTAGCCTGATTTAGTCACCTCACGATTTTTAACTGCAGTGTTTGATATAAAATATTGCTACGAGGCGTAAGTTGCATACAAACTATTATTAAATCTGTGTCCCAGGGTTTAGACTCGTGAGTGAAAGGAGAACGATTCGGAGCACTTTTGGCATATCGGGGCAGTTCGGTAAACACTCAAACAATGATGGCTGTGGCCTTGGTGACACCTCGATAGTAAAGTACAATGACCTTAGTACAGCTAGAAAGTCGCGGCTTAGAAAATCTTTGAGCTTTTAGAGAGTACGCAGTAAGAAGTACTATAAGAAATAATTATATAAGGTTTTTTCAAAAAGTCAAAGTATTCTGTGATCATTGTGCTCTTTGATTAGAATAAACTATATTGTATATTGTAGTCAAGAAAGTAAATTAAAAAAACTATTATTAATAAAAGACATTTCACATATTACAAAAAATAAAATATTCACAAACACGAGCATTTAATAAAGCTATACAAAAATTAGTAAATTTCAACAGATTTTTGAGAAAATATAATTGTCGTATGCAATATATTTATCAATCACGCTTTCTTCAATCGATTAAACAATTATAAATTGTATATAATTATAACTAACAAATAAAATAAAATAATAAGTAGATTGCGGCCAATAATTAATTTATTTATCTGAAATTGCTTGTACAAAAATATCGAAATATGTTTTTATTTAAAAGGCATTTTGTGATGTATAAATGTATATCCGAAATTAATTTCAAAAGCACGAGTAATTACAAACTTAAACTTACCGATTCCGCAGACAGCAAGGCCCACGACGAATAATAAACTTTTCATGGTGTTGAAATAATAAATAATTCCTTAGAACACGTGCGTTTCCTTCCGATGGCTGGTCTGTATTGACTGGTTCTGCTATTGTGCGCAGACGCAAGTCACCTACACCTCGTTCGACTAATGTGGCTGCAATTAGACTGCTATTTACTTATGGTACTTAACAATTTTTGTACAAAATAACCATAAAACGGCAAGTACTCTTCTAGTGACGACGCATAACTAATAATAAATTCATATGCAATTCTTTAAATACATGTTGTGTAGTTTTACTTATTGCAAAATTACGCAACTTTATGCTATCTTCATGACAGTTTGAAGTATTGTCATAAATGTTATAAACTTTCTACTGGAAAGAGCAGTTATAAATTCTATGAGAAAGATTTTTAGTGAAACTGTATAAACCTTCAGACATAAATAAATAAATTCTTTATTGAGGACTAATAAATTGAGTTACAATTATTAAAATTAGCCCTACAATAGGCGGTCTTATCGCATGAAGCGATCTCTTCCAGACGACCTTTAATCTAACTTAATTAACTTACGGCTAGTCGACCTGTGCAGCCAGACATGTTCAGTTTATAGATCGTTTGCAACGGTCTGTACCTAGATAGCTCAACTGTTTCTTATGTATTTTATATATTCCTTATAATATACATTTTGTAAATACTGTAATAGTCAAAAGTTTGTTTGTGAATAAAATACCTTGTTTAGTTTTGTGTTTTACAATAAATACAGTCTTTTGGTCTCTCATCTTATAAAAAGTTAGCGCAGACTTGATGTATTTATTACCATACGTAATGATGATATAAAGTCAACGCTAGCTTTTTATAAGATCGGGGGTTAGTAAGAAATGTAGTAGGTATTCCAAGAACCAAAGGTCGTCAGTTTTATGGAAAAAAAAGGTAAAATATTTACTTCTAGTAGGAAATTTGTCTTAAAAGCCGTTATGACTTTTCATAATAATTCTTGGTAACTCATAGTAATTGGTTAAAAAATGAATGCGTGCACTCTTATTTAGTGAGCGGACCAAATCGAGTGAGTGTAAAATAAAAAAGCACAGTGCATACAGACAACTATCATATACAAACTTGATACATGCATCGGTACAGCAAGGTCCAGGGAGGACTGCCTCGGTCTACGTCATGGTCAATTT
Source organism: Ecliptopera silaceata (assembly GCA_932527185.1). Lineage (NCBI taxonomy): Eukaryota > Metazoa > Arthropoda > Insecta > Lepidoptera > Geometridae > Ecliptopera > Ecliptopera silaceata. The sequence goes on along the minus strand of OW052193.1, from coordinate 9,795,132 downwards.
CATGGCATTCAATGTCGATCGCTTTACCGATTTAAGTAACTAATTATGTACCCGGCTCCATACCGCAGTAGTGGTTGAACTTAATTTAAAGGTCGTAGACTTTCGTATGCATTCCTCGTTTGTCTAGAAGTTGAAAGGACTTGTATTCAGTCGATTAAAAAAAAAAAACTAGGTAAAGGTAGGTAACTAGGTAGGTAAGGGTAATTCATTAAATATTTATTTTATTTAAAAGGAAATGTTCGATAAAGCTTGTTATTTATATAAAGTTTTTATTTATACGCTTTGTAATAAAAAATACATTTTAAGTCATAATCTAAAAAAAAGTAGAAAACGACGTTCAAATAAATTTGACGTCACCAAAATCCTTCCGCACAATTATCATAAAAGTTGTTGCCTTGTTCGTTTGGTTCTATGTATCCATCCTTTATTTAAATTATTTTATTTGACTTAAAACTGCAATATGCAATGTTTTTCAATGTGGTTAGAATGTGATCTTTTCACTCCATTATTACGTAAACTGAATAGCAAATAGACAAAACACTTAGAAATTCTTAACAAATATCACGTCCATGGTAAACTTTTAGCTTTCAGATTATTTATTTTCCATACAATTTACATTCACTATTTTCTGTAGCAGTCGTATTTATGGGTAAGTAATATTATTACAAATTTATTCACAAACAAACTTACGTCTATTACAATATTTACAAAATGTACATATGCATATGAAATACATAAGAAACAGTTTAGCTATCTACAGACAATTGCAAACGATCTATAGACAGCTCTAAGTAATATTATTACTTTGAAAACAAAAAAAAACGTGTGGCACTCGGGGACTGCCCGTAAAGGATCGTAAAGATACTGCGATAAAGATATTGCATGGCATTTTTTGCTGGATTACGAATGCGCAGTGTTAGGTTATTTTCGTTAGGTTATTACGTTACGAATTTCTGGATTCGGTCTCCACGCTCAAGGCCCGCGATAGAAGCTATGCAAGAGCTTTAAATAGATATTTGCATTGACGTAATATAATATTTCTGTTTATTCCATCACCATTCTTACAATAAAAAGTTCTAAAACTTATTTATTAGCAAAATATAATGAAGTCTAATTTTTTTTAATATTCAAATCATAAGCAAATGTGATGGTTGCCCAAACGTCAATTAAATTACATCACAATTAAATGTCTATTAGCAATAATTAGGTACCTACTATTCTAATTATAATTACTTTGTTCTGATAAAGTCAAATTAGGCAATGTACTTGTACAATGACTGTTGAGTAACGAATGCCTTAGAACTGGTCTAGACAAGCCCAGTGCGTGCCCGATTTCTATATTCCTGGTGCTAGTATTGTCTAATATTATAGTATATACCGCCGCTGGTCTAGTAATAGTTTAGGGGTCATAGCCGTTACTCAGAGCGGTAAGCACGAACAAATATGACATCGTAGTGAAAACGCTAGATTGACAGCCGAATATTGGAGCATCATCGTGCAGTGTGATTCAATACGCTTACTTTACGATTGGCACAATTATTCGTGCTAACACCTCAGATCAGAGTAATCAAATGTATTTTTCGAGCGAGCGAGCTTAACGTCACAGAAAAACATGACCTACGAACATAAATCTATATATTTTAGCGAAACGTCACAGAAAAACATTACATACCTACGAACAAAAATATATAATATTTTAGTTATTTTTGCTACGAGTTTTGGATTAAATTCCCGCTAAATTGTGTGTGATATGTATGTTTTTTTACATATAAGTAATAAGTATTTTATATCCAGTTCCTATAGTACCTACAAGCTACTCTTATGTTGAGTTCGGGACTGACACTCTCTATTGTTACATTGAGGTGTCAATCCCCGATAACTTACTCGATTATTTATTATGCTTCGGCTACATTAGCGGGCGAATATTCGTATCGTGTTGGCGCGACAAAAACATCGTGTTCGGATATAGGCGATCTTCTTGTCTAAATACTACGCGATGACACGATGTACCCGGCCACATACATCGCGTTAGCACGAATATTCGCCGTAGCCCGCTAATGTAACCCCAGCATTTGGTGTTACTAAATAAAAACTCCTTTCTCCTGTCAAGAGAAAAGATTATCTGTCAAAGATAAGTAGGTACTTTCATTTGTTAATTAGTTTAGTTTTAACGGCTTGGTTTATATTCGCTCTTTTGAATAGGAGATAACATCCGATATACACACTTAAAAGTAGAAGAGGTATAAGTGCATAGGTAGTACATTTTTTTACAATACAATAATATATTGCTGATATAAAACGTCTAGAACATAAAAATTATAATTATAAATGAACTTGACTAGTTTATTTCGACAATCACATATTTTTTTGTAGATATGTCGTATAAAATAATACAACAAAACAAAAAAAAACAAATATTTTTTGAACATCCTACAATACCACCGTGAAACCATAAAAATATTTTTAAATAAAACCACATTTTGAAACCAAATAACCTATAACCCTGTATAAACAATATTTATTACCAAAATCCTTGAAAAACTTGCAGGGAAGCATAAAATCACCTGTATATTACTTTCCATGAACATTTTATTGATCAAAATGTTTCACAAGTCTCTTTCAATTAGTATTTAACAAAACTCTCTCATAAAAGTAATATAAAGACAAGCACTTATAATTTTACTAAAAGCATTTAGCCGTTATTTTTACGACATACATATTTAAATCTAAGTTTCTAAGGTAATTTTCCAAATTAGTTAAAAAGGTTACACAATTTACTTATATAAAGCACTTTAAGTTAAACTGCATCGATTTTACTGCTGTTATACTTTTTGTAAATTTTATCAAGAATTTTTATCTTTATAAGTACCTAAGTGTTTTATGAAATACCAAAAACACTTACGCATTCTTGATTTCCAACTTACGAATACTTAAAAAAGCAAGTTAAAATAATGTAGCATAATAAACCAATTAATTATTTCGTTAAGTGTACTTGTATTGTTCATATGCTATTCCATCTGCTATAAAATTATTCACAAATTTGTGTCGTTAAAAGTTATGGTGGCATGTACCATATAGATACGGACATATCATCCATGTTTACTGACACCAATTATGGTTGTAGGAATGTTAATTTTGGTGCTTAAAATAAAGCACATAAAGGTTTTTTTACTTCATTACTTGTAACAACATTTTTTTGTTATAAATAGTGCACACTGTCACATCTCTCAGTCCGGCTGCACGGATGATAATATTTATCTTTTTTTTTATCAAATTGTACTTTCCCACTGCTGGTCAAAGGTCTCCCCCCTTTTTCTCAAATTATAAAAATATTTTGCATATAAAATTTGATTTAAGTTAATATTAGGATATTCTTTGAAAAGTAATGATAACTCCGAGTCTGGTTGCTTATTAATAGAAGTTTAAAATATCAGAATTTTGAAGGAGATTAAGTCAAAATAATTAAGCTAATTCCATACATCATCAATCTATGTCGGTCAAGTTATTCTTCTAGGACGCGCCACTGTGTCCGGTCTTTCTCTTACATATCAACAGTCTCTAGAAATACCTACCACTAAAACAGGCACTTAATCTGACGTTTTAACTGAAATTATATTATTATTTCTGATACCTATAAATCGTCACTACTATCACTTATTTGTGATGATTTTAATACCCAACAGATTCCACAAAAAACATTTTTTTTCCAAATCGTGCCACTGCTGGGCAAAGGGTTCTCCTCACGCATGAACTTCAAAATCTCCAATTTTCATTGGAGGTTTGCATGAGTAAACCCTATTCCTATTTTATCGACTTGCGATAGTTTTTTTGTAAGCACATACAGTAACAAAGAAAACTAGGTAAGTACTTAGAATTTACAAAATTAACGCAAAGAGGCCAAAGGTCATACAAATATCAGTTGAAAGTTGGATCCTCTTTGGAATGCAATTACTGAGTATTGCATATTACCTATACCTACTTAGAAAAGGTTACTGTGTCTTTCATAATATTATGACGGAGCCAAGCGTTTTTTACGAACGCTGCCTTAACTATGAAAGATATATTTTTGTTCTAGAGATGTGGAGCTTGAAAATACCTACAAAAAAGTCAACGACAGCATATACATGTCTAACTTTTATATTCTAGAATTAGTACGTAACTTACCGTAGTCTTATTGCGTGTCAATACCACTACAACTGTCGAATCTTGCAGCGTCACCGCGCAGTGTATTTCAAATACGCTATGTTTCCGATACGTTCACGATTGTTCATTTGATTTATACTTTCTAGCAAATACTTGTATATACCATTATCAATGCCGTTCTAATAAACAGTTATTAAGATTATTTTTATATATTCATTATAATAAGCACTATTTTTCAGAAGGAGGTGATCTTTCAATTTGTTTTCTGTGCTTACTAGAACGTAGTAACTTTATTATTTTTTTAATTTATTGTTTTGAATTTATCTAATCCTAGTCCTAGGCTCAACTGAATGAATATTTTTTATTTTTATTGATCTGATAATAAATTTAATGTTGAGTTGATTTTCTGTAGATAAGACAAAGCTGAGATATGATTTGTGCTAATTCAAACACTGTTCCTATATATTGACCCTGACGCTATAATAATTAAGTAAATTATAAACAAACGCCTGTGTTTTTAACATATTTACCTAAAACAGGATGTGGGCTTAATAAAAAGCGTATTGTTTAACTTAAATTGTATTTAACTTATCAAGTCTTACAGCTTAAACTATAGCAACATATCACTAGATTTAAGATCTCGATTTGGGTCCTGGCGCCACAGCTTCTTCAGAGTCTTTGTACCAGTCCTCGCTGAAAATAAAAAAAAATATAAGTTATGATCTAACAGCTAAGTAGGTGATAAGAACAAATAAGGGATAACCTGAACAGAGAAAACATGCTTAACTACTTATCTATTAGTAAATATAACAATAGTAATATTAAAAAAAACAATGTATGTAAAAAATTACTAATATTTTGATGGTTAACAGATTTAACCGGTATTTTAATTTTTGACTAGACCTAGTACTTTCTTATCGTGCTAACAGAACTCTGAACTTACCATCCTTTCACATTTTCGGGGGCATCACACTTCTGTGTGTCCTCGTTGTAGACCTCTCCGACCTGGCAGCCAAGGTCTCTGGGCTCCTGTCCGTTCAGGCACACGTAGAAACGTTGGCAGTCGTTGGGGTGAGCGAACTTAGGGTGGGCAACAATTTGGCCTGAGGCGTCTACGACCTGCTCCTTGGGGCACTCGAATCCGTCCTTAAGTTTCTCTGTAAATTGAAGTTAGAATTACTAAAGTGTTCAAAATAATTATATAGAAGTTATTTCTTTTAACTGTTATTCATTTATGTAAAGACAATAAAGTGAAACATGAGAAATTCATCGTCTTAACAGGTTTCGCACGTATTGACCTGTTTTTTCTGGTGAATTAGGCCAACCAGGCTTCAAAGCTTAGTTTTTCATAATTGTACCAAAATCTATTAATAGATATCTCATGAACCAGCGTGCTATTCATCCAGGTTGAATGAAAAGCATGTATCTTCCACATTTTTCAGATTACAAGATCTCGTTTTCTATAATATACTAAACATATCAAAGCGTATGTAGTCTAAAGTACAGAAAAAAACTACAACTTACTGTCCTGAGCGTTGCATCCCTGTCTGCCTGCAGAATCAGGCCAGACACAGGTGCCAGAGTACTCGTCGAAGTGGAGACCAGCGGTGCACTTGACTTCGATCGCTTCACCTTCGATGCAGTTGTAGAAGATGTTGCAGACAGCTGGGTCGGGGTGGGCGAAGAAACCGTTACGGCGCGGGCACTGAGAAGTAGGCTTAGGGGGCTCTGTGGAAAATAATTAAAATTACAAACACGTACAAAAGAAAGAAGAACGTGCAGAGGTCGTATCCTAGTTTCTTTTTAACTCGTTATTCTGTGGCATTTCTGGTGGACTGACATCAGTCTACAAAGAATGCCACAAAATACCGATGAGTTACTATAAAAACTAAACGTGATTTTTTTTTGTATTTTAATTTGTATTCTTTTTTGAGAAAATAAATGTATTAAACCTTACAACCTGGCAGGTTTTGAGAGGCTAAGATACGGCCTCTGACACAATGTGTCAATTCTGCAACTACCGATGCTAGTGTGATGTTTTAACTAAAAATATGTACAACATTCTTTCAAGTGGAAGTTGTTTCATTGTTGCTATAGGTATGTTCTTCTACAGTGAAAGGCAATAGGTATATTAAGCTGAGATAATCATGACTCTACGTAAAGGTTTTTTAGTCATGGGCAAGCTATTATGCCCTTGATTGTTGGTCACAGTGATAGTGATTCTATGTAAAGAAGGAAATGACCTAACAGGATATGATTTACGAGGCGGAATTGTAGGAAAACATTACAGTATTTTTTGTAGCAAATATTTAAAGACTTGCTATAAAACTAAAAACTCTTTCATTCATATATTATTTGTAACCAAATAGTCACCTCTAGAATTATAAGCTTTATAAATCGAATCACGTATGTTGTTATTTCGAATATTCCACCTAATTTCCAAGATATTGTGATTTGTATGTACAACTTGTATGCTCAATAGTTTCTAAACGTATTTTAAGAATTCTTTGTCTTTTGAACTACATTAAATTGAATTATTTAGTTCGATCGATATAGCAACATTTCTTTGTATTTATAGAGGTATGCCTACATGTTGTCGACCTAGAAAAGCAGCGGTGTGTGTCGACCTAGGTGGTCAAAGGTGCCTAGTCTAGATACCTTCACTTGCAGGAACTAAAGCGAATGTCTCAAGGGGACATTAATCTAACTTGATTCACCTGTGTAGGGACCATGTAGGTATGAATGTGTGAGCATTTATCATTTAATTGTGTCAGCATTTTGATGTGCAAGAGAGAAGAATGCATGACGTATCGTCAGTTACTGCGCACTGGCGATCGGAGCGAATGTGTCGCAAAGGGAATACATAATTAAAGTGCAAAATCTCTATCTCGTAAAAAGTCGTTTGAATCAAGTAACTCCCAGTCCTACCGAACTATAATAATAATAAATACGTGCCTATCAGAGGTACGTAAAGTATCTCGTCGGGGTCACCACTTTACGTACACACCTATCCATAGCAATCACTCGTATTCTTGTAAGCAGTCTAGAATGTTCTACGAGTATTCTTGGTAAAGTTCAATGCTTGTGCCAAGTCTCTTTCGAATGGTGAGTCGGATTTATATTTGTCTCACGTGTGCTTCGCGATGTATTTTAACGTGATTGTTAGCTCTCAAACTAGCTTATCCTGTTCTTAAACGATATATTGAATCAGTACAGTCATAGTAGTAGATATAGCTTTACATTTCGGAATTATTTCTGATACGACACGACAGAACAGGCGTCACAGCTCAGTTGGTTAGCTCTGCTTTCCATGCTCCGGGTCGTGGGTTCGATTCCCACACAGAGCAAATGTTTGTGTGATGAATATAAATATTTGTTCTGTGTCTGCGTGTTTCTATGTATTCTATTTACAATAAAAAAAAATATGTATGTATTTTATCAGCAATCTAGTTCCCATAGTACAAGCTTTGCTTAGTTTGGGACTAGAGTGATGTAAGAAACGTCCACGAGTATTTATTTATATATTATAACGCAATATATCGCAAATAAACACTAATGTATCAAACAAATCCCGCTTTGAAGTAATGAAGGGAAGGTTTTGATTGAAAAATATTGTACTTACGAAGTTCAGTCCTGTCTCCGCAGTCTACATTGAAGGGTTGGTCGCACTTGTTGATCTTCCTGATGGTAGGGTCGAACACCAGACCGTCGGGGCACAACTTTGTGGTGGCAACACCGTCGCGACACTCGTAGAATTTGTCACACTGTCTCTCGTCTACGTATTGTGCGTCTTTTGCGTTTTTAGGGCAAGCAAATTGTGCACCTGTAATACAAAGAAATTGATGTTAAGAAATTGATAGTGCTCCAAAAATCTCTCAGCTGAGTATATAAATATGCTTTTTGTAAACTATATAAATCCGCAACTTTGAACATAACAAATAAATTTTACGACTAATTTAACTTTTGCTAGTAAGCTGTGAATTTTTAAATTAACAACGTATAAAGTAAAAAAAATCATAGTTTTTAAACGAAATCATCTAATGTTCGTCTTGTAGGTATAAGCAAATAAGGATGTTAACTTAGTTGACATTTGTGAATAGCTGTTTTTGCAATTCTTATTACCGGTCAAGGACTCCCATTTGAACTTTATTTTCTTCTAATTTTAAGCGAATTAACATATTTATTACGTGGTTTTAAGCTCATATTTTACAGAATTTAGACGTAAATTCCTGTTTCATTGATATTTTAGTATATATTTTCCTAATATTGGCCCAAGAAGTTTCAATATTATTTATTTAGCAAAACTTCATAGACCATTTAGGATCGACTTATATATTCAATGAAAAGGACAACAATCTTAAACCTTACATCGTGCGTGTATGCAATAAACCATGGTGGTACTAAGTATAGGTCTGAATAAAGATTTCACACAAATTCCTTGTGTATTGGGATAATACACATGATCGCAACAGCCTCGCAAGATATGACGCAAGAAGTGAAAGTGACTCGAGTTACGACACAGTGCATCTGATGCATCAAGGGTCTGACCTGGGGTGCAAATAAATGTGAAAATCGTAAACGTATCGAAACAGTGTCGTATCTGAGGTAAGTACACTACGCGTCAACATCAACTTTACTGTCGAACGTTGCAGCGGTAGCGCGCAGTGTGTCTAAAATACGTTACGTTTACGATCATCACATTTATTCGTGCTAACTCTGGGGGTTTTGGTTAGCGATTCACGCGATCTGCTTACAAAATCTACTACTTACACGCAAATTTATGCTACATTTTATATAACGAGACATGTTAACGATAGACTCTATGTAAGATAGCAATGTTATTTGTTGTAAGATTTCGAATCATATTAGAAGGCTAAGCTCTAAGTGCTTTTATGAAGCTATATCAATAAAATACTGAAAGAATTTATAAGAAAAACTACAGGTGTCCTGTTGTAAAAACGATATTAATTTCTTATTTATGAAGCTATTGAAGACTTAACTTGTTCATTCAAAAGTTCAAGACCTTCGACCAAGAGCAATTTAAATTTTTGAGGTAATTTTAAGTAAACAAATATTAATAATAAATTCGAATTCATAGCAAATTATGAAAAACTTTTTAATATATTTTATGAATAAGCTCTATTCTTGAATTTTTATAATATTTTTTGATTCAGGCTAGATCAACCTAACAAATTTTTGGCCACCCATGTCCTGTTCCTATTAATACTTAAGCTCTTACAAAAAAATACACCTAGCTATATGATGATAGAACTTTGAATGCCTGCCATGACATAGTTCTATCATCATATAGCTTGTACCGAACCAACTACGCATTTATAAATTTCAAAACATATCAACGACGCATAAAAACTAAACGATTTTGTAAAATACCTTTCAGTTTCATTGAAAAACTACTTTCCTTGACAAAAATTGCAAAAGCATTTGCGTAAATTTTAATATAGCTCGATGTCAACATTCACGACTCATGCAATATTTTATAGAAATTTCGTATGACTGTATTATTTTTATGAACCAGTTACACAGACTGGAATTTTGTGAATGTCAATGTCTGCAAGATTCTTGGCGAACGCACTCAAGGGTGAAGTATTTATTTGTAAAAATCCAACTGACTCTAACTGTCTGTCCTTTTTATAGGAAATCTGAGTTTATCTGAAAAGCGGCAACATGAAGAAGTTGATTTAATTTTATTTTTATTAAAACGGCCGCTTTCTTCGCTTCACTGGGCACGGACACAAATCTTTTTATTGTCCTCTCCAACGAAAGTTACAATAAAGTTTTATCACTGATTATAATCCAATTACCGTTTTATATCATTCCTTATTATTATTCTGGCCAAATTTTTAGTTTCTACGCAAAACTTGTTTTATGCGATAAAATGTAACTTTTCCAGATAATTTACATTATAATCAAAAGTTATAAGTACATAATTCTTTGAGATAAATGGCTTTTTCAAGTATATAAATAGTCAAAATTGTAGAATATATATAGTAAATATATGTATTTATTCTTCGTCTTGCATGGCAATAGTCTTATCGACTTTAGGCTAAGTTTAAATAGAACATGGTCATTTATATCTCATTTTCTGTAGAATCATGTTTATTTGAAACATATCTTCTATCATTTGCGGTGACAAAAAATACAAGATTATTTGATTTATAAATAAAAGCTTTGTCTTTAAAAGCCGATCTAACGGTAACCTTGGAAGGTGAACCTGGTACCCGTGGAATGAATTCATAATCTTTAACTCATTATTATTCAGGCGTAATATACGTAAAGTTCATGGCTAAGACGTCTGCTTTATTTCACACATTAGTTTTTTAAGCTGCATTTGATTTAATCGACGAACGTGCAGTCGATGATGCTCTGGCTTTTGGATTACTGTGACTTTTGGTTTGTAATTCACAAAACCCAAATACATATTTCTATATTGACAAACATGTGTTCTGTCTAGTTAGCTCTTTCATACTGTGATGTTTGTATGATCCGCACAAAACCCAAACATTTGTGTAACGCAAACATGTTTGTTCTGTGTTTGGGATAAAAGAAATATCCTAATTTTAAAATGACAAAGTTCCTTTATATATATATATATATAGTAGATAACTATAGCAGATAACTTCAAGGTTACTTCGCCGAAGCGAAAACACAACTTTTCCGAGCTGAGTCATAGTAAAGAGATAAGTTATATGGGATTTAATCGCGTAACTTACTATTGTAATATATTATATTACAATAGTAAGTATATTACTCTGTTTACTACTACTTTATGAGTTCTGAAAGTTTAAAAAATTCTAAAACCGAGTCAATTTCGTAGCGGTTTAATGGTACAAAGATAAATAAAGTAGCTGGATATGATACAATGTTTTTTTTTATCTATTGGTGGATTGATACAGCTATATATTGTGACAATTACGTGATATGTAAGTATGTATGTACAGAGCCTCCGGCTGTCATAACCAGTGGAGAGTGGGCCGAGTGTTGTACAACAAACATTTTGCAATAGTTACGTTTGCGGTTACGATCAGGGGCTAATTTCGATCGATACTCTTAATTATCTTTTTAATTAGGACATGTATACACATACTTTGTACTTAGAATAGTGTAGAAAGAGCCTTATGAATGCAGCATGCTTAGCTCGACTTGAGTAACATTACGAAATATTCAAGGAATTTATAAACATGAATTATTCAAAATATGAGGCACTTAAATACAACATAAAACAAACTAAGGATAATTTCACAATCTGTAGTAGGTGAAATATTATAAAGATTTTGATATTTAATCGGTAAAATAAGAACACAGCTAATACAAGAATGCAACTTATATCCAATTTACTTAGCTTTTCAATGTTTTAAAATTTAAAGTAAAATATAGAACTTGAAAATTAACTTGCTAGATTAAGTTATATATAGAAGTTGTAAAAAAAATGCTAAGAAAAGTATATTTTTGTAGACGTGTCGCGCGTTTAAGTCTTTTGTATTGCGCTACGAATTTTCAACTCATCTAATTATTACCACATAAAGCTGCTACAGTATTAATTATATTATTATCAAATTATCATACAGTATTAAATAAAATATAATTGATAAAAATGCTGTTTGAATAATAATGTTTGTTCATATTATTACAATCAACAGCGGAGTGTATGCTCTATGAACTCAATTTTCCAGAGTTTTAACACCGAGTAAACTAAAACAATGTTACTTTTTCAATACTTTTTAGCTATAATATTTAAAATAACTTTTTTTAACAAAGATAAAAGTACTTACTCGCTAAAGCGGTGACTGCCGTCAATACGATGAACACTTTCATGATGACCTTTTGATTACAATATAAAAAAAAGATATTTTTTTATGACTAGAAAGCGGTCTGCACAAACCGTCGACCCTGGTAAGACTGACGACCGAAGCACTCGCGCGCGCCTTTTCTTCACCTCCACAGCAAACCGGTAAGCAGCTTAGTGGTGATTTAACAAATGCTTCTATTAGTGAAACAATACTAATTTGCTGCATTGCGCACATTGTGCTCATCAGCTGATGATTTTTGATGGAAAGTTTGATCAAAATTATATGACCTGTTTATCTATACTAATATTATAAAGAGGTAGGTAAAGTTTGTATATTTGTTCAATTGTAAGGGGTAATCTCGGGATCTACTGAACCGATTTTAAAAATTCTTTCACCAATAGAAAGCCACATTATTGCTGAGTGTCATAGGATATATTATGCCCAACGAAGTGGGCACGGGTCAGCTAGTTCGTGATAAAGTGAGACCTTTTTAGTTCCTGATATATTTACTGGATGTGTTGTGGCGCTGCAATTCAGACCATGCAGCATCTGCTAGTGTGCCCCTCGTGCCCTATCACCTACACGAGAGAAGACTTAAATGCAACCACAGATCGTGATGTCGAGTTCGCTAAATATTTATGTAAACATGTATAACACAGTTGTAGCATCGACACTATAAGAAGAAGTTCCTGAGAACAAAACTGCTACGAGCAATATCTCACTGAACGTTAAAGTATAAACAAAAGACAATATTATGTATTGTTCCTACGAATTATACGTAGCAACCACAGATTCGGTAACAGATTTTTCTCGTTTCCTGCATAGAATTATTTTTTCTCAGAATATCATACACTTAAAAAATTCCATACAATATACTACATAGTTTGTAGAGAAGGAATTTTAATGATACTTAGCTAACAATAGCAATGTTTAGGAAGTTTGCCTTCTACGCATATCTGAATACCATTGTGTATTTATTATATCCGATGTATTTGCTGTGAGGTTTATTTTAAGAAAAGGTAAGTAATCGATATTTTTTATGAGGTACAAAAATTAATCTGACTTGAAGAGTACCATTGTGTATATTACCACTTATAACTCAACTTAAATTAATTCTGAAGAATTCGGAATAGATTATGTATTTGTATACATTTTATTATTTTATTTATTTATTTTAAAACATTGAATACGCATACGCACTTACACTGTACGATTTTCAGGTGCATACAAAAGAATATAAACTAAGAGCTCCGTGTTAGGTACTATGTATTTATTCTATGTACCTATGTATTTACAAAAAAAATGTATGTAAATATTCTATCAGCAATCTACATAGTTTCAAGGTTTGCTTAGTTTGGGACTAGAGTGTGATGTGTGAATTGTCCGTGAATATTTATTTATCTTAATTATACTTAATCAAAATTGAAAACAAAATATAATCAGATTAATAATGTATGAAATATGTTGTTATATTGTCTTTGAGAGAATACTTTTTACTCTTATACTTAATCATGAATGCAGAAAGTGCAAAGTTCATTGTCCTGTACAGAATCCAGGAAAACACGCCTTATATTTTTACCCAACTCAAGTTGTATCTTCATAAATCAAAAATAACACCGGAACGTTTAAAATTCACGTTATTTTAAGTAAATACGGATGACACTCTTGTGATCACTCGTGAGTGCATATAGCTGGACAAAGACACATACTTAAGCCTTACTAAGCCATACTAAGCTCACTATACTTCTAGCCATTAAGAAGATCTATAATCATCTCATGTAAACTACTTAGGAAGATCGCTACATAAGTAGTTTTTTTTAGGCATTGTGCTACAGAATAAAAATGTGCACTAAATTGTGTTCGTAAATGGTTAAGAACACAATTTAGTGCACATTTTTATTCTGTATAATAATGCGCAAGCTATGGAGCTTGCGTATTATTATACCTATGTTTAATTTGCGCGGAGGTGTATCAGTTCTTTAGTGTATTTTAATAGTAGAAAGGCACTTGAAATTATTATGTAGTGCATTTTATCCAGTCCATTGAACGGTACTCCCGAATTCTCTACAATATAACAGGCGACAAAACGTCTTGCATTCTAAATAGTATCTTACTAAATAGTGCCCTCGTCGCCAAGTCGGTAAGTTCAAACCGTGTTTTGTTTGGGCCATTGTTTAAATAAGAGTTCAGGACTAAATGGAAATTATAATGACTTGGATAGAATAATAAAATCGGGACTAAGAACTGGTTCCCACTTGTCGGTGTCGGATCCGAATATTAATCGGAGGTTCTAGTAACATAATCGGATACGACACCCAACATGTGGAAACCAGCTCTTAGGCAGAGGGCGTGAAACACATAGATTAACCTTTACACAATATTAAAATACAAATCTTAGTCACTACTTTGCAAGATTTCGCCTTCTTTTATTTTACAGACAATGCACTTACCTATCTACTTATAAAGGTAGATACCTATTGATACTAAAGTACTTATGTATCGAAGTGGGTGGGTACTTTGTAATGTTGAAAAAAATCTTGCGAAAGAGTTAGCAGGTTCGCAGCCGATTTTACTTTCAATACAATTTTTAAAGTCAACAGATCATTAACACAACTAGAACCAGGATAAATTTGTATGAAGAAAAAAGGTTTTTTAAGACACGCCAATTTAAAATTGCATAGCAATAAAATCGAAAGCGGAAGCAATAAAGATATTTGCCTAACTTTAATATCAAACATAAAGGTGTCGCGTTGCGTAACATTCAAGTGAGCACCAGTACAGCCACCTACACCTAGGTATCTACCGAACGTTTCTAATTGTTTTTGACTAAAGTTACTTAAAAAGTGACTACAGTTTCAATCTAACTTCATGCCGAGACAATGTTAGTATCTATCTTTAAAGGTATTGCTGTGCGCATATAATAAGTTCGGTACAAATAAGATATTGTACATGACCCCTACGTGCATACTGCATAGGTACCTATGCCCATTTTATTTTTGTTTACCTACTTACTACTTTATAAAAGCTCAGTTCGTAGTAGCTCTGCCTTCCATGCTGTGGGTTGTGGCTTCGATTCTCACCCAGAGCAAATGTTTGTATGATGAACTTAAATATTTGTTCTGTGTCTGGATGTTAGGTACCTACTAGATATGTATGGATTTATAAAAAAAAAATATAAGTATTCTATCAGCAATCTAGTTCCCATAGTACCTACAAGCTTTGCTTAGTTTGGGACTAGAGTGTATATTATGTGTGAAATGTCCAAGAATATTATTTTTTATACCTACTCATTTAAAATTAAACACTTAGGTACGTAAATAAATGTGACAAATAAAATCACGGATCTAAGATTAACTACGGCGTCATCCATTACATTACAAGTTGCTACATCCATTTTAATAATAGTTTAATTTGGTTTAGAACCATGACGACTCCATCTGGTAAAACGCCTTTCTATACTCCTACCATCCTTCACGGTCCAGCTAGTTCCATCTATAAACAGAAAAGTCGTTTACAATCTCCTTGATTGTCCTGTAAGTTACGACCTCGAACTTCAACTGTCTTCCTTAGAATCAAGGTTTTGAAGGGTTGTCTCGTGGAAAGAATCAGATCGAATTGAAAATGTTAATTAAAATACCTAAATATTCGTATAATTTTTTGTGTGGAGATACTTATAGCAAGCTGTCTCAAATTAATAAATTTTGAATTTGTAAGTTATAAGTATTTATTTCCTCTATGTCAGCTCTATAATAATCAGCTCTCTCAATTTTTGCTGAAACCAAAACTCTCCTAATGGACGTTTGCCTTAAAATTAGGCATAAAGTCTTAAAACAATTCCTTCTTCAAAGATTTTCCTTATTTTTTGGTGTATTAAAGTTACCAAACATCAAAATAGAACTAACTCAAGTGCACGTGGCAATGACGCATAGATTACGTTACTCGTACTTACTACCAACTTCAGTACGATTCCGGCTCTACTATTTCATCAGAGTCATTTGAATACCTACACAGAACCGGTCTTAGCTGATAGATCACAGACAATAAGCTTTGTCAGACAATACTAACTTTCACCTCTTGTTTAGTGACGCTACATGGATTTGGTGGTTTAAGCAATTTGAGGTTGAGCGTTTGTTCGTGTGATGAATGAATGATACTGTAAAAGTTGAAATGTCAAGATTTTAATTATTCTAACAGAAGGTTCCTACATAGTCTTTATACCGGTTGGTTTATATAACCGCTTATGCAGATTGATGTTGATTTGAATCAGTTGTGCTATCTATAGGTCACTTGTAATGGTCTCATGGGTTTATTTATTGCACGTAAAACAGTTTCTTTAAAGATCTGCAAGAATTAGTGAAAGAAGACGAGTTCGTACGACTATACTATAATAATTATTATCAATAAATATTATATCTTATTTAATCTATACTATCTATACCTAGTAATAATATAATAAAGAAGTAAAGTTTGTGTGTTTGTTCAATTGTAAGGGGTAATCTCGGGATCTACTGATCCGATTTTAAAAATTCTTTCACCAATAGAAAGCCACATTATTGCTGAGTGTCATAAGTTATATAAAAATACGAAAAATAACAAGGCTTTTACGTGGTAGTCCGTTTTGCAAAGTTAATCGGAGAAAAACGGTCGAATTATGCCCAACGAAGTGGGCACGGGTCAGCTAGTCGCAAAATAAAAACAGTTTTTTTACAAATACAACAGTTTAATAGAACATGACTTAATTACACGCACATTATTGAATCTTAATAAAAGGCTTTGCTAACAAAACTAAACATTTTCTTTATATCTATTTATCTGACACACGAGTGTTCTCGATTAGAACTAAAAATATTTTATAATTCACGATATTCTTTTAAATTATCATTAAATTTTTATATGGTACAGGCGGATCGTGTTCTTGACTGAGTAGATTTAAAAAAACAGGATTCTATTAAGCATCATACATTATATTCTGTCTATATTGACCGTATTTTGACAGCTGAGATACAGTGACAAACTAAACCTATAATCTGAGTCTTAGGGCCCCCGCAGACTGCAGACTTTTTATCGGCCGACAGTTTGGTCGGCTTCTTAATCAATATGAAGATGTATGCAGATGCGCACATTACAGTGATTCAGTTTTCATACTAATTAAGAAGCCGACCAAACTATCGGCCGATAAAAAGTCTGCAGTCTGCGGGGACTCTTACGAATCTCGAAAACTATAACGATACATCGACCCAAAATATATCTTTGCTCTTATTTGCGTTTACTTTATCGAGACTCGATTAAACTCCGCTTACCCGTAATTAATAAGAAAGATAATTACATAACAGGTAATTCTTAATCAGGTTTCTGCTTAGGTATTTTTATAAGTATGGCCATTAGTATTAGGTATTCTTAATTGATATTTTATGGAATAAATGCGTTTTGTATTTAGGTATATTACATTATATTGAATCTGCTAATGAATAAACGATTGGCGTGCCACGACATAAGCAATCTGTTTGGTGAATCATTTTTTTACACTTCCCTGCTCTTCTAGCATGAGCAACGCGACATTCACACTTTTTAGAATAATTTATCTCACGAAGTCAATACTTCACCACGATCCAGTACCAATACTCTATAGTACCTAATTTTTATATAAATCTAGATTTATACTACTTATAAGTACAGACTTCCACAAAATACTGGCTGAGCTATTTCAAATAAAATCACAGTCTACTAAAATGCATGATTTTGAAACTGTTAAATAGCTGAGCGAGCATATGGTGACCGACCCTTAAATTATTTAAAATTTATATCATTTACTTCTTAACTTCGCTAGTCGAAGGGCCACGTCTTCTAGATATTTATTTCTGCTCACCAGCTCGCGGTTTTCGTTAGTCATTGTCTTTACCTTCTCTTTAAGGATCAAAATGTCCGTTAGGTACTGGCCGATTTTGTCGCGTTTCATTTTTTCTTCCTCGCTATTCTTATACTTGCCTTTGCGCCTCACGTCTGTGAGATACCATATTTTCGTATTTCCCTCTTTACCTTTCTGCGTGGTGGTCATTTTGAACATGGCTTTCTCGTTGTAGACTCTTGTCAGCATACTTAAGACATCGTTTCGCGTTTTCTTAGCTAACGTTTCAATGTACTTGGGGAAGTTCGCTAGAGTCATGTAATGGTCGATGTTGTATCTGTGAATGTACTCGTGCTTTGTGTATGTGTCGCCGTTCACTATCTCCTGCGAGCCGTTTATAGCTGGAACATCTGGGATCTCGTTGCCTTCATCTGCTAACGCCTCACTGTAAAAAAATGCAAGTTTTTTAATGTATTGTTTTTGCTTAATCTACACCACAAACAAATAGATGGTTGTCTACTGTGTCGAATGGCATGGCATGTGATATGAACTGTTTACGGTCGTGATGATAATGAAGCTTTACTTTATAGGTGAAAGCTGACAGTCGCTGGTAATGTGGCTATGTGCGTGAGATGTAAGCTCGCATACTTCACAGCCACTTACTTTAGAACCGTATCGTCGGGCGTTTGAACCCCCTTCTCCACCCCCTTCTCCGCGCCCCCGGACTTGCTAAACTTATCGTCGACAACAAAGCCAGTGACATTGCCATTCTTCATATAAACATCAAACGCTGGTACGTACGAGTGGCCCGGCTTGTGACTGCTGGTTTGTACGCCGACGTCGTGCCCCGTGCTCTCGCTCGCGTTGTTCTCATTGGGATCGACGTAGATGATTTTCTCTCCGTCGAAGTAGCCGATTGTTTGGCTGTCGGGCGGCTGGTTACTCTCGTCCTGTTGCAGGAACACGATCTGTTCGTCGTTCTCGCAGTTGATGACGTTGCCGAACTCGTCCTGTAGGACGACGGTTTGGTATTCGTATTGGGGACTCTGTGAGGCTTCCGCGTCACCGGTCTCTTGTTGTACTGTTTCGCTGACGGTGTAGTCAGCCGAGTTGTAATCGTCTGTGTAAGTGTCACAGACGAAATCTTGATCCTCGTTTTGAGTAGACTCTTCATTGTTGGCGATCGCTGATTCGTCCCAGTCTAAAGTGGAATTCCTAAAACGGAAGATTAACTTGATATAAGATCCTGGCTACGTTCTCTAATGCGGATAGAATGCGTGAAAAATTAATGTAAATTATGCAAAATGTATATGGCCTGAGGTTTACCTTTTATGTTCAGCGGGAGTACAATCAACATTGACCCACATTCCGTCCTGCGACTCCTCGTTATTGACTTCTAGTACTTCCATACTTTGGGCAGTATCGTCGTCGTCGCATTCTTCATCGTCTTGATATTTTATTCTTTTCGAAGAATTTTGTGATTTAGAAGTTTTTGTACCTAAAAAACGTTTTGTTATTATAAGATTTAGCAAGGATTTATTATTTATAACATAATTATGTATTACTTACGTTTGTTTTTTGGTGTCGCAACGTCGGAGGGATCATCGTCTAATTCATCACAGCTAAATATTTCGTCAAGAACTGAAAAAAAATATTGAATATATAAAGTTTATCAAACAGTATAACGAATTTAGGAGATTTGATTTAGAGATGATAAACCGCCCCTGCCAATATGTTGATGTTGAATAAATACAAATAATATATCAGAAATCAGAAATATTTTATTGTTTAACTGTTGTAGGTACATAAAAGATCATAATTTTAAGTAGTGCAAGTTTATACAGGTATTTGTTATATTATATAAGAATTTCTAATTCAATAGTTTGAAGCATCAGTGAGGTCCTCGAATCAAGACAGGCGCCGTGTGTAAATTTATCTGATTCGAGTCATAATACGCGTCAATGCCAGCTCGACTAATGCGTTTTTCAGCGTCACCGCGCAGTGTACGCATCTCGAATACGCTAGGCTTCTGTTAGCATACATTAAAGATAGTATTTATATATTTGCTTTCTAGAAATAAGATCTGATTCGATATTCGCGTCAGTTAGACAGGCGTCACAGTTGAGTTGGTATTGTAGCTCTGCTTTGTTTGGGACAAAATATTGTTTGATAAAGTCCTTAACTATTGATTATAGTTCGGTTCCCTGGAAGACATCGCTCTCAGCGATAAGACCGCCCATTGTGCTGCCTATTACTACTTGTCTAAGTTCTTTGTTTTTTTATTTGTATGTGGTGAACAATAAAGGGTTACCTATCTATCTACTATATGGACGACCGATGTGGCGCGGTGGGCGATGGTCCGCCTGCGACACGGAAGGTTGCGGGTTCGATTCCCGCCTCGGAATAAATGTTTGTATGTTCTGCAAATATTTATTCCGGGTGTTCTGGGTATTATATGTATAATAAAAAATATCTATCTATGTAATGTATAATATTAAGTATGTCAGTCTTCTAGTACTCATAACACAAGCTCTGCTTAGCTTGGGGCTAGATGATGTTGTGTGGATTGTCCAGCATTATTTATTTATTTATGTATAAAAATAAGTCGGGTTTTCCTTCCTGACGATATAACTCCAGAACGCACGAACCGATTTCCACGGTTTTGCATTCGTTGAAAAGGTCTCGGGCTCCGTGAGGTTTATAGCAAAGAAAATTCTGGAAAAATTTCAACAGGAAAGCGGGAAAATATCCCGTGCGAAGCCGGGACGGGCCGCTAGTGTATTATAATACTAACCGCTCATTTTGTCTGATAGCTCCTTCAGCCGTTTGTCAGAAATATGTCTTTCATCATTATTCATTTTCATCTTTTTCTCGACATCGTAGAAGAATGCGCGACTCATTTTAACGCCACTCTCCATTTCAACGTATTTTCTTATTTTACTGATAGCAACTTCCAGTGACAGTAAATCCATAATCTGTAAATAAAGTTATCATGAATGACCTACATGCTACACATGCATAGTAGATATTTTTTTATTCATCTGAGTGTTGAGGTAAAGATAAAGTGCAATCAGTATTATACATATTTTGTCAAAAAAAACCTCCGGTTTTTCGCCTGTTATGATAGATATGCATTAAGCTCCTTTTACTTAAAAATGGATGTCACAGCTCAGTTCACATCGCGATTTTACTCTGAGCGAATGTGACTGTGGGGCCCTCATACAATCTATGTACCACATGCTCGTTTGCCCCTTGTGCCCTAATACCTGCACAAGGGATGACCTCATCAATAGTACAGACAAGGGGATAAATGGGGCAAAGTTCTACATGAACTGCGTTTTAAATTTTTTGTTGTGTTCATTGACACGAAGAAGAAGACAGCTCAGTAGGGTTCAATCCTTGCCAAGAATAAACATTTGTGCAATAGTGTTACATATTGTGTATTAATATAAATTAATAATAATAGCTAATACTAAATATAAAAATACTAGTACATATTTAGTACGTACATAATAAATATTAAAGTAGTCCAAAAAATCAATAATCTAGTTATAGCCTTGTTTACATAGTAAAGAGATATATATTGTGGAAGCGAAAGTTTAAAATATTTATTGCATATATATAGTCTAGTTATGGTTAGTTTACAACTGAATGGTGTTGTTTGATTTGTCCACAAAGTTTGTGTGTTTTTTATACTTACAACTTCTTTCAGATATGGTGAGAGTTTCTTGTTAGTTTGCAACCTAGCAAAGCCTTCCTCGGAGAGTTCATGATCATGGTGATTGCACACGAAGACAACAGCCAAACCTTCATTAGGTTTACGCTTCAGTTTGATTTTACAAGGACAGTCAGTTTTGAAGTTATGTCTGTAAAGATGATAGTATGCTGTTATTTGATGACGACCGAAATGGCGCGGCGGGCGAAGGCTCGCCTGCGACGCGGAAGATTGCGGGTTCGATTCCCGCCATGGGATAAATACGATCTGCAAATATTTATTCCGGGTGTTCTGGGTATTTTATAAGTATAATAAAAATATCTATCTATGTAATGTATTGTATTAAGTATGTCTGTCTTCTAGTATCATCAGCATCTATGAAAGTTTTTAAGGCAAGTAGGTAAATAAAATCAAAACCTTTACTTTTGTTGAGTAAAGTATTTTGGAAACTGATGTAAGTAATATTTAAAAATTTTTGTGTAATTAATGCTAGGTATTGTTCGGAATGTCTATTTTTAAATTATGTTAGATTTTTTTCCTGGTAATAAATGAATAAGTTAAGCAATATCAAACAAAATTACCTCTTTTTCAATGATTTCTTCTTATACTCCCTATTTTTCAAATAAACACAATTGTATGTGTAGGCTTCATTTTCTTCATCGGAATTCTGTGATTCAGTACATTTGTAGTAGAAGCACCATGTTTTGGCATTGCTGCTTATGTACTGCACAAATTCCTGGTGAGTTTTGAAAATATCACCGACTTTCGGTAAGTTGTCATCTTGGTGTTGGAACAGATCGAGATGTTGCATGCAGTATTTGCTTTTGTCACTACCACTTAGAATCTGCCAATCTGTAAATATATTTTGCTGAGTTGTAGTCTTGCAAACTAATGTTTCATGAACCTCCGATGCTGCCAAAATGATCTACCGGTCCGTTTATTAACTTTGTAAATATATGATCGGAGTGGTTATTCATAGAAGGTTTGATAGAACTGGCATATTTAGCTACAAACTTTAGTTCTACAACAAAATTGATAAGGAAATAAAATGAAAAATCCCTTTAATTTAGATGTCTGAAATCTATCATTGGTATTGGGAAGAAAATATTAAAAATAACTCTTTCTTTAAAATCATCTCAAAAATATTTAGCATTTTTAAATTTACATGTATAAATATTTAATTCTATAAAAGTATGTAAGTATTTCATTTTAGACAAACTATTTTACAGAGCCTTTAAATAAAAAAAATATGTTATATGACATGTTGACTCAATATCCTAATGACATAGAATGTCATCGGAATGAACCAATCCAGACTTGTTTCTTTAACATTGGTTTAAGTATTATACATACATATACTTATGGCGGGTTTCTGGAAACCCAAATCACGATTGATCCGAGTTTGACACAGTAATTATTTGATTTTTTCATTGATCATCGTTCGAGAAACCGGCTGTTAGTATAATATGTTGTGCTTGAATGAAAAATTTATTTGATTTACCCCTACTTAGTAACAAGTTAGCACAGACATAATGTCATCATTACATTATCATCATCATCATCATATATCAGTCCACTGCTGGACATAGGTCTCTCCCAAGACACACCACTGAGCCTGTTTACATTATGTATGATTGTTATCAAGACATTATGTCTGAGCTAACTTTTCATAAGATAGATAGACAGTTAATAGATGACTTTAATAGCTAACATACCTCCATCAGGATTCACTTTCAGTATAATATCACCTTCCATTATATCCTCCATCTCACTGAAAAAAAAATAACTTGTGATATCTTAGCAATAGTACAGTGCTGATAGGATTATTAACAAAAGTACTAGGTATGGCTTGACCTATCTAAAAAATAAAAGCATCATGAATGGAATATGTTCTAGCCATTTATCAGATGATTATATCATGATTCTATGACTGGTTGCAATCACAAAGCTACTGGAATTTATCTGGTTCAGATCATGGCGCGAATTTGTGACTAGCTTGTTGATGTTGTGTTTGTGTTGTGAGCAATATTGGAATCCAAGCTGCTTCAAACACAGTACAGTTCCAGCAGAGGTCCGACTTAAACTATTGGTCGTTTGTTAACATGCAACAGCACTAAATTAGAGCAAAGGAGGAGAAAGGAATGATTGTGTTGTAAATACCTTATTTCTTGCTTCACTCGAGAGTCGCGCGTTCCCGTAAAAATGGCTTCTTCAATGACTTCCTCTGTGTTTTCATCAGCGGAGTTTTCAGAAGCAGATGCTTTCTTGGGCCGCCTATCTAGTCCCATTGTAATAACTCAAAGTTTTTATTATTTATTTGATATCTCCCTCGCATTTATTTTGATGTAAGTTTGGTTAAATTTCACAAATTTTGTAACCGTCAGTTGTCAAAAAATCAAAATGTCGTCAATTCAGCTTCAATCAAAATCATCGAACGAAATTTAACAAAATGTCTGCCAGTGCCATGTTTTGTTTGCTTGCCAGTTCTTTTTTTTGCCAGCCCAACAGGGATGTAATGACGACGGGGCGGTGCGTCAGCAGTGGTGGTGCAGGGCAAAATTAAGTATTATATTAAAGTTTTTTAGTACACCCAATAGTAGTATTTTAAACCATTATTTACCAAAAGTAGCTTTGATGAAAAAAACGAGGTGGTCAAAATCCACTCTTGGACCACAATAATATGTTTTGTTTTCCTTATTTTTCGAAAACCATGCGCTATAGATAACTCTGTAGTCTTCACAAATAAATAATAATCATATAAATTTACAAATATCACGTTCTAGCCCCAAACATGCATAGGCCTAGATGGCGTGAAACGTTCATTAAATAAATACTGCCTTTGTTTTTGCTCGAATTTAAATTGATAAAATCATTATCTACATTATAATGTAACGTGCGTTTTCACTTTTAGAATCGATGCTATTTGCAAAATGTTTGCCACCTGTGTTTTTTAAACTATCTTTGTGCTATTTTTTACCGTTATATTGCGTGACTTGGGTCAAAGTAGGTGCATTCATAGTATGTATAACAAATCTATGTAGTATAATTTACGGTGAATAGTATTCATAGACAATATTTATTGAGAGCCTGATTTCGGCCCTGACCAAACGCACGTGCTGCCATCTGTATGAAATCATTGCAAGCAAGAAACTAATCTTTGCCGTTCTGCGTAGTGCGTACTGCAACATGTTAGAATCAAATGAGCGTAGGCGTGGAAAACATGTTTAGCTTAGTGGGAATAGCATATGTATTGCCTTTCACTATGTTCATAATCTTAATTTTGCGGTTAGAACTACCTACCTATAGACTCTTCTCAGACCCCATATTATATGAAGCGCACAGAGTTTAAGTTGGTATACAAGTAGTCGCTAGTAACTTCAGGCACATAGGTCAAAAAATATTTAGTAGTTCTTAATTAGTCAGGTGTAACGTAACCTACTCCCTCATTATGAAAATATAGGATAAAACTTCATTTATTTATATACTTAAAAACCTGTATTAATTAAAGCGTAACCAAACGATTTCATAGACGACTTCATGACTTCACAATATTTTTAGACATTCAAAAAGTTAATTTAAGTATATTAAAACCTCAACAGTAAAATAAATTAAATAACATTGATTGGTATAATAAATTGGTATATTGTAAAGTACCAAGAGAGTGTAAGGCCAATAACTATTTCAATGTATTCCCTTAATTTCCGACCGGCATTAAAATCTTCAAGTGTTGCCAGTGTTGCCACAACCATTTTGTATTTTTAATTTTCTCTTCACTTAATTGTTTATTCAATGAGGTAATCGTTACCTAGAGTATTTTAATTTCTTCAATAAACTTTTTATTTTCAAATGATTTCAGATCCTCCAGATCTTCAATTTGCTTACGTAGATTTTTACTATACATTTTTAATTTTCTCTTCACTCAATTGTTTATTCAATGAGGTAATCGTTACATATAGAGTCTTTTAATTTCTTCAATAAACTTTTTATTTTCAAATGATTTCAGATCCTCCAGATCTTCAATTTGCTTACGTAGATTTTTACTATACATTTTTAATTTTCTCTTCACTCAATTGTTTATTCAATGAGGTAATCGTTACATAGAGTCTTTTAATTTCTTCAATAAACTTTTTATTTTCAAATGATTTCAGATCCTCCAGATCTTCAATTTGCTTACGTAGATTTTTACTTACAGATTCTGCACTACTTATTTGAGCTTGTAAGGACTTTTCAGATATTTTAGATATTCCGAGTTTTATTTTTAAAGAGGTAAGTTCTTCTTCAAGGGTTTTGATCTTGCCAAGTAATATTTGACTATCGGACAAATATAAATCTTCTAGTTTTCTTATCCTTTCTTTATACCGTTTGATATCGACGTCTGTTACTCTAACTGTTTCTTCTAAAGTTTTTATTTTTATATTCGTCAGTGATTTTTCATCTAGCGTCTTTAATTTGCCATTTAAAATTGTATTATTCTGACTCGAATTATGCTGTTCTAAAGCTGTTTCTGAGATATTTGTAGGAGTACTTTCGTGTTTATTTGAGTCAGAGTGTGACGTAGGTTCTATGAGCTTCGGGGTTTCTCTGTCTTTATGTCTGTATTCTTGCAGGAGAGCTTCTAGATCATTAATCTTCTGTGATAAGCCAAAGTTTTCATTATGAGCTTTCTCTATATCTAGTTGGTTTTGATTCAATAACTGTGTACTGTTTGCGTGAGATAATAATAGTTCTTCATAACAGTTCTTCATATTTATCAATTCTTCGTTTTGTGATTGAACTATTTCTATTCTTTCGTTTGCAGCCTTTAGATCTGCTGATATATTTTGAACTGTATTCTCCAAGGTGACAGCCATATTGCAATATTTCGAACAAATAGTCTTGTATTTACATAAAGTGTTTAAGTATTTGGATTTTTCAAATGGGAATGTTATAGTTAGCGGTACATACGTCAATTGTACTGTATTTCTGTCTAATTTACCAGATCTTCCGCAGGATATTTTGAACACCGCCTCGCCTTGGTATAGCTTTTTTAACAAATCAAGAATAGATATGCCCATATTTATTGCTATATTTTCTAAGCATGGTACAACACCTCCAAGATTAATATAAAACTCTATATTATATCTGTTAATGATATTCTCTTCTAGAACAACTTTAGGTCGTCCTCTAGTACTGGAGCTGACTGTATTTTCGACTAATAGTTCATTTAGTGTGTTTAATTCCAATTGTTTAATGTTTTCGTATTCTCTGTAACAAAATAAAAGATATTAGTCATAAAAGTAAATGTTTCAATAGCATAATTATCTACTTATATCTACTTATACAACCTTAGGCTTAGTTAGAGCAACGAACTCCATGTGTCTATCTAACGAAAGATTTTTTACATAATTTTGTGCCTTATTTCATACTAACACAAGACTGTGTAATTTGTAACTTAATTTTTTTTTCTTTTATGTTAATTATCATTGAAATAACTATTTAACTAGTTTAATAATTACACATAACTATACATTCCACTTAAAAATATAGTTGTAACTTATTTTATTACATTTTTCGATTTTATATGACTTACCCTTCAAGTTCCAGGATTTCTAAATCAGCTTGTACTCCAATATCCCTCCGAATATTAGTGTTATTGCTGGATGTTTGAGCACAGTCAGGTTTACTATCATTTTCAATAGTAGGATCGTCATCATTGGTGTATTGATACATCATTTGATAGTAATTTTCATTTTCACTATTATCATAACTCTGTTTCGTAGTTTCGTTAGTGTTTTCAGCAATTTGTGCGATGTATTCTGCTTCATTTATTCCAAGACTTATTGTGTCAATGTTGTCGGTAGGTACTTCTTGCTGATTGTTTGTTACAGTTTCAGTAATTTCTTGCGTATTATTTAAGTTTTCTTCACCGCTATTTACTACTACGTTCACTGTTTCACAAGTGTTTGCATCTTTGGTGCATGGTACTTGGATTCGATCCTTTTCTGGATCTTGGTTTATTGCGTCAGTTATTTCTTCGATATAAATAATGTTTTCTTCACCATTTTGTGCGATATTATCTTCATACGTACTTGTTTCATTAACGACGGTAATGCTATGTTGATTATTTTCAAAATCCAGATTAACTTCTTTTGTAATTTCTTCTGCAGTGTTTCCACAATACCGCGCGGTGACTTCCTCATTAGTACTTAATAAATCAGTGTCATTAATGTGTGGCTGAAATCGTTCGTTTTCAAAAGTCTGGTATTCTACTTCACTATTATTTTCTGTCTCATTATTGATATCATTGTCTGGCGCTGTGTTTTCTTCTTCGTAATGAGTAATTCCATATGTATTGTTAGTATGTGTTTCTTCAAATTGTTTAGTTTCGTAGTCCTGGACATTAGTTTCAGTAATTTTATCTTTGTAAAAGACATTCTCACAAGGCGTGTTTTCTTCAAGATATGTGTTTGTTTCAGTACCAGTGATTGGCACGTCACATTTAAAGTTTCCATCGTACCGGTTTTCAGAGGTATCTATTTCTACTTCACATATATTTTGGTCGTTAATGGTTTCTATATTTAGATATACCATTTTTTCGCCAGATAGTTGTGTAATGCTGTGATCACTAAACTTGGTTTCATCGTCAACCGATTGTATGATATAATGAACATTTTCATCCATACTGTATTGTTCTTGATCAATTTCAATCTGATTATCGTAACTATCAAAGTTACGTTGCACTTCATATTTTTCTTCTAATCCCTCTTGTCTGTGAAATTATTAATATTTTACTATGTTTTAGTTAGCATGTTTAACATGTATTTACATATAATTCAGTGTTCTGTTAATCAATTATTGTCCAAAAAGTTCATAAAATAGCGATCCAAATCATACTAAACAGTCAATTAATAAGCTGTCAAAGACATACTTTGGAGGAAAAGTACTTACAAATGTGAAACTCCTTTACTGTCATTCTCTGTCCATGGATTTATTTGTATCTCGCAGCCTGTGGTTTCTTGAAGTTCTTTGATGCTTTGAATAAGACCTTGGTCGTATAGTATATTGTTGAGACGAGCCTCTACCCTGCTCGCGTTTCTCTCATCATCATCGCTTTCGGAACGTTCTGGAAATATATCAAGTAGTTATGTTGCATTCATTTTAATGTAAGGACTTAAGGATTAGGAGGTTCATGTCCATACTTTTGTATAGCAAGTCAGATCTTAATTAGCTATTGTTATATTAGCGAATGAAAACTAACTGATAACAATATGAGTATATCAGAGGAAGTTTGAAAGTAGCATCTGTTATCGAAAAAGTGAGGAGTGCAAGATTAGTGTGGTATGGACATGCGTAATGAGGAGGGATGAAAATCATATTACAAAGTTATGAATGTGAGTGTGGCTGGGGGTGCAAGTAGAGGAAGGCCGAAAAAGAAATGGTTGGATTGTGTGAAGGAGGATATGAATGTGAAAGGAGTAGATTCAGGACTGATGAATGATAGGAGTAAGTGGAGAAAGAGAACTAGTTGTGCAGACTGACTTAACGTGGGATACGGGCAGGGGAATGATGATGAACAATATGTAGGACTAATAGTTAAATAACGATACTTACTACTTTCTTGTGCTCGCTTTAATTTATTTTTGCTGGGCGCGCGCTTAGGGATGCTGAAGTTATTATTTATTTCTAAAACATTAAAAACATTATTAGTAAAGCTATTAATCAATCATTGATCTTAGAATACTAAAATCAAAATGTCCTTAATAAAAATAATCTTGTATCAAACTTATTTTATTTCTATATCTAAATACCTAATATATTACAGATATACCTTCTATTTTCTCCAATATTTCCTTTTCTCGTTCCGGTAGTACATTGAGTTTAATTCTGTCTTTCCTCATTTTTGTAAGTATATTTATAATAGTTCGTTTTAAATCAAACCTAGTTTTCTGCAGTAAATATTGCCTGATAAGCCTAGTGTCCAACTGATACCAGAGTAGCTCACGAATCTGAAAATGAAATTAAGGATTACCATGACGAAATTTGAAAATGTAATAAAATGATGCTATTACCATATTGCCAACTATGACTTTGAAATGAAGCCTACAAAGTGATAAAAGGTGTTCACACACAGCTAAGATACATCCCGAAGTTCAACCAATCAGAGACAGTTGAAAACATGATCATTTTCTATGCAGGTGTCTGATTGGCTGATTTCTGTACGCAGCTCTAGCGGACGAGTGTAATTTCATAAAGTACATATTACAAGTTATACTTACAAAATACCTGTCGCTACTACTAAAATAATAATAATATACTGGTGCATGAGAATTAACCTATGCACGTCACGTGCAGCACTATTAAAAATAGTATCTTCTAGGCAAGTGTGCGACATCGTAGACCGCATCGTCACTTAACATCAGGTGAGATCGCGGTCAAACGCATGCTTGTAAAAAAACTTGTAAAAAAAAAAGCAAGTGCTCATAATATGCCATCTTTTCGCTTAAAAAGGTGTATCACGTACTAACCTCATCTTTCAATTCCGTCGACAGCCTATGTCCGTGCGCTTCTCGACTGAATATTTCTGCGGATAGCTCATGGCTGTGATGGTGGCATGCATACGTCACTGTGAAATGTGCCTCGCCGGGCTTACACACCATGGTGACTGTAGCTGGACATTGAATAGTCTTCTGCCTAACAAATAAAAAAAATTATGTAGGTACTTACACTAAATAACTGGCGTCACAGCTTAGTTATTTATTAGTTCTGTATTCCATGCTGTGGCTGGTTTAATACCCAGCAAGAGTAAGCTGATTTTTGTGTTAAGGGACAGATTTTGTATGCAATGTGTTCCATAAAATTATATCCTTTAGCAATCTATTTCCCACGGTAAATGCTTAGTTTGGTTTAGGGCAAAATAGCTTTGTTTGAATACTTTTTTTCTGGGTTTGGTCCAACATTTCTGATAGTCGTAATGCACGTTAAAGCCAGATCTACTGCCGAACGTTACAGTGTCACCGCGCAGTGTATTGCGTATCGCTACCGTTACAATATGTTTACGATGAGCATTTATGATGATTAAAACTTAAATACTTACTTAATTTTTCTCACACCAGTACTTTGGCTTTTGTACCTCCCTTTATCAAATCTGCAAGCGAAGTTATACCATGTTTTCTGCTGGTTATTATATCTATTGGAAGTTTTAACATTCCGACTGTCGTAGATTTGATAATAGAAGAACCATTGTAATGCATGCTCGGCTGCGTAGCGAGTGAACTCTTGAATAGACGAAAAAATATCACCTTCCTAAAAAAAAATAAACACTTTTACTACATGCTTACTTAATATAAATTTATATTACTTACATAAATAATTAAGTATATCAACAAGACACACAAAAGCTGGTGTCTAGTAAATCTAAGACATTATAATTAGTATTATTCAACCAACTTCGAATTGCCCCAATAGGACCCAATTTTGATAATTATTTTTTGTTTGTTTGATAGATAATACTTTCAATGTAAATTACAATAAGATCGTACAAGTAATTTTTGGGATTTTTTTAATAATGTGTTTTTAGTATTTTGTACTTGTTGACGACAGACAGTTTTGTTAATTTTTGTAAAAAAAAATATTATTATCCCAAAAATCAATACCATAGGCCAGAATGGATGAACAGAACGAGACTTTTTCACTTTGAATAATAATTATTATTAATAGCCAGTAGTGTCCCATTGCAAGGCAAAGGCTCCCTTCCTTACTTTCACTTTGAATAATCTTAAAAAAAATCACCTTGATCAAACCTTCAGCATGGTATTCTGGCATTTCAGAATGTCGTCTATGACACCTCATCTGTTTCCGATCGTACGGTAATGTTAAGTCCTTTAGATTAATGACCTCATGTAACTGTTGATCATTTTGGTCAGCTATTGTGTTTTCTTCTGACAGTTCATTTATAACTTGAATTGAAGTCGCATTTTCCGATTCGAGTCTGCATAGAATCGAATTGGATGCGTCCGATTCGAAAGTTACTGTATTTTGTATCGTGATATCGGTTTCATAGTCATTTGATGGTATTGAAATCGATTCTGGTTTAGATAAAATCGATATAGATTCTTCTCTTTCTATGGTGGGAATTCTATAATAAGTTCTGGTTGTTTTTATGATACTATCCTCAAAAGCATCTGCATTGATTTCCGTTGAAAATTCACTATTTTGCTGGGATTTTGTATCTTTGATAAGATATGTTTTTCGACATTTTTTCGCTGTGTGAGGACTAGAATCATCATCTAGTTCTTCTTTATTTTGTGTACTAGAGATACTAAAATTTTCTTTAATATCTGAAAATTATAAATCTTTTTATAAATTTTTAGAAGAAATTCAATAGTACCATGGTAGAAGAGAGATGCAAGGTTTATTATAATTTCTATGATTATCTATATTTACTTGAACTCTAAATATATTGTTGTATCTTTGTAATCTAAGTTATTATGTAACTTACGTTTTATTTTAGCAATCATCTTTGTTATATTCTCAGATGACATCTCGACTTGGGTATTTTTACTTTTTACTTTTGCATAAGTATTGTAAACAGTTTTTTTAAGTTTTAGTCCAGGTATTTTAGATCTAATGTACCTGTCAGTTATGACTGGATCCACGTTAAATAGGGCGAGATCTCGTATCTGAAACGTTAAGAGGTTATTCCTTAGATGTAGGTAGAGTAGGTACCTACTAGTTACGTAGGTATCATTTCCATCACAACTTTTTATGAACAGCTGTTTCTTGAGGTGACTCTTTTATTGTTTGTGGTAAAATTAAACTACAAATCTCAAGGCTATAAATATCTTAAAGATCATCTGTAAAACCAAACAACCAACTTATCCTCTTATCCAAATAAGAAAGAATAAATTAGATTGAACAACCAATGACAAAAACCAATTTCAAACACACGCCAAAACTGAGTACTTTGGACACAGTTTTGGCATGTGAGTAAAACCAAGTCAAAAATAATAAATAAACATAAGTAATTGTATTGTCACCAAAATCCCAAGTGTATACAAAATTTCAGATTAATCGGTTGACAGGAAGAGGGTGAAATTTGAATTACTTACTAAATTTGACCCAAGAATGAAACAAACGGGGTAAGCTAAATAAAACCGTTTAAAAATGCACGAGACAACCGCGGCGTGTAAACGCGGCGAAGTCTCGTGCATTTTTAGAATGGTATATCTTTACTTAATCTTTACAAGATAAGTTACCTATGCAAGATTTTTACCTCATCCTTAATTTCCTGAGGCAGTCTATATCCATGTGGTACCTGACTGAATATATCTGCTGAAAGCTCATGGCTGTGGTGATGGCATACAGCCTGCACCTTATACAAATCCTCATCAGCACTGCATTTCAAGGTAATGCCCGCTGGACATGTCACCGATAATAAAGAACTGCAAAAAACTTATTAAGTAACTAGTGGTTCTGTGCAGCAGGCTTCCCAAACA
The DNA here is from genome assembly GCA_932527185.1 of Ecliptopera silaceata. Classification (NCBI taxonomy): domain Eukaryota; kingdom Metazoa; phylum Arthropoda; class Insecta; order Lepidoptera; family Geometridae; genus Ecliptopera; species Ecliptopera silaceata. Next base: position 9,762,147 of record OW052193.1, on the reverse strand, counting down.
TCTTGTGTAGTGTGTCTATTAAAATTGATTGATATCCGTTGATAAAGAATGTTACTGCAAACATCCCCCCTTTTTTCTATCCAATTGAGAATCGCGGTGGACAAATATATTTAAATAAATCACTAAACCTGTGTGTTGTGTGCTAAATTTTGTTAAAATTGGCAACAAAATGCTAGGCTAGCAGTAGGACAAAAGCATTTTTGGCCAGCCTGGAAACTCGATGTTACACTCGCTTTATTCTCAGTCAAGAAAAGGTTTTTTGTATGATTTGTAATTACAGATTTAAACAAGTTACCTGCGTTTTCGTATGCCTTTGCTTTGAGACTTGTAATTTTTCCTATTAAATCTGCAGCCATACGACAAATAAGTTGATTTATTTGGATCATAATTAGCAGATGTTTTTAAATTCCGGCTGTCATAACGAGTATAGTAGAAGTACCATGTCTTGGCATACATTGCTGTATAATCTTGGAATGCTTTGATAGATTCAAATGAGTAGCCGATTTGGACTAAACCTTCTGCATGATGTTCTGGCATAGTACCATGTTTTAGGCACCGTCTGGATGTGTTGTATATAGATGAATCTTTATCTCTATCTGGTTTTTCTTTTTTAGAAACAACCTTGTTTGCTGAAACATTTGTGTTTGAAGATGTTGTTTGCTCTTCTGTTTGATTGATTCTGAAATTTAAAAAAAATTATGTAAATTTAAATTTAATGACATTAGGTACAGGTAGGTCTAAAGATTTCAGGTACATATCATCATCATCATCATTTCAGACCATTGGCAACTCTTCATCAACTCGCCATTTTTTCCGGTCCCTTGTGACTCTCATCCACTGATGAGGTACATAACTAATAAAAAATAATTTTCAGTTTAAAGAGATATTTTTTTCATAAGTTCAACAATGTTCACTTACAATTATTAGTAACTTAGTAGCTTTGTTTTAATGATAAATAAATACTTAATAAATTTACAGAATTTATTACATGACTATTAAGACAGACACATAAAATAAGATATAACTTACATTAATGTTTCATTTGCTACAGACAAACAACTTCTTTTTGCAGTGTAGTTGTCTTTTGTGATTGGTCTATAACATAACAAAAATAATACATATCAAACAACTTGACGCAGTTGGTTTAATAAAACTGCAAATTGGATATAGGAATAAATACTAGGTAGGTATTTCTATGAATTTATTTTAAACTTCAAACCTTTCATGACAAGGAGATGATATATCAGATTTTATGTATTACTGGATTTTTTGATACATTGTCTCATTGACCAGATGGTGAATAAAATTATATGTCTAGAAATGTTTATTTTTTCAGAGTACCTTTTTACTTTATACCTATAGTACCGTATTACTTCTGCATCAGGTGTTTAATCTTACCTTTTCAAGGGTGTTTTTAACATGATCGGAAATTGAGGTATGTATAATTGTTTTTTATTTATAACCAACACAGGTTTCTTCTGTGGGATGGTGTTGATAGTATTGTTTGGAGATGCCATGTTTACTTTTGTAGGAGTTTCTGAAATACAAATTTTAATAGCATTTAGGAACAACCTGTAGCTTGAATGAGTTCTAAACTTATGTTATGAAAACAAGAAATACTTTGTTATTCAAGCTAGTTGATGGATGTGCATGCAGGAATTGTATAGATAGGTATGTTTTTAATTGCATAAAAAAATCTCTTTACATGTACTTCGTAAAGTTTCGAGTAACTTTGATTTCTGAATTTTCTGATTGATGTTTATCCATATATAATAACAAATCAACTACACGAGAACTAAAATACGACAAATAAATAATCACGTTCACGTAAAAATAGCAGCAGCCAAGGTAGCCATTTTAAATTCAATTCAATCATAGACCAACAATATTTTTTTTGTATCTTTTTTATGGTTCTTGAAACCCAAAAAACAGTGACAGAGTATTCGTTACCGAAGTTTTGCAAACGAAAACCTTATACATAGTTTATAATATTCTATAAATACCTACTAACTACGATGGGTCAAAACTAGGCAAGTCAAAAATCATATATCTATTAATAGATTATTTTGTAGTATTTTTCTATGAAAGAGATAAATGTTGTATCCAGTCCATCCTGTCCATGTCTTTGAATGCTCATGAAGTTTTTTAGACAATGACATTTTTGTGGTTAGTGACATCGAATAGACCGTCAACATACTGTCAGTCAAGATAATAAAAAAATAATTAAAACCAAACAAAACAAAAACATGTGAGCATCATGGATGGGACATTGTCGAATTTGATATTACCATTTCTTGGGAGATAAATACAAAACTTTTATTTAAATCACAACGTGAACCATGATCATCACTCTGCAGACACTTATCTTCTTTCGGGAATCTCTGCTAAACGCTTTAGATCGGCTACTTCGTCCATATTATAACAAGTTCGCGCTGACATTTGGAAGAAAGGGAGATGTTTCTGATGATGAAGATACAGACGAGCAGGTTTTCGCAGAGTTCGATGAGGAAAAAGGCGTAGTGTTCTACCCTCCGGTATACCTCCAGCGCTATGCCGCTGTCAGCGACTGTCTTATGGATGAGCGATGGTGCGGGAAGCTAGACAAGGTTGGTCAACCAAATTCTTAGATCTTGTCCTATCGACTTTGTGTATCAATTGCACTTTCAAAATTATCTTCTATTTTATTCTGTGCACAATACTTTTCACATGCACTTTCACATAAATAGTTTTGTTCATAAGCCATGTTGGGTATACAATTGTTTTGCATAATTATTATTTTAATTGTTATTTAGCAATAAAATAATATTATTTTGTTTCTAATAAAATAAAATATTTTTTATGCATCCAGCTAGTTTAAAAAAAAAATTTAGTATCAGTATTTTCAGTAAGTAAGTAAATATTTATTGTTTCAGGTAGTGGATCTCGGGTACCATGACATGAGCTTCATTAAATACCTAAAAGAGGTGTCCGGAGTTAAATGTATTCTGGGTGTTGATTTAGAAAGCATACCTCTCCGTTGCTCATCGGATCTTATGGGCTACGATGACTATGGACCTAAAAGAGAAACTCCACTTCAAGTTACAGTAAGTGGGTTAAGACCACTATTAAGCTACTAGGTATTATATCAATAAAAAAAACAAACTCTTTTGGGCTTTACAGCTTTTCCAAGGCAATGCAGCAGATCCAGACTACAGGCTGATTGGCTGCGATGCTGTGATCGCTATAGAGATGATAGAACACATGCTACCGCAGGACTTGGACCGACTCATTCACACTGTGTTTGGCTTCATTAAACCATGGGTTGCAGTATTCACTACTCCCAATGGAGACTTCAATGTACTGTTTAAGGCCCTGGAGAAGAATGGGCTCAGAAGATTGGATCACTTTTTTGAATGGTCCAGAGAACAGTTTCATGATTGGTAAATATTATCAATACATAATAGCTTAAGTAGGTACAGTCGGTACATTCTATAGGCAGTTCATTTTTTTATTAAACTACATATTATGAGTAAACAAAGTATAAGAGGTTTTTTTTAAAATAATATCTTAGAAATGTACCTATGTCTATGTAATAATAAATTACTAATGGTTGGTACACTTAGCTGAGCAACACTCTACAAAAATGTCTCATAATATTATTGTATTAAAGTTAAAAGCACCATGTGTCCTGCGCTCCTAAAAATAAACAATCCATAAACTATAACGAGAAGACCTCATCTAAACTAGAAATTAAAAGTAATGTGTGATGTGTCACTGGACCCATACCACGTTTAGTGAAGTACCGACAAAACTCTAGCAATGCCCAAAAAGCATTTTGCAAGAATATTGTTGTATGAATTATTGTGTGAACCGATGGGTAAATAAACTATTTTTCTTTCTTTTACATAATAAGAAAAAGCTATTAAATTCTTAAGGCGTAATTTTAAATGATTAGGTACTTAGTTTAATGTCCAGTCTTCTATTTCTTAATGTGTCTAGGTGCAGTAACATAGTGGCCCGCTATCCTGAATACACAGTGTCATGTAAAGGCATTGGGCCCGGCCCTCCTGGCACTTTGCACCTCGGCTGCTGCAGTCAGATGGCGGTCTTCATCTCCAAAGACTATCACAAGCAACAGGATCTGAATCTCGATAGCTTAGCACTTGTGGCTAGTAAGTATTGTATTTGAAGTACATATTATAATTTTATATGTATGCATGATGAATTAGCTTTTAAATATGTTATAGAATAACCCCCTATCTTATAAAAAGTTAGCATTCACTTATGTCAACATTACATAATATATGAGTAGTATGGTAATCAATACATCAAGTCTGCGCTAACTTTTTATAAGATAGTAAAATAGATTGTAAATCATTTCATTAGAGACACATTTGATATTTAACTATGAAACAACAAGTAGAACAAGAAACAATGCACAATGAGATAGTGACTGTGAGGCGACTATTAATAACGTAGGTAAATTTGAATCAAAAAAAGTATTGGCCAATTTACACTGAGCTATCTATTAACCCAAACTTAAATGCAAGTCCTGTAGTAACAGCATCACCCTCTTCTGTATACATAATACATATATGGGTCTCATTCTGAATCTAAAAAAAGTCTTTTGTTTTCAGATGCGCCTAGCCCTTACAATGTCAGTGAACTAATAAGTACCTGGGACAGCTCGGAGCCGCCGAATGAAAACAATATGATCTGCCAACCAAACAAGTAAGCTAAAATTTTAAATGCCAAATTATTCAGAGCAGTTTAATCAGTGCCTTGTAAGATTTTAGATAAATTGTGACTTGGAGAGCAATTAAAGCAGGATCTAGTGAATGCATTTCATTTTTATATGCTAGTAGGTATAGTTAAATGAAATGTGAAATGCTATCACTAGATCCTCTGATCCGTCTTATTACGATAAAGGCAATGCCTTGGTTGCCCAATATTATCGCTTACTACGTGTTACTAATTGGTCCACTTTACCGTCGTTGTATTTGCGTTTGCCTATTAACCCTATTTTAGTGGGGAAAACTTGACCTAACCCTACCAAGTACCCAATTCCTGTCCCATTTCCACCTTACAGCATAGAATCCTACACCGAACTATACTCCGAAAGACAGTCATGTGTGACCATTTTGATTACATCGCCGACATTCTCTCTCGCCGCTTTGGAATACCAGGATAAAACTTCGCAGTGTAACCTCGACACTGAAGTGGGGAAGAGCTATATGATGTTTGATTACGAACAGATGTGTTTCGATATGGTCGTGCCGAGACGGAAGTTGGATAACCGGGTTTATATGATTGAAGATGTTAATAGCAGGTGGTTTTTTGAAAATACTATAAGACTGCGTGATTGTTATATGAGCTCATATTGTGGTGTTCTGTTATTTAATCTGGGCTACCAAATACATAGAAGTGATGTTACATAGTTATTATTGTACTCAATTGTATGTTCTAAACAGGTAACATACTAGTCTTTATTTCAGACTCAACTGCACCACACTACAAGTACGAAAGTTCTCGAAGACTACTCAAAATCTTATCGCTAAAAACAAAATCGACTCGCTCGTGCATACTCGGGAAGTTGTGGATGAAATCCGACATCTCACGAAGATGCTAAACTTTAATAAGGATTGTATCAACCTACAGCTGGAGAACGGTGTCCATATCTGGAATAATATCAACTGGGGGGATAACGCGCCATACTGGAATCAGTATTACAAAGTTGTGAAGGAGTACAATCCACCTTTCGAGGTAAGATTCTTCTACATCTAAATTTTACAGTGGTTTATCTAATTACAACTTTATTCACAAACAAACTTACGACTATACAGTATTTACAAAATGTACATTGTCATATAAAATACATAAGAAACAGTTGAGCTATCTACAGACCGTTGCAAACGATCTATAGATAGTTCAACTGATCTAATTACAAAATCTCACTTCTGGTTCTTAAAGCAAGTAATACTCACTATTTTATTCTTCTGTTTAGTTAATTTATCAGTTTCCTTTTAAAAGATTTAACCTTCGCGTGATCTATTCGCGTGTCATTGTAAGTTATTTTTCGTAAACACAAAATAATAAGTTTAGCAATTTATACTCATTGGTGACCCCGACGTAATTTCTGTGTAGATTAGTAACAGTGTCATCTATCGGACGCAGCGCTAAACTTTTTTGTAGCGTGCTAGATGTCTCTATTGTTTCAAATCTCAACCAAAACTCCATGCATTATGAAAGAGAACTTATACAGTTTTGTTTTTCAGATAAAATCTGATGAAAGTCGTATAACAGAGCTTATTTCTGATGAGATTAACCGCCTGATAGACAATCAGTTCTTCGATGACTACTCTGTCGATCTGAACAGACTGGAGATACCTATGGATCATCTGATGAATGTCGTAGCACATATAACTAATGATGTGGAGAAAGTCAAGTGAGTAGATTTATCTCTTAAATTTATTATTATTAATTTTTTTTAACCAATATTGTACCACTTGGCGAGACGATCTAGACGGCTTTGAAAAGAAATGGTGGGAAGAAGCAAAAGAAAGAGAGAAATGGAGGAATTTAGGGGAGACCTTTGCCCAGCAGTGGGAAGAAATAGGTTGAAAAAAATTGTACCACTGCTGAGCAAGGGGTCTCCCCCATAGACTTCCATTATAAATACCACTAAAAAAAACTTTCTTCTTTCTTGAATTAATTAATATCACAAACTTTTATTTTTCGTATTCCTCTGCTTTGAGAGCAAATGAAATATTTCAATTTTAAATAAAAAAAGTTGAAATGTATGTAAGTTATTGATAATAATGTATTTTTTAATATTACGTCCAGACATGAATTGTAAAGAAAATAAAAATCTCTATCGAAAATATAGTCAATCTAGTCATGGAAAGAAATTTGATCCTCCATTCAACGACTGTTTGATTATTTTCCATCCATAAACTTTCACAATATCAACAAAAAACGACGCGTGACCCGAGGGCTGGTGAGTATCTGGCCCAACGTATCAGCATTGCTATTCAGCGCGGCAATGCAGCCAGTGTCTTGGGTACGCTTCCGATTGGTACTGATTTGGATCAGTTGAACTATCTATAGATCGTTTGCAACGGTCTGTAGATAGTTCAACTGTTTCTTATGTATTTTTTATGACTATGTACATTTTGTAAATACTGTATAGTCGTAAGTTTGTTTGTAAACAAAAAATATATCTTCGACAGGGAACTTTTGGAGTGGGATGGCTATGAGATAGTGGATAACGTGGTCATACATTCCCGCCTAGTGGTCGACAATACATCAACATTGGGCACCCAAGATGACGATTGGCCGGACAATGACACTTACTCAGACGTAAAGAAATCAAATTAATTATTGTAGTTGTAAACTGTCGTGTAGTGGAGCATTTTGTAAGTCATACTTCGTTTAGATGGCCTAATGGGGCGTCTAAACTTATTGGCAAACATTGCCCAGCCATCAATAAAACATTTTAGTACATTTTATGGCTGAGCAATCAATTGCAGGCAATATGTTGTATTTTGTCGTAGCTACACATAAAAACATTTTGACATATCAAAAAATATGTGGCTATAATGCCGGGCCATCCTTAAAATATTGCATAGTGTGGCTGGTATTGGTAGCAATGTTGCCGGCCACAGTATTGCAGCCACAAATTGCCGTAAAATATAGCCCGTTTAGACGCCCCATTAGATTCATTACTTCTATAAGTGTTGTGTGATTCTTACCAAGAACAAACTTGAATCTGTATGTACGGGTGTTTATTGCTATGTATGTATTTAAAAATTATGCTATAAAAGTATTTCATCTCGTAGTGAGATTTTAAATAAACACCTACTAATGCTAAACAAAGTTTTATACGACACAATGTGGCTGTGCTAAAGTGCTTAGTAATATATAGACTACCTATTGGATGCTCTTAAAATATACCTAAAGAAACGGTCATAATTACTGTGATCTACACATTTATAGCTCAGATAAGAGGTACATCAACATTTTAATATTAAGAATGTCATACTAATTTAAGTTTCAACTCGCTAGACTCTATTTTAATGTTACTATGTAATGGACCCTGCGTTTTTTATTAAATTTCTATAAAAAATGTTACATATGTTTTTATACTTACACCATTTTCCTCCGAGATCATTTAATCTATAAGCGTTTTGAAATGATAACCGTTATTTGCAATCTAACGGTCTATCTTAAAAAGTTAGCGCAGAGATGTCTTGATTACCATACGTAGTGGTGACATAATGTCGACGCTTTTTATAAGATAGGGGTCAAACTTTAGATACTCGTAGAGCATATAAGACAATAGTAGGTACTTACCTATTTTTCGTATGGAAAAGTAATCTCAAAGTTTATTTTGCAGTGGGATTCAACAGATGTGCGGTCTACTTCTTTGTCTGACGGAAGTACTATGGTCCCTGACTTTCATGGTTTGAATTCAGATTTCGTAAAGTTTTCAATGCATTACGTAATAGTTTTCTAACCATACACGTACGATTAGCATTAGTGTGTTGTTTCTAAAGTATTTCTGTTTCCGTTCTCGTTGATTAAGAGAAAGAGACGAAGTATTGGTTGTTTTTTCTTCGGCAGAATAAACAAAACTAGTAAGGAACTTGTGTTAATGCTAAGCGTGCTATTCGGCATTATTATATTTACGTTAGTCTGAGAATATCACTAAAAAATACACTAATCACTTTGACATAGAGATTGTACAGACGAAATTACAAGTGTACCTACTGTGACTGCACTGGATTACTTTTCATATTTTCCTAAGTTCATAGTGCCTCTCTTTTTATCGCGTAACTCTTATTCTTTCTGGCGCAGCCCGAGCTCGCCTTACGGACCACGTCGAAGTACTTGCAGATTCATCTACTATGATTCTAGTAGGACTTAGTTCTTGGAACACTATAGTGAGCGTAGTTTTCTTTATAAACAGGATACTTACCATGATTTGATTGAGTTCGACCCGTGAACATGGCGTATGCAAATTTGCCGAAATATCGGAAAATAATCAAACTCACAATTAAAAGTAAATATCCCGTTTATTAAGAAAACTATGTTCAAAACCGTGATAGTTTCAAATATTATACTATTTTGAGCGTCCATTTATCTGATAGCACGATGTCTCCGTCGAGCGTTAGACCAAAAGGTGCGCAAACTTCGTACCATGCTGACTGCTGATGAGGATATTACAACAGAACTTGACAAGATCGTATGTAGGCTGATGAAGTTGGCGCTTCGGATCAGTAAAGGACGTCGCTCGCCACCGCCTACCAGGTTTATTATCCTACTTCTCTTCAGGGTCGGTGCTTAGAGATCAGTACCTACCCCAAGTAGATACGAGTTTGTGCATACTCGGATCGCAGAGACGCGATCGCCGACCGCAACTGATTTTGTATGGAGATCCAAGCTTCTCAAGCCATACAAAATCGGTGGCGATCGGCGATATTTCTACGATCCGTGTGAGCACAAACTCGTACTTGGGGTACTGAGGAAGCTATGAAAGCCACTCATCTTATCAATTTAATGAATGTTGTTTGGTATTCTCGTCAATTACTAACGATTAATATAAGCCAGCTCTTGGAACGAAATTAAAAATGGATATATGTAGTTAAATCTTTGATAGTTTAATTAGTTTTTTTTAATCACAAAAACACTTGGTCCAAGCGATTGGTTCATATTTTGGGCTCAAATAAGCTTCATGTTCCAGGTATGGAGTGTTTAGTTGGCAAGCTTTATGTTTTAGGTGGATGCAATGCAAGCTTTTAGACTTGCTTACTCTAACCGAGAAAGCTATAGAACGACGCAGGAAATACTTCATTGAAAATTATCCACTCAAGTCTATCAGCGATGGTAAGTTAACATAGAAGTTAGTACAGGTCTATTCTTATAACCCAAAGGGGCAACTGGGCTCTATTATTAAGACGGTTGTCTGTCTGTCTGTTCGTCTATAACAACAAATACAAAAAATAGAATAAAATAATTATTTAGGGTCTCTTACCCTTATATTGAGATCGTGATATTTTGGTACGGAACCCTTCGTTTGCGAGTCCGACACGCACTTGGCCGGGGTTTTTTTCTAAATTAATAAAATTATAGGTAAGTGGTACTTACTTAGTGTTTCATGTTGATATTTTTGTAATTGCTTTACAGTAGACCCCTCTGAGAAGTCGCTAGAGATGATTGCACTGGAGAAAATAAAAGAAGACGATACTGCGTTAGTGTTCCTATAAAATTATGGGCTTAATTTGCATCACATTCTTGATATTGAGAATTTTAACCAATAATCCTACATAATTTATTTAATAAAATTTGTAAATAATGCTGTAAGTAGTTCCTGAAACTTCAATAAGTTAGGTTCAGGATTTTCTAAATATTTTTATTTATTTTGTTTTCAGTTTAAAAATAGTAGACAAGTATCGTCATTTGGTTCAACCAGGTACTTATAACGATATTTTTATCAGATCTTAAAAATGTATCCAGTGTTTTGAATCATATTTTTTATTTTAGAAAAGCTTGGTGCTATTGAAGAGTCTCGTGCCAAATACCGCCTTATAGATTTGGAACTTGAAGATGATCTAAGCGTGACAAGTGCCGAGTTCTTGAAAGGTAACAAAACTTTGCAATATTTACCTATATATTTACCTACTATGAACCTACACGAGCTAGGTTTATTTGAGTGAACAATAAAAAATAATAGTCTGTAAATTTTCAGACTATGAATACATAGACAGGCATTCCCCAAGTTTATACGAACCGGAACCTACATTAACTGACATGGCACTGTACGACCCAAACAACGAAAAGACAAAGCTTGAACGAACTCAAGCTTGGCTTGAAGAGGATCTTGAAATGGTTCCATATCCTAACCACGATCTGAACTTTGACAACGATATAAGTTCTGGTGATACAGAACACAGCACATCACTTTCTAGATACTACAAAAAGACATACAAAAGATACAAAACCAAAAAGCAATGCATTGAACTCAAATGCGTTGTTTGTAAAAGGTCTCATTCTAATTGCTTCGGGAAAGAGTATAAGAAAGACAAGAAGGCCAAAAATAAAACTAGCAAAACTAGAATAATAAAGAAAGTTGCTAGAAAGAAGTCTAGTAACAACAATTTGTTTTATGATAGCAGTAATAAGTATGTGTCCGTTGATTATAGACACTATAGGATGAAACCCCGCAAAAAAGAATACAAATCTTTGCAACCGACAGCTTCCAAACCTGTAAGAACCAACTAGAATATTACATAAAAAAAAAATACTTATCCTAAATATATTTTTTGATTAGAATTTGTATTACACAGATACCGGCTAGTCTTATAGAACTATGTCATCCTGAACTAATGATCGAAGACAACGTGCAAACATACAAAGAGCAAATAATCAGTTTCACAAGAGACAATCATCTGAAACAGTTAAACCAAGTAACCGCTGGTGTTGCGGCAACAGAAAAAAGTCTCCTCATCGATATTGTAATGGATGATGTTAAAGAAACCATTGCCATGAGAAGAACTATCGGCACAGATGCAGAAGAAGATCCTATGGGCTTTGAAAATGAAAGATTAATAAGAAGTGTTAGCAACACGATCGTCAATGATTATAGCTTTTTTGATAAACATGACGTTGCGATTGAGAATGATCAAATAATTTTCTTGAACGGTATTATAATTGAAAGATTTTAGTGTATAGTTTTGTATCTTATCGGTCTTGTATGTATTTTGTACGTATCCTACATACGTAAAATATAGCCGTTGCAATGAAAACTTGCCCTGCAAGGTAGAAATGATGATTGAATTGGTACTTTTTTCTAGATATCGATGAGCCATCCACATCTAAAGGTATTCGCCACGCAAGTATAGACTTCCAGTGCGGACCTGACGCTTCAATACCCAATTACTCGATCCTATCTGCTACGACATCGGTAACAAAAATGCCAAAAATTTTCGCAGCTGGTATCAAGATTGGGGATTCATCTACGGACAATACCTTTAACAAAGTTGATTATACTTACACCGAATCACAGAAAACTTCCACGGATTGCTGCATTTCCACCAATGACAATGAAACTATTTATAAGACAATATCACCTAGAAACAGAGCCATTGGTATAACTATCAGAGAATCTGTTCCAAATATTACCGCACAGAAAGAGTGTTCGACCATGATGCATGAGCCACCATTTACTGAACAACAAGTGGCTACTATGAACAAGCACAAGGAGTCGACTATACATCAACATGGTTCGACCATGCGAGGAAAGGAAACTGCTTTGATGCAAGAACAAAAATTGATTATGCAAAAATTAGAATCAATAGTGCGGGAGCAAGAGAAAATGCGAGAACATGACGTGACAAACAAAAAAGAACAAGATCCAACTGTTAAACATGATTCTATTCAAGAGCAAAATTCAATTATGCAGGAACGAGATAAGACGACGCGAGATCAAGACGTAGTAACAATGCGGATACAAGAATTAACTATGCGAGAGCATGGTCCAACTATGATTGATCAGGAAGATTTGATGCAAAAACAAAAGTTTGAACAAGAAACGGTAAACAAAGAAAGTATACAAATACAGGAACCGTTCTTATCGCTAGATCAACAATTGACGCTGCAAGAACAGCTTTGTAATATGCAAAAACAAGTTTCGACTATGCAAGAAAAAGTGTTGACTATGCGAGAACAGCGTTTGATTATGCGTGAACAAGAGTCGACTATGCAGGACAATGAACTTGTAGTACAAAATCGAGAATCAACTGTACGAGAAGAAGAGGCATCTCCTATCCAAGAACTAGAATCTGTCAGGACTAATGCTTCTTCACCTAACACAGTATACTCGACAGAAACTAAGTGCCTCAAATCAATACCCAGTGGAATGAAAATTGAAGATTCGGGCTCAGAATTTTGCGGAAGCATTGCGAGCATCCCTAAAAGTCCTTCTAGCGTAGCTAATTGCTTGAATAGTGATTTGCAGACTATGTCTTCCTACAGCAAAGAAGTAGGAGTGTCAAGAAGACTGAATAAGTACGTTCGGCCAAAGTTATGCTGTGGTGGTGTTCAAGTACACAGTTACAGAGACAAACAGTCTTCAGAGGACATTATGTATCAAGGAGAGTGGCAAAACCCCAGACCTAAGGTTCTTACAAAAAGAAAAGTTTTCAATCCCGTCATGGTAAAGAAAATAAATGATTCGACATTGAAAAAAATAATTAATTCCAAAGAGAAGATACCAGCAAAGAGTTCTGTGAAAAGAGATAATATTAAGTCTTTACCTACACCCAAAGCAACTTCACCTATACGTAATGTAGATCAGCCTAAAATTAAGCCGATCGTGGACAAGATAAACGAACGAATAAGTACTTTTGTTCCAAGGTGTGCGTCTGCTGTAAAAAAGCCAATTAGACCTGCGGCTAAGGTAACCATACTGTATATTATTTGTTATTCAGACAGTAAGGGATCTACTCAATATTAATCACTCATGTGCATGCTTTTCAGGTACCACATAAAGTGACGATGAGGTATTTGCCACGGTTTTTAACTAAAATATTGATCGTTCCGATAAAAAATATTTACCTAATTATTTGATACTGTTTCAGTTCTGCTACTTCCAAAAAATCATCGTCGCTTGTGAAAAAATCTTCAAAAACAATCGTTCCCACTACTATGGATGTCCAAAAAACAACACGTCCCGTGAATAAAAATTACCTTCCGTATTATCTGAGGAAAAAATCGCCTAAACCGAACGATAAAAATAGTTTAAACCTCAGCATAGATTCAGCTAAACCTAATATCTGTATGAAAATAAATGCACCAAAACCATTAGTTCGGTCCAAAACTGAAGAAATAAAACGAGATTTGTTGAGGTTTCAAGACAAGGTGCCTGAAATTAATTATGTAGTTCTAAGAAATGAAGTAGAACAAACAAACAGCGCAAACGATGGACAGCCAGTAAGACTCATTTCCGACGGCGGGAGAAAACGAGGCACTTCTGCTAAACGACCAATAAGTCCGCAGTCTCAGAACAGCTCAACCTGTTCATCTCCAAATAGCGTTGCTACTGTCAGAGCAGTATCCATCCGACCTAAGATTGTGACCAGTCGAAGACATTCTAATTCCTCCTACAAGACTAGTACAGCTAATAGTGGTTCAGAAAACACAACACCTAACAGAACTAAGAAGTTCACAAAACGATGTAAAAGTGCTAAGGTAGCAGATGATAAAAAATTCGACAACAAAGAAAATATTCCACAAACTTCCCGGCAATCTAATGTTACTAACAAAGGAAGCGACAAAATCGTCAAAGGGGCTTTCTTGATGCAAAAAAAAGACATTTTCATAGCACAATTAAAAGAAAGCCCACCTCTAGAATCTTCTACAAACAAAAAACCTAAATCCAGCGTGAACATACCAAAGACTGAGAGCATTACTGAAAAAAGATCTACTAGTTCTATAGATTCGATAAAATCTTTGACAATGGACGACAGGACTGCAGATAGTCAAAACACAACTTCTGCAGGCACAGAGATATCGAACATGGTTCTCGTGTTAGAACCTCAGAAACAAATACCTGATTCTATAGCGCAGCCACTTAATATTGTAAACAGTCGTCTAATAACAGAATGGATGGACAATTCTACTCTGAGTATAGATGTGAGTCAGACGAGCAACGTTCGAGCCGCTATGAGAATGTTGATTGAAGAGACTTTAGACTTCATAGATGATCCTTACGATAACAACTGTTCAATTGACTCTGAAACTGTTATATTGGGTGGTGAAGATCTCGATACCGCAATCGATCTTAACTCCTCGCCGATTAGTTTCAGGACTGTTATTATGAATGAAAATAATTCACTTCAAAGCGATTTGGAGCACGCCTTGAATCGTTCATTCGATATTACGCTTGGTGATGAATCTATTCTTAGTTTGAATGATACCAGGTTGACGGTTGCGGACTTCGACTTGCTTTCTTTCAAGTCTATCACGTCAGTGTCGAAATACTCTGAGTATTTATCAGCTGGTAGTTCTCAAGGCAAGCTGCCCGTGCTGTCTGTACATGCGACTTCCGTGAAAGATTTATATGAAAGAAAAGATCAGCCTTTTACTTCTGTAAGTTATATTATTTTGTAGTTATATTACGTAGGTACAAAATATTATATTTCTGCAATTTTTTTTGTAATATAGATTCTGCCAAATAATGCTGGGGCTATAGCTATACAGGCTTTTAGTGGTTATTCTATAAATGGCGAGCCGATAGCAGGGGACAAACCAGATCCCATCAACTTCGTTGACTCTGAGACTGGAAGCATGGCGGTCGACGTATCGAGACAAGCTGTGAGTGAAACTAACTCTTTGTATTTTGTCATAGGTCATTTAATTTTAAGGGTTGAGTATGGATGGCTGGAATCTTATCATCATCACCGAGCAAGTTCATTAGGACGTGAGACATGAGGTAACATACTCACTACGTGTCGATACCTACTGAATTTTAATCTCATGATATAGTTGCACATACCTTCCCTTCAAACTTGAACACAGCCATTCGAGTATCAACTTGGCGCCAGAAATACTTTTCGTGACAGTATTTTGGAATTTACCCATAGTTTGCTTTGATGTTTGGTTTCAGAATTCAGAAGAGTTGTTTGTATCTGGTCGATCATCAGAGAGCTTTGAGTCGTGCCTCGTTGATGAAGATGCAGTTGTACCCAGTTGGTTGTTCCAAATTATAAGTCAGCAGCAAGCGGTAAGATAATTAATCTACTTAATATGTACCTACTTATACCTGCTGGCGTATCTCAGCCTCTCAAAACCGACTAGGTTTTAAATCAGGTTTAGTTTCTATAGTAACTTATCCGTTTTGTGGTGACTGTGACGTTATTTAAATACAGCTCAGTGTTAAAAATACCACAGAATACCGATGTGTTACTATAGAAACTGAACGCAATTTAAAACCTGGTAGGTTTTGAGAGGCTAGGACACACCGTCTGAAAAAAAACTTACATAAAAAAATCCTTAATATGATTTCTGTATTAAAAAGCTTTCGATTCCCAGGCTGAGAACGAAGCAGAAGCACCTCAACCAATTCTCCTTCCACTCCCAATGCCGGAAGAGCCGATGTATGACGACAACGGTAATGTGGTGGGGATAAGCGCGGGCGCGGGGGACGGTAGAGGGATTCACAGCGACCAATCACAGGACAGCTCGGGACGAGGCACTTCACTCAGCTCTAGTGCTACGTCATCTGGTGCGCAGAGTGAGGTGAGTGTAATGTGTTGTCTATGATATCAATAGAGAATTGTTCTTCATTTTCATGGCGATATTTTCTCAGTGACAATGTACTGTAATTTTAGTAAGATCGTCATGTTTAGGTACTTCGAGACAGCAGGCCAGTGGCGTGTCTTGGGAGAGACCTACGTCCAGCAGTAGACTGATATATGTTGATGATGATGATGAGCAGCGCTCTCTGCGATTTTTTACGTATCTACTGTTTTTTCATTACTCAGACAGGAAGATCGTTTTATTTTATTCAAAAGGTTTTTATCAATCAAAAATATTAATCACAAGGCACAAAATAAATATTTATATTTTATCTGATAATTAAAGCCTTAAAACTATTACTTACCGTTCCGTTACCGTTCGTTTTCTGTTAATTTTTAGAATACAAATTGTCTAGTCCAGTTTTGGTCTCTGATATATTACGTGGTTAAGGTTCAAACATAAACTTTGTCATATAATTAACATAAAATGTTTTTTTCTTTTATACAATCTATTATATGTAAATAAATACATTATTTTTTCAGGCTATCCTCTTAGATCCATCGGCGTTTGTAGCTCAATACGACGCAGTTGCACTACAGCAAGACTCTGAAGACAGTTCGATAGTGATGGTTGGGACCAATGATGATGAAAATGATGGCGATGCCCAAGGTTAATCAAATTAACATAACAGATACCTAAATGTCATAACATAACTCAGTTTATATCAACTAAGGCAGAGCTTGTGGGTTCAATTCACACAATCACTAAAGTTGTTGTAAATGTGTATATCTACAATTTGTTTGTAGACATTCTCATTTACTACAAATTTAGTCCATAATATTTATTTTTAG
The DNA here is from genome assembly GCA_932527185.1 of Ecliptopera silaceata. NCBI lineage: Eukaryota > Metazoa > Arthropoda > Insecta > Lepidoptera > Geometridae > Ecliptopera > Ecliptopera silaceata. The sequence continues at coordinate 9,745,021 of OW052193.1, read as the reverse complement.
AGTTCGATAATAGCTGAAATATTGAACAAAATTTCAAATTCAAGATGTCGGCTTATTTACCGGCGGAATTTAGTCGCCAGTTTGAATTAGGCTACCTTCAAAAAATTCCAATAATAGAATTGCTGTAAGTAACTTTTGCAAGGTCTTATGCTACCGTTCGCTCTTAGAACCTCATGCCTGTGATGTTTATTCCTATATTTTTGTGTGCAATAAAAGTAGCCTATTTAGTTAAATAGATAAACTTTTACAATTGCATTTTTTTTGTTTGGGCTCATTGAACTAAGCTTGTTTTAAACCTAAAACTTTAAGTAAATAAATTATTAGTTCTTATACGCAGGTGCTAATCCAATGGTGCCAGACTCCCAAAGCTTCAGCCACGGAGAATCCACGCGAAGAAACCCTCACGTCCAGGTCACCACAGCAAGTGACATTGACGCTGACGTCAGCTCATTAGAAACTGATGTACCAGACTCCTCGGACAACTGACGAGAGCAAGTAAGAATTCTGTTTGAAATTTATCGGTTCTAAATCGACAGTGCTCGGCTTACTATGTATTTTAATGGGCTCAATAAATTATTTGTAATCTTAATGTTTTAATCATTGTAGTGATTCAACTATACACGCTGAGATGTGTTTTACAGTATGTATTTTAAAAATATTAAATTTAAATAAAAAATAGGTATGTCAGCGTGACCTGATCCCTATATTTCCAAATACTTGCATTAGGTTATGTTTTTGTGTAGATGTTTTAGGTTATATAAATCTGATGCCACATGATATGGCCCCTTATGTAGGTATTTGCTTGATCAAAAGGTAACTTGATAGGATCGTTGAAAAAGCAACACGTAAAATCGAGGAAATTTCTTTTTTTTGCATTTATTCGTATTGTACAATCTTATAATGATTCATTCTGCAAAATTTTACAGGCGAGCAAGAATTTATATATAAAACATCAGCTCTTTCGTATTGTACATAACCATTTTACCAGTATAGGTGAAAACATGCGTATAGTTTTTTTTTAGTTTTAGGATAATAAATTACTTAAATACTAATTCAAGTTTGGTTCTTTATTAATACAATATCAATAGGATTGCACTATCCTGTAAAGTTTGGAACATACCAAAAACATACTATGGTGCTCTCTCGACGCCGATGAACTTTCTATGCTAAATACATAACTTTAGATACAAAATATGAACGTGAAGCGAATTACATTGATACAAGGCAGGCATGATTTAGATTATTGGATTCAGACTTTCTCATCTCACTTCAATAGTATCTACTCGATACGACAAAGTAGCTTTAAAGCGTTGCAACTGTTACTTTAAAACAATGATACTAAGCGTTTTAATCGCGTGGTAATAAAAAGCCGACAGCGGTCTCACTTCACCGTCCTCGGTAACGAAGTGAGCTAAGAGAGTGAACATCAAACCCTCACTAACTTTTTATTCATAAATGCTGCTGATTGTTATCAAAGGTAGAAAATTGAACGACGATAGACTCGATTCAACCTTTACTTTACGGAAGTTGTGTAGTGACGTGAAAACGTATAAAGATAATTGAAATGTCACTTATCGGTAGTAGTTAGGTAACTATTACACACATTAATTATTATTTAAGGCAGTGAAACACCCAACATAAATTCAAGGACAGTTGGGGAGATTACCTAGCTAACATTAACATATCACTAGACATTTTCACAGGCGACACGAACGGCCGCGTATAATGTACAATATTTACAACTCTTACAAACGAATATGAATCGCTCCGATACGAATACGGGGTACACTAACGAATACTGAAGCAGGATCCACTCCACTCGGTTACTCAAGCTAAACCACTCAGTCATCGAAAGTCCATCGGCTTATTGTATCATTCTAACACCTCGATTACAAATGAAATAACTAAAATACTCATACGTCTATGCAATAACAATAATATAAATGTCTTTATGAGTCAATCTCGATAAATTATAAACCTACATAGAAGAAATCTAACAATCTGAGATCGTGGGCAACAACTTTTATATCTGTGAAACGCGCCGAACCTTTCCGAACACTTTAAAAAACAATGTATTTAAATTACGACTAGTTTATCATTGCCATTTTTAACATTAATAATATCAATTATTCAAAAGTTCCGATTCACATTTGGTGTAGACAACGGAATCATGAAAACAGGCATTTTAACAAAATACGTGTCGTAATCAATAAATGGACAAAACGACGAGAATTGCATTCCAGCTTAGATATTTTTGTACCTACTAATATTTTAATCAATAACAAAGGTAAAATATATAAAGCTATAACCCTTCCTGCCCTTCGCAACTAACAACAACGATCAAAATATTGAAGAGAATAATGTAATATCCGATTTCACTAGATTAATCTACTGTCAGCCTCGCCATGCATTTGCGAAGGAATCTGCTTCCTAATAGCAAAACTATTGCTGATGCTCCTAACTATTTGTTCATAATAATATTACAAATCATGATTCAGGTACTTGGTTGTTTATTTCCTTATTTGATTTGATAATGATAATATTTGAATAAAGAGACTCTACTTAGCAAAGATAATAAAATATGTCTTAAAACTAGAAAAACTATCAATTAGAAAAATTAGAAACTATCAATAAGAGTTCAATCTGAGCGAGTAACAGTTCCTTCGCAAGCACTTGGCGTTTCTATGACAAATGAACAACTTTCGTTTGCAATCACACAGTTCTAATTATATTCTCCATTTTTACTCATGTTATCACAGAAAATTATGTATTTACAATTTTGTCGTACTAACTGACGTACGTAGTCGCCTTAACCTTGCCTCGCAACAAATGTACCGCATATAACTCCATATTCGACTGTTGTGTTTCACCAGTAAATCTAAGAAGAATTAAATTTATATAATTTGGAAAATAATTTAAATTAAAACAACAGATTTGTCAAGACATATGTCTTGATTTTGAGTTCAGTCATTGTAGGTTATAAAATTGTTCTATATCATTACTGATTTCTTAAAATACTGTTACTATATGAAACACAACTGCCGTAAGAGTTGATAACTAACATGTGACTATCAATGACAATGACAAATGGGACGAGGAATAATGGACATAGATTGAAATAACAGTCGTCAGCAGAATCGGTAGATGTTCTCAAATATATTCTCTATCTACATGTAGCAATAGGCGTACTAAAGCAAATAATCCATCATCTCAATAAAATGGATCCGCAATCTGAGTAAACACAATTATTTTATTAATGTCACTTGCCATCTACCTCGGATTGAGGATCACAAGTTATTGAACTACAAGTTATAAAGCGATCCATATTATTTCTCAATAATAAAATTTGCTACCCAATCAAGCTCTAGTAAGCTTATTAGAATACATTGAAAATTATAGTTAACCGATTCTCTTGTAGACTTTACATAACCAGATTTTGTGCCTGGTGACGTATTAGCTAATACCAAACCTTATTTTATATCGTTCGTTGTCATAATAAACAATTTGATGTGTTCTGTGAAAAATGTATTTTGCCAAAGGTTGGGCGCCAGTTTTGCAACACTGGCGCCCAACGTGGGGCTTTTCATAAACTTTGATAGCTGGTGAAGATCTATCTTATAAGCTATCACACATAATTGCTATTCTTACAACTGTAATTTAGCGTATGATAACTTCTATAATTAATTTAACATTTTTTTTTATGAACAAGTTGTTATTATGTCAACGACTGAATTTAAGTGCGGGCTTTTTATTTTTAAGTAACATTTTAATGTTAAGAGTCATTATTATGTATAAATTGCACTTCCTTTAAATATATAGAAGGTATCATTGCATGGGGGAAATATTGAAGATGTTTTAAAAAAACTATGCTTTTTCTCCCGTTAATGACAAAGGTATGATTATATTATGGTACAATTTGATAATGATAGATTTTATAAAACTACCTACTTTTATTTGTTAGTGAAACCAGGCGACAAAATCTAACCAATTCAAAATATTTAAAGATCAACAACTGGGGTAGTTACTAATATTATGCAGAAATATAATATTTTAAAGTTTACATATAATTCTTTTTAGTTAGTTAATCGTATTTAAATTTAAAATATAACGTAGGTATAAAGCACTTGGGGGAAGGACAGCAAATTCAATAAAAAATGTTTATTTATTTAGTACAATATTAACTAAGTAAAAATTATTGACTATGTAAATATTTTATACAATACTAGTATTAATTTGTTTGACGATGATTCGCTAGTGTTGTGTCAACGTCTGCAAATATGAAACGGTGTCGCGTGCGGCGACGACGCCGCCGCGTCCTCGCCCCAGCACCCAATATTATGTTACTTTATTAGTGCAAATTTAATATAGAAAGTTTACTTTTACAATACAGACTAATAATTTCATTTATGTAAAAATCCTAGCGCAAACGATTCGCCTGGCACCGTTTCATACTTCAACCATCTTAGCCGTAATATAAATCAAAGAGTAAAATTTTAGCGAATTAAAAATTAAATTTTCCAAAAGTTTGTAAACACTAGAATTTGGACACCGCTCGCGGGAGCGCGAACCGCGTCGCGCTCGCGAGGCACTTCCAAAATCGTGAGCAACGATTGTCGTCTATTTACACACGTTCGCCGAGTAAAAAACGATATCGTCCGAGGCGCGTTGGGGGAGTCACAGTAAGCTGCGTATCGATATTGCGACGGAGCGCCAAGTCGATACGCGTCTTCAGATGGTGCTCGTGGGTGAGACGGGCGAGAGGGGCGAGGGGTGCGCGCGCACGTCCCGCTGGGAGCGCGCGCGGCGGCGCCGCTAGCACCAGTCGTCCTCGTCCGAGTCGGAGTGGCGCGCGCGCGGCTTGTACCCGTTGGGCACGCGCGCCGGCGCCGGCGACGGCAGCGTGCGCGTCAGCGCGCAGCCGCGCCCCAGCGCCAGTGCCGCCTCGTAGCTCAGCGGCGCCTCGTACGGACGAGACAGGCGCTCCGACACATCGTAACCACCTCTACCGCGTCTACAACACACAACACTTGTATTTTACATGATATATCATTCTAGAAATCTACACCGTGATGGCATAAGGAGTTGAATAACCCGAAAATTTCCATATTTTTCAGTAGCTTTGCTAAAGCATTCGAATGGATCCGAGCAAACTATCCCCATTTATAAAATTGTCGTAGATAGTCTACGCTGTAGACGGTCTACGATATAGTTTGTCTACGCCGTACATTGGTTACATCGAGCGTAGATCGTAAATGTACTAAACAATGTACGTAATGAAAATAAAGAGTTCTCACCTTTCTCTAGATCTATAATCTCGGTGTATCAGTCTTTCAACTTCTCGGCCGTACTCGTACTCGTCGTGCAGAGGCTCCACGGGTTCGCGTAACGCGTGGGTATGCCTCAGTGATAACTGAAATACCAATAATGTTGACTCAGCTCTACTCTTGGTCATCATAACCATCAAGCAATCTGGCCTAGGACAATACGAAAAACACAAGTTTAAAGGCTCGCCAGTCCTACCGCGACGTGCAATGGCGATTCTGTTCAAAAAATATTCGTTTTCAAAATATACTTTTGTCTTCATTTCACAATTTATTTCAATATAATATTAATTATTTATTTTATTACATTAGATAATAAAAAAAACAGTTATTTTTAACCTATTCAATATACTGGTTATTATTAACGCTTAAATACTTTTTAAATTAAATCGCTGAACACGTCAGGGTAGGCCAGCAGATCTCAGTTAGATGATTTTTGGAGATCAAGTGCCAAAAGAAAATTACTACAACATAAATCAATATGGAAAAAACACACATAACAAAGCATAACACGTGCGATGGACATTGAAATATAGATAGCACACACAATGGGTGTAAAGAGAGCACTCTCAAAAGTTTTGAAGGAACATACACCTACCACTACCTTTTTATTTTCAACAAACATTTCAAATGAGAAAAAAACAGCAGTTTTTTTTTAAACTGTTAAAAAACTCCTGAACACATTTCGTCTAACATTCAGAATCGAAAATACACATCAATTAAAATGCGATAAACATAATAAGCTAGAATACATGGTCGTCGATATTTTTTTATTTTTATGTTACATGGAATACAAACAGCTTTTACAAATTAGGGAGTAATAGAGTGAATGTAGCTTTATATGATGCGCGAATTCGCATCGCATCGCAAATATCTGCGAATTTGAATCGCCAATTCCGGCGATGCGTATTCGCATCGCGGTTTTGTGTGGGAGCCCATAGAGTGTTAGATACTAACGTGCGAAGGACTGTGGCTGATCCTTGTGAATGGCGGCTGCTGCTTGACGTGCAGCGTGGACGGCTTGGTGGGCGTGGGGGGCAGCTGGCGGCCGCGGCCGCGGCGCGCGGGGTCGCGCTCCCACGAGCGGTCGCGCCACTCGCGCCACTCGCGGTCCCGCTCGCCGCCTGTGTGGATCCAAACTGTATCTTGAATGATTTTGAAATTCCATTCGGTGTTGTTTTTCTCGCGATCTTCTTTTGTAAACTAAACTTGTACTCTTAAGCCCCATTTAGGCGGGGAGAGTTTCTCGTACGTTTCCTTACGAGAAACTATCCGCTACTATCCACAAGCAATTATCGCCATAACATAATCGTATCAAAATGTTTACATATAATCAAGAACTAAAATCTTGCCTACGATTATGTCAGTACGAGATTCGCATATGACTTATCGCTAGGCGATAATTGCTTTGAAATTATGTTTAGACGGACATAATAATATTCCATAGCAAGGCAATTGTCGCCCAAGGCAAAAAAATGTTTTATATTCCTTCGATATTCGTATCTTCGAGACGAGAAACTCTCCTCTAAATGGGTCTTTAAAGAGTTGAATCCTGTGAACGCCAGACCTCTGTCGTCTGGCGTTCACAGGCTCTGGCTATAAGTGTTGCATCCAGCGGCCGAAAGTTCGATACATTGAACCGAATGTTACGCGCGCAGTTGTGGCGCCACACATATGACCAGAGTGCTGTGCACGAATAAATAATATGTCAATCGTAAACGTAATGTATTAATATCACTAACGTAAGATATAACACGTAACACTGCAATGTACGGTAGTAGGTAAAGCTGATTGACGCGCAATGTATCTCAAATACGTCACTTTTTTGATACATATACGATTGTCACAATTATTTCTTGCGCGCCCCTGATATCGTCCCATGATGCGATGGACAACTCAGGCTTTCAAAAAATGAACAATATAAGAAACACATGGTCAACATTTAAAATGCGTTTCAACATCGGACGAACCTGAACCAACTTGGCCCAAATGCCATCGTGAATGCGTAAATCGTAATGAGTTACTTCTTCTATTGACACTGTAATTTGCATGTCAGCGAACAAAGGTAACCAATTTATCGACCCACATCACGATGCCCTGGCGTTCGTAAAGAAAAAAATTATATTATAAAGCCTTAAAGCCGTTCTCATTAATTTCCAAGCGCCTTTCCATAATTATACGTACCAAAACGCAATTCAAAATAAATAATAATTTAAATACAGCAATTTAATAGTCGTTGTACAATTTTTACAAAGTATAACACGAACAGATGTGCAAACAATTTTCTTTTATAATATGCGTATCGCTCAGTTGCTAACGCAAAGCCCAAAAACTGATCATTTGTCGTACTGCACGGCTTTTTGCCCACGGTGGAGTGCAGAACTGATCATTCCGCAGCAAAGGGTCTTGTCTTAAAAGTTTTCCGTTTGATTCAGACCCTCAGCTTTACAATTTTATATAACCAATCATATTCGATTGCAATTTATACACTGTTTTCGATTTTGTTATGGTTTCAAGAATACATATTTTGTGTCACGGCTTGCATTTCTGTATTTATAGCAATAGCTTTCGGAATACTTTACGTCTACGGCATTGGGTGATGTTGGCCAGTGTCTGTGCGTCCATAGTGTGTGGCGAGTGAGTCTCACCGTAGGTGTGGTGGTGTGGGCGGTGTGGCGGGGTGGGCGACCTCGAGGGATAGCTCAGGATGGTCGTGGGATAGCCCGTCCGCCACGGCTTCTCTCCTGTCAGCAATACCTTCACATGTACCTCTATTATCCTAACCCAATCGACGTCTTACTCCTAAAATCTCAAATGTCGTGTTCACGAAGCATTTTCTTCACAATACTTTAAATACACAATCGCTATATGACCATTTAAAACAGTATGGTCGAATAAAACCTGAATATACTCGAAATGAACATTCAGAAACATCTTTAATATTGTAACATTTCAGTATTTGACAGATATGAGGTACAAAAAGTGTTACATTTTCAAGCTTGTTGTGCATGCTGCATGGTCAGTTATGGTGATTTTAATATGGTGTGCAAGCGATAAACCATCACTCTTGTGGCATAGTTCTGTGTGGTAAGGAACTCATGGTTAAAGCAGTTTAGTCTTGTGCAAGTAAGGGATTGTTTGAGTTTATTTGAGCATTTAGAGTAGGCATGCAGCATGCAAAATGAAATTACAATTTTAGGATTCTTTAAAACAGGGCCAATTGTATTCTAACAATGTCTTTTCTAATTATAACAGTTCTTAAAACTATCTAATTAGATCTGGATAAAAAAAAATGTTTATTAATTTCCGTCTATGACTCTAAAATAACATGAATCTAAAAGTATTAGAAAATGGGCCAATTTTTTACACTGTTTATGACTTCCATGTAGTCTCTACATCTAAACATGAGTTGATCTACAGCTAAATATGAATGATCTAGATTTATCTGTAGTTTTCCACCAATACTTTACCGTGGTTTTTTATGAATAGAAAAATGTTTGCAAAACTGTTTCGAATCGGTCAATCGATAAGATTAAATCAAACGTGTCGGTCATTTTCAAAATAACTACCGAATAAATGATAAATAAACAAAAGCTTTTGAAATACTAGAATATTTGTTTAATTTGGCGATGGTTTCAAGCCACCTAAAATACAACGGATTTGCTGATAAACTAACGAAAAATGAAATAAGAAGAATGGCTAGGATCAACTACATATAGAATTCATCTACTGTTGGAAAACACATAGGCTTGGCTCGGAAACAACACACAGAAAGGGAAATAGATTGCTGTGTCTGTGAATAAACGAAAACTATACTTACCATGTGGATGGTACTGATGCGGCCCTCTATGCGGTCTTCCATGCCTCTGGTGTTCATGCTTGACTATCTCTACGACATTACTGACGGTGTCTGAGAACCCGATGTCGTGGTGATAGCCTGGGGGATAGTGGTGGTGACCTCTCCGTCGAGGACTAGGCGTTCGTCTGAAACCCATCACATTCCAATGTATCTCTTAAATAGACGACCTCATATAGATCCCGCATGCCAATTACACAACATGCGACAGTAAGGGCACGAAAAAGATAGGTTAGAAAGGAGATCCGATGTATACACATTTTGGTTAGTGGTTCAGAGTATCACGTGCATGGTGGACATACCAGTTTCGACAACGACAACTTTGAGATCAATGTCTTCATCGATGGCGCTATAAAATAAAGAGGAAATAACAAAAACTATTAAATAAAACAAAAATAATGTATGCCTTGTTAAACGGTCGGTACCTACCTTAAACTCGAAGATCTGCCTTGATGGCCATTCTGATAAGCTACGTGTGGCGGTTGTAAGTGTCCTCGCTCGTCTAATGACTCCATAGAGGCATGATGTGACCCTTGGAGTTCCAAAACCTAAAAAATATATCGATTTTAATATAGCACTTTCAAGTGAACCTTGTCATTCGTTACATTTTAGGAGAGTAGCATATTTGCTGTCCTATATTTACAAAATTTAAATAAAATCATGCAGACTTTTGTTGCCGTGCGTGTGTTTGCAGTTCATGCAACAAACCGTGCTTGGTGTGCTGATTTAAATTTGTTACTCACCAGATGTTCTGTTACTATCTATGTCTAGGAAATCATGCTGGATTTGATCACATGCTAATATAACTAAAACAGGAAACTTATAATTTGTGTTGGTTGGGTAATGTATTGTTGTCATGTTTATGTCATACCATCATGTTCATGTTCATTTTCTGGTTGAATGAGAGTGCTGAATGGATTAGGAAACGTAGATCAGTATACCTAACTTACAAATAAAGACATTCCCTATTTTATCTCGAGATAAAAATACAGACAAAAAAAAACTACGATTACCTATAAAAAACTATTACTCAAAATGTTTACCTAAACATCAACAACCATCTGTAAACTTAAAACTTTAATGATTAATACTCGTAGAACAACACATTCAGATCGGTAAAAACTACTTAGTGAGCCTAAGGCCCTAATGTATTTGTTATCAACAACGTCACCTAAAACAGATATCGATCTAAGTTTAAAAAACAATGATGTTATTATCACATTTTCTCGACATTAAACACTCAAACAAAGCTTACAATATCAACTATCTATTGACGAGTACATCGATGTGGTCGCTTACTAAAAGGACACACCCAGTAGCCTACACACATAGAACATAGCTTTGTACCAACATCACATCTGTCTATAATAAATGCCAATCATTTTACTACTCTTTGAAAACTGTCTCAAATAATTTTGGTAGCGGAATGATATTGGTGGGTACATCGAATGCACTTGACAAATATGGTTTGGTTGATTGGGTTTTGACAGTGATTTATCAATATTTTCAACCTTCCAGTGGTATTCACCTTTTTATTGTTCCTGTAACAATAGAGAACAATTATTAGAAAAGGTAACTTACATCACAAAGCAAATAACGTGTCGGTAATAAACAAATGAAAGTAATTCTTTATAGGTACATACTTTGATAAACAGCAAGATACTTTCAATTCAGTAGAATATTATATTGGTATTAAGTATCTACAGGTAAACAATCGGAATCCTCGCTTATTATGTGTTAAAATCTTTAAATTTCTAAATGTATTTAGTAACGACATAAATCTGACTTGTAGGTACAGTACAGCCTGACTCAGTAAGATACGTTGGCGTACAAACAAAAAGCTACAATTTGTTCAGGTTAAATACTTAAAATGTCAAGAGCTATACTCACTTGAGCGATTTTCTGGTGCCACGTCTCGCAAGATTGGCTAAAAGATGCGGGTCGTCCGGGTGTACGTCGCCGTTGACGGCGGCGGGCTCGTGGCTGAGCGAGCCGGCCCGCGAGCCCGTCGGGCCCAGCCCCGCCGCCACGTCCATCAAGCAGTTAAAGATGGACGCCTTCTGCACCATGCACCCCGATCACGGACCCACCCCACACACGCACCCTTGCGCATGCTCATGTCACACAACGTCCGAAGGACCTCCCAACTAACGGCTAAAGCCTACATGAGTTTGCGCAAACCCCGTTCGTCCATGCTGGAATTCTTCAGTGTGATTTTCATTATAATGTGTATTTATCGAGAAATCCAACAGATGGACAATACTTTACAGAAATGTATTTGTGTTTGTAATGAACATGAATGCGGCTACAAAAATCTGAATATATAAGTCGTAAGATGTGTTAGAGTGGTAGTTTATGTTTAGTTTATGTCGAACAAAATATTTGCAGATCAGGATCACATGATAAAAGGCAAAACAGCTGTAAATAATAAAGCTTTATTTATCAGAAAATGTGCTAAATATAACATTGTGCTACGTACGATAGATTGAAGCCAGAGGCATAATGGTTAATGGAGATTCAGACTCGGTATTCATAATTAGTTTGCTTTTCAGCATGCGAAGACTTGAAAAACATGTTTTCTTTAGTGGTATGTTTTATTATACAAAGTAGTCGGTAGGCAAATAAGATATAATGTAATTTGTAAAGCTTTTATTATTCTTGTCATAAGGCTTCTAAATTAGTAGTTTATATATTGAGCCATAATGTAATTATAAACAAACAACATTCAAAAGCCAAAGACAAAAAATATGTCTTAATTATAAAATCATAATCATGCAAAATGGAAAAGGAAGAAAAATACGAATAAACAAAACAAATAAATCTATAAATAGTATTTAAGTTGAATAGATAGAAAAACTACGATATAGCGGACGGTTCAGAAACATAGAAGTGTAGAAATTGATAAGAGACTTATCGAAAGAGGACTTTACTAATTCTACAAAAACCAACGTTAAACAAAACACACTCGACTACTGTTTATTTTGCAACTATAGGACAGGATACTATTTGTGGTTTACGAAGCCCGACACTCGATAAGCAAAAACTGTGTTTGACTTACACAAGTTTGCCTAAACTAGTTTGTACATCATCAAGTGCGTCACTATCATCTAAAACTATTTTATCAATTTCAAATTACTAAACTACATTTTATTTGGTGATCACTTCAAGAACACTTCTTTTATCGATCAAAACTAAGTTTTGATTATCAATTTAACGCGTTTTATTTCATTATTTAAAACACGATGCATAATTCATGATAAACTAAAAAATACTCTAGAGTAGTGCAAGAAAAAGTATTTAAAGTATCGTTCCGTAAAATATATTAATACTACCGGCTGAATGGCCGTAGGGCTATTCTCGTTGAATGCCTGAAAAGTAAACCACTGTTGTAGTCGACTCGTTCGAGTCGATTTCTACTTTAGTGACTTTGTATTGTTGTAAATGCATCGTTCTTTTTGTAAATCCAGCCAATCAATATAACAATCAATTTTGACTAGAACGTTTACAGGAATACATTTCACATGGGTAACACAACAATACATCCACAGGTAGACAACACAATCAAATCTATGTACTAGCTAGAACATTTTAGGTATCTAATGTGGGGAGCATAAGGGGCCATCAACAATACTACTAAACGTGTATTACTTGTACCTAACCACGTAAACGTTACATTTGGCTCAAAAGATATAGACAAGTATATACAAATCGGGCTAAAGTGCCGCAGGCTTACTCTGGCTTCATTTGAATCTGTTAAAATAGATCATTGACTGACAGATACACGTATTATTGTATTTTGAGAAGTGCATTAGTAAAAAGTTGACTTACCGGAACGCCGGCCGGTGCATTCGTGCCGAATTTCGTCGATTTCCAACTTTCTAAAAGCAAAAAGCCGGCATATATCTTCCCTACAGTCAGTTTTCCTGCATTTAATACATCGTTTCGAGGCACCAGCAAGTCCAGCATTTTCTTCGCTTGTAGTGGCCATATGTGTGTTATTGTTTCTCTTAGTTCTGAATCTGCTTGGTCCATTTCTTCCGCTGCAAATTAAATGATAGTTATATTGAAATACTTATATAGATATATCTATACGATAGATCTTTAATTATTTGAAACAAAATTACCAGATCTCATCTTGATGTTTAAATTTTCCCGAATTAAGGCAAACAGTGTTGTAGTAAAATTAACTTTCCCATCATCATCTAGCGGCATATTCATCCTAATTAATTTCTTATACGCTAGTCTATTTGGACATTTGTTTCCAAACCCCAACGGTGGATCCATATTCTTCAACATATCATACATCTCTAAGTAATGGATTTTTCCCCTGTAACAAAACACAATTTGTATTCATCTGAAAGCAAAATATATACCTAGTTTAAATTAAGTTCAAATAACTCACGTGGCGTTTGGGTCATACTCTGCCCATATCCTAACAAATTCATCGAGATGATGTGCGCCTAAAATGGACGAGTCTCTCGTAAGGTAATCAAAATTATCCATAATGACGGCTACGAATAAATTCAACATCTGAAACACAAAATACAAATAATAATACGACTGTTATTGATTTATAAGCTGAAAAAAGTTGGCTTTAAATACTCACAAGAAAGGAACAAAAAAAAATGAAGGACACAAAATAGGCATATGCGAGTGTGCTCCCGCACTCCTCGCCGGGCGGCTTGCCGGCGTTCTTGTCGCACTTAGCTGGCTTGATACAAGCCAACATGATGTTTGGCCACGACTCGCCGGTTGCACATCTGAAACCGATACATTAATAGTATACAGAATGCTGTTTTCAGTCATAAGTAGCCACCTACACTATGTTGCTGATAGGTTCCTGACACTTGAAATCTAAGAAGCGCAGTAATTAACTTATGCTATTTTTGCTTACCGAAATAACAACATAAGCGCTTGAATAAAGCTTTGAAAGTTGTTATGCCTGTTCATGTCTTGTGATGCTAATAAATCTATATTGCCAAAAACCTGCAAAAAACAACATTTCGTTATCCAGCTATTTATATTTAATACTTGAATAATAAAGACGCATTTTTTTCCACAAAATAAAATAACAAATCTAACACAAACAATGACGAGACTTATTAAAACTAACCTGCATCCCGATGATGGCATAGATGAAAAATAGCATCGCGATGAGAAGGCACACGTAGGGTAAGGCTTTGAAACTCTGTACGAACGTCCACAACAATATTCGAATGGTGTACCCCTGTCTGAGTAGCTTGATCAGTCGCGCGGCTCGAAACAGGCGAAGGAAACCGACATTGAACGTGTTTTCCTACAAAATTACAATCATTTTAACAAGGAAATCATGCAGAAATTCATGCATCAATTAAATAATCTATTAAAAACACAAAACACCAATTACAATAGTTATTTATCGACGCTAATCCCAAACACACACTTTACTAATATAAAAAGACAGTCTAGCAATAGTGAAAGTACTTTTAAACCATAATTAGACATACAAAAACTAGTTTGAAAAAGATTGTAAAACTATGAAACAAAAAAGTTTTAAAATATACGGGACGATTTGTTTCTCGAGTCTGCTACAATGAGTCGATTCATAATTTTCTCAACAAATATTTGAATACGTTAAACACACTTCAATCACTAGTAGGTAATTTATAAAAAATGACATCTAGAATCGATACAACACTTTAAATACGTCTAGATTTTTTCAAATTTATGATGAATACTTTTATACGGTTGCGCATACATTTCCTCTGAAAATTTATCTACTAATCTTCTATCTATCCTAATTTAATCTAATACGTTCTAGCAATTCTACAATGTTTACCTTATACCAAAACCATGTACAACCTACAAACCCAAGTATAGTTACAAAAATCTATGATTCCTAGCAATTAAATTTGTTTATATGTTACCTGCTGACAGGATATGTCAGCACAGTTTTCACCGAGGTCGGTCTGTAATCAGGATATACCCTTTATAGTTTCTGAATATAACCATCAGCCAAAAAGAGTCAATAGTACGAAAACACGTTGATACAAGGTTATTGACAAAAACTTAATCAGATAAGACTATAAAAATATTTCAGGCTATACTTACACCAAACTCCATGATTAAGGCGTCAATAATACTTCCAATGACCGTTATGAAATCAAATGTATTCCAAGGATCTTTGAAAAAATTCTGGAAACAGGCAAAGTTATTTTGATGTTTGCCTCAATATATACATTTTTTAAATTGAAATCTATAAAATATTTCATATAAGTAAACATATTTATAATCATTAATAATTCAAACAATTGATTGCGTAAAACAGTATAAGCGTGTTTCAGCAACACAAAAAATCAACACACGTTAAAATACAACTTCAAACGAAATCAATTGTTAATCATTATAATACCATTCGCAGCATACAAATGTACACTTTCTATATTAGAGACTGTTAACACAAAGGACAATTCAAATGGGAGTAGGGTGGGGGCTCTCTCAAAAAACTTCAAATCTATAAAATGCTATCAAAACTTTATCTCATGTCAAAAAGCATAAAAATCTTTAAAGACTATCGAAATGATTTCTAATTTTAAACATATTCAAGTCAGTATTGAATATTAAATGCAAATCTAATTTATTTTCAGTAATTATGAAAGTGTGTCATGTTTCAAGCGCAAATACATTACCGTTATTGAAATCACTTTATTTAACTTACATACAAGACTTGAACGGAAATTAAATATTTGCGTAAGTAACACGACTCTTATCTAGCAAATATTTTAAACTTCAAAAATTCAAGTGAAATTAAAAACTTGTTAGCTTTTAATGTTAGGTAATCTAATAAAAATATTGTGATTTCTTACCGTACACCCGAAGGCGATCATCTTCAATACGGTCTCGAGTAAGAAGAAGATCGTAAAGACGATGTTCATGAATGTTAACGTGTCCATGAGTGGTAGTGGAGCCTCGTGAAACTACCACAAAATATATACCAGTTTTCCATTAATTGAAAATGTAGTTAATAATACAAAAGCCAAATGCGAGATCGTTATTCATAGAGATCAGTTTTAATTATAAAGTCTCTCAAAATTTCATTCTGCATTTAACTTTAAATTTAATTGTAAAAATATTGTCTAGTCGTTACTTTCTAATGATACATATTTTACAAGTTATCGTATATTACAGGTGAGTATTTGTGTGTGTGTGGTACTGTTCTTCGAGCTGCAGTTCAATAACATGGCCATGTTTCAGTAGATGTGTAGCAAGGTGCTCGTGCATGCATGCAGACCACAATGTACAACCATGCGTTTCTGCCAGCACACGGTTTCACAACAAAATAATCGTTTCACATTTACTATGGTGCTTGTCATAAAAAGGCGAAAGTTGACTTACCGTTTCTCTGTAGAGTGCTGCAACCACAATATAATTTCAAGTACTTACGTTCAGACTCGGAAGGTGGAAGGGCTTGACAGTGAGAACGAACAACATAGACACACAGGTGAGTTCAAGAATACAATTAGTCTCATGCCGCAGGTTATAAAAGCCATGCTCGACTGCTAGTTGCAAATAAATATCAGATATTAGAGAGAAGATACTATTGGGTACTTGGGCAGGGTAGTTATTAATTCGGCTGCAAAAAATCCCATTCAGTCATGTAAAACAAACAACCAAGTCGTCAGCAATAGAAAGAGTACATTTGTTCGCATTTACTTGATCAATATCATACCGAAGTGTCAGTGTTTGTGTACTTACTTTGACACCATAAGCGACGATTTTCAACACGGTTTCCACGGAAAACATTCCAGTAAACCCCATATTCGAATACTTGAGGATATCCGCGTAGAGGTCATTTTGATTATAGTACTGCCATATTGTGTTGAAGTGCCGGGGAGTTACGGATAAACCCATAGCAATGAAAATATATATTTTGTTATTTTACAGAAAACTATTGCAATTAGAACAAAATAAACTAGACAAAAATGTCTTTTTGCTGGAACTCGTCAAACCCAGACCGGTTTTTGATAATTGATATCATGTCTCCCGAAAATGAATAGAAAAAAAGATAGTAAACTATGAAAAAAATACTGTTTTAAAACTTTTTTTTACAAAAATATGCCAAGTTTTATGTGCATATCGTTGATGAAATTATCTTTAATTTGTTTGCAAGTCCAATCTTTCAGTTCCAAATATGCAATTTGTAAGTTTGGAGACAAGGTATAATATCAGGTAATGCTTAGATAAAGTAAGTGGCTTGTAAGATAGATATGTCCCAATAACTATAAATTATTTTAAAAAAATACGAAACTAAACAATATACGGAGCAGTTTTGACGGGTTCCTTTAAATCAATGTTGCGATCCTACAATAGTAAAACCATAAGTATTTAATGTGATGTAAGGTATGATTAAATAAATGTTTTTTAATGAATTTCAGAAGATCAAAGTCTGGTTTAATTATTAATTGATCGTTAAAGAGGAATAAGGAGGTGGTCTTAGACATGTGGGGATCTGTGCTGAATAGCATATATAAAACTCATAAATAACGGATCACAATGAAATTATGAAACAAACACAACATAACGTAAACAATAAAAAATTAAGTAGGTAAGTATGTTTTTTGAGTTATTTTTCGATTTGATTTTGAATTTAGATTGAATCAATATAAATACAAGCAGCCAATAGCCACATCATGGTTACGCCTGGCAGTAGGCCATTCCACCAAGCATGCAGAATTTCCACATAGAAACAATTTAGGAGGACTTAATTAGAACATGCAACACGAACAACATATATGGCTCATGCCACGTCCTAACTGATTCCAGAGATATTGTGCATTCACAAGCACGAACGGCCGAATAAATGTTAGTGTAACTTGTGCCATAAATGTGCTGAAAGGACAGGTATACCGTGCAGTAGACACTGATACATATACATATAAAATAATGAACAGCAAGCGAGGAGTCACGGAAGGAGGAACAGAAAGTAGGATAAATTAATTTATCACGGCGGTACACTTGACAGGAAGGCTCACTTGTATGAAATACCGCGCATTCCGATGCAGTGTGTACCGACGCCGTACAGTGGTCAACATATTGTTTGTGTGTTGTTGTGTGCGTGTCATGTTATCTTATACTCTAGGCAGTACTAATACACATTTAGTTCAAGAATAGACCAATAAAAATATAAGCAGAAATTACGATGCTGTATGAAAATTTCCCTGAAATGACTGATAGGATGGCAAAAAATATTAGACAATAGTTTATTGATATGGGCATCACTGTCATAGAGAGCAGTCATAATATTATAATAATTGGTAATTTGGTTTGCTCTCTAAGTGGTTTAGTGCTTTAGTGAAGTTCAAGGACATGTCTAATCTAATTTGTCATTTGGTAGTGCCTCGTGAATTTGGCTAATTTTCTCAACAGCTACCTCAATCTGTGATCTTTATCTACTTTCACATTTATAGTGCTTCGTTGGTTTTGTATGTAGTGATCGTCTTATATTAGTGTTTGTTTTAGACTATTATGAATGATAGTTTTGGATATTGTTTTAGAATTACTTAAATTAACATTTATAGCAGCATGTGATACGTACCTTCATCATGAGCAACAATGTGTTTAGGACAATAAGGGTCATGATGAAGTACTCAAATGGCGTGGAGACAACTATTCTCCACACTTTGTACTTAAAACTTGTCCTTTTACTTGGCATATACCTCTCCAGAGGTCGCGCTTCTATCGTGAAGTCTATACATGATTTCTGAAAAACAAAACGTTTATCTGTTCAGACTGGTCCTACCATCCAATGGTCCCACATGGGTTTGAATTGTTTGCATATTTTGATTACCTGATTTTTATCAATTTCACCGTCTTGTAACTCGGCTTCGCCTTGCTCTTGAAATGTGATAATAATCAGAGCTACGAATATGTTAACGAAGAAGAAAGGAAACACCACGAAGTAAACTATGTAAAATATGGACATTTCTATTCGAAAATTCTGTATGGGTCCTCGATCTTCGTAGGTGGCGGCCATGGAGTTTTGTAATACTCTGTAAAGGAAGGTTGCGATCAAGTTACTGGAACGTTTTTCTTTTTTACTATACATTTATAAACATAGAATCTTTACTTCGCATAGCTAGTGAGTAACACCTGTTGTATACAGATTAATATATTATAGGTAATAGTGCACAAATACTGAGTCGGGGCCATTATTAACCCCCACAGATTATTGGTAGTTACGGTCTTAGTTCTGTACTTATTACTTAAATTATTTGTAATTAGTTTAGTTACTATTATTAAGTTTATTTTTTTTTATTTTAGATCGTGTATTTTTTTTCTGTGTGTTTTTGGGTTATTAATAAATCTTATCTTATCTTAGTATGAAATTGGTAATATGGAGATATAATTTATTTAAAATATACGTACTGTGGCCACCCCTCCCCCGTCTGCACGGCGAATAGCGTGAGCATAGCAGAAGCAACATTGTCGTAGTGGAAACTCTGCGTATTCCACAGTCGCTTCTGCACCTTCGGCATGAGGCTGTTGGCCTCGTAGACGAAATACGACCCTCTGTAATTATAAATAAGATTTAATTCACTCTGTAGCTGTCTAAATGCACAACTCATTTATGTAAAACTACACTTTTAACATGGTACATGGTACGGTTTTACATAGCATCTACAAACCACTGAGGTCCGTAAAAGTGCTATACTGAATCTCCTTCACAGTAGGTAAACAAAAATCTTATATTCGTTGAGGTATACCATAAAATCAAGTTCACATAGTATTTAGCAAACACAAGTCTTCTTCGATATTATTTAGCTATACTTTGAATTATGAAGTAAAATATTCTATAATAGGTACTCACTTGTACAATATATAAAATTATTTATCTAAGCATACTAGGTTTATAATTTTATGTTTATAAATAAAATATTATACTCACTGGCAGTCTTGAAAAGTATTCTTACTGCTATCCGTGCAGTGAAAAAATTTTCCATTAAAAAGTTGAACAGCAATTACAGCGAATATGAATTGAAATAATATATACACTATGAGAATGTTTATGACATTTTTCAAAGAGTTCACCACACAGTCAAACACTGCTTTTAGCTTTGGAACTCTTTTTATAGTTTTTAAAGGTCTGAGCACTCGTAACACTCTTAACGATTTAATTGTGGACAAGTTGCTCGCCCCCGCACTCTTTTTGACACCTCTGGAACAAACAAAAACAACATTAAAGACAATAACAACTGTAACTTGTTTTAACAATAACTTATTTTGGGTTTTTTTAACTAAGTTTCGCATCATAATGAACCGATAAAATAATAGACAAGAAAAAAGCAAATCTTTTACACAAACCGAACGAAATGTGTCAATATGTCAATGAATAAGTTACATGTCCTTTTTGCCACCGCACCGCAAGTTAAGAGATTATCTTGTAGGAAATAGTATTAGTTATTGTACAATAAATAATAGGTAGGTACAGACAAATAAACTTAACATACTTAGGAAAAATATATAAATACAAACATCAAGTGGCCGGAAATACCTTATCCTTCATTTTGGGACTTTCATTTTGAAACGGGTAGAAAAAACTTGATTTGTACGTGATTTTAGATTATCTCAGATAAGTTTCAAAACGTGGTATAAGATACAACCTTCAGCGCATTTAGATATTTTTTTCACATTTTTGTGCAATATTTTAAGATGACAATTTTGCACTTAAAAAGTCAAAATTAGTGAAAAGGTGTACTTAAAATACATTTAGTTGATATAAAACCCACCCGATCTCAAAACCGAAGCTGACGAGTGCGCATATGACGACGGCGGCATCCATAATGTTCCACAGGTCGCGGAGATACGCGCCCGGGTGCAGCAAGATGCCGAGATCGACTATCTTCAACAACATCTCGACGGTGAACACACCGGTGAACGCGTAGTCGAAGTAGTTTAGGATATTATTCCTGTGGAACAAAGATGACGGTCTATCTCAGGGGTCACCAATTAGTTTCGCTCAGGGTCCAAGATTCAAGAATGAACACGGCGGTCCGCACATTTCATAAAAAAAAATGAACAAAGGTAATTACGGAAATTACAAAGGTATTATTTACATATCAATGAGAAAAGTGTCATTTTCTATTGTTGATTTATCTGTCTGAAGTTTGGAGTGGAATTGGTGCAAACTATTGTCATTAGGTACTCGTTTTCTTCATGACTTTACCTTGTTAGTACCTACGCTTGTAGTTCAAGTGATATTTCATCAAATTCAAATGTTTTTGAGTGATAATAATAAACGACGTCATAGAAATACTGACAGAAAATTTAAAAAATAGTATTTGAACACAATTAAAAAACTAACAATTTTAATTTGAGTATGTATGTACAGAAATGTGAGCAGAATGAAGAAATGAAGTGGTTACCTGAGAATAACAATGTACTTAATCATTACATTAAATGCGGTTAAAAACAAAAACAGGACAAAGCTTTATTTTAGAAGTTGTATTGCTTCCCTGAGATGATCCTCTGAGATACATAAATATAGTAATCAGTCGTTTATACCTACTCTCTTCTAATCCAAACCAGTGCACGCACGAATCGCAGAGACGCAATCGCCGAGCGCCACCGATTTTGGATGGGAATCCAAGCTTCTCAAGAAACTTGCTAGGGGCGCTGCTTTGATCTCCATACAACATCGGTGGCGCTCGACGATTGCGTCTCTACGATCCGTGTGTGCACTAACTCGTACTTGGGGTACAGAAATATATACCTAGTACAGCATATTTGAAATAGTACTTACAGAATAAAGGAGGTTTTTGTAACATGAACACCACATGTATAAGATATTGATATGCAAACTTACCAATTACTTTCTTCGACTACGGGGTCTTCAGCTGCTAAAGCTGCAGAACTCAAACAGATAACAACCATGATAAAAAAATCAAAATATTTTAAATTAACAACCCAATGTGCACCACGCCTTATTCTGAAACAAGAATAAAATACGTAAATTTTTGATTAACGATAATTATTTTTTACACCCTACCTAATATTTTTAAATAAGTCCCCCCCCCCCCCCCTATCTCATAAAAAGTGAGCGTTGACTTTAAGTCATCATTACGTATGGTAATCAGTACTTCAAGTCTGCGCTAACTTTTTATAAGATAGACCGGTCCTGTTTAGATATTAACATGGTAATAAAATATTGTATTTACAGAAGTTGCGTATCAACTCGTAGATTATTTTAAAACCATTCCAGTCACTAGCATGTAATTAAACCATTTTTTTAAATCATTCGAACAAACATTCAATAATGTACACTAATTATTTTACATTTTTATATTTGTATGATTATTACTTACGCATTTGTTGGGGATAAAATAAACATGCACGAATATGGCAGCATTGGTTTTGGTCCATCTGGTTGATCCTCTTCTTCTTTTTTGGCCTCTTCTTTCTTTTTGTTCTGAAATACATTTGTATCTTGTTGACTTTAAATTCAAACAATATATGATATAGCTATTTTGAACTAATACAAAATACAAAGACTATATAGAAGGTTGAATTTAATTATGATCATACATTAGATATAGGTTAAGGATATTCTCTAAATAAAATGAAGTTTAATGTAGATATATTAGTGCAAATCAAAGTAATGAAATGGATTTAGCTGTTTAGTTTGTTATTAATAAAGTGCTAGCGTGCATCGTACTCGTATGAATGTACGTGTTTCAATCGAGTATTCTAAAATACTATGAAAATGTAAGCTGAATAACATTACACGAGAAACAAGTGTGGTTGTTATTGTTGTCATTCATTAATATCTGCAATCGAATGTTTTAATTTCACTATTATTGTTTCGAACATAATAGATAATATGAGTTAGCCAACTATTGATAAAACGTTGATAATTTTGGTATAGAACACCTACTGTAACCCACAGAAGCGACACTGATTAGTATAACTATCGATTAAAATATTGTTGATATCATTGAAGTGGAAGATGGCGGAAGATAGAGACAGCGTGCATAAGTTCATGCAGTGAATTCAAGCTCAGAAGGGATCATAGGGAGTTATTTGCTGTATCAACAATATTTTGTACCGATATGAATGCACACGACGAAGCGTAGCATAATACCACACCGCCGAGCATAGTTTTACCTTCCTACGCGTTGGCGACGAGGGACTTAGATCTACCCGCGTTGGGGTCCCGTCCACAGCGTGTAACGCACCCATCTCTTTCTCCAATTCCTAATTTGTCGGAAAATTTCATGAAATATAGGACTCCAATTGAGAAATGCTCGTGGGAAAGTGGAGCATGCTGTGACACAAAGTGTGATTCTAAACAGAAAGCATCTGATGATTTGGACGGAGCGCCCGAAGACTTACTTGCAACTGCTTCTCTTTGTCCTCCTCGACCTGTTCCTCTTCCGCCGCTGTCAGTTCCTGGAATATCAAATGCACATTTACGCGACAAGCAGCGTTTAATTTACAAG
Organism: Ecliptopera silaceata; assembly: GCA_932527185.1. Lineage (NCBI taxonomy): Eukaryota > Metazoa > Arthropoda > Insecta > Lepidoptera > Geometridae > Ecliptopera > Ecliptopera silaceata. The sequence goes on along the minus strand of OW052193.1, from coordinate 9,721,370 downwards.
TCAGCATCAACTAAGACACATAAAACATCACCAGTAGCATTCGATATCTTTGTACATTGCGATTTACAATAGCTGACCCTCAATCATACATAATAAAGAGTTTTCGTTCTTTTAAGTAAATATATGACTAAAAACCACAAGGATAAGCTACGGTAGAATCATCATAGCAGAACGAACCTGGGCATTAGCCAAGTTGTCGACAGCGATGGCGAGAAACACGTTCAGCAGCGTATAGTTGCCAAACAACACGAGGATGACAAAGTAAAGAGAGTACAGCATGCCTCTTTGGATGCCACCTTGAGATTGGATTCCGTCATACATGACTTCGTTCCAATCTTCGCCTGTAAGGATCTGCAAAGAGAGTTATTACTATCAATGTACAAACAGAAGAAACGTCTAATATCAAGAGGATTCTTAAACTCGAAGAACCTAATAGATAAGATAATAATATTGAATAAATCATAGATTACCTGGAAGACAGTAAGCAGCGCGATAGGAAATGTGTTGAAATTGGTAGGTGGAGTGCCATCTTCGAAGTTGAACTGGCCGCCGAAGAGCTGCATGCCGAGAAGTGCGAAGATGAGAATGAATAGAAACAGAAGGAACAGCAGAGAGATGATGGATCTCATTGAACTGAGGAGAGATATCACCAGGTTTCGGAGTGATGACCAGTATTTTGTGACCTGGAATAAGATAATGACAGTTATCGTTTGTTTTTTAACGTTTATATATTCATAGATATTTGAGAATGATGAATTAAAAAGAAACAAACTTCGACACGTCGAAACGGTGAAACCCTTCACTTCTAAATCTTATATTAAATCTACAATACAAACGAAATATGTGATGGTTTTGCTTATTTTCAGCACATCACTTATTAGAGCATATCTACTTATTACTAGTATCTATAGCCACTAAATCATTAGTAAATCCATTTTGCTAACCTTAAATATCCTCAGTAGCCTCAAAGCTCTCAAAACTGACAGCCCGAAAGATCCTCCTTTGACCTCGGACCAGACCACTTCGAATATCGAGCCCGATATGACCACGCAGTCGAACCGGTTGAACGAAGACTCGAAGTATATCCGCGGGCCTAGCGCGTACATTTTGACCCACATCTCCATCATAAACAGACCGAGGAACACAAATTCGGCATAGTCTGTAAAGAAAATACATTTATTTTTGTAGTAACCTTAACAATAAGAGTTACCTGTTTGTTTGTGGTCATAAAAACAATTGAAAGATGGTGTGATTTTCATTAAAGGAAACAAGACTTGTCTCCTGCACGTTTACTGAAATCACCCTTCGACAAAAATAACATAAAGTTGGATGCATAAAAATACATGGATGTTGAGGGTAACTTACATAAAAATGAGGTAAGCCAAGGAGGCTGGTTATAGTGCTCCACAGCGACGCATATCGTGTTGAAAAGCACCAACACTATGACAAACCAGTAGAACCACTGGGTCTTCACTGTGTGCCGAATCCAGAAGCGAAACCTTTTTTCCGCTCGCCAAAAATCCGCATGCTTTCCCGCTGTTCTCGATTTGCTCTTCAGAAAACCTAAAATAAACCAAAGTTTTATTTATGCTATTGTAGACACAATATTTCATCTCTTAATATATCATATCGGTCAACCACAATACAAAACTGAGGCGGTAGTTTCAAAAAAGCTGTATAATGTAACCTATAATTTAACCTAACTTATAAACCTAGCTTGGTTTGTTCAGTGTCAATACTGCCCGAGTTCTGTGTTGTGGTTAAACGCAAAATGTACGTTGTAAAATCAGCTGTTTATAATAGGACCGTACAGCGGCTAGAATGGTTTTCATTTCATGTGACAAAAGCTGTCAAATAGAAATAGATTCCATATTTTTTAGCGATAAGGAGTGGGTTTACATTCAACTATAACAACTAGTATTTACAGCATTCGAACTCAGTAGAGAATCATCTTATTATACTGCTCAGTTTTGGTACCGTCCATATTCTTAGTTTGTTTCAGATCTATCTAGGTATTATAATTATTTGCAAGTCACGTAATAAGGTAACTTTCACACTAATGTCATAGGGATCTAAGCTTCGGGGGTTATTAGGGACCTAAGATCAGCAGTGGACCAGAATTGGGGGACAATTTCCGTCTGTACGCACTTTGATAATCAAATTTACAATGTTTTTGATGTATTCTAGCGTAGGTACAGACGTCTGAACAAGGTAGGATTGGATAAGGTATCTATTCCTAATGCTATGACTAGACTAATTTGTCTACTTAGATGAAAAGGAATATTCTACCAGAATCACGCTTGATCCCATACCTTGCTTTTTCTTTGGAACTGTAAACAACCAACACACAAATAGAGTACGAATACGAAGTGAACAAGAATGAATCAACAGTATCATGCAACAAATAACACATTTGTTTTTATCTACGACTTTATAATATTAGAACATCTGATACGTTACACAAATATGGAACAAAATGAGCATGCTGTGTATGAGCTTAATTGAAAGGCTACACACAAAAGAATAGGTACACGTATGAGTAAATTGAATGGTTCATCATTATACTGACCGTCGTCTCCACAGTCTTCATCCTGCTCTTCTTCTTCTGTATCTGTGCTTTTACTTTTCCCTAAGTTTTTTAACTTCTTTTTTGCTGCTGCTCTTCTTCGAGCTAAAAAGGATATTACTTCAGTCCTGGCTCGTTCGATAACTTATTTGACAAAAAGCTAGCGTCCATTTGGCTCTTCAACTATTTTTTGTAAATATATTCGAACATTTTATTTACTATACAATTGTTTAATTAGATCGAGTCCATAACTAGTGCAAAGTCAAAACTATTCCGATATTACTGACTGAGTATTTTTTTTTCTATATTTTTGTTAAATACATAATTAAATATACAATACATTAAAATGGTCAAGTTGAAGAGCCTAATGGCACCTAATAAGCAATAACATTGGCAACACGCACTTTTCTTACCTTCTATTATGTGCATTTTTTCTTCTTCTGTTGTTCTTTCTTCTGCTAATATTACTTCTTCTGTAAAATTATATTTATAGTTAATAATCAAACCAATCCAATCTCACCATTATGCAAACAGGTTTATTTTTCAAATGTTCCATAATTGCAAACATTTATTACAATCAGAATAAGGTACTCGAGATTAGTAAAAAAAGCTGTACTTATTTGTAATTTATCGGTATAGCTTTCTAGTGTTGTAGGTGTAATTTGAGTAGGTGGGGCATTATTGGCGACGATGACACAGGGTGCGCATGTGGAGAACCGCTACAGACCATGTCCCATTTACTGAACTGGCCATCTTGCCCTGTACTACCTCTGACCTCATGCATTGCTCGACTGACGCGCTCAAGGTGGCTAGCTATTGGTCGGAGGTGGTCTTACCTTGGTGACTTTTAACAGAATGATTTTCTCAACGACTCGAAGAAGAAGAAGTTATAGCTTTTTGGCGGTACATTAAAGGGACCAATTAATCTGTTTGTTTATGACGATGGTAAATGATTGTACACCACTTACCAGCTTTACAAATCCACTCAACATAACCATTGAGTTCTTTCTCTAACTGCTGCTGTCTTCTTAATTTTAGAAATTCTTGTCTATTTTCTACTTTCTCTCTTTCTTTAGCGAACTCACTGCAAACATACACTATAGCCGTACAAATACTGTATTAGCACTAATGTTTTTAACACTAACAAACAAACAAAACCATTTATTCATACAATATCTAACAGTTTATTGAGTATTTTAGCTTTGGATTAGTTTATGGGGTTATGTAAGTTTGGGATTATACTATATACTATATTATGCTCATCAAGGCCCAAAGCATATCGGATAAATGACATACTTAATTGTAAAAACTTTGCTTGAGAATGCATTAAGTACAGGACGAGCATTATAAATCTGGCGTATAATCTAGTAATGTTAGTGTATAAATACAGTGAAAACAAACTTTAGCGTAATACTCTTGTTAATAGTAGGTTTGTTAGTGGTCTATCAAATATTTTAGCTCAAATCACACAAAACACCTGCTTCCGTGATCCAGCTTAAGTAGCCGGCAAAGTCTTCATTGAATAGTCGTTCAGTTCTCTCTTTTAGGAACTGGGCTCTCTTCTCTACTCTCCCTCTCTCGTTAGAAAACTCCCTTAATTACAAAATGAATTATCAGTGACGTTATTCCAACATGAAAAGAACCAGGACTTTCTTAGTGCAGCCTAAAACATTTTAGTATGCTAAAGTTAAAGATCAATATACTCACCCGCTAAGGACACCAAGAACTAAGTTGAGCATGAAGAATGAACCCAATACTATGAGAGGCACAAAATAGATCCAGTTGAACGCACTGCCTAGCGCGTCATTCGTCTGAAAAAAAGGCTTGATTAAAATCGATTTAAATGGGTGATCTAAAAGTTACTAAAGTGTACAGCTGTATTCGATTTTTTTCTGGTAGTCAAGTAGGTAATCAAATCAAGAATGTACTAAAAATAATAACAGCTCGTCCAATACTTTAAACTTTCACTACACACCACCAAGTCACTGTATCGAATGATCCTTCTTTTGATTTAACTCTTTACCCCTCTTCTCCAGCCAAAATATTAATATAAACCTGTATTTATTAGCAATGAGAACTTAGGTCTTGCCCACATCATTTGCATCACGTCATACTCTCAAGTATCACGACATAGTGTGACATCAAAGCACAGCTTTTCAAGAAAAATGGTTACAAAGTCAAAGTTTATTTATTTGCATTATTACAAGTATTATATAAGATGTCATATACATAGCATTGACCTTTGTAATGTTACCCTGATAGGGTGTGCAGAAAGTTGAACAACAATTACCTTATAAAATTATTATACAAATTTTAAATTTTAAATAAAATTATTACCAAAAATGACAGAAGTAAAGCTCACCCAATAGAGGATAGCGGTCCAACCCTCCATAGTGATGCATTGGAAGACGGTGAGCATGGCAAAGCCGATGTTATCGAAGGAGGTGATCCCTCGATTCGGCCCTTCCCACTTCTCCAAGCACGTACTGGTTGTGCTGTTGCACACGTTGGCCCCGAATGGCGCCACCGACTGGTCGTCCGCGTTACACGGCGTTGGGTTGTCATCTTCATTTAATATTTCACCTGGAGATAAAACATTATTATTAGTTTTTAATATCCTATCGTGTTCTACTACTGGGCAAATGGCTTCCTCAGAGTTTTAACTGTTATAATTATCATAATTTATGATAGTGAAGAGCCTTAACTAAAAGGCCAAGAAGCACTCGCTAGAAAGTTGGCTTAAGGATCAGATATGGAAGTAATCCTCAACACAGCACTCATTGTCCAGAGGTTCTTGGCCCGGCATCCAAGCAGCAATCTAGATTTGAGTTTTTGACGTGACAACGTCTTATAATTCGATAGAGCCGGCTGCACGCACGAAAAAACATGACTCATGAAGCGTTCCGGCGTTCCGGCGTTCCGGCGTTCTGAGGCGTTCCAAGATGTTTCGAACGACGATTTATTTTGCAGAACCGCTTACAATACCGTTCGTTGACGTTGTCACGTTCAACTATCGTCAGTAAACCGACTTTACAGACAACCATTTTTTTTATGATATAAGCACCTATGAGTATTTTACCGTTGTTATTAAATATGTAAAAATAATAGATGATGTTAATGTTTACATAGCACTTTATCGTATTTTGTAGATTACTGCCGCTTATATGATACTGTTTATCTGCAAGTCAACCTAAGCATTTCTATCTAGTTCAAACTATGTCTAAATTATTTCTGGGCGTCTAGTCGAAGCGACGCGTGACCCGAGGGCTGGTGAGTATCTGGCCCAACGTATCAGCATTGCTATTCAGCGCGGCAATGCAGCCAGTGTCTTGGGTACGCTTCCGATTGGTACTGATTTGGATCAGTTGAACTATCTATAGATCGTTTGCAACGGTCTGTAGATAGTTCAACTGTTTCTTATGTATTTTATATGACTATGTACATTTTGTAAATACTGTATAGTCGTAAGTTTGTTTGTAAATAAAGTCATTTTATGGTTTTACAAATCTAACTATGTCTATGTTTTTATCCAAATAAATTAATCTCAACATACGTAAGAATATAGTAAACAAATAATACAGTAAGAAAAGTTCAGACGATAATCACAGCCTAATCTAAGCACGCTATGGGGCAGTTTCAATATAAGGCTGCAATCGCATATAATTGTTTCAGAAAACTTATTTGTAAGTAGGTCAGTTACGTTCCTGCTCGTACAAACTTCGGAATTGTCCTGATAGCGAAAATTATATCGGATTGGAATTGCTAGACTTTGCAAGATTACCTATTGTTTGTGGCCTTGTTTTCATTACAATCACATTTTAATGTTGTTTCTTTGATAGACTATTGGGTTTTAGCTAATTATAGAATCAATCTTACTCATTTTCAACTGATTGTATGATACGAATGAATAAGGTATTTTTATAAAGTTTGTCTCAAATGAAATCATACGTTGTTTCCTTGCCTATTTTGCTCCATTAAACATTTAAGTCCGACTAATATAAATGAAAGAGTATCAAGCGTTTGATATCCAGTAAACCGATTCGGATAAAACTAGGATGGATTAAGAGAACGTCTAAAAATAGTTTACGATTTACCCAAAAAATAAAAAATTTAGGTGCGTATCAATTGCTTGATTGTTTGAATTAATTTGGGTAAAACTAGAAATGTAATCAATATAAAACAAACTGGACGTACTAAGTCTAAAATAATTATAACAATACTCACTTATATCTTCTAAATTATAACAAGTCTTATGTAACGCCCCCGAATAGAACTCGAGGCCGATAATGGCGAAGATGACTATAGCGAAAAGCACCAAAAGGCCGATCTGTAGCAACGGGGCCATCGCCTTGATGATCGACTTCAATACAACTTGTAGACCTACACGGAAAAATCACACTTATTACACACATCATAAGTTCAAATTACAACGTCATTAAAACAAAAATTAAACAGATTTTGCAAACGATAAATTGCCAATGGATGAGACAGATCTTAGAATTTATAATGAATCAAAATTTAGAAGCTCTACTTTTCAAAGTTTAAAAACTTTATAATTTCTGGTAGATTTTAATAAAAACAATATTTTTAATATCACAGTGAATACTCGTAATTTTAAACAAGATTCTTAAATACCAACTAAATGCAATAGTACCTATCTAAATAAGAAGGAAATAAGTTACCTATTACTTTAGGTTTATCAATGAAACATGATACAGAACAAAATGAATACAGAAAATAAACGTGCAGAAAAAAATGATTACCGTTGCATATTTATTTCGCATTAAGAAAAATAAATGAAAGAAAGTTGAAAAAAGAATTATATTGTGTATTTTTTACTATCAGCGCTGTCAAACTTTTTTCTTTTTTATTCTGTCTGAATCTGCTGTCAAAGGTTGTAGTTTTCCAAAAAAGTTATAACTTAAAATTGAAACTTGATTAACATAATATCGTGTTTTTTTAATTGTATTGGCTCGTATTACGCAATCTGTTAAAAATAAAGAAAGCAATTAAGTATTATGTAATTTCGCACTTTTTTATTGTCCTTGTGATTGATCTAATAAAAGGTTTAATAGATAGCAAATATGCAACGGTACAGTCTAGTGGCACTACAGTTGACTAACTAAAAATGTTCTAGAACTCACTAGGAACGCCCGAAACTAATTTAAGGGGCCTCAGCACCCTAATGGCACGCAAGGTCCTGAAGTCGACGTCGGGCGCGACCGGCAGCTGCGTGATGATACTGCCAAACACATATCACTCGATACTATAGCTTGAACTAGCAACTAGCTTAAAAACAACTACGTAGAACTGTGCTATTCGATATATTTTTTTTAAATTTCAATTTCTATAAATTCTAACTGGCCGGTATTCATTATTCGAAATTCAAATTTGAAACATTTGTTTTAAAAGTCTTTGTAAGTTGACAGGGTTATTTATGATTCGAAATTTTAATTTGAAAAATTCGTGTAAGAAGTTCTTGTTAGTTGACACGATAGAGCACAGTTCTGAGAATGTTATTCAAATGTTAATAAGCTACAATCTAAATCACATCATTATTTGAACTAATCATATTAATTATACACATTTTAATCTAGTATACCAGTTATTCACACCTAGTCTTCATTAGCTAAGTTCTTACTTATTAGCTTTCGTATTTGAAGTACCTACATGTTACAAAAAATAAATGTTAACTATTATGCAAAAACGTAGCCGTCAAAAATACATTAAACATTTTCCATAATCACATTAAGTCACACACATTTTTAGTTTTACAAAAAAAAACTATTCAAAAAATCGAGATACGATGCTACATTGTTGTTACTAAATGAAAGATTTAAAAATACTATTGTTCGATAGTCTAGCGTTATTTTAGCTACTGTTTAAAAAAGTTTAAAATTGTAAAACATCTAGCGAGAACGTTCTATTACAAATAAGGTTAGGTATTGAACTTTTCGCCTATTACTGTGAATTACTTGGAATCCGCGAGACGAGCTTGAGCGGGCGCAGCACTCTGAACGAGCGCAGCATCCGTAGGTCAAAGTCCACGTTGGATTCGGCGAATACCGTCATCGACCTAGTTTTTGTTAGCGCATTATCAATATCGCACTTTCATCACCACAATTTTTATTACAGTACCTCTACCATTTGTTTTTCATAATCATAATCATTTAAGTATTCAAATATTTATTTATTCAATAATATCACAAGAATCATTTAGAATATTGTTTGTGAAACCAGGTCAAAGTACATTTAAGATGATATGAAACTTAAATTAGCGTCACTAGCTTCTTCCATTAGGTATACAAACATCAAAAATACAATAACTTAACATTTAAATACAATAATAATTACTTTTAGAATGTCAAATATAAAATTAAATCAATTAAACAAATATAATACTGTCACATATTCTGTCTGTTTTGGGTACTTAGATTATAAAAAATCTATAGCAAGTCAGCGCTAAGCATGATTTTGTTAAAAAGATTTTAGTACAATTTTATTAAACGCCTGGTAGAGGCACAGATATCCTAAAAACGATCTACTAGCAATAATACTAGCCTAATTTTTAAATTTTCCCAAATTCGCAGGCTGTCTTGTTAATAAATCCAATCGTTTTCAAAACTACATTAATTAAAAATAAACATAGAAACAGCCATTTTAAATACGGTTGTGTAAAAATAAAATTAATTAACTAGTACGAAATTAATTATTATTCCAAATAAACGGATATTGAACTTACAATTATAAAAATTGTTGTCTCAGTAACAATTAAGACGACAGTGGGTTTGACTCATAAACATTAGGCACTATTTTTCTTAATCTTCTGCTAAGAATAAGAGCCGTTACGCACTGTCGACTTGTCGCCGGCGACTCGGCGACCAAAAACAATAGGGCGACCGACGACCAAGTGCGTAAACACCTACTTATTTCGACTAGACAAGTCGACAGTGCGTAACGGCTCTAAGAATCCCAGCAATAATTACAGGATAATAATGAAAACTACGAAAAATTATGAATTATTGAATATATTCCCACAAATTAATCCGTTTATTTTGAATAACAAATCCTCCAGCTAACTACAACAATAAATTACTTCTATAGTAATAAAACTCACCCAGTTACTACTACGAAAAAGTCCATGATGTTCCACACGTTCCTAAGATACGATCCCTTGTGTAAAACCAAACCTAATGCTAATATTTTTAACGACGCTTCTACACAAAATATTCCTAAAAAGTATGTCTCGGTCTTTTCCTGAAACAATAGAAATAAATAAATTAACAGTGTAACATTAGAATTAACATTCTTTCTATTTAACGTCTCAGAGCGATAGACGAAGTGTGGTGCCTTATAGGGCACGTTCTTAATGGTCGTGCTTTGTGAGAAAACAATGTTCAGTTTACATTACATTCGATGCTCAAGAACAATGAACTCATTAAAAACGGCATGATAGTGTATTTAAAGTGATTAACAAAAAATAATATAATAAATATCTATAATAAGCAGCAGACAGAAAATAAGAAATAAGTGACAGAGCCCCATGCCATTTTCTAGGTTTGGGACTAGGTGGCGTTGTACGAAATATCTTAATAGTATTATTAATTTATTTCCTTACACATTTTGGTACTTACATACTGAAGAAACTAACGTTTTATCATCATCAACCTATATCAGTCCACTGCTGGACGTAGGTATCTCTGCTATGCGCCACTGAGCCTGGTCTTCGGCTCTTCTTATCCAGTTTTGACGTGACAACGTCTTATAATTCGATAGAGACGGCTGCACGCACGAAAAAACATGGCTCATGAGGCGTTCTGAGGCGTTCTGAGCCGTTCCATGAAGTGACGTTGTCACGTTCAACTATCGTCAGTAAACCGACTTTACAGACAACCATTTTTTGCCAGCTCCACTCCGCAGATCGTCGCTCCTCGATCGATTAGATCGAGAGATTTTATGGGACGAATGTAAAACTTACCAAATTCTGTGCTAAGATGGTCTTATCGCCGTTGGGCAAATGCTCCTCCAGCGCCAGCACCACGCAGTTGGCGATGATGGTAAGCAGCACCGCGTACTCGAAGGGCGGCCACTCAATAATGAACTTTGTATACCTGGAATTAGAGAACAGTGTCCATTGAGTACGGCTCTATGATTGCTGGATGCTATGATTCTCTTTATATTTTCATTTTATTAAAGCATATATTATAAAGAATTTGTGTTCTAACGGGATACAGACATACGACTATCACAGTATTTACAAAATGTAAATAGGCATATATATGAAATACATAAGAAACAGTTGAGCTATTTATAGACCGTTGCAAACGATCTATAGATAGTTTTTTTACTAAGTACGTCTATTATTATAATCTAACGTGTTAAAGACATATTTTCTGGTACCATCCTGTATCATCTGGTACAATTTTTATACGAGTAATTATTACCGAGTTAGTATGTACGAGTATGTCCGAAATACGCTATGAAGTACAAGATAAAGGATTCATTTATAAACCATTATGTATCTATGTATCTATGTAATGTATTATATTAAGTATGTCAGTTATCTAGTACCCATAACACAAGCTCTGCTTAGCTTGGGGCTAGATGATGTTGTGTGGATTGTCCAGCATTATTTATTTATTTATTTATTATTTTATTATTTTATAAGCACGTTGAAAAGAAAGTTGTAAAAAGATCATTGGCTCGACCAAAATTAAAACATCTTGCTGTCTAAGTAAGTTAATTTGTAACGTAGTTATTTTAACATTAAACAATCAGCGACTGTCAATAGTGACCGATAAACGGAGCACCTATTTACGTAATCGACCACTTCAAGCCATGTAGATACGTCAGCTGTATACATATCTATACATAATGCCCGGATTACACGAGGCTAGTTTTTCAAGCCAGGATAGCAAGCTAGTTCTCATCTTAAACTGTCTTGGCTAGCTGACCTGGCTTGGAATATGCTAGTTCTATTTACATGAGGCTATCTTATTTTGAGCTAGTATAAACAAACAAGACGCGTGGTTACTGCTTACAAGTCAACTTTAAACTAGCTTCGCCGGCCACATGAAGCTAGTACACAAGCCAGGATAGTAAAAACAGTGGTGGGGGCACTACTAGCTTAAAAAAATAGAACTCCATCCTATTAAAAACTGTCCTGGCTTGTCAACTACCTTACTAGCTTACTAGCTTAGAAATGAAGCTAGTTTTGTCTACACGAAGCCAGAAGTACTAGCTTGCTAGCTTACTGACACTAGCTTGCTATCCTGGCTTGAAAAACTAGCCTCGTGTAATCCGGGCATAAGTACACACGTATCTATACATATGTAAATATACTTACGTGGATATATATGGAGTGTTGATATACTAAACTAACTGAACAGATGGTACAGGTCAGTGAAATCTCACAGGATTTTGTATTTGCGTAAAAATTGCCTTTAAAATGTGACAAACGTAAACGTATCGAAACAGTAGCGTATACGAATCACATTAGGCAACATTTGATACGCAGTGTGAATCGAACACATATATGTGTAAAAGTTCATAAATAGTGTTGTTTATTTATTTATAATTATAATGTTAACATAAGCCTTTAAGTGCTAATAATAAGGTCGTAGATAATTTTACTAACTCGAAATACCAGCTTTTTTTACTAGCAATACTTGATAGACGGCGAGGAAGGCAAATATTAAACGTTATCTATTTATTAAGTAAGTCACTGCACTGCGGACAGTCTTGAACGTTTTCAGTTTTTTATGCATAAGCACTCATTTGAAATTATAACACAACAACGCATCGCTTCTGGGCGGCAGAAACCAGTATGATGATAGTATCTCTGTTCTTTTTTCAAATATCCACTACGCAAACAAAAGAAAATCACAGTCGAAGAGTTCCATAGACAAATATTCGCGGTAAAAAAAATGTATGAATTACGTCGGTTTTTGCAAATGTTATCACTTAAGAAGTGAAGAAGTATATACTTACCTCTTTTACACTGTGCGTGTGTCATCCAAGCCAATAAATTATCATCCACTTTGTAACCGCGTGTAACATGATGACGTATTAATTATTCTCCTGTCCAATGACATTCTGCACCGGATTATATCATATTATACCGGTTTATCTCACTTTCGTGTATACGCCATTGTTTGCATTGTTTTGTTCATTATTTGTTGGCGTCCATCACTTTTTAAAGTTGCTAGAATTATTTTCTACTTATCAGTTTTGTAACCTAACTTTTAGACTTTATGGCTAGTATAAAGGTGAAATTAATAATTTGGCTGTATCGTTAAATGTTTTTTTCAAGGTTGAAACGGTTAAACTAGATCAATTTATAACCAGAGGGGATAAATGTGACAATCGTAAAGGAAACGTAACGCAGTGTAGTTTATTCACATTGAGTGTCAAACGCAAGCAGAACGTTGCAGCGTCAACGCGCAATGTGAATCGAATTCGCTGCGTTACGTTAACTTTACGTTTATCTCATTTATTCGTGATCACCTCTCAGAAGCTTAGTTATTCTTAAGTTGGTGTTCTTTTTTTTTTTAATTTTCTTGTCGTTCTATAATCTTCATTCGATTTCCTTTAAGACGTAGGTAATTCACTCATCTTAGTAACAGTTTGCACTCGATCATCGTTCGATCATACGCTATTACGTTAGTATCGATATTAATTAGTGATCGATCTTAGATAATGCATCTATCAAAGGCTTCATCTATTTTATGTGTATTACGAATAAATTGACTAAGCTAAAGCTATCCTATATACTATTACTATAGGATAAGGTTCAGTTTTGTTAGTTTTTATTTTATTTTAAACTTATGCGGTTTTTATTTTCCTTACAAGTAGGTATTTTACAATGCAAACGATAATCTTGCAAGGAGAAAAACTAATATTAATTGATTTGTTTTTTTCCTATTAATATTTTAGAAGCCAATCACACAATACAAATTTAAAAAAAAAAACGCTTACTTATATCAATTTTATGGCAACACTAATCTCGTACGCACTTCATTCATAATGTCAGGAAGCTCCACCCCATTAGCACGTCACATCTTGCTATCTCTCTCCCACGCGCGGCGCATAGGCAAGATGGACGAGAGGCGCTGCCGTAATGAGCTTTGACCAAATTAATGGTATTATTTTGGGATAATCCACTTATTTTTTATTTATTTTTATTATATTTGATCAATATTAATTTTACATGCTTTTTTGATAATCAAAATTTATAAGGATGGTTAGTGTCTTTTGGCGCAACATATTTAAAAACATTCGCATTTTAAAATGATTTGTGTAAGTATTTATTGCTCGCCACTAATTAAAACATTTTAAGTCTGTAAGCTCAGTCGGCTAGCTTTGTTTTTTGAATTAATCTATGTAAGTATTTATAATTTTAAAATACTTACCTAGAATAAACTTAAATTAGTTTAATTTGAGTTTTATATCAAAAGGCTGTGTAGGCAACCTAACTAGGCAGTCTTAGGTTTCAAGCAGTGTGTAAACAAGTTTTACGAACTGCCTGAACCCTAAAAGGCTTTCAAAGGTTTCATTTACACAGAACAAGGTCGTGGAACCTTTGATTCGATTCCAATAAGTCGCGATTTTTGCGATATTCGCTTATTAATTACGTGAGTGTGTACAATCTGTTCGAATTCAAATAAATAAATATGCAATACATTTCACATATCACACTCTAGTCCCAAAATAAGCCAAGCTTGTACTATGGGAACTAGATTGCTGATTTAATACTTATTAAAAGATAAACTTTCTTTTGTAAACATATAAGTATAATATAAGTTTTTCTTTTGGAAATGTTTGGGGGAGGCCTTTGCCCAGCAGTGAGACAATGTAGACTAGAATAAAAAATAATAAAAAAGTTTTTTTCGTTGAATGTCCTATTTAATAAATAAATAAGAAATAGATGTCGTGCATTGCTCAAACCAAACTTGAGCTTTTGAGAACCACCCCATTCTACAAAATATCGGCAAAAACTGCTGCATTTGGCTAATAATATTCCCCTGACCCGTCCTACATACATAATTTAAGCCTTCCATTACGAAGTACTTCGTGACGACACGAAAATATTTCAATTGCGGATTTGCCGAACCCTCGCAGGTGTATTCAAAGCTTTATCTCTTAAATTTGGAGAGTATACCGATTCCTATATATTTTTTAGGGTCTGAACATAAAGGGGGATTTTTTGATGTTATTCCTAGTTTGATCGCAAACATTTTAGGTTAGACTAGAGTCTAGATCAGTTCCTAACATGCTCGGTTCGTCTGTATTCTAGACCAGCTAAGCCCTTTATAAAAGTCCCAAAGAAAGCTGCAGATAACATTAAACCTATACCTACAAATAAAAAATCATTTTTTTTATCTGTCCGTTCTCATAAACGATAAAGTATAGCAAAATACGCAAGAAGTTTCACTTATACCCATAATTTTCACGAATTTGAGATATGCACGCACGTGAGCAACATCAAACCTTAAGTATCGATAATGACAGCTCAATGCGAACTGCGTATATTCCGGTATTCGGTTTCATGCCGTCTGAGCTATATTGAATCTAAAGTTATCGTGATAAAGCTTATTTTGTATTGAGAGCTGATGCTGAAATGAAGCCGGTTTGGCTAGGGTGCTTGTTTACAAAATGCATAAGGGGCAAACAAGGTGCGCGTTTAATATTTATAAGGAGGCAATAGTGGGGCTTCCGCGCAAATGACTCGCTCTGTACCTAGAGGAGATCCTAGTCTTTGGACACGAAAACATAACCTGACAGTATTATCTTAAGACAGTAACAACTTTGGTAGATATACCAACATTTGTACCTATATAGGTCAGCCTCTCTAAGATTCTGTTGACGTAGAATACAAAAAAAACCAATCACTGTTCCGTGGTTTGCGCATTTTGTAGCCATGTTTATTTCCTGAAGGTTGTTTGGTTTACATAGTTCATATAATTTATATTAATAAATACAATTTATAGCTTTAATATTTAATAGCATAATAAATCATTCGTAAATGTCTTAAATTTTATAATTAGAGTGTCTGTAAAGATTTATTAGTTTTTTAAGATTTTTAGTTTTAAAATGTTATAATGTTCGCCTCAGCATAAAACTTATAAGCCTAAGATTCGGCAACTAACGGCCGTTCAAAGAAATTGTACCTACGTACCTCGATCGTGCGATACTGTACGGTTAGGTACATACTACGTCGCGATTGCCACATTCATTTGTTTTGACCACTTCAGTCCTAACGGCATAGCGAGTTATTACGAATGCAGTTTGATCTGTGCAACATTGAGAACAAGCGCATATTTTAATTATTTTTATAGAAAGATCTTACTAAAAAAGTTTTTTGCTGGTTCGAGGCTCTGGTCGCGTGCAAAGACCCTATAATCAGTATATAAGGCCTAGTATATAAGACGATTTTATTGAAGACTGATTATTATGATTTAGGGAATAAAAAAAATTTACTTTGAATGAATATGGAATCTTTAACTTAGACCTTGATTCGTTTTGATTACTAATGGTAAAGGGTAACAAGATTCTAAATGATCCTTGTGATTTTACTGAATAAATAAATGTTGACTTTGACTTTGACAAGTAACACTGAGGGTAACAACAAACGCATTGGACTCACCTCCGAATATAGTTCTCGTCGGAAAATATAAAAAGTGAGCTGGGCCCTGGCGTAGCGGGCTGTTGCGCGCCGCCCATGGTATCAGCTGGCGCCGCGCGAGCCTGCGCGCCCGCCGCCTCCTGCGCTGCCGCCAACCTGGAACCCAACACCACACACGTTAATAACAGGACCCTAGAATAACCCATTTCACACAGAATACTAACAGTTCTTTTGAATAGCCCATTTCATACAGAATACTAACAGGACCTTTGAATAGCCCATTACACACACATTACTAAAAAGACCCTAGAATTACCCATTTCACACAGAATACTAACAGGTCCTTTGAATAGCCCATTTCATACACATTACAAACAGGAACCTTGAATAACCCATTTCACACAGAATACTAACAGTTCCTTTGAATAGCCCATTTCACACAGAATACTAACAGGAACCTTGAATAGCCCATTTCACACAAATTACTAACAGGACCCTAGAATAACCCATTTCACACAGAATACTAACAGGTCCTTTGAATAACCCATTTTACAGAGAATACTAACAAGACCCTAAAATAGCCCGATTTTAAAAGATTTTGGAAAATATTTAAGCTTATGATCAGTGCAAATGACTAGTTCGTCAAAAGTTCAGGTGCGTCGAGAATTTCGAAACGGGATAGATTTTGACGAGTTATAACCAAAAGTTTAGTAAATATCAGATTTGTAAATACATATACCTAGCACCCAGACAAAGAACAAATATTAATGTTCATCGCACAAAAATTTGCTCTGGGTGGGAATCGAATCCGCAACCCACAGCACGACAGGCAGAGATACTACCAACTGAGCTGTGATCTTTATCAATTTATGCATTTCTCGCATTGAACCTTAAGTTTTAAACTAAATTAAAGTTAGTTTCTGTATTAAATTGAGCATAGGATGGATTTGTAGCGTGCCATAAACATATTAAACTTACTGCTTGCCAGAAGGCTTAACAGTTAGTATAATTAGTTTTAATGTCACTGCTAATTACGCTTAATTATGATTGTTCCTCAATTAAAAAAAACTTCCGTACTGGTAATGAATAGGAACAAATTATAGCAAGTTGACAGCGTCGGAGCTATCAAATTAGATTAGTAATTTAGAACAGGGCTGGCGAACCAATAGCACGCGTGCCACGAATGGCACGCGACGCAATATTTTGGGCACGTACACCGATCACAAAAACTCGAATAAGTTCACACTTACTGTGAACGTATAATAGACGAGAAATAGCACGACTATGAGCTTATTATCTAGTGCTTAAAAAAAATGGCACGCTAATGCATAAAGGTTAGGTTACTGTGGTTAAGACGATCGAAGCATCCGATACCAAAAAAAATAATTAATGTTTGTAAGTTTTCTCTGTAGATAAATTACTATCTACAGATAGCAAACTACGGTAGCAAAGTTTGCACTATAGTGAAACACTAGCTAGTACGAGGACGCATAGAGGCATGCAGAATGTAGGTCAATGCCTCTCACCACGTGACTAAACAGATCGAAAGCAAAGGGCATAAGCACCTACAAAGCAGTGCTTTACATTAGTAAACTCTTTGACGCGGCGAGGCTCCAACAATCTTTGTACAGCGATAGAAGTTGGTTTACAAGTTACCAAATTAAGATTGGAATAATTGATGGAACAAGCCAGTGGATGACCTGATATTAGGTGTAAGGTGTAACCACTGCCTAAAACTATGTTTTATGAGCATTTCCATTGCGGACGTATGTTATCCGCACTATGGGAGGAGAGAGTGAAAGAAGAAATTATATTGTGGTAATACAAATCGAATCCATTTTGCAGCAAAAACATTTCCATCAAAAAACAGCATGACTTTTGGTCGGTCTTAGAAGCAATTTAGAACTTTACGAAATTTAGACGGTGGTAGAACTTTTCTTATACACACCACATCGGTCCAGAGAAGCGTACCAACGCTTCAGATGGACGACTTCGAAAAGAGATGATATGAAGATGCAAAATGAAGAAAACAAGAGACCGTTGCCTAGCAGTAAGACAAAAGGTTAGAAAAAATAAATGACTGACTAATATGACAGTATCAATAACTCACCGATGCGGCAGTTTCTCAATCAGCAATACAATGTAACTGACCTCTGTAGTCTGAACCTTCGGATCTAGGCCAGCGGACCACATACCAGGAATAACATAGACGAACTCATTTCAAGATATCTCAGGTATTATAATTAAACGGGATGAGAAAGCGCGGGTTAAAATATGGCTAGTTTAAGGGGTTAACACGTTTCAGTAAAAGTTAATTTTATCATTGAATTGAGAGCAGGTAGTGTTCAAAGTGTATTTGTGAAGTATCTACATAAATAAATAATGCTGGACAATCCACACAACATCATGTAGCCCCAAGCTAAGCAGAGCTTGTGTTATGGGTACCTACTAGAAAACTGACATACTTAATACAATACATTACATAGATAGATATTTTTTATTATACATATAAAATACCCAGAACACTCGGAATGAATATTTGCAGATCGTACAAACATTTATCCCAAGGCGGGAATCGAACCCGTAACTTCCGCGTCGCAGACGGATCTTAGCCCGCCGCGCCACATCGGTCGTAAACGGTAAACATTTATTAAATAACCTATGTTTTTCCACTGGTGGTATAATCCCATAGATAAGACTTATAAAATGCATTAAATACATATTTAGGAAGGCATATAAAAACAAATCAAGATATTTCCTACAAAGCAGCGAGTAGACTAGATTACTGCTAGATTTAGGTGTAAAATACTCTTATCAACCGCACGTTGAGGTCACATGCACACAAGCTAAAGCGTAGTTCATACCGTTAGCTTAGCTAACATAGCTAACTCAGCTCATGTTTTAGTGTAGCATCTTCAAACTTGACTGCCAACAAAATGACGCTAAGCTAAGCTATGTTAGATTTGTAAATGTGAACTGTGCCTTAGTAAGGTACCGTAGGTTCACAGACGTTCAGTCAGCTTGTCTCAGTGAATGATATCAATCTGTTGAATAATGAATAAGTGTATGACAAACTGCTTGATTTCTAAATCTTTCTGTGCTAGCTACTCGACGTATGCTTAGTTATTATAATAAATAATAATATGTAATACTTAGTTCATTTATTCATAATAAAGGTTACATGTCAAATAATATAATAGATATTTAAAGTAAAGTAAAGTAAAAAATGTCTTTATTCAATAAAATTACTAGGATCATTTAGAATCAATATAACTATAATAAAAATAAATTCAGTTTTCAAATAACTCTTAACTTTCTAGCATAATAAATACAACCGTTTTACAAATGGGATCGCAACGAAAGGTCAAATGACAAGCAGATTATAACTGACGACCGATGTGGCGCGGCGGGCGAAGGTCCGCCTGCGACGCGGAGGTTGCGGGTTCGATTCCCGCCTTGGGATAAATGTTTGTATGATCTATGACTCCGGGTGTTCTGGGTATTTTATATGTATAACAAAAAAATATCTATCTATGTATTGTATTAAATATGTCAGTCTTCTAGTACCCATAACACAAGCTCCGCTTAGATGCTAGATGATGTTGTGTGGATTGTCCAGCATTATTTATTTATAACTGAGCAAAATAATTTCGATGAAAGAATAGGCTCCTGAACATCAGCACACAAAGGGCCGGGTAAGGGTGTGGTTGGGGTGAAGGGGTTACCCCCTAAAAGGGAGGTAGGTCGAGTGATCGGCCGAGGCTAAGGACATCGGCGCATCTTGCCCTTGCCAGCCTCATTAGCTAACCACTCGAGTTTGTGTCGTTTAGATACGAGAATAGGGCAGCACCATACTTGTAATACTACTTGTATTAGATATATCAAGTTAGTCACAAGTGGTGCTGTAGAGCTTGCAAAACACCTCTCAAAACTTATCTAGCATCGACACGATAAGAAGAAGAAGTTAGTCTTTTTGTGCATGAAGTTCAATAAAGTAAAAAGTAAAAAAAGTAAATAATATAATCTAAGTAAAAATTACAATAGCGCCATCAAGAGGCAAACAAATACAATAGTTTTAAGATTTCATTGTAATCTCATTATAAGTGAACTATGTGTTTTTATGAGAAAATAAATGTATTTAAACCTAATAAACAAGCAATTGAAACGATATACGCGATAGGTAGGTATGTTAGATGATATATCAATATCTAATGATATCCTTATTTACAAAACATGTAAATCTAATACTAACTAATCTGTTGTCGTTAAATTAGTGATGATTATGTCGCATTTATTTGTAACAATTATAATATTTATTTTGCTTAATAATTAAATACAATACTATGCTAATAATATTCTATGTACACTACAATACCTAACAATGCAAACACAATCATACAGTTTACAAAAAGTCACGTGACCAATTTAACAAATCTTCAGAGAGTTATAATAAAACAATAATGTAATGATTTTATTGTCAAAATACGTAAAATGACTCACTCGGTATCCATCCCTCGCTCATTTGTACACTAAACTGATCACCACAGTCCTCGTATTGTATCTAATTGTTTACATATTTGGTCGGTTTGTTGTTAGATTTTAGTTATCTTTTGTACAAATTAGCTATTAATTACTTAGATTAATATCACGGTTTACACATTTACAATGAATGTCGCTAATGTTTGATTTATTTTATTTATCTTTAGCTAAATATGCCACCAAAACGCGATGATCACTAGAATCCTGCAATAATATTTATAAAGCTACTACCTACCCTCAATCATATATTTTAGCTGTCATTTGCTTATCACAAGAATATCGCGATTTCGAACCTTATATTCATAGTAACATAAGCTAATTTATAGTAACAATATATGTTGTGAAGTAGCTACATCAAGAATCCTCTAATATTTTTATTGTATCAGCCAGTAAGAAGGCGATATAACCTCAGTGCCAAGTTACAACATTGTGCGATTTTGCGATTTCGAACCGTATATTCATAGTAATATAAGCTAATTTATAGTAACAATCGATGTTGTGAAATAGTTACATCAGGAATCCTCTAAGATTTTTATTGTATCAGCCAGTAAGAAGGCGATATAACCTCAGTGCCAAGTTATATAGTAATACAACATGATGTACGATATACACATGGATTCGCCAAGTATGTATACCCACTCAATAATTTAGACTGGGTTGCTGTTTGGCTACTTTCCATTGCCGTTCACGCTCATGTATACCTACCTACCTACGTACGCTTACATAGGGAAAAGGGGGCATGAGGCCAAAAGGCTGCTTTCAAGGAGCAAAAACGACATCCAGTAAAGGTTTGTCCGACTTGTTAAGCTGAGACAAGGAATCGTGGTATGGTACTTTTCTAGTATTCTATATACTACTGTTTGTATAGAAGAGAATCCTTTTTAGGTCAATGATGATTAGGAGTTGATTACAAAGTTGAATAAAGCTTATATTCTTTGTAAACATGACATGGTCTTAGCAAAATGTATCATAATGGCGCAATGCTATAAATATTCTATAACACTTTCATATGAGAAACAAGTTTGTGTCGCTGAATGATTTACTTTAACTTGACGATTAGATAAAAAAATGATTACATAAATAAAAAACATAGTAAGGTTAAAAAAACAACCTTACAACGTAGCATGCTAGCCAGAAGGATATTCACAAATATTAAATGAAATTCACCAAAATTTAAATAAAAAACATTATGAGATAGCCTGATTTTCAATGAGATTGATTTTTGATAGAAGTTGATAGGCGAATTAACTCTCAATATAGTTTACAAATTAAACTGGATTATTGTAGAAGTAGTTACATGTAAGTATCAATATATAGCAAAAGATTGCCGCATTCTAGAGAAATTTAACGCCAAGTTCATTGAACTGAATCACAACGATAGCTCACTGAACTCGCTGGAACAATGTGCCACAATTTGTAATACGGTGTACGAAGGTGTCTTATTCGCTCACTCAAGTACACAGGTATAAAAAAAACAACATTGACATAAGACCTAATTTTAGAAGTCAAAACAAAAAGAGGTTTGCGGCTGAACGGGAATAAAAACTCATTTCTGGACTTCATTATGACGCGAATGAAACTTTAAGTAATTCACTAAATAATTTAAAACACACACTTTAGATGACAAAAGTGCTTATCGGGTACGTTCTAGGTTTATTAAAAACAAGAAAATTATAGACAAATTATAAAAATATTGTTCATCGGTACTCCAACAGTTTTATAAAGAATAATTCATTATTTAGATTAAGCATTGCGTAGGTTATATTGCCTCTTTAAAATACCTTTAAAAATACCTACGTATTACTGTCAATTAAACGTGACTGTTCGTCGTGACATATTGGTCAGAGAGGTTAATAGAAGTGTTAATTATCTTTGTATGAACGTAGCTGGGTGTGGCTGAAAATTTCTCCATTTGTTTATTTCATTATGTTATTTCTTTTAACAGAAAAAAAAACATCTGAAAAACCTGTTGTTGTTGTCTATAATTCACAAATAATAACAGTGACCGGCTTTTAAAACCTAAATTAACCTTCGATTTAACAAAAGCATTCTGAAATTTACCTACGCATAAGTATAGAATGCAAATATCATATTTAGACACACAAACATCAAATCACCAAACAACGTGCTCCACGAACTAAGACGACCTAAAAAATGACCTAAAGCGGCGTGACATTGACAAATTACGAGTACCTACATAGGGCTTCCCCAGTTATGTCCCATTAACATAACAGCCTGTTTGACCTCGCTGTATCAATAGGCAAAAAATCTGGGAGAGATCCAAGAGGCTTTTTTGAAGAAGCTGGGCAGACTAGACGGCGCCACTGCCGGCTGCCAGGCGCCACTCCGACCTACTTGTTTCACCGCTCTACGATTGGGGGATGACAATTAGTTTGGGATTATCGGAATTCCTAGATTAGACTGGTTTTAATGGATACGGAAACTGAAGCTTGCAGGTGGGGCTTAGAGGATTATATGTGATGGAACTGTTGGTGGAACAGTAGCAATGAATTATGACGATTGGAATGAGTTTTACTGCTACTTGTTTCTCTGTTCTGTTTCTCTTCTGTTGATAGATGCACTTGTCTAATCCTATGTTTCTGTCCATCTAACGGTTGTCTAGAAGAGATTGCTTATCACTATAAGATTAGAAAAGAACACATAAAAAAAACGCAATGGCATTGCTTGAACAAATACATCTATGTTTTTAATAGACACTGCCAAAGTAGTAGGTACATAGTATGTGAATATACTATAGTAGGTACTAAATGCATTAGGTCCTTGACGATATAATATCGAGGTCGATATCGTGTAGGTGTCGTATCTGGTAGGTAAATCATGTTAACTTACCTATAATACCATGAGAGTCACCATAACAAATATAGTATGTTTACTGCGCTTGTAGCAAAACTTTGCCTATTACTTCTCTCAATATTTATGTATTCTATCATCAATCTGGTTTCCATAGTAGGTACAAGCTTTGCTTAGTTTGAGACTAGACTCTAGTCACAAAGACTCTAGTCTAGACTATTCGTGAATATTTATTTATTTTATAGCTGAACGTTATATCAGGTGGTGTAATAAATCCATATTATTCCGTGTAAATAATAAAATTAATTGGTACGATAAACTAATGTAGCTGTTACGTCATTGCCGGCGCGCCTGTTTGAAGGGGAATCTTAGTGAATGACTGAAGCTACACTTCTGACAACTGGTTGTGACGCATCTTTCTAGGAAACAACGGTGTTTATTTTGTCTAGGTGCTGTCTATATATTTACAAAGGGAGCAATATATATATTTTTTTATTATTTACTTATAGTATTCTATCATGTCCAGCTAGGAGATGGGCTGGCGATATAGCGAGGTGGCGTGGTCGCACATGGATGAGACTAGCACAGGACCGCGGAGAGTGGTGCAAGAATGGGAGGCCTATGCCCAGCAGTGGGCGAAATCTGGCTGCGGATGATGATGATGATTCTATCATCATTCTGGTTTCTGTTTTTTTTATAAGTTTAGTTTAGGACTAGAAGTTGCTGTGTGAAATGTTTACGAGTATTAGTTTTATACGTGTTTTAACCTGGACAACCAGTCAATAGCTTGTTACCGATAGGAAAAAAATACTAACTGAAATTATGAATTTATTTTACTGTGAAAAATTATTACCTAATATCTAAAAAAGCTTAAAAAAATATGGTTCTAACAAACACATATTTCAGAGTTTCATAAGACATTCTTTTATAAGAAAAACAAAGTGTTAACGAAATAATTTCCAAAATTTACAAAATGACACAAACAGCAGTAAATCGTGCTTGTATTCTTTATATACCCATGTGGGTTGGTTTCTTTTAGCAACCTACGCAACCAGCGGGGGCGGTTCCAACAACACTGAATCACTATTATTACACACAACTGAACATTTTCCATTATTTTACATTTTACATATTATTCAGAAATATTTACTATACTGTTCAGCATTAGATATTTATTATGGTATGTTTACGGAAAAGTAAATATAAAACCACTTAAAATTACGCGTTGACTGGCAGAGGCCGTACAAATAGAAGCAGAATAAATATAGTACGAGAAAATCGTATTAAATAGGTACTTCTAGTTTTTTTAATTTACTAGCTGACTCGGCGAACTCTGTTCCGCCTTAAAGGCAATACTACAAAAAATGTGATAAATGAAGAACCACTCTACAGATTATAAGCAAACTTCACATGAACCATCTGCTAATTAGTTCAAATAAAGCCTTAAAATTTGGTTCGGATAGGAGAGTCCGTTCTTGAGTTATAAAATAACAACGAAAAGTGGCATTGATTTTTATATAAAGAGATTGCTTTATGCGTAAATATTAATGAATTGGCATAACAGAGTTGCAGCCTACTGAATAGTAGCCAAAGCTGTGTCCTTCGGATCCTGTAGTCGCCATAGCGGCGTCAAGGCGTCTACAAAACCAATGAGCGAAGTGTCGATGTTAAGTTACACTGCGCGGTCGCCTAGTATGATATACACGGTCTTTTGTGGATTGACCGTATCGCCACGCAGTGTACTTCAAATGACAGAATGGTCGTTTTGCGTAATATACACCCAAGAATACAAAACACCCTAAGAGTTATGGCTCTTTGGAGGTTACCCGGGACATTGCTTGGCTACAGAATACATTGCTAATATAGTTATATGAATAGAATATTAATAACCAATTTATTATTTATTTTAGCGCGGCCATGTAGCCCGTATCTTGGGTACGCTTCCGATGGGTACTGATTTGGATCAGTTGAATTATCTATAGATCGTTTGCAACGGTCTGTAGATAGCTCAACTGTTTCTTATGTAATTTAAATGACAATGTACTTACATTTTGTAAATACTGTATCGTCGTAAGTTTGTTTGTGAATACCTATATGTCTATTATTTGTTGTTATAGGAGATATTTGTATATTGGTTTAGTAGAATTGGTAAGTATTTGTCTAAGTATATCGAGCCAAGAATTGAGTGACCAAAGTTCTTCAAACTTACTAAAATGTATAAGCATTTTATAATGAGCTCCATATTATCGACCATTAAACCTATAGAATCAGCTAACCTGTAAAATTATCTTATTTTACAGGTTAGCTGATTCTATAGCTGATTCTATTTCAACGATGGACACTGTCAAAAACGACGACCGACGTGGCGCGGCGGGCGAAGGTCCGCCTGCGACGCGGTAGGTGGCGGGTTCGATTCCCGCCTTGAGATAAATGATTGTACGATCTGCAAATATTTATTCCGGGTGTTCTGGGTATTTTATATGTGTAGATATTAATAAAAAATATCTATCTATGTAATGTATTGTATTAAGTATGTCAGTCTTCTAGTACCCATAACACAAGCTCTACTTAGCTTGGGGCTAGATGATGTTGTGTGGATTGTCCAACATTATTTATTTATTATAAAAACTTTCCGGAATATTTTATTTTCCTAACTTTGAAAAACTTCAACTTAATACATACGAAATATGCATAAAATGTCGCATATAATGTCGATGGGTTATCAGTAAGGCTCCGGTACCGTACACTTTGAATATGTCATAGTTGCTATCTGTCTTCCGCTAGGGTCATCCATATATGACCCAAGATCATCCCTAGTGACTTACAGTGAATTCATTGATTTTCATATTTTGTTATTTCAATTTTTTTTTATTTCAATTAACTTATGAAAAAAAATATCTTGAGCTTTGATTCTAAAGGAATGCTATAATCTTAAGCTTCTTAAGGAGATTTTGAATTAAATTATGAAGCTAACAACGCATCTAAAATTTGTAGGTAACAGGTTACTGAGAAAATGCCATTGACATTTTGCATTACCTACTCATTAGAGTGCAGCATAAAAATTGTGCTTGTAATTACCATAAAATATAATATAATTTATTTAACACCTTCACTTTGCTGTTTAACCATTTTATTTATAAACTATTTTAAAATGTATGTAATGTCAAATACTATTTTAGAGTCTGTCAAGCGAAAGATGGCCCTGATAAATCGCGGCAAATTCAAAAACTATTAGTATGGCAATAGTATATCATCTACTTATTCATAATCATCATCAAAAATTATGTAAGTATATTTATTTAGAATAATATCAAAGTATCAAATTATGTAATTCCAAGTTATCCTATTATTTAATGTATTGCCATACTAATAGTTTTTGAATTTGCCGCGATTTATCAGGGCCATCTTTCGCTTGACAGACTCTAATTGTTATTCTTCTTCTTCTTGCGTGTCAACAACACAACTCACTCGACCTGAGTAGAACTATGCTACTCTTATCCCCCTGCCTGTAGCGTTGTAGGTAATTGTTATTGATATGATACAACAATCATGGTATTGCTTGGTTGTAGAAACCACTTACTATCTTTCAGACCACATGCATATAAATGTATCGATATAGTGGGTTCGATGTTACACCGGTCATCTCTAAAACGCTGACATGTAGTCCAGTGGGGCGTGTAAGCGAGTTATGGGGTCGATCGCCGATCCCCTTATAGATGAGGCCAAGTCTTTTTATAAACCTGATTGTATTAGCACTGAAAATTACCTATTTCACTGGAATAATCATGTTATATGATATTTTTTTTTGTTATTAATCTATAAACTCATGTTTCATAAGAGTAGGGAGGGGGAGGTTATGTCCACAGAATTGAGAGAATGTCTACCGTGCCTAAAGTCTACTGCATTGAAACCTATTTCATCTAAAACATCTTTTTATGAAATGTACCTCCGTACTCATCTACTCCGTCTATGAACTTTTTTATTTATTTGTTAAGTATAATAAAATTATAAACACGAATTATAAACGCGAAAGTTTGTATGGACAGATGTGTGGATGGATGTATGTTTGTTACTCTTTCACGCTAAAATTAATGAAATTATAGCTCATACATCAGAATAACATATGCTATAATTTAAATTATTCAAAGGATAATAAGGCAAAGCGGGCTAGTCGTTCAAATCTTGAGTAAAGATGAAAACAAAAAAATGGTTGTCTGTAAAGTCGGTTTACTGACGATAGTTGAACGTGACAACGTCAACGAACGGTATACGGTAACGCCTCAGAACGCCGGAACGCCGGAACGCCGGAACGCTTCATGAGTCATGTTTTTTCGTGCGTGCAGCCGGCTCTATCGAATTATAAGACGTTGTCACGTCAAAAATATATATATGCAAGCCAGAAGTTAAAGTAACATGAGAAGCGTATTCTTATCTGCAGTTGTAAGATATCGAGGCTAAAGCAGTTGAAACCATCGGTGTGTTTACAAGCGCTGCGTGATAGGGAGTCATGAGCGTGTACCTACGTCCATTCACTAATGGTATACCACAAGTTTACGTGAAGCTTTTTTGATATGTCCTTTTATTGTGCTTTACCAACAATGATGCAATTGAACTTTTAAGTATGATATCCTACTTTAAGGCGACGGGTAGGGTGAAATTTTTCATAATAAATAAAAATGTCAATAACTTCCAACTTTATTATTTATTTATTATATCTACACACATGTTAAACTTGTAACACGGCATAGTTTTTGCTGCAGTGGTTAAACTCTAGATAGTCAGCGTGGCAACGTCGCATTTTCAACTTCAGTAAGAATGCTGAAAACGACGCAAAACACATAGTGAGCCGCGCACAGTTTGGATTGTCAAACTCTTAAGCAGCGCCTTATGAATATTTGCGAGCACACAGCAATGGAACACTTATAGTTCCTAAGGCGCTACTCTTCTTCTTCTTTAAACACCTTAATGTAGAATTTTTTTTTCCTTGGATGTATAGATATCAACCATAAGAATAGCTGTGCTGAGTTTGGTACCAAACAAATCTGCCAAACCCATAAAAAATGGGATCAAAAATCACACTTTTGCAAAAGGTGTTGGTACTAAACTTACATTTTAAAGTAAACTATAAACAAGAGCACACATTTTGTTCCCTACCTGACTAGTTCGATATATGTGTTATAGGAAATAATAAGTTGCACAACTCCACATGCTATGACTTCTTCAGAAAACACTCCCAAAAACACGCATTTGGCTATACCCGTCACCTTAAGTAATTGCCCACTTATTACTATCATCAGCTAGGATATTGTAAAGCCGGAGGAGGGCGTTAATAATCGCGACACAGTTTCTTTAACTACTGCGAATATTATAATTTTTCCAAAAAATAATTGTGCCTTGTTTTTAATTCCAAAATAAACTTATCATTATTATGAAAAACAAAAGGAGACCGTATATTGGGCTTGATCTAGCTTTATCTTTATAATTATGGATTTCATATATAATTTTAAGTTATTTCACTATTAACTAAAAACAAAGAGATGCCCTTGTATTTTAATAAATAAAAATAATAAAGTACTTATTTTATTATCATACATTTTTCTAGGTTCATAGCCTTTTTTAATTGTTTAAGATTAAAGGCGTGTTTTCTATGCAACTATATTTCTAAAATATACACCAGTCCGTCAAAAAATCACAAAAAAAGTCCACCAACTTTTTAAATTTAAAATGTCATTGACATACTCGTACTCTGTGTTATAATAAA
The DNA here is from genome assembly GCA_932527185.1 of Ecliptopera silaceata. NCBI lineage: Eukaryota > Metazoa > Arthropoda > Insecta > Lepidoptera > Geometridae > Ecliptopera > Ecliptopera silaceata. The sequence goes on along the minus strand of OW052193.1, from coordinate 9,692,069 downwards.
AAAACGTCAAATAAAACGTCAATTTGGCAGTACGATTCGCAAAACCCAGTCTCAAAGCTAACTACAATATAAATCCCACTGCAGTGCAAAAACGGTATTGATGGACTGTGCACAAGTGGAGCCATCGGATATAGGGCAATTTCCCGGCAAAAATGACCGGCATGGAGCCGCCAGCGATACCAGACGATGCTTAAATCAGCTTCGAATATCGCTATCACTATTTTACAACTTGTAAAGTTACTCGATAAGTTCACGGAAAAAAAATTTAGCACATAAAATTTTTTTTGGACTTATTAAGGATGGTCTGAAGGATGGTTATTGACTTTTAGTTGTTGTTTTTTTTAATGTTTTTTTTTCATTCCTATTACGAATAGTCAGTCAGATATGAGAAAGGATAACGACTTTTGAGAATACCTCACTGTGTTTAAATGGATATATTTTGTTATAAGACAAGCATATTATTATATATTTATCTAATAATTTATTTATTTATTAACTTCAATTTACACGGATACACCAATTACATAATTGAAGAAACAGTAGCGCTACAAATTACAAATACATAATTTAATAAATTCACTAATGAAAAAAAATATATGAATAACCGGCTGTAAACAGCCCATAGCATATCTCTGTTTAAGTTTAAACAAATAAAATAAATAAGAACCAGAAAATGATTATAAGCATTTTGAATCAATTCTACTGAATATTAATTTCAATTGAAAACTTGCACTGCAATTGCTAGAATTTCAATGTTTACGTATGTAAGTTGTGACCTTTAACGTATCGTTAAATCCTGGTTATATTGATGTCAGTAATGGTAGTGTAACTAAGCGCAAAATTGACGTCTAAATGTCAGGACGAGTGACATTTCGAAATAATTTAATTTTGTCAAATAGATTTTATAAGTTATAAGTTCTTCTGCATCAATTGAAATTGGATATGCAAATGTTAATAAATAATATTTGAAATCAGTTATATAACGGTTTTGATTTAAAGAAATTGTTTAATTTTTAAAGAGAGTTACGTAATTTATAGCTTTTTGAAGTGAAAACTTCTTTAGCGGCGCTGGGTGGGTAAAAACTTTCAAACTCGCGTCAGGGTCACGTGACGTCGAAAAAGCGTAAGATCTTATTTAATTTTTATACATTGCTCGTAAAACAAGAGACGACAAAAGAACACACTTGCGGTCACGCGACGTATGACTCAAACAATTAAATAGTGTTGTGGCGACATGACGTGACGATGACGTGGCGACATGACGTGACGTGACGATGACGACGAAGCCAACGAAGACACAGACACATTCGCGCTTGCGCGATGACGTGACGATGACGTGGCGACATGACGTGACGTGACGATGACGACGAAGCCAACGAAGACACAGACACATTCGCGCTTGCGCGAATGTGTCTGTGTCTTCGTTGGCTTCGTCGTCGTGTCACATTCGCGCTTGCGCGAATGTGACACAACGACATGACACAATCACAATGACACAGACACATTCGCGCTTGCGCGAATGTGTCTGTGTCAGTGTGTCTTCGTTGTCTTCGTCGCGCACATTCGCGCTTGCGCGAATGTGACACAATGACATGACACAATCACAATGACACAGACACATTCGCGCTTGCGCGAATGTGTCTGTGTCAGTGTGTCTTCGTTGTCTTCGTCGTTGTGTCACATTCGCGCTTGCGCGAATGTGACACAATGACATGACACAATCACGACTGTGGTTATATTTTTGAAGTGAAAACTTAAAAGTGAAAACACAACGTTAATATTGAAGTTTTCACTTCTGCCGGCACTCCCGGAGTGCTAGCTTTTTTTTTAATCTCGAAACGAATATCATAGGACTAGAATCGAAGTTTTTTTTGTGTTTTTTATAAGTACTCACTCGTATCTCGGTTATAATATAAAAATCAACTTTATTTTATAATTCCTTTTTTTATCTGGAGCCAAACTTCTACGCATTATTTAATGATAATTATCGAAAGATTTGCGTCTCGGTTAGGATATAAAAATAAACCTTATTATTCCTCTTTTTTACATTGAGCCAAACACGTATTACTTAATAATCATTATCGAAGGGTTTTAATAACAAGCGGTATTTAAAGTACCTATATACATATGTTTTCTATTCTATACTATAAAAATATTCTATAAAAAATGTAGTCAGTTGAGCATTAGTCGGGTCGGCGGGCGCGTTGGCACCACGTGCTCGGGCCCGGGCGGCTGCGTTAAAATAAATATTAGTAGCGTATTTCAGAACGCAGCTTTCTACGGAGGTGGCGGTCCCGTGCGTGCGAGCGAGACGGAACTACCCGATGTCCCACGCGAGAGCGAGATGTGACGAGCTTATCCGATCGATAGCCGCAGCCGCAGAGTGCCGCTCGTGTGACGTCACGCGCCCGTCTCGTCATCTTTGACTCTGTTCAAGGAATTGTCACTACACTTTTTTGTATAGAACCAACATTATCGGTGAGTAACTAATAACCGCGCGCTCGTCCTTCGAATGCCGCAACGCAACAATAATTACGTATAAAAACGTATATACGGTACTCTGTAAATAAATCACGTGGTTACGTTGTAAACAGTGCATCGTTTCAATAAAGACAAGGTCGTAGCTCGAGCATGAAATGAAGAGATGGTACTTGTCTGCATGTTACTATCAAAAAGCTTTTTACATCGATTTAGTATCTGCACTCAACTATCAGCTTTAGGTTAAAGGGAAAATGTTCAAAATAGGTTCGCGTCTGTACAATGCACTCAGACGTCATTCCGTGTCGATGAACAGAACACCAATAATATAACAGTAGATCTTTACGCTACGAATATTGTAGCGGCTCTACGAGCGTGCTACGGTGCTACGAAGCTCTACGCGGTTTTTTCAAGAGACGAATAATTTATAGCATACGAGTAACTTCCAGTTTTATTAATTGTTGATATTGCTATTTAAGGTGATACCTCTCGCTCTAGCGGGAAATTTAATTTTTTTAGGGTTTTCTTTTTTATTGCGGCTGAACTGTTATATTATCTTTTACTAGTTTAAGCTATTTTGCGAACATAAACAATAATTTTCTGTGTAACTCTGTATCAATTTTTGAGATTGGTTCTTATATTTGCTTTAAAAATACAGAAACTGTACAAAACAGTTTCTGTACAGTAGCGAGAGGTATCACCTTAAACGGAATAAGGGTGAGTGGGCCTTAATCACTTAATTCTTATTGTTTTATAAATATCACCAAAACTGTATGATAAAGAGTAGTTAACATTTGCCAGCATTCAATTTTATATGACGCTAGCTTCGTGATAAGTGAGAAATAATTGCTGTGTAAAATACTTTACAATTGCTTTTGTAGTAACCGGTATTGTTGAAAGCTTTATTGCGCTGATAGACGAAAAAACATGTCTACGTAAACACGTAGACATGTTTTATGAAACTTTATGTTTATATTTAATATTAAATATAAAAAAGACGTGTGGCACTCGGGGGCTGCCGTGGTAAAGCTATTGCATAGCATTGTTAGGTTATTTTCGTTACGGAATTTTTGGATTCGGTCTCCACGCTCAAGGCCCGCGATAGAAGATATGCAATAGCTTTATTATTTACAGAAAAAAATACAATAGTTTGTAACACATATTACTAAAATGCATGTGTAACATATGAGCTATTTGATATCCGAAAACCGCTTATTTGATCCATATTTGACAGGCGTCATAGCTCAGTTGGTAGTAGCTCTGTCTTCCATGATAAATGTGGGTCGTGGATTCGATTCCCACCCAGAGCAAATGATTCTGTGATGAACATAAATATTTGTTCTGTGCCTGGTGTTAAAATGCATTCTGTGAATGTATTTATAAAAAAAAACTATATAAGTGTCTTATCAGCAATCTAGTTCTCATAGCTTTGCTTTTTTTGGGACTAAAGCGTGATGTGTGAAATGTCCAAGAATTTTTATTTATTTATATTAGTACCAATTCGAATAAGAAGATACTGGCTGCTCTACCGCACAGGTACTATGGTCGCGTGGAACTGGCACCTAGAATCACCTAGTATGTAAGACGATTCTAAATTATCCTTGTGATTTTATTGAATATAGCAGTTTTGACTTCGACTTTGACTTTTGACAAAAAATTACAGTTAAAAAAACATGACTAATTTATAGTCGTATATAGATAAATAAATCTTTATTTATCACATATTTCTTTTCCAGGAAAATAAGTTATGAATAAGTTAAAAATAAGTTGTACCTACTCATATAAAAGTAAGTTAAACTCAAATACATTAGCTTCTATTTTTATTACAATCTAGGATATATTGTTATTTTTTAGCAATGGACGCCAAAGTACACTTGATAATATAAAAACAATATTCGACAATGGACATAGCCTGGTGTTCCGTAAGAGGTTGTATTGAATTTTTAACCACTTCCGGTCCAGTAACATCCGCAGCTGTGGTTCTAAATAAGCAAGTTATCGACGCGTTTTAGCTTTTCAACATATTTGACGTGTATATAAGATAAGATAATATTATTATTTGACGGCCTGACATACTTAATACAATACATTACATAGATAGATTTATATTTTACTACACAAATAAAATACCCAGAACACCCGTAATAAATATTTGCAGATTGTACAAACATTTATCTGAAGGCGGGAATCGAACCCGCAACCTCCGCGTCGCAGGTGTACCTTGGCCCGCCGAAGGTGTACACATCCGTCGTCCTTGATCCGTTTTTAACTATTTTTCTGTGCTAGTTAACCTATACAATATCCAGCCATTTCAAAGGTTTGGGATGTTAAAAATTAATCATCAAACATTTTTCACAAAAACCTAACAAACTTTTGGCGGTACAAAGTGCGGTGGTGTTTTACGGGAATAAGGCCATAGAGGTCGCCACCGCATTTTAATTGGAGAGTGTAAATATTAGACATGCTGTAATGTGCCTCTGTGTGAGTTGTTAATGCGGCGATTGTTCATTTAAAGAACATTTGACGACCGCTGTGGCGCGGCGGGCGGAGGTCTGCGACGCGAAAGGTTGCGGGTTCGATTCCCGCCTTGGGATAAATGTTTGTACGATCTGTGTTCGGCCATATCAAAATCATAATTTATATATTGTATTGTATTAAGTATGTCAGTCTTCTAGTACCCATAACACAAGCTCTACTTAGCTTGGGGCTAGGTGATGTTGTGTGGATTGTCCAGAATTATTTATTTATTTATTTTATATAATGTACGAGTATATTAACTTACTACTGTTTAAAGTTTCCGTACTGCAAATGAAACAACCCACTCAAAGTGAAATTGGGTCAATTATATAAACATGTCAAAACGCGGCAACACTGACGCTAAATTGTACCTACAAACCTTGTCGTAAATCAAAGATTTTAGCAAGTATACTATTATTGACCACATAATATTGTAATTACCAGTTAGTATAAGATTCGATATCTTATACTTACTTCCAATTACATTTATTATAAAGATAACTTTATTGACAACAAGCATGTGTATCCAAAGAATATAACTACTTGATTGATTCATCTTAAAAATATGATATTTACTTGTGGTTGAGGATCAAAAATAATATACCTAATACTTAAATTATTTATTTGAAATATATTTGAAATTTGAAATAAAATATTATGCTTTTATTCAAATTATTAAAAATATATCAATAGGTATGAGATTATAACTCTTTATTCTATGTACTGTATGTACAAAATATATAAAAATGCCTTATTGACCTAGCAATAAGTGTTAATTTACTTTGAAAGGCCAAAATGAGTACTTATTTTTACATACAATAATAAAAATTACTGTTAAGAAAAGCTGAAAGCAAGTTCCGTTTCCAAACATCAGAATAAAAGTGTTTTCCAAATAGGTACTGTTGTTTATTACACTGTTTCCTTGTTTTGCTAGATTCGCGTCACTTCAAATCAACGCGCAAAGTAATTTGAGCTTTTATACCTTTAGTATTGGATTCACTTTCGTAAAGCCTTACTTACGGCCGGTTTCTGGAAACCCAAATCACGATTGATCCGAGTTTGACACATAGTAATTATTTGATTTTTTCATTGATCATCGTTTGAGAAACCGGCCGTTAGTCCCGTTTATAAAGTTTATAAACTACATTTACCTCTACATCTACAACACATTTACCATGATTTGTGTAATTATTTTACGTTCCGTTTATAAAGAAAACTATGTTCAAACCCGTGATTGTTTCAAATATTGAAGCCTTACTTATTGTAAAGGTAGAAGTATTTTCCACATGCTGTGTTTTACGATATGTATGAGTAAAATGATATTTTGTGTGCTCACTATTAGGATTATTAATAAATGCTAGTTTTCCGTGACCAAAACTTAGAAAAAAGACCGAGTGACTTACGGATTGATTTCTAGTGTGTATGATACTTTTTGAAAATAACACATATACAAAATTTAAAAATAAAAAATATTAAAACGAAGATTTTTTTTTTTACAAGTTAAAAGCAACGTTTGACCAAATTTTTGTTATTTCATCAACTAATGACCAAAATCAATATTTTTTTTAATAAATCTTTATGTAAAATCATTTGTATTAACAAAAAATGTTACCGATTGGGTGTCGAAGTGATACTTTCTTAATTTTGTTGTATTATTAATTCTACGGCCCTACGCAAGTAAAGATCGAGTAACCACGCAATCGCATGCCGGCAAATACTTCGAAAATATTCGAGATAAGAATTTACGAGATAATTTAATTTAAAATGTTTTGTCAAGTGAAAACCAAACATGTTTTGAACGATTCGAAAATAAAAGTTGAATTGCATTTTCAAGTTCGAAGTGCTAAAATATGATTTGTTTTCCTTGTTATCCTGATAAATAAAGTAAAAGATATTTTTGTAACATTTTTATGTATATAAAAATAACTTGAAATATAAAACTATGTAACTACGCCTGCGACGCGGAAGATTGCGGGTTCGATTCCCGCTTCGGGATAAATGGTTGTATGTTCTGCAAATATTTATTCCGGTTGTTCTGGGTATTATATGTAGAATAAAAAATATCTATCTATGTATTATATTGTATTAAGTATGTCAGTCTTCTAGTACCCATAACACAAGCTCTGCTTAGCTTGGGGCTAGATGATGTTGTGTGGATTGTCCAGCATTATTTATTTATTTATTTTTATTTATGTAAACATGAGTTAGTATAAAGTACGTGCATCGAATGTATGTCCTAGTAATTATACTATCCGTTCTTATAAATTACAATAAATATAAAGTATTATTATAAAAGCATATATAAATATGTATTATAAGACAAACAACTCCGCTCTGCGCAAGACTTGTTAACCAAAAATAAGCAGTAAGTTAAATACGAAAGATGCTCTTCTTTATTTATTTATGTGGTTTCTTCCCGTTAGACGATTCTGCCAATGTCATGTGTTTATCTATGTATATAAAAGAAAGTAGTGTTAGTTACACTATTTATAAATCAAGAACGGCTGTACCAATATGGCTGAAAATTGGTGGGTAGGTAGTTTAGAGCCAGGACACGGACATATAATATATAATTTATAGGATAATATATAATTTGTCTGTATGCATGTGTGTTTGTATGTATGTGCTTATTTATTGCCTTTAAGGCGGAACAGAGTTCGCCGGGTCAGCTAGTTTGAAATATATCTCAGTCAAGTCAGTGAACTGTCAAGTCGGCAGTCATTTGTTTTAAAGAGAAAACAGTGTTTTTTTTTTCTTCAAAGTTATGGGAACTCCATCAAATCACGTTCAAAAAAAGCTACTCATGTTCAAAAGAGACTAGAAAACGTGAAATGACATTTGATGCCCAACAGCACTGTGTCCTACTTTTTCTAATTGTGTCTACAGGGATTTGTCAAGGATACATACGTACTTATCTACAAAGTGAATTAAATATATGTACATTTATACCTTTAGAAACCAAACATGTGATGTTCATCAACATGTGAAATAAATGTCTGTCTATGTTCACTAGGGTAATGAAAATTCATCATAATTAGAATTACGTAAAGAATATACGAACAATATAATGTTAGTAATAATAAATATTTATGGACAATTCACACATCACACTCTAGTCCCAAACTAAGCAAAGCTTGAACTATGGGAACTTGATTGCTTATAGAATACTTATATACATAATATTTATTTACTTACATACTCGTTTTTATTTTACGGCGTATCAACAAATTACTTTTTAAAAGTAAGCTAGTAATTTTAAAACTTCAAATATATTAATAAATTGCGCGAGCAAATAGATAATTGACTTTTTCATTGGATGCAGTATCTGCGCATCCAATATTTATAAACTGAGCTTATAAAATTAGCTGATAACAAATCATCGGACCACTATTTAGGAACTGAAGAGCAAACGTGGAGATAACAATTTTATCTTAATAAATATTGATATCAGAACGACAATCTCGGAAGAAGGGAATGTGGGCATGTGCCAAATGTAATTTATGGATTTACCTCCGACTCAAAAGCACTGGGGGAACGTTTACCGTACGAACTTAAGAAACTATCGTAAGTATTCCAGATGCAATATAAACTAAGCTCTATGACTTGCTGTTAAAGTCACGTTTACATTAAGGACTTGCACTGAATGAGAAGAGCCGAATACCGGGCTCAGTTACGCGTCTTGGAAGAACCTACGCCCAACAGTATTTTGTTTGTGTCCTGATATTAAGTTGTATTCTAATCAATGAAAAGGCCCAGTGTTGTTCTTTCTGATAATATATATTGAATTTCTGTCTTTTTCTAATCAATGAGCTAGCAATATGAAATATATAATCAAGAAGTGGGCTTCTAAAAGCTGATATAATAATACTCATTTATTTCTCAAAAAAGTTTTTTAGTTTTTACAATAGTGTTTGTATGATCGTTAATTGACAAGCTGAAACTGCGAATAAAAAATAGATAAAAAACCAGATGGCAGATATAATACTTGTATAAAATTAAATGCTATGCATATATAAAACAAACATTAATATTTGCCAAGCAAAAAAATGTCTTATGAAAATCAAACCCACGATCTTATGAAAATCAAGCTAATACTAGCTGAGTTGTGACGCCTGTCAAATAGTAGAGTATCATCGGTACTAAGAACTAATTTTTCTTTACGAGACAGAATCCGCAACGAAGTGATTCGTCAGAAAACCAAAGTGTTCGACATAGCTCAAAGAATTAGCAAGCTGAAGTGGCAGTGGGCCGGCCATGTTTGCCGAAGAACGGACAACCGTTGGAGCAAACGGATACTGGAGTGGAGACCGCGTTTAGGAAAGCGTAGTGTAGGACGCCCTCCAGCGAGATGGAGCGACGATCTGCGGAGTGTAGCTGGCAAACACTGGATGAGAGGAGCCGAAGACCGGGCTCAGTGGCGCGTCTTGGGAGAGACCTACGTCCAGCGGTGGACTAATATAGGTCGATGATGATGATGATGAAGAACTAGTGCCTACGAGACAGGTATCTAGATAAAGGGTGTTGTATACTATAGAGGTCAGGGTTACGCACGCTGTTTTTATGTTTCACTTTTTACGTTATAATTGCTATGTATCTGACAGAGACGCTATTGTCGATGAGTAACAGCTGGGCAATGTGTTGTAGTTGAAAATGTAGAGCAGAGATTTACTTTTAATATATGAGAATTTTGATATTAGGATGCTAGGTGAAAGGGAGTTAAAAAGTAGATTCAAACACAGTTTTTTTTTTTGCACCTCTGCTGATAAAAAATTATTTTGACAACGTGACCTGTAAAATGTAGCACAGTGTTCATCAGTCTAAAACGTTAAGATTAAGACCCCATATCACAGGTTATTCCAAGTTTGGGTAACAATATTTTCCAATCTGAATGAATTTCCGCGGATATACAATGTCGTTCATATTCCTATTTCATGAATGTATGTTAGATATTAAGTCATAAGTCAATGTATTGCAGTTTTCTGTGAAAAAAAGCAGACAGGGGTTAATCAAAGTAATGTATATGTTATCAACAGAGTTCTTTATACATCTTGCAGCCTATTTATCACCGAACACAAGAAAGGGAAGCATGCATTTTATTTTACATCAGAAAAATGTTTATGAGGCATTTTGGGACGGTGCCAAATCGAGCCAAACTGGATCAAGATGGCTGATACAAAGAAAGATCTATGCTGGCCTAGAATCAAGTAAACAGTTATTTTATTAAGAAAAGGTTCGACATTTTAAGAAAAATCATGAAGAACTTTGAGATGACATCTGAAATTTATTTATTAACCCTAAACATCGAATTACTAAGTTAGTTATTCATGCTAAAAATACCTTCAAAACATAAATACTTTATTTAACAAAATTCCTTTTTATTTATTTTTTATTTACATAAAGAAATTTGTAAAGAAATTAATTATTGATTACATGATTTCTACACAAAAATATTTCAAAGTTTAGTTGTTCAAATTGTACGTCAATCGCGTTGCAACTACTAGTTCCATTTAGATCATACTCTGCATACATATAGATTCACATAAACTATTTTTTCAATAATAGACAAACGGGATAAATGCGCGAGCAAGTTATTAATAATTAATTAAATTAAAATTAAAGCTTGAAGTGGCAACAAGTGGCCTTGATTCCGTGCGATAAAGTTGTCTCCGTGATATTAATTGATATACAATGACGTCGGAACGTGACGTGCATATGCCATAATGTATACCACAGACGTCAATGGACAATCAATAAAAAATTAAGACATTTATTGCTTTTCAAATAAAAAGTAACTTAACAAGTAAATGTATAATAATAATGATAGTAGACCAAGAGGCAGACCACCAGCCCGATGGTTCAAAGACATTATGGAGCGAGCCGGGAATCAGTGGATGAGAGTCGCAAGGGACCGAAAAGAATGGCATAATAAAGAGGAGGCCTATACTCAGCAGTGAGTGCCAACGGGCTGTAGGTCTACCATGAGTTTTTACTATAGGTACTATATTTACTATACTCGCTAGCGTCTGTAGATAAAAAAATGTATGAAGATTTGTACAGCGCCTCTAGCGGATAGTTGGGTACTAAAATTCGTCATACTAATATTGACGTAACTACTGTAGTAAAGTCAGGCGATTTTACTGTGACAACTCATGGTAGATACACTGAAATGATGATGATGATGATGAAACCAGTAAATAAACAGCTAAAGATTTGTACTCGGGAGTTTGTGTTCTCACATAATTGTTGCCAAAGGATGGGACCACCAGCTGTCATCGAGTTGACGTTGGATTGAATTCTCGGCCGATTTCTGGAAACCCAAATCACGATTGATCCGAGTTTGACACATAGTAGGTAATTATTGGATTTTTTTCGTTGATCTACGTTCGAGAAACCGGCCGTTAGACTCGTGGTTTGAGCATTCAACCTTGTTCGACGTTAGAGTTAAATATACATATAGGTTGCGGAGTTCGGAAAAAAACGTAATAAAGTAGTTCAACATTAAAATGAAAATTTGTAGGTATAGATAATAATTATAAGGATAATTTGGAAATAAACAATATCTAAGTACTTTTACTTCGTAGATGCTTTGTGGAGGCTACAAAATATAGGTAAGTACATTATTAACAGGTTTTATCTGCAAACACATGTCATGTTATGCTTGAATTAAAATAAAGAGTTATGAATTTAAATACATAAATTAATTATATAAAAATGCAGTTATTTACCAGAAAGATGACATCAATACAGACACGAATAATATTAAAATTTTAAAAATGTAAACAATGATGGATCTGATCAACTGTTTTTAAATTCCCATGAAGATGCAATCAGCTAGTTAATGCTTCACTAAGTTTGTTTTTCACGTCGAGGTTAAACTAAATTTCCTTTTCTATGCGCCGGTTATTAGTAGATGTTTTCCACAAGAATCGATAGTTGGAACCAGCGAGGGTCTGCAGAGTTTCCTGCTTATTGTTCTTTGAACTCTGCTTGTTATTCGTATCTTGTTATTTTATAGTAGCTGACTTAACTGTTCTTCTTCTTTTCGTGTCGATGCTACTGTGTTATATATGTTTACATAAATATTTGGCCAACTCTACAGCACGACCTACTGCACTGTTGAAATGCGGTTACACATTTTTGAAGGGAATCGCTTCAAATCTATATTTTGTACCTAATTGACTGTCTTGTTTAAATGTTACAAAGTAGTGTTGAAATAGTGTTGCTGTTTCGTAAATAAATAGGCTATAAGGTCTTGTAAGTTGCAAACGTATCGTAATAAGCGATAATAATAAGTTTACTATCTATTTTACTACCATACCATATGCTGAAAATGCTTTATGTAGTCTTACAGTTCCTAAGTCTCGCGTTTTGTTTCCAGAAAAAAAAAAGCAAAAGTGTCAATTCAAATCGAATTCAGCTGCAGAATACGAGCGTAAGTTTGAAATGGACTGAACCGCTGAACAATGTACCCGTAGCCGCGAGGTAAATCGATTTGCCGGCAGTAGGTATGACGACGGTCTGAGCGAAATCGACGCTTCATAGGATAATTAACTGAGCAATCAGAACACGGTCAGATGCACCTGTGTACATGACGTGTTGTGATAGAACGAGCATCGAACAGGTAACTCGCGAACTCGATTATGTAGTAGTCCCACATGGTGAAGTATGTTGCTTTTGTAGCATAAACTCAAAGTTGAATCAACTTGTCTTTTACAAAGACTTTTACTAGCATGGTTGGAAAATTACTCTATTCAATAAAATCACAAGTACTAGGTGATTCTAGGTGCCAGTTTCACTTCTACTTAAGTAGGTAGGTTAGCGTTGTACTTAATAGTAAACGACAGATTTCTAAAGTACAAAAATTTCATACATAATTTAGGTATATTATATTTGTAGCACTATAAAAATATAATAGATTTCTATATGTGAAAATACAAATGGTTTGCGAGTTGCCAAATTGTAACCTTATCCTGGTCTAAGCTTGAATTACTACGTCATATCCTGTTTTTTGCATTTGCAAGCGATTTAGTTCTATAAAAACACGACTCATTATAACTATTTATATATATATACACCACTGTGCACATTGATAGCATGTTTAAATACCTACTTGGTGCTTATATTCTAATACGGATTTCCATCAAAAAGAGGTTGGTCAAACCTCAATACAATACATGAGAGAGAAGGAAAGAGCTAACCTTTCGTTTGTTTGTAAGTTGCTGATATCGAATGTTCCTATTAGCTGATTGATAATAAAATTATATACAGGAATGTAACGTCAATTCAGCATGCAACTTAATTTAGAAATTTGCAAGGCAAGCTTGGAAGTATTTTACAGACACCTTTTCGTTTAAAAATAATTACATAAGCTCTTATTTATTTACTTTATACCTTTTTACCCATTATTACCATTTACCCATATTTATTTACTTTATATACCTACATTGTTGAAAACCAAACAAAGACTGCATTGAATTTAAAAAAAAACTGCATTGAATGTGATATAAATTGAAATTTGATCTGACGATCTACAGATAGCCCAACTGATCCAAATCAGTTTCCACATTTTGACCGTGACATTACGTAGATAATCTACATCAATACCACGAGCCTGTCTCTACAAAAGCCGAGGTTTTGGACTATCGATAAACTGTTTCATTTTACTGCGAGTCCATTGTGATTTGCTATCTATTCTGCGTTTGTCTAGCATAATCGAACGAATCTGCCAACATACATACAATAATAAATAATAAAATTGTTATATTTCAGGTATAAATGGTAAATACGATTTACACATACACCCATATTACACAAAATAAAAATTAAATAAAACACAATTCACGTGAAGTACTTTTGAACGATATTTTGATGACATGAAAAAGAACACATGATAAAGTGGTGTGATCGGAGCTAAACATGTTTTGACAATCAAAGTTAAAAATAATACTAAATGAGTTACATAATGTACACTGGCCAACACTGAAAAATTTTCCAGAGATTTTATTTTTATTTTTAGTAAACTGAAGTATGCTGATTACGAAAATACCATCGGTTTCTTTCTAGCAGCTCTAGTTTTCATTTTACATCAAAGTTAAAAATTAATACAAAAGTATGATTTTATAACGTACCTACTTTGTTTAGAATAGCGGCTGTGATTAAGGAAAAAAATGAATTTTATTAGATTTTTTTGAATGCTGTAGCCATAAGTGATAGTTATTAAATACGTATTTAATAACTATCACTTATGGCTGGCCACAAAACACAAGCTACTACTATAGCTTTAGCGTGACTTTTCTAGCAAAAAACAAAAAAGATTCTATGTTTTCCAGTCTAACCTTCTTGGAATAAAACTCGAGCGAATGTTCAGCAAAATAAACATGTATACGAGTAAAGAGTGTTCCCATACCCCATTAGTAATAGATAAGTGTCGTAAGAAGTACGTGGAGCTGACGGGCTTCCACATAACCTATCAATAAAGAGTATGTTTGCGTAACTACGCAAACAACTGACGAAGTAGGTCGGTACTGACTCTTGCAGTACATGGATTCAGAATTCAATGAGTGACAACATAAATGAACGAAGCACTTGAAGCAGTTATATTGAGGTAACTGAATTCGTTACAACTCAGTTGGTAGTAGCTCTGTCTTCTATGCTGTGGGTCAAAGATGCAATTCTTACCGAAAACAACAGTTATTTATTTATTTATGCCAATCAACTTATAATAAATTTATATTAAAATTAAATTTATGTGATAAGCACTCATGTTTGTTCTGTCATGGTGTCGCTTTGTGATCCATGTTTACAAAAAATATAAAAGTGTTATATCAGCATTCTATTTTTCATTTTATTTTCTCGTTTTCTTTGCTTAATTTGAATATTATTTTATTAATTACCATTTTTTTTAATATTTGAATATTAAAAAAAATGGTAGTTTTACGTTAGGCACACACAATTTGTAATTCTGTTTTTCTCGTCCAATGCACACGGTAAATATGCATACTTATAGAAACATAGATGCAGTTGAATAACATTACAACATTAATATTTTACACTAAGTAATTGAAAACTGTATTGTTCACAACGCGTTTCACTACTTCTTATTGAATAGATACCTACTAGCATATATTTTCGGATATAAATTTAACTAGCTAATATTTAACACATAGAAATAATACATCGTTTATTATAAATTATTATTATAAGCATCTTTTTTATCACGCCTGTTTGTTTATTATAAATTATTATTATAAGCATATTTTTTATCATGCCTGGCTCATATGTAAGACTAGTAATTAGACCATATTATATTATACGTGTAATTGTGCAGATTAATAGACTTCAACTTTGATCTGCGTTTTGAGAAACGGAACTCGAATCATCTACAAAAATCTACAAATCCGTTTTATAAAAGTTTTTCTTTTTTTCAAAAAGGATTTAATCCGATGTAATAAGGTTAAGGCGATTATGTGACGGTTTTAAAAAAGTTACTTTTTTTCAACAAGATTTTAGTCAAATACTACATTTTGATGATTTTACTATACTTACAGATCTACCTATTGATCAAACTGTTTCTTATGCATTTTATAAGCTCATGTACATTTTGTAAATTCTGTAATAGTCGTAAGTTTGTTTGTGAATTAAATCTTTTTTGATCAAACAATATCAAACCTGGTTGAAATGAAAATTTAGTCGTATCAGTTGCAGCATGATCTCAGATTGCCGGCCTGCCATTAGCCAATCAACACCGAACACTACAAACGACGGGCCAGCATGAATGCTAAGCACTAGTGCTCCAAACTAGTACTGCTTTGACGATATCAAATGACACAAGTCAAGTTGACAGATTATGTTTATAGATGATGCTATGTGTGACACTATGAATAAAAGAAAACAATTTTTTTAATGGAAATTGCAAAAAAAACTCAAATACGCAATCTTAAGAATAACTAAAAAACTACTAATCAAATCGGACCACATAAAAAGAATCGTGATTAGGTCCACTAAGAAAAAAATTATACACGCTAAAAATTGAGTCGATTTCAGAACCTCTTTCTCGATCATAAATAAATAAATAATGCTGGACAATCCACACAACATCATCTAGCCCCAAGCTAAGCAGAGCTTGTGTTATGGGTACCTATAGAAGATTGATATACCATTACATACATTAAATGTTGTGTTTATGATGTTTTTTAATATAGTTTTTTTGAGAATTGAGTCTGGTTTATCAGTGAAAATAACAATAGTATTTGACATTCGTTACTTTTTTATTTGTAGTTTTGGATTGACTACCTAGTAACCAATGCTAACATTCAGTTCCATTCACATGATCACATCCCCCTCCAGATAATCTTGTTAGCCAATTGCTTAATGTTGATCGGCATCTCGTGTGAACTGCGCACGAGTGAATGATTCGATTTGATGACCTCTGTGGGAAGTTGGACGAACAGTGAGATACTAGTTCGACTACAATGAGTCATTTCAATAGTTTTTTATTTGATTTTAGTGGTTTTTTTCTAAGCAATATCTAATTGACTACTTTTTGAATTTGTTTTATACTACATGCATTCTAAACAGACCTTTGCATCTTATCAACATTTTAACAATAGGTACTTTTGACATTGTGGCCACTTTTAAGAGCAAAGTTTTAATAACAGATTTTGGCACAATTTTAACAAAATATGTACTCATTTTCTGACGCACCATGTGAACAAAATCCCAGGTGAAATCCTTGTAGGTACATAAACATAACAGAAACTTGAAGCACGCTTAAAATTCCTTTACAAAAAACACGACTTAAAATTATTGTAAGCGGCTCGACGGCAAAGAAATGCCTAAATAGCTAAACATTTCGTGACAATACCACGAACAATACAGCACTTGACTGACCTAATTTCAAAAGGTTGCATCTTGTCCTAATTTCAGAGTGGCCTAAAATATTCTTAGCCGTTTCTAGTCACGAATAAATGATTGATTTTAACTTTAATCAGTTGAACCTTGGTTTCCTTATGAGCGCCATTACAAATGCCCGTATTTGCAGAGACGTGATTATATAAGACTGCTGTTTAACTGAGTAGATTTTTTTTACACAATTTTTTTTTGTATAATGACCATTGTTGCTTATCTGCTTCGATATTTTTACAGTTAGTACGTACGATATTTCTGTGGAATGTTTGATATTTTTGTGTAATAGTTAGGCATGTCGTTTAATACTAGTGTCATGTACGAGTTAAATTCATTAATAAATCATATTCTAGCAAGACGTGTCCATCTTGCTTATAGCTGATACATAAAAACATTAAGATGGAAACGTCCTGAGTGTACAAGCTATGCGCTTATCAACTTTGGATCTGCACGTTTATTCACTGTTCATAAAAATGTAATATCATTTATTCAACTCATTACTACATATATTCATCAATAACAAAAGTTACTTGAAGTAAAGTATGTGATAAGTGTGCTTTATAACGACTTGAATTAGGTATTATTATATATATCTATAGTTATTTATCAACTTTTTTTCTATAAACAAGTTTGATTCTCAAAATGATGCATATTTGATGTGATTCACAATAAAAGAGTGTTTTTTCATCAATTCTTACCGAAAAATCAAGATACAACATTAGAATTCAGTAAACAAAAGAATAGTAGCCTGAAATCGATTGTTATTTTCAGAACCAAAACTCTATGACCGTTGCTTATTACTTGTCTTGTTTACACATTATGTACGACCAGACCACTAAATAATTCTTTGTATTAAATTTTCTGTTGTAGCGCATTTTTTGCTGTAGAGACTGATTCTCTGGAAGAGATCGCACAGGACAGACAAGAATGGAAAAAGCTCGAGGAGGCCTTTGCGTCAGGTGGACGAACTGAACATTTACACTGATGTGCACTAAAATATAGGTTAGATAAGTACATAAAATTTGTTATATTAAAACTTTGTAAGTCAATAAATAAGCTTAATAATTATACATATTTCAGTTACCGTACCCTGGTGACCAAACGTCTAGCATCCAGAACGATATTACATTGTTAATGTGTTTTTTTGGAAACGAATAAACAATTATCCATCTATCTGTGATATTGTCAGGTTAAGTCCGTCTAGGCCCTAAGTCCGTCTAGTGGCAATAACTTCCGTTTTTGAATAGCTAGAGCCATATAACTCGGTTGGTAAAACAGTATCATTGAGTTTGTTCGAACTAGTGATAATAGATGTCGCTACCATCTTAATGTTGGAAAAAAATTGACAACCAATTTTTTCCGCGAATTTAACTTGAAGTTGAAGTTTGACGTCTCGTCGAAAAATGAAAAAAAAGGTGTGAAATCTAAGGAGTTTTCTGAGTATCTGTGATAACGTAGGCCATTTACAGATTCGGGAATGTATATCTGGTGTCCGATTCAAAAATAACGCATTAGTTTCGTAATTATAACAAATAGAAAAAATCCAAGCTTCGAACGTTATAGTTGGGAAGTCCGTCTACTATACATAAGGCAAGTCCGTCATATGCCGGTCTTGCCTTAGTTCCAGATATTGTCAACCTTTTTAGTAGTTCAAATTTTATAATTATTTTATACTGTTTATTCAACTTGTAAAAAGTATTATTCGCCTGTCTACGAAAGTGAACTCTTTTCAGGGTTAAGCTTGCCTCTGAAAATCTAATCTATTTACGTTTATTTTTCTGTATTTACTTTGTGTATAATAAATAATTAAGTGAAAGATGCACTGGTATGTTTGCAAGAGGACTAGCATCACCTATAAGTATTCTTTAAAAGTTTATAAATTGTGAATACATATTTTGAAAGCATGGAACTATCCAACCTTTTTTTTAATTTCTGATTTTTTATACCTGACTCATGTAGCATGGCACATCATGTCGGACTTTGTGAACATTTATCGTTTTAACAAAGATCTGGTTTAGAAAATTATCCCATACTCACTTATTTCGTACTGGCAGAAAGTTTTATAAATGTAGCTACAGATGCGGCAATAGTTTGCCACACTATTTCTAAAAAATCATACATTACATTATTAACGATTACTTGTTTACAAATAAAGATTCTTGTGTATTGATTTGTATGTTATTGACAAAAAAAATCGTAAGTGGGTACTTTGTGAAAATGTTTACAACCACTAAAAGTACATCATCAGCAAAGATATGCCGGACTTGCCCTTGATTTTAATAATTTTATTTTTCTTTAAAAGTATACCTTATAGTCACACGTTTAAAACACTTATTTCAACGGCAGCTTTTCATCATTTATCGATAAGGTTTTCATACATATTGGCTCACTAGTTACGATTTTATTGCTACTAGACGGACTTGCCTCAAACTGGTTGGGAAGTCCGTCTAAATGCCTACTTTACAAAAAAATGCTATAAATCTGAAGACAATTACAATTAACCCTATTTTTAGATAGATATAGAAAGATAAATGTAATACCAATATTTTCCGACTACTTAAAGTAACTAATAAATTTTATTTCGATTTTTAAAGTTAAATTGAAATTCAATTTAAGAAAACTATGCCGGACTTGCCCACACTGACCTTACTCATTTTCTGACGCACCATGTGAACAAAATCCCAGGTGAAATCCTTGTAGGTACATAAACATAACAGAAACTTGAAGCACGCTTAAAATTCTTTTACAAAAAACACGACTTAAAATTATTGTAAGCGGCTCGACGGCAAAGAAATGCCTAAATAGCTAAACATTTCGTGACAATACCACGAACAATACAGCACTTGACTGACCTAATTTCAAAAGGTTGCATCTTGTCCTAATTTCAGAGTGGCCTAAAATATTCTTAGCCGTTTCTAGTCACGAATAAATGATTGATTTTAACTTTAATCAGTTGAACCTTGGTTTCCTTATGAGCGCCATTACAAATGCCCGTATTTGCAGAGACGTGATTATATAAGACTGCTGTTTAACTGAGTAGATTTTTTTTACACAATTTTTTTTTGTATAATGACCATTGTTGCTTATCTGCTTCGATATTTTTACAGTTAGTAGGTACGTACGATATTTCTGTGGAATGTTTGATATTTTTGTGTAATAGTTAGGCATGTCGTTTAATACTAGTGTCATGTACGAGTTAAATTCATTAATAAATCATATTCTAGCAAGACGTGTCCATCTTGCTTATAGCTGATACATAAAAACATTAAGATGGAAACGTCCTGAGTGTACAAGCTATGCGCTTATCAACTTTGGATCTGCACGTTTATTCACTGTTCATAAAAATGTAATATCATTTATTCAACTCATTACTACATATATTCATCAATAACAAAAGTTACTTGAAGTAAAGTATGTGATAAGTGTGCTTTATAACGACTTGAATTAGGTATTATTATATATATCTATAGTTATTTATCAACTTTTTTTCTATAAACAAGTTTGATTCTCAAAATGATGCATATTTGATGTGATTCACAATAAAAGAGTGTTTTTTCATCAATTCTTACCGAAAAATCAAGATACAACATTAGAATTCAGTAAACAAAAGAATAGTAGCCTGAAATCGATTGTTATTTTCAGAACCAAAACTCTATGACCGTTGCTTATTACTTGTCTTGTTTACACATTATGTACGACCAGACCACTAAATAATTCTTTGTATTAAATTTTCTGTTGTAGCGCATTTTTTGCTGTAGAGACTGATTCTCTGGAAGAGATCGCACAGGACAGACAAGAATGGAAAAAGCTCGAGGAGGCCTTTGCGTCAGATGGACGAACTGAACATTTACACTGATGTGCACTAAAATATAGGTTAGATAAGTACATAAAATTTGTTATATTAAAACTTTGTAAGTCAATAAATAAGCTTAATAATTATACATATTTCAGTTACCGTACCCTGGTGACCAAACGTCTAGCATCCAGAACGATATTACATTGTTAATGTGTTTTTTTGGAAACGAATAAACAATTATCCATCTATCTGTGATATTGTCAGGTTACGTCTTAGCGATACCATATCATTAAAATATCATGCGACTAGAACTTTTAAATCAGTGTATCATTGCGACTGTTCTGGCGGTCTATTATTAAACATTTGCATAACGTTTGGGTGTATGACCAAGGCGACTTAGTGGCGACTAAGATTTGAAGAGAAAACAAAAGAAAGGCTGCCGAGCTGTCTGCCGCAATTTGGTCGCCGTATTGCGTTTGAAGCCAAAACTAACGCTTGAGAAACGCCAGCAGTTATTATATACGTAACAAACTTGGACTTTTCATTTTATTTCAGTGTTTTATTGTTAATTTAAACGTGTTTTTAAACCTGCGAGAGTGTCTTTGTTGTTCTAGGTAATCGAAATGAAATAACACCAAATATTCGTCTAGAAATTGCTAGACTCACTGGTGCCTGGGCCTGTCACTATAGGTAAAATTATAGAGATAAGATTCATACAGAAAGCGGTGGTAATGTGAAATGCTAAATGTTTAATTAAATGGAAATAAGTGTATGTTTGAAGTGTTTAATCGTTTATATACCTACTTTAAAACAACAGTAACTAATCGTTTGATAGAGTATCCAATCATAATTTTCATAACTCATACAGGCTTGATGATGAAACTAACGTTGTGTCTATCAAGATTGCTGTTAAGTTTCAGTAAAGCAGGTGCTCGTGTTCATTACAAGCTCAAAAGTATTAGATAAGTAAAACAATATTCGGTTCAAAATCAATGACGTGTACGATACGATATGACTTAGCTTCGTAGCTGTACGTACCGATGATGACCAACAACATCAACAGGGGTATGATTACACAACAATATTAACTCGGATCAACAGTAAATATTTGTGTCATCTCTATTTACGTTTCATGTATTAGAACTTCTAAGTTATTGGCTTAAAGTAATAGAAAATACCGACGCCGAGTTTCTCATGAAAATGGCACGCTACGAAGCCTTACAAGCTAGCACTCACCCGACTTACGGGCATGGGCGCGGCGCGGCTCACGACGCACTCCTACTAAATGAATCCTCGACCATTTACAACATAGGCTCGAACAATTCTTCCGATATTACCACTAAACATTTCAATAATATACTACTGAAAATGAAACCGTCTCCCGTCACCGTCGTTGTTGCTACGTGCAGATCAATCGTCAACCCTTGTAGGTTACATGAATGAAATCTACACATTTTCGGTGCGTCATAGCTGTCACTTTGCGACCGAGCGTTTACGAACACCACTTTGACACTTTGTTATAAAAAAAAGCAAGTTTTTCAAAGAATTTAGGGAATTTAGTACATAAATTAGTAAAGATAATTTTCATTACGAACGAGCTTTTGGCACGTAAGAGGGGCGGAGGGTTAGTGTAGAATGTGACGTGTCAGTGTGGTGTGTCGGGAGAGACGCAGACGGCGGCAAGAAGGTCGGGGAAGCCGGCTCCAGCCGCGAGTCCGGGCTCCGCTGACGTCAGCGACGGCTCGGCGCCGATGGCCCGGGTCATCACCGGCTTGCCGATTATTATTTTATGAACGGCGCGAAACAAAAGGTGGCAACGACGACGGCAACGGCGGCGGCGGGGAGCGGGCGGAGACCTCACCGCAGGAACGACACCGAGCGCCATCTAGCGTGGCGCGCGGCACCCACTCGCGCCTACACTCTCGGTCTGCAGACGATCGAATCGAGACGAACTTCTGCGCCGACCGACCCTCGCCGGCCGAGAGTGGACGCTGGAAACACTGTCACTGAACGGGGGAGCCGTTGCACGGTCCCGAGGTCGCATGAAGCGGCTCGGGGTCCGAGTCAGGTGGTGGAAGTCGGTGTCGGGTCACAGATGCGTACCGTCGTCAGAGCGTGGCTGCGTGCGATGGTGGCGGTCGGGTGGGCCATGCTGTCAGGCTGCGCGGGAGAGGCGCGGGCCGGGCATGGCGGGCTTGTGCTCGACACTGAGGTGCGGGCGTCCGCGGCGCTCGCTGCACGCCACTGAGCCGCGCACCGCCCGCACCCCCCCCGCGCCCCTCCGCCGAGCGACCGCCGTGCGCGCGCACCCCCGCAACCAGCGCGCCGCACTCTGACCTGGAGCCGCCGTCTCCAAGACTCCCACTCCCACTCCTGCAGCCTGCACCTCATCATCACACCACCTCCACGACCGTTCAAAAACATCATCGTATCAGCCGCATAGCACACCAATACATCAAATTCTTCAATAAACTTTGAAAAAGTGATATGTTGTAGCTGTAACTGGAGATTTTGGTTTAAGTTAAGACTTTGAGATAGTTATTTTAAGGCTATGTCTACTAAACTTGTTGACACGATTATGAGCTTGTTGTAGATGAAGTGCTGTGGATTGGCGCGGTCATAAAGACGTGTTTATCTGGTGTAAGGTGCAGCTTGCACAGCCCCCGGTGTGTCGCGAATGGAGTCGTCAACATTTTACGACTTGTACTCCGGACAGACGTGCCTCAACACGTTCGATCTTCATGAGTGTTCGTATTTGCACGCTACGGTTACTAACACATAATCCATGTTATTGTTTTTTGCACATACGACAGCAGACAACATGGAAACAAATGAAAATTCTTAAACAAAATAACTTGTAAGAGTTTGATGAAGATAATTTAAAATCGTCTTAATTGCGAAGTGATTCTAGGTGTCAATTCCTCGCTACCAGAGCCTGTGCTTCTGCCCGTGCTTCTGCACGGGCAATGAAACAAGAAACTTCCTACCATTTTAATTTATATATTCCATCTTACGAAGGGTTAGAATTAAATACGCTGAAGTTTGAGTTTGTTGTATTAAAATAATAATTTGTCATCTTAACACATGGTCGTGGGTGCAATTCCCGCTCAGAGCAAAATGTTCGTGCGATGTACATAAATATTTGTTGTGTCTGGGTATTACTATGTAGGTATGCTATGCATGTATAGTATTTTATCAGAAATTTAGTTCCCATAAAATACAAGTTTTGCTTATTTTGGGACTAGAGTACGATGTGGAAATTATCCGGGAACATTTATTTATTTAAGTAAAGCAAATATAATCAACTATATCATGATTGCCAGGCGTCACAGCTCAATTGGTAGTAGCTCTGCCTTACATACTGTGAGTCGTGGATTCGATTCCCACCCAGAGGAAATGTTTATGTGATGAACACAAATATATGTAACAAATAAAATAATCTAAATCTTTAAGTAATAAAACTTGTACAGGTGCAGCCTAGCACCCAATCTCATCAATGCAACCTAAATACTTCTTAGAAAATATTTCAAATTCAATTGTAGAGCGTCCACAGCGCCGAGTCGGCTATTTACGACTATTACGCTCCCTCTGCAAATAACTATACAGAGTCGACCCGGTTACTGGAACCATTGTAGGTGCCTGAACTGAAGCTGCAACACAGACTTGGCTATTTTACACGCTTGATTATTACGTAAAAATCTGCGAAATGTATTCTACATTTGAAGAACGTAGACAACAAAATATTTATTCACAAACAAACTTACGACTATGTATACAGTATTTACAAAATGTACATTGGCATATAAAATACATAAGAAACAGTTGAGCTATCTACAGACCATTGCAAACGATCTATAGATAGTTCAACTGATCCAAATCAGTACCAATCGGAAGCGTACCCAAGATACTGGCTGCATTGCCGCGCTGAGTAGCAAAGCTGATACGCTGGGACAGATACTCACCAGCCCTCGGGTCACGCGTCGCTTCGACTAGACGCCCAGAAATAATTTGAAGGACTGGCTATATGTAAAATACTGTTATGTTTGAAACAGTATATTACATAGACAGAGTAAAAGTTTTTTTATTAAAAGAAAAGTAATTGAATGGGTATTGCGTTGCTTGAGTCTTCTGAAGAAGTATCATATGAGACAATGCAGTGCGTCCGTCACTTTGAGACGAAGATGTTGTCTCATGTACTTGTGAGCGGGATAGTAGGTTGTTATGGTGAATGGTAGGAGGGTAGATTCTTTATTAGAATACCACAAAGCATTATGGTACCTTACAGTTTTATACAATAATGTCATAAATACATTTACACAATAATGCAAATATCACTGCTTAGCTGTAGAAATATGTTATAACTTGGATGGTATGTCTTCAATTTTATTTATTTCATTCAATGTATACTTTATAACATAAGTTTCGTCATAACGTTCTCCAGTTTTCGGCTAGCAAATACGCAACAGTAACGGTAACTAACTACTAACAGTAGTACTAACTATTAACAGTAACCAAACGCAATAGTAAAGCTGAAAAATATTTTCGAAATGCATTTTCAAAATATATTCGAGCTCATCACAAGCGCACGGCTCGTGAAAGAGGCGCACTAACGAAGCTGGTGGGCTTCACAAGGAGGCAAAGTAGAGCGGGTCGCGAGACGGCTCGCGCGATTAAAAAGGCTAGCTCTGTTTACAAGAAATGTCATCGCATATGTACCTACTAGAGAGCTTTGGGACTAATAATGCTGGACAATCCACACAACATCATCTAGCCCCAAGCTAAGCTGAGCTTGTGCTATGGGTACTAGAAGACTGACATACTTAATACATTATTGTAACATTACATAGATATATATTTTTCATTATATGTATACATATAACAAGTAAATACCCAGAACACCCAGAATAAATGTTTGCAGATCATACAAACATTTATCCCAAGGCGGGAATCGAACCCGCAACCTTCCGCGTCGCAGGCGGACCTTCGCCCACCGCGCCACATCGGGCGCCAATTTATTATTATAATTATGTCTCATTTACCATCGACAAGTAATAAAACACGTTTTTAAAGATTACTCAAAAAATACGTCGATCATAATGAAAATATCTTAGTAGTATGATCTACACTCGAGAGCAATGAATCCGGGTCACTTAAAGAATGTTAAAAATCTCGGAAACTAAAAATGATAGGTTAATGCAATAAATTGTATTTAATAGACAATGTAATACTCCTTAAATGAAAGTAAAAAAAATATGAGTCACCATACATTTTATTAACACAAAATTACATAAAGAAAAAAACTGCTGATCTCTCCTTAAAACAATAATAGGAAACATGAAATTTTTGAACTTTATTACGATTTTCTTGAATTTTAATACTTCGTATTGCCTCCTCGTGCTTCCATTACTGCGTTTACGCGGTTTGGCATGCTGTACACCAAGTTCCTTATACGATTTTGGGGAATATTCTCCCATTCCTCTGTGAGAGCAATTTTGAGCTCACGAAGCGTGATTGGGGGAGGGTTTCGTTGTTTTACGCATCTGCCTAGCTCGTCCCAAGCATGCTCGATCGGGTTGATATCCGGGCTGCGCGCTGGCCACTCCATACGAGTAATGTTCATCTCTTGAAGGTAGTCATTCACAATCCTACCTGTATGAGGTCGGGCATTGTCATGCATAAATATAGCATCCTCACCTAAATTGACCATAAATGGACCAACGTGATCATTGAGGATTTCTTCCACATATCTTACGCTAGTTAAAGAGCCGTTTTCTATGATCACCAGCTCTGTGCGACTTTCAGAAGAAATTCCGGCCCACACAAGTACAGACCCACCACCGTAGGCTACTTTTTCTTCGATGCATGCTTGCTTGAATCTTTCCCCTGGTCTTCGATACACTCTGTGTCTTCCATCGTGCTTGTAGAGCATAAATTTTGATTCGTCGGAGAACATAACTTTTGACCAATCTTCAATACTCCAATTTACGTGGCTCTGGGCATATCTTAGTCTCGAAATACGATGCCCACGCTCCAGTTTAGGGCCGTTTGCAGGTCTAAGGGGTTTTAAGTTAGATTCAGCAAGCCGACGTCTTACTGTCCATGCACTTGGGTTACTTCCTCCGAGGCGTCGAAACTGATTGGTGAGTTCAGTTCCTGTGAGAAAGCGATTTCGAAGCATGGTGTTCACCAAGTATCGGTCTTCTCGTGCTGTGGTACACCTGGTTCTGCCCGTTCCTGGTCTGCGTAGGTTAGAACCAGTTTCTTCGTAACGTCGGAGAACTCTTTGTACTGTTGACAGTGACACACCGACAGTCCTGGCTGTATCGCGCTGACTCCGGCCGGTTTCCAGCATTGTAAGTATTCTGGTGCATTCTTCAGGCGTAAGCGACATAATTTCAGCTTGAATAATGAATATAGAGCACTATCAACATGGTTTATGTACCCACATAAATGACAGATTACAAACAAAAGCAAAACCAAATGCTGTAATTTCGTAGTTCCATCTTCGAAAGTGGCCCTTTTTCAAATTTGATTTTTTTATGATATAACTTTACAATAACTAAGAAGTTTTAATACCTTCATTTAAGGAGTATTACATTGTCTATTAAATACAATTTATTGCATTAACCTAGCATTTTTAGTTTCCGAGATTTTTAGGATTCTTTAAGTGACCCGGATTCATTGCTCTCGAGTGTACTTAATAAAAATCATCAAAATTGGAACATACAAAAAAAACAGTCAAATGTTTAATCTCTTTTTAGAAGCCAGTTGAATTATTTATGATAAATATTGTAGTGAATAGAATCCAACAAGTCATAACGTAGTAAAAGACATTGTCGACAATGTTACATTTCCCGTCATGTATTTTACCTGAAACAAACTGCACCTAAACTTCATACAGACTATTGTTTCAAAATAAAACTCTTTTTTCCATGTCCAAAGTTCCACACGGGCAAGACGCGAACTCTTTATCAATGTAGGCCGCTATCGGACGTTCATTTCGTATTTCTTCTGCAAGTGTGTCGTTGCATATGTATGGAAATAGATAGATAGATTGT
This sequence comes from Ecliptopera silaceata, assembly GCA_932527185.1. NCBI lineage: Eukaryota > Metazoa > Arthropoda > Insecta > Lepidoptera > Geometridae > Ecliptopera > Ecliptopera silaceata. Next base: position 9,664,316 of record OW052193.1, on the reverse strand, counting down.
TCACCACACACAAATAAAAACAAAGACCTTAAACAAGTAGTAATACATGGCATCACAATGGGCGGCCTTATTGCTGAGAGATATATACTTTGTATTATATCTGGCACTCTACGAAATGAAGTAGAAATATGTGTTGCAAATTAAATCGTTATAATCGCTATATTATAAGGTCTAATATTACGTGATTGGTTCAAACTATAGAAAAGTTACGTAGCAATGCTACGCAAATTGTAGCATTTACTACGGTGCTACACATTATGCCTTGCCTTCATATTTTTGTACTAGCTGACCCCGCGAACTCTATTCCGCCTTAAAAGCAATAAATAAGCAGATTTTTTATTTTATAAAGTTTTCGTACTACAAAAGAAACAACAAAAATGTGATAAATGAAGAACCACTCGACGTGTTCTAATTATACATGTAGTTTTGATTTGAGCAAACTTCAAAATTAGATAACAACCGGTGTACAACAGCTTAAACTTAGAAATAAGTTCAAGACAAAGCCTAGATACACAAAGGTGGGGTAATGTAGCTGCAGTACAACAGTGTTTGTTCTTACCCAGTAATGTTGGTTTACTGCAAAATATAGGCGCAGCGTTTGCTTTTACAATAGGGCTATCCAGCAAGGGGAAACTTGCGTGACCGTATATCCTTTCTGTTGCAGTTCAGTTTTCGATGATTTTATTATAGTAACTCATCAGTAATCCGTGGCATTTTTGTGGACTGACGTGACTGAGCTGTTAAAAACGTCAATGCCGCGGCTTAGGGCGTGGCCTACCTGATTTGAGCATGGCCTACCTGATTTAAGCATGACCAACCAGATTTGAGCATGGCCTACCTGATTTTTCGTTAATTGTATCAAACGGTATGCAATTCTATCATTCAAAATATCAATAAAAGACGAAGAAGAAAACTTTACTGCAATTTGATCAAATAACAGTTCAAAAACATTTCAGTTGTCAGGATACCCCCCCAGAAGCAAATACAACTCGAACAACTGCTTATTGTGTACATTTGTAATTGATCGGTTCTGAGTACGTACAGTCATGAATTTTATATTTCGTGAGGCTTGCTAGCCATGTTGACTCCGTCTTTTATTTTTAAATGACTATCAGTTAAATGAACTTACGTACATTTTTACATATTAATAAATGAGTGGAAGGTTACGGTATAGGGGCTTTTAAACTATAAAACGTTTACAATCGTTGACAGGTCACAGCTCAGTTGGTAGTAGCTCTGCGTTCCATGTTGTGGGTCGTGGATTCGATTCCCACCCAGAGTAAATGTTTGTGTGATTAACATAAATATTTGTTCTGTGTCTGGGTGTTTCTATGTATTCCATGTATGGCTCAGTTGGTAGTAGCTCTGCGTTCCATGTTGTGGGTTCGATTCCCACCCAGAGCAAATGTTTGTGTGCTGAACATAAATATTTGTTCTGTGAATAGAAAACACCCAGTGTTTCTATTTATACTTCTACGTAGGTATGTATTTAAAATAAAATGTACGAGTACAAGCTTTGCTTAGTTTGAGACTAGAGCGTGATATATTAAATGTCCATGATTATTTATTTATTTATTGGTCAATGAAATAACAATCTTTTGACAAAAAAATAGAATTTCGACTTCGACAAGCAATATTAATTACATATATGCAAAGTATTAGTTACATTTTGGTCAATTTTAATTGGTTCTATACAAGAAAAACCTTAAAAATAAATATACAGGTAAAATAAAAACATACTCCTTTACTTTAAATCATTTAAAAATTGACTTTAAATCATTTAAAAATTGAGTGCAAAATATACCTACTTTCTTCCCACAATCTATGTGGTTTCAATAGCGTATAGGCAAGAGTGTATCGAACTAGTCAATTTGGAAATGGTTAGAACAGCACTTAGCTACTAATGAAGTGAGAACCACAGTCCCATTTAGATCCTACTCAGGGTCTCTATAGAAATTGTATTTGACTATTGAAACGATCACTGTAGTAGTGGACACAGAGCGCTTTTAGAAGCGCAACTGAAGTGCTACTACTGAATTTGTTACTGCTTAGTAGTGGTATAAATAGTATGGATGCCGGCGCAATAACAGGCAATCGTCTCAGAGTGACGTAGGACGCAGTGGACTCAGGGTACATTCTTAATAGACGAGGTAATACTAATATTTAATAATAAAAAAATTAAAAATAATACAGCATTTTGCTAAATGTTTGTATTTGGAATTTTAGTAAAACACAAACTAACATGACTTGGATCGGCGCTCACAGTGACACGACAGCTTATTTACGCCACTAATATTGTATCGGGTAAAAAAAAAATTATTATTGAAATTAAAAAAATATAAAAAATATATATAAATATATATACATAATATTGTACGCCCGAAATGGGTAGGCTGTTGAAACATTTATACTTACTTTAAGATCTTTATACTTACACAGTTTTGCAATAAATGATTCTTATTCTTATTCTTATAAAATAAGTTAGATAAAAGTCAAGTCACCTAACTTTGAAAGACGTTTTGTCATAAGTGTGCGCTCTTGTTTACCTTTTTTCACTTCTCACATACATATTACTAATACATTGTTTTATATAACACAACCATGTACTCAATCGCACGAACACTTAATTCATTAATTATGGCTCTACCAGAGCTAATAATAATAATTTAAGGGACGTTTAAACCAATCCATTAGTACAAGAACACGGATATCCCTCCCAGAGGAATAATAGCAGAACTATCGTCATGCAATACTAGGAGCTCATGGCCACTAAGGTCATATTAATATGAAAAAATATCTGCGCAATTCTCAAACAGGGTAAGAAAGTAATTAGAAAAAACAACCTGTTTTTTTAATTAGATCAACTGAAAGAACTCGAATAAACAGAATGATCAATTAAATTTAGCTTAAAGAATGTTTTACAGATAGGTAAAGTAATAGGCTTAGGCTTATTTCTATAAATTAATTACAAGAAAATTTATATTTCACACAACGTCATCTAGTTTCAAACTAAGCAAAGTTTGTCAGTTTGGTCATCAGATTGTTCCATTATATTATTCCTAAAGGGCCCTATAGATCCTAGTCAATATAAGTTCTTAAAAGTTCGTATAAGTTCCTTTAGTTTAAGATCTCTATAGTTATCTATAGTTCCTATTTATTCATTCAGTTCCATGGGATTCTACAGTTCCTACAATTTTATGTCGTTCTTTGAGGTTTTTAAGTATTATATGTATTATAGGTATTTATAAGTTCTTATATGTATTCGTATAAGACCATAATATGTATGATTAATTATGTTTAGTATGTAAATTACTCATTAATGATTCTATTCCTTAGTCTAGGCTTAACTTGCAGAAGAGCTACTTTGGAATCACGCCAAGATATCACATCGCACAAGCACATTTTGGCTTTCAAACTTACAATCTATTGTTTATATAACTTAGAGCAGAAAAAAACCATTTTTGTACAAAAAAAATGGTTAAAGAAATCTGGGTCGTCCAAAATCGCGATGTGTTGACGATATTGGCCGCGGAAAACGACATTAGAAACAATTGATCGAGAAAAGGCCAACCTGAGGTCTCTGGCATGAAGAGACCTATACCAGTGTAGTTTACTGAACTGCCCATCTTGCCCTAGCACCTGTACTACCACTGACATCAATGCTCGACTGATGCACTTACGGCCGGTTTCTGGAAACCCAAATCACTATTGATCCGAGTTTGACACATAGTAATTATTTGATTTTTTCGTTGATCATCGTTCGAGAAACCGACCGTTAATGTCGCTAACTATTGGTCAGGAGTTAGTGAACCTAAGTGTTTTTTTTTCAAATTAGTTTATTTAACGACTCAAAGAAGAAGAAGTGTAGTAGGCAGTGGGTATTACCTACCAGGTTAAAATTTGGATGATTTTAAACGGTTAAAGAGCCAATAGTCTAAAATGAAAGTATGATCAAGTGAATATGCCAATCCATATTGTAAACGATTAACATAAAATATAAAATAAGTCAAACAAGGTTAGTAAAGCATGGTGGGCTCTTGAACTATAACTGCACATTACGTTAATATCTACATAATGCAAATTATGTCAAGTAGGTATGTACATTATAACAGATATAGTGAGTATGTTTTGGATTAAGTACATTTAGATTATGTTAATATTATACGAAGTGATAAGTTACTGTAGTAATTAAATAATACTTAGATACAAATATTTGTATAGCTTTAGATAGTTTAATTTTCTCTTATTACATTTATCTACATTTTGTAAATACAAAATGCTGAAGTTTGTTTGTAGGTTTATAAACTTTTAATCAAATCAAATCAATTTGGGAACAAAAACAACATCGATCTTAAAAACATAAAAATGATGACGATACTTGCACAAGTAAAATACTGTGTCGCAAGTAGCAATCATACATGTAGATATACATTTATGAAAAACGTATTAGCATACGTGTTACATTCATACAATTATCATCGCAAATTAGTTTTTCAGATGAAAAACATAAAAGTTAGTATATAGTGCGTTAAATGCAGAGTTCAAGTGTAGTTAGCGCATCGTGCTGCGACGACCTACTGACCGAGCCGCGAGGTCGACGCCCCGTGCACCCCGGCGCAACCCGGCGAGATAACAACCCTTGGACATTATTATTATTTTTATTTATTATTATTTTTTTAACCCAACTCCAAAGGTAATAAATAAATAAATAATGCTGAAATAATGCTGGACAATCCACACAACATCATCTAGCCCCAAGCTAAGCAGAGCTTGTGTTATGAGTACTAGAAGACTGACATACTTAATACAACACATTACATTGATAGATATTTTTATTTTATCGGTCGTCAAATAAATATTCATGAACATTTCACACATCACACTCTAGTCCCAAACTAAGCAAAGCTTGTACTATAGGAATATATACTTTTTTTTTGTAAATATATACATGGAATAGACCCGCATCACTGACGTAGCCAAAAAGATATCGAAGCTAAAATGGGACTGGGCGGGACACGTCAGCCGTATGCATGAGGACAAATAGGTAACAGTCGTCACACAATGGGTGCCTGCGGATGGACGGCGAAACCGGGGCAGACCTAGGAAACGTTGGCGTGACGATTTGGACACGTTTCACGTAGACTGGTGGGTGGCGGCGGCTGACCGGAAGTACTGGAAGATTAGAGGGGAGACCTTTGCCCAGCTGTGGGAAAGTATAGGTTAAAAAAAACAAGTATACATGGAATACATAGTGACACCCAGACAGAACAAATATTCAACACACAAATATTCTTATTCTTACAATCATAGTGTTGGCAATACGTCATTATAGGCTCATATTATCAAGTGGGTCATCTTAAAGCATCGGCTCATTCCTTTATTTGCCCTTCTGATTAATTTTCAAAAGTATCTTTATAATAGTTGTCAATCATATTATAATTGTCAATGTATTAAAACCATCTTTAAATACATTGATTATCGTGGCACTAAATGTCATATTTTTACGAAATTATCATTATCTTGTATGTAATAATAATGTATGTTAACAACTTAATAAATTTCATTTAATTTCATAAATTTCATTTAATTTAATAAATTTCATTTAATTTCATAAATTTCATTTAATTTCATAAATTTCATTTAGTTTCATTATTTTCATTTGATTTCATAAATTTCTTTTCATTTCATCTATTAACAAGTTGTTCGCGTCCAGTGATTACATACCTGTAGAGCTTTCGCGGGCATTCGTGGTTTTGTGGACAGTTGGTTTTACACTATCATTAGTCGTTATTTATAGATGCAATATACACAATTTGGACATACAATACGTTACTGTCCGGAGTAACTGATCTCAAATGAAATATAACCACGTTGTCGAATATTTAACCCCTATCTTAAAAATGTTACCGTTGACTTTATGTCACCATTACGTATGGTTATCAAAACATCAAGTCTGTGCTTACTTTTTATAAGATAGACCACTAGAATTTTGCGTGTAGTAGTTAAGCTTTATTATATTGTAATGTATTGTTACATTGTTAAGTCTTATCAAAATATAATTTCTTTAATCAAATATCGAGCAAAATCAGGAATGACACAATAGGAGATTACATTACACAAACGTTTGTTATAAATGGGAATTTCATTTACATGCAAGATTTTAAGGTTGAGCTTATACCAACTGAGTAACATATCAAAATGTGTTTGCGCGAATTTTGAAAACTCAGTCGAGTTTGGGAGTGTAAGTACCTATTGTGCACGCTGTGACCTAGTAACGGAGCAACGAGGTCATTGCCCGGGATACTTGTTCTCACTGGTCCTGTGGGACCAAAAAACACTCATGTTTCTACTTCTATTAGTGACGCTATAGTCCCAGCACAATTGTCTTCACAACGAAAGTGCTTTGAGTAAAGAATGACGAATAAAATACGATTGAATGCAATTTAAGTAAGTTTATAAACCTATAAACATTTCAATACAGACAGGCGTCACAGCTCGGTAGTAGCTCTGCTTTCCATGATGTGGGTCGTTGGTTCAATCTCCACCTAGATCAAATGTTTGTGTGATGAATATAAATATTTTGTATTCTGGGTGGACTATGGATTCTTTTAATGTACTACAAAAAAATATCGTTGGTACAAGATTTGCTTAGATTGTGACTGAGAATATCCATGAATATTTATTCATTTAAAATACACGTTTTTTAAAAAGTTGTTCGCACATGCATTCAATATATGTATATGTAAACATTCAAACGTCGTTGTAAAATCTGAATACAATTATTTAATTTAATATGTAATTATTGTACTTTATAAATTTTGTAAACTCATGTTTCACGAATTACACATAACCTACAAAAAATCGGTATACAAATTCTTGCAGCACATTAGGGCTACCAAATTTCCAGGTCAGCGCTTTTTAAGCCTCGAGCTGCATTTTGTCACTCTTGGGATACTGACGGCCTGGATAAACTGTCAGTCTACAGAAGTATTTGTTTTATTTTCAAATTACTAAACATTACACAATTTATTTTTATATTTTACTGGCATATCTTTATGAAATAATGTAGTGATAATACCTATCTGAGGACTGTTATAAGATATGTGACTATGCGGTGACTCTTTAAGTAGGTACATCTCTTTTTTTAAGTAATAAAAAAAAGTACATGCACTTAGCAAGTACCGAATGATGCAGCGTCCATCACTCTGAAATACAGTTAAGTACATATAGAATTTTTCAATTTAAATAAATGTGTGAAATTCCATGTACCTGTACTTCATTATCTAATCAAATTTACTTTGTTTTCAAAATATCTAGACTTAGTGTCAAAGTTTAAGTAGGACTTCTTTCAGATAAAGTATCTTGCTTTTTTAAATACAAAAAAATAATAACAATAACCTAAAATACGTATCAACACGTCTACAACATTAAAGGCTAGTTTAATCGCCTCAACATACAAAAAACAATTTATTTTATGCACAAAGCATTCAGTTTCTATTGTAACCTGAAAACTGCATGTCACAGTTACATTGTAAACGGTGAAGTCAGTGGGTCAACTTCCTATCGAGTGCGCATTGTATCCGTCCACGCGTTGGGCAGTGCGGGGCTAAACGATACCTTTGTGTAACTTGCCGCTGTCACATCGTGCATAGTAAACTATTGTGGTATATCATTAGGTATTCGAAGTAGAGATAAAAATAAAATATAATGAATTAAGAATTCAATAGCGAATAATAAAAAATAATCATCATAAACCTGTAGCAGCATGCTGGACGTAAGTAGGTCTCTCCCAAGACGCACCACTGAGCCCGGCCTTCGGCTCTTCTCATCCAGTGTTTGCCAGCTACACTCTGCAGATTGTCGCTCCATCTCGCCGGAGGGCGTCCTACACTACGCCTGCCTAAACGCGGTCTCCACTCCAGTATCCGTTTGCTCGGTTTTTCGGCAAACATGGCCGGCCCATTGCCACTTCAACTTGCTGATTCTTTGAGCTATGTAATAAAAAATTACGTGCTAGTATTGCGTTTCTACAAATTGTTTACTATGTCAGTGCAGTAGCATAGAAACTTTTATTGTCATTACCATGCAAAAATGTTAACTGGCATAGCACGAGTAGCTGACTAGCTTAAACTTTAATAGAGTTAATAACCAACGCATTTAAATAGTTGTTTTGATTATGAATTAAACTAAAATATTAAAGGAAAATGATGGGTTTATGGAAAATAATGCAATAAACGTCTCTCTACATTACTAAGAAAGTTTTATTTATATCTATTACTAGCTGATATGGATCATTTCATAATGTAATAGGTACTGAAAATGGAAAGAAAAAAATGCCATGAGGTATGTGTATATCGGAGAATGCTATATGTAGGTATATTATTATGTATAGCAGAGCAGTTACAAAGCTATTTTTTTTTCCATTTTTACCACCTGCACCGGTGGAGATAAGAGAACAAAAGGAGGACAGAAGTTAGGATAAGAAAAAAACAAATAAACACCAAGGCATTGTTTCGCATTTTTAATTATTTGAAGTAATTTAATTCGCAAGAACTTTACAAGGAAATAAGGTATTTAAACTAGTGTTACAAATGGGATAACTTTGTAGAGATTAAATAGAAGTTGTTTTTAATTGTTTGGATCTTGTTTGATGATAAACAGTAAGTAATCAAAAAGGCTTTTTTTATTACGTTAGTAAACTTAAGGTAACTTAAGTTACTCCTTGATTGTTTTTTTGGTTAGAACAATTTTAAAATGACTACTATATATTTCATAGGTTTTTATCGATATAAGGATTTAAGAATTTAAGTTATGTAAAAGACCGTCTTAAGTTACTAAATAACATTTTTCGGTAACAAAAATACATGGTAGGTCATGTAGGTACTACAACCCTGTAATTGCGCGGATAATTTCAACACATTTAGTTAAAGTTTAGTGTTATATAAAAATACTTACTTAAAGATTTAAATAAATAAATAATGCTGGACAATCCACACAACATCATCTAGCTCCAAGCTAAGCAGAGCTTGTGTTATGGGTACTAGAAGACTGACATAGGTACTTAATACAATACATTACAATACTTTTAATTACCTAAGAATTCAAATTAGTTGTTTGTTAATCTCATTGCAATCCTTCAAGGCAATTATTGTACTTAACCACGGTATTCATGTCTAATCTGCAAGTAATTCCGTATGCAGATGCTACATGCACTAGATCTTAGAATCCTTTGATTAATTCAACACTAGAAAAGACACCTGGTTTTCTCGTGATAAGAATTCAGAAGACAATAGCAAAATTATTTATTGCACACCTTAAAATTAATAGAAACGATAAGAAAATCATCATCATTCCCCTGCCCTTATCCCACGTTAAGTGAGGTCGGCACAACAAGTTCTCTTTCTCCACTCACTCCTATCATTCGTCAGTTCTGAATCTACTCCTCTGACATTTATATATATTCATATAAGAAAATAACATTATTTATTTATAAAAAAAACAACAAAAAACAACGACAACGGTCAATGATTTTGTGTCATATTCCGTTTTATAGCGACTCTCATCCTTCCTACTAATACCTGGGGCCTTATTCTCTATATTCCTTCCCCAAACCGTGCTACGTCACAACGCGTTCCAGAGGGCTTAGTCCGAGGTCGCATTTTAAAACTTCCTACTCTCGAGCCGAGAGTCTTCTCTCGGATATCCATACAAAAATATATGGACAACCGAGAGACGACTGTCGGCTCGAGAGTAGGGAGTTTTAAAATGCAATATAGGACTAAGCCCTCAAAACGCAAACTTCAAAAATGATTGATTTGTATCTATATTATTCGAATCGCGCATGACACGTTTTGAAACGAATAGTTTTCATAACACAGTTCAAACCGTACCGTGTCGCGGTAGGGAATGACAACTAAGGCTTACGCCATACATTTTTTTCAGATTCCACGCCCGTTGTCTTGCCTAAGCCAAGTAACGCGCGTGGTTTGCAATACAATAGAGAATAAGGCCCCTGGAAGGAACGCAGAACCTACAACACAAGCCTATTTTGGCTCAGTGTAGATTCTGCCTTAAACCAAAAGTAATGTTATGCCATTACATAATTAATATCGTGTACTTATGTAATGTTGTTTTTGTTTTTCTACGCTTCCGATTGGTACTGATTTGGATCAGTTGAACTATCTATAGATCGTTTGCAACGGTCTGTAGATAGCTCAACTGTTTCTTATGTATTTTATATGACAATGTACATTTTGTAAATACCTTTTTCTTGGAACAATAAATTTGATTTGATTTGATTTTTATATTCGTCTATAGTATTTCCTGATAATGTAAGCAAACCATATAACTTCACTCGAAAAAAATACAGCTCTGTGTATAGTCAGTACTTTTAATGTAGTAAATTAATTCATTATTTTCAATGGCCGAGTGAGCTTGCTACCTTACCGCCAAGTGTAATCTAATTAAACAATGAGGTCGTCTTCTTCTTCTTGCGTGTCAATGGCCAACACAAACAATCCTACACCAAATTCGAGTAGAATTCCGCTACTTTAATTCCCTCCTCTGCCGCCAGGTCGTAATCTTCCATGGCCAGTGTGGAAGTCGATCAACCGACTCCGGACTCAAGTTGGCCGTAGCAGGGAGAACATGTGCAAATGGGGCTTCCGTGACCCCTCGCTTACTCATTGCAACTGTGGAGACCCCATCCAAACGATGTCTCACTTGCTCGTTTGCCCCTTGTGTCCTACCACCTGCACAAGGCTTGATCTCGTTAATGAGGTCGTAATTGTTACCGACACATACAAAATAACTTTTTTATAACTTGTGTAGATAACCTTTTTTTTATATTCTGTTTGTTTTATTTTGGATTTTTTGGTAATAAGAACTTAGCTTAGGTATTTTTATACATTTTATCTGGAGGAGGGCGTTGATATCTGCGACACAGTTATTTTTAACTTCTGTAGATGTCATCGTTTTCCATGTAGTTATTGTTATACTTTAAGAAGAAGAAGAAGAAGTTTAAGCAATTAGTTTCTTTGTATACAAAGCCGCAAATATCCGGACTTTAATGTTTATAAATAATGTGCTATTGGTTCACAATCCCTGTTCTATGGTTTTCACTTTCACAGTGCCTGCCACAGAAATCTGTAACAAATCCTTCTCAAACATAAATAGGAGATAGTTACCGTCTGGTTATTTGTTATTTATTTTATTTAACCCATTTCTATCCCAATTTTTTTTTCTTTCTGGGTGAAATTATCGGGCAAAGGCCTACAACCCTTTCCAATTATTCCTATGCTAGGCTACACGGGTCCATGTTGCACAAACTACTTTCATAATGTCATCCCGTTTGGTTTGTTATCAAAGCAAAAACATTGTAAAAATGCTTTCCTCTTTCATAACAGAACTTGGCGGTCAGGCCGCCGGACCGAATTACACCAAAACTGATTAACGGTAAACATTATCGGCGTTGTTGGCAAGGCTAATTGAAATTAATTTAATTAAGCATTACCTGCTGTTGGATGAACTCATTGCTCTGTGCTTATTTAAAGTGGTTAAACTGACACATACTAGAGTCACAGAGAATACAAGCAAGCTTTTACTGAAATATACATACTAAACTCACATATTATTATAGCTTAATAATATTAGTAATGTAGTTAGATAAAAAATAAATTGCCTAGAGGTGACAGACTCAATAATAACAAAATTACTTTCATTTTAGTAAGTTATCGTTCACCGAATGGAGCTATTAATGCAGTCATACCACACCGATGTGATTACATCGCGACGGAACTTTTCACCTAATTACTTAGGCTGTATTAATATAGGGAAAGCGGCATAAAAATGGGTCATATATTGGCGGATGAGGGAGACGAAAAATAGTGCAACAAATTGTGGTATGGCGTTGTCTCTTTCTCCCGCCGGAAATCAATAGAATAGCCACGTGGAGAAAACGGAGCGTTCCATTTACACCGAGCGAATGCCGCGGACAGACGTAGGGCTCGCCATTAATAGATATTGAATTTGGACGATTTGCTTCGACTTGCGGGTAGGCTCGAATTTTGGTTACGAGTTGACCGAATGTAAACGTAAATTGAATGAATATGTTTATAATATCTTATCTTAAGATTCACTTTGATAGGTCTAAATTAGAAATAATTATAATAAATTATAATCCACCTGAGAACCTTTATGTAGCATATTAAAAATACAAGCTTAGGCGATTTTAAAGTCATCTGTTGTTAAGTGTTGTTAAGATTCATATAAATGAAGCCTATATAGCTACGAAAAATATAGAACAAAAAGTCTTAAAACAAGGCATTAGCGACATCTATTACCCTTTTTTAAAGGTATTCTAATAATGCAACTTACTGGTCTTTACTAGACTTAACAGTCTTGTTGTAATTATTTTTTACGTACTTACTTACTTTTGAACTTAAAATCGTTTAAATAAAGGTTTATAATGATAAATATTTAATTAATATAAACTTAATAAAACAATTAAACCCATTGTATCATTTTAAGTTCCTTAGTTTTAGCGCCATCTGTATTATTATTATTAGTATCATCATGCTAAAAAGTTTGTTTAACTTTGGCACTATCAACTGACACCAAGCCAATAGATGACAGCTGTGAGCTTAACACGGTTCTTGCAAAGTTTATATCTAAAGCTCATAGATGTCGCGATCAAGCAAAAAGTTTTGTTTTATTTCAAAAAGAGATTGAAAGGTGGAGTTTCATACTAACCCGATAGATGACGCAACCAGGTGCTGTAAGTTACTATAAACATTCTGAAGCATAGATGGCGCTTATGTCGTATACGGTTCACGATAGATGGCGCTACAATGTTCTCTAGGTTACTAAAAACTTTCTGAAGCATAGATGGCTCAAATGTCGAACACGGTTTACTTGATAGATGGCGCTACAAGGTGCTGTAAGTTACTAAAAACTTTCTGAACCATAGATGGCGCTAATGTCGAACACGTTTCTCCGATGACAGATGGCGCTACAAGGTGCTGTAAGTTACTAAAACACTCTGAAGCATAGATGGCGCTAATGTCGTACACGTAGCGCTTTTCGAAAGTGTGCTTGTGGAAAGCACGTTAGTTCCAAGTTTTTGCGAAAGTGGCGCTAGTATCTGTTAGGTTGTATGATAAATTCTTAGGAGAATATCTATGTGCAATATATAGATGGCGCTCTATGTTGTTATAGTAGCCGTTTCTCAAACTTTATTTTATGATGAGTTTTAGAATGGCGTAGTAGGTAAGTTTTATTTTGCTAAACGGAAGACACGGAACACTAAAAGTAGTTAAATATCGAAATATGAGTTCATGATTCCAGATTTAGAATTATGGTTTTTATGAGAGAGTAGCTACCTAGTTTGTTAGTTTACGGTAGGAGCGGAAGTTGTGGAAAGTTCCGACGCGATATGGCGCGTAAACTTTACAATTTCACAATTTGTAAGTGTATTTCGTTCAAATGGCACATCTTGCTTCGTCTATAGCATCTCTATTAAGTAGATAATCATACAGTGAATCTTGCATAGAATAAAGTGTAAAGAGTGATTCAAAGTGTGCGTCCCCCGTCGTCCCGAATTAGAAACCATTTTGTTTGTTACTTAAACTATCGGATCCAATTATGTTGTTTGTTTAAGCCCATTTTATGAAGATTACTAGTCTAATCTAAAATACTATTCAACTAGACTTTATGTTTTAAGTATTTTTTGTCTATATGAGTAAACGGGAGACTGACTAAGTATGAGTTTTTTGACACGATCGTTGGAAAGTGTGTGGTTGCTAGCGCGACAGCGTGAGCTGAATTTGTACGCAAGGTCCAAGCTTCTTAAAAAATCCTTATGCACATGAAGAGCCCTGTATCTATTCTCCATAAAAAAAAGACGTGTGGCACTCGGGGACTGCCACGGTTAAGCTATTGCATAGCATTTTTTACTGGATTACGCATGCGCAGTGTTAGGTTATTTTCGTTACGGAATTTTTGGATTCGGTCTCCACGCTCAAGGCAAGAAGATAAGCAATACCTTAAAAATTGCGCACACCGGTCCAATAAAAGTTAAGCAGTTCTTACATGATGTCCCCCAGTTTGAGCCTGGTGTGTATAAGCGCGCAGGTCTTGTGGTCTGCGGAGGAGACGGCGGCGCGGCGGCGGCGGGTCGGCCGCGGGGAGGGGGGCGACTCGTCTGCGCAGGCGCCGGCTGCGGCCGCGGCCAGCCGCCGCACGCCGGGCGAGCTGCCGCGCCGGCGCATCGACGCAGCCCTCCCTCCCACGCCGCCCAGCATCCTGGAAAAAACACACAAACCTTTTAAAAAGTTGCAATATTTTAGCACAGTATTTTTTGTGCGCACACGGATCCCAGAGACGCGATCGCTGAGCGCCACGAATTTTGTATGGAGATCCAAGCAGCGCCCCTAGCAGATTTCTTGAGAAGCTTGGATTTCCATACAAAATCGGTGGCGCGCGGCGATTGCGTCTCTGCGATCCGTGTGTGTACAAACTCGTACTTGGGGTACAGTTAGTACAAGTTGTATTGTTTAGTAGTACTATTACTACTAAAGTCACAAAGCGAAAATAACTAGAACCTTTCAAAAGTTGCAATATTTTAGCATGCAATATTTTTTGTAGTAGTAAAAATACAGCAGTTAGTAGCAGTTGTACTGTTTAGTAGTACTAGTGTCATAGAACGAAAATGACTAGTAGTGGAACTAATTTTCTCTGTTTATTTTATCTTCTGATTATAACAAAATGCGTGGTGCAATAGAGGGACTATTTCGATACCAGTACCCCAAGTAGGTACGAGTTTGTGCACGCACGGATCGCAGAGACGCGATCGATTTCGTACTTGGGGTACAGATCTTTTATCAAACTCAAACAAATTTTCTCAATAAAAATAAAACTCATAACAAGGAAGGACTGTTATAAAACAAAAAAGAAAATACATATTGCCAAGTCTTTGAAGTTTAGAATATCATCGATTAATAAGCTCGCTTTTATTGAGAAAACTTTCCATCGGTACGGTTCGCGCAAAGAAAACGTTCAACGTTATCAAATACGTTTTATTTTTATTAATTTTCATAAAAGCATTGAGCGAGCCAAAGCTGGGAGGTTTATTTACTGTGTCGGAAGACTTATGAGCAACTTCGCGTTTTATGGGTTTTACGATATGTGTTTTATGGGTATGGTCCATGATTCAATATCTATTGGATTCTGACATAAAATGTCAAATGACGTTTCTCAATTTGACTATATCTACTATTATGTATGTTACGCGATTTCTTCGCCAATTATGAACCGATTTTGATGATTATTTTTTAATTTGACATGGCATACTTCAGAGATAATTGTATTATAAACTAGCTGCCCCCGCCGCGACTTCGTCCGCGTGCCGTTCCCGCTCTCCCCGATCCACCTTTTTTTTTTTGCAATATTTTGTGATTCATTGAATTCCGTCGATTCGTTCAGTTCGCAAGTGCAGAGCCATCTTGTTGTAATCACAAACAACTTTTGGAAGTTGACTCTTTGACGTTAGGAACATACCTACATTGTTTAAACAACAGTGAGTGCTCGTAATTTAATGTGAACTTTATGCAATAGCAATAAAGCTCAAATTAGTTTTAGTTCGAAAACGTTTGTATGGGAGCTGTTTTTAGGGTTTTCCGGCAATTATTCGAATTTTTCTCGACGTAAAAACCATCTTTGAACTTCAACGAACATTTTAAAAAAAGAATTGGTCAAATTGGTCCAGGGGCCCAATTCTCGGATTGTAGCGATTTTGGCGAGATAGAGATCTTGACGAAGCTTGAATGTCTAGGCAAAATCTCACGAAAATGTCTGACGATTCAAAAAACCGTATTCCCACTAGGATTCGACAAATGATGGCACGACATTTCTGTAGAGAAACCAATTATACGTTCCGTTTCAGCTATTATTTTAACAAGATCTTGTTAAATCTGAATCTATATACATTTGTGGCCTCAAGTATTCACACAACATAGATTATGAAATGATTATAATATGGAATATCAAATTATAGTAAATAATTACAGAAAAAAATAGTTTTTGAACCAAAAATTATCATATCCAGTGTCTGACTACCTTTACATGTTTTACTTGCGTAGTACGAAACTTTGTGGTAGGTAAGTAAACTCTATACTGTCAGTTCAGTCATAAGGTTGGTTTATACAGGGTCAGTAGACAAGTCAGTCGCAGCGCCAATGTCGGCGCCGCGACTGACTTTAACTGTTTACCTGAAGTAAGTAGTAGTGGTGCGTTTCTCAAGGTGAGCACACATGTGAAGTCAGTGGGAAAAATGAATTCGCGAAAACTACTGAAACGACGATTTAATTATTTGTTGAAAAAATTATCAATTTTGCTGTTGAATGAGTTAATAGAAATGGTAGTAAATGAGATAACCAAAAATAAACTACATTTGTTGAGCCATATTTTGCAACGCCGTTGACCGCATTTCTTTATTGCGGTAATTTAGGGGTTTATTATCCCAAAGGCACTAGTTTTCGCAATATAATTGCACCAATTTTAGGGTTTCGTCTTCGCTAAGCTTACGCGTCATTTTTATCGCCAGCTAAAAAAACGTGGTCACTCTACAACGCAGCGGCAGTGACTAACCACGCACTGACTTGTTTGTTTACACAGAGTTTATTTGGCTGGCGCGGGGGTGCGCGGGTGGCGGGGTGCTTCAACTGACTTTAAAATATTCGTGTCCGATTCGATTCCGATTATTCAAGTCAGCGCTGACTTCAACCCACTGTACTGGACTTCAAATCAGTTTACACAGGGTTTTTTTCGGGTCAGCACTGACTTGCCTCGAATTTGTAGTCAGTTACTGACCCTGTCTAAACCAGCCTTTACATGCTATCAAACGTCAAGTCAAATAACGTCATGTTTTTAACTTTTTACATCATCATATTAATAAAAATATACATAACAAATATACATTTAGGGAAGATCAATGGCTGCTCTTATTTGGTCTGTCCATTTCATGGGTGATCTACCGCGCGCTTTTTTGCCTTCGAACTTGCCCTGCACCACCAAGCGTTCAATGGAAATTCCCCCACGACGAGACAAATGCCCAAAGAAAGTGAGGATACGCGACTGCACAACGGACGATAGACGTTGCTTGATGCCAAGTTCTTGGAGTATGGATTGATTTGCGTGAAACTCTGTCCACAATACTCCTAGCATTGTTCTCCAGCACCACATCGCAAGAACATCTACCTTTTTCTCACTTTCCCTAAGAGTGCACGTCTCTGCAGCGTATAGGAATATGGGAAACACAAGCGTTCTGACGAGCCGGATTTTAGTGGCTTTAGTTATATTACGATTTCTCCATATTTTATCTCCATTCTACGGTTTATGAAACTAAAGCCACAAAAGCCAAAAAGAAGAAGTGAAGTGAACTTTTTACTGACTCGACGTTACATATTTTTCTGGAAATAAATTTATTTTAATCTATAAGTATATTATTTAGTTAATTCAGTTAAGTATATTATTGATATCAACTTGATATTGGCGAAAATTGTTTGAGATGGAAAGCGTTAAAAACTCAACGATAAATTCATCAACCGTCGTAAAATATTTGCTAGGACCCACCACAATAGGAAACCAACAGAAACTGAATCACACACAGAGTGAGAGTAGATACCAACCCACTTTTCTTGTCAAAACAGGCAGAGTTGTCCTTAGAAAATGGCTGCTATCCTTCGACATTCGATCTCTAACGCTCGGGACCACTCGTTGCTTGTCTAAAGATTTCTTACGACATAAGTCTGTTAGCGACATCACGAGAATAGCTTATTTAGCATTTTTTCGACATCCGCCATCTTTTATCGACCTACGTCGATTTCGTCGAATCTCTAAAGCGCGAGAATTGGGCCCCAGGCGTTGTGGAGTTATCCGCTTACAAAATTTTGCGATTCATTTTTATATTATAGATTCCCTTCCCATATAAATTTTATTAAGATCTGACAAGTTATAAGTTTTGAGCGACATTTTAAAATTTCTCTCCGAGTGTTAAACACCGTTTACAAGTAGGTAATATAATTGCTATATTACCCTTATTTTTTGTTTGATTTAGATAATGCATATTTTTATAGCTTTAATGCAAAAAAATAATTAATGCTTACTGTGACGTTTCTAAAAGAATCAAAAACGAAAAGCTTCTTAAAAGAACCTCCAAAAATCCCATTCTCCTTATGAGTTGAAAATCAATATGTACTTTTCATAGATCAATCATAATTTATTTATAGACCAAAATCGGCTTCATAGGCATTAGGTACTTTTAAAAGGTATTTTTCTTATTCATGTGTGACATTGTATTTTTTTAAAATTTTGCATGCCTTATATCAGGTAGAATTAAATTGGAACAAACTATATCTTTTACCATTTGTGTACATTTGATTCTAGCAAATAAATAACTTTGACTTTGACTTTAAAATTTTGTTTTGTGTTCGGTGATAACGTTACCGTATTACTATCGCCACCTGGAGGGATAGATAGTTTGACTCCCAATTTCATAGTTAATGAATAAACGCCACTTTTACCTTTGCCGTTTAAACTAAGCGAAGTCCCTGAATAAACATTACGAAATAAAACAGAAAATAGAAGTATCCTTATCAATGACACCTTATTTGAAACCGAAACTGAAATTACCTTTTAGTTGAATTGTTTGTTATTTCGTGACTTTGAGTCAGTTTGTAATTAATATCCAGGGTTGTACGCCAGACGAAGTTTATTTGTATAACGTCCTATAGGTAAAGAAATACTGTTTTAAATCAAGAAAACTTTAAATAAAAACTTTTTCAAATAGAAAAAACTAAGAACGGTGCCCAATTAAAAAGTTTTAGAAAAAAGACTTCGTGCAATGTTTTTGTAATTGAACTTAGTTCAAAATACTATCGAATATAATATAAAATATAATTATAGCTTATGAGCAACGAAAGCTGCCTAGATATATATACATCATAGTAAGATTTTCTTAGATATATCGTAGGAACTGATACATTTTCAGTTTTTATAAAATAAGGTCGCACAAGCGTAATCACCATTTTTTTTTTGTAATTAATCAAATACACCACAAGATACAGGATGTTTATTTTGCCAAAAAAAGTGTTACAATCTTGGTTTTATAAATAGATGTTTACTATAATTTTTTTTTTTTTTTTTTTTTTTTTTGCTGGACAATCCACACAACGTCATCTAGCCCCAAGCTAAGCAGAGCTTGTGTTATGGGTACTAGAAGACTGACATACTTAATACAATATAATACATAGATAGATATTTTTTATTATACATATAATACCCAGAACACCCGGAATAAATATTTGCAGAACATACAAACATTTATCCCGAGGCGGGAATCGAACCCGCAACCTTCCGCGTCGCAGGCGGACCATCGCCCACCGCGCCACATCGGTCGTCAGAAAGTACTTAATTTATTTTACTTACGTACTTAACTTATTGCTCTATTACTTAAGTTTCCTCTGACGAGAAGGAGAGGACGGGAGGGTTTCATAATTATGGTCGTCTGCCGGTGATCCGATTCGAGGGTAATCAACCGTGATCCGCCACTTCATAAACTTTATAATTTTAAACTGGACCCAACTCTGCGGTTGGTGAAATGTAGACACTTATTTTCGGTACCTAGTGTTGATAAGCTGTCTGAAGGCAATATATATACTAGCTGGACTTTGTCTGCACTGGGTTAGAACTTCGAGTGTCTTATTTTCTTCTTCAATATCCTATCTTTCTACTAAAATAATTTGTTATAATACCTATGCAAAAAATCATGTCGAGACTTTGCTCATGAAATATTAAAACAAATCTATCCCTCAGGAACCAAACATTTTGACGGGATAATAAGTTAGCTTGTGTGCTATTCTAGACTATAATCTATCTCTG
Source organism: Ecliptopera silaceata (assembly GCA_932527185.1). Classification (NCBI taxonomy): domain Eukaryota; kingdom Metazoa; phylum Arthropoda; class Insecta; order Lepidoptera; family Geometridae; genus Ecliptopera; species Ecliptopera silaceata. The sequence continues at coordinate 9,644,381 of OW052193.1, read as the reverse complement.
TCCCAAATTTCATCTGAATCCGTATTGTAGTTTTTTTCAAGACTAACGAACATACATCCATAACTTTCGCATTTACAATATTAAAGTCATTTAAGTAAACTATCTTATTTAATTTTGGTTTTTGTAACGAAGTTTGACAGATTAAACATAGATTATTTATCCGATAAAAAGTGATAAAGTTTCGAAGTTATTAATAACCTATTAATTATGTTCGATAAGACAGGAAGAAGAAGAGAAGATTGTCGCGTCACGGTTTTAATTAAATTTGTGTCAGTTCGCATTAAAATCTGTCACAAGCAGATAAGCTGAGGTGGCAATAAAAAGTTTTATTAATTTTTGGAGCTTAATTAATGTTTTGTTTTTGTTTCACCTACATTATTTATAAAATATATCTACAAGTATTCATAACGTACACTAAAGTTTTTTATAAATATTTATAAATAACATTTTAATTCAACAAAATATTTCGTGGCTAAGTCGAATTCGCACTTATTGATTCTGTACGAGTAAACTAGACTAAGAGAATGGGTATTACTAAAAAAATGAACTAAAAATGGTTGAGTCTTTATAGTATCTCCTTGATTGGGGCAGGAATAATATGACTCTTGACGCTGTAGCTACAAATCATTTTTGTTTGTGTTTGATTCTGCTCTTATGTTACAAAAGATTTGTTCTCTAGTAGCCATTACAACGCGTATGAAACAATACACACTTGACAACTGTCAAGTATACATACCCAATATAACAACGTATTGTGTGGATTTGTGGAACAACAGGTTGAAATAGCTTTTGATTCAATGCGGTGGATCACTTTCTGAAGATTTTAACATTAATCAATTTTCATATTTATTCAGCAACGGCAGGTCACTATATCGGTACCTATATAGGTTGATGATGATTATATTCATTCGAATTATTTGTAAAATTGTGTATAAGTACTAAATTTATTTATTTATAATCAATTAACAAGGTTTACTCCAATTACATTAATTAATAAAGCTACTATAAATTTAACAAATAGTTAAATGTTGAGTGAGCTTAGAAAAGGGTTGCCACATTCGGCATGACTTATTTTTTAGGTTGAAAATCGTGCAAAATTGTTGCCAGCATTCTCCTTGTGTTTTCCCCAACTATAACTAAAGCTAGCTAGATCCCAGGATCCCTGTAGGTATTGTCGAGTGCGGTGACTGCTGTCTGATGATAGCCACTGTAATACGTGGCACAATAAAATTGAATTTGCTGTTCTTATGGGATTACTTACAGCTGGCTTTGAAATTGTTTGAAGAATATAGTTCTAAAAGGTTCAAACAAATATTTCTGACTTTAAAAAAGTTTTTAAGTTTTGATTATTTTAGTATACGATTGAAAGTAAATATCTAAAGAAGTCTATTATTCAACACTGAGCGTTTTTTGTCATCTTCAAGCAAAGTGCTATTTAATGACTTGGATAAACAAAAGTTAAATTAAAACACCGAAGTTGAACCAATATTGTCTAAACATCAATTATCCAATAAAAGTTGGGTAATGACAAAACATAAACTGATCCGAGCTAAACCTCCTTATAACATGTTATTAAAACTTGGGAAAATCTGCCAAAGTTTACGAGTTTTTCAACTTGTAGCGTACGAGGGAAAAAGGCCGAAAAGATTCGATTTACATTACGAAGAATAATTTACGTGACTATTGGTACCTACAAAATATGTTAAGTCTGTCGCGTCTGGGACTAAATACGGTCTACTCGATATTCATTTGTTTTTCGCCGAACGTTTGACGTCTTCATGATATTTGATTTTGCCCGTGCCTGTTGAACGACCTATTTTTTACCGTAAAGAGTACATCATCAACTTTTTTACAAATCCCGGACTCTCTCAGTCAATAAAGTTAATTTAAGGTTTGTTATTTTTGTCCTGAAAAGGGCTCGGCGACAAGGTTTCACTCAGTCTATTTCAGTACCTCTACCATGAGTTTTTTTTTTTTTTTTTTTTTTAATCAACCCATACTGTCCCACTGCTGGGCAAAGGTCTCCCCCCTCTCCTTCCATCTTTCTCTATCCCCAGCCAACTCCGCCCATTCCCGGTCGAAGGAGTCCAGGTCGTCGCACCAACGCTTCCTGGGGCGTCCGCGACGTCTTCTACCCTCTGATGTACCATGAGTACCATGAGTTGTCACAGTAAAATCGCCTGACTTTACTACAGTAGTTACGTAAATATTAGTATTACGACTTTTAGAACCCAACTATCCGCTAGAGGCGCTATACAAATCTTCATACATTTTTTTAACTACAGACGCTAGCGAGTATAGTATTATAGTATAGTAAAATCTCATGGTAGAGCTACTGAACGAAACATCCCGCATGTTTTACTCTCTATTATTAACGTGGTGGTAGATAGCTTCACAAAAAATGTTTTTTCCTGTTTGATTAGTTCCTATTCACTGTTTTTGTACTTTTTCTAATGCTTCGGCTACATTAGCGGGCGAATATTCGTATCGTGTTGGCGCGACAAAAACATCGTGTCCGGATAAAGGCGATATTACTACGCGATGACACGATGTACCAGGCCACATACATCGCGTTTACACGAATATTCGCCGTAGCCCGCTAATGTGGCCCCAGCATAAGGAGTAGAATAAGTCATATAAATAAAGTTAAAGTTAATTGAAATAGATAATTCTGAAAGTAAACATTACACGTTATCATGAAAATAGTACTTTCTTACTAATTAATTGAATAAATAGTGACATTGATGACATGTTGTCAACTAGGTACTTGTATTTTGCTGTCAATTTTGTATATAAGTATTAAAAACAGATGAGCTGACGGGGCCGGACTATTTCAATATTTTTTTTCAAAATAGTTTGATATATTGGTGCAATAGTTTTTTAATCCCGCCTATAAATAAAGGGTAAATAATGCTCCTTACTTAGTTAGCTACAGCGGTCGGCATTTGAAGTGCGTCCTGGCATTCTTGAGGCGGTGATAAATATAGTGAATGAAACTCGGGACGCTTTTTAAATAGCCGTTTATATGGCTAGGTTTTAAGTAAGTATACCACCAATTTTAAGTAAATATACTACCGCAGTTTTTGTTAAGGATTGGCCAACAATTGCCCAGGATATGGGAAAGAAGGCTGATATTTGAACTGAGGAACACAAAATGCTTCACTTAGGACCTGTAATGGAATAAGACAGTAGATAATATTTACTTGATGTATTGAATATGCTTTGTATATGTCATATCATGCAGAGGAAAGAAAGCCATATAACAAGAAGAGTGTTAGATATGAATGTGGATCGATGTAGAAGTAGAGGGAGGCCAAACAAAAGATGGATGGACTGTGTGAATGATGACATGTGTAAGAATGGTGTGAGCATTGAGATGACGTCTGATAGAGGAGATTGGAAGAAGAAGACGTGTTGTACCGACCCTACTTAAAGTGGGACAAGGGTAGGAAGATTATGATGATGATATTGAATATACTTTTAAATATACTTTAATATACTTTAATGTTTATTGAATATACTTGAACTTTTTTATACTTTACTACCTTTACTTTTTTACTTTACTAACTTTTTTATACTTGAATATACTTTAATGTTTATGTTTTAGTTATGTTTAGGAAACATAACTAAACGTCCATGAACACATGGTAGGTAAGTAGGTAATCCTCATTTTTAACAAAAGATGCGCTGTCCTTCTTCCCCATTGGATTGATTACGTATTGTGTCTTTTGAAGTTGCGTTGGAAATGGATAATCTTCAGAGACCGCTTTCAGGTTCTTCTTTGCTTTGTCAACATAAAATGTAAGCTCTTTACCGTAAGAAGGTACATTTAGCTTGAACATCGCCTACGACACGACATCTATAGGTGTCGTGTTTTAGGCGATGTTCATATATCCGTCATATATCCGGTGATCGGTCACTGTAGCTCTACCATTTTAGCGATTTTACTACAGTGGTTACGTCAATATTAGTATTACGAATTTTAATACCCAACTATCCGCTAGAGGCGCTGTACTAATCTTCATACATTTTTTTAACAGGCGCTAGCGAGTATAGTAATTATAGTATAGTAAAAACTTCATATATTTAAAGTAAGGCTTCTTTCGATTCAAAGGTTGTCAGGTCAATCAAAAATAGTTCCGTACAGATAAGACCGCCCAGTACATTTTTAAACATAATTTGTATCTAATAATTTTCTTTCTATTAGATGTAAAGTGTTTTTTTAAAAATATATTCATATGCATACATAAGATAATTTCACAAAATGCACCGACCGACAACGATATTTTTGTTTTAGGAACTGAAGTGTCGGAACCGTGCATTGTACAAACGCTCTTTGAGTATCGATTAGGTGTTTCGGGTTCTTTTGAAATGAGGTTTTATTAAAAAACACAGATTGAGAGGTTTATTTAGTTGTACTTAAATTTTAGTTGTTTTTTTTTACAGAATAACGTATTCCAAGAAGATTATTTACGCAAACGACTATTAAATACATTTGATTTGTAAAAGTATTAAGATTTTATGAAAAATTTGCATTGCTATTCAACGAGGCAATTTGATTTGATTTGATTTGAAAATACTTTATTGCACATAATAAAACAAATGTGCCTACATAGGCAGCCAGTATCTTGGGTACGCTTCCGATTGGTACTGATTTGGATCAGTTAGACTATCTATAGATCGTTTGCAACGGTCTGTATATAGCTCAACTGTTTCTTACGTATTTTATACGTACATTTTGTAAATACAGTAATAGTCGTAAGTTTGTTTGTGAATAAAATAATCTCCTAAATTAGACGTACAAATTACCAGTAAAGTTTTTTAATTAGTGGTATCATTCATTGAAAATAACAAGCTTTAATTATAATACACCGACATTTCACAGAACTCAACTCAACAGGTTTTCTTGTTTGGCCCCGGATGAAACTTTCTTTGTAAGTTCATTGCTAATTAAACTTGGGTTTTTAGCTATTCAAAGTAAATAGAAGTTCGTATTGTAGGCAAGTTTTGTACACAATACATATGTACATGTATGCATAATAAAATACAAAGCAGCGGTGCTTTTTTTCTTGTAACAGAAGCGTAAATATTAACTTTCCGACGACTATAGATTAAGATTACCATCATCATTACGTGTTATATATTTTTGTATGGACCAGTTTCCGAAATAAAGACACTTTATTTATTATTTTATTTATTATCAGAAAATTGTGCAAATTATTCATTGGGTTGAGACTATGAAACATGATTTCCTGGGACACTCTTTAGCCAAGTGGAAATGTTACCGTTAGACATAAAAATTAGAATCCTACAAAAATAAATGTATGCAAACTATCATTTCATAACTACAAATTGCGTACTAAAAATAGCGATTCAACAATATCAACTTCATTTATCATAGATGATTGTTATAAAACATGGGTATTTATAAATTTGTCAGAAACACATTCAAACATAAACTTAGTTAATTTTAAAATGCCTTTGTTACATAATTGAATTGCAATCTCGTGCAAGCCACAACACAGTTAAGGCGTCAACAGCACTCGAAAAATATCCACTTAAAAAGCAGACTCTGTTGTTATTTCCTCGACAGCAACCAAGGATTTAAATAATCCGTTCCAGCAACTCGGCGGTTCCCACTGTCTGTCAAACTATCGGGTTTACTGACGAACCTGGCGGGATAGTCTACTACAATAATTAAAATAAAAGTTTATTACCAAAAATAGAGAAATAAATTGTATATCAAAAAAAGACGTGTGGCACTCGGGGACTGCCGCGGTAAAGCTATTGCATAACATTTTTTGCTGGATTACGCATGCGCAGTGTTAGGTTATTTCGTTACGGAATTTCTGGATTCGGTCTCCACGCTCAAGGCCCGCGATAGAATCTATGCAATGCAAGCTTAAAAATCAACCGCCAAAAAAAGTGAAAATAAAAAAAATTATATCATTTATATTCTAATTCTAATAATATCTTTGATATCCTAATTGAAAACCGGGTTACTCAGTCAAAAGTTCTCCGTGAACATACATTAAAAAAAATTATATACATATATGGGTATAAAAAATATATGGGTACCTACCTACTCATTGACATGAGAACTTTTGTTCTATTCGTCGGTTTAAAAAAATGTATTATAGTTTTGGGTAGTAGACACCCTGAAAGTTGAGTTGAGTGTGAAAACAAACAATACCAAGGTAGGGGACAAGATGTCACCGTCGCTACCAATGAGTGATTTGACAAGGGTCAAACAGTATCCTCAGATTGTCTCCCACAAAGGTCCGACTGGCCCTTTGGAGTACTTTTATGTACTTACTCAGATAAGAGTTACAATATCTTTACAAGGAAAATGCGTCATATACATTGTGCCGTATTTTGTTTTTCAGGTATGACTCAAATGCCTTGATCACACGTACCGAGTAAACCGGCGAGACAGTGACGTATTTGAGATACACTGCGCGTCAACATCAGTTTTACTGTTGAACGTTGCAGCGTTAGCGCGCAGTGTATCTTAAATACGTCACTGTCTCGCCGGTTTACTCGGTACGTGTGATCAAGGCAAAAGTAATATAAATTAAAATACATGCTGGTTAAATAAAAAAACAAATGACGGCAAAATGTTGAGTAGTTTTAGTTAAAACTAACGTAACATTCATTGGAACCAATAAGATTAAGTTCACCGAACTGTGATCTGCGGGATGGAGTAATGTAATTTGATCTGAGACTAGATGCACGATCGTTTGATGTTGTACTGAGTATTGGGACCTAGGTTTCTAGTTTAAGCCCGTCATGTATGTACATGTACGTAAATTATACTTCAGTATTTTGCTTTGAGGTATTGCGATGATCTGCAGATATTAACTGAGCCTACTGAGCTGTGTTACATTAGATACATGACAAGTGTTACAGCCAGGGGTTGAAAACGGTTTCTAAAAACCCGTTCCGAATCGGTTAATAGAGGTTCTAGCTTCGGTACCGGGGTGGATACCTTTATGAAGAAGCTTTCTTTACCGGCCCACGCCCACGCCCACGCTCACTCCCACGCCCACGCCCACAAAGAAAGTAGGTAAGTTCTAGGTTAAGATCTATCCGAGTGAAATGAAGTATTTCCGAACATTATTACAAAAAACTTTACCGTATCGGATAAGTAACCGTTGGAACTCTTAAACAAAGTACACAGGGCACAGTAAACAGCTAGACCATTACGACAAATGTATTAAGTATTCTATCTGCAATCTTTTTTTCTATAATACAAGCTTTGCTTAATTTGGGACTAGAGTGATGTATGAAAATGTCCGCTATTATTTATTTATGGCATGTTCGCATTGACATCACCGAAGATCAGCGCTGTAGCAGCATATTATGTACAGTACATAATATGCTACTACTTTTTCATTTATTTATTCATCATTATGTATGTTAAGTTAAATTAAATATTGTCAGATCTTAGGACTATGTTTGTTGTAATTACATAATGTACCCCACTTAGGGTATTGAAACAGCTTGGAAAAGAGAGCGGACCGATTTAAAAGCATGCAAAGATTAATAAAATTATGTACTTAATAAAAATAAAAGATGTCAATAAAAATAAAAAATGTCAATATTTGTCGTCAAATACTCATCCAGTGAATAATAAGCTTTTGAAATGAGCATACTCTTTAATTGCCATATAAATATGTTGTCTTTTTCTTGGACCTTGATTTTTTCCGGAAGCTTATTGTATACTTTAACGGTCATCACATTTGTGCCCGAGCTGTGCATGTGTAGTTTAGATGGAGGTAGCACTGTACAGTACAGTAGCATACGTAGCAATAGTAGCACAGTAGCACATGCTACTACTACTACAATATGCTGAGTGATGGTCTAGTTTGCTGTCACAGATTATTAATGCACATTAATTTATTTGTAATAATTATTTAAAAATTGTATGAATTACATTGTTATTACTTAAATCTACTTTAATATGAATGCTAATTGTATCAAGATATTTCTAGATTTCTAATTGACGTATGAATAAAAGACGTATTACCAATATGAATAAATGATGATTTATGATTTAATATCATGTAATGGTTTGTTTCAATTAGTTTTTTGTAAGTATTTTTATTTTATCTGTGACACAAAGTTTTTTTCTTTTTTTCAAAGAAACTAGCCGATGGCTATAGAAGCGAGCTAGCTGTTTCCTTTTCAAATAGCGATACAACCCTACCTCCATGCATCTCGTCGTCAAAAGTAGGGCATTCCTTTCACGTTATTTTGCAAAGAGCCGGAACCGGTTCGCTTGCAACTTTTATGAGATCCAACTGCGCCTCTTAGGAGACAGATTGTTGCCAAATAATAATGGGATTCAGTGTCACATTAATTCGTAAATGCAAAACAATGTTTTTGTTCCTGTGTTCCAGTTTCAAGGATTTTCTGGTAATATTTACTTTGCATCCAACCGTAAAGAGTGGAAGGAGGGAGGGGAGGCCTTTGCCCTGCAGTGGGACAGTCATGGCTGATTAATAATAATAATTTACTGTATTATTTACATCTGTTCTGAAATAATAATAATTTAATCCTTGCAAACAAAAAAGTTTTCTTTCTGTCTTTAGTGGTCTAGTAGTTGTCTGCCTTCTAATTCTAAGTTCATAGATTTAAACCCACTATTTGCACACCTATGCTTTTCATTGAACTTTATTTAAAGGATATAAATTATTTAAATTAATTTAGCCGATTCTTTTATGATAGATATACCAGCGGACTTAAAACCAGTAAGTCATTTAATGTAAGAATTTCCAAAGATACAAGTGCTAATATTTTTATCAAGATAAACACTCGTCTACTTCCCCCATGACTCGTTTATTATAATTCGGATGTCCCACAATTTGGGGCCTTTAGCAAAGGTATTATAATTAATTTAAGAAGCCCGGACTGCGTGAAATTTATTTCGGGCTACGGTGGGTTTTATGAACGATCAAGTCTCATTTTAACCGACAATTTTACATTAAAATTTACCATAAAACATTCTTATATGTTGTAAATAAGATTTAAATGGAAAAGATATTATTTTGATAAATTAATAAATGAAGATCTTTGATTGACATTTGCCATTATTATTTTCAGTAAAAAAGCAGTCCTTTAAAAGTGCCTGACAGTTAATGTTTTTAAAATAAAATATCATACTTCAGCCAATCAGGGACGTTCACGAAAAATTATCGAGTTTTCTACAGTTTCTGATTGGTTGAATCTTGGGACATACTAATATATAACTTTAGGTTAACCGTGTGTAGACTTTAAAATTCTTACACCATACAATACAGGCAAGAGTCAAGAGACAAGTAAAGTTATTTATTTATCTAATGACTGTAGACCACAATAAAAACAAAAGCCCCATGTATCGATTAAAATAAGCAGTGTAAAACAACCTACATAAATAGTGAAAAGTACTTCTACACAAACTGGTTCGAAACTCTCTGAAACAGTTCGAGGGTCTGAAACTGGCAGTTTCAAAGGATTATTTGAAAACGTACGATTCGTGATTTGTACTCGGGTAAAGCCTACTTCACGTGCGACGAATGCTTAACATTTATGAATAAAAATAACGCAGATTTAAAAAAAGTATGCGTCATAAGTCATCATAATAAATCATGGAGGAATTTGGGGGAGACCTTTGCCCAGCAGTGGGACGAAATAGGTTAAAAAAGGTCATAAGACAGATACGAGTAGGTACATTAGTTTATATTACATTAATCCTAGATTGTTTTCTAAAAACCTAAATTCAATTGAAATCTCGAATAAAAGTCACAATTAAAGTCTTCTTTCTAATTAACAAAAATATCAAACCTTTTCTTTTAAAACTAATCTCATTAAACAAAACAAAAGTAATAAATTACTATACAAAATGTGCCTTACCTTTTCTCAACTTATTCAAAACGAATCTATTGTAGAACAGTTATAAAAGTTTGTTTCTCTACCTACTAGTTGGTAAAGAAAATCAGTTTAGAAACACCAACATAGATAGTATAAAGCAGGAACGGGTTATAGTTATTCCTAGGTAGTGTTTCCATTCTGTGGTTATGTTCGCAATCTACGCGTGTAGCACTTTCGTACTCACCGTAGCACGTTCGTAGGTATTTTGTAGAACGTAGCGTTTTGTCGACTTAATATAATGTTTTTTCCGCTTGTGGAAAGGAACGGGTAAAGTTATTTCCATAACAATAATAATTTCTATATTATTTCAATAATAATATCACAACTTTTAAATAAAACTTTACTTAAATTAGAAGAAATTTAATTTAGATAATTACTTGCAATAAAATGATATCATTTGCAAGCTTCATAAATTATTTTCAATATAAATTTTAAAAGTATTGTTTATGAAATAATAAAAGAAGGGAATAAATTAATAATATTCCTTGCGATCCCAGTCACAAGCGTTATTAACTTGCAACTGTAGGTATGTATCTATATATATATATATATATCTGTATATATTAGAAACTCTGTATGTATTTGTATATCTGTATAGATATATTATATTATTGTATCTACTTTAGCAGTAACCAATTACTTCAGTTCACACGCAGACAAACTCCGTTATAAGTTCGCTATGAGTTAATTCTTTGGAAGAATTAACTAGTTTTTGCGAAAGTTGCTCATTTCATTTAGGTTATTACAACTTTCTTTTATAAGTCAAATGAAAGATCTCTAAACAATCAAAATGTTTAAAAAGTAGAAAAAATATATTTTATGCATCAATTTAATTTTAATTAAGACTGTTGCAAACGATCTGTAGATAGAGTTTGTATATATAGTTATTATAGATAATGTTTGTAATATATATAAATAAAGATATTATATACAATGCTTTATTGTACACCAACACAAAAAAAGAAACAAAAACATCGAAATACCTAAGGTAAGTAAGAGTTAGTAAAGTAAGAGTTTGTACAATAATAGCTCAACTGGTAATTAAGGTGCCATATACTGCTCTGTTATTAGTTCATCCATTTATTAATAAACATAGCAAAGGGATGTCTAGCTTTGTGTGTCAACAAGAGTGTTACATAGAATAGAACCGTATTTATACTAGCAGTGATTGGTCAGCAGGGAGTTCAAAACAATCAAAAACTGGGTGGACATACATACTAGAGGTAAGCATGAGTCTCGTCGAGAGTTTGTAATCATCATCATCATCCGCAGCCAGATTTCGCCCACGGCTGGGCATAGGCCTCTCCACGGTTCTGTGCTAGTCTCCATGTGCGACGAATGATAGAAGTGGGTGAAAAAAGAAAACATGTGCCGATTCCACTTAGCGTGGGATAAAAGCAGGAGAATGATGATGCAAAAAACACGCGGGGGTTAGTTGAAATAATTAATTCCATGAACACACCTTTCTACGTTATTCTCTACGTTTAAGTCATAAAATCGTCTAATTTAAGCGTTCAAACCGGTGTTAGGATACGATGGGGCTGGCATACCATGTTTGGCAAAAGCCCCAAATTAAAATTGAATAAAAAAAAATCGGTGCTAATCAGTCGAGCCGTGAACTTTGAATGAACTAGGGAAACACAAATTCTCTCGAGACCGCATACGCGCGTCCAACCAAACGATAACGAGTTGCAAAAGATTCGGTACACTGAGTTTCAATACCACATTCGTCAGAGCCACAGTGTTGTGCCATGAAATACACTAGCATTGAGAAAAGTCGTAAAGAACAGAGTCTGTAAAAAGTATTTTTGATCCTAAGAAATCACGATATGAAAACAAAATCCTACTTCCTACTATCCTACTTAATACTATCCTACTTATTACTATCCTACTTCCTACTATAATATGCGAGCATGGATGTACGAGTATGTTTGTTAATCTTTCACGCCAAAACTACTAAATGGAATTTAATGAAACTTTGCAATTATGTTGTTTATACATCAGAATAACACATCGTTATAGTAGTTATAAAGATATTTTGCGAATTGTCAAAAATATAACGATAGCAAGATGGAGTCGCGGGCACCAGCTAGTTCTATATTTATCTCACAAAGAGTTGAAAGATATTTTTCTAATCGTAATCCGTGCATTGAGAAAAGTCGTACCAGTCTGTATAAAATACTTATCGTCATAAAAAATCACCATTTCTAAACAAAATTCTTTACGGTTTAATCTCTCCAAGACCTGATATATATATTTGTCAATGGGATTAGAATCATTAGTTGCTCCTTTTCAAACCCTCTTCGGACGATAGAATTGTCCAAGCAGGCCATAAAAGCACCTAAGTGCATGAGTGCACGCGATAAACACAACAGGAATGAGAAATGAACTGAACTACATCTAAGTACTGTTATTATATTTTTTTATCAGCGGTTAATATAGAATTTAACATCCCTCCGTAGTGCACTTTACCGTAAAAACTTGCGTTTAAACCATAAACTCGCTAAGCATAAATCATTAAAGTTTATACAACATGAGCAATATAGGTAAGGATTTAAATATTTTAACATATTAAGTAGGTAATCGTAAGTATTGAATATCTATTAAAATTCAAATTCGAGAGTTCTGAATCTAGTGACTCTGCCTTTCGATCTTTATCTATTAGTCTAAGATCCCACCATAGAACCACCTTCACCGGGCACCGACCTTTTTTTTATATTAATCATGCTCTGTACTGAAATATTTTGGCCAACCCATTTACAATATATTTACTGACACATTTAATTTTATATAAATATCTTTTCATCCAATAACCAGCCCGGTGAAGGTCGTTCTATGGTGGGATCTCATACTACTTATATGATTTTTCAAATTTCTGTCAGCGCTTTCAAATGTAACTTAAATCAAGAGGAAATCTGCGACGAAGTACATTTTTGTGCCCGCTGGCCGCTTTTCTGGCTATTTTGTAGAAACGGTAGTTTTCCCACTGTTTTCTAATAGATGTAATGATTATTCAGCACATATAAAACAAATTAACTAAACCTTACCGATCCTAAGCAAACCACACAAACTCTCAGCCGAACGGACCGATTAATGATCATTTACTTGTGTTTACTAGCTAATAACAACTTAAATGTTATAGCCATGCAATTTATAAACTCATCTATTTTCGATGAATTGTCTTAATTTGTTTACTATTTTTGTAAGATACATTTATTGTTTACGAAAGGGTGGGTGTACAATATATGTTGGTCTTGTTCAACGCTACTATATATTATTAGGTGTAAACTTACCTGGCTTATATGTTTGGACTTTGTAGTTTATTGTACTGTTATTTCTAAAATAAAGTTACATAATACTTTTGTCATCATTACGTATGGTAATCAATACTTCAAGTCTGCGCTATCTTTTTATAAGATAGACCGTATACCTCTATCTCAATTTAAAAATCTGTATACTTTTGTACATCTGTTTGTACAAAGTAGATGCATTTACGTCACGTATAATTGAATGTCCCGAATGAATGCCAAGCTTTAGTAATTAACCTATGATTACCCCTCAGGGTACCTTTGTTGCGAAACAAGCACGTACGTACATATAGTTTATGTGATATAAGTAAAATACGTTTATTTAAGTACTGAGAAACAACAGATTTTTTTGACCATATCCACGTTTATGTTACAACATTTCACCATGTACAGTTAGTTACGTTAATTAACAAAGTAAATGTAACATGGTGACATTTAGTCTTTTTATCTGAATTTAGCTGCACTTTCTCGGCTTTAGCGGCTTTCAAACGAGGGTTTCTTTTAAAGTCCTGGAATTTTTTTTTCTCGCAGGATTACAAATAAATAAATAACCGTGCTGCAATGTGACTATGACCAATACACATAACGTATTTAAAATTAAATTACGTAAAAAACGTAATTAAAATTATTATATACAGTTATGTATATAAATTGCATAGCGAATTGCCCTGAAAGCAGTATAGCAGCATACCATCAAAGTGAATGCTGAACTACCAACAAGGTTAATTCCAATCTTGTTTCCAGGAGTGCGGTTCAGGCAAGCAGACAGGTTTGTATTGGTTGCCATCACTATGACAACCCGCCGCTGACCGGAAACCGTTTTACGATCACCTTTATTGTTCCAAGTGTCAAAGTGCCGACAATCGTGACACTTCGTACACTTTGTCAGTGTTTATGGGGTCGGTTAAATAACTAGGTGTTGGGACTTGAGGAAAATAGGCTTGAAAATAATCATTATTATAACGTAGCTTTATAAAGACCCTTTCAAAAAAGGACCTTTTTTCTGGTTGCGATTCATTGGTTGAATTATTACAAGCATCAATAATTAATAACTAAATAGTAAGTTTGAAGGAGAAGGCTTATACCCAGCAGTGGGGTATTACGGGCCTATGATGATGATGATGAAATATTATTACTGTTAGAATTTTAAAATAGAAAGATTAATTGATGCAATATCACATTTCAACTTGATTTTGACTCGACGACCTAAAGATTGGATGCCGGGATTGCAACCACTAATCCACCGGCGCTCACAACATGTTTTTGTTCTACTAAAAAGCATACATAGTAGAAAACACTCCATTTATAAAAGCCTCGAACCAAATGGGATCAATCCAACGATAATTGAATTCTATTGTTGAGTGGCTCTGCATTTGCAAATCCAAATCTGAGTAATATCAATTGGCTTTCAGGATTAAAGTATTTTTAGAGTTTTCCTATAATACTCATAATAGCTGGAGTGAGTGGAAGAAAACTTGTTGTACCGACCCCACCTAGTTATATGTATATAATACTAGCTGACCCGTGCCCACTTCGTTGGGCATAATTCGATCGTTTTTTCTCCGATTCACTTTGCAAAACGGACTACCACGTAAACGCCTTTTATTTTTCGGTTTTTTATATAACCTATGACACTCAGCAATACTGTGGCTTTCTATTGGTGAAATAATTTTTAAAATCGGTTCAGTAGATCCCGAGATTACCCCTTACAATTTAACAAAGACACAAACTTTACTTCATTATAATATTAGTAGCAGGGAGATGATTTTATTTTGTAATAGTCGATATAAGTAAATAAAAGTTTTTAAAAACATACCTATATCGATATATACTCTTACATACATAAATCAAAGTGAGTTTAATTAACTTTCGGTTTAATTAACAAAATTACAAATAATGATAAATTGTTTCTGCTATAGAGCTTTGAAAACAAAACCCTGCGTAATTTGCTAATGGATGGATAACGCTGGATGTGACCTAAAATTGTTTTTTCGTAGTTATGTTCATAAGTGCACTTTAGACTGAACACTAAAAAGCTTTGGCGTCCTTTACGCGGTATATAAAACTGTGATGAACTAATACGCTTACTAGTTTTTATTTACGTTAAAATCTACAACTGTTTTCTATTTTTCAATACTAAATGGATACAGGTGTGGCACCGCGTAGTGTAGGACGCCCTCCGGCAAGATGGAGCAACGATACAAGAAATGTAGCGCTAACATGATGAGAAGAGCCTAAGACCGGTTTCAGTGGTGCGGCTTGGAAGAGAGCTTAGTCCAGCAGTGCACTGATATGATTGATGATGATTATGACTTAATAATTAATCGTGCGCACCGAATATACATCAAGTAGGAAGTAGGTCGAATCATTATTTAATAATTTATTATGTATTTGGTTTTACGTTGATTAGCTTCAAGTAAAATATTGTCAATTATTCCATTTCTTTTTGTAAAAAGAAAGTTGTTAGAAGAAAGTGTCCAAAAACAAAAAAATATCAATAACCAGCAAAAGTTTCGAAGGAAAGAAATATAAGAATACTTTGAAATTTATCATCACAAATGTACATTTAACAAGTAAAATTATAAACTTTTTGACTTCGAAAAACTTTGTTTTCCAATACTATGAAATTAGCAGTGAGTTCTACCGTAAAATTGTATTTTCTTTCATATTTTTTAACAATATTATTAAACCTTGTTATTATATACTTACTAGAAAAAATAATTAAATTGTCCCAATACTGGCAGTATTACATATATCTATTTTTCCGAATTTTGACTGAGATTTTGATTAGAATGTGTTTACAAAAATCATGTTTGCATATATAAACAATCTAATTACCATAGAACAAGCTTTTTTTAATCAGATACTGAATAACATTGTGTTGACAGGCGTCTCAGCTCAGTTGGAAGTAGCTGTCTTTCATGTGGGTCGTGGGTTCGATTCCCACACAGGGCAAATGTTTGTGTGATGAACATAAATATTTGTTTTGCTGTGTCTGGGTGTATGTATTCTATGTATGTATTTACAAAAAAAAAATGTATTTCAGTATTATATCAGCAGTCTAGTTCCCATAGTACAAGCTTTGCTTAGTTTGAGACTAGATTTATTTATTTATTATTTATTTAAGTGACCTTAAATATTCATATCTTATATTAAAAGCCTCATTACGCATAGAACTCCCTACTCAGCCTCTACTTCACGGAAACAACACTATTCTATTGCCTTTGTTCTTGGATACACCATTCAAAACGTCACATTCAATCAGCTATTCAGCGCAACTACATTGTTTCAAGATGTACGTACATATAGGTTTATGAAGCCACCTTGCCTATTGAATTTGCGGATATATCAAGCGTTTGATCTGACTGAGTTATGTGAAGCTACCTCTGATGAGTGGTTTGAGAACCTGCAGATATCTTGATGTAATCTTATCTACAGGAGATTGCACTTATGAAGCACTTATGAAGCACTTATTACGTATTTATATCGTACAAACAATTAAATATTTCCTCGTTATATTATTAGTTTAGATGAGGCACATGTTATTTCGTTTTGTTTGTATTCCGCACTTATCGGGTTGCAAGCTCCACTTTTAATATATAGACATAATACTATAAGATGCGTGGAAAAGTTTAGCTAAAATATGATAGATTCTATTCCATCCAGTAATTATGACAAACAAGTCACGTAGCAGGGTAAAGTGAAATGTCACA
The DNA here is from genome assembly GCA_932527185.1 of Ecliptopera silaceata. Classification (NCBI taxonomy): domain Eukaryota; kingdom Metazoa; phylum Arthropoda; class Insecta; order Lepidoptera; family Geometridae; genus Ecliptopera; species Ecliptopera silaceata. The sequence continues at coordinate 9,627,448 of OW052193.1, read as the reverse complement.
CGGAGCTCAGGGCGCCTCAGAGGCGTGGGTCGACCCGTACCCACTGCAGGGGCCATTAGGCCGCACTCGCAATTCATCACGTTACGGTTCTGCCAATCAACCAGTCCACATGAACTCTTGGTTAAAAACCTTGAGAAAAAAAATATTTTAGAGTTTTTGAGGACTATATTTTGATACTTGGGTTGGGCTAGTTAGGATGTGGGAAACATGCAACATGGTACAATTTAGTTGACAAATGGCTCGCTTTTAAATTCTTAAAGAAGTAATCCAATCATAATTACAATGTCTACATGATAGTCGAAACTCATTATGGCAACAAAACCTTACATCGTTTGTGTTCATTCTTACAAAATGTACATAGGCATATAAAATACATAAGAAACAGTTGAGCTATCTACAGACCGTTGCAAACGTTCTATAGATAGTTCAACTGATCCAAATCATTACCAATCGGAAGCGTATCCAAGATACTGGCTGCATTGCCGCGCTGAATAGCAATGCTGATACGCTGGGCCAGATACTCACCAGCTCTCGGGTCACGCGTCGCTGCGACTAGACGCCCAGAAATAATTTTGACAATAACATCCTTACTCAGGACAATGTTAATAAAAATACATGTTGCATACACATAAAATCTTCAACAATCGGTTATTGCTTCTGCAAAGCAGGCAGATTTAGAGCAAAACCAGACTTTCAGCTACAAATTGCCAAGTGCTCATAAAATGACTTTGAGAGGATCGCGTTGCCAATCCCTGTTTACGATCCGCCATCTTTATTATCCAAAATGATTACGCTGGAACAATGACGCACGCTGCGATGGTAAATGAAGGTATAACCTGACTGTAATCATTATTAAAAAGTTCTTAGGTGTTATGAGCTGTGCCTAGAATTTGGCTTGTCTGACATGTACCTAAATAAATGTGATTAAACTGTATGAAAAAACCACCTTGGTTAAAGTGACTTTAGCGCTTGAATAAATTTAATTTTTTATTCATAAAAATGCAGTGGACACAAAGGGCCCACTAGCCGCAGCCATATACACAAATGCGGATGATATTGATAGCTAGAATTGAAGCATTAGTTACAGATAGCACCGATGCAGTGCCTTTGCAAAACTACTATATAAAATCAAAACTGAGTTCCTGAAAAAAAAAAGAAAAATAAATAATGATGAACCAGTTCATACTCCGGAAATATGTACCAGAAAGCGATTAAGACTAAGTTAAAAATAAGCATAAGCTCACTATAAATCCGGTTATCCTTATCGCTGGTATAATAAAGCTCACTCGCGGCGGGTTATTGCTCGCTAACAACCAATAAACTAGACCAATACACCGTAAAACGTGAACGTGATTTCACATGATTGAGCGAATAAGCTATAAGTAGGTGACTTGTGAATGAACTAGGACTATTTGAAAAAAATATTATAAAAGACTGCATTCATATTGACAGGCGTCAGAGCTCATTTGGTAGTAGTTTTGCCTTCCATGCTGTGGGTCGTTGGAGGGCAAATGTTTGTGTGATGAACATAAATATTTGTTCTGTGTCTCAGTGTTACTTTGTATTTTATGTACGCATTTATAAAAAGATTACACTATAAGTGAGAACCTTCTTTTTTTAGTCGGTTGAAAAATACACTCTTATGTCGGGTGGTACATTTTTCTTGTTCAATTACTATATGATAATTTTTTTTATTTAATCCTAATGACACTTAATCTAGAACTATCCCAGTAATAACATGCTGGTTGTTAGAAATAGGAAAGCTTTACGAAGTCTGAATAAAGTTTGATAGTAGCTCATCAAAACTCCTCACTCAGTGTCCATTATGAACTTTAATGTTCGTGTCAGCGGAGTAGGAAACTAAGTAAACCAAATAGGCGATATAATTCAATATCCTATTCTGTTTTAGTCTGGTAGTTTCAAATAATTATATATTCACGGAAATTTCACACACCGCGCTCAGAGGGCTTAGTCCGAAGACGCATTTTAAAACTCCCTACTCTCGAGCCGACAGTCGTCTCTCGGATGTCCATACATTTTTGTATGGCTATCCGAGAGACGACTGTCGGCTCGAGAGTAGGGAGTTCCAAATTGCACCTTCGGACTAAGGGCTCTGATCCCAAACTAAGCAAAGCTTGTAGGTACTCGTATTATGAGAACTAGATTGCTGATAGACTACTTATGTAAACATTTGTTCTGTAATATTTTATATTTACATAAAATGCATAGCAACACTCAGACACAGAAGAAACAGTACTCTATATTCATCATATTATAAATGTTAGTTCTTGGTGGGCATCGAACCCATAGCCCACAACATGACAGGTAGAGCTACCACCAACTGAGCTGTGACGCCGTTTCAATACCTGAAATTGTATTCAAGAAGTAAAATAAACTTTTAAAGGTAGCTATAGACTACGCTTTGATTCGTTCAGTTTGTTTAAGAACTTGCGAAAGACAATCAGGAAAGTGCCATTATAAACGAGGGAAACGAACTCAATATATAAACTTACGACTATACAGTACTTACAAAATGTACATTGTCATATAAAATACATAAGAAACAGTTGAGCTATCTATAGACCGTTGCAAACGATCTATACATAGCTCAACTGATCCCTGATCCAAATCAGTACCAATCGGAAGCGTACCCAAGACACTGGCTGCATTGCCGCGCTGAATAGCAATGCTGATACGCTGGGCCAGATACTCACCAGCCCTCGGGTCACGCGTCGCTTCGACTCAATATATTAGCTATAGTAAAATCTTTTTGTCCAAGCATTTGTTTGTATACGACCTTTGCTTTGGATAAATGAGTCAAGAGCTTGTTAACGAGTTTACAGAAATTATTTAACTGCAGTCAAATTCACAGATTTCTCTAGCTGTTTCAAAGCATTGTTAGACCTCCAATTTCAGTATTTGCTTCCGTTTTCATTTGTTTGCGATGCAATATATTAATTAGAAGTTGAACTTTGAACAGCACTTCACAGTGGTTTGTAGTTCAAACTCACTCTGTATTTCACTGAATATTTGTGGTCAACATTTTTAGTGTATTGTGTATTTTCCGTAAATAAATGACCGCCTAGAGTGCACAGCGAGCATCCGTAATGTAATTTCCTCGGGGTTCGTATATGGGTGTTGGTCTGTTGGTATTTTCTCCGTCACATACATATAAATACATATACATATTGTTTTACCACTGCACATTGTTGCTTCCAAGTTACATAACTTCACAATACACATAAATAGATCTATTCAAATTATAGCTTAAGTAAGTGTCCATTGCGTGAAAGCTGCGTATGGTAGGTAATACTTGGTTGGAATCCGGATTATATGAGAGATGTACTACTAGTACATCTCTCATATAATCCGGATTCGAGCCATTGCATCTATATTGGTTTGTTTAATTAGCGTAAAGAACCAACTTTCACATACTCGCATTGTTATGTTCCGATTTGTATTTACAAAACATAAGCCTCAGAGCGCGTCCAACTCAAAATTATTTTATTCAATAAAATCTCACTAATCACAAAACACAAGTCGTGATCACAAAGCACGTCCTCGACGGACGTTTTCAACGAGACAATGCATCGTAATGGGCAGAATTTAATATCAAGTCCACTTATCCCAACATTATTTGTTTCTATAAAATAGAAATAGACCAAGTTGAAATATCAACAGGTTTCAAAGCGAATCTTTCAAGATATTTCTGAAACCAATATCTTGCAATTGAGTTTACTTCATTTTATTTGTTCTAGAAAAATAACAACGAGTTATTGTTGTTTGAAATCTTCCATCATTATTTTCCACCGTTTGTTTTTGCTAGCACAAATCTTAGTCAAGTATATAATATAATAGAGTAAAGTATATTTATTGTACCTACGTGTTAGTGCCACAATTAGTAAACTTGTATTAATAAAAAGCACTATATTTACCATTTAGGAGGTGTTGTTAAGCCAAATAAACTACAATAAAGTAATAAATAAATAATGTTGGATAATCCACACAACATCACCTAGCCAGCACCTAGCTAGCACCTAGCTAAGCAGAGCTTATGTTATGGGTAAGTACTAGAAGACTGATATACTTAATACAATACATTGCATAGATAGATATATTTTATTATGTGTATGTTTCAAGCAATTCTATTTTACGGAAATACCAACACAAAGTTCCACATTTCCAACAATTGTATGATAAACTTTAACATATCGTCCTGTCAGTTCGCTTTGAAACCGTCCAAGTTTCTCGTAATCCCAGTTCAAAACTCCATACATACTGTATCGAGAACTAATAACTACTGGAGGGGTATCCTGACAACTGAAATGTTTTTGAACTGTTATTTGATCGAATCGCAGTTGAGTTTTCTTCTTCGTCTTTTATTGATATTTTGAACGATCTATTTTCATACCGTTTGATAGAATTAACGAAAAATCAGGTAGGCCATGCTCAAATCAGGTAGGCCACGTGCTAAACTGCGGCATTGACGTCATTTTTAACAGCTCAGTCATAATTTTATAAAGCTCAGTCACGTCAGTCCACGAAATTCCACGGAATACTGATGAGTTACTATAGTAAAATCATCGAAAACTGAACTGCAACTAATAGGATATTCGGTCACGCAAGTTTCCCCTTGCTGGATATCCCCCTGCAAAGGTGGCGACAAGTTCCGTTATAATGCATTTGTCGACAGGTGGGGGCGGTACGGAGCAAAGATAAATAGTAAGGAAGGAACTCGTAATAAAAGTAAACACTAGAACCGCGTTCGGAGCCACGCCATTGCAGTCAAGTTGATAAATAAAATAATGATATTTGTACAGTACGTTCTTTCAATACGTTTAGTGCTCTAATGAAAATTTGTGTAAGTATGGGAATATGTGGATTACTTGAATTTCTGAATTAGCGAAAAGATTCTAATGGAAGATAAATGATTTGATATTCTAAAATCACATAAATCAGAATCCAAGCAACACTAACATGGTAAAAGAACTGTGAAATGAAGTGAAAAATGTCAGTCCTTGATAAATAATGCAATTCGATAAATTTCTTACAAACTTTATTGTCATAGATAGAAACTTGGTTTCAAATAATTTCACACTTTGTTTTTTGAACATACAATGCATTGCCTTACCGAGCACGTTATGGATGTGCCTTGAGAGGCAACATACTGCGTCCATCACGTTGAGATTATGAATGTTAAGTCTCTAAAACCTGTACCTAATTGCGCCGGTGGTAATACACTAGCAAAACAAACTAACATTTTTTACAGCATAAAATGGTAAGGTAGGACTTCCCAATTACCTACTCTATTTACGATTAGTAAAATATGAATAACATTTTTTTTATTTGACATACACAAAATATTAACAGACTTTTAACACCCTATCTTATAAAAAGTTGGCGTTGACTTTAAGTCATCATTAGGTATGGTAATCAATACTGCGCTAACTTTTTATAAGATAGACCGTATAATTATACTTATACGTAGAAATATAATGACATGTCACAACACTCAAGTTGTGATATATAAAAGCTCCATTAGCCGTCACAGAAAAGTTATCAAGTAACACATCATTACCCTTTTGTGTTTCGAGTCATAAACAATTCATGTAACAACATGATTTTGTGTACAAAATGAAATGTGTAGAGACGTCCACTAACAATGTTGGCGTCACTTCTCTCACCTTCGTTATTATCTACGGGAATTTCACATTGTTTCTCAATATAATGTTGTTACATTGATGCAGACAAAGCGTGGGTTTTTAGGGTGCTGGTTTATATGGCCTGTATGACGCAAAACGTCAAACTTTAACCAAACAGTATTTACTCGATAGCATAAAAACGTCAAGTGTACAATAACTTTGAAATTGGAAAATGTTCTTTTTTTGACAATACATGTTCTTTTTTTATGTTTTTTTAAGCGTCAGTGATGCTAACTATTCTGCAGTAAGGTTCCAAGTTTTAAAAAAATATGGTAGTAGTCAAGTCGTATATTTGGCGTAGGTATAGGTAGGTACTCTGTGGTCTAGTAATCTATACTTGTAACAGGATATTTTTTTTTATAATTTCAATTATTAAATAAGTTTTTACTTTAATTTGATTAAGCCTTAGAATGAACAGTTTCAGTAAAATAAATAATTAAATAGGTTATAAATCTGCTTAACAAGATTTTTGTTCTGCATTTAGAATTTATTTAGCTTTTATAAATACAATGTATCTGCAATCTTTGGTGTTACTTAGTTTAGTTTAGAACTAAAATACATTGTTGGTAATGTCGATGAATACTTATCAAAGAAGATTAAAGCAAAGAGGACCTATGTATACCGTTGATAAACTTTTACATAGTAATCCAGTTTGAACCGCTTTAAGCTGGATTTTTCCACTGTTTATTCACCGTAGGTTCTTAGTAGCATCAAATGTAATTTTGGTGAGTACTTATATTATTATGTACATCCGATGAGATCCTTTTGAATCCCATTACCATAATGTAAGGTTGAAGAATAATGTTATTTTGACTATGGTATCTTTAGCACGAGATTTTGATGATTTGATAACTTCTAGTTATTGCGGAAAGTGTGCAATTTTTTTTCCTAACCTATCTCGTCCCACTGCTGTGCAAAGGTCTCCCCCAAGTCCTTCCACTCGTCCCTATTCTCCGCTTTTTTCCACCAATTCCCCACGAAAGTGTCTAGGTCTTCCCGGCATCGTCTCCTTGGTCGTGCAAAAATATGGTATTTTTAAATTTAAGTAACAAAACTCACAGCACTTAAAGGGTGATTGATTGATTATGATTAAAATTTAGCTATAAAATAGACAGCCAAAATAGTTAGAGGGATATAAACATTTATAGTAACAAAATCGACGAGAGAGAGTATATCAATAAAGAAATATGGTACATATTTTTTTTTTTTAACATAACCGCAAGATTTTATATTATAACTTAGCTTTAGAATAGTGGTTGTGTTCTTTGTGGGGTCTACCACCGGAGTTATTTCAGCCACCAAACTATTCTGGTTTAAAGGAAAAAAACAAAATTTATTACATAATAAATGAATAAAAAAAAAATGCTGGATATCCACACAACATCATCTAGCCCCAAGCTAAGCAGAGCTTGTGTAGGCACTAGAAGACTGACATACTTAATACAATACATTACATAGATAGATATTTTTTATTCTATAAATAAAATACCCAGAACACCCGGAATAAATATTTGCAGATCGTACAAACATTTATCCCGAGTCGAGAATCAAACCCGCAACCTCCACGTTGCAAGCGGAACTTCGCCCGCCGCGCCACATCGGTCGTCAACGAACTTATACATAAGTACGAAATAATATACGTCCGTATTGTGGTTTATTATTTTTTAAGCTTATGTTTGAACATGTAAAGGTTTATAGAACAATGCTATGGGTACTGAATGGATTTTTCTCTATGAATATTAATCATTTTGAAAGGCCAAATAAATAAAGAAGCTACCGGCATTTCTAACATTAAATTTAGCCGTAAAAGTAAATTGAATCAATTGAATTTGAAACAACTGTTTGATGTACAAAAAGTCTGAAAAGCTTTCACGTACAGTTTTTTATTTAAGTGATGGAAAAAGCCGTGGGCCATCTAATGCTTAGCGATTACAATAAAAAATCTCGAAAATCATAGAACCTGAATATAAATTATTTTAGTTTTATGAAAAAGCGAGATATTTGACGACCGATGTGGCGAAGGTCCACCTGCGACGCAGAGATTGCGAGTTCGATTCCCGTCTTGGGATAAATGTTTGTACGATATTCAAATATAGGTAAGTTCTGTGTCTGGGTGTTACTATGTATTCATAATGTACATACATAATGTATTTCGAAAAAAAAATGCATAGGTATAAGTATTCTTACAGCAATCTTGTTGCCATAGTACAAGCTTTGCTTAGTTTCGGATTAGAATGTGATGTGTAAAATGTCCGTGAATGTTTATTTGTTATTTTATTTATTTAAACCATACCATGACGTAAGTATAATATATATGATTGAGACGAGTTTATTGTTTGACAATAAGCAGTTCAATTACAGCTAATACGATCCTCGAAGTGGAAATTTGAATCGCAAAGAACCCTTAGAAGTAATGAAAAAACCGCCATTTTTAATATGGGATGTTTTTTCTTCTTATCTGTAGGGTCTCTAAAACATAGTTAAATAATATTAGGTATATTATTTGGGATTTTGATTTGTTTTAATATCTGTGATATTTGTTTGATTTTTATACCGGTTGGGTTACTTGATGAGAAAAGTAATTGTCTAAATATATCAGAAATGTTGTCAATATTGCGTTGTGTAAAGTATGGATTTTTTATTAATTAACGCACTGTTGGAATATTTATCATTTGTTGTACAAATAATTACACACATACTGTATAAAAATGAATTAGTATTATATCAGCAATCTAGTTCTCTCAACTTTGCTAAGTTTGGGGCTGAACAGAATTTCATGTATGTGTGAAATATCCGTGACTTATTATTATTTTTCACAAACACAAAACTGTTTTGAATACAATTTTGTTACAATTTATATGACACTTCAGTAATACGGTCCGCAGAAAACCGCACAAAACAAAATACCTCGATATTTCTCGTCGTTTCAATTTGTTCCTGAACGATAAAAAGTCACGTCTTAACCTAGTTTAATATTTTAAAATTATTTATACGTCTTTAACTATCTTATCAAAAGTTAGCGCAGACTTGATGTCTAGCCATACGTTATGATGCCATAAAGTCAATGCTAACTTTTTATAAGATAGAGGGTAAATATTTGAATGTCATATTATATGTATAAATAATAGATAGCTCAACTGTTTCTTTTGTATTTTATATGACAATGTACATTTTGTAAATACTGGGGCCCAATTTTCGCGCTTTAGAGATTCGACGAAATCGACGTAGGTCGATAAAAGATGGCGGATGTCGAAAAAATGCTAAATAAGCTATTCTCGTGATGTCGCTAACAGACTTATGTCGTAAGAAATCTTTAGACAAGCAACGAGTGGTCCCGAGCGTTAGAGATCGAATGTCGAAGGATAGCAGCCATTTTCTAAGGACAACTCTGCCTGTTTTGACAAGAAAAGTGGGTTGATATCTACTCTCACTCTGTGTGTGATTCAGTTTCTGTTGGTTTCCTATTGTGGTGGGTCCTAGCAAATATTTTACGACGGTTGATGAATTTATCGTTGAGTTTTTAACGCTTTCCATCTCAAACAGTTTTCGCCAATATCAAGTTGATATCAATAATATACTTAACTGAATTAACTAAATAATATACTTATAGATTAAAATAAATTTATTTCCAGAAAAATATGTAACATCGAGTCAGTAAAAAGTTCACTTCACTTCTTCTTTTTGGCTTTTGTGGCTTTAGTTTCATAAACCGTAGAATGGAGATAAAATATGGAGAAACGTAATATAACTAAAGCCACTAAAATCCGCTTGTGTTTCCCATATTCCTATACGCTGCAGAGACGTGCACTCTTAGGGAAAGTGAGAAAAAGGTAGATGCTCTTGCGATGTGGTGCTGGAGAACAATGCTAGGAGTATTGTGGACAGAGTTTCACACAAATCAATCCACACTCCAAGAACTTGGCATCAAGCAACGTCTATCGTCCGTTGTGCAGTCGCGTATCCTCACTTTCTTTGGGCATTTGTCTCGTCGTGGGGGAATTTCCATTGAACGCTTGGTGGTGCAGGGCAAGTTCGAAGGCAAAAAAGCGCGCGGTAGATCACCCATGAAATGGACAGACCAAATAAGAGCAGCCATTGATCTTCCCTAAATGTATATTTGTTATGTATATTTTTATTAATATGATGATGTAAAGAGTTAAAAACATGACGTTATTTGACTTGACGTTTGATAGCATGTAAAGGCTGGTTTAGACAGGGTCAGTAACTGACTACAAATTCGAGGCAAGTCAGTGCTGACCCGAAAAAAACCCTGTGTAAACTGATTTGAAGTCCAGTACAGTGGGTTGAAGTCAGCGCTGACTTGAATAATCGGAATCGAATCGGACACGAATATTTTAAAGTCAGTTGAAGCACCCCGCCACCCGCGCACCCCCGCGCCAGGCAAATAAACTCTGTGTAAAGAAACAAGTCAGTGTGTGGTTAGTCACTGCCGCTGCGTTGTAGAGTGACCACGTTTTTTTCGCTGGCGATAAAAATGACACGTAAGCTTAGCGAAGACGAAACCTTAAAATTGGTGCAATTATATTGCGAAAACTAGTGCCTTTGGGATAATAAACCCCTAAATTACCGCAATAAAGAAATGCGGTCAACGGCGTTGCAAAATATGGCTCAACAAATGTAGTTTATTTTTAGTTATCTCATTTACTACCATTTCTATTAACTAATTCAACAGCAAAATTGATAATTTTTTCAACAAATAATTAAATCGTCGTTTCAGTTGTTTTCGCGAATTCATTTTTCCCACTGACTTCACATGTGTGCTCACCTTGAGAAACGCACCACTACTACTTACTTCAGGTAAACAGTTAAAGTCAGTCGCGGCGCCGACATTGGCGCTGCGACTGACTTGTCTACTGACCCTGTATAAACCAACCTTATGACTGAACTGACAGTATAGAGTTTACTTACCTACCACAAAGTTTCGTACTACGCAAGTAAAACATGTAAAGGTAGTCAGACACTGGATATGATAATTTTTGGTTCAAAAACTATTTTTTTCTGTAATTATTTACTATAATTTGATATTCCATATTATAATCATTTCATAATCTATGTTGTGTGAATACTTGAGGCCACAAATGTATATAGATTCAGATTTAACGAGATCTTGTTAAAATAATAGCTGAAACGGAACGTATAATTGGTTTCTCTACAGAAATGTCGTGCCACCATTTGTCGAATCCTAGTGGGAATACGGTTTTTTGAATCGTCAGACATTTTCGTGAGATTTTGCCTAGACATTCAAGCTTCGTCAAGATCTCTATCTCGCCAAAATCGCTACAATCCGAGAATTGGGCCCCTGTATAGTCGTAAGTTTGTTTGTGAATAAAGACCTTTTTATTCAAAGTAAAAAAAATATACAATTTGACTTTGACTAGTGCCAATATCTATTATATGAAGCTATACAAATGATAGAGTAATTCAAACGCACGCACTGGCCCCCAATTCTCGGATTGTAGCGATTTTGGCGAGATAGAGATCTTGACGAAGCTTGAATGTCTAGGCAAAATCTCACGAAAATGTCTGACGATTCAAAAAACCGTATTCCCACTAGGATTCGACAAATGGTGGCACGACATTTCTGTAGAGAAACCAATTATACGTTCCGTTTCAGCTATTATTTTAACAAGATCTTGTTAAATCTGAATCTATATACATTTGTGGCCTCAAGTATTCACACAACATAGATTATGAAATGATTATATTATGGAATATCAAATTATAGTAAATAATAACAGAAAAACATAGTTTTTGAACCAAAAATTATCATATCCAGTGTCTGACTACCTTTACATGTTTTACTTGCGTAGTACGAAACTTTGTGGTAGGTAAGTAAACTCTATACTGTCAGTTCAGTCATAAGGTTGGTTTATACAGGGTCAGCAGACAAGTCAGTCGCAGCGCCAATGTCGGCGCCGCGACTGACTTTAACTGTTTACCTGAAGTAAGTAGTAGTGGTGCGTTTCTCAAGGTGAGCACACATGTGAAGTCAGTGGGAAAAATGAATTCGCGAAAACAACTGAAACGACGATTTAATTATTTGTTGAAAATATTATCAATTTTGCTGTTGAATGAGTTAATAGAAATGGTAGTAAATGAGATAACTAAAAATAAACGACATTTGTTGAGCCATATTTTGCAACGCCGTTGACCGCATTTCTTTATTGCGGTAATTTAGGGGTTTATTATCCCAAAGGCACTAGTTTTCGCAATATAATTGCACCAATTTTAAAGTTTCGTCTTCGCTAAGCTTACGTGTCATTTTTATCGCCAGGGAAAAAAACGTGGTCACTCTACAACGCAGCGGCAGTGACTAACCACGCACTGACTTGTTTGTTTACACAGAGTTTATTTGGCTGGCGCGGGGGTGCGCGGGTGGCGGGGTGCTTCAACTGACTTTCAAATATTCGTGTCCGATTCGATTCCGATTATTCAAGTCAGCGCTGACTTCAACCCACTGTACTGGACTTCAAATCAGTTTGCACAGGGTTTTTTTCGGGTCAGCACTGACTTGCCTCGAATTTGTAGTCAGTTACTGACCCTGTCTAAACCAGCCTTTACATGCTATCAAACGTCAAGTCAAATAACGTCATGTTTTTAACTTTTTACATCATCATATTAATAAAAATATTTATAACAAATATACATTTAGGGAAGATCAATGGCTGCTCTTATTTGGTCTGTCCATTTCATGGGTGATCTACCGCGCGCTTTTTTGCCTTCGAACTTGCCCTGCACCACCAAGCGTTCAATGGAAATTCCTCCACGACGAGACAAATGCCCAAAGAAAGTGAGGATACGCGACTGCACAACGGACGATAGACGTTGCTTGATGCCAAGTTCTTGGAGTATGGATTGATTTGTGTGAAACTCTGTCCACAATCCTCCTAGCATTCTTCTCCAGCACCACATCGCAAGAGCATCTACCTTTTTCTCACTTTCCCTAAGAGTGCACGTCTCTGCAGCGTATAGGAATATGGGAAACACAAGCGTTCTGACGAGCCGGATTTTAGTGGCTTTAGTTATATTACGATTTCTCCATATTTTATCTCCATTCTACGGTTTATGAAACTAAAGCCACAAAAGCCAAAAAGAAGAAGTGAAGTGAACTTTTTACTGACTCGATGTTACATATTTTTCTGGAAATAAATTTTTTTTAATCTATAAGTATATTATTTAGTTAATTCAGTTAAGTATATTATTGATATCAACTTGATATTGGCGAAAATTGTTTGAGATGGAAAGCGTTAAAAACTCAACGATAAATTCATCAACCATCGTAAAATATACCCACCACAATAGGAAACCAACAGAAACTGAATCACACACAAAGTGAGAGTAGATACCAACCCACTATTCTTGTCAAAACAGGCAGAGTTGTCTTTAGAAAATGGCTGCTATCCTTCGACATTCGATCTCTAACGCTCGGGACCACTCGTTGCTTGTCTAAAGATTTCTTACGACATAAGTCTGTTAGCGACATCACGAGAATAGCTTATTTAGCATTTTTTCGACATCCGCCATCTTTTATCGACCTACGTCGATTTCGTCGAATCTCTAAAGCGCGAGAATTGGTACCCTGGCCACTGAAAAGAAGGTTCGATATAATAGAGTGTTACTTCCTAAGCATTGTGTTCGTAAAAAGGACATAAAGACCGTCCTTTGAGCCTCTCACGTCTTATGTATCCGAGATCTCACTAATTTCATTTTGGTTTGAACACTTGAGGGTCGACTTGTAACTTTGTTTTAACTAAGGTTACTATAGGCCCTATAGTACCTTAGTTAAAACAAATTATAGAATGGTGAAGATGTTTTTGATTGCACATCGTTTTGTAACAATTAACATGCTAATGAAATAATGATAATTTTTTAATAGATTTAGATCATTGACAATTTGATTGTAGTTAGGTATTTCATATCATATTAGAGTGGCGTAATTATGCACATCGGATGAATATAAATTTATCTATAAGTGAACACTAATTAAGGTTTATTTGTGCTACACGCACTCTAACAGTCCTTAATTTTAAGTATTTTACGTAAAATAAAAATAAAAATTCATGTTTTCAAATTATTTTATCGTTCGTAGGATACGAAAAAAAGAACAAGTTACTCATTTAAGTGCATACTCGTACAGCTAGCCCTAGGAAAATAAACTTAAATCAAGTTAGGTTAGACGTCAGAAGTTTCAGCATCAACTCGCTTAATCTGAGTCCCGGACAAGTTAAATGGAATAAACTGCAATCAAGGCTTTACCGCGAACTCGCTGCTTTCTTTGAAACTGAGTCATCCGGTAGCATGAACACAAATTGCACTCAGAGATGTAAGTTTAAAGATAATCACGCTTAGCTTATTAAAATCTCTTACAAGAATAAATGACGAACACCCACTTTACCCACGTAATAAACAACCCACTTTTTAACACAATTTAAAGTGTGTTTAAAAAGTATCATCAAGTATCACTATTTAATGTTTTGTCTATTAATTTTATGTATGCTATTTAATCGTGTTTCATGTTGCAAATAAACTGTTAGGTTTGAGTTTTCTCTTAACCCCTTACCGCATGAATTATAAAACGGATGAAATAAAACAAAAATTTTAGCGATTGTATCTTTTATTAGTCTTCGAAATTAATAATAATAAAAAAAATTTTTTTTACTTATTTTGGAATTTAGCCCACAAAGCCATATATGGATTCGTATGCAGTCTAGTGAAATAATAGATATCCATATATGGCTTCGTATGCATTAGGAACATTATAGAAACTTATAAAAATATTTAAAACAGTTACGTTTATCATTGTAACACAAATAAACTCTACACTTTCCACACATAGTGAATGATCGATATTTTGAACATCCCTGGATTCATTGCTGAAAAGAAAGAAAAAAGGCAAATGAACACACACAAAGCCATATATGAGCGTTAGAAATGTGTACGTGAATGCATACGAAGCCAAAAATGGCAATTTCAAAAAAGGATCCATAAGTCAAGTAAAACAAAATAAAATACCAAAAAAGCACCTGTTTCATGTTATAGCACATATAAATATCACAATATAAAATTCTAGGATTTTTAACTTACCGATTTATTACTTTTTTTTCACAAATAAAATTCACATTTCATTTCTGCATCCGAACGGTGGGCCGCGCTGCACAAAACCTCAAATATTTTGACAAATGTCACCAACCATAGACCAATAAAAAATACGTTCCGTTACACGAAAATATTTATAAGATATTTATAACAATTGTTTTGAAATAAAAATAAAATAGAATTCTAAAAAAAATTGCCAAAGTTTTAGAGCCACCAATGGCTTCGTATGCGGTAAGGGGTTAACAAACAAATTCATTTCAATTATGTTTTAGTTGTGTTAAGTTATGTCTTTCCGCCACGGTACTATATTATGAATGATCCACATAGAAGTGGCCAAGTTTTGGGAAAACACTGTTTGAGATCATCGACACGAAGAAGAAGAAGAAGAATGATCCAGAGACAAGTTTCAGCACACAATTCGCTCGTGTAGTACTTTATAAACAAAAAATATCACAACATTTAACGCGTACTTTAATACCTCCTCCTTGTCTCCTTGTCCGAGTGAGTGCGATTATTGAAACGTAGCTGAAAGGAAAATAAAAATAAGATACAAGTTTCTCCTTACTCATAGCGTGTTTAACTAAATATGAGATCCTGAAAAGTTATGAAGAAAGATTCTAGACACATAAAAATATTTTACTACTCCTAGATAGTATCTTGGTAATGTTTCGATTGCACTCATTTATTACTTTTAAAGTCTGCGAAAATCATAAAGTACGATATTTCTTTTAATAAAGTTCAGAGTCATTCATGCGCTAACAGCCAATTTGCTTATTCGATTAACTCTAAGTTACCTCTACTCATTCAACATTTAAATACATTAATACCAGCAAACATAACCCGTTCCCACCAAAGCGGACCTACATAATCCGACTGCAGGTATTCCGCCTAGACTTAAACATCCGAGAACTTACAAAGCTTAAGTCCCATATTAGTCTCCGCTTTCAGACTATCTGCCATCCCAAAGGGAGATAGGGGGGTTTCCTCTTAGAATTGGGAAGGGGAGTCTCCAGGCAACAGGTGCCCGTTGCCAAGCATTCCACCCACTCAATCAACCGCAAAGTTCCTACCCCTCACACACATCGATCGTCGGGCACAACCACGCTTGGACTTCTCCGCGTCACAGAGCGCAATGGATACAGAACAACAGGTATTTTTCAGGCGTTTTTATGAACCTCATTAAGTTAATGAAAACTGCTGTTAATTAGCTGGTTTATCCAAGCTACCGCTTTTATTTCATACTTCGTTTTAATGAAATTATTTTTGTTGTTTAAAACGAAGAAGTTTTTGACTTAAAATTAAACTTATTTTAACATAGTTTAATTGAAATAGGTCGAGAAAGGATATAGAAGAGAAAGGATATAGTTGTTTAGTGACTGTGTGCTTAAAAGTGATTTGGGCATACAATTGGGGTATATATAGGGGAACCATTGACGTCAAAGAGGTCTATTTATTTGTTTAGAAGACCCTCGAGATTTGGGATTGTTTGCACGAGTCACGTTTGTTTAAGTCTGACATCAAGCTCATCAGTTTCGGGATTTTCACACCAACCAACCTTCACTATACGTACAGAAAAACAAATCACATTCATTTGATATTAACAACCTAATTCTCAGTACAAGCTATGCTAAGTTTTGGACTACAGATATTTATTTATTTACGAGTACATTTATTTTTTTAGCTTTTACACTTTATGGCGATGATATAATTCATCTACTCGAGATGTGAGAGTGAGCAAATATCCAGGTCATAGTAGACAACAAATTGATTGGTTTACTAATACAATAAAGGATCTAGTACAAAAATAAATGTAATAATAGGCGTATTAAACCGGGTGTTTCAGAAATACTTCTACTAAACGAATTAATGAATAGAAAAAATACATTTCGTAAAATGTTTCAACTTTTAACATTAATTTATAGGTGTCCTTTTACCTTTATTATAAGAACCTTATTTTTGTAAACATTAAATAAATAAAAAATGCTTCACAATAAAAAAAAACATGGTTCAATGAATGTAAAAATATTTTATGACTGAATATGAAATCGATGAAAAATTATTTAATTAATGTTTAAGGTAAACAGTGTTCTATTGTGATGAAGTTAAAGTTCAGGTTCAGTGACCCTTGTATCCTGCTCGCGTGAATCCTAGCGGGATGATTAGGCGGATCTATTGTTCGGGTGTATTGTTTCCAACAAGGCTGTATAGCGCCAAATCGGTTTAGTTGCTAAGTGAACTGAATATAACCGGAGGCTTTTTATTTTTGTTTTACTTATTTTATCCGGAAACAGTTTTACAGTATAATAAAAAACTAATCACGAATAAGATCACTAATCAGAGTGACTTAAGTACCTACCGAGTGATCTAATGTACATGTAATAAAAAAAATGTAAAACTTAGCCTTAATTTAATAGTTTCTATAATGTTATGTTGAGTTTTGCTGTCTATGCTGAGTGGTGGTTTAACCAACATACTTGAGGTATTAGGTACGCTACGCCTAATGTATAAATCGTTGAAATAAAGTGTATTATGTGATATCGGGATTTGATGGAAATCATTTCCCTGAAGGAAATATACTTCTCCATTTTCGTTCTAAAACAAATGACAGCCGAATTGATGACCGACTACTTTGACCGAGATATATTTTAAATAAACACTTGACCAGGGCCGTCTTTACCCGGGGGTGCAAGGGGTGCGGTGCACCCGGGCGCGGAGCGCCCGGGGGCGCCTGCCGAGCGCTGATTAATGAATATTTAGATATTTCATTGAACTTAACGCCATTGCACAGTTACATATAGATACAGGTTACGACAAACACGTATGCGCAAAATTAAATATAAAAAAAAAACATGAACAATAATCATTGTTTGTTTTACTTTTATTACGCTTTCGGCGCTTGTCATACCGCTCATGATGTGCAAGTTAAAATGACTCTTATTACGCGCGCGGCAAATTATCTAATCCAAAGAGAGTGTATACGTAGGCGAGTGCAAGTCATAAGTTGCCGATCAGACAACACGTTTCTTATGCGGCCGCTTTGTACGAACTTGTGAGCTGTATGTACTAAACTCGCCCGTCTACACGGCGGCGCCGCGTGCGCCGAGCCGGCCAGTTAAGTTGGTGGAGTGCGGGAGACGCGAGGGAGGGGGCTACTTTGTACTTGATTCGCCAAAAAATAGGATCGAGTTCTATTCAAATCAACTTAATCAACAACTTACTACTTAACTCGCGATTTACATTTCGCCAAGTACAGTGGCGAGTTAACTTGCATCATTGGCGAGTTAAGTAGTAAGTTGTTGATAAAGTCGATTCGAATAGAACTCGATCCTATTTTTTGGCGAGTCAAGTACGAAGTAGCCCCCTCCCTCGCGTCTCCCGCATTCCGCCAACTTAACTGGCCGGCTCGGCGCGCACGGCGCCCGCCGCTGTATAGACGGGCGAGTTTAATACCTACAGCTCACAAGTTCGTACAAAGCGGCCGCATAAGAAACGTGTTGTCTGATCGGCAACTTATGACTTGCACTCGCCTACGTTTGAACCATACTTACTA
The DNA here is from genome assembly GCA_932527185.1 of Ecliptopera silaceata. Lineage (NCBI taxonomy): Eukaryota > Metazoa > Arthropoda > Insecta > Lepidoptera > Geometridae > Ecliptopera > Ecliptopera silaceata. The sequence continues at coordinate 9,609,079 of OW052193.1, read as the reverse complement.
CTTATGACTTAACTGACCATTTTTTTAACTCGCCATTGTACTTGGCGAAATGTAAATCGGGCATAAGAAAACCAGGGCGCAGGCTGAGCCCCGCACCCCGGCGCCGAATAGACTTAAGACGGCACTGCACTTGACAGTGACAGAATTGCCTGTAGCATGGACGGTTAGAAGGCCTCAGAAAAGCCACTAATAATTGTAATTCTTTGTAAGAAGGATCATATAAAAAAACGGTAGGAACCAGGCCGTAAGTTTCTTCTAGGCTCTGGTCGCGTGGAACTGGCACCTAGAATCACCTAGTATGTAAGACGATTCTAAATGATCCTTGTGATTTTATTGAATAAAGAAATCTTTGACTTGACTAAAAGAAGAAGAAGACGGGCAGAAGTCTTATAAAAAAAGTAGAAAAATCGCATAGTCACTGGAAGTCAATCTCTTAGTTGAGTTTTTTAGGATTCTTTAATCGCATAGCAAAGTTGGAGTGCAAATTACTTGATTCCAAAGCTGATGGCAAAGTGCAGCTAACTAAGTTCAAACCGTGTTTGAAACGAACAACGTTTAACTCCTCGGTATTACAAGTTGGTTGGAAAGTAGATATTCTGTGGTATAGCGTTTTTACGTAATTAACGTCAATTAATATTGTTCATATAAATTATGGTAAAATTTGTGTTCTCGCGGTAGCAAAACAAAAACAGCTGATAAAGAATTAATATGAGATAATAAACAAAATGTAGATAGTTAATAAAGACGAGATAAGATATTAAATATATACAGGGTTACATGGAAAGTCGTGCTAGATCCGTTAAGGGCGTAGAGTACCCATCATTTCTGACTTATTTTACTAAGAAACACCCCACCCTAAACTTAACCCATTTCGAGATATTTGACTTTTAATTTTTTATTGAAAATTGCAGATTTTTAGGCTACTAAATTTATTTTTGTTTTTTCTGTGCATCTTATTATTATTATTTTTGCATTTTTACATGGGTAATAAGATGCCTTAGGACGTCAATCATTAAAATAGTGCATAAGTTAATTGAATAGATCGTAGTAGAGAAGTGAAACTTATGAAATAAAAAAATATTTTAGAAGGTTTGTTTTTCTCTAAGGGATATCTAAAAAAAATATTATGGCACTTGTTCGGCGGATGTTATAATAAATATCTACGTTTCAACAGCTATCTAACGACGTATAATAATATAGGGTTTGTATTACATTTCGTGGAAAAAAAGTAGTTGGGACGCTCCAGGTTGCAGTTCAAACGGTCCCACGCGAGCAAGACAAGTGAAGATTTAGGTAGATGCGAATCAAAGAAAAAATGTGTAGAGACCGGCTAGGGCTGGGAATACAACTGGGAAAATTGTTTTGGTTGTCAGTCTGCTTTTGTGCTTCGTACATAGTGAATATGATATCGTTTTGCTCTTCTCCTAAACATCTGAAGAATATGCTGATATGCTTATTTGTTACGGATACTGCGATTGTGTGTCTGCAAATAAAGCAAAGCAAGTCAAATAAGCATATCAGCATATTCTTTAGATGTGTAGGACGTCATTTTCAACACTTCCGTATCACAGGTACAAATCAGAGTCCGGTTAACGAGCACAGTAGTTAGTCAAAATCAGAAAAAATAGTTCAGAATCACAGCCAAGTTGAGAAAAAGAGCAAAACGATATTACATTCACTATGCAGACTGACAACCAAAACAATTTCCCCTGTTGTATTCCCAGCCCTAGCCGGTCTCTACACATTTTTTCTTTCATTCGCATCTACCTAAATCTTCACTTGTCTTGCTCGCTTGGGCCCGTTAGAACTGCAACCTGGAGCGTCCCAACTACTTTTTTTCCACGAAATGTAATACAAACCCTATATTATTATACGTCGTTAGATAGCTGTTGAAACGTAGATATTTATTATAACATCCGCCGAACAAGTGCCATAATATTTTTTTTAGATATCCCTTACAGAAAAACAAACCTTCTAAAATATTTATTTATTTCATAAGTTTCACTTCTCTACTACGATCTATTCAATTAACTTATGCACTATTTTAATGATTGACGTCCTAAGGCATCTTATTACCCATGTAAAAATGCAAAAATAATAATAATAAGATGCACAGAAAAAACAAAAATAAATTTAGTAGCCTAAAAATCTGCAATTTTCAATAAAAATTTAAAAGTCGAATATCTCGAAATGGGTTAAGTTTAGGGTGGGGTGTTTCTTAGTAAAATAAGTCAGAAATGATGGGTACTCTACGCCCTTAACGGATCTAGCACGACTTTCCATGTAACCCTGTATAAGTACCGTTATCCTATTTGAGTTTTGCGATGTTTTGATAGTATAATTTGACATTATTTCTCGATAAAACGCTTTATCAAGGTATTTATTTATTTTATTTATTTATTGAACTATCTATAGATCGTTTGCAACGGTCTGTAGATAGCTCAGCTGTTTCTTATGTATTTTATATGTCTATGTACATTTTGTAAATACTGTATAGTCATAATAAATATAGTACATAGTTAACTATAATAAAGGTATTTATTTATTTATTTATTTATTCATTTGGTTATCTAACAACTAAACAAAGATATCAACAATATGTCAACAAAATATAATGGATATAGATACGATATTCCTATTATGAACAAATAATAAAAAAGTTAGTCAAACTCGGTATTGTTTTTTCTTCGTATATCTTCAATACCATAGGGATTATTTTTATACTAGCAACACGTAGTTTTAAAATAAATCATAAAGGATAGTTTGTCAAAGTGGGTTGCACGGGGTTTCTAAGGCCCGCAACAAACCCGTAGTCTGACCGCCAAGTTTTGTAGCGAAATTCAAAAAAAATTACGTCATTTTCGGCATAACGCCCTTTTGGGATAAACGACATAAAAGTAATGACCGATAAGTAAAATTGATAACCTAAGTATGATTCTAATCACATTAAAGTAACGGCCAGATAGAGGGTTTTGACATACATAATTACCATCACATTGTACAAACATTGAAAACCTTTCAAACGAGAACAAAATAATGCGTGCCTGCAAATATAAGTGGGTATAATTAAATAAACCATTCTAAAATTTCACACGCCTCCACTGCCGTTACTTACATATGCTAATATGGTTTAGGTACCTACACATACAACACAAATAAATTGGTTTTGTCATTAGCTTCAGTTACCATCTTGGCTCGCTACCATAAAGAATGGCTTGATCTTTCGGCCAACTAGTACATTAATTAAGCAAACACGCGTGCATTTTTCAAACATTTTTTTTATTTATAGGCAATAAATAATAATTTATTTGGGCACACATAAAAATGACAAAATAAACAGTAATTACAATTTTAATACTATGTGTAGTAGGTATGTAGTATATAAACAAATGTAGCCTCAAATACCTAAACTAGACTAAAAAGCCTCTATGATAGGCATCTGCGCTCAAATTGTTCAAATTTGGTTTTAAAAAGGAAATTTCTAATATTATTGGTGAAATATACTTGGTGGTAAGGTCGCCCGTTCCGCCTGTGGTCCCAGAGGCATTTTACCCTTCGCTGATTTTCCTATTCGTATTTTCATAGGTTCATAGAACTGCTGAAAAACTCCAAGGGTTATGCTAAAGAACTTTTAAGAATACATAGTAAAGTTACATGTACCTATGCCTTCGGATATTCCAATAAGTGATTGGTAAGTTTCGGCACAAGACGAGTTTATTTAGACAAAATTAAATTACTGTTTCTAAGCTCTAAATGACAACCTAAGGGCGCCTTCAAATTAGCCGCACATTGTCGCGCGGAGGCAGCGCGGCTGCAGCGCTGCAGTCACGCGTTTTTATTTTTTTATATTTATATGGATTTAGACAGCAGCGCGGCCGCAGCGCTGCAGCCGCGCTGCCTCCGCGCGACAATGTGCGGCTAATTTGAAGGCGCCCTAAGGTTTTCATTTAGAGCTTAAAAACAGTAATTTAATTTTGTCCGGGATAGAGAACAATATTAAATTAAATATAGTTTTGACTGGATGGGGATTTGACATATGCGTTTGCAGAATTGCATTACAAATTGTCAACGTCAATGTCAGTGTGATCGTACTGTCAGTTTGGTAGCATTCGATTATAAAACGGCGCCAACATCTGTTTTGTGATGATAATGAATAGGTGATCTCAATTATTTAACACGCACCACGTTCAATTTAATTTAAACTTATTGTGGGTGGAATCGTCCCGAGCGGTACTGAATTCCATTAAACGACTGACAACTTACAGCCCAAAAAGGTCTTAGTAATTCTGATAGACCACTGTGTACCAAACATTCTTTTTTTTTTAATCTTTTTGTACCTTATCTATGGTCCTATCAAACTGTCCAAATAACAGAACATAAATAAAAAAATAATCATAAACAACAATCACCAAAATCTATTATAAAATATTTTTCTATGCTAACAATATAATGATGTATTGTCTTAGTGTCTAACAAGCTTGTGTTGTTAGAAATTAAGTCATATCTTAAAAAAAAACGATATATTTTACCTTGTCATTTGACTTTAAAAGTGATGACAGACTTGTACTCTAATATATCGTACATGTCGTAATGTAACGTTCATGACCACACACTTGCTCTTTTTACCAACAGAGTGCTCCTTTTTTCAAAAAAGAACAGACTATAATTTGTTAAGAACGATGGCATGGTAAGAGTGAATGAATAAGTGTATATCCAAACATTCGTTTTTTATTCAACTACGATACGATAGAATAAGCCGTTGGCCCGCCTACTGTTATTTATCATTGATTACTGCATAAGGTAACAATGCATTTCCTCATCTAGCAAGTCCACTAAAGACTTGTTCTGTGAAGCAATAAAACACTGCCTTAGGTATATCTTAGGTGTCTATAATAAAATAAAAGTTACTACAGTGGAGCTTGAGTCCTCTGGGCAGCAAATGCCATGCATACCATTTAGTCCAGTACACTGCAAAATACCTTACGGTACTTTTTCGATTGACGCACTTATGTATAAGTTATTATTGATGTTATTAGTAGTTTCAGATAAATGAATTCATTCGTTTAAAAACGAATATATTTTTATTACAATATTCCTTTGCAGCTCGCGCACCTTTAAAATACTAGTTTAAGTATACACTTAGAAGTCGGTCTATGTATTTAGATGAAACTTATATAAGTTTCATAGACATTAACAAACTTATATAGACATTAACAGACACAGACATTAACAAACTTATATAAGTTTCATCTAGATCAAATTTGTTTGTTTGATGTTGCGGCTTAACCACTGGATGGATCTAGATGAAACTTTTTAATAATATAATTTTATAATGTTTTATAGATGAAACTCATGAAGCAGATCTATCCAGTGACTTAGCCGTGATGTTATAACAAACAAACAGTCAAACTCGATTTTAGGACTCAAAATCGTTTACCTAGTGCATCTGCATATTAACTTTTTCCATATATTCGTTTTTAATTTTCGGCTCTTTTACAGTTTTATAACAGTATAGATAGATGAAAAAAAATATACAAAGACAATCTGTAGTATCAGCATTTGTGCTGCGCAAAGCCAGGGCGGGTCGCTAGTAAATAAAATAAATAATTCACAGACATTCATTATTGAGTTATATACACATTACTCATCATTATTTTGTCCCCGTTACACAAGCAAAGCACTTGGTTTCCCCAATGAGATCACAAGGCGTACCCAGTTGACTGAAGAATGACTATCGTGCATGCCTATGCCTTGCCATCATTCACTCATTATCACTCACATACAAGGAGCATACTGTATTTGACCTTGAGATCCGAATGTCCCAACAATGTTTACAACTTAGCGTAGCTTCCCCGAAATTTAGGAATTTTTTCAAGAAAAAAAATTGCTCAGGGTATTTGTTAGGGGTATATATTTAAACAGACACAAAAAAAAAGAGAAATGTAAAACATTTGTTTGTGATGACTTAACGGGAAACCTTTTAACCATTTTTTTAGAAGGAATCTGTGCAAATATGGATAAATTTCGGATATTTTTCACTGAAGTTAGGGAAAATTCTGATTTCAAAGTTGGCAGGACCGAGTCAACTATACAAAAATCGGCCCGTGACGTCATATATTTGTAAATTGAGAGTACGCGTGTGCGGTCGACCATAGAGTTTTCATACAAAATGTATGGAAAGGAGGTGATGAGCGATATTCGATATAGTTCAAATGTGTAGCAACCTTTAGTATAAGGATCATTAAGGTCGCTCTTAAAATGAGTTGATGAAATTCAACTCCCCTTAGTGTAACAAGTAATAGTGCCTGCCATAATATCAAGTGATTTGAGTGCGAGTACCTCCGCTTAACTTCAGTAATGAACGCTAGCTTATGGTAATACGAGCGCAAAAAGTTTCAACAGAAAGTTTTTTGTAATCTCACAGAGCTTTTGATTAACTAGCGTCAAAAAATATCTGGGACTCAAAATCAACTATAAATCTTAATTTTTGAAAGCTTCTTCTTCCTTTTTTCTATAGTTTCTATCAGTCAATGCGACAATGTTGTCAGTGTCAATTAAAAATAAACCTATAAAATGTGTGTTCATCAATATATTTTGAACTAAGTAAATATAAAATCAATGAGAAGATCCGTAAAATACGCTTTCACAAATGATACTCAAAATATTTGTTCTGATCCCAACAGAACCAAAAAAAACTTCTGACTTACTGTTTTACAGAAACAAAACATTATTTAAAAATACACAATAAGATTTTAATTTACTCGCATTGATGAAAATATATTTGAAAACCATTTTTAGCATTTATTATACGATATTCCACATTTCCTGGAAGCTTTGCATTCCAGCATCGGATTCCTCATTCGAAATCACTCCTTTAAAATTAATTTGAAACTTCGTTGAAACTTGATGAGCTCTTGGAGCATTTTATCGGAGAGTTAATTTTGTGAATACCTTTTGATATTTTCTATACAAATATTTTGATAATCAGAAAATATAGAGAGATATACTTTTGGTATTACCTATATTTAACAAAGTAGATTAGAAAAAAAATAAAAAAACCTAGACAAAACTGATTTGGATTATTTTGTAATTTTTCACATTATACACATATAATTAAAATAAGATAAGAAGGAAATCAAAAATATATATTTATTTAGCATAGTAAACTTTCTAATCTACAACTAATTTTTTTCGTCAATATGGCAGCAATTGCCTTATAAAAATGAACAGAGTTTTAAATAATCCTTTTAATATGCTACACTGTTACGATTTTTATCGACTGGTAGTACTATCTAGTGTCTTTTCCAGGAACTAACTCGATTTTACCAATATTATTGTTACTTTATTTTTACAGAGATTCACTAGATGGCGCTATCCGACATTTTATTTTGGAACGAGAATTGTCTATCGTTCATTCTATATTAGATTTTTAATTGTCGATGGTAAATCCGCCATTACAGATTTGTCTGACGTCATCGGTCACCCTCAAAAAGAGTTAAATTCTTTGAAGCAGTTTTTTTTCTAGTTTTGTTCGGGCATTTGATTTTATGCCCAAATAAGGACATTTGTGGACTCTAGAGGTCGTATCACGGTCATAGCAGTGGGAGAGGCAGAGGGTATAAATAGAAGCCCTCGCCGGAGGCTCATTCTTTCCTGTTGTACATCGTGGTCGGGCTGACAAGTTCCAGTCGAAGTCGCTGGAGGTACACGCTGTTCTAATTCGTCAGCGATTCTCTAGTCAGTGTCATCAAGTGCGGAATTATGTGATTTTCAGGACCGCTGAGTTCAGCAGAAAAGCCGTAAGCCTGCCGCCTGCAGCCTGCCATTTTCAAGCTTACATAGCTTCGCTATTATCTCTGAAAAGGAGATACTCCGTTTAACCTCCAAAATCAGGTACGTAAACGAAGCTTTCACTATATTTTGCAGGCTTTAAAATGTGTTATTTAGGAGTATAATTTCTGTGTACATTACCGTATAGGTTAACTATTGTGTGGAAGTTTGGACCAGCTACATCGTGCCTACACGTTGCCGCCTGGAGTGCTTTCTTTATTTAATCTTACGCTTACTGCTTTTGCTCACATGCGAATGGTGATTTCCAGGAGGGGCTTGGTACGAGCTACACTGCTTGGTACGGGCCACACCGGCTTAGTACAGGCTAGCCTACCTCCGCTTGCCGCGTGCCTAGTGCCGCCGCTGACCACGCGCCCAGCTCGTGCAGGCCTGCTGAGTGTGCCAGCAGCCGCGTGGCGCAAATCCGTGCCGCCGCGTGTCGACCAAGCGTGAGGCTGTGATTGCGGTTCTCACCACGTGGCCAGCCATCTCTCCGGTCGGCAACGATTACTAGCCTACCCCGTATCCAAAGTCGGTATTTATACACCCTTCGGGGTTCCATTTTTATTATCGGATGTAAATCCTGGCGCCCACTTTAATCTGAAGCACGTTCCACGTAGATCATAATTGTTTTACATAACGTTGAATAATTGAGGAAGTAATTTAGTAAATAAATATAAGTTTTCTGTAGTAGAAGGATAAATCATTGCTCACCGAAAGACGTTCCCACATACTTTGTACCCTAGAGAAAGCTCTAGAGCTAGTCGGCAAACTTTAATTTATGTACTTAGAAAAATGATGTATTCACTTTAGCGTTAACCTTATTTAATCCTATTTCAACATTTTGTATCAGGTAAAATACTATAGTTTAATACCGTTGGTTTTGATAGGAAGTTTTATTATGGTAGTTTGATAGGAAGTTTTATTGTTGTAGTCTGATAGGGAGTGTAATAATTAAGTATTTACCTGTACCTGTAGTTGTAAGATAGGAAATTTATAAAATAAAATACCATGTACCGATTGATCCAGTATTTTATTTAAACATGCCACTTTAGGTAGGTCTAACTTCTTTTTTTTTTAATTCGTAACAACACTAACTTAAAACCTACACAATGCTATAATACACCTACGAAATCCCTTAAATAGGAAATCTTTGAACCGCAATTCATAAAATTAATTACTTGGTAGGAATGAAAAGTAATCAGTAACCAATCAATCAATCCTTAGCAGAATTTAACATTTTCTTATCAAGAATAGCTGTTTGAAAGCTACAAATAAATTGAAAATGTCTATCAAAGATGGTTGCCGCTATAAATACTGCAACCATTTTTGATGAATTTGGCAACCATTTTTGATGAATACGGCAACCATTTTTGTTGTGTTCGACAACCATTTTTGATGAATACGGCAACCATCTTTGATGATTACGGCAACCATCTTTGATGATTACGGCAACCATTTTTGATGATTACGGCAACCATTTTTGATGATTACGGCAACCATCTTTGATGAACATGAATACTATAATTAAAGGCATGTTTCATCATCACCACTTCCCACGACGTATAAAACAATAAGACTAAAGCATTCGCCATTTTACGGCAGGCAGTAAACTAGAGTCCTGATTTACTGTTCCTTGGATAATAGTTTTTATGACTCTCTTAATGGAATGATGCTTTACAGGTTTCATTAAAATGAAAAAGGCTTTTTATGAAATCTCACTCAATGAGGACGTTCATCAATCGACTTCCTTCATAAAGGTAAAAGGCCTCTTTACGATAAAAGTGTGTTGTAACTTAATTGAAATAAGGTTGAAAATTGTAAGAATATTTTAAAATTAGCGTTTTGTAGACTTATGTCAAAAAGCTTGAAAGAAAATTATGAATCTTTGTTATCAGGGTTTTATAGAAGACGATTGTTTTTATTAAAAAATGTGAAAATACAATAGGGCAATTATATATGATCAAATGAACTTCCAAGTGAAGTTCTATCATTATTATATGAATTGCTTCATTAGAATATATGATTTAACACCGTAGTTTCCCTATCTACTAGGTAACACCGCACATTTTTTATAGATTTAAAAAAAAATATAAGAACGTATTTCCGGTCTGCTCAACCCTAGTCCGCCATCTTAGCTCTTGCTCATTCTTTTAGAGTAAGTAATGTGACATTTACAAAACTTTCTATGTAAAGGGAAGAGCCCTGTGTCTGGGAGGGAGGGTGATCATATATTCTAATGAAGCAATTCATATAATAATGATAGAACTTCACTTGGAAGTTCATTTGATCATATATTATATTTCATTGCTTCATTATTCATATATGATTTAACACCGTAGATGTTAAGAGCAGAAAGTTTTGGAATTAAAGACATAATTATTTATTAAGTATGTATTTATTTATAATCTTATATTAATTAACAATAATCACTCAATGGTACAGACCTACTGTACTCAGAATAAACTTAGGTACTAAACTTATCGTTTAATCTAACCAAATCAGGAATCATCATATTGAAATTATAAGTTTTATTTATTATTAGCATTATAATTGACTTTCCGAAGGTATACAGACGGACCGGGCGAATTGGCCTTCGTCTATGATGGTTCTATTGTAAAACCGCGCAAATGAGTTGGATGCGTTAGTCCAGCCAGCGGTTTTGCGAATAGTGTCTACGCTGACGCCGGCGTAGCTCGCGGCGGAAGTGGATGCGTGTCTTGTGCTGTGAGCGCCAAACACGCTGACGTCGACACCGCTCTCTGACAGCGTTTGTTTAATCCATCTACTGATGGTTTGTGATGTAGCAGCTTTGTGTGGTCGTTTATGCGTTATTAATAGGTTATCTATTCCCACAGGTCTTATATTTTTACTAATAGAAATATAATCTGAGAGAACTGTGGCTGGACAGATATTTACATTTTCTTTGAAATATGGCAGGAATAAAACTGGTTGGTCCCTACCGGGGGCAGATGTTTTGATAATATCCGTTATGATTATACTAACGCCGTTATCTGTAAACAAAATGCTGTCGAGCTTGATCAGAGAAAGCGTCTGTACTCTGTGGCCAGTGCACAGTGCTAGTGAAATAACTAGTTTTTTCGTTATTTTTTCGAGGGTTAGTTCCTTATTAGGAAACCATGTCGAAATAAGATCTAACACTATCTGAGGGTCCCAAGTGCTAGAATACTTGGGTCTAGTGGGTCTTAATTTATAAGCTCCTTTGAGGAGACGTTTCACGCACTCGTCCGAACCGACATTGCTACCTATAAGGGCTGACAAAGCCGAGCGGTGCGAATTGAGAGTGCCGTATGCACAACCACTGTTAAACTGTGTCGTTAAGAATGAGAGTATGGATGTTTTAGAAGGATCAAATATATCGATGTTATTGACGACACAATATTGCCACCATAGTTTAAGTGAAGTGTTATATTGTTTAATTGTGTTGTCAGAGAGCGATGATAACATCAGCGTCGACGAGTCCGTACAGGCACCTTTCCTGGTGAATGACTGCCGCAGAGCCTCGCAACACCCAGGATAAGATTCTTGTGCAAGGGATGATGGTCTCTGAAATGAGATTGCAACAGGTTTTTTTATTGGGGTTTAAATAGTAAACTTCTGAAACTAATATGTTTTGCAATAGCGGAAACCAGGGTTGCGATGGCCAAAAGGGATACACTAGTATACCATTTGCTTCATCATCAATGATTTTTCTGATGCATTTTAGGACCAGAGAAAATGGTGGGAAGGCGTAGAAATAATCTGCATGCCAGTTTATTGTAAACGCGTCCACGGCTACCGCGTCCGGGTCTTGTTTCCATGAAACAAATCTGATACACTTCGCATTATCCCGAGATGCGAACAAGTCAATTTCTGGTTGGCCGAAGTATCGAGTAATATCGCGGAAGGCCTTATCGGAGAGTGACCATTCTGTATCCGGATTGACTATTCTGGAGGCGGCGTCTGCGCAGTTTTCTTTAGTATTTACGTATGACGCAAATATCCAAAGACGGCGCTCTTCACACCATCTCCAAAGTGACCTAGTTAGGTCATTTAGGTGGGGATACTGTATGCCTCCCATACGATTCACGTAGCTGATTGCTGTTGTGTTATCTATACGTAATAATATTGCACAGTTGGATACGTCGCTAGCAAAAGACTTCAAGCCAAGAAAGACCGCCATTAACTCTAAATAGTTGATATGGCAAGTTTTTTCTGTGGCTTTCCATTTGCCGTTGACCGCTGTGTTCCTACAGACAGCGCCCCAGCCCGTTTTAGAAGCGTCAGAATATATCTCAAGTTCAAAATTTGGTTGCCTCATAAAGTTGAACGTCGTATCGATGTTTGCCGACCACCAGTGTAAATCGTCTAATATAACACTAGATAGTAGAAGTTTTTCTTCGTACCTATCATGTTTAAGTAAGGCAAGAAATTTTTGTCGTTCTAAAATCTTAGTGTACATCCATGCGTACATAGCTGCCGGGCAAGCGGCGACTAAAATACCGATAAGTTGAGCGAACTCGCGAATGGTACATGACGGTAGTTTGGAAAATTTTGTAACCAACTGTGTAATTTTAATTCGTTTCTCAGGGGGAAGACATATACTTAGATTTTCAGTATTGTATATAAATCCTAAAAATTTGCAGGATTGTTGTGGATTTAAATTGCTTTTATTGTAACTAATGACAAAACCTAGACAACAAAGCAACTTCAACGTTTCGCTAACGTTTTCCATACACTGATCGTACGTATCACTAATGCATAAAATGTCATCTAAGTAGCATACTGACTGAAAACCGCGATACCTTAGATAAGTTATGACTTCCCTCATGATCTTAGTGAATACTCTAGGCGCTACAGATAATCCGAATGGTAAACCATTGAATGAGTAGGTATGTGTTTCAGCTGAGTTATTGGGCTGGAACTGGAAGCTTAAGTACCTACGGTCAGATGGCCGGATAGGTACAAGGAAGTATGCGTCCTTTAAATCAATAGTGGCAAGGTACCCATTACGAGGTATTAATTTGCATGCTGTACGGTAATCCTCCATCTTAAAATGCTCGGTCTTGATGAATTTGTTCAAGGGTTTTAAATTTAATATAAAACGCTTGTCGCCGTTAGGTTTAGGAGTGAGGAATATTTTAGATATAAATAGATTTTTTATCTCGTGATCTTCACACCGAGATATAGCGCCTATTTTTGTTAATTTATTTATTTCCTTAGACATTTCTATGTTTTCCGTATGCGAAAATTTATTCTGAGGTATGGTTGATTGATTTGCGATAGCTTTAAATGGAATAGAGAAACCATTTTTTATCCAATTAAGTACCACCCTATTGTTTGTTATCTTTAACCAACAATCATAAAAGTGCGAAAGTCTGCCTGTATGTACCTGCGCTAGTGGTGAGTTTGTGCCGGGGCACGGGGCTTGTCCTGAGTCGGACCGCGTTGAGTTTGCGTTGTCGCTGTGTAAGGGCGGCGAGCTCCTGATGTCGTCGGCGGTCTCCTGCTGTAACTTCCTCGCCCCCCCCTGTTCGCCGGGTATCGAGGAGGCGCATTCCAGTTTCCCTGGTAGGAATGTGTTCGTGTACTGGACTGTGGAGCAGTGGGCTTCTGTGGCTTAACAGGTTTTTTGATAGAAAGGCCCTGTTTTTCTATGGCTTTAGCTGCCTTTATCTTTTCAGATAGCGTTAAGCCAAACAATGACTCGTCTCGTTGGGATTCGCTGATCATGTGTAAAAATGATTTATCCAAGCTGGGAGTGACGAGCTTTATTCGACTTTGTGTCGCTGAATAATGCGAATCACACAACATTCGACACCCATTGCTGAAGTGTTTCATCGCGTGGATCTTATTATCGCTTTTGAGCAATAGGTCCATGCCTTTATTGATGGCAGTGATACCTGCACCGAGCTGTTGCTGAGATGCAGTAAGCGTCTTATCACGATTGCGAACCATGTCCGGTACTGCAGCTGAGATTTCGGCATTTAACTTTGGGGCTTGCAAAAGTCTACAATTGTCAGGTACTAAGTATTCTTTTAGTAACTTATCCTTGGTTTCTTTGGGCATTCCCTTTTTTAGTAAAGGGAGCCACAATTTTGACAAATTGTCGTGAATGTTTTCGCCATAGTCTGGTGAGTCGGACGTGGACTCGCCTAGAGCGGAGAGTAGCTCGGGATCGAGATCACACTCTGTGCTGGCGATATTTTCTCCCGGGACTGCGTCTTCATTCGGGGCTGGGCTGTCAGTTGATCCCGGCTCATTAACGGGTATGGTTTCCGATGCAGTTGGGATTGGCTCCGCGATTTTGCTGCAGCAGTCACTGTCCTCGGTTTGTTCGTGATCTTCGTTACCTAAAATTACGATTTGTAAGATTAAGTTGTGAAGATAATATATTGAGGGTATTTTAAAAAAAAAAAAAAAAAAAAAAAAAAAAAAAAAAACAGAGAAAATTATAACCAGAAGTGTATTTTTTCTCGTGATTTTGCAGAGGAACGTTACATCTGTTTTAGATTGTACGTATTTTCTGCTTGGGTCATCGTTGAAGACTCGCAGTCAACCCCGATGCCACGGTTGATCGTACCTAAGTACTTATTTTTATTTTATTTCAATTTGGATTATGTCAACGTTATTGACTCGCAGTCAATCCCAGTGCATTGCCAAACAATTTTTATTAATTTAATTAATTTTATTTTTACCATTAATTTTGTACGATCAACCATAATAATAAAATATAAATTTACTGACCTTCATCGTTTGATGACGAATCGATCGGAGAAATAATTCTTCTTCTTTTTCTTTTTTCTTCGAGTCTTCTTATTTTTCTTGCGTATTTTTCAATTTGAAATTGCGCACTTCTTTTCGGCATGATGCTCGGAAGGCGCGTGCGATAGTTACCGCGCACAAAAAAGGAATGAGCAAGAGCTAAGATGGCGGACTAGGGTTGAGCAGACCGGAAATACGTTCTTATATTTTTTTTTAAATCTATAAAAAATGTGCGGTGTTACCTAGTAGATAGGGAAACTACGGTGTTAAATCATATATGAATAATGAAGCAATGAAATATAATTTATAATATAATTCATGCAAAGTTATAGGTAGGTAAGGCTCCATAAAAATTTGCATCGAAGACTGAATGAATACATTATTAAATGTATTTGTTGTAATTGTAGGAAAATATCTGACGCTTATTTCTGAAACTATATTTTCTTATTATTATTTCTGTTCTTATAAGATTTTATTTTAATAGAGTTATGAGAGATATATTAAGTTTACTGCATAGTACATCATCATTCCCCTGCCCTTATCTCATGCTCACTGGGGTCGGCACAACATGTCCTTATTCTCCACTCACTCCTATTATTCGTCAGTACTACTAGGTATTTATTACTTCACAGTACATAACAGTATATATCATACATTTCAGACCACATACAACCTTGAATACCAACCGTGTTGACAACATAAAGGTAGTCAGCACAACAGTATCCCACATACAATTGAAACTTGAATATCACACTTCACCTCAAGAAATCCGACTGTATCTCACCAGCCTATTGTAGTGAGGCACGAGAAATCGTACAGGCTCTTAAGCATTAGAGCAGTGTCGCACGAGCGTTGTCTGTGCTTTGCGTTAGCGCTGAGCACGAATAAATGTGACAATCGCAAATATAATGTATTTAAGATACACTGCGCGATAACGCTGCAACGTTGGACAGTAAAGCCAAGGATACACTAAGGAACATTTTGTCCCGCAACATGACGCGCAACACTTAATTTACGTGACGCTGCAACGTTGCATATTGTCCTGCAACATGCCCCGCAACATGTTGCTCCATTTGCCCCCTAATGTATCCTTGGCTTAAAAAGTTGATGTTGATGCGCATACGTCACTGTTTCGAAACGTTTATATGATTGTCACATTTATACGAGCTAACCCTCTTGAGCGTCATGCCACACGATGCGTTAAAATGCAGGATGTAGTTATTTTTAATCTAGTTTCCTACACAAGAACTTCTTTTCCGAAAGTTAGTTTACATTATAATGTATTCGATGCACGACTAGCGAAAATATCGTATTACGTTGTGTCTGTAACATTATATTCTTAGTTTAAAACGTCTCTTATATTTTAGCCCTATCTTTTAGCAGTAATAATGATGAAAATAAATGAAATAGTGCGGCTAAGGAATCGCAACGATTCGAAGTGTTCGCGAGTTAGGCGTATGGTATGCAAAGCCGACTGCAATGCCTCCACAACTACTTAGAATAAACTTTTATTCCAATGCTGATAGTTTGACTCAAGCTCTTTTGCATACGTTTTATTAATATTTATTGATTTAAGCAGATCAATTAACATCAAAAGAACTTGATGTTATGAACCTTTATTTACACAGCAACTTTTTAAAACATGCATTTTTGTTGAATACTTTGATGCTAGCAAGTATGTTACCATAATGCGCCTTTTAAAAAGTTGCTATCAATGTATCTACAATGTAATTATCAATTCAACTGTCTATCGATGTAGGTAAAAGGAGTTAGCAGAAACAAAAACAAAAACCTATCGCAACTGAACTGCTGTTGACTCAGAGCGAAAGTGATCCAAAAAATAAAAAAACATGGTGTCTGATTGTGTGAAAAAGCTTAAATGGGGACGAGTGGCTCGCGTTCGTCCGTTGCAATTATGCCGGAACATTGTTAAATACCTAGACCTAACAGAGCTGACATAGTTGCTAAACGACTCAAAGTCTTACTACAAATTTAAAATTGAAATAATAATACCGGAACAAATGTGCGGCAAAATTGACGCAGCCTCTGTGAGTATTGATGTTATCAGATTACATAATATCTTTTTTAAATAACAATCCCGGAACATATGTGCGGCAATATTGACGCAGTGTAGTATTACTGTTATCAGATAACATAACATCTTTTTGATTATTCATACGGCCGGTTTCTGGAAACCCAAATCACGATTGATCCTAGTTTGACACATTGTAATTATTAGATTTTTCCGTTGATCATCGTTCGAGAAACCGGCCGATAAACTTGAGCTTGAAAAAATAGAGGTGTAATTACTTGTGTGATCAGTCGCGCGGCGTGCGAAGCGGCCGGCCGCCGGTGTCAACTCAGCACCAGTGACATGGCGCCGACGCCGCCGTCAATCCAGAGTGGCGCCACTGATCCCGTCACTACACATCACTCACATTCACTGATCACTTCCATTTACTTCGCACTCTTTGTATCTGAAACAAAAGACGGCCTTGGTTAATCATTTGTTGGCTGTCAATATGGTACATGGATTAGCATTCTATAATGTTCATGATTCTTCTGCCTGAACGGGGGTGGCATAGTCACAACGTGAAAAAACTCATATTAAAATAAAAAATAAAAAAATGATTCTTAAACTTAGTTTTATCTGTCTATAAACATTTATGTTTTATGTTTGGACTGGAATTCAAAGAAAATTAATGGGCTGATAATAAATTATTATTTTTTTATCATCTGTTTAAAATAATCTTTGTTGTTTTTAATATAATGACAGTAGAAAAAACAATTTGTGATATAAGAATTCTTTTATATCTTATCTACCGTTGTTTGCACAAGAAGGTGCAAGAGCTTTAAGCTCTCATATTTTTAGAAATAACGACATTCTAGAACAACTGAGTTATGCCACTGAGCTAAGCCTTTGTAAATTACATTTTCTGCAGTTTAGCACTTGTTCTGTGAAAAACTGACAAAAGAAAAAATATTATAGCTACACATACATCAGTATACTGTGCACACTGCCTTATAATATTAGTAATATATCATAATGAAGTAAAAGTAGGTATGAGCAACCGCCTTTTTCTACCATTTAATGATGGGTGCAATTAATTTTGTTTTTTTTTACACCAACCAAAAAAAAATATTGTGAAATATGTAGTAATAGCCCGTGTTGAGTATCCAATCGTTTAAAAAAACTAAGGTTTTTTTTGTAAGATCTCTATTGATGGTAAACCCCAAGCCTTACTAACTTCTTGCACGTTTTCTGAAACCATAATTTATCTAACAGAAAACTCTGAACCCCGTTTTGGGTGAATGCTTCGACGTGGGAGTACCTAGAGCCATATTGATTTTCGTCAGAATATTAAGAGAAACCCCTTTATTAAGTACAAAATTAAATTTAGTTATGACACGTAGGTATAACGGTTTGGTTCGTTAGGTATACAAATTATTACATGACACATTTACAAAGTACACTCGCGAGCAATAAATCCGGGTCACAGGCGTACCTTCACACATCGGAGGCTAAAAGTGATTAAAATGTTTGATAGATTTTATCACTATGTGAATATCGATTATATTTGACGCGTGACCCGAGGGCTGGTGAGTATCTGGCCCAACGTATCAGCATTGCTATTCAGCGCGGCAATGCAGCCAGTGTCTTGGGTACGCTTCCGATTGGTACTGATTTGGATTAGTTGAAATATCTATAGATCGTTTGCAACTGTCTGTAGATAACTCGACTGTTTCTTATGTATTTTATATGACAATGTACATTTTGTAAATACTGTATAGTCGTAAGTTTGTTTGCGAATAAACTTTACCTAAGAGAAAAAAGTATATATATATATATATATATATAACGAAGGAGTTCTACCAACGGGGTTTTTAGAAACAGTGCCGCCAGCAGGGCTGACGTCACTATTCCCATCACTAGGCTCGCTCATTGCAAATAATGAAACCAGCGTCTTTTTCTTTAAGTTTATTAACTACTAAAACAATCCTTATAAATAGTTCTAAAACCAAATCTAATTATTCTAATAATAATTATTACATTTAGGTACTCACAAGATCTCTTAAGAAGTTAACACCACTTTTTCTCGTCGAGGCTCACACCATAATGCCGGTCCGATCACGCCACTCAACACAAGAAGGCATTCCGGAAATAGCCATTTTTAATCACAATATTTTAAACAAATTTTACGGTGGTTAATTTCCTATTGTAAATTCTTAACAATTATTTAAAAATTTAGTTTTGATTTTTAGTTATTTTATTTCCAGTTAAAACATTAAAAAGAATTAAGTTTTAATGTTTCAACTAGGAAACGGATTCAAGCTTATGACTGTATTTAATTTACGCTCAAGAAAACTAAAGTTAGTTGAATGCTTATTGTTGACAAATCAAAATTTGAATTTATCATTAATTAACAATTATTAAAATAAAATGTTTTCTAATTATTTAGTAATTGCCTATGGTTTCACCTAAACAACCACAGTCAATCACACATCTTTTTACTTACCTAGCCTAACTGTATCAAGACATTACACTAGTTCTAATAACAAATCAACTTTTAAATCAGCTATAAATAATTCTTAAATTATTTTTGTAATTAAAATTATAATTTTGAAGGTCTTGCGTCGACACGGCCATTCTGCGGGACGGTGCGTGCTCTGCACCAGTCGCGTTTCTGAAATAGAGAATGATTTTTGAGCTAGGTATCCGTTCACTGGAAACCTGGCTAACAACTTGGTTGTTTGTTTTATTTAGAATTGAAATGATAGTTGGTTCAATCAACCAAGTTACCAGCCAAAATTAGTTATGAAGTAAGTATGAGGATGGATATTAAATCTAGTAAAAGTTACACGAATTTCAAAATACAACAAAGTATTTCAAAACAATTGTCATAGGTAGGTTGTTATAGGACAAGGACAATGAGCGAAGTTTTATAGTGCTGATGCTCCACGCATACTAGCATTATTTATTACTTAGTTTGTTTTGGTCAATGCAAATGCTCCACGCATACTTGCATGCCTTTGGTTCTCGTAGATAGGGATGATGCTGTGGTGCTAAGCGGTCTTGTACGCCGTGGTCCACAGGGGCTCTAAAGGAATATGGATGAAGGTCGATGCTGGGGCCTAGGTCTTACTTATGACCGTGGTCCCCAGAGGTTCTGCAATAAATCTTGTGTAAACTGTGATTGTATGTATGGGTTTCGATGCTGTGGTGCTAAGCGGTCTTGTACGCCGTGGTCCAGAGGGGCTCTAATAGGATTAAGGAAGGGTGATGCTGAGGCCTAGGTCTTATTTATGACCGTGGTCCCCAGAGGCTCTGAAATCAAACAGACTGCTACAGATTGTAATTTGATAATATTGCTCATAGGTATTTGATGCTGTGGCGCTGAGCGGTCTTGTACGCCGTGGTCCACAGGGGCTCTAAAGGATTTGGGAAGGACGGTGCTGAGGCCTAGGCCTTATTTTTATGACCGTGGTCCTCAGGGGCTCTGTAAATGTAAAAATAGGAAAGGAATGGAATTGTTTGTCCTGACTTTGGTTAGCATTATTTTGATCCGTTGATTCTTTAAGTAATAGTACAGTACCGTGTACTGTTATTACTAAACGGTAGTTATTGTTATGAAGTTGTGCTGACCGTTAAAATGAAAAGAACTAACCGGTTTGTTTAAGCATCCAATGAGCGGGCAGCTTGTGAAGTGGAAGGCAGCGGCTCACTCGGTGCGTCGGCAAGCTGAGATGTCTGCTGCTGGTTTTCATCTTCAAAACTCGTCGACACGGTTTCTTGATCACCTGGTTGTGGTGCTCGTCGCAGCTGGTCATGGGCGACTTTACGTGGCCGTCCTCTGCCTGTCACACGTTTTACCATATAGCGATCATTATCCAGTATTCGGTAGATCTCGTACGGTTCGCTGTACTTGAGGTCTAGAGACGTTTGATTCCGGGGATTGTTCTTAATGAGTACGTAGTCACCTCTTTGGAATGGACGCATCTTTGCCTTTGTTTTATCGAATCTTTGTTTATCATACTCAGCCGCAGCAGCCATTTTTTGTTGGATGTGTTGATCCAGCAAGTCGAAGTCAACCGTTTCATTATCTATGTTGACTAGTCTCAAGAGTTCCGGCGGTACGCATTGTTGGCGGCGTGTGAGTAGAGTGAGTGGTGCGACTCCTGTTACTCTGTGTGGAGTGCAGTTGAATGCGAGCTGTAAAGCTTCTAGTGCAGTTTGCCAGTTTTCGGTGTCATAATTTTTGATCATTGTTAGAGCGTTTTTGAGTGTACTCATGATTCTTTCGACTTGCCCATTCGCTCGGCTTACTCCTGGCGCTATTGAATGTAGGTTGACACCAAAACGATCACAGTAAGCTTTGAACTCACCGAGAAACTCCCTACCGCCATCAACTACGACCTGCACTGGAGTCCCGAACAAATGCACGACGCGTTTTAATGCAGAGAGGCTGCTGCTTTGGCTCTTGTCATTGGAGTAGCTAAGTAGTATGTACTTGGTGAATGCGTCGATAGTAACGATGACGTACTCGTCTCGTCCCTCAGTGTTCCTTGTACCAAGCTTGCCTGTAATATCCATGTGGATGACTTGAAATGCTGCAGTGGGTTTCTGAATCGGGTGAAGCTGAGCTTGAATCACACCAGAGGGTCCTTTCGAGGTTCTGCAAATCACGCAATTATCGACAAACCTTCTGATCAGCGTGCTCATTTTGTCAAACCAGTAGGTCTCTCTCACTTTTTGTAGGGTTTTCTCCCATCCTGGGTGTTGCAACGCAGTATGAAATGAGTTTATTAAACTCCATTGGAACGACTTTGGAACAACGGTAGGTTTGTACATACCGAGTATAGGGTCTACGAGCTTTCTTTTGAGTACGCCCTCTTCTAGAATGTAGTCTGGAACCGGGTTGTCGCTTGACATGCTGTTTATCAGTGGACGAAGTACATCGTCGCGTCTCTGTTCGATCTGTAGCCATTCGCAGTCTCTGGTCGTAATATTGACTGAGAGCTCAGCAGGCGGGTTCCTACTAAAAAAGTCCGCGTGTTGCAGTCTTTCACCTTTTCTATATTCGACCTCGAAGTCGTAATTCTGCAGAAAAGCCCACCAGCGATGGATTCGGGGAAGCAAGTCCTTCTTGTGTTTGGATGCTTTCAAAGCGTTACAGTCAGTTATTACCTTGAACTTTCTACCGTAAAGGTAATGACGAAAATGTTTTACCGCCCGCACTACCGCCAGGGTTTCGAGCTCGTAGGAGTGGTAACGGCTCTCGGCGTCTGTGGTGCGCTGGCTCATGTACGCGACTGGATGCAGGCGACTCCCGATGTTCTGGATCAGCACCGCCCCGTAGCCAAGGCTGCTTGCGTCCGTGTAGAGTTCTATCGGTGCGTCTTCCTGAAATAGTGAAAGGGTAGGCGCAGTAGACAAGTGTTGTATTACATAGTTTCGGGCCTCGTCGTGTCTCTCGTTCCATTCCCACTTTGCATCCTTCTTTGTTAACTCGTAAAGTGGTACCATAACGGACGAGAAATTGGGAATGAAACGTCTGAAGTACCCGGCGAGTCCATTAAATTGCCTAACTTGTTTAGGTGTTTTTGGTATTGGCGCCTTTGTTAAAGCCTCCACTTTTCCTGGGCTTGGGCTGACTTGCCCGTCGGTTATAATATTGCCCAAATACTCAATGGAGCGTTTAAAAAAGGCAGTTTTGTCAATGTTTATTGAAAAGCCCGCCCTTTGCAAGGCCAACAAAATCTGCTCGATATGCGAGAGGCCTTCAGAAAAGTCTTTACATTTTGAAAGTATATCATCAACATAGACTTGGCAAACCTGTGAGCAAAGAAGGGGAGCCAAGGCCTTGTTTATGCACCGCTGATATACTGAACATGCGTTACTAAGCCCGAACGGGACGGTTAAATACTCAAACAGACCCTCCGGCGTAACAAAGGCACTTTTCTCAATTGAGTTTTCTGATATGGGTATCTGGTGGAACCCAGCCGCCATATCAAATGTGGAGAAGTAGTGCCCTCCCGCCAGCTGGTCTATCTGATCAGAGATTATTGGTAATGGATAGTGGTCTCTCAGGGTATTTCTGTTAAGTTCTCGGTAGTCTACACACATGCGATCCTGTCCATTTTTCTTTTTGACTAATATTATTGGACTGGAAAAGGGCGACTTACTTTCTCGTATTATGTTGTGTTCGAGCAACTCTTTAACAATATCGCGTACCTTTTCGCGCTCAACCGGACTCAATCGGTATGGTCTGCGTTCCACACACTTGTTCGGGTCTTTTAAACGAATTTCTAGTTCACCCGTATTAACACGAGTACGCGGGTAGCCGCGGATGAACAGATGTTCATATTTATTCAGTAAAATTTTAAGTTCATTTATCTGATCATTGTTAGTTAAGTCGCAATTTATTTGGTCAAATTTTTCACTTTGTGATCGCATGTGACAGACAACCGGTTGATGTACTAATTTAGCCCCCTGAGAGTTCACTAGCACGCTTAGATTTGTGTTTTCGATAAGGTTCATACCTATCAGCATATCCGAACATAGTTCGTAGTCCGGGACCACGTGGAATTTTAGTTCTATTCTTATACCATCGAAAACACATACCGTGGTGATCGTTGAAAGCGAAACGACCGTAAACTGTCCGATCCCTTTTAAACAGTTGACAACGTCGTTTCGTTTTCCGGGCAGTTTTGCTGCTAAAGACTCGCGCATGACTGAACATTCTGCTCCACTATCAAAAATCGCGAGTAATTCCAAATTACCGATTACTACTGGTATTGAATTCAGTTTGGCAAAACCCACACAGTTTACATTTGACACTACTGCGCGTTCTCGTTTGTAGCAAGTTTCATAGGTGTGACCTACCCTGGAGCAGAATGTGCAAGTCGGTTTTAATGTAGTTACGTTTTGAGACACTGTTTTATTATCTTGATGACGCGGTTGAGGATTTTCAGTTTTATCGCGGTAGCGACAGTCACGTGAATCGTGACCAGGCTTTTTGCACACTTGGCAAAAAGAGGAAGACTTATCAGAGAATCGTGGTCGTTTGATAGGGCCCTGCTGTACACTTGATGTCCCAGGATGGGGTCGCTTAATGCGGCGGATGGATGATGCCACTGAAATTAACTCGGGTACAGAAGATGCCCTAGCATTCAACAGTTCGATACGCAATCGCTCATCACCAATGCAGCCAATAACAGCTTCAACCGCATCATCATTTGATAATTTGTCTCTAGTAATACGTCGCCATAATACCCAAGCCTCTGACAAGAATTGCGCTATGTCTTTAGTGTTATCATAACCATGTTCGCGAAAGCGAACAACATCGCGAGAATATCTATTTTCTGGTTCAAACGTTGTTATTAAAACATCACGCAATTCCTGCCAGGTGGCGGTAGTAACCAGCCAATTATCAACCCATAACCTTGCACGTCCTTTTAATAAGCTACTAGCTTTCATTCGAACTTCGTAGTCGCTTAGGTTATAAGTTTCCATGGCAGTGGTCACATGTTGGCACCATTCCCTAACCCCTATGTTTGAGTCTGGATCGTACGACGGTAAAAATACGTCTTTAATCTTTACTTTGGATTCAGGTTGTGTCGTGAGACGCTCAGACACGTGTTTCATCATTTGCAACATTTCTGTAAAAAACTCAGTTGGTACTCCGCTAACAGAAGCGTTGACATTTTCATTGTTTGAGTCAGATGATCGAGCAGAAGAGGGTTCTAATCCCACTTCTGATAACGAAGGAGTTCTACCAACGGGGTTTTTAGAAACAGTGCCGCCAGCAGGGCTGACGTCACTATTCCCATCACTAGGCTCGCTCATTGCAAATAATGAAACCAGCGTCTTTTTCTTTAAGTTTATTAACTACTAAAACAATCCTTATAAATAGTTCTAAAACCAAATCTAATTATTCTAATAATAATTATTACATTTAGGTACTCACAAGATCTCTTAAGAAGTTAACACCACTTTTTCTCGTCGAGGCTCACACCATAATGCCGGTCCGATCACGCCACTCAACACAAGAAGGCATTCCGGAAATAGCCATTTTTAATCACAATATTTTAAACAAATTTTACGGTGGTTAATTTCCTATTGTAAATTCTTAACAATTATTTAAAAATTTAGTTTTGATTTTTAGTTATTTTATTTCCAGTTAAAACATTAAAAAGAATTAAGTTTTAATGTTTCAACTAGGAAACGGATTCAAGCTTATGACTGTATTTAATTTACGCTCAAGAAAACTAAAGTTAGTTGAATGCTTATTGTCAGTGGCGGATTTACAAATTTGCCGCTAGTAGGCTATTTAATTTTTGCCGCCCCTATTAACCTTTGAAATTCAATACCTACGTTAGTTTAGAAAACAATCATTTTAATTACATTTATTCTGAAATTGCAACTTTATGATTTGTGTCCTTATTACATTGGCTTTTTACCGTTATTGGTATGATTGTGAACTAGGTGATAGTTCTGTCGGTTACTAGATTATTTTTGCAACCCACTATGTAGTGACGAGTATACTGTTGACTTAAAAACAGCAGCATGTACTAATCATAAGGTGGGGAAAGGCATGCCTTGAAAATACCTCCACTATATGAACACAGCTTACACAAATAGTCGGTAAACGTTGTTTTTGTTAAATATTTTTTATTGCACTTACAGTTTAAAAGCAATACGAAAAATTTCTATTAAATAACATGTTAACAATCCGGTTAATGGTGACACTTTTTCGCTGAACTTTGTTTGATTATCCTAAGGTATATTAAAACAAAAAAATTGAATTTCTACGCTAACCTTCCGAAACAGCATCAAGTTGAATTACTTACAGAGGCATTATTCTCTATTGTATTGCAAACCACGCGCGTTACTTGACTTAGGCAAGACAACGGCGTGGAATCTGAAAAAAATGTCTGGCGTAAGCCTTAGTTGTCATTCCCTACCGCGACACGGTACGGTTTGGCCACGGTTTGAACTGTCAACTAATCGTGCCGACGTCTGCTGTGGTATGAAAACTATTCGTTTCAAAACTTGTCATGCGCGATTCGAATAATATAGATACCTACAAATCAATCATTTTTGAAGTTTGCGTTCCAGAGGGCTTAGTCCGAGGTTGCATTTTAAAACTCCCTACTCTCGAGCCGACAGTCGTCTCTCGGATGTCCATATATTTTTGTATGGATATCCGAGAGACGACTCTCGGCTCGAGAGTAGGGACTTTTAAAATGCAACCTCGGACTAAGCCCTCTGGAACGCGTTGTGACGTAGCACGGTTTGGGGAAGGAAAATAGAGAATAAGGCCCCTGATTCGTTACGCATGATTTATTGTAAAACATTACAATTACTTACCTATAAGTAGATATGTATTGTATGTATGCACCAGGGATACGATGTTATGAAATTATTCATATAATCCACTAAACAATATAAAAAATATAGCACACAACCAGAAAAATCCGCCCTCGAAATTAAAGTAAATTCCGACAGAGCCAAATCTTCGTAGAGACCTTAGGTTTACCACAAGGAATAAAGTGTCAAAAGTCTTTATCAGTCCCATGTGAGCTTAGGGACTTATTCGGGGCCCAACATTAAAATTTTAGGTTTTTTGGATTTTTCTCGAAAACGGTAAGTTTTATCGAAAAAGTACCTTAGAGCAAAGTTGTAGATCTTAAAATTCTCTATAAAAATGGTACCAATGATTTTTTCTCTAAGAAAATAATAAAAATAATTCTCTAAAAAATCATTATCAAAATCAATCAATCAAAACTTACCGTTTTCGAGAAAAATCCAAAAAACCTAAAATTTTGACGTTGGGCCCCGAATAAGTCCCTAAGACACATGGGACTGATAAAGACTTTTGACACTTTATTCCTTGTGGTAAACCTAAGGTCTCTACGAAGATTTGGCTCTGTCGGAATTTACTTTATTTCAATTGTCTGATTCTTACAAGCGCAATATCTGGGAAATAGTGGGTCTTAGAGAAAAAATCATTGGGACTATTTTTATAGAAAATTTTAAGATCTACAACTTTGCTCTAAGGTACTTTTTCGATAAAATTTACCTACCGTTTTCGAGAAAAATCCAAAAAACCTAAAATTTTAACGTTGGGCCCCGAATAAGTCCCTAAGCTCACATGGGACTGATAAAGACTTTTGACACTTTATTCCTTGTGGTAAACTTAAGGTCTCTACGAAGATTTGGCTCTGTCGGAATTTTCTTTATTTCAATTGTCTGATTCTTACAAGCGCTTTATTTGGGAAATAGTGGGTCTTAGAGAAAAAATGTAATTTTTAATGTACCTATATTTTACAGGGCATTTAGTAATCTTTTTTATACGGATTATGGACGTAATGTGTATACATATAATTTTTTTTTTTTTTCTGTAAGATAAAAAAAAAATTGGCTAAATTTGCCGCCCCTCTAAATCTGCCGCCCTAGGCTCCAGCCTACTTAGCCTATTGGTAAATCCGCCACTGCTTATTGTTGACAAATCAAAATTTGAATTTATCATTAATTAACAATTATTAAAATAAAATGTTTTCTAATTATTTAGTAATTGCCTATGGTTTCACCTAAACAACCACAGTCAATCACACATCTTTTTACTTACCTAGCCTAACTGTATCAAGACATTACACTAGTTCTAATAACAAATCAACTTTTAAATCAGCTATAAATAATTCTTAAATTATTTTTGTAATTAAAATTATAATTTTGAAGGTCTTGCGTCGACATATATATATATATAGTAGTATTTCAATACGTTGGTTTTCTTGGCTGGTGTTTGGGTGACCCAGATTTTACCTTTAAGTGTACTTAGTGCTTGGTCCTCAAACTTTTTATTTTATCTCACGGCACGTGGCCACTTCACGTATAATAAAATCGAATTACAGCTAAATAAAAACCGCAGTAGTCGCGCACGTGTCTCGTAAAAATACATTTGGTGAAAAACGTGTGACACATGACGTAATAAATGGTTACCAATAATAAAATACGTGGTACGTCATTGCTGGTAAACCATTCACATAAGAAAAATTAGTACACCTACAAATCAATAAAAAATAAATCTTTCCTAAACGGTTACGTAGGTACTCTACTAAAATAAAATAAAAATTGTATTGAGTATTAAAAAAAATGAAAAGTGTGTAATGAATTTTTGAATCTTCTATTTATGTACTAATTAAAATGCATGTTAAGTTTAAAATGTTAATTAGCTTATGGAATAAATGGTCTTTTTTATTTTTATTTATTTCACTTGTTTCACTGTGGGCGAGAACTACAGGTTCAAGTTTTTATCAACTCACTATAACGTTATTAGGGCTGCCGTCGGCTATGAAATTACCCAATACCCTTGAGAATACTCGTATAATACAAGAAATAAACCATCTCAGGGTATTTTCTTCGAGTACAGTTTCAAGGAAAAGTTACCGTGTTTTCTATTTATTTTTATCTAGCTTTTGCTGTGACAACGTTGGACGTACCTACAGCATTTTATAATGAACACTGAAAGTAGTAATAACATTTTTACTGAACGAATCGAGTTTATTGTTTTTTTTTTCAATTGTTTTATAGTATAAATATTTTCCGTGTGTATCTATTTTTTGCAGAAAACTGGCTCATGTTACATTTTTGAGGTTCGAAAATTCTCGATGACCTAAACTTATGACAGCTGTTGGCCTATTTGACCTGATCAACGCTTAAGGTTTCCTGAAATCAGGCCAATATAACTACTCAATGCTCCTGTTATTAATATATTAGTTTATAGCATTACATTTATACACTTTCCAAACATAAAAATATTCATTATA
This sequence comes from Ecliptopera silaceata, assembly GCA_932527185.1. Taxonomy (NCBI): domain Eukaryota; kingdom Metazoa; phylum Arthropoda; class Insecta; order Lepidoptera; family Geometridae; genus Ecliptopera; species Ecliptopera silaceata. The sequence goes on along the minus strand of OW052193.1, from coordinate 9,580,654 downwards.
ATAAATTGTAAAAGCATAAATATGAGACAACTTAAAGCTATCGTACTAAGCTATCTTAAAGTTCCAACGCAAACGACAGATAAAAACCAGTCAAAAATACGGTGGAACTTGTATTACTTTCTTGGGCAACTTTTCATCTAAAGTTTTCTCAAAGAACATACTTGTACAGCTACGCAATGGTAGAGACGACAGTCGCGTAAATACGAAAGCCTAAACCTAAAAAGCGAGTTTCATGCTGACTTTCTCAAACGCTATTGATATGGCGGTTGAAAAGCTGCCACATCCAGGACAATCTTTTATAATGAGGAAAAAAGAACAGTTGTGTCTGGATCTCAAATGTCAACCCTTAACACGTTAACTGTCCCGCCTATTTAAACTTTGACTTTGACTTTGTTTTATTTTCACCAATTCATTGTTCATACGTTCCACGTAAATTAATGCTAGAGAGCTTACACGTCCAGCCCAGGAATTACGATTGAATTGCTATTGGCTAATGTATTATATATAATGCACGAAACGTCACATTCAGATGGACAGTCATCGTGTTAACTATCAACCCACCAGCATCTAGTACACCAACTAATTGACCAAAAACGAATCAAAAAAAATTTCCATAAATCTCAGCCTTAGTCATTAAAACGTCTTGTTCGCGTTTCGCTTGTCGCTTGTGTAAGTTGTTCGCGAGTGTCGCTAACAAAGAGCTGCCGCGATTGGCTGCCCATGAATAGACAGGACTAATATGGGTTCGAGTCGAACTGTGATATCGCCCATGCAAGTGCTATGGGGCATGATGTGGAAGTGTTACTGTATCCGTGCCTACTTAAGATTACGTCATGTGTATTAGAATGTTGGAAAATAAAGGAATTTTCGAACTAAACGCAATTTTTTTGAAAAATATTTAAAAGAATGAAAGAAACTACGGAAAAGGATCTTTTTTTTAGGACCAATGAATAACCCATAAACAATTCTAGTGCTAAATCATTTGTCGATATAAAAAATGGATATTACATGTAATAGATACCAAACCTAGAATCACCTAGTATATAAGACGATTTCTAAATGACCCTTGTGATTTTACTGAACAAAGAATTTTTGATTTTGATTTTGTCTAACAAAGTTTCTGAAATCTATAGACATAAACTTACTTTTTAGTTAAAAATTAATCATATTCTTTTTGATCTCTACGTGTGATGTTTGTTGCAAAAGTTTTAGGAAAAACATTTTCTCAAAATCTTACAACAAAAATTATTTTAATTACTCAAAATATACGTTTTTTAAAACGGAGTTTTTCGCAACCTCAATTATGAAATGTAGCATTCAAATGATTACATACCCACTGTAAACATTGAATTTGTTTGAGCAACAGAATAAATATTGTGGCCGAGGTACTATCTGTATCAAAAAGAAATAAAATATCATGTTTTCCATCAAAGCTTTCGGGTTTATTTATTTAGCAAACCGTTAATTGGTAACAGTAGCCACCGTTTGACCACCGTCCACAAATAGATTATACAGGGTGTCACAGAAGTAATATCAATAATCAATTTATTTGACAAGTCGTTTCAAGTTAGTTTTCCCCCGAAGCTTTGACATGGGGGCCTTCAAAAGACGGGTTTATCTCTAAAGGCCGGCATCGCACCGACAACGCCTTTGGTGTTGCGGTCTGGTGACCACTTCCCATCAGGTGGCCCGCAAGCACGTCTACCAGCTAAGAAATAAAAAAAAAAGTCGTATCTCAAGAGTAATCACATTTGTGATAGTTTGGTTAACGAGCTTTTTTTAATTTGACAAGATATTTTTTTTTAAATTACTGTATAGATAAGCGTGGGTTATTTAAGATAAGTACATAATATAATAAATTAACTGTGATGAATTTAATTATTTTTCATTGAAGTAGTAAGGAATTGAAAAATTGACATTCAAATCGCATTATCCAGATCTACCTATGCTAATAAAACATAATACTCGTTACAAAAGCTTGTATTCCGTGTTTCACTTTAGTACAATACGATAAGGTTCTAACAGCTAACAAAACTACAGAACAAATATATTCCAGTCTGTGAATTCGCTATCTGTGATCATGACATCACACGCACTTCAGATAGAACCTTATCGCAGGTAAACGTACTGTTTTACAGACTTGCGTCAGTGAAACTGATTTGTGGACATGATAGATCGTCCTCTAGATTAGTAGTCTATTAAGCTCTTTATCATACCCCGAGCCCGTATTCTGAGTATTACTCAAAAGTGTATCAAAAAGTAAAAATTATGTATGTATTTAGTTTAGTTTATGTTTTTATGTATTGTTTCTCAATAGTTCTAAGGTGTACCTACAATAAAGCATTTTCATTCATTCATTCAAAATAGAGACTGTAAGAAATGTGCTGCTGAGCACTTTCTTTAACCAATCTATATAGTAACTTAAGTTAGATTAAAATTACTCATTAGCCTGTATCTAGGCTAGATCGTAATCTTAGTTGGTGTACTTTTTGTTAATTACGCTAAACAATAAATAAAAAAAAACCATTCATTCATTCAAAAATTAAAAAACAAATTTTTTAAAGAACAAAACGCAAATTCGTTATGTTTTTAGGAAAACTTATCAAAAATTATAAATACATAACATTTTACGCGGCGACGCTGTAAAGTACGGCCGCCCAGCAGGCCTTAAGGTGATACCTCTCGCTCTAGCGGGAAATTCAAATTTTTTAGGTTTTTTTTTTATTGCGGCTGAACTGTTATATCTTTTACTAGTTTAAGCTATTTTGCGAACATAAACAATAATTTTCTATGTAACCCTGTATCAATTTTTGAGATGATAAATCGAATAAACTGCGATCGTGGAAGGGTCGATAAACATTTTGACATAAGTTTATAATAAACCGATAAAACTGACCCTTGTTTACGTAACACGGTGGCTGTCTTATTTATTTGTCAGGTATACCATGTGTCAATGTGATTATACTATAGAGCGAGTATTATGTATATTATTATGTTATGTATTAGGTTATGGAATGTTACAAAAGAAATAAATTTTTAAAAATACCCTGGTTAAAGTTTGCTAGGCAACCCATATGCAATATAATGATTATATTGGTATATATTTATCTTATATTATTTGTCTTTTTTATCGCTTCCGATTGGTACTGATTTGGATCAGTTGAACTATCTATAGATCGTTTGCAACGGTATGTAGATAGTTCAACTGTTTCTTATGTATTTTATATGACTATGTACATTTTGTAAATACTGTATAGTCGTAAGTTTGTTTGTAAATAAAGTTGTATCATTAATTATATAAAAAAATGATTATATTATATTAAATATAAAATACGTTTCATGCAATAAACATCTCAGTGAATGTCTTTCTAAGGTGGGATCTTAGGCTATTAGAATATACGTGAAACAGAATATGATAAAAAAGCCATGTTTGCATATCCTCTATTTGGAGAAGTCGTGAAATGACATAAAACTAGATAGCCTGCAATGGAGGCAAACATTGTTAGCATTAGTCTCTAGTAGATTAAGCGAATTGAGGTTTCTAAAAATACGGTGATTAAAAACAGCGAAGATGATAGATAAATTAATGTCATAACAGAAAAGTAGATAAAACCAATTTCTTTTACTAATAAATATTTTTTTTAAATACTGTATAGTCGTAAGTTTGTTTGTGAATAAAGTTCAACTACATTTCTTTTACTTACATTATTCATTTTATTATATAATACATATATGACTTGATGCTATTAAGTCTTGTTAATTTTTACAACTGGCACCCAAACCAAAATGACAACCGGTAGTAGTATCCCAAACCTTTTTTTGTAGAAAAACTAACTTTTAACTAGTTTAAATTAGTTTCTAGCCACAAGAACTCGGCATGCCAAGTTGAGAGGTATGTTATTCGTTTAATAAGTATTGTACTCCTATTCGAATGCTTGGACGATTATAAAATAATTTGACCTATTCAGAAACAATAGACTTAGTAAAATGGTCTTAGGACTTTTGCTTGTCTATATCTGGCTAAAAAAATGTTTCTTCTGGTGACTTTGTTTATTTTTTATTGCAGTCTTTAAATATTTTTAATGATGGGCAGAACATTGCGTGCCGTAGGTGCATAGTTAGCCAGGGATAGAGAAAGGTGGAAAGAGAGGGGTACGACCTTTGCCCAGCAGTGGGACAGCGTAGGTTAATAAAAAAAATTGCTTCTTTTGTCCGATTTCAGGTCAAAAATCAAAACGCAATATGACGATCACTGGTTCTAAAAAACTCTGACTCCAGCTGCAGTAACTGATTTTCAGCATTTCTGCTGAATGTAGGTAAATTCCGCTAATTTAGTTATGTTTTCCTGACTTTTTGACTTTTTTATTCAAATGGTGATTTAAATTTACGTATAAATCCTACACTAAACTTACGTGGCTAAGTTAACAAACTTTGGTTCTGATAACTTACAATAGCTAATTAATTACATAGCAAAGGTTGCCTGGAAAAGATCTCTCTTAGCGACAAGGCTGCATTTTGATGTAGTTATAATTGCTATGTGCAATAAAGTTTTTATCTATCTATCTTTTTATTTTTTTAGGCAAGTTCTAAAGAAAAAAAAATTATAGTAAAAATAGGAAGCAGAAGTTTCTTTATTTTTCTATAATCATTCTAAGACCTTCAAGAAATGTAATTAATTAGGTACAATTAGAATAATAAATAAATTGAGTCCAATTTAATCAATGATTTACTTAATCAATTTTTAGCTAAGTAATGCATGTTGAGTTAAGTTGCTACTATTAATCAAACATACTAATAAATTAAATATGGGTATGGGTTATTTTTTATCTACAATAGGCACTTGGAATTATGATAATGATAAAAATATTCTTCCGTATTGTACTCCAAATATTGTACAAAATAAATATACATGATGCTGAACTACTATTATTACCCTCAGAATAAAAAAACACCGTTGGCTACGGCGTAGTATGCTACGTCGTAGTAAGCTACGTCGTAGTATGCTACGGCGTAGCAGTGAAAAATTACCATAAATATGATCCTATTTGTAACTAAAATTATTAACGCCAAAATTCATATGGATGGATATGTGAGTATGTGTTTGTTACTCTTTCACTACTAAATGGATTTTAACGAAACTTTACTATCATTTTCAGTTTCAGTTTCATTAAAATCCAGTATAGTAGCTCTTACACCAAATACATAGACTATAATTTATAAAGATATTCTGCGAGTTGACCAGAATATAACGATAGTAAGACGATGTTGCAAACACTAGCTTTTAAATTAATCATTTTACTAAACTATTTGTTATTAAAGCTGTTTATATTGTATTAAAAAATGCGAGAATATTAGAAAATGGAGCATCTGGAAATGCTCATAATGTAATATTCGAAATGTCCCATCTCATCTTAAAACGTAATTTAATTGCAGCCCAGTCCACAACGATAACAGTATTATGAAGCCGGAGTGCGGTTTACTAACAAACCATTTACTGCCTTACCGCGAAGTATAATTAAATAAAAAAATGTGTATGTATTTTTGCAATATTTGTAAATATATTTAAATTTGTCTTGTAAATAAATCTATAACAATTTCAAATTAATAATTGAAACTAGTAGTTTTCGTTGATAGTTTCAAATGAAAATGGTTGTCGATTTATGCATCGCGCGTCCTGGTAAAGCAATCTGGCTTTGTACAGAAACCACTATATATACTATTATATTGGGGGCTATGGCGAAAATTATTTTGTCCAATATACAATAACAACATATCAGTCTACTGCTGAACGTCTCTCTCAAGAGGCGAGAGAGTTTTCAATTTCAAAGTAATTTCTGTTCGTTACCGTTTGTAGCGTGCAAATCGTTGTTTGTTAAGACTTTAATGCTACATATCTAATTAAATTATTTACAAATGGAAAATGTATTTCGACCCTTTCATTTAGGAAAACCGCGTATTTCAAATGTTCAATTACTTCGATCCAATTACAATTATTGAATTTCAACTGAATAATAACTCTCTTTTTCTCCATCTGTAGAATATCAAGATCACACACACACAGACGAAGCTAAAATAAGCTAAAATCTGGATTTGAGTGTTATTAAATGATTCTGTTTTTACATTATTTGCATAAAAACAATTAGATAGTAAAAAGTAAGTAAGTAATGTTTAATGATATGATATATTGACACAAATACTCTAAAACACATATTTAGGTACAATCTCAAAACCTAATATCATCATCATTCCCCTGCCCTTATCCCACGTTAAGTGAGGTCGGCACAACATGTATTTTTCTTCCACTCACTCCTATCATTCGACAAATCCGAGTCCACTCCTTTCGCATTCATATCCTTTTTCACACAATCCAACCACTTCGGCCTTCTTCTGCTTGCATACCCAGCCACGCTATCTCAAAACCTAACATATTAGATATTATGTAGCTGTGTAATTAAGTTGATAATTAAACGATAAGGTCAACGGAAAAATTACTTAGGTATCGTTAAACAGCTAATATTAGTAATTAAAAGTTAAACTCATTAAACTTCTTAATTTATCGTTGTCTATCAAACAGCTGCTTATTTTATTTTAATTACCAACGTCATTACACGTTCACCCAGTACTACACCTATGTAACAAAAATAATGTATATAATTTATAAAAATGTTTGTTCTTGGGAATTGTAGCTGATAGGGGCGTGGAGTGGTGAAGGTCGTGGGTTATCGAAACACAATTTGAACTTTTAACGAAAATACCGACCGATCGCGCGTTGACAAGTACTGTCCGTATTCGGTTCGCCGCGCAACTAACTCGTCGTTTGTCTGCGCGCGAGCGGGCGGTAGAATTCAGCTTTATTTAATAAAATAAATATAAGTACCTACAAAACTATATTTTTATACAGGTACGCGAAGTGCGTCGTCTACATATTCTCCACCCAGTGTCCCGTTAGGGGCACAAATTAGCAAAAGGAAGTAGCACCAAGCGTGTATCTGGTCGGTCAACGTTTCAGACATGGTGTTTAGTTCCAGAGTCAGCAGCCAGTAACGTTGACGAAGTTCGTTTACGACCTTCTCTTTAATGCTGTGGAAAATAAAATCTGAGCTTATCTCTTTTGCAGCTTCTAATCGTCCGCCGACTCGGAGTAGGCCCCGCTCATCTAGGTACTGCGTCAGCGTGCGTAACCTACTATAAGGTTGTATCTGTTTAATATTTTTCAATAAACTTACTTCCATTGAAAATGATTGCATCTGTGCGTAATTAAATAATAATTTTTCAGATTTCTGTAATAATTCTGTGTCTATTTCTTTTTTGCAGGTTTTCTTACATTTTTCTAGGAACAACAGGACGGCAGCGGTACATCTCAGCAGAAGAAGCCACGACGAAAACATCACAGGATCCGGAACAGGTAAGCTATAGCTTTCATCTGCCTTAAGTACAAGGTGTATCATTTCTAATTCATTTTTATTAATGTTTCTTTTTTCTTTTTCAGGTGCAGATATCATCATCCAGGAGCTGTCAATCTCGTGTAAGAAGTCGGGACCTAGAAACCATTCACAATCTTTGTGTAATTTTAAGCTTGTATTTTTTATAGTTAAAGGCCAAATATATTTTTTATCTAATTTAAGTCTCTGTTCTTTTTGAATAACATCGGGGAGGCGGCACGCGAGTACGGCGTGTTCACCCTGTAGTTCAAGCCGAGGAATCGAGTTAAGTTTTATATGTGCAACACGGCTTTTGCTTGCGATGAATGACACGCACACATTCTTATTGTCGGTGTGTACGCGCCAGTAGGCTGCAGCGGCGGCGTGTGCGGCGGGTGATGCGTCACAGAATAAATGAAGTTCTATTGTTTCGCTCGGACTTGCTCGCTTGTTTATGTTTACATCACAGAAAACTTGTTTTTTAGAACGAAAATACCATCTTGGTATGCGAATATCTTTTATTTCTTGTAGTTGCGATATCCAATTAGAAAAAATCTCAAACTGCTTTGTAGGTATTTCTTCGTTCCATTTTATTGTTAACTTGTAGGTTTTATGAATATTTATGCTTTCAAACAAACACACTTTTGTGAACGTGTGATCCGATGATCCGCTATCCGATAATCCGTGAGCTGTGATCTCGCAGGCGCGTGTGCGCGCGGCCGCCAGTGGGGGGGCGGTGGCGGCGGCGCGGGGGCACGCGTGGCGGGACTGGCAGCTCGGCGCGGAGGCAGGCCACTGCCTCAGCTGTTCCACCGATAACATTGCACACTCGCTCGTTGAAGTTGCATTTTCATGTTTTGAATGGCAAACACCAACCTAGTGTTGTTAGTGTGGCACAAGGTTCATTTTTGTTACCTATTATTGTCTGTATCGGTGCGATAAGATGGTAATTGTCCTGACCGATTAATAGTTTTGGTTTCACATTTTCACAACACGTTATGTAACTGTTCAAATGATTTAAATGCGAAAAGTTTTTTATTTTTATGTTAGATAATTTTTGTAACGGTAAATTAAGTTCATTTATTTTTCTTGCACTGAGTTCGAATGAGTCATTGTTTATGTTTGTTATTTTACACTTTATATTTTCACTATCACACATCAGTTCCGAGTCCCACGCTCCACGAACACACAAAGTTTGTTTTTGTCCGTGTAAACCGACACTGTCGGCGATATCAGCTGATATCAGGGATACCGTCGCGCCGTCGTCTAAAAGTGCGTGGGTGTGGAACACACCCTTGGGGCCATGGATGTTCACGGGCACCACTTTCAAATACACACATGATTTTAAATCGTTCATAGCATGTGCCACAGTCTCGTTATTCACCAAACAGTCAATATTTTCTTTTTGTACCTTTTTATCACTGGTTAACTCACTATAGTCATTGTTATTTAATATTTTTTCACTTTCACTTTTTTCGCTGTTTTCACTTTTAGCACTGTTTGCACTGGTTTTCAGTTTCCAGTGCAGAAGACGATGATGAGGAAGGCCACACTCCTCGACAGGACAGGAAGCTTGGGAACATGTGTCACGACTGTGAGTACCGAGTAGGCATTTGTGACACAGGTTATTGACCCGTACGAAGCGCCATCGGTCTTTTGTTAAAGCTCGCTTGAATCGTGCGCACTCAGGTAGCTTGTGATTGCTTGTTTTACAAAACTTGCAATTTATTTTTCCATCACGTTTAGCGCTGAATAAAATTGAGTGTGTTCTGCGGTCTTCGGGTTTCTTCCGGTAATCTGATTGACTTTGTAAGTGAGTCAAACCGGCAGCTGATATGTTATTCGCTTCACTGTATAGAAATTCGGCTAGTATGTCTAATTTTGCTTTTTTTATGTTGCAGTTCAAGCTGTAATAATCAGCCCACTTGTTGATGAGAGCACTAGGACACTTCGTGAGCACCGAGGATACCAGCTCAGGACTTCTAAGGTAATCTGTTTGTTTCACTGCTTTTGCTGCGGCCACGAAATTTTTATTTTTTATTGAAAATGTCACAATTTCGTGGTGGTAGTTTGGTGGTAGTGGTGGTAGTTTCTTGATTTGATTTGTAATTTTGTGTATTATTGTTTCAGGTCTGCCGTAGCGGAGTTCGAGCGCTTCAATGATGGTTTGCGGAGCCGTGGTCCCGATGAGAAGTGAAGAAACTGTTTCTTTTGCTTCTCCTTTTAAAGACTTGCGTAATCTCCACATATTTTCAGCATCAGTGTACTTACAAACTTCCGTAGATTCATCGTAAACTAGTTTGTAAGCCAGCCACTCGAGAGGATCTCCGTAGAACTGAGGTAAGTCTTTTGAAGTAGCAAACCTTGATATTAATTTTTTATTTTGCAGGTTAGACTGGTGAATAGCACTGACGAGGTTTTTCATCGCGGTGCTGCTAGCTGCGCTGCCGCCGCGGTCGCGCCCGCTGCCGCTGCCAGCGTCGCGGTCGCCGTCATCGTCGCGGGGCGCGCTGTGCGCGCGGGGCGCGCTGGGGGCGCGGGGCGCGCTCGGGGCGCGGGGAGCGCTCGGCGCGCGGGACGCGCTCTTCATATTTTCAGCTAAATGACTTTTATCGAGCCACTGTTGCACTTTCCCGATGGAGTCCATTTCGCTGGGCTGATATAAAGAACTGCGGCGACTTTTAGACGCGCTTTCTAAGGCAGCTATTTCCGCGGCTAATTTGCGTTCAATTAGCGATTTATTTAACTGAGCGTTCTTTTCAGCCGCTTTTATTTCAAGCTCGATGGCATCTCTCTCGATTTCAGCCACTTTTTTAGCTGCTTCATATTCTAGCTGCTTCTTTCTAGCTTCAATTGACTTCGCTGTTGTTGAGCTGGAATGTTGCTTGAGGGAAACAGGTTGTAAACTGTGCGTACTTTTTAAAAAATCGCCTTCAGTTTTAGGTCGTGTGATGACACTAAATGCAGTTTCAGGGTTTCCCAAATTAAGTACTTCCGACTTAACATCTCGCGCCGGTTCTTTCATCATATGTTCTTTTTTCCACGCACTACGTGTCCGCACTGTCGTTGTAAGATGGCGGCTGGGTGGCGGTGGCGTGTTAAACATTTAAGCGACTTATTCACAGGTTCCACGTATAATCCGCTCAAAGGACCAATTTGTAGCTGATAGGGGCGTGGAGTGGTGAAGGTCGTGGGTTATCGAAACACAATTTGAACTTTTAACGAAAATACCGACCGATCGCGCGTTGACAAGTGTTGTCCGTATTCGGTTCGCCGCGCAACTAACTCGTCGTTTGTCTGCGCGCGAGCGGGCGGTAGAATTCAGCTTTATTTAATAAAATAAATATAAGTACCTACAAAACTATATTTTTATACAGGTACGCGAAGTGCGTCGTCTACAGGAATCGAACCAACGACTCACAGCTTGGAAACTGACTGATGACTGAGCTGTGACGTCTTTCTCTTTGATGACTGATGTAAGTATAGAATTCTATAATAAACTTGTGATGTAATAAAATCGTTTTAAGTATGTCGACACTGTATAGGTCATTGTTTCGGCAAGAAAGTGCTTCATAAACTCCTATTTTATTTGAAAATCGATACATACAATTTCGAATCTCAAATCTGTTATATGTACATATTTTATTACATACTTATGTATTATAAGACGATATGTATTTAAAAAAATGTAATGTATTAGCATTCTAGTTCCCATAGTACAAGTTTTCAGTATTAAGACTAGAGCGTTATGTGCAAAATATTTATAAACATTATTTTAGAACAAATATATTGCTAATCATACTAAAATCATGCATTATCATAATAAAACAAAAAAACATACGTTAATGTTAAAGAATATGATACTAAATAACAGAACACTGATTTTTTTTTGTATTGTATTGTAAAAAAAGAAAACACAAATCGGCAAGTCATACAGCAATGTGTATGTGAACTTTATAAGAACTAGTACCGATTACTACCAGACGGGATAACGTACATAAGCCGAGCGGCAGCTTCGGAAGCATTCGGCTGAGCCGAGCGTCTAAATATAAAGAGCGATTCAATACGACGCGCTCACGTCAAGTCCTAGCCGAAATATAACAAAAAATCACACAAAGGTTTCAAATGGTGTAAAATAAAACGATATAAGTAAGTATACCACTTATATACTACCATTTACCACTTTTTATTACAATAGATGCAATATTGTGCCTTTAGTTTTTATAATGCAACATTAACGCCAAAACATTAATTACTGTATTGGACGCTTTGATTTACTTTGATAAATGCCGCGATTTCAGGGATAATTACTTGTCGTGCTTGCTTGCGTTAACGTCAAAATAATTGTTCTCTACCTTTTTATGTTTTTTGAATAGCAAAATAGTCGAAAAAAATATGTACTTAGGCATTTTCAGGTGGCAATTAGTTGCCACCTGAAAATGCCAACGCCTACGATGAGTTTTTAAAAAATCTATATCTGAAAATATTTTTGCCCGCAGTTTTCGGAGCCCGTCTAAAATGTAAAATCTAAAAAAATATATAAAAAAAAAACTGTTATAAAATGCACTCAGGCAACTATTGGTCTGAGCCGTGTCGTACGACAGAGGTGCATAACTTACCAATAAACTTCCAGATTCCAACTCACTTCACCAAAACACAACACTGGCCACTAAGAACACAAAGCTTTCCTTATTTAAGATGATACCTCTCGCTCTAGCGGGAAATACAAATTTTTTAGGGTTTTTTTTATTGCGGCTGAAATGTTATATATTTTGCTAGTTTAAGCTATTTTGCGAACATAAACAATAATTTTCTGTGTAACACTGTATCCATTTTTGAGATTGTTTTTTTATATTTGCTGGGGGCTTTGTGCTAGAGCGAGAGGTACCACCTTTAATGTCCCGCTGAGAAGTTAGCAAGGAGGTCGGTACGCGGTTGCCAACCTCACGTCAACAGGTCGCATCCCACACTGGCTGGTATAGCTGTACCTCCCCGGCGGATCGCGCTCGCGCCAAAAATAATACTCTCAGAAGGACATTTGTAGGTTTTCAATGACCCTGTTGCTATTGGAAAATGGCTTTCTTCCACCCTATTGTTGGCAGCTCAGTGGGTAGGCATTGATTTATAACCTACGCATCGTATCATACATTTTATGTATAATAAAAGCGATACCATAAAATATACCATAAACATTCGCTCTACATTATTTTGATTTGACATAATAATAGGATTTGGTGACACGTAAAACATGAGACAAGTGTGTGACGTCTGATACTTTATATCAATGGTTACCGCTTAACATTAGGTGGGCAATGTTCTATAGTAAATTAACTAAAAAAATATCATTTTCACATACAATATTGCATGTCAAACTGGATTGGAATAGTTAATTACTTAAAGGATAGATTGCTGCAAATTGCTAGTCAAAGGCTCGATCGAAGTCTATAATGAAAAATCCATAGTAATCTAGTGTCCAAGCTAGAGAGATACCGACGTCCTGCAAATACGTCCAATTAACTAGTTTGCATTCATATAGGCGGTTATATTCTGTGGAATAGTTTTTTGACAGTTATTGAACTCCACAAGGGGTCACTGTTATATGAATACATTGACACAACTAAATTAAATTATATTTCATTAAATTACAAAATAGTTTTGAGATCTTCTTCTTTTTTTTGCAAAGGGTACCTATAGTATTTGCCCTTAAAATATAATAGTTAGAACTACAAGATTTTTTATTTGATTTTTTTTACACGGACAATGAATACTGAATAAAGTTTCATATACCTGTAACACCACAATATGTAATGAACTGAAACTAAACAATATGAAGAACACTGCTTTTAATCATAATATCATAATAGGTACTATCTATAGATCGTTTGCAACGGTCTGTAGATAGCTCAAGTATTTCTTATGTATTTTATATGTCTATGTACATTTTATAAATACTTTAATAGTCGTAAGTTTGTTTGTGAATAAATTATCTCATAATAGGTACAGTAGTGGTACTGCCCCGAAGAAACTCTTTCGCAAAGAGCTTAATTACGTGAATAACTAAAAAGATTACAAACTTTACAATGATACTTGCTAAAATCCCAGTGCCATTTCGGCCTTAATTATTTTCTACGTTTGAAAGTACGTTTTTAATTACAAAAACAAGAAAATAAAGTGATAACAAACTCTTATATTTCCTGAGGAAAACGATATCAAAGTTTTTGGAAGATAGTAGATAAATCAAGGACTTGCTAATAAAACTGTACAATATAAATAAATACCTAATGCCGGACAATCCACACAACAATATTATTGTTTAAACAAAGCTAATTTATCTATACGACGACCGATTTGGCGTGGCGGGCGAAGGTCCGCCTGCGACGCGGATGTTGCGGGTTCGGTTCCCGCCCTGGGATAATTGTTTGTACGATCTGCAAATATTTATTTCGTGTGTTCTGGGTATTTTATATGTATAATAAAAAATCGATCTATGTAATGTATTGTATTAAGTATGTCATTCTTCTAGTACCCATAACACAAGATCTGCTTAGCTTGGGGCTAGATGATGTTATATGGATTGTGTAGCATTATTTATTTATTTATACAAAGTTTTTAAGAATTTCGTCGGTTTTTACGTCTCAGGAAAAACAATAGGTACACAAAAGGATAAAATCTAATAAAAAATGAATACAGAATTCCCTAATTAAATGGATACCCGTATCAAACTCTCAATAGAACCGCTCATCAATAACAGAACGTTTTTATTCTAAAACAGGAAAGTGTTGGGTCACCAATCACACCGTCGCTGTGTTCCTGAAGTATCACTTTTAGTCACCGCTCACAACCCGAAACCAAGTTCCAATGTATATAAACAGCTGGTTTTGTAGATATGATGCCGTCTATGATAACTCTATTTTTTGCCAACTCCAATCCCTAAAAGATAGACGGCCTACAAGAATAAAATAAAAATAGCGTAATAGCGTTGACTTTAAGTCATCATTTCGTATGATAATCAAGACATCAAGTCTGCGCTGACTTTTAATAAGACCGTCTATCTTTAAGGGATTGAAGTTGGCAAAGAATAGAGTTGAAATGAAATGAAACATTTATTTGCTTGAATATAGGTAAAAGGTAGGTACATAAATTATTTATATATATTATAATAATTATTAAACAAGGTTCACTGTATTCGACTAGTCTGATCTGACTAGTTTGAGCACATAGACGTCATCATCATCATCATCTTCTTAATCTTGTCCCTCGACATGTGAGGATAAAACAACATGTAATCTTCTTCCAATCTCCTCTTTCAGACGTCATTTCACAGAGACGTCACATAGTTCTTTTTTTTCAGGTATACTCAAGCTACAATAGTATGCAAGGTAACGAAGCTAGATTAGGATTGGGCAGCATATACATGAATCTAGAAATCTTCTAGAAGTCTCGAGTTGGATAACTTCAGGGGGTAGGAGACGCTCAAGGATGCACTGGTACCTGGACTTCCTTGCACGAAAACACCGAAACTGGGCGGAGTAGAGAATAGAGGAGAGTTAAAGGCGAGAGAGAGGAGATTTCGGTATACTGTGGAACGGCATGGATTAATAAAAAAAATGAGATTTGTGACAAGAACTTCATTACATTTGCTACTCTTACGGCCGGTTTCTGGAAACCCAAATCACGATTGATCCGAGTTTGACACATTGTAATTATTAGATTTTTTCGTTGATCATTGTTCGAGAAACCGGCCATTAGAGTTAATTAAAATGTCCGTATACTACAGAAACGAGAGACATGTAAATATGACCAATAAAATACATTTTACTGTAAAAGTATTTCAAAAGCTTCTGCAGAAGTTTTATAAACAAAGTTCCGAAGCTCTTTCAAAACTCTTCAAGAATATATTTTCAAGAAAGGCGATTGAACGAACTGTTTTGCTTTCACTGTGTCCCACTTGATTGATTACCACTTCGCACGTTATTGTAATGACCTTTATTGAATTATGTAGCTTTTTCATACAAAAGTTATATTGCTTATCTACAGTTATAATAAACTGCAATCTACTTGTAGAAGTTTTTACACTTATTTTAATTTTCGAAAAATTATGAGTTTTATAGAGCGTGCGCGGAACAGTGATTTTACTATAAAAGCTCTACAATTTTGTATGACAGTATAATGTGAATCTATTAACTATCAGAACACTCTTTTTTTTAGTGTAATATTTCTTTATTGATAATAGCTTTTAATGTTGTAGTATAGCAAGTATCTAATGGGTTTTGAATTGGCACCCATGTCTAAATGGGCCGTTAGATCAAACATTGTTGATTAAAGTACTTACCTATTTTTTTCCTAACCTAACCCGTCCCGCTGCTTACTGCAACTAACTGCTGCAATTAACTGCTGCAACTAACTGCTGCAATTAACTGCTGCAACTAACAGCTGCGACTAACTGCTGCAACTAACTGCTGCAACTAACTGCTGCGACTAACTGCTGCGACTAACTGCTGCGACTAACTGCTGCGACTAACTGCTGCGACTAACTGCTGCGACTAACTGCTGCGGCTAACTGCTGCAACTAGCATGATGTATAGTACACCGAAGTGTGATCTACTCTTGGCTACAGTTTCAAGGTCCAACAGGTGTGGTGTTAGCCAAAAACACACGAAAAAGAGATATTTATTTATTTATTATTATTTCCCAGGAAAACAAACAGTCACAATGTAAACTATATCGAATCTAAAATTATAACTATGGACCACTTATAAGTTTTATATATATGTTTAAATATTATATGTATATTAAACGTCCACAGTTTATTAGAAAACTTTATCCAAAGTGTAATTGATGTCTCTCTGTTTTCAATGATATAGTATCGTTCATGTGGAGTTGATTACAATTTATGTGTCTAGTCTTTTTTAATACATGGTATTATTTTGATACCTAAATACCATTTTTATTACCACAGCTGTTTTATTGCAGGTATATAGGTTTATTTACATATAAACCAGTTTGAAAATGAACATGTGTTCGTCTCTGTAATACTCTAGTCGGCTGACAGATCCAGCCATTCCTTATTAAAGGTCCATTCTTTACTAAACATTGTATTGTATTTAAACCTTTTTGGCATGTGAGTAACCACGGTAGATTTTTAGAATAGTTATTTTATTTAAAATTTTAGGAAAACTAACAGCTAATACATGTATGTAAGGTCAGTGTGGGCAAGTCCGGCATAGTTTTCTTAAATTGAATTTCAATTTAACTTTAAAAATCGAAATAAAATTTATTAGTTACTTTAAGTAGTCGGAAAATATTGGTATTACATTTTTCTTTCTATATCTATCTAAAAGTAGGGTTAATTGTAATTGTCTTCAGATTTATAGCATTTTTTTGTAAAGTAGGCATTTAGACGGACTTCCCAAGCAGTTTGAGGCAAGTCCGTCTAGTAGCAATAAAATCGTAACTAGTGAGCCAATATGTATGAAAACCTTATCGATAAATGATGAAAAGCTGCCGTTGAAATACGTGTTTTAAACGTGTGACTATAAGGTATACTTTTAAAGAAAAATAAAATTATTAAAATCAAGGGCAAGTCCGGCATATCTTTGCTGATGATGTACTTTCAGTGGTTGTAAACATTTTCACAAAGTACCCACTTACGATTTTTTTTGTCAATAACATACAACTCAATACACAAGAATCTTTATTTGTAAACAAGTAATCGTTAATAATGTAATGTATGAATTTTGAAATGGTGTGGCAAACTATTGCCAGATCTGTAGCTACATTTATAACACTTTCTGCCAGTACGAAATAAATGAGTATGGGATAATTTTCTAAATCAGATCTTTGTTAAAACGATAAATGTTCACAAAGTCTGACATGATGTGCCATGCATGCTACATGAGTCAGTTATAAAAAAACAGAAACTAAAAAAAAGGTTGGATAGTTCCATGCTTTCAAAATATATTCAAAATTTATAAACTTTTAAAGAATACTTATAGGTGATGCTAGTCCTCTTGCAAACATACCAGCGCATCTTTCACTTATTTATTTATTATACAAAAAGTAAATACAGAAAAATAAACTTAAATAGATTAGATTTACAGAGGCAAGCTTAATCCTGAAAAGAGTTCACTTTCGTAGACAGGCGAATAATACTTACGAGTTGAATAAACAGTATCTATAAAATATTTATAAAATTTGAACTACTAAAAAGGTTGACAATATCTGAAATTAAGGTAAGTCCGGCATATGACGGACTTGCCTTATGTATAGTAGACGGACTTCCCAACTATAAAATTCGAATCTTGGATTTTTCTATTTGTTATAATTACGAAACTAATGCGTTATTTTTGAATCGGACAACAGATATACATTCCCGAATCTGTAAATGGCCTACGTTATCACAGATACTCAGAAAACTCCTTAGATTTCACGCCTTTTTTTTCATTTTTCGACGAGACGTCAAACTTCAACTTCAAGTTAAATTCGCGGAAAAAATTGGTTGTCAAATTTTTTCCAACATTAAGATGTTAGCGACATCTATTATCACTAGTTCGAACAAACTCAATGATACTGTTTTACCAACCGAGTTATATGGCTCTAGCTATTCAAAAACGGAAGTTATTGCCACTAGACGGACTTAGGGCCTAGACGGACTTACCCACACTGACCTTATATAGATATAAAAACAAAAATTGCTAGAAAGCTAATTAGAAGTTTTCACAAATAGATAGTAAAAGATTAAAATAGATTACAGTCTCAAAATAGACGGAAAAAAGAAAACACATAACATACACATTTTATAGAATAATACTTTACTCAAGAGCAGATTAAACTTTACTTTTTAATTTTTTAATTACAGCTATAAAAATTTCAGGTTTTAGGTTAGGATAATTTTAAATACACACAAAACATAACAGTATAATATTTGAAACTATCACGGTTTTGAACATTGTAAACGAGATATTTACAAAATATACTGTTTAATAGAGAACTATTATACAGTATTATACTATTATAGCGACGCGTGATCCGAGGGCTGGTGAGTATCTGGCCCAGCGTATCAGCATTGCTATTCAGCGCGGCAATGCAGCCAGTGTCTTGGGTACGCTTCCGATTGGTACTGATTTGGATCAGTTGAACTATCTATAGATCGTTTGCAACCTTCTGTAGATAGCTCAACTGTTTCTTATGTATTTTATAGTCGTTAGTTTGTTTGTGAATAAAGATAGTATTATACAGTATATTTCTCTGCCTTTACGTTAATACAGTTGTCAAAGTCATACAAATTGAAATAAATACTCAAACATGTCCATATGTTCCCGCAGCCTCACATCCATTCATGGCTATCCCGTGCGGATTTATAATGCTCTCGACGAATAACAAATGAAGGTTGCTCATTTTCTGAGAGGCGTATGAAAAAAGCTGCCAAGCGCGAGTCTCAGTTACGTATCGCATCATTTTTTTTTCACAGATAAATAAAATAGGACCAATGTCATAGGTACATACAGTTTTTCATAGTTTAATCAAATAGAATAAATGCCATGTATAAATAGTTATATGTTTTTAATTTGAAAACATTTAATACTACTATACTAATATAAGAAAGTTTGTATGTTTGTTACTCTTTAACGCAAAAACTACAGAATGGATTTTAATATTGCCGTTATATTATCGTTTTATTGCCTATGTGTTATTCTGACGTATAAACTACATGAAAATGTTTATATGCTAGCAAGCAGAATCTGGAGAATCGAAATATTACCTACTAACCACCACTTTTCTACCACCTAGATAAAATAAAATGATTTGATTTGATTTACATTATAGTACAGTTTCATAAGGATTCAATTAGTACCAATTGAGTGCGGAACCCTACATAGCAATTTGTCGACATTCGGCATAATGTAACACATTTTTACACGTAAGTACGTACTAGGACATACTTTAACACAAATAAATAGCTACGACTGAAAGTGCTTTTAACTAATTCTTCGTCTGCAAATTTTCTTTTTTGTTGTATGCAAATGAAATGCATAAATAAATATTCTTTTGGAATAGAAAATAATATAAATATCATTATTCAAGGACATTGCACACATCACCATCATCAGTCCCAAATTAAGCAAAGCTTGCACTACGGCTCGATCTTTATATATTTATATTTATATATTTTATATAGAAAATATTATAAATGTAAAGAATGGCATAATAAAGAGGAGGCCTATACTCAGCAGTGGGTGCCAACGGGCTGAAATGATGATGATGATGATATAGAAAATGGAATGAGCGTTTCTTATGAGACAATACAACGTTGCGGCCAGTAGTTGCCTATTCAACATAGACTTACAAACTTATAGAAACGAGACAGGTAATAACCGCACATGTCCATTTCGTCAGCCTATTGCTCAGTCTATGTTAATGCTCTATCGGCCGGTTTCTCGAACGATGATCAACAAAAAAATCAAATAATTACTATGTGTCAAACTCGGATCAATCGTGATTTGGGTTTCCAGAAACCGGCCGTATGTCTATTACTTTACCAAGGTAATATTTTTCTAAATAACCTTCTAGCTGACATGTGTTACCCATTAACTAGTTTATTACAAGCTTATTAAGTAAATTACAAGCTTAACATTTTAATTAATAACTACTTACAATATTAATTTCCTTTACAGAAATACTTGGCTTTTACACGATAAAAACGCGGAACGAGGTATATAATCAGTAATCACATGTAATCTAGATAAGTAGGTATGTATTATGGCCTACTAATTCAATTTTCAATATTGCGTGGCATAAAAGGCTTACTCTGAATTTTATATAAATCTGAATAATTTTGGTAAAAACACAAATCAAAATTTGAATTATATTAATTTGATTAGGTTGTGATTCACTATTTTTTTTATTTTTTTTAATGGACTACTTTATTCACTAACAAACTTACGACTATACAGTATTTACAAAATGTACATTGTTATATAAAATACATAAGAAACAGTTGAGCTATCTACAGACCGTTGCAAACGATCTATAGATAGTTCAACTGATCCAAATCAGTACCAATCGGAAGCGTACCCATGACACTGGCTGCATTACCGCGCTGAATAGCAATGCTGATACACTGGGCCAGATACTCACCCACCACTCCCACCAGCCCTTATTAGGTCGTTAGATTTTTCTTTATTCTTTTTCATTTATCTATACGTAATTTAACACAAGTTAAGACATAATAAAATAATTAAAAACCTATTTTAAGTAAAACGTTAAGAATAAAAAATATTTTAGCTCCATTTTTGCAAAAACTGGTTACACAGGGTCACGAAGAAGAAAGAAGAGTTTTACTCTTACTTTTTTACTAAAGTACTCTAGAAATCGATTTGACCCTTTTATTATTAACTATTGATATACGAATGTTGTGATAAGAAAGATATCCAAAGTACAGACCAGGAATATAGTGTGAGGTCCTAAACAAACAAAAAATCTGTCTGATGAATATGCGGGACACGAAAACTATTCTATAGTATCGCACACCAAACTCGGTCATATCCATTAATATTAGTCAGATTATGACCGACGTGGTTGACCCTTGTCCTGCTTTCTTGCCACCAAAAAGAAAGCTTCACCATCCAACGATCGCCACACAAAATCATGCTAAGTTATATATATATATAACTTAGCATGATATTATATATATATATATAATAAAAAAAAACGAATCTAGTTATAAGACAGATGACTATAGCATCGACCCCATAATAAAAAGAAGATGAAGAAGTATATCCTACTTTTATAATGCAAAAGTTTGTATGGATGTATGTTTGCACATTGACGCAAAAACTATGACATGTATTGAAGAAATGTCACAGAATACCGATGAGTTACTATAGAAACTGAACGTGATTTAATACCTGGCTTTTTAGAGGCTAGGATACGGCCTCTGCTTAAAATGTTCCATTATTCCAATTATATCAAACCATTTGAGCTTAAAACTGATACAAAACAAAAATATGATAATAAAACTCCAGAATAGCGGTCTGAGTCTCGACTATCGGAACTACCGCACGGAAATTGCAGCTCGAAGAAAAAGCAAGGGCCGATATAATCTACCCGTTGCGTGTACTGCGCAGTCATTAGCGCCAATCGCTACACACAGCCCTACTATTCTCTACTATTGAAAGATTTAGTCCTTTTGATAGATAGATAAAACGATAAAAAAAAAGGTAGCACTCCGGGAGTGCCAGCAGAAGTGAAAACTTCAATATTAACGTTGTGTTTAATTATAAGTATAAAAGTACTATCATTTATGAGGTAGAATACAATGTTTATGTTTTTATTTTTTATTATTTTTTATTTTTCGCCCTGTGCCGCCTAAACAGAGCAGCACACTCAAGCACGGTAGAAAGAGTGGGAGATACTAGTTCCTCTCCCTTCCCACGATCTTACGCTTTTTCGATCAGCATCACGTGACCCTGACGCGAGTTTGAAAGTTTTTACCCATACAAAAAAAAGTGCTCAGCGCCGAAAGAAGTTTTCACTTCAAAAGTTTTCACTTCAAAAACACACAGACTAGTAGGTAGATACTTTTTAAGTAATCTTTGTTTTAAGCCTCATAATCGTTGATACACAAAACGCTTCGAAAGCGCTCTCTAGGAATCGACAAGATTGTAGGTACAGCGCCATCTAGTTGTGAAATTGGGAACTTGTCATGGTTGAAGTGTTATATTTTTTTATTGATCAATAACAAGCATTTTGTTGCTTTTTTGTTGCATCTATAATATTATATCAAGATAAAACACGTATCAGATAAATACGTGTAAAGCGCAATTAGTGTGATGACCAATTAAATCTCGTGTTTTGTAATTAATTTAATATTATAGCAGCTGACTGAAAGCATGGCTGAGTGCTTTTATTTGCTGCGGTGTTACCACATTATGATGTCGTTTATTTTGACCAATAATATACCGTGAAATAAACAAATATTCTGTTTAAAATACTGTCCAATTGGTATTGCTTTGGCATGACTTTTATTTGGAATTGGTGTAAAAAAATATAAGTATATATTTTGTACTTTAAACGTATAGGGAACCTTGGTTTTGAACAAAATAATAGAAAAAGAGCATTTATTTGCTTAACATGTGTAAATTAAGAGGAGAATGTAGGACACAACACAACATGATTTACCGATACCGCTGTGCTAATGATGGCAGGCTACTAAATTGAAACAAAATATTTATAATACAGTTTATTTAGACAGGCGTCACAGCTCAGTTGGTAGTGGCTCTGCCTTCCATGATGTTGGTCGTGGGTTCGATTCCCACCCAGAGCAAATCTTTGTGTGATTTACATAAATATTTGTTCTGTGTCTGGATGTTACTTCGTATTCTATTTATGTCTTTACAAAAAAAAAACTGGTTCTAAAACTGGGACTAGAGTGTGATGTGTGAAATGCCCATGAATATTTATTATATTATATTTATTATTTACCAAAGATACGAGTATATTAAGTATTGAGTAAGTAGTTTATATTTTCTAATAGGTTTGTTGAACCTACTCGTGCACTGAAATATACCCGAGTTCACATCGTGGACTTATTTCTTCATTGAATTTCTAGAGGAGCACGCTCCGCTTCATTTCTTAATGGATGAAAGATTCGATTGAATGCAGTAGGAAGTTCTATAGTTTACTTTATAGGTATAGACGGTTAACTACTCTATCTAATACTATAGTATGCGTCTATAGAAATGTCAGGATAAAACTACACACACATTTATATAAATGCATACTCAGAGTGACAGGCTTCACAGCTCAGTTGGTATAAGTTCTACTTTCCATGCTGTGGGGCGTTCGTAGGTTCGATTCCCACTTAGAACAAAGCTTTGTGTGCTGGTAAACACAATCTTAATTTTTCAGTTTCCTGGTTATGAATGGCTATGAATTTTATAATATATATTTACAAATAAAATAAGAAAGTATTCTATCAGATATCTAGTCACATCATACAAGTTTTGCGAGTTACCCGAAAACGTGTTTATAAAGTTATTATTAAGAAAACTTACTTTTATTTTTAACGCAATAAAACTGAAGTTTCATATAGAAATTATTACGATCATGCAAAATGGTGGCAGGAAACTTCATTAATACGCTCACGCGATCAATATTCATAGTTTTATGTGATTTTATTCCAGAGTGATTTTATTATGAAATTTGTTTTAACATAACATCTTTCTCGGCTACATAAACAAATATTCTTAAAAGCTATTAGTTAAAATTTCCTAAAATTAATTTAAAAACGCAAAAGAAATAAATTAAAATTCAATTATGCCTTATACATTTTAGAAAAATGTGGACTGGTATTATAGAAAAATATTAAAACTTAGTAAAAAAAAACCCTAAAAGCTTTCTTTAATAGTTAAAAGAGAACGATAGCATTATTAGATTATTTATCGAAATGAAACCTCAAAATTGGTAACCTGTCATATTTTCAATTATCGACGGCCTGCGCCTTTTCTTTTGACAGCTGTCAGGTGTCTTATCCTCGCGCTATATTGCTGAAATGAGTTCTATCGGACTATTCCTCTGTAATCATCATCATCATAGGCAGCCCGCATCAGCCCACTGGGCGCCAATCTTACACGGGCTCTTTGCATCCAGTAGCTCTACCATGAGTTTTTACTATTCTATATTTAATACACTCGCTAGCGTCTGTAGTTAAAAAAATGTATGAAGATTTGTACAGCGCCTCTAGCGGATAGTTGGGTACTAAAATTGACGTAACTACTGTAGTAAAGTAAGGCGATTTTACTGTGATATCTCATGGTAGAGCCACTGGTCTAATCCCATAGGGCAGGATAAAACATTTTTTTTAACCAAACCAAATAGTTTCAGCAGCGCTTAAATTGTGTTACGTAGAGTGGAAAGTTTCGTGTTTCTATTCAATACAAGGTTCTATAGTTATAGTTTGGGTTTCCGAGGCTATTATTTATTGGGGGAAACTGACGAACTTTGAGTGGGGGTGGCAGAGTTTTACGAGTTTCGCTTGTAAGATTCAATGAGCGTGAAAACTAACCGATTTTACCATTCCTTTATTATACCAATGTCCAATGTTTTGTATAGTTATTATTTTGATGAATGTTATATTTTATGGCATTTTTGTCTAAGTGTTTTTTTTTATTCTGACTATACCTTACTACTTTCATGTCGGTTTCATCTGCGTAGCGCATTCTTTTCCTTTATTTGCAGTTTATCTGAGACAAAATTGTCTTCTATATTCTACCTTTTCGAAGTAAAGCAACTTATTGAATGCCTGCCTATGAGAAAAAAAAAAGACGTGTGGCACTCGGGGACTGCCGCGGTAAAGCTATTGCATAGCATTTTTTGCTGGATTACGCATGCGCAGTGTTAGGTTGTTTCGTTACGGAATTTCTGGATTAGGTCTCCACTTTCAAGGCCGGCGATAGAAGCTATGCAATAGCTTTAAAAAAAATACTGACGTAGTTACTTTTAGTGGCCTCAAATTTCCATTAAAGCCTTACAAAACATCATGCTTTTTTGCAAGTCATAGAAATCATAAAAATCCAATTCACTTTACTATGAATATTTGAAATGGGTAAACGAAAAGTGATGTTCAATAAAAACATTTTTACAAACAGTCGAAAACGTTACTTACTCTATTCTCATTCCCTGTCACCTCACGTCCTCAACCTATCTCCTGGGGGTAAGCCACGTGGATATCTAACCGTTAGAATTGTACCGTAAGTTTTGCTTATTCGAAATACATTGCGCGTAGACGCTGCATTGTTCAACCATCGAGCTATCCACAAGGCGTGATGTGACTCGAATACTTTGTTCGCAACGCGATGATTATGAAACTTATTCGTGGTATCTCTTTATATCCCATAGGAGCCCGACCCCTTCCGTCTACGTCATCGATAGAATCTTACGAGTCGCTCAAATAAAACGGTTGTATGCCTCTTGAACAAACACAGAACTATTGCTTTGGGAGTAAAATAATCATAGTGACAGGATATATCGTAAAAGAAGTTGACGATGTTAGTATTTTGTGACAAGTATTTTTCGAACTGTTCTGCTTGTCTTCGATGGTACATAAAATTTAATGATATTAAAGACAGTAAAGACAGAAACAATTTTATTTTTACAACGCAAAAACATATTCGGTACAGAAACTAGCGAGGTATACAATAATAGTAATGTGAAATCGAAATTGGTTTACAGCTAAAATTAATATTCCAATTAGTAGAGCAAATAGATACACCACTTGCAAATTAATACCTTTGACACTAGCTACACCAACCTCTCTATTTAAATAGGATCTTATTTAGTTGGGTACAGGCAACATCAAAAATAAATAAGTTTTTTTTTTCATTAAAGCAATAAGTACATAATAAAATTAACTTTACAAAATTTTGAGATCAATTTCTCATACTGACTGAGTCAGGAGAGGATATTTGATCCACTCATATGGCATTATGTCAGAGCTACTTGAAAAGTAAATTATAATAATTAGGATTGTCTGAAAATAAAAGAAGAATTTCATAATCAAGATCTATTTCTGATTCTGACTGTACATAAACAGGAAGGGATATTTGATCTACTCATGTGTCATTATGTCAATACTCAGTGCTAATACGTACCTATCGGTCATTGCACTTATCAGTGTAATCTCGTTAGGTCCTACAAGCTAGTACCACTAGCAACTCTCTTTTGACACTTTCTTGTTTGCTAATAATTTATGTTAAAAAAAGTACAAAAAATGGTTATTTTGGAATATAGCGTTGTAAAATTTTAATAGATAGAAACACTCTTTTTGGGAATAGCGTATACTAATTTTTATTATTTATTTTTTATGCTAACCCATCTCGTCCCACTGCTGGGCAAAGGTCTCTCCTTTTTATATAAAAACTAAATTAAACCACATTTTAAATGCCATGCAAAAAGAATAGGTATTTTAGTTATCAGCTCAACCTCACGCGACCAAATAATTTTGATAACCTATATAAAATTTTCAAATAATTATAGTTTACAAAACATTTATTAAAATTTTGCGATATAGATTAATATTGAAATTAAGAGTAAGACGTAAATCTCGCAATGAGACCCTCAAAACTTGCAAACGACAGATAGCTTGAATGATCCGAATCAATACCAATCGGAATATGGCGCACCTCAAAATTGTAAGTATACGGCAATAGTTGGTGCCTAGTTTGTCAAGCAAGAGCTTCCGATACAGTTAAACTTATATTAAAGTTTGACAGAATGATAAAACTTTTGAATGTCAAATGGGATTAATTATATTATCTTATCCAGACTACCCGTCGTGGATAATTACATTTAGGTATGTTCATTATATAATGTTCAATTTCTATTTTTCTTTTGCACGTTACGCACTCCTTTAGAATAGAATAGTGTTCAGTTAAAATCTCTCTTGTGATTTGGATCTTGAAAGAATTACTATAATATTAATATCTAAAGATCTTAAACCATTAGGTTAAAGTAGGTACCTATGTCACAAAATGGTATTAATCAAGTTTTTTATTATATTTTAAAATATAAATACTCGTACTTTATATTTACTAAAATATTTTTTTAATAACTTGGACTTTCTTCGTAGCTTTTTTACCAAAAAATCAACAGGAGCCAAAACCAATGCAGACAAAGTCGCGGGCTAAAATATAATTCATTTCAAAATTCTTAACTTTTATTTACGTTAATACTTATTACGAATATTGTTATTTTATAGCTAGATATTGCTAAACTTTACACAAATATCATATCATATGAAATATCGTAATTATAAAATATCTATAAAAAATGTGCTTCAACTACCACTACCAGGCAAGGTGAGAAGGAAAATCTGATTAAAAACCAAACGATTCAGTTATGAGTTTCTGAAACATTTTACAAAAGCGCGATATAATAAAATACAATCTAAAGAATGTCACGGTCTTTCGCAATATCCTTTAAACTCTAGAACTCTTTTATAAGCACGTTGCTTTTACCGTCTACCTGAAGTACCTACCTACAGATAAGTGCAGTACTTAGTTGAGTAAGTATATGACATAATTTTGTATTTGTTCAACAAGGAACTTAAATTTATTTGTAAGACATACTTATACTTACTAACTAAAATAAAATTACCAACTACTTATGGTAATTTTATTTTATTATGTACATTTTATTTATTATTACTAAAAGCTCATTATATATACTTAGCCCTTCAGACTTGTGGGTTTGATCCAAGAAAATATATTAGTTGGAATATATATACGTCTTTTGTTTCTGGATATTACCAGATATAGGATAGATATTTGTAGATATTTATTTTTTATTTCTCAACTTTTACAAACTTAACTTTACCTAGGTAGATAAGTTCAGATATTATATCAGTAAACTAGTTCTCAAGCCTTGCTATGTTTTGCTCGTACGTACTCAATGTACATTCAATGTACAATGTACAATGTCATGTATAAAGTCATTGAGTACCTACTATTTTATACACTGTTTTCAAATTCCACTGTATAAGATGTTTCTTCTACCACGTCTTTAAAATCTAGGACGAATACAAGACGAAGTATACGAAAGAATAAGCTCCAGCCGTGACCGGCAATATTGAAACTGAATTTATGACCCAAGACTGTGGTAAACTCGATTCGAAGTTCCCTCGAATGGGTTTATTTTTTCCAAACCATTTGTCATCATTCTAAGAAACAGTTCCGGTGTCCCCGCGTAAGATGTATGCAGATGCGCACATTACAGTGATTCAGTCTTCATACTGATTAAGAAGCCTACCAAACTATCGGCCGATAAAAAGTCTGCAGTCTTCGGGGACTCTTAGATGACGGACGGTATTTAAGAATTGCTATATGACAAAAGTTGTGAAACAAAAGAATATTTTTTACTAACTTGTGCCCGCGACTTCATCTTATTACGGAAATTAATTAATTAGCGCATTGGATCGATTTCAAAACCTTACCACGTGTTTATTTTGGGTTATATCTTTTCAGTAGTAATAGGGTGGGTGCTTATATGAATAAAAAATTGATAAAAAGTACAAAGTTTTTAATTTACTGTAATCGAAATCAAATTACAGGCACTATTTTGATATCATTATTTCCGCCCCTTGGTCAAAATAAAAATGTACCCATTGCTAAGGGCATCTAAAAAAGCGGGCATATAATATCGACTATTGTATAGAAAGCCAAGCCACACCTCGGGCGAGCCATCCACCATTTATTGCCGTCCACGCTAATCGGAAACCTGCCATGAGTGACAACCCTTGCTCCGTCAATCACCATTACTAGCAGCCACAGATCAAAAGCTCACATTACCCTACTTACCCAAATACGATAATATAGTGTCAGACGTCAAGATATAAGTAAGTATGTTTTAGTATAGATAAGACGTGTAAGAACTGAAGGGCTCATAAAGAACAATCATACATTTGATCATAGATCTAGTTTAGTACTTCAAAGAAATTATAACATTTGAAACTATCACGGTTTTGAACTTATTTTTCTTTATAAACGGGATATTTACCATGATTTGTGAGTTTTATTATTTCCCGATATTTCGGCACAGTTGCATGCGCCATGATCACGGGTCGAACATGGTAAATATCCCGTTTATAAAGAAAACTGAAAGAAATTATCGTTGGTGTCTATTAAGACATTTGTAGAGTGCAACAAAAAGCAACCATCAGTACCGCAAGTACAAGTTTGTACACACATGGATCGTAGAGACGCGATCGTGAAGTATCACCGATTTTGTATAGAGATCCAAGCAGCGCTTCTAGCACTGATATGCAAATATATTAATTTGAGCGTAAACATCTCGAAACGGTAGCGTATACGACATACATTGCGTGGCGACGACGCTGCGATGTTCGACAGTCTATATAGCTGACGTTGACAAGCAGCGTGACTCGAATAGGTAACGTGTACGTAACGCAATGACTGTCAAGTTTAATAATGATTGCTCCGAAACCATAACAAAACTTTTTTTGACTTTTTTTAGTTTATTGTTAGGTACTCAGCATTAATTAGGTAGGTACGTGGTTATCATTCCAAAGGAGAATGGGCACTTTGGGCCACGACTAAAAAAATTGTCCCTCAAGGTTGCCACATAGTACGTTTAAAAGGGCTTTTATAAGCCAATATTTTAATATAATTACGGAAAAAATCCGTCCCATGGAAATCGAGATATTTCGATGAAATTGTTTTTCATTTAACCTAATATAACTTAGAATTCTGAAGGCCCACAAGAATAACTGTGATGGCGTTTAAAAGAGCATTAAAAGGGCTTTAATTATTCTTCAGATTGTTTAAAAATCCAACCTGTGGAAATTGAGTAATTCCTGAAAAACTGTAGTATTGCAAAAAATAAATACAGTTTTTCGGAAATATCTCGATTCCCTCAGGTTGGATTTTCAAACAATCTAAAAACAAATAAAGCCCGTTTCATGCCCTTTTCAACGTAACTGCAGACATTTTTGTGGGCTTTCAGGATTCGGAGTAATACGACGTTAAAATAAAAAACTGTTTTTCAAAATATATCGATTTCCATGGGATGGATTTTTTAAATAAAAATAATAAAAGGTAGGCCTTTAAAAGCCCTTTTAAACATATTATGTGGCAACCCTGAGGGACGAGTTTTTTAGTCGTGGCCCACGCTCCATACAGAATCGCCCATTCTCCTTTACTTTCTACTAACATTATAAACTAAAAGTATGTTTGTTGCATACTTTACGCCAATACGACTGAACGGATTTTAATGAAACATTACAATAATATAGCTTATACATAAACTGAAATACGGCATTCAAACATCAACTCAATAAGTGGAATTGCCATTCATTTATATTTCAAATGATTTTCTGCGTTAATTAGAATATATGATGGATCGGTTAATTTTATAGATTTGGTTGAATGAATATTGAAATTCAAATGTTCAATTAATTTGTTTAGTTAATTTGAAGCACAAATTACCTACACGAAATAACTTTTAGTAATATATGTGGCAAAGATCTACATGAACTTTGTTTGAAATTGTTGTTGTGTTCAATTGACACGCAAGAAGAAGAAGAAGTAGAAGACATAATAAAGCTAAAGTTAGGTTACCAAACTTTATACTTATTATGTAAGTACGTAGGTACATAATGATATTCTCGGAACTCGTAGGACTTCCGAGAATAACATTTTAATCTTCACACAAAACCTCGTATTCATTTTCAATTCGTGCGGCGTGCGTAGTATAAAGCCTTCATTAGGAAGTGTGGTATGAGTGGTGATGAATAGGTACAGCTACGAATAGATTACGCTCTTCTCTTCAGCCATTCATAATTTTCTTGTTTTATCTAGTTTTACTAGTATTTTTTTTAGTTATAGAGCCGGTGACACTCAACCTAGTTCCATCAACCTAGACAGGCGACACAGTTCAGTTAGCAGTAGCTCTGCCTTCCATACTGTGGGTCGTGGGTTCGATTCCCACCCAGGGCAAATGTTTGTGTGATGAACATAAATATTTGTTCTATGTCTGGGTATTACTATGTAGGTATGTATGTATTTACAAAAAAAAATGTATTTAAGTATTCTATCAGCAATCTAGTTCCCATAGTAGGTACAAGCTTTGCTTACTAGAGTGTGATGCGTGAATTGTCATTCAATATTAATTTATTTATGCAACTAAATTGAACCATTGACTCACAACACAAGCTAAACAGGACATTTCTGGTTAAGTCAAAAATATGTCGATATTTTTTAGCACACTCAGCTTCATTAAAAACGGATTAGCCGGATTAACGGATGTTTTCTAAATGATCCTTGTGATTTTATTGAATAAAGAAATATTTGATTTGATTTGATTTTTATTTACTAGGATAGCTGCCATTAATTACCGCTCAAAATATTTCATCTTGTTACATGTTAGTATGCTACAAAAAAAACACAAAAATAACATATAAAAAAAATACTTTTCAGACAAATAATGATTACTTAATGTTTTTTCGGGGTTTCGTTCATCGACTGGTACTACATACCTACAAATATATTGAAATATCTAATTATTTTATAAGAAATATTTTTATCGCGAAAATCAGGTTTAATTACACGCGTTAATCAATGAGCTTGTAGTCAGTGGTATAGTAATTAATCCACAGCAAAATAACGCCTAAATTGAACATTTTGAGCAATGAAAGAAGATGATTAAAATGGAAATGCTATAAATCTGACTAGATTGATAAACGGCAGTCATTAAATATGCTTGATTAATATTCATTTCTAACTTTTAATACATTACGAACTCGCAAAGTTAATTTTAATGGTAGGTAAAGTT
Organism: Ecliptopera silaceata; assembly: GCA_932527185.1. Lineage (NCBI taxonomy): Eukaryota > Metazoa > Arthropoda > Insecta > Lepidoptera > Geometridae > Ecliptopera > Ecliptopera silaceata. The sequence continues at coordinate 9,548,888 of OW052193.1, read as the reverse complement.
TTGAAGGTTTTGGTGTTCATTGACAGTTTGATCAATCAAAAGAATAAAATAACTCCTTGCTTTTTCATTATTTACTTTTAATGTGTATTTATAATGTAACAAAGTTTAGCGGTAGATAAAATTTGGAAACATTGTTGTTCAGTGACAATAAGATCAATACAAAATTCAAAAAACTTCTTGCATCGTTTCATTATTTACTTTTAATATGTATTTATTATGTAACAAAGTTGATAATATAGATTTGTTAAAAAAGCGGGCAAGTTTACTGTTATTTATTTATCAATCTATGTTATTGCCACCATTATAATAATTTTATTTTTCAAACAAGTCACCAAAAATAAAATTACGGAAATCTTATTACCCCGCGAGCGGAACCGGAAGCATTATGTTAATAATTGTCGCGTCAGCCTGTCTTTCGTGTTTATCCGTAGTTGAGGAAAATGAAAAAAAAAATCATAATTTCCACTCGAGAACGGCTCTTTAGAGTCCCCGCAGACTGAAAACTTTTTATCGGCCGATAGTTTGGTCGGCTTCTTAATCAGTATGAAGACTGAATCACTGTTATGTGCGCATCTGCATACATCTTCATACTGATTAAGAAGCCGACCAAACTATCGGCCGATAAAAAGTCTGCAGTTTGCGGGGCCCTTAGGGCAGAACACAAAATTAGCGTTCGTGTTATTTTTATTACTTGATTTTCCAGTTTGGGTTTCACAAGAAGCCAATTAGTCTGATTCAATTAAGGTGGATTCTTTTTTTATATTAAGAGAAAGCGAGATGAGGAATGCAGGCGATCGTGACGTTACCTTACAATTTTTGTGTAGAATTTCTGAACAATCTTGAAGAATCTCATAAAAAACTGCTAGTTTGTGATTGATATATCGAGTAGCTACATCCAAATTTTACACCTGCACTATCTCTGACCTTATGCATTGCTCGACTGACGTACTCAACGTAGCTAACTATTGGTCAGGGGTGGTCGAATCTTAATGATTTTTTACAAAATGGTTTTTCAACGACTCGAAGAAGAAGAAGAAGACATCCAAATTTATAAACAAAACGCCAACGAATTATAATCGTATTGTGTACCGACTGTACTTTACCTATTTTATTATTTTAGAATTATTTTAAGACGTCAATTAGTTCAGTGACCTTTACGGAAATTTGAACCAATTTACATTTAGAACGTGATTTATTTTACGCGTCAACTCGAGAACCTCCTCCATTTTTTTATGGAAAATTCCCACATCGCACTCTCGTCCCAAACTAAGCAAAGCTTGTACTATGAGAACCAGATTGCTGATAGAATACTTCTACACATAGTTTTTTGTAAATACATAGAATACATAGTAACACCCAGACACAAAACAAGTATTTATGTTCATCACACAAACTCTAGATGGGAATCAAACCCACCCACCGCATGGACCATTATATTAAGACCCATATTACGTCGGTTAAAAACTAAATAGCACACAAGAGCGACAGAATACCTTACAGCAACAGGTTCACTTCAGACAGTAGGTACGCGCTTTGTAATTACTAAGGCTTTCAAGACTTATCCCGCTTACATGGGGCTTCAGGAGAATCGATTAGAGCCTTTTCACACACGGCCATAGAGCTTCGGAACACAACGCGGCTCTAAAAATACTTTATCGTTTAAAACGTACTTAGAGGGTGACATTGTCATTTGAGCAAGTGACATTAGAGAGATTCGCGTGACGACAAATCTAAGGCGTGAAGCGTTACTTAGTTGAAATTGTGTCACACTGGAACTATTAAATCAAAACAATCATACCAAAAATCCTAAGAATTATTCAAATAAGATATTTTACTTAATTAATTAATTTAAGCACACACTAATCTTATAATATACCTACGATATAGCATCTATACAAAGTCAAGGAATATAGTTTTTTTAAGGTCAGGCGTGAAGCGTTACTTAGTTGAAATTGTGTCACACTGGAACTATTAAATCAAAACAACCATACCAAAAATCCGAAAATGATTCAAATAAGATATTTTACTCAATTAATTAATTAATTAAACACATTTATCTTATAGTATACGATATAGCAGCTATACAAAGTCAAGAAATGTTGTTTTAAGGTCTGGTTGCGCGATATTTACACTTAAAAGTAACTTTATAATATTTATATTCTGAATGAAATTCATAATTAACTTTGACTTTGGTCAAACTTTTCCAATAAATCACGTTGATAAAGAATCACAGACTACTAAATATTGTAGAAACATAAAGTAGAATATAGAGCCGTGTAGACGTCACCCATATGCATTTACAAAGGCACTTTCGAATGCATTAACAACCTCTTTCTTTTGTCGCTGGGTTTTCAGAAAGTCGACAAAAGATTAGTGACATTTATGTCGAAGTACCTTTAACAAAATTATAGGATTCGAGTCTTGTTGATAAAACATTTTTTTTTAAACTGTTTTCTAATTTAATGCACAGTTTTGCTGTTCTAACTTTGATGGAATTTTAACCAACAAACAGTACTTGAGGTCGTAGGCGTCGTAGCACTATGTAATCGTTGTAATAAAAGTAAGTAGTCACACGGAATTTGATGGAACTCGTTTTCTTGATAGAACCATTTTTCCGACAAACTTTAAAACAACAGACGACTTGACTGAACTTGACTGAGAATTATATTCATACACTTGACATTGGCAGAATTGTTTGTCGTATTGACGGGCAGAAGCCTCATAAAAAGAAGAAGAAAAACAAAAGAATATTCCGCTGACAAGATAAAGCCATCTAAGTTAAACAACTTGAAAACACAAAAAAAAACTTTAAACATTGTCCTCCCACATTCTGTAATCATAAACTTATCAACCTACTCAGAAGAAATATAAGTTTGAACTGTACATCAAACATCCAAGTTTATTTGTATTTTTTCATAATTTAAAAGGTTATGATAACCATTTATAGATTAACCATTTTTTTCATTAAAATATCTCGATTTCCATGGAACGTATTTTTGCCATAAAAGTACTGAAAAGAAAAAGGCCACAAAAGCCCTTTCAAACATAGGTATCTACTAAGTAGCAATCCTGAAGGAAGATTTTTTTTCTCTCCCTCCTAATTTAATTAATTGCTCTATCATCTTAGTTTTTAAAATCCAAATTGATTTACACTATTTTTTATAAGTGGGACCTTATTTTGAAAATAGTACCTAGCAATTCCTATTATATTGTTTTCGTATCGTAATCTAATATGACAGCAATAAAACTATTGTCATCCCTTTCAACAAAGACAGATATTGTATTAGTATTGTCAAAGTCCATCACAAAAATGTGACAACAAAATATGGGATTGTATTCTACTTTCATACACGTCAATGAAAATACTAGCTGTTGCCCACGACTTCGTCCATTCACATAATATATTTCCAGATTATAGCCTATTTGTTATTCTGACGTGTAATCTACATTATTGTAAAGTTTCATTAAAATCCATTCAGTCGTTTTTGTGTAAAAGAATAACATACATCCATCCAACCATCCAATCTTTCTCCTTTATAATATTAGTAGGATAGGATTCACATTGTTATTTAAATAAATAAATTATGCTGGACAATCCACACAACATCATCTAGCCCCAAGCTAAGCAGAGCTTGTGTTATGGGTACCTACTAGAAGACTATATATATATTCATTTGTCACTTATTGCTTAAAAGAACTACACAAACATAAACCTTTATTTTGTATAATTATATTCAGAGCAGTTGACCAGGCTATTATTAACTTGTAGCTAACGGGTATAGAGCGATATTAATATTTGTTCAGTCGCTCGAACTTTCATCACACAGTCTAAAAACATGGCCGCTTTGATTTTTATTGAGTTGTAAAGTTTGAATAGCGGGCATCGAAAAACAAACAATTAATGGTCGTCTATTGAGAGGTTTTCTATAGGCTGCCATATTGCTTTTTATAAAACCAAAAACGTGGTGCTCGTTTTAAGAAGCTTATTTTCTATGAAGTAGCGCAATTTGCTTTTGTATAGATTTTTTTATGAGAACGCAGTGTGAATCATAAAAAGTAAAATTATTAAAATTAAATATATTCCTTATTACTTAAACTACTAACGACTTATTTGGGTAAGTACATAAAGGTATTATATTTATTTAAATTGATACCTACTATGCAATTTTCACAAGCATGTATCGTGAGGATCAGCTTATGTAATTTAACATAAGTAATAAATTAATGGCATAATTGGAAAATTGAGTCACGGCCTTTCCTTGGGCACGATGCTATTGGTGATGGTGATGCTATTGGTTCAATTATTTTTATAAAAAATCTTTGTACATATTTGTTAATGAGGACACGGAAATATTCCATAAGCAGTCACCCATCCAATCCGCAAGTGTTAATTTACTTAGAAATCGTCGCTAACGCCAAATCCAATAAACAACACAAGCTAAACAGGACATTTCTGGTTAAGTCAAAAATATGTCGATATTTTTTAGCACACTCAGCTTCATTAAAAACGGATTAGCCGGATTAACGGATGTTTTCTAAATGATCCTTGTGATTTTATTGAATAAAGAAATATTTGATTTGATTTGATTTTTATTTACTAGGATAGCTGCCATTAATTACCGCTCAAAATATTTCATCTTGTTACATGTTAGTATGCTACAAAAAAAACACAAAAATAACATATAAAAAAAATACTTTTCAGACAAATAATGATTACTTAATGTTTTTTCGGGGTTTCGTTCATCGACTGGTACTACATACCTACAAATATATTGAAATATCTAATTATTTTATAAGAAATATTTTTATCGCGAAAATCAGGTTTAATTACACGCGTTAATCAATGAGCTTGTAGTCAGTGGTATAGTAATTAATCCACAGCAAAATAACGCCTAAATTGAACATTTTGAGCAATGAAAGAAGATGATTAAAATGGAAATGCTATAAATCTGACTAGATTGATAAACGGCAGTCATTAAATATGCTTGATTAATATTCATTTCTAACTTTTAATACATTACGAACTCGCAAAGTTAATTTTAATGGTAGGTAAAGTTTTGAAGGTTTTGGTGTTCATTGACAGTTTGATCAATCAAAAGAATAAAATAACTCCTTGCTTTTTCATTATTTACTTTTAATGTGTATTTATAATGTAACAAAGTTTAGCGGTAGATAAAATTTGGAAACATTGTTGTTCAGTGACAATAAGATCAATACAAAATTCAAAAAACTTCTTGCATCGTTTCATTATTTACTTTTAATATGTATTTATTATGTAACAAAGTTGATAATATAGATTTGTTAAAAAAGCGGGCAAGTTTACTGTTATTTATTTATCAATCTATGTTATTGCCACCATTATAATAATTTTATTTTTCAAACAAGTCACCAAAAATAAAATTACGGAAATCTTATTACCCCGCGAGCGGAACCGGAAGCATTATGTTAATAATTGTCGCGTCAGCCTGTCTTTCGTGTTTATCCGTAGTTGAGGAAAATGAAAAAAAAAATCATAATTTCCACTCGAGAACGGCTCTTTAGAGTCCCCGCAGACTGAAAACTTTTTATCGGCCGATAGTTTGGTCGGCTTCTTAATCAGTATGAAGACTGAATCACTGTTATGTGCGCATCTGCATACATCTTCATACTGATTAAGAAGCCGACCAAACTATCGGCCGATAAAAAGTCTGCAGTTTGCGGGGCCCTTAGGGCAGAACACAAAATTAGCGTTCGTGTTATTTTTATTACTTGATTTTCCAGTTTGGGTTTCACAAGAAGCCAATTAGTCTGATTCAATTAAGGTGGATTCTTTTTTTATATTAAGAGAAAGCGAGATGAGGAATGCAGGCGATCGTGACGTTACCTTACAATTTTTGTGTAGAATTTCTGAACAATCTTGAAGAATCTCATAAAAAACTGCTAGTTTGTGATTGATATATCGAGTAGCTACATCCAAATTTTACACCTGCACTATCTCTGACCTTATGCATTGCTCGACTGACGTACTCAACGTAGCTAACTATTGGTCAGGGGTGGTCGAATCTTAATGATTTTTTACAAAATGGTTTTTCAACGACTCGAAGAAGAAGAAGAAGACATCCAAATTTATAAACAAAACGCCAACGAATTATAATCGTATTGTGTACCGACTGTACTTTACCTATTTTATTATTTTAGAATTATTTTAAGACGTCAATTAGTTCAGTGACCTTTACGGAAATTTGAACCAATTTACATTTAGAACGTGATTTATTTTACGCGTCAACTCGAGAACCTCCTCCATTTTTTTATGGAAAATTCCCACATCGCACTCTCGTCCCAAACTAAGCAAAGCTTGTACTATGAGAACCAGATTGCTGATAGAATACTTCTACACATAGTTTTTTGTAAATACATAGAATACATAGTAACACCCAGACACAAAACAAGTATTTATGTTCATCACACAAACTCTAGATGGGAATCAAACCCACCCACCGCATGGACCATTATATTAAGACCCATATTACGTCGGTTAAAAACTAAATAGCACACAAGAGCGACAGAATACCTTACAGCAACAGGTTCACTTCAGACAGTAGGTACGCGCTTTGTAATTACTAAGGCTTTCAAGACTTATCCCGCTTACATGGGGCTTCAGGAGAATCGATTAGAGCCTTTTCACACACGGCCATAGAGCTTCGGAACACAACGCGGCTCTAAAAATACTTTATCGTTTAAAACGTACTTAGAGGGTGACATTGTCATTTGAGCAAGTGACATTAGAGAGATTCGCGTGACGACAAATCTAAGGCGTGAAGCGTTACTTAGTTGAAATTGTGTCACACTGGAACTATTAAATCAAAACAATCATACCAAAAATCCTAAGAATTATTCAAATAAGATATTTTACTTAATTAATTAATTTAAGCACACACTAATCTTATAATATACCTACGATATAGCATCTATACAAAGTCAAGGAATATAGTTTTTTTAAGGTCAGGCGTGAAGCGTTACTTAGTTGAAATTGTGTCACACTGGAACTATTAAATCAAAACAACCATACCAAAAATCCGAAAATGATTCAAATAAGATATTTTACTCAATTAATTAATTAATTAAACACATTTATCTTATAGTATACGATATAGCAGCTATACAAAGTCAAGAAATGTTGTTTTAAGGTCTGGTTGCGCGATATTTACACTTAAAAGTAACTTTATAATATTTATATTCTGAATGAAATTCATAATTAACTTTGACTTTGGTCAAACTTTTCCAATAAATCACGTTGATAAAGAATCACAGACTACTAAATATTGTAGAAACATAAAGTAGAATATAGAGCCGTGTAGACGTCACCCATATGCATTTACAAAGGCACTTTCGAATGCATTAACAACCTCTTTCTTTTGTCGCTGGGTTTTCAGAAAGTCGACAAAAGATTAGTGACATTTATGTCGAAGTACCTTTAACAAAATTATAGGATTCGAGTCTTGTTGATAAAACATTTTTTTTTAAACTGTTTTCTAATTTAATGCACAGTTTTGCTGTTCTAACTTTGATGGAATTTTAACCAACAAACAGTACTTGAGGTCGTAGGCGTCGTAGCACTATGTAATCGTTGTAATAAAAGTAAGTAGTCACACGGAATTTGATGGAACTCGTTTTCTTGATAGAACCATTTTTCCGACAAACTTTAAAACAACAGACGACTTGACTGAACTTGACTGAGAATTATATTCATACACTTGACATTGGCAGAATTGTTTGTCGTATTGACGGGCAGAAGCCTCATAAAAAGAAGAAGAAAAACAAAAGAATATTCCGCTGACAAGATAAAGCCATCTAAGTTAAACAACTTGAAAACACAAAAAAAAACTTTAAACATTGTCCTCCCACATTCTGTAATCATAAACTTATCAACCTACTCAGAAGAAATATAAGTTTGAACTGTACATCAAACATCCAAGTTTATTTGTATTTTTTCATAATTTAAAAGGTTATGATAACCATTTATAGATTAACCATTTTTTTCATTAAAATATCTCGATTTCCATGGAACGTATTTTTGCCATAAAAGTACTGAAAAGAAAAAGGCCACAAAAGCCCTTTCAAACATAGGTATCTACTAAGTAGCAATCCTGAAGGAAGATTTTTTTTCTCTCCCTCCTAATTTAATTAATTGCTCTATCATCTTAGTTTTTAAAATCCAAATTGATTTACACTATTTTTTATAAGTGGGACCTTATTTTGAAAATAGTACCTAGCAATTCCTATTATATTGTTTTCGTATCGTAATCTAATATGACAGCAATAAAACTATTGTCATCCCTTTCAACAAAGACAGATATTGTATTAGTATTGTCAAAGTCCATCACAAAAATGTGACAACAAAATATGGGATTGTATTCTACTTTCATACACGTCAATGAAAATACTAGCTGTTGCCCACGACTTCGTCCATTCACATAATATATTTCCAGATTATAGCCTATTTGTTATTCTGACGTGTAATCTACATTATTGTAAAGTTTCATTAAAATCCATTCAGTCGTTTTTGTGTAAAAGAATAACATACATCCATCCAACCATCCAATCTTTCTCCTTTATAATATTAGTAGGATAGGATTCACATTGTTATTTAAATAAATAAATTATGCTGGACAATCCACACAACATCATCTAGCCCCAAGCTAAGCAGAGCTTGTGTTATGGGTACCTACTAGAAGACTATATATATATTCATTTGTCACTTATTGCTTAAAAGAACTACACAAACATAAACCTTTATTTTGTATAATTATATTCAGAGCAGTTGACCAGGCTATTATTAACTTGTAGCTAACGGGTATAGAGCGATATTAATATTTGTTCAGTCGCTCGAACTTTCATCACACAGTCTAAAAACATGGCCGCTTTGATTTTTATTGAGTTGTAAAGTTTGAATAGCGGGCATCGAAAAACAAACAATTAATGGTCGTCTATTGAGAGGTTTTCTATAGGCTGCCATATTGCTTTTTATAAAACCAAAAACGTGGTGCTCGTTTTAAGAAGCTTATTTTCTATGAAGTAGCGCAATTTGCTTTTGTATAGATTTTTTTATGAGAACGCAGTGTGAATCATAAAAAGTAAAATTATTAAAATTAAATATATTCCTTATTACTTAAACTACTAACGACTTATTTGGGTAAGTACATAAAGGTATTATATTTATTTAAATTGATACCTACTATGCAATTTTCACAAGCATGTATCGTGAGGATCAGCTTATGTAATTTAACATAAGTAATAAATTAATGGCATAATTGGAAAATTGAGTCACGGCCTTTCCTTGGGCACGATGCTATTGGTGATGGTGATGCTATTGGTTCAATTATTTTTATAAAAAATCTTTGTACATATTTGTTAATGAGGACACGGAAATATTCCATAAGCAGTCACCCATCCAATCCGCAAGTGTTAATTTACTTAGAAATCGTCGCTAACGCCAAATCCAATAAACAACACAAGCTAAACAGGACATTTCTGGTTAAGTCAAAAATATGTCGATATTTTTTAGCACACTCAGCTTCATTAAAAACGGATTAGCCGGATTAACGGATGTTTTCTAAATGATCCTTGTGATTTTATTGAATAAAGAAATATTTGATTTGATTTGATTTTTATTTACTAGGATAGCTGCCATTAATTACCGCTCAAAATATTTCATCTTGTTACATGTTAGTATGCTACAAAAAAAACACAAAAATAACATATAAAAAAAATACTTTTCAGACAAATAATGATTACTTAATGTTTTTTCGGGGTTTCGTTCATCGACTGGTACTACATACCTACAAATATATTGAAATATCTAATTATTTTATAAGAAATATTTTTATCGCGAAAATCAGGTTTAATTACACGCGTTAATCAATGAGCTTGTAGTCAGTGGTATAGTAATTAATCCACAGCAAAATAACGCCTAAATTGAACATTTTGAGCAATGAAAGAAGATGATTAAAATGGAAATGCTATAAATCTGACTAGATTGATAAACGGCAGTCATTAAATATGCTTGATTAATATTCATTTCTAACTTTTAATACATTACGAACTCGCAAAGTTAATTTTAATGGTAGGTAAAGTTTTGAAGGTTTTGGTGTTCATTGACAGTTTGATCAATCAAAAGAATAAAATAACTCCTTGCTTTTTCATTATTTACTTTTAATGTGTATTTATAATGTAACAAAGTTTAGCGGTAGATAAAATTTGGAAACATTGTTGTTCAGTGACAATAAGATCAATACAAAATTCAAAAAACTTCTTGCATCGTTTCATTATTTACTTTTAATATGTATTTATTATGTAACAAAGTTGATAATATAGATTTGTTAAAAAAGCGGGCAAGTTTACTGTTATTTATTTATCAATCTATGTTATTGCCACCATTATAATAATTTTATTTTTCAAACAAGTCACCAAAAATAAAATTACGGAAATCTTATTACCCCGCGAGCGGAACCGGAAGCATTATGTTAATAATTGTCGCGTCAGCCTGTCTTTCGTGTTTATCCGTAGTTGAGGAAAATGAAAAAAAAAATCATAATTTCCACTCGAGAACGGCTCTTTAGAGTCCCCGCAGACTGAAAACTTTTTATCGGCCGATAGTTTGGTCGGCTTCTTAATCAGTATGAAGACTGAATCACTGTTATGTGCGCATCTGCATACATCTTCATACTGATTAAGAAGCCGACCAAACTATCGGCCGATAAAAAGTCTGCAGTTTGCGGGGCCCTTAGGGCAGAACACAAAATTAGCGTTCGTGTTATTTTTATTACTTGATTTTCCAGTTTGGGTTTCACAAGAAGCCAATTAGTCTGATTCAATTAAGGTGGATTCTTTTTTTATATTAAGAGAAAGCGAGATGAGGAATGCAGGCGATCGTGACGTTACCTTACAATTTTTGTGTAGAATTTCTGAACAATCTTGAAGAATCTCATAAAAAACTGCTAGTTTGTGATTGATATATCGAGTAGCTACATCCAAATTTTACACCTGCACTATCTCTGACCTTATGCATTGCTCGACTGACGTACTCAACGTAGCTAACTATTGGTCAGGGGTGGTCGAATCTTAATGATTTTTTACAAAATGGTTTTTCAACGACTCGAAGAAGAAGAAGAAGACATCCAAATTTATAAACAAAACGCCAACGAATTATAATCGTATTGTGTACCGACTGTACTTTACCTATTTTATTATTTTAGAATTATTTTAAGACGTCAATTAGTTCAGTGACCTTTACGGAAATTTGAACCAATTTACATTTAGAACGTGATTTATTTTACGCGTCAACTCGAGAACCTCCTCCATTTTTTTATGGAAAATTCCCACATCGCACTCTCGTCCCAAACTAAGCAAAGCTTGTACTATGAGAACCAGATTGCTGATAGAATACTTCTACACATAGTTTTTTGTAAATACATAGAATACATAGTAACACCCAGACACAAAACAAGTATTTATGTTCATCACACAAACTCTAGATGGGAATCAAACCCACCCACCGCATGGACCATTATATTAAGACCCATATTACGTCGGTTAAAAACTAAATAGCACACAAGAGCGACAGAATACCTTACAGCAACAGGTTCACTTCAGACAGTAGGTACGCGCTTTGTAATTACTAAGGCTTTCAAGACTTATCCCGCTTACATGGGGCTTCAGGAGAATCGATTAGAGCCTTTTCACACACGGCCATAGAGCTTCGGAACACAACGCGGCTCTAAAAATACTTTATCGTTTAAAACGTACTTAGAGGGTGACATTGTCATTTGAGCAAGTGACATTAGAGAGATTCGCGTGACGACAAATCTAAGGCGTGAAGCGTTACTTAGTTGAAATTGTGTCACACTGGAACTATTAAATCAAAACAATCATACCAAAAATCCTAAGAATTATTCAAATAAGATATTTTACTTAATTAATTAATTTAAGCACACACTAATCTTATAATATACCTACGATATAGCATCTATACAAAGTCAAGGAATATAGTTTTTTTAAGGTCAGGCGTGAAGCGTTACTTAGTTGAAATTGTGTCACACTGGAACTATTAAATCAAAACAACCATACCAAAAATCCGAAAATGATTCAAATAAGATATTTTACTCAATTAATTAATTAATTAAACACATTTATCTTATAGTATACGATATAGCAGCTATACAAAGTCAAGAAATGTTGTTTTAAGGTCTGGTTGCGCGATATTTACACTTAAAAGTAACTTTATAATATTTATATTCTGAATGAAATTCATAATTAACTTTGACTTTGGTCAAACTTTTCCAATAAATCACGTTGATAAAGAATCACAGACTACTAAATATTGTAGAAACATAAAGTAGAATATAGAGCCGTGTAGACGTCACCCATATGCATTTACAAAGGCACTTTCGAATGCATTAACAACCTCTTTCTTTTGTCGCTGGGTTTTCAGAAAGTCGACAAAAGATTAGTGACATTTATGTCGAAGTACCTTTAACAAAATTATAGGATTCGAGTCTTGTTGATAAAACATTTTTTTTTAAACTGTTTTCTAATTTAATGCACAGTTTTGCTGTTCTAACTTTGATGGAATTTTAACCAACAAACAGTACTTGAGGTCGTAGGCGTCGTAGCACTATGTAATCGTTGTAATAAAAGTAAGTAGTCACACGGAATTTGATGGAACTCGTTTTCTTGATAGAACCATTTTTCCGACAAACTTTAAAACAACAGACGACTTGACTGAACTTGACTGAGAATTATATTCATACACTTGACATTGGCAGAATTGTTTGTCGTATTGACGGGCAGAAGCCTCATAAAAAGAAGAAGAAAAACAAAAGAATATTCCGCTGACAAGATAAAGCCATCTAAGTTAAACAACTTGAAAACACAAAAAAAAACTTTAAACATTGTCCTCCCACATTCTGTAATCATAAACTTATCAACCTACTCAGAAGAAATATAAGTTTGAACTGTACATCAAACATCCAAGTTTATTTGTATTTTTTCATAATTTAAAAGGTTATGATAACCATTTATAGATTAACCATTTTTTTCATTAAAATATCTCGATTTCCATGGAACGTATTTTTGCCATAAAAGTACTGAAAAGAAAAAGGCCACAAAAGCCCTTTCAAACATAGGTATCTACTAAGTAGCAATCCTGAAGGAAGATTTTTTTTCTCTCCCTCCTAATTTAATTAATTGCTCTATCATCTTAGTTTTTAAAATCCAAATTGATTTACACTATTTTTTATAAGTGGGACCTTATTTTGAAAATAGTACCTAGCAATTCCTATTATATTGTTTTCGTATCGTAATCTAATATGACAGCAATAAAACTATTGTCATCCCTTTCAACAAAGACAGATATTGTATTAGTATTGTCAAAGTCCATCACAAAAATGTGACAACAAAATATGGGATTGTATTCTACTTTCATACACGTCAATGAAAATACTAGCTGTTGCCCACGACTTCGTCCATTCACATAATATATTTCCAGATTATAGCCTATTTGTTATTCTGACGTGTAATCTACATTATTGTAAAGTTTCATTAAAATCCATTCAGTCGTTTTTGTGTAAAAGAATAACATACATCCATCCAACCATCCAATCTTTCTCCTTTATAATATTAGTAGGATAGGATTCACATTGTTATTTAAATAAATAAATTATGCTGGACAATCCACACAACATCATCTAGCCCCAAGCTAAGCAGAGCTTGTGTTATGGGTACCTACTAGAAGACTATATATATATTCATTTGTCACTTATTGCTTAAAAGAACTACACAAACATAAACCTTTATTTTGTATAATTATATTCAGAGCAGTTGACCAGGCTATTATTAACTTGTAGCTAACGGGTATAGAGCGATATTAATATTTGTTCAGTCGCTCGAACTTTCATCACACAGTCTAAAAACATGGCCGCTTTGATTTTTATTGAGTTGTAAAGTTTGAATAGCGGGCATCGAAAAACAAACAATTAATGGTCGTCTATTGAGAGGTTTTCTATAGGCTGCCATATTGCTTTTTATAAAACCAAAAACGTGGTGCTCGTTTTAAGAAGCTTATTTTCTATGAAGTAGCGCAATTTGCTTTTGTATAGATTTTTTTTATGAGAACGCAGTGTGAATCATAAAAAGTAAAATTATTAAAATTAAATATATTCCTTATTACTTAAACTACTAACGACTTATTTGGGTAAGTACATAAAGGTATTATATTTATTTAAATTGATACCTACTATGCAATTTTCACAAGCATGTATCGTGAGGATCAGCTTATGTAATTTAACATAAGTAATAAATTAATGGCATAATTGGAAAATTGAGTCACGGCATTTCCTTGGGCACGATGCTATTGGTGATGGTGATGCTATTGGTTCAATTATTTTTATAAAAAATCTTTGTACATATTTGTTAATGAGGACACGGAAATATTCCATAAGCAGTCACCCATCCAATCCGCAAGTGTTAATTTACTTAGAAATCGTCGCTAACGCCAAATCCAATAAACAACACAAGCTAAACAGGACATTTCTGGTTAAGTCAAAAATATGTCGATATTTTTTAGCACACTCAGCTTCATTAAAAACGGATTAGCCGGATTAACGGATGTTTTCTAAATGATCCTTGTGATTTTATTGAATAAAGAAATATTTGATTTGATTTGATTTTTATTTACTAGGATAGCTGCCATTAATTACCGCTCAAAATATTTCATCTTGTTACATGTTAGTATGCTACAAAAAAAACACAAAAATAACATATAAAAAAAATACTTTTCAGACAAATAATGATTACTTAATGTTTTTTCGGGGTTTCGTTCATCGACTGGTACTACATACCTACAAATATATTGAAATATCTAATTATTTTATAAGAAATATTTTTATCGCGAAAATCAGGTTTAATTACACGCGTTAATCAATGAGCTTGTAGTCAGTGGTATAGTAATTAATCCACAGCAAAATAACGCCTAAATTGAACATTTTGAGCAATGAAAGAAGATGATTAAAATGGAAATGCTATAAATCTGACTAGATTGATAAACGGCAGTCATTAAATATGCTTGATTAATATTCATTTCTAACTTTTAATACATTACGAACTCGCAAAGTTAATTTTAATGGTAGGTAAAGTTTTGAAGGTTTTGGTGTTCATTGACAGTTTGATCAATCAAAAGAATAAAATAACTCCTTGCTTTTTCATTATTTACTTTTAATGTGTATTTATAATGTAACAAAGTTTAGCGGTAGATAAAATTTGGAAACATTGTTGTTCAGTGACAATAAGATCAATACAAAATTCAAAAAACTTCTTGCATCGTTTCATTATTTACTTTTAATATGTATTTATTATGTAACAAAGTTGATAATATGGATTTGTTAAAAAAGCGGGCAAGTTTACTGTTATTTATTTATCAATCTATGTTATTGCCACCATTATAATAATTTTATTTTTCAAACAAGTCACCAAAAATAAAATTACGGAAATCTTATTACCCCGCGAGCGGAACCGGAAGCATTATGTTAATAATTGTCGCGTCAGCCTGTCTTTCGTGTTTATCCGTAGTTGAGGAAAATGAAAAAAAAAATCATAATTTCCACTCGAGAACGGCTCTTTAGAGTCCCCGCAGACTGAAAACTTTTTATCGGCCGATAGTTTGGTCGGCTTCTTAATCAGTATGAAGACTGAATCACTGTTATGTGCGCATCTGCATACATCTTCATACTGATTAAGAAGCCGACCAAACTATCGGCCGATAAAAAGTCTGCAGTTTGCGGGGCCCTTAGGGCAGAACACAAAATTAGCGTTCGTGTTATTTTTATTACTTGATTTTCCAGTTTGGGTTTCACAAGAAGCCAATTAGTCTGATTCAATTAAGGTGGATTCTTTTTTTATATTAAGAGAAAGCGAGATGAGGAATGCAGGCGATCGTGACGTTACCTTACAATTTTTGTGTAGAATTTCTGAACAATCTTGAAGAATCTCATAAAAAACTGCTAGTTTGTGATTGATATATCGAGTAGCTACATCCAAATTTTACACCTGCACTATCTCTGACCTTATGCATTGCTCGACTGACGTACTCAACGTAGCTAACTATTGGTCAGGGGTGGTCGAATCTTAATGATTTTTTACAAAATGGTTTTTCAACGACTCGAAGAAGAAGAAGAAGACATCCAAATTTATAAACAAAACGCCAACGAATTATAATCGTATTGTGTACCGACTGTACTTTACCTATTTTATTATTTTAGAATTATTTTAAGACGTCAATTAGTTCAGTGACCTTTACGGAAATTTGAACCAATTTACATTTAGAACGTGATTTATTTTACGCGTCAACTCGAGAACCTCCTCCATTTTTTTATGGAAAATTCCCACATCGCACTCTCGTCCCAAACTAAGCAAAGCTTGTACTATGAGAACCAGATTGCTGATAGAATACTTCTACACATAGTTTTTTGTAAATACATAGAATACATAGTAACACCCAGACACAAAACAAGTATTTATGTTCATCACACAAACTCTAGATGGGAATCAAACCCACCCACCGCATGGACCATTATATTAAGACCCATATTACGTCGGTTAAAAACTAAATAGCACACAAGAGCGACAGAATACCTTACAGCAACAGGTTCACTTCAGACAGTAGGTACGCGCTTTGTAATTACTAAGGCTTTCAAGACTTATCCCGCTTACATGGGGCTTCAGGAGAATCGATTAGAGCCTTTTCACACACGGCCATAGAGCTTCGGAACACAACGCGGCTCTAAAAATACTTTATCGTTTAAAACGTACTTAGAGGGTGACATTGTCATTTGAGCAAGTGACATTAGAGAGATTCGCGTGACGACAAATCTAAGGCGTGAAGCGTTACTTAGTTGAAATTGTGTCACACTGGAACTATTAAATCAAAACAATCATACCAAAAATCCTAAGAATTATTCAAATAAGATATTTTACTTAATTAATTAATTTAAGCACACACTAATCTTATAATATACCTACGATATAGCATCTATACAAAGTCAAGGAATATAGTTTTTTTAAGGTCAGGCGTGAAGCGTTACTTAGTTGAAATTGTGTCACACTGGAACTATTAAATCAAAACAACCATACCAAAAATCCGAAAATGATTCAAATAAGATATTTTACTCAATTAATTAATTAATTAAACACATTTATCTTATAGTATACGATATAGCAGCTATACAAAGTCAAGAAATGTTGTTTTAAGGTCTGGTTGCGCGATATTTACACTTAAAAGTAACTTTATAATATTTATATTCTGAATGAAATTCATAATTAACTTTGACTTTGGTCAAACTTTTCCAATAAATCACGTTGATAAAGAATCACAGACTACTAAATATTGTAGAAACATAAAGTAGAATATAGAGCCGTGTAGACGTCACCCATATGCATTTACAAAGGCACTTTCGAATGCATTAACAACCTCTTTCTTTTGTCGCTGGGTTTTCAGAAAGTCGACAAAAGATTAGTGACATTTATGTCGAAGTACCTTTAACAAAATTATAGGATTCGAGTCTTGTTGATAAAACATTTTTTTTTAAACTGTTTTCTAATTTAATGCACAGTTTTGCTGTTCTAACTTTGATGGAATTTTAACCAACAAACAGTACTTGAGGTCGTAGGCGTCGTAGCACTATGTAATCGTTGTAATAAAAGTAAGTAGTCACACGGAATTTGATGGAACTCGTTTTCTTGATAGAACCATTTTTCCGACAAACTTTAAAACAACAGACGACTTGACTGAACTTGACTGAGAATTATATTCATACACTTGACATTGGCAGAATTGTTTGTCGTATTGACGGGCAGAAGCCTCATAAAAAGAAGAAGAAAAACAAAAGAATATTCCGCTGACAAGATAAAGCCATCTAAGTTAAACAACTTGAAAACACAAAAAAAAACTTTAAACATTGTCCTCCCACATTCTGTAATCATAAACTTATCAACCTACTCAGAAGAAATATAAGTTTGAACTGTACATCAAACATCCAAGTTTATTTGTATTTTTTCATAATTTAAAAGGTTATGATAACCATTTATAGATTAACCATTTTTTTCATTAAAATATCTCGATTTCCATGGAACGTATTTTTGCCATAAAAGTACTGAAAAGAAAAAGGCCACAAAAGCCCTTTCAAACATAGGTATCTACTAAGTAGCAATCCTGAAGGAAGATTTTTTTTCTCTCCCTCCTAATTTAATTAATTGCTCTATCATCTTAGTTTTTAAAATCCAAATTGATTTACACTATTTTTTATAAGTGGGACCTTATTTTGAAAATAGTACCTAGCAATTCCTATTATATTGTTTTCGTATCGTAATCTAATATGACAGCAATAAAACTATTGTCATCCCTTTCAACAAAGACAGATATTGTATTAGTATTGTCAAAGTCCATCACAAAAATGTGACAACAAAATATGGGATTGTATTCTACTTTCATACACGTCAATGAAAATACTAGCTGTTGCCCACGACTTCGTCCATTCACATAATATATTTCCAGATTATAGCCTATTTGTTATTCTGACGTGTAATCTACATTATTGTAAAGTTTCATTAAAATCCATTCAGTCGTTTTTGTGTAAAAGAATAACATACATCCATCCAACCATCCAATCTTTCTCCTTTATAATATTAGTAGGATAGGATTCACATTGTTATTTAAATAAATAAATTATGCTGGACAATCCACACAACATCATCTAGCCCCAAGCTAAGCAGAGCTTGTGTTATGGGTACCTACTAGAAGACTATATATATATTCATTTGTCACTTATTGCTTAAAAGAACTACACAAACATAAACCTTTATTTTGTATAATTATATTCAGAGCAGTTGACCAGGCTATTATTAACTTGTAGCTAACGGGTATAGAGCGATATTAATATTTGTTCAGTCGCTCGAACTTTCATCACACAGTCTAAAAACATGGCCGCTTTGATTTTTATTGAGTTGTAAAGTTTGAATAGCGGGCATCGAAAAACAAACAATTAATGGTCGTCTATTGAGAGGTTTTCTATAGGCTGCCATATTGCTTTTTATAAAACCAAAAACGTGGTGCTCGTTTTAAGAAGCTTATTTTCTATGAAGTAGCGCAATTTGCTTTTGTATAGATTTTTTTTATGAGAACGCAGTGTGAATCATAAAAAGTAAAATTATTAAAATTAAATATATTCCTTATTACTTAAACTACTAACGACTTATTTGGGTAAGTACATAAAGGTATTATATTTATTTAAATTGATACCTACTATGCAATTTTCACAAGCATGTATCGTGAGGATCAGCTTATGTAATTTAACATAAGTAATAAATTAATGGCATAATTGGAAAATTGAGTCACGGCCTTTCCTTGGGCACGATGCTATTGGTGATGGTGATGCTATTGGTTCAATTATTTTTATAAAAAATCTTTGTACATATTTGTTAATGAGGACACGGAAATATTCCATAAGCAGTCACCCATCCAATCCGCAAGTGTTAATTTACTTAGAAATCGTCGCTAACGCCAAATCCAATAAAAACAGTAACATTCTTAGTAACTGTGTCTAATTTATTGATAAATTGTGAATACATGATGAATTATTTGTATATTGAAATATATTTACTAATTTCTATTACTTCTAAATAAATTGCATAATTTCGCACGTTAGATACTCACCCACACACTTGCACATCAACCAGCACCAAATTCCAAAATCGCAAAACAAAACACTACACAGTTAAAAACACCAACCGCTCAAATATTGTGTATCATTTTAAATTTCAATCAAAAGCCAATTTAAATTTCGATTCCAGTTAAAAAGTAATTTACAAAAAGGTATGAAACCTTTTTTATTTTTCGGTTTTTATTTGGTTAGCGCGTCGTGAGGCGTCCAAACGATGATGGATCCCGAAGCCTACTGACGTGATCGTACGAAGTTCTAGGTACCGAGTCGCATCTGTTGCTTTGTTTCAACACCGAGATTACTCTACCTATGTATCAAAGGCACTGATTGTAGTATGTAGACAGATATTTCCTGAAGGGATTCTACTAGACATGGCTGAAAGACGTAGTATTTTTAAGTATAGAATTTTAAACCATAAGAACATAATAATATTGACCTAGGTCCTAGTTATTTTTTTTTGGAATCGACTGCCAAGTTGATTTATTTACCCGCGATTTTATACAGGCGTATTATTTCAATGGTATTATGAAGACAATTAGTAAGAGTTTTGTAGAGGTTAAAGTAGTTTTTGAAGAATTTGGCAGTTGATTTAGAGAATAAGATGAGAGTGTTACTTCACTTTCGAGAGGAATTGGTGGAAAAAAGCGGAGAATAGAGATGCGTGGAAGGACTTGGGGGAGACCTTTGCCCAGCAGTGGGACGAGATAAGTTAGAGAAAAAAAAATGGTTGTCTGTAAAGTCGGTTTACTGACGATAGTTGAACGTGACAACGTCAACGAACGGTATTGTAAGCGGTTCTGCAAAATAAATCGTCGTTCGAAACATCTTGGAACGCCTCAGAACGCCGGAACGCCGGAACGCCGGAACGCCGGAACGCCGGAACGCTTCATGAGTCATGTTTTTTCGTGCGTGCAGCCGGCTCTATCGAATTATAAAACGTTGTCACGTCAAAAAACTCTAGTAATCGAAACTAGAATGGTTTTTTTAACTGACTTCAAAAAGCACGTTTTGTAACCAAAGAACTTTTATAGGTCAACCGATTTTTATGTATTTGAAAGCTAGAGCTTTTATGTCACATTACAATTTATTCTGGCCAGTATTGTTGTTAACGAAGCATATTTAATTAACTTTGACAACATTGATGTCGGTATTCATTTAATCATTTTACAGGTGAGTGAAACTGATTTTTGTTGATAGAGCAACGGATTTCAAAACCAGACGCGGTTCAAATGAGTGCATGCACTGACGAACATATAACATGACATAAATGACACTGGGTATATAATTTTATAACACTCTGGGTGGGAATCGAACCCTTGACCCGCAGTATGGAAGGCAGAGCTACTACCAGCTGAGCCTGTCAAATATTTATTGTTGGTAGGAAGGTATATTAATCTTAAATTATCATATCTACTTAGAAATAAGAGATTAAAGATGGATTATTTAATCTCTTATTTCTAGATATGACGATAATTTAAGATTAATATACCTTCCTACAAACAATAAATATTTGACAGACTCAGTTTTTTTGATTTGTTTTTTTTTTTAATTGAGTTTGATTGTAAAGCTTTTAGTAAATCATCTTGGTAAAATAATAAGCGTGAAATAAACTGATGTAGGTGTGACCTACATACATATCTTAATAAGTAAAGCAAATTAATAATGACTTATAGCAATGTCAATGTAGGTAAGTACATAATAACCATATTGTAGAAATTTATTAATTAGTTAATTTTTTTTTCGGTGTGTAATATTCTATCTGGGCATAGAAATATGAATCATTATAATCAAATTGATCAAACATATTTTTTTGTAAATAAGGCGCAGGTGCCGCATGAAAAAAATTTACAATCGTATTGTTACAGTAGCGTTTTCGACGTACATTGCGTGGTGACGCTGAAACTTCTACCATCGACCCATCGTCACCGCGCAATGTAACTAACATATTAGGTTTACGATCTCCATCGATCGTGTAACCCCAAATTATGATTAACGATCGCCGAAAAGAATTACCATTCACAGCCTAATGAATCACCTGCGATTTACATAAACCTTGTTTTTTGTATTTTTTGTGTTTCGGTTGATACGTATCAAAGATAAAACAATAAGAATGAGGACGACCTCTTTTTACACTTTTTAAAAGCTTTACAGGCTTGATAGGCGTCACAGCTCAGTTGATAGCACTGCTTTTCAAACTGTGGGTCGTGGGTTCGATTCCCACCGAGAGCAAATGTTTGTTTTATGTCTGAGTACTACATACATACCTACGACTTTATGTGCAAAAGTATCTACACAAAATGATAAATATTATATCAAATAAATAAATTGTTTATTATAACAGTATGTATTAAAAAATGCATTTAAGCATGCATCAGCATTATAGTTCCCATTTAACAAGATTTGCTTAGTTCGGGACTAGGGTGTGAATGTCCATAATATCCACTTACCAGTGCTACGCGCGTCTACGAACGTGCTACGCTAATCTTACGATTGTGTTTCGCTCATGCTACGTTCGCTAATGCGCTACGCTATTCTAGTTTGAACGCGTTCAAACTAGAATCTGCTAAGCTCTAGCTAGTTTTGCTACGAGCTGTGCTTCTTATGCGCACAAAGCTACGCGTGCTACGCGCATGTTACTTCTCATACTATGTAATATACTGATGCACACTTATGCTATGTCCATGCTTCGGACGTTCATTCACTTTAGGTTAGTGCGAGTTCATTTCTCGAAAACTAAGTTCCAAGTTTTGTGAATTGGGAAAATGGTTTATTAAGTTACTCGGTTTGACACGTCATCTTCATAAATCTTCTATTCTGTTTTTACTTATTTTTTGTTGTTTTGTTTTTGAAGTGAAAACTTCTTTAGCGGCGCTGGGTGGGTAAAAACTTTCAAACTCGCGTCAGGGTCACGTGACGTTGATAAAAAGCGTAAGATCGAGGGAAAGGGAGAGGAACTAGTATCTCCCACTCTTTCTACCGTGCCTGAGTGTGCTCTGTTTAGGCGGCACACAGACACATTCGCGCTTGCGCGAATGTGTCTGTGTCATTGTGATTGTCATTGTCATTATGACGTCTGTGGTTATATTTTTGAAGTGAAAACTTAAAAGTGAAAACACAACGTTAATATTGAAGTTTTCACTTCTGCCGGCACTCCCGGAGTGCTACCTTTTTTTTTCTTATTTGTTGATTCGTGAAAGCAAGCTTAAATATAGTCTCAATAGGTCAACAGATATAATTTGAGATTAGATATAGTTTTATAAGACTGTTTGTTTTCCTTGGAAATATAATAAATAAATAAAGGCACATATTACAAATCATTTGAACTGATTATGTTTAATAGTAAAAAACAACATAATAAATAAATTTTTAATTATACTTAGGTACCACGTAAAGTAGTAGACAAACGCTTGTGCAAAATAAACAGCTTATTGCGATACGTATTTGCACTATCATTGATGAATACTAATAACAGAAGCAATCACGTTCTCCGTTCATGAACCCTGAGAGGTGTTCTAGAGATGCAGATAGTAAACTAAGTACTAAGGTATAAAAATACTCTATTTATACTGTGCAGACACAGTTTAAATAGAGTATTTTTATACTCGTTCTAGAAAATACATATTATTATGTTAAGTATTCTAAATTATCGTGTTTTAATGTAAGTATTAATATTTTCGTTGTGTAAGTATTTTTATTTGTAAACTATAGGTGTAAAATACTCTATATGTACCTATATTTACTGGTTTTGCATGATTTGAGGTAAATAATTGTGCAATATTGCGAGATTAAGCGGGCATTTGATTGCCTATTCAATAGTTAAAGTCAAGTTCTAAATAGGAAAAGGTATCGAGTTAAAACTACATATCTACCACTTTGTATGCAATATCCAAAAATACACATTTATTTAAATTTAAATAAATTTTGTTTATTTAAACTCAGCTCGAAAGAAAATGAGATTGGAAACAAGTTACGCGATTGAACTGTGAAGTCGATTGACATAATATATTTTCAATATCCGCTGGGATGGGACGCACCATGAATAAAATATTCTATGGAATTTTACTCTACCGGGTTTTAAACTTTGATGTACCTACCTTACAGCTGGGTACAGTCAAGAACATACAAATATAGTCAGTTTCATTACTTAGTTGCGACCCTGACAGAGACACAAAAACTTCTATCACATTTCCAATCGACCGAGCGAGCGAAACGTCAAAAATGCGACCTATGTAGCATAGACAGAAAGACTTTAATAGACTAATTATAGTCTTTCTGTCTATTCTACAGGTCGCATTTTTGAAACGATTTTACACGACAGATATTCCTTGATATTATAATAAGTATGTAGATTAAGTTAAAACCTGTAATGGCAATGTAAATTAAATAAATAAATTTTAAAAAATATATACTTAATTCAAATGTACCAGATGCATGGAATATTAGTAGGTATAGGTACCGGACCTATGCTATCACAGAATAAAAAAATACTGCGTTACTATAACAATACACATTACTGCTATCGCAGTTTCTTTATTATATGTATGTGTAGATCGTATTTACGATTTATACCTGAAATAAAACAATTTTATTATTATTTATTATTAATATTTGTAGTGCAAACTTACCTACAACAATATTAACATAATAAAAATAAATTTGTAATAAACTTGTGTAAAATAACTGTATTAAAAAAACGTTTAACTTTTGTTCCTGACTTGTTTCGAGTTTCTGGGTGTGCGTTGAATTTAAACATTTGTTACTGTGCAATAAATATGGCCCCATAGGTGTCCCGTAGGAAGAGATATTTTCCGAGTTTTTAATATAAAATATTCTTCTTCATTCATTTGTATTATTATGTACATCTAATATCACTCAGCGTCAAGAAAATAGTTTTATACTTACTTACTTTGAAACGCTTACCATAAAAAAGTCTCGCTAAGCGCTTGGAAGTATCTAGTAACTTTCAAGTTTAATGTATGAAACTTTATGATGTTTAGATATCTATACAATATTAATCTTAGTTACGATCCCTTTCTAAGATCGTGAGGGTCGTATCTTCGCTAATATTTTTCACAAAATCGACTTTATTTTGACTAAATAATCTGCTTTTGGTCTCGTCCAAGCCTAAATGTTGCCAAATTTAAATAAAAAAAAAACAATGGACTATGTCACTACTTCAAAATAAAATAATATATCTAAAAACTAGATTTAAAGTAGCAGTAGATACTGAAAGGGACAATTTGAAGATAATTGGTTACAAAACTCCACAAACGAGAGCTTCAAAGCACAAACAGCAGGCCTAAACAAATTGCTCTACATAGTCACCAGCTTGCACAAAGAGCTCTGCTACTACTAACGAAGTTACTACCACCGTACCATTTCTTCGGCCATGCAGTAATACTAGCAATACCTTACCACACAAAGTGCGTCCTCAAGAGGATTATTTATTGTATACCTACCTAGTTGCATTGTATTGCGTTATATGCAAAAGACACAATAATTTGTGATGCAAAATCACTTAATTATACTCAAAATTTGGCGGGATATCTGATAGTGCCAACATTATCTCATAAAAAAAACAAAAGACAGGGTTTTCAAGTGGGCGTAGAATGAGTACTAACATAAGATTTATTAAAAAGCTTCTTGACGCGCAACAATTTAACCTAAATTCCCAAACCGTCAGCATCTAGTTATACAAGTTTATATCGAATCCCTACAGGGCCGATAACTAGATAACCTATTTGGTTATCTGGTGCAATGAATTGGGTCATGACTCTCATGGGATCGGCGTCGGATGATAAGGCGGCAAAATTAATCCTAGCAGCTGTTATGAAAATATATAATACATATTTTAATGGGTTTCCTTTTTTAACTAGTAGGATATCGTGATATTCTATCATAACTAGGATGATAATAAGTTGCGTTATCGCAGTTTATCGACACTGTTAGCGTTGTATCAAAGTTCGTATATTTTTTGGAAACATAAATCTATTGAGGGTAGTTCCTGAAACTACATTCACTTTGCAACGGCTTTAACTCTCAAAGTTCAATACTTGTCTGTTCACGTTCACACCTTTTGGAACGTAAGTAACCGATTATTCGGGAATATGTCAATAAAGGAAGACGATTAAGATAGATAGAAAGTGAGTGTCACATCTTCTTACAGAAATTAGAGAGGTAAGTAGTATGAATAGAATGAAAGAATAAATTATCTAAACTTGAGCATTGGCGATAATAATAAGAAATAGGGTTGTAATGTACAAAGAATCAAACAACAGTTTTAGAACTACATAATTTTAATCGCATCCAACAAGTTATTCTTAAGCGGGATTCTTAAAATCAATCTTAACTAAAACATAATGGCTAAAATTCATACTTATCTTCCTTATTTTCATGTCATCAATAGAAAAATATGTATAATCTTATATCAACCGAAAATGCACACATCTGTGATTTACAAAATTAAAAGTAAAGTAATGCACTCATACTCTGCTCAAGTCCAAAATACCACACACTGGTATCCTTTTCAAAATATTCACAAGCCAGTGGCATCTCGGCTTACAATATGAAGCCGCAACAAACAGCTCGCTTATCGCTGACTGATTTATCTGCAAACAAAATAAACTAGATTAATCTCCAAGCTTATTTATAAAGGATAAATATAAATAAAAATTTTGAGAATATTTTGTATTTTGTTGTCTAATTTTGGTTGACTTTTAACCAACATAATATTTAAGGTAACAAAGTGGAAGTAAATAAAAGTGTATTATGTGAAAGCATTTGATGGAATTTGTTAAGGTTTTAGTTCGAGAAAATTCTCTACGATTTACCTTTAACAAATGACAACCAACTTGACGATTGACTGACTTATCTGAGATTTTAAATAAATACTTGACACTAGCAGACTTGCCTAAGAAGAAGAAACTACATTACCTACTGATGTACAACGTTAATACTCGTAATTTTTTTATTTATTTATTTTGTTTACAAATATAAAAGTTTCTTGTTACTTGTACTACTTAGTTGCTTTTCTATCAATAAACTTTTATATATGGTATGTCTCACCGTCACTCCTAGGTATCGCTTTTCCAAAGCTTGATAGTCTTGTCGTTTTCGAGTGCAGCGGACGCTATGATGTTCTCTGTCGGATGGCACGCGGTACAAAGCACGGTGTCGGTGTGGCCCGATAGTCGCTGCACTATCTCCTTCGATTGCAGATTCCAGATGTATACCAGATTGTCTTCCGAGCCTGAGACTATCCACTGGGGAGGGAAAACTGTATGTCAGTACAACTGTAGGTAAACTGTACAATCTTAAGTAGAAAAAAAACAAAATGCACTGTTCAGTTTTTAGGTAAGTTCACGTCATGCTTTGAATGTCTGGGGAAGTACTACCAACGACTTCGCGGTAGTCACATAACCGCCGCGAAGTAGTTTTGCGAAGGCATCTTGTACCATTCTAGTTGGTTTAGCTTTCTGACAAGGTTTACTCACGATATTTTCATTCACCGTATCAAACTACATACTGGCATGACTTTGAAATCGGAAGTCAGGGATTTAACCACTGTTACTCTCATAGTTAATTTTTTAAACTGAGCACTCTTGGCACATTCAAAGTAAATCATCACAACTACATATACTGTTTCATTTTCGTATCAAAAGAAGGACCAATTTATTCTGTTTGCTATTGTATAATAACATTGTTGGTGTAAACCTATGTTCTATAATGGATATTCAAATAAATCTTACCTTGCCACCAGTAACACTAAAGTTGGCAAAAATGCAGTACTTTTCGTTTTTATGCCCCGTGTATGTCTTTAGACATTTTCCCCGACTGTAGTCCCATAGTTTAAGTGTGTTGTCAAGAGTCGCTGCTAGGATATATTTGCCGTTCGGTGAGAATTTCACGAAGGATACCGGTGGGTTGTCATCGTCTATGAGAGTTTTCAAGCATTGCCCGGAGGCTGTGTCCCAGATTCGACTGAAAATAGCAAAATTAGTTTTAATCTAGTTTCTACACAAGCTATTTTTGGTTTGAGACAAGAGAGTGATGTATGCATGAATAATTTATTTATTATTTAATTATAAGTTATTTACATCTTTTCTTTTTTCTATGTGTTCATCATCATACACAAACATACCATTAATTATCGGGAATATTCATATTTTTATATAGTTATAGGTATGTGTTTTCTTGGTTTTCGTATTGTGGTAGCTGATTAAAATCATCAATCTTTGCTAGATCTAAGCCTAATGTATATTAGGGCAATAGAATAATCTGCTGAAGTCCATTAGGGCACTATATGTTCAAACAATTGAAATTGACGTCAAAACTTACCATAATCCGTCATAACTAGATGATACAATAAGGCTGCCGTCTCTGTTGAAATGAACGGCTGAGACTGGATCAGAATGAGCCGGTAGTGTCTTTAAACATTTTCCTGAAAAAGAAATCAATTTTTAATGAACAAACACAATATGATATGTGAAGAGGATGATGATGAACCAATAAGATAATGAGGAAATTTGTTGATAATTTAAATAAAGTACCTACATAAAATAACTTAAACCAGATAACCAAAATATTAAAATTATTAGAATTGATTGTCTAGATATGGTTGTATGATGAAGAAGAGACATTCTTATTAGAACTTTGTGTTAACACATCATGTTTTCTTTGTTATACTTTCTACTATTATCGTGTCAGTGCGAAATGTATGTGAAGAAAATTAACACATATATATGTTAACTTTGTACGAACATGTTTCACTCATATAAATGTTACAGATGAAATATTTATTAAACTTTAAAACAGTTTTGAGTATTATCCAGGCTACCAACTAGACTAACTTAGAACCTTAATCATTGCTTGTTTTTTTTTTATATTAATAACAGTTAGAAAACATGTCTTAAACTCGTAATTTACTGTTGTACCAACTAATTGCCGCGAGACACCCGATAAAGCTATATTTAATGACGTTAATGACTGAAGAGTTGAATAGTCCAAATGACCTGATTTCAGGAAGCGTTGATCAGGCAAACAGCCCGACAACTGTCAAAACTTCAGATACTGGCCATAGAGAATTTTAAAAACCTCTAGTAAGTTACACAAGGGAAAGGTGAACATACCTGTCCTAACGTCCCATATTCGGACGCTCTCGTCAAAACTGCCTGATACAATGAGATTGCTTTGTGGGTTGAAGTTGCAGCAAAATACGTAATTGCTGTGTCCTTTGAGTGTTTTCAAGCATTTTCCTGAGCTGAGTTCCCAAACCTGAAATAGAAAATTAACATCACAGTTACAATAACAGACCAATCTGTTTTCTAAACTTATATTCTGATAAGATCTTCAAATCTATTTGCCGTGGCTACTTTTCATTCGTCTTCAGACATCATACATCTTTGGTTTATACCAAAGCTTATGCTTTGCTAAGTATAACATTATGCCTTCTGCGCGGCGAGTTTGTACCATTTATACGATATGTGAAATGTTCGTGAATATTTAATAATATATTTCGTCATGATCATAGAACAAAGACTGATGTGATTTTTGGTCACTTTTTTATTTAATTAATTAACCTATTATTATGCAACTTAAATTTGTATTAAATTGTAAAGGCCTATACACATATAGCAACTTGTCTAAATTTCACGTTGATAGGCGTAACCGTTTTAAAGTTATGACATAAAATGCAAACCTGCAGTTTTGCACATCCGTCTTTGTTCTACGATTCCGACGATTTATTTGTCGGAATAAATAGATGTCTTATCAGTGTCTGGTGTCTATGAATTTAATTTATCAAAAATATATAATAGTATTAGAAATCTATGGGACTGCCTTGCGTAAAACATTTATGAATATTTATGTTTGAATGGGTTGGTAATGTTGTTACACAAAATCAATATTCTATCCTATTCTATTGCCTTTAAACATTGACAAGAATACTAACCAACTGATGAATAATACAAAAGTTGTTTTACCGTTTAACAACTTTCCTTTTCTGCATAGCAACAGTGAAATAGCAACTAAATATGGACTCTGTTATCTTTCCTACTAATATTATAAATGCGAAAGTTTGTATGGGTGGATGTATGTTTGTTACTCTTTTACTCAAAAACTACTGAATGGATTTTAATAAACTTTACAATCACGTAATTGTTACATCAGTATCTTTCTTAATATAGCCTGTGTGTTGGCTATATTAAGAAAGATGTCCAAATTATAACGATAGCAAGACGAAGTCGCGGACACCAGCTAGTTAACAAATATGTCAATAAAATGCAGCTGACCATAAAAGTTATACATTTTATGCCTAAAAACCAGTTTAGATAGAATATCAAGAATTATAGAAATACCTTAGCAACAGGTGCAAACATTTACGTAAAACATTAACGGTCTATCTTATAAAAAGTTAGCGTTGACTTTAAGTCACCATTACGTATGGTAATCAGTACTTCAAGTCTGCGCTAACTTTTTATAAGAAAGACCGTAAGACAACTGTTGTAAATATAAATGCAAAAAGTCAACTTTGAGGTGAAACCTTGACAAAAAGTAGCTTATATAAACTATTGTCGGTAATTATATTTTTATCAGGTATTTATCAGAGCAATTTGCCTAACTCTCGCTTTCATTATTTTAACTATGCTAACCTGGTAATCTAAATAAAATAAATAAATATTCATGAACATTTGACACAATGCCTAGACACAAACTAACCAAAGTTTATAAGTACTGTGGAATTTAAATAGGCAATTCAAGTGCAATACACTTTCTAAATACAAAACATAATACGCACAAGTGCGTCTTAGCTATGACGTCATCGTGTGACGACTTGCTTGCCTTCGTGCGACGCGACGTGGATTGTAGCAAGGTACGCAGTTAAGTCGCACATGTGTAGAACAAGTAATCTCAGAATGTATCAGTGAGAGAAGTTTTCCTAAAGTTCCATGCCCTATACTGCGTAACTAAATCAGAGTATTTCTTATCTAATCAGTGATAAGAGCAGAAAAAGCGTGAGAAACCACGTTGTACAAGATAAGCTGAATTCTATGATTGAACCTACATAAAGCCCTTTAATTTCACATCTAGCTTCATAGAAAGTAGCTAAGGGTTAGGTAGTAACTGGTGTCTCAGATAAATGTACTATGCACTCAGATAATGTATATGTCACGTTGTTCTCTTGTAAAATAAGTAGTTATGTACTATTTATTTATAGACGAGCAGCTTTTGCTGATGTGTCTAGTGTTAGTAGTAATATGTAGATACTTATTAAGTTTGCTGATCATTTTGATCACTGCTTTATTTGTTCATAACCAGTAATCGAGTTTAATTTTCCAAAATATATGTACATACATCTTTGTAATTCAACCACGATGTACAAATTTTTTGGAAAATAAATTTATATTGAACATATTTTATTCAGCTAGAGGTGTAAAAATAGCTGTTACCATAGAAGTGCTTGCCTAATGAATAAATTTAATGTGACTTATGAACATGTTAATATTCAAGGCCTTCTTAGATAGTATTGACCTACATTTACCTACCGATGGTGTTTTTTGTCTCGACTATTAAGAGTGATCCTTAGTTATACTGAATTAGATTAATATTTACTAAAATCTGGTATGTTTCCTGTTGGTTTTGATAAAATGATGATACAATTATGACGACAACTGTTAATCCACATTTATGCAAATAAATAATTTGATTTGATTTGATTTGATCACACCTAGTACAGGTTAAAGACATTAAATATTTATGGACATTTCACTCATTACACTCAACTCCCAAACTAAGCAAAAGGGAGGGGGAATGATGATTAAAGTGGGTAAAAAAAAATACCTTTAAAGTTTTGTCATCACTTGCACTGACAATGAGCCTGCTATCTGAGGACCATGCCACATCACTGATTCCCATCTTGTGTCCCGATATTGTCTTCTCAAATTTGCCATCATAGGCACCCCACACCTTAATAAGTTTGTCGGCCGCTGAAATAAAAAAAACAATGTGCAAATGAGCCAAGTGTTTTTGTTTAGTGTTGCTAAGGAGTTTTTATGTTCAATTTCGTATGACTCAAACTTTTTTACATATGAGTAGGTACACACACACTCTAGATGTTTTTTCTATGTTAAGTAATATGGTGTAAGAGATTACTAAACATGTGGCTAGAGGATGCGATCCCGGGATCCCGAAAACCGGGATCCCGAAAACCGGGATCCCGAAAACCGGGATCCCGGGATCCCGGTCATATTTTAGTCCCGAAAATCCCGGGATTTTCGGGATTTATATATTTTTTAATAAAATCAATAAAAATGTGCGTGAAACAAAACGCACTTACATACTTTCATTTGACGTTAAAAGTCATATTTGTGCAATACATTAAGAAGTTTGCTTTCGGATGAGACGTTGGATGCGTTGTTATTTCATCTATACTAGTCTATACTAATATTATAGAGGTAAAGTTTGTGTATTTGTTAAATTGTAAGGGGTAATCTCTGGATCTACTGAACTGATTTTAAAAATTCTTTCACCAATAGAAAGTGACATCATTGCTAAGTGTCGTAGGTTATATAAAAAAACGAAAAATAAAAAGGCTTTAGGCTTAATCCGTTTTGAAAAGTGAATCGGAGAAAAAACGGTTGAATTATGCCCAACGAAGTGGGCGCGAGTCAGCTAGTAGATTTTATTTTCGTGGCTTACATAAGTGAATAATAGTTTGTAGTCTTTTTTATTTAAAATATGAGTCCTATTAACATTGATCTTTTAAGACAAATTTTAAGAAGTTGTTTTTTTTTAAGTTTATTGTAAAATAAAATAAACTAAATATGCAATAATTCACTAAAGACGGTTTGCTTATAAGAGCCTACTTTGTCAATTTTATTAGAAGAAATTATAATTTTGTTTTGTTTTGAAGATGTAAAGATATAAAATAAAAGTTTGATTGTGATATGTTTTACTTTTATTTTGCTACCACTGTCTATTACCAATACAATCCCGGGATTATCCCGGGATCTCGGTATTAACTGTTGAAAATCCCGAATCCCGGGATTAGAAAAAATCAACCGGGATCGAATCCTCTACATGTGGCCTATAGCGAACTCACATATGGTTTAGAAATTGCTATAGGCTTTTTATTTATTTTATTATGTAAACAGGATGTGTCAAAATACATTTAGGACTTATTAAATATGTAGGCAAACAACGAACAATAAATCGTTATTGTTCTTAACAATGTAGTTATTTTGTTCATTTAATTTCTAAGAACAATAATAGCAAAGAGAGTGATATAACAAATAAATATTCAAAGACATTTCATACATCAAACTAAACAAAGATTTTAATAAAACTACATTGCTAATATACTAACTAAAAAACTAATATAATATACATTTTTTGTCCATAAATAACCCACCTAGGCTCAGAAAGAAGAACTTTAATTGAAACAAATATTTATATCAAAATGTCAGTTAAATATTCATCTAGTTAGATGCAACAGCTGACCTATTGTTAAACCAAAAATAGATGACAGTCAGTTCTTCTTTTTTGGCAATGGTCTATATGTGACTACTAATTTATATTTATTCCTAGCAATAGTTGTTCACAACTTAATTATATTTTGATGTTTTGTAAAAGCACCTGTTGAAATGTTTGGTATCAGTCATTGACCCCATTAGGGCAGAGGAAAATTCCTTATACTATTGGTGTCTGTTATGTTATTTGTGTAGCAAACTGCCTATCTAGGCCAAAAGCAGATAGGTAGGTATCAGTGACCTGGGTTACATTATCAGAAGCTTAATTACAATTGATGCAGATATGTTTGAAGTGAATTATAGCATTGTTTTCATTTGTTTTAAAATGAAAGTGCAAGAAAACACTTTTGGCTTGTAAAGTTGAAAATTACTGTCAGCATTAATAAATGCTGTGCTATTATAACACTTGTTGCACATACATAAGGTTCAATTTAGCTTGGATATAAATTTAGCCTTCAGTTAGAAAAACTCATTGGATTTTAGTTTGATTGTTTCCTGGTTACAAGAAATCAAGCATGTGACTATTATATACACACCCTTAAGGTCTATCTATCTGTCAGTGTTTACAAAGTAATCTTTTTTAAAGTATAAATGCCAAAATAAAAGCAGGTAATTTATTCATTTAAAATGGTATACTCACAAGAGCTAGCCAGCCATTCTCCATTTGGACTGAATTTGACGGACGATACGGCTTTGGTGTGGCCGGCAAGGGTAAATTTGAGGGTGTAGTTCGGCTTCTGGAAACCGATGACGAAATTAGCGCCAAATCGCACGTGCACAAAGTTGAAGTTACATAAACATGTGCCGCCCGCCAGACTGACGCAAACCGTTCAAATACAACGAAAACACCTTTACTTACCGCTGCTGATGACTTGTTAGACTGTGGGGTTGATTGTGAGAGCGAATTTGGACCGGACAGAGTGGTGGAAGCACCACCGTGTGTTTGGTGTGCAGCAGGGTGGCCTGGCCCGGGACCTAGCGGCACCATGTTTCAACTTTCGACGCACTACGCTTTGCTTTGATCTTCAGCCTACACAGTCACAAATACACACTGAACTGGGCGGTTTGCTAAACTTTGAAACTGGTAGAACGCGTAACTTGTCACCCACATACAATTCTTCATATATTTCAACGTAGATTTTCAAAGTACATTCCAAATCCAGGCGTCTCGATGCGTGCATTTCGCGAAAAGTTGAATGAAGCTGGCAGTACTACCAACATTTCAAAGAAAATCCCTCCATCCTCTACTAAATGTCTATGGTTTTTACAAGCAGCCACAAAAAAATGTGACACAAAAGTTAATTAGTTTATGTAGTTAGCTTTTAATTTCAGATTAATAAAACTACAATAAACTAGACTATTTATAATATAATACATAATTGTTTAGTAACTCAACATAATGAATTTGTATTATAAACGAAGTCAACTCACAAATCAGTTATTTTATCTGTGGGCCGTGATGAATAGAGGTGACAAAAATGACCTTTTTGACATACCCAAGGTCGTTGGCTATAATCTGTCATTATTTTTTCTCCTGTGCTCGGCCCGGTGTTTGCTTGTTTAGAATTTCCATAAAACAAACCGTGAAAGTAGAAAACTAAATTAAATTTATCAATATGGCTCTAAATAAACTGGCCATTGATGCCCTGAATTTGTCTGGAAAGCGTGTGCTTATACGGTGATTTTAAAATTATATATTTCACCTTCCAAATCTCTTGAACTTTGTGGAATCTAGGATGCAATTTTTACCGATTTATATTGATTTTCAGGGTGGATTTTAACGTCCCATTAAAAGAAGGCATTATCACTAACAACCAGCGTATCGTAGCTGCTCTGGATACTGTAAAATATGCGTTAGAAAAAGGAGCAAAATCAGTTGTTCTTATGTCACATCTAGGAAGACCTGATGGACAGGCAAACCTGAAATACACACTCAAACCTGTTGCTGAAGAGCTGAAGAAACTATTAAGCAGGTAATGGAGACCAATCATGTATTATTTCATTTATTTAGCATTGATTAGGTTGAAACAATGAACTTAATATTATATTTTTTTTTTACTTCACTGAATATACCTACTTGTTTTCCTATTCAGAGATATAACATTCCTGGCTGACTGTGTTGGTGCTGAAGTGGAAGCAGCTTGTGCCGATCCTCCAGTAGGTTCAGTGATCCTCTTGGAGAACCTTCGCTTCCATGTTGAAGAAGAAGGCAAGGGTCTTGATGCCAGCGGAGCTAAAGTCAAGGCTGATCCGGAGAAAGTCAAGGCTTTCAGGGCCAGTTTGAGGAAGCTCGGAGATCTCTACATCAATGATGCTTTTGGTAAGAATGTAGCTTGACTTGACGGGAACATTGCAGTGCCTCTGGATTTTTTACATTGTTTAGAACTATTCATATTGTAGGTAAGATATTCAAAAACATTTCACACATTGCACTCTAATCCCAAACTAAGCACAGCTTGTTGCAAAGCTATTGAAACTAGATTGCTGATAGAACACTTGTATTACTTTATAATAATACATAGAACACATAGTAACACCCAGACACACAACGCAAGATAATCAATTAGAGAATAACTCTATTAATATTGTTTTTACAGGAACTGCCCACCGAGCACACAGCTCTATGATGGGCGAAGGATTTGAACAGAGAGCAAGTGGATTCCTACTTAAGAAGGAACTACAGTACTTTGCTAAGGCTCTGCATGAACCTGAAAGGTATCAAAACAATTTTTTTGTAAATACATACATAGTATACATATCTATGTTTATAGAAGGCATAAAAGGTACATCCAGTGTTTCAATATTTTGTATAACTTTGCAGCATAATATAGCTATTATTTTATAAGTACCTTATAATTACTCAAGTTTTTTGTATTTTACAGACCATTCCTAGCAATCCTTGGAGGAGCTAAAGTCGCAGACAAGATCTTACTCATCGAGAACTTACTGGACAAAGTCAATGAAATGATCATCGGTGGCGGCATGGCTTACACTTTCTTGAAGGAAACCAAGGGAATGGCTGTAAGTATCACAAATCCACCCTCAAATTACATAATTTTACACCATACACCTTATTGTATCGTACTTGTACTTGTACTTGTACTTGTAGAGCGGGCTATTTTCCGCAACTAGGCCGCAGGCGGGCCCTTTTTGCGTGAGGGATGGCGGTTGTTACTCCAGCCATCCGATGTCCTCCAGGAAGGCCAGCAGCTCGCTGACGCTGGTGCAGGCCTCCCGGGTGGTCCTCGGTGCTCCGAGGTGTTGCGCTCTCTGTGACGACACGCTGCTGCACTCCAGGAGCACGTGCGCGGCCGTCTCATCTGTATTCATGCATCCCCTACATAGGGGGCTGTCAGTAATACCTATATTGAATAAGTGCTTGTTTAGGTGGCAATGACCTGTGATGATTCCGATGACCTTACGGAGCTTAACACGTGTCAGCCTGAGTAGTTTTCGGGAGTATCCCGGGTTTAACGCCGGGAAAGCTTCCCTAGACTGTCTGCAGTCGTCTGTATTTACCCACTGGTTTTGATGTATGTGGCTTGTGTATTGGCGGATCCACGTTCGGACTTGGCTGAACGGTAGCGGTATCAGTGGTTCTGGACCTGCGGGATGCATTTCTGAACCTCTTCTCGCCAACCCGTCAGCCTCGTCGTTGCCTCTGGATCCACTGTGACCTTTGATCCATTGAAGGGTTACCTTGTTTGTCCTACTCACCTCTTCCAGTAAGCGGTGACATTGCACCGTGAGGCCTGAGTTGTGTTCGTACCTGTTTAAAGCTTGTAGGACGGAAGCGCTGTCAGAGAGGATTCTGATATTGTAGTCAGTTACCTGTCGTCGTAGCACTGCCCGCGCTGCCTGTATTATGCCAACACATTCCGCTTGGAAAATGGAGCTGTGCATCCCCAGAGCTGTTGTGTTGTGTATGTTAAGGTCTTCCGAGAACGTTCCCGCACCGGTACCTGTTTTTGTCTTGGAGCCGTCCGTGTATATCCTTACTTCGTGTATGTCGGATTTGTCACTCGGCTCCTCATGTAATTGAATGTTGAAGTTCCTTGTATAGAGATGTATCTTCGGAACCCTGTCATATATCGAAAGGAGTAAGGGATTACCTTGCGAGTATGTGTTTAAAATGGCAGTGTGCGATGCCATTGTGTCTTGTTCCCACAGTTGTAGGTTCCAGAGTCTGTATGCGGATGAGGCTGCCTCTTCTTGCACATGAAGGTGTAGTGGTGTCATACCTATGAGAGCCTCAAGTGCCACTGTTGGGGTTGTTCTCATGCAGCTTGTTATTGCCGTGCACGCCAGCCTCTGGAACTTCTGTAGTTTGTTCACTGCGGTGCTTTGCTTTGTTCTTGGCCACCATACCAAAGCACCGTATGTCACAGAAGGCCTAATCACGGTATTGTATAGCCATAGAGATGTTTTTGGGCTAAGACCCCATGACTTACCAATCATTTTGCGACATTGCCAAAATGAGATTGTCGCCTTCTTTATTTTGTTTTCTACGTGTTTCGCCCAGTTCAGTTTGCTATCCATTGTAATACCTAGGTATGTGACTTCCTCTGACAGCTGGAGTTGCGTGCCAAACAAAGATGGCAGTATGTACGTACCTAGTTTGCGTTTGTTGGTGAACATCACCAACTCTGTTTTAGCCGGATTTACGGTCAACCCGAAGTCTCCGCACCATGTTTCGACTAGTCTCAGCGCGTTGTTCATTATGTTGCATGCGACGCTTGCAAAGTGCCCTGAGATTAGTATGGCTAGATCGTCTGCATATCCTACCGTGTAGAAACGTTCCTTGTTTAGCTTGGTGATTAGATCATTTGCCACCAGATTCCAGAGAAGCGGAGATAGTACACCACCTTGAGGGCAGCCCCTTACCACCACTCCTCTGGTCTCCCCCTGTAGGTCTATGCGTACCGCTCTGAGTTGTAGCATGTCCATGATCCAGTCAACCAGCGCTCGTTCCACACCATGTTTATGTAGGGCTGTTTTTATACTATAGAAGTTTGTTTTGTCAAAGGCACCTTCAATGTCTATGAAGGCTGCGAGACATAGTGTTTTGTTTGTGATGTCACGTTCCAGCGTTCTCACTACTGTGTGTAGCGCCGATTCTGTAGATTTACCTGAACTGTATGCATGCTGATGTCGGTGCAGCGGTGTTTTTGGTAGTATGTTATCTCTTAAGTGTCGGTCGCATAGTCTCTCCAGGGTTTTTAAGAGGAAAGAGGTGAGACTGATTGGCCTGTACGATTTTGGATCTGTGTAGTCACTCTTACCAGGTTTTGGCAGGAAAAGTACCCTCACCTCTCTCCACGCCTTGGGGACATATCGATGTGCTATACATGCTCTGTAGATACTCGTGAGTATCGAGCTTAGTAGTGTCACTCCCCACTGCAGCAGACCGGGGAAAATGTTGTCTAGACCTGGTGATTTGTACGGTTTAAATGTGTTTATTGCCCAGATTACCTTATGTGGCGTGACCACCGAAGTTGCTGTCGACCAGTCCATTTCCAGGGTTAGTGGAGGTTGACCAGTTTCCTGCCACTCAGTTGTGTCACTTATTACACACCCAGGAAAGTGTGTTTGTAGTAGTAGTTCGTGGGTTTCTGTTTCGGTTTTTGTGTAGCTGTTGTCAGGACGCCTGAGTGTACCAATCTCCTTGTTGGGGTCCGTTGCTAGGACTTTCCTGACTCTGTTTGCTTTTGTGTTAGACTCTATATTGGAG
The DNA here is from genome assembly GCA_932527185.1 of Ecliptopera silaceata. NCBI lineage: Eukaryota > Metazoa > Arthropoda > Insecta > Lepidoptera > Geometridae > Ecliptopera > Ecliptopera silaceata. The sequence continues at coordinate 9,509,883 of OW052193.1, read as the reverse complement.
CAGAAGGATTTCCACTTACGACGTTGATTGCAGCGTAGGCTTTTTTTGTATCCGGCCCGTGCTGCCTTGTATGCTTCCCAGTCCTTGTCGTCGTATGTGTTCATTGCTCTGTTAAAGAGATTGCGTACCTTACATTTTTGTCTTTCCAGCTTCTGTGACCATCCCCTTCTGCCTTTGTCGTTGTCATTGACATCGGTTAGGGGACAAGCGGCTTCAAAGCTCTTAGTAAGACTTACTGTAACGTGCTCGATTGTATTTTCTATGTCTGTTGTATCTGTCATACCTGACCCTGTTGTGCTTGTACCTATAAGTTGTTCCAAGGATTTGATGAACAGCACCTTGTTTGTTCTCCTTGGGTTTCGGAAAGGAGGTGCCGTTACCCTGTTCAGTGTTATTTCATAACGGATCCACCGATGATCGGAGCAGGAGGACTCTTCGGAAACTCTCCAGTTCCGAATGAAGTCAGATTTGTTACCTGTTATCATGGTGAGATCGATTATGGTGCGGCAGCGTTTCGTTACAAAAGTGGGTTCTGCACCTTTGTTCGCTAGTGTTAGGTTAGTGGAGAAAAGAAAGTTTACCAGTTCTTCTCCTCTGCTGTTTGAGTTCTGCATGCCCCACAAGGAGTGGTGGGCATTAGAGTCTGTAGATATAATAAGTGTAAGTAGGTTGCGCTCACAGTATCTTACCAGATCTATGACGTTTGTTGAGGGAATGACTTCATCAGCGGGCATGTACGCCGATGTCAGTATTACATCTCCCAGTGCCCCCCCGTTTCCGCCCTGGATTCTAACCGTTGTCAGGTCTCTGAAACAGAACTCGGTAAGGGGCACAGTTGTTAGGTTCCGTGGCACATAAATGCACGCACGGATATTTGTACTGGTGGTGTCGTATATCAACTTACCCTCCATGCTGTTTAGACCACATACACGCCCGGCTCTGATCCACGGTTCCTGGATCAGAGCTATGGTCTCAGTGTTCTTCTCCAGCACTCTGCGTAGGTTGGCCGTTGCAGTGAGACTGTGCTGGAGGTTGCATTGCAGAATGCTATAGGAGGACGGAGTCTGGGTCACCATCATGTTGGCTTCCCCTCTCATCCTCTGAGTCGTCCGAGATCAGCTCGGCTTCCATCTCTGAGTCTTCGTGCATCGACCCCGTAGCTCTGGAACACGATGGTTTGGGCGACGAATGGGCTCTGCGGCTTGGTCCCGGTGTGGCTGTGCTGATCTCGGTTGTCTGTCTCGAGCTAGGGCCGGGTCTGGATGTCGGGTCCTGCATTTCCCGGTCTGGTCTCGGTGCGGGGGGGTCATCCTGCAGTTTTCTGTGGCGGCCGTAGAATCGCACATAGACGTTACCCAAAACGTGCGCAAGTCTTCGTCCTTTCTCCATTAGTATTGGGATCAATCTTTCCGGGATCCCTACATCCAGGAACATGATGTCGTCCTCTAGCTGCCTGCTCTCATAAATGGTCCAAGACGGTGTCTCAGCCCATTTGTTCTGTTTTGCTAGCATGAGCTTTGTGTCCTCCAAAGAGTTTGTGCATTCTGGAAGGAATAATGCTGCACGGATCTTCTTTCCCAGCTCATTCCGTTTCACGACTTTGAGCAAGGGACACTTTTCCGCGGGTATCTGCACTATCACGTCCGTCAACCACTTCAGCGTAGGTTGGTCTTCGCACCATAGCCTTAGGGCCCCATCTTCGACGACCGGTCTGCCCACGAAGCATGGTGAGAAGTCGATCCTGCTCTCCTTGAAGTCTTCTAGGAGGCGGTCCGCAAGATACCGCTTCACTAAAGCTCCCTGCTCCTCTGTCACGTCCAGACTGTCTTGCCTCACTACTCCCACTTGTAGGTCACTCTGTGTGGCTTCTGCATAACTGGCTGGTGCTCGTCGCGAGTTGTCCAGCTTCTGTCTTTTCTGGCCCCCTCTGGGTGGCACTGTGTCATTTAGACGTGTCCGCTTTGCGGGCTCATTGCGCGCTGGAGCCTGTTGCGACTTTGCAATAGCTATCGCGGCACGTTTTTGTCTGTTGAATCTATTGCCATGCTTGGTCTTTCCCTCCTTACCTCTGCAACCATCGGGCCCGACGTTCCCTTCAGGCAAGCCTGTCGGTCTCATCGGCGGGGCATGCGGTGCGGGGGCAGACACTTCTTCGCTTCTGGCCTTGTATGGGTGTCTGTAATATTGGCGGGGACCAGGTTCGTTCGGCTCACCTCTCTGACCCCGCTGTTGTTGCCATTGTTTGTGTCGAGGCTTGTTCTTACCGTCCGGGACGTGAGCCACCTCGAGGGTTCGAACATTGGTACTCGAGGTTCCTGCCTTTGGCGTTGGTTCCCCTTTCCCCGCTCTCTTGTCTCGTGTTTTGCCTTTCGGTCTGACGACCGTCCAGTCTTCCGGTCCAGTCTGCGGGACTGTTACAGCCGCCACCAGTTCTGGTTCCGCTTCCCCTGATTTGGGGGCTTTTTTGTGTTGGTCCATTTTTTTAGTTTTATCTGCCATTCTGTAATTGTATGTTTATATTCGTCTTGTCGGCTCCCCACCCGCCATGGAGCCCGCACCTGGGGATGTATTACATACACCAGGGTTACCGACAAAATATAGGAGGGCGAATCGCGCTGTTCACGAGCCCAAACGGCACCACTTTACCCAGCGAAGACCAAGTCACCGGTTTATAAAGCGTGCACCGCCGGCTGCAAACCCCATCGACCCCCCCCCCTCGCCACGGTTGTTGAAGACATCCGTTTGCTGGTTGTGACTCCGGCTGGCTAGTTCCGAAGCCCACCGTTTTAGGAGAAATAGGCACCAAAGAGGAGTGTTGCGGAAGAGACGTCTGTCCGCTCAGCCACCAGGTCAGCTTCTTCCTCCCTACGGCCCCCCTACGCACAGCAACACGACGTAGGTGGTTTACCCCCCACCTGTCCATCATATCTTAGATGACAGGCCCGCGAAACTAAACCACATTGTTCCGCAGTTCGACGAGGGAGGGGTGTCAAGCCTAGCAAGCCAATGCAAGCATTAACTCGCCGCGCCTCACACCCCCCTTGTGCCCTCTCCGCTTCATCCAGGCTTGGGACTGGCACCATAACAGTCATTGCAAGCAATAAAAGTTATCGTGGCGGGGTTTTTATTGTATCGTATCACAATTACACACTTTTCAACCCCTTGCCTCTTCTTAATGTATGGATGGCCCCTTACATCTCAAAGTGGTGAACATGTGGAAATTGCTGACTGGATACATCCATAACAAATGTTTTTGATGAGGTAATGTTTTGTTTTCGGTAAAGGTTAACACATAACATCTGCTTGTCTTTTACTGTTTATAAAAATATATCAGCACCTTATTACTGTGCCATAAAAACAAATAAAGTACAAATGTATGTTTTATCATATATCATTTAATTTTAGCTTTTTGGTGATATGAGTGATAGATTCACAGAAATAAACTTTTAACGTAATAAAAAATATTATCTATTTTTTCTATTTAGATTGGTGCATCTCTTTATGATGCTGAGGGAGCTAAAATCGTGAACAAACTTATGGAGAAAGCCGCCAAGAACAATGTCAAGGTTCACCTTCCAGTGGACTTCATCACTGCAGACAAGTTTGATGAGAATGCCCAGGTAATGTATACTACTATAACTTCTTAATCAACGCACAAAAAATACTAACTATAACAATAAGGACAAAATGAAAAGAAAAAAATCATAATTCAAGTTATTGTACTATAACATTTTTACGTCAAAATATTATAGTACAATAACTTGAATTCATAGAAATAGAAAAAACTATTGGGAATCAGCAATATCTCGTCCCACTGCTGTGCAAAGGTCTCCCCCAAGTCCTTCCATTCATAAATATTATAATTAATAAAAATTTTAAGTATGTAAAGATAAGTCAGTCAACCTAGATTTGACTCCAGCTTCGAAACAACATTATCAGTCTTATCAGAAATACTGTGACTATCCTAAAACACTACATTGATATGTAATAGGTACATATTGTTATTTTTTTCTAGGCTGGAGAAGCTACCGTTGAATCCGGTGTCCCAGATGGCTGGTTAGGTCTTGATGTTGGACCTAAATCCAGGGAGCTTTTCGCGGAACCCATCGCTAGAGCCAAAGTTATTGTATGGAATGGGTAAGTGCCGTTTTTGAGCCATATTTTCTGAATAATATAGTTCAATATCAAGTTCAAACTTGACAAATGCTTGATTTATGATGATAAGAATTTGAGCTTTATTGTTATGTAATTTGATTATATTTTTGCTTGCAGGCCCGCTGGTGTGTTTGAGTTCGAGAAATTCGCCGGAGGAACCAGGGCTCTTATGGACGGAGTGGTCAAAGCTACCGCTAATGGAACTATCACTATTATTGGTAATTATAAAAAATACCTTAATTTAATATGGAGTAATATGGCAACCCCGCTGACGAATTCTAAGGTCGTGTATATTCATATAAGTCACGAATATTCGTACTCAAAACAAAAAATATCTGCTCAGAGTGCTCAAACGATGCATGAAAATAATGTATAAAAAAAACTCATGCCCATGTCAAGTCCATACTTTTTTTTTTATGTTTTTTCTGGGTAGAAAGGACATTATAAATAAATTATTATTCATACTTGGCTGAGAAGGTTGTATAAGGTGCTAGACTATTACTCCAACGAAAATATGAAAATGTATAATCCATCTAAATATGCAATGTTGGCATTTATTAAACAAAATATGATAACACATGATTTGAATTATTAAACTATAATCTAAACTAGTGATTTGAGGAAAATATACAATTTTGTATTCTAGCAGCATCAGAAGTAATAAAGTTATAAAAGTTAGATTAGATCTGGGGCTTGTAATACTAGTTATATACAATTTTATATAACTAAATTGGACTTGTGCCAGATGTAATATTAGACGGGTTATGAGAAAATACTATTATTTGAGATCCATATTCAAATTCTAACCCTCGAAATCACTAGAAATTCGCTATGGACTGAGATTGTGCGACTTTTCTAATAATGAATAAAATATAAATATTAGATACAGCACAGAATAAATATTAGATAAATCTAAAAAGTTCTGGTGTTTTTTGTTTGATTCATTTTTTTTTCTTTTTAAATTCGGTCAAGACCCGGCCGGTATTTTTTGAGCTTGTTTAAAGAGTTATACAGTCTTCAAAACTTAGTCTTAAATGTAACATTTGACAGGCGTCACAGCTCAGCTGGTAGTAGCTCTGCCTTTCAAGCTGTGGGTCGTGGGTTCGATTCCCACACAGGGCAAATGTTTGTGTGATAATATGTACCTATGTATTTACAAAAAAATAATGTGTATTCTTTCAGCAATCTAGTTCCCATAGTACAAGCTTCGCTTAGTTTGGGACTAGAATGTGATGTGTGAATCGTCCGGGTTTTTTTAAATTAACTTTTACTAAAAATAATATAATGTCAGGTGGTGGAGATACAGCAACTTGCTGCGCAAAGTGGGGTACGGAGGACAAAGTTTCACACGTTTCTACTGGCGGTGGGGCTTCTCTAGAATTACTTGAAGGTATGTTGAAACTACTTCTATAAACCAACCTTATGTAATAACTCATTTGTGGAATTACTACCACTGTAGATAAGATTATTGTACACACAAAATTGAATCATACAATACAGTATAAAATAAACCTAAACACAGGTCTTACAGCCAATCAAAATAGGGTATAAAATAACATAAAGCTCGATGAACAATGAGCGGCCTTATCGCTAAGAGCAATTTCAATTAGTAAAGATAAACCATTCTATCTAAAACGAAGTTATTCGACAGAAAACCAAGTTCGACATAGCTCAGAGAACTAGCAAGCTGAAGTGGTCATGTTTGCCAAGAACACTTTTCGACATGTTATTAACGTACTATAGAAAACATTATTACTTACTTACAACTCTACAAGTAGAGAAATGTAGCAAGAAACTAAAGATAAAAAATTATACGCTACTTTGGATGTAACCTAAGTACCTTTTTAACTTTATTATGTTTTTATACTGAGTTAATTGATAGTCGATTTTAACGAAATTATTATTCAAATATTGATTAAAGTCTAAAAGAATTACACGTTATTAAATAATTATTCATTATGTAGTAAAAAAAAATGCATATTCATTTTATCTCGTTTCGGTAAAAATATCTAGTTATCATATACATATTTCTATTATTTACAGGTAAAGTGCTTCCTGGAGTAGCAGCGCTCTCCGACGCATAAAAAAATAAATAAATATGCATAAATACTGTTCGTTTGTAAGTAAAAATGTGAAATCAATACAATTATGAGCACATATTAAGTGAGATTTATAGTATAGCTTTATAGAAAGTTTGTGTCATTGTGTGAAACTATCGAATATCTTATTTATTAACGCGAATATATCTGTTGTTGATAAATATATCTTTTATTTACTCCGTTTAAATGCTTCGTATATGGAACACTGAAGAACTCTTACCCGACTGTGTAGCTTAGAGAGCGTTATCAGTTTAACGGTCTACCTATGTCAGATGTTCATTTGTTCCCGAACCATTTGTAGCTCGAAAAACCAATCGTCAAATTTTATTTTTATACAGACTTCTAAAAAAGTTGGTCACTTAACGTGGGATATATGGTAGGGGAATGATGATGATAAAAAAGTTGGTTACGGATAAAGTATTTTGTTAAAATACAGCCTTTCTTACCTAACGAGAACTGGTACAACTCGAAAGCAATTTCGAAGAAAATTATGTTAGTATTGCCAAAGACAATGAAAGGGTAAGTCTAATGGCTTGTGAAAGTGGTGTTGTCTGTCTGTACTCGCTGATCCGTGATAATGCAAAACATGAGGAAGGGTTGAGACCCTATCATTATTGTGTTCCCTATTAGCTAAAAAAGTAAACTAAATTGAACCTTATAACATTTACGTAGAAAGCTCGAATACGTGAAAAATGAAAATGTATCTTAAATATATTTAGTCAGGGTATATTTTACAACGAAATCACACCTGTAGATGCAAGGTAAGCCATCGATCGGTGTCGCGCGCAAGCGTAAACTTACATCTACTGAATATCTTTTCAAGTTCATTACAAAGTCTCTTGAATTAAGACAATGACGTTACGAGATATATAATTCTTATTTCACACGATTTACGGTCCGTGCGAACAACTCAATATCGTGCCCATCAATTTACAATTCAGGTGTCTAAACTTTGTTCCAATTGGCGTATGTTTGCGCATGTCCAGTAAAACCCCTCGCTATGGAAGTAATTCTAAGAGTCAGTGATGTGAAGAACATCGCCGGTGACCCGGCTTGAATGGCGAAAAATGTAGAATTATTACTAAACCTATACGATTAGTTAGGGATCACGTATTGATGTCAATTGTATTGTAATACTAGTACATAGTGGATTATTATACCTAATCATCAAGATCGTCCGTTGTTAAGTGGTGAGTTATTTATTATTCTAATATGTATGCTTTTTTGTTTTTAAAGTGCCTGGAGAGAATGCAAATCTCTTAAAAAATATATATTCATGGACATTTCACACATAAAACTCTAGTCCCTAACTAAGCAAAGCTTGTACTATGGGAACTAGACTGCTGATAGAATACTTACATACATTTTTTTTGTAAATACATACATAAAATACATAGTAACACCAAGACCAACTGAATTTTTGATGAGCTTGTAGGTATACTATAGCTTAGTTCTAATGTTTAGCATGCATTTTTATTTTTTTGAACTTGAGTAGGTACTTTGTGAATCGTATCACATGCGCTTGTCGATCAAATCAATAGTGGGATGTCGCTCTGAACTCAATACTTAACTACAATTTTCAATGTCTTTTACGAGTAGTTTAATTCATGAAAGTACAATTTTTATTACTTACAAACATTCTGTTAAAAATAAAATGTTAAATAAAACATTACCTATTGTTTATGCTAAAAAATTCGCTGCAAACTATACGTTAAATTCAACGCAAGTCGGTAGTTTAACTATATCTCGTTAGCTGAAAATCGATCCAGACAAAAGTTTTAGTCTGTCTGAAGCTGGGAAGACTCGTATATTCGTAGTATTACTTGCAGACTACTAATATCTAATAACTAGTTACATATTTTACATAACTTCTTCAAACAAACTTTTCTTGACCAATTTCGAGGTAATTAAATAACACTGATCGTCTTTTATTATTCGAGTATTACATCTTTATGTGTCATAACCAAATTATATGTTTTATGTTCAGTGTAGATAGTTATCCAATTGTAAAGTGGAAAACCCATTGTAAACCGGATTAAATCTGCTAGTGGTTCCGCAGGTAACCGGTGCAGAGAACTAGTGGCCAATTAAACTGTCGATACCAGTTCCGTTTCGTAAATAGCTTCTCCACTTTGATTTGCCAAACTTGCTCAATTTAATTTCAACAAAAAAAATACATATTAGGTAGATACCTACATGTTTTTGAAAATGATCCGTACGCGTGAATTGAAAAGGAACCTAAAACTTTGCGATATTTTAAAAGGGTGAATAAGTACAGAGTGTATATTTTAAAACCAAATCAAGTTGTAACCTAAATATACGAAGCATTAAATAACTTATTGCGAGGTCTAGGCATAAAAAATCTTGTCTTTTGAAAAAACTCTCACTTGGTTTTACTTACCATACATATTTATTTATTTACCTATTTACATATTTTTTACATATTTACCTATCCATCAGAGTCATCGTCAGCAAACTTTCATCATTATTATTCTCCGTACCATAAACTCCACAACAAGAAGAATAAAGTTAAGAATCTACAGCCCAACTATCTGAACTTAGGTGCACATAAAAACTCTCATTCCATACAGGAAATCTCGTTAACCTAGCAAAAGTAGCAATTTTAGCCAGCGCCAGTATAACACGTAGTTTCTCGGGGGTAACGTGCAATGTGCAATTCGTGTCGAAATGAACACGCGAATAGCGCAGGCATGCACGAATAAATCCGACACACATCGAGCTACACTGCTCGGTGACGCAGCAACGTTCTGCAGTCGAGTTGTTATTACCACGCAGTGTAACTATACGATATGATTGTCACTTCTTTTAGTACTGACCCCCCAGGTCACGGGCGAAGGGGTGGCCTCCCTTGCGCTCTCCTGTAGATTTATGGCTTGCTGGCTGAGCGCTTATTTGATTTATTACTGTTAATTTTGGATTTTGACGTGGTTATTATGGTCAGCTGGTTTACATAAGCCTTGTAAAGCTTTGGTTTCAGTTTCTATACAAATTGAACCAAATTAGAAGGCCGCCCTCTTTGATTGTAGATCTTCATTGTAGATTTGCTTTTGTTTTCAATCTTACATTACCACTATGGCTTCAAATCATTTGTTTTATATGCGATAAAAACTGCATGTTACCATTACATTATTCATTTTGGTTCTTAGAATAGCCTCTCAACTTCTGGCAAAAGTTAAATACCTAACCGTTTTTAAATAGAAGTTGAAAGACAATTCTAAGATCTTTGTAAATAAGAAGAAGGTGAATGAAAAATCCCGCTTTAAGAAGAGTAGTATTTTTTGTACTGAATAGTTTGACAAGTATAGTAGGATACTAAACTAGTGTTTCTTTCACCAGTCCTAGAATCCAACCATGCCTGACTGGCCATGGTTGGTCCTGGCTGCGATGTTTGGGGCACTCAGTGCGTTGGCAGTCCCTTTGGCCCTCTTCCTCTACTACATACGAGTGTTCGATAAAAAGCCAAAGATCGAGAACGAGTTCAGTTTGCCGGTCACTTTACCGCCGGTAAGTTTAAAGTTAAGAATTTTCCATAACTACCTTCAAAGAACAATTATAAAGTTTTTTGCGTCAACAGAGCTTTATAGAAACGTATCTGTTGAAATTATTGATACATACATCAAAAAGCTGTCAGCGATAATCCGCTTATCACTACATTTCATTTATTTGTGTTTGACACAATGTTATATTTGAAAGAAGCAAAAATAGAACGAAAGCGTCCTCAATTACTTAACCGCCATAATATGTAGATGAGTTTGAATTCAATTTTATATGATTAAAATGTATTCTTATCTATTCGTTCCCAATAAGCTAAGGCTACGGAAGTATACGGAAATAACGATAAAAATACAAATTCATAGTTATGCTAGCCGTCGAATCCGTCGTTATAAAAACATCTCCACATAAACTACTTACATTTATATAACTTATGTGCCTAAACAAAGGCTAAATCTGCAATCTCGTATGGGCGTAACCTATAAATTACTACCTACGGACTGCAGCGGTCGATACAGCTGTAAAACTTTCAAAGAGTTTAATAGCTATACGTTCGCAAACCTTATTAATGGCAAGCTCGTGCACTGGGATCTAATAAGTTGTTCATGCTTTTGAACCACAAATTTTCAAAGTTGCACGTGCTTAAGGTATTATTAAGTTACATTGAAGCATATTTTTATCAGGCGTTGATTGATAAAACACGTTGTTATAGACAGAGCTATCTGCTTAACATGAGCCAAATGACTGTTCCGTCACTTTTTTTATAAAAAAGCTCTTCTACGAAAACCAAAATATCGAGCGAAAAATATTTTTTGAGTTAAAAACTCTTTTGTAACTAACATAAAGCTAGCTTTGCTTCAGGGCTAGCTTGGCGTTGACAAAATTGCGCCCATTATTTATCTACCCCCTTAGCTCGTTTTTTACACCTATTTGCTCCATACATTGTGTCAAGTTGAATTTTGCATACGACCTCTTTTGTCCGTAAAGTATACTCTGCAGGTTGATGCAATATAACTGATACGTCATCAGTTTACGACTAGAAAGATAGCATATTTATGTAAAGCATACTCTGTAAATATTTGCATGTTTCTGTAATAGACTAACATAAACTACAGCGTACCTCTTGGTTCAAATACTGATTTCATTACAAAATAAATGTACGGTCATAAAAAATGTTAGCTCAGAAAGAATGCTCGAAATAGTTTTAGAATCATACAATATTTTTTTTTATGATAAAAGCCAACCTCTTTTATATCTCAGTATTATTCCTTTATCAAAAATGTGTTTACATATTCCACAAAAAATAAAAATCGTTATTGCCTTATATCGACCGAAACCAAATATTTGTTATCGAAACAATCAAAAACCCTTGGGGGGGAAACTTGGTTACACCGCCGTCAATCATTTAGTGAGGACAGCCTACCCTGTCCTAAATAGATCCCTTTAATCACTATGCTGACCCCAATTCCGTCACAAATATAATTAAATAGAATGAAGCTAAATATCTTTTGATAGCGTGTTCAATTACTCAATTGACGCTTCAATAAAAGAGAAAATAATAAAAGCGTTTGATGAAATGCTTGAATAAAACGTATGAGGCGTCTTTATTAAATCTTCTGATGGCAGTACTTTTTCGTGAGTAATTTTTACTGGTGTCTTAGAACTAGCATGTTATCCTGATATATATGAGAGAGTGGGAACTGATAATAATATGGGTTAGGGTTGTCCGTTTTAGATTAAATAAAAAAAACTGTTCAGGGTGTATTAAGATCTCAAAAGAAAATACTGTAAATTAAAACTAAGAACTTTACAATTACTTACTTACTACTGTGTTTAAATTCAAAATGGAAATCACCTCATACGAACTTGGTATACAAGTTTTAGCACAGTTTTATTTAATGGGTGTGGTATTTAGGGTAAATTTATTCGTGTATTATCGCCGTGCACATATTTTGTTCCCCGCTTAATGGAACAGTCGGTACCAGCTTCAATTATAGTTGACTATGTACTATATAGGTTTACTATACGATATTTCCCATGAGACGTTGAAGGCAATCTTTTCATGTTTCAGTCCTTTTTCTATTGACAACAGCAGTAACAAATATTATTTTCTTCAAGTAAAGACTTTTTTCTGCTAACAACTATTTATTGAGTTTGTCATTCAATACAGGAATCACAAAGGAGTATGGGTAGTAGGTACATACCCACAGATGCTCTATTTCCCACGCCTCGTCTAAAAATGCTTATAAGTTTATTCAATAACATCGCCGACTCACGAACCAAAGAGAAATAACCTATTTTCGAATACGTTTACAGAATTTTATTGTTAATTTTATATATTTTAATTTTATTTTATTTTAATTTTATTTTATTATATTTTATTTTTACAATTATTTTTGTTTTTAACCTATATTGTCCCACTGCTGGGCAAAAGTCTCCCCCAAAGTTTTCCACTCATCTCGGAAATTTATTTTAGAAATTTACTTAAAACAGGAAATTCTGAACGAGCTCACGAGAGGAGCGGGTAGCACGCCAGAGGGAGGTCTTAATGCGATGCTACAGTTCATATTCCAACAAAGCACAGCTGATACACAATGGCTGCGACGTCGCTTAGCCACGGAGCTAGCGGAACTGCTCGCAAAAACATCTTCTGGAAAGATTTTTGATTCTTTAACGGTAAGAATAACACATAACTATAGTATAGTGAGTATACATACATCTAAGCGAATCCAAACAGTACAATGCACCGAATTTCGCGGATACCATATGAATGTTTTCGTACACGAGGCCGTATTATTGTAAAAATGAAAGAATAGTTGTCTACCTCATACATGCTTATGTTAAATTCTAAAGTGACATTTTTTAAGCTGGAATGAATAAATAATACTAGCCCCATGTTGGGCGCCACAATGCTGGTTGAACGAATAATGGCGCCCAATACAAGACTATTAGCACACATAGTGAGCATCGTGTGCTCGCAGTTTAATCCTCTGTTCAGTGGTGTAAATAAAACAAATTACAGCGACCCTTGCTGAAACCCAATACTTATTTTTAATGGGTGTGGTGATTACACTTAAAACGTATAAAGACCTTGAAGGTTAAAACAGTACCTACATCGTGTTTAGGTTGTTGCTAAAAACTTGGTGAAATTCAAACGCTGTTTTGGCAATTACTTTGATCATTAGTAAACCAAAGTTTGCTTGTTATAAATTAATTTTCCTCTGAAGTTCAGAAGGTTACCTGTTTAGAATGAAATAAGATTTACTTATTAACCTAACTAAAGTACTGAATAGGTTAGAATAATTGGATAACATCCTTCCAGGGAAAGATGGTCTTGTCTCCGGCAGGCAGGCTAATTAAGTAAATGATAAATACATAATAGTCTCGTGTAGGTAGGTTGTGTGTAGGTACTGTAGAAAGATTTGATTTTTTACAGTTTTAAACTAAAATACGTCTTTACGAATATCATACATACAGGTAGTTTTTGACACACAATTATATTATGATTTTGTAAGAATTATAATTCTTTGTGTAGAAATATTCAGGTTTGGGATGCTCTAATTATCGTGGGCGTTGGTGCAGCATAATTTGTGGGTTGTTGTGGCTAGTAGTTCACGGGCCGAATCATCCGAGCAGCAAAAATCTAAATACTTATAACACTGGCTCAATCAGCATGCTTATTTACACTTGATTTGCTGAATAAACGCTTTCGAGCACGTCTAATCACGCTCAGTGAAGCAAGATAAATTATTAAAAGAAAATTCATATGGAAATATAAAATGGCGGGTAAAATTTCGTCTCAACACAGGGAAAAATCTTCCAGACCAATTTCGTTTCGCGGATTTTTTATATTTATTATGTTTTTCAATTTGCGTTCGTTTTAGCTAGGGCAAATATGAAACATTTTCTTTGGATTTCAATATAAAAGCATTATTAGATGAGGTTGCTATCAGAAATTGTATTTTTCGTAAATTAACTTCAACCTTCTGTGACCTAATAACCACCCACTAGGCGTTGGTTTTTGATGTTTGGCCTAACAACTGTAATCATACCCCCATTAGCACGTCCGATAACAATAAAGTAGAAAACCAATAAGGCACACCTTGACGATTGATAAATCAGTTCGTACCATTTTCAAATTAATATCTAAGTAATATTTTTCTTCCGGAACCAGCTTCGCTCTTTAGAAGTAGGCTCGGAATTCCCAAGCATCACGAACCTTCGTCTGCTAAGTGGAGAGTTGGAAGAGGATGGTGCACGACTGAGGTCCTTGGATCTGAACTTCGACTTGTCGTATGATGGAAACTTTAGAATCGACGTGGACGCTGTAATGCTACTGGGAAAAATCGCTAACATTTCTATAACAGGTAATATACCCAGCTTTCTAAGGTTGTTTATTTTACCAGTGTTATTTGAGTTCGTACTGAAAACTCGCTAAATTATTTAAGGGATCAAAGCTCGGCGCGCTATAATTTCATTGATATATTCCTGGAGCACTTTATATCGACATTTTAATGGACTTTGACGTCAATTATAAATTAAAAACTTCCGCAATATTAATAAACTGGCCTATATTCGAAAGCTCTCATGTCGCATGTTGACATTCACATCCTTCTCATCAACATTTTATTTATTCTCTTTTTATAAATAAAGATCAAACTCGGAAATGTGCTAACGCTCATGACGTCATGCATTCATAATTGTTTCCATATGTTGTTTGTATTACAGTGGAAAGCTTAAGTGGCAACGTAAGGGTGATGTTTCGCCGAAATCCATACACACATTGGGCGCTTGCTTTCGAAACTCTTCCAAAACTCGAGCTCAGAGTACGAGGCAGATTCCAAGGAAGACAGCTAAAACCTAGACTGGCTTCTCTAGTCGCAGCACATATAAGAAGAGCTGTAGCACAAAGACACACATTGCCAAACTATAAAATACGGTAAGTTTGTAGACATAAAGTCTATATTTACTTGGGATTTGAAGTCTTTACAACCTGATCAGAAGGTTCTAAACTTAACCTTATCTCGTTTCAGTTACAAGCCATTTTTCCCTAAATCGGAGCCAGGTAGCGCGGATGGAGAAGACGGACCAACGCCTCAAGGAAAACTCACTGTAAGACTGGTTGAAATAACGCGCCTGCAATGTTCAGGCGGTAATGGGACAGTACGTGCTGCTATGGCGGTGGATTCACATGGATGGGTGAGGAATTCTAACCTATATGACGTTTTTAGCGTTTCTCTTTACACTAGGACCTAGAAGTTTGATTTGACCCATTAGTCTAGGACTAGGCTTTAGAGTATTGGGTCAAATGAAAAGTATGTTTCTATAGATAATAAATGAATACGTATCAAAGACAGTAGAATCTTGTTTTCCGAAAAAAGATCCATAACCTTTAAGAGTTTGCTCATAAACAATTACACCGTTTTTTTAGGTATCTCTGAAAAGAGGAGTTCTAGTATTAGACGTGGTTTTGCCAGCAGTCTGCGGACCTCTCGGCCTGGTTTGCTGTCAAGGTGTGGGTGCAGTGTTAGTGGACACAGTTGTACCAATGTCACCTGCGTATAGAGCAGATCTGAGAAGAGATGACGTGGTGCTCGCTATAGATAACAAGCCTATTAATAATGTGGCCCAGGTGAGAGATAGAATGTTTTTTTATATGTATAATCAATAGCCTATCCAATGGCTTCAATCTGGCCTGATGGAAAACGCCGATGAAGCCGACGAAGGAACAGGATGGTCTAGAAGACACCTATTTACATTGGCCTTGAAAATAACATGGTTATGGTGTTCTCTAGAATGAAGTGGGAAATCAGAAATCAGAAATATTTTATTGTTCAACTGTTGTACATAAAAGGTCTTAATTTTTAAGTGGTACAAGTTTATACAGTTTGTCCAATCTGGACGTACAATAAGAAGGTAATGAACAGAGCCATACCCAATCAATGACGAGAAGCTCTTAAGTATGTGTGAAAATTATGTCCTAACTCTTTTCACTTTTGAATCTAAGTGATATGCCGAAGCCGAAACAAAACTGTTTTTTTACTTGTAGTAGATCTTTTGATGTGAACTTTTTGCAGTAGATCTTGATGTTTCGGGCATCAGAAAAGTTTATATGCATAAACACTAAATATAAGTACTGTTTGATCCAAATAGAGTTTAAATCCATCAGGTAGGCAAACTCCTTCGTCTAGTAGAGCGACGTTCAGTTACGGTGCGCGTACGCCGCGGTGGCAGCGGCAACATGGCAAGAAGAGAGGAACCAACCAATGAACCTAAGAAACTGAAGACCAACTTCTCATTTCGACGGGTTTCTGAAGTCATGGAGGGGGTTCGACTGCAGAGCATGCGAGCTACCGCTTCTAAGACTAACTCTCAAGTATGTGGATTGTTGTATCTACTCGTCTTATAAGTTTACATCAGATTATTCTGGATTCAAGATCGTGTCTTTAATCTGTATTTAATTTAAGGATCATACGATCTGCATAGTTAAGCAACTAGTGTTAAACTAACATAGCTTTACATTCAACTGTTCTAACTGTTATTTTTGTAATTTAAACATTGTGTGGTTTACAGTCATCAGATACGGACTCTCCAGCAAAAACAGCAGACCCACAACCTGAATCTTCCGTCGAACCGCCACACAAACCCAAAACCGAAACCAGACCGCCCAAAAACAACGACTCCTCACCATCCAACTTCGGCCTTCGCAAACGGCGATGTTCCGTCGAGAATAAATCCTCTGACAGTTCTGCCGGAAGCACCCCCCCAGCTTCGGGCGCCAGTACACCCTTACGTCAAGCAAGTGTCAACAAAACTGTCAAACACCCTGACATACCTATCATACGAACTGACTCATCGGAATGCAAAGAAAAGTTTGAATCTATACTCGACGATGAGGAACAGATATTTGAGACAGGCGGTCCGAGACAGACCGAGCACGTGGAGATATGTCAAATGTATTGGACGAAAAGCAGTCAACTGAAACCGATCATTCCTTTTGACGAAGAAACGGAGTTCAAGTTGAATGAGAATCATAAGTATCTGAACATCAACGTTTGGGGCACGGTGCCGGGGGAGAGAGAGGAACTTTTGCTTGGGTATTTGAACATCCCGTTGGCCGCGCTGCTTGTGGAATGTCAGGATTCAACAGTGCCGCATCATATGAAGAGATACCAGTTTCTGCCGCCAGATGTCGATATTAAGTTTAGGTAAGCTTCTACGTTATAAGTATTATAACAGTTATTACAACATGCTTATGCTGAGTTGAGACCATTTTGTACGTTATGTATTTTTTTTGGAACTGCACATAAACGCAAATACAGTCGTAAAGACACGTAACATTCAATACGCTCCATATGTGATTCTAAAGATATAACTCCATTAACTGTAGAATCACATATAGATCGTTTTTAATTATTGCGTAGCAATAATATAGATCGATAGATAAAGATTTTCATGTTGTTAAAAGGTTTGGCTTGATTTTTATAACCGGCCGCCTGCCTGACGTCAACCCTCCTTGGGAATGCTTGTTGGTTGTGTTTGGCCGACGATAACTAGTTACTCCTATCGTCGCCCTTAAGGCCATTCACGCTGCCTGACGGATGATAGAGGAGAATGGAAGAAACGAACATGTTGTGCCGACCCCACCTAGTGGGATAAGGGCAGGAAGAAGAAGAGATAGATAAAGATTTTCTGTTTAATGTAGTAATGTAGTTTATACTACACCTGCTCGGAAAGTACCTTGATACTTTATCAAATTTACGGTAGAAAGTACGTCATTGCATATCGAACAAATATGCGGCGAGAAAACGCATCTGAGCGGGAGAGAAAAGTGTATGAAAATCCATTTCTTACGTGGTTTTTCTTTTTTAATTTTGGGTAAGACTATGCGCTGGTAACCTAAATATCAAAAGCCAAAAAGTTTTTACAGTGAGTTTTTATCTCCAAGTTCGCAAAATGACACTGGCCACTAGCTGTGTGTTGGATGGTGTCAAACAATTTGAAAAAAGAACATGTGAAAATTTTAGTTTTTTATTTTCCTCGTAGGTGTAGTATAAAGCACTATGTATCACTCAAGAGAAAGTGCGATTCCCGATCTCGGGTGTTTTAAAGCCCTCGCCTGCGGCTCGGGCTTCAAACGACACCCTCGACGGTAATCGGTCACTTTCTCCTCTCGGTGAACAATGTACTATTCTGTTTTATGGCATAAAAATGAGCGTTGGAGCTTTATGGCTTTTAAATGTAGAGCACTTGTCAAAAACACGTCAATTTCATATTTCGAATAGTTTTTATGTCGAAGCTCCTTTCATTTTTTTTTAATATAAACGCATTCAGCATATGAAATCTGCATTTGTTTTTTCTTTTTCAGTAAAAGCCACAAGTTATCATCCCACGCTGGCTTCGAACCGTGTCTCTGTTTCGGCGACGCGCTAGTTTGGTGGGAGTGGGAGGGAGTAGGCGGCAACCGCTCTGTCCCTCGCGCCACGAATGTTGACAAAACACCGCCGAAGCCTCCGAAGCCGAGCCGAGCGAGTCACGACTTTGTACGAACGCACTTTCATAGATCAACGCAGTGCGACTTCTGTAATAAGAAGGTAATTTATATTTCCCTAATTTTTTATTAAAAAAAAAAACAAAAAAATTTTTGATAAATGGCAAATGCGCGACCACAAAAAAAAAACAATCATTCATTATACTGCAATAAGGGAAATGCAGTTCTAGTATAGCGCTTATTTTAAGTAAGTCCCTAAATTTAAGTTAAAATATTGTACGCCCGAAATGGGTAGCCTGTTAAACACTTATAATATAAGATCTTTATATTATACACAGTTTTACAATAAATGATTTTTATTCTTATATTTTTCATTAAACCTTTGCACGTGCAATTCTTATTATTATTCGGAACTCTGTTTTATTTTATTTCTATTTATTGTGTTCTGGTTGTATGTGTAGATCGTATTTACCATTTGTACCTGAAATGAAACTATTTTATTTTATTATTTATTATTTATATCTATGGTATGTGGATTATGGGATATTTATGTAAATAAATAAATGAATAATGCTGGACCATCCACACCACATCATCTAGCCCCAAGCTAAGCAGAGCTTGTGTTATGGGTACTAGAAGACTGACATACTTAATACAATACATTACATAGATAGACATTTTTTATTATACATATAAAATACCCAGAATACCCGGAATAAATATTTGCAGATCGTACAAACATATATCCCAAGGCGGGAATCGAACAACCTCCGCACTATGTAAAGATACATTTGAATGCAATTCAAGTTTATAGTTAGAAATTATTTTTTTATGGTATTTTCAGCTTTGCACTATAAAGGAACAAAAGTTAACGCTAATTTCTCTGTACATAGATATGGCTGAAAGACGCGATGCAATGCCGAAACTGCGGTCTGTGCTGTCACAAGAAATGTGTCGTCAAATGTCAAGAATCCTCACCGTGTGTGCCAAAAGATAGAGGTAATGTGGCTTTACACCATGTTGCCTCGCAAAACACGTCCTCGATTGTCCTTATTTTAGTTAAGGTGACACCTCTCGCTCTAGCGGGAAATTCAAACTTTTTAGGGCTATTTTTCAACGCGGCTGAACTGTACCCCAAGTACGAGTTTGTGCACACACGGATCGCAGAGACGCAATCGCCGAGCGCCACTGATTTTGTATGGAGATCCAAACTTCTCAAGAAATCTGCTAGAGGCGCTGCTTGGATTTCCATACAAAATTGGTGGTGCTCGGCGATTGCGTCTCTGCGATCCGTGTGTGCACAAACTCTTGTTGGGGTACTGTTATATTTTTATTTACGAGCGAGAGGTATCACCTTTATGCATTATTATATGTATTTAGATCGAGATAATGGGAATCGAGAGAGTTTTGTTGCCCAGGCTATCAGTTTTATTACACAGAAAAATAAAATAGCAGAAAACTGAAAAGCAAAAAAATTATAAACCTTTTTTATTCAGATCATTTTGTTTTCTCTTGCTAGACTCTCATATCAATTTGAGGACTAAATTATTTTTTTTTACTTCAGGTGTGATCACGGTCAAACGGTCGCCTAAAAGTTGTAAAAAAAAAATAATGTTAACTGTATGTCTGTATGACAAAGTATTCTTACACAAAATGACCATGAGATTTGCTAGTATATGTGTATTTTGAAATATAGTGTTCATGGAACATCGTGTATGCCATGCATTGCCAAGAATGCACGTGAATGATGCTGCATTTCCTCAATGTACGAAATCGGCTTCCGACGTCGGCAAAGGTCTTTTTACTTCGTCACTGTATGGACAAAAGCTTTGTCTTAACAATGCTACGTGACAAAAAATCTTGGAAAATCGGGCGGTGAAAAGTGTCACTTTTCTCATATTTGATTGAAAATCATTGAACGTTTTTAATTCGTTATTTTTAGTGTTCCGTACCCGAAGGGTAAAACGGAACCCTTCTTCTTCTTGCGTGTCAATGGCTAACACAAACAAATCTACACCAAGTTCGAATAGAATTCCCTGTAGTATAAACGGAACCCTAGATGTTATACATAACACATGCATCTGTCAATCAAATGACAATCACACAAAAAGGCGTTTGAATACCATAATACTTACCATTATTATGTGTAGTATTTGTAAGCGTAATAAATTATGGCATCGTTAATATGTGCCAAATATTATGTAAGTATATCTGTGACCAAATTAGATTCTATAAATCTTTAGCTACGTTTGATTTGCTGTCTAAATACGCGTCAAAAACATAATATAATCGAATCGAGTACAAAATAGTTACTTTGTTTTCTTCGGTAATACGTAGTTTAGATAAAAAAAGACTTTGAAGTTATTGTTTTAAACATAATAATAGAACAAAGCGATAGCTACCTGATGTTAAATAGCGACTTCTGCCTATAACAATGTATTGCGAAAATGTCCTTGCAATTGCACACTTATTGTATCTAAAGCGAATGGATTTGGTACATAAGATGTAAAAAATATATAAATCTCATGTGCCTGCGGTTTTGATGCCATAATCTTTAAACCGAAAGAGTGCTAGGTATGAATGTGGATGGATATAGAGGAAGAGGTAGGCCTAAGAAAAGATGGATGGATTGTGTGAAAAATGATATGGATGTGAAAGGAGTGAATACTGAGATGACGGATGATAGAGGAGAATGGAGGAAAAGAACATGTTGTGCCGACCCCACCTAGTGGGATAAGGGCAGGATGAAGAAGAAGAAGAAGAATCTTTAAACCGAAACACAACAATACCACTATATTTGTCGCTAAGCTTCACCGTGTCACCGGTTTCAGTTGGATTATTGAGTTTTAAAAATACTAATAAAAAGACCAAAAAGTTTTATATCTTGTGTAAAGTATCTTTTATAGGAAGTAACGATCGTTCGTATTTAGCATAATGTCCCAAAAATCCCTGAAAAAACAAACGAATAAATTCATCGACACTGAGAATCACAAAGTCGTGTGTATTTAAAACGTTCCAAATTCTTTCATGTTATATACTTTTTTATACTGCAAAAGGACTTAAATTTGTATACGATCTCACGAAAAGTTTTTGAAATCGCGCCAAAATATTGTGACGTTGAAATGTGCTAATGACCAATACGGTCGGTGACCTTCGGGTAATTATATTTTCTTGCATATATTTAAAACACAAATATGAATCTAATGCGCGTTTACTGTGTTAGCTCAAACGAGTATACACCATACTGATAAACTTGTCTGTACTGTTTGGAATCAGTAAGCTATCCTTAAAAGCACCTTAAACACCAAAATTTACGAAATAAATTATTCTATTTGTTGGTGAAAACCGCTTGAAAATCTGTTTAGTCGTTTTTAAAACACCTACGACACGGGCTTTGTTTTATTAATATTCAGTTTTCTGCAATATCGTTCGCATCCCGTTTAACATTTTAAACATTGTAAAATGCCTTTATTTTTGTTGCTTATATAAAAATATATAAAAGTAAGTTACTATATCTATCAACTCTCAGCAGAAATCGCCTGAGAGCGTAATATGCCTCCCCAAATCCCACACGTCCTTGTCTATTTCTCATGCTTTCTTCTGACAAAGAAGTATTTATTTATAGGCAACGCCAACAGCACACACAGTAAACATTTATAATTATTTATCAGTTACAGGCATGCACATTATTGCACATATAGCAATGTCCAGTTAATTCGTAAAATCGTGCATCAAATCAAATAGATATTTATAACAATATTGTTACATTTCTCGTAAAATATAGTGAAGTAACATATGTATTGCGTGAGGTGTGATTGTGAACGCGGAACCAACTCGCTCTACTTTTTCACCAGCAAGATACTTTGTTAAAAATCCACTTATTGCGCTATTGCGTTCTGCAATAAAGTATAATTTCTAAGACGGTTTATCATTCTTATTAATTTAGCTAATTAGACTGTAAGGAAACTGAAATGAAATCGGATTGTGAAGGAAAGTGTTGCATTACTTTTTACGAGCTATATCAAGAAATACTTGATAGTTGAATTGATACAAATTATTTTATGTCTATGAAGAGTATTGATTCGTATTAAACTGTGCTCAGTGCATTTTATTTTTTGACTTTATTTTTGCCATTGAACCCTAATAGGCCATAAAAAAATATTACTTTGAAAACTAAAATTGTGGCATGTTTAATCACAATTTTTTGTTTTCATAATGCCACATAAGAGCTATTAAAAGACTCAAGAGCGCATAAAATTCTAGATCAATCAAGACATAATTTCATCCGTGAATATTTATTTATTTCGCTATGATAGTGAACACATCAGCTATGGCATAGTTTCTATCGCGGGCCTTGAGCGTAGAGATTCCGTAACGAAATAACCGAACGAAAATAACCTAACAATGTGCATGCTTAATCCAGCAAAAAATGCTATGCAATAGCTTTACCGCAGCAGTCCCCAAGTGCCACACGTCTTTTTTTAAAGCAAATCTATGACAATCATCTATAAATTGTTGACGAGGACGCCACTAGTCATAGAATAGACCTACTAGCTGTTCTATACACACAAAATTATACAATACCTATCCTTATTTGATTGAAAGAGCGATTGGATTCAAAGTAATATATCTCGGTTATTTATTCAATTCCGCATGTTATAATAGAAACGATGTCAATGTTTTCCGTGATATTTTTCCACAAGAAATTGCCTTTTTTATTGCTTTGTCGGCGAAGAACGAAATTATGTTTGTAAATAAGTATGTTTACAACGTTAAAACGATAGAACTAAAATTGTGTCAAATGAAACGTAGTTTTCTAGTGCGTAAATATTTGTTTAGTTTTTGCCAAAGTTTATTTTTATCAAGGAAAATTTTACATATATTTTGGAATAGAAAACACTGAAGAGAGAATCAAAAGAAAACAACGTTTTTTTGTTTTATTTTATAATCATATTTTAAGACGAAATTTTAAAAAAACATTATTCTTATGGAAATTTAACTTTATTTACATTGAAGCTATTAATTAAAAAAAACTTGAGAGGCGTCAAGGGACACCCGGAAGAAACGTAGTTCTTTTCGATTAATTAAAAACAAAAATGTAATCATTATTTATTTGATCTAATAAATTCAATTACATTAGAAATATTTCGTAAAAAATGATGTAATTTACTAAAATCTGGGTTTCTCAATGAAAGTTTCTATAAACAAAAATTTTCAAGGCCAAATTATTTTTACTCCGCTGCTGGCCTGTTCTTAATTTGATTAGGAAACAGTTGACGATCACTTTATTAGAATAAGTATAATATAATAAAATAAATATACCTACTTAATATAATAAAATAAATAAATAATCTTTGGTTGATAAGTATCAAAGTTAGGTACATTTCGTGCATCCAGAATTGTTTTCGTGTTTTAATTTCGTGCATATCTTGCTTACGCTTCCGATCAGTAGGTACTGATATGGCTCAATTGAGCTATCTGCAGATCGTCTGCAATTGTCTGCAGATAACTTCACCGTTTCATATGTATTTAATAAAGTTGTACTTATTGTATATAGTCGTAAGTTTGTTATTATGATGATATGTTTTGTTCTTTAGATCAAGCAAACTGCCCTCCTCCAGAGCTGATAATGACTGAAGCAGATTCTATAGTGGATCCTGATTCCGACGAAGATATCACAGAAAGAAAAGACTCCCTTGATGTGCATGAAGAAGGTAAACCAATATAGATCTTTTGGACCTAACCTCAAGTATCATTTTAAATCGTCATTTCTAAGCCAATTTAGATCTTATGGACCTAATTTCATGAAGCATTTTAAATTGTTTTTTTTTTCAATGGTTTGTTAATAAGTTGGAGTTAGTTCTAATAGATTAGAACAATTATTTATGTGTAAAAAAATTGAGAAGTTTAAAAGTAGTGTACTTTCAAAGAATGAGTAAAAAAAGTAGAGTTACTTTTTAAAAGAGGTAAAAAACTCGCCGATTTCTTTGTAATTTCATTTATACTGCAGTATAAAAAACTGTTTCTCATCATTTCGCACTTAATTTGTTTGACATTTTATTTATACGAACAAATTACTCACGTTTACGAATTTTCTTTGTACAGAATTATACGAATGCTGACGAAAGGGCCGGAATTTCCCGATACACGTCAAAGGTTTTTCAGTTTAAATTATGTTTGTATTTTTATGTTTAGTACTGTTCGGATCCCCCATCCTATAATCCTAGTTCGTTTATCCCGTTCTTTCATATGTGTTTTGTCATCTATCCATCTCTTTCTGTGTCCAGACCATAATCCTAGTTCGTTTTGTCCTTTTTTTTCATATGTGTTTTGTCATCTATCCCTCTCTCTCTGTGTCCAGACGATAAACCTAGTTTGTTTTGTTCTTATAAATGCGTTGCTATCCCTCTTTCTGTGTCCAGACGATAATCCTAGTTCGTTTTATCCTTTTCTTTCATATGCGTAGTCATCTATCCCTCTCTTTCTGTCCCGACGAGGCAAAGTTATCTATGTATTTTTCCGGTGCAACATTCTTGCAGAGGCATTTGAAATACGTGAATCATACAAATGATGACAGTAGTGGAAACAAGGAAGGATATGAATGTCTGAAACGTAACAACTTTCATTATTGCGTGATGTCTAATAGTATTTATATGTCAGCGCTAAATGCTTTAGCTATTATATTTAAGTACTTTAAATTGTTTCAGTTTTAACAGTGTAATGTATACGAGTTCCTATATGTTATGACAAAGCAATAAATGTATGTAGTATGATATGATCCGAGTGTCCGAGACATCCGTATTCCTTTCGGTAAATCTAACCTTGATAACGATATATTTCTAAGGTACAACTGTCGTGAAAACTATGGAGTCGCTAGAGTGCATTATTTAATATTGTGACGAATCAGTAACGTTCGCGGTTGTATCTTATAGGTACGAAACTCATAGAGCCGTGGGCCGTGACGCTGCAACGTTCGGTCGAACTGTCGTAGACGCGCAGTGTAACTCGAATACATTTCGATTACAAGTTTTTAACTTAGTTTAGGAACCTTTATCGTTTATTTACTGCACAATCATTATACTCTCGAGAGCAATGAATCCGGGTCACTTAAAGAATGTTAAAAATCTCGGAAACTAAAAATGATAGGTTAATGCAATAAATTGTATTTAATAGACAATGTAATACTCCTTAAATGAAAGTAAAAAAAATATGAGTCACCATACATTTTATTAACACAAAATTACATAAAGAAAAAAACTGCTGATCTCTCCTTAAAACAAAAATAGGAAACATGAAATTTTTGAACTTTATTACGATTTTCTTGAATTTCAATACTTCGTATTGCCTCCTCGTGCTTCCATTACTGCGTTTACGCGGTTTGGCATGCTGAACACCAAGTTCCTTATACGATTTTGGGGAATATTCTCCCATTCCTCTGTGAGAGCAATTTTGAGCTCACGAAGCGTGATTGGGGGAGGGTTTCGTTGTTTTACGCATCTGCCTAGCTCGTCCCAAGCATGCTCGATCGGGTTGATATCCGGGCTGCGCGCTGGCCACTCCATACGAGTAATGTTCATCTCTTGAAGGTAGTCATTCACAATCCTACCTGTATGAGGTCGGGCATTGTCATGCATAAATATAGCATCCTCACCTAAATTGACCATAAATGGACCAACGTGATCATTGAGGATTTCTTCCACATATCTTACGCTAGTTAAAGAGCCGTTTTCTATGATCACCAGCTCTGTGCGACTTTCAGAAGAAATTCCGGCCCACACAAGTACAGACCCACCACCGTAGGCTACTTTTTCTTCGATGCATGCTTGCTTGAATCTTTCCCCTGGTCTTCGATACACTCTGTGTCTTCCATCGTGCTTGTAGAGCATAAATTTTGATTCGTCGGAGAACATAACTTTTGACCAATCTTCAATACTCCAATTTACGTGGCTCTGGGCATATCTTAGTCTCGAAATACGATGCCCACGCTCCAGTTTAGGGCCGTTTGCAGGTCTAAGGGGTTTTAAGTTAGATTCAGCAAGCCGACGTCTTACTGTCCATGCACTTGGGTTACTTCCTCCGAGGCGTCGAAACTGATTGGTGAGTTCAGTTCCTGTGAGAAAGCGATTTCGAAGCATGGTGTTCACCAAGTATCGGTCTTCTCGTGCTGTGGTACACCTGGTTCTGCCCGTTCCTGGTCTGCGTAGGTTAGAACCAGTTTCTTCGTAACGTCGGAGAACTCTTTGTACTGTTGACAGCGACACACCGACAGTCCTGGCTGTATCGCGCTGACTCCGGCCGGTTTCCAGCATTGTAAGTATTCTGGTGCATTCTTCAGGCGTAAGCGACATAATTTCAGCTTGAATAATGAATATAGAGCACTATCAACATGGTTTATGTACCCACATAAATGACAGATTACAAACAAAAGCAAAACCAAATGCTGTAATTTCGTAGTTCCATCTTCGAAAGTGGCCCTTTTTCAAATTTGATTTTTTTATGATATAACTTTACAATAACTAAGAAGTTTTAATACCTTCATTTAAGGAGTATTACATTGTCTATTAAATACAATTTATTGCATTAACCTAGCATTTTTAGTTTCCGAGATTTTTAGGATTCTTTAAGTGACCCGGATTCATTGCTCTCGAGTGTATTTCTTAATCTACTGTAATGCTCTATGTTGATGTTTTACGTTGTTTTTCTGTCAATAAACGTCTGACATATTAGTGCGGTAATCACTCAAAAAGTCTTAATTAGTAATAGTAAATTAATTTTGTAGAAAGAATTCTGACTCAATTATCACGGCCATATTGCGTTTTAACTTACAATTGAACCCATCTCCATTCCTTCCACGTTTCGTAATGTGTCCTTTAACGCTCTGGTTCCCTCAAGGATTGCCTAGATGGCTCTTTCGCAAAAACTATGTCTCTAAACTATTAATTAACTACGTACCCACTTAATTGCAGAGTTTGCTAATTAGTGATCTTAGCGTGTAAATTGAATTAGGTAAATATTGATGCAATTTAAAAAGTGTTGCTAGATTAAGAACCGTTGTATCATACAACATACGCATACAACTTGTATGCTTAACGTTTTTTAACCGCAAAAGCAAAGGAGTGTTTACATGTACATATATTTATCAAATAAAATGCCTAACTAGCAGAATACAATGCACTATAATAAATTTCAAATCCAAGATGGCCGTCACAACGAAATGGCGGGTAACAATTATTTTTTTCGCAATTACCTTCATAATATGTGTATCAAATGAAAGCTTAAATATAGCTTCAATTGTAGAATACTATGTATATTATGTTAACACTATGAAAAATTTCAATGGCATCAATATTTTTAATTTTTTTATTAACCGTTTCCGTGCGGGTGGCACCACAGTGGTGCCATGGATTATCCTTTGCGTATGGCGGGTGGCACCCGAGAGGTGCCAAATTTGAAACCCGTAAAAATCGAATAAATTGACGTTTTTCAAAAACTTTCCGTAAACAAAAGAGTCTTTATTTGTCACACAGATCCTCCCTACAGTGTCAGTTTCAGGAAATCACGTGATTTCACACACTTCAGGGATTCTCAACCTTTTCCATAAAGAAATTATATGAAATGTAATTCGTTAGATACAAATTGCCCAAAATATTAATGCCATGAATATCTAAGGCTGTTCTTCATCTTCTACTATTCTACTAGTCTTTTCAGTGGACATTGAAATATCTTTGGTTATTATTTCTGTGTTGCACAACCCTTCGTAGTTTTTTTTTGGATCGTTTTTCATACATTTTTTTTTCATCCTCATTTTCTTATGTTCTCAGACGTCATAAGTCTGGGAATTTTGTTCGAAATAGGGATCTTCCCCAAACTCATTCTGGAATATAATTTTTTTTTACGTAATTCTAAATCAAATTAATATATTATTGTATAATATTAAATATCTGCCATAAACAAAAGCCAAATATCTAATTACTATAGTTGTATTACTATAATAGAACATTACGTTACTAGTAAGCCAGTAGAATATTCTATTAAAAACTTATCATGAATTTGAAATCCCAACAAAACACTAGAAAAGACTCATAGCGCTCTGAATGTTCATATTTCACTCTACAGTAACAATAAATCAATCGATCCATCAAAAAACTACAAAAATGTTTACAACCTCTGATAGAAATAAGGGATTTACCTTCTATTTCCGTTATTACATGTAGATAGTTACTTTTATACACGCCAATCGAAAAGTTAAACAATTTACGTTCGGTTTTGGGTGGCGACTAAACTTTCAGCACGTGAAAACAGGAAAAAAAGCGATAAGTTACAACTCCTGGCGGAGGACACCATAGTGGTGTCATCAAAGTCCCTGGCGTAAGGCACCTCTGTGGTGCCACGAAATATTTGTTCGCCGCCAGGCGTTAAAGTTTGTCCAAGAGACTCCCGCATCGAAACGGTTAAATCTTTTGGTGCAAAATGGAATTATATTTCTTACCTCGAAAATTCTGATCTCGTCTTAAGGCCGTTTACATAAATTTTCGTTTATTATCCTTTATTTCCTTATCCTTGCTCTTAAATGTTTCCTACATGTCCAGCTAAAACACAGCTACCAACACACAAAACCATAAAACACGCTATTTTATATGTTTATAAAATATTCCATTTCATTTAGCAGTTGTTTTACTTTCAGTTTATTAATAATCGTCATTTTTTTTTAATCATTTATCATTTTTACTTATAATATGTTCGGTGATTTATACTCGTTAAATACAGCGATTCTTAAACATACGCTAGTGTTTTTCAAACATAAATGCGTATGAAAATAATTTAAAAAAAAACATAAATATATTTTAAAATCTTGTTTTGGTCAAGGGAACATTTAAAATTATTTTTGAGTCAGTATTTTGTTTAAAAACACCGTGTATGTTTAAAAAGTTTGAAAAACACGGCAACAAACTTCAAAAATAGTCACAAAGATGGATGTTACTAGGTGGTGGACCCATGAGTGCCCTTGTGGCAGGACTTCGCCGAGCCGGCTCCGCCCATTCCCTTTCAGCGCCCAGGACCTGTGCGTCATCTAGATCCTTACCACCTTCGCCGAGTCACACACCCAGGTAATACACCCACAAATATAGATGAGAGTGGGGAATGGAGAAAGAGAACGTTGTATGCCGACCTTACCTAGTGGGATAAGGAAAGGAAGAAAAAGAAGAATAATAAAGAAAGAGGTTGCGTTCAAATCAATGGGAGATTTTCTTAATTCATGCGTATATTTTTGTTGAATCTTTTATTGAAATTTTCCAGTTTCACCTAAAACAGTTTTTGGAAAAGTGTTTTAAGTGAAAACATTATGTTTACGTTAGAATTTAACCACAGCTTTTATTATTTCATCTTTTAGAGTATAAATACAATTCAAAAACTTTCATACCATAGAATACAGCCTCTTATCTTACCATAGATACAAGATTTCCTGTTGTTTCACGAGTACAATAATGTCACCTTTTATAGAATAAATCAAAGGTCGAACAAGCTTCCTATACGCTGACCCCGAGCTGATGCATTTATAGTCATACACCTCTCTAACCCTTGATAGTGGTGACGAACAGTTCTAGGCCATTAGGAACACTTGTCTTGTCTTGTTGGTGATAAAGTTATATGATTACATTGTGCTATGATTTAGTTTTACTACTAGTAAAAATATGTCTATATTTTGATGAGTTATGATATGAGATTCGCGTAAAAAATACCTTTTTATAAAAGCTCTGACTTATTACGCAGCAATATTAAAACTATAACTGTATTTGGATGTAAAATTTTAAATTTAAATGTAATTTAAACTTAAAACTAGGTGGTAATTGAAGCTTCCGTTTCGGAAATAAACAAGCTCTTTGTTGAGCGGAAATTATATCAGCTTGCAGGAAGTACACTGATGAGCCGTACAGATGTTCAACATGAGCGAACATACTTAGAATCGCTAACTAAATTAACCTCAGTCAGGACTAAGCTCTCTTCTTTAATCAAATGATAACCATTTCGAAAAGTTTCATCTGTTCTTGTTTAGATACCTAGTATTATTGTTAATTTGGGAGGATATGAATAATAATTATGTTATGTATTATATTTTATAAAAGATCTTACACATAGATAAAATGTATATGATTCGAAAACTGGTAAATAATGCAGCACTTTGACCACTATAAAGGAAGCAGTCGCTGGAGCAAGCCACGAACCCGTTCTGCGGTTGCGGCGCGGCGTGGGCGGCGCGCGGCGGCGTGCGTGCGGCACTGCAGCCCGCGCTGCGCAGCGCGCTGCCGCCCGACGCGCTGCTCGCCTGCGCGCGCGACTCCGCGCCCGAGCTCGCCGCGCGCCTGTCGTTGCAGCAGATACATGAGATGGTGAGTGCTACACATAACTCGCCACACTTATCACTAGCTACCGCCAGCAGCACTGCGCACTAACTCCCACCTGACGCACTACACATTTGCTCACACCAGGCACACTGCACACTAGCGTCACGTCAGGTGGGAGCTAGTATGTAGTGCGTCTTGTGTGAGCTAGTGTGCAGTGAGTCAGGCGGGATCTAGTGTTCAGTGAGTCAGATGGGACCTCTCTCACTCACTGAACACTAGATCCCGCTAGACTTACTGCATACTAGCTCCTGCCAGCAGCTCTGCACACTAGCTCTTACCTGACGCACTGAACACTAGCTCCCACCTGACGCACTGAACACTAGCTTCACCTGCTGACGCACTAAACACTAGCGCCCACCTGACGCACTAAGCACTAGCGCCCACCTGACGCACTGAACACAGGCTCCCGCCAGCCAGACGCACTGCTCGCCTGTATGACTTCCATTTACGACTAGCAAACACCAGGTTGTTACTTCTGCAGCCCCGCAACTGTAGCTAATAGCTTTTGACACACTGCTAGACTCTCGCTCAAGACACTAAATACACGAGCTGTTGAGTCATGAAAGCCTGCAGACCAAACCAAAGCATATAGCCGAGAACTAGCAGCGAATACGACTCTTTCTCGCTTTCCAAACCTCAACATAAACTAAAATAGGATTGTTAAGCTGCAGGAACTATCGAAAGCATGTCTTTGCCACTCTAACAGCAAATACTAAACTCTGCCACAGGTTTGCTTTAGAAAATTAAATGTTATATAGGTAAGTATTGAGTGTTGATCAGCTGAACAGTATTTCACATGCGCATTTCTCATGTGCTTAGAAATACGCATGTGCTTCCAATGGTTTATAAAATAAACGCAGTTAGTTTGATTCTACAAAAGCAATGTTGCTTTGTCCAAATAAATAAATTACCTACCGCTTGGCAACGTTCCAGGAAACGGTTCAGAAAGCTAGGCGCGTGCTCATGTAACGAAGTTTCACGTGCTCCTCATTTCATTTGCATTTCCGCATCTGAAACATGGCAAAACGATAGCTGTTCTACTTTAGCTTATTGCAAATCGAGCTTTACTTTGTTTCTATAGGTGCTACAGTCCAAAATCCAAGATGCTCTGATATTTATATCTTCCACATAGCACACTTACCGAGCTTCTGAAGCCCGACTGGAATAGTATGCTCAAATGTTATCATAGACATAACAAGATAGGTAAATGTTATTCGCTAACGTCGCTATGGCCTTAATTTTTGTCAATGATGGATTACTAAAACAATTTTTTTAAATTGCTCAGTTGCCACGCTCAAAAAAGCTAAAAGAAATGAGCTTTGTACTACCTAACAAGCAGAAATACAGCATTGCACTATGTTTTGAAGATTCATGGTGGACATACCACCTGTTCGCACAAAACGGTTTGGCTCAAGTTTCATCTTGAGAACCGCCAAAGAGTGGAATTCGTTGCCGGCGTCGGTGTTTCCAGACTCATACAATTTGGATGTTTTCAAGAGGAGAGTGAATAGGTTATATCTAGGCAAACGCGTTACACCGTAGGCCGCATCATCATTTAACATCAGATGTGATTGCGGCCAAGCGTTTGCCTATAATGCATAAAAAAAAAAAAAAAAAAGATTTAAAAATTTGCAGTCACATTGTTCCTATTTGTAATTAGCTTTACTTTACATGAAAGTATTGAGTTCTAATTACTTAAATGAAAAAAGAAAACAAAAAGAACCCCAATTTCATATCCAAATACCAGGAGCACAGGAATAACAAGATGGTGTTTTCCAGTTGCAAGCAGTTCGCGAGGAGCTCTCGGCTGACGACGCGAGCAGCGGCGAGGGCGGCGAGGCTCGCGCATGCGCCCTCACTGCACTCATGTTGCATTGCTGCGCGGCTGCGCAACTGGCACAACAAAACGCAGATGCCGCTGCACCGACCTGATTATACTGTTAAACATACGAACTTGTCTTATTTATGAACTACCACCTATTAGGACACTGTAAATCATGATGGTGTGAATAGTAATGACTAGAACCATAATGGTTTACTTTACATAAACAATGTACAGGCAAATTTACTATCGTAAGTACTTACGTATTGAAAATAAAGGTGATAAGACATATTTTTTTGGTAAATCATGCAACGGTCTTGAGTTGAGATCACGTATTTTAAACCATAGTGCCGGACTGTTTATGGAAAATCGTTTGAAAATTGCTCAGTTGCCACACTTGCCACGCTCAAAAAATCTAAAAGGGAAGAGTAAGCTTTGCAGTATATAGTAGGATAAACAGCTGAAACGATGACCATCTGAAAGTAAGAGCTCAAGAGTCGTCATTTTGCGTTAAAAGTTTGTAGGTACTTTGTGTGATAGGTACATAAAGTAATTTCGCTCAAAGGAAAACAAGGTTTCGAAAGCCGCGACCTCGTGCATTTTCGCATATTATCTCCTATCTATATACAGAATAACGTTGCATGCACTCTGCGTGTCATCGACCTCAGTGACCTTTCTACGGTTGGTCGGCTCAAAATCAACACCAACATTATTACCGCTATACGTAGAATCATTTCAATAAAAACGGCAGGTGCTGTTATTTGTGCAGTAGCGATATTCCCATATAGATTTGGTCTATAAACAAAGAAAATGCGTCTTCAGGATTCAAAACAGCTACAACATTGACAACCCAAACTCGAATATCAACCTTATGTGGTTGTATTTAGAGCGCTTTTTGAGCAGTGTAACATCAAGATCAAAGAACCTTACGCGTGTTGAACTGCGTCGAAGTTCCCTTGGAGTCGAGCCAGGTTTTCCTGAAATAGCACAAAGGATCGACCTCAGCTTTCGGTGAAAAAACTTCTGCGAACTGTCACGGTTACTGCGGAAAATTTTGTGCGTCATGTTTGCGTCTGCTTTCTTGGGCCTCTGTTTACTAACAAAATAATAGCTGTTTGGAGTGGTTTAACTTAGGACTCTTTGTTTTTATTTACAATATACATTTGAAGTAAGTATACTGTGCAAGAAAAGTTAAACCAGATTAAAAGCCAAGTACTTACTTACCTACTCTATATTAGTTCTATCCTAAGTTCTGTGGACTCACCTAACAAACACTGTATTATTACTACCTATTAGTATTGTTAGAACATTTTCCCTTCAAGATTGGTCTAAATCTCTGTTGCTTGAACAGACATAGGTACTTAGGTATGCTGATATATTACTGACCCGCTTACGCAACATTTCCAGGAAACTTTGAAACGATGATCGTATGTTTATCATCCACTTAAAACATGCTCCTAAAGCTTGAGAAAGCTTTGTTTTCATATCCATGAATCAGAACATTCTTCTGACCCATTTTATTTCTGTAGAGATGACTCTACCTAATATTGAGAATAAAAAAGTAGGTGAGCGAGAAGTTTTCCACAAACAAATATATACCTAGGTTATTACCTATTCCATAAATCTCTCGATTAACTACGCAGATGCCTCAAAAACCGGGTCAAGCGAGTAGGAAACGAAACTCGAGGTCACTAGATAGTCTATTAGAATAATATTAAAATTGTTCCTATTTATCACTAAAGTTATCGCTATGAGGCAATAAGCTACTTATGAGTGAAAAGTTATACGAAGTAGTATACGAAATTAGGACTTTGAATGGGTAAGAAATCTTTGTTTTCCCTGTATACTCATAGTACTCATAGAAACTATTTGAAGTGTACGAAATGGAATGCTAGAGCCAGTTGGAATGAAATAAAAATATAAAATGGAATGTAGATAAAAACACATGAATTACATACTTTTGCTAAAAAGTTCCTTGTTTATTTCACGAAATAAATAAATAATTAGTAAATAGTATCTAAACTGAGCATGAAAGTCAGGAATACATAAAGCTATATCTAATTATTTAGTTTGGCAACTCTTCAAGGCTGATGAAAATCTACGTCTTCCTTTGGACAACATGCAGGTAAAACGGAAGTGCTAAGGTCCTACGTCAGACAAACGTAGGTTACCTAAGTTTTTGACGTAATTACAAGACGTTCTTTGTGACATTGTGTAGAATCAATATAAATTGTACTTTTCTATTCTATACATTCATATATTCATATCCTAGTGAAGTCTGAAACCACGACATTTAGATAAATGTAAAAGAGATCAAGAAGCAGACCCTAGATTTATAAAAAAAATATAAACTGATTTTGTCGGAAAACGAAACGAAAGAATTGAATTATATTGTGTGTATTTTTAAACCAATTGTTTTTGTAGTTTACCAGATACTTGAAAAACCTAGAAAATTGTTTTTTTTTAGTACTCACTACGTCATTATTCTAACTCTAGTGGTTTTAAACTTGATCATCACCAACCTTTTCAAAAAAACCACCCTGTATAGGTTCCTTTGTTTCGGTATTGCATCGTTTCGAACTCTATCTATATATTATCTCTTAGCCTCGAAGTTTTGTAATCGCATCATCCATAAAAAAAGGGATGCTCTCCTAGGAGTCAGCCATAGTCTGGATGCGATAATGCACCTTTAACTTTGAAGGAAACTATCGTCAGTAGATCTACATATAGCGCTAGGAAAAAGGTCGATAAGTAGGTTAGTTAGTTCATTTTCTACGAAGTATCCGTGACTAATCTTAATATTGCTGTCTTTAAACCGGTTTCGATCGCAATTTATTTAGCGACACTAATTCTTGATCAAGGCCGTTCGTTGGCACGAAGTTTTCTCAACCAGAAACTGATTTGTATTACAAAGTTAATTCAATCTATAGGGTCAGCATCATGTAGGTAGGTACCATTTTATATACATAAATGTGAAAGCTTATATTGATGTCTGTTTGTTACATAATCGGCCGCGTCACGCGTGTAACAGAAACGTAACTGTTGAATCAATTTAGGCCATATTGCTTATACTTAGTGTTAATATATCAGAATAGGGTAGGTACTACCAGTGGCGGACTAACAGGGGGGCGGACGGGGCGGCCCGCCCCGGGCCTCCGGTCTTGGGGGGCCCCCATATGCCTCCGCGTTGCCCTGATCAAATCCTAAACAAGACTTTAATAATGTGCTTAGTTCCTACATAATTTCATCAAGATCAAAACACTACAGGCTGTAGTGTCTAAGTTCTAAGTTCAGTAAATTTAAGGCACGAAAACACATTTAACAATAAATAAAAAAACTATATTTTTGACGATCTACTGAGCCTGTAAAACGGATTTTTTTTTAAGCTGGGGGCTCTCAGCCGGGGACCTCATTCACCTTTGCCGCCCCGGGCCTCTGACGGGCTTAGTCCGCCACTGGGTACTACAGTTTGAATCTCCGTTCAATATTATCTACAGGCAACTGAGTCTGAATGCCACACGATCGAAGCCAGAAGCGAATGCAGTCTGCTCATCAAACGTTCACGACAATAATTTGCAACACATGCGCTTCTGATGTATGGAGCATTGTGAATTAGGCTGGAAAACGAGGCCTTTCACATTGATCAACGAGCATGCATTGAAACGATTATTCAACCGCAAACAAAGGCGACTCTTGATCTGATAACGGGATCGAGGAAACACAATGCACTGAAAACGTGACAATGCATCCTGAAAATGAGAATATTACCCTTGATAATTCAAGGGGAAAACGGGCTTTTTGATTTGTTTTCGAGAGAGGACCTCATATATTTTCCGCGTGTTTCCTGAACTGCGCAGCAGACAGTGCGAGCGAGAGGTACCTACGTTTGCGTTTGTTATTGTTGCCGGCTCGCTCGCGCACCACGCTTCTTTGTTTTGGCAACGATATAAAAGCAGGGTGCAGACGCGGAGCACGAATTTTTGCAGAGTGCTGCCGTGGACCTAGGCGCGTTGCGTTTCGGTGCGGCTGTAGATGACACGCGATTTTAATCAGCTGGCGAAAGACTAACTTGTGAATTCAACTATACCAAACTACATAGTGTACTCGAAACTGGATTGATACAGTGCAGTGTAGTGAAACAGTGATGAGGCCCCCACAGGATTACGATGGTGGAGCGAGGTTGCCCGCGGAGGCCGAGGAAGGTGACCCTCGGGCAGCGCCGATGATGATTTGCGCCAGGCTGGCGGGGAGAGCCATCATTAGGGTTGTGGGAAGATGCGAGGATGCTCAGGAGAATAGCCAATTAGGTAAGCTTGGTGGAGTCGTGGAGTCTTACTGTTCATATAACAATTTTGTGTAAGTATGTACCTACTTACATAAAAATAGTTGCATAGATTTCAACAAATCATGTTAGCCGTTAGCCGCATTCAAATTAGAGCTTCCGGTTCGGTACGGCCTAAACAAAAAACTACGCGGCCGTAAATTCATGGTAGGTAGACTTCCGGGTGTCCGGAATGGAAGGACACTTTGCCTTGAACGTACTAACAAATATCCTTCTCTTTTCTGGTTCTTCAAAGTACCTAATTGCATTGTTTTACACTTTATGTTAGTAAAGTATAAAACAATGCAATTAGCTACCTACTTACTACTGCATACTTATTTCTATTCCTACAATTACCTACCTAGGTACTTGCTTAATTAAATGCGTGCAAGTTATAAACAAACAACTAGACAGGTATAGAATCTATTTATTTTATCTTATCAACATCATTTGCGTTGTTTGATTAGTAATAAATGAGACAGAAGCGGCACCTAATGAAAGTAGATCATTGTAAGTAGGTAGGTTGTATCTAGATTACATAGGTACAGGACAACAATCTATCGGTTGACTCAACACAATATGAGTGACTGAACTGAAGACTAGCGCTAAAGATAAGTGAATATTAATTCATTTACCTACTGTGAATCATAGATTATCAAATAAATATTGTATCTTCCCATGTTTCCCTTTTCAATAGGACTTTAAAAAAATTTACCTTATGTACCACGTACATTAAATATCTT
Organism: Ecliptopera silaceata; assembly: GCA_932527185.1. Lineage (NCBI taxonomy): Eukaryota > Metazoa > Arthropoda > Insecta > Lepidoptera > Geometridae > Ecliptopera > Ecliptopera silaceata. The sequence continues at coordinate 9,472,335 of OW052193.1, read as the reverse complement.
TAAAACCTAGGCTAATGCTTTTTAAAGTTACACTACTAGCTACTTTATGTATTTAGTTTCAAAACGCACACATACATAGGTACATAGTTCGTTTCCATTAACTCACTTCCGTTTTCCGCATTCAATACTATAGAATACCTTTTTAGAAGCTAGTTACCCTGTATATCTCACAGATTACTAGAATAATAACGCATGTTTGGATTGAATTTAAAAACTGGTGGTTCGTATGTTATACTGTGTAGGGATGGGCAAAAAATAACGATATATCAAAATATCGATATTTTTTCTGAAAAATATCGATATACATCGGCGATATTTTTTCCAGCGATATATCGATTTTCAATATTTATTTTCGGATATCAAAATCGATATATTTTTAAAGCTCTAAACAACGAGTGCTCCTGATGTCAATCAGACAAATTCTGTTTTGAGTAATGTTATGTTTAATTTGTTTTTTTTTTAAGTCAAGCAATGAAAAACCTGTTTTTTTTTAATAATAAAACTGATGTCAAAACAGCCAGATGTGTATTTGCTTTAAAATTTCGAATATTTTGGCAATTTTTATAAATAATTGCATATTGGGCAAAAAATATCGATATATCGAAATATCGATATTTCTTGGATGATATAATCGATATATTTGAAAAGTATCGATACGATAAATATCGATATTTTTTTTTCATTTGCCCATCCCTAATACTGTGCGACTAGACGCGACGACGCGAGGCACAGAGTATGTACCTATTTTAAAAATATGGATTTATACTCGGGAAATCCCCTTTGAAATTTTGTCGATGACGGTACGTTGTTTTAGCAGGAAAGTAACATTTTTGAAGTGAAAACTTCTTTAGCGGCGCTGGGTGGGTAAAAACTTTCAAACTCGCGTCAGGGTCACGTGACGTTGATAAAAAGCGTAAGATCGAGGGGAAGGGAGAGGAACTAGTATCTCCCACTCTTTCTACCGTGCCTGAGTGTGCTCTGTTTAGGCGGCACAGGGCGCTTGCGCGAATGTGTCTGTGTCATTGTGATTGTCATTGTCATTATGACGTCTGTGGTTATATTTTTGAAGTGAAAACTTAAAAGTGAAAACACAACGTTAATATTGAAGTTTTCACTTCTGCCGGCACTCCCGGAGTGCTACCTTTTTTTTTATGTCTCTACTTAAGGCTTACGATTGAATAATTTACTGTACCTACCGTTGTTGGGTTTGAAAAGTATTGTAAACTCAAAAAATATCGAAACATAAAATTGACAGTGCACCGAATGCTATTGCACTAACAAGTTTCATGTTACGTATATGTTTGCGAACATTATATTTAAATTCTTCGGGTTTAACTACTAACTGGTAGACTACGCTAACCTAACTTTAATGATGAAAAAATACTGATCAGAATCTCTACTACTATTTATGTTGCAACCGCCGCTGCTGCAACGCTGCCGTGTTGCAACGCTGAACGTTATCAGAATGAGTGTTTGCTTCATACTGCTTTCGTACACAAAGATTGAGACACGAACCGAGGTCATTGTTTACGGTTTTTAGTCTAATTTGAGTACAAAGAAGGTTACCACTACCACCATTTTTAATGTAGTAGGTTCGAAAATCCAAATTAAATTAGTTTGATATCGGTATTTCTGACATAACTTTAGTGTGTTTCCAAGTCCAGTGACCTTACTCCATCTGGTAGGTATACAGGTAGTGAGTCAGTGGTGTGCATATGAGTAGGCGCAGCTATCTGTTTATCTCGTAAATACAGGCTTTTGTTGCGAATTATTTCAGGTTGAAGTCGGTTGAACAATCTTTACAACGTAGAGCTACCTACCTAATATTATTAATTAGGTACGTAAGATACCTATTAACTGTACATGTGATAGGTTTCAAGGCATATTGAAACGCTCAAAAATTGATTAGGCAATTTGTGAAATAAACCATCTAAATAAACATAATTAGTTTCTCAGGAACTTTTGGAGATGGGAGAATACAACTATGTATAAGTAGGTTGTATAGTAAGTAGATTGATTTATTGATACCTTATACTCCAGTCTACTGTAAAATAACTTTATTCAAATCTAAATTAGTACTCTCCCGGAAGACAGAGTGTATGCGTTAACATGCGGAAGACGCTAGTGGATCCATTCCGAGCACTAACTACAAAAAAACACAAAGCTATTTATGTGAATAGGCAAAACCCTATGCAATGTTGTTACGTTATGTAGGTTCTTATAAATCCACAGGTGCTGTTGATATTAATGCAATTCGCGAAATAAAATAACAATAGGTAGTATTATTGTTTATGTTCGCAAAATAGCTTATACTAGTAAAAGATAATAATAATTATATATAAATAGGGGCGCACGAAAGGTTATCAGTTCAGCCGCAAATCTCAATAAAAAAAAACCCTATAAAATTTGAATTTCCCGCTAGAGCGAGACCTTAAAAGCAACACTGACTTGACAATGACATTATGTTGATTATTGCCGGTTAAGTCAACGTCAGTTAATAACAAAAAAGTCAGACAGATTTCCCAAACCAGTTTCCATTTTCCATTTCTTTTTCAATTCCATTCATTCAGAGTCAGAGTTCCACCCTTTAGGATATTATGTTCCTTGGTTCCACCCACACCGCTACACACGCAGTCTCTGTTATGAAAATCTATGCAAAACAATTCAAAATAACTACATTATTTCGCTTTTTCTGCGCATCTATCTTTCAGAGAGACCATTATTTCAATTATAATTTTAACACGCTGCAAATAATTCCTCCGTACTGCTCCGTACATCGCGGCTCTGCACGAACGAACTGTGAACAGCTGTAAACTATTCCAGCAGTCTATTTGAAGCTCCTCAGATTTATAAATAGATACTATTAGTCAAGAGCTGCGATTGCGAGGTGTTGTGAACCAAGATATAGCGTATTATACTGTGAAGTAATATTGTGAAATAATGGCTCTAGCTGTAACGAGAGTGATTCTGCGATGTGAAGAAGCTCAGGAATCTCAGACTTTAGGTAGGACCTTAGGTTATTATACCTAGAAACTTACTGGATAGATTTAATACATGACCTAATACATTGTAGTTATTGTAACTGTTTAAGACCTACTTCTACACACTATTGATGTATTATCTATCTCACAATGTTGCTAAATTTTCAATCATAATCTAAACAAATTGTTCTCACTGATTACACAAGCCACAACTAGGTTGGTAATAAGTATACTATCGGTTGAAGAATGGGTTCAGGTGTGGTGTTTCATTATGTAGGAGCTGTATTAAAAAAAGTTTCTATACTATTATTTTATAGTATATTCACAAAAAATCATAAACAATGTATTAAACTGAATCAAAGAAGTTATCTTCTAAATCCATTTAAGATTAGATAGCACTTTTCATGTCACATATGTTTAAAAGTCTCAATCTTACTTTTTTCTTTCTTTGCATTCCAGACTTATCAGAATGCCAGTTAATGCAAGTCCCCGATGCAGTGTACCACCTGATGCGACACACAGAGCTTAAGAGCTGCGATCTCAGCGGGAATGTCATCACTAAAATACCACCTAAGTTTGCAGTCAAGTTTAGTTTAATTACAGGTATGTTTAAAACATTATTATCATCACAATTAAACCATAAATTGTTTGTTTTAAAGTTTTTATGCTTAATTATATATAAATAGTGATGTTTGTCTAGGTTGTAAATCTATATTATTATATTAATTATTATTTAGACAGGCGTAATAGCTCAGTTGGTTGTAGCTTTGCCATCCATGTTGTGGGCTGTGAGTTCGATCTCACCAAGAGCAAATGTTTAAAAAAAATATCAAGAGAACTATATTGTTGCACACCTATTTTTTTGATTTAAACACAATTGCTAGTATTATGTACAGAAAACCAAAGTTCATTTTATTTACAGAATAAATTGTTTCTTTCCAGATTTAAACCTCTCAAATAATCAAGTAGGGAAGTTGCCGGATGAGTTGTGCACACTGGCCTGTCTAGAACGGCTGGACATCTCGCACAACTCATTTGTAGCCCTCCCTCACATCACGTTCCAGTGTCCCGCGCTACACACCATACTGGCACATCATAATCAAATTATTGGTACTTGACTTTGATATATTTTGTAAGGTAATTCAACAAGCTTTTCTTGTTGGAGAGTCCAATTTTCTAGTGTAGTTTGTATTCATGCTGAATGTTAAAAACTGTAGTCATAAACACAAGCCTAAGGTGAATTATTGTGTACAAATATTCAAGACTAAAAATGACAAATATTAGCTCCAGAAAGCAGTTTTACAACTATATCAGGAGCCTAAAGATTCAACTTTTCTGGAATGTAGACATATTTAAGCTGGACATAGGCCTTTCCTATTGTTTTTAAGTTTTAATCAAAAAGCATTCAACAACTTAAACTAAATATAGACAAACTACATAATAGCTCTTAAAACTGATGTACAAAAAGTAAGTGAACAAAATCTCTTTGTATTTCAGAAGTGGATGTAGACCGAATGGCACGATCTCGCTCACTGGAGTATGTTGACCTCAGTGACAATCCCATCCCTCCGCGGACACATGACGAACTGAAGCAGATCACACGACCCTCTGTTTCCATCTCAGAGAGACAGAAAGAAGACTGGGAAGAGGATATCTTAGATATGTAGACTAAACTTACTGTAATGCTCTTTTTACGCGACTAGATTATACTGAGTTTGATGGAACTCTAGATCCCTGGGATTCAAAAATATCTGAGTAGGTATAGGTCTACCAGGATCTGATGGCAAAAAAGGGAAAAAGAAATTGACGCTAGCAAAATTATGAAAAATTGCCACATGTAAATCGCTATTGTTAAACTTTATTTTTTACCATCAGATCCTGGTAGACATTAGGTTTACCAAGATCTGATGGCAAAACAAGTTATTAAAAAATTTTAATCTATATTTTTGCCATCAGATCCTAGTAGACCTATACTACCAATAATTTTGGAGATACATAGTCACAATTAGGGTTTTTTGTGACTAGCTGGGATTCAAAAATATCTAAGTAAGTCTACCAATAACTTAGGAAATATATAGTCATGTGTTTTGTGACTAGATGTTGTATAAACTGCGTATTATAAGAGTAAGTCATTTATAATAAGGTATTTTACTGTTATGTTGATGATATGTCATTTTTGAGTAAAGCCTGCTTTGACCAAAGTTACGAAGAAAGATTAGCAAGGATTGATACCAGGGGGGCGAGCACGAATAAATGTGACAATCGTATCAAAACAGTGTATTTGAGATACATTGCGCGTTAATATCAACTTTACTGTCAAACACTGCAAAGTTACTGAGCAGTGTTTTTAGATATTGTCAAATTTTCATGCAAACCTATGTGGTTTATATATCTTTGGTAAGGTATGCCAAGAAAGAGGATTTATGTGGTTTGTTGAATAATGGTTTATGTGTAAAGGGATGGCGCAAGTATTAATGGTCCTAACTAAGCTGTGATCAATTTATAAGAGTTTATTGTATCAGCAATAATTATAAGATAATTATATTTGTAGCTGGAATAAGCAGATATTAGTAATTTCACGTTTAGCTCAAAAATATGCGATTGAGATTGTAAGATATATAATAATCTGACTAACAAAATTATGAATGAAATATATGAAATGTATAATAAATGTGTAACTATATGTATTAAAAGTTTTTGATAGTGTAGCTGTTGTATTAAATACTAGTCTTTCATAATTTTAATTGGAAAAATGTAAAAAGTAGATAATTATACAAAATGTATCCATAAATCAAAAATCCTTACCTTTGTAAGGATTTTTGAAGTGAAAACTTCTTTAGCGGCGCTGGGTGGGTAAAAACTTTCAAACTCGCGTCAGGGTCACGTGACGTCGAAAAAGCGTAAGATCTTATTTATTTTTTATACATTGCTCGTAAAACAAGAGACGACAAAAGAACACACTTGCGGTCACGCGACGTATGACTCAAACAATTAAATAGTGTTGTGGCGACATGACACATTCGCGCTTGCGCGAATGTGTCTGTGTCTTCGTTGGCTTCGTCGTTGTGTCACATTCGCGCTTGCGCGAATGTGACACAACGACATGACACAATCACAATGACACAGACACATTCGCGCTTGCGCGAATGTGTCTGTGTCAGTGTGTCTTCGTTGTCTTCGTCGTTGTGTCCCATTCGCGCTTGCGCGAATGTGACACAATGACATGACACAATCACGACTGTGGTTATATTTTTGAAGTGAAAACTTAAAAGTGAAAACACAACGTTAATATTGAAGTTTTCACTTCTGCCGGCACTCCCGGAGTGCTACCATTTTTTTTTTACTACATAAAGTATTTTATATATTTTATATACCTTTGTACTTTATGTACCAAAATATTTAAATATTTTGGTAAAAGAAAGGTCCCTCAAAAAAGTGTTAAAAGAATGGTTTTCGTATTATAACGTTAAAGATTTGGATTTCATATTAATTATTACTCATATAAAACTATGACCTTTCATTGATATTATATGAGACATTGTTTCAAAAGTGTTGTTTGAAAAATTTATACATTACTCCTTGTATTATTTTACATTAGTATAAATTTAATATTTTTTAATATTTTTAAGATTGAACACAACAGATTTGTATTTTTAGTTCATAAGCAATGTGATGTTTTTTAAGAAAGCGATTATACGATAAATAATTTTCACAGTGCTGACTTTTATTTTAATTTCTTTAAATTAATATAAAATATTAATTGGCATATCACAACGCGTTCTAGTCCTAAACTAAGCAAAGCTATAATAAGAGTATGTTTAGTAGTTACGGTGTTTTTTTGGTAATATGTAGGTACTTGAGTTTTTACCTAGATTTTCAAATTGCACCTATTCTGCACTAAAGAGTGTATACTCAAAAATCATCAAGAATCTATGTTTGGTAGGGACTCGCATATCGCCACTTTATACGCCAAAGAGATTTAACGGCAACATAAAAACTAGCTATCAATAAATAAGACCTCTTTTTTTTGATTAGACAATATGTTGGTGAAAGAAAAGATGTCTGGTTTATTTTGATCTGAGATTTTGATGTTATTTTTAAATTATTAATTCAGTAAAATGGCAGGTCATGGTGTAGAAGATGACCCTAATTTAAAAGGGCTAAGTCGGTATTTTAATAGCCAAACCAATAGGGGTCGAGCAAACGTAAGTATTTTAGTTTTTTTATTATATTACCTTTCGAGGCTTCTATTCTAATCATGCACTTATTACAGCCTTTTTCAGTGAGTGACTCTTGTTTTAATAAATTTATACTACATTTCGTATTACAGACCTCCAAAGTCACTATGGCAGCTTGCGCTATTTATTACGTGTATTACAAGCTCTTCAAATCAAAGGCAACTCCTAAAAGTAAAAAGTGATGACTGAATTGGTAAGAGAAAATAAAATGTGGGGACCAACTGCAGTACCTAGGTATACTGCATTTAGATTTAGATATCTAAATATAACATACAAATAAGGAGTTCTAGATGGTCATAAATGGTCACAAGCTCTCTTTTAACTTTCCTTAGTACATACATATTAAGAATGTTTGAATGGAGCACTTGATATTATGACTTCAGTTTAATGAGCTTAACATTAGTTTTAGTCTCTCAGTTGTATCTATGCACATCATCATAATCATTCATCATGAAAAAAAACAACGTAATTACTACATCAGGCTAATTATATAATTTTGAACTAGGCGGGGTTTTATTTCGTGCACATCGCTTCGTAGTTTTATTAGGCCACAATTTTACATTGCCATACTCAGCTCACAAAGTTGTATTCTAAGTATGGCAACATTAGTTTACAGATACAACGTGACGTAACATCTTATTTCAAACATGAAAAAACTTTGTCCTTGTCTCTTTACAACATTGTGCATCGTTCTCTCCTGCTGTCACCAAACCTATAATGCTATCAAATTCGAAGCAAAACAAGTGCACTTTGCAACAAAGTCTTTGACAGAAAATCTACTTGCTGTGTGCTTTACGTAACTTTTATTGAAATTTCAGGTAATTTTTATTTATTTCATAATTTACACAGTATTTCTAACTTTACAAACCTTTTTCTGAAATGCCATTGTACCATACCCTAGAACGAAGATAGATACATTTGATTGTATCCCTCTAACCTTTCAGAATGGCCGGAGACTCCAGTGTAGATGAATCCCAGCTGAAGGGACTGTCCAAATACTTCAACAGCCAAACCAACAGAGGCAGGGCTAACGTGAGTACCATTAAGTGATTCCCTGCAAACTTTGTTCTAATACTTTTTGTAAAACTAGATGATTTCTACTCATAATCATAGGTTAGGAAGGCCCTTTTAAAACGACCGAAAGGACAAAATTTATGATTGATATATACGACTCTGAATAGCTTTAAACTTAGCAATTTGTTCATTAAACAAATATTTCCTAACCCAGGTTAAATAAACCAGCATTTGATTTAATTTATAGAAATAATCTGGAAATGTTTTATCTATAATGTAATGAACCTATGTATTTCCTGACTTAAATTTGTAAGCACAAGACATTACTTTGTTACAGACGGCCAAAGCAACATACGCAGTCATGGGAGCTTTCATCTTATATCTGACATTGAAACCCAAATCAAAGAAATAAACAATTTTGTGATTTTAGTTTATGTTACAATAGCTTCATGGTTTACTCGTTCCATAAGTGCAATGTTTAAGTTATTTAGTAAATACATCATGTAAATTCATTTTTTTTTTATTTCCTACCTATAACCGTTTTATAGAATCTTGTAGACCTACAGGCTATTAATAATAATCCTCCAGAAAAGGTGTTACATATTCAATATAAATAAAAGTCAATCTTCAAATAAATAGGTTTTATTGACATTATACTTATATGCTTGTAAAAAATAAATAATGCTGCACAGTACAGATCATAGTAAAATAGCATTTCAATTTCAGATCTTAAAAGGTACCAAAGACATCTTACATTAATCTTTGGTGTTCAAATTATGTGGAAATGGTAAAGTGATGATTCAATCCTAACATCAGCTATCATGAAAGAATTGGAGAAAAGTTTTTAAAAGCCTTAATTTATCAATAATTGATTTCATTTAAATATCAGGCACATAACTATTATCCAAGTAAATCCTAATTTTGATTACTATTGTGTCATTTTTATTAAGTTTTTTTAATGTTAAATAGCGGAGTGTTTATGTCTAGATCAGAGATAGATGTGTATACTATACTTTGGGTGCTATGTGCCCTTTACACATTTGTCAATCTTCCATAATATCGTGCACACTAGCTTCCAGTACAAAATTTTATTCTAATAGTGAAGCACTAGCACCAAATGGCAATAATCTAGTAATACTATAGCAAAGCGACGATTAAATATTATACATTTTATATTGCGTAATATAATATCATACTTTAGATAACTACAACATACAATGCTACACCAGTATACCAAATATTACACAAAAACATTTAATATATAATGTGTTTGATAAATGTTTATTTGATTTTGGTAAACTGATGTCGCAATCTGGACTACACATTGTACAAACAAATACTTACATCAACATATTTTCACAATTTTTCATATAATTTCCTTCCACTCATACTGCTCCATCAATGACTAGTCTCACTGTTTGTTCTAGAATAAACTTCTATCACATGCAATAACCGTATATAGAAGCGGTTACATGGTGAAGTTGCGAAATGTCCGTAATTCTTTATTCATCAAACAATCCTAGATAATGCACGGTTTTTAGGACAACCATAAAAGTTTTAAGGATTGAAATTGTAAGATATTGAGGGATATATGGGGAAGAAAGTAGTCATAATCATACTTAAATAATACATACTGAGTAACAGTTACTATAAGTGTTTTTTAGAGAAGTGTTCAAAATGTGACATTAATCAGCACAGAAGCTTCTACGAATAATAATATCACGCGGTATTATTTTTCATTCTTTACATTCCATTAATACATTACATGGCAGTGATCCCTCGTTGTTTTATGTCACTAATCATATACCTAAGACAAGCATTTAAATACTAGACTACTAAAGAAGCTCTGATTTTATACCCCCTATCTTTTAAAAAGTTTGTGTTGACATGTCACCATTACATATGGCTATCAAGACATCAAGTCTGCGCTAACTTTTTAAAAGACCGATAGAGTTTATTACAACTTTGGAAGGATGATGTTACTGAATGAATAGTTCTATAATCACTGGTAAATCAGTGGATGGAATGATTTAGAATACAATGTAGTATTATTATTAGTATTTTAAAATGCTATAGATACATTATTTACTATAAAATATGTGAACAATCAAACACATTTAGTGAGAATAATGTTTGAGAATTCAAATCGTCACAAGCTAATCACACCTTGAAATACATTTTTAACTGGTTGGTACAACATAACTTTACAATGAAAGTTGCACCATATTGCCTTGATATAAGATCTATTTAAGGCTGAATATGAGCTACTGTGTTTTACTTCTTTGTGTGACTATGTTTTAAAAGCATCTTACTTCTGAAAGCAACCATAATCTTATACACTTTAAATCTACTTTAGAATTTAGGTTCAAACTCGAGTACATAGTGTATTCTTTTATACAAGTAGCTTAGATTCATGACTCTTGTCTAAATTTGGACTTTTTTCACCTAATCCTCGTCATTTTCGATTTTCTTGTGAATTAATTATTTACACGTCAAATCAATGCGGTATCAATCCAGAATTACAATTAGAACACTTCAGTAAATGCCAATGTTATATTTGGAGTGCCTCTGACTACCACTCATAGACATCCAAGAGATCTGAGAGGATATCTACCGTATCTGAGGTTAAAGTTGACATACTTTTGTTTACTTTATTATCCAGTATTTTAAAACATGTTTATATTCATATCCACGTGGGTGCTCTGTTTAGGGAGTAAAGTGGGGGCGGAGCATTAGCAGGGGGCGTGGCTGCATCGGCATCAGAGTCTGATTCTTCGGAAGAAACTCGTTCAGCGGCGCTGAGAGCTACGCGAGCATATTCGTCTGTGTCTATGCTCTTGCAGAAATGAATCGCATACCTGGTTGAAAAACATATATTATAGTAAAAGTTTAGAGGTCTTTCTACTACTGTCAAAAGTTAATCACTTTAAGATAACGCTGTCTCGTTTTGTGATTGTAACGGATAATGTGATAGAAAACATTACATACGGTCTATTTTATAAAAAGTTAGCGCAGACTGGAAGTATTGTTTATAATACGTAATGATGATTTAAAGTCAACGCTAACTTTTTATAAGATAGGGGGATAGTTTTTAAGTAGGGATGCGATTATAAGTAGGACCGAGAATCTTTTGTCAAAAATCATATCATTACTAATATGCACAATACATTTATTGCTGTCAGATAGATTAAACAAACATACATACATATAGTTAATAATTGAATAGGATGATGACTATACCTCAACTTTTCTCGCAACACAGTCTTGCACGAATATCTTGGCATTTTGAGAAGGAAGAAACATGTGTAGCTCTCAGGTAGAAAATGGTCTGGGGGCTGATATTTATCCAAAACCTGAAAATAAAGGGTATCAGTTAATAATCTCTGTTATCTGTCTCTGTCTGTTATCTTTAAAGATTGCAATCTGAAGATACGAACCATAATTTACTAGTTCATTTGATATATAGACTTGATATCACACCAAAATCATAGTGAAAGAAAAAAAATATTGTGCCGACCCCATTTAACGAGGTATAAGGGCAGGGGAATGATGATGATCACACCAAAATCTTGGCATACGCTCTGCATACTTATGCAGTATTGTTTCTATATAGCAGCTTTAAATGCACGAGTTAAAATTTAGAACGAAACAAGTATCGTGTTTTGTTTCGTTCTAAATTTGCATTCGTGGCTGGCTGAATCTTTAAACTACCAAATCTAATATAAGTAACAGTGCAATCAAAACTGAGTCTTATTCTGTTATACACAAGGTGCATTATACCTGTAGCACAAAGTCCCTTTGCCTGGGATCTTGAGGTGCGCGAGGCAGTCGTGTCCTCCCCCATACAAATCGTAGGAATAAGGCACGTTCGCTTCCAGAAAGTTCTTCCATTACTTCCCAGAACCATTGGACTAGAGGGGCGTTTGGTTCGACACCTTTTAAGTACAAAATAAAATGAAAAATGTTACTATTTTGAAAAACAAAAATAAATTTTGAAAAATTTATAGTTTTTTAAAACCATAAATTTTGAAAAATTTATAGTTTTTTAAAGCCTTTTTTAGTGATAATCTTTGGAATAAGTTGTTGGTTCTAGTGTTACGATGTTATATCACCTCTGCTGATAGGATGTGCTCTGTAAGGCGTCCATCAATCTATCATTTTTATAGACAAAAGTTTTATCTGTAATTGCAACGGCACTCAGTCGAATTAGAATCCAATGCGCGCATTACTTCCTAAGAGTATTTATCTATATCTCTATTTTAAATTAATCTATTGACCAAATTATTTTCTACTTTTAGCAACTCGATACTATACATGATATTTAAAGAATTATTTTTGATTGCTTACCACTCGGCATTTAAAAAATTCTGATTTCTTAGCTAAGTACACAGTCAACATTATGTGTTTACTATATTGGCTAATTTATTACCGAGCTACTGAATTGTCAACAAAATGTGGCATTTACCTTTATAAGTAGCGGAAGCTTTCAATGCCTGTATAGGTATATCAGGTGAGCCGCAGACCAACGTTTCGAGTTCAGACGCCGTGAACAACGCGAGCATCGGCGCGGGAATCACTCGGGACATGCCGTCGCGGACCGCACGGATTTGCTCGTCGAATTCGTGCAGTCTGTGAAACAAAACCGTCTGTATTACCTTGAGAATAAAGCTTAGTTTTAGTTGAGACTGAAAAGCATTGTACAAGCTAGAGTATTTTTCTAATTACTGTCAGTAACACACTGTCTGTAAAGTGAGATGTAAGAAAAAATGTAAGAAAAAGCCATACCTACCTAATACATATAATATGCAACTATTCCGACTGAGTGTCGCCTTATACACAACTTTTGGTTTCAAACATTTCTTTATCAAAGAAGAATACAATTCATTTATTTATGAAAAACGTAGTATAAAGGATACAATAAAATGTTGCATAAAGGGTGTCAAAAAGACTTATAATAGCTGTATAACAAACATAAGTGTGTCACAAAATACATAATAAAACGTAATAGTTTTATCTTATCGACTCAAAAATACTAATATACCTGTAATGCAACGCTAACTGCACGTATTCGTCCTTGTTATCTGGAGTGACTCTCTTGTGCCGTGTGGACAATGGAACTTCGTGGCCCGCCGCAGACGGGATCGAGAATGGAAGTTCCAGGTTTTGAAGCTCCTAAGTAAAGTAAACATTTAAAAAAGTGGTTGTTTTGTGTGAAAGAGGATATGAATGTGAAAGAGGTGGACTCGGATTTGACGAATAATAGGAGTGGAAGAAAAATACATGTTGTGCCGACCTCACTTAACGTGGGATAAGGGCAGGGGAATGATGATGATGAAGTATAGTAAACATTTATTCATTTAAAAAAAAAAAAAAAAAAACTGATATAATTGTCTGTCAGGCGTCACAGCTCAGTTGGTAGTAGCTAGTAGTTAGAGAATGTGTTATATGTGCTGACTCCAGCTTGAATAACAACAACATAATAAAAAGGGGCTATTTCTCAGCTAGAACAGAGAAAGATAACTAAGAAAGAGAACGTATAACTGGTCAGCAGATATAATTTTAGTTTAGATATAGTTTATAAGACTGTTTGTTTTCCTTTGAAATAAAAATGAAATGAAATGAAATGAAAGATATACTATGCCCTTGATAAATAGTATCTTACTTTGTTATGTGGCGTCATATCCCGTATACAAAGCAACGCCGGTAGAAAGTCCTTGTCAACCTCGGCCAAGTCTTGCGGTCTGAGTGGCTGTCCCGCCAACTGGCGCCATACGCCTTCCGCGAGAGAGAGCGAGAGGGGAGATCCAGTACGAATAGCTATACCCATCAGTACACCTGGTAATACAATAACAATATATGTACATAGATCAATTCAAATCAAACTAGATATGTTTCGGCCCCACTGAAAACCAGCGCTGTAGGAACCTATGGTTTCTATAGCTTATGCTGAGTGGCGGCCATTTTACACTTATTTTTAAATGTTGTATGTCATTTATGTATGTAATTCATGGTGTAAATAAATATTTCTTTCTTTTTATGCGAGGGAAAAAAAGATAAGTATGTACTTTATAAACACCAAAAGTTCACTGACCCAGAAAAACATCGGTGGAAACGCGTGCATTTTTAGAATGGTTTAATAAACTGCGGGAAAGGAAAAAAAACATTTTATAAGCACCAAAAAGTTCACTGACCTAGGAATCTAAAACAGTTGAGATGTAGTGGCGTAGCCGCCGTAGGGTTCAGTAGGAATGCGTCGCGTGACGCGCCCGCGTCGCCGCGGCCGTTCGGAGTCGCCATTAGAAGTGGCAACGAACCGTTCTGCAGTTCCTCGCACATTTCCGCTATACTCTCACTGTAGCCGCCGCCGCAATCATCTACACTCTCACCTATAAGATAATTAACAACACTTTTGAAAAAATGTGTAGGTACAATTCACATACATGCAAGGGATTAGATAAAGCTAATTAAAAATTATAATTTCATCATGATAATAAATTATCGACTAATTTGCGAAGACTTTTCTTTTGGACTTTTCTAAAAGAAAGAAATGTTGATTTTTGTATCACTACGATAAGTTGGGATTAGCTGATTGCATGAATACCTATCACTTTTTATATAAACATTTGAAAGCACACATCTTATATTTTTTAGGTAACTTGCTGTTTTTAATAAACAACACTTACCTACAAACTTGACCTTCCACACTCTATGCGGAAGCGCTAACGCGTCTTGTGTAAGCACAGGTAATCTGGCCACCATCTGTCCAAAGACCGATCTCATCCCCGCTGGTCCAGCTAAGCCAGACCCACCCTTCCTAGCCCGTCTCGCTCCCACGCGGGATAACTCTACAACCGGCCCGTGCTGTCTCTCTCGCAGCATTGTAGCCATTATTGCCTGGAAATATTTTACATTTTAGTCTGGTAAGTAAGTAAGCTCACTATTTAAAAAAACTTTTGGTACCCCTAAAACCCACATTGCGGTTTTGAAAACGGTTTTAAAATTCTTTACATTTCTTTGAAAATTCATAGAGTCTTGTAATATGCCAAAGGAAAAACACAGTTAAAAAAAACAATGGTTTTGACCTCAAATGGTTAACAGTTGCCTGAAACAAATCGCCATCAGCAACAAGGCTGCCCATTGTACAAAATTAAGTAGTAAATTAATCAAATATTTGTTGAGAACTGACCTTTCTGAAAGCAGCTTCCTTTACACTGTAAAACAGTAAAGTTCTCAGTTGGTCTAAAGGTCCGTCTAAGATAAGTAAAGGCAAGTTCGGGCAGACTAGCTCGGAGAACTGATGTAGTAGAACCTGGAAAAAACAGACTTAGATAAATACTGTATGTTTGGACTGCATTCTGTATTATTCTGCTCGGACCTCAGTAAATACTGGACATATTTTTCAAAGGATTGAATAAGCAAGAATCCAGGTTAATCATATTTAAAGCTATTGAGTATTGTAGTCATATATTTTTCATTCATTCATCATTATCATAGGCCCGTATTAGCCTACAGGTATAATAAGCCTCCTCCCTCTAACGCCACTCTTTTCTTACAAACTTTTTGCATCCAGGTCTTACTCTTTACAACAAAGATGTCATCCATCCATCAGGCTGGTGGTCTGCCAAGGCCTCTTTTGTGTCCTCTAGGCCACAATTTTATATATTTTTCATTATTTAAAATAAAGTATAAGTTACCAGACGATTGCAGATGAGTTGTGTCGTCATATCTCGCAGTAGGTGACATTCAAGTGGCGGCGGCGGCGGCGGTCTAGGGGCTCTCGGGGCTTCCACACATAACGCGACCGTATGCGCACTTCCACACGCAACCTTCGTTACTCTTTTACCCTGCGGAAATGTATTGTTAGTTAAAAAAATAGAAACGTCTTCAGTGACAATGGCACGGAGAGTGCCATTGACGTAGCCCGTTTTTGGGCCAGACACATTTAACAACGGGGAATGTCGACACGAAGAAGAAGAAGTGATAAAAATATGTTATTTGATACAATTTGTACTACAAGTGTATGTAATCGAAGTGAAATTCTATCAACATTGATTACTAAACTACCTCAAATGAGGGGTGCATTTGAGGTGGGAATCAATGTTGATGAAGAGGACTGATTATCGAAATTAATTTAAGATCTTTAAAAGAGTTTGCAATATAATGAATTAAACATTAATTTTACAAATTAGTAATAACACATACACTAAGGTAAGTTGGAAGTAACTGCTAATTAGCATAAAGTTCTATTTTGCTCTATTTTTATTATTTGTGCAATTAGGAATTTTCTAACATAGCATTTCTTATATAACAACAGGAGAAATCAATGGTCAAAGTCTAACACATTGACACAACGTCCACTGAAAACATGCTCAGTAATGATACTTTCCTGTTAATAAATACTATTTCAAAGAGTAACTCTGTAGTTATCAAAAGTACCTGTAAAGCCATCAAAAGCCTCGGTCGTTGCGCGGCCAATGTGGTTCCATCTCCTAATTGTCCTTCATCGTTGTCTCCCCATGTATACACTTCGCCGGTATCCGTACAAGCCACGCAGTGTAAACTCCCTATATAGAAAAACACGTTAGTAAATTAGATATTCATTTATTTTCATAATTTTCGAGGCGTAAAACGATATTTCGACTCCAAATTTCGTTTTACTCCATAAAAAATTTCGGCAGTATCTAGGGTAGCGTTTACGATTATCAAATTTATTCATAATTGCCCCCAGAAAAAATATTTTTGATATAATTTTTTTTTCAATAATGCTGCGTCCTCGAGACAGTAAATGTGAACATCGAGAACTCTTTCATTGAATGTCAAACAATTCAACATCTCATTGTATGCCACAGAAAATACAACCTTATTAAGTTGACTCTAGCGCTTTTTTCTTACCTGTAGCGATAGAAACGATGAGTTTCCCTTGCATTCCCGTAACTCGCATCGGTCGTCGCACATGCTCGTAGCTGCCGTGCCCTAATCTATGATAGTCTCCTTTACCCCTGAAACCATCAAACTCAATTAAAAAAAACATGTGAAAGGGGGAATTTATTAATCATTAGCGACCTGTCTTGAATGCCACAAACTTTTCCGAATATATTTATCCCACCATACATTGTTATGGTATTTTTTTTTCAAAGGCTCTCTTTGGGTATATCGCAAACAGAAGGAGGCGACAGGCAATTGTGTTTTATAAAATTTATGTTTAAGAAATTTTTATTATAGAATTGATTTACTATAGAATTGATTCAAGTTAAAAAAAATAGCTTACCAAGTATAAACACTTCCGCATTGACAGAGTGCGACGGAAAATTGCGATCCGCACTCCACTTTCACCACACGTAGTCCTTTCAAGCAATCTATTCTCATTGGCAGTTTGCACCCTTCTGAACCACCGCGACCTGAGAAAATCATTTATTTAAACCAAAATATAACTTTCCCTAATGGCACACTGAGAAAGTCGGCTGTTAAACGACCACACACTTTGCAATTTCAATCACGTATAATGGAACATTAACGGCCGGTTTTTCGAACGATGATCAACGAAAAAAACAAATAATTACTTTATGTCAAACTCGGATCAATCGTGATTTGGGTTTCCAGAAACCGGCCGTAAGATGTCGTGTTGGAGAGCCAAGTGTTACTTTCTAATAAACAATGCCTTGGTTTGGTTCACCGCGCACATCTATTGATAGAGGTCTATATGATAACTACAGTCAAATTCAAACAAGTGCAGACCCTCTCAACACACCCAAAGTAAATACATTAAATGAATTTTACCTAGTTTTCCGTAGTCACCATCTCCCCAAGACCAGACGTTGTCATCGTCGGTGATGCAGAGAGTTTGCGCGTCGCCTGAACCACACGCTACGTCTACCACTCGATACATTTGCAGCGCATCCACCTTTTAAAACAATTAGGAAAAAACATAAATATATATTTAGATAGTCTACTGAGATCTTGTGTTATCATTTCAAAATAAATAGTGTCTGGACTTTATCGACGCACGGGATACATCCATCGAGATGAATAGAATAGAATTGGTAAATAAATAATATTTATTTAAGTAATGAGAGATCAGTTACATAAAGTTGATAATAATAAGATGCTATTAACATAATAGTGTAGGAAAAATATATCTTGTGGATGACTAATATAAGACACGTTCGAATATTTTAATTTTATTAATTACCGACTTCGTTTACACTTACCAGTTTCGGAACAAGTTGATCCTCAGAATCGCCATGCCCCAGCCGTCCGTATCGGCCCTTGCCCCACGTGTAAATGCGTCCGCGTGACGTCAGACACGCTGAATGCGCGCCTCCGCATGCGATCGCGGCCACTTCTAGTCCCGACAGCGATGATATTAACTTCGGCCGGTCGTAGCTTCTGCACACGTAAAAATCAACAAAATAAAAACGGGAAAGATATACAGGATGCATTTTTCAGATGAGGAAGTAGTACCTTGATCGTAAACTGAAATATTTCCTTAGATCCATAATTATTTGAGTTATTTTAAACTTCATTTACAAAGTTTAGAACAAATCTACACAGTCAGCAAATTACCCCGCCGCCCATAGTGTTGTGCAATTTTATTTTTTCTATTTATACACCGAAGCTATACTTCCTTAGGAAAGTAACCTACATTTTTTGAGTACATATATTAAACTTCATTTACAAAGTTTTAGAACAAATGTACACAGTTAGCAAACTACCCTGCCGCCGTTGTGCAATACAATATTTCCTATTATTTATCCATCAAAACTATAAAGGAACAGCGTAAAAACGTACAAAAGACTGTATTCTATATTCTAGACTAATATATTCTACAAACAACAAGAACGGTATACTCACACTCTGTTCCCATGTCCCAGTTTTCCATCTTCCCCCTCGCCCCAACTATAAACGTCTCCTTCAGCCGATAGCGCTAAGCAGTGCTTTCCTCCGGAATTACATGCGACCTGTTACATGAATAAGTAAAGTTTAGTTGAAAATAACTTTGGAATTAATTTTTTTTATTAGTGATCTTGGATTTATGATATGGCGTTGAAGAAATTACTTATTTTTATATTTTATAATCAGTAAGTATTTGTTAGTTTTATCTAAATCTGTTTGGCAGATGCAATCATAAAACGCAAAATAAAGTTTAATCGATCCAGATACTAGATTACATAATGAATATACCTTAGTTATGAAGATGTGTTGTAATGAAGCGAGTAATGTAGGCTGTGATACGGAATCGATACCACCGATTCCTAGACGGCCTCCGGCGCCATAACCTGCAAAAATATGGCGGGTCAACTAAAGAAGATATCAAAATATGAAACAGCATGAATTTTTTTTTATTTGTTTAGATGTATAATGGTTATTAAATTCTGTCAGCCACATCTGACTAAGCTGCGCGTTTCATCACTACGAATTTCTACGATTTTGAGCATTACGCAGAATTTTCCAAGAAGAAAATCTTTTAGTGCACGACTGGGTTTGAAACCGCTACCTTAGGAACGGAAGGCGAGGTTTCTACTACACTTATAGAAATACTTACCAGTAGCATAGACCTTGCCATCAGGCGTAACAGCGAATAGCGTTTGTTCCCCGCCGACTAATTGCACCGGGTTGAGTGCGGCTAACGCAAGGCACGGCGTTGGGGCCCGTACTTTAGCTCCGTCCACGCCACCTAACTGCCCGCGATGGTTATGTCCCCAGCCGTACACTACGCAACCTCGAGAGCCGCCGCCCCACCAACCAGTCCAGTCTTCTGGTCGCCTGGTAAAAAAAAATGAGAAACAGTCAATTGTAGTTTTGTTTCAACTATAAAATAAATATTTGCAGTCCCGAAATAGAGAAAATATCTACAGCGTCTAATTGTGAGACACACTATACTTCATTAAAATCGGATTTATCAAACTGAAATGTCATTTGTAGTGCTTTTCAATGTTAAAATTACATTTCTGAAAACAACATTGTTTCAAACAAAGATCGTCTCATTATACAGGATTTTGCCTCAAGCACTTTATCAGAAAAATTATGACGAATTTATCTGACAATCGGCTGCCCTCGAATATCATATCAAAAACAAATGTCAGTCTCCAAGCAAACTAGCCACTTACTTTTGTACCCAATGCAGCAACTGCTCATCATGCTGCTTCGTGAACTTGGCATTATCCTCCCACGAGTACTGATTATCACTGCCGCTAGCTTCCTCGTTATTGTAGACCCCCAGGTCTGCTAACCGTTTCCTCACTTCAGATAGGAAAGGGGTGGGGAGTGAATGTCGACGGATTAGGGCGTCGGCTGTTCTGATTGTGAGGCAGTAGCGTTTGAACCAGAACCAACGGGCTGAGTCGGGGCCGGTGCAAACTTTGGAGTCGACTCGAAGACCGCACGCGAGCCAGGCTAGTTCCTGCGTTTTAATGTTTATTAGTCATTGTATGCATTTGTAATAAAGGTATTATATCAAGTGTTTTTTTTTAATTGAATTTAAAAAATATATCATAATTTTGTGATATGAATCCAATATTATGAATAGAACCAAATGAATGATCCATTAAATACACAAAATATGACCTGTTCAAAGCACACAGCAAGTTACACTATCTAAATGTTTTCACAATACTATAAACATGACAGCTTGAGATATCTAACTTGTAAGTACAACATAAGTTATAGTAAATTATGATGTGTATGTAAGATTCACCTTCATATAATGCGTATGCAGTAAATGCGAGCCGTTTCTCAAAGCAGGCTCTTCATGTTCATATTGAGCTTGCAATAGTTTTGGCAGATGTTGCAATGCGGGCGGAGTTCCAACTCTCTCGCCGTAGCGTACAACCCCACGCAAACGACGCACGCACCACACTCGAGCACGCCACGCTGTAACGACAAAACTTTTGTGATGACTGTACGCGACCCAGCTGATTGACGTAGCCATCTTTACAATCGCCTTAAAAAAAGTCTTAAACTCGACTGTATTTCTGTTTATATGGTATGTTACGCGACGTGGAATGTTAAAGAGTATGAAAGAGGGTAGTCTTGGTTTGCTAATGAAATTTATATCTACTAGCAAAGACTTCAGTTCGACCTGCGATCATGGTGCATGCAACTGTCCAAAATATGGGGAAATAATCAAACTTAAAAACTAGGTAAAAATAGATGAAAACTATACTTTAAGCTGGTTCACAGCGATGCGAGAATTACTGCTTATCGTCAGAAAAGCAGTAATTAGGTACGGTTGTAGTAATTATTTTTGACAGAAACATATAGGTACTCGAATGATTCTTGGTCGCATGGAACTGGCACTTACAATCACCTAGCATATAAGACGATTCTAAATGATCATTGTAATTTTACAGAAAGATTAATTGATTTTGACTTACACAGGGTAGGCATTTGTGCGCATATAGCCAGTGCTTGAGCTAGTCTCGGCGCTAATTGATGATCGTTGGATATCGACGCTAGAAGAGATCCGTCGAGTAAACGCCACGCCAACTCCACCGATGGACAGGCTAGTACGTAGCGATCTGAACTACTGTCCTGTATACACAAACAATTTCACCATTAATAATTCATTTTAATTTAAAGCCTTTTTTATGTGATATTACAAAATGTTATGTTGATAAATATTATATTGCAAGAAAAAAACCCGTTTCAAACAATTAAGGAATAGAAATAAGCCCAACCCAATAAATATCAATTTTGAATAATGTTTTGCATCAAGTATGTCATTCTTCTAGTAACCATAACTCAAGATCTGCTTAGCTTGGGGCTAGATGATGTTGTGTGGATTTTCCAGCATTATTTATTTAATACTCACAACAACAGATTCAGATGGAAGTATAGGATGGACCGTGAACCTCCAACCCCATCCGTTGACAGATCCATCGCTTGTGAACCGCCATCGCACTTCGTCACCTGTCAAACGGCACATATAAGAATCAACTCAACCACATCATAAATAATTTTAAATATCATTTTATACGCACACACTCTTTGACCCATAGATGTGTGGGTATAAAATAAATACGTACGTAAAACCAGCGGTTTGTTTATATCTAAAAACGCACAATAGATACGTACAATTAGCAATGATCTCCTGCGCCCAATCAGCCGGTTCTCTACCGGATCTCGTAGCAAGTACTCTGCCGGTGCCATCAAGTATGGTCAGCGGATCGTTACGTCGCTCCGTGGAGCAACCCTGTTCGAATACTACGCGGAGTGACGTTGCACCCGGGATTTTTACTACTCCTATAAAACACAACATAAGACAATCAGTCCATAGTATAAGTATAACAATGTCTGTACTTCACTGAAGCACACAGTATGCAGACTTTTGCTATTGTTGAATATGTAATCCGAGAGTGGGATCATCGTAGATGTAACAATCGTAAGCATATCGCAATCTTAGCGTATCCAAAATAAACTGCGCGTCGACGCAAGCTCGACTGACGACCTTTTTTACAGTGCAGCGTATCCCAGATACAGGATCGAGAGACGATAAGATTTCGATTGTCACATTTAATCATTTATTTATTTAATTAATACGGTTTACACCTATTACATTAATTGCATTTAGGTATTAATAAATTACTAATTATATTCAAACACAGTCAAAAACACAAGTCACAACAAAATTCTAAATAGGATTAGGATCATGAAGATTTAAGTGCAGAAAAGTTTTAGATAGGTGCTCTAATTCTTTGGTAAGCCTTCACCCAGACAAAATGATCATGGAAGCGGGCTGTCGACTCTGATTGGCTGAGAGATTCACACATGTCAACGACTTTATGCGAAACTACTGGTATACTGCATAATGCATTAGAGATCTATATAATATAGACTTACCAGAGATGTCAGTGTCATCTGCGTATGGATGTGGGCTGTCGACTGTGATTGGCTGAGGCGGCGCGCGCCCCCCGCCCGCGGCCGCCTCCTCTAACTCACACACGCACACCTCCACTACCATATCAGCTACACTGGGCTTACTGGCGCAGAGAGCTGTAGAATTGTTTTTTTGTGTTAGAAAAATGCCTGTACAATTATAGAACATGATGTTTATAGACATATGACACTTTTAAATGTTACGCGCATTTTATAAAAACAAGATAGACAAAGTTTTTTAAAAATATGTACATAATGTCAAAAACTCTTTGTTGAATACGTTTGAAGTGGTAGAGTCGATTTAGATTAAATATAATGTAAAGTTAGAAGCAGTAGAAATAAACTGTAGGACATAACAAGACAATTCCCTATAGCAGATTCGGCACTACCGCATGGTGTAAGTGCTACAACAGAATTGGCAGTTTCAGATCGTTCTATATAAAACGCTTACCCATCAAAACATCAGTGATAATCCTCACAGCACTGCTAGAATCCGGGATCCTTCCAGCCGCGGCTAACTTCAGCAGATCAACCAAAGCTCTCGCGTCTGATTCTCCAAGTTGGGAAGTGAAATCATCGAGTGCCATTTTGGGTGCTTCGGCCTGTTGGACCGTCATAGTGGCCGCGGCAACGGAAACTGCACTTGAAGACATCACAGCGGAATGACGAGATGATATCGAACCACTTAGAGGGCTGCTTGTTCCACTCTGTAGGAGGATATTTATGAGTTTCGTATTAGTACGTACTAGTTTTTCGCAACAAACGCAATGACTGTTTTTAAGTTATCACCTGAAGACCTTATTTTATTAAGGGTGGCTTAGCTAAGAAGATACCACCTACATGTGCTGTTGCTGAGCAAATCAAGGTATGGATAGAAAAGTTGCCTGCTGAAAAATGAGACCTTGTGATTCCTCAGTTTTCTAATCATTTTTAATTAATAATAATAATAATAATAAAAACGTTTATTGACCAAAAACTTACAAGCTAATGTACTTACATTATCATGCCTAATTACAGTTTAGCTAAGTAGGTAGGTAGTTTGTAAGTTTAGACAGATAAATAAGTGCATGACAGATTATAGGTGCGTCAAGAACCGAACTAAATTAACTGTATTTCGGTCCTTTGCGTCTTTTCGTCGGACAAAAAATGTCTACAAATGCAAAATAAGTAAGTATGTAGGTGCAAGGCAATGGTATTGAATGTTCACTTGAGCAGGAGCTAATTATTTGCTATAGAAAGTGGTTTTTAAACATATTATTGATGGTGTAGTGTAGGTAGATTGGAAAGGTTGTAAGATATTGTGTATAAAAAATGAGTGTAATAGGAGTGCGATGTGTTTGTGCGTTCAAGGTGAGTGTGAAAGAAGCTGAGTGAGTTAGTTCTAACCTATTGAAACGAGCGACAGTAGGTACTTAATGAGAATGAAAGTGTGAATACATATATAAAATTAATGTGAAATGAAGAGGTTTGGGCAAATAACGAAAAATAGTGGCCCCTAGTTGTTAAAATCTACAAATAAGATGCGAAGGCCTATACGTACCGGTAAAGTAGCTCTATCAGCCGGCGCTTCGCCCCCGCCTGTTCTGGCATCCCCTTCTGCGTCGGAATCCTCAGTGTCGATATTAACCGGCGCTACCACCGCCGCTGAACAAGCTTCGTGCGCTTTCAATGCTTCCACTAATAGGGTACGAGCCTGGAAAGTATCACCATAATTCAACAGATTATCAGCAGATATCAGCATTATTCAAAAGAATATCATCTGATATCAGCATCTGATAGAATCTGCCCGTTGGGCATTGAGCGAGGGTTTTGTTAGTTCTTCACCTGGCATGCTTGCCCGGCCACGACATATGACCACATTTTTTCAAAGTTAGTACCTAGTAAATTACATTTAAATCTAGCTAATCGTACCTGGGTGATGTGTAATGCTAGAAGCACAAGTGAGAGCGCGTGTTGAACAGCTGCTGGAGGTTCCAAAGACAATGCGGCCGCCGCTATAGACGGTCGCGGCCCCTGTGGTTCTTCTATCGTCGTTTCTTCAGAGTATAGACCTGTGTAAATGACGTTCAATTGTAAAATGATCATAGAAACATATAAATGATCATGCTCATAGGTTGATGAGAGAAGTTTTGATAATTAACAGTTCAGTAAAAAATTCAGAACAAAAAGATACCTTGCGAGAATTCCAGTGAATCGATAGGAATCTCATTCTACTTCTTTGAAAGGCAGATATGTGCAGTTTGATAAAGTTGAGGGTAACTGGCGGTAGGTAACGCCCACGCGGCAGAGTGAGAGGTCAGAGTTACATCTCTCCCTTCTCTTCCCACTTATGGGGAAAGTCACTTACCGAGACTATTAGCTCTGAGTTGATCCTTTATTGTGGGAAAAGGCAGCGGTGACAAATGAAGTTCGATAGGCGGCGGACAGCTGGCGGTCAGTAACGCCCACGCGGCAGAGTGAGAGGTCAGAGTTACATCTCTCCCTTCTCTTCCCACTTATGGGGAAAGTCACTTACCGAGACTATTAGCTCTGAGTTGATCCTTTATTGTGGGAAAAGGCAGCGGTGACAAATGAAGTTCGATAGGCGGCGGACAGCTGGCGGTCAGTAACGCCCACGCGGCAGAGTGAGAGGTCAGAGTTACATCTCTCCCTTCTCTTCCCACTTATGGGGAAAGTCACTTACCGAGACTATTAGCTCTGAGTTGATCCTTTATTGTGGGAAAAGGCAGCGGTGACAAATGAAGTTCGATAGGCGGCGGACAGCTGGCGGTCAGTAACGCCCACGCGGCAGAGTGAGAGGTCAGAGTTACATCTCTCCCTTCTCTTCCCACTTATGGGGAATGTCACTTACCGAGGCTATTAGCGCCGAGTGGATCCTTTATTGTGGGAAAAGGCAGCGGTGACAAATGAAGTTCGATAGGCGGCGGGCAGCTAGCGGTCGGCAACGCCCACGCGGCAGAGTGAGAGGACCCAGCAGCCACTCTCTGCACTCCTTCCACACCAGCAACGATAGCGGGCCGTCGGTTCACGTACACTGTTCCATTGCCTTGCTGACCGTGGTCGTTGTCGCCCCATGCCCAAACCTAACACAAAAGTATGCTATTGGATCTGAACAGTAGTTGAAGTAACTTTGCAAAAACTTATAGAATTTCTATCATGATGCAGTTTTGATAGTGGGGGCAATGAAAAGCTCGTACAACTATTTACATCTTTAAGTGAAGTAAAACGCTATGCATTCCAGAGATACTTTTTAAGTTATTCAGTGCGTAATTCGGTTGTTAGGAAGAAGTCCCACTAATGGATAAACAAATCGACTGGCTTTGTTTTGGATTCATCAGTTTGTTCCATTAATTACACTCACAATAAAAAACTTTTACA
The DNA here is from genome assembly GCA_932527185.1 of Ecliptopera silaceata. NCBI lineage: Eukaryota > Metazoa > Arthropoda > Insecta > Lepidoptera > Geometridae > Ecliptopera > Ecliptopera silaceata. The sequence continues at coordinate 9,445,850 of OW052193.1, read as the reverse complement.
TATTTATAGTACCTGATTTTCAGCAGTAACAGCGATACAATGCAACGCGCCCACGGCAACGTGAATAACGCGCATTCCACGCAGTGCTTCCACTAATGTCGGCCGACGCACATGGGAATCACAGCCATGACCTAGACGGAAGTAATCTCCTTTACCCCATGTCCATACCTGACAACAATAGGTTATTTGGTTATCACATGATACGACAGCAGACTTACGATAACAGAAGTGGGCTACTATAGCTACAAACCTAGATTAAAGTATTCTTGTTCTATCTATACTAATATTATAAAGAGGTAAAGTTTGTGTGTTTGAATATTTGTTAAATTGTAAGGGGTAATATCGGGATCTACTGCACCGATTTTAAAAATTCTTTCACCAATAGAAAGCCTCATTATTGCTGAGTGTCATAGGCTATATAAAAAACCGAAAAAATAAAAAGGCTTTTACGTGGTAGTCCGTTTTGCAAAGTGAATCTGAAACGGTCGAATTATGCCCAACGAAGTGGGCACGGGTCAGCTAGTAAATAAATAAACATGGACCTATGCAAAGCTATGGGAACTAGATTGCGGATAGAATTTATTTTGTTTTGTAAAAACAGGCTTTCGCCTAGTGTTTGAATCATTGTATTGTTGATATATGTCAACGTTAATTGAAAATAAATGATTTTATATTTTTTTGTACATAGAATACATAATAACACCCAGGCTAGAATAAAATTTTGTCAATTCTACAGTTATAGTTGTGGGGCGTTTATGTAACAATATTTATTTTTGATACCAACCTCACCATCTCTAGAAAGTGCCAAACTAAACTGAGCACCGCATTCCACTTGAATAACTCCCAATGTATTCAAACGTTCTATGTTCATGGGTATTGCGCAACCGTCTGATCCTCCACGACCTGATAAATAATACATATACTATACCAAGAAAATAGTGACAAGAAATTTAAAAAAAACTAGGAAAACATTGATCTTCCTCTATAAATACTATAAAACGAATATAAAACCAGCGTATTTCAACAGGTTGTACAAAAGTGATAAGAGAGGTTGGTTGGTAATTATAAAAACGCTGTTGACAGTTTCTCTCTCGCTCACACTTACTCCAAATACACGTCTTTCTCTTTCATCTATAACCGTAGTTAGTATTCTTTTGCATGGTCTGTTCGGTAGAGGATGATGCCTTACCAAGTTTTCCAAAGTCTCCATCGCCCCATGAGAAGACTTTCCCGCAAGCAGTGAGAGCTAGTGTTTGTGCGTCACGTGACCCACACGCGACCTGCACCACTCTGTAGTTGGCTAGAGCTTCTACCTAAAATTTAATGGATATTATGATTATTATTGTTTAAAAAAAAATAGTTTACGTACATTTTTAGCAGTGATGTGTGCATCGGTTCTTTTTGGTTTTGATCTTAAAAAGGCTAGCACATGAAACTTTCCTTTTATGACTCAAAGTAACGAGCTTTACTTTGAGTTTAAGTACAAAACCAGACAATACTAAAAAAAAATTTAGATCAGAAACACAATTAAATTCCAAATACAATAACGAGCAGACATCAGATCATCTTGATATGAAACTATATTAATTCACAAACAAACTTACGACTATACAGTATTTACAAAATGTACATTGGCATATAAAATACATAAGAAACAGTTAAGCTATCTACAGACCGTATGAAACTTATATTTAACACTTACCATTTTGGGCTGCATCTGCATAGTGCAATCTCCATGACCCAATCTACCGTATTCACCGGAACCCCACGTATACAGCTGGCCTTTTGCGTTAATACAAGCGCTGTGGGCGGACCCACAAGCGACGAATACTATTCGTTCACCAGCTAAGCTCTCTAAGAGACGTGGCGCTTCTAGCGTCGATTTGTTTCCATGTCCTAGTTTGCCGTCTTCACCTTCGCCCCAGGAGTAAACCTGATAATATTAGTTAGTTATAACAAAATAGTCCTAATTAAAACATTGTAGATTACTTATATTACAAAAATTTCAAGAGTATCTCTAAAATTTAGTTATTTTTATCTTGAAAATAATAAGGATTATTTTAAAAATGATAATCTATGTCAGTTTAAGCAGCTGTTCTTGATATCAAGGCATGCAAAGTAGCCTAATAGCTGTCTATTTTATAATAATAATCAATAAATACTTTATTGAGGATTAATAAATTGAATTACAAACTCTTAGCATCAAGGTAAAATTAGCCCTACAATAGGCGGTCTTATCGCGCAAAGCGATTTCTTCCAGGCTACCAATATTTTGTTACCTTTCCATCAGCAGTGACAGCCAAAGCGTGTTTCCCCCCAGAATGCACGGCTACTCTACGTACAAGCACGTGCGATAGATACGGGTTGGCGCGTGGCGTTGAAATGTTATTGCTATGGCCGAGACCTAGGCGACCGTTCGTTCCTTCACCACATACATATAGCTGTAAAACCGAACAATATTATTTTATTGTAATGCTTAAATAATGTTATATTAAACATATCATCATCATAATGAACCTATATCAGTCCACTGCTAGACGTAGGTCTCTCATAGGAACATAGCTCCATCTTTCATGTTTTTATCCCACCAGATGAAGTTGGCATAATCATTGAAAAATACACATAAATACACTGTTATTTTTTAATTAGTGGATTGGTTTTGCTGACTTGCCTTTCTTAAATATTAATTTTTAAAAAGCAATGACATAAGTAACTAGTTACTGACCTTTCCGTCATGTGAAACAATGAACAAAGTTTTAGAACCGCCAGCTATATGCACCGGTCGTAAGGCACTCAGTACAGGCGAGAACACAGGAACTTTCACTTTAGATCCTTTAACGCCGCACAGCTGATCTTTATCGTTCAAACCCCATACATAAACCTAAAACAAAACTGAACTTTATCTGCTTACACATAAGATTGCAAATAAGTTCTAAAGATTAATCCACTTACTTTTGGATAGTCATTGGGTAAAGTAGGTGGATTGTTATCAACAGATACTGAGTTGTTTGGTGTGTCTTTTTCCATCCAATCTTCAGCTATGAAGTTCATACTCTGGAAAGGAATTACCAATGAAAATGCCGTCTTATTTTGTAATAATTTAGGTTGAAATTAGTATGCTCACCATGAGAACATCTGAATAGAGCGGGTTAGGTCTAAAACCAGTGACGTATAGTCCATGGACTCGGCAGTCAACGTTTACGCTGCGATTCTGTTTAATACCAATTTCTATGCACGGGTAATACTGAAACAAATGTTACAAGTTTAATATGCAATTACCTCAATCAAACTTTATAAGGTTTTTGTAAAGCTGAAACTTAAGTCTTTTAAATCGAAACCTAGTAATTTCTCCAGTTGAAACTGAAACTTTTAAGTCTTTTAAATCGAAACCAAGTAATTTCTTCACTTATTAGCCAGTTATTCTTAGGCTTACCCCTCTGTTATGATAACCGAATTATACAATACAACAAATACTCAAAAAAAATTTTTATTGTATCCAAGGAATACATTTAACAACACTTTACTAAAGTCTTCTCCCAAATAAACAATACTTGTCTGAGAAGTATAGCTTAAAAGTTTACTTAAAAATAACTATTTTCATAATAACAATTAGAAAATAACGAACCTGTTTGCAGTCAGCCAGCAGTTGGATCTGTGCCAGATGAGACAGCGGTCGTTCTTTGCCGCTGGGTAGAGGCGCGCAAGGCACCGCCGCTATAGATGCTAACGCAGCCTCTTCAAAACTAGTGCCGCCGCGCACTGTCAGCGTCGCCGGCCCGTGAATGCTGTTCGGAACGCCGAGGCCGAGACGACGGATTCGGACGCCGCATCGCATTTCTACGCGGATCCAATGCTGGGAGGAAATTTTGATGTGAGCGTCTTTTATATCTACTGCAATTTATGGGTATAATGAATCTATATCAAGCAAGTGTTTTTCAAAGTTTGTTTAAAGTTATTTTAGGGTTCCGTACCCAAAGGAAGCGAGACCCTATTACTAAAACTCCGCATGTCTGTCACAAATCATGAAGATACTAAATAGAGATCTAAGAAGATATCCGCGCTGAACTATGACTACTGAGTCATGAACGTATATTTAGCTCTATCGTATTTTGTTTATAATTCAATACATAGTTCGTTCAGTACAGATCGTCGGTGCCGCTAAACTTGCACAACTCTAATCACTTCAATCACACACCGTGTTCTAACCCTATGTAGCTGTACATTACCTGTCCAGTTCCACTGGCGCTTTGCCAGTAGGTGTGCGGCTGGCAGTCTATGAGCCGCCTGGCGCCAGCGCCGGGTCGACAGGATGACACTCGCACGGCTCTGATGGAGCCTCGCCAGCCAACCGTCGCACCGCCTGCTCCTTCACCCCATTCAGCTGTACATACATATTATTATATTATACAATGAGCATTTATAGGTTAGCATAGCAGGAATGAGACAATCGTAAACGTATATCAAATACACTGCGCATTTAAATACAAAGTTTAACAGTCAATCTTGTGACAGTGTGACTCAAATATAGCCAGTTCGTTACGGTAATTTCATTGATTACACAGTATACATTTTTTTGGGTTAATAAATTTTATGTTTCTAAGGTGGTATTTGTCAGACTTATTCGTTTTTACTTTTCTGGTGACGATAATTAAATTGTTTTTTTTTTTTTGCATATCAAAAATTTGAATTACAACAATGATTTTTGCGTCAATATTAGTATACTGAACTTACAGGAATCAGTCACTAGCTCCATTTCGCTGACTTGTCCAGTCCACCCTGGCTGAGTAGGATAGTCCACAGTCAAATCACGGCCGTTGCTCGAAATAGCTGAAACAAAACACCATCATTCGAACCCGACACATTCAAACTAACATGTACCTTATTGCTAGTAAATAAAGTGGTTTTACCTTTGACAGTGCCAACGCTGCTATGGTCGATGCAGCCCCATTTGTATCGGGGTTGTGTAACAGCGGCTCGCACTCTTACTTTGTCCCCCACACAGAATGGTGGAGCTCCTGATACAACTTCAGCATGCACTGCTCTTACGCCTGAAATGCGACCTAGACCTCGCCATTCAACCTGAAAAATGAACTTAATTTTAAACTACATATTTCAATTTGTCTCACTGCTAAACAAGTCACAACAGGAAAAAAGGTCTTATATATATACTCTTCAATTAGTAGAATTGACACATAGTTCATACAGCTAAGTTCAAGACTTACATGTAAAAACACATTTTGCTTGATATCACGTTCCACTTTTTGAACTTGACCAACATCACCCAAAGCTACCTGCAAGAAATATATGTACATAGTTTTTTTTAAGTTGTATCAAAAAACGCAACAATATAGTTTTATTGAATTCACTTGTTTGTAAAATCACGTACACTTTCAAATGCTTTGCAGCACCGTACAGTCATCCCCGGAGTGATGACATCCGATAAGTACTGAGCGTATTCATCTTCAGAGGCGAAACAACTGCGCCAACGGTACGGCGTTTGTTTCTTCTCTTTTGGAGGCTTCACTTCGATCACTGAATCGTCCATGCCTTGTTGCGGCAGCTCTAGTAAATGAGCTACTAGTGATTCAACTGATGGCATGCTGTTTCCACCTGAAAATGAATCTTATTTTAATAACACAAGGTTTAAAATAGCGTAATCATCCAGCAATGTTATGATGGAGTACTAACCTATAGTTTGTATAGCACCGTAAACAGCAGTTCGGGAGAATCCCATATCGATAACTTGTTGGACGTGTGAGGAATTAGTCCATGTGTTCAGGTCTTTACGCGCTATAGACACATACAAAATAATTAAGCTGATAAATTGCACTATTCATGATAATATAATGGTAGAAAAGCAACTAAATTGAAGTTACATATTACAACAATTTAAAGTAGGTATTGTAACTGTTACGGCCGGTTTCTCGAACGATAATCAACGAAAAAATCAAATAATTACTATGTGTCAAACTCGGATCAATCGTGATTTGGGTTTCCAGAAACCGGCAGTTAGTCAAAGATAGTTACTTTTTTCTAAATTTGTGACAAGCTACCTACTATCATGACATAAATATAACTTACACAATGATGACGAGCTGTTATTTGTAATCGTTTCAGCCGAAACTTGTAGAATATTACTCTTATCAATCAGAGGCATTTCTGGTGGTACTTCATGATCTTTTTCATCACCTGGAAGAAAAACAAAAATAGTTACACCACACACGCTAGAAGAATTTAGACTTCAAAACTTTCAAAATACAGTTGATTATCGCGTGGCAGCTAACAATCAACACTTTCACCATACATGCTCTAATTTGTCGTTGCAATGTAAGACTTATTGTGGGTATAAATATGGTCGAGTTACCGTTAAGATGCGCGGCTAATCGATGTAAGAGTGCAACGGAAGCCGTTGCTAGTTCTCTTGTAGTGTGTGATGCCGCTAACGGACTAGGCCGAGTTGCGACACCAAGTAATCGACGCAGTAATGTCCCTTCTGTGCCTAGCTTTGTCTTTGACCTATCTAGAGTACCTAAAACAAGCAGAGTATGTTAAAATTGAGAATTGTAAAGCAAAATAAAGGTCGTTCAGCCGATCGAACTGGAAAATTAACTACAAAAATATTTTGTGTATTATGTCACCATGAAATATTTATTACTTATACAACATCTATAAAAGATATATTATGTAATTTATGTATCTTACTAGAATTATCAGGTGGCTGCACAAGAACTTTCCTAAGTCGAGTTCGCGTTGTCAATAATCCTCTCACAGCGCATAGCGTCAGTAATTCCATTTGCTGCTTTCTAAGCCCGTACACGTCCAAATCAGCTGAAACAAAAGAACATTAAAACCTTTGTACACCAATTTGTAACTTCGATGCATCAAGTTAAGGTTTATAATGCCTTACAAGGTAAGTGATGCGGATGCATTGGGGAAGCTTGCGGTCCAGCTCCGAGCAAAGCTGCACAAACTCGTAAAGCGCTTTCACCGCCACCTAGCGGCTGGGTTAGGCGATCGCTTTCAGCGCTTTGGATACCGCTTAGTTCACTCTGAAATTGATATATTATTCAGTACACATGTGTGTTAGCTAATTAATTAAATGTTAACTTTTTGCTGTCGATAAAAATATATTGTTCTGTATGAAAGTGGCAGTAATTATAATTTTTTCGAATTATACGAAAATGTAGGCATGACAAAATACTCAACGTGGCATAAGACTCCGGCGTGTTAGTAGCATTGTTTTAAATGCAGGTTGAAGAGCAGTGTAAATAGATCTCGATGTGTAAATAGATCACAATGCCAGTTTGTAGCAGTCTACTCACCTTTGTCTGAGTATTGTCATCGTATATCAGTGAAATCTTCGCTCTAGGAGTAAGTTGTGTGACAATTGCGTTTCTCGAAGGCGATCCCGTTGACACTCTATGACCGAGTCGGATTCGCCATTCCACTCCACCAACCACGCCCAGTGCACCCGCTGCAAGCAAAATTCGACTCTCTAGCAATCACATTAAAGGTTAAATTTGGGTAAAGGGTTAGTATGATACATACCAATAAGACAGGTATCCAAGCTGGGTGGCGCTGGTTTCATTGTTTGTGTCATTTCTTGGCTTACTTGAGGCCACCAATGCCAGTCACATGTTACCTGAAAACAAATTCTTTGAAGTTCTCAATCCTTCTCTTCGCCAAACAATTATTTAAAAAACAATCGGGTAATTCAATTCCGACTATTCTACCGTTGCTTTATTCGTATGTTATCGTGAGTTCATAAGCTGATTCGACTAAAAAAACTAAGCTAGGATTCGGCGATGGCTACTTTTATGTCACATGTAGATTTGTACCATTAAATTTTTTTGTAATTCTTATTTTTTGTGCTAAAATACAATGCCAGGCAACTCAATAGTTAACTTACTAGTATTAGCTAGTTAAACGTGCCTCTAGGCAGAAAACAGTGTTTTCAGAGTTCTTACCATTTGAGCAGCTAGTTGCAGTTTTTCCAGTAACAACGTAGATATAGGTCCGTGCCACTGCGGCGCGGAATGTAGTTGCCTCACTAGTTGTACTAACGCTGCACAACTGGCGCCCGTGTAACCGGCAGTAGCGGGCGCGCGCCACCTGTTATCTGAATCCAGGAACTAAAATTACTACGTGAACTATATTGTCTCTATACACATTTATTTTTCGGCTGTTTATTGTCTTAATTTGATTTTCATTAATAATTGTAATTGTGAAACGATAAATCGTGTTTCGAATTCGTCGAAAGCCAGCGAAAGGTTTTTTAATATTATACAAGCTCTCGCCCACGACATCGACCGCGTACTTATTTTTACTAAAAAAATACATACATGGGCATTTATTTATAAAAGTGTCATTTTTCAGCATGTTACATACCAATTTCTTCTTCCTCAGCATTGATTGCAATCGTGTTGTGGTTGAGTTTCAACGCCGGGTCTTGAGGATGTGTTTCGAGCCACAGTCGACCAATCAGTGCCAAGAGCTGCGCGCATACTGTATGCCGCCATTCGATTGGCCCTCTGTGCTCGACTAGTACTCGACGGAGTAGCCATAGAGATTGAATCTAGGAGTAAAGGACGGACATAGTAGTATTGTATTGTCTTTTACTTCTGATCGACCGAGTTCAACATAGTCTTGACTACTGCTTATGTAAGCGTTAAGAACTGACAAATGCTTGAAGCCACCATATTGAATGAAATAGGCAAATAAAATAAATTGAAGGAGCCTGAATCAACATGTAACCCAATATAGAACAACATTTTGTTTATGCTATCTTTTAATTATGATAACTTTGTTTTTGTATCCGATGATGACTATAAACATATTATTACTCACTTGTAAATAAATATAGTCTTGATTGATTGGTTTGTCCGTTGTTGAAACAATACTGTAGCAGAGTTCAAACCATGGATCAGTGCATAGTGCTGCCCGCATTTCCGGGGTTTGTGCACTGGCTGAAATAAACAAGAAATATAATCAAAGGATATTTTTTTAGATTGTTTGTTAATAAGTTCAATAAAGGTTTAAAGGCTATGTTCGGGCATTCTTGTGGTTTCTCATTATATTCAATCCTAGCCATGCCATTCCGCTTAGAGCTGAGCCAAACTGTCAAACTATTCAACTGTCAAACTGACAATGACAGTCACAGACCAGCCGCTCGACCTATCAACGTGCCGCGCGGTCCGCAAACCAGTCTCGGAAGAAAACTCAAAACGGCGGCGGTTTTTTATTGTCTAAAGAACTAATAATCTAAAAGACTAAAATCGGTGGTCTGTCGGTGATGGTGCGGTGACCTTCATCAAGTGTATATCTGTGCTTCATACACTAATACCTTGACGGAACTTCAAGGAACGTTGGACCCTCAACAGGACGAGCGGCTTGGCGGTTAGCGGCCAGAGCATCGAAAGGTAGGCAAGATTGCTTATTTTGGGAGCCAAGGAATGCTTGTTTCATTAGAACCTTATATATAGACAGACAAACAAACAGGCTATATATCAAGTTCTAAGAAACCCTCAACCCTTAAGAACTCTTAGTTTACAGGGTATTTTTGAAAATAATATGAAACTAACCTCTTAACAGAGCCAGTGCGGTATGGTAATGTGCTGCGAAGGCAGTCGGCGGCGGTGTGGCGTGAGCATGAGCCAAAGCCAACATTCTTCTTTGCAACGCGGCTACGTTCCTTCGCGCTACGACACCGGTTGGCCCTTTTATTGCGCCTATGCCCGCGCAAAGAGCCCTAATAGCACCCGTACAAGACCCTCGTACTTCGCTCACTGGCCACCATTCTGTGTTGTGTTCTACTACTGGAAAATTATAAAAATACAGTGTAAATACTTAAAGAAAATCGTTCCAAACTAAGAAAAAGAAACCAGATAAAATTGGAGATGACGCTTCACCTCTCAGGCGATTTGCAATCTAACTTCCATGTGAATAAAGTTGAATTTACTTACCTCCACTCACACCATGCACGGTCTCGTCAACAGACGGCGGCGGTGACGGCGACCGCGCTAACTTGAGATCATATTTCCCTTCCTTGCCCATTCTGTACGAATTAGTGCCTCCAGCGTCCCATGCCACTCTGACCCAACCGTCTTCGCCGAGCTCACCGATTACGCGACCTTCACCGCCGGATAAACCATCCTAGGAGCACATAAGGTTGAATTTTCCGTAGCAATGCCATACTAGATTGTTAATAGAGCAGATGAAATTCTCACCTGATCCCCCCATTTCCAATCCCTTCCTCGTACAACTCTAGTGCCGATTTTCATTAGAGAAGCGAGTTCAGGTCCCGATAAAGACGTACCACGTGCTCTTGCCCCTAATCTTTCATCCTCATAGATGACCAGGCAATCAGCTGTAATATAATTAGATTTAAGACTCTATTTCAGTAACAATACGGTGGTTAGTGTAACGATATTAAATACTCACATTTTGCCTTCAAATTATTGCAGATAAGAGAAGAATATTGAGATGATTCTCCTCCAATTTGTTTCAGTAAGCTCAAACATGAACTTAAGGCTCCACCGTTTATTAATTGTTCCAATTCTGGACCTCGACATCCTTCCATAAGAAGGGATAATAATGCTATTAGAAACCTAAAATTAATATACAACTTAATATAATACATTATATGCTTTATTCCTATAATGCAGTGGTTGAAATTTAAATGCTCTGACCTTGCTCGAGAAGGACGGTTCAATAATGCGTGTGCACCATAATTCGCACTCATTTTCAACGGCAAACTTTGAGTAGGTTCGCCTTCCAGGACTCTAGTCTTTAACTCTATTAGAATAAAGTCTATCAACTTTGATCTTTCTAGCAGTACCATGTATTTAGTATGCGGTATCACAGATTCAATGCCGTTCATAGGCGGGGTTAGTGGAATGGTGGGTTTGACAGGTACGTAAGGTACTGAATCCGCCATTGACGCTCCTATAAGGCCGGTCAAAGCAGCGTACTTGACGCTATCGGACATCGTTTGCGACGAATGTAGAATACTGTTTATCATACTATATCCAGTCTTTCGTATCTCTGCTCTTTGTACCTGGAAATCGACCATGTTATCGAAGAAGCTACATTTTTTTGCAAATTAAAAAATAGATAACCAAAAAGATATACCTGACAATACAAAGCGCGTCGTAAAATATCAATATCACAGGGTTGTTCAGTTATCACAAAATCTATAATAGCAGCAGCCAAACCTTGCTGTTCTGGCGTCACTTCTTCTAGCAGCCAATACAAATCTGAAACACACAGTACACTTAAATTTTGAGCCGCGTAAATCTGATATATTTCCTTACGTTGATTTGTTTAAATAACAATAGCAAATAAGCAATTGTATCACGAAGTTCTAATAACGTACCTCTTTCATCACAGGCGAGCCTAGACACCCAGGCGTTGACAAACTTGTTTCTTTCAGACGTATCATCATCCTTTTCTTCATCAGCCGTTATGAGATCATTTTTGAAGTCGTCGGCGAGCATTCGAACTTGTTTTTCGCTCTCTAAAGATTCTCTCAGTACTAAGGGTTCGGTCATATCTGTCGGTTCGTTCGTTGGAGTCTTATCTAAGTCAGCTATTTGTCTTGCGTTGTGCTTCTGTACTCTGAGGCGTATTTTTTCAGGGCGCTGTTCTCTCCGCGATACAACTTTATTCGATGCATCGACTTGGTTTGATGCATTTTTCATTTCCTTTTCCAGCGGTCTAGGTTTTACTTTCAATTGTTTGATTCTGATTCGTGTTTGCGGTATCAATATACCTTTATCATCTTCATCCTCTTGGCTGTAGCGGTCTTGTCCGAACGAAGGGGGTACTCTTGGAGGTTGTGAGATTCTTAAAGCTTGTTGCATTCTCGGTTGCGAGATCGTAGTTGTAGCAGGTTGTGGAGCCTTTTGAGGTTGCGAAAGAAGAGCATGTTGTGGAACTTTATTTGGAGGGTGGACGAAGTTTTGAGGTTGCATCTGAACATTAGGTTGTGACACTCTCGGTGTTTGTGGGTGCGGTGGATGCTGTGATGTTTTCGGAGGATGCGAGTTAGCTGCGTGTTGAATAACTTTCGTAGGTTGTGAAAGAATCGTAGGCTGAGGTTTTTTCGGATGCTGGGGAACTCTTGTAAGTTGTAATACTGTCGAAGGCTGCGAATGAACCACTGTTTGTGGGTACTTAGGCTGTAAAAGTACCGCTGATTGTGAACCTTTCAGAGGTTGTGTCTGTACTGTTGATTGTGGATATTTGGAAGGTTGTGAAACTAACGCATGCGATTTTTTTTGCGGTTGGGAAATCACTGTCGTTTGCGAAACTTTCGATGGCTGTAAAAGTACTGCAGATTGTGAAACCCTCGGCTTTTGAGGATTTACCGCTGCTTGCGGAAATCGTGATGGATGCGGAAGTATCGTTATTTGAGGGACTTTAGAATTCTGTGAAATCATTGCATGTTTTGGCGAGCGAGGAATTTTTAATGACTGTGACATTTTCGCAGCTTTTAATGCTTTTGTTACTCTCGAGGAGTGGTTTACTCTTAGTGTTTGTGAAACTCTAGGAGTTTGCAATAACTTTAAGGTTTGAGCGCGCTGCTGAGATGTTACTTTGAGATGCTGGAGAACATTCGGAGGTTGTACGCCTATTTGCCGCTTGGGAATTTTTAAAGAACCTGTATGAACTTGTTGAACGCCCTTATTAGGTTGCATTGCTTTTACTTGTTGAGAGACTTTATTGGTTAGTATTATCTTCGACTGGGGTCCTTTAGGCTGCGAACCATTCAAAGGTACTATAACAATATTTGGCAGATCATCAGGAGTTCTGGTACTCGCATTGGCAATGGTGGACTTGAGTATTAGTGCATCGCCATGTAAAAGACTGCCAGAAACTTTGAATATGCTTTTGCTTAGACTGTTCTGTCTGTTTCTGAGTTCCTTAGTAGTTTCTGTTGTGAACCGACGTTTGAAGCTTGGAGTTTTGACTGCGCGCGTGACTTTCTGGAATATTCTTTTGGCTGTGGGTTGGCGGACGTATGGCGGTCGTTTGTTTAGTGCGCTTACGGCTGGTGAAATAGCTGGACGGATATCATGTAGGAGAAACCTAGCTCGTTCTAAGGGTGCTGCGCAAACCTATGAAACAAATGTCCAATTAAAGCTAGATTTGACATGTTTTATTTACCTTTCACACGAACATATTGTCACCAACCTCTTTATATCCACGCGAGAGCTGCTGCCTCGCTCTCATTAGAGTCCATTTGCATTGTTGTACCATCTTCACGATTTCCGACATAGCGGGTGACAATTTCACTTCACCTTTGTCTTTTTCTACAACAAAATTGATTTTTCATACATTTTCGTTCATTTCATACATTTCGTGATCATTCTGTGAGTTTTAGTTCACTGGTAGAGAAATTGATTAGATAAAAAAAAAAATACCTGCAGTTGCCGTAGCCAAAGCATGTTCTTTAAGCCCCGTGTGGTACAACAAAGCCGCTAATAACGCTCGTCGCAATTCTTCCAACGGATGTTCAGGGGGGAAGTGGGGAGCACAGCCTTCTCGACGTTCGCACGCCCACCATAGATGTAAGGCTAGGGGATCCTGAAAACACCACAAAGATTTTGGAGAGCCATTGTTTTTCTACAACTTTACACATCCATGGCTATCTATAGTCACTCTGCACGAATGACTTACTTTCATCTTGGGAATGCAAATTTGTGAGAACAATACCGAACTGTTAGATGGCCAATACGCTATATTATGAAGTTCTTGTTAAAATTAACTACAGGGTCAAACAAAAGTTTACCCCCAAACTTTCAAATTAGTTTCACAATGTTTTTAACAAAACAGGATAATTTAAATCTTAGAATTTTTGCCTTGCAACTTCTGTGGTTGGACTATTTTCTGAAGACATTATGAACTTACGTGTAGCTTAGACTCAGCCAACGCGTGTAACAAAGCATCAGCTCGTGCCGTTGATTTAACAAAGTTCTTATCAAGTCGAGTCGGTGGCCTTGGAAGTCGTGATGGCAGAGGAACTTCCGTGGCTGGACTGTTTCCACCTGTAGATGATCCGCTACGAGCTTCAGCTTTTTCTTCCTCGAATGGATTGACTAGTTGCAATGACTGAAAATGTACTTATATTTATATGGATTCGTTTTTCGATAATAGAGGTTATTTTAATCTTGAAGTAAAATTTTATCGTTATACTTGGGTCAAAACAACATGAACAAGTATAGAGGCAGTGATCGACAACCAATAGCGATATTTCAATGAGTATTTAACTATGCCTAGTCAAAGCCGTATTCAATTTAGCGAGGTTAATTTTGATCCATTCATTATTATACTTTGAGCATTATATTGTGGATGAATTGAGACATAAAGGGACATTATAGACAAATTAATAGCAATTTTATATTATTTTGGGCAACTTGATACTGACATCTTTTCTATCTCTTGAGGCGAACAATGTGCTTACCAGTAAACCGCCTCTGAGAAAAATAGCAGTGGCATAGGGCGATGCTTCTTTCTCAGCCTGCTGCGTGGGCAGTGACCGGGCCAGTTGAACGCCGCTTTGCGACAGGCCTAGTGCGCATTGAAACGCACTTGACGATAGGATATGATACGCACGCAGAGTTGCTGTACTTTCCTGTAGAAGATTTATTTATTTATTTTATTCTTTTAATAGTGTCTAACATTAAGTGAGAGCGCACACTGACGATCAAACCTCTTTAAAAGTTACGTGACTTGAGTATAGTGTAGAGAGGGACGTCGAATAAACTGTCTAAATGCAGTTTCATAAGTCGGTGTCCGACAAATACCCTATCTATAAAAACACTGTAAACAAAATATACTTTAGATTCCCAAACCAGTTACCAAAGCTTAAAGGTACTTCAATTTTCTAGAACCTTCTAGCAAACGTTTATAAGAAACCTAAAACATTGTAAATTACAACAGATCACATAAAAAGAATCAAAGTATGGTATACTTACATTACAGCTGTGGCTATAAATCTGGTCAGCAAACATTCCAACACACTTCTCAGTGATCCGCGATAAAAACGCTGCGTGTGGCGGCACGCTTAAAGCAGACGTCGCGTCACTTCCCTTCAACTTTTGAACTAGTTCAACTGTACTAGCGTTTTCGCATTCAAAGTTTTTCACATCGAAAACGTAGCCGGATACTATTATCCACGCACCGCCTTCTTTGATTTTGTTTACTATGTCGCATCTGTTGATATGGAATTAGTTATGAATCAAACGGGCCGAATGATAATGAACAAATCAAAATTGTGTAATGTTTTTGCAACATTGTTGTGATTGGGTTGGGATATCTTTTAAATTTAACAACCTGCGTCAGATACGTACCCTCTTTGGCGATTTTGCGACCATAGGAACGCTAGAGATCACACTTATTAACAACGTATTCACAAAAAAAAAATGTGTTCAGATCAAGCAGACACCACATTGTGTAAAATTGTGTTACTTACTTTCTCAATATAGCATTGCTAAGTTGATGCTTTTTTGTCACAAGTCCTGGCCATCCTAATAGATCAGCGTCAAGTCTTGTTGTCGACGGCAGTACTTTAGCCGCGTCGTCACAGGAGCGCGTTATCTTTACTATTGAGTGGGTACAGTCGGCGAGCACGCTGGGCGAACGAGCCGCGCATGCGCATAACCACGCACTAAGCTCAGTTACTACACGACCTGGAAACAATAAAAAATATTTATTAAACTTATTAAAATATTTGGCTGGTACAAAGTGCATAGGTATATAGTAGGTACAAAACAGCTTCTTCGTAAGAAAAACGCACAAAACATAAAAAATAACTTAACCATAGAACATGTATAGGCGACCAAGAAATTGGTTTACCACTTTCGATGACATCTCCCAGTAACATAATTATTCGCTAAGGATTACAAATTGACAGATTCTGACGTAGCAGTCATTAATCTGTCAAGCGAAAATAGCCCTTGATGTTTTGTACGTGCAAATGATATTCAACCTTAGAGTGGTAAACCAATTTCTTTGTCGCCTTTAAATAGCGAGCTTAACCCTAAAAAGAGTTCTTTTCCAGCAAACCTTGGAATGGCCCTTGAGAATAATCACAGTTCTTTGCCTTGTCATATAAGCATGACGGTTTCAAAGTTCTGTAGCCTAGATAAACATAGCGTATTTATTATTGGCAGTTTAGCTAGATCTTTTCGAGTGGTTAAAATCACCGAAATAAAAAATAGTTATATTTAAAATTGCCACATATTAACCAATAGTATAAGTAATGTTCAGTATAAACTTACCAACAATATCGACTGCGAGTAGATCACACAAAGCCGCCAATTGCGAGCTGTCAGCCCTTCTCACGGCGCGTTTGAAAGACAACAAGGTAGAGTGGACGTGCTCGGCTAGCAATGACGTGTACTGATTCAATAAGACTCTGACCCCGCCTCGGGACGCACGTCCACCGCGGTGCCACATCGCTTCGCAAAACAAAAGCCTGGAAAGAACTTACGGTGAAACCACTTAATCAACCTCATTTCTTCTGTCTGAAATATGCTAAGAATTTGAAAGTGTACAATGCACGTGTACATTGAAAATGTACACATGTAATTTCACATAGAAGACACTTATAAGATATGAGAATTACAAAAGGATAACATAAGGTTCAAACTTGTATGATAAAATCATGCGTCAATGACACTGAAAAACAGCCAAGGAATTGGTAAAATACATTCGATTTTGGACTTTTTGGACAGTTTTGATGTTACACAACATACCTTTGAAACCGTATCAGTAGGTCACAGCTAGGACTGACCGTATCGTGCCCTTTAGGGACGTCAGTTTTGCTCTTATCGCCGTGTATTACCGCATTTATTTGCATGCGTGTCTGACAACTCGTGTTCTTGATTAGATGTTTCACCTGTAAATAGATATGATTGAATTACGTCCATGAACTTTGGTGTATCAGATGGAAAGAGTATTACAAAAAATGGCGTTTATTTACCAAATGCATAAGAGGTACAGATGCTCCTTTTTCTGGGGTCGTATTGTTTAATTGATACTCTTCAGTGCATCCTATAAAACATCAATATGTTAAAACATACATTCATAACCAGTTCGAGTCATTTATTAATGCTTAATTGCTTACCGGTATCAATATTTATATCACTATTTTCACCCGTAGTTTTCTTTTGGGTTCCGCGCAGTCCTGTTATTATGTCAACTTGATCATAACTCCTGTAATTAAAAAAAACAATAAGAATTCTACACCACAAGAGCAATCACGGATAAATTTGACAGACGCCCGCGTTACGTAGACCTAGGGTATTTAAATCACAGTGCGCGTCAACGTCACATCCATTATTATTGAATGTTGCAGAATCACGCGCAGTGTAAGTACGATATGTTTACATTTATCGTGATTTTCAGACTTTCCTAACTACCCCCTATAGCAGTGTATGTGTCCTTCATGCATCAACGTGGCATTTTTTCTAACGCAAAGTTTAAGAAGGCCATAGATGCCATCACTTGTAATACCCGCTTCAAATTTTTTATTAGTACACAAGGAGATTTTGTGTGCGGTGGCGTGCCTGAAATATTCGTCACGTGCCATTTATGACACGCGTGCTATTATTTATTAGTTCGTTATCCTCGCTTTATAGGACGACTTACGCATCTAGCTGCAAATGGTTGTAAGTATCAGCGGCGTGTGCTTGTAACGCGGTTTGCAGCGCGTCTCGCAACCCGCCGCCGCCGAGCAGCGACCATACCAGAAGTTCCGTCATAAACCGAGCCCCAGTACTTGCTGGTGCTGAACCTATGTAAATAATTTATTATTATTATTAATCAGCCATGGCTGTCCCACTGCAGGGCAAAGGCCTCCCCTCCCTCCTTCCACTCTTTACGATTGAATGCAGCTACAGGCCAAGATGGTAGTAATAATTTGGTGTTGAATTAATTAATTCTCCCGCGACTATATTCGTGTCCTTTCGAATTTTTTGGTCAGTAAATTCATCGGCTCGGGATAAAAAGCTATACTTCATTTTATTGTCTATTATACTTACTAGGCTACAGCATGATAAAAGGGCAAACATCAGAATTTTAGCATGACAAGTAGAAACTGAGTTAACATTTATAATACTCACAATGGTTTGTAAATAATATGATTCAAGTAACAAACTCAAGTTGTAACACATTCATTTATAATTTTCCAATCATATTTTTGAGTGTGGAATTGTCTTACACTCAGGCAGTTTCTAGCAGCAACTTACCCTGAGGTAGTAATGCAATAAGATGGTGTGCTCGAATCTGCGGCGTCGGCAGTAACAGCGGCCAGGCGGCGGCTAAAGCGCGTCTAGCGGCCACTGCAGCCGGCAGCCCCGCCCTGCCTTCTACTAAGGCAACTAACGCAGTGTGAACGCCTGAACTCCATGAGCGACCTTCACTCTCACTCTCTTCGAGTTCTAAGCCACGGGCACATTGCCAGGCGTGGACCTGAAATATCAAAAAACATCATATAAACCATTCAAAAAAAATATTCATCCATTCATATGCCATCTAATGTCAAACTAAGCAAAGCTTGGGATGATACCAAAGTCTTTGTTTGGTCATAAATTAATTTATTTGTAAATACTTTGTAAACCATTTTCAGGGGCCGAATAGTGATGGTGGATATTGAAAACTCACCTGTAGCCTGAGTAAATTGAGACATGCAATAGCTATACATTCGTTCTCTTTCATCGGAGCCGTAGCACATTGTTCAACGACTAATTTCAGCAGTCTTTCCAGAAATCTATAAAAGAAAATATGTAAAGTTAGGTTTGTCTGTTTATAAAACAAACTCTATTGCTACTGATAAGAGTTTTTACTTGAATGTGCTGTCAGATAAGTCTATAACGAACGGCATACAAGACGGCAGATCTCTTGGATTCTCTTCACTCCACACAAATATGTGTGACGCACCACTTGTGACACCTGAAACAATTATATACGAAAACTCTTGCCTTATTCGTTTATGAATAACCATTCGAATGAATGACATAGTTATTTAATTTCTTACCATTAGCTTTAAATGAAGGGCTTAAAACTTGAAGTAACTGAGGCACCGGTCTAGTTATCTGGGTTCTTTCATGGGTCCCCCACGCGTATAGTAAGCCTTCAGATGTCAAAGCGATTCCATGCGACGCTCCCAAAGACAGGTCTAAGATTTTTATACCTGTTTAACAAAAATCTATCTTATCTATCAATCTATAAAATCCAGTTTTGAATAAAGATAACTTAGACATGTTAAAAGAAAAATCAGTCTTGTTACCAACTCGTTAAGAACTATTTTGGCATAATAATTACCTTGCAATCCTTCAACCGTTTTCGGTATTTTGACGCTCTCTGTGCTACCATGACCGAGTCTATATCCATCGCCTTTACCCCACGTATACACTTGACCACTGAAAACATCATTACATTTTGACAAGTACAGTGGAAAATGACTCTTGATACTAACGGCCGGTTTCTCGAACGATGATCGACGAAAAAATCAAATACCGTAGATTGGGGGGGCTTTCAAAACACGGGGCGAGTTTGATGATAGGGAAAAAAATATAGTTTTTGCTTAATAACTTGCGTAAAACGGAACGTAGCTGATTTTTTTTTGCAATGTTGTCAGGCCTGATTGTTCGGCCATTTTCTCATTCAGATAAGAGTGCGCCGGAGCATGTGCTTTTTCAAAAAAAAAAAAAAAAGTTGAAGGTGAAAAGAGCTATGTAATTATTAGCTAAATAACTCTGAATGTGTAGACTAAACTAATGAAGCTAAACATATATAACTTGTATGATTCATTGTTCGTTTTCTTGTGATTAGAAATCATGTTTTGTTTTTTCAAGATTCACATACATGTTTGGACCATTCAAAGTTTTGTTTCATGGGGTTACTTTGATATTTGGTATGGGGTTACTTTGATATTTGGTATGGGGTTACATTGATACTTATCAAAGTGGCCTTTCGGGCCAATATTATGTTACACTATGATTTTAACATAGTTTTCAATCTCACCCTAGATTCTCTGACGAAGATTCTCAGATGTCTCTATAATAGAAGAGAAGGATATTGAAATGTTTCTTCTGTTGGAAAGGTCCTAGGTGGGAGGAACCATTTTTACATATTATTATTTTCAAGTGATGTTCCAGTAGTAGAGCTTTAACTTTTATAAGGGTATAGAACATTATAGAGCAGTTGATTATTATTTTAATATTTATTATATTATATATATTTTAATAGTCTGATTTATTATGAGAATGTTATGCTCGATTTCATCAACAAATAGTTACCTCATGCATAATTACATATCTGTTTGTGAAATCAGGCTTTTTATAATTAAGTGTCATAAATCAATAGATCATATTTTAGAATTGTTTTTTTTTACGCTTTGAGGCTATTTTGACTACAAAATAGCCTCAAAGCGTAAAAAAAAACAATTCTAAAACATGCCTTATAAATGCAGTCTGGAAACTATTCCAGACTGCATTTATAAGAAGATTATGGTTCGATTATTAAGTATAAAAATACTGACAATTTCTAGAGTTATTAAACTTTCACATACTTATTGATTTGTTTTGTTTTATTAGTTTTTGTTAATAAATCAAAGTAGCCCCTCCGAACCAAAATGTGTCATAACTCATAAAATAACCAGTGGAAATTAAAGTTTTTTTTTGTAATATGTTCCTAATAGGAACTACTTTCGATTTCGATACTAAAAACAGGGGGTATCAAAGTGACCCCACATCAAGTATAAAGTTGATAGGAGAGAAAAAATTTTTTTTCTCGGAAAGTAGTGAAGCAATTTTTTTTTAGATTTTAAATTATTAATTTATTAATGGTTCCCATTACTTATGATTTTTTTTGGATTTTAATACAAAGAATCAAAAAAATTACAAGTAGTTGAATTTCAAAATCTATCAAAGCCCCCCCAATCTACGGTAATTACTATGTGTCAAACTCGGATCAATCGTGATTTGGGTTTCCAGAAACCGGCCGTAAGAATTTAAAGTTCAAACTCACGTGTCTGTCAAAACAGCATGCCAATGTTCTCCAGTGTAAACCTTCGTTATCCGTAAGACTGATAGAGAACTAATAGTCCGTGGAACTCCCGCTTCGCTATCTCCGAATACTTGCACCGCACCTTCCCAAGTGCAGCAAATTGTTTGACTTTCACCCCAACCTAAACACAACCTTATGTTAGTGGTGTTTTATCTCGTTCTTACATGAGCAATTAGAAAGAGATGGAGATATGTGAAATCATGTCAGTATTATTGTTGTACTTGTAGAACTAAAGTAAAATTGGGATAAGATTATGTGACTTTATTTCTGTTACTGAATTTGAAAACTAAACGAGACACCTGAACTGAGCCTTAAAAACAAAAGAGCATCAAACAAATTAAACTTGATAGAGTAAGTAGGTACTCATTATATTATAAGCCGTAAAAAAATAAATAGTAAGATATGTGATACATCTTACCGAGTGAAACATCAATAACTCGTTCAATGTTATGCGCGTTGAAGGATACAGGTTGTGGTGTGAGACAGTTCTCAATAGTCCCGTGTCCTAACCGGCCGTGCAAGCCTCGACCCCAGGTGTACAAAGCGCCTCTTGCTGTTATCACCGCACTGAAAAGGTTTTTATACTTTGAATAAATATTAAATTTAAGATCGAATTTACAAGACGGAAAAATGTAGAAACTAATTGATTCGTAGTTTAGGTGATTTTAAAGTCATACCAAGAAGTACACAATGCACACCGAAGTATATTCATCATATAAGACACAGCCATAATTCTCAACTTTGCCATTCTTTTGATTACAGTTGTATTTACATTGATTGTTTGAAAAAAAGCTTTGAAAAAATAACAAAATATATTCCAAACAGCTCGTTTGATTTTACCTAAAGCCAACAAAATATTTTATCTCACCTGCAAGCAACTCCAGCTGACACTTTAATGACCTCATGGTGATGCAGATGGTGAATTGATGCGGGACTGTCTCTAGGCGCTGTATCGCCATGACCTAATCTCCCATCATCGCCCAGACCCCACGACCAAACACCGCCGCAAGATGACGAGCACAGAAAATGACGACCGGCCGGGTGACACGCAACTTGGGTTATTATTCGATTTTCTAGACCTGGTAAAAAAAATATAAGTATTTTATCAGCAATCTAGTAGTAGTTCACATAGTACAAGCTTTGCTTAGTTTAGGACTAGAGCATTATGTGTGCTGTTTCCCGGGCATTTTAGGTCGAAGTTATTCGTTTTATGTATGTTTTATTTATTTATGCCCTTCAACTATAAACACACGGCTATGGAACGTCTCGAACTTTTTAGCTTGATTTATTTATCGTCAGAAATATTAAACAGTCTAGATTTTTTTACATCATTTTAGATCCTTACCTGGAACTAGATGCGGCGTCATAGTATCATACGGCAAGGTGTAGATAGCACCATCATGGGTCAATAGCAGCGCTAATTTCTCAGCGCAAGCCACTTGTTGTATCCTGAGCATTCCTAACGATATTGATCCAACACCAACTGACACTACTTCTTGAGCTGATTCCGTACACTGTAATAGAGATACTTCGTTCTAATTACAACCCTATTTTATGAGAAATAAAGTTGTTTTTATCACGAATGTGTTGATCGCCTGATATGAGAATTGTAGGGTACTTACAGTGACAAATCCTTTTAATGGAGGTAAAAGAGGAGTTCCAAGTCGGTCCAAGTGGCACAGTAATGCGATTCCAGCTTTTCGAACGCTCATTAGTCCATCACCAGCGGGTATGTCTAGCTCTCTATAAAATGGACACAAACAGAGAATTTTTACGCAATTTTACAATCTAGTTATCTGGAATTTACAAAAAAATAAAACGCAAGTAAAATCAAAACGCACAAAATATTCACATAATATTTGTATACAAGTACATATCAACCTACAATAGAGATAGTATTAGAATTATAGTATAGAGATAGTATATTTATAAAAAACTAAGCTTAGCTAGGTAGAGTACTTAGATACTTACTTTAAATATATTGATGTTGGATTTGGGTCTGTGACTGGTTCGTTGTTTATTATCGGGTTTGGAGTTGGTACTTTCGCCATTCTTCGTAGAAACGGTCCTAGGGGTGCAGTGCAATCTTCTAATGTTATCCTGCATTCAAACAATTTACAATTAAGATGAAAGTTAAACCCGCTTTGCAATATTTAGAAATTTTAGCAAAATTATTTAGCGAAATTCTTAATTTATATCAATTAAAACTATCCAGATCAATTAACAAGAATATTGTAGCTGATAGGAGCGCGGAGTGATGAAGGCCATGGGTAATAAAAACACTATTTGAAATTTATAATGAAAAAACCGCCCGATCGCGCGTGAACAAGCACACAGGTACGTGAAATGCGTTGTCTACAAATATCTTACCTATTATCCGGCTGTCGTTTCTGTCTAGGAGGTAACGTGACTAAAACATCAGCAGCTTTCAAAAGTGCGGGTAGTTCAGCTCTACGGGCGCAAAGCTCCACCCACACACAGATCGACGTCCGCCAATCACCGAGCGGGACGTTGCAACCTAGTTCACTGTTC
Source organism: Ecliptopera silaceata (assembly GCA_932527185.1). Classification (NCBI taxonomy): domain Eukaryota; kingdom Metazoa; phylum Arthropoda; class Insecta; order Lepidoptera; family Geometridae; genus Ecliptopera; species Ecliptopera silaceata. The sequence continues at coordinate 9,422,243 of OW052193.1, read as the reverse complement.
AAAGGAAAATGCACCTTATTATAGTTCAACAAGGTTTACAATCAGTTCTATTTTCTCAAGTGGAATGAGCATTCTCAAAAAAGTGTGAGCTCAAATGCTCTAATCTAAATCTGGAATTTCCTACAATGATAACAACATCAAAGTCCTGTTATAATCACTGAAGAACATAGGGCTCACAGCCAAAAACTTGCTGAGACAAATGCCCTTGTCTAGGATTGTTATGCTAACAGACCAGATTATTTTACAGCACTCTAAATGGCCACTACTTATAAAATATTATCCATTTTTTTGATACAGATGATACAACTACATATGTTAAACTTACCCAGCTACCACTTGGTTCAAAAACTTAGCAGCGCTGTCAACAACCTCCGCCCATATCCGCTGCGATTTAGGCGTGTTTGCTGCCCCAGCGCCGGCGTATAACGCAGCGTCGGGCAATGCTCTCACAGCATCCAAAGCGTCTTGCAGCAACGCGGAGCATACATCGGCATCTTCACCACAACGCCAGGCGCGACGGACTAGTGATAGGGCGAGGCGTAGGGCTGCCCGGGCTCCGACGCGGGCTAAGCCAAGTGAGCTGGAATGTATTTAATTAGATGAGTGAATTTGTAAATTGGAAAAGCATATTCACTCTTCAAACTAAATTGGAAAATAAAATAAAGTGGATCTGTGAATAAGTAATCTGCACTATGAGCAGAATGAGCAGATGTTTTGTTGTTTGTGTCACGCTGTTAACCTCATAATTTGTCCACTGCATGACCTCCCAGATCCACAGTCATAATTTTTTTTTACATTACTAATTGTTTGTTCAAAGACATTAAGAAATAACAAAATTTATAAAATTTAAGGTATGTACCTTTCCATATCATCAGAACTAGGCTCCTCTCCATCTTCCTGGCTATCTGTGCTTCTTTCAATGGATTTATTCAAAGAACTGACCACATTACTTAGGGCTCTGTTACTAACTCCATGGGGAGGTTTTTTGTCAACTTTTATTTTCCTGTTCTCTCTATGATGGCTTTGGTCTCTAGAACGTAAAATGTTATTTTGAAAATTACATACACTAAAATTCTTATTGGTTTCTTGTAATATAGATAAAGGAAACCCATTACAATTTTTTTTTCTTAATCATTATTAAATTCACTGCAGTAGAAGTTGGCTTATAATGCAGTTAGCATGCTTATGATAAGAGTATAATTTCTAAGATAAAAATACCTAATAACAGCAACTAGATGTCTATTGCAGAGTACTATCAAGCGACGGATTTGTGATATGATCGGACATGTGACAGAAGTATTGATAGCCCTCCCTCGCTGCTCCCACACCAGAGAATCCATGAGACTTTGCAGGCATTCAGGACCTATGGTTAAAGAAAACTACCTTAAAAACTAGATACTAAAAATAAATGTTAAAATACAGCAGCATTGAATGAGCAAAATCACATAGTAAACTTATAAAATTCTTATATTCATTAATACAAAATATGAATGATCTATCTGGATCTACACAGCATGCCATAAGAGGTCTAAATGTGTACCTACCATTTTTTTTTATAAAACTCACAATAGAGATCTTATTAAAAGGTTCAAATAAATGTGAACAAATTTAATAAAAATCAAGACAGTCATACCAGGGTCCAGTTTCCATTTCAGGTCATCTACAACTTGGAAAGAAGGTGTTGGCGCTAACAGCTGGTTTTTTAAACACATTCTTTGGTCTTCTTCGGCTGATAAGGCTGTGCATGGAGAACAAGCACAGCCTGAGTGAGGACCACATAAACCATCGCAGCAGGTACATGTTAGGATCTACAAATATTATATTTTGTTACTCAAAAATTATACTTTCCAATTCTATATAGGAACTCGTTTAGTACTTACTCTAAGTCCACAATAATATTTTCCACTGTCCCCAAGTTTAGCAGTTATTCCTGCAGAATTAACGAGGCCGTTTCCGGCCTCGAAATAAATTTCTCTGTCCTGCAAGAGACTGTTGTACAAAGTACACAGGGCTTCCGGACTATGCAGTGCGTCTTGTAAGTCAGGATTTAACCATTTTGCATCCAAATGATGTTGCGGACGAAATATGAAATCGTCCTGTTCGTCAGGGCCAGACATTTTCGCAACCGGCGCGCCTTCTTCACTTTCATATGTTCATTTTTCTTTTGATTGGACTTTAACCATCATTATTTTACTACACTGCATAACTGACTAAGTGTTCTATATAGTAAAAAAACTCGTAAAAACCAAAATCAAAACGATGAAATCAAAAGTCGAGCAACTGGGGAGAACCACACAAAAAGAAATCAATCGAATGAACCAAACCAACAAATTGAACTAAACTTCTTCTTTTTGTTTGATTGAAGAACAATTGTCAAATAAATGATACTTTGACGGTAAATTGCCATGAACATAACAGAGTGCAAAAAATGACATTGATGGGAGGTTCCGTTTAGGATATGTCACTGATGTGTCACAGTCAACTTCAAATTTGTCCATTCTCGTTTCTCGTTACAGTTTTTTAATTAATTTTGCGTTGTGTGTACGACGGCTAGTGCGTTTTATCAAAACTAATAGTTTTTGGAGTGGTTTTAGTGTTCATGGAGTTTGTTGGGCCGTTCTAATGGATGTGGATCATGACCTAATTGACACCAAACACGGCTTCGGTAAATTGAACAACATTATTAACATGTCCGGTGAACGCGGATAAAACAACAGACCGCCAATTCGTTAATGTTATTGACCCGTTCTTCATTGTTTGCACGTGTCCTTGTATAAACTTTCGGTTTTATGTACGAAAATAATAACAAAGTGCATGTGAAGGATTTCTTATCTGACTCATCTGTTCTCACAGCAATAAAGCAATTATCTTCACCTACATTGATAACATGAGATAACCCTTTTTAGGTGATGATTTTTTAGAGCAACTAGCAAAAGATTATCAGTGGTCTTCTCTGCTTGATGGGGCTGATGCATCTCCGAGTGAAATCTTAGCAGATGCTACTCCACTGCTGGTTCCACCAATATCCCCTATATTAAGTGTCAAGTCTTCAAGCAGCAGCCTATCGGATTCTGGCAGTGATGATGATTTTAAAAAGTAAATATTACAATCGAATTATTTCTAGGACTGGTACTTGTATACACATTTATAGGTTTTGTTAAATCATTAACACACTTTGATGCTAAACTTTTAATAAAATGAATGTGGCTCTTATAGACAAGTGTGATGTAGTTATACCATAGTCTTTATTAAGAGTTATGTTTATCTGAGCATACAGAGGCTTATAGCAAAATTCCGATGAGTATGTTTATTAACAAAATCTAACAGTGTTGTTTCTTATAGCAGTAGCAGTAGTGCTTCAGTTAGACAATCTTCTCAGTCACCCTTTGACTGGGTGAATGGTTTTGATGAGCCATCTTATGACCTAAAACTAGAAGATGTTGAATTGTTTTTACAGAAGTCAGGTAAATATAATGTTCTTGATACATAATATTCATTCATGATTAAACAGATAAGATAAATACATTGATTTAAGGAAAATTTCTAAACAAAATGACTTAAACCCCCTTTGCTCAGAATAGTCATGTTTAAAATTTTTACATGATTCATGAAATAAATTTAATGTTGCAGCTGTCATTGATTCTAAATGATCCTTGTGATTTTACTGAATAAACTTTTATTGATTTTTATTTTTTGAACTTCAATAACTGGTACAACATAACCTAACATGCATAGCTGTGTAGGTGTAAAACTACATATTCCTACAATTCCCAGTTATATGTAGTAATTCAAATTGTTTTTCAGTTCCTGCAATAGACATCCAGCAAGACCAAATAAATACAAACCCTTTAAAAAAAGGACCAGTGGTGTCCATTGAAAATGGAGTTATTGAAGTGAGTAATCGTAACATGTTCTTAAAAGGTATATATATTAACAAACTTACTATTACAGTATTTACAAAATGTACACTTCTTCTTATTATATAAGAGCAACGCTCTTGTCTGCGTAATCAATGCAATCCACGCCATTTTTTCCTTTCCAGGGCCGCCTCCTTGACTTCCTTATACGTACACAGGCATTTAAATACATAAAAAACAGTTCTTAAAATAAACCCAAACATGTTCAAATAAAATAAAACAGATTTTGTTTCAGGGTTCTAAAAAAAATTGTGGGAGATCTACACTACAACCTCAAACACTAAAAGGTACTGTTAAAAAAAAACTACAATAAACTTTTTTATAGCAATTATAATTAGCAAAGACTACAACAAAAACTATGTTTATCTAAAAAAATGCTTCATAATTGCTAATATTATTGACTGTTAAAAATGTCACGAATTTGTATTCTGCTGTCTTCATTAAAATTATAAGCATTGTGAGTAGGACTTATCCAGAGTGTAATAAAATATTTTAACTTTTTTTCAGCAAACAGTTACATACAGAATTCCTACTATAAAATAGAAAATGAACACTCACTACACCCAAATATAAAGGAGCAGTCAGTAAAAACCCCAAACATTAAACATGCAGAACCACAAACTGTACCCAACATAATAAAAAAAATTAACAATGTGACCCCACCAATAAAGATTCCGGATAGTACAAATGGGAGAAAAATAGTTTTAACTCCACTACCTCAAACCAATGGTATCTTTGATTGTAATCGGGTAAGTAATTCTTCTATGTTTTATATGAGTCTTGAAAACTAAAATGCAACTGTTGTATAGAGAAAAACAATATTTTTCAATTTAAAACCAATTCACATTCATCCAAGCCCTCTCCCTAGGCCTCCTCATAAATTCAGAATAATAATAAAAATATTACTTATGGTATCAAATTACTTTTTTTTTTATACCATTTGTGTCCCACTGCAGGGCAAAGGTTTCCCACAAACTCTTACATTCATCTCGATCTCCTGCGTTTATCCACTACTCCGTCGCGTATGAGTCGAGATCGTCTCTCCAACGTCTTCTCGGCCGGCCCGAACGTCGCCTCAAATTACTTTTTCTAAATTTCATCTAGGTATATTTAAAATTAACTAAATTTTTTTTTTCTGGTTCTAGTTTATCTCATCATTAATTAAAAACAATGTTGCAAGTACTAAACAGCCAGACATTCCAATATCTGCATATCAATATGCAAATTATATTATAATTATTCTATCCTTGACTTTTACATAACATTATTTTACTTTTAGGTATCTCCACCTAGAAGCAACATAGTTATAAATGTAGCCAAAAGTCCAGGTCAAAATGGTGTCATACAGAATGCTGAAATCATTGATGGCGTAGATATATCAAATTGCAGCGACACAGAAATCATAGCTATAAAGAAACTACAACGAACTATAAAACAACGGTAAAATTCTAATTAGTATAATCATAAATATTCATATAAATTTCACATAATTAAATCGAGTCTCAAACTTAACCAAGATTGTGCGATGAGAACTGGATTGCTGGTACAACTTATAGATTTTTCAATACATAATTACAGACACAGAACAAAAATCTTTTTTTGTCCATGGTAGGTAGTAATACCAACTGAGCTGTGATAAAATTAATTTTAATAACATTGATAATTATTTAAATTGATTAAGATACCTAAAATAATTATCTATTACTAACTTAAATTTTGTTAATTTTAGTAGGTATTTCTTTTACTCTGTTAAATTAGTCATTATTGTTCGTGGGTAAAGATAAACTGCTCCTAATCAACATACCAATGTATGTATGTATCATATGTATGTATGTATGCTAAATTACTTAGAACTATCTGAAGGCCATTACAAACGATTGAAACAGTTTTGGGCCATAACATTTTTTTTAATTGATTATTTACTTATGCCATAAGCCATAACTTATGGCATTTAATATCAATTTAAAAAAATATTAGCAGCTAAATATGAATTTCGATATTAGCACTTCATTCATTAATTTAGACACAGTTATGTCAAAATCAATATTTCATTCATGTTCTGTAATGGTGATTGTACATATTTGAACTTATATTATTATGTACTTTCAGTGAATCAGCATGCCAGTCTCGACAAAAAACTAAGGAGTATGTATCAACATTGGAGCAACAACTTATAGAGGCGAGAGAAATAGTCATAAGCCCACTACCTCAAACCAATGCTGTCGATTGTAATAGAGTAAGTATAAAAAAATGGTTGTCTGTAAAGTCGGTTTACTGACGATAGTTGAACGTGACAACGTCAACGAACGGTATTGTAAGCGATTCTGCAAAATAAATCGTCGTTCGAAACATCTTGGAACGCCTCAGAACGCCGGAACGCCGGAACGCTTCATGAGTCATGTTTTTTCGTGCGTGCAGCCGGCTCTATCGAATTATAAGACGTTGTCACGTCAAAAAAAATGGTTGTCTGTAAAGTCGGTTTACTGACGATAGTTGAACGTGACGTCACTTCATGGAACGCCTCAGAACGCCTCATGAGTAATGTTTTTTCGTGCAGCCTGCTCTATCGAATTATAAGACGTTGTCACGTCAAAAATGCTAACATGTTTGTTTTGGCCTAATCATCTTAGATGAACAGGTAAAACAACTTAAGTATTTCGTAACCCTATCTTGGAATTCTTTGATTTCTTTATTGAAATTACGACTCTATAAATTATTTAATGTACACCGAATACTCGTACTTACAAATTAGGTATGTACAAAGACGAGCTTAATTTGAGAGACTTTCCCTTCAACCTATTACTACCCAATAACTAAAAATAACTTCTAACGCTCGATATTTTTGTCGATCTGCGTTCCGCATTCACCTCTTTTACGCAACTTGCAACGTCAGTAAACTTATTTTTGTCTATACACGTTTATGTGTCGCTTTGCTCTTTACTCTAAAACACCTGATTTACATTCTAGCTGCCACGAAAACTATGTCAAAATAACTCTATCCATTGCTTTTCAGTATTTTCTTTAGGTATCAAATACTCAGACATTACAAATATTTGCAGATGCATAAACTTTACTATTGTGGCCTTGAATTTTACACATTGTTTTATTTCACTTCAAGGTATCTCCACCTAGGAGCAACATAGTTATAAATGCAGTAAACACACATGTCCCGACAAGTCCAATTCAAAATGGTATGACAATACCTAAAGCCGAAATCATTGATGGAATGGATGTATCGAATTGCAGCGAAGCAGAAATCAAAGCTATGAAAAAACAACAACGAATGATCAAAAACCGGTTAGAAACATGATTATAATGACTATTTAATTGCTATATTCAGGGAAAACAGTAATTTACTACTATAAATAACTTTAATTTGGTTTGTATTACGATAAACTTACTACTAACATCCATCCAAGACTTCGTCTAATTGAGTAGGCATGTATAATATGTATACCCTAAATCAGCGGACTAATTCATCTAGCATGGTTTAATTTGCGTTTTGGTCTGCTTTTCTTTGCTTTCCTGTACATTTTTATGGATAATTATAGATTGTGTAACCAAGATTAAAACATAAAGGTTACTTTAAATGCTTATTTTTAAAATCAGGCTAAGTAACAAACGAAAATGCCGATGGATGTTAAATAACACTAAATAACTTAGGCAGAATACATTGATACACTTTTTATAATTTGCCATCCGAGGAACTGCAATCTAAGATTTACGTGACGACTAATGTCTAGCACATAATTTTCAGTGAATCCGCATGCCAATCTCGGCAAAAGAAGAAGGAATATGTATCAACGTTAGAGCAACAGCTTTTGGAGGCGCAGCAAGAAATAGTTCGGTTACGGCTCGAAAACAAAATGCTTCGAGATCAGCTCGATAGCGGCGGTCGGGGTCGGAAGGTAAGCTAATATTTTGACATAATCCATTGATAAAATGAGAAGGCAGAAGACACTGATCTGTTGACAAGCCACAGCTCAGTTGGTAGTAGTAGTTCGATTGGTGGGACCACCCAGAGCAAATGTTTGTGAACATAAATATTTGTTCTGTTTCTCGATGTTACTTCTACTATTATTATGTATGTACAATTGTACATATTTACAAAAGTTACAATTTTGTTTTCTATCAACAATCTAGTTAGTTAGTGTCATGTGTGAAATGTCCATGAATATTATTTTTTTATCCTTGACATTGTACTGGTTGCGCGGAGGTTTAGCAACCCTAACCACCAGTAGTTTGGGACTTGCCCCTTTTTCGGTGAAAAATAAAAAAAATATCTTTAGCATACATTGTCAAAAGCATGGGTAAGAAGAGTTAAATTAATTAATTTAAATTACAAATTAATGTTTGATCAGCTTATTCATTCAGGGCCGTTTTATGCTTTACTATATCAATTGTAGTTATACAATACAGATGTTAAATTAACCTTCTTATATTCAAGTACAATCAGCTTCACAAATAGATCAATAGTTTTTGGCCTATTCGTTTTATTATAACTTTCAAAATATGAGTTCAAGACGACGAGTTATATGTGAATTTGAAATAATATGAACTCACTTATTTCTCCAGGTTTGGAAAATATTCCTATGAGATTTCTTTGTTAACATTACAATTTTTTTTTCTTTTTTTCAGGTTCCACGAATAGATACATCCCTATTTATACCTAAGAAAAACATAGCTGTTTTATTTGCAATGGTGTTCATGGTGTCACTTAATTTTAATGTTTTAGGGTAAGTTTTTAAACCAATTATTCTGTTGTATAATGTATTTATTTATCTCATTATAAGGTCCAATGTCTAATTAAAATACTGGACTCAAAATTGTTCTTTCTAGTAAAATATGGGGATAACCTAAGAGTATGTTCAACTGGCTATGATCTACAGCAGCCTATTTTTGTTAAAGATTGGTCAGATTCTATTAAAATTATTATATATACTTTTATGAAATATTCTAAATACTGCATGTTATTTTATCCGTATTTCGTTTCAGTACTTTGTATCTTCAGCAATATGTTGTTAGTTTCATAAATACGCCAATGATGTGACACACGAATTGTATAATTACCCATTGGAATGATAATGAACCTTATTGTGTTGTTATTACAGATGGAATTCAAAACCATTTGTTGGACCTTCAATGCCGCGCAGTAATACAAGGCATTTGCTTTGGACTGAGGAAAATGCTGTTAGTATTGAAAATGGTAGGTGTTTGGTATACCCAGTTAAATTCTTGATAAATCTAGGAGTGAGTTAGAAAGCTTTTTGTAAACTCTTTGCACAATAAACTTGGTACCAGCCTAGTTCCTGCTTAAGATTAATGAGAGTCTTCTTGGGTACTTACAATACTACATTACACATGAATACAAAAGACAGCAAAATAATTAGTTTTTTGATACTGTTTATTTAAATAAACAATTATATAAGTATGGTATTCTGGGTATTTTATAAAAAATAAAAATATCTATCTATGTAATGAATTGTATTAAGTATGTCAGTCTTCTAGTACCCATAACACAAGCTCTTTAGCTTGGGGCTGGATGATGTTGTGTGGATTGTCCAGCATTATTTATTTATATAAATTTACCAGGGAGCGAAGAAATCACAAACGCTACTTATGGAAGTGACTGCCAGAACGCGACATATGAAGTGGGGATCAACCAGACAGAAAGTATACGGATCGCAGGAGACTTGAAGAGGTGGATAGAAGGCGGTAAGAACGTCAACTGGACATACGACGTGCCACGGAGGAAACAGGTTTCTCTGAACGAGAAGAAGATAAGTAGTGAGTAAATGTTTTTTTTTAAATGAATTTATTACTCGAATTTTAAATATAGTGCTACAGAATAGTGCTGAACTGGTAAAGGATCATCATTGTTCGAGTGAACGATGGTTGATGATTTTTACATGTAGATACCTATTTGAATATTTTAAATATTTGCATTTCTACTAATTTAAAATGCAAATATTTAATCTCGTTGGATGACTAATCTTTACAAAAAATGCTAAGTGCATAGGAAAATATTAAATTTTGGCGTCGATTAAATAAAACCTTTTCTAGTTTGACATCAACAGCGATATAATACTGTTCTCAATATTTTTTATGCATACATTTTCAAATTACTAATAATTATACCTACGAATTTTCTTGTTCAATTTTTATAATCTTTCAGATGAGATTCTGGAATCCTACCGACTATACAACAAGCTGAATTTGGAGAACCTCGTAGAAATTCCTAGCTCTAAAAACCAACGCAACATTCGTGATAAGTCTCGCCTTCGCCGCCTCCGTCGGAAAGACATAGACTTCCCAGAAAACTCAGTCATAGACTACACAACTCTATACAGAAAACCTTTACGAAAACCAGCTGAGTTTATCGACGATTTTGGAGAGTGGAAAGCGTTGCTCCAAGCCTTACATAGGAGAGATGATACGTTTTATGTTGTCGGGTTCGGTAAAGGGGAACATTTGTTATTGCCTGCTGTATCGCACAATATAACGAGGCCGCCGAAAATGGCCTTGATACTGCCTGCGAGAAGTGGGAACGGTATGTTACATTTATTTTAGCTGGATATGTGAAGAAATATTTACATCACGTGTAATCTATTATTAGATATGTTGAATGTTTAGATATTCGACCAATTGGTCCTTGGTCCTTAATCAAGTTGCATCTATTGATTCGATATCAATGATAAGTAACAGAATAATTTTAACGTCAACTACGATTAACATCATTTCTTAAAGTTTATAAATGTTTACTTTTATTTTTCTTTTCCAGATTCAGCAATGAACGACCACGTGACATTAATGCAGATAGATTGTTCAGTTGTCAACACAACTATAGTCCAACTCAAATCAGACGCACTCCCCGAAAGTCTACGTAAGAAGACAGATGATATCAAAGCACCCACTAATAACCCAAAAAACACCAGAGATTATAAACCTGAAGGCCCTAGTCTACCTAACATACACAAATCTAGTGATAATCAATCAAACTATTCTAACAACAGTCATCCTTCGCAGAACATAGATGCAGGAGAAGAAAATGTATTTGCTAGTTATTTGATATCGAAAAATAGTGTCAGAAATAAGCGTAATGACGAGCTTGACAAACAAAAGAACAATGGTACAAAATAATCAAAAGGTAATAAATACATATGATATTGTGACACCGTCTAGTCTAGATGACGATGTGTGGAATGTCTATTTATATATATGATTTCGGACCTTAGCTTGTCTAGCTTAGCGTTATAAGCATCACTTAGTATAATAGCAATACCTAGCGTGTCTGTGGGTTATATCTTTTTAGTCCCCGATCGAAAAAATAAAGGTATTTATTAAAATTATTATTTCATGATATGTTTAATGGTGGGGTTAATGGTCTTATTTATGTCGATTTTCTTCAATAAAAAAGCTGATCTGAGTATGGTACTTTGAAAATTTGAAGATAATTGATGTCACCAATGTAAGTATATTATCGAACCAAATAAAAAAGAACCACAGAAATACATTCTTTTCAGTTTAGCCGATCCTACATCCATTTTTCAAGGTATATTGAAAACAAACATGTAACTAAATCAAATCAAACAAACTAAAAACATGACAATTTCAAAGTTTATTTATTTATTTATGTAAATATAGTAGATATAATATAACTGGGCATTAGTGTATATTATAGAATAGACTAATTAGCGTGTTCTGTGAATACTACTAGCGATCACCCATTCATATTATCATAATGATACCATAGAGAGATGCTTGGCTAAGTTCTAACATCTTAGCAAACTGGTCGGATTATAGTTATTATACATTGTTTTGTGAGGATGTGAATATTATTCATTGTTTGTGTTCTATCTTATTTCTATAAATCATTCCAAATAAATTATATTGTGAGTCTAATAGTCAAAAAAATGTTATTATAAAATATTTATTATTTTACGTACTTTCCTATCATAATCTCTTAGATCTCTAAATAAGGTTTTTTTTTATAATTGCACAACATATTGTTATCTCAAACTGTTGAAGTTATAATAATATTAGTAGGTGTTACCTATTTAATATTAAGCACTACATAATGTTAGATCTCATGTAGATATGTATTATTTTTAAAGATTTACTTATTGTGTTATCTCTAATTAATGGAAATGTTTTGAAATGAAATGTTTTATTTGACACAACTTTCGGTGCTACTAAATAGCCTAATATTATAAATTCAATAGATAGCTTATAGCTAACATAAGGCCTGTTTGTTGAAATTGACAGTTGAGTTACAAAATACACTTTACTAAAGTAAGGTAGGTACACTTATGAATAATTGTTTGTCCTAAGTGCAAGTTTGTTTAGGATAATAGCATAGTTTGGTTTGTAATATGGTTGTATCGTTTTGTTCAAATATAGATAAGTTACTTAGTGTACCTTTGCCGAATGGCTGTGTTATGTTTAAATGTTTGCACTACGTAAATGCCTTTTCTACGAAGAATCCCCTATTACAATGATAAATAAGCAAGATTTCAATCATTGGTTTATGTTGACGCAGCGATAAGATGTAGGCAGGTAAGTATATTACTTTTACTGTACCTTGATGTTAGGTTTATCACAAAACTATTATTGTTACTTATTTGAAAATAGATTTATGAAATTGAGTTTTTCTGTATAATATATTTCTTAAGATGAATAAAAATATAAAACACCTATAACAATACATATATTATTTACAATGTAGGTACCTACCATTATACAGTCGCTCAAAATGTTGGATGAAGCGTGTTAGCTAAAATATTTGAGTAGGAGCACAATTTATTTTAATTTATAGCATGTTAATAAAGATCATAGATCTATTGAAGACTCAGCCAGCGAAATAAGAATATGAATTGCTAGTACCTATACTCTATAACATATTAGTATCTCTAGTACATAGGTAGTAGGCTGGTAAATATTGTAGTACAGCAACTAGTTTTGCAACTTATAATTTAATTTTGATAATTTATTTCCCAAACGTTTGCCATCATACAAAGTTATTTTATTAAAATAACTAAATATTGAAAGTAATTATTGAATCTGTATGGTGACAAAATATACCCGACTCGGACGACGAGGTATACGTGCAGGTAACTACACCGTGGGCACCACATACCCGACTCAGACGTCGAGGGATACGTGTAGGTAGCTACACCGCGGGCATGACATATCCGACTTGGACGACGAGGTATACGTGTAGGTAACTACACCGCGGGCACCACATACCCGACTCGGACGTCGAGGGATCCGTGTAGGTAGCTACACCGCGGGCATGATATACCCGACTTGGACGACGAGGTATAGGTACGTGCAGGTAACTACACCGCGGGCACCACATACCCAACTCGGACGTCGGGGGATACGTGCAGGTAGCTACACCGCGGGCATGACATACCCGACTCGGACGACGAGGTATACGTGCAGGTAACTACACCGCGGGCACCACATACCCAACTCGGACGTCGGGGGATACGTGCAGGTAACTACACCGTGGGCACCACATACCCGACTCGGACGTCGAGGGATACGTGTAGGTAGCTACACCGCGGGCACCACATACCCAACTCGGACGTCGGGGGATACGTGCAGGTAGCTACACCGCGGGCATGACATACCCGACTCGGACGACGAGGTATACGTGCAGGTAACTACACCGCGGGCACCACATACCCAACTCGGACGTCGGGGGATACGTGCAGGTAACTACACCGTGGGCACCACATACCCGACTCGGACGTCGAGGGATACGTGTAGGTAGCTACACCGCGGGCATGACATACCCGACTTGGACGACGAGGTATACGTGCAGGTAACTACACCGCGGGCACCACATACCCAACTCTGAGGACGAGGGATACGTGCAGCCTGCACGTATCCCTATATATCAGGTAGCTACACCGCGGGCAGCACAGAACAGAGTACTATGTGTGGTGTGACGGGCGACTAATCTACACTAAACCTGAGGGCTTAGTCCGAGCCTGCATTTTAAAACTCCCTACTCTCGAGCCGAGAGTCGTCTCTCGGATGTCCTTTGTATTTTTGTAAGAAGTAATGAGAGAGATCCGAGAGACGACTCTCGGGTCGAGAGTAGGGAGTGTTATTTAAAATGCAAGCTCGGACTAATTGCTATGCGCCTCTTTTTAGATTTTTTTAAAAGACTTCTTCAGTTCTTCTGAATATTTATCTCTGTGCTTCATCGTGCTCCTAAAATATCAAATCTGTGGTACAGACACAGAAAAGAAATTAGTGTTCTGTGGTCTGTGGTGTACTTCATTGATAAAATCAGCTGTCTATTTATTTTATTCTGTGTTTTGACGGGGGGAGAGAGAAGTTAACATAGCCATCTTGTAGCCATCTTGCCTCGAAGAAAACCAATAAAAGTTCAATAGAAAAATAAGTTGGAATGCGTTTCCAGTGAAACCGCGATTTCTCACAATGAATTGCATAAGATTACTTCGTCTTGCGGAGAAGAGAACCGCTAACGTTTTCAGAATAACCTCCGTGAATACTATTTCCGGATACCATATAAAATTTAAGGAATCACAAGATAGATGGAGAACTAGAGATGGTGTATCGAAAGATTGGCAGTTAATATATAAAGCACCTATGGATGACGTCCTCAAATATACGGCTACATACTTATCTTTCACAACAACAACAGTGGCCCTAAGTAGTTTGTACTATGGAATATTTAAATTTGATGTTAGCAAATGGGACTCGCCTATATTACTCGGCGAAGATTTGGTTGTAGCCAACAATGGGACAGAATGCCTTGTATACTTTGGAACCTTTATAGCTTTTCATATTGCAATGAAAATTTTATTATCAAAGTATGTTATTCGGCTATACCAAAATGGTGATGAATACTTGGCCATTTTCAGAGGAAATATGCATAACATTATAAGAAAACATCACTTTCATTTAAAGGAATTCAAGAAGTTGAATCCTACGATGGTGGTTGCATGGGGGGATGCAAGATACAGTTTAGGGAAACAACATGGGATCCTGCTTGATAACTATTTTAAGACTCCTGAATATTTAAATCAATTACTACATGGCAATAAAACAGATTAGGTAAAATAGTAATTTCATTGTGATTGTGATGTAATGTGTGTGTGTGTGAATTGTTACATATAACACAATAGTACTTTCCACAAAATCAATTCTATTTATATATATCATGCCGTTGCACAACCATTGTATTTTTAGTTAATTATAAATATTAACAAACAATAAAACCATAAGTTCTAGTTATTAAATTTTATTTTAATCTACAGTTAATAAAATTACATTATGTACAATTAATATATTCCTTTTGAGTCCCATTTTAATCTAGAATCTCTTTTAATTGTGGTTGAATCCATTTTCCTAGCATCGGCATCAAATTCATCTAAAGCTTCAATTTGTTTTTGTTGTGGTTCCAGTTTTTTTACAACTAAGCACTCCCCATTATCTCTCAATAATGTGTAATTGATATCATCTTTAGTTGGTTCACCGTATGGAAAGATAATAGGCGAGATCTTTACCAAATGTTTTACTTTCCATAACATCGCATTCATCTCTGGTATATTTTTCACAATCGCAACTTGATTCTGAAACAATTCATTGTAATTTGAATTTTAATAAGTAACAATTTTGTAGTCATGATGTCACCATTTACCTACCCCTTCTTCATGGATGTTCAGATCTTTAAGAATCTTCTTTAGCCAATAAGGTTGGTGTCTTGTAGTCTTGATTCTTTGCACTCTAAATAGCTTGGAAGGTGTTACTTCTGGATCCTTTTCATCTGGAAACCTAATAGATAAGAAAAGTTGAATGATGATGAAACTAGATCAAGATATATAATAGTGTAGTAGTAGAGTGCAGCAAGCTATGGCTATTTACCTCGGATAGTACACAATTCCTCCAGGGTAGCGAATACCCCCTGGATGTTTATAGCCTTTAAACCTAGCAGTTGTAAGTAAAGGCTGAACAATTTTAAGAAGTTGCCTGTTCATTTTATGTATAGTTTAGTGTCCAATTCCACAATATTTGTAAATTTGTAACCTCTATCCAAAAAAGCAACACCAACCACCACAAACACTCAGACCTGACTGACTGACATTGACAGTTTTGGAAAACTGACGGTTTTGTTTGTTGCTTCTCACGGCATCAATCAATGTCAGTTTAAAATGACGTCATTTGAAGAATTGTTTGTTTTCTTTTGAAAGTTTTCTAACTTCCACTCCGCGGGCTTTTGCAGTGAGTGTACTGTGTTGTGTCCTTGGATAGTGTTGATTTGAAGTGGTAGAAGGTTTGAAGATACATCATAAAAACAACCATTTATAGAATTTAACTACCATTAGAATCAGTTGGAATAACATCGCGTGTGTCGCTTTCACGTTGTAAAGTTTGAAAGTAACGTACTTCATGAAGAGAGTGCGCTTTGAAACTTCGCAAAGGGTAGGAAATTTAGTTATGAATGACTCGGAGTGCCATTCTCCTCGTCCATTTGTGGAGACGCGATTGCAGACCAATGAGCCAGTGTACGAGTACCCAAAGGTTGTGCCATTCACTCTTGATCCTGTGCACAGGTACGAATGTAGTAACAGTAGCCCTTATCCGTCTGTAAATAAGACACGTACGGGTTTTCCCGCTACTAATGCCACCTGGAAACCCTCTGACGATCTGGACCTAAGCTTACTAGATGCGTCAAGCTATGAACCCCGTCAGCCAGCGTTTAGTAAATCAACTCTTAACAGTGCATATAATATGTGTGGCAATGGGAGCAATGAGTATGAAAGGAATGCTCGAGTATTATCATCAATAGAAAACGACGCAGTTCCTCCAAATGTACTGGTTAAAGACAACAGTTTTTTTATAAGACGAGATAATTTGGATAAGTATCAGTTAAATCCATTACACAACCAATTTAACAAGTTAAATATTTCTAAAGAAAACAACCCTTATACAACCAAAGCTGAATTCATGAAGAAGACTGGGTTTCAGCAGCTACCAGCTAGTTGTCAGGATCCTGCTATGAAACCTATAATCAAGACCAGTAGGTTAGACCCTCCCAAGGTCATGCAGACTGTTGAAGATCATTGCCAATGTCATCATTGTGTCAAAACAGTAACACCTAGAAACTACCCATTTGTTCATAACGAGCCATTTAAACAGGATACACCAATTGCATTAGAACAAGCACAAATGCAGGCTATTCAAAGTGACCCTCAACACCACTTCCATTGCCACTATACTCAGCAGCCTCAAACTTGTTCTCATCATACAGAAATTCAACCAATCCAACCAAAAATTCACCAATGTTCTTGTAATTCTCCAGCGCCCCCACTAAATGCTGTAGACAAAAAAACATGGGCTATTGAAAAGTTTGAGAACAGAAAACAGGCTGAATGCATGGAGGTTGAAAAACAAACCAACATAACAAAAGGGAAAAGGGAGCCTACTGTAGCTGACTTGTTCAAGATTATAAAACTACAAAATGAGCAGCTTCAACTCCTCCAAGATAAAGTTGATAAGTTTATATCAGCTAGTCAACAAACCACGCCAACTATATCCTGCTCTGAACAAGTATCTGTCTCTAAAAATGATCAGGTGATGTCCATTGGTGTGATGACAAGCTTCGAAATGGTTCGCACCTCCACCGTTATAAACAAAGAGGTTGTTAAAACAAATGAGAATCAAATTCAGTGTAACCGATCACAGATTAGTATCAAAGAAGTGGTCTCTAAACCGGCTAATTTGAACTTTCTTGACGGTATAATGCCTGTGAACAATACACCAGACCAGCAACAAGTTAAGCATGTGGAGAATGGAACAGATAAAACCTTGAATGAACTAAGCCTGTACAATGTACAGGTGGACAATGCAACCACTCCGAATATGTCTCCGGAACAGACTTTGTATTTGGATGTGCGAGATTACAGCGAGTATGTTTCTCTATTACAGTCCTGCTATGTTATGTAATGAACCAATAAATAATTTAATAATAATAATGTTTTTTTATAGATCGGATACAAGCAGCAATGACCAATCTAATGTTGGATGGACTTACTATAATAAAGTTATGGTAAGTAAATAATATTAAAAAAACTGGCTAATATGGCTTTTTAGCAGGTTTTTTTTTATTATATTATGATAAACTTTTGTATTTAGTATAAGAACGTTGTTGTAAGTAAGCATATGTAAATACTTGATATTTTTACTGAAAATCAAGTATTTTCATGGAAGTATTACACCTATTTACTGCAAGAGTGTTAAGCAAAATATGTTCTATAGGTTTTTCTGTATGTTTTCAGACCCATGTGAATGGAATGCTTCAAGATTCCGAGATGCCGTCATCAGCGAGCGCCATGTTTAGAAATATGCGGCAGCAATGCGTCCAGATGCAAATTGACAAGTCCAATATCAGCGTTACTAAAAGGTATACATATACACTATTATAAGTGTATGTAGATAAATGATAAAATTCGTTTAATAAATCAAGTAACAAATCCTTCTAGTTTAGGAAAATTGTCTCAGTATGTTTAGTACATTTTTTTTTATTTCAATTTATTATACCTGATTTTAGTTTAAAAAATGACCTATCAAGCAAAAACTAACCATCCAAATTCATTCAATATTTGGCGGAAAGAGGTAAAATACTAATTAACTGATACATAGATAAGTTTATTTACTAACAAGACTTGATACGGTATTTTCGTCACTATTCTATGGACTGTAAGGTTGATTAGATCTATAGTGCTCAATTTCTTATTCTAGGGTTAAATTCGGAGATGATCCTCTCGGCATCCACCAACCGCATCTCTACCCTTCCTCCGACACGAGTTTGAAGATGAATCAGCTCGCAGCTAAATACCTGAATGCACCGGTGACAGCGCCTCAACGGGCGCCAAAACCTATTGACATGTCGTTCGCGACCAGAAACTATATGGAGAGGCATAAGATATTGAAAGGTTTGATATGTTATTATCTTCCTTCTCGCTCTCGCAATCCATTTAGTGTGAGATGCAGCATAAATGACAACCATAAGCAGCTCTGGATTTGTTATTTGATGGCCGTAGGCGTTTTTAGAGATATAACCTCTTTGTCATTTTAGTTAGGCGGGAAAAGAAACAAATGTTCTCTTCTCTATATCATTTCCAAAGTAAATTTGATTTTGCATTAGAATCATTGTAAAATATAAATATGTATTTATCACTTGCGTATAATTTTTTAAGCATTTTAGCAAGGAATTCGTCTATTGTTATTATCTACGTGCTATAGAGTAATTCATATCTAGATCTTAACAGAAAGTGATTTGTTTTAGTAAAAGGGTCCAAGTTTTAAAAGCATCTTTTTGTTGTTTTAGGAATACCTTCAGCCACATTGCCCCAAGCAGAAGAAATTCCAAGATTTTTAGATATAACTGCTTTGAAACAGCAACCGAAGTTTTTATAAACAGTAAGTTTATTATTGTTATTTGAGAAAATGTATACGTAATTTGTAGGCTTATTGTATGACGGTTTTGTATTATTACTATTCATTATTAATTATTATAGACGTTGACTTAATTTAAAGTTGATTTTATTCTCTACTCTACAGACATATATTTCCCTGATTTATATTAATATGCTTTAAAGCTTAAAGTTTAGTAAAAGTGCAAACATATACATATACTTGTTAAAAAACTTTGTAAATAGTTGGTCAAATGGGAAGGAAACGGTGGCTATTAATGTTTTTTACTATTGTACTTAAACGAATAATATTAAATTAAAAAAAGTACAAGTAAGTACTTAGATGTATGTGTTACGGCGCCTACTGCCTAAAAGCTCCAGTGTACTAGTGTATTACTTAACTAAAATTCAAAATAAAACAACAATTTTGAACAGACATTTATTTAAACTTCAAAGAAAATAACAGGTCACTCCTATTTATTCACAAGTATGTATTATACATTCTGTTCTTTGAACAGTGACTACAATTCCCAAACATCTACAATAAACATCTCTCATTTCATGTTACCATACAATAATATTCGATTTTGGATAAATATATTTAAAATTATCACATTTCAAACTAAACAATGTCAGGCCTAATCGCGAAAAATAAATATCTCTCTCTGTAAATATACTCTTTGTAAATAAAATAGGTATTTTTCTTTATCGAGGTATTCAACTCTCATTTGTGCTTCCAAAACTCTTTGGTGTCTACAGTTTATTGTTCTTATACCTAGTTTACTCGGTAATGGTTACCAAAAACAAATAAATCGAATACAAACATACCTTCAGTCATTTACATAGTTTTCATTCATATTCGCATGCTTACAAGTCACTTACGCCTTACGCCTTACTCTTGACATTAAAAACAAAACCGAACGCGATTTTCAATGATCGTTTGCTACTCAGTGGTTTTATTACATCACTGGTGTATCTCGAACTTTTCTGTTGGTACAATATAACATCAATTTATCGGTCCACTGCTGGACGTAGATCTCTCAATACGCACCGCTTTGCCAGCTACATTCCGCAGAGCCCGTAGTCCGAGTCTTACTCGAACGAGTCTCGAAAACTATAGCAAGTTTTGTAAGTCGAAATATCGAATAAAACACGGTAATATGCTACAGTAACAAACTACGGGCTCAAATTTTCACTCCATCGTAACCTCATAACATTCCCTAAACGTGGTTTCAGCGAACTGCCATTACAGCTTGCTAATCAAAATTAAACATCATTCTCCCCTATTCTAATCTATTTTACTTTGACAACACTGAATTGTAATGTTTCCAACTTTAAGATTAAGATACCAATTTTTATCTATAAAACGATCTTATAATAATTTTATTAACAAGATATTATGCTTAGTGGTTATTTTTATAATTTACATGTATGTCGATTCACAGACATTTTTCGCGCTTTTGTCTATAAATGTTGTGAATACTGGGTTATATATTCAGTTAAGATATTTTGTGACAATCACGTTCTAAATTCTTAATATTACTTAATTTTATCAGTTTGGTTCTTTGTCTTTGGTTTAAGAGTTCAACCATAGCGTTTAAACAACTTATACTAGCACGAAATATAGTTGGTTATGTAATCGGAAGATAACTAGACTACAAATTATATCATTATGTACAGTGAAGAACACTTAAATAAGATTTCAATTCTCTTGCATCGCATAGTAGTACCGTAGTACAATTATTTCTAGAAAGATCGTGTAATTGGATGGCACTTCTTACTGTCCCGAAGACACGAAGAATAGTATAACTATGACCTAGCTTTAGCCCGCAGATCTATTAGTATTTTTCCTAAAACATACCTCTGAGGGCCTTGTACAAGTTTTGTTTAATAAGTGTAATCGAGTGCACACCTGCACATCAACGACAAAACGTATCTTAATGTCACGTGACTAGTCTTGACGTCTGATGATGGGTCCTTTACCCATTACCTAATTAAAATCTATCAAATATCAGTTTGCTCATCGTTATTCATCCCTACCGTTCCGTCTTGTCGTTGGTGTGCGCATAATCTACTAACATACTTATTGGAAAATCCGCCATATAGTCTCTAGTATTCTTTAAATTTGACACAAAATCAGAGCGCTAGGCGTCAGTCAGTCACTTAACACTGATTTTATACAAAAAAACTGTTACTAGAAACACAATACGCCTAGCGGCCAAACTTTGACTCCGTTAGTAGATTTGAATTAGATATGACATAAAATGGCATCTTCTTTATAGAAAAAGACACGTTCAATTACAATACGTGTGTATAACTATTTTACATCACTTTTTTTGTCTTATAATTCGCACACAATCGTGAGACTAGGTTACATACACGCAAGACAGATTTAATATATAATATAGTAATTCACACTTACACATTTATATTCCAAATATGATTCGACCAAATAATCATAGGATAGTGCATGTAACCTTTTCTTATTTGGCCAAAGTTCGGAATATTTTAAAACATTATATTTTTAAAATCACAATATCTTTGACATTTCTTATAACATTTACAAGGGTCAATCTACGTGAATATTCTAATCAAAATTTTCTTTCAACAATTTTGAGCATAATTTTGTGCATATCTACCAATTTAAATTTAAGCATTTAGTCAATCAAAGTAATCAATTTAAATATTTCTAAATTACAACTGCTGTGTCTTATTACATTACTTCATAAAATGATCAAGTAATATTTAAAAGAGGTTATATTATTTTCTACTAAATAAACTTAAATAAGGTAGGTACCTGAAATCCACCGATACATACACACCTACATAATATACATACTCAAAGTCTACAATTCTAAGTCTAATCACTACGTATAAACAATTCTAATGGAGTATAACATGAACATATATTTTTATAGGACTATCATTATCTATAGGAATCGACTGAATCGAATTCCATAACTAGGTGTTCAAAATTGTGCTTACGCATTCGTTTCTTGACTAAGTATTACGTATTTCAATCATAGAGCATATAATATAAACCTTCATCAATCATACAAATCAGTGCACAGGATTGAAAGGATTTATAAGACTTATCTCATCAAAAAATCAAAAAACGCTTGCTAAAGAAACCTCAACCCTTCACTAGAACAACATGATTTATCCGCGTTATAAAACGGCTCGATGACAAAGAATAATCGTCTCCAGCTCGGTATTAATTTCTTTTTTTCATTATACAATCCTTAGATTATGGACAAACTGCCCATACAAGGGGATTCATGGGTTCTTGTTCTTACTTCTGATCAAATACCAGATGCAGGTAAATCCAGGGGTATTTACAGGGTTTCGTCCTCGCCTCCTCCTCTTGACTTGCTGTCCAACCTCAGTTCAGCCAATCGCTGCCTCATACTGTTTGGCCTGGAAAACCAGTTGGCGGAAATAAAATAATTAAGGTGACGGGTATAGCCAAATGCGTGTTTTTGGGGAAACCGAAAACTGTTTTCAGAAAAAGTGATAGCATGTGGAGTTGTGAAACTTATTATTTCCTATAACACATGTATTGAACTAGTGTATTGTTACTCAAAATTTGTGCTCTTGGATATAGTTTACTTTTAAATGTAAGTTTAGTACCAACACCTTTTGCAAAACTGTGGTTTAAGATCCCATTTTTTATGGGTTTGGCAGATTTGTTTGGTACCAAACTCAGCACAGCTATTCTTATGGTTCGTATCTTGTGACTCTAAAGAAAACATTTCTACATTAAGGTGTTTAAAGAAGAAGAAGAGTAGCGCCTTAGGAATTATAAGTGTTTGATTGCTGTGTGCTCGCAAATATACATAAGGCACTGCTTTAGAGTTTGACTATCCGAACTGTGCGCGGCTCATTATGTGTTTTGCGCCGTTGTCAGCATTTTTGTTGAAATTGAAATTGTGACGTTGCCACGCTGACTGTCTAGAGTTTAACCACCACGGCAAAAACTATGCCGTGTTACAAGTTTAACGTGTGTATAGATATAATAAATAAATAATAAACTTGGAAGTTATTGACATTTTTATTTATTACTAGCTGTTCCCGCCGCGACTTCGTCCGCGTGCCGTTTTAAGAGATTTTGCTATAACCCATTACTATCTTCTTAAGAGGGAAATTGATGGTAAAGAGCAGTCTATGACGGAAAACTTAGTATCTATACCTACTTATTAATAAAACCGGGCAAGTGCGCACGAAGAGTTCCGTACCGTATCTATCTCCCGTTGCCCTTATCAATATCGAATAAATAAAAATCACGTTTATGTATAAGCCCCCTTTAATATTAATTATTCGTGATAGTTATAGAATTGAAAATAGACAGAAATCAAAGACTCAGTAATAAGATCTAGTTTTACCCTTTGGTTTCCGAACCCTAAAAACCCAATAACGTAATGCTTCCATCTTGAACACATTCATCATGCATCGTATAAAGAATGATCGTATCCTTTTGTGTTTGGTCTTTTGGTGGAATTCTGGCGGATTCTTAGCCATCTTAATTGCTGATTCGTTATCAACACATAGGGATGCTGGACATTCACCAATGATATCTTTCATGATCTTTCGAAGCCAAATAATTTCTCTAGCAGTTTCACTTGCTGCCACTATTTCTGCGTCGGTGGATAAAATCGCTACTGTGCTCTGGCGTTTACTTTTCCAGGATATTAGACCTCCAGCATACATGCAAAGAATGCCTGAGGTAGACCTTCAGTTTCAGTTTCATGTTCCGTGGTCAGCGTCACTGTAACATTCTAAATTATGACTATTTCCTGGCTTGTAAACGATGCCTTCTTCTATAGTCCCTTTCAAGTAACGCATTGTCCTCTTGATATTGATGATGTTCTTCCTTGTAGGTTTATCTAAATTTCGAGATACAACACTGACAGCAAAGGCTATGTCAGGCCTCGTGCTTGTGATCAAATAAGCTAGTGATCCAACAGCTTCACGGTACGGGAAGTTCATTGAAACTTCATTAACATCTTGAGCATTATTTGCTTTTAAAATTGGTGTTGGCACTGGCTTACATTTCTCCATGCCAAACCTTTGCAAAATGCGAACGATGGATGCAGTAAAATAGAACCATCAGGGTACCTTAACCACGCTCTGCTACCATGTTAAAGTAGATATAAGTACTGCAGGATCGAATAAAACCAGTTACAATAAATAAACGAATATTATTAACGTATACTGTAAAGAATATTTTTTAGTCAAGAGTGAAGATAGTGACATTGATGACAATCAACAACGTTTGGTTGCTATGGTAACATCTAAGGTTGGTGATAGATATTAAAGGAGTATCTATTCCTAACAGTAACTTATCCCGTTTTCCCAACATTTCCCTTCACTACTCTGCTCCTATTGATTGTAGCGTGATGAAAAGTATCCTATATGTTGCTCAGGAGTATGAAGAATAATTGTACCAAGTTTCGTTAAAATCCGTCGAGTAGTTTTTGTTTCTATAAGGAACATACATACAGACAGACAGACAGACAGACAGACAGACAGACAAAAATTTTACTGATTGCATTTTTGGCATCAGTATCGATTACTAATCACCCCCTGATAGTTTTTTTTTTAATATATTTAATGTACAGAAATGACCTCTCTACAGTTTTATTATAAGTATAGATGAAAAATTTCACCCTACCCGTCGCCTTAATATCCTCGCATGATATTTAACTACTCGCGAATATAAAATGAGATATTGCTCTTTTTATAGTTTCATTGGCACTGGTTCAACTCTTGATTTTTTTATTATACTGGTATAGTTATTAGCATACAAAGCGACTGTTAAACCTTTTTTTTAATACCTACTTTATAAAAATTAACTATTAGGCCTGCAGTAGTGAATTAGTCTCTCATTAACGCTTAGGCAGCACTGCTCTGGTGAAACAATGGCAATAATCATAAAATTGACATTTACCTATCAGGAAAGTAAGAGCTGACGACTTGGTCAGCGGAGACCGATTGGCGCTGGTATGTCCCGGCGCTGAGATTACTTTGAGGGATCCTGTAGATTCGTACACAGCGACCACTGTTCTCCGGTAGCACTGAAATAAGTACATATAATTATTTGTAACTGCGTCCGCTTGCAACCTCGTTGTCTTTCGTTCTTCCTTTTTGTCCATTAGCCCAGATGATATATCTGGGCAAAATGCTCCTATGTTATTCCTGGTACCATAAACATTCCAAGTTACATCCAAATTATCTTCAAACAAACGCCCGAACTTAAATATGAGTAGACAGTTTTTTTTATGATTATCTAAGTTATTCCACATGTAGAAAGCAGGTGAGTTTGGATTCAACTCGATTCAACTTATGGAGATGTTAAAATCTTTAGGATGGCGAATAAAACGCTCACCTTGTGGTGAAGTAGGTGGTGATACCGGCGCCATCCGCTGTAATGGCGGCCGTATGTTCTCCTGCTCAGACGATATGGAACTGCTTCGGCTTGATGCTGAGTTGTTCTCTGAAGTCGTTCGGTTGTTCTGATAGTTCTCACCCCTGTGAAGGTAGAGTCATCTGTGACTTGCGAGTCAGCAATAAAGTTAGGCAGTTAATGTGTGCGAACAAATGTTTATTGATTACGTAACACACGAATCCAAACAAACCCTGTAATCAGAATTTTATTCGAATTGCTTCTCGAAAAATGTCACGCAACGATGGAGCAGAATGAAATTTCGTGTCATTCGCTTCGAAATATCGTTTTGTTACACAAAATTATCGTGACTGTTTTCGAGATATAATTAGCATAAAATTAAGACTACAAGCTTGGAACATTATTTCTTATTTATATATAAATAGCTAGTAATAGCAAGTCTACGGTTGGGCGCGCGGTGCTGCGCACCTCATCTGTGCCAGTGCGGTACTGCTGTCGAACAGCTTGGTCACCACGGATTATCGTGCACTAGAGCCGCCGGTCGGATATCCCGTCATGCTAGCCTCAACGACATCATCCGGCGGGCTTTTACCAGCGTGAACGTGCCAGCCATTCTAGAGCCGAATGGTCTGATGCGTGACGATGGCAAACGGCCTGACGGTATGACGCTTGTTCCGTGGGAGGCGGGAAGGCCTTTGGTGTGGGACGCAACTTGTGTCGATACCCTTGCTCCTTCTCATCTGTCACAGACTTCCGTTCGGGCTGGTGCGGCGGCGGATTCGGCCGAGGATCTCAAGAGACGCAAATATGCAGGTCTCGACAGGGCGTACATATTTGCTCCTCTTGGGGTCGAGACTCTAGGTCCGTGGGGTACCGAGGCCCACCGCGTTTTCAAAATTATTTCTGGGCGTCTAGTCGAAGCGACGCGTGACCCGAGGGCTGGTGAGTATCTGGCCCAACGTATCAGCATTGCTATTCAGCGCGGCAATGCAGCCAGTGTCTTGGGTACGCTTCCGATTGGTACTGATTTGGATCAGTTGAACTATCTATAGATCGTTTGCAACGGTCTGTAGATAGCTCAGCTGTTTCTTATGTATTTTATATGTAAATGTACATTTTGTAAATACTGTATAGTCGTAAGTTTGTTTGTGAATAAATTAGTATTATTTTAAGACAAAAAAATAGCTAGTTGACGACATGTTTATGTCATGAAATCATACTTGTTCTCATTATTCTCGTCCTCTTCCACGGAGTAAGGCCCTTGCTTGCTGAGCTGTCTCATCAGTTCGTAGTCGTGCAGACTGAGACACGGGTCTATCTCTCGGCCCAAGGGAATGTACTCTGGGGCACACGCCACGTAGAATATATCCTGGAAATAGAATGCACTATTTAAATAAGTTTTTATGTAGATTGTTCTAGCTTCGCTATTTTACGTAAACTTACGTATTCGACTAACTCTGCGCGTCAACATCAGCTCGATTGAGCCCTTAGTCTGTGTTTACTCGAACGAGTCTCGGAAACTAAAACGTTCGTTTTGCTCCACGCAAAATTAGCGTGACAGTTTAAAAAAAAAAATTGGATTAAAGTTCAAACTATGGATCGTGAACGTTGCAGTGTCACCGCGCAGTGCCAATATTCGGATACGCTATGGTTACAACTTTACGATACGATAGCGATTGTCAAATATTTATGATGATTTCACAGAAGTTGTAACGTGATTGAGGGACATTACAGGATATTTAATAAATATGTAAATGTATAATACTGTTACGAATAACTCACTTTCCGGCCACATAATAGTTTAAGTCCCGGTATACACGCGGCGTGGACCAGTGACCCATTTGCAACCAAACGTATTTCTAATAGGTCTTCGGCAAAAGCCATTATGTATGGGAACGCGCACACTGAAATGGAAATTATTAATGGTATTTTGATGGCTACGAAGAAAACACATTGTAGATAGGAAGATATTGCATGGCATAAATCAACGGGGGAACCGAACCGATATCAATATTGTGGGTAGAGCTTTTTTATTAAGTTACAAAAATGTTTGTTCGAAAGTTTTGGGCAAAGCGATGTAGCGTATAGTGAAAATATTTTAGAGGCGACTTGCATACGCAATCAGTTTGGTTATTTCTTTATACCAAATAAACTATTCGCGCAACGTATGCGGCATTATATTCTATCTATATATGCATATGTTTTTAAGCATTATATTCTAGGTATGTATTTATAAAAATAATTATTTGAGTATTATATCAGCAGTCTACATAGTTCCCATAGCACAAGCTTTGCTTAGTTTGGGACTAGAGTGTGATGTCCGTGAATGTATTTTTTTATTTGCAGTTTTCTTAAACACTTTAGAAAGAAAGTGACTTTATATTAAGTTTATAAACTAAAATGACAAAAACGTAGTTACCTACAATATATTTAGTTGTTGTCTTAACATTATCTGATGATAGTTTGGTTATTATTCTTACCGACAGCGGCCGGCACTGTTGTCCAATGAAAGTCATACTCTCCATCGCTTTCCAAGCCTTTACTCGTTAATCTTTCGAAGTGGCACGTATCTGAAAAAGCGCAGTTAGTTAAAAGTTATATACGCCAACCAGTCGTAATAATAATAATAAAAAAATATGGTTATTATCCAACAAATTTACACAACAAAAGCTGCACGCTACAACAATAGGCTTATGTCCGTGCGCTCTATAATTGCATGGAACTACAAAATAATGTAGGTACTTCAGTGAAATTACAGAGTGAAAAGGGATACATTGTTATACAACGTGTGATAAATTGACAATGTTACTGCGGTCTACTGTGTAAAGCTTATCGCTACAGTGCCACTGCACTTATAGAAGTGTTAATCGGGTAACAAGAACAGTAATTACAGCATTGTGATCTTTGTTTGAAACAAAGATTTGTTCACAAACTGACAAAATACACGTAGGTACCTACTCGTATACCTATCGGTTTGGCACTGAAAATGATAGGATGATTATAAACTTACGATTGTAACATAAAACTATTTGGTCGTCACCAATCCGCAGCGCGTTGACTAGAGTTCCACGTCTCACGCCACTGTCTTCAGAGTTTTCTGCTCGTTTCACCACCTAGAGAGCACCAATATGTGAAAGTATCTAGTTTAAAAAGAAGTACGGAATATTTTCATTACATTACTTGTTTTAAGACAGTGAAATGTTAGTGTTCAGTAAATATACTCTTACTTGAAATTTTATCTTCCAATGAATGAATGAAAATGCTGAAACCGATGTTGATTTTCAAAATTGCTGAGATGAATTTTTCGCCGAAAGAATGTCCCATGCATTTTACCAAGCCTGAATTCAATACTTTTTATTTCTAAAGTTACTGTAGTTAACCAATACCTGTCCATTGCTGGATTCTAACACCTCCCAATGATGCTTGTAACCGACCACCATTATCCCAACCTCTCCGTCCATTAACTTTATTAGCCCTGGAGTTTCGCTGAGTTGAATATCCTGTAGCAAAATATCACTTTCGACACAAGAATACTTTCGAAAAGCTAGTTTAGAGGGGTGAGTATGAGTAAATGTGAGAATAGTCATCGTATCGTAACGTTAGCGCATCACGATCTACGCAGTGACGCTACAACGTTCGTCAGTCAAGCTGACGTGGACGCGGAGTGTCACTCGAATTTGCCACCGTTTCGATACGTTTGCGATTGTCACATTTATTCGAGCTCGGACCTCAGGCTGTTTTAGAGCTGGTTCAGACAAGGCGGTTTCCGCGCGGAAATCTGCCAAAATCCGCCGAAATCCGCGCGGACAGGTGTGAACGAATGAATAGGCGCTAATGTAAATAAGACCTCCGCGGTTGACCCGCGCGGTTTGGAACCGCGCGGATTCCGCCGTGTCTGAACCAGCTCTTACACTTACCTTATTAGTATAAAATATCTTACAAAATAATACAAGAATGATTGTTTGAGATTTTGCTCGCGCCTTCCATTTAAAACTCGAGAAGTAACAAAGTAACAAACTTTTATTAAGTATTAAAACTTTCAAGGTAGGCATGAGACAGATATATCAAAACGAAACTGAAATCCGTTTGCAGTCAGAAATCGTATCGCATCGATATTCCAATATGAGAAAACCGTTTTTAGAAAACGCACGATGATAACGCAAACTGCAAACAATCTTAGCCGAACGAAACCAAACCGAACCGACGTGAGTTTAGTTTTGCACCGAAAACGAAAACCAAACTCAAACTGCAAACGAACAAAATCTAAATCTACCTAAAGTTTTAGTTTTCTATAGTTTTGATACGCATTCGTGATTTTAGTTTTGCACCGAAAACGAAAACCAAACTCAAACTGCAAACGAACGAAATCTAAATCTACCTAAAGTTTTAATTTTCTATAGTTTTGATACGCATTCGTGATTTTAGTTTTGCACCGAAAACCAAACTCAAACTGCAAACGAACGAAATCTAAATCTACCTAAAGTTTTAGTTTTCTATAGTTTTGATACGTATTCGTGATTTTAGTTTTGCACCGAAAACTAAAAACCGAAAGAATTCGATTTTGGGTTTGTCGTAATACGCTCCGATATTCGATACTGATATCGATTTCTAAAAACGGTTTTTGAAATCGATTTCAAAATCTGAAATCGGTTTTGTATCGGTTTTTGAAAAAATCCAAAAACGCCCATGCCTATTTCAAGGGCATTTCTAATTACAGACACGACAATAAAACACAGCCCTTTATAAATTAACTTTTGATTTATCTAAGTGAAAATACTAAGACGCCTCCGCGTTGTTGTCATTTCTCAGGCTTCTTTGGTGTGAGTTCTTCAAAATAAACTTTTCTGTGTTAAGATGTAGCTAAGAACTTTTATGTAAGTACTCACGAAAAGTGTAATAACAACTTAGGTATGGGCATTTATCCCAAACATTTATCTCAAGGCGGGAATCGAACCCGCAACCTCCGCGTCGCAGGCGGACCTTCGACCTCCGCACCACATCGGTCGTCAATATTGTATTTGGTTACCTTGATATGTGTGTACTCGAATCCCATTTCATTGTCAGTCTTAGATTCTTCAAGTAAAAGCATCACTCGCCTACCAATCGCTACAGCTAAAATCGTTTTGCCTCCTTCCCCTAAAACAAAAGAATTAGAATATCTGAGTGGAACATCGTGTTACTTTATTTTAGCTTTTTATTCGACGCTAGTCGTAAAAGTTTCTAGAACAAACAATTAGTTACCTTCAGGTTACAAAGTCTTAGCTCTATCAACATATTCTAGTTTATAACAACAGGTATAAAGACACACACTCAACTTTAGCCATCCGCGGTTTTAAGTGTCCATTGACTTTTATTGCTTAGAAATAATTACTGCGGTATATAGAGTTTATTTAATTTAAAAGCTTAGAATAATACGAACTCTATTATATACACTAGGACTATGATCATATTCTTGATCTCCTGGTTCATAAGAACCGTTAACCAGGATAACCTTACCATTTTCTAATAAATCGAAGTAATGCGCAGTCTTAGTCCTCGGCAGCCTGGCATGCTTGCAGTCCTGCAGCGGCCTCATGGCCCACGCGCCCGCACACAGCTCCTGTATCGGCAGCGCGTATAGTCCCGCTCCTCCAGCGCCCCCGGTCGTTGACCCCCCTCCGACGGTGACCCTCGGCCCCACTCGAAAGAGACCGGCCCTCTCGCCCACTCTCGCGGCTCGCACGCAGCCTTCCCAGCGGAGAACTACTCGGGTGGTTCCGCTTTCTACAAAATAGGCGTGAGAACAGTGCCGGAAAGTACTTGGTATATAGTAAGAAGAAAGAAAGACTTATTAGGTTGAAATTTTTGAATTTGACCGATGTGTAACTCATGCAGAAGAAAGGCCGTTTATACTAGTACCTTCTAAGATGTAAGTGTTTGAAGTTGTGGATAGTAGAAGTCTGCCTTCCGTCATTTGTTCAGCACAAATGGGCGTGGCGGGAAGAGGGGCTGAACGCCACACTCGGCCTTCCCAAGGAGCACGTCGGGAACCACCGCAACCTACAAAATGAAATTTTTCACTACGCTACTACTGTTCTTCTTCGTCTTCCGTTTTTTTATGCTAAACACTAATTTGGATTAAACCAGTAAAACCATTGGGAAAATAATGTTGAGAGCATCATCGACACGAAGAAGAAGAAAACCAGTGAAGCTACAGCAGCGGTTCATTTGTAGATTGTACTGAGAGTGAACTTCAAATATTATTAATATGAATGGTGGATATTGATGCTGAAGTATTTTTATGTGTGTCTAAATCACATCGTAACGGCCAAACACATATTTTTATCCAATTTCATAAGATTTATCCAGGTCACGATCTCTTCAAAGTTTCTGCCGAATCGCTCTAACGGATACGGCTTGATTGACTCATAAACATCCAAATACCAAAACTTTCGCGAGGGAAATTGAAGTCGAAAAGTTTTTTGTTAATAAAATTATATGGCTCACTTTGAATCGTAAGCTTTCCATCCGAACGTTTTTGATTTTAAATCGTATTGTAAATGCGGCTACATATGGGTTTTACCCTCGCTTATTCAATGCTTAGTTGCCTTACATAGCTCTGGAACCCGATATTTCCCTAATGTGAACCGCAAACGGATGGATGTAGAAGTAAAGGGCGGCCAAAAAAAGAAGGATGGACTGTGTGAATGATGACATGTGTAAGAAAGGCGTGAGCATTGAGATGACGTCTGATAGAGGAGAGTGGAAGAAGAGGACATGTTGTACCGACCCCACATAATGTGGGAAAAGGGTAGGAAGATGATGATGATGTGAACCGCAAACGGGCCTTACCATAGTCAGTTTTCCAACACTATACATTTTAGGTAGGTATATGAAGAGGCAGCCACTCGCTCTACCAACTACTTCATATCGCTACTTAAATGTACCTTTGTA
Organism: Ecliptopera silaceata; assembly: GCA_932527185.1. Taxonomy (NCBI): domain Eukaryota; kingdom Metazoa; phylum Arthropoda; class Insecta; order Lepidoptera; family Geometridae; genus Ecliptopera; species Ecliptopera silaceata. Next base: position 9,389,535 of record OW052193.1, on the reverse strand, counting down.
AAGAGACTTGCTATGCCCTATTGACATTAAGTCTACTGACATTAAGGGCTCCGCAAACTGCAGAAGCCGACCAAACTATCGGTCGATAAAAAGTCTGCAGTTTGCGGGGGCCCTAAAACTTACCCATGGAAACCAAGCTAGTTGGCGCATCTCCTCGTAACACCGCATCCAACTTGAGAGCCTGTCCTACGTGAAGGAATCGTTCCGTGCGGGCCGCGCCGGCACCGCCTGCACCCGCGCCTCCAGACCACACGTCAGACAGCGCTCGGCGGGAGAGCATCGGCTGAACAGGTAACCAGGTTACAATGACAGGTGTCACAGCTCAGTTGATAAATGTTACTAAGTAAAATGGACACCGCACTGGAACATCAGTATTTAATTAAATTATTGGAATTCTTGGTAAGAAGGATCATATAAAAAATAGTAAGAACCAGGCCGTAAGTTTCTTCTAGGCTCTGCTGGAACTAGCACCTAGAATCACCATGTAAGACGATTCTAAATGATCCTTGTGATTAGACTGAATAAACTTTGTTTTTTATTTTGATTTCAGATTTTGGTAGCTTTGCTAAATTACAATCGTCTAGCTAGGTACTAGGTGACTACTAGGTACAAGGTGATTCTAGGTGCTAGTTCCACGCGAGGGTAGCCTAGAAGAACGGGCAAGAAACATGCTTTGGGTTGTGAGTTTGATCCCCACCAAGAACAAACATTTCTGTGATGAGTACTGGTGATTATTCTGTGTCTGGGTGTTCGGTATTTTGTTTTATTTGAATTTCGTGATCTAGTGCGCGAGGACTTTGATTTAAATTTTCCTGACCCCAATCTGACACAAATGTGGTAAATAACACTATATTTTGATAGCACCAATATGTATAAAGTTCTATCTTTTGCTTGCCAACTTGCTTCACAAACCACACTGATATTAGAATCTTAGCAACGGAACGAAAACTATTTCACTAAAATTTTACGGATAATTGAAGTTGGCTGAAGCTCGTGTACATAGTAAAAGTTTAAAAGCTTGCTATTTATTTCCAATACAGACGTTATTACTTTATAGTTCAAGAATCAATACTCAACATTGTCCTCCACCATCCACGTGTCGCCACTTTAATATGAAGAAAGTTTCAAAGTAGTTGTAGCATGCTTTCGTAAGTTAGTCCATGCGTGGAACTTTATAACTTTGAAACGCGGCCTATACAACGTTGCAGTATCATGTTTGTCAAAGAACATATTAAATCGGGATGACGCAGTTTCCTACTCACCACTTTATGATCGGAGCAGTGCTCCGCGTATATATCTCGTATTAATGTATCGAGAGTTCTTTGTCGTTTGAGAGCGAACGTTGGCGTTTGAAAAGCTGCTTTCTCGCCGTTCATCAATTTCACCTGAAAACGGTAAAAGTTAGGCGACTAAACATTTTTCGCGTGTTCAATTTCGTTGGTAAAATTGAATTTTGGTAACTGACAGAAGTAATTTGAAGCTTTTGTTGTTGCGATGAAAAAATATCATGAAATGTTCTGAGGGCGATGTATGTACAATTAATATGAACAAAGGATGTTTTTTCAATCTCTAGAGTTTGTACGCACGCTTGAAATTATCCGAAACAACAAATTTATTGGTCAAAGAAAACTACAGGCCAGATGTTTACTCTCTGAATATAGATCTAAATAAAACAAACTTATCTAACAAATACTTATCTAAATACATAATACTAGAATGTTAATTACTAGAAAGTTATATTACGCCAGTTTACTAGTTAACATAAACCTGGCTATGAACACAAAAGTGAAATATTACCAGTAAGAATTCCCTGAAGAGTTGTGGGTCGTTAAAGACAGCTGGACATGGCAGCGAAGGTCCGAAGGGAGGCACAGTGTCGTCGCTGTAAACACTCAATCTGTAACCTTCGCCTTCTACCTCTGATACTACTGCGAATATATCTGATGATATACTTTAAGGAAATTATTCTAGTTGGTAGAGGAATAAAAAAGATTCACATTTTTTTTAATGCAATATAGATAGATAGATAGATAAACTCTTTATTGTACACAAAAAACATTACAAAACAGAAAACATTACAACAGATTTGTACAATGGGCGGTCTTATCGCTAAAAGCGATCTCTTCCAGACAACCTTTGGATGGAGAGGATAGACAAAAACAGAAAGACGGCGGTGTACAAAAGATCTAAAAAGAAAAGAAAACTTCACATAAACAAATTACAAACTATATAATATCCTAAGTTTTAAATAAATATACCTACACTAATATATATATTTTATAAAATATATACATATACTTACATATTAGCAGATGAGGATAGATAGTTGCTATATACCTTTGTTTTAAAAATGTTAGGAGATTTCGATAGGCGAACAGACAGCGGCAAAGCGTTCCATAATCGAATTGCTTGTATAGTGTAAGATTTAGTGTACATTGTGGAGCTGTGTACAGGAGTAACAAGCTGCAAGGTGTCAGAGGAACGTAGGTTCCGATCATTCGTCTGATGCAAGAAAATGAAACGTTCCTTGAGATAGTGTGGGGAGGAAGAGTTAAAAAGAACATTAAAGAGAAGGGACAGAATATGTGCATTCCGGCGAAGGCAATGCAATATACCTAGGCAAACGCTTGACCGCAATCTCATCTGATGTTAAATGATGATGCGGACTGTAGCGCATTACCTAGATAGAACCTATTCACCCTCGAAAATCGTTGATTTATACGACTTTGAAAGCTTTGGCTCTTTAGAACATATAACACTATTTACCTGCTTGATATCAAATCTTTATATGTTTACGTGAATCGTTCTCCAGCTTTCGGAAATTAAGAGACAGCTTTTATCTGTTTTCTGAATTCCAACTAGGACTTGACCTACTTTCGACATGAGTATCAGATTGAACAAGAAAGCAATTCAAAGACCGTAAATATCTGTCTGTTTTATCTTTTTCAAACGATAAACATTTTTAAACGATTGCGTTTTGAAAGTCAAAATGGTTTATGCTTATTTGACACTTTAACCCCGCAACCTGCAGACTTTTTATCAGTATGAAGATGTATGCAGATGCGCACATTACAGTGATTCATTCTTCATACTGATTAAGAAGCCGACCAAACTATCGGCCGATAAAAAGTCTGCAGTCTGCGGGGGCTATAATATGTTTTATCTAATCCACTTTTGATAATGTGTTTTTTCGTAACAGTTTAGTTTAAATACGCGAAACCAGACTACATCGTGATGCAACAATTTGTAAATAAAAGGATACGCGTGAAGTGGCTCTTCACACATTGTGGATTGAAGGTGTTGTGTACCGAATCGTCGGTGAACACGATGTTCACGATGTCATTACCGATGTGACGCTTCCGCTCCAACTGTTCAACAATTCATTAATTACTTACAATCAAACAACATAGTTTTCGTTATAAACGGGATATTTACCATGATTTGTGAGTTTGATTATTTCCCGATATTTCGGCACAGTTGCATGCGCCATGATCAACGATGGTAGTATCGTTCGTAATAAAAGAGGGTAAACCGCTTGCAACGACTTCAGTTCGACCCGTGATCATGGCGCATGCAACTGTGCCAAAATATCGGGAAATAATCAAACTCACAGATCATGGTAAATATCCCGTTTATAATGAAAACTATGTTCAAAACCATGATAGTTTCAAATATTAAATCAAACAACAGTCTACAATAAAAATAACAACTATAAAACACCGTAAATAAACTCTATAACAAATCAACATGCCAAAAGCTGTTTAAACTCACGTTTAGGAAAGAAAAACACTTTATACAAAGCCGATCGATCTATTCCGAAGCAAAAAACGTCCCCAATAAAAACATAAGAAGTTGTTAACGATAGATTGTAACGTGGGTACCTACGTGCGACGATTATCCTAAGGCTTTTGTACTTAATTTATATCAGAAAAACGTTCACAAAGCTGTTAGTAATAGTACTGACCTGTTGCTTATTATCTTTGGAAAACGGGAGCATTGTCGAGACGTGGAACATTATTTCGTGGCCTTGGTGCATCGTGTAAATAGAATGGCTGCCTGTCATGTCACCTACAATACGAATGCAATTTAGATCGCCGGGAAGATATGAAAGCATTCGAAAATTGTGTTTGCGATTTCAAATTGTAGTCGTTTGGATGAAATACGACACTCGTCACTATACCTTTGACATCAAGACCGCCTCTGAAGCGGTTCCATCCGCGCAATCGAATTTTGTCTCCCAAAAGGGAAATAAATCTCTCCCATTTGTCGTCGCCTTTTTCTGAAAAATTCCGTGACATTAAAAAGCTTAAAAACCGTAAAAATCCACCTCTGAAGTTTTATAAAAATGCTTACCATTTGAAAGCATTTCATCGTCAGTCTTCTGGCAGGGGTTCATTAGCATAACTCCGATCTTGAAGTTCACGGAGCCCTCTTGTTCCTCCAGTAGAAGGACGTCCTTTTGTAATTCAGCGCACGTGATCTAAACGACAAAATTATCATAGATACGGATGTGGAATGGATATTACGTTAGCTCTTGACTTTATTGTAGCGTTAAGTGCCTATTACGATTACATTTCTTCTATACACAGATGTTTAGGTAAATTTTCATAAACCACAACTGTTCGGTAGGCGCGCAATACATAATAATGTGGAGAAATTTTATTATAGGAAAAATATTGATACTGATTCGTTTTCTTACCTCTCTCGGCATTTTGTCAACACGCTCGATGGAAGAAAATTGTGCCAAAATTTGTTTCACTGTAGGCCTTGTTGGTGTTTGGCCTCCGCCGCCCGCCCAAGCACTGGGCGGCAAGTATATTTTGTGAGCGCCCTGAAATATTCCAACACTTCAAAATTTATCGCTATTGCAGAACATTATTTTATAATATCACTTGGCAGCAGCAAATAACCAAATATGTACCTACAAATATTTTTACCATGAACACGCTACACTAGTTTACTAGTCAATAGAGTATGCTATTTTTATAAGCGGTTCTAATCAAATTTATTACAAACAAATATTTGTGTTATATAAAACAACAGAAGATAACTTATTTAGGAAAAATTGGTGAATAAATATTAAAAAAAAACATATTTTTATTTGAAAGTCTGGAGCAGCTTACAGTATAATAATACGAGTACATTTCAGTAATGGTTAAATTTGTCTTACCATTTTGTTAAAAAGTATGGCTCTTAGAAGTCCAGCACCACCTTCTTGAACTACGCTTAAGAGATAGGGTTCTCTAGAGCCGTCTACTCCTATGTAATTCTGATGCACTGTAACAAAAAATATTATTATACCACCATGAATTCTTATTTCCTAAAACTGTAAAATTATAAAAGTGCATTTTTCTGACAAGATATTATCTACATTAAACAGGCTTAATCTGATTTATCAGTCTCTTTACCAAAGACTCAAAATTATAAACTTTATACATAATTTTTAGATAGATAGATAAAAAATTTATTGTTCACACAAAATAGAAAAATACAATACAGAAAAAAAACACATACAACCATGAGCGGCTTTATCGCTAAAAGCGATTTCTTCAAACTTCATTGTTATCAGACAAACTTTTTATTGTTTATTTATTTATTTACCATTAGTTTATTTAAGGCGACGGGTAGGGTGAAATTTTTCATAATAAATAAAAATGTCAATAACTTCCAAGTTTATTATTTATTTATTATATCTATACACACGTTAAACTTGTAACACGGCATAGTTTTTGCCGTGGTGGTTAAACTCTAGACAGTCAGCGTAGCAACGTCACAATTTCAATTTCAACAAAAATGCTGACAACGGCGCAAAACACATAATGAGCCGCGCACAGTTCGGATAGTCAAACTCTAAAGCAGTGCCTTATGTATATTTGCGAGCACACAGCAATCAAACACTTATAATTCCTAAGGCGCTACTCTTCTTCTTCTTTAAACACCTTAATGTAGAAATGTTTTCTTTAGAGTCACAAGATACGAACCATAAGAATAGCTGTGCTGAGTTTGGTACCAAACAAATCTGCCAAACCCATAAAAAATGGGATCTTTTGCAAAAGGTGTTGGTACTAAACTTACATTTAAAAGTAAACTATATCCAAGAGCACAAATTTTGAGTAACAATACACTAGTTCAATATATGTGTTATAGGAAATAATAAGTTTCACAACTTCACATGCTATCACTTTTTCTGAAAACAGTTTTCGGTTTCCCCAAAAACACGCATTTGGCTATACCCGTCACCTTAACAGAACGGCACGTAAATATACTTCATCGCAAAGTAATAAGCTTGTAGCGCCCACGCTGAATTATGTTTAAAATTATAAACTTTGCGATAAACCTACCTACTCTTTGAGTCATGAAAGAAGTGCTACGTAAAGCCAACAGAAAGTCTTAATTCAACCACCCATTGCTTTCGTCGATTCTATCAACAAAACAAACTTTGCCCAAAACGAAGTAAACAATTCTCGAGAGTGCCATTCACACGCCTTCACGATAAACATACCCCATGCTATGGCCACGAAATCTTACCGAAGATTATGCTACATTGTACTAAGAGCTATATTTTCACCAAAACGCCATAGCGGCGTGACCAGTCACCGCTACCAACAAAATAGTAAGAAAGCAGTTACTATGTGATTTGGCAATGTTGTTTTAGTGATCCTTGGTTGATATCACCAACTGCACAATGTTAAAATCATGCGTCTATACGCAGATTTATAATATGTATTTTACATAATAGTTCAATTTGACAATAGCTGAAACCTTAATAATTAAAATTTTGGATTCCAGCAATAAAAAAAAAATGCCAAAACGCTCGGTTAGTGGCCCACCTGTTACATAATCAAGATCTGTTATTATCTGTTTATCCAAACAATATAATCAATTGATTTATTTCAGTAATATCCTTCGGTCTGTGATTATTCGTAGATGACACGTCCTCTTGCAAAACATAAAATAATCTATAATCATCATCCCTAAAATATGTTAGGTTTACCTAATTATCCCGTATCTTATATAAAGTTAGCGTTGACTTATAAAATATTATAAAATGTAAATCCATAATTGGCTTTATGTATTGTCTATAAGTTTTGTAAATTATAAATTAAGAGCTGTGGATTTTGTTTAATAAATAAATAAATAAATAGACTTGATGTCATCATTATGTATGGTAATCAATACATCAAGTCTACGGTAACTTTTTATAAGATAGACCGTAGGATAATATGCCCTAAATTCACTATGTTTGTGTTATTGGTCCGTTTAAACACATACATATTGTGTTGATGTTATTCTGACACGGACGAACTGACCGGCAGAAACTAGTCTATAATTTTATTCAGAAAAGAAAATACCCAGCAGCTTCTACTTAATCTATTTTAAAAGTGAAAACGGATTTTTACACAAACAGATACCTACTAACTCCCACCAGTAATTCACTTGAGACTTAGCAGCGTAGATTCAAACTAAAAGCCCTAGCTTAAGTGATTACAGCTTTAATTAAATGGATATTGTTCTTGTATTTAAATTCGTTTGAGGCTAGCAAACTTTAGAATTAAATTAAAACGTCTTCGAGCTCGAACTTTGTCTAACTAGAAGTCCTAAAAGACAAACGACTTTTAAAAGTTCAGTTGGTTTACTTAGAAATTTGAATCAAAGTGTACAAAAAAACTGTATTACTAATCGTTGTTCAGGAAAATAGATTCATATCTGACTTTTGAAATGTCTATAACTGTCTTTTTAATTAAATTAAAAAAAAAAATAATGCTGGACAATCCACACAACATCATCTAGCCACAAGCTAAGCAGAGCTTGTGTTATGGGTACTAGAAGACTGACATATTTAATACAATACATTACGTAGAATTAATTAATAAATATTTGAAGATCGTACAAACATTTATCTTAATGCGGGAATCGAACCCGCAACCTCCGCGTCGCAGGCGGACCTTCGCCCGCCGCGCCACATCGGTCGTTAAAATTATTTCAAAATTATTTGCTTTATTTAAGTCCTGAATTTCCTAGACATCTGCCCTGAAAATACAGGACAATTTAGGTCTTTGCATCCCGACTCAGAATTAGGAATTTAATTAGTTGTGTCATGTTTATCATAGGTCTTATCTCGGGCTGGCCCGAATCTTTATGGGTGCAACCTTGTGGAACGGCGCAAATAAAATTTATAGCGTACGGGGGACACGTAGATGATACAACTCTTGGAGTAACCTTCGTGAGGGCTGGAGGGCAAAAATATACCTCGGATGACCTCAATAACAACGAGGCACGTATTTTTAATAATTTACCTGTAATTCCAGCCATGCTAATTAAAAAAATCATGGACATTTCACACATTTAATTCAAAACACGAATATATTGATACTAGTCAACATACGAATGATTTGGAAGCTGTTATTAGAAAATGGTTGATACAAAGTGTTTATGCTAAGATTTTATTGAAAAAATAGCTTGAGTCAAGGTACCTTCGCCTACTTGTATACTACTCATGCGAGCATTACTATAATATATATTTTTATATGAGGTTGGTTTTTTATTAAGATAAGATAAAGATACATTTATTTCTAAAAATATGTAACATTTCTTTGTAGCAATAATCACTAACTTAAGTTACAAGGTGTGAGGAACAAAGTAAAATGTTTGTTAGTCCAGTAACTGTAAGCTTTTAGACACTTAATAGAATAAATACTTTCTAGAGCGCTTTAAGTGTATTGTTGGTTACGTGGCCGCAACGGGAGGGCATTGTTTAAGTCTGGCATCTGTCCGGGACGCTTCTGGGTCAATAACAAACTGTAGCTGCCTCACCAATTACGTTACACAAGGACTTTCTGTGACTACAGTGCGTTGCTGTCAAATACAGATACTAAACAGAATTGCCTGGATTTACCGGCAGAAATTATATAAAAAAAAGAAAACTCATTAAAATAGTTTTTTAATTTACAGGATTTGATAAGTGTCAGAAAAATCCCTAAAGTTCATTAGCGTTTAAATGCCCCGGCGGAGTCGTGTTCGGTTCTAATCTTAATTAAAAACCTATGATTATGATTAACCAACATGATGTAGGTAATAAATGAATCTATCTATCTAATTTTTGTTACATTAACACAGTATTTTTTCAAACTACCAATTGTTTACATCTTCAAAATTAAAAAAAAAAACTTTTATCTACGATCTTTGTGCTACTTTTAGTGTTATTTTTTTCTATGTTTGGCAGAAATCTGTGTAATATTTTATTATTCTACAGTTCACAACGAGCTCTGAAATTCACTTCGAGACACGTACTACGTCAGGATTTATCATTGCCTAAGGAAAATAAAGTGTGGGAAAAAACCCGCGAAAAATAGCGATTATCAGATATTGAGATAAGAAAACAAATGTTGTTCGGTTTGGCCTGAATATTAATATTGAGGTTTCCTCGTTATGTTTTTTCAATGTGAACGAAACCTTCTAATACTTATCACAGAAAAAAAAAAAAACTTTTTTTAAGAGTTGTTTAGATGTGTTTTACTCGTCTCGGTTTGCTAATGTGCGGAACAAAATGAGAATGTCTTTTAAAAAACTCCTGTACCTCTACCATGAGTTGTCACAGTAAAATCGCCTGACTTTACTACAGTAGTTACGTAAATATAAGTATTACGAATTTTAGTACCCAACTATCCGCTAGAGGCCCTGTACAAATCTTCATACATTTTTTTAACTACAGACGCTAGCGAGTATTGTATTTATAGTATAGTAAAAACTCATGGTAGAGCTACTGGTGTCTTCTGACTAATATGACCGTTTTTCGCGTAATTGGTTATATGTGATGCTGCGCTCGTTCCAACATATTCAACGGAACTTTATTTCGTTACTACGTTCAATACCCCATTGCCTCAATTACTAAGACAATATAATAAAAAACATTAATTTGTTTATATTAAAAAATGTTTGAAAGTATAAGAAACTAATTTAGCACGCCCACGTTATAATATAATCAGTAGGTACAGTTGTTCAAATTAAAAAAAAACCATTTTAAAAATGTACACTTATTCGTCTCTTAAATGCACTAGTTGGTCGACAGCCGGCCATTATTTATCAACGGTGACGTGTCTAGACGATGAAGAACCAATAACAACAAAACTATTTATTTGTATTGTATTTGTACAACATTTTTGCGTGTGAGTGTAGGCGTGGGAACTTTCAGAATGGTTTATATCTACAAGGGTTTCATTAACGATGTCTTATTACGAGCTCATAGCATATAGTTACGTGTAGACAATCGACAGCTATAAGTACCCCAAGTACGAGTTTGTGCACACATGGATCGCCGAGCGCCACCTATTTTATATGGAGATCCAAGCAGCGCTTCTAGTAGATTTCTTTAGAAGTTTGGATCTCCATACAAAATCGCGTAGCGCTCGGCGATCGCATCTATGCGATCCGTGCACAAACTCGTACTTGGGGTACAGCTATCGCCTATCGCTCCAGCGAACCCTAAACTGCTGTCAGTTGGGTTCTCCAACGACTTCAGTCAGCCGGCCTGTAACACGATTCGAGCTTTGTGTTTTCATTCGGCTGATATATCGACGACTATGCTAGTTCGGATATTGATTGAGCCGCGTTGTTTACTAACACCACTTAATGTTTCATTGTAGAACATTTTGGGAATTAGTTATCCGATTTCAGACACACAATAAACTTGTAAATACAAAGAAAACCTCTAATAAAAACTTCTGGTTTTATTTTTTACGGCAGCATGTAGATAACTTTGATTTATTGTACTCTCGTATATAAAAATATGTATCTAAAAATATATATAGCAGCTGACTCCGTAGATTTTTTGTAATCCCGTATCTTAAAATATGTATCTAGATAGCAGATAAGACAGTATGACTGACTAGAAAACTTCCCTAAAGTCTCATTTAAACACAAGGACAATTGTACTCTATTCTAGGTCAGGTTAAGTCCTTTCTGTTATCTGATGAGCAAATAATGACAGAAAGCATGTCAAAAGGGTATGTAGTTCAACTATAAATGAATTTAAATTAATTTGACTTTGGTATGAATAGCACGACTTTGATGGCTTTTCATTGAGCAAAACTAGTTGAATTATGTAGATTTCGACGTAATATTGACAAAGTTTAGTCTACCGTGGTTGTGGGAGATCAACTATTCTAATATTTACTCATCGTGTTTTCCTTAAGCTGATACCTCTGGCTGAAGCGGGAAATTCGAATTGTTATGGTTTTCTTTTTAATTGCGGCTGAACTGTTATATCTTTTACTAGTTTAAGCTATTTTGCGATAAACAATAATTTTCTGTGTAACCCTGTATCAATTTTTGAGATTGGTTCTTTATATTAAGAACTAGAGCGAGAGGTATCACTTAAGTGCCTTAATCTGAATGGTTCTACTTTATTTTTTAGTTAAGTACCTAAGTTTTTAAAATTAAACCCTTTAAATTAAATCCCCTTGTCTGAGTTGGTCCATAAAAATATGAAAAATTATTATCTTAAAAAAATAGATATAAGTATGTAGATATATATATACATAAAAATATAGTACAAAATAAAAATAGTCCTGTAACTGATATCTTTTAATTGGTATATTTATAATCTAAAGAAGCCACAAGACATTATTTTCCTGTAACTTACTTTTCTTTTTCTCTAGTAGTGTTTGCCGAAAACACGCAGAAAATTAAAGCTTATTAGTTATGTCTTGTTATTTCACTATAATGTTCCTTCCACAGCAAATAATCTTTCAGAGAATTGCTATACAACAAGCTTTAATTCAGTACTTATAACTAAAACTCAACAATAAAATTATTACGAAAATACTTTATTATACCCCAGTTCTGGCCGTATATTCTAAAGAGGGCTTAAAGGTGAACAATAAAATCAAAACCAACCTTCACAAACACTCCTAAATTGGAATAATACAAACAATGGTGGAAATCCAACAATCATAAGTATTTGGTTGCTACTCACTTTTGCCGAGAAAGTATTTGAAGTACCAACGCGTTTGGAATTCAGGGTTTTCGAGCACCGGAGCACTTGGAGGACCGAACAGCTGCAAAAAAACAATTGAAGTTAGTATTCTTCTTCTGGACTGAACAGCTGCAAAAAAACAATTGAAGTTAGTATTCTTCTTCTGGACCGAACAGCTGCAAAAAACAGTTGAAGTTAGTATTCTTCTTCTGGGCCGAACAGCTGCAAAAAAAACAGTTGAAATAAGTATTCTTCTTCTGGACCGAACAGCTGCAAAAAAACAGTTGAAGTTAGCATTCTTCTTCTGGACCAAACAGCTGCAAAAAAACAGTTGAAGTTAGTATTCTTCTTCTGTACCGAACTGCTGCAAAAAAACAGTTGAAGTATTCTGCTTTGTCTTATCGTGCCGATGCTATCTAGATAAGTTTTGTAAGGTGTTTTGCCAGCTCTACAGCACCACTTGTGGCTGTAGTGTTATGTAAGTTAGTATTAGTATTGTGAAATAAGGGCCTACGCAGACCGGGACGGCATGGCGAGGTTTTTAATTTTTACTAATGGACATTCAACCGTACTGTTACAGAAATACGACATAAATTGCTATGCTTTAAAATGATGCCGTGGCACTGAAAGGGATTTTATCGCACGGCATTCAAAGACGCGCCACAGGCTCCCGGGGCGGGATGCCGTGGCATACTGTGGCATACTGCGGTAGGCAAAGGCATGACACGGACTCCGGCGCTCGTAGTGATATACTGCGGGGTGTGGCATGTCGTGGCAAAGTGCTGGAATGCCGCGGTATCTAAGCAGTCAGTGTGCGCTGACTCACGGCAAAATCCCTTGCTATGCCGTCCCGGTTTGCGTAGACCCTAAGAATAATAATTATGTTCTATAATACAGAATATTCCGCAAAGATTGAATGATTGAATAGAAAATTATCTTCTTAACCGTTTTCCCGTACCTTTGTGACAAGGTACACTCGAAATGTTCCACAAAGACGCACTTATCTTCAAAGGAACCATAGACCTCAAGAGCAATCACAGCTGTAGTTCAACTTCAAAAATAATTTTCAAAGCTTTTAATGCTCATAACAATTCCGCATAAAAGTCTGAACGAATTGCCTTCCTTTGTCGTGTTTTGTATTATCAAATCATGCTTTCAATCTCAGGCGAACTAGATATGTCTGTCTTTGGTAGGATCTGGGGGGTATCCTGACAACTGAAATGTTTTTGAACTGTTATTTGATCAAATTGCAGCTGAGTTTTCTTCGTCTTTTATTGATATTTTGAATGATCGATTTTAATACCGTTTGATAGAATTAACGAAAAATCAGGTAGGCTATGCTCAAATCAGGTAGGTCATGCTGAAATGTGGTAGGCCATGCTCAAGTCAGGTAGGCCACGTGCTAAACCGCGGCATAGACGTCATTTTTAACAGCTCAGCCATAATTTTATAAAGCTCAGTCAGGTCAGTCCACAAAAATGTCACTGAATACTGATGAGTTACTATAGTAAAATCATCGAAAAACTGAACTGCAACTGAAAGGATATTCGGTCACGCAAGTTTCCCCTTGCTGGATAGCCTCCCTGTCTGTCTTTGGTAGGATCTGTCATTTGAGAGGAAGCCGTGTTTTGTGTTACATTTGCTGTTGTCGAGGAAATACCGAATAAGGAAATTGTTCTTCAAAGGCATATAACATGTATCGGTATTCGTGACATTTTTTGCCGGGAGCATATTTGACGAGCATTGGGGTGTATCTATCTGTAAATTATTTCTATAATATACGTCAAATAAAGCTTCACATACATTTACATAACAAAATATGATTGAATACACTGAAAGAACGAAAAATCAGCGCTATAGAAACATTTGTTTTTTATATAGGTACTAAGTGAGGCTGCAAAACGCTGTTTTTTGTGAATATGTTTGGTTATGGATGTAAAAAATATATTTCTACTCTGTGCTTCATATTAAACTCATTGAGTTCGATTGATAGATAGATAGATAGAAAACTCTTTATTGTACACACACACAGAGACATTTCTTATTATACTAAATTTATCTATTACAATGAAGTACAATGGGCGGCCTTATCGCTATGAGCGATCTCTTCCAGGCAACCTTGGGATGGACTCAACTTAAAAGTAAAATAGTGACGGTGTAATAAAAACAGACTACATATAAACAGATTAATAACATATATGTATAATCATTAATATACATAATAATATAAGTAGTATAATACATAACAAAAAAAATATATATATTATAATATATATATATATATATGTATATATATACTAATATTCATAAATAATAATAAACCTAATAATATAAATACTTAAATAATCGTAAATACTATGCTTTTAACGGTGAATAATGACTGTGCAAAAGCTTTTTGAAGATAGGGAGAGATTTCGCTTTCCTGGTATCAGCTGGAAGAGCATTCCAAAGGCGGATAGCTTGTATAGTGAAAGAATGTTCATAGAAAGTAGAAGAGTGCAAAGGAGTTTTTAATTGTAATATTTCAGAGGATCGTAAAGTACGGGAATTAGTGACGTCAAGGTATTCAAAAGATTGTTTCAAATAAAAAGGGGAAGAGGGGTTAAATAAAACACTGTACAATAGAGAAAGAATGTGAGTATTCCTGCGAAGGCGAATGGGCAACCACTTGAGCTTATTGCGAAAATCAGAAACATGGTCATATTTGCGAAGACCAAATATGAACCTAATGGAGAAGTTTTGGAGGCGCTCAAGTTTATCTAGTTGTGCCTCAGTGAGGTCAGGATAACATGCGTCGGCATAATCAAGTATAGGTAGCAAAAGAGACTGTGCGAGCATAACTTTAGTGGATGTTGGTAGGAAATTTTTCAACCTTTTAAGTGAGGCGGCAGACGCAAACATTTTCCTACTTAACTCAGTTAGATGAGGTTCCCAAGACATATTTTTATCCATGATCACTCCCAAATTTTTGACAGAATCGCTAAATATTAGATTGCCTAGAGAATTATCTATATTCCTTTGATCCGAAAAGTTTTTTGACAACCTCGCTCTGAGGCGTTCCATGAAGTGCAAGCGAGAGCGCGGAACGAGCGACAAAGAAGCACAATCGGCCTTTGCGTTCGTTGTCACGTTCAACTATCGTCAGTAAACCGACTTTACAGACAACCATTTTTTTTATTTAAAAAAGCAAGTATTAAAAATACGATTATTGAATCAGGCCAGGAACGTTGCATAAAATCTTCTGCCAATAGTATAAAACCGAACGCACATCAGCCGGTTAGTTGGCACAGAATCCCAAAAGGCAATTTAATACAAACAAAACGCAAAAGTCACTACACCCGCGTACAGCTTACGTATATTTTAGAGACATGACCTTGTTAAGGGAAAATGAGGGCACAGATTTACTACCACCGGGTCGACCTCTCTATGAGTGGAGAGGATTATATCGCGGTAGGTCCCAACATCCCTCTTTTCTATTAACTTGTAGGCGTATCTTCATGAACATCCCTCGTAAACCTTAGAAAACCTTATTTTGAGGCAGATACTGTATTCATGAAAAAAGACCTCTAGATACAAAGGGACAGACTTAGACCTTGAACTGAAATCGCGTGATGAATGGCGTGTTTTAGGGTGAAACTTTTATGCATGAATAAATTGTCTAATCGTTTAGATTGGAGGGAGGCGATGACCGGATCGGAGAGGCGTTAGCGAGAATCGACGTCAAGAGAATTGGTAAAAACCTTTGTCCAACTAAGAAATTTTCTAAACCAAAAACTGGTATAAAAGTTATTGTTTTTAATCGATTTTACATCTACTTAAGTAAACTACGATTAGTTGATAGCAAGAATAATGATAAAAATAGTACAGCAATAAACATTATTGAGGTCATGACCTTTGTCATATATATACTTTTTTGTTAGATCGCGATATCTACGAAGTCTACGAATGTCGGACTATGAGGTGCTACGACGTAGCGAGAACTCTACGACGTAGCATAAGAAAGTAGATAGATTTAGTTCGGAGTGACTTTGATATTTTTTTTATAAATGTGATAATTGTAACAGTGTTGACGTATGCGAGATGCATTGCGCGGTGACACTGCAAAGTTTATCAGTCGAGCTAGCATCCGCGCGCAATGTAACTGGTATCGCGACGATTGTCACATTTTGTTCGTTCTACCGATATTCTTTTGTAAGTACCTCATCTTTTTCTCCGAGTGAATTTCCATTTTCCAGACGGTACCGCCGCGCCACCGCGTCCACTGCTCCTCCAGGGTCGGTTGCTGACAACTGAAACAATTTCATGTTTTTAGTTTGATATTTATTATTTTTATATAATATTACTTTGTTTAAGTATTTTAAAACATCATATAAAAAAACTGTGGGAACCAGGCCGTAAGTTTCTTGCCCGTTCTTCTAGGCTCTGGTCGCGGTGGAACTGGCACCTAGAATCACCTAGTATAAAAGACGAATCTAAATGATCTTTGTGATATTACTAAATAAATAATTTTTTATTTTGAAACTTCTAAGTACTAGGCTAAGACGCCTACGTACAGCTGAGATTAATCTTCAAAACTCAGTAAGTGGACTCAGAAAATGTTAGAACAATTAAGATGGCGTAAAGCTCCAATCTAAAAGAAAATCTAGTTAAAAAGAAACGATCAGAAAATGAAGAAAGTTTAAGATAAATTACAGGATAAACTTCTTGGTAGATTAGTAGGTAAATGATAATTAAAATCTTGACTTATTGTAATGTGTATGAATTATGGTATAAATATTTATTTTGTATTAGATTTCTGATACTTAAATTGCGTGTCATGGGCAAATAAAATTAATATTCATGGAAATACATACATAACAAAACAAAAAAAATTGAGGTACAATGAGCGGTCTTATCGATAATAGCGTGTTATCGCTCTTCCAGACACCCTTTAGACGGACAGAAGCATTAAGTATACAGTAACACTGATTAAAATCCCCCTACACATCGTGAACAGAAACGCTAAGCACGAACAAATATGACAATCGTAAACGTAACGTATTTGAAATACACTGCGCGCTAACGCTTCAACGTTCGACAGTAAAGCTGGTGTTGACGCGCAATGTATCTCTAATACGTCACTATTTCGTTACGTTTACGATAGTCCGTGCTAACCCCTCTGTTTACCGAGCCCACATTACGCTCGGCAGCTTGACTCGACACAATACATAAGGCTTCATTTACATTGGTGTTTGATTCACATTAGCATGCTAAAGCCTTGGATACATAAGAGCCACTAAGCTAAGGTCAACTAACCGTGTCACATAATTTAACTTTGCTAGGTAAGGCTCTTTGTGGAAGAGTATCTATTTTATTACGATTTAATATTAAACTTTTTAACAATAAATTAAACCGCCGCAAAACTGAAAATTAAAAAATAATCTATTTAATTCTATCCTAATTACAAAGTTATTAAACTTATGTAAGTCAACCTCATCATCATCCACAGCCTGACTTGACCCACTGCTGGGTATAGGCCTCTCTCTGCTCTTTCCAGTCCGCGCGGTTCTGAGCCGCTCTCATCAAAGTCAACCTATATTACTAGTAATATAGGTAACAGCTAGGCACGGTAAAGCAGTGTCTAGTCTGGCTAATCTTTCCAACACGATTTCCAACAAAATACAGTTGTAGCATCGACACGATAAGAAGAAGACTAGTAATTTTAAGTCATTTACAGGCACAGACCTAGGACCTTTCTGTCGCATACATTGCTTAACTTGCTCTACTACTTTTCATTTCAAAAAAGGGTGAATTTGTTATATTTTCTGTTGTTTAAGTAAAAATAGCAGAAAATATAACCAAAAGCATAGTCAAAGTCAAAGTCAAAAATTACTTTATTCAGTAAAATCACAAGGATCATTTAGAATCGTCTTACATTGGTGATTCTAGGTGCCAGTTCCACGACCAGAGCCTAGAAGAACGGGCAAGAAACTTACGGCCTGGTTCCTACCGTTTTTTTATATGATCCTTCTTACAAAGAATTACAATTAAACTAAATTAAGTACCTATACACGAACATATACCTACCCAAACAAATTGGGAGTATTAAACGGACCCGGAAGCGCCATGAAAAGCATGGAATATACCTATCGAAAACCGATATTTCAGTAGTCGGATCACAAACTAGGACGCAGCACGTTCCAATTCCGAGTATTGTGCTAAATCACTGCCTGACCAATAAGTCAGTTTAGTTGGACAGTTTTATGAAGTTTGTCGTAACACGATACTGTAGCATTTATCTATGGCATTCTAGGTTTCTAGGGCTACTTAAACTAAACTGACCATATTTTTATGCTAATTCATATTGAATTAAAACCGTCTCGAATGATTCTCGCATCACCTCTTGAGCAATAATGAACTTATTATTTATTAAAATAACGGAATACTTTTAAGATAGCAACGTTTTAGTATCTCCGAAGGGTTTGGTGCAAAGAATGAAATATATATTAACCAGCACTTGTACCAAGAACTAAAAATATAGTCAATAAATAATATGAAAAGTAATATGGCAATAATATGCTCTGAAAAGCGCAACGACCGTCCTAGGCCGCCCAGTAATATGGCAATAGTATGCTCTGGAAAGTGGAAAGGCCGGCCGCCCACCAGGTCGAAAGATGATATTGAAAACTGCTAGGCTAAAAAAAAAACTATAAGGTTTACAAAGTAGGTCACTTTGAAAATCTATGTGAGAGGCTTCGCTTCTTTAGCCTGTTGACATTATTTTTGTATCTTTATTTAAATGGATTTTTTACGCAGATTATGTCAGGCAATATAGGTATAAATACCACAATTTACAAAAATAAACGTACTTGTAGATTACATAAATATCAATAACACAATTAGAAATGAAAAAAACGTTTTAACTTTAGCTCAATTTTTTTTCAAAGCACAGTACATTTCCCAAAACCAAATTAAGGGTTAGATGGGTATTTTCACGAAGACTCCGTGTCTCCATGAAGGAAAAACAGAAAAAAAAACACTACTTCCATGATAAAGAAAATGCAAACGAATATGTTCACGTTACGAGTTTGTAGTGCAAGTTTGTAAAGGCTTCTGTTATGTCAAAAAGCTCTTCGTGACTTTCTCTGTAATGTTAGGTCCCTCTACAAAGCTTTTTACGCTGTATCTCGAATGTTAAACTTAGGGTATACGCACACTGACGACAAAACTTCTATTTAATGTGGCTGCTTGTCAATATGACAGACAACTCTACCATGTCTAGTGTTTGAACATAAAACACTGTCAAGTGAATCAATAGTCAAGTCGACTGTCTTTTCTTTTAAAGGAAATATGATGGAAAATGTTCCTTATCAAAACCTATAGGAAAACGAGTTCACTTAATACATTTTTAATTCAGCGATTTATTCATAATGCTACGACCTCAAGTGTTGTTGGTTGAAATTCCACTAGAATTAGACAGCAAAACTCAGAAAGAAAAACAATTAAAATAAAATGCTATGTGCAACAAATGACAGAACTCGAATCTCCCGACAAGACTGCAGTAGGACATTATTTTACTAACTTATTAGTATATATAACGAAGATATCGACTAAGAAATGAAGACCAGCGTTAGTTGCTAGCATCTAACGTCATGCTGGGTCAGAGTTTTGTGTATCTTTATATCTAGGTACGTGACTTTAAAAGACATTTTGTCGTCGGTGTGCGCTCTATCTTCTTCAACATGGTCGATATGCCAACATCACTAACAATGATTACATGAGCTTGGTTACTTTGTAACTGCTTATACACGACTTGATAGGAGTTCGTAAACTACTACGTTCTCGCTTAAAGATAAATAGAACTTGCAAACTGGTTTGAACCGGTTCCTAGAACTATATCGCCAACAACTGTTTTCATGAAACAATATGATACCTATCAAAGTAAAGTGCCACAAACTTATTTGGCCCGACGAGGGCCATTACTATTGCTGATTAATAGGCTTCCTTCAGATTGAGATTACCTCACAGTTTATATTTGCTAATTTTTGTATTCATTTGGTAAAACAAGTAAATATACAGAATCATTTTTTATACCCAGGTTGAGTTCTTCTTCTTCTTTTATTTGTGGCTTTGTGGTGGGTAGGGTCGGTCACCGCCACTTTGCCAAAACCGGGCCGAGTTGGTTTGTCGTACTGTACAACCCGGCACAATGACAGTGACTGATAGTGATATTGTCCTTTGTTAGAACTACCCACAAAATACAATAAAATCAGTAAAGCGAAATGTAATGTGCGACATCAAACAATGAAATTGTGTGTTTTAATAATCAAAATGCCTGAATGTTGTTCTGAGAAACAAGCTTTTGTGCCTCGGATATTCATTTTAGATTTAGTTAACTAGTGATGTAATTAAAATTACCAAGAAATAGGTAAATATTAATAGGCATTTGAAATATCACACTCTCGTCCCAACCTAATCAAAGCTAGTAGGTACTATAACTAGATTGCACTGAAACTTCAGTACTTAATTTAGTTTAATTGTAATTCTTTGTAAGAAGGATCATATAAAAAAACGGTAGGAACCAGGCCGTAAGTTTCTTGCCCGTTCTTCTAGGCTCTGGTCGCGTGGAACTGGCACCTAGAATCACCTAGTATGTAAGACGATTCAATTCAATTCAATTTTTATTTAATGGCATATGGGGGTTAGCCAACTTCGCCAATGTCACGTTGCAAGTTAGGCCTTAAGACGATTCTAAATGATCCTTGTGATTTTAATGAATAAAGTAATTTTTGACTTTGAATTTGACTTTGATTCCTGATAGAATACTTTATTATTTTTTGTAAATATATTCATAGAATATATAGCAACACCAACACTATGACAAAGTACAGTGTTGCTATTCCACCTAATTTTTTTTTAGACTAGTCTAAGAGAGTGTGATGTGTGAATTGTCTTTAAATATAAATTATTCGTTATTTATAAAGCTTCAAGCTGTTTATTTTTTATATCTTAAAAGAATTTAAAAATGCTACCTTCAGCAACTAACATAAAATCGGACTCAGTAGGTACTTTTATTGAAGGCAACAGAATATCTATAGACAACAAAGAGATACAATACAACAGATGCTGAGTTTACGAGTGTTGAAATTCACTTCGGACACTGCATTATTTGCGAAGCTACTTTCTATAATGTGATTTGTCTAGCTAAACCAATAGCTGTAGTCTAGACCAATTCCAAGGTGCTGAAAAGTTCAAAAAGCTGACAAATTAATCGAAAATAAATAATTATGTTTGTTTTTGATGTTTCCAATAAGAAGGTAAATTTA
The DNA here is from genome assembly GCA_932527185.1 of Ecliptopera silaceata. Taxonomy (NCBI): domain Eukaryota; kingdom Metazoa; phylum Arthropoda; class Insecta; order Lepidoptera; family Geometridae; genus Ecliptopera; species Ecliptopera silaceata. Next base: position 9,368,256 of record OW052193.1, on the reverse strand, counting down.
TATTTAACGAAAGTTAATTGCTTATTTGCAAAATAGAATTCAATTTTTTAAATAAAATTCTTGGAAATCTGTAGGTTATTATTTTTTGTAGGTATTCAATATTCAATGAGTACGTAAAGTACGTAATATCAATTCTATTTGTCATTATAAACTTGTTGTACAGTCAATAACACAAACGAATGATGAGAGACTTTCAACAACTGTAAGTTATCTTTAATAGTTTTTTGATACTTAATACACATAGAAAATTACATTTATTTATTAACAATATAGTAACTTATTTATCAAATACATAAAAAACAGTTGAGCTATCCGCAAACCGATTATATTATTAATATGTATCTATTAATATGTATCAGGTGTATGGACGATATCTGGATGAGATGGAGCAAAAGGCCTATTTAAGGAAAAAGTGGCGTTTGAGGGAGGAAGCTTATACCCAGCAGTGGGCTAGTACGGACTGCATATAATGATGATGATGAATATCTATAAATGATCCATATAAGTACCTACCAAAAGTATGACACAAATCAATTTCAAATTTCTGAACACGTGATATACTTAAACTGATTCTGACATGTACGTCACAAGGTTTCATTTAGTTGATAGGCAATTTTGAGGATATACGACCGATTTCTCAATCATCCACCTCATAAACCCGAGGTAATGACGATCTGGAAGTGCGTACTTGATCCAGGATTAGATCAACGTCAACGTCGTTCAATCTAAAAATACACAGCAATAAGTATTTGAAATTACAACGCTGGTGGTAAAATACATGTAAAAACTGCATATCGAGCATACTTATATTAAAAATTTTTTATGCATTATAGGCAAACGCTTGGCCGCAATCACATCTAATGTTAAATGATGATGCGGCCTACGGTGTAACGCGTATATTATACTCATATTTAGGGACTTCACTCATCGCGTTCTAGTCCCAAACTAAAAAACTAGACACAAATGAAGCAAAGCTTGTACGAGAACTAGATTGATGCTGATAGATTATTATTATTGATGGGAAGTGAAAATAAGGCCGAAAAGGACGAATGGAGGAGATACCTTGAACAGCTGATTATCACAAAACTTTGTAAGGGCGTGATTGAGAGTGAAACCAAGTTACGGGCAAATTAGCAACACTTGGATCTGGCTTTACAATAAAACTATTCTTAGTATTAACATCACAGATATAAAAAAACACTACCAATGTATAATCCGTCATCTTATGTAAAGGTGTCTCTATCTCATCTAAGTATGTGAAGGTTGGAAGAGGTAGAGCTACGGATTTCATTTCTGAGGATGATTTTCATACAATGTAGGTATACAAACAAACTTTTAACACCTTTATGTTTGCTTTAATAATGCAAGACATCACAGGTCCTCGATGAATATGCTAATTAAAAAAGCACAATGATAGGTTGGACAAAAAGAGCCGAAACCGAGACTCAGTGGCAAGTCTTGAGAGAGACCTACGTCCAGCAGTGGACCGATATAGGTTGATGATGATATAATATATTGTTTTCTACAAAATCCCTAGTACATAATTCTTTTTCCTTGCGGTGACTTTCAAAGGGTTCCGCGATTTACTTAAGTAGACGCACCTTTACTAAGCCGACCCTTTTATGACTTTGCAAAAGATCCCTGCCAGCGTTTTATAAGCATGTTATTGCGTGTTTTTCCTAATTATAAAAACGTGACTGGCACAGGTAACACACCCTAACGACATTCATAAGGATACTAAGGGTGAAAGTTCATAGATTTGCATTTCATATGGCAGCTCTAATAGCAGCTTTGTAGGGCTTTAAGAGTTGTAGAAGACAACTTGTTTGTCACTTCATAAGAAAATATGTTAGTGTTTTTTTTTATGCATCCACAATGTCACAGTCACAGTTTTCAAAATAAAAGTACAGCTTTAAACTATGCAGTTTGTTTCTCGAAAAGAGAGATGGAAAAGCAAGCATATAAAAAAATAATCAAGAATTTTCAAGTTACTTACATACTTTTCATTTCAAAAGAAAACTAAAAAATAGGTTAAAACAAAAGCGTAAGTTTCAAATATCTGTATAATAGTAAAAAGAAAATAAAAAAAACTTCATATTAAACATACTGACGTTATTAAGCTAGTCTAAAAGCGAGATGAACTCCTAGATTTTGAGCAGAGCACTTTATTAGGCATTACAGCGCCGTTATTAAGGTGTTGTGGGATCAGCCCGAGTTATTGCTACGATTATCCCGAATAGCGGGATATTGCGACCAAGCACCAGAGCCGGTATTCTTAGAACCGAAGCAAAAACGCATTTCCAAAAAAAAATAATATATGCGTATTCTATCAGCATTCTAGTTCCCATAGTAAGTACAAGCTCTGCTTAGTTTGGGACTAGAGCGTGAAGTGTGAATTGTCTAATAATAAAAAAAAAAATTTTAAACAAAAAATCTAGCTCACTTACGAAACCTATAAATAAGGTTAAACATATCAGTGATAATTAAAAGATGATCCATTAAGTCAGTCAATAATTTTTTTCCTGTACAATCACAAGATCACTAAGAATCAACTTTACCTGAAAAAATAGATGAGATTTATTTAAGCTGTGTTTTTTTAGTTTTATCTAGGTCGATATTTTCAGTCTCATTTTCCAAATTACCTAAAATCTTCAAATGTTTTTGAGAATCCCGCTCCATAAAACCATTTTCAAAATGGGTCATTGCTTGATTCCCTAATTGGGACTGTACTTTAAAAACCTTTTCAATTCCATAAGCAATTAACCAGGAACACGGAAAGGGAAGGCATATTGGGAAATAAATGCGATAGAGACTGAATTAAACTAGTGTTTTGGCCGAATAGGTAGCGAGTACATTGCTGTGTTTATATACGGTTTCTATGATTAAAGTTAAGTTTATGGTACCGATAAAGCAATGTAGGACAAATAACCATCCATACCCATTAAACGTAGTGAGACAAGACGATGAGAATAAATCTTAGTAGTAACGGTTAAACTAGGATTAGTCTCAGTGTGTAACAAATATAGCCCGAAACCTCAGATTACCAGTCCTGGACACAAGCCTAGGCTTTTATCTAAATACGCAACAAAATAGTGGACAGAACAGAACCAATATGGACAAAACCTGATGTTTGTTCGGATCTGTCAATAGCTTTACTTTTACGCCTTATATAAACAGTATAAAAAAAGAATTATATAAATCGGACTACTCTGTCAAAAGTTATGCACATACACGTAAAAAAAACTTGATTGTCTTCTGTTTGGTTGTCTCTACCATGAGTTTTTACTATACTTACTATCTATACCATACTCGCTAGCGTCTGTAATAAAAAAAATGTATGAAGATTTGTACAGCGCCTCTAGCGGATAGTTTGGTACTAAAATTCGTAATACTAATATTTACGTAACTACTGTAGTAAAGTCAGGTGATTTTCTTGTGACAACTCATGGTAGAGGTACAGGATAAGAATTATGTAAATCGTACTACTCTGTCAAAAATTATGCATAATTAAAAAAAACAAAAAAGTATAGACACGTTGACTTGAGTAGGTACCTCCTCGGTTATTTTTTCGTCGGTTAAATATAGAAAAACCAAGATATTATGTCATCCAATATATCTGTCAAAATAAGGATGTCAGATGTAAGTAAACCTACATAGCATTGCGATACTCATAGTTCAACCTGTTTAAATATATTACTTACACGACGTTAGTTTGAGCCGCGGCTTTACCTATTTATAACGTTGAATATTTTAGTTCTTTGTTACTTGTGCCTGCATTCTGTAGTAGTCTCTTCATCATATTATTTTATTTAGCGAAATAGAATCAGAAAAAGAAGGCAAATAAGAGATCTACTGAGGTATATTTTTGTTTTACAAGACTTTTTTTATTCTTATCTTTTAAATAGCAAAATTGTAACCTCCTGAGTGGTGCCAGGAGTCTTGGATCGACTTACGGACGACCGATGTGGCGTGGCGGGCGAAGGTCCGCCTGCGTAGCGAAAGGTTGCGGGTTCGATTCCCGCCTTGGGATAAATGTTTGTACGATCTGCAAATATTTATTCCGGATGTTTTGGGTATTTTATATGTATAATAAAAAAATATCCATCCATGTAATGTATTGTATTAAGTATGTCAGTCTTCTAGTACCCATAACACAAGCTCTGCTTAACTTGGGGCTAGATGATGTTGTGTGGATTTTCCATTATTTATTAATTATTTATGATTAAGCCTTAAGGCATGCGTAGGCTTTTGTATCAGAATGTTGTTTCAGTATAAACATTTTTGGTGAAAGATATATGTCAGTGAATAGATGGGTAAGGTACGGGTTCGCTTTTGTTTCGGACAATGTTTCCCCGGAAGGGATTCTCTGTAATGTAACTTTGCCTACACGATACCATATGAAAGAAAATACTACGAAATAAGGAAATTCTGACAAGTAAAGTGATATTATAACACAAAATATGTTTTGCAATAAAAATGTAAATATGGTCTGGATTGGTAGAAGTGGATTGGGATATTGCAAGTCGATCGTGGTACCCACATTATACTTTATTGGGCCCATTAGGATAAGGGACCATTCAATACGTAGCTACTCGTATCTGTAATTTTATTCTGTGTTATTTGCTGTGGGAATTTCAAAAATAACCCTATGAAAAAGCTCTAACCCAATTTTGTTGATAAAACGTGGGGAAAACACAAAACTGCGCAGGCATTGCAAGGTAGGTTCGATGTTATGGTACAATAAGGTAAACATTTAAAAGAAATACACTTATTACAAACCAATATATTGGATCTCTACTTTTTTTACAATGCAGCAAGTAAGAATATATTTTTATACTACCAGCTTGTCTCGCACGGGTAGACAATTATTATCCTGTCGGATTAATAGAATATGAATATAATATTATCTGTAAAGTCTTTTATATTTTCTCCAGCACAACCTTTTTAAAGGAAATAAACACATTAAAATTCTACTCCCAACTCTACATTTTCTTGGTCACAAGGAAACCCTTTCTTACTTACAATTCATATTCTGGGACACGATCTAGAGTTGCATAACAAGTGTCGAAGCATTGAGAACTTGTGCCAAGTGGACCCAATATTTGGTGCCCATTTAGAAAATATACGTTAAATCAATATGTGAAAACGTATAACTGATATTGACCAATTATACGTTAGAAAAAACGTATAATTGGTATTGATCAATTATACGTTTTTGCATAGGTTTCAACTATTGAGTTGAAATTAGACTAGTCGTAGTTTTAGAAGACTGTTTTCCTTGAAAATAAAATAAATAAATGGAATAGGGAAGATGAATTCATAAATAAATAGTAAGATAATTACAATTTGGAACGAGGAGTTGCTTGTATAATGAAGACCCTAGAGATTCCTTCCTGCCATTGTCATTAAACCTTTTAGCATACATTTGGTTGGCTGGATTTTCGTTTAGAAGTAGGTAGATAGAAATCTAAATAATTATTTAATTATTATTTCTAATGCTTCGGCTACATTAGCGGGCGAATATTCGTATCGTGTTGGCGCGACAAAAACATCGTGTTCGGATAAAGGCGATATACTACCTACGCGATGACACTATGTACCCGGCCACATACATCGCGTTAACACGAATATTCGCCGTAGCCCGCTAGTGTGGCCCCAGCAAAATAAGGTATAAAGTTTGACCGTACACAAAAGGATTTTATAACATTATCAACCTAGATATTCTGTGATTAAAAGCTAAAGTCATATTCACTTTATTTTAACTTGGCAATTTTACAAAAAAAGTTTGTTTCTGTCAAGTTTGTAAATAGAACGCAAAATTTGAAATTAAAGATTTAAAAAATGGTGAGAAACTCTTTTCCAATTACTTATTCTGGGAAAGCATACTTAGGTTAATAAAAAAAAAACGTGTGACATTCGGGTACTGCTGCGGTAAAGCTATTGTATAGCATTTTTGCTGGATTACGCATGCGCAGTGTTAGGTTATTTTCGTTAGGTTATTTCGTTACGGAATGTCTGGATTCGGTCTCCATGCACAAGGCCCGCAATAGAAGCTATGCAATAGCTTAAAAACTCAATTTCAGATGCGCTGGCTACGTCAAATAGAACGTTTTAAACGTCAGAACTGTCAGGAGTAAGGAGGCTTTACTTCAGTTTTGACTTACGATAAGGCAGAAGTCTAAAAATGAACTTTCAAACGCCACACAAGCGTCTGTTATGATCTTGACATATATACTCACCGAATAAAGCTGCTTCCTGAAACACTGTGAAATTGTTCGACGAAGAAAATTATGAGTTTTATGTACATCACTTTAGAGTACAATTTGGTACGTTGACTACTTTACAAAGACATGATCTCGTCAATAACCGGAATATCCAGCTCGCCGTATGAAGCAGTTTCCTGAATCAGCGTGGTATTGTTTTACTAAGAACATTTTGAGCCTTATGTATCAAAATAGAATACAAAATTCCGTACGTACAGACTGCATGTTGGAACAAGGTAATACATAGTCCCTGAAATTACGTCGCCGTTGTTTTTATGGTCGCAATATTCAGCTCAGTTGAAGGTTCAACTTTTACTACCTTTCAGACTGAAATATTTAGGAATTATCACAGAGTTTATATTTCAGAGACCGTTATACTTATAACACTGTAAACGGTAAAAGAATAGTGTAAAAAAGGTAAAACATTTCCGCACTAGATGGCGTTGTATTTGTATAATCCGTATAGCATACACAATCTAGTGCTATTTTCCTAGAATATTTGATTTTGATTTTTTTGTGTATTGTATTATTTTATATTTAAGTGTATTTACAATAATGAATAATGTGCATTCTATAACCTAATATTTTATATTTATGTCAAACGTCTATAATTTTGAGAAATACCTACCGTTATCAAACCCTTGATATAAGCCAATCAAATTAGGTAATCTAATATCGGTTAAGTAGTCCATCTTCAACTTGACATGTTCAATATAATGTAATAATTCAATGTGTGCTAATATACACTAATTGAGAAATTAATTAGTACATATCTCCCTAGCATATAATTTCACAAGGTGCAATATGATCACTCCTGAAAACTTTAGGGGTAATTAAAAGATTAGTAAATATAGTCTCAATAATGCGAAAACGATAAAAAATAAGTGATCAAAAGATTTTAGGTAAGTTATAGTTTTACATATGACTGTTTTTTTTCCATGGTAATAAAATAAATAAATAAAGTGAAAAAGAAATATATTAAAATAAATGAATATATTAATTATTTGTTTTAAAAATACCGGTTGAATGCATTTTGTTGAAACTATTCTTTTTTGCACTTACCTATATACCTAGTTGATTCTTAATGAAAGTGGTTATTTATATGGGCGCATTAAATCTTCAATTTTTTTAAGGGCTCCCTGAATAAAAAACGTACTTAATATATTATATACGTAATAATTCTCTATTTATTCTCAGTAGGTATATCTATCTATCATACATATTATGCATTTGTAGCTTTGATCCCGAGTAATTGGATACCAATACCCCAATTAACTTGTTTAGCTATTTGGGCCGTAAACGCAATCAGGGTAATAACTATCGTTTGCAAAATTATATTAATTTATAGGCAGTTATAATAACAGATTAGAATAGTTCGATGTGTGCGTGAACTCTATATGTGTGCCGTCCGTAGGAGGAATCTTTTTTTATTTTTTATTTGACACACGATGTCAAACATGTACATAGTGTGTCAAACATGTGTTAAACTAGTGGAAAAACCCGAAGCTTCCGGAAACCCACGAGAGGCAGCTTCGGGGTTTACTACCCGAACCGAGTAGCAAGCGGCCGAAGTCGGAAGCTACTCGGCGAAGTCTCACGCACGAGATTACGCACCTAATTTTCTCGTTAATCTAATTTTATTTATACATACACATTGCTTTTTCAATTTATACTTCATCTTACTTTTTTGGACATTTTTAGCCATTGTTCTAAAACTGCCTATTCAAAAAAACAATGGCGATCAAACCTTCTAAATAAGAGCACAGCCCACACATCATCACTCCATTAAGTGATGATGGTTCATTATTTTGTCATCGTTCATTATTCAAATCCGGTGACACGCGTTAAACCATGCTACTTTTGTTTAGATGGCATTGTTCTCGACGATATAATAAAACCTCAACAGCACACAAGTGTTTTTTTTATCTAATACTGAGTAAGTACCTATTAGATAAAAAAACACTTGACAGCTGCTTCTTCTTCTTTTTATATGAGCCTCAGTTTTTGCTGAATCATTCAACTTCGCTTCCTATTTCTGAGTTTCATTTGTCGGCAGCTAGCTGACAGTTTCAAAATTAGAACCAGCTGCCTAGTTTCATAACTGGAACGAGTTTTTAAACTGCACAAACCTAGTATGAAAAAACTCTGAATGCGTTATTTGGTGGTCGAGTTCTATTCTAACCAATATCTCTGGAGAAAAGTACATACAAAAGTAGTTACATACAAAACAAATTTTCAGCCTAGATTATTATATTGGACGACCGATGCGATGTGGCGCGGCGGGCGAAGGTCCGCCTGTGACGCGGTTGCGGGTTCTATTCCCGCCTTGGGATAAATGTTTGGACGATCTGCAAATATTTATTCCGGGTGTTCTGGGTATTTGTATAATAAAAAAATATCTACCTATGTAATGTATGTCAGTCATCTAGTACCCATAACACAAGCTCTGCTTAGCTTGGAGCAAGATGATGTTGTGTGGATTGTCCAGCATTATTAATTTATTTATGATATGGTATGATGATTTTACGTTTATTTTAAGCTATGTCTTGAAGAGACGAACAAAGATAAGCATGCTAGATAATATTATACCATAACTTGAGCAAAGTTGACGGTTTTATATCATGCATCTCTTTGAAACTATTCCTGTTTACAGTTTTACTTATCTAAACTACAATATCTGTAGAGATAGCTCACATAACTTTCTGTGCACTTTTCTAACATTATTTGAAGATATAGTACATTCTGTCATAAAATAAATAAAAATTGCACATATTCCATTGCAAACAAAACAAAACAAAATCGACCATTTCGATAAATGTTTCGCTCCTACCCTTATTTTATATCTAAAATACGATGCGAAAAATGTTTATTATTTTCTAAGCCACAAAATGATACTAACGGATGCGGTTCATCGGTTCTTTACCAGATAAAGGGCGGAAAGAGAGTTTAAGAACGGAAAAAAACAAATAAAAACCTGAAATTTTTCGCACAGTCCCATAAAACAGAGATAGCAGATTCTAAATAAAAAGCCGGATCCTAAGACCTTCAGATAAATGTACCTAGGCGTAATAAAACTTGAACAATAAACCTAGGCAGTTTTATGAAATTGTGTAAATAGCATCACTTTTCTCTAGAAACAAGACAGTAATATATTAACTTTACCAAAACAAATGAACTTTACATTTAGACATAGTATATAAAAGTGGTACCTTACTAGGCCGTGGTAAAATCAGCCCTGCTGTAGGTAATGGTGAACATGTGTAAAATTAAGTATAAATTAGTATGTTTTACTAACCTGTTCCACGGAGCCATACTGCCTTCGTGAGAACACCCCTCGTCTGGATATAAGCTCACTGGCAGACGAGCTGAAACAAAACACGGTACATTAAAAACCAATCAGCTATATACAGGGTGTAACAGGAGGGGTGGACCAAAAGTATTAGTATTAGGTTGCTTTTGGTCCACCCCTTCTGTTACATCCTGTATAATATTTTATAGGTTCGTTCAAAAAATAGGTCTTATATCAAATTTTTGAAAAAAGATCGATTTATCACACGGATTGTACCTAATCAAATGAAATTCGAACGAGGCATTGCTCAATCTTTGGTCTTCAGAGAACGAATAGTACTCAATCAATTGAAATTCGAACGAGGCATTGCTCAATCTTTGGACTTCAGAGAACGAATAGTACTCAATCAATTGAAATTCGAACGAGGCATTGCTCAATCTTTGGACTTCAGAGAACGAATAGTACTCAATCAATTGAAATTCGAACGAGGCATTGCTCAATCTTTGGACTTCAGAGAACGAATAGTACCTAATCAATTGAAATTCGAACGAGGCATTGCTCAAACTTTGGGCTCTGTGATCACGAAAGTGTTTTCCAAAATAAACATACTGTAGAACCACAATGTTTGAAAATTAAAAATATATTTCATTGTCGCATTAAGTTGTAAGCTGGGGTTTAATAGGTACAATCTATACGTGGACGGGCGAATCCTAACTTGAATCCACCCGCCCACGGACTAAGCTTGATAAACAACCTCTAGCTAAACCTTCAAAATGTGACAGGTCATCCGTAGAACGCGATATTTTGATTGAATTGCTGATCACGTGACGACATACAGACACGACACGATACGACTGACCTCGAGCGGTCAATGTCCTTTACCTACAAAAACTTTATATTTTTTTTACAGATTTGTAGAATGTGAATTAGTGAAACACTACCAAGGACCGAAAGAAGTAGAAAAGTTTGGGAGAGGAGTTTGCCCAGCAGTGGGACGATATAGGCTAGGGAAAAAATATATATAATATGAAAAAAAACGGCTTTGATTGTCATCGACACATTTTTTAAGGATAACCTAAAAAGTACTGGTCCAAACAAAAATTGGTAAGTACTCGTATTAATAAGTCGGTCAAAATAATAGTCTTATAAAGATTTTTTAAAGAAGAATTGGGTTGTCGAGAAAAAGTAGCTAACCCACGAACTTTTACATTTTGTTGTAACGGCTACGTAGGATAGACGTAACCTAGATAAAGTTTGGGTTCGATAAAGTGAACGCACTAAATTAAAGTTACGTATTTATGGGCAACACCCAGCGATAAATTCTCTAAAGAAAAACTTAAAATAAGCTCTTTTAGGTTAGTTAAAATAGGTCTTTGTATAGATGATTTATTCGTCTACGGCCTAGTTTAATCTAAACCTCAAACAAGGAGGTTCTTAACAAGTTTTTTTTTTATTTAAATGTTTTATAGAAATCAACATTTCTGATTAATTTAGATGAACCTCAACAATAATAATGATTTCATTGATTTTGTCAATTTTCATGTTATCTTGAAATTTCTTTAAGTATAGTATTGTTTTATACAATAAAACATATATGTTAAAATGTTATTTTTAATATATACATTTTCATATTCCTCTGGACCTAGTTATTTTACGGATAAAATACTTATAGACGTATAACGGTACAAGAACGGAATTGAACTCACGGCCGGATCAAAAGTTGCACTTAGTTGCTACCACTACGCCACCAGCGCCCACTGTAATAAATATCATTCAAAGCCTATAAAGAACCGGAAAAAAAATATTCTAAAAGGTACACTTGGTATGAAGTTTATAAAAGTAAATTGAGGAAAAATGTGCTGATTAGCATTATCAGCGACGCGTATTTTGTGCGCGAAAAAGTTACCATTTTCATTTTTACGCATAATTTACCGAGAGTTTTGTAAATCAGATTTGTGTACGGAATTTCTTTTGTCACTTGTACCCACTATGGTAAAGATAGTGTTTCTCGTAAACAACCTACTCTAAAATAAAAAAAAAAGCTTAAACAAAAGATAAAAAAAAAAACTTAGCTCATAAAACATCTCATACACATCAAAACTTTTTTAGTAAAACTATTTTAACTACGCATATAAAACCTTCATGGAGTTCTTGTTCTAATAGGGCTGGATCTTCAACACTTTAAAGGAGGCCCGTGGGACCAAACGAAGAGCTTTTAACAACAATTGAAATTGGATCTCCTTGGATTCCCTGTGTCTTTTAAATAGGGATGGCATTAATCAACGTTAAATAAATAAATAATGCTGGATTATCCACACAACATCATCTAGCCCCAAGCTAAGCAGAGCTTATGTTATGGGTAGGTACTAAAAGACTGACATACTTAATACAACACATTATTTACATGAATATGTTTTATTTATTTTCAGGTTCACTATGTGCAAATACTTCAGAATATACCTTCTGCCAATTGTTTGGCCTTTTGCATTTTCATGACATATTATTATGCAAATAAATGATTCTTAAACTGCCGGTTTATTGAACGATGATCAACGAAAAAATCAAATAATTACTATGTGTCAAACTAGGATCAATCGTGATTTGGGTTTCCAGAAACCGGTATTCTTTGCAGAGAAAGATATAACAGTAACCCAGGTCTACCAATGTCAAAACTCTTTGCAATTTGGTTAAAGAAGGAGAGTGCTTTTACATCAGGTACTTTAGCTCAGCTGGTTCGTGAAATTTCCAATAATTTGAAGTCTCTACTGACCTCTAAGGGGTAGAGGGGGTGGGGGGTGCTATTGAAATACAGCTTACTTCGCGCCCGCGAGAAAGATGCCACTCGACACCACCTTCTAGGAGGCCACTTCACACCAAACTTGTTAAGACTAATAAGTTTTTCACAAGCGAAATTTCGTTTAATGACTCAGCTTTTATCTTTTGCTTACATTTCACTCTCGAAATAAACTAGAATGACGCTATTAAAGTAGTGATAGACGCGCGTTCGACACATCAACGCACTCGTTCGTTGACCGATAGAACCAGCCATTGTTTACTAATGATTTACGGAAATCGAGAATAAGCGTTTTTTACTCTTAAAAGCTCAACCCATCCCCTTCCCGCGCTCAGATCGCCCCTAAATTATTTTTCCTTTCATGTTTATAATATTCCCCTCCTTTTCTAATGGGTTTCATCCTACTATTATTTTCTTTGTCTTTTTGTTATTTTTCAAGGCATCTACCCCGGACTATAATGTGTCAAGACAAGACAGAATATAGGTATACTGAAGAACTAATGACAAGAACCAATATTATGTGTATTGTAGGTACCTACTTATATAATTTTTGCAAGAGAGTGTAACCGCGGTGGAGGCCCGTACATAAGAATGGTATATTATTTAGGATTATCTCTACATATAGTTAGCAACGGCTGCTAAAATTGAAAACAGTAGATAAATAATATCTTCCACTATTTTATTTGTCCTATTACAAGGTTGAGTAAATTGCTACCCTGCGTAAAAAATGACTGAGGAAATGATACCTTGGAGAATGGAAAATCTGTTATTGCTTCATAAATTGTTATGTTTCTTTTATATAAATTCCACCTTTATTGGAGTTATATCAGACCTTTTGTTACGATATCAAGACAGATTTTATTTTAGTAGCTAAAAGGATTTCGGGGATGGAAGAGTTGAGAAGCTACCTAATGTTATATTTGCTCGGTTTTATCCCAAAAGAATATATTTACGAGAATATTTTGACAGCTTAAATATTATTGTTTGTTTTCGTTATGTTGTGTGCTTGACACCAATATGTTATTTACTTGATACTTTCTTATTTTATTTCTTTTAATTTGGTTTTGAGTTTTCATGATTTGATTTGTATTAATTAAATAAGTAATTGTCCGAGCAAGTAAGCGACTAAGACCTTAGTGTTGCGTGACCTAACCCTATTTTGAGCCTGGGTTACCTAATACTGAGATTAGTATGACTAATATTTATAGTAAGAAACGAAAACAGTTTTATTTAATTTCGATTATTTATCAACGAAGATTTATATAGCCTGAAAATCGCTTTTCGTTCGGTTTGATTGCCCATTCATAATATAATATAATAATTATTTATTTTTATGTAAGTATATCTAACGATTGCACCACGTCAACAATGTATAGGCACTGACCTATGTATAGAAAACTTTATTATAGGCTCGGAAACATTATTATTAATACGTTAAAGTCAGTCCCCCGATAGCGCACTTTATATGCCATGTATATGTTACGTGAACCCACGTATTTCGAGGACTGTAATGTGTCGGTTCAAGGTTTTTCTTAGTCTTACCTACTGTCGATTGACCCTGCAGAGAATGTCAGTAGGAATCTACTAAGGGGCATATTCAAGTCCTCGACCTTACATCGACATTTAATGGAGTTTTCACGCCCCGGAGCGGAAACATGGTTTAATACAGAGATGTGTAATAGAATATTCTTGTTACTTAAATGCGATAAGACCACATCATTGTGTAAACTAGAATGTAATCTTGAAGAAACTGTTGGTAGGCATAAATTAATAAATAAATTCGATGTAAACAAAAAGATTATAGTAACACTGCAGTTCCAAGTTTTACAACTTCCAAGCCAAAAACTTTCAGTAGGTACCATAACGGTGTCGATTGAAATCTTTGTTCCATTCCACAACCGACTTTGTTTCTTGTTACTTTGTTTATTTTAAGTCCTTTATTTTTATGTCAAGAAATAAACGAATTTACACTATTACTATTAGCATTTTACCCCTTCGACTAGAAAACAATCAAGTTCCACAAAAATTGTGAAAAACAAATGAAATGCGCTGCGTGGGGTAATAAAATACGACTATACTATTTTAGAGAATGTTAATTCTAAATTAGAATGAAACCTTGGAAACGATTTTGGGAACGAAATGGCTATGAGCGTTTAGGGAAATCCTACGATAACATGATTCAACATCACTTCACGTACTAAGTTACTATTCGTTTTATTTTACACTATTTATATTACGCGGCAATCATGAATAAAATGTGGCTATCGTAAATATCGAAATACACTGCGCGATAACGCTGCAACCTTCTGTAGTCGAGCTAGAGTTAACGCGCAGTATTATTCGAATACCTATAAATACAATTCGAATGAGTATCGATGAAATCAATGTAGTATGAAGTATTATTTTTCCGGAATAACAAAATATCTTTTGATTTAATTTCAATAAAATGAACAAAACCAACTTCAATCTTTATCGACAAGAAATACAAACAAACCTATTTTTAAAGATTACTCAATAAGTACTTTTTTGATGTCGGTTTCACATAAACAAAAATACCTATTTCTAAGAACTGTCTTAGCGAATAAATACAATTATTGGTAAAAACAGAATTGAAGTTCAAATAAAGCAGGATATGTCTTTCACCGGAAAACTCTCTGGAGGTTTAGAATCTAATTTCGCGGACTGAGCGCCTCGTTGAACAACCAGTTGCTTGATTACTATTGTTCCTTCAACGGATAGGTATCTTCGGTTGAAAAACTTATTTTTTTTAAATGAAGTAGCAAAGACCATGCGGTAATCTTTTCAACTCAGAATATTCGCTCACTTGTGTTGTGGCTTTTGTTTAAAGGAAGATATAATATGATGAAGTTTTCCACAACTAATTCTAACAAGCGAAAGTCCAATTTCAAATTTCATTTTTTTTTATTTTGTATACAATTGAGAGAGAGAGAGAGAGAGAGAAACATTTATTTAACACACAACACACAGGTACAACACATTCAAAATAGTAAGACACATAAGTAGGTACACAAAGACAGAAATCAAGGAAAAGTAAGACACATAAATTACAAAAAACATAAGTACATTAACACATTTATACAAAAAAAAGTAGTAAATTAATGTGGGTGCTGACCAGTGCTGAAGTGCGTTAAAAAGGTTTAGCCTCAGCTTAATGCAGCAATTGGTAAATTATATATATCTAATACTTAAGATCTAAAAGCTTATACTAAAATAATAAGCCATGCTTTTAAGTACTTACTTATAACATTATTTTAGGTGAAAGTAGTGCGATGGTAGTTCTATTTAGTAAAAAATAAAATAAATTACTTATTCACGTGTTAATACAAATTGAGGTTAAAATTCTGAATAAACGTGCGGACGAAAGGTTCATTTGCACTCTTGTCCATTAAAACTGGTTCATAAATATGAAATGCGTGTTCCAGTATGGTTTCAGCATAACAGTGTGATTAATCCGAGGAAAGCATTCCGCTATCTGCTCCACATCCCGTTTGGCATGCATGACCGGTCCAGTGAAGAGACATTTTATACTGCAGCCGACACGATACAAAAAAAGACGTGTGACTCGGGGACTGCCGCGGTAAAGCTATTGCATAGCATTTTTTGCTGGATTACGCTTCGATTTACGTTCGGTATTTTCGTTACGGAATTTCTGGATTCGGTCTCCATGCTCTTAAAAATCTTAAAAATAATAGTCTTAAATATTTACAGAGAGCTAATCGTTAAGGCGACGGGTAGGGTGAAATTTTTCATAATAAATAAAAATGTCAATAACTTCCAACTTTATTATTTATTTATTATATCTACACACACATTAAACTTGTAACACGGCATAGTTTTTTACGCAGTGGTTAAACTCTAGATAGTTAGCGTGGCAACGTCGCATTTTCAACTTCTGTAAGAATGCTGAAAACGACGCAAAACACATAGTGAGCCGCGCACAGTTTGGATTGTCAAACTCTTAAGCAGCGCCTTATGAATATTTGCGAGCACACAGCAATGGAACACTTATAGTTCCTAAGGCGCTACTCTTCTTCTTCTTTAAACACCTTAATGTAGATTTTTTTTTCCTTGGATGTATAGATATCAACCATAAGAATAGCTGTGCTGAGTTTGGTACCAAACAAATCTGCCAAACCCATAAAAAATGGGATCAAAAATCACACTTTTGCAAAAGGTGTTGGTACTAAACTTACATTTTAAAATAAACTATAACCAAGAGCCCACATTTTGTTCCCTACCTGACTAGTTCAATATATGTGTTATAGGAAATAATAAGTTTCACAACTCCACATGCTATGCCTTCTTCAGAAAACACTTTCAAAAACACGCATTTGGCTATACCCGTCACCTTAAGAGGCTTTAAACTGCCGATCCGCTTAGTGCTAAATTCGGAAGTCCGTATCAGCAAGGAATGACAGGGGCGTTTCAAATAGCCCTGAAGTGTTGACCAGGCTAAATGGCCCGACAGCTCAAAAGTAAATAAAAACCTGTAAAAAATACATAAAGAACTTAAGTGTATTTTATGACAGTCATGGAAAAGGTTGTGGAATGATCATGTATTTATTAAAGTATGTATTTTATATAAGTTGTTAAATATAAGACCATAGTGCATGAATATTTTCTGACGTTAGCCGCGATACTAACATAACTTGAACTCTAATGTTTTGTATTTGTATTATAATTTTGAATCTACTACTTAATTGGTAGCAGCTGGGCTACAAGATGTTTTCACACTATTGAAGAATTTGATGTGTCAATACCATGTCGATGTCGGCCAGTGTGCAAACGTTCTATAGTTCCCCGAATTTACATTTGCTTAGAACCTTTCCAAACTAACCACATCAGACCCACATGATTTGTGGGTGTACGTAGAAGTTTGTGACGTGTGGTTATTTGCGCTGGACTTCAACATCGCGCACATTATAATTGAACTGTGAACTATTGATTAAAAGACTTTTGATATTGACCTTGACGACGTCAGTGAGAATGATGATGATAGGTACAGTCAACGACATTAGTGAGATAATCAAAAACTTATGTGTAAAAAAAAAGATAAATAAAAATAATAATAAATAAATAATGCTGGACAATCCACACAACATCTTCTAGCCACAAGCTAAGCAGAGCTTGTGTTATGGGTACTAGAAGACTGACATACTCAATACAATATATTACATAGATAGACATTTTTATTATACTTACATATAAAATACCCAGAACACCCGGTATAAATATTTGCAGATCGTATAAAAATTTATTTAGGCGGAAATCGAACACGCAACCTCCGCGTCGCAGGCTGATAAAAAATAACAAAGATGCAGAGTTAAACCTAATAAAATTAGAGATAAAAAGATAATGCACAATATTCTGTGCATTTATCGAGGATTTTGCGAGGCTTATCTAAAGCCAGTATCGAAACTATTAGGTACTTTCAATAAATCGCTAAATTTGCTAACTGGAAAAAGATTTTCAGTGTTTTTAAAAATTCCATACTATAATAACAATAAAATACAGAAACGGATGAGCATAAAAACTATATTCTCATAAAGCTTTATATTTTAAGTAGGTAAGTACTATTGATTTACTGTGCAATAACGAACCAAGAGTGCTTCAGCTTTGACAGTAACTATAAAATGACAAATAACAAAAAAAAAATATTGCTTATTACGGGTTCAAACTTGAAGCTTTATTCTTCGTATTTTTGTCACAATTTGGGAATTCAAATAGTTATTATTAGCTGAGCCGGTTCCAGTATAAGCTAATCAGCTTATACTGGAACCGGCTCAGCTAACAAGGACGTCGTTCCGAAGTGAAGTGATCGGTAACGAGCGTTCATTAGTCATTCAATTTGTGACTTATTGTGTGTTATCTAGTAAGTATTAAATATTTACTGTGTTTTATATGTATTACGTATTCTATGTAAGTCACGTAGCCCGTTCTTCAAGGCTCTGGTCGCGGGGGACTAGCATCTAGTTAGAATCACCTATAGTACAAGATCGCGATAAGAATCGCCTAGTATACCCTGTATACCGCATAGGACCTATACGGTATACAGGGTATACTAGGACTCTGGTCGCGGGGGACTAGCATCTATTTAGAATCACCTATAGTACAAGATCGCGATAAGAATCTATATATAAATAATAAGAAATGTGATAAGAATATAGGTCCTATACGGTATACAGGGTATACTAGGCGATTCCTTGTTGGTCTCATACGGGTATATCCCGTATATGACGATTCAAAATGATTCTCGTGATTTTACCGTATAAAGCATATTTAAATGCTAAAATGGTAAAATATTCATAAGACTATGAACGCAGACAATACATTCTTTACAATATATTTTTTTTCTTTAAAAAAAATACTAAGATAACAGGAAACGTAAGGAACGTAGTCGCAGTTTCTGGCGGAAGTTAGTAAATAATAAAAGTTGTTCTATAAAAATATGATTTTAATCTTGTAGTTAAAGAAATATTGCTTTCAGACGTTAATTTTATTAAGACTGCTGCTATAACAAAGAAAATCTTCGTACTTAAGATGAGATGAAAAATAAACATTTTCAAACACCTTTGCAGAAACAATTCCTGATGTGATAAAGTCTCGAGTGTCAATAAAGGTTTATTGCTCTCTTTTATAGGTTGGAGTGTCTTTTAATAAAAAACCTGCAGTGCGAGTCGAACTCGCCAACGAAAGGTTTTGTACCAACAAACACGTTTTTGTATGAGAGCCATTGTGAATATGAATTCTATTTTGTTAGTAATTTTTGTTATAGAGGCAACAGAAATACATCATCTGTGAAAACTATCTAAAAGTCACGTACAAGGTTCAAAAGATATCTGGCAGTTATGATTATGACAGTCGACGACCTTGGGGGTATCCTGACAACTGAAATGTTTTTGAACTGTTATTTGATCAAATTGCAGTTCAGTTTTCATCTTCGTCTTTAGTTGATATTTGGAATGATCGATTTTCATACCGTTTGATAGAATTAACGAAAACTCAGGTAGGCCGTGCTCAAATCAGGTAGGTCATGCTTAAATCAAGTAGGCCATGTTCAAATCAGCTAAACCGCGGCATTGACGTCATTTTAACAGTTCAATCATAATTTTATGAAGCTCAGTCACGTCAGTCCACAAAAAATGCCACGTACTGATGAGTTACTATAGTAAAATCATCGAAAACTGAACTGCAACTGAAAGGATATTCGGTCACGCAAGTTTCCCCTTGCTGGATAACATATTATTATCTCGCTGACAAACCTTACTAATTCTCTGCCAAAGGTACCTACTAAGTATCAGTAATATTTGCTTAGTAAAAAGAGCTAACTGGCAAATCCTACCACATATTATTATGTAAATTTGCAATCTCGGCACCCAGTCGCATTGGAGAGCTTAAAACCATTTTAATCTCCTTATCAACTTGCCCCGTATGCAATATAATTAATACTTATTAGCACACCAAGAAAAATAAAACTGTTTTATTTTGTATACTTATGATGGAACTAGTGAAAAATGTAATGGTAATCTGTCTTTGTCTGCATTGCCTCATCGAGCGCGTCCATTAGATGTCAAGTCAATATCTATAGATGTATAGAAAAAAACAATTAAAATTGACTAGATAATAAAGTGTCAAACACATTTATTTTTATTTTTGTAGGCAAGTTTTTATTGTTTACCTATAAGTTTTATTAGTAAAACCGCATTTTGTTTCAAACATTTTAAATCACTAGTTAAATCTATAGAACTTGACTATAGATTTAACAAAATAAAATATTTATAGCATAGATTGATTTCAAAGTGATCCTTGTGATTTTATTGAATAAAGTGCCTAAGTGCACCAATACGACTCACAACAGACTCTTCGAAAAAAATAACACATTTATCATAGAACATCACAGTTTGACGACAAAAATAAATGCAGTGGCAGTACTTTCCCGAGCTTTACTAGAAGCTCTACGAATAAAAATGTAGAAAGGAATGCTTTATGAAAACTACAAAATATGAAACAAACATATTATTATTCTTTGCATGCTGAACTGAATATGCATATCCGAATTCAGTATGCAAAAAACCTTTATTACAGACAGAAATTCGGAACAACACGCAAGAAAATAATTGGAGTAAAATTTAATTCAGTTTATAATTAAAATTTCCGGAAAATTGTATGCAGTCGAAAGCAACATTTCCTCGCATTCAGCTGCCATTCTGCAATGGATTCTACCGGGCAGAGTATAAAACGAATATCGTGTGGAATTTTTGATATCAATTGTGGGCGACCTAGCGTGTTTTAAATATGAAAATGATGGAAATAATACGCAAAGTTTGTGCCTCGATATACCTACTGAGTTGGTAAGTCCATACTACAGATGTTAATGAGTAAGCTTAAAAAAACTAAAAATTCAATTATGCCATTTTTTTTTCTTATTGAGACGAAATTCTCGAGCAAAGGCCTCCTCCAACTTTTTGATATTCTATTTAATTATTTATTTCTTTAGAATTTTAAGCTATTGCATAGCTTCTATCGCGGGCCTTGAGCGTGGAGACCGAATCCAGAAATTCCGTAACGAAAATACCGGACGAAAATAACCTAACACTGCGCATGCGTAATCCAGCAAAAAATGCTATGCAATAGCTTTAACTTTAAATAAGCTTTGCTACTAGGTATAACAATCTATTCGTAGGTTACTATTATATTTTGGTGACCATTGACAAAATAGAATAGTATAAAGGAAACCAACTATAAATTTCGCTTTTAGCTACATAAATCAGGATATGACGTAGTAAAAGTTAAGTGACAGTGTGAGAACAAGTGAACAACAGGCTTCATATCCCACGAGTTTAAATTGTTCCCTAATCTAGAGTGACGGCGCTCTGGTGGCCAGTAAAGGTCACTGAGGTCAACGGTCCGCTGCAGTAGGTAAGGTCAATATTGTTAAACTGAACACCTTTTGTTGAACTAAGCTGTGATGAGTATGCTGGTCTATCGAGGATCGATATACGATGATGAGTAATAGAGTAGTTATTTTGGTAGTTCCTATAGAGGATGTCTGGCAAAATTGAATGCAAATGGGCTTGAATGCCATGACTACAGCATTAAGTAATCGATTATCAGTCTGGGGATGGCAAGAGTTTACTAACAACTTACTTTACTAAGAGTTTACAAGAGTATTCTTCACCAATAAACCAATTAAAAATGGATTCACAAGGTTAGTTGAAATAGGCAATCATGGATATATGTATAGCGACGTTATGTCAATATAATTTGACATAACGTCTGGATAAAACGATTTGATCTTCATTTATTTTAATTGGCACACTGTCTCTTTGTGATCATATCATTTGTTAGTTAATCACGTTCAAAATTGTCCCTTTGATGACTTAGGTAATTGTAAGTACGACGAAAAATATTATAAAAGTTTATTATACTTCAAACGACAAAGTGTCCAGCCTTGCCCCACCTCCCTCGTAAGAGGTAGTGTTAAAAGGAGAATTGTCGTCGAACAAAATTGAAAAGGCCCTCGTCTCAAAGTCGTTTTAATTAGTAGGTAAGTACTTAGTGGGTTCCTCACAGCGATCACTCCTTCATTATGGGACAGCTTAGTGACATAATGAAAGAACTTTACATAGCCTTTTTACTTTTCTGATGAGTTTGGGATAGATGGGCTAGGTTTGTATACAATGAACTCGTTTACTCTTTTTCGTATCTTACTTTGAATCTTAAGGTGATACCTCTAGCTCTAGCGGGAAATTAATTTTTTTTAGGGTTTTCTTTTATATTGCGGCTGAACTGTTATATATTTTAATAGTTTAAGCTATTTTGCGAACATAAACAATAATTTTCTATGTAATCCTGTATCATTTTTTGAGATTGGTTCTTTATATTTGCTGGGAAAGTGCAGAAACTGTACAGAAACTGTTTTTACACTGTCTGCACACACAAGAAAACCCTAAAAAAATTGAATTTCCCGCTAGAGCGAGAGGTATCACCTTAATATATAATCTCTAAGTTGATTATTAAAAGCATTCCTTCCCTTCGATTCTAATGCAATGTGTAGTATTGAACCTGTTTTTTTGTTGCAAAATATATCAGTTGCGTATTTATATTTAGGTCACTGTCTACTTCGAGTAGGCGGGCGATGCTTGCTAGGATTTAAGAAATAAGACACAGTTTTAACTATCTGTACCCAATGTAGCCATCATCGACTCTCTTTTGTTTTTTATCTCTTAAAAATTAAACAGTATTCAAAATATTATATAAAAAAGCTAGCACTCCGGGAGTGCCGGCAGAAGTGAAAACTTCAATATTAACGTTGTGTTTTCACTTTTAAGTTTTCACTTCAAAAATATAACCACAGTCGTGATTGTGTCATGTCATTGTGTCACATTCGCGCAAGCGCGAATGTGACACAACGACGAAGACAACGAAGACACACTGACACAGACACATTCGCGCAAGCGCGAATGTGTCTGTGTCATTGTGATTGTGTCATGTCATTGGGACAGATAAGCCTCAAATTAAGAAGCAGGCTTGGAAAATAAAAATCAGCTGACTAGACGATTGAGTGACATAACTGAGAATTACATTCAAACACTTGACATTAGCAAAATTATCTGTCGTATTGACGGGGAAGTTACAAAAAAAAGAAGAAGACCTTTTCCGCTTCCGTTTGTCGAATCTAGGAAAAGACAAAATATTTTAAGATAATATTTATAATAGATATTTAAATGTTATTTTTATTATATGAGTGTAAGCAAAACCTGCCGATCGTAAGGTCGTGGGTTTTAATCCGGTCGTTCACAGTTTCTATTCAACCTTTTCAATTAATTTACTTATTTAATGTATCCATTGATGTGATCGAAAAAGATTTAATAAAACTCTCTAATAGGACTATAATAAACCAATTCAATTTAACTGATAATAACGTATTTATTGTTTAGACTCAGCGATATCGAAAATGAAGAGGTACCTATTTCACTTTTATGAGCAAGATTGTGTGGATTTAATGA
The DNA here is from genome assembly GCA_932527185.1 of Ecliptopera silaceata. NCBI lineage: Eukaryota > Metazoa > Arthropoda > Insecta > Lepidoptera > Geometridae > Ecliptopera > Ecliptopera silaceata. The sequence continues at coordinate 9,344,880 of OW052193.1, read as the reverse complement.
CATAGAGCACAAAAGAATTCTTAATTGGTAGGTAATTTGGATCAATTTGACTATTATTAAGAGAGATTTTTTTAACTTGAAATATCTTAGAATAACAATTTTAAAAGACGTTAAGTTTTTCATTTTTCACAGGTGTCAAAATCTTATATTGAAACTCGTCACAACATTTTTGTTAATTCTTACAAAATTGTATTTGTGTCATATAGGTATTTACAAAAATGTACTTACTCACAGTTACTTTCTTAGCTAATTCATGTTCTATAATTCGACACTATTATATAGATAAGTATATTAAAAAAATGTCAGCATAGTTAAGTATCTAATAAAAATATTAGTAGATACTTACAAATTACTAGAACTAGTTTTATTCTTTTACCCATTGTTGATCAGGGGTCACCAATTAATTTCGCTAGGGGTCCGTTTTAAGAAATGAAATGACAACTGCAGTCCGCACATTTCATGAAAAAAAAAATTATTGAACAAAGGTAATTACGGCAATTACAAAGGTATTATTATTTACGTATCAATGAGAAAAGTGTCGTTTTTATTGTTGATTTATATCTATCTGTAGTTTGGAGAGGAATTGGTGCAAACTATTGACATTATTCGTTACTTCACCCGGCAACGTCAACAAAAATACTGCGTGGGATATATTTTTCGGTCCGCATACAATGGGTCGGCGGTCCGCATGCGGACCGCGGTCCGCCATTTGGTGACCCCTGTTCTAGATAAATAAATCCACTTGTTTGTTAGAGTTTTCCAATAAAATTTAAAAGTATAACGTTCTGGAAACTCAATATTATTTTTCATGTTAGAAAACATTAGACAAGTTTCTAGACTTTCAGTTAACTTCCAGTGAAGCATTTGTTTTTATAGATAGTAGGTATAATAACAAAGTCTTGTGATTTTCTTATAAGTTATTTTTATTGCAGACTGGATAGTTCAAATGTTTCTTCAAATAATTACTACAGCAGGAAGCCTTAAAAACTTTAGTCAAGTCGAAAAACATTGAGAAAACAGTGGTATTACATGAATGTCAAAATCTCACAAAATTGTCAACTCAGGACTTTTTGAAATTAACCAATAATTTACTCTCAAATAATGTTAACTACGTATAATGTATCTAAGTATAACATATAAATGTATTTAAAAGCTTGGCTGATACTTCAGTACCTCTACCATGAGATGTCATAGTAAAACCGCCTGACTTTACTACAGTAATTACGTCAATATTAGTATGACGAATTTTAGTACCCAACTATCCGCTAGAGGCGCTGTACAAATCTTCATACATTTTTTTAACTACAGACGCTAGCGTGTATAGTAAATATAGTATAGTAAAAACTCATGGTAGACCTTCAGTATGTAAAATACAATAAATTGACAGCTCATACACCGCTAATGCTGGGGCCACACTAGCGGGCTACGGCGAATATTCGTGTTAACGCGATGTATGTGGCCGGGTACATCGTGTCATCGCGTAGTATATCGCCTTTATCCGAACACGATGTTTTTGTCGCGCCAACACGATACGAATATTCGCCCGCTAATGTAGCCGAAGCATAACGAAGAATAAGTGATCTTTAAAACAAATGACAGCCGACTTGACGATTGACTGACTTCACAGATAGATTTCAAACGAACTCTTGACGCTGACAATTGCCTGTCCTATTGACGGGCAGAAGCCATTTAAAAAAGAAGAATTGCACGTGACCTAGTGGTAATTAGACCAATTTACACACGGATGTCTTTGTGCCAAATACCGGAAGCATGTCATTCTCCTCGTTAGTGTTCGTTTTCACCGACGTTTGTCATTTATTTCGCGAAGATGTAGAATTGTTCGTCATCAGCTATGTAAGAAGCCAAAGTAAAAATGAAATAAATCTTATTGAAAGAAACACAGCATTTAAGCGCACAATGCGAAGCATCCTTTGTTACCTACATAATATTGCAACAAAAAATCTAAAAATGACAGGTATAGTAGCACCCAGTCATATATAATTAGAATCAATGTTTGCCATCACATGAATTTTTGTTCTTGGTGGCAATCGAACCCACGACCGAGGCAGAGCTACTACCAACTTAACTATGAATATCACAGCTGTTTGTATCAGCGATATCAAGCAACATCATATCTTGATTTCGATAGAGGCGGCAACTACGAAGAAACACCAACTGATCAATTATACAATCGTCAGCAAGAAACTAATGTGTTGAAGTCCGGAAGAGCATTGTTACGCATTGTAGACTAAGTAAGTCACTGTTGTATGTAGAGATATGTCGAATTCTCATTGCATGCACCGTTTCTGCGTCACTGGGGCTAGCAGGGCAGCCGAAGTAGGTCGACGATTTGTCATTTTGGCAGCAAACGGCGTCCAATTGCCGCCAGGCACTCGCGGACGTTGATACCCTTTTATATTTATGGTAGGTAAATTAACTGATATAATTTGAACTCGCCAATCTTCACTTGCTTTTTATAGTTCTGTGTTTAGCAGATTTTATAAAAAAAAATAACCTAGAATAGAATAGCAAATATATTTATTGTAGGTAGGTACCTAGTACACCTAGGTAGTAGGTACCTACACCAGAAAAAAAAACAGAACAGAGAAATGGGCGGTCTTATCGCTATAACCTATAATAAATACATAAGAGGTGATGCGTCAAAATGTTTCAACTTTAGTTAAAAACTAGCTGAACCCGCCGCGACTTCGTCCGCGTGCCGTTTTAAGATATTTTGCGATAACCCATTACCATTACTATCTTCTTATGAAAGAAATTGACGGTAAAGTGCAGTCTAAGAAGGAAAACTTAGTACATATTGGTACTTATTCTTAAAACCGGGCAAGTGCGCACGAAGATTTTCGTACCGTATCTATGGCCCGTTGCCCTTATCAATATCGAATAAATAAAATTTACGTTTATATATAAGCCCCCTTGAATATTAATTATGCGTGATAGTTAGAGAATTTAAAATAGACAGAAATTAAACACTCAGTAATACGATCTAGTTTTACCCTTTGGTTACCGAACCCTAAAAACCCAATAACGTAAACTACTAAAACATAAGTAATCAAAACTCACTAAATTACCGTTACCGTAAGTAAATAAATCAGGCCAAGTGCGACTCGGACTCGCCCGCTATAAGTTCCGTGCCATACCTATGTAAACGATTAAGAAAAAAAACATGTTTTTGTACCTATGCGAACCCTCTAAGCATGTTCTGTTTTTAGTATTTGATATCTATGCCGGACTAAAATATAATAACTATGTCCGGTTAATGTACAACCATGGAAAGCACGACCCGGAATGTACGACCACGGAAAGCACAGCCAGGAATACGCAACCAGGAATTCTCAGCCAAAATGTACATGAAATCCGGGCTGCGCATTCTCGACATGTGTTAGGAATGTCCAACCACGGAATGTAGAGCCGTGGAAAATACAACCATGGAATTGGCGTCTATTGCTCTGATTGGTCGAAATCAATTGGAATGAATTGGGTGCATGGAAAGAGCCTCCTCGTGGCACACACCGGTAACAGCTAGGCACGGTAAAGCAGTGTCTAGTCTGGCTAATCTTTCCAATACGATGCTACAACAAAATACAGTTGTAGCATCGACACGATAAGAAGAAGAAGATTGGTCGAAAGCCTAGCCTATGCTTCGTTTAGATGAAACCAAAGATTAAAATGTTACTATCCCATTTTGATAAAGATAGACTGCACAGATTATAATATGAAAAGAAAACAATTCAATTCAATAATTGTTATCTGGCAAATGGTTCAACGCATGTAGGTTCTGGCGCGGTTTTCTATATCAAACTAACGCTCGTCGCTTCGCTCCTCGCACCTACTGTGACGCATCACACATGAAAAAAAATCAGTTTAAAAATAATATTTTGACAGTGGCATAGTTAGCTACTTGTACATGATCGGCTAAACGAAAAATTCGAGTAAGCGCAAACGAAGCATATGCTATGACGTCATTTGGCATCAAATTCCCAACACGTGTCGGGAATGTACAACCATGTAATACACAGCCACGGAATGCACAGCCCGGAATTGGATGCCAAAATGGTCACCGATTCCGGGCTGTACATTCCGTGGCCGTGTCATTATCCGATAGGGCGTTCGATGGTACCGCCAGCATATCAGTGTCGGCTCCGATATCCGATATCGAGACGGACAATATGAAAGACAGGTACATTTTTCATACATTTTAGTTACCCGGATATCGGATCAGCGTCCGACACCGATATCGGATCGGATAATGTGAAAACGCTCTGACTCTCAAACTTGATTGAAATCGTTCATAAAAAACGCTACTACAAACTTCCTTTTTGCAATATTTGGTGTAAAATCAAGTCATTAATGTGCGTCTCAATTTTCATTGACTTTCGTCTATAAATAACGTTACAGAAAACTTCCCTCATTTTATTGCATTCATTAGAGTAAAATTGTCACAAAGCGCCTCTTAATAATTTGATTAAAATTCGTCGATTTTTATCGTTACAACACACTTGCCCCCTTTCCCACGGAGGAATTTTAAAATATTATTATGAAAATAGTTATATATTTTATAAAATATTATTATATTAAAAAAACAAACCATCTAAGTAAATTATGTCTTTGTATGAGACTATAAGCGCCCCTTGATTATTTAACATTTTGTTTTTAAATATTTATTCGTCATTAGCGGTAATTGGGTACGCAACCCTAGATAACTTAGCAAAATAACTCGATTCAACGAAAATATTGCTAATACCGATCGACTTACCTATAACACATTGCCAAAACGCACCGATAGCGCGTTCTAGGATTACGCCACGCATGACAGCGCCATCTATACTCGAAATCGTATACTAAATCGTATACGATCGAAATTTTAAACTTAGGGAAATTTTTACAGGGAATTTTTTCTAGAGAAATTTTTACATTTAGCAAAATCATCCCCAGATGATTTTGCTAAATGTAAAAATGCAGATCTATTTTATTTTGTGTCAACATTATGTGTATCAAGTTTCAAGTCAATCGGTTCACAATAAAGATAAACTGCACAGATTATAATATGAAAAGAAAACAATCCGATTCAATAATTGTTGTCTGGCAAATGGTTAAACGCATGTAGGTTCTGGCGCGGTTGTCTATATCAAACTAACGCTCGTCGCTTCGCTCCTCGCACCTACTGTGACGCATCACACGTGAAAAAAAATAAGTTAAAAAATAATATTTTGACAGTGGCATAGTTAGCGAAAAATTCGAGTAAGTGAGTATGACGTCATTTGGCATCAAATTCCCAACACGTGTCGGGAATGTACAACCATGGAAAACACAGCCACGGAATGCACAGCCCGGAATAGGATGCCAAAATGGTCACCGATTCCGGGCTGTACATTCCGTGGCTGTGTTTTCCTTGGTCGTGTAATCACGGCACCCATGATTGTGGTGATTTCCATACTCTTTACCTTAGGTTAAAAGAAGACCCAATCAGTTTTTTTTTAATTACCTACTTAAGAATGCCTAGAGAATGTTTCTTCGAATTACTGGAATTAGATAGATATAGTAAGTATTTCAATTTCATTTATAAAATCCTCCACATTTATATCAATAAATGACTCCTCCACATTTATATCATCCATTATAAATTACCGTTTAGAAATTTGCCTCCTTCTTGTCACCGCACTATGAACGCACTGAACTGAACACGTGGGGTTGCGACACGACGTTGCCGTCCTGCTGTCGAACGCTCGCGGTACGGACGCCGCACTGTTTCCGCACCGTGCATTTTGTATGAAAACATACGACCGTCCGTCCTTACGCCGAACGACGAACGCACCGCTTCGGCACTGCAGCGGTCCGATACGAAACGCATAAATTGAAAGAGCCCTAAGAGCGTTTTCACATTATCCGATCCGATATCGGTGTCGGACGCTGATCCGATATCGGGGTAAGTAAAATTTATCAAATATGTCCGGCCCGATATCGGATATCGGAGGTACATATTTCATACATCTTACTTACCCCAATATCGGATCAGCGTCCGACACCGATATCGGATCGGATAATGTGAAAACGCTCTGACTCTCAAACTTGATTGAAAGCGTTATCTCATTATCCGATAGGGCGTCCGATGGTACCGCCAGCATATCGGTGCCGGCTCCGATATCCGATCTTTATCTTTATCTTTATCTTTATCTTTATCTTTATCTTTATCTTTATCTTTATCTTTATCTTTATCTTTATCTTTATCTTTATCTTTATCTTTATCTTTATCTTTATCTTTATCTTTATCTTTATCTTTATCTTTATCTTTATCTTTATCTTTATCTTTATCTTTATCTTTATCTTTATCTTTATCTTTATCTTTATCTTTATCTTTATCTTTATCTTTATCTTTATCTTTATCTTTATCTTTATCTTTATCTTTATCTTTATCTTTATCTTTATCTTTATCTTTATCTTTATCTTTATCTTTATCTTTATCTTTATCTTTATCTTTATCTTTATCTTTATCTTTATCTTTATCTTTATCTTTATCTTTATCTTTATCTTTATCTTTATCTTTATCTTTATCTTTATCTTTATCTTTATCTTTATCTTTATCTTTATCTTTATCTTTATCTTTATCTTTATCTTTATCTTTATCTTTATCTTTATCTTTATCTTTATCTTTATCTTTATCTTTATCTTTATCTTTATCTTTATCTTTATCTTTATCTTTATCTTTATCTTTATCTTTATCTTTATCTTTATCTTTATCTTTATCTTTATCTTTATCTTTATCTTTATCTTTATCTTTATCTTTATCTTTATCTTTATCTTTATCTTTATCTTTATCTTTATCTTTATCTTTATCTTTATCTTTATCTTTATCTTTATCTTTATCTTTATCTTTATCTTTATCTTTATCTTTATCTTTATCTTTATCTTTATCTTTATCTTTATCTTTATCTTTATCTTTATCTTTAATAATTTGATTAAAATTCATCGATTAATAACGTTACAAAACACTTGCCCCTTTCCCATGGAGGAATTTTAAAATATTATTATGTAAATATATATATGTACATAAATAAAAAATATTTATTTATTTATTATATATATACATACATATTTAATAAAATATTATTATATTAAAAAAACAAACCATCTAAGTAAATTATGTTTTTGTATGAGAAGACTATAAGCGCCCCTTGATTATTTAACATTTTGTTTTTAGTTTTTAAATATTTATTCTATTCGTCATTAGCGGTAATTGGGTAGGTACGCAACTATAAATAACTAATCAAAATAACTCGATTCAACGAAAATATTGCTAATAGGTACCGATCGACTTACCTATAACACATTGCCAAAACGCACCGATAGCGCGTTCTAGGATTACGCCACGCGTGACAGCGCCATCTATACTCGAAATCGTATACTAAATCGTATACGATCGAAATTTTAAACTTTACTTACTCAATTTTAGGGAAATGGGGATGATTTTGCAAAATCTAAAAATGCAGATCCATTTTATTTCGCGTCAACATTATGCGTATCAAGTTTCAAGTCAATCGGTTCAAGGGATAAGAGAAAATGAGACAGCGCCATCTATACTCGAAATCGTATACTAAATCGTATACTAAATCGTATACGATCGAAATTTTAAACTTTACATACTCAATTTTAGGGAAATGGGGATGATTTTGCAAAATCTAAAAATGCAGATCCATTTTATTTCGCGTCAGCATTATGCGTACCAAGTTTCAAGTCAATCGGTTCACGGGATAAGATTCTGCATACAAACTTCAAAGCCTTATTTTAGGGCTCCGGAGCGTTATTTCCAAAATTCCTGCCTTAGTACGCCACACAGTCACTCCAGGAACACGCCTTCCAAATTTCAAGTCTCTAGGACCAGCGGTTTGGGCTGTGGCTCGTACGTCAGCCGTCAGTCAGTCAGGACTTTGATTCTTATTAATGAGATTTATTTCGCGTCAGCATTATGCGTACCAAGTTTCAAGTCAATCGGTTCACGGGATAAGATTCTGCATACAAACTTCAAAGCCTTATTTTAGGGCTCCGGAGCGTTATTTCCAAAATTCCTGCCTTAGTACGCCACACAGTCACTCCAGGAACACGCCTTCCAAATTTCAAGTCTCTAGGACCAGCGGTTTGGGCTGTGGCTCGTACGTCAGCCGTCAGTCAGTCAGGACTTTGATTCTTATTAATGAGATACCAGGCTGTTTTTGTGCTGAACGTCTGTCACGCCCTGATGTGTGAACGCGCTGATGTGAAATATAAAAGTAGGTAAGTATATAAACTTTTTTTTAAAAGAGGTTTTATTCAAATGAGGTTTCATGTTTATATTTCGTCATCGTATGTCGTAGTTCAATCGCGCTTACGGCCTTTTTTGACCAAAGTTATGGAGTCATTTTATTTTGAATTAGTGTGTACCTAATATGCAAAAATATTTGTTTGTAATTAGAGCGTCAATCGTTTCTTTTATTACTGCATCAGTGTTTACACGCATTGACGTGCAAATACATCGAATAAATTAGAAATTACTTATGATGCGATACAATACGGGTGGTGGAGTGACACAAAAACAACTCAACATGGATAATGTTTTTCTCATTCAACATATATTACTTAGATGTATTGAATATCGATTATGTACTCGATGGTAAATCTGCAAAACATTGCACCACATTATGTATAAATAATAAATATTCACACATAACACTTTAGTCCCAAACTAAGCAGAGCTTGTACTATGCAAACTAGATTGCTGATAGAATACTTACATACATTATTTTTTGTAAATACATAGAAACATACAGACACAGAGCAAATATTTATGTTCATCAAACAAACATTTGTTCTGGGTGGGAATCGAACCCATGACCCACAGCTTGGAAGGCAGAGCTACTACCAACTGAGCTGTGATGTAGGGATGGGCAAAAAATATCGATATATCAAAATATCGATATTTTTTCTGAAAAATATCGATATATATCGGCGATATTTTTTCCAGCGATATATCGATATTCGATATTTATTTTCAGATATCAAAATCGATATATTTTTAAAGCTCTAAACAACGAGTGCTCCTGATGTCAATATCAGACAAATTCTTTTTTGAGTAATGTTATGTTTAATTTGTTTTTTTTAAGTCAAGCAATGAAAATTCTGTTTTTTTTAATAAAAAAACGGATGTCAAAACAGTCAGATGTATATTTGCTTTAAAATTTCTAATATTTTGGCAATTTTTATAAATATTTGCATATTGGGCAAAAAATATCGATATATCGAAATATCGATATTTCTTGGACGATATAATCGATATATTTTAAATATATCGATACGATATATATCGATACTTTTTTTCGGTTTGCCCATCCCTACTGTGATGCCTGTCAAAATGACTTCAATGTTTGCATTCTTTGAAAATTGTATTTGTTTTATAATAGAGACCCACGAGTTTTCATTTTGAAATGTAGATACAGAACGAAGCTTTCACACTTTTAAAACTGTTCATGGCTTTGCAAGGGTGAACAGTCATGCCTAATGGCGATCATTAATCTTTGTAAAAGTTTAACACTAATGGTGCGGTTACGTTTAAAATACTAACGAAACTTCTATGAACAAGGAGGTTATATTTTTTTTAAAGCGTAGCGTAGAGTTTTTATACCTACGCATAATTGAGGATTTGGAATGGCATACCTACATTTTGACAAATACTACCTGTCATAGATAGCCAGGTGCTTATTTTTAATGGAGCTTAATTGCTTGTTCAACTCAATACAACAGGGTCTATAAAGACGATATTTTCGTGAACAAATTTTACACCATTAAGTTTAAAGTACAAATTCGTAATCCTCTCCAAGCCGCAACTTAAATAAAGTTATTTATTTATATTCAAACTATTTCTAGAAATTGTTCAATACCTAAAATAACCTAACTATTATAACACCAGTTGTTAATAACTGTTCCATATTTACTCAGTTTTTATTTTGACCGAACGCAATTTTTCTAAATCTTAAGTTATATTACTTACTAGCAGCCAATAGATACGAATGTCTGCAATAGTCAGTGGAAAATTGAACTTCGATGTTTGCATAAGCAAATAAACGGTCGAAACAATAAAACGGGACCTCCAATCGCAATCTAATAAGTCACGTGCCAAGTTCATTAGTTTTAGTTTCGGCAAGGGATAGAATAGTAGGTAGGTACCTACCTATCTGGAGAAATGTATAGGACAATACCTATTTACAAACAAGAAACTTTCCAATCCTGTAGGGCTTAGTTGGTAACTTTGACGTATGTCAGACTTGAATAGTATTTGAAATTACCATACAAAAGTATTTATTGTTAGCTTTCAAAACTACGATCCTGGTTTTTGATAAGGGTTTCTAACCTGTCAGGTGATCTAAATGTTTATTTGGCAACGTTTTCTCTGTCAGACTCAGATTTGAGACAATCAGACGGATATTTTTTTGTTCATTTTCACCTTTCATTTTCCACTCGAAGTGGCATATCTAAACACAAAATGAAACGTTTACGTTAGTGCCGAATGATTCATTAATGAACCGATCCAACGATGTTGTTTGTAATTTTTATGTTTTGCATCTTTCACTCCAAGTGTGTGTCTGAACATAAAATAAAAAACTTTATTCGGCGCTAAAATATTAGTGCCTTTATAATTCATTAGTAAACCAATCCAAGAATATTGTATCGGTCCACTCGTATCTTTCACTCCCACTCCGAAATAACATTCATTTGATTTCGTCCATGTAATATAATCTCGAGTATTTTTTAACTTGTAGACGAAGGACGCACAACTTCATTCGATAGACACGTAGAAATTTTAAGCGAGTGCAGGACATTTTGGGCCTTCATGATTACCGGTCACTACCCTCAAGTCTAATATGTACTTAGCTTTCATTAGCAATTTGAGCACAAAGTTCATTATTGGCTTGTTATCAGTCGAGTGGCGAATTAATGAAGCGAAGATTGATTATACTTTTATCACATTGATATGGTAATTGAATACCAGCGTGAAGCACCGAGCGCTGACACGCCATGACCATTTCCATGAAGGGCATTTCGAAAAATCACTTTTACGGCTATTACAGTATTTACAAAATGTACATAGGCATATAAATAAATAGTTGAGCTATCTACATACCGTTGGAAAATTAATCTTGATGTTAATAAATAAATATTCAAGGACAATTTTACATCACTCTAGTCCCAAACCAAGCAAAGTTTGTGCGATGGAAACTAGATTGCTGATAGAATACTTACATAAATCGTAATATTACCATTAAAAACAAAAATAACTCTGCAACTTTTGGTGTTGTTTAATATATAATTAATTACTTATTTATATACCTACTTTGGTATTTAATTTAGTAACATTGTACAAAAGTTCAAGCTAAAAAAGAGTTTTCTTTATAGTATTAGCTAATCAAAACCCACGCTCGTTTATAAAAACGTCAAAAGGTGACACTTAATTATAGAAATAATATTTATATTACCGACCCTGAAAAGATTTATAAATATCAGAAACCCGTCATCCAAAATTAGGGTTTGAAATTAACTTCCGAGTTCTTTGCTTACCTTTCACAAACCTAATTAACCTTTTTAATGAACTTGTAATTAGAATGCTGCGGAAAGCAACATTTTCTAATTACAGTGTATCATATATGTATAATATATGTAGGTTTAATTTGGGACTTGTTTGGTATAATTGTAACATATGTAACTGTATCTGAAGATAATCAAAATGTTTCTCGGAAAACGCTTTTTCCAGTTTAACACACAGATATTGATGAAGAGTCACTTATTGTTCTATAATGTACGTTATAGAACAATGACTGACTTATATGATTATACCTTATAATATGGGAACACAGGAGTTGATGATATGGGACGTTGTTGAACAAGAAGTTTGATAGGTTACCAGTGGCATAGTGATATTTATATAACACTAGTTGGTATTTATAGTAGTTTCCTTCACTAAGTAGTAAAATTTACATTAATTCCTAGTAAAAAGTAGATAATTTCTCCTCATCATCAATTTATATCAGTCCACTGCTGGACGTAGATCCCAAGACGCGCTACTGTCCGATGTTCGGCTCTTCTCACCCAGTATTTATCAGCTACATTCCGCAGATCGTCGCCATTTTCTTAGTAAAAAGGAGAATGGGCATTTTGGGCCACGACTTTAAAAGACGCCCCTCAGGGTTGCCACATAATACGTTTGAAAGAGCTTCAAAAGGCCTACGTTTTACTATAATTACGAAAAAAATCCGTCCTGTGGAAATTGAGGTATATTAAAAAAACTGTTTTTTACTTAATATCGAATTGCCACGAATTCTGACAGTCCTCACAAATGACTAAGGTGTCGTTTGAAAGGACATTTAAAGGACTTCATTTGGTTCTAGAAGTGTCAAAAAATCCAACCTGTGGAAATAGAGTTATACCCGATAAACATGATTTTAAAAAAAACTGACGTTTGGCTCACATCCAGCGTTACCACAAATATGGCCGATACGGCGTTTAAAAGAGCATTTAAAGGACATTTTTTTAAGACATGTAAATTAAAAATCCATCCTATAAAAATAAAGTTATAGTGGAAACACTTTTGAATTTATACTATACTATTTTGCTTCGTTCTCTGTAACCCCACATCTATTAGATATAATACGTTTGAAAGAGCATTTACAGGACATCATTTCGTTCTAGAAGTGTCAAAAAATCCAACCTGTGGAAATAGAGTTATACCCGATAAACATCATTTAAAAAAAAACTGACGTTTGGCTCACATCCAGCGTTACCACAAATATGGCCGATACGGCATTTGAAAGAGCGTATAAAGGACATTTTTTTAAGGCATGTCAATCAAAAATCCATCCTATAAAAATAAAGTTATAGTGGAAACACTTTTGAATTTATACTATTCGATTTTGCTTTGTTCTCTGAAACCCCAAATCAATTAGATATAATACGTTTGAAAGAGCATTTACAGGCCATCATTTGGTTCTAGAAGTGTCAAAAAATCCAACCTGTGGAAATAGAGTTATTCCTGATAAACAAAATTTTTTATAAAACTGACGTTTGGTTCACATCCAGCGTTACCACAAATATGGCCGATACGGCGTTTGAAAGAGCATATAAAGCATATAATTTTTAATGTTACAAAAATCAAAAATCCATTTTATAAAAATAAAGTTATAGTTGAAACACTTTTGACAATTTCAACAGCTTTTTACATTTTATCGAAATGTTTCGCCCATCTGCAGGTGAAGTAGACACACTTCACCTGCAGATGGGCGAAGATGGGTGATGCCCTGGGGCCTTATTCTCTATATTCCTTCCCCAAACCGTGCTACGTCACAACGCGTTCCAGAGGGCTTAGTCCGAGGTTGCATTTTAAAACTTCCTACTCTCGAGCCGAGAGTCGTCTCTCGGATATCCATACAAAAATATATGGACATCCGAGAGACGACTGTCGGCTCGAGAGTAGGGAGTTTTAAAATGCAACCTCGGACTAAGCCCTCTGGAACGCAAACTTCAAAAATGATTGATTTGTATCTATATTATTCGAATCGCGCATGACACGTTTTGAAACGAATAGTTTTCATAACGCGGCAGACTTCGACACGTTTAGTTGACAGTTCAAACCGTACCGTGTCGCGGTAGGGAATGACAACTAAGGCTTACGCCATACATTTTTTTCAGATTCCACGCCCGTTGTCTTGCCTAAGCCAAGTAACGTGCGTGGTTTGCAATACAATAGAGAATAAGGCCCCTGTTAATGCTCTTTCAAACGTATTATATCTAATTGATGTGGGGTCTCAGAGAACGAAGCAAAATAGAATAGTATAAATTCAAAAGTGTTTCAACTATAACTTTATTTATAGAGGATGGATTTTTGATTGACATGCCTTAAAAAATGTCCTTCATACGCTCTTTTAAACGCCGTATCGGCCATATTTGTGGTAACGCTGGATGTGAGCCAAACGTCAGTTTTTTTTTTAAATCATGTTTATCGGGTATAACTCTATTTCCACAGGTTGGATTTTTTGACACTTCTAGAACCAAATGATGCCCTGTAAATGCTCTTTCAAACGTATTATAACTAATTTATGTGGGGTTTCAGAAAACGAAGCAAAATAGAATAGTATAAATTCAAAAGTGTTTCAACTATAACTTTATTTTTATAGGATGGATTTTTGATTGACATGCCTTAAAAAAATGTCCTTCATACGCTCTTTTAAATGCTGTATCGGCCATATTTGTGGTGACGCTGGATGTGAGCCAAACGGTAGTTTTATAAAAAATCATGTTTATCAGGAATAACTCTATTTCCACAGGTTGGATTTTTTGACACTTCTAGAACCAAATGATGCCCTGTAAATGCTCTTTCAAACGTATTATATCTAATTGATGTGGGGTTACAGAGAACGAAGCAAAATAGTATAGTATAAATTCAAAAGTGTTTCCACTATAACTTTATTTTTATAGGATGGATTTTTAATTTACATGTCTTAAAAAAATGTCCTTTAAATGCTCTTTTAAACGCCGTATCGGCCATATTTGTGGTAACGCTGGATGTGAGCCAAACGTCAGTTTTTTTTAAAATCATGTTTATCGGGTATAACTCTATTTCCACAGGTTGGATTTTTTGACACTTCTAGAACCAAATGAAGTCCTTTAAATGTCCTTTCAAACGACACCTTAGTCATTTGTGAGGACTGTCAGAATTCGTGGCAATTCGATATTAAGTAAAAAACAGTTTTTTCAATATACCTCAATTTCCACAGGACGGATTTTTTTCGTAATTATAGTAAAACGTAGGCCTTTTGAAGCTCTTTCAAACGTATTATGTGGCAACCCTGAGGGACATAATTTTTTTCGTGGCCCACGCTCCATACAGAATCGCCCATTCTCCTTTATCAAATATTACTGCGTTAAATTAAAATTGAAACTGTTCATTGTAAAATAAAGAACGTCGTTTTAAGCAACTAGCTATTTTTAATAAAATATTTTGTTGCCTCAGTTAAAATTCTCACGGAATTTCCTTGAAGAGTTTTCACGTTGGGAAATGGGGCACGTCCGTTTTAATGCATGTCATTTGCCCACGGAACCCTGAGTGATAACTTAATCGGAGCTTGTGTCATTTTATTTTATATCTCTGATAATATTGAATTAATAAATCCTCATCCAGCGGCGCCTTTATCAAAGATTAACTTTTAATATTAAAATAAGGTTTTTATTTAAAGACTGACATTCTGTACTTGCACAAAATCTGTTCTAGTATTTTAATACATAAATACTTAATAATATAAATAAATATTAATATAAATTATTATCATTCCAAACAAAATGAAGCTCAAAACTACTGTTAAAGTAACTAATATTTCTATGACTTTGATAACAAATAAATGAGCTTAGTTTCGTTCCGTGATCTTATTTTTGAACTTTGTATGTTGCAACGTAGTGGGTTGCAACGAGTAACAACAACTATTTTACACAAACAACGAAGTATGGACCGACCGACGTTAATAGGTGCTTATTTTAAACTTACTGCGGTCTCCTATCGGTAGCTAAATAGTTAAGTGTCCCTAGTTTCTATTTATCTGTAAACTTTGACCATTATTTTAAACGGCAGAATTGTGTATGCTTTAGAATTTTTGAAATGCACATCTTGTTTCGGACCAGAGTAGTCGCGTATGCCCGAAGTATTTTCTATTTGTATGTTCTACTAGCTGATGCCCGCGATTTCGTCTTGTTATCGTTATATTTTAGACAATTCTTATAACATCTTTATAAATTATGGTCTATGTGTCATTCTGATGTATGAACTATATTATTATGAATAAAATTCCATTCAGTAGTTTTTGCGTGAAAGAGTTAAAAACATACATCCATCCTTACATACAATCGCGTCTATGATAATACTAAGTACCTACTACTAATAATGATAAGTAGGATTCTATTGAATGCATTGTAACTGGATTGATATTATTACGGTAGAATTTTCTGAAGTGAAAATTATCGTCCAGATAAATACCACAGTCTACCAATTTTAGATGCAAAAGAAGAGAAAGATGAAGAAAGAGATGTATGTTCGCACTGTGACTTACTACATTCGCGTACGAGATTTTTAGATTAACAATTTTTTTTAAATTTGGTAGTGTCGTCATACTGTCATCTTTTTAAATTATCTCATTCTTAAAGATATAAGCAAAAATTGCCCGCATTGCACAATACACTTAGTTCAGAAATAGCCTCTTCAATTATGCATGCAACCGCTTCTAGAACATTGTGACTGAATTGCCGGCAAACCTAGGATTTGGCTTATCTACCTTTGCTTTAGCCACTGGCATCCTTTGTAAAAGCATTGAGCTCTGGGGGGATATCCTGACAACTGAAATGTTTTTGAACTGTTATTTGATTAAATTGCAGTTCAGTTTTCTTCTTCGTCTTTTATTGATATTTTGAATGATCGATTTTCATACCGTTTGATAGAATTAACGAATAATCAGGTAGGCCATCCTCAAATCAGGTAGGCCACGTGCTAAACCGCGGCATTGACGTCATATTTAACAGCTCAGTCATAATTTTATAAAGCTCACTCACGTCAGTCCACAAAAATGCCACGGAATACTGATGAGTCACTATAGTAAAATCATCGAAAACTGAACTGCAACTGAAAGGATATTCGGTCGTTTCCCCTTGCTGGATATAAAATAGCTATTTCACGTGCGGCTCGCTTTCAAACAGTGAAGAAGGTTCGTCAGTTCCGCAAAAACTGACCTTATCTTCCCTTCAAATAAGACTGACTAGACTGAAATAATGGTATAAGGGCTGAGCAAGCCTACTCTGTAAAAAAAGGTATAGAAATACCTTTTTTCAAGTCTTCCACAACCGGACAGGGAAGCGAAAAATTACAGATATAATTAATGGTTAAAAGAACTTATATTTCGGCCATGGACTTAAACATTCATTTTCATTCAGGTAATTTAGATTTGAACTCATTTTCTAATGCGTGCCCGAATATCCGACATGGTTCAGATATTATCAGATTATTGTACCTAAAGAAAGTACCCGACTTTTTATCAAACATTGCCTCAATTCTTACAATAAGTAGAGACAATTGTGGAAAAGTTGAGTATAACATGTTTTTATAGAAAGACTCATCTATTTTTTTCAAAATAAATAAAAAAATAATGAAATAATCACCTTCGTTAAATAAAAATAACTCTTCTTCTTCTTACGTACAACGATTACAACTTCAAACCTAGTTCGAATAAAACTTAGCAACTAATAAACAAAATAACCGATGAGATTCAACGATCCATGAAAAGTTTCAAAGATTACGCAGAACTTCCTTAGTTCGAAACTTCAGCAAAACTTCACTCGGATGGAAGCACAACTACAAATGTTTTTATGCGTCAATAAGGAAGTTTGGCGCCTACTGCATCATTGTTTTTGTAAACGATAATATCCCGGGATCCCGCTTCTCGGGATATTATCGTGCTTTCGGGATTTAAGCTGCATGACTCTACCGTATTTTCTAAAATATCAATCCAGTGGAACTATCCAGCAAGGGGAAACTTGCGTGACCGAATATCCTTTCAGTTGCAGTTCAGTTTTCGATGATTTTACTATAGTAACTCATCAGTATTCCGTGACATTTTTTTATAATTATATCCGTTTATGTATAAATTTAAATGATTAATTAATTGTTTTTGTTGTGTGTTTATTTAGTTTGTCATTTGACTTGTTTTTGAGTAAACTTTTATTTTTTATTTTTGTAACAACATCTATTAAAGTGTAATACGATTAAATAAAAAAAAAAGGTAGCACTCCGGGAGTGCCGGCAGAAGTGAAAACTTCAATATTAACGTTGTGTTTTTACTTCTAAGTTTTCACATAAAAATATAACCACAGACGTCATAATGACAATGACAATCACAATGACACAGACACATTCGCGCAAGCGCCCTGTGCCGCCTAAACAGAGTCAGCACACTCAGGCACGGTAGAAAGAGTGGGAGATACTAGTTCCTCTCCCTTTCCCTCGATCTTACGCTTCGATCAACGTCACGTGACCCTGACGCGAGTTTGAAAGTTTTTACCCACCCAGCGCCGCTAAAGAAGTTTTCACTTCAAAAATATACTTATATCATAACACCGTCAAAAAATACAAGAATATGAGTTATGCCTTAACACCTTTACAATAAAAATTTCAAATTAAAGCGAATACGGAAAAGTGAAATTACCAGGATTCGCATCTTAAAACGAATCACGGGGTTTAATATGAAAACGGAGTTCTAGATAGAATGACCTAATTTTTATCGCGAAGTAGGACACCATTGTGAAAGTCATGCGCATTTTTGCCGCTCAATAACATAGTAAATAACGTTAATTACCAACGGCTTCTAACATATCGAGTATGTACAATTTTAATTACGAACGCGACATCACGAAATCCTTTGTTCTAAATCAACATGTCTGAATAATGCTGAAACATAATTGTATCACAGTTGATTTAACTTAGTAATATTTCTGCAGACTAACTGAATTAAGTGATTATGAGTTTCCTCCTGAAATCGCCGACGTTTGGGGCCAATTTATTGAGAATCTCATTATCTACAAACGTATATATTATGAGCATGAAAACACCGGAGGGCCTCGCGTCTCCACGTCTCGTTAATCGCTACTATGTCAAGTGTTATATCTATACTAATATAAAGAAGTAAAGTTTGTGTGTTTGTACATTTGTTAAATTGTAAGCGGTCCGATTTAAAAAATTCTTTCACCAATAGAAAGCCACATTATTGCTGAGTGTCATAGGTTATATAAAAAACAACCGAAAAAAAGGCTTTTACGTGGTAGTCCGTTTTGCAAAGTGAATCGGAGAAAAAACGGTCGAATGAAAGCGCTTCTTAGGAACGTTGCCTTAACTAAGAAAGATACATTTTTGTATTCTAGAAAAAAGATGTGGAGCTTGAAAATGCCTACTAAAATGTCAACGACAGCATATGTGTAACTTTTATATTTAATAAAAATTATGCCCAACGAAGTGGGCACGGGTCAGCTAGTAGTATATAAGAATAAAAGTTATTCCCAAAAAGAACACAGGTTAACATACATTTTTACAAAAACCCAGAGGTACCTTATATCTAATTTACAAGGGAAAAACAACGAGGCCCAAACTAGGCAAAAAGCCTGTATCTTGGGTCTCAGGAGTACGAATCTAGAGTATATATATAATATATATATATAGACGTGTAGAATCACATCAGACGGTGATGTATAATAATAATAATAATAAATGATAATAAATGTTTTTATTGTTCAAATAGGCTTAATATAAATGAAAACAATGGTACTTAGAGCTAATACTTAGAACTAAGCATATTCACATAAACAGTTACCTTAGTAACTGGCCTGATGTAATGAATTATTTTAAACCTGTTATTTAAGTCTCCTACTGACTACTCGCTCTAACTAAGTATAAAACTTGTTTTTAGACGCGAGGGATCCGTGTTCGGCTAAAATATGCAAGAGTTATAATTTTCTGGCAAATAAACAAATGTGATATGACAATTAGGTAAAAACAGTTAACAATAAGATCTAAAATCCACTTAAAAACTTATATTAATGCGTGCGTGGTGTGGTGTAAATAAAATGTATTAATTAAATTATAATAAGTATTTTATCCGTTGTTTGTATGTATAATAAAGTAATAATAAAGTTAATTTTTACGTTTTATGTTTTTAAGTGTGTATGAAAGTATGTGTGAGGTGTGTGAGGGTAAGGTTGAAGGTGTGTGTGTGTGCGAGTATAATGTGAAAGTGTGTATCTGAATGAAAATCTGTTAAGTATTTATGATATAGTCTGTAATAATGCTTCCGTTTCTGAATAATCCAGTTTTTGAAGATAAGTTTTGATTTTATATTTGCATTCATGGACTTTGGTGTTGGCAATGGGAGTTTCTTTGTTAATTTTATTATATAAAAATGCACCCAGAAATTTGAAGTGCTTTCGTGCAAACGTAGTGTGGCAGGAAACTGGATCATATATTTTAACCTTTCTTCTTTTAGTTGTTAGTGATAGGCTGTTACTGGGTTTAGTGTGTTGCATTAAAACAATCTGTTGTATGAACAGCTGTCTCACTGACAAGACTTGGCATTCTTGGTATAGTAGAGATGTGGAGTATCTGAAAGGACGAGAGTAAGCCACTTTGAGAACAGCTCTTTGTGCTCTCTCTAGCGACAGCAAATGGGTTTTGGATGCACCACCCCAAGACGGAAGGCAATAAGTCAGCAATGACTGACATAAAGCGTAATAAGTTAACTTAAGCTGTGATGCACTTGCCGCATATCTAATGTTTTTGAAGACTGCGATTAGTTTACGTACTCTAGAGACGAGAAGTTTTATATTAGGAACATAGGTCATTTGCGAATCTAAGGTTATGCCTAAATATTTAATTGTGTCGCACTTTTCTAATAGAATGCAGTCAGTGCAATCAGGCGTATTATTCTTTAGACATTGTACTGTATGAGCCTTGATGGTATTGGCCATAATATTCGGTTGACCGGGTTTGCGTAGAGAAAAGGTAAGATATTTGGTTTTAGATGGATTCAGAGTCAATAGATTATCGTAAAGGCAGTCAGATATCAAATTAAACCCAGTCTGTGCGTACGAGTAGACCTCTTTCCAACTCCTTCCCTGAAAAACTAAAACTGTGTCATCTGCGAACGCTATTAATTTTCCGTGTGGTATTTCCAAATCACATATCTGATTCATGTAGGCCAAGAAAAGAGTTGGACCGAGAATACTTCCTTGAGGAATTCCATAAGTAACCGGTAGTTCAAAACTTTTATAATTTCCTATTTTTACACTTTGTGTTCTATCCGACAGATAGCTTTGGAAGAGCTTTAATTGTTCTCCTCTTATACCCAGACCTTCCAACTTGTTTAGAAGTACATTAGCGGATACCGTATCGAATGCTTTAGCCAGATCTAGAAATATAGCCATGCATTTAGTACCGTCATCTAGGCTTTTGACTATATAACTATTAAGCTCCGATACGGCATTAGCAGTACATTTGCCTCTACGAAATCCAAATTGATTAGGAGATAATAAATGGTGTTTTTCTAGGTAATTCACTAATCTATTATTTAATGCTCTTTCTAGTATTTTAGATAGCGCTGGTAAAATAGATATTGGCCTATAGTTAGTCATGATTGTTTTGTCTCCATTTTTGTGTACTGGGAGTATAACCGACTTTTTAAAAGCTGTGGGAAAGATCGATTGCGAGAAGCTTAACTGGCAGATATGTGTGAGGGGTTTAGAAATGTGTATGTTATTTTGTTTTATAACCCTTGCCGAAATACCGTCCCAACCTATGGAACAGTCAGTTTTTAATGTACCTATAAGTGTAAGTATCTCTTTTTCGTCTATTTCCATAAGTCCAAAAGAGTTGAGAGCTTTATTTACATTAGAGGGATTATTGTGTGGACAGCTGTTTATTATATTCTCCGCTAGTGTCTTACCAATGTTGGCAAAATATGAATTTACCTGTTCAATAGTTGATGTTGGATTTTTTCCTACGATCAAGTCTTGTGAGAGAGGTTTAGTGGGCTTATAATTAGTTAACTTACTTATCACTTTCCAGATTTTCTTAGAATTTGTGCCAGCTTCGTCAAATTGTGACTTCTCATACGCTTTTTTTAATCTACGTAATAGTGAGTTGCAGAAATTTCTATACCGTTTGTATATTAATTGTATCGTTTCATTTTCAGGTGCTTTTCGTGACTTAATATGGAGCTTATCTCTATGCCTCATGCATCGGAGAAGCCCTGGAGTAATCCACGGTTTTTTAGGAGCCTGTCGACGAGAAGTTTTAACTATTTTTGTGTTATTATTTATGATATGCATTATTATCTCAATAAACGTGTTTGTAGCAGAATTACAGTCTGTAGCATTTAGTACGCTGGTAAAATCAGCGTGAGCCAATTCTTTAGTGATATTATAGTAGTCTATTTTTTGAATGCTTGTATAATCGGTATGGTTAATGCTACTATTGTTATGTAACGAGAGCAGCACACAGTCATGGTCAGTCATACTATGTTCAATCACCAAGGTAAGGGCTTTTTCTTTTGTTTTTAAAAAAATGTGATCCAAACAGTTTTGTAGCCTTGTGGGAAAAGTATGCGCGGGAAGCAGCCCATGGTACGCTAAAATATCTAAATATTCAGAAGTATGCTGATCTAGTGCTTCTCTTATTATGTTGATGTTGATATCACCCAAAAGAACTACGTTTTTCATTTTGGATAGGGAGCCAATAAGTGTATCCAACGAGTTTATGAAATTATTTAAATTATGATAAGACGGAGACCGGTAGAGTGAGATAACTGCTACATCATTATTTATTATGGTGACCAGACAATTCGCATCGTTAATTGAAGGTTCGTAAGTATTTACCTTTAAGTTGTTTTTAGCATATACCACTACACCGTCGTTTTGTAGCGTGTTTGTTGTAGAGTAAAACGAAACGTATCCATGTAGAATAGGTGGGCAGTTTGTTTTAGAAAGCCAGCATTCTGTCAAAACAATAATATCTGGCTGCAACATAATTCTTTTTAAATAGATTAAAAAAGCATCGAAGTTACGGGAAATACTTCTAATATTTTGAGTTATGATCACGAGTTGCTTCTTAGAGATGGGTAGGTAGGTCGATGCGTCTTCTGGCTTACAACAATAAGCTTCAGACACTGCCACATTATCTATGCTGTTACATATTACTTCGTAGTTACTTGTCATATTAAGCAAAGGATTGTAGGTACTGTAGCAACAGTACAGTCCGAGTGTAAATAACACATCGGATAATAATCATTGAAGTATCTTTTCAGCATAGATAATGTCGTTTTGTTGTGATGATGCGCCTGATGCCGCACCTTTGACCTACTTCCCCGTATTATCCGTGATCCCAACCCAATAATAAATAAGCAACAATTTATTACAAAATGATATACTGGCTCGTGATATGTATGTGTATGTAAAGTGTGTCTAATGTATTGTGTGTAAGAAAGGTGTAATATATGTTTTTTATGTGTAAATTGTATGTTATAATGTAAGTTAATATAGGTAAATATCAAAACACGCGTGTAAATAATTATAAAGTAAATAAGGTTTATATGTTTGTTACATAGAAGACAATTTAGTCATGCCTTAACCAACTCCATGTTTTTCAGCTGTTCTTCATTCCTGATGATTATGCTTTTGGCACCTTCATCTTTGCGCAGGAGAACCTGTCCATTGTGGGTCCAGCAGAAAGCGAAGTTGTTCTGCTTGGCGAATTCTCGTGCGCGAAAGAAGAGGCCTTTAGCCTTATAAGTTAAACTCTCACCAATGTAGAATGGCTTCGTGGGGCCTTCTATGGATATTAATGAAGTATTCAATTTTTCATTGTTGTTTTTGTTGAAGTTCTTGGCCTCCAGAATAATTTGATTCTTAATTACAGTAGATGCCGTCTCTACCACTATTGGCCTTGGGGAGTTTGGTTTACCGGGAAGTCTTCGTACACTGCGAATATCATTGGGTTGTATATCTATTTTAAGTACTTTCAGCACATTGTCCACTATTTCGCGAAGGCCCTCAGCTTTTTCTTGCGCCACTGAAGGTATGTTTCTCATCTCTAGCTTGTATGCACATGACTGACGGCTAAGTTCTTCGATCTTGTTTTCAAGCTGTATTATCTTGTCAGCATTAGATTGAGTATCTGTGACCAATTTTGTCGTACTTTCAGATACTTGATTGTACTGCGAGCTAAGCACTTCAATTTTGGTTTCAACGTCCATATTGAACTTCTTGATTTCCGCTACTTCTTGTTTTATTTCGTGCACCTCCGATAACAACGAAGAAAGTTTTGCATCTTGACTCTCTTGAAATGTCGTGAATAATTTAGTCATATGCTCACTGAAATTCTGCTGGAAGGAATTTAGTGTAGTATTGATATCTATTTCAGGACTGCGTCTCCTCTTTAACAGCCGATTACGATTTGTAATTTGTGTGTCTGATTCCTGGTCTGTTTCAGACCTGCTGGGTCCTGACTGAACTTTTTCCATTTCGTCTGTTTTTGGTGGGGTGCGAATAGTGCGAAGCATGGATGCTAATTAAGCGGTTGAGTAGTAAAAATTATAATAAATAATTTCAATAAATAAGCTGCAAAATATGAGGCCACAAATTAAAGCAAGGCGCTATGTAAATTGCTCGATAAATACGCAAGGCACAAGCTTAGAGAGTTGCGCGCCGTAGCAGTTGAGTACACGTAGCACAGTCGTAGTTCGTAGCACACGGCTAGCGGTTGCCGCGTAGCGGTTTGCGGGCCGTTTCGTAGCACACTGGATAAGATATCTGAGTTGGTGTATGACGTATGACGCATACAGTTCGTAGTCGTAGCACTTGTAATGCTTAATTTGGCCGCGGCTTCTCACGTTGCGTTGGTGCAGGGGTTTGGTACACCGCCTCAGACGCCGCCGCTCGCCGGTTCGCATCCAGTGTTCAAAAATGTTGCAAAAATAACTCACTCACTGGGTTCAAGTCTCGGGCTCCAGACCAGGACCGGGGCTCCACAGGCCGCGCGCGGCGACTCCGCTGTTCCAAATTTGTCGTCTCTCTCAAACCACACGGTGGGAGGAGTCCGTCGTGCAAATCGTTCAGGAAGAAACGAGAATTTAAAATCGTTAAATCGACCAATCACGCACCAGAAGGCAAAAAATTTATGACAGAGCAGTGAACACATCCGTTCGAAACAAGAGCCGAACGCCGAATGTCGTATGACTATTGTTTTCCATATTTACGAGGTGTTCGTACTTCACTCAAATCAATTGCTATTTCCCCATTTTCTGCGAGGTCACGCTATGCGAGCGGTAAAACATTCGTTCTTCATTTCATTTACCCAAAACTTTAGCATAGGCTTGATCTAGGTGAAAGATATTAAAGATGACATTAAAAACCGACAAAACTTAGAACTTTATTCACATATATACATTTTTTTTATGCCTTAGCAGGCAGACGAGCTTGCGGGCCACCTGATGGAAATGTGGTCACCGCCGCCCATGGACACCTGCAAGTCCGAGGCATTGTCGGTGCGCTGCCGGCCTTTTAAGTGAAGGCCTTTCAAGAGGAGAGTGAATAGGTTCTATCTAGGCAAACGCGTTACACCGCACCGTAGGCCGCATCATCATTTACCATCAGATGTGATTGCGGCCAAGCGTTTGCCTATAATGCATAAAAAAAAAGATAAACCCAAAAGAGTGGTCCCACATAAAGTGTGGTCTCGCTGCGCTTCCTCCTTTGAAAGACGCTTTTAGAGCTGACATTTGCTCGATGTATGTGATACTCACATGGCGCTGCTGGCGCGGCGATGCAGCAGCTGCAGCAGGCTGCCATCGCCGGCCGACGAGCACAAGCTGCGAGAGCGAGCTCGCTGCTCTCTTTCGACGCGCTGAGCACGCTCGCTGCGCTCCCGCCACCGCGCCATCAGCGACTCCAGGCACAGCATCGCGCCACCATCGCACACCATTCGTACACGCAATCCGCAACCGTAAACGAACCTACGTCTCCTCTTCTCATCTGTATACTGTGCCGATATGCACAACACTCATTCACCTAAAAAGTTTCTACCGTTCACTCTGCAGTAAATCGAATTTAGTCAGTACGTGACTGCGAATTTATTCTCTTGCATGAGAAAAGGCCAGCTGGGACGCCGCTCTAAAAGCACTCTTATGTATTACTGTTGTGGTCTGAATGCTTAAACCTGGAGCACTACCATCAGTAACCAACGCTGCTGAGTCGTAAAGATACGAAGTTTACAACTTTCAGGCGAGATGTCATAAAGGACGGACACAACAGAACTTTACAGCACTATTTACGATTGTTTTAATTAAACTGTTGACACGCAACGCTTTGCATCCACTCTCGAATTAAATCACCTTATCGGATGATAGTGTCGGCGTTTAGTTTTGTTACAAGAAACAATCGCATTAGTAAATAGGGCAACTCATTACATCACGCGAAACGAAGGCCTAAAGTGTGATTACACGCGCTAAATTGTTTATTTGTTGCTGGGTTGCAGTATTACGGCAGGAACGTGTTATTCTTTTGATAGTTTCAGACGGATTGTTTATTTACAAGTTTCGTATTGGTCGCGATCGCGCATCGTGCGCGGCGAGACGTGACTACAGCGAGGCTTGCGTGGCGACTGACTGAACGCAAGGCTCTACGAGGCTGCCACACGCTACGCCGCGTAGCAATGTCGTAGCCATCGCCTACGAGCGTGACCTCATGTCTCATGCACCTATTTATTATTTCTCAACCCTAAATTATAGCACGGTGACTTCACACGCCTCGAACGTGTTTTTTGTTAGAATTTCACATTCACGTTTCACGTTTTCCTAAAATCTACATTTTTTGTGAAGCGAAGCGTTTGGCATATCAATGATCATTATTTTTAATGATACATTCTTTGAAAGTATTGATTTCAAGACTATTATAAAAGAAAATGGAACATGGGTATATTCAGTCTCGGTATAAATTTTATCAAAAGTTCTAAAGGCGCAATTATTATTATTATCTAACATCCCATCAAAAGTAAGAGTTATTTAAATATTTTAACATCTGTCGCTGATAGTTTTCAATAATCTGTTGCAAATGAAATACGTGCCTCCTCGCTAGTCCAAGAAGTTCCATTTTATTAGAAAAAGTATTTTATAAGTGATCGGGTACATAACCTAGTTTTTATGTACCTACTATCGAAGTACTTACTTAAAACAGTAAGTAACTATAATTTCTTCTAAGCTTTGTTACTTTTGTATGTAAGCCTAAACTTTGGTAAGTACTTTAAAAGTATTTTCTTAAGTCGATTATAAATGTTTAAGAAATGTCCATGAATATTTATTTAAGGTGGAGGATACCTCTCGCTCTAGCGGGAATTTTATTTTTTTTAGGGATTTTTTTTCTTTGCCGAACTGTTATATCTTTTAATAATAAATATAAAAAAAACACTAACAAACTTGAATTTTCCGCTAGAGAGAGAGGTATCACCTTAAGTACTTACTTAATTTTAAAACTAAATTACGTATTTATAATAGATAACTAGTAATGACGGCAAAATACAAGAATTAATACAAGAAAGTTAATTTTTTTTTTCTGAAATGCTTGCTACGAAGGCAACGTCCGCTCTATTTGTTTCCTCATGTATATTTCTGGCATCATTGGTGAGTAGCTTTTTAAATGCATGAAATGCGATACAGATCGAATTCTTTGTAGTAAGTATTTTTGGGGTAGACCTTTGCCCTGCAGTGGGACACAATAAGTTAAACAAAAAAAAAAGTAGATACTTATATAAATATAGAGTAAGAGATCATTTAGGCAGGTAATAAAAAACATTTCGGTACTTACCTATTTAAATTTCAAAATCTTTATTAACTAATAAAATAACATAACAGACAAAAAAAAGCATTATTCTATTTAGACTAAGTAAAGATTTACCCCTATTTATAAAAAGTTAGTGTTGACTTTATGTCTTTGTTACGTATGGTTATCAATACATCAAGTCTGCGCTAACTTGTTTTATGATAGACCGTAAGGTATTAAGATAACAAGCAAAATAATGATAAGTAGTTACCTATAAACTTTCCTATATTCAATATACCTACTCTTTGCTATAAACCTTCCATTCCATAACACGTCCGTAACTTACTTTAATTTATTGACTATTTCTTTTAAAGACAACCTTGAAAAAAAATCTTTAATGTAATATTTTTGATTGGTTTGTTGTACAATTATGTTGACACATCCATTATTGTACGCTGAAGGATCTTACCACGCATTTATTTAGTTTCATCCACTTTAAAAGGTGTTACGTACTGCGACAAATGACAAAACTACCTATGTAGCTACTTAGCTAACACAAAACTACCTATTTAGCTACTTAGCTAACACAAAACTACCTATGTAGCTACTTAGCTAACACAAAACCACCTATGTAGCTACTTAGCTAACACAAAACTACATAAATAGCTACTTAGCTAACTCAAAACTACTTACCTATATGTATAGCTACTTAGCTAACTCAAAACTACCTTTATAGCTACTTAGATAACTCAAAACTACCTATATAGCTACTTAGATAACACAAACCAGGCACATGTGGGTGAACGTGAAGCCACAGTTCGTTTGGTAATACTACTAACAGCAATTAACTAAGCAAAGGTGTTAATAGCTTGCAAATTACACATTATGCAGTCATGCACATAGCTGTTTGAACAGTTAATTCAGCTCCGTTATTATCATAGGGGAGCGTTTTATTTAAACAAATGTTTGCTATGCATGGCATTGTATTAATATCGCAGCATATAACGAGTTTATTTACTCTAATCAGAGAAAATTAGAAAAATAGTAGAATTTAAATAAAGAGATGATAAAAACACGACATCTATTGTTTATATTTAGAACTGCTAGATATAGAGCGCCATCTAGTGAAACATTATTGTACTTGACTGTCTACATGTATGCGGCTTTCTCTCAACTTTACCCTTGCTCTTGTGAAAATGTAGTTCACGTAAAGTATACTAGATGGCAGTAAAACTAAACTTTCTGAACGAATGAAATAACGCAAATTGACGTTGACATTATCTTTCCATTACACTCACTCTTGCCTTGTTGTCATTGTCATGTCATGACGAAATCTGTGTCAAATTGACAGTACATACGTTGTTTGTCGTTTATCGTGGTGTTTTGTTTATTTCGTGTTATTACTGAAAACTACAGACGATTAGGTAGGTGTAAATAAAAGCACAAAGATCAATAATATACTCACCGACCGGACCATCCCTCTAGTGAAGAGCTCCTGTTCTCAGGTTTGCATTTTTTGTGATGAACACTGTTTAGTTTATTCTTGAGTTTGACGCTCAGTTTCTTGGGACTACTTAGTTTCAATCCGGCTGTTACACTCATGGTTCTACATTTACAGGTGCGATGGAGGACGATCAATTTGAGAACCTGGATGTTTTAGAAATGGAACCCGAGGACGAGTTCGCATTCGAAACTGACCACTTAGCACTACGCAGTAACAAAGAATACTCCACTTTACTCAAATACATAGTTAAATTAGAGGCACAAAAGGTAAAAGCTCTCAAAGATATCGAGGACTTAGCTGATGCAAAAAGAAATGCTCTCGAGGACCCATTGCGTTTTATCGAAAACCTAAAATCTGGTAATATAAATTTCCCACCAAGACAGTTAATAGATGATCTCCCAGATATTGACTGGGTTACTTATGGAATTGATGTAGCATCAGAGAATGAGGATATAAAGGATGTCAAGCCGAGCATGGATGATTTGGACACACTGAAAGTGAGGGGAAGGAAATTCACTGACAGCAAACCGGAGACATTTAACCAGTTATGGTCATGTGAGGAGCAGAAACGGTTAGAAGAATTACTTTTAATTTATCCAGAAGAGGCAATAGAAATGAAACGCTACAAAAAAGTAGCAAAAGCACTCGGCACTCGAACTCACATCCAAGTGATGAGTAGAATCCAAAAATACTTTGCTAAACTTGCAAAAGCCGGATTACCTATACCAGGTCGGGCTCCAAAAGGTATCCAAGGGAAGGCGAAATCAACATACTATAAAAAAACCACATTCTTCCCCCAACATCATGTACCAGTCACTATGGAAGATCCATACGAAACGGGAGAATCTCATGATGTAGAAACTAAAAGTACCGGCAAGCTTATTGTAGAGTTATTGAAATCGGCTAAAGAGCAAAGGTTACTTGATGAAACTGCCCCCGTATTTCAAAGTAAAACGATGTGTGTTGGATGTCAAAAGACAGGTTTCTTAGGGGCTCGCTGGACTGATAATGCAGGCACAGATTACTGTACAGATTGTGTGGTGAAGTTATTACCTGCAGATAAACTAATACCTGTGCGACAACTTATGTAAAGCTCCTTGATGACAGGAAAGCTATACAAAATGTTAATGACCTTATCAACGCCACAGTTAATGGGATACTAGTAGCAAAGTTCTACTTAAACTTTGTTTAAAAAAAAAATTGTTGTGTACCATATACACGCTAGAAGATACAAAATGTGAATTGGTATTTTTTTTATCATTGTTTTTTAAGTACAAATCAAAGAAATTATACTGATATGATTATAAAACAATAGACTGATCTAGTTACTGTTTTGATGTAATTATCTGGAATTTGTGTTTAGTTTTATTTTTATATGTTTTTTATCTAATATAATAATTATCTGACAAGTAACATTCTATACTTTTATTTAATCAATTAAACCATTTATTTCTATATTTGAGATAGGTAAATAATTTTTTCTCAAATAGGCTTAAATAGGACAGCTAATAATTAATGAGTAATGAAGATACATACACTACAATTTTTTTTTATAATAGTTGTGAACTGAAACATTATGAGAAAAACTGCTGTAACTTTGTTTGTAAGTTGATGTGTAAAACCTATACTTTTTAGGGTTAGCAGAATACTTTAAAAGTGAAAAAAAACAATTTACATAAATCAATCACAATTAAAAATAAATTAAACTACTGTATAAATTACTACAAAGAAACTTATACACCCAGACTCAGAACAAACATTAGCAATCTTCACACAAACATTTGTTCTTGGTGGTGATCGAACCCACAACCCACAGCATGAAAGGAAGGCTACTTACTACCAACTGAGCTATGACACCTGTCAAAGGATAATAAGTTCAGAACATTTCACAGATCTTCAGATCACGTTCACATCAAGATTAAACTATTCGTTTTTGAGTTATCCATAATAATGTCTGTTAGATTGTTGTCAAAGTTGGTTTTTAATTAATAAAATTTTTCTACTATTGTTTTTTTGTACTTTATTACTTTATTAAGCAGATAATTTTCTGTCTATCACATTGCAGCACATTTTAAAACACTATTTAACTAATAAGCCAGGCTAAGTTTCAGCCGCTCGTTTCAACGGGACCGCCGCGACTGGTTGAAGTCTACTGGATTGGAACACTGCACACTGTTACCCCAGCCTGTCAAGAGTTGCAAATACTAGACAAAACAAGATGGTAATGAACCAATCTTTTTATGGCATGGTAGAAATAATACATTTACAGCCATTTCGAACAGCAAATACTAGTACCAAAAGCCAAATAAACATCTTGTACTATGGAAATTGATAGTATGTTCTACTCTGATTTTTAAGATTACCTACTACTTAATCGGTGTAATAATAATTAAATAGTTTATTTCTAGGAATACTTATAGTAAGAAAAGGAGAATGGGCTATTCTGTATGAAGCGTGGGCCACGACTAAAAAACTCGTCCCTCAAAACTTTTTATTTAGTCGTGGCCCAAAGTGCCTATTCTTATTTCCATGATATTTTATAAGCGCCAATGCCTATTAGTTAGTATGTATTTAACGTCCAGATGTTGTATACCCCAGTGGTACCTGTCTATACTCCTGCAATATACGCATCCCCATCTATGATACCAATCATGCAGCCCACCCTACTTTTACTTATAAATCGGCTCTGATAACTCGGTCAGCCACTGTTATAGTCCGACCACACTGATATTGCAGCTCTTATCACGCCTGAATTAGAAAAGTTGTAAGCTTATAACAATTACTGTTCTGCGATAATTATTTAGACTACTTAAGCCTAGATTGTAAAGAAAATTACATCACCTATTTACATTTACCTAGAATTTATGCTGGTGGCCATTTATATCGTTGCAAACTTAGCTTGGTCAGACTATAAAAGAAACGACCGTCACTGTCGCCCTATCGGGGTCAGACTGAGCTGGCAAGATGTGCTTTTGTAAACTTTTTTAATAACGCATACCTATTTGTGAGATAAAATATAGTGCAAGCGATTTTACTGAAAAAATATTTTTTTGGCGGACCAAGTTTGAAAGGAGCTGGGGCACAATGCCTAAACTATTTCGACCTAATCACTTCGCAGACGGTTTTAGCGATTTTTTTTGGCGGACCATTTTTAAAAAGAGGTTGGGCTAAATGCTTAAACTATTTGGACCTAATCAGTTCTTTAGGAATTTAATTCAATAATGTTAACTTCAAAGACGATTTTCACCCTAAGTATACCCTAAGTAGCAAGTGAACAGAACTTTTAAGATACGTTTACGTAACTCAACATAGGTTTATTTTTTAACCAACTTCAAAAAGTGGAGGTATCCACGTTTTTTTTTAAAGAAGAAGGAACATCTTTTTAAATTTTTAAATAGATATATGAGGTATTAAATGATCCTTGTGATTTTAATGAATAAAGAATTTTCATTTTGATTTAATATATATTTAGATATATGTTATTTTATCACACAAACTGCTTTATGCAACACACAAAACACACACACGGCACACATGATTCATTTAAAAAAATACCTTTCACTAGGTGTTTTACCCTACTACGTTACTTTGCGATGAAATAAGCTTGCATTTTATGAATTACTTCTAGTCATTTATAGATTTTTAATTAGTCTATTTTCAGTCTAATTTGTTTGCAAGCGTGCTACAAGCGTGCACACTAGACTCACCTAGGTCCGCTTTTGATTTGATTCACTGAAAAATACAAGTTTATTATTAATTATTTTGTCTTTGAAATTTTCAAACAAGCTATTTTGGGACACGTCTGAGCATTGCTACGCGACCTCTACGGCGTAGCGGTCTCGTAGCGGTCTCGTAGCGTGTATATTCTGTCTTATGTTATAAGATAATTTTGACACAGAAAGCTAGTTAGTAATTATCTGAGCAATCAATATTTTGTGGAAAATAACTAAACTACAATGAAACAAAAAAATATTACATTAATTTTTCGTTGAATACCTGAAA
Organism: Ecliptopera silaceata; assembly: GCA_932527185.1. NCBI lineage: Eukaryota > Metazoa > Arthropoda > Insecta > Lepidoptera > Geometridae > Ecliptopera > Ecliptopera silaceata. The sequence continues at coordinate 9,311,951 of OW052193.1, read as the reverse complement.
ATAATTCAAAATAAACGAGTTTACTTCCACAAGACAAAACTATGAACCAGCTTATATTCCAGAAAACTAATAGATTGAAATCGGGCTTTTCTCTCAGAGTTATGAGGCCACTAATTCTGGTACAAACTTACAACATACTTTTTTATTTTGATTATATTTTTTTTAGTTTATTTATAAGAAAAAAACTTAGCAAAGCGATTTTAACAATTTTGGCAGTAAACCAAAATAAAAAAATTTAATCGATCTTCAATTTTTATGAAAAGAACACCATATAAGATGTAATACTTAATAAATAAAAAAAAATGGTTGTCTGTTAAGTCGGTTTACTGACGATAGTTCAACGTGACAACAAACGCAAAGGCCGATTGTGCTTCTTTGTCGCTCGTTCCGCGCTCTCGCTTGCACTTCATGAAACGCCTCAGAACGCCTCAGAACGCTTCATGAGTCATGTTTTTTCGTGCGTGCAGCCGGCTCTATCGAATTATAAGACGTTGTCACGTCAAAAAACTAACAAACGACGCGTGAAAATGTTTCTCTATTTGCAAAATAAATCCCGGTTGCAAAGAGTCATTTGTCTTGTAGTCGCGATATGGTGTCCGACATTTTTAACCCTGCCTCGGACATAAATATTTCTGTACTAAAAGGAAATATGATATGTACAAGAGATAAAACGAAAACGATCTTTTGTGCAGCAACAAATATGACAAAGATAAAGTGCTTTGCTTTACAGATAAGAATAATAAATTATAAAAAATATTCACGTAAAATTCACACATCATACTCTAGTCCCAAAATAAGAAAAACTTGTACTATAAGAACTAGATTGCTGATAAAATACTTATATATTTTTTGTAAATACATATACTCTACCTACCTATTGATATCCTTATCTATCTATCCACTGTTTTCAACCCTAGTTTAAGATTTTGACATAACCGCTGTCACACGAAGGAAAATAAGATGAGCGGTTAGGTATATTAGCCGTTTACAGCGATACGAAGTCGCACACGTTACGTTGGTGAACCTTAGCTGCTGGTTAGACAAACCGTTTACGTGACAATTTTGCACGATTGAGGCCCAGCATTGGCTAGTGCGTTCGCCTTATTCAATTCCTATGTGGTTAGATCTCTCCGCACTATAATAGATAGTCATTTATCTAAAGAAATCCAGTATCCATCGGCTCAGATCGGTATGATTGGATGCGGCGAGTCGAGACGAAACAGTCGATATTCTCGTTCGTGTTAATTAGAACAGGGCCAATTTGTTGAAACAAACAATGGGAGATGGAGATGAGAGTTTAAATTGACTGTTATCGTTTTGGATTCCGGACCTTAACAAACGAGCAAAAACGGAAATACCGATCTGCGACTAAGGGCTTAAGCGTAGGCAATCTAAAAACAATGTATAAAACACTAAATTAGGAAAAATAGGCTTATCAACAAAAATACAAGAGGCAGATCTTGTTGCCTAAAAACATTTTTACTGTTAAAGAGTACCTACTGGCATTATGTTTCATTTGTATTTATTTATTGCTTCATGTACATTTTTATGTTAGCTTAGGTCTAGTAGTAGTTACAAGTGAGTAGGTACATGCACCCTGCATTGGCACTGCAATGTTGGTTTATTTACCAAATTTACTACATTGATTAAATACATGTCAAATAGATAATAGGGATGTGCTATAAATGTCAAAAATACTAGAAAAATAAATAAAAATAATAATTATTTAAGTATCTAGTTTTACACTCCATAAACTTATTGCTTACAATCGCACTCCATGTGTCTTCTTCTTCTTTTTTTTCCTACGAACTGATACTACTGAATTCTCAGCTGAAATGTTCTCGATGTATCGAAGCCTACGACTGTTAGGCAACCGATTTATGGAACAGCCCACCGCATTCATAAATAGGCTCTATGTGTGTAACTGCACCGACTATTCGGTGTTATTTACGATCGAGTAGTTACTGAATTCAACGTAGCAGATCAAATGCAGAGGACACTGTGACGTCACGTTAAAATAGTACCTATATAAACTTATTTTAAACAGTTGTAGCATCGACACGATCAGAAGCAGAAAGTATAACCTTTAAGTATGTATTAGGTACATAGAACTCAGCTCTATGTACCTAATACATACTTAAACATGTTTGTTCCCGCTGGGAATAGGGTAAAGGGTTTTTTTTAATATTCATGGATATTTCACACATCACATTCTAGTCCCAAACTAAGTAAAGCTATGGGAACTACATTTCTGATGGAATACTTATAAACATTTTTTTGTAAATACATACATAGATAGAATACATAGTAACACCCAGACACAGAACAAATATTTATGTTCATCACACAAACATTTGCTCTGGGTGAAAATAGAAAAGATAAATGTAAAGGCATATCTATCTTATAAAAAGTTAGAGCAGACTTGATGTCTTGATTACCATACGTAATGGTGACATAACAAATGATAAGAAAGGGCTCTAAAACTAAATAAATGAATAAATAGCAATTAAACATTAAAAACACGTCACTCACAGTGTTCAGGTTTTAATTTTCCACGGTTTATATTTGAAATAAAACAACGTAATGTTAACACAACCATTTATTATTTACCTACCCGGCGCGGCGCTACCCGTTATATTTATTTTATGATCTCTTGAGAAATCTCTATTTATCGGAACGGGAAAGCAAAAGTTTTAGGATGGTTGCGTATATTATAACTCAAGGTATTTATTTGACACAAAGCATTATTTCACACCATACATAAATATGTATTTTTATAAAATAAACGCTAACATTTTATAAGAAGTATTTACCATCAAATACCCCCTATCTTATAAAATGTTAGCGTTGACATTATGTCACTATTTCGTATGGTAATCAACACATCAAGTTTGCGTAAACTTTTTATAACATAGCCACATAGTAAAGATCGAATAATGGAATAAATCATCCGACCAAAAATGAACTACAGTTTACTTCAGTATCATGATACGAAGCTGCGAAGTGTCTTCACAGTGAGAGCGTTTTCACATCATCCGATCCGATATCGGTGTCGGACACCGATCTGATATCGGGGTAAGTAAAATGTATGAAATGTGTACCTGTCTTTCATATTGTCCGGCCCGATATCGGAGGTACATATTTGATACATTTTATTTACCCCGATATCGGATCGGCGTCCGACACCGATATTGGATCGGATATTGTGAAAACGTTCTGAGAGTTACTCGGACAGTACTTCCGATAAGTTCTGCCCGTTCTCGTTCGTGAAATGGGATCTACTTATTTATTTTCTTGACGGCATACTAAGTACTAACTAATACTTGTAAATCAAGCTTTTCTTTTCCTCTGCAAATGGCTGCAAGAGAGCCTTATTTCATAATGAGTAGCGACTTGTTTTCCAGCCACTAGAAAAAGTACATAAGTTCTAAAATAATCAGGCATAGGTAAATAGAGAAGTTATAAATCCACATATAATATTATAAGAAGAAAAGATTTGTATTTTTGTGTGTGTGTGTGTGTGTGAGTAGGTAGAAATTGAGCGACCTGGATCAAGACATATCCAGTTCTCTCAATTTCTATTATTCATCTATTCAATTTGATCTATTCATCTATTCAATGTGATCTATTCAGGGTAATTTCATCTATTAAATTTGATCTATTCAAAGTGATTTCATCGATTAAATTTGATCTATTTTAAGATGATCTATTCGAAGAGTCTTATATTCAAAATGTATTTGATCTATTCAATGTGATACATTCAAAAATGATGTTTTATTTATTTATTTATTAATAATTTTCATGTTCAAGAATCAAATGTGCTGTTTATTAAAAATAGGCCTCTGTTTATTTAAATTTTTATTTTAACTTGACCTAGATCAAGACATATCTAGTTCTCTCAATTTCTATTATTCATCTATTCAATGTGATCTATTCAAGATAATTTTATCTATTAAATTCGATCTATTTAAAAAAAAAAAAGAATTTAAAGAAACTCTCATTTCTCTTGAGAGTAAGCATCCGCAAGCAGGTTCAAACCTGCACCTCCCCGATCCACCGCAGGAGAGTGACGTCGCCGTGGACACGACCAGCCAGGATGTGCTTGGGGCTGTCATGTCCTTCCAGAGTGGCTCTGCCGGCGGGCTGGATGCTGTGACCCCACAGCATCTAAAGGACCTGCTTTCGGGTGGGTCTGGTCATGCCGGCGAAGTCCTTCTGGAAGACATGACGTCTCTGATCAACCTGATGTTGTCAGGTCGGGTCAATAGCGAGATCACTGAGCTTCTGTACGGTGCGAATCTTTGCGCGCTCAAAAAGAAGGATGGTGGTATAAGACCCATAGCTGTGGGCACCACGTACCGCCGCCTCGCGGCTAAAGTCTGCTGTCGGAAAGAAGCCGATTACCTAGGCGAATATTTCCGACCCGTTCAGTTGGGCTTTGGCTCGCGAGGCGGTTGTGAGGCTGCGGTACATTCCCTTCGAACATTTTTGGATCAAAATTACGGGGAGGTTGTTTTGAAAGTAGATATCAAAAATGCATTTAATTTGGTAGACAGGGGTGCCTTGCTTGATCAAATTAAAGAAAAAATTCCCGAAATTTACCCCTTTCTTTGGCAATGCTATGCCTCACCCTCTAAATTAATTTACCGGAACAATGTTATTTCGTCTGCTGTTGGCTGTCAGCAAGGTGACCCCCTAGGCCCAGCCATTTTTAGCCTCGCCATCCATCCAATTATTCAACGTCTCCAATCTAAGCTCAATGTTTGGTATTTGGATGACGGAACTTTAGGTGGGGATGTGGACACAGTTTTTGGCGATCTAAAACTTATCATTGATGAATTTCAAAAAATAGGTTTAGAATTAAATTTTGCTAAATGCGAACTTTTTGTTTCCGATACTTGTTTGGATAAAAATTCTATAATTAACAAATTCAACATTTTGGCATCAAACATTACAGTAGTAGATAGATGTTCACTCCGCCTCCTTGGTTCACCTATATTTGATGAGTCTCTTCCGGTTTTCATTGCAGAGAAAATTCAAAATTTTAATAAAACTTCGGATAGATTACTCAAAATTAATAGTCATATGGCTTTTACAATTATTAGATTTTGTCTTTTTGTACCTAAATTTACATACTCTTTACGATGTTGTCAACTGTGGAAACACAGCGAGCTGGTGGAAGGCTTGGACAACATAATAAAGAATACATTATCATCAGTTTTGAATATTTATTTGGATGACAGGGCATGGCTGCAGGCCTCTCTACCGATCAAATTAGGAGGTTTAGGTATTCGCAAAATTTCTAGTGTCGCCTTACCAGCTTTCCTGTCTTCCGTCTATAGCACTCATTCGTTGGTAGAAAAAATTCTAAATCCGTCTCTTTTGGCTCCTACTAGTTTCGATCTCAAAATTTCATATCTAGACGAAGCTCGAAATGCTTGGCATAGTGCTTGCCCTGATTCTGCTCCCCCTACCTCTCTTTCGTCTCAACGGCAATGGGACGGGCCTCTGTGCGAGTTATCACGGAACTGTCTGTTACAAACGTGTTCTAGCTCCGCAGATCGTGCCCGTCTTCTTGCCGTCTCTAAAAGGGAGTCAGGATTTTGGCTGCAAGCACTTCCTTCATATCATATTGGTACCCTAATGGATCCTGTCACGTTCCGTATTGCAGCAAGTCTACGGTTGGGCGCGCGGTGCTGCGCACCTCATCTGTGCCAGTGCGGTACTGCTGTCGAACAGCTTGGTCACCACGGATTATCGTGCACTAGAGCCGCCGGTCGGATATCCCGTCATGCTAGCCTCAACGACATCATCCGGCGGGCTTTTACCAGCGTGAACGTGCCAGCCATTCTAGAGCCGAATGGTCTGATGCGTGACGATGGCAAACGGCCTGACGGTATGACGCTTGTTCCGTGGGAGGCGGGAAGGCCTTTGGTGTGGGACGCAACTTGTGTCGATACCCTTGCTCCTTCTCATCTGTCACAGACATCCGTTCGGGCTGGTGCGGCGGCGGATTCGGCCGAGGATCTCAAGAGACGCAAATATGCAGGTCTCGACAGGGCGTACATATTTGCTCCTCTTGGGGTCGAGACTCTAGGTCCGTGGGGTACCGAGGCCCACCGCGTTTTCAAAATTATTTCTGGGCGTCTAGTCGAAGCGACGCGTGACCCGAGGGCTGGTGAGTATCTGGCCCAACGTATCAGCATTGCTATTCAGCGCGGCAATGCAGCCAGTGTCTTGGGTACGCTTCCGATTGGTACTGATTTGGATCAGTTGAACTATCTATAGATCGTTTGCAACGGTCTGTAGATAGCTCAGCTGTTTCTTATGTATTTTATATGTAAATGTACATTTTGTAAATACTGTATAGTCGTAAGTTTGTTTGTGAATAAAGACATCTATTTAAAGTGATTTCATTGATTAAATTTGATTCAATTCAAAGAGTCATGTATTCAAAATGTATTTGATCTATTCAAGGTGATCCATTCAAAATGATGTATTATTTATTTTATTTATTAATAATTTTCCTCAATGTTTTATGTATTACCAATTGCTTAATAAAGTATGTTCAGAAATAAAAAAGATCATGTCGATTCAAGAATTTTTATTAAAATAATTCTATAAATTTATATACATTGAACTATCCATTGATTTTAAAATGTCTCTGATCTTACAATATATGATGTCAGAACAAAAATTGTTGACCACATGCTGCGCACATATTTCGGCTTTACAACTGCAGGATGAGTCTTCTCTTGTTGCAAATTGATCAGCATCGTAGATTTCAATTCGAATCAGTTTAAACCCGCAGACGCTAGTTTTCAAGCTCGATGTCAGCATTTTACTTTTCGTTGTATTAGGAGTAATATCTTCCAATCTACTACTATCAAAAACTCTCATGGGGCTAACATCGTTCGGTGGGTTCGGTGTGATAGGTGGAGATAAGATCCAATTCGAATACTGAAAATAAGAAATTATCAATTAATTATACATAAAGCTTGTTATATGAAAATACTATTTATTCATAAAAAGTAAGCAAAACTTATCTTTTATCTTACCGACATTATTGTAGACGAGACAACCGTTTCTTAAAAATTTGTAAATATATTTAACATTCTTCTTTAAAAAACCACCCATTATATATAAAAACGTTTCTCGTAGATGGAGTTCATAATTCAACGATTATTTTCATAAAGGCTTTGTGCTGACAAAATCATATGATAACATAATCATAACATACCTTATTGCAGTGTAATGCAATGGAGATGGAGGGGTATCATACAAAAATCTTATAATCATATCGAAATGTGAGCGATTCCATAAGCTAGTCACACTGCTCGTTTATACTACATCGTGTGATAGTCAAACCGTTGATAGCAAGCAATGAGACTTAAACTTGTTAAGTTTATGTAAGCAATGGTTATCACATTTTTTTAGTAACCCTACTACCTATTATAGAAGTGTGTTATTTTTTTTATGCTTTATTACAGAAAAAATAAGTTGAATACTACTTTTAGATTATAATATAGAGTTGAGGTGGAGTACAACTTTTACACACAAGTACCTAACTTATTTTAAGATTTACAATGTTATCTATATTAAACATGTGTTGTGACATCTGTTTATTGTCGTTATAAAAGTGTATGAAAAGCTAGGTGATTTATAAAACTCAATCTGAATTTTTTTATAGATGAAACCATAGACATACACTAGTTGTATCATAGTAACAAATAATATGCTAACACAATGAAATCTGTACTCCTAGCCTAAAACCAAATTTTTAGTCGAACATGCATTTATTCACCGCGTGATGTTCCCCAAATATGGAAAAGTGCACGTGGAATGATACTATTTAAGTGACGGGAAGAGGTCGGACTTAGTTCATTACAACCCAGAGGATCTATCTTATCAGTCTTGACAATAATCTTAATTTTTACTACAAAATCGAGATGTAAGTACATATCATTAATATTTTTATTAGTTCAATTGATCTAAGTATTCACTATGTTCTATTAATACTTAATAGATATTTCATTGAATACTTTTATTCAGCTATCAAACCCCAGTTTTATAACACATCTTTTATCTATTCATAATTAAATATTTTCTTTTTTATGTTTTAGGTCTAAAAACTCAGCAAACCTATCGTCGTCCGAAGAAGAGCCTTCAACCTCGCACCGTGCTCGAGATGTTGAGCTGGTTGGTACATTAAAAAAACGGGGTGTGTCTAGCAGCAGGCACACACCATCCCCCACTCTCAAGAAGCGGAAATCTCGTGTGGCTCCATCAACTTCAAAGAAACCACCACTCTACGAGCTTTTCGGGTCAGAAAGCGAAGATGAGGAGGGTGAACAGCGAGCACATAAGAATGGTAACTATTCAATGCACTCATATTTTACAATTAAGCATCCAAAAGCCTACACCCGACAAACTCATACATCAAAACAGGGGAAATACTACATCGTTCTGAATACATACAACTGCGAAACAATAAAACCCAATAAACTAGAATGTTTAGATTTAATAATCAAGAACCGAACAGATTACGCGACGGAAGCATGGCATCATCTAGTAAAATTTATAAGTTCAGCTCGAAGACAAATTCAGAAATGCTTAGCGCGTTTGACGAGAAGACATCACTAACACTAACTCTTTATTTTAAAGATGGTGCACATAAAGGAGGATCCGCTTCACAAGAAAAAAAACGTGTGAAGACCATCGCTGCTCTTGAACACCATCGCGAAAAAACATCGGCTTCCGATATATTCGGAAGCGATAGTGATGATGATGTATTGACAACACCAAAGCCCGGTAAAAAAGCACAGCCTATAACATCTTATTTCAATAAACGCGTCGCCAGCGGAGTGTCGAGACAAACCGATCAAAACAAAATCGGAACACACTTTATTGAATTAAAAGTGTATAATTGCAGTGAGATAAAACATATTCAGCCGATGAACCGCTGGCGACATGCAATTATCACAATAAAAAATCAAACCGATGAAAAAACAAAAGCGTGGGAGCACCTCACACAGTTCATTAAAGAAACTCGTAGAGAGTTTAAAGACTGTCGGCCTGATATATTAAGTGGGTATGGTGCTTATTCATAAATTAAGTAAATCTAAATGTAATCATCTATTTTTTTTTTAAATATTTTTGTAATCTTTTTTAATAGTCTATAAATATTCTGTACACTTTTAACTAATATTAACACATTATATTGAATAAATGCTATATTCTATTTTCTAAATTTTCTTTCACAGACCTGCTCCCTACAAGTGAAAAAGTCGAATGCGATAAATGTCGCATAGAGTTAACACACAATGAGTACAGATATCATTTGAGAACCAATTTACATAAATCAAATTGTTTATTAAAGACTCGTTTTCATAATATAGACATTATTACTACAGCATTCAAAAATCGAATAGTTACTTATCGTCTAAACACTAATCAGGAAGTCGAGTACCTCACACCAGAGGCGTTCCTGATTGAAAATAAGAAAGATCTCATTAAATTAATAAAGTTCTCATTAAAGACACATAAATGTATTAAACTAAACTTTGAACTATACGCATATTTTACTTTACTAAAGTCAAATGAACATCAACTTAAGTCGTTTAATACAAAACTTGAAATAGTATATCAATGTTCTGATTTGAATGAACTATTTATGAATTTAATAAACACTTTTAAGACGAGGTTAGAAGAATTTGAGCTGTGTGAGTCTGGTTGGTCATATTCATCAATGAGTCATTTAGAAATAAATGTTAATAAGTATAGTCCTATGCGAGGAGGTTCATACATAGAACTACCGAAATCTATTAAGAATACGAAAAGCTGTATTAATATACGTAATTCTGATAATCACTGCTTTCTTTGGAGTGTAGTAGCTGGACTATACCCATCGAAAAGAAATGTGTGCAGAGTGAAATCATATCCACACTATTCTTCTGTTTTCGATTTAAGAGAGATGTCATTCCCACCAACGTACTCAGATATAAGATTATTTGAATTAAATAATCCAGACATAAGTATTAATATTTATGGACTAGATAAGAAAAATAAAGTCACTGGACCGCTTTATCTTTCAAAGAGTCGCAAACTTGATCATATCAATCTTTTGTATATTGAGCGTAATAATAAAGGTCACTACTGTTTAATTAACGATCTTACTAAATTAGTAAAGCATCAGATTACTCAGCATAATGGTAAACTATACTTATGTGAATCTTGTATTCAATTTTTTTCAAATAAAGATAAGTTCATAGCACACGATTGCAAAGGTGTTTCAAGTGTATTACCTAATAAAAACACTTTCTTGAAATTTAAAAACTATGAGAGACAGCAAAAAATTAATTTTGTTATTTATGCTGATTTTGAGTGTTTGTTATCAAATTGTGAAGAACGAAAGTCTCAAAATACTGAAACATTGCAGCTACATCAACCTTCTTGTTTTGGTTACTACATATGTTGTTCTCATAATAAAAAACTAAACAAATATGTTTCATATAGAGGTGTTGATTGTGTTCAAGTATTCGTTAAAAAACTAATTAAAGATGTTTTACGTATTCAAAACATTTTGCTTGATAAAAAGCCGATGTCATCTTTAACTATCGATCAAGAATTCAAATATCAGAATACTACAACTTGTCATATATGCAAACAACTTTTATTTGATGATAAAGTACGAGACCATGATCATGTTACATCTCAGTTTAGAGGTGCGGCACACTCTTATTGTAACTTGATATACAAAGTGTGTCCATTCATTCCAGTTATATTTCATAACTTATCTGGCTATGACTCACATTTGTTTATAGAAGAATTAATGAGATATAAAGGTGCAGTCAAAATTATTCCTAAAACAAAAGAAAAATATCCCACAATTACAAAAGTAATTGATGCACCAGGATGTTCTCGTTCTATCGAAATTAAATTTATTGACTCCTTTCAATTTTTGAGCTCAAGCCTTGATATGCTAGCTAGAAGTTTATCACCTACAGATTTCATTCATTTATCTCTACACTTTAAAGATGAAAAACAGTTTAATTTATTACAAAAAAAAGGTATTTACCCATACAATTATATGGATAACTGGTTGAAATTTAAAGAAACTAAGCTACCATGTAAAAATGATTTTTATAATTTATTGAATGAAGAACCTATAAGCGATAGTGAGTATGAACACGCATGTATGGTGTGGAAGTACTTTAATATAAACAATCTTGGAGGATATACTGATTTATATTTGAAAACCGATGTTCTCCTTTTATGTGACATATTTGAAAAATTTAGAAAGACAAGCTTGCAGTATTATAAACTGGACCCTACGTATTACGTTACATCACCTAGTCTAAGTTGGGATGCAATGTTATTTCATACTAATGTTCAATTAGAATTGATCGATGATATTGAAATGTATGAAATGTTGGAGAAAGGTATAAGAGGAGGCTTAGCTCAGTGTTCATTAAGACATGCTATAGCGTCTAATAAATATCTACCGAGCTCTCTCAAATCTACACCATCATCTTATTTAGTGTATTTAGATTGTAATAATTTATATTATGGATATGCTATGACAAAAAAATTTCCTATATCTCAATTTAAATTTTTATCTTCACAAAATATAAAAAGTTTTGATGTTATGAACATTTCTGATGATGATGACTATGGTTATATATTAGAAGTTGACTTATCATACCCAGATCATTTACATAAAGAGCATCAAGATTTACCATTCGCTCCTGAGAAGTTTATACCCCCAGGAAGCAAAAACATAAAATTAATAGCTAGTCTTTATGATAAATTCAATTATGTGATTCATTATAGTCATTTAAAACAATGTCTTACACATGGTCTTAAATTAATAAAAATACATCGCATTCTAAGTTTTAAACAAGACAATTTTTTGAAATCTTACATAGATCTTAACACTTCTTTACGACAGTCTTCAAAAACAACATTCGAAAAAGACTTTTTCAAATTGCTTAATAACTCAATATTTGGCAAGACTATAGAAAATAAAAGAAAACAAGTAGATGTGAAACTAGTTACAAAATGGTCAGAAAATCAGAACGTCACAAATAAACATCTCACAGCTGAAAAATTAATCACAAAGCCTAATGTAAAAAATATTGCAGTCTTCTCAGAAAATTTTGTGGATAGACCAATTTATATAGGGTTCACAGTTTTAGAGTATGCTAAACAACATATGTATCACTTTCATTACGACTTTATCAAAGCTAAATACAAAGACCGAGCACAACTCTGCTACACTGATACAGATAGCTTGCTCTATTTAATATTTACTGAAGACTTTTACAAAGATATGCGAAATAATATTGCTAAGTTTGATACTAGTAACTTTGCAGCATCGAATTAGTTTAACATTCCAAATATAAATGAAAAAGTTCCTGGGTTATTCAAAGATGAAATGGGGGGAGATATAATAACAGAATTTATTGGTCTCAGAGCAAAATTATATTGTATTAATAGCGTAAAATGTGACATAAAAAAGGCAAAAGGTGTAACTAAAGCAGTAACCAAAAAACTAAAAATGAGTGATTATAGAAATACTTTATATAATGGGGACAAAATCAGTTCAACATGTAAGATGAAGTTAATAAAATCGATGAAACATGTATTATATACACAAGAGGTTACTAAACAACTTCTCAACAAGAACGATGATAAAAGACAAACACTACAGGATCAAATTCATACACTACCATGGGGTCATTGTGATACTATCTTCTGAAATATGTTTATAGTTTATGTTTTATTGTTGTGAATACTATTCATATGTTTATAATTATTAATTAAATCAGTTGAAATTTTGTACGTTATCACCTAATCATAGAATGTTAATATATATTTTTATATAATGATGTATATTTTTTTAATAAATAAAGTTTCTTATACATTACTATTGTTTTAATAAGTTATTTAGCTACTAAGATATATATTTAGCAAATAATACAGATATTCAATGGATACCTACTTAAACTATACCTATGTAAATAAAATATACCATACATTTTTAAACTGATTAGAGAATAAAGCTGCTCTTCAATTTAATCTTGTAACTGATGGCATAATTTAAGACAGTTAAGCTGTTAAAACTAAAAACTGCTTACTGCTTTTAACTGTTATGATTAGATTTTGAATCATTACAATGAAAGTTGTTTAAAACTCTGACATGACAAATAAATAAGTTCTGAACCTATTTGACTTATTTTCTGAAGATAATTCTTTAGCAAATAATACTGATATTCAATGGATACTTAAACTGTACCTATATAAATAAAATATACCATAAATTTTTTAACTGATTAGAGAATAAAACTGCTCTGCAATTTAATCTTGAAACTGGTGGCATAATTTTAAGCAGTTAAGCTGTTAAAACTAAAAACTGCTTACTGCTTTTAACTGTTATGATTAGATTTCGAATAATTACAACGAAAGTTGTTTAAAACTCTGACATGACAAATAAATAAGTTCTAAACCTATTTGACTTATTTTCTGAAGATAGATATTTAGCAAATAATACTGATATTCAATGGATACTTAAACTGTACCTATATAAATAAAATATACCATACATTTTTAAACTGATTAGAGAATAAAGCTGCTCTTCAATTTAATCTTGTAACTGATGGCATAATTTAAGACAGTTAAGCTGTTAAAACTAAAAACTGCTTACTGCTTTTAACTGTTATGATTAGATTTTGAATCATTACAATGAAAGTTGTTTAAAACTCTGACATGACAAATAAATAAGTTCTGAACCTATTTGACTTATTTTCTGAAGATAATTCTTTAGCAAATAATACTGATATTCAATGGATACTTAAACTGTACCTATATAAATAAAATATACCATAAATTTTTTAACTGATTAGAGAATAAAACTGCTCTGCAATTTAATCTTGAAACTGATGGCATAATTTTCGCTAGTTAAGCTGTTAAAACTAAAAACTACTTTTAACTGCTATGATTAGATTTTGAATCATTACAACGAAAGTTGTTTAAAACTCTGACATGACAAATAAATAAGTTCTGAACCTATTTGACTTATTTCTGAAACAATATAAATAGTACTGATTTTATTAAATAAAGCACACAGTAAAATAAGCTAGCGAAGGCAACATCATTTTCTTCAATAATAAAATTCATCAAGCAGACTTTGTCATTGAAAATAAGCAACTTAAACTTAGATAATAACAAAAAAGGTGTTAGACATAGTCCTCTTTTACCGAATTCAATACGCAGCATAATTTATGGTCCATCAAATTGTGGAAAAACTAATGTTATGGTTAGTCTTTTATTAGATCACAATGGACTTAAGTTTAAAAATATATATTTATGTTCTAAAACAGCTTATCAACCTAAGTATTTATTCTTAAAAGAAGTTTTGAAAAGAGTTGATCATACAAATTTATTTATATTTAATGCAAGTGTTGAAGTAATACATTCTAATGGAGCGTTGAGAAGATCTATAATGACGTAACATGTGAGAATGAAACTAATATCCAGAACTATTTTGCTATGGAGAGACATCAGAATATTGATTGCTTTTACTTATCTCAAACTTATTCAAAAGTACCTAAACAATTAATTCATGACCACACGAACTTATTAATTGTATATAAACAAGATTCAGTAAATTTAAGACTAAATCTCTATGACGAACATGTGAATTCCGATATTGAGTGACTCAAATTTAAGGAGTTATGTTCTTTGATATAGACACAGTTTTTTACTTATAAATGAAGATTGTCTTATCAATGAGGGAACGTATTGAAAAGGCTTTGATATTTTTATTGATTTTGAGTCAAATAATGTGAAGCATTCTGTCTATATAAGATTTGAATTTAAAATAGACAATACTCAGTTTGACGCTTCCTTAAGTGAATAAGCAGCGCATTTGATTCGTGAACATGAAAATTATTAATAAATAAATAAATAATACATCATTTTGAATGGATCACCATGAATAGATCAAATACATTTTGAATACATGACTATTTGAATAGATCAAATTTAATCGATGAAATCACATTGAATAGATACAATTTAATAGATGAAATTATCTTGAATAGATCACATTGAATAGATGAATAATAGAAATTGAGAGAACTAGATATGTCTTGATCTAGGTCAAGTTAAAATAAAAATTTAAATAAACAGAGGCCTATTTTTAATAAACAACACATTTGATTCTTGAACATGAAAATTAATAATAAATAAATAAATAATACATCATTTTTGAATGTATCACATTGAATAGATCAAGTACATTTTGAATATAAGACTCTTTGAATAGATCATCTTGAATAGATCAAATTTAATCGATGAAATCACTTTGAATAGATCAAATTTAATAGATGAAATTACTCTGAATAGATCACATTGAATAGATGAATAGATCAAATTGAATAGATGAATAATAGAAATTGAGAGAACTAGATATGTCTTGATCTAGGTCAAGTTAAAATAAAAAATTAAATAAACAGAGGCCTATTTTTAATAAACAGCACATTTGATTCTTGAACATGAAAATTATTAATAAATAAATAAATAAAACATCATTTTTGAATGTATCACATTGAATAGATCAAATACATTTTGAATATAAGACTCTTTGAATAGATCATCTTGAAATAGATCAAATTTAATCGATGAAATCACTTTGAATAGATCAAATTTAATAGATGAAATTACCCTGAATAGATCACATTGAATAGATGAATAGATCAAATTGAATAGATGAATAATAGAAATTGAGAGAACTGGATATGTCTTGATCCAGGTCGCTCAATTTCTACCTACTTGTGTGTGTATATTTGAAATGAATAGATAAGCTGAAAAACTACTGCGCCGATTTCAAAAATTCTTTCACCATTAGAAAGCTATTTTCACCCTTAGTAACATAAGCTATATTTATTGCTAGAAAAGATTACGGATCCATCCGTGCGAAGCCGGGACGGGTCGCTAGTAATATATATAATAAACTACATTCTACCCCCTATCCCCCTATCTTATACAAAGTTAGCGTTGACTTTATGTCATCATTACGTAGTCATCAATAGAAGTCTGCGCTAACATATTATAAGATAGAGCGTACAAGTATTGAAACAATTCATCCGTAGGTTCAGACAATTCATAGCGTTCGTTTTTCCATTGTTATTTCCGTCTTACTATTTGTTATAAGCTGTTCATAACAATACGGGACGCTCGGAAGCCAGGAAATTGAAAACATTTTGTTATTCTACGTGAATGTTCACCGATAAACAGGCTGTTATTACGAAGGTTATTAATATTGTCTGTTTTGTTATTGTTATAACAATACCTAAATTTTAATGTTGAATATTTAATACAATACCCAAAATGTTGTATCGACTATTGCCTTGTGTAAGAAGATATGAACCTAATTTTTTGGTGTTGTCAAATTAAGTTAACATATCTGTAGAGTAGAGAAAGGATTTTCAATTTTGAAAATACTTATAATACTCGATATAGTTATGTAGATACTGTGCAAAAAAACAGGTCCAACAACAATTTAAAAAAATAAATAATCTTCTTCTTCTTATCGTGTCGATGCTACAACTGTATTATGTTGTAGCATCGTGTTGGAAAGATTAGCCAGACTAGACACTGCTTTGCTGTGCCTAGCTGTTACCGGTGTGCGCCACGAGGAGGCTCTTTCCATGCACCCCACACGTATTTTTTCGCTTGTTACTTACTATTGATCATCGATCATCGATGTAAGAAGCGAAAATTAGTTTAAGTATCAATCATCGATCAATCATCCACGCACCGATCATTGATGTAAGAAGCGAAAATTAGTTTAGTATCAATCATCCACGCACTTTAACTAAAAACTTTGTTAAGTTAATGATAAATTTACCTGCATTAATCAAATTTTTTTCATCCATAACTCGCTACTACCAAGTGTATCAACGGTGTCCAAGAAATAAAAATCTCATTTATTCCGTATGCTTCAGACTTTTCCACACAAAATTAAATAAAAAAACACACCTCTAGGGTTTTTTCCTGTAATGAGTTTAAGCTCGGTGCGGGTCCGGCAAATAACGGTTAATTGGAGATGTGGTGCCATCTGACACTCGGCGCTCTGTCGCTCGTGCGAGGGCTTTTTCATTTATCTAATCCACTGCATCAACCCATCGGAAAAATTCCATTCTTCTTCTCATCGTGTCGATGCTACAACTGTATTTTGTTGTAGCATCGTGTTGGAAAGATTAGCCAGACTAGACACTGCTTTACCGTGCCTAGCTGTTACCGGTGTGCGCCACGAGGAGGCTCTTTCCATGCACACCAAATTTTATTAATTCCGAACACAAAAAAATCCATAAAAGGTATTTTATGGAATTTTTCCGATGGGTTGATGCAGTGGATTAGCAAGAGTAGCAACTATTACGGGCCCCGCGCGAAACATTAACACTTTTAAATCCTCTCATCTCTGCCTGAGCGTAATATTTTGAGGTCATCGATTTTTCTACAAAAATGATTTCATCGTAAAAAGCTGCATATTAACTGTAATTGTTCTTTGTCTGGGTGTTACTATGTTCTATGTACTAATGTATTTACAAAAAATAGTAAAGTATCTACGTATTTATTTTATTAGCAATCTAGTTTCCATAATACAAGCTTTGATTAGTTTGGGACCAAAGCGCGATGTGTGAAATGTCCGTGAATTATTTTATTTTTTGATTTATGCACAGCATAGTCTGTAAGTCACACAAATTGGGAGTTAAAGAGTAATTTATCATTTTGCGGCGTGAATGCCGAACCTGCCAACAAACTTTGGGTTAAAAGGAAATTAAGCGATCCACGCGTGTTTTCGGAAGTTTTCCTAATGCTCGTGGAACCCTTTTCTATACCAAGGATGTCTAATTAGATTCATTTTCTGTTCACTTATTATTTGTTTCATAATTGATAGCTCTTTTCTAGCTCTATCATGGAAAAGATTGATTATATTTCTTCAATAACATCATTAGCCTTTTTCATATATAAACTATGTAGTTGATGCTCGCAACTTCGTCTTATTATCGTTATGTTTTGGACCACTTACACATGAAGAGATAGGTGTGGTATCTCCTACAAAAAGGGAAGATCTTCCACGCCGAGCTACCTTTGGCTCGGAGTCCGAGGACCGATGGATAGTCATCGGTTCTATTACCTATTTATGTTCAAACTCCGTGATAACTTCGTTTGCGCGATCTAGGATCGATCTTTGTTTCTGCTATCTGTTGGTCTGTTGCGTAGACTACGATGTAGTTCATCATGTAGCGATATGAATGGCGCTACACACAATACTTTAATATAAATTACTGTGTGTTATTCTGTTGTTTAGAGTATCAATATTTTTAGCATGAAAGAGTAACAAATATACATCCATCCATACGAACTTACGCGTTTATAATATTAGTAGGATCGATCAATTTGGACCTTTCCTATCCACTGGCACATTCAATTGCTACGCTTTCTCTAAACTACGCCTAACCCAAAGTGCTACGTACCCTCCATGGTAGTAGGATTTAGAGCAATAAAGTCGATCCAATTTCGGGACTATCGGACCAGCTTTGTTTTCACAAAACCGAAGCATTTTTTATCTCGGAACCTTTAGAAAAACGAGAAAAACATGTCGATTGTCCAGTTACCTGACGTCATACGAGGTTACAGCGTGCTGGAATAGTGCCAGACAGGATAAGTTGCTAGAGTGACGTGTTTGTAGTCCGTATTATAATCAGTAAAATCACATCATGGATGGCAGGTATAAACATTTTATTAATAATTTGTAAAAATTATACGCCAGTGAAATATACTGAATTAGGTATAACATTTGTAGTTATTTAATAATTTCCATT
Source organism: Ecliptopera silaceata (assembly GCA_932527185.1). NCBI lineage: Eukaryota > Metazoa > Arthropoda > Insecta > Lepidoptera > Geometridae > Ecliptopera > Ecliptopera silaceata. The sequence continues at coordinate 9,293,058 of OW052193.1, read as the reverse complement.
CATGTAATCACTAATACTGTAGAACGGCCACTCGAAGAGCTCTCTAACATAAAGACATCAGTAATAATTACTGTTTATAGACGTCTATGAAGTGTCGAGTCCCTAAACTTAGCATAGCGCATACTATGGACAATAAATGATTAGAGAATTGAGAGCATACATTTATGATCATAATGTAAAATATGTTTTTTTCAGAGTAGGTATAAAACCTCTTCGAAAACCAATTTAGATATATTATGTAATACATACTTAGCACTTAGGTCATACTTAGTTACAAAATTATTGTTTCTACCTACTTAGGCACCTACCTTAAACTGTATTGGTACAGGACAAAACAAACAGTTACATTTTCTGCGTAGAATAACAGTAGTAACTTCCTCTTAGTAGTTAGTCATATGTAAAAGTTAGACCACAGTTAAGAGGGGACTGTTTTAATACAGGTCTCACGACTTAAAAAAAGAGATCCCACCCATTTATAAGTCCGATCATTGTAAATTTGAAATAAACGTTTTTGTTTTTTTTTTAAAGTCCTGTATTCTTTTTCGGTTTGTTAGCAATTTCTTAGTTCCGGCTGTCAACAGGTAGGTATTTATTCAAGGTGTCCCGTTGCCTGGATTCGAGAAGAGACAATTAATTACAAGAGCGGTCCGAACTTTGACGAAAATTGACTATTCAGAGGAATACCTAGCCAACCTATCGAATCACACTTCCACCCAATCACTTCAAATTCCATCCTTGAGATTACTTCAGCTTCGAAACATGTTCAATGTGACCCGACACTGATAAAATAAACTTACAAACGATGCCTTCGCACCTAGATATCATATATAGTCCTCGATATTCGATATTCGATGTTCGATGACGGCGACTCTTAACTATAATTAAATTAAGTTTTTCTAGCATGAGCCCTAATGTGGCTAGCTCCACCTAGTTTACCTAGTAGTTACACAGTAGTAGTTTCACCTAGTTTTAAATATTATATCACAGGATTAAATAAATATAAATAATATAAATAAATAATGCTGGACAATCCACACAACATCATCTAGCCCCAAGCTAAGCAGAGCTTGTGTTATGGATACTAGAAGACTGACATACTTCATACAATACATTAGGTACATAGATAGATATTTTTGATTATACATATAAAATACCCAGAACACCTGGAATAAATATTTGCAGGTCGTACAAACATTTACTTCAAGGCGGGAATCGAAACCGTAACCTTCCGCGTTGCAGGCGGACCTTCGCCTCGCGCCACATCGGTGGTCTTTTTGACAGTAGAGACTGATTGACAGACAGACTGAGTTGGCCTGCTGCGTTGAATGTATATGTATAGGAAAAATTAGGTCTCTTTTCGTGGTCTAGTAGTGTTCTAACGTTCCATGTAGATATAGAAAAGCTCCTCAAGTGAAGCGTGCCGTCCCATTACGGTTTATCTTTCTGAAATTTTCCTGTTGTCGGGAAAGAAAATAGCAAAGTTTCACCCCATTTATTGCGGCGCCTCGCATGCCAATACAAAAATAATTTATCGCATCGTACAACATGACTTTATGAACGTTTTTATCTTTGTTTCAATTCCCACGCGCACTGACAAGTAACTTTTTATGAAGATGTATTTTTTGTGAAATTGTTCATTATTCACGTTTCATATCAGTAATGGACTGGAAATAGCTTCAGGAATTTCCACAGGTAATTCACATGGGTCCCTTGTGGAAGTCAAGACTAACGGCCGGTTTTTCGAACGATGATCAACGAAAAAATCTAATATTTACTATGGGTCAAACTCGGATCAATCGTGATTTGGGTTTCCAAAAGTTTTGGTGCATGCACTAGTGTCTCAACGCTCTACAATATTTTATTTTCTACAATTGATCATATGAAGAATACCGACTATTAGCAAAACTGTCAAAAATGTGGGCATGTGCCAAATGGAATATTTGAACGTATTCGACTAGTCTCGAGCATCCTTAAGCGCTTGGCGAAGGTAGGTACCTACTAAGAGATCGGAAAGATGTTTACCGTGCCTGGGTATTAATATCTTGACCTTATTTCATTCTTCTTAACTCACTTTAAAATAAGTTTCATACCGTTTTATATAATATTGATAAATTATTATCAAAGATTATAAAAAAAAAACTTTTTGATTATTACGGTTCGGGTTATGTTTTTATCGCTTTTAGTAAGTACCTACTTCATAAAATACAACCCATATTATAGATTTACAAGACATAGAATTTCTATACAATTTATTATATAGAAAATCATTTTTTAAACTTTGGTATTCATATATTCTAAATTAAACTAAAACTAAGTCATTTATTTTATGGTTTAGTTTAAGTTAAATAAAATAAAAAAATAAATAAATTTAGTTTAAGTTATATCGTCGAAAAACAAGTGTTTGGATTATTTATTTTATTTATTAAATAAAATAGAATAAACCATCTTATATAGACCATCTCTTTTTAATTCTGCCATTGTCCCACAACTTGACTTGAATTAACTCTACGATTTAAGTATAATGAACAGCCAATAGTAGGTACTTCCTACTGTTTCCAAATTTGGAAATATTAAATTAAATAAAATTAAAATTAAATATTGCTGGACAATCCACACAACATCATCTAGCCCCAAGCTAAGCAGAGCTTGTGTTATGGGTACTAGAAGACTGACATACTTAATAAGTACAATACATTACATATTACATAGATAGATATTTTTTATTATATATATAATACCCAGAACACCCGGAATAAATATTTGCAGATCGTACAAACATTTATCCCAAGGCGGGAATCGAACCCGCAACCTCCGCGTCGCAGGCGGACCTTCGCCCGCCGCGCCACATCGGTCGTCAAATATTATATCTTTATTTTATCATATTACAAAAAAGTGATAAATGTGAGTGTGGCTGGGTAGGCAAGTAGAGGGACGAAAAACAAGTGTTTGGATTATTTATTTTATTTATTAAAGAAAATCCACAGCTCTTAAAACTATATTAATACATACTTATGAGCTAAACCTACAGCCAATTATGTAAAAGATGATTATGAATATGAAAGGAGTAGACTCAGAGTCGAATGATAGTTTGTGGAAGAAGAAAACTAGTGCCGACCCCACTTAGCGTGGGATAAGGGCAGGGGAATGATGATGTATTCTATACATCTGTTTTAGAAGTGGTTTGGCATCAAATCATCGCGCACCACCGCTTCACTTGATGGATATCTACACCTATTTGTGAGGGTAGCCGGAATAAGCGGGCTTCGATTAATCTGTAACACGATAGATCTTTCAATTATTTTTTTTAGATGTAATCGTTGAATAATTTTTTTGAAGAATAAAATAAATATTTTAGATGGGTAGGTAGTATATACAGTGGTACCTAAACAATGATAGTAGATCCATTACACTATAAAATAATAATAGCATGCGATTAAAAAAAATAGATGTATTAGAGAGAGATTCTCTCATAGATGTATTGATAAGACTAGTACTACTGGCAGTAGGTACTAGTGACACACCATTGTGTCATTTTTACTTCTAGTTGTACTGTTTAGTAGTACAAGTGGCACGGAGGCGTAAAATTGATGGTTTGAAGCATTATTTGTTTTGAAAGAAAAAACAGTTGGGTTCTCTTGTATCCATATAATTAAATCGTACATTCTGAAAGTTCTCTCTACAGTAATAAATTCAATTGGTAATGCGAGCAAACATTGATATCGAAAGTGTATTATTTTGTTTTCCCTATCAATATCCATACAAGATCTTTTTATTTTTCCAGAAACGTAAACATCCAAGGAAGTAACATTAGTATCCAAGGAAGTTACATTAGTATCCAAGGAATATAACAAGGTATGGATTTGGTTGTTACCTATTTATCGTTGGAGAAACATAGGTACCCAAACTAGGTAAAAAAATCTGTATGATGGCATACCTATCCTTCCGACAGTGTACATAATAATTAATTGGAAAAACATAATAAAACCAAGAGTTAACTAAAGATAAGGGAATAAAAAAGCTATAAAACATAATTTATGCTATGTTAAAAACAATTTTTATATTCAAACGATATTCGTATTGTCTCGATTCATTGTTTATCAAAGCTACTTCAAATAGTGTAACTTGGCTTGTTTGGTTAGATACACCAATACGACTATTCTATGTTAGATTTTCCACTCAGCAGAGTTTCCGATTTCTAAACCAAAGTAAAGTCGTAAACTATATACTATCTAGGTTTAAGTAAACACTATACCACTTTACTTTACTAAATACACTCGAGAGCAATGAATCCGGGTCACTTAAAGAATCCTAAAAATCTCGGAAACTAAAAATGCTAGGTTAATGCAAAAATTGTATTTAATAGACAATGTAATACTCCTTAAATGAAGGTATTAAAACTTCTTGGTTATTGTAAAGTTATATCATAAAAAAATCAAATTTGAAAAAGGGCCACTTTCGAAGATGGAACTACGAAATTACAGCATTTGGTTTTGCTTTTGTTTGTAATCTGTCATTTATGTGGGTACATAAACCATGTTGATAGTGCTCTATATTCATTATTCAAGCTGAAATTATGTCGCTTACGCCTGAAGAATGCACCAGAATACTTACAATGCTGGAAACCGGCCGGAGTCAGCGCGATACAGCCAGGACTGTCGGTGTGTCGCTGTCAACAGTACAAAGAGTTCTCCGACGTTACGAAGAAACTGGTTCTAACCTACGCAGACCAGGAACGGGCAGAACCAGGTGTACCACAGCACGAGAAGACCGATACTTGGTGAACACCATGCTTCGAAATCGCTTTCTCACAGGAACTGAACTCACCAATCAGTTTCGACGCCTCGGAGGAAGTAACCCAAGTGCATGGACAGTAAGACGTCGGCTTGCTGAATCTAACTTAAAACCCCTTAGACCTGCAAACGCCCTAAACTGGAGCGTGGGCATCGTATTTCGAGACTAAGATATGCCCAGAGCCACGTAAATTGGAGTATTGAAGATTGGTCAAAAGTTATGTTCTCCGACGAATCAAAATTTATGCTCTACAAGCACGATGGAAGACACAGAGTGTATCGAAGACCAGGGGAAAGATTCAAGCAAGCATGCATCGAAGAAAAAGTAGCCTACGGTGGTGGGTCTGTACTTGTGTGGGCCGGAATTTCTTCTGAAAGTCGCACAGAGCTGGTGATCATAGAAAACGGCTCTTTAACTAGCGTAAGATATGTGGAAGAAATCCTCAATGATCACGTTGGTCCATTTATGGTCAATTTAGGTGAGGATGCTATATTTATGCATGACAATGCCCGACCTCATACAGGTAGGATTGTGAATGACTACCTTCAAGAGATGAACATTACTCGTATGGAGTGGCCAGCGCGCAGCCCGGATATCAACCCGATCGAGCATGCTTGGGACGAGCTAGGCAGATGCGTAAAACAACGAAACCCTCCCCCAATCACGCTTCGTGAGCTCAAAATTGCTCTCACAGAGGAATGGGAGAATATTCCCCAAAATCGTATAAGGAACTTGGTGTACAGCATGCCAAACCGCGTAAACGCAGTAATGGAAGCACGAGGAGGCAATACGAAGTATTAAAATTCAAGAAAATCGTAATAAAGTTCAAAAATTTCATGTTTCCTATTTTTGTTTTAAGGAGAGATCAGCAGTTTTTTTCTTTATGTAATTTTGTGTTAATAAAATGTATGGTGACTCATATTTTTTTTACTTTCATTTAAGGAGTATTACATTGTCTATTAAATACAATTTATTGCATTAACCTATCATTTTTAGTTTCCGAGATTTTTAACATTCTTTAAGTGACCCGGATTCATTGCTCTCGAGTGTATTATGTAACTTAGCTGGAATGTTAAGCTTTGTAGGTTCTGTAATAAAGCTAGTGGTTTATCCAATAGGTGTCGATTTAAGCAGACGTTTTAGGGTTCCGTACACAAAAATTATAAATATAATTACTTTTAAGTATTTGATCTTATTACCTACTAAGACTCCGCTCATTCGTCACCGTGATAGAGTCGAAATTTTTACAAATTATGTTTTCTGTTGCCGCTATAACAATATAAACTAGAATAAAAACTAAATTTAAAGGGTTCTCACGCAACGTGGTACGGAATCCTCCTCGTGCGCCAGTCCGACTCGCACTTGACCGATTTTTTATTAAAGATTTTTGATTTTTTATTTAAGAGACTCTGCTGGCTAGTCTTAGCCGTTGTCAAACGTCTGTGTATAAACAAAAAGAAAAACATATTTTATATATCTCAAAAAATATTTTACATTTAAATAGATATTTAAATATAAATCCAGTTAGTACCAGTAGTTATATAAGTAAAGTATGGTCCAATTCGTAAATTCAGTGTTAATTTACATTTTAAATACCCAGAGGAACCGATCGCTAGTAATTTGCCTATTTCGCTCAAAGTATTGGATAGGCGCCAATTTGATGAGCGACCAATGCCCAATTATAATGATTGCTACTTGTACTGGCCACTTAATCATAAAATTACACAAACAACAAATAAAATTAGTCTTTCTAGGTTACATTACTCATCATTACTTTTGTAACAACATCACTATCAGTTTATGAAGCCTATAAAAACTCGATGTTTGACCTTTAGAATTGATTTTTGTAAACCTTGTTTTTTGTAGAAAAAACATAAAATATGAATAACCTAATTTCGCATACATTATCTTACAGGACACGTATTTTAAGGGCATATAATGCAAGGGTCTAATAATGCGTTACACTGCTCTGCATCAGGCTTTAAGTCCAATGTGCCCTATTTTATTGGTACTCTTCAAAACGGTCGTATTAAAATGCGAATATCACTGTTTTGCGCTGAAATAGACTGGAGTTTAGATTTCTAATCATAACCCGTCTAATATCCACACGGTGTATATTTAGTTTCGTAAAGTGCTTAGACAAGATTTTCTAAGGGTCGCCATGCAAGGGCAATAAAAGTTCCTACTACACGCTACCGGCTACGTTACCCATTAAAATGGGGAAAATCGCTCAATATACCATTACATGGAAAATATTTATAGCCCTACATTTTATTACTGAGTCGGTAAATCTGCGGGGATCGTGTCAGATGCGGGATCACTTTTATTCTGTTTACAATTTATGTGGAAACCACATTTAGTGTGCATTTTCGTTCGTGTAGCAATATAGTTATTGTTACATTATGGAAGAATACCAAATAAATATTCACGGACATTTCATATCTATTATATTTTTTGTCTGTGGTGGTACAAAAGTGGTGGTTAGTAGGTATAATATTTCGATTCTCTAGATTCTGCTTGTTAGCATACAAACATTTATAATCATATTATTAAGTGGTGATTAAAGTAATTATATCATAATAAATTGATAGATGAAATATATAGCAACACCCATATACTGAGCAAACATTAATGTTCATCACACAAACATTTGCTCTGGGTGTAAATCGAAATTGATATCGTTGAAAATCTTACAGTCCCGTGCCGAATCAGCGCGACCTCAAAGTAATTTTGAAAAATAATTTAGCTTACGGATAATTCTTTGAAACATTTAAAAAAAAGTATTGTGTCGCCATTTTATTACAAAAGTTAATAATTTTGATTTGACTCTGTCTTTGAACTCGATTCTTAAATTTAATTTATCTTCTAAGGGTTCGCCTTTGTACATACAACTCTATCACCTTATAAGTTTTCTGTGTACAATAAAGAATTTAAGAATTACTAACATGTAAAGTACATAACTTCAATTACATATATGCTGTGTTCCAGTAATAAAACCGTGTTCAGGCTGTATATATGTTGCTCTTATCAGAAACGTTCCAACGTTATCCGTAAATTATGCATCATCTCCAGAGACTCCATTAAGGCTTGTGCACATTGGCGAACCGCACCGCAACGGTACTGCTCAGCAACGGCACTAAAGCCTTTTAGTGACATAGGGTGTGTGCACACATACTAGACTGCAGTAAGACAGTTTATTTTACGTCACTTTAAAGAAAAAAGATGGGGGGATCTTATAAAAAGTTAGCGTTGACTTTAAGTCCTCATTATGTATGGTAATCAATACTTCAAGTCTACGCACTTTACTACTTTTTATAAGATACCGTAAATGTTAAGTCAAGTCACCTTAAATTTTTTGAATATAAGACGATTCTAAATGTTTCTTGTAACTTTAATGAATAAAATATTATAATATGACTACTTATAGGTCTAGCCCTTTTATTTTTTTATAACTACAAATCACTTACGTTGCTATTATACTGAATAAATAGCGAAGTGCATAGAGGTTGTGACATTAAAATTGAGATAAGCTCGCTCTATTTTATGCACAGGTTTTAATAGCACTACCACGTCCAGAACATGCCGCATGATAATGCAGGTGTTCTGCCAACTTTATGAATGATCACTGGCACGCTGCGACAAAAATTTGCTTGTGAGAACAGCTGCACAGTTTCTGTATAATTTTTTCATGCCTAGTTTTTACGAATACAGTTCTTATGGTTTGATTATTCCAAAAGACAAATATATTTTATCCGTTCATTCCCGATCTGTGCACTGGGTTGTCCCACTGGTGGGACGAACAAAAATATCTTAAAGTTTTTAATATTTTTTTGTGTTACTTAGGCGATGCATACAAAAGTCCCTGTTAGCGGGCGCGACGCACTTAACAGTGAAAAGTTATACAGACTTTGGTGTAAACTTAACTTTAGTGTAGGTAACAAGAGCCCTTGTAAGTACTAGATTTGCGTGTCACTAACTCGATCTCACTTTAAAGTCCGGGGTAGGGCCTTGAAAAATGACAAAAAGACAAAAAAATTATATAATAGTAGGATATAATTATATAATATATAGGAGAAACCCATTAGAAAAGGAAGAGAATATTATCAGAAACACATCAAATAAAACTCTACTTTTCCTATAGACATCAAATCTATTTTAAACCCTTCAAATTCTAGAACTCATAATATTTTGTTGACACCTTTGTTTTTTGATGATCACGTTCTAACATAATATTTGGCACTTGGCCACATTTTACAGAAGTTTATATTCCCTGTTTTCCAGGTTTCAAGTTTATCGTTGTAGGTTAACTATTTTTATGTAACATCTGTCCCTTTGGTTTACCTTCCTTTTCTGTTTTATATCTAAACTGGGTAATTTAAAATATATGTAAGTTGATTAAAAAAGGATGTGATGAAAAGAATACATTTAAATTTATTTCTGTTTATTTATCAATAAATAATTCAAATTAAATATTTCGAACAAAATCCTTAATCATCTGTCGATGTCGAAGTAGGCTTTTTTTTAATATTTTGTTATGTCATTAGATTTGAAAACTCCAAAAGGTAGATCTTATGATTTCTGTGCACGTTTCCGATACTCACAGGAATGGCATCACGTCAAGAAACACTTACGTACCACGTGATCCCGGTTCCTGCGGGTAACGTAATTACGTGGTCTTGTGACACCTCAGAGTTCACGTGAACAGACTGCATAATACGTAGTTTCGGTGGCTTTTACTTTTTTTATGTAAAACATTCTGTATAGGTAAGGGCAGGAGCAATGATGATTCTGACTTATCTTATACAGCCTATTTATCTAATAGAAGGCTCTATTAGATAAGTCATCATTAATTTGCTATTGATTTTAGGGTTCCGTTGCCAACGAATAAAACGGGACCCTTTTACTGAAACTCCGTTTTTTTTAGTTTATTCTTTAACTAAAACAGAGGTTGGGGCCATGTATTTTAAGAAAATAAAGAATTTTGTATTTTGTCTGTCTCTCAGACTGTCATTGGCTGTATCCCATGCACCGTGAAAGTAAGGAAGTTTATAGAAGAAGGAAGGATATAGATTATAGATCCATAATTCAGTTTTTTTTAAGGTTACTCAAGCTCGATTGTCCAAAGTTTTTGGTCTGTAGTCTTTAGTCTTTACAGCCTGTACTTAGTTTGTGTTTTATTAGGATTAATTCTCGTTAAATTAAGATCAAAAATGTATGAGGAAAAATATATTTCTTATAAATAAATATTCATGGACAATTCACACATCTCACTCTAGTCCCAAACTAAGCAAAGCTTGTACTTTGGGAACTAGATTGTTGATACGATATTTATAAACTGTTTTTATAGTGAATACATTCATAGAATACTAAGTATAAAAGTACTAAGAAGTAGTATAGAAGTATAATACATAGAATATAGGATTCGGAAACTATTTAACGGGTTCTGATAATACCTTCATTGTCTCCAATAACAGCATTCCGCATTTGGTAACGTGATTATCCCACACGCAAAGGAAATACCCAAAAGATCCTAATTCCCAATTAAGCCTCGGCTCAATAGCCAACATGCAATACTAGCTTTTAAGTAGGTAAATGTAAATAGAAGTGAAACTCCCATGCTACCAATTTTACTGAATAAGAGATTTTTACAATAAAACCCGCCAAGTGAGAGTCACACTCGCCTACGAAAGGTTCCGTACGAAAAACGTTTTTGTATACGTCATCTGTGAAAATTAACTATATTGAGACACAACAATTGGTTAAAGAAAGACAGACAGACAGACAGACAGACAGACGGACAGCAGTCTCAGCAATAGAGTCTCATTTTACCCTCTGGGTATGAAACCCTTATAACAAGCAATTAATATATACTCTCCTAATATTACAGGTAATTTTGTATATTCCATATTTTTGCTGTTGTTTGATGAAGGGAAACGCCAGTTTTCAATTCTTGAATGCCTTGTCTTTTACGCGTTTTACACTAAATGTTTTCTAAAAAATTTTCGAATGGATTTTGATGATAATTTTCATATACGTACTCATGATTAAGCAATATTTACTTTTCATTTCTAAAAACCAAAGGATTTTGTTCAAACATACTGTGACGACCGATGTGGCGCGGTGGGTGATGGTCCGCCTGCGACGCCGAAGGTTGCGGGTTCGATTCCCGCCCCTGGATAAATGTTTCTATGTTCTGCAATTATTTATTCCGGGTATTCTGGGTATTATATGTGTAATAAAAAATATCTATCCTTGTAATGTATTATATTAAGTATGTCAGTCTTCTAGTACCCATAACACAAGCTCTGCTTAGCTTGGGGCTAGATGATGTTGTGTGGATTGTCCAGCATTATTTATTTATACTAGAAACTAAAATTTATATTTATTATATGTAGTTGCGCTTCTAGTCCCTTTTTATTACTTTATTTGTTGTACTCATTTTCAACGTAAAGAGAGTATAAAACTTTTAGTAAACCATTCTATATTGTCTGCTTTTATCGCAACAATACCCGGTAAGCGAGCTTTATCGGAGCGAGGGAAACAATGGACCTACCTTTAAAATTTACAGTATAAAAACGGTGTTTTCAGAAAATAGAAATGAAGAGTTTATTTAAAAAAAAACGGTTTTTCAAAGTAGTGAGAAAGCAGGTTTTATTATGATTCTGAAAAGAATATACTTATGCAAATAATGATTTAGCTTCTGTTTGCGCTCCCCGAATCCGAATTTAGCAACATTTTCTTGACTTTGATTTGCGACTTATAGAATCAGGCTGATTTTTTCATTTAACATGGCGCTGGTAAGCTTGTTCACGAAAAAACTGAGCTTCGCGACTAATATTAGGTACCTATAGTGAATTTGAAGGGAAAATTTTCCACCATTTTTTTTAACAAAAGACAGCCGAATTGGCGATTTGACTTGAAGTATCTTAAAACGAATATAGAGAATTAAGACGAATATATTTCTAGGTTTGTCGGCATCATTTAATACGTGGAAAACAGCTGAAGCCAGCTCTCGTCGCAGACAAAGTAAAAAGTCGAGGACTAGATTAGTGCGAGCGAGTTTCCCAAATAGGTACGAAGAAGATATGTAATCCTAATTTTTGTTTTGCGTCAAACATCCGAGAATAAAAAAGTAATTCAGACGAACAAATTACTCTCATGGCAACACAGTTCTAGGGGTAATTTATTTAGTATTTTATTTACATACAAATAATAAGTTAAATAAAGAAATGACTTAAGCAGATACAAAGCCTTTGTGGAAAACAATTTAATATTCTCTTTTTGTAAAAAACAGTACCAGTAATTACAAATAGAAATGTATACATTACAGAGTCAATGTTTTTTCACTTTACTTCTTTGTATTTTTATGTCTAGGTATATCTCATTATAATGTTCCACTTAGCATCACGTAGGCTTTATGTACTTATAGGTTTATTATTTCATTATGATTTTGATGATTCTGACAATGTCTACACATTGTCAGAATCAAAATACGGTCGAGTGGTCCGTGCGTCGAGTCGTCCGCCAAACAAATCGATATGATTAATGTGTTACCGAAATGACATTGGATTGGAAAATGTGTGTTGAGTTAACATTTACTAAAGTTTTCTTGATAACATCATTATAAAAAAAATAGAGCCTACTTTTTTTCTTAGTAGGTAATCATAGTAGGTCATTTATTATCAAGTAAAAATTTGGGAAAAATATATCTTACTTTGGGTATTTGTTTTATAGCTATAGTGGTCGATATAATCTGTCGTATACAATATTAGGTAAATAAACATTTCAAGTTTTTGCACAAAACAGCAAAAACGCTAGCTAAAAATACTTAAAGAAGTATAAAAAAAACATATTTATGTTTATTTGTATACCTCTTTAGGTATTTTATATTTTAAGGGATTTAGAATATTTGTCATCCAAAGAGTCTTAGCTTGTTTGTACAAATAACTTTCTAAGCCCTCAAGCAATAATCTTTTAGAGATAATTCTTCTTAGAATAATGATTTATCCATTATTATATGCCTAAACTTAATGTATTCAAGGAAAATGTTACAATATCTAAGAAAACAAAAGTCTCTGAGCTTTTGAGAAACAAAGTAAAATTATGGGTTATTTACGACTTTCGTTTCCAAACCTTAAATTAATCGTTATACATTGTATTCTACAATCTGTTGATATTTCTGCGTTGGTATATATGTATATTTTTATTTAATTTGGCTGGAAATTTATTTATAAGAATAAATCACACACTATTTATATTATAACCTTGATCTTTAAAAAAAGTTTATTGAACTTTTTTTTTTTTCCTTAACCTATTGTCTCATTGGGCAAAGGTCTCCCCCAAAGTCTTCCACTCATCTCGGTCCTTGGCGATATTCCACCAATCTTCTTCGTGGGCGTCCAGGTCATCCTTCCAACGCCTTTTCGGCCGACCCCGCCGTCGCCTTCCGACCTAAAACTACTACCTTTCCGTTTATTGAACTTACAAATGAAATATTGACCCAGTTGAATAATTAGAATAAGCGACAATTCCGATCCTGTTTATAAGCAATTGGTCAGTTTTTATTTCATTCTTTCATTTTCGTGTGGTGACTTGAAAACAGATGAGTGTTGCATCCATTTGATCAAGAATATGTCAATTATTATTATTTGGCATGCATCTAGATAAGGCATTTATAATCGCATGACGAAACATTTTGCAAGTTATCGACATATCGATAAATTTTGAGAGTTGCGTCTGTTGCCATTAGGTATTGCAACTTTCTTACTCGTAAATGCAACCACGTAAACGCCAACAAACACTGACATTGGCAGAATTGTCGCAACCCTAACCAACGAAAAGCCAGAAATAAAGAAGAAGAACCTAAGAGGGCTAAGCTAAGCACTTTCGAATACATACTTTCGGATATGACCTTATATTAAATCCAAAAGAGGCGACCGAACACACGTTCTATAAAATAAAATACACGTGAATGTACTGAAAAGCTCACGCGTGCTGGTACCTCGTTTCAGTGTTTGCTTCGTACATACTGTTATGTCTATAGTAATATTTGCTTGCTATTTATATAAGTATATTAATCACATAGTTGCGTCATATATAATGTATAGCGACGAATGCAATTGTAAACACGCGCTTCAACTGAACCTAAAACTTATAGCTACACACTAACACGTTATTAAATATTATGGTAATTATATTATACAAGGTGTAACAGGAGGGGTGGACCAAAAGTGGCAGGACGATGCGGTAGCTCAATGCCTGTCGATATAACCCCTTGTATGTTCAGCGATATTGAGTCCATTAAATAAATTTAGGTACTTGTAGAGAAAATAGATCCGAATGATTTTATCATAGAACGTAGATGCGATCAGCCACATAGTACATTGTAATGCAGTACAATAACGGTGTGGTCACTTGGTCGGGCCACGTAGGATGTGGGCTGGGCACCTAATTTCCTCGTCGCATGTGCGAGAATTAGTTCACAGAAATCATGTCGTGTGGGAATATACTATGAGCTAAAACTACTTTTGGTGTTATCATATCACTATAAGCGGTACCTACAGCTCAGTTGGTTATAACTGCGCCCCGAAGCCGGGGGCGTACTACTAGTATGTTATAAACCAAAACAATGTTGTAGTAAAACAATATATAAAAATGTGGTATTAATTAACCATACTTTAATTTCAACATACAATTTCACTTCATGCAAATAGAGATCGTTAATTAGTATTATTATTAGATAATTAATTAACGGTGCAGATGGAGGGATGAATTTGATGCCCATACAAAAGATTGGTCCACAATAGCCCAGGACAGAGTGAACTGGAGAGAAGGAAGGGAGACCTTTACCCTGCAGTGGGACACCACAAGCTGTAAATGAATGAATGAATTAATTAATTATGCTGATGACTTGAGAGAGTATTGTTGGCTAAAATTCCACCGAAATTAAATAAAACCAAAACTTATCATAACAGAAAAACAATTAAAAGAAAAATGCCACAAAAAATTGCAGAACTCAATAGTATTTTATCAACAGTCTAGTTCCCATAGTACAAGTTTTGCGCTTAGTTTGGGGCTAGAGTGTGATGTGTGAACTATCCCTGAATATTTACTACTTATTTTCATGTTCCAAATGAGTGACAGTTTTGAATAAAATGTCAATGTCAGGTGGTGATGAGTGGTTGACAAAAGTAGTACTTCAGCTGTCGGTATCACTTTCAATATTCATTTGTTACTGAAATTATGTACTTATGACTATTATTATGTGAATTGATGATTACATTTCGTGCTCCGTAGGTACGCTACGGTTGAAGGTTATATGTAAATTACCTTATAAAAATACTTTATTCGTGAATAGGAAAATGCTAAGACATAATTATATTTATACGAAAATGTACAAAAAGGAATACAATCGTCATCGATATGTACAAAAAATATTTTATAAAAGATTTGTCAAAAAGTACTAATTAGATCTTAATGAAAATATGGGACTAGGTACTTTTGATACAAAGATCTATTAAACACATTATTTTGTTATGTGTTTTTATTTCTTAAATACCTACATCTTAATATCCTTGTTTGTATGGCATAATATAAGACGATTTTCAAACCAAAACAGGTAATCTTGGAAACAATTTTGAACGTGATCGTAATACGCGGCCATTATTAAGATTTGTGATCCATTTTTTACACCACACTTTACATTACAGGTCCCTGATCGTGCTAAATTGTAACTTAATCGGTTCGTATAAGCAGCAGCTAAGGTTCACCAACGTAACGTGTACGTAGCGTGTGCATCTTCGTATCGTTGCTAACCGCTCATCTTTTTTCCTTTCGTGTGGCTCACTAACGTTCGAATGTTGAACATGTTTGGCTACACGCTTATCGCGATCCCAAAACACATACGTTGGTGAACCTTGTCTGCTGCTTAGACGAACTTTTTACGTTACAATTTAACACAATCGCGGCCCAGAACCAATATAGGTGAAGTTGCAAAAACCTTGGGGTTGTGGGTTCAAATTCGGTCATGATAGTATTCTATGCATATACAATTTCTTCTTAGTCGGACACTCATAGTAGAGTGGTCGTGGTCATGAGTGGCACGAATCAATAGCTGCTTTAGCTATGCGCTTCCAGCTATCCCTGTTAGCGGCGTTGTGCGAGCATTCGGTCATGGTAGAGCAAGTGATTGACTTGATGAGGTCTGACCATCTCGTCGGAGAGCGTCCACGGGACCTCCTGCCCTCCATCCTGCCTTGCACAACGAGACGCTCCATTGAATCTTCCTTGCGGGTAACATGGACAAAGAACTTGAGTAATTGAGCATATACAATAGCTCTTCTAATTTACTAAAAAAAACTAAAAAAAATCTGACAAAATAATGTTGGAAAATTAAACTAATTAAATGTGAAAGTCGGTTACTTATTACTTTAGTCTAGACAAACTTTAAGCCTATTAAACTTCAACAAAACTTCAATAATCCAAGGTTCTTTGAAATATCTAGTTCAGACTGAGTTTGCCCATTGCCACTACGCCAGCAGATTGAATCTTTAAACTTTAAACCAAATCATTGAAAGTATTTGAAATGAACTAAGTTTATCTCTTAATAACTGATAAGATAAGATAAGATAATTTACTGACAACAACAAACATCGGTACATTAGTATCAAAAGAATATAACAAGGTATTGATTTGGTTGTTACCTATTCATCGTCGGAGATACATAGCTATGCATAGCATAGGTTTTCTACCCTAACTAGGTAAAAAATCTGTATGATTGCACCTATCCTTCCGACAGTATACATAATGTATGACTATTCTAACTATATTCCAATTAATACAAGACGAAATATTATTATACGATATACGACAATAAAATTAAATTAAAAACGTTGTTTTTTTTAAAAAGGTAAATTCGATTACAAAATCTCTCACGCAAAATGGAACCCGACGTACGTTATAGACGGAACAAAAGTTTATTACAATAAAATAGCCTTTTTCTGAACGAAAGCGTTACCTAGTTACACGGGTTTCAAGAATACTCAGGTTGAGTATTCTTGAAATAAGCTTCAAGCGCTTAAATGGCCATACACAGCTACGGCACACAGTATACAAGCGGACTATTGCTAATTTAACATTTAATAATAGACGACTATTACAGTATTTGCAACAACACTATTTATAAAATACATAAGTAAAAGTAGAGCTATCTGCAGATCGATGCGAACGATCTATAGATATCTCAACTGATCCAAATCAGTATAAAGAACAAGAAAGCATTCAAGATACTGGCTGCATTGCCGCGCTGAATAACAATGCTCATACGCTGGGAAAGATACTCACCAGCTCTAGTCGTCTCAGACGCCCCGAAATCATTTTGAATACGATTTCTATTTTCTATTCGACAAAACAGCAAAATTTTGTAATAAGCTTACCTCTTTCTGTTTGTAGGGTGTTCAACTTAAATATAAGTATAATTATAATTTATTTTATCTTCTTTGTTTGTTTTGTTCTTAATTAAGACTTTGTACTTATGTTTTCTTGGGATATTTCATTTTGATCATAATTAATTTTAGATTAGTTTGGTTTGAGTTGTGAATGGAAAATGAGGTGAGAAATATTCCAAGTCATGAAAGAAGAACAATAAATTGCTTAGTAGTTCTATTTTAGGACTTATATTACAAATAAATAAGGATGGTAAAACTACTTTCTTTGGTTGCTTTGGTATATGTATAAACGGTCCCGGACATTATAGTCAACTAAATTAAAGAAACTCATTTTTAATTCCATATACATTCTAATTAATGATATTATTTATCAAACTTTTACTCGTTTTATCTCTAGACAACATTAGTTGCTGGTTTTGTTTCGAAAAAGTAAACATCATTATTATGATCATTACATATTTTCACCATCAATGTTATCGGGCAGTCAATTCTTTGATTAAGGTTAGAAATACAATAATAAGTACGAAGAACAAGTAACGGCGAGAAAGCCTTCGTAACCGTAATAACTTAATAAATAAATAATGCGGACAATCCACACAACATCATCTAGCTCCAAGCTAAGCAGAGCTTGTGTTATGGGTACTAGAAGACTGACATACTTAATACAATACATTACATAGATAGATATATTTTTTATTATACATATAAAATACCCAGACCACCCGGAATAAATATTTACAGATCGTACAAACATTTATCCGAAGGCGGGAATCGAACCCGCAACCTTCCGCGTCGCAGGCGTACCTTCGCCCGCCGCGCCACATCGGTGGTCATAATTATTGTGTGTAGGCCAGAAAACTTCAATGAACACAACTTAGGTATAAGACTTCACTTATATGCTAAACCACATCCATCAGACATTATACGCGATTTAATAATAAACACACACTTCCCTATAATTTCCAATCTCACGAAATGGAACCATAAGCCATTATTCACTAGCTGGATGAGTATGAGAGCATAATAGATGAGGTGTTCGCGCGATCCGAGATAGCAAATGGGTTTTACTATTTGTCATGTGTATCCTGACAACTGAAATGTTTTTGAACTGTTATTTGATCAAATTCCAGTTCAGTTTTCTTCTTCGTCTTTCATTGATATTTTGAATGATCGATTTTCATACCGTTTGATAGAATTAACGAAAAATCAGGTAGGCCATGTGCTAAACCGCGGCATTGACGTCATTTTTAAGAGCTCAGTCATAATTTTATAAAGCTCAGTCACGTCAGTCCACAAAAATGCCACGGAATACTGCTGAGTTACTATAGTAAAATCATCGAAAACTGAACTGCAACTGAAAAGATATTCGGTCACGCAAGTTCCCCCTTGCTGGATAACTTTTGATAGTCTTTTGATTACTTAATTCAACGTGATAAGGTTCATTTTTACGACAGCATATGAACATCGCAAAATGAACGGGGACGTAAAATACAGATCATGTGACCTAATGTGAAAGCGATATGCGAGTCGCAATGTGATGCGAAAAAATGTGGTTGAATTTATTCCGGTACAGAAATCAACATGTTTTATGTTATTTGTGGTGTTATATCGGAAAACAAAAACTGAAGCGTAGTTTATTTTAGGGCCCCCGCAAACTGCAGACTTTTTATCGGCCGATAGTTTGGTCGGCTTCTTAATCTGTATGAAGATGCGCACATTACAATGATTCAGTCTTCATACTGATTAAGAAACCGACCAAACTATCGGCCGATAAAAAGTCTGCAGTCTGCGGGGACTCTTTAGCGTTGTTTATAGAACTTTGGAAAATGTATTTATTGAATTTCCGAGCTTAATTATTAGTAGTTCATAACGATAAATCAACTTTTTAAGGTTACCGAAACCTAAAATTAAATAAAAACTGCTTCGAGCTGAACATCCAAGGCCAGTTTTAATTTAATGAGCTAATCTATCGGGTTTGTTTACTTACTGGTGATCCACGGTGAGGGCTCTCCTCGGAGGCGCCACGAGGGCGACAGGCCAGGCGGCCTGTACCAACGATTCTCTCACAAACTGCTCCCAAGAGGGAGAAGTGCCTGAAAATAAAATAAAAATTTTAAATTACTTTTGTACGCGTCTGATATTTAAATTCTGGTTAGGAAAATTTACGACTACTGAATAAAAGTGAATTCAAATTTTAGATTTAAATGTCAGACAAAATTTATAGCAAAGGTATAAAATATCTATAAGTAAATTAACATTCTATGGGAACTAGACTGCCGACCGAAAACTTAAATACATTTTATTTAATAGTGAAATATCCATATTCGTCCATAAATAAAATATGCAGTTAACCGAAAATATTCAATTACCAAATATTCGAATAAAAAAAACAATAGTAGGTAATATCGCTTAAAATACATGGAACTAATAGCGTTCATTATACCTCAGTATTCAAAGTAATAATTAATGTTTTAACCTCATAACCGGCTCGTATTATGTCGACACACCCGCCAATCGATTGTATCACCCCTTACTAGTATCAACATAATTGGTACAATTTATATCAAACTAGCTGACCCGTGCCCACTTCGTTGGGCATAATTCGACCGTTTTTTCTCCGATTCACTTCGCAAAACGGACTACCACGTAAAAGCCTTTTTATTTTTTGTTTTTTTTATGTAATATATGACACTCGGCAATAATGTGGCTTTCTATTGGTAAAATAATTTTTAAAATCGGTTCAGTAGATCCCGAGATTACCCCTTACAATTTAACAAAGACACAAACTTTACTTCTTTATAATATTAGTATAGATATGTTGATATTCTCAGGCTTATTGAAATCAATGCAGCGCACCTCTACCCCCTCTACCGACCAAACATTCACAAACCACAGTGAACCTAGTCTGAGTAAAACTTTTTGCACGTCCGCACGTCAAACGCAGCTTTAGTCATGTCAACACGCTTATCGTGAATATCGTGATTATGGCGTGTCATTTGAATTCGAGTTCTGTCATATAACAAAGCATTTTTATATTCTTTGTTTTTATGTTATGTTGTGTTTTGTAGCTTGATTTTGGTGGAATTTTAACCAACAGTATTTGGGAACCGTAGTATATGGTGTAAACCGTTGAAATATAAGTTGAATAAACTGACATCATAATATGACAGAATTATCTTGGGTTTTAAAGGAGAAAAAAAAGTCTGTATCAGAAATCAGAAATATTTAATTGTTTAACTGTTGTGTTGTACATAAAAGATCTTAATGTTAAGTAATACAAGTAGGTATCATTGTAGATCATAGCGTATAAACATAGGTCTCTGTTCGAAGTTATTATTTATTGAAAAAAATATGTTTTAGTGAATCCAACAATTTAATCTTTTTTTTATTTAAATATATCAATAGAAAAAGCAAGACGCGAACAAAGTCAAAGGCTGCAGCTACTCTACAATAAACCAGATCCAAGCCACTGTTCGAAACCACGCGGCCAATTTTACCACTAATTGAGTTTTCTGCTTTGAAAGCTGACGTCACTGAAATTTCAGACTTACCAGGGAGTCTAGTAGGTATACCTAAGTTTTCGTGTGCGCCTTGTACGATAGTAAGAACTATTTTTTTATGCACTTCCCGATATTTCTACAAAAACCGCTACAAAAAGGGCTACAGGTGCATAAACTCGCTAGACACACTTTTCACAGCAGTCGTATACAGCTACACATACTAGGCCTTTTGCATTTATTAAAACATCATCATCATCTTCCTACCCTTGTCCCACATTATGTGGGGTCGGTACAACACGTCCTCTTCTTCCACTCTCCTCTATCAGACGCTTTCATTAAAACATGTACATGGTTATTTGCTAAAAAAGTGACGCATGGAAATCAGCATTCTTGTTTACTTTTGTCGTCGCAAGTTACATAATAAGAGGGGTTTCAGTATGAATCAGCGTGTCGCCCGGTTAACAAGGTTACGTAATTATATCATTCTGCACCAACGCCCCAGTGTTCTAGCGCTGATTGCAATTATAAGCTATGAATGTAGGATTAACCTGGCTTTGTCCACATGATGATGTAAGACAGTGTTACCAACACTAAAATATGCGTTATTTACTGAGCACTGCACTACTAGTCCTGACAGTGATGCCAACTTTCTTTATTTTTTTTATGCATTATAGGCAAACGCTTGGCCGCAATCACATCTGATGTTGAATGATGATGTGGCCTACGGTGTAACGCGTTTTCCTAGATAGAACCTATTCACTCTTCTCTTGAAAACGTCCTAATTATATGAACTATATTATATGAACAACTTTGTTGAAATATGCACTATTTACTGTGCACTGCACTACTAGTTCTGACAGTGATGCCAACCTTAAAATATGCACTGCCTACTTGCACTAGCACTGCACTACTAGTCCCCGTCTCAGTTTTGTTCGTTTCAATATTCGAAAAGTGCGATCATACAACTAGCGAATGTTTAAAGAATATCGTTTTCGAATTCAGTGACGTGAAAACTCAAGGCTAGTTTGTATTTTTCGATTACAACGCTACAGACGAAGTAAAGTGGCGAAGTTTCACTCGACCTTAGCTAGAAATTGTTGGATGACTATCGACTTACTAGAAGAAGGTTACAATGTAGTAATGTCTTTTGCAATCTTAACTTTAGAAAATTGTCGTATTTACTACTAACTTCGAGTATGATCTTTATAGTTGTAGGTATACTTTTCTATCAATCGTGGTAATAGCAATTCCACCACAAAAACACTCTTTCTAACTAAAGCTTTATAAAAAATCTCACAATGAAGGCCGAAAATGACGTTTCTAAATAATAGGCCCACTTAAAAATAAGCGTACATATTACATCGCTCAGCAAACATTTTTCTTATTTGGTTTTTCAAAGAAAAATGTTTCAGGGGTAAACTAAAAGCTCCAAGGAATACTTTTGAACTTTTTGTGTAAAAGTGGACGTTGTATTTCTTCTAAGTATAATAATTTTCTATTGTTGGTTTAGGATGTTTTCACAAAGATTGGAAAATGTTTATTCAATCGGCTGGTAATTTAACATTGTAAAGATCGTTTGAGTTTATCGTACCTTCGTTTATTCTAGATTCATTTGTAGTTTATTCTAGTTTAGATCAAATAGAAATATTTTTTAAGTAACTATATTTCATTACATTTAAAAAAACATACTTTTTTTTTTTTTTTTTTTTTATTCAATTTTAATTTGGGGCTTTTGCCAAACATGGTATGCCAGCCCCATCGTAACCTAAAGACTAATAATAACAAAAAAACAACTACTATTATAAAATAAAACTAGGTACTATTACTAACACAAAAACATGTTGACGAGCAACTCCGCTGCGTCTGAGGTAGGTTCGGCCAAAATATGTGTAAACATACCCACGTCGTATCTGTTCAAATTTAACATACGAATTAATGAGTCCCTGCCTATTTTATACCTGTCACAATCCATCAAGAGGTGGTGCACGTCATCAAATACACCACATACCTCACAATTTGGAGAATCAGATTTTTTCATGAGGTACGCAAACTTTCTTGATGGATAGTGACCAGAACGTAACCTATGAATTAAAACAATGTATGACCTACCTATTTTTCCTCTAACAAACCATGGTATACGAGGAGGCTGACATTGAATTGTTTTGTACCAAATACCTTTTTCTTTACTTCTTTCGTCAAAATATTCTCTAAATTTTTCATAACATATATTTCTACATAAACAAATGTGCTCAGTGTAATTCGGTTCAATTAAAATTTCCTCTCCTTCTAAAATTGCAGTTTTTGCCAACGTGTCAGCCTCCTCGTTACCTCTTAACCCTATGTGAGATGGAACCCATTGCAACTTCAGATCTATGTTACGAAGAGAAAAATTATATATTTTATTCAAAATTGAGTAAGCTATCGATATTCCTCTGAAGCCAGAGGCGCATCGAGCCACATGTTGCAATGCACTTTTACTATCAGTAAAAATTACGATCTGCTGATTGTTTGATATAACAATAGAATTAATAGCCTCTGATATTGCAATGAGCTCCAATGTCATAATACAAACATTAGAATTAATTTTACACATTCGACTTGTACTAGTGCTTAAGTCATAATAAGCAGCTCCCTGACCTATCTCACTCTTCGAACCATCCGTATAATATTTATGCCTCCCTTGGTACTTTTCATGTAACTCTTTAATTATATTAAACTTTAGTGAGGTTAATTCATGATTTCTCTTTGCCCCTTTAATACATTCTAAATTACAATTAATCACCCCCTCCATGTCTATATATGTTGTCCAAATATCTAATGAAAACATTTCAAGCGGTTTAGTAGAATGAATACTATAAGTTTTACAAGTGTCGTATACAGTTATAAGTAATGGTTGTTTTTTGTTTCGCCAATATTGAACGTGTCTCAAAGAGTAAAGGTCATCAAGTAGCTGAATCGTCACATTATCTTTACATGACATATTCTTTAAACAAAACTTAAATGCTAGATATAATCTACGTATAAATAAAGGTTGTATACAAACTTCACTTTCCATAACATGAATAGGTGTACTTTTAATAAATCCACCGATAATCCTTAAAGCCTGATTTTGAACTTTTTCCAATTTATATAAATGAACCTTTGCACTAATATCGTATAAAAAACTACCAAAATCAATCCTACTTCGTATCAAAGAAATATATAATGTCCGTAAATATTTAGGGTGTACTCCCCACGAATATCCAGCCAACACTTTAAACATATTTAAATATTTTTAAAGTTTTTTCAGTTAGTTCTTTTACATGCCTATTCCATAACAACGATCTATCCAACCACATTCCCAGATATTTAACATTTTCAACTTGGTCTAACGATCGGTCATGCACCTTAACATTAACTAAATTCCTTCTACGTCCTCTACTAAAAATACACAACAAAGATTTACTATCTGACAATTCAAGTCCTAACTCCGTTAATATCCCAACCATACACGTAACAGCCCTCTGTAAGGACTGCTCACAAACTTCTAGATTTTTGTTTCTTACATAGAATACGAAATCGTCAGCATATTGCGATATTGCTATTGTATTCTCCAGCTGTCTACATATTTTATAAGTTGCTATGTTGAATAATAAAGGGGACATTGGATCTCCTTGAGCCAAACCTCTAGCAGTCCATCGTGTATATAGTTTTTTGTTATTTTTAATCATAAGACATCTATCACTTAGAAAGGACCAAATATAATTACAAATTTTAATACCAACACTAAGTTCATCGAGCGTACCTACTACCTTCTCGATTAAAACATTATTGTATGCATTTTGTATGTCCAGAAAACAAGCCACTGTTGGTGTATTATTAGATAAACCGGTTTGTATGTACGTAATCAGCCGCGCTAAACAATCAAAACATGATTGACCTCTTCGGAATCCAGATGTATACGGTGATAATATAAAATGTTTCTCGGTATACCATTCCAACCTTTTACATATCATAGTATGTAGAATCTTACACAAGCAAGAGATAAGCGATATTGGTCTAAGCTTTTGTTCTGAGCTAGAACTAATTGACGTGGAGCTGACCTTCGGTATCGGAATAACAAGTATTGTTCGCCACTGATGCGGTATCAGACCGGTCGTAAAAATTAGATTATACATACGAAGCAAAATGGTTTTTCCCACGCTAGGCAAATAATAAACCATAGAATAAGTAATGTTATCATTACCTGGAGCAGTATCTTTTTTTTTTAAACAGTTAATCATTTCTGACATAGTAAAAGGTAATTCCAGTAGGTCATTATGAGATTGGAATTCAGGTTTTTTGTTTAAAACAGTATCAGGTGCTAGGGAATTTAATAGTTCTTTTTGATTCTTATCAGACGTAAAATGTTTTAAATGCCGATATCCTTTGAACCAACGCATTTTTCGCCACATATCTGAAACCGAGGTGGTTTCATTAAAACTACTGCAAAAATCTTGCCAACCTTTTGACTTTGCCGATTTAATTAGTGAACTAGCCTCATAAATTTTTTCTTCGAGTTTTTTTAAATTATCCGGCGTAGGGTTTCGTCTAAACATACTAAGTGCTAGTCTACGTTCTGCTACTGCTTTCGAAAGTGTAGGGTTCCAGTAATTTTTAGGTTTAAAATTAGCTGTAGGGTTATTACAAATTTTAAATAAAGGTATGTTGGAATTGGCTGATAAATTAATTTTTTCCTCAAAGTAGTCATACATTTCTTGAACGCTGTAATTATAGTTATTTTCGATAAAATCGGCAAACCCTTCTACCAAGTCGTCATGATAATTTGACCAATCTGCTTTTTTAAAGTTACGTTTTTTCGCAAATTCTAATTTATCCTTATAAGTCAAACATAATTTAATAATAAGGTGGTCACTGCCTAGATTTTCATTCAGTATTTTCCATTCAAAATTTAAAGCTATATCTGTGGATAAAAATGTTACATCCGGTGATGACTTCTGTACGATTCCATTAACCAACTTAACTCTAGTATGTTCCCCATTATTTAAATAAATGAAATTATTTTCCCAGGATGAATCTAATATCTGCGTACCTCTCACATCTGTTTTATACGACCAGTTGGTGTGATGGCCATTGCAGTCTCCAGCAATCAATGTTTTTCTAGAACACAATGAAAAAAGGGTATCCCAGTCAGTTTGACGCGTCAGCACAGATGATGGACAGTATAAAGATATAATATTTTCTAAACTTTTACAATTTAAAATTTTTACACAAACTACTTCAATACCTAAATTAGATATATTAATTGGGCTTAAATAAGATTGCAACGATTTATGTATTATTATCGCAACCCCACCATACGAGTCATATCTGTCCTGTCTATATGTATTGTACCCATTTATATTAAAACTACATTCCGAGTCCAACCAAGTCTCACTTAATATAGCTATATGTATTTTTTCCTGACATAATAGATTTTCAAAACTTCCTAATTTAGGTCTCACACTTTGACAGTTCCACTGAACTATATTGATACCAAAATCTTTATCCGTGCTATCCATTGTGAATACTCAGCAGGCTCAGCATTCTATTGAATATGTCTCCGTCAGCAAAAATATCGATCACAAATGACTTAATTTCTTCAAATATAAACTTAACTACCGTCATAATCTTTCCTTCCAAGCTATCTTCTGAAAATACAGCATCCTTTATTTTATTAAATATTTTTCTCCATGCAAATTTTCTATTCTTCCTTTCCGAACTTATTTCTTCATCTGTTTGCTGAGCTTGTGGATGTTCATAATTATTTCCATCATCGATCAAGTCTTCATCCATTGGCGCATTTTGCTGCATACCTGGTTTAGGTATTTTAGTTTTATTTCGTTTAGGTAAGGGACATTGGGGCGTTCTCTCATTTTTCTCATGAGTAAGTGTTTCTTCTACGTGTTTTTCCTTTGTTTGTTTAAAAAAGTCACTCATCTTTGGGGGGGTCGAAGCAGCTGCCGGGGTTCTATTAGGTTTCTGAAGTGGGGGAAAGTCGTTTTGTCGTTGTTTTAATTCATCAGCTATTTTCTTTTTTGATAAATAAATTTCTAATGCCTTTTTATAAGTTATATTTTCTTCACTCATTATCGTACGTATTCTTTTCTCTTTTAAAAACATTGGGCATGTTTTATCTAGTGCCATGTGTGGCCCTTTACAATTAATACAGGTATAATTTTCCGCTTCACAATTGTCATGTATTCCTCCACATTTCGGGCAAAGAGTCTTGCTAGTTGGACAAAACTTTTTAGGGTGGCCAAACTTCCAGCATCCCGAGCATTGAGTTACAGGAAAGATGAATCGCTCCACAGAAAATCTACATCCAAAAGCTGTTACATAACCTGGGCAGGTTGGGCTTTTAAAACATACTCTAATGGTTTCACTATTTATCCATTTTCCATCGATATCTACTCGTCTTAATCTTTTGACTGAAATGATATGCACCGCACAGTTCAATGACTCAATTATTTCATCATCACTCATCTCCAAATCTACGCCTCTGACGAGACCGTACGATAGGTTTCCTTGATCAGTCAGCTGAGCACGGACGCCCGATTCGACAAATCTTCGGTTGTTTACAAGATTCTCCGCCTGTTTCTTGTCGTCAAAGTGAACAAATACTTTATAAGGGCTTTTATATCTGATCGCTATTATATTGCAAATATTTTCATTCCGCAAAAGTTTTGCTAAGGCCATCTGCTTCGGCAATATTTGTTGTGATATCAAACAGACTTCATATTTATCTCCCGTACTCTCACTATTTAATGTTGTTTGTGTAAAATTCCTACCAACCAAATTTTCGGCAGACCCGCTTCTAATTAATCTTTTAGGTTTTCTTCTTGTTACTGTTATAAATCCTTCTTCACTACTTCCCTCGCTTTTTTTCCTTGGTCTTTTCTCACCGGCTCTTTCATTATTTTGCTGATCACCGTCATTCCAATCCTTCATCAAAAGCATTTCTCGTTCACATTCCTGTACAACCTCCGAAATACTTTTATCTGAGTCAACGTCACACAAACTTCTCGCATTCATGATTATCTACTAATCGCGCGGGTAGAACCCGTAACTATGTAGGTGACTGCACTAGTCGCTGGCGATCGTAAGTACGTGCACTCTTATAAATGCACCGCGCGCAACTGAAAAAAAAAAAAAAAAAAAACATACTTATAAGTAATAGATATTTTTATAGATTTTGCTCTACGAGATAGACTCATAGCGTGAACCATAGGAACCCGCCCGTAATCCTACCCGATCATTTAGATTTTATTTCTGTTTTTTGTCTCAAATGTGCCATTTAGGTAGGCTAGTACCTACGTAATGGCACATTTGACAAGGCAGTTATCATTTAAGTAAGTACCTAAGATTATTTTATAGTAAGTAGGTACCTAACATCAGCCAAAGTTACACTTACCGCAAGAGTGATTGTATAATCGAAAGATTAGCGTTTGCTCAGAGAGGTAAACCTGAATAAATGTGACAATCGCAACGTATCAAAACATCAGATTTTGACAGAGCGTAATAGTCCAGTCAAAATAGACTAAAATTATGACTTCAGTTTGCATTAATTCCCAACAAGCTGGATTTTTGTGCAGGCCTTGAATACGTAATTTTAAATGATATGTCAAAAGTCCCCATCGATCCCGCTTGTGCGTTGTTTTTTATTCGAGGTCAAAGGTCATAAATTAGCATTTTTTGCTTATATCTCAGAAACAACGAAAGCTATTGAAAAGTGGTTCAGGCAAAGTTTATACATCGTAAAATTGTCTACAAAAATGCTTCAACACTTTTCTTCTACAAAGCATTGCTTTCGAGATATAGTGACTTTAGACCGCAGGAAAATCGTCGAAGATGCTGCGTTTTTTTCATTTCAGCCGTTTTATCTGCTTCATTGCCACAGAACAAACAGTATTTCTTGAAATTTACTGAAAGGGGTGATGGGTTCGATGGGTTAGTCCTCCTCCGAGGTAAGGAATCGTCTTATTGTTTCAAGAAATACTGTTCGTTCTATGGCAATGAAGCAGATAAAACGGCTGAAATGAAAAAAACGCAGTATTTTAGTAGATTTTCCTGCGGTCTAAAGTCACTATATCTCAAAAGCGATGCTTTGTAGAAGAACAGTGTTGAAATATTTTTGTAGACAATTTTACGATCTACAAACTTTGTCGGAACCATTTTTCGATAGCTCTCGTTTATGACTTTTAAACGCAAATTTATGACTTTAATCTGGGTATTTGCGTTTTTCGCGTATATCTCTGAAACAACGAGAGCTATCGAAAAATGGTTCAGGCAAAGTTTGTAGATCGTAAAATTGTCTACAAAAATATTTCAACTTTTTTCTTCTACAAAGCATCGCTTTCGAGATATAGTGACTTTAGACCGCAGGAAAATCTACTAAAATGCTGCGTTTTTTTCATTTCAGCCGTTTTATCTGCTTCATTGCCATAGAACGAACAGTATTTCTTGAAACAAAAAGACGATTCATTACCTCGGAGGAGGACTAACCCATCGAACCCATCACCCCTTTCAGTAAATTTCAAGAAATACTGTTTGTTCTGTGGCAATGAAGCAGATAAAACGGCTGAAATGAAAAAAACGCAGCATCTTCGACGATTTTCCTGCGGTCTAAAGTCACTATATCTCGAAAGCGATGCTTTGTAGAAGAAAATGGTTGAAGTATTTTAGTAGACAATTTTACGATGAACAAACTTTGCCTGAACCATTTTTCGATAGCTCTCGTTGTTTCAGAGATATACGCAAAAAACGCAAATTTATGACTTTTAACCTGGAATAAAAAACAACGCACAAGCGGGATCGATGGGGACTTTTGACATATCATTGGTAATGACGTATTCAAGGCCTGTACAAAAATCCAGCTTGTTGGGAATTAATGCAAACTGGAATGTCTATTTTGACTGGACTATAAGTACACCCTTCTTTACGGCCGGTTTCTGGAAACTTAAATCACGATTGATCCGAGTTTGACACATAGTAATTATTTATTTTTTCGCTGATCATCGTACGAGAAACCGGCCATTTAATTTTAGTCTAAGTAAGTAGTTTTTAAAACTTCATTTATCATGTACATACTACGTTTTTCAATTGATTAAAAATGACGTTCTACTTCGCTAAATTCTATCAAATAAGCAGACGTAAATTGGAATGCGAAAAATTTAATAATTAGCTTTTACAGACAAAAGGAACCACGGTTTAGAACTGAACTTTTAATTAAAACGTTTATACTTATGGCAAAATGGGCGTAAAATACCTTTTTGGAGCAAATAAATGTTAGTTCTATGATCCCTCTGGGTTAGGTTTGTTCATCACCAACGAGTTAAACCTACGCTAGATATTTTAAGTTTATACGCCGAACTTTTTCAGTAATATAAGCTATAAAATGAATAGAAACGAGCAGAGACCATAATATAAAAAAAAGAATCTTGTGCTGAAAGTTGAATAGGAAAACTTGATCGAGGTTCGCATTCTAAAGAGTCAAACTGAAGTAGACTCAATACATAGTGATGATATTTTGTTATACAAGATTATAAATAGTTTGGTACTTTGAAACTAGTAAATAATTCAGAACCTAGAAATTACATTATACTTAAAAAATGGCTTAATACTTTAGAATAAGCTATTAGCTCTGTATTACTTAGATTTATATTTATTGTCAACTGTATTTATTGAACCTAATAAATCGAATTTATCTAAATAAATATTGTGCAAGAGAAAAAAAAATATTCCATCAAGAGGTGCCGAAATGTCGGAGCATTACTAAGTCATGACGGTTCTGAAATATTAATTCTAAAACATTGCTTTTGTTCTGCGAGAGATTCATATTTCATTCGAGAAAGAAGCTTCGATGCCTTAGATTATTTTTTCTAGGTTTGACGACGAGCCAATGCCCTTAGAAAGGAACTTGTTATATAAAATCATCAATTCATAGAACTACGAAAAGATGACAAGCTGATTTTTTTACAGATTCAGTTGGTCGGGGTCATGTTTAAGGACAGCTTAGTTTCAAACGCACGCGACAATAACACACAAAAAATATTATTATTTTTAAGCTATATATTGCATAGCTTCTATCGCGGGCCTTGAGCGTGGAGACCGGATCCAGAAATTCCGTAAGAATAATAAATAAATAAAAATTCGTTTATTTCTCTTTCTCTTTTATAGAAAATAACCTAACGAAAATAACCTAACACTGCGCATGCGTAATCCAGCAAAAATTGCTTTGCAATAGCTGTACCGCGGCAGTCCCCGGGTGCCACACGTCTTTTTATTGATTGGTAAAGTAATTATGGATTTGAATCCTAGTTTGAAAAAAAGTATAATTCAATCTCCAACGCACTTACTCTTGACGCTCATATTTTGTAAAGAAAATATATGAAATAATTAACGAAAATGTCTTAAACCAAAACTTTCTGGGTTATTCTATTGCCTAGAGCTCCTTAATAATGTTGGTGTAAATCCTGCCTACGCGTAACTTATCATACATCCAATAGCAACATTTTAGAACAACCCTTGAATAACATTAGTAGTTATTTTAACCTAAATCTCCTTGCACCAGATGTTGAGGTAAAACTACACCCATTATGAGCCCTTTTTAGTGCCCATTTAGACCAGCCTTTAGAAAAGTTCGAACATAAGTAGGTACATTGTAGTTTTTAGCACCTATGAATATACCTAATGATACTATTATATCTATAAAACCATTTTTACAGCCAAAATAAAAATAATATGTCGGACAAATTTATCGTTCTCCTACTCCGTCATTGATCAAGCTAAAACATATAAATTGATTTTAAATATTCAATCCATTTTCGTTTCGTTTTTATATTGATGAAACAGATAAACTATTTACTGTATCACAGTATTGATGGTAACTTTTATTATAATATTTACAAAATACACATCACACAGCAGAGCTACCCACAGACCGTTGGAAACGATCTATATCTATAGATCGTTTCCAACGGTCTACAATTTAGCTATCTAGCTAAATTGTATTTCATAAAAAAATATAACTGTTACGGACATATCACACATCGCGCTTTAGTATCAAACTATGCCTGAATTCTTACTCATCATCATCTTCCTAATCTTGTCCCACATTATGTGGGGTCGGTACAACACGTCCTCTTCTTCCACTCTCCTCTATCAGACGTCATCTCAATGCTCACACCTTTCTTACACATATCATCATTCAAACAGTCCATCCATCTTTTCTTTGGCCTCCCACTACTTCTACATCCATCCACATTCATATCTAACGCTCTTCTTGTTATATAACTTTCTTTCCTCCGCATGACATGCCCATACCACGCTAACCTATTACTCTTCAACTTGTCCGTTGCCTGAATTCTTACTATGGAAACAAAATTAGAAATAACAACTTTGAAGAAAAAATGAATGTTCCACTGTAATGAATGAATAATACCTACTATGATATCTTCAAATAAAACTCTGCTAGTAATAAACTTGGACGTTTCACTATTTTCTCGCTCCAAATATTATATTTGAATGCTAAAGTTTCTGTTTGTGTCTGGCCTCCAGCGGATGTTAGCGTGAAATTAAAGTGCGGTTGCTAAGTACGCGACTTAAACATGAGACAAAAGCAAAAGTTGGTTATTAAGCACTACTTTAATATAATAATCCAAAGGAAACCCAGTTTCAATAGATAAATAAATAAAATAAACTTTATTGAAGACAGACTTTACAGAGGCTTACAAATGATAAAAATATACATGAAAATTTCACTCAACGCCGTATTTTTAAACCAAGCGAAAGATGCTACAAGTTAATCCAAACTAAGCATGCTAGAAAGTGGATTGTTGATAGCTTTTTAAAAATATGTGTTCACACAATCAAAATGCACTTGAGTAAGTTGATTTTCACAAGAGCTTCCGCAACTTCGTTTTTAGGATTACTTGTACGTACAAAAATTTAATATAAGATTTAACCATTATAACCATTATAACCAACATGAATCAATACTTGATCGATTTATCTAATTTCATGTGTGACTCGAAGACTGGTGTCTGACCCAGCGTATATTGTTATTCAGCGTGTCAATGCAGCCAATACAATATCTTGGGTACGTTTCCGATTGGTTCTGATTTACTGATATACTGTATAGATACTGTAGTAAGCTAGCTATAGACCGTTTGCAACGGCCTGAAGAAAGCTAAATTATATCTTATTCATTTCATAATTATAATAATTTTGTTAATGCTGAAATTACATTTTTGCCATATTTACACCCCTGCTTTGGTATCCCAAGTAAACTGAAATGTTTTAATATCAGTCAAGTGCCCACTTCTAGCATCAATAAAATGGATGGAAAATTTACTGAATAGGTTCAATAACTTTTGAAAAATAACTCAAAAATCGGTCTGACCTTGCAAGGTCGCACCGCCCGCGATTCTACCCTATGGTGAATATTATACAACTTTATTAATATTTAACGAAGGCTTGTGGTGAATTTAAAACAGGATGCAGCTTTGTGTTGCTGATTAGTTATTAACAACGTGATAAGTTACCTTTTATATCGGCTTGTGAAAATGTGCCGCATAATGTTATTACTAAACAATGTTTATAATCAATTTTTGCATTTCTTTATTATAAGATTTAAATCTGAAGAAACAAATAAGAAGTAGTAATAATAAATAAGTCTAGAAGATATCGCTATAAGCGATTAGGCAATAAAGACGCCCATTGTACTTGATTAAAGTAATTTCAATTTTTTTTGTGTTCTCCCTTGCACATCTATCCATACATCTAAGTCTTAATTCAAACTTCAATTGCATTTATTCAATAAAATCACAAGGATCCCTTTGAAATTTCTTACATACTAGAATCTAGTATGCAAGACGGAATCATCTAGTAACTAGATGATTCTAGGCGTCATTTCGTTGCGACCAGAGTCTCGAAGAAAATTTTAATTATATTTAATTTAGTTATTTTTATAATATTTAAATGGACGTGATGGAGGACGCCCACCCCCTAAACTAAGGCATAAAATGTTCCACATAAAAAAATCAAAAACACAAAATATGTAGCTGTATTCAAATCCCATTCACAGGAAAATTCAGTGCAGATAGTGACCGATCGCATCTAGGTCAAGTTCGAGTTAAAATAAACAGCATTAAATTTCAGCGACTGTTTTCAGAAGTGAGGGAAATTGAAGAGTCGTCTTGAATATTAAGCGAAAATAAGCACTGAAATTATTTGTACGTTATGAAAAATATTTTTGTAAGTTGTAATTTTTATTTTGCCATTTTAACATATTATATGAGCCGATAAAAATTCAGGCTATTTCTAAAGATGGCACAATCTCGTTAGGTATTCAAAAAATTCGGGAATTTTTTATCGAGTTTTTATATCATTGCCGTCAAATAAGTATTTCAATTTATAAAATATTGTGGTGTTAGCATGAGGTACACGCATGTAACGAATAAAGTAATCTAATAAAAAGCTCATAGTTTTCATCTGGAAATGGATTCTAATGTGAAGCGAAACTCTCTATTCGGTTTCGGTTCTCCTATAGGTTCCTATAACGGTGCTGATAAGGTTCCGGCTTCAGTAGGGATAAAAGATCCAGAATTGATTCCATATAGCGGTTCTTAGCCAAATGTTGTGTTTTAGAAGAGGGTGAATAATTGTAATTGTAGTTTTTACTGACGCCCACGCTCACGCCCACGCCCACGCCCACGCCCAAATTTACATTTTCGTCAATTCTACCCGCTGTCAATAAAAAAACTACTAAAAAATCGGTAAATAAAAGTTCTTAGAAGATCTTCATTAAAGTTCCAGTACCGGGACCGGCACTGAAGTTAGAACCGTAAGAAGTAAGAACCGGTTCGGAACCGGTTTTTACGGACCTTTTTAAGCCCGTGTATGTAAGTGATATGTGACATATTTTTTATACCTCAGTTTATGAACAGAAGGTTATGCAATAGGGTGAGGGAGTATAATATATTAAGGGAAGCGCCGTCCAAAGAATGTGAATATTACAGGGATCACACAATAGGGAATACCTAACCAGTCCCGGTTTAGCTTTGATCTGGGACCGAAAATGGTTTTATTATATCGCGATGCGTGATATCTTTTTGAACCTAGGTACTAGCATTGGTAGGATCTATTCAGTTGTAGTATCTTACGCGGTTACGATTGGTAGGTACTTCGACTTAAAACGATTAACTGTTCTTTTTTGGAAATTAATTTAGTTACTGTTCTATACATATCAACTGTTTTTCATGTATTTTGTAATACTAAATTTATAGATACATACAATAAAAGTGTCAATCTACGCAATCTGTACAATCAGCATCAATAGTTGATTACTGACACGAAGTTTCCGTATTCGTGTTTAACTAACCGTAGTAAAAAAAATCGCATTTCAAGTCAAAAAATAATCTTTTTTACTCTTACCAACCCTCAAATTGGAAGACAAAGAACAAAGACCGTTTCATTAGACCGATATCTTCAAAGGCACATACCAGACCCTTGTACGGATTCCCATAAAGGTGGCGATCAATGAGGAGCAATCAGTTCCAAATAACCATTGAAGATTGCGGAAAACTATCGGCTATTGATCTTTTGTTTTGGCACTGATTGGAGGTTTCAGAGGTTCTTAAGTCTTCATACTTTGATATTAAGCGCTTCAGTTTTCCTTGGGCAATAAGTATAATTTCCTTAGTGCAATTTAAAATGAAAAATAAAGTTACGCATGATTCAAATACTTCTTGTATTTAAAGCTGCTTGATCCTGTACGCATGCTGTGGTGGTGGCACGCACCCTCTAATTATGGGAGCACTTAGTTCTAAATATGGCACATTATCTTTTAAATGTATTGTGTAAACCCGTGTTGGGTCTTTAAAAATAAAAAAATAAAAAATTTGCTAAAAATACTGTTTAATTCAAAAGACGACCAAAAAATAAAAAACATTTTTCCAATGTAAATCAGCATACTAATTAAAGTTTCACTTTGAGTTCAAGATGGTGCGTCATAGTTTAAAATTCAGTTTATTTTCGAAGATATCATATTAAAATGTTTTGTGATGGCGCTAACATAATTTATCACAATTAAGAATCTGATAAGTTTTTGTCACACTCTATAGGAAAGGGAATGCAGTACTATCTAGGAAAGTTCACACGAAGTTGTGCAAACTACTTACGTTGGATTGGATATACCTACTTTGAGATAAACTGTACTGAACGTGCTACAGTTACTGTTTGTAGAATAGTTTCTACAAGTTGGTATTAGGATAACTTTGTTACTAAATGACAGTGAGTGTAAACCGTAACGTTTTATTTTCAAACGAAATTCTGAAAAAACATGTAAAAAATAACTCAATTTCTCACGCTGACTATACTTTTGTACCATTTTCAGTATAGTACATATTATAAATAAGCTGAGAGTGAGAAATATAGAATGGCGATGAGCTTTTAATACATAGATACTACTTGAAAAATCTTATTTAGAAATATCTCAATTTCTGACGCTAACAATACTTTATTACCATCTTCACTATTTAAAACTTTAACAAATAATCTGAGAATGAGAGCTGTACAATGGGGTTATACCTTTAGATACATCTAGTAGCAATTAAAAACAAACTTTACTTATAATCTTATATTTACTTTCTTTAAGATTTTTATATTACGATTAGACCTCCAATCATTTAAACAAAACAAATCTCGGTGAAAATAGCACGAAATGGGGTTAAAGAGAAAACAAAGTATAATAAAAACGGTCGGAGGAATACGAAGACGCAGATAAAGCCATGTTTAATATTCTGTGCCTTGAAGGTAGCTTCAAATCCTCGCCAAAACCAAGTAATATTTCCTCCGCGGGGTGAATACCCGTCTGAATGTCAGATGAGATGATCATGTTATGAAATACCTGAGTTTGAATTATATTTCCATATTTTACTTTACATCTTCGTATAAACAATACTTATCTTAGATAAATAGCTCTTGTAAAGTAACTCGGTTTAGTAAAAGTTTTCAAGCAGCTGGGACCTTAACCCATAACTAATTTATCCTCTTCTCATACGTTCAAGTAGGCAAATTTTAATAATATTACTTTCACAATATACTACATCGTCATTATCGAGTAGGTACTGATACGAAAAATGAAACCAAAAATACAATTTCTACGGGACCTTTGAAATATGATCTTTTTTATCAACCTGCACTATCGCTCTGCTGGGCAAAGGTCTCCACCTCTTTCCACCTCTCTTTGTAATAAATCATGAAAATTAAATGAAACCGCGTAACAAACATACGAAAATATACAGTCGAATTGAGAACTACTTCTTTGAAGTCAGTTATACAAGCGATACCAGCAGTATACTAACCCCCTATCTTATAAAAAGCGTTGACATTATGTCACCATTACGTATGGTAATCAAGACATCAAGTCTGCGCTAACTTTTTATAAGATAGACCGTAAAACATTGTTTCCGTGTCGTCAGAACCATATAACATCTTTACACCCCATAAATATTGACCTACGTCCTACAGTATAATTGGTAATACAACACCCACTCACCCCTACCAGTGACTACAGAACTACTTCTTCTTCTTATCGTGTAGATGCAACAACTGTAGGTATTCTGTTGTAGCATCGTGTTGGAAAGATTAGTCAGAATAGACACTGCTTTACCGTGCCTAGCTGTTACCGGTGTGCGCCAACTAACAGACTAACAGAACTACTTAGTAAAGGAGATGGATTGGGTGAGCACAATGAAATAATATATGCTTGTTTGTTTGGGCTGAATCTCGACATTACACGCATTGTACTGAGGTCACTAAGTTTGCAATCCTGATCATCGGTAGCTTGGATTCGCCTAGCTTCCAGGAGCAATGTTGGTTTCAGTTTATTAAGTTTTTATTTTATAATACATAAATGTGTTATTTTAAATTTAATAGACATTGTAAAAAAAATACACTTATTGATAAATATGAATAATGTTCATAAAGATATATTTATTCACAAACAACCTACTATACAGTATTTACAAAATGTACATTGGCATATAAAATACATAAGAAACAGTTGAGCTATCTACAGACCGTTAATTGTAATGTTCATTGTATAACAAGTATTTTTAATACAAGTATATCATGAATCAAACCGTTGACTCACCTCTCTAGCCTTTAATAATATCTGATTACTTTTGACATACATAATTTGATGTGGTTGAAGTGACCCCCACACTACGCAATACTTATTCCCCTTTACGCTGTTTCCCTTCATTCCCTATCTATGCATAGAGTGGGTGAGTAAAAGAAAAAGTATCCCTAAGTAATGATAGTGTGAAATATTCAAAAGATAATTTTATTTGCCCTTCAATTCTCGAGTATATTTGTAGAGAAATATTCTCCTAAGAAGAAACCTGAACTGCCGTATTATATTCTCATGAACACAGTAAATTTATTCGGTAAACATCGTACTCACACATATAGGTAAATGTATACAAATAGTTGTAAACAAGAAACGCTGCTACCGAATTGCTGCCCTAAATCATTTGCGATAACGTTGAAAAATGTTCAGCAACTCAACTGTGTCAAAGCTGGAAATTGGTAACAGACCGATAAATTACAAACGCTTTTACCCACAAACAATTCTATCGGAAACAATGTAATTTTTTTCGAGTGTTTTTGTAAAGCTAGAAACATTCTTGCCACAAATAGATCGATTCTCTCAACCGTGAAGAAAACAAATGAAAAGTAAGTAGATAATAAAATATCTGTCTTTTATTGTATCAAGTATCTTTTCAGTTGAGCGCTTTTGGCTTTCTGTATACAAAAGTTTAGATATTTGAATGCCTCGATGATTGCCCTTTCACGTTGCAACTACTGATCCGATTAAAATGAAACATGAAACACATATAGTGTTACGTGGACCGACGTATATAGTCTAGTAGTCTAGCCAAGCAAAACTAATTTGGCGAATCATTCGGATGTATCACTTATTATAGTGATAAATAATCTAATCCAGATACTGAGTAAAACCGATCTGAAAATGAACGACATATGGTACAACATATAATACTTTTTAACTCAAAAAAAAACAAAAGAAAGCATCTGCGAGGTGGATGAAGTCAAGGACCGGAGCTATTAAAATACCAACCGAATACTCTTTGGCAAGAGCTTTAAGAAGTAGGTACCAACGATCTGCAACACACATAAAATTAACAAAGAGCTAAGCCTTTTAGCCTTGTGTGAGATACCTCGAACCTTCCTACTGGAAGCTGGCGTCTTGCCAAACTAGATATAATTAGGTAGCAACAGAAAGTTTTAGAAACTGCTGCCTGGTGTGGTTTTACTTTTGTAGGTTAAATATATTTTTTAGTTAAACCCCCTATCTTATAAAAAGTTAGCGTTGACTTTATGTCATCGTTACGTATGGTAATCAATACTTCAAGTCTGCGCTAACTTTTTATAAGATAGACCGAAAGTCTTAGAAGTATTAAGATTGTGATTGTATCAAAATCGGTACATCCGTTCGGGCTACGATTACACTGACAATCATCCTAAACTTATAACAACCCTTCTTTTTGCATGTGTCAAATTCCGTCAAGTAACTTAGTTATAATACTATTGTTGGTAAATCCTAAAAAACACAATATTTTTATAAACATTGACTATTATGATATCCAAAAAAAAACTAATGTTATAAGAACATTATATAAACTCTTGTTTATTTGCCATATGAAAAAGATATGCGAGAATTCCTTGCGCCTTTGACTTGAAAGCGTCATCTTCACGGTATAGCTTCCTAGATATTTATTATTAATTCAAAGTATATACTGAGGTGAACGAAGGGCTCTATAAAATTCCAAGGACACGAAAATATAGGTCAAGGGCGAATGTTCGACTTCTTTCATACAATTTATGATGATAGTCTACTATTTTCGGTTCATAATTTACACTTCATTCTATCTTGTTTTTCTTGAGATAAAATACTCTTTTTTAGTTTCTACGTACTATTTTATTAGTATTTTGATTGTAAATACTAGGAGTTTCCTAAGTATATTTCTAGGACCGTAATTTTTTTGTGGGCAAATGCTTCGTGAAATAATAATTCTATGTAATAAATAAAATAGGACTTGTGTGTAACGAGATGATTTATTCATCATCAATGGCCTGGGTACTTTTTTTAAGTACTTAGCTTCGATTATTTAGTTCAATCCTTTTTTATATAGGTAAGTACCTAGCGGATAACATTACAATTAAATTATATTAGTTGCAGTAAAATTCTTAGTATTTTTCTTTAAAGCTAAAGTATTATGCATAGTAAAATTTTCCTAGCTCTCGGCTAAAACTTTTATCTCTGCATATACTCCAACTTATCTATATAATACCTACTTTGAAGCTCAATTACTGCAGAATAATTATTTAAACGATAATGTTGCGTGCCCGTACAGGGCCACTTAAGTAAGTACCGTCCTGTACCCCAAGTACGAGTTTGTGCACACACGGATCGCAGAGACGCAATTGCCAAGCGCCACTGATTTTGTATGGAAGAAGCTTCTCAAGAAATCTGCTAGGGGCGCTCTGCGCTAGATCTTCATACAAAACCGGTGGCGCTCGGCGATTGCGTCTCTACGATCCGTGTGTGCACAAACTCGTACTTGGGGTACCGGTGATTACGGCAGCTTTAGCAAGAACATTTTACAGTTAGTGAGATTGCTATCAAGAAAAATCATAGTTAGGAGTCTCTGGTAACTTTTAAAATAAAATAATAGTTCAGGCAACTACGTAAAAAATACAAGGCCCGTATTATACACACTTTTTTAAGAACCGTATGCAGTGAACTAAGAAATATATTTAAAATCTTAGTAGTGTCTTAGAAACTTTTTAAACAAAACTAAAACTTAATACAGGCAAAATAAATTCCTTTCTAAAAACTCTATGCTGTGAACTGAGAAATAAATATATTTTATTGTAAGCTGTATCGCTCTTAGAACGGTCACACGGCTAAGTTAATATAACGTATATTTGTCGCATCAACCAATCAAAGCATGAATCATTTCATGACGCAAAGATCTTCATGAAAAATGATCGTGATTTACAGTCTCTGATTGGTTGAACTCGGGATGTAAGTTTTAGTAGCTTAGCCGTGTGTGAAATCCCTTATAATGTAAGATGTGGCAGTAGATAGCCCACATAACTCGTAGAACTGATAATAGCTGAAGAACAAAAGTTCTCAAATGGCGATCATTAATCAAAAGCTTAAGACTTTCGGTCTTTGGACGAAATGACTTCTACGGGCTAGTTATAATGCTTATGAAGGCCACTAATCATTGGCAGACAGAAATCTCTTTGTTATTGTTTACAGTTAACAATCTAAAAAATCAATCAGTTCATTATATTCTTGTGAGAAATACAATAAGCAATGTCTTCAGGACAAACTTTGGGTTGACTGGACTATTAATGACGGCATCGCCCAACTCATCTGGTCATCACCACCTAGACTAAACAAATTCTTAGATTTGGTATTAACACGAGGTGCAGGTAAGAGCCGAACTTATAACTTTTGAATTCGAATCTTACCCGCACCTCTTAACCAAATGTCAAAATGGCGTCGCCGTGTCATTCCTG
This sequence comes from Ecliptopera silaceata, assembly GCA_932527185.1. NCBI lineage: Eukaryota > Metazoa > Arthropoda > Insecta > Lepidoptera > Geometridae > Ecliptopera > Ecliptopera silaceata. The sequence goes on along the minus strand of OW052193.1, from coordinate 9,251,684 downwards.
GCATGTTCCAGTCACAAGCAAAGGGCTTAGTCCGAGATTGAAACTGATTTTAAAACTCTCTACTCTCGAGCCGACGCGACAGTCGTCTCTCGGAAGTCCTTATATTTTTGTATGGATATCCGAGAGACTACTCTCGGGCCACTCTCGGGACTCTCTGAAGAAGGATTCGAATGTAATTTTTGATAAAACATACCAATTTTATCAAGCAAGCTACAACAAGGTCGTAGCAATAAAAGTGTATTATGTGATATCGTAATTTGCAAATACAATTTATACTTACGTGCTTTTGCACAGCTAATCACACTGTTTATAATTATCTACTTAATAGATTAACAAATTGAGTTGGTAAACATGTGAGAGGAAATAGAACCGGATGTAATTACAGGCATATTAGACTTAACATCCTTACGCCTCTGAGTGATGGACGAAGCGTGATGAGCCATGTGGAGCATCTATCCTGTCCTACTAATATTATAAACGCGAAAGTTCGTATGGATAGATGTGGATGTATATTTGTTACTCATAGACGCAAAAACTAAGTACTAACTGAATGGATTTTAATTTAATGAAACTTTACAATAATGTAGTTTATATTGACGACCGATGTGGCGCGGCGGGCGAAGGTCCGCCTGCGACGCGTAAGGTTACGGGTTCAATTCCCGCCTTGGGATAAATGGTTGTATGATCTGCAAATATTTATTCCGGGTGTTCTGAATGTTGTATATGTATAATAAAAAATATATATGTATCTATGTAATGTTATTGTATTAAGTATGTCAGTCTTCTAGTACCCATAACACAAGCTCTGCTTAGCTTGGGGCTAGATGATGTTGTGTGGATTGTACAGCATTATTTATTTATATTATCAGAATAACACAAAGGCTATAATTTAAAAACTTACCTACATATTGTGTAAGTAATGAGATAAATGCGTTTGCACACATTTAAAATGCGTTGATATGTAGGTTAAATGACAGTTGAGCAGTTTTGTGCAACGTATGCGTATAACCTGTCTATTTGAATCATGTCGTTGGTTGTAAGTAGGTCAAGAACTCCTTCCGTCCTTCAGATGCAGTTTTCTAGGTTTGTTTCAAAAGAAAAAGCTAAAACGTAATTCAGGTTGTAATAAGGAAATAAAACTCTAGGTTTATACGAGGTTTCGAGAAACTTCCACAAAGTACCTTATGTTTTTTCTATCTTAAAAGCTATAATATACTTAGTATGTGCTAGTCCCAAAAATATTCCGAGTTGAAACTCAAAAACTTACATTGTATTCTAAAATAATGCATCTCACACAAAATAGGTAGGTATCTACTTGGAGAACATTAAAAAGAATAGATATGCATTTCTTTATAAAAGTTTCATCTTGATAAAAAATGAGTTTCAAATACATCATAATTAAGTTTGCGGAGGCAGAAATAATAAAAATTGCTTTGCTTTGACCCGAAGCGACACGACAGAGAATTTTTTATTCCTCTGACAAATTACTCTCTGTTAAAAACTCTCATCTATCTTTTTAATTTGAACCAACGTTGCAAATTAAAATTAAGACACTGTTATACAGTCCACGGAAAAAATATTCAGAAATATACTTACTATCAGTACTATCAGTATTCGGCAATATAGACAATAGTCATACTTTATACTTTTAGAGTACTATTAGAGTAGGTACTATCATCGTAATAGAGAAAGAAAATAAATAAAAAGACGTGTGGCACTCGGGGACTGCCGCGGTAAAGCTATTGCATAGCATTTTTTGCTGGATTACGCATGCGCAGTGTTAGGTTATTTTCGTGACGGAATTTCTGGATTCAGTCTCCGCGCTCAAAGCCCGCGATAGAAGCTATGCAATAGCTTAAAAATATTATTACATGTCCAATATATTATTTCAATTCCAATTCAATTTATTGAACGTAATAAAAAATTTGATTTCATATGATTTGATTTCACTGACGATATTTTGTAAAACTTATGCGACGGTCAATAGTAGGTAATACGCTCGAGAGCAATGAATCCGGGTCACTTAAAGAATCCTAAAAATCTCGGAAACTAAAAATGCTAGGTTAATGCAATAAATTGTATTTAATAGACAATGTAATACTCCTTAAATGAAGGTATTAAAACTTCTTAGTTATTGTAAAGTTATATCATAAAAAAATCAAATTTGAAAAAGGGCCACTTTCGAAGATGGAACTACGAAATTACAGCATTTGGTTTTGCTTTTGTTTGTAATCTGTCATTTATGTGGGTACATAAACCATGTTGATAGTGCTCTATATTCATTATTCAAGCTGAAATTATGTCGCTTACGCCTGAAGAATGCACCAGAATACTTACAATGCTGGAAACCGGCCGGAGTCAGCGCGATACAGCCAGGACTGTCGGTGTGTCGCTGTCAACAGTACAAAGAGTTCTCCGACGTTAAGAAGAAACTGGTTCTAACCTACGCAGACCAGGAACGGGCAGAACCAGGTGTACCACAGCACGAGAAGACCGATACTTGGTGAACACCATGCTTCGAAATCGCTTTCTCACAGGAACTGAACTCACCAATCAGTTTCGACGCCTCGGAGGAAGTAACCCAAGTGCATGGACAGTAAGACGTCGGCTTGCTGAATCTAACTTAAAACCCCTTAGACCTGCAAACGGCCCTAAACTGGAGCGTGGGCATCGTATTTCGAGACTAAGATATGCCCAGAGCCACGTAAATTGGAGTATTGAAGATTGGTCGAAAGTTATGTTCTCCGACGAATCAAAATTTATGCTCTACAAGCACGATGGAAGACACAGAGTGTATCGAAGACCAGGGGAAAGATGCAAGCAAGCATGCATCGAAGAAAAAGTAGCCTACGGTGGTGGGTCTGTACTTGTGTGGGCCGGAATTTCTTCTGAAAGTCGCACAGAGCTGGTGATCATAGAAAACGGCTCTTTAACTAGCGTAAGATATGTGGAAGAAATCCTCAATGATCACGTTGGTCCATTTATGGTCAATTTAGGTGAGGATGCTATATTTATGCATGACAATGCCCGACCTCATACAGGTAGGATTGTGAATGACTACCTTCAAGAGATGAACATTACTCGTATGGAGTGGCCAGCGCGCAGCCCGGATATCAACCCGATCGAGCATGCTTGGGACGAGCTAGGCAGATGCGTAAAACAACGAAACCCTCCCCCAATCACGCTTCGTGAGCTCAAAATTGCTCTCACAGAGGAATGGGAGAATATTCCCCAAAATCGTATAAGGAACTTGGTGTACAGCATGCCAAACCGCGTAAACGCAGTAATGGAAGCACGAGGAGGCAATACAAAGTATTAAAATTCAAGAAAATCGTAATAAAGTTCAAAAATTTCATGTTTCCTATTTTTGTTTTAAGGAGAGATCAGCAGTTTTTTTCTTTATGTAATTTTGTGTTAATAAAATGTATGGTGACTCATATTTTTTTTACTTTCATTTAAGGAGTATTACATTGTCTATTAAATACAATTTATTGCATTATCCTATCATTTTTAGTTTCCGAGATTTTTAACATTCTTTAAGTGACCCGGATTCATTGCTCTCGAGTGTATTTGACCCCTTTTGGGATATTAAAGTCTTTCCAAAGTCCAGAATAAAAGTCAGTGTATATTTATTTATTTATTCTTTAATGAATATTAAGTATAAGTATTAGTTTTAACCTATTAGATAAGCTTATCTGTAGGTCTACCATGAGTTTTTACTATACCTACTATATTTACTATACTCGCTAACGTCTGTAGTTAAAAAAATGTATGAAGATTTGTACAGCGCCTCTAGCGGATAGTTGGGTACTAAAATTCGTCATACTAATATTGACGTAACTACTGTAGTAAAGTCAGGCGATTTTACTGTGACAACTCATGGTAGATACACTGTAAAGTTAAACTAAGTGTAAATAAAAAAATAAGTATTGTGTTTGTGTGCGTACAGATTAATTCTAAAACTGTACCCTGTTGACTTTGCATTAGTCACTTTCATCTCATTGTTTTGAATAACCTATAAAAACTCTCCGTTTTCATTGAAGCCTTCAAGTGTTTAATCAAGTCTAAGGTCATTTAGAATTGAGTTGAATAAACAGAAAATTATGATGGCAAGTCTGGTCTCGTTTGTAGATAGATTAACATTTCAAAAGCCTAATTTAGTTAGGAATGTCTGCATTATCTGTATAAGCAGTATGAATGAATAAATGAATAACGTTTACACACAGATTAAACCAACAAAATACAATAAGAACAATAGTTTAAACATAATGCACAATGGGTGGCCTTATCGCTCAATAGCGATCCTTCCAGGCAGTATGTTTTTTGTGTAGGTATCAAGTTTTGTCTGATATCGGGTCATTTTTATGTCATGTTGGGAGTCGCGTAGCAACAAAATTCTTTTGTTCCATCTATTAATTTATATCCATTAAATCCGAGACCTTTTCGGAAATCAAAACCACCGCTGATTCTACATAAAACACATCTCAGAAATTCCGTTATCCTGTAAAATATGAATTGGAAGTTCCTTCGTATAAATCAAATCATTTCGCCTGAAATAAGGGAAGGTTACAAAGGCAAAAACTTCCTACTGTTGAAGATTATATTGTACGAAAATTGTAAAGTTTCCATGTAAATCTAATAGAAATAAATCCGAAATCACTTTAATACATACCGATGAATTTAATTAAGGATTTATCACATCGGGCGTTTTCACATAATTATGTACTTACCGATAATAATTTATTCAGACAACTTTCAGTTCAGTTCAGTTCATTGTGTTGTAAGAAGATGCTTATTAGGGTAGTAACTTACATACAACTAACATCAATTTTGTCCTCGTTGAAAATTTCCGTAACAATTTATTTATTGTATATGACAATTAGTTATTAGATAGATAGATAGATAGAAAATTACTTATTGCACTTATAAAGTAGTGTACGGGCGAACTTAATGCTAAAAATAGCATTCTTTACGTTCAGTAGATTAACTTCACACGGTAGAATATTAAAAGTCTGCTTTTAGATCATTGAAACGTTCAATAAACGCCGTTTGCGCGGATGTTTGTCCGGACAACATGTCGATTGCCGGAAGCGAACCAAGCTCTCGTCGAGCGCACTCTGTATTCTAGACGCGAGACCAAACACGATTTCAATTGCTACATTCATCGATTTTCAATGCACTGGATACTGCTAAATTGTGGTGCTAACTGGTGGATTGGAAATTGAAATTGGTTGGATCTATGGAAAATTGGTTTGTTTGTGCAATTATAACGGTCGATACAATTTATTAAAATCAGTATCTTGAATATTTATAATCAGAAACATATAAAGTCATATTTCTGAAAAATTGTGACATTCATACATTCGTCGTATCAATGGTTCATCCTCAAACGATTCTACTCCAGTGAGTGTCAACTTCAATGGCCTTATCGGATGCCCTCATAAGATCAGCTTTAGTGCATATGGTCGGGCACCGAGGGCAGGACAGTAAGTGCAGCATGCTTTGTGTAGAAGCACCACACTCACACTAGACTTCAGACGGGTCTATTATGCCCGGATTACACGAGGCTAGTTTTTCAAGCCAGGATAGCAAGCTTGTGTCAGTAAGCTAGCAAGCTAGTACTTCTGGCTTCGTGTAGACAAAACTAGCTTCATTTCTAAGCTAGTAAAGCTAGTAAGGTAGTTGAGTTGACAAGCCAGGACAGTTTTTAATAGGATGGAGTTCTATTTTTTTGGATGGAGTTCTATTTCGTGTAATCCGGGCATTATACCCCATTTAGCTAAACTGCTCTTGCACCGACCAACTTAAGTGCGGAGTCTAAAAATTGTGACAAAATCGTGTCGTTGGGTGTATAAAACAACTCAGCATACGCTCGCTTACATTTGTTGTATACTTACTCAATAGCCTGCGAATCGCTTTGCGAATTGTTTTAATTTATGAATATTTTGAGAGAACGAAGTGGTATAAAGTGAGGTTTTATTTGAATTTCAAATTCAGTCGAAATACTTACCCCAAGAGTCTGTGATACCGCGAGCATTGTGCAAATTCAACCAATCTAGTTAATGGCTTCGTGTCAATGACATTAGGGAGGCCAATCTATCTTCTCGTAATGCGATTCAATTGAAGATCTTCTGAATCGTTATCAATTGGAAAGATTTGATACATTATTCCATTGCATTATATTTCATAACTTGACCTAAAAACCTGTGAAGTATACGCGACTTATGCATTCATAGAAATAAACCATGCACAGTATTGATAAATTAAAAGTAGCAAAAGATTTTACCACTTATGACCAAGTTTCTATTAGTTTGTTATGCCATAAAAAAACAAAATATTAATTACAACTCTATCATACGAAATTACAGCAATATTAATCTACTTTATACTTTTGTGTCTCGATTAGTAACAATTTTTTTTAATTATAAAAAAATAGATGGTAAATCTATAAAAAAAAGAATGTAAGTTATAGTTAAAACTTGGTCCAGTGTTAAATATCCTTAAGGTATACTAACTTCTGTTTCTTGGGACTAATCTCGCCTGCACCATTACACTAACGACTATATTATCGACTTGCGAACAATCAAGCTCCCTACCAGTTTTTAAGGTTCCGTAACCAAAGGGTAAAACGGGATCCTACTGACACTCATTGCCCGTCTGTCTGTCTATCTGTCTGTCTATGTATCTGTCTATCTGACGACCGCGCGGTGGGCGAAGGTGCGCCTGCGACGCGGAGGTTGCGGGTTCGATTCCCGCCTTGGGATAAATGTTTTTCGATCTGCAAAGATTTATTCCGAGTGTTCTGGGTATTTTATATGTATAATAAAAAAATATCGATCTATGTAATGTATTGTATTAAGTATGTCAGTCTTCTAGTACCCATAACACAAGCTCTACTTAGCTTGGGGTTAGATGATGTTGTGTGGCTTGTCCAGCATTATTTATTTATTATGTTAGTAATTTTATGATAGCATCACGCTTGCGACCGTTCCGAATGGAACGAAGAGAGCCTGAGAGCCGCTGTTCACAAGACGTTGGATAGGAGTCACGATTCTCATCAGTGAGGAACCGACCATGGAGGAGAGGGAATTTTATGGTACAGAACCCGTGAGCGAGTCCGAGTTGCTTAGTTTTATATTAAATGGATAAAGTTTTTTCTGAACAAGCTAGCACATATAAACGTATTTTATAGGTGGCTATTGATTTAACACGGTGACCTCTTTAGTGCATGTTTTATTCACACAACCTTACCGACCACGGCTTTAAAAATTCAAAGTACCATTGATCACTCTTTGCTAAGGTATAGTAGTAAATAACGTTAGTAGAATTTATATCGAGCTAGATTTCTATATAAGTCTTTACTTGTGACTTTACCACCAAGTCTCCGTGGATAATATGATGATATTTTTTTGTATTTTGAAAATTTCGACCACGCTTACCTTATGTAATACTAGGTGGAGCCTACGACTTCCTTTTGCTATCGTTATATTTATGACAATTCGCACAATATCTTAGTAATTATATCTTAGTAAGTTAAAGCCTATGTGTTATTCTGATGCGTATTTGTTTTCTTTTCTTCTTAGTAGATGGTTAGAGGCAGGGTCAAGTAAGATTTACGGCCGGTTTCTCGAACGAAAAAATCAAATAATTACTATGTGTCAAACTCGGATCAATCGTGATTTGGGTTTCCAGAAACCGGCCGTAAGAGACCTTTTTGTAACCAATATGTAACAATGAATAAAAGAAAATGAATAGATATAATTGTCTAACTACTTGTCTTGTAAACAAATGCTTGTCAAATATTTGAAGAACATTCTAGATCTGTAGAACAGTTTGACATTCATTTGGACCAAGATATTCAAATTAAAACCACTGTAAAGAAAGGAAGGCAGTAAGTAACATCGCAGTATTGTTCCAGATTGTTATTAGTTCTCATTGACTATCGCTTGGATCTAGGTCAGACCTGTTGCGGACGCGGCAATGATTGCTGCAGCAAATAAGAGTTTTTTTTTGTCGTCGGGGACGGACTAAGTGATATTTTCAAATACTCGTATCCCTCTTATCTAAAAGTAGAATAAATCATTAAACAATTGCTATATGATACAAACATGAATTGTAATGAACGTGACGTCATTATTTCATAATTAATTTTAAGTTATTTATTACCTAATCTTTTTTCGTTGTTGTGTTGTGTTACATTTTATTCGGATACATTTTATTTAATATTTGTGTTTTAATTGAACAAAATGTACATTTGATCCGGCAATAATTGCTGCAATAACAGTTTTCTTTTTTTTCTGTTAATGTGAACTACGAGCTGAATTCACATAAACTGAAGTTGATCCTCTGGTTACATAACGCTAAAATATAGTTCCTTCTCGTAAAAAACACATTCACAGTTACATTACGCAAACTAACTGATATATATTGGAATGAGTAGGTACCCCAAAATACTCCTTAATCCAATACTGTAATTTCCCATAAAAAAAACACTAAAATTATTCTACAAGTTCTTTAAGAAATTCATTGTTTTCGTTCCATTGTTCCTCACGATGCCCTACGTTAGAACTGAGAGTTGACTTTTGTTAGCCGTTCCTGTATGTTTTCTTTGCGTACTTGAGACTAGTTCGTGATGCTTAGGACGGTAGGAAGGTTAGCAAATAGATAGCGTAGATAGCGTATTTTCTACATTATGTTTTCAGCTTGCATCTTAAGGTGACGGGTATAGCCAAATGCGTGTTTTTGGGAATGTTTTCTGAAGAAGTCATAGCATGTGGAGTTGTGAAACTTATTATTTCCTATAACACATATATTGAACTAGTCAGGTAGGGAACAAAATGTGTGCTCTTGGTTATAGTTTACTTTAAAATGTAAGTTTAGTACCAACACTTTTTGCAAAAGTGTGATTTTTGATCCCATTTTTTATGGGTTTGGCAGATTTGTTTGGTACCAAACTCAGCACAGCTATTCTTATGGTTGATATCTATACATGCAAGGTAAAAAAAAACTACATTAAGGTGTTTAAAGAAGAAGAAGAGTAGCGCCTTAGGAACTATAAGTGTTCCATTGCTGTGTGCTCGCAAATATTCATAAGGCGCTGCTTAAGAGTTTGACAATCCAAACTGTGCGCGGCTCACTATGTATTTTGCGTCGTTTTCAGCATTCTTACTGAAGTTGAAAATGCGACGTTGCCACGCTGACTATCTAGAGTTTAACCACTGCGGCAAAAACTATGCCGTGTTACAAGTTTAACATGTGTGTAGATATAATAAATAAATAATAAAGTTGGAAGTTATTGACATTTTTATTTATTATGAAAAATTTCACCCTACCCGTCGCCTTAAGTCAAAAGCGGAGTTTTGCTACGACTTTAGTTATTTTTTGTTTGTTGTTCAAGCGAGCTATAAATACTAAATGAGTTAGTTTTCCTTTAACAACATAATGCATAAAATATAGCTAAAGTTTGCGTTATTAAATAAATTATTAATGGGCGTTTTTTTATAAGAACTGTGAGGAGCAAGTACGAAACCACGAGAGTGCAGATGCCTATCATACGGCTTATAGTCTAGTTTAGGCATTTGAGGCTTCATTTGTGTATACTACATATAAATTTAATATTTAAATTGTAATTTCTGTTTATTTGGTCATTGTTGTGCCCAAATAAATTATTATTTTTTTACCCACTTTATATTTTATTATATAAAGTGGTATATTATATATATATTTTATTTACAAACAAACTTACGACTATACAGTATTTACAAAATGTACATAGTCATATAAAATACATAAGAAACAGTTGTATATATTATATATTATACACTTTATATGCCCAAATAAATTATTATTTTTTTTATTACCTAGTTAGAGAAGTAAATAAGACATCCAGTATTATTAAATCAATGAATTCATGTAATGTATAATGAAACTTTTTTGCAACTCAAATATCTGCAGTCATCAACATAAATTCGAAAAAATATAAAAAGGACATATTCCGTACACGAAAGTTATGTTTCAGCTCATCCATATCATAAATAATTTTTCCGGGCGTGTTGCTCATTTATTCATGTTAGCAAAACGGACGAAAGGTCTTTACAAAAACATGCGTTTAGCATAAATAAATTCACGCAAACACAATCATTGAAGTTGTACTTTACGTAATGAAATAGGTAGGTACGAGTGAATAATGTTACAACCAAAGAGTTTTCTTATTATTTTTGACAACTATCTAACTTTTTAAGGTTTCGAAAAAGATTTTTGTTAAGTTTGGGCCAAGACATTCAAATGTATATTCGATTTAATGTATTTGTTTTAGTGAAAATTATATTTATTAAGCTGGGTTCTTTTTGGGTTCTTTTTAATAATCGTTACAACTCAGTTGTTATAAAGTTTCTATGCTGTGGATCATATTCATAAAATAAAATGTTTATCAACTAAACAGTAAAAGCTTGTAAGTTTAATTTGGATCTTGTGCAAATTAATGTCTGTCTATGTCTATGGAACTAGATAGTATTGTGAAATATCATTGAAGAAAAAAATATCGTCAAAATATAACTCTGAGCATCCTATGATTGATATCTTTCGGTGTCACTAGAAGATTATTGGAGCTATCTGGTGACCGATCTAAGAATATTTTTTCATTGTATAAATGATAAATGGTATAAAAGAATGCTCCTTAGAAACCGCATCGCAATCAATCAAGTGGGTGAAGAAAAAGAACTGAACGATGTCCATAGATTCATTAGGTTCCACGGACCAATCAGTTTTTGTCTGCGTCTTTCATATAAAAAACTATTGATTTTGTTAATCAAAATGCCACTATTTATAAAAGATATCGCTCTCCGCGGTAAAGCAGCATTTTTTATCTAAATAGTATCAACAACCAAGTTTTGCTTAAAAGCTAATATATTTGAAAATATTTTATGAATATAAATCGGCAATTTCCTTGAGTTTTTAATATCCTTACCTTCTCTATTCAAAGCATATCTAAAATAAACATATATAAAAACAAAATTAGAATCGCTATTAGCAGTAGGTATGCCCGAAGATTCTCTCAGTTAAAATAAAAGTCTTCAGTATCTTCCGCTTGAATAAAACAACTTCAATACATTTTTAGTCACACAAAGGTCGAATTCGTCCTCTGCATGCAAAGACGCTGTTTAAGATGAACAACCGGATACCGCCATCCGGCCGCTACGTTCCCGAGTCAGAGCGTTTTTACATTATCCGATCCGATATCGGTGTCAGGCGCCGATCCTATATCGGGGTGAGTAAAATGTATGAAATATGTCTTTCATATTGTCCGGCCCGATATCGGATATCGGAGGTACATATTTCATACATTTTACTTACCCCTCCGATATCCGATATCCGGCCGGACAATATGAAATACAGGTACATATTTCATACATTTTACTTACCCCGATATCGGTGTCGGACAATATGAAAGACAGGTACATATTTCATACATTTTACTTACCCCGATATCGGATCGGATAATGTGAAAACGCTCTCATACGAGATCACCGGAACTCGCTGTCATCTATGGAAAGGTAGAAGGCAGAAAGGTGCCATGCAACATAGAGTGAAGCTATTATGTAAGAAACAATAGGCTTATTTCTATGAGTTGAGTTGGGCTTGGCAATCTCTGCAAATGGGTATGATGGGTGTAATGAATAACTAGCGGCCCATCCTGGCTTGGCACTGATTGTTCTCTGGGATAATGTAGCATTGATATTAGAATTTGCAACAGTGGCCGAATTTTTGAAATCAGTCTTTCCCTTGGGACAATTTAGACTCGAACACCCCATTTTTTTTTCATAGAAAAGTTGTGTGTGGCATGCGAAGTTCACTTGCTGTGTGCACTTACATTTTTGGGATACAAAAACTCATAGGTACGACCGAATTTAAGACCTAAGGACCGAAGGACAGGGTTGCTTCCATAGATCACTTCTCTCTGGATTTGACTCTTGAACAGTATTCAATATCTACAGTGCAATAAGTAATGTGCGATACTTTCCATTTCAATGCACATTTCATTTAAAAGTTTTTTCCACAAAAGTGAGAAGTAGGATTTTACTCAAACGTCGAGATATTCCCGCTTGGGAAAGCATACTGGTTCTAGGAAACCCAGAATACATATTATTGTGTAGTAAATGCAGCAGGGTTTCATTTATTATTTCAGTTTGGTCAGGAAACGCCGAATATTTAACAAGTTGGTGCCCGTGATAACTTACTATCGTTATATTTTAATTTTTAGTCCATTTACAAAATATCATAATCATCATCAACCTATATTAGTCCACTGCTGGACGTAGGTCTCTCCCAAGACGCGCCACTGAGCCCGGTCTTTGGCCCTTCTCATCCAGTGTTTGCCAGCTACACTCCGCAGATCGTCGCTCCATCTCGCCGGAGGGCGTCCTACACTACGCTTGCCTAAACGCGGTCTCCACTCCAGTATCCGTTTGCTCCAACGGTTGTCGGTTCTTCGGCAAACATGGCCGAATATATATCTTTATAAATAAGTGTTATTCCGGCGTATGAGCTATATTATTAAAAATCAAATCAAAATAAATTAACTTCACTAGGTAATTTAGAATAATTTATAAATATTGTTGTATATCAATAAAACGCATAAAAATAAAAAATAAATATTCATGGTCATTTCACACATCACACTCTAGTCCCAAACTAACCAGCTTGTACTGTGGGAACTAGATTGCTGATTGAATACTTATATACTTTTTTTTGTAAATACATAGGTACATTAATTTATGGCACTTGTCGTCACTTGGGGACTTCTTGGGTATACCCTGTATTTACCAAATACCAACCCATATAAATAGTAGATCCTAAACACACATAAGTATTATGGTTCAGCGGAATTTGAAAAGATACAGTTTCTGTACGGCAATATTATTGTAGGATACCCTAGTTCTGATATTTATTGTTATTTATATTACTGTAATGCAAATATAATAATTTATAAAAAAAAAATTAATAATTTGCAACGGTCTGTAGATAGCTCAACTGTTTCTTATGTATTTTATATAACAATGTACATTTTGTAAATACTGTATAGTCGTAAGTTTGTTTGTGAATAATTTATTATATTGGTTAGACGTACTCGTGTATATTTTTGTTAATTAGTTTCTTTTGATCATTTGCCTTATCTTAGTAGGTACAATGTGGAGTTATCTAAAGTAAAAAAATAATTCATAATAACATACTTAAAATTAAATCCTTATAGGACTTTACAGTACACAACATATACATAACAAACATATATCTACCATCTAGATTTAGCCAATTAAAAACTGTAGAAAAATCTCTCATTTGCTTAAGAATCCCTGATTGGCTGAGGTATGTAATATCTGATAGTTGCGACCTTGATTGGTGAACTACGTAGTAATCAAATTACAATTTGCTATAATATAATCCAACGTTAACACGTTTCTGTTGCCAAGTTATACCTATATGTCTCGCCGTGAAATGTCTGCGATGTTTCTATATAATTATCGCTTGTCTAGTAGCTGTGGAATAATTTAAACTACCTTTTAATCGCACCGCAGTTATGTTAGCGATTCTATACGCAAACAAACAATCACGCACCAACATATCCTTCAAACCGGATCCATCTTACAGCAAGATAAGAGCATTGAATAGTAATGAATCGCAGAACCCGAACCGAGGAACCTTTGTTATATGTACCTAGATTTGTTTTGTAGATAAGCTTGGTAATGCCTGAAAGAGAATAATTTACCCTACTTCCATACTATTTTACAATGTAAAAAATTTGGTAGGTACAGTCACGAGCTTTAATTTGGGACCCTTTTCCATTAAATGTTGTTAGAACATTCATAATGCAATAAGGTCGAAACTTCAGTATGACGTATGACATACGTTAGAATATTAGCACTAAATAACGTCAGTTTGCCACACGATATTCAACCTTAGGTGGGTCCCAAATTAAAACTCGTGACTGTACCTGAAATGTCATCAGTTCCGAACTATATTGATCTTCTTTTTTTGAATAAAGCCACCGAAGCTGAAAGAAAAAAGTATAGATGCTGAATACAGTGAACCTACTCCAACGAATAAAAATGTATAAGAACTACAGCATCTAACACTTAAAAATAAGTAAAAATTGATAACGACCTCTCGCTCGCACTTATTGTTATAGCTTTAGTTTGGTTGTCTATCTCACTCACTCTTTTACTTTTATTAGGGCTGAAATCGCACAGATTTTACCAAGTGTTCCAAAAATCTTATACAAGCAATTTGTCTTTTCTTGCTGTACCTAAACAAAACCATTTACAGCGAGTACCGACCTTTGTTCGTATATCGCAAACAAGATATATGGTTTTTTATTTAGATAGAAATATATTTAAACAGAATGTAAAATTAACTTTATTCACAAACAAACTTACGACTAAACAGTATTTACAAAATGTACATTGTTATATAAAATACATAAGAAACAGTTGAGCTATCTACAGACCGTTGCAAACGATCTATAGATAGTTCAACTGATCCAAATCAGTACCAATCGGAAGCGTACCCAAGACACTGGCTGCATTGCCGCGCTGAATAGCAATGCTGATACGCTGGGCCAGATACTCACCAGCCCTCGGGTCACGCGTCGCTTCGACTTTTTATTTAGATAGCTTTTTTATTCTTTCAAATGATTAAACACATTTTTGGGAATTCTTAATTTCCTTCCTTTTGTAAAAAATAAAACGGGTACCCGAGTTACTCGCGCGTAAAGCTAGTCTGGGCACTCATTCAAATAATTATCTGATTTTAAGAGGCTACTCGTTGACTAGACTCAAACTTCTATTGAAATAAATTCTTTGAGAACCTTTTATCTTGTTAGTACCAATACTTAAATACTGAAGAGAATAATGAGAGTTTTTTGCTTACTGCTTTATAAGACTGAGGCCGAAGACCTTACATCTATGAATGACAGCAAGCTCCGGTATAAAGCGAGCATTAACCCATACAGTACGCTAGATGAGTTCGCTTGCCAGTTTTGTGTGGTGTTATGTGTCACTACTCCACACTAAACTAGCAATCTAACTCGTTTAGATCAGTAGTATCGTGTAATGTGTGTTGATTTGTACAGTAGGGATCTACGACGTTGCACTCGTCTGCATATGTAGTTCATCACAATCAAATATACCCTATATTTTATTAATAACTCTTTGATTTTACCGTTCTTTGGTTTGTTTCAAAAACATTTGGATATTCGTTTTACTTTGTCAAAAGCGTTTGAGGCACGTATTGTATTTGGCACGCGGCTCGCTTGATATCCCAACAATCCGGACAGCGGACATTTTGATTGTAACTGTACAAAGGTTTTCTACTGAAATATTTTTTTGTCATCCGTATCAGAGTTTTTTTTAAAGAATCAAGCGCTAAATTTTCGTCATAAATGCCAAACATGTTATATTATAGTATTGATCTTAAAATCGTACCTACATATTTGTGCGCGTACATTGTGCTTTTAATCTAATTATCATTTTAACCTGCATTTAAAAATAAATACATTGCAATTTTTGATTAAAAACAAACAATATACATATTAGTTGTTCCTGTTATTAGAAGCTGTGTACTTTGTTTGTTTTGCAATAAATCCACCATTTGCTAAATTACATTCTGAGCTTTGTATGGTATATAACCGTAAACGTTTTTAAACAAAACATTCCGACGACCGATGTGGCGCGGTGGGCGATGGTCCGCCTGCGACGCGGATGGTTGCGGGTTCGATTCCCGCCTCGGGATAAATGTTTGTATGTTCTGCAAATATTTATTCCGGGTGTTCTGGGTATTATATGTATAATAAAAAATATCTATCTATGTATTATATTGTATTAAGTATGTCAGTCTTCTAGTACCCATAACACAAGCTCTGCTTAGCTTGGGGCTAGATGATGTTGTGTGGATTGTCCAGCATTATTTATTATTATTATTTATTTATTATTATTCCAAGAACTGTCAAAGAACTAAATCCGATTACTGCAACGTTTATTTGAATTCGTGAAACTAATTGCTTTAACCATTACTCTTTATCTACGCAATCTCAAATCCATTTATCACTTGTGTCGAGCGGTGTACTGGTCTCATGTATTTCTACTCGCCGAATCTAGGTTCCATTCATTATTAAACTTCAAGCTTTCATATCTTTTTTAACTGTCGATGAAAAATTAAGTGTGCTATAAGTTTGAAGTGTCCGTCTGCGTGACATTAAAGGAATGAACCGATAATGATACGGTTTATTTGTTTAAAAGGTGTCATGACCGAAGCAGCTCTTAGGTAATTTATGAAGATCAGCTTTTTTTGTTAGTCACATACTAACAAAGAAAGGATTTTTTTTATTTGTGTTTACCTAAAAAAGTTATTTATAAATGCCAATTAGTTGTAGTATTTGTACATATTTATCAAAATGCAAATTAATTACATAATTTTAGTTAAACAAAAAAAAAATATGTTTGAAACAATTTTTAGCAACAATACCTTGCTCTATAGACGTTCTATATAGACATAATTATGCCAAAACAGGAGTTTTAGTAATATTATTTTTGTTTAACTAAAATAATCTTTTTATGTGACAGCATTGAACTGCAATTAGTTAAACTACTTACTAACCCATTCCATATAGTTTTACCACAAGATATAGCGATTTTACCAATCATTTTCGATTGAGACCATCCATCGTTTTACGAGGCAAGTCTAAAATCTTGAAGTGTTATGAGAAATGAACTCGAGGGACGGTAGTGATATTTTACCTTTATTTTTAATTGACGCCATCCATCTAAGGTTTTACGACGAATCTAAAGTATTGAAGTATGTGAGATCCACTCTACAGCGGTGGCGTTGTAAAGATAAGAGGATTTTTCCTCGAATGTGCAATCACAGCGTTCAGTGTTGCCAACTTAGTTTATTTGTTGTGCTTATTTTTTTAATCTAGTAGTTCTACTTACGTTATCAGTTTCTTGTCCGTTCTTTTAGACTCTGGGCCCCGATTGTGTTAAATTGTAATGTCAACAGTTTGTCTAAGCAGCAGCTAAGGTTCACCAACGTACTTACGCATTTTGTGATCGCGATAAGCGCGTTCAACATTCAAAAGTTAGTGAGCCGAAGATTGTGACATAACCGCTGTCACACGAAGGGAAAAAAGATGAGCAGTTAGCCGTTTACAGCGATACGAAGTTGTACACGCAACGTTCACGTTACGTTGATGAACCCCAAGTCGCGTAGGGGGCCCAAGTCGCGTAGAACTGACACTCCTAGAATCACCTAGTATACGATTTTAAACGATCATTGTGATTTTACAGTTACAATAAACTACTAAACATGAAAACTTTTTTTTATGTATAGTAGTATAGTCGACTAATAAATAATTATAAGTATATGAATAAAAATATATGTTCACTATTATACAGCGCTTTAGCGATTATTCTATAATTTATTAGCCCACAAAACGTGCTCTCCGTTTTGTGGGTTAGTAAATAACCTAAGCTGTAATTAAACTCATGATTAAAACTCTGACAGGCGTTATAAAACAAAAGAAACTTGAATATTTATTGCGAAGCTTGGTTAAAGCTCATTAAGAATAATAAAAATATGTTTTCATTTTATTTATGCATGCTGGCAACACTGGCACCCAGCTTGACGATATCGAGTAAATAAAAAGGAAACGAGCATAATAGAGTTTTCTCTTCGGAGATTACGGTTTGATGAGTTTTATGGGTTTTATACATTTACATGTATGTATGTATAAATTGTATTATGAGCGTACAAGTACAACGCATTATTTATGAGGCGGGACTAATGTTAAAACCAGCTATCACAGAATTTATAACTTCGTCTCTCGTCGTCTTATTTATGTTTTTTATGGACTAGCGGTCGATTTCTGGAAACCCAAATCACGATTGATCCGAGTTTGACACATAGTAAATAATTGATTTTTTCGTTGATCATCGTTCGAAAAACCGGCCGTAAGTATATTTACTTAATTATGGACTAGGTACTGCAGCGCAATGGTAAAACTGTACCTACAAAGAAAGGTAAAAGTTTATTTGTATATAAGTATTCTATCAGCAATCGAGTTCACATAGTAGGTACATCCTTTGCTTATATAGTTTGGGACTAGAGTGTGATGTGTGAATTGTCCGTGAAATGTGTTTTTGCATAGTATAAATATTATATTAGGTGCAAACTACTCTAAGTATAACTTTTAGTGTAGTACGCGGCGATTTGACACAAACATTATTAAAAGAAATATCTTGAAAATGTAGGTATAGGGTAAAATCAAACAGAGAATTTCTTCAGGTTATTATAATAGACTATGAATAATATAGGTTTAAAAAGTATTGGTTCGTTAGTAAAACAAAACCTATTATATAAGTTTGTCGATCAAGACCTCGTTTGAAACGTTGGTAGAATACAAATCAAGGCAATACGAAACCAAGAAAGTATCAATAATAGAACATGGATGAAAATCTGGATTTATTCTGTAAAAAAGTCCTAGAATGGACAATTAAGCAATAAGTTTGTATGTAGTATTTTTTTTATTTTATTCCGTGGACTTTTCTTTCATTAACTTGCATGAAGCAAAACATATGTATGAATTAGATTGCTAATAGGATTTTTATAAATACATATATAGAATACGTAACAATACTCCAACATAAAACAAATTTAAGTATTTCTCATCACAAACAGTGGGGATCGAACCCACGACCCACAAAATGAAAGATAGAGCTAATGACCCATCGACGCATTGCACATCGTAAATATGCTCGTAAAATTGTAGGTTTTTTAGGCCTCTTAATTTTTTGTCGGTTGTCGTATAAAACTCACAGGAGAATATTATTTACTACTTTTATTTTAGTTTATTCTTCTTGCTAAAGAAAAAAAACCTTGTAGGTATCATACTTTTCAACCTTGCTGCATTAACGCAACCGTTTATTCTCTTTTACTTAAAAAAACCCGTTGTATAAACTTTTAAACCTTTCTGCTTCGATACGAACGGCATTGTGTTTATGACAATGTTATCATAGTTCGAACTACAATTTTCACATCATTGAACCAAACGCAGCGCATGCATTAGCACTAACAAAATTGCCAGTAAAATTGTATTTTGAAACTCTATCCACCAAGTAAGTCCAGGGTTAGGTTAGTGAATACCTAACCTAACGTTATTTTATGCTTTAAATATCCATGCGTATTTTATAGCGAGATATAAATCGATAAAATATCTCTCGTTGAATATTTCTGTTTATGTAACTTCTGTGTATGTACCCGTACCTATATGCTATTAGATATAACCTACTTACCTTATACTTGGGTATAAGGTTATATCTAATAGCATGTACGGGTAAATATACGGGTACACAGTGTAAAAATTAAACTTCTTTGTGACCAGAACTTTTACAGTTTCCCATTGACAGTGTAAACATTTTTGTGACCAGATGAACTATCACAAAGAAGTTTAATTTTTACACTGTCAATGGGAAACTGTAAAAGTTTTGAGGAAAAGTAAACCAAAGTTAAAAAAATAGAGGTACACTAAATTAATTGCTTAAATAATTTGACAACATTCCCCTAAAGTTAATAATGCAAATCAAACCTCAAGCACTTTGTAGGGTTAGCGGTCAGAGGTAAGCAGAATATATTTTGAATATTTGATAAGACTATCCCTAGTTTAATCCCACAAAAAACTAAGTGCCTATTAGGCTTTACAAAAAGCTGAAATTTTAAATATTTAGTTTAAGTCGGCCATTCTTGCAAAGCCAACGAAAAATAACTTCAAGACGCCATAAAACCAAATCTCCATCGTCTTCAACAAAAAGGATTATTGTGTCATTCCACTTCAAAGCATTTTAATATTTTACTCAAATTCTAAATATTCTTTTTTGCTAAAAATACAGTGAATTTTAAGCAGATATCAAAAAACCGAGTCTCTATAAACTTGCTAGTAAAATTATTATAGATAAATGAAAACTTTACTGTACACAAAGTAGAAATAATATATTAAAATAACTAAAGCTTAGAGTACAATGGGAGGCCTTATCGTTAAGAATGATCGCTTCCAGATATAACCATTATCCTCCGTCGAGTAAAAAGCCAATTCAAATTATAATATGTATTTATATTAATAAAGTAACAGTAGCTATGAAGGCAGGCCCTTTGAGATGTTTTCCTACTGTTTCTGCAACTCTTTGAACGTGACATTTGAATTTTAGCTTGAAACTGAGATACAAGATTGCATAGCTTTGAGCTATACTGGTCTTACATTACTTTTACATAACTGCATTAGGTATTATTTTTTATTTTTTCAAAATTGGACATGACATTATTAAGTCGTCATTGACAAGTAAAGACATTTTAATTAATACTCAAAAACCACTGCTGAAGTTACACACAGGAAAAAAAATACTTACTGTCGAAAAAATAAACTTTTTGTGTCGGTTGAATCCGATACATCATTATTTTCGGAGTTTAATAAATAATAACATAAACGGGAAATACGATTGTATTAATAATCGTTTAGTTTAATTAGGTTCAATATCACATATACTTATCACACATATACTTTGATATATACACATATACTATCACATATACTTTGTACCCTTAGTTTTTTTGTTCAACCCTCAGTGTGCAGTGGCAGAAAGTACACCACAATATGTGGCTTACCCGTGTACGTATGTAACGTAGGTACAGTTGGCAGCTAAAGTTCGTTTTTTTTTTTCATTTTGTTTGCCTTTTGTCTGATCTCTTTCAACGATGAGGCCGCTATCCTAACTGGCTAATATCTAGTTTATGTGTACAATTAAAAAAAAAACAACTTACTTTTTTTTTCGTAAATACTTTTTTTTTTGTTTATTATTTCAAGTTTTGCATTTACACTTACTTTTGGCGTTGACTTTACGTACACTCTTTTGTGATAATATTGATGCTGTGAAATCAAGAAAGGCTCAGAGCAGCTCTTTATACTGGCTGACCCGAATTACCCCACTTTAAATGCAAATCATTTGCGCACACGAAAGGACGTTTAATTTCATCCCATTGTTTATTTATCGATTATTGCTGTGTTGGCAATACAGTGGGTCGAATATGGACTATAAGCAATTAGATTTCTCCGTATCAAAAACTAATTAGAACTTCCTTATAACTACGTACACGCTAAGGGTGAACTCAACGATTACCTAAAGTATTGCTTGACAATTTGACAATTACCGAAACCGTCGTAAACGAGACAAATTAAAAAAAAACAACGAAAAACCATGAAGGTTTTAATTTGTTGAACTTTATACCGTTTAGGTAGTTTTATGACAACTGTAAAAATCTTCATTCGGTCTTTTATGTCATTAGAGCTCGTATTATTCGCCAATTTAGTATAGAGCAGAGCAAAACGAAATTTCGGGTCGCAATATCGTCTTACTCCATACAAAAATTGCGTTTCTCGCAAGGGCTAGACTGTAAAAATCCTGTACGGCTCTGATATTTAATAAATATTCATAAACATTTCACTGTTACTGTTTACTTCTTTAGCTGATTGAAGTTCTAATTAAAATAGACGATAATAAAATAAATAAATAAATAAATAAATAATGCTGGACAATCCACACAACATCATCTAGCCCCAAGCTAAGCAGAGCTTGTGTTATGAGTACTAGAAGACTGACATACTTAATATTATACATTACATAGATAGATATTTTTTATTATACATATAATACCCAGAACACCCGGAATAAATATTTGCAGAACATACAAACATTTATTCCGAGGCGGGAATCGAACCCGCAACCTTCCGCGTCGCAGGCGGACCATCGCCCACCGCGCCACATCGGTCGTCAAATAATAAATAATGCACTTGATATGTTCATGAATATTAACAAAAAAAACATGATTGTCTTTTGTTTTTGCCATTTTATGATGGATGGACGGTACAGAGGGACACACATTTCTGTTTTTTTTTTCTCTATTTCTTTGATTATAGGACGTATCTACCCAAAAAAAGGACGCTAAAACCAGCTACTTGTCGTCCAATATCCAATGTCAATGCAGGGATTATATCGCTTTATAACTGTCAATATGTGAGATAGCGTTTGGTATGTTTGGATGGCGCATCAAGCAATAATTGAACATTAATTTGATATGTTAATGTACCGCAATACATTATACCACAGTTGTATTAATTAAAGGAAAGAATCACGGTTCAGTGAGCCTGTGGGTTTTAACTCTGCTTATAGTTTATGTGTTTCACCTTTCAGGCACCACGTCTAAAAATCTATTTATTTATATATATTAACTAAAATGGTTATGACAACCAATTACATGAATTAATACTAGCACACAATATTCACAAATTTCAGATACAGTTATAAAATGACAATCAAAATATATATTATGATAAACCTTCACTGTACTAGCGTGAGATCATCTTACATGCTCTTTTTGAAAAAAAAAGTATAAAATATAGGTAGAGTTCATTAGGGGGATTAGGGTTCCAGCCTCAGTTTCTCAGCCTTTTTTTTTTCCCTAACCTATCTCGTCCCACTGCTGGGACTGTGTAGGTCTCCCTCAAATATCCTAGTTACCTTTCATTTTTTATATTTTGTGCAAAATAATAAATAATTTGAAAACTTAGGTATGGCTTTAATACATCAATTTCAGAAGCAAATGACGTCAAAAGCATTTCTCGCGTGGAGGTACTATACAAGTCACGCATGCCTAACAGCATCAAATTTTGGTAATGAGTGTTCTAGGTATTTCAGGGCAACATAAAGTCAACAAAACTTCATAATGATATACATTCTTTAACATTATGAAGTTTTGTTTATTATTGAAGCCTTAACTTTCAATATTATTATTAAGTTCTGAGCTTTTCTGTGACAATCATATTATTATAGTATAGTTACGTAACTTGTAAACTTATAAAATTAGTGTGTCATGTTGTATAATTTTTAGATTTAGATTTAATACAATTTTTGATTTACCTGGCAACTGGCAATTGAAAATACTTCAAATTTCCCAACTACAGCGACTGCCAATTAAAAATACTTTAATTAATATAACGCTGGCAGATTTTGATAATTAGAGAATTAGTATTAGAGATTAGAGAATTAGTAATACTAGAATTACTAAAAACAAGTTTTATACTTAGTTAGAGCGAGTAGTCAGTAGGAGACTTTAATAACAGGTTTAAAATAATTCATTCCATCAGGCCAGTTACTAAGGTAACTGTTAATGTGAATATGCTTAGTTCTAAGTATTAGCTCTAAGTACTATTGTTTTCTTTTATCTTAAGCCTATTTGAGCAATAAAAAAAAACATTTTTAATTCCGTAAATATATATCGTGTCGCATGTTTAACAATACTTGACCGATTAGGCGACTTCAGAAACCTCGATTTCAAGTAAGATGTAGTGGAAAAGGCGGAATCTTAACAGCAAATCTGAATGTGAAAGGCACTTCGACCAGTGATGGATTACGATTGAAATCTTTAATCCGTTCGCACGGTCTAGGTGCCGACTTTACAAGCCATTTCCATCCCTCCAATTGTTCTAATAAATATGCTTTTACATATTTTTAGCTTATACTTTAAACTGAAAATCTCTCAGGCTATCTAATA
Organism: Ecliptopera silaceata; assembly: GCA_932527185.1. Lineage (NCBI taxonomy): Eukaryota > Metazoa > Arthropoda > Insecta > Lepidoptera > Geometridae > Ecliptopera > Ecliptopera silaceata. Next base: position 9,228,038 of record OW052193.1, on the reverse strand, counting down.
ACTGAAATAAATATTTATGAAATGCATTACGAAGAAATACCAGTTTTTTACTTATGTTTAAAAAAAAAAACAAAAAAAACTATGATTACAATTCGTTTATCATAAACCGGATTCATTTTCTAAACTTTTATAATTAGTTTAACGAGGTCAAAGTACTGTTTTTACCAAAGCTTCTTCAACAAAAACACATTATTGAATATTGTAATTCACAAATAACACTTCTCCTAACCTTCAATTAATACTAATCTTAACTCTCTAGCTTGTACATGATTTCCAGAGAGGTTTCAGCTATTTAATATGTTCAAATAGTTGGTAAAGTTTCGGAGGTCAGGATATAAACGGTGCTTTGTGGTTTGAAACATGGATTGGAACATCTTTAGTCTACCAACGTACCGATATACTTACCATAGAAAGATCTATACTAAGTCATGTGAGCTCAGTTATATAGTATAGCTCTGTCATTCGTGCTGTAGATAGATACATAACACTTTATTGCACAACGGAAAATACGAAAAATCTTAGTACTAACTTAATTTAGTACAATGGGCGGCCTTATCGCTGATAGAGATCTTTTCTAGGTTAGATAGTGGGTTCGATTCCCATAAAAAACATCACATCTGATATTGTGATGGTTAACATTATCTAATATTTGTTCTGTATCTGGATGTATTTACCAAAAAATAAATAATGACATTTATCAATCTATGTAGTTCCCATAACTTTGCTCGACTAGATCGCGTTGTTTGAGTTTTTCCGCTTACGATAAGAAACTTTTTCTTTTCATTTTAATTCTCACAGCCTCACATACCTGCTATCTGCACACAATTGCTGTGTCGAAGCCAAAGCCCAAGGGTCACTTGTGGTACGTTACTATTTCCAAAACAGCGACAACGGACAAATAAGTTTGTAAAATGGAAATACAGTAGACGACTTAACTGAAAACTTAATTATATAGTTGTCATAATTAATCTATGACATTTGATACAAATATCTTAATATATTAAGGAAAGAGTGGCGTTTGAGGGAGGAGGCTTATACTCAGCAGCGGGCTAGTATTAGGATGTGTGAAAGTGTGCCTATGATGATGATGATGATTTGATACAAAAAGTTACCAATTTTATAACTGTTTCTTATGTTTATATGTACCTGAGTACATTTTGTACATACTGCAATAGTCGTAAGTTTGTTTATGAATAAGATCAATAATTTTGCTTGTATTTTATATAGTTATGTATATTTTATTTGTAATTATGGCTTTATTTTATAATTATGGCGGTTACCGTTTTCTAAAAACCTAAAGCTGAACCACTTGGGAGTTTTTCACATAAGTGCAGGGCTCTTCCGCGACAGCTCGCCCTACATCCGGTTTTATCTGGGCGTCTTATGGCGTAGTTTGTTCCACCTTGTAGTGTGTACGAGTGGGTATGACTCAAGCGAGGAGTCAGTTGTTAAATGAATATTTACGGACTTTTTACACCTCACACTCCAGTACCAAACTAAGCGAAGCTTGTACTATGGGAACAAGATTGCTGATACAATACATATAATACATTTTTTTTGTAAATACATAGTTGTGTCTGCATATACTGTAACTGATTCATGAATATTTTGTAAATAAAAATACATATAAAATAAATAATCATGGATATTTCACACATCACACTCTAGTCCCAAACAAAGCAAAGCTTGTACTATAGGACTAGTTCATATAGTACAAGCTTTGCTGATATAATACGTATCTAATTTTTAATACTCTGATAGTCGATAAAAAACAACCTACAATATTATACGTATACTATTTTATATAATAAAATAAAATAATGTCTAACTACAGTAATTTTCAGATGGGTGGAATACTTGCTAGGCTTAGTAATTACTTTGAGGGTGAGGAACTCTAAAAAGCTCTGCCACATAATCTGTCACTGACAGTGGCGCCACCTGCTAGTTCTCAAACAATATATCGCCCACTAACAATGCTATATTGGTATAAAACTGATGTTTGAGTTCACGCATAATGGAATAACTTATATACACTAGGTATAAGAAGTATTTACACATCACCAAACAATAACATTCCTAAAAATAATTTTGATTTCGACGACCGATGTGGCGCGGCGAGCGAAGGTCCGTCTGCAACGCGGAAAGTTGCGGGTTCCATTCCCGCCTTGGGATAAATGTTTGTACGATCCGCCAATATTTGTTCCGGGTGTTCTGGGTATTTTATATGTATAATAAAAATATCTATCTATGTAATGTATTGTATTAAGTGTGTCAGTTCTAGTACCCATATACCCATAACACAAGCTCTGCTTAGCTTGGGGCTAGATGATGTTGTGTGGATTGTCCAGCTACATTTATTTATTTATCTATTCTAATAAAAAAAATACTGAAACTTCTTAATCTCATTTCTATGCTAATCTGATAATAGTAAAAAGTTAAGTAGTAATACGAAGAGAAAAAAACAAAAACTTTTGCACAACTTTGGACCGCTTTGACCGTTTATTGCCTGTTTTTCCAGTTGATTTTCCTGTGAAGTTACGAAAAAGTTTTAAGCGACTTGACTTCCTGTCGATGGCGTAATGTATTATTTAAGTTTGTATCTTTATGGCTATTCCATAAATATTCGGACGTTCGTAAACAAGTAAATTACGCAGATCGGAAATGAATCACAGCAAAAATTTTAAGACCAAATATGCCATATATTTTTGTCTAGTCATCCTAATAACAAAGAAGTAGGTAAGTAGGTGCTTTCATAGTTTTGTTGGTGAATTGTCGAGGTATCATACAAATAAATATTTATGGACATTACATACAACGCTATCTAGCCCCAAACTAAGCAATATGGGAAACAGAATGAGGACATTTTTTTTTCAACAGTCAACAGCATTTAATTCATCAAAATCATAAGGATAATTTACAAATAGCTACATATTTCTAAAACATTTTTTTTCATGGCAGTCTAATTTTGTCCTTATAAGCACGTGACATACTTTCGTTATATTTTAATCATAGTTATCGTATACCATATAGTACCTACACTGTGTCTGTATTGTTCTCTCTAGGGACAGCATTAGCTTCATTACATTACATCCACTTTCAATATATTATAATATTTTCATGCCATAATAATATAGGTCCAAGGCTTTTCCAAACCAGGGAGGTATCCTGACAACTGAAATGTTTTTGAACTGTTATTTGATCAAATTGCATTTCAGTTTTCTTTTTCGTCTTTTATTGATATTTTGAATGATCGATTTTCATACCGTTTGATAGAATTAACGAACAATCAGGTAGTCATGCTCAAATCAGGTAGGCCATGCTTAAATCAGGCAGGCCACGTGCTAAACCGCGGCATTGACGTCATTTTTAACAGCTCAGTCATTATTTTATAAAGCTCAGTCACGTCAGTCCACAAAAATGCCACGGAATACTGATGAGTTACTTTAGTAAAATCATCGAAAACTGAACTGCAACTGAAAGGATATTCGGTCACGCAAGTTTCCCCCTTGCTGGATAGCCCCCCAGGAGAATAACAAAACTATTAAGTGAATTACCTTCAACGCGAAGGACACCACATGTATCAAAGTTACTGTTTTGGCGTCAAGAACTTTTGGGGTTGTTCTACAGATAATTTGGAGTATCACACGTTTTGCATAGCAACGGTATTATACTCTACATGATTCTATAATAATAATACAATTATTTATATTAATGATATATAAAAAGACATGTGGCACTCGGAGACTGCCGCGGCCAAAAATGCTATTGCATAGCATTTTTATTATTCATAGCTGCTGGTCGGTGTGTTAGGTTATTTCGTTACAGAATTTCTGGATTCGGTCTCCATGCTCAAGGCCCACAATAGAAGCTATGCAATAGCTCAAAAGAAGCTTGTAAGCTTATACGTTTTTTTAGGTAGAGAATGGTAAAGAATATTTTTTTACTAATAAAAACAAAGCGACCTCGGAATACAGAATTTGTATTGCATCGGCAGAATCCACTCGATCGGAATACTCAGTTATAGCTTAAATATTTCCAGCTCTAATCCGTTTATATCGGTAACTCTATTTCATGAGGTTAAGTGCAGTTTCTCGAGTTGCTACTTAGTCGTAGTACTTGTGTTTTTGAACACGGAATTTAACAATTCGTGGCGCATGTTCGAACACTTTTCTACTGGAAGCGTACTAATATTGGTACTGATTTGGATGAGTTAAGTTTGCTATAGATCGTTTACAACGGTCTGTAGATAGCTCAACTGTTTCTTATGTACATATTTTATATGTATATAAATGCTTTTCTACCTACAAATATTAGTCCACAAGCAATGCATTATTTACAGATTTACGCTACTTTTCTGATGGATCTAACTGAGGAATTCGAAGTAGTTTGAGCAATAAAACAGTTAAAGCCTATTTTGCTAAGAATCATTTTGTAGCGACTAGAGTCTCTCAAACTAAAGTTACTGCCTATTTTAATGGCAATTTACAACAGTAATTAAAATTATATGGCTTTCAAAACCCGTTGTCTAAAAAGCGGTGAACGCAAAACAGTAACCGCTTTAAAGTTTTTTTACAAATAATACATCAATAAGTAATCCTAGCTGAAACCCGCGACGTTCAAACGCTTTTTTTTTATTTAACCTATTATTATATAACCTACCTATTTTTAAACCACTGCAGGCAAAGGTCTCCCCCAAACTCTTCCATTCATCTCGATCTCCTGCGTCCATCCACCACTTCGATGCGTATGAGTCGAAATCGTCTCTCCAACGTCTTCCCGGACGGCCCGCTTAGACCAAAATATCTGTCACCACTATAAAATGAGTCGTATAGCTTTGGCTGCATTTGGCTTAGAGAGGTCAAGCTGTATCTAAGAATTCAAGACCTTGATTGCAATAAAACTTAGCTCATGTTTTAATCCGAAAAAGGCTTCTAAACTGTACAATTTTCATTTAAATTTGTCCAGTCGTTTTTTAGGCGCGATGCAAAAGAAACAAACAGACAAATACTGGTTGGATTCAGAATCGTTTACTCTTGTACAATTTTATAATAGTATAGATTTTATATCTTTGCATGTGGTGACAAGTACCTACTTTTATAAAAAATATGTTCTATCATTATTATATTTTATTTACTTTATTTATAAGAAATCTAAACAGACTAGTAGACTAGTAGACAAATAAGCGATTTTTATATTCCATACACTAGTCAGCTAGCAAAGTGGTCAACAAAAGCCAAGGCTACGACGCCGAAGACTCTGAAATAGAGCTTGACTCACACTTTGACACATGGCTAAGTAGCTTGAAAAGGAAAACAGGAGACATATATTCTCCGCGGACCATAAAAGCTGAATAAAAATAATAATGGTCCCAGTAAGGCTAATGACGGTCAGCACTTCTTAGAATTGCTAAACAGCTCGGCATGGCGCCGCAATGCTGTATCGCTGGTGATTAATTGTAAATACTCACAAATTAAACTGTGTCCGGACCGTCCCTTGAGTAATCCATCCCTTATTTTAATGGTTCTTTGACAAGGGTATAAACTTTCAAACGCCATAAAGAACCTAAGGACTTGCTTGAAAAACCATTGATGACTGTGAAAAGTATAACCTACCAGTACCTACACAGTATATTTTTTACTTTATTATTTTATAAATAATTCGTGGGTTCGATTCCCACCCAGAGAAAATGTTTGTGTGATGAACATAAATATTTGTTCTGTGTCTGGGTGTTGCTATGTAATTATAAGTATAGTTTTAATAGTTTTGATTGATATCATTGAATTGCAAAATTAGATAATATAATAGTAAAAGCGACACGAACCCTTTTGCAGAAAATCTGATATCGAATAAAAGCTCTCAAATATTAATTTCTATGTATGTATGTACAAAATATAAGTATATAAGTGTTATATCAGTAATTAGTTCCCATGGTAACTAATTGGTATATTGGTATTAATAGGTACTAATTGGTATTGGTATATTGCTTTGTCACATGGTAACAAAGCTTTGCTTAGTTTGGGACTAGAGTGTGATGTGATGTTTGAAATGTCCATGAATATTATTATTATTTCATACAATGCCAACAGTTCAAATGAAATTGACGTCATATTTTTAATGAGATCTCATGTTTTCGTCAAAGAACCCACCTACTGATGTAGCTCTTCGTCTTCACATAACATGTTTATAAGTTTATATGTAGCTTTCTTTAGCAAGTTAGCCCTGACTTTGGGCTCTGTTTCATATCTTTTTAATTGGTTTATTGTACACAGAAATACTTACTAATTATAAATCAAATTAAATATTTCTATAATCAATAAAATCACAAGGATCATTTAGAATCGTCTTAGATACTACGTCTACTACTCGTCTTACATATTAGGTGCCAGTTCCACGCGACCAGAGCCTAGAAACTTACTAACTTATATAGGTATACTTACAAACATACGATATGCACAGAGACTAGCTTAATCCTAAGAAGAATTTCCAGCAATCTTTGAGGTTAAGTAGAGGACAATGTATTGGCACTTCGTGATATCGTGCAGGTGTCGTATCGTTGTCAATGTCAAAACGACCGAGAGCTACAACCTCGTACAATTACGAAATCCATTAGACAAAGAGCTGCCGACACAGCCAGTGATTCCTGCTTCCGGGGGGATAGACGCGACCTTCACATTGAGTTTCTAAGATAAAATATATATACACCAAAATTAAATATAACCTAGCGGCCGGTTTCTGGAAATCCAAATCACGATTGATCCGAGTTTGACACATAGTAATTATTTGATTTTTTCGTTGATTTTTTTTTTGAATTTTTTTGGTTCGAGAAACCGGTCGTTAGTATAGTTAAAACCGATTTGAAAAGATTAGCGAAATTTTGTTAAATATAAATATATATAAATATTCCGGGACAATTCACACATCACACTCTAGTCCCATACTAAGCAAAGGTTGTACCTACTATGAGAAAGGGAAGACTACTGATTATATACTTTTTTTTGTAAATACATAGAATACATAGTAACACCCAGGCACAGAACAAATATTTATTTTCATCACACGAACATTTGCTCTGGATTAGCATGGTAGGCAGAGCTGAGCTGTGACGCCTGTCATAGTAAAGGCGACCAATAGACAACCTATCTTATCTTATGTCTGAGTTATGAAAACACTCGTTAGTAGCTGTTTTCTATATAGCATTAATCTCAAGTGTGTTTTATACTGTATTTCAGATTAATGTTGTATTTACCTTTAGTTCACTAATTACTGGGCTAAATACACAAGTAATTACCTGAATTTTGGAGTATTTTGACTGCCTCACTCATAGACGTCAAATAAACACGCAGAAAATATTATTTAGAAAGTTTCTTTTTTTTATATACATCTCTGATTATAGTTACTAATGCTAATTTGATATTAGTAGTAGTGTTTCTATGTATTATATGTAGGTATTTATTTATAAAAATAATTATATATGTATTCTATCAGCAATCTAGTTCCCATAGAACAAGCTTTGCTTAGTTTGGGACTAGAGTGTGATGTCCATGAATTATTATTTTATATTTTAAATGTTACCATCCTGCCAACGCCTCTTTTCTCCTCACACACAGCTCTGAGTGCGACTGTACGAGTACGTAATTCACTTTCTTAGAAGATTTGTTTCACAGCGCTGAAGAATTCACTTAGAATTACCTACTTAATTTCACTCGCGCTGCTTTAGTTTAAGTCCTTGTGCTTTTTATTTATTTACTCCGTACTTTAAAATTCACTCGGTTGCTGCAAGTATTTTAAATGAAGTCATAAAATACAACGGTAAAATTGTATAACTGTTTGTTCTGCAATATATAACATACAATGCGCAAAAAGGTATGCAATGTATAAATGTACTAAGGGTTTAAGTAAAGGTATATAATAAATAATGTATATCAAGAGAACCAATAGTGCAACAAAAAAGTGTTTCATAAAAACATTTCAAAGTTAGTAGTCTAAGTTTTTTTCGGTTTCTTGTTCAAAAACTATTTTCCCCGTACATTCTGTTAGTATATACCTAACATAGACTACGAACTCAGATGCGTTTCACAAATTCGAATTGTTCGAACATTCTTTTTGAAAAAAAAAAAAAGAAAGCAGAAACTTGTTGTGCCGGAGGTGTATTATATTATGTCGCTTGCACATGAATAAAAAAAGTTAAAATTTGGCAAGAGCCAAATGCATCTAAACGCCTCAAAGCTTTTCATTATGCCGTCAAATACCGTCACCGTGTTAAGAATCCTTTGTACACTCTTATCGTCCGTTAGTAGACACGGTCTTACACAAAAGAGACGTACAAGGCGTGCGTAATAAAGGTATCGAAGTAATAATTTGTTTAAGTTAGGCAGAGAATTTGACGCATTATGTAAAAGCGCTCTGATGTTCATGTTCTCTTTGTAATAACAAAGTTATAACATAGTCAAGTTGTTGCTTTTGTTGTCTGACAAGTACCTTTGAAAAGGTAAAGTGTAGGCACATAAAAAAAGTTTTATTGAAAGTAGTGTAACTCACTAATCAACAAAACATTGGATATAAGTAAATTATTTAAAATCGCAAACTTCCTACATCATACAATGTACTTAGAAAAAACGAAACGGCGAGCGAAACTCAGTTGTAGGTACATTATTTTTCTAAATTAATTGACAGCGAGGCTGAGAAAACTTTGCGAAGGCCTTTTTTTTTAATTTGCGAAGGCCTTAAATATTGAAATTGATATATTTTAATAAGGTATGCCAAGTGACAGGCCAATTTATAGTGACATTTCCATTTTCAGGAAAATTTAAATTAGATTTAAAAATAATTTTATTAATCAATTCCCAACCATTTAATATAACTTTTATAAGTGATAAGCTATACCCACTCATTTATAAACTACGCTGATAGCTTCCAAATACCTAAGAGACTCTCGAAATTGTATTTGTATTTAGTTTCACAGTTACAAGTACACTACAGATTGGAATAGGTATTACGTTACAAATTAAACGCACTCGGAAGAGCGGATTTAAATTTAGTAGAATTAACTTTGTTCAAGTGGTTTTCCTATAATCGGTATAGTTCTCTATTACAGGCGTCTCATTTTCTGTACCGTATATATCGACGGAATTCAATTACAATTGTGACGCTAAGGACTTGATTTAAAACAAAATGGGGGTCAGAGAAAGATGGAAGTTTTATAAATTTAACGGCAGATAACATTCAGAATTCAGAACATAGTTTAGGGCTCCATTAACACAAAATATTGCAATAAAAACCAAAAAAGGCAATTTTTTTGTAGCGTTATTTATCGACGGATTTCAATCAAGTGTGTGACGCACTAATTTTACACACGATGTTGCAAAATGATCGGCTAAGGCTCGCGAGGTCTGTGTTCTCGCAAAACTACTATTTTTCTCTAGATTAGTAAATCTTTGTCATAGAGTTCACCTAGGGACGTCCGGCTACCGTACTTACGGGTATTTCCGCAATGTAAGTTGCATGTATATTTCGTATGTATGTTCGTTGGCACTTCTCTACGTCCGTAATTCCACAACTTTTATGCCTTATTTCAACATTACTCAGCTTTTATAGCACTCTAAGGGCAGTATTTACTAACTTGAGCTGTTCGTCAGATAAAATATATACGTCTTTGTTTTTATGAAGTTCAAAGTGTTATTTTGAGTTAGAATAGACTAAAAAGCTGAATAATTTGCATGTTTTTGCCGTACAAACATATTTTCGTTAATTGGTTTTTTGTAAAGTGATATAATATTCAAAACTATCACGGTTTTGAACATAGTTTTCATTATAAACGGGATTTAACATGATTTGTAAGTTTGATTATCTCCCGATATGCAACTGTGCCAAAATATCGGGAAATAATCAAACTCACAAATCATGGTAAATATTCATAATGAAAATTTTGTTAAGTGGTCTGGAAAAAATATATAATTACTAACCTTGTTCTTGAGAAGTGGCAGATCGTGGTCTTCCTTCATCTCTCCGTTCCATCTCACAAACACTTTCACATTACATTTCGTGATACGAAGCTAAATCCAACATAGCATAAAAAATACTTAATGGTGTTGGTGATTATGGTTTTAATGATAGCATAACACTTAGGTATTTTATATCAACACGCCATAAAGTCGTAACATTTGATAGTTCTTTGATAGGAACATGTTTGACACTGTGGTTTCTATTGTATTTTTTTTATTGGGTTACAATATAAAGAACAAGCTTTTTTACAGGCGCCACAACTCAGTTGGTGATAGAGTATCATGCTGTGGGTCGTGGGTTCGAGTTCCCAGGGCAAATGTTTGTGTGATGAATATAAATATTTGTTCTGTCTCTGGGTATTACTATGTATTTTAAATGTGTATTTACAAAAAAAAACTATTAGCAATCTAGTCCCAATAGTACAAGCTTTGCTTAGTTGGGAACTAGAGCGTGATGTGTGAATTGTCCGTGAATATTTATCAAATACAAAGATAGATAAAGAAATTCGTGTTAGGAGCCATGCCTTCGATTTATAGGAACACAAGAATCCTTCGCTATTATATGAAAATTGATTCCAGCTCCTATAATATTTATAGTGAATAATATCATATAGACCAGCAATATTTTTGAAAGATATTGTCGCCTGAGGCTTGAGACATGATCTAAGAAATGGAATATTTTAAATAAAAACTTACGATTTTTCCTTATAGAAGTTACAATAAAAATGATAATAGTAATCTGTACCATAACGAAATTCTTTCCTAAAAAATTGAATACAGTTTAGTTTCCTAAATATCTGTAGCCGTTAATTAACGGTCGACAGATTGCAATATATTTGAATTTCAGATTATTATAAGTATTTGGTAGAACTATACAGACTAATTTTGAAAATAATTTCAACTGTCTGGGTGTGACTAAAACTTCAGTCACAGGATTGATATCGTACTATTATATTTTACTATATATGGATTTTACTACTTATATATTTTATTTTATTTTTTAGTTATTAAATTCTTATGCTTAATTAATAATATGAATAATAATGTTCATACTGTATGACCTGTAATATGTTTATTACCAATAAATGCTCGACATAGACTTGATATCAAGCCTATCATGTGTATAGTCAAATAATTGTATTAATGTAAATGTTTGTATTTATTTTATTCATTATACATAAGTTTCTTGTCCGTTCTTCTAGGCTCTGGTCGCGTGGAACTGGCACCTAGAATCACCTAGTATGAAAGACAATTCTAAATGATCTTTGTGATTTTATTGAATAAAGAACTTTACTTACTTATATAAAAAACCAACTATCATGTTTATTTATCTGCAGTTATGTACAAAAAACATAAAACGGTCATTGTTATTTTAAAAATGTGACTAAACCTCGAGATTTTTATATTTCCAAGAGGGACCGACCGGATACAGCGAAAACGATTACGTTGTACCTGCTGTACCTGTTACAAGATTATAAAAGTAAAAAAGGTTCGCATTTTAATTAATAATACTAAACTGAATGAAAAACGATATTTAATATCAATGGATGTTAACGTTTGGTATTTCAAACAGGTAGTATAATCAATATGTATAATCTTTGCCGTTTATGCTTTAGGTTCGATTCCCGCCAAGAACAAAAATATGTATGATGAAAAACGCAGATATTTGTTTGTATTAAGTATTCTATCACCAATCTAGTCCCCATAATAGTTTGCTTAGTTTTGAGCTATATAGCGTTGTGTTGTTTGTCCATCATAATTAAATATTTTTAAAATTAATAATAAAAAAAATATGTTGTTACAAAGGGAATTGCTCCTTTAAAACCACGAGCATAATATAAAACACTCTAGATATCTGCGTAGCGTCGTAGCACACTGTTGTAGCGCGGCGTAGCACTTTGCTACGAAAACAGCCACGTAGCAAGAACCTACGTAGCTTAAACTTTATTATGACAAAAGTTCTACCCAACTTTATGTTTTCGTCCGTGCGTTAGATTTTAATTTCATATTTACAAATGAAAACCTTGATATACTTATATTTTTTATTAAACATCTTTTAACATATTTGAGTACTTGAAAGCTTTCAGCTTTAATAATTATTCATGTTTATGAAATTAGTTTTTCTGTGAGTAAAATTATTTGTGCTTATTAAAATTCTCATTTCAAACTTCGCTACGATGTAAATGATGCTACATTTACTAGCTAAAATTTTGGAATTTTGATATTGAATTTTTGAATATTTGTTTATTAATTGTATATCTCATGTATGTGCCAATTTGTGTTTTTTTTTTAATTTGTGATATGAGATATAAAATTCTTTGAACCAACCGAACCGAAAATCTCTGTTACCTATATCAAAACAAACAATTTGACTCGTAACTTGACACCGTGTCATGAACACGTGTTACCGCCGTTGTTTGATATAACATAATATAATGTTGCTCAGGATTATCTGCCATTATTAATATTAGCTTGTTTGCAATTAGCTTATCTCTAACCGAAACCACGAATGCAGACATCTATGCGGGTAGTTCTAATTAGGAAATGGTACAGTAGGTAGATAGAACCTACTATACCAGATATATATATACTAGATGCACAAAATATATATTGAACGTTGTGATTGTACCACATAATGTACATTTTGCTTTGTCAAAAAGGGTTTTTACGTAGGTATTTCTAAAATAGGTTTAACTTTTTTGGTACTGGGGTTTTCCAGGAAAAAGCTTATTAAGACCAAGAAGATAAAATATATTTACATTTTTAGTAAACCGATTTGACCTGTTAAAATAATAAAACGTATTATGAAGAATAAGTCAAAGACGATTTACTCTTAATCAATTTAAATAGGGCCAAACAAAAAGTGCCATATTTAAAATAAATAAACTATCATTAAAAAGGAACATCTGGAATAAAGTTCTGATCAAAAGTAGAGAAGAATATTAAGAAAAGCCTCATTTTTTTACTTGATTTTGATTTATTTTTTATAAATTAATATTCACGGACAATTCACATCACACTCTAGTCCCAAACTAAGCGCAAAGTACTATGGGTACTAGATTGCTGATAGAAGAACATATACTTATGTAGTTATAAATATTTTTTTGTAAATACAAAAATAAGTACAATAATAGTAGTACTCAGAACAAATATGTATGATATTCATACAAATATATTACACAAATATTTGGATGATTATTATGTGAATATTACGTGTAAGAAAATCCGCAGCTCATAAGGTAAATTTTCTACCAAGGGAACTGTAAGGAACCACGCAGGTTTTTATAGGTTTATCCCTGAGCGCCTCATTTTACCATGCAACCTAAAAACACAATCTAAGCCGGCAATAAACTTTTTATGTGTTTCCTGCCCACCTGAGCCAGTCGTTGGGGATACCCGTCTTAAATTTAAAGCATGTTTTGGTCCTGTTTTAGGCAAGGCTGGGAAAGGATATCCTTTATTACGAGTACAGAATTTAACTTTACCAGGTAGACGGCCTTACCTGTAAGTTGTTACGATTTTTTTTAGTTTTGTGAGCTGTGACTTAAATGATAAATGATATTTATTGTTTGTAGAAACTAGGTAATTACATTGGTTACAATTTAATATTCATATCTCTAGTTCAACCTGAGGCTTATAAACGTTACTACTATCTACGATGAGCTTTTGAACGAAAAACTGAAAAATTACATAAAAAATATACGATCTAGTATGACTGATATTTAATTTTAAACAACTATTTTTACATTATTAAGCGGTTTGTAAAACTTGCGCTGTTGTGAAATAATAGTTTCGAATAATGCATAACACAGACAAAGACCAAATAATAAAAAAAAATTGCAAAAAAACTTTCGAATATTTAATGATACAAGCAACTCATACTTACGTAAATTTATTTACGAACAAAATCTTTTATAAATAATTCACTATTAGATATTTATCGCGCTTCTATAACTTTTTGTTCTAAAACATTTGGATAATAACCTACCTAAGTGTTATGTATTTGAAACTATACATTAATAGTCGGTTTGTTTGTTCGTGTCAAGGGATTTTCGGTCCCTTGCGTTCGGTTCGACACGCTCGTACCGCGAGCGAACAAAATGAGACTGGCCGAGACCGACACGCTCCACGTTCGCCACATTTATGCCTTGATCACACGTACCGAGTAAACCGGCGAGACAGTAACGTATTTAAGATACACTGCGCGCTAACACTGCAACGTTCAACAGTAAAACTGATGTCGACGCGCAGTGTATCTCAAATACGTCACTGTCTCGCCGGTTTACTCGGTACGTGTGATCAAAGCATCGTCACAGCAGCAGCTTATATAAGCTTTGACAGTATCGATGCTCATTACAATTCGGTGAGGCTAACAATGTAGCAATTTCATATCAACTGTTCGGGCAAAAGTTATAGGTACCTACATAGGTATTGTTGCGTTCAAAGATTTATTGCCCAACAGCTAACCTAACATGAGAACATTGAGAACGAACTGTAAATCAAATGGTTAAAGTTTAAAATATAATAGGAGCTGTTTACAGATGTAAACACCCTTAGTACTTAGATACTAAGGCCTTTAAAATATAATTATAAAATAAAACATTAGTTTATTCAGTAAAATCACAAAGATCATTTACAATCGTCTTATATACCTAAGTACTAGGTGATTCTAGGTGCCAGTTCCACGCGACCCTAAAAGATCAATCATTCATTAAAATAATTTAAAACCAAAGCTAAGTAGTGAGACCGCTATATTCATATTCTTCTTCTTGTTCCTGCCCTTATCATATTATCGCAAAGTAAAACGTCACCAGAATAATCTTTTGAAGAGTAGGTTTCTACGAGAGGGCAGTCTTAGGAACTTTTCTGCTTACTCTTACATAGATAGTCTCGAGGCATACATACGACATAAGTACACATACGTATGCATAAAGTATGCGAATACGTGTTCATACATTCCTAGGTATCATATCTAACACATCATATCTAACACACGGGCATTGGGAGTTGCTCTGGTAAATAAAACGTGTCATAAAACCGCTTGATAGAGATAGCAGCATATGGGCTAGCATAATCGGTAGAGTTATTTTGGTAATTGTATGCGCAATCACAAGCCCAAACACCTATATTAATATAAGTAGGTAATTGAAATAACGGACTTACAAGAGATGAAAAACTAAGAAAAGGTTAAAATTGCATAACTTAATAGAATATATAAATAGGGGACAATATTATCAATTAAAATCCGGAAATTGTGCACCTATTTCTGCCACCTAGCAATTACGCTTGCAATGCTATTCTAAATTCTTTAATAAAATAATATTACAGATACCTACATACATCTAATACTAATGTTTGAGACTTGACATGACATCCATCACAGGGTGATAGACGCAGCGTGATGCTGTACAATCGTGGTACAATCAGCCGTTTGGCATAAACATGTTTATGCTGAGGACCCATGTGCCTGGCAAACACACACGCCTATAACTTCGTGTACCTACCTAAAGATCTAGATTTTCAGACTGCGAATTCCTAAATGTCTGAATGCTTAAAAATCAAAAGTTTTTAATGTGTTTGCTGGGAACATGCACATCTCACAGAACGATCTTAAGACATGCTTGTCAGTGCTATGTCTTGTTATAGGGCAAGGTGACTCAACATTATATAGATGAGCAACAAAAACTGTAAAATGTCTTTGAATATCATTTATTTTAAATCAATTATAATGTATAATACATTTCACTTAATGCCATGACAACTATGACTTATCTATGACCCATAAAGAACTATGACATTTTAGATTATTTTATTCACCTTTCTTAAAATTATGGATTATTTTTACTATATATCCTAGTCAAAAAAATAAAGCATATATTTAAAAAAAAATTAAACTTATTGAATCTGTAGCATAATTGTATACTTTGACATTTTCATTAGTAGTAATATTTTATACAGCATATCTTCATTGAAACATAAGTTAGATCATAAAATGAACAGTAAAGTATCCTAAAGCATCATATTTATTTTTCAGAACTACTCGCTCCAGCTTCAGCATTGTTTGTACTATCCTCGGAATGTAAGTGCTCTATTGATGTAGACAATTGTTCTAGGCTTTGTACCAACTTTGCCATTTTATCTCTCGAAGGGGCATTCTCAAAGCTATCTTCAGTTGGCTTAGCCACATCTGCACATAAACGGAAATGTAACCTCGCCAAGTGCTCTTGCTGGTCTCTTATACTGATCATTTGTTCCATACTGCACCCCGAACCAAACGCACTTAGTTTCCCTGTGTGAAAATCATCTAACAATTCAAGAAGCGCTTTCTCCATGTGCTTGACGTCTGGTGTTTCTTTTGGCACATGTTTAGGTTTATTACTGTAGTTGGACCGCATAAGGTCTCTGTGAAGCTTTCTTTCGCTGACGTATGAAACTTTTGTGGACTCATTTACACTGTTGTTACCCGTGCTTGTCACGGTAGGACCAGGGTTCCTAGACGCCAGACTGGCCGCTCCGCTAGACATCTTGTTGCTCGTGACGGGAGACGTCGCCGGTTGAATTGGTTTTTGCTCCTCTTCCTCGCCATCATTCTGCATCAGTTGTTGAGTTTCGTTGACCTCTTCCAAACTCATCAAGTTTTTCACTTTAGATCAATAAAACAGCTTCAATAGATACACGACTGTGATAATTAAGTGAAGACGATATAGAAAATAGTGGATGTGTAAAGAAATTAAAGTAAAATTATATTATTCGCCAAAGATCACCAAACAAAACAAAAACAGCTGAGCTAACTAAACTTATAATATAACGTCAATGTCAATTTCTTTATCTGATGTCACTGTCAATCTACCAAAGAAGCCAAACACATTTTTGAAAGAAAGCAACGCCATCTTGTAAAAACTTAATGCAACTTCTTTTATTAATAGAAGATCTACAAAATGTAGGTACCAAAGTACCATGCACGCAAGACAAGCAGTACTGCCAACTATGCACTATTTTGCTAGTTAAAACTAGCGTATTTTTACTATATTTCATTTAATTAATAACTAATGTGGAAGAATCTGGGACTACAGATTACAGATGAGGCTGGTCGTGTGACACGACCAGCCTCATCTGTAACATCATAAAAAAAATCCAAGGAAGAATAGGAAGAAGAAGGCCGTGGATTAAATAGACAGGGTGTAATGTAACCGGAGGGGTGGACCTAAAGCAACAGGGCGCTAAGGGACCTCAATGCCTATCAATATAGCCCCCATGTATGTTCAGCCTTTCTTTGCCAGTTTAATGCCAATTCTAGATAAGGCTGGAGGCTAACTAAGCTAAACAATAATAATGGAATTCGAAACGACAATGTAATCCTACATTGTTTACGATCTGTTTTATGAAACAACCGTTAAAAAATATCACTACGCATTTTATTATTCTCGCTATTTTCCTCTTTTAAACCTGGCAACACTAAATTGGTACGTTTGCTTTTGCAACTTGTAAATTTTACGATCGACCGATATAATTTAATATTATTCACCGAAACTTCTGAGTTTTGAAGTAATTATCTAGTTCTTAGTAATTCCTTAAATTTTTGTAGATTTCTTCAAAAGCAAGTATTTCTATAGGATCTTTGTTAGACAACCTCCATTGTGTTATTTTTTCTGGCCACAGTGGCCACATCCTCAAATTTACTGTGGCACACAAAGTAGCACATGTTTCGCTCGAATACCGATAAAAAATGCATCTTCACTGAGTGCGTTTACCTCTAAATACTGTATTCTTTCAGGTTAGTTGCCGTTGAAATCTTTATTGCATATCTGGATGAGAGATTGATAGACGATAGCTGTCATACCCACACGCAATTCTTCGCGATTGCGAGGTATTTACACGAACAGTGATACTATTGACCGAAGATGTCGGCCGTGGACGACTCCAAGTTGGATCCGAAAATCCGGACTCTGATCACCAGATTCCTTCACGTGGGCATTGAAAAGCCGAAATATTATCCTGGCTGTTGGACAACCCACAAATATTTCGAGCCTGAAAGATTGCCTGCCCTTGAACAGGCTTTCGAAGGTGGTAGCGATTGTGCTCTGGAGGCAATAAAACTTATTGTAAAGGTATGATATTATTTAATTTAGATCATGGTTACTTCTTGTTTTAACCATTTTAGAATCTCTAACTAAACTTACACTATTATAGACAGGTAAAGAGGGTTGGTACACTCGTTTTGAAACCATCCCGTTTGCGCTTGCAAAGTGCCTGGTGCTAACTCAAGAAGACTTTGTGAAAGAGGCTGTTTACAAAGCCGTCAATGAACTATGCACCACTTCGGAGAAATTGATGCTTTTCAATAAATACACAAGGCTGATGAAAACAGGTATATTCTATAATATGTTTTTGTATACATACAAATAAAATACCATGCACACATATTGGGTGAAACTTAATATTAAATGCTAACAAGAATTTACCAATTACTGTGTGACCATTCAATGTTCAACTATTATTTGTATGATATATATCTATTTTTACGCTCTACTTCTCTTGTTAGATTCTAACATCAGTTGTTGCTTTCTTGTTTGCACAATATGTTTTTAACATATACTCCTCTCTCTTACATATCTTATAAAGATAAAGATAAATTTATTTGCAGAAAAAACATGTAACATAAGACCTTTGTAACCATAATCACTAAATTACAAAGTGTGAGAAACATAATAACTAAAAATAAGGTTACAAATCCATACCCTCCGTGGTAGTTATATAAAAAGTTAAAATATGTATTAAAAGTTAGTGTTGACATTATGTCACCATTCTGTATGGTAATCAAGACACCATAGATAGACCGTAAGGTTTTTTTGAAAGGAGTTTTGAAAAAACTTGGTACATTTTGATGTCATTATTAACCAATTACAGGAAATGGCAAAGGATGGTGCAAAAGCATCAGATTGTGGTACCTTCAAAAGGATCCCATGGATTTGGCTAAAGAAGTGACTAGAGTCCGGGCACGCCATGGACGGTCACACAAAACTATGCTTAGAAAGTCCCATATCAAAATTGTTGATGGAGATAATGGTTAGTATAATTTAAATACCAAATTATACCATTTCATGAATCAACACACAACGCAATACTTTCGAAGAGTATACTAAAATACTCTTTGAAAGTAGCATCTATCTTCAGAGAAATAAATTCAGTAGAAGTAAATAGTATTTTCATAATAAATGATAATTTTTTAATTATTAATATTATCTTTTGACTTCTCGCTAATGAAAAGTAATGATGAATCTAACAATGGAACAGAATAGTCTAGTAAGTAGATGACTAAATAAAATACACTTGTCTAAGAACACTTAGTACTAACAGGTGTTATTATTCATACAAGTTTTGCCTTACTAAATATAGTGATATCAAGCAGCACAATTTATTTGTTATAAAAATATATTTCTGAATACAATATTGCTGACTGATCAACCTTAATTTCGAATTCTTCTTCTTCTTTAATTAATTTAATTTTAACGAGAATGTGTTTAAGATGGAAGCATTACGTTATTGGGTTTTTAGGGTTCGGAAACCAGAGGGTAAAACTAGATCTTATTACTGAGTCTTTGATTTCTGTCTATTTTCAATTCTATAACTATCACGAATAAATTAATATTAAAGAGGGCTTATACATAAACGTGATTTTTATTTATTCGATATTGATAAGGGCAACGGGAGATAGATACGGTACGGAACTCTTCGTGCGCACTTGCCCGGTTTTATTAATAAGTAGGTATAGATACTAAGTTTTCCGTCATAGACTGCTCTTTACCATCAATTTCCCTCATAAGAAGATAGTAATGGGTTATAGCAAAATCTCATAAAACGGCACGCGGACGAAGTCGCGGCGGGAACAGCTAGTTTTAATTAATTCCTTAATATCGAATTAAATAACGGCACAATACACAAGCTTAATATATATTTCAGCTCGTGATGCAATTGTCAAATATGTCATAAACGACATGAAACGCGCTAAGGCCCTTTGCGGCGCCAAAGAAGGCACCAAGGAGATTCTAGACTTCATGCAGAATGTAGAAGATATGAGACATTGTGAGGACCCGGTTGCTGCAGCAGCCATTGCCACCAAACATCACTTCACACTAGATCATGTGCCTTCCCATTTGTTGACGTCACAGGATGTAAGTCAAATCTATTTGAATTTTATTACCTAGGATTTAAGGTCGCAATTTGTTCATCATGAAAGTCATTAAGGAGGTTTTAGACTCCTTGCAAAAGGTTGTAGAAATAGGTGTGCAGCTATTTACAGAGTTGATATAATATTATTTACAGGTCTGGGACGCGATCCTACCTCAGATGGGCTTACGGGATATCCTTCATAATCTCCAACGCATCCACAACATGGGTTTCCTTACTGTCGACTCAAACACCACAGCAATACTGGTCTCTCTAATGAACAACCAGGATATGATCAACAAGTCTGAAGTCACACCAATCGAAGTCTACATCACAATGAACAATTATAAGAATAAAACCAAGTAAATACTGTTTATACATAAACTATGACACTCGTGGCATAATAGTAAAACTATTTTAAAATACTGATTACTAGATTACCTCGTACCACATTAAGACCGGCTAAGTTCTGCAGGAACTGATCTGGCCTTACTGGGGTGAGATTTGCAGGGCACAGTATGCTAAATGACCCAAAAATCGATAATTTTTTAAATCGCGTATGCTAGAGTTGAACTCACAAAACTCAGTTCATTTTAGAACTTGAGTAATATTTACTGTGCAGGGGGACAGACAATGCACAATACACCCCATTGTGGTACGTCAGCAGATCTTATTCTCTATCACCTCAACTAAAATTAGAAGTATTCCTCTATATAATATTCATTATCATCAATCTATATCAGTTCACTGCTTCACTGCACTCACCTACGCCCGTAGGTCTCTACCAAGACGCGCCACTGAGCCCGGTATTTATCTATTTTATGATATTAGTATTTTTTTTTAAATATGTAAGTATAGTAATTTAGGTTAGTAAATAAAGCTATAATATTTTATTTATGATATTAGTATAGATTGTTTAATAAATTTGTGTCTTCCAGGCCCCTAGCGCACGTAAAAGCCAAGGTGATGGGTGAAAAGGAACTGCGTCGTCGAAGCCGTCAGATCTTCGATCCTAAGACCGGTCTGTGGGAGTGGTCCACCACTAAGAGACATCCAACTGAAATTAAGAACTGGGGTAACTTTTTATCATTTTACTAAAACATATACTTACCATTCAAAAAGAAAAACTAGACCATAAATAAAAATCTTCGCACAGGGTTGTCACATAATATATTTATTGTTTACTGATAAAGTTACTCCCGTAGAAATTAAGGCCTGTAGAAGTCTTTTCAAACATATTATGTGGCAACTCTGAGGGAAGATTTTTTCCAGGTTCAGGCACTATAAGAAAATTGCGTATTTTCTTAGCACCATACATACAATAGTTACATCAATACCTACACACTATTTAGGAATTCAGGTTTCATTGGAACTAATTAAACACGAATTGTTTTTAGGCATTCATAAAACCAAGTGAAAGCCAAATGATGCAATAATCTTTGCTTATAACTTATAAGCAAAGATTATTGATATTTATAAGTTCTATTATAACATTTCATTGTACTTAACATCTGTGTATTGCTCTCAAAAAACTATAATCTTAACATATTTAAATAATTCTTTAGGTATCGAGAAGCCGCCGAACCAAGCTATTGTGGCATCTCTAAACAAGCTATTGGATCAGACTTGGCTCACGAGCAAACCCACGAAAAAACGCTACTTGATCACGCTGGATATGAGACACCATATGTTCAAAGGTAACTTAGACATCAAATAAATTACTGAATTGACCATCGTTATTTTAAATCGACTTCAAAAAGTACTGTGAATTCAAAACATACATAAATTCGACAGTATCTTAAATATATTATGTTACCTCATAACTGTACCAAATAAACTGATTTTGATGATTATTTTTTGTTTAAAAGCTGGTGCTATGCATGTGGCCATTTAAATGTAATAAAGATTGAATTTATAAGATTACTTGTCAAAGTCACATTTTTTATCATTGTTAAAAAATACTTTATTTACAATAACAATGCAATTAATGCAATGCAATAACATATCTTGCTTGTGCAATCTCAAAATATCATTTAAATTCTATAACTAAAAAAATGGTAGCACTCCGGGAGTGCCGGCAGAAGTGAAAACTTCAATATTAACGTTGTGTTTTCACTTTTAAGTTTTCACTTCAAAAATATAACCACAGTCGTCATAATGACAATGACAATCACAATGACACAGACACATTCGCGCAAGCGCGAATGTGTTTTCACTTTTAAGTTTTCACTTCAAAAATATAACCACAGTCGTCATAATGACAATGACAATCACAATGACACAGACACATTCGCGCTTGCGCGAATGTGACACAACGACGAAGACAACGAAGACACACTGACACAGACACATTCGCGCAAGCGCGAATGTGTCTGTGTCAGTGTGATTGTGTCATGTCGACACAACGACAATGACAATGACAATGACAATCACAATGACACAGACACATTCGCGCAAGCGCGAATATATAACCACAGTCGTCATAATGACAATGACAATCACAATGACACAGACACATTCGCGCTTGCGCGAATGTGACACAACGACGAAGACAACGAAGACACACTGACACAGACACATTCGCGCAAGCGCGAATGTGTCTGTGTCAGTGTGATTGTGTCATGTCGACACAACGACAATGACAATGACAATCACAATGACACAGACACATTCGCGCAAGCGCGAATGTGTCTGTGTCATTGTGATTGTGTCACATTCGCGCAAGCGCGAATGTGACACAACGACGAAGACAACGAATGATGAACGTCACGTTCGATGAACGTCACGTTCGATGAACGTCACGTTCGATGAACGTCACGAGTCACGTGACCCTGACTGAGTTTTCACTTCAATAAGATGGAAGCGATACAGTTAAATACAAGTTAGGCGAAACGATTCGTACGATATAATAGCGTCTATCTGGTTATGCGCGCGCGGCGAGCGATACGTGTTTCCCGTGCGAGGGTGCTCAGAGCGTCTGTCGGCTGCCGGCGCGCGAGTGCCGCTCCTCGGTCCTCCGCCCCCGCGCTCCGCACCGCACCGCGTGTTGGCAGCGCCTTGTACTCGCCTTGTACGATGTCGCCACAACACTATTTAATTGTTTGAGTCATACGTCGCGTGACCGCAAGTGTGTTCTTTTGTCGTCTCTTGTTTTACGAGCAATGTATAAAAATTAAATAAGATCTTACGCTTTTTCGACGTCACGTGACCCTGACGCGAGTTTGAAAGTTTTTACCCACCCAGCGCCGCTAAAGAAGTTTTCACTTCAAAAAAAAATCTATAACTTCATGAAATTTGTAGGTCGTCATTTCTGCAAGCAATACAGAGTTCCAAAGAAAGAGAAGCCGCCAAAGCCAGCTAAGCCCGGCAAGGTTGTCGAGATACTTCCCAAGCCGACGCCACCCGCCGCCGTCACCGCCGCCGGCGACACCGATCCTGAGAAAAAAAGCAAGAAGAAACTGCTGGCTCAATGTTTCTACCATAACTCTGTGACCCCGGGACATGCTGGTAACATTTTACAATATTTTTTAAATTATTGCATAGCTTCTATCGCGGGCCTTGAGTGTGGAGACCGAATCCAGAAATTCCCTAATGAAAATAACCTAACACTGCGCTAAGGTAATCCAGCAAAAAATGCTTTACAAAGGCAGACCCAGAGTGCCACTCGTCTTTTTTTTTATTAGACTAGACTAGAAAGCTATGCACGGAATTTCTTTGAGAGGTAGGATCCTTTATGATGTTATACGACATATGTCTCTCAATAATTAGCATCAGATAATTAGAAACCCAATTTGTAATGAAACCATACCTCAGATAATAAGTAAGCTGTGGCAATGGGTCGGCCATGTTTGCCGAAGAACAACAATCGTAGACAACGGATACTGGAGTAAGACCGCCTTTAGGCAAGCGTAGTGTATCACGCCACGCATTAGACAAGATGGAGCGACGATACAAGGAATGTAGCTGGTAAACAACATGAGACTCTTCTCAGATGAGCTCAGATGAGCTGGGAGAGACCTACCAGTAGACTGATATAGATTATTATTATTGATGATGAACTCAAATTCGTTATATTCTGCCAGATAGAGTGAACATTTATCAAATTGTTTTATGGTTTCAGCAATAATCATGGCTCTGCAGATTCTGAAACGCGAGAAAAACGCAAAACTGGCGGTGTTCACCGAGGACGGAATACAAATCGTTTCGCTCGAGCGCAACTTTGTCAATCTTGATGAGGCTGAGTTCAAACTCAGGGTAAGTTCAAATCGCTGTTGTATTTGCTAAAGTATAACATTGAATCACTTGTCCGATCTTTATAGGCTTTTTCTTCACAAAGACTTATCACTAATATGTGTTCGTTTTCTTGAGTTTCGATTAATTTTTAGTTCAGGTTAAACTGGTTAGTATCTAGGTTGCAGTATCGAATCAAACTTTTGCTGTAATTTCATCGGCATCTATATCCTACAAACTGACACAGCAATACTCACAGAATGATTGCTTAGTCTGCTTGGCGGAACAAATTAGTCTTTAACAAACAACTCTACTACTTTAGTAATCTCTGCTGTCTGTGACCCAGACGCAAGCACGACAAATATCATCTTTGATATAATCTTCAACATTATTTCGCAGAGTTTGGACCTAGGCCGCGTACAGCTAGACGCGCC
The DNA here is from genome assembly GCA_932527185.1 of Ecliptopera silaceata. Taxonomy (NCBI): domain Eukaryota; kingdom Metazoa; phylum Arthropoda; class Insecta; order Lepidoptera; family Geometridae; genus Ecliptopera; species Ecliptopera silaceata. Next base: position 9,203,206 of record OW052193.1, on the reverse strand, counting down.
GATGGTTTGGGCGGCTAAGAACAAAGAAAAGTTTGATGTATTCATAAACATCGTGGATCGCGTCAGTCGTTATTTGGAGCTCGACCACGACGCACGTGGCGGTCGCGGTAACGGAGCGAGATATGGACCTCCTCCGACTAACAAGAAAGGGGTGCTGTTACCCGATCACTGTCCAGTCCGCGCTCTCGAGAGATACAGGGTCTCATCTAAGCTGAGTAATGCTAAGTAAGTAAGGTTATATCATATTTTGATATTACAGAACTATAAAACTCTTCAAGGCAGAGAGAGACCGGAAACCGCGTTTAGGCAAGCGTAGCGTAGGACGCCCTCCGGCGAGATGGAGTGACGATCTGCGGAAAGTAGCTGGCAAACACTGGATGAGGAGAGCCGAAGACCGGGCTTGCTGGGCGAGTCGTGAGAGAGACCTGCGTCCAGCAGTGAACTAGGTTGATGATGATGATCGATCTCTTCGAAGGAAGGCATTAGTTGCTTAATGTACTCTTTTGGTATATTGGCAATGTTTGTGTTTAAAAGTGGAATTTATGTGTCTATAGTGATAAATAAAGAGTTATCTATCGTGTGTGACAAAACAGACCCAGACTTAGACCTACCAAAATGGCTGATAGACAACTGGCATTTTACAACTTTTTATTTTTATTTGCAGGCTGGTTGTAATGAACCTGGCATCTCACCGCGTGGAAACGACAGACGACACACATTTCGGAGTTCTCGACGTGGTTGGAATAGATGAGCATGTACCGAGGGTTATAGACGCGTTCGCGCTCGGACAATTCAAGTGAAATCGTAGTGAGGCCTGACACAAACTTGTCGGAGAGAACAAGCTTCTATTTAAGATCTGAACCTTCTGAATATAATCATGCAAAGGTTAATAGCCAAGATATTGCGATGAGAAATGTTAAGACTTTAATGTAACTTTGAACACTGCCAAGATTCATCCTTGCAATGTCGTCAATCAGAACGAAATGGCATTGATTAACAGTGATTACCTTGTGACAGAAATTGAGAGGTTCTAAAAAGCCCCGAAAAGCCTTTTAAAGTATGTCGCGTTTAATCTTTTCAATTTATCGGTATTGTTATTCGGTAGCGGTAATTATATTGGTAAGTTTATAATACTTTATTTCAAAATTATCATTATTTTCGTTCTCGAATCGCATTCGCAATACTTTATAGGATACCTAACTTGAGCTTTATCAAAAACTTCTTTTAAACGCAAAAAAAAACTGTTAAAAACCCAGTATTTGCTAAAATATTCATCACATGCAAAAATTAAATAGAAGCTTGTTTCATAAAACGTTTTGTAGAGCGTGTATTTGATTGTCAGGTTGTTTCGTGTGGTTTGCGTAAAACAGGACACATACAAATGTTAGAGCGATACGAAAAAACTCAGATTTTACTTCTCTTTCTCATACTGTATACCAGGGGTCACCAAATGGCGGACCGCGGTCCGCATGCGGACCGAAAAATATATCCCACGCAGTATTTTTGTTGACGTTAATTCGAAAAATTCCGGGCGAAGTAACGAGTAATGTCAATAGTTTGCACCAATTCTAAAATGTGCGGACCGCGAAGGTCATTTTATTTCTTAAAATGGACCCCGAGCGAAACTAATTGGTGACCCCTGCTGTATACGTTCTGAAAGATCACAACGATTTTGTTACAACCTGGCTATTGAAAATTAGGGTGGGTTCCCAACCAGTCACACCAAATCCAGTCAGTCACACTGTGACTCGTTGGGAAAAAAAATCCCAACGAGTCATAATGTGACGAAAGTGTAACTGGTTGGGAAATAGAGCTCATTCAGCGTTTACAAACGTTCGAGAGTTGTAACTCAGGCTTTACCCTTGCAACACACGCTTTATAACGTCTACGTCGTCTGCCCGTCGATTTCTTTAGTTTTCGCCCACTAAGAACCGTGTTTTACGAGTTTTTCGCGAGTTGCATTTGTTTCTTATGTCAGTGACATAAGAGGCCACTGAACGTGTCTTCTGATGCATGAAACTTTAATACGAATTTTTTCCACGCGATATATTCGTAATAGTTTATTTTTAATTACCTACTAAATTTCAATCAAGTTTGAATGATATCTTGCCGAAGTAAACCATGACAAGTATTTATGAAATATTGTACCGCATTTCGATATTTTGCGATTTGCTCGACGCTTTCACGGTAGTTTAGTGGGTGGATTATATTTATCGTAGTCACTTCGGAAACCCTCGTTAATACCTCAGTATTTACAAGAAAAATGTTTAGATAAAATCTAACCGCTTGTTGTTCCGAACTCCGTATGACGTCAAAACGGAACTGTGAAATTTTAAAGTGATTCGGACATAGTCCTCAAGATCTTATCCTATATTCGCATAATTTGTACTGAGCGATAGGTGTGATTTCATTGCTTATAGTAGTTATAGTATTCGGGCAGTTATAACAACTGTTCTCCGTAATCTTGGTTTTGGATCTCTGCTTATAAAGTAATTATAAGAGCACTGTTACTTCTATAAGTTGCAAGTACTTTGAATCAACGATACAAATTGTTTGCGAGTGCAGTTTAATACCGCACCATGCAGTTTGATTCACTTGATACAGTAATTTATTATAGTTTAGCTTTCATTCTGACTCAAGTACAGTTCATTTAAGATTTTTGTTTTGTATTTTTAAGATTTTTTTATTGTGATGTGTTGATGATATCTTCCAATTTGTAACAATACGTTGGACGTGATTTTGGCAATACTTGATTGATCCATATCTACTTACGCCGAACAAGCAATAAGCTTTGCAGTTACTTAGCTTTAGTTTTAGGTAACTTCGTTATTATAATAATAACCATTTTGTTTATGTTTACCTTACAGTTTATTTATCTTTATATTTAGTAGTTAAGGGGTTTATCTCTAGAATTAGGTATGCTTAGGTTTTGTAGCTTGAATTACACCTCAGGATCTTTTTGTTCATTCAAAAATCTGATTCCTGGTGCATTCAACTATTTTGTATTCGGTCAGTAAGAGGCAAAATTGTGACGAAAGGAACATAATATCTCTTTTATCTGTTAATAAAAGAAAATATTTCAGAAACCTGTCCTCAGCCCAACCTGTAGTCAGCACATAAAAAATCTTGTTACAATTTTATTTGTAAACTAATTGTTACTTCATTTTGCGAGGTTGTGCCTAGTAAATTGTATAGCCAAAGTAAATGCATTTTCAGTGCTGACCTAAAAACGCTGTGTCTTAGAAGTTAGTGTAATTAGAGCATATCTTTTGTATGTTAAGCTGAATGAAAACAGACACATGCTCATAATTTCTATCGGCTGTGGAAATAACATTTTACGATCCCGCGTACGAATTCGTACCTAGATATTGAAGTACCGATCTTTAAACCTACAAATTATAAAATAATGGGCATGGATCGGCTTTCTAATGTAGAATAGGTGAAATCCGTTTCAGAATGTTGGTAACTTTTTTGTACTGATCAAATGAGCGGTTTCTTCAGAATCTGTGATCACTTGGTACTCTCTCGGGTTTAAGTATTTTGTATAACTGAAAAATGAAGAGATTTGTAAACTATTAATACTTAGGTCATTCGCTTTTCATTATTTTATGTATCATTTTGATATTTGATAAAATAAGTCGACACAAGTTGTACGTTTTTTCGATTGTCGATTTGTATCTCTATTCTTTATTATTTTGTAGGGACTATGTATGTCGCATACTGTGATTACTGCTTTGGCAACTCCAAATCTAGTGATATTAACTTATCAGGACTGAGTTTCATTGAGACATTAAATTGTGACACTAAATTCGCCTAACGTTATCTAATATTGACCACGGTCAGGTAGCTGATCCTGAATTGGATAAAATCACTTCACTTTTCATTTTTCTATTGGCAAATTCAAGTCTGCTTGTGCATTGTATTATTATAATTTCAGATCGTTCCGTCCTTAAGTCATCACATGTATTTGCAAAATTATACGTTAGAAACTAAGTCCTATGTGTATTTAAGTCTCAGCATTATCAACCATCAAATCGCACCCCGCAGTGTATTATTTCTTTTAAGTTATAACCCGTAGGTATAAAAATGTACTTGCATGTTTGTTTTCGCTAAATAAACTTTTTACATAAAACCAAGTTTATATTACTTTTCTGAAGTTTTAAGAGAATAGGTGTCAGATATACAGCACCACACTAGGACAGCTTTCATCGGAATTACAGTACAGTAAAAACTAATTTAAATAAAGCTTGTATTAAATATCAATTAGGCATCGAGTAGATACACTATAGAGATACAATGTTCTTTATTGTGTAGATAGAGATCCGAGAAAAATCCGCCAAATCTCGGCATCGACCGCTGCGCTAAAACCTTATTACATTTCTACTGGATATAGACCAGGCTCGATAGGTTTTAAAACCAAAGAAATTAATAGTAGGATGAAACCCATTAGAAAAGGAAGAGAATATTATAAATAAGATCTTACGCTTTTTCGACGTCACGTGACCCTGACGCGAGTTTGAAAGTTTTTACCCACCCAGCGCCGCTAAAGAAGTTTTCACTTCAAAACATATTATGGAAAAATAATTTACGGGCGATCTGAGTTCGGGAAGGGGGTGAGCTTTTAAGGATAAAAAACGCTTTTTCTCGATTTCCGGCAAAACAAAAAGTTCTGTGGAAAAAAGTCATGGCAAAGTTGTAGGTAATTAAAAGATCTAAAACTTTTGTAATATACTTACACTTTTTTTCACACAACCTCAAGATGTATGTGAAAAATTCAAAAAACCAAGTTTTTGGTATTTTATTAATATCTTTAAAAAATCTGATTTTATATAAATAAAAATGTAAATCGTTCTATTAAATGTAGATACTTTATTCGAATAACGTTATTCATTACAATATTTTATATTTTTGAAGTGAAAACTTCTTTAGCGGCGCTGGGTGGGTAAAAACTTTCAAACTCGCGTCAGGGTCACGTGACGTCGAAAAAGCGTAAGATCTTATTTAATTTTTATACATTGCTCGTAAAACAAGAGACGACAAAAGAACACACTTGCGGTCACGCGACGTATGACTCAAACAATTAAATAGTGTTGTGGCGACATGACGTGACGATGACCAACGAAGACACAGACACATTCGCGCTTGCGCGAATGTGTCTGTGTCTTCGTTGGCTTCGTCGTTGTGTCACATTCGCGCTTGCGCGAATGTGACACAACGACATGACACAATCACAATGACACAGACACATTCGCGCTTGCGCGAATGTGTCTGTGTCAGTGTGTCTTCGTTGTCTTCGTCGTATTATTATTATTCGCGCGAATGTGACACAATGACATGACACAATCACGACTGTGGTTATATTTTTGAAGTGAAAACTTAAAAGTGAAAACACAACGTTAATATTGAAGTTTTCACTTCTGCCGGCACTCCCGGAGTGCTAGCTTTTTATTTTTATTTTATTCATTTAAATAAGAGGAAAAAATATATATTTCTAATCAAATAAATTACAGCGTATTTGGGACGTAAAGTTTTCACCAAATTTAGTGAAAAAATATAATTGTTTGTAAAAGATATTAATAAAAAACCAAAAACTTGGTTTTTTGAATTTTTCACATACATCTTGAGGTTGTGTGAAAAAAGAGTGTATACAAAAGTTTTAGATCTTTTAATTACCTACAACTTGGCCATATGACTTTTTTCCATAGAACTTTTAGTTTTGCCGGAAATCGAGAAAAAGCGTTTTTTACCCTTAAAAGCTCACCCCCATCCCCTTCCCGAACTCAGATCGCCCGTAAATTATTTTTCCATATGTTTTTATAATATTCTCTTCCTTTTCTAATGGGTTTCATCCTACTATTAATTTCTTTATCTTTTTGTCATTTTTCAAGCTATCTACCCCGGATAATATGTACTCGATGCAATTAAGTAACATCAGCAATTTTGATACATTATTATTTACTTGCTTAGCTTGAAAATAATAACTATTGTCCATCTTGATTTTTACTTACTAATCTTATAAATTCTGTTGCGGCAACACTATTTAGGGTGGAGAAGTGTGTTGTTCCGAATATCCGTATCCGCGGAGCTCAGCGGAAAAAATGAGATCGATACTGGAGTAGGAGATAAACGGATACTGGAGTGAAGACCGCGTTTATACATTGCGTAGTGTAGAACGCCCTTCGGCCAGATGGAGCGACGACCTGCGGAACGTAGTGGTTAAAAACTGGGTAGGGGGCCCGATTTTGTTAAAATGTAACGTAAACGGTTCGTTTATGCAGCAGCTACGGTTCACCAACCATGAAACATTTACGTTACAATTTAGGACCATCTGGGCCAAGGAGAGCCAAAGACTGGGAAGACTGGAAAGACTGTGGCACGTCTTGGAAGAGATCTACATCCAGCAGTAGACTGCTATAGGTTGATGATGATTATGAAATATTTGGCACTTTTAATTAAATACATATACATTTATATTCTAGCAAGTTGCTACGCCAATAGTATAACAAGTCAAATATACTAAATCCAGTATTCCTTGAGATCACTAATACACGCGCCGACACCGATTGAGTGACAAAATAAAGATCTGTATTTACGGATCTTGACACTAAATATCCGTATCCGGAATTCGGATATGCATTTTTTGACGATCAGGCACGTCACTAGTGCTGTCATGTCACTGTGACAGTCATGTCATGTCTGTCTGTCTGTCTTTCTCTTTACTTCCTCTTTGTTTTGTGAACCAAAATTCACTTTTTTTAACTTATTTCAACCAACAAGCAGAGCGTAGTTTCTTTTTTGATCAAAAGAAAATCAAAATCAAGTAACCACACAATGAGTGACGTGGATAAATGGATAGAAATAGCAAAGAGGTGCAAGTATTTACCTGAAGATGATTTGCGGGAGCTCTGCAATATTGTGTGTGACCTGTTACTTGAGGAACCTAACGTGCAGCCCGTTCAGACCCCTGTAACTGTTTGCGGGGATATACACGGCCAGGTAACAAAGTATATTCTCCCTACACTTTTGCTGTAAACCCAAATATTTACGAAAGTTGACGAAAACTAATATAAAAAGTTTCGGCTCAAGTTCTCGATCCCAAAGCATTTTTCACTGAATATACATCGTTTTGATTGACTAAACACTTCAACCCGCAACTCTGAACATTTTGCAGTTGAAATACGTATGCATGCATTATCAGAATCACTTGTTTCAGTTTTATGATCTTGAAGAGCTGTTTCAACGGGGAGGGCAGGTTCCACACACAAAATACATATTCATGGGAGATTATGTTGATCGAGGATATTACAGTTTGGAAACCTTAACATTGCTTATGGCTTTGAAAGCTCGATATCCAGACAGGTAATCTTTTACACTTGACACCTGATGACCTGACTACTAAAATAAATTTTTGATGTATGCCACTTCAGTTTTCAGAGATTCACTATAGTGGTTTAAAAGTAGGTTTCGCTGCACTAAATACTTACCTTTTCTCATCAAGACAACTTTTTATCAGATAGACCCAATTAATTTAAGACAAACTCAAACCTAATTTTGTTTAAATTCTCTTTCAGAATTGTTTTACTCAGAGGAAATCATGAGACAAGTCAGATAACAAAAGTGTATGGATTCTATGATGAGTGCCTCAACAAATATGGCAATGCAAATGCTTGGAAAGACTGCTGCCGAGTTTTTGATCTCCTTACAGTAGCTGCAGTGAGTAGAATATACTATTAACCATTTAACTGCGTTTATTTTAAAATCATAGTTATAAAAGTTTTTTTTTTTAAAGTAAAGAATATAATAAAAACCTTAAAAACTAGATTGCCACTAGCAGCTGGATAAGGCCCCTTATTACATTATCACTCTTAGCAATAAGGCTGCCTATTGTACTGTAAATATAAAGTGTCTTTTCTGTAAAATTTCTGGCAATTAAGTTTTTTTCTATCTATTTAGTACAGTCATTTTTGTTACAGCTAATAGATGAATCAATACTATGTGTACATGGTGGACTATCACCAGAAATATCAATGCTCGATCAAATCCGATGTATTGATAGAAATCAACAAATACCTCACAAGGGTGCTTTCTGTGATCTCCTATGGTCCGATCCAGCTGATGTTAAGATGTGGTTAGTATTATCTATTTATTTAGTATGTTTTAGGTGCTAATAGTAGCAGGGTATATTAAAAAAAAAGGTGCTAATAACAGTCAAAACCTGAATGAGACAGAAATTGAATTAAAAATGTCTAGAATCTCTGTCTTTACGATTCCCTGACACAAAAAAGAAGTCCTCTACTTTTCAGGACTTCCTAGACCTGCTGTCATGCTGGTGGTAAACTTATCACCAGCATGGATAAGTCAACTGCTGGATAAATTTAACCTGTCCTTTACCATTAACTAAAATAAAAAAATCATATATCTGTGAAAAGTAATGAAACAAGCTGATGGGGTGTTGTTTTTTTTCTAGGTCCGTGAGTCCGAGAGGTGCTGGATGGTTGTTTGGTAGCTATGTAACAGAATTGTTTATGGAATACAACAATTTAATACTAATATGTCGGGCACATCAACTTGTAAATGAAGGTTTGTATCTGATTCTTATTCATATTATCCTAATTCGCCATTTAATTCCATCCCATTTATATAACTCTTAAAATAAAAAACAATCATAGTTACCGATTTACCAGAAAACATTTTTTTTATTTTGTTTATTTGGGACAAAAAGCTCTAATAAATCTAGTAGGTACTACTATACCTAGGTACACTAGACTTGTAAAATTATAATAAATGTTTTATTTACAGGGTACAAATACATGTTCGACAAACGGTTAGTAACAGTTTGGTCAGCCCCCAACTACTGCTATCGCTGTGGCAACGTCGCATCTATTCTAGAATTCAACACAGTAAATGATAGAACTGCAAAAATATTCCACGCCGTCCCCGATAGTGAAAGGGAAGTACCCCCACAACATACAACCCCATATTTCTTATAAGTATTCCAGTGAAGTATTCCACAATGTATAAAATGTATTATGTAAATAAATTGTTGCATATTGTAATGTTGACTTTTATTTGCAAGTGTAATAGAACTCAAATTTAAATAGGGACTTAGGTAGTACCAATCAGTTCAAGTGAGTGGAATTTTTGGTGGAATAGTTAGGTTAGGTGGGTATAATGTAGGTATTGTTTTAATTTAAAGGCCTAATGTTGTAGACAATAAATTTAGCCTAGCAAGGTTATTCTGGACACTTTGATCTCAACAAAGATAACCCAGAAAAAAGACCCACACACAGCTATTTCTGCTGGCAATTAATAAAAAATATCACTACTTTAGATTCCTTTCTAGGTACCTCAGATTTTCAATACTATATCTACCTACTTTACTTACAAACAATCTTAGTAGTGCAGAAACAGAATTGAAACAACAAACTCCAGAATAAAAATGCCGCTTTATTTATTTCAATTTACAATATAATACTTATGCAACACTTCAATCCCTGTTATAATCGAATGTATAATCAAAGTAAGATTGATCGAAACTCTGGACTCTCACGTAACCGTCCTCGCCTCCTGACGCGTAACTCTTTCCATCGGGATGGAACGCCAAACTGTTGATAGGACCGAAATGTCCCTTAACTCTTCCGAATTCCTCCTCGAATACAAGATGGAAGAAACGTGCGTCGAATTTTCCGTGTCGGGTGGATGTAGTTGTGACTTCCATAGCGTCTTGACCTCCTCCGATAACAACATGGTCTAGGATAGGGCTGAGCGCGGCAGAGTTGACAGGTCGCTCGGTTTTGTATTCTTTTAGGAGTTCTAAGGAGTTTGTGTCAAATAGTTTGGCTGTCTGATCCTTGGATGCTGTGATGAACATGGTTCCGTCTCGAGACAGCTGCATGTCATTGATTTGGTGGGTGTGCTCCTTTATTGAGTGGATCTTCTTGCCAGTCTGAAAGAAAGAACATGAATTAATGGGGTTTACTTAGCCATTTTGTGTACAATCAACAGGAATTCGTAATCTATAAGTACTAATGTTTGTAATAAATAAATTAACTTGAAAATTACTGCACCAATTTCAAAAATTCTTTCAGCATTATAAAGCTACATTCGCCCTTAGCAACATAGTCTATATTTATTGTTAATAAAAATTGTGGATTCTCACTAAAACATCAGCCACCTATCTTATAAAAAGTTAGCGTTGACTTTGTCATCATTACATATGGTAATCAATACTCCAAGTCTGCGCTAAATTTTAATAAGACAGATTGTAGTAATATAACCAAATGTCCACAAAGCTGATACAAGCCACTAGTAATCACTAAAATAAATAAATGTTTGTTGGACCTTACCTTCAGATCCCACTGAATGATATCTCCGGCTTCGTGCCCAGTGATGATGGTCTCGTCCAGGTTGCCCCACACCATCGATGTGACCTTTGTGTCTGTGATTTCCCATTTCAGAATGGGAGCTTGGCTGGAGAGCGAGTCATCAACGGTTCTTGTGTCAATGACAAACACCTGAAAGATTGGTCATTTGAGTAAAATAGTACATACACTACTTCAATTTATTTTTTCAATTGTAAATTTAAGGACAGAAGTAAGTCTTTCAATTTAAAACCAACCCATGCTAAGATTGTGACTATGAAAATGAGTTAGGTACACCATTCATATAATGTGTTAATATGTTAAGCATTCATCTAGATTTACATCAGAATTATACTAATATATGTTTGAAAATTTAATAAATCTTTGTATTAATATATTGGAAGAGTATATACCTCACAGGGATGACCCATGGCTTTGTCAGTGGTGTATGCGGCTTGGTTGGCACTGTAACTGAAGTTACACGTCCGCACCGACGAGTTTGTCTTCACTGTGGCAATGTTGGAGCCTGTTTTCAAGTCCCATAGTCTGAAAATGAGGAGTAAGTTGTATGAGTGAAATGTCCATGAATATACTTATTTATTTATAACTGTTGAGTTACATGCAGCTGTTTTCATTTGCTGTGTAGATTTGATGTTGCCAAGAAACAGAAAGTATTGTGCAATTTTATTTACCCCTTTGTAGATTTACAGTCTATCTTTTAACAAGTTAGTGCAGACTTCATATTTTGATTACCTTATATAATGGTGACACAACACAATGTCAGAATTTTCTTAGCTTTAGAGCTTTGTACATGTATTGTGATGAGGAAAATAGTTACAGTAAGTTTGTATGTTATTGGATTTTTGTAATTGAAAGAGACTGAGTTATAATGTAATAATACTGACTGTCTAATAAATGTAAATAGTATTACTGACCTGCAAGAACTGTCACCACCTCCAGTGATAAGATTAATGCTCTGCCAATCTACATCAAGACACCACACCACACCACCGTGCCCATTGAATGTGCCAAGTCTCTCGCCGTTTAGGGACCACCAAACATTCGGCTTCGAGTCCTTAGCAGCGGAAAACAACAAGTCTCCTTCTCTGTTGTACTTGATCTGTGTTATAGCACGTTCGTGCCCTTGCAGCATCAGAGGTTTCTGAAATATTCATGATCATGACAACACAACCTCGCACATAATGTTTTCTTTCATGTAAAGTTTCATGCATAGATAAACAGAAATTGAATATTAGGAGGTAAAGCTCTTTTCTTACCATATTTTATGGGTTTTATGTTTCTTTTCCGACTAAATAATAGAAAATGCAATTATTTGTAGTCTGACATGTGGCAAAGCGGCAGGTAATTCTTGACAGAAAAATAACTAAGAAGAAGAAAAGAATGAACAATTTTTTTTTTTTTTTATTTATTTGCTCTTCCGAGCAGGCTAAAGTTTTAGAACCATACCGCCTAGTCTTACGTAAATGTTTTTCTCTTAAATTAGTTTATTTTCTTTATTATTTTATTTACAACGTCTTCCCGTTCACTTTACACTTCTATCTGACTATCCAGCATTCACTTTACACTTAGATATGTTTTTCCCGCCATCCCCAAAATGGCGGGAAGTCCACTTATTTTTCGTACGTTATGTTTATCTCTTAAGTTAATTTGTTTTCATCAGTATTTCATGCACTCACTTCACAGTTATGCTTTTCTCGTAAGTTAGTTTGTTACAGTAAATGTTTTTCTCTTAAATTAGTTTAATTTCTTTATTATTTTATTTACAACGTCTTCCCGCCATCTTGAAGATGGCGGGAATCAAAGAATGAACAATAGACACTTAAATTCTCACAGACTGCACTCTAATACTCCTTCATATGCACAGACTAAACAAATAAACGTGTGAACTTAGTTTTGCTACATGCCGCTAGATGCTGCTATATAAAGTTTTCTCAAAAACAGTTATCCATAATAAGTTGCTCTTTGCTGCCACTAGATGCCCTAATCAACAACTCGTAATAGTACAGTGTCGTAGCTTTCGTGCTACGCCTACGATATGGCTACGATGCTACGCTAGACGAATCCTTTAATAATAGTTGGTTCGAGAGTTTTTTTCTGTTGTTATGTACGTACATATGTTGGTATGCTCATACGTAGAACTATAATACTGTACGACTACGTACTTTTGATTGTTCTTTGAAATAGTAAAAATCCAAGCAAAACTATCACAAGATATATCTTAATATCTTATGTTCGTAAAGTAGTCATACATACCTACTCCTGTCCACGTTTACAAACTTCGTCGTATTCTTAGCCAGTATCTTGGGAACGCTTCCGATTGGTACTGATTTGGACCAGTTGAGCTATCTAGAGATCGTTTGCAACTGTTTTTTCTGTATTTTATAAGCCTACATTTTGTAAATATTGTAATATTCTTAGACTGAGTATTTTTATCAAAAGATGTCAGTAGAAAACAAAAAAATACAACTGTAGATTAATTCACATACATTTTATTTTCTTAAATTATTAACCATTGATTTCCAAGAGTACAACTAAAAAACAAAAATTAAAATACAAACACGTTATGCATCGCTAACAAAACACAACTGTAGGTAACTTCTCTTGGCAAACCAGTTCACAATCTGACTACTCAGGCGCACCACTTACGAGACAAGACATCATAAAATACCCATAGTATTCACTGACACTGCCAACTTACTTGGTCGAAATAACAGCCTTTTAAAACCATCAAGAACAGTCCATCAATCAGCTACAAAAGTGATCTGCTACATACAAACACAGAACCTAAGGTAATACTTAAATATGCTAGGTCAGAGGCTGTGGTAAATAGACGACTCAGCACTGAATAAACACTGCTCATGTCTGTATAACTGCTGAGACAGTATACAGGGTAAAAACAGGGCCTAAACACGTGCTAAGCAACGCCTCTTTATCTTAGCCTGAAAGCGATAAGTCTTGATATTGAGCGAGCCCAACTAAACACGTGAATACAGCACACTCAATCACATAGAAATCTTAAATAAGGTTTGAATCAAAAACTACTTCTGAGGCACTTCCAGTGATACCTACTGCGTGAACAGTGATCTGAAACTATTTTAGAGTTAAACGTGAAGACGAAGTATCTATACTTAGATAAAAGTACAAGCGAAACGTGTTTGTTCACGTAACTGTAACAAAAACTTCGATTTAATTATGAATTAACAGATATCTATGCACTTACAGTTCAATATCAATCTGTAACATTAAATTTACACGCAACAAACATTCGCGAAAGTTACCAAATATATATTATTTTCTTACGGCTTTACAATCGACTTCGTTAATTAATACAATGTCTAATGTACACAAACAGTTCAACCATTCTTTTACCCGAAATACTTGAAACGCTATGTTTTATACACAACAAACCTTACTCTACGAATGTGAAAATATTTCGTCACAATATCTTAGACGTAATTAATTATTCTCTTATGGACTGTAAAGAAATTGTGAAATGCATTAAGTTTTTGTTACACCCTTATAAATATATTAACATTATTATGTAAATTACTATATCAGTCAAAATATTTTCGCAATAATAACTAAGGACCGACCTCGGAGACTTCAACTGAATTACTCGAAAATCCTTTTACAATAAACATTTTCATACAATTAAATTATTAAATTTATTTTTTAGTTTCTCTAGTCTTCCAAAGATGAAGGGCATTAAAATGTAAGTTAGAATAATATTTGTAGTTTTATTCACGAATTAATGATTATTTGGTAAACAAATTGTCTTATTAAAATATTTTATGTTTTACGCAATGCATGTACATTGCGTAATTCTAGCTGAAAGTCAGAGATCGGTCGCGGCTTTACCGAACCCCGTAGTACCGAGATTCGAGGTAAGGTTCTATTACAAACAGCAAGCAAAGCAAACCAAATAAACAAATTCTGTTCTCGTCAGTCAATTTCGTTATAAATAAGTTATAAATTTATAGTAAAATACTTTAGTGTTCCATTATAATTGAAAAAAAGCCAAAAAAAGTATGCAAACGAGTTGAAGAGCAACGAAAAGCGAGTGGCGGTCTTAACGTCGTATTTTCACTATTTATTTACATCTATGTTAGCCTCTGCGGGCTTTCCGTTTTCTAATCTAATTAGGTACTCGCCAGTAATGCGCCAATTTCATTGTATATCCACTAACAATACTATCCTTTGTACAACGCCAATAACATTATGAATCTAGTCCCCATTTTGATACAATGCCGTTAGTTCCGACTTAACAATAACTACGCTACTAACAAAATATGTGTCAGTTTATACTTACATAGGTACATTACATTTACACATTATTATAGAGCGATGCACGATTCGCGATTATAGTTAACAAATTATCCGTCATTGTTTAAAAATCTATAAAGGCATCTTTACCTCAGACTTTAGATTACACCTTCGTCGTTCTGATGGTGTTTTATCAACTACTTATTTTTAATTAAGTTATATAAATGAATAAATAAATATAGTTACCGAATTGGCGTGTTTTCACGCAGTGAGACCGAGTTGGCTAGGTCACTCCACGCTACCCGGCCAACCGAAAGGTGCATAACTACATGCATGATTCTGGAACGTGTATCCCGATGCTATCACTGTTCTATCACAATTAACTAAAAATTTCACCGACGTCGCTATATATAACTAAATAATAACAAAAACTAATTAGGCATTTGATGGCAGTATCGTAACTGGTTGTATTCGAACTAATTACAATGTACAAACACGTAAACTAATGCTTAACTAATGGTAACAGGGTGAGGAACGGACGTCTATCGCTCATTCAGGTAACAGGATCGCCTAAAATTATACGTCATCAAAAAATTTATAGGTTTTGAATCCAGCAGACTTCCAGAAGTCTTTAAAACTAGAATCAGGCGTAGCGTACTCTTTAGTACGAATTTGTAAGAGTTAAAAGTACAACGGGCGGCAAGCCCGTGTAGCGCCAAACAAGATAAAAGCTACGCGATAGGAGAAACACTACGTAAATATCAAAGTCGGAATCTAGCGCTGTGCAAGATAAAGTGCACTTTATTACGGTGTCAGCCTGTACTTATACAAATATTACTTGTTCAGAAACTATTGTAAGAATAGCCAAGAAAACGTGGTCAAATAAAAAGCTCTATGTATGTGTGAAAACGTGCGAGACTACGTTGTTTTCCTAGTATATCGTAAAAATCTAATTACCTAGAACTTAAGTCCTTAAAACGAACTTTTTGGTTGTATTTACTTATTTTAATTGGCGTACACCGCCTCCTATTCTAGTGGTAACAGTTCACCGTTGATGGAACGTTTATATATAACATTTAACAAATAATACGATTTATTATATTTAGCGGCATTTAATATAACTTTACTGATAGGCAGTTGACAGTACGTTAGAAGAGTCTTTCATATTAATTAGTGATTGTGAGTGAATTTTGATAATGTGATAGATACCTAATATTACGAGTAATTATTAATTATGGTTAATGAAAGTAATGGATAAATAAGAACAAAGAAAAGTCACATAGATGAGAGCTTCGGTGTCAATACGATGAGACGTTTTTGATACGACTTTGATGATTTTAAAGGAATGCTAAGAGGGCTGATGAAGTGAGTTCAATGTTTATCAATAGTTGGTTATTTAAATTAATGTACTTTTATAATTTCCAACAAATACATAAAAATAAGTTAAATTCAAGATGCTTTGAAGTGATTTTGCGTCTGCGTTATATAGATATTGATTTGAAAGTAATGATTTTGAGTATCTGAACGTTTGAAAATATTGAGCATAATTCACAGTTGAACACATTAAAGGAAGCAAAAAATTCGATTGCTTTTAAGACTTATATAAAACGCGGAGCAAACGAACGTGGACTAACAAGTGAAGGACTTATATTCTTACCTTAATTAGAAAGTAGGAGAATGACGTATGCTCAGTTTAAAGTTATCCGAAGTATTGACGAAAAAATGCATAAGTTGTGACTATAAGAAACGCGTGTCTCCACGATACTTTAAGTTAGTGTATAAACAGTACAGTTGTTTAAAAGCAGTCTTGGTAAACACTGAGAGTAGGTACTTAGTGCTAATTACGTTAAGAACAATTCATATAAAATTAAATTACTAGTTCAATATTACACACCCAATACAGTTAGCCTAAAGTATGTCTAAATACAAAATGCAAACTAAAACAGCAATATTTCATTTACAAGAAACAATTTTGTCTAAAACAACATCTTAATATTAAATACGCTATATGTACAGAAATAATATATTATGCGATTCTCCGACTGACAAAAATTTAAATAGTAACATATTAATATATTTTAATCTATCTTAACACTATGTAGTATACACTACCACGTATAAAACACGCATCCAAGTCCCTGGTAGCTTACGATAACTATTTTCATTTTAATAATAAATCAGTCTGTCAATTGGGACGTTTTAATTCCTCTACTAAACATTAAACCAATCAAAACACACATCGACACGAGTTGTGTCCGCACTGTCATATTGTCTATGCACTCGTGGGCCGAGCACTGCGAGTCCGGGGGCGGGCCGAATCCGGCTCGAAGCGCGGGCCGAATCCGGCTCGAAGCGCGGGCCGAATCCGGCTCGAAGTGTGGGCCGAATCCGGCTCAAAGCAGAGCTCTAAGGCTCGAGTGCGTTTGTACGAACACTTGTGCTGGAGAGGCTCTGAACACATGGTCGGCGGTCTTAAGACGAGGGATGCGGGGTGGCCCGCTCGTACATCGAGCATTAGACACCCTGCTGGGCCATATACTATCTGATCTCCGCGGAGTTCAACACGAACGGAACGTAGAACATTTTGCTCTCGAGCAGCAGGTTCGCCGCGGCTTGGATCTGAAAGTTGAAAAGCATTGTGAAAGCTCTGATTGTAAGGACTTTCTATTGCGAGCTCTTACAATCTACAATACTTGGTGATAAATTTGTAGGTATCTGGGTTGCTGACTTGTTGTAGCGACAACTTTACAACGTTTCTCTAGCTAGTAAATGGGACTGGCTGACACTAAAATTCAATATACAAAGTTGTATTCAAATAGAACAACTACAAATGAGAATATCTAGGGTTGATAGGGTAACCCTTGCTTAGCTGTAGTCAACATGATCATTTCCTTCAAGTTATAGGTCTTTTAGTTTGGGAAAATTTTATAAATACATAAATATTACTGGTAAGATCTTTCGCGTTTGACATTCTAAAAGTTAAAGAGTCCTTTAGTTTAGGCAAATTTTATATATAGGTACCTACATAAATATTACTGGTAAGATCTTTCGCGCTTGATATTCTTTGCGATTTCAAATGACCAATAAATAACCTATAAAGTATTACCTAAAAAGTATATACATGGCAAATGCACTAAATGTGCGAGCCATAAAAAAAAAGTATACATAAGGCAAATGCACTAAATGTGCGAGCCATAAAAAAAGTATACATATGGCAAATGCACTAAATATGCGAGCCATAAAAAATAAGTTTACATTACTTACCTCAGGTATTCTGGCAAAAAGCTCCTGTAGCCTGCCAGGATGATGTGGCGCGGCGTGCTCCAGAAAACTGCGCAGAACTTGCACGTATCTGTCCTGGATGCCTTCGAGTTCCACCTCTGCAAAAATACAATCATTAAATAAAATATTCTAAACTTTTTATCTGGGTTTTCTACCTTAATTTTATACAAAAATATTGTCAGATTCTTATAAAATGTAAAAACGGTTCAAGAATTTCTTATTAAGTAAAAATGATGCAGTGGCATCTTATAAAATAAACCTATTTAGTACTAGATTTCAGTATAAGTTTATTCGCTGACGTATGATATCTCAACGCCAGTTGTTATTGAATGCGTTTACATACAAATTAGTTATTTAATAAGACGATACACAAGATGGCATTGGACTATTAAAAAACCATTGTTTTAATTTTCCAGTAACACGCATTCATATAAACGTTTCTACTCGCCAATAGATGGCGTTAGCACGCGGCGGTAAACCAATGCCACCGGCGCGGTGCGGCGATGACGTCACACGCTCAGTAGGTCACTCCGATAGCGGGGCAACGACCGCGGCTAGCCGTTGACCTCCGCCTCGAGCGAGCTCGCGTCCTCGCTACCCGTCCCTCTCGCACGATTGCTCTACGTATGTACTAGCTATTATTTCGTCTATGGATATTGCTTTTCCACGGTATTGTACGACTTTGTATCGCGTATCGCGTTTTTATTATTATTGATGTTTGTTTTTAGGTGTGCGAAATGGTAATGAGATTTTAGTTGATACCGCATATATTTTTTAATGAAACGTTATCATTTTTTATGTAAATTTCTCTTGCAATACGTGTGTCGATTGGTTGCAAATAACGTATAGCGGTGCGCAGAGCATGCCTCGGAGCGCAAAAGAGAAAGTTCGCCTTCCGCGTCGCGCTTTCCGCTCGAGAGTGAAATGCTATCCCGTTTTCGATGACGCAACTATCTATTGCGCTTATACTCTAGCAACAATTTAAATTTAAATCTATTGCTAGTTGAAACAAAGCATAAATATATTCAATTGCCAATTCTAAGTACTGAGTAAGGTGGGGCTTTTTATTAGAAGTTATTTTGTTTGAAATATTGTTTGTATTAAGCAATTTGTCGTATAACGAGTTTTGTACAAAACCAATCATTATTAAACAGCTTTGCAATAATTATCCATTTGTATACCTACGTGTGTATACAGCACCTATTAGGGCTTAAGAGTACTTTATTGACAAAATTTTAATGAATTTCTGATAATGAATAATGTTTACCTAGAATATTAGATGTCTATTCAGTATGTCAAATCTAATAGCTCGGATTCCGATTGCTCAACTCACAAGCACATGCAAGTTACACACACATTCACACCCGTGTTATAACTGGCGTTGCGCAAGCGCTTTCCATTTCACCGGCTCACTTGCCTTTCTGAAATGGCCGTCAGATTCGTATTTATCACTTCCTTTTCGTGTAAATTGTATCTGGGTTGAGAGGAACGACAATTTTAAATATATACTTACCAAGCTAGTATAAAACAAACTTTTTGGAAAAATATTTTACATATTAATTTTATTTTTAAGTTTTCATAAATTGAACACTTTTTTATATCAGAGAAAGTCCACAAAGAAATCATTTCTAAAACCAAACTAAGGTTTTTTTTATTCTCTGGTTTTACACACTATTTCCATTATAAAATACTTCAAACTAGTTCTAAAATAATATGTAATCTAACACCAATAAAATACAATGAATATTTACATAGTGCAACACAATACGCGTTATTTCCAGCAAGTACTTTCGAGTTTGATAAACATAGAAAATAAATTTTCAACATGGCGCTGAGCGTGCGCCGACCTAGTTACCGCGCGATAACACAGGATGTCATAGTTTTCCTACTGGCAACACTGTTCTATGAACCTAGTTCTAAGTACTAGATACTTGAAGATTACATAGCGGTTTTGTAGAACTCGACTAAGTTTAGCGAACTAAGTAGGTAATATTACAGGATGTTATTTTTTCAAATAAAATTTTATTTATAGTTTTACGGTCTATCTTATAAGAAGTTAATCATCATACGTAATGATGACATAAAGTCAACGCAATTTTTTTATAAGATAGGGGGCTCATATATTTAGGGTTTTTTACAAATTGCAAATTTTTAAATTGAATTTTTGGTATTGAATTACACATTTTACATTGAAAACTATAAGGGAGACCATTGCCCTGTCTATAGAAATGCGATGCGAGAAAAATATAAAATAAAAAAAATCTTTTATAATATAAAAGAAATCATGAATAAGATATTGTTTAAAAATTGGCAGTTTATCAACATAAAAGTACCAAATCGATACATCAAGCGACAGTCCCAAAGTGGGTTACTTGTGACATAAATCATAATAATATTAACGAGCACACTTTGCTCTGAGGCGTATCGCTGTCTCATTTTGGTCTTATTGTTTTGACCGTTACATTTGAACATTACGCAAGTGGAGTTGAAGCTTCATAAGATTGCTCGCTACCGGTTTTGTATTCACTACTTTGTTTATCCTTGATGCCGTTTTTTGTATCTACTTTGATAATTTAGTTTATCCACAAACTTACGACTATACTGTATTTACAAAATGTACATAATAAAATACATAAGAAACAGTTGAGCTCTACAGACCATTGCAAACGATCTACATAAATAGTTCATCTGATCCAAATTAGTACCAATCGGAAGCGTACCCAAGATACTGGCTACTTTGTAAAACAAATAAAGTTATCAAGTCTTTGTGTTTGTTTTTTTGTGTTTTAAAAATTTGTGCCTTTTTTTGATTTGTTGCCTAAAATATTACGCATAACGTGGGTTATTGAAATCTTTAATCGATGCCATTGGATAGAAGAATTTATTTAGGTGTGTTTAAGGGTGTTTACACTTAGCTGTAAATCTACTTTAAGTACTTAAGAACAAGTGGGCGTTATAAAAAAATCCAGCTATATGCATCAGTCTTAAAAATTTAAGTTTACGCCCAATATTTGCTAACGACAATTTTTTATAGATCAGCCCAATAATAAAATGCTCGTGATTGAATAAAAAATTTCATAGATTGCAGATTCAGTCTGCAATACAATTATTTAATTCAAAACACAAAGTGCGATAGAGTACATCATTGCTTTGCGATAGAGATAAAAGCGGCAGTAGTACTTCCTTGGACAGGCTCTTAGTAAAGCTTCTATTACTTGATTGCAAAGATTGAGCTATCAGTTGCGCTAGACAAGTCACATGCTTCGACATTCACGTTTTAAATTCTCGGAAATCAGTTGCGTGCCGAGTCAGGTTGCATATTGCGCAACTTAACTGACCTACATGAATAAATGACCGATGCACCCTTAGGGTTAGCGCGGAGTTAGTACTATAAATATTTGAAAAAAAATATTAACAAAACAATAATAAAAATATTACGCTAAAAGATATATTTTCTGTTGATTTTTTTGTTATTATTTAAGAATGATCTCTCCAATATCGTAGTGTCTGTAACACTCGCTCTTATTTCGTATTTAAATTGTTTTTCTCTCTTATGTATACGTTCACACTGTTCACAGTAATTTTTATCTGCCGAGAAATTGTTTTCTGATTAGTGAAGACCCTAGGGCTTAACGTGATTAAGCCTAGCGCAGTGCAATGACATGACAACTAATGGAGTGGCCCCCTGGAGGTCTTGTTTACCCCTTTAGGGGTTAAAAGCGTGCACGCTTCAATTTGTACCATGGTATAAGTTCAGTTTGTTGAATTTTACTTGAATTCAGTGACTTTTTTCTTAAATTATTTTTATAAATATATATTATATACATTCTGAATAACTCAAAATGTCTAAATAAATAGAATTGTTTAAAGGTTATTCACCTATTAACATCATTAAAAGCGGAAGATCTTACGTTGTTTATGTAGCTATATTATCATCATAAAATAATTAAAGTGTCCTATTTCTTTATCTTTCCTATTTTAAACACTATATTTGTGAATTTGGATAATTTTGTTTAAATAAACGAGATTGAGTCCTAAACTAAGCAAAGTTTGAACGAAGGGAACTAAAGATTGCTGATAAAATTCTTCTATATTTTTGTATAGAAGACAGAAAACATACTAACACTCAGACACAAAACACATATTTGTATTCATCATACAAACATTAGCTCCTGGTGGGGATCGAACCCACCTCATAACATGGAAGGTAGAGCTACCAACTGACCCACAGGTCAGTTGGTAGCTTTTAGTCGCATGACAAAAATATACAATAAAATAAAAAGTTTGATCAAAAGCAGAGCGTGCGTTAATAAAAATAACTTACCTTGATTCAATAGTATATAGACTTTCAGGCACACGTACTCCTCCATCCTGAGCTGGATGCGTCGGAACACGCAGGTGATTTGCGTCATCTTCTCCACCACCAGGCCAACGTCTAGTCGGAGCTGTTCCAGCGTGATTGGTCGTCCCATCAGTGACGTCAGACAGTTCTGAAGTGTCCGCAAGTTTGCGTTCACCTGAAGAAAAAACAGGGTTCAAAAATCCTGATTAAGACTTGGTATGTGTTTGTGTTGGACTCCCGTTTCCGCATTTAGACTCTACGGTGGTCCATTATGCGAGGGTAGAGAGACTTGGTATGTAAAGATAATATACTAATATGTAAAGTTTGAAGAGTAAGATAAAATAAAAATAAAACAAAAATAATGCTGAACAATCGACACAACATCATCTAGCCCCAAGCTAAGCAGAGCTTGTGTTATGGGCACTAGAAGACTGACATACTTAATACAATAACATTACATAGCTAGATATTTTTTATTATACATATAAATACCCAGAACACCCAGAATAAATATTTGCAGATCATACAAACATTTATTCCAAGGCGGGAATCGAACCCGCAAAACTTCCGCGTCGCAGGCGGACCTTCGCCCGCCGCGCCACATCGATCGTCAAGATATGTATGTTAAAATTTTTGATCATATGCTACATATGATAAGGAATAACAATAATGGAATGGAAAGAGCAGTGAGAGGCATATACCCAGCAGTGGGTCGTGTCAGGCTGTGGATGATGATGATCTTACAAATATTACATAGTATAGCTACATGATCGCAGGAGATTATACTGATAGATCAGTCTGCAAATCGTCAAACAGATGTACAAGCAAGTATGATATTGACAGCAAAAGCACGATAAGTTGCGTTATATGTTTGTCGATCATTCTACATTAAAATATAATTTGCGAAATTGAAATCTTATATTTTTTATAATACGGCGTAGAAGTAACTTAGAGCATCATATACATGACTAGGCAAATAATGCCAATCACACATTTTAAGTTGACTTTGAAATACACCAAAACATGCATAAAAATTAAATAAATATTTAAACAAATTTATAAGTTCTGAATGCGATGAATATTTTAACCAACAAACGTAATCCAATTAGGTGTAATGATTTAGATATAAATTGGATATAAACTGTCGTGAAGTAATATTTACGTAACATTGAAGAGGAAATGTTTTAGACAATGAAAAATGATTTCTGTAACTATCGTTAATAAACCACACAACACTATACTTGATTTATGTAACAACTAACTAGCAATTGATGGATCGTTGAAATATAATTGAATTTTCCGTATAAAACGTTCCTAAGGCACTAAATTATATTATAAAATCGATTGCATTGCAGTGATGCGCATGACTCATGTTGCAAGCACCTATACTTTCAATTTTACAATGTCAACTCCTGCGCAAGATCAACCTCAACCTATCTGTAGACAAAAGATCGTGTTACGTTTAGCACTTTTCATTATTTTACGATAGTAATAGAATGTGTTATGCGGTGAATGTGCAAATGTCCGAATGCAGCCGGTCTCCGACAGGCGACTTTCTACCGCGGTTGCGCAAGCGCCGATGCAGATCACGTAACTCGTGCACTAAAGCATGTGGCGGAAGTCTCTGGAGCGAATGTGACCTGGAGCGTGCTCATTCACTACATCTAGGGCTCGTTAGCCAGAAACCACTCGTAAAAACGAATTACGAACTCACTTTCTAATTCGTCGATTAGAACTAGCAACTCACCTCTTGCATAAAGTCTTGTTCATGGTCCGACGAAGGCGGCGCCTGCGAGTGCTTCCCGTGTATCGCCTGGTATGCCGCCGTTGTCAGCACTGAGATCTCGTGCCATTTCTCCATCAGGAGCTTCGAGTGGATTTCCATAGGAATCTCCATGATGAAGGGTAGCTTTTTTGTCCACGCGACCATTTTGTGTACTATTGAGTCGCCTATTTTGCAGAGTTTGTCTCCTATTTCTGAGGTGTCGTGTAGTAGGTCTGGTAGGTGCCGTACTGTTGCGATATCTTCCATCGCGTCGCAGTCCATCAGTGCTCCGATCATGTGCATGGCCTGCTCGAGAGGGACCGCACGATCTCGGGATGATGACACCGCACTCTCCAGTCGTGCTCTTAAACGGACGACCTGCAACACAACGTACATTACTCCCCAATACATTAACATTGCGCTAGGCAAATGCTGTTTAGTCTGTTTGTGAGTTCTATATATTTCTAAAACTTTGAAGTTGAACTTTTACCGCCAAGCATGATTGTTTTTTTTGTGCTCACAATAAATGAGTATGATAAAATCTATTGCACAGTTTCTTACCTCGCTAGGATTAGTTAATGCAGTCTTTAGTATGGTGCCGTTCACTAGGTGGGGTGGGAGGGGAGGCAGAGGCTCTTTTGGCTTCTCAGGCGGTGACGCCCGACTTGTCGTCGTCGCTGCTTTGTTGGCTTTCTTGTGTTTCTTATATTTAACTTTGTAGAGATTGTAGACGGCTCCACTATTCCTTCCACCCGGCATTCGGTCCTCTCGAACAGCTGAAAAAAAGTATTTATATGAGCACAAAAAATTATTAATAGATAAAATATGTTTGTAAAAAGTCAATTTGTTAGAATTCATATGCGTACCTTGTAAAACCATCCCTTGTTCAATACATTTCTTGAATCTACAGTATTGACACCTATTTCTTTGCGCTTTCGTAATTTCACAGCCACCATCAGCAACACACGTATATACGCGTCGATTCTGTACAGTCCGTTTGAAGAAACCTTTACAACCTTCACATGTGATGATTCCGTAATGGAGTCCCGTCGCCTTGTCCTCACAGATCATGCAAATCATGGGCTGTTCGTCCTCGTCACGTTCAGCTTCGGGGGCATAAGCTCGGAGCTCTGGGCGAGCCTGGCCTAAGCTGCTGGCTCCAGGAACTGGTGACCCTCCCGCAATACTTCCGGGTAAGGTAAGATTTAACGCATGCTGTTGGTGAGGCGGAAGTTGGGACACATCTCCAGCCCACAAAAGTTCCATATTTAATGGTGGCCCTCTCGGCCTTCTTAATTCTCCACCTAAATTTAGTAGGAGTCTCGCCGCAGATTCTTCAGTGTAAGTAGCTGGGTCGGGTGTAGGTGGGGTCGGTGTATGAGACGCGCTCGGTGATGGCTCGTTGCTAGAGTTAGGGGCCGGTAAAGTCCAAAACATTGTCCGGACACCACCCGACTCTCCCATAATGACTGCAGGGGCGCCTCGCCATTGATTCTGCCCTCGCGAGCCTGTCTTAGGTTCGATCGGCTGAGGTGGGAAATGTCCCCCGATTAACTCAGGTTTAACTCCATTGATGCAGGCCTGGGGTGGCCAAGGTCCCGGTGAGAGCGATGGGTGTGAATGTGAGCTGGGTTGAGGCGGAGCGTTGTTGCGAGGTCTGTATTGCTGCATCGACTCCTGCAGGTTCCCTTCTAACTTCACTGAAGAGTGCTGCGCGGAGTCATGCTTGTTTGCGTTGGAGTTCTCAGCCTTGACGGACGGGGGTACTCCCTCGAACTTGATGACGGGGTAGGGTTGCGCGGAGCGAATGACGGTGGGATGGCACGCCGAGGGCGAGGGCGAGCCGCCGCCGTCAAACACGGGCGGTGGGTGCGGCGGCGTGCTGCAGCCCGCCTCGGCCATGCGCGGCGACGGCGGGCCCGGGTCCGGCGACGACGTGCTGGTATCGGCGGCCGACTCGCCTGCGAAAACAAAACTCTATTAGACGACCGTCCTCTCCGATCCGTACAAGAGGAAAAGAACGCCAAGGGCTTTTCAGATGCGCGGCGAATAGAAACTAGGTGAAATGTCAACGACCGCGCGACGCGAAGCTAGAACCGCGGGGCGCGACGCGGGGACGCGACACTGCACTTCCCGACGCCGACTAGATTAGCCGGTTGCGTCACGATGTGAGTGCCGCCGTGGCCCCACACACATACGAAACTAATCTATTATACTAATGGCTGAAGTTTCTGACTAACTTCATCACAACTATCCACCCCGAACTCGGATACGTACTAATCATATAATGCATTTTCATTTCGCGATAGTGTGAAACATTGAAACTTTACGTAACTATCCGGAATAGATGCGGAAAATGGAGGAAGCGAGTCTGCGGGTGTCTGTGGGCGAGATGCGAGGAGAAAGTGAAAGCGGCGCGCGCGCAGATGCGGCCCCGGAAGCAAACCGCCGCACACAAAGGGCTCTACGTCACTGTTAGAGCTGCAACTATTTTTCACAAACTATACTTACCTGGCTGGTTTTAAAGTTCAATGAACCTATATTCACAACACTGATTATAAAATAGGTATGGATTATAGAAAATAAGAACGAGCGGAATCAACATACCTTGCATTACAATCCTAGAGATTAGATCTTTTTGAAATTGAGTTAACAAGTACTTTTCATAATTCATTGTTATTGCATTTTGTGACATAAACTGAACCATATAAATTTTGTAGATAAAATTATATACCTTTTTAAAAACGGAATCCAAAGTCAAAAACAATAGAACACTAGCTTAAAATCAATAATTCAGAAACTTTACCGACTTTTTATTACTAAATCCATAGGCGTAGTTTACCCACGTGACCTGTACATCGCAAACACAATAGTACAATGACTCCAGATTACCGCTTTATTAACCACATAGTCCGGGATGGGTATACATGTACAGGGTGATTATATTCGCGAGGGTGTGAGTTGGCATTAGGACCGCGCGGGCGCAATTCGTGCGCAGTTTTGTTTACGAGGAAAAGTCGCGAAGAAAGTTTTCCAGTGCCGGCGCTTGGCGGGCGGCGGGCGCGCGCAGTGAGCCCGACCTACCGCACTCGCGGCGCTCCCCGCTTCCCGGTCCCTCCCTCCAGCACTATTAGGTCACTCAGGCGGCCGTGCGTGCGAAATGCAACCGCACAATGACTAGTGCAACGCGTGCACCGCTCTCGCTTCGAGGACGATCTCTATTTCACTTCGCGTCCTTTGCTACATCATTGGTGGGGACCGATCTTTCTAGCCGCGTGATGCAACGCTGGGTACTAGATAACCGCTCGTTGTTGGCAATACGGTTGGACTCTAAAATTACGTTCGGGGAAAAGACACACTTCACACTCAGTCTATACTTTACAAAGTCTTCTTAGCATAAAGCCTTACAAGTATGTAGTAATAAAGACTAGCTTACGCAACATGCAATTCATAATTCGGGCGGATGATCGTTTCGATCGTTGCAGTCGAAGGTCGCGCGCGGTCACTGACACAAGGAAAGTGGGTCAGCCCCCCCTTTCTCTCCCTCCCCTTGCTTCTTGGGGTGTGGGTGGGTGGAAAGAGTGGCCAGGGTGGCCACGTGTCGGCCCGCTTGGCGTCATCCTCTTGGGACTTGTTCAGTTATCCGCGGAGTGTTATGATAACACAATGAAAACTATCTTTATAATTTATTGGAGAGCCAAATGGGTAGCGCTATAAATAACATTGTTTTATGTTTCATTAAGTTTTAATCAGGTCGCAAGATGATGTTGATAAAATTGAACTTTACGTATTTTTGCGTTGTACATCGTTAAAATCAAAATGAAACCTAGATAATGTTAAGATAAGTCTCTTTTTTAGTGTTTAAGCGTTATTTAACTCTGGAATGTGACCCTTGAAATCCAAGTTATCCGATAACTTGAGAGCCGGGATGCATACCAAATTTAAATAATTGATGCTAATTGTAACTAACAGAGGAACGTCCTCACAAAGTCAGATATAAACAAATGACACCTCATTAAGGCTCTTTGAGCAAATGAATCCGTCATTGCGCGTTCGCGCTAAAAAAATACCTACTGATCAAACGATCTCACTGTCACGTCAGCGATTTAATTTAAGTTTAATCTGTCAATAGAATTAATGATATCGCGCATTTAGCAATAAAAAATATCGGCGTAATAAAGGCCTAGCCAAGTTGACATTTGACAATCGTTATAGAATAAAAAACTAATCAAAATGAACGGTAAGAAAAGTCACGTGTCAAAAATCATTTTTTATGACAAGACTTTCAAATATTCTTTTGTATTTCAATAGTCAAATAAAAAAACTATTTACCTACTGCTGATTAAATCTACCAATGTTCAAAATATAAATAACACCCATAGGTGTTCTCTTCTTCTTCTTTTCTTAGTGGCTTTTCGCAATAGGTGTTCTCTCTCAGAGTATAAAGAAAAATTGTATTAGAGATGACAGTGACATGCAAACGTCATGTTTTAAAGGAAATAAAATGTGGTCGCATTGATAGATAATGGGTAATGAAGAATAAATGGGGCAGAATGTGATAATCTCTACACAAAATTTGATAATTTCTAAGTCAATAGTAGCTGTGTTATATTTATCTACACGTATAAGGGTACGTCACACTGACGGCTGGGCATAAACACACGTCACGAGCTCCGATCGCGTGTAGTATAAAATAGACACATCTTGTAATTATATATCATTCATTCATTCACTACACTCGAATTTTAAATTGGTAGTATGACACACACCTCCCGTTTAGCTGGGTGCACAAAGGTGTTACAGTTCTCAATGACAGCTGTCAAAGAGAATTATAAGTTGTTTTTTGTTTTCTTTTTATCTTTGGCATTATCTGTCACAGATTGTATTTTGTGTCAATGATGAAATTGAATAGTTTTAATCGAATAGTCGAATGTTGATACTCTATAACACTTTTAAGGGAGGCAAAATAATAATGATCTCTTAGTACAAAAAACTGTAAAACCTGAATAATATTTTTTTTTGTTTTACTTTGTATTATCAGTCCATTAAACTGTATTAAGCATAAATTTCCTATTGCATTTCTAAAAGAGCCTCTACATTGATAACAAATTAGATAATTAGTTTTGAAATGCGAGACTCAAAGCTTAGTATCAATTTACTAAGCCTATCAGATTGATAAGGTTAGTAAATTAACTGAAGTATCAATCAGCCAATAATAACTGATAAACATTACTGGATACACTTTCATTGACGAGGATCTATTTTGTGATCGATTGTTTGTGAAAAGTTTTGAAATTGCGCTTCAAAAAAAAAAAAGACGTGTGACACTCGGGGACTGCCGCGGTAAAGCTATTGCATAGCATTTTTTGCTGGATTACGCATGCGCAGTGTTAGGTTATTTTCGTTCGGTATTTTCGTTACGGAATTTCTGGATTCGGTCTCCACGCTCAAGGCCCGCGATAGCTATGCAATAGCTTTAAAAATATATATTTACAATATTTGGTTATTATACCTCATTTAAACCTTTTCAAATAATCCTTACAAAAAGTTTGAATAGCATAAAACCTTATTGAGAGACTGGAAACTATACGGTTGGCTCGGAATGCAGTGTTTCCGCCACAAAATTCGCACGCCTTTTGTGGCGGGTAAGAGACGCGCCTACAGCGACGAGTTACGTTACTCATATGACAGTGACATCTCATAGCTTATTCATGAGGCCACAATAGCAATAATTATAGCATTGCTTATTGCTTTCACCTTCTTTACGTAAACTTTCTTCGCAACAATTACATTATTGAGCGACACAGTTACGTAACGTAACCGGAAAAAATTACGTATTTTTATTATTTTCGACAACTTTGGATGAAGTTTTTTCTCTTTGATATGATTTTTATTTTAAGGAACGTGGAAGTATTAAATATTTTTAGGTTTTCCCATTCTGTTTGAGGACAATTAGCTAATAATATATTTGTTTGGAAACTTACTACAATGAAATCCTTTAAATACTTTGTTACATTTTGGACGTGAAAAGAAATTTTAATTGTATTATGAAATTGAAATGGAGTTAAATTGGGTCATCTAGGCACGGTAGTCATATACTCATACCTGATGGTTTTGTTCGCTGATTAAAAGCTGTGGTAATGCGAATGTTATTTTTGGCTTAAAAAAAATTCGTACACGACCTTATAAATTGCATTATTAACTACGTACGTAGGGTACGTTACCGATTGGTACTGATTTGGATCAGTTGAGCTATCTATAGATAGACTGCAACTATCTGCGACTGTCGCTTATGTATTTTATACTATTACTATTTATAATAATACATTTTGTAAATATTGTACCTAATACTCGTAAGTTTATGTGTGAATAAATAACAACATTAATTAGTAAATAATTGAATTGAAACGATAAGACAGCTTATTCGCTTTCTAAGAAAGGTTTGTATCACAAGTTCTTATATTCTTATATAACTATAGAATTAACGCAAACCACGGAAGTCAATTTTTCTTGTAGATGAAAGTGATACAATAATTTATGAAGCGTCAGAATTATGAATATTCACAATATATTAGCATACATAAACTCACTGAACCGGATCTCATTTCGGAAGGTTTTTTGTAGCAAGTTCTGTTAAAGTGAAAGTTCTACCATTTCTCAGAACCGGTTCGCTTCTCTCACGGTGTTATGCTAAATTATTTAACTTTCGTACGATTATCAAACACAAATTTACATATAAGTTGTGTCATGTTAAATCATTTTACTATAGTTACATTTGGAATTAATTTCTATGAGTTGGATCGTCTCTTCCGATGAACAAATACGATTTTTTTAAGAATTAACTTTTATCCTGATTCTTATGATCATTTACTTATAATGAATAATGAAAAATGCTCGAGCAAGCGTACAATCTAATGTTTTTTTAGCCATATAAGGCTTCAGCCGTAAGACCATACTACTTCATAATTTTTTTGTGACATTAAAAAAAATCTTTTCGTCCAAGATTTTCTCTCATTTTCACAGCTTTTTTTTGGTTAAAATATTTTTGCGGTCTTATCCATTTTTGGATCAGTTATTTCACGATCATACCATATTGATTTCCCCAAGTTATCATGCTATACCTAACAATAGACAAGTGAAACACGTTCGAATGAAAATGAAATTTCAAGTACAAAGGCTATGTCGTGTTTGAAAGTGACAGCGTCCGTGAGTAGAGTTGCAATCACACAAGACATCCCTATTCGAATAACAATGACGTTTTGACCTTACACTACTGAGCTAAGAATTAAGTTTACTGTGTAAATGTGCTTCGAGATAAATTCATTTGAAAGTGTGCATATCTTGGGTGCTATTGAACAAGGACACCTAACACTTATAGAATAATAAACAAGTGTGAAATATTCATTGATACTTCATATTAGGTACTTAAGTATATAAAATGGGTTTTTTTAAAACGATTTATTTTCGATTTCATCTCATTTCTGGGCATAAATTTTCCCCACATTTTTTAAAAAATGAAGTAAATGCTGTGTAGATAAAAAATAATAGTTGTGATATTTCAAAAATACATTTGCCTTAAAATATATTTTTCAAAATCGATGAATAAGATATTGTCAAACTTGCCTCCTAATCTAATCTAGCAATTAGTCTGATGGAACCACAACAAGATATACTACAGATCTACACCAATAACCAAGTAAACAATATACACTGATATTGCAAAATCAACTCGAATGAACCTTTGATACAACAAATGAATGAATGAACTCTTATTTACCGAAAAAAGTCACAGCCACAAATAAAATATATATATATATATAATAGTATGTGTAGCGATTTAGATTTAATACTAGATTTAAGTTATTTAGTATTAAGAATTCTGTTAAGCTGCCATATTTAATAAATAAATAAATAAATAAAAGAAGAATGACTTTTGTGTCATGACGTGGTAAGAAACAGTATAAAAATGAGATCACTCACCATCGCTACTACATCGGGAGTCAACTTTCCGTCTCTTGAGCTTGAGGTCTTGGAACAGACTCATGTTGTCCAGGTCACACGGGCCGCGGCTGAGTGTCATTATTCCTGTGGACAAAGAAATAAAAAACTTAATAAATAGATTTTTGATATAGGCATGATCCTTATGTACAACAATCGGTAGGAACCAGAGTCTTCTTTTCTGATTTAAATAAACAATTAGTGACCTATTTAAGAAGATCAGCATAAAAACGTCTAAAATTTTATTCGATAAATAATTCGTAGAAAAAATCTGATTACATTTAGTCATAGTCTCTGAAAAAAAGTAAAAACTTACGGGTGTTTGGCGAAAATGCTGGCCTTTTTATATAAAAAGGTCCCGAAATGTGAGGATAACTTTGATACATTTAAAAAGTTACAATATCTGTGTTCTATTTTTAAATTCAAGGTCACCGTTTCAAGTTCGCAGTGGCCAGTAAATAGCATTTAAAAAGTATTTAATTCAAAATTCGAAGGTTAATTTTCAATGTCGCCAAGATTCGTGGTGACGAAGTACTACAGCGAGTCGTCGTAGATCGGAGGTTTTATTTAGATTTTTCAGTCCATTCATCTACGCAGCAGTGTTTTACGATACCGATAGCGAAGTAATGAAATTTTTGTACTATGCTCGCATACGTAGATATCTACGCAATATGTGCATTATACTTCGTACAATTGTAAGTGTTTTTACAACAATAAAATATCTAACCAATACCTAATGTTATAAATCTAAAAATGTCGATGTCTGTCTCTCAATGATTCGACGAACGCAAATACTGTTTGTTATTTAGATTTTTATTCTTGTTTTAACTTTTTGAGTCACGATTATTATGTAACTAATTAAGAAACAATGCTCCGTATTTACGTCACGGAGACGCAAATAAAACTATTAACCATTAATGTTTAATTAAGTACTTAAATAAATACACAAGTATAATTATTTGTACTTATAAATATTGTAATAGTTTCATTGTAAAGTCTTTGAACTTTGTAAAACATTTATAACCTATGACATTTTATACAGATTATAAAAGATTACAATCATGCTAGAAACCCTACCCAAAAAAACAGTGCTCCTTTCTGTAACGGTTTTATAGGTGGTCCGGGAGCCCACACATAGGCTGAGATTACCGTTTAAAATCAGGTGGGTCATGCTTTGTTCCAACATTAACTTTCTATGTCACCCGAGCACGAATAAATGTCAAAACATGGCGCATTCGAGTGACACTACGCGTTGAAGCTAGCTCGACTGACAAATCAAAACAAAAATTTTTTGTTCAATAAAATTACAAGGATCATTTAGTCTTACATACTAGGTAATTCTAGGTGCCAGTTCCAGAGCCTAGAAGAACGGGCAAGAAACTTACGGCCTGGTTCCTATCGTTGGTGTGCCGAACGTTGCAGCGTCTTAAATGTGCTAACGTTACGATACGTTTACGATTGTCTTGTCATATTTAATCGTGCTCAGACCTTTGCACGTATGGAAATAAGAGAGGTAGTCTCGTAGGATTACATAAAGTAAAGTAAACTAGTGACGCGCATAATAAAATTGAATGCATAGCGTGGCGCGTAGGTTTGATAAGGTGTTAGTCACTTTTTTTCATACGTCATTCTTACGTACATTATCAATGACGCTACGTTGTTACTTTGTAAAATTGAAATATCAATAAAGTTATGGTGCATGAAAAAAGTCTCCGTTATGAAAAATCATGATCAAATAATTATATCTTAGTAAGATGTCCTTTATTTTTTTTTTATTGTCTTTTGATAAACTTTTTATATATAAAATGAAATAATACTAGCTCGCTAAAAACCACGAAAAACACGAATATGAAGCAGATTCAAGTATTTCATTTTCAAAAAATGATTATTTTATTTTTTCATATATTGAATTTGAGACACTCGGATGATACAACAAAAAGAGGTTTCAATTGACATTCCAACCTTTAAAAGAAAATAAAGATGGTTACTTACTTGAATCAAATGAGATCGATCAAAAGAGTATTTACACAGACTAATTAAGCCACAGCCATGCAAACGTTGAAAATACGTAAACGAGAGAAACGAACAAAATCAATGCTCGTTCATACGTCACTGTCAACAATGTCATTAATTTAGCTTTGTTTGTCACGTACCGATTTATTTGAAAACGAGTGCAACGGTCTTCAAACCTATTTTGTCAACAAAGATACATGAACTCGAACTAAATGAAATGAGTCAATGACCTTGATAATGAAGTGTGAATTGACTCAATAAAATAATTTGCAATGCTGAAGCTTCTTTTGAAAAGACCGTGAGTTTTGGCAGACTTCCGCGATTAAGAATTGATGTAGGAAATTAATTTATTCGGAATATTTAACTCTAGTTTTGAAAATGCCAAAGTTCAACCTAAATCAATATTAAACACTCGTAGGATGTGGCAGTGGTTTGCAGTTAGCTCAACTGTTTCATGTGTCTCTTGCAAAATATTTTATTTAAATAAAGCTCAAAGACTTTCATGGTCTTTAAGCTTTAACAACACACTCTAGTCCCAAACTAAGCAGAGCTTGTGCTATGTGAACTACACTTCTGATAGAATATTTATATACATTATGTTCACCACACAAACATTTGCTCTGGGAAACCACGACTCACAATATGGAAGGCAGAGCTACTACCAACTGAGCTGTGGAACCTGTCAATATGTATTATCTTAAGCTGAAAGTTCTTCCTTGTTTTAAAAGCAACTATAATAAGATGACCTAGATGGGGGTTAACAGCCAACTATCTTGGTTTACTTTTAATTTACACGGAAGTGTTTTTATCGGGGACATTATTTTGGCATGCGTCATTTCAGTATCGTTTTAAATGTTTGCTATTTGGACTCAATTTTACCAAAGTGGGTATATCTTAAATGGAGCGGTTTCAGACGTCACAGCTGAGTTAGTATTAGCACTGTCGTCTGGTGTTAGTGAGTTCGATTTCCACCAGAAAAAAAAAATGTTTCTTTCAATAAAATAATTTTTACTTTACTTTGAGGTGAAACGAATGTGTGTTCTGTGTCTGGGTGTTGCTATGTTTTCTTTTTACGAAAAACATGTTTATAGATGTTCTATCAGCAATTTATCCGCATGGATATCAACTTTAAATAGTGGTATCTGAAATGCTGCTAATCATACTCCAGCTAGCCTAACTCCTTAGAGTAACGGAGAAGGACTTTAGGTGGATGGCAGTAAAGTCTGGTTTTGTACGAGCTGGATTTCTTTTCATCCGTGAAAAATATTGACAAATAGTTCTCAAAATCCTTCTAATTCTAATTCTGGTTGGGGGAATGAGATATGCACTGACGCCCCGCAATGGGGTGTCTTAAACTCCTTAGTAAAATTCATTTACTTCCTTTCTCTCTTTCATCATCAACCTACGCTGTCCCACTGTTGGGAAAAAGTCTCCCCCCTTTCCACCTCTCACTATCCCTGGCTAACTCTGCCCATTCCCGGTCGAAGTCTCTTTTAATCCGTAAAAAATATTGATCAATAGCTCTCAAAATCCTTATTAGGGTACTTACATGTACTTGGATCCTATCTTAACGCAACATCACGCGGAAGCAGTATGTGCTGGAAACTGGCCTTCATCAGGGTCAGTTCGGTTCGGCTTTGTTAATTGCATTCTGAATGAACAAGTATTTTTAGAATTGAGTCGGTTTAAAATATCTTTTGGTGTCTGAATTGAAGACTTGAAAACATACGACAAAAATGAATAAATTTTATATGGAAATCAAGCTGAATCAAAATCAATAAAATGTCTCTGAATAATATTTATACCGCTATTATTGAATATCTAATAAAAAAAAAAATATTACATAAACTATGCAGGACAATTGGACAATCTATATTCATAGGTTCATTAAACTACACAACAATGTAACAGGACAATTAAATTGTTTAATCAACAAATGACGAACAAAACGGTGATATCCTCTAGAACACATAAAATGGTTAACAAAAGTACAAAGAGATTATAATTAGAAGAAGCAGATATTTTCGTGACCATTTTACCCATTT
The DNA here is from genome assembly GCA_932527185.1 of Ecliptopera silaceata. Classification (NCBI taxonomy): domain Eukaryota; kingdom Metazoa; phylum Arthropoda; class Insecta; order Lepidoptera; family Geometridae; genus Ecliptopera; species Ecliptopera silaceata. The sequence continues at coordinate 9,167,116 of OW052193.1, read as the reverse complement.
TCAAAACAAAAGCAGCTGCGCCGAAAGGTAAATTAGATCAAGAGCTCGCACAAACACTAACGCATTGGATTGACGTCATTTATTTAATTTTAATACAAAAGTAAACAAACTTATTTAAATAATAAACACACCCATATTTTGTTTCTGAATATTCATATTATAATAAAAAATATGTATGTAATGTATTGTATTAAGTATGTCAGTCTTCTAATACCCATAACGCAAGCTCTGCTTAGCTTGGGGCTAGATGATGTTGTGTGGATTGTCCAGCATTGTTTATTTATTATTTAATGTTGATTACAATAAATAAATGTGTCTTGATCAAAAATAAGTAGCAACAAAATCTCCTATCGCACTTTTGTTTGTGATGATGCAAAGTATCAGTTGACATGCAAGAACTAAAGTGCTCTGCTAACAAAGCTCGTCCTTAGAAGCAAGGCACCTTATCTCCGACCAACCAACTTCCGACGTCTGTACGATGTCAGTACAACTTAGAGTGCAAACCAAATTGGGCCCTACGTACGTGGGAAATAAGACTAAAAGGTCTTACACGAGTAAATTTTTGACCGAATGCAAGTCGGAAGTGGAGGTAACCTCAACCACGGTCAACCGCTTCTTGTTTACATTTTTCAATACTTTTCCGGGCCCATGTTAAAACTATGATAAAATAACTTAATTATTCAATGAAAAGTACTAAAACATTTCTTAAACTTAAAAATACTTCAAAAATAAGATGATCTCACTTATTATCATATCTTACAATCTTTGCTTTTTTTTTTTATTTTAATGTTTTTCGGGTGTCCCATATAAAAATCAATACGCAGTTGTTTATAAAATATGAAATGAAATGTATTCAAACAGTAGTTTTTTATCAACTTGCTCAAAACAAACTGAATAACATCTGTCATTGAGAGTGACATAATGTATTGGAGGTGCGTGTGCGCATGATCGGAATACTATTCAATGCATCAAATCCTTCCGCAAGTCAAACATCTGAGTATCGAATGTAAATGTTTGGGACAAGGTTACAGTAACTTGTTCTATTGCATCAATTCAATATATTGATCGATATCAATAAATGAACATAAAAACAATTTGGTTGTGAAATTGAAACCCGCTAGATTGTGTTTTGTTTTTTTAAATGACAAAACTTATATTAAAAACTCTTTGCATTTTCTTGTTCTATTTTCTATCTAGTTTTGAATTATCAGTAAAATTCAGTATTATATTTGAATGTACCACGGTTTTCAACATAGTTTTCTTTATAAATTCTTTATAATCAAACTTACAAATAATGGTAAATATCTCGTTTATAAAGAACCTATGAATTCAGTATTATTCAGTAGAATTATTAGAGGTATATCCAGATAACTTAGTTCATATCTTAGTTTGTAGAAATGTATTGATTAAATAATAAAAAAAATGTATATTTCGGAAACAGACATAGGTGTACAATAAAATTGGGTAAAACGATGATAACTGCAGTAGTCATGAGACTGCGTCGCAGATTTATAGATTGATTTGTTTGGTTATTTTGTTTGGTAATACGTTCTAGTTTTGATTCTTTATCGATTCAAGGACATATACGCTTCCTTATTATGAAGTTTTGAAGACGATATGTTCTTTGTTGAATAACCGGTGTAAATAAGGAAGTGGTGGTTCCGGTCGCAATGTCAGTGCCGACTCCGAGGCCGCGACAACGACCGATCTTACACCAAGCCGTTGTGCTTAGTGCTATTTTACACGCACGCTTCGAAAGCCAAGATATTCGGCAATAAGTAGATACTTAGAATACTAAATTTATGGAAATTGCTTCAAACTTTTATTAAATTTATTCAATAAAATCACAAGGATCACTTTGAAACGTGTTACATACTAGATGATTCTCGCCAGTTCGGCGCGACTAGAGTTTAAAAGAACTGGCAAGAAACTACTGCTATTTTGAATGATACATTCAGTCTGAATACTTAAATACTGAAGCCACGAACCACAGCATGTAAAGCAGAGCTACTACCAACTGAGCTTTGACGCCTGTCAATTTATAGGACGCTTATTCCACTGGTTATTCTGTGGTAGATTTACAGTAGAATTTGCATTGAGTATAATCTACTTAGATTAATTCCGATTCTGTTTTACTCTAACTCTCGCTTCGTACTTAACGAAGAAATAATTCAAATTTAACTCTACATTCAAGATCACACGTTAAATCAAACAATAGTGCATTTGATTCCAAGCCATCAATATTGGGGCCTCTTTGCTTTGCCTTGACATTAAGCCTGCGCGTGCGTTCAAAAACGTTTCATTTTTAAACTTTAAACTTCCGATCAGCATTTCCTGTACCTACGAGATAAAGTTAGATTGACAGGCGCTTATGCCTCGATCACACGTACCGAGTAAACCGGCGAGACAGTGACGTATTTGAGATACACTGCGCGTCGACATCAGTTTTACTGTTGAACGTTGCAGCGTTAACGCGCAGTGTATCTTAAATACGTCACTGTCTCGCCGGTTTACTCAGTACGTGTGATCAAGGCATAATAGATAAACGTTATTGTCCATCATGCGAACTCAACATGCGAAAACTTGTGGTGCATAGTTATAATTTTAGATTAGATATAGCCTACATATTTGTTTTCTTTGGAAATAAAAATAAATAAATGTAATCCTGATTTTATTTATTTATATATTTAAAAAAAACGTAAAGGTCACACTCATGCGCAGTATGGTTCGAAAACAGAATTCTGTCATCAATATTATTAGAGCGATCTTATTTATGTAGACGGTTATTAGTTCCTTGTTCTAGATTGGTTCTAGTTTGTAGTGACAAGCAATATTAAATGATAAATGTTTTGTTAATTATTGAAATATATTAATATCGTCTGATTAATATATTATTAAGTCAGTTTGTAGCGTCACCGTACATCTATATATATCAAAGTCAAAGTCAAAAATAAATCTGTCGAGTGGTTCTTTATTTATCGCCTTTAAGGCGGAACAGAGTTCGCCAGGTCAGCTAGTCGATTATAAAATTTAAAGGCTGTATATAATAAGCATCCTTCTGTGTGTCGTAGGTTCAACCCCACAAATATACTTATATACTGTATGAATGTACGTTGTAAATACTAAGTTTTGCAAAAATATATGAACAATACAAAAATATGGGATATTTATAGTACTTGATCTGCAAAGTTTGAAGTTTGTTTACTAGATGGCGCTGTGTGATATATTCATGAATATTTAATTTAATTGTTTATTATGTTTACAGTAAATTACATAATCATACACTTAACCTTAAACATTTTCGACGAGTTTTTTTCCTGCAAACCTTAAAGAGATAAAAAGAGAATCAAAGATAGAATCAGGTGTTTTATTTTTTAGACACAGAGAATCATATGTTTTTAGACTCAGTTTTAAGTTATAAAACAAAGTAAAATGGCAGCTTACTTCATAAACGATCTAAAACTAAAGCAATGTAAAAAAGAAACAATAATAAAATGCTTATTTAGAAAATAATGTTACGAAAATTATAGTACTAAGAACAATAGACTTCAGTCGTCCTATGTCTATTCTTTAAGTACCCCCCACTTTGAAAGGAAGTGACATTACCCTCGCTTTCACTGTATTGGAAAGTCGGTGTAAAAACTTATTTCGGCAACTTAATGTCGGGTTCGTTGACCCGTAGACCATGGAGGTTCTAGACAAAAGGTTTCGTAACAAAAGTAAAAGTGGCCGATGCCGAGTCACGACCAATCGAGATGATTTGCGAATGTCATGGTTAGATCATGTTTTGAAATCAAGCTGGTTTGAATTGTTTTTTATTAATAAGAATAAATATTCATGGACAATTTATTACAAACAAACTTACGACTATTATAGTATTTACAAAATGTATATAGGCATATAAAATACATAAGAAACAGTTGAGCTATCTACAGACCGTTCATGGACTGTATAACAACTCCCAAACTAAGCAAGTCTTGGGTGCATGGAAAGAGCCTCCTCGTGGCGCACACCGGTAACAGCTAGGCACGGTAAAGCAGTGTCTAGTCTGGCTAATCTTTCCAACACGATGCTACAACAAAATACAGTTGTAGCATCGACACGATAAGAAGAAGAAGAAGCAAATCTTGTACTATGGAAACTAAATTGCTCATAGAATATCTACTTATTTTTGTAAATACAAAGTGACATTTAGACATATTATATTAGCTTGTTGATTCTTGTTTAACTGACAGACTATATACGATAAAGACTATATATATTATAGAGACTATAGCCTAGTAGGTACAGAACTAAGCAATTTACTATAGAAAAATTACAAAATATTGTCGTAATTTATAAAAACATATATGAAAAATGAAGGTCAGTTTTTTCTTATTCTTTCAGTAAATGGCGTTTTCGTTCTAAATAATAATATAATCAATAAATGTGATATATTCAAGCGTTTGATCACATTTTTGTTTGTGTCTTTGTGTAAAGATTTGAAAACTGTAGGCGTTGAAATAAAGTCTAGCTTCACAGAACTCGATTGTAGATTCGTAGCGAGCGCGTAGCAGGTCTACGCCGTAGCGACTACAAATTGTACTGAATTCTGAATGAATTTATATGATTTAGGTATTTTTTTATACTAAGTGAATTGTTTCATGAACATTTTGGGAGGTAAATTAAAACAAAAAAAATTTTGTTGTGTATTATAATAAATGAGTTTTAATATATCGTTAAGAAGTAAAGGTATAAATAATAATTTTAAAATATCTACAAAACAAACAGCGTTTATAATAAACTGTTTTATTTATTGCTGAATAATATATTTATAACGTAGCAGAGTGCTACGGACTATCCACGTGTTATTTTATTTATACTGCGCAGTCACTATATTGGAAATATTTTTAGCTGTTCTTATTTATACGTTTATCTAAATTGTTTCCTCTTTTATTTTACCATTACCTTAAAAAATAATTTATTAAAAATACTCCATTTAAAGATTTTAAGGTTTTTTATTGAAATAATCGCAACTACTATTAAAAATGCAATGATAATCGACATGTAATGAAATAAAAGGGTGAATGTCATATAACAAAAAAGTTACAAATATAAGTGTGGTTGGGTATGTGAGTACCTAGGCTGCAATGTAAATGGTTGTGTAAAATGTAAAAAAAATAATAATAAAAAATTATGAAAGGGGTAAACAAATAAAAATAAGTGCCGACCACACTTAGCATAGAATAGTAAGTTGATGGATCTGTAGTAAGTGATGTACATTTACCCATCGTAGAAGTCATGTTCTGGAGTTGTATGGCGTGCGCGGAGGCGTCCGGAGCCTCATGCGGCCCCAGGGCGGCTCTATCCGACAGCTTGTCTCGCCTTAACGCAGTTCGCACATCACACGGTAATCACCTCGTCCAAAACACACCTTCACCTTTTTCATTTACTTTTAAAAAAATCCAACTGTCAGCATAGTTTTCCAATAGGGTTCTCACTAGACACAGCCGAGCATGCAGTCCGGTACACTTCCTGCGGATAACATGTGTAAGCTCAGGGTGCGCGGGCGCAGATCATGGGGCGAGCGCGCTCCGCGAACCTCTCGATTCGGCAAAATCACGATAACGACTGCGCGCGAATGTCGTCATGTCGAAATTCGAAACACTTTCACCTAAATATTCCGCCGCCGTTTCGGCGACGCGGGCGTCGCTCTCGGCTCTCACGCACACACCGCTGGCTCCGTTCAGTGCTCAATTACGAACGCTGTAAAAATTGCGTCAGTGTTTTTCGTAGTCGACCTTACGCTCGACGAATGCACCGCCGAAATATAGTTATCTCTGTCTAGTACATATTCACGGTTAACTGGGATGTTTTTTGTTTCGTTTTTTTTTATCTGGCCGATCGTTCGAGGACACGCGTGTGAGTGTGCGGATTTCGATAGCGGGGTCGTTGAACTGCCGAAAAGGGTTTCGGTTTGGTTGGCGCGATGCTTCAGCGGCAACTAGGCTAGGATGGGCTGCAGTGCGCGGACGGGTGCGTGGCACCGCGGCAGCTGGACGCGTGTGCTCGTCGCCGGCGCATAACTAGGTCAGCACACGCGCACGCGCGCCTCGTTGTGAGCGCGCTCACCCGCGCGACCCATTCTACTCTAAACGAGCATTGTCCCGCAATTAAAAAACTTATTTCCCTTACTAGGTCAGGTCAATACACCATCGAAAATATCAACTCGGTTTGTCCAACTATAGGCACTGAAGGTTTTTGAGACGATGACCTTGGTGACTTTTAAAACCACAATACTGCAATATTTTAAATTGTTAATTGTCAACAAATTAAATGAACATTCCTACCGAACAATAACGGTTGTTTTGTCTTTTGTTTTCACACAGTTAATACGTTTTGCAAGCGACAGCCGTTTTATGTCTGAATCATTTTCATGAAACACGGTATCAAATGGGTTTGATTGTAGCGATTACAGTGTGCCTATAGTAGATATGATTTATTCTGTAGGCTAGTAGGAATGTGAGTAGCTTTTGTAAAAGGTTAGCCGGGCCGACGACATACTTCAGTGTTGGATTACATTAAAAGCGAGTTCATTCGCATCGGCCCCTATTCATAAATATCTAGATTATGACTGATTCATTGCTGTTTCAACAATAAAAACCTATACACAACCATACACTGTAATTTTAATAGTGCATTTGTTTAGACACTCTTTTGATCTTGTCTAAGTACAAAATATATTTTTCAATGAACTGGCCGTCTAGAAAAAAAAAACAAGGATTTTCAAAATTCGAATTCGTTTAACTGGCCACTTATTATTAAAAAAAAATCGTAGCTGTCAAACGTTTTAAATTTCGAATGTCGGCTGAGTATGATTGACAGAAGTCACGTTTGCGTGAGGTTTCAGTCAGGTAACGCGTTTTATTTTTAGTCGGGAACGACTGAAACTGGGTTAACTATTTTTCTCAAGAAAACACGGCTACTAGAATACTGACGCAACGTGTTTTGTATGGTCGCTGAAGAATAGATGAACATAGCAACTGTTTATCTTGTAAATCCTATCCTGAGGTTTAACTTTTTTAAATTTTTCTATTTAATTTTTTTTACGGTATTCAAATAATTCGACTACTACAAATTAATTTTGTAGATTTTGTAAATGTTATTAACACTTTAAATTACACATGAATAATATTTGCAGCAGCAATCACTTTCCTGCATCAGTTGAACTATAGATCGTTTGCAACGGTCTGTAGATAGCTCAACTGTTTCTTATGTATTTAATATGCCAATGTACATTTTGTAAATACTGTATAGTCGTAAGTTTGTGAATAAATATATCTTTACTACACTATATACCTATACAGTATCAAAGTTTATCTAGTTGGATATCTACCTAGCCATCGTAACTAGATCCTTGAAGAAGATGCGAACTTTGAACCCACTACCCACAACCTTGATAGTTTGAAGTACTTGTAGGATATTGCGGTGTAACGTAGTGCCAACATGCTATTTCAGTGAATCATTCAATGTCCAATTTAGATCTGTATTTTGATCTAGATATTGAAAATCGTAAAAAAAAACTATGAAGTAGAATAAAGTTACATAAAAAATATTATAACATTATACAAAAAGGTCTACTTACGTTCAGAACAAGCTATAGGAACCATTTCTAACTAAAACGCTGGTTTTCAGTGAACTCGAAAATACTGTATTTTTAAACTATTGCATAGCTTCTATCGCCTAAGCATGGAGAAATTCCGTATCGAAAATAACCTAACACTGCTCGTGCGTAATCCAGAATAAATTGCTATGCAATAGCTTTCCCGCGGCAGTCCCCGAGTGCCACACGTCTTTTTTTATTTTTGTCATCATTATCATCAGAATCAATATCATCAAGATTAATTTCAAGTCTCTTCTCTTTTAGCTCCCTAACTCACATTAAAGAAGGCAAAACAAAAGGCATTGGAATCAGTTTTTTTTTAAATTCCTTAAGTGTATTTTTGCTCGCAACTCGCAATGCTGTATTTTAGATCGAGGAATATGAAAATTTAAAGTTATAAACATTATTTTTTCGTAGGGTGCCTCACCAGATTGAAGTTATGTGTCCAGTTGGCTATATTGTATTAGCTTTCAAGTTTACAAAAATAGAGCAACCTGAAATAAATAAAGTATTCTCGTAAAAAATACCTTAGCATCATTGACATAAGAACTAAAGTCGCATGACTAGTAAAATAGTAATAATCTGAAATTTTGTGATGACGTAAACTTAACTGACGCAGCAACAAACAATCAATATCCAATACGAGATACCAATGACCTTATCAAACAATGACTTTTGATTAGTTAGGATATTTTTAAATTATGCAAGATAGAGGTAAGTCGTTCAACCCAAAATGGAGCATCAAGTCTAGTGTGTGAAAACACTGATACAAAAAGTTTGATACGGTTGAATAGACACGATAAACGAACGGGGAATTTGGATTTACGACGAGTGACGAAACCTTTTTGTACATTTTAGGAATCAGTCTGCATTTGAATAACATCATTTTTTTGTCTGTGTGATACATAATGTCTGTATAGTTCCGTATGTATGGAATTTGATAATTCGAAAATAGAGTAGCATATTAAGCTGCCTTTTCTTTTTTTTGAAATATCGGATTATCATAATTTGATATGAAAATAACTGAAAATTACAGTCACAGTAGAAATGCATTTGTTTGAATAAGCACTTATTTGTTATCGGTTCTCTGTTAATTATTTTTTAGTCATTTTAATTTTAATAACATCAATATTTTGTTTTGAGTTTACGAAGTGTATTGCTGTAAAAACAATATATTTTTTATTTTAATGTAAATTTTTCAATAATTTGACATACAAAACATAGGGGCCAGAGTCAAACAAGAACACAATAATAACTGCAAAGGAAGGAAAGACAGGAAACACTACCTTAAGTAAAAAAATCATTGCACACATCACTCTGATCCAAAGATTCAATAAATGATTACATACTATTTTAGACTTGACATTTTATTTTTTTAATAATAACGTATCTAATCATAGTTTAAAAAATAATAATATTAAAAGCAAAGATACGGAACACTGGATCAAATAACGTACTTCACTTATCCATTCCCATTGATACAGCATCTTACAATAAATTAACTATCTGACAAGTGATGGTTTTTTTTTATATGTCAATATTTGATCAATGGGCACGGCACTTGCAGTTATTTGCACGACACCAATATATTTTGACAGTATAAAAATGTTATCAATTAATGTAAATATTTGAGTAAGATACAGATATATTGTGGTACATAGTTTAAAATTAGGTCATAACCAATATCTTGTTATTTCTGCGATGTAGTACAATTTTAAAATAACTTAAACCAAGTGCTGAAAATTTTAAACACTTCACAATTTGTTATTTAAAAATTTAAGTTGTTATCAAAATATAGGTTATTTATTTATTATGTCACTAGTAAGATATAACTTTAGAGTTTCTTTGTCTAATTTAAGTCCAATTGTTGAAATAAAAGTGTAATAAGTGATATCATGATTTTAAGTATTTGTAAAAACTCTACTTGATAATTTTGACAATATTTTGGTCGCAATGATCTTCTAGAACTTCATCTTACAGAAGATTTTTAGATTGAAAATCACTACTAATATAAAATAAACTATTATATAAAGTACATAGCAACTCATATCAAAGTTTTATGCGGTAAAAGTATATTCACCTCGATAATAACAATACAATGAACAATAGATATCAGTGACATAAAATAAATCTAACAGTACTTTGGCATTATTATTACAATGCGTTACCCTTTGCCAAACAGATTATGATAATTCCTTGGATCACTTATATCGTTATGTACTTCATTATAATTTGAATTGTTATCAAACTACGCTATAAATAATATGTGGTGCGTTGATATCATGCATTAATGTTTGGCAGTTGTAAATACAGTTTTTTTTTTATATTTAAGGTGGTGATTTTCCTTGGTTCCTTCAAACGGGAATGGGCAGAGTTAGCTAGGGATAGAGAGAGATGGAAAGAGAGGAAGGAGACCTTTGCCCAGCAGTGGGACAGCGTAGGTTGATAAAAAAAAGAAAAAGTTAGTGATGGGACAAACATATATGGTCTACTTGATTTTTATTTATTGGGAAACCAACAGCGATACTACTATTAAATACCAAAATTTAGGCTTAAAGTATGGCCAATTATAGGTATAATTTAATATTAAGTGGTAACCTTTGTCTTTAACATGCATTGTCTCACCGGACACGTCCCCTGTGGGGCATCATAGATATTAAAATATTTTATAATCAAACATGTGTTCGTTTAATGAGTTCGTTCATGCCTTCGTTTAAGCACAACTATATCATCCCCGTTCTAAACGCGTATGCAATGTCCATTGTAAAAATATGTCGATTGCAAGATACACATAAAACTAAAGAAAAAGTAACGTAACAGTAGTATCTGTATTGCTACAACAAATTAGTAGGCAAGTTATCGTTCAAACCAATAAAGGTTATAAATACCTATCGAATGTCATAACCAAATATTACAAGTTAAAAATAAACTGGTTCGAATCTGGGACGTTTCTCAAACTTTATGATATTGGACACGATTGCCCTTCGTCGAAGCGGAAGCTGGCCTACTAATAGCACTTTATATGGCTTGTATGGTACACACAGCACGTTTCCTATTACATAAGACGGTGCGCGGGCGCAGCGAGGCTCTGCGACGCTGCCTGGTTTCACAATCAACCTCAGCCACCGCACCAACGTTTTCACTTTTTCGCTGTCAAGAACGAGCTAACGATAAACAAACTAACATTTTGGCCGTCACTGCCGACTCCACTCAAACACAACAGACGTAACCGCAAAACGTTATCAAACAAATACGGCAGCTACACCCTACGCAACTAAGTTCAAATTGAAACTACCGACCGCGTAACCTACGTTGAATAGAACCACATACATTGTAGTTTGACGAGCCGAATAGAAGGTCTTCTACCCAGAAAGATGTACAGCTAATTTGAACCTTGTATCGTTGAGTTAAAATGTATTATCGTACAGCTAATACAACATTTAATGCTGTTACGATGTGCAAAGTGAGGTTGTAGAAATATCGAGGCTGTTCATTGACCTTTTGGTACATAATACTAGCGAAACAAAAGACGAATTTTGTTAGACGCATACAACCTTGATCAACAACACATTACCTGAAATTGTGAAACAAGAACGTGAAATAACAACACGCAAAGTAGGAATGGCATAACTTATAAAACTTCTTGTTTTAAACCAATAAACCTGTTCCACTTAACTTGTACACAAACTTCGTAACTACTTAATATAGTGACTTTTTTTCTACCAATACTAGTAACAAATATTCGTAGCATCTCGTAGCACTTTCGTAGATGTTCATGTTTTTGTAGAACCTGTCAGTATCAATATTCTGAAATTGGATATTTTAAACTAGATTTTATATAGGTATGCTCGTATCTGAACGTTTTTGAAAACAACTCACTGTATATTTATAATTATTGTAATTGACCCCCAAAATTCAAGACATAACGTGAATAGACAAACTCTGAAATAAGATTAAAAAATATTAAATCAAGATTTGAGAAAACTTAGTAAGTACCTTTTTTCCCAATCATTTAGTTACTTTAAATAAAAAAGCAGATTTTATGATCGAATCATTGTGTCAATATTTGCGACGACATTTTTTTCTGACTGTCACATTTAAGCAGTAAAATCTGACATTGCCTCTCACTCCACGTAACTCTTACGTAAAAGGTCTTTACCCTTGTTTATTTGGGACGGTTATATTATAAAGATGTTTTAATTTACTAGTATTAGCACTTGTGCATGCGATTGTGCAACTGAGTGTACGCGATCTTCAATTGATTCCTCAATTGGCAATTTTGTTTTTGTCTGTACTTGAATGTTTATGAAAGATGGTCATACTTTTTGAAGTGAAAACTTCTTTAGCGGCGCTGGGTGGGTAAAAACTTTCAAACTCGCGTCAGGGTCACGTGACGTTGATCGAAAAAGCGTAAGATCGAGGGGAAGGGAGAGGAACTAGTATCTCCCACTCTTTCTACCGTGCCTGAGTGTGCTGCTCTGTTTAGGCGGCACAGGGCGAAAAATAATAAAAAATAAAAACATAAACATTGTATTCTACCTCATAAATGATAGTACTTTTATACTTATAATTAAACACAACGTTAATATTGAAGTTTTCACTTCTGCCGGCACTCCCGGAGTGCTACCTTTTTTTTTTTATTAACAGTTTAGTTATCACATGCCTAGATTAAATCTTCTTCTTCTTTCTATGAGAGAGAGAGAGAGAGAGAGAAATACTCGCACGCCGCACGGCTTACAACTACAGCAAAAAGTGTCGTTACAACTTTTGCTCCTATTTTATCCGTCTAGCCCTTTCGCAACGCGCGATAAGGAACTTCGTACCAATAGTTTATCTAATGAAACAGAAAATGTGCCTAATTTATTGTGAAAACTTAAATGTATAATATAGTGTTGTAGTAAGTTATTTTTATTTTTCTTCAAATTTTTTAATTTTTGTTATTATTATAATAGGATAAAAATTTATATATACTTAGGTATTTTTTTTTTTTGTATTTTATATATGTATTAGTTTTAACGTATTAGATAAGCTTATCTGTAAAGTTAAACTAAGTGTAAATAAATAAATAAATAATGAAAAAGAGTTTCTTAACAGTATTTACTTATTATTATGCATGTTGGTATATTATGTGTTTGCCGTTTTACAATCTAGCCCTTCAAATGTGTATTACACATACCCTAAAGTGTGCTTATGTAAAGCGTTTCATAATAACTATGGTTTACTTCTGGGTATTTTCCATGAATTTGTCATGCATTACCGCAATCTGCCCTGTAGGCGACGAAGCTTATAAAATTATAAATAAAATTATTTGTACTCTGTGAAAAATGTCTTTAGTCTATGGTCCAACTCTATAAATTATTATTTTAAAGTTACGGTAACAGCTAGCAATATGTCATTTGTGTAACTAAAATAAACATTACATATAATGGTTGTAACTAAAATAACATTTAACCAAAGTTTTTATTTCAACACCTGGTTGTGAAATTATATTCTTATTTAATTCTAGAAACTTTCTTTTGATGTACAACTTAGATTAAAGTAATATTTGCACGGTTGTGTTGCAACGAAAGTGGATACATTAATGAATACTTTACGTTATTTCAGTAAATATTAAGCGATGTTAGTTTTATGTATCTGCAATATAACAGCCCATTCCAAAATAAATAATGTATTCTACCTACTCTGGTTAAATTATCTGTCAATTTGACAGATGGAAGCTATATAAAAAGGATTTAAAAAGTTTTCGATGTCATTCTAATTATATCCAATCTATCATAAAAAGTTAGCGCAGACTATTGATTACCATACGTAATGATGACATAAAATCAACGCTAACTTTTTATAAGATAAGGGCATCATTTTTATCATTAAACTAGATTATTTACCGAGTATTTTATCCATATTCTGGAGCACTGGTATTTTTGTGAATCAACCTGCATGCGTCATAAAATATGCAGGACAGGCTGAAGTATTTAAAACCAAAAGATACCAAGTTCACTGTGAATCATTCAACTCCACTTAATTTGCGCAAAATTGAGACAGACATTTTAAAAATAGCTGACTTTATAACATTCCTTCAAACAATTTTTATAAAGAAAACTGTAAGAATTTATTCACAAACTTACAAAATGTACACAGGCATATAAAATACATAACAGTTGAGCTATCTACAAACCGTTGCAAACGATCTATAGATAATTCAACTGGTCCAAATCAGTAGTAGTACCGATCGGAAGCGTACCCAAGATACTTTTCAAACAATTTGAAAAAATAACGATTTATTTGAGAGGATCGAAATCTTTTTGCTAAGTACCTTCTTGCACATCTATGCTGGAGGCGGGTCTATGAGATTTCGCAAAGTCTAAGTCTAGGCTAAATACGTTTCCAAATAATGTACCAATGCAGTGTTCCCGTCACTTCAAAATGATGAAGAGGATATTATGTGACAAAGTCATTCATTATAACTTCATCGAGGACAAAAATGGCAACACTAGCTAGAAACTTATTGGTCATCAATTTAAAAAATGAAAGTGAAACACAGATTTCAATCTCTGTACTGTCGAGATATTTTTGAATGATCTTTTAAGATTTATAAACACATAAATACAAGAATATAATACAAAGCTAATGCTTAATAAAAAAAATAATCAAAATGTTTTTTTACGTACCAATAGTACAATTTGAACACCCTTTTTTTTCTAACCTATGTCGTCCCACTGCAGATCAAAGTTCAAATGATTATCACATAAAATATTTTACTTTTTAATATTAATGTCATAATATAAGACAATTAATTTAGATAAAAAGTGTCATCCAATTAAAATCACTGTAATGTTTTTCTATGAGTTCCGTAATCAGTTCCAGACGATAGAGGTAAATTTCATTCTCAAATTCAGACGAAAGAGGTTGTATGTCTTCACTTTATATTCTCAAAGTATTTTTAATAGATGAATATAAAAAGCAGTAAGGTTCACTTTCGCAAGCGATCGTCGGTGCATCTTTGCGCAAGAGCAGCTAGCGGCAATGTCACATTATGTAACACTATGACAACTTTGTTGCAAGCCATTTTTTATGTGTTATAGAATCTTGGTTAACTTACAACAAAAAAAACTGTTAGATTTTTTATTACTCTTAAATTTTATTTGTTGAGCTCTCGAGTAAAAAAGTAGAGAAAATTTATCTTATTGATATTCGATGACTAACCGAAAATAATAAAAAAAAAATGTTGTTTACATTTGTATTTAAAGTGTGTAGCATAATAAAAAATTAATAATAACTTTTGTAAATACTGCGCGTATCTTTTATCTGCTTTAAAATACTATCTTAATTTTAAAAATCTAACTTTTTATTGTCCTTTTATAACAAAGTTTCCACCTGTAAAAGTTTTGACTAAGTTTCCGATACAACCTGTAAAAGTATTGACCTGTCGACCTTTAAACGTGACCGATTGCCGCTTTTAGCTTTTCAACCATATCAACAAAAACCGGTGTGAAAGACATGACCAAACGCATTTCTATGAGAAACACAAGGGCTGTGAGAAAACGATTTCAAAATTATTGAAGTACCAACGTGTCGTATTGTTTACGTTTATAGTCATCTCGTAACCTTTACTTCACAAAAATATATGTATATATAATTTCTTCATGCAAACATGGAATTAAAAATGTATAAAAATATACTCTCAGATTACATTTACCACTCTCTATGGCACATGATGTGCCAAGCCATAAAAATAAAATATCACGACATGTTGGTGTCTTTAAGTGATAGTAGAAGATCCGAACCTACATTCTGCACATTCCATATCTTATACGTCTTATACGTCCAGTATACAATTTTCTTATTATCTAGATGTTGCAACATTGAATGAAAAATATTTTTTTTAATGTAAATGAAATATTGTCAGGTACTTTTTTTGACTACCCATTTTTAATATATTTTATTTTCTAATATTAGTAGTACTAAATTAATTATTATATAAGTTTTATTCTTTTATCAGCTCGAAGGTCGATGTAGGTTCGGATCTAGATTATGACTAACGATCTGTCTTATAAAAAGTTAGCGTAAACTACGTATTGATTACCATACGTAATGATGACATAAAGTCAACGCTAACTTTTTATAAGATAGCGTAAGATAGGGGGTAAGACTATGGGTATTATATTTTCAAAGTTATAAAGTTTGTTTTAACAAAGTGACATAATTATGACCTCTTTGGGAAATTGGTAGGTTACAGTTTCTTTAATTTGCTGCCGGCGTTTGAGTGTCGAAATCGCTTTTCTGATCTGTTGATCAACTTGTTGATAGACATGTTAGTAAGCCGAGGCCAACCTTTGGCAAAGGTGTTGGTTAAAATTCAATTAAGATAGTTTTGTTGCTCATTATGAAACGTACTTTTTGAAAATTATTTAAGCTGTGTATTAACATACTAATTAAGAGATTATCTTACAAGACCTATGTTACAAGGCCTAGTTGTAATGTATATCTCAATCTAGGTATTACTCATCAAGATAGCCTTACAAGTCGCTGAAATAACCAAACAGAATAAAACTAACAAAACACAAGTCTGTTATTTCATTTACATAGTCATGCTAAAAAAATTAGGTTTATAGTTAATACAAATCCGGCCACTAGAGGGCGCTAACACACACATTTACACATGTTAAGGGCAATCTACACGCGAACGAGTCACGCGATCATACTGCTAAAGAAACTGCGTGGAAAAGGCCTTCCGGGGTGAACGATCTTGTTGCGTAAAGAGTTCGCGTGGTGGCGCAAGAGTATGCGCCCCACTGCCCGACGCTGACAAGTAGGGTCACCATGATTGCTTTACTATCGAGTTTTTATTAAATGTATGACGACCGATGTGGCGCGGCGGGCGAAGGTCCGCCTGCGAAGCTGCGCCTAATATGGAAGGCTTTTGAGGAGACCTTTGCCCAGCAGTAGGACAGTATGGTTGAAAAAAAAAGTTTATTGTAAATATTTATAGAGAATGATTGGTCGTCTAAGGTGTTAACATTGTTTTGTAAAACGATGAAATATACCACATGTCCGAGTTTTTCAGTAAAATGTAGATATCATACAACAGCGCCATCTTATTGCGTACATGCGCAGCTGAAAACGCTGAAAATTGGGAGCATCGTGTGGTTTGAGATCGAAGCAAGATTTTTGTATTGGATTATTTTAAACGTTTTTATATTGTTCGTGGAATCATGATGGTTCTTTTGTTATTTTTATTTTTTTAAACATATAGTAATGTAGTATGTAGGTACTTAAAGTGTACTGTGCTGTATTTAGTACTTTACTTAGTATTCTAGCAATGGGCTTGCGCCCTGTCACGTGTGAAATACCTACTACTATGAGCCAAAATAGATTTTGGACGTGCTTCTGACTACCCGTTTTGAACATCCAGGAGATATCTTAGGAGGATATCCACCGTGCCTGGGGTATTGACGTGAAATTTTTTATGAGTAGCAAAAAATTTGATCGAGTTTTTAATTTATGAATTTCTATACATTATTAAAAAGTTTCAAAAATGCCTTTGGAAGATATATTATGTATCGTACCTGTGGATAAAATCGTGGATATATTTAATATTAATAAGTACACATGTTTGTCCGAGTTATTGAATAATTTCTAAACAGTTTCAAAATGGCTACCTAAGCTCTTAATTTTTGTTGCTATTTATTATATATTAACACGACGCAAACAAATTGCAATATTATAATAATATGTAGTGATGACGAAACATGATTTAATTCCTAGGTCAAGGTGTTGCTTCTCTTCGAAATGGGAAAATTGCCACATGCTGTGACCTTAACTCGCGAGTCCGCGTTTCGTAAGTCAACGCGAATAAAGCGGTGAGCACACTCAACTACGAAAGTATGTATAGGCGACAAAGAAATTGGTTTACCACTTTTGATGACATCTCCCAGTAACATAATTATTCGCTAAGGATTACAGATTGACAGATTCTGACGTAGCAGTTATTAATCTGTCAAGCGAAAATAGCCCTTGACGTTTTGTACGTGCAAATGATATTCAACCTTAGAGTGGTAAACCAATTTCTTTGTCGCCTATACTATACAAAGACCTGAGCAAGTAACAAACAAAAACTTTTTTAACTTAGTTTTTGTCTTTTTTTAACTTTATAATTAATTTATTAGTATTTATGCGGCAAAGTCTATTGAAACATAGTCTGGAGTTGTTTTACTCTATACAAAGACCTGAGCAAGTAACAAACAAAAGCTTTTTTAACTAATATTTTTATATTTTTAAGTTAATACTTGTATATATTAGTATTTATGCGGCAAAGTTCTATTTGAACTTAGTCTGAAGTTGTTTTATCATTTTGCATACATACGCAAAAAGAAGTATTTTGGTTACGTTTTGATTTGTAAAATAAGTATATTGAGGTATGAACCTGGCATTCATTATTAATGGGAGTCCAATTAAGATATTTATATTTTTTAAATATCATAACATCCTACATTTTTATATCACTTAAATAGAGAAAAAATATAATTTGAGAGGTCTTTTGCGATGTCTCTTAATTAGAAAGTCAGACATTAATTGTGCTAAAATTATAGTTTCAAAAATCCATAAATATGTAATATGAATTTATCTTGGTTATGTAGAAGCTACTTTTTCTTTGCTTAACCACACGATTGATTAACAATGTTCGCTGGTAACATGTTACAACAACAGCCGTTCACTGGCAACGTTCATGAACGTCTTACTATTTTCGTCAAGTAATGTATTTAAATACATAGGTCATTTTAAATTATTGAAATCTATCTAAGC
Organism: Ecliptopera silaceata; assembly: GCA_932527185.1. Classification (NCBI taxonomy): domain Eukaryota; kingdom Metazoa; phylum Arthropoda; class Insecta; order Lepidoptera; family Geometridae; genus Ecliptopera; species Ecliptopera silaceata. The sequence continues at coordinate 9,148,671 of OW052193.1, read as the reverse complement.
GCTGACATATTTTTTTTTTATATACGACGTTTTTTTTTATTTATTTTATGTCCTGTTGTCATTATTGTGGAAATCATAAAAAATCTGTATTATATCGAAGAAACTGAGAATAAATATGGCATTTATGTAAAATATAACTGATATTTCACGGTCTCGGACTGCTAATGACGTCACGAACTCCGGCGCAAGATTTCTTTGCCAAAACACTACAGATGAAGCCTTCATCAAGCCGAAGAAATGGAAAGTTAGTTATACAACGCACCTGAGAGGCCGTGAAAGGCTTGCCTTAATGTCAGCGTCGTGGTCAAGGCTTTAAGATTTTTGACTGCTTGCTTCACGAGATTTTAATCTTTTTTTAGCAGTGCTTGACGTTGATTGACGACTTTACTGTTATGGTTGAACGATTTAAAAGCTATAAAAAGAAAACGAGAAATTATCTGTGGTTTTTGTTATGTTCAATGAGGTGTCTACACAACTGACAGGTAATGTTGATACATCAGCTAATCAGGGACCTTCGTCATCGCACATTAAAACTAGACACAAAACTCATAAAAACAAAAGAAAAAGAATAATAATTTGATACTGGCAAAATAGTCTGTCTTATTGACGGAAAGAGATTATTTGTTTATCCAGAAGAGGCAGGATTTAAGAGTAAAAAAAGAAACATAATTAACATCTCCTAGATAGGAGACAGACGGAGGAAGAAATATTATCTTATTTAAAACAATCTACGTTTTGATCAAGATCCAAATCTGTAATAACTAGACTAGAAAGTGCTATTTTTATTTCCGAGAAAGGAACAAAATTAATAACGCCCACTATAAATCACGAAACAGACATAAATAAAGTTGAAGAAAGTACTGTATGGAAAAGGCTTTGAGTCGAAAGCGAGAGTAATTGCCCGTCTAGCTTGCGCCGGCGCACGACACAGATGAAATCATAGTTTGTACCAGAAATAGTCATCGTGCACCAGAAATAGGCATTGGTATGTATATTTATCGTGAAAAACGGGTTGTGAAAATAACGTTAGATAAATATTTAACTAAAGGTTGTAATTCTTGAATTGTTTTAATGTAGTTTTTATAACTTCATTAAAAGCTCATAAAAGTTTAATAGCTATAGCTGCTCACCACTAGATGTCTCTGTTAAAGCCATTTTTTTTGAACTTCATATAAAATTCAATATCATATTAATTTTAATCTGAATATATTAAGCGTCAGCAAGTTTAGAAATCTGTATTGGCAAGTGTTGTGCTTTGTTTGCAATTTTGTATTTTGTCGATATCGATTAATTCGTAATTGCAAACACATACTATATTTTGTACAACGTTTTATGAAACTAAAAATAAACTCAATTCTATCTTTATTATTATTCTGAAACAACATTGTGTTCAAAAAGGAAGAAATATGCCGGAATGTAAAGCTTTCCATAAACCACAGTACATAATGATTCAATAAAAAATCGATACAAAAAAAGACACAAAAGAAAGTTCATTGTCAGATGACATCGAGTTGAAAGTGAGAGTAATGTCTAGGCTGCGCCGCCGGCGCACGTCGCGGCAACGGTAACTGTTGTAAGCGGTTACGGTAAGTCAGCTATAGCTTACGGTAATTCCCGTGGGGCGGGTTGTAGTGTTCCCGCTAGACTAGTGATGCGACATGGACTGTTTGGAATGTTTTATCGATATAATTTGTTTTGGGATTGGATATAAGACAATTCAAATCGATACAGAATATTAATTTAACTAATTCTTGTGTTTATTACGAATGCCTGATATTAAGTTTAAGTTGTTATAAATGCTGTAATAAAATCTGTAAGTAGATATTTGTATGAAGGAAAATTTAATGACGTTTTTTTTTCGCTTACATTAAGGATGTTTGCCAAATAAATAAAAAGTATCTAAAATGGCCAACTAATTAAACGTCATAAAAAGCTCAATATTTGTTAAATATCATGTATTCAAATGACTTAAAATATTCTTTATGATTATATGAAAGTAAAAACAGTATTTACGATCCAATCGATATCAATATTCCGAACTCGTGGCATCACTGCAAGCATTGGTCAGCCACCATCGAGACCTTACTTTCTCTTTAGATGCTCCTAACACACACAACCACTACTGTATTATGTTCACTTGTGTGAATAGATATACTCGTAGTTCTCTTTAGATGTTCCTAACACACACATATATAATTACTGTAAGCTTGTGTGTGTGAATAGATATAGTTACATCACGTTACTTCGCTGACGCATCATTAAAAGGTCAGTGTTCCATATTTAGATGGTATTCACTTTCCATACAAATCTTTATTAGATTGAAGTATGATGAAGTCTTGATACTCTAGCGTAAGTGAGAGTGATTTATAAAATGACTTGAGTACTAAAAAAAAAGTGTATTGTCACACTTGTCATAGAGCTTTTGCATATGCACCAATTTTGATGATATTTTTATGTGAAAGTTGTCGGGTTTTTGATCAAGATTAAATAGTTTTAAGTTATCATAAATAATGCGTAGTTAATTACTTTAATTGTAATGTGTCTTTGATATCTGTTTTAAGAGAAACTAGTTTTCACCTGGGGCTCATATTTATTAATGATTTCACTATTTATAAACATCCTAGTGAAAGTAATCAAATTAAAAAGTGAAATATCACCAATTATTTTATCAATTCGTGCTAACAATCATTGCTTCAAAGGAGATTGGGCATATTGGGTCACGATTAATAAAATTGTCCTAGGGTTGCCGTATAGTACGTTGAAAAAGTCTATGTGGCAACTCTGAGGGAAGAATTTATTTAATCGTTGGTTATGATCCATACATAGGCATTTGACAATCGCTAAACATTCACATTTACAATTAATTCAGCGCGGCAATGCAGCCAGTATCTTGGGTACGCTTCCGATTGGTACTGATTTGGATCAGTTGAACTATCTATAGATCGTTTGCAACGGTCTGTAGATAGCTCAACTGTTTCTTATGTATTATATATGCCTATGTACATTTTGTTGTAATAGTCGTAAGTTTGTTTGTGAATAAATATACATCAAAAATAAAAATGGAAATGGAAAGAGCCTCCGCGTGTCGCACACCGGTAACAGCTAGGCACGGTAACACAGTGTATAGTCTGGCTAATTTTTCTAATACGATGCTACAACAACATATCAGTACCTCTACCATGAGTAGTCACAGTAAAATCTCCTGACTTTACTACAGTAGTTACGTAAATATTAGTATTACGAATGTAGTACCCAACTATCCGCTAGAGGCGCTGTACAAATCTTCATACATTTTTTTTAACTACAGACGCTAGCGGGTATAGTTTGTAAAAGCTCACGGTAGAGCTACATAAAACAGTTGTAGCATCGACACGATAAGAAGAAATAGCAAGTAAAAATATCAAAATCTTATAACATCTTGTATGACATTGATGCTCACCAGATATTATTCAACAATCGCTAGGATATAATCGTGGTAGGGTTTCCCACGCAGCCCTGTGGCCTCGCCGATGAACCCGGGCGAGTCATGGACTCGTATGCCTAATCACATTGAAGCACGCTGCAGGTAATTTAATACAATTATTGAGGAAAAGTTTCAACTTTGTAATACTTATAATATTTGAAACTATCACGGTTTTGAACATAGTTTTCATTGTAATACCTACTTTTTGACGTTATTAATCATGTTATATAGATCTATCGGTAATCAATAAATAAAAGACGTGTGGCACTCGGGGACTGCCGCGGTAAAGCTACTGCATAGCATTTTTTGCTGGATTACGCATGCGCAGTGTTAGGTTATTTCGTTACGGAATTTCTGGATTCGGTCTCCACGCTCAAGGCGATAAAAGCTATGCAATAGCTTAATAAAAATATTTTCATGGACACATCACACTCTAGTCCCAAACTAAGCAAATCTATGCGAACTAGACTGATAAATAGATAAATTATATATATTTTTTGTAATTTGTATTTACATACACAGTATTCTTAGTTACACGAAATCTTGAGTGCAAGTGTAAGTATTATTTCAGTAAAACTATGTTTTCTAAGCGAAATTATGTCTCAGCCAGTTTTTAGCATCTTCAGCTGTTTTGATTTCTATATACTTACTTAACAACAAATAAAGACTCATAAATTGTTGAAGAACAAAGCTTACCTGCTCATTTTAAATGCATTAAATATCGCTGCAAAAATACATTAAGCTAATTTAGATGTACTGACGTCTAATTTATCTGTGAACTTGTTCAAAGTTGTATAACAAAACAATTTTACTAATACACATCTGCATTTAATCCAAACACGTTTTGGACTGACCCGAATACTAACTTTACTATTAGTTCAACCAAGTTCGTTGGTAATTTAGCATACAGGTTCTAGTTACCAGTTCTTTGTCATAGCTTAGGTCAGCCGTAGGATGGTCGTTCGCCTACAATATACGTTGACAGGGTTTGATTGATGAGCGGGCGGTTTGATGATTTTTGAGGTCGCAAAAACCTGGGGTTATAGAACTTTAGCCTTTACACAATAAATAGAAATTATGAGAAATATTTTTGTTTTAGTTGAAGGGATTTTTCTAGCACGCTGCTTTTCTATGTGGGCATGGAATCCGCCTCTTTTCGCATACATTACGATAAAGTATGGTAAATATATACTTATTTATTAATAATATTATTAATATTTAAACAAATATACGCGACCTGAGTTGTTGTTTTTACGTCAGTTGAATATGAACTATGATTGGACTGAAAAGTTTCAAGTTATTCGACTAATAAATGTCGATTTAGCGGTCAGAGGCCAAAATAAAAATATATAAAACAAATTGTAGAAGCAGCTAAAATTTAAGCAAAGGTTTCAGCACACAAAGACTGCATTATTAAGCGAATTAAATTCTGATTTATGCATTTAAATTGAGCGACTGTAAGCAAATTATGTGGCAAATTATTAAATTACATTGGAGCGAAGGTTCAATTATATCTGAGTTAGTTTGCTTAAGCTATAGTTGCTGTAATTGTTGGCCAATGCATTGGCAGGACGCCAACGCCACTTTAGGGTTCATTGAAAGTAGATTGTAGCAAATTAGATAGATGCTTGCAGAACACATCAAAAAATACCGTGAGGAACAAGTCTTCAAAAGATTCCAAAGAAACAAATGAATGTGTTCACGTTCAAGATAGTTTGACTTGGATGACTTTTACTTTAACAGAAACTTGGACTTGGATGTAACTTTGAGTACTTCAACAGTTTCTAAGTGATTGTAGTTCTTTACTTTATATTACTTAAGTAAATTAAAAATATAATAATTACCAATCTTAAAATATAATGAATTACAGTTATTTTGATAATTTTTCGTGTCTAATGATTTGGATTAAAATCTTTTTTAAGCACGCAAAACAACCATTTTCTAACAAGACTGTTTACCTCACTCATTGTATTTTGTTAGAGTTTTGATGAACACGTAAAATGATGATTAAGTCATTGTCGGATGACGGTTTATGGTCATATCATCATTGACCCTAATTTTAGCCAATCTCCCACCGCGCTGACTAATCTACGGATATGTAGGTATGCGAAACACATGGATTTTTGACGTAAAAGGAATCTAGACTACGCTATTTTTGGATACAGATGAGTCAATTTTGTCTACATTTTTAGAAAGATTAATATTTGAGTTAGATTTGTGAAACGTTATAGAAAGGAATCTAATAAATAAGTTATATTTTTATATTAGGCTCATTTCAACCAGCTGTTTTTATATTTTTTTCTTTATATGTACATATATGTAAATATTCGAAACTCAAACGATTAATAGAAAATTTTGTATAGATATATACATGAAAGTTGAATCCATGCATACCAAATCAATGAATCTTGAAACACATATTTTATACATCAGTAAATATTCATCAAAAACTGAAAGCTAGCTATCACTTGCAAACGATCAGCTTTGAATGCTTGAATACAATGTGCAAACTACAAAAATCATTCTGCTGATAAAATTGTAAAGTGCAAGCGATTTTAGTGTCTAATCCACTGGCATAAAAACGTTATTCATATATGTTGTTGGTAGTGCGATTTCAAAATGTGCGTATTACCGTTGCTCGCCAAGGACAGTGAAAGTGGGGAAAGGATGCTGTTCGGTGTTAACGTCATGCAGTCAGTCACGACTCTTGTAAACACAGGTATTTCATTGAGATACAAAATATGCTAAGGTTTTAACAATTTCAAACATTTTCGGAGTCAGATTGTTTAATAATTATCTTGATTATGTACTAACGGTCTATGTCTATCTTATAAAAAGTTAGCGCAGACTTGAAGTATTGATTACCATACGTTATGATGACATAAAGTCAACGCTAACTTTTTATAAGATGAATAATTAATTTTAAAATAAATAAATTAATAATTTTGAATAGCTACGTACATTTCCTTCAACGCCATCTAGTAACTAATCTATCTTGGTACTAAATTGATTGCAATAGAATACTATAACTTTTTTTCATAACGGGTATGTTTTAGGCAAGTGTTTTTTTGCTATTTTGTAAAAGTTGTGTGCCTAGGCAACTATCAGGTAAGTACCTAACAGTTTTCTTGGCAACAAAGTGGTTTATCCCGTTTTCCTTTGTGATCGATTGTACCAAGGTAACTTTATAACTTCATAGTTAGGTTCAACGTTACAATCGTGATGTTAACTAGAACCTAGAGAGACCTTCAGGCACTTGGCGACTATCGCCCTTCATTTTCGTTAGCGCCGACACCAAGCATACTCCACGAAGGTGATCGCTCGCCCAGCTTCCATCTACATCTATCTCGCTCTCATTCATCCGTAAAGGTATTAGAGTGAACGGGATGTATCAAATTGGCTGTTGTTATTAGTCTCTAACGCATAAGGTCACTTGGACAAAACATAGATGCGTCAACGAACGCTGGCAAGGTGACGCATTGTCGCTAGGAATGTATTATTGTAATAGTGAAGTTACGTGCGTAATACAAAGATGAGTATTGAAAAATTCAATACATAAACATAAGGTTTACTATACATAAATGTAACAGGTTCTCTTCACTCACTTATTCAGCGAAAAATAAACTGAATCCACCTTTATTCAATTGTTTTTTCGAACAAGTGCATCTACTTCTAGGATATATTAAAACAAGTTACGAATACAATTCGATCATCGTAATTTGTATCAAAAACAACTATGATTTAAAAAAAAACGATCGCCGACTGTAAGATTCCGTAAAGTTGAAACTTGAACTAAGAAGTGTTGAACTGTTTTCGATAAACAGTCAAAAACTGAATAGACAAATTACTACATACCAAACTACAATTAAAACATTTGACAATTTAACTCTATGGTACACATAAACAGCTATATCCCTAAGCAGCCATCTAACCAAACACAAATATGTAGCCAACCCTACAGCGTTGTTATCGGGAATAATAGATTTCAAAAAATAAATGTTAATATGATAGATAGCTTTTGTCGCTAGCTTATCAATCGGCACAGTGCTGGAGACAGGTTGCGTTGATAACCTATACTAAACACGACCACGACCCGACAACGATAACGCCTTTCGCACCACGCACAATCCTTAGATAAACATATGGGTCACTGAACCGACCTAGTTTCTATTTAGCGAGCTAGTGTGCGTTTAGTCAAAAAACCAAACGCAAATGCGAACAAATCGACGCGCACACACGTAAGCAATGTTTACGCGAGGTGGCACACTATGAAATTGGTGCCTACTATAAGAACTCGGAAAAAACTCGAGTTGAAAAAATAAGCACTTCTTCTTCTTATCGTGTCGATGCTACAACTGCATTTTGTTGTAGCACTATGAATACATGACATGTGCTTTTTATAATAAATTTAAGTTTTTGGATAATTTATATTTATTAAGATATATGTATCTACACAAATTTTCACTTTAGACAAATATTTAGACAAAATCATATATTTGATTAAAATGTAATCGGATAAAAATCGGACTTTTTTTAAATGATACTGTAAACAGTTTTAACAAATAATATTTCATAGTATTTCATAGTATCGCACACACACATAAGAGAACAGTGTGTCTAATGAACGTATGCGCTTAAAAAGTGCGTACTACAAGAACTCGATCCATTTCACTACCATAAAAAAACCTCGTCGGCTTGACATGGTAAGGGAATATAGATTGTGATCTCTTGACCAAATGGAATATCATTTTCTTTATTCAAAATTCATTTTTTTTAAAGCAAAATTACTATGAGTAAGTATGTAAAAATATGTATTCACCCTCATAGTTTAAGCAACTATGTAAGTAGGTAAATATGGTAGGTGGGTAATACTTATGGTAAAATAAGAAAGTGTGTACCCGTATCCCGATAGAACGATGTCATTTTGAAACTCGTGGTAATGGTAATTCGACTTTCAAAATATAACTAAAAATAAGAAATTGGGTAATAATAAAAATACTAAATAGGTACTGTATGGGAGACCTGAGCAATGAGATTGTAATCTGATAAACACCAATTCTAAGGGAGTTGAATCTTTTTGGACCATTGCAAATATCCAATGGATCTGTAAAAAAATACTCTGGACTACTTTTGTTCCTTTAACTTCTATTACGTTAGATTTGAAACTATCATCAGGCACCTGAAATGTACGAAAAAATAGTAGTAGCTGTCACGGGCCATTGCTAAAGTGCGAATGAATTACTGACACAAAAATTTTCAGGAAAATGTCTTAAATTTCATAATACATAATTATTTATATCGTCCAAATTATCAAAATAACAAAATAAAAAAACTGATATAAGTAACCACTTTTATCTGTTTAGTTTGAATGTTTTGCCAATCCGACAGACAGTCAGTTTTCTTAAACATATTGAAAAAAGTTAAGGCGCCGACTGACTGCACGCAATCTTATTAAAACGTCATTGCCTTGAAAAACGAAAAAACACCAATCAACAATCTGCTAACAATATTAGTCAAAGAGGTTATAATGTACTGTCATATTAATGTCATAGTTTTCAGCTAGGCGGCGCCACTGTCGGATAGTAAATGCAAATCCAAGATGGCGGCGACGCCTTCGTCAATGAATAATTAATTGATTTATTGCTTATTAAACTTAAAAAAAACGTACCTAATCAATAAACCAAACGAGGTGAAGATAACCTGTAATTTGACACGACAAAATCAATTTATAAGCTTAAAATTACACACTCATTAAATTTTACGATTAATTTAGTACATAATAATAACGATAGCACATTACACTACACAAAGCAGACGTATCAATGTAATAAAAACGACAAATATTATTTATTAATATAAATTCATAAATAGTATTATGATTTTATGTGAATTCGAAATGCTTTATTTGATTAAAACAATGTGTGTTTTACTCATCATTCATAATTTTAAATTTACATATTATTTACGTTTATATTCAAGGCGATTGATAGGTAGATTACTAGAATAATTTATTCATATTCTACTTCTATTAATATTTAGTTTAAAAAAAGTTTCTAGCGATCGTAGCATATTATACTAGCTAATTTTTGTTATTAATTAAAGGTTGATTGTAGGTAAGATCTTTGTCATAATATTTGTTCTACAAACATATTGTTTAGTCTATTAAATATTGTATAGACTAGAAGATGGTAAGAAAGTTTTAGTTCAAGCCAAATCAAGTTTATATTTTTAGGTATCTAAAACGTATACTAGGTCAGGTATCGTTGTGATAATTATAAAACACGTGCCCTACGTGCAGTGTGTGCATGGCCGACTAATAATAAACAACAGATGAATGAATGCAAAGTGCATGCCAACGTGACAAAAAAAAACAATTAAAGCTGAACGTGGACCATCATCTCACCGTAAAACATATTGTTCAACCGTGCTTGTCGAGTCGCGTTCGAGTCCATTCATGAACCGGCGCGAAAAGTCTAGTGAAATTTTTCCTAGTCCATCACTGTAACAGGTCATAGAGTATAGAGCGATAGGAGCGGCGCTCGCCGTTCGCGCCCGCACGGAAGTAGGTTAGTAACTAAAGTTTTGTTTGCGTGAGGCTGTAGCGCGCTGCACTCGCTCGCTAGCCCGCGCGCGCGGCTTCGCCCGGCCTGCCGTCCCGCTCTGCTCACCGCGCCCCGCTTACTCCTAGCGTTCTTTCACTTTCCACCCCCTGTAGCTGAAGTGGTTACTTTCATAATAAACATCCCCTTTTAAGTAAGGACAGCAGTTACTGAACTCTTGTAAATAAAAAAGGGAATACGTTTTCTATTTTATTTTGCTTTATGATAATTTAATGCCTACCATGCGTAGGCATTAAACAGAAATAGAAATAGGTAAGTATAAAAAACACAATTATATAAGTACCTACTCCGGGATAAATATATGTACTCAAATTTGAAAAAAAATACTTATATGTTGATTAAGCTTAGCATAAGTATAAGTCATAGCATAAGTATGTTTTCAAAAAACTTAATAGAAAAATAAATAATATATTCATTAACAAAAGCTAGAACTTGGGTACACTCATGTACCTAAAATAGTATGAATTGTTTTGACTTGCATTTACAAACTGCATTACAATGACCTTGCACAGACATCAATCTTATGAAAATAGCTACCGTTGTTGTTGAGCAATATGGAAAACTCCACTAGTTCATGAAACTGAAAACTGCGCACTTCATATCACGACCTTGAAGTTGTTGAATCCCAGATTTAGATACTTTAACGAAGAAATTGTTCGTCAAGATTAAAACTTACAAATATATTTTTGGATCATATGAGCCGTTGTTGAGCTTAGTTGGGGCTTGGGTCTATAAGGCTCTGTGTCGATTCTAGGCAGCACTACATTGGTGCTGCAATGAGCTAGCTTCCCACCTAAGTATCCAGGTTAACTAGCATCCCACCGATGAGCATACCCGCGGTACTGTGGCCGGTAGTGAGCCATTAGGCAGGTGATAACAGTGCAGTACATCGCACGCATTAGAGCGCTTTGTCGATGGTTATGTAAGGGAGGCCGCGTCGATGCTGCGAGTCAACGAACGGCATTGACACGCGCCGCCCGCCGCGCCCCCCGCGCCCGCCCCGCGGCTCCCTGCCGCTGCTGAAACCAGCAGCTGCGAAATTGGGTCACGAGCCACAAACCCATACTAACTGTCACGTATTCAACACTCGGAGCCACCTCACGTACGCCGACCAGCTCACCCAGACACCCACATAGCGGAGTGCAGTTAATGACGCGAGGTGTAACGGGGGGTCGATTGAAATTGGCTGACTGTAAAGACGGTAAATGAAATAAGCCTTCTGCCGTTTACAATAATATCTGTTACGAAATGATTCTGACGCGGAATCTGGCGGGACAATTAACAGACCTTGAGCTCCAATCGGGGCATGGAAGTGATTTTGGTATACAGTAGGTAATTATTATTTTTTATCAAATTCTGCTTCCTTTAATCTGATACTGTAGATAAATGGATGATACCTGTTTTGTTAAGTACTACTACTAATAATAAATAAAATAAATACCACAAACTGTGGTGAAGTGATAAATAAATGTGGATGTGCCTCTGACTCCTCTCCATGTGTCTAAATATACACAAATAATATATAGTATCAAGAACATAAAAGAACCAACAAAAATACGTATTTTAGTCATAATTTAAATGAAATTTCAATCTGAAAGTGCAGAGTTACAAGAATTGTAATATCAATATTTCCCTAAAAGCGATAAAAAACAGTATTATAATAACAAAATACAGTAAATAGTTTCTAATATCAATGCATGAAAACGGAGAAGGAAAACAGCACTGCGCCGCCGGCATCGAACGAACGGCGAAGTCAACGAACGTCATTGACCGCACCGAGCAGACGCATCTCAGCTCTCACTCCATAGTAATAACGTTGAAAATTGCATGTAGTACCACTACAACCTAGCCTTGGCTCCTACTGGCCTGGCTGACTTAGACATTCTATCTACTTTTACGAGTACATAGACGAAGGCTCTTGTATTCTGCTACTTGTAGTGCATTCTGTACTTTGATGCAATGCCTTTATCGCAACCGTAGGCTTATAGCCTTATGTAATGTTCTAGATCTTGGTAAATACTTTCATTGGATTAATGTTGTCATGTGTGACGCAGGTACTTTGTCCTCTTAAGCATTTCTATGCATAAACCTGTATGTAAAAAGTGGATATACAAGTATGTACACACATACACAAATAAATACATTCACCTAGTTTATCCGACTTCGGAATCAAGATGAGGGTATCAGTTTAGCGGTCTCGTAGCTTCTAAAAGAACACATAGATTGAGATAGGACAAGTAGTCAAATGACGCGTTTTGATAGCTTGAATAATATAAAGTATAGCAAGAAATAGCATATTTAAACAAAAAATGTATTTCGTAAATTTTGTTTGTTCCGTTATTTTGTATAATTTTTGGATATTATCACGTAAAAAATGATAAACAAACCTAAATCGTAGTTTAACCTTTAAAACGTGTACTTATGAGTAGATACATAATGTATACACTATGATTTGTACCTACTGTAACAAATCAGACCAGTTTAACCTGTACAAGCTTACAAACTTGCAAAATTGCACTACACTTAATAAAATGCAAATTTTAATTGCATAACTGAATTGGGTAGGTTTTCTGACTCAAATCCACAAATATTAAATAACGTACTCGATACATGTATTTAAATATTTAAATTATAATTATTCTATATTTTTTTGTTTTTATGTTCCCTCTAATCTATTTCCCATAGGACAAGCTTTGTATAGTATACTAGATATGTTTTTACATACCGCGCTCTAGTCCTTGAATATTTATTTATGTATTATTATTTATTTATAAATATATATATTTTACATTCAAAGTCGATGTATGAAGGTCAAGTATCAAGAATTAATTGTAAGTTGGAAAACCATAGATTTAATTATCTATTGTTTGAGCATGAATTGCATGAAACGCAGAAATTCAACCGATAAAAATATTATTCTCAAACGTAATTTTAAATTATCAGTTTTTTATTTGAGTAAGTTTAAGAAAAAAAAAGAATCGTGGATGGTATCATAGTACCTACTCAGAATACATAACTATATACTGTGTACCACGTGCTGAGTAATGAGTGATGACCCTTTGATTTTTCACCGACAGCAAGAAAAGAAGGAGGTTCTCATGTAACTGTTATTTTTTTTAGGTTACTTTAAACTTTTTTCCTAGAATTTTTTTTTTAATTTTTGATTCTTTTGTCTATTTGTTTAATAGCGATTGAAGTCATTTTATATTTTTTTGCACAAAAATATTTTGTATTGTCTGTTTATTTATGTTAATTTACTTTTATTATTGTTTCAATATATTTTTTCTTCGTATAATATAATACAAAAAATCTGAGTAAAATCTAAACCATAAGATCAATAGTATATTTGTAGTAATTTTAATTTTTCTAATTTTGTCATTATTTTTATTATTATTTTTTGTTTTGTAAATAGTTTCTATATGTACTGGTTTTAACTTAAACTGATCTGTAAAATAAGACTAAGTATATTATAATACAATCTAAATTATAAGGCAATGGAACGTTATATAAGGGTGAGCTCGGCAGTATCTGGCCTAGTTTCAGGGCACAGTGCAGCGGGTGAACAAACGTCATTGACCCAACTAGTACCTGCTTCTCCCCACCCCTAGCCGCTCGATACAACCTAGTATAACGTCCTGGAATATGGCATTGAAACCCTAGTTATCATTGTAGGGTTGTCACGTTATCGTGTGACCTACAATTTTGATTTGCATAAGCAAGAAATATTTGCAAAGGAAAAGTATTCGATGCAAAAATTTTCAGTTTTTAGAAAATGAACCCAAAACCCATATAAATGGCAATGCTAAATAGTTCTGCCAATACTTTCACTTGCGGTCACCCATCAAAAGCTCAAACGACGACCAATGTGGCGCGGCGGGCGAAGGTTGCGGGTTCGACTCCCACCTTGGGATACATGTTTGTACGATCTGCAAATATTTATTCCGGGTGTTCTGTGTATTTTACACGTATAATAAAAAATATCTATGTATGTAATGTATTGTATTAATTATATCGGTCTTCTAGTACCCATAACACAAGCTCTGCTTAGCTTGGGGCTAGATGATGTTGTGTGGATTGTCCAGCATTATTTATTATTTATTTATATATAGCTATCATCTAATAGACGGATTTTTATATAAACATATCAATTTAACGTATAATCAGCGCAAAGTCATATGTCAGTGGTAAGCGTTAATTTTCTGCTCTGTAACTATAGTAATACTAAACAGTACAACTGGTAGTAAAGATGACAAACTTTTGTGTCATTTTTACTACCAGTAGTACTAGCGCTCTGTAACACAAGTACTACAATTTTCAAGTTAATAAGTCTATTATGATTTATAAGGTTGTAGCGCACTATAGAGTAAGCGTAAAGCACGGGAAAATAGACACCTGTCACTTTGAAAACTTACGGCCGGTTTCTCGAACGATGATCAACGAAAAAATCAAACAATTACTATGTGTCAAACTCGGATCAATCGTGATTTGGGCTTCCAGAAACTGGCTGTTAGATTTTTAACAATGTATTTTTCTGCGAAGTTCACGAATACAGTTTTTGTGTTAAAGCTAAAAACTAGTTTTTTTTATGCATTTTAGGCCAACGCTTGACCGCAATCTTATCTGATGTTAAATGATCATACGGCCTACGGTGGAGCATGTTTAGTTAAAATCTATTCACTCTTTATTTACCTCCATATTATAAATATCTTGTAGTTACAGTTCAAGTAAAAGTAATGAAGCCATAAGCTGCCTTGACGCGGTGGTCGAACCCAAGTCCTTCGCCACCCAGCCTTGCTAGTCACATTTATAAGAATTTCTGAGAATTTCTAGCGAAGCCTAACCATGGATATGAAAGAAAAATTTTACAATAGAGAACTCTTCAGGCTTTGAAGAAGAAGAAAAAGAAAAAAGAAACTACAGGTTTCATTGTTATAAACGCATATTTACTTTACAATCACGTGTTTGTTTTTAAACAAACACGTATAACACAAAAATAAAATCAAGTTTTAACAAGTATTTTTTTATATATTATTATTTATTGTAATAATTTATAATTATATGTACCTACTCTGAATTTGTTACAAAACTATATTTATAATTTTTAACAAATTATTTCTTCATATTATATGCGATAGGATACGAGTTCTTTGAGTGTAACGTAAACAATTGAACATTATCTACGGTAAAATTGATGACGTCTAACTGAAAGAGTGACGAATATAATTGACGGCAAAGTATGTAAAAGTGATGCTCACTGAAAAAACTTGGAAACATCGAAATTCCTGTCGCGCATTGACAATAATCACAATGTGACGGACGTCACGGCTCAGTTGTGTATAAGCTTTGCTTCCATGGTGTGGGTCGTGGGTTCCATCACCACAAAAACAAACATTTATTTATTTATCTGTCATTAAACAAAGGCAAACATGTCTTGGTGTTATAATAATATAAATGTATTGGCAAAAAGAAATAGTTTTCTATCAGCACTTGTTCCTATAGTACAAGAGATTATCTTCATAGGGACTAGGGCGTGATGTGGGAAATATCAATGAATTTATGAATGAACAGTTATCTTACAGAAACAGTCACTTTAAGGCTTTCGAAACATTAGCAGCCCTATCAGGTGTGCGTCAGATCCCTTACGTCAACACATTTAATCAATACATTGAGTACTATGTAGATGTGGGGCAGTAACGACCCGCATTCATCTGATACGACCTTGAATCTCTGACGCAGGGCATCCACCTAGATATAAAATTCAATATCTCAGTATAATTGCTTGTATTGACTGTTCTCACAATTCATTTTTCTTCTTTACGCGGTGCCTTTTGCACTGTTTCTTCGATAGTCAGAAAAATATTCGCTATTATGAATATCGGAGTTCTACATGTAGGTACTGTTTGAAACTTGAAATTATTTGAACTTTATTTTATCTCAATTAATGTAATACTTCAGTCTTGGTGTTTGTGTGCAATGTATAAAAATATAGAGAATATTGCTATAGAACCCAGATCATAACTTTCTTGCCTATCCTTTTAGGCCCTAGTCGCGATGAAAGGGCTCTTAGACCAAGTTACATACAAAATATTAAACAACGCATGTGATTTGCAAAAAAATATAGATTTGGATTGTTAACACATGAAAATCCCATCAATGATCATCCAAGTATCACATATTGAAGCACAATTACTAAGAAACTAAGAATTACTAAGAACAATTGCTTGCGTATTGTTCTTAGAACCCGCAAAGCACCAAACGAATATTCATACGTACTAAACACGCTGTAAATAATTGATTAATCAGACATGTATTAGATACGTAGGTTGTTAGGCTAGGTTAGGTCTCCTACTTAAAAATAATGTATAGATTGAATGTCGATTTCCATACATAATTGAATGACGTTGGGAAATGAAATGTGCTAGCAGTCTACGATACGACCTATGCAGTCCAATTCTAAATAATTAAGTAATTGAAATAGTTAGGGTTTGACTACATTCAGCTTGAAATTATGACCTAAATTTTTTATTTCTAATTTTGAGTTTCTCATATATAAGATGAAGATAGGTTTAAAGAGTAGATAAATAATAAAAAATAAAGAGTACCTAGATATAGTGGCGTCTGAGAGCCAAATAGCGGTCATGACTCAATTGCAATAAAATATCCAATTGATTTAGCAACTATTATGTATTTTATATGTTCCTATGTACATTTTGTAAATACTGTAATAGTCGTAAGTTTGTTTGTGATTAAATATTTTCATGTCATCGCAATAAAGTCTATATTTTAATGCATTATTCTGTGACATGATATATAGCTATACAGGTTATTTATTAATAAATCTGTAATTGGGTATTTAAATATTTAGGTCATCTGTAGATAGATCAACTTTATGTGTATTTTATAAATACTACATAATAATCGTAATTTTCTTTTTGCAAAGAAATATATTCAGAAATTGCATTCACATGAAAGTCACGTAGTCAAACCACGACGATCATACGAAAGGTAAATTATTCTAAATAAAATAGAAAGAAAACAAAGACCAATTATTTCCCCCAAATCCTCTTGTGTATGGTCTGGCCCTAGCGGATAGGCGAAGCCTAGGGGCGGGGGATGGCGAGGCCGACACGTGCTTGGCTGCAGCGGGTGAACGAACGTCATTGACCCACCTCCGAGGCCTACTTATAGAGCAGATAACACCCCCGCTGATAAGGATTGTGTTTATGCTAACTCGCGGTGATGGTGTGTGTGTGCTGACGATGAAACTGTATATTCGATTTTGTTTTGTTTGTCTGTGTGTTTATTTCAGTTTTTTTTGATAATTTGTAAACATACGGTGCGATCAAGTCGTTTTTTTTTCTTTTGAGTTTGTTTTTTAATGACAGAAAATCTTTGTTGTTTTTTATATAAAAATAAACAACTGAAAAGCAACAAAACTTGTTTCGTTGAGATAAGCTCTTTTTGTGGTGTTTTTTTATCCACTGAAGACATACTAATTATTTTAGGTTGTATTATTAATAAAAAAACTCATGAAACGTGATGTTCAGCCATATTTTATCTAAAATTATTATAACCAATTTGCATATAATGGTTTTATTGCGAGTAATATGCATAATATAACTTTATAGCTTGTTTAAAATGATACATTATGATGATATACAACCAGCACACTAAGATGTGCGTATGTGTTAGTGCATGCGTATGACCTCGTGTTGTTGATAGTGTAATTTACTTATTAGCGTCTAACGAAGGTCAGCCCTTTGACGTTGAAGTACCAAAAAGCAATCAGAATTGAGGGTCAATGTAAGTAGATGATACTACCTTATGTCTAAGGTTTCTTTAATTAACCTGGTCGATGGCCAGGTTTTTATATAGACTTGCCAGCCTAAGAATGCGCAAGCGCCTTTATGTTACGAGTTCAAAGATAAATAGTGACACAACACGGAAAAAAAATGTATAACGAAAAACCATCATTTGAAATGTAATAGAACTTAGTTAAGGTGGACTTGTATGTACCTACTTATTTTTTTGTGACGAGTAAAGTATCCCTTTTGTATTTTAAATAATAGTTTTTTTTTGCTGTTTTATGTCAGTGTCAAACTTATACTATTTACGTATAAGTATTTCAGCAGGTAGATATACAAAAAAATACAAATTAGTGATCAATCTGTGACCACCTCAACTTTACCGTCTCAACTGATAACATGGTGGTGTTATCCCCACGATCTATATCCGCTGCACCGAGGTACCTCTTCCGGCCTCGAGAACCGATCAATACGGGTCGAGGAACGAACCTGCGACCTCGGAGGGAACTGGGACGCCGCGCAAGCGCCCAGCGCAGTGCATCCGACACGACGATAGTCGCCAATCCACTTGGAATTGCTAATTTTAGATGCTTGTACGCCCTAACATCAGATTTGCCTTTTAGGCATTATTCATAACAATGTAACTCAAATAAACAGTAATTTTAATGTATCTTCCATGTGGTCTGTGGCGGTGAAAGAATGCCTGATGTATAGCTCCTCCGTATTCGTGGGTGAATATTTTATTAATTTTTGTGAATAATATATAATATATTTTACATACTTAATACATTTTATAAAACGAAACTATTTTATTTAAGTACTAGTTTATTTTTAACCATCTACGCGAAATAAAAGTATATATTTATATTATTATATGGCACTATTTTACAACGAAGTTTGACAAATAATACATAAATAAATATATGCAGACTTTGATAATGAGTATTGTCTACTTATTTCAAGTATAGATAAAATACCGATAGTTTTGCATACCTCATAGATTATAGCGTTGTCTAGGAACCTTCTAGAACGCTCGAGAAGCTTCCTTGCAGATACGAACCCACATGAACTTTGACCTGGCATTTGCAGTGATCAATAACTGCGAGTATGACAGTCGTTTTGTCTATTACGATATACTGCCGCCCTACTTTATTTTCAATGGAGCTTTCAGTGACCTTTGCCTGAAGCGGCTACGTGACGATCATCATGGTTTAGCGGCATGCGTATGCTTATCCTTGATTTGGTTTACATTTTCGGAAAAATAGGTGATAAGAGCCGTAATTAAAAACATAAAAGGATACTAAAATTGTTTAGTAGTACTAGGGTTTAACTAATCTAGATGATTAGGTCGCCAGAGACAACTTTTTACTCAGGTCCCGATAAACAGCTTACGATTTAGTTATAATAGTATGTACCCGTATGTATATAGTTCTTAGAGTCTAAAACTGAATATAAAACTAGAAAATTACCAGATTTTTGAAAAGGTTGAAAAGAAATTAACCGTTTTAAAAATATGTTGTTGAGTAAATAATAACACTGTTTCACATTGTTTTGTAATTAACTTTACAAAAAGCAGTAACTCTCTATGAAATGATTACAAGATCAAATTATAACTCGTTAAGTAGTTTGAACAAATCGTGTTTGCATCACAAAAGACTGCATCGAAACCGAGCCAACTTCTTTATTTAGCTCCACTACAACTACTAACTTCAAGATCTTAAATTAGAAGTTGAATGTCAAGTAAATTGGTTACATTTCGATCAGCGGCGCTGCAATGCCAAGGCGACTGCCAAAAGGCGTGAGGTCGCCGCCCAATGTCAGGGGCCCTTTACATTCTGTCTCTGTTGCATTTATATTCAACGTGAGCGGTAGGCAGGTTGACTTAACGACTCCATCTTAACTAACTTCCGAATTGAACTAGCGCCATCTAGTTGGGATTTGGTGAACTTATCCAGCGCTGAATTCATTAAGATCATTGAAGATTGCATATGTTATTAAGTTTGAGCTTTTATAAATTGTTCTTATTATTTCTAAAATGTATGAAAATCTATAATAATTGAGAAAAGTAATAATAGGCGCATGTGTATATTCCATTCTCTGTGGGATAGCAAAACCGAAAAGTAATTAAGGCCAGCTCTTGACTGGAAATAGAATCCCAACACGAAATCTCGTATATTATTTTAAAATAGGTGTCACTATACAACGCATTAAATAACAAAAACCAAGGCTATTGGTTAAATTATTACTACCTGAATTATAATTTAGTATCCAATTTCAATACTAGATTTATCTAGACCTAGAGCTCGTATTAACACGCTGCACTAACTACGTAGTAGCAAAAAAGTTTAACTTCTGAAATTTCAACTTGTATATACCCTAGGTACCCTAGAGTTGCAACCCTAGGTACGCTAGGAGATGCTTACATTACCACAACACAAGACAAGTGAGTACCTACTACAATGAAATCTATAAAACACAATGGTTTATGGAAGCCATATAGAATCATGGCAGGGATGACCTCTCGAAATTTCGAAGGTCGGCCTAAAGATACACGTGGCTTGGTCGCTATACACAGTATACTGTGTACCTATATAGCTGTATACTATATCTGTATACTATAGCTGCGTATATACAGAATGGCAGTGACAGTGGATCGGCCCCCTTTTGACCTATTTTCAAGTCCCTAGCGCGTGACGCAAGCGTTCGGTCGCGGCGACTTTGGAGTTGAGAACTAGTGGTCTTGATATTGGTCAATGAAGTGCTGTGGTTTTCGTGATGCTAGTTTGTTTTCAGACTTTAAAAGAACAGTTTAGAAGAAATATATCAATATGCGAGACCGTACAAGTGGTCAACAGATATAGTTTTAGGTTAGATATTGCTTTTTAAGACTGTTTTCCTTAGAAATAAAATAAATAAATCTACAGTTTTTATATAGGTACAGCTAAATCAACAGTTTAAAAGAAATACGCGTTTAGAATAAATATATCAATATGCGAGAACGTAGGTATATCAACAGATATGTGATGATGATTAGATTAGCTTTTTAAAACTGTTTTCTTTAAAAATAAAATAAATAATACTAGTATCTACAGTTTTAATATAAATTTAATATATATAGATTCACACTATGAATTGTAAAATATATTGTAGTGTTTTTTTTGTTATTAATATAATAATTTGGTAATAAACCCAAGTTCATAGTCTTTGTAGTCATAACACACATCCGGCCCTCGCCTCATAGATGCATCGGTTAGTGGACCTTAGGACATGTTGAACCTTTTTTAAGATCTTATTAAACTTCATTAAAAAAAAAGCAGCAGCAAACATTAAATCAGCAGAATTAAAAGGCAATAAAACAAACTAGACATGTAGGTATTCGTAAGGGTAGGCCTAGATTGGCATCTAAACAAAGGTTTAGTAGGCTAAAAGGTATTTGGCACGTCTGGACGGCGTTGCCATGGCAACGATGCAGCCGACCTAGTTCCGCGGCCCGCCCGCCCAAATGTTAATGACCTCCAAAACCCAGGTCGAAGTTCACACTTACACGAGTACAGGATCCCATCTAACCCCCAGCTTTTTACGGGTCAAATATATTGATCCATTCTTAGATAGAATCTGGGTTATCGTTACGGTATTTCTAATCGTTTTATAATTAGAAATAATTTGTTCCAATAACTGGTAGATCGGATATGTTTAGTATTATGTGTTCTGCGGTATTAATGAGTTATTTTTATCTAAAAAACGTCATATTTCTGATCTTGTTGAACATAGTTGTTGGCTTCTATAGAACACGTGGGGTGCATGGAAAGAGCCTCCTCGTGGCGCACACCGGTAACAGCTAGGCACGGTAAAGCAGTGTCTAGTCTGGCTAATCTTTCCAACACGATGCTACAACAAAATACAGTTGTAGCATCGACACGATAAGAAGAAGATAGAACACGTGCTATTTGTGACCGATATACACTTTTAGACCCTTTTTATAAGTTTAAGCTATGTATAAGCTAGTATAAGCTATGTTGAAAGTTTATGGTTGGGCTTCTTGCAAACGTGCTATTTGTGACCACCATACACTTATACATAGCTTTTATATTTATAATAAAAAAAACTATATTTGTAATGTATTGTATTAAGTATGTCAGTCTTCTAGTACCCATAACACAAGCTCTGTTTAGCTTGGGGCTAAATGATGTTGTGTGGATTGTCCAGCATTAATAATTTATTTTAAACTATATAAAAAAACTGCGCCAAAAACTCGTGTTTGCTAACTAATATGTTATTTTCTCAAATCGACGCTGTCTTGAGTCATTTAGTTTAAAAATTGGCAAAGCTCGCTCGTAAATCGTAGCGATTGTTTGAGCAATAAAACAAATTGCGGATTAGTTCAAATCCCGTTCAAAATGCATTCACTTGAATTGCGATATCTTTTCAATGATTTCTTTCTGCTGCATCATTATCATTAGTCTTACACCCACTTGGTGTCAACAAAACTATAAACACTAGACGGTGCACAAGGCGCCGAAATGTCTAGAATTAATATTTTAAAATGTTTTTTGGATAATTATTTATGTAAGTACCTAAATATTACCAGTTTAAAAAACAGCTCTATGCTGTAAAATATTTTTTACAGCATATAATAGTAATGTAAAATCGACAAGAAAAAAAACTATATTTCCTACGTTTTTCAGGTTTTACGTTTTGGTCTACTCGCCAACAGATAGCGCTGTTAACTAACTAATTCTAAAAGTTTTTTTAAATAATGTTAGTAGGCTATATTTTATGATCTGGAAAGTCTATCCTCGTATCACGTACATTGATATTTGACTATCAACTCCCGTACCTAATGTGCTTAAAATGCAGAATTTTTTAATCTATTGCATAGCTTTTATCGCGGGCCTTGAGCGTGGAAACCGAATCCAGAAATTCCGTAACTAAAATAACCTAACACTGCGCATGCGTAATCCAGTAAAAATTCTATGCAATAGCTTTACCGCGGCAGTCCTCGAGTGCCACACGTCTTTTTTTTGTTATTTTGTCTTGGTTTGCAGTAAAGTTTGCTGTATTTTTAAGCAGACAATTTCAAAGAATGCGCTTATCAACAAAAGCTATTGAGGAGGAGATTGCTCGCAACTGCTCGTAAGTATCTTATTACTCCTACGTCTAGGACTAGAATGGCATGGCGTGGGAGTTCGTTTCTTTACTAATATTATCTGTGAGTTTTAACCGACGACAAAAACAGAGGAGGTTTTCAAGTCAACGTGTAGGTATATAATTTTTTTTAATTATTTTTTTTTCTTTTTGAACTAAGTTTATGCCACTTTAAAAAAAGCGGTTTTTAACTTGACTGTATTTATTGAACTTCTTTTTAATTAACCAATTTTGTTGTTTCTTTCATTTATTTTAAGCTGATTTTTTTCGTCTTTTTAAAATTGATAAAGATGAGCAGTAGTTTTAGAGTTATTATTATTATTAGAAAGTATTTGTCGATGACGAAGTCGTATTTAAAGAAGCTTATTTATTTAAGGTAACACAAAAAATGTTACTATCCCTTGACACTTGTCATAATTTGATTAACACTTATAATAAATACTAATGAAAAACATTTTTGTTTTTTTATTTATTCTCGAACTCGATCAACATGCGTAATTTACACTTGGATCTGTGTTACTTCATGATGCAATCTCTGGTTTACGACCGATGCTTGTGGTCAATCAATTTTACAGCTATGCCATGCGAGAATGTCATTAAATTAATTTATTTATAAGTTTAATGAGCTTGTTAAATAAAATAAATAAATATTCATAGAGAATTCACACATCACACTCTAGTTCTACACTAAGCAAAGCTGGTTTTATGAGATCTAGATTTCTGATAGAATTATAAAAAGTACATTTTTTTGTGAATACATACGTATTTAACGTATGTAATGAATATTTATGTTCATCACACAATCATTTGCTCTGGGTGGGAATCGAACCCACGACCCGCAGCATGAAAGACAGAGCTACTACAAACTAAGCCGTGACGCCTGTCAATTTATCAGTTAAAATAAGGTTACTAACTAGCTCGTTCAAGAAAGCTCTACCGAAATGTAGCGATAAGACCGCCCATTGTATCTTACTCTAATCTTTTTTTTTACTTTATATTATTATTCATCTGGTGTATAAATAAATACCGAAACAAACACTCAATTTTATTTTTAAATATAATTCATTTGTATTTGCATTTATTTATTGCTTACATGTACATTTTGTAGCTTAAGTATAGTAGTAGCAAAAGTGCATTTTGTTGATAAGGTGTGCTATGGCACAAGTTCCGGGTGTTCTGGGTATTTTATAAGTATACTTAAAATGTCTATCTATCTAATGTATTGTATTAAGTATGTCAGTCTTCTAGCACCCATAACACAAGCTCTGTTGGCTTGGGCTAGATAATGTTGTGTGGATTGTTCAGCATTGTTTATTTTTTTAAGTTGTACCACTAATTACAGTTTATTGGTTCACCTGTCCAAGTTTCTGGTCCCCTTGTCCCTATTGCTTATTCGTTTCATTGAACTGTAATAATTTCTATCGTTTGAGATCCCCACACAATTGTACCGAAGGGTGTTAAATGAGCTATTAACAGTTTCAACTTTTGCACACCCTGTATTTATTTTCAAATTGTTTGTTCTCAAAAATAATTCTAGATAAACTTTTGTCATATTTGAATTTTTGTATATCTGGCATTTTTTACTTGGTTGTAAAAATTTCAAGTAAACTGTCTTCACTCTTTATAACTTATTTTTTATTTAACTTGCTTCAATCAATGAGTACCTGCTTCTTTTTCTTCGCGTCGTTGTAAAATTAGTTTTTGAAAAATGGATTCTCTATTTTCACAAAATTCAGACCACCCAGATAAGAACCTGCTACAATGTACTGTCAATATCGCAAAGCTTTCAATCACGATTGTTTAGAAGTAAATATCAACGTGCTGTGCAACTGTGAGCTACATTGCCGCGCCCATAAAAACCCAATCAAAAGCAATTTAACCTCTTTTGAAGCGGGCAGCTCTCAAAATTCAAAGGGCAAGTGCATGCATACATAATGGGAAACTGAATAGCTTTCAGCTATGTCCTTTAAACCATGTTTTTTTCAAAACTACGACAACCTCCATCTGACGTCACCATACCACGCTTAAAGTTCCATGTAACTGCGGTACTCAATACGAACGCTATACAGCGGTAACCGTTTCTGAAAAAAATCGTAGCTTCACGATACAGAATACGTGATAGTCTCCGCTTTGAGGCGTGCTCGCTACAGAATAATTAACAGTTACTACGGTCCTAAGCCCGAGAATATTGCATAGTCACTATAGCGGTAAGGCATAGCGTGGGTACTGAGTCATAGAATAGCGTGTAGTTGTTACGGTTTGGTACTTGGCTGGTGCAGGGCGGGGGCGGGGCGGACTATTCCTAGCGAAACTAGGCCGCCGACCGCTCGAGTGTGGCTTGAGGCATGGGCGAAGCGGACACTAGCGAAGGAGGTTGCATGAAAACTCCTTTCATGAAAAATGATGACGCGACATACATCACTAAACTGCGCGCTTAGAATCATCTAGTATGTAAGACGTTTCAAAGTGATCCTTGTGATTTTATTTAATATTTATTTTGACTTTGACTTTGATTTTGCAACACACTGAACGCCAGAAAAGTACACAAGTGATTACATCTTTTGAATAACTGCTTAATTTTATAACGTCCCACTATAAAAAGTTATGTTAAATATAAACGTAAGTAATAGTAACATTCGGTTAGGTACTCACTGCGTCAGCGATTGTTTAATAGTTTTGTAAAAATGGTGAGAATTTATATTAATGAAATTATAATAATATTGACATTTTATATTTTCAGTAGGTGATATTAGAAAATAAACTTTAGTATTCAGACATTCAGAAACGTGATCGCCATCATTTTAATTTCAAATACCCATATAATGTATACAGCCTTGTTCCACCGCATGTGTTTTTATACAAATCTATACAAAAACAAAACGAACAAAGAACCAACAACAAACCTATTTCTAGTGACGCGGTTGGTAAATTTTGATCTTATATTTACCTACTTTATTTAACCACAAATATAGTTATATGGTGAAATTTGATAACATTTAAAAGTAATATTGAAATATTCAATATTTGATAAAAATAAGCTCTGAAATCAAACTTTGATGATTCTCAGGAATATTGAAATAAATTGTCTCAAGTTTTGACAAAATCTTGAGAGACAATTTATTTCAAGGTCTATTTATTTATACAATTTTTAAAGGTCTAATTATAAAATATATATTAGATATTATAAAGAAATTTAGAAATCATTTATTTTCAAATTATTTTAGTGCAACTTGTGGTAAGCAAAAATGTCTGGAGCATAGCAGGTTTAAACTGCATTTTAAAGTCATTTTGGATTGTCTTACTAAATCAGCCCAATGGACTGATCGGAATCCCGATCGACCCAACCAACATAGTAAAAATGAAATAAAAATATAAAAATAATATGTCTTTATTTCAGAACAGGTCCATACAGAAATATATAATAGGTACATAATAATTGTAATTTTAATCTAAAGTAGACTAAAGTACATATAGTCGTCCGAAGACCTAGTATTGCATTTTTAGAACTACCATAGTTTTGTGATAGCTTTACAACAGCTACATTCTTACATATTGCGCCAAACATCCTCTAGAACTGCGGACGAATGCATTGCCAATACAAAAATTACTTCTAAGAAGTGAGGTTCAAGACTCAAGATCTATGTCGTACCCATAGACATAGAACAGACTGAGCAAAAGCTTTACGAAATTGACATGTGCGACCAATACCTGTCTCTTTTCTGTACATCTGTAAGTGTATTTAAAAATAGACAAGTTGCAGCGCGATTTTTCTGTCTCCCTCGCGCTTTGCCGCCCGTATATATAAATATTCACGGACATTTCACACATCACACTAGTCCCTAACTAAGCAAAGCTTGTACTATGTGAACTAGACTGCTGATAGAATACTTTTTTTTGTAAATACATACATACAATAGAAACAAACACAGAACAAATATTTATGTTCATCATACAAACATTTGCTCTGGGCGGGAATCGAACCCACGACCGACAGCATGAAAGGCAGAGCTACTACCAACTGAGCTGTGACACCTGTCGTGTATTTTTTTCACACCTGGATAGAGAACGCTCGGTCTTTCTTGGATTCTTTATGTCTATGGTCGTGCCACTCACGGCTCAAATATCAAAACCTCTTCCTGAAACTTATGTGTCATATTTATCTCTGAAAGAGCGTAGGTGGCACCTACATTTCAGTGTTTAAATTAAAACATTCTACAACTAAAGATTTGGGTAATTGAAGCTAAAATATTCATTCTCAGCCGCAGGGTTTGACGCTAAATTTGATATTCAAATCTCAGAACCCGACGCATAGTCAGCTCCAGAATTACGTTTGTCTTTCCTGTGCATATGGAAACTGGATAGTATAGGTGCTAGCCATACCATCCTTTTAGCATTGTCATGGAGAATGGAAAAACATATTGTGACAGCTCAGCGAATAAGGTCAGCGGATAAGTATAGGAGAAAGAGATTGAAGTTTTTATAACAATTTACTGTCAGTGGAAAATTCCACAAGATTTGCTAATGCAGTTGGTTTTCCCTTGCTTATGTTTACAAAATATGTTAACCTCTTGGTTAATTATACAACCTTCTAGCTGATGTCATGCGTTGCAAAGATTTGAACCACTTATTTAAAAACAAATTAAACCCGATACAACAGTTTTTTTTATCAAAATGTGCCCATATGTCCAGGGGCGAGATGAGTTAGATAAAAAAAAACTTAGTGCGATGTCAAAAAATTCAGCGCTTCGTATGTAAGCTTGATATTGTAAAAAAAGTGGTATTGATCACGTATCTTATCGATCACATTGAATTTTAGACCAATAGTATAATTAATATTTGGCTTGAAAATTGTTGTATTTATCAGTGTGCATTATAAAAGCCATATTAAAAGAAACATTTATTATTGCTCTCTTTAGATGATCTACGGTTCGAGAAGCCTTGCTTGGACTTTAGAAAGTGAGTTTTTGTTTTCACTTCGCAGAAAATTACTGTAACGACGAGAGATCATGGTACAGTTTTGTAAATTTTACAACTTACATTCGCTTATTTGGTGTCTCATGAACTACTCTGTGTATAAACATTTTTATAGTAAGTATATGTTTTTGGGTATCAAAAAATATCAAAATCAAAAATAGTTCAGTAGAACCGACAATCGTTGGAGCAAACTGCTGGAGTGGAGACCGCGTTTAGGCAAGCGTAGTGTAGGACGCCCTCCGGCGAGATGGAGCGACGATCTACGGAGTGTAGCTGGCAAACACTGGATGAGAAGAGCCGAAGACCGGGCTTAATGGGGCGTCTTGGGAGAGACCTACATCCAGCAGTGGACTGCTATAGGTTGATACTTCTTTTTTTTAAACTCATTAGTGTATCATTACTAAGTTAAATTGACACCGCACTGAAACTTCAGTACTTAATTTAGTTTAATTGTAATTCTTTGTAAGAAGGATCATATAAAAAAACGGTAGGAACCAGGCCGTAAGTTTCTTGCCCGTTCTTCTAGGCTCTGGTCGCGTGGAACTGGCACCTAGAATCACCTAGTATGTAAGACGATTCTAAATGATCCTTGTGATTTTACTGAATAAAGTAATTTTTGACTTTTGACTTTGACTTTGACTTTGATGATGATGATGATGAAAAATTTATTCAGTAAAATCACAAGGATCATTTAGTATCGGCTTATATACTAGGTGATTCTAGGTGCCAGTTCCACGCGACCAGAGCCTAGGAGAACGGGCAAGAAACATATCAAATTATAACAAACAAAGATGTAAACAACCAAGCATGTATAGAGTTGATAAGTAATACTATCCTAAATCAGTCTAGTTCTCACATAGTACGACAAAAAAACAAAAGATAGTGTACAGAGACGGTACTTTCACTGATAATGCGTTCACTAGATACGCAATATGGGGCATAACAATACATCCGTTTGAAGCGTGTTTCTTGGTGAATTTTGTGTCATCTTATCGGAAAATCCTTCAGAATTTAGACTGGATGATAGTGCGTAAATAGAGTCACGGCCGGTTGTCGATCTCCTAATTTGATGGTCATTTTGTTATCTTCGCCTTGAGATTATTATTGGATGTTCGTATGAATTTAAATGTTTCATATCTACATAATAACCACTTGCAGTTTTTGGACTAGGTATATTTTATTTGTAGAGTTATGATCTGTTTTAGCATAGAACAAGTTCATTGGAATTTGAAGTAACGGAGATAGATAGATAGGAAACGCTTTATTGTACACACAAGGAAATAACAGAAAATACAGAAAAACAGTGTTAACAGTGAATACAAGGGGCGGCCTTATCGCTTTGAGCGATCTCTTCCAGATAACCTTTGGATGGACTGGATTTAAATTAACAAAAGTGACGGGGTGTACCTAAAACATACGGAGAGTTATATCTAAACTGTATCAAGAGTTTATACTTTGTTTAGTAAAACGTTGTATAGTAAAACCAGATGCGATAAATACGAAGTGTAATTCAAATAATTTAGGTCGACAGAAACGTTGGCGAATCTTTAAAAATATGATGTGTTTACACACGCCACGGTCTCGATCGCGAACTTGCCCGATTTTTATTGCGAGTTTAAAAAACCGAGCGAACTTGCCCCAGTGAGCACTTGATATAAATATAATGCATAGGCCCACCGTCCACTAATAGAATTCGTCGGTGGCACATTGCCGCCGATCTAAGAGTATGTGGCCAAATACCAAACGCCGTGTTGCTCGTGAGCCGCCTAGACACAGCAATGCACTTTGCCATTTAAAACTTAAACTGGATCAATACTCCGTTTATCCGTCGCTGGAAATGAGACACAAAATGCAGCTTTTTTGGCCTATTTCCTGTATTATGTGGGTACCACAATGCACCTAGCATAGTGGTATCTTGAGGTAGTGTATTTGAAGTTTTACATCATAAAAGTGCATAGATCATAGAAGTAGTTGCGCGGTGGGAAGGGTGAGGGGCGCGGGGTGAGTGGCGGTTCGCGCGCGGTGTAACCTACATACCGGTCAACACTCCGGCTCAGTCAACACTCGCTACAGGGACATTAGGAGCATTTGCTGAAGGAAGTGCTTGAACAAGTTGATGTACCTTGTAAGATCTCATGTACACAGTTTTACAATAAATTATTCTTATTCTTAAATACTTTATCAACGAGTGCACACTCTTTACTATGAGTTCTGATCGAAAGTTTAAAAAATCATCAACGGGTCCATGCGATTTGGAGTAGACAAAAAGCTTTTGCGGAATGAACAACTTCCACTTTAAAAAGCATCGTTGTTAGTCAATATAGATAGTTCCTACATAGCACAAGTCCGTCAAAAAAACAAAAGATAGTGTATAGAGACATACCTAATGGTTAAAAAATATATAAAACTTACCCGTCAATAGCTTACTCTGGTATCAAATAGATAAACTTACCTGAAAATAAAAAAAAACATATATAAACTTAATGAGTATGCATCATACCAGTTTCAGTATGTGTGAACACCTGTATTTACCAACATAATTTCGTCACGTTCTACTTTTATTGATAACCTACAAAATAGTAAATATGTACCTATACGTCTCGCCGTAGTAAAAACTGCTAGCTCATTTCTTTGACACGATGCTAGTAACCGTTCCAGTAACTTGAACGCAGAACCCCGTCTAAACAGACTATTGCCAGCATTAGATGCGACTAGACAAGGCCATAGCTATCAGTGAAATGTCGAGAGGGAAAGAGATGGATACACAAAGTATTTATTGCACACATAACAACACCACAAATGCAATTCACGCACACATAAGCGGATTTTCTATTTCTATTACGTGTTCTAGAAGATAGAGCGAGTTTTCATTTTCATGGTTCATCTAATCATGTTATAACTTCACTTGTTTTATTAAAGGTCAAAATCTAAAATTGTATGACTATCATAAGCTTAAAACCGAGAAGTAATTAGGTAAGTAAAAAAAATAATATAAACAAAGAGTTTACTTTAAGTAACATTTTAATTAAGACTATTAGTTTTATATTAAGGCAAGAACTACAGTCGTTCTTATTAAAAGTTAGCGCAGACTTGAAGTATTGATACGTAATGATGACATAAAGTCAACGCTAACTTTTTATAAGATAGGGGGCTAGTGTATAAAATAACTATAGTTACTAAGATACAGTAGCTAAAAACTATCAAACTTGAAAAGTGTAAATTCATTTTTGTACGAAAATTAATAAAAACAGGAAAAGACCGTCTAGGTCGACAAACACTAAGGAGGTTACGTCTATCTGTGAAAACTGGGTGAGTCGGTAAATGCGCACTTGATACACAAAATATCTGATATGAATGATAGCCGAACTTGTTGCGACAGAGGTATCCTAGCCTCTCAAAACCTGCTAGGTTTTAAATCACGTTCAGTTTCTATAATAACTCATCGGTATTCTGTGGCATTTCTGGTGGACTGATGTGACTGAGCTGTTTCTATAGTAACTCATCGGTAATGTATGGCATTTCTGGTGGACTGATGTGACTGAGCTCAGTTTCGTTAATGTTCAGTTTCTATAGTTTCTAAGAGTTACTATAGAAACTGAACATTAACGAAACTGAGCTCAGTCACATCAGTCCTCTAGAAATGTCACAGAATACCGATGAGTTACTATAGAAACTGAACGTGATTTAAAAGGGATTATGGGACTCAAAGTACCACAATCCCCATGATGGGGACAGTTCGATGGGGATTATGAAACTAACCCTTTTAAAAAAACCTAGCCGGTTTTGAGAGGCTAGGATAGGGTCCCAGACTGGCCTAGAACCCAGCTTGAACTCAAGTAACCGCAATAAAGTGCCCGAATTGTAACAATAATATTTGTACGCTAATACGTTCAAGTTTTGTGAATTCATAGAATTGTAGAACTATAGTAGTAATATGCTTTCGCAAGTTGAACTAGAATTTGCCTAGTGTCAATTAATAAAGACTTATTTCATACAATTACTTAGTATAAATAATTTGAAATAAAACATCATCATCATCCTTTATCCCACGCTAAGTGGGGTCAATATATTTTTTTTCTTCCATATAGTCATTTTATTCGTCAACTCTGAATCTACTCATCTCAAATTCATATCATCTTTAAAATAAATAAATAAAATAAATAGCTATTCAAATAAATTTTATAAAAATCAATATATTTGCAACGAGCTTAGTTTACCTCTAAAACAACCGTATTCAGATATATCAATAATCCTTGAACTTAAACAGTTATGTATATTGAAATCAATAAATTAAATAATTTATTTTTCAAATTAGTAATTACAAATTAGTCTTTTGAATACTGATTTATTTAAGAGTACAGCATATTTAAAAATACACAATAAAAATAATTATTCACAAAAAAATTACGATAAGTAGTTAAAAATTACGAACTATCTGAAGACCATTGCAAACGATCTATAGATAGCTCAACTTATCTAAATCAGCTTAAAAAGCTTTGCCCAGCAGTGGGACAATATAGGCTAGAATAAAAAAATGTATATTTAAGTAAAACTTTTCAGTTACTTTGGTTACCAACGAAGCTCTGAACACTGAATAATAAAAAAGCTTTTAAGTTTTTATTGTTGTGTTCTCAAAAACGCACATTCCTTCACAACGAGCACAAAGTATTAATTGCTTTATTTTAAAGCGATTTTTTCATTTTATATTTGTTTTATTATACTTTAGTGGTTCGTATTTGGATGAAAGATATAAAAATATTTTTTTTGTTTTTAATTTAAAATTAGGACAAAAAAATACGCGTGATCTAACGAGGAGAGGATATGTCAGTACGGTTATTAAAAAAAAAGACGTGTGGCACTCGGGGCCTGCCGCGTTAAAACTATTGCATAGCATTTTTGCTGGATTACGCATGCGCAGTGTTAGGTTAATTCGTTACGAATTTATGGATTCAGTCTCCACGCTCAAGGTCCGCGATAGAAGCTATGCAATAGCTTAAAAGCACTATGCAGTGAGTTATTTTTTTAAAGAAGTATTTTTTTTATTACACTCAATCAATATAACGGATAACTTTAAAACGTTAAGTGATATTGTTTGATAATTAAAAGAACTGGTTTTTGTTTTTTAATCAAAAACAAGTTTTTTCTGTTTGCACTAAAACTTTGTGCAACATGTTATCTTACATTCCAAACGAGCAGTTCCCATAGAAATTGGGTTATCTTGATAGATCGCCGCACTCGATCCTGAAACCCGATAGTGTGGAAAGTTTCTTTACTAAAATATTCATTACAAAAGTTATTTAATTAAATACTACAGATAAATTTATGTAAGACTTGTGATAATTAAATTAATATACACAGACAATTCACACATCACACTCTAGTCCCTAACTAAGCAAAGTGTGACCCACTAGTCGTAGGCCACGACCCACAGCATGGAAGGCAGAGCTACTACCAACTGAGCTGTGACGCCTGTCAATTTATCGATTTCTTCCAGACAACCATTATTGTAACTTATCTAATTAACGTATCTAGTCAAACTGTGCAGCCAAAGCAATAAAAGTAAGAGACTATCTTATAAAAAGTTAGCGCAGACTTGAAGTATTTATTACCAAACGTAATGATGATATAAAATCAACGCTAACTTGTCTATCTTATAAAAAGTTAGCGCAGACTTGAAGTATTGATTACCATACGTAATGATGACATAGAATCAACGTAAATCATAAAATCATAATCAATCATAAAATGTCTGAACTTATACCCCTATCGTATAAAAAGTAAGGGTTATAAGTTTAGAAACAGCTCAACAAATCTATTGTGCAGTTTTATGATACAGTCACTTGTTAGCAATGCATAACCTTTTGGTAATGTTGGTCGTCTGTCCTATATCCACTCCCTGGCAGTCTGCCCAAAAATAATTAGTCATCGTCAAGCGCCATAGCCGAAACATACACTTTTCTTAGAACATGTTTCGGCTAGAATGCATTATTAGTAATCTTGTAGAAGTCTCTTTGATCAGCAGGGGAATGATGCATGTGATTTTGAACTTTATTGCTTAGATAATACGATTCATTTTATGATATAACATGGTATGCCTCTTCGCGCCTAACCAGACCTTTTATACTGATGAGGTAAAACCAATTTTCTACCGAAATGGAAAAATGATTTGAAAATGAATTATTTTGATTTTTGTATTTATAACTATTATCTACCTTCTAATGATTTAAATGTACCATATTTATACTAAAATATTTATGAAATTATGACATAAATCTAGTTTTTTTTTTGCTGAAAAATTAGCTGAATTTTGTTTTAGCTGCAAAAGAATGTAAAATCAGTTTTTCTAGTGAAATAGCCGCGACACGGTTTCGACAGCTATTGTGAATGTAAACAAGAAATAGACTAAGAAAATAGGGCGTGACGCAGTAATGTTTGTTGGGAGGCATTAAAATTTTACGTCTTCTTGTTCATAAATTATTATTTACATTACCTAATTTATAATTCTTACTAGCTCTAGAATCGAAAATAGCATGTAAAAAATTAATTTAAATAAAATTAGAGACAAATTCGTAAATCAATAAAACTAGTACATAATCATAAGATGAATTAAATATGTAGTAAAAATTTAAAAGGCAATAATAATGTACAAAATCGGAATGTAAAAACTGAAATCAAGTTTCAATTGCAGTCGCTATGGCCATCTATGATCGGTGCGCTGAACTAAATACATAAGCCACTCGCCTCTAGATGGCGCTGATTCTTAATACCAATACCTAGTAACGGTTAGAAGAATTAACTATTTTATAATAACAATTACAGACTGAAGCAAATAATTTTATAATTATTTTAAGTAATTAGATATTTAATGTCATATTTAAAAATAATGAAACTGGTATGTAAAATGGTCGATTTTCGGATATGAACAAAAAAACATTAAGCGGGTGACCCAGTTGATGTTTAGTGGTAATATCTACCAATTATAATCCTCACCGAGCACGTCCACGATTTTAATCTAACGATTCTAATCAACGCTAACTTTTTATAAGATAGGGGGTATATGTATAGTATAAGGTTTTTATTTTATATGTAAAAAAACAATTATGGAATCGTACCATAATTGTTTTTTTACATATAAAATAAAAACCTTATACTATACATATACCCCCTATCTTATAAAAAGTTAGCGTTGACTTTAAGTCATCGTTACGTATGGTAATCAATACTTCAAGTCTGCGCTAACTTTTTATAAGATAGACCGATAGAATACAGTTTAAATTTTCTCGTAGCACGTGCTACGTACGATGCGCTGCGTAGGCGAAGCGATGACGATTTTTGCGCGTTCAGCTTGCGTGAACAATTTCATGTGATTTTCGCACGAGCTTTGAACGTGTAGGCGTTATTTACAGTGTTATAAATAAATATTCATGGACAATTCTCACTCGATTCCAAACCTAAACCAAGCTTGTATGATGGGAACGAGATTGCTGATAGAATACATGTAAATTTTTTTTTTGTGAATACATACTTAGAATACAATATAACACTCAGCCACGAACAAATATTTATGTTCATCACACAAACATTTGTTCTGGGTGGGAATCGAACTCACGACCCACCGCATGGAAGGCAGAGCAACTACCAACTGGGCTGTATTATTTACATTTGTGTTTATTTATCGGAATAAAACTTCACTTTAGACATGCCGTTGTCTAATATCCATGTGTAATTTGTTTAATATAATTTTTATAAAATAAATAATTCAATTATTAAATCGAATTCTATCAGCTATCTAGTTTTCAAAGTACAACACATTTTGCTTGGAGTTGTGTCATATTGTTTTGAATATTGATTTATTTGTTTTTTTTATGTGAACTTTATGGACATACATGTAATTTTTCTTAGTCATACATTAGTCTTTTAGCAAAAAAAGCACTGATTTTCTATATCATTTTTTTTTAATTATTATTCATAGGTTTATTCATGTAAAATAACACCATACGAAACATGCTATTATACAACAGGCTATTATTACAAAATAACATTAGCCGTAAAAGATCTCATATAAAGAAGATCTCAAAAGAAGAAATATGAAAACAGGATAGTTTTTTTTTAACTTCATCATCATCATCATCGGCAGCCAGTACTAGCCCACTGCTGGGTATAAGGCTCCTCCCTCAAACGCCACTTATATGTTTTTAACTTAATATAATAAAATAGCATCTAGAGTATATCCAAAAGCTCTAAGATACAATATTTACACACCGAACCGTTGCTAATAACAAACCACCCGATTTTTCACAAACACACCCTTACATCTCATATACACGAACGTAGCTTCAGTGTGCCTACAGTAAAACTGTGTCAATGTGTGAGTGAGTGCATACAGACGCAGCTATAAGTCTAGATATAGATAGGTCTGGGTGTTGGGGTAGGTTTTGATGTACTTGTAGATAGGTCGATTGATATATATCGTTTGTTTTGGTCGGATTTGAGAATTTATGTATCCGTTGGATCCGTCTGGCGGGATGATTACCAGTGACGTCGCGAAACATGCAGTCAAATTGAGACTCTTTTTAATGATGTTGGTTGAAAATCATAAGGTTAAAATTTAGGAAAACAGGTAGATAACTGTGAGATATCTTTATCTAGTTACTACTCAGTACCTATATCTTGTAGATGTATAAAGAGTTGCACAGTTTTGCATAGCTATTATAATATGCAACTAATTAAATCGGATTCTACTACATTTTTTGTGTTACTTTGATAGTAGTCACTGCTTAGTGGTAGCAGCTCTGCCTTCCTTGCTGTGGGTTCGTCTCCCATCCAGAGCAAATGTTTGTGTGATGAATATAAGTTTATATACGTATGTCTTTACAAAAAAAATGTGTATTAGCAATCTAGTTCTCTGATGACATAAGTTTTGTATTATAAAAAGTTTTTCATAAATAAAACAAAACTTGAATGCACAAAGTCAGAACAATACAATATAACCACAAAACGATATTTACTTAGAAAACTAAGCTTTTGAGTAGAAATCAAATGAACTGCGCAAAACACAGCTAAGCTCTTCAGAATTGAACAAATCGGTATATTGAGGTAAACAAGACATCTTAAATTCTCGTCAAGTGAATGTGGTGGGTGAGGTGAAGGTTCTTCTAGGCTCAGTACCCCAAGTACGAGTTTGTAAACACACGGATCGCAGAGACGCAATCGCCGAGCGCCACCAATTTTGTATGGAACACGAAGCAGCGCCCCTAGTAGACTTTTTGACAAGCTTGGATTTCCATACAAAATCGGTGGCGCTCTGCGATTGCGTCTCTGCGATCCGTGTGTGCACAAACTCGTACTTGGGGTACTGGTCGTGTGGAACTGGCTCCTATAATCACCTAGTTACTAGGAAGTTACTCGTCTTACATACTAGGTCCTAGTATAAGACGATTCTAAATGATCCTTGTAATTTTCATATTCATTTATTCATTGCTCTCAAGTACATTTTAAACAGCTTAGGTGTAATATAGCTAAGGTAAGTACATGTACACTGCAAGGGCGCTGCAACATATTATTGAGTAATTTGCATTTTAAAAACTAGAACTAATTTCATGTCGCATCTTATTGAATAAAGTAATTTTTGATTGATTGATTCATATTCATATATTTATTCATTAACAATTATTTACAATTGTATTTGAAATCTTATAAATAAATTATGCAATTAAATTATTAAAATTATTGATAAAAGGGTTCTGTCAGAATAGGATTTTATTTATTTTATTTTTATTTTTGAAAGATCTTTTTCCATTGTGATAAGAATTAAATTTTATTTGATTTTTACGTTACAAGAGATAATTTTCTATGTGAATGGAGAGTGTATATGAGGCTTCCAATATCAACAACGAAACCCTGAAAATCGAACGCTGCAATACAGATGCAAAACTCACACCCAGTTAGGTTACGTCTGTGTGCGTGAGGGTGGCAGTCTATATATCTAGGTAGTCTAGATAGGTCGATGTCTGGGTGCATCGCTGCAGCGTTGGCCTAGGTTAGGGGTAGGACTACCCTAACATCACGTAGTCAGTTTGTTTTTTGAAGTAATGAATTTGTTTTCGCATTGCTCACTTGTCTGCTCTTGGTGGCTGTGGCAATGACCTGCTGCATTGGGAATGAATTTAAAAATGTATTTTTCGTTTCTCGTTTATTCGAGTACATTTGGAAGTCATTTTGTCTAGCCTTTTAGTAGATTCCGATGAGAGAGTTTGTATGCATTGCTTGATTAAGGTTTTTTGAACCAATATGAAAAAATCAATGTTTTGATAAAAAATTGCAATAAATTATATAGGCATCTAAAGAGTTTAAAAAACTCACACTGTAAATACGAATTATTTATGCTTTACAATAAACAACTGTTTCCTGAATACTATGTGGAATCTAAACTCGGTTATTTAGTCGGTTAGTAATGTTGAGTTATTTTATTTTGTCAAAGCAATATTATTGAATTTTACAAAATGTTTTTTGTACAGGCAATTTATACAATTATATCAATTGCCTGTACAAAAACATTTTGTAATATTCTCAGACTACTTTGACGTCGACATGAGTGATTGCATTTCAAATATATTGATTAAAACCTTATTGGACATGCGTTATGTTATATAACAATGTTTATTTACCAATACGTTTGCAGAGTTCGTCGACCTGAGGTCCTGATCGGATATTTTCGGCAAGGTCCGTATTTTAAAGCGGGATAGGCTTATACAGGGTCCTGAGGGTGCGAGCGAGTGCCCTTGGAGGGTAGAGACCTTGAGCTGGCAAAATCAAGGGTAACGTTGTGAGTGTGTGTGAATTATAGTTGTGTTAGTGCATCGATTTCTTATATTGCACTTTAATACACTTGTATATGTAAGTGCGAATGTGTAGACGTAAGGTATGTTGACGGGCGCCACCATATTATCTCTGGTCCTATAGATTTTACCATGTAAAAATATAAGTGAAACGCGTCACAGCTCATTTGGTATTATATATTTTCGGACGTGCGTTTTATATGTATACTTTTTTGTAAATAAACAGAGAGTGTACATAGAAGCAATCTATAAGCAATCTAATTATTTTCATTTGAACGAGTACAAACTTTGCTTAGTTTGGGACTACAGCGCGATGCTAAATAGATAATGTTTTTTTGCTAATTATAATAAATATTTCTACATATTATGTATTATATGGTGTAAAGTAGCTCCTAAATTGTAAGACATTGAATAAAATTAATGAACATTTTCAAAGCGATACCTAATCCTTATAGTAATTAGATAGCTTATAAATAGTTAACTAAAATATAAAATTAATTGAGAAAGTTCCATTGAATCGCTCCATTTCATATTAAGTTTATATTAAACAACTACTTTTCTATTTCAACCCCCGCCCACGGGGTGGAGTAGATATTATATCTTATGTATAAGTAACGAGAGCGTGGGCGTCTCTACGATACAAACATTATTCAAAATAAATATATATATATATTTTTTACAAGTTATAGGCAAGCGTTTGACCGCTATCTCACCTGATGTAAAGTGACGATGCGGTCTACTATGTAATGTAGCACACTTGCCTAGAAGATACCTATTCACTCGTCTCTTAAAAATATCCATATTATAAAATTCTAATTGTGTATTTAGAGCTCAGAAAAGGTATTTTTTACATAATATTATGAGAATACTATTTACTAATATAATAATTGCGAAAGTTTGTATGAATGGATGGATGTACCTATGTGTAGATGTATGTTTGTTACTCTT
The DNA here is from genome assembly GCA_932527185.1 of Ecliptopera silaceata. Taxonomy (NCBI): domain Eukaryota; kingdom Metazoa; phylum Arthropoda; class Insecta; order Lepidoptera; family Geometridae; genus Ecliptopera; species Ecliptopera silaceata. The sequence goes on along the minus strand of OW052193.1, from coordinate 9,108,878 downwards.
TCACGTAAAAACTACTGAATGGATTTTAATGAAGCTTTACAATAATGTAGTCTATGCATTAGAATAACACAAATAAATAATAATAATATTGGACAATCCACACAATCTAGCCCCAAGCTAAGCAGAGCTTGTGTTATGGGTACTAGAAGACTAACATACTTAATACAATACACTACATAGATAGATATTTTTAATATAGATATAAATACACCCAGAACACCCGGAATAAATATTTGCAGATCGTACAAACATTTATCCCAAGGCAGTTATCGAACCCGCAACCTTCCGCGTCGCAGGTGGACCATCGCCCACCGCGCCACATCGGTCGTCATAGGATAACACATAGAACACATAGGATATTATTTATAAAGAGAGTAAATTGACATACTTATAATATTACGATAATAAGACGAAGTCGCGGACACCAACTAGTAGATTTATAAATTAATATTCTTATTGTTATAAGATAATGATGAATGTACGTTCAAGATCATTGTAAAATGTGTAAATATCATAAAAATTCAATTTATTAGATTTATAACAAATATTTTTGAGTTTATTTCAAAACATGTTGGATTGGTGCTACATTTATTTTGCAATCGTTTTTGCTCTTATTCTATAGTATAGAATACTTAAGTATATTATATAATATATACATGACATTTCTGAACCTAAAACAAAATGTGACTAGGTAGGTACCTAATCATTGCATCAATTATTTTGGCATGTGAACAATTCGTTGTATTTATTTTGCTGTTTTGTTCTTGGCTTGCTTCTTGCTGCTTGAAAAGATAATATTTTCATGCAAATGACCATGCGATTACACAAATATCGTTTTATATTGCTAGGTATTTATTGACTCTATAAAATCACAACATAATAAACATGGAAGCATGATGTAATGCAATGAACCGATCGAGCCGTAAACCCGCCATAAAAATAAAAACGCATGTCAACAAGCAACAACTACGACCACGTGCTCCACCCAAAATAGACGTGCACGCACACACGCACACATGCCACGCACACACGCACAGCCGCCGCAACGCCCGCGGAAAAATCAATATTTTGAGCAAAACTACTTCCCTTAACGCCTCTGTGTGAGTCGGGCCTCCTCCCAGCTACTGAAAACCGAATGCCCCATCTTTCGCCGAAGACGTGAACCGAATCAAACCTTATCTGTTACGAAACAAAGCAGTATTTCCCCCATTAAGCGCGGGGGTAGTTATACCGCGGGGGTACGGCGTAGCGCCGTCCCGCTCCGATCAATCGGATGAGTCGGTCGCGCGGCCGCGTGGCGCCGGTCGTCGACCCCGGCGCGGTCGTTACCCCGCGACGGGTGCACCCTGCTACCCCGAGCCACGCACCCTGTTCTTGCCGAATCTTGGACCCGAGCCGCGCTGACATTGACTCGATGCATAGTTCGATGAACTCCACAACGCTTCCGTTTTCCGGTGCTCTATCGAAATTCCAATAAATGCTTATCGCAGAATTTTATTTTAATACAGTCATTACGGCGCATGCGAGCACTTTAAGACGTTTATTTGAATATATTGCGGCATAAATCCAATGAGAAAATCTTAGGTACTTACTTTAAAATAACGCTTTGATGACTCATCATTTCAGGTATCTCACACTGAAATTCAGAACGTTTATTTTTAATGCTAAACAAAGTGAGAAAGAATACTCATGCTCTTAATTTTGGTACTTATAAAAAAATATACAAAGACGGTTTACAATCGATATGAAATTTGTGTTTTTCGTATCTACAACGTGAAAATCATTCAATTAAGTTCAATAACAACTAATCACTGCGAGTGAATGAATGAGAATGAATGGGTGTACGCGTGTGGCAAGAACAGACACTAATGCAATCAAAGAACGAAATAAATCATTCCATATTCAAAACGAATTAGGCATGAGCTAAAACAAACATGCTAAAAAAAGAAAAAAATCAACGACTTTGAATTTCGAAGTAAATGAAGTGACTAAGTGAGCATTTGGGAAGACATCCTTTAAAATCGTTTGACGCATACGTTTAAAACGAATCGTAATATTTATACGAGGTATTATTTTTAACACGAAGAGTGATCACTTAAATCTGTAAAAGTATCTTTTATGGAGGACATTAAAATATAATTTACAGCTCCGAAGATACATTAAGTGACAATGTGGACTGTGAGACACTTCAGTTTATATGAACTTATATAAAAAAAAATGTTTGTTGCTTTATAAACGATACGAAAATTAGAATGTGTTTTCTTTACAAACGATAATTTAATTTGAAAAACCATTGAGTTTCAATTTAAACATTGTTGTGTTCAGACAAAAAAATTAAAATATTTTGATGTTTTTATGTGCCCGTGACAGAAGCTTATACTCCTGTCAACATTATTTGACTTTAATTTTGGTGAATATCCAGGAAATACTTAAAATGACTTTAAAGATGAGTTTATAAACTTATTTTTGTAACATTTATTGCTTCCATTGAGATAAGACCATATGTCTGGTTGTAATAAAAGTTATGTTTATTTTGTAATCTTAGAATTATTATTATATAGCAAAACGTATTAAACCAGTATAGTAGTAGGTAGTAGTAAAAAAAATGCAAATCCAATGTTGCCAATAGCAGTTTCCTAACTGTCTTTGAACGAATGAGTGAATGAAAAAAGCTTTGTATTTATCAAAACTAATACTATAAAATAAAACCAGTAAAATGTAAAATATTGTTTACTGATTTTGACTGGTTTTTCTTCAATGAGTGGCGTTATCGCTGTATCACATTAACTTCTCTATAAAAAAACTTATCTCTGAGAAACTAGTCAAGTTCCGTAAATATCGTCAAGATGCGCCAACTAGATTCAGTAACAGCTGGGCTCAGGCCGAGGTCAATGCCCACTCGTATTTTCAACATGTGCCGACGTTTTCCGCGTTCCAAGGAAAACCCTTGTCATTCCTTCGGGAGCTTTCGGCTTTCTTCGGGAAACGAAGCTTTTCGATTTTGGGAGATTGAGACGTTTGAGATTAGAACATGTTTTGGGGTATAAGTATGGAGAGAATACTGCTATATCATCCTTTGAAAGCAAATTGCTTTAAGAATTGTTCTCTTTATTGTTTAGTTTAATAGCTTTTCTTGAAAGACAGAAATGCTAAGTACAATTACTCATAATTTGGTTACTCGGACAAGTAAAATTCAATGTAACTTTTACTATCCGGCTATGAAAATCCGTTGAATGTAGTATTAAAATCCGCCTGGGAATGCTTGAACGCTAGTGCGAACGTAGCCTTAGCTGGCTTCTCGTCTTTCAGTGTTTTGAAATGTTATAAAACTTGTAGTGAACTCTGTCAACAAAATGTAAACAATGTGAACATAATGTTTAACTTTGTCAGACAAGACAGGGGACACCGGATGAAATACACAAATATTATTGCCTCTACATAAGTGTTTATTCAATGGTCTTGGGACCAGCGCTGTTCACACACCACAGATTCAATAATTACCTACTTGACATGACAGTGGCACTGACATTGGACACGGTGACGTCATCAGTCAAGGATGTGAGGATGCGAAGCTTGACAGTTTTGAATTTGAGTTTGAATACAAATAAATATCTTACGTGTGCTAAAGTTGCGTTTTAATCCAAAATGTACAACGTAAAAGTACTTGATGACTAAAACCTCAGAATAAAAGAAATTGGAAACACGAAACTTTAAAAAATGTTTTTATAATTTAAATTCAAATTTTGAATTGCTTTTTACAGACGTGTTCAAATATTCACATGATTAGTTTTTCACTAGTTCAAACTTAATTTTAACCAATTATACCTTTAGGTATTAATAGATTTATAAATATTATCTGTTGAAGTTAAATATTCCCTTTTTATACAACAAAAAAAGTATACCTATCAATACTCATTCAGCAATCTAGTACCCATAGTACAGCTTTGCTTAGTACCAAACTAGAGTGCGTTATGTGAAATGTCATATATTTATCTATTTAACTGTTTCAAGTTTATTTTACAAACATTTTGTTACCTATATGTAGTTTTTTATTATTATTTTTGAAGTTTGAAGTTGACCTTTTTTCTAAAACCCCGCAGACAGTTACTAAGAAACAGATCATCGTCTTGCAAACTATTTCCATGTCTCGTCGCCAAGGAATACGCTCGATAGAAATATCGCGCCCTTGAATATTCCGACTCGTTATGTAACCGGGATAATGACACAAACCTGATTTGAGACGGACAGTCATCGACATCGTTCAATTTGTATGTTTATTATCGAAATTAGTGACATATTTGGTTCAATTTTGAATTTGGTATATTGCTCTTCTTTTGTTTTTTTAAAGTTTAATTTCATACAATATTTGCTTAGCTTGAGACTGACTTGAGATGTTGTGTATGTGTATTTGTCTATGTTTGGTTATTATATAATAAAAAATGGCTGGAATACAAAGATACTATGTAATTGGATTAAGGTGATACCTCTCTACCGCTAGAGCGCTTCACCTTAGCAGGTTTGGATAAAAAAATATACGGTACAATATCAGCCAAATAGTAGAACGATGGATGATCTCGTCCAAGCTTGAAAAAATAAGCTTATGTAAATAAATATGAATTAATATAATTCAATACGGTACTAAGTAAATAAACATGAATTCCTACTGCTTATTAATCATCAAATCCTAGATTTAAAAAACCCAAAATCTTTTACCAGTCTCTCATCGAATGGTCGCGAACATCCAAACTCGTCACCAAGGTCATCACACCGTTAGTTCGTCACTACAACATTTTCGCGCCACAATAATACCACATTAAAAAAAACAACTTGACAGCCTACGCGCGGGCTCAAGGGCAAACGGACAATGATCGCTCGTGTGCCTTCATTGCGAATAGGGTAGCCAAAGAAGACAGGGGAGCCGGAATCATTTTGCACATTCTAAATAGTTGGCTCTAAATTCCACACAATTTTTTTTGAACTAACAATTTTTACTTCTAACAAGTTTTGCGATGGGCAAATGCACAAAATGTGAAAACCAGAAAAACAAAAAAAAAACTGCAATTTTTATAGACAGTTATGTCATTTCCCGTGAAAGAGATTGAAAGATTTTCATTCATTTTTTTTATTACATCTAATAAGTTCTGCGTTTTCTAGATAGTAAAAACAGATTGCTATGGTTTTTTCAATTCAATTCAATTATAAAAGATTTTTTTTAATTACGTCTAATAAGTTCTGCGTTTTCTAGATAGTTGACATTTTCCATGAAATAAGATGGCTTTTTAATTACACGACTCTTTTCAAAGCTGATAGATAACTTTTTATGGGCTCTTGTCTGTTCTCCGCAATTTCTGTATTTTGCGTTTTGTGTTGAATGTGACTTCGAAGACAAATTGCTTTTCAACAATGAACTTCTTAGGGACTTTATTAAAAAAAACACCAGTGTTAGATAAATGTCGTGAAAGGAATCATGTACTCGATTTAAAAAAAATATAACTGCATAATTATTTCATTCAATGAAATCATCAACAATAATAGTCTTATATTTTTTTTAATCATTTTGTTCTAAGTACTTTTTCCATAAGTAATAAATTTACGAAACAAAAGAAATACATGCCTCCTATTACGATATTACTAGCGTGGTTTCTGACTTAGGTATTACGCCGTTCTTTGACTTTTGTAAGGTGTGTGTGATGTTGTTTTTTTTTGCACGTTGTTGTGTGAATAAACAACGTGCTTTAGTCCAAAAAAAAACAACCGCGAATTTTATTATTTACGTCTGCTCAACGATTCTCACCATAATTGTTTTTCTTATTAATATTTTATAATTTAACCGGTAAGATAGATAGCCGGACTATGAATATTTATATATTTACGTCTGCTAAACGATCCTCACTATAATTGTTTTTCTTATTAATATTTAGTAAAATTACCGGTAAGGTAGATAGCCGGATTTGTACCAGCCCTTTTGCACAGATGCATGCTGTTTATGGTTTCGTAACAGTGATGGCTGATGCATGAGTCACGGCCGGCCAAGTTCATTGTCGCTCCGAACTTGAACCCGCTGTACGAAGGTACTATGTCCATATAAAGATATGCTACACACGTCTACGATATATACTACGAGCATGATCGCACGCTATATTTCTACATGTAACTTAGAAGCGAACTTTTAAGCTTACCGAATTAAATTGGTCATGGTCGTAGTGCCAATAAAGATAAGGATTTGCTTATTCAGTATAGTCATAGTAACCTTTTTGACAATTATGTACGTTATTTACGGCCGGTTTCTCGAACAATGATCAACGAAAAAATCAAATATTACTATGTGTCAAACTCGGATCAATCGTGATTTGGGTTTCCAGAAACCGGTTGTTAGAGTTATCTACTGATATATCGTTCAAAATTACTTAATTGTCAAAGTGAATGAAACATGAATCTCTTGAATAGTCTTCCACTTTTTATTTTAATTCAGAGATATCCAGTTGGTTACGATAACCGCTATCATTTGCTTGACAACCTATGATTCTCAAATATTTATTTTCCCCCGGTAGTAACTAGAGGTATAACGCACGAATAGCAATTATGTCACAATTTACACACTATTTTAATGAATGGAAGGATTTTTATTGTATTTACGGTTGAAATAACTACTCAAAATCACTTCGTGTTTACCCGATGAAGAATCACAGGAGTTTCTTTTTAGATTTTCACAGGGTAGTCCGATGCTGATATAATTTTTAATGTTTATATCGCTTTCAAAAAAAAAGATGGATGAACTGTGTGAATGAAGACATGAGTAAGAAAGGAGTTAGCACCGAGATGACGCCAAATAGAAGAGAGTGAAAGAAGAAGACATGTACCGACCCCACATAGCGTGGGACAAGGGTAGGAAGATGATCATCATTTTAGAATTATATTACATAGTGGATGACAAGCCTAGTCCGTGTTATTGATAAGACCGGTAAACACTACGGTCGTCACACCGAGTACGTGACAATGACTCTGTCTCAGATACGAGTTACACATGTACTGCGATAACCGACCAATAGCACCGGTGTTTACATACTTATACTGTGTTTCTTGTTTTCTAGGAAAATTGAAGCGAATTGAGTACGCCCCGGAACAAAAGCGTTGAAGTCTATTTAAACTTGGGTCCAACAACTCCATCGTCAAAATGCTCATTAATGATGTAATTGTTATAAATAACAAAATTATAAATTATGGAATGTCATTATGTAATATCCGGGCAACACTGCCCGCTTAGTTTAACAATCTTCCGTCCTTTGATGCTTTTCTATCCAAAGTTTGACAGGGTCGTTTTTGGCGATAAGACTGCCCATTGTACATTTTTTTTATAGATTTGTGATTTTATTGTAGTTTTTTTGTGTGCAATAAAAGTTTACAAGATGTACATAGGTACAAAATACCTAAGAAACAGTTGAGCTATGTACAGACCTTTGCAAACGATTTATAGATCTCAATTGATCCAAATCAGTACCAATCGGAAGCGTACCCAAAATACTAGCTGCATTGTAATATTTTCATATAATTTTACTCGAATTGATTCTCGAAACTGTCACGCAAATGTTGTATGAAGTGATACGAAACGAGGCGTGACTCGTTATATCGTTTTGCTACAGAATTTGGATGTTAGTATTCCAGGCACGCAAATTACTCAGACTACGGGCTCTGATGTTCAGACGATCAATAGTTTAGGTTCTTCTAAGATGGGTGTGGGTGTGGCGAGTGACTGATCGTTGTGACGCGTTATTGTGCTCCGTGTTGTGACGTTATAGGTGCTAGTTCAAACTTGTGCAAGGACTAAGTATAAATAGTTATTTTAGATAAAATACTAGATTTATAGAATCGTTTTCGCGTTGTAGGCTTTGTGATGAATTATAAAATGAAAATGTTTGTTATTCAGAATTATTTTACCTTAAAAAACTTACCTTAAAAACTATCAACATCAACTAGTTCTCTACCAAAAGTCGATACACACGAGAAAATGACAGCATCAGATATTAAAAGCATGCTAAATGTCACTATACTTATAAGTAGGTAATTTAGTTTTTTTTTCCTTTTCCACCTAATTCGTTCCTTGCTTTCGAAATACAGCATTTGTTCTGACAATACCAGTATTTTTGCTGCGCACATAAATTGTAAGAAAATATATTACCAATCGATCTATCAACAGAGGCCATAAATCCGCAGTGGCATTAGTTTTCTTCCTACATTCTTTACGCTTCAGTCTCCGTATATGTTATTTTTGCCATTTTTCATTCATTTTATAGCATGAATACACGTAAGTAAAAGTTTGTTTGTAACATTATTCTTTATATTATTAATCTGGCAACATCTTTTTTAAATGTCATTAAAATTTTATTTTACAAAAAAATTTACTTGAGTATCAAAATTACAATTACAACTATAAAAAAAATATTAATTCACGGTACGCTTATAATAATTTACCGCAAACTACTATTTTCCTGTATTTTTTTTATTTAGTTATACTTATCATAATTGACTCTACTTTTAAAAAAAAGTTTGTCAACCTTGAACTTTTAAAAGTACTGCTATGTTAGAAACAATGGTAGAAATAAACATATACTAGATACAAAAATAGTTTATAACAGCAGCTATTTTAATTAATATAAACAGCAAACGATAGGCGATTTCATGAGTAATGCTATCAGTCGGGGCAATGACCTGAGGTACTGTTTGGAATGGAATTCGACTGCGTCAGTGCTGACGTCATTTTCAATGTCAGCGCCTTGACAATGCAAGAATAATTGAAGAATTTTTGTTGGTCTGTGTGGAGGATGTTTCTAGTGAGGCAATGCATTATTTATTACTAAAAATGCATTGCCTACCATGCTAATAATTTATTAGCATGGTAGGCGATAGATCGCCTTTTCGCATAATTTATTTGTATAAAAATATAATTATTAAAAAATATACTTAGTAAAATATAAAATATACTTAGTGAAAATTTGTGATAGACATGAATGTTCTTTGTAATTTTATTTATAGATTTTTTATTTGAAAAGAAATTCTTTTAAAGTTACCTACGTAAAAACTTCTTGCAAGAGACAGGAGTTGTAAAATTCAAAAGTTTTTTTTTATTGAGCAAATTTAGCCATTTATACTATTATGCATAAAATTTAACTCTATCCTAACGATCTTGAAGAGCAGTTGTTATTATCTAGAATGTATTGATTGGATGATGATGATGATGAATCTCGAATTCCAAAACAATCTTAGGTGGCATTTGAAATTATCAAGAAATGAACTGTCATTTGAGCCGACTGTGTTAATTTCTTAGAACATTTATCTAATTACTAGGATATTTCAATAAGGACCTAAGTCACTGTTTTTGACACATAACGATACGTTTATTAGACTCTCAATTTGACACGTTTAAAAATCGTTTGATAAATCCTACTTTACGTTAAATATACTAAAAATCAGTTACTATATTGACTTTTATATTATCATTTAATACCAATGAACTCTTGTATAACACATAATTACAAAGATAATAAAATATAATATTCTCATAAACAATTGTAATACACTATTATACAAGACAGAAACGCAGTCATCTTAAGATAACTGACTTGCACTGTCTGCGAGAAAATAATACATATAATACTACTTATATCAATATCAAATAAACATACCTTGCTTTGCCATACAGTAAATCCTTGAACACACAGATCAAAATGAATTGCCGAAGCAACACACAGGACCGAGGAACAATAAAAATACGGTTTCGGAGTTCACCGGCGTACATCGCGGGGTCACCGACCGTCCTTAGCACAGCTGCGCGGAACTCACAGACATATATCCGTCTCTTTCTAGCGACCGAACGCGCTACCGTACGTTCCATAATGTGTTCGTGTTCACACTTTAATTGTGAATGATTGTTTAAAATGTTGTTTGTTTTGCCAGGAGATATTAACAAAGTCAATTTTAATGACCTTTAAGCTATTTTTGTTGCGGAAGGAAACAGTGTTAAAAAGCAATAATGAATCACTGCGCGATGCTTCTGTCAACATACAGAGATTTTGTATTACAGGCATCACAGCTCTAGGTTATTAGCTCTGCCTTCGATACTGTGGGTCGTGGGTTCGATCTTTATCAAGAACAAAAAAAATGTACCTACTAATGTAAAATAATAAATAAATATTCATGGACAATGACCAGATCACACTCTAGTCCAAAATTAAGCAAAGCTTGTATATTGGGAACTAGATTGCCTATAGAATACTTATGTATATTTTTTTGTACTTAAATACGTACCTACATAGAATACCTACATACAAATATTTATGTTTGTCACACAAACATTTGTAATTGGGAACCAAACCCACGACCTACGCATGAAAGGCAGAGCTACTGCCAACTGAGCTGTGACGCCTGTACAGCTTAGTTGTTATGATTAATAGATTTATGTTTTATGTAAACAAAAAAATATCAGCAGTCTAGTTCCTACAGCTCATTTGCAGAGTTTAGGACTAGATGGCGTTGTGAAATGTCCATAAATATTTTGTTATTTTGTGTTCCCCTTCATAGATTACCAACTAGTTACTAGTAATACTATATTAGGGTAACCCATAGCTCAATTAAGGCAGGTGGTCATATTGTAAGTCCGTTTGGGGTGACTTGTAACTGTAATTTGGTTTAACATAAAAAAATATGCAGATAAACTTTATTAATCAGCCAAACAGTAAAGTAAAAACTGATTTTCTAAAGAATAAAAAATATTTTCTTAATTCACGTTATGGTACGAAAAGTTATGTTAATTATAAAAACTATTTGAGAACCTTTTATGTGAAAATTAGCTTAAATAACAATTAGTTTCGTCTAATCAATTCTAATAGTCTGGAATCCTCACCTTAAAATACAACCATCTATGATAAAAATGTTTAATAAGGAAATAATTTAATTAAACTAGAAGTCCTCACAAACCTAAAAAAAGTTGCGGTATATCTGTCTCCAAAATGTATGCTGAACTATATGAGAATACATACTGCTTAGCAATACCGTTAGATGGCGCCACTAATTTGGTGTCATGACGTCATAAAAAAGTCAATAAATATACAGGAAAACTTTTAAACTGCGTTTGATCTAGACCAAATACGCCATCTATTGGAGTTTATTATTTTGGTTTAGTTTTTGTTACTGTTAAAATGTAACCATAAATAACAGATATCGTTACAAACATAAAGAACATTGCCCAAACCCTGTACCAGATTGCGTCACAAGCTAATTATCATCAAAATTAATATTTTATTTATATGTGTTCTTTGTTAATTTTTAACAGTCCTTTTTAACCGGGTTTAGAAAATTAAAATTAATTATACAAAACTTGATTATCAATTTCCTACTTCCGAGTGCTTAGTCCGACCTTGCATTTTAAAACTCCCTACTCTCGAGCCGAGAGTCGTCTTTCGGATATCCATACAAAAATATATGGACATCCGAGAGACGACTGTCGGCTCGAGAGTCGAAAGTTTTAAAATGCCACTTAGGACTAAGCCCTACGCACGTCAACTATTTTGTTCCGATCCCAGCTGTCACCTATTTTCGTGAGTGGACATTGAGCATAAAAATCTTGTTTGCCAAGTAAGTTTTAGCTGAGCAGGCAAACATGATAAAAAAATAAAATAAAATACATTTTTAAATATTTTGAAATGCGGTTAAACATTGAAAAAAATATTGTTGGTAGCGAAAAGGTAAATAATAATTAGACCTTTGAGAGTAAATTCAAATTGATGCAAGTTGGTACAGATTCCTATAGCCCACTGGGCATTGTCCTTTACCTCTATCTAACGAATACAGACATTATGTTTTGTTTTGGTTTTGTTATATCTTGACAGCTATGATCCAGCCCGTTAGGTAACCATAAATGGTTTATATTTAAATTTTGAAATCCTATCCATTCTACTTGCAATTCATAAACTTGATCAAGTTTATGTTTAAAAAAAACTTGTGAAATCTGGACTGCCACACCCACTAGTTGGGAAATGTCAAACAATGCGGAAAACGGGAAACTACCGAAGCTTTAGATGTGAACGCACCTGGCCGGTACTGAGTGGCGATGAACCCTGCATACTAACTATGCCACACGCTGTGGCGCGGCCGGCGATCCCGTGACGTCACAACAAAGAAGAATTAAAACGCGGTGACAGCTCACTGCGAATACCGCGATGTCCGCGATCGATCACTGAGAATCTAGTAGTAACTAGCTTGTATCGATCGATACGTAGAATCGATTTGAAATGAATTAGGAACTGACGTAAAAAAAAACAAATGAATGTTTTTGTTAGGGATTGGTTGAGCAGGAGCAAAAATGTTACCAACATTATGACATAAAGCTTTCTCAGAAAAAAAAACTCGTTTGAACATTTAAATTCAATGCAAATAACGCAAATTGCATAAAGTGTTGGAGTGGACTCAAAGTGATAGTCTCAATGGAATAATAATTATTTTTATACAGGGTGTAGAAAAGATTAGGTGCTACAATAATTACAGACTTTAAAACCTATATAAGAAACCTAAACCATTTCATTCGGAAAAACGCTATTATTTCAATTTAACTTGTTTAAAAATAAAAAAATAATATAAATAGTATAATAATGTCCCTGAAAAGCAGGAGTCAGGATTAACTATATAACTCTATCTCTGTCTGTCTGCTCCGATATGCGTGCGCATATCACATGCGCCTTGAGTTTTCCGGAACGTTAGCATCCTGTATACTAATTTATAAACTAAACTTATTTCTAACCACTAAATTAAATACTGGCCTCCAGCATTGCTAAAAAGTAAGACTATTTTTTATTTGCTTATGACACTTTTTACAAGGCTAATTTTAATCACTCACAAATGACGTAGCTTTCTATCAAAATCGATACAGTAAACCTAGAGATCATCCCCTACAATCTCACATACTTTACCTCCATCTATACTATTATTATAATGTATAAAACATGTTACAGATGCATGATAAATATTTACAAACTTATGACTATTATACGTAAATAAAGTCATCTAAGTACTGTTTATTATATGTAATTATTATTACCTTATGGACCTATTAATAAAATACATAAGAAATAGAATATAATAGAAATCTTTATTTCTTATTATATATATTAGTATATAACACTCTGTAGATAAAGTGAAACCTATTACGTTGCTTTGCAATTGCAAGCGGAGTGCAGCGGACGCGGAGAAAGTACTTGCGGAAGTGACTTAGGCACACTTCACACGAAACAATTAGCTGCAGAACAGACGTTATCTATGATTGGTGAAAGCAGTGATGCGGCTGTTTTATGGCACTGACTTCTACGTGTCAGTTGACGGATTCGGTTTTATAGGTATGTATTTTTTAAGTTTTTTTAGCTTTTTGTCGTCATATTCAGGAGATTTGTGTTCAATCGCGATGGTTCTAACTGCGAAAATAGTTTATATAGGATCATTTTTGGTGGTAAATAAATCGATATAATTTGATAAATCGATAAAAATGGATAAGTACTTAAATAATCGATAATTTTTAAATTTCATATGTGTCATATGATTTTTTTTGTTATAAAAGACTAATTAGCGATTTACTCTCTGCAATATTGAAATTGAACTAACTTAGTGATTTTCACAACGAAAAGCAATATAATTATTATAAGAATATTAGTCACAAAATCAATCCTACATAAGATGAACAAGCTACCTATCTATATTTACGCTAATCTTGAATTGAATGAAACATGCAATGAATGTAACAATCAGTCAACGCTTGTGTACGCACCTTAAGTAGCGTATTGTCTGATGATAGCAATAACTTTTCACTATGATGATACCTTGTTTCCGCTTCGTCGAGAGTCGTGGACACTCGTGAATGAACGAGCGTGATTGTACATTCGAAAGTAAAATGCATTGTGGTTGAGATGTTGATGACTTGACCCTGACTGACACGGCTGACGGCGTAAAACGTGCCTAATATTTGAATAAATTAATTTGAAATTAAAACATTACCGTTCTTTTTTTGTTTTAGCTATTAGTGTAGAGCGTCGAAGTTATTTTCGCTAATAAAAATGTACTGTTCAATTTCCATATTTTTTATAATGTACGATTTCGTTTTAATTAAGCATTTGTTTTGTATTGCGTTTCCTTGCTAATTATAAAGCTATTAACTTTAATAATAAATCAAAACAAAAAATTGCCCTATTGCAGGATTTACAATGTTTCCAAAATACACGTGATGCAGTTGAGTTTTTTGCAAACCGTTGCAATATACCTATAGATAGCTAAAATCTAAACCAGTACAAATAAAAGTATTAATAGATAAACAATTGGCTGGGATGTCGCAATTCACCGCAGATTCATCGCAGGCAGCGATGCAGTTACATGACGTGTACTGAACCAAACGCTTCCGCGTGCAAGCAGGAAGCCTCAACCACTTTCCCTTTTGCCTGTGCGCAGCAGCCGACCACTATGCATCACTATAACCCAGCCAAACGTTAAAGCCGCTTCGTAACACAACCTTCAAACAACAGCAGACCTACTCAGTTCCGCCAGCCTATAATGCAGTCCAACAAACGAGGTTAAGTGTTCTCTACTCTACGATGCGTGGCATCTGCTAAGCATTTGAATTAACAGAACCTAAGGTTATGACCAGACGTATCGCAATTACATTCCAATTGAACTTCCTGGGTTAAGCTGGTTTGGTTCAAAAGGCATTGTGGTTGGCTATTGTTACAGCTGGTATCAAAGTGTTGGTCTAATAACAGATCAACGGCCTGACTTTCTAGCTTTATTTTGCATTTATTGTTATTGAATTCTTTATTTTAACCCCTTTTACGAATTATACAGGGAACTGGTTTTGCGTGGAGTATCAATGCAAATGAATAAAGGGTGATTGGGCGAATTCGAGTTTTTCGAACGGGTTTTTTTCTATAGATGGAGTTTCGCAGTTATTAAGCGCAAGACAAGCTTGAAATAATACAGACGCGAAGGCGCCTCAAGTTGACCTATATACGAGCTGCGGTCGTTGACCCCGCGGTTGCCTCGTGCGGTGGACGGGTCGCGATGGGGTGGCTGACGAAACTCCTGACATGGGATCGAGGTAGGTACCTTTCGGATAATAAATGATAGTAATAAAATAACGGGCGTGTAGGGAAACAGCGATGGCATAAGCTTGCTTAAATTATGTTCTGTATCTACGAGTTTTTCATGTTACTGTTAGATGGAAATAAAATGTATAATGGAATTTTACGTTAAGTATATAAGATTTAAGTAATAGCTAAATTGCGTTTAATATTCTTCATGTATGTGTTACTTTGCAGTTTGAACTTATCTGCATGTCAATTTTCAACTTATAATAATAGACGGATCATACAAATAATATAAGTTGTACTCTACACAAAAAATCAAGGTTAAATTTTGCAGACAAGTTCATAAAGAAACAAAACTCTTTCCTCTAAAATATCCGAGAAAAACGTAACTGGAAATGCCCTGAAAACCCTGACATAAACCTAAAAACGGCAGACGTGGGTAGAGATTTAAGATAGGGCGGCGACCTCCAAATTTCAGGGAAGTACGGTCTGGTCTGAATGGTATTTGTTTTCTATATATATAAAACAAATACCATTCAGACCAGTAGCTCTACCATAAGTTTTTACAATCTATACTCGTTGGCGACTGTAGTTAAAAATATGTATGAAGATTTGTACAGCGCCTCTAGCGGATAGTTGGGTACTAAAATTCGTAATACTAATATTTACGTAACTACTGTAGTAAACTAGTGTAGTAAAGTCAGCCGATTTTACTATGACAACTCTTGGTAGAGGTACAGACCGTGCTTAGGTTTTAAGGTAACAAAAAACAACCACTTAAAATAAAAATACAAACAGCTGCAAATCAGATCTTTTGGTTTATTTTCTCAAAAGGAACAAAATACTTTTGATGTTATTCCAGGTATATCTGAATCAGTATTTAATTGTTATTCTTTGTAAGAGGGATCATATAAATAAACGGTAGGAACCAGGCCGTAGTTTCTTGTCCGTTCTTTTAGGCTCTGGTCGCGTGGAACTGGCACCTAGTAATTATTAAAGACAATTATGAATGATCCTTGTGATTAATTTATATTTTGAAAATTGATTTTTAATAAATTAAATAAATCTATTTGAATAGTCATGATTTCCAAAAAGATATTTTTTTTTATTATGATCTGCAATGAGTTGGTGTACTATTATGTTGGCAGGTGGGTTAATTGTTAAGAGTTGACATTTGAGATGCAGATACAACTGTCCTTTTTCCCCTCATTGTATAAGATCCAGAAAGTAGCTCTTATTCAACCGTCTTGTTTTCCTGGGATTTTCAACCAGTGCCTTAGCCTATCTAGCCAACGGGTTAGCATGACACTGAAGTCGATCTAAATATTTGGCGCCCTTAATCATAAAGAATATAAAAAGAATATAAACCTAAAAACTGTTCATGATCAACGCGGCAGTTGATCGAGGTGGTTCACGATCGGACGGTGACCTCCCAAATGTAGGGCGGGGTTAGTCTAGGTTTGCGGAACCAGACGATTGAATAAATATTGGTAAATTGACCACATTTAACACTCTTAAACCTCTTAAACTTCTCTCTTAACGGGCTAACAATTTAGATTTACCACATTTGACATGGTAACTCACAACGAGCTATAAAAGCATATTATTTTAATTTAAATTATTTTAAATTAGCAAATTAAATTAGCGGTTGTGAAGCATAAACCTAATATATTTTTACGTGAAAAAATATAAGGAATTTCTAAGCCACCGTATATTTTTATATCACTCCAACTACTAGGTACAACTACTACTGTCTTCTAGGTACAACTACTACTGTGGTACTCAGAGCCATTTCACTTATCACGCTATTAACTTGTCTCACATTATTTTCGTGATGAGAAACAAAAATGAAACGACGATCAGTGAAATCTAGGCAACTGGATGAAAAGAGTCAAAGACCGGGCTCTAGGGATCTCTCCCTAACGTCCAACAGTGGTCTGATTTAGGTTGATAATGATGGAAAAAAGTGTGATTTCCGTTTTTTTTTACAAATGTCTCAGTTCATTTAGTGCACCGACTTTTCATCAACAATCTAAAAAACAAGATCTTTTTTTATAGAACTTTTCAATCAATTCCTACCAATCGTCATAAAAAAGTTCTATAATTTTATGGTAAGAAAGTAGGACATGTAAAATGTAAGGTATTAGCAATGTATGTATAATTGCTTATGGTAAATTAAAAGCTAGATAAGGAGAAACAATGGCTGGTATCGAGGGCAGGCTAGACCTTAAAACAGATTATTGTTGTAACTATACGAATAGAAATTTCTTCAAAATATCTAACATATATGTTATATATTTCAAATACAGTCATTGCGCATATTGGTTTTATAAAAGCTTGGAGCTGTGCTGCCATGATGTCATCATTATTTGTAGACTCTATACTCTACTCTTTGATTTTGCAGAGTTAACGATGTGTTAATTACTGTTATATGCTCTGCAATAGTAATTACTAACTGTACGGTGCAGAATAAAAAAAATATCAGTCAAATAGCTAGTTCCAACAAAATCTATTAAAGAAAGCCTCTCAAGCTAATCTATATCTGATTGGAACTAATCTGTATTACAATAAAACAATTGACGCTCGATAAAAAAGCGTAAAAAGTTTTATAGTCATGACTTCCGGGAAATATTTTTTTTTACTAAGTGAAGGAACAAATCCATGTGATGACATTGTGCATGTCATATCATAACTTGTCCTGTGTGACTTCACACTGATTTCATTACTCTTAGACGTTTTAAGGTTCTAAGATCAGTAAATCTTCAAAAACTTCACAATGTCTGGAAAACTAAAGTCATAAACAATACGCATATACTCAAAAAGCAAGTAGCGAGTAGCGTTGCTAATCTAACTGACCTATATAATATGGTCGGTGAAAGACCTCGTAAACTACTACCAGAGCATTATTTCCGCAATACAATGCATACAATAATACTTCTTATTACTATCGTTATGAATAGATCAAAATCGCTTGCACATACATTGCAATGTATACGGTTTCACGGAATAATTTTGTTTGGACTGCATTCACAGCTCATCTAATTCCTGATGCGTGGATATGGAGAGTGCAATAAAATATGCACGAACCACTTACCATAAGAACTTATATACTCAATTTAAGTAAATAATTGCTATCTCTCCTTAGAATATTATTTAAAAATCTTTAACTTTTTAAACCCATTTGTGGACTTGTAATTGGCCATCAGTGTCGAATATGTGCCCACACTTATTTACATAACCAACATATAAACTACAAAAAAGAACTTCAGATGCATTTTTATTCTTAAAATATTTATTAAAAACAGCTAAAAAGCTACTAAAAATTCCATTAAAAAACATTAAAACATGTGAGTAATTTATCCATAAATAAAATAACAAACGGACATCGTCAACAGGACATTGTTACATTTCCTTCATTAGAAATAGCCACAACCCACACGTTATGAAATGTATCCATTTCACAGTAGCAGACAGACTGACATTTTTAGGTTAGATCGCCCTTATTACCTCATTAAAATACTTGGCTAAATCACAAGTCGTTTATCAAATCATCGGCTTTAAAGTTCATTCTGTAAATTATAATTTTCTCAAATGGCAATTTAAGAACGACAGCATAATGTCCTGTTAGGTTTGAAATAGACACTGAAATTACTCGCTTTATTATCTGTTTTGAATGGACGAAACGTATTAGCGATATGGGCTTGTCACCCTTACACTAACTACAGTGAAGTTTTTATTTTATATATAGAAAAGCAACAATTTACATATTTCAAATAATAATGCAGTTGAATTGAAAACCTCATGTTTTTAGGTCATCTTAAAAGTGCTTTACCTACTACGAAGGCTTAGTAAAGGTTTTGGTGTAAACTATCGGTGTTAAGAGCGCTGGGTTTATTTTCAGTCACACACAAAGCATATTTTTATAAGTTTGGACTTATTAAAATTATTTCACAATAATGCACTACGCGCCAGTCACCGGTTGATTGTATTGTATACGTATACATCAAAACTCATACTAGGCATACAGTACTATAATGCATCAGACGGTCTATCTTATAAAAAGTTAGCGCAGACTTGATGTCTTGATTACCATACGTAATGGTGACATAATGTCAACGCTAACTTTTTATAAGATAGGTATAAAGTAGCATGTCCACTAGACTAGACACGTATGAAATCCAATTCAACACGAGGGCTCTTTGTAATATAATAAGCCGCGATCTACCTCACCATTTCCACAACACGTGTGTCCACGGACAATACACAATCCCCGGCTTAAGTATCTATCGTACTTGTAAATATACTTGTAAAAATGGATGCTCAAATTTTATGTATCAATAACGCGAACATAATTAGATTAAACATGATTAGCAAATTGGTTGATTTTTGTACCAAAAAAACATCAGGACCTAGGAAATTTAACCGTGATTCTTCCTGTTTTAAGACATTTTTGTAACAAGTTATACATTTACCCCCTAGATAGGTGATTCATATAGTGCGTTCTTACGGCCTATCTAATAATTACGTATGTTAATCAATACATCAAGTCTGCGCTAACTTTTATAAGATAGACCGTAAGAACGCACTATATAAATCACCTATCTACGAAAATGTATAAATGTAATATATCTTAGATATACCTACTTGTTTAGTTTTTGTGAAACACAAGGCTTGTCAATAATGGAAGTAATTTTTTTCGTTTACCATATCCTTAAAATTTTCCTTTTTAATAAAATTCTGCGGGTATAAATAATGGATAAGAATACAATGTAGTAAAAAGTTTACCTTAGTTTTTTATGTGTTACTATTAAGTGTTACTAATAGTCCCAAACTTTTTTTCTTAATATTTTTTTCTTAAAAAACAATTTGTACTTACATTTTAATTTCTAGGCCACTTCTACATTTGTTTAACCTTTCTCCTTCATCTCTTGATCACGTTGAAGGTAAAGTTTTCCTTATCTGTGGAAAAATATTTAGCATTAAAAAAAAACATTCCAGGTGTAGAGTATTCCAGACTTGTCTAGTAGTCCCTTTTGTGTTACAATCAAACCTTTGTCCAGAGCAGACCCCTTTTATATTGGATAGCGATATTTATCATAGGAATTTGTTTATTGTGAATTTAATATGGTTACTTTCGCTAACAGAATCAGGAGTAGGTACATCGCCAAGCAGTGCTAAATTGCTCTTTTTTTATAATTTAATAAACAATAAATACACTCTTTTTAAACTGATACACAATATTTTCAAAGGTATCAAACCCAAATCACGATTGATCCGAGTTTGACACATAGTAATTATTCGATTTTTTCGTTGATCATCGTTCGAGAAACCGGCCGTAAATGTCCAACTTCTAAAGCCATTTTGACATATTCTCTTGTTGTATCATGACTGACTTGTATTACAGTATTTTATTTTTAGTTTCAATAGTTTGTTTTAATTTTCCATCACGTAAATACACAATGACGTCAAATAGCCTATACCAGCCGGACTAAATAGATTTGATAATATATCAATATCTGTTCTGTGGTTAATTAGCATCAAGATTAGTAAACTACAAATAAACAAATGAAAATGCTGGTGATATTTGAAACAATCACGGTTTTGAACGTAGCTCACAAATAATAATTTGTTCAGTTGATGACTTAAGTAACAATATTTTTAAGGGTATGTTACACGTGACATATTTCAGATAGTTTTCTAGATAGATAAATGTTTATCTAGAAAACTATGAAAGATGAACTTGGACATTTAAACCCAAATTGATGATATTCATCCCGTTTATCAAGAAAACTGTTGACTGTTAAACTTTTTACCTTCGAGGTGTTTAATTGGTCCAGAATCCCTATATATATGTTTTTGTTTCATTATTTTGTTATTATGCGGAACCCTAATGTCTCCTAAATCTCCACCAGGTGGATTGAACTCCTGCCCTGCCCTCTCGCAGTCGGCACTCCCAATAAAGGCAACGTACTCATTCATGCGATTGAAGGGTGAAGTGTATTACTGATACGAGATTTTTCATCTCGCGAAGGGTGACGAATGCAATATAGACAGTAACTATCAACTACAGTAACTACTATACTATAACTACACTGGCCTGCAAAACTAAGTATCACACTTTTAGAATTTAGTTTTTTTCTAAACTATACAAGTTAGAGATTACAAATAAAAAATGTTTTATAGCAAATTTTATCAGCTTTCTATAAAACATACATTAGTAATATTTTTAACTTAAAAAAAATGATAATAAAAAAGCCATTTTTAGCTTAGTGTCTAAAAACTCATCTAACATTTTCTAAGTAGGTATGTTTTACATGTTATTTCATTTGTAATAAGTGGTATTGCCTCCTCGGGCTCTGATTAGAGCTTCAAGCCGGTTTGGCATACTGAACACTTACTTTTGGAGCCGATTTTGGGGACCCATTCTCTTCTATCAGGGCCTGTTTTAGTGCCCTGAGGGTGGAAGGTGGTGGTCTGCGGCTTCTGAATAGCCTTCCTAGCTCGTCCCAGGCACGCTCAATTGGGTTAAGATCAAAGTATATCTTGTTTACTTAAAAAGTTACAGCAATTTAAAAAGTGTGATACTTAGTTTTGCAGGCCAGTGTATATGACTGATAGAAAAGAAAGGATATAATTTATGCCCGCGACTTCGTCTTTTATTAACGTTATATTTTGGATACCTCACACAATATCTTTATAAATTATAGCCTATGTGTTATTCTGATGTATAAACTACATTATTGTAAAGTTTAATTTAAATCCATTTAGTGTTTTTGCGCGAATGAGTAACAAACATAAATCCACACATCCATCCATCCAGACAAACTTTAGCGTTGATGATATTGTTACAGATTTAATAAAAAAATGCACATTGTTAAAAGGGCTCTTGGTGAAATTATAGTGCCTATTTCTGCCGCAAAGCGTCTGCAGCAAAGTGATGCTTGCATTTCTGTGTCCTGTTTTGAAGGATATTGATGCAATTAAAATTATATGAGACTAAACATCTTTACTTATATGGCTTTGAGTGATAAGAGCATCTCAATGACTCTAACTTTCTATTAGGCTCCTTATTTTTTAACACATTTGTTATATGTACCATTGAGTAAGCTCCTACCTGGTGTTGAGGTAACCATGGTATTAAGCAATGTCTTATTGAGCACGTCTTCTAAGGACGTGTTCTCTTTAAAACAAACCCCCATCCAATATAATTTGAACAACATATGGTAATCAAGAGGTAATGTCCACTCTACTTTTCTTATTTATATCCCGTAATAAGTACGTAGACATAATAAAAAAAATACAAAATAAAAAATACGTTTAAACATGTCTCTGCGTAAAGTAAAGTAATAGATTATTTCGATATTAAATAAAAGAAAGCAATACTTTATCGGCGTCAATGTTGGCTTTCATATAATATTTATCGCAGGTGAATGACCTTGTATAATGTCATTAAACTGATGATAGGAATCGTTACTACATTTGGTAAAATGAGTAATTATCAATTTGATAGGTGGACATGAAAAAAAATCAAATCAATATCATGTACATAAACCCAATAATACACAAAAATATGCGAATATTCGTCTCGACCATATTTCGTGCATAAATCGAACCTGCAACTCTTGAACTACAGTCGGGTGGTTCCGCAGAACCACATGTTAGTCAGATAAAGAAAATCTTGGAAAAAATCAAAGTAGCAAAAACCTACTAAAACTGTCAGGGCAGTGACAGACATAATGTATTAAAAACAACATATATCTATACTTATAATAAAACTGTAGAGAGGTCAATTCTGTACATGAAATATATTAAAAAAAAAACTATCAGGGGGTGATTAGTGATCGATACTGATGCCAAAAATGCAATCAGTAAAATTTTTGTCTGTCTGTCTGTCTGTCTGTCTGTATGTTCCTTATAGAAACAAAAACTACTCAACGGATTTTAACGAAACTTGGTACAATTATTCTTCATACTCCTGGGCAGGTTATAGGATACTTTTCATTACGCTACAATCAATAGGAGCAGAGTAGTGAAGGAAAATGTTGGGAAAACGGGAGAAGTTACTGCATTTTTTCCGTCGCGTGTGCAGCCTTAATGGTTAAAGTTATATAGAAATCATTTATGACGGAAATATTCTACATAAAATTGTCTAAAAAATATCCCTCCACAGCAAATGTCTATCTTTTATTGTTGACTCACAATAACACGTGTAACTCCTGATAGCTTAGCAGTTCGGATCATTCTGATTATATTTGTTTACTAAGAGTAAATACGTTTATAATACTCTCAGTCATCCCTAATTTAAAAAAGTTAACATAATTAACTATTCAATAAAAAAAGAATCATAGAAATCTGTGTAGAAACACCAAACTTATACATGAAATAAGCCATCGCGCCGTCGCACGTGAATACTCAAATCGAGTAAACATTATTGCTGAGTGTCATAGGCTATATAAAAAACCGAAAAATAAAAAGGCTTTTACGTAGTAGTCCGTTTTGCAAAGTGAATCGGAGAAAAAACGGTCGAATGAAAGCGTTTCTTACGAACGCTGCCTATGAACGATATATTTTTGTGTTCTAGAGAGCTTGATAATGCCTACAAAAAAGTCAACGACAGCATAATTATATACTTTTACATTTAATAAAAATTATGCCCAACGAAGTGGGCACGTATTAGCTAGTTTTGAATAAAATCATCGAATATAAAAATAAATAGGTAATTTGTTTTACAGGAATAGCTCATGTAAAAACATTTCCTGAAACTTCCATCGGCTGTAAGAAGCACCCAAATTCCACCGGAATTTGTAGGCACTTAATTGTCAAAAGCATTTCAAATTGTTATTCCAGAAATTCATACATTTTCTGGAAATGTTAGGAAGCAACTACACTAAAATTGACAAATCTGGCAATTCCGGAAAACTTACTTAATGCTACGAAAATGATTCACGCTACGCTCTGTATATAAAAAGGATAATCTTTTGAATTTACTAGGGTTTTAGAGTTTTCTCGTCACGAAATAAATTTAAATCCAGTCATATTTTCCTTAGGTCTTTGACCTTTTTCTTCCATAAAATAATCAATGTTATCTAAGAAAATAAAATATGCACCTGAAAAATTCAGTTCCTTATCCTCTCCAGGGTAATCCCAAACAAAATCCTCAGTATCAAAAATCCACTTATCTAGTCACTGACCACTTAAGCACATCCACTCACTATCCACTGTTAAGACAGTTCCACTAGTCTGAAAAACTGTAAACACGTCACGAGTTCATGCCATGCCTACCAGGACATCAGATAAACATAGGAGATGGAGGAACGTGCGAACAGCAGCGAGCGCGCGGCGCGCCGTCGGAGCGGTGACTGACCGGCACAGTGCCGCACCACCCCGCCGGGATCCACCGGGACCCTTCCTCCGGGAGCCGAGGCAGACCCGCAACACGCACACACGTCTAATCCTCCATCCTCCGCGGTTATTGTCTCAACAGGTAATGCAGATCAATAATCAAATCAGTTATCGAGCTGAGATTCTAAGCTGAAAATATTAGCGAACAGCAAATATTAGCGGTTTTTCGCATTATCCGGAATTTTGTTGTTTTTTTATAGCGTGTCTTGGTAATTTATTGTATGCTGCTGCATATTGGTACAACATATAAGAAGTATCAACCTTACTAGATTTTATAGAAAGCAAATTAAACCCTTAACGCGCAAAATTACGTTCGTTAGAAGGAAAAGAACGTAGAGTTCAGTCAAAGTATTCTTCCTAACCCAAAATCTCAGCGAGTTCAATGTCCTCTATTGCATAATGGTTCAGAGCCAAATGTATTGGATTTTCCACTACTTTGAGAGTTCATTGGATTTTTGGTAACTTTTGGTAGAGTGTGATACTGAAACTCTGTTTTTGTTCATTTTGTATGTGACTCTAAAAAATATTCAACTCAGTAATATGTGGTAGAAATGTTTGAAATACGAGAAAATCTTTGCTTTGTAAGTATCATCTACTTAATACATACTTAACCTCGAACTAAAATACCAGGGCATCATAATGCAACTGGCGATGGTGATTTCGCCCGTCACTGATGTGAATGCAAGACAAGTGTACGACTGGTGGTCGCTGTCGACAGTGAAAGTGGTCCGCGGTCTAGGCTTGTTCACAGACCTTGGGAAAATTGTTGAGAAGGTCCGTGTCTAGATCTTGTTTTTCTATTATGACTTGATTTGGATTAATAAGTGTAAATGAAATGTGATAAGTTATAAATATTTTATACTTACTATCATTTTCATTTATAACACTGTTTTTATGAAAACCATATTTTCCTTCCTTCCTTCCTTATACCCTAGAAGAGAATATTATCATTTCTATTTCAATAGTATGTATATTTTAAAGGTTTTTAAAAGTTTTTGATTAAGTACGTAATAAAGCTTTTTGAAATTAATTTGCAGTTTGTACAAAATGAATTCAAATTTGATGTTTAATTAAATGCTTTATTTGCAAAGTAAAGAGATCCTATAACATGAGTACAAACCTACTCTTTTTGATTATGTTTTTAATATTTTATTACTATCATCAGAAACTGTCAGAAAAAACACTTCTAAATAGCTATTTTCGATTATTATAACAATAACACGTAGTAAATTTGCATCATAACATTTTTGGCGAATATAACAAACGCAGTACCTAGTTAGTTGTAAAACTTCAGTAAGGGTTAATCAATAATAACTATTATTATTAAAGCTTTCTGATAACCCCTTACTAAAGTTACCAAATAACAGAGTGCAAATAAGCAATTATTTCACCCTAGCAATTTCCGTGTCGAATAAAATCAAAGGAAACAACATCTCAACGATCGATACCGCGTTATTAAACGACCCTCGGATCTTTCCAGAAAAATCACTGCACTCTTCGGAAATCGATCATACAGGTTTTATTGAATAATCGTTTGTGTAGTACGAGTTATTGTACAGGAGCGATTACGCAAAGCTTCCCTGAGGAGTGAGGTCGTTGGCAATGGACTCAGTTCAATGTCACCAAATATATCACCGAGCAGCTTGCGTCGACCACGATATCTTGATACGTGTGCGTTGAGTCATCCATTAATCATTCATTTAACGATACTTTACACTTACTGCATATTTTAGGGACTCGCCTTCTTCTTACATATTTTCTTGCCTTTTAGTTTTTCAATTGTTAATCTTTATGTACTAAATCTTTTGTTATCTAGGTCTATGTTCGAATTTACTTTGTACGCTCTTGTATTGATCAATTATCTATTTATTTATTTGATTTATTTAATTTATTGAATTAAGTTAACTCTGCTTATTATGTTGAATTCAATATTTTTTACTAGATCGAAAAATACGCTGAAAACCTGTTCAAAAATATTTCACTGTTTACATGTGTCTTCTAAAAGTCTAACCCCCCTATCTTATAAAAAGTTAGCGTTGACTTTATGTCATCATTACGTACGATAATCCTGCGTATCAAGTCTGAGACAACTTTTTGTAAGATAGACCGTAAACCGTTTTAAAATTTTGCTGCACCCTCTGCCCTTTTCAAATAGTTACAATGGGGTAAAGTTTTACATGAACTATGTTTATTGATGTTGTGTTCAATTGACACGCAAGAAGAAGAATAGTAAAAATTACTGTGTTGAGTATTATTATATTATATCAAATTATTATCTTATATTTTATTCTTGCTAGTTACTTAAATTACTGAATAAACTCAATAGTTTGTTAGACGAAGTATCAAGTGTGGTGGTGTAGACTATACGACCGAGCTCTTGATCGGGTCGTCGACCGAAGTTTTCGGCAGGCGCCCCGAGTTTCAGTTGAAATGTGATCCCGCGCACACATATACACTCACGCGCACATTTATAAATCGATATCCTGAAAACCATTGTCAAAGCTTTGATGACGACTATCGACCTTTTTCACGACAAAAAGGTATCAGAATGTATAAAGTTTTGATAATATTTGTAGTGGTTCTTCAGAGTTGGATTTACGCATTAATTAGTAGATTAAAGTCAGTTATCACTTGTTTTGTAACTGTGTTTAGAACCTTGAAGTTTTAACGATATTTTAAAATAATTATTCTTCAACCGCGTACCTAATTAATTATTTTGGCATGATTCCAAAATGAATTCAAACTTTGGATTCACAAATGGTTCCAAAATCAGCAGCAAATAAAATCAACATTCTTTGTAGTCTTTTTTTCAAAAAGATATGATCGGCCTGTTTGACAAGATTAAAGAACAATAGCCAAACATTTCTTTGGTCGAGTTTTGGCGAATGTCTGCGTTTCAGCCGTGAACTCAGTGACCTTTGAACTTGGGATGAACGTACCCTTGACTCGTTCAACGGTCCTATAATTATACCACGGATACTGCTGATAACAGAGGTATTTTCAATTCGTTCGGTCTGACGGCCGGTGACGTAGTGTGAACACTTGTCTTGTGTGTGTGTCATTCAATGTTGACGCCCGATATTGCTCCGATGACTTATGATATGATTGAGTACAATTGTACCGAGGCGATCTATGGAAGAGAGTAATGTATTCTTTAAGGAAGTATTCTTATACAAAGATAAACTAAACTACTTTTTGTTGCCTTAAACAGAATAATGGAAATTTAAATTATTTTGAAGCTAATGTAGAATTGGAATATCAAAATTTACAAGTTTAACAAACTTGTAATATAATTCCAAGCTTTATAGAAAAAATGTTAATAGAAATAAAATACATAGGTAGGTACATACTTCATTACTTTATTTATTTAATAACTAGGAAATTAGAAAACCAGTAACATAAAAATTCAGATAATAAATTAATTAAAACCTTACTAAATAATTTTTGTAAAATTAAATAAGTAACCAGATAATAACCTCTTCAATAAATAATTAGAATTCAAGTAAGTAATATAAATAAACAAGAAAATATTAATTATTTATATAACACTCATATTTTGGAACAATACCTGCAGATTGTTCCTATTTAGTTACTAACTAATTATTAAGTAACTAAATAGGAACAAATATAATTAAATAAAACAATATAACTTTATGTTCTTCTACACGTGCACGAGTATTTAGCACGTGTATTTTGTAAGAAATTTGAATCTAAAGCGATGGTGGCGTTCGTCGATCAAAAGCGCATGTTTTTTTTTAATTTAACTCTATAAAAGTAGAGACAGTCGTGGAAACGTTGGTATGGTAAAAATAAAAGTGTCTCCCTGTAGCATTAAGAGGTTATTCACCCAATATTTGGGCATCGCCCTCCCTACAGGGACTATTTGTCAAAGGACAATCTTGTCGGGCTTTTACTTTCTCAATTTACGAATTTACGTGCAAGTATTGCCAGCTGTAACTTTCAAAAGGCAGTGCTAAAGCTTTAGAGAAAACCCATAGATTAAAGTAGTAATCTGCATACAAAATATAATAATTCACCTGAGTTTTTGGCAAAAACACAAACTCAGTTTAGTTTCTAAAGCCTGCCTTGTCTCTTGAAAGTTACAGCTGTATAGGAATTATACAGAAATATAGTACTGTTAAAAAAACTAAGCGGCCCGCAGACAGTACAGTAGCAAACGATCTATAGATTGCTCAACTTATTTTGAATAGTTACACAATGATGATCATTCTTTCTTGATAAGTTGTCAGGATTTTTATGCTGGATTTTATAAGCTCCGATTATAAAAAAAAAAAAGTATTTGGTAGGTAAAGTTGGTAAATTTACCCTAAAAGTTTGATGTTTTGGGTTGGCAACGCCTCAACGTGAGTTGAATTTTGAGGTTTTACCACCTGTCGGTCATTAGCTAAGTTCTGTATTGACGTGGTAAGTTTTTTGGACATGTCTCAGTGACTTTTCCATTTAATAACGTTGTAAATCCAGATCCCGACGTGTTTTTTTCAGAAGCGTGGTTTTAATTTAAAAAGACACATAAGTCTTTCCTCGATCGTCCAAGTAATTTTGGTGTTTATTTCTACCAAAGTTCATTTTAAGCACTTTATTCTCTTCAAATGCACATTTGCTGCGTGTTTGATATTAACACGAACAAGAAGTAAAGAGACGAAATCAGTCTTTTTGGGCTTCACTTAAGCCACATTATAAAACTTAAAGTCTGTAGTTTCGTCACAAAATGTGACTTAACAAAAACTAATACAGACTTTCTGATAAGCTTAATGTCTATAAAACCGTTGCATAATGCCGCGCGAATAGAATAGCACACATGCGTGCGCGCAGCTTGCCAGACACGTGCACGCACACACACGCATAAGATAAGAGCTCGGTCAATGACCCCGAGAAAAAGAACCTGAAAAAGAAAACGCTATACTTACAAGTCACAAGAATAGACGAATTAAAATGGAAGGGCTGAGATTAATAGCGTCTATCGCGTGCGCATCAAAATATATGAATTAAAAAAGTATTTATATATGTACCTATATTTCAGTTGTAGCTAGTAAGTTTCTTTGTGATAGTAATCGTTCGGGGAAGTTGACGCTAGTTTTTTGTGTGTTTAGTGTTCGAGGCAGAGCATTGCCTCACAGGTAACATCTTTAACTGAGTAATTCTGCGAAAACTTGTTAAACAGGTAGTCGGTTAGCATCAGATAGGCCATTTGTTTGTTCAATTACTGTATCATTGTTTATAATATCAGCTCTTCAGTTATTTTTATCCATTCATCTTTTTTTATTCATTGAACTATTGCAAATTATTTATCGCACCTAGTTTTTTCTACCGGGCGTTACCGATACAAAATTCTAGATTTATTATCTATCGGATCACGTTTATCCTATTCAAAAGATGCGCTGATCATAGACTTGCTACACCAATTATAGTGTCTGCATTAAGATGTATAAGTTATTGTTAAGTTGCAAGGCTGAAGGCGGAACCGATCTTGAATGGAGTGAAAGTGTAGGTACTTCCTGGGAAAGCGAGTCTAGGCAGTCTATTGCATGAGGTTGGTTGGTTGGTTAGAATGTTGCATTCAAAGCTAAGAATAATTTACTGGCCTGTTTGTGTTGTTTATACTCAACCTTCAGGCGTAGCTGTGCAGTTGGTATTATCTCTGCCCTTCGTTATAGGTCGTGGGTTCCTAAATTTAATAAATAAAAACACAAGAAAATAAAAAAAAGTGTGACGGTAAATTTAGATTTTTAGTTGATTATGTAATTAAGTTAATAAACTGGCAGAAACTATACAGGATAAATATAAGTTTCATGAATTTCGTAGGAAACTCAACTAGGACATTCATCATTGGGTTTATTTTCTTGGAAAGTTAATTAAATGTTTGCAGATTAATTTGAAATTCTTGAAATAAATTTAAAAATTAAAATAAATGCAAATTATTGAAGACTTTAGTTTTCAATCAAATTATGTATAAATATAATCTCCATTGTGACAATACATAATATAATATGGATTGAGTTCTAAAAAAACAATAACACATTTTAATTATTTAATTAGTTTGGGACTAGAGTGCGATGTGTGAAATGTCCATGAATATTTATTTATTATTTTTAAATGACGATGAACTTCCTGACAACAAAAAAGATTTAGACTTCACTGGTTGCTTCCATCAGCGGATCATTTTACATTTGGTGACGCTGTTGATTGATGGTTTCCGGGATAGGCTGGTACACTTAAACTTTCAGATGAATTTATTCGCTTGTGTATGAATGAGGTGTGAAAAGCTGTGAAGTTATGGAATTATTCAGGTGATGGATCACCCGAGCATTCACCCCCGGGTCGGGTCTACGACCGGCCGGGTTTCGCCAGCTGATCGACCACGCATGCATAACTAACAAATAGTTTCGATTCTAAAACCGTTATACTATTTATTCATGAGATTCGTGAAATAATTGTCTCAAACCGTAAACAAATGGAGCTACTAAAACAGTATAGGTAAGTTGCTGCTACTCATTAATAGATGGCAGCACTATAGCTCACTAGTAAAATACGTCTTGTTTCCAAAATTCCTATGTGAAACTTTTTGGTCAAAATGTTTTTCTCTATTGGCAATGTGAAGTTTGTAAAAAAACAGTGTCAAATAAATCAGTTATTTTTTCAATGGTTTAGCGATTGATAATTTTTTTCAAAATTGCAGTTTAAGTAATTGTTTTTCATAAGCTTGCCTTGAAAATCCTTTGTAATTCGTCAAATAATATTCGTCACAAACATGGGGCAAGATGACAAATATGGCCCCGAAACGAGCTACGAGGAGCGTAAGCATCACCGTATGCAGATCATGTACGCACACAAAATGCGTGAACAGCAAATATTTATGGATGAACTCAAAGAAATCCGTAAGAAACGGGATAAAAGACTCTTGAAAACTATTAAAGAATCAGTCGGACCAAAATGGTACCAAGCCCTTAGTGTTCCACAAAGATTGGCACTTGATACTTTGGAGTTTTCTATCTACCAGGATCTGCTAGAAGGCCGCCCTGTTCGAACCGCAAGAGTAATGAAAGCTCTTGGGCTCTTTCCACGTCCTAACACCCTTGATCTAATGAACTGTGTTTATCTAGGACGTGATGATCCTAAGGAAATGCTTGCACAGCTGTTTTTAATGTCCTACGGTCACACAATCGATGGAAAGCAGAGTGTGTATTGTCTCAATGCCAGACTCATGCTCTCTGGTATTTTTTATTTAGGACTAGAAAATCTTATTCGATTACTACGAGAAAGGTTTAAAGCAGATCCCCAAAAGAAGGAACACCTACAAAAACCAAAACCAAAACTGGAACCCCCTCCGGAGTCACCATATTTACAAAAAATGGTTGCATATTTATATGAGCGACCAAAAAAGAAGCGAAGCCGACCTCCTCCCCTGCCAAACTTGGATGATCTTAACGAGCCTTACGAAGAAGAACCAGTCATGCCCAAACCACCTCCACCGCCCCCGCCTCCTCCACCACCAAAAAAGAGGTTGCCGCGCGCGTATTGCGATAAAATTGCAGGCGTTATGACCATAGAACCCCATTCTTCAGTTACAGCAATCACTATGAAAACTGTAACCCGCACTAGTCACAAAAGAATGAGAGGCTCAAAAATGTGTCTTACTGAAGTCAAAAAATCTTATGGAATGGGAGGATCAATGGCTAGCAAAAAAGCAGGACGCCGGAAAAAGCCTATAGCACCAACAACAGGGATGTGGAATGCTCAGTATATGATAACTGGCGTTTACACAGTCCACGGAAAAACAGTATTCGTTTTAGGCAACGTGTCCATATTACCTCCGATCGGAGAACTCATACACGGTGGCTACAAGTACATGGGCGGCGAGTGCATTAATATACACTGCGGTTTTAGAGGGCGCGCGCCTCCACCAAAACCAGACCCTTGCGATTGCGTCAAGAAATGGACCGATACAGTTTTTCAATACGTGAGAAGGACCAAATGCTATTGCGGACACCACTTCGACTACGGAAACGAAGGAACCTTTGCAAACGATGAGCTACCCTTCTTCCAGAAAGCCACTCGCCATACTCCTCACCTATTCAATTACCAGACAATATACGATTTAGACCCAAAAAGGTTGCATGTGGAAAAAGAGTTCAAAAGGTTATGGGATACAGACAGCATGTTGCATGTCGATGATGGCACAAATAAGGTGAAAGACAAGAAGAAAAAGAAGAAGAGATCTTCCACAACATGTTTGGGGCAAAATCCTAAGCCAGAAGATTATTTGAAGTGCGCTTTACGCTTGATGCGACGAGTGAATATAGCAGCTCGACTGCCGGACATACACTTAGTGTCGGAGCTGAAGGAATGGATGCGTCGTCGCATACACGGACCCTTCTCTCGCCTCGAGAAGTCCGAATTATTACGAAAGAGTAATATGTTTTGGCAGATGTTCCAGATGCTCGCAATGAGAGGGTACGGCCATGTGTCGCCGCCTCCGGATCCACAGTACGCTGGTCACACAAACTGGGTGCACAAGCAAGAGTTGAATGATAATTTCAGAAAGTTCTCCCAGAAGTATAGGCTGGCGATGTACCGATCGCATGCTTACGTTACGAACTTGATGTGGCCATCGATGTTTCAAGCTCAGTTCCCAGATAAGAAGTTCCGAGAGATTTATTTCTCGTATCTGTTCGGGACGATCGAGGATCTGCAGATGATGCATCCGTACAGTGCGAGAGAAGCTGCGGAAAGGAGATTTGCGATGGCAAAGAGGCGGTACTGCTGTCCACCAGCTGGTATTGAACCTCCGGAGTAGTAGTGTGTTTTTTTTAAATCTTCATAAAAATAAATTCAGTTATTGTTTCATAACTAATTGGTTTTACTGCAAACATCATGCATGTCTTTTCTTTTTACGTACTTACTTGCTTATATTTAGAGATACTAAATTGAAATGGCAAAAATCACCAGTTATCTAGTAGAAAATTACCTAAACTTGTCCTTTTTCAATTTTAAGAACTATTCAATGAACGCTATGAGCTAGGTTATGTGGTTGGTTATGAAATAAAAAACGGCATTATTTGTATGTAATTCATAATTTAATATGATATAAGTTCATTGTAATCAACATACGGTGTATTTACAGAGTTATTATGGCCTATATTTAACTTTCACTGAAGCACAACTATGTTGTCGAATATGTTGCGATAAAACATAATTTCATGAAAGGTACACTAGCAAAACTTTAGTTATTATTATTCACTATTAATACTCGGAAGGTATTAAAAATATTTTTTAATTTCATTCCACATTTTATTATAATATACCTTAGAATATTATGATACAAGTCTTATTACAAAAGGTTACATACACTAGGACTATCGCAGAGGGTTCGAATTGTCCACTATACTATAGTCTCTATGGGATATTCAATCGTCTTTGGTATCATTGTTATAGAAACAAACATTGTCGACACTGACGCGAACATTAGATCCAGTTTCAAAGACGCAGACGAAAAAATAGGCAAAAACATTCTTAAAAGCAGAATATTATTCATTCTTCTGAATTTCAAGAGAGATGTACAATCTCAAGTTGTTACAATTCTGCGCCTTTACAAAAATACTGATTAAAATCGAAATGTTAGTCATTAAAGCATCGGTTATTATAACTAACGAAACATAACAAAATTAATTATAATGATGGCAAATAGAACAAAATTGCGTGATAAACAAACAATGCCAACAGTTTACTTAGAATAAATTAGATTGAAATGCAATAATAAACATTGTACTTACTATTCGAGTGCTTTCATAAGAGGATTGTGCTAGATTAAAAAGTCAGAATACATTACAAGTTGATAAAACCGAATTTGTGCGCGAACGATAAACATTGAAAGCGACCGAGAACGTCCTAAGTCTTAATTAACAAAATAACTAACATTTTGCACTGAAAAAACTTCATCAAAAGAAGCAAACATATCCACACACTAAACTGCAGAAGACGGTCACTGCCGCGATCACTTATGGTACGGTCTATAAATCTGGGTTCAAATGTGCTTAACGGAACGGTTTGGTTCAAATTTGCAGTTCTTGATGTGAATGAGAGTTATTGTTTGGGTGGGGCGCTCTTTGTTGCAAGTGAACTAACGCAGATAGCAGTCTTGTGTTGGCCTCGTCTAATGCCGCGATTCGATGCTCCTGAGCTTCGATGACTCGCTGCTTATGAGAAAGTGCGGCGGCCATCTTGCGCTGTTCGCGTCTCAACTCTTCTTCCACGCACATTAACCTGAAAGTTTTATAGTTGCTTACATTAGGTACCATGACATAAAATTAAATAAATGATTACATAAAGTTAGAATGTCAATCACGATAATGATTAAAACTGTATGTCAGTACCTCGGTACTTTTCTTAAGTTTTCCAAAACTAGTAGTTATTTTGATAGTTTGACACTTCTTTCACAGTCTTTTGATTTGGTTTTGAAGGCTAAAAGTAAATCATAATCATAAAGATGGAGGGTTATCTACCTGGAAATGATAGCCTTCATCTTAGCGTCAGTGTGATCTGAGCCGGGCTCGGCAGGGCCGAGTCTGCCGCGAAGTAACTCGACTGAGCACTTCAGCCGTTCAATTTCACGTTCATACTGAAATAATAGAAGGTCTTTTCAGTGTCTTTTAATGTAAATCAGAACTTATTACTTCATAGTACCTCTACTTTTTGACTATAAAAACAATAAGTGTTATTGTCCGGTTAGTATCCACAGTGATGATTGATGGATATGAATGATTAATTAAAAGTAAATTCAATTACCTGTTCAATTGTTCGATGATGCTTTGGAGGTCGTCGCCTTCCCGTCGTGCTGTACAAAGGTTCATCTAACTCGTCTGAACTATCTGTCAGATCTCGAGCAGATTCTAAGCTTAGCCGTCGTTGCAGCTTGTCCCTCGTGATTTCTCTGGCAGGTAATTCTCTCTCAGGCCGACTAGCCCTTTCACTCGCCTCGCTTGACTGGGATTGAGACTCGCGACCAAACATCGCTCTAGACGGAGATTCCCTTCTTTCTCGGATACCGTAGTACTCCTGTCTTTCCAAATCCTCATTAACTCGACTGCTTGACACTTTTGCGGCCGAATATGTCCTGTCTAGAGGGTAGTTGGTTTCGGGAATAGCGTTTTCTGTCATGGAGAATTTTTCAGGAGAATTTTTGTTATTCTCCATATTGAAGAGGGCTTTTTGGCTGCGCGAAACTTGTAGCCTGTACATTTCTTTGTTCACTTCCTCGACGTTGGAGTCGGATCTGCTCATCGGGTATCCGGAATCGGTTGAGATGTGATGAGGCTTGCTTTCGTAGAGTGATTCTCCGCGTTGACCAAAGTGCTTCAGGTTGAGTTGGTTCTGGTTTGTGGAGTAAGAGAGCATGGGGTTTGTTCTGGGCATTCGGGTCTTGCTACTTTTTCGAAGACTTGGTGAGTTACTGGGAGACTCGTCGTCTCTGACTCGTGGCGAGTGACTATTGTTACTGCGCTGGTAGGTATCGTCGTAGCTACAATTATCTCTGGTAAGTTTTCGGTGGGCATTATTGTGGTTTTGTGGGTTATAGTTTCTACTATCCTCGTTGAAGTTAGTAGAACCTTCTTCCGAGTTTGTTTCCACGTTGTCTGTGCTCAGACCCTCCTCATCGATCGATGAACTGGATGAGCCGCAAGGGCAACGCTTTGAGTTTCTATTTTCATTGTTGTTCTTCTTTTCGGGTTGTTGAGACTGACGGTTATCGTCCATGTTGTACACGGGGTTTGTAAACACTAGCGGAGCAACCTTAGGATTGTTTACATGAGTATTATTATGGGCGTTGTCTGCCGTTGTAAAGTTTTGTATGCCGTATTTTTGTAGATCATACTCGATCTTTTGTTGCACTGGGCTCTTTGGGTAGTATTTTTCCTTTCCTTCGTAATACTGCTTCTCTCTTTGTTTTTGGTAGTTTAGCTGTGAGTACCGGCTCATTTGTTGACCACCGTTTTCATACGGCTGGTGGTTGTGGGTGGTGTTTTCGATGGGGCTTGAACTTTGGCTGTATGTGGCGATGCTTTGATAACCAGAACTTGCTACATTTGAGAGTCCACTGATAGAAACATTGGAACCGTTATTTGTATAGTTTGTTTTGTTTCCATTAGCAATATTGTTATTATTGGACTTTGATTGACAGAGGTTTTTCTTGTTCATCATTTTATCGTCAACAATGTCAGAGTCATCAGCATACTTCAACAAATCTGAAAGCTCTTCCAGTGTCGCTGTCTCTTTCATAATGTTCTGCATATCATTGGGGCAGTAGTTATGGTTGATGCTATCACTGCTTGGAGATCTTTCAGTGCTGTTATAGCTCGAGTTGTGATAATGCGTTTGCTGATTGTTGTAATTGTTTGGTTTGTATCGATCTTGGAACCTTCGCTCTAAGCTTTCATTAACGCCATTGCTGATGCCTTTGGGGTACTGGTCGGAGCCAAAGCCAATCTGGACAACTTTCAAATTGACACAGTGTTCTTGGTTATTGTACTGAGAGCTGTATCTGTCAGGGTTGACGTTTTGGTTGACTGGACTTGAGTAACCGTTTCTGGGTAGTGTTTGTGAGCGGAGGTTAAAGCTTGGGGATTTGTTGACGCCGACGTAAGGTCCCTTATATTTCAAATCTTCTGCGTTAGATTTAGACGGGCTGATGTTAAATTGGACGCCATTTTTGTTCATGATTGGAGAGCTGTGGGCGAAGTTGTTAAGCTGGCCGTTAGTTGGGGGTTCGACGTTATTTTGCTTCGTTGGTGTGTTGCAAGTAGGGTCATTGAATCTGAAGATGTTATCGACTGGCGGTGCAGGTCCAATGTCGTTACTTAGTAACCGCTTGCTCAACTCGTCCAAGATGTCAGTGAGGGGGTCTAACTCCTAGAAAGATAGAAACAACGGTAAATTTTTGATGGTAATTTTGTTAAGGGTTCACTTTTGAAATTCGTTGTATTGAAGCCGTACTAACCTGTAGCTTGGCAGCTGGCAGTTTTGGCAGACTATCAGCCAACAACGAATGCAAGGTCGCAAGTTGCTTGCCGAGGTCTACATGAGGTGCCCATTCAGGATCTGCGTCGACGTTCACTTCTGTTCGGGAGCCTTCTGAGCCAACAGCGGAGCCCTGGGACGCCGCAGAGTTGCGTTTGCTTCCATCCAGATGCTGGGTTGGTTGCTGTTGTTCTTGTGGACGCGTCTGAAAAATACAGATTTTAGTTAGCTTTTAAAATATTAGTGTTTGAATTTCATAATACAAGTTTGCTAAAAAAGGCGTAAATAAAGCTTGAATTTATGTATCATTGCTTTCTGTTTCATGTTTTAATACGGTTATTGAAATTTAATATGCCTTCGACTAATAAATCTAAGTACACTGAGATTCGTCCAAACTATGTAAAAATTGGGACAACTTTCAGGCACAAGACGAAAATAGGCCTTTCCCCACAAGAATTTTCGGCATAAATTCACCTAAGCATTGAACTTACAGATATGGATCTTAGGAAGGCTTTCATATTCGGTGCCTCTTGCTCGAGGAAGTCGTTCAGGAACTCCATAAAAGCCTCTTTCCCCTGGAAGCGGGTGAAGTTGGCCAGGGTCTGCAGAGTCTTCGCCACCAGAGTCAGATTACGAGCGGCGCGCTCGTTCGGGTATTCTGAAAGTTATGTAAAGAAATAAATGAATATTTCTGTGTCTGGGTGTTTCCTATGTATTCTATGTACCCATATTATTGGCTTGTAGCTTAAAGAAGAGCTACACCCATAAACTATCTATTTCTTACAGTAATAAATAATACAAAATTACCAGTGTTTGTAAATCTAATAATACGAATCCTGTAAGTAATGCCTATTCAGAGCAAATGACGTAATCTAGAGTAAGGTCACGTCTGAGATGACAGAGAAAATTACAAGCCACAGTATTCTGTGATGTTGATTAACCCCGTACAGATGTACTTTTTACACGAAATATTGCATAATCAGATGATTATAACCATTTTCTGTTGTTTTCCAAAACCTGTCATTTTTCAACACATAGGTTTGATATAAATAGAAAGCAATTAATAAATAAATAATCCTGGACAATCCACACAACATCATCTAGCCCCAAGCTAAGCAGAGCTTGTGTTATGGGTACTAGAAGACTGACATACTTAATACAATACATTACATAGATAGATAATTTTTATTATACATATAAAATACCCAGAACACTCGAAATAAATATTTGCAGATCGTACAAACATTTATCCCAAGGCGGGAATCGAACCCGCAACCTTCCTTGTCGTAGGCGGACCTTCGCCCACCGCGCCACATCGGTCGTCAAACATTTTTAAACAGATCCAATAGATTTGTACGTCAGATAAACTACGAGTATACTGTCTTTATAGGCACTTACCATGCGTGATTCCAAAGAGACTCGGAGACAGTATAGCCGGACAAAGAAAACGGAGGAATATGGACGCGCTGATCAAATTATCCGATATGTCTTCACGACCCATCGACGTCAACCTGTAACGTAGAATAAAAGTAGATTGTATTTACATGAAAAAGAGGTATAATTTTTATAATACCAAATTGTGAACATTAACAGACTACTAACTAGACATATGGAACGATATGGAACTAGACAAACCAATAGACGATTGAACATTTTCAATGTAGACGCAGGAGCCAATCGTTTCAGATATTAGGCAAAAATGCTTTTGTCTATCTGTCTGTCCGCTATGAACTAGATTTTACACGAAATATTGCAAATAACCAAAATGAGGACGTGGGAAAATAAGAAGAAGTTTTCTGTAGCGTATTTACCGACGGATTTAAATCAAGTATTAGAGGCACTAAACATTTCATTTCACACAAGATTCATTCGTCGTATCAGTGGTTCATCCTCAAACAATTTTACTCCAGTGAGTGGCAACTTCAATGGCCTTATCGGATGCCCTCATAAGATCAGCTTTAGTGCATATGGTCGGGCACCGAGGGCAGGACAGCAAGTGCAGCATGGTTTGTGTAGGGGCACCACACTCACACTGGACTTCAGACGGGTCTATTATACCCCAAGATGTAGCAAAATGATCGACTATGGCATGGTTATGATGATAATGTTGTGATGACGCGGCTATAGAACGCCAGGCGAGCGTTGAAAGTATGACGGTGATAAACTTACCTCTCGCGGAAAGTAGCGAAGCAGTCTCTGAGCGGGGGCGGGAAGCGTGGCGCGGAGGCGGCGATGGAGCGCCAGGCGAGGGTGACGGCGTCGCGCAGGGCGGCCTGCTGGCGCCGCAGCGCCGCGCCGCCGCCCGCGCGCAGCGGGTCCACCTCGCACTCCGCCGCGCCCGCGCCCGCCGCCGTCGCCACCGCCTCGCCCAGAGTGTCCTGCAAACAATAACATTTGAAACTGTTTTTTATTCATCACTTTCCTACCCTTATTTCACGTAATGTGGGGTCGATATAACATGTCTTCTTTGACTCCACATAGCGACTCCACAAAAAGTTGATTTTTTATCTTCTTTTTCACTTATTTGTGCCTTATCTTAGAACCAATTTTTTTTATCTTCTTCATCTTTTATTTGTTGCTTTTTGAAGCTCTTCTTTTTATATGCTCCATTTACTTGCGACTGGCAGGCAATTCTGCCAGTGTCAAGTGTATATTTTAAAGATCTCAATCAAGTCAGTCGATTGTCAACACGGCTATCATTTGTATAAAAGGAAAATATTTCCTTCAAAACATACCTTGTACTTTTGTTTTTTATTTCTGAAGAAATACTTATATAGTAAGCATTTAAAAGAGTTCCTAAAGAATAGGAGTAGTAAAATAAAATGACTCCTAGCTTAAGATTGACTCCAGATTACAAAAAAAAAACTTCTAGATATAATCAATAAAATTACTCCATCCTAAATCCTGATCACAAAAAATAGACTATGTAATCAAAATCTTACCTGAAGATACTGATCCCCGACAAGTTTCAAGTAGGCCTCCATGCTCTTAGTGGCGAGTGAGTTCCCCCTGAAGGTGAGCGAGTGGTCCCCCGTGCGGCGCACGTCCAGCGCCACCACGTCGGCGAGGTACCGCGGCGCCAGCCCCGCGCCCGCCATGCACAGCACTAACGCACAACCTATATCCTCCTTCGCTTTTACACCTGTCAAATAATATAAGAATATATAATCCATTCACAACCGATATCCTCCTTCGCTTTTACACCTGTCAAATAATATAAGAATATATAATCCATTCACAACCGATATCCTCCTTCGCTTTTACACCTGTCAAATAAATAATGCTGGACAATCCACACAACGTCATCTAGCCCGAAGCTAAGCAGAGCTTGTGTTATGGGTACTAGGAGACTGACATACTTAATACAATACATTACATAGATAGATATTTTTTATTAAACATATAAAATACCCAGAACACCCGGATTAAATATTTGCAGATCGTTGAATCATTTATCCCAAGGCGGGAATCGAACCCTCAACCTCCGCGTCGCAGGCGGACCTTCGCCCGCCGCGCCACATCGGTCGTCAATAACTTAAGAATAAATAAACCAATTATTATTATCAATTACCCACCTATCACAGGCTCCAGCAGTTCACAAAGTTTCCGATAATTCCTCTTCAGATAGTCAAGGAACCTTGCGTAGTGGTCTATTGGCAGTACATCGACGCTCTGGTACCGGCATTTGATCCTGAGCGCGGGCGCGGGCGGCGCGGGGGTGCGACCGCCGGGGGACTGCGGCTTGTCGCCCTCCACCAGGGGGTACCATCGCTCGTTCAGGTATCGGGATGATACGTCATCGACCGGGATACGGACTGTACCTGTTAATAGTTAATGTCATCATCATCTTCCTACCCTTGTCCCACATTATGTGGGGTCGGTGTTTATAGTTAATGTTAATAACAATAAAATATGTTTATGATATGCTTTTTAACCGACTTCAAAGGAGGAGGATCTCAATTGGTTTGGTACGCACTGTACCTGTTAAAATCAAATGTTAAAATTTATTATGATTAAGATTGATTAGGAACATTGTAAAATGTCTAAAGTTAAAAATAAATCATGTTTATTTCAGGTAATAATGTTTGTTTGTTTTATAAGGTATTTATTAATCATAATTAAAATACAATACATACTTAAATCTAAACACGGTTTAGTCAAGTAAATCTACTTATTTACAAAAGAATTAACTTTGCAGGCTAAAGCGCAGGTAATAATAAATCAATATTATAAATAATTATAAATAGTTAGTAGAACTACAAGTCACATAAAATAGAAAATCAATTTCCTAAGAGTTAGT
This sequence comes from Ecliptopera silaceata, assembly GCA_932527185.1. NCBI lineage: Eukaryota > Metazoa > Arthropoda > Insecta > Lepidoptera > Geometridae > Ecliptopera > Ecliptopera silaceata. The sequence goes on along the minus strand of OW052193.1, from coordinate 9,067,031 downwards.
TCTAAATACTATTTAAAAAAAAAAGTATAAGTATGTATATCAGCTCTCTTTTTTTTATAATACACATAGTTTAGTTTGGGGCTATAGCGTTATACGTAAAATGTCCGTGATTATTTCTTTGTACTATTAATCCAAAGTAAGCATTAACTTACCAACAAGTGCATGTTTATCTCTCTTCCTAGACCGTCGCTCTGGTTCACGATACACGTTCACGTGGATTGCCTTCACAGCTGTTAAACCACTGAACTCGTACACTTCGCCCCAAAAACATAGCTCCGACTTCAACTTGGATGATGATCTGAAAACAAACGCAATTAATAAATAAATAAATAATGCTGGACAATCCACACAACATCATCTAGCCCCAAGCTAAGCAGAGCTTGTATTATGGGTACTAGAAGAGTGACATACTTAATACAATACATTACATAGATATTTATATTTGCAATCAAAGTCAAAATCAAAGATTTTTTATTGAAAGAAAGAAAGAAAGAAAAACTTTATTTTGTGTCACACACATGAGATCAAAACATATTCACACAATTAAAAATAAACCTTACTATTTACATGTTTGTGACCACAAAACAGGCCATCACTCAGCATGTGTTGTAGTAGTACCTATGTACTACTACAACGCTGATCTTCCGTGATGCCCATGCGTACCCTGGCAGCAACAGCGGCACACAGCTTAAATCTTATTTAACTAATTATTACAAAATAACTTAATACTTAAACTAACAAAACTTAATACTAACATGTATTGCTTGCAATACATGTTATAATAGATGTCAAATAATATATAGTATCAATGTATTCTGCTTATGACTAGGCATGCAATAATTAGATTTACAATTAATTACAATAATATGAGTCAATGAGTGAATTTTAAATAATAATAACAACAATTTAAATAACAATAATCGTCATAATATTTATTTATTTAACACTTTATTGCACGTTATTGTATTAAGTATGTCAGTCTTCTAGTACCCATAACACAAGCTCTGCTTAGCTTGGGACTAGATGATGTTGTCTGGATTGTCCAGCATTATTTATTTATTTATTTATATACATATAAGGTACAAAAGATGGGCTTAATGTTATTAGAAATTATAATTGATCAATTCCATACATAATATTTGCACACATTGTTAATATGTCTCGTATAACTTTAAAATGTACAAGTAGTCTTATAATTCTTTATTTTGTAGCATATTTCAGGAACAATGTGAGATCTTATTACCAGTAGCAAAATAAATAATCTTAAAGATAACTTGTAAAGTTGCTGAGAAATCCACGCCGATTTAAATAAGTAAATGATGTTTATAATACGATAGCAAATTACATTGCCACACTGTACACGTCTTCTACAAAACTGCTTCAATATTTGAACTTCAAATATAATTCATAGCAACTTAACATAATCGCATTACTTTAGTCAACGCCCTACCACGGTATGCAAAGTTAGTAAAAATATTATGGTTGACGCTATTGACCACTAAAAATAACAATTCTTAGTAATAATATAGGGAACTTTACCTTGCATATAACGTGTCGTCTAGCAGTATTTCACAATAGTATCTTTTCTTGGGAGGTATCGCCTTTGCCTCAAGAAGCCACAGTTTGACAGTTCTTTCGCATCGACGCGTGCGCACCTCATCCGGCCGCGCCGCTTGTCGTAAGCTGAAAGTTAACAAAAAAAAAATTGACTTAGCATGCTGGTTTAGTACTGTGTGATGGGTTATACACTAAACTAAACCAGAAATCTACGAGTAAATCATAAAACACATTGCATCTTATATAGTGTAATGCGCGTCTTGATTTTGTAAACACGGCTCTTAGAGGTGACATCACGATTTTTGCCACGAAGGAAGCCTTATATTAGAGTTTATATAAAAACAAAAGAAGTAGTATTCCTATATAACCTACATAAATATGAAGTAAGTTAAAAGATAGAGTACGTGACAAATTGAAAAACTGTGTAGAAACAGAAAATAGTGACCCTTATAAACTAGTCTACTGATCTAGATGGCTTATTCGGAGGCCACTTTTCACTCATGCCTAATATTTCTAGACGAACTCATTTGACTATATCACTACCACAATTTGCACAAACTAAATATCACACACAAATATCAGGAGCGAGCACACAAGTTCCTTACTTCGGTTTCACGTATCTAACTGAACTGTCGTCGCAAGTTTCTGGCGAAGACCGCATAAATATTGCTTTTAATTTACTCCACTTATTCATGGCGTCAAACCATTGTGCTAGTTCAACTAACACTGACTCACTGTAAAAATATAAAGTTAAGAGCGCGTTCACATCGGCGAACGCACCCGAACTGCATTCGTTTATTCGTAAACTTGCCTGACAATGCTTTTTTATTTCAACGCGCTTTTGTTTTTAAAGCTCCAAATCGATTGTTTGATACTCAATTTTTTTTTGTTTTGATTATATAAGGAAAAATAATAAAGAAGTTTTAGATAGCAGCTGTTAAAAAATGAACCGAGCTTTCATGTGCGCCTGAGTTTATTAAAACGCTGCAGTGAATTTGTATACACTAAACGTTCCTTTACATTTCAGTGATTAATTATAAGTGATACCCTCAATAAGAAGGATAATAATAATACCATTTTCCTGTTGTATGGTCAACACGGTTTTAATTGTATTTTACCCTTTTGTACACAACATCTGTATATTTAGATCGGTGCTGTAGAACTTCCCGGTAATGTATAATCTCTTGCGATGACAGAGTTTTATTATTATGTTTATTAGTACTTATAGCGGGAAGTCTGCACAGCTACACACCTGATTATTTAATTTAGCTTATTGAAATTCCATTGTTTTGATTCGCTATTCTGATCACGAATAACTCACAGAAATGATATAGCATAACTTTGTTTACGGCTCGGTTGTATCCTGTTAGCGATTCCAACCTACTTTGATGGAATATTTACTGAATTACAGTTAATTATGATTTTATCCTTAACCTTGAAGTCACAACTCATTTGACATGTAGACAAGGTATTTTAAGCTGAATTTGCATTTATTTTGACCACAACTAGCAACATTAAATACTTAGATAAAGACTACATCACGAACAAATGATGTACCTACCTGTTAATGATTAACAAAACAAAATGGTACTTAATGAGTTCCATTATCATTAGCCGTTCAATAAACATCTTAGAATAAAAAAAAGGTAAGTAAAATATTAAGATCTCCGTCTAAAACCTATAATTATTCCTATCTCTCGTAAGTTCTGTAATTAATAATAATAAATGTATCTACCTGTAGATCCAGCGATCCCGTTCCTTCCGTGATGCGCAAGCAAAGTACCGAGGCGCGCGATTTTCTGCGCTCAGAGCGAAGCAGTGAGGCCGGCCTAGCACTGACGAATGTAGAGATCGAATTTCAACCTGAAATTCAAACCATACTTCGGGTGAGCTATTTGGAACTATTATTTTGTATCACAAATACATCTAGCATAAAAAAATTACAATAAAATATGAAAGGAAAAATATCTTATTGATGTAGCTAGCGTAGGATTTGGCAACATAGAGCAAATAATAAAATAAACATAACTATTAGCATATACTTTTGATTAAAAAATTTTAAGAATTAGGTTTCAAGTTTCGCACAAATGAATCCTTAGAACCCAATGCGACAGATGCGTTTGCTGGACTAAAATAACACATCAATGATTTTGAAGCTTGTACGTACCTGATTAGGTGGTCCCAAATCCATTGTGGAGACGGCAGGTGAGTGTGCAGATAGAAGGCTTTCGTGAGATCTGTAACAACAATATTCAGTCAGTCACATCTGTTCATCTTTTTTTAATCTACTTATATAGTAACCATATATAAAAAAAATATCTGAAGAATGTATGAATGAATACAATTTTCCATCCTATTAAGGTAGCTATATCTAAATTCAACTTTTATTTTTAAATATAAAAAAAATAATTAAGGACGGAATCTTCAAGGTTGGTCTAGCCCAGATCCATTTGCATTTCATCATCCATTTCATCCATCCATTTTATATCTAAAATGCAAGTACTAAGAGACAAATTCAAACAAAAGTCCCTCATCTCAGCCAGCATAATCCTACAGATCTAAAGCTCTTGCATATTTGCTAGCCCATTAGACAATTGTTTGCAGCATCCAACTTCCAACGAATTGAAACTCCTTTCAGCACTTGAAGCAATCAACGCAGTCTGTAAACTTCACTGTTCATGAAGTTGTTTCGTGTTTGCATTTGGTGGGGAAGTAATTAAAGGACGGGCGCGGCACTACTAGACATTAATTAGTAACTTTGTTCGTAACGCAGTAGAGTCACGGCATCGTAAGTACCCTTGACACTTTGTTTTACGACCTCACGACCTTTTCAGTTCGAATACTATGTGATTTATCATCATCAACCTATTTCAGTCCACTGCTGGACTTAGGTCTCTCCCAAGACTGAGCCACTGAGCCACTGATCCAGTGTTTGCTACACTACGCAGATCGTCGCTCCATCTCGCCGGAGGGCGTCCTACACTAAGCTTGCCTAAACGCGGTCTCCACTCCAGTATCCGTTTGCTCCAACAAAATGTGATTTATACGTGGGACGAACTAGCTCCAACTTCTTTATTAAACAATTGTAAGAAGGATCATATAAAAAAACGCTAGAATACAGGTCAGTTTCTTGCCAGTTCTTCTAGACTCTGTTCGCGACGAACTGGCGCCTAGAATCATCTAGTAGGTATGTAAGACGTTTCAAAGTGATCCTTATGATTTATTGAATAAATGCAGGTGAAGTTTAAAGTTTCATACGTTTAAAACACTCAAGCAACTTGAGTTTTTCACTTTTTCTATAAGAAACCAATGTGTTTTGAATATTTTAGGGGTAAATATAGTCCCGTTTTGAAGTCGTCCAAAAATAAGTCGGCACCGACAAAGCCATTGTAATCAAAGTTCTCAAGTTGTGCGTGATATCAAAGGAACTTTGCGCAGCAAGATTGCCGTGTCACGACAAGATAAAATCAACCGAAACTTGAAAAAGATTTCATAAATTTTACACGAAGTCCTTACACCTTTAATAACTTGAAGAGTATCGGTTTTCATCCGGCGTATTTTTTTGGTATCTGGCTATAAATATATTTTATACTATAATTCATAAATTCTATAAATATCTTACTTAACTTTCTATCACAGTTCCTTATTTTTTTATAAAAAGGAATTCTGCAGCGTCTATTAGCATTTTAATTGCTCAATTACCAATGATAATGGTGTCAAGAGAGATTATTGAATTCGAACCCCGGACTTTCGCGAAGGCCTTTTACGTCTCGAAAACTCATTAAAAGGAATGGAAATTAAGCTAAGTCGACGATAATTGAGCTATGAAATGTTAATTAACCACGTAAATACCATTGTAAAATTGCGGTATAACATTTATAAATGTATTACACATTCATTACAATCATTACCATGCATTTTATTTTGAATACAAGTACTAATAACCTCTAACATGTTTGTTACGACACAGTATTTGTTCTTGGTTGAGATCGAACCCGCAACCCACAGCAAGGAACGCGGAGCTAATATCTGTCTCTGCGGTATTTAAGATAAGAAATACTTTGTCTAGCATTACCGTTGTATTTGCATTGTTTTTATTAGTTGTATTGAATTATTTTCTATTTTCTAGCCACATGCCAAAAAGGTTAGGAAATAGTATTGCTATTAATGTCAAATAGTGCTCTACTATTGACTAAAATGGTTCCAATGAAACCACACTACAGTGAAGACGAAACATTGTGAAAGTAGAAGATTTTAGACTATTATTGTTCGTACCTTGAGGTCCGCAAAGCATGTGTAGGTGGGTGGGTGGATGCGGCTGCGAGTGCCCTTTCTCTCTCCAGCTTCGTGGCAGACTTCGTCCTCTTCAGCGGATTGCTTCTAAACGATCTCTTGGAGAAGAAGAACGATGCAAGGCGCGAGGGAGAATGCAGCGCCGCGCCAGGCACCGGCGTGGTCGGCGCAGAGTCACGTCGACATGCCTTCTCGTATGACGTGTCTGTGGACAATGTTCACTTGTTAAATATATTACATAAGAGTTACTAAGAAACACAATGAACATCTTTTCGTCAACCTCTATAACATATAAGTCTATATACTAAAAATTAAAAATGTATATAGTATAGTTAAGTATATTAAGTATATCTCACTATATCCCAGCAATTTGGAAATCAACACCACGTTTTGGCACTTTTAGGTTATATTATATCAATAACTTTAAATTTACAAAACACGTGTGAAATACAAAGATTTTGTAAGATAAGCTTGAACTTAGTACTTGGAAAAAATTATGAATGCATTTACCGAAGCACCCGAGGCACGATTGAATAAAATACAACCGCATATCCACTTGATAGGACAGCTCACTTGACACTGATTTAGCAGACTTTCGAGAAAATGGCGATTGAAGCCAATACGATACGTTATATCGTATATCTGCATTGTCATGATGTAGGCAATGTCATATGATATGTAATGCAGTAGGTGCAGGGTACGGCGTGGTTTCCGCCGGAAGTTGCGCGCACGCCACCCGTGACAATCGCGCGTGCGTTCAAAATATCGAAACAAGGAGCAAATTTTTTACCCAAAAAATACACAATGATCTTTACATTATATTGATGGGCCTTAAAAATCTGACCAGAGTCATCTCATTCATTACTAGTTCTTAAAAAATAAGTTCCATTGATATTCTACACCATTATGAATTGTATTGAAGCTTTCGTAAAACATAGGTAGAGTTTTGCATTATTGAAAATAGAACATAAACTGGTCCCATTTTATTGATTCTTCCGATATTGCATAACCCATATTGGAAAAAAAACGGGTAAAACAACAACACGGAGTCAACGACTCTGTCGACATGACGGCGACAAGGCGACGTCGTGCGAACCCAACAGATGTTCGATGCCATTACCGTTATTACTCAGTTTTATGTACTTTGTGATCGGTACCTTCGTTGTATTATGACTTGCTGCCTACTAGCTACCGTTTGTTGCCTTGTTTGCTATAAATAAAGGAGTACCAACAGGATAAAATATTGAAAGGACCATAAAGTATTTTTGTATGCGAACAATGTTGCAAAGTAATAAAACTTCTAGTAAACGCGACCCTTTGAGGTGAACGAACTGAATTCTTAAACATAAATTAAACTACACTAATATATTGCACGACGTGCAATTATTGTAATTTTGTGCAGTATAATCCAAGAGCGAAAGTCCATTGTTTTGAAGGGAACCTATAACGCAATCACAGTGTACACTTTGATAAGAGAGCGATAAACGCCCACGAGGAAGTGGTCGCAACGATAGCGACGCTTTAGAAGCGTAATTTTTATTTAACTGTGAAACGCATACCTAATAAACTTATCAAATTGTCAACAAAATATTACCACTACAATAGTTGAAATAACTGAACTGATTCTATTTAAAAACAATTAAAAGCGTCCTCAAGATTTCTTTGAAAGTATTATATCCAATGCACAAAGAGAGATACGAATTATACTTTTGTAATTAAATTCATATAACTATGTAGTTTTCTTTTAACATACATAAAAACATAACTATATGTATCTCTGGTGGGATAATTCTCAGTATGTTTTTATTAAGCTTCATAAAGCTGCATCGCAAGAACAAAGCTGCACGTAACTGCGATTTACGTGAGACAAGCATTGTTGCACCGGCCTCAGTACTTCCACGTTTATTTTAAGGCACGTGTCTTAGAACAATACGGACCTATTTGATACACAAAGAAATAGATCTTCTTTGTTGACCACTAAATACATATACTCGGATGACTTCCTCGGCTTAATATCAGGTTAAGCCGTGACGCGCCGTTTTGAAAACCCTCGTTAGTGTTTGTACAGCATTGTCTATTGAACCACAGATATTGTTGAATCATTCTAAATGATGTTACTTGAAGTAGTTGTCAGAAAGTAAATATCGTTTTATAATGTGCTCTGGCACATTATGTAATGACTTGTCATATTGACGGCTAGATATATATTGTACGCTCATTATAATATTGCAAGGAGTATAATTACTAAAATAATTATAGAAAAGGTTAGATGACTCATTGATAATTAATTCTCGTATTAGAAAGGATCTTTTGATCAATGTTGTTTGAAATTTAGTAATGCTAGAAGGTACCTCAACCAATGCTCAACATTTCAATTTGCGCAATAAATTGTAGACTGATTCTTATTGGATAAACTATTATGGGTATCTAATGGAGCATGATGAGAAATAAATAATGATTTGCTATAGTTATGAACAGCACGAATTGCGTATGAAATCTTACCAGAGTGAACAGCTACATCGTCGTCGACATCGAGGTATCCACGTCTAATGCTCACTGGGCTATTAGCTACTTCAGCTTCGTGCTTCTTAATGAGAGCTCCTATGACTTCAGTCTCTCCTCCATTGCTGTCTACAAACTGATCATAGTTTTGCGTCAAATTTGTCACAGCGGTATGATCCTCCAATCCTTCTTCAATGTGCCTCGATGTTATACTTCGCAATAACGAATTGCTTCTAGACAATTTTGTGCTTCGCGATCGCCGAATAAAATTCAAACCTGTCATTTTACCAGGACTTTTATTTGGACTGTCGGGAGTAACCGTTATTCTTGGCGTTCTGAATATAGAACTAGAACTGCTACTGCATCTGATCGGAGACGTAGCGTTCATATTTTGAGGAAGAGTTTTTGATTTTTCCCTCGCTGGTGTAATCATATTAGGCGAGTCTGGTATGAGTGATAAATTAGAGTTCATAATAGAACTTTTTGATACTGTTTTGTTTACAATGTTTGTCGTAGAGTTATTAAGCTTATTTGATGAGATCGATGCTGATAACGGAGTGTATATTCTATCGTATCGGGGTTCGCACGAAGTCGTGCTTCTTAACCTCGGCTTCGCATGTTTTACAATAGCGCTTTCAGCGACTAGCCTGGGGCTAGTTAGGTCGCGCTGGCCGACCCTCGCAAGCGCCTCGTTCGAGCTCACAGTTGATGACACGGGTCGCCGAAATCTTCGTTCCGGACTGAACATGCTTATGTCGCTTTCACTTTCCGTGAATGATGAATCACGATTCGGTGTTTGCAGTCGGCTAATGCTAGCATTTCTTCTGTTTGTTTTTGTTGGAGAGCCACGTAGTGTTTCTCCGGTTAAGAGTGCTTCTTTTTCTTCGGTTGTAAGAGGGAGGTAGTTGTCGAAACTCTCAAATAATGGCACGTAGAATACAGATCGCCGGCGGGTGGGCTCCTCGTCGGTGGCAGAGACGGTGGTCTCCGGTGACATTGGGCTCGACATGGTGGTCCCCGCTGCGGATGCACGCTTTACCGCATACTCACAGTAGCCTCCGCAAACTCGTCTCGCCACATTGCCTCCATTCGTTTCACTGTTTTTCAAGTCAATTACAATATTTCACTTCACACTTTCATCTGATAGAATCACAAATTTTGTCATTTACATCAGTTCAAGGGAATGTTGGAGTGTTTTTGTCATCAATCTAAATAAATCAGTAAATAAAAATGGTACTTAAAAAAAATTATGAAACAAACCGCTTGTTACTTAACGTGAATGAAAAATGACTAAGAAATCCATGTTTACATGTATTGATCGAGCGAACAGCCTAGCTTTGTTTTATCAACCGTCGATAAGATTAGTACAACCAATCAAGGTGCACACAGCGTGACCAATCGATGAAAACACGGCTAAATGAATGGCACCAATAAAGATTAAAGTGTTTGGTTAAACAAATTCGATAACATGTATGAAACATAAAATTGTATCTATGAACGTTTCTGACGCTAACTGTTTGCTAAGACATAAACTGGCGTGCATTATACAACTTGGTAGCACGCAAACTAAAACAATGTCTGTGCGAACATCGTGTGTAGTGTTTATGTTTGTGTAGAGGAGCAAACAGGAACGGTGTCGTGCAAATATATTTAGAGACTCAGGCTACACGTCTAGACACAGAATAGATACTAACATCAGTAAAGAAGATTCACTCTGATCTTGGTATTACCCTGTAATTTTATAGGGCAGGGTATGATACCTCATTATATCAATTCAATTGTGTTTATCGAAGGTCAAGTTATGTGACATTATGATCAACCGCCGTTCAGGGTCGTCCGTCTGGAACTATACTAACTATACAAGCACTTTTGTGTTTTAGTATTACTATAGACATGCACGCACATCTAACTACACGCGTGTTTTATTTTGAATCTAAACCCAGCAGCATTAGGCTCAGTGTTCTTTAATAAAAGATCGTGAGAGTGTGACACGTACAGTCGCTCGTAATTAGTCGGCGACCCGCGAATCAGTTAATTAAATTACCGCGTGCGTTTTGCACATTTTGCCGATGGAACACGAATGTAGGAAGCGAATGTGTAATTAGGACGGGGATAGTGGTTGATTACGACACATTGATGCGGCACCCTCTTTGTTTTAATCTAGAACTAGATATATATATTAAGGTTTAAGTGATATTTTATTCACAAATAAACTTACGACTATTACAGTCACAGTTGAGCTATCAGACCGTTGGAAACGATTTATAGATAGTTCAACTGATCCAAATTAATACCAATCGGAAGCGTACCCAAAAACTAATAAATATTAAAGACTTATAAAACCGTATGTATTACTCAATTAACAATACTTATGCATATTGTTAACACATTACCCACATCTATTATCACAAAAAGATTAATTAGAACATCTTTAAAAACATTTTACCTATTATATCGCATTGTCTTGTCTCTTTATGCAAAGGTCTCTTTAATATTTATGCTAACGACAAGAAAAGAAAACAATATGGCTCCATTATATGCACCAAGCAAGCAGAACGCGCACATACTCGCAGCTTCAAAGGAGTAAAATAAAGTCCCGGATGTCATACAAAGACTGAACCAGATTGCAGAACAAACAGTATTCGAGCATATGTCAATAGGTTTGTGCAATTAACACGAGACTAAAGATGATTAAAATATTCTATCTTTCAAAATTATCATTATTATTTTCATAAATGATGAAAAAATAAATAAAAAAAGGTATACTAATAAAGGAATAATATGTTGGAATGTTTTATTTCAATGTTGCATGGATGGATGCAATTAACTTTTTATTCGAAACAAACAACAGTATTTGCAAATCAAAAATGGATGACAGAAGACAGGATGCGGGCAAAGTCGTAGGCGGAAGCTATGACAGTAAATTAACTTTGGTAGATTTATTACATAGGTATTCATATTACTAAAAGGATTTAGTTACGTTTTTGTATAACAGCTGTCGTTAAACAGCCTGACAACATTTTCTTTGAACAGTACATTCCTTTAATAAAGTACATGTTCTACTTGTAAGATCTAAACTCGTTACAGAGTTTGCCAGAACTGAAGCTTGCGGAACTAATTGAATGATCTTACAAGAACTCATCTATATTAGGTAGTAACCACCAATATATAAACACATTAAACGAATTAAAAGTATGCCTAGAAATGACTACAACTATCGATTTAGGTATTTATTTTCATTGAGACGTGTAAATATTGCATGAAAACTCAAGCTGAAGATTTTTACCTGCCCTACGCGATAAAAACCCTTATAAAATATATATATATATATATATATATATCTTTACTATGAGTAATGTCGCGATAGTTAAGTTAAGATAGAAATCAAGCTGAAGGGTTGTTTATTTCGAAATAATGCTCACGTCGAGCCCTTTGTATCCGTAATTTGCTCTGAATTTATTTCGGTGACGTAATCTAATCTAATTCGACATTGCTCCTTTATACTCGCTATGGATATAAAAGGAAACCGCGAAGATTTAATTTGGACCTGATAAATAAGGAAGTCAGACACAGAAATGACGGGTAGCTTTTTATATACTTAAATATATATACAAAATGATTTATGTGCATCTATGACTTTTTGTTGGGATTTGTGGTGATAAAATCTGTTAAAGTAAAAAGGGATTCTGAAGTTTTACGACGATCAATATCTACATCTTAGATGCTTGATATTTACGCAAATAAAAAACAAAAGTTTTGCAAGAAACCGGATTTGAAGCTATTATTTCTTGTGACTGGGGGAAGGTGGCGTGACTAACGCGTGCAATCATGATTCAAGGCAACTCCAGCGCAGCTCTGAGTTGTTAATTTCACTGCAAATGATTTTAAACTTTGGGGTTATGAACTTATATGCTTGACAGCTGATTTTATTATGTTATTGGCATTCGTTAAGGTTCGATAAATTAATTTGTATTAGGTCTTAACTAAGTTCTTTGTTTTTTTTTTATTAAAATGTTGACCGCACGGGTCACATACTATATGGAAATCTTTAGGAAAAACCTACACAGACATAGATCACTTTTATTCGATAAGCAAAACGGCTTACTACAGGTACTTAGGACTTTTATATTATAAAAAATATATATAATATGTATATAGATTTTTAAAACAAACCATATAAAAAACCATAAGTGTGATAATCGTTGGTAATTTGTAATCATATGGCGCCTTCATTAATTCTAAAGCTTGCAAAATGCATTAAGACGTCTAGAACATACAACATCAACATTGCTTAGTGTTATATCTTCGCGTGCATTGCAGCAAGTGTGCGAAATATGAAGACAAAAATAAACCAACTAAATACGGCGGCGGCAGGATATTTTTCTCACGCGATCCTCCCGCGAACATGCTATTTTTTCTTTTGTTTTTGTAGTGGCATGAAATTTCTCGTCGGATTTTTTTCTTTAAATTCGCAATACTTCACTATTTCTGTTGGAAGTGCCTGACAAAATTGAACACAGAATTAATGTTTCGAGTATCTACTTAATAAACAATGTCTTCTACTTTGAATAGATAGTTTGATAATCAGTTACTCTATTCTCTATACAAAAATGCTATTCGCTATTTATTATGCGCATGATATTATTAAACACACGTACATGCATTTACAAAAAAGTATTATAAGTACCTACTCTACCAGCAATTATGATTATAATAATAAAAATTACCCAAAAATTTTTATTATCAAAAGGAAGTAAACAGAGTATAGATCAAATATGAATAAAACAGCAAGATCGAAAGCTATGACTAATTCTGTGCGTGCGATTCACAACCAACAGTCAGAAAACTCCACGCTTCCAAGTAGCGTAGCTCCCAAACCGGTATGTTATCTCACAGAGCTACTCACGAGCTTTCTGTGAATCATCGAACCAGCCAACGGACCTCAATCCCTCGGGCCGGGAAAAGGGATTCTTGGACGGAAGAAATAAATTATAGTGAATTTACTGTTATGGCGGTATATTATTATTATAACGACTTCGAATTTATATAGAACAACTAGATGTACTAAGTTGTGACAAACTAACAGATAGAGATACGCACGACCTTCTATGAGGAACTCGTTACTTTCAGAAAATGTATAATGTATGGCGAATAAAGCACGTTTAGAAATAAAAATGTGAACTGAATAGCGAAAACAAGGTTCAAAGAAAAGAAGCAAAGTTTTGGTAAAATTTAATTAATAAACATTTCTCAAAAGAAACATACCTTGGTACGTCAGGTAAAGCCCGTTAAAGTATAAGAAAACAAGTAAAACAGTTGCGAAATTTCCCTTAGAACTTTCGTAAGTAGCTCTGTGCAACAAATACCATGAAACCACAAAACCGTTGATATTTCACAATGAATTTTAATACAAATTGCTGTACTTACAGATCATTTGATTCAATTAGCCTTGAGCAAACGCTTTATTGTTTATACAATACCTAATATGCATGCATTATTATTAACAATATTTTTTTTGCAGAAATGAAGCATGCACCTGACTTCATTCGTCGATAAGTAATACTTATACATTTTTAAGGATAGCTTAAAAGTACTCGCCAGATCTTAATCTTAATACGGGACTTCTGAAGTATGATTTACAAACAAAAATATACATTCTGATTCTTCCGCCTTTTTTGAAGTCAGAAAATAAAAAAATATAAAAGAGTGATATTTGCAGTATCCATAGATTGTGTTATAACAGTAATTATAATATACTATAAAAAATATAGTCTTGTAAGTATCAATTCACCTCAATTGATAGTAACTTTGTAGGCTAATGCGAGATTGCAAAAGTGATTGCGTAGCTTTTGAAAGATAAATTATAGGGCGGGTTATAGAAAGCCTATAATAAACTGATGAAATAATGACAGTTTGAACCACTATTAAAAATCAAATGAAAAGATGGTTTCCGCAACTATGTAATGATATAATGTAGCATAATTAAAAAAGTCGAAATTAATTATTAGATAACCTAAAGCTTTTTTTATTAAAGTTTTTAATTAAATAATATAATAAAAAAAATGTGCACAATCATACGATCGTTAGTAAATTCCTCAAAGACAAGTCAGCTAATAAGCCCAATAAAAACGACGAAGCATGTTTTCAACGAGTTGTAAAGGGTTCGAGAGAAAGCAATATTTACGAGTATGTGGCAAGGCGGCGCTACGAACGTCAAGTGCGGATGTACTAATGCGTTCACGAGTCCGTTTGAGAGAGATGGGTGACTGTGTCCACTATTTATTATTCTTGCTATAAAATATACATAGTAAAGAGTTATATTATACGGGATTTTATCGCGAACCTCATTATTCTTATTCCCCACGATTCTTATACACTCTAGTATTTATACAACTACGTTCAAAACGGACAAAAAAGAGAGTCAGCGAGCCCCCGATTTACAAAAACGCAGCGTGAAAAACAATAGCCGCCGCAGTGGCTACCACACACCGCGTGTGAGATGTTTTTTTTGTTTGTAAAAAATGTATACCTCCACCGTATGTTTTATTTACTCGCTATTAGTTTATTTGATTCTACCTGCTTTATGGTAAATGTCTTCACTATGTTAATTAAACAATCTAAAAGTTAACATTCGCAAAACTAAAATATTATTTTAAAATATAGATAATGTTTAAACGTTTATCTGATGATAATTAGACGATGCCTTCGGTGTAGAGTTACAAAGTTTGAAGTGAGTAGTGCTAGTGGACACAAGCCAATAGAGACAGGCAATAGATACGGGTTTGCCGACTGGATACCTACAAGGTATGAAGGCGCTACGTGGAGATTCTACAAACATCGTTAACATTGATGTCTTAACAAAAAAATGATTTTATAAATGACAACATTCTAATCTCTGACGAAGTAATAAGTACGATTGAACAAATATACTTCTTGTACTCGTATTACAGACTTTTTACATAAGTAAATACCTTATGTAAAAAGTCTGTAAAAAAAAGGCGATATTATTATTGATCTAATTCCAATAATACGAGCTTTGCTTAGTTTACTAACTATATAGCGTGGGTGTTATGTACACTAATCTATTTATAATTAGTTTATTTATACCTCATAACATAGATAAATATTAATTATATAAAATGAGCCTGCGGTGATTTGATTGACACTTCATTACGGCGCAAAACGATTATAAATAATTTTAATTGGCATAAGAGACTTCCAACAGTAATTTATAAAAACATATTGTTTTAAACCATATTGTTTGTTACTATGTAGAACAACAACATAAACATATCTAAGGAAAACAGTGCTCTACTCGTATTTTAGTTTACGTTTTAGTTTTAATTATGTCATAAGCATTAACAAGTTCAATATTCTTCTGTTTATAACCCACATTAGATTTATTAATTAATTAATATAATAGACGGTCTTTACGAGACCAAACTTGTCAAAATGAGCCCAAAATAATTAATCATTTGCTAGTGAAAAGGATCTTCCTCACTTTACATATACATATTTAATTGATTTGTGAAAAGTACTCAGATCTAAAATGTTGAACTGATATAGAATAGTATTTAAAGTATATATATATATATATTAATATGTATATTATTATGCTTTATATTTTAGTTTAAATTTTTAAATCTGCAATATAAAGTGCAATGTATACATGTCAAAATATTAACTGATTGCTGAACATATAGAAGACTAGTACACAACTCATTATCAATCTATAAAAGGAGGTTATATTATAAAATCAAGCTATAATGCACTGCTGATGTGTCTCAAGAATATCAAAACCACATTAAGGTTAAAGCTCAACTTGCACAAGAACATAAGGTTAGTTAACCTCCTTACAACCCACTTTTTCAATAAACCGACCCCATGGTGTACGGTTTCTAACATACAGTAACAAGCTATCAGAAACGCGAGGCAAAAACCACAGGTCAAGTCCCGTTAGCTTGCTGGACGTTCGGTTCGGGTTCAGCCATAACTGGAGAAAACACGTGGTCGATCTGCTTGATTGTGCTGGTATTGTTAGATTGACCTAATTTTGATATACTGTAATTTATTATTCAAAATAGATTTTTAAGTCATATAAAAAGTAAGTATATGATCTACATATAGCTGAAGACAAAAAAAAACCCAGCAATTAAAATAGAGGCCTAGAATCAATTTCTTCTTTTTTTCAAAAATCTGCTAAAGTTGTTTTAACCGAATCACAAAAATAACGATCCCATTTAGATCTTAGTCGAAAAAGAACTATCTGAGCATATGAAGCGAAAAAGTTTTGAATAAAAAGCTAGGGTTCACTGCACAAAATGAACATGCGGTGTCACGCCCCGGGATGTAGGGCGGCGGGTCAAGATGAAAGCCCTTAGTTATGGAAGAGAAGTAGCTAAAGACAAAAAAATGAGGGCATGAACGTGACTTATACTGCATTTTAGAAGTGCAAGTATTTTACGACAGATAAGCGCATTACATACAGTTTTTTTACGCAAGAAGATCTAAAGAGAGATTAAGCTTAGTTTACTACATAGTTTTACAAAAATGAGATTCAAAACTTCTAAACAAAGGCTTAGCTTCCAACCGCAAGTCAGCCTAAATACCATCAGAACGAGAAAAACAGGGCATCACCTGATTCACGCAAGTCATCTTCAAAGAAATAACCAAAAAACAACACAAAAAAAGACCCAAGTTCAAAGGTAACAAACGGTATCAGTAACCGTGATGTTGCAAGCAGTCGAGGCATTTTTAGCGTAGGCGGCTTGTGCAATAGCCGTTTGAAACGCTACGCTAGACATGTTTGAACAAAGAAAGGCATCGAGGTAGAGGTTAATAATGATGCGGTTTGCATATTAAATTACTTTAACAAAGTAGGGTAATAAAAATAGCAACTACGAACCCAAAGACGTTATGTTATAGAAATATACCGATTTACAAATGTAGTTAAAACGACTTACATCTACCTACTATAATAATAATTGTTTTCATATGAGATATAGCTTTTTGAGAATTTATTTCAAACTTCACCTAAAAGGTTAAGCAATTAGAATAATTCATTAATCAATTGATAAGTGTGTGTAGTGTTTAAATAATCAATTATATATCGACCAATACTAGGAAGAAAACATTCAGTTTCTATACAGATTATATACCTAATATGATGTATTGTCCATGAAAGCTTCAGCATCTTACTACCATTTAAAGTTATTGCAATCGGACGGGAACTCCAAATCCGACCGCCGACACAATGTTTGTGGTAGCGACAAAAACAAAGCTCGTGGTAGCCTTTACATTCGTGACAAACCAAAGCAGGAGTCTAACTTCAACTATGTTGTAGGTGCCAGGTACCATACGTTCACTTGCAACAAGGTCACGACCAGACTTTGTAACTACTAAATGTAGCTTTAGCGACGATATCATGACCGTCATTTACAGCGGTCCATGCATAAGACTAAGATAGTTTTGAGATGAATGTGAAAAAATGAAGCCCTACATCAAATTCCCAGACGCGGCGAACTCATAGAACCTTTTCTTGTGTCGAAAGAGATCCTCGGAAGACTAGTCAGTTTGAAATGAATGTTGAAAAAATAAATCCTCTCAGCAAATTCGCAGTGATCTTCTAATCTAGAAGCTTTGGGTGACCAAAGAGAAGATAAGATTACGTAATTCACAGAAGTGTCTGTTATTACGTCCATCCGCTAAGATTGTCGGCCTCAAGAAACAAAGACCTCACTGAGGTTTCGCTTAAAGGTCACTGTATCTATGTGGCATAACAATTTAGATTATGTTAGTAAATACAAACTAATATGCTAAGTTTTGTTTGATATGGAAATTAAGAAATTATTTTCTATAACGACCAATTCGATAGTGATATTTGCATTCTAAGTGGTTTACTTAAGTGAGATTGAAATATGTTATTGCTTTGTATTTTACAGGTACAAAAGATATTATAATACTTATTTTAAAAGTATTTTAGGTAGCATTAACGAGACTTTCGTAGAAAATTCGAGAAATAAGACCAAACAAATTGTTGAAGCGTACATGACTGAATTATATCAAAGTTGCAACATAACTAATACATAGATTTTTACTAAGCCCACAAGCCACCAATCAGAGCAAGAATGTGTGTACAAAAAAGTAAAGTTCCGGATCGAGGTAAGTATATAATTTGAATTCACAACCAAGCTAGCGCGACCTCGACTACATACCAAAGATTCACACAAAATCATTATAAATCACTGAGCTAAAGCAGCAAATTTATGAGTACATAAAATATGATAGTGTTCAAAGTGTTAAATTAAATTAAAATAGCCCTTACAATCAAGAGGAAACATAGTACGGCAATAATGTCATTGAGATAACCCGATTTCCTGTCAAATGTTGTGTCATTGCCATCTCATTGGCCAGCGGTCATGGACTCAAAAAAAACAAACAATCAATTAGATACTCTATGCCCTTGAAATAAGGTTCGGGGTTAGCAAAGGGAACTGTTCTTTGTGAGACCACCTGTCTTCTTCCGGAAACATACGGCAATGGAAAGGTTTTGACGTAAATTGAAAGCTGCTTCAAGCTGGCAGGTGCAAACCAAAAAAAAAATTAAAGATCGATAATATATTAATTTTCAAATCAAACCCTTCGAAGTGGGTTAAGTTAAATAATCGAAAAAATAATAATATAACAATATTTCACCAAATTAAGTAGTTCATTTAGTTTTAGTTTTAGTTAAGATAGTTTGGAGATTTTTACATTATACAACTAAAGATAAGCCGTTTTTTTTAAGTTTACCGGTTTCCAATCGATATATTATGTACTTTTTATACCGATTTTAAAAGTTTCTCACACATTATTATTTTTTAATTGATGTATTAAACATCTTTGCTAAATACATCGATTATTTAATGGGTCATCATTATTAACGACTAGGATATTAAATATTATAAAGATAAAAATTAAAATGAAATAAGAATATAACGTCGAAAGCTGTGGGAACGGAAACGAGGACATTACTAACAAAACTTTGCCGTGGAGCTTTTACAGTGAAATACTCCGTAATACTTTGAAAGTGAGAAGAGCGAATTCAAATCACCTGCTTAGTATGTAAAACGACACCTGCCAACCGACAGATGGTGTAAAAAAAACCTTTCAAGCGGGAACGAACCACCATCACCACGCACGGTACGAAACAAAACAGCATCGACAGAAATTCAAAATTATTCCAATAAGTTAGATCACGTTACGTTAAGTATACGAATATTGCATAATCGGAAAGGGCCAGAGAGTAAAATAAGATGAACACGAGTGCAGTCCGGTTTGGCGCTCGCAGCGGCAGGCGAGGAATGTGACCCAGACCCTGGGACTGTGATGTGACTCACATGAACGTATTTTTTTTATAACAGTTTGCTGACGTTTATTTGGTTTAGAAAGTCCAACGTGGGTGCATAGGTAAACAGGATTATATTACGTACACCTACATACGTTTTAGTAGCACAACATCCTACATTTGTTTTTATAATCAGATTTATTCATGCGTTTGATTCGATATGAAATCTGATCTCGCTAAGACTACCGCAAACAGCCAAGTTATGATTTATCCCTCCCCAATTGCTGAGTTAGCTAAATAATTCAAAGCTCAAATAAACTGTTTCGACTGCAAAGCTGTTGCAGATCTCAAAGCTCCGAAGTTTAAGAAGATTAACGTCGATCGAAGGACTACTCTAGCCCGCACTCGCAATGCGGATTTATAAAGTGACTACTGAATTTATGTTCAGCTCCTTATGTAGATAGGATTTACACTTTATAAATGTCTTGCAAATAGTATTTAAATGGAATCCTTGGATGGATATTGAGTTACGTGAAATACTAGAACAAATTTCGCAATATAAATTAAAGGTTTTAAAAAACTGTGATTAAAAGTAATTTTAGTGGCATTTTAAAACCAATTAAAACACAATTTGTTACTTCACGCATTTTATGACTAGAATCAATATTTTACTTATTAATTTTGTGCAAGGTTTATATTCTTAGTATTTACCTACTCCCAAAAAAGTCGTTACCTCCTGTATCCGACCCCAAAAGATTTGAGAAGTGTCACATTTCGTAACATATTTCGTCCTAATAGCTGTTTAAACATACATTGCCTCTAAGGGTTGCCGAGACACACCCACACATTCTTGTTATTATACCTTGGAGGGAAACAACCAGGAATTCGAGAGGCATCCCAACTGTAAGACGTTAAGGAACATTTCTAGGTCCTTTTAGACTGTTTTAGTATCTTTGGGTAAATGTTTCAGAGGAATATAACTGAGAATAAACATCAAGACAATGTTGGAAAATGCTTCAAAATATTTTCATAATTACCTAGTGTAGATAAATCAAAGTCGTTTAAAGTATGCAAATCTAATTTGGAAACTTTGAAGAGTAGACTCAAAAGTCGTGGCTGCATAAATACTAATAAAGTACTGTGACTGCTTACGATATGTAAATAAACCTATCATCCTCCTTATTTTGACTATAATTAAATACTTATTCGTCGTTATGATAGTGTAAGTTTAGTTTCTACTTTAACAATATAACTCTTCACATCTTTATAAACAGTATGAAAATACTCTTTTATAATGCGTTTAGAATTCTGATCTACATTTTATTTCAGTCAGTCACGTATATTGACAATAAATGGTTGTTCTATGTTCGTTACGTGCGACGACACTCCGTATTATTTATTGAGCTATCGCGAGATGTAAGAAATGTTTCCGCTCTTTAGTGTCTCGCTTACATTATTTATTGTATGTTTATTCACCATTTTTAGCGTTTTATGTTCAAAAGAATTTGTTTACTAACTTATTGCGTAATAATGTTACTGAATTCAATAATCAATTTAAATGTTTTTTATGGATTGCTTTTTTTATTTTGATTACTAAGGATTACCTACGTCTAGATTTAAGTGTACATATTTTATAGTCACAAGATTAGATTATTATCAATGATATTTACCTTGTACTCAAATAGCTCTTTTGTGGAACTCTACAATGTTTATGCAAGCTTTATTAAAACCTATGTTTTTTTTAACAAGTTATGGGCAAGTGTTTACAGCGATATCACGTGATGCTATCCATAATATGTTTGCTAAATAAGCATGCTATTATATTATTAAAACGACAAACAAATATTTTGATTAATCCATGTATGATTGAAATACCAAACAGATTGAAAGTGCCAGAGAAAGTTGATGTTACCGCAGTTAGAGAAAACTATTACTCCAAGAAAGTCTAAAGTAGTAATTTCGTCTTAAAACGTATGCATATTAAGTACCGCTTTGAAGTTATAACAAACAACTATAAATTTTTACGTTCACTTAATTGATATCAAACTTTGAATGATGCACGTTTGTTTTATTTTATTAAACCGTTGGTTCTTCTTCTTCTTCTTCTTATCGTGTCGATGTTACGTGTATTTTGTTGTAGCATCGTGTTGGAAAGATTAGCCAGACTAGACACTGGTTTGCCGTGCCTAGCTGTTACCGGTGTGCGCCACGAGGAGGCTCTTTCCATTAACCGTTGGTTAGTTTTACAATCATCGATAATTTAGTAAATCCTACAAATATAAGCGTGAATGTTTGTATGGAAGGATGTCTGTTTGTTACTCTCTCACGCGAAAGCTATTGAATGGATTTTAATTAAACTTTACAATAACATAGCTTAAGCTTATTAATCAGAATAATATAAAGCCTAAAAATTGTAAAGGTATAGTCTGAAATGTAAAAATATGTCGATTTTATGACGAAATAGCGGGCACCAGCTAGTATCAAATTAAATAGGTTTATAAAAAAGGATTCTACGGGAGGTTATATTTACGAGTACAATTCTGCTTGCTTCGGTGGTCATGAAATTTTAGTATATAATCACAAACATATATTTTGGTTATGACTAACATTGGTTCGCGATATGGTTTGGGACTAGAGTATGATGTGTGAAATCCGTGAATATTTGTTACTACAAGTTGGGCCAAAAGCATCCAATATTGTTTGGCTGTCTTTTTTTTCTAACTGAAAAACTTCTGTTCTGTTTTTTGATTATGTTCTATTATCTGTCTAGTCCACAAATGTCAGGATCTTCCAAAAGGGTGATTTATTTTGGCCTACTTTGTATTATAATTTATTCCACGTTAGGTCAGGCCTTAGTTAACAAAATGCTGTTTTAACTCACTGGTTTTTCGAGAAACACAGGGTGTTTAGTTTCCACTACAGTGCATCAAATGAGGGTCAGTTTTTGTGTAAGCACGTGCGAGCTTTTTGACAGAATTAATATGGAACAGTGTGACAGCGCCCTAATATTAGAGTCAAGCGGTCGATCAAAATGTTTGTTTAGATATTAGATACTTTCAGGGGAACATTTTTAATGTAACGTCGTAATTATACAATAGATACACCTTAAAACATTACTGTTTTTTTAAAAAGCGTGTTGCAAGGATTGCCTTTTACAGAAATAGTTATCTATAGACAGATAACTACGTTACATAATCTAATTGTAACTTTTCGCATGTTTACTTACTAATTTTAGACAAACCTTACTTAGGTATTTAGGTAAGTACTATTTACTACTTTCTGTTCAATAAAACAACCTAATCACATAATAGACGCAACATTTTAATTAAATTTTCTTACTAAAGAAATGTGCATTCGAGCCACTCAATTACTATTAAAAAAGTAAGTCCCTAGGTGGACCTGCAGGTATGCAAATGAGTGGACATGACGCCTACGGACCTGTACAACCACTTGTGTTTGGGAGAAAGTTTACATAGACCGGGAATAATTTACACTATTGTGGGAATATTTTACACGAATCGAATGGTGTAAAATAAAAGAATATGTTTAGGTTTCATGTCAGAAGCGTAATTTACCTAGTGGTTTTTACGTTAAGAGTACCTAAAATACTATTTTAATATACTTATATAAAATACGTAATAACAATAAATACGAATTATGATGTAATGTTATAAATATACATAATATATGGGATGATTAAATTCATTTTAATAAACTAATTTTATTACAAGAATATATCATTTACCTCCTATTAGTTAATTGAAATGTATATTTTGATCTCATATTTCTATGTTGTCTTTATTTAAATATTTTAGCTTCATAAATACTGTTATGAATTTATATAAGTATTTAGATGCTATTTTATTTAAAAAAACGCATACTCTATTGAAATATTATCAAGATAAAATCACATAAAATGCAGTAATGACACTCCAACATTCCAGAAAACGCTCGTACAAACCATAAATATTTTAGATGTTTACAATTAAAAACACTTTTCACTGAACATAAAAAAATATCCTTCAACTTATTCCTTTCACAAAACAAATTTTCACACACAAAATCACTTCTACAATTGGCAAGAGCGAGCGAAACTTCAGGAACGTAAAAGCGCGCGACCGGCAACACGGCCGTGCAACTTGAAACTTTACTTTGTTGACAAGCCGAGGCGTGCGCCGCCATGTTGGAAACCGTCGGGCATCTCCGCCACGCTTCGGCTCTCTTCGTCAACGATACTATGTGTACAAAACATTATACCAGCTTTTCTCGCCTATCGATATGCGTTTTGTTGGTATATTATTCTATTATTCAGTTGGTTTACAGCAATGAGGTTTCAGTCCCATTCATTTAAATATTTAGGTTTAAGTATTTTAATAGCTTTTTGGTGTATTTCATCAGGATTTAAAGTTTTTGAATGTACAGTTTATAGAATAGGTAATCTTATACTTGAATTGAAAGGGTGATTTTAAATAAAATCTGTATCTTATTGGAATACCCGATTAATCCCTTAACCTTATTTGTTGTAACCCACATAAACTGATATGCAGTTCATTAAACGGTACCTACAAGTATTCATTATGGTACCTTGAGTAAAAGTAGTCTACGAGCGTGACCAACGGAAGGTTAATCCGACTGTAATTATTATTATTAATAAGTATCGTGCGCTCATTTGACCTCAATAAGGGGCCTATTAAATAGTATTAGAATCTTATTCACGCATATCGTAAGGGACAAAGTTGCACCATAAATCATAAAGTTTATCTTTTATTGTATTTGCTTAATTTGCAAAATTAAGTTGTAACGTTTTTTTTAGTTTTACATGTAATAAATGAAGTTATACATTCCTAACATTAATACTAAAAGTAGTATTGCCAATGGCAAGTTTATGTGAATTTTGGGTGGATACAAATGATTAATTTTAATATTTTTACATACATAATTACCTAATAGATATAACTTCCAAAATATATTCGTGAAATACTCCTCATAAAACAAATACCTATGGAAATATTCAAAAGCATTTAAAGTGATAATGATCATTATCTTATCTACCAAAACATCATAACAACTTCGATGAATCATTATCAACCAGATATTTAAGACCCTAAATTAGTATAATTCTAACTATCACATCAAAGCACACAGAGGTCTAGAAAGGTTGGTGGTTTGATCCCTCTTTATCCAGTTTTTGCTTAGAACAGTCAGATAAACTTTGGTTTATTCATGTTACATAGAGTTGGGAATACATAAAATGGTTAAAAAGACGGTTAATAAAGAAATTATTTATTTAGGAAAGTGGAAAATTTAACATGTAACAATATACAACTTTATCAAATTAAAACGTAATGCACACGTTCTATAGTAGGTATTTGTTAATTTTTAAACTGTTTTATTTATGTTCTATGTAATTTTCCGAATATCAATATGTATACGACCACCTCACCTTCCTAATGTTGTAAGGTAGGAACATGTTATCCGGACTAGTCAGAGCTCTCTCAATCTGTATCTTTCCAACTCTATAGCTATAGGGCACAAGTACTTAGTACATGAATAAATCAAGCTACTTGGAAGCCTCGGACGGCATTATGCGAGAGTCGATCGACGCGGTCATGGACCCACTAAACTGGTTCTGTGTGGTATTGTTCACTTCAAGGTAAGGACTTCATATCGTACATTCTTTATACGTTTGTAAATAGTGAACAAATGACGAATGGTAGGTGAGAATGTTGGGTTCATTTTCTTCAGCTTATTTCATTTCAAAACTTTTGACTTTTTATAATGTTCTTATGTATTTCAATATTCATAACTTACAGAATTCATAAAAGCAAAAACTTATAAGAATCTATTTAGTATTTTAAAATGCATTTTCAGTTAAGTACCCGCGCACTAATGTGTGTAAGAATAAAGATAAATATTATTAGTAATAAAATAAATATCAGCAATGAAAGAAAATAACTAGCTGAAATATCTATACTTCATTGAAAATAAATCATGGCAAACTCTACGTAGTCTGTGTTTATGATCTTTATCACAATAGACTCTACCGAGCCAAACTTACTGGCTCTGCCTGCCATCTATCGATGAGTAGTAGAACTACAAGCTTACGGCATGACTGTATAGATGGCGCTGCATTGGCTTAGCACTCGTATTGTGGTTTAAACTTACCTGAAAATAAGAAAATATTTTGTTAATATAGCTGACTCATAGCAGACAAATTCATAAACATATATTAGTACAATTTGGAGTCATTTTGTAATGTTCCAAAAATGTAACAATTTTTTTTTTAGCGTAGCGTGAGGTTCGTATTCTTATCAGCACCTTGCAATTAGCAAGTTGAGGTAATCTACATACAAACAGTTGGTTATTTCCTGTAGAAACTAACAGTAAAAAACTCTTTACGGTTAAAAACTATATTATTAAAAAGTTCCAACACCAAAAAGGTTATATCATTTAGAACTCCAACTTAAAATCAGAATACGCTGTATTCTTTAGGTATACAGCGCATAGTAAAAAAAAGTTGTCTAATAACAGTGCATCCTTTATAAAAACACTGTGTCTAATCAAGACACCTACCAGCGTGTTGATTGTAGAATTTGATGAGCTCACGCGTGATCTCATGTAGATCGGACACGAATGCAACAATATTGTAATATAGGTACACTGTTTTACTTAAAACTAAAACTTACAAATAGAGAAATAGTAACTCCAACTGACGTGGATTTATAATATAATATATTTTAATAGTTTTTACTTATGTACTTATAGAGCAGATTCGAGCTGGAAATGCAATTCCGCAATACTTATTATAACGAAAAAATACCAAGCATCAAAATCATTAAATTTTTTTTTATAACATAGCTAGAAAGACGGTTGCCCAGAAGAGATCGCTCTCAGCGATAAGGCCGCCCATTATGATGCCTATAACTACTTGTAAGTTCTTTGTTTTTATTTGTGTGTGGTGAACAATAAAGAGTTATCTATCTATCTATTTAGAGAATACCATTCACAACAAGAGGTTTATACCCAGCAGTGGGCTAGTACGGGCTGCAGATGATGATGATGATTCACAACACCTAACCTGACCTTCGCCGACTACAAATAAATTCAACTTAGATACTATATTAATCTTCACTAAACTATTTCACATTATATGTGGCACGATAATAAGATATGGAATGCCAAAAAAGCTGTGAGAAAGTAAACTCGCTCCGTGTGTAGAGGAGCAATTAGCACGTGAACACTTCCTGCCGACGGATTTCATTGAGGTATTTGCCACAGAATATTTATAGTACATTCGCTAACAAAAGAAAATCGTATAGAAGTTTTAAGGCAGCTGGGTCAGTTCAATGCAATGATTTTTTTTGTTATTCTTTTTGACGACAGCATAATAATATCAGCATTGTGTTATTTTAAATAAAAATACATCTAAGAGATGTTTTGGTAAACCACTGGTAAAGATGATTTTTAAACGTATTCAACTTACAAAACATAATGTACAAATATTTTAGTTTTATGCCTAAATAAATGTGGTACTCTAAATTATACTCTAAATTTAAGCTATTTTTATAAGATAGACCTAATTAACAGTCAGTTAGCTTAAGTAATTGTATTTTCGTTCGGTATTTTCGTTACAGAATTTCTGAATTCGGTCTCCACGCTCAAGGCCCGCTATAGAAGCTATGCAATAGCTAAAGTACTTATAAATACTTAACACATGCATCTGGAAACCCAACACAATAATGCATAGACATCAATCGACTACGGCCCTATGACTAGTTAGTCATAGATTAGTTAATCTATGTGCTACAATAGCTTAATGACGTAAAACTTAACACATGCACCTAGACACCCAACACAATCGGCCACCAGTAACTAATGTACTACTGTACTCATAACCATGTACTACGGCGCATACATGACATACATTTCGCTATGTGGAGTGTGCCAGCTTTCCTGTGAGGCAGTGTGTCATGTCACGCGGTAAGTAGTCAAGCAAGTAGGCTTCCGTTCTGAGTAATGTAAAAACCAGGTGAGCCAAGTCTTACGATTAATTCCAAATTGACAATATCAAGTGATGGCCGGACGCATAAAAAGACTAACAAGCAGATAATTAGAGGAGGGTACTATGTATTCTACATAGTTCCCGGACACATAACAAAATTTTATTCACAAACAAACTTACGACTATACAGTATTTTTACAAAATGTACATTGTCCTAAAATACATAAGAAACAGTTGAGCTATCTACAGACCGTTGCAAACGATCTATAGATAGTTCAACTGATCCAAATCAGTACCAATCGGAAGCGTACCCAAGACACTGGCTGCATTGCCGCGCTGAATAGCAATGCTGATACGCTGGGCCAGATACTCACCAGCCCTCGGGTCACGCGTCGCTTCGACTAGACGAAATTATATGTTAAATTAATTCTAACAAAATTATACGTTCATCACACAAACATTTGGTCTCGGTGGGAATCCAACCCACGACATGGAAGGCAGAGCTACTAACAACAGAGCTGTGTAGCCTGTCTTTCATTTAATTTCGATAATAAATAGCAGATGAGCATACAACGGGATCTCATACATACCCCCTATCTTATAAAAAGTTAGCGTCGACTTTATGTCATCATTACGTATGTTAATGGATACTTCAAGTCTGCGCTAACTTTTTATAAGATAGACCATAAATCTACACACAACTTATCCAGAAAACATCAACAGGAAACTTAACTAACACAGACAAAGCTGGTTAAAAATATTAAAAGTTTGGTTTACTTAATGAACACTAATTACCAGCCGTTCAACAAATTACTTTTAAATCTTTCATCAAGCATAAACATGATAATAACATAACAGAAACACCGGAAACTGTACGTAAGATATACTGTACCCCAAGTGCGAGTTTGTGCACACACGGATCGCAGAGACGCAATCGCCGAGCGCCACCGTTTTTGTATGGACATCCAAACAGCGCCCCTAGATTTCTTAAGAAGCTTGGATTTCCATACAAAATTGGTGGCTTGCGATACGAAGGCGATACGTTCGTATGCATGTGCAAAACTCGCACTAGGTCCTCAGGAACAGTGTTATAAAGAAAGAGACAAAATAACTAAAGGGTGTAACAGAGCCGGGAATACAGGAAACGGATGTGCGCAAACGCAGCTCACGTTACAGGTGCGTTAATGATTTAACTTCAAACGAGATACCAATAAGCTACCTTAAAAAACAACAGAAAAAAGTTGTCTAAACTATTATTATAAAGAGGAAAGATTTGATTGTTTCTTTGTTTGTTTGCATCGAATAGGGTCCGAAACTACTGGACCGATTTCAAAAATTCTTTCACTGTTGTGAAGCTACATTATTTGCGCTGAACATAGGCTATATTATAATGATATTTTTTATATAGGCTACCCGTGCGAAGCCGGGGCTTACTACTAGTAACTTATAAATTACTAGCTGACCCGTGTCCACTTCGTTGGGCATAATTGAAGTTTTAGTAAGGATCCCTACTTTTTTGAAAATATAATATAGCCTATGACACTCAGCAATAATGTGGCTTTCTATTGGTGAAAGAATTTTTAAAATCGGTTCAGTAGATCCCGAGATTACCCCTTACAATTGAACAAATATACAAACTTTACCTCTTTATAATATTAAGTATAGAAGTATAGATAAGTTAAAACTTTTTTGTGTTGTTTTTTTTTTGTTTATATCTTATACCTACCCACACTCATTTGGTTTTTTATAAGATATAATACGTGTCGAGTTTTATGATCGAAATTATTCAAGAATGTACCACTACTTATGAAAATACTTTGCCACTAATTACAATAACCATTCGTTTGTTACATAATAAACACATATTTCAAGGACATTTTCTAACAATGCTTACTAGTCGTGGGTTCGATCCCCACCGAGAGTAAAAGTTTGTGTGATGTATGTATGTTTCTTGCCCGTTCTTAGGCTCTGGTCGCGTGAAACTGGCACCTAGAATCACCTAGTATGTAAGACGATTCTAAATGATCCTTTTGATTTTATTGAATAAAGATATTTGATTGATTGATT
The DNA here is from genome assembly GCA_932527185.1 of Ecliptopera silaceata. Lineage (NCBI taxonomy): Eukaryota > Metazoa > Arthropoda > Insecta > Lepidoptera > Geometridae > Ecliptopera > Ecliptopera silaceata. The sequence goes on along the minus strand of OW052193.1, from coordinate 9,037,284 downwards.
ATTTAAGAAATAGTTAGAGTACTCTATTAGCAATGTAGTTCCCATTTTACAAGTTTTGCTTAGTTTAGGATCTTCTTCTTCTTGCGTGTCAATGGCCAACACAAAGAGCTCTACACCAAATTCGAGTAGTTTAGGATTAAAAAGCGTGATGTATGAAATGTCCGTGAATATTTATTTATTTATTATCTCCATACAAAACTCGTGAATTCAAACGTTTGTGGGTATACGCACACATATAACAACATCCGATTCAATGACTCAGAACGATAACAAGGCATAAGCAATTGATTTATAACGAATAAAAATCAATGTCAATATTATTTCAAGGATATCTCGTCTGTACGATTCTTGTAAGATTGAGCGAAAAATTTCTAATGTGGGAGTATACGAAGAAGTCTGGAACATATCTAGATTTAGTTTTAAACCTAAATATAAGTTACATCTATTTATAGATAAATCGATCTTTACCAAAAATAATCATTCTTTATTGTACACAAAATAAGACATACCTACACAAGACAGAAATAGATGACATGTACAAAGGCGAGCTTAACCCTAAGAAGAGTTCTCTTCCAGCAAACCTTTGAGGCTAGGGTATCATTAAAGATTTATCTATATATCTGAAGTTCATAAGTTTAAAATTGAAAAAATCAGTAATACAATGGGCCTTATCACTATAGACAACATTAGTTTTACAGATGATAGAAATAAAATCTTTTTTCTATTACTAGAAAACCTAACGTTACTTTGGATTTCAAGAAATCCTTCAGTAAAACCATATAAATAAAATTATTCGAATAATTAATTAATTAAATAAATTATTCCAAAGCAAAGAAAATACAATAATTATGCAATAATTGTGGAAATCACATATATTTTGCATTCTGTAAATTCCTTATATTATTGATAATAATTTATAAATAGTTTGTACTCGGAAAAGGTTTTCTATAAAATATTACCTTGTAAAATACATCAATTTCAATAATACAGAATATATAAATCTCTTTTAGTTAGATTTATTGTTTTCCAAAAAGTCAATTACCTGGTTAAACAGTTTTTGTAGTTTAGAATATTGTAGGTTATCCAAAAAAATAAACTTTATAGAATCGATCTCATTACTACACATAACTTTAACTTATTAAAATTTAAAATAATTTAAATTTTATCTTCACTATTTAATCGTTTAAAATTTTAAAACTACAATAAAATGCAAACGTAAGTCTCAGCATGATAGTGTTTTTAATTGTGTGTTTTTAAGTTAAAAAAAAGTTAAAAAAAAATGAGCAGTCATGAAATGGAAGATTCATCATCTTTCAAATCAATCTGAGCTGTTATAAAACCTCAGAACCGATCACAATAGTACCAAGAACTTATTATTTAATGATTGAAAGGCATCCGATAATCTACGAGTATGTTGTGTAAGACAGGCGGCAACGGTTCGCGGTCGTCTACAGTTAGGCGCCGACGACGTGTTATGTAGGCAATCAGTATGTGTCCTTAATACCTTCCTCATAGCCTATATAGCATATACAGTAACACTATATTGTTCTCTTTGAGTCCATTGGGAAGTAATAAATAAATAAATAAATAACATAGTACATTAAATAAATAAATAATGCTGGACAATCCACACAACATCACCTAGCCCCAAGCTAAGCAGAGCTTGTGTTATGGGTACTAGAAGATTGTCACAAAAATAAAGAACACACATTATTATTAGGATCCGTTTTGTAACAAAATAAAAAGTTCTTATTTTGACTATATATTATTGTAGTCGTAATATACATACAAAAAGAAACGAATTACAGAATTGCATTTTAAACCTCATTTTTTTAGTCATTTGTTAAATGTATTTATGATATTTTCAAATCACATTTTTGCTTAATATTTTTTTGATCTGCAAATAGATGTGTCTTAAATTACTAAATGTATACGGCCATTTACACAATGTTTTTTTGTCCCAAACTTAAGAAAGCTTGTAATATAGGAACCAGATTTCTATAAAATATAGAGAGCCAGGAGTTTTAGAAAAAAACAATTATCAAACAGAAAATATTCTTAGCTGAGCCATCAATCTATTGGTTAAAATAAATGCTTCGATCACAATAAAAAAGTTATCCAATCTATAAAATTACGTGAGACATTATAGTCATAACATGTTCAATATCGAAGCAAGAACTTGAACAAGAAATTGTTGACGGAAACTGAGTAGTTGTGACATGAAGTTCAATTAGTTCATTGCTGATTAATTTTATTGAATTTATGCGCATGCATATGTTTGTCTGAGTGTCTGGTCTTCAATGTTATCATGACGGGTAGCAACATATTAATTTATCAATCGGATTCAATTAGAGATACTTCCATAGAGCAGATAGTGGAACTTGATGTCAAGCCTTTTTCAAAGGAGGTTGCTGTTATCAAACAAAACGTTTTGGTACTAAATAGGTTACTTGTTATTGTAGATAAATATTATTCAAAAGAGTTAAACTACTTACGCCCGGTTTCTGGTAACCCAAATCACGATTGATCCGAGTTTGACACATAGTAATTTTTGATTTTTTCGTTGATCATCGTTCGAGAAACCGGCCGTTAATATATTCAGAATACGTAGACATAACACGCTATGACATTTTATTTGTGTTTTCTTTATTGGATTTAAAAAAATGAAACTTAAAACAGAAAAATCTGGGTTTTACCATGACACAACTGTTTGTTCTTAAAAACATCACATAATCCGGAGCTATACCAAAAACAGGCATCAAGCTCAGTCATTTGTTTTCTATTTTGCTATGAATTATTTTAATGCAAATATGAAGTTTTTAGGGTTAAGGTGATACTTCTCGCTCTAGCGGGAAATTCAATTTTTTTAGGTTTTTTTTATTGCAACTGAACTTTAAAAGGAACGAGAGGTATCACCTTAAGCTCGTTTGTATGTTTGCGTCTCATTGTGTACAATAAAGTATAAATAAAGTTTCGTATCTATACACAGCTTATTCTCTGAGCCTTCGCAGAGAGTGATGTGCATACAGTAAATTATTCATGATGTATTGACATAGTTGACATTTATGCAGGTTGAAATAACGGTAATAACTGAACTAAACAAGATATACGATCATGTGGGTTGTGTTTGTTGATATATTGTTAAACAGTTTATTACTTTTTTAAATACATTTAAGACTATTTTAATGATTACACAAATATACAACTAATACAAAATGATTCGTAAACAAAGCATGTATTTGATTCTACATTTTATAAAAAAAAAGTAGCAGAGTGTAGTGTAGTAGTGATTAAAATTTAATCACTACTATAAACAATGCTACACATTTAATGAAGTCCGATATTTTTGACGTCGTATTTTGTTCTGTTCTCGCTAGATATATCACAACCGAATACAACAAATAACACAATTTTATACGAACCATTATTATCATCCTGGGTAGTTTCAAAATCAGCCAGAGAAATGTTGGACAAGTCTTCGATGTAGACTTGCGGTTGTCTGCTCAAAGAGTGTCTACCACCAAGTGAGTGGTAGCAAGTGTCTTCATCGTCCGCAGCCTCCTCAGTTGAGGATCCCTTCAGACAGGAGTGAAAACTCCGGGAAAGTCGTCGCTCTGTACTCATCCTCATTCATGTCCCACCAACACGCAATATTTAACTTTATCACGATAGAATTAGCACTTAATTCATGTATTCACAACACGATCAGTTGGGTACTGAGTCACCACTGCTAATAAAATCTTTGTGCACTTTTTTTCGATCGGTGACGTCACAAATTTATCATTATTGATTGTCGTTTATTTGCAGAGGTTTATTCACTGAACACACCTTTAATAATAATACGTTATCACGCGTTTTGTTTCACGTTTATCGGTATCACTGTACCTAATCATATATTATGAACTAGTGATCTACTTGTAAATAAACAGCATATCGACTCATGACAATAATATAATTAGTCATACGTATATTTATGCTATATTATTTGATGTCCCAAACTAAGCAAAACGTGATATGGGGACAAGATTGCTGATAGAATACATAGGTGTATACAATTTTTTTTGTTAATACATATATAATACACAGGAACAACCGCATTAGATGCAAAGGGATGTTTTTTAATTTTTTTATGTACCTATGCGTTGATTATCACACATATGCTTCCTAAGTCAAACTACAAACAAAAATTTCGTTTGTAGTTTGACTTAGGAAGTTCAACGAAACTATTCTAAGTTCAACGAAATGCACTTTCCTATGCACGAGCGTGTTTATCTAAGAATAGCACTGCTTCATTACTCAAAAGATTTAAAGCGGAAATAAGCCGAGCCACGTTTTCAGCTGTTATGTAAACAAGTCTACGCAATTATTGTAATGTTTACATCGGTAACATCTGGCTTTACAAATTAATGTACGTTCTGACGTACCTTATTTAGACAAATTATACGTTAAACAATTATCGCTTAACGTATAATTAGCATAAAAATATTATATTTTCAAGATAAGTTGACAGGTAAAATATAGAGCCTTTTTGTGATTTTTTTATTGTGACGCGTGAGAAACTTTGAATATTTTATACGTTTCTGTTACTTAGGCTCGAGATAGAATATTTTATATGTATTGTTATCGGTATATGCTATGTTTAAGCATGTATGTTTACAATTTTGAAAAGGAATAGAAATTTTATTTAAATTTCAATACCTTTTCTAACTTTACAGCAATTTAGAAAAAGCGAATCAGATAACAGTAATAGTAAATTCAGATACGGTACAACACCATAATTTGCTGAAACTTGGGTCCCAAGCTTAACAAAATGATTGGTTATGCGCTCACCAAGCTGTTATACCATTGGATGCAGCGAATTGAAATTTACTATCCCTACGTGGTCAATTTATTCTGAGAGTACAAATTTTACTGTATAAAAAACAAATATAAATAACGAGAAGAGAGAAATATCTAGAGAATTTCTTCCAGCCAAAGATGTTAGCAAGATATTTAACGAACACGAGAAGAGAGTTATATACAACTTGAAAAATTTCGGCCCCACTTAAAACCAGCGATATAGGAACCAATGGTTTCTATAGCTTATGCTGAGTGGTGGCCTTTTTACCCTTTTTTTTTAATGTTTTATGTCATATGGGTATGTAGAACGTGTTATGGTGTAAATAAATATTTCTTTCTTTCAAAAATGTTAAGGTGTCTTGTGTCTTTAAGGTATGTTATGAGTTATGACATATAGCTCGCCAACCTGGTCAAGGAAACCGATGAAAAATATAAATCGTAAAAAGAGACTGGCTTGGCTTGTCTTTATATAACCAATTCTGTACGGGTATTCTTCTCTCATGAACAGTGGCGGCATACCACATTGTGCTGTACCAAAAAGTAGTACTCGTAAAACACGTTACATGGCCCAGGGAAACATGACAATTGAAAGATCAACGACCTCAGAGAATGAGGCCTACAGCCACATTCGGCTAATGAATGGCAGACGAATAAAGAGAGGATATGTATCTGTGGATCATAATGCACGAATAAATGTGACAATCGTACACATAACGTAATTTAAGACACACTGGGTGCTAACGCTGCAAAGTAACAGTGAAGCTGATGTTGACGCGCAATGTATCTCAAATACGTCGCATTTATTCACCCTCGTGATTTCGTACAATGAGATACGCATTCTCCAGGTGTTTTTTTTAATGTGAATGCGATCTTGGATTATTGGTTAGAGCGTTAATTAATCTGAGAGCAAACGCATAAGTTACTTCCAAGGTGGTTTCATAGAAATTACATAAAGATCTGACTTTTAATTTTTGTACATGAGTTTTAAACAAAGTAAAGAAAAATGTGTCATCCATCACTTGTCGATGACGATTGAAATCAGTTTTGTTCAATTTATTCGTAAACCAGTTTAACGGGTGATGAATTTATAAATAAATATTTGAGTACTTATAGAGTTAGTTTTGGTGTGATAAATAGTTTTGTAATAAAAGACCCTGACCGCGGGCCAAAACAAATCTCACATTTAAACACTTTGTTAACGATCTGGTCATTATTACTCAATTTGAATCAGTTACGGACGATTTATTAACCTTCTACAAAAGAAGAATCAAGGATTTTGATGGAAATAATATATACGATATGCACAAGTGAAGAGCAATAATATTACGATCATTTTATCTTATCAAAAAATATACGAACATAATAATATCATAAAGTTACGTGGATCTCGTAAAATCCGGACGCGAAAGGTAAAAAAAGAATAACACGATGAAATTGCATTGTGAAATGACAGTGTGGGAGTAAGTACTTACGCAACAATTAAATGATACATGGATCTAGGAAGCTGGATTTAGAATTTAATTAGCATCAAATCACACTGCTCGAGGTGACAAAAAGAGTGAAATCTTCAACGACCCATTGTTCCATTGGAAAGTTTGTGGGATCCCGACGTGAATTGACTTGTGAGGAGAATTGCGGAATCAAGCAATGATAGCTTTACTTAGCAAGTGATGATACTTTTTGTATGTCACAGTAATGGGCTAATGGGTAACATTATATTATTTTTACTTTCTTTTGAAATTTTGGCTTATTCGTCGAAATTTATGACTAATCGTGTAAGTAGAAAGAATCAGATAACTGACTGGGCTGTTGATAAATGCAATAACCATAACATCCTGTAGTCGATAGGAAAGTCACTGATAAGCACGTGGTAGCTCTCGAGGAATGTACTTTTAACTAATAGAAACTACTATTAGTTTCATGTAGGTCCGTATTTTGTTTTCAAGGCTTATGGCGCCTAGGTAACAATTTCAATGTTTTTTCAACAAATATCACGAATAATCAGAAATCAACTGTAATCGGAAACGACCGTGGCTGGGGACCCATATTTTCGGTGTAATGACTTCCTACGTTCCATTTTCAGTTTCAGTGTAATGTGGTTCACAAAAAGTGATCAGCACTGCCACACAGTACTGCGGTAATGGAAACGTGCGAGGTCTGGTGTTGGCTAGCGGCCAACGTTTTCCGGCACGAGACCGATATTTTCTCAAGATAAGGAAGGCCAAGCAGACCACGGGCCTCATAATTGCCGTACCAGCATGGCACTTTAACCATCTACAACGCACGCTAAGGTCAATCAAGCAAGTTAATAACACAGAAAAAAAGGTCATATTACTTTATCATAACAACGACCTTCTTGTAATCTTGATAACGATGATAAAACAATAGTGTGATAGCACGTCGCTGATCATCATTGACCCGTTTGTTGTCTTACGAGAACGGTACTCATTTGTGCTAAGAATAGAACTAGAACCCGCTAGACAATGAGCAAATACATGGATACGATTCGGTCAAGGAGAACGGAACGACGCTGTTGACGGGTGGTTCAGATGGCAAACATAATTTATAGCACGTGAAAACACTGCATGTGGTTTATCCAAAGAGCTACGAAAACTATGGTCACATTTACAAAGAAAACTTAAACAAAGAAAGCTCCTCACTTTAACTTCTCACGGTTAGTCTTAGACGCCAGTCTAATTCTAAATTTAATCACTCAAAAGTTGGTTGCCATGAGATAAATTACGAATATTCAATGAGATTGTATGGAATCTCGCTGTATTTGACGTCATTGAACCACTAGTTGCTACTGTTGACAGCCAGTTAAACATGCTTTTCAAATTAATTATATCGAGGAGGTAAACGCAAGGTGTAAACAGCGCTTTACAAGGGCGATTTCTAGCAAAGGTGTAATGAACTTTGTTCCTGAAGCATAGAATGGAAAGTCGAAACGGGGTTGCCGGAGCAAATAAAGCGCATCCGCCAGCGACAATCGCTGACATGTAAACTAATGACGTCGACAGGTATAAATCATGTTGGTAATAGCAAGACGCGATGACGAAGGAAGCGAGCCATTTACGACGGATACGGCCATTGGGACAAGTGGGTCTGAACTCGTGAACTGAGTTATTAATCTCACTCATTATGTGTCGCGGGCTTCAATAAAGTCATTGTGAGTCTGAAGATACAGTTGTGTCTAATAGGACAGAATGCGTATTCTGTGCTGATGGCGTGAGAAAAGAACATTATAGAGGTATACTTTTTGTTACTCCACAGTGCATTGTACAACATACACTGTTGGTTTACGTGTGGTAGCTTGTTCCGTTTATGCGCAATTAAAATTGCTGCATGGTATATTGCAAATCGAGAACTATTTTGCTTAGTCTTTTGAATTAATATGCATTCCAAATATCATCCAAAAGACACGTAGATACGTAAACTGTTGATTCAACTACCAACTCAACCTTATGTAGTTTAAATCTGTCAATTCAGTACCTACAAATACCAATTCAGTAACTTCTGTTAATTCAGTAGCTAATTTGGTTGTAAACCTGCTACAAACCGCTGTAACATGTCTCACTGGGCAATATTATTCTGAGTTAAAGCATAAATCGAGTTGCTGTTTATTCACACTGAGAATCACTAACACCAAAATAGAACGACACCAAAATAAACCGGTACCTCACAATACAGCTAAACAGAGCTTAATGCTACGCACACAACACTTAGGGCCATTCTTTACCGAATTCGTAACAAAACCCACGTTTCCTTACACGGATGCGCCTCAATTTTGTTGTTCAACGCGAGTGATTTAGACGGAAAATCGCGTGACTGTCTCCATTCAGAGATAGCAACATACTGAGTGCGCGCACCGCGAGACATGCGGCGTACGCGCCTGCGCCCTCCATGGCGATGGCGGACCGTTTATTTACTATTCACAGTTTAAAATTCAAACGTGCTCTAATAATCAACATGGCGTAGATATGCCGGCGTTTTTTCACACTTCAGTACGCAATCCAGTAAAAAGAGGAAACAACCATGATCACGTTTAAAAAGATAACGAATCATTATAGAGCGCTCTAGAAGAAATGCCTATAATTGCGGAAGTAATTACGATGCATGCAGCAAAAGTGTAATAAAAGAGCACAATAGATATTTAAGTGATATTTTATGTGTGTTAAAGACTGATAAAAACCACAATTTAACCTTAAAATGATATAAAACTATTCATATAATGAATGCCTGAGAATGACATAAATGAATATTCACGAACAAGTCACACTCTACATTTAAAATAATAACAAATTCAGAATAACGTGATCACAACGAGAGTGAAAGCAATCAAAATATCAGAAGGCGCTACAAATACATGAGAACCTGTTAACTTATAGATCACTTTTACTCATTTCAAAGGTGTGCAGGTAGCTAAAGGCAACGAACTTTACTAGAGGGATACACTTGTACAATTAAAGCCCGTTAAGGGAGATGGATAAACAGAGCCGAACAGGAATGTCGATTGACTAATTAAGAAGCTAGCAACTACTGAAGATATAGTGACATACGAGGAATGTAACGAGTATTTTTAATATTAGTCCTGAAACCTATGATAACAAATATTCCTAATCACTATACTCTACACAACATTTTTATGAACCAGATTCTAAAATAAAAATCATGAAAAGGTTTTTATGGAAATAGCGTCAAAGTCATAGGCATAAAAATGTGAAAGACCGCAAACTATTTGTAAATAGCAATAAAACTCAGGATGCATCTAGGATCGAAATTCCAGCAAATATTGACCTAGAAATTGTTGCAGATGTTTTTACAGACGCTTGACATTTAACCTACTGTCACTGCATCTACGTTCTTTAACTTTATTTAATTTTTTATTAAAAAAAACCCGTTTTCATACGTATAAATGGCGCCAACGAATGTTGAGAATAACAAGTGAGAAGCGGTATAAGAAGTTGACCTTGAGAGTGGTTTATAATGCTAACATGTATTGCATGGTGTGGTCTAGTTCATGGACATGCAATATCGTTTTACTGAATGAGAAACTGACCCAATAAAACTATGCAAAACGAATGAAGATGTTACGCTCAACGGAGTCACGATACGTTACACATACACTCGAGAGCAATGAATCCGGGTCACTTAAAGAATCCTAAAAATCTCGGAAACTAAAAATGCTAGGTTAATGCAATAAATTGTATTTAATAGACAATGTAATACTCCTTAAATGAAGGTATTAAAACTTCTTAGTTATTGTAAAGTTATATCATAAAAAAATCAAATTTGAAAAAGGGCCACTTTCGAAGATGGAACTACGAAATTACAGCATTTGGTTTTGCTTTTGTTTGTAATCTGTCATTTATGTGGGTACATAAACCATGTTGATAGTGCTCTATATTCATTATTCAAGCTGAAATTATGTCGCTTACGCCTGAAGAATGCACCAGAATACTTACAATGCTGGAAACCGGCCGGAGTCAGCGCGATACAGCCAGGACTGTCGGTGTGTCGCTGTCAACAGTACAAAGAGTTCTCCGACGTTACGAAGAAACTGGTTCTAACCTACGCAGTCCAGGAACGGGCAGAACCAGGTGTACCACAGCACGAGAAGACCGATACTTGGTGAACACCATGCTTCGAAATCGCTTTCTCACAGGAACTGAACTCACCAATCAGTTTCGACGCCTCGGAGGAAGTAACCCAAGTGCATGGACAGTAAGACGTCGGCTTGCTGAATCTAACTTAAAACCCCTTAGACCTGCAAACGGCCCTAAACTGGAGCGTGGGCATCGTATTTCGAGACTAAGATATGCCCAGAGCCACGTAAATTGGAGTATTGAAGATTGGTCAAAAGTTATGTTCTCCGACGAATCAAAATTTATGCTCTACAAGCACGATGGAAGACACAGAGTGTATCGAAGACCAGGGGAAAGATTCAAGCAAGCATGCATCGAAGAAAAAGTAGCCTACGGTGGTGGGTCTGTACTTGTGTGGGCCGGAATTTCTTCTGAAAGTCGCACAGAGCTGGTGATCATAGAAAACGGCTCTTTAACTAGCGTAAGATATGTGGAAGAAATCCTCAATGATCACGTTGGTCCATTTATGGTCAATTTAGGTGAGGATGCTATATTTATGCATGACAATGCCCGACCTCATACAGGTAGGATTGTGAATGACTACCTTCAAGAGATGAACATTACTCGTATGGAGTGGCCAGCGCGCAGCCCGGATATCAACCCGATCGAGCATGCTTGGGACGAGCTAGGCAGATGCGTAAAACAACGAAACCCTCCCTCAATCACGCTTCGTGAGCTCAAAATTGCTCTCACAGAGGAATGGGAGAATATTCCCCAAAATCGTATAAGGAACTTGGTGTACAGCATGCCAAACCGCGCAAACGCAGTAATGGAAGCACGAGGAGGCAATACGAAGTATTAAAATTCAAGAAAATCGTAATAAAGTTCAAAAATTTCATATTTCCTATTTTTGTTTTAAGGAGAGATCAGCAGTTTTTTTCTTTATGTAATTTTGTGTTAATAAAATGTATGGTGACTCATGTTTTTTTTACTTTCATTTAAGGAGTATTACATTGTCTATTAAATACAATTTATTGCATTAACCTATCATTTTTAGTTTCCGAGATTTTTAACATTCTTTAAGTGACCCGGATTCATTGCTCTCGAGTGTAGATTAAAAGTGTAATAGCAGTCATTTAAAGTTTCTCATAACAGGTGGTGATCAATATTTTCTATATCACAATCAGAATCGTAAACTTATCGAGACGGTAAAGTATTCGATTCACGCTACGCGTAAACTTCAGCTCAACTGCCGGACGTTGCAGCATCACCGCGCAGTGTGTGCTATCGTAAGGATACCTTTACGATTGTCACATTTATTCATGATCGAGCATCAAGTCTTCAGTGAGTTCTACCAAGGCCTCCACCAAACACGGTCACAAAAAATCGAATACAATTTTCGTCAGCAAAAACTAGTGATTGGGTACTCTTGTAAATAGATTCAAAGGAACTTATTAGCTGTGCGTAGGAGCCGGCGTCGCAGTAGGCGTCTGAACTTGGCACGCCGGCAACTCTTGCGCAACCAGCCCTTCTATATTCAATGACAGAGTCCTACAGTAAAAATATTATGCTAACGTATTAATAACGATGAGCTAGTGATGTCATTGTGCTGCAATACTTGACGTATCTATCGAACAATAGAGTTACTTCATACTTTCAATAGAAAAGAACCAAAATTCTGTTTAGAAAAAACTCAGCAGATTTTTTAAGCTTTTGTATGTTGTTGTAACAACACCTTGGACAAACACGGCCACGGTACCTATTTGTAAGCCCCTATTCGATTCATGATTTGTTAAAAAGTTTTTATACAAATGATGACCATGATGTTGGCATATCCACTGACTATAATTCCCAGTAAACGATCCAGTATAATTTCGGGCGGCATTACACGTGATTGCTCATGACACCACATCCATTACAAAACCAAACGGTATTAATAAATCAGTGGATCAAATCGATTCAGTTAAGGCGGCTACCAGCTGTACCATCATTTTACACCAAATGATTCTCATTCTTATTCATTTCATACCAACGATAATGATGTTGCGTGACTACTCACGAGTAAACTCTTGCGCCTACAAGATATGTATAGCAAAATAACTAAACAAATGAAAGCTACATAGCGCTACATACCTAGTGCCCAACCAAATGTTATCTAGCACTTTAAGTTTTTGATTAAATAAATAAAACTCACAGAGTTAGCTTCTTAAACTATTAAACTTAAGCTATTAATGACAACTTTAAAACATTGCCATTTTCCAAGCGATAAATGACGCGATCATTTTCAGATCGATCCCCATCAAATATGTGATGGTGTTTGATCTATTTCTGAGTTGATATGTATTTCAAAAATATCAGCAATCTAGTCCCAAATCTAAGCAATCTAGTTTACAGTTTTTGTTTATTTTGAACCTAGATAGCATTGTATGATATGTTTAGAAGAAATTTAAGAAGTGTTGCTGCATGCATTACATTGTTACATCTATTGTATTGTAAATAGTAGCCGCAAGAGGCGCTTCAGTAGACAATAAACCTAAGTAGGAAAGCGCAAAAAGTGGAATAAATAAGGAACTTTCGATGGAGAGAAGTGTGCTAATAGAATGCGCACTGTGCGTGTTACCGACCGCGGGCCGTGGAAATGTGGCGAATAACTGCATGTATAACCACTTAAACAGGTGCAAGTGAAACTGATTTGGACTTGTACTTTGAATTTAATTTACCGACAGCTAAGATTGTTCATTATAATTTAAGTTTAATTTATGGAAATGGAGATTCACACAAAACAACGCTATCTTGTTTCAAGATAAACATACCTACTAGTTTGCTGTAGGTATGTTTGCTGTACTACTGATGGAATACTAGAATATGTATCTACATATTGTTTTGTATATATGTACACTTTTTTTGTAGGTATGTACATAGAATACATAGTAACAACTAGAAACAGAACAAATATTTGAGTTTGCTTACACACAATTTTTGTTTTTGGTGGGAATCGAACCCTCGACTCACAGCATAAAAGGCAGAGTAACTACCAAATGAACTGTGACGCCTCTCAAATTATTTTAAATTACGTAAATCAATAGTACCTACCTACTCAGTAAAACAGTTTCTATGAAATAACAAAGATCATTATGAAAACAATGCTCTTAATTTCTCAACACTATTATGGGATTGAACGTAAGTAATTCATTACTATCACGCATTTATTATGAAGTCTTTACAAGCAGTTTCTCTAATCTTAAGTTCTCATAACAGTTATTACAGTGTGCGAGTAAAGATATCTATCATTTGAGCTTTCTACTGGAACGTTCTCTGAATTATATTATACTTTTGTTTGTTTTTTAGTTTAAAAAAAAATGCTCCATGTTCTCTGCAGCAGTTTTCTTACACTAGCTATCGTACGTGTGAGGGTGTGTGTATTTGTATGCTATTACAGAGCCCTTAGTCCGAGCTTGTATTTTAAAACTCCCTACTCTCGAGCCGAGAGTCGTCTCTCGGATCTCTCTCTCTACTTCTTACAAAAATATAAGGACATCCGAGAGACGACTCTCGGCTCGAGAGTAGGGAGTTTTAAAATGCAGGCTTGGACTAAGCCCTCAGATAGTCCAAGGTTTTCAACGCCGCAACTTTACCGAAGCATTATTTATATGCCCGCGACTTCGTCTTATTATCGTTACATTTTCGATAATTCACACAATGTATATTAAAAAAAACTACATTACAAACTATATTAAAAATTATACCCTATGTATTATTCTGATGTAACAACATAATTGTAGAGTTGCATTAAAATCCATTCAATAGTTTTTGCGTGAAAGAGTAACAAACATAATAATATAAACTTTCGCGTTTATAATATTAGTAGGAGTAGAATATAGCTCTGCCAAAAGCGTAAACCACAAGAAGATACTATAACCCAAATAAAAAATGTAGTCACAGTAAATCAAAAATCCATAAAGAAAGGCAATGTATGTGTCAACGGTCTATGTAGGGTAATCTGAAGACTGCAGCAGAATGTCATAAAGGTATAGTAGTGTAGCCTCATGGAGGAGATTAAGCACGCAACAGACACACATATACAAAGCAGTACCGTTCCTGTATATATCTCGGTTTACTCATTACATAGAAAAATAGTATTGATAAAAATAATTATTATTAATTATGTTGCTACGGTTATTAAAAGGTTAATTGCATAGAAATGTTGATGAATCCGTCATATCTTTTAGTTAATTTTTTTTCTAAAACTACTAATATTGTAGTTTTTCGTACGATAAAGTTAATGATAACTATAGCTGCGCATTCAATAAGCCCTTATTTATACATGATGTATACTTAAGGTCTTTCTGAATTCCATGTGAAATAATCTTATTTTTTAGTCTATTATTAATATTTTCTATAAGGAGAATATAATAAGTCAATCACCACCAAAACTGCAATTAAAATCATACATAAAAACGATGTTATCGCCCTAGTCTTTTTATGTATCACAGAATATATCTTTATTATTTATTTATATCTGATCGTAAACTCTTTTACATCTGACGAGAGAAAAACTTATTTCAAACTTTCAAAATATCTTCTCGCATTTGGCGGCTTTTATTCTGCTTTTCTCTAATATTTAATTAAAAAAAAGTTATTTTTGTATAATGTTAGTTATTAAGTTCACAAAGCATTGTCCGGTACGGTAGATAATACTGTAAACAGTCACAATCGTAAAGATTTTGGAGCGGCGCCAAAATTGCCCAAATCGCCCAAGCTCCGGAAATCAGCCCACGTAAACACGTCGATGTGAATGTATACAGTTTTGACACAATAAACTCTACAGTGCAATGACTGCAATGCAGTAAAAATATAAATCTTATTTTCAAATATGCTTGCATAGAAAAAGTGTTTGTGAAATTTAAGCAAAATAATATAGTTAAACTACGAGTTAAAAGTTAGAATGAGTCTTATTTTCAGCAGTAATAAATTAATACTCGTATATAATACCATCATCTAAACAACGCCATCTAGTAGGTACGCCAAGCTAAGCATTCAAGTGTAGTACGTTTTTTTGTAAAAACACACCTAGTCATATGTGTAAATCAGTCTATGATGATGATCAAAAAAAATAGTGAGGATACGTGAACATCAGTAACATTAGTTTAGACAGGTTAGTATACGGTTTATCTTATAAACAGTTAGCGCAGACTTGATGTTTTGATTACCAGACGTAATGGTGACATAGAGTCAACGCTAACTTTTTATAAGACAGGGTAGAGTTTATCTTTCTAGAGTCTTGGCCGAATAGTAGAACTATCATAAAATATAAATAGATTAAACAGATGAACATTTAGATGTCGACAACCAAACGAATTGTTATTTTAGCTGTTCATCGTAAAACATTACTAGAGTTGAGGTTTACAACCTAAGTTAACGATTCAGAGCATAGACAATCGGCTGTTTTTGTTTATGGCGATCACCTCATCGAAGTTATGCAATTCAAACTGAACTTGGTGATTTCACTCAAACTGATATAGACACCTACACGATACTAATACTTTAGGACTTAATTGGTTTTTTTACAAAAAATAATATAACCAACTTTATTTTGCACATTTTTAAAGACTTACCCCCTATCTGCGTTAACTTTTTATAAGATAGACCGATGCGGTCTATCTGCGCTAACTTTTTATAAGATAGACCGATACGGTCTGTCTTATAAAAAGTTAGCGCAGACTTGAAGTACTGTTTACCATACGTAATGATGACTTAAAGTCAACGCTAACTTTTTATAAGATAAGGGGTAAATAAATAATGCTGGAGAAAAAATCATCAAAATTGGTTCACAATTGGCAGAGTAATCGCATACAAAAACAAAACGCAATCGAATCATCCCGTCTAAAACCGTCTCGTATCTCTACATCAATATCAAGACAGTGTGAAAAGACTTCGTAACGTTAATTTCAGCATTTCTCAGCTACTTAAATATTGAAGAGTTATTCAATGCCTATATTCATACATAGCAACATTTCACAGATTTCATTGGGTACTTGACAGTTTTCTTTTTTAAGTGACACGGCCTACTCATATTATAAAGCATTTACACAGTAATTGACAAGAATAGTGAGATTGCAGTGTTAAAATGTTATATGGCTTTCCGTATACTTTATTTGGTAAGATGTTAATCTGTGTAAACTTATGGTCACGAAATCCCGCAACAATAAGCTATAATGAAATAAATTTACCCGATTAAGATCAATACTGTGCAGACAATGAGAGTTAAATAACTCGGCTCTGGCATAAACTTTTGGGTAAAAGCTACATTGGACTGGCACTATCTTTAGTCTGTTTACAAATATATGTAATGACATAGCTGGGTTAGTCGCACTTTTATATACTTGCGTTCAAGTGTCTTATAAATAGTTTGGCTGTTAGGAGCTTTTTTGTAATAAGTTTAAATATTTCCCAATAAGTTATTTAATTTTCTTCTGAGATATACTATATCTTTAAATAAATTAACTTTAAAAACGGACTGTGAGAACTAAAGAATTGATCTATGTAAGTACTAGAGTCGTGACTATCGGTCTATCACAAAACGATTAGAAGAATTAAGGTAAGTCACTGCACGACCACGACTTTCTGCTTGTGCTAGTTTTACGCAATCTTCGTTTAGAAAATGGTCTCATGAACGTCCATCATTGACGAAATCAATGTTGCTAGCTAGAAAAATCTGTGTCTAATATTTAAAGAAGAAGAAGAAAATATTGACATCAAAAAACCCCAATTTTAAATGATGTTTGCGTACTATACCGACCTTCGTGTTTTAGTGTTGATCATTAAGAAGATATCTTGATCGTATTCACATCTTTTCATTTACTTATTTTTCTATGGTATAAAGAACACGCTAATTAACACGCTTTTCATATTTTTCTATAAATTTTATTCTGGTGTGTTTGTGTAATATTTGCGAAACATACAAAGCCCATTATCCTTATAACAAGATTTAAATGGAAGGTTGTGCTACAGATTACGTAACTTTCCTTTAATGAATTCAATACACATTTTGCATAATGTTACAATGTTTGTTCCTGCTAAAATCATAACATTTTTAAATCAACATAATTAAAGTAGCTAAACGACTAGTATAATATCCGGCCACAGCAGGGCCGGAAGCCGGGGGAATGACCGCTCGTCGCTGTCAACTAACCATTTAGGTGTTGGCAGGGCTCCGCGAAAATTGTCACCTGGTAGTCAGTACCAGAGAATAATAAGTTAGTAACTAACACTGCATTTTAAGAAGCAGCGCTTAGTCTGAGTTTTAATCGATTGATTCTCAAAAACTGACACGCAAATCGACACAAAACTAAATTTTGATATATGCGCCTTTATTACAAGCTCGATACCCTTTTTCGAGTATTCGGGTCTAGTTTAAAAGTTCATTATATTATATTTCATTATTATTCTTGCTTGAAAACCTAACCTTTTATATGTAAGACACCTATAGATTTATGATTATACTGTCTCTATAACTACGACACATAAACCCACAAGTCCAATGCCAGTGAAAAGATAGGTAGGTCAATAATTTCATGCCTGACATAATCTTTGTCGGTGGGAGGTCATTTGTAATGAGTGAGCACGTCCCCATCGACCCTGATTAACGTGTCTCGGACATCACACTCCATTGCGCATTTTACGATAACGATCAAAACATATTTTTGTTTCTGACCTTATAACACCAAATTTTCAAAATATGTACTTCAAAAGCTAATCTCTTTGTATGTGTATTATATTTAGGTTGTTTACAAAGATCTGTGAATAGATCAATTGTGTCGTGTACATGGTAAAGATTTATTATTTTTAAAGCGACTAACTATTGTTATAAAAAAAAATTGGCTACGATGAAATATTTTAAAAACAGCTTTTGTAAGTAGTCTTTGTAAATAAATGGTTTTGCAAATTAATAAACAAAAAAATAATTATATCAATAAACTTGTGTCAAGATAATACAATTTCTTTGGCTTGTAAAAATTGTTAGTGCTTCAATTGGGAAACTGATGGCCCATTCCTCACTCGTAGAACCAAAAGCAATGACTCAAATACGAAGGGTATATTACCAAAGTGCGTGGAGCACTTGAAATCACCGTAACCCTAAAAAGCTCAAGTCGGTCCCGATAAAGCTCTTAGTTTTATCCCGACTTATATTTATGGGGAATGCTCCCGAAAATCCAGGATTATCCCGCGCCGAGTTCACACGGCACGTTATCGGGAGTCCGATTGTGATGATAACTATTATCTGTCAGCCTAGTCACTGGTAACCGCACTCAGAATTTTTGAAGATTAACAAAATAAAGCAGGAGCATTTTTGGCCAACGTCGGAGACGCTTCGTTTATTCAGTCGATAACAAGGGTACTGAGTTAGTACGAAATATGCCACTGAAAAAAAGAAAACACATTATAATTGCTGATGCATTCTTCTCATGCAATTTTTTGAAGAAGTTTTATATACGAATACGAAAAATAAAAAGATATTTTGATAAATGTTTGTACGAGCAGATATTCTGCCTAGCACAGTTTTCTTACACAAAAAACACGTAAATTGCATTTTAACAAATAACTATTAATTTAAAAGTCATATGTCTCAGTATGAACATATCTTCGCTGCTATTTATTATGTTGACATTCCACCAGGGAGCCAGTTTTCAAACACTCTTTAAACACATAATTATAACGTTGGAGCGACAATATTCTAGTTTACGACAACTTTCATCTCTCGTATCATAAACAAATATTTGTCGAGGTGGAAGGAGCCAGTTTTTTAACCCTACTGCAACATACAATGTCTCAGTTTTCACCAATACATAGCTTTCTAGCTTGCTGGCTGTTCTTTCATATCTATGCCATCATTATTTTATAGCGCTAGATGCTATTTCTCAAGTTGAAACTACAAATACGTTTAGAAGGTTTATTGGAAAGAGTTTTGTACTGACAAATTAGTTAAGTTTACAAAAGTGCTTTGTGCAAAAGAGCGCAATACACGCCAAACATTTTATTTCACTACAACCTTTGCTATTAGACTAAAATTCTTAATATAAGACTTGAGACTTAATCTTCTGATTACCGTGCTACGATCTCACAATTATTGTAAGCCATTATTTATTTTTGGATAGATCACCAATTTACAACTCAAATCTATGTACTTACCAACTCCCGAATTACATTGCGACTGACGTATATTGTGTTATTTTAAAACCGCGTTCACAAACGGCAAACATTTATCTTGCTAGATAGGGGCGATTAAAATTCCACGGCAAAAAAGCAGTATCAAATTCTCTTCGCATTCCACACGGCAGAGACGTGGCAAGATTGTCAAAAAGTATCTCTATTATGTAGCTGTTTACCTGCAGAACTTGCATTTTATTATTCTTACACCGTCTGTTGATTGTCAGTGACCGTATGACAGCAACGCTTTGCAATAACTGCATAGGACAGCTTCTTTATTAGGTAAGCCAGTGTGAACAGATATACTATTTCTGTCATAGAGGTCATAAATGTGACAATCGGCAACGTATCGTAACAGTAGTAGATTCGTAATATAATGCGCGATTATGATGCAATATTCGACAGTTGAACTGCGATAACGCGCAATGTGACTGAAGCTCAGGTTTATTTAACGCAGCAACTGCGTTAGTTGTTAGATCAAACGATTATGTCCTAGGATAATCTAGCATTCAGCCAACAATCACATTGTTATAAAATACTAAGTTCAATATACAAAAGGGCACTTTCGAGATTTTAGATGAACAAAGTTTAGGTAATTGACTTGACTAACTTCACTGCAGTGATAAAAGTAATAAATAATTATTCAAAACTTCAAAACAATAAACAAAATTAAACTTTATGGGTTCTGTAGAATGATTCGGAATTCCTAG
The DNA here is from genome assembly GCA_932527185.1 of Ecliptopera silaceata. Lineage (NCBI taxonomy): Eukaryota > Metazoa > Arthropoda > Insecta > Lepidoptera > Geometridae > Ecliptopera > Ecliptopera silaceata. The sequence continues at coordinate 9,016,943 of OW052193.1, read as the reverse complement.
AGTCAAGTGCATCTTTGGTGGTGTACTTGAAACAATGAGTTATTGTTATTTAAAACATAGCAGGGCAAGCAGGTTTACATTGTCTACAAAAGGCGGGGATACGAACAATAAAGGGAGCAGGTAGATGCGGGCACAGCTTGCAAGATGTTGTGACCAAGATTCGACATGTGCAGCCCTGATTTCCAGCCTCCCAGACGCGTGTCACTTTAAATTCACCCACAATTCAAAACCACCCTTATTAACCCAACAATAAAGTCAATTATGCTACTGTTTCAGGGAGTATAAAGCTGGCATTTATGCAGGGAATTGAGCGATCAAGCACTGACTATACGATTCAATATCGCTCGCTTGTGTTTTTAATTTGTAAGAAGTACCGGTTCAAAGAAAGGGTGTAATAGTATTTTTTCTGCGCAGCCGGCTCCGCAGATGCTACTTTAATCGGCATCGGAATTTGATATTGCTTCGTAACAGTATTTGCATCGTGGTCACGCAATATCAGCGGAAGTATCAAAAGATTATGCTTTTGAGTTATTGCAGAAACCACGAAACTACTTGTATTGTTAGGAGTATTGAATAGACTCGTTCGTGTGTAACTAAACGACAGTTTACCGTGCCGACCGCGAAGCTTCAACCTCTCAGGCTCTCAGTCACGGTGTGAAATTTCGAAGTAATTTCAAGGTATTTTGAAGATTGTAACTACTACGTAAGTTATTTCAGATGTAACCTGTGTAATATTTGAACAGGTGGAACTCGAGCGCACGCGCAGCGAAACAGGAATTTGATTTGCCAAACATTGGTTTATGAATGCTCCACACTTCTTTATTCCTTGCTAGTACTTAAGACTTTTTACTGAATACGATAATAATAGTACCTATGTGGTTGGTTAATACTAAAATGTAAAGCAATGTACTGTGTCCATCACTCTGAGACATAAAGATGTCCAGTTATATGACAAAAAAACATACATGTGATTTTAATTTTATGATTGCTTGTAAAAAAGATCTGATATAATAACGGATGTCCAATTAAACAGTAAAAAGCTTCAAGAAATACGAGTTTTCTAATTCAAAACTTCCAACCAGAAAGTTGCTTAGCAAAGAGCATAAATAATAATAATATTCTTGTTCAATATGTGTACAAGTGTTAGTGAAGGGAGTGTGAGCTATATTTCGACCTACCGCGATCCATCGATGTGTGACACGGGGCACAGAAGTACAAGGTAGGAACTGATTCATATAATACGAATTGAGTAAATTAATAAGCGAACCTAGAATATGTAAGTGTTCAATCAGCAATCTAGATTAATGCTAGTTAAAATGTTTAAGACTTAGTAATATCTGAATGGGAATTTTTAACACATAAAATCGTCGAATCTACAGTAGATTCGACGTTATTATATTAATCAGTTCCTACTTTGTAAATCTACTACATCTAAAAGTTCGAGATTAATGATAGTAAAAAAAAAATGTTTAGTCTTTTGTTTTGAGGTGATAATTTATCAGGAAGGTAAATTACAAACACAAAGGAGCCATCATTTAATTAGACAAAATGTCAAAGAAGAAGAAAAATGTACGCTTGTCAGTAATACTGCCGCTCGCTACTTCAAAATGTTCGGTTATAAAGCAATTAACACAAAAATTACTCATGCTTTCATCTGAGCACAATTGTACAGTTTCAATTTCAGAGTGTTAATGCAAAGTCCATTGTATAAAATATCGTTGGGCACAAGTCAAGTACAGCCGCAAACAAAAGCGAGTGTGTGAAGGAAAGTTGGTATTCAAGAAGATTTCTTCTCAGAAAACTTGCACATCGACTTTCGAAAGTTCGTAAGCTTACATAAGTTGCACTTTCGTAACTTTTTGGAACGTATTTGCTAAAAGTAACTTCTTTAATTAGTATTGCACTTTATATTACGTCTTGTTGTTTTTGAACAGTATTTTTTCAATTAGTATCTAGAGTTAAAGCATTTTTAAATATAAGACTTTTTTTTAAGTTTTGTATCAAAAACTTTTAAAACATAAAAGTTATGAGTCGTACAGGATTTAAAAATAGCAGATAGCACTTCAATAACATAATTAGAAGTAATAAAACTTTTTGTGCTGTTATTATAATTTGTCCCATTTATAATGTAAGTACCTTTATTTATGTTCCGAAATAAATAAAAATATCATATCTTCAATTCCAGATAATATAGAAAATCTTAAATGCTGTATTTACATGAGATCACTAGCTTCGTCACAAACACTAATTATATCAACACGAACTATATAAAAACACTTCACTATATACCACAGAGCACAATTCTGTTGAGTTTCTGCGTATTGTGATGCACTGGAGTGTTATATTTTTTTTTTCTTTTTTTTATCGCTGCATGGGCATGCGTCTCGCGCGCGTGTCTCTGACTGACTGTTTCTGTTTACCGAAGCGTTTAGCTCAGCCAGCGACATGGTACGCTGTGAGCACCCTGTATTAAGGTATTAGGGTTGCAAAGACGGTGAGGGTACGGAGTTTTAATTAAAATTATATTAAACCGCAAAAGCTCGTATATCAACTGCGGAAATTAATATTTGAGATAAATGTGCTATTTGTACTTTAAAAATGACAGGCGTCTTGGTTATAGTTCTGTGTTCAGTGACGAGGGTTGTGGGTTCGATTTACCGCCAAAAACATATATCCGTGTGATAATTTTACAATAAAAGTACGAGTATTTTAGGTTTCCATAGTAATAAAAGCTAAATGGCATTGTACAAAATATTAATAAAAATATATTTCCATCCCAAGTTCTATAAATTATGTTTAAAGCAAAGAAAAAGTTAAACAGTTTACAGAGAAATACAGCAAAAAAAATTCAAATTCAAAATTGTTATTTGTAAGATAAGTCATTTTTGTCAAATAAAAAACCGGTATTCAACAACATTCCCGGCACAGCCCTGTTCACCAGACCGTAGAACCTAGTTGGTACTATTGGTACCACAAAAAACTTACAGCGCGATAACCATATCGCATTTAGTCTCGTTATCGGTTCCACAAACGTTGCATAAAGACCTTACTGACACAATTTCGACCTACCTAATAATATTCCTATGGTAGATAGAAAACTTTTTAATGTATGTTAGAAGGCCTTAACTAGAACACAAACTCCATATTTAATTATTATGCAAAGTACAATGCTATTATTATTTAATATTATTTAGATAACTTTAAGATGGACAGGATTATGAAAGATTTATTTATTACTAGCTGTTCCCGCCGCGACTTCGTCCACGTGCCGTTTTAAGAGATTTTGCTATAACCCATTACTATCTTCTTATGAAGAAAATTGATGGTAAAGAGCAGTCTATGACGGAAAACTGAATAGTTTGGTTTGGTGTTTCTATACCGATTTATTCTGTGATTATTTTTTTATTGAATAGGTAGGTAATAATGTTAACTTTTAAAAATTAACTTTAAAATTAGGGATGAGTGAGAGTAAATGTAAGAGTAAACAAATATAATCAGAATGCTCCGAACTGCTAAGCTATCAGGAGTTACACGTGTTATTGTGAGACAACCACAAAAGATAGACATATGCTGTTGCGGGATATTTTTTAGACAATTTTATGTAGAATATTTCCGTCATACGTGATTTCTATGAAACTTGAACCATTAAGGCTGCCCACGCGACGGAAGCTTAAAAAATGGAGTAACTGTTAAAACTGTTAGATATAAGTACCTACTGTAGGATCGAATAAAACCAGTTACAATAAATAAACGAATATTAGTAAAGAATATATTTAGTCAAGTGAAGATAGTGACATTGATGACAATCAACAACGTTTAGGTTGCTATGGTAACATCTAAGGCTGGTGATAGATATTAAAGGAGTATCTATTCCTAACATCCACCTCTTTTATAATGCCAGCCATCTTCTTGAGACTTTCAATTCTAGGCCCATAAAGTGGTTTGGTGAGCATATCAGCAATCTGCCTGGTTGCTGGCACATGGCAGATGGTAATGCTTCCATCTTGAACACATTCTCGTATAAAGAATGATCGTATCCTTATGTTTTTGGTCATTTGGTGGAATTCTGGAGGATTCTTAGCCATCTTAATTGCTGATATCTTTCATGATCTTTTGAAGCCAAATAATTTCGCTAGCAGTTTAACTTGCTGCCACTATTTCTGCCTCGGTGGATGAAATCGCTACTGTGCTCTGGCGTTTACTATTCCAAGATATTAGACCTCCAGCATACATACAAAGAATGCCTGAGGTAGACCTTCCAGTTTCATGATCACCTCCGTGGTCAGCGTCACATTCTAAACTATGATTATTTCCTGGCTTGTAAACGATGCCTTCTTCTATAGTCCCTTTCAAGTATCGCATTATCCTCTTGATATTGATGATGTTCTTCTCTTCAGGTTTATCTAAATTTCGAGATACAACACTGATAGCAAAGGCTATGTCAGGCCTCGTGCTTGTCATCAAATAAGCTAGTGATCCATCAAATAAGCTAGTGATCCAACAGCTTGACGGTACGGGAAGTTCACAGAAACTTCATTAACATCTTGAGCATTATTTGCTTTTAAAATTGGTGTTGGCACTGGCTTACATTTCTCCATGACAAACCTTTGCAATATGCGAGCGATGTACGATTTCTGATGCAGTAAAGTAGAACCATCAGGGTACCTTAACCACGCTCTGCTACCATGTTAAAGCAGATATAAATACTGTAGAATCGAATAAAACGGTTACAATAAATAAACGAATATTATTAACGTATACTGTAAAGAATATATTTAGTCAAGTGAAGATAGTGACATTGATGACAATCAACAACGTTTGGTTGCTATGGTAACATCTAAGGCTGGTTATAGATATTAAAGGAGTATCTATTCCTAACAGTAACTTCTCCCGTTTTCCCAACATTTCCCTTCACTACTCCGCTCCTATTGATTGTAGCGTGATGAAAAGTATCCTATAAGTTGCTCAGGAGTATGAAGAATAATTGTACTAAGTTTCGTTAAAATCCGTCCAGTAGTTTTTGTTTCTATAAGGAACATACATACAGACAGACAGACAGACAGACAGACAGACAGACAAAAATTTTACTGATTGCATTTTTGGCATCAGTATCGATCACTAATCAACCCCTGATAGTTTTTTTGAAAATATATTTAATGTACAGAATTGACCTCTCTACAGTTTTATTATAAGTATAGATTATCGAAATACAAGGACTTTACAGCAAACTGTTTGCATAATAAGACTTTACCCAGTAGATGACGGTGTTAAATATTGAATAAACCAATTGAATTACATTTAACATCAATTTTCAGTCAAGTAGTAAAGTTCCATTTCTATAGCTCAGTTAATACGCAAAACCTATGTTTTAAGAAGTCAATTGTAACGCAAAAGAGAGTTTAAAAACAAAATTACAAAACCCACAGTTACCTATAAAAGTTGATCGCGGCTTTAAAGCTAAGAAATGTCAAAAGGCTACATACAGTTGAACTCAAATGTTACTAGGAACATCGGACATAAAGCCTATAAAAGTTTCTATTCACAGAAGTAGGTAACATTACCAGTAGGTAATAAACTTACTAGGACATACCGACGCGCAATGCCGTGGTGTCAATGATCTTGCTATCGCGTAGGAGTACTTATCATCAACATTGTCCCCACGTGGTGTTGTTGTAAATATAACATAGATAAAACAAATTCATTCCCTAGAATTACATGCTAAGCATCATAGCATGATTATGTGTGATGAAAACGCATTTGCAGACTCACGAATTTTCAGAAAATTGCGTCGTTTGCCCTTTTCTACTTTGAACCTAAATCTAAGTTCACAAAGCTCATTTTTCTCTGCGTGTCTATCATAAACACATCCCAGTGTGAATGAGACTTTTAGGTATGAAACGCGACGTTCACTGATAGCCGAAACGAGGGCACGAGTAATAGCGATAATTTGACAGTTTTTTTTCTCGTTTACATATTGTGGATGCGTAGATATATTATATGTAGTACTATACGTCAGTTTATACTTCAGTAGTAGCAATACAGTATGCAATAATATAATATTAATAATATTAATAGGCACCTTCTGGGTGGGCTCGCTCCATCGTAGACCTCATCCTTGCACTTGTGTGAGTTTCGAGGTCAAGAGCACACCCATTTTAGCATAAAAAAAAAAAAAAAAAAAAATAACAATTGGACAATAAATAAACAAACCATTTACGAAACGTGATTATAGCAATTTCATAGTTATTATAACTCTTTCACAGAAATTTCCGATCGAAATACTATTCCAAAACTGTTTCTGTTTATTACCTCAAGATTTATGATGTCAAGCGCCGGAAGAAATCAGTAAACATTTTTTTCCCGTAGAACACGTACCAAGTAGCTTAAATCTTTTTTGACGTGACAACGTCTTATAATTCGATAGAGCCGGCTGCACGCCCGAAAAAACATGACTCATGCATGAGGCGTTCTGAGGCGTTCCATGAAGTGACGTTGTCACGTTCAACAATCGTCAGTAAACCGACTTTAAAGACAACCATTTTTTGTAACCGGAGAAATGTAGTATTTTTAATGTAACCTGGGTTAGCCCCAATTACTATCAATAATAAGATAATTAGAATAGATTTCCCCTTTATAATATTAGTAGGATAAAATGCTTTGCATCTGTACCCCAAGTACGAGATTGTAAACACACGGATCGCAGAGACGCAATTGTCGAGCGCCACCGATTTTGTATGGAAATCCAAGGAGCGCCCCTAGTAGACTTTTTGAGAAGCTTGGATTTCCATACAAAATCGGTGGCGCTCGGCGATTGCGTCTCTGCGATCCGTGTGTTTACAAACTCGTACTTGGGGTACAGATGCAAAGCATTTTATCCTACTAATATTATTATCAAAATCGTACTTGGGGTACTGGTCTTGCGTCAATATTGTCGTGTTGCGGACCGGTCAGCAAGCTTCATTTGTATGCGTGGAAGGCACATCTGCATTGCTGAATGCGGTAACAATAATTTTGGCACAGAACTTTTAAATTGGCACCGATTTGGTGCCAATTTAAATTTTGCCTTCGTTGACGTAAATTTATTGATAACACATTACTATCATTTTATTTTGATTTTTTACATTATTTGATAAGGATCTAATAATAAAAACATCTATAAGTTAATAGATATTTCATCCACCATAACTTTTTCCATATAAATAGATATTGTAAATTTCCTAGTAAAATTTTATTCTTACATCTACGTAAAATTTTTATTTTGGCAGTTGTTACTATTTTAAGGCACCTAAGAAGCTTCATAGGAAGTATAGTATATAAAATATATGGTTTTAATCATATCTTACAGCACGTGCATGACATAATCATAACACGTAGAAGATCAATACAAAACATGACTGCACATGCAAATCTAATAATACTGATTCAATTAATAGACAGACGTTGATGCAAATCAGTTAGTCACGGATACAAGACAGATTTCTTAGAACTATAGGTAATTACTAGTACACGGATTTGTTAGTAAATATTAACACTACTATTCATATTAATGGCTAACTACATAAACAAACAAAAAAAAAGTAAAATAATAATAAATAATAGGTAAGTAAAGTTTGGCTAAACAATCCAAAAATATCGCCGTCTTTGTTATTGATAATGACAGCGTATTTTATTCAACACTACAAATATCAAAGTTTACCATAACTTTGATTTTTGGAATATCCCAACAATACTTTATCAGATTTTTAGGACTGACTAAATTATATGGTGTTATTATTTTTTAAATGTACTTATTTTATTTAATTAAGACCGGGATGAATGAACGACTTTAGGGTGCCCAGCAGTGGATCAATTGAGGTTAAAAAAAATGTATTTACAAAAATTATTGTATGAAAGTATCCTTTCAGCAATTTAGTTCTCATAGAACAAGTTTTAGATAGTTTTGAACTAGAGGTAAAAGTATATGAAATAAAAATAAGAAGAAATTATAAATGAATAATAAATTACTTAATAATATCGCAATAGGATAACAACACTTCAACTTTTACTAACCATTTCAGGTTCAAATATACCTGAACAACTAACAAACTTCGGGAGCAGCTGTAGTAAAAGTTCACCCTAGTTATGGCAGTTTTGAGTTATTTCAAAACAACCCTTTAACAGAAACAGTAGTAAATATAAACCACGGATTTTATAAAATAACGAATCACATTAAATAACATGAAACTCCATAAAAGAGGAGAAACAGATCTTAAAAACTGCATCTAATCAGTCAAATCACAGTAGTTGCTGAAAAAATCATGAATAATATTTAATAGCATGAAACACCATAAAAAGATGAAAAATAGATCTTAAAAATTGCATCAAATCAGTCAATTCACAGTACTTGCTGAAATAAATCCATGAATAACATATGAAACTCCATAAAAAGAGAAAAAAAATTAAAAACTGCATCAATGCAGTCAATTCACAGTAGTTGCACCAAAATAGCTCTATAAACAAACTGGACCGGCTCGGCCCCGGAGCGAACGGATGCGAAGATGTTACAACTCAGTTAATACTGCATCCGGCATCGGACAAAGAACCGCGATACCATAACCTGAATACTATTATTAATTATCTAGAATGTCTTACTATGTACCTATGTGTTTACAAAAAAATAAGTTAAGTATCCTATCAGCAATCTAGTTTCCATAGTAGGTAGGTAAGTACAAGCTTACACAGAGGACGGAATTAAAGTAGCGAAGTTCTGCTCGAACTTGATTTGAGGTTGTTTTGTGTACTCCGTTGACACGCAAGGAGAAGAAGTGTACTAATGTTGACGTTGATTCTGATATCAATTAAAAAAAACTCCGAGAGTAAAAATGTAATCATGCTTTTTATATAATTATACTTACCATAATCTCCTTTACAGTTAAATAGGTACTTAAAAAAGTCGACTTACCTGTAACAAAACAATTACAAGATTACATTAAAGATAAAAAAAGTAGGTACAGTAAAATCGTAATTAAATGAGTACATATATTTTTCTACGTTACTAATGAGTACATATTTTTGGGTATAAATAGTATAAAAACAAATGAAAATCGCTAACGTATTATGTTAGTTGCGGGTTCGATTCCCGCCTTGTGATAAACGATCTGCAAATATTTATTCCGGGTGTTCTGGGCATTTTATATGTATAATAATAGCGAGTGGGTCTTTGTCTTTGCGTAATGTTTTATTGTTTTTCCTAGATCTACCAACACGAAAATATTATCTAGAGGAATATGAAAAAGTTATTTGAGTTAGGTTATGCTAACTATTATCGTCGGAAAGTACGAATCACAATAAGATGACTCAGTAACTAGCAGTTGACTCATTGTATCCATCACAATGGTAATTCATATAATTACAGCCAGCAATCGGCATTGAACCCACACTCTCAACCGCAGTTTAGGCGACCGATGGAGGTCGCCAATATAATTATATGTAGAATTAAGTAATACAAAATAATAATATTTTTACAAAAATATTCAAAACCGTCATACGACGAAAAAGAAACTAAAAACATATTGACGATCGATGTGGCGCGGCGGGCGAAGGTCCGCCTGCGACGCGGAGCTTGCGGGTTCGATTCCCCCCTTGGGATAAATGTTTGTACGATCTGATTACTCCAAATGTATTAATCAGATATTAATAAATTTTTGAGGGACTGAATTATGATCTATCAAATAAAAATAAAAACATCAAAATCGGTTAACCATTCGCGGAGTAAATACATGCGAATTGAGAACCTCCTTTCTTTGAAGTCGGTTGAAAAATATAGCTCACTACACAATTAAAATTTATCTTAACTATTTGATCTGGGGCATCGACATTTTCACCTCAACGAAGCGAGAATTTCTGCGAAGATCTCTCTTGAAAAAACTGTAGAATTTTGTAATGACGGCCTTCGGATCTCGACTGCTTTTTCTCACAAGATCTCACTTCCACATCCTTATGTGGTTGTTATAGGAAACAGGCAATAAAACTTGCTTTAAAAGCCTGGAAGAGCTTAGGGTCATTTAGCTTGGAGCAAGATTTTTTTGTTGCACCAACTACACTGAAATGGAACCTTGATGTGTTAGAGATTCAACAAAAACTGCAGTGCCAGACCTAAAGCACATTATGTAAAATCGATTTGATTTATTGTAAAAATAAATAAAAAAATTCAAGGACAATTCACACATCACACTCTAGTCTTAAACTAGACTGCTGATAGAATACATCTATACATTTTTTTTGTAAATAAATGCATAGTAACACCTAGACACAGAACAAAATATTTATGTTCATCACACAAACATTATATAACATACATCATAAAACATTTGCTCTGGGCGGTAATCGAACCCACGACCCACAGAATGGAAGGCAGAGCTACTACCAACTGAGCTGTGATGCCTGTCAATGTCTGTAAAAACCGTGTTACAGCTTCAAATGTAATTTCACAACTGCGATGAATTATAAGTTCATGACCCCTGAAAGACCCATTAACAATGTCACAGTTCTGTACGGAAGCTCTAATTTGGCACAACACAAAAAACAAAGCGACAGCACCCAGCCGGAACAAGATATGGTTCGCAATTTCAAGAGAATTCCTTTTCAGAGATCAAAGACTGGAAATTCACACTAAAATTATAAATGCGAAAGTGTGTCCGTATTTTCATGGTTAAGACGCTGAACCAATTTCCATGAAAGACACCCGAAATAATTTGCACTGTAGGTTTTATTTTATTCAAAAATGTGATAGCATAACCTTTTCACTACTCGCTTATAATGCAATAGGTACCTTACAGAACAGATGTCAATTGAAAACGTATCCTTGCACTGCTTCCATCACTGTGAGACGGAAGGATATAATTTTTTGTCTTTCAAATTAGAATATAACAATGCGAGCGTCATTGCTTGATACCAAGAGTAGGTTCAGTCGTAGTCTCCGCACGAGCTTTTTCAGAAAGAATAACTTCAAAATGAGTTAAGAACTTCAAAATAACACGAGCGTCACTGATTGATAAGAAGAGGGTTGGTCGTAGTCTCCGAAGGAGCTTTTTCAGAAATAGCAACTTCAATAAATGCAACAACAAATGTAAGTCCACGCGAACGTAGTCGCAAGCAAAATCTAGTCTAGTTTCTTACAAGGGAACAGAAAATATATTTTTGCAAGTTTTACTAATTTTCTGTTTCATAACTTCGGTGTTGAAAAGTTTGCTCCGCATTTTGTGGAGTCGGGAATTCAAATTCCGTTTTGCCATGATTCATTTTGAATGTAAACCGTTTGATAAGGCTAAGCTCTCACCATTATTTGATCTTGATATAGAGAAAATGATTGATTAGTGTTATTGACCTCTGCAGCATTTAGTGCTTCTAATTAACTGAGGCTTAAGCGTCTCTTGAGTAGACACCTTTTAATAATTGTAGACGCTTTTTTTTTCAAATTTCAAACTGAACTAAACAAAATGTATTACGTAAAATCTCTATTTTAAGTGAATGAATGAATGAATGAAAACACTTTATTGTACTTGTAATACACCTTACAACTAATTATTAAGGAAAACATAAAAACTAAGTGATTCTAGGTCCAGAGAAGAATTCTTCGCAGAGTTCCATAAACCTGTTTTATTCGACAATACATTAGCAACAGCATCACTGATAACAAAATCAAATGAGACTAATATCAAACCTTTAATTACATATTCCCACAGCGTCCCCTCAAGTTTCTGTTCTAATGACCAGCACTCACAAAGAGATACGTAGCAAGAATTATGAGCACGTACTTCCACGGCAGTAATGCACGGAGCGTAATGTTAGCATTCCCGAAGGAGGCAAAATGGCCTCTTTATACCCGACGGGACGAGTCCGGGCAGACATTTCAAAATATTGTTTTTGTAGATATACAAAGGGTTTTTATTTTCATAAAAATCTGTAAATTTGATACAACACTACTGGTTGGTATTAAGAAAATAGCAAAGACATAAAAAAACATAATTTATTTAAATCTTGTCAACTATTTTCCCGATGTTTCGGCTGCATTCGATTACGATATGTACTACTATAGTCTTGTACACGGGCGAGTTGAAAAACTGTCTTGGATTGTAGAGGCATCGCCAGTGACACATAATATTATGTATAAAAATACTACACCTTAAAGGTTCATCAAAGGCCGCGAGTTATCACAGTAAAACATACTGTCGCTCCCGTACCGTTCCCGGCTCTTTACCGTATAAAATAGAGACCTCATAATTTAGGCCATAACTGGGTCACCGTGTTAGCCTCGCGTGCGCTCCATATGTGTGAAAATATTATGTAACCTGTAGCTTGTTGGATAGCTGTTTTCACGTTGTTTGATAGTAAAATATTGAAAAATAAGTGTAGCCGTATTAAGGGAACACATTGTTTGAAATCATCAACTCGAAGAAGTTAATAGTTAGCAGATTGATTCGTAATTATCAGCAATCTATTTCTCATAGGCCAAGATTTGTTTTGTGTCGTATCGAATGACGGCCGGTGATGGGCGCTCTGGATGGACACTATTTTTATAAAAGCTGTGCCATTAGTTTAAGATCATTGTTTTAGTTTTTAAGTTTAGTATTAGTAACGGTAGTCTGTAAGAGATCGCGCCAAGCGATAAGACCGCCTTTTAAAAATTACTTTTTGTGTTTTTAATAAAGTTCTTTTATTATTATTATTATTTATTATGTTTAGGACAGGTGATGTTAATAAAATATATAGGTAAGTACATTACATTTTCATAAGTCACATCGTACGTGTAAAATGTTCATGAATGTATTCGTTTATTTTTATACATGTTTTTTTTTGCAAATACATACATAGAATACATAGAAATACCCAGACACAGAACAAATATTCGAGTTCATCACACAAACATTTGCTCTGGGTGGGAATCGAACCCACGACCTACAGCATGGAAGGCAGAGCTACTACCAACTGAGCTGTGACGCCTGTCAAATTCATTAGCAATTTATATCATTTATATTTTTGGACTCTATTATCCATTTATTGTATGTTGTTCATGACTGCGATTAATTAGTAACGTAATGAGTCAGTAACCTTTTCAGTTATATAATCACGTAATGTCCACAATAAATAATCTTTATTATGAAAATTATGTTTATACTTACTTAAAATGAAGAAATATCATTGTAATGTGAAAACGCAGTAATTAGTAGTTTTACGTAAAGTCGTGGAAACCATGCCGTGGGAGTCATATTGTCTAGTACGTAGCATGTTTCTATTCATTTGCCGGGAGTTTTTAGTGCCTATTCTTTTAAAATGATATACGACCCTTTTTATTGTTAGCATTAGGAAAAATATAGCAAACGAAAATTATATTTTCAACTGCCAATTTTTTTTTACCGACTTAAAAAAAAAGGTGGTCCTCAATTCGATTGTATGATTATCGGTATTTTTATAACAAAATATTGATACATTTTAGACATACTAAATTATAGATTAATTAAGTAGGTAGGTACTACCGTATTAATTAGGTACTAAAAGGCGTCACAGGTCAGGTACATGTCAAAACAGATTTTCTATAACAATCTAATTCCTATATATCCCAAACTTTACTTAGTTTGTAATAAGATGACTTTGCATTTTTAGTTAAAAATAATATATTAACTAAGAAGCTATGACACTTAAAAAACCACAAAGCTTAATAATATGACCTAAAATAAGTTCCTAAAACTCAGTCCATTGTACCGACCCTTTGTTTCCGTATTGGTCCCCCGACATCACGTCATGCTAGAAGGACTCGCCAGAAACCTAACAAAGATTGACCTTATTCAAGGAGCGGTGCCATTTGATGTGGTTATTACAGCAAACACAATAGTCTGAATCATAACTTCTCGCAATTAGTGACAGACATCTTGGCACTTGATTATAAAAAATTGTATACAATTGCTCGGTAGGTAGGTCAAGTTACTGTATAAATTATGCGCAGTGTAAACAGTACCTGGCAGTGAACAAATAATAAGGTGGACTATAATTTGGCTATTGTACTATATCATCCTTGATAACGTTTTTTTGTATATGTAGAGTCAAATAAAGAGTCTCTACTATTTTTAGAGATGCTAGTTTTGGAAATAAGGCTTAAGATTATATTTAATGACAACTTTATTTACAAAGAATACTACACAAAACAATCATTTCTCAGTAATACTTTGATTATTTTTGATGTTTTGGGAAAAACGCCATCTAGCGTTGAGTAGAAACAACACTTACATGCTCGCAAGGCGTCGAGAGATGGCGGTAGTGTCGCCGCACTGCCTCCCTCCATGGCCGCTAGAGCGGCGTAACTCTCGCGGTCACATGGCAGCTGCTCGCTGTATTTTCGCTTCCTGTGCATCAGCGACTTCCACATCTTGAACTTTGGTCTTTTTTCTCGTTGGAGACTCATTTACACTAACTTTAGATCACATAAGAAACTCTCCAATTAATCTCAAACTCTCAAGTTAGTTGAGTGTTTATTTATCACTTGTGGGTATCGGTTTGGTAAACACTAGACGGTTGATTGAGTGAGTAAAATGTAAGGTTTATGTTGCCGACAAATCGACGAATAAATCCCAAGAGTGCAATGCAATAATCTTTAACAATTCTCGAGAGGGCGCTGCCCTCACAGCTATTACTTTCAATTGCCAATACAAGTTGAAAGGTGCAGTTTACTAGTTATTAGCTACATAACAAATTTCCATAAATAAACTGAACTAAACTCCTCTATATAGTCAAGTTATTCAATTCACGCCACTAGACACCCAAACGCCGGTTCACTTATATAGCTAACAAAGTAACCTATAGGTTGGTACTAAGAACAGCCAAATATAGAGGGTAGTATTCTCTATTTGGCAGAACATAAAACAATGAAATGAGAGCGCGTAACCATTCGTGATAATATTATCAATCATCAATAAAAACAGAAAGACTTGTCAATGCATACAAGTTTCAAGGCACCTACTTACAAAAATTCCAAAATTAATGAAACTTGGATCAAGATAGTGAATTCAAAATATTTGTCTAACCTAACAATGCGTTATATTTGTTTAACAATTAAACTAATTTAGGTCAAATTGGGAAAGTTTCGCAAAACTTTTCTTTTCAAACTGACGTGTCTGAACACTTGCCAAGAGATAAAAGAAAATACAAGAACAAAACATATGCGATGATTACATAAGAAAAATATTGGTATATGTGCATTAAGATAATATTTTGTTATTAAGAATGAGAATTATTCTCATTCTTAAATCACATTACTGTTTGAGAAAGAACTCCTAAGGTTTAATAATATTTACTTAATTAATAAAGATAAGAATAAGAATAATTTATTGTAAAACTGTGTATAAAGATCTTATAATATAAAATGTTTCAACAATCAAAAAATCAAACAATGAATTTATATTTCTCAATGATGGCATTGCTAGATTGTTTTTATAAAACAATAATGAGAACCAAAGTTGTCCCAACTTGAAACTACTCGAATGCCTTGATATACCTAAGGCTTTGAAGGCTGATTATAAAAATATATTTTTTCCGCTGTGATCACCATCATCACCTTCCTACCTTTGGCCCACATTATGTGGGGTCGGTACAACACGTACTCTTCTTCCACTCTCCTCTATCAGACGTCATCTCAATGCTCACACCTTTCTTACACATGTCATCATTCACACAGTCCATCTATCTTCTCTTTGGCCTCCCTCTACTTCTACATCCATCCACATTCATATCTAACACTCTTCTTGTTATATGGCTTTCTACCCTCCGCATGACATGCCCATATATTAGGATACCAATATACCAATTATCTTATGTTACGGTTTTTTTATGCCATATCATCCAGACGAGCTTGCGGGCCACCTGATGGGAAGTGGTCACCGCCGCCCACGTATATTTTTTAGGTAAGTTGTGATGAATAAAGATTTTGGTTAAAAATTCAATATTTTATCAAATAGAAGGGGAAAAAGTGCATTAAGTAAATAAAAACTTACAAACACGATTTTTATAATAACTTTACATAAATATTGTAAACCAGTTGAGCTGCATGTTGCATGCGTACTATACGTATATTATCTAAACAAAAATGATGTCATTTGCTATAGCTACTCTAAAACTCTTATCAGAATAACATACATAATTTACTACAATATGTCATTTTATTAGAAAATATCAAAATAGCAATCTGAAAACCAGCGTTATAGGAACCATATTGGTTTCTAAGCCTCATGCTGAGTGGTGGCCTTTTTACACTTCTTTTTATTTTTCAATGTTATATTGTGTTATGTTGTAAATTAATATTTTTTTTCATTCTCAAAATCTGATCTCTGCAAGAATGACTTATCTTAAGATCAAGGATATTCCTACGAATATCCTAATCGGTAATTAATCTAAAAGTTGGTTATTTATTGATTTTTAAACACAAGTCAAGTAACTGACCCTACATTCCCAATAAAAGTATCGCCTAAAAGCTATCCTATCGACTAACAGTATGACTATAGTCAAGTTAGAGTTTGATATTGGTATTATCGGTAAGATATCTAAAAACTGTCGGTTATTTATTGAACTTGCAAACACCGTCGTCAAAGACAAGTCAAGTAACTGACGATACTTTCCCAATAAAATTATCGCTTGACTACCCACTGCGCAACATGAACTAACTACACAGTTGGCAATACCATAACAAACTGCCTTAAGTGCACTTCGAACATAATTCTCCATTGTTCAAGCTAAATTAAGCGGTCACTTGGCTGTTAGCATACAATGGATGGTGATGATTCAACGGCATCAAATACTTGCTCTTTGACATTGACAGATAAGTTGACGTTGGAAGGACTCGATTTTAGCTGTCAATAAATAAATAAATAATAAATATTCATGGAAAATTCATACATCACACTCTAGTCCCATACTAAGCAAAGCTTGTATTATGGAAACTAGAGTTCTGATAGAATACTTATTTATATATTTTTTTTGTAAATACATACATAGAATACATAGTAATACCCAGACACAGAACAAATATTTATGTTCATCACACAAACATTTGCTCTGGGTGGAAATCGAACCCACGACCCACAGCATGGAAGGCAGAGCTACTACCAACTGAGCTGTGACGCCTCTCTCTCAATAAAAAGTTGACATCCGTACGAGTGCTTCAGGAACAACAAATTTTTTATATACTTACTTAATGTATTTTTTTATCTTCAGCTGAGTAAAAGTATATTTGAATGCAATTCTCTACACACTCGTTATCTGCATTTATTAATTTTATGTAAGTAATAATATTATATTAGTCGCAAAAGTTGTCTAACTTGATTTTTATGACCGTTTATTAGTCATAGATGTTGCCGGTTCTGTCATCAATATCAAATAAACAAGAATACAACAAGAAATGCTCAAAATAGAAGTGATCTTGGTTTATATGCTTGGACAGAATAAATATTCGACCTACATAATTTAATTATTATATTTTAATGAACGATAAACTGAGCGCAAACAATATTGTAGTTAATTATAGGGTATGTTGTTACTCATCAGAGACCAGTTGGAGGCGGACCCATCCTACCCACGCAGTAGGTACTTACAGTAAACCTCAAAATACAAGCTTGGTATTTATTAAGTAGGTGCATATGACTAATATACACTATGATACGCTGATAAGTGAGACTTCGTCTTATTATCGTTATATTTTTGATAATTCACGCAATATGTTTATAAATAAATATTCATGGACATTTCTCTTTACACATCACATTCTAGTCCTAACTAAGCAAAGCTTGTACTATGGAAACTAAATTGCTAATCACAATAATTGATGAATACATAATAACGCCAATAAATTTTAGCCTATGTGTTATTCTGATGTATGAACTACATTATTGTAAAGTTTAATTAAAATCCATTTAGTTGGTTTTGCGTGAAAGAATGACAAACATACATCCATCCACACATCCTTTCGCATTTATAATATTAGTAGGATTTTAATTTATCAAATAACATTCTGATAAAAAGGATTATAAGTAAGTAACACTGATAAGTCGGGGAACTACCATAGGACCAATAACACTCTTCAGCACAGGATGTAGCAACAAAATGAATAAGATCGCAAATGCTGAAGGCCTAGTATGATTTTTGGTGTATAAGACTAGTGTAGAGTGCCTAACTTGACAGCGCGTACTGACATTAAAAGCAAGTTTTTAAAAAAATCCGCTAGAGGCGCTGCAAGTGCCAAACTAAATCAGCGGATACTGACGCTCTAGGAGCCACGGACTTTACACTACTAAAACACATTCGTACATTCTGAAGTAAAGTCCAAAAATGGAATATTATATCTGTTTAAGATAAATAAATAAATAATGCTGGACAATCCACACAACATCATCTAGCCCCAAGCTAAGCAGAGCTTGTGTTATGGGTACTAGAAGACTGACATACTTAATACAATACATTACATAGATAGATATTTTTATTATACATATAAATACCCAGAACACCCGGAATAAATATTTGCAGATCGTACAAACATTTATCCCAAGGCGGGAATCGAACCCGCAACCTTCCGTGTCGCAGGCGGACCTTCGCCCACCGCGCCACATCGGTCGTCAAAGAACGAACACAGAATAAATAATTTAATTACTACCATTCGTAGATGAGTATACAATGTATGTCTACAAAGTACGGATAAGCAAACTAAATATTATCACCTTGGTAAGTGTAAATTGTCTTGTATGTAGAGTAGGATTATGTGCGTGGGTATAATAACAGGCTAAGTAGTGTTCATTACAACGTTACTGCCAATCTGTCTGCTAATTATTTCAATTAATCTGACCATAGTGTTTTAGACGAGAATACTGGAGCAGTTAGGAGAGTACGTATAAATGACAATCGTAAACGTATCGAAATAGTGACGTACCTATTTGAGAAACACTTCGCGTCGACATCAGCTTTACTGCCGAACGTTGCAGCGTTAGCGAGCAGTGTATTTAAAATACGTTATATTTCCGATAGTCACATTTATTCGTGCTCAGCCCTCTGATATTATGTCGCTACGCATTTGTGCAAGAGTTGTTGTGGTAATAAAGATTTTCGGAGCACTATTAGAGCTCCGAAAATCTTTATTACCACAACAACTCTTGAAAGAGTCCATTTTTGGGCTTCATAATCAAGCTTTAATCTAGCGGTACAAACGATTTGTATGGAAACCCGCGGTCTTTTCAGTGAATATACGAGGATAGTTTAGGTGGTGGGCAAGCCACTATCTAAAAAATGTCTCAAGCATTATAGCGAGATTTTAGCGACAGGTATAACACCCCAAACGCTGCATAAATCTTCTAATCAATTTAGAAGATTTAAAATGCAAAATCCTGCTACTTAAATCTTGGAAGATATACAAAAAGAAAACAAAATTATAGCTCAAGGGAGCCGTAGAAGGAAAGCCGTTTAGCTTTCTAAGTGAGTTCTAAGTCTATGTTTGATCATTTCCTGTCTTAAGTATAATCATGTGTCTTCGAAGTCACCTCGTCCACAATCCACATTAACCTTGCGTTACTCATTCAATCGCTGTCAGGTGGCAGAACGCCAGCTCTCTGTTTACAATAGCCACCCCATAAAACTGACTAAGTTTGCTGAACAGCGCGTGTTCACATGTAAAGAAGGTAAGGTTGCTATGTTCTGATTAACTTATATCAGTCCACTGCTGGACGTCTCTCCCAAGACGCGCCACTGAGGCCGGGTCTTCGGCTCTTCTCATCCAGTGTTTGCTAGCTACATTCCGCAGATCGTCGCTCCATCTCACGGGCGTCCTACACTTGCCTAAACTTCGTAATAATTATTAACGGTAATATGTCAAGCATTTAGAATTATTACGAGATATTTTGTCACGTACTGAGTATAATATTGTGTATAAAAATGGACTTAACTTATCATAACTGTGGCTCGGTGAGTGAACTACAAAAAATTACGGACGAAGAGAGTAAGTTAAAATCAAAAGAAATTATTTATAGTCAACAAGACTATCATATTCCCGATTGATCTTTCTATTGGATCTCTATTACCTACGAAAAATACCTTGTCAATGTGTTTTTACACAAAACAAAACACAGTTGTCATTTGTTTTTTATTTGAAACATGTTTAGAACCAAACGCAGTATACTAACTTCGCAAATAACACGTTTCAGCTCTACGTTGGTGGTATTGGCGTCTGTTTTCAGTGTAACTTCAGCCATAGAATCATTCAATGAACAAATATAGCGACAGGATGTATGCATTACGCAGTAAAACTGAAAACTAGTTTATGTTGTTACTCATCGCTATTCATATTTTCAAATACACAAAAACAAATGAATATTGCAGTAACTTATCTTTGGGAAGTTTGAGCTTTCTGATTTACCAATGTTATGACGTCATATGGGAATTCCCTTATTTTTATGTATATTTTTATTCAAATGTAAATGAACTTCGTACCTATATAAATATACTTAAGTACCTATATTAAGTCATTTCACTTAATAGACCTCAGATTAATTGATAATTGCCGTCCCTTCTTGCTTGAGCCTTTCAGTAGCCTGGAAGAGATCGCTCTCACCGATAAGGTCGCCCATTGTGATGCCTATTACTACTTGTTTAAGTTCTTTGTTTTATTTGTGTATGATAATAAAGAGTTATCTAATTATCTTGCTGCGAACATATGAATGATGACATTAATGTTTGGTCTGTGTCCGAGTGTTATTACATATTGTTTTCTTTCTTGTGTAATTAATTTATCGACGTGTAATTGTTGTTTACGAATAAATGAACTATGAACTATTGACAAAAAAATATACATGTATTCTATCACCACTCTAGTCTCCATAGTACAAGCTTTGCTTACTTTGATGTGAAATGTACGTGAATACCTACTTTATCATTTATCTAAGGTCATTTCATTACTTAATACTACACTTTTAAAATGTCCGTGAATAGGTACTTATTTATTACTTAATACTATGTACAAGGTTATGCAGACAACCATTGACCTAGTTATATCATCTATTTTATATGACTTCTGTATCAATCCTATTAAGAATTAGAAGAGACTATTTAATCGGATTATAATATTATTGTAAAATGACAAATATTAGTTGACCAAGATGATGCATTTTGAATGATACTGGTCGGTACCGCAGATCTATTATCTTCATTAAATGTTAATTCAGTCTTATGGTGTTTAGTTATATGGTGAGTATCTGGCCCAGTGTTTCTTATGAATTTTATATCAACCTGTTACATTTTGTAAATACTGTAATAATCGTAAGTTTGTTTGAATATTTTTTTTATATTAAGTCACATAGTATTTATATGGACAATAACTTTGCTTATGCCGGTAGTGCCTTGGCTGCAAGTTTTTGTCATTTTAATAAACAAGCAAGGTTCACAACAATCCTCAGCTGACAATATAATTCATTGCAGTTTAATATTTCCTTCTTTTTATCTTTTACCAATTCTGATAATAAAATATTTTTTTTTTTCTACAATAGGCGATCTTTTGGCTTCAATCTTGCTTGATGGAAAGCGTCGTTGAAGCCGACGATGGTGTATGATGGTAATTTAACATGCCTCTGATCCGCAATTATTATGGTAGCATTTTATCTATCAATTTCAAAGTTAAGTCTAGGTAACAAGGTTCAAAATGCTACACCAAATAACGGATCAATATTGAACGTTGTATTGTAAGATGTTACATGAACATCAGTTTGCAAAACACGTGTCTGCTTGTGTGCGGTCAAATAGGAAATATTTATAGCTCATTGAAGCATGTGTGTTGCTGAGTACAAGAAGTACTTACTTTGGCTTTGGATTGAACTCCATATTTGACCCTAAATACTACCATGATTTTTCATAGCTTCTAAAAATGTATCTTAACAGCCTCACATCTCAGAATGAAGCTATATACAAGACACGTCCCAAGTAGGTATTTAAATATAACAACTTTCAGAATGAATGATTTTGTTTTTTTATTGTTACGCCATTAACATAAGATGAGCTGTATGCTGGTTTTACCACTTTACTTAGAGACAAAACAAGAAAACGTCTAAAATTGTAAGCCGAAAATAACACTAAAGTTGACCTACACATCATATTTGCTAAACAGAGGCCAAAAGAGGATGTTATTTTTTATTCGCCCGCATCCTTACTTAATGGATTAGACTAGCTTAACATACAACATATATAACATAATGTATGTTGCCAAGACTTTCGCAAACTTTCTTTGGCAGCCGAGCAGTCTACAAGTCTGATTATCTGGCCAAATCCACTAAAAGCTCTGCTCTGTACGCATCCATGCTTAGCAATTGACTTTGCTAGGGGCCTAGGTCACCCTGCAGGGGTAATATCTAATCCATTACAGGGGTGCCCGTGAAGGGTTAAACATAGGCACAGTTGAAAATGCGTTTTAAACTCCCAGTATTGATAGTTCAGCCTACGAACTACGTTCAACAGTGGACTATAGGTTGATGATAAGTTCACTTTCTTTTGAATCATCACAGTATTGTTTCATTTTGGGCAAAAATAGTCGCTATAATTAATGCATTTGAATTAAGGAAGAGATAAATAAATAAATATTCACTGATATGTCATGTAAACCAAACCAAGTTTGTAGTAGCAACTAGATTGCTAATAGAATACTTTAACTTTTTTAAAATACATTCATCTAATACATAGTCACATCTATACACAGAACAAACATTAAAGTATGCTATAACACAAATTTGTTCTCCGAGGGAACTGAACTACATTTAGTAAAAAAGACTTGCAGATATTACGTCATACACATACATACACATTACATAATAAACACGTTGTGAGCAACTTTTTAAACTTCCGCAACAGGCGCCAGGGCAAGATCCGATTTACGGTCTCAACTTAGTAGTTAACCGTCGCTACTGCTTTGTTATCTATTCTGTGAATTTAGTAGATTACAGGGATCCATTATTAATGGCATCAGGCACCCCAGCAGACTGTTTTAATTGATTGTATTGTTCAGAGCCGCGAGAGCTATCTCCAGACATCTAAATGGATTTATAGACTAATCTGTAGCTTGCGACTCGCGGCAGTAGCAATAAAAATGATCGCAATCAGATAAATAATCGAATGCATTTTGTGTAAGTTTTTGAGACAATTTGAAACTAGACTTTGCAAGGAACACTTAATTTATAGTGTTTCTCGTTTTGAGACAATTTGAAACTTACTAGACTTTGCTACATAACTGTAATAATTTTTTTAATAGTCGTTGTTTAATTTTTTTGCATAATTGTATTGTCATGAACATAGTAATAATATAACATGTAATATTTGTCGAATTGACTAAGTTTTATTATTTCAGGAATTATTAAAAACCATGTATTATAAGATAAAAATTAAATAAAAATACTTTATATTGTAAATTATTTTATATAATAATATAATAGCTTGTTTAATAATGTTAACACTCTTTTGCATACTTGACATTAAAATATAATTACACACTGCAAGTATGAAAGTTAAACTTTCTGTTTAATTTGAATGATATTTTCTCAAGTTTCGTTTTTGTAATGGGAAAGAGATTTATTTCCATAATATCGCAGTTCGCTTGAATATCGCGTTTTGCTACTTTCACTAAATTCTACAGATACATACTAATACTTTATTATGACTTATATAAAACTTTATATATATATAAAAAACTGACTTACTAGCGGTCAAGGCCATATCTAAAGTTCGATCTAACTTTTACCGAGGGATATCCTTTTTGAATATCTGGTTCGGTTGTCAGTAGCTTCATCTTTTAGCATTTATTTTGCTATTTTTTTTAATCGCAGTTTTTATCAATCAAAATGATGTATTTTAATAGTTATACGAAACAAAAAGTTTATATTTGATTTTTTCAAATAAATGTATATTACGGACATTTCACACATCGCGCTTCAGTCGCAAACTAAGCAAAGCTTTGAAAAAGTGTAGACTAGGTACCTACCTACTACCTAAACTTTTCCCCTAAAAGGGTGCACTAAGCTCCCTTTAATAAAAGGGGACTGCACCCTATAGACCTTTATCCCCCGATAGATCTTTTTAAGTCAGGCAAAGTCGCGGCTGTTCCACTAGTGCTATAAAATTATATAATTATATGAACGCTGTTAGAAAGGAGACAGTTTTACGTAATGTGACTTAATTAAAACATGTTTTATTTGATTAGTTAAAGAACTAGTTATAGTCAATGACATTTTATAAATAGACACATTGTGTACCCCTTGCACCATCTACAGCATTACATTAATAAAACTTTACAAAAAATCTCAACATACAATATTTAACATCAATAAATAAGTAGGTATGTTAGTAATATATAGCTGAATTCATTGAATTAAAATAAATATATTATTTTCTACATTGGCATTTTGGTCAAGTAAATACCATAATATTATAGGTTTGCGAAAAGAGATACGCATATAACGACCATCTCTGTTTTGTCATTGCTCTCTTATATTGCTAGAAAGAGACATGTTTGACGCGTAGCCGCGATACGGTGCGTTCGCGTGTAATCAAAAGTCGGGTAAATTATCTCTTGTCATTTCTAGATTGCGAATAACGCGTCTATAATGTAAATATAGCTTAGGTTATATCGATGGAGTAACCAGCCAACCGAAGTAATTGGCAGTGTTGTTAGTATGTAATGGTGATGATACCAGAAGTAAGTAATACTAGTATTCTCATGCATTAAAAACTCTTTCAATACAACTGGTTATTATTTAAGCATGCGAAAAAAAATGAACTAATTTGGAAAATCAAAATAAGATGAAAAATATATATATATATATATAGACAGAAATATAACGCGTACCTTATTTACTAGTCGATCTGATTGGGATCTGATAAGAAAAAGATTGATCATTTTTTTTTGATCTTTTTTTAGAAGCTCTGGTAAATTCATGTGTTTGAGTTTGACGATTACATAAAATTGTATGATCGATTATAATCTATTCATTAGTATAATTAAATCAAATTTTCTTAATCAATTTTTTTGAATGCATAACCTAAAATGTCTGTTAAAACTACTAATAACAGTACATTATGTATACACCATAACATTGATTTACATACTTACGTGACAAACTTGAAAGAGGTTATAAGTTTGAAAGTAGATCAACAAAACAAATGAACCTCGATTGCTTCCTGCTTATATCAATGATTTATTTGAAGAAAAGTTATTATGCAAATATTCTGTCATCATTCGCCCATTTTATTATGATGAATTGAACTAGTTAAGGAATTGCTAGTTTTGTGAAACTACGGAAAAAACTTATGAAACAGAATATCTTGATCAGAGGTACTCATGCTTGGAGACCAATAACACGGTAACGATAAATAATTCTATTGCCTGAGGTGTACAGTTTGTGGCTGTAGCTGTGGCACTTGTACTCGTATTTCAATACCGTTAGGAGCTAAATCCCCACTGGCTTCTACGAGCTTACTTCTTAGGATTGAATACTGTAAAGAGTACTAGTAGACTTGTGGAGTGTACTTACAGAGTCTCAGAGAAGCTTAAATACAGTGACGATCAAACTTAATCCAAGTTTGATTTGACAAATGCATGGGTAAGTTTACGCTTATCTCGGACTTAAGCCGCAAGTGGGCGCATTTACAAAAATACTTCTAAGTTTCTTAACTGCGTAGAGTTGGTAAACATGTTTACCAAGTGCCAAAGCTATGTACGATAACTGTAAGTACTCTTATATCATATGTTTTTCAAGTTGCGTGATCACGTCTCTTCGGATGCTTACGATAGAAAACGATATGGAATTGATGCGAATCGAAATTTTACGTCAGTCGGAAGTCATCGCAAAATACCAGAAGAATTTAAAAAAAACTATGTGTTTGACAATTAACGCATAGCCTATCTATGAGGGGTTTTAGAAGCAGAATAAATCCTGGCAACACCAGCCTGTTTTATCAAAGTGTTAGCAGGGAATTTTGGGAGTATTTTGTAATAGATCCTGGCATCACGTTGCTTTTTTAATTATATAAGCTATCATTGCTGAGAATATGTATCTAGTAGGTATGTTGCAAAATATACTATAAATAAATACACTAAAACAAAATGATGTATGTAATAGTATCAAACTTATAAATATGAAACGCTTTTATAACCTTAGGTTTATCTGTAGTAGAAACATAAACGAATAGAAAGATTATCCTGTTTTCTCTTTAGAGAAAACGTAGTCAATATATGTAGCTTCAAAATCCGTTTTGAAATGCTCCTCATTATTGTAAATGTTTCTTATTTCTGATGTGAAAAGGTTAATAATATAATTTGCGAAGCCAAAAACAACAGATAAAAAAACACAGCTCGATTCGATGCAAGTCAACATAATTCGATTTAATCAACTCGATTTAAGTCACAGGCACTGCACTAGCCATCGATTATTGATCATGTTTTGCACGAAAGCCAATCGATACCGTATCTACGGTATTTTCTGCAATAATGGTTATTATTTATACAGTTTTATACGCACATTTCGTATGTGCGTTTTTGAGCTACAGTAATTGAGTTTTACTGTTTTATTTTGTACTATGAGATCCACGTATGTTTTTTTAAAGCTTTGTAGCGTTCCGTAGATTTTTTATTCGTAACGGATTACTACTCGACATACTGACAACATTGTGAAAATGGCAGGAAGTTATGAAGAAATCGTTCTTATTTATAACAAAATTAAATATTTTTTGACACTGACAACATTATTTTATCTAGAAAGAAAGATTGCATCATTCATTAATTTCCCGCCATCTTAACACTTTTTTAGTGATACGATACCACAGATCATAAAAACTGCGCAACCAAAAATAACGTGTAGGTTTTATTGATTACATACTTTTTGAATGCGACTTCGCGGGGTTGTGAAGCATGCATATGGCTGAGATGGGGTGTATGGGGATGGGGTGATTGTTATTGACGAATGTATGAGGGTAAAAATCGTAAGTTTTTTGTGCGGGGTAGATTAGATTCTGTACTAAACAAAAAGTTTTAAGAAAAAGTTTTTTAGTGTAATTAATTGATGTTCATTTGTCCGGTTTACAATATGTGCGTGTATATCACTGAAGTTATATGAAATAATACGTGTAATGTAGTATGTAACAGAAATACAGTGAATGCAACAAATTGTTTGCTGGTCAATTGATCAGAACGATTTAGAGCCATTGTAGTTTCGTTGTTATGAAAACATTATCTGTGAATAATTAAGCAGAAATTTTCTAATTTAGTATTGTTTGAATCTTGGTTCAAAAAGAAGATTATATTTAAGTAAGTAACTATTGTTTTATGCAGACGTCCTATATCCCATAGCTTTCTGTTTATATACAAAAACAATGCGTTTATGTTTTTATGATTATTTTCATAAGCAACAATGTTATATGATATTGCACAATTGCTTCACGAAAACTTTCACGAGTTTAATGTTTTTTTTTTTTGTTTTATCTAGTAAAACCCTTTTAAAGGTTATTTATTTGAAAATTGGTCTTAGACTCTAGATTCCCGTTTGTTTGTCTGTATACGTCAGAATAATAAGCAATGCTTAATAAGTCCATTGAGGTAAATCTCAAATAAATTTATCGAGGAACAAATCTCACTAAAACAGTTTTCAAAATATCCAATAACAATGGGCAAAGGAGAAAAAATACTGTTAATGGCAACACCAATTGACCAATAACAGGTTAAAATTGTTAAGTAATGGAAATTTTGAATCATGTAAGTACTTAGATCATTGTTTATTATTTTTTATAGACTACCAACCTTACAATCAATAAAACTGTACATAGTTTAAGCTCATTAGTGAACTGTAAAGTTCTTTATGAGTTAAATGAAGCTTCTTTAAACCGAAATTGAATGCGTCATTGCCCTGCAGTGGGACGACAATGGCTGAAAATATATCCCTTAGAAGTATTGGACATACTCAAGGCAGTAGAATAGTGTTGCATTGCAGTCATAAGAAAAAAAAACTAACTATGAGAAACACTCATTACGATCCACACGTGATCTAAATGTCCAATCTTATTGCTCTAATGACTGCAATCAAGGCGCAGTGTCATCGTTTAAAAAAATATAATGTTAGGTGTATATGTTTTATATTTTCCGGTTTGAGTCAGGATTCATATTAATGTCAGACAGATATAGGCGTCACAGTTGGTAGTAGCTCTGCCTTCCATGCTGTGGGTCGTGGGTTCGATTCCCACCCGGAGCGAATGTTTGTGTTTTGAACATAAATATTTGTTCTGTGAACTGTTACTATGTATTCTATGAATGTATTTACAAAAAAAATGTATATAGGTATTCTATCAGCAATCTAGTTCACATAGTACAAGCTTAGCTTAGTTTGGGACTAGAGTGTGATGTGTGAATTGTCTATTAATATTTTATTTATTTAATGTACATAAGTAATACTGATGAGAACTTCAAGTATGATGTACTCCTACGCGCCATATGTTAAACGGAAACCAAAGATTGATTGTTCCTTTTTTAGTACCAAGTATATATAAGTCTTATTTTAAACTTTTATACTTAAAAGACGTGGTGAAACATATCAGAGAAGAGTCCGTACCTACTTAATAACAGTTTTATTTAATGCTTATTCGACGTGATACGTGAATAAATATTTTTTTTATGATGTTGGTATGTTTTGTAAATTCAAAATAAACTATGTAAAACTAATAAAGTAAGTAAGTATTGTAAATTTTATATATGATTCATCGCTGAGTTTGTATGAATATGAGAATTCCAGTTTCTTTCATTTATTAACTATAACCGGAAAAACCTCAAACAATGAAATACTAATTTACTTAGGTGGTCCTTCGTACCGTTGGTATTTCAAACAAATGAGTGAAGTTGTAAGTCTAAACCGACGTACAATTAAGATTTATAAAAGAAATATTGATAATTGCATAGCACGTAGTAAATCACAATTCATATTGGTAATTAATTAGTTTGCGTAACAAACATTGCATTCCCGGTCATTTATCACATATCAAACACAGTAAACACATTGACACAATATCGACGCATACACAAAACCTTACACTTTGCTCCGAACAATTTGATTCACTTTGCGTAAAATCCACGCACAACAAAAACTTTTTGATAAAAGTCAAGTGTGCGTAAATTAAAGAAAACAGCGACTTTCAGAATTTGAAAGGAAAACCCGATCGTTGCCGAGTGCGGCGAGTCGGAAACGACACAACACACTGACTCAAACTCGACGCGACGCAACGCGCGGCGGCTCGCAGCTACTGTCATCTGTCATTGAGTCAGTGAAAAGTAGGGGCGTCACACGTCAATTTTCCGCTAGTTGACAATTTTAATTTTTATAACTAAACACGATTTTTCAAATAAATAAGAGTATTTAAGCTTATGGATTAGATAGAACATGGTAATTACGATTTTCCCTATTTAATTGGCTGTCGATATTCATAAGATAATTGCTAAGTATGTGTACACGCATTTGGTAGATAATTAATACTCACGCAATTTCAAATATAATTTTCTATTTTCTAGGCATATAATTTACGCTTTAAACTTTGATATACATATTATAAATAAAGCCAAGTATAAAAAAAAATACTCATTATTACTTTCAAACAACAGTTAAAACATTATAAATAATAACAAAATCTTGAATCCCTTATTTTTTTAGAAATTAGTTAAGATACAAAAAGTTTATATTGCAAAAGATCAATTGGGTGCCTCAAAGAAAGTTTATCGAAGTGCAACAACAATAACATTTTTAGTCCAGTCAAAATAGACATTCCAGCTTGCATTAATTCCCAACAAGCTGGATTTTTGTACAGGCCTTGAATACGTCATTACAAATGATATGTCAAAAGTCCCCATCGATCCCGCTTGTGCGTTGTTTTTTATTCCAGGTTAAAAGTCATAAATTTGCGTTTTTTGCGTATATCTCTGAAACAACGAGAGCTATCGAAAAATGGTTCAAGCAAAGTTTGTAGATCGTAAAATTCTCTACAAAAATACCTCAACACTTTTCTTCTACAAAGCATCGCTTTTGAGATATAGTGACTTTAGACCGCAGGAAAATCGTCGAAGATGCTGCGTTTTTTTCATTTCAGCCGTTTTATCTGCTTCATTGCCACAGAACAAACAGTATTTCTTGAAATTTACTGAAAGGGGTGATGGGTTCGATGGGTTAGTCCTCCTCCGAGGTAATGAATCATCTTTTTGTTTCAAGAAATACTGTTCGTTCTATGGCAATGAAGGAGATAAAACGGCTGAAATGAAAAAAACGCAGAATTTGAGTAGATTTTCCTGCGGTTTAAAATCACTTTATCTCAAAAGCGATGCTTTGTAGAAGAAAAGTGTTGAGATATTTTTGTAGACAATTTTACGATCTACAAACTTTGTCGGAACCATTTTTCGATAGCTTTCGTTGTTTCAGAGATATACGCGAAAAACGCAAATACCCAGGTTAAAGTCATAAATTTGCGTTTAAAAGTCATAAACAAGAGCTATCGAAAAATGATTCTGACAAAGTTTGTAGATCGTAAAATTGTGTACAAAAATATCTCAACACCTTTCTTCTACAAAGCATCGCTTTTGAGATATAGTGACTTAAAACCGCAGAAAAATCTACTTAAATGTTGCGTTTTTTTCATTTCAGCCGTTTTATCTGCTTCATTGCCACAGAACAAACAGTATTTCTTGAGACAAAAAGACGATTCATTACCTCGGAGGAGGACTAACCCATCGAACCCATCACCCCGTTCAGTAAATTTAAAAAAATACTGTTTATTCTGTGGCAATAAAGCAGATAAAACGGTTGAAATGAAAAAAACGCAGCATCTTCGACTATTTTCCTGCGGTCTAAAGTCACTATATCTCGAAAGCGATGCTTTGTAGAAGAAAAGTGTTGAGGTATTTTTGTAGACAATTTTACGATGTACAAACTTTGCCTGAACCACTTTCCAATAGCTTTCGTTGTTTCAGAGATATACGCAAAAAATGCAAATTTATGACCTTTGACCTCGAATAAAAAACAACGCACAAGCGGGATCGATGGGGACTTTTGACATATCATTTGTAATGACGTATTCAAGGCCTGCACAAAAATCCAGCTTGTTGGGAATTAATGCAAACTGAAGTCATAATTTTAGTCTATTTTGACTGGACTATTTCTAACATGTGACAACCCTAGATATCGACGCATTAAATAGAGACAATAGTAGCGTATCAGACTACCGCGTCGGATCTAGCAGTAATCAGTGGAAATGCATCGACGTCAGTGCAATATTGTTATGAATCACTTCACTAGCTTGCTTTTTTTTCTAGCTCGCACATTTTACTAGCTTCAGTTTATTAGTTGTGATAAAAATGTGAAGTCTATGCATTGGAAATAGATACTAAATTTGAAATAAGATTTTTTTAAGCTATTGCATAGCTTCTATCGCGAGCCTTGAGCGTGGAGACCGAATCCAGAAATTCCGTAACGAAAATAACCGAACACTGCGCATGCGTAATCCAGCAAAAAATGCTATGCAGTAGCTTTACCGCGGCAGTCCCCGAGTGCCACACGTCTTTTGACAAGTTCAAATTCTTTTTTTTTTCATTTGTTTTGCACCAGTTCCATCTACAAATAGAAAGTTCATTTAATGATATAATAGTAACTAGATTTCTGTAGTTTTTTTTGCATGCAACTGCATTTTGAATATTATATATGTAGCTGTCCGGATTACAATTACATATATGGTGTGTATGTGAGTCAGAGGACTTAAATAGTAACATCCATAAAGAGTTAATGAGAAACATCTCCTTTTAAGTTGACCTCTCAAAATGTCAATTTGAAGATTTTAATTATTTTTAATTTATATGGATTTATTGATGTTGTTGAGTTCATTAGAGAATAATCAATTTCGTTCCAAAAAAAAATAATTCCTTTTTAAGTAACATTGTAAATCTGTTTTTAGAACATTTTCTTAGTAAGTTAGTTCTCAGAGAACTCTTAGGCCTTACAGAGAGTCTGACCAAGGACTTAAAGGGTAATCGCATATCCTTTCTGGTAAAATCATAAAATGATGTCCTTATCCAAATCTGTGCCAATCGTAGTTTGTCTAATTATTTCCAACTATATATTTCAATCTATATAATGTTTCAAACTACAAAAAGTTATTAAATTGTGTTATATTATTTGTAGGCTTATTTTTTAATTGTTAATATCATAGTGCCGTAATATGGTGTATATGAACGATGTATAAACTTAGTGTAGGTACTAGGTATCTTAGATTGGATTTAGACTAATAAACCAGATTAACCAGATCTCATGTCACCACATGGAAGATTGAATAGTGAGCCAGTAGAAGGTAGAGGATGTGACGATTCATTGCTTTCTTCGAGTTCAATAGCATTAGTCTGGGACGAACGAGAGCTCACCTTTTAAGGAGTGGGCACGCACTGTCCTGCGCTCAATGCATTTTATTGATTTTTTAAAGATCTATTGATGGCATTGAGAGTGCCATTTATGTAACCCGTTGCAAACAAATTTGACAAAGGGTCACACGAAGAAGAAGATTAATTAAAAAAGTTTGTCTGATGATTAGAAAATATAATTACTTACTAGCCTTGTTTCGTGGGTCGTTTTGAAAATAGAAGGAACAATTTAAAAAAAACTGCGCTATAAAAATTAAGTTAAGTACTTACTTAATTGTTTTAATAGTTACTTAATACTTAAGCAATATATAATTTCATTGTTAATAATTATATTTTTTATCCGGTAATATTTTTCCTGTTTATTATTTCTGTGAAAACAATATTATCGGAAATATCCTCATTTGTTTAGTCAGACTTTGATCGTGCCATTTGGTAACGGAAATAAATCGTTTGCATAATATAAGTTAGTAATAAAAATGAATGTCTTCTAAATATACTTATTTACATATGTACTGGAAATATACGTATATGACTCACAATCAATAATTTACATAATTATGAAAAAATATTATTTTTTCTTTCATGATATTGAAAGAAAAATAATCTTTTTTCATAATTAAAAAAAAGCACAAAGCCTGCCATAGATATTCAAGCAAATAACGTCTCCTCAAATAACGTCTAGTCTAAGTTCAGGATTCACTAAAAAAAAACTTTTTCTCTTTGAAAATTATTTATTTTCATTTAATTTGGGTGTTCAATTATTACCGAAAGAGGCAGTGTGATGTTTTGTAAGAGAATGAAGTCATGAGCAGTCCTTACTTGAATATAATGTTAATATTCTGAGCATGTGCCATGGCGACGAGCCGGCGACCGCCTTAGCTTCCTATGAAGTGATATGAGCAATTGAGGATAGAGGGATAAGACACCGAGTGAACTGAACTGTGCAACTAGAGGAGGTATGAGCATGTATGAACAGTTTTGTTGACCGGATTAGCTCTTTGTGATCTGAAAACTTCAAACAAGAGTATTTTTTTCAAACTTTTTTGAAAAAAGTCACCTAAAGTTGTAAAATCGTATTTTTTTTAACCTATTGCGTTCCACTGCTGGGCAAAGGTCTCCCCCAAATCGTATTTAAACCCAAAAAATATATGTATATGAAGCATTGGAAACTTTGGATTTAAAAAAAATTACACTTTAGCTGTATGATGGTTATGTATGCTTAAAGAAATATCTATTTTGTAGTAGTAGCTTGAAATAGTAGACGTTAGTAAATCAGAGGGTCAGAAAAAATTAAATAAAGCAAAAGTCATCATCATTCATCATTCCCCTGCCCAACAGTCAAATTTCCAAATAGAGCTTAAAATAAAAGAAAAGAGTTTATGCGAGTTTTAAGCTCAAAACACATAACGACAGCGCTATACATATTGTTTCTCTAAGTAAGAATTTGAATCTATGAATCACGACAACATACGTCATGAAATACCGCATTGTACACATATACAGCTCAATGTAGTATGGTTATATAGCTCAGTGCTTTTATATGAAAAAAATATGAATCAGGCTAATGTTTTTGATATTCAGTAACAAATCCTGACACGAAATAGAGTCCTGATACAAAACACTTGATCAGGTTTTTTTTGATACTATAGGTAAACGCTTGACCGCAATCTCACTTGATGTTAAGTGATATGATTAGGTACTACCTATACTCTTGAAATCGTCCAAATTATAGGCATCTGAAAACAGATGCTAGCAAAGAATTCTACTCCTGAGCGGTCCTTAAAATGAATGTACCTACTTTGTTTATATTAATTGATTTTATTTTATTTACCTTTGTAAGAAATAAATGCACAACAAAATAGTTGCAAATTAAAATATAAAAAACTAAATATCTATGGATTCTCACAACCATGAAGTAAATCATAACAGGAAACTCTTGAAACACGCAATTACAATACAAGGCTAATGTTAGGGCATAATTATTTAAAACGTTCATAATTCCACATAAATAGGACTTTTACGGCCGGTTTCTGGAAACCCAAATCACGATTTATCCGAGTTTGACACATAGTAATTATTAGATTTTTTCGTTGATCATCGTTCGAGAAACCGGCCGTTAGTCTGTTCCAAGTGTTTAAGTAGGACTTTATTTATTTATTTATTTAGGACAACAAACAAAGAAATCACATGAGAATTAAAAATTAGTATCTATTATTTTTATTTTTATTAGTATTATATTATTATTAAGTAAATGGGCTTATAGCTACGTGTTTCTTCAATTATAGGGTACCACGGCTTGCGTTAAAATCGAGAAAATGGTTCAACTTTCTGAATAAAAGTCTGTAGAAATATAACGGAACTTATCGTGAAAAATATCTAAAAACTTACTATGTACAAAATTAGTTCTTCGTCGGTAACGTCAGCTATTTTTGAAACGTCAATCGACTCCTTGTTTGCTTTGAAGCTAAAGACTGAGCCGAAATGTTATTTTTACGCGTTACTCTTTCGTCAGATATTGAGTAACATAGTTAAGAACTGATTTTTGTGTAGGTGTCATTCAAGTCCTGCTGTTTTTGTACACACTTGTTTTTTCTACGATTAGACTCTTCAATTTTTGGCGCAGTTAAGTTCTTGTAAATATATACGTACAAGTTGAGCTATCGGGCTGCTTGTTTTAGCATAGTTCTTTACATACAAGTTACTTCATATTATGTAATTTGTCGGGTGTTTGTGAATTGAGCAAAACAATAGCGAATTGTGGGAATTTATTTTTTACTTAAATTTATGTAGCAATGGTATAAAACCGCATTTTTATATTACAAAAATTAAACAAGATTGACGGGTGCGACGTTGCCGGGTACTGTCATGGCATGCCGGGAACGGCTGAGAGATGTCAATTAAAACCGCCCTGGGGCCTAATTGTACCCATTTTAGCTCGATTGCCAGCCAGAAGGGACACTCACTGTTTTGTGGAATAAATCATTTAAAAACGCAACAAACTATGTGATATATCGTGACTTAATAGGCGTAGCTCATACTAAATATCACAGTTTAACCTCTTATACGTAGAAATAAACACGCTTAGGAGCTTTTGCGACTGTAGCGTTCCCAAAGCTGTCAAGAAAAAGTACACACGGGTAGGCCCTATAAGGAAACTTGTAGGTTTGTCGTCGACACGAAAGTAGTGGCTGCAAATGCGACCTCAGGTAAAAATCTGTGGTGTACCTTACAGTTACAGCTATCTCAAAGTCTCTCTCTAAGTCGATTCTTGGTCGAGACTTGGTGAAGTTGGTTGGTTATCTCAAAGTACTAAGATAATAAATCAGGCTTCGACCTGTGTCCCTGTGTGTAACGTTCCTAGACCTAATCTAATACTATCATAGGACAGGTCTACATCGTTGTTCGTTCTTGGAAACTATTCTATTAAGATGTCGGTTTGTACCGGATGCACTAGATGCGATGAAGCCGCGGGCTGAATTGACGATCTTAATCCTATTTGAGAGTTTCGAAATGTATAATAGAGTTCTTCAAACTACTCCATCGCAGTGCGGGTTAATTACTACTTAATTACTACTATTAATGCGGGCAAAGTGCAAATTGTCGCGACTCTTTAGTTACTTTTAAAATCTTTTGTAAGCCTGTCTCGCAATATAGAACAGACCGAACCCCTTTCTTCCTCTAGTCTAGTCATTCCCCCTTATAAAAAGTTAGCGTTGACTTTATGTCATCATTACGCATGATAATAAATACATCAAGTCTGCGCTAACTTTTAATAAGATAGACCGATTGTCTTTATATATGTCGTTTCCCAGTCGTTTCGGAAATTAAAAAATGGCCGAGAGGAGAGAGTGCTAGAGCTGGCATTAGGCTAATTCCCTGGATTGTGATTAATTACTGGACCAAAAAGCAATTTGAAAAATGTCATTGCCATCAATTTGAAGCCCGTGAAGAGGTAGCGAGGGCTCAGAAGGGGCGTGAAACAGAGGGTAATCGATTCGAGTCGGCTGTGGCTGGGTGCGCGGGCGTCACGCTTCGTATGTTCCCTGTCTTGTCACTGTTCCGATGGGCGTACAAGTCACGATGGAAACATAACTCACATAATGAAATGTTTTGTAAATGGTAAATACTTTGTATGCTAAATGTAGAGTAAGAAAGATATTGATAGTATAAGGTATAGAAAGTATCTCATTATCTTTCAACCTCTAAGCATACATCAATATATTTGAAGCGAAAGTATTGTAAATAGTATTTTACGATAATAAAAGCCTAGGGGTATAAAATGTTGGCTTTGCCATTTTAGTTTATGAAATTTTTGTGAAGCGCTATCTACCATTCCCGTAAATAACTAAACCAACCCTTTACTGACGACGAGTGTAATCTACTTGACGATAGATGGCGTTAAAAACTGACCTCTAACCAACGCTAGATGGTGCTATTACAAAACTAACAGTATTTTTTTAATACCGCAAGATGTCACTAGCAAACTTCGTTTACTTGACGGTAGATGGCGCTGTCTATGAGATACTACTATTCAACGCTAGATGGCACTGCAAAAGTTTTCAAAATACTTTGGTGGAAACAAATTATACTAATAATTTATTTACTCTGTCCACTCAACGTCAGATGGCGCTACCTCATCAATCTCTTAACGATAGAAGAGTTTTTAACTGCTTAACGCTACTAAACGCAAGATGGCGCTAAAAGACCAACAAACTTTTAAAAGCTCTGGAACGTGCTTATTTTGTATTAACTATGCTTGACCTATGTGCTTACCTTGAGAAGGCATGGCGCGTAAGGAAACCGCATCTTCTTCGATGTCTTCTTCGATGTCCTCTTCAGTTATAGACGGAGGGGCGGCCCAGCAGCGAAGTCTAACGCCTGCGCTATTGACTTGCGTCCCACTGTCTAACCGCACTCGAGGAAGGCTTCGTGTTGTATACTCCCCGTTACTGTTTGCACCCTGGAAAAAAACAAAAGTAAAATAAAGTATGAGAAACAAGCAGAAGGGAACAAAGAAAAGAAATGGGTAAACTGTTGAAACAATTACATACTTATAAGTTATAATATAAGATCTCATGCACACAGTTTTACAATAAATTATTCTTATTCTTAAGAACAAAGTTCGGAGGTATAATAAATTACCCCCTATCTTATAAAAAGTTAGCGTTGACTTTAAGTTATCATTACGTATGGTTATCAATACTTCAAGTCTGCGCTAACTTTTTATAAGATAGACCGTTAATCTATAGGATAGGATAAATGTTTCGCAAATTCGAAAACTTAACTTCTTTCCGCGATGGCTATCGAATATTTTTTGACTTGATTTTTAAAAAGCAAATACGAGTACGCACTCTAATAATTAAAACAGATATATTAATGTAGGTAAAAATGAAAAAAGAAATGAAGTACGAGTATGGTCATTACTTCACTTTTTTCTATCCCCAGGCACGGTTAGTTTCGATCTAAAGTCACATTATTATAACAAATAAAGATTAATTAATCAAGACTAGACTAGACGGAGGTCATCTGCTGACGTATCAACTTACCACCAAAAAAACATCTGGACCAAGCTATTTATTTTTCTCACAACTTCAACGGCCGAATTCTTGTACATACCATCAATCTTTATAATAGCTATAATAACCAAATTGAAACTGATATACCTACTAATGAATCTGTGCCTATGTTAATATAAAAAAAATTACACGTTCGTGCCGAACCGGTTTTCGTGGGAACATTAAGTTCTTGTAATAAATAAATAATGCTGGACAATCCACACAACATCATCTAGCCCCAAGCTAAGCAGAGCTTGTGTTATGGTACTAGAAGACTGATACACTTAATACAATACATTACATAGATAAATATTTTTTTATTATATGTACATATAAAATACCCAGAACACCCGGAATAAATATTTGCAGATCGTACAAACATTTATCCTAAGGCGGAAATCGAACCCGCAACCTCCGCATCGCAGGCGGACTTTCGCCCCCCGCGCCACATCGGTCGTCTAATAAATGCCACAGAATACCGATGAGTTTTTTATGCTTTTACTCAATAAACATTGACATTGTATATTATATCCATAATAAACGACTTCTCAATTTCTATATTAATTAATTAAAGATTATTGCCTACAAAGTTAGTACTTAAATAAATTAATATATTTAAGTACTTATTATCATATCTAAAGGTCATTAACCTAACCTTATGGCAATGTTTCTAAGCGACGCTAAGAATCTCAAGTTCAAGTTAGTAAGCACCCAGAGACCGCAGTTTTACATCATCCAGTCGCATGTAAGCGCTTTATAATCATAAAGTTACAAGCCATATAAAGCCGTGATTACCATAACATAGATCATTATGTTATTTTTTATAGAGCTGGAGCTAACAATGATTTCTTTACGTCAATCTCGTCTCAACTTTGTCAGTTTGGTTTGCGATGTAATTTTTTGGACCTATTTATACGGTTTGACATACATTCGATTTTTTTTATGAGATTTGCGTACATTTATGATTGCAGAGGGCGTTTCTCGTTGTTACACTACGCTTCAATTTATGCTCGCCTGCCAAACGTTGCAGTAACACCGAGCAGTGTGCCGCAAACTCTAAAGTCACTATGCGCTTATGTTTTTTTTAGGTATATGGTCTTATTTTAAATACAGTCTCACATTTCACTAATGATTGGTTTAAATAGACAGAATCTTTATTAGTACACCACACAAAGAAATTACAAAGAACAAAAAACATAAACAATGGTTACGTAAAGGGTGGCCTCATCGCTGGAAGCGTTCTCTTCCAGGCAACCGAAAATATATGTAAATTTCAGATTACTTTAGTATATAGGTAATAAAATTCTAATTAGATTACTTTGCTATATAGGTACTTAATGAAATAAAATAAAATTATATTTCTGATTGTTAAATTTATTCATGAACCTCAGTTGTATAATAAAGTCACTACTAGCTACTGGACTTATCAATTACTAACGCAACCCGCATGTTATTAGTCATTACATAATCTCGACCGAGGTATCCAGGGTATGCGACTTCCCAGGCTCTATATCTATAGATCGACATATCTATCTACCCAGTTAGGTACAAATATCTTCGTACTATAACATAATTCTGTATTCGAAAAGTGTTTATCTTCGGACAAAGCCCTCGTATTAATGATAGGAGGAATCATAATACTTTATTGTACACCATGATACAAAAACTTAAAAACGAAGTTTTAAGTAAGATAGAATTTCAGTTACAGGTAAAATTCTAAATTCTAAAAAATTCTAAATCGATTAAGTAATTAAAATTACTAATTCTAAATTATTAAATTCAAATAAGGTTTAATTATTTTTAAAATTCTAACTCTATATAAGTATATAATAAATTAATGATTAAACATTAATTTATTTATTGTCTTTGTTTTTGTGCACATGCGAATGTGAGTAAAAAAACATAATTCGATGAATCTATAACCTGAACTTTATAGAGTAAAAGTGATAATGAAATGAAGATTACTACGTACTTACTGATTCATTCATAAATGTTAATTAAATCATTATAAAAAAAATAATTAAAAAGCCTGTTTATTCCATAACTTAACTAAGCGTTTAACATTTCACACACAATAACTTTAACGAGATATCTCTAAGAAACTATCATTAATACAGTACATTTTCAATCTCAAATTGCATTTATTTACTTATTTATTTTTATTTATTTATTATGGGTATCCAACGGAAAAAACACATAAAATGCATTTAATGATGCTATGTTATGTAATTAAGTCATTATTTTTACATTAATATAGCATACACTCGTATACAAACGATCTTTGCCTGATGCATATAAAAGAAAACAAAAACACATGACATTAAACTGTAAAGTGCACATCAATGTACAAGAAACAAATGATTGCTAATGTATTTAACGAGCCAACTAGTTCTATTGATTTAGCGTTTTTTCCAGCGTCTGTACTCATTCATGTGAACGGTGGAAACAGTCGAGCGTGACTGTACAGAGTACTGTCATTTGATACTAGTACAAAAGTACTAAATACAATGTTGGATGTCCTTGTACCTCTCTCCACAGCGTATAATAGAGCGAAACCTTTAAAACGTTTTGACATTGACTGATACATTATCTCACCGACATAGACTAAAATTTTTTTTTCTTTTAAACCTAATAAAGACGTCACATAGCGTTGTGATATAAAAAAAAATAAGTATTCCTTAAAACATGAAATGGAATTATTTCAAATCTATGATTACCTTAATAAATAAGCGTAATGCGACAAAGCTACTTAAATTGACTGAAAGCTTATTTATCTAACCATCTCGTCCCACTGCTGGATTTATTTTGAATACACAATTATATTATAGGCATAAATAAAGGGCCTCATTCTAATTGCACATTTTAGAAGGTGCTATACCCATAGTACCAAAACTAGCTCGAATGCCATTCACTAAAATTCCTTATTGCTTACGATACATAGGCGTCTGCCTTATCGGCGCCAAGCAATTATATTGTTATAATTAGGTACCTACTATAATTTGTTATTAAACTTCGACACGACAAAATTGTTCCCAAAAAACACTGAATTTCAACGATTGTTAACGAATCTTTTTTAGAATACGTTCCCAAATAAAATTGACTGCTCCGATCTAAATTCAAGAACTTTTACTTTTCAATCTAATTTGTTTATAGAACGTCCATAAAACAAAAAGCCGAACTTTCTGTTTACGTTCTAATTTCAAACATTCTACACAAAGATTTCGTAATTCCTTTTACGAACTACTAAATCCATATTGAATGAATAACAAACTTCAAAGCATTCGTTCATTTATCCCTTTGTGTGTAATAGTATGCACAACACACATTGTAAACAATACAGGCCAATCAGCCCGTGCATCAAAACGAACATGACCTAATTACGCGAAGCTTCCTTGTTATCTTGCTGGAGCATATTATTATATTATCTGTGCTAAGCCATCACAGAGTGAGATATTACGTCACAGAATTTAAATTTGAATTTAGAACAGTTGAGTAGCGTGTTGAAAAAAATACGGTTTTTTTATGGTAAATGGATGAAACACACATAATTTAGAATTTATCTCTGCCTGGTGATCCATTGAGTGTCACTTTTATAAAACTATCGTTCTTATTTCAAATATTATGTATTTAGTTGCCTACAATTTGAAAGTATTAATACAGCTCAGAAGGTTAGGTGGCTTAGGTACTTAACATACAATAATTCCCATAAAAAGTACTAGTTAGCTTGTGTCCAAAACCAAAACCATGTGACTGACATAACACGAGTAGAATGGATCTACACCTTGTAATGAACACCTAAAAATAGGTCAGAGAAAGCATGAAATTAGAAACGCCACTTAGTTGCCGCCCTTTGATACACCTACTTATAGAATAAATACTTACCCATGACATAAAGTCATCGCTAACCTTTTATAAGATAGGTTTATAAAAAGTTAGCGTTGACTTTATGTCATTCAATACTTCAAGCCAACTCCTCTCAACATGCTTTACCCACTGGCGGGAATAGCTCCCCCATCTGTCCGGAGAGATGTCGCTTGTGCACTAGAAAAGCGCAAGCAAGAGCAAGACCATCGACATCCGCTCTATGGAGAGCAGCCTCCAACTTCGCGATTGAAAAGCCGGAGAAGTTTCTTGCGCACGACTTCAGCCACTGAAGATCACCCAGCAGCTCTCAGGATCGCTCTCTGGAACACCTATCAACCTGCACCACCTAGCTTCAATATGGAAGAACACCTGCCTCCAGGACGCGACCTTCCATGGCCATTATGGAAGTCTATCAACCGTCTGCGAACCCAGGTTGGTCGTTCCAGAGAAAATATGTGTAAGTGGGGCTATCGCGATTCTTCTCTGAGCCAATGTGACTGTGGGGCCCCCATACAATCTATGTCCCACATGCTCGTTTGCCCCTTGTGCCCTAATACCTGCACAAGGGATGACCTCATCAATAGTAGGTACAGACAGGGGAATAAATGTGGCAAAGTTCTACATGAACTGTGTCTAAAATTTTTGTTGTGTTCATTGACACGACGAAGAAGAAGAAGAATACTTCAAGTCTGCTCTAACTTTTTATAATAAGATAGACCGTTATTCGTTGCTTTTTAATAAATAAGTGTTTAACTGTTTTGTATCGACAATAATGAATTAATACATTATGTAACTATATATTCATTATTAAATAGTTAATATGTAGTATTAAATAGTTTTTTTTATTCAATTTATTCAGGCAGATTTTTACCAAAAGTAAGAGATTGATAAAATACTAAGTATTCAGTTATTTTTTATTTTAGCAATTGAAAAATTGTCTTGCCTCCTTTTACGATATTTTTCTAACTCGAGTTACGAACTTTGACATCTCAAATAAATACAATCAAAAAAATCTAGCTCTT
Source organism: Ecliptopera silaceata (assembly GCA_932527185.1). NCBI lineage: Eukaryota > Metazoa > Arthropoda > Insecta > Lepidoptera > Geometridae > Ecliptopera > Ecliptopera silaceata. The sequence continues at coordinate 8,974,035 of OW052193.1, read as the reverse complement.
CTCAAAAAACCATTCAGTAGATGTATGTATTGAAATAATTTCTTTCTTACAAAATACACTTGGTATAGCTTGGTACAAAAGATTATTTGAGACGTAAAACACAAGAAGTTACATAAAATAACCTATTAAAGTAATAGGTTGTAATTACTACCATAGAGTTCAATGACAACCAATTTGCGGGGAAAGCGGAACTAATGGTTACTTACATAAATCTTCTTATTTTATACGTAAAGCAGTCATTTTTAGATGAAAACAACACTGTTTTTAAGTAAACATGTGTTTTAGTAACTGAGCTTTATACCAAGTGAAAATGATGTCACAATATAATCACACATTTAAGGTAAAACAAGTACTTAGGTAAAGGATGAAAATATCACATAGAATTCATCACAATGTACACATAAAATAAAGAATGATAATATCTTATAGAATTCATTGAGAACCTAAAAAACTAAAGTAAAAAATACCATTTCAGAATGAACGCGCGTTTTTCTCATGAATGTCCCATTCTTTATTAATATTAACGTGTAAAAACAGTGACTAAACATCTAAACAACAAAAACAATTTATTTATATTTCATTATAATTTATCTGTAGCGTGAGCGTAACTACGATGAAGGCGCGTTCATTTTTATAATGGTTATCTTTACTACTAAATAAATGAACCTAACATTTGGCGGTAAGAACGCAGATACCTGTTGAGATACTTATGATGCAAGGATGCAAGTAGCTTACCACAGGGGCGCGAGCACGAATAAATGTGACAATCGTAAACGTAACGTATTTAAGACACACTGCGCGCTAACGCTGCAACGTTCGAGTGTACAACTGATGTTGATGCGCAGTGTATCTTAATACGTGACGATACGTCTAGGGCCCTTACCGAGTGCGCTCACGTACAAAGGACGTGACAATATAGATAATCTCCATCTCCGGTGCAGTTACTGATAACTATACTAACTACTGTATATATCCTCGATTGTCTCTACGTGGATAGTGGATATTTACTGCGACTAGATGTCGGAAGTTTATTCGCAGTTTATAGGATAGATCAACGAACCTAGGAGATATTTCTAAAACGTGACAATGTCGTCAATTTAAATAGGACACTAATAATAACTTCAATTTTTTATTTTTTACGGACTAGATTCACATTTAGATTTGTTTATACATATATGACTTTTTAGTTTTACTTCTAATTTTTTCATCCTAAAATCAACAGAATCACCAGGACTACGATAATAAATCAGATAACAAGTAAATCAATAAAGACAGAGTTGATTTTTGAGTTAAATATTTTGATCTCAGTTACTTTTACTTACAACTACAAAGCTAACTAGCAAAGCTTTTTAATTGCTTCTGTTTTCAAAGCTGTGCAAACCGGGCTAGTACTAATTAGTTGTATCAAAGCTATAGCTTTTCTGAAGCTATAAATAGCTTAAGCTGTCTAAGTTCTGAAGGTACCACTTAAATAAGAGCTGCTGCTCTGCAATATTCAAGAGACGACGGCAAAACGGACATGACTTGGTAAATGTCGGTCGCTGGTCGCAACGCAACTCACCGTAATTTGTTGTCTTATTGTTCACCGAGACGAGGTTTTTTTTATTTTTTTTTCGATTCACGTATTTGTACCTAATAAGAGGAAAGGTCGACTTTTTTATTCTAGAACACTTTAGTAAAATAAAAAGTAAATTAGTTATTTTTTTTTTAGTACTACTTTTTATGGTATTCATGAGACCAAAGCTAAATTTTTAAAAGCAAGAACTTATACGTTAAAAGTTATACTTTTTTTCATACCTAACTTTTATTATTTAATCTCTACCTACAAATAAAATAATAACGTACTTCAAGATAAAGCATGTTTTAATAATACTGCACCTCCATTCTCAGATCGTATCTTGAGGTCATTAGAAACAGGTGGGACAATTACTCGATTATAGTAAGTATAAGCACCATTCGATTTCGTACACGATTACCTCATGGCCTACTAAAAGCTCAAAATAATCGAATGAAAATATTAACCTTGTACAAACTTGTAATATAAAAAAATACCAACCGGTTTTAAAGCGTATAGAATTTACTTTGATACATTTTTTGAATACAAATTATGAGTAAACCACGGCGAATGCCTTTTGGAAGAAGCTTGACCATTTTTGGATACAAACAATACAGCAAAAGTTTACTAAAATATTCGATGCACATGTATGTATCATGCTTTAAAACAGATGTAGTGAATGCCTACTGTTTGGGTCATAAAGGCGTACACACACTCGGCATATGATGTAGAATACAGTGTTACACACATACAATACAACACTATGCGTATAGTTATAGACATACATACGTACAAGTTACTGACCATGGTTACTGATGATCGTTTAAAAGTAAACGCTTTTTAGAATATTTTGCAAAAATGGCAACATGGATATGGGGAGTGTTCCCATTTTCTCCTAAAACTGAAAAATTACGAATCAAAAGATAACCCAATAGTTTATTTTTTAATATTGGGTATTAATATACCCACATTGTAAACATAGATGCTGCGTTACCAAAAAATGTTAAAGCTATTGAAAATTTCTCAAACATCCAATACTAATATTGAATTGAAAACCGATCACATATTCTGTAATTACAACTTTAGCCAGACGAGTTCCAGACTAAAAATCCAGAAAGTTCCAGAAAATTCGGGAACATGTGATGTTCGCATTCCTGTGTACTTCCAAGCATGCAGCATAAATCCTCTTTACTATAATAAACATTTTGGATAAGCCGCGCCATGGTCCAACGCACATGGCCATGACATCACCCTGCGCCATTTACTCCGACACCATCCAACCAAAGTATTCCGAGAACCGGGACAAAGAAATATACGCTAACTTGCACTCGTAAATATGTCTTCAAAGAAAATGTAATTGTTTTTCTCAAGGAAACTGGCTGGGCTTTTAAAATGAAGAAAGTCAGTGGAAAAACAACATTTAGATCAAAATTAAAGGCTCAAAATATTAAAAAAGTGTTATAAGAAGTATATTAAGAAGTAGTAGTAGTAGTAGAAGTATATTCAAAGAAGAAAACAATTTCGGATGAATAAAAAACAAAATACATGAAGTCAATGATGAAATGAATACAATGCTCAATGAACCTAGCGAGTCTCAAAAGAAAAAATCCTTACTAAAATCCAGAATTGGTTATGGAGACTAACAACAAGCAGATGATATCGTGAAAATTAAACACACACAAATAACAAACGTAAACTCAACGATACAATGACACACAACATCTCATCTTACCTTACTCTCCACGTAGAACCCAGGAAATGACTGGCAGCGTGGAAAAAATAAAGATAAAGATAAAATACATAAGATAAATACACAAATAACAGTACACAAATATAATGTACCTCTGAGGGGTAAGTACGAATAAATGTGACAATCGTGAACGTATCAAAACAGTGACGTATTCGAAACACACTGTGCGTCAACATCAGTGTATCTACCATGAGATGTCACAGTAAAATCGCCTGACTTTACTACAGTAGTTACGTCAATATTAGTATGACAAATTTTAGTACCCAACTATCCGCTAGAGGCGCTGTACAAATCTTCATACATTTTTTAACTACAGACGCTAGCGAGTATAGTAAATATAGTATAGTAAAAACTCAAGGTAGACCTACAGCTTTACTTTCGAACGTTGCAGCGTAAAGTATCTTAAAAACGTTACGTTTACGATTGTCATAATTATTAGTGCTCAGCCGTCAGGTAACTTCCTTAAAACGAACACTCATCCTCAGACTATAATAAAACCTAATGAAAGAAGTCAAAACCCTCAAATGAGGATAAATTAGACGCTTCCGTTTATTCCAGACATTTCCATGAAACAGAAATGTGCCACTCATTATGTTTTATTGGTATCAAGTGTTCAGTCTCCCAAGGAGTTAGGTCTTTAGCGCAGAATATCAAGTACTAATCATAACAAAGTAACAAGTCTATCAATATAAGGTATGTTTAAAATAATAATAATATAATAAAAGAACTTTATTAAAAAGTTCTTTTATTATATTATTATGAAAAAAAAAGTTCTTTTATTATCTTTTATTATATATGAACAGTCACTTTCAAGATCTAAGATTTACAGCGCTTATTTGTTTTTGGTTGGTAGATACTTGAAAAATCTGCAGCTCACGAGAATTGTGCTTTTTTCCTTATTGAAATATTAATCATATTTTTTTTTTAATTTATTTTATTTATTTTTATAAATTTATGTTTTATTGTATTTTTTGAATATCTAATCTATCTCGCTCATTAAAAGTATTGGCTAGGTGCTAAATAAGTTTGTTTTTTAGCTAATCAACGCCCCATCATAGAGTTATACAAATCTATACATAACCTTTCAACTGGATACAATTATAATGATATAAGTCAGTCTATATGATTTAGTTAAATAGTAGATTAATAGAAAGGGTTTCTCTACAAACAAAGTCATTCATCTTCATGAGAAGTGGAAGGAGCTCCGTATCCGCTCTCATTGTTTAAAGACATCCCGTCAGAACAGTGCCATACAAACTGGTATGTATGCCAGGAAATACCAAATGAAAACTGCGATAGGTACATAAGTATACTAAATTCCTTAGAAAAGTTAATTTAAATGGTAGTGAGTTTTTTTAATTTAAACGATTTAGGATTGAAATCAAAAGTAAGGTCGAAAATGTGACCAAAAATATCACCTGTACTTTATGTTAATTAAAAATGTAAAACCACAAAATTTTCAGATAAAGATAATGAAAATACGCGATGCATTTTAGTGTGTATGTTACCACGAGGCACTTCGCAAATCATTAAGAAGGATAAAGTAATAAATAAAAAGTAAATAAATAAATAATAGGATAAAATCATAAAGGTGTAAAGTTAATATTATTTTAACATCGTAAATAAATAAATCGTATTTTACCATTAAAAATAAGTTATACGTTCGAAATACAGAGAGACGAGTTAAAACAACTGCTGTGGAACTCAATTTTGATTTATGCGAAGAGTTAAAACATGCGCCTACGCACCCTATTTGTCGTGCGAAGCGCACGTCCCCATGAATTCCTTTCAGAGTGTTCCCGATACAATAACTAATGAAACATACATGAGATCCATATACTTTGGGGGTGTATCCTGACAACTGAAATGTTTTTGAACTGTTATTTGATCAAATTGCAGTTCAGTTTTCTTTTTCGTCTTTAATTGATATTTTGAATGATCGATTTTCATACCGTTTGATAGAATTAACGAAAAATCAGGTAGGCCATGCTCAAATCAGGTAGGTCATGTTTAAATCAGGTAGGCCACGTGCTAAAGCGCGGCATTGACATAATTTTTAACAGCTCAGTCATAATTTTATACAGCTCAGTCACGTCAGTCCACAATTTTTGTGGACACGGAATACTGATGAATTACTATAGTAAAATCATCGAAAACTGAACTGCAACTGAAAGGATATTCGGTCACGCAAGTTTCCCTTTACTGGATAGCCCCCCTGGAAGCTTTGTGTAGGTACGTACACTCGTTTGGTTTACCACTCTCGAACAAACGTGCAGCATTGTATGGACTATACAATGTTGCACTTGCTTAAGGAAAGTATCATATTATTATGAACATAATAAATCACAGATCTTATCAGCAACACGTCTGTCAGCAATAATAAAAGTGTAATATTAACTAAGAGTTTTATTTTTAAGTTTGACGAAAGACACAGCTTTGTGTATCTCTCGTCAAACTCAAAAATAAAACTCAAATATTTTTTATTCCGTAAAATCATTCGGATTGTTTAAAATCGTCTTAGAGACTAAGTGATTTTTTAGATCCCAGTTCCCTTCAGTCAAGTCCCTTGGAAGATATTAGATCGAAAGATATTAGAGGTAACCCCAGAGCAGACTGTTTTTTGGATTTGTAGTGGACTCAAGCTCGCCATAGACTAAGATAGATACCGAGAATAATGTTCTAGTTAGTTCTATTTCACACTAACTAGAAGTCAAAAAAAAAAGCGATGAAAAGACAGGACACTGTGTTTTGAATCAGTCATGTGACTTACTTGGAAAACGCCAGTCAACCTCACCATATTCAAGACACCAGTTATTCAATGCAATATGTACTTACTAAACATATGTTTTATGTCCAAACAATAAGTAAAAGAAAACTTGTCTGAGTTATGTATAGAAAATGCTATGTCATGAAAGTAAGCGAACAAACTTATCTGAAGAGATTTGTCAACTTTGTTTGCAAAGTGGCACACTGGTGTTGACCGACTTATGAATATATTGTGCTATAAACACAATTTGATGAATGACCAAGTAGGTCGCACAAAAAGATGTCCTAATTGGATCGTGAATCTTGTGTGAACCATCTTCCATAATTTCTGTCAAATATGTGTACTTAATTCGTGGTTTTTAAAATAACAGAAATTAGATAAAATAAGATGAAGATCTGCGGAGTGTAGCTGGCAAACACTGGATAAGAAGAGCCGAAGACCGGGCTCAGTGGCGCGTCTGCGGAGAGACCTACAGTCCGGCCAGCCGTCTAACAGTGGACTAATATAGATCGATGATGATGATGATAAAGAGAATACTGAATTATCTTTAAACAGAGCAATTCAATTCCAGTTGAAATGTATTATGTAAGAAACTAAACACTGAAATGTTTAGGAAAGCGGAACAAACGAATCATGGTAGGTGTTTTCCAATTTGTAAAATAATGGCTTTAGACACTCACCAAAAAACTGTAGTGAAAGTTTTGGTAAATAACATTGATTGAGACAAATATAGCAATGACTAGCAATATATCAAAGCATTTGACGTGAAAAGCACATCTAAATCGATATATTTTACAATTTGTAAGATCAAAGGTTGCACTAAATCATATAGATTTATGTTAAGTTAACAACGAACACTGAACTACCCTCAGATGTGGCGATGCATCGTTTTAATACTTATTCCGCAAAATCACAAGGATCACTTAGAATCGCCAATAGTACCCCAAGTACGAGTTTGTGCACACACGGATCGCAGAGACGCAATCGCCGAGCGCCACCGATTTTGTATGGAGATCCAAGCTTCCCAAGAAATCTGCTAGGGGCGCAGCGCCCCTAGCTTTCTTGAGAAGCTTGGATTTCCATACAAAATTGGTGGCTTGCGATACGAAGGCGATACGTTCGTATGCATGTGCAAAACTCGTACTAGGCCTTCAGGTTCCTGGTGCCAGTTCCACGATACTAGAGCCTAGAAAAACGGGAAAGATACTATGGTCTGGTTTCTACAGTTTGTATGATTCTTATTACAAAGAACTTTAATATTTTATCCATAATATAGTTATTATAAAAAGATTTAAACAATGCGGATATCCTAAGGATATATAAAATGATACAACAGTTAACGCGCTTTAACTATAGGTATTAAAGCTAGCTATTCATTGCTCTAGTTACAGTATATGTACAAGGTAGGTTGTGAATGCCGACAGCAAATCAACATAATGCGACAAAAAAGTCACGGTACATTGCAATCTAATTTAGTAACTACATCCGGTTTCGACCGTTCAGTTACACAGCAAAAAACCTTCATAGAGGCATTATTATCTACTGACCCGAGTTGACCGAATAAACTAAAAATATACGCGAAATATCGACTTGAAATCAATATGTTCATGATATACAAGCTTCATTCCTTACAGACTACAAGTACAGGTTTTATTGATTGTGAAATAAGAAGTAACTAGTATTGAAATAGGTTTATTTGTAAACCGTGTTGTTTGATTGAATACGATTGACTTCGAAGTATTAACACAGAATACCTTAATGTACAATTAGCATCAGAAATGTAGCACTACTTTCAACAAATTTGTTGTAAAATAAAGTAATTAATGCTTGGAATGTACCTACGCAAAATGCTAGAACTTTTCATTCATCAAGTGTCTGAATAACATTTTTACAATTCTTACTACTATAAACTCTTTCAGTTTTCTAAATAAATCCGCTGTAAGATAAGAAAAAAACAACGCCTAATTTAATTAATTTATAATTTGTCGTTTTGATTAGAGTAGTATTTATGTAAGTAGTGCAAATAATTGTTTTCTTTTGAACGTGGAGAGCGGCTAGCGACTGCGGAGAATGATGATGATAATGAATCTATTCTATTCTCTAATTAATACTCGAGGCGGGTCAAGACGCAACGTAATCAATTTATTGTAAATAGTTTCTTTCGTTACAAAACAGATTCCAATCTACAAAGTTACTAACACCATACAAATCCGCGGAAGCGTAGCCAAGCCCATAACAAATTAGTTTAACGTCTTATAGTGTGAGCTTTATCTCATAATTTTTTAAATCCTATTAACGTAAGTTTCTCATTCGTTGCGCGTTGAAAGACTATTACTTTTTTTCTAGCAATATAAAAGCCGGAGATATTTCCCGGTTCTCAGTAACAGGATGCTATTTGAAAAATGTGTACCGTTAAAATGTGCGTTTAATTGAAACTTCAATTGCTTATTATGAATATGTTTCAGCTCAAATTACCTTTATCATCCTACTTTCAAAAGGAGGTACCCGAACTGTGTATTTTAAACGAAAAAAGGTACAATTGTATTTTTTTATATGTCCCTTAGTTTATTTTTTTAATTGAACTGATTTTGACGATTCCTTTTATACGATCAATATAGAAGCATGCACCACGTGTTAAACATGCCTGATGATATAATGGCATCGAAAAATTCTAGAAGTTTTTTAAGACTTTTTAAGGGTAAAATATTAAAAGTTATGCTTAGTAGATAGATTTGTTGATTAGGACTAGATAGATTTGTTTGTGTGATATGTAAAATACTTACAGCAAGTTCTTCGCTAGTATACGCGGTGAGGATCCGCCGATCCTGCTGCAGTACGCAGTAGAACGGCTCCCAGGACAGTGGGACCCCAGTAGCTGCACCACCAACCGCGCTTGGAGCCACATCTGTTGGAAAAAACACTTTTATTAAAGCGAAAGGAATTGGCAAGTAGGTGCTGCGATATCTAATAAATTTTAAAAAATAAATAAATATTGCCCCCTATCTTAAAAAACGTTAGCGTCATCATTACGTATGGTAATCAGTGCTTCAAGTCTGCGCTAACTTTTTATAAGATAGATAGATAGATAATATTTAGCACCTATTCTTCACAATGCGATAACGCTTTAGTAACTACCGAATTAGCGTCTTCGGCTCCTCTATTATAGAAAAACATATGTTATGTAATTACTTATTTTTGTAACCTAGATTTATGTTTGTTTTATTTATTACTTTGTACGCTCTTCTATTGATTATTAACTTTTTATTTATTCATTACAAATAAACAATCAAATCTTTCAACTTTATAATATAAGTATAGATAAGAACTTCAAATTATAAGCGAAATGCACTTTACTTGTGTTTTCCAAAATATTAATGGGTTGTTGGATTGGGTTGTACACTTTCTTGTGTATTTTAAAATTCACTACACAAATTATATTTATGACCAACTTTCAACGTAACAAAACAAAGTATAGATACTAATACATATGTTTTACAAATGAATACTCTGAGAACACTCTTGGCGTAGTCTTGTGAAATACTTGCAAAGCTTTTGTTTATTCATATAAAGACACTGCCCGCCGTATGAAGCAACTATGTAAAATAATAGTATAAAAAATTTTAATAAAAATTTGTCAGTAAAAACGGTTGAATAATACAGAAAACAACTGTTTTCGACCTAACCCAGCCTGGGTTAGGTCGAAAACAGTTGTTTTCTGTTGATTTTAAAACAAAAAGTGCACTTTAATTTTAGTTATAGCTATAAAGGTACACAAACATCCAAATATCTAAACTTTCACACTTTAAAATTTGTAGAACAACAAAAAAGTTTTTATTTAAAGCTACGAGTAACTTGTACTAGTGAATTTATCCTCTAAGGTAGCCTTACCTTAGAGGATAAATTCCATATACTATGATTACTTCCAAAAAACTAAAGTAAGTAGGTAGCTAAGCTACACTTTTCTCCTATACATGTTTTAGTAGCATACCGCATACCTACAATCTACATATTATCACAATGTATTAATCTACCACCTAAAAATAATCTTACATAAACCTACCAATAAAAACATTATGCAAAACAAGCTGGAAGGAAGAAACGTGAAAGCCGATAAAACGGAGGATGTGACCATTACTTAGAACAGGATCTGGCAACGATCCAGACAACAGAATAAATAGTAGGTGTAAGACATGACAAGAAAAGTAAATCAATGATTAAAGTGACAGAGCACAGTTACTGATGCAGAGTAAGCAAGACCGGTGAGACTTGATGTTACTTATGTGGAAACGTTTTACGTAGTTTGAAGTTTAATTACTACTTTCTTTTACTACGTATTTTATTTTGAACTATGTATTTATACAAATAAAAGGCATAAATATATTTTTAATCATTTCATTCTGATCAGGAAGCAATTGTTTTAACGCAAGTTACAACTACTATGATGACGTTTTTAAAATGAATATCATTAGGTTATCTGGTTTTGGAACTTTTCATGTAATAATGAGTATCAATTTAGAAATTCCAGTTGTTAATTTGAGTTGCCATATCCAATGATTTGTCCAGAGGTAATATGTTTGATAGTTATTTTTATTATTTATTTTAACAAAATACTATCTAGACAGGTTATTAATAAGCCTGTCTGTTTAAGCCAACATCCTCCATTAGCAGTTATGTAATTAATAGATTAGATACAGCATCCACCTGTCGTTCGTTCTTGCAATCACTAGAACTTGTTAGCCTTCATTGAGACAAACATTAGATTGGAGCTGGTTTGCAATAAGCTGTTCTATTCTATTAATAAATAAAGTTCAATTTTCATTATCCTGACCTCGTTTAATCCATACCCAACTAAGGTCAAGCTCTCTAACTTTACAAATAACTCAAAGGTTTGGTTTTGGTGTGCCAATCGGTTTTTCAAATACAAAGGTAAAATTTTAAATCCATTAATTTATTCAGCGTGGTGTGTGCAATTTCCATAAAAAAATAATTATTTATCAAGAGACTATTAAAGCTTTTGCGGTGAACATGAAATATGTGTTAAACGTTTTTTTTTTGCGGTTTCGTGTTTGACTGTCCCATCACAATTTTGCCAATATTTGTTTATGCAATAAACTACTTCTTTTTTTTCTATATTATAACATTTATACACTTAATTTGTCTATTTTCATAGGATTTTCTGAAATACCTTGGATATTAGAGTAACAGTAGAAAATCGAAATATATCTCGTTAGATGAGAATTTGCTAGTTAAAACTGTATATAGTTGAGACCAATAGTAATAATTGAAGCACTTATTCAGCTAATAAAATTCAAAGTTGCTACAACAAGATTGCTCTACTTGGATTAATGCGTTCCATTTAATCTATTATGCAGTGAGTCACAAAATGAATGCATGTCATATTTTAGTCTGCAGGAATAGTTTGTTGTTACTACAAACGAGAATAACATGAATCTTATACAGAGGAACTACAATATCATGATGAAGAGCATTTTCATATGCGGTATTATATTTTAAGCAGTCTTGTTTTGGCAGTTTTGGCGCCGAAGCTTTCAGACTTTGGCAAGTTTTGGGGTCTTATCCCCAAAACTGTTGTAGGACGATCTTACTGTTGTTTTATTTTCCAAAACCTTGATAACAAAATTTTGATAGCCTAAAAATATTGCAGTTTCTTCTAAGATTATTAATTATTAAATATAAGCTTTAACGATAAAGCCGTTTTTCATTCTAAGATATATCAAAGATTAGTTTTCAAATTAGGTTAGTTTAGAAAATAGTAACGTAACAATATGCGACTCTAGTTCGAGTTATAGACAAAATATTCTCGAGATAACTGTATTTGTAGATCGATCTGATTTATTAGAGCACTTAACTGTACTTACACATTAATTGGCTTTAGTATGTGTAACATTCGACGATACAAATCGTAACCGGATGTAGGTAACTTACGAAGTCAATTTAGCATCTATTTACTAAAAACGGAAACAAAGAGATGCCTTTTATTAGCCGTATCGTTTATCATAAATTGACAGTGACATGAAAATGACAGTTATACAAACTTACATTGACGGTTTCTAAAATTATGTCATTTAATAAATAAATATTCACGGACATTTCACACATCACACTCTAGTGGATAATTTTTTGTATGATGTCATTATTTTGAAAACCGGCAACAGGTTAGAGCCATAGTTGTATATTTTAAAAGTCACTTTTATCAGCATAGATTTTAGTATCATAGACCTACAAAACGTACAACTCGTAGAAAGTACACATCGTATCGTCGGAAAACTAGTACTACAAGTTTTACGCGTCGGTATTATTTTAACGAACTGTCAGCTGCCGATCAGCAGCTATTGACAAATAGCTGTAAGTATTGTAGACGTGCTCGTGTTGACGTCAACACCAATATTATTCTAAGTTTACACGAAAACTATGTATCGTATCGGTATCAGTCAGTGTGCAAACGCTCATTGCTATAACCCGCCACCCACATCGCAAAGTATCTTCGTGATAATCTCCCGCAGATTGTGCCAACAAATGCTCGAGGCAGGCTCTATTGAGAATGTGATATTTCATTACATAGGAATTACATTTATCTACACCCACTCAGTCTTTTTGCTAAGGCTTTTTTAGCGCGTAGATGATCTAAAGAGCACCAATTTGTTAATGCGATATGAACTAAGTACTTCGGTGAGTTTTATCATGATAAAAGATTAAATAGCATTTTCATACATCGTTGAGTGTTCAATTTGAACACGACATTTTTTAAGGGAAGATTGCAACTGAGCGTACTTAAATTTATTTAAAATATGATACGCAAGATAAACGGTCTATCTTATAAAAAGTAAGAGTACTGATTACCATACGTAATGATGACTAAGATAGGGGTTAAGTCCTTAAGTATAAGTTCCGTCTAAGCACATTATTTTAATTTGAAAAAACTTATTTATAAACAATCATTAGAGTGCTTCGTTTCATTCTATTTGTAAACAAGCAGTTGAACTGTTCAAAGGAAAGCCGTTTGCAATGCAACTGCAGCAAGCATTGTTGATATTAATTAGTGCTAATTTCACCATTTATCATTGCACGCAGTGCGGTTACACAATGCTGCGTTTACGAGATGAGTTTTACTTTCAATCTTGGTGTTTATAAAACCACTAAATAAAAAGAAACTAATTGTTTAGTGATAAAGCGAAATCTGTGTGTTGTTTTATTCACAGAAAATAAGAATATAGTTATGAATTCTTAGAATAATACATAAATAAATAAATAGAAATTTTGAACTAGCGACTTCGAAACGGAAGACAACAGTAACTGCTCTACCCGTTTAGGGAGATTTTGTCACTTTTAAAACCAAGGTCCATGGGCTTACCTTGCGACTAGCAGTAAGCATGTTTGAAGTAAGCCGGATAGAATGCTCTCAGATACATATTAGCTCAATAAATAGGTATACACTGGACAATTCAGAAATATCCAACAGTTCTACAGACGTGGAAGCTTTGCAGCAGCTTCAATATCTACTAAAAAATAAAACAGCAAAGACAAGTCGTAGGTAAGTATGGTTAAATAAATAATTAAATAATAAACTGATGGTATTACATAATTAAGATTATGATCTGTGACTGCCATTACGTGCGTACGCGTCAATCGTCTAGATCACGCAACAATTATACTGCCCTGCATTCAACAATACTTGTGAGAATGAGAACCGTGTACAATGATCCATCTCATAATAAAAAAAACAAAATTCTAATGCATTTGACACTTATTTTTTAACGTGACTATTAAATTTTGACAAGTGTTTCAGCTCAGCTTGATACTTGCTTTACTTTCTTTTCTCTCTCATCAAGAACAAACATTTATTTGTTGTAAGTGATTAAATAATATAAGTAAGAATGTATTTACAAAATAAAATCAGTACCATATCGGTATATTAGCTTCCATAGTACAAGCTTTACTAAGTTTGGGACTAGGTAGCGGTGTGAAATGTCTATAAGTAAAATCCAATCTATATGGGGTTCCCTACGCAGGGAGATACCGATATGATTCATGATGACAGTTGTACAAATAAAAATGACGGTGTCGAAGCGTCTAGTACAACTGTATGAGTTTAGATCTCGACAGATATTGTCTAGGTAGGTACTATCTTTAACTTTATTCTATGAGTAACTTTTATTAAGTATCTACTGTTAGCAAATGTATTTGGTAAGTTTATTTATTCCTATTGTAAATACATACTTCAGACTATTTTAAACAATTTACAAAAGCTTACAATGTAAACATCGCAGATACAACCTCGAACAAATACTCCGAACAAAAGAATAGGCTTTTCTGTTCAGTGGTAAATAAACATAATCCTAAAATCGAGCTCGTGCGCCTAGCCCCGCCTGCGGCTATCGAACCCACTATCGGAGAGTTGGTCACGCACGCTCTTGCACTATGAATATGGCCCCGGGCTAAAATACAAAAAACACGTAGAACTGATTACGAATCCAGAAATAGAAACTTGTTTTATGTATGGAAATACCACACAAAAGATGAATCTAACGCGTCGAGCCCTCACATTCGCACGAATACGTGAGCTTAGTGTAGGACGACAATCGTTGTTTTGCGTGAATCTTTGCATATTTCAAAAGAAAAGGATCTGTACATAAGCCGAGGGTTGGTTTGTATCCAGATACTTACCAACCCTCGGCTCCCTGGGCCAGTCCAGGAGCGACATTATTAAAAAACTACATCACTTTGTTTTTAGTGGCGCGTCTTGGGAGAGACCTTCGTCCAGCAGTGGACTGATACAGGTTGATGATGATGATCACTTTATTCAATTTCTTGGGTACGCTTTAAATCCTGGTTTCGACCAGTTGAGCTTTCGCCGTTTGCAACGGTTCATGTGTATTTTATAAATACTGTATAGCTCGTAATTTTCTGAATAAATTCAACTGTTTTAATCTTTTAAAAATGTAAATCTAGATCAAATTAAAACCTGCTACATCAACTTTTTTTACAAGCTTTCAGCAGATAAAGCTGCGCTGATAAAATCTTAGATGATATTTAGATAAGAAATGAGGAACAGAGAAAATTAACCAGTACCAGCTCTACGAACCGTAAGCAAAATATATCTGAACACAAATATTGAAACTGTAATTATATGTATAGCGTAAAGTCCAGAGAATATCCTATGAATAGGTAAGATAGGATAGGATTTTTTTGATTTACTTAAACTTTGTAAAACTGTGACCAAATCTATTGAAGTCTATGTAAATCTGAGATATAGATTAAATACTTTTATGAGTGAAAAAGGGATAAGACTGAAAACCGCGTGCACCGATTCTAAGATCCAAGTAGGATTTGACAAACGCAGGCCCAAATCCTCCGTCTAGTTTACTACGGCCTGTTTTCTACCGTTTTTTTGTATGATCCTTCTAACAAAGACCAAATACTTTCTAAGGTTGGATTTGGTTGGATTAAGCCTACAATGACATAAGCTCAACATCATACTGCAAATTGTGCCTCTTCGCTTTCAGGGTGCTTAACGCCGGTGACATCTTGTTAGCATGCCCGGGGCAATACTTCAATGTTGCCAACCAGCGAGTACAGTTGACGTCGTCAAATGAACAAGAAATACTTGTCTTTTAACGTTTTCACTCTATTATATTCAACAACCGCTAAGTCGATGACTAAGGATTGCCAGCTCATTTTATAAAACCCGATAATATCTCCCAAATATAGTCATACAATCAATGTAAGTGCTTGTATTTGACTATCAATACATTTTACGATGCTTAATTTACCGTTATGTACTGTAGAGATTTGTATAAAATTACATATTCATTAGAATATTTATAGCATGCAAATAACTTTATTCCGTGGATATCGTAAACATGCAGATGAAAATAAGGTGTAAAAGTAATGCGTTCAAGCATTCCATGTCCAAAAACACCTGTTTTATTTACAAATCAGTCTGAAATCTCTGTGAAATCCGAGCATTATTTAAATAAACCGACACTTTTATAAGCTTTGGAAATAGCTTCAGCAAGGAGAGACAGCGCGTGGGAGGCCTTAGGCGCCACACCTACAACCAAGCGGCACACAAGCAAACTGTACGAAACACCATGCTATACAACCACAACAATATACACTTGTATACCAGGGCAAAAGGATCCAACTTGGACTCTGTTTATTTATAAATTAGGAGCCTGAAGATACCGTTTATAGCAATAAAGGAAAGAGTAAACACATTAAAAAGATGTAGTCTTCAAATATTTTTTTAGAACGTATTTACACTCGAGAAAACTTTCTCATATACGACAGTGTAACAGTAGTCGCTATTGGTCAAAAATAATAAATCGAAACAAGAACTGGGCATATACATACACGATTTATAGGTTTCTGAATTATTCTAGAAACTGGTTGATTCTAGATATTGGTCTAGTTTTCGCAAAAGTTTAAATATATTCGCACAAACTCTGTATGAATATGACTTTGGTTCTCACAGAACTTTCGACTGTTGACTCTTTAACGAGCAGATTTTATTACCTTTTATTCGAGCTTATTACCCTTGAACAAGTTGACAACAATTGCTTCGAGAGCAAACCACTAATTGCTAAGACATAAAATGCGCGTAAAGGGTCACTTTATTATTAAAACAAGGTTACTAGTTTTTCAGACCTTATTCAGGCTAAAATTAATACCATTTATGAAGATCAGAAAGTTCATGTTTCTAAATATACTTAAATTGTAAAACTACTTAATAAAGGCTTAAAATTATAGTGTGGGTATATTCCAGATGTAATCGCTTACGTAAAATATGTTTTATAATCTAACTGATAAAGTGTGGTAAGATGCTTTTTGAAGTAAGAGTTTAACCGCTAGCTGAAGAAATCGTGACCAACGAGATTCGTTAGCTCTACCATGAGTTTTTACTATACTATATTTACTACACTCGCTAGCGTCTGTAGTTAAAAAAATGTATGAAGATTTGTACAGCGCCTCTAGCGGATAGTTGGGTACTAAAATTCGTAATACTAATATTGACGTAACTACTGTAGTAAAGTCAGGCGATTTTACTGTGACAACTCATGTCAAATGTTGTAATAAAAGTCGACTATTCTATTCCACTTGACATTCAATAAACAACAATCAAGTTAATTTCATGTTGTAACGCGATATTAAGCGTTTTGCTAATGATTCATTCATTTCATTTCATAAAGTCTGTCCCCAATTCAAAATGTCATACCTAATTGATATATTTATTGGTATTTTATGCTGAACTTTAGCATAATTATATCAACTTTTCATAAGTACTGGAAACCAGACAGTTGGTATGATTAGTGTTTTTATTATGCACATGGCTTACGTGTAAGTTACTATAATTTCTAGTTATTATGATGCAAGTTTTTCCTATTTGTAAGTTCTCTAGTTCGCGTAAACTTAAAGGTCACCTGACCGGCTTCGAGGGCGTCGCCCTACTAGCGGCTGGTATACTCGCATGTATAAATGTTATGCCCTTTTACCAACTATTGGAGCTTAAAAGTTTTTGTCTCAAATCTCTTACTTTAGTTATTTACGTACAGTCACCACGAAAATCTTCGCTTTGAAAACTTATTGCAGCAATCTATCTTTTGTTACTTTTGTATTAAGTTTGTTCTATGAGTAAGATTAGAAATAAATATACGCAAGAATTCTTGTCATCAACGATCGTGGGAATAATAATTCTACGTAATTCCCTGTCATAGCAAACGTCGCGTCGTCGCCTACTCATTGCTCAGTCTTCATAATAACATTCTTGGGGTCTTTGTGCTCGAAGAAACATTTTTCAATTACGTTCATCTCTATTGTAAGTATCATGTTCAGACAATAAGTTTGTCATGATTGGTGCGTAGGTGGCGATCTTGTTATACTAATACAAGTACGTGTAGCAGAGACGGTTGGAATTATAACATTGACAATGTGGGCAGATGAACTTCGACAATACGTACGAGTGTAAAGAGACAGGCGCGTCTGACGCCGACGGGTAGCTCGTGCTTCGAATACAAATCAGCGTGAACTGAGAGGCATTCTACCCACAGAACCCTCAGTAACGTTAAAAGCTTGTAAGTGACGTCTACCGTGCAGTGCTTTTACAATGGGTACCAGTAACGAATTCTGCACTCGCGAACAGACAGGAGCTTTAAATACTCTCAACGCAGTAAGACCACACCTAGTTTGAAGACTGCGTGAGATTGCTATATAGACGTAAAGTAAGTTGAAATACAAATTAAACCTGTAGTCTATGAACATGCATATAAAATTATAGCTTATCGGATATAAAATATAGCATTTCTTCTACTAATGCAATATGATTCAAAGCCGTGCTATCAAAATAATCTCACAAATGATAAAGTAAAATAACAAATGAAAAGCGATACTGTCATGGTCTATCAACAACATCAATATAGTAAAATGGATTCAACATTTTGATATCTTGTGCAACATTTTATGATTGAATTGAGCTATGTGCAGGCATAATTTACAATGTGAGATCATTGCAGCAACTATGAGTAGGCGACATCCCGTAAGCCAGGCCTGCTGACAGCAAGGAGAAAGCGGCACTATTTGTCAACTGACACAATTAACTCGACACCACTTCTCACTGACAGTGCTGTGGGTTATTTATAACAGAAAATTAACGGGAATACGGATGCAGTAATCAGTCCAACACTTGGCTTACTCAAACCAAAGATGCGAACAACTCTTACGATCTATTAAGCTTATATGACTTTACTTACAGCAGAACATAACAAGTTTATACCATAAATGTTCAACAATTATACTGCTTCTTGTAGAGAGATCAAACTGTAAATATCTCGGGAAGTTGTGTTACAATTCCAGCGATCAATTAGAATAGCAAACTGCTTTTTTAACAGGATACCAGCCTGTTAAGGAACAGGATACCTCGAGAGATGTAGATATACGAAGGAAGTGCAGAAAAAAAGTATGTCAGCCGTGCTGAATGGCATATTGGTTTCTCGTATTTCTTTCACAAAAGTTTGTGCTGTCTTCGTCAATCATTTTAAAAGCTCATCTAATTTCTGTTTAACTTGTTAATAAAATCAACTAATTTGAGACGAAACTATATACAACGCATGCTGCGTGCTAAATGATGTACGAGTACTATGTTGTAAACACTAAACACTACACATGAGAATCCGATTGTGGTTTCAACTTTGTTCTATTCTATAGCGATGCTAATTTCAAGGTGCAGGTTGGTGACAGTGTTTAACACAATTCCACAGAAACTATAACAATACAGCATTGTACAAGATAATGGGTTTCCTACTGACACGGCTGATGTAACAAAGGTTGGATAACGTTTGTGGAAACAGTGGAAACCCTACGATCTCGGCCGTTCAAATCTGCTCGAGTGCTAGTAGGCGTCATACAATACAATACAATACTATCTACCACATACTATGATGCTATTTTGCGTAAAAGATGAAATGGATGTTGGTAGGTACATCATCATCTAAGACACAATCACGCCTTACGATCACGGGAACTGCAAATCGGTCGCGAATTTAAAAACACTGCGCATTAACACTAGCTCGACAGTCAAATATTGCAATGTCACCGCGCAGTGTGTCTCAAACGCTGTTACAATTCCAATAATACATACTTCGGTTCTGAACTTTCGTGTCAAAAATGATGTGTTGAGACGAGGAACGTGGAAACTAGAGCAGTATATACTTTCATTCGTCCATTTCGAACATCCAAAAACCAGATTTTGTAATATTATGAAAGGAAGGAAAATTAATGAACCATCCATTGCATTAGTTCTCGGATTTCGAAACTTAAACTCAATCTAGATACCAGTAATTTATTACCAACAACTTTGCTATAAGATAATATGATACCTACTTCAGTATAATATTTTAAAATATGATGCTATTTTTATTTAAAAACTGATTTAAGATCTCTCTGAGGTTTTTTGTAATGGTGGCAAGTGCCCAACGAAATGATTTTTGATAAAATAAATATATAAAATATAATAAAAATGTAATTCAACCGAAACAGCCTTTTAGTAGTAAAAAATTCAACTAAATTGTAATGTTACAATAACAATGTCATCCTCATTTAATTAAGACAATTAAGCAACTAAGCAAAAAACTTTGCAATTAAGACTGTATTCATTGTATATACCTACTCATTAAAAATAGTAATGATGTATTAAAGCTCAGTACCCAATCACTTCCGTAGAATGTATATAAAAAGTGTAGTTCTTCCGCTGCACATTATGTAACTATGTTATGGTGGCAGAATACACAGTAATGGCTTTTTTCACACTGACGACACGACACATAAAGGATATCGGAGAGTTAATCTCAATACGTTTAAGTATGCATTACAATGTCCAATTTGCAGAGCGCTAAATTAGTAGGTACACTGGATAAACTAGCGTAGCATTACTCAAACGATCGCTCTTACAAATATTTGCAAACTTTAAAAATATACACACTCGGCACAAATTACCGATATTTTCGTCGTAGCGGAATCGGAAAGTGTGAAACACTCAATGGTGTTCTGGTTAGATGTAATGCTATGTTTTGTGGATAGTGAAATTATCGTTGAGATGATACTTTCTAAATTGATGTGAGACGGCACCGTAACTATATTTCTAAGGTTCTCTATACCACAGTAGTTTATAAGAATATTATCACCAACTTTGTTGGCATAGTTTTATGGAGTCAACACAGACTGCAAAAGGCTCAAAATGTTACCGGCAATACCTATTTATATGTGTAAATGAGACCTACGTGTATGTCCATGCTTAGACTTCTGCATATACCTATCAATGTAATTGAACCTACGACAGGTGTCAAAGCTTGTAGTCAAAGTTGGTAGTGGCTCTACCTTCCATTTAGTTCCAATGCAAAATTTAACTCTCCATAATACAAGCTTTGCTTTGCTATGTCTGAAAGGGCAATGAATATATATTTTTATGTTTCGTGTTTAACTAGCTTCCCTTCGATAAAGCGATTTAGTTCCATAAATACAATAAACACTATTCAAAAAACTAAAGAACATTAAACTATGTCTGGCCTTATAAAACAACCATCAAGGTCTTTTTACAACCAACGATCAGGAACAAAGTCAAGCAACGACTTGCTATAACAAGAAGTCATCCGAGCGACTTCCATTCATCAAAAGAAATCAAATTATCGTATGAATGCAATTCATAACGCCATTGAGATCGGAGCGTGATGAACACGCAAGCTATGCGCTTAGCCAGAATTAAGTCAAGCCAGATAATAAATACAGGGTGTGCAAGAATAACTTTGTAAATTTTAAAGCATTATATGTCTGATCAAATAGTAATTGAATAACGAAAAATTAATTAATTCATATTATCCAACTTAGATACAAAAGATGCTACATGGTCAATCAGTAAGTAAAGTGAGAGTAACATTATTCGCATCCATGACTTAAATATGCATTTTTGATTATTTAAAATTTACTTGAACTGTTTCTATATTTTATATACCTACAAGTATGTATGTACATTCTGTAAATAATTTAATGTCTCTAATGTAAATAAATACTTCTACTTAAATTTGCAAAAAAAATCGAAACACTAATAATAATTTACACGAATAAATAATTTACAATATTATTTTTTAAATCATACGAATTATTTTTACACTCTGTATAAGATGCAGTTTGTAAGCTAAGCTTTGCCAAGCGTGTCGTCGTCACGAAACTCTACTTATTCATTATTTTATAGCTCGCTTTTATTTAGTTATTGAAAGGGTGGCAGATGGCGAGTCAAGATTGTTCTGCATTAGCGAGCTCGAATACGCTGTCAATCCTTTAAGAATCCATTACCGTTCCAAGTCCCCTTACCCTCAGTATACGTCATTCAGTAAAAATCCATTAATTGTGTGGATTATCGCCCCTTAAAATACTAGTTTTGGGTAGTAACAATACTTGTATTACCCGAAACTTCTATAGGTCGCTGTATTTTATTAATGTGGGTTGAACTGAACTATGTGATAACAATATTTAATGTATATTTTGGTAATACTTTGATATCCGTGATTTTGACATGACGTGTCAACAACACTAATTAAAATGTTTGTATTTATTTACCAAAACCAAGCCAGACCCTAACCCAAAAAAAACTTTTCCATTTTCATTTTGAAACTTCTTTTTCTTCTTCTTTTGAAATATTTAAGCTGTACAAAGCGAAATATTCACTGTCAATAAATTTATAACCTTAATCTAAACTATTTCATGAGTTAGCGATCGATGCCGTCAACGAAGACCAGTCAAACTATGCACACCAATACTCATAATTATGGTACAATAGCTCCGTGGTACAGGTGCGGCGACGGCGCGTGCCATTGCAGGGTCTGCGGTACAAACCAGCTGCCAAGTCTGCTAACAATCCAGTGACATTTAGAACTATTCCGATACAGTCACCTCATACAGTCACTTCGAGAAGTAGTTTTTTAACACTTTTAATAAATTCTCTGTGTGAATTCTCGGCTACAATCGCTTGCGCTTTTATTTTCCATAAAAAATGTATGTATAACGCTTTTTTACATTCTCTATTGTTTTGCATTTTATTTTGTAGGTTTTGTTTAACTATACTGTCTCATTATAAGGCCTTGACGGAATGGTGGCCTAGAGGACATACAAGAGGCCTTGGCAGACCAACAGCCAGATGGATGGACGATATCTTTGCCGTACAGGGTAGGACCTGGATGCAAAAGGCCCAATTAAGAAAAGAGTGGCGTTTGAGAGAGGAGGCTTATACCCAGCAGTGGGCTAGTACGAACTGCCGATGAAGATGATGATGATGATACTGTCTCATTACTGGGTCAAGTCATCTGTCATTCTACGTTTAAATATAAGTTGATAAAATACCATCTATTAGAATGAAAATAGTTATTTTTGTTAATGCAACTTGTAATTTTATTGGTATCAATTTTATAGCAACTTTTATAAGTACATAAAGGCAAAAGTTGTCTTTGTCACTTTTTATGCCAGCAAAAAGTTGTGTAGACATAACGGTTCATTTTGATTAGGTTTCTATATAAATAATATTTATTAGAACAAGAATTACACACCGACTTTTCTCCACTACTTCTGTTTTGGTCAGCATCGTTTACGTATGTATTTAATTAAAATAGCTTTTTTGTTTTAAATAAATCTTTTGTATTTTATTAAAGAAATATGGTGTTGTTTCATGGAGCGATCTGCGGATGGGCTGGCAAAGACTGGCTGAGAAAAGCCGAAGATCGGGCTCAGTGGCGCTTCTTGGTGCTTCCTACTAGCAATGAACTGATATAGGTTTATGATGATGATGAGTATCATGACTCTATGTAGTTTTGTTAGAGACTGTACTGTTTATTTTATACAGGGTAATACAAAGGCCCGTAGAATGAGCTGGCATTTGTATATTCGCTTCCTGAATTGATTTACAGCGAAGTAAAGAGTTTACAACTCGCTTTGTTTTCAAGATGGTTTATTTAAGCTACCTTCAGCTAGTTATTTATTTTTATGTTTAATTTATGTTTTGTTACTTATTTCTATTTATTCATAAAATTTGACATCCTGTATCATTAAACCAATGGATTTTATTGCTTCTTATTAGAATGTTTTTTGCAAAGAAACGTATTACATACATATAACACGGAAAACATTTTAGATGGATAGAATAACCAAAACTACTAGAAAATCTGAAAATTAATAAGAATAATCAATAAATTTTTATTTACACACAATTCACACAACACATTCTAAGTCCCTAAATAAGCAAAGCTTGTACTATGGGAACTAAACTGCTGATAGAATACTTAAATATTTTTTTTTATTTAATTAATCAAATTAGTACGTTTTACTTTTAGGTACTTACGTAATTAAATGGTACCTATTAAAATAAACCAACCTGTATAAATATCCAGTAAATTCTCTCACTATGGTCTCATTCTCACGGCTATTAATTCACTGGTCCAAAGAGGTAGTAATTCAATAAACAATAATGTTAATGTCTATTAGCAATGTTATTATGTTCAAACCAGATTTCAAACTCATTAAAACATCAATAGATAGCAGTAATATCCATTGTATAAATTAATGTTATCTGTAATCACATTATATTTTAAAATACATACATATATACCAATTTTAATTTAGTTCGACGACCGTTGTGGCGCGAACGGGCGAAGGTCCGCCTGCGATACGGAGGTTGCGGTTTCGATTCCCGCCTTGGGATAAATGTTTGTACGATCTGCAAATATTTAATCCGGGTTTTCTGGTTTTATATGTCTATCTATCTATGTAATGTATTGTATTAAGGATATCAGTCTTCTAGTACCCATAACACAAGCTCCGCTTAGCTTGGGGCTAGATGATGTTGTGTGGATTGTCCATTATTTTATATTTTAATAATTTCACTGTATATTATAAGGTTTACATGTGCGTTAGAGTATGAATGGGAGTATTGTTTGAGGTAAGTTGTGGTGACTCAGCCGGTTCAGGCGTGTCGCCTAGATTGCACTTCGATTCCATTCAAGGTGAAGCTTTATTTGTATGAGTTTATCTTGGTGTGTCAACTGGTTTACTGATAAGAACTAATCAAGCTCACAGTCTCGTACATTCACTTTATAGTTATAGGCTGCGGAGCTACCAAGCTAAGCAGAGCTTTTGTTATGGGTACTAGAAGACTGACATACTTAATACATTACATAGATAGATATTTTGTATTATACATATAAAATACCCAGAACACCCGGAATAAATATATGCAGGTCGTAAAAACATTTATCCCGAGGAATCGAACCCGCAACCTCCGCGTCGCAGGCGGACCTTCGCCCGCCGCGCCACTTCGGTCGTCAATAAGGTAATATAAAGAAATTCATTTTGGACTCAGATATAAAACTTTTATAACTCAACCAGTTTTTTTTTCACAAACCCGCAAAAGTTATATACTTACTTACGATGTTTCGAATAAATAACAATTTTGAATCGAAATTTTATAGTATCTGAACAGCACTTCTCAGAGGGCTGAGCACGAATAAATGTGACAATCGTAATTGTGACATATTTAAAATACACTGAGCGCTAACGCTACAACGTTCGACATTACAGCTGATGTAGACGCGCAGTGTATCTCAAATACGTTACAGTATCGATATGTTTACGATTGTCACATTTATTCGAGCTTACCCCCCAGGTTTACAAGTTTTACAACACAGGTTTACAACCTGCATTGTATTTAGTAGAGTTGAATGACCGAGGTCTGTTTTACACAAAACAGAAGGCAATACACAACAATTTACCAGTAGCAGTATACCTAATTCTCTCAGACCAGACGCAGGAGATTGCTCCATAGTGATTAATGGTGTTACTGTAAGCGGAACTACACGCAAACGAAATGTGTCTCAAACTAAGAGTTTAACCGACCTATTTCTAAAATAGTTGTGGTCTGACCACAAGACCATTGTGACATAATTACTGTACTACTTTCTTTATACTATTAGTGATCATCTGATCAATAAAAAACTTTACAGTCCATTTATTAAGAGTTTTTTATATAATAATGGGCTTACAGAAGAGCCTACCTATAATTTAAGTTATTTACAATTAATTAATACTCAGATGCATAAAGTTTGAATGGAATAGAATGTATGTTCATTGTACACCAGGTACATAAAATAAAATAAAATAAATAACAACTTAGAATTAGGTACAATGGGCGGTCTTATTGCTAAGCGATTTCTTCCAGACAACCTCTACAATTGGTATTTAGGTTAGAATGATATTCATTTATTTTTTTTAGAATTCTGACTAATATGACTTTTTGCGGCATTCCTTTCAATTGAACAATTATGTTGTGGTTCATGTTATCTCAATTCTGTCCACATTGTCTGTTCACACACTCACCATTACAGTAATAAGCCGATCTGTGTTATTCCGCTAAATTACTGTGGTAATAGAAATAACAGTCCCGCTGCTTTTTATATCGTCGACATCCTAACATGCTTAGCCGTGACGTTACTAGAAAATAAATAAGTACCTATTACTTGGGATATACTTTACTAATAATTACTATTTATATGTATTTTATATGCCTATGTACATTTTGTAAATACTGTAAGTTTTTTTTGTACTTAAATAAAGTATAGATATTATGTATATCACTTGTTTGCTCTACAAATTTGCTACAATTAGCGCATAGTTGCACAAAAGCCAAGATAGTTTAGATTTTTGATAAGAAATACTTGTATCACAAAATACTTATACGCCTAAGTAATAATATAAAGCAGATGAACTATGAACAGATGTGGCTTAAATCCTTATTTCGATTTTGGTTTGGCTCATGACTCAAATAAAAAGTGGTTTAACGTTGTTTCTCTCTCGCAAATAAAACTTTAGGCAGCATCCAACCAGTTTCAAATTTTACATCAATTAAAAAGTAAACTTAAAAATAAATTTGATGTAAACTTGTCTTGTCCTTGACATTTTATAACATTTAAACACTATAACATGATTGTTCATCGTTGAATCTGCATATTTGGCAAGCTTTGGAGATTTCACTCTCACAAAATTAACGCTTTGACATTAATTGATTCAACAATTTTATTTTTATCTAAAATGTTAGCACGATATTTTGTTTCTGAAACAAAATAGGTTGGTATCTAGTTATAATTTCATCTGTACACTTTCAATTGTTTGAAACAACGAGAGCGTCAATTTCGTAGCAATTTTTTTTAACTTGTTTTAAACTAGTTTGAAAACGTTTCACGACCTCTTTTCTTATGACCTCTATATTCATATACGTGCATCTAGCAAACATGTATAAAAAGTCGAAATACCAGTCAATGTATTTAAAATCACGCCGATTAAAGTTTAACAAGTAAGACAGGAGTGGCAACATTCTTGCTGTCAGGTCTACTATATATTCTGTGACCAACAAATAGACATAGAGAATGAACTGAGTATAGCCTAGAAAGAGAGAAGGTGACTGTGCGGTCCAGACTCTTTTCTGTAGGTCTGTAATAATCATCAAAAAAAATACAATTACTGGCCGCACGATTGTTTGGTCTCTCTCATGCTTTGTCGTCCGTATTTACTCCACACCTGACGCTCAGTACATTTTCTTTGTCTATGGATCAACAGAAACCCTGAAAAACGGAAAAAGCGCAAACTAACTACAAAACCGCAGTTAGTTTACTTATAGTCTCTTTGTTTACTCCATACCCTTAGTCAGACAGTCATACGTTATATCACCTAAGTAAAAAAGACGACTGATCATTAATGTGCGCTCACACTTAGAACAAATTCCGAATCGGTGCTTTGCTTTAATAAAATATACGTTTAGTGCAATGTTTGCAAAACAATTTTCTTCTGTTTATTGATTTTCTTTTTTTCTTTCTTTTTGATTTTGTATTCATTTCTGGAAACATTTTAGCAGTAATTATAGCTTAGGGGAATTAAGTAATTACGTGAAACAATTTCGGCGATTTTTCTACCACATATTTTTTCTTCAAAAGTTCATGCCCTCTAACACAACGCAAGGACTTCATGTATTTTTACACAATGCATAGTAACTTTAAACAAAATATCAACCTTATTTTGAAAACATATTTATGTGGCATTGTAAGTGAATGTATGTTTTCAACTGCATCAAATAAACTTAAATCATTGTAAAGAGGTTGACTGCAAAATCTACTTGGGTTTTATAAGAGCAAAACTGACTGTAGTGATCGCCCGGTGGACATTGGGTTACTTTACTAAGTTTTAGCAAGGATCCCTATTTTTTTCTAGCAATAAAAATAGCTTATGTCAGGGTGAATGTAGCATTGTAATGGTGTCAGTATTTTTGAAATAGGCGCAGTAGTTTGTTAGTTAATTCATTACAAACATACACACAAAAATACAAATAATTCCGCTTTATAATAGTGTAGATCAAAAAATATACTTACCTAAACAGCACTAATAAACGTCACAATAGCAACATAATCACTTGTCATTAAAAATAATGATATAAAAATAATTGTACCATTTTCAAATGCTCCAATTACAGCAAAAATGCTTGAGATAAACGTTCAGTTGTGTAAAGTCCGCCGTCTGTCACGAAAATAACATTTCACATTCATAACAATCTACCTGGATTGCAAATAAGATAATATTACATTCAACCTTGAAACGTGTCTGTAACTTGTTATTATAAAAAATATGGATGACAAAACAACAATGGACTGGTTTGACTTTTTGACAGATAAAAACTTAATATTAATACATACTGGTATTGCTATTATTAAAAGTTGTAACATATATTAAGTACCTACTCTAACGGCCGGTTTCTGGAACGATGATCAACGAAAAAATCAAATTATTACTATGTGTCAAACTCGGATCATCGTGATTTGGGTTTCCAGAAACCGGCCGTAAGTTTAAGAGCCTAAAAAGCTCTCACGCTTAAACTTTGACAGCGTAACAAATTCATTCATTTTTTAAATCTGGGATGTCATTATAAATACATTCACGAAGTTTTTAATAACACGTATTATTGAATACCGACGTCCTAAGGCAATCATTTCTCACTCGAAAATAAGATTTATTTTGATATTCAATTACACGTATTACAACATTTTGGTAATTAGGTTTGTTTAACCATTGGTTATTATATTTCATTAGTTTCTAGGTCATTTTTATTATTTAATTATTAAATTTTCATTAAAAAGCGGCCATATTATGTGTCAAAGTTTGCACATTATTATTTCTTACTATAGCTACCAATGTTTGAACAAACATTACTTAAAGCACCTTGACGTCTTTGCTTTTGATATTTATACATAAAAACTAAAATACATTAAGAGTTGTTTTTAACGACAAGTATTTTCACACGACAGGTTCATAGAGCCTTATCGATTTGGATGAGAACTCGTTTTTGTGCATTCATTAGCAATATGCTAAGATATATATCTTTACAGCGGTAAGCCACTATTACCATCACCTAGCTTTACGGAGTCTGACTATATCCATCATTATCTATGTATATCTTATCTCGATTTGCATGAGCCAACAATCGCCCTCTATCTCCGTCGTCCGGTAATTAGAAACTTGCTAGTAACGGTACACAATTTGTAGGCTGTGGCTACTCGAAGCCGCCCAGTGAAAATGCAAACATAAGACCAACAGCCTGCGATATAACTAATGATCGTTTTGGTGACAGGTTTGATGAGTTTTATTTCGTTGTGATACGGTTGATATTCTTTATTTTTAATTTATTTCGTTATTAGTCAGCATCTGCTATGTTATGGTCTCAGGGTAGAGTTATAATAGAGTCATTATTAGGTAGTTCAAAAAAAACCTGTTTGATAATGATAAATCATTTACAATCGCGTGTACATCAGATTTGTATAACATAGAAAAAAGGGGAATTTTTACGCAAAAGAATTTTCATTTACTAGAAAATTACCTACACGAAGCACGGTCTGTGACATCGAATTATCCTGTAACTACGCTATTACAGTCGTCTTCCTCATAACTGAGTGTGTTGTTACAACTGGTATGACAATGATGTGTGATTGATGCGATAGTAATATCCCGCGACCGTTGCTCGTATCCGATACGAGTCCAATTGAAGCAAACCACACCGCGGAGCAATGCTCCTAATCGCAGTAATAGAACTTATTGCAAACTTGTTCCGCAAGCACGCCTTTGGACAAATTAAACATGACTTACCGGTACTGTTTTCCGGCAGCGCGTGGAGTATTCCGCACAGACTGGACGACACAGACGTGGCATTATTAGAATCCACTTCAAGCCCGCATTCGGTGCCTTGAGCCGGCTCGAACAGCGTCAGATCTAGTCCGTCCATATCACTGCGCGCCGACACACAATCATCTTCAACATCTCGGTCACAAAAGTTTTCCGGTGATTCCACATTCTTAGGACTTCGACTGCAGACTCCATCGCTAAGTGGATCGCAACAACAAGTATCTGAGAACGGCTCAAAGTCTCTACAATCAAACTCGCACCGCTCAAAGCTGTCACATGTGCAAGATGATAGCGCATCAGAATCGGACCCTTCGACAACGAATACATTGTTGCTTTGAAGTGCGTCTTTGTGCGGCACTTCTGGTTTAGCAGATATGAAAAATACACTCGGCACTTTTTGCACTAAAGTCAGGTCAGATTCTTCATGGTCGGTGATATGAGGTACATCATCGTCGAGTTGCGGACGGCAATCTTCATAGTGAGCGAAACTGGAAGTGTCGGTAAGGTTCGATGAACGGTCCACGGAGTAGACATCGGCGTATGGATCTATGGAGTCGCTTTGTTGCGGTGGTTGTATAAACGGTGAATTGTGTGAGCGAGCTCCGAGGAAGATTGTGGTGTAGGGGCAGGTATGCTGTGGCCGGGTCCGGTCGGCCCTGCGAGGGTAGCTGGCAGCGAGCGGGTCCAGGGCGACTCCGTCGGTGTTGATGTACGCCTCGCTCGTGGACAGCACGTTGTACCGCCAGTCCGGCATCGCAGACCATCACTTCACTGCCACTAGACGAAAACTCATCACTTTTATTCACTCGTGCAATGCAAACATTATGTTACTTCATTCTATTAGAGGAGAATTATTTTCATTTAACCACGGTCAGTGTCCGCGTCTATCTAAATAAAGAACGCTTTATTAGTGCTTGGTCTTATGGCCGCCGTATTAATTTAGTTGATCTAAAAATAAGCATTTGCTTGCTTGTGGTCGTAACTTTTCGTAAGTAAACTCTTAGCTCATTCTATGGAGCTAATCAAGCTACATCGAATGAATTTATGTTCTATGTCAAGTTAAATACGAACTACTGTATATCTTTTGATTTGTAAAGTAAAAAGTCATGCTTATAAATCGCTGTAAGTTCTAAAGAAACATGTTTAGCAGAACTGCCATGTGTGGCACGAACATAAAACGACCGTATGTGGGTCACAGAGAGCAATACAACTCTAGATACATCTTACCTTTTATATATATATGTATGCAATAGTAATATTGGTGTAATATGGAGCATTAGTTAACTGATAACTATTTTATGAGACGACCGAGTGATACCTAGATACGAATGAAATGTGTCACGATAAAATGCTCCGAAAAGAGGTAGAATTAAGAATACATCGTAAACGAAGAGGTTGGTTTGTAAAGAGTATTAATTAGCAAGGTTCTAGCTGTTTTACTGTTCATTGTTCTGTTCGTTATTTCACAAAGCTATTGGCACATGTTTGCCATAAACTGCAAACGTAGTGAGTTGTCGACCACCAGACGAAGCTATTACGGTATCGCGGACCGCCTCCCGTTACGTGCAGATTATTTTGGCTCCATTAGTACACTTTACATGCTATAAGCTGTCTTGTAACGGATTTGAATGATAATGGGGATTAATTTTGTGTAAGTACAGCGTAATTGCATGATTCCGGATCGAAATTGGAGCGAGTTATCATTGTATAGATGATCTATGTTGCTGGGAGCAGTTGAACTATGAAAAAAACGTTTTTAAATCGTAGTAGGTGGACTTTCGGTTGAGAACATCTCAGCCGAAAAACGTCCACCTCCTTCTATATCGAATATCATTATTGATATTGACCGTAATATATAAAGTTACTTAACTTAAGTTGAGAATCCAAACCTGTATTTTTTTTAATATTGACTATATTTGCAAAGTCTAGTTGGCTCTATTGTTTTGACAATAAGCTACACAATAACAATCAATACAGCATCAAAATCATATAATTTACTCACACATATTACATATTATATTGGTAATAAATATACTTATTACCAATATAATATTTATTAGGTATTTCACATGTGCCTCAGGTACTTAAAACTTGGGGCGTATTTTTGCATACAACATTTTCCACAAAAAATGTTATCACTATAAATCTTCTAAAAGCTTGAATGAAAGGTCAATGGCTGTTGGTCGTGCTTAGAACGCAATTACACTGTAAGTGGTAGTAGGTACCTCAAATTGTTGTAGCGGCTTGATAATAATAGAAGATACCTACTTCGTGACTGCTTTGACGCTGCTAGAAGATTTTTTTAAAAAATATGTAAAATAAATTTGCAGAATTAATTTTCAGAAGATCTCGGTTATAATGGTTATTGAATTTATATACGCGGGGTTGTTTAGCTATTTTTATTACATAAGGGTCGTTTTAATAAATGCTTCATGCTTTGAATTGCAAGGTCATCCGTAATTCAAAAAAATATATAAGCATTCATTTTAGATTAGAATCAAGTAAAGACACTTTCAGATATCACTTTGAGTGTTTGTATAATAACATATAGTCAGCAATACTACGAAATACGTAAATGTCGATTCTATTGTAAATCCGGTCAGAAAAACATGTACCTACTAACGACATCGTCTCAGTGAGAGAAAAGTTTATAAGGAAACTGGATTGAACAAACATTTTTTTACAATAAAAAAAGCAGGCGCGTGCTTCAATTTCCCAAAGGCGCACGAATGCGTTGGCGACAAAAACATCAGCCAACGCGGTCAACGCACGAAAATTACTCACTATTCATTCGTTTACAAATGGACCTTCAAGTATTATTTAGGCTTGCTTTAAGATCAGTACAATCAAGAATATTCAGCGTGATAACTATATACATACTACTCAAAACAAAATAGTAACTTGAAAAATTTCAATATTTTGCCTGACACATTTTTTTGTGAGTTGTTGTCAAACTGAAGTATGGGGTTGTTGAGTAGGCATATGAATTAAATACGTACATAGTAACATCCAGACACAGAAAACATATTTATGTTTATCCCACAAACATTTGATTCCTGTGGGAATCGAGCCTACAACCTACAGCATGGAAGGCAGAGCTACTACCAACTGAGCTGTGACGCCTGTCAATTAGACCGGCATTTGTTTGAGGTAGGTAAGGTACGATAGAAATACAACTTCTTGTGCAGACAGTGAATAGATGGACTGCAGATATGTTAATCCTAACAGTAAGTTACTCACTTGGCTGAGCCCGAGATTTCGAGGATGGATTTGAGCATGATGCATAAAACATCAGTAAACTCTCAAAAGACCGAAAAGATCTAGACGAAAGCGATCTTTACGCATGAGAATTATTTTGTAAATAGCTTTACACAACATGACATAAAAAAAAAAAAAAAAAAAAAAAAAAAAAAAGGGTGAAACTATCGACACGATGAAGAAGAAGAAGACAACATGACTACAAGTAAAATAAATTTTAGATCGTCTTTCAGCTCTATAATAAATCGACTACAAACAACCCAAGAATGTGGAACCACAAAGTAGTAACTCTGCGTTCCATGCTGAGGGTTCGATTCCCACTCAGAGCAAAAGTTTGTGTGCTGAACATGAATATTTATGTATTAGTTATTTAGTATATGTATGTATTTACAAAAATATATAAGTATTCTATCAGCAATCTACTTTCTATAGTACAAGCTTTGCTTAGTTTGGGACTAGGACTAGAGTGTGATGTGTGAAATGTCCATGAATATTATATTATCTATAGGTATTATTATTATGTAAGTTAGAGCATACATTTATTCTGTGTATTCTGTATGAATAGAGGAACAACACTTTTACTAGCGGAACGAGATAATAATGAGAAAATCTATGAGTAACTGATTTCCGCTACCTAATTAAGAATCTATAGCTTTTATTCGTAATTAACTACCTACTGCATATTACGTATCAACACTTCGCAATAGTTCAATAAGCTTTTTATAATTTACTTAACGAATTTTCTGCATTCTTTAGATGCTCCGATGATATTAATGTTGAAATTCGTGTTGAAGTTCGAATTTATGGTTTCATAATTTACAGAATGACAAAGATGTCTTCCAATTGATATGAAAATCTTTCTTGTAATGAAATATACCTAATTATATACAAACAAGTTTTAATTATATTATATGCAGAAATTTTTCACAATATTATTTTCATTAAACCAGTACAATTAAAAATCTCTAAGATTTAGGTACCTATTTCATAGTGTTTTGTTTATCGAAAACTTGAGTTTTTGCAATATAATACGCTTATTGTTATCAAAGATACGTTTGCGCTAGTAATATATTTTTCTATAATTGGCCTCATTCCATCTTATCGTAAAGAGTTCCTTAATCGTGTTTGCATACACGGTCTTAAGTTTAACATATTGTATTAAAAAGCAAGGTTGAATTTCGCAGTCATTCAAACCGGCTGCATGCATATGCATCGACATATGACACACAGATATTAGCGTCGATGTCGCGAAAGTTGTTCCCAATACGTGATGCCACGGAAAGCTCCCCCGAGACCCGGTCGAGGCCATCGGTTTACCTAACAGTATTAGAAAACATTGCAAACACTCCATAAATTAGACAAACATGAATGCAATCGCGTGCTAAGCAAGCTCTCAATCAAACACGTTGCATTAAGGTTTACCGAATCCATAAACAAGGAACGGTACGCTAAAGTCGACCAATTTTTTTAGCTAATCAAGGTGACTAGTTTGACGGAATATATAGATGTTGAGTACCTAAGCTTAAAAAACACAAAAAACCATTTATTAAAAATATGTTCATGATTTTATGTGTATTTTTATATATTTAATAAAGACCTGTCTATCATCCCTTGGCATAACAAATGCTAGAGATCTATGTTGAATAAACTTGGATTTGTAAACAACATGCTTGGCATTACAATTTTAGAGTCAATCGGTTGATTGACTATAAACTACGGTTTAGGTCAATGATAGGATGACTAACTAGTAAAGCTAAGACTTAGTAGAGCAGTGGGGTAAGAACGTATAAATGTGACAATCGTAAACGTATCGAAACAGTGACGTATTTGACATACACTTAACTGTACAACAACGGCTTTACCGTCGAACGTTGCAGCGTTAGCGCGCAGTGTATTTTCTTTAATTTTTTTATGCATTATTATAGACAAGCGTCAATCACATCTGATATTAAATGATGATGCGGCTTACGGTGCAACGCGTTTGCCTAAATAGAACCTATTAACTCTCCTTTTGATGTCCATAAAATGTCCAAATTATAGCTATCTGGAAACACCGACGTATTATAAATATGTTACGTTTACGATTGTTACATTTATTCGTGCTTAGCCCCTTAAGCTTAAAAAGTAAGTGTAAGACGTGTTCCTAAGTAGGTAAAATGTTTTCTTAAGCGCTTTAGAACTATGGCTATTGAGGATTATAAACCAGGTTTATTGTTGGTAGCCAACGGCTCCTAGCAACGATGATCGATATTTTATGGCGAGATATTATCGATAGTATTCCCCTGTGGTGGTTGCACCTCGATAGCAACATTTGCCGTGACTTATATGGTATCTTATCTTGGGGGCGAGGTAAGAGAGTTTTAAATTCCCCCTGTGATTTGAAAAAAAAAATATCCCAGTTGTAATTTTTTTGGACTCGAAAAAATATGGGGCTTTTACATTGCACGACGAAAAGTTGATGAAAATAATGAAAGCTCGAAAATGTGCATTTAATACTTAAGTAGAGATGAGAGCCACTCAAAAACAATACTAATTTATTTGACCATAATTCATTTAGAGTAGCCATACTTTGGGTATTATGTTACTGTTGTAAGTATATATTTTTTCAGAATTTTCATTTTTTTTAATTGTCTATCAACAGTTGCAGGCCAGGCACAAATTATAAATTTATGAAATATAAAATAAATAATGAAAACTTCATATATGTATTAACAAAAAATATGTTCCCTAAAAAAACAGCATCCTATATAGTATTAACTACGGCTAACGTAAAAGTTATGTAGTGGGTTAAAACGGGTGTGTCTAAACTGTCAGTCTCTTGGTAAACTAATAAAAATAACGTTGACTGACGTTGAAAAGTTTGTTGACAGTTTTAAAGCATCCCATGAAGCTTTACTCAATCGTGGTGCAGTATTTATTACGTAAACATCAATTATAAAACACGTTCCCTAAAGTAACTTTGGCCATAAAACACGTTGCTTATTCAATCAAACATTCAGTAAATCGATAAGCACTGTCGTAAATTCGAACATCGGACACTGACCGAAGTAAACATAAACAAAACATTTTATCATTTCATATTACAGAACACTATATTGCACTTTAATCCTGCAACATTCCAGTCAGGGATTTTCTCACTTCACAATATCAGTCCACGATAAATGAATGACCGTTTTATTCGAATTATTCGATTTTAAATTCGAATTCGTTTCGTGTCGCGCGCGTTGTGTGCGCGTTGCGTGCGCGTGGCTGATCGCGCTGCGTCAGACTGAAGCGCGTTCTCGCTCCCTTGTACTGCACACCACGACCACCAGCCGATCCTCGCAGCTGGTCGCTCACCACCGTCCCGTTACCGACTCACCACTCACCGACTCACCACTCACCAGGGATATCACAAATCCCGCATCTCATTACAAACTTATCTGAACTCGAATCACCCAATCAAATCTGTCGTCACTTTTTGAAACCAGTTTACACGCCTAGACTTGCAAAGCTTTTGACTATTAATATGGGGCCTGATGCATCACTATTCTATAACTACAGACGAGGGGACTCATTGTGTTTCTATGAGGGTTGTATCTGTATTGTTACTGTGTAAAAAATAAGTTTGTTGCGTTCACTATTGTACATCAACTAAGCATCACATGTTATAAACATGACTACTTTGTAGTAATCAAAGGGAAATGGCCTATGATACTGCCATAAGACGGTCATTTCGCACGTAAACGTTATATCTTCAGTCCTCAATAAGGACCGGTTCGGCGTTGGTACAAGTGGTAGGTGGTACATGCGAGCCGTTCGACCATCGAGCAGGATAAAAATAAAATTGTGTAAATAATATATTTCGAAACTTAATACTGGCATTGTTGCTGCTCGTACAAGGATATTGTAGGCTTGCTTAATTGAGCTTAATTGAAAAGTCAAAGGTCTGTAGTGGGTCGTTTATAGCCCTTAATGATTGCTGACATTTTATTACGGCCCTGTCTCCTTACGTAAACTGAAAGTTCAAGTAAAATCTACGTGTGCTCTACATTGTATCATTTCAATAAATATATAAGTAAATGCACTTTTTATTTAATATTTTTTATAAAATGTACATTGTTATTCGCTGCCTTCTAGAATGTTAAAATTCATAATTGTTCAAAACTCTACACGATTTTATAAATAAGAATATTTCAGTAGACCGTATTTTGTAATTTCTTCGCAATCAAAACATTGGAAAAGAATTAAAAACATTACAAAATACAGTTCTAATAAGCTAGTTTCGGATAAAGAAATATCCGAAACAAAAATTGTACTTTCTCACGGGAATTCAAGCCGATCGAAGGTAGTTAGTAAACAATATCGAGAGCTCACCTTACCCTCGACACGACAGTCAACGTTGAAATCGAGATTGCCCATGTAAATATCATAGAATAGGTATCTTCATATTTTAATATCTTTGCTTTGACTACTGCAAGAATAATATTTATAGATTTCTATTAATTAGAATTCATATACATACATAAATAAATAATATAAAAATGTACAGGACATTTCACGCATCGGGATCATGGAAACAAAATTGCTGATAAATTAGTTGTAACGCTCATACAAAAAATTAAAATAAAACCATAACACAAATGATGGTCTCGGTGGGAATCGAACACACGACACGATCCAGAGTAATATAAGGAACACAGAGCTATTGCCAAACTAACCTGTGACACCTGTCGTTAGTACCTTGATATAATTTAATTCCTATAATTTTTAAAAGAAACACTATTTCGTTCATACAATAGATTTCAACGCATTACTGACAATCTATTTTGATAAATTTATTTTAATTGTCTTCTAGTAGGTAATAAAGTAAGCTCTTTGATGATTAAGCTCACTTTTGGACAATTCGTTCAAAACTTTTGTACCTAACAACCTTTCTGGATGATTTAGCATAAATCTTCGTATTGGATTTTATAATGCCAATAATAATTGTTTCGGCGCGGAAATCGAGCCCGCATCTGCATTGATCGCTGCGCAGAAGAGGTCAAGAGAGCTTATCACAGCAATATGTTGACAACAAGTATTATTTTGGACTAAATTACGATCACTATTTGACTTCTTCTTTGTAAGAAGGATCATATAAAAAACGGTAGGAACCAGGCCGTAAGGCTCTGGTCGCGTGGAAATGGCACCTAGAATCACCTAGTATGTGAGACGATTCTAAATGATCCTTGTGATTTTGCTGAATAAAGCAATTTTGAATTTGACTTTGAATTTGATTTCAATGATTTTACAATAACAAAGCTAGATTACAGAGTCTATTATTATTTATTGCTAAGTAGAATGAAAACATGAGGAAACACATAAAAGCATCTAACCGCCTGCGTAGGAGGATTTGATGCTAAGCGCGATTGTTTTGCAAACGCAAATTAAGAGCGTTCGTTCTTCACCAAGCAATTAACAACACAATGACACCCACATAAATTTCAACACTTACGTAGTAATTGTTGTTTTATCTGTGACTCGGCTCTGTAAATCAAATTCTGATGTCGTTGACCCACGATTCGCAGGATGATCTGTGTGATTTTTTGTTGGTTTAATCATTGTGAAACGCCATGTGGTACACATTCCATAGGTTTCGAATTGGGACAGTGAATGAACCAAAACCTCATCTGTTATAGTTACACGGTCTATCTTATAAAAAGTTTGCGAAGACTTGATGTATTGATTACCATACGTAATGATGACGTAAAGTCATCGCTGACTGGAAGAGTAATCGGCTTTAACTTATAGACAATAATAAGCTAAATCTAGCACATTATCACAAAAAAACGTATTGCGAAGTAACTCTTTTTTTTTTTTCTTACGACTCAAGATTCCTTCCAATCATTAATAACCATTTTATACAATAATGATTTTTATTACTCGCGCGCGACATCTAGTGGCGAGTAGCCGAACAAAAAATCGCTAACGCCATCTATTAACCAAGCAATGAACTTACAGTAATATAGTTTCTCTCTAGATGGCAGCACGAAGCACTTAAAGTATAAAAGTAAAAAATAAAATTGAAAATGGAAAACTCAACAAAAACTTTCACTTGTAATATCAGTTTTTTTTAAATACAGTATTCATGTTATTTAGTTTTATTTGTTTTTTAGGAAAAAGGGAAGAAGGGAAATTATATTAAAGAAGATAAAATGTCATATCCGTGTTGTTTGAAAACTTAGTAAAATATATACTTACTTAAGGTGGATGGTATAGTAAAGTTTAGTAGGTACATGACTCACTTATCTAGGTATGTAGTAGCACACTACAACAATTTTTACGCACGGTGAATCTCAATGAACATCTTTAAACTGCTTTTATATTGGTTGGTTACATTCTTATGTGTGTGACACAATTTAGAAGGCTGACAATAAAAAGTAGATGAGATACCCAAGATATATTAGCAGCAAGTAGCAACAAAACTATAGTTATTTTTTGCGGTCTCTAAGAAATGGTAAGTAAAACCTGTTTAATATTATTTTAATTAGGTAGTTATGTAGGTACTTACATCTGTTATAACTTTATAAAGTTAAAATTATTTGTCTTTTCTAAGAAAATCATTCAACGCACACGTTTACAGGCTGTAAGAAAAGTTTGCGTTGGAAGGAACTTGTTATGTATTTGAGCACGCAGTCAACCCATGTTTTTAATGCAGACCTCAAAATCGTGATAATATGTATCGGCTGGTGCTTGTTTTAAACCAAGGCAAGCCATTGCATGTTAGGACCGTTACGATGAGGTCACTGTTTAGTTTTTAGTGTAACAACGTAGTACATGTTACTTATTCTGCGCTTGAACGTCGAACATGTATTACTTTGACAGGCGTCACAACAACTCAGTTGGTAGTAGCTCTGTCTTTCATGCTGTGTGTCGTGGGTACGGTTCCCATCCAGAGCAAAAATTTACGTGATGAACATAAATATTTGTTCTGTGTCTAGTGTTAGATATGTACTATGTATTATATGTAAGTATTTTTATAAGTACCTATTCTATCAGCAATCTAATACATGGTACAAGCTTTGCTTAGTTTGGGACTAGAGTGTGATGTGTGTAATGTCCATGAATATTTATATCTTTACTTGGTTGGTATCTTAGTATGGTAACGTCCTTCCTCTGTCCTCATAATCCTCACTGCCTCAGCCTCACCCATCCGGTGCAGTGAACATGGAACAATGACACCGTTAGGTGGCGAAGAAGCCTTTATGGCCACTTAATTCAGGTTAATAAAATAAATAAATGAATATTCACGGACAATTCACACATTACACTCTGGTCCCAAACTAAGCAAAGCTTGTATTATGGGAACTATGGCTGATAGAATGCTTATATACTTTTTTTTGTAAATATCTATACATAGAATACATAGTAACACCCAGACACAGAACAAATATTTATGTTCATCACATAACATTTGCTCTGGGTGGGAATCGAACCCACAACCCACGGCATGGAAGGCAGAGCTACTACCAAATGAACTATGATATCTATCAAATGTATTTACTTATTCCTTACTTGTTTGATTCTCTAAGCTACTTCATCCTTTGCATATTTTTGACGATATAGGTACTTACACAATTACACATTCATTTATTTACAAGATTGTTTTTCGAGCAGAAACAATGTTATTATCTTAAATCAGCTTAAATCTTGTTTACAATGTCGCGCCTTGGTTTTGAGTCACAACTTTATCTTGTAGGTTTACTTTGCGATTCGTGGATCATTATAATATGAATCTCTACCCAAAACACACGAATGCAAGAAGGTTAAGTATTTATACTGTTTTTTAATAATATAACGGTCTAATATCGTCTGCATCCTTTGTGGCCGTCACGCAACAAAACTGTTTTGAATACGAAACGGTGCCTCCATTCAAATCGGTGTGAAACAGCCTTCGTTGACCCCGCGGGGCTTTTGGCATTCGCGTCAAGTTGCAAACTTTAAACATTTGTTATGATGACTTTAAAAAATCTGTTTGGTGCATTGTGGAAACCTAATAACTAAGTACTTATTATAAGTATTCAACAAAAGGCACTTGGCAAAGGTCATACTTATATATGTAGGTATGGTATAGATTATGTATGTATAATGTATGTGTATATGTATAGGTAAACCCCAATCGTATAATCCTGGAGCGAGTCCATTCCAAGGTTGTTTGGAAAAGATCGCTTAAAAGTTACAAGACCGCCCCTTGCAGACCATAGTTTGTTTGTTTAATCTTTATCATTGTTTTAAAGGTGTGCATTAAAATGTAATCTAAGTATGTATGTGCCTATTCTATCAATCTATCTAAATCTGAGTGCACTTTTACTTATGATTTTTGCATAAAGTTAAGATTATGTTGACGAAAAGCGCTTGATATCCCAGCGTATCATCAGCAGTGTCTTGGGTACGCTTCCGATTGGTACTGATTTGGATCAGTTGAGCTATCTATAGATCGTTTGCAACGGTCTGTAGATAGCTCAACTGTTTCTTATGTTTTTTATATGACAATGTACATTTTGTAAATACTGTATAGTCGTAGGTTTGTTTGTGAATAAAGTTATCTAAATCTACAACCCATCAAGCGCTTTTCGTCAACATTATCTTAACTTTATGCAAACATCCTAGGTAAAAGTGCACTCAGATTTACATCTCAACGTACTCACATATTCTTGAATTAATTAGGTTTAATTTTATAAGGTACACCGACCGATGTAGGTATGATTCAAAATGACATCATTCAACCTTACCTACTAAAATATTGTGAACATGTTGAATCATACGTTTCCATGGACCATAAAAGTTAACAAAGTTTAAAAGGTCATATTTATACAATTAAATAAGATTTTTTGTAAGATAAAATACGTATGTAACTAATCTAGTTTATAAAGTTTTTAAAAGGACATATCAAGACGCAATATGAAGATATACACGGCCTTATCTTTTCATTATGGGTTTGAAGTGAAAATTATAATTACCTACTGTTTCCACATTATTAAGGTATCTTGTTTGTCCTCGGTGGGAGTCGAACCTAGGATCTATAGCACGGAAAGCAGAGCTACTACCAACTAAACTATGACGCCTTTACCTAAAATTACCTAAATTGTTACTGAGGTGCCGTAGCATAGTTAATTGTGTAAGCCATCCGGAGGAAAACTGAACC
This sequence comes from Ecliptopera silaceata, assembly GCA_932527185.1. Taxonomy (NCBI): domain Eukaryota; kingdom Metazoa; phylum Arthropoda; class Insecta; order Lepidoptera; family Geometridae; genus Ecliptopera; species Ecliptopera silaceata. The sequence goes on along the minus strand of OW052193.1, from coordinate 8,931,770 downwards.
TACTTGGTCCAATGAACACCAACGCGCCGCGAATCGCCCCAGAGCAGTATCTTTGTATCATTTTCGCTAGCTCAGCATAAATATTATTAAGTACTTATATCATTATAGTTAATATCACCTATTAACACAACTAATATGTATCTACTACCTACATAGTTACATTACATTATGTAAAATGACGGAAATAAAAAACTTTATAAATAGGTAAGTAAGTAAGTACTTAAATAAATATGTAAGTTAATAGTTATTTGTCTTATAATCACAACCTACCCAACATAAAGACCATTATATTTCCTTTAAATCGTAAGTACTTACATCTTTAAGGAAATTCATTCATAAGTAATTAAGATAAAGTTCATTTCACTCGATACCATACAAATAAATCTGAAATAGGGCCAGGTTAATCTCGATTTTCTGATTACGGTATTGATTGACAATCACAAGGCATTTGGGGAAACCGTAGTAAGTCATTTCCTATTGTTGACTCTGCAAATAGGGTGGTGGGGTAGGTAGGTACCTAAGGCGGTTCCGGTTTTGTACTGCATTGAAGGGGCTGTGTGTGATTGAATCTTTGTCTGACTATTCTGCCTGTTCCTGACACACGTAGTTATTATTATGGTAATATTATAGTACAGTACACAGTACAAGCTTTGCTATGTTTAGGCCTAGAGCAAAATAATGTGTGAAATGTCCGTGAATATAATTTATTTATTAATTTTGATAACAATTTGATCAACTATTCATACCTATTTAGGTAACATACGAGTTATAGGTTTATAAATTCATCCTAATTCGATAAAGATAAAATTAAAAAAGTTTTACTTCCTCCTTTTACGTACCTATAGCTTTTTTATTTTAAAATGTATCCAAAAAGTTATAACCATAGAGTTTTTATGTCCATTCCTATTTCAAATTCGCGGTATGGCGGCAAGTGCCCACAGCGAATTCATTTATGATGACATGGTTCATAGTTGAAGGTCGATTGGCGATGTCGATAAGTGGCTCACTATATGCGTTGCTGACGCAGCTTTATTGACAAACCAGTCGGCTTTGAGCATTCAATAACTGGGCCAATGTCTTGTCTGCCTACCTCATACTATACCAATACTTCATTTTACTTACTTATATCAATATGCATTTTCCGCATACAACATCCTACGTAACCCTTCGATTACCAACCTTTCGACGATGAAACGTACTATTTATCAATTTATCGGAATAATGTGTTTACTGTGTGGAGTGAATACAGAGATGATGGTTGATAGAGGAGAATGGAAGAAAAGAACATGTTGTGCCGACCCTTTCTAGTGGGATAAAGGCGGGAAGAAGAAGAAGAATGTGTTTATTAGACATTTATTTAAAATCTTAGTAAAAAGTTTATTATTATTATTACATTACCCAACTTAACAAGTAATGAGTAGGTACCTATACTGGGTGTTATAATAAGATATCACACAGCTTTACAAAATGTATTATTCTCTACATCTAGCTGCACTGCAACACGCACCCTCTTTCCGACCCCTCTACATAGATATAAATCCCAGACAGCGCCCGCTATATTCTCCTCTCTCGTCTAGTCCTGCGTCCGCCCTCGTCATTCCGATCCACAGAGCACGGATGTCAAAAACGCGTCGCAAGTCGCAATGCAAATAGAGACGAAACTTTTTATCAAATTGCGTTCATTTACAGGTATTATTTTTAGGTATAAGCCAATCTAGATTATTAATCATTTTTTTGTGTAGCATTGCTACCAACAATGATTTATTATAAAGCTTAATATACTTACGACGATTTTTCCCAGTACAAACCTAGGCTGAGTATTTTTGTCTTTTTATGGAGACACTAATTTTAAAAAGCTTGTATCATAACATAACACCACAAATATAATAAAAACACCTCAAATCTCAAACCTTGATTTGTGGTTTAAAAAAATCATCAAAACTAGTTAACCTAGAAAATAGTTATTAGATAAACTACTTAAAAAACAACACAACACATAAAAAATAGTCAAATTGGATGCTCCTCTAAATATTTTATCAAAGTATCTATATCCATTATGAGGCAGGTTTCCATCCTCAAAAAAACAACCCTAGCGATGCACAATTGTGCACATAGAATCAGGCAAAGGAGAGCGACCGTCATTCCACCTCTCACGTTCCTATGGCAACGCCTCTGCGAAATTTATTGACTCATACAACCCTCTGATGTCGCGTATACAGGGTGTATTTTACAAAGGCTCGTCGCGTGGTTACTCTGATAATGTTTTTACAATATTACCCCATTATTACGATATGACTATTAATTGCTGATAAGAAGTCGTTGCCTTTGTATTCTCTGTCGGGAGATATTGTAATCATTTGTGGGAGGGGCAGATTTTGCATGCGCTCAAAATGTTAAGGCAAGTCAAAAAGCTTAAACAGAGATTTTTTTATGTAGCTATTAATTGTCATAATAATTTTCGTGTATTAATTATTAGTGTTCTCATAGAAACTAGAGATGACTTGTCTACCAGCCACAAAGGTCGCGCTTGACCGCACTGACGACGACAGATTGAATATTCTCATCTTCATATTATATTTCTATGATATAGTTGGTACATAAAATATAAAAAAATATTATCTCAGCCTCTTTTACAAGGTGTGAATAAGAAATTGTAATTGTGGCTAAAAGGTGCCTTATTAACAGACGCCTACACATTGTATATAATGCACATAATTATATCCACTTCATTATCACTTAGGTCGATCTCATTTGAATAATTACGAAACGGCGTACATTTCCATAAATGTGTTGTATGAAACCCAAAAGCCTGTTTTGAGATTAAAACCAGAGCTTCAAATGTTAGACCTGGCCCCCAATTCTCGGATTGTAGCGATTTTGGCGAGATAGAGATCTTGACGAAGCTTGAATGTCTAGGCAAAATCTCACGAAAATGTCTGACGATTCAAAAAACCGTATTCCCACTAGGATTCGACAAATGGTGGCACGACATTTCTGTAGAGAAACCAATTATACGTTCCGTTTCAGCTATTATTTTAACAAGATCTTGTTAAATCTGAATCTATATACATTTGTGGCCTCAAGTATTCACACAACATAGATTATGAAATGATTATAATATGGAATATCAAATTATAGTAAATAATAACAGAAAAAAATAGTTTTTGAACCAAAAATTATCATATCCAGTGTCTGACTACCTTTACATGTTTTACTTGCGTAGTACGAAACTTTGTGGTAGGTAAGTAAACTCTATACTGTCAGTTCAGTCATAAGGTTGGTTTATACAGGGTCAGTAGACAAGTCAGTCGCAGCGCCAATGTCGGCGCCGCGACTGACTTTAACTGTTTACCTGAAGTAAGTAGTAGTGGTGCGTTTCTCTAGGTGAGCACCCATGTGAAGTCAGTGGGAAAAATGAATTCGCGAAAACAACTGAAACGAGGATTTAATTATTTGTTGAAAAAATTATCAATTTTGCTGTTGAATGAGTTAATAGAAATGGTAGTAAATGAGATAACTAAAAATAAACGACATTTGTTGAGCCATATTTTGCAACGCCGTTGACCGCATTTCTTTATTGCGGTAATTTAGGGGTTTATTATCCCAAAGGCATTAGTTTTCGCAATATAATTGCACCAATTTTAAGGTTTCGTCGTCGCTAAGCTTACGTGTCATTTTTATCGCCAGGGAAAAAAACGTGGTCACTCTACAACGCAGCGGCAGTGACTAACCACGCACTGACTTGTTTGTTTACACAGAGTTTATTTGGCTGGCGCGGGGGTGCGCGAGTGGCGGGGTGCTTCAACTGACTTTAAAATATTCGTGTCCGATTCGATTCCGATTATTCAAGTCAGCGCTGACTTTAACCCACTGTACTGGACTTCAAATCAGTTTACACAGGGTTTTTTTCGGGTCAGCACTGACTTGCCTCGAATTTGTAGTCAGTTACTGACCCTGTCTAAACCAGCCTTTACATGCTATCAAACGTCAAGTCAAATAACGTCATGTTTTTAACTTTTTACATCATCATATTAATAAAAATATTTATAACAAATATACATTTAGGGAAGATCAATGGCTGCTCTTATTTGGTCTGTCCATTTCATGGGTGATCTACCGCGCGCTTTTTTGCCTTCGAACTTGCCCTGCACCACCAAGCGTTCAATGGAAATTCCTCCACGACGAGACAAATGCCCAAAGAAAGTGAGGATACGCGACTGCACAACGGACGATAGACGTTGCTTGATGCCAAGTTCTTGGAGTATGGATTGATTTGTGTGAAACTCTGTCCACAATCCTCCTAGCATTCTTCTCCAGCACCACATCGCAAGAGCATCTACCTTTTTCTCACTTTCCCTAAGAGTGCACGTCTCTGCAGCGTATAGGAATATGGGAAACACAAGCGTTCTGACGAGCCGGATTTTAGTGGCTTTAGTTATATTACGATTTCTCCATATTTTATCTCCATTCTACGGTTTATGAAACTAAAGCCACAAAAGCCAAAAAGAAGAAGTGAAGTGAACTTTTTACTGACTCGATGTTACATATTTTTCTGGAAATAAATTTATTTTAATCTATAAGTATATTATTTAGTTAATTCAGTTAAGTATATTATTGATATCAACTTGATATTGGCGAAAATTGTTTGAGATGGAAAGCGTTAAAAACTCGACGATAAATTCATCAACCATCGTAAAATATTTGCTAGGACCCACCACAATAGGAAACCAACAGAAACTGAATCACACACAGAGTGAGAGTAGATACCAACCCACTATTCTTGTCAAAACAGGCAGAGTTGTCCTTAGAAAATGGCTGCTATCCTTCGACATTCGATCTCTAACGCTCGGGACCACTCGTTGCTTGTCTAAAGATTTCTTACGACATAAGTCTGTTAGCGACATCACGAGAATAGCTTATTTAGCTATTTTATCTTTTAGCTTATTTATCTCTAAAGCGCGAGAATTGGGCCCCTGGGGCCCAATTCTCGCGCTTTAGAGATTCGACGAAATCGACGTAGGTCGATAAAAGATGGCGGATGTCGAAAAAATGCTAAATAAGCTATTCTCGTGATGTCGCTAACAGACTTATGTCGTAAGAAATCTTTAGACAAGCAACGAGTGGTCCCGAGCGTTAGAGATCGAATGTCGAAGGATAGCAGCCATTTTCTAAGGACAACTCTGCCTGTTTTGACAAGAAAAGTGGGTTGGTATCTACTCTCACTCTGTGTGTGATTCAGTTTCTGTTGGTTTCCTATTGTGGTGGGTCCTAGCAAATATTTTACGACGGTTGATGAATTTATCGTTGAGTTTTTAACGCTTTCCATCTCAAACAATTTTCGCCAATATCAAGTTGATATCAATAATATACTTAACTGAATTAACTAAATAATATACTTATAGATTAAAATAAATTTATTTCCAGAAAAATATGTAACATCGAGTCAGTAAAAAGTTCACTTCACTTCTTCTTTTTGGCTTTTGTGGCTTTAGTTTCATAAACCGTAGAATGGAGATAAAATATGGAGAAATCGTAATATAACTAAAGCCACTAAAATCCGGCTCGTCAGAACGCTTGTGTTTCCCATATTCCTATACGCTGCAGAGACGTGCACTCTTAGGGAAAGTGAGAAAAAGGTAGATGCTGTTGCGATGTGGTGCTGGCGAACAATGCTAGGAGTATTGTGGACAGAGTTTCACACAAATCAATCCATACTCCAAGAACTTGGCATCAAGCAACGTCTATCGTCCGTTGTGCAGTCGCGTATCCTCACTTTCTTTGGGCATTTGTCTCGTCGTGGGAGAATTTCCATTGAACGCTTGGTGGTGCAGGGCAAGTTCGAAGGCAAAAAAGCGCGCGGTAGATCACCAATGGACAGACCAAATAAGAGCAGCCATTGATCTTCCCTAAATGTATATTTGTTATGTATATTTTTATTAATATGATGATGTAAAAAGTTAAAAACATGACGTTATTTGACTTGACGTTTGATAGCATGTAAAGGCTGGTTTAGACAGGGTCAGTAACTGACTACAAATTCGAGGCAAGTCAGTGCTGACCCGAAAAAAACCCTGTGTAAACTGATTTGAAGTCCAGTACAGTGGGTTGAAGTCAGCGCTGACTTGAATAATCGGAATCGAATCGGACACGAATATTTTAAAGTCAGTTGAAGCACCCCGCCACCCGCGCACCCCCGCGCCAGCCAAATAAACTCTGTGTAAACAAACAAGTCAGTGCGTGGCTAGTCACTGCCGCTGCGTTGTAGAGTGACCACGTTTTTTTCGCTGGCGATAAAAATGACGCGTAAGCTTAGCGAAGACGAAACCTTAAAATTGGTGCAATTATATTGCAAAAACTAGTGCCTTTGGGATAATAAACCCCTAAATTACCGCAATAAAGAAATGCGGTCAACGGCGTTGCAAAATATGGCTCAACAAATGTAGTTTATTTTTAGTTATCTCATTTACTACCATTTCTATTAACTCATTCAACAGCAAAATTGATAATTTTTTCAACAAATAATTAAATCGTCGTTTCAGTTGTTTTCGCGAATTCATTTTTCCCACTGACTTCACATGTGTGCTCACCTTGAGAAACGCACCACTACTACTTACCTCAGGTAAACAGTTAAAGTCAGTCGCGGCGCCGACATTGGCGCTGCGACTGACTTGTCTACTGACCCTGTATAAACCAACCTTATGACTGAACTGACAGTATAGAGTTTACTTACCTACCTCAAAGTTTCGTACTACGCAAGTAAAACATGTAAAGGTAGTCAGACACTGGATATGATAATTTTTGGTTCAAAAACTATTTTTTTCTGTAATTATTTACTATAATTTGATATTCCATATTATAATCATTTCATAATCTATGTTGTGTGAATACTTGAGGCCACAAATATGTATAGATTCAGATTTAACAAGATCTTGTTAAAATAATAGCTGAAACGGAACGTATAATTGGTTTCTCTAGAGAAATGTCGTGCCACCATTTGTCGAATCCTAGTGGGAATACGGTTTTTTGAATCGTCAGACATTTTCGTGAGATTTTGCCTAGACATTCAAGCTTCGTCAAGATCTCTATCTCGCCAAAATCGCTACAATCCGAGAATTGGGCCCCTGTGCTATATGTTTCCTTGACATTTCGATATTTTTCCTATTCTAATTTACTCTGAAATGGTAAAAAACTTTAAAAAGATTATTTGCTTTCTTATGGTTCAGATAAGAAAGAGATAGATTATTAGAAGAAGATTAGACTTAAGATATTCTTTTACGTGATAACTACGTAGGGTATGATGTATGAGAGCTTTAAATTAATAAAATATTGATAAAATGATTCTAGGTAAGTTTAGCCTGAATTTAAAAGTTGGCATTGACAGTAATCAATAGAAAAACAGTACATTTCCATCAAATGAATAAAACAACCATCGATGGTAAGTGAAAGTTAAAAAAAACTAGTTTGACTCCAATCTCATAACACGGGGCAAGTCAACACATAATACTTCAAGTAGGTAGTGTGCCGTAATAAAGATAACAAATAATTGTACACGTTACTTTCTCACCAGATAAATCAACATATTCACCACGAATTTATATGTTTACTGTTTAAATTTACTGTTTTACTTCAGGCCATTGCAAAGGAGTGCTGTTTAATGAATCAGAAAGTTACACTCATTATCGATTAATCTGATTTGGATTATGGATAAATAAGATATTAGACTTAATAAATTCTTAATATAAAAACAACAAACTATAACTTTTCACACCATCTAGGAACCTAGACAACCTAGTTGTGCATGTTAATGAAGGCACTTTTGCACTAGAGTTCCTTATAATGCATAACATCAGCTGGTAACGGTTCATACAGACAGCCCATACCAGCGACCCCGGTCCAGTTTTGCTGATAAGTAGGCGGTCGTGGGAGGAATGCTTCCCTGACCTCTCTATTCCTCTAATTGAATGATAAATAATATAAACTGGTTCGTTAACAGGTCATCATTCTGTACAATGATTCAATAACTTGCAGTACAAACATCTTGTGCTATCACAAATTGGCAGCTTTCCATATTTAACAGTGCATGTTTTGATACTGGTAAAAAAATATAATTCTTCTGCGAGTTGAGCAGGTATGCGTACAATATACAATACACCCACAAACTCACGACCTATTTTTATTTTCGCAATGAAATAGTATGAGCTCAATTATTTTCCTATCTATTATCTATTCCAACATTCAATTTAGATTCAGCTTAGTAATCCATAACAACAGTGGAGGTATTTGAATTCATATCGAATTCTGATGATGTATTAGAAAGGTGCCTTACTATCTAGTAGGTATTTACACAGTTTGACTTATATTTAACAGAAATTGAGTTTGCGCAACTATGTCTATGATGCAATGCCTGGGTGTGTTATGTACACAGATGAACAATTTAGCTTACGCGTATAGAACTCTGTGTCCGGTTGAGTGAACATTTTTGTCTGACCCACCTGCTTTTTGCATTATGTCAATAGCTGGCTGGCTAAACAAAGCTTTTTGCAATCCTATGAAAGTTTTGTTTAAGAGGCAACAAAAAAGTAGGTACATGTAATCTGTCAAACTGATAGTGGAGCATAATGCAAACTACTTATAAAGCAGTTAGCCGGATTTGTAGCTAAAGTGTCCTGCACGAAATAATGTCCCCTTCGAAACGGCTCCCTTGACGACATAATTACATCATGACGTATTCGCATGTCTAGAGAGACCCCAATAAAAGCCTTCACTAGATTGTTACAGCGCACCCACCCCAACTAAGTAGACCCATTTAAGTAGTAATGAATTTTCTGATTGCCGTTAGCGATTCGCTTGTTAAGAAATTGCTCAGCGAGTGTCAGTGCGCAATCAATATCGTTTGCAATTAAAACTGTATTTTTGAGACTTCGTGAAGTTATTTCTTTGAAGTACAGTTCAATATAATAGTGAGTACTTCTACTTATTTAGTGGAACAAAATAATATTTTGGGAAAAAACAACAGCATAGCGGATGTTGGTGACATCGCTGTATGGAAGTGAGGCAAAGTAACGCGAGAGTTTGCTTTCTATCGAGTGTCATTCGCAGGCGCGGCACGTGTCACTTCCATCCACTGACAGGTAGGACCTTTATTAAAGTAACGGAGCTTTTCTTGTCACGATTATCATCGGTTTTTTAACCACCTTTTGCTTCCTTCCTATCTGCCGGTATCATGAATTCTATTACTAAACGATTTAACTACAAACGCTCTGAGATTGAAATAGGCGTTTTGTTTTATAATTAAATAAGGAAAACACTAGTGACAGCTTAGGTCATAAATTATGTATAGTAGGTATAAATTATATTTCAATAATCTAGGGAATCAAAGTCAAAGTCAATCAAATTTATTCACATAAAATCAAAAGGATCACTTTGAAACGTCTTACATACTAGATGATTCTAGGCGCCAGTTCGTCGCAACCAGAGTCTAGAAGAACTGGCAAGAAACTAGACCTGGATCCTAGCTTTTTTTATCCTTCTTACAATTGTTTAATAAAGAATCCTTCTTACAACTTATCAACTTCTTACAATTGTTTAATAAAGAAGTTTGAAGACTAGTATGTATTAACAAAAGTGCCGAGCACAATACGAAGTATATAGTGCCTGGTGTAAAAAAATGCTGCTTAACGTTAACCATTCCCTTGATTGAGGCTAGAAAGTATCCGATTAGCTTGAGCTAATGGACCGAAACTCGATAGAAAACCACAGCACCAGCGTATAGTTTTCACTGCAAGTAGGGCATGCGAATGACCTGCTACTCTCTAGGCGATAAGGTCCGCCATCGTATTAATTACTCTAGCCACTGATTAATTTATTTAAATAAGTTTAATTTGTTCCAACAGCGTTGTTAATTGCTACCACTTGTGTGAGTTATCTCTCTTCATCTTAAAACCAATTTATTAGTATGATTCAGTCATCTTACCTTACTAGTTTTTACTTTACTGAACTATATTATTATTAAAACTGGACACTTGGACATCACAGTCCTTCTCAAAAACCATCCTAAAGATCCGCTTTGAAAAATTGTTGACTAACCCCCTATCTTATAAAAAGTTAGCGGTGACTTTAAGTCACCATTACGTATGGTAATCAGTACTTCAAGTCTGCGCTATCTTTTTATAAGATAGACCATAAGTATTTAGTTGTCAGTCAATTTTAATTATTCAGAACAATATGTATCTAATCTTTAAACAGGTGATTTATCAGTTTGTAATTGTTTTTTATAATAATTAATAGCAATAGTCATATTTTACCAAAACAAGTTGTATAAATAAAATAGTTTATCAACTAACACGTGCCATCAAAGCAAACGATGAAATTAATTAGTGATTTTAATGAGATATGGGTTTAACAGGTTTCAAAAATACTTATGTACGGTAAATCAATATACTTCTGTGGATTGCAATACTATAATAATACCTGATAGATAATTTACACTTACTAGGTACCTGAGCCCACTGTATTTTTATATAAGTATTTTGTTTAAGGCCCAAGCGCTCAGTCAGGACGGTAGCCCAACAACAAAAGATGTCGCTAGTTTAAAAAACTGCGGTTTTTCTTCTGATTTGTTAATGGTTTTTTGCGTTTAGTTATCAAAATTCACCTTTGCGAAAACTTATTAATAGATACCAATTAATCAATACAAAATACTATAATTTTAGTAGGAAAAACGTGCAGAGGCTGGCGAGGAATTTCAAGCTTGCTATCTACTTTTGACACGCAAAAATATTTCCGATATTTGAAACGCGCTAGCGTTTCATAATTTCGACGTCAGGTAATAAGAACGAATAGCGCAGTTCAAGGTACTGTGGACTGACAATCAGAGTATTCGAGTTCAAATCTCCGCCAGAAATGTAACTTTTTGTTGCTTCCTTTTTTTGATATTTATCTGTGTCTTTCTGCAGAGCAGAGGCTCTGCAAAATTTTTACAGACTACTATAAAACCTACTTTATTGGAATTTTTTGAACTTAAATGCAATAAAATGCAGTAGATACCTATTACATAGGTTACCTTCTAATAAAACTGCTAATATCTTCAGGAATATGTTTATATGTATTTAATATTTCAATAGTAAGACTCTCTACAGCTCTATAAATTAAACAAATAAAACACATGAATATGTTTTGCCCAAAAACGGGCTACGGGCTATTTATGTCGTTTTCTGTGGCGTCGCTAAGATTCTTCAATTGCAGTTGTTGGTGCATTGTCTTGCCTGCGTACAAAGGATATAGATTGTTTGTGGGGCAGTTACATCATAATGCTTGATCGGAGTGATCGCAAAGCGTGAATGTTTCTTCGGATCCTTTCTGTTACCACAATGAGTTTCTAATTGGCACAATTGATTACTATACTTACAAGATAAAATTTCATCAAAAACAACTATGTACGACTAAATTGACAGACAGCTAGCAATGACAATTATGTCAGCGAGGTTGCCTTACTACAGGTTTTATTTACTTTGACAACAACAAAAAAAGGTTTTATTTACCTATATTTCAATACATTATTTGGAAGTTTGTAATTTTTCTTACAAATAAACGTTTTTTTAATGAAATAATTTTTCTTTATATTTATAATTACAGAACATTAAAAAACGAACAGTTTGATAATAATGTTTGCAATGAAATACATTTATGACCACACTTTTATAACCAAACTTTATGAACAGTGACATTTATCAGTTATTTATCAGTTATTTATTATTAGCAGTAGTGAGACTGACTACTAGTGACCCGTGACACGGCACGCGTTGTATATTTCGGCTCGGCAACGTTTTTGGCGTTCACTTTATTTTACATTGAAACGTTTTTTTCATATTGCAATTTGTACATAAAATAGTCTATGTTACTCGGTAAAGATATTACATCCTTATGTAGAAATAGTTTTAAAATAGGACGTGTACTTTTGAATTAAATAGTGACCAACAAACAGACAAATCTTATCCTTTCTAGAATTTTAGTTTAGATAATAGATTGGCAACGTAGCATTTTCAAGAAGAAAAGGGATAGATTTAGTTTTGTTGTCTTGTTTCTTTTCCTACGACTGGAGAGCTGACAACAAACCTTAGAATTTTGTATTTGATAGATAATTGTAAGTATTCGAGCGAATTACGTAGTCGTTTACTTACTAGATACCTAAACATTGACGACCGATGTGGCGCGGTGGCATTGACGACGTGGAGGTTGCCGGTTCGATTCCCGCCTTGGGATAAATGTTTGTACTATCTGCAAATATTTATTCCGGGTGTTCTGGGTGTTTATATTATATATATAATAAAAAATATCTATCTATGTTTTATTGTATTGTCGAGAAATTACAACACAGGTGGTTCATATATTACGTGTACAGTACATATTTAATTACCGCTAGTTTTGTTTCATACTAAGTACATACACTTTTTGATTTTATTATGGTGTAGAATTATGCGAACTTTATTTTCATACTATACAGTTAATAATGCTACAATATCCAGCTACAATAGCCGCTGTTCCGAACAGGGTAAAAGAGGTTTATTATACAGGGTGTAACAGAAGGGGTGGACCAAAAGCAAAAGGGCGATGGAAGAGCTCAATACCTATCGAAATAACCCCCATGTATGCTCAGCGATATTCAGTCGTTCAAAAGTTACTCGCACTTTTATGTTTTTTTTTCATTATCATATTTAACATATTTTATTAGGTTAGATTTCCCAAGTTTTCCCAAACTATCAAATACGAAAGGTCTACTATGAAGCTACAAGGTGTAAAAAAATACGGTTGTAGCTCTAATAGTTTGGGTATACAAGAGAAATCTAATCTAAAATAAAATTTTGAAAAAAAAAACATAAAAAGCGAGTAACTTTTGAACGACTGAATATCGCTGAACATACATGGGGGTAATATCGATAGGCTAAGAGCTCCTGCATCGGCCCTGTTGCTTTTGGTCCACCCCTTCTGTTAGACCCTGTATATATTTTTTTTTAAATATTTAATTCTGCACAAAATGTTGCAAAAAAACAATGCCGCGTTAGCGCACAGTATATCTCCCATATACGTTACATTTACGATTGAGCTACGAAATATGAGTAGGTAAACAAAACTATACTCATACAATGTGTAGCAAACTTTTTGTTGTTACGTGGTACATTTAACTTTTTTCTTGGTTGTCATGACAACTAGTAGTAAGTAAATAAATATGTCAGTCATAAACACCCAACATTTTGTTGTTAAAAAAATCTCAAATAGTTTGTAATATATCTCAAATAGTGCCTATTTTTAATGCAATGTAAGCTAGATTTCATGGAAGCTGTCTGGGCAGTCTAGCCCAGATCCTGGCATTCAGTTACTCGCAGGCAGAAATCCTTGACGCGAAGAAAGTACTACAAGAACCATAGGCTCAGACCACCGTGACCAACATTCACCTTGTGATAAGAAAACATCTTCGTGAAGAGATCGTTGCCGTATCATGAAGGATTGAAGTAGGAAGAAGGCGACCAACTTCAAGTCATACATCCTTACCATGGTGACCCAGTACAATGACAGTTCTTGGCTCTAGTATTCTGGACGTCTGGATTAGTCTAGCGGTAAAATAGGGGACCGCAGATGAAAGATCAATATGTATTACTTTTGTGTACTAGTGTTATTTTCATTTTATATAAGAAAAGTGTATGCTAGCATCTAAAGTATACTTTACTATTGTTGTAAAGTGTGTTAGTCAGTAAGGTTTATCTATGAGCCGTTTTTAAATAAGTATTTTAGTACTTAAATTTTTACAACTATATTATGGTAAAAAATATATTTACTTTTCTTACAATAAATTGATTTTTTTCCACAGCTGTGGAAAAAATCCAAAGCTATTTTTTTTGTACGTTATTATCCACCTATGCTATGTAGAATGCATTAAAATTATAAGAAAGAAACCTGTTTGGTTCAACTAAACTTCTTTGCACGGGAGACGGGTGCAAGATATTACATTTATTATATTATCTTTACGCTGACAAGTCCGCTTCGAATGTAAATATGACAAAGTACGATAAATAAAAGAATAACTAAAAGAAAAAGAGAAAAAAGATTTCCTATTTCTTTCTACACAAGTATTTAGTTCAAGTAACTAGATGGCGCTCTAGATACTTTTGCTATAACTTAATACCTAGTGCTTCGCACAGATGGTGCCTTTTTTTCACAGTTATTTCATTTTTTGAACACGCGTCACGAACCACCTTAAATATCAACAATCCTCAACAGTGACTTCATGTCACTGATTGAGCACTTACGCAAATCGCCCCAAATAACTCGCCAATCATGTAATGTATGGACCTAACGTTAAAAATAACTAGCACTGTGCATGCAAGATGCAGGTATTTCACACGTAAACAAAGCAAAGCTTTTTAAAACTATAATATTAATTGTTAATAAAAAAACTAAAAAATGTAATTAATGCAAACAATAGACTTTTTAAAATAAAAGTTCTTACCACATCTATCCAGCCACCCTTCAGCACGGCAAGGGTACGTGATGGCCAGCAAATCGTCAGTTCTCATTTTCGTAAAATTTCACCAATGCACTTAAACACTTTTCTCTCAAATTCACGGTCAGTTGAAAATTGTATACATTTCACTATCGATTTGATTCACTGAACAAATTCTCAGAAGAGCCAGCTAAACTTCTCAATCGTCGCAACTCACTTTCACCAACTGCAAAAAAAAACTATGTTAATCACTGAAATGAAAATAGCATCGAACCAATGCAGTGAGAAAACACCTAGGTACCTACCTGCTTCAGATTTAAAGTACATTAATATGAAGTACAATTAGCTATATTAATCTGCTTTGGTAGTACACATTTGGATTTTAGTTCCAAAACTGTTAAGTTCACAAACATATCATATCTAGGTACTGTAAGTAGGTATTAGCTAATTATGACTTTAGCAGTAGGTAGGTTAACATGTCTTTCCCGATTTACCCGTTATTTTTAAGATATTTTATAAACATTTTTATGTAGGTATAATCTTTTTTAGAACAATAAAAATGAAACTCATACATATGTTAAGAAATAAAATACACTATTTTATTTATTTACTTGTAAAGATAATAAAATAACTATCCTGCGACTAAACCTATTGTTTTTTTTTATATAAGTATAGCTTATAAAACTGACTTACATGCAGTTTTCCAATTAGTCCAAGTGAACGATCCAAAATGGAATACATAAATAAACACGCACGTGATTTTTCTCGACAACCGTACACTTAACACACCCATAAACAGCACAAGCAAATAACTGACTGAATGGCCGGCTGGCTTTTCTATACGCGCTGATGTCGCTCTTTTCCATTTTCTGTGGTAAGGCGAGATGAGAAGAGAATGTACTGCATCTCTTTCTAAAATATCGATTATCCGATTACTGCCGACAATTTTACGAAGCCAAGCTAATGAGTATTTGACATGCGCGCGCATTACAAAAAAAGAAATTCAAAAATTAAGTACTGCTTTCTATTCACATAATTCGTCTTCTGCGCTATTTTGTACTGAAGTCATATTTAACAAACTAGTGGGTATAATGAATAGATAGTTAAAGAGCGGATTTCTATGAAGATAAAGTTAATCATACAGCGTAGCAATACATTTTGACAGATTAACTTTCCTTGCTATCCGTCAAATCAGGCTTACGTCAGTTTGTGAGTGATCAAGATGGCTCTCAAAGCACTTGTCGGACAAAGTGAGTAATAAATGCTTATTTTTATGATTTTAGGTGGTTTATTTTCATCTGGCTACGTAAATTAAATACCTATTGATATATTCCATCATTTGATACAAAGAATATCCCGTGCATTGTCGTCTAGCAGTAATATTTTCAAGACCAAAAATTATCTTCCTGATGACTAATGTTTTTACATATTACAATGCCACTGAAAGACTCGGAACACTTGCAAGCAGCAACTAGCATGGAAAATAAATACTATATAACATCAATTAAATTCTCTTTGGATTGACCTCGAAGTAAACGATAAAGATGTGACTCTGTTCTATTTTAGATGTAAACTCTTCAACTATCGGCAGTTCAGGCTTTCCTGTTTCAATTTCCATTATTTCATTGATTTTTGCTAAAAAATATTCATGAGTATGTCTATAACTAATATATTTGTTAGCCAGATCATTCATGTAGCATGTTGATATTGATTTTTAAGTCATAGAATATAGAGGGGTGGGTGGGGTGGGGGCGAAACCTGCGCTGCGTCATAGGCTAACATTCTTCCTGTGGTATATGCCGTGATGCCTGTGCGGGACACAGAATCATAACAACATTAGATAACTAGAAAATGAAATGAGATAAACACTCATTGGGTCACAACTTTATGCACTGATTAACTATGACACATTAGATGTCTGAGCTGAGTGTATACCAAGACTTCTAGATGTTTATGGCTATATAGTATTACATAGTCTTTCAATTTTCCTGAATCATGAAAAAATTATACAACACATGCATAAGCAAACCAATAAGGACAAGAAGGCCAGCTTTTGAACACAGTTCTTTATGCTTTATTGTAGGTACACAAAATATGATAGTTATTAAATTTGTTTGTTGAAATGAAGCAATAGTGCATGGGGATTTCTTTAGTTTGAGCAGACTTGCTCTGCACCGTTAAACATTCCTAAGGCTAGTCAGCCTTATACAGAGGTTTAGAATGTTTGTAGCGGACTAAGCTCACATTATTCTACTGATAGCTCTGCATGATGATAATTAAGATTTTATTCATATTACCTGCACTGCTGTAGTCATTAACTACACTTATTTAACTCCAAATCTATTGGTAGTCTATTATTTTGAACTGAATATATTTTTTTATTTATTTACACCTACTTAAGTACATTTACTATAGTACTACAAGTACACTTACTTAAGTACATTCCAGCTGTAAAGAATATGAAAATACAGTATAAGCTTCAGTAGTTATTATTGTAATAAATTTACAGAGATTATGAATGAGGTGATCCGCTACCGCGGTCCCAAAGGCAAAGAGTCCCAACGTATAGAATGGCGCATTCTCGTAGTGGACCAGTTGTCCATGCGGATGGTGTCCGCATGCTGCAAAATGCACAACATCTCTGCCGAAGGCATCACTTGTAAGTAAAAATACCTTGGAATTTTATATTGACTATTTTAGTGTTGAAAAGTAGTTGAGTTTTTTTTATTCTCCCTTTGGTTGACTTACTATTCATATCTAATGAATACTATTTGGATTAATGAATTACTCATATACACAATGGCATGATAAAGATAAAGAAGGTGACTCAATAACCAACTGAAACAAAATTGAAATAATTGTTTCTTGAAATTTCTGGCTGTTGTGAAGCTGTATTCAGTGTTTAGATATAGTGATAATTCATCTCAATAAACAGCTTTTCAGACAAAAGAGTTTGATGATTGTGAAGTATAAAAACTTTTTTGTTTGAAATCTTTTGTGTTATAATTATAAAATAATTTATAAGTTCTTATAAGAATTTGAATTCACAGTGGTGGAAGACATCCACAAAAAGAGAGAACCTCTCTGCACAATGGATGGCATCTACCTGATCACTCCGTGTGAGAAGTCGGTTCATGCTCTCATCAATGACTTCTCGGTCGGTAACCGCATTATGTACAAGGCGGCCCATGTTTTCTTTACTGAAGGTAAGTTTATTTAGATATATATTCCTAAGTATTGCTTACTTTAGTAATGAACAGCAAGGTTTAAGTGTGTATTGGCAAAGTATTCAAGAAGCAAAACGTCATGATCGTAGAACAAAGACGAATGTAAGTTATTGTCTATTTTTTTATTTAATTAATTACCCTATAATTTCTTTTGTATGCAACTTAAATTTGTATTAAATTGCAAAGACCTATTCACATGTAGCAACTTGTCTAAATTTCACGTTGATAGGCGTAACCGTTTTATAGTTATGACATAAAATGTAAACCTGCAGTTTTGCACATCCATCCTTGTTCTACGATTACATACAACGAAAAGTTTGGAGAGTAGATTTAGAAGTAGATTTCCACTAAAATAGAAACTTGGGGTTTTAAGTTTGGTGCAGTATCTGACTGTCAAAAGTAAGTTAATTTTCAAAGTAAAGTATAGTATAGTATAGTGTAAAGTAAATTTGACATGTTTGAAATGGATTGGTACACTGCCAAGGATAGAGAGAAGTGGAAGGGTTTGGGAGAGGCCTTTGCCCAGCAGTGGGACGATACAGGCAGAGAAAAAAATACATATAAGTAGGTGTTTTCTGTGTTAAGAGCACTTTTAATTCTTGCTAATATTATAGATGTAGTTTTGAGTAATGGCTTTTGCTTTATTAGAATAAGTTATTAAGAAACACCAGATCAACATCGGTCTACTGAAGATGTAACTAAATATCTGTCTGCCTGTATCACAAATTTGTTTCGAAATGTCATGTAGAATGGTAAAAGCTTGCTTGAGTACAAAATAGGTAAAGAATTGATAAATTTATTCACTGGCAAAGTTTAACTCATTGTGAAAATATATTTTGAATACGCTAAATAAATTGGCTTGCATTTTATTAGTTATTTTACTTTTTATTGCACAATTTTTGTATTGCTTGGATTTTTTGTGTTTCTTTTTAGTTGCATATCTTTTTATTTTGTTTTACAGCCTGTCCCGATGATCTGTTTGATAAGTTATCGCATAGTGGTATTATTAAATACATCAAAACATTAAAGGAAATCAACATTGCTTTCATTCCATACGAACAGCAGGTTTGTAACAACTCGTTACCATACTTAAAACAAAGATTTCAAAGTGGTGGCTATTTTGGTAAATTAAAATACCATTTTAAAGACACATACAATTATTAAAAGGTTGAAATTATGGAAACTTGGATAAAGATGAACTTGAAATTCAAAATACCACTATTTTAAGATTTTTTTAATCGCATATTTTTCACCCAAAAATACTCAAGTTACCATAAGAATGACTCTTAAAATAATTGTTTATTTATTTTAAAAGTCATTCTTATTGAAACTAAATCACTTTATTGATCCTAAATATCTCCTTACACGCTGCGATCGGTTAGTATGTCCCGAGGAACTTTTCAATGAGATCTGCAAATCTTCGGCCGCAAGAAAGATCAAAACATTGAAAGAAATTAACATTGCTTTCCTGCCTTATGAAAGTCAGGTAAATTGTTACCAATTAATTCATATTTATTTAAATACACTCCAAATTTGTCAAATGACTTATGTGCTACAAAATCTGTAAATTTTCTTTGTATAGGTTAGTTATCTAAAGCTGGGTCCATTCACAATATTAGTGCGAATGAGAAGTAGTGAGGGAATTATTTTAGTGCGAGTAAGAAGAAGTGAGGATGTGTATTAGTGTGAGTGAGAAGCAGTGAAAAATAAAAAAATATCATAATAAATTATTGGGAACAATAAAGGCTTAGGTATAGTAACAAAATAGACAAGATGTAATAACTGTGGCGCAGTTAACAACGCCCACCTCCTAGACCCAGGAAAATTGTATTAGTGTGAGTGAGAAGAAGTGAGGAAACTTTACTAGTGTGTGTGAGTAATATATTCCAGCTTTAGATAACTGACTTGTATATAGATATTTGAGCATATTTGTTTCAACCTAGGTGTTTTCTCTCGACTCTCCCGAGACCTTTCAATGTATGTACAACCCCGCGCTGTCTCAAACGCGCAACGCAAATATGGAACGCATCGCCGAGCAAATCGCTACACTTTGCGCTACCCTCGGAGAATACCCTTCTGTGCGATATCGCAGGTAATATACCTATTTGAATAATATGAAGTAATCTGTAGAAGAATTAAGTCACAGACAGGCTCTTACACTTTAATACGACATAATGCAGTAGACATTTGTTGTGCAATTGTGCATGGTTGAAGACGATTGAATATTACTTGTTTTTACCGCTCCCCAGCCGCGGGTTTGAAGCAGTTTATTACAGTTTTCTTTTGTAATCGTTGGGCGATTCAGAATCTTTTATATTTTACAGTGACTGGGAACGCAATGCTGAGTTAGCTCAGCTTATCCAACAAAAGCTTGATGCTTACAAGGTAAGGAAATCTAAGTATTCCAAGTATTTTTTTTCATTTTTATTTCAAATGGCACCTCAAACTGGAAAATATCATTATGCTGAGATTTTTAGTTGACTCTCTAATTAAATTTACCACCGCACGACACGCCGGAAAACTAAATTCCATCCTCACCACCTGGACGGGTGGTTCTCCACGACTACGCGGTTCACGATATCGTTTCTGCCTCGTACGTGCAAGTTGTGGAACGAGCTACCCTCCGTAGTTTTTCCCCCAGAGCTTTGATGTTACAGGTGTCCATGGGCGGCGGTTACCATTTCCCATCGGGTGGCCCGCAAGCTCGTCGACTAGCTATGGGATAAAAAAAAATGTGTTTGATTTCAGGCTGACGAGCCGACAATGGGAGAAGGGCCAGAGAAAGCTCGTTCCCAACTGCTGGTGATTGACCGCGGATTCGATTGTGTATCGCCAATGCTTCATGAACTGACACTTCAAGCTATGGCTTACGATCTGCTGCCTATCGAGAATGATGTCTACAAGTAAGTAACCTACTAATATCTGTCTGGAAGAGATCGCTCTTAGCGATAAGACCGCCCATGTACAAATTTATTGTTATGTCTTTCATTTGTTATTTTCTTTGTGTACAATAAAGAGTTTATCTATCTATCTATCTATCTAATATTAAACGCGAAAGATTGTATGGATAGATGTATGTTTGTTACTCTTTCACGCAAAAACTATTGAATGAATTTTAATGAAACTTTATATATAGTTTACACATCAGAATAACACACAGGCTATAATTTATAAAGATATTATTCGAATTATAAATTATTATTATTAATATGTAACGTGGTCTAGAAGACATACAAGAGGCCTTGGCAGACCAACAGCCAGATGGATGGACGAAATCGTTGCGGTACAGGGTAGGACCTGGATGCAAAAGGCCCAGTTAAGGAAAGAGTGGCATTTGAGGGAGGAGGCTTATACCCAGCAGTGGGCTTGTACGGGCTGCCTATGATGATGATGATGATGATATGTAATAAGACGTAGTTGCTAGTATGGAATAATCTTCGTCATCCACAAATAAAAGATAAATTCGTTGACTTACCATGAACATTATTCCATTCTCCGTTAGATATGAAGGTGGTCAAGGACAGCAGCTGAAAGAAGTTCTTTTGGATGAGAATGACGAGCTGTGGGTGGATCTACGTCATCAACACATCGCCGTCGTGTCGCAATCTGTTACCAAAAACCTGAAGAAGTTTACTGACTCCAAACGCATGGGTGGAGGTATAGTACTGCTATACTTTATCTGTTACTTTTATAAATTGAAAAAAAATATTAATATAGGTACATACTTAGTCTGTTTCATGCGTGAAGGAACAGACTTCATAGTCTAGAGCAGGGGTCACCAAATGGCGGACCGCCGACCCATTGTATGCGGACCGAAAAATATATCCCACGCAGTATTTTTGTTGACGTTAATTCGAAAAATTCCGGGCGAAGTAAAGAGTAATGTCAACAATTTGCACCAATTCCACTCCAAACATCAAACAGATAATCAACAATAAAAAATGACACTTTTCTCATTGATAAGTAAATAATAGGTAATACTTAACTTTGTTCAATATATTTTTTTTTATATAATGTGCGGACCGCGGAGGTCATTTTATTTTATTTCTTAAAACGGACCCCGAGCGAAACTAATTGGTGACCCCTGGTCTAGAGTTTTATTTCGTTTCATGTAAAAATGAAAGATAATGTAATATTATTTTGTTATAATGCTATCCATAATAATATTAAAATAAATATTCATGGACATTTCTCACATCACACTCTAGTCCCAAACTAAGCAAAACTTGTACTATGGAATCTATCTATCCAATCATTTACATTCACTTTTATATCTGACAGACATAAACGTGAGTAAATCGGAAGCATTTTTCTTTAAGAACGAATTATAAGATTATATTTTCTATTTGAAGGTGACAAGCAATCTATGCGCGATCTCTCGCAAATGATCAAGAAAATGCCGCAATACCAAAAGGAACTGTCTAAGTACGCAACACATCTACGTCTCGCTGAAGATTGTATGAAGGCGTACCAGGGATACGTTGACAAACTCTGCAAGGTTGAACAGGTAACATATTGAAACCAATCTATCTATTAATTCAGTGTTTTTCAATCTGTGGGTCGCGACCCTCAGATCGACCCTCTGTGGGTCGCCGGCAGAAGGGAAAGGGCAAGGTAGACTACAATATAATAGGTAATGAATAAGAAACTATCAAAATAAAGACAATCATTATCGTAGACTTTTAAATTGCCTATAAATTCTTCATCTGTCTGACAAGGGGGTCGCCAGAAATTTTCAACCAGTAATGGGGTCGCGAAATCAAAAAGATTGAAAAACACTGTATTAATTCGTAGTATTTATAAATAAATAATTATTCATGGACATTTCACACATCACGCTCTAGTCTCAAAATAATCAGAGCTTGTACTATCGGAACTAGATTTGCTGATAGAATACTACTACAGTATTGTTGAGTTTATATGATTTCTATAGTGTACAAACTCATAACTATTCGAATTTGTTTTAACTATAATTGGTAGTATATCCTACCGACTGGGCCATTTGAATTCTGTCAACTCATCCAATAATATTTATGTTTATTATAATCAGGACCTTGCCATGGGTACTGACGCAGAAGGAGAGAAGATTAAAGACCATATGAGGAGCATTGTGCCAGTGCTTCTTGATCAGGTAAATAACAACGAATAATAAAATAGATTTAGTCTACACTATGTATATTAGCTTCTCAATAGTAATTAATGATAATTTAGAAAAATATTATATTTTTATAATAAAAATGAACAAAACCGATGTAGGTAATCTCGCAACATACAAAACACAACAGTCGAATAGAAAACCTTTTTTCTTTAAAGTCGGTACTACTAAACTTTTATAGACTGTCAGATTAGTGAAATGGTTATTATTAATTTCAGAATGTGGTAAACTTCAACAAGATGCGTATAATCGCCCTGTACATAATGTCTAAGAACGGCATTTCTGAAGAGAATCTCAACAAGCTGGTTACTCATGCTCAACTCGAGCCATCCGATAAGCAGACCTTACTCAACTTGTCCAATCTCGGACTCAATGTCTGCATTGATGTAAGTAATACCTCTAGCTTACTGTATTTTAACTCTTAGAACTTCGTAACCTCTTGGCCGAAAGACTTCATTATCTACAGTCAATCATTTTAGTTGGAACTGTAAATTTACCAAATTCTTTAGTTAAATGTTACATTTTTGTCTGAACGTAACGATATTTTTTAAATTAAAAATTTTCTTTGATTCGTAACGGCTAATGCTGGGGCCACATTAGCGGGCTACGGCGAATATTCGTGTTAACGCAATGTATGTGGCCGGGTACATCGTGTCATCGCGTAGTATTTACACTAGAAGATCACCTATACCCGAACACGATGTTTTTGTCGCGCCAACACGATACGAATATTCGCCCGCTAATGTAGCCAAAGCATAAGAGGTTCGAAAATTACGCTCAAACAACCCTGGAAATGTATATTTCCAAATAAAATGAGTATTTATTTAACTTTGACAGGGGAACAGGAAGAAGGTTTATCAAGTGACGAGAAAGGAAAGAATCACCGAACAAACTTACCAAATGTCGCGTTGGACACCTATTATTAAGGTATTATAATTTATTATAAACTAATCATAATAATACATATTCACGGATATATGTATTGTATACACAAAACCATCTATGCCCAAAATAAATAGTAAATCTTGTATTATGTGAATAATATGTTTCCCAACCGATGCAAAGTAGTAAAGGATAACTCAACTGTCCAATACACTGAAAATCAAGGTTTCGAATCAATCAATTGTTTTTATTGTGTACTAAATATCTTTTATAATCTTTTATATACATAATTTGATAAACTTCAAATAATCTGTCTAGGATCTAATGGAAGATGCTATCGAAGACAAACTTGACCAACGTCACTTCCCATTTTTGGCGGGACGCGCCCAAACTTCCGGATATCAAGCGCCTACCAGGTAAATATAAACATAATATTGAACACTGCTATTTATTTAACCTGCGGTAGTGCAATCCAATTCAAATACATAATGTAAAAGTTACATAGCCTGGTATGAATCCATCACTTCGGAAGTATTCTTGTGCTAACCGCGCACTGTAATTCGATCTTGTCATTTATTTTCATATCGTAATAAATTCGTGTTCTCTTAGACCTCTTTACTCGCTCGCTGATAGAATCTGATTCAATTACTGCTATCAGTGACAAAGATAATTTTAATCAGAAAGATATCTCTTATGTTTTTCCACCACTAATTTTAATAATGCCAGTTTTCAAACAATAAATCCCTCTAAGAAGAGTAGAAGGGTCTAATTGATAAATCTAATTGATAATAAACTAAAATTTAGTAGATATTTTAATAATTGTGAATTGTGATTTCTCTACCGCTTGTTACAAAAACAACAGCCCTTGAAATGTTACCTAAAAATTTTATGTAGGCTTTTAAACTGACTTGAACATAACATTTTCTTCCTTTCCTTTCCTCAATGATGAAAAGTAAATCTAAGTGAGTACTCTTTCTTAGTAGTGAAACTAAGTAGTGCATAGATAGTATTTTCTTTTACTTTTTTCTTTGAATAAAGCAAAATAAGCTTTGTTGCGTATAAGTTTAGAACTCAAATTGTGTTTACAGCGTCCGCTATGGACATTGGCATAAGGACAAAGCTCAACAGACCATCAAAAATGTGCCTCGTTTGATTGTCTTCGTCGTTGGAGGTGAGTGGTATAGTTTACTTACTTTCGAGTCTTCAGGATTAAAACTAGTCTTTAATTCTTTATACATACATTCATGATTAATTTATCTAAACTACGCGCGTGGCGTAGAAGCATTTTCGGCCCCACTGAAAACCACCGCTATAGGAACCAATGGTTTCTATAGCTTATGCTGATTGGCGGCCTGTTTACACTTCTCTTTAAATGTTTCAATGTCATATATGTATAACGGTGTCAAGGTGTAAATAAATATTTATTTCTTTCTAACCAAAAGATTAGATGAAAATGATGAATTTATAAGAACATAAAAGTGTGTAAATCTTAAATAAGGTTGATTTTGCAAGTTGAATGGCAGTTTTATTTACATCAGCAATATTTGCCATCACACATTCATCACTAATCTTCTTGTTTCAGGCCTTTGCTTCTCGGAGATCCGTTGCGCCTACGAGGTGACAGCAGCTGTCAAAAACTGGGAAGTTATCATCGGCTCTTCTCACATAACGACGCCGGATAACTTCCTTTCAGACCTTAGCTCTCTCACCGCCTAAACATCTTTCAGAGACGCAAAATAGTGGTTACGCTACAACGCTACTTTTTAAAGCGTTTTTTCAGCCATACTGCAATACGCATTTTTATATTAGAAAAATGTAGGTGACCAGCAGTATGTTGCGGATTATAAACATTAATTCTTTAATATTGCTAGTATTCCAGAAAAAAAAATGCCTATTTATGACATATTTCATTGTAAAATCTAAACTTTAACATTATAGGTATTCTGTGACTAGCCTAAAGACAAATCAAAATTTTATTTTTGATTAAAGTGACGCGCGTCCGCTATTTTGTAGCTTTGATAATATTAAATGCGTCTGAAAGAAATGTAAGTATGTGTTTCCAAAGCGTTTGTTTGTCTCGACTAGATTTTCGGTCAATAATGTCATTAACTTGCCTGTTCATTGTTCATTCCGCCAAAGAGGAAACAGCAATATTTTATTTACACACTAAATATATTAAAATTATAAAACGATTTAGGCGACTGTTCAAAAGCAATGTATAACGCTTCGCTACCCATCGCTGTTTTTGTTTGACAATATTCAAAAGCGGCCCTCTCCACTGAACAATGGTGGCAATATCAAATCTAGGCTCTAAGTTTTAAAAACTATAGACCGTCGTATCTTTCGCGAATATCTGGTGAGTATTTTGTAGTTACTAACTGTAATTTAATGTGTTTGGCAGAATTCGAGTTCTCTGAAGCTTTTTGAAAATGATCAAGAAATTAAAATGTTTGAGTTATAAAGTTTTTATAGATGTTTATATTTATTGTTACTGTTTATTTTTAAATGTTTTGAATATATTTGCCTAACATAGATTGTTTACTTGTTAAGAGTTTTAATTGTATTATGTGTTTATTTAATAATTTATTTAAGTGAGAATTAATGATAATTTATTAATAATGTTGATTAATTTAGACTGAGTGATCACAAAAATAAGATTAGAATTTTTTCGTCGTTTTGGTGACTTTGAAACCAGGACTGAATATGTATCGGTACCTATAGATCCTGGCTCACAGATAGGCTTTTGTTTCAAAGGTAGAATAAATAAAGTCTTAAAAATTCCGTTTGATATGCATACTTAAAGCATACATGTGTATTTTAAGCCAAATGCAATGTTAAACCAAGTTGTATTTTGTGCATACTGCATGATGTGCCCAATACATGTTTTTTAAGTATTTAATCTATTTATAAATAACATGTACTTATCTTGAAAATATGCATAGTTATGATATTAGTAGATGTTCGCTTCAAATCTTTATCAAAGTGTATGCTCTGCGCAAATTTATACATTGTTGTGTTATCAAACAACACATCAAGTCTCGTAATGAAAATAAGTTAAAGCTAAAATAAATACGAAATAAGGGCAACTTCATTTGCTTAAACGTCTTTCAACTTTTGAAAGACGATAAGATGATTAAAACAGGGTGTGTAGGTTTGCGCTACAAAGATTTCATGAGCAAGGCCCTTTTGAGAACTATTTAAAAATATAAATATATATCAGTTTACATTCCAGTCTTGTTAGTCTTTGTGCGTGTATTTTGTAAATTCAGGTTTGATCTTTTGTAACACACTTTATTGTGCTCAGACCGGTTTTTAAATCCTTGGACAAAGACTTTCAGTACCTAATTTCAGATCTGAGTGAATAATATGTCCAGTGATGCAATATTTTGTCCATTTTTTTATACTTTAGTCTATCAGAATAAAGTGTGTTAGTTTCACTTCTTGCTATCTTACTAACTTTGACGCCACATTACATTTGTAATGTTCCTTGTATTAATACAACTAGACATAGTTTTCTTCTAGATCATATTATATAGGTAACCCTGTACTCTGTAGGGTTTGGGAGCTCTGTATGTACAGTCACGAGTTTTAATTTGGGACCCACCTAAGGTTGAATATCGTGTGGCAAACTGACGTTATTTAGTGCTAATATTCTAACGTATGTCATACGTCATACTGAAGTTTCGACCTTATTGCATTATGAATGTTCTAACAACATTTAATGGAAAAGGGTCCCAAATTAAAGCTCGTGACTGTACATACTATGTGTATTATACATTACAAACAAAATATTGTGATACCAATCGAAAAGCAATAGTACAGACTCCTGAAATGTAGGTTTTAGTGTTATCATTGTGTATTACAAATGTGCAATTATTATAACAAAAGTAGTGAAAACTAATAGAATTATGTTTATCAGTATTCGAATGTTGAAATTATCAATAAATTATTTAATCATCATATATTGGATTTTTTTTAAGTTTTACTTCGTCCTATACGTAGGTACTAACTGATTCAGTAGATTGATCTATGAGATCGAGGACCTTTGCCCATCCACTTATCTAAAAAATTGAAGAATAGGGAGACCTTTGCCCGCGAGTATGAAAGTAAATGCGCTGAGAAATTTCTTTTTATTCACTAGTTCAACGATCCACTATCACATTTACAGATGTAATGCTACTTAGAAGGGCCAGAAGTCAGTACGATATACCACTGACATGTATTTATACACGTGACCAATTAATAATAATAAACTTATCCTACAAAATTCTACTAGCATGTGAGCTAGTTTCCCCAGTTTAATGAAATTACCACGGAGCACAAAACCAGGTTATTTGCTCCGTGGAAATTACCATTATTTAGTTCAATTTAATGTCCGTTGCTCCATCCATTAGGCCAGGGGTCACCAATTAGTTTCGCTCGGGGTCCATTTTAAGAAATAAAATAATGTTCGCGGTCTGCACATTTTATAAAAATAAATAATAAATAAATTCTTTATTGAGGACTAATAAATTGTCAATTTATTAGTCCTCAATAAAGAATTTATTTATTATTATTATTTATTTATTAAAAAATTTTTGAAGAAAGATATTTACGGAAATTACAAACGAATTATTATTAACATATCAATGAGAAAAGTGACATTTTTTATTGTTGATTATCTGTTTGGTGTTTGGAGTGGAATTGGTGCAAACTATTGACATTACTTGTTACTTCGCCCGGAATTTTTCGAAAATACTGCGTGGGATATATTTTTCGGTCCGCATACAATGGGTCGGGGTCAGGGTCAAATACAGGGGTCATTTGGTGACCCCTGCATTAGGCAATAAGTTATGTGTCAATCTAGGCGAAAGTAGGTTTTGTTTAGTTTGTTCCATGATCAAATTAGTTACTAGGTATGTATTTATTTAGAGACTTGATCTTCTTCTTCTTATCGTGTCGATGCTATAACTGTATTTTGTTGTAGCATCGTGTTGGAAAGATTAGCCAGACTAGACACTGCTTTATCGTGCCTAGCTGTTACCGGTGTGCGCCACGAGGAGGCTCTTTCCAAATCAGTCCGTTTTAAATGACGCAACTGCTGTTTTCTTATGCATATAGGTTTGCTATTAATACATTTCACGTGGCTAGTGATAATGAATCATATGACCTGCTATCCAAAATTTATATGTTTTGGAATTGCGAAATGACATCTCTAATAGGTAGGTAAACAACTACTAAGTAGTTCAAGATAATATACAGTTCGATTTAAAAAAAATAAGTATTATTGGATAAGCAAATGCAGAGTCTCTTGGTTGAAAAGGAAGTATCCCATATTTTGTTATTGTTTTTATTTATACCTTAGTGTTCCACGATAGTTTGCTAATTATCAAAGCATTTATTAATTTAGACTCTCCATCATAAGCATCGATGGTTCAGTGGTAGAATGCTCGCCTGCCACGCGGGCGGCCCGGGTTCGATTCCCGGTCGATGCAGTTTCTTTTTGGTTTACTTACGAGTAAGAATTTATTTTTATATTATGTGTATTGGAAATGATAGTAAGCACAACATTTCTACATTCGTAATCTTTCTCTTGTTGACCTCCGTGATATCTCTCTACTGAAAGGCAATTAAAAGCAACAATTTATCATCTCAGTCTGAAGCTTGCTATCAGTTACATTGTGCGTCTCGGGAGAGCATATAAATACATAAATAAGTAATAAAATAAATTTGAGATGGCCAAAGATCTAGTGATTCTTGCTTATTCCGGTGGCTTGGATACCAGCTGTATTCTAAAATGGTACCTTGTAATTTTTATTAAAATATTTGATATTACAAATTCTAATTAGGTATCCACACCTACAGGTTGATCCAGAAAAATTATGACGTCGTTTGTTTTATGGCTGATGTCGGTCAAAACGAAGACTTTGCGAAAGCCAAACAAAAAGCTAAAGCTATTGGTGCTAAAGATGTAAGTTTTTTGTAATCTCTTTTCACTAACGACTAATGCATATACAGGGTGTTCTTTTGAGATGGGCGGTGATGACCAAGTCCGAAACATCGGACTCGACCATCACCACCTTTCTATGGTAGGTACCTACATATATAAAATACTTAAAAAAATAAAAATACAGTAGGTACATAGTTAAGTAATGCCATACAATATACCGCAGGTGCTCGTAGAAGACTTGCGCAAGGAGTTTGTATGCAACTACATGCTACCAGCTATACAGATGGGCTTGGTGTACGAAGGGCGGTACTACCTCGGCACTTCACTGGCTCGACCCTGCATCACCGTTGGGCTTGTAAATGCTGCTAAGAAACTTGGAGCTAAGTATGTAATTATACATGTGAAACGCATTAAAAATCGTTTCGTACTTCGCTTGTTTTTTATACATATAATAAGTAGCTCTAGCCAAAAGCACTTTGCCGCCCTGCGAGACGAATGGCGTCACTAAGGCTTAGTGACTATAATATCATGGAACTTTATTAGCTGTAAAACACTTTATACCTAGATATATATTTTTCAGATATATTTCGCACGGTGCCACTGGCAAAGGAAATGATCAAGTCAGATTTGAACTCAGTGTTTAGGTACTCCCTGTGGCCAACTGGAAAGGTAATCAGCGAAAATATAGATCATCTGGTGTACCTAATAGCAAATAGTTTAGGAACCAGGGTGAAGAAAGGCCTCTATGGTTTTAAACGAACTAACAAAAACCATTTTGTATTGCAGATCATAGCACCATGGCGTTTGCCAGAGTTCTTTGAAAGGTTCCAAGGACGCAGCGACCTTATTGAATACGCAAAGAAGGAAAATATCCCAGTCTCGGCCACTCCTAAGGAACCGTGGTCCACTGATGAAAATATTATGCATATTAGGTAGCTTTCTTATCTTCTCGGCAAAGGTTGAACTTTTTAGATGCTTGATTTGTTTCATTGATTAGTTTTGAAATGATAAAGACGTACGTAACGATTATCTTCTTTGATCTCACTACCATTTCGTCGTTTTCATTCAAAAACGAGAAGCTTTTTCTTGCGAATGGTAGTCACCATTCCTAAGTTTTTTTTTTATATTTTAGTTATGAATCGGGTGTCCTTGAAGACCCAGCTGCCATACCTCCAGGAGGAATCTACAAGATGACGCGTGACTTGCAGCAGGCAGAGGATTACCCTAGCACTATCGACATTCATTTTGAAAAAGGTAAGTCAGATCATCTAGGTAGGTAGGTACACCAGCCACTTAGCGCATTGACTTTAGGCTAGTTCAGAATGACTCTCATTCTGTCCCAGTCACAGCCTAGTCAAAAATTTTGACTAGGCTGTGACAACCTATAATATAGGTAAGTACCTAGGTGCCTTCATAAATGTCATATGTAATAGGCATCTGGTGATTTTTACTAGGTCTACCTGTCTCCGTTCGAATCCCTAGTGGTCATGAGAAAGCATTACTGGTCAAGGATCCATTGGCTCTGGTGGAGACGTTGAACAAATTGGGAGGGCAGCATGGTGTTGGACGAATTGATATAGTGGAGAACCGCTTTTTAGGTTTAAAGGTTAGTACCTACCTGGTTACGGGTTCTTTATGAGTTAAGTAGTTTCCTATAATTCATTATCTATTGTTCTATTCAATCATAGACCTACCTATTACATTTTTCTATGTTTAAGGAAGTACTAGGTACCAACCTACACCCCTAACTACGCTTTTATTAATAATTAATTACACGCCTTTTCAGTCGCGAGGTCTCTATGAAACACCAGCCGGAACCATCCTGCACCATGCTCACGTAGACTTAGAAGCCTTTGCTCTTGACAGGGAAGTTTTGAGGTTTGTATCTTCAATAAGCTAGTTAGAGCCGGCAGACCATATAATTTAACAACCTTTTATCCTAATGACAGATACTCGATGTATGTTTAACGTTGGTTGTTTCAGGGTGAAAAAATACCTGCAGGATAGAATGGCTGACTTCGTGTACAACGGTTTCTGGTTTTCCCCAGAAGCGAACTATACAAGAAAATGCCTTGAGCAGTCACAAGAACCTATAACCGGCTCCGTGACAGTCCAAGTGTTCAAGGGAAATGGTGAGTTTCAATAACAAACGAGTTTCAAACCCCTAACGACATCTATGAACTAATAATTGAAACCGTATCATAAGCGCTTTTTTTGAAGTGAAAACTTCTTTAGCGGCGCTGAGCACTTTTTTTTGTATGGGTAAAAACTTTCAAACTCGCGTCAGGGTCACGTGATGCTGACACAAATTTAATACACAACGTTAATATTGAAGTTTTCACTTCTGCCGGCACTCCCGGAGTGCTACCTTTTTTTTTTCGAAGTGAAAACTTTTGAAGTGAAAACTTCTTTAGCGGCGCTGGGTGGGTAAAAACTTTCAAACTCGCGTCAGGGTCACGTGATGCTGATCGAAAAAGCGTAAGATCGAGGGGAAGGGAGAGGAACTAGTATCTCCCACTCTTTCTACCGTGCCTGAGTGTGCTGCTCTGTTTAGGCGGCACAGGGCGAAAAATAAAAAATAATAAACATAAACATTGTATTCTACCTCATAAATGATAGTACTTTTATACTTATAATTAAACACAACGTTAATATTGAAGTTTTCACTTCTGCCGGCACTCCCGGAGTGCTACCTTTTTTTATTACAGTTACCGTATTGGCGCGGAAATGTGAAACCAGCTTATACAACAAGGATTTGGTATCAATGGACATCGCAGGAGGCTTCTCTCCTGAAGACAGCACTGGATTCATTAACATTAATGCACTTCGCTTAAAGGAGTACTCGAGATTCGCTAACCAAAACCAGTGATTTAGTGTTTTGAAAGTTTCTGCGATTATGGTACCTAACCTTTCTATGTTACTACTTGCAAATTTTCAATAAAAATATATTAATACTTATAACGTTTTTTATTTAGTTATTACTCCTACCGACACATTTAGTACAATAGTACCTACATCTTAGTAATAGAATACATTACATTACATAGAATAGAACGTACAAAGTACAGTAAAGAATTTTTATGTAAGTACTGAATAATTTCGGGTAGTTTATTTGTTGAAAGTGTAAAGAAATCTAACCGGTGCACAGACTATAAAATGATGGTGCTCTTTTCTGTCAGTCAGTTGTAAATTTCTGCTGTCTGTTCTGTCATTGTCATCACATAGATGAGTTTAGATGACTACTTTTATTTCTCAAAAATTAAAATAAAATAAACAACAAACAAGGGCTTTACACATTCAGGAAGCGAAGCTCTGTAACTGGACTGAAACCGCTTTCTATAATGCAAAGAAACCTTCCTCAAAATAAAGAAGCTTTGCTCAAATCTTACACCACACGACTGAAAGAAGATGTGAAAAGTATGCTCGAAAATTTCGAAGGTAATTTATCAGTTAACTCCTGAAACCGGGCAAATACTTTTGTTACAGAAACTTTGTAATCAAATGCTTTACGACCTTTTCAGAAATTATAAAACTCGCGAAACTTGAAAATGAGACTCAACTAAATAGAATGACCCAAATTGAGCAGGACACATTTGAAATGCAAGTCAGGGCAGCTAACATTGGTAATAATAATAAACTTTCATGTAATTTATTTTTTTATATATCTCTCTCAACATACACCCTTTGTCTAACTATGTGATTATTGAAATGTTTCAGTTAGGGCAGGGGAGTCTCTAATGAAGTTAGTATCAGACATCAAACAATACCTGATTCTGAACGATTTTCCATCTGTGAATGAAGCCATAGCACAAAACTCCAAACTATTTCGTACAAAACAACAAGAGTGTGACCAGAAACTTATGTCTCTTCGGGATGACATTGCAGCAGATTTATATGATCTAGAAGATGAATACTTTACTAGTATATACAAATAATCTCATCATAAGCATTTATATTATTAATTTGTTTATTAAGGTATTGCTATTGTATAATATTAATCAGGAACAATCCAAAGTACTGTCAAATATTTATTCATGGCAAAAGACTCAGTTGTCTAATGTTATAATTGCAGGAACCAAAAACAGAAATCTAATTGTTTAGTTGAGAATGTGTTGTATTTCAGTAAACAAAACAACATATTCCAGCTGAATTATAAACAATCTTACAGTATTTGTACTACATTTCTTTATATTTAAAAAAAAATCATTATATTAACTAATACAATAATATTCACAAACAAAAACTAAACATAAAAAAACAATTATGTAGTAGCAATTAGTAGAATGGCAGTGCTAGTATGTATACAAGCATTGTTGTTCAGTTAAGTCCAAATAAAAATTGGGCCATCAGCCCTATATGATTGCTGAGCTGATTGTGAGATAATAGTGTTTTAGATAATAAACAGCATTGAAACTCAAACATTTATTTTAATGTATCTAAACAGAACCACAAACATCTATATAATGAAAACATTGAACTATTTACTTTGGGCAGAAATAGTAATGTTTGCCTTCACCAGGGAATTGTTTGGCAGTTACTGGTCTACCGATCTTGTAATCTTCCAGATATATAAAAAGGGCAGTTGCACCACCCAATACTCCTAGTAAATAGGACCACTGGTGGAATAGCGAGAATCTTGGTTTAAAGCTGGGATCATAACGATCCCCACCAAATATTTCAGCTGAGGCATGTAGCTGGAATCAAAAAAGGCTGGGTTAGTTAGAAATCCAATTGCAACACTGATCTGTTAATACTTTGATAATTATATTAAGAGACAATTTATCAGGTATGAAATCTTACCGGTTCACCAAAGTTTCTCTTTAGCTCTGGGTAATCCCATGGATAATGTGGATCCCTAGAATCTTCTCCAATATCAGGGAGTTTTGGATAGTCACCAAAGCCCATATCCTCAGGATGAGGACTGTATTCTTCAGGGGTCAACCCATATTTCTTAGCTGCCGCTGCATGTTCCTCGGCTGTTTTAGGGTAGGGACCCGGTTTGTATTGATAATTCCAATCTGAAATGATAGTGACGTAACAATCAAAACATGAATTGTGAACAGTAAGCAAGACCACTAAAAGTTGTAGGTAACGAAGACCTTACGGTTTCTTGCTGCATTACAAAATATTTCCGCAGTCTTCTTTACTGACTGCGGATTGGAGAATATCGCCTTTTTCAGTAAAGCCGATGCCATTTCAGAATCCTCAGATTCTGAGTGAAGAATCTATGAAATAAAATCTCGCCAGGACAGCTGAGTTGCTAGTTTGATTGATTGTAGTTAAATTTGACTTTGACAACTAACTTCACCTTTTAGTGACTTACCCTCTCATGCTAAGAACAACATTTGGTTTTGGCCTTTCGCCATCACCAAGATGGCGGAAGGTCGTTGTAAATAAAATACGAAAGAAAAAAAATAACAAAAATACCGTCCAACGTTGCCCATAAACTTAAAATACGAAAAAAAAGAAAAAAAAATAACAATTTACCGTCCAACGTTGCCCACAAACATAAACAAGCCTTGCAACGTGACATTGGCGAAATTGGCTAACCCCCAGACGCCATTAAATAAAAATTGAATTGAATTGAACATTTGGTTTTGATTAGTACGATCATTTTCGAGTCCCTCCCTATTTGAGAAAGAAATAGTCACACACACTGTCCTGTCACGTACGTAACGTAAGTATATACCTACGTACGTGTGTACGTCTGTGGTATTGACGTACGACCTGAAAGTCATCAAAGTTTTTGTAAATAAATAAAATAATATTTGATTCATTGATTAATCTGATTTTTATCTCATATTAAAACAATAAGTTAAAATGTAAAGTAAGAATTCTTCATGATGGGAAACGAAAATTCACAACTAAGTGGTCTGGAGATTGAGGAAAAGGCTATCGAGATAACAGATTTTTGGTGCCAATATCAGGCTAAAATTAGTGATAGCTGCAGATATTTTAGCCTAAAGAGTGATGGATCAGTATCTGTTTTCAAAGGTGAAGCAGCAGTTGGTCCTCTTTGGTCGGTTTCTACTCCTCTGGAGAAGTTTTCCAATGTAAGTTTACATGCCTAAACATACCTACTTTATTCCTTTTGAGATTTAGTACCATCTTGGTGTAAGCATAACTTTTTCCGTATAAATAATTGTATGTACATACTTAGTTTCTCTCAAGAGTTGAGTTTACAAAAAAACAATAAAATCACTCAATGTATAATACATAATAATTATTATGTATTTATTACAGGTTGCAATTATAATTAAGTATTTCAAATGTTATTGACTAAATCAAAATAAATATAGTTACAAGTCATCATAATATTTTTATTTCTTATATAAAGTAACCATTTCATTGAAGTATAAAAAAAAAATGACCATCATTATTTACAGAACTTATTGAAATATCGCCATCCATGTATTGTCCGCTACATATCAGCATGGCAGCAAAGATCTACATTGCATTTAGTCACTGAATATGTCCAGCCACTTTCACATCTGCTGCAGTCTCTTACGCCGCTGCAAATATGTATTGGACTCAATAATATTTTAAGAGCTTTGGTATTTTTACATGAACAAGTAAGTACATTTAATTAAATCAATCTTCTTATTATCGTGTCGATACTACAACTGTATTTTGTTGTAGCATCGTATTGGAAAGATTAGCCAGACTAGACACTGCTTTACTGTGCCTAGCTGTTACCGGTGTGCGCCACGAGGAGGCTCTTTCCATGCACCCAATGGATATTAAGGATAACATTACATATCAATACATTTATAAGATATGCATGAGTTCAATTATCTGCAGACCATTGCAAACAATCTATAGATAGCTTAACTGATCAAAATCAGTATCAATCTAAAGTGTAATGTATATGTAATAGTAGTAATTAACTTTGAAGTAGTGGGCTGAACATAATAAATATTCTAATTGACTTTTCAGGCTTTCATGTCACATAATAATGTGAGTGTCTCTGCAATATATGTAACTGGCGATGGACAATGGAAACTTGGTGGTATGCAGTACTTATGTGCATTCAAGGAACTAACTCCCTCATATCTGAAACATTCCAGAATACACAGGTAGCATTAGCTTACATACTTTTTTGCTGTAATTTTTTTTAAGATACAGTTGATGACATGCGTCACAGCTCAGTTGGTAGTAGCTCTGCCTTCCATGCTGTTTGATTGAAGGGTTTGATTCCCAAATATTTTGTGTGATGAACATAAATATTTGTTCTGTGTCTGAAAAATTGTTTATAAGTATTCTATTATATCTAGTCTATAAATTATTGTATTGTATATATATTTTCTAGGTATGATAAAGCTATTGATCCCAATGAAGATACATATGAAGTTACAACAAAGGTAGATCAGTACAGTTTTGCAGTACTAGTTGATGATGTCTTCAGAGGAAGAAATGATGGTATGTTATTATATTTTTTACTTGGACTTTGTCACATTTATTATGTTCATACTACTTAAGTTAATTTGGAAATGAAAATAAATAATAATATTATTCAAAATATTATGTATTTTTGGTTTCAGAGGATGTTCCACATTTAAGAGAGTTTAAGAAAAATTGCAGAGACCATCTTCAAAATCACGATCCCGCAAAGCGACCTAATTTATCAGAAATTCTGAAGCATAGTTTTTTCAACCATGAATTTATTACAATTTATAAGTTTTTAAATTTTCTCCCACTAAAAGCTGAAGATGAAAAATGCCAGTTTTTCTCAAATATTTTAGAAAGTCTAAAATGTTTTGATGAGGAGACTGTCGCTAAACAACTTAGTGGACTTTTGCTGTCTAGACTCACCATGTTGGACCAAACTGCAAGAAAAGATGTTATACCATACATTCTTAAACCTAAAAATGGTATGTTATCAAATATTTACTCAGGATTGGTGCTTCAGCATCTGTGTTTATAAACTTTTGTTTTATGCTTTCAGAGAGATTACAAAATGGAGAAAACATTGGATTTTTTAGTTTATCAGTTTTCAAAGAACATGTTAAACCAAGGCTATTGCAGTTGTTTGGAGTCAGAGACAGCCAGATCAGAATGTTGCTATTGAACCACTTCTCTAAGTTTGTTCATGTATTTTCACATGATGAGCTGTCCCAAAATATTTTACCTGAGGTAAATATTTCAAAAAATGCACATCATTTTATATTTACGTCCTTTATCTACTTAACAGTTTTGTTTTTACAGCTACTTCTAGGGATAAAGGATACTGATGATATTCTTGTGGCATCAACATTAATTTGTTTGAGTGAACTAGTGCCAATACTAGGAGCAGACACAGTTATAGGAGGAAACAGATCGAAATACTTCACAGATGGGAGACCAAACTCAAAAACCAATATGTTACCAATGCAAACTACTGCCAATATACAAATAGAAAGAAAAATATACCTGCCAGAGAAATCATTACATGAACTACCTTGCTCTGAAGATATTTATTTAAATGTTAATAACGATCTTGAAACATTTGAAAACGCGCTAAATTTGAATGAGAGACCTTCTCCAGTGGGTGGTGAATCCATAGATGTAAATAATATTGCTGTAGAGTCAAATATAATTTCAAATCATATTGACAGTGAAGAGGATTGGAGCGACTGGGAAAATACAAATCGTCAGTTAACTTTCGAACCTTCTCCAACTGAGGATGATGTAACAGATAAACCATTTATTGCAATAGAACCTCAAGTATCTAATTTAATAACGACCATTTCTGATAAGAAAGACAATCAAGTATCAAGAACTATGTTGCTACAAAAAGCTGCAATACAAGCAAAAAAGAATATTGTAGACATATCTGAATTGGATATAAAAAATCAGAAGTTTGACAGCACAAAGAAGGAAACGGATGAATTTGATTTCTTTGCAGACATGACTCCTGTTATAGAGAAACCTAGTATTGGTGAATTCAATGCAGTAGATGAAAAGCAAGATGTGAGCAGTAAACTTAATTTTATACCTGATGAAGGTGCTGATGAAAGTGAAGGTTGGGGAGAAAATTGGAATGATTAAGCCAATTGTACTAGGTACGTACTTGTTAAATATATATAGGTCCAATTTTCTCACATATGAGTTTCTTGACAAATAGCTGAGGCGTCATTTTGCTTAAACAATTTGTTATCATCTCTGAAACCAACAACTTTTTATTTTCAATAAAATAAGCTGAATAACCGTATTTCGCAATGATAGCTTAATTTGTAAATTCAATTGTTTAAATTTTATGAAACTATAGCTAAGTCATCCTAGATGAAAATGACTAGAGCACATTTTTATATATTTTTCTTATATTTTGGGGGTTGTATATGAAATGGTTGTTAATGTAAATAGTTGAGGATTCAACTTTCTGTCATGTTTATTAAGAAAAACTTATTTAGGTTGTGGCAATCTATGTTTTGGTTTACCAAATCAATGTATGTATTGAATGAAAACTAGAAATTATATACATATGTATTTATTTATACATTCTTACACTTACTTAAAATATTCGTAAATATTGAACTTCTGTCGAAAGTTAATTCCAGTTTTACAGAGTGCCATCTTTTTTTGTTTAGAAAGTGCCTACCAGATCTATGAAGTGCTTAAAAGTTGAAAGGCAATTCATAGATCCTAGGTAATCAAACTCCTCTACCTATTTATTACTGTTATTTACTTTTTCAAAACTCATTCATTTTTATATAATCGTCTAACATTAGATATTGCTTTATGTCTATTGTTAAAAGAACTATCACTTTCA
Organism: Ecliptopera silaceata; assembly: GCA_932527185.1. Lineage (NCBI taxonomy): Eukaryota > Metazoa > Arthropoda > Insecta > Lepidoptera > Geometridae > Ecliptopera > Ecliptopera silaceata. The sequence continues at coordinate 8,892,332 of OW052193.1, read as the reverse complement.
AATAAGTTGCATACAAAGTATGTTCAAATGTACTTTCGGTTTATCAGTATCAAAATAAAACAAAAGTTTAATTAATAATTGTGGTATCTTTATTTTACCTTCAAAACATAACATTGGATATAAATAATCTTATTTTTCTGACCTAAAAATAAATTTAACAAAATAAATTATTTAATAAAATTACTTAAACCATAACAAAACTTTGCTTAGATTAACGACTTAGGCATGTCTGTTTTAAAATGGAAGCTTAGTGAAATAATTTATTATAGGCTCTTTGTGATAATATACTACCTAATTGAGACATACCTACCTACTTATTTATATAAATCTAAATAAGAATTCTATGAATCTGACTTCCTTATTTAAATGTAATTTTTGGTGCTAATAGGTACAAGACTAAACTATTATTTTAAATAATCTTTGGCGAAATGTTGCCTTATAAAAAAAATATGTTGTTTGGGCTGATCACAATGCAAGCGTTATATGAGACTAGTTATTTTTAACCCTAAGCAGCATTATATGTTATAGAGATACAAATTGAGATTTTATATTTAAATATTTACCATGGTCGGTAATTCTTCTTCTTGTGAGTCAATTGATCACACCACAACATGTAATTGGAATGTTTTTTTTTCCGAAACGTTCGAACTATTAAATGCTTACACTCAGAATGGTATGTCAAAATATTATCAAAAGTATTGATATCTCTTACCGATTAGTACCTGCCTTCTAAGGATCAGAGACAGCAGATTTAAAGTAGATAATACTCATGTTTAAGCAATATTTCTGAGTGCAGTTGTTAGAGCCAATAAGTATTGACGAAAGTGTGATACTATATAGCAATTTTCTTCTGCATTACCAAATCTTTCGAACTTTCGTTAAAAACTTCTATCATCTGTTGGCGTGCCGTCTCAGATAATGATTCTAAATCATCGCGGGTCATTCCTTGCGTTGGGATAGGAGGCAATGTAGTGATCACAACTTTACCTGAAATAGCAACAGACTTTAATTGTTACTTAAATTGCAAAGTACCTACAAATAAAATCATAACCTATTTATTGCTACCTACTTCAAATAATACAGTACCTGGTTCAAATGTTTTTGTTTCTCTATCGAGGAAATAGTATTGACTAAAAACAACCGGCATGATTGGGATCTGAGCATCAATAGCAGAGTAGAATGCTCCTTTTTTAAACTCCTGTATGCTGCCTTTGTTAAATCTGGCACCCTCAGGAAACACCCATAATTTGGTCTACAAAAAATAGTAGGTTAATTTTCAAATCAATAGTAATTAATCAATTGTCTTTGTTTTTAATATAAGTAGGTAATGGGACAAGCAAATGGCTCACTGAATTGATGTAGTGTACCTTTGAATTACAAAAAATTCATAGCCTCTTCGAGCACTTACCTAATATGCTTTTAGGTGCATATTATTTTTAATATTGCAGTTATTGGATGGATACGCATATAAGTATGTAGTTGATTATGTATTTCTATATACCAATAAACACACTTAAAAACTATGTACCTTATCTTGTATGACTTTGTCAGTGGCTTCTCTCATGAGTCTGCGGGCTTTGTCAGTTTTTAGCCTATCAATGAATATGAGTCCTGAAAGCCATGCTCCGAAGCCAAATGCTCCAGTAAACATCAGAGGCCTCTTAGCTACTACTGTACACCGTTTCATACGTGGCCACATTTCAAACATTCCTAAAACAATAAATAAGGTAAGTATTCATGTAATAACTATAGTACCTACAACCTACCCAATAGCTAATACACATAATTAAATTTAAGTAGGTACCTACATCGTCAGCAAGTAGGTACCTTTTTTTTTCCTTAACTTTCGAATTGTAAATGGTTTAAAAATAATGCTTACCTAATATATCTAAAGAGCTCTGATGGTTTGATATCACAATATAGCACTGCTCATTATCCCAGTTTTCGAGCCCACGCAGTTCCCATTCAATGCCCACTATATGCGACGCGTATCTACAAAATCTGGAAGCAACTCTATGAAAGAAAAATTAAATGGATTAACATATTTGAAAATAAATGCCTTGTTCCATATATAAATAATCAATAAACTTACATTAGATTTGTAACATCTCGGGGATAAATTAGAACAACAGGTAATAATATAGTACACGTTATCAAAACATATGAATAGTAAAGAAAAAACTTAAAATAATATCTAAAAACATTGCTCTTTTCGTAAAGAAAAGGCAAGGTAAATATAAAACCCGCCAAAAACAATTCAGGATATGAATAGGAGGAAGCCATAACTACTAATCGAGTGAAGGGAAGAACCGATCGATACGAACTTCCTGTACATGCGCACAGAAAAGCGATTGAATGAATGAACCAAACCAATGTAAACCGTCATAGTAGGCAACACCTTACCTTACCATTATATTTTTGTATAGGAACAAACAATAATTGTAAGTGCTGTAACCAACAATTTTTACAGTACGAGATCACAAAATCGTATGTGTTTATTTGTGTATTTGTAAAATAATAATCAGCAATGCAATATTTCATTTAAAAAAATAATAATGGCCCTTACCTGCAGTTCCCACATAACAACATAAAGGATTTGCAGTTTTTTTTTCTAATAGAATGGGCTATAGAAGTCGTGCTGTTTACATCGCATACATTTAATTTAGTTTGATGCTGTTCGTTCTCATTCTCAGGGAGAAAAATAAAATCAGTGGAAACTTTGATATAATAGAATATGTCTGCCGCGAAATTCAAAATAGAATCAGGAGTGCAACTCCTTGCAAGGTTAACGAAAAAACCGAATTTGGAAAATTTTTATCCTCAATTGTTTCAAGGTGGACCTAAGAGTGGTGAAGTCATAGAACTTTTTAGTGACAGTTGTTCAGCCTCGCATTTACTAATAGATATTATTACCGAAGCACTAATTTATTCAAGAAATAATAATGCACCAGCTGGCGTGCTTATATTTAACACAGATGAAATTAACTACGAAAACTTATTTTCGATCACAAAGAAGAAGCTACTGTCTACCATGCAAGAGAGTACAGATAATGCCGAAGTAGAAACTGCATTGAAGGAAACGGTTTCAAACTTATTCGTTGTTGATATCTATGATGCTACTCAATTCTATACCACAATACACAACTTAGAAAACATATTAATTGAGTATTCAAACATATCACTGCTTGTTTTCAACACACTGACTGCATTCTACTGGTCTGAACAAGGACATAAAATAATTAGAATGGATTTATATATGAAAAATTTAATAAACCTAATTCAAAAAGTCACTAAAGAGTACAAAACAGTATGTTTCTATACAAGACCAGAATATTTTTGTACAAATAAAGATACTAATAATATTCCTTTAGAAATAAACTACCAGATTCAAATTATATTAGATAGTAATTGTAAAGAGAATTACCAAGTGAATGTAAAATCTACAGGTACTAAAGCTACAAAGTTTTTCAGAATTGATAATGGAAAGTTGAAATGGTTATAAGATAAACTAATATCTAATATAAATTGGCTTCAATTGTATCAATAATTGTATGAGTACATAGAATTCTTACTGTGGTAGGTCCATGCATGGTATATTTTTAAAAATGGATACATTGTCAGAATTAAATTACATTTAAATAGTATGTATTATTAAGTACAATAAACCATAATTACATTAATTAAATTCTAAGTTTTGTGCATTTTACTTTTACTGTATAAGTGTAAGTAAATTCTAAGTTATAACATTTTGATTAGTAAAAAAATGATCATTATTTATTCAACTAGTTATTATTAGGTAATTAATATAAATAATACTCCAAGAGATCATAAATGTTTAAGAGATTCTTCAACTAGGAATGGCTAAGTTTATCACATCATTAAATAAATTACATACATAAATGCTGAAAAACAGTGACTAAAATAATTAAGATTTTCCCATTTGCTAATGGTATGAAAATATGAGTATCCGGATTCTTGAATGGCAAATGATGCTTCAAACATTACTCCCAAATATGCAAGATGTGTAATTGTTATCAATGAAAATATTGCATTTACAAAGACAGCTAAAAAGCTATTCTTTTTAAATTTATGTTCACATTGCTTGATACAGGGATTGGCTAGACAGCACACTTCTAGAGCAGATGCTACTTTGTGTCGAACATTGTATTCCACATATGAAAATGTGCCCACACTGAAAAGAACTGCTGAGAATTGGAAATTACAACCATGCAGTAACGATGATACAACATAAGTCACAAAAATAGATGTGAATTGTCCATATGGTTGACAAGCCTTAAATACATAATTTTTTAACCATTGATGCATAGGCATGTTCCAATAGATAACAACTTGAACTAAAGATCTTGGCATTTCAATAAAGTATGGTTTTGCAACTTGAAGGTCACAGTGGCAATCATTGGTCAGGCCGAACCCAGCAGACACCATAGCAAAAACTGACATGCTTGATACAAAATAATGAGACATTCTAAATGACTGGGCATCTCTGTATGCTAGTAACCATTTTGTTGTATCATCATCTATGTACCATGGTACAACACAGTTTGACAACTCTAAAAATAACATAGCAAGGAATAGGTTTGACACTATTATTTTGAGCCATCTTCTTGACAAAAACCTTTTCTCAAGACACTGGGTATAAGAATGAAATGATATCCACGGTCCTAGCAGACAATTAGCAGGACACAATATGTAGCCCCCAAACTCAACAGGGTTCAGCATTTTTTTGAATAAGTTTCTGTCAAGTTCAATTGCTACAGATATTATTTTCATGGCTGCTATCATTTGGACTCCTCGTATTTGCTGCCACATTTTCGGATTAATAACATAAACTTCACTTAGCAATAGAAATGATATCACAGAAATTGACACTAACAATCCTCTCCATTTTTTAGTTGCAAAAGATAACAGTATAATGAGCATGTATGAAGCAGTACTGAGCGCTACTGTCCATAGAAAGGGTGGTCCAATGTTGTAGTACAGCAAAAAACTTCCTATTACTAGACACAGGCTGTGTCGCACATTGTGGGGTAGAGGAACAAATTGAATTATGGCACGTAATAATACATTAGCAACCATCAAATCTCTGGCGAAGTTCAGACCTTCATATAAAGTTGGTTCGGCACATAGTGATAAGTAAGCCCATGATGAGTCTACATACTCATCTTCTTCGTCCATCTTTTCTGACTGTTTTTACAGCTATTTCCTTCAAGATTATTTATTATTGGTAGGACATATTGACTGCATGATATATTCAACATACACGCAGGTTGTTTGAACTCAACTCGTAAATCTACTTCCTTCTAAATATCACTTAAAGATCTAACTGAAAACTACAAAAACACCGCAATGCGATGCAAGCAAGCATGATTTAAAAATAAAATATACAGGCCGATGGATTTGATAGTTTAAAAACTTGACATCTTCTGATGTCATTGTCAAGTAACACCAAACTCGAAAAAAATGTTCTGAATGAACATAAGCGCCGTGGCGTCGGTTTGTGTCACAGATAAAATAAATAGTCTGTGACCATCACCATCATTTGAAGTCTGTATAACAGTGTTCACCACTTAGGGATCTGTACCCAATATGTTTGGAACTTTAAATAGCTAATATTTATAGGGTATAGAACTCCATATAATTATGTATTGATTAATTAACTTAATTACTTTTGTATAAATTATACACTTACCAGATGTACCATGTTCAGGTGAGGTTGACAATAAGGCTTAAGTTATTATGTAGCTTACGTCCCAGAAAACCTATTGCGATTTAAGCAATTTTGCAAGTGATTGAAATTTAAATAAAGAACGTAATTAATAATAAATAACAATTTAGAGTTCATTTGTGTTGTTGAATTAAGAGACCTTACACTGAAACTAAGGGAATTTCAAATCTTAGAGCTGGTAACACTATTCATGTTATCCTTTTCTTTTCTGTGTCCAATTAAATGATGAAACGATGAAAGTGGTTATTAAAATGTTTAATTAAAGTGCTTACCAGTAAAGTGATATTGTTGTGAGTGCTATCAGATTGTGATATGATTTAATAAGTGAATTCTGATAAACATGGCTAGCCCTTCGCCTCAAAGTAGTCCTATGCCCCCGCCACAAGCCCCGAGCCCTATGGGGCCACCGATACAGAGCCCGGCACCGCCGCAATCGCCGCACAGTCCTTACCAACAACACGTTAACGGGCCACCGCCTTCGCATCCCTCTGGTGGAACACAGCCGCCGATTCCTAATCATATGTCACCGTCGGGGCCCCCGCATGCCATTCCTCCGAACAACAACAACGGGCTTCCGATGCCGCCACAACAGCATCCTCAGGGGGGACATCCAATGCCTCCTCACATGGTAGGGCCGCATATGTCCGGCCCGCCGGGACATCCTATTGGACCAGGCTCTCACCCCCCTGGCCCAAACGGCCACCCTTCAATGCCTGGGGGACCACAACACCCTAATGCACCAGGTCAAGGACCTCCTCATGGATACATGCAGCATCAGATTGGACATATGCCTCCAGGACAGGTAAATTATAAGTAGATGCTAACTACATGTACTGAAATTAAAAACTTCATTTGAAGAATAATAGTTTTCTGATTCAATATTACAATGTTTGCTCAATTTCTGTTTGTAATTAAGAGTTCTTTTCGTTTTTAGAGCTTGACAAATAACTTAAAACTGGACTAAAGAGTATGTTATGATAAATATGAACAGAATCACTAAACTCATATTGCCAGAGTTACAAGTTTGTTTGTTAAACAAGGGTCCATAAATGTCACTTCCAAGTGTCAACAACTGACCAGCCATGAACCTGAATTGACTACTCAAAGGAACTATGAATTCAGGATGTTGAATTATTACTGATTCTTCTCTCATATGCATTGTGTATACAATGGGTACATTCAATCTTTCTTTTACCCAATCAGCAACATTTCCTGAAAAGTTGTCTGAAACAATATAAATCAAACATTATTGTACACAATGCTAGAGAGGAATACAAAAATGTATTAGATCAAAATGAACATAAGGAAAATGTTTAATCTTAATTTGAAACTATCACGGTTTTGAACATAGTTTACATTACAAACGGGATGTTTACTATGATTTGTGAGTTATATCCCAATATCAGTTCAACCCATGATCATGGCATATGCAACTATGCTGAAATAATCCAACTCACAAATTATGGTAAACATCCTGTTTATAATGAAAACTCAGGAAAAGTTCACTTTTTCTAAAATCTGTTCAACGAAAAAAAAACATTAAAGTTACTTAAATTCTTCTAAAGAACAAAAGTACTCACAAAAACTGTTGGCAGTGTTAGTAAATTTATAAGTTACATTTAAAACTTGTTTCAATTTTGTTGTTGTGAATAGTAACATTTCCATCTGTAAATAACAAAAATAAAGTATTTTATCAGCAATAGAGTTAACATAGCACAAATGATAGGAGGGAGTGGAGGAAAAGAACATGTTGTGCCGACCCCAAGTAACGTGGGATAAGGGCAGGGGAATGATGATGAGAGTTAACATAGCACAAGCTTTGCTTATGATTAGAGAACATTGTGTGAAATTTAAATGAATATCACTTTTTTTAAATGAATTTAGGCTATGATTCATGTGACTCACTAATATAGCGTGATTGTTGGCATATTTATCAGGTTCGGCAAAAGGCACAGTAACGAGCTTTTCATATCCCCTCACATTTATAAAAGCCAGTAGGTTTGTTGCTATACTGTTTAGAAATATTGAAAGAGCATTGGTTTCTTCCTCTGTTAGACATTTATTTCCCACATAAACTGACAAACATTCCGCATTTGGATCTAAAATTCATAAATTAATTTGTATAGTTTTGTTCATACATCTTTTGTTAATACCGATCTGAGGAGTGTAGCTGGCAAACACTGGATGAGAAGAGCCGAAGACTGGGCTCAGTGGCGCGTCTTGGGAGATACCTACGTCCAGCAGTGGACTGCTATAGGTTGATGATGATGATGAATACCTATTGGTACATGTACCTATAGGTAAATGTATAAATCTTGGTAGCATTGGTGAATGACATCATATTAGTTCTGCCTTCTATACTGTGGTGCTGTGGGGTTTATATTATAAAAAAATGGATGTGAGTTTTCTATCATTATAATCTAGTTCACAATACACAAATAGTACTAGTTTGTTACTAAAATGTTTTGTATTAGCTACATGAGTATTATAAGCTTGTTCTAAATGGAAAAAAATATATAAGGTACACATGTTATGTACTAACAGGTTGTGGCTCTAGATAAAAACCAATTACGATCTATATCAACTCCAATTGCTGTCCTATTATAAGAACATTCTTTTAGTGGAAAGAATGATTTCCTGTTTTTATTCCAAAATCTCTCCTGTAATATTATAATAAATAAATAAATAATGCTGCACAATCCACACAACAGCCATCCAGCCCCAAGCTAAGCAGAGCTTGTGTTATGGGTACTAGAAGACTGACATACTTAATACAATACATTACATAGATAAATATGTTTTATTATTACATATAGAATACCCAAAACATCTGGAATAAATATTTGCAGATTGTACAAACATTTATCCCAAGGCGGGAATCGAACCCGCAATCTCCGCGTCGCAGGCGGACCTTCGTCCGCCGCGCCACATTGGTCGTCATCATACACATTTCATTTCATAATATGTAATTGTGTTATTGGTGCTGGCTGAGAATCAGTACTCACATGTTTCATACTATATTCATACCCATCGGGATTGAATATAGGCATGATGTAGAAATCAAATTCTTGTAACATAGAGTCTTGAGAGGTTTCTAGCAAAGTGCCAAGAAAGTTTAAAACAATTGCCACCGACATCCAATCCCTCCCTTGCTCACCGCCCATTATAAATACAGCCGGTTTGTTTTCTCCCGTGGATACTTTAACTAGCAACATGTCACGCTTCTCATAAGTAGTTTCCATGACTATTTTCTGTAGTGATGAATACTTTTTGATTTTGACATTAACCCATTTTACAATTTGGTCCCAGCTTAGGAATTCTTTTTGTATATCTATATTGGGCGTCAAATGTTCGTGTATATCTTGGTTACTATACATATTTAAACCGCTTAATTCTCGTTGTCTGAAAAATATTACAGGAGAAATATATTTTAATAACTATAATATTGAGTCTGTGCTTGTTATGTGCTTTGAGTGCTAATTACATGAGATTATTATCAACAATAGTATATTCAATATATTTATCTTGTAGTTGTATCTCAAACTCCACAGTACAACATGCATCAACCACAATATCCATAGGCATAGCAGCATCATTGGTGACTCCATTCAAGAAAATAATAGTTTCCTCTTTCAAGTACATGTCATATAAAACTCTCCGTTCATGAGCATTAAAAGCTGTTACTTTATATAAGGAGTAATTTGGATTTTGCTCATGAGATCTTTTAATGAATACCATGCAAATGAATAGTAGCAACATTATCAGCTCATTGAGTTTGACATCACTTCAGTGTGGCTATGATTCAGAACAAAGAATATATTTGACTTTGAAACATTTAAATAAATACTTACCTGTGTAAAAGCTCAAATAGTCCACTATACTGTCCACTGTTTTTTTGGTTTATTGTCTAATAAAAGTATTTTAGCAAATTCTTTGTTTTGCATTTAAAGTGTTTACATATGAAAATGTTCTCTTCCAGGGTCCAATGCAGATGGGCGGAGGTGGGCCGCCCGGCAACGGTCCTGCGGGCGGGGGGGGCGGGCCGCCGCACGGCCACATGCCGCCGCACCACGGCATGATGCCGGGCGGGCCGCACGCGCAGTACGGACACGCGCCGCCCGCGCCGCCCTCCGCGCAGCCCGCGCCCTCCCCGCAACCCACCTCGGCGCAGCACCCCCCCGCGGCGCAGACGCCGCCGCACGGCCAGGCGCCTCCCCCTCCCACGTCCTCCGCGAACGGCGGCCCGCCCTCCTCCTCCCCAATGCAGGGCTCGATCCCCGCGTCCGGCCCCGACAACCTCATAGCTCTCCAGCGAGCCATCGACTGCATGGAGGAGAAGGGCCTGCAGGAGGACCCGCGGTACTCCCAGCTGCTCGCGCTCCGGGCCCGCTCCAACCCGCAGGATCCGTCCAAGGGCCTGTTCTCGAACAACCAGCTGTGTCAGTTGAAAGCTCAGATCACCGCGTACCGAAGTCTGGCGCGCAATCAGCCGCTGACGCAGCAGATCGCGATGATAGCGGCGGGCAAGCGCGACGGTCCCTCGGACTCCCCGACGCCGCCCGCGCAGCCGCCGTACGAGGGCCCGGGCCAGCCGCCCATGCCGGGCCAGGGTCTGGCGGGGGGCAAGGTGGGCGCCGCGGGGCAGGCGGACCCCGCGAGGGGCGGGGGAGGGGCGCCGCCAACTCCTCTTCCGATGACGGGCCAGATGGCTCCTCCGACGCAATTGACTCCACCGCTTATTAATCCTGTGAGTGTTACTTTTAAACCTACTTACTAGAATTTTTTGCTTACTAACAGAAAATATATTTTTATCCATAGAAAGTAAAGGTTTCACAGAAAATCAATGCACTCATTTAAAACGAAATAAATCTGAGTTCCAGATTAGATTGAATACCACACGTATTTTCGGATCTATGCAACTTTTATTAATAATGAATGTGGTTTAACAGCCGATGGGGGGAGGTCCGATTCGCGGGCCCACACCGCTCCGCCCGGCCGGACCAGGCGGCGCTCCCGGAAACCAACAGAATACCAACCAGGTACTATCATCATTCATATTTAGTTTATAATAATAGAAGAAGGAAAGAAAGTCCCTTTAAGTGGAACAGCAACGCAGAAGTCTCATCTGCTGTTGCTGTTCCACTTAATTATTGTAATTGCACCATACTCTACAAAATTATGATTCTAATTTAACAGGTTGAAACAATGTTATTTTTTACAGCCTGGCGTTCCGGTCCCGGGTGCGAAGCAAAATCGAGTCACTAGCATACCGAAACCAGTGGGCATTGATCCTATACAAATACTCACTGAGAGGGAAAATAGGTATGGTGTTTTTATGTTTTCAATTATAAAAACTAATATTCATGGACATTTCAGACAATACTATCCACTCTAAATCTTTTAATACACTACTTAAGTAATGGTTTGAAGTAATTATTGTAATGTTTGTTTAGGATTGCCGCTCGCATTGCTCTACGAATGGAGGTGCTATCCAATTTGCCGGCGAACATTCCAGAAGATCTGCGTTTGCAAGCTCAGTTGGAATTACGAGGTCTGCGCGTTCTCAATTTCCAAAAACAACTGCGAGCTGAGGTTTGTCTTAGTTGATAACCAACAAGAAAATATATTCATTTATCTATAAAAAAACCCAAAAAACAGATAGAATGTAATCATTAAAATAAGTGCGCTATGAATTTGTTCAGTTATATAATGCCATGGCATAAAGAAAGATAAAGTGAACATGGCACAAATTCAAAAGATCAATGAAAGGTAACAAAAAAACTCGTATACATCAACACTTATATGAATCACAGAATACCTGTTGAACTACTAACACGCTGTAACTTATTATAACAAAACAAAACTAGCAAGCTCGCAAGTATTTTCCCAAGATTCTTACCTGTTCTTCTACGTTTTAATCCGGCAATCGAAGTCGGTAATAAAAATTACCTTATCTAGATTCTAGGCCAAGTTCGGCGCGATACGACGCTAGAGACCGCGGTCAACATCAAAGCGTACAAACGCACCAAGCGGCAAGGATTACGAGAGGCGCGCGCTACCGAAAAACTTGAGAAACAACAGAAACTCGAGGCCGAAAGAAAACGAAGGCAGAAACACCAAGAGTTCTTGCAAACTGTACTACAACATGGTATGTTACATAGATAGAATATTCTTTATTGTACTCTGTTTGTGCAATGGGCGTCCTTTTCGCCAAAATATTTTTCAGGCAACCTTCTTAATTACATTTTTTCATAAAATATGAAGACACACTTTAGCGCAGTTTGATTAGTTTTTTGTTGATTTACGGCCTATCAGAAACCTGATATATAATACAATACAAAACAATACAGAATACTTTTTGTTTATAGCCAAGGACTTCAAAGAGTACCATCGAAACAACGTAGCCAAACTGTCCCGTATGAACAAAGCTATAATGAACTACCACGCGAACGCAGAAAGGGAGCAGAAGAAAGAACAAGAACGCATCGAAAAAGAGCGTATGCGGCGGTAAGCTACTACACAATCATATCAGAAGCTGTTAGAGCTTACAGAGTGCGGCCTAGTGACCGGTAATGCAGATTTTTATTCATCGACATCAGGCACCAGTCTCTCACATAATTACTCTCAAACTCTATTTTGCGCTTGTGTGAGAACTGTTAACATAGTTTGTGGGAGAAAAATAAAAGATTTTTATTCTTATTATGTCAGATGATGCAAAATATCACTGGCAAGAGAAATTCATTTCACTTGCCAGTGTGTTGTGTATTAAAATTTTACCATTTATTAGTTTGATGGCGGAAGACGAAGAAGGCTACAGAAAACTGATTGATCAGAAGAAAGACAAGCGTTTGGCATTCCTTCTGGCCCAGACTGACGAATATATCGCCAGTCTCACCGACATGGTGAAAATGCACAAACAAGAGCAAAGGAAGAAGCAAGTTGAAGAGGAACGAAGGAAACGGGTATGTTTTTTATATTATTTTGTCATATTTTATTGAGGTGTCAGATGTTTTAAGTTAAAATAAAATAAAATCTGACCAAAAACTGACCACTGATATACAAAATCTTTTTTGAGATAGATCTTACTTGGAAAAGAATATTGTTATATTCAATGTTGCTGATTTAACGACATTTTTAGTGGACTGAATATTTTCATATGCCTTCAGAGCACATTCTGCATTAATAGACAAAGATTATCTACTTGTTCCATTACTTAAAAAACTTTAATAAGATATTTAAAGTATTTCCAATGCTATATATTTATTGTAGAAATCACGAAAGAAGAAGCTTCTGGAAGGTGGTGAAATCGACGCTATGGATGACAGTTCGCAAACTTCAGATCAACGTGTCAGCGTAATGGATCCTAAGTCAGGCGAGGTATGGAACAAATTCATAGATATCCAAAAAATTCTCTAATAAATTAATAGATATAAAATGTACTACTTTACTATTGTGCAGCTTATATACTTTTTTACTAAGCAACGATGTTTTCCATATTTGAGCTCGCTGCTTTCCAATAATCCAACAGCAAATCAAAATTAAAGCAGTAATGCTGTAATTATATAAATATGGAGAAAAACTAATATTTTACTATAAATATTTCGTTTTTAGACACTGAAAGGAGAAGAGGCACCGTTGCTGTCTCAGCTGAAAGACTGGATGGAAACCCATCCCGGCTGGGAAGTACTCTCCGACTCGGAAGATTCTGGTGATGACAGCCAGGACGATGATGGTGAGAATTTATAAATAATCGTGATAGTGGGCGTGGCCTAAATCCAAAATGGCGGCTATTGCTCAAAACGTTATACTTTTTGTTGTATTTGTAAAATATTTTGTGTAATTAATTAGTAAACATACAAAAATAAAAGTATATAAAACTTCTAAGGCCATGGCCTAACTCCAAAACTTAATTTAGTAACTTTGATTAGTACATACATATTTACTACACATTTTTTTTTAATAGAACACATTCAAAAATTTAAGCGGTAGCTAGTGTATTAACAAGTACTTTTTTACATTAGAAAGCAGAAAGAAGCCAGAGAAAGAAAAGACAGAAGAAGAAAAAGCGCGTGAGGCGATCAAGAAAGCAAAGGTCGAAGACGACGAGTACAAGACAGAAGAACAAACTTACTACAGGTATTTAAATCATTTCACTTTAGATTTAAATCATTTGAGCTACCGTATCTACTCAATACTCAATACTCAATATATTTATTGCATTCATAATGGTAGGTACATGTCAGGTTACAAATATTGTTAATGTTAGTTTCACACATGAACCCTCTTCAAGGGTATCGCAATATTAATGTCAAACTTAAAATTAAAATAATCTTCTACAGAATAAAAACAATGATCAATAAGTACATTAAATAATTTTCTACTGAATAGATGTCCTTTTAATTCCTTTATATGATTAGGTAATTTATTATAAATTTTGGTAGCCATGATATAACAGTTACGACTATATAATTTCGTTTTGTGCGCCGGTATTGCTAATCGATTTTTATGTCTATTACTGAATTTGTATACGTCTTCAAAAGTTTCAAATAGATTCATATATGTATTAACAAATTTACACATCTCGAAAATATACATACACGGCAAGGTCAGAATTTTATATTTTTTAAACAATGGTGTGCAAGGTTCCCAAGGTGGCTTATTAAATATTGCTCGTAAGCACTTTTTTTGCACTATGAATAATTCCTTGGCGTTAACTGCGTTTCCCCATAAAATTACATTATACCTAAGATGGGACGCCACGTAACCGTGATAGGCTAGTAGAGCAGTTTTGTGATCGGTTATGTTTGCAATTTTCCATAGAGCATAAACAAAACTATTTATTTTTGATTTGATATGTTCGATGTGTGGCATCCATGAGCATACATTGTCGATTTTAAGACCAAGAAATAAAACAGTATCACTTTCTTGTACTTGTTCATTTTGATAAGTTACATTGAATGTATCTCCTTTTTGTTTTTTATTATAAAATTTAATAAACTTCGTTTTCGTAACATTAACTTTAAGGTTGTTTTTACTTAGCCAATCAATGCAGGTTTCTACTGTGTTATTTAGATCATGTATATGTTCAGATTCATTGTCATTCGTTACTACAATAGAAATATCGTCGGCAAACAGTGAGCAATGATTTTTTGTGATATCAGGTAAGTCATTAATGTACACTAAAAAAAGGAGTGGCCCAAGTACACTGCCTTGAGGCACACCCAGAGTATTATATCGAAAAGATGACCTGAAATCAGTAAGTTCATTTTTGTCATTTAGTTTCTTTACTTCTACGCATTGTGTTCGTTCAGATAGGTAGCTCTTGATCCAGTCACAAGCAAGACCACGTATACCACACATTTCACACTTTACTAACAGTTTCTTGTGATAAACATAATCGAACGCTTTGCTCATATCAAAGAACACTGCTGAGACAAATTTATTACGATCTACATTCTCAAGTATAGCGTTAACTAAATTAAAAGCTGCCAAAGTAGTTGATTTGCCTTTCTGAAATCCGTTTTGATTACTTTTTATTATGTTAAGTTTGTTGAAGTAGCCGCTTATTCTAGAATGCATAGCTCTTTCAAAGATTTTAGAGAATACTGGTATGAGTGTTATCGGACGATAGTTATTTATGTCAGAAGGGTCATTTTTTTTTAATATAGGTTTAACAATTGTTTTTTTAAGTTTTGTTGGAAATTCTCCAGTTTCAAATGAAAAATTTACTAAGTGAGTTATAACTTCTACAACTTCGTTAGAACAACATTTAATTATTTTAGTGCATATACCGTCGTATCCTACAGATTTAGTCATTTTTAAGGATTGAATAATTTTTTGTATTTCTATATTGTTGCAAGGGTTTAGGAACATAGATGTCGATTGTGATTGTATTTTAATGTCATTATTATTATAAGAGCTATGTGATGATGTCAAACTAGTGTAGTCTATATAAACTTAGATCGTTTTCAACAGTCGGCAGATAGCTCAACTTTATCCTATGTATTTTATAAATATGAACGTTTTGTAAATACTGTAATAGACTATTCTTTACTTTACCATAATTTTATAATACGTCAGAATCGCAGTATCTCAAACACATTCGATATTCTTTTGTTTTTTCTGCCAGGAGTACTCAAAATGGAGTTACCACGACATCTAAACTTGTTTCTATTCGCCGTAAATCACACCGTTTTGCAACCCATCTATAATGGTTATCGTTTTTCAGTATTGCGCACACGGTCCATGAATCTGTCACTGAGCAATCCAGTATTTTGGTGAACGGAAATCTCAAGGAATATCAAATTAAGGTATGTCATAACACAGAACTGTCAATCTCTGTATGAATTGTTTTTAAATGGCGTCTACGAACCAAAAGCAACAAAGATAATGGGTTAATTGAGAAACACCCGAAATCTTTCTGGTAATTTATATGGGAGGCTAATGTCTAGTGGGCTTTTACAAGCTGATATGATCATGATGAATCAACATCACAGAAAATATTATTTTTACACAAAATATGTTTTTAATAAGTATAAGACTTTTTATATATTCCATATTCTACTCTTCAGGGTCTAGAATGGCTGGTATCGCTATTCAACAACAACTTGAACGGAATCTTAGCCGATGAGATGGGTCTCGGTAAGACTATCCAAACGATTGCACTGGTCACATACCTGATGGAGAAGAAGAAAGTAAACGGGCCTTTCCTTATCATTGTGCCGCTCAGGTAATACAAAAATGCTGTGTAGTTTACTAATAATGAAGTTTTTAATTAAATTTTTGGGTGTCATATTTTTAAATGAGGCCTTGCATGTGTGATTCCCTTCAAAGTAGAAAACAATAAAAATCAAATTTTAATAATTACATACAGTGGTGGACACATAATTAGAGACACCCCCCAATTGATCACAATAAACTTGATTTTGGCCTACCATTAGCCAAAGTAGATATTAAATATAATGTAATTGATACCAAATCATACATGACGTTGTATTCTTAAAATGGGGGACCAAAAAAGTTGTGTTGCTTATAAGTTAAGACACTGCTCACTATCCAAATATAATACAAACTTTTTTAACGTACCTGTAGCTGGCCAACTAATTAAAGACAGTGAACGCAGTGTTCTGAATTAGACAAAAAGAAAAATAACTACATTAGATTTTTCATTGTTTTGCCGCGTATTTGCATGAAACGTCGACATTAATTAAAACATTTTACTTTTTGTATTCAAATTAATACGTTTTATAACAATTAATATGGGAAAAAACAAGAGTTGCGATTCATCCACTAGAAAGATAATCTTAAACTTTCATAGCAAAGGTTGGTCATACAGAAAAATCGCAAACCATTTGAGCTGTTCTAAGGACATGGTTATGAATGCTATAAAGCATGTCAAGAAGTTCAATACGACCGAAAACGTACCCAGAAAACCGAGACCTGGAAAAACCACTCGGCGAGAAGACTCTAAGATGGTGTTGTTGGCAAAAAAGGAACCGTTCAAAGGATCAGAACTGATACGCTCGGAAATATACGGGGCGGGAGGGTCGACGGGTGTGTCTGCAAGGACAATTAGACGGAGACTATGCGAGGCAAACTTGTACGGAAGAGTGTCTCGGAAGGTGCCACTTTTGAAAAAGCAAAATGTTAAGGCAAGGTTTGCGTTTACTGTACGTAGACTGAAAGAGAGTGGAAAAATGTGCTTTTTTCAGATGAAACAAAATTAATATGATTAATTCTGACGGAAAACAATATGTTAGACGCCCCACGAACAAAGAAATGGATCCGAAGTACACCAAGAAAGTAGTGAAACATGGAGGGGGAAATATCAAAGTGTGGGGCTGTTTTAGGACTTGGTGTCGGACCTGTCAGGAAGATAGAAGGCAATATGGATAAACACCAGTACAAAAATATTTTAGAATAAACCATGCTGCCCTATGCTGAGCAAAATTTACCGGTCATTTGGACTTTTCAACAGGATAATGATCCGAAACACACCGCAAAAGTAGTAAAAGATGTCTTAAGGAGCCAGTTTGTGACGGTTTTGTACAGTCCGGATTTAAATCCAATCGAAAACTTGTGGTACCAGGTGAAGAAGACAGTGGCGGCAAAGCGTACATCAAACGTCGATCAACTTTACAGAGCTTTTACAGAAGCGTGGGAACAAATTCGGTACAAGCTTGTACAAAATGGATCGCTTCCATGGCTAAGAGATGTCGTGCTGTTATTGCTGCAAAAGGACATGCGACCAAGTATTTATACGCATCGGAATGATTTATAAAAATGTTTTAGAAATTGTAGGTACTATGATAATTTCAATGATAATAAAATTTTTTTAATTTCTTGTTACGAAATGAAGTGTCTGTAATTATATGGCCAGATCTTATTAATCTTATTTTTTATTTCCACTGCTTACATTTAAGTTTTACCGAATAAAAGGTTAAGTTTTGTTGTAAATGTTTCGTTTTAACATTACACAATAAACACACATGAAAAAATTCTTGTGCAGCAAGTTACAATGGCGGTCTGATAAAATATATACAGAGGAATAGCTTAGTTATTTCAATATGTTTCCAGTGTCTTTAATTCTGTGACCACCACTGTATATTATTTTATATTTTGTTAATAATTAATTTGGCGATAGTATCTACATCATAGTTAATAAATCATAAAGTTTCGATGTTTTAAATGTTTATAATAATTGACTTCATCTGACATTTTCTGCTTACTTATGTATTCACATAACTTTATTAAAAACTTTGTATGACATTTAAATAGACTAGTCACTTTATTCTGTTCTATTCTATTAAGTTGACGCGTTGTGCCTTTTATATATTTATACTACAGTAGAACCCGTTTAAGACGATCACGCATAATACGCCACTGTATTTTTATATTGTTCTCAGTACGCTTTCAAATTGGGTGCTAGAGTTTGAGAAATGGGCGCCAACGGTGAACGTGGTGTCATACAAGGGATCGCCGCAAGCGCGTCGACTCGTCCAAACTCAGTTGCGATCAACAAAGTTCAACGTGTTGCTGACTACATACGAATACGTCATCAAAGACAAGGGCGTGCTTGCTAAGGTAATTTACATCACACTTATCTATACTTCTTTATTGACTTTACTATTTGTTAAATTGTTAGGGGAAATCTCTGGATCTACTGAACCGATTTTAAAAATTCACCAATAGCTACATTATTGCTGAGTGTCGTTATATAAAAAACCGAATAATAAAAAGGCTTTTACGTGGTAGTCCGTTTTGCAAAGTGAATCGGAAAAAAACGGTCGAATGAAAGATAACTACTACATAATATATCTATCTTATTCTTTCATTAAAAAATTATGCCCAACGGAGTGGGCACGGGTCAGCTAGTACATATTTAATAATAATAAGCAAATGTATTAAGTTTCAGTGTCAGCGAAAACAATTGTAATTATTCTATGAGCAATCTAGTACAAGCTTCGGTTAGTTTGGGCCCAGAGCGCGATGGGTGAAATATCCGTAAATATATATTTTTTTATTTCATCAGGTGTCATGGAAATACATGATAATAGATGAGGGTCATCGAATGAAGAACCATCATTGCAAACTGACTCAAGTGCTAAACACTCACTACATCGCCCCGCATCGTCTGCTGCTAACCGGAACACCGCTTCAGAACAAGCTGCCTGAGTTATGGGCACTGTTGAATTTCCTGCTGCCATCTATTTTCAAGAGCTGCTCTACTTTTGAGCAGTGGTTCAACGCCCCGTTCGCTACTACTGGAGAAAAGGTAACTATATCGCAAAGTTCTACGTCCTAGAATTAGACACTCGTCAAATACTTGACACTTTATTCTTCTTCGTAAGAAGTGCGTTAATGCAATAGCAAGAAAATACAATCTCATATTCATCCATCCGTATCCGCGTCATTGCCAGGTCGCTTTACCATCAAAAAGTTCATAACCATTTACCTGATGACCTTCCCAGCATAAGCAGCTGTCGCCATCTAGTCTAGTAAACGCTGCGCGACGCTGCCAGGTCGCTTTTCCGATTGTCATTTTCCAAACATCAAAAAACACTATAAACGCGACGTTGCCAGTTTGCATAGCGCCTTTGTCAGCCTGACTGACTGCTAGCTTGAATTGCTAAGTTCAATCAAACTACAAGTTTTGGGATGGTACGCGCGACGTTGCCAGCTTGCATAATAACATTCATGGTTACTTCCAGGTGGAACTGAACGAAGAAGAAACTATTCTCATTATTCGGCGTCTGCACAAAGTACTGCGTCCGTTCTTATTGCGACGTCTCAAAAAGGAGGTGGAGAGCCAACTGCCGGACAAGGTGGAATATATCCTCAAATGCGACATGTCAGGCTTACAGCGAGTCTTGTACAAGTAAGTATACGAAAGTTGCATAGAATAGACGATTCCTGTATTTTGTTATACTGTTGACGTTTATCTGACTGTCGAATGCAGTTGGGAGCATATCTAATGTAACATTAGGATATACTTCCTGCTACTTCAAAAAATATATTGTATAATGACTAGGCAAGCATTTATAGAAAAACGACTTTTACCTATAATATTAAAACTTGCCTGCACAAGACAGGGGTCAATTTTGTATTGTTTTTGTTGTTTGATATAAACTTCATTATTGATTTGTTTTCCAGACACATGCAATCCAAAGGCGTGCTGCTAACTGACGGTTCGGAGAAGGGTAATAAGGGCAAGGGCGGAGCGAAGGCTCTCATGAACACAATCGTCCAGCTTCGCAAGCTTTGCAACCATCCCTTCATGTTCCAACATATTGAGGAGAAGTTCTGTGACCATATCGGTTCTAGAGGCGGGGTTGTATCTGGGTAAGTTCTAAATAAATAAATAATGCTGGTTAATCCACACAACATCATCTAGCCCCAAGCTAAGCTGAGTTTGTGTTATGATGGGTACTAGAAGACTGACATACATACATAATACAATACATTACATAGATAAATATTTTTTATTATACATATAAAATATCCAGAACACCTGGAATTAGAGTTGCAGATCGTACAAACATTTATCCAAATACTAATACATTTTACTTTTTATTCTCATTATTCATTCACACAGGTCGTCATTATGTGAGGCACTTTATAATTAGTATTAAGGATACTAATCTGATATATTTTTCTCCAGATGTGATTTGTACCGTGCGTCGGGTAAATTCGAATTATTGGATCGCATCCTTCCCAAACTGAAACGCAGCAACCACAGAGTACTGATGTTCTGTCAGATGACGCAATGCATGACTATTATAGAAGATTTCCTCTCTTACCGGGCGTTTTCTTACTTGAGGTGAGTGTTATAAATGTTCTTAAAAATTGAAAAATAATGTTATCTTACTAAATCATTTTTTATTATTTCCTGGTTTCTAAACCTTTTCTTCAGTTAAGCTCTCAAAAGTTGTTGGATTTGAACCAGCGATCTATCACGACTTGATCTATATATTCTTTGGGCTTAAAAACATAATAATATATTAATTATATATTATGTTGCTAATCTGAATAGTGAATGATATGTAGAGTGTTAGAGAAGTGAATGTAGAGTGTACAGCATTCAGAAGAGGCATAGACAAACTTTCCTGTGTTTAACTAAATCATCTTGATCAGACCAAACCAGTTCATAAACCGACTGATTTGACAGATTGGACGGCATGACGAAAGCCGAAGATCGTGGTGAGCTGCTAAAGAAGTTCAATGACCCCAACTCCGAGTACTTTATTTTCCTGCTGTCGACTCGCGCGGGCGGTCTCGGTCTCAACTTACAGAGCGCCGACACTGTCATTATATTCGACTCGGATTGGAATCCACATCAGGTTTGTTACTAATATGTTTTAACCTGAATCAGCAATGACACGCACGCACCGCGATAAACGACCTTCAAAATTCAATAAAATCACAAGGATCACTTTGAAACATCTACATACTAGATGATTCTAGGCCCCAGTTCGTCGCGACCAGAGTCTAGCTAGATGAACTGGCAAACGTTAGATAGACTTTTCTATTTCCAGTGAATTGGTCAATTGCAATATGCATTATAAGTAAGCCTCCGTAAAGCCTGTCCTCAATAAAGTTTTATTTATTTATTTTTATTATAAACTGATTTGTAATTTAGGATTTGCAAGCTCAAGATCGTGCGCATCGTATCGGACAACGTAACGAAGTGCGCGTGCTTCGACTCATGACTGTCAATTCTGTTGAAGAGAGAATCCTTGCTGCCGCTAGGTAATATAGAATATTACTTCTTATTTACCTCCGTTTCTATGAAACCTGTAATAAACTTTTATAAAGTTATCATTATTTTAAAGATGTCACAATAATATTGCATGGAATACGTGGTGCTGTTAATACATTTGCCTATTACATTGCGCCATTTCTTAGTCTGATGGTTAATACTAGCAGTCCAATATCCGCAGTGTATTTGGCATTATTTGCACTATTAATCTACCAATATTCATATTTATTTATTTTCCCATGTTCCATGCTCTTAGATATATTTGTAGATTTGTATTACCTAGATTTCATTATGGTTATGGTTAAAATATAATTTGCTAATTAAATAAACAGGTACAAACTGAACATGGACGAAAAAGTAATCCAAGCTGGTATGTTCGATCAGAAGTCCACCGGCTCTGAGCGGCAACAGTTTCTGCAAACTATATTGCATCAAGATGGAGATGATGAAGAGGTATGTAAAAAATAAATAATAATAATATCCTCATCACGAACAAAGAACAACATAACTAGGATCACTTCCGACTAATTAACCTTTCAAACTAAATAAAATCATAATAGGTTCATCCGTTCGAAAGCTACGATGGCACAGACAGACACTTCTAACTTTTAGCACCCCATTGTTCTGCGTTAGTTATAATGGCAAAAATAATAAGGTCTTTGGTGCTAAGATAAATAAATAAATAAATAATGCTGGACAATCCACACAACATCATCTAGCCCCAAGCTAAGCAGAGCTTGTGTTATGGGTACTAGAAGACTGACATACTTAATACAATATAATACATAGATAGATATTTTTTATTATACATATAATACCCAGAACACCCGGAATAAATATTTGCAGAACATACAAACATTTATCCCGAGGCGGGAATCGAACCCGCAACCATCCGCGTCGCAGGCGGACCATCGCCCACCGCGCCACATCGGTCGTCAAAAAGAGTATCTCCTCTGTTGATATCATGTTGTCAGATATCACAATTCAGTTGGTATTAACTATACCTTCCATGCCGGGGGTTGTGAGTTCGAACATATCGATATTATAATTTATTAATTAAAAAATAATCTGCAGGAAGAAAACGAGTTACCCGAAGACGATCTCATCAACGAAATGATAGCTCGTTCCGAAGAAGAAATGGAACTGTTCAAACAGATCGACATCGAACGCAAGAAAACTGAAACTCAAGCGCGTCTCATCGAAGAGTCTGAACTACCAGACTGGCTTGTCAAACATGAAGACGAAGTTGTTTGTAACAAGGTAATCCTTCTTTACTATTTTATTTTTATTATTGTGGAGAACCACAGTCGGTCTTGATGAAGCTTTTAACTCCTATCCAACGTCTTGTGAACAGCGGCTTTTTATTTCAAATGGTCGGTAGCGTGATTTCGATAGGGATTCGCTTTCTCGGTCTTTTGTCGTCTAATTTGCTTGTTACAATAAAAATCTCAATGTTATCACTATTTATAAGTGCGTGGGTAAAGTATTAAAAATATGTTACTTGAAATGTTTTATTAATGTAATATATTTTATTAGCTATCTAGTTCCTTTAGTATAGCTTTGCTTAGTTTACGACTAAACTACAAATTCTTATATCATTTCATTTTTTTATAACAGGGTCAAGGTTGGAATTACCTCGACGAAGACGAAACTCTTGGTCGCGGTTCACGGCAGCGTAAGGAAGTTGACTATACAGATTCTCTTACTGAGAAAGAATGGCTGAAGGCTATCGACGATGAATTCGATGAAGGGGAAGAAGAAGAAGAGGACGATGACGATGAAGTACTTGATAAGAAACGGAAGAAAGGAAAGAAACGGCGGTATGTTGAATTAAGATTATCTAATTCTTGTTGGGGGAATAATATCTGCACTTACGTCCGTATTGGATGCATTGTGCATTGTTCCTCGGCTAACCTCTATTAAATATATAAATAATTCTGGACAATCCACACAACATCATCTATCCCCAAGCTAAGCAGAGCTTGTGTTATGGGTACTAGAAGATTGACATATTAATACAATACATTACATACATACGGTGATATGTTTTATTATATACATATATAATACCCAAAACACCGGAATAAATATTTGTAGATCGTAAAAACATTTATCCCAAGGCGGGAATGTAAACCGCAACCTCTGCGTCGCAGGCGGACCTTCGCCCACCGCGCCTCATCGGTCGTCAAATAACTAATAACAATTAGGACTTTATTCTAAGAACGTTTACTTTTGATTAACAATTTGTTGACTGTTACTGTTATACTGTTTCTTTACAGTCGCCAAGATGATTCCGACGAAGAAGAAATTCCAACTTCTTCCAAAAAGAAGAGCAAAACTGAACTCAATCTGCTGAAGAAACGATTGAAAAGCATTATGAAGAAAGTTATTGAACACTCTGATGAGTAAGTATTGTTGTGTTGTATCCCTAACGTTTTATGAGTAGATTTTATTTGTTTCTACTAATTAAAACTTAAATAAAAACACAAGTATCACTTTGAAACATACTAGGATCTAGTATGTAAGACTAGATGATTCTAGAAGAATTGGCAAGAAACTAGACCTGGGTCCTAGCGTTTTTTTATGAGTTTGTGGCCGCGACTTTGCCTAACGATATCTTTTTACTCTGACGTATGAGCTAAATATAATATTTTTTGCGTAAAAGATTAACAAACATACATCCATACAAACTTTCGCGTTTATGACTATAAGTAGGACGTAGGATTTATTCATTTTTGTGGACGGCATAGTGATTACATAACTGTGTTTATTATTTTATTGGTGCACATGAGATTTAACAACTTTGCCTCTGTATAATGGACGCAGTGCGAAACATCGTAGGACGTGCCTCGGTGATACATTGTATTGTAATTTTTTCGTAAAGTCCTACATCTATCAGATATTGCTGATAAGTCTTTAATTTGTATTATTGGTGTAGGGGTGGACGGGTCCTTTCGGAGCCCTTTATGAAGTTGCCGTCGCGTCGCGAGCTCCCTGACTACTATGACGTCATCAAGAAACCGCTGGATATCAAGAAAATCATGAACAGGATTGAAGATGGAAAGGTCAGTTACTTTCTTGATTTATTAGATATCTATAACCAGTACTATAGGTACAGTCAACATCATGAAATTAAATTAAATGAAATTTGATTGTACCAACAAACATCATACAGCATTAGTAGATCATAGAGATATCTGCATACAGTATTGATGCTGTGCTGTTTTTTACTCTAATCTAACTTTTCTCATTGCTAGGAAAAAGTATAAATTCCACCAATTTATCTCAGGGGTAAAATGATGAGTCTACTTGGGTAGAGTCAAATGGCTCTAGATTAGAATAGAAAAATATATCATTATATTTTTATTGTACACCAGAAAAGAAAAACAGTACAGAGAGACAATAAAATCAAAACGGGCGGTCTTATCGCTATAAGCGATCTTTTCCAGGCAACCTTTCTTAACAATAAACTCTGGCTCTAAACCAGCACAAATGGTGACTGGTAATTATATTTACTAAAATACATATTTAATTACGTGTATAGTGTTAGTCGTCGCCAATCATAATGCATTGTGATTTATTTATTTATTTATTTTCAAATGCTCAACAAACTTACAGTTAAAAACCAAAACGTTTGTTGGGCCAGTTTATACAGTAGTTACTACTACTAAATTACAAATATATCTACATACGATGACGTGATGTTTAAATACATTTATATGTTACAGTACACTGACATAACGGATTTGGAGCGTGATTTCTTCACATTGTGCGCCAACGCGCAGACGTACAACGAAGAAGCATCCCTCATTTACGAAGACTCGGTGCGTCTTCGCAACGTGTTCATCGAGCTGCGGCGGAAGTACGAAAATGGACAGAACTCGGACGAATCAGAGGACGAGAAGGAAAAAGGTAAGTTATTGTGTTCGACGTATTTTTATTCTATTGTACCAGATAGAAACTGTAAACTGTAGAAATAAATTATCTTTAGCATCTTTCGGTCTATCTTATAAAAAGTTAGCGAAGACTTGATGTATTGATTACCATACGTAATGATAAGTCAACGCTAACTTTTTATAAGATAGGAGGTTAATCTTTATTAACATCATGTATAAATTTTGTTCACCTTATATACTTTAAAAACTACAAAGATTGTTAGAGTACCACACCAAGTAGGTACTTTCTTATATTTATGAAGACAGAAGATCGATGTTTGTCTTGCCTTAGCTTTAATAAAATGAACATTCAATGTACATTTTCGTGGCTACTACGCTCAAAATACTATAGCTTATTGTCAATATGTTTCTGTTTCTAGAAGACGAAGATTCAGATGGAGAGTCCAACCGGTCTGTCAAGATGAAAATCAAACTGAAAGGCAAAAGTAAGAATACTCCGACTCGAAAGCGGAAGCAGCGCAAATACATCTCGGACGATGAAGATTATGAAGAAGATTAAATGAATAGATTCATATTTTACACCATATTTTGGTGACTAGCTTAGTTATACCTATAACGGCCGGTTTCTGATACTTTGATCAACCAAAAAATCAAATTACAATGTGTCAAAACTTAGATCAATTGTGATTTGGGTTGCTCAAACGCTTGTTGTCGGCGAAATATTTAACAACAGATTCATTAACATTAAACGAAGCCAGTTTTGATACGTAATTCGATTTTTTGGTTGATAAACGTTTCAGAAACCGACCGTAAGGATTCTATTATGGGATTAATGTAAGTGAATAGATCTTATTATTTCGGTTCATAGATTCATAAGCGATCAATTGACCTCTAATAAGTTTTGAACTCGATTATTACAAGTAGTGCTACAAACTATTTAGATTACAAAACTGAAGCTAAATAGCGTTCATTAATTTCTCGCCGTAATTCACGCCGCCAGTTAGATTCCATTCATATTTAAAAATTAATTCACCTTCAACTCAAGGCTGTTGCGATGGCAATGTTGCTGTCACGATAACATAACAAAAAAATAGATTTCCACTTGTGAATAAGCCAAGATATAAAATCTCATAGATTTTTAGTATCTCTTCATTTTACTTTATCTTAAGGCAAAAAGTAAAGCTCTTAGTTATAGTATAAAGTAGCATTGGTATTTTATAAAAGGTAGAGTGAACTATTACTTGACAGTTTTCACAAAAACCATGGAAAGTATTCAGTTCAGTGAACATTGTAACTTTCTCCCATATAATAGATAAATACATTTTATTTGATGAGAGAATGATGTACCTATGAAATTGATGAAATATGATTAGACTTGATTGAATTAAAGATTTCTTACACTGATATTAATAATTTATTGATATGAATTAATCAATTTATAGGTTTTAACAGATAAGTGTTATTGTGGTTAAACAACTACATTATACAATTAAGTATAGATGCATCGGTATTTTATTCATTGATAGTATTGGTATTAGACCGGCTGCTCTCAAATAATTGACATTGTAATAATTAAATTAGCATTTTATGTGCATTCAATAAAACTTTCTATGGAAATATTGTTTTATTTAACCACTTTCAAGTACATTTTCTGATTTCATATGTTTATTAGATCGTTTGTTATCTCCCCATTTGAACTTGACGCCATGTAAAGTGAGCATATGGTTGTTGAGACTGGAGCTGTGTGCAAATCTCTGAGCGCATGCGCGGCACGGGAATGGTTTCTCACGTGTATGTACGCGCATATGCCGTTTTAAATTGCCTTCAGTGATAAATGCTTTTTCACATAATTTGCACTTAAATGACTTTATACCTCCATGGCTGAAAAGAGAATCTCAAATTAGAATAATCAAGAGCACAATGATTCTTTGAATCAATAGTTTATACTATTATTAGTATAAAATAAATAATGCTGGACAATCCACACAATATCATATAGCCCCAAGCTATGCAGACTTGTGTAATGGGTACTAGAAGACTGACATACTTAATACAATACATTACATAGATAGAAGCCGGGAATCGAACCCGCAACCATCCGCGTCGCAGGCGAACCTTCGCCCGCCGCGCCACATCAGTCGTCATATAATATAATTAATATAGTATAGTATAATTAATATAAACTTCAAGTCATGAGATTTGCAACTGATAAGCAGGCAGGTAGGTACCTTCTAAGATGATCTGTTAGACTCCTCTTGAAATATGTTGAATAATTACAAATATGGCATTTTTTATTTTTAACAGCACTATGTTTCATTTTATGATTGTGCAACTCTGCTGAGGTTACAAATGAGGCCCAACATTCTTCACACTTGTAATTACAAATGTTTTTGTGTCTATTCATATGACTAGTCAGACTCCGGTTAGATTTGAGCACCTTGTTGCATATCTGACATGAGTATGTGCCACTATTATGGACCAACATATGAGTCTTCAATGAGAATGCATGTTTGAATTGTTTGCCACATTCTGTACATGTGTAGTATGTGGTGGTACTGTGAGTCTTGCGGTGAGCTGCCAAACTTGATGCTTGGGTAAAGCTTTTCCCACATTTACAGTTGAACGGTCTCTCTCCATTATGTGTTCTCATGTGATTGATCAGGGTCTGACTGTGAGGAGTGGAGTATAAGCAAGTGGTGCAGTGGTACTGGCGAGCAGAACCAAACCCAGTCACTTTTCCTGGATGTTGCCGTTTCTCATGCATGCTGACTATATGTTTTGTCAATGATTTCTTTGTTTTTAGAATTTTTTTACACATATCACAAATAAAATTAACTTCATCTTGTTTCTTTTGAACTTTAGGTTCCTTATCTAGTTCTCGTTTGGTTTCAGACCAAACATTCTGATCTTCAAATACTGTGCCATTATCTAGTTCAGCAGTTTCATTGTTTAGTAGTGTTTAATTTAAACTTTTGTAATAATCTTTGAACCGTTTATGAATGGCTACACATTTTATTCTGAATTGGTATGCCGAATTTAGGTATTCTACACATTGTGTACAAAAAGCACAAGGTAAATCCAAATTCAGATTGATTCGAAAACACAAAGTAATCTTTTCTAGAATTTCTTTGGGCGATACCAAAACAGTGGAATCCTCAATCTTCTCAAAACAAACTATGCATAATTGCAAGTCCGAGGCAGGAATATCCATTATTAGGTAGGGTTTACGAGCTACATCCATTACATTATTGAGTTAGGATCTTATTTACTTATTGTTCAGTTTATATGAAAAAAAGTATACAAGATAGCGGACAGTTTGTTTCGTTGTGGTTCCAGATATTTGTTTACATTACACAACATCAACAATGCGAAAATGATTTTCCACAGCTTGTATTGTCTGTCAGTATTATGTCTCTTGTCATGTCAGTCATTAATTAAACGGACCAAGCATGACGCCTTTGAAACTTTGTTAATTTTCGGTCGATTTTAACAGAACTTGCCTACATTTTGAGTTCATACATAACGTAGCTTTTAAATAGATTCCAGGAACTCAGGTTTACAAGGACGATGTTACTGAAAATAAATTGAAGCCAATATTATGTCTCTTGTCATGTCATGTCAGTCATTATTTAAACGGACCAAGCATGACGCCTTTAAAACATTGATAATTTTCGGTCGGTTTTCACATTTAGACAGAACTTGCATACATTTTTGAGTGCTCATATTTCTTTAAAAACTATCGCGTAAATGAAATAAAATGAAATATGGCAAATCGATTTAAACTTAACAGGTTTCAGGTTCTAGTTCCATTGAAAAATACTTAGTAATATAGCAATTAATTTCAATTCAGACTTCTAGACTCAGTAGTTTCAGAATTTTATGATAAAATCAACGTATAAGCTTAGGTAGGACTCATGTGTCTGGCATACACATGATCACGGCATTCACGGCTGAAGATAGAGATTTGAGCAATATCCTATGATATACCTACAAAATTAGGCATGCACCAATTTTATCAGGCATGTAGCATCAATACTTTCAGAAATCAAAGTCTAAACTGGGGTCATATGACAAAGCTTGGACAAATAAAAGAAAAAAATATCATTCAGATGTTTATTGATGTCAAAAGCATTTAAGCTTCCGCCTGGGCAGTAGCCCTCTTGATAAAGGAAGCCTTCTTCTGCTTGATCCTGTTCTTCCTTTCGGCCAGAGTGAGCTTGCGCTTGTTCCACCGCTTTTGTTTGGCAGGGTCCTTCTTGCTGTCCTTTTTCTTAGAAGCTGGGTCGGCGCGGATGGCTGTATGGGCTTTCTGGTATAGATTTTCAACCTAAAAAAAGAGAAGTAAGATAAGTTCAGAGTTATCTACTACAGGTTAATACTACATAGAGCACAACACTCTTTATTCTTAAAGAAATTTAAGATAGTACATAGATGTTGTAATGCTCAAAATGAAATAAAATCAGTGGGATATAATTTCAAAATACAAGTGCATTTCAAATAATGTAGTCCAACTTCGACACTGCTAACCAACAATGTGTTGAGCAGTAATTTGGTTGGACGAATTTTAACTGTAAATCCATAAAAACTTACCTCATTAGCATCAACACCTAATTTGATGTATTTGCTGAATTGTCTCTTGAAAGATTCATCATCATCTTCCTGAAGACTCTTCATATAATCTGCTACATGCTTTCCAAAAATATGTGATCTGTGACAGAAAAAAAACAAAACTTTGATTTCATAATGAATACTTGGTATAAAAAGAACTTACCTATTCTTGAATTTATATTGTCTTCACAACCGGTTTCAAAAATATATGAATTAATTTTTGTGACAACCAAAAAGTCATGAATGTTGCTATAGCTCCAATTTTGGCTGTCCAATCAATAGAGTAGTGCTATTTTTTGGAGGATGAAAGGAGCAATAAAATTTAACATAAATAGCAAACAAAGTTTACCTGTGGACCTCAGCATTGAATTTTTTAGATTCAGCATCAAATCCAGGGAATCGCTTGACCGAGTGTGGCACATTTAGTCCTCCATCAACCGCACCTTTCATGGCACCAAACACACGGGCACCAGTGGTTGTGCGTGCAAGTCCCACATCAAGGTAACATCTACAAAACATATTATAATTTAACATACATTTATAATGGAAAAAAAAATATTTTGATACTAGAAAGTCAGTTAATTACGAATAAACATTGTTGATAGCATTGTACGTGCTTTCAGTCCGCCCGTAAACAAATCATCATGAGAAAGAAATATTTTGTTGAATATGTAACTCAATAATTACCTGAAGGCTCCGGGTCCGTTATCAACAGGTTCAACATTATATTCATCGCCATTAACTTCTTCAACTCCAGTGTAAAGGGTGTCCAGACCCAATCTTTGGAGCAGTCTTCTAGCCAGGAGAAGTCCAGTGCAGTAAGCTGCGGCATAGTTTGTCAGACCAACCTGCAACAACCGTCTAAATATTTAGTCTGATTTGAACTTTTTACCCAAGATTTTTACATATTGGTTTGTAATCAGTGGTGAACATATAACAACATGGTTTTGTGCCTTTGTACAGTGGCTTCAGACCGCCCGTTCAAATCATCATAGAGATTCAAAGTAAAACGCTACAGACAGGGGGATAAGATTAGCCGAGTTCTACTCAGGTCGAGTGTAAGGTTGTTGAAACGCAAGAAGAAGAAAGTAAAATGATGATATATAGATGTATATATAAGTATTATACATCTCACAGTAGTAACATACCTTAATGCCGTAGCGAGGCAGTTCGCTGGAGTAAGCAGCGCATACAATGTGGTCTCCTTCAATACGGGAGTAGGCTACTTGACATGTCACATTTTTGTTAGACAAACGCACAATCAGACGATACTTGGGTGTGTTGTACTTGTTTTTGTCCTGAAACATAAAACCTAGTTAACATTCATGCTCCAAGTTTTAAAACCGCATGGTTCAGGTCCAAAACAAATTATAATTACCTGAATAACAAGGCGTTTACGGGCATAGTAGTCGGTTTTACCTTCACGACGCCTCTTGAACTTAACTTGGTACCGCTTGAAGTACTGCTTACACTTCACTACTTTCACAAAACCCTGTAATAAATTAAATACATCTCATTGCCAACATCAAGAATTAGAGGTTATCAAAATACATACAACAATAATCAGAGACACTTTCTAATCAGGTATGTTGCTTCGGAGAACAAAGTAATAATGCAGTTCACATAGAACACGGAACTGCACATTGAGATTATTCCTTTCACAACATCAGATGACGCGCATGTGTCGGGCAATCATCATTTTTTATAGGTTATTAGCGGTTAAATTTATACATAAATAGAAATAATACATTAAAGATGATAGATATCAATCCGAAAAAGTTTCACACCACTTAATTCTCACAACCGTTGTAGTTGTTCTACAAGAAATAAGCACGATCGTAGGCTACGCTACTAACACCAAACTCAGGACAACCACGTACGACAACCGCCGAATTATTATCAAGTATTATTTACACAATCACCCACTAATTCACAAGGATATGCTTCAAATATGATGCATCACTTATATTAGGAGCCATAAACAATATTATTTAGGCATAAAATGCTCACCATTTCGTTAATAAAATTGACAAACTACAGCCGGGCGTCCACGAAAGGACACCACCCGGGAAAGAAAGATTTTTATTGAATGAGAATGAATGAATGAACTGTACAGAGTATATATTACTATGATTGATTTGTGGAAATGAAAGCAACTTAACAGACAGTGGCATTTAATAAAAATCACAGAGAATACAACGGCAGGACCCTTTAGAATGCATTAAAACGATTATTTTTACATAAAAAATTCTATATTTGACGATTATTTATAGCGATGTATAGACCACATTACATCTACATAAGTATTTACACACAAAATAACATGAGATCGACATAGATATTATAAAAGTAAATTCCCAGTGTTGTATAATCGCTGTGTCAACATTTTTACAAAACTTATTTTTGCTTAAGAGGTATTAGGTTATGGCAACACTGAAATCACGGGAAAAAAAGATTTCAAAACTGGCAGCATAGTCGAACCAATAAACTAGTGTTTCGGTGATTTTGTCTGTGGTCCTGAAAAGTCCACCCTATTTTCTGTGGTACTCGTTTATCTTTTAGATTTTAGTAAATGATTAGATTCTTTTGCCGGTCTTTGCCCTAGCGGATTATGTTATTTCTATTATAAATTAAAGATATCATTTGCTTTTATTACTGTTTCGGCAGTTCTAATTAATACACGTTCATACATGATAAATAGGAAGTGTGTGAAGTGCATAAATAATAATTATACAATGATATATAAAAAAAGTTTTTATTGTTTAGTAGCCCTAATAGCTACTCTAGTCGAATATGCTGCTGCTGAATTATTTACAGCGTCATTAGTAGGTTCAGCTGTCGTAGCAAGTGGCTGGTACAAATGGGATACTGTAAAAGACAATACAATTTGTCGATATGTTGAGTGCTGCAATGATATGCACGTGCCGTACGATATCAATAGTACGTATATAAGTTGGCCACGTATTATTATTACACAGATATTGACAATCATTATAAGTATTTATAGATAGCGGTTCTGATTAATAATGGGTTCATTAAATTTCAGAGTTGAAGGTATCACTTTCACAAAAAGTATTTGGTCAGCCTCTGGTGAGTGAGCTTGTGAATATACTCATTGCACACAAGGAAGCATTAAAAAATGACAGTAAGAGTAATAAAAAGGCTTTGGTCATCAGCCTGCATGGTTGGTCAGGCGTTGGTAAAAACTATGCAACTTCTATGATAGCAGATGCATTGTTCTCAAAAGGCATGGAAAGTGGCTATGTGAAGATGTACATGGGTAAAAAAGACTTTGGCTGCACAAATTTGGAGAAAAAAAAGGTGAACATGATAATGATAATAATTTGACATATTTTTGAAACATATTATGCATGCAAATATGGAATGCAATTCAGTACCTTCCAATTTGGTTTTTCAGCAAGAATTAGTAAGTACTATAAACCAGATAGTGAAGAAATGTCCAACATCACTAATCATATTTGATGAGATTCATGAAATGTGTCCGTCTGTTCTGGATGCTATTAAACCAATGCTGGATCATTACCATGCTGTGGATGGAGTTGACTTCAGGTAACTATGAGTTTAAAATACAAAATTCACAAACAAGCATCATACAGCAAGTTGTAGATATTCTCATGTTTGAAAAATCTTGGACAAATTATGTAAGGTGTCCACTGGTGTGAAAATCAATGAATATTTATTTATTCCACTTATCTACCAATACCTTAATAATATGTTTCAAAGTTTTGTTAATATATTTTTTATCTAAAGCTCTTAAAAAAAATATATATAATTTTTTTCTATTGAAAATGTTAAGTACTAAATGTGTGGCTATGTCTAAATTGAATATTAAAGTAATATCACAAAACAAGTGGAATTCAATTAATAGGACACATAAGTACCATCTGTTCAAATATGTTATAATTTTGACATGCCTTTAAACCATAGCTCTTATGTGAAAGATTCACATATCTTATCTTGATCTGATTTTTAAATAATATCATAAAAAATATGATTTCAGGAGTAGTATCTTTATATTCATCTCTAACATCGGAGGGCAAGAGATCTCGAGCACCTTATTAGACTTGTATGAGAAGGGGGTTAAAAGGAATAATGTTGAGTTTCATGACTTTGAATCCATTATAAGAAGAACTGCATACTTCCAAGGTGAGATTTTAAAAATCATAATGGTTTACATGTTTGAATATTTAGTCCTCAATTACACAGAATTTCGTGAACAAAAATGAACCTACTTATTCCAAATTCTTTTTATCATGAAAAATTAAAAGATATAAGGGGTGGGCCACAATAGTGACACAGTGGCTGCCTGAAGACGGAAGGCGGCGGCGTAGAGGCCGACCAAAAAGGCGATGGCGGGACCACCTTTGATGCTTTCGAGAGGGATTGGTGGACGAAAGCGGAAAGCAGAGATGAGTGGAAGGATTTGGGGTAGACCTTTGCCCAGCTTATGGGAAAAAAAAAATATGGGATGGGACAAAGTTGCCCATGATTTTGTTTTTATGTGACACGAAATAACTTTCTTATGATATTCTATTGTAATTATATTCTTTTCCAATTTACAGGTGGCTTTGAAAAAGCGTCTGTTATTGCTCATCATCTGATTGATTACTACATACCATTTTTGCCGCTGGAGCAGAACCATGTTGAAATGTGTGCTCTGTCAGAGTTTCGAGCTCACGGTATTTACCATCCATCTGAACAAATGATGACGTAAGTATAATCAGTTTTTTTTATTTTAGCCTAAGCTCAAGCTTTCAATAATTATTGTCAATCTTATTCCTACTGATATTATATCATTTAATTTATATTATATTTAACATAATATATGTTCATATTATTATTTTTAAGCACTATCATAACTATCATCCTCACTTGGTTGATATTCCACTTATTAGAACTAAGCGCTTTCAAAGTTCTTTTATTATGCGCACTGCAAAAATTTGGAATCAGCTTCCAGCGTCTGTATTTCCGCTTAACTACGACCCCGTTGTTTTCAAAAAGAGAGTTAATAGGCACCTTCTGGGTGGGCTCGCTCCATCGTAGACCTCATCCTTGCACTTGTGTGAGTTTCGAGGTCAAGAGCACACCCATTTTAGCATAAAAAAAAAAAAAAAAACATTGTTGATTTTGTGAAGCTTATTTTTTACTTCCAGGGATGCAATGTCTGTGATAACTTATGGACCTACAGAGGATCGACCCATATTCTCAAACAATGGATGCAAACGATTTACAAAACACATTCCTTATATTATTCAAAAGTACAAAAAAAAGATAGAACTATAGATTAATTAAGTTTTAACTGTTGTGATATCTTTGTATATATTTTAAATAGCTTGAAAGCCAGTTATTTGTTACAAGGTAGCTGATTCCTGAGTATTATGTTTAATTTATTTATTTCTATTCCATTAATCATGGATTTGTAAATGTTTTATGTTGAAGCATCTTACAGAAATTAACAAAATAAAAATAATGATGCATTTTTTTACTGACATGACATGTTAACTGCCTAAACCACCTTTTTTTGTAAATAAATCTGTTTTTAATTATTTCTCACCTTTTTTTAACTAATCCCATAATAAATATTAGAAATATTATATAAGTTCCATCACATAACATAAATTGAAAACCAATTGAAAAAATTGCAATTTATATATTTCAGTTTTTAAGTAAGCAAAGCTTAAATAATTGCACTTCGAAAATCCTAGACAGCTTTTTTATAGGATTTAAAATTGTAATAATTAATACATTGTACCTGAAGCAACCACAATTTTAATGATTATCTTGATAACACTCGTATATCATTTTTTAGCATAAACACAGATGAAGGAAGTTGTCAGGGTAACTCATATGTTCAGAAAGCCACTGTAATGGTGTATCCGGGGGTATTGTTACACCATGTGTCCTCAATTTTACTGTAACAAATAACAATTTATTTATTATTATAAAAATATTGAAGTTAAGAAAAAAATTGAATGAAGTGGTGAGTGTTACCAGTAGTTTTATCTGGATATAACTCAGCAATCACTTGTTGAATAGTTTTTCTGCTACCATCACTGGAATTCTTTGGGTTGACTAGACTTTGATGGCAGGTTCCATCTTCAGAGTATATTCTAATGGGAATGTGTTTGAAACCTTCATTCTCTCCGTGTGACTCCATTAATCTCCGGTTTATCGCCCAGAACTGGTCAAACTTATCTGAGAAGCATATATTTGATTATGTTTATGTATCACTGGTATGAAAACATATTTTCTGACGGCCGATGTGGTGCGGTGGCCGAAGCGCCTGCGACGCAGAAGGTTGCGGGTTCGATTCCTGCCTTGCAATAAATGTGTGTACGACCAGCAAATATTTATTCCGGGTGTTCTGGGTATTTATATGTATAATAAAAAATATCCATCTATGTAATGTATTGTATTAAGTATATCAGTCTTCTAGTACCCATAACACAAGCTCTGCTTAGCTTGGGCTAGCTAGATGATGTTGTGTGAATTGTCTAGCATTATTATTTATTTATTTTAGCTACACAGAAGTTAATTTACCATTTTGTAAGCCTAACCATAGCTGATTATGGTCTTTTTTTTGCATTGTGGACATCACTTGGCCCCTGTGTTTGAGAACATCAGCTTCTTTAACAGTAGAGATAAAATGTGCTTCTACAACATCCCTGAAAAAGCAAACATATATAAGATAGAAAATCAATACTTACAGAATATCTTATAGTCAAACAATTTTTCTTACTTATTTGAACATCGCAGTAGAACATCTTCAGGGAACTTAGTAAAGTGTACTGTTAGAATCCAAGGTAACTGTGGTTCATTTCCACAAAATAAATCGTAGAGAAAACCTATAGGATAATGCCATTTTATTGGCTGACCATTGTAATCTAGCCACATTTCACTATCTGAATTCTCTTGAGAAATGTAGCGGAGGAAATGTCTCTTCATCTGAAAGAAACCATTTATATAGCAAATAATTATTTTGTACATTTCTAGAAAGGTTCAAGTATGAAATGTTTCTTACTTTATCGGTTACAAGAGGAAAATAACTCAATCTCGGGACCATTACATAGAATGGATCTGGCTGCTGTATTTCCATAATTTCTTCCTGGGCTAATTGAAAACAGATTGGAAGTTTGCCGTCCCATATTTCTCGTAATACTTCTCTATCGTTAGCCATTGTTTGTTGACGAACAATATTATCTTTTAACGATTGAATAAAACCAATTTAGAAACATCAATTTGTAATCATTTGATTACATTAAATCCACAGGGCACAGACATAATTATTTTTATTGATATCTTACCTTTTCACAGATAAGTTATTAGGCTGTTGATCCATATACCACAGAGTACTAATATTTTTATGAGTAACTTTATTCACAAACAAACTTACGACTATACAGTATTTACAAAATGTACATAGACATATAAAATACATAAGAAACAGCTGAGCTATCTACAGACCGTTGCAAACGATCTATAGATAGTTCAACTGATCCAAATCAGTACCAATCGGAAGCGTACCCAAGACACTGGCTGCATTGCCGCGCTGAATAGCAATGCTGATACATTGGGCCAGATACTCACCAGCACCAGCCCTCGGGTCACGCGTCGCTTCGACTAGACGCCCAGAAATAATTTTGAAAACGCGGTGAGAGTTGATGAATGAAGAGTTACAATGACATTTTATTAGCATGTATGTCACTGTCAAAAGCACGTTGCATTTGATCATCTTTGTTTCGTATATTTATTTTTTACAAGTTCCGTTCGTTTAAGCAGAAAATACATAATTCAAGTGGTTTGGTTTGCTGACTTCATGTGCATGTGTATTTAAAATACCTTTCATTAACCACAATCAATATCTTCACAAGGTCAAGCACGCGGTGACAAAAGTTTATTGACGAAGTTTAGGCTAGGTTAAGCCTAAAAAAATGGGTAAAAAAAGAAAACTTCAAGCAAAAGACGACGAATTTGAGTTTGATCCTATACCAAAACACCTCGTTACTTCTCATATAAAAAAACAAGAGAAACGACTTATTGTTATTTTGGAAAATGCGCAACTAGAAACAGTCAAAGTAAGTGATGCAAACCTAGGTTTATTTTACCTATTAAGAGGTCAAAAAAAAACACACCCAATAATTAATTTTATCTTACGAGACGTATTTTTTTCTTGCAGACAGGAAACAGCTTTGAACTACTGAATTGTGATGATCATGCTAATATTCTCAGGAAAAATGACCGAGATCCTGGCTCCTGTCGGCCAGATATTACACACCAGTCATTGTTAATGTTAATGGATTCGCCTCTCAACAGAGCAGGCCTGTTACAAGTTTATATTCACACAGAAAAAAATGTTCTTATAGAAATAAACCCTCAAACGAGAATACCACGGACATTTAAAAGATTTGCAGGACTAATGGGTATGTATATATATGTATATGATATAATATGAATATGAAGTAATAGCCAATACTATATATCTGGTTTTAAATATATTATTGATAGGATGTATGGAACTGGACTAAGGAGCTGTAAACATTAAGTTGATCTTTAAAAGTAATTAATTATTGTAATTTTAACTATAAATATAATTTTACTATTTTTTTTTAAATCAATTAAAAAAAAATTAATTGATTTGACACATTTTTTTTATATTTCAGTTCAACTTCTTCATAAATTTGCCATTCGAGCTTCAGATGGACCAATGAAATTGCTGAAAGTAATCAAAAATCCTGTCACAGGACATTTACCAGTTGGAGCTAAGAAAATAACAATGTCTTTTAGCTCAAAAGTGGTTACAAACACCCGGCAACTGGTCCCTAAGGATGAACCTGTTGTGATGATCATAGGCGCAATGGCACATGGAAAAGTAGAGGTTGATTATTCAGAAGATGTTATTTCTATCAGTAACTATCCACTGTCAGCAGCCCTGACATGTGCAAAGCTATGTTCTGCATTTGAAGAAGTATGGAATGTTGAATAAATAAGACTTAAAATAAGCTAACTGGTTTTATTACATGGAAAAAATAAGTTTTACTTTATTTATTTTATTGTGCTGGACAATCTACACAACATCATCTAGCCCCAAGCTAAGCAGAGCTTGTGTTATGGGTACTAGAAGACTGACATACGCATACTTAATACATAACATAGATAGATATTTTTATTATACTTATAAAATACCCAGAACACCTGGAATAAATATTTGCAGATCATGCAAACGTTAATTCACAAGGCTGGAATCGAACCCGCAACCTCCGCGGCGCAGGCGGACCTTCTCCCACCGCACCACAAATGAAATGAAATGAAATGAAATGAAATATTTATTTGCTCGAATACAGGTACAGGATAGGTACATAAATGATTAAATAAGTTTCACTTTATTCGACTAGTCAGTCGTGCAAATATTAGAATACATTAGTCATATAAATTATTAATTAGAATTTAGTACAATTGAAAAAATAATATTGACATGTCCACATGATTAAATAAAAACACAATAACAAAAAAACATAATCAAATTAAATTAATAAAACTTACAATTCAAATAGTCATCAATACAATAAAAACATTTGTCACAAAGCCAAATATACAACTTGTGGTTAAATTCGTTATTTTCCAAATCTCTAAATTCCCTAGGTAATTTGTTATATATTTTGACTGCCATGGCGTACGAATTTTTGTCACATACTTTGAGTCTATATCTGGGCACTATTAATGGCTTTTGTACTATCTTTCTCTTTGTTGAGGCTTTTTCGTCTTTTTCAAATAGTGTCATATTTTTCCTAACAAATTTTAAGATTTCTAGCAAATACAGGGAAGGGAACGTAAGCAGTTTATGGTGTTTAAAGATAGGTTTACAAGAGTCTGTCCACTTCAAACCAAAAATGGAGCGAATACATTTTTTTTGCACTACAAAAGCTCTATGCCAGTCAGTTGAGTTACCCCGTATAATAACACCGTATCTTAAAATCGAACATACATGGCTGTGGTACACTGTTAGCGCAGTTTCTATGTTTGTGATGTTTCTTATTTTTCTTAACGCAAATACTTATTTTCTTGCATACATTGTCCACTTGTGTTCACACTGACATGACACATCAGTCGTCTTATTAATTAAGAATAAGGTGCTTAAGTTATTTAATAAATATAGTATAAACTCAGCTTTATATAGCTTGTATTCACTTCAGGGCAAGACAGAAACTTACTTACACAAAGCCTAACATAGAAGTAGTTTGTTACTACCAAAATAGATGGCGCTAGTAGTATCAATTTCACTATAAAAACAAATACACAGCCAGCACCATGCAAGTATGTTATTCAGCACAGCACACAAGTGATAATTTTATCATTATAGTTTGCAATGATTGCTAAGAGGATAGAACCTTTTATCCTAAATTTTAGACTATCCCTGCCTATCAATAATTCTGTTCTAAGACTTATAAGGAACTTGAAAGATCTTTTGCCTGTTTTTAATTTAGATTTTTTATAGAGAAGCCAGGGGTCTTGGCTTTCATGCATGTTTACCTACAACGTATCCCTACATGTCGACCCCGCCACACGAGCAAAAAATAAAAGCGCGCCTCGCTTCTTGCCAAAAAAGTTGCCTGCATAATTTGTTAGCAGAATAGATTGACATTTGCTAGCTAACCTCCTCTATGCATTAATCTTCTGTCTAACTAATTAGGCATCTATGTAGGTGCCTAATTTACTAAACAAATGAGGACACTTATTAGTATCCGCAAGGTTTTTGTCGTTTTGGGAGCTTATTTTAGTCATCTTAGTTTGCGTTTGCCGCACCGTAGGTAGGTACCTACGGTGCGGCAAACGCAAACTAAGATGGTTTATAGGTACAAACCATACAACAATCTTGGATTGTCTAAACCTAAACTGCATTAAATTAAATTAGTAGGTCCTAGTTACCTAGTAATTGTTGGTACCTAGTTGTCGTAAATACTACCTCTACAACGATCTTAGATACGACGGTATTTGTGTAAGTCAAACTAATTCTGTATACCTACTGCTCTTTAAAAGTATACTTAAATCTACATTTTTTTTACTATAAAATTCTGGTTATTTTAAACTTAATTTGGTTTGAGGCCCTCGTGAGACGCGCCTATCTTGATGGAATGTAGGGACGGAGCAGGCGGGTCAGTCAGGAAGGAATGCGTCCATGTAACATTTTTTGTTTGAAACGAGATAGAAACAAAAAGTTTGATGTAGTCCGCGCAGACGAAATCGCGGGAAGAATAAATTGGATGAAAGCTTCGACTAACGATTTTTTTCGTGAAGAAAGCACATGTTTCAAAAACTTTAAAACCACAGGAACTGACATGAGAATACTAATGTTTGCGTATTTTATCTTAAAATGTACTCCTTGTACTGTTAGGCTATCAGATAAGTACCTAAATGGATAGAATACCTAGTGTTTGTAATCGTGGCATGTAATTTAATGAAAGCAGACCTGGCGGCCGATTGCTGCAACTCGAGGGACTAACTAGATTCTAGAACACTTGCCATAAATGGGAGTATGGTCCGACTCCGCCAATAGCGTCAATTAACTCAACAATATAAATAAGCTTGTGTGTACCGCTACTGCACTCCATAGCTCCATACCTATAGCAAAGATGTTTAATCACATCGTCACTTAAAAATCTTGACATATCACACGCACACACACCCTATCCCGAACTAAGCAAAACCCGTACTATGACTACTAGATTGGTAATACATACTTTGTCGACTATAAATATTAGATAGGTCGTAGTCGTAGGTACTCATTTTAAAGGAATTTTCAAAGAATAATACAATAGCACATCTGGAAATCTAAGGCAAGTTGATCAAACCGTAGCGTTTTCTTCAAGCAAGTTCTCAAGGCTAAACAAAGTTCTTGGAAACTGGAAACGTGAACCGGTACGATATTACATTATGACAAATTATATGTTGGGTAAAAGACAGGTTTTGTCAACTTTTCTGATAATCGACACATTTTCATTGAACTAAATTTTTTTTAAATATAAAAGCGCATTCACTTGCATTGTGTTCTGAAGGCTACCAACAAACAACACCCAATTCAACCAATCATGGTTCCGAACAGTACCTATGGAGGTTTGTTCCGTAAAGTACCTACCTACTTAGGGAAGAGCAAAATCTAAAAAACACAGATTCCCCTTTATTCCTTCCTTCCTCTTTTTCGATCCACAGCGACGTTTTAACTGATAGAATATATTCTTTAAGGATGTGCCTTGTAAGGTCCATCCACTGCGTCCATGACGATTGTCTTGGTTGCGGCAAGTCCGGCACTGTAACACATCACAGCTTGCTACCTAGTAGGTACTTATACTTCATCACACACACAACCTTCTTACAAAGAAGCCTATTTGCTACATTCCAGAGTTGTGATAAAAAAAAACAAATCGAGGCATGTTATCAATCCTTAGAACTTGCTGACAGGAACCGAGCGGTGAAGGAATGTTGTAGTTTGCGTCACAGATCCTTCGTTGAGTCAGGCTAGGGATGGGCAAACCGAAAAAAAATATCGATATATATCGTATCGATATATTTCAAATATATCGATTATATCGTCCAAGAAATATCGATATTTCGATATATCGATATTTTTTGCCCAATATGCAAATATTTATAAAAATTGCCAAAATATTAGAAATTTTAAAGCAAATATACATCTGGCTGTTGTGACATCCGTTTTTTTATTAAAAAAAAACAGGTTTTTCATTGCCTGACTTAAAAAAAACAAATTAAACATAACATTACTCAAAAAAGAATTTGTCTGATATTGACATCAGGAGCACTCATTGTTTAGAGCTTTAAAAATATATCGATTTTGATATCTGAAAATAAATATCGATTATCGATATATCGCTGGAAAAAATATCGCCGATATATATCGATATTTTTCAGGAAAAATATCGATATTTCGATATATCGATATTTTTTGCCCATCCCTAAGTCAGGCATTCTAAAGCTTGCAGCGCAATGGCGTGATGTTGCGTGCCATTAACATTATTGTGTTTGTACCTA
Source organism: Ecliptopera silaceata (assembly GCA_932527185.1). Classification (NCBI taxonomy): domain Eukaryota; kingdom Metazoa; phylum Arthropoda; class Insecta; order Lepidoptera; family Geometridae; genus Ecliptopera; species Ecliptopera silaceata. Next base: position 8,848,762 of record OW052193.1, on the reverse strand, counting down.
TAGCTCTGCAATCCTACTTCACATACCTACATACCATGTACCTAAGTATACTCCGCATAGGCCATAATATTGTAGGTACTAGTGCCCCAGCGGAGTCATGTTCAGCTCTAATCTTCATTTAAGACCTACTCGTATTATTACCTAATTGTAACCAAACTGATGCAATAAATGAATCTATCTATCTATACTACCAATAAGAACCTGCAAGTACCTACTTATCTACCTACTTAGTTGGTGTGTGTGAAGGAGATAAGGCCATAATACTGTCTGATATCGTTGAGTAAAGAAAATATAGAATGAAGAATGAAGCAGCTTAGCCGTAGCATTGCATGCAGATGCAGGTTTGCTTACTGAGGCTTCGAAATTCACTATTATCAGGTCGTACGTGCGTGACAAAGAACAGGCTCACCATGATATCAAAGAGGTAGGTAAACTAGATTCCCAGCGCACATGTGTGGTTGTGTAAGTAACGATTGCGAGTCGTCGTCGTCGGTGCGTGCGCCGCCGCCGCGCCGCGCCCAGACGGGCCGGCACCGTCTCCGCCAGACCGTTCGGCGCCTGCGCTCACAAAGGATCCATTGTATACCTCGACCGACCCTATGCAAGGGACCCTTACCTTTTACGGCATTTTTTTCTAAAATTCCTGATACAGAATGACACTCAAACAATGGGTTTCCGTCCCTTTATTGGCACCTTATTTTTTGTGAGGCTTTAAATGGGCTAACCCAAACTCTTATAATACTTCAACCTGTTGTAATGCCGTCGGTTATTGGAAGACTGCCGCTATTTAGGGCAACTAATCATATCCTTACAGTTACGGTGCGACACATTGAAAATCATCATAGAAGAAGTACAAACCTATGGTTAAGATGATACGATATAACCGCAACCCTTCTCGTTGCGCAAGCCGATGTAGCAGTCGGTGTGTAAGAGTATCCTGCAACAGCACTGAATTCGTATAATAATTACTTGAACTGCCAAACTACGTTAAAGTAGATGCAATTTAGACCGACATAAAGGTGCGGCAGACGCCTACGATATTCGACATCCAAACTGGTTTCCTCTCACCGCACCGCGTCCCCGCGCTACCATGCCTCGTTCACCGCCATAAGCTGCGCTGCGACAGAAAATGCGTAGGTTACAGATTAAACATTTGGTAATTTGCTCTAAAAACACTTTCACAGTTAAAAAATGTAATGTGCAATTAATCCAATACATTCTTTATTTTTATCACTACTCACATTTACAGCACAGCGTCAGACAATACATAAGTGGATTAGTAGCTATATTAATAGATGGGCCTTCTTGTCTAGTCTTAATCACTCGGGATGGGCATGCGGCACGCTTTCAATGGACGTACTCGGTAAGACAATGTTACTGTTTCTTAGTACTTACATCATTTATTGTAAATTAAAAAAGTTCTTATCAGTGATCTGATTTAAGAGTCATCGGTCAAGGAAGAACTTTTATCCCGCACAAGACAGAATGGAAAAGTACTGCAGTTTGATTCGTGTTTCCCACGTTATCTCTGGCAACGTGTTCATTTTAATTTCAGATGGTTTGGTTGCAATGCACCGACCGATCGAGTGATGTCAACCCAGCGAAATGTTATCTACATCCGTGTGTTCCCGAAATGATGACACACGTTACCGCGTACTTTACCACCTTTTAGATAGAGTTCAATTGACAAGATAAAGTGTGGTAGGGTGGCAGGAAATAAAGTTTACTTATCAATGAATTCTTGCAATTTTGAATACGTAATACAGGTTTACAAAGTACAGGTGATTGATATTTTGATGAATCATAAACTATTATTCAATCGACATGCATGTCATCTGGCATGATATAATATTAGAACTTATACAGTACTTGGGCCAGCGACTTCACCTGCAACTATTTTAAGCCGAAAAATGAAGCGGCGTTTTTTTTATCAAGTACCTGTCTTGATATAAGATATCGCCTAGAATCATCTAATATGTAAGACGTTTCAAAGTGATTCTTGTGATTTTATTGAATAAATGCAATTGAAGTTTGATATAGGTAGGTACTGAGATTGAAATTGGGTCACAAATAACATGTTGCATTACGTGACCATGGTCTGCTAACCGGCTGGCTTGGCGCCACCAACACGTGCATAACTATTGCACAATATGGTGCCATTATATTTTGATTGCTATCTTTTCTTTTGTTGAGCAAAGTTTATTAAACAAAAGAATATTATTATCAATATCAGAGTATGAAAATCGATATTATTATTATCCAAGTGTGATTATATCTGAAATGGACAATCTGTCGTCTTACTACCAAGTGCACAACAAATATTGCATTTACTTTTTAATCATAGGTTCAAAATAAATAAAAATTGTTACAACTTTTTAAATTAGATTTCATAAACGTCATAGGTACGTACCTTACACATTATACGTCACATAATATGTTCTGTTTTTTTTTAAATATCTAGGCTAAGACAAAGCGCATCTTATGTTTAAGTGAAACGCATTTAAAGAGATCCGTTCTAGTATAAAGAATGCCGCTGGAGAATGGCAAGGCTCGTAGGAATGCAATGCAATGAAAAATGCAACACGCGTAAGTCCTTGCAGTTGTTGAGTATGATCGTACTTGTGGGTACAGTCACACTGAACAGTTTATGCTCAAAAACCAATTTAAATAAATATATATTCATGGACATTTCACTAATCGCACATATCACACATACCGACCTGGACTGCTGATAGAATACTTATATATACATTTTTTGTAAATACATTGAATGTGTACTTAGAACACCCAGACATTGAACGAATATTTATGTTCATCACACAAACATTTTCTCTAGTGGGAATTGAAACCACGACCCACCACAGCAAGGAAGACGGAGCTGTGACGCCTGTCAAAAAAAATGTGGGCGAATAAGTTTCTACAACGTTCGTTTTTAAAATGGTTTTACTTTTGATATTGACTTCAGTATCGGGCAAGCGCAGTGTACGAAGCCATCCTACGAGATGGAGCGACGTACTATTCTGAGGACTGTAGTGTAATGTAAACCCTGGATAAGAAGAGTCGAAGACCGGGCTCAGTGGTGCGTCTTGGGAGAGACTTACGTCCAGCAGTGGACTAATACGTCCAGGATGATGGTCTCATATTAAACTCGCAACCATATAATCAATGATACAATACTAACATACGGCTTTTATGCATATCGTTGCTCGTCCAAACCTTACTTTATTTGCCATTATGCCTATAAAATAGCAACGCGTCCAAACACATTTATAAATCTTTCACCACATACCGCTAAACATTCTGGCTCCATGCCACCTAGCAGGGATCTCTTTGCTGCGTGCAGAATAATTTATTGCAGTTTTAGATAAGAATGTATATAATGTAATTTGGATTATTTTAAAGATATCATGTTGACCTATCTTACGATTCTTACAGGTAAAGATTATGTGAGTACTGACAGGTAAGATATAGTAAACAGCCGTGAATCTAACTTCGAAACTAGGTAGGTATTATAGCAGAAGTAAAATAAGTACAAGTAGTAAAGTAATTTGCGCAGGAAGGCGGGGGGCGCCAACCATCGCGTGCTTTGCGCGGTCGATGACGTGCGTGCCGGTGGCCATGCGCTGAGCTAACAGTGCACCGCTTATTACACACAATATCCACTTGTGCGAAACGGTGAAACGTATACAAATGAATCAATGATAGAATCAATAGCCGAGCTATTTATTTTAACCGGTTCGACAGCTGTTTGTAGAGACTTTCAAAGCTGAAGTAACAGTTATTGATTATTTTGAAGATCATTGTATAATTAAGTTAATCGAATGAAAGAGCACTGGTTGCGTTTGTTTGTCAGTTATCTGCAGACTCAAGGCTGGTGAGTCTGTGTTTGTAAGTAAAGTAGGTAGGTACATTATGTTTGATTATAAGTAAGTTATAGACAGTAGGTAGAGTAGAGAGGTCAGGCATTCATTAACCTCCTGACTGAAGGACTCGGGACTAATGAGTCTAAATTGTTTTAAGTGGAGGCCAGATGGTAGAGAGTCCTTCAGCAAAACCTTAGTATGTGACCCGGCTGTTAGACATCAACTTGATATACTCTTCGGAGATGGTATAATTTGAAGTTATCATGAAACCTGATAATGTAATTAGGTTTTGGCGTTGATTGTACAACCTTACGTACGTAAGAGAACTTGGGAACGCGTATTTGCGCACGTAGGCGCCTCCTAGGTACATAATACTCGGCCGATATCGTTATGCAAGTCATTTGTTATGAAGTAGGTAAGTTATTAATCCAGTCTTATCTCTTATCAGTTTCAGCAAGGGTTTGCTCATAAAAGTTGTGATGTAATTATTATAAATAACGGTTTAAAGTCGTTTGTGATTAGGTAAGTACTTAGTAGGTACATTCGTAAACAGTATTATTTTTGGTGATTAAAAGAAGTAGCTTACATACTCCATAATCGATGATTTCTATGAGTTCATGATAAGATCGTGTAAATCAAAAACTGTTGTTAAAAATGAGGGTAGTAAAGAAAGGATGGTAGAGTATTGGTACATTTCATACACGCTAAATCTATAGAATTCTCTACTGTGGTATATTTCTAATTGTAACAGAATTTTTCTTTTGCCAGTTGCTTTTATGCAGATCAGCTTCAGTGTCAGATTTTTTGTTCAGAAGCAATTTGGCATGATCTGTTGGCTTCTCCGTAATATAATATCGTTAACTACGCACAATTAATGCAGGCACACTATTATTCTCCGGGCACCAGAGCCTGACCAATGGCCATGTCGCTAACCACAATACCGCAATGTAATTGAAGAGCATTCATAAGTTGATGGTCGAATGCAGTGGTACTTGCTATTGCTGAAGTGCTGGGAGCATTGACTTTAGCAAAAGATTATTCTTCTGCTTCTGTAGCAATATGTCGATGTGTTTAATTATAAGTATTCTATCAGCAATTTAGTTCTCTCTCATAGTGCAAGCTTTGCTTAGTTTGGAACTAATATATATTTATTTGTTTGGTGACCTATAATTAGGGCACCACTTAGATTTAAGTCCTTTGTTTGTATTTTATGAATACATAAATAAATAAATAAGTATACCAGTCAGTCTGTTATTGTAACCATCTGTTTTGTGACAACATAATTTCAATCAATAGCATCGATGGACTATAAATTGTTTTTATGTAAAAACAAATGTATCACTATTTTGTTATTTTAAAATTTATTTTATGACTCTGGTTATGCTCTACGCTACGACTGTGATGGACTATAAGGGCCTTCTCTAAAACAATATTTTTTCAGTGGTTTATTGATATAAAACATGAATAACTTATCGTAAATGTTGATTTATTACAACCTAATAACAATTGGTGTAGGTAACCGAAGTAAAGTAAAATATGCAGTAGATATAATACAAGTAAAATGCAATCTATATGTATGCAACGTAACACACCGTGAAGTTGTATTTGAATAAATGATAGCAAGTTATAATGGACAATAACTTAGTAGTACGCCCTGAACTGAGGCCGTAGTCTGAGCTTCATTCGGTTTGATTCTCGAGTTAGCAAAAGGAGTTATTTCTCTATTCGACGAACTACTTTTATACTTCGGAAAATGCAATCAACTAGTAGGTATACCTACATTTTAATGATTCAGATGTAGGTAGGTACATTACATACGTTGTAAAGAAACATTTATCGAATGTTCCATCATAACACAAGGAAAATCCGGTTTAGAGTCGAAACACCAATAGCCTACCTAAAATCAACTCGAAAATGTAGATATTGATCCGTAGATCGGATCTAAAACGGCATGTGATAATTTTGGATATTTTCAGACCCAAGTTTTCCGTTCATCAGCCTTTTTAGTGAACGGTTTTCCTCAACGTGAACCTTGAAACCTCACCATACGTTCAATGCGTAGAAAGCTACGTGGTCGGAGTAGGAGTGGGCAATGTACCTACGATCGAAAGCCGAGAAACGCTAGCGCAGGTGAGATGACCACAAAACCGGTTGGATGTCCGTCCATTCCGTCGACTGATGAATCTGGCTCCATGTTGTCTTAGAATTTTGAGAACTGTCTTAGAATCTTACTTTGTAGGTAAGTATATGCAGTATTCATTTCAGTGTGCAGTTATATTTAGAACAAAATCAATTTCAGATGCTGAGTGTCCATAAAGTGTGCCTCATCAAAAAAAAAAAATAAGAATAAAAATGGAGCCAGTTTTTTTTAAGATACCATTTGAATACCAGTTGTAAGTTTACATACTTAATTATATTATTTTATCATAATCTACTCATAATTTTGTTCGCTGTTGTATCTACCGATTTGTTATACGATTTGGCTGCTGATAAAGCTATTTTGTATGACAACTTAAGTCAAAGGGCATTTAACGTTTAAAAAAATAACCGACTGAAATAATTTAATGGAAATCAACAATAATGGTTGTTCCATAAATAATAACTTTTCCAGCCACCACATACCTAAGAAATGTCATAGATATTTTTTTGCAAATACTTAAATCAATTAATAGAGATGGATATGATGCTAGTACTTCATATATTTATGTTAATTTGAAGTGGTTAGCGTTTGACTAATATGGCGTACGCGCACGAGCGGTCATTATTGACTCTATATAGCACAAAGAACAAATATCGACTCTTCAAAGCATACGTGCCCAGCGTTCATAAAATTAACTAGGTATATAAATTAATTAAAGTTTTTTATGAAAAGCTTTTCGATAATACGTTATTTGGAAATACAAAAAACCCTAAATACCATGTTTGGCAAAAGCCCCAAATTAAAATTGAATTAAAAAAAACCCTAACTTTATACGACACAACATGGACAATTAGGGAAATGACGAGTTTAAATTTCCAATAGTAAACCAAAAGAAAACTTTATTTCGTTATTTTCCTTATAAAATGTTATTGTACTACCTACATCAAAACATCATTTTACATGTTACGTAGGACTGGACGCGTAGTCATGCTTCGTAGAATGACACAGTAAAATGATGCAAGAAATACTTCAAGAAAACGTTATTATTGTTGAACAATTAATAATGATTATTGAGAGATTCTTTAGAATAACTTTATGGTGGTCAGATGAACCATTAAACCGACCGACTAAGGGCCATATTGATACAGTTATCGACTCTACGATCGCTGAAGATATATTAGAGACCCAACTGGTCCCTATTTAGGTGACGGTTTAAATAAAACACACGTGTGCCTGACACTTTGTTTCAGTGCCATTTTACACATACTAAAACCAACTGTGACATAATGATATAGAAACGGAATTCCTCTGTCGATAAATAGCCTTGTGTCATTATTGATATGAAGCAGTAATAACTACTAAAATATTTTATAGCTTTAACTGCCGTTGGAGATAGGATCTTATCATGTTGGAATAGATTGTAAAATGAAAAGTTGCCAAGTGGTTTGCAGGCTGTTTTAGTTGTGGATTATATGGTGGTATGGCGGACAAGCCGTGTCGAGGCGACGATGTGTCTGTGGACTTGATTCTTGATTAGTTGAGTTTATGAGGACCGCTGTATCTCACGCTCACATAGATAGCCTCTTTGTTTTAGATTCTATAGCTAATGCAGGAAATGGAAAATAACCATGAATCAAGGGTGTTAAAAATGCCGCGAAGATCGTTAATAGATAGGACTAACCTAACACAGAAAATGTACTCAAAATCGACTAGGATAATTTAGAACTTCCTATTATATTAACTCGTAACTGTGACGGTGTTGAAATCTCTCGTTAGTTCTAGTTTAAAACAGTTTCTACCATAGAATAACTTATTAATACGGTATTACCTGTGTAATTTTAAATTGGAATGTTCCTACATGGTGATACATTGGGATTCTCTTTTCATTTGTCATTCTACAATGCACTTGATTAAAGGATATACTAATAAAGATACATATTTAAAAAAATCTTAAGCTGTTTTCGTCTCTTCCTTGTCTCGATCATTTTCTTCCTGCACTTATCCCAATAGAAAATATGTACATAATAATATATTAAAATTAATCTTATCTCAAATCAATTTTGCTGGTGTATTGACTAGATTTAAAGTAATTAGAAGCATATCAAACTCGTTTGGCAGAGCTCAGAGACTAAAATCTTGCAAAAACCGTTTCATGGAATATTTTCTGATAGCCATGATGTCATGGTGGATTAAATTACTGAGTACTCTGACCTTGCTTGTCAGTATTTAGCCAACATGGTATAACTTTTTTATGAAGTAGAGCATATACTTATTTTGTTCTATTTGTTATGGCACCACAACCTCTCATCGTATACTTGGGAGTTTTTTTTACATGTAAAGATGGTAGGATTTTGTTTAGCAGTATCTCGATTAATAATGGAGATTTACATAGATTTTGATAGTAGATTTTTTTGTAATATTCAAAACGCTGAAGCCATCGAATAATCTGTAGTTAAATATAAAATTACAAACTTACAAAAATTTAATTAAATTCCATTCCATACGTAAAAGTATTTACTTACGTAAAAATTGGTCAGCAATAAATTGGAAAAAAAGGTAGCACTCCGGGAGTGCCGGCAGAAGTGAAAACTTCAATATTAACGTTGTGTTTAATTATAAGTATAAAAGTACTATCATTTATGAGGTAGAATACAATGTTTATGTTTTTATTTTTTTTATTTTTCGCCCTGTGCCGCCTAAACAGAGCAGCACACTCAGGCACGGTAGAAAGAGTGGGAGATACTAGTTCCTCTCCCTTCCCCTCGATCTTACGCTTTTTCGATCAGCATCACGTGACCCTGACGCGAGTTTGAAAGTTTTTACCCACCCAGCGCCGCTAAAGAAGTTTTCACTTCAAAAAAAGGTTTTTTTATAGCATGTTCCTTTAAAATACGATATTTAAGAATTTTAATTTACTTTATCTTGTAACTACATATCTACATACATATATTTTTAATAGTTATCGAGATTAGGCCCAAACTTAGACAGGCAGGCGCGAGTTTTCTGAATCTATTTATTTGTCAGGTGATTTGATTTTATAACACAGACATCAAGACGATACCTAAGTATAAAACAAGTCTTCTAAAACTTGTTTTGCTATCACTCGCCTGGAGGGGCCTCATTATTAGCATGGATTAATTCCAATCAACTTATTAAACAATATGAAGCTGCCATATACCGCCTCATCCACTCGCAACAACTTATAATTCTCGGTAGTTCTATCGTCACTTTGTTTTATTGTACTAGTGAGAAAAAATATTACGGCTTTATAAAATAAATTAATATTTAAGGACAATTTACACATCACAATCTAGTCCCAAACTAAGCAAAGCTTGTACTATGGGAACTAGATTGCTGATAGAATACTTATAAGTACTTAATAAGTACCTGTTTTCGTAAATACATATACTTAATACATAGTAACACCCAGACACAGAACAAATATCTATGTTCATCACACAAACATTTGCTCTGGGTGGGAATCGAATCAACGACCCATAGCATGGAAGGCCGCCTGTCTTGATATGATAGAGACTCTCTAGTAGTGGAATGGAACGACCCAAGTTGAGTATTTTATTTGTGCCAAGTGATTGAAATGCCATTTCAGAAGGACAACAATGCAAAAGCAAATTAAATTAGCACCCAGTGGCGTAGAGTTAGTTGCAGTTTTTTAGTTCAAGTCGTCGTTATTGAATTTTTATAAGATTTTACTCAAAAGTCAATGCTAAATATGAAAAATAAAGAAGTTTAGTTGTTGCGACGTCTGGGTTGGTCATTATAATCTATTGCAAACTTCGAGTCACTATATTATTTTCTTAAGTAAAGCTATCTTTTACTTGGCATCTGCAAGACGCCTAGCATCGCAGCCAACACCGGTTTTGTAGGTTATCTCAATGTTTATACCGGATCTGTTATAATGCTCTGTTACTCAAATCTGAATGTCGATTTTAGACATTTTATAGAAAAGTGAGATAAATATGAACATGAATCAATATAAGAATAAATTCCATTGAATAAAATAATATGATGATGAATTTATCAGCCTTTATGTAGACACTGAGCTTGTTACTTTGATATGTTTTGCTTTGCCACGTGGGTGGGTGTACTTAGGCTGAATTCTAAAGGGGTTGTCAGCATAAGATAAAAAAATATGAATTTTAGTTTTTATTTAATGAACCAAAACCATAATATCTGTTTGGCTCTATTTGCAACTAAATCTTGCATACTTACGTATTTCTTTAAAAGAATTGAATTATAAAATATATTGGTAATTTTAGATCGTATTGTAGTACAGGAATAAATAGAACTAAAGATGTTTTAGGACGCAAGGAGTGTTTCATTCCTTGACTATTTTCATGGTCTAAACTTTTAACTACCGGACGCGATCGAGGTAGCAAAAGCCAAGCATGGCAGGCGGCGGCGGCGGCCGTTCGCTCAGATAAAAAAACAACTTTCCTCGAAACGGCTATGGCGCTAAGACTACTATTCAAATCCATAAAGTGCTAAGAGCCCGCTTACAGCATACGGCATGAGATCTTTTATTAACAACGGTTAAGCCTGAGCCGAAATAACTTGTTGATGTTCGTTGCGGGTGGAGTGGAGTGAGCGGGTGTAAGAGGGGGCAAGCGCCGCGCCACCGTCGAGCGACGGCCTGTCTACGCCGGCAAGTCGGCGACACCCTGTCTGCCACGGTCAGCGTTGTTGCCGCTTCGTGCGCATTCCTATCCGCCCGCACCCCACAGCGCTCATGAGCCGCCCGCGCGCACATAGTGACAACGTCGCATGCAAACTTGTTTCGTAAACGGATGTGGCAGAGACCGGGGCAGGGCATTAGTTTCTATCTTTTTCTTTCATAAGCGTTACTGGATACTAGACAGAGATAGCAATGGTGGCGCTACGTGCTATCGGCTCCCACTTGCGGCATTTTTTCACGCCGCCGAGAATGAGGCGAGATTACTGACTTAGGATATATTCACAATAAAGTATTATTGTACGACTATAAATGTGACTAACTGTTCTTATATAGTGAGTTAGGATGAATACTTCCAAAATATTGAAAATGGATATAATATATGTAATAAGTAATACGTAAGAAGATAAAGCATTAAATATAAATATATATATCTAACATAAGTTACGTAGAAAGTGGTATGAACCTTACATCCGTAACTAATACTGGATAGTGAAAAATGTTTTTTTTTTTAAATAGACTGCTTGTTTATTTATAGCATCTGATTCCTATTAGATTTTTTGGTAGTTCTATAAAGCATTACATTTCTCACGTCGCACTCTAATCCCGAAATAAACAAAGCTTGTATAATGAGATTGCTGATAGAATACTTATTTACATTTGTCTTATCTTAAGTATGTCAGTCTTCTAGTACCCATAACACAAGATCTGCTTAGCTTGGGGCTAGATGATGTTGTGTGGATTATCCAGCATTATTTATTTATTTATTCATTTTTTTTTATTTGTATACAAACAATAGTATATAATATAATAATATAAACATAGTTACATCGAACACAAAACATTTTGTGATAAAATATTATTTTTCCCTAAAGCTATTTGTCACCGATATACACAAGACTTTATGTACATGAAGCTCGTGTCGCACACTCACGCACGTCGGACAGGCGGCACCGGCGCGCCACCAACATCCGCGCCGTGTCGAACGAACGAAAGAGCGTCGAGCAGTCAGTTCGGCGCCGTCAACCGCCACGCGCACACGTTTACACTCAGCAATGGCTGCCGCCCACACGCTCTCAGCCCCCGCGCCCTCAGACCGCCGCTCAGAAGGTCGAGCTGGTTCGAGGCGTATTTTTCCACCACAATTCAAACTACAAGTTCTTGAAGCCTATCGTCGAGACGCTCAATGTCGCGGTAACCAACGTGCTACTGCCAGGAAGTTTGGCATACATCGCCGCCAAATCCAAAAGTGGCTACAAGCAGAACCCGCTTTGCGAGCGGCGCTACTAAGGCGAGCTCCACAACCGGCTCCTTCACCTCCACCTTACGCAGCAGGCTCACCTGAAAGTGCTCGGTTACCTACACCACCACCACCGCCACCTTCGATGACCTCTCCAGCGCAGGTGACTCAGTTATCTGTGCAGATACCAGTGCCACTTCCAGCTGTTGAGCCAATCGACCTTTCTGTGCGTCGACCTTCGCCACCACCAGCTCCATTGCCAACTACTGCACCCCTCGCAGCACCTGAACCACGAAAACCTTTCAAACTTTTCCGACCATACCTGCTGGAAGATGATCAAGAAAAACGACCCGCTATTGCATCGTTGCCCGTCTCTGTTGGCGTGCACGTGTCTGCGTTTGTGCCAGTGCAGAGTGCGGCTGGCTGTGCATTGACCGCATATTCCGCACCACACTGGTGTGCACCAGTGCCCTCCTTTTCGGCTCCGCTCAGATGAAAAGATGCCTTTGGGGTTCAGCCCTGTACCTCCTGTGATCTAGTCGCCGACGCCCGTCCGGCGTCGCTCGGGGCGTAGCCCTCCATCACCGTGCCTTAACGTACACGCCGCCATAGTGCATAACACCGTCATCTTGAGATGATAGGTTATTTTGTGTATAAATTATAAATAAATAATGTATTTTTATATGTGGGATTTATGGAATGTAGTACCTACATTTACTTATGAAGATTAAAATATAACTATTATTATCTCTTTATAAATAAAGCATGTTGTTTACTAAAATGTATTTTCATTCGGGCAGTTGATTCAGTTTCTTTACGCAGCAGGTAGCGCCGGCGCCAACCCAACCCATGCCTATTTTTACCTGAAGCAATCTCCATCTATTCTTATTCATTTCTATAGGTAGGTTAAAAAAAAATCTTATTATTATAAATTTTTGAATTTTATTAGTATGTATAACGTGATAAAAAACATAATTATTTCTTATTAGCTTTTATCAGAGCTTAGTCAATAAATGCTTGTAAAAACAACAAGCAAACGCGAGGTAAATAAACACTTTCTTAGAATTGGAAAAAGGCCTACCTACACTGAGCCGCCCCTTAGCTAGTCCTTAGTACATCCCAGTACAAATTTTTTTTTTCGGTGTACATAAAAGTTTTGAACTCATGAAACTTTATCTAGGAAAAAGAGCTTAATTTAGCTGATTTCTGATAAAAATCAGCTTTAGTGTTCACTTTTACGATACAGATTTAATTAATATTAAAGTTGCTCTCAAAAGTAAAAAAAAGTATCGCCAGGAATCATCCAGCTTAGTTTCACACGTTTACTTATCTTACCTTTCAGTAAGGAAGGATGGTCAGATGTTGAGATGCTACGTTGACAAAACCTTTTCCTTCAAATCCTTTTCTTTAAACAAACGGAGTTGTAAGTTCTTTGTCATGATAAAATATTAGGCTCAAAATAATAGGTAAGAAAATAGGAAAGAAGGTAAGAATAGGAAAAGGTAGAGCTATACCGAAGTGTCTACGGTCTCTCATAAACCCCCCTCAACTTTAAAAGCGGCTGAGTATTCAAACTAAACACAGCAGCGACCTAGATATGTATAGTAATGAAATACTAGGATTGTAGGTAAGTATATTCAGTTCAACTGTAAAGTAATTTTCACGAGAAATTATTGTTTTTTTTAATCCTAAAAAAATACTCGTCGTCCCAAACTCTTTTTTATATTATATTTAAAAATAAAATAAAAAAATATACTTAAAATATGTTATTAATCTGTGCGTGTCCAGCTGATCAAGGTTTACAAGTGAAGAAGCGTAGCGGATCATTCAGATACTAACATCACCTCTCACGTTTCAATCTAGAATAGCTCAGTAAATATCGGAGGAATCAATAAGTAGAAATAATAACGGCTAAAAGTCTCCAAGTTGGATAAACCCGCAGGCGTCAATCTGTCTCGTATATATGCATGCGGAGACACTGAGTCTGGTCTGGTGGCTTGGAGCGTGCAATGTCCCTACGCCCTAATACTATTAGTCGGTAGAGAGTAGAGAGTCATACGGCATTGCCGGATTGTGGTTACATTCGTATCATAATCGTGGATTATATACCAAATGTACAAAGTGCATTTTGCCGACAATTATTCCGACTATTAGAAATAGTGGATAAGTAGAGTCCGTCAATGGGTCTAAAAGAAACTGAAATTGGTCACCGTTGAATCTTTAGCCACTCTTTCAGTATGATAATTGATAACTGGACAATCTCTTTCTACAAATTAATAACTTATTTTACTCAAAGACATTTTGGGAGTCTCAACTCTACTCTAGGGAAACTAAACTAGTTTTCCTAGAGTAATTGAGTATTGCCAGATTTTTATTGACGACAAGTATTAAAGACAAGACAAAACTAAGACGAAAGTATTGGTTACACAATCAGATATCTATATCATAAGTACTTCATCATAAAATTAACATTGGATAAAATAGAAGGTTTATTTCTACGAGTAGAAGAGGCGTCTACCCGTCTGGCAAATGCAGCAGAGACACTTCGTCTGGCTTGGTTTGGTTCAAGGCTTTAAACTTTAACAACATGATGTAAACTTAATTCGATCAGGATATGCAAAGACTAGTATAGCATACAATGTAAAAACAAGATAATTTTCAAAAGTTAAACACAGAAATATTATCTTCGTTTTCTTATTATTTTTTTCTTTTGGCTTCGCATATCTTGTATATTTATCATTTTCAATTCATATTGCAGATGCTTGCTAGATACCATAACAGTAAGTAAAGTAGGTACCTATTCTGCGATTCAAAGTAGGTAGGAAATGGATGCCTATTTTAGCATAGCGTCGGCAGCAAGCGCAGCGCTACCAGATGCCTTCTACTTATAATATTTACGATGTTCTGCCGGACGAGGATCATAAAGCGCCAGTTGTAAGCTCTACTATACTAACTATTGAATGTGCTATGACGAGAGCGTCTGCCTCTGATCAGTTTTTTTTTTAATTTTACCTACCCTCTTATAGTAAAGACATGTAAGTAATAGATAGTACTTTTACTTCCACTCGTGAACTGAGGAATAGACTGAGTAATATCAAAGGACAATTGATATTAATTGGGTATGGTAGTATGGATAATTAAGTTACTTTTGACAAGCAGTGGCAGTTGTAGAAGTTTAGAGGGTAGTTATTTCGACTTGAATTAAGTAAGTTTGCGAAAAGTATTTTTCTATGGGTATCAAATCTAATCTGTACAATAGTGCACCTGAATACTGTGTGGCTTTTTGTATTGGGTTAAAATAAATATAAGGGTCAAAATTCTAAAATTCTGTCCAGACGAAGTTTGAAACAACAACTTTGAATTAATCATGAAAATGTCCGAACCTCGGATAGCGAATGAACTGTCATTCGCACTTGACCGGTCGGTGGTTGTTTTTTCTAAGAAGGATCGTTCATTTACTCTACAAAAACGTTCAAATAGAATCAAGACTCTCTCAACTCGTCGAATTTAGTCCGTTATTGAGATACTCTAGCTAGACTTTCAGCGCCGGTAGATAGCCAGTTTTTTAGCATGTTGGATTGTTTATACAAGCCATACTCAGTTTTATTTAACAGCGATAGCGTTCATTTTAAACCTATCTTCGTTAAACACAGGCCTGGGTGATGTCAAGGGTATTTTTGGCACAGCTCCGAGTGAGCACTCTCACTGTTATGGTTCACGGATAATTTGGCCAGCGTTGGCTGGCCTGGCACTGATGCACACTGCACTTCTGTTTGCGGCAGGCCACTTGGAACGCGGACCTATGCTTGGGTGGCGTGATTTAGGAGCTGCTTCCCTTACCTAGGCCACTAACTGTCTAATAAATTTATGGTTTGACTCTAGCTGATTATGGATGAGCTCAGAGATACTTCCTTCTATTTATTTTCATCAAATATAACCTACTAATGAGATAAATAGTTAAAGTTAAGTACTTCAGCTCCACTCCATCCTGATTTTATAAGTAATGTTTTACACGACATTTCTAGAAGTTTACTGAACCGCGCTTGATATAGAGTATTTTATTATATTTTCTTTTCTCATTAACACCTGACGTGCGTGTCAGAGGTGGTTTAGTTTATCGTTTACCTATTAACAAATACGACTAAATATAGATGGCGGTGGACAAAACGGCGGTGGATTCCTTGTAAGACTTCGGAATCATAAAAACCTTCAAACAAATCAATATAATAATTACAACCAAGGTAAAACAAACTTATGTTGTTACGATCCAATAAAAATCATGAAATCTATCCATAACAATAACCATTATCTTGGGACAAAGACGCCGTCATAAAAACTTGTCACTCAATATTGTTTACCTGATGAAGCTGAGGGAAAGGGTATGTGCCCTTTGAATGAGTTTGTTTCCCCGATGCAAACAGAAACTAATTAACCGCGGTGCCTTTGTTTGCCACTTCCAGAAATTGCCTTAATGTAAGATGTCTGAAGTCGGAGCCGCCAGGAATTAAACAAGTTACCTCGCCGCCCGCCACAGGCACATGGCGCAACTCATTACTTCTAACTCGCCTTCATATCTGTGTCCAGTTCAGCCACTCTTTATCACGCACATATCTCAGCTTAACTCACAGAACTCTTGGATAACTCAGCGCTAAAGAATGTGGCTCCACCAGCTTTATTTTCTTTGATCCTATCTGAACGTTGATATATAGCTGCTCTATTATTACAGATCCCTTTGTCATCTTCAACATCGATAAACAACGCGGAGGCTTAGTCATTTGTGAAACAAGTGTCTCTTATGATCTTCTCAATCAGACATTAGATAGCTTTCACCTTTGATCCTGTTGCGTTGCATCTGTTTTCTTATCTGTTTCTTCTTTTGCATTCTCTTTAAGAATAAGTTTATTAGTTATAGTTACGATCACAGCCTTGTGTTCCAAGATGTGTTAATTTAAATATATGTTCGTCGGTCAAGCAAGCTTTAGTTGGTCGCAGTCACGTCATACCAAATTATATAAATAGCTCAAGTCACAAGACAGACCGGTCGGCGCTCGGCGGGCGGCGGCGGCGCGGCTCCGGGGGGCAGCGATTGTGTGGTGTGATGTGTGATGCAAAGCGAAGCGATGCCCGCGGCCGCTCCGCTTGGCGCCAACGCTGCTCGCCTGTTATTTCCAACGCCATTACTCACTCGGGCTTAGACTAATTATAATATTCTGAGAGCTAGCATCGCTCAAATCGGTCATCCGCTCATGTCCTCTGCGCTAGCCGGCGCACTCAAATATCATCTGGGTTTACAGCTTGTTTGATAAATAGGCCTGTTTGAGCAACAAGGAAGAGACTGTATCCAAGTAACTGAATTCTCGCAATTGGATTACTGTTCCTGTTAATTTATTATTGCTAGCATAGGACGCGATATAAATGTAGCGGTGAGATCAGAGGTGTCGGCACGTTGAAACAGCATTTCTCGGTAAACACAGTCGAGTCGAGCTGAGTAGTCGCAGGCCGCAGCGACCCGGGCGCAATCAACGCGCCCCTTGACACCAGCTTCGGTGCCTCTGATAATGACGAGTACCTACAATACAACAGTACGACCCTAATAGCATTTGGCACATAATCCAAATTTTATATAGGTATCTAAATAATATAGCTGTGTCACAGTGTTGCGGCATAACATTGTTTTCTTGGTTTTTCCTTTTCAACACTTCGGTCTTATATACTTTTGCAATCAGAACTCATATTTGTTTTATTACGCACTAATTGAATATAAAATAAGGTTTGTGAGGTGCGTTTCCTAAAATAGCCATGCGAAATTAACCTTCACATGACAAGAGACTATGATGTGCCGGTGTGGAGTGGTGTAGACTCACACAATTTCAGGAACGACGACCGGCCATGACGCAAAATGTCGACGGTGCCAAAGAAAGTGCAAAAATGTGAACACTATTTTCTCTGTTCTGTGTATTTGTTACTACCTAACGAATGCCAAGACAGAAATATCGGTAAGAAAAAACATTGGACATTTAAATAAGTTTTAAGTTCACGTGGCGCTGATATTTCAAGTTCTATCATCATTCCGTGAGTTTTTAGTTTGGACTCAAGAATTTTTATGGTATAGGTTAGGATGATGATGATGGAGATGCGTTGCTCACAATTTAACTTATTTCCTCATTTCATGATTTGCCATTATTATGTGCTGTTATTATCTAGGTAAAATAAAATTACATTTACCTACGCCATTTTTTTGTGACGGTGTGATGCAGGCGTATGGGCTCGATTTAGTGGTATCATATCACTGCTGGCCTCTGATAAACTTTTTTGATAGCGCTTCTCCGCCACCCGAGAGCATACCTTGCTCAGACCACCCGAGTGTGACGCCTTTTAATCGATGTCATAAATATTCGTGGCGCAAGAGGGATCATCATATTATGTGATAAGCTGCGGGAGGCTTACGAGATTCGCCGACATATCTGCCTAAAAAAGTTAATCCATTTTGTCAGGTTTTATAATGGCGATTAAAAAATGGATTTGATTTATCTTTATAATACTATCTTCATTTAGGTAGGTACGTTATATACGTTAGAGAATTCACTTGATATAGTGATAAACACACAGGAATGTTGTAAGATTGAACACCTTCCCAAATGACTGACCATTACGAAATCACCAAGTTGTTATCAAAATACTTGCAAATCGTGAACAAATCCATATGAAGTAGATGACCCAGTTTTTGAAACAAAGAATGAGTCAAGCTAGCTGCGTGTCATTGCGGAAATATGCATGACTGTTTAGCTTTAGCAGCTCGAGGGGTGAGAGAAGGTATATAGCAAGTACCAACAGTAGTTAGAGCTTTTCTACATCTACTAGTTATAAAATGTAAGTAGGTACCTATGTCTTGCAAAGTAATAATAAATATAAAAAAACCGTAAAAACTGACTTCTGTTTTTTTATTTTTGTTAGGTTAGGTTATTTTTTTTTATTTTAGGGTTAGGTTATTTGATATTTGTTAGGTTATTTTTGTTAGGTTTCGGCGCTATTTCAGATTTATTTCTACCATACCAGCAATTATTTTAGTGAAGCTGTTTAATAATAGGAAATTGAATTTTATAGGTTATTTTAAATGATAAATTTCCAAAATCTCAGTAACCTGTCACTGCTAAGATTTCCCCAGCAAACGTTTCAACTTGATTCTTTATTTGAAATTGATTCTCGACTATCGTATCGACATCAGACTACCCAGAAATCATCTACAAGTACCTTTTAAATATTGAAACCCCTAAAATAGCTTTGACATCAGGATGAGTACCAACCATGATGTGGGAGGATTAATCAACCAAGGTCTGTTTGTTTTACCTATGCTTTGATCTTAGTTTGCATGCGTCACAGCCGCAGCATGGACGAGGTAATGTAAAGGTAACCTGTCTGTTGAGTTCTGAAACATTTACGAAAGGAAGAAACTAGAGATTTTACAGGTTTTGGCATCTAGGTTTGGCCCGTTGTTATGATTAATGGTGTGTGTTAAGTTTATAATGAAAAAAGTAAAATGGAAATCAACAGAGCATCGATATACAAAACGATGATATCGTTCATTCGGTACCTACCTACAACACGTCCACATACTAAGTTAAACTGGTTAGTTAAGTTGGGTGCGCCAAGTAATTTGCCGAGGGGCAGGGCGGGGAAAGCGGCTCAGGGGCACAGCGACAAGTTGTCTGGCAGGGCCGGCGCCCGGGCCGAGCCCTCCCCTCGCCCCGCCAGATTATTATGGACTCGAGTCGGCCTGCCGCTCTTAGCAAGTGCTGCCAGTATCAGTACTTTTCAGTTAGATTCAGTAATAATTACAATTATCTTTGACCAAGGTTACAAGCGTTGCTTTTGAATGCTGGAAATACCATTTGGTTATTATTTCAGGTAAGAGTTACATTAACACGCAACAAAAAATGTGTTCTAATATACTGCAATGAAACAACCACATCCCTTATATTTTTTGAAGATCGGAAAGGTATTCTGAAAGAATTACCCTTCACATCGCTCTGCACGCTAAGGACTGAAGTGAGAGTAAATGTTTCAGACCAAACTACCAAAGTGCATTAGGGCAACACTGGTAGAGCCACCGTCCGCCCCGCCTCGCCCCGCTGCGCTCGCGCCATCGCTTCTCAGAAACCGATACCGCTGAGTCCGCCGAGCGCCGACACAAGTATTATGTGCCAACGATATTGACGCACATATTCACATTTGCCGGTTACCGATGAACCAGCCTATATGAGGAAAATTATCATTTTCTAGCGAACGCCTAAAACAGCTTTATTACATTGACCCTTTTACAATGCAACATTCCGGTTCATACGCATTTAGAATAGAAGAGATTTTGAAGTTTTCTCCTTATTGGTTTTAAAAGTACCTACTGAGGGCTGTAGAGTCTTTAATGATACCTATAATAATATGAACTTGCATATACAGTATTATTATTATTTGCATATACACATGCAGTATATAAATACTACAAAGAATGATGCAACAAATTATCTTTTAGTAGAGTTACATATACAGTGGAGATTGGTAACGTCAAGTCAAACACTTGTTTCTTTTAGGTTTCATGCTTATTAACGTATTAACTATTCTATTAGCGTCTGAACACATTTCTTGCCTATCATCGTACGAATGTACTTTTATGAAATACTTAGGTCAAACGCTATTCACATAAATCTTTTGAAAGCCCCAGTAGGTATGCGTCGTGGTTTATGCTGTGCGTCGTCGCTACGTAAATTACCAGCCCACTCATCGCATTGATAAAATGGACAAGTGGTTTGGTTCCTTAGCGAAATGGAGTTATGTAGGTATTCTATATAACTAAACCACCACAATATAAAGTACTCTTAACAAACTGATATGCATAGCTATTTCCTAGAAAAAAATGTAAAGTGACACGCATAGCTTAACAAACAATGCATGACTATAGGTTGTTTTGTTGTGTTATTCGATCTCGTTAGGTAGCGCTTAACTGCTTTGTTATTGTGTTGATTGTCATGTCATGTCATAACTATTCAGTTGCATGAATTAATTACATAAAGCCATACTTGCTAGACAGTCAATTTAATAAGTCTTGATTAGGTATGCGATTAGGTTTGTATTTGTATGCGTGAATGATAATTCAGTCCTGCCAAGTGGCATAACGGCCGGTTCGGTTACCCCTACTGCGAGAACGCTAGAGCCACAGACAAAGTATAGTCTTGGTCAGAGCTAGGCAGGTCGCACTTTATATGGAGAGTTGTCTAATCCACTGAATAAATTTACCAACGAGCCTAGGTTTCTCCTGAATGACTAATGGGCATTTAAAGAATTAGCTCAACGCGTATGCTGTGCGCTTTCCAATCTATGCAATTCTTGATTACACAATACAAACTACATACTTAACATTAACAATCGGGGTATCTTCACTGTTTTGTGACTTTCTTATTTTGTTTACTTAGAATTTAAGCGTCACTCGACTTTTTAGATTAGGTTTCTAGTCAAAACATTAATTGTCTGCGTATTACGAAACTCTTAACTTGCAGACCGTATTTGTTAGACATTTGTGAAAATAAACTGTACTGGAACGCGTAATGCATCTACATACGGAATAACATGGTTACTAATTTAGCCTTTATGGCTCGGCTAGAATTTAAATAGCTTGTTGCAAAATAATTAGAACTCTGTAAGGCGGACAACGCGAATTCGATTTATTATAGCGAATACTAATGAAATCTGCATTGAACTACAATTTAGCAACTGCACCTTGTGGTGCTTTGAATTATATGAAATAAATACTTTATTTATTTATTGCTCGTATGGTTAGGTTACATTGTTACAATAAACATTGATATCACACATACATGAACCTTGATTGAGAGCATTACGATATAACAGGATGGAAGGCAGGCCGAGGTTTGTATATAAAATTGTAATTATTACATTAGGGATTATATATTAAATATTTCAGCCTAGCGCGTTTAATACAAAACCCGCCATGTAAAAATCAATTTCTAATTCGTACTTAATTACAAGCAAAAATGTTATGAAAATTATCTAAATTTAAGTTATAAGAAGATAATACGATGTTTACATTGGGATCATGGGATCTGCTGCGTAAAAAAACATGATTTGTTTGAAGTTGATTTGCCAATTTAACTTAATTTAACTATGACAAAACCGACTAAGTACCAACCAACGACGCACATTTAATTCGTGTAGGTAGCACAACAAAATCATTTAAAGAAATTCGACTACTGAATTCATAAACTATTAGATATAAAACGGATGTTTATTCATTGAGATAGTGCATTTGATGCGGAGAGAGTTCCTACAATGAAAGCGTTAGTAGCGGTAAATAACGCATGTGATACTATAAAGCTATATGACATTTTATAATGTGGTTATATTAAGACATTGATAAAAATATATTGACTAATATAGTATTTACAAAACACGCATTGACCAGTTGCGCGACATGAGACAGATTGACGTATCTATCTGCATATTGGTTGAAATAGTAGAGCATTCAAGATTATTTCTCAGTTCTCTAGCGAACCTATTAGGCGTCAAACAATTTCAACTAAATGCAGAGCTCAATTCTTATCAAACTAAATAGCAATATAACTACCAAATTAATGGTAAGTACATTGATCACAAAATTATTAATCTAAGTACATAAACAGCTTCTAGTCACATGTTTCCTCTCGAAACAGATGCCATGTTCATGAAACTCAATATAAAAGCAAAGATGAAAAAAACCCTAAAGCTTTTCAGGTTCATGGCCGCAACTATGACCTTTCAGTCAGTCAAAAATACTTCTCTTCTAAATAGATTCATTGTCATGGTAAAACGACAGCGCGAAACGAACGAATGACTGAGAATACAAAATAAATTTAGCCATGACATCAGAAGAGTAGACATAATTATGTATTTTGTTGCTAATGGGCGAAATAAAGTCAATGGGTAGATAAAATAAGTATGAGACTATATGGGTTGGGTAGAACAAAAACCGGTAGCTATTAATATTAATGATATTGAACACATTGTCCTTGATATTATATTTGAAAAATCTTTTGCGTTTATTAAAAAATCATCTTTTATTATATTATGAAGTTGTAAAGGTTATATTTAAAACCTTCAAGTTTATCCGGCTTGAAGGACCAAAACTAAGTTCCAAAGTACAACACAAGGGTGTGCTGGTAAGTGTCAGGTATAATTAAATATCGTATTATGACACTGAATGCATAACATCTACGTAACTGCGCGACAAGAGTTTTAAAACAGCATTTGATAGATTAGTTTTTGTGCTGCCTAAGGCTAGCGATTACCTACTAAGGACATTCTCGAGGGCCTTTTAAGTTCAGATACACGCAGTGAACCGTTGAAGGTAAAATTCTCAAGTTACATATCTAAAGCTACGTTTAAACAGACGCGATCATGCGGAGCACTGGCATAAATACTGGTCTAAAACCGTTTATCAATGCTTTTCTTATGAAAGCAGTGTACATATTGAATGACATGTACACTAGTGTGTATAAGGAACCATTTGTCATTTAAAAAAGTAACTCACAGCATTTGCCGCGTCGGGTCGCATGAACCTCACTTGGCCAAACGAAATGACTGAGTCATACACAAGATCACTTCAGTGATAGTGTGAATTCTTCATACAACAAAACACAATATATTTAATGTTCTCTGCTGAGCCGCCGCGCCTGTCTGTCTCTACGAAATATTCTCGAGAAGAGGTACCTCTACCTACGGAGTTTAAAAACCTCTTAGATTTGAATCCGGTTTTAGAGAATCGCATAATTTTTGGAGATTGTTTTAAAACGCGGATCTCTGCTTTTCTCTTTTGAAGAAAACATTTTTCACATTTTTTACATTCTTGTGGATTGGGATTTCCACGAGGCTAGTTCTTTAATTTACATATATTTTTAGTTAAGTGCAACAACGGGCTAAGGAAATAATACTCAGGCATGAGTGTGCGGATGTGACCCAATACTAAAATCACGTTTTATCTAGGAAATTATATCAACACACATAAATCATGCTAGAGTGCCTGCATGTTGAGTTAGTATTTACTCTTATATAGGTATCTACAAGATTTTCATCAATGGTTTTAAGTAAAATGAATTAAACTCTCCCTAGTTAACATTTCAAATCACCTGGATCGCCGATGCAAGGAATGTAGGCAAGTATTTAAATAATTCATCGTCTAACTTTATTGACAGTCTAAAGCGGCGCGTGACCCATTCCCACTTGACTAAGCGATGGCTTGCAATGAATTTATTTACCCTATGTCTTTTAATTTACCGTCTAAAATTCTGTTGCCAATAAAGCTCCAAGATTTTCCTTCATGTCATGTTTTTAATGTGGCTTTACTTTTCATTCATGGTTTATACAAATATTTAAAGTGACATGAATTAATTTACTTCAATTCGTTTTCATCTGTAAAAATAAAATTATAAACTATTGTATATTAAGATTGGGTCACCTAAAACTAAGAAATATAAATTAGATACTAAGTGGGTTACATTACATCACAAAGAGAAAATTCCAGTGTGATGTTATCATACAGTAATGCAATGCCCTTATCGATAGACAAGTGGTTGTATATCATATCACTGTCGATAAAGCGAACAATAGGTACCTACGTTTCCCTTAGAGCATAGAACGTCAAGGTGAACCGGCCAGCAGCGCCAACGAGTCTGCTCCGTCAGTGTTGCCGACTCGGAATATCGATAGTGTTGATAAATTTTACTAATGCTCATAAAATAAGTGAGTACCTATATATTCGTATTGTCGATTCATCGATTCTTTAATTGGTTTACATTCACAAAATAGTAATTTGGAAAATTTTGCAAGTAGAAGAACAAAGAAAAATTTACAAAAGTCCAACCTCGTAAAACACTGCAAGTAGGTAAATTACATGAGCGAGTAGGACGATGAACTACACTAGTATAATGTTAGTTAAAAGCTTGGAATCCAAACTAAGAGTACCTAACCTTCACCTTAGAACTTCAGTAGTGGTTATAACATTATATCTGGGAGCTGTGGAAAGGTCACTTAACTTTTGTTTTTTAATATAACGCGATTATAGGTTAGATTGGCAGTTTCTATCGTGGTGAAGTTTTAGCTAGCAGCACAGAATACGGTACCTCTGTCCCTTCAAGCGAGGCAACCTATCAAGCGCCCACGCAACAAAGCCTACGTGAGCCAACGCGTCTCCAACGTTCACAAGATACGCTACACCCGACGCATAGTAATGCATGCGTGATTGTCGTGAGTTCTCACTGTCCGAGATCGTTACCGGATCAACGCACCTACATGCGTGAAATCACATTCATCTATTAACTCTGGCACACTCTTTTGTTCATGCAATTACGAATACTGGCCATTTCATTCTTGAAGTTTAGCGTTACCAAATAGTAATGACGCAGTTATGAGAACGACAAAGTGTTAACAGCATTGATTGTTATGCAAGGATCGCACCTGCAGGACATGACAGCTCATTACAATTATCACTTTATCTAATGAGATGCGACTATGTGTTCTTTTTTTGCTATTCCACGATAGGTTCAAAAAACTACGCTTGTTTTGAAGTAGGTAAAGTGCCAATTTTGGTAAAGAAATCATTTTATCATGCAGAGCGATACGAAATCGTTTGAAACGTTCTGTGAGCGAAGAAAATAGCGAAACTATTAAAGGACATTGCGCAGTGGCGCGTTATCAGCACCTGAGGTCAAAGGGGTGGTGTGGTACTCATTATAATAAATAGTATAATTATTATCGGTTGGATCCACGCGCAGCGACTGCTTGGGTACATAAGTAACTACCTACTACATAGGTTTATGTATGAGTCACCGTTGTCGTGATACAAAGCACGTTCGAACCGCGATCACAACACACTACTTGCTTTATAATAAGTGCATTTGTTGTAATTTACGGTTTCTCACACTAATCCCACATAAAAGAAGACTAAAATCACTTGTCAAATCAAATCAAATTAATCAATGATTATGCAAAACAGAACTTGTTCTGAATGAATGTACATTTATGGGCATATGTAATTTTGTAGGATAGTAGGTATAATTCAAAATTGTAATACAACGCCAATGAAATTCTATTATTTGATAAGAAAGTCAATCAAAACCTAAAATATTTAGTGACATCATGACTGCGAGTGCATTGATTGTCTGGATATTTATTTTCAGACATTTCTGTAAGTTTTTTTTACATTACCCTTACCCTCACTACCTATACCCTTAGGTACCTATGGTATATCAAATGGTACGGTTCCCTAATTGTTTCAACCAATATACGTTTTATCTCAGCGCCTGAATCCGCTTCAAGAAGTGTATGTACTACATCACGCTATGATTTATTAATATCATAAGTACGTCACTAACCTAAGATTACTAAAGACTTTTATTATTTTTTTATTATTGTAGAGCTCTTTTTTCTAGGTGTTCATAGTTTGGATTATGGCGAGTTGCCCCAACTATCTTACAAAAGAAACCCAGCGCCGGATGGACATAGGTCAGAATTGAAATTTTAGTTTAATTTTGTTCCAAATAATTTATGTACAACATAAAAATTTTGGAATATTTAAGAATCGTAGGTAGAGTGAGAGACACTACAAACTCGAACATAATAATTACGCTTATCTGAAACATACAGCGCCATCTATTGAAGATAGATACGTTTGCGAAGAATCAGTAAAATTCCCAACATGTAAGTATCGCTTCATGAAATGAAGTTTCTGCACCGGAATTCATTATGTTCTAGATGCGGTGTGTGCCCGACATATTTTCAAAAGATCTGTGCTTTCAATTTCGGCACTAACGACACTTTTATATTCGACAACCATTGCGTTATGGATCTTTACAACTGCATGGAAGGAACAGGTGTGTGCCTACTGTACTTCTACATCCACACATCTAGACTAATAAATTTTATATAAGCTGTCCATGCGAAGCCGGGGCGGTTTGCTAGTATAAAAAAGCTTTCAATATTTGACATTCACATCTCGGTTAGGCTGTGGGTCGTTCGATCCCCAACAAGAACAAATATTTGTGATGGTAAACACTAATGTCCAAACTATTTAAAACAAAAGTATCTTCTATCAGCCATCTAGTGATGTCAGAGTATATTTATTTCTAAATAATTTTTCGAAAACCTTGTATTTTACGTACCAGAAGTTTCTTAAAAAAACTTTTCTGATACGTTGCCACTGCCTCAGCTGCGCGATGCTCATATATTTTAGCGACATACATATTTGGAAACCAACGCGGCGGTCTCGATACAGTTATCTAACTCATTAGTATTCGGACTAATGACTTTACACAATAGATAAACAGATGGAGATATGTAAATAAGTTTTTATTTTCCGCAGAATTTGTTCCTCTCAAGTATGAACATTGCATTTACTTCGGAAACTTTGCTTACGTTCATGGTTTCAAATACGAAGACATGGACTATGGTGAAAACCATTTCATAGTGAAGAACTCGAAAAAGAATCCTGATTTTGTTAGAAGGGCAATAAAAAAGAATTCTATTCATGTGTAATAGATTTTGTAATTATTGAAAACTTATTGGTAACCTAAGGTTAGGTACAATTTTACTGGCTATTAATAAATGGATATATTTTAACAAGATATCTTAATAATTAATTATACAGTTCTATGGGATTACTATCTAAATGATTACTCTTAGATGCATCTGATCTAAGTCTATGTATATCTTTAATATTGAGCTTAGATGTTTTATCATCAGTATTTTAAATTGTAAACAAATAATCGATTTATTTGTCCTTAAAACAAATGCTACTGACATATACTTATCAACTGTATTATAACAAACTTATTTGCATTCTTATAATAACTTATAATGATTTGACACTTACTGTTGAAATCATTGAATTTATATAACTTTTAGTTTGAAACTGTCCACTGTAGACCGAAATATCGGTCGTTTGTTGCATAGAACGAGATTTCAAGCTTCATGTTGTCAGTTCCTATAAAATGAACCTGTTTTTTTAACTTCGTAGTTTCACTAGACAAGTGACAGCGTCGACAAACTATATTTATGAAAATAATCAAGTTAATAATAATTTCTCACTACTAGAACCAAATAAACGACTCAAAATAAAGTAATAAAGGATTTTTGATAGTAAGGCTTTTTTTGAAAGAACTCAAACTATTGTTATGTTCCAGTTTGAAGGAAATGAGTTCCGAATAATTACTAGAATTACGCAGCCTCACTGAGAACGTCCTTCTTGACGCGTCACTTATGCTTCTATCAGTTAAAAAAAGAGACGTGTGGCATTCGGGGACTGCCGCAGTAAAGCTATTGCATAGCGTTTTTGCTGGACTACGCATGCGCAGTGTTAGGTTATTTCAATAAGGAATATTTCATTTTTATATTATACGGTCTTCACGCTCAAGGCCCGAGATAGAAGCTATGCAATAGCTTAAAAATCTGCTAGAGTCTGGATTCAACATGAGTAACTTTAGCATGCACCTAATACGATGACAGTTCGACTATAACTTGTCTAAAATCAACAACGGTTTTATACGTCTAAGAGGCGAATCTTTACCATCTATGAAGCAACGTGGACAGCCTGCCTTAGGCTGTCTTCAGTCCTCTCTCTTGTAAGATTGAAGACAGCCTAAGGGATACATTTGCTATGTAACTGCCAAATGTCCAAGTCGCTTATAGTCTATCTTGTCTAGTTGGACTAGAGGCCGCAACTGATCCGCGAAGGCACGCATGTCTTCGGCGATAGCATCTTGACCTTGTGGGGCTAGGACCTGGAGCAAAGGGGTTATTACTAGGACTTCTAGAAGCTGTACAATAGATACTGATAAAATAGGCATGCATAGCGTATCTATTCATGAGGAGTTTCACTGCTCTGATAATTCAATAGATGGCGCTAAATCGGTAGTCCAGCTTTTGATCATACAGTTTATATGTACTAAGAACGTTTTTATTTTTACTAATTTTAGAAGCTGTGGTGTATCAAAGGATACGAAACACAATTCACTAGACTGTACTACTTCTAGTAAGTACTTTCTTTTTTCTTGTTAGTTGGAATATGATGCGCCTTTATCACCAAAATAGAAAAAAATATAATTTATTTATACAAAAAAATTGTATGACAATTTATTTCTTCGTGCCATGTCATTATCAAAATACTACCGGAATATATAAGGTGTCTCCTCGTTAAAATAAGACATTGATTGTCACATGTTTAATTATAGTTCTTCATGATGAGAATGACAGTAATTTATTTCGTCCATCATTCCAAAATACATGCAATGAAAGCCATATAACCATGCATATTAAATATTCATGCTTTTAAGGACATTTAGCAGCTTTAAGTCTAACAAGCAGTATACACCATAAATCCATAGCATTAGCACAAATGCTTTGTAAGATTTAAAAATATTACTTACCAGTGTTTCGGTCATTCACTATTCACTCTTAAGCTTTTATCCAGTTTAAAATGCACTGAAATTACTTGCATGAATAATAGTAATAGGTATTATAGCATACTGTGCACATAAAACAAAACCTTTACCTGACCAATAAGTTCAAGCTGCATCACAAATAAATGAACTAAAACTCACTAAAATAACTTGCAAGAACCATAGTTATCGGTGTTAAAGTATACTGTGCACATAAAACCAAAGCCTTCATTTACTTGCCCAATAAGTTCAAGCTGCATCACAAATAAATGAACTAAAACTCACCGATAGCTCTACAAGGTAGCTCTGTGATATGGGCTCCGGAGGCATAGAACTTTGTGATATCTTAAACACTTTGGCCACTGTAATCTTCATTCTGCCTTTCCTGAACATGTAACCTGTAAAAAATTACGAAACTTGTTTGATTCATAGTGTTATAGGCAACATACGGTTTAAGATATTTTATTTACGAAATACAAATACACTTAGAGATAAACTAAAACACTATTTTGTTATAAGCTATTTGCCATAAAGTATAGATAAATAATGTTAAAATAACATAAGTTACCATAACTAAGTTTACCTACCTCAGGGTAATGTTAAAAAAGTTATGTTTTGTATAATATGGAAGAATATTGACAAGTAATGATATAGGACAAAGTTGACCTATAATTATTTTAAGTCAGTGAGTATAAAAAATTATACTCTAAAAGTGTAATGCAAATTATAAAATAGAACAAATATATAAGTTATATATTGCAACATATTTACTATTTCATTAATATAAATGCATTTGCAAGTAGAAAATAATAATAAGTTTCTTAATAATAAGTTTCTTAATAATAACTACCTTTTACGCTGTATTCAAACTCGATTCTACATCCAAGCTCAGTGAGAAACTCTATAAGCATCCCACTGCATGCGATGTCGAGACTAGATCTCACAACAGTTGGACGACTCTTGTCTCCGAGGTCTGGTTGGCCGATGTAACGGAGTTGGAACGGCATGTCTCGAGCATCTAAAGCTTTGCGCACTCTTAACATCAATGGTGCAGCCTGAAAGAAAGCAGAAAATACTCTAATAATAAATGATGAATTTACGATGATGTATTTCAGCTGTGATAGTGCATTGAAGTCTAAATAAAAGAGGGTGATTGAAAGAGGTTAGAGGAATCAACAAAATGCAGAGACAATGCCTATTGGATAAATTGACTGAGAATGATTCATTATTGTACATGTAAATTCAAAAATAAAATTTAAATAAATTAGATGTACAGAGGCGGCTTAACCCTGAAAAGAGTTCTCTTCCAGCAAACCTTTAGCAAAAGTGAGATGTACATAGGAAAAGTACAGGGGATGTGTACATGGTAATGATTATGCAGTTAGCTTTAATACATCTGAAATATTTTTAAACAAGTTAAATAATTAAAATGCTGAAACTAAATCTATTTCATATTCCTGTTATTGGCTATATAATAAGATTTAGTTAAGTTTTAAATGTGTTTATAGTGATTGCTGTTGGTTTTCTAATAAAAATAAAATAAAATAAAATATTTACATGTTTTATTGCAGTTATGGTAGATTACTAAACTTACCTGTTGATTAGGGTCCCGTAAGCTGAAGCATACTTCCTGATCGTCAAATGTTTCTGGACCAGCGTCCACATTGTCACACAGCCCTCGGAGACGGTGTAATAGTACTTCTACAGCTGAGTCCAGTACTGAACCCTGCAAATATGATTTTTTTTTTGGTAATAGCAATGAATCCCAAGACAAGCGAATCAAGACTATCTATTTACTAGTATATTGATTTTGGTAGAGGTATGTAGGCAAATATGATGACAAAACCATTTGTAATATAATTTACCTGAAGTAAATACTCTTGGTTTGGGATAATATTAGCTTTCAACGCTTGCGTTAAACTGTCGGTGGCCGTAATGGGCGCTGCATTTGCTGCAGACATTCTGTGAGTTTGTATGACCTGCTATTAGGTAGATACTCTCAGAATTTGGCAAGAAAGTAAAAAACTTTTCAAGAAAACAATCATACGTATTTTCTTTCTTTTTAGCCTGCCGCACTCCGCAAGCAAACAAACAAGCACAGACAACGCATGACACGAAGCAAACTTAACCACAGGCTAAATAAAAGTATGCTCAAGCAAAGCAATGATGATGGTATTGATGGCCAACAGCTGGTTTCAGTCTGCTCTGCTTCAGCCTGTATTATGCCATTACATACATTCATTCACGAATGATTTTATTGTTTGTTTATTTTATTTGGTTTCTGTGTTTTCGTAATTTCATATATACGTCGTGTTATTGTGAATTAACTGAATATCTTTTAAAATGACTGGTCACGTCTCAATTAGATTAGCCTCTGAAAGAGTAAACCATTGCGTAGCTTCACTCAATGAATTGCCTCGGTTTTACACGCCTGGTGAGGTTATAACTGATGTCCAGGATTTTATGCGGTAAGAACTAAATGTGGATAAATACCTGATATATCTTGGTTAGTTCTTTTTGTTCAGTATTCATATTGAGTTACTGAAATTAGTCTACATTTTATACTTGTTTCTCCAATCTCCTATCAATGTTGTTTAAAAACTACAATAGTTGCGTTTAAATAATATAATCTTTCTTAAAACATTACAGTGGACATGGCACGTACATAGAAGATGACTTCATCAAGTCATCAGTGGCTGGCGTTATGCAGAAAGTAAACAAACTGATTTGCGTGAAACCTTTAAAGAGTCGCTATGTAGGAGAAATCGGAGATGTGGTGGTCGGCAGAGTATTAGAGGTGCAGCAAAGGAGATGGAAAGTTGAAACTAACTCAAAGCTTGATTCCTTCCTACCATTATCTGCTGTTAATCTCCCTGGAGGTGAATTGGTAAGAAAAAGAGAGAACTTTTATGGTTGTTATACACATAAATTTTACTATTCAAATTATTTTTCACTTTCATAACTATAATGTGTAACAGGTTTTTGTTTATAAATAATTTTGATTTTTTATTAATAATTTATAAGTAAATCTAAAAACTTCTGAATAAGGCTGCCTATAATGTTTGATCTCGCAAAGCAACTCAATGTGATAGCTTGTGCCCCTTATTCATATTGTAAGTTCCTACATGTAACTTGCTGTAAGTTTTAGTAAAATAAACAATTATAATGACTTTCAGAGAAGACGCTCAGCTGAAGATGAGCAGACCATGAGGAAATATTTGCAAGAAGGAGATCTGATAAGTGCGGAAGTTCAGAACATTAATTCTGATGGGACACTTTCTTTGCACACCAGGAGTATGAAATATGGCAAAGTAAGTAAAATAAATATAATCTTTTAATTTAATTTTAATTAATTTAATAAATAGTTAATACATACATTATTTATACGGACATAATTAGTGTACATCGGCCTGATCCATAATTAATTTAGCAAAGTAGAACCTACACTAAGTCGAAATGACTTGTGTCGTAGGCCCTACTTTAAAACTGAAGTAGTTTGCTCAAATGGATCTGAACACAATTTACAGGCATCACACTCCAGTCCATATTAGCTTTGTCTTCCATACTGTAGGTATGATAGCAAACTAATAAAATTGTATGAGAAAAATAAACGTTATTATTATTATTAATAAAAATATAGAGATAGGTATTCTATTCACAATCTAGTTCACTTTTTTTTTTACACATAATGGACTACTCTAGTCTCTGAAATGCGTAAATGGGAGCCCATACATACATACATATACACAATCTAGTTCTTATAGCTACAAGAAATGCTTAGTTTAAGACTAGGTAGTATGACTAGTACTAGGTCCAAGAAAATTCCAAGAATATTTATTCATAAAATTAATTGCAATATAAATCTTTAAATATAAAAAAAAACTAATATACAAGCAATAATTATATACCTCGTAGATAAGTGTAAATTAAAAAATTATTACTTTAACTTTTCAGCTTGCACAGGGTATTCTTATTAAAGTTTTTCCATCACTGATAAACCGAAGGAAAAATCACTTCCACAACCTGCTC
Organism: Ecliptopera silaceata; assembly: GCA_932527185.1. Classification (NCBI taxonomy): domain Eukaryota; kingdom Metazoa; phylum Arthropoda; class Insecta; order Lepidoptera; family Geometridae; genus Ecliptopera; species Ecliptopera silaceata. The sequence continues at coordinate 8,815,326 of OW052193.1, read as the reverse complement.
TGTGGAGTAACAGTCATTATTGGAAATAATGGCTTCATATGGATATGTCCTTTACCCCAAGAACTGGCTGCGGCTGTTGACAAGGATGAAATACAAAACTATGACGCTCAAGTAAGTATTTTACTAAATAATTTTAATGTTAGAAGCATTTTTTTAGAATATTTGTTCAGTGTCTGGGTGTTACTATGTATTCTATGTATGAATTTACTAAAAGAAAATTGTACTTACATAAGTATTTTATCGGTGCCCGCGACTTCGTCGTATTATAATTTTATTTTAGATAATTCTCACAATCTCTATAAATTAGATGTGGTAATCTCGTGTGTAAACTACATTATTGGTTTCATTAAAATCCAATCAGTTTTTGCGTGAAAAAGTATCAAACTATCCATCCATCCATCCATACAAACTTTCGCATTTATAATATTAGTAGGAATATGCTTTACTTTTGCTTATGTAGGATCAAACTTTAATTGTTTTTAAATAATAATCAATATTGTAATATGTTTGTCCCTTTCTTTCATTGCAGCCAGTGAGCCTATCAGACAGAGACACAATGGCGCGACTAAAGAACTGCATTACAGCATTGGTCTCATCAAAAGTGATGCTTGACGACACTAGCATCATGTTTGCATACGAAGAGAGCCTAAAATACGAAAATGTTAAGGAATTGCTTGACCCTGAAGCCATGTTCGATGTAGCTTTCCTTACACAACACAGAATAAATGATGTTATTGAAGATTGAATACATGGTATGTTACTTAATTTCTACCTATCAGTATCACAGATTTCAACATTCCAGAGCAGATGCAATATCACAGATAAACGTGATAATCGTAAGGGTGACATACACTGCGCGGTAATGCTGCGGCGATCGGCTATCGAGTCACCGTTCCCGCGCAGTATGATTCGAATACTGCGTAGGGAACGTTGTTACTGTCAAATATATTGTCAACCATTGATCGGGGGTGATTATCACATTTAGAATCCGATGGGAGCCTACCCAAAAGTATTTTAGTGGAAAACATTGAGTCAAATTAAGGTCTAAATTCCATATCGTCTATTCATCAATTTACCGCGTTTAGGCAAGCGTAGTGTAGGACGCCCTCTGGCGAGATGGAGCGACGATCTACGGAGTGTAGCTGGCAAAAACTGGATGAGAAGAGCCGAAGACCGGGCTCAGTGGCGCGTCTTGGGAGAGACCTACGTCCAGCAGTGGACTGATATAGGTTGATGATGTTGATGATGATGAACTCATCAATGAAACATAGGGTTTAGAAGATAATATTATAATGATTTTCATGTTCATTAATAGAAATTATTAAAAAATAACATACTCATACTCTCTTTTTTTACCTTATTTACATAGCACATTGCAAAGGAACACCAATCGATAGAAAATGTTTTTTATCCTAAATTATTTAAAGTTATAACAAGTCTTATATTTTTACATACATTTGGCATGATAATTATTATTAAGGTACTATGTAAGTAAAACTAATCTAAATCACTGCACATGTAGAAGTAACAAACATACAAAAATAGAAAATGCTCAAATTGAGATAGAATGTCGATTTTTGTGACAGTTGTTTTGTTATAAATAAATTTGTCTTGCTAGTAATTCTTGCAATAAATGCAAAAGTAGTATTCCAAAAAATCTATATAAACTCGCCACATTAAAAAGTACTCAAAAAAAGCTATATAATCCAAAACTTTAGTATACTTACAACCACTATTAGCAATAATTTGTATAGGTAGGAAGTCTTCGACATGATAAAATAACAATCAACATTGAATTGAGCCCGTAAATGTGAAGTTTCTTCATGAAAAATGTAAATTCACAACTCTTTGGAAAATAATAACTGAATAATAATTGGCACAATCACTGCAACTTATTTTTCTTTCCTAAAATTTTCATTAAGTTTTTGGACATGAAATATGGCTTTTCTGGCGATCCGTCATTTCTCTCGCAGTCTTCCACTGAAAAAGAAAGAATACATTCATAAAAAAATCTCATTTAACCTTATCACCTACATTTTATAATAACTGTTATGGGGCCAGTTCCCGTCCAGTTGCGGCCTCGTTACATATCTGGCTCTTGAAACACAGTTTACACTAGTTCGGGAGCCTATGGATTCGATAACATTGTAAACACAACATTATGTTAATTAATGATTGTTGTACTTATTTGTATTTATTAATTTTATTTAGATGATTCATAATCCAAATCTTTTAGTTTATCAAATCAAAGCGTCATTTTTTTTAATATCTTATCCTGTTATATTGAGTCACGCTAGATTCAAACCCGCGACCTTCATTTTACGGGGTATAATCAACTAAGCGACTCCTAATTCCAATTGACAAATAACTTCTATAAATTTATTTTAAACGATCCAAGAGACTAGTCTAGTCAGATACTTCTACCAAGAGTTAACTGAATAAAGTATGTAGAATATTGTAGAAATATGATTGAAAGTACTTACGAAAGCAAAGGAACAAAGTATCCACCGCCATAGCATACACATTGAAGAATATGGTGCATACAAGGTATGTTGCGATACTCAGTATTATAGCTGGTATATGATTGTAGTGCAACTTCTCTCCTTGCGTGACGTCATACACGAAACTCCATTGCAGAAGATAGTATACAGCGAATCCTACTCCAATGGATATTAGCATCTTTGATAAGAAGAATATGAAGTCCGTGACCTGAAAATAAACATAAATGTATTAGTTTCTAGCTGTTCTTACTCAATGTTTAGTTACTGAAAGCTATTGATAAAATCTATACTAATATTGTAGATGTAAAGTTTGTGAGGTGGTAGGGTTTAATCTTCGGAACTTCTGAACCGATTTTGGTTATTTACCAATAGAAAGTCACGTTATTTGCGAGTTGGCATAATAATACCAACGTATAACTCAATAGAAAATTAACTCTATAGAATAAAAATATCTACCCGTGTTGCTAAAACATAGAAAACCAGTTCTGAAAATTCAAATGATTTTACAAACGAATAACATTACGAACTTCATTTACTTAGTTATTGGAAAGACTCGAGTACCTAATTATGGCATACAAACGACCGGAAATATCAAATTATAATGTACTCATCTTTTATCAAAGTTCAGTGGTATGATCAAACAATAGGCTTAGTATACTTATTCGAATCCTACTGATATTTACAAGATATTTTTTGGATATTAATTTGTTCTTCAAATGTAGCAATTACTAGTCCGATTTGGATATAACTTGAAATGTATACACATACACATGTATACACATTTTGTGATCTGGATTAACACATTAGCTACTTATCTATATGCTTCTTTATCTCAAAAAGACAAAAGTAATCGAGCAGAATGCAGACGAAGTCGTGGGTGGAAGTTAGTGAGAAAATGTAACGAGCTATCTGTATCCTTTGCCAAAACAATGAAGTCATATGGTAGGTATCATCATTGCACGAGGCTCATACATTGCTATCTTACTTTTTTGTTTGCTTGGTCTGTATTTACTGTAGATCTTTTATAGTTGAATTTCATCACGCAACATACATTGCGTAATTCGTACCTACAACTAATTTTCTAATCTGTCGGCTCTGCCGTTTGCTTGGTGTAGGTAGGTAACTAACAAGATACTATCTGAACCAATTATACAAGACGAAAATACTTGACGGAATGCAGGACTAGAACTAAGTAGGTATAGTTTCTAGTCTTAGGTAGCATAATTATCTAGAATATGTAAAGATTGTATAGGCATGGCACAACCGCAACCATACGCATTGTTTCTAGGTAATGGCGCGTAAGTGGTATTTTATCGTCTGATAAGCGTTATAGGGTGTTAATATATCCACTCTACTGAAGAATATATTACTCATACTGTCCACTTTTCCATGATCGCGTAAAATACAAACATTTTGTTTAATAAGTCTATCTGATTTTAAGCCGTTACCACTGCCTCTAACGATAATTATCCACACAGCAAGTGTATTGAAGACGTCTTCTATCAACCAATGCACTGTATGCTTTATGCATTTTTGGTAAAAAAGTCCGGGCATGACAATAGCCCGGCACTCTCTTCACAACATTGTTCAAAGTTGCTTGGAGGCAGAAAGAAGCAAGTTGGTCCCGGACGAGTTGTTTCATAAAAACGTACCGTACCACCGGTACCACAAGAAAAAAAATCCTGTGCGAGTCCGACTCGGTTTTTTTTGTTTTTTTTTTGTTATACAGGGAAACAAAAAGACATCTTTGAATATTTCAACGTATGACGGTTCATGAGATACAGGCATACAGCCTAGTAACAGACAGATAGACAAACGCTTCTACTAAAAATCTTAAAAGTGTTTATATTCATACCTTGTCTAAAATGACGACTCTTATAATATTCCTCATGAGCAGAGAGAAAGCATCCCTCGCACTAGTACAGAAGTTTTTCCCATGCACCGCGCACATTATATACGCATTCTTATTTATGAACTTGAGGAAGTTCTCCAAACACCAGCAGAAACATTTGCAGAAGCACATTATGCATCGCGTTAGAGGATTGTCGAACTTCTTGATCTTTTGGTCGATGTACTCGAGAATCACGCGGATGACGCGTACTATTGCTATGATCAGGGCACCGAGTGCCACAGTGCCCAGGTGATACCTAGAATCAAAATCAAATTAACTATCAGAGAACGCAAGAGCTACTAAGAAAATCTGGGTTTTGTTTCACTGTCAGGACTATTTGTAACACAAATATTATTTAATTCGCATTCGTCCCACTAAGCATGTTTGTCGGACAATTAGATTTTATTTGTTCTGTCTCTCCAGTGGAAATTGACGTCAATAATGATTTTAACAACGAAACAAAAGAACACTGAAGTGAAATTTGTTTTGTGAAGCTAGGTTAGCATAGGTGATAGTCACTATATTATGTTTCGTACTCTAGCTCCTACCGACTGGTGTACAAACATAATTAGACACAATATAAATCAGAAAAAATAATAATAATTGATAACTTTGTCTTGCAAAAACTCGTCAGTAGAATAGTAAGCTTTTTCAATAAGAAACATGTTGAGGATATGCTTAAAATCGTAATATCATAAAGTGCTCAAACACAAATATATTTTTCCCACATAAATATTTTTAGAATATATTTTGTGTTCACATACCTGAATGTTCTTAAGATGCCTGAAGTAAGGGTGAAGAAGGGAAGGTTTTTCTTTTTAAATGTCCAGTACCATGTGGAGAAGGTACTTGCTAGCATCATATCCGCCACTCCGCTTATAAAGAACATGGTCCAGAAGAACCCTAGTAGGTTAGCAACTGAAAAACAAATTTAATGTTAGTTTAATGTTAATGTCAAATTAACTGATAATAATAATATTTACATAACATAATATGATATGTTATGCTGCCTAGTAGGTAAATATGCAAAATATAAAATAATAAAAAAATGTATAGTGTTATTTTTGTTTTTACAGATAAAGTTACGTAGGTATTCCAATAGTGTACAAAAAATAATACATGATTGGTGTAAATAAGACAGAATTATGACGGTAAAACCGAGCTTAATATAATCTAGAAATTACAGTGCAAGCAGTTCTGTTTTTTCATCATTTAAACACCAAAAACGTGATGGTTACATTTTGGTGTTTTTATTCGTAAACTGACACGATAAAGACTATTATCACTTGACACCACGGGTGTCAAGTCAGATTAATTTACAAAAGCAGTAGTACTATATATCATTTTACGGCAATTAAAATATTAAAAATAATGACACAATTATAATTATGTGATAAAACGACTTTAGTTTATTGAATTTTAATCAAAAATAATCTGTAAAGGTGCGTTTAAACCTTACTGAAACAAGAACAATTTTTCTTGATCTCCACGCAGAAAAACTGTTTAGTTCATACTAAAAGAGGTGTTAATAGAATGAGCACGGAATGAGCATTCGCTTGTCTGATTTAAACTTCTAAAATTTCTAAGATGCGCAAAAAGGTAAATAGGCTTTAATTAATTTAATTTAATTGAAATTAAAATAATAATTAAATGAATATTATTTTTGGCCAAATAAATATCATGTATTTAGACTTCAAAGATATACTTACGATGTAACCACACCACACTGGTAGGGCTGTCGAGCCCATTAAAATGACATGACGCGATATCGCATAATTTGTTTTCCTTATTGAAGCAGGTTGAGATAAATAATGCCGGATTACATGAAACGTGATCCTGTAAAAACCCATCATATAAATAGAATAATTGTATTTATGGAAGTACTACCTACTTTAAATTCATAAATTATTTTATTGTTTCTAAAAATCATTTATGAAGGCAGAGAAAAACGAAGGCTAAATACAGTAGTTATGAAAAAAATGTGACGCTGTTGCCAACACACACTTCCTGCTGATGCTATACAATATTCTAAACATAAACAACTTGATAACTAACAGCTAAAAAAGTTACCTCTGTATAATGGAGGCACTTGCAGTCAGTATCAGCCTTCAAGTTGACGACACTGAAGGCTGGTTCTCCGATGGATACAAGAAACATGAACACCACAACGCCAAATGCGATCACCCCACACTGCAATATCCATGGGAATATCGGGAAGAATACTGTAGATTTGACGGCGTAGACCGCTCTGAAAATAAATCACATAAACGTCAGCAAAAAAATGAACCTCTCTTGCAGTACAAAAATACGGTTCATGGCATTGTTAAAAAACTTAGAATATCAAACTGTTAATCTCATTACTTGCGATTAACATAACTTGCGGTTTTGTGGCTACAAAAATCGCTTTGTAACTTCCGGTTGTGGTTTAGAGTTCCCGTATTATATGGAAACAAAATTTACCTCAAGGGCTATGAAACTAAACATTAACAAATCAGAAATCTCGTCTCCGTAGTATAAACTTTGCTTAGTTTGGGACTAAGCGTGAAGTGAATATTACTTATTATTATTTAAGTGAGTTGTGGGCGAATATGAGGCGACGACCGGGCCAGCAGATAAGACGTTGAAGAGACGATCTCGACTCATACGCGACGGAGTGGTGGATAACCGCTGGAGATCGAGATGAGTGGAGGAGTTTGTCGGAGACCTTTGCCCAGCAGTGGGACGATTTAGCCTTCCCACACAAGCGATCTCCTGCGGTTATCCACCGCTCCGTAGCTTATGAATCAAGATCGTCTCTCCAACGTCTTCTCCGGCCCGGTTCACGCCCACTTCTCACTTAGATTAATAAATGATTACACATCACGCTCTAGTCCCAAAAAAATATGCTTCTACTGACTAAGGTTACTCACTTGCTGCCTTCTTTTATAAGCGCTATAGCCAGCGTGATACGCGACCTCAGGAATATGATAATGATGAGCAGAACCAGTAGTATAATAGCCAGTAGGATAACTATCGCGAGCCAGGTCTGATGCTTGGTGAATAACGATTGGAAGTATCCCTTCGCGTTCGTTGTCTTTATCAACTGAACGGGATTAGCTTTGTAGTAAGCGTAGTTTTTGTAGGATAAGTATAGCGCTGAAATGAAAAAAATATAATAAAATATTTATTACTTGGTACATGTTTGATAAACTCGCTGATTAATTTCTTTAGTTTGTTTATGGCTGTTGTAACAAAAATAAAATGTGCATTATGTATCTTGCAATCGGCTTTTTGAAGTCTATGAAAGAAATAAGTCGAGTCTATCATGGATGTCCTAATTAAATTAGGATCAAGTTAAAATTCGTGCAACATACGCTGCTTGGCATTATCCTATCCACACATACAGACACAATACATCCGCAGCCAAACGTTATCCGCTATTGAAAGCCATTCAAGGCCAATGATACATCTAGCTACATTAAATTTCAGAACGAAGGGCAAATGAATATAATCTGAATCTGAAATCAATGCTTTTAGAACTAATCTCGGTAATTTCCCACACGTTTTAAGTAGCTACTAATCAAAGAGAGTACTTGATATAAAGTACGTGCCTAAGTAGAAATAAAATAAATAAGAACTTTATTAAGAAACCTACTCAAAATTTAACAAATTTTCTGAAAAGGTCCAATCGCTTAGCGCGATTTCTTCCAGACAACCTTACTAAGTCTAAACTAAAAACTAATACAACAATCATAAATACTAACTAATGCTACCGACAATTTAAAATATTCTCTACCAAGAGCGCCTATTGCAATTATTGGACTAGTTGAAAAACTGTGTCTCAAGTATAGTGTTGGGCAATTATTGGACTAGTTGAAAAACTGTGTCTCAAGTAGGTACTTATATTAAATACGTACCGAAGCCAAGGATACAGAGGAGGCCGACGATGGAAGCCCAGACCACCGGCGCCACCACCCACCGCAGCAGCAGAATGTAGATGAAACAGAGTACCACCACGGCGACTAGCGCGCCCAGCAGATACCAGCGCGACTGCACCAGGTCTTGCACTATATGCGCCGAAAGCTGCTCGGAATAACAATGTTATGGCGTGGACGTCGTGGTCATTACTTAAAGTCATCGAGTATTCAGTAGAAGCGTAATATAATAATTTCGATAATTGTGAACTGTCGCTTTCGCTTGGCCCTTAGTCGGGCAATCAGACCGCAGCAGTAGCTGCCGTGATTTGGCGGAATTTTTGTCTACACAAATAATTGAACATTTCGTCTTTACTGGGTATCTACTCGATGCTTAAAGTAATAAGGGTGATTTGCTCAGCCTAGCATCTGATCATGAGCGCCGTTATACTACGATTTTTGCACGAAATGGTGAAGCTATCACTGTCTCCTTTACTGTAAATGTTTATTTATCTAGCTAGATATAAAACGTGCGACTTAACTGCGTACCTCGTCGTACGAGAGCGTGCGAGACGACACACGATGACGTCACAGTGTGTGGTCCGCAGTTAAATCGCACGGGTGGATAAACGATATAAATTCAAACCATAGCCATAATCTAACTAGGTATGTAAGTTATTAAGCTAGCATAGTAAAATTAGCAGAACGTGCATTAGTGAAACTTAGTGGCATCACAAGTGTGTGAATTTGCTTTAGTTATGCATTTAAGTACATATACTTACATATAAATTAGCAAAAGTTCTAATCATGTTAAATTTAAATCTACTTGTCACATCCATTCCTTCGGAACATTTTATATGAGTGATTAGTATAACGCACTGGTCATGCCACCCAGTTAAATAGAAAAGTAAACAAAGTGCGAGCTATCTACCTCCTGAAACTGCACCAAGTCTGTGAGCTTATTGAGAACCTGAGATTCATCCAACGTTGCGATTTCCTTTAAATTGAACAGCTCCGTCGCGTTCGGGAAGCACCGACTCATCACTGTTGCACCGACATGACCAGGTTAGTAGTGGAATATAATGTGCACAGAGACAGTAAAATAAAGTGTTGAAGAGTTATCTAGCATTAGTCGTTAATAAAAGGACATGCTATTACGGAAGCGGTTGCAGGTTTAGTCCGCTCCAGTACATACAATATGGGTTTCCCGTTCGTTGTCTGTGAAGTACGTGACCCAGCTAGCGGCGATCCAACCCACGTACGAGTCGAGGGCTGTGGCCCGGTTCAATAGAGACTCCTGGGCCTCTTTCGGATTCATCACACAGTTACCATCATTGTTGGTTAGTTTAGACTCTGGGCTTGACTTTCTCTTGCATTGGATGGTGGATAGATCGCCAATACACCGGAATAACACTGTGGTAGTTTCATATACTGTATTTTCACATCAAACTAACTTAAGTAGGTACATAACCATGACATTCTTGCCATTCAATCACAATTCATTCCAAATGTTAGTCGTTTCGTTTTCGATTCATTTAGTATTTTTTAAATGGAACACCACACTCAGAATTACAAAATACTTAATAAGAACGAAAACCTTACCATTCTGACTTTTTATTACATATTTTGCACACTGTCCATCAGCTACCAGTTGACGAGCTTTCTCGTATGATGATAAGCTTTGCTCGCTGACATTGTAAGCGCACACCAGATTCGATCTTAGCTCAAGAAAATTTGCCTTAGTCATTTGAGAATCGAAGTCTATTGTTCTTTCTGGACATTTCTCGACGCAAACCTGTGAAAAATTTACTTGGACTCTTATTTGGTTGTCTCAGGAAAGGTAGACCTCCTCATAATGTGGTAACATTTCATAGATCATCAACTGTTTACCCTGAACTGTTTTACTTATTAAAAGTTAGCGTTGACTTTATGTCACCATTACGTATGGTAATCAAGACATCAAGTCTACGCCTACTTGTCTTTTTATTTATTTATTTTTGGAATAATAAATAAATACTTAACAATAGATATATAAGACCAATTACAAGTTTTCTTCTTTTTATAAGATGACGTTAGTGTTTAATGAATAAGGTATTTTCCAAATAAGTACTATTTCTAAATTTAAATTATCATCAATTATTATACGAACTACTACTACTGGTTATTATGGCTTTATGTAACGAATTATTGATTACCAACCTGTTTAGTAGGACACCCAACTATAGGTGCATCTGGGGATAAGCACTTGGAAATATCAAAGAACACTAGATACTTCTTATCCTTCAGTTCGGAGTCTAATCCGCATCGTTTGCCCTCCGAATCCATCGGCGCCAACAAATTATCAATGTTACCATGTTTTACGCCTGAAAATGAGTATTATTACTATTATCATCTACTAGACTAAACAAGATTAAATATATTAAATTACTAGATTAAATATACTAGATTAAATATACTAGATTAAATATTACTCACATCTTTTTTCGTACACCAGTGAAAACATACAACAGAGAAACAATTAAAAAAAAGGTACAAAGGTTGGTTCTTACCATAATATCCCACGAATACCCATACACCGAGGAACAATATGAACAAAATCAGCCATATTATGTCTGTGCAGGAGCGATTGTGAATAGGCCCATTGAAGGTCGGGTCATACCGAATGGGCTCTCCTGCAACCAAACAAACAAATGAAGTATGATAATCTGTCGATGTGCTAAATACCTATAATACAGAACTACAGAAACTCATTTAACGCCCCCATTGGCGTTTTAATCAGCATTTTAATCAGAAAAAGTTCGACTGATTAAGTATTAGAATATACGTCTACAACAAAGCAACCTGTCACATTCACTTTTCTAGCCAAAACGAATAAGTGTTTCGATTTTGTACCTACAACATGGTATACAATTCTAACATCACATCAGAATTCGGAGTAATACGACATTAAATATAAAACAGTTTTTTCAGAGTATTTCGATTTCCACGCGACGAATTTTTTCGTAATTAAGTCAGTACTTATTGTAAAATGTAGGCCCTTTGTAAGCCCTTTCAAAAGAGGTAACTCTGGGGGACTATTTTTTTGTCGTGGACGAAAACAACCATTCTCCTTTAGGTACAAGTACTATCAGCAATATAGTTCCCATGGTACAAGATATTCTTGATTCGGGGATCTAGCCCTGTGTCAGTGTGTCTAGGTAATTATGTAAGTACATATTTATTTTGCCATCATGACTCATGGCATATCATCATAGAAAGGGTTGGCTTTCAAGTAATTTAATTATTTCACTACACTAAGCACTCTAACAACCTTATCTTTTGTTTATTATAAGTATTTTACTGACACATTAGTAATCACCTCTGAGAATTGATTCACTGGCAAAACACAAAAAGATAAATAATTAGGTATAGCGTTGTTTATGTGCACGAAGCACGGCATCAATGAATATTATTTTAACACAAAGTTAGAAGTGACTCCGACGAAGCGAAGTGATTATATTATATTCTGTGTGTAAAACCGTATGAAATGCACTAAAAATTGTACCGAATTTATTCAAATAGGTGTTATTTCTCATACATCCAGATGTTTCGGAAGTTCGAGTCCACTTCAAGAGTAATTTCGGTCTTTTGTTAGGTTTGTTTAGACGAGATAAAAAGTGGAAAAGCTGACACGGAAAACTATTGTTTCCATACAAAATTTACGCGTTGTACGATCCACTTTTCGATTCAAACCGTATAAAACTCTAGACTTAAAGGGCTTTATACCTGCTAGTATTATAAATCCGATTTGAAAGTAAAAATATACCTATTGTTCGTGTTCGCATTACTATTTTTAAGTTTATGAATTGATCTCATATATATATACATATATTTTTTTTATGTTTGTAAATATGTACTTAGCTTTAAATATAATAACGTATTAGATGTATCTGTAATGTTATTTTATTATTATTAAAGAATTTTGAATTACATAGTCTATTAAATCATGACTACAAATATACAGCAAAAGAATTAAGTAAATAAAAATATATACTTAAGGGGCCATGGACAATATACGTCGGGTCGAGTTTAGGTATTTATAGACGCGCGACGCGGCTCACAGCGCTCGCGACTCGCGAACGTACCGTCCACGCGATATTCAAAGACTTACGAATTTGATATTTTTACACTACTTCATTACTTCCAACATTAAATATCAATGATATTATTCATCGATATTTAATCTTGGAAGTATGAAATTATGTGTTTAATTGGTTTGCTATATCGTATCAAGAAAAAGAAGATAAGATTTCTAAATACTATTTCCTATCACCTACAAAAGTGTGACTTGTAGTCTCGAATCTAATATTAGATTTCGAAGTAGAAATTCGTAAATTTGAAAAAAATTGCTAAAACTATTCCGTGCGCGCTACTGTTCTTGCTAGAGTGTTTGCCTTAGTTCTAACTTATTTAGTACTTTAGCGTATCAGCATTGCTATTCAGCGCGTTGTGTTACGCACTTCTCAATATTTTTTTTTTGTGCTGGAAATACAAGACGAAGGTTTATTGATGAATTTAAAATATATTCCTTAGTTCTAAACATGGCTTCCAAACATTATTTCATTGCCAAAGATCAAATGGAAATTCAGATTTAGTTAGACAATGATTGAGAGAGTCGATTACCAGTTTCACAATCCTCAGTTTTTATTTTTACTACTTCACCAAGATTATTTATATATAATATTTATTTTATTTTTATTTATTTATTATTTCTTGCACTGTTTTCATCACATACATTATATGTACCATGCAAGGTGCATGGTACTGAAGCCAGTTTTGGTAGGTAATGAGTCTAAAACGGACCTACATGCATAAGCTAAAAGCGACGGCGTGAAGTTTTACCATTTTGGAATCCAAGATGGCGCGCACAAGTTTTGGTCAAATTAGCGATATGGGTGTCATTTTCGGGGTTTTTTGGGATGCTGATTACGAATATGGCAACCATTTTGGAATCCAAGATGGCGCGCACAAGTTTTGGTCAAATTAGCGATATGGGTGTCATTTTCGGGGTTTTTTGGGATGCTGATTACGAATATGGCAACCATTTTGGAATCCAAGATGGCGCGCACAAGTTTTGGTCAAATTAGCGATATGGGTGTCATTTTCGGGGTTTTTTGGGATGCTGATTACGAATATGGCAACCATTTTGGAATCCAAGATGGCGCGCACAAGTTTTGGTCAAATTAGCGATATGGGTGTCATTTTCGGGGTTTTTTGGGATGCTGATTACGAATATGGCAACCATTTTGGAATCCAAGATGGTGCGCACAAGTTTTGGTTAAATTAGCGATATGGGTGTCATTTTCGGGGTCTTTAGGGATGCTGATTACGAATATGGCAACCATTTTGGAATCCAAGATGGCGCGCACTAGTTTTGGTCAAATAAGTGATATGGGTGTCATTTTTGGGGCTGTTTTGGATGCTACGAATTCAATTTTGCGATATGGGTGGCACATGGCTGAAAAACCCCGAAAATGACACCCATATCGCTAATTTGAACAAAACTTAAGCGCGCCATCTTGGATTCCAAAGTGGTTGCCATATTCGTAATCAGATCCCGAAAAACCCCGAAAATGACACCCATATCACTAATTTGACCAAAACTTGTGCGCGCCATCTTGGATTCCAAAATGGTTGCCATATTCGTAATCAGCATCTTGAAAAACCCCGAAAATGACACCCATATCACTAATTTGACCAAAACTTGTGCGCGCCATCTTGGATTCCAAAATGGTTGCCATATTCGTAATCAGCATCTTGAAAAACCCCGAAAATGACACCCATATCACTAATTTGACCAAAACTTGTGCGCGCCATCTTGGATTCCAAAATGGTTGCCATATTCGTAATCAGCATCTTGAAAAACCCCGAAAATAACACCCATATCGCTTATTTGACCAAAACTTGTGCGCGCCATCTTGGATTCCCAAATGGTTGCCATATTCGTAATCAGCATCCCAAAAAACTCCGAATATGACACCCATATCACTAATTTGACCAAAACTTGTGCGCGCCATCTTGGATTCCAAAATGGTTGCCATATTCGTAATCAGCATCCCAAAAAACCCCGAAAATGACACCCATATCGCTAATTTGACCAAAACTTGTGCGCGCCATCTTGGATTCCAAAATGGTTGCCATATTCGTAATCAGCATCCCAAAAAACCCCGAAAATGACACCCATATCGCTAATTTGACCAAAACTTGTGCGCGCCATCTTGGATTCCAAAATGGTTGCCATATTCGTAATCAGCATCCCAAAAAACCCCGAAAATGACACCCATATCGCTAATTTGACCAAAACTTGTGCGCGCTATCTTGGATTTCAAAATGGTTGCCATATTCGTAATCAGCATCCCAAAAAACCCCGAAAATGACACCCATAACGTTAATTTGACCAAAACTTGTGCGCGCCATCTTGGATTCCAAAATGGTTGCCATATTCGTAATCAGCATCCCAAAAAACCCCGAAAATTACACCCATATCACTAATTTGACCAAAACTTGTGCGCGCCATCTTGGATTCCAAAATGGTTGCCATATTCGTAATCAGCATCCCAAAAAACCCCGAAAATGACACCCATATCGCTAATTTGACCAAAACTTGTGCGCGCCATTTTGGATTCCAAAATGGTTGCCATATTCGTAATCAGCATCCCAAAAAACCCCGAAAATGACACCCATATCGATAATTTGACCAAAACTTGTGCGCGCCATCTTGGATTCCAAAATGGTTGCCATATTCGTAATCAGCATCCCAAAAAACCCCGAAAATGACACCCATATCGCTAATTTGACCAAAACTTGTGCGCGCTATCTTGGATTTCAAAATGGTTGCCATATTCGTAATCAGCATCCCAAAAAACCCCGAAAATGACACCCATATCGTTAATTTGACCAAAACTGGTGCGCGCCATCTTGGATTCCAAAATGGTTGCCATATTCGTAATCAGCATCCCAAAAAACCCCGAAAATGACACCCATATCGCTAATTTGACTAAAACTTGTGCGCGCAATCTTGGATTCCAAAATGGTTGCCATATTCGTAATCAGCATCCCAAAAAACCCCGAAAATGACACCCATATCGCTAATTTGACCAAAACTTGTGCGCGCCATCTTGGATTCCAAAATGGTTGCCATATTCGTAATCAGCAGCGTCATCTTGGATTTTAAAGTGGATATCCAATTGGAATATTTATATCCGTATGATCCTAAGTACCTAAAGAAAAATTCTAAAATCATTTTTGATTTCACAAAGATTCAAATCTATAAAAGTTGCCTTTCAAAGGTTGTTACGAAGAGAACGCTCGTAGCGAAAAGGCCGCCCAATTGTCTGTTACTAACAATAATATGAACTTTGTTCAATACGGAACGTCATTGTGGTATAAATAAAAAAAACGTTTTTATTCTTAGGATCAAAACTACTCGGTCCCACTATATTTGATGTCGATTTTGGTTTTATAATTATTTACGTAATATTTGAAGATCGCGACGAAGACCGACATGACCGCTCTCTCTGACCGCTCGAGGCGGACTGATTTACGACGAGGTGCGCTCCTCGATTTATAGGTTGTTTTCAAAAAATTGTATAAAAATAAGTAGTAGCTACAAGCTTCCAAGTTTTTTTTATTATTTTCAGAAAAGCCTGAATTTGTAAATAGTTGGTATATTTCAGCTGTAGTCTCTATAATCTTCGTAGAAATAACAGTTATATCGAAGGGTAAAATTTTATAATATGCTTTTTTTCATACCGTCTTTTCAATATGACATTGTATGAACGTATGATAGTTTTTTTGTAGCTTCTACTCACGGCAAAGTGTTCTTTCATATTTCATTTTTTATATTACTTCCTTATTATTATTTTGATCACAATCACCATCGAAAGTACGCTATTTTTGCTAATTTTCGAAAACTTTGTCTACAAATTAATTAATTTCTCAGTTGTTAATTAATAAATCAATTTTTTTTTCAATACATTCTACTTTCGAAGAATCATTCTTTGATATGCATATCTTTTTATAACCGTGAAACGTTTCAGTTCATAAAAACCTTATTCGAAACCTCGCCAATTTCACAGAGCTCAATGAAGGGACCCTTAAACAAATATTCACGGACAATTCACACATACCACTCGAGTCTCACATTAAGCAAAGCTTTTACTATAAGTTATTACGAAACTTACTAGACTCTTTAGCAGGAACGCAGCAGTCTCCACAACAACCCATAATCTCATAATTTTATCCACTATTAACTTTAATCCACTACAAGTTATATTATGTAAGTTTTTTTAGACGGATTTGTATTTTTCTAGGTTATGTTATGATATAAATCACTATCAAAAGTATCGATTGAATTGAAGCAAACTTAGTTTCTTATCATGCTGATAACAGCGTTTCAATGTATTTCGTAGAACGTCATATTTATATGCAAATTTTGGATCTTCGTTTCACACAGTTTAACCACTCAATGCTTTAATACAATGTTTTTTTATTATTTACGATTTTAAAAGTTTACTTTCATATTCCTATTACGAGTACGTAATAAAGAAGTAATTAAAGAAAACCACAAAATGATCTAGACCCCACTTTCTAAAATAATACCTAAAATGCTTTCCATATGATAAAAAAAACATCATAAAATACTTTCATGAAAAAAAGCCTACTAGATTTGAAAAATGGTTTGTCTGAAGCAGCTATATAATTTTATAGGTAGTTTTTTATAATCAGTCTCAAAATACTTAGATATAAGTACTAACATTATTATAAGAACTTAGTAATTAGGGTTAAAAAAAAGTTTATTATTTTTTGCTTTTCAATTTTTCGGCGGATGTATTTTTTGTTAAAAATAGACTTTTAAAATGTTTTTTCCATAACCTACCTAAACCCACCTACTTTACATTAAAAACAATTCAAAACAAATGTCCTACCGGATGTTAGTCACCCAGTACATTACGAGATATGTAAATAATTATAGACCTTTTAAAAATTAATAACAAGTGAAGAAAAATAGTAGGATGCTGCTATTTTATTTTTTTGGTTTCAAAAATGATCTATCCTGTCCTTTAGGCAAAGATGCGAGATTTACCTATTCTAACATTTTGAAAAATTGGTTAGTACTTACCTACTTACACGTTTAATTATTCTCTTCTTTCAAGATCGATTATTTTTCTGTTATAAAAATATTACAGATTTTTTTTTGTTTTAAACTCTTTTGAGTATTCTAATTACACATTTCATTTTGTTTAGTGTAACAAATTCAGTTTTATTAAGTAGGAGGCACTTTAAAACTTATTCACCCTTTCCTGGTATTGCAAACGAGCAGAAAATCTGAATCACTTTTTAATATACTTAAGTGCGTTCCAATTTCTGATATTTATGTAACTGTTTGCATGTTCTAGTAATAATAAGACTTACAAAACATATTGTGGGTTTTTCAGAACTCCATCCTAAAAATAATTTACTCCGCAAATTCACTAAGATCATTTAGATCCAAGTTTCTGTTATCATTACGAAAAAGAGTCATATTGATAGAATGTTAATAGTAGGAATATACAGATATTGCTATATTTATATTCCACAAACGTATACAATTGTTTTTATCCTTATGCTTTGTATAGTACCTAATCTACCATTTTTATTGCCTACCCAGTTTATTAAATATTAACACAGTAATTATAATTTGTAGTGTTTTTAACATTCAAAGGTTACCGGCTATCGTGATATGTATAACTCAGTGATAACTCATCCAATAGTATATATTATTGAAATAATTAATATTATTTGATCGAACAAGCGAAGCCAATAGATCTTGCTGTGTTACCGGTTTTATCGGCATTCACTGAATTTGTATAATAAATGTGGTCAAATGGATTTGTCAGTTATATAATAGATTCTACAGCTATTTTTGAGACAGTCGATTTACTGTCGGGCAGTTTGACTAACACTATTTAGAAACACAACACACGTTTCAAACTAGTTTATTATTACAACAAAAGAATATAATATATTGTGTTAAATCGCGTTTCCGAATCGCCATTAAACCTGTGTACACCGTAGCGTCACATCGCATACTGTCTTCACCTTGTAGATCGCTGGATTAAGAGTATTTCACAATGACCTTATGACTATGACACTACACTATGCCGACGTAGATAAGCCTAGAATACTATGATAGGTAGATTATCTCTACTGCTTTGTAGAGTATTCGTTTTGCTGTTAGGTTTTGCTTGCAATTTTGTGTGTGATGTGTATGCGAAATTGTTATAGATAAAGCGCTGAAATAAAATTGTAAAAAGTTCAATCCTATACTTATATGTAGGTACATATAATGTGTATGTAATGGTCGCTACATTGTTTTCTCGAACTACTGTAGCTGTCGTGTTCTTGCTAAATTGTAAATTGTTCCGATTTTTTTTGTATATTATGTATGACTTAGGAACTGCCCGGAGACTTTTGTTGTGTTAATTTTAATTACAACCGTCGAACGTCGTTGCGCCGATATGTATGTTATATAGATATCATAAAAAATGTGTTGTGTAAATGTCAGTTGCGGAGTTGTAATCTGTACAACGAACGCGTTGATGTCTTTTGTAGGAAAAATAGGTCATTAGTGTGTACCCTGCTTTATATTATTTTTTTATAACGACGTCGTATAAGTAAAATAATTTTACAACAAGCTAAGCCTGTTTCAATTCACTAGATAAAGCAAGTTTAGATAAGTGTAGAATAATTTAACAATAGAATTGCTATCAACCTATCAGTTTTTTTTCTACACAAGAATATTGAGACGGAATCTTAGGTATGTTATACCTAGTTTGTAAATATTTCTGTGTGAAATACAGAATTTATTGTGACCGAAGAAACGGTATTCTGTAGCCACTGGCACGAATAAAGAGCTGGTAAAGAATGCTTTAGTATTAAGTTCTTCCTTTGAATAGATTAAATAAATGAAATAAAATTAAAAAAAAATGGTAGCACTCCGGGAGTGCCGGCAGAAGTGAAAACTTCAATATTAACGTTGTGTTTTCACTTTTAAGTTTTCACTTCAAAAATATAACCACAGTCGTCATAATGACAATGACAATCACAATGACACAGACACATTCGCGCAAGCGCGAATGTGTTTTCACTTTTAAGTTTTCACTTCAAAAATATAACCACAGTCGTCATAATGACAATGACAATCACAATGACACAGACACATTCGCGCAAGCGCGAATGTGTCTGTGTCATTGTGATTGTGTCATGTCATTGTGTAACATTCGCGCAAGCGCGAATGTGACACAACGACGAAGACAACGAAGACACACTGACACAGACACATTCGCGCAAGCGCGAATGTGTCTGTGTCAGTGTGATTGTGTCATGTCGACACAACGACAATGACAATGACACATTCGCGCAAGCGCGAATGTGTCTGTGTTTTCACTTTTAAGTTTTCACTTCAAAAATATAACCACAGTCGTCATAATGACGAAGACAACGACGAAGGCAACGAAGACAACGAAGACACACTGACACAGACACATTCGCGCAAGCGCGAATGTGTCTGTGTCAGTGTGATTGTGTCATGTCGACACAACGACAATGACAATGACAATCACAATGACACAGACACATTCGCGCAAGCGCGAATGTGTCTGTGTCATTGTGATTGTGTCATGTCATTGACATTGACACAACGACGAAGACAACGAATGATGAACGTCACGTTCGATGAACGTCACGAGTCACGTGACCCTGACTGAGTTTTCACTTCAATAAGATGGAAGCGATACAGTTAAATACAAGTTAGGCGAAACGATTCGTACGATATAATAGCGTCTATCTGGTTATGCGCGCGCGGCGAGCGATACGTGTTTCCCGTGCGAGGGTGCTCAGAGCGTCTGTCGGCTGCCGGCGCGCGAGTGCCGCTCCTCGGTCCTCCGCCCCCGCGCTCCGCACCGCACCGCGTGTTGGCAGCGCCTTGTACTCGCCTTGTACGATGTCGCCACAACACTATTTAATTGTTTGAGTCATACGTCGCGTGACCGCAAGTGTGTTCTTTTGTCGTCTCTTGTTTTACGAGCAATGTATAAAAATTAAATAAGATCTTACGCTTTTTCGACGTCACGTGACCCTGACGCGAGTTTGAAAGTTTTTACCCACCCAGCGCCGCTAAAGAAGTTTTCACTTCAAAAATATAAACACGCATATGAACGACGCTTTATGTCAGTCAGCAATGAATGACCGTCATTTATTTGTGACGGTAGCTTTATTTACGTCTCGGATGATGGTAGAGATAGCACTGAATTAACCGCGCTATAAAAACTCACATAACCAACACTCGGCCATTTTTTTATCTGCTATAAAATACTTACAATCAACCATTCAATAGCTCTTACAATGGTCTGCTTAGGACCTTTTCTAACTCAATCAATTACGCTAAAGATTGAAGTACTATTTAGTTTGAAAAGGTTCTACTGTGGCCTTCAATCGAAGTTGTAGACACTCTTTGAGTCGTTTTATTTTAGGCAGATGTCCAAATGAAAATGACCTTGTATTTTAAAAGATAGTTTTATTCTATGACTCAGAACAAGACTATGTATGTAATTAAGCACAACATAATAGTACTTGTACCTACAACTCGGCATATTGATGAACCCGCAGTTCTATGCAGATAAATCGTACTAACCTACATCCTGAGTTACCTAATGCGCTTTGCAAGGAAATCAATATTGGGAAACTGATAAGTTTATTATGTACCTACTTAGATATAATAAGGTTGATTCAATTTAGAATCTAACCTTTGTGGTTGTAGTTGTAGCAGATGTTTACGCATGTCATCAGCGGAAAACCCCGATTGCGTTAATAACTATCTAGTAACATTAAAACCTGTAAACAAATATAGGGTTTTAACTGCATAAATTATGTATTATATACAAGGAATGAATGATGTATTTTTATATATAGAGAACCAGCTACTCATCTACGTAGGCTGTGACGTTGGTGGCTACTTCGGAATGTTGTAAAGCGAGCAAGGCCATCTTGCACCAAGTTAAGCTAGAAACAAAGACTGAGCAAGCAGACTTATTTCGTCTTTCATACTAAACCCAGAATTGTATCACTGTAAGAAACATCTGTATCTGCTCCGATGGAATTAGGTCATGTCACGGCTAAAACATCAGTTGTAGCAGCAGAAATAGAAAAGGGAAATGTAGTGGTCTCTTATCTATCCCACAGCGGGAGGTTCAAGAGGATTAATATTTGTCCTCATTCCTTTATTAGTGACAGTGGACAGATATGAGTCAACCATTTTAAGTGGCCAGTGGCGGCGTGGCGTGTCGTTATTGTTGTCTAAAAGAAGTGTATTATCCGAGTGTAGGTATATTACAATCTAAGAGGAAATGAAATTGTCAAAAGTGCAAGTTATTTAGTGTAGCTGTAGTGTCTCTAACTGAAAGTGTGGAGTTAAAATTCTGCTCCATTGAAAGTGGAGGTCTGGTTCTACTTTCAAAGAAAAACAATTTAGTCTCATGCTACATTGTTTTTCTTTCCATATGTTTTTTAGTGTTATTCAAATTTTATTGATTTTCTTGAATTTAGTTTCTAGATACTTTTATACAATTTTCGTGATATGATAAATTATTTCTGAATAAAAAACCCACTTATTTTGGATAAATATTTCGCACCATGTTTCAAATAAATCGGTCGTCGCGTCGGGTATGAGTAGGGGAGGTAGGGGAGCATTGGGCACTTTTTTACAATTTAATGCATAAAAAATCAGATTTTCTAGATAATCAACATTTATTGGTAATTCTTACTGCACCACATATTTGGCTACATATCTTAGAAAGAACTTTCTCAAAATTATATTCAGTCTCAACATTACGAGATAATTTCGAGATCAAGTCAAAAGTTGTTTGGACACACCCTGTGGGAGGCTTGGGCATGGCCTATAAAGCACTTTATATGAATAATAGAATCTTTATTTTTTATGGCTACAGCATACTTAAAGGCCAATTTACGAGCATTTATCTTTAACAATCCATAATTATGTTTAGAACAAACTATTATGTAGTTTGATAATTTTTGTTCTTCTTCATCGGTGAAAATTTGTATATATAAATCTGTGCGAAGAAGCGATCCTTAAAAACTCTTGTTTAAGATATGGTTGCAAACTTGACCTAGGAATTTCGTATTTCTCAGCTTTTGTTTTTAATTTTTATTCTTTTGATACTTCTTCTATAGCATTGGGCATGCCCAAACCTCCCTCACATTAGTATGCCCATTGCTCCCTCTGTATACATTTTGAACATAGGTTATCGGGATTTTTTTATATTGAGCTATTTAAGGGTGACTTTCAGTTTTATTTATAAGATAGTTATTATACAATAGATATAAAATAAAAAATACACATACCTTTCGTTAGTTTTCTCTTTATAACGAACAGAAATCACAACAAAATATTCACTTTTACGTACGCATAACCTTCTAACGTGTCTGTGTTTAACAACTCACGGAAATGACAGATATTCTATGGATGGACAGTGCAGCCAGTCGGTAAAGTAAACTAGAAAATTAGAAAAAAAAAATAATCTGTGACCAGATCAGAATAAAAGGGGGGTGCCCAAACCTCCCGACTGCCCAATGCTCCCCTACCTCCCCTACGACCTAAGTTTAGAATAATAATAATATGAACCCCAATAGCGCACTAGCGGCCGGGCCGCTGCGGCCAGGCCGCTAGTGCGCTATTGCTCTAATGGTATTTCCGCCAATGCGTTATTTTTAGGTTTTTTTTTGTTTTACCTTCCGCTCCAATGCGTAATTTTTCCTGTTTTTTTTGTTCCGCTAATCCGATTGTTACACTACTAGTGTTGTAATAGAATATCAAGTAATATTATTATCTGCAGCTGATCTGGTCGATAGGTGGACATAGCAACTAAGAGGGTACAAAGAGGGTATAATAGCATTTAACTGTTGCGTAAAGATAATATTAAAATCTATATTATAGTTGGTAGATAGTAGTTTTCTATAATCATATAATTACAGTAAGAAGGTACTTTTTCTATAAGAGCATAGGAAAACATAAAAAAGACGGCTATACTGTGTTACCTACCTACCTAGATTACTTAAACTCTAACGGTACCTACTGAAAAACAAGTTAAGGGTTGGCATAGGCGGGGTAATTTTGTTCAACAGCTCAGCAAGAAAGAAAGATATTTAAGTACCTAATTTAAACTTTATGAATATGAAAGCAACGGAGGTAACAAGAAGTCCCATGCTAAGTAAGACTAAGAAGTGCATTACAAAAATACCTATAGGTAAGTAAGTAACGTCCGTCCGGAAAAAGACTATCGAGCGAATCGGTCAACGAGCAAAGCGATCTACAAATATGTTCGGCCCAAAGAAAATAATTGGATATATAGGTAGTAGGTACGCTGCTATAGATAGCTATTTATTGGCAAATTGATAATAATAACTAGTGATATATTTATAACTTTAAAAATAAATTCAAACAAGAGACGAGTGGCAATACGAAACAGTAGGAACAGTAAAATATGGACATGTCCCGTACATGTAGGTACCTACTGAACGTATGCCACCTTTTTCACAAACAGGAAATAAAAGCTTGAAAAATGTTAGCGTGAACTAACTAGCTGATGAACTGCACACATGGAATATAGTCCACTTAACTACTTATGACATTATAATGTAGGTACTCATTAAAGAACTTCATGGAATGCAACTCACCGTAATCTTTCCCCATGTTACAGTGCACCAAAAAGTAACGCTGTGTGGCTAATTCACTGACAGCGAAATGCTAGATTGTATATTTCTTGCAAAATTAGCAAATAAACCTTCAAGACACGATTATTTTACTGCACTGATGATTACTTGGGTACAAAAATGCTTTCTTGAAAAGCGATTTTGTTCCAACTGTTTACTTTGTTTACTAGCGAAGTGAAAGTTTTACGCGTGTTTGTTCTGTAGTAGTCTGAATCGGAGTGCACTACGTGCGCCAGCCACGCTGCGCGGAGTTAACTGGCTACTGCCGCTACTGGTTGGGCGTTGATTCGCCGCCGCAGGTCGAGACTCGAGAGCGTCGTCGTCGCGGTGACTGTGATTCACCAGTCGCGCGCGAACAAAACAACAATTCTTTGTCTTCTTCGCTCTGCTCGTTCGTATAACAAAACAGTTATTTTTTCGAGTAACTAAATACGAATCGTGTTCAGTGAGTGAGTATCTAAAGATCTTGAAAACATTGACTATGAATGTTTTCATCATAATACAATGATAAGTAGGTACATATATTAAGACCAAGCCTTTAGACCTTGGTCATTTTTATTGAGATGAGACCCAGAAAAAAATAAATCATTTAAAAACCTTTAGGTATAGTAGAGGCATAAATAAATAAGTGAGGGTTCAAGTGTAGGTAGGCACCCCGTTTTCTCTATTCGTTTGTCCAATCTGAAACTTGTACTTGGACCATTCAAGCTGGATTTTATGCCTCTGATTTCTTCAAAATAATAATATTCAATAATATGCTGGGTTTTAATTAACATAGGTAGGTACTTAGTTACTAAGACTTCATCTCAGAACGATAGCTTTACCTAAGTTAGAGGTAAACGACCAGTCAATTCAGGCACTGAACAAAGAGCTGACATTGCACCCCTCCTGCCTGTCTGGCTGTTGACCTTTCATGAATCTATAATCCTATTCAATAGAAGTCAGTCTGACTTAAACCTATGCTTTGTGCAAGGAACATAATATCCTTCCTTACAAGGCCCTAGTAGACGTAGGTATTTTGTTATCTTCTAGTTGACGTAAATGATGTTATTTCAGAATGTGAAAAAGATAATAATCAAGTTTCAAATGGTTTTTAAATCGAAATGCTTATCTTTGAAATGTTATTATTATGAACCTACTGTCTGGTGTGATCACAGAACATCTAAAGTATGTACTTAGTTAACTAAAGATATTTTGTGGGAATGATCGTGTTTGAAAAACAATGGGTGGATGTTTATTTCCAGAGGTAAGCAATGTAATATTTGTTATGGATTCTAGCATTCGCGTGCACTGTTTTATTTCTCCTTGGCATTTATCAAATCCTGTATGATCCGCGCTATCGAGCGGCTAATAACATGATGGGCTAAAAACTAAGAGATCGCATTAGAATCTCAAAAATCTGATGAAAGACGAAAACTTATAGACTGACGACCGATGTGGCGCGGTGAGCAAAGGTCCGCCTGCGACGCGGAGGTTGCGCGCTCGATTCCCGCTGTATTGTAGTCTTCTCGTACCCATAACACAAGCTCTGCTTAGCTTGGGGCTAGATGATGTTGTGTGGATTGTCCAGCATTATTTATTTATTATAGACGCAAGAAAAATAGCTGCAAGACTGAAGGGAATTGGGCAGGTCATATTTCGCGACTAAAACACAACCACTGGAGTCGAGAGAATCCTTTACTGGTGGCAACGCGATGAAAAAAGAAGACTGGCGGAGGGGAATCAAAAATGAATCAATGGTGATGGACACAAATGGCCCAGGATAGAAAATACTGGTAGTAGGCCTTCATCCGACAGTGGATAGACAGATTAGGGGCGTTTACTCCTCACAGACTAGATAGTTATAGGAAAACAAAACACTGCTATGCTGGGAAGATAACTCCCAGTAGTTCTACTAATAAGACTACTGGGTATAGGCCTTGATATGATACCTTACTGCGTGTAACAAAACTAAGTTCACGAACTATATTAGGACAGTTAAACTTACAGATCCTAGTCACGAGAAAAAACACTAATAATTAAAATGAACTCTAATAATAAATTGTAGGTAAATACTATACCAAAACTTTTCTTGTGTGGTAAGTATAGTTACAGGCTAGCGGTCTATCTTATAAAAATAGCCTAAATCAGATTGTAAGTGTTGTTTAACAATAGCGAACTTTAGCAGTAAAGCGTGTTCTTTAATAACACATTAAGAATGATGTCTTATAATCGAATTTTAACAGTGCAATAACTATGGTCTCGCAATTATGTGCTTGATTCAGTTTTCATCCAAATAATGGCAACAATCAATTTTATTTTCTTTCGGAATGCATCGGTTTTAGTTTTATCCATCATTTTTGACAGAAACATAAATTGACTTTGGCACAATTGGCACGCTTTTGACATTAGAAAAGGTAAACAAAAGAATTTATTTCGTTTTATTTTACAGAAATCTTGCAAATACATAAAATCAAGAATAGAATTTTGTTTTCTGCTGTTTCATATTGGTTGTAAAAATACGACTAGCTGCTATTTCAGTACAAACACACACAAAAACCCTTTTCATTTTACGGAACCTGAAAATGTAACTGCAGTGTTGTATGTATGGTTTTTAAGGCTAGTCCTAGGTATATATTCTGGCGGAAAACAAAGCATGCGGAAGATAATATGAAACAATGCATGTCAATGCTTCGCACAAAACACAAAATTGTTGTATTTGCCCAGACTCTTGAACTTACATATACCAACAACCTCGAAGTTTTATCCCCAAATTTGAACCAAAACAGCTATGACGTTTGTCATAGATGTATGTTTATACAGAAGCATATGCCTAAATTGTTTGTAAAATCTTTGCTCTCTCTCCCCGATATATTCTTACCTATTATTAATTTTTATAATTTTTGACCCGTACCATTTTCTTTCTATTCCAGATAGCAATAAGTAAGAACTAAGAACAAGGAGAGCTGAAAATTAAAATAGACTGTATGGGTTCTCAGTTGAAAAGAAGAGTTATCATCACCTATTGTTTTCAGTTTGAAAAATAATAATAAAAGAAGATTCATTATTGATTTCTAAACAATGAGATCCACGTTCAACTGATTATACATGTGTTATATTTCTAGATGACTTTTATTTAATCCTATCTTCATATTTATGGTGTGTGTGTATGTACCTACCTGGTATATCATGAATAATCATGGTCAGATTCTAATTATTAATTGGCATAAAGTAAACCAAAATTATTATCATAAGCTTATTATAAGCATCAAGACTAGTGTTCTAATTCTAAATGGGGGAATAAGATCTGCACTGACATCCCGCAATGGGGTGTATTGTGCATTGTCCCCGTGCTAACCTCACCCCAGCCAGCCCAACTCCTTAAAGTAGCGGAGAAGGACTTTGAATTGGTGGAAGCAGTGTTCCCCGATGGTGTGGTGGATGACAATAGTGATGAAAAAAACTAGTGTTGTAGAGATATAAGTAAATAGATTATGCATAAGTAGGAAATAATCAGAGGGTTTCCATAATGGTATCAGGTCAAGTCTTTATTAGGTAGTATATCATATTATATCCCCGTTGATCAGGTGATCAGATGATCATCTCTGTGCTGATGCAGTTGCATCTCCGTAAACCTGACACATAAGTAAGAAGGTGAGTAAACATTTACATATGTAGGTAGACTAGGCAGCTACTTCAAGAGACAAATGAAAATGAAAAACCTTATTATCCAACATAATGTATTTGCCTCAGCATTTAATTACTGTTAGCACATGATGTTTTGGTGGTATACCGGCTCTACGCTAGTCTCTTTCTAGGTCCGAGCATACCTATTTCCAAGATATTTGATTATTCTTTTTGAAGAATTTATTTAACAAGAAATCAACAAACAACAAAAATTTTCATCTCATTTCAGCATGTCTGTCCTTTTTATCGGTCGGCATTATTTTTTACTCCTTCGCTGTATACTTTTTGTACCATCTAATGTCTCAATTACTTAGAAAGAAGCAAAATAAATTTAAGAATTTATTTTGACATGACGGCCATTTTTAAATATCTGTTATAGGAGGGTTCTGAGCACTTTAGTTTTAGGATACACCAAAAGGATACGTTTGGCTTATTGTTCGTTTATAAGACGACAAAAATATCACCGAGCCTTTAACAAGTCTTTAATTCTGCCGTAACTTTTTATAAGATAGACCGTAGGTCTTCAGTAATCTTTGAGTAGTTTTATTATACCCAGTTAATACATACATATGGATATCTATACTTATAATAAAACTGTAGAGAGGTCAATTCTGTACATTAAATATATTTTCAAAAAAACTATCAGGGGTTGATTAGTGATCGATACTGATGCCAAAAATGCAATCAGTAAAATTTTTGTCTGTCTGTCTGTCTGTCTGTCTGTCTGTCTGTATGTATGTTCCTTATAGAAACAAAAACTACTGGACGGATTTTAACGAAACTTAGTACAATTTTTCTTCATACTCCTGAGCAACTTATAGGATACTTTTTATCACGCTACAATCAATAGGAGCGGAGTAGTGAAGGGAAATGTTGGGAAAACGGGAGAAGTTACTGTTAGGAATAGATACTCCTTTAATATCTATAACCAGCCTTAGATGTTACCATAGCAACCAAACGTTGTTGATTGTCATCAATGTCACTACAAAATGTTGACTTTACAGTATACGTTAATAATATTCGTTTATTTATTGTAACCGTTTTATTCGATTCTACAGTATTTATATCTGCTTTAACATGGTAGCAGAGCGTGGTTAAGGTACCCTGATGGTTCTATTTTACTGCATCAGAAATCGTACATCGCTCGCATATTGCAAAGGTTTGTCATGGAGAAATGTAAGCCAGTGCCAACACCAATTTTAAAAGCAAATAATGCTCAAGATGTTAATGAAGTTTCAGTGAACTTCCCGTACCGTGAAGCTGTTGGATCACTAGCTTTTTTGATGGATCACTAGCTTATTTGATGACAAGCACGAGGCCTGACATAGCCTTTGCTGTCAGTGTTGTATCTCGAAATTTAGATAAACCTACAAGGGAGAACATCATCAATATCAATGCGTTACTTGAAAGGGACTATAGAAGAAGGCATCGTTTACAAGCCAGGAAATAGGCATAGTTTAGAATGTGACGCTGACCACGGAGGTGATCATGAAACTGGAAGGTCTACCTCAGGCATTCTTTGTATGTATGCTGGAGGTCTAATATCCTGGAATAGTAAACGCCAGAGCACAGTAGCGATTTCATCCACCGAGGCAGAAATAGTGGCAGCAAGTTAAACTGCTAGCGAAATTATTTGGCTTCAAAAAATCATGAAAGATATCAGCAATTAAGATGGCTAAGAATCCGCCAAAATTCGACCAAATGACCAAAAACATAAGGATACGATCATTCTTTATACGAGAATGTGTTCAAGATGGAAGCATTACCATCTGCCATGTGCCAGCAACCAGGCAGATTGCTGATATGCTCACCAAACCACTTTATGGGCCTAGAATTGAAAGTCTCAAGAAGATGGCTGGCATTATAAAGAGAGGTGGATGTTAGGAATAGATACTCCTTTAATATCTATCACCAGCCTTAGATGTTACCATAGCAACCTAAACGTTGTTGATTGTCATCAATGTCACTATCTTCACTTGACTAAATATATTCTTTACTAATATTCGTTTATTTATTGTAACTGGTTTTATTCGATCCTACAGTAGGTACTTATATCTACTTTAACAGTTACTCCATTTTTAAGCTTCCGTCGCGTGTGCAGCCTTAATGGTTAAAGTTTTATAGAAATCACGTATGACGGAAATATTCTACATAAAATTGTCTAAAAAATATCCCGCAACAGCATATGTCTATCTTTTGTGGTTGTCTCACAATAACACGTGTAACTCCTGATAGCTTAGCAGTTCGGAGCATTCTGATTATATTTGTTTACTCTTACATTTATAATACTCTCACTCATCCCTAATTTTAAAAAGTTAACATTATTACCCACCTATTCAATAAAAAAATAATCACAGAAATCGGTATAGAAACACCAAACCAAACTATTAAGTTTTCCGTCATAGACTGCTCTTTACCATCAATTTTCTTCATAAGAAGATAGTAATGGGTTATAGCAAAATCTCTTAAAACGGCACGCGGACGAAGTCGCGGCGGGAACAGCTAGTACTAACTAAATGGTTATTTGGCTATGTCTATTGGTAGTCAAGTGAAAAAACAACTATGTGGTCATTATTTAATTTATTCGCATATAATAATTGATTATGATACATGAAGCGTTCTCGCAAGTGGCTCGTCGTTGCGCTAACACATCGACCGCTACTCGCCTGATTCAACTTCAAATTACATTTATTATTTTATTAATATTGCATCGACATCGTTCTGCAAAACCGTCGCTACATAATATTCACTAATGAGAGTTTTCGAGGCAGCATCGGTCACGGACGCGCGTCCTCGCGACTCGCGGCCGCTCGCTGCGAGGCCGACGACGACCGTTCGCGTAATATACTTAAACATAACAGTCAAGGAGCCGGACGTCGTCCGTCGAGCGATCTATTTACATACAAACGGAACGCTTCCCGCGGTCGGCGGCGTCGGCCCGGGCCGAGAGGATAGCTGCCGGCCTGCGCCGCAGCGCATCTAAGTAGCTTAAATCACTTTCATAATTTACGTCTTAATTAAATACCGAAAACCTAATAGACGGCGCCGACGACGTGGGTACTCGAGTACCGTGCGGACGCGACTGGGGCGGAGAGGCCTGCGCGCGACGCGCTTGCTGGCCGCGCTTCACTCCGCCTTCAGGTCGGCGCTGGCGGCGGGCGACGCGTCCGGCGCGCACGCCTCCGCCGCTGGGCCGACGCCGACGCTCTCGTCCCCGCCCCCGCCTCCGCCCCCGCCGCCACCGCCCGCCGCCGGCGAGCAGACCTCCGCCGCGCGCTCACCGCCGCCGCCGTCTGCGTACAACAAGACATCATTTGACGGGCGGATGTCTAACGTGGCACCCCGCGCACGTTGCGATCGTGTCGAGTACTAACTGCGCTGGTGGTGCTGATAGTAGAGCGCGTGTCGCGGCGGGTGCGGCGGCGCGAGGTGTGCGCGCGGCGGCGGCGGCTGCGCGTGCCGGTACAGCGGCATGGCGGGCGCGTGCGGCCGCTGGATGGGCGCGGGGTAGCGCGGCGCGGACATGCCGCCGCGCGCTGCGCCCCCGCCCGCGCCGCCCCCTCCGCCGCCGCCGCCGCACCGGCCGTTCGATCCGCCGCTCACCATCTGCGAAACAACAGGCTGCATCACATTTCCGCACTCATGGTCCGAGGCCGGCTAGAGTCGGCGATAGGGCGGTACGCTAGGTACCTGCTGCTGGTGGTGCTGGTGCGGCGTGAGCGCGGGCGGCGGGTGCGGCGGTGGCGCGTGGTACTTGTGCTGCGGCGGCGAGTGCGGCGGCTTCTGCTGCTTGTTCTGCTGCTGCTGCTGCTTGGGCGTGGGCGAGGCCGAGTCGCACAGCGGCGCGAAACCGTTGGCGTGCTCGTGCAAAGGACTCTTCAGCTGCTGCTGCGGCACGGGCCGCGGCGGCGCCGGCGCGTACTGCTGCTGCATCGGACCGCGGTACTGCTGCTGCTGTTATACAACTACTGTTAGCATAATATTGACTTAAACTATCAGCCTCTCTGAATAAGTCCGAATTAAAACGGATACTAATCAGAGTGGGAAGAGCAGTGAGATGAAGTTACCTGCATCTGTTGAACCGCGGCTGCGACCTGCAGTTGCGAGGACAGGAACTGCGAGCCGAATGCGGCAGACTGCGGTTGCTGCGTGAACTGCAGCGGGTAGGTGGGCGCGGGCGCACTGGCCGGCTGGTACGGCGAGTAGTACGAGTTCTGTGGCGGCGCGGGCCGCGGCAGCAGACCGGGCAGGGAGTAGGGCGCCTCGCCCACCGGGGTGGAGTACCCGAGGTATTGTTGCTGGTAGGCGCTGACGCCGCCCACGCCGCCAACACCACCGACGCCGCCGCCTTTGCTGCCTGCACACATTACTTTTCATAAGACTCTTACTTCTTGTACAGAACAATGCAATGCTTGAATAGTTTTTTGATAAATAGTATTGCTATTTTACATAAATTCTAAATGATAGATAAAAGTGGTTAGTCCTGAAGAAATAAGACTCTAGCGATAAGACCGCCCATTGTACTGTATTTTGTTTATTTTATTTATTTATGTATTTTTGTCAATAGTTTTAAGGTATACAATAAAGTATGTAATTTCATTGCAATTAGTCGTACTCACCGATGGCGCCAATCTGCTGTGTTGAGGGCTTGACCGTGGCCGACATGAGCGAGTTAGATGTGCTCGATATGAGCACGGTACTCGGGTTATTGCCGAGTTGACCGGATTGGCCGAAACCTCCACCACCGGCTGTCGCCGCCTGTAGTGACAAACGAATTAATTAGTTACCTATTATCATAGAAACATATTAAGTAATATTGCTTTAAATAAAAGTAGCTCACCATCCGGTACTGATTTGGAAGGCTCTGGAACATGTCTGGTGGCGGTTGATAGTTATAAGGCGCCCCAGACCCAGCACCGTATGGCGCTCCAGGGAATCCTCCGAATTGGCCGCGACTCTGATCAAGGAAAGCTCCGTATAAGCCACCTTGTTGCGGCAACTGTTGCGAAGAGCCCAGAAGTTGCTGTGACGAGTTGAACAACATAGCGGGCGGCGAGGGGACGGAGAGACCTCCGTACCCTCCCTGATAGCCCACGTGGTTGTAATGTTGGGGCGGAGGCGATTGCAGTTGCTGTGTCGGCTTCACTTTGCATACGTTAGGAGGCGCTCCTGTCTCCGTACTTTGTTCCTCAAACCCAGCAAACTGCAGATCCTCTGAGCCCTCGGCTACGGCAGGCATTTCCCACACTTTCTTCACGCTGGCGATTTTTAAGTTGAGATCAGCCGCCAGCGGGGATATGGTGTTGGAAGTACTCATGTGCACTCCTCGCGGCATACCTAGAGACTTCGACGATTTATCTTCCGTAAGTTGCCCCAGATCAGAGTCGAAAGCGAAATCGAGCTTCATATCGGATGAGTCTTCAGCTTTTTGTGTCGTATCGAAGGACATTTGTAGGCCGAGAGGCGGTTCAGTGTCGTTCACCGGCCTACCGTTGTCTCCGATAAGTTCCTGAATGGATCGCGGACGTCTCACGTCGGCGCCGTTGAACGCCAACGGATGAGCTTCCATTTCAGGTGGCATTTCCTCAGGCTGCGGAGGTTTACCTATGTTTGTATTAATTTGATACTTCTGTTGTAGCGCTTCCTCGGAAGGAGCGGACTTGTAATTGGTGTTCTCGAAAATAATAGTCTCTACTGGCGGGGTAGTTCCATCTAATACTTCAGACTTATCAGCGGGAACAGCACAAGTAGCCGCTAGCGGCTTGATTTCAATGGGGGCCTCAAGTGGCGTGCTACGCTGACTCGAGTGCGCTGATTTGTTGGGGATAACCTCTACAGGTTCTTCAATATTGCCGCGAAGCGATTGTGCAATAGGTTTGTCCCAGGCGTTCACCGCCGGCGGAGGGGGCGCGGCGCCGGTGTCGGGCCCGTAGCCGCTCACCATGCCCAGTTGTTGTTTCTGCCTCTGTTTCACGAAGCGAGGCGCTAAGTTAGCCTGTCGAGGGCGCGGCTCATATTGTCCATTTTTGTTAGCGACTGGCGCCGCTCCTCGCGGGTTGGATTTGTCACTTGAGTTTCTGCTGGAAGAACCGTTCCGCCCATTACCTTGGTTAGAATGAGACCTTGGTTGTTGCTTGGCAGCTTGTTGGGTTTCTTCCTTAGCAGGAGGACCTCGTGTGTCCTTAGAATTTTTCTTGTTTCGTACTTCCTGGAAACCATCATCAGCAACATCATCATCTTTCTTGGCAGTGGATATCTTAAGATCAGTCATAGCCTCTGTTACATCAGCAGTCTTATTATCGCCTACGTTGTCTTTCCTGACTACTTGGTTATTGTTACGCGGATTATTTCTATTGTTTTGATTGCGTCCTCCCGGAGCGCCCTTTTGAGAATGTCTTCCTGGAACTGATCGGCGGCGTCCACCGCCGCCTTCGGAATGTTCAGACGTAGTTTCCCAATTTTCATCTTCGCCACTGACGGGACCTTTCGGTCTTCTATCGCGACCTCTGCCCGTGGCCTGCGAACCGGGACGAGGTCTGCCTTTTCCTTTTTCTTCTACTGGCAAATTATCTTTGCCCTCCTCGTTTTCTTTTGCAGCCCTATTAGTCTGATTGAAGGGACTTTTGGTATTAGGAGGTCCATAGCCAGTGACCCTCTTAGCCGGCGCCGGAGGGCGCGCGGTGCCCTGGAAGCCTCCTCGGCCGCGCCGGGACGGCTGCCCGCGGGGTGCAAACGGCTCTCTGTTCTCGAATCCGTCAGCAGTAAGCATCCCTTGCTCAGTCGGTGCAGCTCGGTTGACATCATCATGTCGCTCTTGCTTCTTAGGCCCGCGAGGACTTCGCGGCGCTCGTCTACGTTCTTTGCGTTCCACGTTCGGTGCTCCCTCTGCGGAGCCGTCAGATTCACTAGCTCTATTATTAGAGCGCGAACTTCGATGAGATCGCCGCCCACGAGATTCTCTCGATCCCCAACCTCTATTATTGTAGACGGCAAAGCCGGTTCCACCGCCTCCAAATCCTCTACCCTTCTTCTCAGATCCAGACCCACTAGATTTACGTTCAATTGGTTCTTTAGGTGTAATTTTATTATTACTTGGCTCATGAATACCCTGTAATTCCTGTTTTTTATCATCACGCTTTGTCATGTCTGGAGTATTTTTGACTGGTTCCACAGTAATTTCGACAGTTTTAATTACACTACTTGCAATACTTGGAGTATCTAAACTAGGTTTAGTGGCTAGCACAGGTTCAGATATATCTTTCTCAGACTGTTGGCTGTATTTTAATTTATCGAGTTGTTCTGACAGCTGTTGCTGTTGTTTTAGCATTTGAGAGGCTGCGAACGAATCGGCTATATTTGATGGAGGCTGGGCAACAGGTTTCGAGACAGTTTGACGCTCGAAACTAGGGGCTTGTATGGGAGGTTGGCTAATTTGCTGTTGGGGAATTGGCAGACTGGTAGTTTGAGATAACTGTTGATTGTTAGCGCCCGATACTGGAATATTTGTAGTATTATTAAATTTATTTTGAAACGCATTTGCATAGGTAGTATTGTTTGACGGTACATTGTGTGGTGGAGAGGTGGGAGCAATAGTGTGGAGCGAGTTTCTTTGAGAATCAAAGTTAGGAGTAATAACATCTTTTTTGACTTCAGTTTCTCTTGGAGGCGTGACTTTTTCTGGTGGTTTCACAATAATACTTTCTTCCTGAGCAACATCCGCCCAAGAAGCTTTACCAACTTCTTTCTCAGATGAATCGCGCTGTGAAACATTATCAGGAGGAGAATAACTTTTTTCTGAAATTTGGCTAGCAACAGGTTCTGTAGCAACAAATGGTTCAGCAACTCCTATGCTCTTTCTTTCAAACACTTCGCTCAGTTTGTCAGCGGCAGATCGGTTGCTCTGTTCGATAGCATGTTCCAATGAAAATTTTCTGTCTGTCTCATTCTTGCCTTTATATTCGTTAAAATCTTTATATGATTCTTTCGAGTTTGATCTATCTAACTCTCTGCCTGATTTTTCATAATCTTGCATTTCAGAACGCCATTGAGGCCCAGCTCCTTCCTTATCTCTCCTAAACTCATCTTCACGGTCTGAAAAGTCTCTGTAAAAGAAATAATAATTATAAACATTTATGAATACCACTGACAAATTTAAGTAGAAATGTTTATTTTAGCTATCGCAGGTAAAGTATAGACCTAAAATAAATAATAACCTTGAATAGGATCGGCGTCCGTTGTTGTGCGGCGCGTGCCTCGGCGCGGCGCTGTACGCCTGCGCGGGCGGCGGCTCCTGGCGGCGAGGGGCCGGCTTGCCCGAAAACGCCCATCCTTTGTTATGCTGATCATCTTGCTGCCTACTTTGTTGCTGTTTCAAAAACCGGGGAGGTATATTAGCTTGGAAGCTCTTGGAAAAGGCCGGGTTGTTTTGGTCGCGGTCGCGATCGCGCGCATGTTCCCGGTCGCGGTCTCGATCGCGGAAGTCGCGATCGCGCTCGCTACGGTCCCGGTCGGCGCGATCCCGGTCGCGGTCCGTGCGGTCGCGCTCTCGGTCGCCGCGGTCCCGTTCCCGGTCGAACCGCTCTCGGTCGGCACGCTCCCGGTTATCGCCTCGGTCTCGTTCGCGGATGTCCTGTCGCGTGTCCTTGTCGGAGTCGGGTCGGTCCCTGGTGTCGTTGCGTCCTCGGTCCCGGGGCTCCTTGTCGCGGTCGCGATCCCTATTGTCCCTGTTGTCACGGTCTCTATTGTCGAATCGCTCCCTGTCGTTGCGATCGCGGTCTCTGTTATCCGCACGGTCCTTATCGCGCGTGTCGCGATCGCGCGCTTCATTACGTTCCTTGTCTCGGTCCGATCTGTCGACGTCGATCCGGTCTCGCGAGTCCCGGGACTCAAGGCGGTCTCTGTCTGGTTCGCGGTCGCGTTCCCTGTTGTCGTTGCGGTCGCGGTCGCGGTCGCGATCACGGTCACGATCGCGGTCACGGTCGCGCTCACGATCGCGGTCGCGGTCGCGGAACTCTTTAGACGGCTGCGCGGGCGGTGGGTCTCTGTTCTCTCGGCGGCGCAACTCCTCCTTCATCTGGCGCGCGCGCGCGGCGGCTTGCTCGATCTCATTCCTCTGCTTCTGTCGTCGCTCGGTCCACAGCTGCTCCTCGTCGCCCGGCTCGGCATGCGCCTTCGGCTCGGAGCGTTCGTGTTCAATACTGGCGCGGTTATTGTTCTTTCTAGTTGAAGTCTCTCCATCTGAGAAATCTAGTTTTTGGCTGAAATAGAGAGTTTTTGATTACTCACTTTATTGTACATGTCAAGATCGATAGTGATGAATAAGACACGCCGCCCATCAGCACGGTTTCGCGAGTTGAAGATGTTTCAATACTCACTCGTAATCAATATCATCGTGCTGCGCCCAACCGGCATCCCTCGATATATCATCTAACGACGAGATCTGGTCATCGCGCAGAATGGGGCGTGCGGTGAGTACTTCGACGGCGCGCGGCGTGGGGGGCGCGCGCTGCGGCGGGGCGCGCGGGCCGGGGGGCGGGGGCGCGGCGCCGCTCCGCGAGTCGCGTAGCGAGCCCAGCCCGCCCAGACCGAGCCCGCCGCCGGTGCTACCTTTCACCAGCTACAAAACACATTTATACTTAATCCATGCAGTCTATCTAACCTTTAGTGCTGGCTTTTCTTCATAAATACGTTACTACATATATCTGAACTTTACTTGTCTGTTTCTTTGAAACTCACTCTGCCGAATCTTTTTAGCTATCCTTTTTGATCAAACAATATATTATAAGCATTATCAGTCCATCCATGTAGAAGTAAATCATTATATAAATTAAATACGAACATCACCGCTCTATAAGGAGGCTCCTCAATAGGATAATGGTTGCTAAGAACCTTGAGTGGCAATGAGGAACACAGAGATTATATACAACAACAACAACAGTGCCACTAACTAAAGCAATAGCTTCCTAAGCTTCTTTGTTGATTTATCTGGTTATAACTTGCACCAGTTTGTAAATATTGTGCCCAATACACAGGACTAATTTATCCCAGGAACTGCTAAAAATTATCAGTCAATATACTTTTCCAATTACTAAATTAATGTACTACACAATTATATCAGTCCACAGCTGAACGTAGGTCTCTCCAAGAGGCGCCACAGAGTCCGGTCTCCATATAGCAAATAAAAATGTAACATAATATTAAAGAGTAAACATACAAATGAAGGCAGAATGGCACGATAGGCAGGTGTTTGTTGTGATGTGGCCGTGGGTGCGACCGCGGCGGCGGGTGCTGCGTTTGATTCTTGACGGGCGCCGACGGTGGCGCCACCGGACGTCCAGCTGCCTTCGGCTGTGAATACACAAACCAATTTAAGATAAAGATAAGATAAAGATATTTTTATTGGCAACAAACATGGTTATTTACATGGGTATCCAACGACCATAACAAGGTACATAATACTATTTGTTATTCATTACATGTTCATGGTTGGAGAAACATAGGTACCCAAACTAGGTAAAAAAACCTGTATGATGGCTTACGAATTTATTACTAACTAAACTAGCTCACGTTATATTTTGAATAATATCTTTATAAACTACTAGCTGACCCGTGCCCACTTCGTTGTGCATAATTGAAGTTTTAGTGAGGATCCCTACTTTTTTTGAAAATATAATATAGCCTATGACACTCAGCAATAATGTGGCTTTCTATTGGTGAAAGAATTTTTAAAATCGGTTCAGTAGATTCCGAGATTACCCCTTACAATTGAACAAATATACAAACATACAAACTTTACCTCTTTATAATATTAGTATAGATATTAGTATAGATATCCTATGTTGTGTTATGTACAAACTATAGCATTGGGAAGTTTCATTAAATCCATTTAGTAGTTTTTGCATGAAAGAGTAACAAACATAAATCAATCCATACATGCTTACAAACCTTCGCGTTTATAAATTGTGTTGGCCATAACACGAAACTATCAGATTATCAACTTTCTACCACCACCTTGAAATAACAACTTTGATTTCGAAAATACTTGATCAATCGAATTTTAACCCCTAAAAGTAATTATTGTAATCTCTAGATCTCTACTAGGGAATTTCTAAGAGTACATTCCCCTTTAACATTCTTTTGGCAAACAGCCACTTCTCGAAAGGAGTTATGCATGTACATTATTTCTTTGTAAGCAACTGCAGGGACTGCAGATACTTTTAAAACGCCTTTCTGAATGCTAGAAAGAAAACTCTCGATGAACTTTATACTGTAGTTTACACTGTAGGTTTTCAAAATGAAAACTTTTAAAGTTATGAAAAGATCTGTTTGATTGTAGAGCTGCTGCCCGCAGAGCAGTCACTCAATATGCTATTGAACTAGAGTGTAATGTATGGAATATTCATGACTTTTTCATTTATAACCTGCCAGGTTTAGTTTTCATTAGTTTTCTAAAGTAATAATATAAAGAGGAAAGATTTGATTGTTTGTTTATTTGCATTGAATAGGCTCCGAAACGACTGGACCGATTTCAAAAATTCTTTCACTGTTGTGAAGCTACATTATCTGCGCTGAACATAGGCTATATTATGATGTAATTTTTTATATAGGCTACCCGTGCGAAGCCGGGGCGTACTACTAGTAGGTTTATAAAGAGAACCAGTATAGATGGAATATGTTAACTAACTCTGTGGTCTCAATTGCGGCTGCGGCGGTTGATCTGTGCGGTGCGCGGGCTGCGCCGCCGACTCCAGCGAAGGGAACTCCGTGCGGAAGTGGGGGGAAGAGGGGGGAGGCAGCGACACCCAGCCGCCGGGCCCAGTCGCCGCAGCAGCATTGACACTCGACGCTAATGGTGCCTGCGTGAGTGAATGTATTTGGAGACTAGAGTATCTAGCAACACTGATTTTATATATCCTTGATATCATCATTCCCCTGCCATTATCCCACCATAAACCAGGTCTGCAGAACATATTTTTTTCTTTTACTCATGCCTATCATTCGAAAATGCTTATAGCATTAAGCCCACCTTTTGTACATAATGAGAATTAGAGTCTAAGAGTTAAAACAGCTTTAAATTGAGTGTAAAGTGTAACTTCCTGGAGACAGAAGTGATAGTAGTGTCTTCCATTAAATTATATGTAAATAGTCAAACATTTGACTCCCAGCATAGATACCATGTTGAAAATCATGCTGATAATATTATCTGCTGCATTGTTAATTGAGTCATTGTTTGTTTATTTTATTTACATATTTAAAAATTTCACACATAGCTTTAGGAGGACTTAATGCTAAGAGCATTGTCTGCCAGTCTTCCTGGGTGTGCAGAAAGATGGTGTGGCATGTTATACAAAGAAAAACATGTTGTTCTTATTTCTAATCACTTCATGTTATTTAAATGATAATAATATCTATTATTTTATTTGTATATGGCCCTCAGATCTCATAATCTTGGTATCATAGGGCAACTGCTTAGCCCGATATACTACATACACAAGGAATGTAGAGCAATGGTTCTCATTGCAACCGGCTTCGCTATCCCTCCAGCGCATTTTTTCGTCATTGGGCATTATAATTATAACATTTATAACATCTACTGAAATATATACTTTATAGATATGCAAATACTTACTTGAGTCGGGGGATTGATACATGTTGTTGGTGGTGAAGACACAGATGGAGCTACGGCAGTTATAGGGCTGGAACCACAAAAAATAGTTAGAATAGTAGACTTTATTTCACTTTAGATCTCAATTTTGTTATCCAATTACTTCAAATGGTTT
This sequence comes from Ecliptopera silaceata, assembly GCA_932527185.1. Classification (NCBI taxonomy): domain Eukaryota; kingdom Metazoa; phylum Arthropoda; class Insecta; order Lepidoptera; family Geometridae; genus Ecliptopera; species Ecliptopera silaceata. The sequence goes on along the minus strand of OW052193.1, from coordinate 8,774,789 downwards.
AAAATAAATGGCTAGGAGGCTATATTACGAGTTGGTGGTCTCATCAATCCTCTTAAAAGAAAAGATTATGGGTTCAAATTGTTATCATCTATTATAAAGGTAGCTCCCAAGATAGAATAACCTTCAGATATCTGTATAGATATCCAACCATTTGTAGGCACATCAATCAGGTAACAAGGTCACAGAACAAGCCAGTTAGCTACTTCCTGATTCAAATTAGTAGTGAATGACTCAATGAATGTTTGCTTACTTAGCGTTAGGGTCTTGACCAGTTTCAGTTTTTAAAGAAGGTAAATTGGCTGGTGGACGCCTAGTTGAAGGAACTTTTCCAAGACTTTGCATTCCATGTTTGCGGCTAAGTTGAGACTTGACAGAGGATGGTTCCAAATTCTCGTTCTGAAAAATAATAGAATTACAGTAAAATAAAATTACCAATGCTGGAAATGGTAAAGTTAGTAACAATTTTGTTAGGTATAATATTATTAACAAGGTGATGCAATAATCTTGCAAGTAACCAAGCATAGCATAACCATAGTTACTGGATAACAAGCTCTAAACTAATAAAGATAGGTCTCAGATTATATTTATTTAACCCATAATGCAGTTGTAATGTGCTTGGACTACAAACCTCAACACAAACTTTCACAATGCAGTATGACAACATAAGTATCGTTTAAATCAGGTCAAAATATATTGTTCTGCAAATATGAGGATTTTTTAAGTAGGTATTGAACTGAAATTAGAATCTTGGCCAAGGTTGTGACTTCAATGTAAAACTTGACATGAATTATAACAATACAAATATGCTAATTTTGATTAACTGTCAGATTTTTTATCTTACAAGGACACTGGCTATTTTGAAAGTGCACTATAGTAATTTAATTGGTTGTGTACAGTAATGCAACCTATATATATATAGTTGCACCTTACCAAACACTACTTAGTATTATTATAAGAACAAAAACAGCTGATTGTCAAATTCAACTTGACAAATGCCAAATATCTATTGAATCTAAATAAATTTTGTTTCTAGAGGCATCCTCAGAATGTTTTTATTGTAATTCTAACCATAGATTAAATATATATTTGTGGGATATTAAAGTAATAAAAAAATATTATAATTAAGAAAAAAAAAATTATAGCTACCAATAATCAATATTTAAACAGTAGGATAAAGCTTTCTCTAATATTGAAACCAATGAACCAGTATAATATGTAAATAACAAAGTCAAAACATTTCTTACAATGTTTAGGCAGGTGACTGAGCTAGGTGCATTGAACTCACAGAATATCATTCAGGGCAATAATAATGTAAGGAGATAGAGAGTGTATGTACCTCTTGTGTCTACATAATCAATAGCAGACAATGTGAATGAATGGCTAGAGGCTACTCACCTTGTTAGCACAGTACAAGCTATTAATGTCCAACTTCTGATATTTTTGTTTGCCGGACGTCGGCTTGCTCTGCGCCGTAGTGCCTCCGCCGCCCGGCGTCGAGAGTGCAGACATGCTGCGACGTACACACCATCAGGAGGTTACCCTCTCACCGACCACCAACTGCAATGCAACCAGCACCAAGGCACTTCACAAACAACGCTTCCATTCGCTTCACAACAGGATGATCAATAATGTAATTCACAACTCCATTTGTTCCACTTGTATGAACAATTAATCTACGCTAATGTCCTGGCCCTGGACTTCTTGTATCACTATGAACAAAATCACTTTCACAAAACAATATTTGGTGCCCTGCCCTCTGTATTGACGTGTTACATCCGTCGAAAACGCTGGATCGATGACTCCTAGATTTCACTCCCTTTCGTTACTATACTTAGATTCCGTTAGCTTTGTATCGATCTACATAATTTTAACGGTACTAACATTGAAGATGTAGAAGAACCGTAAATAAACGAATTCCTAGTCTTTGTCGTCTTTGCAATACCGAAATAAATATATACCTTGAGCCGTTACACTTGATATCACAGAATAAAAAATACACAATCACAATTGCTAAGTCCTAAATAGAGATTATTTCCGATTAAACTTTATTCTACGCTAGCAAAACTTATATCACTTTATTCTAAGATGGCGTCCGTCCGTCCGTCTCAAAAAGACGATCTCCTTCTATAGTGACGTCACAAAGCGACACAAAAGACGCGCTAAAGCGTACTCTAGCGGAAAAATTGCGCGTAAATAAAGTAATCACACACGATCAAGCAAAAAGCAGGCTTGATCGTATTGAGGCCAAAAAATTATTATTTCTAATTGATTGGCCAAATTAATGCTTTACTAAGTAGTTGTTGTATTTTATTTGAGTCTCAATAATAATCGATCAAAAACTAGATATATTATGTATATAATATTTATTAATACACAAACAAACTTACGACTATACAGTATTTACAAAATGTACATTTACATATAAAATACATAAGAAACAGCTGAGCTATCTACAGACCGTTGCAAACGATCTATAGATAGTTCAACTGATCCAAATCAGTACCAATCGGAAGCGTACCCATTAATACTTTATTATAAAAAAGTACAAAATGCCATGTAAATGACTGATCATCTATAAAGAACTTAAACAAGGTAACAAAAAAAATCAAATTATTATCTGTAGTGAGATCTGATTGGCTGAAGACATCTGACATTTGACAATGGGCCATTCTCAAAGTTATTATGCGGACAGCATTTGGAATCGATGTGGACTCGATAGTGTTCGATATGATTCGAGATTATTGTTTTTATGTATTATTGTTTCAGAAGGTTTTAGAAGAATCTTTTAGCTTAGTTACTTACTTTACTTTACTTCAGGTTAGATTATTTGGTCCATGCTCTATGAATAATAAATAAATCAATTATTTTATCTACTTTGTCAAGTTACAATAAAATAAAATTGCAGAGCCTTGCTTGTCAGATTTGTTTAGCGAGCTACATCAATAGCAAAATATTACTTCCACATATAGTAAAAATTGGTAGATGAGTTCTTAAATAAAACGAAAACCCAAAAAAGTTAGTCTTTGGACCCAAAATGTATCTTGGACAAATAAACCTTACCTTAAAACACCTTATGGCTTAAAACTTTAATTATAAGTGATGAAAATGTTGTTAATATCGTAAAAGCCTACTTATGTATCTACTCTTAAAAAAAGTAATTTATTCCATTTTAGAAATACATTTTTTTCCCCGTAGGTATAATAGGTACCTATGTATGCATAGATCATTTTTTAGGTTTGATTAAGTACCTAAATAACTTAGTAATTTACATAGATGTGTATTCTTACCATATTTCTATGTATTTTTAGTCAACGACGTTAAGATTTATCAGTCTGTTCTGTATAGTACACTTGCTCGGGTATACTCTTCGGAAATTCAATGATTCCTTGCAGAGGTATAGAAAATACGTACTGCTGTCCTTTTCTGATACGCATGCGTAACGGGATACTTATACCATACCATACTGATGTAAGAAAAATCAGTAGGTGGAGATCTGCGGAGAAGTTCATAGGTCGTGAAGCGCTTGATAAATCCGGCAGCCATGTCGGGGAATATCGGAATGGAACAATTGATCCCAATTGTCAACAAATTACAAGATGCTTTCACACAGCTTGGGGTGCATATGCAGTTGGATTTGCCACAAATTGCTGTAGTTGGAGGTCAATCTGCAGGAAAAAGCTCAGTTTTGGAGAATTTTGTTGGAAAGTAAGTACCTAATATACCATAGCATTTCCATTCTGTATGTATTGGTGTTGTATAATTTACAAACAGGTATTACTTTGTTATTAATGATCCTTTTAAAAGACAAGTAAGGGGTGTAAACTTTGGCGTACTTTAACTACTCGTACGTATAGAAATAAAAGCTAGCACCAAGGGAGTGTCTTTACACTTAGTTTACTTATAATCAATTGATCAGTTGCAACGTTATGTTTTGCGCAATTTTTTTATTTGAATATTATTCATTATTCATTTTGTTACTTAAGATAAAGGACTATTATTGCTGTTACACACTCGTAATATTCTGATAATACTGGATACAGGTTCAAGATTTCATTATAAATCAATTTTTTGCAGGTAAGTATTTCATTATTTCCACATAATTTTTACGTTATGTGTATAGACATCATATTTTTGTCCGGTGGCCTAGATTTAGTGCGCATGTCAAGATTTATTGATTTGAAATAGCACTATGCCATTGGCTGGATGTTCGTCGTACTAACTATATAGCATGTTTAAACTACATAACCGTATCTCAAATTGTTATATCTATTACATAAGCAGTTTTTTTTACAATAAATAATAATAAATAATGCTGGACAATCCACACAACATCATCTAGCCCCAAGCTAAGCAGAGCTTGTGTTAAGGGTACCTACTAGAAGACTAATACATTACATAGATAGATTTATTTTTATTATACATACTAGCTGACCCGTGCCCACTTCGTTGGGCATAATTCGACCGTTTTTCTCCGATTCGCTTTGCAAAACGGACTACCACGTAAAAGCCTTTTTATTTTTCAGTTTTGTATATAGCCTATGATATTCAGCAATAATGTGGCTTTCTAATGGTGAAAGAATTTTTAAAATCGGTTCAGTAGATCCCGAGATTACCCTTACAATTTAACAAATAAACAAACTTTACTTCTATAAGTATAGATTTTACTAATTATGAGTTTAACATTATAATGTATACTGTTAAACTCATAACTCTCCTTTTGAATCCACGTAACTAAACCATAGAACCCGCATATACTCCCGTAACCGGCACCAGCTTTATTCCGCTTGACATTTTTCTATTACTTACATTTTTGAACTCGTGATATCTTTTGAATGGAATGTCAAAATTGAATAATTTAAAAAGTCATATAAAGGTATTGAAACAGTCTTAATTATGAAGAAATTTATTTAGATAAGGATTAATACCAAAGCACAAATAAAGAACGTTTTCTAGCGGCGTCATTTTAATTAAATTTTTTCTATATTAAAACACTTATAGTGACATATCTGTAATATTTAGACATATGCTGTCGCTGACTTTTTTGTGGATGATGATGTGTTCTACAAAATTGTAGTACTTAATTTCTTTCTATCATCAATAGTTTTCGCAGCGCACGCGATGTAAGTAATTTCTTAGGTATTTTTTTTACACCTTGGGTTACCTAATCGAAGTTTTAGTAAGAATCCCTAATTTTTTTGAAAATATAATATAGCCTATGACACTCAGCAATAATGTGGCTTTCTATTGGTGAAAGAATTTTTAAAATCGGTTCAGTAGATCCCGAGATTACCCCTTACAATTGAACAAATATACAAACATACAAACTTTACCTCTTTATAATATTAGTATAGAAATATAGAAATAAACACCCAGAACACCTGGAATAAATATTTGTAGATCGTACAAACATTTATCCCAAGGCGGGAATCGAACCCGCGACCTCCGCGTCGCAGGCGGACCATCGCCCACCGCGCCACATCGGTCGTCACAATATTTGCTTTGAATTAATAAATTAGGATATGATGGGTTAATTAGGTATATCATATATGAGTAGGAGAAATCGTATACTATAATAAAGAAATAGGTAGTTAGCTTGGTATAATATATTGATTTATACTAACGTACAATTAATAGAAAGTTATAAAATCAAAGTAGGTACATGTTACCTTTATAAAGCATTTATTTGTGGGTAATTAATAAGGTTGGTATCAAGTTTGTACGTACTACTGACCTAACTTTGGTTCCTGGTTTATTGTGTATGTAGTGTTTTTATGTAGTTTTTTTAGTTAGTTATGTAGTTTAGTTTTCGAGTGAGTTAGGTTTTAGGCTGGTGTTTTATCAAGCAAAAAAAAAATTAAAAAAAACCATACTTTCTTTTGATTTAAATTTTGGTTTGATTGCATTGTTTTATAGCATGGCATTGAAACTTACTACACATTCATTTAGTTTATCTTTCTACGCTGCTTTGCATTCTAATTTACTGTAATCATCTACTTTGAGAGTTATTTGGTAGCGACTACTTATATCTTGATATCATCACATACTTACACATGACTAAATGTCACCTCAAATACATATAAATAAAAACGGTTTTCTTAGTATCATAAGATAGTCTAAATCGCAACTCGATGAAAATGAAAGACCGATAAAGTGAAATAAAACCTAAACACAATTTTTTTAATACTTAATATAATTTGATCGATTATTTTGGACAATCGATAAAACTATAGAATTGAAGTAATGCAGAATTGCCCCTTCCTCCATATTGAAAAAAAAAACAGTTTGATGATGATGAATTTGGTGAAGAGCGAGTGTAATTAGTGTTTTTAATGATAAAACTTTAATGTATCGTTATAAAAATGGCTGGGAATTCAGGAATGCAACATTTGATCCCAATTGTAAACAAACTACAAGATGCCTTTGTACAAATGGGAGTACACATGTCCCTGGATCTCCCTCAGATTGCAGTTGTGGGTGGTCAGTCAGCAGGGAAAAGTTCGGTCTTAGAAAATTTTGTCGGCAGGTAAGGTTGAGTGATAAAACAACTGGCAATAGTAGATAATCAACGTCCAAATTGTAACCTATTAGTTGAAATGCTCCTATCTTCGGTCACCATTTCATTTTGGTTTGTTTACTGGGATGGGAACTCCATCATGAGCAAGGCTGATGTCTCTTAATTTTTTAAATTCATTTTATCTCCCACGATTTATAATGACATTGTGGCTCTTCTTTCATGTTATTGCAATTACTACATTCAAGCATATGACTCATAGCTCCTTCCTGCACAACACAATAAACAAAAGATTTATAAACAATTTTTTTGTCTTGGAGTTTAAAGAAAGATATTCTGCCTATTTCTGTTGCCAACATATATATTTTTAAAATTTACCTCATTTCATTTACTTGTAATTTAAATTGTTAATTTGTAAACAAAGAAACTTAAACAGAGTGCATCTTACTCTAATACACTATGTGTAATTCTGAGAACCCGATTCATCTCTTTATATTATTCCTTACAGAATATGACTGAAGCTTCACACATATTCTGACATAAACCATATTCACTTAAATAATAAATAAAACTTATCTCTGTATCATTAGGTTCTGTGATATCTTCAATATCATGCTTGATAAATTAAACAAGTACTAACATTGTTTTGTTACGCTGTGATACTGTTCTCTATATGTACTGGCACTGCCACATTTTGCATTTATCGGCTAAGCCTTTCGGTGTGATTGGGAGTTAAAGTTATCATTCTGAAATTATAATGCAACATGGTTGATGAACTTCTATCTATGAATATACATTTATTAAATTATTACCTAGTATTTTGAACAGGCACAATACACAATAACTATGAACAAAAAATGAATAAATTCTATAATTTACTCTACATTGTTACAGAGACTTCTTGCCACGAGGTTCAGGCATAGTGACTCGCCGACCACTGATTCTTCAGCTCATACAAGGAAATGGAGGTAAATAATAGACGCTAACATTGCCGTTATCCATACAAAGTCTCACTCCATTACTGCAAAAGATGTGAGAGATAATGCAAATACACCCCCAACATTGAGATTGCGGTCAAGGGTTTGCCTATAATGCATAAAAAACATGTCAGCCATGTTAAACCATACAATAAATTAATAATGCTGGACAATCCACACAACATCATCTAGCCCCAAGCTAAGCAGAGCTTGTGTTATGGGTACTAGATGACTGACATACTTAACACAATACATTACATTATATAGAATACTCAGTACACTTTTGATTCAGAACGCTCGGAATACATTTTTGCAGATGGTACAAACATTTATCCCAAGGTGGGAATCGAACCCGCAAACATTCGCGTCGCAGGCAGACCTTCGCCCGCCGCGCCACATTCAATATTGTACATGTTTAGTTAAACTGAGTGAAACAAGTTTCTTTCGGTTTGATGCAAGTGCTTTATTATGGATAATTGCTATAAATATAAAATGTTGGTTGCAGTATGTCTATTAGCATCTGATATCCATTATCATATCACAATGACCAAGTTGTATAGTTATTTTAAATATAAATTTAATCAGTACTTAACCCCTGATAACTATCTAGATTCTAGATTGAGGTTTAGATAGGTATTTCCTTGGAAGAGATAAAATACCTTTATGTATGCACATATAAAGCAATCTGACAGATTGGAAGCATATTTTTTACACTAATATTTGGCTACAATTAATCACATTTCCTGTCCCCTCAACCAAGGGTAATTCCTTGGAAGAGATAAAATACCTTTATGTATGCACATATAAAGCAATCTGACAGATTGGAAGCATATTTTTTACACTAATATTTGGCTACAATTAATCACATTTCCTGTCCCCTCAACCAAGGGTAATGACCCCCATGACCCCTCCTTGGTTCTGCTCTTATGCAGATATTATTGGGACTCCGCTTCCTAAGCTCTCACAAACATTATACAAATGCTGCTAGTGAGGATCAGACTTGTATACTACTTGAAACATATGAGATAATGAGCTTAGAAAAAAATATCATGATGTGCCAACTCCACCTACATAAGACAACGATTTTTTTATATAGTTATGTATGTTTTACATCATCTTAGCGTTTATACTTTAGATATTCGGGTCCCTAGCTTAGCGTGTATTTGGCATTTGCTCACAAAGCGTGACGTCACTAATCTCTGACTCAGACGTATTGTAAGACAGTAGCCAGAAATTACGTTTTTTTCTCTCCACTTGACCATGACTGCATGATATAAAAGTCCGAAATCTAAATTAGTAGTTCTTTGACCTGAATGTCAACATTAATATTGTTTTTTGTATTATTTTAACGCCGCGCCGGTACGCCCCCTTAGGTACCTAACCTATTGATTTATATCAAACACGACGTATGTGTTATGTAACATCTTTACGTAAATTATGTAATAAGGGTATCTCTTAAAAAAAAGAACCGAAACTATATTTTAGGCTCAATACCCAGATTAAAAGTAAGAATATGCTGCAATGCCACGAGCGATCTCATTTAGATGTTATGACAAAAACAGGTCTATAAAATGTAGTCCCAAATTACTTATATTTATAAATGATTCTTCTTATTAGTCGAGCTGGATTTGAGACCTTTCTCTCGACGATGTATTCTAGACTCCCAATGATATATTTTGGACGGTCCGAGAGACCGTGGCTTATTATCTTTACTGAGCACAAGTCAGGATATCAAAGTTTCTGAGTATTAAGAGATTGATGGTTGATTTTTCCAATAGAATACGCAGAGTTCCTCCACTGCAAAGGCAAGAAGTTTGTTGACTTCAGCGAAGTCCGGCTCGAGATCGAAGCGGAGACGGAGCGTATGACTGGCTCCAACAAGGGCATTTCTCCAGTCCCTATCAATCTGCGGGTCTATTCTCCTAATGGTAAGAGTTATTTTTATTTTTTGCAGTTTTGCTATGAAATCCTTCTTTGTACGCTCCACAGACATCTTAACCAAAACTAAATCATTCTTTGTACAATAAAATCTCAAAGATTCTACGGGATGATAAGTGCAGGTTCTTCGCGCTTAGAAGAACGGTCAAGAAAATTATGGCCGACGATATTTTCTTATATTTAATTTACGAAAGAAACTTCAGTCGGTGATGATTATATTTTTATTCAGTATAGTAACACTTCAATGCAAGGCAATTATCAGAATACACATCACATTAAAATCAATTAATTTTAAATCAATAAAACCACAATCTCTATTACTTTTAATAAATATTTTAAGTTGTGAACTAAGGTGTGAACAAATTTAGAGCTAAATAAATAAATTATACCAGTCAAAACATGACAAATGCATTACTATTTTGAATTATTGCCTATACGTAATAAGCCTTGCGTTTTTATCTGATGACTGTTTTAAACTAGAGCTCGTTTTGACCAGGAAATGAGGCAAGTGAACTGAAAAAATAATACAGAAAAAGTGTTTTAGACATGTTCCAAAATCTATTTAGTACTCAATGTATCTTATATATTGAATAATCTACTATGGAATGTATGTCAACGGCCCTTGGTCGCCTAAACGCTTCTATCTTATCTCTTTTATAACAATACTGAAATGACACATTTTGATCATCCGCTGTGCAATAAAATTGATAAATTCATAAAAAAACGGATAAACATAAAAAGTACTTAAGTAAGTACATTATTTCGTCTCATCAATAAGGATCTCTGAACAAAATGCTTTATGAATTTGAGTCGGTATTCAGATGGAACATCCAAGTAAGAATGTATTAATGTAATTAATATAATGAAATTACTTTTTATTTTAACCTACTCGTGTAATACACAGTAATTATTACCTCGCACTAAAAAAGTACTTAAGTACATATTTCGTCTCATCAATAAGGATCTCTGAACAAAATGCTTTATGAATTTGAGTCGGTATGCAGATAGAACATCCAAGTAAGGATGTATTAATGTAATTAATATAATTAAATTACTATTTATTTTAACCTACTCGGGTAGGTACAGTACAGGATACCTCGCAATAAAATATTTACATCTATTTAACCCAGTAGTCATGAAAAACCGCGACGGCGACTTTACGAGGCGTAGTTTTATGTCATTAACCAACATTTTCTGATAAAGCTACAACTGTAAACGAGAAGAGATGTTAAAAAATCACATGGCATCAGCTGTTCCGCGCAAGTCTGAACTCATCGATCGGCCCCGCAAACGGGCAAGGCGACCTGCACCTAAAGTTCATAGTTCAATCACACTTTTCTCAGAGCGGCTTCATCTTCTCCAGCTGAGACTTCATGCGTAGTGCACTGAAATCAAGGTCACGGCTTCTTTTGATGAACTGTCCAAAAGGCAACACGTCCTCAGTTCTACAACCGTTGCTCATTGAAACTGTCAGACAACTTTAGTTATTAACTCATGCCATAATAATTGTGTACGTTGGTACTCTACCTATCCATGTACACATTATTCACACTGTTGTTGGTATTATACGTCATTATAAAACTCGCATGCAAAGGAATCTTTAAGTGAGTCAGAGTAATCAGGATGTGATGCGGAAATAACCAATTTATTCTTAGGATTTCTATGCCGTCGATTATCTGTTCTTACCTTACTGCCGACGTTTAAAAATAAATGATAATCTTCAACACAAACTTATCTTTTATTTATGTGTCGTTGATAAGATGGAAGAAGAAATCAAATTTCAAACTAGATTTGGCTACAGATAAAGTATGCAAGTTGAGTGATGCCAATTATGTTTTTATTGAATTACAATTATAAAGGGATAGTCTAACAATAACTCCGAGTTATGCGCTTATCTTTTGTCACATACAGTCGTTTGTCATTTTAATCTGGTAGGTTTAGATCTGTTTGTCTTACGATCATGGCTGGTATGGCTGCACAATTAATGTTATTATGCAAGATTATAGTAACACTCACGCTTGCTATTCGGCACATACACGGTCCGTCTAATAGTGACCTACATGCTCAATCAATGCTTACAAACGTCTTCACAAGGTTATACTATGCGCATCGGGTCGCATCGCGAATAAAGGCCCTATTCATTTTATTCAATGAATTAATTATTGGTTTCTCACGTTATATTTGGCATATTTATATATTCATACATCAACTTTCTTCGAAATCCAACCAGTATTTATAGAACATCTAAACATCTAAAATTTCTAATATAAACTTGGTAAGATACTAATGGCCGGTTTCTCGAACGATGATCAACGAAAAAATCAAATAATTACTATGTGTCAAACTCCTATCAATCGTGATTTGGGTTTCCAGAAACCGGCCGTAAGAATATGAATACCGGGTATGACAACCGGCACTTTTCAAGTTGTATAAAAATAATCACTTTGTATCGATCTTACCTACGCCTACGCTACGCCTCGGAAGTTTCAGCGATAACGCCTTTATACCTATCCTTTGTACTGGGTTTTTCTTTCATTGTGTAGCTGAAGGTTACTCGTTGCTCACATTGGTTAGATTGGTAAAAGCAGCAAGGTTTTATACCAGACAATTTGTGTTTTTATACGTCTTTCTTGTCATTTATTTGCAGTGAAATTGCTGTTACAATATGATTTTAAACTCTGAGATTTAAATACTTTTAGTAATATTAATTATTTAGATATTTTGCCCGAGGACAAAAACAACGAGTAAATCATAAATCACGCTTGTATCTATTTAACCTTATCACATAATACCGGTACTTAACTGTGACTGATTCACATTTTGTAGTATGTATATCAGGCGACTCCCGAGATAAAAAGTTAGCATTATTAAGTATTCTGTGTTAATACTTTGATCAGAAGAGAAACACTCGTTATTGATTAGAAAGACATAAATTGAAATTGTTGAACCTTAGTTAATGAAGCTCAATGTGTCATTGAGCTTCATACAAAATTACAATAACAATCTATGTTATTAATTCCGTTACTGCATTAATACCTGCCGAGGCATTGTTACTTAGTATTAATAATTGGGAAACATTAACCAAAATGTTATTTTTGTTATACAACGGTTTCGTGTAATTATAAACAAACTTACTTAATGAATAATTTCCCGTTAGTCATTTTTGTCTGAGTAGCACACTAATTAAATGATGTTTGTGGTCACTTAATTGTTTAAATGTACGTGAGCATGTTTGAGTTGTGAACTAAAATAAGAAGATAGTTTTTCACGTATTAGCACAGTATATTGAAAGATAAATATAGACTACATTATACACATAGAGTGTCTGTATTATATTGACCTTTCGATCGGGATGGCAAAGGTTGAGTTCAGAGGTATCGCTACCCAAGTAGGTAGAGTTTATTATTAGGTTTATTTGAAATGGGAGGGTTATAAATTTAATCTTGAGAATCAATAAACAGCGTAACCTCTATTATCTCTAATATTGTTCATACATAGCGTGGTCTCACAAGGATTATTTGCTTTGGAACTAGGTTGATCCTCGTGACAGACGCAAACTTAACAAATGACTTGTCTATTAGAAGAAAAGATATTTCACACAAAGACTGATGTCTAATCAAGGCTACTCTACACAATGAGGTTATTTTTATTTGCTACAGGAATAAGCTCGGTTAATTTCCACAGTACTCAACCTGACCCTCATTGATTTGCCGGGTCTGACAAAGGTGCCGATCGGTGACCAGCCGGTCGATATCGAGCAGCAGATCAAGGCGATGATATTCCAGTTCATTCGTCGCGAGTCCTGTTTGATCCTCGCCGTCACGCCCGCTAACACGGACTTGGCTAACAGCGATGCCCTCAAACTCGCCAAAGAGGTTGATCCTCAAGGTAAACCAACAAAATTTACGCATTATAAAAGCAAGTGTTAACTTGCAAATTTGTTAAGCCTTGCATTTTCCTGTTCACTCGAGATTACGTTAACTACAATGTTTTTTTTGGCGATTTTCCTGATTATGTCAACTGCTCTCGCTCAATTTGTTATTAGTAACTCACCTATTTTAATTACTTACCTATATTGGTTAATATTCAACGTTGTAACTGTTTTTGATTAGGTCTCCGCACAATCGGTGTAATCACAAAACTTGATCTCATGGACGAAGGAACTGACGCTCGTGATGTGCTTGAGAATAAATTGTTACCGTTGCGGCGTGGTTACATCGGCGTCGTGAATCGGTCACAAAAAGACATCGATGGACGCAAAGATATTGCCGCTGCTATGGCTGCTGAGAGGAAGTTCTTCCTCAGGTAATAATATACCTACATGTTTTTGAGTAAACGGAACTTCGAAAATATCGTAGGTTATTTTTACAAAAATTTCAAAAACACCCACTTTTTAATCCTTACCCTTTAAAAAAGCGTAATGCTCAAAGCCTCGATAAGGAAGGTTCCTATGTGTAAGTTACAGAAATGTTTCATGTATTATTATTTGAAGTCAAACTGAATTCAAGTATCCATCTGTAAGACCTATTGTAACCAACATGAAGCGACTAATGTATCTATCTATCTTATAAATAACTTGGAAGATTTACTTAGAATCTTGTTTAACACTTGTGAACTTTGACAAGAGGTATTTACCTGAATTCGGTTTATCTCATTTACATAAATCTTTAATTTTCAGCCATCAATCATACCGACATTTGGCCGATCGGCTCGGCACACCCTACCTTCAGCGAGTGCTAAATCAGCAACTGACCAATCACATCCGAGACACACTGCCCGGCCTGAGAGACAAACTGCAGAAGCAACTGCTCACTTTGGAGAAAGATGTCGATCAGTACAAGCATTTCAGGCCTGATGATCCGTCTATCAAGACCAAAGCTATGTTACAGTGAGTATATTGTTCCTATATTCTACTATCATCCAACTTCTTCTTGTGTGTCAAATGTACACAACAAAATTTCAAACAAAGTTCATGTAGAACGGTTTGCTCGTTAAACTAACTCAAAGCAGATTTTATTAGTAAGGAAATTATAACAATTAACTAAAAATATAAACTAGTAGGAAAAATATAATATGATGACTAAACAATCAAACTTACATAATAAATGGTAAAGTTTTAACGTTCTTTAGGTACCATCAAGCCATACTGAACTCAGTATCCTAACTCGCGCTAAAGCTGACTGATTAAGAATCAAACCAATAACAAAGGAGAATGGGCAAATCTCTATGGAGCGTGGGCCACAACTAAAAAACTCGTCCATCAGAGTTGCCACATAATATGTTCAAAAGGGCTTTTACAGGCCTACCATTTACTAATTTTATTGGATTTTTAAACAATTTAATAAACAATTAAAGCCCTTTTAATGTTCTTTTAAACGCCATCACAGTTACTCTTGTGGGCTGTCAGAATTATAAGTAATATGATGTTAAATGAAAAACAATTTCATCGGAATATCTCGATTTCCATGGATTCGGATTTTTTCCGTAAATATAGTAAAATCTTGGCCTGTAAAAGCCCTTTTAAACGTACTATGTGGCAACCTTGAGGGACGATTTTTTTTATTCGTGCCCATTCTCCTTTATCAAATATAAAATAAAATATTTTTTGATATCTGCGCAGTTGTAGTTTAATAATCGTAAAAAAATGTTGAGTTATGTTAATATTTTTTTTTCCTCTTTACAATATTAGTTTAAAATATTGATTACCCCAACGAATGTGCAAAATGAAAAAGGTGAATTCGGAAGGTATGTTTTTATTGAATAATGATTTATTCGTTTTGTACAGGATGATCCAGCAGCTACAAACTGACTTTGAGCGAACCATCGAAGGTTCTGGATCAGCGCAGATCAACACAAACGAGCTCTCCGGAGGCGCTAAGATTAATCGTCTTTTCCACGAACGATTCCCGTTCGAAATCGTCAAAATGGAGTTCGATGAGAAGGAATTGCGACGAGAAATTGCCTTTGCTATTCGAAATATTCATGGTATTAGGGTGAGTGATCAACTTACTAGTACTTACGTAAAACTAAATGGCTTTAAAGTCAAAACAAATGAAAAACGCATAACTTTTTTAGGTCGAAATTGAAATGCTGTTTAAAAATTTTGATAAAGGACTTCCTATTTGCTTTATTTTCCTTCTATCGCAAACTGTTATTGTTACATAAACTAATTAAATTAAATTTGCTAATCACTCATTCTTATTGCCGAGGGAAACTCAATTTGTAGAAAATGTAGTCTGAAAAACAGCGCTGCTCTGCCTTTTGCGGGGCAGCAAACAAGCTGAGACTGAGCCTTTTTGACACTCTATCTTGTTAATTCTACTGTATTTGTATTCTATTATTATGTTGCTTTTCTTTTATGTTCTGTATTCACTGTGTTGTTTTTGTCAAATAAATATATTTCATTTTTTATTTTTCATTTAAAATAGGTATTGATCAGACAACTTACTGGTTCATGGTTTTATAATTTAGTTGAGATATTAATGGCCAGGATTTTTAGATCGCAAATAGTTTAGCGATACACTTGAATCCAATTTCATACAGATTTTATATAATTTTGTATAATTAATGTCAACAGGTTGGTTTGTTCACGCCGGACATGGCGTTCGAAGCTATCGTCAAGAAGCAGATCGGTCGTCTAAAGGAGCCTTGCCTCAAGTGTGTTGACCTTGTAGTGTCCGAATTGTCGAATGTTGTACGCATTTGCACTGAAAGGGTAAGCTCATTTACAATGATTTTTGTTTGATATGATAGAAAAAAATATTAGTGTACTATACCTGACCTAGGAATGTTTAATTAGCTATTTAGGAAATACGTTAAAACTGGCTTCCATTATCGTCAATTTTGAAACACGAAGGCAGAAGAATGAAGATATTTAGAAGAAATATGAAGCGATCCATAATTCTTTCGCATTCTTCACGATACAATTTTAATATTCGTCATCAGTAACTAGAATTCATTCACGCTCTGGTGGGCAATGACCTCTCTTTATCAGCTGCGCTAGCAAACGAATGACATTTCAATAGAAACGGCATTTTTCTATAATTGAAGACAGGTCGTTGACTACCCATCGGCTACGGCTTTCGTAACCTTGGCTTGTTATTTCATTGTAATTCAACACCGGTTTTTGCAACTCAATTGTTTTCGACAGGGCGCATCTGAAATCTGGGCATCTACTTAAAGCATAGATCACAATGATCTCATAGCATAGTCTTTTCGCATAGTGTTTCGCGCTTAAAATGAAAAATTATAAAAGTAAATGTTTATATTATATGTTTTGTCTTTAAACACATGGCAACTAGGTAACCGATTCGGCTGAAACTTTAAATAGAAGTATGTAGTACAAAGCAACAATACATAATGTATTTTTTATCCCGAACGATCAACTGTAAAGGAATGAGACAACCAAGACACGGGCGGAGGCCATTATTCTCTTAAAAAAACATTTTGTTTGAAGAATAGTTGATAGGTTTTTTAGCCCACATTTTGCATGTGTTTTGTATAATTTTTGGTGTAGCCTATTTTAAATTTTATATTATATTTAGACAAATAGTTGCGCGCCAGCTCAATTTGCACACAGTGATGGTAAAGCATGGTGTCTCATAAATTATTATTTGTGATCTTAACACATAATAGTTGCGCGCCAGCTCAATTTGCACACAGTGATGGTAAAGCATGGTGTCTCATAAATTATTATTTGTGATCTTAACACATAATAGTTGCGCGCCAGCTCAATTTGCACACAGTGATGGTAAAGCATGGTGTCTCATAAATTAATATTTGTGATCTTAACACATAATAGCAGGGGAATGATGAACACATGTTATGCTGATCTTTATGTGTGTTATGCAAATAAATGATCATTATCTTTATAATTTCAGATGTCCCGATACCCTCGCCTTCGGGAAGAGACGGAGCGTATTATAATGTCACACGTGCGATCGCGCGAGCAACAATGCAAGGATCAGTTGGTGTTACTCGTTGACTGCGAACTGGCTTACATGAACACCAACCATGAGGATTTCATTGGTTTCGCCAAGTAAGTACATTCGATAGATTGAAGCTATTTCCCCGCATAGACCCGACGGCGATTTAATTAGATTAGCAGAGGAAGTGAGCACGAATAAATGTGACTATCGTAAACGTATCGTAACGTTAGCATATTCAAGAAACACTGCGCGGTAACGCTGCAAAGTTTAGCAGTCAAGCTACCGTCAACGCGTAGTGTCACACAATACGTTACTGTTACGATGCGATTGTCACATTTATTCATGGTAGTCTCCCTGCTCAAAGTTTGACGTAATCATTTATTCTGTCCAAAAAAAACATAAATTTGATTGAATCGAGATTTAGTGTATTGATGCAGACGTGGGTTAATAACACTTGAATGAAACCATTGAGTCATACGATGAGTCCTGAGATCGTTGTCCTCGTAATGTAGCATCCGTCACTGTTTCGTGGATCATAAAATTAACCATCACCGAAGGATTTCGTACCATAATAAATCAGTATTATTCGTACAACATATTTTTCCTTCCTATTTGGTTACAGGAAACGTAATATACCTTATATTGTTATTAGAATTTCGCTATCGTCGGATAAACCCTGCTTAGTTACCTCCGTAGTTATTTTCCTTCTTTCTATAACTTTGCAAAAGGACTATTATATAATCTTTATACACATTGCAGCAGTGTGCGTACAGTGCACAAGGAGGCGTTTCCGTGAGTTGCAATAACACCAATGAGTCTTATTATTATTTTCCAAACATATTTTGATTATTATATATATTTTGTGTGTTTATTTCAGCGCTCAGAATCAATCTGAGAATGCTACGAAGTCGGGCGGTCGGTCGGCGCTCGGCAATCAGGTCATCAGGAAAGGGTACATGTGTATTCACAACTTGGGCATCATGAAAGGTTAGCGTTATATTTCTCAATTATACCAACAATTTATCGTGGGTATTGTTACCCACTCTTGAATTTATTGGCAGAGATCACTTGTCAAGGTACGTAAACAATTTAACCGATTTGAATGAAACTTGAAATATGCTTGTAATCTGGATTAATAGCATAAATACTGGGCTGCATTAAAAAAGAAATCGGAATCTAAATAATAACGAGGCGCGATGTAATATCGGGCTAAACCTTCTCGGTAATTCATCTGCACGAAAACGTTACAGAATTTATTGTTCTTGGTTTATTTAACTGGCTTTTGCGTTATTAACTGTATGTACTTGAGAATATGACTGAGATTGCCATGGTTATCCATAGGAGGATCCCGAGACTACTGGTTCGTTCTCACATCCGAAAGCATCTCGTGGTTCAAAGACGAAGAAGAACGGGAGAAGAAATACATGCTGCCTCTTGACGGTCTCAAACTGCGAGACTTGGAACAAGGTTTTATGTCTCGTCGGCACATGTTTGCACTTTTCAATCCTGAAGGCAGGAATGTTTACAAGGTACTTTAATTTAATTAATTAAATTAAATAAAATTTTAAAGATGATATAAATACTAATATATTTAGTGGATAAATACAACACAGACGTGATTGATAAATTAAGCTTAGCAAGGATCCCAGCTGCCCCAGTTTGATGACCATATCGCAGGCCAATGAGTCTAAAGAGGGTCTGAACGGCTAATTAAACAATACTTACCTACAGAATTCGTTTTAAATTATCGATTTGAACACGTAAGTCAAAAAATTGACAAGATCAAAGCTCATAGTAAGCAGATATAAAACGGGTATTTAAAATAATAATAAGGTACACGATAAATACTAGTGTAATACATATATGTATATTAAGAAAATCACGTTACTTAAATAAAGTCTCATCAATTCTAGAAATTATATAGTTTTATTAACGTATAATAATGTTATGCACAGGATTACAAGCAGTTAGAGTTATCGTGCGAGACTCAAGACGATGTGGATTCATGGAAAGCGTCTTTCCTTCGCGCCGGCGTCTACCCAGAAAAGACCTCGGAGGCAGCTAATGGCGACGAGGTATTTGAACTGCATTACTTGTTTGGTCTGCCTGATATTCTGATCTATTACTTCCCTTATATCTTCCTTACTTTCAATCTACCCCGAATGACGTGAGCTTCTGTATCTAATATATTGCTTCATAACCAATAATCCACATATACCTGGTGTATATGTCAGTTTATTATACAATAATGTTGTTTTGTCATGCTATACAGAGTGAAGGAACAGAGGTTTGTTCTGCAGGCTTTTTAAACAGTCACACATACACGAATTCAAACACGTAGACACATCGTGTTGTTTCGAAGAGAATTTCAAGTGTTTTAGTGTTCGTAAAACCTGTGTTCTGTTTTCCGATACCATTTTGTTTTTTGTAGAACATATTTCTGTTAAAAAATACAAGAGCTTTCTATTCTTGTTTCCTTAAATAAAAAAAGCATGAGCCATTACATTCCTCGCTAGTATTCACAGTCACGCGTTCATTTCACGACACGGTGTTTACTAACAAACGTTTGATATTTCCTGTTGCTAGTTACTATTAGAGACAGAAATTAATGTTTATGAAGAAATAGCAATATAATGACGTTTTTGAATTTTCAATTGAACTTCGTACCTAGCATGTTTATGTTTTATTTGTTTTTTATTTTTAGTTATTTCTGCCGGGGTTGGGTGGAAATAAGAAAGTAAGTCCAAATGCATTTGAAAGCTTGGTTTGCCGAACTTTTGAATTTATATCGGGATGGTTTAGAATTTTTGATTCAGATTTGAAGCATGCGCAAGTAAAAGACTGCTGCGGTAGATTAGGTGTCAACGAGGAAGGAGGAATGTGCATTGTATTTACCATTGTTGGTTTTGGTTTTGGGTGTCCCTCGTTCTTTTATTTACAGCACGATATTTAGTTATTTTTTTATGTTTTTGACCAACATACTAAAATATGACTGGATATTTGGTGAGTCCTTTTTCCCCAAACTGTTTTGTTTACTGGGTTCGTTTAATTTCTAATATTTATGTATTACTTACTTACTATTATTTTATAAATAAAGAATCATGCCCAAACCCTGTACCAGATTGCATCAAAAGCTAATTATCATCAAAATTAATATTTTATTTATACGTGTACTTTGTTAATTTTTAACCTGGTTTAGAAAATTAAAATTAATTATACATAACATGATTATCAATTTCCTACTTCCGAGTGCTTAGTCCGAGCTTGTATTTTAAAACTCCCTACTCTCGTGTCGAGAGTCGTCTTTCGGATATCCATACAAAAATACAAGGACATCCGAGAGACGACTGTCGGCTCGAGAGTAGGTAGTTTTAAAATGCAAGCTCGGACTAAGCCTTCCGCACGTCAACTATTTTGTTTCGATCCCAGCTGTCACCTATTTTCGTGAGTGGACATCGAGCATAAAAATCTTGTTTGCCAAGTAAGCTTTAGCTGAGAAGGCAAACATGATATAAAATAAAATACATGTTTAAATATTTTGAAATGCGGTTAAACATTGAAAAAAATATTGTTGGTAGCGGAAAGGTAAATAAAAATTAGGGCGTTTGATTGTGTGCATCATGAAACGTTGGTCAGGAAACTAAACCACTATGGTGTTAGGGGTGTTGCTCTGGAACTTCTGTCTTCTTATTTAAGCAACAGAATTCAAAGAGTTGACGTAAATGGGAAACGTTCTCCGGGATCTGTGGTGAAAATGGGTGTACCACAAGGATCAATACTAGGACCCTTTTTGTTTCTAGTTTACATCAATGATCTACCACGAGTAGTTAAAGATGATCACGAGATTGTACTGTTTGCAGATGACACTTCACTTTTGTTCAAATTGGAACGACGACAAACAAATTATGACGACGTGAATAATACAATCTCAAAAGTTGTAAACTGGTTCAATGTAAACAACTTATTATTAAACGAAAAAAAAACTAAATGTATACGATTTGTTTTACCAAATGTCACACAATCGCTAGCTAATGTCAAAATTAAAGATGTAAACATAGATCTAGTGGACACCACAGTGTTTTTAGGAATAACCTTAGATAATAAACTTCAATGGGGCCCACACATAGACAAATTATCGAAAAAGCTTAGTTCTGCAGCATATGCAGTCAAAAAGATCCGCTTCCTTACAGACGTGGACACAGCTAGACTAGTTTATTTCAGCTACTTTCATAGCATTATGTCATACGGCATTTTGTTGTGGGGGAATGCTGCAGATGTAAATACCGTATTTGTGTTGCAGAAGCGAGCTATTCGTGCAATCTATAACATGGGTCCCAGAGAATCGCTACGAAATAAATTTAAGGAAATAAACATAATGACAGTGCCTTGTCAGTACATTTACGAAAACTTAATGTATGTTCGAAAAAATATTAATCTTTTTGCTAAAAAAAGCGACAATCATAATGTTAACACAAGAAATAAGGATAAACTCGCTGTTCCCATTACTAGGCTCACCAAAGTAAATAAATCTTTTAAAGGGCAATGTGTACGCTTCTATAACATAGTCCCAAGCTATGTTTGTCAATTGCCGATTGGCAAGTTCAAAAACGTAATAAAACGAAAACTCTTATCAAAAGCATATTATAAAATATCTGACTATTTAGAAGACAAGCAAGCTTGGGACGAACTAGCTCCAACTATATTAAACAATTGTAAGAAGGATCATATGAAAAAAACGCTAGAATCCAGGTCTAGTTTCTTGCCAGTTCTTCTAGACACTGGTCGCGACGAACTGGCGCCTAGAATCATCTAGTATGTAAGACGTTTCAAAGTGATCCTTGTGATTTTATTGAATAAATGATTTTGAAGTTTGAAGTTAGGGCTTTGAGAGTAAATTCAAATTGATGCAAGTTGGTACAGATTCCCATAGCCCATTGGGCATTGTCCTTTCAGTATATTATATTTCTATTCAATTAATTAATATTATCTACAGATCAATTTATGCTATGTTTGAGAAAATATCAACAAAAGCTTTTTTAAAATTTCGTAGACTAACGGTTCGATTGTAATAAGCTCATATACCTAAAAGCTTATCAAGTATGATACATGTCTTTATAATTCTCAAATTCATATAATCCTTATTTAATCCTTTAATAATGCTTATTTAAGTTACTAGTGAGATGTAATTTTCTATTTCAAAATGCTTCAGAAACAAACAACATAATTTTGGCCAAGGCAAGACAAAGCATGATCAATAGCTTTACTATTCCTACACTGAACCGGTGGAACATATCTTTTAAACTTATTAAAATAATGTTTAAGATCTAAATCAAGATTAAAATATTTATTTTTGAGATATCTATCTCACACATAATCGATAATTTAGTGATTAATGTTTTTGTGATCTAATAAGTTCAATATAATCTAAATTCTATGTAAAGTAGAGAAGAACAAGGTAGAAAAGTAAAAACTAAATGAAGAGATCTTCCACTGAGCGGCCTTTTGCTCGGGTAACTGTGTTCAAACCCAGAATAACGATAGTGCCATCTATTGGGTGCAGTTCTAAGCTGTTATAAAGCGTTTGATAGATGGCGCTACGTAGAGATTACTGCAAATCATTATTTTAGTACACCAGTGTTAGATTTAACAGATTATATATTGAAATATATTGTGTAAGTAAATACGCTACATGTTCTTTTGCAGAACAAGACAAAACGACGTTATTTAGTAACTAATAACTAATATTTGACCATTTCAATCCATTGTTTATACAACATGCAGATGCAGACTTAGGATGAGCGTCCGATAACAATTTATTTAATATAGACTAAAATTGTTTCTGTAGCGTATATTATGATGATATATTTTCGTTGTTGCTCGCTCATGTTTATAGAGGTGCGCGGTGTACTTATCGACAAACTATAACGCAACCAATGGACTACACGCTAGTTTTTCTTCCATAAAACATACAAATCCAAATACATTTTCCAACTTCGAACTAAACAATTCCAAGATCACACCAGGCAGCCATCTTTTGTCACTTTGACACTACACCACGACACAAAACACAAATATAATCCGACAATATCTGAACGTCATATTCTCCATTTCCTTGCAGAGTTCAGATACGTCTGGTTCTAGCAGCATGGACCCTCAGTTGGAGCGACAAGTTGAGACAATCCGCAATCTGGTGGACTCATACATGCGTATTGTGACTAAAACGACGCGCGATTTAGTACCGAAGACTATTATGATGATGATTATTAACAACGCCAAAGATTTCATCAACGGGGAACTGTTAGCGCATTTGTATGCGTCTGGTGATCAGGTTAGTAATATATCTCAACTAGTAATATATCTTTAACAATCAAGACAATTAATTTAGGATGAGATTTGTCGGTACTCCTACAGTTTTTGAAACCTTTTAATGACTTTTAATGACCCTCTAAGAACCATGAAAGCAAAAGCCAGCCTTAAATATTTTTGTACCTTGGCTAACTGACTATTATTTTAATTTTATTTTCTTAGAAATAACATCATACATGTACTAAAATATTGATATGTTGCTAAACATTGGGATGAATAGGAAGGCATTTGACTAGCTATGGCAAATGGTTTGGGCTATAGGTTAATAAGAATTTTGGCTTATTGCGGCTATAACATCAGTAAGACCTATCCAATTTTCCTCTTATTTACCTCTAACTGAACAACTTCCAGTCGCAAATGATGGAGGAGTCTCCAGAAGAAGCTCTGAAGCGCGAAGAGATGCTTCGCATGTACCACGCGTGCAAGGAAGCTCTGCACATAATCGGCGACGTTTCCATGGCAACGGTGAGCACGCCCGTGCCGCCGCCGGTCAAGAACGACTGGCTCGAGAGCCGGCTGGACTCCAACCCGCGCCTGTCGCCGCCCTCGCCTGGCGGCCCGCGCCGAGCCACGCCCGCCCAGCAAGGTACATCATAATGTGTCAATACTACATCACTATCACTGTACACTTATATCATTATCATAAGAGGTCTTCGTCTTGACCCACTTTGAGAATACACCAAACATAAACCCAAATATTATTTGTTCTGTAAAATAAATAAAATCACAAAACAAAATTTTTTAAAAGGAGGATAATATTATTAAAATTAAAGAAAAAATAATTAACGGGTGTAGTATCACCACCACCATCGTTGTGACTATCACAATCATCATTATCGTTGTTATTATCATCTTTACTATCATTACTATCACCATCACTATGGTTATTTTTATCTTCACTTTAAAAGATTTGTTGATGAAGGTGAAAACTCTAATTGTAAATCTTAAACGAGTTACCACTCACCTTTGCACTTGCCCTATTTTAAAGTTCTCTGACACTTTACATTTTGTGTAAAACAATAAAAAATCGAAAAAGAAGAGTATGTATCTAAAGGCCAGTTTAATGTGACTTTAAAAATATCTATGTAAGTCTGATGTTATCGTTTCGTTGTCTACACGTAGCGTATGACGCAGGTTCAATGGGTCAGCGCGGCGCGCCCCCCCCTCCCGCGACGGGTCGGCCGGCGCCCCCCCTGCCGTCGCGCCCCGGGGGCTCGGCGCCCCCCCCGCCCGCGGGCCGTCCCGCCCCCGGCACCGGACTACCCGCACCGCTGATACCCACGTGAGTACACATTACATAACACTATTCGAACGCATTCCGTATCCAAACGCAAACCGCGGTGTCAAGTTTACGTTAGTAAAAAAACAGATGGGGAAAAGATTTGGTTACAAAATATCAGCACATTTCAAATACAACAAACTGTGGTGTAATTTAGACATATATCTAAAAGCGCAGATGTGTCATTGGCCTTAAGATTTTGTGTCTTTTTTTGTATGGCCCATATAGAACACTTTAGTTTCAAAGCGGTTGGTAATGCTGAATTCAAAATAATTCTAGGGTCTATACATTTTTTAATATTAATATACAATTCTATCAGTCAATGTTAATATTATGTTTTGTTCAAGACAGCATTACATGAGCTTGTGTCATTCTGCGATGTGCTTTCGTGTTGCACACAGTGTTTTTTTAGTCATAAAAAAAGATTATAAAAATATTTTGTAAGATTACTTTTGGAACGAAGTTGTATCTCATCTTACACTATATTTGAAGCACAAATGTAACAAATTAAACTGGAATATCAATCCTCCAATTTTACAGGCTTCGTTTTATTCTTACTAATTTTGTCAAATTCTGTCAATATTCACACGAATCCTATATAACAAAGTAGAAAACGTAGATTAATATAACCAAGCGAAATACTAGCTTTGCTTTAGTAGGATTCTTGAGGCATTTGTGTGGGTGATGTAACAGCCATAATTAAACGCTTTATATACCTTTACATGTGTGTACTATGTACGTATGTACTATCAATATATGTTTACAATTGGAAGGGTATGGATTTATTGGCTTTTAGTATGTGTGACTAATTAGTAGGCATAGATTGAGCGTGTCCTTGTTTTCAGGCGACGCTAAGCCAAGCGGATTCCTCTTACTAATATAAATACAAGCAAAGGTACTAACCTACAAGAGCTTGTTAACTTATTACAGTTGACAGCTCTAACACTCGCTATCTAATCATAAAAACGCCTAGATCTCAGGCAATATATAGCAAAATTGTAGTAAGTTAACAAACTGACAAAAGTTATAAAATTATACATAATGTTATATACAATATTATTAGTTATATAAAATCAATACTTATGATTGTGTCTGAAATAATGTTGCTTCCATGAAATTTAATAAAGTTATAGTGAAATTATAACGTAGAATAACGGTATATTATAATCTGCTTTAAATCTCTTGTGGGTAGCTTGTATAGAATCTTATATATTTTTGCTTGATGTATTTTTTGTATTAGCAAATATTAAAAGGAAAAAGCATGAGTTTGTGGCGTCGAATATACACAGCTGCCCACAGCGAGATATAAGTTTTCATAAATTAATCGATTTGTATTATAAAATAATTCTAGTAGTACACTATGTTATTAGAAAACTTCAGTTTTCTAGTAGGAAGTTATATCGTTCAAGCACTTTATGGGGATTTATACTAAAATAGAATCACTGCATGTTGATGTGAGTGTTGTGTGTGTGGTCTTCAATTGTTTATAAACATCTGTATCTGTATTTTCGAATCTTTCTCATTATTTTGAATAACACAGCTTTCACCATTTCACAGTTGCCCTGTAAGAATAACATAACAAATCTTACTTTGCAATAATAATTTATTATGGCGGTTACATTACCACACAAATGTCTTACAGAAAAGCTGTGAGAGATTAAGGAATAATTCTCACCTCACGTTTCACGTAGCTCTCTCTTTTTCTATCCATAAGGAATTTATATTCCAACTACAAAAATCTGACTGTATCTACCAAAGCAAAAAAACGTGGTTAAACTCAATTTTTTGGTGGATTTGGGATTTGTTTTGATCGATACAAGAGGATCGATTTTGATTAACATCTGTCGTTAACAAAAGTCAAAACTGATGATCTAACACGTGGATATAAGGGACTATATTTAAAATATTAGCAATCATACGATCATGGATTAAATATTATTAGATTATGGATAATTTGCTTAAAGACGGTAATTTTCCATTTAATTTGTAAATGGTGTATTCGGATCATTCAAATGCTCCAAACTCAAGAACTTCTGTTTTGCTTGAAAACGGTAATTTTCAATTTAATTTGACAAGGGTGTATTCGGATCATGCGAATGCTCCAAACTCTATTTGATTGCTGGTATTGTATAGTCCCTTATCATGGCCCCTATAAGCTAGTTGCACAGTATCACAATCCATGCTATATGAACAAACAACTTGATGGCACGAATAGGAGGCCCGGTGGAGGCAGCGTCGCCGCTGGAGCCATGAACCAGATGCCGCCACACATGAGGAGCCAGATCAACCAGGCG
This sequence comes from Ecliptopera silaceata, assembly GCA_932527185.1. Taxonomy (NCBI): domain Eukaryota; kingdom Metazoa; phylum Arthropoda; class Insecta; order Lepidoptera; family Geometridae; genus Ecliptopera; species Ecliptopera silaceata. The sequence continues at coordinate 8,747,496 of OW052193.1, read as the reverse complement.
GTCGGACAAGCCGTCACCAATGCAGCCATCAACGAGCTCAGCTCAGCCTTCGCCAGATTCAAGTAAACATTGTTTGTCGCGACTAACGGCTGTTCCCAAATGAGTCTTGCGTTCGTAGATATAAAGTTGGTTTTAGCGCTGGGGTACCAGAAGCTTTTGGACGTTATGTCTGATGACGTGTGTCTTTGGAAATGTGCACTGTTTTAAGGATGAAATCTCAAGTATGGAGCTGTGATGGCTGTTCTAATTCAGACTTTATGATTGGCATTGTAAAGTTTGTTTTAGATCGTTTTCCGTTTGGGATACGGAGATGGGTTTGCAGTTCTCAAATAGATCATGAAAGATCCAAGCTTAAGTGTTTAAATTTGTTTGTTTGGAACTTAGCTCTAAAACGTGAATCCGCGCCCATAATACGAGTGAAATTGTTTGTATGCAACGCACATTATCTTTACTTATAAAGTCCTCGTGTTTGAATAAAATGACACAACCCAGTTACCCAGCTGAGATTTCTTCAATTGTCAATAATCTTAAAATCCCGAGGACTTTTAAAGTCAATGAAAACAAGGGATTCTGTTTCTGAACGCGTACATAAATCTTATGATAAATAGTGATAAGCAGCTGTATACAATCGCGGGTTCCAAAACTGAATACTTTTAGGAAACAGAATACCTAACTTCTAATGAAATAATATTGCCTAATTTGTATAATTGTACTTACAACTTTTGTGTGCTTTTTGTTTTGTCTAACTGTAAGATTCTGTTTTTATGCTTTATCTTACCCTTATTGTCATGTTTAATGGAACATTTAATCATTCTATTATATTAAAACAAGATACTGCAATATTCGAGTTGTAATATTAGAACTGCTCGAACATTGAGTTGAAATATTTGAATTTAATATTGGAACTAATATTTATTAAAATTTAAAAATATTCGTGTTGTAATATTTAAATTGTAATATTGTAACTACAATATTCGAGTTGTAATATTTGAATTTGAATTTTCAGTCTTAAACCTGAGTGTAACGTACGCCTATTTATGTTTTTACATAGATAAATATTTCGTGTGGACACTTATTAACGACTTTCAATATCGTATATTTGACCTAATTCTTGTCAGTATTTATTTTGCTAATACATACTATGTCTCATTGGTGTTATTGTGTTGCGCATTATATTTGTAATCTATAACATTTCACTGCTTATGATAAATTAATCTTGCTTAATGTTATTCAAAGATTTCGTTCGTACATTGCTTATGGGGCGTCTAAACGGGCAATATTTTACGGCAATTTGTGGCTGCAATTATTGGCAAACATTGCCCAGCCATCAATAAAACATTTTAGTACATTTTATGGCTGAGCAGTCAATTGCAGGCAACATGTTGCAATATGTTGTATTTTGTCGTGGCTACACATAAAAAACATTTTGACATATCAAAAAATATGTGGCTATAATGCCGGGCCATCCTTAAAATATTGCATAGTGTGGCTGGTATTGGTAGCAATGTTGCCGGCCACAGTATTGCAGCCACAAATTGCCGTAAAATATAGCCCGTTTAGACGTCCCATTATAAATAAACAAGAAAATATGAAGATCACACACATAATATCTCTTGGTTAGAGGACCTTTAGTTTACATTCCACTGTTATAAAGACATGATCTAATGTTAGTATACATAAGGATATTACAACTATTAATGGAATGTGTACATGTATTTAAAAGTTATTTGAAAAAGTATGAATATGTTCAGTATTATCTGCGCTGGAAATTGTTATACAAAAGTCGCTTCTTGATAGTAATGAAGCGTATATACAAGGACGTTGTATTCATTAATCAAACCCAGTGCATATACCAGATGGTTATATGCAATATGCAATTTATAATTACCGTGATGAATTGTAATATATGTTATATTCAGTGGCTTATTATAGGTGTATATTGGATTATGTAGCTATATTTAAGTTGATTCGCGGAGGGCGGTGTTCTGCCCAGGAGAGCATATCATATTGTTTTGTATAAAGTGTGGCTAGATTGTACTCGAGAGGATTATTCGTTGATGTTAACGCACTCGACACTCTGTCGCGTAGAGATAGCTGCGTAGTAACACCGTACATGAATATAACTGAGTGGGTAACGCGTAATGTACCCGCGTCAGTGTCTAGGTGTTTCAGTAGCTTAGAACTTTACACGTTTCTTCCGTCTCAAGTAGTGATGCGTATTTCTAAACATGTTATAAATGCATTTACTCGAACTATCAGCTTATTTGTTATTGTATATTTACAGATATATCGATATTCGTAGAACACTGACGTAATGAAATAACTTATGAAATAATAGTCACGATATACTCAAAGATTTATATTGTAAAATTAAATGTACTTATAAAGGCTAAGACCAAAGCAGTTGTCTCTATATTGTTGCTGTTAGCAATAACTTTGGTCAATTATTAGAATGTTTTATTGATGGTGATACAATATGAATTCGTTATTAAATATTACATTTAAAGGTAATTGGCATTTTAATCTTTCAAATTATCTTCATCTTTCATATAGGTCAGATTGAGAATCATAATGTGTCATCCTTTGAAAGGGTTTCATCCATCGAATTAGATAGTAAATTGTCATGAAACATAGTTTTGAAAAACTGAGCCGTTCGAAGAACTAATGCAGTGATGACGTCACGACGGTGCCGACACAGGACAGTTCCTAATAATAATAACTAGAGCGTGGAGTCCACGCCAGGAGCCAATCTAGAATCAAGACATAGATCTTTAACAATCTTACGTAGAATCGCCTTAACTACTTAAGGTTCTCTCTGTCACTGTCTCTCACTATCTAAACAGAACGAGATGGCGCTATTTAAAACGGCGATCAACTCTTAAAGTTAGAGGCGATCGTAAGAAATATCCTCTCGATGATAGATTGTCTCTATCATCGATAAAGATAAAGAATCAATTTCAACACGTCTGCACTTGGCTCGTACTTCAGCAGTATTTCTCTATGGGGTTGTCCATTTATTATAAAGCCTGAAAAGAGGTTAGAAAAAAAAACAACAAGAAGAAAGCGAAGAATATCAGCGAAGAAATGCACATCTTCGTTGATAATATTTTTATTTATACTCTGTATTTTGAGTATTAAGTAGGAAATGCAAATCTCGCTATATTGGGGCTCAAGCGAGATCCCGCGAGTTTTTAAATAACAATACTGCGAGATCTCGCTATCTGTTAGTCCGCGCTTCGAATAGACGTTTTTAAGCTAGAGTGCAATCTCGTTAAACTCGCGAGATCTCGCCCTATTTTCGTCCGAGATCAATCCCGCTAAAAAGGCCGAGATCTCGCGAGAACGAGATTGCATTCCCTAGTACTTATTAAGAAGTAAGTCAAACAATGGATGGATGACCCCTATTAGTAGGCACTAGCTTAACACACAAAACAAATCGTTCATCAAACGTTTGCTCTCTTGTTATAATAGCGTTAGTACCATCGGTAAAAGTTTAGACAGTGATTGTTGGATTTGATATAGTTTATAAATATTGTTAATCTTACGCTGTATAAATAGATTAATTAAATGCTATATGTGTACTAAAGATGTTTAATTTATTTCAGTAGTCTATTGCATAACGAATATTATAAGCTTAATATTCTACTAACTTTTTGGATTAATAACATACTGGATAATAGGTAAGCTGTTTTTAATTATGAAGACGTAGATAATGAGGATAGTACATAAAATCGCAAGTTTCAACATTGTCAAAGATTTTTATTTGATTTCAACTTAAAATTATCAGTACGATGTTGGACCGTGTGATTGTATGTAGCGAACCTTTGATATCGATGCATGTGCTAGATATTAGCTGATATGTAATAAAACGCGTTGCTAGGTAGTTTAGATAATACTCTCTAAGCATGTACACAACTCTGGAAATAATATTATAGGATAGGAACGCATCACACCACACATTACTGCATGATATTTGTGCTAAAGATTTATTGAATGTTGCTTGCCTTTTACTCATCGGAAACAAAACAAATTTAGCTTAGAGTTCACTGTGAAAAGTTGTAGGACTTTACACCGCAAACCAAGACTAAAATCACTGTTCGACTTATTATCCAAATCCAATTTTCATTATTTTTAACTGAGTCAAGTAACGCTTTTCTGAACCTTAATCCCAAAAACGAGGATTTTTTTATGAATTTATTTATCACATGAGGACGACGGTTAACTTATTTGACAAAACTATTTTGTTATGATATCAGTGACGGTGATTTTGGACATGGTCTGCTATTAATAAAATTCTTATAAATGATACTTCTATAATGATTTTATTTGTGTTTAGCCGCCCGCAGCCGAATATGCCGCCAAAACTGCCGGACCGACCACAGAACGGACGCCCATACTAAAAGCCTCCTCTTCGCCACACGTGTTAATTTATATCGATGTAATACTACATTGTAAACTGCAGTAATATGCATAAGATTTTTTGACCTGTGACAGTCATCAAAAGCCGAACGCCTTACAAAAGCGCGTTCCTAACGAACTTACAAATATAAACATAGTGTCTTTTCTGTGCCCGTTGTATGCACGAAAATAGTGACAATTGCAACGTATCCGATATACACTGAGCGGTGACGGTGCAACGTTCGGCAGTCGAGCTGGCTTCGACGCGCAGCGTGTCTCGAATACGTTAAGTTTACGCAACACTGCGTCTAAAATTTGTTCGTGTTTTGTTTCCGGGTTAAATTAACGAGAGTAGTGAAACAAAGAACCTTCAACTTTAAGCTCTTCAGCGAGACTTAAGACAAATAAGTTGCACAAATTATCCGTGCCGTTTAATGACCATACGAATCTTAAACGCTATCGGTCTATCTTATAAAAAGTTAGCGCGGACTTGATGTATTGATTACCATACGTAATGATGACATAAAGTCAACGCTAACTTTTTATAAGATAATGGGTATAGGTACAGTGTCTACCTCGCGTTATTGTATGATTGAGATTTGTAAATTTTTAAACCTGTGGTGATCTGGTATTTGCATTTTAGTATTTCAGTGCTTATGTAAAAAAAAGGGAACCAATGTAGTAACGCAGCTGGCTTTGTGCATTATGCTCCTATTATCTTAAGTAATTAAAATAACCCCAATAATATTGCTTATTCTCAATTATCGTCTTTGCAACATATTTTCCACTAATGGGGAATGCGCAGTATGCTATAAAAGTCTGATAACTATCCCAACGTTATCAAGCAATTAAGCATAAGAGGACGAGTGTTATATAAATGTATAAATGTTTAATTTGTATGATTTTGTATAATAGTTTTTAAGATTGCATCTAGAATTTCGGTAGAGCTTTGATATAGCTTTTGGCACGTATATCTACTCAATCTAAATTTCTGACTAATATGATCCTAAATAGGCAGATTTTTAAAATTATAAGCATTAGATAAATGCTTCTTTGCCTTTTTTAGGCTGCGTATCGGCGCATTCTTTATAACATTATATGATTGACTTCCTAAGTGAAATCAACGAAATTTCTTAGTATTATGACACAAAGTCACATTTTGATTATGACAATATTTATACAATTGAAATCACATTAGTTTTGTAGTTGAATTTAATGTACGATATAGTTTTATGAAATAACTTATTTAAATCAGTGCGAAATCTGATTTGAAGTAGAAATTATTATGTAAATGTTGTGCTTTATGAAAGTACGCGCTTAGTTTTGTAAAGTTTATACGCTCTTTTCACAATGCACTTGATAATGTTCTATTGATATACATAGTAAGATATTAGAAAGTTTGTGATAGAGGCTAAATGTACGGGTGTTCTTGTTTGCCGGTTGCTGTTCTATACTTATGTATAATCGTTCTTCGCATTTAGTATTGACCCTGACATGAGATCGAGGGCATTTCTTATAAAAATATATATTTCCAATTTTACAAATATATTATCCTAGCATTGCTTGCTTTGTATAAATGATAATTAAGTCTTTATTGTTTTGATCTCGATTCTATTGCGATTGTGTTAATTGCGACTAGTCAGAAAATGATAAAATTTGGTTCTACCCTCAGTCTTTATAAAATAATCGAATTATTCTTAAACATTCCCTCTGCCATAGATCGCGTGTCAGGGTCCGTAACTGTTTTAAATGTATATAAATGTATAAAGAATATAAACTTGTTCATACTTTGTGTACTGTTGTATGCAATAAAATGTGTATATAAAATATGATTGTTTTTTTTCAAACACCAACTTCATCGTAGGATATATCTCTTTAGATAGGTAGGAATATAAGTTACTTTATTAACCGAAGTAAGCATGTAAGCAATAACAGGCCTAGCGCACTCGGCACTTTAGGTAAGATTTAAATTAAACGCAAGTAAATCGAAGTGGTACCTACACAATAGAAAAAGTGACACTTCATACGAAAACAAAAGTTGGTACCTATCTCTCTGGAGTTTAGTTTAATTGAAACGATATACAAAGTCGGCTTGCTATACTTAAGACCTAAATTATTTCAGTGGTAATTGATTAGAATGTCAATACCTACATGTACTCTCCCACCGTGACTCTAGCGTAAATCGTATCAAACGAGTACAAAATTCACCGACTGTACCCACTTAAGACACAGTTATACGCCATAAAAGATTTACGAAGACAATTTTCTCTGTAATATTCGTTAGTGTGTAATATCATATGAATTACACAGTAACAAACCGAAGCTAAGTGCGGCCGAATGTTTCCGTTCCGTGTGTCATTAGAGCTGGGCATATTAAGCGGACAACCACAGCGGCATCCGCTTTGTGCCAACGACTATGTTTTCTGTTAGTAATAATGGTTGTGTCTACTTGTCTAGAGTTACGTTACGTTTCATCCGCTTTTTGTGCGCCTCAAGCAACGCAGATAGAATTACCGGCCACTGAATAATTTGATAGGGGAAATGATTGATACAACAATCACACATAATCAGAATCGTGTCGGTGCGATTAAGCCCCCGTGGCCGTGGTCACTACTAAGGGCGCCGCATCCGACAATTTCTCGACGATTTAATCAACTCCACTAATGGATCTCTCTCTTCATTAAATTGTAATAACGGACATTGTTTTTGTCCTTTATCGTGTTAAGGTGTGGTTTCAGCCTAATTCTCCTAATGGGCTGGTTATCACGAAGGTTCTTATCCATTAGGAACTAGGTAGGTAAGTACTACAGTATCCAAGGTGAAGCGATGTCCTCAAGAACTCTGATGCTTATCCCAATCGCATTAGCACGTAATTCATAATTTCCATCGAAGTCTTTAGAGTTGCCTAATTTATAAAGAAAACTAGCTTGTTTTCGGAAACGTTTTCACGTTGTTAAACGCGTTAGGAGTCATGCGATTTGACAATTAACTGACGTGGGGGTGGTGGTGATAAAAATAAACCCACTTAAATCAGAACGGATTAGTTAATCGAGATTTGAATAAACACTATCAAGATTTTGTAAAACTTATTGCGGCAATTACCGTCTTGTATCGACCTCACGAATTGCTTATCAGAATAGTTTTATCAGATAAAGGTGGAATACCTAATTTTTACCTTATGTAAAAACATAAAATAAACCGTAATATCTTCAACCATTGGCATCTCTCATAGGTTGTCAATAATATTTAGCTAAACAGCACTCACATTGCGTATTGACAGTATTGACACAGAAGAGCATCGCATTTCTCAGAGCTTAATTTCCCGCCTCTAACCATTTCCTGATATATGGTCCACTAGTCATAATAGTGTTTCGGTATACCCTGTATATCATAACACATACGGGGTGCGTGTAGCCTTCCGTGGCAGGCAGTCGATTAGGTATGCAAATCGGAGGTAATACGTACGGCACAGTAAACGGTCGACACCGGTGTTATGGCTATCAATAAATTTAAGCCTGGATTAATTTGATCAATATTTCAATTTGAGGCGAGGTTTAAGGGAACTTTGACTTGTATTAGGATAGAAATAGTTACCTAACTATTAACTGTTCCTATTTCCTACTACCATTATTAGTCTACTTTTTATTAATTTTTAATCGTAACACAAGATATCCTTGGACCGATGACAGCGTAATTAATTACGTTTCTAGAGAGTGCGCACAGGAATGACATATAATAGTTTACTCTTCGTCACTGTCTACCTGATACTCATGTGTGACTTTAAAATAAGTTTTGTCGTTAGTGTGCGTTCCTATTGTGTATCTCATCTATTTGACAGGTCAATAATTACAGAAAATTATCTCATTCCAAGTAATAATTTGACATATTAAATCAGTCCCCCAAACAGAAAAGTGTCATACGTAAGTCGTAGATACGTAACTCATAATACTTATATCTAATTAGAAACTAGAGCGCGGGGTGCGAGGCTAGAGCAGCTGGTTCACTTCGTACAAGGTGCTATATATGGCTTAATTAATTTCATATGACTGTTTGTTCTGTTGCGTTACTCTGTTGTACTCTAAAAGTATTTTGTACAAACTGAATATGTTTTAAATCTTTTATTTTAGGGATTAGACCAGTATTTAGGTACATACTAAGGTAGAGACATACGTTGCGTGCTTTGCGCAAGCGGTCGATTAAAATAATGGTAATTTAAATTAAAAAAAACAAATACTTACTCATTTGTGAAAAGATATTGCTTGTAAGTACTTATATCAAAGAAACATTACCGTACAAAACTACGTTATACCATTATTTTACCACATTATTAAGATTTAAAAAATATCAATCCGAAAAGTCACTTCTTCTTCGATTCGTTGAAAACCCATCTTGAAAAAAATCATTAAGGTTAGACCACCAAAAAATCCAATTAAAACATAGGATCCCACTAAAATAAAGAAGAATCGAGCAATAATAAAAGTGTAAGCTGTCCTCAACAACCTGTAAAACTTTAAGTTAGCAGCAACACAAATCGGTGGATAGACGTAATTAAACAGTTGTCTAATTTAATTGGCAATAGGTGGGTTCCCACCAGTCAGAAAGTCACCCTCGTTATGCTCCTAATTTTCCCAACAATTAACATGCGAACACTGATCTATTCTATGGTTTACGTAATAATTGCCGGTGCGGCGTTGCACGGTAAACGGTAGGTTACAATCACGCTATGTACGATCAGCTGATTTTGTGTTGCATTGCATACATTATTATTTACACATTTATTTTAAAACCTTACGGTCTATCTTATAAAAAGTTAGCGCAGACTTGAAGTATTGATTACCATACGTACCTAATGATGACATAAAGTCAACGCTTACTTTTTATAGTTTTTTATAATATAATTAGTTAAACACTAATTATATTATAAAAAACTTAAAACTAGATTACAGCCAGCAGCGGGGCAAGGTCCAAACTACCTACCGGTGCATCAAAGCTGCAGACTGAGGAACCTACGGACAATGCGTGCCGTGTCGAGGATCACTAAGCTGCCTTCTGCATCTGACCCTTGAGCCAACCTTCTGCGAGAGCCTCTTCAGATATTGGTCTTGGATCTTCGTCGACATAGGTAAAATCTGATAGATAAGTACCTACCTATACCTACACTAACTTGCTTATCAATGAGCTGAGGAATGTAGTGAAATATATTTATTAGGCTGGCAGATTTTTTATAAATTTATGATTCACGATCAAACCTTGAAACATTTTAAATTATTATTCTGTGTAGTGTTCTAGCGTTAGGCATAGTGATAATTTACTCGTATTTAGTTATGGTGATAACCGTTTTTGTGGCTAATTTCCGTTGTATTGTTAATACGAAAATAAAATCTATTTAGGTCAATGCGAAATGAATTTTTTGCCAGTTTAGCTACTATTGTAGGCATAAGTATATATAGTTTTATAATAGTTTGCGATAGTCAATTGTTTCCCAGCCATTAGCCATGCATCAGAATAATCTGTAAAAAATAACACCCATATCTTCATTTGGGGTCTGTCGACCTATAAGTACCTAGATATTTTTTTTAGTTTCTTCTCAGACACTCCTATCAACCATTATCTATGTTCTGAGTTACTCGTACTTCTAATAAATCAATAATTAAACAAATAATATAAAGCAGTCTAAAACATGTTTTAAGATATCAGAAAAATAACCTCAATTCTTATGATATTAACATACCGAAATATGAGTGTAAACCTATAATTTCAATTATATTTCCTGTTACGGTAATTAGGCACATCGTTCGGACTTGTAATTGAAAAACTTTGGCGGTGATTCGTGGCTCGGAAAGGTGAAGAAATAGTCGAAAATTACTTTCTTTCATAATGTCCACTAGATTTTATCAGTTTGCTTCGTTATTACTTTACAGAATATAATTATTGTTGGTAGAACACGTACCTATAGTTTCGTTACTATTCGTGTTTAATATCTTCACATATATTACAGCAAAATTATTCTAGTATATAGGTACCTACACATCTCATTTAATATGCGATAGGTACTCTGCAAAATCGCAAAAAACCTATACAACGTCTATGATAAATTCACGGACATAGGTTTTATTTTCGATGTTAAATTAGAAGGTTGATGTAAGTTTAACTGAATTTTGATGACTTTTGATCATTTTTTCCCTCTTCGTAATGCGTTGTGGATAACTTTCTTAAGGTATTTAAAAATCTATATAATTTTGTACCTATGCAATTTATTTTTATATAACAGTAAAACCTTTGACATAAAACGGTAGTTTGAACTACCAATAAATTGCTCCTTAATAGTACAATCAAGCACTCAAACAAAAAGAGCGATTGAAAACCTTAGGTACTTGAATACTCAACGAGCATTTTAACTTTTTGTAAAGTGCAACACTTTCCCAGCCCTTGTCGAGTGCCCTTCAAATGTATTGCGTTTAGACAAATGAACTGCACCCCTGGCACACGCCATCATGGACTTAAAGCTGATGGAAACGACCATGGTGGTTGACAGACGAAAACTCCTAGATTAGTCACTTACCTATTCTTTTCTCCAAAAAATTTGGTATGATATATTTTCGGAGTAAAATCATTTTAATGACTTGTACCCAATGGTCACCTACCGTTGCCTAGCAAAGTAAAACACTAAAATCTTGAGAAAACCTTTGCTACAAAATGATCAAGAACATCGGTATCGAGCCTACGTTATTTTTGTGCAAATAATGCAATACTGTGTTAGGTATAGTCAGAAAGTATCATAGATATGTTATAGTTAATATATGCTGCTAACCAGGAGATAAGAGATGCCTCATCTAGTTTATCTATCCAACACTCTTATTCCACACATTACATTCTCGACACAAAATGGCGGAACTACAGTACACAGTAAATCAATTGGAGTGGGTGGTTGACTTTTCACTCAAATGTGTGGTTAATTGTAACCGAAAATGACTGTTGATCGAGCCACACTTAATTTGAGTGGTGCTTAATGCTTAGGGTAGCGTGTAGGGTGGAAAGTATAACTAATGGCTCAGTTGCTTTTGTGATTATTTCGATATTTGTTCTAATTTTGTTGCGACCGGAAGTAGTGTGGTTGAACTTTATTATACGTAGGGTAGTTTGCTATCCACTAGATCACATTTATTTTATCATTATCTGTAGATTTGCTTACTTACCTACATTATTTATAATTTTAACAAAATCTTACATATTTTTATTATTGAGTTTCATTGATGTTAGGGGAGCGAGGGGCTTGTTGTAACAGTTTTCATTAAAACTAATATATCTTGAGATCTATTGATTAAATTTCTACTAAACAAAGATGAATGGATACTGTAACTTTTCCTCTACCAAATCAAGTAAAAATAATACCATAACTATTGGTCATTATTTTACAATCAATTATTTTCTAGAAGAAGTGCGGTGTTACAACTTACCTCGTGCTTGGGGTAAGTTGTAACGTCTACCGGGGCAAGTAGTAACGACCAAAAAAAAACAACAATAATACCTCTAATTATTATTGTTTGTTTATTTTTAACGAAATTGACATCGTTCTAGAGTAAATATTATGTAATTCTTATCACAAATCAACTTAAATACACTTTAATAGTAATCAACACTTAAAAATTAAGTAATTAACCGTTTTATTTAGTTAAACACTACATTTAATCATCATGGCACTTTTAAATCACAGTAAGTAATCAAATTATTTATATGTAAGGTATGCTTCGTAATTATCTCTTCTTAATAGCTATCTAACAAAGTATAATACTTATGTAAGAATTAACATTTGGTGGGTTCCATTATAATTAAATTCAGTCTTCATCTGAGCTACAATTAATACAAATCAAAGTTATAATGTCTCCTGTCACACATCCTACATGTGCCCGCATCTTGCAAATGATACACTCTATCCCATCTTCTTTCTTTGTATCTGTGTAAGCTTCACCACATACCAGACAATACTACTCTTTTGCCTCAGATTCTGAATCTGGACATAAAATATTTTTTTATCTCTGCCAGAGTGGGCAGAGCTAAAGGTTTTATTATTTGTTGATTAACCTTGGCTTTTCCCATCCCTTTCCCTTTAATTTTGTCCCTCATTCTAAAACAAAAGACAAAAGTAGGTATCTACATCATAACTTGGGGCATGTTGTAACACGTTACAACTAGCCCCGGAATTTTGTTACAACTAACCCTATGGTATGATTTTAAACATTTGTCATGATAACTATTTAAACAATTTAGCAATCACAAAAACTGTTACACATTATCAAAGATAGATAAGTTTGAATGGAAATAAGATATAGAAAATTCGAAATTAGTCAATATTAAAAACGCAAACCGAAATTTTACGACAGTACAATTTTATGTTACCTGGCAGAAATGAAGCGCGTGCACACTTCCACCTTACTCCATCGGCCTCCGGAACATTGGCTATGGCAACATGATGCGGCTTGGTTTAAAGGTTAAATCGAGTCAAAGAAATACGTTAATAGCGTTTAAGATCCTAGTGAAAAGAGCCTGTTACTACTTACCCCTATTACAACAAGCCCCTCGCTCCCCTACACAAATAGACTGTTCCTAAATAAACATGAAACTCGCATGAAAGTGCAAAAAAAATTGCCGAAACCCGGGATCGAACCAGGGACCTTTAGATCTTCAGTCTAACGCTCTCCCAACTGAGCTATTTCGGCTGTATGGTTGCGGCAGAAAATACTCTGATGTTGTAAAACTTGCGATACTTAGCCATCTTAGATAAATAAATAGTTTTATTACACAACACGTAGAGAGTAGGTATAGACGAAGATGGCGGGACGAGTTCGATTCCTACTAAGTATTGACCATTAATTGCTGAAGACCAAGATCCGTAGATTGTAGAGGTAAGGAAAGCAAGTCCCTGTAAGATGAAACTTCATAATTATAAGAAATAATAGTTCCTGCCAACAAATTTCTCGATTCACTCCCTACTCTATCACGTCATGTGCGCCTAAGTAGTAAATATACCTACGACACAGGTCCAAGATCACTTTTATCGACAGCACAATAACTACAACATTTCGCGCCATAACTATCCGATCTCGCCTGATCATGTTCTTGTCTGCGATATCAGCTGACCAGCCCGGGAGAAGAAATAATTGGAATGTACTGTCTGAATCACAGTTTGGTATCATCTGAGTATCGTATACACATAATAACCTTTCCAACCGTCAAACTATATTCTGTAAAATCACAAAGACCATTTAGAATCGTCTTACAAATAAGGTGATTCTAGGTGTCAGTTCCACGCGACCAGAGTCTAGAAGAAAGGGCAAGAAACAAAACGAGATAAACGGACCCAATTGTTATCAGCTGGTAACCAGGTGTATAGTAATTAACATAAATCTTATCACACTATACTTACATAAAGAACGCTACGCCTAAGACCTAAAGGATATGTAAGCCCAAACTTTAGGATTAAAAAGAGCCACAGGTAAAATCTAATAGTAACACTTCTTTTCTGTCTATTCTATCTTCGAATTAATTTACAAAAGTGAAATGACTTTATTAAAATAAAGTCATTCAAAATCAAAAGTATGTATAGGTAGGTAGGTACTGTTGAATCATTCTGGCGGAATCGTCATCCAATCGTGATGGTTAGTGTACGAACCAAGATTCCTTGACCGTGGTGGGCTGGTGGGCGTCGAGATACAACAATCTAATCTGAAGATAGTCCTTGCTAATAAACTATGAAAGAAATAGCACGTAGGAGCTGACAACACTGGAAATGTGGTTCCTTCCTAAAATGGAAACTGTTACTATCCTGCATAAGTAAATTGGGAAGTAAAATGTTACTTAGCATGGTCAATGGTCATACCATTTGGTAAAATAGATCGTGGTCAGATGCTTGTCCTACTATTATATAAATTATGTACCTACACTAAATTATCACTAAAGTTTACAAATCTTTGAATTTAATATAACCAAACGTATACGATACACAAGAGACAGGGTGTTTTTTTTCTGTAGGGTCAAAAAAATGAGATGACGATTTTTAAGAGTTATGCCTACAGTTGAAATTACAAACTAGGTACCTATATAGTAACTGAGACTAAAAAGAATGCACTTTTATTACAACAATCTGTAAAAAAACATTGGAAAAAGTACTAAAAACGACGACAGGTGTCACAGACTCGTTCATGTCTCGATAAACAAAATACTACGCGGACGCGTGCCCCACCACAAACTCATTCTCGATATTGTTTATTTTAAACACTTTTCTATACAAAAGTGCAGTTAAAACCTAAAACCGAAAGGAAACAACAATTTGCACACGCTGAATGCCCACCAAGTAACTGAACAAAGGACGGACAGGCTTTGTTTTAACCGCACAGGACGTAGTGGTTCAACGGTAACATTATACTTCGTAATATTAATAATTGCTTCACTTTATTAAGAAAACATTTTAACGCATCTATTTTAACACCCTGTGTTTTATGTATTTAGTTGTTTATTTTTTGTTGGATTCTATTCAAAATAGCTAGTGATGTATTCGGTTGACAATACCTATCTATGTATGTACGTATTCAACACATCATTTGTAATTGGTAAATGTTAATGGATTTTATTGGAACGAAGTTTCTTACCGCGCGTTACGGAGGATAGACGGATAAAATTAAGACCAAAAGTGGTAACGACACTTTTTGCTATAGTTGTAAGCTGTGCGGCGTGCGCGTGTTTCTCTGTCTTGTCTGACTCTCTTATGCTGGGGCCACATTAGCGGGCGAATATTCGTATCGTGTTGGCGCGATAAAATCATCGTGTTCGGGTATAGGCGATGTTTTTGTCTACATTAGACGGGCGAAGATTCGTGTCGAGTTGACGCGATGTATCGTGCCGGACGGGTGACCAGATGTCAGGAATTTTCCTGACATTTCAGGAATTTTAGACATATGTCAGGAATGCGGCCGGAAAAGGGAAATGTCAGGAATTTCTCGGCAAATAAATGGAACAATTTTTTTTTTACACTATAATTTTATTTTTGGTCACAATAACAAAAAGGAAATTGTCATTAATAGTAATTAGCTTTTTACGATTTTGACATCAAACAATCAACATTGACATATAATATTAAACGTACTAGATTCAAAAAATATTTTTTATTTTGAAATAACTTTTGAATTATTACGGAAAAATAGAATAAAATTAGTTGTGTTATAAAACTTATCCATTTATCACAAAAAAAATATATATTCAAAAACCCAATTGAGCTCATGTCTGGAATTTTGTCAGGACTTTTGAAATTTGCATCTGGTAATCCTGTGCCGGATGGTGTTGTTCTAGGCATGGGCGTTTTTGGATTTTTTCACAAACCGATACGAAACCGATTTCAGATTTTGAAACCGATTTCAAAAACCGTTTTTTGAAATCGATTTCAGTAGCGAATATCGGAGCGTATTTACTAGTTATTACGACAAACGCAAAATCGAATTCTTTCGGTTTTTCGTTTTCAATGTCATCATCATCATCATCATCGACCTATATTAGTCCACTGCTGGACGTAGGTCTCTCCCAAGACGCGCCACTGAGCCCGGTCTTCGGCTCCTCTCATCCAGTGTTTGCCAGCTACACTCCGCAGATCGTCGCTCCATCTCGCCGGAGGGCGTCCTACACTACGCTTTCCTAAACGCGGTCTCCACTCCAGTATCCGTTTGCTCCAACGGTTGTCGGTTCTTCGGCAAACATGGCCGGCCCACTGCCACTTCAGCTTGATAATTCTTTGAGCTATGTCGAACACTTTGGTTTTTTGACGAATAACTTCGTTGCGGATTCTGTCTCGCAAAGAAATTCCGAGCATAGCTCTCTCCATAGCGCGCTGAGCGACTTTCAGCTTGTGGACCAACCCCACTGTCAGTGTCCACGTTTCAGAAGCATAGGTCATAACGGGTAGGACGCACTGGTTGAAAACTTTCGTTTTCAGACATTGAGGGATGGATGACGAGAAGACTTGACGAAGTTTCCCAAACGCAGCCCAGCCGAGTTGAATTCTCCGGTCTAGCTCTCTCTCGAAGTTGTGTCTACCTAACCGCAGAGTCTGCCCGAGGTAAACATACTCCTGCACAAATTCGAGAGGCATTCCGGCAACGGTTATTGGCGGTTTTCAATGTGCAATTGGGTATTTGAATTAAAAAAAATATTGTATATTTTTATGTATTTTAAGTTTGGTTTTCGATGCAAAACTAAACTCACGGTTCGGTTTCATTCGTATTAGGTTGTTAGGTTGTATTGTTAATGCGTTTTCTAAAAACAGTTTTCTCATATTGGAATGGAATATCGGATTGCAGTCAGAAATCATAAAACCGGACAATTCATAAAACCGTCAAAAACTCAAAATCCATAACGATTCGCTTCATTTCTCTTGCTCTTACGACGGTTCACTGAGTTAGAAAAAAAAGGAAATGAAATTAGCTCTGTCTTATTCTAACTAAAGTAGTCGTACGGTGGAGTGATAGAGAACGAATGCGTATCAAAACTATAGAAAACTTAAACTTTAGGTAGATTTAGATTTCGTTCGTTTGCAGTTTGAGTTTGGTTTTCGTTTTCGGTGCAAAACTAAACTCACGTCGGTTCGGTTTGGTTTCGTTCGGATAAGATAGTTTGCAGTTTGCGTTATCATCGTGCGTTTCCTAAAAACGGTTTTCTCATATTGGAATATCGATGCGATACGATTTCTGACTGCAAACGGATTTCAGTTTCGTTTTGATATATCTGTCTCATGCCTAGAACTTAGCCTAAGGCTAAGTTCATATGGCCGCGCGGTACCGCGTGGAACTACGAACCGCGCGGTATAAGATCAATATAAACGGTAATTAGCGTCTACATTATCGCGCGGTGCCGCACGCCGCGGATCATCTGAACTTAGCCTAGGGCTAAGTTCATATGGCCGCGCGGTAACGCGCGGAACTACCAACCGCGCGGTACAAGATCAATATAAACGGTAATTATCGTCTACATTACCGCGCGGTACCGCGCGCCAACGTGCGTCGCGCTCCCATACAAATATCGTCATGTGAATGCTCAAACCGCGCGGCGACGCGCGGTTACGCGCGGTCATCTGAACTTAGCCTAAATAAATTGACGTAGATGTAGCCACCTAAGCGAATATTGGCGCGACAAATTGATTCGCGTCTTCGCCCGAATACTACGCGATGACACGATGTACCCGGCCACATACATCGCGTTAACACGAATATTCGCCGTAGCCCGCTAATGTGGCCCCAGCATTATAGAAAGCAAGCTAGTTTCGCATTGAACCGTGTGGTGTCGCGACGATTATTTTTGTTGAGTGTATTTTGTCCCTTGACACCTCTCAAGTTTTATAATTCAAAATAGGAAAGCTTCTAACAACGTTGACAAAATAAAGCACCTGGGAAACAACTGAGAAGTCACAAACAAGGGACGGCTTCGATATACCTAAGTATTTGTATCAATGCACTGGTTTTACTAAAATTCTAATTTCTAGACATCTCCACGTGAATACTGTCGGTTGTTAATGAGAAACAAAGTTTTTTTTAATGTAATTAGAACATCGTAGATGCAGGTGATACCTCACCTGTTTTGTGTTTAAATTAAATTGGCGAACCGTTTTCCATTTATAATAGAAGCTTAAATCTATTGTTCTTCGAATATCACGGCGAGGTATTAATTTATTGAGGGTTTGAACGCGTTAATGTAATCAAAGCTCGATGCATCATCGTCTATCGCCCGCCTCGGTTTGATTAATAATTAAGCCAGAGTTTGACGTTCGATATACAAAAATAAAATATCAGACGTGACTTTCTAGCACGACTTTGCAATTACATGAAATTAAAGAATCGTGAACGTTCTTTTTGCGTGATAACACTGACTAGAACAAAAAAACATACTACGGCGTAGAGCTTCGTAGCGTTGCATAGGAATGCCTTCAATAATAAGTCAAGGTGCTGTACCGCTCACACTTTTCTCCTAATTTTGTTCGTAGTCATAACAGACCACGCGTAGACCTTATTTGTCAAACTCTTACGCACAACAAGCGCTTGCTAGATCTAGCTGTAGAGACTTTAGGAGTTGAGAGTATCTAGTATAGTGTTCGTTGGGTGCGACTTGAGTCAAAAAGTCGCGTCTTAAGACTCACGTCGTGCTTTATAATGAGCGGCGGTGCCAAACGAGTTAATTAAGCATTCGTTTTTTAGTTTTGGGTGCCACTGAGGCACAGGCTGGTAAACGCGCGCATCAATCATTGCTTTGTGCCCGCCGCCGGATTGCCTAATGATTGAAATGACGGCTCGTTCGGACGCCCGGTGCACTTTGACCGGGAATCGAATACCCCTTTTCTGGGTTATTAAGGATATAGTTGCTACCTACCGATATCTACTTTAGAGGAAATTCAATGTACTTACAAACCAAAAGAAAATTGCAGATCAAAAAATGACGTGTGTCACTCGGAGACTGCCGCGGTAAAGCTATTGCATAGCATTTTTGCTGGATTACGCATGCGCAGTGTTAGGTTATTTCGTTACGGAATTTCTGGATTCGGTCTCTACGCTCAAGGCCTGCGATAGAAGCTATGCAATAGCTTAAAACTTAGGCATTCTGAGTCGAATAGCAACAAATCGATTATACCTACCCTAATTTTTAAAAGCTGTTTGTATTCCATGTAACATAAAAATAAAATATTCGTGATCTAGACTTTGCAGCTTAAGGCGCTTACTTTTTATTGCCAGTAAACTTAACAGCTATAATTTCTTAACCAGTAGCAAACGCTACTCATCGTCTGCACTGATCGCAAAAAGCTTGAGGCGATATCTAGCGTCTGTTTGGTTGTGCTGATCGCACTAGTTTGAATGTGTGAATTGTGTGATCATTTTTTTTTTATTTGTTAGAGCATTTTTATCCTTTTAATATTAGTATGTACTAAAAAAAAATGCTATATGTAAAACTAGGTAAGTACTTGTTTAAGCAAACACAATTATATTTGAGAACAAAATGATCGTCTATAAGCGTTTATTTTATGTAAGTAACTCAAAAAAAATGAAACGGACAAATAGCAAAATATCAATTCGAATCAAAACAGTTTATTTTACAAAACTAGTGGGAATGGAACCATCTCAAACATTATCAATCATTTTGGCGCTCGCCGCGGGCAGCACGGATTTAATTTGATAAAACGCAATTAGCTACCATAAAGAAATCTAATCTGTGGAGGTGGTTTCATTTTTTTTGGATCGTTCGGTTCGTTTTAAAGCTAATGCATGACTTATTCTACCAATAGGAAGCACTAACAATATTTTTGAATATGAGTAGATACTTAAATAAAGACTCATAAGATACTTTTTGTTCCGAAATAAAACTAACTACATATTATGAACTGAATAAAGTTACTAGCAGCCTAGCAGCAGATAATGGGTATTTATCTACTATTTAACACGCAGCAGGCATTGAAAAAATCAAACGAAACAATTGAATATTATACAGTCATGGTGAGTAAAGATTTGATGTGAGGGATGTTTTATAGGTATGTTACACACATTTTTTAGACAAATTGAATGGTCCTTTATGTTTTCGTCAAGTCATTCCGGTGGCAGTATCAAGTGGAAAGCGCGCCGCGGGGTTTAATGTCTAATTCACCGCGCTACCAACAGGTGGCACCAGCGCGCCTTTTCAAATCTGACAGACGCCATTGCCTTTACGTCAAAAAGCCGCGAATAAAATTAATGATGTTCGCGCCTTAATGACGTTCCACGACGCCGCTCCATTGTGTCCGTAATACAACAATTATTGAGATCATTTATTAAGTTTATTGATCTTTTAACTTAATCTTTTATTTCGTAATTTAGCTTCGTGCGAGCGCGCGAACTCTGGAAAAAATAACTCATATGCTGCGGTGTTTTTTGGACTATTTTTGTCATTATACGGCGTGATGTGAGCGGGGCTTTGAATATAGAGGCAATTACTGCGCTGCATGTGGTTTCATTATGTAGGACGGATTCATTCCATCTAGCGATGCGGCTATAAGTTGCCGGTAAAAACATTAAGCTTACCTAAATCTTTGACGATTGAAGTTTTTGAGCTTCCGTTGCTAAATTGCGGGCTGAGAGCTATTGTAACATTTTTTGGATTGATTAGGAAAATGATACATCAATTCGACGTTGTTAAGCAAAAAGGTATTACTTATGCCACAGATCGGCCATTTTGTGTTATAAGAAATTTATGTTTTCGAGCGATATATTACGAAATATTTCAAGAATAACGTTTTTTGACAATCTTCAAACCACAAATGTAATTACAAAACGTGTTTTGCACATTTTGGTAGATTTTTTTGAGACGTTACCATAAAAATCTTAACTCAATCAGTATTTAAATTGTACAGGACTTGCCACACAGGATGTAGTGTCCTATTATATCCTAAACTTAGGCTATGTTATGTGGATGAGTATATTTATGGCATATTATAGTCTTAGTGGTAGGAAGTTAGTCTGTCGTCTCTACGGCAGTTTGTAGAGCAACTAATTTGCAGTTAGTTGACAGTTAGGTTCCTTTGATGGCGGGGATTCTAGAGGTTTCAGTGATGGAAGTTCTGCCGAGACAGTTAAGGCCTCTTCTTTCGACCTCTTTTCTATTATACATATATCATTTTTTTTTCCAAAAAACATAACCTATTAAAATTTTAATTGCTTTATACTTAATTAATTTGTGTAATCATAAAACGTTTAAGATAACAAAATACTTAATATGCCTAATTTTCAGAAATTAACAAAAAACTTTAAAATATCCGTAAAAACATGAATTCATTTTTTTTTTGTAAAATAGTTGCACAAATTGACACAAGAATCTAGGTAAATAGAATATCTAGTAAAGGAATAACCAAGGTCTAGGTTTCCATTAGAACTGTTATTAGCAAATTGAGATATAGAAATCACGTCCAGTAAAATAACATAACAATGTAACATTAGATAAAATTATCCACACGACGGATCCTTAACTAGGTCCTATGCTCAGAGGAAAAACAATATATATAGTGCTTACATAAAGGTATGGACTTCGATTTTCAATGTTTTAAAAAAAAAATGAAAACGTCTACTTCGATAAGTATTTACAATACATGTATATAAAATACATACAAAACAACGAGCTTTGTATGCCTTTGCAAACAACCTTTAGATATTTTTTTTAGTTTTTTTACATATTCGTAAAAAACACAAACAGCCCTCTGTTTAGAATAAAGGTAATAGTGAAATAATAGTAAAAAGTAAAGAATTCAAATTAGTGTAGTTTAATGCAAGCTATCCTATGATGGCGTTTAGGTTTTAATTAGCGAAAATGCATCCGCATTCCATGTCCGTTCTTCTAAGGTCTGATTGCGTAGAACTGGCACCTAGAATAACCTAGTATTTAGGACGTAGGTAGGTACCAATCGTTGCGATCTTACGGAACAAAAAAATTATATTTGGGTTAGAGAAGTATAATTTGAAGAGTACGCGCTCTATATTGTTATTTCTCTCAGTGATGTATCAACGTCTCCGGTAATTTTATAGGGTCTTTGTATCTTCCAACTTCCATCTGGATAAATTTATCGGTAATTCTTCGTGTTCAGTCCACGATCGTCGGAAACGAGCGCAATTAGCTACAATCGTGTTGAAATTATTGTAATAACTAAAAACAATCGATCGTATAACCATCGAGAATCGGTGACCGGTGATTGGCGCAGAGTTGTCCAATGCGCGCGCGCTCGACCGTTTCATGCGCGATCCACTGAAGATAAGAAAATTATACGACTTCAGCGGACGTTGTTGGTAGACATTCACTTGTCACAAACGCTTTTGACTATCTACAAATCACAGTACTACAAAGAATTGTCTAGAAACTATTGAAGTTGTTAATGATAAATATAAAGATCATTTATTTGCAAAAACACTTGTAAATATGATGAGAACAGTTTTTTGGTCACAACATGCTTTACCGTTAACGGTGTGCAAATCGACATGAAAAATACATTTTAATGTTTGAATTACAGTCTGCTTTAGACTGAAGAAAAGGTGGATTTGAACTGTAACAAGATAAAATTAGAAGATATTAAAAAGTAGATTTGAAACCGTAACACGTTATTATCGATCGACTAATGATGGCCTGTTTGGACCACCGAGGCGACCGTAGCAATAATGGAAATTAAAATTGAACTTAAATATCAAATTAATTGTAGTGCTTTGGTATGTTGAAAGGAGCGTGAATAATGGACAATACTCTCTGTAATCTTTTTAATAGAACCGGGTCATTGATGATATTTTTGTAGCGGAATATAGCATAATCAAATCAACAATGAGAATTTAATAGTATATTTTGCTTTCAAAGGTATATATTAAGTGGCCTATAAATTATTTTTTCTATAATTTGTACATAAAGTGGGGAACATTATAAAAGCGATTTTCAGTTTACATGTTTAGAGATACTCAACACTGCACTAACACCACAACTTTCATTAAGGGGAGGGTGGCTCATTGCTTGCGCCGAATTATTTTCCTATAGGTAACATTATCTCATAAGTTTCAGGCCCAAATAAAATGCTTTGAAGAGCATAGTTTATATCCGCGGTAATGATTGATTAATTGATATTCATAGGAATATCGTAGCCGCACAGTTTTTACATATTTAAACGGGCTTTACATAAAACATAACCTATGACACTGTATCATAATGCAATCTCTATCCATGTGTATCTATCTATATCAAAATGATTCTTTTCTCTTTAGATTATAAATAAATGCTGGACATTCCACACAACATCATCTAGCCCCAAGCTAAGCAGAGCTTGTGTTATGGGTACTAGAAGACTGACATGCTTAATAACATTACATAGATAGATATTTTTTATTATAAGTACATATAAAATACCCAGAACACCCGGAATAAATATTTGCAGATCGTACAAACATTTATCCCAAGGCGGGAATCGAACCCGCAACCTCCGCGCCGCAGGCGGACCTTCGCCTGTCGTCCACATAAACTTTTCCTTTTTAGATTATAATGGTTGTATTTAAATTGATGTAAGCTGGCATTCATGGCAACTTCGATCGCGAAACATTAATTGTAGAATTCCATATTACAAAGTTGCTGTAACTGCTCTGTCATTGACAAAACGGCTTTTGACGGTATTTCAAATAAATGTCTCCCATGTTTATAAATGTACTATCGGAGCAAAAATATGTTTAAAGTTACAAATAAAAAATAAAGAAAAAAATAAAAAATATTTAAGTACTTACTTACAAATAAAGTTAAAATAGTTTAAGTTATTAAATTGGAAAAACACATACATTTCACAAAAGCTAAAATATCTACATAAAACTTCAAAAACACGTGTTTTGATTGTTTTTAAAGCGAAAATTATAATATGGCTTGAGATAGCCTATTTCACTCGGCTGATCCATTTTACTAAGCTGAGCTAAGATAGTGTATTCGGTTATATTTAAGAAATTATAAAAAAAGTAAATTATTTATTATTCGTTCCAGACACAAGTTTTGACCTTGACAGTCCACATAAGTTTCTAGCATTATCTCTAGATTACAGGCGCGTCGGTCACGTATCCCACAGCTGGGCTTTTCATTCGCTGGTACGTGCGCAGGCGCAGGCCAGGGTTGTCTGCGCATTCAACGCGCCATGTGCAAGCTGTTATTATGTGCCATATAATAGTTGGTGTTTGTCTCAGTTGCTGTATAAGGTGTAGGTTCTTTTCGCTTATTATACCTACATATATCAAAAGGAATCTATTTCTTGAAATGATTTTGTACTCTAAACAGCAAGTCTGGCTGAAGCGTCACTGTGTTAAAGAAACATCGACCTAAATCCTCTTCTCCAATGTTTGTTTTACACCATAATATATTAAGTAATAATTATAACATAATAAGTAATATAAAACATACACGGGTCTATCATTCATTAAAGTTTTTCCATATAAGTAGGTATCTACTTATATTTATTTCTATAAGTGTATATAAATAAATTCTATAAGTAAATATGTTATTTGTAAGTATGCTGTTTTTATTCAAAAGTGCAACACTGTTAATACTACCGAAGACGTGGTCAGTCAACTGTAAACACATATCTAATAATCATCATTAAGTAAGCTCCGAAGCCTATGGAGTAGTGCCACTGGGTAACCGTTGCATATAATTTATCAACTTTCGTTTGACTCCCCCGAAGCTAACCGGCAGCAAATGCGTCAGCATGCTTTGACACACACATGCAGCTAATATATCCAAGCCACGTGATGCGTTGCGGTACCTACTTGCGGTGATGGCAGTGCTGCAGTCATACCTCCACGCGTTTGTTGACGAAACGATTCGACTGGTTTGATGACAAACTACGGCAAACTTACGTAAATCTATGCGAACACTCTCTGCTTGTGCTTGTGGAGGCTTGCCGTAGTTTGACATGAGAGATCATAAAGAACGCCCGAAAAAGCAAGCTTAACGATGCGCGGCAGTCTTATTAGCATCTCAGACTACAGTTAGGTACTTACTATGAGCACAAAAAAAAGGAAAAGCAATTTTCAGTGGATTTCTCTGCTTCTTTCTGCTGGAACACGATCGCCTGGGGCGCCCGCGTGGAACTGCAAAAGAAAAACAATGAAATTAGCACATTAAAAATTAAAAAATCTAATAAAAAATCACTAAGGTGTTGTTTTCGCTGCTGCAACGGATTCCGCTTTATTTGAAGTGTCAAACACGTGAAAACTCTTGCTGCAAAAACCCGCACCGTGTGGCCTGACTTTTACTATTCGAGTCAACCGCATGTCGTTTTAATTCCGTTTCCCCACAACAAGGTAAAACAGTAATTGCCTGCGGTCGCGCCCACCCTTAAATGCTTAGCGAAACGCACTCGCAAATAATTCGAAGCAAGACAATTATGGTTATAATATAGATAATTTGCGCAATTATTTGTCATTTACGAATCGCCTTGAATGGGAATGTCATCTTCCGTAGCCGTAGGCCCGTATCTAGATAATTATCGATCAACAATCTGCTACGTTTGTAATGTTGACTTAAGTACCTATTCTTAGTGCATTTTGTCGTTGCGTTTCAAATGTTGTACTGTCATTATAAAGTCGTTGTGTAAGTTTTGTTTAGACACATGTCGCGTCATGCTATTTATACAACTTAAACAATGACTTGATTGAGATATATTTCAAATACCTAAGCACTTGACACTGGTAGAATGTCGTAGGACCAATTGACGGGCACAGAAACCATGTTAAAAAGAAGAAGGAGGAGGAATTTCGATTAGAATGCCGAATCATATTTTGTGGTCTATATTTTGTAGATATCAAAAGTAAGTTGCAATGATAATATTTTTTTGCAATCCATTTAACGTCCAAATGAAATCCATTTGATTTACTGTCATTATAATGTTCAATTCAAACAAGACTTAAAAACAATCATATTCAATCTTATAAGACAGGCTATTTGTACACAAAATGCTAGTACATATCATGAAATTTTATGTCTATTGATATAATAATAATAAAATTAGTTAAATAAGTGTAGAAAGAGTGGCGTGTGGCGACTGGCGACGCAGGCGCACGCGTGGGCGTCTACACGTACAACACATTTGTAGCGGACCGCCGCGATTTTATTATAATTCATTTACTGTGTTCTCGGATAAGGCCTCAATTGTTAGATACGGACCTACCTATTGTTTTGAAGGGAACTTCCCTACGAAGATATCTATAGAATCATGACTGCAACTTTGTACACTTGGTAGTATATTTCGAAGCCGGTTTTTGTATCAAGAGGAAAGTGTAATCTGCACCATTCTGGCTTGCTCATTCGAGGATTGTTTTTTTATTTGTATGATTATGAAACTTATCTTGCCGTTTATCAATAACTTATATTGTGTGTGGTCTACGTCTATCACTGTGAGATACATACAGTGCCATGATAGACATACGGCCGGTTTCTGGAAACCCAAATCACGATTGATCCGAGTTTGACACATAGTAATTATTTGATTTTTTCGTTGATCATCGTTCGAGAAACCGGCCGATAATTTATCTACTTTGTCATTCCCATACATAGTTAAATCATGCATCGGCAGACATCGGCAGTTTTCTCCGACTAAGCCCTAGTTATTGGACGCGAGAGAACACGTTCTAATGACAATTAAATTAAATAGAGAACAACTTGAGATAAGTGTCCAAAAATTGTCTCGAGTCACCCAAGGGAAATAATTGGCGTATGAAAAACACAGGAAGTCGTTAGTGGTGAGCGGCGTTGCTCTTTCACAAACAGCGGAACGTTTGACTGTCTGTTACACTGTAATGTAACCTTTTATATTACCGTTTCAGAGTTTTTTAGGAGAAGATTCTTTTACTTGTTTTTGCTAGTAGTGAGTAGATTTTTTCTTGACTTGACACAGCTAAGGCTTAGTGGAACCGGCGTTGGTCAAGGTGGTTTGTACAATTTATTGCAAAACGTTAGTTGTTTTTATTATTTAGTTATTATAACTAGCTAAAAAGGTTTATTATAAACATAAGAAAGGCATGCTCAGAAGCCGCGATACGCATGTCGCCTTATTATAATTATGTGATCTCTCTGAAGGCCTAATGACTTAGTCTCTCTACATAATACATTTTTATTATTTTGCGACATTCGCCATATGTGAGAAAACGTCGGTGTAAATGCGAAAGGCAAGCCATATTATTCATCAAACTAATAAGCTATGAGTCCTAGCAATTTGACATTTCAGACATTTTAATTTGCTTTTAATATGCTTTGTGAATAGGTCTTTTACGCGGTTTGTACATCATTTTGTGTTCATTAATATACTAATATCAACGTAGCTTGTTCGGTGCCCCACGTGGGCGGTGAGTGGGAGGCAGTGCAATCCCCGTCACCATTATTGTACTGATCATTTTAAACCTTTTTGTATTTTGTCAAAAACGTGGCAATTTGTGACAATCTCACTATATTTAGAGCGTGACTCTCATCAGACAGCCTGATGCATTATGTTAGTAAATTCCTAGTTTGGTTATCTACTAGTTAAATGAGTATCAATTTGATATGACCTTAATCACATCTAAACATAACAGTTAACGTACAAAATTGAATTTTAATTAAACAATCTCTGTGCAATAAAATGAATCGAATATTTAAATAGGTGTCCAATAAAATTAGAAAAGCACTTTAAATATTATCATTTTATTGGTAAAGAGCGTATTTATGTTTCGATGACAGTTTTAGTATCTGTTTATGCAACAAATGCGATATTGTAGGAAAGGCCCTGCGTCATAAAGCGGGCGTTCAGAGCTCATAGCCGACACCCATAAAACCTTTATGATTAGTCAAACCGCTGGAGGACGATTCATTATGGGCCATTATGCGTCGTGTTTATCGACTTGCTCTATACAAGCCAATAAAATAACGAACGACCGAGATAAGAGTGGACAGTCCTCTAATCTCCGGAACAAGGAACACTAATTCGATTGTGGTTTTGGTCGAGCCTTTTTTTGGGGTTCACGGCACAAATTGAAGTGTTAAAAAAACTACAAATTGGCTTTTTGGAGGCCCATTCATTAGTTCGAAGTTGGATGGTGTTGCCGGTGTCGTTTTCGCTCAATTAGCTAAACGGAAATTCGAGCTTCGACGCACTCGGCGGTCCCATGATGCTGTGTTAATATTTAATGTCGATGGTCAATCAATGATATAGGTATGCAGTGAACTTTGCATTGGAGCAGCTAAAAATAGAACGGTAAAATTGTGCTCCGATGAAGGCATGATTCTCTAATTGTACCTACCAAACATTTTGGAGAGCTATAGGTACCGATAGTGCATCAAAAACATGAGATTTTGTGTAGACAAACTTTTGGAGATTTTTTTAGTACTTAGTTTCTAAAGTTTAATGTGATCAGTAGAAAATGTTCGTTAAAAAGGTAAAACGAGATTTATCGTATGAAAATTGATTTTATTGATTTAGAATTACGTATGGATATGAAAAATACAAACTAATCGAATTAGGTCGAATGCATTTTTACCTGAAAGTTTATTAGTTTACGAATATAGGTACATATTATATTAGTTTACATTAATATCACCTAAACAAAGCTTGATATAAACTAAAGAAACATTGAAATTTCAAAATTATTGCATTCTTCTGCAACATTCATAATTCTGTGAGAGATTGTCAAATTTTGTTGCTCATCAAACTCTAACATAACAGAATATTTGATTTAATATGTAAATAGATAAAATATGATTAATGCATGACTAAATGAGTTTGAATTTCATTACTTATGTAAACCCACTTTCTAGCGAGTTATCAATTAAGTAGTTCAGACAAATTATGAATAAGACTTGCCTAAGTACTTAAGTACCTATACTTTCACAATAATTAATGCCATAATTAACTTGAGTGACAAAGCTGTCAACGACTAATAACTTTTTTTGGACACTGATTACATTTTTTATGTAGATTTGATTTCCTAAGAAACTGAATACGTGATAAAACAATTATTTCGTTGCACTGTGATGCCTTAAAGCATTATTTATTTGTGACAGGCGTCACAGCTCAGTTGGTAGTAGCTATGCCTTCCGTGCTGTGGGTCGTGCGTAGGTCACCCAGAGTAAATGTTTGTGTGATGAACATAAATATTTGTTCTGTGTCTGGGTGTTACTATGTATTCTATGTATGTATTTACTGTAGATCAATCGACTCGACTGTATCGTAATTATGTTTATGTAAATGTTACTAAGTTAAATTAAAACTGCACTGGAACTTCAGTATTTAATTGTAATTCTTTGTAAGAAGGATCATACTGTCATGATTTCCAAAATATTATTCTAAAATTGTATAATATAATAGTTTGGTAAATCTATTTAAGAATTATAAAATATTGTTAACTATTTTAATGAAGATATTTGTGATGATTCTAGAAAAGAATAAACGTCACATCCGGCACGCCGCCGCCATCTTGTTGTTTACGCTTATGCGGTGATATAAAAAGAATGAGGTGGCTGTACCGGGGAGTTCTCTTTAAGCCTTCGAACGGTCAAGTCATAGTCGTGAAATAGTGTTACCGTGTTAAAAAGTATAATTGTGGTTAGGATAGACTAAAGTGATAGCATATAGTGCAGTTTTATATTATTTCAGAAGTTGGATGAACCAAAAGGAAATGGTATGGTTTTATATTTTCTTACTTACAAGTCAAAATGATGGAAAGCTAATTATGAACTGAACTGAATGATGGATAATTAGTATTTTAAATTTTATTTATTTTTCTGACAACCGTCATTTTACGCCCATGTTCAATTTTGAATATTTATGCATTATATGCAGGATATAATGGTATCTGCGCTAACATAAGGTCAGGGCTACTCTCTGGCTATGTGATGCGTAAGATTATGTACTGATGTGTGGTTTAGTACTTGGCCGGGGCAACCCTCTGGTGGTATTTTACGGCGCATTTTTGCATTTTAACTTGAACTTGTCAGTGCTAGATCAGGGCTACACTCTGATAGCATCTGATATAGTTTTGTTTATATACCTGTTATATGATTCTTAACTTTAATTGTTTTTCTCTCGTTCTTTTTATCTTGTACATTAAAATAATGTGCATAGTATGGTGCAATGGAGTTTGTACGACGTATTATGTCAAGGCTACTCTTTGATGATGAAAAATGTTCGTGATAAATCCGGGCTAATCTCTGATTCACATGATACATGATACAATCCTTGGTGTATCTTTAAAGTAAATATTTCTTAATTTTATTTTATTTTTGGATACATGTTACATGTTTAATAACTTGTTATGTATTATGATGTATGGTATATTTGATTTAAATTTGTTTCATTTTGCGACGAAGGTATACTTGTTTAATATAAAACCTATTGATCTAAAGGTTTTGTCAGAATACCAGCGCTTACATGGTCTCTTGTAGGCAACTAGCCACAAGTGACTAGGCATTATACTAACGCTGGGCTTTTTGCTACTGTAGCACACAGAAATGATCCTGTTGTAATTCTTATTGTTTCTTTTGTTTCTGTTTTGTGTGCTACATGTGGTTAATAAATAAATGTCTATGTAATGAAAGATTTTATAACAAGAAAATTAATTTGGTTAATTTTTACATATGGTTTTTTTATGGATATTGTATTTTACTATAATCAGCGAACATACCCTCGCTTGACTTTTCAAGACCGGAAAGCGTATACATGAAGAGTATAATTAATTTCTTATTGAGAAAATCAATTATTGGTGGTTAAATGGTTTTTTCCCATTTTTTTAAGGTTATTTGGTTTAACCGCTTAATCTACGATAATTTAAGTTCAACTTTGGTTGTTCATTGGATATTAAAGAACTTTCTGTTTTGTAGTATTACCCATGGAATTTTAGATTCTGTTTATTTTGATAACTGGCTTGAATTATATATGTTTGCTAATTGGCTTAAATATACATGTTGGTCTACATGTTTTGAGCTAGCTATGTTTGCTAGCTGGATTGAGTTGGCTATGTTTGCTGACTGGATTGAGTCTGCTATGATTGCTGACTGGATTGAGTTGGCTATGTTTGCTGACTGGATGGAGTTAGCTATGTTTGCTGACTGGATGGAGTTGGCTATATTTGCTGACTGGATTGAGTTGGCTATGTTTGCTGACTGGATGGAGTTGGCTATGTTTGCTGACTGGATTGAGTTGGCTATGTTTGCTGACTGGATTGAGTTAGCTATGTTTGCTGACTGGATGGAGTTAGCTATGTTTGCTGACTGGATAGAGTTAGCTATGTTTGCTGACTGGATTGAGTTTGCTATGTTTGCTGACTGGATTGAGTGACTATGTTGGTCTACTGGATTGAGTGGACTATGTTGGTTTACTGGATTGAGTGACTATGTTGGACTGGATTGACTGGACTATGTTGGTCTACTGGATTGACTGGACTATGTTGGTCTACTAGATTGACTGGACTATGTTGGTCTACTGGATTGACTGGACTATGTTGGTATACTAGATTAACTTCGACGTATGTGTATATTAATTTATTTTTTTTATATGATAAGCTTGAACGCGCGGCTTCGTCAGCGTGCACTGTTTTATTTTCAAAGTATTTAGAGTTCATACATCATTAACATAGTGTTATGAAAATTATGAAATACAATTTTAAAGTTTCTAATTTTACGTCAACCAGTCTAGAACTGCAGATGATTTGGAAAGCTTTGACATTCACAAATTGTTAACATTCTGATCATACCAACTTTTAAGTTTTGGTGTTGTGGTAGACGAACATACGGTTCACAAACTATGAACTGATATTTACTTCTTTTACATTAGAAGTATTGTTTTATTTATGTTATTATGTTATTTCAGTACCTGTAACGCAATCTCTTTGGCAACTTTAAGGATTTTAAATAAATAGTTGAATTGGTGGGTACCGATACGGCTACCGAATCGTCTTTTCAAGTGAAATGCCTGTGTCGTATGGTTCGGTCAGTACGCATCATCTGACACATCTTGAGGCTGGAGTATGATGTTTTGATGTTTCGTAAGAAACAGGGAGGTAGAACTGGTAATGTTTTCTGTTATCTTTCCCTACTTGGAAAGTTTGATAAAATCTTTAAGAATATGAGTCATTTGTAGTGGAATTGTGTATAAAATCTTTAATCGTGTTTTAGCAGCCCGCTCATTTCGGGCGTGTTATTATTTAATGTTGAGCTTAAAGACTCTCTGTAATTTATTATTTGATGTTTAAATTTAAACTTTTCAATGATTATTAACTTTTTATGCTATAATTTGTAAACTTTCTATAATTATTATTTAATGCTAAAATTTGAAGGAGATGCATCTAATCATTATTTTTATAATAATTATAATCTGATTACAGCTCAAAGTGAAGTGAAGTGCCGCAACGATTTGTTTTTCTGGAGCAGAATTCAGAAATATGATTTACAATTGCTTAATGTATTATTCACTTTTATTTATATTACCTGTTCACAGAAGCGTTGAACTACCAGATCGGAATACCCCAAGCGTTGAACCAATAGTGGTTTTGTCAATTTAATGTAAAAATGGAAAGGCTAGATTTTATATACTTATGTATATATGTATAACACCACCTACAATAATTACCGAATGTCATGATTTATTGTTTCAAGGTCCTTATATTGTTATAATTGAATATTATATCGGTGTTACAATGTACATATTAACTTTAATCGTATTGCTATATATTGTTTTTTATGTTGTGTGTGCCGGGAGGCGACACATTGTCGGATGGCCGAATGTCATGATTTCCAAAATATTATTCTAAAATTGTATAATATAATAGTTTGGTAAATCTATTTAAGAATTATAAAATATTGTTAACTATTTTAATGAAGATATTTGTGATGATTCTAGAAAAGAATAAACGTCACATCCGGCACGCCGCCGCCATCTTGTTGTTTACGCTTATGCGGTGATATAAAAAGAATGAGGTGGCTGTACCGGGGAGTTCTCTTTAAGCCTTCGAACGGTCAAGTCATAGTCGTGAAATAGTGTTACCGTGTTAAAAAGTATAATTGTGGTTAGGATAGACTAAAGTGATAGCATATAGTGCAGTTTTATATTAATACAAACAAACGGTAACCAGGCCGTAGTTTCTTTCCCGTTCTTCTAGGCTCTGGTCACATGGAACTGGCACCTTGAATCACCTAGTATACAAGACGATTCTGATCTTTGTTATTTTACTGAATACACTTTTATTGATTTGATTTATGACGGTCATCGTTTCTTATAAAACCAAATCATAAGTAGGTAATGTGGATAATCTTGATCGAGCTTTTTATTACGCTTCAGCGCACTATAGGAGTAAAACATGCTGCAAATGGACCGTACGTAATAAACCGAAAAATCATCCGGTAGGTGGAGCCATTATGGACTTAAAGCTTTCAAATATAGGTATTAGAATATTTCATTCTTTTTCACACCTCATGCTTTTTAATAAGTTTGTCATGATCACCAAGTATTTTTCATTCATATTTAGCTTATTTTCCTAATTTTAATGTGGTTTTGTCAAGTAGGTAAGTAATTATAATATTATCTTGAAAAATTATTATTTTAAAACAAATTAACTAACGACTTTTTAGACAATTTAGGAATATATATTTTAATAAAAAAGTAATAAACTAAAGTAACACTCAAATAAATAAACATTATATGTATTATATTAGTTACTCATTGGCATATTTGTTTTTCTTAAACAAAGTGAAGTACTTACATTAAAATACATCCTCGACATAAAAGCAGCATTTATAAACGCCAATAAGAGAGTTTCAACACATTTAGCGTATCCTTATAGTTAAAAGCTGTATAATAGCGTTATCGGCTCGCCGGCACTAAATTGGGATGTCTCGGCCCTTATCAGTTTTGTCGTGTTCATCTTGAGTTGTGTTAGGCTTTACTCGGGATGTTTACGGCGTCCCGGGGTGGCGCGAGTCGCTCCGGGATTATAGACGAGACTGCGGACTGTGAGCTCAGAATATGTCTTCAGAAGAAATATTGCCTGAAGTTGTGCTATTTTATATTGCTTGATATTTTGTGATTTACAATAAAAAATAAATATTATTATATGTAATGATATTGTATTAAGTATGTCAGTCTTCTAGTACTCTTAATACAAGCTCTGCTTAGCTTGGGGCTAGATGATGTTGTGTGGATTGTCCAACATTATTTATATTTATTTATTTGTGTAAGCATTTTAGTATAGGTACGTATGGTAAGTATACGTCTTTTGTTATTTTTGAAATGATTACCTGACTGCTTTACTTAGGTATTAAATATGTGTTTATACTCGTACATTTTTGATAACTAACGAACTGGTCACAGTTTTGAATAGTTTAATGTGACAACCCTCGTAAGAGTCATTGGTTTGATGAAGCGCTTTTTTGATACTCTCTCAATTTATTTTTTCTTCTTATTGTCCGCATGGTCCATTGATAAACGGACAGGTATACGTACTCAGACAGGCGCCAACATTCCTCGTTTCGACCTCACACTTACTCGATGCCTTATAAAAACGGGCACACTTTTTTATATTAGCACTTTTTGGACTTATTTGCCTCCCTTTGTGTTGGTCGTCTCTGTTTGTTTTGGTTATTAGAGCCGCTGTAGGAAGTGGGCCCGATTCTATTGCGCTTAAGCGTTTTATTGTACCAATCTTGGATATCCGTTTTAGTTTCACGTATTGATGTGCCGTGTTACTGAAGATTCATTTAAATATAGCTTTATCGGCTCCATTAGCACCTTTGAACGTTGTCGTAAAACGTATTTCGATAGTCCGTAGGTATATAAAACTGTCCTTTTGCTCAGGTGTTAATTATTATTATAAATTAATGACACAGGTTTAGCAGGTCGCTTCGAGCATAAAATTATCAGAAACAATGCGGAACTAATCACATTAGCATTTTATGAATGGGTTAAAACCATGACATGGACATTTGAAAGTTGTGATGTCACTGTCCAAAATGGTTGCGGAATAACGGAATGATGCGGTACGCTCCACTGATTTAGTCCATAATAGACAACTTTGATTCAAATATTTACGAAAAATATCCTACACGTATGTTCTACACGTAAATAAATATGTTATGATGTATTTATCGTATTTATTTTAGTTTTATTTGTAATGTTACAAAACAATCGATAGTAAATTGAATGAGGAGTCGTATTAAAAAAATGTAATGAAATACCAGTGAAGTTTAAATTTTGTTTCATATTTCGTGTTTTCATCACCCGTCTCGTAAAGTCAAAAACAAATCTCAGACCGCAATAAAGTAGGTATGTCCGTATTGGACGGAAATGGCTTGTTCCCAAATTAGTCCAGTCAAATTACGAAATAAATAAACATGAGCGAATACAGTTTGGGGACTTTGAGGATCGATAGGGCGGTGTATTCTGAGCATAAATTCCAATTTGAGGGGTTGTACTGAGGTCAGCTCAAGGTCATTTCGATGGAAACGCGTTTCATTCGATATCTCGAGAATGGTTGGTGTTAGGCGAAAAATTGTTGAGACCTTTTCTTTTCCAAACAAAATTTACAAACTTTTTTATTTGAAACTTTTTTTTATAACATTAATATTTTTCAAGTTATTACTCCCGCAAGGCAAAAATTTTACTTTTTTTTCCATTTTTCGTCGTTTTCTCCCCAACCATTCAATTTTATTAAATATTACCGATCATCAAAGTGTAGATCTTTTAATTATGAACAGTTTTGTGCTTAATATTTTTCCGTAATGCCAATACCTTCGGAGTTATATATTACTTTACCGATATATTATTATTTTTATAAATTATTTTTCTATCAATAAATGTGTAAAACAGTTTTAATTGTTAATTTACTTCTTACCCAAATTAACCCAAAAATTTACCCAAATTAAATACTTAATTTTTAAATAGTTTAATCGATTGACCTTTTTATATTGCGACAGTGGCGCGGATTTCGCTCGGTAAAGTAATATATAACTCCGAAGGTATTGGCATTACGGAAAAAAGTTTAAGCACAAAACTATTCATAATTAAAAGATCTACACTTTGATGATCGGTAAAATTTAATAAAATTGAATGGTTGGGGAGAAAACGACGAAAAATGGAAAAAAAAGTAAAATTTTTGCCTTGCGGGAGTAATAACTTGAAAAATATTAATGTTATAAAAAAAAGTTTCAAATAAAAAAGTTTGTAAATTTTGTTTGAAAAAGAAAAGGTCTCAACAATTTTTCGCCTAACACCAACCATTCTCGAGATATCGAATGAAACGCGTTTCCATCGAAATGACCTTGAGCTGACCTCAGTACAACCCCTCAAATTGGAATGTATGCTCAGAATACACCCCCCTATCGATCCTCAAAGTCCCCAAACTGTGTTCGCTCATGTTTATTTAACTCGTTTTTAGCCATAATTTGACTGGACTAAATAATCCTCATTCATGTTATCGCTAAAATGTTTTTGATTTTATGAATGGAGCAAATACCCTGGGGACTTAAAAGTGGCAAATTATGCACAATTAGTTTTGTTTATACCCGCCTCTAATTCGTCAGTTCCCTGGACTAATTGTCCTGTGGATGAATAGGCCAGGCCGCCGGCGGACTGGCTTCTTTACGACCTGTGGCGGCGCTTAATAACCGTGTTGACTGAGCCTAGTGCAATTTTGATTTATTTAACTCAAAGATCATTTCCGGTACTAATTGACAGTTTAAAATGGAAAGGTTTTGCCGACGTGTTGCTTGTATTATGTAAAAAAATATTAAAAAACTTGTTTTGATTAGTGCAGTAATAATAATTATGCAGTTTGTTTTTATGTTAACTATACTTGAAGGAGTTTATAATATAACGTAGCTTATATGGTTAGGTTAGGGCTTTGTAGAAAGATGACTTAAATAAATATATTTTTAATCAAATAAATGAATCATGCCATCCGATGTAAGTGGTAATAAGTTTATAATACAGGGTGGCGCAAAAGAAATGACCCTATTTGGTTCAGCTATAACTTTTTTTCTAAATTAGAAAAATAGATTTAGGTTTTTTTAAATGTATATTTGGTTCATTAAATTTTGTACCATTAGGATTTAAAAATTATGTCTTTTAAATAGTGACCTCCAGAGTTGATGCAAGCTCAAGCCCTTTTTATGACATTTTGCATAACTTGCCGTAACACTTCCTGCGATATGTTCCTTTTTTCTTGATGAATGATTTCTTTTAGAGTTGCGATATTCTGTGGCTTGTTCACATACACCCGAGATTTCAAAAAACCCCAAAGAAAGAAGTCTGGACTGGTCAGATCGGGTGATCTTGCAGGCCAAGGCAAATCGCCAAAACGAGAGATAACTCGGCCTGGAAAAGCGTCCCTAACTAAGTCCATAGTGTCGCGCGCTGTGTGTGCCGTAGCGCCGTCTTGTTGAAACCAGATGTGCTCCAGCCTCAATTCGTACAAACTGGGTATCAAAAACTCACGTAACATGGTTCTGTGGCGTTCTCCAGTGACGCAATTGCGTGGCACGTTGCCTCGTTGATGTTTCTGGACACTCTTTCACATATTCGCGCACAGCATCGATATTTTCAGCTGAACGGCCTGTTCTTGGTCTCCCAGACTTAGGTCTATCCAATGTTGAATCCGAATTGAGCGACCAATCGGTGCCGGACGGTGGGGAAATCGTTGACGAAATTCACGTTGTGTTTTTATCACTGATGAATTATTCCGTAAGAACATTGACACGATTATTCCACGTTCTTGAGGAGTAAAACGGTCCATGTTTATTTTCAGTGTATTTTACATTTGTTGACTACACAATTTTCAATAATAGAATGACAGGAAATGTCATATAAAAAAATAAACAGTGTTTTCTGTAGTGCCCTTACTTTTGCGCCACCCGTTACTTATGCCATATAGAATTTGTAATGCTCAAGTACATAACATACTTTGCGTTTATTTAAGAGAGTAAGTAAATAAAAGTTAGTCTGACTATTGATCTTTTCTCCTACCTGTATCTTTTAACATACTTTTAAGAGGTTAAAAAATATAGCAGCAGCTCTTATCGCGATAGAAATGTTTGCTGTTCCATTAAATCTACCGAACCGAAATACATAGTTTGGTTCGAAATACTGCGATCGAGTGCCAAAGTTATAGAGAAGGTCTGCGCCCGCGCTTGTCCAAATAACATAACCCTGCCGATTTATCGTCAGCACAAACTAAAACTAATACAACATTTTTGGGATACATATTTGTACGATCTGCAAATATTTATTCCGGGTGTTCTGGGTATTTTAAATGTATAATAAAAATTATCTATCTATGTAAAGTATTGTATTAAGAATGTCTTCTAGTACCCATAACACAAGCTCTACTTGGATTGGGGCTAGATGATGTTGTGTGGATTGTCCAGCATTTTTTATTTATTTAGATACGCAAACACAACCATAAATCAATAACCTTCAATTATGATACGCGGTCACGACACGCTGATTTCGATATGGAAAATAACTTTATATTTACTTGTGTTGACTTCATTCCTATTATTTATAATGGTTTTAAGTGCAATCATGCGATATCA
Source organism: Ecliptopera silaceata (assembly GCA_932527185.1). Classification (NCBI taxonomy): domain Eukaryota; kingdom Metazoa; phylum Arthropoda; class Insecta; order Lepidoptera; family Geometridae; genus Ecliptopera; species Ecliptopera silaceata. The sequence goes on along the minus strand of OW052193.1, from coordinate 8,708,997 downwards.
TTATAAATATTAGATTGCGGTAATTCAGAAAATATTCTTCTCAATGCAATTATAGATTTATTAATGGAATGTGCAAAACAAATAATACATGCATTCAAACTGCAGTGTATTGAATCTTTTGTTTTATAATACTGTTACCGATATGATTCTTTGGGAACAATAAAATCATTTTGTATTTGTATAATATAAGCCCTTTAAATCCTTTTAAAAACATTTTATCCCATTCATGTTTTATATTCAACACTATTTTTCAATTTCGAAGGTCGTGTCTTCAAAAAATCTCCGATACCTATAGAATTATTCTTATCTCTCCATTTACAATGTGTGTGATGTCATCCTGTTTCGAGCAGGTATCATTAAGTGCCTTTAACTCGCCCAAAGGGTTGTATTGTACCGGAAAACATGTATTTGCACCTTATTTCTGTAGACTTAAGTACCATATTTAAATAGCTAAGTTAAGGAGTTGTTGTAGAACACCTTGGTAATTCTTATCTGAATCCCGACTTGTGACACCTTGACTGGGCAGTGGAATATCTTGGGTCGTTTCCACACTATGAGACTTCAACTAGCTTAGTAATAATGGCTAAAAACATGCAACATAACAGCTTTTACACTAAGCAACCAGTTGTTATACAGGTATATTTTTTTATAATAAACCTTAGTAAACGCATGTATTTATTGAATTAATTGCAAGATTGTCATATAGCTGAAATATAGTTTCATGTGTTTCAAAGTTGTAACGGTGCCTGCATATAACATGTTAAGCAACTCGCATACAATATAGATAGACATATAATATATATATATTTACATACTATAATATATATATACGGTACTAAATTGCTTGTCGGTCCAAAGTCGCCGAGTGTGTACATGCCCCGAGAGGCGCCAAGCCGATTACCGACTCGGATTAATTTGTTTTAAGCCCAATAAAGACCCTAATTAACCAATTAGCATACGAGACGATATAATGCACGATAGCACGAATGAGTAAACAAATCGGATCTTTAGCGTTCAAGTATATTTAAAATAACAACGAGAAATAATGAAATACAGGTATTGTAATAAAAGTAACTCATTGTGTTATTTAACGATGTATTTATCGTATATATTTAGGTATTTAAACGTGTATTTTATGGTTTAAATCGTTTTCGAATGACATTCAAATACAGATATTTGTTTTTAAAAACGTTTGTTACATTATTTGTTTAAGTTGCATCGTGAAAATTTATAAATAATTTAAAATATGTAGTAGAAATAATGATAGCAACAAAAGCCGTGTGTAAAGTCTAATGAGTATAAAAGCTATGTCTTCAACTATTCCTGAACCCAAGCTGCAAAGAAATACCATCACGTTCATCAATTCAAAAATTCTCACAGAGCCGAGCATTTAATAATACGAATGGCCATAATTCGATTCAAACGATTTATTCTCTGCGTAAGCACGTCACGTACTATCTAAATGATCGGTCTGAGAGCCGAAAAATATATATAAATCGCTCCTATTAGCCTACGACTGGATCATTCGATATAAAATCGATACGAAATCGATTCGTATAAAAGATAAACACTGCAATCAGGAGCAGCTGTTAAGAGAACGGCGTCATCCACTAAAATAATATGACACAGCCATTTTTGTATCTCCTTTGCGCACCAAAAAAGGAATATGTACTATTGTTATAGCCTTAATTAAACGTAGGAAGTACCGACAGCAGCGACGATACGAGGAGTTCTTAATATCCCAAAAAGCTGCCGAAGTGACTCCTTTGTAAGGCAATATTAATTATCTGCCCAAGGTAAGCTGGTCGTAACCTGTACGTCACATTTGTTTTTGAAAGGATGAAAATATTTGCTTACATTATCAGACTTACCTGTTCGCCCTACAGCTAGCTATCTAAATATACTCTACTTGGTGGTCTATATATCACCGACTTATAACAAATAGTTACACTTACACTTTTATAAAAAAAAAAAAATTGCTTAACTTCATACTACTTTGTGTGTTGTATAAGTATTTTCAGTTGATGAACCATACCATATTTGAATGAATGATTATGTATTTCAAGTATCGAGTTTTGTGTGCAAACGCTACAGAGGAAGGGATCAACAGAACAGCCAGACATTGTAAGTGGTTACTCATGCTTTCAGAGCCTATAATTTGACAATATTTTGTGTCATTTGGGCTTTATTATTACTTGCGCCATTACAAGCCGAGGATATAAGGTTAATACACGAACGCAGGCGATTAAGGGCGAAATAACCACAGGGTCCCCTAATTCAATATTAAAAGCATCCTACGACGTGATCGGCAACTAATAATAGTCTAATTTGTAGAAATGTCCCTGAGAAAATGTTGGATTGTCAACCTTTTTTTTGTTACAAATGAAATGGGCTATTTCGAAACTTTAGAATTGAATTACAGTATTTACGGACACGATTTTGAAGTAATACCCGCTCGATTGCTCATAAATTGGACTATGAACGGTTTTATCGTCTTTATGTATCTGTTTAGTTCATTAATGTTACTCTGAGGGAGGTAAATAGCTTTACAATAGGACGTAGCAGATGCGTTACTTTGTCATATTTTAAACACCACCACATAGAAGAACCCTCTATATTATAAAAAGTTAGCGTTGACATAATGTTACCATTACGTATGGTAATCAAGACATCAAGTCTGCGCTAACTTTTTATAAGATAGACCGCTAATCTATAAATCTTTATAAGCTAAGTAGTATTGGTTCGATTCCCATGTTTAAAATCGATTTAATTGCTATTTGTAAGATAGTAGGTATGATAAAATTCCATTTTTTGTTCAGATGCAAACAAGCTATCCCGCTCTTGTTAATACATACAGAAATAGCTTGAAATCCAACTCTAGGAACGATGTAAGGAAGGCCCCGAGCTGAGGGGTAAACATGGAATCAGGCTACTTATTATGGAGCGCGTTATTATGCATGGGCTGGGACCTCCACCCAGCAAGCCCTTGCTATTATATCACGTAGTTTGAGCTCTCATATTTAAAATCAACCCTGATAGGTTTCTTGAGTACCTACCTACTGAGCATTACTAGTCAAATATTTTATTTATACTTATTTTATGAGAAAAGTAATGAAACAATGTTATAGCTAATAATAGTAGCTCAAATCAAAAAGTCACTACATCTTATTAAAACTTAGAGTTGACTAATGTCAAGTCTAACAATTTACAAATATTTATTCCGGGTGTTCTGGGTATATGTATAATAAAAAAATATCTATCTATGTTATGTATTGTATTAAGTATGTCAGTCTTCTAATACCTACCTATAACACAAGCTCTGCTTAGCTTGGGGCTAGATGATGTTGTGTGGATTGTCCAGCATTATTTATTTTATTTTATTTATTTATGACGTGTAGTAGGTTCTAGATATCACAGAGCCTGTATTAAATCCACTTTGTACATAACCTCCGATTTACACCTAGATGGCAACCCTTGGATGCAGACGGACTCAATTCAAACAGGATTTGTACGTGCCTTCACTGAACCGGAGGGAATGATTTTTTGCAGCGAGATTGGATTGTGAAACCTTATTGTCTCATTTATATTTGTAAAATAAAGTACTAGATATCTAAGAATTAGCGACGTAGACTTTTATAAAAGTATTTTACGTATTATGTAGCCTCGAAAACACTGATTTATTAAAAAACATGCAGAATTCTATAATGTAAATAAGTACATATATCTATAGATCGTTTGCGACGGTCTGTACTGTACTGTCTGTGCTCAACGTTTCTTATGTATTTTATATATTCCTAAACGAGGTCAGAAACTGACTAAAAAGGCGTGAAACAAAGATTTTGTAACAACGCCTAAAAAGTGTCATACGATTAAATAAATAAATATATATTCCTATGTACCTTTTGTCAATACTGTAATAGATCCAAGTTTGTTAGAGAATAAAAGTTTTTAAATATAAATTATGTTTAGATTATATTTAAATTACTTGAGTGTTGTACCTATCTATTTTTTATTACAATTACTTAATGTACAGCAAACGCAAATGTAATACGGATGTAAAACTTTGTCTAATGCAGAAATAAATATTGTTATTATGTGGATAGCAAAACGTTACTTTATTTGGTTTTTTGTCGATAAAATTACATTTTCATTTTGATGTTTAAATGCCTCCGCGGGTCATTGAGAGTGGTAACAAAGTACTAATACCGATTTAAAGGTATGAACCAAACAAGTCGAAGCAAAACTGGAGAGTTGTTGTGTCTCTTATGCTTCGGCTACATTAGCGGACGAATATTCGTATCGTGTTGGCGCGACAAAAACATCGTGTTCGGGTGTAGGCGATGTTCTTGTCTAAATACTACGCGATTACACGATGTACCCGGCCTATGGATGGGCGCCGGGTATATACCCAATCTACCCATTTGGGTAAATACCCGGGTAGTTGGGTATATACCGGGTATATACCCGTATGCACCCATTTGGGTGGGTGCATTCAATTTTGATTTTCAAGAAAAAAATTGTTATAAACAAAGTATGCAAATCTGTTTTAACCATCATTTCCTACGAAAAGTACCTTATAAAATTTTTTGATTAAACGTATATTTTCAAAGTTATTACAGATTTAGTATTTTTTTGTATGGAAATCAATGTTTAAGTAGCTTTGTATTCGAATATTGAACTTTTTATGACTGGTAAAATAGTTTTTCTATAAATGGCACTTTGAATCATTTAAATTTGAGGAGAATTGACATCGACCAAGCACGCAACGATCTAATATGATCATTCATCTGGATTTTCGTTTTATACAATAGGATAATAACCACCACAGCTAATCACTGTTGCCGAAATGCCTCTCGAAGTTGTGTAAGATCTGTCTACCTCGCACAGTGTGCTAAATGACCCTAAAATCAGACATAGCTTTTTTATTTTCTTAATCGAATGTATAAGCCATTTTGAATGATATAGTAGAAATCCCAAAACTCAATTCGTTTCTGATTTTCTGAGATTTCTCGAGCTATGATTTTCGTTTTTTTCTATGATTTTATAGAATTCCCTAATGAATGTAACTTTTATGGAAATAAAGTTTTTAAGTTTCGGTTATGGCATGCTACAAAACCAACTAACTGCTATTTTCGAAATCATATGACATGTTCCTAGATGAGCCATAACAAATATTATTATTATACTTTCGATTAAGCAAATAAAAAAAGCTATGTCTGATTTTTATCTATGCTATGTTTTTAATCAATGTATTCTGCCCATACTCACCTATGGATCCGAGAGATGGCCGCTCACAAAGGAATACATGCATAAGATTAGAGTCGCGCAACGGGCAATGGAGCGTTCCATGCATGTAATATCTTCTAGACCACATACCTACCGAATACAGAAATCCGACGTCGCACTAAAGTTGCGGACGTAGGTTCGCGAATCGCAAAGCTGAAGTGCTGAGTAGAGAGATAGGGCCACTTAGCAAGAAGAGACGATGAAAGGTGAAGAACGGCGATAACGAAATGGTGGCCAAGGGATGCTCGTAGACCAAGAGGCAGACCTACAGCCCGATGGTCCTAAAACATTTCAGAACAAGCCGGGAATCGGTGGATGAGAGTCGCAACGCAAGGGACCGTAAATAATGGCATAGTAAAGAGGAGGCCTAAACTCAGCAGTGGGTGCCAACGAGCTGAAATGATGATGGTGATGTCTGATTTTTGAGTCGTTTAGCACACTGTGCTTCGGTCAGATGCTGCAACTAGGTAGACACAACTTTGAGTAATAGGTTAGCCAGAGAATTCAGCTGGGCTGTACTGCGTTTGGAAACTTCGTCAAGTTTTCTTGTCGCCCATTTATCAGTGTTTGAAATGAAAGTTTTATGTTGACGCGCAATGTTTTTCAAATACGTTATGTATCGATACGTTTACGAGTCACATTTAATCGTGCTTGAACGTTTGTTGCTGAAACGTGAACACTGACAGTAGGATTCATAAGCTAAAAGTTGCTAAACGCACTAAATCCGAAATAAAGTTATTCGACAGAAGACCAAGGTACTCACAGCTGTTTTATTTCATATGCATCTTAAATTGCAAATATACGCGTTTGTGACAAAAAATCTACACTTGAAAATGTGTTTGACCAACAAACGCAGTAAACTTAAATTTTTTCACATTCAGTGAAATACGACGCATCATCCATCGCAAGTCGTTCCATTTTGCCAAAGGACGTCCTAAAATTATCTTGTCTTTTATTTTTTACACGTGACAATTCTATCTTTGTTACCTACTGCTTGTTAAAATATTAGGTTATGTGGGACTTAAATCGAGTAATTTTATAAAATAATCTTAAAAAACCTATGTCCAGCAGTGGAATGGAATGGTTGACTATAGGAGGCGCTCAGGTATTGTTGCTCTTAATCAAAACTTCAAATCGCCTTCGAGATTACAGTTACAAGATCCTCAAATCTGATTTAGTACTGCGAACTACTATTTCAGACACTTTTGATGGTTGGTCGATAACAATTCTCCTCAAACTTTAATGATTCAAAGTGCCATTTATAGAAAAACTATTTTACCAGTCATAAAAAGTTCAATATTCGAATACAAAGCTACTTAAACATTGATTTCCATACAAAAAAAATACTAAATCTGTAATAACTTTGAAAATATACGTTTAATCAAAAATTTTTATAAGGTACTTTTCGTAGGAAATGATGGTTAGAACAGATTTGCATACTTTGTTTATAACAATTTTTTTCTTGAAAATCAAAATTGAATGCACCCAGCAAACGGGTGCATACGGGTATATACCGGGTGCATAAATGGGTATATACCCACTAGTGGGTAAATACCCGGGTACGTGCCCATCCATACCGGCCACATACATCGCGTTGACACGAATATTCTCCGTAGCCCGCTAATGTGGCTCCAGCATAACAATTTGCCATGTAACGTGAACTGACTTCAATTTATTTAATTTATTTAAAAGACAGTTTCTTTCGTTAAACTGGTAAATACTGGCTTGTAGCCTGAAGTGTAAAATATGTAAAACGCATTCGAGTAAATACAAGTAATAATGTAAAATATCGAATAGTAACTCGTGCATAAACTGTTGAGGCACATAGAAAAGCTGATGGTTTGATAAATATTTGTTGAAAGTGAATCAGTCTTAATTTATCCCTTTACTTAGTTTTGCTTAGTTTGTGAGTAGAACGCGATGTATGAGATGTCATCATCATGAAATATCTTATTATAAGAATAAGAATGTATTTAGTATATTAATTAATAAGTTACAATAAGCAATAACAGTGACACTATATTTTAAGACTTTTTGTTAAATATGTATTTGAATAAATACATTTTGTGATTTATGCCTGGAAGGAGTTGAGCAGTGGAACAAAACATTCGAAAATTTACGTGGCGTCCGTAAATTATTTCGGGAGATGCCATCGCTACCGTACTTTCATCACATCTGACTCCGCTTCATGCTATGTTGCTTCGTTATTATTCTCAGCAACCATTATTTTATTAATAGCATTATAAATGTAGTGGAATTGTCATAGAGCGGATAATGAGTCGTTTTTGTCATAATATCCTTTCGTCAACTGTTATTAGACGACCCTGCGCGTACGCCGCTTCAGGTAGTACTTACAATCTCCAAAAATTATATATGAATACTTACATAAAATATGTCATCAAAATATTTTAAGAATTAAACAAACGATGCAAAATATTTTTCGGTTGCCTGAAAGAGATCGCTTTGAGCGATAGTTTTGTTATCTGTAATTTTTTTAGTGTAACAATAACGAGTTATCTATCTATCTAATATTCTACTAAATAGGAGTTTATTAACGGAAATAAAATAAATAAAGAAAACAAATCTAATTGAGCTACCTATAAAAGCTAATCTAGCAATAAAGGTATCAAGTATATAACAATAACATATAAGCACCGTAATTTCCTTTTTATTATTTAAATATTTTTCCTACTTTTTAAGAGTTATAAACTAAAAAAGGATTGATTTCACATATATATATTTTCACAAAAAATTGGTTTCTGTACCATACACCCTCTTCGAAAATAGTAAACTATTGTATAAAATATTTATTTCACCTATATGTTGACAAATTATTAAAAAATTGTTTATCTCCTATAAAATAGTAAACTTTAAAAAATATATAAAAAAATTATTTATTTTCCAATAATGGTGGCTGGTACAAAAATGAAAACAACCTTAAAGGCACAATTAAAGTTATAGTACCTATATGAACTATATAAAATCTAAAAACGGTCAAAGTAACACGGAGTTACCTCAACGTCCATGAGACAGAGGACAATAACATTCCATACCAGCGCCCCGCGCCCAGCGTACCGTGAAAAGCACTAACAGTACACCTAATAGCTAATGAGACCATCGTTTACAGAACTTAGTTTAATTAACGTAAAAAGCACGATTATTCTAACCGGCGGCGTCTTATCGCTACATCGCGATTATAATGACTTTTGTTCATTATTTTGTTGCGCACTCCACAGTACTACCAGTTTCTATCTAGTGTGCGGTTTCCGGTGGGACAGGTCTATGGGATCAGCTAGGCCACTCCATGCGCTTTCTAAAACTAATCAATAAATGAATAATAATCTTTACTAATATTATATTACGACCTCCGTCGCTCCAATACGCTTCGTATTGAACGAGCAATTGAGCAAAATCGGGGGTCCAAAGTGTTTGTGCAGCAACTTGGTAGGAGCCATCTGACGCAGCTCACGACATCTAGGGGTGATACCGTCGTGTCCAAGCCGGAAGTTCTGGCTGAGATCGAAGACTTTTATGGCCGATTGTACGCCTCGCAAGTTTCGTGTCCGGGATCCAGCAATGAGGATGTTAGAGCCACATTAACCCGCCACTACACCGAAGATCTCCCAGAGATCAGCCTAGACGAAATCGAAGTGGCTCTGAGACAGTTGAAAAATGGAAAAGCCCCAGGGGAAGACGGAATCACGTCGGAACTCCTAAAGGCAGGTAGTTCACCAGTCCTGAGGGAGGTCCAACGTGTTTTTCAATCCGTCCTGGACCATGGGAGAACTCCAAAGGCATGGAGCAAGAGTGTGGTTATCATGTTTTTCAAGAAAGGCAATAAAGCTTTATTGAAAAACTACAGACCGATTTCACTCTTGAGCCATGTCTACAAACTGTTTTCCAGAGTTATTTCGAACCGTCTTGCGCGAAGACTTGATGAATTTCAAACTCCGGAGCAGGCTGGGTTTCGCAGAGGATTTGGCACCATAGACCACATTCACACAATGCGACAGATTATACAGAAGTCCGAAGAGTATAATCAGCCATTGTGCCTAGCGTTTGTGGACTATGAGAAAGCCTTTGACTCTGTTGAAACCTGGGCTGTTCTGCAATCTCTGCAACGATGCCAGGTTGATTGGCGATACATCGAAGTGTTGAGATGCCTATACGATGATGCCACTATGTCTGTCCAAGTCCAGAACCAGCAGTCTAAACCTATCCAGCTGCGCCGCGGAGTAAGACAAGGAGATGTCATATCTCCCAAATTGTTTACGAGCGCGCTGGAAGATCTGTTTAAGACGCTGAGTTGGAATGGAATGGGCATTAACATCAATGGCGAGTATATCTCACACTTGCGATTTGCTGACGATATCGTCATATTGGCAGAATCGTTGCAGGATTTACAACAGATGCTGAACAGTCTTGCTGATTCCTCACGACGGATTGGCCTGGGCATGAACTTGGATAAAACAAAGATCATGATTAATGATCGTATTACCCCAGAGCCAATCACCGTTGCCGGAATGCCTCTCGAAGTTGTGCAGGAGTATGTCTACCTCGGGCAGACGCTGCGGTTAGGTAGACACAACTTCGAGAGAGAGCTAGACCGGAGAATTCAGCTCGGCTGGGCTGCGTTTGGGAAACTTCGTCAAGTCTTCTCGTCATCCATCCCTCAATGTTTGAAAACGAAAGTTTTCAACCAGTGCGTCCTACCCGTTATGACCTATGCTTCTGAAACGTGGACACTGACAGTGGGGTTGGTCCACAAGCTGAAAGTCGCTCAGCGCGCTATGGAGAGAGCTATGCTCGGAATTTCTTTGCGAGACAGAATCCGCAACGAAGTTATTCGTCAAAAAACCAAAGAGTTCGACATAGCTCAAAGAATTAGCAAGCTGAAGTGGCAGTGGGCCGGCCATGTTTGCCGAAGAACAGACAACCGTTGGAGCAAACGGATACTGGAGTGGAGACCGCGTTTAGGAAAGCGTAGTGTAGGACGCCCTCCGGCGAGATGGAGCGACGATCTACGGAGTGTAGCTGGCAAAAACTGGATGAGAAGAGCCGAAGACCGGGCTCAGTGGCGCGTCTTGGGAGAGACCTACGTCCAGCAGTGGACTGATATAGGTTGATGATGATGATGATGATATTATATTCAATAAAAAGACAATAATAATCCTTACTTATTTGCGAATATAACTAGTTTTTTTTTTCACTTTCGCGATCAATATTTAGTAAAGAGATATATATAATACCTACCTACAGGATTTTGAGATTTTGTCTGCGATCACGACTATTGCAACTTCCGGAAAGTCGGGAATAAAAATAATAATAAGGTACTCGATAAAATCCCGTGTGATACGAGTACCTATATCTCTTTACTATGAAACTCTTCTATGTTTAACTATGTTTTTGATGAAGTTAGGTAAATAAATCCAAGACTCTTATACTAAGTATAGGCTATACAATAAGAATACATTTAGTGTTTAAGAAGGCACTTCATTTTATTTTCTCAAGAATAAAACATTCGATTAAGTTTAGATCCAGATTCCATGAATTTTCCTGACTTAACCTTTAACCCTTTCTAGAGAAAGCCAGCTGTTCGGTTTTTAAGCTGTGGTTTCTAAACACTAATTTTTATGGTTAAATGCGACTGTTTGATTTCATATTTCGACTCAAGTCTCGTAAATAATTAATTTTAAGTCATAAAACACAGTGCTTTGAAGATAGAATCGTGGAAAGTAGAGTTCCGAGTTTTTCGGTGTAATTCATTTAATTGCATATAATTTCATAGCAAGTTTTGTGGTGTGTGGTCTTTCCATTGATAATAGTATTAAGAGGCTGTAAAAGTTCAGTTTTTATTGTTTTTGGACGCCGTTACGGTGTAATATTTCTTAAGCTGCCTATTTAATTGTAGTATTCGTAGAACAAGAGACTACGAACATAAAATTATTTCAGTTTTATATAAGTTTTCAAAATAACACAAATCATTTGTTTCCAAAATACACGTGAACTATAAAATAAAAAAACGGTTGGTTATGCCTCAGAAGGTGGTGTTTTCGCCAAATATAAAAAAAATATATTTCATTGTATGCTAATACAAATTATTAAAACCAGAAGCTAAAAATACATAATCGGTGTGCACAAACTCGTACTTGGGGTACTGCTTATGTAGACATTTTTGTTACTCAAACTATGCTGTCCCACTGCTGGGAAAAAGTTTTCGCCCCCTCTTTCCATCTTTCTCTATCCCTGGCTAACTCTGCCCATTCCCATTTATATGTAGACATATTGTATTAGGTATGTCAGTCTTCTAGTACCCATAGCACAAGCTCTGCTTAGCTTGGGGCTAGATGATGTTGTGTGGATTGTCCAGCATTATTTATTTATTTATATAAAAAAAAATCGATTCAGATTTTAGTTTTTTTTTTGCCACTGGCTCTTAAACTGCTTTTGTAATTTAAACAGGTAATTATTTTTGCGTTATATAATAGCAATATAACGCTGACACGCACCATAAAATAAGTAATGGAATCTTTTATTTGCCTTTGTTGTTTTTGGCAAATAAATTATTTTTTAGTAAATAGTGATCTTGAGTCTTAATTTAGTTACAATAAAAAAATACGTATAATATATAAACAATCCAGTTCCCATATTACAAGCTTTGCATTGTTTGGGACTAGAAAGACTAGAGCGCGATGTGTGAAATGATCGTTAATTTATATATTTTTTTGTCTATTTTATTTATTCATAAAATCTAAATAGATTAAAAAGATGATTTTGCTTAACAATTTTTATTTGAAAGAAGAAATATATAATGTTCTCGAAAATTGTTCATAAAAACATAAAAATATTGTTATGTCAAACTTTTACAAAGTATACGTCTATATTACCCACCATATAACGAATGTAACTTTATAACTGAGTCTGAAGTGCATTAATTGTGTAACATTGTGTATCTTATCTTGCAACGAAGTGGCTGCATAACTGTCCGATGAAGGTAGATTTTTAATAGCATTATTTCAACTTATTGCACTATTATGAGTGACTACAATTATACTCATTTTCATTTAGTTAAAGCGCATCGCTTTGAAAATATAATTAGGCATTTAATTTTGAAGCGTCACAGCTTATGTCGTTTAGCCTTTCGTGTGAGTTGTGGGTTCGATTCCTATTAAACTCAAATGTTTGTTGATAAAAACACTGATGTTTGTTTGATTGATGTTGTCTGGGTGTTATGTACCTATTCTATGTAAGTTATAACAAAAAATAAAAAGTATCTATATAAGTATTATATCAGCAGTTTAGTTCCCATAGTTCAAGCTTTGCTTATTTTGGGACTAGAGTGTTAGGTGTGAAATATCCGTGAGTATTAATTTATAGATTAACCCCCTATCTTATAAAAAGTTAGCGTTGACATTATGTTACAATTACGTATGGTAATCAAGACATCAAGTCTGCGCTAACTTTTTATAAGATGGACCGACACAATATATGTAGATGTAGTGTAAATAATTTAAGTGAAGTAAGTATAAGTCAGTATCATTACAAACTAAACAGTTTATCGCACGTTTCCGTTCTGGCTATCGATTTCTACGAAACTGTTGTTTTTAAGTTATTAATTTTGTCACTGCTCTAGCGGTCGGCTTTTATGTTTTTAATTGCCTTTTCAAAGTACCAAGTATTTATAATGATTGGGAATTTTTGTTTCAACTACAATATAATAATATGTACATAGCTCAAAATAATACCCGGAAAAAATAACATAATTCGTTTGTTTTAGTACAATACAATGATGCGATTGACGGTATACCTAAACATAGTTTTAAGTATACTAAGAAATTATAGGATTAAATTATATTAAACGTAATATTATTCAATTCTTCCCATTTGCATATAACTCAAGAAAATAAATGAATCCTGACTTTGACCTCAAGACCATGTCCTCAGTGTATTTGCGCTTAAAATGATAAATCAATAAATGATAAATCACAATTTTCTATGCTCCAATTGCTTAGTTAGGGCTTAGAGCAAGATAAGATGTGTAAAATAAATAAATATAATAAATATTGCCAAAACCTAAAGTAGAGGAAGATCTCCATAGTTCAAATTCTTTATTAACATTTTACAAATAATATAAATTCTAATTATTGTATTAAGTAGGTACCTATTTACAGACATAAAATAATAAGTCTCCAAGTGCTGGACTGGAAAGAAGCGGCGCAAGACAAAGACCGGTAGCGTTCTATAGTGTCGGAGGCCAAGACCCACTTTGGGGTTGGTGCGCCAGGACAGTAATATTGCGAATACCTCGAGTAAAATAACAATAAGATGTTCTTCTTCTTCTTCTTCCTGCCCTTATCCCACTAGGTGGGGTCGGCACAACATGTTCCCTTCTTCCATTCACCTCTATCATCCGTCATCGTCATCCCAGTATTCACTCCTTTCACATCCATATCATTTTTCACACAATCCATCCATCCTTTCTTAGGCCTACCTCTTCCTCTATATCCATCAATAAGATATGCGATAAAAATTCTTGATTTCTTGACTATGGTTCAAAACTAGATCAACTATGTTCTAACCTAATAGCTGTGAGATAGTCAACGATTCTTAGAACGATGCATCTAATACAGTCATAAATTATCTTCCACAGAATAGTTCCCACATTTATTGCTCGTTATTTGATTCATCTAAATAAACATGCAGACTAAGGAAAAACTCAATTATTCTCACATAATCGATGTTGGATGACATGATTGTGTCTGGAGTCTGGTGCAGCGCTTATGTAGCGATAGCATGTGCATTTAGCACAATAAATAAATAAATATTCACGGACATATTACATATCATACTCTAGCCCCAAACTAACCAAAACTATGTGATAGGTATATGTGATATGGAAACTAGATTGCTGATAGAATATATATACCTACTTTATTTTTGTTAAACATACATAATACATAATATTTGATCATTTATGTTCATCACATTTGCTCTGGGTGGGAATCGAATCCACGATCCACATGGAAGACAGAGCTTAGAGAATTTAGACAAACGTCACAGCACAATAGGTAGTAACAATCTTGTTTTAGTAACTTTCCTATAGATTTCTTATAGAAACTATGAAGTTCTTTGTAGGTAATAAGACAAAAGCATAACTAATAACCTAACATGTAAACCGTACACTAGTAATTGCAATAATTAGTCATTGTGAGGAAGAGTGACGCATTAATTTAGCGACGTTTTTGCTGAAACTTTACAAATACTAGTTTAATTACTCGTCTTTGTGCACCTTGATTAGCGTGACGTAACGTGGAACAATATCAAATGATTTGATAGTTGTGCAAGCATATATGGAGATCATAGATTAGAGACTACAGATAGGCCTTGTCAATTGACAAGAAAGGAGGTACTCTTTTCGACTGTTTGTTTTTTTTTGTATGTGTTACCCAATTATTTTGCCCATTGTGAAGAATATGGTTCTGTTTGAATAATAAATCATACTTCTGAGCTGGCCCCAAATAAATTAGACAAAAATTAACTTGTCACTTTTGAGTTATTTTAAAATCAACGTTTTTGTTATACATGTCGATAAAGTCGGTTAATTTTAGCTAAAAATATATTATTTAGCTATTAGCTGTAGTTTGATTCCTACGAAGCCATATCGAAATATTATTTTAACTAATATCCGGAACATATTCAATTTTTGATCTTACTTCTATCATTTTTTATTATTAAGATCTTACAAACTAATATTTGTTTTTTATAACCTTAACTTTCAACTATAGGTACCTACAGTATTTACAAAATGTACATTGTCATATAAAATACATAAGAAACAGTTGAGCTATCTACAGACCGTTGCAAACGATCTATAGATAGTTCAACTGATCCAAATCAGTACCAATCGGAAGCGTAGCCAAGACACTGGCTGCATTGCCGCGCTGAATAGCAATGCTGATACGCTGGGCCAGATACTCACCAGCCCTCGGGTCACGCGTCGCTTCTTGTAGGTATCTTACAAACTGTATTTGAAATGTATGAAAATTACATTTAGTATTTATTTGTTAATTGTATATACTTTATACATGTGTCATATTAAAGATAACCGACAAAAGCCTTATAAAAAGAAGAAGACAAAACAGATTTTAATTAACTATCCTACTATCTATAAGCAAGTATCACGTGATACTTGATACGTTTCCTGTTGTAGTTATAGTATAGGCTTTAATAGGTATACCTACTTACGATTACGACATAAAAATCACCATATTCTTCGATATGTAATCTTCATGTACCGAATCTATTGTACAGTAAAAAGTGTATGCTGTTCATTGCGCATGCAGGAGCTCGCGTGTTAGATCTCCGCTTATCTGATTCTTCGTTAGTTCTAAAACAATTAACTACTGTAGACTACTGAGATTAACCTGTTAATAGTGTATACTACCCTCGTATTTTAAGTCAAGAAATCTTAAGCTCATAGTTATTATTTAAAAATAATTTACAGAAATATATTGTACAATTCACAAAAAAAAACATTTTGGTCGTTGAGTTAGCGGAGTAATAACAATTCCAATTTAAGAAGGTACAAAAGCGAAATTATAATTACTTTTCTTACAATCTTAAAGGATATAGTATGATTCACAGATGTCACAATCTAGTAGGTTGGTCTTCAATTTTGTGGGTCGTGAGTTCGATACCCACCCATAACAAAAATGTGTGCAAATACCTACTTATGTTTGTAACCAATTTAGGATGTGCAAAAGTAGATATGACATATTAAAATCAGTTTAAAATTGTTATGATTTATTTTTTTGGCACACAAAACATAGAGACAAGGTTATGAAAAGTTTAAAAACAGAAGAATATGTTTTAAACATAATTAGAGCTGACGTCTGGAACTTAGGATTAAGGTAGTTTTGTTAAAAGATGAAAAGTGATGTAGCAAGTACTTTGTATTCCTGTGTAAAATTAGTTTTTTTTTCTGTATGTGCGATTGTTGTATGTAAGTACACTGTCTTCAAAACACTTTCGAAAGAAACATCGTATGTTATAAAATATTTTTTTGTAGAGACGTTAGAATTTACTATAGCGAACGCGAAGCAGTGGTAATTGATTAAACATTTTAATAGTTTTATTCTTATGAAGTTCTGTAGCATAGGCTATGAAATGAACCAATTATAAGTAATAAGTAATTAAATGTATCGGTATACCCTACGTTCCGAAAGCTCCTTCATATGTCGTTCTTCGCACGTTTCCGGTAGGTAATTATGTAAATTAACTTTTGCGTTTAAGTTTCAGCAAAAGCTCATCGCGGCTGCGACACGCTCCTCTATTTGGCGCGCGTGAACCAATTACCAACGCATAGCGTCGCCAGCTTTCAGTAAAACGTCGTCATAAAGTGCGATATCCCGCTGCGGGAACGCTTTATTTTCCTATAAAAGCGTTTTATCCACGTATAAAAGCTTAAATCCGCGCGGAGCTTTCTCCCGCGGCGGCGAGTCGGCAAAAAGAGCATTAGTGCAAGTCTCGGGCAACATGGCCGAGGCACGCCCCGCGAGGCGCGCGGCCCCGTTGGCTGGCGGCGCGGCCCAGCCCGCCATTGGCCGGCGCCGCCTCCAGCCCGCCGCCGCCGGCGCCTCGCCACCCGGGCCCAGTCCGCCAGACCCTGCCGCGCGCGTCGCACGCACTCTTGCCTCTCGACTCTGCGCGAACAACAACACGATACTTATAAACAACCAAATACTGTGCGCAACACCACTCCGGTGAACTTCAGTATACTGATCTTCCTGAGCCGAGGAAGACCGAATCAAGATTTTATTTGAAAAACTTTTATCAAGGATTTTCCGGAAAATCTTTCAAAGTGGCAATCTGTGATTTGACTTTGAGACTTGTGCCGTCGGCAGCGAGTGAAGTGAATCATAGTAGCACCAACCAGCAAGTGAAGTGCTGATTAGACTTTGTGTCACCTGCTGGAAAAATGTGGAGGTTACGGTGATCGAGCCATCCAAGCGAGGAGTTGACTCTTGAAACTGAACAGCTAGTAAGGATCTGCGTGCGATGTGTCAACGGTGACCTGTTCAAAAACCAGTGCATAAAGACCTGTAGTGACTGTCCGTGTG
This sequence comes from Ecliptopera silaceata, assembly GCA_932527185.1. Lineage (NCBI taxonomy): Eukaryota > Metazoa > Arthropoda > Insecta > Lepidoptera > Geometridae > Ecliptopera > Ecliptopera silaceata. The sequence continues at coordinate 8,691,592 of OW052193.1, read as the reverse complement.
CTCTTAACTCTAGCGTGTGATGTGTAGGTGACCAGACTACAGCACCAAATCAGGCTTTGTGAAGAAAGACCGTGACTGAAATCTGTGGTCGGCGCTGATGCGTAGGTGAGCTGGCTGCGATAGCAAGCTTCGCCCTGGGGTGGGGCTCGGTGGCGAGCGCGGGGCGGTGGCGCGGGGCCTACGGGCTGGATGCGGTAGGGGCTTCGGGCGCGGGGCCCGCCGGCGCCGTGGCGATGACGGTGCAGCGGGACGAGGCGCGCGCGCCCCGCACCAGGTTCATGATCACGGACATCCTGGACGCGCCGCCGAGGGACCTCAGCGCCCACCGCGACTCAGACTCTGACAGATCTGCTACAGACTCACCAGGTAACTTATTTTTATTCAACTAGACACAACTAATACTGAGATAAATGTTGTAGTGTAGTAATCACATCAAACTTTCGGTTCATAGTAATGTCATGTTACACGTTAGTTTATAGCAATCATTTTAGACACATCTGCAAACATTAATTACAATAAAATCAATTAAATAAAAAAATACTTAGGCTATGATAAATATGTAAAGATCTTTACGACATAAAATATGTTAAATTTCTAGTTTGATTCAAACATAATATAATTATAACCATTAAACCAATATCAATACGTATTACGCCAAAAATCGATATATATCTATATAAAAGTTATTAAAATAACAAAAATTGCATATTTTTTTTTATAAATTCAATGGTCTCTTACAATGTGTGTTTTTTAATACTTCATACTAACAGTACCGTCCGAGATCCTGGTCATCTTGTTGATTAAAACCTTTTTTGTAAATAATGAATAGAGAAAAAAGATCTGCGTGGTACCGTGAGAGTGCTACGTCACACGGCTACGCATAGTGAAGATCTCGCTCGTAGAAAAGACTTCAACGAGCTTCGTCTCTATATTTCCACCAAGTCCGAAAACGGGCTAGTATTCTTTACAATAAACAATGCGTGATATCACACTAAGAATTTTTATCAGCGCATAGCCAGTTCACATTGACTTTGAAATACAAACATTTTAATAGAAATAGTATGTTGAAGTTACTCGTGTTATTAAAATTGGGATTAAAAATAATGCGATTTAGGTTACTTAATTTTGATTATAACAATATGACCTAATATAAAAACATTTTTACAAAATAAATTTAATTTTTGTTTTGTTCGCCTATGTTTTTGCAGTTTTGCCGTGTTACAAAAGTCAGCTGGTTTCTATAGTTAGGTTCACTTTGCTGGGAATTGTTTTAATAAAGATAACAAATAGACACGCGAGCGATGTGAGAACTCGTTTAGTAGTGACGTTTGAAAAAAACTAATAGAACGAAAATAAACCGTTCTATTGTTTCTTTAACCGTAACGTTATTTCCGAATTTCGTGAACGAAATTACTTCACGTAAACAACTGTTTATTTTAGACAATAATTTCAGCTCAGCAATCAAAGATGTATCGATAAATTAATCCACTCGTAACTTCTTTATAAAACGGTAAAATCATGGTAAAAACAGTTGTATAGAAAATTTAAATTGTTTGTCATACTTGCTCTCCTTATGATATAAGATTGGTGCAAAATCTATCTTTTGCTGTAGATTTAATCCCAATAAGATTTGATCTACTCGTAACTTCTTAATAAAACGGTAAAATCATGGTAAAAACAGTTTTGTCGAGAATTTAAATTTTTAGTCATATGCTCCCCTTGTAATAAATAAGATTTGTGCAAAATCTATCTTTTGCTGTAGATCAAATCCCAATAAAATAAAACTTTGCGTCATAGAAAATGTGCCAATCCTACATGTTTGTTCTTGAAACAAAACAATTGTTTATACATAAATATTATATTGGTATTCTAGTTCCCATAGAACAGGTGAAGAGTAATTTGAAGATACACGTAGTGATATGCCCATGAACATTTTTTTGTAAGTATACATAAATTACTTATTTTGAAGTTACTACCATTGTAGTTAGAAATAATTTGTTGTAAGTGCAAATTAAAATTATCTCAATTTGACCTATGAACACTCAAAAAAATATTGTACCAAAATGTGTTTTGATAAAATGTGGTAACAGTTTTACTTTTATTATGTAAAGCAATATATTAGTACCACAAGTTTATGTGAATATTTAAATAAAATCCATTTAGGACATAACATATTCATATGCTAAATTGATCCATCTAAAACAAACTGCTTTGAATTAATTTTAATAAAATAAATTGTGTAAATCAAACAAGTCTTATCAACATCCTAATAACTTTAAAATACAATAAAAATTATTGCCTTTGTCAATAAAATAATACTAATGTCCTAACTTTGACATACTCAGCTCAAAATATCAAATAAAAAATCTATCTTAAAATCAGTAAAGTAACCTTTGTCTCTAAAAAATAGTAAAATAATCTCAATTCATGTCACCACAATTCATTTTGATTTTTTTGATTTTGTTCATAAAATCTTCGCTGAAAAGTGCCAAAATTTTCCATTAAAGTCTTCACATGATTATAAGTTGGACTATATTAAATGAAGAATTTTTAATGTTCATCAATTGTTGCTGCCTCTGATTGATTTTGAATTTTATAGCTTTGATTTAGAGTTTTATTTTGGGTGTGGTTTTACCGACCTTGTAAGGGTCAAGCGGGTGGAGGTTGCAATCCGATATGAATGGATTTTGTCACAGCTTCCCGTTCGGTAGACCGGCACAAATATTTTAATACTAGTGACATTGTACCCATAACACAAGCTCTGCTTAGCTCGGGGCTATATGATGTTCTGTGGATTGTCCAGCAGATTATTTATTTATTTATATTATTGATAGTAATAAACAATGTTATACTATTTAACAGTCGGAATGTGGAAATGTTACTTGATTTAAACTAATTTTACATATTTTTAAATCAGTTCATCAATGCACTTTGCTAGCTGCCATATATAGTCCATGACCAGAATAAGAAATAAAATCAAGTTAATATTTTTTTATAAATTTTATAGTTTGTCCATGTTCTGTATTAATTATACTGTCAAAGATAAATAAATGTTGGCTTTAATTATGAAAAAAATAATAGACCAATTAGCGTCTAAAACAAGTGTTTAAGATTTTATATACTTATGTTTTAATCATATTTTATATTATAACCTTTAATATAATTAATGTACGTTAGGCGATTAAATATGTAATGCAAATAAACAGACAACTTATAAAAAACCTTTAAGGCTTAAGTAGCAAGAATAACTATTCCACTTATTGTACTATACCTACTAGTTCAATTAAGTTTTTAACAAATAAGAATCTATCAAACATCAAAACAAAAGTTCTAAAGCTTAATCAAACTTCAAAACAAACACTCAAATTCAATAAAATACATATAAACCAATTAATCGGAGTTCGTAAACCCAAATAAATGTTTGAGTTCGGATCGCATTATCCCTTCGACGATTTAATAGACAAGCCGATAAGCCCAAGGTGTTAAATAAATTAAATAATAAAACTTATAATGGGCTGCGATACAACCCGTTCCGGGATAAAGTGGGGATAAGTAAGCTCTTATGAAACGGACCAAATTAATCCTGGCTGAAAAGGCTTGACAATAAAAAACGTGACGTCATAATCAGCTTTTGAATACGTTTCGTTTTTAAATTTTATAAAATAGCTTTCCGAATTCCATCTTTGTTATCAGGTACAGTCGCACTCAATATCGATACTTAGCAATTTATTAACAAACAAACTGACGACTATTACAGTATTTACAAAATGTACATAGGCATATAAAATACATAAGAAACAGTTGAGCTATTAACAGACCGTTGCAAACGATCTATAGATAGTTCAACTGGTCCAAATCAGTACCAATCGGAAACGTACCCAAGATACTGGGTGCATTTATTAGCTCATTCTAATCTACATTATTTCTTGCAAAAGTCTTACGCTGATAAAAATGTCATTGCTAATGTAATAAGAGTTTAATAAAATTAAAATGAATTGGCATAAATAAAGCCGTAAAATTATTTTATACCGAAGTCTGTAGGTACCTACCTTATCTCAAGCTTACCTTCCAATTACTGTACTTATACGCCGCTGGCAATTAAGTATTTCATGCAACTGTAAATACAAAGCACTTGCCACGTTATTTAAAAACCCCATTTACTGAGAATATGAAAAAATACAACGTTTATCCCAATTAGTGACCATACAAGTCAAGACAATAAACTATCTAATTAATGTATAGTTAATAACTGCGAAGTACATTCGACTGCATTAAGAGTTAATTTGAAAAGTAAAAAATATTGTTATTGTTTATATGCAATAGCTAAAATTACTTTTAAAATACTGATGATTACAATAATAATCTACTCTAAACGAAGTATTTTATGTACGTATGTACTTTCGTCCGCAGCGTCCGCTACATCGGTTGACGTTTCTTTTATTACCCCCTATCTTATAAAAAGTTAGCGTTGACTTTAAGTCATCATTACGTATGGTAATTAGTACTTCAAGTCTGCGCTAACTTTTTATAAGATAGACCGTAGTATTTAGCAAAAAAAGGAACACTTGTGTTTGTTAAAATTATAATTAAAATATTCATGGACATTTAACATAGCGCATTAGTCCCAAACCAAGCGAAAAATGTACTTTGCGGTCTAGATTTTATATGTTTTGGGAGTATTTTTTATTTTTATGCCAAAAGTCTTCTGATGAGATAGTGTTCGCCACGATGTTTGCCATCAAACAATTCATTGTTCATCCAACAAGAACGATAATAGAACCTACGACTTACAGCCTACAGAAATACCAACAGAGCTGCGATATATCTAAATTGCGATTTGCGACAAAAATAAGATTTGTCACTTTTGTAGAATTAAAGACAGGCGTCACAAATCAGTTGGTAGTAGCTCTGCCTTCCATGCTGTCGTGGGTTCGATTCCCACCCAGAGCAATCTAGCTCTAGTAAGCTTTGCTTAGTTTGGTATATGGAAATATCACGTGTGATATATTCATAAATAATTAAAAAAGACGTCACTAAAAGTGACGTGGCTTGAATTTACTATTACGTAGCTTATCTAAAGAGTAAGCGTCGCGATTACTGGATCGTTAAACTCAATTTATTGTCAGTTATCACGTTAGTTCAAAAGCAACTAATTGGATGAGGTTTCTAGTTCTTAATTGGCGTTTTTAACACGACGATCGTTTAATTTGACTGAAAAAAACAATATCTTGTTTGATTGACCCAATTTTTACCTTTTTTAAAAAGAAAATCTATTTAATCTTATCAAATTATGAGATTGACTGTACTTTCAAGTGATATAGTTTACACAATAGTTATAGTAAGCGGCTGGCTCGTTACTGGAAACGTCAAACCACGATGTCATCACTAAGCTGCTTAGCATACCTTCAAAAATCTTCATTCTTGTAACGCAAAACAAACCTTTATCTTCAGATGCATAGAGTTGAAATTAAAAACGCGGCGTGTGAACACCGTGACTTTTAGCATCATGATAAAAGGTATGAAGGTTACGATTCTTTCATCGACTTGATAACATCAAAACTTTTTAGTGTGACAATAAATAGATTACCATTGATATAAATAGGGGCAGTTTGGGTCCTCTTAACACGGCTGCGTTTCGCGGCTTTGTGTCAAATTTGACAGGCGATGTGAGCTGTGAAATTGAGTCCGATTTAAAATATAAAGGTCTTGAGACTTTGTGATTAAACCGTACTTTTTTGAATGGGGATTATTTATTTTCAATTTGTTTTGTTGAACGGGAAGGTACAACAAGTTTGGTAGCTTAATCAAAATAAACATTTAATTTTTATAAGTTGAATTCTAATTTTTTAATAAATAAATTTAAGCATTCTTCCTATTTTAATAACTAAACATTATAATTAATCTCTACAGCAGCAATACACTTCTATTACAATTTGTATTCATTTTTCCACGCAATGAACATTGAGAGCGCAGTTTAAAAAGCAAAATAAGTAGATGGTTTATAGAGTTATTGATCGTATAACACATCGCCTCGACGCATTTGTGAACATGGCCGTGGTGGATGTGGATTAAGGATGTACAATAATGTACATGTTTGTTCAAACGGAGAATGGCCGGACAAGACATTCCGGCTTTTTTCTATAAACAACCAAGAAACTGTATCAGGTGAGTACACCGTTTCAAAATCAGAGCCTGAACCATGAAACGAACAAGCACTGCGATTACGGATGTATCGATAGATTTGTCATAAACTTTAGATAAAAACCATTAAAAAAAAACATAAATTAAATCGATATTGACGACTTCATTTTTATTGATATTGATCATTATTTATTGAACCCAACACTAAATTCTATACAAAACGTATGTGCTTGTTTGAAAGACTACTTTTTTATTATTATAGTACTAAGTAGTACTGAATTATCCGTCTTTTCGGCTCATCTGATGCAGTTCTAGCTAGTAATGTGTGTGAACACACCGTGTAATAGCCTCGGGGAGTCGCGGTCCACTCGAATGATACGTACAAAAGTATCGGAAAATGCATAATTTTTCATCCGATTTCACATCGACTGATCTAAGCATCTTTCAAATATTGGATCTTTTGACAATCAATAGACCTGAAGATTTTTTGTAATATTTAAAAAGCTGCATTGGAATAAGGTTACCTTTCCCTAAACTGGGTTCACAGAATTCAAACTACGAAATTACGGAAAGTTTACCTGAAAGCATGTTTCTAACATCCAGTGAGGTACCCATCATTTTATTTGAACTTAAAGCACTATCTTTGCTATTTCTGCGCAGAGTCAGTTGTAAGACAAACAGACATACAAATAACAAAATTATCTAAATATATTTTCCAAGATTTTTTTTGTATTGCAAAACTCCAAACTATAACTCATCTTCTGTGCTCTGCTCACTTTGGCTAGGAACGAATCATTGCAGAATATTTCTTAGAAAAGTTTTACAGCAAGGAAATCACGTCACGAACGACAATTGTAAAATGATTTGCAACCATTACCGGTGCATAAGCGGCACTCATAAGAACGGTGCAGAGGCGGCGCTCGTTATGCATGTTACGCCACGGTCGTGACATAACCAAGATCTGAACTAATGCATTGTGCTGTCACACTACTCTAACTGCACTGCATTTTAGTACTTATGGAGAAAGGAAAAGGTTGAAAGGATAAGAAAAACATCAAGTAGTACTTTCCAACTTTTATGCTACAGTAAAAAGTTGTACAGCCAATTGATTTCAAAGATTCTGTTTGATTAAAAAAAAAATTGAGCAGATTTTTTTTATATGCTGTACATAGCATTTAAATTTGTTTAAAAAAACTTTAAAAAAGAAGATGAAATAGATACTTACTTATATTAAGCTATGTACCAATACAATTGTTTTTTTTTTAATTTAAATTATGTATATCATCCCAAGCCATTATTAGATTATATCGCAAAAATATTAATAAATCAACATTTGTTTCAAAAGCTAATCTAACTATTAAATTGTTTACAACGCTTGCATAGTTTGAAAGCAAGCGTTATTGCAATTAGGCAAATTGTATAAACGGCATATAGACTATTATTTCGCTCGCTACCGGTTTAGATTTTAATTACCTTTACTTAGATTAGCCACATTACAAACTGCAACTAATGTTTGGGTTATACAACCAAATAGATAATACACTCGCCTACGCAAATATCTAAACTATTCGGCTACAAAACCAAAAGGATACAGATAACACAAACGTCAGTGTGACACTATTGAAATGGGTTTTAAGGTTTGTCGTGCATTGCCGATTGTCTTTGATGAATGATTGTTGTGCAAAGTGCGAGATTTTTGAAAAGTATTCACAGGGAGTTGGTGAAATCATTTCACAGATATTTTTAAAGTGTTATGTTTAAAACTACGTTTTCTGACGTTGGTTGGTCAGAAAGAAAAATCAAAAATATTCAAACTTTCAACTACGAGTAGATAAGCCTTAGCACGCATCTATTTTAAACAAATAAATATTTGTATAATATTGTCCAATTTTTATTCGTAGTATTAAGGAACTTTTTATGATGACTGTACCACTTGATTTCGCAATTTAATTGATGATATTCTTCGTGTGTATAAATAGTTATTGTGGTAGGTTACATAAGAAGTCAGATAATGACAAAAAGTCGAGCCATACAACCGTATCCGTAATAATCTTTGATTAAAATTCCCATTACTAAAGCAATGAATAGACAATATTTCTTATTAATTGAACAATCATCATATTAATCGATAATTCTTACTGGCTTTCACGTTACTAGTTTTTCTGTTGGAAGAATACTTGTATTCTTTAACATAATGATGATAATAATAATGATTATTATTATTTAAAGCATGTGAGTATGGCAAAGGTCTCCTCTACAGATTTATCTATTTTGGGCAACTGTTGATTAACTTTTTACAAAAGTATCAATTTTATACCATAAAATATGAAAGAATTGTAAAAGACCTAGAAACAAAATAAATAAAAACAAGACAAAAAAGAAGCGATGATGTAAAGCATATGATGGAAACGTAAATAGTTTTGTATTCTAGGTACATTCATAAAACACAAGAAGAACCTTTTTGTTGTTAAACTCTGTCATGTGATTAATAGCAAAAAGTTTCCTTACTAATAGAAAAACTATCGATAAAACAAATGATGCATGAAAAATAACTTTAAATTTGAAACAAACTACAATCAAAATGAGTGGTTGATGAAAAAAAAAATTATGTAAGCCCCGTTACTTTTGACGCAGTGTTATATAATGTGTTTTTTTATTTATAGTTTTAATGAACTACCCTCTTTATTTAACTTAAGTTGTTATTTATATACAAACAGTAAATTATTATTTTAATTATACTTATCTATTGATTATTATAAGTACCTAATAACCGACCCTGGATTATTTATTAAATAGCTTATCGATTTAATTATTTAGGTACTTACATACATACTGTATAATAGAGTAATCAATCAAACCTGAAATAGTTTATGTTTACCAATTATTGAAGTATGTAGAGCTTAATATTTAATTAGTACATAATTATATCGGTGACTACGGTCGTATGTTTTTCATTTTTTTCTAGCTGACAGCGAGTGGACATATATGACGTCTCACTATGTCATGATACTAAAGAAATATTTTTGGAACGAAGTTCCTTATCGTTCCGTTTTTGCATTAAACCGTATGTTGCGACGATTATTTTTGTTGAGTGATTACAGGTATTTTGTACATAGTAAATATTAATACTAATTAATCGAAAGGAACTTCGTTCCATCCGAGTGTTCCTTGACACCTCTCAAGTTTTTTTTTTTTTTTTTTTTATAAATAGGTACAATATTATTATTAAGGAGCGTTACAAATAAAAAGTGATTTTGAAAATTCCATAGTTTTTTTAAGTTACAGTTAAGTAAAAGAAAAATAGTTTTCGAGTCGATAAAAATCCAAAAAAAATCCTTAAATCTGCGAATATTTCGATTACATTTTTCGAACTAAAAACTGAGACAATAGACTAGATTTTGCTGTCAAGTTATTCTAACATTGAAACTTTCATATTCATGGCATTAAGATACATGATAGTTATTGCACGTATCTATGTTTCCTATTCGAATTACGCCTTTAAATATTTAAATTATAAAGTCATTAGCGACGCCTACACTTATTGTTTCATATTCACATTTAGCAGAGGTCAACCATTATTATTGCCAACAAAAAATACAATTGCGATGTTATTAAATGGATAAGTTCGTTTTATTTTGCTGTTAGCATGTTTAAAATGGTTAAACAATATTATTTTAGCACTTTGAATGCAAAAACGGTAGCGTTGATGTCAAATTAACACGATACGTCAATGTCAAATGTTAAGAACAATCATTTTAATGTATCAAAGCTCATCCTAAATAAATAATATTTATAAAAATATCCAATTTATTATCTAGGTAAGTAAATAAGTTTCTAAATAATTGCTTATCAGCCAGCTATGATATAACAGTGGCTATTACGATAAAAAAAAATTAAAAATAATTATTGTATTTATTTACGTTTTACTACTAAAAGTCATGCACACAAACATTTACGAACAGTCGGCTATAGAGATTTATTATAAAAATACTTGGTTCGTACCGCTCAATACCGTTATCTTTTGATACACCTCACATATCTTTTGATACAAATCTAAGCCGAACCGAATCACACTTGCATTTCGTTAAAACTGTGATACTTGATATTGGCGCATTACTATGTTGTTAATAATAATTTTCACGGTCGAGTAAGCTCAGCCGGCGGTTGGACCTTATTATAATAAATTAACGGCGGTTTACCCTAATGGGCTTCCCATACGTAATTATACTCAATGTTGTACGCGCCAAAATCATGCACCTTCGAAGTACAACAAAGTACCAAACAGCAAGATACCCAAAATCAAACGTACTTTATTCTGTAAAATAATTTATACTAGAACTAAATGAGACTTAATATTAAGATCAGGATCTAACCTATATAAAAGTATATTTTGTCATTTTTATATGTGCCCAAATATATATATTTTTTTTAAATAATCTAGAGAAGAAATTGGTGCGCTCTATTATTAATTTTAAGTTTCAAATAAGCAGACTAAATCTCAATTTTGGGATCAATATTTTGCCATTTTGAACTTCTTAAAATATACAACTCTATATAACAATATCATGCAATATAGACCTTACTGATGACCACGAATAAATGTGACAATCGTAGACGTAACGTATTAAAAATACACTGCGCGTTAACTTTGCCAAGTTCGACAATAAAGTTGATATTGACGCGCAGTGTATATACGTTTCAATTACATTTTCAACTAAGTATTAATGCTCAACCCTCAGTATGTACATATAATACACAATTTGTCGGTAATACGTCAGTCATCAGTAAAACATTTAATTTTTTTACTGACATCTGAATGCTGCTAGTTGCTGACAACATTATGATCGCTTCACTGACTTTTTGCTGCATATTTAAGTAACGTGTACTATATGAGTATTGAGTATGACCTGCTCAAAGGTCAGGGAATAAATCAATAGTTATAAATTATATTTATAGTGGGTACTGGTAATTACAAGTACAATTTAGCGGTACAAGGCTGCTTAAAGTTGTTTTACTAAAGAAACGTTTATAAAGCAGGTAATAATTGCATCCGGCTTTAATAGGAAACAATTGTTTATTTTTTTATGTACTTATTAGTGATTATATTTATATAGGTATTATATTTTAATGATTTACCTTAATTACTAATCTTCTTATCGTGTCGATGCTACAACTGTATTTTGTTGTAGCATCGTGTTGGAAAGATTAGCCAGACTAGACACTGCTTTACCGTGCCTAGCTGTTACCGGTGTGCGCCACGAGGAGGCTCTTTCCATGCACCCCAATTAATTAATTTACTTACTAATTAAAATTAATTACTAATTAAAATGATACTTTGATTAGTTACGAAATAATAGTCAATTTACAGTTAGGACGATAAACCTACAGAATAAACAATACAATACGTAAAAATAACGTATTCGAGTCACAAGAGACTCATACTGCGAGTCAACGCCAGCTCGACTGCCGAACGTTGTTTTATTCGTGTTTGCTCAATTGTAACTCAATAATTAATTTTGACAGATTTTTATTGAGAAGTGTCAAAAACTATGCTTGTGTTTTTTTCTGTGTGCTTGCTACAACATCATCCTACTAAATCGCAAAATGGTGCTTCATACGTGTGATTGAGCTCATATAACTATTAGTCAATCTGTAACCGTTTCAAACGTGTTTGGGACCGGAGCCCGTGGACGAACCTATGTCACTGTAAATTAATTTTATTGTAAAATGAGCTTTGTTTGACTTGATTTAGAGATAATTATAATCATTTTCCCCAGTAGGTAATGTATGAATTTGGAAGAGTAAGTAATAGTAGGCTTAAGCTTTTATTACTCGCTTTTATAAATCCGTACGCTCAACCATTACTTATTGCAACTTCATTATTTAGGTACACAATAACTTAAAATAAAGCTTGACAATAAAAACAACTGAATACTGATCTCGAATTGATCAAGCAAGACGAATATTGAGTCACTTATTTGTTGAAACATGCATATTACTCAACGCTAGAGCTTTGTATCAAGCGTACCTACCTAAGGCGAGATCGAGCAACGATCTGCTGAATGTAGCTGGTAAACACTGGATGAGAAGAGCCGAACATCGGGCTCAGAGGCGCGTCTTAGAACAGACTTACGTCCAGCAAGAGATGATGACGATGATGAGCGCTTTGCATACGAAATAGTTGCAATATTTTGAACAATATGTTGATAAGAGTTTTATAGTGAAACTTCAGTTTGATATGACAAACTGGCATATTGCTACTATGGATTATTCTGTACGTGGGCCTGAGGTGAAGCCGCGTTCTAAGGCTTCTTGTGGTCACGCTGCCTCTTCACATTTCCTTCGACATCTTGACTCGATGTGGTCAATGTCGTAGGATTTGTTTTGTGCAATCGATACGGTTTTAAGTTTCAATCCACCCTACTTAGCCATGTTAACATTTTACAAACCGCTAAACTACAAAAGTAAAATGCAGATGACATTTATGAACAAAAATAGTAACAACGGAATTGCTGTCAGTCCTCTGTTTTTATAAGATAGAAATTAAAGTTATTAGATAAATGACTCACGGAAACAAGAGAAAAACCCGTATAATTAGTTACGGCTGCCTTATCGCTAGAAGATCGCTTTAGACAACATAAGCAAGTTTAGTAAAGATAGATAGAAAGGCAGTACTTAAGTATAGTAAGAAAGTATTACAGAACAACAATACATCAAGCATACTCTAGGACTTAATTATGTTGTTTTTTTTTAGATAAGTTACCTACTTACCTTCATGCCTAAGCTGAAGATAGCTATTCAGATGGTACCAAATACACTTCAACTTTATATAATTTATAGCTCCTAATTCATTTAGATGTTATCGTATTGACTGAACATGGAAAAAGACATTGGTTTTAATGTATTCCGGTTTAACTCATGGTTAACTAATCTGCCGTCCATTAGATAAAATGTTAAGGTTATAAAATGTATCGTTGCGATAACGACGCCTTCAAATCCGATCATGTTATCGGGTTTTGATAACAACTTAACTTGGGTCATATTTTATTAAGGTCTCGATCGTCACTTATTTTGATTTTACTCCATCAATTTATTTTATTTGTTTTACGAATACCTATAGTTTCATCTGTTTAAAAAAGAAACATGCAATTAAAATCTTACTAATAAACGAAGTAGGTATCATAACTTTGCTAATATTTAATTCCATCTTTTTTTTTCAAGTAAGTAAGTAGGTAAGTATGTGACAAAAAAACACGTTCTAATGAATAGTAGACCTAAACATAAATACCTCTACTGAACGATAGTTTTTTTTCCTCAAGATGAAATCTATTCGAAATGCATTGAGAATTAGCGCAGTGAGCTGTGGGAGTAGTTGTGGTTTGCCACCCGTGCGGCCCACTCGAGCGCACTCTGCAGTCAAAGGTAGTCAGTGACAAAATGCGGTGAACAGAATCGTCCCCCAATCTTCATCTACGTGGTAGGAGTTGCCGCGTATTATCCAGCAAAAAAGATAAATAATCACAGCCGTTTTACAAAAAAATATCCAAAACTATAAGAGCTTTGCTGACTTATCACACTTTTTTGTATAAAGTTGTTACAAGAATAAATGTCAATATTTACCTAAATGTAAACCCACAACGTGGATTACAGAGAGCTATTATACTAACTAGCTATTATACTGTGTCGTGTCACCTGTTGGTACTGCACAGTAGTATGAATTTTTTTGGTTTTTCACGACAAGAGTCGATAATTAAAATATGATGCCACTCATTTTCCACTCTATCATGTGAATATAAAAACATCTGTTTTATAATACCATATTTTCCAGGTGTGAAAGATGATTCCGATGACGTATCAAATAAGAGCTGCGGCGACCAATCAGCGCTCTCGAAAAAGCAAAGAAAAGCGCGGACGGCGTTCACAGACCACCAGCTGCAGACCCTGGAGAAGTCATTCGAGAGACAGAAGTACCTTAGTGTGCAGGACCGAATGGAACTAGCGGCGAAACTGGGGCTGACAGACACGCAAGTCAAAACGTGGTACCAGAACCGAAGGTAAGTCTCGAAATAATAATAACATGAATGATCAATATTTGAATAATATACATTTTAGTTTTGTAACACATGTCTGACCCAAACCAGTAGAGGGTGATACCTATGCTTATGATGATAATTAATATTAGAGTAAAACGGTCTGGGTTTTGCCTATAAAGCGTTTGCTAATAAAGCGGGCAGTTTGCCACTAGTCACGGAATACCAGTACAAGTGACAAAATTATCATCAAGATGGCATAACCATCACTAAAATTATAAAAAATATGAGAATCGTAAGAATCAAATACGCGATCTCTAATGGCGTTTCTACCGGCCACAAGTTCCCTACGCTAGAGGTCTTATGATAGGTTGTTTTTTCTTAAAGTTTTTGACCGTGACTGTGTCGGGCGGCTATTTCAAAAACAAATGGTTGTAATTAGGACTCTACCTATTATTTACACTGGGCCTTCGCCACAGAATACTTTTTAGTGTTACCACTTTTTGTGTACAAAAACAGTAGCATACTTTTAATATTCTTTATTGTGGTATCGAAGATTAAATAAGGAAACTTTTGATTAAACTTAATTTTATTTAATATGCGTATTTTGGGGCTATGTATAATATTAATAGCGCTGTATAAGTATGTAACAAAGCGAATTTATATTTTTGCAATCGTTTTACTTTATGACATTATGACAAAATATCAATAGAAATAGCAGACAATATACAATTTATGGCATACCTACCGAATTAAAACTAGTATCTTGTAATAGAAAATACAGTGCCTGACATTTACTTGACCAATTTACAATTCAATTATAATTATTTCATTTAATTAATTAATCTTTTGCTCAAATAAAATAGACTATTCTTAAACTATTTAAGGAACAACAATTACTAAGTTTCTATAAAAACAAGAGTTTTTATCATTAACTGCTATAGAATATGGAATTAGCTTTAGTTACAATAATGATAAAATATGAGAAAGATAATTCTTCTTCTATCATATTTCATGTTTTTATAAGTATTCTTAGAGTGGAAAATTATAGCTTTTAAACGGACCAAGTATGTATAAAAATCTGAAATCTTGATTTTTGATAAATTCTGATGAAACTTAGAATAAATGTTGTTCTTTTCGGCTATAAAATATCACGCGAGTAAGCGGAAACTATCGATTTCACTATAGCTACCTAATCACACGCAATTTTTAACCATAGCTTAAAACAATATTGTTTAGTACATTATAATATAAATCGAAAGTTTCTTGCCCGTTCTTCTAGGCTCTGGTAGCGTGGAACTGGCACCTAGAATCACCTAGTATGTAAGACGATTCTAAATGATCCTTGTGATTTTACTGAATAAAGTAATTTCGACTTTGACTTTGAATCGTGGGTGTATTTGATCATTGACGTAATGTTGGATCGGACCGCGGGTGCGGCGCAGACGCAGGCGCCGGCCACGACGCGGCGGCGGCGGTTCTCTTGACAAAGCTTTTTGCTGCACTTTTTATTGATTTTCTATAATTTCGGTTAAACTAATGTTTGGGCTTCGATTTTTCGGTTCGTAAAAGGGTGTGAAATCGGAGTTAATTGAAGGATGTAATGGCTTTTGTGCGGCTACTTTCTTCTGTTTTTATACTGCCATCGGACCGTTCGAATAGAATATTAGTACCCACCCACTGTGTATTTAAATAATAGTGGCGAGGGGTCCACAGCGAAGACCATATTAAAATCAGTGGTTTGAAAAAGGATATTGACAAGTTTTAGTCCGAAATGGCTAGGGATAATTAATTTAAATTACTAGTTACGCTGTTTGAGCACAATTTAAATAAAATAAAACTAACGATGTACATAATTTTTATTGCTTATCTTGTTAATTAGTGAATATTTTTAACAAACAATTTAAATACTTACTTACATTCTAGGTGGTTTTAAATTTATGTTTGATTATAATCATAAAATAAGATCCGGCAATCATTTTATTAACTCTACGCGTTCCAGCAATTTTTTTTGGACTAGATCTCTTCCGCATTGTTTTTTAAGATTATTTTGTGCGACCTACAAGTTGTGCTTGGTCAGCGAATATGTGCGCAACAGTTTAATTGTATTTCGTTTATTTGATCGGACTAATAAAAAATGTATGGGTTGTCCCAACGTGTGAACGTCGGCTGATGACGGCGGCGGCGGCGGTGTTGGGGCGGCGCAGATCGCAAGTCATCGAGTCGGCGCCAGACCCGGCTACTCATTACGTCTGCCGCTGATACAGTTGCTGACACTGTAATTTTGGGCGATTGTTTTATTATATGCCATCTCATAGGGATAAGGAATCTGCTACAGAAGCCTTTTGCTGATGTCACGATTTCAACCTTCACCTTTAAAACGTCCAAATACTGAGAACATGTCTTTAACCCATTCAATGCTTTTTTTATTCAACGTTTTGTTATTCGAAATCACTATAAAGATCGCAAAGAATGCAAATATTATAAGATAGCTGTGACTTCATTCACGATTTACAACATAAAGTATCTTTAATTATATTTCCTAAGAAGTATTAGGTATTAGTATATTGCGTTGCGTTACTAGTTCTTATTAGTAAGGTGCGCTTTATTACGATTTTATTTAAAGTAGTAAAAGCAGTAAATCAATACACGTAATTGCGCAAGGATCGATAGAGCAATACCAACTTTTGTCAAAAGCCGAACAATTTCCCCGTCAATTTCCACAACTATAATTAAAAGCAACGCGACGTGTGATTCAGCGATCATAAAGTTTCGAATACGTTTTGTCCGACTGTCTGTCCGTCGTAAAGTCATAATAGGTGGTGTCGTGCCTGCAATATGTCGTTTATCGGCATTTAGTCGTCGGCGACGTGTAATCAGCCGCGATTACCTAATGACGCGTTCTGTAATGACAGACTGCATAATGCAGTGTACACTGTACCTTTCCTATTAATGTCATTTCAAATACTTACGCGACATTAAGAAACAAAAGACAAGTTTCTTACTAAGTTCTTGGACAAGGACGTGGCCTGATTCAAGAAACCCTCAAGTCTTGATCACCAATTGGTTCGACGGATGACAAAAAACGTTCACTATCTGCTGGATTCCTATCAAAATATGTCAACCACGGAAAAGGTTGTTTTTAAGAATTTAAAAACGACATCAAAATTCGGATGGATTATACTATACTTAAAAAAATAAACATCGATGTATTTTTAAGTACATAACAATACTAATTCAATGATTGATGCTTAGGATTTATGAGCCATCTTAGCAGTGGTTATCTGACTCAGATTTTGACCTACAGAACGATTTTGGCAATCTAATTAGATACACACTTGTTTGGCTAATAAGCAACAACATATTATGAATGTATGGACCGAGCTAGTTTTTGTCGGTTAATCAAGTAGGGTTTGCCTATACTTAATAAAACTGCGTTTTTTCTACTAATTAATATATTATGTTTAAGGCCAAGTCTATTATACATTTGCAGAGAGATAAAAAAACAAAAATTATTTAAATACTACTTGCGGATCACTTTACCATTTCATTTTTTTTTTTGTTTTCTTAAGCAAAATGATAATTTTGGAGACCTAGTAAAGTTAATACTATCAATGATTTCATAAGTATGTTGAAATTTACAAGTTTATGCTTATCATTGTCAGTGAGTGAATTTTATGTAGCGTATTTAAAAGTAGCCATAAAATGAACAGCGATCGACCCACACTGGATGAAACGTAAAACAAAACAAACATTCTAAAACACACATTTACAAATCCCATATGTTATTTAGGTTATATTTTTAAATCTTTGTGAGTTACCTAAGTACAGAAAGCACTTTAATGTATAAAATAAATTATCTCTATTCATATTTATGAAGTAAGTACACATACTTACTACAATACATTTACTATACAAGAATTAAATTAGCCGATCGCCCCAACTGAACATTTAAAGAATGAATAAAGCTCTTTTGAGTTTTTTGAAGTGCATACCTATTTATTTATTGCCAGGTTTAAACTTGTTCTAACTTTACCATAGATCAGCCTTAGCCAAGTACATTGACTGACCTTATTGACCAGTGACATTTAAGAATCTACTAATTTACAAATTTTCTGAGCTTTTAAGTACCAGTCTACATTTGTTATTGAAAGAGCGTACGTGTGAGCACACAATCTTAATGACATAATGTGAGGTTCGTAGCTACCGAGAACCAGCTAATCGGTTATGCAGAACCCTGCAAAATTACACCTTCAGAGACACGGGAATCGAACCAAGGACGCTGAGGTCGCTCGACTTATCATTTAACCACTAATCATAACGCTGGCAAATGCCATTTCTGTTTCGGATTTTAATAAGGGGATAGGATTATACCAGGATGTTACTTCAAATACGGGGTCATTTCAAAATGAGCTTTATCATGATGGGTTTTGAGTTAATTTTCCTAGAAATTGGGTAATTTTGCGCAACTGATCTCAGTTTGGTAGATACAGTCTGATATTGCTCTAAAAACAACAATTGATAACATGCTCGACCTAATTAAAACTTCACTGATAAAAAATACCTTTATTTGGCTGCGTCTGAAAAAAAATATAATTTTTTTACACAGAACAATACCTAAACACATTAATAAAATTATACATCCGTAGAATAATACACAGTATTTTGAAATGTCGTGGAAGTGAAACTTTTCTGTACGATTAAATATTATTTCGTTGTGATTATAAGCTCGCTCGGTCGGTAATTTAGCTCCTAACTTGAGATCGTGCCGCGATAGAGCCATAATTTTGTATGAGTAAACATTTGATGACTTTTAGCTATTGTTCTACCGAAACTGGGTTTCTGTTTTTGGCTAATTGAAAAGCAGTGGCATTTAATAGGTTCTTTATGGTGCTGGCTAAAGTATGAGATTATTTTTTTATTACTTACCAACTATTTTTTATATTGACTCTACAATAGACAATTTGGTCTCGTTTGTTTGTATACATTCTATGCACTTTTTGGTTGGTTAAAGTATTTTTTAATTGAAAAAAAAAACAATGAGTATTATGTAGTTTAAATAGCCACTACTAATGATACAAATAGAAAACAGATCATTTATCATAGCTTATCAAAATAAAATCTTTAATTAATAAAATATCTATCTCTCATTAATTAACCTAGCATGTACAAGCCTCGGATGGTAAATACGTAATAACACTAGGGAGGGTGTTAACGATAATAAAAAGCGCTCAAACTCGTACAATTCCCATAAGAACACTCGTGCAAACATGTTTTTCAAACTTTCTAAGCAGCGTATAAATAACGTTCGATAAAGCTCAAATTGGGCTCGACAGGCGCCGAGAACAACGTCGCAAGCGCCAACTCTCCAAACTGTCCCGATCGATGGAAACGCTCCTTGTGAAGCAGTTATACAAGCTAAATTCACATCACGTCGCCGAAAAACGCAAACCGAGATAAATCCTCCCCCTCGGAGAGGCCGTAAGCGGCACCGTTTTAGCGGACCATTTTCGTCTTTAACGTAAAATACTAAGGCGCGTTTTCGGACGGGTCTCCTCCAACAACAATTGAATCAGTTCACGCAGCATCAAATCACTAAACCACTGGGCGGGGCGTACTCAGACTCCACCGAGTGAGAGAGATGGTGAAAACTCGTTCGAGCTTGAATGCGCACGTGAGACAGAGATAAAACATCCGTTGGAAGACACGACTTGAGATGGCAGGCCGAAATTAAGTGCGCCCCAAGAGCTTTTTGTCCATCGCCCGCGGCGGCAATAAAACGAATAGTGTCACTGAGCAGATTGCCTCTCATTCAGCACTTGACAATTAAATGAGTGCTCTCGAACATCGTACCTTAAAAATAACCCGTCACAATAATATGATTAATAGGAGCGCGGACACTTTCTATCAATCAATTGTCAGCTACTGATAAATTAGAGAGTAATATTCAAATGAGTCAAGATTAATTCGGCTTAAAGAATTGAGTCAAAACGTAACTAGCTGCTGTTTATTTTTATTGCTATCACATTTTTTTATGTAATATATATTTTAATAGGTAATAAATAATTTCGAGATGAGTTAACCAGCTGAACTCCCCCTAATTTGCATTTAATGAAATTAAATGATCCATTTGAAGATATTAATTAACGAGGGAACCAGTGGACCGTCTGCTAAACCGCAGGCTGCTGACAATGGCGCGCTTCGCTATGCCTAGACAAGGGAGGGTAGCTGGATCAAACCGTCATTATCATCATCATAATCATCAACCTATACCGTCCACTGCTGGACGTAGGTCTCTCCTAAGACGCGCCACTGAGCTCCCACTGAGCCCCCAGGCGCCGTGAGAACGTGGCGCGTGGGGGCTTAGTGGTGGCTCAGTTTATGTTACGTCGTTAGTAAGTGCTTGTTTTATGATAATTATGGTTTATTTATTATCACCAAAATTAAACTTAGTAGCTTTTAGTCTAAATACTAACTTAAAACTTGAAAAACTTTTTCGCAAGACTACGTCTACGAAACGTCTTGCGAAAAAGTTTTTCAAAAAAAATATTATTAGAATATATGACAAGTAGCTACTTACTATTCATAGTTTTTCAGTAAAATCACAAGGATCATGAATCATCAACGAATCGTCTATATCCTAATAGGTTCTCGGTGCCAGTTCCTCACGACTAAGGCCTAGAAAAACACTGTTGTGATTGTGAAATGTTCGTGAATTATATGTATGAAGTGCGCAAGCTGTATATCTCTCACTGTGTCTGTAGTAATAATAATGATGACAATGCTTGCAATAACAACTCCCCACGAATTAATAAAAACCTCACTCGATGACAATAACGAGCCACTTCGGAACTAATCGAATAATCTAAATTAAATTTAAAATTTAGGGGAATGAAAAATGGTATTGTTTGTTCGTTTTATTTACGATCTGCAATTTCAAGTACTTTAAAAATAAGCATTTATATCAAATACATTTAGAAAAGTACGATATATTTATTTATTTCTAATTATACTTATTCAATTCATCTCCAGTTTCAACACATACTTAGATATAAATAAATAAAATAAATAAATAATGCTGAACAATCCACACAACATCATCTAGCCCCAAGCTAAGTAGAGCTTGTGTTATGGGTACTAGAAGTCTGACATACTTAATACAAAACATTACATAAATATATTGACGACCGATGTGGCGCGGTGGGCGAAGGCGCCTTTGGATAAATGTTTGTACGATCTGCAAATATTTATTCCAGGTGTTTTGGGTATTTTATATGTATAATAAAAATATCTATCTATGTAATATATTGTATTATGTATGTCAGTCTTCTAGTTCCCATAACACAAGCTCTGCTTAGCTTGGGGCTAGATGATGTTGTGTGGATTGTCCAGCATTATTTATTTATATATTATTACAGATTTCAAGGTATACTTAAATGAATATGTTTTCTAGATTAAAATGACTTAATAAGAAGAACAACGTTCAATCATTGTGTAAAACAAGCAACAATCATTTACACTGTAATTTATAAAACTTCTTACAAAGCCCATGGCAAATTGCCACTTTCGAATGAATAAGTAAACAAGCAGAGCAGAAGCTAGGCAGAATTCCCGCAGCAATACAAAGTAATTTATACGAGTTCACCCTTTCCAACTGAATCAAATAAATCAAATTAAAGTACTAGACCACGCTCCGGCGAACACAGGAGTGCCCAAGACGTTTTGTCAAAAATTTATTATTTTATTTATTTATTTTTTATTACTATCATTGCGGTATCTTCATTGTTAATGGAGTGGTCTGTGACAAATTTGATGACTATTGGAGCATTGGGGTCACATGTAGGGTTGTGATCTATGCGTTTGGGGTCCGTAAACGACAGTTTAGAATTTTTTTGAGTCGATTTAAGTCAATAATGTCACATAAATCGTTTTTGTGTAATTTCTTGTGGGATCACAGCGGTCCGTATCCGAGTTATTTGAGTCGCTAATGGACCGTGAACGCATTGACATCTTCATCAATCGATTCTATTAGTTTTTGTGAGTTTTCTATCACTTAATTCTATTTTAAAATATAAAGAATGACTCTCACATTCAATTAGTTAAACTCAGATGAATCTCAAAATGAATGCCTAAAAAAATGTAAATAAGTATTCTATCAGCAATCTAGTTCCCATAGTATAAGCTTTGCTTAGTTTGAGGCTAGAGCAGGATGTGTGATTATTTATATTTTTTATTTATCCAAATAAGTGTTTAAAGAGTATATATTTGTCAACAGAACAAAATGGAAGAGGCAAACAGCAGTAGGTCTGGAACTGCTGGCCGAAGCGGGCAACTACGCAGCATTCCAGAGGTTGTATGGCGGGTACTGGGCCGGAGTGCCAGCGTACCCCGCCCAGCCAGCGCCGGCAGCCGCTGACCTGTACTACCGACAAGCGGCGGCCACTGCGGCGGCCGCTGCCTCGGCCAGTGCTAATACGCTGCAGAAACCTTTGCCTTATCGGTGAGCTATTTTAACTCAGGATTCTACGTGTAATTTGAAGAGTGTGGTCTTTTTGATCAATGAATTGATTTCCATTCGATTTAGAATTTAGACCTTCAGTGATACCAGAGACTAGTATAAACAAGAAGACTGCCAACCTCATACAAAAAAACGTGACTCGGAAAAAGCTGAAATTCCGCGGGTTATTCCCAGATTATTCCCAGATGGGCGCTGTATTCCGATCAAACCTATGGTATAAATCAATGTTTACGATCACATTTTTCACACCTAAAAAAAAAATAAAAAAAGATTTTGTTGTGCACTAACACAGAAATAATATAGATTTCTTGGCTTTTAGTGTTGTTAGGATAATTTTACGGCTATGTGGCAGCGCCATCTGGGAATAGCCCGCGGAATTTCAGCTTTTTCCGAGTCACGTTTTTTTGTATGAGATTGGCAGTCTATTGTTTATACTAGTCTCTGGTGATACATAAAGCGTCGATATCACTTTAGCATAATTTGGAATGAAATATAAAACACTAGAAAACCTTCTACTCACTCCATGGACGTTTGATAGTAGGTATCCAGTTCTGACTGTACCCTTCTGTACCCAGGTTATATCCAGGCGCGCCTCTAGGCGGCGTACCACCACTGGGACTCGGCCTGGCTGGTCCCTCAGCACACCTGGGCTCGCTGGGGGCGCCGGCGCTCGGAGCCCTGGGTTACTATGCGCAGGCGCGACGCACGCCGTCCCCTGACGTAGACCCCGGCAGCCCGCCCCCACCCCGTTCCCCTCGAGAACCCTCCGTCGAAAGACGCTCTGACGATGAAGATGACGACGAAACCATACACGTCTAAAGTTCTTACTGAAGTCAAATCTGTGAATGAGTGGTACAAAATGCGCATGAATGATTAGAAACGGTGAGTATTTATTTATAATCAGTGATATGAACAGTTGGCGATGGACAAGTTATTGCTAGTGACATCATGGTAGTGGATTTTAAAATCAACGGTATCAATTTAAGTGCCCGTTTTTATTAATTACTCAATGTAAATACTCCAGTGAAAAAGACAATTTGCGCGAATTTTCGGGCAGTTACGTCCTTATGTGATATTGTAAGTCCAGATTTGATTTGACGATGTTGTATAATATTATTGATATCGTGGTATAAATATAAGTATAATAGATATAGGTTCCTAAAAGCTTTATAAGTTCCAATTAGAGATAGGATTGGTGAGATTCCAGTAAAGATATGTTAAAAATAAGAGCATCATCACACTTAAGTGTGTACATTTTACACCTCATTAGAGAGATCAACTTTGACTTTGACTTTAGATCATACAGTTTGTTTCAAGATTGTTGTAGCAAAAACGCACGACTTTTGGTGTGATGTGTGTGTCGCTAAAGTTAACAAAATATTCAGTGATGAACGATGCAATACTGTGCAAAATGTATTATATAAGTATATTATAACGCGATATATAAATGTATGTACTGTTAATATAGATACCTACGCAACTTAAAGTATTAAATAATATGTAAGTAGTGTACCTACCATGCTACTAAGTATATATAAAATGGCAATCAATATTATGACAATTTGTCTTAGATTTTTGGTGTTTTATAAATTAAAATGTTGTCAATTAAAATAGCTATTGTTTTTCTCTGTTTTGGCACAACGCTTATTTATGTACTATGAAAATTATCGTTATTTTATTTGGACGCAAGAAATTATTCCTAACTGATCATATTAAAGGGAAATGCACTTGATACATAGTTTTAATTAACCTTCTTAAAGTAAAAACTTTTCTTTCACGTTCTTATTGAAAACTCTTTGGTACGTTAAAGGTCCAACACATTTTCCTGATCAAAGTTAGGGTTTCCCGAAATCATGCCAATTAGGCTTATCTATGCTAAATCCTAGTCTAGTTATATTTGTTTTAAATAAGTTTTGAACATAGCTATTGTTCCAATCATTTATAACGGGTGGCGCAAAAGTAAGGGCACTAAAGAAAACACTGTTTATTTTTTTATATGACATTTCCTGTCATTCTATTGTTGAAAATTGTGTAGTGAACAAATGTAAAATACACTGAAAATAAACATGGACCGTTTTACTCCTCAAGAACGTGGAATAATCGTGTCAATGTTCTTACGGAATAATTCATCAGTGATAAAAACACAACGTGAATTTCGTCAACGATTTCCCCACCGTCCGGCACCGATTGGTCGCTCAATTCGGATTCAACATTGGATAGACCTAAGTCTGGGAGACCAAGAACAGGCCGTTCAGCTGAAAATATCGATGCTGTGCGCGAATATGTGGAAGAGTGTCCAGAAACATCAACGAGGCAACGTGCCACGCAATTGCGTCACTGGAGAACGCTACAGAACCATGTTACGTGAGTTTTTGATACCCAGTTTGGACGAATTGAGGCTGGAGCACATCTGGTTTCAACAAGACGGCGCTACGGCACACACAGCGCGCGACACTATGGACTTAGTTAGGGACGCTTTTCCAGGCCGAGTTATCTCTCGTTTTGGCGATTTGCCTTGGCCTGCAAGATCACCCGATCTGACCAGTCCAGACTTCTTTCTTTGGAGTTTTTTGAAATCTCGGGTGTATGTGAACAAGCCACAGAATATCGCAACTCTAAAAGAAATCATTCATCAAGAAAAAAGGAACATATCGCAGGAAGTGTTACGGCAAGTTATGCAAAATGTCATAAAAAGGGCTCAAGCTTGCATCAACTCTGGAGGTCACTATTTAAAAGACATAATTTTTAAATCCTAATGGTACAAAATTTAATGAACCAAATATACATTTAAAAAAACCTAAATCTATTTTTCTAATTTAGAAAAAAAGTTATAGCTGAACCAAATAGGGTCATTTCTTTTGCGCCACCCTGTACTAGACTTACCATATTAAGATCAACATTATTATTATTAAGTCTATACATGAAGATATACCTACTAAATAATTACAAAAAATGCAAAGGAACTTCATATATCAAAATGAAATAACCATGGCGCTATTGAGGAACCTACATAACGACTATATAGATAGGTAAGTACTGAAGATTTTACTAATAAGCTCTACTTGGGAGTAATTAGATATTTGATAATAACACACGATCGTATGTATTATTAATAGATATGCCGATTGCTATAATTTCTTACGTACAGACTATAAAATCTCAAATTGCATAAATCCTCTTTGCGTTACTCCACTAGTCTGTGGTGCTATTATTTAAATAAAGAACATGAAAATCATAACGAATTGCATATCATAACAAAATAAATTCAAACATGTGGTTTTCTTGTTTTAAATTTTAAATGGAACGTCTATTAAATCTTATGATCCATTTGCAAAATGTATTGCAGTCATAAAAGTCTTAGGTGTACCTATCAAGATAAAGTTGTACCTAACTTGCAAATCGCACCGAAAGCCTTGTGAAATACGAATGTACTAATGCACTTAATCGTTTGGAGGCATGGAACAGTTGTAACGAACACCTCGGTGGCAGCGGTGCAGTGGTTCTAACTCCGCTTTGTCACGCCATCGAACTTTTACATACTTACCGACACGATATTTTTGATACAGGGTTACCCAGAAAATTTATTGTTTATGTTCGCAAAATAGCTTAAACTAGTAAAAGATATAGCAGTTCAGCCGCAATAAAAAAAACCTGAAAAATTTGAATTTCCCGCTAGAGCAATAGGTATCACGTTAATATAACTATAAATGTTACAGAATGATATTATTCCTGAAAATGTAGGGTAAATTAGGTATTTGAGCATCAATTTTAAGTTGTAAACCATTTTTAAATGATGAATTAGTTTGTGACATCGGCCGTTGTTCGACAAATGTAATTTTTTTAAGTAATATTAGACACATTGGGATAAACTAAATTTTCTAATAGTACTGAATTGGTGGTCGTGTCGTAATCGTGGAGCGTAAAAGTGACGTCGCTCTAGTGTCGGCTCACAGTTAATAGCCCCGTGCTAAATTGTCTGTGCTATCTCCATTTGCATTTACTGGTGTAATGTACTTAAAGGGAAAGCAATTAAGCCCTATTGTGCACTTGTATGCAGACATGTACCATGTAAGAACGATCGCTTACTAACTGGACTCTTTATTGCTACCTGTACATGTTTATGATTAAATATTCAAGACTGCCATATACAGGGTTACATGGAAAGTCGTGCTAGATCCGTTAAGGGCGTGGAGTACCCATCATTTCTGACTTATTTTACTAAGAAACACCTTACCCTAAACTTAACCCATTTCGAGATATTCGACTTTTAAATTTTTATTGAAAATTGCAGACTTTTAGGCTACTAAATTTATTATTGTTTTTTCTGTGCATCTTATTATTATTATTATTGTATTATTACATGGGTAATAAGATGCTTTAGGACATCAATCATTAAAATAGTGCATAAGTTAATTGAATAGATCGTAGTGGACAAGTGAAACTTATGAAGTAAAAAAATATTTTAGAAGGTTTATTTTTCTCTAAGGGATATCTAAAAAAAATATTATGGCACTCGTTCGGCGGATGTTATAATAAATATCTACGTTTCAACAGCTATCTAACGACGTATAATAATCTAGGGTTTGTATTACATTTCGTGGAAAAAAGTAGTTGGGACGCTCCAGGTTGCAGTTCTAACGGTCCCGCGCGAGCAAGACAAGCGAAGATTTATGTAGATGTGAATGAAAGAAAAAATGTGTAGAGACCGGCTAGGGCTGGGAATACAACAGGGGAAATTGTTTTGGTTGTCAGTCTGCTTTTGTGCTTCGTACATAGTGAATGTGATATCGTTTTGCTCTTTTCTCAACCTGGCTGTGATTCTGAACTATTTCTTCTGATTTTGATTACTGTGCTCGTTAACCGGACTCTGATTTGTACCTGTGATACGGAAATGTTGAAAATGACGTCCTAAACATCTGAAGAATATGCTGATATGCTTATTTGTTACGGATACTGCGATTGTGTGTCGACAAATAAAGCAAAGCAAGTCAAATAAAGCAGAGTTCGGTTAACGAGCACAGTAGTCAAAATCAGAAGAAATAGTTCAGAATCACAGCCAAGTGGAGAAAAGAGCAAAACGATATCACATTCACTATGTACGAAGCACAAAAGCGGACTGACAACCAAAACAATTTCCCCTGTTGTATTCCCAGCCCTAGCCGGTCTCTACACATTTTTTCTTTCATTTGCATCTACATAAATCTTCGCTTGTCTTGCTCGCGCGGGACCGTTAGAACTGCAACCTGGAGCGTCCCAACTACTTTTTTTCCACGAAATGTAATACAAACCCTAGATTATTATACGTCGTTAGATAGCTGTTGAAACGTAGATATTTATTATAACATCCGCCGAACGAGTGCCATAATATTTTTTTTAGATATCCCTTAGAGAAAAATAAACCTTCTAAAATATTTTTTTACTTCATAAGTTTCACTTGTCCACTACGATCTATTCAATTAACTTATGCACTATTTTAATGATTGATGTCCTAAAGCATCTTATTGCCCATGTAAAAATGCAATAATAATAAAAATAAGATGCACAGAAATAACAATAATAAATTTAGTAGCCTAAAAGTCTGCAATTTTCAATAAAAATTTAAAAGTCGAATATCTCGAAATGGGTTAAGTTTAGGGTGGGGTGT
This sequence comes from Ecliptopera silaceata, assembly GCA_932527185.1. Classification (NCBI taxonomy): domain Eukaryota; kingdom Metazoa; phylum Arthropoda; class Insecta; order Lepidoptera; family Geometridae; genus Ecliptopera; species Ecliptopera silaceata. Next base: position 8,663,259 of record OW052193.1, on the reverse strand, counting down.
TTCTTAGTAAAATAAGTCAGAAATGATGGGTACTCTACGCCTTTAACGGATCTAGCACGACTTTCCATGTAACCCTGTATATGAATCTGGATGAAACAATACAAGCTTTTTCTTTCTATTTCAAGCTTACGTCGTATGGACGTTGTGTTCAGAACAAAATAGTCACGGTGTTTGCGTTTTACAGGCTAAGTTGTCCCGATCGCGTTTACGCAATCAGCGCTCACGAACCGCAAGGCTTTCCGATTTCCTTCGAAATATTTTTAGTTGGTATAAAACCTATTTAAAAAGCGATCAGTCAGCGGCCGCTGATTGCCCACAGAGCACGCCACCGGCCGTGTTCACAAAACGGAGCAATTAACAACACCACCACCCCACCGGCCACTGGAACCCCACACTTCCTTCCCTGTTCTGATCTAATCGCAAAACGACCGTTTTCTAGAATCGCCTACAAACTATTGCGTGGCGGCGGTGGCGGTCAGGCCGCGGACATGAACCCACAATGGATATTTGATTTGACGTTTCCATGATACCAAACAATATTCATTAGAAGCCAGTAAACTTATTTGGTGAAGACTGAAGAATCGTGTGAATACAGCAACAGAAACGCCTTTACTTGGAGAACAACTTGATAATTAATAAATATCTACTCAACTTGCTGAAAGGTCCTATCATTCTGCGATCATAAAGGTAGGCAGTCATTTTTTGCTCAGATCCGTCTAGTATCTACTCGCATATACGGAACACTACAAAAAATAAACATCCAGTTACCACGCTAAGTATCCACAAGTGCAGAATTAATATTTATGCTGTTTAAACGATGTTTAATTACAAACAACACGAATGCTTTTTGTTCTGCCACGGTGAAATGGCCGTATTGAATTGAAATCAATACCGGACTTACAAACTGGAAAAGTGAACCAAAACTGTAATTTTCTAGTAGATAATTTTAAGTTTTTCATTCATTTTACTTTAACACGAACATAATATAATTTTATAATTCAGAATTGTCTCTTCATAATGGCTTCATAATTTGAAAATTCAATGAAATCGATAAATAATTATAAAATAATGAATCAATCTAGCTATTCATAAGTAGCGTCTTCGTAACAATCATTATGCATAATGAAGGCTGTATAGCAGTTATTGACCCTAGGACATGCGCGTTAAATGACGTATAAAAACTCTTTTGTTACAAAAACTTTCCGAGGTGCCCCTCAACCAATTAAGACGATTATTAGGCGATGCACAGACAAAGGAATGTTCATAAAATTGAAGATTACAAAAAACTGTAGCGTTAATAGGCAATTACTCATACCATTATGTGCAATAACAAATACGTTATGAGTAAAACTGAGTAGACATGGTCAGTTTACTTAAACGACTTCCTCGCATTGCATTGTTTAAGGCTGCTAACGCACTGCAGCGGCAAGTCGCTAGAGGCGACCAGAGTGGTCGCTAGAGGAGACCAAAGTGGTCGCCGAACCAGTAGTGTTGGTTACTCCGTCAATATCTGAACTGTAAAAACGATGGTATTGACAGTTCAGCTATTGACCGAATAACCATTTGTAGGGAAAATAAGACTGGAGTTTTTTATGGAGCTTATTAGGTAATAAGGACTATGAGAATAATTCATGGGTGTACATACACAGTGAGCTAAAACAGGACTACGGGTGTCGAGCGCGCATAAACTGTAAAGATTATCTGACAAAATGCAAGCAAGCGTGTAGATCCATTTATTTTATTAGATTTAAAAGTTATATAACAACTACTTTTCTAAGGTTTCCCTTTTAGATAAATGTTTGATTGCTTTTATAGAAAAACCGGCAGCTGCAAATAAATCAAAATTTGTTCGCTCAAAGACTTCAGATTTAGAAGTGATCCTTGTGATTTTATTGAATACAATTTCTATTTTTTTTTTCATACAATTTTTAAGTGCTCTATTTAGGAACAAAATAATTAGCTCTGCAATATGACTCTATCGATATTTGAATCGATTTGAATTTCCGATCATACAACTATGAATGAAAAACTCGGTGTTGGTTCGATTCTTATGTAGCTAAATACAGCACTAAGCCATTAGTATCGAATTGAATTACTGTTGTATATTTCCGCGATTCGCATATTTTACGTTTTATTGCTCCTCACTAATGTTTCCTTCGCTTTCAGTAAATGGATCATTTAGCATAATATTTTTTCTACAATCACCTTGAGATTTGTGGATGAGTTATTTATTGCTAACAACTGTCAAATAAAATGCCTTCTTGTATTAATTGTTGTTATTTTTCATCGCTAATAATCTATACGTAGAGCATTAATAAAGCAAAGTACTTACATAAAGCTAGTATTCATATGAATTTGTAGTAATGTTAACTAATTTTATCATATCTCTTTGGACTTTTACTTTTGAGGATCATTGTAGGAAAAAAAATATAAAATAGTTCCAACAATCAAAATTCACTTATCCTAGGCACATTAAAACTATTTGTCAGATTATAACAGAACTAATAACAGCTAAAATAAAGAAAGGAAGACAGAAAGAAAAAAGAAAGAAATAAATATGTAAGTAAATAAATAAACTGAAGGAGGAGAGGGGAAGAAGAAGACGTGTTGTATCGACCCCACATAATATGGGACAAGGGTAGGAAGATGATGATTATGTAAATAAATTAACAAATAAAATGATTCTAAATTATGCCTATACTTACATACTTTTCATAACCACATTAAAACATTTAATTTGTCAGTTTATAGCAAAGCTAAATACAGCTAAAATGGTTCAGCTGTGCGTCAAATCAGTGGTCGCCACGCCAAGTCCCTGTGTAGATTGTATCTGCTTCCTGCGGTGTCGCTGCTCAATAATTACTCATTGCTCATTACAGCTGCGATTCTGGACTTATTGTTTACTATGGTGAGTCAAACGTGAAAATAAAGTTTAAAATATCTGAACTAACTATTGTCTTATACAGGAATAGAGAAAAATGGAAAGAGAGGGAAGACCTTTTTCCCAGCAATAGGACAGCGTAGTTTGATAAAAAAAAACTGGTGTCGAAATAAAATCTAGTTTTTATTTTTTTATGTAAAAATCAAAATAGTACCTAAATATTATAAAAAAAAATATTTGTAATGACATACGACTAAACAGATTGACTAAACAGACTGACAAAAACGCAATGATATTTTTATTAAAAACTCTTTTGCTAGGTAAGCTAGAAATATACCTACATTATTTGTTAAAAAGGGGAAAAAAAGGATACTAACAAAAACTATTTTACATTTTAAAAGACTTTCTATGCAACAATAGATAGGGTTCCGTAGAAATTGTAAATAATGCAGTATTGCAGTGGATGCAGAGTTAGCAAATCTACAGAATGAATAGTTCTTAAAAAAAGACTTCAACGCGCTTTCGTCGTAAGCGCTTGCGCATACTTTGAGTACAAATTTTGTTATTCAGTATCCTTACACAGAAATAGTAAAAAAAACAGTTTTTATTTCATAAGTAAACAATAATCTAAACTAATATTATAAAGAGGAAAGATTTGATTGTTTGTGTGTTCGTTTGTTTGTTTGCATCGAATAGGCTCCGAAACTACTCGACCGATTTCAAAAATTCTTTCACTGTTGTGAAGCTACATTATCTGCGCTGAACATAGGCTATATTATAATGATATTTTTTATATAAACTACCCGCGCGAAGCCGGGGCGTACTACTAGTAAACTATACATTTTAGAAATGTAAGGAAATATTATGATTACATTACAGGTAATTTAAAAAATATATCTATTTTTGTAATATATTTTCTATGTTACTGTCGATAACGTAACCTAAACATTATGTTATGGTACATCGCCATTGAATATTAAAGTGCAAATTAGTATTTGGATGTAATAAAGAGGTAGAATGAAAGCACATTTAGCCGGCGCACTGTAGATATTAAACCATTACTGTGCATTTTGCATATTAATTAAGTAAAGCCGGTTAATGGGCGCAATTAAAATACTTGAACTGTTCATATTGTGTGCAATTAATGTATTGCTTCTAGTCGATGCACACGAGTTCTGTTTATGCCTAATGCTATTATCCTATCCTACCATCCCAATATTATAAACGCGAACGTATGTTTGTTACTCTTTAACGCAATATTTACTGATGTATGTGTGATGTTTCACTTTTTTACTTTTTGTATTCTTTCACGCAATATCTATATATTTATTTTTAGTTCCTCCTTTGACCACAAACTCACCTGAGGGGGGTATCCAGACAACTGAAATGTTTTTGAACTGTTATTTGATCAAATTGCAGTTCAGTTTTCTTCTTCGTCTTTTATTGATCTTTTGAATAATCGATTTTCATACCGTTTGATAGAATTAACGAAAAATCAGGTAGGCCATGCTCAAATCAGGTAGGCCACGTGCTAAACCGCGTCATTTTTAACAGCTCAGTCATAATTTTATAAAGCTCAGTCACGTCAGTCCACAAAAATGCCACAGAATACTGATTAGTTACTACAGTAAAATAATCGAAAACTGAACTGCAACTGAAAGGATATTCGGTCACGCAAGTTTCCCCTTGCTGGATAGCCCCCCTGATGGAAAGTGATGTTGTGGTCGACGATAGAGCAGGATCTACTGATAGCGTTTAAATAAAACTTGACAATAATATAGCTGAAACATATTATTTCCTATACATAACGAATAGGAAAGAGTGCTCAACCTTGCATTGATTAGTAATGTCTTAAATGCATCTGAAACTGACTCATAAACCTTGCTTACGGATCTAATAAAAAGATTACAGCTTAGTTAGTAGTAGCTCTGCCTTCCATACTGTGGGTCGTGGGTTCGATTCCCACCCAGAGCAAAAGTTTGTGTGATAAACATAAATATTTGTCCTGTGTCTGGGTGTTACAAAACGTATATAAATAATCTATCAGCTATCTAGTTGGCTTAGTACAAGCTTTGCTTAGTTTGGAATTAGAGCGTGATGTGTTATATGTCTAAAAACTAAAAGTACGAGTTTTACTAAAGTTTTTACTTACACAATTACCATAGTTTTGTAATAACAGAAAACCATAGCGGTTTCAGTACTTAACGATCTGCAACATGCATGTTTCTCACTACTCATAAATAAACGGTCAATGATTGGTAATGAAGTCATTTTGATCACGCATCACAATGTCTCTCAACAATGGCCTCAACACGACAGTCTCGCTAAACCCCTGTATACTAATAGTTATATTTACTGGTATTCATAAAAGTAGTCTAGTCTTCTTCTTCTTATTTAAGAGCTACGCTCTTGTCTGCGTAATTAATGCAAGTCACGCCATTTATTCCTATCCAGGGCTGCCTCCTTGACTTCCTTATACGGCACGAGGGCAACCTTCATGTTTACTTGGCTCATGTAGTTTATCCTCGGCCTTCCTCTTCCTCTCCTGCCCTCACCTTTCCTTCTATGATGTTACTAATGAGGTTGTCGTGTCGTACAAGATGGCCAATCATCTTCCCCCTTCTGTTCTCAAAAATAGTCTAGTAGTTGGTAGTTATACAGGGTGTAACAGGAGGGGTGGACCAAAAGCAACAGGGCGATGGGGGAGCTCAATGCCTATCGATATAACCCCCATTTATGTTCAGCGATAAATCAGTCGTTCAAAAGTTACTCGCACTTTTATAAAATTTTGGAAAATACCTAAACTTTCATAAAAAAATATTGAAATGTAGATTTAATAACGTTTTTTTTTAAATTTTTTATGTTTAGTCTAATAAGCTATTAATCTTTTTTAACGCATTTATTGACAAGTCTTTAAAAAATTATGCACAAAAATAGTAGGAGTTACATAAAAAAGCAATTCTTAAAAGCAGTTGTTTCAGTATAGTTGTTTTATAGTGACATTACGTCAAAAACCAACAACTGGCAACATTTGATTGTATCTACGTAACACGAATAAAATCACTATGAATAATAATATTATCGAGCATTATGAGAACGAATAACTGTTGTACTAATTCATTATTAATTGCTCTTGAGTGTTACATACTTTCATAGCTTACGTTATGTAAAAAGAAATTTTAATTTGTAAAAGCGTAATTAGAGGAACGTTTTAAGTTAAGTACCTAATTTTAATTTTAAATGTCGGCGAATATAAAGTAGCGGCAGAGCCATTTAGCAAGTAATAAAAAAAAAATAACTATTTAACTTAATTAGTTTATAATCTCTTATTGTTGCGCGGATTGAATAGATGAGTGTTTTTTCATTGTGTTTTTTAATAAAACAACGAAACCTAGTTACAAGATCTGATGAAAAATAAACAAAAGTTGAATTGTTAACGCACACACGTTGAGTTTGTAATATCGAAGTGTTTTCTTATTTATATTATCTTTAGTTTGTGTTGTACCAATGTTTATGCTTTAGTCTTTGTCGGAATACTAAAGGAGTAAACTCCTTAAGTATTCCTATCTAAAGATATTCTTATAAATATCTTTACATAAAAAAAATTAAAAAAATGAGATAAAAAAAATGCACGCACGTTCTGCTCTGAAAGTGTACGTACACTCTCCGATATCGTGTAATTATCGCATCGGTAGTGTGAGAGCGCTCATTACCATTCAGACGTTCCCACATAACTTTAAGTTTAAAACTTACAATAATCGCTGACCTAAATAAAATAAACGAATTATTTTAAAGCTTATCTACGCATATCCCGTTTAATTACTGCATACACATAATATTATTTTAATTGTCAAGCTGCTTCCTTTCATTTCAATCAAAATGATTAACAAAGTGTTGTTTTAAAACCCACCGGGTGCCATACAACCTTACTGTAGCACAAGCAGAGCGATAAGTGAAGCGATTTAAACGAACCACCACTAATGTTTATAGCAAGTCATTCATGAAATATCTTGATGTTATTATTTATTTACTACTACTTATTCATTTACTACGCAATTTTTAAAAATAATACATAATCTAGGTCAAAGTATCAAGTTTAGAAAAACTTTTTTCACGGCTTATTTGGTGATTTAAAAATCATTTTTTTATGGATCAGCTATTATAAATTACGTTTTCAAATAAAATATAAATGTAATGCACTTCACATGGCATATATCAGAGCAAGTACTCCCCAGTGCAAAAATACCAAAGTTATAGCTTTACGCATTGTCAGATAATATAATAAAATAGTTATATTCTCGCTATAGGCGTATTTCTAACGCTAACCCAAGCTACCAAAGCCACAGCTTTACGCATTACACAGGGCGCAGGGTATGGTGTGTTCGATGCTATCGCTCGCCCGGTCAGTAATTAGTCGTTTCGTTTTAGAGTCGCGTTCTGCCGCGATAAACCCACTGCACGCTTTGTATGCACTTTTTTGTAATTAATTTCTTTATATCGATTGATTCAGCGTAATTGTGGTTTGCTTAATGGACAATGGCTGTTTGTAATGGAATGGTAGTTAGAATGCAGCAATCGTACTTTTCTATCTTTGAAATTGTGGTTCAACTGAAGAATCGTTCTATTTTCTGTTATTTTTTTTATGTTGAAGTAACAGTAGTCATTTGACATTTGCAGAATTACCTGTCATGTTGACACAAAAAAGGCCATCATAAAAAAAAAGAATAAGACTCTTAAAATGTAATACATTCAGGGGTTATGAATACTTCAATACAATTTATGCTGTTTTTTTAGTTTAAATTTTATAAAAATAGGCATGTCGCAAGGCACCATTTACTCTCGGCCCATTGAATAACACCGCTATTATAATCAAAGATTCCTATGGCTAATCACTGAGTGATAGAATTTTCACATATCTTCTTATAATTTAGTTTCCAATGTATGGTGTGAATATTTATTCTCTATTTCCAGTTATTTACTATCATATACGTTATCTAAGTTACCTACTAAGTAGAGCAATGTATAAGAACATGATTGATTAGAGTCGACCGCATTGACGTATCCTAAGTGGATGTTATAATTAATTAAACTAGCTAGACAGATTATTATCCTACTTAACCTGAACAAAATATTACGTAATTTAATATTAAAGCCTACTTAACAAAAATTATGTACTTAATTTTAATATAATGAGACCTTTTCCATCACACTATGGGAAAAACTATTATTTGCGTCACATTTGTTGTACAATGAACGGCTATTATAGCGTTTTATTATTTTTGTAGATATCACGCAATATGCTGGTCATGATAAACTCTCCGGCTTTTCATATGCAACCAAAATAAAATGAATATTTAATGCATTAATGCAATAAAAATACCAAAAGTTACAAATTCAATAATAAATCATCTACCGGACTATGTTTTTTAGTAAAGACAAATTTAGAATAAGTACACGTACAGTACACACAACCAACACCCAGGTAGGTACAGAACAAACATCTATGTTCGATATCACACAAATGTTTGTTCGTGGTAGGAAACCATATACTCAACTCAACTTATGAGTGACTGAAAAACATTTTATCCGTCTTTTTTCAGCTGAGCACCAGACAGCTCTAGTCGAATAAAGTACCCTCATCAGGTGATCTCAACATTTTGACAGACAAATTGTTTTGTGCGCGGAAAAAGTGGGTGCACCTGTGACACTGAGATCGTCTATTATTTATGCTGTTGTATTACTCTGTTCAGCATTGTTCTGCCAACGTGCGTCGGACGATTGTCAGCGATTTCGGATTTTAATCTGCCATTTTGTGAAATTATGGAAATGAAATGGACGTTTCGCGGTTAGCTGCCCCCGCGTGCCTAGACATAATGTATAGTCATTTTGTAATTTAACTGCTACGACACACAAATTAGATTCATCGTTGCGCATATTATTTAATTGTAGTTAATTTTTTTTATCATAAGAATAATAGTTTGGTTTAGTAAAATCATGTTTTAACAACGTGATACCCACCCGCTTAAACTTGCTTTTAGGTTAAATTGAATACATTTTTATTTTACATTAAATAAAGAATAAACATAACAAATGGAACGTCAATTTAAAGTAGGATAAAATTTGCTCTTTTGCTATTGCTATAAGATAGCTCTAGAGATCTAGAGTACCTACCTACCTTTGGATGTACCTACAGAACTTTTCATACTCTGAATGTATTAGCTTAGTCAGGTTTTTACTGACATATAATGCAATAAAAAATAAAACTATTCGCAAGTAAGTAACAATGTGTATTTTTAAGAATAAAATTATATAAACCTAATTCAAAAAATCACAGCGTAGTAATTTCATACCTCGTTTATGCATTACACATGGTGTGATGAAACTAATGAGATAAAACCAATTTACACTCGACTCAACAATCTCCAAAAGAGCGCGTGCAGTAGTGCAGTGGAACCAGTGGCGCTGGTCTCTAGGGGGTTCTGGTCCGGTGCCTAGGGGCAGGGGCAAGAGGGGGGAAGGAGGGAGAGAGGGGGGAGATAACATCGCGATTACGTGCTACAAAACGGACGATATCGCAGCACTCATTAGCGGAGCAACTTAGCCGCATAATGGGTATTTGCTGACAGTATCGGGCTCAAATACTCATTTCAATCATATTAGCTAGCAGAATAAAAACTCATTACACATCATCCTTATGAAACAAAGAATTTTTTTTTGGTATCTATAGGTATTCATTTTTTTTGTTTTTTAACCTGTATTGTCCCACATCTGGGCAAAGGTCTTCATTGATAGGTTATGTATTATTATTTTCATCAGATGTCAACATAAAAAAGGTATACATAGTTGAAAAACAAATATTCTATTAAGTAAGTAATTTATGTAAAATGTATGCTTCAACTAGGAGTCCAGTTATAATAAATCATTTTATTCAAATCAGCACCTTATCTAACACCGGACATATTATAATAAGCTGCGCTTTACTTAACTGTGACTTAACATAAACCATTGATAACTTAAATTAGAACAATGACTTCCCGACAAAAGCCTAATTACCATACAAACTGGTTTAGTTCTTAAGTTCATTTTAACGCATCAAAAAGTAAAAATATGAATAAATGAGTCGGATTTTATGCTTCGTTACGTTTTGTGCATGTTTGAAAGTATGATAACTTATGTTGAAGTTAAATTTAAAAGTGCAGTTACTTTTATATAAAGCTAGCTGGTGACCGCGACTTTGCTTTGCAAATATCTCTTTTTAGATATGCCATTGTCTTATTCTGATTAAACTACATTATTGTTAAGTTTCATTAAAATGCATTTTGTAGTTTTAACGAAGTTACAAACATACATCCATACAGGCTTTCGCGTTTTTAACATTATAAGGATAATATAAAATTTACTTAAGTTACTAAAAAAATGACTTGAGTAAGTTAATTTGAAGACCTTGCGTTACGAACTCAATCCAAATAAAAAATGATTAATTATTTTAATGTTAGTATTTTAAAGGCAGTTGAACAAAAATACACCGTCATGTATATTTTCCGTCTCAAAAGGTTTCCGATTCAATTAAATCTAATCATAATACCTACGCAACCCTAATTTACAGGAAATAAGTATTGGCAAATGACAAGTTAATTCTAGTTATGACCACGTGATCTGAATAAGGTTGTCCCACCGTTATGACTGGCTGGTTCCTTGCACTTTAAGTACAAGATATTATAGCCCTAATTGGTATACCAATTAATTATAATAACCTCGTAAACAAGTTATTGTTTTCTTTGATTATTCAGATAATTTAAAGTGAAAAATCTATATTAAAGATAATAAATTGGAATAATGAAAATATTTTTTTATGTTGATAATGTTTTAAAGAAAAAATATATAAATATATTCACAGACATTTTTCACATCAACATTATATGATGTAGGTACAGGGATGGTATTCTGACCGACGAAATGTTATTTGAACAGTTTGCAGCTCAGTTTTCTTTTTTGATATATTTTAAAGTCTTAAACGTAGGCGCTAGGCCGACTGCCAAACGTTGCAGCGTCACCGCGCAGTGTGTCTGTCACATTTTTTCGTGCTCACCTCTCTAATACATCCTGTAAACTGATGAATAGGATCAGAAACCTCAGCTGAACTGACCCAGGTCCCTAAAATCCTGGTAAGGTCAAAGTATTACCGCCGTTGTGTGTCTAATTGCCACGTCCGGCGGAAGTGGCCGGTTCCGAGTGTGGTGTCAGGTGACGGAGCCACCTGTGTGCCGTTTGACCAACGCACACTAACACGTTTATGTGTGGGTGAGGCTGGGTATAATGGTGATGAGGAAGGCAAATAGAGAGAAATAGAAGAAGGTAAATAGGTTGTATATGTTTGGCTAAAACTTATATTATGTAAAGTACTTTTACTACTTTACATATGTTATACTCGATGATACACGCGTTGAATTGCTCAATAGTATCAGATCAATTTGTAGTGTTTATAAAGTAAATGACCCGAAAACTGACAAAAGTTTAGATGACACCTAAAAATCCTCAATAACAACCTGTTTTCTACCTTACACAAAGGAAGGATTCATATAAATAATCGTGTAATATAAATATACTTAATCAGTACGTACGTACGTAATCTAATTAATCATACAAAAACTCAAAATATATTCAACTTTATAAATCAAAAGTTTAGACAGTTAATTAAAAAAAATAAGTATGTAAGATACTAGCTACTATAACGTTAAGGTACCTTTCCTAGTTTCTAAGCATTTTGCGCAACACTGTACCCACATTATTTACTGAGTGACACAAACGTTTTTGTGTGAAACAATGTAGACATTTACCAACGGGTGGGGTTTGCATGTGTGCGGCACACCAATTAGTGTTTTATTCAATTATCATTAACTTTTATATTGTAAACGAACAAAAAACTCATTAAGCTTACATGGTTTTTGGTTTTGAAGTAGATAGCATTGATAATTATATCTAATAGGGAAGTTTGAAAATCACTACATAGTTAATTTCGTTTAGCAGGCAGGTGTAGGTATCTAATATTTAAAAACATTAGTGTTTATTTTTTATTATTAATTAGTTTTTTGTAATCAAAAAATAATTAATAATACATTTAACATCCTGAATTAGTTTATTAACTCTTTTGTTTCATAAAAATAAATAAGTATTTAAAAGTTTTACCATAAATTAACACATTTATGCACATTTTTGTCTGTTCGATGTAAAAAATTTCAAAAATATTGACAATAATGGCATGAATGATTTATTGATCAAATCAAAAAGGAACGTTGTTTTTTCTTACTATGTACATTAAATTTGTTTTATATATGTGCTAGTATTTGTTTGGAGCTTGATGTCTTATTATCCGCAGTTTCAAGTAAAGTGTTCTAACGTGCTTTTGAAAGCTTATAAGTATTTATCAAAGCAATTATTATAAGTGCAATTTTATGTGGTTCTACTGCACCGATCCCTCATGCATGACTTTCAATTTGCAGAAAAAAACGTTACGAATGTTGCGATCGAGAAATGTCGTGCCCGTGAGTTAATGTGTGGACTCGGCGCCGGGAATGCCTTTTTAGGGTTCCGCCCGCACCCCATCAATATACTAAACCTTTTATAAATTTTATAAACTATATAATTCTGCAAAGAGAGGCAGAATTATATAGACCCAGCAGTGGGTCAAGTCAGGCTGTAGATGATGATGATGATGGCATTTCGATAGAAAACCAGCTGATGTTGAACGTTAAAATTCTCATGACACCTGAACTTCTGATAGCTGTTGAGCTATTTGTCCTGATCAACGCTCGAAAGGCTACATATTATTTTGTAAACATAAAATTTCCAACAAATAGGTGGCTTACCTACTGTATGAGTTGATTAATAAGTAAGTACTGTAAGTGCACTAAACAACTGAATTTAAATAAATAATGTATGTTCTTTTCTTCAGCAGCAAACTATTTGTGAATATTTAAAATATCTTATTTTAAGGAACCAAAAGTAACATGAAAACTAGAGCAGATCTACTGCTCTGGACCTTTGGCACTTGTATTTAAACTTCTTTCTCTTCATCTTATTTAACTAAATAGTATAATATTTTTACAGAACCCTAAAAAAAAACGTAAACACAAAGTTGTCTTTTTTTTCTCCCCCATAATTACGTAATTAGTGACGATGAATTGGTAGAGCATTTATTGTGGTGTCTTTTGTCTGTGGTCGGCACCCACCGACCTTTGTATAACAGCTGTTCTATTGCAACTTTCGATTTGGTTTGACTGCTGTTTTTGTTAAGTATCTACTTGTATAAACATCTACTAAACCATTTGTATTGGATGACACAGAAATTAGCGTTGAACTAAATCAAATTCTATATTTGGAGTATTTTTACTTTATCTACACAATCCTTCTTATCCTTTTAATGTATTTTTGTACAACAAACTTTGCTAACTAAAATAAAACCTGAGTTGGGTAAACAATAAGAATTATTACTTACGAATCAGTACTTAATAAACTAGTAATAAATCAACGAATCAGCTATATAAAAACTCCTTCGAGATCTAAGATGTACTACCGCTGACAATAAACCATTGATAATTTATTACTTCAGAGATACTAGAGCGCCCTATTTAGATATAATATATAGCAGGATTGTTAAAATATTATTTTTCGATTAAAAATCAATGAGCATCGAGTGTGGACTCTACATTGTAGTTTTGTTGGTTGTTACGAGTACACAGTTGCGGCGGTTGCGCGATTAGGCACGCAACATCGACGCGGACAACCGATGGTGCTCATTCATCATTATTATAAATGTGCCACACTCTTATTTACGGAAATCGATATTTTTTTCGGTGTCGATTTTGAATGCGTTTCGACACGTCGGTAAACGTGACGGTATTGTGGAGATTGACCCTGCATTGTGCATGCTGAGCATCATTGACTCCCCGCCATGCCATCACACCACCGAACTATTCGTTCCGCATCTATATTTCCTAATTATTGATTACAACGGGTCATGGTTATTGGTCGGTAAAACAGACAGCCCTAATTAATGATCTCTCATCGTCTGATTACTTTAATTTTCTATAACAAAAGCAACAGCACGAACTGAGGTTGCGACCAATTTTTCATCTGTCTCAGTTTTCCTGTTTTATTACTCAATTTACTAATAGAAAGGATGGATGGTACAAACGTACCTATTATCCAATAGTAGCTGGGTACAGTTACATTAATATTTTTCAAGCTATATTCGCACATAAACTCAATTCGTTGCAACTATCTGCATGCTCTACCGAAGTCATGTTTAGAAATCTATTTTTAAGTAAGTATCTGTTTTTATGAAATAAATATTTTATTGCAAATTATCATTACAGCAAAACCTTAGTCACAACCACTCTTATGTCAAAAGTTAATATAAAGCTTTGTATTTCAACATTATGTTACTATAAGCAACAATGGTGGCAATATCAGTAGGTATAGGTTGTCTTCGGTTAGGAACTATGTAAATGCATTGCAGATTTAACCTACAGAGCGTGTGTTGGCGACTGTACCTACGTAATAGTGGCTGCAATATTGATAAACGTCCGTGAGCAATCAGAAGCGGGCAATTTGCGCGCGATTGTCCGTGGTGAGATGCGAGCACGCAAATTGAACCGACCTATGCACGTACAAAACGGCGCTGTTTAGTGCTTGTAATGTTGTTAGGCTACTGAGAATTCTAAGCGGAATTAAAGAAATATTCACGGACAATTCACACATCACATTCGAGTCCCAAACTAAGCATTGCTTGTACTGCAACTAGATTGCTGATAGAATACTTATATACATTTTTTTAAATACATAGTACACAGAACAAATGTTCATCACACAAATATTGGCTCTGCGTGGGAATCGAACCCACGACCCACAGTATGGAAAGCAGAGCTACGACGAATTGACTAGTGACGCTTGTCAAAATTCTTGGCGTTCTTTTGTTTATGATGAAAATTTATTTATTGGCGTTTAGTTACTATACTTAGGTACTATTGTATCAGGTTTACCTACTTAGTAGCCCAGTCATATTAGGTAAAAAAAGGGGTCAACCTCGGAATGAAAGATAATAAGCTGCAAATTGGTATGAACCTTCATTTTGTCATTCTAAATGTTGTCTCAAAAGTCACAATCGTTATCGTGTCCGCGTCTCAAGATATTCAAGGTCAAAGATCACAAAAATCGGTTTTTCGCGAATATCTGGCTTCCTATCGGTTAAATGAGATTTGCATTTATTATAAAAGTTGTAGGCTATAAAATTCCCTACAACTTTTGTTTAAACTTTTTTTTCATACGACCAACCGTTTTGAAGGTAGAGCGAAAAAACTTACAAACAAAAAAAATGTGGGTAGTTGGTAAAATGAATGCCTTAAAGCAAATGCTGGTCTAAGACAAGCAGATACTGGTCCCGGACATGTGCTTAACTCATTTTGAACAAGTGTGGGTACTTGTAAAGTCAACTAAAAACATCGCCCTTCAAGAATCGAACTGTCCGGGACCAGTATCTGCTTGTCTTAGACCAGCATTTGCTTTAAGGGGTTCATTTTACCAACTACCCACATTTTTTTTGTTTGTAAGTTTTTTCGCTCTACCTTCAAAACGGTTGGTCGTATGAAAAAAAAGTTTAAACAAAAGTTGTAGGGAATTTTATAGCCTACAACTTTTATAATAAATGCAAATCTCATTTAACCGATAGGAAGCCAGATATTCGCGAAAAACCGATTTTTGTGACCTTTGACCTTGAATATCTTGAGACGCGGACACGATAACGATTGTGACTTTTGAGACAACATTTAGAATGACAAAATGAAGGTTCATACCAATTTGCAGCTTATTATCTTTCATTCCGAGGTGAAAGCCCTAATATGACTGGGCTATAGGTGCATGTTCTTAGTAATTATTACCTAGATTTCAGTTGCGATCTATTCATCGTGATTTGAAAAAGTGTTTCGTTTGCATCTGATCTTATCAACTGAATAATGTGCTCAGCGAAGCAATCCATCTAGCTACCAGTTAATATGAGATAGCCCATCGGCTTTTTCCATCACTTTATTTTTTTTAAACATTTTTGATATATAAACATAGATAATCAATTATTGGGTAATCTTCTATTTTCCAAACATAGTTTTTAATTCCTTCCATGAAATCAAAACTGATATGAATTCAAGATTATCTAATATATAAAATAAACATCTTCCAAGACAGAAGGAAATAACATAAGATAGAACAATGAGATATCGAATATAAGTACTATAACTGTCTACAAGTAAACATGAAATTGGTGGTTTAAAGTTCATAACAAATATAAATCATGGGTTCTATGAGAAAATCAGTTCCATTTGCTTTCTATTACAGCCGGCCTATCCTTACCTCTCAAAACCAGACTTTAAATAACGTTCAGTTTGTATAGTAACTCATCGGTATTTTGTGGCATTTGTGGTAGTCTGATGTGACTGAGCTGTATGAAATCCTATTAATAATAACGTCACAGTCACATTAGTCCACAAGAAATGCCACAGAATACCGATTATTCATCGGTATTCTGTGGCATTTCTTACACTATAGAAACTGAACGTGATTTAAAACCTGGAAGGTTTTGAGAGGTTAGGATAGGCCTGCAGTTCCAATACTGTTTTGCATTATATTTGACTATCGAGAGAATCGTAAGGCGCAGGTCTCACACGGGGTCTCACATAAACATCTAATGAGAAATACGATTGCGCAAGAAAATGATATCGATATCAATTCGATATTCTAAACCTCGCAATCATGAAAACAAATTTGCGTTCATTTCCTCTACCTTAGAACATACGCAGATGTGATAGTAGGAAGGGGGAAATTGGGGCAAACATTGAAAAAAAACAAGGTATATGCTGGTTTATAATCATCTCAAAGGTAACCAAAAGGGAGCAAAACCGCATTCAATGTTAAATTACGTGTTTTTTTCTTAGGTTTCCTACTGTAAGCTCGCGCTTGAGTCGCAGATTTTTTGGGATAAGTAGGTACGTACTTATTTTATGAAAAGTTTCTAGTCCCAACTGCCAATGAATTCACAAATTACCTAAATAGCTACAGCTAAGAATGTGAAGTTTTAACATTAGCTAGCTTCAGCTCACCTTACAACATTTAAGTTTTTGCAATATCAGTAAAAACCGCGTACGAAAATTGAATTAGAGATTCCCTGAATACGCGCCTGAACGCAAAAAGATTCCGTAGCAATAACTTTTATGAGGCGGTAGATCGTAATGGAAACCATTTCTCATCAATTTTCTAAATAAAGGCACACAGAAGCCAGCGGATAAAACAAAGCGCGAGCGCTCACGACATAGATTGGGCTGAATTATCGCTTTACCGCAGAACACAATCTCCCTCACTGTTTGTGCCTGTACACGTGTATCTAGGTACTAGACTACAGGATAAATTTAGTTAAATACCTAAGCGTTATCACGTACCAGGATCGCATAGATGAAATACTAAAAACGGCACTCACAACAATAACAGATTTTTGATTAATAAAACTGTGCTGGATTTGTATGCAGAGCATTTTCAAAGAATCACAACAAGAATCTTTATAGCGTTGCCTGACCCTGGCTGATCTTTCGGTCGACTCTTACAAGACCTAAGACTAATATAAGAAAAGTACGGTACGATTAGCATTGTAAGTCAAAAAGTGACAGAGGCAGTATCGCGCAGAACGAGGCAAACCGTCTTATGCACTCAAGCCGAGCTGATAACGCGTGTGAATTATGTTAAATCCGAACACTTTTTCTCCCTGTTATCAATTTACTGCTCCGCTAAGTACAACGTTTGATTCTGATTAAACTTGCCCGATTAGCTTTGTACTTTGTTTTCTTTTGCTAAATAAAATACACATCTATGATTCACCGATATTTATTTATTTAATCGTATGACATTTTTAGGCGTTGTTTATCTTTGTTTCACGCCTATTTAGTCAGTTTCTACTAATTTAAAGTTTTACATAATGACCTTGGTACCTATATCTACCTACTATGATAATCTATGTGAAGTATAGAGGACAAAATCTCTCTTTGTTAGAAGTTCTACAGGACAATTTTGTGTCATTACCAAAAGTCTTATTTACAAGTGAATTACAATAATTTGTCAATCAAACTGTCGCGTTACCAACAAGAGCGGGGAAAGTGTGACGTTAATTTAGGTACAAATGACAAATTACCGTCATCTTTCGGCAAAAAAACCAAGACTACATGTAGAGACTACTTAGATTACAACGGAACGTTCTATGATAGACAGAAAAAAACTTTATTGTACACACAAAATAGAAAAATACGATAAGTACAGAAAAAATAAGCGATTTCATCCAGACAACCTTAACCTATGTATATTTAAAAGCTAAGTCGAGCTTGTCAAACTTGAAACACACTAGTTTTTATGTCGTTTAGCGTTTTTTTGTCAGCATTATACAGAATATAATAGAATCGAAAAGAATATGGTAAGTATACAATAATTATTTATATAACAACGATAATATACCTACCTAAGCTTATGAAAAGGTAAATATTAGTATATATACTCATATGCCAACAATGGATTTCATACTGGCTGATTTTCAGGTGCCAATGGTCAATTAGTCATATATACAATATAGGTACCTACTCCAAGCAGCTAAATAGGCTTACCACGCATGTATGCCTTATTCACATATTTTTACAGACCATAAATATTCTACGAAATATAATAAATAATAGTTAAAGCTCTTTCTTGTTGTCCGTATCCACAGAGTATTGTATCTCCTTCTTCTTCGTCCGTATCGTATCCGTCACGTCACTAAGATAATATTACAAGGCCCAAATCAAATGTTGAACAATCGCGAGTAATTTGTATGTCGTAAGTCATTACCGCAGTCGTGTGCGTGTCCAAAGACATTAAACGTAGCTAAACATAACAAAATACTAAATAGCGAACCGCAATTTTATAGTTTTTTACGCAGGTAGGTTGATGAGGTGTCTAAACAGTGTCCTAGCCTCTAGGCTACGACATTAGTCGAAGCTTTACCCACACAGCTTTGGTAAGTAGGTATGTAAAAAAATATACCTAATAATATGTGTAAGTATTGTGTGTTTCTACAATATAATTAGTCTCTCTAACAACAATATAATCGCTTAATTTTCGACTAGATTGCGTTTTATGAAAATGTCCTTATTAATTTAATTGTTTTAGTAAGAAATGCCTTAGACAAAATGTTTCAAGCTTTTTAAATAACTCTACATTATAATATAAATTTCACTAAAAAAAAATATTTTACAAAGGATCACAATATTTATCAACATGTGTTTTTTGTGAATTAAATATATATGATTTATATCTAAGTATTACTTTGATAATATTTACATTTTGGTACTATTTTGATAAATTTTCCGCCAATTCTAAACTGTCAACTGAATTATAGAGTCAAACTTTATTATTAGGATAACTTTTATACACTAAAATAACATCGAATAAAAATGTTAATTGCAAACAAGGCATTACATAAAATTATGTTAAACATACATAATGGGATATTATAATTGACGCTAGTTGACGTCTGAGAACGGCGTGTGACAATAGCGCGCTCAATTAAAACAATAGATTACGTATGTACTTTTGAAAGTTTACTTACGAGTTTAATTAGGTTATGCATGTTGTTTCTTATAAATAGTATGTTATATTTTTCCATTACATATTTTTATGCAGCTTTAGAGAATTCTCGAGAGGTCGCAAACACGACCTTATAAAAACACTGTATTACCTAATCCTATATTTATCCAAAACCTTATTATGCTTCTTCTTCTTCTTTTTCTTGTCGTGTCGATGCTATCTCTATAAGTCTTGTGAGGTGTTTTGCTAGCTCTACAGCACCACTTGTGGCTGCGTTCACATCCTCTTATTATGCTAATATTGTATGGATTGAAGTATTTTAGCTAACTACTTGTAACATTATAAAACACATGAACAAAAAGCGAAAGGTATTTTCATACTAAGGGGTCGTGCCATGAAAAAGGTTGAAAAACACTGGCTTGTGTCACGCTAAGAGATAGAGTAGTAACTTTAATTCTAATCATGGTAAGTTTACCTATTCAACGCATTTGTGTGATGTTTACCAACAAAGGGCTAGATGATTGTACCGCCTACTGTCACAGTAGCGTCTCTAACGCGACACCTGTGCCTGCGCTGATGTGCTCTAATGACCCTCTCTGTCTTACGT
The DNA here is from genome assembly GCA_932527185.1 of Ecliptopera silaceata. Classification (NCBI taxonomy): domain Eukaryota; kingdom Metazoa; phylum Arthropoda; class Insecta; order Lepidoptera; family Geometridae; genus Ecliptopera; species Ecliptopera silaceata. The sequence goes on along the minus strand of OW052193.1, from coordinate 8,643,124 downwards.
GAAGACCGTAACCAATTGAGTTACATCCTCAGTTCTTTACTAATAATAACGGCTATCAAGGATTTATAAAAAAAACTAAAAAAAATTACAAATGAAAAACCGTTAAAAATGGTATCTTACAATATTTTTTTTTGTTACAAGTTATTGACCGCGATCTCATCTGATATTAAGTGACGATGCAGTCTACGATGTAGCACACTTGCCTAGAAGATACCCATTCACTCGTCTCTTAAAAATATAATGAAACAAAAGTTTCGTTAGTCTCCCATAGATACTTCCTGTCACCGTTTCATATCTAATTTCCAAACACGAGTACCTCTATGAACACTCAAATCGAATTAAAAGGCCATTACACATAAGGCTTCCATGTACGGTGAGGCATAAAAAATAATACACTAACTTACTTTGAAATAATCTCTTCGGCGCGACCGCAGTGCAATCATCGAATATTCCATATCTAAGTACAACTTTATAGTATTATCAGAGGCGTATAATGAGCTAAGGTGCGCCAAAGGCTTGTACACAACGGACAATACTACTAATTTCAGAAACGTGAAAGTTTATATGGATGAATGGATGCTTGTTACTCATTCTCGCAAAAAGTACTGCATGGTTTTTAATGAAACTTTGTTTTTTAGTTTATATATCAGAATGACACATATAATTTATAAAGATATTGTAAGAATTATCCAAAATATAGCGATAATTAGACGAAGTCAATAAGCAGGCATTAGCTAGAAAAACATATTTCTATCTTGTGCCGTTGTTAGTTACCTAAGTAAGATTATTTTATAAGACAGTGAAACTGTTAAAGCATCGTCGATTCCTCGTTCGATTTGGTCAATGATAAAATTGTTTCACTACAAATTGGAGGGTTGTAACGAGAGAAAACAAAAGTTGATGATACAGCATTCCTTACAGGAAAGAAGAGAAGGAGCTCTTAGCTGACTCTTCTAGAATTGTTGGTGTTTAAGCACTATTTTGTGATTATATTTTTTTCAGAAAAAGCGGTATTCTACAGCTTTATTGGCTTGCAGCACTACACTACATGCAGTTGAAACTACTGGATAAGTGTGGATAATCCTTTATTGGCTGTGCCTCGCCTTTATATAGGTAGGTACGTAGGACGTGATTGTTCGTTTTGTGTCCATCAGTATCGGCGAAGGGCGTCATCCATCATCTGGGACGACTAATTACCTGCTACCTCGCTTCGGCTCTCTTATCCTTTTAATTCGTCCTCTGAACGTCTATAGACGTCCTATATACTATACGTCTATAGACGTCAATTTGGCATACATAATTGCCTGGGATACGCGCCCCGATTGTAAAATTAAAACTGAGAACAAAAAGTCAGTGCATTAGTTGATGTTAAGAGGATGTTAATGTATTTTGTGCATGATGGATGTTTTGTTCGAAATTATCGCATCGATTTATTAAGTTGCGTTCGTATAGGATTTATAAAAAAGCATCATCAATTAAATTTTGCGTTTAACACAATTGTGCGTTGCAGATTATATTGAATCAGAATAAGAATAAGTTATTGTAAAACTGTGTACATGAAATCTTACATTTTTAGTAATTGTTTCAGTTTACCTACATCTAGTAAAAAATTGTACATTTCGGGTGTAAAATATTTTACTCAATGGTAGGTATTCTAGGTATTGAATAATTCCAGGTTTAAACTCAAACAGCTAAATATATCTGTATCAAAGAAAAACGGATCTAAGCAAATAAAACAACAAAAAATGCTATAATTCAGCTATAATGACCACTCAATGGAATACAAAAATCGTGCGCCGGCAATCGCGAGTAATGCACTCGATCATAGGCAAGGCTAGTTCGAAACTCGCAAATAATATTTGCGAGCAAAGCAAACGTTACTTTTCAAACGATGACGAAATAATACTGCGGCACGACACTGTAAACAAACTACCTATTGACAAAAAAGGAAATAAATATTTTATACATGCGTCATGGGCGTTACAGCACAATAATTTCCCTAATTATATTAATGTATACCTACTATGTAAATAAGACTAAGATAAGGTATCCTTCGATAATAAGTCTTGTAAACAATTGCCTTTTAATTTAGTCTGCCGTGCTTGTTTACAGTTTTCAAAGCCTTTTAAGGCATATTCCTTTTTTTAGTAAATATGACTGTTTCGATAACTTTATTGCCATAAAAATATTTATTTCAGTTTAACGAAGTCAGCGCAGTAATAATTTTCCAAGTGGAAGCTTAGGTCAATTGGACATAAGTACTTTTCTTTAGCTATCTGCCAAGAAATGTAACACACATCTTGTAAGAATGATACTTTAAACTGCATAACTAAGTCGTATACAAGAGCCCTAAAGGACAGAGCTCTCCATCAAAAGGGGTAGTCGATTAAGTGTTGGAGTGAGTTTTATTTGCGAGGGTTAAGGGAGGGGGTGGCGCCGCATTAATCATTAACAGCCTGCCTAATGACACCGCCGAAATGGGCCGTTAGGGTAGAGCTTTGTCGATATCATAACGATACTTTCGAACTAGACTTGTTGACGTAACTTCCAAATAGATCTTATGTAATTGTGTACCTGCAAAATTTTTAAAAGCAAAATCACTTAAATTAAAATATCCAAATCCATGCGTAGTGGATTTTTTTTTTCAGGTTGTGATTTACTAGTACCTACTAGGACGTAAACAAACAAAAGTATAAATAGTAGGTAAATATGTGACACATATTCAAATAAATTATACTAGCTAGCTATATATAGTTTATTAATAAGACAAAATGCATATTATTTATATTTGTGCCATATTTCATTAAATATTTATAATTCGACATCCTACACTACAAAACTAAACACCAAAATGTTTACCTAAAACAAAAATCGACGGTAACGAATTATGTAGTTACTTGTATATCGATACGTCACGTATGCATATCGATAGTTCGACATTACAGTCACATCCCTCCGCTCAATATTAGATGTCGCTATTAACTCCGCAAAACGTAATTAATCGAATAAGTTTATGATTGATATAACCAGTTTGTGGGGCGTTTTAATTCACTTTCCCAATTCCGCCATTTACAAAGTTACATCGGTTACATCCTTAGGAAATTGATTGGCGTTATAGCCGGTTTTGTTATATTACATTTATTACGAACTATATTGATAGAATTAGAAATTTGGTTATGAAACTATCCTAATACATTCTAACATAATTATTTATAATAAAGTAAGAATAAGTCATTGAATAAAGTCATAAATTTCCAATAGCCAAGATTCGGATGGATAAAATCACTCATCTTCTCACGCCTAATGAAGATCTTTCAAGAGGTTACTAAAAGTGTTGGTCTAGTGCACTTTCCAAACATTTTTTTGTTCAACAGGAGCAGTGATTGTTTCCTATAACGGGGTTTCATTATTTAGAATTGATCATGTCCCATTCATAGTAAAGTTCAAACCCATGACAATAGAATCGAGGTCTTAAATCAATCAGACTTGCGAAGCAGCTAAAAAAACTCTATAGCGTTAAGTAAATATTTTAAATCAAGAGGCTTTCCAACGAGCTCTTTTAAATAACCGATTAAACATAATACAAATAAAAAAATATAAGCGTTTACCTCCGGTTTTTCATCGTTTAAAAAGTAGAAAAGTTTTATACAAATACAAAATGTTTATATCATTAACTTAATCTACTCTTTACATATATTTGGTGTTTGAGATACCCTTATAAGTAAGTGTACACCTGTATTAGGGTATCTCGCTCTTCCGTAACAAAGTTTCGTTGATTAAGTTAAATTAGGTACTTACTTAGTTTTAATTTTTTTAATTTAAACTCCATTAACACATCAAAATACATAAAATAGATCAGTCAGATGTTCGTTTAACACTTGGTGATCGAGCACCCTGACGGGTTGGCGTGAAAAAGCCTGTGTAAAAACTGGGAGTTATCCCCCACAGAGGGAGGGGGGACGCAATTTGTAATATTTCACGAGCCAGTAGACGCTTATTAACTAGGCGGGCAAAAAAAACGACGGTGCAGGGGTGCTTAACATTTTTGCAATAGCTGCACACGTAACTCATCAGATAAACCGTCATCAGCAACTTTCATTTCAGATTACAAGACATACTAAGATACACAATTTTTGATAAATACCTAAATATTAAGTTTATTAAAATTATGTTAAAATAAAATAAAATTAATATGTTATAATTTTAATTATCACACATCAAAATGTGTTAATAATATAAATTACTAGTTTAATTAGCTCTCAAGTTGAAAGCCTTGATTACGAAACTACTATAGCGAAATACTTATACCTACCAACGCTTTAGTGGTCAAAATAACAGCCGTTTCAAAATCTTACAAAATGTGAGTAACTTTGTTCATTCGTAATTACCCAGGATACGTAATACAGAGATATTGAAAAATGTTTTTGATGCCTGACAAATGTAAAAAGTCGTATCTAGTCAAAGCGGACAGAGTATTGTAGGGCGGTAAAATACAGAGTCGAACTATTCATATGTTAACTCAATTGATGCTCAATTATATGCTATTAATAAGATAAATATCAACAAAAATGTATTGCTTATTATGGTAAAAACTGCAGAACTTACTCAAATTTTATAAAACTTGGTGCATTACAATCAAAATTAGGGAAATAATATGATCTCACTCAAAATGCGTTTATTCAATAGAATTTTACGGATCTCTTTAAAACGTTTTTTTAATTTAACATTTTTGTTTTATTACCTTACTTAATGTTTCATTACTAGTCGAAGCGACGCGTGACCCGAGGGCTGGTGAGTATCTGGCCCAACGTATCAGCATTGCTATTCAGCGCGGCAATGCAGCCAGTGTCTTGGGTACGCTTCCGATTGGTACTGATTTGGATCAGTTGAACTATCTATAGATCGTTTGCAACGGTCTGTAGATAGCTCAGCTGTTTCTTATGTATTTTATATGTAAATGTACATTTTGTAAATACTGTATAGCCTTACTCATGGTGATTTGAAAACAACAATTCGTCAGCTGATAAAGAGATTTATATAAGCATATTAATTTATCAATCGAAAACTGAAAAACATAATCTTGCATTTTGATAAATATAATTATCGTTGCTTTATCACAGAAATACATATTAAATTCAACAATATTAAAGAAAATTAGTTTATCTATTTACTGATTTGGATCAGTTGAACTATCTATAGATCGTTTGCAACGGTCTGTAGATAGCTCAACTGTTTCTTATGTATTTTATATGCCTATGTACATTTTGTAAATAATGTAATAGTCATAAGTTTGTTTGTGAATAAATAATTTACTGTTTATCTATTAGACTAGAACAAAAATAAAACATTTCAAGTTCGTCCCTGTTGCCATAACTTTCCCGAGTGGCTATTAATCGCATCCCGTGGGCGAAGGGGACACTTAGTCCGCTCTGCCTGTATTAATAGCGTTTTTGCAACCGATCAAAGTACATACCTACCAATTCTATAATAGTGCTATGAAATAGTCGGCATGAAAATGGTCACGCTTAGTCTTATCATCGGATGTATCTAAGTATTTTAAGGTATAGGCAAGCTTTCTGGGAAAAATATTTTATTTTATATCTACACTATTATAAATTTAAAAAAATCATCATTTGTAAGATGCATTGTACAGTCAGTACCTGAAATGGATCATAATTCGGAATTTGTATACAGGCATTCTGCAACTTGGCGATTAGGCCTCTGATACTTTACGATCGATGTAGTCAGTAGCTCTACCATGAGTATTTACTATACTCGCTAGCGTCTGTAGTTAAAAAAATGTATGAAGATTTGTACAGTGCCTCTAACGGATAGTTGGGTACTAAAATTCGTAATACTAATATTTACTTAGGTAACTACTGTAGTAAAATCAGGCGATTTTACTGTGACAACTTATGGTAGAGGTACAGATATATTAATATAAAGAATAAGTTTTCACATTAAATTATCAAAAGAATTAGAAGTAGTAGTGGAATAGCCAATTCAAATATGTAGTATCAAAGTAACGTGTACATATCTCTACACTTAAAGTTCACGAACCAACAAGCTTTAGTAGGCATATAAAAAGGGAAAACAGTCACGCCCGCTAAATGATAGGTAAACGACGTTTAACCTATACGTAGGTACATTAGCCTTGCTTTACTTCGTCAAAGTTCCATATCCCCAAGACTACATTTACTCAGCTTTATTTTGAATAGCATAAGGTGCAGTTTACCAACGAAATTGTGAAGGGCGACTATTTCATGTTGAAGTGCGTAGGGCGGGCCGCCCAAACGTTTAGCGACCGTTTAAGTAAAGCTTAAGGTAGGACACACCCACAAGGGTGATGCATCCAAAGAGGTTGGTACATAAAAAATAAGGATTATATGAGTACCTAGCTCATATTTTATCTGATGCAAAACTGTATGGTCTAGACTAGAAATTAGAAAACCAGAATAGACTAACTTACGTTCAGCAAATAAATGATTCTGGTTTACAGAATGTTGCCTTTTGTGTGGTTCATAAAAAAACATCGGTAAAAATGTGGGTAGATTTTAACATCCAAGAAAACATTTTATGTTTATATATTCACCTAAATAAGTGTTTAATTAACGCCAGTTTTCCTCAGATAAAATACATTATTAAGTCTTCTTTTCTAACAAAAATTGCACCACACATTTGAGATCGCATTTCGAGTTCCAGATAGAGACGACTCACGTTGATTCCAATTTAAAATGTCATTTATTGCTTCGAATCTAGTCCTCGTTCACCACTTTCGTTTCTTTTCCATTTCTAACATTGCTGTTGAATTTCTTGATCATTCATTTGCTATTCCCATTTGTTCGACTTGTTCTAATACAATCTATACTACCTTAGCTCTTGATTATCACATATTTGTTGTTTTGATTATCAGCTGGGCCATTGACTTGCTCCATCATTTAGTTGAGATTGAGACAAACACTAGATGCCGAGGACTAGGATCAGAGGCGCGTCTGGGGAGATACCTACGTCCAGCTGTAAATTGATATAGGCTGATGATGATGATGATGATCATTTAGTTGCTTAAAAAAACTTGAGATATTTTACTTCTTTAAACATGTTGTTTAAGTTAAGATAACAGCCGTAATTTAAAGCTAAATATTTCAAGCAAATGGAGTACCATAAAAAAAACAAATTATAGTCAAATTGTAGATATGTACCACCAATATCAAAAAACATTATTTTTCTTTTGTGGAAAAAAATATTTTATATTATAGCGTTGCAAAGTATCAAGACCGCACAAGTGCGGTACACTGGGGTGGTGTAGCGAGTAACGAAGTCGTGTTTGATATGTTAATTCCCATAATTTCTACCTTTTCACTGCTTTTATAAGTTGTTGCAGTTCACTTTATTTATATAAATGTCTGTTTTTATAACAAGACAATCAACAGATAAACAAATAAATGTTTTATAATCTTAGTCACCTTACGTCTACTTACTACAACTTAATGAGTTATTAAAATGTGATACGCTCAAAACGTCTCATTTAAACTTGACAAAAACGATCGATAGCATTTTTATTTTAGGTTACTTTTGTCTCTATGGCACCTAAGAAGTAACATAAACTCCCAACAACGATAATAAAGTTAGAATCAATTTAGAACACTTCTCTCGCGACACAATAATTTAATTTTAATAATTTAAGAGTGACAACATTAAACCCACGCTCTCTTCGTCGTTTTCACGTTTTGAATACAAAATTGGCGCGCGGAAAGGCGGCCATGTTGCTTTTAGCACCCTTTAATGGAAAATATTCGAGAATAAAACGAACCGTCCTGATTAATGTGTAAATGAAGTAAATTGATATTTTAGGAAGTGTTTCAGTTGCTTTAAGGGAATGAGTAGGGCTTAAATATTTAATAGGCAATCTTTAACATCCACTTCAAGAGTATTTACGATTCAAATTATTGACTATGTAATAAGTAGACCTAAGTAACATATTTATATTCTGTGCAGTAATTTTGTAGATGTTTCATCTGTGGTTGTCGTATTGGGCATTTATTTAGCAAATGCACCGACGTAATTATATAGTGCACGATGTTTGCCCGAAGCTTGTGGTTTTGCTGTCGGAAAATACTATTTAGGTATTTCCCTAATCAAATTCTAGTCATTGAAGTTTTGTCTATATTTCTCTGTTTTACATACATACCTACAAAATAAAAAAAAGTAAACTCACTTACATAAACAATTTTCACTAAGTAGGCCTCCTTGGAAAGTAGGTTTTCTTCAAAGCAAAGCAAACGTGTTACAAATCCTCAATTAGAAAGGTATACAGCTCAGTTTAGGCCGGTGTTTAAATTCGTTAGGCGGGCGATGTGTTCGTTCGTGTAAGCTAAGATAAATGGCCAGAAAGGACACAAACCAACATTCTAAGGACTACCAATTAATATAAGATAGATATAGAAACTTAATAGAGAAACTCATACCAGAAATCAAAGTACTCGTTCTTAATAGGCATGTTAAGAACGTGTACTTTGGTTTCTGGTAATTTGTTAAAACTTTTAAAACTTTTTTTGTACGCAAATAACATTTTAAACCCAAGATGACTGTCATTGAGATTGTCTCATTAAAAAACATGCTATAAAAGTATACTTACATAATTTATTATGGGGCGTCTAAACGGGCAATGTTTTGCGGCGATTTGTGGCTGCAATTATTGGCATACATTGCCCAGCCATCAATAAAACATTTTATGGCTGAGCAATCAATTTCAGGCAACATGTTGCAATATGGCTGCAATAGTATGGCCTTTGATTCAGAACCCTTTAATGAGCCACACAATCCAGCCACAATAATAATATAAGACAATAATAGTATAATAAAAGAATGACAATAATAATATAAGCCATCAATATACAATTAACAGTATTAACACAAGTCAGCGATGTTCGGCCACACGCTGGCTACACATAAAAACATTTTGACATATCAAAAAATATGTGGCTATAATGCCGGGCCATCCTTAAAATATTGCATAGTGTGGCTGGTATTCGTAGCAATGTTGCCGGCCACAGTATTGCAGCCACAAATTGCCGTAAAATGTGGCCCGTCTAGACGCCCCATAACCAACATGTTTTTGACATTATTGTAGTAAGAGTAGATACCTACAGCTTGAATAAGTTCGCTTCTGAAATAGTTAAGCAGTGTCAAGCTAAGAAATTTTGCTCGTAGGTAAATTTCTAAACGTCGCATTGAGCTGTCTCTTCTGTTACTGCGTACGTGCCATCTCTTTGATCTCAGCATCAATTGCGTATGTGAGTTGCGTGGCCCGCTAAGTGGATCTCCATTTTAACTCCTGAAACAAGCCGGTGGCTTTCAGTTGGATCTCGGCATTTGCATGATTGGTATTACGCTGATTACCCTCTCCCTTCTCCCCTAACCCCCTTATTCCTCACTTATACTTTACAGACGTAAACGTATGCAAATTGGCATTTTACTGATTTTTGAGAAAGAGCTACCATTCGACAACCGTTAGGTACTATGTAACTTTGATTTTAAAATCGTTATGTAGTCTTTTTGGCAAAGCACTAAATAAATATGTACTCAAGGCCAGTCTCTTCTTAGGTAGGTCCTAACATATTGTAGTGTGGAGATTGGGTTAACACTCTTATCTACTACTAGGATACAAAGTGCGAAATATTTAAAAAAAACGTAGTTGGCCTTATATTTAAATAGGTGGCTACATAAAGATTACAACAATGAAGGAACTAAGTACTCACCTACTTTCTTACCTAAGCGTCTCATTTCTTCGACTAAAAGCTCCACCCCCTACCCCCATCCAAAGTGCTTCAGAAGTGTCGTTTATGTACTCAAAGCATATGCAAATGGATGTTTTAAAATTTTAGGGAGCGAACGCCACTTTGCTCCCAGCAGCACTTGCGAATATCAAAATGTAAATTCACCCTTTTATGTTCCCAAATCTTGTAAATGAAAGCATTCGTTTTATTGACTTTGTGTTGGTTAAAATTGGAGCCTATTCCGCAATCTAAACCATTATCTTTGGTTTAGTTAGCACTTTACCGACGGGTTAATTCATCTTCGACCTGTAGGGAGGTAGGTACCTACTAGGAAAGTCGTCTTTATTTACACCTATTTAAGAAACGTGTTGGAAACCAAGTGTTGCAATCTGAGTTAACTTCCTCCGTGCCTGCCTAAACTGTTACGCAATAAAGTGTTAAATAACACTGATTATGTTCTGTCAATCTCGTTAGCGTGTAATAGAGAAGTAGGAATAGGAAGGCGTGTTCCGATTCACTGCGCACGCGATGTTGCTCTCAGCGGGTCGGGTTACCGAATGCCTGCGCTGTGCCAACTATCCATCCAAACGCTGCTGGTGAGAAAATTATTTACTAGCTGACTTATGATAGATTTCTTATTTTCATTGAATTGTTACACGACCGAGAAGGTCACCAATATGACCCATAAGTATGTCGAGAAATTACACTTCTAATAGCGTCTTAATTTCAGAACAAATCGAATTCATACAAACGTAATTTTAACTTTTTAAAAGTCATATTGCTGTGCACGAGTATATTACTTAGGTAGATACATGATAATGTCAAAGTAATAATCGTAGATTTTTAGGTTACCGTATAATAGCTAGAGCAACCTTGATGTAAGTTAATTCTGCAATTAATCTTTGAGACGTCAAATGACATTGAATCCGACCAATCTCTAATCGTTCGCCCAAAACGAAGATATCGAATATCCCATGAGGTGTTGGTACACATTGTCACATTTTTCGTTCGTTTACACTTTGTCATTGACTAGTGGAGCGAGAAAAACGCGATACGCTTTGTGATTAGTTTTATTCAGAAGAGTATAGATTAACTAGATATTCTAAACATTCAGGCACCTTCAGTGCGCTTACACTCACATGCAAAAATGGTGGACAGATACAATACAAATGAATTGTGTTTTCATTAAATGCTGAGTTGGACGCCAATTTGTGACTGAGGGATGGACGTTATTTCTGTTTTTTTTTTATTGTATTAATTTATTTTTGTTTTTTCGGACAGAAACATTAGTATCTAACCGATATACATATTACATTATGTATATATTATGTTTCTGTCCGTTTTAAGTTGTACCTACTTAAATAAACGCATATTCTTTATTTCTTTTTTACATTAAAGAGCAGAATGCGCGTTCATTTTTAAAATGGTTTATCTATACTGGAATAGTGTGGATTTTTTATTTGTTTCAATTGTGTGTCCTTGTAGTAGCTAAACATAACAGTACAAAAGGTATCTAACCTACTATCGTCAATACAGGTAATTAATTTAAAAACTAACCCAAATCAGATAGAGCGTATTGTAAAAAAACGTAGATACAATGTTATTACCTTACTCATTCGGTCTGTAATAAATATAAATGCAGCAAATTGATTGAATATTGATCGGATAAGTTCAGTAGGTTCTATAAATGGATGAAACGACAAAGTTAATGAGTTTGAACATGGCTTCCACAATACGTATCATGTTTGATGAAGATAAACATCGGTACACATATTAAATGTCTTTTCTACCTGAACTACTTTATGTGTATTTTCTTACTTAGGTACTTACCTACTGACCGCAGGTAGGTATCTATATGTAGTTTCCTACACAAAGTTTTTCAGTGTTCATTCAGTAAGTATTCACTTAGAATCTTTGTTGATTTCACTACACTCGATGACAATCGATTTCGTATAATAGGTAGGTACGGAGGTGAAGTTTATTACGAGATCCACAATTCTAGATTTATAAAATTATCTACACGTAGGTACCTCTGTAGTGAAACATTTTATGAAGATTATTTTTATTTGGCAGAAGTTAAAAATGGGTGTCTCAGCAAACTGAGAAAACCTTTGTGTTGACTACGACAATTCGCTAGATGTGAAGCAGAGAATAAGAATTGGAAGAGAATATGCCATACTTTAATAAAGCCAGCATCTACGGAACCCTTTAAAGTGTGAAGCCAAAAGGGTATTTTGCGAAACGATTTCACCGTGGTTGTAACCCGAGCAGCGTATCTCGGAGCTTGCGGTCGCACGACGATACAAAACACTGCGAAATTGCGCGCGCGCAAAACCCGTGACACACACACGTTTACACGAAACGACGTGGACATTATATTAGTATCGCTTACAGATACTTACGAAAACTGTGTTTTTTGCTCGAAACCTTTGAATTTAATTCTTGTTAAGTGGTTCGTAAAACTGATGAAGTAGAAAAAACATTCTTAGAAATCACCCCGCTTCACGAAAGCATTTTTATGAATTTTCTACGTTGATTCGCTCGGTTCTCTACGAAGACAAACTAAACGAGTTTTTTTACAGCTGTTTGCTCATTCACTCGGTTTTACTTGTTTGTTTGCATTACGTCCGTCAGTGTTCGTTCACAATCACATACCTACCTCAGACCCACTTGAAGTATTGATAAGTATTGATGTGTGCGAGCTGGTAGCCACATGAGGTCTCGTCTTACGCGTCACCGATACATTAACCAATAGTTTAACTTGATCATATCGGCTTACGACTGACCACTTTGACGTAGCTTCACTGTTTTTAAGTTTATGAAAAGCGTTTATGAAAAGCCAAAACTAGGTCAATAGCTTAGAGATAGCTATCTACTATGCTACTATGTACATACAGACAAAACAAGAAAAAAATAAGTATCAGAAATTACAATTCAACGCGTCAGTGACCAGGATTACCTAAGATTGAGGGTTGTTTAACGTCTACCAGATCTTATAATACACCGATAAATCAAAGCTCAATCCAAAACAGAGTCAAATAATCGACCACACACCAACTCTGAAGACTTCAACCAATACGCAGACAGCAGTCGACCAGTATTTAGTCGAGATTACGTCCGTTTACCAAGCGAGCCGCGGTGACCGCAACCAACGCACACTGATGAATACCTATACATATCTAGTTACCTGTACAATATAGGTAAGACTTAGCCTTATTACTCAGTGCTTGCTGGTCTGTGCAGCAGCGGTCAATGTATGGTGTTACTTTGTTACAGTAATATGCGCACATACATAATTCTTATCTAATTATACAGAAACTATTTCGATAAAAATGCTGCATAGAATCCTAAATATTTATTAATTTCCCTAATTACTTAAACGAAATTTTAGGAAAGTATGCCACTGATTTAGTGATTTTTAAACACCTATTATTTCCAATTCATACCTCCAATATGAAATTCTTGAAACAATTTATTCCCATGATGTTGCCTGATAGAGGGCCCTTTCCATTTTTTTAAACTTGCATAATATTATCTCGTAAATAAATTTCTAATATAATAAATAAGTATATAATAATACTTGTCATGATAGCAAAAACATTACCTATCGAAGAGTTACGACGACGGTGTGAACTCCAAGGTCTATAATGTCGTTAGCGTGAGCGTCAAAGAACAAAAGTAATCCACTTGTCTGCTAACTGCAATCATAATGTTATGCGTTTTTCATCGGTTCGCTTCTCTTTTACCGCAGAATAAGTAGGTGCATGTGTTTAATATTCGTCGGTGAGAGTCGTTCATTTACTTATGAATCGTAACGACCGTGGAAGTTACCTACGAGCTATTATAGATACAGTCTAGATAAAAGTTTGATCTACATATATCAACTTTAGCCATTCATACTACTTAGTTAATCATTAGGATCTATTAGAATGGGTGCATGGAAAGAGCCTCCTCGTGGCGCACACCGGTAACAGCTAGGCACGGTACAGCAGTGTCTAGTCTGGCTAATCTTTCCAACACGATGCTACAACAAAGTACAGTTGTAGCATCGACACGATAAGAAGAAGAAGATTAGAATGGCCTTATAGGTGATTCTAAATACAAGAGTTAACTTAAAGCAAACTGTGAAACTTATCCTCTTTGCGAGAAAAATAATATCAAGTCGCATTCCGAATTCTAAAATAAGTAGATAACTAAGTATGTGTCACATAAAGTCCCATTCATTTTTAACCGACGCTTATATACAGAGGACGTTCTCAACGCGTATACCTAAGTATATTTTTGTAGTAAGACTCTCATTTCAGAAAAAAAATAGTACTTATTTAAAAACAGTTTTCTTGATGTTGTGTGCAGCAAACTAACAACGCTTGTTGATAACTTCGTCTCTAGCTCGCAGAATTCATTATAATTAGTATTCGAAGCTCTGTGGCAAGCAGCCAGGTCCCGCTCGCAAGCCATTAATAGCTTGTTTTTGCCATCTACACTATGATTATTTCTAGTAAAACGGTTATTTCTTGCCATTATTCAGTGTTTTACAAAGTGACTGCTCCGACATTATCTAGTTTTTCGCGACGCGGAATGGGTTTCCACGTCATTAGATATCGCATATTGACTTACGATGTATTTTATTATTCATTGTTTCTAGTATTTATTCATTGTTTAGTGGTTGGTTATGCGTTTCATCCGTTAAATGAGAGTTTTTTTTGTGGGTTAATGGTTATTTTCTAGGTAAATGGTGTAAGTCACAGGTATAATAGAGCTGCTTGTGGTAGTTAGGTCTCTCTTCTCACCATTAATTTACTGTTGAGAGAACCAGTAAGTATAAACTGGTTATTCAATGAAAAATAATTTTCTAAATATGATATCTCAAATTCTAGATCTACTCGCGGTGCGTGCATACAAAACTAAGTGGTACCAACTCGTTTATAACAAAAAATATTGCGTACAGAGTAAAGCGTTACAATTATATCAGATAGCGTTTCTCAGCGCAATTATATTAAATGGAATGAATGCTGGTCGTTTCCCGCTTTAGAACAATAACGATAATCAGCCAGCACATCTTTAGCAATGACACTGCGTTTATGTTGGTGCCCACAAATTAACCAGCGCGCAAAAAAATACTGTTACCTACCCCTCATTTGTGTAAAATTAGGGGCTTTTGTTTTTATTTTATTGAAACTTTATGTCCGATTCATTTTTAAGTACTAATGGTAAAGTTTACAGAATAAAAGAAGACCAAGAATGCGTAGTTTAAATACAAAGCTGCAGGTACATATCAGTATCACGATCAGAGGAATAATTCTAAGTCCTACCAATTTAAAATGCTAAAGTTTTTTCTAAGATGTTAATAAAATTACATGGTAAGTATTTTTTACTTGGTCCAAAACAACAAACGGAAGCTAGTAACCTTATATTATTAAATTAATAAAAAACATGTCCATAATTTAGCCAAAATGACAGGCAACAGAAACTTTTAGCCGAGTTCTCACGAGCGGTACAGTTAACTTCGCCTAAGCGTTGCTCATAACAACTTTAAAATTAAAAAGATATTGTTTTATTAAAATGTGTGGGAATGTTTTTATAAATAAATGGGATAAACGGAACAGTCGCTTCCGAAAGTGACGACACGTAGATAAAGCTGCATTCACATTGGATGCAAAACAAAAGAAAACCTCGAGAAAATCTTGTATCTTAACAACTTATTTTGTTGTGAAGATGGGGATTTGTGAGACGGGCATTAGCGAAACTGGAACTCTAAAAATATGCTTTAACGCGGTTGTAGGCAGACATTTCAGTTATCAATTACTTTTTAAACATCATTTTGAATAGTTAGAGTAAGTTAGCTAGGAGTATAATAATCAAGCCATTTATGACACGGAAACAAGAAATTTACATTGTTTTTGGTTTTTTTCCGGTTTATTTTGTTTCTCTGTGCCTTTTGGCATAGGTCTCCTCCAATTCCTTCCATTTCTCTCTATCTTTTGCAGTTCTTGTCCAAGGAGTAAACATACTCCTAGCTTGAATAAACACTCGTTTGATTTGGAAGTAAGAAAACTTGTATTCTTACTTCCAAATCAGTGTTTATTCAGTTAGAAAACTGTAGCTTATATATATTTGTGCATAGATGCGGCTTTAGAAAAATAATGAGATTACCTACACTCATTTCTTCAACGAGTTCACAAGCCGATTATGACATTTGTTTGTCTACAGATTATGTATAAGCACTCAGGTGCTAACAGCGTTACCTAACTGTTAGCTTTACCTTTTGCCTATTGAATTAAGATTACATTTTTGGTTCCGTTTTGGAAAAAACTTAATAGATAATTAGTTATTTCAATCAAAAGAAGTAGAAATAATGAAAAACATAGTTGATTTGAGATTAATGCAAAAAATTGTACCTACGTAAGCAAAGAGTAATAGAAAAACCCAAACGCTTAAATATTTATCATAATATTATACACCATACATACCTTCGATGTCATTATATACGGAATCCATTGTAAATTAAATATTTTTTCCACTTATAAAGTGTGTATAATAATTAATATGTTCTTTCTGTACAAAATTATGCATCGCAAAACACATACAAAACTCCATTTTGATAAACTGTTGTGTTAGGTATAGGTTAGTTAAAATGAATACATAACTAGCTGACATGTCAGCTGGTCAGTCAAAATATACTTTTTTAACGCAAAAAAAAAAGTATTCGATGGCCAAACAAAAATTGGTTCCGTATTATCCAATGTGCATCCTGCGCTCATCGAAATTAGTTTCGAGCGAGTTTCATACGCCCTCTACGGCGTCATATGCCCTCGATTACGGCTGCGTTTGTGGTGACAAGCGGAGCGGCGGCGGAAGCGTGATTTTATTTTATTTTATTTATAAAAGAAAATCCACCGCTCTTAAAACTATATTAATACATACTTATGAACTAAACCTACAGCCAATTACTGGATTACTCTGTTATACGTAAAGAAAGCACAACATCAGAATTCCAAACTTGTGTACATAATTGTAAGATAAGTGTAATTTTACATCACGTATTTAGACTCATTACTTTTAATTAGTTAGGAAAATTAATGAAAAAACTTTTTGAAACTCTATTTCATCAAATTATTAAGATGTTGACTATTGTTGACTGTACTTAGAATACTTATATAAAAGATGTTGATTGAGACTATATAAAATTATTACAGTTTTACTATTTTTCGGTAATCCATAACTTATCTACTCAGAAAATAATAATCGTCATTTTGCTTTACTAAATACAAAGAGTACCTACCTATAGCCAATATTCTGTCTACTAAAACCTAATAAAGTTTATCTGCAAGCGAATCCGCCTGCGTTTAAAACTATGAGCGCCGCCGCGTAGCATTTAATGAGTTGTTCAACGGCAAAAAATATGTTCCTCACAATAAACGCATGACTTGTAGCTTCGATCAATTATTAATAAAAAGCGGGCCGCTCATTGAAAGGGCGATTAGCTCAATATTTATATGGAATATTCGGTATCAACGGCGCTTTGTGCTCATAATTCGGTGGGTCGTGACGAGGCGCGTTTGATTCGCCGCCCAACGCATAGAGCAACTGTTCGAGAGGGCATCATTCATACCACATCACCAAAATATACTTTTAATTTTAAATATACTTTTTAGTGCGATTGAAAATCTACGTGAAAGTCATATATCTACAGCGATAACAGCAAACCATGGTAACATTTAGGTAGTATCTTTTTTTCTAGATTTTTCTAGAATATGTGTGCCTCCGCGTGTGTTTTGGGCACAACATAAAAGTCTCAAGTCATTAGCAAACCCGTTCATAAACATACTTAAAACACACTGAAGGTGCAAAACTGTATATCTAAGTCTATATTAAATGCAAAGGTTAGTGAGTATAAAAAACATTTTTAAAATTTAATTCCCCATAAATCCTCAAGAAGGCTTTCATATAACAGGCAATTAAAAGCAAGCATACTTTGCTCTCTGAGAGGTACCCGGGTGGCCGGCGTAGCTTCATTGTACTACCGAATTGACTCGACTCTTTGTAAAGATCTCTACGCCGAGGTAGTACCTAGCTACTATCTTTATTTAATCTGATATTCCAAATCAATCAAAAGTCAAGAATAAACGATGATAATCGACCAACAGGTTGGTAAAGTTACTGTAGATTTCGTACACAATTTTTCTTGCGGACAGTTTCGGTAGCGAACTGCTTGAAGTTCAGTAAAATTGAGAAAACTAGTCCTAATCGAATACTTTAAGATCTTTTAAAACACACGCTGAAGTTTAATATCTGAACAATATCCCATTATAAGCGACAGATAATTCATTACAAATTCACAAAGCGGCTGAATGGTTGCCAGAACGATTTTTCAGCAGAGCTGATGCTAATGAAAAGGCATTTTCACGAGGATTGGCGCCGGCCGCCATGTAAATGTGGAGGTTAATGACGCGCGAACTCGCACCACACAACTACACACAATGCGCCCAAAACTCACAATGTCTGTTTACTTACTGTTTAATTGGGAAAAGTTAGCTGTCTGGGACGACCTTTTTAGTCAAAATTGAGTCACTCTCATACATAAAGATGTTAAGTCTTATATGACTGAATTTGTAAATACAGTTTTCGCGTCGATGCCACAGGAACCGGTATGTAAAAGTAGCAGTACTAACCCTCACTGCAGACTGAATAGACAAGAGAACGCGCCATGAAAGCGCCCCACAATACTCTTTTAATTTGTCATTATGCAGCAATAAAAACACGGTAAATGAGTACACAAAAAACTCGTTCAGTCTGATAAAAACCGCGAGTTAGGGCAAAATTCGCAAATCATCCCGCCGTAATGACGGCCGCTTCAAAAAAATTTAAATATCAAAAGACCGGACGGGCTCGGTAATGGTTTAAAATCATTTTTCATTCGAGTCACTCGTGAGTCAGAAATATGAAAACGGTAGCCGCCCGCTGCCATTAGCTTTGGCCGCGCGGTCGGCGCGATTACAATTTTGGACGAACTCCATCTTTCATTGAAGATGAGGCGGACAAAAACTGATCAATTACTAGGTTTTAATTAAACTACACAATGATATTACTTAATTTGTAGTTTATTTACAGTTATTCTGTACAATAAAGTTTTAAAAGTCAACCGCCTGCGCATAAATTGAACTACGCGAATTTATACAAAGAATATGTACAGGGTGGCGCAAAAGAAATGACCCTATTTGGTTCAGCTATAACTTTTTTTCTAAATTAGAAAAATAGATTTAGGTTTTTTTAAATGTATATTTGGTTCATTAAATTTTGTACCAGTAGGATTTAAAAGTTATGTCTTTTAAATAGTGACCTCCAGAGTTGATGCAAGCTTGAGCCCTTTTTATGACATTTTGCATAACTTGCCGTAACACTTCCTGCGATATGTTCCTTTTTTCTTGATGAATTATTTCTTTTAGAGTTGCGATATTCTGTGGCTTGTTCACATACACCCGAGATTTCAAAAAACCCCAAAGAAAGAAGTCTGGACTGGTCAGATCGGGTGATCTTGCAGGCCAAGGCAAATCGCCAAAACGAGAGATAACTCGGCCTGGAAAAGCGTCCCTAACTAAGTCCATAGTGTCGCGCGCTGTGTGTGCCGTAGCGCCGTCTTGTTGAAACCAGATGTGCTCCAGCCTCAATTCGTACAAACTGGGTATCAAAAACTCACGTAACATGGTTCTGTAGCGTTCTCCAGTGACGCAATTGCGTGGCACGTTGCCTCGTTGATGTTTCTGGACACTCTTCCACATATTCGCGCACAGCATCGATATTTTCAGCTGAACGGCCTGTTCTTGGTCTCCCAGACTTAGGTCTATCCAATGTTGAATCCGAATTGAGCGACCAATCGGTGCCGGACGGTGGGGAAATCGTTGACGAAATTCACGTTGTGATTTTATCACTGATGAATTATTCCGTAAGAACATTGACACGATTATTCCACGTTCTTGAGGAGTAAAACGGTCCATGTTTATTTTCAGTGTATTTTACATTTGTTCACTACACAATTTTCAACAATAGAATGACAGGAAATGTCACATAAAAAAATAAACAGTGTTTTCTTTAGTGCCCTTACTTTTGCGCCACCCGTTATAAGTAAAATGTCTGCGGAACTTTTTATATCAGAAAATTCAAATAAAATGATTATAAATATGTAGACAGTTCCTAAAACTACTGACATTTCTTACGCCTTCTTCTTCTTCTTGCTATAAGGCTCTAAAGGTGGAAGGCCACTGTCGAATTCACTGGCGGTGTGCATAGAGCTTTGTTTGTTCACTACGCGGCTGTTGAAACCAATCTTTACCTTGGGGAAGCTGGAACAAACAATTTATAATTAAATTAAATTTTTAACAGGGCTTAGGTACTGCACGTACCAAACTCACAAAAAAGTTAAATCTGCCAAAGTTATGAGTTGAACTGAATGCTACATTCTGTTTGAACGTAATTTATCAAGACAGTCTAATCGAGTCCAACTCAAGAGACCATTTCTACCATGCCTGGCAAAAAACCCGTGGCAAAAACTTCATTTTTTTATCAAAGACTGCTTCAAAAATGTTTCACATAACACATTTAAAATGTGTAATAGCATAGAATACGTTTAACAATCAAGACAATTTAAGTGACTTAAAAATTATGCGGACGCCGAAAGCTCAGCATACAAAGATCTTGAATGTAACACATATATTTTGGCTTTGAAATGTGCAAAGATCTTACCCAGGCCGTTTCTTTTCTTCGTCCTCATGAATTGTCAGTCTGTTCATCGGTCGGTCTTTCTTCATGTTAGGGTCGGATTTAGACCTCCTAGCTAGGGTGCCTGGAGTGTCCCGCAATGCAAAAGCCTTGGCTGCGTGACCCAAGTGGATATTCCGAGAGTCCAGCCATTCTTTCACCTCCCGCGGATATCCCGCGTAGAAACGTACCCATGATGTGTATGCTGTGTGGAAAAAACAAATTTGTAAGTCAAATCCAATTATTCGGACCATTAACAACGGGTGACACCCTGTTGTTAATTGTCTCTACAAGATGAAATACGAAGACAGAGAGAGAGATGCTAAGATTACTAGATAATTGATTTATTGAGTTGCATTTATTTGAGTAAGTATTTACTTATGCGATTACCATTTCTAAAATGACCACTTTTCCTGATAAATTAAATACATAGAAATACGTAGGTACACCCATACCAGTAATTTAAGAATAACAAATAAGGTCGAGCAAATGTCATGTCTCGCGAGATGGAGCGACGGTCTGCGGAATGTAGCTGGCAAATAATAGATGAGAAAAGACGAAAACTGTTCACTGAGACGACTCGGAGGCGCGTCTTGAAAGAGACTTACGTCTAGCAGTGGACTGATATAGGTTGATATACACTGGCCTGCAAAACTAAGTATCACACTTTTAAAATTTTATTTTTTTCTAAACTACAAGTTAGAGATTTCAAATAAAAATGTTTTATAGCAAATATTATCAGCTTTCTTTAAAACTATAGTAAACATTAGTAACATTAATATTTGAAACTATCATGGTTTTGAACATAGTTTTCATTATAAACGGGATATTTACCATAATTTGTGAGTTTGATTATTTGGCGCATGCAACTGTGCCGAAATATCGGGAAATAATCAAACTCACAAATCATGGTAAATATCCCGTTTATAATGAAAACTATTAGTAACATTAGTCCTTTTTATTTCTAAAGTATATCTTGTTTACTTAAAAAGTTATTGCAATTTAGTGTGTCAATTAAGTGTTATACTTAGTTTTGCAGGCCAGTGTATTATGAGATGTTTTGATAGAAGATTGCAGTTATAGTTCACCTCTGCTAGCCCTAGCGAGCCATTCCTTTGAGCTCTGCGCTGTGTGTTCCAACTTGGCTTGCACGGCGATAGCAGCGCGCTGTATAGTCGCCGCTGCCGGGGCTACCGTTCGTAAAGCCTCCAGCGCTTGAGACTCATCGGATTGACGAAGTCTAGACGAATATTACAAATGGTTAAAAGTTCTATGTTTTAGTAGGTATAGGATTCATAAAAGGAAAAATATTTGTAGAAACAAATCTATTTACTGTAAAATTAATAATTATTAGGTCACTCTTCGATATATTGGTAGAACACAATTAAACTATTCTTAAAATTACTAAGAGGTAAAGCGGTTATTAGTTGGTAAAATAGAAAAGAAAATATAAATATTTGTATTACTTATACCTACTACATATACTATTCCTATTTGTACCTTTAAGATCGGCGGGTAGAATCAAAACTACCTTTTTCAAATATTTTATGAGTATTTTGTGCAATAAAGTGTTAAATAAATAAAATAAATCTCACCTAATCCTCTTCTGTTCGAGATGCCTCACAAACTGCGCCTCACTCGGCAGAAGAAACAAAATGGCCGCGCCAACGTGCGCCGCGCGCCCTGTGCGTCCTACCCTGTTAGCAAAACTACATTACAAACGCACTGCAAACATAACACTATCCAAAACCCTATCTTTATTTCTATTAGGTAATATTAATATAATCAATAATACAAATGATAATTTTATTTTTTACAATAATTAACAAAATCGACTTCAATAATTGAAGTCGATTTTGTTAATTATTGTAAAAAATAAAATTAAGTCACTTGTCGATGACAATTATTGTCATCGACAAGTGACTTCTTCTTTCGTGTCAACATTCTTTCAAATTGTATCCGCCCAGAAGGCTGCAACCGCTATCTATGGCAGATGCCGTAGCGGTAATCAAGTCGGCCTTAGTACATGTGGAAGGGCAGGTGGGGCAGTTCAGTAGGTGCTGCATGGTTTGGGGACAAGTAACACTAAGAACACATTTTTGAAGCGTACAAAAAAAGTACTAGTCAGATCTTAATAAAATTTATATGGAACCAACTCTGAAGTATTATTTATCTGATGATATTTACAACTTACCTGTGAACATAGTCAGTTGCTGATGCTGGCACACAGTACTGAAGTACTAAATCCACGCGGGGCAGGTCTAGACCACGGGCCGCCACATCCTAGTTCATTATTTTATTATTTAGCATTAAGCCACGTATTCATTAGTAAAAATTTTGATAATAAACACTGATTTTAAACTGTTCATAAACAATGTTTCATCATCTCTGTAACAGTTTATAAACAGTTCATAAACATAGGTGATGAAACATTGTTTACGATACATGTTGCCGTGCTCCCCACTACGAGTGGAGAGCAAGACGAAACATCTAGTTTATAAACAATCTATAAGCTAGTCATAAACAGTTTATCAACAATGTTTACTAATGAATACGTAGCTTTATGAAGCATCTTAACAGAGTATGACAATATATTATGACAGCTGAGTTAGGAGTACATAAGAAGACGGCGAACTAGTTTTGCTAACAAAGTTGCAGGGGTCAACAGCTCAACACTATATTTAACCTCAATGGAGCATTTATTAGTCTAATTTACTCTAATTTACCGTAAAATTATATCCGTGATTGCGATATAGGTACTTGAATAAATTTACTTGTTTTTGATATACCAAACCGGAAAAATTCATACAAGTACTTATAGAATTATACAGCACAATCTACGAAAACGTTGCCATAGCAACAGTATCTAGCTTTTAATCAAGTGGTTTCTACTATTGTAGTGTACAACATGGGTGTACGTAGTAGTGTGAGGTGCAAGTTGAAAAATAGATAAAAATAAAGATAATAGGCATTTAATCGAAGCGAGAGCTGCCGGTGCCGACATGAATGCCGCGCTAATAGTTGAAGGCGTAACAATACATACAAAGGTGACCGCCGAACATACTAGGTAAGATATCTTGTACAGTCAGTGATATAAGTACTAGTAGGAGTTAGTATAAGAAATATATCCCCTCATCGCAAGGGCAAACACGAACAAATTTGAATGCTACTACGTGTCAACATCGGCTCGGTTGCGGAACGTTGCAGCGTATTTAGGATACACTACGCAATTATTAATGATCACCATAATAAAATTAAAAGTAAAACTATCTACGCGCCCAAACTTTTGACAGCTCAGTGTAATATAATCCCCATATACTATATTAGTTATTGCATTTGAAGTTACGATATAATTAAAAAAAAATAGAAAACATCATATTCATCATTCTGTTCGATTGATATCGGTTGACAAAAATTCCGACACAACGTTAAAAGTTTTAACGTAGTGTCGGAACAAAAGTTGATTATTTAATTAAGTTTTAAGTTAAAACTTAATTAAATAATCAACTTTTGTTGCCAACTGTACTCCAAAGGTATGCCACTGTTAAAACGCAATCATTAACCCACCGGTGGCATTGTTAGATTAATATTGAACGTTAATTAAAAATGTTCAGTACTTTATGAGATGTCCCATTGTTACTGTGTAATAAAGAAATAGAATTAAATAAATTAGTAATTGACCTTTCAGTCCATCTTGTATGAAAAGTAATTACGTTTTGTATATCGTGATAATTCATTAAATAATTAAATAAATTAGTCATTATCAGACCACACACTTTCGAAGTCAGTAATCGTATCTCTCTTATGACAAATTATAATCTATTTGTAAAATATGTATGAGTAAAAGAAAAAAAACACAAAAACGCACCTCTATTTTCGGTAATAAATCGTCAAATAAATACTTGCAAGTACATTGAAGGAATCACCAAACCCACACAAAATAGCCTTACCCCTATGAGAGATCACTTCCAGGCAACTGAAATATGGTACTTACCGTACATATAAGCACGCCATGCTTAGCCGCTCGGAACTGCTTGAAGACTTCTATCCTCTGCTCATGAGGCATGGAACCGTGTAAACTGAACATCTCTAAATCAACTGGCATTAATCCACCTTCTGTTGGATCTTGGTAGTCTATCTCGAACTCTGAACCGGAATCTGAAGACTCTTCATCCTAAAAATTAAGAGTGTTTAGAACCAGGTTTTTGGACTTACTTCAGTTGTGAGCTCTTACCTTGACCTTGTAAAAATTTCTAACAGCAGGATTTTTGTTGTAATCTTTAGGGGGGGTCACAGCTAGTCTAAATTAAAAATGGCGATTAAAGTGCGCCTATTCGTTAGCTGCCATTTTGAATTTAAGTTTTTGTTCAATAGGTATCTCGTATTATATGTTCGAGTGTATTAAAAAATACAACAAAGTTAAAGTTAATATATCTCACCTCATCTGCTTTTCTCTTCTTTCCTTTTGACTTTTTACTCTCATTCTTTTTCTTAACTTTTACATCTTTTCTAGTCAACACTGTTTCTATGAGCTCCGAATGATAATCCACCATTTCTAGTGTTGCCATGAATACAATCATTTTACCCCCCTTTTTATTCATAACACAGTGTTCAATAATAAGTGAGCAAAGCGTGACAAGTCTTAGTTTCATCGGTACTACTAGGAATGTTTGCGCTACGGTTGCTGGTAAAATTAGTTCATCTTCTACTATAGCTGACTTCACAGCTTCAACAAAAATGTTGCCAGCTACAGATGGTATCACTTCTTCTGTGATATTTTTTGCTGCTTCTGCGGTCTCTTTTTTCGTTTCTATTTGTTTTTGTACTTTGAAATATTCGTAGTCGGAATCGCTGTCACTATCTTCTGTATTATTGGATATGTTTAATGGTGTGGCAGAGTTATTGACTTCAGTTTTATCAAATAGATCGAGATGAATTGAACCATTGAATGCGTTTAGACCTACAAATGTATAAAGTATTAGATGCTAAAATAAAAGCACTAACCACAGCGCACATGATTTACTGTCTATCAAAATTTCACCTGTGTTGACAAATAAAAATGATTGATTTGATTGAGAGTGAGAGAATTATTAATTTCAGTTAACAAGCACGAAAGGCCATGAAAGAACTGCTTTGTGTGTTTGTACCGGTACTAAAGAAAAGCATTTTGTTGTAACGTTATTTCAGTTTGATTCTTGCTTCTAAGGTATCTTATATATTCTACATTTAGAATGATATTATCGATATTGTACATGAATATACTGATAAAACCGTTACAATGTATCTGTGGAACAAGTTTCAAACATATCGATATCAATTTCGCGTCTATGTCAGTCAAAACTGGGATGGCACTTCACTAGAAAAGTATTTGAATTAACGATATTTTGTTTTGACTCACCTCTTTTGCTTTCAACTTTAACTTCTTTAAGATCTTTTGTATGTTTATCTTCTTTAACCACAGGTTCTTTTACAGTAAGCTTCTCTTTTTTTGGTTCAGATTCTTGATTTGATTTGATCACTTTATCAGATTTTGAAGGACTTGGCGGTTTCAATGAGTCTGCTACCAAGGCTTTACCTTCTGACGTATCTACAAACACAGGGTCCACCATTGTGATTCCAGCTAGATTTTCTACAGCCTACGAAAACAACAATTTAAAACAATGTATATACTTTCATACCTTGTCTGCTATTTTTTATTCAATTTGAATAAGTAATTATAGTTCTAGATCACTTTATATACAATCTTTTGCTACCTAAACGCTAAGTGATTTTGCTTACACATTAAATTAGGCCTCAATACAGAATTTATTTATTCAACTTATTTTGTGTGCCACATATTTTTAATATTTCCGTGTACCTTAGTCCATAATGTCAGTTAAATACTAGTTCTAGAATTTCTGTAAAACTACCAAAGAATTCATGAGAGCAGTACAAGATTGTTTTTCCAAAGAAAATTAATCAAATATGTTTGAGCTTTACCTTAGTAAGTGTAGCGGAAAGCAAAATGGTCTGTCTATCTTTAGATAAAAATATTTCAGTCAATTGATGTTTGATTGCTTCTTCTACATTGATTTCTTTTGGTTCTGATTCCTGTGGTTCTTCTTCAATGTCTATTTTCTTTATCATATTCTGTTTGATAAGAGCTATCGGATCGTAAGTGGCTGCTTTTTTGTGATCCTCAATGGCTTTGACGATAGCTGCTACGTCTTTTTCGTAACCCATGTCTAGTAGACGGTCTGCTTCATCCAGAACTATGCATCTAAAATATATTTTTTAATAGATTTCAAGAATTTATTTAATTTTGTTAATTTATATCCACATTTTAAATCACCTTTTTTTAATTTAATTAACCTTAAGCTTCTGGAGACAAACATAAAATGAAATAAAATTATTATTAGAAAATATTTTTTACTGAATATCTGCCCCCAAAATAAGAAAAAAAAAATTTTTGTAACTTTGAAATTAAAACAGAAAAAACACTATTATGATTTTAGAAAATTACAAATAGTGATTTTTTTTAATTAAGTATGTATTAAATTAGTCTTTAGTACTACTAATAAAAGATTCACTCACCCAGTTTTTGCAAAATTCAAAGACTGTGTGTGCCTCAAGTGGTCATTTATACGTCCCGGTGTTCCAACTAGTATATTTAGACCTTTTCTAAGTATAGCTTTTTCAGATTTTCTTTTTTGTCCTCCGCTTAATAACCCGGGAACAAGCCACATGAATGGCTAAAAATATGTCAATATAATCAGTACCAATCATAGTTTATAAATAAAATATTGATTCTTAACACAATCACAATTTTTAAAAGTTAGCAAATACTTATGCTGACTGTACTAGCTAATCTTGGTAGAGACTAGAGATTAACCATCCTATGGTTTATTCATTATTTTTAATTAGATTTAGATTGCATTTAGTGTAGTGTAAAATGTGTTATGTGAAATGTTTTAAAAAAAAGCTTAAACCTACCTTGACAAGTTTGACAAACAGCTCATAAGTCTGGACGGCTAGTTCTCTAGTCGGCACAACCACAACCACTCTGATCCCATCATGCCGATTGATCTTTGGCCTTATTGCTTGTAGCCCCTCAATGATCGGCAAGGCATATGCAAGAGTCTTGCCCGATCCTGTTTGAGACCTAAGAAACAGAATTAAAATTAATCTTAGAAACAAAAACTATTAATAACTAAACTAATGTATCTAAATTTAGGTTTCTAAGAGTATATATCTACAGATTTTTCATAAATATATTTAATTCATAAATATATTGAATAGTCAAAATAAGTGAATAAATGATGCAAGTTTTAAAGTGTAAATATTAATAAAGCTAGCAAATTGGACTTGAGAATTTGTAACAAGTTTTAAAAATAATTAAAAAAAAATATTATATTGACCAACCTAATAAGAACATCTCTTCCTTGTAAAATAACCGGGATTGAGTTTTGTTGAACTGTCATAAGTTCCTTTAAACCCATATTTTGCTGCAAATTAGCTACACTATGAGGATGGATGTCAAGGTCAGCAAAAACTTTCCCAGCAAACACCTTTTCAACTAGAGGTTTCACAGCTCGCTGACCGATTCGAGGTATAGTAGGATTGTTCTTGAACAAAGATGATATCCAACCACCGCTTCTAGGTTTCTGCTTGATTGTGATATCATCACTAAGGTCTTGGTAGCTTTTCCCGTGGAATTTGCCTTTGTTTTCACTCAAATCCAGTAAATTAGAAGACAAATCTTGAGATTTCACTGGTATGGGTGCCCCTTTAGATATTTTGGCCGGGGGCGCTTCTGCAGGCGTTTTGAATGACGAGTTTCGTTGAACATCATTCTGAGGCCTTTTTCTAGCGATTGTTTTACCCTCGAACTTAGATTTAGTCACAAACTTGTAATCAGAAGCATTTTTTGTAGGTTTGCCAGATTTCTTGTTACTCTACAAAATTAGAACAAAAATAAGAGGATTTGGAACCACAACTCATGAAATAATTGCTTGCATTATATTTACCTTAGTGGAAACACTTATATTCAATTGTAAATCATCCATTTTCACTTTAAAACAACAACATAAAAAATTATTAACACAAAGTTGAGGTTATGTTTGTCTCATCGCACGCACGTCGCGGTAGCGATTTGTTATGACATTCCACTTTGACAGATTCAAGTGGTTTGACAGTTGGTTAACATGAGTGTCATGTTGGTGTAACTTCGTCAATAGATATGTACGTAAAACTAGCTAATAGGGATGGGCAAACCGAAAAAAAATATCGATATATATCGTATCGATATATTTCAAATATATCGATTATATCGTCCAAGAAATATCGATATTTCGATATATCGATATTTTTTGCCCAATATGCAAATATTTATAAAAATTGCCAAAATATTAGAAATTCTAAAGCAAATATACATCTGGCTGTTTTGACATCCGTTTTTTTATTTAAAAAAAACAGGATTTTCATTGCTTGACTTAAAAAAAACAAATTAAACATAACATTACTCAAAAAAGAATTTGTCTGATATTGACATCAGGAGCACTCGTTGTTTAGAGCTTTAAAAATATATCGATTTTGATATCTGAAAATAAATATCGAATATCGATATATCGCTGGAAAAAATATCGCCGATATATATCGATATTTTTCAGAAAAAATATCGATATTTTGATATATCGATATTTTTTGCCCATCCCTACTAGCTAAACCTATTAGTTTATTAAGATTTATACTCTCTTATCATAATGATACATAATATTGCAAAAGTACATCAACAAGTACATCAACAGGGTTATGTGACCCTGATGAAATGATAAAATCAAATGTAGAGCACAAACGGCCAAATGGGTGCCTAATAGTGACACTTTCAAAAGAGCACTAGTAGGTGTACCTACCTACGTTTATAAGTAGGTTAGGTACCTACCTATGTACCAGAAAACCACCCAACCACGAAGTTGACGACTTGCATTTATATGCATACTCGTACAGTAGGTATACCTAATTATGTTGAGGTAGGTAGATAGTACCCATGGATTAGTGTATTTATTTAAGCTCCCAAAGTGATCCATTTTTTAAATGGGTTCTGTATACATAACTCGTTTCATTTACAGAGCACGTGCCACGGATGCAAAGTTTGAAGTGATCGCGTGGCGGAGCGTGCTTACAAAATATTGCTGTGTATAAATCTATGGGGTGGAATAAATATTTGCTAATCTAAAAAATATTTAGAAACCTACAAGTAGTACAAATAGGTAAAACTTACAAGCCTAGGTAGGTACTTAGACACACATTTGACTACACAGTAGGTATAGTTATTGACAATATACCTACATTATTCTGTATCATCTATCACACGATTGAAACTTATTCTGTGCAATATGTTGGGTTTCATTCGAGGAATAAATCCCACTAAATTTAGGTACTATCATTATACAAACGAACATTGGAAACGAACCAACGACCTCGCAGTTTAAAAGCGAACCGCCCGTCTCGCCAATCCTCTTGTTATTCTACCGACGAGCGCTGGGCACAGGGCGAGCCGAGAGGGTACGGAGGTGTGAGGGCGAGACGTGATTACTCCGGCCAACCGGCACGATCCAGCCACAGAATAATTCACACTCACTGCAACCCTGACCCCACCCTCGTGACAATTTCTTTAAGGGATGTTTGTTTGATTTAAGTCTTTCAGCTTGATTTTCATCGTCCCTTTTTTGAACGAACGAGCTCTTGAATAGCTTTACGAAGTAGGTATAGGCGACAAAGTAATTGGTTTACCACTAAGGCTGAATATCATTTGCACGTACAAAACGTCAAGGGCTATTTTCGCTTGACAGATTAATAACTGCTACGTCAGAATCTGTCAATCTGTAATCCTTAGCGAATAATTATGTTACTGGGAGATGTCATCAAAAGTGGTAAACCAAATCTACAAACCTTGTGTTTAGATTACGTACTTATGTTAACTTTTTAAATGGTAAATAAATAAAAAAAAAAAAAAATTCTTTGTCGCCTATACCTACGATGAGAACGTACGAACTTTTTTAAGTATCATAACTTAGGTACTTGCGAAAAGTATTTAACAATGTCAAACTGGCTAAAGATTATAAAAAAAAAAACCATTTTGTAAACAAAATAAACAACACTGGCATTGCCCTGAGTTCTCAATAATTTTGTTACCTGTCTAGTTCATCGCTTTGGTTCAAGTAGCAACTAAATATCATGGCTCTCAAACCAACAACTTGCAAAGAAGCCATAGCGAAGTGGGAGAAAGAGAAAGGAGAAAGTGCTGCTGATGCTTTAGTCGTGGAAATGCAGTTCCAGTATCCTCCGATAGAGAAAATGGATGGAGCTCTCTCTACATTAGTAGCTTGCGAGTAAGTGATATTTACCCAATGGAAAGGTCAGGTATGGAACAAAACTAAATAATTATAAACCAACATACATAGGTACCTAGTCCGACCTGGTTCGCTATTGTGATATTCTGTCGTGCGTAGGTCTAAGGAACTAAGTACTTTTAGGTAGAGTATGGTAGAGCTCACTCACTCAGAGACTAGTACCATATACTTACACACCAGCTTCTAGAAACTTTACTTGTGCTGTATGTAACCTTCTTAAGATGTAAACAGTATTTTACAATAATTTATTTACTTCATTTACATTAGTAGATGTTCATTGTTGATGATCTTGCACTTGAATCGAAAATACCCTGCATTTAGACACCCACCATGGTCATTGGTATGTTATTTTAGCCCTTTTTAACTGTATTTTAGAAAGCTGAGTCTATCATCGAATATGATTGACAAGATCGCCGGCATCGCAGGCATGAGGAGCCTGAAGATCTTGTCTCTTGGAAGGAATTACATAAAGTCATTAGCTGGCATTGTAAGTGTGATCTCATCACATTACATAACTACTAGTTTTATATGCTATGTGGCGCAGCGGGCGAAGGTCCGCCTGCGATGCGGAAGGTTGCGGGTTCGATTCCCGCCTTGGGATAAATGTTTGTACGATCTGCAAGTATTTATTCCGGGTATTCTGGGTATTTTTTATGTATAATAAAAAATATCGATCTATGTAATGTATTGTATTAATTAGGTATGTCAGTCTTCTAGTATACCTACCCATAACACAAGCTTGGGGCTAGATGATGTTGTGTGGATTGTCCAGCATTATTTATTTATATGAAAGACTCACAACACTAGTTTTATATCTTGGTTGTGCTAAAAATATATTTTTTTTAATTTCAGGAAACTGTATCCGACACGCTTGAAGAGCTATGGATCAGCTATAACCCCATAGACAAGCTAAAAGGCATCGGATCTTTGAAAAATCTGCGCGTACTCTATATGTCCAATAACGCGGTCAAAGAGTGGGTGGAGTTCAATAGATTGCAGGTCGGTATACCAAATAGTTTTGTCATCTATAAAATAAGATTTATTTTGATTTCATAGTATTTTAAAGATAACGCAATTATTCATTGGATGGTGTGTGCATTTCATCGAAAGAGCTTTTACAGGCCTATTTTTTAATAAAACTATTTTAATAAAATTACAAAAAAAAGCTGTCCCTTGTAAATCGAGATATTCTGAAATAACAACAAATAAATTTGAGAAACAAATAAAGACGGTTTAATGCCCTTTTAAACGTAATCACTGGCATTGTTGTGGGCCTTCAGAATTCGGAGTAATACGACGTTGAAAAAAAAACAGTTTTTCAAAATATCTCGATTTCCATGGCAAATAAAAATTGTGAAAGCCTGTAAAATCTCGTTCAAACGTATATATAGGCAACCCAGAGGGAAAATTTTTTTAGTCGTGGTCGTTGTTTTTTTAGTCCACGCTCCATAGAGAATTGCCCAATCTCCTTTCAACATACAGTCATACTAGACCAGACCCACGATCGACAAACATTTGCCTATATTCTGTAAAAAAAAAAACATTAAACTTGGTTTATAGGAGTGCCCAGCTTTACGAGACCTGGTGTTCATTGGTAATCCGATATGCGAGAACCAACCTGACGTGGACACGTGGCGCGCTCAGGCCGCCAACCGCATCCAGCAACTGATCAAACTGGATGGAATCCCGATCCTCAGAGACGAAGCTTAAATAATATAATTAAACAACTTAGTTTATTATTTTTGTTTATTTAAATATCCATGAGTAACAGCCGGTTTCTGGAAACCCAAATCACGATTGATCCGAGTTTGACACATAGTAATTATTTGATTTTTTCGTTGATCACCATTGAGAATCATTGTCAAGCAAACCAACAAAGAAGATTTAATTCTTAAGGGATAGGTCAGATTTGTTTTCTGTATATCAAGTTACATCATGATTTATTATGTCATCTAACAAAAAACATGTAGATAGATACCTACAGTACCTATTTTTTTATTCCATGTTTTGAATGCTTAATAGTTAATAGTTATTTCCTCCTTTTTCATTTTCATCCATTGATCTTCGTTATTTAAGGTGACGGGTATAGCCAAATGCGTGTTTTTGGGGAAACCGAAAACTGTTTTCAGAAAAAGTGATAGCATGTGGAGTTGTGAAACTTATTATTTCCTATAACACATATATTGAACTAGTGTATTGTTACTCAAAATTTGTGCTCTTGGATATAGTTTACTTTTAAATGTAAGTTTTGCAAAAGTGTGGTTTAAGATCCCATTTTTTATGGGTTTGGCAGATTTGTTTGGTACCAAACTCAGCACAGCTATTCTTATGGTTCGTATCTTGTGACTCTAAAGAAAACATTTCTACATTAAGGTGTTTAAAGAAGAAGAAGAGTAGCGCCTTAGGAATTATAAGTGTTTGATTGCTGTGTGCTCGCAAATATACATAAGGCACTGCTTTAGAGTTTGACTATCCGAACTGTGCGCGGCTCATTATGTGTTTTGCGCCGTTGTCAGCATTTTTGTTGAAATTGAAATTGTGACGTTGCCACGCTGACTGTCTAGAGTTTAACCACCACGGCAAAAACTATGCCGTGTTACAAGTTTAACGTGTGTATAGATATAATAAATAAATAATAAACTTGGAAGTTATTGACATTTTTATTTATTATGAAAAATTTCACCCTACCCGTCGCCTTAAGCCATTTTTTG
Organism: Ecliptopera silaceata; assembly: GCA_932527185.1. Lineage (NCBI taxonomy): Eukaryota > Metazoa > Arthropoda > Insecta > Lepidoptera > Geometridae > Ecliptopera > Ecliptopera silaceata. Next base: position 8,609,491 of record OW052193.1, on the reverse strand, counting down.
TTTCCCAAGAATTTGTATATTTAGGTAAGTATTATTATTAGTATTGTATAGGTTTTTTTTTCTTATTGGGACGCCCATTCGCGGGCAAAGGCCTCCTCCAACCTTTTCCAATTTTCTTCGTTACGTTTACGTAGGTATATTCTGTGAAATGAAATATATATTTCTGTCTAAGTATAATATCTCTAAAAAAAGTCCATCGGTCTATCTTATAAAAAGTTAGCGCAGACTTGAAGTACTGATTACGTAATGATGACTTAAAGTCAACGCTAACTTTTTATAAGATAGGGGGTAAATATGTGTTTTCCCCACTCCAACTTCTTTCATATAGTGTTATGCCTGTCACATTTGTGTTTTTATTAATGGATATACTCGCATCGCACTGAATTGAAATGATAATTCGAAATAATAGCCTCATCGCAATCGCCTTACATACTTGACATTATGACAGATTATAACACACTGAGTAGATACACTAATAACTGAGGACACGCAATCTATCTATTATGTCAAATACAAAGAAAACTATTACAATAGAGGTGGTCCAGCGCTTTGTTTACACCATAAGTAGGTCCAAGCTCACATAAGCAGAATTCTATTTAGTAACAAAGTTATGTTAGTACTTTAGTCAACAATTCAATTACTAACCACCACCATACATACCTTCAAAGTAATATTTCTTTCCTACTTATCTGTACGTGATAAATGATTTCAAGCTTCGCAAAGAAGCACAAAAGAAAACTGGCCTTTAGAAAAAAGTAAATGATGTTGACTTTAATGTGTCCTGCAGCTAAAGCATTCTGTGAAAAACATGACAAAAACGGCTTAGCTGTAAAAAAACTTCCTCCCTTCAGAGAGAAAGTTTATTTTATTCCAAATCGGCTATATCCATGTGAAAGCGTCGCTATTGTCCATTCGGCTTTATGATTCGTCATACGTCTCAAAGCCGACTTAATAGCCTGCTTAATTCGCGCCAAAAGGAAATAGAAATTGGTGGGGGAGGATGTAGTAGCAGGGTCGTAGCAAGTGAAAATTCTAGCATGGCAGTAGCAGGAATGTAGCAGCGTCGTAGCAGTAGTGTAGCAGCGACGTAGCAGTGACGTAGCAGGGACGTCGCCGTAAGTATTTTGTAGCGATGCATACTGCATAGACTTCTGACTACCTTAGTCAGAAGATAGTCTATAATACAAAATGTATTAATTACAGAGCTAAATATCAATCGCAAGTAAAACGCCTAATAAATCTTTACACTCTATAAGGCATATAATGTACTAATAATCATATAGTATTCATGCAATAACGTGTAAATCCCGTAAATGTAGTGTAAATCCGTGTTAGTTATTTAAAAAAAACTAAACAAAATCCTAGAAATATATACAATACAGCCCTGCATCGACGCCGGAAAAGTCGCTCTCTCAAGAATGCCCCTATTGTGTTGCCACTAATAAAATTTAATGATGTAAACGGATAGCGCGAATTTATCTAACTCGGTGTAGGGAAGCGAAAGCTCTTTAGGGGAAATCAATTAACGACCATATATCAGCTGTGGAATAAATTCAATTTGTTACTTTGCTATCCGATATTGTTGTGATATTGCTCAGATTCAAGAGTTCTATTGTTGTAATTTAATTTAAAATTAACAACGATAATATCATTATAAGCTAAGAGTTAATTTTAGTTAGATTCTTTTTATTAAAAAATCTAAAATGGGTTGGGAGTTCTTTGTATACGAAAATGCCTTTTTATAATTTTCAATGTATGATGTCATATAAATATCAATAACTTTCAAGCACGAGGTATATAGTACCCGAATAATCTAGTTAAACACAAACCTGCTATTATTTAATGTAGAATGGGGAAAATGCCTCCCCGGCTGTATCATACCAAAGTGACATTTGAATAGTTCCAATATAATTTAATGGAAAGCCGGTCATTGTGTACTCTACGTAATGGACCGATAATTGTCCAACGAAACAGAAATAAGTCGGTTAATCACAATGAGGCTCGCACCTACCCTTCACATCACACAAACTGAGTGTACAGCCCCTTAATGTGGACAAATGCTGCCACCGCCGTGTAGCCCATCATTATTTAATTATTAACACTACAATCGACCTAATTTTGATTTCTATTTGACATTTCGACTAAGTGCCCTGTGCCCGCCGGCGAAGGGCCATTTTGTGACATCTGTCCTCCAGTGTGTTACGAACTATAAAATTCAATTTCCCCAATCGGCTGGCTCGATACATTTATTATTCATAGATCGCTACGTAGATGCCCGGCCACTAACAGATGTGATCTTTTACGTGAAAGAATATCCAAAAACATGACTTCGATGTTATAAAGAGCATTGATTCTAAGGACCCATGAATTCAATATAACATCGTATCAAATCAAATTTATTATGGATATACACGAGTAGTATGGATTCAAAATGGTAGTCTATAAGCTTCATAAGTGAATCGCGTGACAAATCAACAACGGAAAATAGATTTTCATATCGTTCGTTGTAAAATCGATTCAAGTCAATTCCGAATACTTAGTTATCAATTTTGCACTGTTCTGACTTATTGGTGGGCAGTCGACTCGGGTCACGCTACCGATCACTTTTAATACTTAACTCCGTTGAACGGTGTGCGGCGGGGGGTAATGACTGTATCGAGCAGCTGGCGTTCCAACCCGTAATGTATGACCGGTATCAGGTTCTTCGATTAGCCTATAAATCAATCTATGTCGTCGGTAATGCACTAGCCATTTGCTCGCTGCCTAATTGCTGTTAGCGCCGCCCAATGGGCACATTAGCCTGTAAAGCTGCGCACTCAGCCGGCGTCCGCCCCTCGCCGTCGCTTGCTCACACAACTAGCCACATGGAATGGCTCTCGATTAGGTATATTCGGGTGTAATGGCTGATTTTCTAGCTCGAGAGATGTAGCCCCGGCAAACGGCCGCGCTTACGCCACTCAAAGGCGGAGAAAATGGCTTAAGTGCTTTCTCTATTATGCTTAAGGTCGTTCGTGAAAAGGATAATTTTCAACTCTCCACCGCCCCTGCTCCGGGAGGATGTTGGATTATGTGGATACGACCATGTTTTCTACGTTACGTTTATTTACGTTTTATCTAGATATTGAATTTGGCAGCCCTGTGTTGTATAGAGATAATTACTGTAACATGTTTAATACCTAATGACATAAAAATATTTTTAATTGAAATTAAGGTGCCAATTAAATGGAACCCCCATTTAATTGTTACCTAATGTTTATATCAAATCAATACGTAACGGGATAATTTAACTCTCTCAGTATATGATCTTATATGTTTTTCTTCAAGAAAATGTAGACATATCCACTTTTCCCTACGGACGGCAAGATAATATATTTTTAAGTTGGGCAACCTATTGTCGCGGCGACGCGGGCCGAGGGTACGAAATAAAGCTTTCCCAACAAACAATAGTTCCGGCCCTTTGTCGCGCTCCGAGTTGAGTAAACATTAGTAGTTGGCTATTGTGCCACTTGGCCTTCAGCTCCCTGCCTTTCAGCGCGTAACCACCGCTGAATCGTTTTTTCACCGCCCATTTGTTTATTTTTAACAAGCTTTTTCTGGCTACATTGTAGATAAGTTACCTACTTACTAACAACTGTTTTAACGATTTTAAAGTTTAAATATGTCACTTATAAGTACATACCTACTTATGTAAAATATTAACGAAAAACTCAAATAACCTTTATATTGTATTGTATTGTTTAGGTAAGTAATTTGTATTGTTATAGGTTACGTTTTCCATGGAAGTTTTTCGAAAATGAAGAAGTCACGAACACGCAATAAATCACGCAGTTCCAACATTAACACCTACTTTCCATAATAGCCGATAAACCAAATTTAGTTTTCATGTAGCGCACCCTTAGCTACTTATAATAAGCAATGATCAATGGAGAATAATCCCATTGTGTAGCGCCGCCGCCAAAAAACCATATCTGAATTATTCCGCTACGCTTTGGCGCTAATATCTCCATTACATTAGTGTTGAAGCTCATTGTTGTGTGCACATCAAAAGGATTATGCACGAAATGTTGACAGTTGTAGCAGAGACAAAAGAAAGAGTGAGTGCATTCCAAAATACGCGCACGCATAATGGCTTGTGTTTATTTGATTTGAGACGCTGGCAACACATAATAATGGTGTGTTTTCGCCAGCGGCAGCGGCGGCCTTTCGACTTGAGCCAGGAGCGCCGAGCGCCTCGGGGCAATAAAATTAATGAAGCGTGGAGATGGGACCATTTTACTTGTATTATTCGTCTCCTGCGGCCTGAGACTGGAGCGAATGTCCATTAGTTCTGTTTTAACATGTTAGCGATGTTGAAACGTTGTAAATGCGATTTACTCTGCAGAGAGGGTGGAAAAGTAGCCGGAGAGATTTGAGCCGATCGATATCCGATCGGATCGGAAGCGAACTTTTGTGCTTTTAAAATGGGCACTTAAAGTTTTGTAGAGCGGAACAGAAACTAAACCAAAAACTGAAACTTTTGTGGCATGTATTTGAGGACGGGCTAGTTAATCGATAATAATTGTTATACCCACAAAACAAATGCACCTACTCCTTGTTCAGAGTTATAAAAACTAATTTTATATGCAACAATGGTCGCATTACACCGCATTAGCGATATCTCACTGATGATCAGAATGATCGTCGGTCGGCCGGATGGTGGCGGTTACGGCAGTTGTACCTTCCTAGGATAAACTTGAACAGCAGATACAGTTCACTGGCCCGATTTGGTGCAACTTGGAATATATATAGCTCGTAATCTATATTAACAAATGGTCAATTTAGCAACTCTAATCCAAATCTATACAGGCTCAATAGAGACCGAGTGCGGGAAGCTAATCTACTTATGAACATTACAAAAACCTACCAGTTATTTACCGGCAAGATAAAGTCGCGAGTGGTATTTATTAAGTAAGTAGTAGTTAAGTAAGTAGTAGGTACCTACTTAGTTACAAAGTGAACGAGCTTGTCTTAACCAGCTGTAGTTTGTATGGGCAGCCGCATACTATAGATATAATCTTAATCCACACACTCGCACCCCAGCCTTTGTGCGAATAGAGAGTGCTATTTAACGCTTTGTACAAATCACTTACAATAACATTGATAATATCTGTTGCAATGCTAGCTGAAAAATACGGTCGGTCTTTATTTTTTAAATAATATTTTAGAGTTTTTTGACGAATGGTCTATATTTTAATAGGAGTGAATACTGAGATGACGGATGATAGAGGAGAATGGAAGAAACGAACATGTTGTGCCGACCCCACCTAGTGGGATAAGGGCAGGAAGAAGAAGAAGAAGTAGGTACACATAACGCTGATCATCATCTTCAATAACGACGTCAATTTTCAAAGCGTTAATAAATATTGAAGATAGCAACCCTAGTTGTATTGGAGTGGATAAAGCAAAAATCATGGCATACACTATTTATCAAATAATCCAAACAAAAAAAACATACAAATGCCAAAAACTAATCGTGTTTTTTTTTTATATTTTGGTGTAATCTGCCGTTTCTTTGCTCATGAGTGAAGTTGTAAATTTGGTTAGTGCTAAACTTATGATAATGTTCACAAGTTTAACTCGAGTTTTTAAATCCCACTTGGCGGTAAGGCGACCGGTCTTGGTAGATGTGTTAAACCGTCAATTCGCGAACATTTGCTACCACATTAACATATCAAATGGTGTTTATAAGTTATCAGATGGAACGGCCAATGTACAGAGACAATAACACGACCACGCTCAGCACTGTAACGAGAACACAGGATTAGTGCCAGGAGATCCTTATCCGACACTCTGGATAAGTAGCGCGTATGTTCACGAAAATAACAATTGATTATAGACTGGTATTTTTTTCTTTTTAAGCTAAAACTGGAAAAATAATTGGTTTAAAAAATAAATACAAAAAATATTCTTGTAATTAAACAGGCATTGTATAAATACGGTAGGTATGTTTCAAATTTAATTTAATTTGAATACTGTAATTTTAAAAAGTTCAAAGTTGCCGCTCTCTGACTGACTGATTTGGTTTTATGCGAAAATGTAAGCTTATGACGAATTTGAGGTTAATATACTTACCTATATTCTTTTTTAAAAACAACGCTCCATATCGATACCATTTTCCCCTTTTCCTAGATTCTAAACTAGCTGTATCCTGTAACTGAAGCAAAAACATCCAAAGCTTTACGTTCGCAAGATAAACTTTTATGAGAGTTACGTAACAACAATAGGCAGAGCTCGTCGCCGAGTCCCGGGCGCTTAATGCGTCCGATTTCCATACAAAAACTTCTATTTCCCGGACTAAATGGCACGTGAGTGCACATAAAACCGGGAAAACTACACAGCCACTACTGGTTAGCAATTCTCTTTTATTTTTTACCCTTTATCGGCGCGATGCGGCGTGTACCGAAGCATTTACAATAGATTACATGGGTTGGTATTATTTTTATTATGTTAGCATTTAAATCGGCCAACGGAAAAATATAAGGTACTAAAAGTTTGCTAATTTCCTACCAAAATATACTTATATAATCAATCGTATACTAGCTTAGGTAGCCTATGTAAATTATTCAAATATAATACGAACAAATTCACAGAATATTAAGTAGGGTCGTAAAAAGTAAGCCGGCGCGGCGCGGCACATACCCAGCACACGTCAACCTGATCTCCAGCCTACCGACTTGTGCTATCTCTCGAGGAAGTGATTTGTCAGTGCCGCCCCCTCTCGATTGAATAATTCAAATAATCGAGGTATTTATATGTAAATAGCGGACCACATCTCCATACGAAAGGGCCGATCGGTACATAAATTTGGCAAGACGACGAGAAAACTGCGACGCACCACCGATCTGATTTATTCGCTAAGTTTTGGAAAAAGTGGCTCGCGTCAGGAAATGTTTGTCTAATCGCGTTTATGGCTCGACCCGGGATTTTTTGCCTCAGAGCACACAGGGGCGCGGGAGAATACATTGTGATTCCTTCCTCATGAACACGATATATGTTTGCTTGTGACTACTATAAAAACACAACCTTACTTTATCGTCGGCACTTCAATCAATAAATGAGAAGGCGACGTCTAAAAATAGGATACATAAGAAGTGTTATGGAATAAAACATAATTCAATTAGTTTCCTCATTAGCTCGCGAGAATAGTTTATTAGTCGCGACAACGGGTATCACTCGCTGTTATTACTCATCGGGAGTCATCAATCATGCAGCACCGCAAAGTGCTAATAATTCCACCGGCACTATTGTTTGCTTCTAAATGAATTATTCGCACTGAAATTGTACCGTTGAAGAACATATTGCTGTGATGTTATTATTTATTAGAGCTTGTTTTAGTACTTTTGTTCAGAAAGTGTGATCGCGTCTTTATATTTTCTATGTCAAACGGTGGACACGTTTGTGACATATTTAGATTATGAGTCCACAGTAAAAGCTAAAAAGATGCAATAAATTAAATCCTACTGACTAACACCCGTATTCACAAAGAGTACTTGCTTAAGTATAGCATCAACACTGTGCAAAGAATGCCATTTTGCAGTGCGTTCCTTTTGACAAGCCTTCAAACTAGCTCGTTTCCTTAGCTGTTCGTTCATTTTGACGGACGCACAGTGCGCTCTGACACTTAAGTATTGTTTCTGGATTGGTTTCGCTAGCCCTGTGCGCACGTGCACACTATGAGACCTCACAGTAATGTTTGTGAATACGGGTGTAAGTCTGCCCGCGACCATGGTTATTGCAACTTAGCCGAAACATCGGGTATATAAAGATACGCGATGAAATCCCGTATCCCTATCGCGAAAGTTTGAAATTTTTTTATAATCCACTGCTACGAAAAAAGTGCTACAGTGCTACGAAAGCGTCTTCGTAGCACACAGTTTGTCTACGTTAAATGCTTTTTGCGTAGAGAATTTCAGTCAATTTTTCTGTTAAAATTAATTGATTTTAGCAGTAACCATTCATTCAGATGATTATCACTTAGATAAACAACTTTTTTACTAAAATTACCTACTCTAAATCTAAAATCTTTATTCCGTGTTTCATCAATGTCTCACCACAACACAAAAGCCATTGGGAAAATTAAGGATGTCCTAGAATAAGAAAAACCTCAATTCAAGCAAAGGAAAACTCTATTTATAAATAGTGTACGGTAGAGCCCTATTAAGTGGGGTATTTCGCAGACGCGGACTCCATTAGCGGCGCAGCGTTCGGCGGACTGTCACAATCATTTTTCTTTCCCATCGCCGCTAATTCTCAGTTGCGCTTCGCTGAGCAGACACCCTGGTTCACATGTCTTGGTACATGAGGGATTATGCTTACACTTCTATGCATCAGTGTTGGATGACTAAGAAGACGGATGACAGGAGAATGCATGCTACTGAACTATGAATGTGAATGTGTGGTGGGACGAGATAATATACTAAACGAGTGTATCAAGAAAAGTATGAAAGTGACGCCGCTTATTCAAAAAATAAGGAGCCACACGGTAATAAGTATAAAAAGGTCTTATAACAAAAAACGAGGTAGAGAAAAACTAAATATAAAATAAAAATAATGAATCACTCCCTGTTTGAATAAAATTGAGTATAGTGATGCATTATATTATGATCTTTATATTTGCCGCCTTTTGTATGTCATAGAGTTAACGTTGTAGTGTGCAAGAAAGTATGAAAACGGTAAAGTATCAAGACCGTTCAGTAGTGGTCAGTCCGGAGGCTGATATCAACTTTTATTACCCCTGAGGGGTTGGTCATTAGCGGAATAAAGCGACTGCCACCTGATAAAGTGCGTTTTGTTGCTCTAACACATTTTGTTTTGGTTCCAAATCCAATTCGAGATAACTAAATTGGATTTTACGAGAAACATGTTGACCTGATTTCAAAGCAGTTAAAACAGGTATATAAACGTAGAAGTGACTGAGGAAACCTAATGCTGCTCTTCGGTTATCCAGCTTGAACATAATTTGTACCAGAGTAGCAACCGACCAGTAGCAAGACCTAACATTGAGATTGTAGTAGGTACTACGATCACAATGTTACGTTACATGTTAGGTACATAGTAACGCGTAACCATGTAGTCTATGTAATTTTTTTTAGAAAAAATATTCATGTAATGTAAGTATGAAAGTACGAACGTTGTTTATAGATGAACGTCATTTGAATTATCCATGAATTATATTTATTTAGCCACAGAAAATTTTGTTCCTTTCGTTTGCTACAACCAAAAGCTTATGATAACGAAACTGTTACTAAGTAACACTAGGTAATCTGTAAATAACTAATAAGTATTACAAAAGCTGCGCCCGACACCCGAAACCTCACCAGTTGTTAATACGTCCTAATCTTCGTTTTAAAAACGATCGTAGGTAGTGATAACGCCCGATAAAACTATAATGGGGTGACTTATCTGATTCGTGTATCTACCTACTTAATTCAAATAGTTAAATCCAGAGGGCATTTGAAACAAGTTGGAAAGCTCAAGCAATAATAGGGCTCCACCCTAACGATACAATACAACACTCCCCTCACAAATTAAGTGTAAAACAAACCTAATGAAATTTAAATATCTCTTCGGCGACGCAATAACTGCACAAATAAAATCATGTCGCGGGGGAGAGTATAATCGCTTCCATTGTGTACGCAATGTAGAATAATTCCTCTCGGAGTTTTAGGACTTTGTCGTAATAAAACACAACGTGTTGTGAGATGAATTCTCTTCGATTTTAATGGTTGTGAATGTGACAAGGTTGCAGACGTGGAATAACATAAGGAGGGGCGGGGTTGCTCTCTAGACAGTAATAGGCTCTTGGGGTGACGGCAAGCCTCTCATTGTTGGCTTGTTAGTGGATAATTCAAAGTAATGCATTTAGCGTGTGGAGGAAATCTGGTTGTGGTTTGCGCGTTTGCTATTATGTAGAAGTGTCTTAGATGAAAGTATATTCACTTAGACAATTACGCTATACCTACTCAAAAATAATTAGATGTAAATTGAGAATAGCTAGGGTAGGTCCTCCCTCCATTAAACTTTATAATAAAGGTTTTGAGAATACCTACTTAAAGGGCTTGGAATGCATTTCATATGAATTTCTACGGCTACATACCTACCTACCTACAGCTTTTAAAAAACAAGACTTTTAAAGCTTCTACGTATCATCTCATGCTTTTATTTAAAATATTCAATGAGTGGTTTATATTATTATCTACAATTATATATCACTATTGACCGAGCTTATTTTTAATCAAGTGTTTAATTTATTCTGCGTTTGTACACCCGTAACTTCTCATAAACAATATTTTTTAGACGTTACTAAAACTTTATTCCATTAGGACTCAGTGACGCGTCTTGGGAAAGACCAACGTTCCACTGATATAGGGTTTATGATGATGATAAAAACCTTTTTACAAAGAAACCAAGAAATCACGTTCAACTGCGGAAACATTATTATAACAGATTGAGTCAGCAGGACCAAATGAAACTCTTAAAACACGTTCCGCGCCCCTCAAAGGAAGGATACTAATTTTCTTTCAAGTTTTAAAAGAAGCTTTCTTTTAAGAAGTGGAAAAAAAGTTACAATCGAAAAGGAAATTTGCGTTTTAAATCCTCTAATGAAGCTGAGAAGTTTCGAATGGAGGGGAAAGGCTACGCGCAAATTGAGGAAAAAACTTGAAGATTGGTCGCCAAGCTTTGTACCTTATAATTAACTATTGCTTGCCCCCAGCTTCGCGTTTAAACTATATATATATCTCACTAGTAAAAATGTAGTTACAAAATAATCAACGTAAGGTTCAAATTCGTTTTGAACTTTTCGGTATTATAATTTTTTTTATAAAATGTGAAGGTCGTAGAGCCCTTAATTTATTAGTCAGAATCATATTACCTACATAATTATGATAAGGTATTGACCTTATCATAATTAAAAAAAATTAAATTTAAAATAAATAAATATTTAGGCACATTTCACACATTGCGCTAAGAAAAGCTTGTACAATGGGAACTAGATTATTTATAATTTTTGTTTTGAAGATTGTGAATAAATAAAAATAGTTAAATAATTTTATAACAAAATTTATTCATGTATAATAAATATAATTTAACATTTTAAACTGTACACAGCATCAGTATCATTTAATACATATTTAATTCTAATAACGAGTAACACGCAAATGTAAAAAAATGTAATAAATAATGTAAGTACAACCTAATTAGGTAATTAAATTTCGGTACTTACAAAAACCGGTAATTATTACCGTTCAAGATTTTATGATAATATAATGTAACCGTAAGATGAACTCGAAGACGAAAAAATGTTTAAGATGACGAATGATTAATTCTATGATTATAATATCTACATAATTATCAAAATAGGCACTTATGTGATCTCGAAATATTGCTAGTTTATTAAGAAATTTTATGAATATTTTTTAGATTTTTAATTTAATCAGAACAACTACGTGATAAAATCTAATCATAGTTTATAAAAAAAACAAGGCATGTTATTTCAAAGTTTTCCTTATGTGCGTTACATAGTATATTTACTAGCCTTAGCATTTTGAGCAGTAATACACTTAGAAACAGAAAAACGTAACCCGGAATTTCCGGTAAGCGAAAAGATACCGTACTGTGTAGGAATAGTGATGATATTCGAGTTACTGTAGGACGGCCGCGTTGGCGATTATAGAAGGCGAGTTGATCGTTTCGCCGAGACTCTCCAAAAGTTCCTTGCGGTAATCGTCGAAATCACCGTCCACCTGTAAATAAGATGTAGTTAAAATATGCTTTATTATTGATGATCTAAGATCGAAAATATAATTACGCGATGTAATGGGATCAGAATAAAAACTAAAAAAAATGCACTACAAATAATTACACGGACTACGATCTTTAAATGGCATTAACGCAATATGTGCTTGGTTGAACCTATTTAGCTGAGTTTGGTTTTAAAATGACCGTCATAGTTTAAGGAAAGTTTAAGCGGAAATGAGAAAAACAGAATGAGTAATTATAAAAAAATGCTAGTATAATTACAAATGAAATACAGTTGTAGCATCGAAACGATAAGAAGAAGAAGCTAGTTAAATGCGTTATAATGTCTAGTCTAGGTGATACGAGTACGCCGGGTCATCTAGTCATTAATAAAGATTGGGAGAAAAAGAAGTGGATAGTACTCTTACCTCATTAATGGTTTGATCTTCAATAACATACAAGGTACACTCCGTTTCTCTGATGAGTCGTTCGTCGTGAGACACTATGATGACGCCGCCTTTGTATGCGTTTATAGCTTCGGCGAGCGCGTCTATACTTTCGATGTCCAAGTTGTTTGTAGGCTCGTCCTGTTCATATACAATAAAAAAAATATTAAAAATGTCCCCGAATTAGAAATTGTGCATGGTGTAATTAGTATACAAGAGAAGCATTTGATATATAGGTATTGAATGAAAGGGGGCTCTTCTTCTATTGTTAAAGACAGAACATACTTTTAAGGTTTATAAATGTTTCTCGAACATTCCATTTGCAGAGACTAAAAGCACAGGAACGAAAAAAGCTCTATAAAACAGACTATAAAAAGGATGTCAGATATATATTATTTTTTATATATTATTGATTAAAATATATATTATATTATTTCGGAGCCTATTTGATGCAAACAAACAATCAAATCTTTCCTCTTTATAATATCAGTTTAGATGTGATTTCGGTTCAACCTGAATTAGATCTAGATTATTGTACTTACCAATATAACAACGTCAGGTGCCATTAGAGTGAGTTCTGCGAGGGCCACTCTCGCCTTTTGCCCTCCGCTGAGATCCTTCATTTTGATTGTATGCGCGTGACTTGCCAATCCGAATGTACCTAGAGCTTTCCTAAACACATAATACAAACATAATATCATTTAATTAACAGACCAACAGATGCTAGATACAAATCCTAATTCTAGTAATTAAAATGCATATTTACCTTGATTTTTCGTATTGCAACCCGAAAAGTCGTTGCAAGTATTCAGCAGGAGATTCTTCAGCCGTCAAGTGTTCACCGGAATGCTGATCGAAGCGACCTATCCTCTGAAATCGTATCAGTCATTTAACACAAACAGCAATTATGTAATAAGAGAATAAGCAGTATTTAGGGTGTTTGTAAATTGCTTAAATAGTTATGAACAGATATGGTCATGACTCATGCATAAAGTGATTACTCATACTAGTAAAAGTAACTTGTCTCACACACAACATCTCTTTCGCACATGTGATTGAAGAAAATCGTAAACTGGCAAGGTTTCATTTTCTACTTCATATAACTATAATCTAGTTTTTTGTTTTTATTTGTATCCATTGTTTTCTTTAGTTACTTTTTTCTAATGACATCTAATGACCTAAATAAATAATAATAAATATTGACGGACAATTCACTCATCACACTCGTCCCAAACTAAGCAAAACTATGAGAACTAAATTACATAAAATAAGACTTTGAACAATTAACAGAGAGACTTTGAACAATTAATAGTACTTACCAATCTATGGTTCCTAATAAGCTCTCCTTGAACTGGACTGAGGTCACCAACAAGCAGTTTCAAGAAGGTTGATTTCCCGACTCCGTTGGGACCCACAATAGCGATTCGAGAGTTCAAATCTATGCCGAAATCTACTCCAATAAACAGAGGCTTCTGATTCGAGAAGTTGAAATCGACATCTGCAATACAAAAACAATTGAATTACTCTTTGGATCGTTGTAAAAGTACTGTATACGCTTGGATATAAAGTAGAAGATCGGTATTCGAAAACTTTACTTAATTATGATGCTTTTGTAAAAACAATTCTAATTTTATGAACCTAAGGTAGTTTTTACATACTACGCAGCCCAAGAATTGGTGGTTGTAGCGACGGTGGGCGGGGTATGCATACTTGACGATGTAAAAGTAGCTTTATACATGTGGATGTAAAGTAGTTGATCAGGATTCCAAAACTGTACTAATTCATCATGTTTCTGTTGTAAAATGGATTCTACTATATAATGTATAACTCTAAAGTTGTTTTACATACTGTGCAGTCCAAGGATTGGCGGTTGTAGCGGCGGTGGGTCGGGGAATGTAAACTTGACGATGTATTCCTTTGGCCGCTGCAGAAGTGTGGTCGGAGCAGCGCCCTCTGTGTCTTCTTGCTGAGATTTGCTTTTGTTTTTTTCTTGCTTCCGCGTTAGAGCTTCTTTTTGTTTCTTTTCCTGTTTAGTCATAAATATTCTATTCAGTAAAATCATAAGGATCGTTTAGAATCGTCTTATATACTTCTTATATACTAAGAATTCTAGGTGCTAGTTACTTGCAACTAGCTCGACTTGATTCCAGAAGAACGGGCAAGAATCTTACGTCCTGGTATATTGGCGTCAGTGACTTTTATGGTACACCATAAAATGATTATCGATCCCTAAAATTCGCTTAAATTATTAATAATTTGTGTTACATTAAAATAATAGATTTTTAAAGATTAATAGGAATTATCTGATCATAGAGCTTCATTTCAATATTATTATTTTTTTATAATTACTTTCCACACGGTTTTGTATTGTTGTAAATAAAAGTGAGAAGTTTTAAGGGTAGCTCAAGTAACTTACGGCTTGCTTCTTAGACTGTCCATGCGCCTTCAAATCTTTCAATCTCTTCTCTTGTTTCTCATATTCCTTTATTTGTTCTTTCCTCTTTTGCGCGAACATTTTCTTGAACATTGAGTAATTACCCTTGTAGTAGAAAAGTTTCTGTTGATCTAAATGTATGATTTCGTTGCACACGTTGTCTAAGAAAGACTGGTCGTGGGAAACTACTAGAAGGGTTTTCTTCCATCCTTGTAAGTAACTAGAAAAAATGCAATAAGTTTATTTAGGTTAGAACTCAACATTCTAACAAAAAAAATAAAAAATATGTGATATCACAGTAGTTGAGTGTGGTCTCAGAAATGTGACCAGCTGTGACAAGGACAGATGTCAAAGAATCATGAAATTTGTGTCACGTAATTTATGGATGACCCCCTAACATGTAAAAATACTTATTTACTTACTTGTCCAACCAAATAACGGCGTTTAGATCCAAATGGTTTGTAGGTTCATCAAGTAATAGTAATGTTGGTTCCATATACAAAGCTCTGAAAAAAATACACAAAAAATCACATTTTCGAACGAGAGCCTTTTCAAATATTTATTTATTTAGTTCTGTTACATAAATACAGTGATTGTGAAAACTATAAAAATCTCTCTCAAAAATCAACTGTCATATCATCACGGTTCATGAGAATCATCCTGGTGACTGACAGACAGACAGACAGCGGAATCTCAGTAACCTAACCCGTTCGTCTCGTTTTACCCTTAGGGTATGGAACCCTAAAATACAAGTTCTGTACCTGGCTAAAGAAACTCTCATTCGCCATCCACCAGAGAAGTTCTTAGTAGGTCTGTTCTGCATTTCCTTACTGAACCCAAGACCGGCCAAAATACGACGCGCGCGCGGTTCAGCTGAGTCAGCGCCTATTGCTTTTAGTTCCGCGTATACCTGAAATATAAAAATCATCAATATAAATAAATATCTAATATGGGTGTGCCTAATTATATTTTATTCAAAAAAGCTAAATAAAAGTATTTACTTATTTTAATAGGTCTATCAACCTATTAAAAATAGTAAGTATTTTTTCCCCCTTAATTCATATTGAGTTTGAGATATTTTCAATTTATTTTAATGTCTTTCATTTAATTATTTGGAATAATACAAATGATTAAGTACCTCATTTAATCTGTCTTGCACTTTCATGTTTCCTTTTTCAGTTTCGGCTTCTAACTCCTTGCATTCTTTGAGTAATTCTAGAAATCAAAAAAAATATATTTTAAATACATAACTTAAACTGTAAACTCTTAAATGACTCTTAATGAGTTACTCGCGATCAGAGCTTAGAAGAACAGGCAAGAAACTATGGGCTGGTTTCCATTTGTTATTATGATCCTTATTACAATTGTTTATTGAAGAAGTTGGAGCTAGATCATCCCAAGCTTGCTTGTCTTCTAAGTCATCAAATATTTAGCTGTGACGTTTAAAATAAAGCTTACTAACCAGTTCTTTTGACATCTGCTTCAAGCAGTGTATCCACAGCGCTCAAATCACTTGCAGTGACCTCTTGCTCGCACACCAATATGTCTATATGAGGTGGGAGAGGGAAGGCACGACTCGCTAAATGCCGAAGTAGCGTAGTCTTCCCGTGTCCATTCGGACCGACTAAACCGTATCGACGACCACTTGCGATGAGTAGATTCGCGTTCAGGAATAAATCTTTTCCTTTAGCGCTAATTGAGAAGTTTTCGACTTTGATGTCCACTGCGTTTTCTAAAGCTGCCATTTGACCTGTTATATGGAGAATAATTTAGCACATATAACATCTTGAGTGAGATCTGCTATAAAACAATTTAATCTACAAACTATATTGGTAAAATTATTATGACAATAAATAGAGAAGCTCCCCGACTTCGCTTGCGCCGATACAACGCCAATTTGGCCAATCCTGTAATAAGATCTTCGCTCGCTTTTCTCATTCAATGTTAAACAATCGAATGTCTTAAGAGTAGCAAAAAGGTGTTTAAGGCATATTGGATGTATGCTTCATAATCGCTGTAATAGACCTCATTTTAGACTTCATATTTTAAAAACAAACAAATTTAATTACATAGATGATTGTTCTCGTAACTTACCAGCAGTTTTCTGTGCTTGACTGACTGTAAAGTTAGCGTCAAGATCACTATGACCTTGACCACCCTTCTTGGTCATAAGCTCCATCTGTTTTTCGTACTCCTGTTGTTTCTTTAATTTCTTCTTCTCTTTGTGACTTAGTTTCTTCTCTTCTGGTTCTTCGGATGCAGCCTTTTCAGAATCCTTAGGGAGTTCAGCTACCTAAACAATTAGTTCATTAGCTTATTTCAGTACCAATTATGTTTGCGCACTACCCAAATTGTTATTCTCACTACCCAAAGGTTAGCTGGTAGAGAATGCTATTTGTAGCATTAAGTTCGCCTGTATACACTACTTTAAAAGTGCAATAAAGAATTTTCTATCTATCTATCTAAACAAGATGATTTACACAATAATAAAATATCTTTGTTTATGAGGTTGTTGGGTCTACTAAAATGATTATAAAAAATATTTTACCATTATGAAGACAAATTTTTGTGTTTATATGAAATAAAATATAAAATAATTAAATAACAGATGAATACCTTATCTTCGTCTTCCGCTACTTCTGGTACTGGCTCTTTAGATTTTGACTCTTTCTTATCCTAAAATAATACATAAAAATAGTAAGTGCCAAATTAAAAGGGGCTATTATAATGTTACAATCCTTCATTAAAATCCGAGATTCAAAATGATCCTTATGTGTTGAATAGTCCTGAGACTAATATATCCGATTTTTTTTTTTAAGTTATTAGGCAAGTACCTTAGATTTTGCTTTTGATGGTTGCGGTTCTGGTTCAGGTATAGGATCAGGATCTTTCATTTCAAATTTGGCTAATTCTGCTTCTATGTCATCCATATTGTTTTTCTTTTTATTTTTACCTGAAAACGAATTTATGTAACCATCAACAATTAGAAAGGTATCCAAATAAAAATTTCATGCTTAGAGAGAACTCAAGAATTTGTGGAAGAGTAAATCAAAACTTTGTTTTTTTTTTCTTTTGAACACAAGAAATTGAATTTGTAACATTATGATTGGATTTGTCTTATGTATAGTTGATTTAATTACTACAAAATAATTTCATTTATTTATGAGAAGTTCCAAATCACAACTAGAGCTTGAGCATTAATTAATAGTGTTTTAATGATGTAGAAAAATATTAGCAACTACCTTTTGCAACAACAGGTAACACAAAGTCATCTTCATCTTCCGAAGGCAGTTTAAGTTCCTTATCACTGTCTTCATCTGGCCAATCTTCCTTTTTACCTTTACCTGAACATTAAAAGATATATAAAGTACTAGCTGGTGCTCTTGTCTTGCTATTGTTATATATTTGACAATTTGCAGTTTCTTTGTATGGATGGGTTTGTTTGTATGCTTGATACTCTTTCATGCAAAAACTACTGAATGGATTTTAGTGAAACTTAACAATAATGTACTTAGATCAGAATAACACATCGGCTATCCATACAAACTCTTGTGTTTATAATATTAGGAATATCTTGTAAAAAAATTATATAAATTGTAAAATAAATAAAAAATTAACAATCCTCAACTATTAAATAATCATCATAAAATTGAATCAGAATCTTACACATACCTTTTTTACTCTTAGATTTGATGACAGGCTTGGCTGCATTACTTGATACATTGCTAACTACAGATTTGGCATCATCTTGGTCCTCTTCTTCATCAGATGATTCCGCTTTATTTTTCTTTTTATTTTTAGCTGAAAGCAGCAGACACTAACATAAATATTTTATAAACATAATTTTGTGATAGCATTGTAATATAAAGATTGGATAATAGAATAAAATAAAAATCATTGCAGCTATTAACATCAGGGTATCATTATTTTAATTAAAAATAATTGGTAGTGTGGTGTTTTCTATTTTAGACAATAAAAATTAAAAAGTACTAGAAACATTCATACTTACTTTTTTTTTTACTAACAGGCTTAACAATTTCTTCTTCTGATACCTCCTTCATCTCAGCATTGCTACCGTCGGACCAATCATCATCTTTCTTGCCTTTACCTTAAATAATAAGTAAGTAATGATTTTTTTTTACAAAATATACAAAATCTACTTAAAATTACTGAATTTAATATTTAATAGATGGTATGACAAATGAATTGAAATGATATTGTTTGTAGAAACTAGGTGCAATTACATTGGTCTTAATTTTATTCGTCATATCTCTCGTCCAACCTTAGACTTACAAACATCATGCATAATATAATAACAATAATGAATTGATAGAATCGAAAATACAATAAAAAAATGTCAGTAGATATTTCGAATTAACAATGTCAACTAAAATAATGTCCAATACTATTAAAAAAACAATAATAAAAAAATACAATAACCAAAGGCAAATATTCATGGTACTTATAAATTTATGGTTTTATAAAATTACCTTTTTTCTTCTTCGCAGATTTTGGTGCTGTCTTGCTTGCAGTACTTGCATTAGTTGTAGATTTGCTATCATCGTCATCATCATCAGATATGGCACCTTTGTTTTTGTTCTTAGCTGTAAAAAGTTTAAATCATTTTTTCACCAACCATTTATTACACAATGCTATACAAGTATCAACCACAGGTTTTTAGGCCATTTCATTATTATAAAATCCTTGTCATGTCTATTGTTGGAAATACATTATTATAAAATAAATTAGTAATATAGGTAAATCTGGCATAATATGTAATATGTATTGTGCCAATAGGAAATGACCAGCTGCTTATACCAAGGAACTTATATGTGTATTTCAGTTTTACTTTGACACTGCAACTACTACTATAAGCAATATATATGATTACAATTTGTAGAATTACTATTCATTAATTCATGAAGAAATTAAACAACATACGTTGCATATAATTTTTCAAAGCCAAATAGGTGATGGAAATAGTGACAACATACCTTTTTTTGTTGACTTCTTGGCGGCCGGTTTAGGGATATCTTCTTCGTCAGAAGCATGACCTTTCATAAGTACCTCATCTTCACTATCACTGCGATCCCCTGCAGGTCCTTTGCCTTTCTTCTTACCCTTTCCTTTGGTCTTTGAGGTTATTTCATGACTGTCATTTCCCACAATCTTTTTCTCTTCCAAGTCATCATCAAAATCTTGATTTTTCTTATTTCCCTTCTTCTTTGACATTTTATGTTGTTCAAGGCACACAAATCACAATTAACACTTGTCCTAATCAGTAATTAAATAATTAACCATTTAGATCAGCCGCCAACTCACACAAAAAATCAAAATCAAATCGAACGAAAGTTACCTACCAAAGAATACACATTAAAAAAAAACCAGGGATGCCAGGATTTTTTATTTAATTCCGCTACGATTTAAAAAATATACTGTACTGTACAAACAAACATACACTATGTTCTGACCAAGTTATATAAATACCTTTGCTTTAACAAAAAAGGAAGTTTTAACAAAAACCTTGAAAAACTGTTTTTTATTTTGACACCATACGTTCATATTCATGCTTTAGAGTGGTCACTCACACACAAACGATTAAGTTAATAAAACTTATATCCCATGCATTAGCTAATCAGGGGCCTTCATGGAAAATAATCTTGGTTTCTAGTTCTTAGTCTCTGATTCGTTGAGCTCGGAATAATTATCTTGTGGGAACTCCCGTCTATTTTATTATAATCAGAGGAGCACACCCATTTATAAACACAGCTGAACAGAAGAGCCAAGGTTTGAGTTGCATTCGCCTCTAGAAGAACCTCGCCTACAATAATACTTCAAATTAAATTACTTCATGGTCCTAAATAACGAAATTCCGTACAAAACATTGGATAATATGTTTAATTATGTTTACCTCAAAGCAGCTTATTGCAGCCAATAGTCCTATAATATTATAACAATACCTACAGCCTTTTTCAAATTACATCTAGGAACCTACATGGTACCCCTAAACTGGCTGCTAAGAGCAAACAAAATATGAAACTGCTAGAAGTCAAAAAGAACGAATTTTCCTAAAGGTTTTGAGAGTTTGGACTAAAGTTCAAAAATTTTACAAAGATGAAGTCCAATTTTGTTTTTCTTCTGATTTTCTGTGTTTTATTCTTTATTTTTATAACTGATTGCACTGGTGACAATGTAAAGAAAAGTGTGGTGGATGACAATAGAGATGATAATGGTGAAACGAATGATGACCCAAAAGATGATTCCATCATTGATTCGATGGATGTCCCAGCTGAAAATGAACCCAACAACGTCACGTGTGCACGAAGACAAAACAGTCGAATGCATGAAATACGATCAGCACAACACAAACAGTTCCCTTTTATGGCAGCCGTGATGTCAAGTCATGATGAATACATTTGTGCAGGTACTTTGGTCTCGAACGGACTGGTTTTAACCACTGCCCAATGTACCCAACAGCCTATAAGCTATGTTCTGCTAAATACAACTAAAGGCAAACGAGATGAAACCACAGTAGCCCTTCATATTATTAAGACTGAGAAGTTTCCTACTTATCTAACTAGTGACACAGATAAAGACGTGGGACTTATTTACACCGCAAAACATAACAATTCCGTCGCTGGTAAAATAAAGCTAAGTAACTTCACCAGCACTCGTAATGTTATAGATGTGGAAGTTCTAGGATTTGGTCTAAACTCTGATGTCGGACAGATAAAAGAGTTGCAATCTATAGGATTAGAGAAACGCGATTATCCTATTCTTAGTATTGACTCAAGGGACCTTATTCGAGGATACTTTGACTGCATAGATACGAAGGTTTTAACATGCTTCAAAGATACTGGAGGTCCTGCAATATTCGATAATGAACTTGTTGGTGTAGTTCTCAAAGGCCAAAGTGATTGTATCAAAGAAATGACTTCTGCTTATGCTGTTAACAAAAGATTTGCAGAAATTTTACCAACATACACATTTAAAGCTTGGCTAGATGATAAAATAAGGACGAATGAAGAAAATGAAAAAGTAGCTCTTGCCACATTCCCAATGAAACCGACTCGCCGTGATCAGACTGTAGAAATGACAAGTTTTGGAAATGAAGTAGCCATTCCACTATATAATATTATAGGAGTCATGTTCTTTGACCTATTGATTCAATGATACCTTTGTTGTATGTAGATATGAACCACCAATTTTTGTAATCCTTTGTTCCCTTTACAATAATAAATTTCTGTTACATAATATGAAGTTTTATTCCGGCTTTTCGGAAATAATTAAAAAAAAATATTTTTAACCTTATCTAAAATGAAGTTATTATAAGTCCAGTCAAAATAGACATTCCAGTTTGCATTAATTCCCAACAAGCTGGATTTTTGTGCAGGCCTTGAATACGTCATTACGTGTGCGTTGTTTTTTATTCGAGGTCGGAAATTTGCGTTTTTTGCGTATATCTCTGAAACAACGAGAGCTACTCATCACACAAACATTTTCTCCGGGTGGGAATCGAACCCATGATCCACAGCATGGGAGGCATAGTTACTATCAACTGAGCTGTGACACCTGTCAAAAAAAACCGCAAGGGCGGATCCAGCTTTGGCGCCACGGGGCCCTCACGGGGGTCACGTTCCAGATTTGGCGCCAGGGGGGGTCACTTAGAGCAATAGCGCACTAGCGGCCAGGCCGCAGCGGCCACGCCGCAGCGGCCATCGAGATACATACATTAGTATGAAATCGCTATAGAGCACGCGCACCTGGCCGCTGGCCGCAGGTGCGCGTGCTGTATGGCGATTTCATACTAATGTATGTATCTCGATGGCCGCTGCGGCCTGGCCGCTGCGGCCCGGCCGCTAGTGCGCTATTGGGGGTCGTGGTCAAGCTTATAATTTAATTTTGATAATGTAATTTCCAAACGTTTGCCATTAAACAAAGTTATTACTTATGTAGTTAAATTAATTCTGTATGGTGTTAAAATAATGTATTAGTCTTTTTTGCTTGCCTGTGGTCTCTGGATACAGAGGGTTTAGTCCGAGCTTGCAATTTAAAACTCCCTACTCTCGAGCCGAGAGTCGTCTCTCGGATCTCTCTCTTCTTACAAAAATATAAGGACATCCGAGAGACGACTCTCGGCTCGAGAGTAGGAAGTTTTAAAATGCAGGCTCGGACTAAGCCCTCAGAAAGTAACATTATATTTATTGTCTGTGGTAGGGAATAAAGTTGAATGTGTGGGTGAATCAAAACTTGATTGTCAATTTGTAGAAAATAAAATAATTCACTTGGATGGAAACCAATGGAAGGAAACTGTGCTCAACTTGAAAATATAGTCAATAATACTGCTTCTGTTATTTAGCCTGCTACATAAAAGTAAATGAACAGTTATAGTGATCAAAGAGTAAGTTTTTATTACTTTGTTTTTACAACCCGAAGTTATTATGCTGCATTGCCGCGCTGATTAGCAATGTTGGCTGATGCTGATATGCCGGGTCAGTCACTCACCAGCCCTCGAGTAAAACGCTGCGACTATACATCCTGAAGTTTTGAAAATATTTCTGATATCCAATTAATTACTAATTCTTCCACCGACAGACGGGGGGGGCTTCAATAATTCCATCAGCGAGACCAAGCATCCACGACCACAGCTATTGTCCATTTGCTTATTCAGAAGCTATGGGTGGGTATGGAATTGACAGTAAGAAAGGTCAAAAAGCTGGATCCAAAAAACTTACATCCAATAACAACAAATCTAATCAGTCCATCAGCCCTCCAACCGTTGATGAAGTGGACCATATCAGGTGAGAGTCAATTTAATTAATCAATAGTATATACAGCTCAACTAATTATTATTCATTTAAATTTGAACCTTTCTCTTCCTCTCTTGTAATTGCCATGTTTCGGTAGTTCGTATACATTTGTAACAGCCAGCATTCTTAATTCATTAATGGAAAAAAATACAAAAGAATAAGACATTATTTGATTAAACAAATGTGTGGTGTTATGTAACTTTATTAAATAAAAGACAGACACAAAGCAAAAAATTTTACCACAACATACTTTATATTTAGGTATCTGTATTTTATCATATCTTAAGCTTTCCAATGAAATAGTTTGATGGATTAACTAGATAAGATAGAAACCCAATTTGTTTTTGTAAGTTTCTCTACATATAACAATGCAATATAAATAAAATAAATATATCTGTACTGACTGTACCATTTTTCCAAAAATCTACACTAGTACAAAATATCTTATAAAATTATGGATGCTTGTTAAGAACATTTTCTTGTATTGATAATGCCTGCCCCTAATGCTCTGTCTAAAAAATCCACCCTTTACACTTATTTAGAAGTACTCACCATTTTAAATGCTACAATGTATTAATTGTAGCATTGACACGATACAAAGAACAAGAATGCTACAATTTGTGTTATAATGATAAAATCAAATTAGGTTTTCCTTTTATCTCTCAAATCCAATACCTTTGTCAGTAAACCTGCAAAAAATCATCATCTTCCTACCCTTGTCCCACATTATGTGGGGTCGGTACAACATGTCTTCATCTTCCACTCCTCTGAGTGGTTTATTGACAAATGTAATGGATTTGAGAGATAAGAGGAAAACCTAATTTGATGTCTGATAGAGATCAGACGTCATCTCAGTAACCTGTAAATTTATAAGTAAGAAAATTTAATCATAACTTAAAATCACGATTGTTTGTTACAGCCAAACCCCTTCAGACTCAAGCCCTTCAAACTCAAACCCTTCAAACTCAAACCTTTCAAACACAAGCCCTTTAAACACAAGCCTTTTAAACAGCCCTTTGACACAAACACTAACACCTTTAAACCAAAGAAAAACATTTGATGGACAACAGCAAACTACTGAAAATGATATCAGGTATAGTATTAATAACCATTTGTAATTGCTTAGAACACTTTTATTGTAAGCAATTAATCATACAAAGATTTTTATCACAATAAATATCTACAAAAACTTATGAGACAGATGTGTGGATGATACTTTTCCTCTGCAGTGGGACAAAATAATAAGTTAAAGAAAAAAAGTTCCAAGAAACTTTTTAGTTTAAATGTTTAAACAAATAGTTCAATAATGAATATTACATATCATTATAGAAAAGCATTATTTTACTATTTAGATGTATAAATATTGTTAATGTAAAAATCATAATGTTTCAGAATGATTATTATATCCTAAGTTTCTAAGGTTTTTCTAAAAGCTTACCTGTATATAAATAAAAACTCATAAAAAAATATATTAACTAACACAAACTGACTGAAATTGCATGCTATTGGTATAATTCACTTTTCATAAACACATCAATGCACATATGCTTTTAAATTTTTGTTATTATTTATCTGTGAAATGCTAAATAAACATTACCACCTCATTACTTTACCTAAATATCAAAGATTTTAGTAGTAATTAATAAACTACTGTGAAGAAATACCATACTTATAACTCAGAATGGATATTTATTTGTGAGGAACCTCACTCATACCCTTTAAATAAGAACACAGCAATGTGTATGTCATTGACATTATACCATTGTAGCTACGTCTTGAGGCAGAAGTAAGACTTCTTAGGACCAGCTTTTCTATATGAAACTATTGTAGGTGTAGTACCTAAACACGCTTTTTTACACAAAATTATACTAAAATCTATGGTATTTTCTACTATAACAAATCATTTTTATAGGCAAAGGTTACCACTTAACAGGCAATCTACTTGTGACATCACTCAAAAAAAAAGTAAAAGTGGTTAAAATGAGCTAGTAATGTTTTTCATTTACAGAAACTTGCCTTCGATATCCTTGCCTGCAACGTGCCCAAATTGCAGCAATGAACCTAGAGATGACAAATTTAGAGACGGAATAAATTATGGGAACCAATATAATGTCTCATGCCAATCAGTTAATCAGAGTACTCCATTAGCTAATGATAGCCCAACCATAGTCTATAGAGGAACACAAGGAGACACTTTTAGAAACATAGATCGCAGTGGTTCTGTACAGAGATCTAATGGATCTCCCATCCTCATTCTGGAAACGAAGCCAAGCCAACCTCAAGAAAGTTCTAGAATGGTGTTACCACTGCTACTCTTGGTTGCGTTTCTAGCAACTGTAGCAGGCATGTTTAACACAACCATAACAAAACCAATTGTTTACGACGAATCAACATTTTACAATGATATTGATATTTTGGGAAATAAATATCGTATTGATAGTAATGCTGTGTTGCAAATTCAAACTGGTAAGGATATTTTAGTATTATTATATAAAGGAACTAACATGTTTTTCTTACAATGATATGGGTTATCAGGTCGTTCCAATTAACTATTCCACATTCCTGTTTTAATATGCAAGTATTTATTAGTCATTACTATAGCTAATGTTATTTTCATATTCCAGGTATCGCAACAATAGTTAAGAGACAGGATACGGGATCCTTCATATTTGTTTACAACAGTAATGATTATGATTTTAATCCATATGAGTTTAATCAATTCGTCAATGATATATCAAACATTGCATCTAAATATTTACGTGAGTATTCGAATTTAACTCTTTAATGTTTCTAATGAATGAAAATATCATAAACTGTTTATAACACCCAGAAAATTCTGTTGCTTTCTAATGGTAAAAGAATTTTCAAAATCTGTTCTGTTCAGTACATCTTAATATTACCGCCAATTTTTTTTTCTTTTATAATATTCTTCTTCTTATTTAAGAGCTACGCTCCTGTCCGCGTAATGAGTGCAAGTCACGCCATTTATTTCTTCCTAGGGCAGCCTCCTTGACCTCCCTATACGACACGAGGGCAACCTTCATCCTTATTCGGCTCATGTAGTTTATCCTTGGCTTTTACCAACTTTTTTTTACAATATTAGTAGAGATTAAAATATTTTAAAATACGCCTATTTCAGGTAATGATAGCAACCCTACGCACTACACCCTTCTAGAAAGTCTCGAGGTTGTCGAAGGTCCCAGTGAACTAATAAACACATATCGTGATGACCTCGACAAAACTGGTGTTATGTTAGTGAAGCATGTTGAGGATATACCATCTGCTCTTGCTATGGCCTTCCATTTCATTTGCGACGAATATAATCCGGTAGTCAAGAAGAGTGCTATATTTTTCACGTTGAATTTAGCAAAGTGTTCTGAAACAGGTAAGCAAGGTAGCACGATATGTTAGAAGTAGTTAGGTTGGGGATACTTATAATCAGATGGGCCATGTTATTGTCCTGTTTCTTCCATCATTTAAAGAAAAGTGGTGTTCCTTGTACTTTAAATTTAATTAAAAGTGAATTTAATATATGTTTTGTTATATTTGTTCGATGTCAACTACATTTAGCTCATATCTAGTACAAACAAAAAGAAAATCTACAGGCTGATTCAGTTATTTATTATATACAAAGTCAGGTTTCATAACTAAAGATTTTCGCATAATGTATCCAAGTATGGGTGTTGTATTATGTGAAAGAAAAGCTATTTTTAAAAGAATAATCGCCGTGTTGATAGTTCTCATTGCAGATGATTATCAAAGCATGTCTGTTTCAGAAAATAAACCTACTCACACAATGATTGAGAAATGTCTCACAAGGAAATGGAGCAGCGTCCTCGCAGACAGCATTGGACCACTGCTTACCAGAGTAGTCAGTGTTGTTATTGATGTCACCAGTTCATTTTAACAAGTATTATGTCAAACTTATCGCATACGACATTCAACAAATGAATGAACTGACAAAAGCGAAAAGCGAACACAGCACGAGCGTTTTGTACCAACAAAATAAGACGTACAAATCACGCTACATAGTTACAGTATCGTGTTAAAAAAGGTATAACTTTAATTTACTACTTGTCCTACTTAAATATGACGACATCGTGTGAGAGGGGACGCTAGACGCAC
The DNA here is from genome assembly GCA_932527185.1 of Ecliptopera silaceata. NCBI lineage: Eukaryota > Metazoa > Arthropoda > Insecta > Lepidoptera > Geometridae > Ecliptopera > Ecliptopera silaceata. Next base: position 8,581,898 of record OW052193.1, on the reverse strand, counting down.
TCTCGAGGTACGCAGTTAAGTCGCACGTGTTGTAATTGCGGAATGTGTGGAATAGACTTTGATAAACGTAGACAGATAATGTAATTTATCTATTAAATACATTTATCGGTAACCATTAAGTCCTCTGGGTATAGGATTAGAGGCAAAACATCAGCCGATTATTTTTTTATAGTTGCATTCGTTAAGTTTTAAGTCATTAAAAGGAATTTACTTGATTTACTGTGATCTTTTAAAATAAAATGGTAGGTAGTAGGTACTATATCCAATACACATAAAATCGAACTGCTATACTACTGAGTACTGACAAACTTGTCTATACTGAGGTTGGTGGTAATCTATTTCTCGTACTAATACAGTCGACGTGACCTAGCTAGAGAATAAGGATGGTGTTTTACTACAACTAAAAATACCTACACCTTACAAGTTTAGTAAAATTATTAAAATGTACGTTTAATCTGGTCTACCCGCCGATTTAGTCTTATAAGAGCCGACTATATGTTATCACGATGTATAAATTTTGTTGTAAAAATCGCGCATGGGTAGGTTAAATGTAAGTCTTTTTGACACCAAAAAATTGCTCACTACGCACACGATTATCTAGAATTGTACCTACTTATACCGCTATTTTCTTATTAAAAAGGTAATTGATCTTAGAGTTACCCAAGTATTGAAGCATTAGTAAGATTATTCCATTTTACGATTAACAATAAGACGTTTGAGTTCTAATTTTGGAACTTTATTTTAATTAGTAATTTATTATGATTGCAATAATTTAATTGTTATTTGTATACATAATGTTACCATCTGCATGTCATTTGAAGCACTTGCTTCGTTTTATTATCTTTTCTTATGATGAAAAAATAATGAAACAAGTTGATGGTACTAGCGGTGACTCTAGTACATTGTTTAACAAAGTATTACGTCATCACTAGTCCCAGCTAATGCATCCATTTTTAAAGTATTGTCCTAAGTCTCATGTAATTTCCAGTGTGACCATAGACATTTCTGAGAAACATTTTACGGTGAGTTCCCAACCAGTCACACCAAATCCAGTCACACTGTGACTCGTTGGGAAAAAAATTCCCAACGAGTCACACTGTTACGAAAGTGTGACTGGTTGGGAAATCTTCTTCAAAAAAAAGTTGCAACGAGTTACAGTGTAACTCGTTGGGAAAAAAAATTCCCAACGAGTCACACCTATTTAATTTTTTTAAATGAAAATGATTTTTTCACATACTGCATGCTTTTTTTTATAATACTACATATAAGTATCACAAATGGTAAATATCGTGTAATGAACCAAAAAAAAAATATTTCGTTAAATTAAATATGTTTATTTATAATTACGAAAAAATAAAAAAGTTTTGAAAAATATGGAACCATATTGACTTGAAGAAATAACTAAACTGTATTAAAACTAAAGTAGGTAACTGTATTAGAGAATTAATGGATTTATTGCTCATAGGAATTTTTGTTCTGCCACTTATGGCGCTGTAGTATCCATTTAGAGATTTTTTTTTTTTTTTAAATGTCTTTATTAATCATAATAATAAAAAAAAAAACGTGTGGCACTCGGGGAATGCCGCGGTCAAGCTATTGCATAGCATTTTTTGCTGGATTCCACATGTGCAATGTTAGGTTATTTTCGTTACGGAATTTCTGGATTCGATCTCCACGCTCAAGGCCAGCGATAGAAGCTATGCAATAGCTTAATACAATACAAAAAAAAATAATATTCAGAACAGTGTACATTTCAGTTAGCTTCGTCGTAGTTTACTTAAAAGTTTAGTCATGTATATTTATTTACAACAAATTTGATTACGACCGATGTGGCGCGGCGGGCGAAGGTCCGCCTGCGACGCGGGAGGTTGCGGGTTCGATTAATAACTAAAATAAATGTTTTTGATAATAAATGTTTGTACGATCTGCAAATATTTATTGTTTGTTTTATATGAGTACATTTTATAATATATTTGAGCGATGTACTTCTTCTTCTTGTGGTGTACTAATAAAAAGTTAATAAAGATACATTATATTAATAAGACTATATAAGTAAGTATCGAGTTTTCCTAAACTACAAGATTTATGAAAATACGATACAGTTATTGGTATTTTGTAAGCCGAAGGCACGTGCATGACCACATTCATGACCTCAAACTTTTGTGGCTACGGACTTGGCCATCACCACCGTTTTATCTATCAGTATCTTAAACACTCCAACTTTAATTTTATAAGCTACTGCATAGGTCCTATAGCGGGCCTTGAGCGTGGAGACCGAATCCAGAAATTCCGTAACGAAATAACCTAACACTGTGCATGCGTAATCCAGCAAAAAATGCTATGCAATAGCTTTACTGCGGCAGTCTCCGAGTGCCACACGTCTTTTTTTACTATAGAAGCAGTGAGGTGAGTAGTATTAAATATCGGATGTTATCTTTTTCTGCAAAGCACTTTTTTTCTACCAATACACTATATCTGCCATTTTTGATAAAAATAAAAAAATAACATACACCTAGTTTTAAGTGAAAAGTCATTTTCATTTTCGCAAATATAAATTGGTGTGACTCGTTGGGAATTTTTTTTCCCAACGAGTCACACTGTTACAAAAGTGTGACTGGTTGGGAACTTTTTTTAAAAATAAAGTTGCAACGAGTTACAGTGTGACTCGTTGGGAATTTTTTTCCCAACGAGTCACAGTGTGACTGGATTTGGTGTGACTGGTTGGGAACTCACCCATTTTACTTTGAAGTTATGTCCAATTAAACTATAGATATGTAAAACATCCATGATTGCAATGCAGTAAGCAGAACTTGTACCTTATTTTAATACTTACCTGATTGTTTAATAAGGGAGTTCAATCATGGTAAGCAAAATATAACTTGCATCCCAAGTTTAACCAATCAGAGACTATTAAACAAACATTTTCCATGATAGCCTCTGATTGGCTCATGCATGGGTTATGTTATATTAGCTCAGCCGTGTGCAACTCTATTTATGTTACTAGGATTTGACACTAGCTTTTGTAACTAACTGTTTTTATAAGTGGCCGCAGATGGTACGTGATTTGACCAGTTTATTTAATACTAGCTGGAATTTTAAAGTAAATAAGTTATGTTAATAATCTTCTACAAATTGAAGTATTTATTTTAATATGTATCTAATATTTTGTAATTAAAATGTTGATTAATTTTTTGCTCTATTTTATTTATTCCAAGTACTAACTTTTTATATTCACCATAGTCCGGGGTAGATAGCTTGAAAAATGACAAAAAGATAAAGAAATTAATAGCAGGATGAAACCCATTAGAAAAGGAAGAGAATATTATAAAAACATAAGGAAAAATAATTTACGGGCGATCTGAGTTCGGGATGGGGGTGGGGGTGGGCTTTTAAGGGAAAAAAAACGTTTTTTCTCGATTTCCGGCAAAACTAAAAGTCCTATGGAAAAAAGTTAAATGGCAAAGTTGTAGGTAATTAAAAGATCTAAAACTTTTGCATACACACTTTTTTCACATAACTCAAGATGTATGTGAAAAATTCAAAAAACCAAGTTTTTGGTTTTTTATTAATATCTTTTACAAACAATTATATTTTTTCACTAAATTTGGTGAAAACTTACCTCTTTATGTTCCAAATACGCTGTAATTTATTCGATTAGAAATATATATTTTTTTCACCTTATTTTGATAAAATATCGAAAAAATATCCTTATTTTCAATCGAAAATTCATCCGTCAAAATATCAGCTTTCTTCAAAAAGTTGATATGTTTTCTGTTTGTTGAAATATCTTCTTTTCGATAGTGAAAAAAAATATATATGTTACCATAGAAAATCTTCTCAGAAAATGCAAAAAAAAAAGTTGGTGAAAAAAAAAATTGTGGGATGAAACCCATTAGAAAAGGAAGAGAATATTATAAAAATATAAGGAAAAATAATTTACGGGCGATCTGAGCTCAGGAAGGGGGTGGGGGTGGTCTTTTAAGGGTAAACAACGTTTTTTCTCGATTTCCGGCAAAACTAAAAGTCCTATGGAAAAAAGTGAAATGGCAAAATTGTAGGTAATTAAAAGATCTAAACCTTTTATATGCACACTTTTTTCACATAACCTCAAAATTGATGTGAAAAATTCAAAAAACCAAGTTTTGGGATTTTTTCAAGAAATTTGGTGAATACTTACTTACCTCTTTACGTCCCAAATACGCTGTAGTTTATTTGATTAGTTACATTTTTATTTATATAAAATCAGATTTTTAAAAGATATTAATAAAAAATCAAAAACTTGGTTTTTTGAATTTTTCACATACATCTTGAGTTATGTGAAAAAAGTGTGTATGCAAAAGTTTTAGATCTTTTAATTACCTACAACTTTGCCATTTAACTTTTTTCCATAGGACTTTTAGTTTTGCCGGAAATCGAGAAAAAACGTTTTTTTCCCTTAAAAGCCCACCCCCACCCCCATCCCGAACTCAGATCGCCCGTAAATTATTTTTCCTTATGTTTTTATAATATTCTCTTCCTTTTCTAATGGGTTTCATCCCACAATTTTTTTTTTCACCAACTTTTTTTTTTGCATTTTCTGAGAAGATTTTCTATGGTAACATATATATTTTTTTTCACTATCGAAAAGAAGATATTTCAACAAACAGAAAACATATCAACTTTTTGAAGAAAGCTGATATTTTGACGGATGAATTTTCGATTGAAAATAAGGATATTTTTTCGATATTTTATCAAAATAAGGTGAAAAAAATATATATTTCTAATCGAATAAATTACAGCGTATTTGGAACATAAAGAGGTAAGTTTTCACCAAATTTAGTGAAAAAATATAATTGTTTGTAAAAGATATTAATAAAAAACCAAAAACTTGGTTTTTTGAATTTTTCACATACATCTTGAGTTATGTGAAAAAAGTGTGTATGCAAAAGTTTTAGATCTTTTAATTACCTACAACTTTGCCATTTAACTTTTTTCCATAGGACTTTTAGTTTTGCCGGAAATCGAGAAAAAACGTTTTTTTCCCTTAAAAGCCCACCCCCACCCCCATCCCGAACTCAGATCGCCCGTAAATTATTTTTCCTTATGTTTTTATAATATTCTCTTCCTTTTCTAATGGGTTTCATCCTGCTATTAATTTCTTTGTTTTTAAAACCTATCGAGCCTGGTCTACCACTGAAAAAGTTACCTATTACATACAGTTTCACTGAATTGACAGCACATATTGTCAATTACACTTGAGCACACAAATATTTTCTAATGGTAATAATGTTAGGTACTTGTGATGTGGTTTTGTTCGGTAATGCTCTTCTAGTAATATCCTTGAGTATAAAAGACTGCATCATTGTATTGGCCACAAAGCACTTTGGTCAGAACTATTTAAATCCGGAGCCTCATTGAGATCCTCTAAGCTATCTGGTTCAAGCTCGTTGTTGTTTCTTGTTGGAGAATAAGAAGTAGGCACATCTTCTTCTTCATCTTCATCGTGAGATTCTTCAGATTCATCTGATTCGTCATTTCCTGGAAATTATTTGAACCAATAATTCAACATTTTATTGTTTTTCTACATGATAAGGTTTATGGAGTGAAATTATGATTAAAATGCAATTTTTTTTATGATTAATTTTTTTTATAAAGTAATGTATTTGAGTATTGCTTGAAAGTCCACATTGGAAGTAGCTAGTGCAACAAACTCTGCCTTATTACCTCTTGCATATAATAGTAATTGTTTTTGTATGGATCTAGAACACAGACACTGTTATGTGCGTCCACTTCAAACAAGGAGGTTTATATTCCAAATTACCTTCTTCTTCATCTGTATCTGCTTCTTCTTCCATTGGTTCTGGATCAGACTTGCCAAGTGGCACTCTTTTCATATAATGCTGGCCAATAGAATTTAACTGCAACATAATGAAAAAAATATAAATTTAGACAAAAACTACAGAAATAATACATATTTGTACATAATTATGAGTATTTCGTGTGGATAAGTAAGAGTTATTTCATCAAGCAAGAACTTCTGGTAAACAGGCCTATTTTAAATTGGTCACTATCTACCTTTGTAGGAGGTGAGTATGAATATGCCGATGATTCTTATGATAGAAAATGATTTGAGCCACTTACCCAAACTTGATTTGCATGTTCCAGCGCTGCTATTTCAGCTTCTTCGTCACACGGGCTGTCAGCGTTGAACCATTTAGAATCCACTAAACGGGGTGTCAGAACAGGGAAAGGTATATTCATTTTGATTTCACAGTTTTTAAGACATTCCACATTCGTTATTTTAATTAGTTTACAACATAAATAGGTACACAAACAGTAATATTTGTGTGTTGCCAACCATGTAATTGGATTTTCCCTCAGTCTCGGTAAAACTTAGATCAAGCCACAATCGCACAATTTAGACCTAAACAGCAGACTTTTACTGAATAAATTAAATAATCTAAATTGTAATTTAGCAATTACTCAAGCAGTATAACAAAACAAGTGCAGTATATCTAGTCTTCCTTCATACCTGTCTAGAGTCTGACCACGCTAAGTCAGCAATGAATGAAATTTCTGCGTTAAAAATAAAACTGCATAAAAAATAAGAAACTCTTTTTTATTTCAAATTTCATATATAATGTATTAATTTTTTATTATTATACAAATACAGTAAATATTAAAGTGATTAATTTTTGTAACAGATACATTGAACTAAATGGTCGTTAACTAAGCCACAAGCCTGCATAAATGCGTAACAAATAGTAGGACCTACGTATTTAAATCCCCTTTTTCTTAATGCCTGAGAAAGCGCAATGGAGTGAGAAGTTTGTGTCGGTATTTCGATATTACTTTTCCATTTATTGATAATGGGTTTATTATCAACAAAACTCCATACAAAATTCGAGAAAAAATCTCCATTTTTTTCCATTTCTATATAACATTTTGAATTATTTATAATTGATTCAATTTTTCCTCTATGCCTTATAATTTCAGGCGTACTCATTAAATTATTTACATCACTTTCAGTCATAACACAGATTTTCATGGGATCGAAGTCCGAGAAGAACTGTCTGTAGTTGTTTCTTTTCTTCAGGACTGTAATCCACGATAAACCAGCTTGTTGACCTTCCAAGCAAATCATCTCAAATAGGTTATGATTTCTGAATTCCAGCTTGCCCCATTCTTCATCATGATATTTAATGTAAAGAGGATCTTTAGTTACCCACTCGCACCTTACTATATTTGCTGACATTGCCGTATGCGTCGTTTCCTGTAGATAAAACTATAGTAACACGCTTTATACTTAGTTTGTTTAATTTGTCAAACTGGGATTTTAAGTTGGGCCCCTTAACAACACAGATTATATTATGTGATTGAGAAACCGTGTTTTTTCCACCAGACTTATGATTTGATTTACTACAGATGTAGTAGGTACGTTCGTGGTACTTTACCTAGAATATTATGTTGTTTACTTTACGGTGGTTTGGTAGGTCAGATTCCTATGCACTTGCACGCCTAAATGACAACGTTTGACCTGACTATAAATATTTATATACTACCTACATGTTTCATAGAGGGTCCTTCACACGCTATGTTCTCTCTAATATTAGATAATAATTTGCAAGGCTCTTTGATTTAATCGTATAAACTAGGTGTATTTAGATTAAGATAACCAGTACAAATTATCCATTTTGGACCACCATAAATTTTAGATAGTTTTGATTGGTGATTACATCTATGTGGTTTTATGTATCTTCTAGTTTCTGGACCAGAAATCAAACTTTTCAATAGTTCAGAATTCTTCTTCCCAAGATTTCCTTCCGATATCTTATTTAATAGAGGTAAATATTCTGGTTTCGACAGTTCGTTGCTTATCCGGCTTATCTGAAAGGATACAATTTGTTCGTGAGGCCATTTATATTTTGTATGTCGGTATACAACGAAACAGGAATTAACGTGGTTTTTTCGTGGGTGGGTCCTTTCTAGCCACTTAATTGTTAAGTGGTTTTAATTGTTTGTGTGAAAAAGTGGCACATACTAATAACTATTTGAGCTGGGTAAATATTTGTATGAGTTACTTACTACAAGCATAGTTTGCACATCCGATAGTGGAGTGGTTATAGGTCCCAGCAACAAAACACTACTGTTTTTTGATAAGCTGTCAGGATCTACGCGAATGAGCTCATCACTTGCATTACTTTTTATTTCGTCATTTACAACCAAGAATATGTATTCAGTAGGTTGTTTTGTTGGCTTCGAAGTCTTTGTAGTGACTTTATTCCGAAAGTTGTTCGATTTATTCTTCTTACAACAAAGTGTCTTTAATTGTGCTACTAATATATTAAAAAGAATTTCTTTCTTATCATCACTTTCAGTTGATATGTCTTCTTGTGGACGGCTGTAAAGCATGTTGTTTAGTTTTTGAAGAGCATTATAATTTTGATCTCCATCTTTATTGATGCTATACGGATCTACTTCTTTATTTTCAAGTCTAAATACTGCCGATCGGTGTTCATCTTGAGCTGAAACTAATTTTAAACTTGTTTTATTAGCGTCCCTATTCGATATATTTCTTCCCTATATTTATGTACTTACATATATTTTGCGCGTGTAAATTATAGGTACTTACTATCTTTTTTATTATTTCCTAATTCGTTTCTTTTATCGTTTAAATCTCCAGATACTTTGATGATATCATCCATATTATATTCAAATCTTTTAGGAAATTCATCCAACAGCTTCAATAGTTCATCATCAGATAATTTTGAAAGTATGTATGTAGAGTCACTCGCGTCGTTACCTAAAAACAAAATTAACGTCCTTTATACCTTGTTATACTATAATAGAGTAAAATGTTATTGTAAATATTCTCATAACTGAGAAGTGGCTAAACCATGCTGTTTCTTCCAAACATAATTATCTTAAGTTCACAGGCAGACGGGCTAAGGATAACGTTGTATGATTATTATTTATTATACAAATAAGCCTGGTGAAAGTGATTTCAAAGATGATGTGGCCACGTGATTTAAGAGAAAAAAATACGTTATGTTAACAAATTTTTGGAAAAACTATAACATACCTCTTGTTTTTATTATTGATGGTTTCGGTAAATCTTTGTCATCTGGTATAAATTCTTTATTGTTCAGCAACTGCTGTGCGATGTCTCCGTCAAATGAATATTCTATATTCATACAATTAGCTTCTTGTCTCTGTGAATTTAAAATAAAATTCAAAACCAAAGAAATGATCTAGTTATCTTTAGCTAAGTTATCTTTTAGCATATTTGAATCAGGCATACCCATAATAAAAGTAAAATAATTTTAAAACATATTATGCAGTACATTTTGCAAAATGATAGAATTGATTATTTCTACGCTTGAATGGTCAATAATCAAGCTACAACCATAGAATAGTTATTAGTACCTTTTTACTACTTGGCTGCATCTCATAAATGTTTATGTATTTTACAATGAACAATGGTCATAAACTTAGCTTCGAGATAAGATTTCTTTTAAAAATAAAAAAACGTATCCTACATATTCAAGTAAGTAGGCAGTCTAATGCTACGTTCAAAGTTATCCGAGTATCTTATAAAAGCTTTTACTACAATGTAAACTTTTTTATTTTTGTTATTGACCTGTACTTTCCCACTTCTGGGCAAAGGTCCCCTTTTCCTCCGTTGTTTTCTATTAGCCGCGCTTTTTAATAACATAATAAACTATCAAACGAAAAATGCACTTATACCCCTCCAGCATATCCAGCAGCTCATATAAATAAAAATAAATATTATAGCATAATAAATTTATAGCAAACAATTGTTTTGAAGAAACTTATAATCTAAGATCCGACAGCAGAGTTAGTGCACTCACGAAATGTATGTCAAAAACAAAACATTCAATACAGTCAGATGTACAGGGGTTATTTTGGTAGATTTATACGTTCATAACGTACATTCATAATTAATATATCAAATTAAAACTATTTTTCCTGTTTATTTCTGCTCTTAGTTAAATCTGGTCGCAAATAAGGGTTGCGGGCTGTTACAAGATGGTAAATATTTAAGGCAGATTAAAAAAAGAATTAAAACGTAACATCACTATTCCGACTAGTATACCGATGTGCTACGATTTTTATACATTGCCGGGACGATGTTTTATTTAAAAAAGTGTTTTTTTTTATAAGGTAATATCTAAAGATAAAGTGGAAACACGAAGTATTCGAACGAAACTGAAATGTGACAACGACAGACAGCCATTCTCCCAATCCCATTCACTTTAATTATGCTTTAAAAGTAGCTAGACTAGGATGCCGAGATTACACAACCAAGGAAAACACAGCCACGGAACGCACAGCCCGGAATTGGTGACCATTTTGGCATCCAATTCCATGGTTGTACATTCCGTGGCAGTGTTTTCCACGGTTGTACATTCCCGAAACGTGTTGGGAATTTGATGCCAAATGACGTCATAGCATATGCTTCGTTTGCACTTACTCTTGTACAAGTAGCTAACCAATGCCACTGTCAAAATATTATTTTTAAACTTATTTTTTTCACGTGTGATGTGTGACAGTAGGTGCGACGAGCGTTAGTTTGATATAGAAAACCGCGCCAGAACCTATATGCGTTTAATCATTTGCTAGTATAACATATTTATTAAAAATTTCAACGCGTCTTTATCAAATTTATTGAATTCACCTAATTCATCTCGCCACAGATCAGGAAAGGTTTTTAATAATTTTAATACCTCCGTATCGCTACAAACTAATGATTTAATATCAGTTGTGATTATCAAATTAAATGCTGTCATAAAATCTCTGCCCAACAAGGGAGGACCTCCATTTTTAACAACAAAAACCTTTATATATTTTTTTATTTTATTAAAATTTGCTTCAATTGTGAATATGCCCAATGGAGAGATTTTATGACCGTTATACAAACACATTTTAACATTGCAGCGTTCTAATTTATATTGTGAAAAGGTATTGTTATATAAATTATCTGAAATAACATTACTTCCTGACCCTGAATCAAGTTCCATTAACATTTTTTTATTACCTAAAAACAATTCTATTTGAATAGGCTTGTCGGTCACATACCTTATATTAAAGTTTTGACATTCTTCACAGTCCTCACAGTCCTCATCCGTCTGGTCACCAACACAGTCCTGGTTGGTGTTTACATGGAAAACGCATGAACCTTTTGAACCGCACACTTTTTTTAAATGCCCTTTTACTCCGCACTTTTGACACTTATAACCTCTATAACGACACTTATCACTGCTATGATTCTTCATCCCACAAACCGAGCAACGACCAGCATCACGGCGCGCCGACGAGTCTCCTCCGCCAGCGCTGCTGCCGCCCGCGCCACGTCCACGACCAGCTTGGCCCTGGAATCTCGCACGATAAACCGGTTCCTCCTTAATGGAAACAACTTCAGTGCCCGTGGCCAGCATGCCCTTTGCCTCCTTGGCACACGCCGCTTGCTCCGCCAATTCAATAGCCCGCGCCAACGTCAGTGTCGACGGACTCTGCTCAAACAGCTTATCGCGTTCTGGACCAGCACCCAGGCCAAGAACGAAACGATCCCTCAAGTTCGTTTCCAGAGCGGTACCGAAATCACAATAGGTTGCCAACCCTCGCAATCTCGCCGCCCATTCTAATAAAGTTTCGCCTGATTTTCTGTTTGCACCAAAAAAATTTGCCTTGTCCACAAAAGAGCACTTCTTCGGCTTGAAATGGCCATTGAGTAATTCTACCAGCTCCGTGTACGTCAGAACATCCAATTCTTTTGGAAAAGCTAGGTAAGTACTAAGCGGTACGTTTCTTCCGTGAGATGAGTCAGTAAAATTCCACTCTTATTTTCTTCCGATACACTATTAATTTTTAAGAATTAGGATAATTTGCCTTTGAAAATTAACCACTCACTGGTTTTGTGGTCAAAATTGGGTAAATTTCCCAAGTAAGCGTTCATTTTAGATTTTTTTTATTTCCGCACGGGTAGACTCACTTCGTCGCCAGTGAAATGTATGGAGCGTAAGAAAATGACCGTTCACTTTGGATACTGGTTTATTACTGGTTCATACACATCAGCTAGACAACAATTAATGAATTGGATTGTTTTCTTTTCATATTATATTCTGTGCAGTTCATCTTTATCAAAATGGGATAGTAACATTTTAATCTGTGGTTTCATCTAAACGAAGCATAGGCTAGGCTTTCGACCAATCAGAGCAATGGTCGCCAATTCCATGGTCGTGTTTTCCAAGGCTGTACATTCCGTGGTTGACATTCCCAACACGTGTCGGGAATGCGCAGCCCGGATTTCATGTACATTTTGGCTGCGAATTCCTGGTTGCGTATTCCTGGTTGCGTATTCCTGGCTGTGTTTTCTGTGGTCGTGCTTTCCGGGTCGTGCTTTCCATGGTTGTACATTAACCGGACCCGCTAGACTATACAGTATGCCAGTGTTCACAACTTGATATTTTTACCTATAACAGAGTATTTCTTATAGGATTTTTTTTTACATTCACTAGATGGAAACGAAATATTTGTAGGGATTTAGATTTTTTTCAAGGCAATAAGTGACTTTGCATTAGCAATAAAATTAAAATAAAATAATAAAATTTATGTAGACGCTTAACAAAATCTTTGCACGCCCGTACCACTTGTTAAAAAAATTTCTTTATATATAGGGGGAAACTTTGCGATTATGACTGCGACTGGACGAATTTCTGATTTGGCAACACTCACATACTCTTCCACTTCGTTCTATCATATAACCTACAGCAGTCGTGCCGGCACGTTTTCTATACAATAATGGCGGAACCTCGTGAAAGAACTTTCATCATGATCAAGCCCGACGGAGTCCAACGAGGGCTTGTTGGAGAAATTATCCAGCGATTTGAGAAGAAAGGATTCAAGCTAGTGGCCCTCAAACAAGTCTGGGCGTCGGAACAGCTGCTTCAACAACACTACGCTGATTTGGCAGCCAGGCCTTTCTTCCCTGGTCTAGTGAAATACATGAGCTCCGGACCAGTTGTTCCCATGGTTTGGGAAGGTCTCAACGCTGTGAAAACCGGCCGTGTTATGCTCGGTGCCACCAACCCTGCCGATTCTGCGCCTGGTACAATCCGCGGTGACCTCTGCATTCAAGTTGGCCGCAACATCACCCACGGATCCGACAGCGTTGAATCTGCCAATAAAGAAATAGCTTTGTGGTTCACCGACAAGGAAATCGTTGGCTGGACTCCAGCTAACGAAAACTGGGTCTACGAATAAGTTTTAGGCTAAGAAAAGTACTATAATATTCCAAACTAGCCTAACACCTTGTTAAGGTTAATAAGTTATTTGTTCAAAACAATTAAAAGCTAATTTGCAGAAGTCTTTTGTTTTTTATTTTTATGAAGGTAGGATTCCTGATTTTTAAGGCTATGATTTAGGTCTGTAATCTGGAATGCTAGTTATCACATTAACTTCATTAGAAATTGCATTAGATACCACATTGAGCTTATTATTATTTAAGTTCAAGGTTAAGCAAACAAGATAGCATAACCTTTTGTTTGTTTAGAAAATGTCTCTAATGATGCAAAATAAGGAAACTTACCAGCTAGGAAAAAAAAGGCTACATTAGATCATTCTAAACATTTACTGTATCATGTACATTTTATTAAATCAAAGGGTATTTAAGTTGCATTGTTTCAATAGTAAGTACAATATAGATATTACCTTGAAACTATGTGACATAAGTTAAAACAAAAGTTAATACCTATATCTTGAGACAAATGTTTATACATGCATGATCTAACATAATAATATACAAATACCTATAAACAGTATACAATAAATTTAAGCTAGATCAATTTGTTGGGTATAAAAAACATTAATTTATTTTTAGAGCATTTAAAGTAAAGGAACCAATTTTTATTCTAAGTAATGTACAGTACACACAGCCAATTATGATATTCTTTATCTGAAATAAGGCTTAGACATTATGATTATTCTTTTAAAATCAACATTATTTGTGAATAACAATATGGACGCAGTTCAGTTAGTTAATATTGTTAATAATATTGTTTTAACAATCTTCAAAAATAATATTAAAGCTTTCCTTGGCAGTGGTAGCTGATACATATATTGAGTTTTGTAGATGGCAAATCTTGGTTAGGCAGACATAATTTTCTTTTCAAAGTTTCATTTAAAACTTTATTTAATACATTAAAGTTTAAAATGAAATACTGAAGTACTTATCAGTAAAAACCACTTCCTCTATGAAATCAACAGTTGATATTATTTCAACTAAACGAAAAGAAGAGACCCAGCAGTGGGGCACACAGGCTTAATAGATAAATAGGAGAAAAATAAATAGGTGTTTATCAGAAAAAGTTATTTATATTGAGAGACCCTTATGTTTTATAAACAGGGTGTAATAAGATTCTTATTACAACTGGTATATTGATGGCGTAATACACAGTTGTCATTATTACGATTTGATTGTGCGTAGACTTAAAAGAGAAAAATCCGGCGGCGCAGCAGCTTCCAGAATCTTATCAGTTTTCATGATTTCGTCATCCTAATTTCATAACTTACTTCAAAATTGATTAAAGAGTTATTTTTAATCCATACAAAACTAGATATAATTTTGTTGTCTTGGAAATTTAATAGAAATAAATATTACATTTTATTTTGATGAAATTGTATTTGATGCAATGTTAACAACATGATGAAAATGGAAAATTATTTGCCTCCGCTGCAGTTGGTCGCGGGGGTCTGAGATGGACAATTTGGAGAAAACTAATATTAAAACAAGTTGTTGACTGTCCTAATAAGAACACAGTCAAGGCAGTTCTGTTTCTCTTTTTTTATTTCCACAGTTAAAAGCCATTACCAATGCTCAACCATAATATTTAAAATAACTGGGCCAATTTAAATTAGACAAAAAAGAAAAATAGATGTAAATATCACAAATTCATTTATACTTCTAATTACATGGGCCATAATTATAAACATCGTTTAAAATTACGTTATTACTGCTAAACATTAGCAGGATTAAAGGTTCCTTAGCAAGTCCAATGATCACTACTATTTACATGAAAGTTTATGTACTCTCCTCTATTGCTCACTATAAACAGTTTCCGTTATTCACATAATAGGCCACTTGTAAAAAACAGCCATGTCACCACAGTCCACCAGAATTATAAAATACACCTTAAGAATCCCTGATTCAGTACCAGCTATTGTATCGGGACTATTCGCAACCACAGCCCATATCCTGGGTTCTGCCGATTTGACATGAATAAATTAATTGACAGTTCAATGATATCTTGAATCTGCGGGGTTTCTAGTGTTACGTCACTGGTGGTCTTGATTTCCCAGATCTTAGATAGCTGGGTGTAGTGTTTTTTAGTGGCTTATTGTGGGCTGTTCCTCAGAGGCCTTGATCGCCATGAACCTCAACTTCGACTGCGGGCTGCGCGTCGTTCTGTTGCGTCGATTGCTGGTCCATTTGCACTCTCGATGGTAATGGGGCTGTTTGACCTATGGAAGAAATAAACAAAATGTATGGTATGATGCGTATAAGTTCCCAAACACTGAATTGCTTTGCAGTAAAAAATCAAGTCACATTGAATTCGTGAGAATAAATTATTAATTTTTATATTTAATTGCTTTTTTGAACCCTAACTTTACTACATTTTTAGTGTTCCGTACCAAAGGGTCGATTCCCTATCTAACTTGCACACATAGGGTTCCGTACCCCCTATGTGTGCAAGTTCAACTCGCACTTGCCGGTTTAATTTGATATACATGTCTATGGAATCTGTAGTTCTACCATGAGTTTTTACTATTTAATATACTATATTAAACTATACTCGCTAGCGACTGTAGTTAAAAAAATGTATGAAGATTTGTACAACGCCTCTAGCGGGTAGTTGGGAACTAATATTGACGTAACTACTGCAGTAAAGTCAGGCGATTTTACTGTGACAACTCACTGAGGTACTGAGTGTGCTAGTTAACACTTACCATACTTGTCGTGGATACCCCGATGCCTTTTGAGCGCGAATCTGTCGGCGAAGGCGGCCGTACAAATGTCGCACTTGAATGGTTTCTCGCCGGAGTGCACTTTGGCGTGGTTCTTGAGATGCGCAGCTTGACTGAACGCAGATCCGCAGATCTCGCATCTACAATTACAAACTTGTTCATAAAAGCGAACGCAATCAACGGATTTTAAAACAGAGCCTCTAAATTTAAAAACTGCTTAAGATTCCCTGTAGTCACTGGGTATATAATATAGGATATTATATTGATACAGGGTGTTTTTTTGGCCATCACCGACCTTCTCAAAAAACTACCCTTATACATATACAAATATCATGATAAAATTGACAATAAAACATAGACATATAGGTACTTAATCTAAACTACTAAATCTAACTCAGAAATGTCATACAAAAATACAAATCTGGTAGTAGAAATTTTGAGGCAATTTTAAGCAAACCAATGATATAGATTCAAATAAAAGACCAGAATATCTACTGTTTTTTAGAATATATCTCCGGAACATAAGACAAACTAATTTTTAATATTTTTTATACTTTTTTTTTTGCAGCTACTCAATATTGTATATACATATTAGTCCAGTCAAAATAGAGATTCCAGCTTGCATTAATTCCCAACAAGCTGGATTTTTGTACAGGCCTTGAATACGTCATTACAAATGATATGTCAAAAGTCCCCATCGATCCCGCTTGTGCGTTGTTTTTTATTCGAGGTCAAAGGTCATGAATTTGCATTTTTTGCGTATATCTCTGAAACAACGAAAGCCATTGAAAAGTGGTTCATGCAAAGTTTGTACATCGTAAAATTGTCTACAAAAATACCTCAACACTTTTCTTGTACAAAGCATCGCTTTCGAGATATGGTGACTTTAGACCGCAGGAAAATCGACGAAGATGCTGCGTTTTTTTCATTTCAGCCGTTTTATCTGCTTCATTGCCACAGAACAAACAGTATTTCTTGAAATTTACTGAAAGGGGTGATGGGTTCGATGGGTTAGTCCTCCTCCGAGGTAATGAATCGTCTTTTTGTTTCAAGAAATACGGTTCGTTCTATGGCAATGAAGCAGATAAAACGGCTGAAATGAAAAAAACGCAGCATTTTAGTAGATTTTTCTGCGGTCTAAAGTCACTATATCTCAAAAGCGATGCTTTGTAGAAGAAAAGTTTTGAGATATTTTTGTAGATAATTTTAGGATCTACAAACTTTGTCAGAACCATTTTTCGATAGCTCTCGTTTATGACTTTTAAACGCAAATTTATGACTTTAACCTGGGTATTTGCGTTTTTCGCGTATATCTCTGAAACAACGAAAGCTATCAAAAAATAGTTCCGACAAAGTTTGTAGATCGTAAAATTGTCTACAAAAATATCTCAACACTTTTCTTCTACAAAGCATCGCTTTCGAGATATAGTGACTTTAGACCGCAGGAAAATCTACTAAAATGCTGCATTTTTTTCATTTCAGCCGTTTTATCTGCTTCATTGCCATAGAACGAACCGTATTTCTTGAAACAAAAAGACGATTCATTACCTCGGAGGAGGACTAACCCATCGAACCCATCACCCCTTTCACTAAATTTCAAGAAATACTGTTTGTTCTGTGGCAATGAGGCAGATAAAACGGCTGAAAAGAAAAAAACGCAGCATCTTCGACGATTTTCCTGCGGTCCAAAGTCACTATATCTCGAAAGCGATGCTTTGTACAAGAAAAGTGTTGAGGTATTTTTGTAGACAATTTTACGATGCACAAACTTTGCCTGAACCACTTTTCAATAGCTTTCGTTGTTTCAGAGATATACGCAAAAAATGCATATTCATGACCTTTGACCTCGAATAAAAAACAACGCACAAGCGGGATCGATGGGGACTTTTGACATATCATTTGTAATGACGTATTCAAGGCCTGCACAAAAATCCAGCTTGTTGGGAATTAATGCAAACTGAAGTCATAATTTTAGTCTATTTTGACTGGACTATATGTGGTATGAAACAGCTTGGTTTTAAATATTCTCGAACCTTGGACATTGTAATGTAAGTAGTTGATTGCATTAGATTGCAACTCACTTGTATGGTTTCTCGCCCGTGTGTATACGCCTGTGGTTCCATAACGTCGCATGCCGTGCGAACCCTTTGTCACATACCTATTAAACATACCGAATACAAATAAATGAATATGCAGACATTCACACATCACTAGACCATCACTAGACATCTAGACCTAAGCTAAGCTTGTGCTATGGGAACTAGATTGCTGGTAGAATACAAAAAAATATTTTTGGTAAATACATATACATAAAACACCTAGACACAGATCAAATGAAAAAAATGTTCATCACACAAACATTTACCGGGTCACCGGGTGGGAATCGAACCCACGACCCGCTGAACGGAAGGCAGAGCTGATACCAACTTAGCCATGACGCCCGTCAAAATGAAATACATTGTTATAGAACAAAACGACATGATCTTAGCCCCTCAGGTCCGTTTCGACCAGTTTCCCGTTTAGTCAAGTCTGTCAGTTACGTCTAGTTACCGGTATCGTCAACTTCCCTGTTGGTCTAATTCCTCTTTTGTCTATTGATATAGTTTTTTTTTATAATAGGTATGTAGGTACTTACTTCACAAACATACGGCTTTTCTCCAGAATGTGTCCTTTCATGGTTTTTCAAATGAGGAGACTGCGAGAACTGCATACCGCATGTGTTACACCTGTTCAAAAGATATATAGTATAGTAATATTATAAAGTTGTAAAGTCTGTGTTTTTATATTTGTTAAATTGTAAGGGGTAATCTCGGGATCTACAAAGTGGGCACGGGTCAGCTAGTCTCTAATACATACTTTATAAGATACTTTATATAATGTTTACTTTATAAATTAGTATCTTTAGATAACTTTAGATTGTATGGAGATCCAAGCAGCGGCCCTAGCAAATTTCTTGAGAAGTTTGGATCTCCATAAAAAAAAAATTGTTATATTTTAACCCACTTTAGGGTTGAATCGGATATCATGGGTTATTAAAGATCCCTTTGCGATGAACATGTTTTACTTGTATCCAAACCTTAGATCATTGACTTGATAGAAATTCGTGCAATTAAATAATATAGGTACTATAAAGTCCATTTATGACTAGACTATGATTAACTATGCTATGTCACGTTTTTACGGAGTCACGATTCGTACGAATTTTAATAAAATTGTAATGGAAAGTTATTAATAACTTTCCATCAACTTAGCTCAACAGGTTAGCGCTCTAAAGAGAAACAAATGACGCCTTCTCACTGTCGATTGCTATGTTTTGTTTCACGATTTTCAACCGAATTCTAAAACGGAGTTTCCAATCAGACTGTTTTTTTTGTAAATACAAAACACATGTTACGCGATTGCTCTCTATACCAATTTTAGATTTTAGGCCATACTTCGGTGGTGGTACAGTTGTATGTGGTAATGTCAACTTACAAAAAAGAAAATACCAAACAAAAATACTCAATTATAGAAATAAATTGAAATGAAATGAAATTGTTTATTTGCGAGAAGTATGGTTATACAGGTGAAAGTGTTCAGAGTTTTAGATTCACATACTTCGCCAATTAAGTAGGCGTAACACCAATAGTTGTTGGTAACACCAATAATAAATAAAATAGTTGGTAACACCAATAATAAATAAAAAATACCTGTATGGTTTTTCCCCGGTGTGTATTCTCGAATGATTTTTTAAGTAAACAGCCTTCGCGAACGCGATGCCGCATATACCGCATTTGAAGTTTTTCTCGCCAGAATGCAGTTTTTTATGTGACCATAGAGATGAGTATCTCGAGAAGGAACCTCCACAAATGTTGCAATGGAACGGTTTCTCTGCATTGTTTTGATTTAGTTTGTTTTTGATTCCTCCAACAAATATGATGCCGGAGCCATTGCAGTTCTGACATTTTGTTACTGAAGCTAGGTTTCTTTTCTTTACTGGGTGGTGACCTCCTGGTACTGTGGATAAATGATTAATTAAGCCTATTTCACTCAGAAGACGCTTATATATGTGCACAATGCTTTGTAAATATAACTAAATTAGTTGAGTGTCTGTGTTATGCATGCAAAATACTGTTCTTTTAATCTGCTATCAGATGATTTACTATGGGCAAATAGGTTGATAGTTACTTGGCGTTTGGGGTCCAGACGGATCTCTATAAACTCTAATTGACTAGGATGTGGGTTCTTTCCAACTGTGTTGTTTGTAAGGTTTATTAAAAGCTCTAGTCAACAAGTATTTAGTTCTCCTGTGTTTATTATATTTTTAAACGGTTTTTACATAGATAAAAAGAAAATCTTACATGTCTTAACAGTTTGCTGAGTTTGCTGCTGGGTGGGCTGTGCTTGAACCGCTAAAGGGTCCGAGGTTGGTTGGACACCATGCACTGTAGTAACAGAACCCACTTCAAATTTTACATTTTCTTCAGCCACAAATACTTGACTGTTCACTGTAAGGTATAAACATTCATTAGTTATGGTCACTGCTTGATGATTGATGTCACGTATTTAATTAAATTGTGACAAGGATTGGTAACTTTTTACTAGACATTGGTATTTGAGGTTGCAAAGTACCTGCTTTAAAATATATCTACAATCTAAATATGTACTGCATATTCACGAAAATTTCAAACTAGGCAACTAGATTGCTGATAGAATACTTATATACTTACATTTATTTTTGTAAATATGTACATACATAGAATGCATAGTAACACTCAGATATAGAACAAATATTTATATTAATCACACAAACATTTGTCCTGGGTGGGAATCGAACCCACAACCCAGAGACAGAGCTACTACCAACTGAGCTGTGACGCCTGTCAAATTGGTCTACTATTTAGAATGCATAAGGCAAAGCTATACCAAACATAGTTTTGAACACTGTCTTGTTTCCCACTTGTTGAGTAGAGACAAAATAGATAAAGTAATCAACACTTTGCTTAATTTTCTTTTGTAATGCATACTTACTTTGATTACCTCGTTGCTGGTCAACTGAGTCTTGTGCTATGCAATTCTCACAGCGTATTAATTTAGGTCCTTTTCTTTTAGGGTTACTGGATATTGGAGTACCGCAGGTGATGCATTTTAAGACTTTGTCTATGTTTGGTTTTGCTGGAAGGAAAACAGACTCTTAAAAGAAGCACATATACATACATACACTATATTTATGAACATAAGTTTGTAATTTATCAGAATACTGTGAATGAAAGCATAATATTTGGTAGGGTGCTGTAATATGGTGTCTTTTACTTTAACATTTAAGAAGAAAACGAAATGTTTGTCTTATATGCAATGGCTGCCTCTGACGGAGAATTTGAGTTTTTAGCACTGGATAATTGTTTTAACAGATTGCCAGAAGCATGATATAAAAAGCAAATAGTGCTTTTATAAAAATGCCTATCAACAGTTTTTCTCTAATTCAGCTTCATGTTATTTTTTAATAATAGTTATACTTACTATCATGAACATGATGTTGTTGCTGGTCCGTGGGGTCTGTGGACAGGATTTGGATGTGTGGGTTCATGGCCACCTCATTGCCACCACTTACGCCTGTTGCCACCACCGTTATGTTGTTTTCTGAAATAATCAAAAATACATGTTGACTCTAGAACCTCCTTTTTATTGGTTAGAATTGAAACATGGATTGTCATAAAATAATTTAGAAAAAATAAATATTTTGTGATAGTAAGACAAAATATTTGTAATTTCTCATTACTCATTTGCTCATTTAATTTAGGTGCTACCTATTTTTCCAGATAACTAATATCTTTTATTATTTTCTAAATAATAACTGTAAATACATACCTGTATCTTGGACATGTATCCTTTTGTGAGCATTTAGCAATGTAAGGTGACCAAACATGAGACCACACACATCACATTTGAAACTAATATTAGATATTGTGTTTTGCAGTCCATTAGGTGCAATCTGCATTTGATTGACCAATGCATAATTGTAGGAAAATGGCTGGGCTATGTAACAAGTTTTATCATCACTTGTAGTCAGTTGAGTTATGTTTACTCCACCCGTACCACTGGTAGCAGTACTCCCAATCTTTCCAATCATGTTTACATTGGTTGTGTAGCAGAATGTAGGAAATTCCTGTAATAAATGCCTAATTTAGTTTCAAGTGGTCTTATGTATAACTAAACTATATTAAATTATTGATATAAGATACATCACCTGTTGTTGCTGCTGCTGTGATTGTTGAGCATTTTTTTGCTGAGCATTTTCTATAATTTTCCCTTGGGATTTTTGTGTAGGATGTTCCTGGTACTGAAGAGTCGGCACGGAACCGGCCTGAACGGCGTTTGTAGTAAACATGGTGCACTTTATCTGTCACTATCACCTAAGCATATCTGCAATAACAATACATCATTATTTACACTGCTTTCACACATTTCTACGATCATATCAAAAGCGCGGCTAAACGTAACGTAGGGCAAGGAATCTTTACAACCACAACACAGCGTGCGAAGGTAACAGGGGATCAGTCTTCTCTACTCAGTGTACCTCTCGAAAAACATCATTCGTTGATGTAAGCAGTGTCTCCTGAATAACCGATATGTGCAAGAAAAGGATGACGGACTGTCTATACGCGCTACGGCAAACGGACGCCATTGTACTCTTTCAACAGCCTCAGCAGCAGGAATTCGACGACTATTGTGCTAGAGAGAAGATCCTCAATAGTTATTCTGCATTGAGACATACCTGATAGTGATTTCCTTATATTAGTTTTAGATTCCGCAAAGGCAGTGTTTATTTCAAAAGATTTGAAGACTATTTTATTTCTGTCTCACTTTCTTCTTTACCAATTTTCCATCTCACAAAAGAAACGAAATGGCGATACTAAATCAAAATGGCGTTTTTTTTTTTTTAATGATATGCCCTTACCTATTTTCTTATTCTACCAATAATTATTAACATTACGGAAGCGTTTAAAACTAGTATAAAACTTGAAAAATAAACACCTGTTCCAAATCTTATATTATTATTTATACTTTGTGAATTAAATAATCTTAAATAAATTTTAACTCTATTCTCTATGGTTAATATGAACTTTATAGCGGGAAGCGATGATTTATAGTAATGATTGGCGCGAAGTTCAAATAAATAAAATACATAGTATGGCTTGTAAACAGTTGTTTGGTTAGAACATCTTCCGGGACCTTTCCCAATGTTCTGAGAGAGTAACCTAGTATTTTAACTTTTTATTACAAACTCTTACTAGACCATAATTGTAAGTAAATAAAGGAGAATGAGCAATTCTCTATGGAGTGTGCGCTACGATTACGACTAAACAAACTTCCTTCAGGGCTGCCACATAATACGTTTGAAAGGAATTTCACAGGCCTACATTTTACTAAAATTACGAAAAATACTATCCGTTCCATGGAAATCAGGCGATTCTAAGAAAACTGTTTTTTAATATCAATGCTTCTGCTTATAAGAGCAATTCTTCAAACATCAACAAATTCAAAGCTGTGTATCGAATGCAACTACAAATTTGCAAATTTAATGTAGTGATATAGGGTTACACCCGACTTTACCCCTACGCTCGGTAAACGTCGTCGAAGATGGCTATTTCTAATTTAACCTAAAGGTTTAATAAAAACAAGTTCTTGTTCAAAGGTATTCATTTAATTTTTGAAAAACCAACAGCAGTAACGCGGAATATATAAGCATTACATTTTATTTTAAAAGACAACTGAAAGCTAGTAGAAAATAATGTTTAGCGGCTTAGATTAGCCTCGGAATATTAAACATCATAATTCGAGTCTTTGTTATTAATTCGGAGCCATATTTGAATTTTTAATCATACATTATAACTATTAAATAGGTTAGCTAGTTCGATCTTTAAATATTTTAGTCCTCTTTTATGAGCTTTAATTAACATAAGTACTTACCTACTTAGGTACTTAAACATTTTTACGATAACATGGTATACATACTTACAGGCTACAAATATTTTTTTCTTGATGTAAGTACACACTAACACATACATACACACCTGAACCTTAATGCAATATTGAACAATTTACAAAATTTACAATTACAAATAGGTACACCTATGATACGTTATAAATAAAAAAATATTACACTCAACGCCGCCATCTAGTGCCACACTAAAGAATGCACTCGGTATCTCCCCAGGTATCCGATTGCTGATGAGAATACATCACACATATATTATTTTGCAGTATGTTACTTCAAGCATGTCTATCATCATTTCGTTGTCTTGTACTTACTTCTTTCAATTCTATCCTACGTATTCACCTTGTTTGTGAGGTATTGAAGAATTACAAACGGATCGTCTTTTTTTTTGCTTTCGATTTCGCTAATTATGCGGGAGAGCCTATTACTCCAGTTTTGGCAAGTTTCCGCATGAATTGTTTCCAGTAGGTTATGATCTGGACACCAAAAGTTTCTTATCAATTTATTTGACAAGCAAACTTTTAGCTTATTCATCATATAAATGACTAAATAGGATAACGATTTAGTTTTCCAAAAACTATCAGTGTTCTGAACTGCTTCCCATAAAAATATTGTCTTTATGTAATAACTTGCCAATTTATGGAATCCTTGTGTATCTCTCAAAAGTTTTATAATTTTAATAGCACTCTTCATGTTTTGTTTATTATAAATATAGTGTTTTTCTTGATAAGGAAACGCTAATCTCCAAGAGAAATCATCATTAGTCGGTTTCGGTACAGCGAAATATTGTTTTATATTTGTGACTTTGACTTTATCAAAATCTATTTTAGTGTTAACAGGAGTCTTAGGTAAGTAGAATGCTAAAGTTGGTACTAGATCGATATCAATAATATTTTCGCTATTTTCAATAATGGTTAAGGTGAAAGCTGGTCCGGAGGTTTTCGTTGCTATTTGATACGATTTATTGTTTACTATAAGAATTTTTAGGCCATTTCGGACCGGAAGAGTATTTAATGCTGTATCTACAACTTTTTGTACCCATGATCTGAATCGTTGCATTGATAAACGATGCGACGCATCGCACCATAACTCAGTTTCTTTAAAGCCTTTGGTTGCCGTGGCTGGTATCTTTGATAACCTGCGGAATTCTGATGGCATAATTACACTAGCGTAAGCTCCTTTTGTATTATTTGAAACTAGTGTAATTTTATCATAGTTCATGCAAAAAGTTAGAACAATATTTATATCATACTCGGTTGGGCGTCCGACACGAAGACCATCAAAATAACTTCCCATGTATTCCAACTTTGGTTTCATACTATTAAATAATTTGTCGCAGGCTCGCATTAAGTTAAGGATCTCATTTAGTACAGAAAATAATATATTGTTATTTTTTTTTCTGTCGTCTTTTTTAATTTTCACATGATTTCTATTGATTTGCAAGAGAACATGTTCCAAGTTTTTTTTATTTTTTTTTGGACGCCGTCGTGTTTCAACTTCTGATACATCTGTAAGTAATTAATATTTCAAGTTATTTGGCTATTACATTAATAATAATTAATTAGTTCTTATCATGAATCTTTGCTACTAGAGTCTGTCAAGCGAAAGATGGCCCTGATAAATCGCGGCAAATTCAAAATCTATTAGTATGGCAATAGTATATCATCTACTTATTCATAATCATCATCAAAAATTATGTAAGTATATTTATTTAGAATAATATCAAAGTATCAAATTATGTAATTCCAAGTTATCCTATTATTTAATGTATTGCCATACTAATAGTTTTTGAATTTGCTGCGATTTATCAGGGCCATCTTTCGCTTGACAGACTCTAGTCACTACTATGACGCCATTATAAGCCAAGCAGAGTAAAGCGGAAATCATTGCCGTCATTTCCGTTTGACTCTGCTTGGGTTCCAGGCACTTTAGATAACTAACTGATTTTAGAAAAAAGTTTCGTTATATGATAAGGTAGATTAATATCAAGCTCTATCAAAATCAGTTCTACATGTACAAACATGTATTTACACATTCACATTATTATAATAATAGGATTACGATTGTCTATCACCTACCTTGCTGTTTCAGTATACTGGACATTTCTTAGGTTTTAACAAGTTATTTTGAACTATTTATTTTAAATGAAATGCGTCCAGCGTTGTTGGTCTTCCAAACAATACTACGATTATATTTCATGAGGTTGGGACACGTCAACAATAGTAAATTACCACCATGATGGGGTAATAACTGTAATAAGCATAAGGGGGAAAACCCTACAGTTTGATGAATTGGGGAATCACCACACAATAAAATGTTAGCAACGCAGTAAATATGCTCCTCGGATCATGGTTACTGCATTTCTCTAAAGGAGAATGGACATTTTTCACACAGGACAGGATTTTACATTTGTTTCAATTTTTTTACTGAAAATATCCGTTTAATGTATTATTATGAGAAACAATTTTTTTGTCGTGGAGACGCTCCATAGAGAATTGCCCATTCTCCTTTGTAGGTATGTATAATTTATGTACTATGGCTACTTCTAAGAAACTATAAGGTTCATCGTAAGGTAATGCCCTGGCAAAGAGCATGTAATTTGCATCAATATGTATTATTAGTTTATTAGGTACATGTTTATAACCTAAAAATAACTACGTACATTACAGGAAGATATGTAATCTGGGCTACAATCTTAATTAAAATTAGAAAATAAATTCATTTGTTATTTGTATCTTAGGGCTGGAATTGCTTGGTAGTTACATGTTTTCATAACTACTTTGAATATTTGAAGATATAGTTAAACTGAATAATTGGTAAGTACCTACCTAAACCCACCTACTTGCACCTTTTTACTATGGTAAATAGATACTACAGTTAGGATATCTTCATTGTAAATCTATTCTATGTTTAGATATATCCTTTTGTGTAAAATAAATATATTTTATGGTACTAGTAAAAAAATATTTTTAGAACTTGTTAGCAAGTCTTCAAACAACTTACCAGCACTCATTCTGACTCTTTCAGATCAGGATTAGTTTTTGATTCTTTGCTAAAGTATATGCCAAATGCGTCTATAGCTTGCTGGAGTGTTGTAAAAGTGATGGGCTTAACATCATCATTTGACGGCTTCATTTCATCTGATACTGGATCTGCAAGTAGTTAAATTATATATTTGGTACTAAAACTTCCAGTGTAAAGCTCCAGGGTAGTTCTATCACCACACCAATTTCTGCTGCTGCTTTCAAGCAATGATATTCGCATGACTGTATTCTAGTTTGAAGGGTATGGGTGCCCTGCCCATGCAATTACAGGCAAATGGGTGCAAATGAGATTTAACCTTAGGTCTTCAAGTGAAGGATAAGTGTGGTGCCTCTCAAGGCACATCCCTAGTAGTTGTGCTGAGTGTGGCAATGCATTGTTAGAGACAGAGGTTAGTACTCATCAAGGGTGCCATCTGCTTATACCATAACAGACACATAAAAAAAAAAAAAACTACATTTTATCTTAAAAATCATGATCAACAGGAAAAGAATGGATGTGACATAGAAAAACATGCTAATAGCTAGTTTGTGTTTTGTAAGGCTGGCCTCACACAGCCGGAAAACCTATCTGAATTAAGAATCTTAATTCAGACTCTTAATTCCGGCTCCCTCAACTCACATTATCTTAAAAATTGAGATAGATCAGTAGTCTCTTGTTTCACGACACACGCAAACGTCTCGAAATGAAGGAGGAATTAATACTAATCGCATTGCTATTGGCTCAATACTGAGCAATTCATAATCTGAATTCAGTATGTGTGTGTTGCTCTATGCAAATGTATAGGATTACGTGCGTTATGAAGTCATAATCTTAAATATTCAGACCAGGAATTCCGGACGCACATCAGAATCATTCTTACAGATCGATCTGAGAAATTCATAATCTGAAAAAATCAGAATGTATGTGGATCATAACGACTTTGTATGGGATTCCGGCCTTTCTTAATTAATAATATGAATTCAGATTATGAATTCAGAGACGAATTCCGGCTGTGTGAGGCCGGCCTAATACCTTTGCCTTCTTTTGGAGTGACGTAAGCATGTTCCATATTCAAATGTTTTCTTGTCTTGCAAACAAACTTTAAACTTTTTTCAGGTAACTTATCAAATAATGGATCGTCACGGTGTGGTGCTGGATCCTCTTCAAAGAACATATACGTTCCTAATGAACTTTCATGTTTACCTTAAACATTAATTTAGTAAACAATTATAGACTTACTAGTTTGTTTTATAACTTTTTTTTTCTTCTGGTTTCTGGTTTGGCAGTAGGATCCAAATGTGTCAGTATCATGTCTGATTGTGCTACTTGAGTGCATTTGTTAATGAATGCTGTTTTGGGATTTGGTATGAGACAGGTAACCACTGTTACAAAACTTACAAATAATCTAATGCTAAGTAATTATACACAGGCAGTCTTCTCTTTTCGTTTCAGAATTTTGTTATTGCCCCAGCCACTTTAGTCAACAAAGTATGATGATTAATAAAATTGTACCTACCTATAAAAAACGTGTCATCCATTTGAATAATAGGGTTTTTATCATTTACTCCTAGAACATGAACACTTCTATATTTGTTGATATTTACATTATCTTCGAATTCAGCATACACCAAGATTTCTTCCGAATCAGAATCTTCTGTACTCATCTTGTGAGCTACAATATGTATTACCTTTATGTTTTAATAGGTGCAATTGCTGCGTTGGTTTCAAGGAACATAATATCCTAAAGGAATAATTAACTAAACGAGTGATTTGTTGAATTTGTTGATGTAAAAATGACAAAAAAACTAGCATTATTTGCTTTGCGATTGTCATGCGTGTCATTGTCAAATATAACTATTTCGTAGCACTCAACTCAATCAAGCAATAAAAAACACCAAACAAGCAGAAGCAGAGCCACGAGCAGCGCAAGTGACGAAATTTTTGTACTTCGATTTGATTCACATAATTCGCAATCTATCTAGATTATTTCGTGAATATTTTAAGAATCTCCTGTTCAATAATAACATATAAACATGTCTGATTGGGATACAGTTACCATTCTTCGCAAGAAACCACCAAAGGCATCAGCACTGAAAACTGAACAAGCAGTAAATGCAGCTCGTCGTCAAGGAGTACCAGTGGACACACAGCAAAAATATGGTGCCGGGACCAACAAACAACATGTGACTACCAAAAACACTGCAAAGCTTGATAGAGAGACTGAAGAATTGAAACACGATAAAGTCCCTCATGATTTAGGGAAGTTGATAATGCAAGGAAGACAGGCTAAAGGTATGAGCCAAAAGGATTTGGCCACCAAGATATGTGAAAAACCACAGATTGTCAATGACTATGAAGCAGGTCGAGGTATCCCTAATAATGTTGTACTAGGAAAGATAGAAAGGGCAATTGGAATACGACTTCGAGGCAAGGAGAGAGGCCTACCACTGCAGCCTCCTGGAGCTAAAAAATAACGGATACTCTAGGGGGCGAAGATTACTCAGATTTGTTTATTGCTTATTTTCTTTTATCTTTTTCTGCTGATTAAACTTTTCTTCTAAGAAATTGAATACTTATCTAAAATATTTTGTATTATTTGGTATGGTTGGTAAGCATTTATACTTAAATATTTACAAAATTTATTCTTGTGAATACCTAGTTGTTTTGTCTGTGAGTTGTAACCGGTGAAAACAAAGGAAAGTAAAATAAAAATAGATTTACCTACTAATTGGATATTTGTAGTTTTATTGTATTTCTAGTGTAGAAAAATGATATCTATAAATAATAATCATTCAATTTTCAAAATAAAATATATAATGATATGATGATAGAAAAGCTCGGTGACTGGTGCAGCTGAAGGATGCTGTTTGGCTGAACCATTCAGCTGTGTTGTGCTGTGTGGGACTCTTTTATAAATAGACTAGTAGTACGCCCCGGCTTCGCACGGGTAGCCTATATAAATAAATATCATTATAATATAGCTAATTATGTTACTCAGTATAAATGTATTTTCGAAATGATAAAAAATATAGACCCTATAGTATGTAACCCCCCGCATATACTCCCGTGACCGGCAGCGGCGCGGCGCCCGCTGACTTTTTTCTAATAAGTACTTACATTTTTGAACTCGTGATATCTTTCGAATGGAATGTCCGAATTCAATAATTTAAAAAGTAATAGAAAGGTATTGAAGCAGTCTTAATTTTAAAGTAATTTATTTAGATAAGGATTAATACCTAAGTACAAATATGGAACGTTTTCTGGCGTCGTCATTTTAATTATATTTTTTTGATATTAAAACACTTATTATGACATATCTATAATAGTTAGACATATGCTGTCGCTGACTTTTTTGTGGATGATGATGTGTTCTACAAAATTGTAGTACATAATTTCTTTCTATCATCAATAGTTTCCGCAGCGCACGCGATGTAAGGAATTTCTTTTACACCTTGGGTTACATAATTGAAGTTTTAGTAAGGATCCCTAATTTTTTTGAAAATATAATATAGCCTATGTTCAGCACAGATAGTGTAGCTTCACAACAGTGAAAGAATTTTTGAAATCGGTCCAGTAGTTTCGGAGCCTATTCGATGCAAACAAACAAACAAACAATCAAATCTTTCCTCTTTATAATATTAGTTTAGATTAGTTTAGACAAATTACCACACAATCTTATAATGTACTAGCTGACCCGTGCCCACTTCGTTGGGCATAATTCGACCGTTTTTTCTCTGATTGACTTTGCAAAACGGACTACCACGTAAAAGCCTTTTTATTTTTCGGTTTTGTATATAGCTTATGACACTCGGCAATAATGTGGCTTTCTAATGGTAAAAGAATTTTTAAAATCGGTTCAGTACATCCCGAGATTACAACCTTACAATTTAACAAATAAACAAACTTTACTTTTATAAGTATAGATTTTACTAATTATGAGTTTAACATATGTATACTTACTGTTAAACTCATAACTCTCCTTTTGAATCCACGTAACGTAACTAAACAATAGAACCCGCATTTATACCTACTCCCGTGACCGGCACCTGCATTATTCCGCTTGACATTTTTCTAATACATACATTTTTGAACTCGTGATATCTTTTGAATGGAATGTCCAAATTGAATAATTTAAAAAGTCATATAAAGGTATTAAAACAATCTTAATTATGTAGTAATTTATTTAGATAAGAATTAATACCAAAGCACAAATAAAGAACGTTTTCTAACGGCGTCATTTTAATTATATTTTTTCGATATTAAAACACTTATAGTGACATATCTGTAATAGTTAGACATATGCTATCGCTGACTTTTTTGTGGATGATGATGTGTTCTACAAAATTGTAGTACATGATATCTTTCTATCATCAATAGTTTTCGCAGCGCACGCGATGTAAGGAATTTCTTAGGTATTTTTTTTACACCTTGGGTTACATAATCGAAGTTTTAGTAAAGATCCTTAATTTTTTTGAAAATATAATATAGCCTATGACACTCAGCGATAATGTGGCTTTCTATTGGTGAAAGAGTTTTTAAAATCGGTTCAGTAGATCCCGAGATTACCCCTTACAATTGAACAAATATACAAACATACAAACTTTACCTCTTATAGTAATATAGTAATATAGTAAATAGTAATTATAGTAATATAGTAATATAGTAATATAGTAATATAGTAATATAGTAATAGTAAATAGTAATATAGTAATATAGTAATATAGTATATAGTATAATAGTATAGATGACATGTCATGTACAAAACAAAATTAAGGAGTGGATGAAGATGTTTTGTACCAACCCCATATAATGTGGGACAAGGGTAAGAAGATAGGATCATTTATTTATTTATTTATACTTTCTTATTATCCAATAAAGAAAAGGCTAGAATAACATATTGCCTCAGCAAGAATGCAAGTTGCTTATTTACTACTAACATTGTATATTTTTTTTGTATTGGCCAAGGCTCTGAAATAAAACCATTTTGTTAATAAGCTCCATGTTAGAAAAACTTTATCTTATAGCTTAGTAATAGAAAAAGTATTTTTGTTTGGAGTTCTCTTGTTACTTCGCTATCAGGGAAAAATAAATTTTAGGGTAGGGATGGGCAAACCGAAAAAAAATATCGATATATTTCAAATATATCGATTATATCATCCAAGAAATATCGATATTTCGATATATCGATATTTTTGCCCAATATGCAAATATTTATAAAAATTGCCAAAATATTAGAAATTTTAAAGCAAATATACATCTGGCTGTTTTGACATCCGTTTTTTTATTTAAAAAAAAAAACAGGATTTTCATTGCTTGACTTAAAAAAAACAAATTAAACATAACATTACTCAAAAAAGAATTTGTCTGATATTGACATCAGGAGCACTCGTTGTTTAGAGCTTTAAAAATATATCGATTTTGATATCTGAAAATAAATATCGAATATCGATATATCGCTGGAAAATATCGCCGATATATATCGATATTTTTCAGAAAAAATATCGATATTTTGATATATCGATATTTTTTGCCCATCCCTATTTTAGGGCTAGCAGCATTTTTAATAATGGACGGTGGTGTCAAAGTTTTCTGTTCGTATCCACAGGCTATATTGCTATGTACTATATACTCTGTCTGTGGCTGTTTGTGCTGTGTTGTCTGTGCGTATTCAATGTTTTCAATGTTTTGTTATTTGGTTATTTTCTCATCGTAGTCTTATTTAATCTATTTTGTTTTGCATTAAGGTTTATCTCAGAGTTTGCAAAGTATCTCTTCGTTTGACCCTGAACATTTCATGATTTGTAAAAATGTCTTTTACATTTGGTTCGAATACTGCGACACAGACTTCAGCATTCGGTGCTGCTCCTAGTAAACGTAAGTAAAATCCTAATTTTACATAAATACGATGTACTTTGACCTATACTACTGCTGTAAAGTTAGTTTCTACAATGATTTAGACCGAGTATCTTTTAAACGGACGAAAAACTATAGCTTTATTAAGCTTATAGCTTTTATTAAGCTTTCTCAAGTAGTCATCATAGCTGGTCAACAGTAGCTCTGATATAAATATCTATCGGGATGTGGTTTGCAGTTTGAATGACACAAAGAGTAAAGTGGTTTACATGTTCATACATTTTGATAATTTTACAGCTTCATTTTCATTTGGAGGCGCAAATACATCTACAACATCTAGTGCTGGTTTTGGATTTGGGCCGACAACCTCTACTGGGTTTGGTACCACAACAACTACCGGTTTCGGAACCTCAAATGCTACTGGTTTTGGCACCACCAACCCTACAACTTTTGGGGCGGCAAACCCTACAACTTTTGGGGCTGCAAACCCTACAGGTTTTGGGGCTGCAAACCCTACAGGTTTTGGGGCCGCAAATCCTACAGGTTTTGGAACTGCAAACCCCACAGGTTTTAGTGGTTTTGGAGCAGCTGCTGCACCAGCAGGTAACTTAGTAATTAATTTTAATATCTTAATACAAACAATAAAGTTCTAGCTATATTGCACAAATTTATTTATCAAAACATGTTTATTTGGAAGATACTCAAACAATTATATGTCTTATCTATATCTGATATTATTTTATAACAATGTTAATAAACTAACTCATTTTTTAAATAAAAGCAATAAGTGTATTTTGTTATAAGACATTTTGTTTAAATATTTATTATATTATATATTATTTTTTATTTTTGTGATTATGATTTATTGACAAAATCATAATCACATTTTAGCAACACCATTTGGTGGCTTAGGAGCCACACCTGCAACAACTGCCCCTTCTCTGTTTGGTGGAACGGGCTTCGGAGCCGCCACTGCTAAACCCACCACAGGTATGCTTTTTCTTATAATTTTTTTAGCTTTACGAAATCCCTAAATACTTATTTAAATTATTGACCATGTAAATGCTGCGAATGAAGAGCGAATTTATCATGCTATTGACTGAGCTTATTTATTATTTTTTACGGTTTCTTATTATGTTTTAGGGTTTGGCGCCGGTTTCGGCACAAGCACATTTGGTGCAGGCACTGGTTTTGGTGCAAACACATCAACGTTTGGAACAGCAGCGCCATCTTTCGGCACTACCGCACCAGCCTTCGGCACTACTGCACCAGCTTTTGGCACTAATCCACTCGGAGGGAACACTACCTTTGGTGGAACAAACTTTACTGGTGGAGCTCTTGGTGGCTTTGGAACAAAACCAGCTACTACTGGATTCGGGGGATTTGGAGCCAGTCTTGGACAATCAACCCAATTTGGGCAACCACAACAGGTAATAATAAAAAAAGAGTTTCTTTTAATGTAATGTACCAACTGTGATTCGTCATATAATCGTTATATTTTGGATAATTCCCACAACATCTTTATAAACTATGGCCTGTGTTATTTTGCTGTATAAGCTTCGGCATTGAATAAGTAAGCTCAAGTCTTTACGGTTATTTATAGCAACAGCAACTTCAGCCGCAAGGTCCGGCTAACGCGACAGAGGCGCTGGTAGCAGCTGTATTCAACTGCTGCGTTTTTGGGGACGAACGAGACCAGGTGCTGGCGAAATGGAATCTTCTGCAAGCTCAGTGGGGGACTGGTATGCTGTTCTATACCTTATGTCTATACTGTGAATACTTATTTTACAGTAACAGTCAAGTGTCTGATGCTTGTATGGGTAACTCAATGAACACAATAAGAAACAGAAAAACGATAAGAAACACGTAATATAGGTTACTATTACTACTACTTACTAAGGTTAACATTTAAGTTACTGAATAATCATAAAAACTGACTCAATTGAAAAGATGGACAAGACTCTAAAAATGCTTTATGGACGCCTATGATCAGCACTGGTCTTCTATGCTCATAATGTGATAATGGAACGCAATTATGAACAAGCCAGTTATTAGTCATGTTAGCAATGTCTCAAGTTTAACCAACCTTTTTTATTTGTATGTACACTCGAGCAAGTAAACTGTTTTAAATTAGAACATTGTATAACTTAACATCTGAAAGCCCACGAAATGGCAGACATTTTTTTGTCGTGGCCTACGTTTCCTGTAATTGGCCATCCTCCTTTAAGAACTTACATTATAATTCATAGGTCAAGCATACTACAACCGCAATGCGCCTGCCCTAGAACTAAACGAACAGAACCCACTTTGCCGGTTCAAAGCGGTTGGTTATTCCAAACTCGGCGGGAAAGAAGAAAAAGACGGACACGTGACTATGATATTCAACAAGACTGAACAAGATATCAAGTGAGTATGAACATTGTAATATATTATACTATCTGAAATATTCAAAATCAAATTTTAAATCAAAAATTAAAATGTGCCAAGTATAACGGACCCTATCACTAGGGCTATATTTCACTGACACCATGGCGGTGTGTATGTGTTCCGGTGAAATATAGCTTTACTGTCCGTCTGTCTGTATATCTGTCACTAGGCTGTATCTCTATAAATCCTGATCGTTAGAGAGTTGAAATTTTAATAATGATGTATTTCTGTTGCCGCTGTAACGTAAAATACGAAAAAAGTAGAATTCAATAAATACTAAAAACTATGCGAAACTCCCATACAGAAACACGATTTTTTGGTAAAAGAACCAGACGAGTCCGACTCGCACTTGCCCGGTTTTTGTGTTTTTCTAAAAAAAGGTGTTTTTTAGCAGCCATTTTTGTGTTCTAGAAATAATCAACAGGCGCTCATAACGTCTCTGCAGGGCCTCCTCGGAAATAAACCAAACTTGGCTGTCACTATTGATTCTGTGAAAGCTGTAGCAGATACCAAGAGTCAAGTAAGTGTAATTTTCCAGATATAATTGGGTTTCAACATAAATCTATCTTTCAAACTGCAAGATTTCGCTGCGCTCAACAGTCTTGCCCATTTAACGCTCGATATCTGAAATCAGTTTTATTATGTGACTTGACATAATGTTCAGTTATGTATATAATTACATTTGCAGGCCTAATTTAGGTGAACCATGTTTGGAATTATGTATTATTTATTTATCATCTCTGTATACACATGATTTCAAATAAAATAAATGTTTTTTTTGCAGGTAGTGATATACGTAGTGGATAAGAACGCGGGTAACTCCCACGTGGCGGGCGCGGAGCTGAGCTCGTTCCTGAACCAGGGCGCGGCGCGGACTGCGCTCGCGGGCGCGGGCTGCGTCGCCGTGACGCCGTGCACCGCGCCTGCGCAACACGCGCTACAACACTACCTTAGCACACCACCGCCAGGTGACTACTGACTATACCTGTCTTGTAAAATAATAGAGCCAGCTAATACTCACTAGCTTCTTCTCCTAGTAATTCTCCATGTTGAGCTATTTATTTTGAAAATTTTAAAAGGCGACATGAAAAAAACCTTTTTTAATCATGTACCCAATAGATGTTGTACCCAAAACTGATAAATAACTGTTAGATAAAAAGGTCCATTATTTCGCTTTTGAAATATACAATCTCTACCTTTAAGGTTACCTGTAATTTTTTTGAAAAAAATACAATTGCATGATTTGAAAATCTATGCTAAAGTGTAAGTATAGTTAAATGAGTAAAGTAATAGAAAATTTCGGTCCAAGAGTTTGAGTTTTGTGAAACTTTCACGTTCCACATTAAATATCTACATTCGCACGTTTAATACTTTTCATGTTCCAGGAATGGACGTCAGGTTGTGGAAACAAGCGCAGGCTGACAACCCCGATCCAGAAAACTACATTCCCGTGCCTATGATAGGATTCACAGAAGTGAGTTTATATATTGTTATGTAATTAATCTATTTATATCTACATAGTCTTCAACATACCGCATAGAAGTTTGAAGCGGATTAAATAGGTAATATAAACATATTATGTATGTATAACAAAAAACATGTAAAAGAAGAATAAAATTCAACACAAATCGATTAGCATTGTGTTGCTCGGGCCCAAATTAGTTCTGGTTTTTGCGCAAATTTTTCAATCACTCAACGAAAATCTAGAATACTCGGACTACTAATATCTAACTACTAGAATAATCGAATGACAACCGATGTGGCGCGGCGGGCGAAGGTCCGCCTGCGACACGGAAGGTTGCCGGTTCGATTCCCGCCTTGGGATAAATGTTTGTACGATTTAATATGTATAATAAAAAAATATATATCTGTGTAATATATTGTATTAAGTATGTCAGTCTTCTAGTACCCATAACACAAGCTCTGCTTAGCTTGGGGCTAGATGATGTTGTGTGCAGTGTCCATCATTATTTATTTATTTGTTTAATCGGATCTATTTCTATTCGCTAAAATTCCGTCTCCTTAATTCTCAATAAATGTATTGACAGATAAGGTTCCGCGCTAAATGCCAAGCTGAACAGGCGCGCCTCCAGTCGGAGTGGTTGAAACGCGCCGGCGACGAGTTGGGCGAGCTGCGGACCCGACGCGCCGCCTCGGCCGCCAGGCTCACGCAACTCGCGGCCAGACTGCATCGACTGCGGCATACGTTGCTACAGGTATCTACATAACATTTCATTATCATCATCATCATACGATTCGACGACCGATATCGTGATGGGTGCATGGAAAGAGCCTCCTCGTGGCGCACACCGGTAACAGCTAGGCACGGTAAAGCAGTGTCTAATCTGGCTAATCTTTCCAACACGATGCTACAACAAAATACAGTTGTAGCATCGACACGATAAGAAGAAGACGACCGATGTGGCGCGGTAGGCGATTGTCCGCCTGCGACGCGGAAGCTTGCGGGTTCGACTCCCGCCTTGGGATAAATGTTTGTATGTTCTGCAAATATTTATTCCGGGTGTTGTGTGTGGGTGGGTGTTATGTATAATAAAAAATATCTATATATGTAACGTATTATATTAAGTATGTCACTCTTCTAGTACCCATAACACAAGCTCTGCTTAGCTTGGGGCTAAATGATGTTGTGTGGATTGTCCAGCATTATTTATTTATTTATTATTTGTTTATTTATCATAGGCAGCCCATACTAGCCCACTGCTGGATATAAGCCTCCTCCCTCAAACGCCACTCTTTTCTTAATTGGCATCCAGGTCCTGTACCCTGGCAACGATATCGTCCATCCATCTGGCTGTTGGTTTGCCAAGGCCTTTTGTATGTCCTCTAGGTCACCATTCCGTCAAGGCCTTACTCCACCTGCCATCACATAACATATACCTAAAACTACTTGCAGAAGTAAAAAAATACTGTGTCGCAAGTACAATACTATACCTATTAAATATATTTTTTGAATATTTTCTGTTTATTATAGGTTGTGGCTCGTCAAGAAGTGATGGGTCGTGTCGGCGCCTCTTTATCTCCAGACGAGGAAGCTGCGAGAGCGAGGATGCATGAACTAGCGTCGCAATTATCAGCACCACCTTTGTACAACGTAAGTTTCTTGATCGCACGAATAAGGTCCTGCGCAGACCGGGACGGCATGGCAAGGGATTTTAATTTTTACTAAAGCACATTCAACCGTACTGTTACAGAAATACGACATAAATTGCTATGCTATAAAATGTGCCGTTCCGTTCACGTTCAATGCCACGGCATCATTTTAAAGCATAGCAATTTATAGTTTTCATTATAAACGGGATATTTACCATGATTTTTGAGTTTGATTATTTCCCGATATTTCGGCACAGTTGCATGCGCCATGATCACGGGTCGAACTCAATATATATGTATGTTCAAAACCATGATAGTTTCAAATATTATATAGCAATTTATGTCGTATTTCTGTAACAGTACGGTTGAATGTCCATTAGTAAAAATTAAAATCCCTTGCCATGCCGTCCCGGTCTGCGCAGGCCTTAAATGTATCGTAATCTTAGCACATTCAAGACACAATGGTGGTGACGCTGCAATGTTTGGCTGTCGAGCTGGCGACAACGCGTAGTGTCACTCGAATACGCCATCGTATCGATATATGTGCGACTGGCACATTTATTCTTGCCCTCAGCATTGTGCTTAAATTATTTCTTAACTTCATATTTATTTTAGGACGTCTAGTAACAGCTACTTTGCAATGTATGCTTTTCTGTCTGGAAAAGCTGTGGTGTAATGAATATCTAAGAAACTATCACGGAAATTAACTTAGATAGATAGAAAGTACTTTATTGTACACCGCAACTTAAATAAACACATGTGAAGGAACCTTAAAAATGTAACTCAATTATATACAATGACAGCCTTATTGCAAAACAACTATCTCTACCAGACAACCTTAAACGGAAAGGTTGATAAAGTAATTTGTATGGGGTACTGCTGATAGTGTGAACATAGATTTCATTGAAAAAAATATGGTACTATGATTAGTGTTTTTGATTACAAATATAATCAAATTCAAATCATGATGAATATACCCCGTTGAAAAGACGGCGACGCGTAGTCAGATAAAAATAGCATCATTTTTCGTGTACATAATCTTTATCATTCCACCACACTTCAATTGTTACGTACTGTCTGGAGATACTACTGATATTAGGCAGATTAGATAACATGAGCACGCGAACGGCGAGTGAGGTTCTATTAACTATTTACTTAGCTGTGGTCAACGGCGCTATACTAACTGTTTATTATACTGTGGTTTTGGGCAGACAAGGCCCTTTGCAGCGAGATAAAATAGTCATTTGTACATAATGTAGCGACATTATTTTGCATGCTTTAACAAAAACTAAAGTTTAGTTTTTATGTTTTCGAACATTAAAAAACACTAGCTATTATAAAATGTAAATAAGTACATCGCTCATAATAAACTCATCTTCATAACAGCTTGTAGAAATAAATTGTTGAATTTACTCAATAAGTTTAAAATAAAACAGATTTTGGTTTTCTACATTCACTCAATTCACGTTATTTAAATTCGGCGCACCGTGTATTTTGTAGATACAAAAATACAGAACAAACATTAAATTATTAATTTAACTGGTTCCAGATCAAACTAAATTGGGTCACAAATATATTGATAATGCAACACAAAACTAGGACTTGCGACACTAAATTAGCTTATCATACTAGAATCCAGTTTAAAGCGGAACTCCGCGTTTACTTAAACCAGCTTAGTTACCACCCGTTGTTTTATGAGACTGTTGGTTTTAGGCTGTTGG
This sequence comes from Ecliptopera silaceata, assembly GCA_932527185.1. Classification (NCBI taxonomy): domain Eukaryota; kingdom Metazoa; phylum Arthropoda; class Insecta; order Lepidoptera; family Geometridae; genus Ecliptopera; species Ecliptopera silaceata. The sequence goes on along the minus strand of OW052193.1, from coordinate 8,541,761 downwards.
TTATAACCAGATTTGTATGATATAATGATCTTCTTTTGTTTGTTCATTTTTATGATAAATGTAATGAAAGCTAGTGAGGTAACAATGTAACTGTAATCTTAAAAAACTATCACGGTTTTGAATAGTTTTCTTTATAAACGGAATGTTTATCCTGTTATAAAGAGTGCATAAGAGGGTTTCAATGACATTAAATGCATTACTTGTAGAGACCCGTCATGGTGCATGCAAATGTGCCGAAATATCGATAAATAATCACATTCATTAATCTAAAAATCGTACGTATTGCGTTTAAAGAGAAAACGTAACTTATTCCTGTAAATTGCTTTTAATACCTGTTTTGGAAGTCAATTTGTAGTGCAAATTACGAGCGCTTATGATCTTTGTCTCAGCGTAGACGCTGTGCATTGTCTAACAGAACATATCTTCAATAAACTTACTCTGTACTTACTATGTTACAAATAATGATTGTTATGCAAGCAGAGATTAACTTTTAAAATCTACAATACAATATATATTTCACATTGTTATTGATCATGAACCTAATAATAGATCTTTTACACGCATCTTGGAACAGTGTTCGGTAAGAGAGCAAGCCATTTCTATTGAAGATATTTTTATGCAAGCAAATTAATATTACAAAGTGGACATGTTTGTATATTTGAATGTATCGAATTTATTTCAAAACTACTAGAATGTTTTCTTTCACATTTTTTACTGAGTAACATAGTCTTTATCGCCTATAATAGTTATATATGAATTTTATATAGGCTACCCGTGTGAAGCTGAGACTACCGCTTCTTCTTATTTAACGCTACGCTCTTGTCTGTGTAATGAGTGCAAGTCACGCCATTTCTTTCTTTCCTCCAGGACTACCGCTAGTTTATAATTTGTTTTTTTTATTACTTTTGTACGCTCTTGTTTCGATCAAAAAACTTGTTATTTATTTAATTTACGTTTTGTGCTACAGGGTCGTCTGAACGAGTTGCTTTGTGCCGTCCGTTTACAACGAAGTGCGAGTGCAGGAGCTACCGTTGAACGGTACCACCTTGACCCAGGTTAATATTAATAAATTAAATACATAATGATATGCTCACTTATGTTTAAAATGTAAATCAAGTGGGACAAACGTTTGTACAAAAACCGTAGGAACCGGGCCTTAAGTTACTGGCCCGTTCTTGTAGGCTCTGGTCGCGAGGACCTGGCATTTAAAGTCACATAGTATATTAGACGATTCTAAATGATACTTGTAATTTTAAAGTGACAATGAAATATATGCATGGAAAGAGCCTCCTCGTGGCGCACACCGGTAACAGCTAGGCACGGTAAAGCAGTGTCTAGTCTGGCTAATCTTTCCAACACGATGCTACAACAGAATACCTACAGTTGTAGCATCGACACGATAAGAAGAAGAAGAAGTGACAATGACTAACGTCTGTCCCTGAATCCGGCACCAACTGGTTAGATTAGATAAAACTACGAAATTTTTACTTAGATAAAACTTAATTTATTTAAAATTAATACGTAAGCTATTCTGAAATATCGACCGTGACTCATAGACGCAGACTAATATCGCGATTATCCAATTTAAAAAACAGATACGAACCGTTTTATACGTCATATAAACATTTACCCCCTATCTTATAAAAAGTTAGAGTTGACTTTATGTCATCATTGCGTATGGTAATCCATACTTCAAGTCTGCGCTAACTTTTTATAAGATAGACCGTTAATGTTACGCTCTCCATTATAACAGTCGATAATATATTTTGTCTTTACCAGGAGCACAAGAAGACGTGAAGCAATTTCTAACACTTCAACAACGGGGTATGGCACATTTAATGGATACTGCTCGAAAAGATCTCGCTGCACTGAACATCATTGCAGAAGGCATGGCAAAACTCGTCCGATAAGCTATCTCGCTCTAATGTACGTAACTTTCATATTATCTATCCCTTTTACGCCGATGAAGTACCGTTTGATTGTATTCAGATGTGAATAAATTTTGTAAATTGAATTCAGTACTTTTTGTTACTAACTTCTGTTAGGGGTTAGAGAAAACTGTTCTACTAATACCCTCCCATCTACCTCTAGTTTTATATGCAACTAAAACCTGGGCGATCTTGTTTCGTGAATCTTATTAATAGTAAGTAAGTAATATATTTTTATTTACCTTAGTAACAAATGGTCAAACCCAGTATTCAACTACAGTATGGGTCAGGTAGTCAATAGTGTCAATACAATTTCATGAAATATCTGTGCGCGAATAGTTTAAATTGTTTGAAATTCTAAAAAGTTGTTTATGTTGTCTGTACCACAGTATGATTTCAAAGTTTTGAAACAATGTAGGCATCAATAGTAATCTATGTTCTTTAAGTATATCACTCTCAGATAGTAAGGTAATGTCTTGTCATGAGATGAGTGTTGATTTATTGATAAATATGTGCTGAGTGCGTTGAGTTGTACACATTCATATATTTTTTTGATTATTTCTGACTGACAAGTAGGTACAATATTATTGCGGCAAGATATCAGATGAAAAGTAGGGTTTTCAATGAATAATGAAGAAGATAAATTTAAGTTTTGTTTTAGATTGTTTAGCAGCTATAGTTAGTACCTATATACTGCCTAGCCTTAACTTAAACCCACATGGTTTTAAGAACAAACATCACCGTGATTGATGATGAGAAACTGTTATTATGGAACTATGACGATACTCTTTTATTTACAAAAATAAATAGTTTTAATCTATTTATGCCATTTCTAACCCAAAAAGAGGTATTTTTAAGGTTAAAGTTACTAGAGTTTATAAATCAAATATGCAAATTATTTTAAACCAATTTATTAAATCAACTTTTAGTACTTAAATCTAAAGGCAAATCTGTACGTCTGACTAGTTCCTCAATAGGTCTGCATTCTAACCTCTTGTTACATATTAAATTTAAAGGCATGTCTTCATCAAGGCGCTCTGTATTCTCCATATAAGACAATTCTTCAATTCTTTGCTCGTACGCATCTGTTTTCTCATTGATCGTCGGCCTTAATACTGGATAGCTGATATTTGAGTAGTAATTTCTATATGCATGTTCGTACATCTGGCTGTACTCTACATAGGACATTTCATCTGTCGGTACTCTCACAGGGTACAGAGGTTTCGGTCTGTAAGTCACGTGTTCTATAGGAGCGTATAGTACTGGAGTTTCGATTCTTGGTGATAAACTTGATGGGTAAACTCTGGGTGGGATTGGTGAGTTTGGTGTGGTCCGTTCGCATTCTTTAGGGGATAGTGTGTCTGAGTCTGAAGATTCTCGTCTTATTTCGGTGGTGAAATGTTTGTAGGTTTTGACGTGTTTTCGTAAGCTCGATGGGTCCGTATATCTTTTGTTGCAGCCTGGTACTTTGCAGCAGTATGGTTTTTCAACGGCGTGGGTCCGCGTGTGCTTGAAACGATCGCTTGAATTCGAGTAGGCTTTGCCGCAACCCTGAAGACAATGAGATATATCTTTTGTTTATACAACTTGTAATGTATGGTTGTCATTTTGTTGATTAGATAAGAAATGATAGAGCAGTTTTGGAGTTCAAATTTTTAAGACTGCGGTTACTAACAAAACTAATGCAATATTACAAAAAAAGGCAATCTAAATATTCAATTCTTTTTTTTTTTATTGTTTAAATAAAGTTGCTTGTATATTTACCTCATAAGGACAAACGTAAGGTTTCTCTCCAGAATGTGAGCGTAAATGAATCTTCAAGTTTTCTGCTCTGGAGAAACTCTTGTGGCATTGGTTACATGTGTGCGGCCTTTCGTTTGTGTGTGTGCGCACGTGGACTAACATTTTGTATCTGTGGACAAGAGAAAAAATAACTTAAAACATATTTTAAATAAATGAAGGGTTCTCAAGGCTGAACTGAGGCTCGAGTTCAGTTTTGTTGATACATTAAACATAACAAACATTTTTAAACACGGATGTAATGCTTCCGTTTCGTTTCCTTACGAATACGGTAATAAAATAACAAGAGCGTTGAATAGCTCAATCGGCCAGATTACAAAAACCTCATCGTTTATCAGACAACTGTAAAAAGCTCAGGTGCTGACCGTAGAGAATTTTACCAGCTCAAAATCGTTCAACACCAGCCGCTTTCCTACAGAACGTACAACTAAACATACATACAAATGTTGAAGAAACGTACCGTGCATTGAATCCCCTTTGTGGCCTAGCGCATCCCTTCCACCCGCAATAGAACAGTCCGTCTGTGTGTGCGTGCGCGTGTGTGCGTGCGACGTGTGCAGATAGACGTGCGACACTCGGGAACCCCGCCCCGCACCCCCTCCACCCGCAAACCCCCTCCACATCACCCTCAGTCCGCTCCGGGGATGAACCACCCGATGAGTCGTCATCTTCCAACTGCAAAGAGATACTATCAGCATGATGCAGTTTGATAACGTGCATTGTTTGTTTTTATCGACGGTAAACAAACTACAGCGTGCGATGACTTGAGTAACTTAATACAGTTTTGCAATACAAATTCAATAAAAAAAATCTTATAAAAAATACAGAAATGAGTAACGAGGTCAAAATGAAGATATTTCCCGAGTTTTTTTTCGTATTTTTATGTGATTAATAATGATCTTCACCTGTGGTGGTAACGGCGGTAAAGGCACAGGCCTGGCCAAGTACGGAGCGAACCTCTCAGCCGGCATCCACCTTTGCACCCTACACCCTCCATTAGGAAACTCCTGCCTCCAATGCGGAAACACCAACATATTTAAATAGATTACTTCTTAAAAGCAATAGCTCAGTTGTGGTCACCGTGCGGTCGCGACGGACAATGATACGCCGAGCACGACTCGCCTACTTATAATACGTCTCGGTGTGACAACGCGCTGATAACAACACGTCCCCTGCGAACACGCAGACTGTATTTTCGCTGTTTCACGTCAAAAATACCTTCGTTTTTATATGCTAGGTTACAGTTTTGAAGGTTTCAGAGTGTTCTGTAAAAGATTATAGAGGTTTTTTGCTCTTTTCCCGTGTTTGAAGCTAGTTTGGTTGGTTAGTGTGACTCGTGTTTGGTTATCATAAGCCGCTTGGCTCGGCCGCTGTCCAGTTATTACCGGTGCCGATAGACCGCGGTTCAATAGGTGACTGATATCGTGTCGGTGTGAAGCGACCTCTTACTGGTTCTGTTTACGATCTCATTACTTCAGCCTTCAGAGACTTGTTGTTTTGAATGTGTCTCTAGATAAATTCTGGCCGAGATTCAAAGAGGAAATATTATGTAATTGGGCTTTAAATGGTCGCTTTGGCTCGCATGTTTTGAAGCACGTAAAATTATTCTCCTTCAAAACACTACAAGTTATTTTTCTTTAAAAATGTATACAAAACGAAAACAGATTTTTCATTTTAGGTTACTTCATATTAAATGTAAATCAAGGATTAAAAGTTCACTTTCATTCTAAAATAAACTTTCGATAATCAATATAAAAAAACCTTTTACTGTACTATCTTTTTAGTCTAGACATGATAAGCAATGAGTACCTGCGAAAAGATTACACTTATTGAGGTTTTTTCCATAGATATATAAATAAATGCTTAATTTAATAAGATCTATATGCACTTTATGCATTTTGTAGTGAAAGAACTGATTAGATTTTGTTTAAATGTAGATTCAAAGTAAGGTAATAAATAAATCTGGAATCAACCTACTGTGCTTAAAAAATCTATTGTAGGTACACCAAAATTTCATTGTCAAACATCGGCTAGCCCTAACTATATATTACTAAAATAGATGTCAAAAACCCTAGCTTCCTCTGTCTAAGATAACTTGATAAGATTATGCAAACAACCATCGAACACCAGATCACCTGACCCGATTCAACATCTCAATTCTAAGCTTCTAAACGTCTAGAGTACTTGGACATGATAAGAAAATAAAACCGGCCAAGTGCGAGTCGGACTCCCGCACGAAAGGTACCGTGCCAAAATATTGCACCCTATTATCGCGTTTGTATAAGAACCCTCTTAAATGTTTATTTTATTCTGTTTTTTAGTCTTTGTTGTTATAGCAGCAACAGAAATACATCTACTGTGAAAATTTAAACTCTAATGCCCGATTTACACATCAACAAGTTCAGTAGCGAGTTAACTTGCATCATGCGTATGAACGGCAAAAGCGAGTTAATTATTAAGTTGTTGAGTAAGTTAATTTGAATAGATCTCAATCCATGGAGAGCGAAGTCTAAGTAATAGGATCCCGTTATACCCTTTGAGTACGGAACCCTTAGTAAAATTCTGCATGATACCTGCACTCTTCAGCTACTTAATGGTATTATCATGGCTCAGTCGCGGCTCGTTCGTGATTCCTATAATCTTATCACGTGTCTCTTACCGGGTGTGTTAGTAGGTGTAGGGCACGCGATAACTTGAGATTACCTTGATTTTTAATCTAAGAGTCCTACAGGAAGTAAAACTCATTTTTGAAGTTTTGGAAGGCAGGGATCCTTACCAACTTATTAGGCAGAAACCTTACTCAGGTAGAATAAATATAAGAGAGCCCTAAGTGACCTTACCGAACGAACCGTTTAGAGGAGGGAATATCGACAAAATATTACGCTTGGTCATAGTAAGGAGAAGGGCTTTGGTTGATGTCAAGTAGTCCTCTATGGAAATCTCGCGCTTTATCGAACTATATCAGTATTCAAAAATGAATAAAAAGGGTCACGTAATCTCAACAGTTGAGCCATCAGAATTTAAAGATGATACTACAAGTAAAAACGATGACCTATCATGACTTGAGAATGAAATGGATCATCCCACAAATGGTTGATATTGATAACAATCAGTTCCTTGTGTTAGAATTATTGCCATGCGTCTGATATGAAAAAAATGTGCAAAATGTGTCTGTAACACGAAAAACCCACCAGCGAGACTCGTGCACACCGCGTCATACTCTACTTTGTAGGTTTGAACTGAAGTGCCTGATTGTGTTATCAATGTGTAGGAACGTGTCGATGTGTGCGTGCCTCGTCGGCCCCCTGCGGCCGGCTGACATTCCGCTTTTCACCGGTTCGCTTATCACTTGCTGTTTGTCGTCTACTTGCCTCTGATACCGCTAATTTAACGAAGGACTATGTATAGTGGCAGTATTCGTGATAAAAATAATTACCGAGAAACGTGATGCAAGTTTCTATATGTATAAATAAATAATGCTATATACTTTGGGTATATCTGGCACTCTGGGAGTTTTGAGTTCTTAGTTTTTCTGGATATAAAATTAGATCTGTGAAAGATCTTTTAAAAGTTAGTGGGTTACCAGTCGATGAAGTAATCTACGGTTTATAATTTATCCCACCCATTTGATTGAGTTTGAGTTTGTGGAATGATAATAAAGAATGTTTGTTTTATATTTCATTCGGTCAGTATTTAGTTTTTAATCACTTTCTCATCAAATCACATTGTATTGATATTTTCCTAATTTCTATTATTTCATTGAGCACCCACAGAGCGCCAGGTATTTGTGGACCGACGTAGAGTCATTGCGGGGGATGAAAGCTATTTCGATTTCATTGTATATCGATATATTTTGGTTTAAACCTAACCAAAAACTAGTTTATTAAAATGGGAATTGCATTAAATATTTATTCAATGATGTGTTTGTCCCGAATAGATAATTCTGTATTATTCCTAGCTCTTAATAATTCCTACAAGAGAAACAGGCTTGCTAAAAAGATATATATTTTTTTATTTATTTGTTTAAACTTTGTCTACCTTAATCAATACTGAAATTGAATCAAAAGTTCATTAATTTTCTTTTTTTGGCGACATTGCTATGCGACATTTTTCAGGCTTTTTACAGTAATATTAGTTCCCTTGTACGCAGGTCAGGGAGTATATAAGCAAGTGTTTTCTCAACACATAGTCTATATTGGTTCGTAATGTTGCTATCTGCAATGGGCACAGGTCAGTTGGTCGAGTCGGTTCGAAGCGGTTTGTTCTTATCAATACATTACACACGTGAAGCATTCATTTCATCATCATATAAATAAAGGCACTTTATATATAGCCTTACTATACCCTTTGCAGGTAGGATAATTAACTCAAAGATTGAATGGCAATGTCGTGAAGACCCGTACCATTTTGATATAGGTATTGGTTAGAATTTCATCAAGTAAAATTACGTATAAATCATTTATCATCTTTTTTCTTTACCAAGAGAATGTTAATAGTATTGCTTTTATTATATTAGAGTATGTAAAGTGACCTTTTGATTAAAGTTAAAATTTCAATCATTTACGAAATCTTTGCATGCTGTAATTGGTGTAGGTTCAGAGTAGACGAATGATAGGTGTAGAATAGGAATAAGATAGGAAGAAGAAGACATGTTGTGCCGCCCCACTTAGCGTGGGATAAGGGCAGGGGAATAGTCCAGTCATTTTAGCTATTTTAAACCCCAATCTGCGGAATAATTCCTAGTGGGCTGAATTTTTGTATACACCTTTATTACGGCATTGTAATGAAGATGTGAAAAATCGACATTGATATCGTGCCGGCTAAAAAAGTTATAAACGTCAAAAGGTCACGAAAATCAGTTTTTCGGAAATATCTCGCGATCTATTGCTCAAAGGTCAATATAGTTCTTTTACAAATTGTTTGTCGTGAAATTGTCTACAAAAATGTCTCGTGCATTTTCCTGTAGAATTAACCGTTTTTGGAGTATATAGTATATTAAGCGGTTTCTATCAAATAACCTTAAAAAAAATAGATAACAGTCACAAATTGATTATCTCATTAAGGAATTAATTATAAAAGAAACCATAAATGTCAGGATTAACAACTCTAAACCCATTTGGGCATAGTAACAGCCTATTATTACTAATTAGACAATACTGGAGAGGTGTTACCGCCTCGACGTCTCGCAACCGAATGACCACTAGAGAGGTGTTTCCACCTCGATGTCTAGCAACAGAATGAGCGCAAGCCTACCGACAGCTTTCTATTTATACTCTTTTCGGTTTTAAAAAGTCAACCGAGGTTATTTTTGTTAATTCGGCCATACTGCTGATCTGGTAGCCTCTACCAGACTTAATCTACTACTGCTCCAGCTGAAGGCAGCAGGCACGAACTGCAGGCACGAACTGCAGCTGCAGCCACGAACTGCAGGCACGAACTGCAGGGATGGCTCCATCACGCGGTTGACTGAGGCACCTTTCATCAAGGGTGCCTGGAACAAACTGGGATGAACCAACAGGATATTCCGCAACTGAAACAGAAAATACACAGTTAGGACTATTCCATTATCCTAACCAAGATATACAGACAACCTGCATATCTCTTTGACAACAGACAGAGGCACCGTGTTAGCATGTCTCACTTCGAAGTTAATTCTAAATCAAAACCCATACGAACATACAGTTTCTTACACTCTTTCATCAAGAAAACGTGTCAAAAACCCATGTTCGAGTCTACTTTACGTTTTGATTTAGTTCACGTTTAGGTTTGTATGCTCCGAAGTTAAATGTTTAAATCAAAACCCATACAAACACAAATTTTTCACGGGCTTTCATCAAGAAAGTGCCCAAAATCTATGTTTGAGTCTACTTTTACGTTTTGATTCAGCATTCAACGCTCAAGTCTCTCATGAGATGGAATTGTACTCAAAATCTACACTCGCTTTTACAAAATCTTACGGATCACCCTTAAATCCTTACAGACAGTTGAAGACAGAATGCGATTGTAGAACCAGTTAACGTACAACGACAGTACGCGTCCAACGTGGGACAGAGGCGCCTTGTTAGCATGTCAGACAGAATCCACAAGACAGAGGCGCCTAGTTAGCTTGTCAACATCCACAAGACAGAGGCACCTAGTTAGCTTGTCAACAACATCCACAAGACAGAGGCACCTAGTTAGCTTGTCAACAACATCCACAAAACAGAGGCACCTAGTTAGCATGTTACGACAGGTCTATCTGAAAACATTATTACAAAAACGCCCAACAACACAATATGAAGGGACTCAACCCAGTACATTAGAATCGTATTCACAGTTCAAGTAGTTTTCATCCTATACGATGTAACATGATGTACTTACATTCGAACACATGACACACACACACAGTACAAGTGAATGACCAGTCTCCGCACTAAGCAACCACTGCTCAGTCGCAAAGACAGTAAAGCCAATTACCATTGTGTACCTCTTTTTGCCACGTCCGATCCTTTACATCTTACATCTCCATTGAAAACCTGTACAAAATTGTAATAACGATTAGTTTCATTTATTATTTTCATTAATTTCATCATACCAGAGTAGTTTACTAGTCCGCTAGTAACAGAGCGTCAAAATAACAAGCACTGGCTCGTAATTACTTAATTACACTCAAACTTTGCGTTCATTTAAATAAAATCTGAACATAAAAATCAATGTACCGCACGTACAAACGTATTCGTAACGAAAGTATTCTACAAACCAACTGTCGCATCCATTTACGATTGTTGACACAAAGAAGTCGGTAAAATCTTCGACACAACCCTCGCTCGGTCTAACCTGCAAAACATACAAAATTTTGTCAACATTTCGAATACTATACTTCTGTAGCTAAACAATCGTCAAACTCAACAACATTTGACTCGAAAGAACTTTCTTTCACATTTTGAAACGGGAACGGCAAAATATTATTCACACTTTTTAGTTGTACCTACAACTGTTCGATCATAAAACCTTATGAAAACACTAGCAGAGTAAGAGTGTCTCACTGCAAACACTACACACTACTAAACAACGTTGAAGTTTAAAACAAAACTTTAGTAAACCGTAAAAACTCGAATACAAAGAGAGTTGGAACATCGTGATGTCACTTTTTCATACAACAAAAATCGGACATAAAGAAAACAACTTTGAATTTGTTTTAAGTGAAACCACACACACACATCTTTATCTTCAAAACAAACAGTAGACTTGACGATTTACTGACGTGACTTTAGAATTATTTCAATAAGACACTGGCATCAGTACAATTGTCATAGAACTCCTATGTATGACCGATACATAACATCAAATTACTAACAGCGGGTAAATCATAAAACCATTCTTGCTCCTTTTAACTTTTAAAACTTAGTAGGAAATTAAATTAACGCTTTCGTCTCTTCATATCTCATGGTAAAAACATTATTCTACCAGCTTACTATGCGACCTCAACACGTACACTTACACATTCAAAGTAAACAATTTCCACGATTGCCTATCCAAACCAAAACAACAATATTTGGTTTCAACGTCAATTAGTTGTGAAGTTACTTTTATCTGCAACCTGGTATTTTAAAAAGTAAAATGTCACACACGTTTACTACTGCTTTGTCTAAATAAAAAGCTAACGCCAACACAGTAACAACAGAGTCTTCACACACGACCTCACAGACTCGTAACCAACACTGGCTAACATGAAATATTTTTTTACGAACGTACTTAGTTGTATTGCTTCCATTGTATAAACATCAAAGATAAGAAAACCAGGTATTAAAGCACTGTGAATATGTTCAACCAGACTACTAGGAAGCCTACGCATCGTTCATCATTTCATAATAGATTACGACCTCACTACATTCTATGGACGAATGATCAAACTTCAGACTTTACGCAAATTTACAATTTTCTAAACTATTTTGTGTAACTTCCAACTGTGCACAAACAAATGTACAACTCATCAACACAAAATGAATTTTAGCAAAGTACCAACAAAAACTAAAACGAAAATTATAAGTCTCGATTTCTAAGTTGTGTTATCCACAACACGCTGTTGATCACATCGTTATCTAGAAAGTCTAGAAACTATTTACTGCTCCATCTTTGCATTAATAAACACACAACTGTATGTATGTACCAGCTAGTCTACCTTACGTATCCGGATGTAAAAACAAAAGGATATCCGGATTAAACAAACTGACAATTATCCGGGTAGGTCGAATATCCGGATTGCAAACCACATAGACACTTAAATACTTTTCGACGGACGGCAAATATTTCAACACCTTCAAAAAACTGTAACTAACGGTCTCACTTGATGTTTTAGTTACCTAGATATCAACCTCGTAAAACTTGATGGGAACATTTCTTGCCAACAAAATGTTTAAGTAGATAAAGAATAACTAATCTGTCTGTCTACTGGATAGATAAGAACTCTAAACAGATAAAACGATTACTTCGCCATCAAATCTATTTATGACATTTTTCAACAAAGAGAATATTGCACGTTTCTCCATTTTAAAATACCCTCAACAAAAATAATGAGATTCGACACAATCTTATCGCTGCAACAACCTTATCTCTTAACGAAAATGACGTCACTTGTTTTCGACAGAGAGGTGTTCTTTCGATGTTATCGCAAGCAAAACACTTAGCTACATGTAGGTACTAATTAGCACCAACTAACAACATCTAAATCTGTCTCATTGCATAATTTGCTAACGAAAGAACTACACTTAGATTAGCCTTTAGAACAAAACTTTATCACACTTAACGGATAACGGGTAGTTTTCGATCGGACAAAATAATCTAAAATGATCTCAGAAACGACTTTAAGCGATAGTCGTTATTTCTTTTTGCATTTTACTAACAAAAACTCAACAAATCAATTAGGCTGTAAATTACAGCGGCAAATACCACATCAGGGGCTCATACTAATGAGTTACTTTTATCACACACTGAACTACACCAATAGTTTACTAAACTCAACAAAGGTGCAAAATAAAGCATTTAGGACAATATACATGTGTGGTATGGCTATCAACGCATATTTTACTGAAAGTTTACGAAATCGATTATGTTACTACTGTGTAACATGTGCTCAACTCATTTTGAACAAGTGTGGGTACTTGTAAAGTCAACTAAAACATCGCCCTTCAAGAATCGAACTGTCCGGGACCAGTATCTGCTCGTCTCAGACCAGCATTTGATTTAAGGCGTTCGTTTTACCAACTACCCACATTAAAAATCGATATCTTGCAAACTAGAATTGATGTACAAAATCAAAGTAAATGGTTGGATCTGACCTTGCATAACGCGCTCATCACTACAATGAGGCGTTCAGTGGTGGTTGTCCAATAAGTAAGCACACTCAAGGGGCTCACACACGTACTCGCATCGCTAGGCGACACCGCTGGGGGTAGTCGCGCACTCTGCAACTGGGAATGCCAAGGCATTGCTAGTACCCGCGCTGGCGAGACTGCGGCGCAGACGTGACAAACGAGCTGGTAGCCACCACGGCACACTCATCTGTCGTCATCGGCACCAAGGTCGCAGCACTAGCACTCTCAATACACCATTCTCTGAAAACTTACAAAAATCATTAGCATTTTGTTTTAAATCAGGCTTAGTTCTACCTCACCAAGAAAGTACGAACGTTGCCATGATTAAATCACACAAATAGCGAAAGATCAAAATCTGACGGTAGGTACAATTCAGTAATGAAAACTGATCTTTGCTTTAGGCCAGAGCTAGGATGGAACAAATGAGTCCCATCCCACTTCTGAATTAAGCGGTTTCTATCAAATAACCTTAAAAAAAATAGATAACAGTCACAAATTGATTATCTCATTAAGGAATTAATTATAAAAGAAACCATAAATGTCAGGATTAACAACTCTAAACCCATTTGGGCATAGTAACAGCCTATTATTACTAATTAGACAATACTGGAGAGGTGTTACCGCCTCGACGTCTCGCAACCGAATGACCACTAGAGAGGTGTTTCCACCTCGATGTCTAGCAACAGAATGAGCGCAAGCCTACCGACAGCTTTCTATTTATACTCTTTTCGGTTTTAAAAAGTCAACCGAGGTTATTTTTGTTAATTGTATTATATATATTTATTTTTATATATAATTTTCGGCAGTTACAGGTATAAAAGTAGCAGGTAATAAGGGTACAATAAAATACGGAACATCTGCCTACCAGTGGCGGTCGTTTGAGGCATTCACGGGTCTATACTAGTATTACTAGTGCTATAAGTCTGTGTATGTAGTAGATTTTACTAACAACACACTTACAAACATGAATAAAAAGCAATAAAAGTGTACGCCTTGGTATACAATACCGTACCGTCAGTGGCGGATTTACGAATTTGCCGCTAGTAGGCTATTTAATTTTTGCCGCCCCTATCAATCTTTGAAATTCAATACGTTAGTTTAGAAAACAATCATTTTAATTACATTTATTCTGAAATTGCAACTTTATGTTTTGTGTTCTATCGTCCTTATTAGGTACATTGGCTTTTTCCCGTTATAGTCCGGGTAGATAGCTTGAAAAATAACAAAAAGACAAAGAAAATAATAGTAGGATGAAACCCATTAGAAACGGAGGGGAATATTATAAAAATGTAAGGAAAAATAATTTACGGGCGATCTGAGCGCGGGAAGGGGATGGGGGTGAGCTTTTAAGGGTAAAAAACGTTTTTTTCTCGATTCCCGGCAAAACTAAAAGTCCTATGGAAAAAAGTTAAATAATACAGTTGTAGGTAATTAAAAGATCTAAAACTTTTGTATACACACTTTTTTCACATAACCTCAAAATTTATGTGAATAATTCAAAAACCAAATTTTTGGTTTTTTATTAATATCTTTTCCAAACAATTATTTTTTTTCACGAAATTTGCTGAAAACTTACCTCTTTATGTCCCAAATACGCTGTAATTCATTTGATTAGAAATGAATTTTCGCTTGAAAATTAGGATGTTTTTTCGATATTTATTCAAAATAAGGTGAACAAATAAATATTTCTAATCAAATAAATTACAGCATATTTGGGACATAAAGAGGTAAGTTTCCAGCAAATTTCGTAAAAAAAAAATGTTTGTAAAAGATATTAATAAAAAAATCAAAAACTTGTTTTTTTGAATTTTTCACATACATTTTGAGGTTATATGAAAAAAGTGTGTAGACAAAAGTTATAGATCTTTTAATTACCTACAACTTTGCCATTTGATATTTTTCCATAGGACTTTTAGTTTTGCCGGAAATCGAGAAAAAGCGTTTTTTACCCTTAAAAGCTCACCTTCATCCCCTTCCCGCGCTCAGATCGCCCGTAAATTATTTTTCCTTTCATTTTTATATATTCCCCTCCTTTTGTAATGGGTTTCATCCTACTATTAATTTCTTCGTTTTTAAAAGCTATCGAGCCTGGTCTAGGACGCGTTCGCGCCCAGACACTCGTAACGAACGGTCAAGTCATTTGTTCTCTTCCCGCGCCTCAACCCAAAAACTATTACGCAAATACATACGTACCAAGTACATAATAAATATTTAAAGTTGAAACATATTACACGTTAAATATAATTTTTATAATTAGGGTAAAAGTTACTACATTTAAATTGAAATTAAGATCGACACGCTATTGGAATATTTTTAAATTCATGATCGCATAAGTTCCTATATTTTACAGTGCGTTTAGTGATCTTTTATATACGGATTACGGACGTAATGTGTATACATATATATTTTTTTCTTTTCTGTAAGATAAAAAAAAAATTTGGCTAAATTTGCCGCCCCTCTAAATCTGCCGCCCTAGGCTCCAGCCTACTTAGCCTATTGGTAAATGAGAGAGAGAGAGAGAGAGAGAGAGAAACATTTATTTAACACACAACACACAGGTACAACACATTCAAAATAGTAAGTAAGACACATAGGTAGGTACACAAAGACAGAAATCAAGGAAAAGTAAGACACATAAATTACAAAAAAGATAAGTACATTAACACATTTATACAAAAAAAGTAGTAAATTAATGTGGGTGCTGACCAGTGCTGAAGTGCGTTAAAAAGGTTTAGCCTCAGCATAATGCAGCTTTGCTTATTAAAGCAACGCGGCGCTGGTTTTCAGGCAAAAACCTAGAGTTGGTGACACCACAGATACTGCTGCTTTGTTTATGACAGCATTTCATAAAGTAGGGAAAAATTAGAAAAACTAGTAGTAAAAGAGACAGGTTTATAGGAAGTAAGGAATAGTATCTAATAACAATACCTATACTAAAAAGAGGCAATAATAAAAGTACATACATTTAATCAATATTTATAAACAATGACATTGACAGAAAATTAAACAATACCAATCAAAACAAATCTTTCATAATCATAGTTATGCTCTGTGCCTGTGCCTTCATTCCAAAACCTCAACTGCGCCTTTGCATTCTATAGTCTGTGACCGTACGTGAACTAAACCAAGATATGAAGATAGGCATAACCCTTCGACTGTCGAAAACACAGGTCCTGATCACGATCAAAACTCGCAAATCTGTCGCGTGATCAGCTCCTGACCGATCCCGCAGTCTCAGTTTTAAGTACAAAATTAAGGGTAGAAACAGATAGCTGCACTTCTCTAACTTATTCCCTAGCTTCGTAGTGAAACAGAGACAGGTAACATTAGTATAAACAGTTACGACCAAAGGAGAAAAAGTTCACATGGCCAGTCGAAATGCGCGCGCTGTCGCGGCCGGTTGTCGTGTGTCAAGTGTGTGTTTTGTTGTGGTATTTCAGTGTGAAAAGTGAATGTTATTGTTGTTGGCGCATAAATAACGATGAACAGATAAGTTTTTAATGTTTTTTCATTCATTGGTTTCGGTTTTGATAACTTTTAGATATAAAATCTTGCTAATTTCTACAGACACCCAATTTTTTTTTGCGAAGTACTCTAACAAAATCCCTTTGTTTTAACCTAATATCTAACTGTTTTTACTAAAAAAACGAATGAAATAGGTCAACAATACATATTTTTATGTTATTTCGGTGTTATATTGTTAGAATGTAATTGTATTTCTTCAAAATAGGGAAATAAATACAAGCACTCCACGCATGAATCAGGAGCTGACCGACGGACAGCCCGATACACGCGCTCAAAGGTCAACGTACCGACCATTTTGCCGGATCTAAATAGGAATGGAAGTGGCATTTCAGTATGTCATCCATCATCATAATTTCGATTTTAATGTTTTATTATTAGATAAATAAGTAACTGAGTAGGTATGTACTACGTTATTACCTATTCCTTCGGATAATCATCATCATCATTCCGATTTTAATGTTTATTATTTTTTCTTAATGTTTTTCTTAATGTTTTTCTTAATTATTATTGATTTCTTGTTAAGTACTTTTTTTTGTTCAATAGCCAAACTCGTACAGTATGTACGAAAACGAATTGACGATACATACTAAAATGCCACATCCAGTTTCATTGGTTGATCCTTGGCACTGTAATCATAAAAAATGGCAAGTTTTTTAAAGATTTGATTGTTTTATTTCTAAATGTTTTTGTATGGTAACAGGTGATTATTTTATCACGAATCTATTGTAAATATATTACAGTTTTTGGATACTAATGATTTTGTCTAACTTATTGAACCTACTTTGTACTACATCGCGCAAATTGAAAGTGTGTATTTGATGGTGATTTTTAATAGGTCTGGTATTTATTTCACAGATCGTAAATAATATGCTTGAGATGTGAGATTCTTTGTTTAAAACAGAGTTTATGAACCACTCTAGTGGCTTAAGCCATTAAAAGGGCCACTTGAAGTTCGTGGAATTTATAAACAATCTTTGAAAGTGGAACTCTTTACAGCTGTGCGCTAAGATTGCCGATAACGAACCTTTTTTGTGATTGTTTTTTTTTGTCAAAAATGTATTGAAATGTTGTTTCTGTTGAATTTATATCATATAATGGTGCATAAACTTTTAAATCAAATTCTTATTAGATTTAAAAAACTTCTTATTTGAATTATTTAGAGGTTTTCGTACATGAACTTGTAATTTTTCCCTTTACTAAATCTTTGACTTCGAGTAGCAAAATGTACGTTTGTAAATAAGTAATAATGATTGTTCAAGTAGTTAGAGTATTTCAAGCTGATTTCAAAAAGGTATAATAATACATATTAACAGTAGTAAAATAAAGTACAATCATCCATCATTTACCAAGCGGCGTGCGCGCGCCGACCACAAAAAAACGCATGTCGCACATCCGCCGTTTTCGCGCGCAGACGATTTGCAGACGAAAGGTCAACGAAACAATGTGAATTTCATGTGCTTTTGCGGAAAACTACATCTCAAAGAAAACATGCCTCGAAAAAAGTGTATACGAAGTGAAAGAGAAAATTAAAATGGTGATGCAATATCACTCCGTGTTATAAGAGCCATAGATGCACAAACCGTCCCAACGAAGCACACCGATGAGTCAACTTGAAAGAAATCTCTGGGTACCTACATACGTAAGTACTTCAGTTCAGGGTCTTGAAGGCTTATTATATTACAAGCATTTTTGTTGCTGAACAAGTAGTAGCTTCTTGAGAGCAGCAGCTCTAAAAGTATACATTGATTTCAGGGCACGCACTGGCGGAGGAAGATCGTTCCAACATCGACTGGCAGCAAACCGAAAAGATCCGCGAAAAGCCACCAATCTATGCTCCGGTGTTAGCAGAGCCAAGTGAGTACATGCCCGCCTCTGAAATCGTGAACTTTCACTAGCCCATTTCAACTTGGAAAACAGATATTGAGGTATTTGTTTTAAAGATAATCCAAAAAGTAGAGTTGCAAGATGAAGAAACCTGCGCGCCTTCATTTTCAGCAAGTTGGATGTATTTAAGAAGGGTGTGACGTGTGTACGTGGTGGGATGCTAAAACAAAAGCGAGCACAGGCATTTTGAACTCTCTGGACCATCCGTTCTGTCCGACTCAGCAGGCATGGACCATAGACCACGTCACAATAATTTAAGCGTGAGAGAACAAGAGACTCGCATAGAGAAATGCGCACCTCCTCACTTATATACGGGCGAATCTTGTAGAGCAGCCTTAAACGATAAAGTGAGTTACGAACACATTCAGCCACATGAGCCTCAAAACGAAGATGTCCATCAAACATCATTCCAAGGTTTCTAGCTACAGATACATGTTGAACCTTTTCTCCATCCACAGATAAGTCAATGCAGTAATCATTAAGCTTTTTTAAACCAGACTTCGTACCTATTATCATATATTTTGATTTTTGGGGATTAAGAACCAGTGCATTAGAAGTAGACCACTGAGCTATCTGCTCCAGGTCATGATTTATTTGCACTACCGCACTATCACACTCTGAGGGCAAGAAAGACTTGTACAGTTGCAGGTCATCAGCATAAAGATGGAATTGACAAAATGATATGTTCTTTACTATATCAGCACCGTACAGGATGTAAAGGATTGGGCCGAGTATTGAGCCCTGTGGCACGCCACGTGGAACTGGCCTTGGAGAAGACCTTTGCATTTTTCCATTAGGGAATCTCAATTCAACACACTGAGATCTGCGATCAAGATAGCTAGAAAACCACTTCAACGCCACTGCATCAAACCCATAAAAAGCTAGTTTTGACAGGAGAAGAGGAATATTTACTGAATCAAATGCCCTGGAAAAATCTAGCAGAACCAGAATACTGCACTTTCCCTCATCCTGCGCAGCCAATAGATTATCCACCACTTCAAGCAGAGCAGTAGCCGTGCTATGTCCCTTGCGGAACCCTGACTGCAACTGAGGAAGTATTTTGTGGTTCTCCAAGTACTTAATCATTTGTGCACAGACTATCTTTTCTAAAATCTTAGACATGCACGGAAGTAGACTTATGGGTCTCAGATCAGAAACGGAAGATGGTTGGTTGCCTTTTGGAATAGGTCTTACCACTGCTGTTTTCCATAACTCAGGAAAAACACCACTAGAAATTGAATCATTAATAATAGACGTAATAGTTGATAGAGAATGAGGCAGAGTCATAAGCAACATGTCCAAGGAAATTCCATCAATACCCTGTGCATTTGACTTAAAACTGTTAATTATTTTATGCACTGTGTAGTCATTAACTGGTTCAAGAGAAAAAGTGACATCACTATGCCGATGGAACTCAAAGTATGTAAGTAGTGAGATAGGAACATGGTCAACTCCCGGTACATTAAGAAAATGCTGGTTAATAGCGTCAGGGTCATCAAACTGACATGGAAGCTCCCCGGCTTGTTTACTTGGAATAATATTATTTTTAAGATTCTGCCATAATTTCTTCGAGTTTAAAAGATTATTATTAATATTTTGAGTAAAGAAGGCCCTTTTCTCGCTCTCAATGGCTGCAATAACTATAGATTTCATCGTTTTATAGCTAGTTTTCAATGCATCAGTCTTAATAAGTTTATATTCATTGTGATAATTATCCCTTACACCCATCATAGCCTTAACAGTATCAGTTATCCATGGATGTGGAGGCCCATTAAACTTTCTTGTCTGAACAGGGGCGTGCAAGTCGAAAAGAGTTTGAACCAAGCTTGTAAAATTTGATACCAGAGCATCAACGTCCTTAGATGCTAGTAATAGTGACCAATTAACAGAGTTTATATCAGCATTAAATAATTCTGGGATAATATTATTCATAGGCCTGTATGTCACAAATCGCGGCGAGGGTTTTTCTTTTTTAATATTAAATTCTGCAACCAACATTGCATGATGACCCAGATCGGGAGTATGTTTCATTTCAATGCCCCGCACCTTAGCATCCGTACAAATCAAATCAATCAATGTCAAATCACCAAGAACATTTAAATGAGTTGGCTCTGTGACAATCTGCGTAAGGCTGAGAGATTGTAGAAATTGTTGCAGCAAAGGCAGTTTCCCATGACGAGTGTCAAGCATGTTTATATTAAAATCTCCTACTAATATTAAATGGTCACATTTCGGAAAGGAAGTGATTGAGTCAGTCAAAGCATCAAAAAAGGTTTCAACATCCTGCCAGGGCGCTCGATAGCCAGTACCTATTATGACGGTTTTGCCCAACACATTTAAACGCAGCCACATTTGCTCGACGGAAGATACAACTGGATGCGGACAGATGCGGGCTTTGACTCCTCTTCTTACATAAAACCCAACTCCTCCGCCTCGACCCCCCTTTATACTTGAATGTCTTGGCTCATAAAGAATACGAAAGTCAAGTATCTTTGGTGCTTTAAAACCTTGGCCATGACTGATCCAGGTTTCGTTTATAGCCAGAATATCGGGACGGAGTGCTTCCACAGCAACAAGAAATTCATCTTGACCAGTATTAAGTGACCCAGCGTTGAAGAGACCAACTTTCAAATGGTTTAAAGGAAGTTTTGGTATTTATAGCTTTCTATTTTAAGCAAGACAACTATGGCAAATACTGAGACACAACCGTTGAAGAAAATCCAAAAAAATGAACATATATGAAATATAAATAATATATTAATAATTATTACTATAGTAAAATGTGGATGAAATATAGGCAGAATGGAGCATGGATGAAATGTAGGTAATATCATTATAATAAATATTATATGGTAGCATGAAATTATAGTGTGATTTAAAAGTAATACATAATATATTTTGTCCCGGCTCAAACACAAATTGCTAGTCAAAACCCACATTACACGCACATCTTGCAAATTATGAAAGTGACACAGAATGATCATAAAACAACAGGAACAAGTAACATAAACTAGCTTAATTTTATTATAACAATTAAAATACAAAAGATATGATTTAACAGCATTAAAACCAATCAATTTTATTAATTTAATAAAGAGATCCCTATTGATCGGTGAATATTGTTCAATCATTGTGAGCTTTATACAACATAGATTAACAATAACAAAACATAATATTATCAGTACTGACATATAGAGCAACATAAATATTATATAAATTATTCCAGACATTATCAAACTGGCGGCGCCGACCCAAAAACCCGCAAGATGTCAGCCTCAGTCTTAAACGGATAAGCCGGCTTGCCGTCTGCCTGCCTCGCGTAGATGCGGCCCCGCTTCGTCCAGGAGTACCGCCACTGAAGTCTGCGACACTCCTCTCGCACGCGGTGGAACAAGAGCCGATTGACGCGCGTCAGCCGCTCGTTGACGAAAATACGACCAGCCGCGCCGGCGTGGCCAGCGTCGGCGGCCGTCAGCGTGCGCCGCACCCTCGCGCCCTGCAGCAACTGGTCGCGCAGGTCGCGCCGCGCCAGGCGCACCACGACGCGGCGCTCTCGCGGCGTTTGACTCGCGGCCGCGGCGCCCTGGGCGACCCCGACGCGCTCGGCGAACACGACGTCCCGCGGCTCCAGCGCCACGCCCAGCTTCGAGGCCAGCACGGTGACGGCGTGCACCACGCTCTCGCCGCGCTCCTCAGGCAGGTGCCCGATCTCCAGGTCCGACAGGAGAGCCTCCTGGTCCCGATCGTTGAGCTCCTGTTGCAACAGCGTGACCTTACAACGAAGATCGGCAATCTCGGGCGGAGTCTCTTCGCGTTTCCGTTCTATCGCACCTAACCGCTGCTCGAAGGTGTCCATGCGCGAAGATAAACCAGCAACGGAGGCGCGAAACTCGGACATCTCTCGTCGAAACTCGCGAATCTCCAGCATCCACTCCGACATCTCCAGATGCATGTCCTCGACGGTGGGCGACGCAACAGTGGCGACAGCAGTGGACGGCGCCGGGGATGATGCGGCGCGTGGCGCCGTGGCGGCAACAAGGGCGGCGGCAGCGGCGGCGGCCGCGGTGGACGCCGCAGTAGTACGTGTTGCGGGGGGATCCTGTGGGACGGATCGTACAGGGGTATTATCCCCTTTCCGCGTCCGTACTTTGCATTCAGGACACACCCAACTCCTGTCAACTGGGGACGACTCCGGAAGCGATACGCAACCCTTATGGTATAATGATGGGCAGACGCTACAGCTAGCGACACCTGTTGATGAGACGAATTTACCGCAGGCAACACACTTAGCCATTATCGAGTTCGTAGCGAGGTTCTCTTCTGAAATATAACACTAGTAGTGCTACTAGCCGATAGATAGAGTCCGCTGCGCAGGTAACACAGTACTGCCACTCCCCGGTAGATGGCGCTTATCACAATGGTTTGTAATATATTGGTAGTGCGTATTGCAATCAGCTGCGTGTGAGGTCTACCCTCCCAACAAATAATTAAAAAGGCCGATTCAGCAAATTAATTACCAATTTGGAGTAGTATCACAGCTTCCACCGCCACACTAACACTCACACAGATGCGCCACACGAAGGTCAATGTTATACACACGGTTTTAGAGCTTTGAGAACGACTTTTCTCCTACAATCAAATAAAAGTTACGGACACGAAACCTAGCAGTCAAGCGTCTGTGACGTCACTCCTAAATCCGCCACTGCGTACCGTATGTGAGTGCACTCTAGTCTCTACTCCGAAAACGGTTAATTCTACAGAGAAATGTACGAGACATTTTTTGTAGACAATTTTACGACAAACAATTTGTAAAAGACCTTTATTGACCTTTGAGCAATAGATCGCGAGATATTTGCGAAAAACTGATTTTCATGACCTTTTGACGCTTATAACTTTTTTAGCCGGCACGATATCAATGTCGATTTTTCACATCTTCATTACAATGCCGTATTAAAGGTGTATACAAAAATTCAGCCCACTAGGAATTATTCCGCAGATAAAACCTAAAATGACTGGACTAGAATGATAATGATGATGACATGAGAATGTCAGTGACAATTTAGTCCTCACAATCCGCACCAAACTGAAAATTTCATGATCTCATGTGCGACTTTGATTACTAAAGAATATAAATATACCAGTGATAGAGCTTTAAATGAACGAATACTATTAGCTGTTATTTGTTCTCACAGAACTTCGCGAAAATCTTCGGTATATTTCCCATGTAAATAAATCAATTTTTACGGACATCATCATGTGTATGTCGGCAGCAAACACATTTAAGAATCTTGATTTTTTAGTATGCAATCATTTAGTACAGAATAGATGTAATCTGAAAACCTAGATTAAAATGTAGGTACCATGTGTAAGTCAGGCACATGGGTCCTCAACATACACATCTGGTTAAAACATACATCAGAACGTTTGTTCTCGATGGGGATCGAACCTACGCCATAGCAATGAAGGTACAGCTACTACCAACTGAGCTGTGTGACTCCTGTCAATGTAACTATTCGCAAAGACAAAGGCAAACTCATTGTTGATAGATACAAACCTCGATGCTCGTAGCTGATGGCGGGTGATATACTGATAAGAAGGTGATAAGGATACCATGTCTAATCCTGCCTCTGTATGTTAGTCATGATCATGCTACGATCACGTGTGTCTGCGTGATTTAGGTACTTAGGTTTATTGTACGAAGGTTAAAAAAAAATACAGCTTTAGGTAATCGTTCATACAACCAAATATGATACCGTTTTTTAGGGTTTTACTACTGTTTGATATTTTTTTTATTTTTTTTTATGTAAGTACTTATATTAGTACTTTTAGAGAGTTTCACATCATTGGGATGCATAAATAAATGTTTGGATTGTGTGAAAGATGATATGAATTTGAAAGGAATAGACTGTTTGAGTTGACGAATGATAGGAGTAAGAGTGAGTCAAACCTAACGTGGGACAAGGGCAGGAAAATGACTTGATGAGACATAGTTCGTAATCATAGTTTGAAATAAAATTACATTACTTACCTAAATAAAAAAAATGTCATCAGTTAGCAAGGATGCTGACTATACCTATCCTACGTTCAAGTACGTATCGTCTTTGAAAAATTATTAATACTAAAAAACTTACCATTATCCAAGCACCAATAAAATGCAGGATCTTCAATTTCAATGAGCACCCACAGATTTCATATTCCAAATTTTTTTTAAACTCGATTACATCAGCTGTGCCTGCACTGAGAGGCTATCAGCAACTGCTGTGACTTTCCCGCCAAAATAAAGCTGGTCCGACCACACGCGAACTACGCCAAAATAAAAATTCGAAAATAGCCATCGATCGCGATCCGCGGCGAAATTAAAATAGTTGCGTACGCGTTGACGTCGCCGGACGAATGTATCCCGATTTTCCCCCCAACAGAGTTTTCTTTAAGCCTTTTACTGACGAACTACATTTCGCGTGTGTTAAGGGTTTTACGTTACTATTTTTTAATTAGAGGAAGATTGAATAGGCTATTTGGCTTGATTTTAGGAAACCTGATAAGGTCAAATATCCATAGCTGTCAAAAGCTCAGCTGCTAACCGTAGAGAATTTTACTATGAATTTCAACACCAGCTTGTTTTCTACCGGAACGCATAGTCGAATATAATAGTGTTTTCACGTTCCTATCAGTGCCCTGGGAAATAAGGCAGAAGTGCTTCGGAAGATACCTACAGACTACATACATATATTATTTAGGGTTTCTTCTTCTATCGTGTCAATGGCTAACACAAACAACCTCACACCAAGTTCGAGTAGAATTTCGCCACTGTTACTCCCTCCTCTGTGGCGTTCACGAGGTCAAGCCTTGTGCAGGTGGTAGGGCACAAGGGACATACGAGCAAGTGAGACATCGTTTGGATGGGGTCTCCACAGTGCAATGACTAAGCGAGGGGTCACGGAAGCCCCATTTGCACATGTTTTCCCTGCTACGGCCAACTTGAGTCCGGAGTCGGTTGATCGACTTCCACACTGGCCATGGAAGATTTCGCCCTGGAGGCAGATGTTCCCTCATGGTAAAATCAGGTGGAGCTGGTAGTATTTTCTTCCAAAGCGAGACCTTAAGTGTGGTTGGGCAATCTTCAGAAGCAGTTGTAGAGCGCAGAAAACTTTTCCGACTCTTCAAACGCGCTCTTGGAGGCTGCTCTCCATAAAGCGGATGCCGGTAGTCCTGTTCCTGCTTGGACTTTTCTAATGCACAAGCAACATCCCGTCTTACATAGGGAGGAGCAATGCCCGAGAGCGGATGAAGCATATTCAGCGGAGTAGGCTTAAGGCATCCAGTTATCATGCGGCAGGTGTCATTTAACGCCACGTCAACTTGCTTAGCATGAGCAGAGCGATGCCATACAGGACACGCAAATTCACCAGCTGAAAAACACAGCGCCAACCCGGTAGTGCGCAGAACATCCGGTGTTGCTCCCCAGCCAGTGGTGGTCAAGCGACGGAGCAAACCATTACGCGAGCTTACCTTGGCTTTGGTTTTAAGACAGTGAGTTTTAAAGCTCAAGGTCCTATCCAATGTAACACCAAGGTACTTTGGGTGAGCACAATGCTCGATGAGGGTACCCTGCCAGTGCACATTAAGAGTACGATTTGCTTGGCCATTGCGCAGGTGGAATACGCAAACCTGGGTTTTTGTGGGATTTGGTTTAAGACTGTTATCTTTGTAGTATGTGCCAAGTAGGTTCAAACCCTTCTTCAGATTTTCCTCAGCCTCTTCAAACGTTGTTGTTTGTGTGGCAAGGGCCAAATCGTCTGCGTAAAGAAACCGATTGGTGAGTGGGGGGTTAGGTTGGTCGTTGGTGTATATGTTAAACAATGTCGGTGCCAGAACACTTCCCTGGGGGAGGCCAGGGTTTCAATAATCATAACATATTTCGTATCGCTTTGAATTAAGCTCACGTGGAGTCTAAGTACGAACCTAATACGAATCTATAGTCTAACAAATAGTTAATAAAGAAAGGAGAATGGGCGATTCTCTATGGAGCGTGGGCCACGCCTAAAAAACCCGCCCCTCAGGGTTGCCACATAATAAGTTTAAAAGGGCTTTTAAAGGCCTACCTTTTACTAATTTTATTTAAAAAATCCGTCCCATGGAAATCGATATATTTTGAAAAACAGTTTTTTATTTTAACGTCGTATTACTCCGAATTCTGAAGGCCCACAAAAATGCTTGCAGTTGCATTGAAAAGGGCACAAAACGGGCTTTATTTGTTTTTCAGATTGTTTGAAAATCCAACCTGTGGGAATCGAGATATTTCCGAAAAACTGTATTTATTTTTTGCAATACTACAGTTTTTCAGGAATAACTCAATTTGCACAGGTTGGATGTTTAAACAATCTGAGAAATAATTAAAGCCCTTTTAATGTTCTTTTAATCGCCATCACAGTTATTCTTGTGGGCCTTCAGAATTTTAAGTTAAATGATGTTAAATGAAAAACAATTTCATCGAAATATCTCGATTTCCATGGGACGGATTTTTTCCGTAATTATAGTAAAATATTAGCCCATAAAAGCCCTTTTAAACGTACTATGTGGCAACCTTGAGGGACATTTTTTTTAGTCGTGGCCCAAAGTGCCCATTCTCCTTTCACATTCAGCTTAAATACATAATTAAATTAAAAAAGTCTTGGTTAGCAAATTACTTCAAACGTTCAAACTTCGGTTTTTTTTCATTTTATTCGTTTCTAGATCAATATAATGATTTTACTATTACATTTTCGTCAAAAAGCGGCTACATTATCTGTCAAAGTTCTTACGTGATTATTTGTTAGACTTTAAAACAAACAAATTCAAAAATATACCTACAAAATCGCAAAGCCTTGGACTTCAGACTTCGGTGAGTTCCCAACCAGTCACACCAAATCCAGTCACACTGTGACTCGTTGGGAAAAAAATTCCCAACGAGTCACACTGTAACTCGTTGCAACTTTATTTTTAAAAAAAGTTCCCAACCAGTCACACTTTTGTAACAGTGTGACTCGTTGGGAAAAAAAATTCCCAACGAGTCACACCAATTTATATTTACGAAAATGAAAATGACTTTTCACTTATAACTAGGTGTATGTTATTTTATTTATTTTTATCAAAAATGGTGGCAGATATAGTGTATTGGTAGAAAAAAAGTGCTTTGCAGAAAAAGATAACATCCGACATTTAATACTACTCACTGCTTCTATAGTAAAAAAAGACGTGTGGCACTCGGGGACTGCCGCAGTAAAGCTATTGCATAGCATTTTTTGCTGGATTACGCATGCACAGTGTTAGGTTATTTCGTTACGGAATTTCTGGATTCGGTCTCCACGCTCAAGGCCCGCGATAGAAGCTATGCAGTAACTTAAAAAAATAAAGTTGGAGTGTTTAAGATACTGATAGATAAAACGGTGGTGATGCCCAAGTCCGTAGCCACAAAAGTTTGAGGTCATGAATGTGGTCATGCACGTGCCTTCGGCTTACAAAATACCAATAACTGCATCGTATTTTCATAAATCTTGTAGTTTAGGAAAACTCGATACTTACTTATATAGTCTTATTAATATAATGTATCTTTATTAACTTTTGATTAGTACACCACAAGAAGAAGAAGAAGTACATCGCTCAAATATATTATAAAATGTACTCATATAAAACAAACAATAAATATTTGCAGATCGTACAAACATTTATCCCAAGGTGGGAATCGAACCCGCAACGCCGCAACCTCCCGCGTCGCAGGCGGACCTACGCCCGCCGCGCCACATCGGTCGTCATCAAATTTGTTGTAAATAAATATATGTACATGACTAAACTTACTAAACTTTTAACTAACTTGATATAAGTATTGTATTAAGCTATTGCATAGCTTCTATCGCGGGCCTTGAGCGTGGAGATCGAATTCAGAAATTCCGTAACGAAAATAACCTAACATTGCACATATGGAATCCAGCAAAAAATGCTATGCAATAGCTTGACCGCGGCATTCCCCGAGTGCCACACGTTTTTTTTATTATTATTATGATTAATAAAGACATTTTAAAACAAAAAAAAATCTCTAAATGGATACTACAGCGCCATAAGTGGCAGAACAAAAATTCTTATGAGCAACAAATCCATTAATTCTCTAATACAGTTACCTACTTTAGTTTTAATACAGTTTAGTTATTTGTTCAAGTCAATATGGTTCCATATTTTTCAAAACTTTTTTATTTTTTCGTAATTAAAAATAAACATATTAAAATTAACGAAATATTTTTTTGTGGTTCATTACACGATATTTACCATTGTGATACTTATATGTAGTATTATAAAAAAAAGCATGCAGTATGTGAAAAAATCATTTTCATTTATAAAAATTAAATAGGTGTGACTCGTTGGGATTTTTTTTCCCAACGAGTTACACTGTAACTCGTTGCAACTTTTTTTTGAAGAAGATTTCCCAACCAGTCACACTTGCGTAACAGTGTGACTCGTTGGGAATATTTTTCCCAACGAGTCACAGTGTGACTGGATTTGGTGTGACTGGTTGGGAACTCACCCAGACTTCTTGCTTGCAGTACCTAGCTGTGGACTTTAGCTCAGCCTGATAAGATCTACGCATGTGTGTAGCATTCTAGAATATATATGTAGATTTAGGTACGTTATCTACCCAAGTACATAAAAAAATCTATAAATATGTTAAAACTGATAGGTACCTACTTATTATAAAGAGCTACCAGTGAAAACTGAATTCAACAGGGTATATCACATATAATCTACGGTATCTAACTACTACTTATGAGAAACATAGTTGAATTATATTAAAAAAATGATTGTGAATTGATGAATTACATAAAGTCCAAATCAAAAAAGTGTAGTAAGTAATTAGTGTAAGCATATCCTATTTCAAGAGATTCTTTCATTAGCGATATGATAATATTTTAAATGCAAGTATCAAATACTCATAGGGTGAATAAAAATAATAAATAAGATTAATATAGTAAGTTTATTTATGTAGCTTACGGAATAATTTTGCCTGAAAAAAACTTTTCATTAACTAATTAAGAAGAATAATAAAGGCATGTTTCACAGAATGTCATAGGAATTAAATGCATCTTTACAATAATACAAAAAACAAGCAACTAGATATATAGTGCATTTCTTTTATCTAGAATATTAAATTAAATGAATATAATAAAAGCTCTAGTAAAAGCTACTGTTGAACACAAACTCACACTCAAATGGTAATAAACTATTTTTTACTAAATGACAAATTCATGTGTTATTTTCAGGCTGAAAAACAAGTACTAAGCTACAAAATTTATACTAAAAATAAACAGTTGAACAAAAAATTAAGTAAAATCGTTCGTCGTGACACTGGTTTTCCATCAATTTATTTCGACGACGAATTCATCATGGTACTTATAAAACAATTTTTAATACTAGAATGACGAACGATGAAAAATAAGTAACCAAATGTTAAGTAAATGTTCGAACACATTGTCGTATACTTAAAATTAAACATTCAATTGAGCTATCAAAATTATAACACGATTAACCTAACAAAATGCATTAAGTTATCGTGAAAAGGATAAATAATGTATAACAAGTTGTAGATATATCAGGTAGTGTAATTAAAATGCAGAAGAACACGAGACCACCAAAATCCTATAATATTAAAATGAAAATACTATTTATTGGTACCTACTCGTAATTCGCGTCGCTAATTGCTATCATTATGTAATTTTTTTTAAGTACATAAAGCAAAAATCTTATGTAAAAGAAAAGTAAATATTTAAAAACCACTTATATCTAGTAATGGAATTGAGGGTAATCGCGAATAAATTTGACAGTCGCCACGTATACCTAACGTATTCGAGTCGCACCATTCCGTTACGATACGTTTACGATTGTCACATTTATTCAATATTTTCAGATTAGTACAAAACAATTGTCAAATCTTTTAATTCAAATTCTTTGATTTCATTCGAATCTTGGCAAGAATACAATATTTTGTAAAAATAATCATAAAAATACATGTCTTATGTTACATTTTAAGTACTTTCTGGTCGAATAATGAAATAATTAAGTAAATAAGATTTTTTTTAAAATTTTAAGTATGTTTCATGTGTACTTAGTATAAGCAATGAATGCAGAACGTTCTATACATCACTGTAGTTTTAAAATTAACTAATTACCTACACATGTTTAGGTAAATGTTAGTACGTAATAAAATAGAGAATAGACTGTATTGTAACACCTTTTTGAAAAAAAGTTTTGAATAATCTAGATCATTTTTAAACACAGTTCATTATTAAAGGTTCAATTATTATTTTCGTTACTTATGCTCTATAATTTAATATTATCGATATGTTGTGCGCCTCGCTCGGCAATTTTTATTAAGTTCGTTACAGATGTTTGACCCTGCTATAAGGAAGGTCCTGTGGTATATTTTGCGCGATAAAAAGGCATTATCTAAACAAAAATGTTTGCTAATAAAGATGTCAAAAATCTTCGAGCGAGTCTGAGTTCTCTACGCATAAGTTTCTTTAAAGCGTTTCTGTAAGTGGTGAGCCGCGTTCAAAATACGGTGGTGAAGCGTGATGTGGACAGGTGCGAAGGGGGTAGGCGCGGGCGTCGGAGCGACGCGCAAGGGAAGTGCGGGTAAGGTTGCGTCGTTGTCCGGGTGACAGAAGAAAGCGACGCAGTGGCGAGCGCGGGCGCGGGCGTAAGTGCCGGTAGGGACCACCACGCGGTGCATCTGTAAACATGTTAACTCATATATTATATGTTGCCAGAATTTTTGTTAAACATTCCGTAATTTCGAGTTCAATCAATTACAAAAATAGTTTTATGAATATGTATAAAAATTTTGAAACCCTCATATGTTTTTTTTTATTTAGTCCGTAGGTAAGTTGTCGCTGCAGGTTTTATGATCACTGGAAAATATTATAGATACTTACATATTTCTTTATAATCAAGTAGGTACTTTATTCGTGATTTGAAATTAACCGATTTCACGAAGATTTGATGAAAAATTTTAACATATTTTGGTAGACTTATAGTGATATAACAACACTTACAAGTGCTGGAAGAACATTGCCAGTCCAGGCTGCGAGTAACTCGCCCGTCTGGACCAAAATAGCGCCAGGGAGATGGCCAACAGCCTGCCATTTCTCTTCGCCATTCAACTTCACCTGGAAACAGTAGATAGATATATGTATAAATAAAATGAACAAATATTTATGTTTATCTTAGAAAAATTTGCTCTCAGTGGGGATCGAACCCACGCCCCACAGCATGGAAGGCAGTACCTTCTCAAGAAATCTGCTAGAGGCGCTGCTTGGATCTCCATACAAAATAGGTGGCGCTCGGCGATTGCGTCTCTACGATCCGTGTGTGCACAAACTCGTACTTGGGGTACAGAGCTACTACCAACTGAGCTGTGACGCTTGTCACAGCGCAGTGCCAAAGGTTCTTATGTCTATTACCTATTGTATTTAGTTTATAATGATGACTTTTAAATATTCTAGTCTTTTTTTTATGTAATATCTTGTGGAAGGCACTGACTGCCACTAAGTCAATTGATAACTTAATCACTTGATTAGAATGACAATGCTCTCTCAATGTATAAATCTAATGAATCGGTATTTCATTATCTATAATTTTCTGATGTTTCTGCGCATTGTACAAATGATTTTTATATTATGATTTTTATGAAGAGTTTATTCAACATTTCTCAGGATGTCTTTTAATCTCATTGTTATTCATAATTTATGTTATATTCATAGCATGGGAATTATTATCGTAAACGTAAACTGTGACACAATTTTTTTTTACTTATAGCGCCCATATCCAGGCCATTTTCAACTTGACTGACACCTTTCAATAAAAATGTACATCTTAAACTTGGCTTTTTATTGGTTTTTAACTCCTTAGATTAGACCTTAGACTCAAACTCTTCGTCTCAAAATCAAAATCAATAAAACTTTACTCACTAAAATCACAAAGATCATTAAGAATCAAATCAACCAAGAGAAAAGCCCTGGGGCTTCTTTTTACTGCGTAACTTTATAAATTACCTCTAGGCCTCCTTCAGAGTCCTGTGTAAGTAGAGTAAAAGTGCCGTAATCAGCATGCGCCCCGCATCTAGTGTAGTGCACCACGTCGCTCTGACAGCAAGGCCCCTCGTCCTCGGGCGGTACGGGAGGGTAGTATAGAAGACGCATGGTGGACGCATTGCGACCGTCACTCTGCATCATTCCGGAGTGGCAATCTAGGAGCGATGCTGGAGGGATCCCTGGACCGAGAATAATACTGTTATTGTTTTTACCTTCGAGGAAAGTTTACCATAAACTAAACATAAGTCTATTTTTTTGTAGTTTTAAGCATGGGCCCACTATTGATCAGTAGGTAGGTATGGATAATTTAAAGTTCCTTGAGTGACTGATCGTATGCAGCTTGTATCTCTTACTTGATCATCTTTTCTACGAACCTATTAAGCGTTAATTGTGCAAAAACGAGACAAAATTACGTGCACCTATTGAAAACTCGTTACAGTTTGTTCATTTATAGACAGTATTTTAAACTTCATTCTGTAAATTCACAAGAACCGTCTTAAACTAATAACTAGGTGATTCTAGATGCCAATTCTTTATGATGAAATAGGTAAGCGTTCTCTTTAGTGGCTTCTGGCGCATATCGAAAACTCGTTACAGTTTGTTCATATAAAGACAGTAATTTAAACTTAATTTTGTAAGTAAATTCTAGTAATTAGAAGATTCTAGGTGCTAGTTCTTTATGTTGCAATAGGTAAGCGTTCTGTCACTCTGGACTCTGGTGAATAAAAGTGGTTTAATTACCAAGAGCATAAGCAAGAGCTTGCAGTAACACTCGCGACAGATTGGTGAGGTCCTGCGCCAGGGGCACGGAGTGTGTCGTGAACTCGGGCACCTCCTCCTGGGCCGGCATCGCAGCCGCCGACAGATTCGTCACGTTGAACGTGTGACGCAACTCCTGGAAAGTATACATCATGTTCACTAGCAATTTTTTTAACAAAGTATAAGTACAGCAAATGTTTTATCTGTCGTGGGTTCGATTCCCAAAATATACATCTAATTTAATAATCTTCCATGCTGTCGGTTCGATTCACACCCAGAGCAAATTTTTGTGTGATAAACATAAATATTTGTTCTGTGTCAAGATTTTAATACTATGTTATGTATTTACAACAAAATATATTTAGGTACATATTCTTTTAGCAATGTAGTTCCCATAGTAGGTACAAGCCTTGCTTAGTTTGGGACTAGATGGTACATATGTGTGAATTGTCCGTGAATATTTATTATTGATTTACTTTTGCATTGCTACGTCTCGGACGGAAAGTGTATAACATAAAT
Source organism: Ecliptopera silaceata (assembly GCA_932527185.1). NCBI lineage: Eukaryota > Metazoa > Arthropoda > Insecta > Lepidoptera > Geometridae > Ecliptopera > Ecliptopera silaceata. The sequence continues at coordinate 8,507,876 of OW052193.1, read as the reverse complement.
GCCCGTATAAATTGCTGTATTAGAGAAATTACGAACCGTTTTGGTGGTATCAAATTGCTCCATCCCAGGCTTCACGTAACCATGATTGTTGACGGGGTTCCGCAGATACTGTGCTTGGCAGCCTTCGGGAAGCGCGCAGAAGTTGTCAAGATCACCGTAGATGGTCTTCAGCTGAAAAAAACAATACAAAGCTTAGAATATTTTGATAAATAGATCATTCGTCATAGAGCTGTATATCTACTATATAAAAATTAGTCTGGTTTTCGTTCCTGACGATATAACTCCAGAACGCACGAACCGATTTCCACGGTTTTGCATTCGTTGGAAAGGTCTCGGGCTCCGTGAGGTTTATAGCAAAGAAAATTCTGAAAAAAATTCAACAGAAAAGCCAGCCTTTTAGGTGAAGGTAAACCCCTCTTTTGAAGGCCCCCATGTCAAAGCTCCGAAGGAAAACCACGGATGGTAGCTCGTATATATAATGTAGATTTGACTTCAAATCGTGTTCAACTAAACTTGACTCTTTTGTAGAGTTAGTGGCAACAATAAAATTAGACTTCATGGTTTTCGCCATGGATTTTCAATGGTCTATTGTGTTTTATTGATGAAGCATTGGCTTAACCACAGCATAAGGTTATTTTCAAGGTCGCTGCCAAAGCTTACTTAACATTTTTATTTATATTATGTTTAATTACTTAACATTTTTCATAGATAGGTACCTATCATTACAAATTCTGTAGGCTGAAAGAGTTCGCTAGCACGATGGACGATAAAGTGGCCCATTGTGATAGCCTTTATAATTGTTTGATTTTGTAAGTGGTAAGCAATAGAGTTATTTATCAAAGGCTTACTTTTTCATCAGCAATGCCGTGGTTGACCAGCACGGCGATGCCTTTGCCGCTGAGTGCAGAATGCAACTGCTGTCCGATCCGTCTCACCACTGACTTCATTGGGCAAACATCCGTACCTGAAAACATAAACAAGTAGGATTAATAAAAGTAGAAAACTAATAAAATTTACAATAAGACACTTAAGAAAAAAAATACTAATTGGAACTATAGGTGCTTGAACATATGAAAAAAAAACACACTATTATCTCATTAGTTTCCTGACAAGAAAAGTGTTTTGTAACTTTTACTTAAACATTACGCGAATATTGGTCTATTTCGGTCCAAAACTAAATTTATATATCAAATGGAAATCGAACTAAGACCTCGGTTAGTCGCTTGCCTCGTCTCGAAGGTCCTCAGCATATACGGGTTAAATCGTAGACCCACTGTCATCATGGTCTCTTATCATGATCATAGGATACTTTCATTCAATAGATTAGTCGACTTATCTAATGGGCGGATTACAGCCATTGTTTTATGTGTGATATAATAATATGCCACGGCGCGTCGCGAGTGTTTTGTAAGTATCGTTAGAGAGTAGGTAAGTAAAGTAGAATTCGAGACATTATTACACAACGCGACTAATTGTGACAATCGTAAAGTTAGTGTAACGCAGCGTATTCAATTTACATTGCGCGATGACGCTCCAACGTTCGGCTGTCAAGTTAGCGTTTCACACTCAATATGAATCGAATATGCTGCGTGTTATTTACTGAATATTTACTTATTCATATTTATTCGTGTAGCATAAGCTAGGTATAGGTATTCGATAAGGCTGAAAGATGCTACATACGAAATGAAGGTTCTCGTACGCATTTTGCACAATGTGAATAATGTAACTGTTCCGAGTTAGCTGAAGGTCTGAAGGCTGGCCGTGACACGGTTTGCATGGTTATCCACTAACATGTAAGTATAATTTTTAAAAACCGTTTTTTGGTATCGATTCGGTAAATAGTAGGTAGTTTATTGATCAATCTGCTTTCATATTTTAGCATATTTTTTTTTCAGAAACCGCATTTAGTGTCATGTTTGTAAACTTACTGAAACTACTATCGAATCTTTATTTATGTAAAATAAATTAAATACATTAAAATCACATACGATGCGAACGTTGAACATTAAGCATACGATAAAAGTGACTACCGACCTACCTACTTTAAAAGAAAAACAAAAGAATATAATAAGGAAGTTTGCGTAGGTATGTTTGAATTGGGGAAACTAGGTAGATACAGATAGGTAGGGTCAAGTGGGGGACAGTGTAACAAAAAAGTTATTTTTATTTTTAGAAATAAAACCGTTTATTGTACTGTCTCCTTATTTTTTACCTTAAAATCAACAGTATTTACCTCCATTTTAGGTTTGAAATAATATCAAAATTATACATAGAAACAATTTATTTTTTTAGTTTTCTGAGATCACAATTTTGTTATAGTGTGCCCCAGGGGTGGGGTACAGTTTAACAGCTATAGGGGTACACTATAACAGTATACCCCTATATTTATATATAAATATAAACAACATTAATAAACATACAAATAAAAAAAGCAACAGAATTATAACATCCTTCAACTTTAATTATGATCTAAACATATTTTTGGCAATCAAAAACAAACAAAATAAAAAATATATATATAATATTATGAAAAATCTTTTCTCACCTAGATTAAACTGCCTTAGAATTTTTTCTGGGAATGAATAGAAGTCTGCCTGACGTTTCGTTTGTTTTTTCATTTTAGGTAATGGCAATATTAGCTCAATATAACACTATAACATGTTACACTGTACCCCGTTACACTGTACCCCACACCTTATTGTTTATAAATAAAAATTAATAAAAAATTATGGGTTAGAAATTGCAATTCACTTTGTTTTTTATTTAAATACCAAGTAATTAAAGATTAAATTAAACATATATTTACTTACCAGATATTATTAGTTTTCCAACAAGAACAAAACTTCAGTAGTTAAATTTTACACAAATTTTTGCCTCAAAACATAAATTCTATGACTACTCCGTTAACTCGGCAATTTGAAGTCCGATGACACTTGATTAAGATGGCGGCACATGAGGTGGTCAAAACACGGAAAGAGTTGCCTTGACAAATAAGAACAAGACAGAGCTAACCCTGATGTTATACTGTGCCCCTTGTTACACTGTCCCCCACTTGACCCTACTTTCGTGTCCCAAAATATATTATATATCTACAATATGTAGGTACATAAGTACTTAAATCAAGCAAAGGAAACATATACCCTCCATTTTTATTTTTCGGCTGTAGTATTATTACATCATATATTAGACCGGACCTCCGGTTCAAAACAGTTATTTCTGCTAATATTACCCATATTATGTGCAGAAGTGAACTTCTGAGGTCGTGATATGATCATGATTATGAAATATCGATACTTACCGTATGTTATACATAGCGTATAACAGTAAGAAATAAATCTTTACGTCTAATATGTGATTCATAGCCTACTCTACTCCAAGTGTAGTCTCAGAAGTAGGTTATCTATGACTCATCCACAATCAACATACCTAGTATAACAATGGAATAAAGAAAGGCACTCATCGTAGGCAAGTACAGTAAGTAATGCAAACAAAATCTTCTAATCCCAATTTACTAGCAAAATGGCGCAGTTTGTGTGTTAATCTGTTTTACGATATGCGCCCATTCATAAAAGCTCGAGAGCAAGACTTCGATCAGCATTTAATTAATTGAACTACTTCAAAAACACGTATTTTTTAAACATCTACATGTTTAAAAAATACGTAAAAACAAATATTGCCACCAAAAAAGAATTATCTCAATCGGACTACTCTGTCAAAAGTTATACATGTTTACACATAATAAAAAAAAAACAAATTGACTTTAGATCCTCCTCCTTTTTTTTTTCGTCTGTTAATAAAGAAAAAACAAACCAAGAATTTTTTTATAACTATTAACGTACTCATAAAATTATTAGAAAACTACTGCTTGTCATTAAAATACCTCATTATCTTCTACCATAGTTCTACAACCATGTTGCTAAAAGTGGAAAAAGACATTGTTAGTAAAGACAGACTTTGGCTTATATTTTGAAAGAGCACTACAGATTCAGTTTCGTAGCTTCTAGTTTCGTAGTCTACACGAAAGTGTTCACTTCAAAAAAACATTCTAATAGCAGTGACCACGCAGAAACTCTATTCAGAAACAGCAAGTAACAACAACCACGCTTATCGTTACACGCTTGCCATTAAAACACTCACAAACTACACCCATAAAGTACTATTTAACACGGCGAATGTTGAATTTATAGTGTACCTAAATCAAAGAAAATACTGACTCAAATAACGTCATTACTATTTACAGCACATTCATCACTTAAACGTTTTGAAAACGTTTCCTGTGAATAATCCTGTCATTTGTTTTGTGTGTTTGATCACTATGAATACGCGGACTTGTAAATAGATAGAAAACACTTTATTGCGCACTAAATCAAAATTACAATTTAAATAAGCGATATTCAGATTTATATATGTAGTTTGCTCAAAACTAAGTAGATCATTTCTACAACATTACAAGTAAAGTCAAACGCTCTATTTTATAAAAAGTTAGCGTTGACTTTACATTATTACGTATGGTAATCAATACATCAAATCTGCGCTAACTTTTTATAAGATAGACCGTTAATGTGTATTGTGTTATGTGTATGATTATTTTATGATTAGATACATATTGAAAACAACAATATTTTGAACTAAAACCAAAATACGATATTTCTTAAAATCGCTAAAAAGTGATAAGATAATGAACAAACAGATCCAGAATGTTGAACCTTATCAGTGGAGCGATCATCGGTGTGTTCCAATCAGTTATTGTCAAGATAATGATACTTAAAATATGCGTTGACGTTTACAAACATGTTATATGTACCTACCATGAATTCCATCACTGTACTTACATACATGTTTTTTATAACAGGCATTCTCAGCAAAATTTAAGAAGGTGAGATTCGAGAGGTGTCAATGGACTGGACACCCGGATGGAACGAACTTCTTAATTTTTTAACTGGCTTGCTTTTCTATAAGAGAGAGACAGAGAAATACGCGCACGCCGCACGGCTTACAACTACAGCAAAAAGTGTCGTTACAACTTTTGGTCTTAATTTTTTCCGTCTAGCCCCCTTTCGCAACGCGCTATAAGGAACTTCGATCCAAAAATAAAATAGCCTGCTAAATAAAATTTAGGTCACCAATATACTTAGTTCAAGAAACTTAGTCACGATATAACATACCTAGCTATACATGTATTGTAACTCCAAACAATGCCATATGTTCACATACAGTTTTGTCACACACACACGTGCACTAGCCTTGTTTTAAGCCTGAGGATAAGAACACATTGATAACAAAACTAGGCGTCGCGGTAGACGTCGCATGGGGTAATAAACTTCAGTATGTTTGTATGTATAGGCGACAAGGAAAGTGGTTTACCACTTTTGATGACATCTCCCAGTAACATAATTATTCGCTAAGGATTACAGATTGACAGATTCTGAGGTAGCAGTTATTAATCTGTCAAGCGAAAATAGCCCTTGATGTTTTGTACGTGCAAATGATATTCAGTCTTACGGCCGGTTTCTCGAACGATGATCAACGAAAAAATCAAAGAATTACTATGTGTCAAACTCGGATCAATCGTGATTTGGGTTTCCAGAAACCGGCCGTTAGAGTGGTAAACCAATTTCATTGTCGCCTATACCTTGTTAGTGACGTCATACGTATTCATTACTATCTACTAAGAACGCAACGAGTTCCGTAGGTATACAAAAAATATGAATGAATCTTCATTTGTTTTTCACATTGTAATGTCAGTTTTAAGCTTACTATGATATATGATAATATGATACTATGTTTCCTTGTAAATAACAACAATACAAATGAGATGATCTCATTATTTTGATATAAATATGTGAAAATGCGAAGTCCGTACATTTCAGGAGCAATATACTGTTCGAGCTTACTGCATTGTAGAAATACGCACGAAGAGATGAATGCTCTTGGTTTCCGATTATATCAAGACTTCAATTTTCTGGGGTCTTCTTTGCATGAAATAATGTCAAGGATTCACCTAAGTTTGCGGTTTGAGCTAAAACCACAGACAAAACGACCATTGTTTACTCGTCTTTAGAGTGTCGTGTCGTGTTCGAAGACCACCCATCGTTTTTTCAGGTTGCGTGTGACGGGCTTCATTAGACTATCATATTCCAAGAAATACTACACTGGTTTTCCTATGCTACTTTATAATATGCGTGGGTAATCTGTGCGAGAAGTAAAATAGTACCTATGATACTTATTGTACTTACCTTATGTACTTGAATAATGATTTGCATCTATATACGTTCTTACGGGTTTTTTTTATTCAAACGAAATCTATATAAACAAACACCATTGTCCATATTTTAAACTTTCTGTTTTAGAAGTTTTTTTTTTACTTTTCTATTTTAACCAAGTTTTACATACAATAGACATCAACGCGCTACTATGCTTCACTACACTATGTATTCGAAAACAGCGCTGGTTGGCAACTGGTTTGAGTTTATTTGGGGTTCCTTAAGTAAGTATATCATCAGAAAAAACATAGACAAATCCTTTTGTGGTCCGACAGTTAAAAAAGAGTTTGAACTTATACAATAGGTTACCGTCCCGCGAATAGATTGTGCAATTAATGTAGAGAAACACGACCAATTAAATAATTCTTTAACAAGCTAACAATGTACCTACTCGTACGTAGCAGGAAACAATAAAATGCATTGGGTTACATTCCATTATTGGAATTGCACCACAAACTATACTCTGTGTGTGCACGTAACTATTATCTGTGTAAAATAATCAATTTAACTTGGTTTTGTCTGCATCAAAAGTAAATTTCAAAATTGTTGAATAAATCAATAAAAATAAACTATTTCAGTAAAAGTTGTTTTTTTTTCAAAAAGTTTTAATTGAAATAAATAATCTTTCAGAGGTATTTTATTTAGTACTAGAACAACTACTACTAGCTAAGGTGATTTTGGAGTAACCTTGTTGTCACCTCGCCACATAAAAAAGAAAAAAAAACGTGTGGCATTCGGGGACTGCCGCGGCATAGTATTTTTGCTGGATTACGCATGCGCAGTGTTAGGTTATTTTCGTTACAGAATTTCTGGATTCGGTATCCACGCTCAAGGCCCGCGATAGAAGCTATGCAATAGCTTAAAAGAATTAGCTGTCAACGACGGACGTTATAAAATCCTTTCATAAGAACTCCGAATATGTTCTTAGTAATTTTTATGACGAAAGAGGAAGGTCAAATTAATGTTTATTCCACATTATGCCATCATGCATTCAGCACGTGAGAGATTGCGGTCGTCATGTTGAAATATGTTCGTTTTCTGACTCTATCAAAATATAACTTGTAGGTCCTACCATCAAAGATTGAATAAAATCTACTGGGTGTCGAGTTTATGATTTGGTTTTTAAGATTAGATGTAAACAGGAAACAAGTATTTCCTTAACATGAAATCGCAATTGTTGTACCACGTTTTGCCAAAAATGTAATTAAAAAGTAAAAAGTTTATATCACGAATATACCTATACCCGATTGGCAGACATACCAGACATTTCTTCCGTTCTCTTCTCTTCTTCCAATAGTTTCAGAATATGTAAAAAGGCACCTACAAGTATTAGGTATTATAGGGATCTAATGTACTTACCTAAACGGTGAACATAAAAAACATTTAACATAAACTAACCGAACTTTTTTAAATCGGTTATTTTTTGTTTGATAGCTTGTTTGATTTGATAGATTTATCTGCAAATGTATGAGCAGATAAAATTTGGCAAAATCATTTTGGAAAGAATTAGTGATTTGATTATCCTGTGGATGTATGGATTTAACTCCAAAGTCGTAAATCAATATCAATTCTTCGTCGGGATATAAGCTTCTATTTCCATACATGCCTGCATTATTATCAACAGAGTCGTCCGGTCAAAAATCATTGTAATCAGTCTAGATCTCGCTTAGGAAAACGGTAGTTTTAAGCAACTAAGGTAAATGTTTATTGAACGTATTGTTTAGAAACGCACACATGCTATGACCTAGCTACGAACAAATACGACTATGAATGCTTTCTTATCAACAAAACAGTACAATCGAGAGGATCGTGAATTGTGAAGGTTTAGCTATAAGGATGTAGTGGAACGTGATTTAACAACCATTCACGTTTTCTTGAATATTAATGATCTTAAAATCTTTGCTTCAATCGTCTTCCTAGATTTGTAGTCACATATTTATTTGCAAGCTGTCCTTGATGACTGTTAATCGGCTTCTATATAAATAAATCAAATTAGCTTCTGTTTTCTTTTACAAACACCATTTTGCAAAACACTTGGCTAAGAACAAATATTTCGAAGCTAACCTAAAGACGTGACGTAGCCTAAGACGAGGATAGACGGATATGGCGAAACTGAATTCCTAATTGAACTTTGGAGCCCCAAAAAACTGATTATGTAATGTTTCAATGATGTCAGCTATAATGAAATATTTTAATTAATTAAATTAAAATATTTCATTATAGTAAATAATTAAATTTGTTTTAAGTATTTTTAAAACAAAGAACGCAGCTGAATACCTCATTCTTTGTAATATGTTCTGTATAATATCTTTGTTCAGTTTGTTTTATCTTGCATCTAGTAAGTACATCATACTGAACAAAGAAACACGTGACATTTTTGAACATGAAGAGATCCTACTATTCTGGGATGAAAGTTTTGTTTTAAATCATATATCAAACATCTTTTAAATCATACCTATATTTTATCTTCTTCCCTACTGGTCCTCTCGTTCCCGCGTATTGTAAATAATATGTTTTTCTAATTTTTAATTAATAAAACTTAGTAAGTATGGTTAATGCATAAGATGTGCGAGCAAGAAAATAAAAATTTTTGACAGATCTATTGTCGTGTAGAGACGAAAAAGTTTAAGTCAAAAACTTGCAAAAAATTAGTCTAATGATGCAAATCATATTGCTTATTTAACGGTTTAGCCAAGGAAGCTTAACTTAGCTAACCTAAAATTTGACATAGAACTCTAGTAGGTATGTTTTTATCATTACCTGTGTAGCAGGTAACTTTATCATTTTTAATAATTTTTGTTTTTGCTTTACAAGTCGATAAAATACGCCATATCGCAAAAGTAGGTAGGTATAGGTACCTATCAGCGTGACAAAATAATCTACGTGTGTGACAAATTGATTTTTTGCGATACATAAATGCCAAAAAATAAGTTATATTTTGTAATATTATTTTCTCTCGCTTTATATAATGTAATATTTACGCAATGTATCTAAAATATCATAAGTAAAAAATTAAGATACAATTTGAGATAAGTATTAGTAGTATTACTATACTTTTTAATAATTAGATACTAAAATCGAAATTATATTACCAATGATTTTCTCATACACTATTTATACGTAAATAAACCCACCACATTTACTTAAATCTACCTAAGTACCTACCGAAGTATCGAAGTACCTATTTAACAAAAAAAACTACCAAGGCAACAACAAATATAGAAAGTGAAATCTATTCACGTACCGTTCACCGATTGCATTCTACTCTACCTGTCTACTTAGGTATTAGGTACAGCGTTATTTATAGGCAATAACTTTTTGCCTAGTTGTCTTTTGTTATACAAGTGGCAATACCGACTGGTTTATTCATTTTAGGTACTGTTCATTGAGCCTTTTTAATTATCTAGATCAAATGGAATACCTAAAGCTAGTATAGACATTTTGAGCCGAGGAACATCTTTCGTTGAAAATGTTTGATATATTTTTAATCTAGTACCTACCTACCTACGCAACATAGTTACTAGTGCTTCCTAATTTTACTAATGCAATGCAAGGTATGTCGACATGACATTTGCAATGGTTCGAGACTGTTCTTCTACATACTAGACACTATACATTTCAAATGTCATTTTGACATAGGTACTAAATGAATTCGAATTTCATGATACTTGTAAAACTTACTAGCTGGCCCACTTCGTTGGGCATAATTCGACCGTTTTTTCTCCGATTCATTTTGTAAAACGGACTACCACGTAAAAGCCTTTTTATTTTTCGGTTTTTTATATAACCAATGACACTCAGCAATAATGTGGTTTTCTATTGGTGAAAGAATTTTTAAATTCGGTTCAGTAGATCCCGAGATTACCCCTTACAATTTAACAAATATACAAACATACAAACTTTACTTCTTTATAATATTGGTATAGATATATGAAGGCTGTTTAGTTGTTTTAGTATAATTATTGTTAGAATAAGCACCTAACCCAACAAGTACGTGGAAATTGTTGATCGTTATTGGTAATTTAGTTATCCGCCGACGTTCAAGTGTTTCACGAGTACCCGATCGAGTTGCACGTGCATCGATCGTACAATGAATCGACCAGATACTAAGAACAATTCTCTTCATCTAATAGGCATTCCTGAAAATTGAGCCTACATGCTTCGGGAGAACGCTCATATTTCTTCGAGAGTTATGAGATTGTATGCGATTTTGCACTTGACATGCATCGATACGCAAATCATTCGAGATTCATGATATGGGTGATTGATGCGTGACCTCAATTTTCTGAATGGGAGGTTATGGTAGGCACTCTTAACTGTCTATTTCCACTCAATAAGGTTGTTGGCAAATTTGTTTTGAATTATGGTCACGGTATTATAGTTGTTACGTATACCTACCTACTAAAGTCATATGTATCTTTTTCCATTTCCTTTGACGAGTCGATAGTCTTATTTATTGGCCTGGCTAGACCGAAGTGAAATCGATTTACTGAAATAATAGACAAATATGCACTCCTTATAAAATTGTTTTCCTGATAGAGTAATCAGCGTTGTAGAGGCCCTACGCGTCTACAGGAGAATCTACGACGTAAAACTGTCATTGAAAAACTCAGCTTATTGCTACTGATTGTAATAATACAAGCTCAGTTGCTCTTAGATCATTCTGTTGATTGGGGTCTCTAGGTGAAGTTGTTAGGTGAATGAATGAATAGAACTGTTAGTAACGGGCACCCCGCAGTGTCTTGCATATCACATAAGTAAACTCATTTTGCATTCGTGCAAGTAGTCTGTACTCGCTATGGTTATGCAACATTATCACCTAACAGACGCAGAGTATAGAACAAGAAGAATAAGTCTTACGACGGAAAAAAAAAAATCTCCTGTCATGCATATAGACATTATATTCATATTACCTACATATTAAACTAACATTGGTCTAAAAACAAATCAATGACAATAGGATATATAAAAATTACTACACATAAACTTATTGTCCTCATTGACGGCCTCGAATTTGCGATCATTAGCACACAAACGTATATACTTATCATTAAACAAATTTGGCGATGTAGGTACACAATATGGCAAGGTTTTGGCGATACACGTACCTACATAATGAAGTGCGTAACAGGACGTATGATATGAAGTCAGGACTAAAGATAGTATAAACAGACATGGCGAACAATGGCATACCATGATACCTAACCTACTTACCAAGTAATTAAATCAAAAGAACATCGAATCTTCTATTTGTCTACCTTTATCGTTAAACAATGGATCTACATATACAAAATTTTGCAACAAAAAGAGTTAAGTACATGTTTTTGAATCCATAGTTCGAATCGTGTTTTAGATAGAATTCCATTGATATTTCAATTCAATTTCTAATACATACTTAAAAAAAGGACTATTGTAAAATAAATAATTGGATTGAATTCAAAACCTAATGGAAAAGCAAAACAGTAGAAGCATTTTATTTGGTTTTCTATTTTACTACATTTATCTACACTACACTATATGTATTACCTACTTGTAGTTAATTAACAATACTGTCTTTTCTTTGAATTATACAAATGAACTAGATTGACAACTTTTAATGCAAATTTTCGTTTCTAACGCCTTGTGGCAACAGGTTTACATTTTCTAAAGGTCTTTGTAACAGGTACCACGATTGTTAAACATTTTCCTTCCTTAGCAGCATCTACCATGACGATATTACGCTATTTATAATTTGCTTTATCAAAAAGTAATACCTTATAATATTTTTGCATTAGGTGGGGCAACAAACTACATACTACATAATGTACTTTTATTTAACAGAACATACAGTTAAAGAAAAGTTGACTGTCGGGCTCAATGACGCATCTATATGTATAAGTACGTCTTTATAAATATGATTTTTTTTGCTTATTTTTCATTCGTTTATTGTAGTCAAGGCTACTTAGTTACACAGAATACGTATGTAAACAGTACGAATCTTTGATTTGTATTTTAGCTAAAGCCTTAAAAGCGGGGGAAATTCCAGATTGGTATTAAGTATCTCTCAGAATGGGTAATGGGTTTTTTCGTTAGCAAGTAGGTACTTGAGTAAGTACTTCCATTTCGTATTAGGTATGTGTTCTCAAGTATATTGGTGGTTTATAAGTTAGAGGAAAACCAACTAAGAATATGTTTATAATATTATGTTCCTCTTTTCAAAATAATGTAACCATAGCAAATTGTCAGTATTTTTTAATTATTTTAAATAAACACTTTTAAAACCAACTGTGTAATGATGGCTTCATTAGTGGTATTCATATGAAGGTGACAAGGACATGGTTCAAGAACCTATCCTTATGACGTTTTTGAACAGCGTGAAGGAGTAAAGATACTGTACTTAACTTTGTTATTTTATAAATTTGATGAAAAAAGTGTAAGACTGCTTTTAAGCAGCATGTTGAATTACATAAATTAGAAACAGATATCATATTATAGAATATGTAAAAACCCATTTAATTAGGAAAATAAGACTGCTTTTAAGCAGCATGTTGAATTAGATAGATTATGAACAGATATGATAAGAATATGTGAGAACCATTTAAACTAGAAAAGTAAGAAATAAATTGACTTTTTGCGATACAATTATCATAAAAAAATCGATTGTGACTGGGGGACACAAACTTCGGAGCCGCCATTTCCAGGTCATTGTGAATGAATAATATAAGTGAATAACCTTTATGGATCTGCTTTGCAAATTCGCGTATAAGATGAAAAAGAAACGAGTTCAAATTCGGGGAAGTAGCGGTACTATAGCGGTTTTCGAATGACGTGTCACGCACCAGTCAGACAGGACGATAATTTTACTGGTAGTAGAAAGCTGACATAAGATTGTACCTGATATTTTTTACCTATTGACTCCATTCTATGTATAAACATTCGATCAACTTTCAAAATATAGTTTTCATTTCAAAGTTAAAAAACAAAATCGAAACGTCGCTGGTTTTATTTGAAAAAGTTGTGTTATGATATATTTTTTTTAACACAAAAAAAAATATATACTAAATACACATAATAATGTGTTAAAAAAAATATATCATAACACAGCTCTTTCAATTAATGATGATGATTTTGGTAACTAAGGTGTCAATTAATGCAAACTATTTCTTTCTTTCATTGTTATCCTACAAAATCTTCTTCTTTATTAAACTTTGTCTCGTACTAGTCATAATGAACACATCCTCATAATTAACTGCATTCCCGTGCATATAAGCATATGACCTCGAAATCAGTCAAGCCATGGCCGAGCCGTATGTAAAGAGGAAGGAAACGATTTGCACATATAAATCCCGCGAATCTTTTGAACTGTTTCATAGTTCGTTTTTTTATGGCATTGCTGACAGACGAGACGGCAATACCAGAGGTACTATCGATGCGCTGCCGGACTTATAAGTATTTATAAACCAGTCTTTCAAAGGACCCCACTTTATACCTCCGAGGGAAATCTCTATTTCAAGATAGAAGCGCAAAGGGTTTTATCACATGCCATCCAAATTTAAGATCAAAATAAAAAAAACACTCCTTTGGTTAAGAAAACATTCTGTTCTAGAATGGGTAAGTGACCCGTATCGGTCACTCGGTTAAAATGATAGAATGCTCCGTGACAATCTAGTTAGCATGTTCTACTAACTTGGTTTTTTCGTGTAGTGCAAATTGTATCGAAATGAAACTACAGTTTAAATTCGTTAATAATAAAAATGACCTGTGTAACGCGGGCTTTATTTAGGAACCACAGAGTTGTGCACGAAACGCATCCTCTAGCAGCGCGAAACTAGCGCCGCCCGCCAAAACTCCTGTCAAAACAGTTGACCCGAGACTCGTCCGCCGGCCGCATCACGCGCCGACGCATTTAGTAGTTTTAATTAGTTTTACGTGTCTTTTACCTCATTGTTTGCCATTTCCTGTGTTCCTTATAGTTCTACAATATAGTTTATGATAGTATTGAACCGTGCATCGAACTTATTTACCCCAAAACACCCCCTGAGAAAATACCATCATTACAGTGACGCCCAACTCGCGGGCACGGTTTAATTCAGCGAAAATCGTCATAAACTCTCATATAAACTAATAAGTGCAGTGACCTATCGTGCTAACACAATATCGTGGACCTTTTACCGATAGTGCATTTACCGGGGCTACTCACTCTTTAGCAGGCCCCACGTTGTACAGCCTACTTGTAGACGCAGGCGTAGAGTTTAAGGAAACTTCGAGAACCATAGGGCTTGCTGACGGTTCACAGCAAGTACGTACCGTACTGGAGTGCGATACCACCGTCACCTTGAAGGGTCGCGCTATACCCACTACTTTCTTGGTTTTACCAAACGCGCGGACGCGAACTCTTCTGGGTAGGGATTTTATAATAAATGCTTGTATCCTGTTGGACTTACCACAGAGCAGCTGGAGTTTTAACGATAAGCCACAGCGCTGGCATCCGTTCACCACCAGCTTCGAGCTAACTACCACCGGCCAGACGGAGCTGATGAAGGTAGATACGACGATCCTAGAGCTAAGGAATAATGAAAGCACCAAGCTTACCTCAAATCAGAGAGCCCAGCTAAACTCTTTGGTAATAAAGAGAGCTGACCGTTTTGCGAAGGAAGGGCCTCCGACAGAGTGTGCCACGCACCAGTTGAAAGTCGACGCTCAACAGGAACCCATCGCGCCACCCCCAGTAGATATCCGGGAGAAACAACTCAAGGACCCCGAAGTCGTCGAGAATCTGAAGTCAGCCGACGATCCGTTCAGGGGGAGGGGTTGGTCAGGCCGAGGTTTTGTGAGATCAGATGGCAAACTGTACAGGTACGGACCGGAAGATTGCGACGAAGATACCGCATGCCTAGTCGTACCTAGACACGAACGTGAGAAAGTTATGATGGAATACCATAATGCACCGCTGGCAGCACATGACAGGAAGCGCACACATGGTAGAGTGAAGCCGAAGTTTATAACCCGTAGAGAAGGACCGGATAAACCGTCTTATCAGGTTTTAGGAAGGTATCACGTGTCTCAGTTGACCCCATTCGTAGGCGATGTACAACAGCCAGTCAATGAGAAACGGAAACGTGGTAGGCCTAAAACATATCTTGACTGACCAAGACGCGAGGGCGCGTGTCCAGGTCAGAGGGGGAGGTTGTAACGCGGGCTTTATTTAGGAACCACAGAGTTGTGCACGAAACGCATCCTCTAGCAGCGCGAAACTAGCGCCGCCCGCCAAAACTCCTGTCAAAACAGTTGACCCGAGACTCGTCCGCCGGCCGCATCACGCGCCGACGCATTTAGTAGTTTTAATTAGTTTTACGTGTCTTTTACCTCATTGTTTGCCATTTCCTGTGTTCCTTATAGTTCTACAATATAGTTTATGATAGTATTGAACCGTGCATCGAACTTATTTACCCCAAAACACCCCCTGAGAAATAACATCTTTACACCTGTTTTATTAAGCGAAGTTATGTCAATTACAAATAGGTGGAATAGAGGACAAGGAGGACTACATGTTTCTTTAGAGATCTCTCAATTTACAGATATTTACATCAACACATGGCCATAGGTACCTCTGTGTCCGTAATTACCAGCACTCAAATTTTACAAGCCAGAACGCAGCAACCTTGTCAGCAAATCCCTCCCCTTTTTACAAGAAGCTACTAATACTAAAATTCGTAAACTAATAGTCCGTCCACATCCTGGATACGTTTCATCAGGCGAGATTGAAACCAAAGGATGGTCTATTATTTATAAAAAAGCACGTCTTTCTATAGACGTAAGTAGGTAAGTATATAGATGCGTCATTGAGCCCTATAGTCAACTTTTCTTGAACTGTTTGTTCGGTTAACTAAAAGTACGTAGATTATTGCCCCCACCTTACTGGAGGTCAAACTTAATTATGAAATTATCAAAATGATATCTTGATCTATTAATCAGTCATTTGTCACTAAAGTAATACATAGCAAACAAAAACCACGTCACTAAGATCAAACTAACAAAAGAATTATTTCGTTTTAAATTTTGTTATCAAGGTTTCTTATCAAAGGTATGACCTTGCTAAACAATATTATCAAAATTTCCCAATATCACGTGTTTGTTTAAAAAAATCACTTTGTGTACAATTTAACGCTAAACGTTATAAATTATCTCAATAAATAAATAAGGACATTTAACACAACGCCATTTAATTAGTCCCAAATTAAGCTTAAGAAAACTAAATTTCTGATAGAATACATAATACCTTAACACTTTTTGTACATAGATACATAATGCATACGTACAAAAATTACCATGACCAATCATTTACCGATAAGAGGGTGTGGTCTTTTTATAACCATTTGACCATTGTGTGCTGACAAATGCGGAGATTCGAATTTAATTAATTTTCTAGTGTATATCGAACCAATTGAACTGTTAGGACATTTTCATAGAATGTAAAAATACTTACTGAAATTATATTTTGTAACCTACCATAGTACCTACCAGAACACTGTTTTTATAAATAAATAAATGTTTATGTTATGTTATGTTATGTTATTTTGTGCTTTGACTGTTAGCCGAATTTTGAAATTACAATTTAGTGTATTGTACCCCTAATTTTGAATTAATAATAATAATCATTTATTCATCAATCAAAATAATTGTATGACAGTTGATCTAATACCAAAACAAATTACTTCTCGCACCATTAGTTTCAGCTATAAGGCCGTGTACGTTACATTTAAGACGATTTAAACAAAGGTATAAGTTAGTCAGAAGGCAAAAAGACTAAACAAATAGAAAATAATCTAACAAATACCAATATAAGATAAGATACTAAGGTACAATTTGTCTTCAGTTACAATGAGGAATACTGGGATTAAATATCTATAATTACAATTTATTAGATGATATTTTTTTACACTTGGCCTCATGATCGGCGCAATTGATAATTTTGCAGAAGTCTTCATGGCCGATAGACATTATTTTTAAGGCTCTATAAAGCCTAGTCCTCGCCACATACTTCATGGAAATATACTTATATATATTTTTACAGTAGATATCTACGTGGTATTTTTCTGTTCAGTTTTACGAAAACTTTGTAATGTTGGCAAACTGCGTCAGGCATTTCAAGCCATCAAGTTTCGAAAAAGGAATTCTTTTATTAGAACTAAAATAAAATTAGGAGTTGCAGATTCGTTCAAGTTTTTTATTGTATGTAGAATGTAATGTGGGTTTATGCAATGAACTCCTTTTTAACAGAGTTCTAAAAAGGAGGAGGTTCTTTGATTGTACGTTTTTTTTATCGAATCAGCAAGAGTGCATGCGATTAATTGAAGTTTAAGGACGCGTATTGTCTCCGATTAAGGTTTTTAGATTTCAGGCTAGTAAACGCTGTATTCAGCTGATCAAACTAGTGGAAATTGTGGATATAGTTCTTTATTTTTACATTATTATGTTTTACCACTTAACGTACATTTACACTTATTTAATAAGTTCTTCTTCTTAATTTAATAAGTGAAAGTTATATAAACTGTGTCTCTCAAATTCTTCAGCACTTTTTTTCTTAAAATTAGATCTTTCTAATAAAACTGTTGAGTAGAATTAAGTTTCAATAAGGCCTTAGTTACTAAAGTTCATAAAAACGTATTAATCATGGTGAAAATTGTAGGTATCGAGTATTGTGATTGTACAGGAAAAAACTAACACTTGGAAAACGAGTAGCACAGCGTATATATAGTGACTAGTGTACAGTCCAACCAAATCTGGAAATGCGCTGGCTGGCACAGATTAAACAATATTTATCTACTCGGCCGATATAGGGAGGGATCTGACAGCAAAAGGAAGGGCGTTGGCCCCATTGCAAAGGAATCTTTTATTACTTTTTGTAACTTGAATCATTTTCCAACAAACACTATCTGCACCAAGATCGTGGCTGCGTGATGCATACTTAATGTACCTACGCAAATTACTGTCATTATAGACATTATTATGATGATCGCTTCCACAGGTAAAAACCCTGTGTTTATATTTTTCCTTTACAAAAAGAATTCAAAGACCTGTTATAAAAAAACATTTTTCTTTTGTAACTGTAGAAGTATTTGTCGAACTAGACAAACGAACGATGTATGAATAAGTTTCTTGCGAAACGAGTTTTTGCGATATTTTTTTGTGTAATCCTTACATATTTGACGTCAGTTGGGTTGGGTGCAATGATAATATGCTCTAAATCAATACGTAAGAAATTTTAAATTTATTTCACAAATAATGAATCCTTCAAGTAACTTCTTTAAATCGTAATAACATAATCGCCCCGTGGATTTATCAAAAGTAAAATAACCAATGTAAGTTATATCTAGCTAAGAAATCAACACTAGGGGCCTAAGTCCAACGGAATGACTCCATCTGTCTTTGAATTCAAGGATTTGGATTGTCGGTCAAGTCAACTGTGGCATAATAACACTTCGAAACTTGTAGTGGACAAAGAAATCGGAGCAAACTGGGTAACGATCAACTTTTTCTGACTTTCTACAATACATAGGTGAGCAGGCTTCTACTACTCTATCATAGTTTTAAAATAAAAATCGCGTGATATAGGTAAATCTTTGAAAATGTTTACTAGATTAAGTATAAGATCTGTAACTATGCAAATGTTAACTGTAAATACATGACTGTATTTTCCATTGTCAATGTAGGTATACTTTCCGACGAAATCACATAGGTCCTACTTTTTTAACTATATAACTCATACTAAGAAGTGATGTTACTCATCAGTTCACAGAATTGCGGCTTTGTTTATTTGTATGCATTGTGTGCGTAGTCAAGTCACTAGCTTACCATTATGCAGTGCAATACTACGGGAACTTAGGGGAAAAAAAACATTGAAAGGATGTTTCAATAGAAGAATTACTTCTAGCTTTATGCTTTTATGATCTTAATGGTAGGTCTTTGAACTTGATCGACGAGACGATGACAACAAATGAGCCGACACAGCTGTCGGCCTCGCTCGGCACAGACATGCCATAGGGCCCTCATTATTAAGGGCCAGGTAGTCTAACGACATAATAGGCGTTTTTTGATTCATGTTGCAAGGTTTGGGATGGCTTTACCTGAATATTGTAAAGGACTTACCGATGTGAGCGAGGTCGATGATGGGGATCTCGCCACGAGAAAGCAGCGTCTCTTCTTGTTTGGCCGCCATCGCGGGGGCAGATATCCGCTCGCTTCGCCGACTCACACGCAACTCCAACTCTTATCACTGACTCTCACAGCAATTAGCGATCGCGATTCCCGAAGATAACTTAATGAAAACGATCGATAAGCACTAAACACCGTACGGCACTTTAAAGTTTATTAAAGTTGTGGATGGTCTTTTGGTTACCCCTGGTATAGAAGCGTTCAGAACTCATCTGCATAACCTTGTAGTTTCTGCTCGTGGCGTTCCGCGATCTGACGTAGCAGCAATAAGCTATTCTCACTTGACACATTAAAAATTGTTTTTCGGTTCTCCGTGGCAGTAAGTGGAAGTGTTCCTTCGACGTGTGCGACTATCAGGCGTCGCGCGCCCCCCTGCGTGCGAGTTTTGAATGTCTTTCGTGTGAAGTGGCTCACCGTGTGCGATGAGCGTTACCCTGGCGTACGTCGGCTCTCACTTGTATATCATCGCGCAGACTTTCGCAACCGAGCGGCGTGTCGAAACTGTCGTGCTTGTGAGCACGCGGTGCGGGCGCGTGGCGAGCGGCAGGGACGAGACGCGGTCGGGCCGAGGGTTGCGAGGATACTGACTGACGGCCGTCGCTCGCTCGTGTGGCTGGCGGTGGCGGTGGCGGGCAAGCGGTTCCGTGACTCAACTCAACCGACGCTGGTTGGCGTTGCGTCGCCAGTAGGCTCCCACTCGCGCCTCACTTCGCACTACTCGTTACTAGACTGCTGTATTCTGTGACCACGGCGTTGCCCTCTGCCTGGCGCCGTCTAGTCCACGTAACCTCGCGTACCATTCACTTTAAAGCACAATGCATCATAATTCGGGTCACTTTCCTGTTTTTAAACCAAGACATAATTTCCTTATTCTATCTAAATCGTCATTAAAATACTAAAACAGTAATTTGTCTCCAAGTTCAGAAAACCTTAAACTTTCATGAATCTATTAATAATTAAATATAATATTTATAGCGCCATCTATACTTAACTGCGTCGAAACAACAGCGCCATCTAAGTAAAACTAAGTTCGCTGATTAATAATTTATTTAGCTTTTCATTTGAACCGTGTTTTTCTTCCCATTAGGGTTGCATGTACATTCAAATGTTTGAAATGAAAATGAGATTGTTTTATTTATAGTTTGTTTGTTGATGATTATTTGAGGCACCTCTCGAAGTAAGAGGAGCCCACGTAACCCCCTCGCATGGCTCTCTGCACGTGTTGTTCGAAAAGTCGTCGGTTGCTTTGCAGCTCGTCAGCTGCCTCCTTGTTTAAGGGATCTTCGGGATTTGGTTCCTGGAACGGGTTTACCGATATAACTAAAAATTCTTCATTTTAAGATAATTTGTGTTATACTAGTTCCCTGTTCAAAGTAACGGTAATGAGAATATGAAAAGCTCAAGATCGAACCATAAAGATAGAATCACCTAGTCCTAGTCTATAAGACGATTCCAAATTATCCTTATGATTTTACGGAATTAAAGAATAATAGGGTTTGAGTTTACTCGGCACCCAATACTGAAGGTCTCTTCCAAGGCAACAGATTGAAAAATAAGAATAATAGATGCTATATTCCACCTGAACTTCTAAAGTCGTTTTATCAACATCATCAACCATTTATATACCTACTTTATAAGATATCTTGGTATGCTGATCATGCATAGACAATACTGTAACCAGTTGTGTTGTAATGTAACAAATTATTATTGATACATATATTGCAGTGCGCTCTCTAAGGTCTAATGAAGGAATTCCTTTGACTGACACGTGGAAAATAACACTACCTACTACTTCATACATTAGTTTGTTATTGCAGATGTTAGTAATCATTTTGAGTCAAATCGAAATCGTAAGACGCCCACCCTTTATTATTTTTATGAGCATGTCATGATTATGACGTCATTGATTCGTAATAAGTATGCGCCCAGACATACGGAATGTTGGATTTTATGGAATTCAATTACAAACTAAAGATATCAATTTCCTGATATAGCTCCCACTACACTTATACATATTTTCCTGCAGATTGATTTATATAAAATTACAACTACTGTTGATGCTGATATTATCTAACTGCTTGTTTTTAGTAAACTCTGGGTTATATTATAATGGGTTTACTTTTCATGATGTACTTTAATGTAGCAAATTTAATGCTTTTAAGGTCTAAGGTTTATAAGACCTTACAATGGTTTACATTTCAAAGTTTAAACATTAAATACAAGAAAAAATGTTTGCAATATACCTAACAAGCATTTTTATTATCTAATTTGATTAAATCTTTCACTTAATGATTCCTGAGCATTCATTACATGCAATAAATTATTATCAGACCATAAACAATAAATATTATTTAGGAAAAAAAATCAAGTACTTACCAAGAACAAATACTGCAGGCCATAGACTATAGAGTTGACTGTGAGAACTGGTTTCCAGTCCTCGCGGAGTATATTCAGACAGACATTGCCTTCGAGATCTATGTTAGGGTGATATACTGCTGTTTCACATTTAACTTTAGGTGGCTCATGTGGGTAATTTGGGCCTACCTGGAAAAATATATAAAGGTTGAAATAAGATTGTTTTATTGTCAAAGTTAAAAATATATGGAGATAAAGTTAAGGAAATATTATGAGGAAAACATGTTAAGATGTGTTACAAATTTACAATGTAATGCATTTTATTCCCTTGAATAAAATGCATTACTTAATAAATTACATTGAATAAGGTTTCATTGAATTAATTTTTTTTACTTTGATATTGCATCCACTCATTTTGACGTGACAACGTCTTATAATTCGATAGAGCCGGCTGCACGCACGAAAAAACATGACTCATGAAGCGTTCCGGCGTTCCGGCGTTCTGAGGCGTTCCAAGATGTTTCGAATGACGATTTATTTTGCAGAACCGCTTACAATACCGTTCGTTGACGTTGTCACGTTCAACTATCGTCAGTAAACCGACTTTACAGACAACCATTTTTTTTTAAATAACATTTTTTTTTTTATGTTAAAAAATGTCTCCTCTATCATTGGTGTTTATTGTGTTGATGGCACATATGTAATTAAATAAATCAATAATACATGTATATAATCATTTGAGTGTACTGTTTGTTGCACTGTTACATAATTATACATTTTACTGCAAATGTATTTTATGTTGTTTGTCTGCCTCCTAAACCATAAACGGAGACAAATGTCTAATTAATAATGTCAACTACCATTCACCTAACTCTGCGCAATGAATTTGCTTCCATTCGATCTGATACATAGGTATCTTAGAATAAGTAGATTTGTTTGTCCAACATGAGGCCCATAAAAGTATGATTAGTTAATTTAAATGCAAAGAAATAATACTCTTACCTTAAAACTAAATACAAATCTGCCTCCTCTATAGAACCCTTCGTCTGGGCATATAATTAATTTAAAATTAAGAAGGTCATCTGGATCTGGAAACTCTGTATTACATGTCTTAGGTAGATTTAGTTCATTCAAATCTGAAAACAACAATTTGATGATTGTAAATACACACCTGGTGTACACACCTGGTACATGTGATTCCAATTTATATTTCCAACTATATTAATATTTATTAAGTAATTCTATTTTTACGCGAATATGTTACAAGTGTTACAACGGAATAAGCTATAGGATTTGAACAAAAATATTTTCAGCACTCGAGTTATTTACCTTTTGTGATCCGTAGTTGTGCTGCTGAAGCTCTTTTCTGTGAACCTCCCGCTCTTGCTGTACCTTCCTCATCTTTCTTTTGTTGTTTTAACGAAAACAGTTTAATCATTGTCCTAACTAATCGATAAAATAGAAAATAGAAATAAAGCCACGATCCAAGTTATTATTATTTTGACAGCTTGCTTTTTACTTTTTCACAACATTTTTTTACAAGTTCGTTTCGTATTATTTTATTAACATACAAGAATATGGTTTCATGATTGGCTTTATTTAGGCACCCTGATCACTGAACAATGTAATTGGTCGTAGTACAAGAACTTTTAAAATTTAAGCCAATCAGCGTCCAATCCAGCTTTCAATTTATCTATCTACGCCAGGCTCATTGGTTCATCAAATTCATGGCAGTGCTGCAAGGCTTGAAATGGAATTTACCCATAATCAAAGTTTCAAATTCAATCAATGCAGCTAAGTATAGGCGGCCAAGAAATTGGTTTACCACTCTGGGAGATGTCATCAAAATAGTCCAGTCAAAATAGACTAAAATTATGACTTCAGTTTGCATTAATTCCCAACAAGCTGGATTTTTGTGCAGGCCTTGAATACGTCATTATAAATGATATGTCAAAAGTCCCCATCGATCCCGCTTGTGCGTTGTTTTTTATTCGAGGTCAAAGTTCATAAATTAGCATTTTTTGCTTATATCTCTGAAACAACGAAAGCTATTGAAAAGTGGTTCAGGCAAAGTTTGTACATCGTAAAATTGTCTACAAAAATGATTCAACACTTTTCTTCTACAAAGCATCGCTTTCGAGATATAGTGACTTTAGACCGCAGGAAAATCGTCGAAGATGCTGCGTTTTTTTCATTTCAGCCATTTTATCTGCTTCATTGCCACAGAACAAACAGTATTTCTTGAAATTTACTGAAAAGGGTGATGGGTTCGATGGGTTAGTCCTCCTCCGAGGTAATGAATTGTCTTTTTGTTTCAAGAAATACTGTTTGTTCTATGGCAATGAAGCAGATAAAACGGCTGAAATGAAAAAAACGCAGCATTTTAGTAGATTTTCCTGCGGTCTAAAGTCACTATATCTCAAAAGCGATGCTTTGTAGAAGATAAGTGTTGAGATATTTTTGTAGACAATTTTACGATCTACAAACTTTGTCGGAACTATTTTTCGATAGCTCTCATTTATGACTTTTAAACGCAAATTTATGACTTTAACCTGGGTATTTGCGTTTTTCGCGTATATCTCTGAAACAACGAGAGCTATCGAAAAATGGTTTAGGCAAAGTTTGTAGATCGTAAAATTGTCTACAAAAATACCTCAACACTTTTCTTTTACAAAGCATCGCTTTCGAGATATAGTGATTTTAGACGGCAGGAAAATCTACTAAAATGCTGCGTTTTTTTCATTTCAGCCGTTTTATCTGCTTCATTGCCATAGAACGAACAGTATTTCTTGAAACAAAAAGACGATTCAATACCTCGGAGGAGGACTAACCCATCGAACCCATCACCCCTTCCAGTAAATTTCAAGAAATACTGTTTGTTCTATGGCAATGAAGCAGATAAAACGGCTGAAATGAAAAAAACGCAGCATCTTCGACGATTTTCCTGCGGTCTAAAGTCACTATATCTCAAAAGCGATGCTTTGTAGAAGAAAAGTGTTGAAGCATTTTTGTAGACAATTTTACGATGTACAAACTTTGCCTGAACCACTTTTCAATAGCTTTCGTTGTTTCAGAGATATAAGCAAAAAATGCTAATTTATGAACTTTGACCTCGAATAAAAAACAACGCACAAGCGGGATCGATGGGGACTTTTGACATATCATTTGTAATGACGTATTCAAGGCCTGTACAAAAATCCAGCTTGTTGGGAATTAATGCAAACTGGAATGTCTATTTTGACTGGACTAAAAGTGGTAAACCAATTTCTTGGTCGCCTATACAAAAGATTGGCCAAAACTTTTACTTCAAAGTTCATTTGTGTTTTTTTGTACCGAGTGGATATTTTGTTCTGTGGTATCGAGGAGAGTGTCCATAGTCGCATTTTCGGCATTTTGCCAAAAAAATAAGTGTTACTAACTGGTCTTATTTCTTATAAGACCAGTTTCTAACACTTACTTTGCAAAAGGCTCTCATTAACTTATTCACCCTTTTTGCTTAAACTTTTTTAATGTGTGTAAATATAAGATACTACCGTATGGCATGATTTCTTTGTGTACCTAAAAATAATGTTATGATTGTTCACTTTTATTTTTCTTTGTCAGATATTAAAACAACTACCAAAACCTACACCAATATAATGTATACCCTAAACTTGTAACTATCCCCCAAATGTTTAGGAAAATACCCTCAGCTTAGAACACTCCTGTCTGTCAGTCTGACTGACTGAAATGTCATGTTTCTGCTCTTTTCGTGCGTTGGTTGATTGGTTGCGCTACATTTTGATTTACCTTTCCAAGCAAAGCTATATAATTCTTCTCTCTTATCCGTTTTGAATAAATTAAGCATTATTGTATGCCAAACAAGATAACGAGATGTGGTCAGAAGAGAAGTGCGATTTTTTAGAATAGATTATAAACAGACACAGACATCCTAGTCAAGATGGCAAATCTGGACGAGGATGTGATCGAATTGGGGTCTTCGGACGAAGAAAGAGAGCCTGCTCCTAAGAAGGTAAATAATTGATGCTACGCTACATTGTTACTTTGTCTGTCATAATCTGTTTTCTAAGATCCACTTTAAACATTTGGTTTCAGAAAAAACCTATGCCTAGTGCTATGGTACATATACCTAACAAGCTGCCCGGTGTCACCATAAAGCCTAGCAAGCCTAAAATTAATCCAGTATCTCTTGCCAAAGGGAATATTGGAAAAGGAGTGACTGTCACCAAAGTAACTAGTGGAAGTAATAAATTATCAAATCCATTTGCAAGAAAAACAACTCTGAATGGAAATTCAACTGGGAAGAAACAAAGTATTCAAATAGCTCCACTTTTGAACAACCCTGCTCTGAAAATTTTACCTGTTGTGAAAAAAATTCAACAAATACCCAATAGTAGAATATCAAGACCACCTTTAAAGATCACCAAAGTGGTATCTACCTCTAACCCATCGCAACTACGATCTCCAAGCAAGTTCATTCCAGGCACATCAATTCCCGGAACACTGCCCCCAGGCATTACAGTAAAACGTACAAGTGAACTGCAGTCAGTTTCGAAATGTAACATAAAAACAAATCCTGTAGTCATACAAAAGAAAAAAGTGAATCGAGTAGTTCGTAAAAAGGCACCAAGTGAGATGGTATATGTGAATCTAGATGATGATGACGATGCTGCTTCGAATCCGGTTGGCCCTCAGTGGTACCTAAGACCTGAGGAACAAGATAAAAAAAATGAAATATCTGAATCCCCTGAAAAATCACCAGATTTGAAAAAAAGAAAGAAAGCTTCATCCACCACTGAAAAAGATAAGGATGATGATTTGCAAGAGCAAAATAACAAAGAACCAGAGCCTCCTAATTACATTGAAATAACTATTGAGGATAGCCCGGCCAAACCACGACCTAAAAGTAAAAGAGCTCGTGGAGTGGCAGAGCAAGCCATCACTATTGATGATAGCCCCATAAAAGCACTGGCTGAGAAGCCAGTCCCTACTGGTGACAGTGATGAAGAATCTACTATAAGTAAAGAAAGACATAGTAAAAAGAAATTAGATTATCCTAAAGCAGCTGAAGGAGAAACAATTGAAATAGAAATTGAATTTACTCCGATGGAAAGTGACCAAGCAGATTCACAAGACGGTGTTGAAGCAATGGAAGTGGTTGAAATAGAGGAATCACCTTTAAAACAGGATGAAAGTTTACTTACCAGCACACCAAAGAAAAAAACTCCATCAAAACCACAAACAAAAATGAATGATCTTAGTTCCCCTTCTGTCTCCAAACTAAAGTTAAAGCAAAATGATAATAAACTAGAACTTGGTCCAAAAACAAATGACAGTAAAACTGCTCCGTCAACTCCAGGAGAGTTCCATCCAGTCTTTCAGGCATTCATTGATCTCTGCTTCCAATTAGAGAATTCCGAAGATATGAAAAAAATTGTGGAGAACAAAATTAAACCTTATTACAGAACAGTTCCGAAAGACTACACTGAGTCAGAAATGTTTATTGATTTAGTATCTAGTAAAATAAGTGTAATGAAGGTTGATGGAGCAAAGTTGATGTACATGCATATTAAAGATGTAGTCGATGAGCTAAGTTTACAAAGAAAAATGGCAAGATCACAACCCCCAAAAGTTGTCACTGTAGACAAAGGTAGACATGAATTTTGAAGTTTCCATATTATTCTGAACTTACAGCTAATTAATTAAGTTTATTTATTAATATTTCGTTACAATGACATATGTTACATGGAATCATATGCCAAGTAATTCTAACATACTAGCTAGTAGCTAAAAGAACAAAAACAAAATTAAGTGTAAATAAGAAGGTAGATGATAAACTAATAGGTTGCGAAGAGTATGCTAGCTCCCACCCTAGGCGAACCTGTGTTGTGGGTAGCCAGCCATTCTTGCTGCAACTCAATTGGTAAAACTGCAGTAATCCCCTTTAAAATTTCAGAACAGGAGAAAATTTTGTACGGCGAAGAGAGTGAATTTGATTCCAAACGCCAACGCCAAATACGTAAGCTTGAAAAAACACTGAAAAAACTTCATCGAGCAATACAGAAACTTGAGGAGCAAGAAGTTGATTTTGATGACGAAGAAGATTCAGTCTATTTACTCACAGAAAGGTTGGTATAGCAAAAATAAAGTTAAAAACAATGTTACATAAAAACACTAGACATTTGTTATATTTATAATAATATTGCCTTAAAAGCACTAGATAAATAATCATACAACAGATATTGTTTGTCTATTTACTAACAAGGTTCTATTCTGTCTAAATACATCATTTTTGTTAATAATGTAGCTCAATTGATTTTTCTTTATTTTATTTTAATATTGCTATTGAATGCTGGTTTTAAATAAACTTGTACTCCATACACAGTGAAGAGGACGATACCAAGGAAAAAAATCAGCCCCTTGAGAAAGATGAACTGTTGAAAAGGTGTGTGGAGAGATCCATTATGCTTTAATTTGCATAAATTCTGTATCATTTTTTTTTCTATCCAAAATTTCTGTTTAATTTATAATTTGGCATGTATACCGTCTCAAAGTCATTCAAACAGACAGAGAAATGGTCTGATGATAAATTTGGAAGGTAGACAGAATTCCTTTATGAACTTGTAGTCTAGCAGTTTTTGGGATAGTTATGATAGCACTGCAGATTTATTTCATAGAACCTTTCCTTTGAAAATCTTTGTATATTTCTATATCTTTGTAATAATATTTTATTACTCATATTGATTCATTTATTTTTAAATACTTGATCATTAATTAAATGACATCATTATATTTTTTTTTATATTTCTCAAATATATATTTATCTAGTGCTTATTTTGTTTAAATATATGTTAAAATAAGACTTGTAGATAGTGAAAGCAATGTTTCGCAATGTATTATATTGTAGGCTTATTAATATAAAGCCTTTCAACAACTGCTATACTTTTTATCTGTTTTAGATACAAAGAAAGAATGATCCGAGTGCATGCAAAGTTCTGTCAGCTGACAAACACAAAGATGCCATCAGAGCCAAGGGTCCATATCGAAGCTCGCCCCGGTCAGCCCAAAGGTCCAGCAAAACGACTTGAAAAATGGATCAATAAGAAAGTACCGATTGGTACACCATTGCCCTTCCCCGATTTCCATGATGTACTCCGATGTGTTAGAGAAGCTAATCAAGAGGACAAGCTGTCTTGGAATGAAGTTGATGTTATGGAAGAAGGTAATTTTATTGAATTAAATAAATAAATAATGCTGGACAATCCACACAACATCATCTAGCTCCAAGCTAAGCAGAGCTTGTGTTATGCGTACTAGAAGACTGACATACTTAATACAATACTTTAAATAGATATATATTTTTTATTATATCTACATATAAAATACCCAGAACACCCGGAATAAATATTTGCAGATCATACAAACATTTATCCTAAGGCGGGAATTGAACACGCAATCTACCGCGTCACTCGCCAAAATTACGGCGATGTTTTCAAACTGGTCTCAGTTTGATAGTCCTGAAGCATTATTTCTGTAGTTAGTTGATTTGTTGTAATTACTTATGCATAATTATGTATTTTTTGCAGCTCGTGATTTGTTCACAAGATGCGGTAGAAAATTACAGAGACGAAGACAGGAAAATGAATGGAGACTAGCAGCAGCTAGAATTCAATCTGAACTAGACCCTGCAGAAGAGAGTGAAGACTTAAAAAAAGCACTCGAAGATAACAGACAAGTAGCTTATAAGAAGGAAAGTGCAGTTTTCAACAAGTAAGTGCTAAACCACATTTATTTAACCCGTCATCCTTTGTATGATGTGCGTATAGTCCATGAATATTTATTTAAATATTTCTTACTAAACTGCGGTGTTATATTTTGTAAAATATGACATATTTTTTTAGATTCGCTGATAGACAGAACCAGCTAAACCTTGAGGCAGTAGAAATAGGAGACAAAGAAGCAGAAGAGTCGCCAGTAGAGAGTGAGGATGATGAACCAACAGAAGAGAATACATCTCTCCACACCAAGGAAAAAAGAAAAGCAGGACTCAAAAAGTTGTTAAAGAAAAAATCCATAAAAGGCATGAGTGAAAAAGACCCAGCACCAGCTGAAGCTAAAAGTTCAGATAGAAGTAAAGTTGAGGAAGAAAAAGAGACTGATAGTAAAGAAAATAGTTCTAACGGTGATAAAAAAGAAAATGATCAAACTAATCTCATTACAGACCCTTTGTCAGACAATCAAAAAAACATAGACAAAGATCCTTTGGCAAAAACTGATGAATCAGAGTCTGAAAAAATTCATTCACTCAGCGACGATAGTAACAAAATAGGTTCAGACATAGATGAACTACATCTATTGCAGAAACTGCATTCTGATGCATTTGATTCGTCTACTCTTGAATCTTCTGATTCCGAATCTCCAATAGCTATTTCCGACACTTTATCAAGTGAAGATAATAAAAAACAAGCAAGTGATGTTATAAGTATTGAAAATTCAAGTTATTCTGAATCAGAGAAGAATGATGAACAAGATTATGAGG
This sequence comes from Ecliptopera silaceata, assembly GCA_932527185.1. Lineage (NCBI taxonomy): Eukaryota > Metazoa > Arthropoda > Insecta > Lepidoptera > Geometridae > Ecliptopera > Ecliptopera silaceata. The sequence goes on along the minus strand of OW052193.1, from coordinate 8,477,525 downwards.
CAGTAAGATTTTCGCAGAAAAAAGTTGTATCAGAATCCGTCAATATTCAAACAGAAATTGAATGTTCCAATACGGGAGTGAAAATAAAAAAATGCATTAAGAGTAGTAATGATGATGCGTTCAGTGAGTCAGTTGAGGACATTTTACTAGCATCGTCTGATGATGAAGCTAATAAAAGTGGACTTGAGAAAGATCCCCAATCAATAGATGAAGAAACAAATGATAAACAATCGAAAGATAATAATAACCAGAACGTAACGAACGTAGATTCTGAGCAAAATGATGATATTACTGATGCTAGTTCCATGGATAGTATTGAAATGACAGCGGTCACACGTAACATAACTCAAAAAAATACTGAAGTCACCAGTATAACTTCTGCAGATACTACCGATGAAGATAATTCCAAGAATTCTGCAGAAGTCACTACCAACACTGTAAAAATTGTTGAAAATGACAATATTACAACTGTACCGCAACAAAATCACGTTCTAACAAGTGTCGACCCAACAACAACCATCGGTGATACTAACAACAAATCAGAAAATGGTGAAGATGAACCAATGACAAGCCTCACAGAAATTGAAGCCGATACAGTAAATAATCCTAATTCAGCGAACGATGAAGTGATGTCTGAAGTAGAAAATAAAAAAATAGAAGAGACAACAAAACTCACGGAAATAATTGAAGATGCAAATACTGATAAATCTGATATGGATACTTCTGAAGCAATCAGTGAAATGAATACAGTAAATAATACAAATTCAATTGAGGACGAACTCATGCCTGAAGTGCAGAATAAGAATTCTGAAGTGGCTACAAAAAACACGGATCTTGTTGAAGATAAAATTACGTACCCTGATAAACCTGAAAAAGACGGCGAAGTAACGTCAACACAAACTACAGTTATAAATAATAGTCCAACAGCAATAATTACAGATTAAGATTTTAATAATCCAAATATAATTGGCATTTATATAAAGTTGTTTAAACAATTAATTCGTAAGAAAATCTGAATACCCGACGGCAGTTTATTATTATTATTCGTTTCTACTTTATTATCAAACTATATCTAGACTGAGGTCTTATCATACCCCATTAACGAAATTCTAGCAGTATTCCATTGTTTCTTTATTATCCTTTTCGTCTTCATCGTATTCACATTTTTTGACGAAATATCAAACGCCATGAAAAATTACTTATAGCAGGCGGGTCTAACTATGCGAGTAGCCATTTTTTTATACAACGGTTGGTTGATTTTAAGAAGTTATGTATTTATATCTACGCGTTGTATTATATTCTATTGTTTATTCTATTATCTGTAGGAGATCTTGACTGAATACTTTTTCAATCCTAGAGTTTGGATTATACTGTGCTACAGTACCTCTACCATGAGTTGTCACAGTAAAATCGCCTGACTTTACTACAGTAGTTACGTAAATATTAGTATTACGAATTTTAGTAACCAACTATCCGCTAGAGGCGCTGTATAAATATTCATACATTTTTTTAACTACAATCGCTAGCGAGTATGGTATATACATATATAGTATAGTAAAAACTCATGGTAGAGCTACTGGTTTGACTATAATCAATACAATTTTAGATATCGATTAATAATTTTGTTCTGTAGTTAGTTGATTTCAAGCGCTATTGTACGCAATTATATTTGAAAGATCTCGCTGGTACGAAAGAGCATAGGTACTTCACTCAATTTGCGTTTTTTATACTTACTGCAAAGTTTGTTCCTGTATGTTTTTAATTCTATAAATATATTGATCACAATAATATAAGTTGTCGGCGCTTTAGTTGTAGAAATATTTTGTAACTTAATGAAAATAAATTCAGTTCGGTAATAATGTACTCTGATTATTTTATTAATAGTGGTAAGTAAATCAGTGGTAATGAAATCAGGCTTTTAAGGTATTGAAATCTCTTTATCGTAGTAAAATATGAGATCACTATAATATCACCGAAAATAGCTTGAGAATAAAATTAAATAATCAAATATATCTAATAAAAACATATGTAAGTAGTTATTACGTTATTATGTTTTTATTATGACCGTGGCTGGATGCAAGTAGAGGATGGCCGAAAATGAAGTGGTCGGATTGTGTGAAAGAGGATATGAATGTGAAATGAGTAGAATCAGAGTTGATGATTGATGATGAATGATAGGAGTGAGTGGAAGATAATTAGCGTGGGATAAGGGCAGGGTATGATGAGATAGTTATGTTTAAAAAGCCCATTATTTACTAAATTTTGAGTTCAACTTCCAGCAGTTATCGTGTAAATTTCTAAGAAAATATCAGCACATGAGTTACATAGATATTCAACATTACTAAAGGTAAATAAACAATATAATAAAAAACAATTGTTCAGTCGTCACAATTTATTTACATATTTACAAAAGTCCCAGCGTATGTACATAATAAATTATCTTTATTTACAGTTATGTGAAACAGACAGGTCCCACTGAGAATGTGAACTGGTGATCAGCGTCTGCGAAGAGTAGCGGTTGGAAGTCACTTATGGGCAGACGATCGGTTCTTGAAGTCTTTATCTCGAATACCATCTCGCCTACACCATCCTGTGAAGGTTTAGGTAAATCATGTAAGTCATTATTTAAAATCTGTTTATTCATGTATCATACTGCTTTGTCTAAGACACGAAGAGAAAATTCCGATAGTCTTTTTATAGATTGTTCTTAGAAATACTATTGAGATAATAGGTGGAATTCGAAAACATTGCCACGCAGCCGCTAGAATTTAATCTACCAAGCAAAAAAGCTTGCATTTGATTCAGAGTGATAGGTAATACGTCAGATGTAGCGTTCTATCTTCTATCGAATGCAAAATTAGAATTGTTACTCCAAGTTGTTTGGATAAAGTAGGATCAACTCTACGCAAATCTTTTATGTATTCAGACTGCTTTTGCGCCTGGTTTGCAGACTTAGCATATTAAATATAAGTATAATGGTTATAAGAACGCACCTTGCAGTTGTCTCGTAAAAGTTGTCGCTCTCTAAATTCAACCGCGTTCGTTCCAAACAGCTTTACGTTGCCTATCCTCGTTGGCTCTGATGGGATATCGGATCTGAAACGCCAAAAAGTAATTAAAGTTATTTTAATAAATTATTCAAAAACAAAAAGCCAAAAAGTATGTTAGTTATTTTAATAAATTATTCAAAAACACCGTACTGGCGACATACATTTCTAAATAACCAACAGTCAAAAGTTTCCTTTTCACAATAAAACTTTTTCAACTTTTTTCCTGGCCTACTTTAGAAAAGTTTATTGTTTTATCATTCGTAGGTAAAAGTTTACCTTTGTGGCGTTGTCGTATCAAGGCAATTGTAGGTGAAATTCTGTCTCGCTCCGTTTGATAAAAGCCTCAAAAAGCGTAGTTGTATTGCACCAAATCCTTCGCCGTCATACGTAATCTATAACAAAACAAGCAATTAATTAAATATGCATAATGCCGTTGACAACAAACAAGAGCCTATTAATATGCTAGAGACTTTAGGTAAAGTACTGGTAGGTACTTAGATTAAAACATGAGCTTGTTAAACTTACTCTGTATCCATCATCCATCTGTGAGAACTTCTGAGAAGTGCCGTCAGTATTGTAAATTCCCATTTCTCGCTCATCGGGATATAGACACGTACTAGATCCCTTACAGTAGACTTTTATTGGCCGTCCACTTATACTGCCTCTGGCGTCTATCCAGTAGAAACCTTCAAAAAGAAACAAACCTTAGATCACAGTAAATAATAATAATAAATAATGCTGGACAATCCACACAACATCATCTAGCCCCAAGCTAAGCAGAGCTTGTATTATAGGTACTTAGAAAACTGACATACTTAATATAATACATTACATAGATAGATATTTTTTATTATACATATAATACCCAGAACACCCGGAATAAATATTTGCAGAACATACAAACATTTATCCCAAGGCGGGAATCGAACCCGCAACCTTCCGCGTCGCAGGTGGACCATCGCCCACCGCGCCACATCGGTCGTCAAACACACAAAAAACAGTGGATGCATCTCATCGAGGACCTGTTACCTGCCTTAGTTAGACGAACACAAGTAAGGTGTAAATATGTCAAAAATAATACCATCTGTCATGTTGATATGCGAAGTCCTCAAATCTCGGCAGGACAAGGCCGGGTTGCTTCTTGTTCCGCGCGGACGAATAGCAGTCTCCAACTCGGTTCGAGCTGCTATAACCCCTGTCATTATTTCTTTTACCCACTCGATCTCTTCATCTTAAACAGATTTAATTTAATTGTTAGTGTTAAATAGGTTTATTTTATATGCAATATTATTTCAAACAAACTCATCAGTAGTAATTTCTCCAGTGAGATGTTTTTGATCATAATTTGCATAAGCGCCCAAGACATCGTTGCTTTCTATAAAGGGTAAGAGCTCTTTACGTACTATGTTTGATGGATAAGGAGATAATTTTGAATGGGCAAAACTGTGTCTTGTGCACGTAAGCTGAAAGATTTGTGTATTACTATTTTCAAACATACCTTCTTCAAAGTTATCTTCAGTTGCAGTTTCAACAGAATCCTCAACACTCCGTCGTCTTCGATACGATGAGAACAGTTCCGCGGGAAGTTGTGGCGGTGGCGCTGGAGGTCCCGGTGGGCCGGGGGCTCCAGGCGGCCCGGGGAGCCCGGGTCGGCCTTCAGGACCAGGCTCTCCTTTCAGCCCGAGTTGACCTTCTGGCCCAGTTAGGCCTGCGGGACCTGTATCGCCCTTCAGCCCTTGTAATCCCGCAGGACCCTGTTGAAGAAGAATTTCCATATATCTGACAATAACGACAATAGGTTTAAAAGGTTTAACGTTTTTAAAAAAATGAAAATAGTTTTTTAGCTCTATCGTATTGCTCACCATATCCCCTTTAGGCCCAGCCGGACCCACGGGCCCAGTAGGTCCTTTCTTTCCAACCTCTCCCTGGTCTCCTTTTATTCCCATGGGGCCAGTGTCTCCAATATGACCTTTAGGGCCCCGGTTGCCTTTATCTCCTCTTACCCCTTGAGCGCCTGTTAAACCAATTTTACCAGGAGGTCCTTCCGGCCCAACTATGCCCGGTAAGCCAACTTCACCCTGAAAAATAGTAGTTAAACAATACAAATTATAATCAGGACAGGTCCAGTTTTTTGATGAAAATATAAAGATCGAAAAGCTATAGCTTTTGCCCTTACATTAGGTCCAGGAGCTCCTCTAACGCCTCTTTGTCCTTCGGGGCCCGGTGATCCAATGGGGCCTACTGGACCCGGCTCTCCCGTCACGCCTTTTGGTCCAATGTCGCCTTTTTCTCCTGGCTGGCCTGGACTTCCTTGAATACCAGCTGGGCCTTCGGAGCCCTAAAATCGACAAGGTTAGATAGTTTTGCAGATCGTTTCTCTGTGTTAATATAAACCTTAGTTTTACTAGTATTACGATGTCTATGGTATCATTGTAAGTAAGCCATTGTCCCAAATATTTTGACGTTCGGTTAAGTCGAACAATATCTTTGTCATTAATTTATGTTTCACTTACTGGTGTACCAGGCAAGCCAGTCTCTCCTGGCTTTCCCGATAGTCCAATAGGTCCAGGTGGACCAGATGGACCAGTGCTGCCCTCTTGGCCTTCCGGGCCTGGTTCCCCCTTAATGCCATGAGGACCTGTTTCTCCCCGCTCTCCTGGAATACCCGCGGGTCCTGTGTCTCCTTTAGGTCCTTCAGGGCCTGGAGGTCCTCTGGAACCGGTTTCACCTTGTGGACCAGGAAGCCCGTCATCACCTTTCATGCCCATGGGTCCTCTAGGTCCCTGCCAAATAAAATAATTATTATTGAAGGGCATCGGAAAGCCATTAAATCAGGTGCCTAAGTGTTGGTAGTTAAAAGGTCACGAACAACTGAGTTAAGACCGGTGAATAATTGAGCATTAAGTTACCATTTTTCCTTCAGGACCTTGTACGCCTACTGGACCTGGCAGCCCCGGACTGCCCACTTCTCCTTGCTGCCCTTCAACTCCACGCGGACCGAGTTCGCCGGGCACGCCCTTTGGCCCTCTACGACCTGGAGCTCCGGTTGATCCAGGAGGTCCAGTTTGCCCTGTAAGTGACACAAGTTCACTTTTAGCTACTCTTCACTATAACTTTTTAAATAATTTGATAATTCAATATCACGCGATGTAGTTCACTTTTCTAGTTACATTAGATAGTCTTATTAAGGTTTATACCACCTCTACTAAACCTCAATGATTAAAGTTTATTTCATGAAAAAAACTTTGTATGAAACTTACCCATTGGTCCAATATCTCCAACGTCTCCTTTGAGTCCCTGTTGTCCCTTCTCTCCTTGCAATCCTATTGGTCCCGCAGGTCCTAATGGACCACGAACACCGTCAGCACCTGGCAGCCCAGTCGGTCCAGTATCGCCTTGTGGCCCTTTTTCTCCTGGTAATCCAACAGGTCCTGATTCACCGCGCAAGCCTTGAATGCCTGGCGCTCCAAGCGGCCCCTTTATTGAATGTTTACATTTAGAACAGTCTTTGTCATGTAGTAACATCTGGTGGTCTGATAGAGATCTAATGATAGAGAGTAACTTACAGGTTCACCAGCCGCTCCTTTGAACCCTTTCTCGCCTGGTGGACCAGCTTCACCCTTATCCCCATCTTCACCTGGTGGGCCTACTGGCCCAGGTGATCCAGTCAGCCCTCTTGGACCGGAAAGTCCATCACGACCAATAGGACCTAAAAATGTTATGTTTACATACATGTCATATGTATAATATTACCAACGTAGTTTTTTTAATGGTTTAAGTTCTTACCCAAAGGCCCAGGTTCGCCAAGTTCGCCTTTCTGTCCACCTGGTCCAGGGGAACCACGCGGTCCCTCACGACCCTGTGGTCCTTGAGGTCCTTCATGACCTGTTTCTCCGGGTTCACCCTTGTCTCCTCTCACTCCTGCTGGTCCTATTGGGCCGATATCACCTTTGCCACCGGGGATACCCTGTCATTATAGGTTTTTTAAACTTGGAAAATGTAAAGACATTCATTTCATTAAGAAATTTGATATAGGTTCTTATTATGTATTGTTTATATATTGGGTAATCCTTACCGATGCACCTGGCAACCCTGGATCTCCAGTATTTCCCGGTGGCCCTGGAGACCCTACTGGCCCAGGTTTCCCTTCAGGTCCGTGAGGTCCAACCGGGCCTTCTTTTCCAACTTCACCCGGTGCGCCCACGTCTCCTGGCGTACCGGGTATTCCCGAAGACCCTGGGGGACCTTGAGGACCGGGTTCACCTTGTTGCCCTTGAGGTCCCACAGGCCCAGATGGACCTGTTTGTCCGGATGTTCCTGGTTCACCCTGTTGAAATACGAGTGTTACGAGGTCCTTTAACTATAAAATTATATAAGTATTTATAATTTAATACAGTTATTTCACAAAAAAAAAGGTTACGTCAAATTATAATAATTTCATACCGTTGGTCCTCGTTCACCGACAGGGCCAGTTAGACCTGTTTTTCCATCTGAGCCGGGTGGCCCGATTGCGCCAGGAAATCCTCTTGGTCCCTCTAGTCCCTGTGGTCCCCGTTCTCCGACGGAGCCAGGTGACCCTGGTTGGCCAGTGTCGCCTTTAGGGCCAGGAGCGCCATCTGAACCACGACGTCCTCGTGGTCCTCTATATCCCTATTAGACGATCTAGATTTTATTATTTGAGAATTAAAATAAGTGCGATGTAAATTGTGGTTGAAATTTGATTAGTATGTTTTATTTCACTGCTCATATAATGCTTGTCAGTTACTAAAAACGAGAAATCTGCTCGAGTTACATATAAGGAATTGATACTTACACGAGCCCCACTTTCTCCACGATCTCCAGAACTGCCCACCAAACCCTGTACGAAGAGATTTATTTTTATATTCACACTACATATTAATTTGTAGGCCCAAATCAGGATTCATTTGTTTACCATAGATCCTTTGTTGCCCCTTCTGCCTCTACGCCCTGAAGCACCTTTGTCGCCTTTTTCTCCTTGACTTCCCGGGTAACCTGCTAAACCTTGAGGACCTGTTGCACCTTTTTCACCGCTAGGGCCGATCGGTCCAGTTTCTCCCCTAGGACCTTCAGCTCCCTAAAATAATAAAAATAGTTCGATAAATATATGCCTAGCAAAATTGTGTGCCTCAGGCATGAAATACATGATAGCTAAACGTTCAGCGACGACTGCGTTGATGTATTTTTAACCTTTATTCCTTCTGGTCCTTCGACACCAGGCGGTCCGGGTTCTCCCAATAAGCCACGATCCCCTTTTTGTCCTATTTCTCCCTTTTCGCCCTCAATGCCTCTGAGTCCTTTGTCACCTTTATCGCCTGGCAAACCCCGTGGTCCATCATCTCCTTTAGTACCGCGACTTCCAGGAAAACCTAGCATGCCCTGAAAATGTCAGAAAATCTCGTTCATCTTATGCCTGCTTTAGTATTATTTCAGTTTAACTTATGTATACTTTTTTGAGACTTACTTGAGGTCCGGAAGGTCCAGTATCTCCCGGGGAGCCTTGCTGTCCTGGGTTGCCAGGAGTTCCAGGAGAACCTTCAGGTCCTGGAAGTCCAGACATTCCTGGCTTGCCTTGAGGGCCCTTAAACAATTATTACTCGTCATTAAATACTATCTACAAAAATAAAACTTATTTTTGTGTGCAATAAAAATAAAAACATTACTTGTATTCCTGGCGCACCAATCGGCCCTTGAGGCCCAGTGGATCCCATCGGCCCCATAGTGCCAGGCTGACCCTGCTGACCAGGTGGACCAGGTTGACCCGGTGCACCTTTAGACCCTTGTGGTCCTTCTACACCGGGCATCCCTGGATATCCGATCAAACCTGGGAAACCTCTCGGCCCCATAAAACCTCTTGGGCCCTGTAAAATACTGACAACATGAGCCTTAAAGAGATACGACTGTGAAAGCATAAAAAATACCAGTAAGGCTTAATAAAGTTTTGAAAACCGAAAACAAATTAGCTTCTGGTTTACTCACTATTTCTCCAACAAAACCTTGCGGCCCCGGCGGTCCATCATCTCCCGCAGGTCCATCTTGACCTGTCGCTCCAGATTCGCCTTGCACTCCTATCATGCCTCTCTCGCCCTTATCACCAGGCATGCCCGGCAAACCAGGATAACCCTGTTCTCCTTTCACGCCAGTAGGACCAGGCGAGCCCCTTTCGCCATCTCTTCCGGCGTGGCCTCGGCGTCCCAACCGGCCTGACTGACCTTGAAGACCTCTTGGTCCAGGTGGTCCCTAAAACAAAAAACATAGGCTTAACTTTACGTCAAGCTATACTCCAACAGACTATTTTTGGGAATTTATAACATTATATGACAGTAGATGTCGACAAATTTTCAAATATGTAGTTATGCTACTCACCGGTTCACCAATCTCTCCCTGTTCACCTTTTGATCCTTCTGGTCCGACTTCACCTTCTGGCCCGAATGGACCAGTTAAACCCATTGGCCCTTCTACTCCGCGCATCGCAGCCTAAAATACAAATTATTGCGATTATATCATGAATGATTGCTTGTGTTTATTAACTTTAACAAGATGGGGTACTCAAGAGCAAACAGCTTTTCAAAATAACTTACCCTACGCCTCTGATCTAAGAGTTAAAAGTATAGTTTCTAGGACTCATTGAATTTTATGTTTGTCTGTTCCTATTGTATTTTTCTATCATTTAATTATTTCATCTCACATTTGGTGAGTTGATAAAAAGTCATTTCGTATTGCCGCCTATTATTAGTAGAATTTCGCATAATAAGATCGATTACAGATTACAGAAATGCTTCGTATGCATACCATGTGTTGTGTCAGCATCTGTCGTAAAGCCTCTGATTGCGCGTCTGGCCCTTTATCGTTACCCGATTGATGTAGCTGCAATCAAACAAGGATTTACATAATCTTATCCCTTGATTTTTTTTATATCCAAACGTATTTTGTTTGATCAAAATTTAAAAAAGGTTTTTATAGTTTGTGTGATCCTATTATATGTGGGCACATTATAGCTGGGTACATTGGGATAAGGGTTTTACAAAAAATTCACGCTTACCGGCACAACAAAAACATGCCCTGGAGGTCCCGTGAACCCTTGTTGACCCTCCGCTCCAAGTTTCCCCGGCTCTCCCTTAGGCCCCCTAGGACCCTGGGGGCCCGGTGGACCTGGGTACCCTCGAGGTCCCATATACGTGCCAGAGCTCCCGTAATCGTAGTACGTCTCAGAACCGTACGACGAATTTCCCTATAGCAAAGTAATGTTAAAGAAAAACAGTTTTATGATTTCCAATTCTGTTAAACTTCTTTGCGAGTTTAAAGTTAGTTCCGCTTCACAGTAGGCTGTTCAGAATTGATTTAAAACTTTTGCACCGTTTATTTTCTTGACAAAAACGAAGTAGGAAACAGTAAAAGTTGACGTAGGTATTTGAAATAAATTTTGCGATTTACATTCGGAGTTTGTGGTCTTTTGTTTGATTTGGCCATTTATATTGCTGTTTTTTTTTTGTACCTACCGTTATGTATTTTAAGGTAAGCGAGACATTAAAGCTAAGTACGTAAACAACCTCTAAACCTTTGCGATATATTAAAAGATTTCGAGGCAAACTAAAGTATGTTTTTCATAACGGCCATCCCTAACGCAATCTAAAGAGCGGTCTCACTTGGGCCTCATCCGGCGGATGTGTGAGCCAATCCGTGTCGTCCGTCGTTGTCATAGGAGTGTAGGCAGATTCGGTGGTGACGAGCGTCGGCTCTTCCGGTACATCGTCCCTTCGCTTCAGCTAAAATGTTATCGAAAGGTTAGGCTTTTAAACCGAAAGGAGAGTTATAAGACGAATCCGTTGGGCTTAAGCTAGAGCGAACCGTAAATATACATTTGAAAGGTGCTTTTAAGAGTAGGTAATATTATTTCTATGCTATGCAACCTACGCGACTGATCTCGTAGCAATTGTGTCTTGTAGATTTTAAAATTGGTTTGTCTATAGGTATTTGTGAAAATCATAGGACTACATTTTTAGAAATATTTGCTAATAGTTCATACGCTTGGACGCCCTCCTAGATTATTCAACCTCTGAGGAATATGAGGGTTGACCCGTTTCATAAATAGCCTGTGATTATGACCGTAACGCTTTGTCATATCACGTGGAAAGTTGATAGGGGTAGTTTTATTCGGATAATTAAACTAGTGGCTATGAATTAAAACATAAACAGATAGAACGAGATTAACTATAATGTTGTGACATGTTTTTAAACATTTATAAACTGATAATGAAGAAATAAAATAAAGAAAAGCAAGCTTACTCTTGGAGTAGTTAATTCAACAGTATTAGCTGTTAAATCAGGTGCATTCGTCATCGGGATATACTCGTCAGCGTCGGTAAACCTTCCAAAAATACTGTTCTCATCTGAAAAGGAGTATTTTACGATACATTACATCTCTACTCAGGTTTCTGCGCCTCGAGGGCTTGGTCAAATTGGATTGTTGTGACGGATGGATTACAAACGAGGCTTGTTCCGTGCTTTGAGATCATTGAGCTCTTTGTTTGATACCCAAGATGCTAAAAGACTTTTAAACAGGATATATTAGGTATAGAACTGCTTGATAAGAATAAGATTTATCTACTAGTTACCGCCTTACCATTATCAGTAGATCCAGAAAACGCGTATTGGCTAGCTGCATTCCAATTAGGCCTATCAGTCACCAAGTCTCTTCCAGCCCACAGATCCGGTCTGTTTCGAGATTTGTTCCTGCCATAATGACCATACTGTCTCAACCCATCACTGTCCAAAGTATAAGCATTCAATGTTGTTGTTTCAATATGTCCTCGTTCTGTTCCAAACTGTGACCCTGTATCGTAAGGGTTATTCTCAAGCTCCCTGTATATTGGCTCTGGCTCGGTCACATAATTACTATACTCTGAATCAACAGGCAAGTTCTCAATAGGTCTGTATATCGGTTCTATTTCAGCATAGTTGCTGCCTGTAATGAATTGGGCGTCTCCAATTCCACCACAATTGGGGGCAATAGTCGAGCACATTTCGTAAGCGGTGTCTGGCTTGTTGGCGAATTGAAGCAACTCGATGTCGCCCTGCAAATTACCCTCAATTTAAACGAACTATTTGTAGGCCCATGCAAATTAGTGGTGTTTGAAATTGGTCCAAGGAAATAGGCTAGAATTGTTTGTTCTTAGAGAACGCGCACACCGATAGCAAAACGTCTTTTAAAGTGACGTGTCTTGTTTAACTACTTACGTTTATCTATGGGTATCGGAGAATGACGTAAAATAATCTGTCTTACTGCAGTCTTGTCGACGTGCATTTAATAATCTTTATTTTAGTACTAATTACCTAATATAATAACATGATTTTTAAACAAAGAGATGCGAAAAAATTATACTTACAGCGTAGTACTGATCCGGTGTTATTTGCGCGCCCACCACAAGCGCGCCGGCCAAGTTGAAAGTGCTGCCAGGTTTTCGATTCAGCAACAATGTTTCTTTTACTTCACAATCAACCAGCAACGTTGCAGAATTACCCTTGATACTTAGGGCCAATCGATGCCATCTATAAACAAATTCGTTTCCAAAATGTTCCTTTCATAACGTTTTAAGTATTCAAGACAGATACACAAAATAATAATATTGTCCATACGATTATAAATCTGTAAATTAAAATTAAGATATGGAAAATTATACAGTTTAGAAGCCTGTACACAATATGGGCTATAAAAATCCAAATAGAAAACCATTTTTTTAGTAAGATACGTTCATTTTTTTTTTCAAAACGTGCACCCTCCTACGAAGTCGCGAGTTACAGTAGGTATAAGACTGAGTTCCTCAGTTTTTATAAGTTAAATGTTTTTTATTGTGAAAACAAAATTAAAGTTATTTTTTCCTATTCAATTAAACTCGCGTTAAAAGTCAAGCAGAACTGGTTCGTCTGTTCCAAGTTGGTGTCATGATTTTGACAGCTCATTCATCAAAACTCTCGTTTGCCTCAACTTTCACGTGTGAATTTTCGGGTATACCTGGGGGTTAGCACAAACAAATATACAATCGTAGACGTATCGAAACAGTGACGTATTTGAGATACATTGCGCGTTAACATCAGCTTTACTGTCGAACCTTGTAGCGGTAGCGCGCAGTGTGTCTTAAATATGTTACGTTTACGATTGTCACATTTATTCGTGCTCAGCCTTCTGTGCTTAGTTATACTCGTAGCATATAAGCGTATGTTTACTCAGGAATGCGTTATTGCGTTAGTAATTTATCATAATAATTTTAAATATTGTATAGAATGACTAGGCCGTTAAATTAGGGCTTATTTAAAGCGAAATTGCTCTTTGCCTCAGATTTTTCATACTTTTTTCTATTAAGTCACTTAGTAATTTTCAATCAATTACATTGTAGTACCCTTTTGTACACAAATATGAAACAATAAATAAATATTCACGGACATTTCACACATCACACTCTAGCCCCAAACTTTATTTTATTTATTTATTTTATAAGCAAAGCTTATGGGAACTAAATCAGGTACTGATAGAATACATTTTTTGTAAATAAATACATAGATATAAATAAATATAATATATGAATCTGACGTTACAATGATTTTATCTATATTCAAATTAAATTTAAGATATCATTAAATATCAACTGACTGAAGTCATTTTTAAAAAGACTTACTTTCATTCTCATTTAAATTACAAATGTATTAAAACCGTACTAAATAAGCTTTTTTTTATTGAAAGATAAACATAATACCTAAAGACGAGAGTTATTATTAAATAAACTCTTTGACGTACCTACTTGATTCTGTGATACGAAAATACATTATTAATTAAAGATTAATGTTTGTTGTTTTCCCAAATTATCTAATTTAAAATATTCAAGTTTCTTTGTATAAGTTTCAACTTTATGTTATGATTTCAACTTTACAGAACAGTTTTTAATTTAATCTATAATCTTCTTACTTAAATATCGTCTGACTGAAATGCATATAAACTAACGCGATACACTTCTTGCTCATTAAAATGAATGAACAGATATTTTATTAACTGCAGATCGAAGCAAAAGGCGTTCCATAAACTGCTTATTTTGTCTACTCACTTTTCTCGTGCAAATGCTGAGATATAGGGTGACCCATTTATTGTAACCTAAAAATACTTCGGACAGAATGATTTCATCAAAAATCGAATTGTCTTATAAATTGATCCGTGTGTGCATAAACTCGTACTTGGGGTACTGAGGCACAAAGTTATTTCGCTATAAATATTTTTTCTTATAAATTTTTCTAGATCAAAATTAATTGCACTATTGCACTGAATCAATTGGAATTTCGCGTGCGTATTGTGTTTAAGAAGTTAACGTACGTACAATGTATTTAAAAATATTTCTAAATGTTGGGATGGGATGCTAATGCTCGGATGACAAATGCAATAAAAACTATAATAACTATAAATGGACTATTTTGGACTGTAATAAATAAACCACCCTGTATAATACGCTTCGTTTGACTAGTTATACAATAAATTTCTCTTTTCATCCAGCCAAGCAAAAGTATTTGCTTTACCTGTTAATAATTGTGACGATCTCGACTCTCGACGATCGATACATCTCAGCTTATAAAAATGAGCTTTTTGTACTTTATTATAAAAACATATATTCTTATCGTAAAACGATTTTTAATTTTTTTATATTTCATTCGTATCTTATTGTTAAAATATCATTGAATAGAATTTCAGATCGCGAATTAAAAAATACATATTTTGTGGTCGACACATTTCAAAAATTAGTACCTATGTACCCATTACACAAAACATTAGATATTTTATCCCTGATTCGTTATTTAAATAACGCACAACATATAATAACTTTAACTTAAGCCCAAAGTTAAGTTGGAAAAAAAAGCGTATATTTACTATTTTTATTTGCGAAATATTTTTTTTACTAAAACTTGGTTTATCCAACCTACCTTCCATCAGCGATGTCAGCGCGGTATGTCAGCATTTCATTGTCTGGAGGGTCACCACTCGTGTCCTCATAGTACAGCTCTACCATCTTGCCCAGAACTAGTTGCAGCTGTTCGTCGCCCGAGTCAGAGTACAGCACGAATAAAGGATTCTGAACATCTTCTTCTGTGACTGGGGAAAGTAATATGTATTTATGATAATATAGTCGAATTACGAAACTCCTTGTTTGAAGTCAGTTAAAAATGTATTTTTATAACGCTTGTTTTGTTCCATGAATGTATTTTTTTGACGTGACAACGTCTTATAATTCGATAGAGCCAGCTGCACGCACGAAAAAACATGACTCATGCGGCGTTACCTCGCTCTGAGGCGTTCCATGAAGTGCAAGCGAGAGCGCGGAACGAGCGACAAAGAAGCACAATCGGCCTTTGCATTCGTTGTCACGTTCAACTATCGTCAGTAAACCGACTTTACAGACAACCATTTTTTGTAGATATATATAACTTATGTTACCGTATGTTGTTTGTGTCTAAACAGCGTATCTATCAGTGCTCAGTGAATACAATATCGATTTCTCGGTGGCCAGTGGTGCCATGACTCATAATAGAAAGACAATTTTAGGATTCCAACCACAACGCTATAATCATTGATCGGTATATTAATCTACTGATGGATACTATCAAATTCCATTAGATCCTTAGTATCGACTATTTAGGCATTGGTCACGGAATAGTTTGAATGAAATCCAAAACCGGCAAGCATTCCAGGATTTAGTGCCAACATTACATAATAAAAATGTGAACTAGAAAGAAAAGTAATTGAAATATAGATAAAGTTTAAGGAATTTTTCTGAAATAGTGGAGATAATCTTTTCTCATCTATCAAAGTTACAAAATACTTTGCAGACTAACCTGGGAGTCGAACAACGGTTAAAATGGAGAAGTCCTCAGGGAATGTGTTGTAGAACATCCCGGCAGAGAGCTGGTGTAGGGTGCCGTTTTCGTTGAAGCTGTAAGCGAAGTATTCCTCCTCAGGAACTGTGGGAGACTGGCATCGCCCGGGGGTCCGAGATACCCCATCGGGTAGCTCGCCATCGCGTACCACGGAGAGAACGTCAAAGATTTCTAATGCATCTATAAAAAATACATCAAAATATTTCAATCTAGAAAACTTGCATAAATCTAAATAGGTACGTTTAAGTTTTGCCGTACCGTATTTGCTCAGACTCGAAACATAATTTAGTCAGACACTCATTTTGCTCCTTGCAAACTAAATCCACTTTATACGACTCGCTCATATTTAAATTTTCATATTTGAATATCCGACAATCTTCATACGCGTATCCAAGCATAAGTAATACTCGAATTCACAAAATATGCGTAGACATGCGTCTCGTCAAAACAAAAACAATTTGTTTACTCACCATCTGCGTACGCTCCAGCGATGAAAAGCAATAAAAGGATTCCTTTTGACTGAGGAGCCATTTCGGGGGTAAATATGTTTGAAGAGTACTTGTGTGAGGGTCCATCCCGATGCGCTGGGACGCTGGGCGGCCCCTAGCCTGCCTGAAGTGGTCGGCAGGTCATGTCCTAACACCCACGGAGGCACGGACGATACTGCCTGATGAAGCCGCGGCTCATACACATAACGCAGCATTGATATTGTATTGGTGTCAAAATCATCAATGAAGATTTCAGGGGTCGGTAGCCAAGCGTTTCATTAAAGCTAGAATTATGAACCCATATGCTCGATTGTGTTTGTTATTTTGAAACTGTGTTCATGATGCATATACTAAGTACCTCGCTGAATAACATGTTTATTACTTTACCTACTCATATCGATTTTCTCTTCTGTTCGAAACATATCACATTACTGGTCTAAGTCGTTGTTATACTTACGTTTTCTTTCATAACTTTGTAGCCAATGTAAAAATGTTGGCGCCACCTGCTTCGTTTACTCCTGCTTGATGTAATGGATCAGTCCGTTGTTGAACCAGAGATGTAATCAGGGTTTCAAAAACATTTGAACGAATACTAAAAGTTTTTGTAGGTATATCAATGTATATTTTGTTTTTTTTTTGTCTTACCTGACGTTTAATGGTTGCCTCTGCCTAAACAAAGCATTTGTTAACTCAAAAATTTACAGAGTTAGTTTATCTAGAGTGGGTGTCTGTAAAGTATATTTAGTTACAGATATTATCAGTCCTTAAAATGGTGAATCTGGTGGAAGCAACTAGATATAACCAGTTTCAATCTACAGTTTTCTAAATCGCACTGCTAAGCAGAGACATTCCTCAATTTATTCCAGTCTAGGAGATTCCTGCACGCGGAGTTTATCCCGCCAAATCCGCCTGTCCCTCATAAAGACGACACTGGCTAAATCGTTCCAGACTTTTCAGATATTAAACTGAACGTTTTATATACTTTTTTTATTTCTTTCAATTTGTTAGAAGACTATGCATACGGCTACAGAATTGTTACAACTGCAGTAAAGTCATGGAAAGTATGGTGGCTTTCGTGTTTTGGTTTGTTGAAGGTTACGTACCAATGCCTAAATAAATTAGGTAGCACCTTGATTTAAAAGTAATCTAGGTCGATTCTGTTATCCATTCAGTTATTTTGGAAACGTCCCAACGATTTTTGTTATGACTCGAAAACAAATGTTCAAACCTACTAGATTATACTAATTATAAAATTTCATAAAACTACGAATATAGTTTTATGATAGAAAAGAGTAGTTAATCCTCAAGACGCACTCATTTTTTGTCAATTTACATTATGACTCGTTATAAACAAACATACAGTGCCATTTTAGAAAAAGTTATCTTCAAGACTTCAAGTCACACAGCTCATTTAGTCTTCCACTGGACAACATACGTAATTAGATAAATGATAGCACAATCCGAAAATGTCTAATTTACTGTAGACTGAATAAAAAGTGAATCCGCACTCGAATTAGGATACAAAGACCGTACTCTTGTGATAATTGGAGTGTGTCTAGCGAAGCGGAAACCAAAAGCCAGGGTTGTTCGATGAGGCATGCAAACTGACCTTCAGCCTCTCGTACTCACCCACTGCGAAAACGAAAACTCTAAGGGCTCTAATTCACCGGGACGCCATGGCGGCGCAACCAGTCGCCGCCACCAACAAAATGTATACAGCTCTGTAGAGAGTTACTCACCTATTGTCCGTTTGGTCGCGCAACCAAACGTACATTTTGTTGGTAGTGGCGACTGGTTGCGCCGCCATGGTGTCCCGGTGAAATATAGCCCTAACCCTTTCATATTACTTATTTTATGCCGTTAATGTGTTATTTGTAGATAGTATTATTACATTTATGAAAAAGTTGTTTTTACGTTACGGGTTTGTGATTCTATTACATTTAACGCGATTCCAGAAAAGAAGGAAATGCTCAATTCTTAAATGTATTTTGTATTTACGGGTATTGCGCCTATTATGAATCGGTTTTGATAATTCTTTGGTCTGGTAAATCATACTTCATAGGTATAAAGATTTTCGCTAAACTTAACTAATCTAAGGTAGGTATAGGGTACTTATATATATCTGACCAATACTTTTAACATTATTTTTAAATGTGTATCTTGTCGGTGATAATTGAAGTGAGTATTCATTATTTTTGGTAAATAATTTGGTATTTAAATATCACAGTTTTTATAGTAAATACAATAGATTTGCTAAGAACTTTTAATAATATTCCAACACCTAGACGGTAATAATTACTGCCTAACTTAGTTACCATGAGCCAGGGACAATGAAGCCCATTGAGCGCCATTAGCAGTTCTGCAAAGATCATTAAGGACATCGGAAGATTAATTTAATTTCGACTTTATGAACCAGCTACGAATTCATTAAATCTATACGGCATCTGAGTTTGACCTATTTAAAATTTATAGTATATTTTTTGCCATCACTCGAAAACTTTGTCAATGTTACAAGCACTTTAAAATCTGCCAGGGTGTCATGGTATTCATACATGCTCCTAACGGCGGCCACTGAATGTAATTTTCAGTGGTCATTATAGCGATCGTCTTTTGTTCGCAACAATGTAGTCTATCTTTTAAGCCGGTCACAGCTTGTTGGAACGCTCGTATGTAGCTTTAATGCCTTGATCACACGTACCGAGTAAACCGGCGAGACAGTGACGTATTTAAGATACACTGCGCGCTAACGCTTCAACGTTCAACAGTAAAACTGATGTCGACGCGCAGTGTATCTCAAATACGTCACTGTTTCGCCGGTTTACTCGGTACGTGTGGTGATCAAGGCATAAGCTACGTCTCTGAGTGCGAGTGTAAGTCACTGTTCATGCAACTGTGACTTTACTAAGAAGTTGTAAGGAGTCGGAACCTCGTCGGAACTATTCTTCACAACATCATAAATCGTTGAGTTACATAAATCGTACATTTAGGTCACACAGCTGCACATTAGCGATAAACATTTAATATTAAGAATAACTCAATATTAATACGGTTTCGTTTCTGTTTATTGCTTAAATGTAGGTACGTTCATACTGGAACTTTAATGTATAAATCCATTGCTTTATATAAAAAAGGCACGGCAAAACTTTTAATTTAGATTGAAAGTTTTGCCGTCCATTAAACTTTATATCTGTCTAATTAGGTTATTTAGGGCAAATACTTTTGCCTAATACTTATAGTAATAAATCGAACCAATCCATGAAAGTTATTCGCTTACTTATCTAATAATAATAGGAAAGCGTTTAAGAATAAAAATGTCCCTTTACTAGACACAGCAAACAGGTAACCGTAGATGAGGGCAAGTCCGTAAATCATGTCATTACAATATAGCGCACTAAGGAATACACCTACTTATTGCTTCTGTAATATACTGAAGGCTTTTCTTTCCTGTATTGCCTATTCATAGGTTACCTCATGAAAAATAACGACTGTTACTTCTCGACTTTATTCCAACGTGATAAGGTCCACAACATAGCACAGTTTGCCTCAATAGGTAAGCATTTAACCTACATTGTGGCGTGGCACAAAACGATGTTCCAAACGATAAGTTACTTAGATCGCGACGTGGAGATAAATTCCGAAGACTACATAACGAGTTTTACGTACAAGTTTTCGAAACTTTCTGTAGGCTGAAAGGATTTAGTTAACTCGGATTGAAGTAGACGGGGATGTAAGGAATGTTCGATAACAACTTGCTATACCATCATATCCGCAGGCTGGCAGTAAAAATATTCTGATTTGGAAATTTTCGCGTGTCTTGTTGTCTAGGCATAGATATTATTTGCTGTTTCATTCCGTTTCTATCCCCTGCGGCAGTATAGTATTGTGCTGTCTCACTTTGATTCAATTCCCTGCATGACTTTTGTGCCGAATTCGCTAAAATAAAAAATAAAGAATGCGCACGTGCGGCCATTACACGAATTATTGTTTTTAAAAATGGAACAACTTTGTGAATAGCATAGAATATAGAATAGAATAACTTTATTGATGTACCCATTTTGTTTTTGTTAGGGCTTTTATTATTAATATTTTTATACAATATGATAGAAGCCATACCTCCCATGCTAGTGCGTGAATCTTTGTAAGTAGATTCGGAGTAGAGTTGAACACTGCAAGTAATTTGTGTATTTATGCAAGAAGTTTACGCATTATCAAGAGTAGTCATCAGTCAGGGTGTAAACAATACGAACTACGCATAAGTTCTGCTAATAGAGAAACTTGAAGCTTTGCCGTAGATTTGATTCAATCAGTTGCTTTCAAAAGCTGTTTGCTTGCGCCTAATGTAGGCCAGCCTTGACTAGAACCGTGGTTCGTGTTGTAAATGAACTTGTAATTACTACCTATACATTGATGTGCCATTACGAATCGACCCACAGTTATTAATTATGGAACGGTGACGTGTTCTTTGGAGCTTTCAGTTTTTTATTCAGTCAATAGTACCAAATCTAATTAACAAATTATCCGCTCATAATAAAGCGACGCAGAAAGTTGCGGGTTCGATTCCCGCCTTGGGATAAATGTTTGTACGATCTGCAAATATTTATCCCGGGTGCTCTGGGTGTTTTATATGTATAAGTAATAAAAAGTATCTATCTATGTAATGTATTGTATTAAGTATGTCAGTCTTCTAGTACCCATAACACAAGCTCTGCTTAGCTTGGGGCTAGATGATGTTGTATGGATTGTCCAGCATTATTTATTTATTTATAATGTCAACGCTAACTTTTATAAAATACGGTGTAAGTAGTAAGTAGGTAAGTACTTCTAGATTCCGTAGACAAGAGTTATAAGTTTGGGGGTCGATATCGAATAAAAACTCAATATAAATTTCTCGAAAGTTTACTAGCGTTAGTTGATGTGTCCAATAAGTCTGCTTTATTAAATGAGTTTATGCAGTTTATACATAAATTATTGCGACAGCTTGGTCTTACTTAATTGGATACTACATTATTGTTCTAATTCTATTGATATATTTTGCTTTTAATATTTTTCGGATGGGTTATTATGAAGACATCCTCTTTCAGTAAGTTGTCGTATACTTCGGATACCGTTGGATAATTTTCAGCCACCATTTTCCTAAAATATAGATAAAAATATGTAGTGTTTTAGACGAATAGAGAATAATATTGATCTAATACACATTAGAATACATAATTTATAAAGGGTAAGGGGTAATGTAATAAAAAGTTAGAGTATGTTATACCTTTATAAACATACGCAGTAATTTATCATGTTACCATGATTTGTGAGTTTGATTATGTCCCGATATTTCGGCTCAGTTACATTATACATACGCAGTGATTTCAGATGTCAAACTTAGTATAAAAAGGTTACTAGGCTATTTATCGTACTAGAACTACTGGTTCGAGTTTTAGTACGACATTTAAACGTTCGTATCTTCGAGTAACTAAAAGCACTTTGTATTTCGAATAATCAACTAAAAAACAATTAAAGTCGAACGGTAGCAGCTCAACAAATTCAATTTTAACTCGCCTCTAGCCGCTATTCTTACTGTATTTTTATTTATTTGAATATCATAACTGAAGTAGAATAAGATTTATATGTATTACGTAACTGATATAGGTTGATGATTATGATAATGACGACCGATGTGGCGCAGTGGGCGATGGTCCGCCTGCGACGCGGAAGGTTGCGGGTTCGATTCCCGCCTTGGGATAAATGTTCGTATGCTCTGCAAATATTTATTCCGGGTGTTCTGGGTATTATATGTATAATAAAAAATATCTATCTATGTAATGTATTGTATTAAGTATGTCAATCTTCTAGTAGGTACCCATAACACAAGCTAAGCAGAGCTTGGGGCTAGATGATGTTGTGTGGATTGTCCAGCATTATTTATTTATTTATTATTTAATGACTTAACTCACCTCCAATTCTGTGTGGTATTTTCTTCTATTCCATTGATTTTGAGCGAACCTGGTGTATCATACCTGGTAATCATTTAAATGAAATGATGAATGAAACTTTATTAAATTGTTAACATACATTGCAATTAATAAGAATAGGAATTAAATAAATAAACATCTCACAAAATAGTTATTATTATTGATGTTATTGTACGCAGGGTTCAAAAAACCATAAGCTCTTTCACGAGAAAAGCTTTGATATACTACAAGATGTCTAGTATTGAAATTTTGAAATCAAATTGCAGGTAAAATTATTTACTAAGCTCTTGTTTTTCTAAAATAACCTTTTTCTAAACTATAAAATATTTATTTCTTTATTCAAATACCTATTTTTTAGTTTCAACGCCCAACGTATACACTCTCACGTAGGGATACGTTATAACGTATATACTCGTTTGCGATCGGTTGTTTTTTTTTTTCATAGCGCAGCCTAACAAAATCATATAGCATTCCTTCAATAAAATTTACATAAGAACAAAGAGCATCTATGATATAAAAACATTTTAAACGAGTTTTAATAATAGTGTAAAATAGTCAAAATTCTACGCTAAGTAACGAACATCTCAGTATTTTTGAACATATATTTAATTCGATTATACGCAATGAATAGTAGTGACGACAGTAGTAGTTTGCGCTTATATAAATATACTTAGAGCGAATACATACAAAAGTTGTGCTTTTTTTATATTCTCTTTCATACACAACAGTGTGTTTTACCTTGTAACAGCATTGTATATCTGAGGCACTAGGCACAAGTCTGCCACAGATATCTCGTCCCCAACGCAGAACTTTCCCGAACATTTTCCCAGGAGGCTTTCCAAAGAATTAAGGCCTTGCTTTGTCCAGTGCTTCGCGAATTTCAAGAACTGCTCCTCTGTCTCAAATATAGGTTTCAAACCTATGTTTTGTAAAGGCTGAATGCCTGATACTATTGTCTGGGGGAAAAAAAAAGTTTGCTTGTAGACGTGATCAGAAATCACGTGCTAAATTACGTAAAAATAGCTTTTAAAAATAATGTTTATGATCAGTAGTAATAATAAATATGTCTATGAATCGTAAATAATTAAGTGAAATAAAAAATGCCTAGGTACATTATGACTACCTACTGCAACTACTAAGTTTTCGGTTGTATCAAAAATTTTACATTGTTACATTTTGTACATATTGTTACATTTTTACATTGTGTTATTTAGTAACTTAATAAAAGCTTTATTCTCACCCAAATAATATGTCGCAATACGTTTTTTTAGTACGAAACAATAAAGATAAAAGCATGTTCATTTTGTAGTAAAAATTCAGATTCACTTTGGATATACTTACTTCATTTTAAGGTGAGTAATTGTAAACCAAATATGACTATGTATAGAGAAACGCCGTTCAAGTTTTAAAATTTTCACAATATTTTAGCAATATGAAATGATATGAAATTAGTATATATAGTTATTTATATAGGCTATTAATTCTATTGAGACCTTTGCCCAGCTGTGGGACGAGATAGGTTAAAAAAAAAACTATGCAGCGGTTCTTAAAAGGCCGAGGGCTAGTATAAGTACATGAAACTTATATCTAAGTATAAATCTTCTATCTTCGTCACTGTCTATTTCTACTAAAAGTCAATAGCTACTTGGAAAATGGTTTTATACACCATTCCGTGGGCGAGTATGTGAAGTTCTTAACCTTTCTTAACAAGTAGTTCGTGGAATTAACTGAATTGTTCTACTGAATTGTGACTGGTGCTAAGTTCATCAATTAATCCAACTATCTGTACTGTTATGTAGAGAACGCTTTCGGTCTATATTATTTAATTATTTATGTATTAAATATGGCAACATTACAGAATTATATACTAATCTTATTCATGTATGTATTAAATATGGCAACATTAGAGAATTACCTATATACCTACTAAATTATTTATATCTAGTAAAACAAAGTTTGCGCAGATTTCATATCTTGTTAATGTCTGGATGAGATATTTCATGTCTTATAAACAATAATCTGAAAGCTATTTTTATAAAATATAGACGCTAAGAAAAAGGTAGATTAGGTACCCAAAAATTATACCGTAGGCATCATTTAACATCAGATGAGATTGCGGTCAAGCGTTTGCCTATAATGCATAAAAAAAGGTAGAGAGAGATATTATTAAGTATTTGTTTTTTTTTATACATGAACCCAAGCGGAAATCGTATTAAAAGAAAAAAAAAATTGTTATAACTAAAATCTATCAATAACATATAACATTGTTTATTTACACTTCAATACTAGATAGGTATCTAGCATATCTACCATTTGCAAATATTTTAAAATCAAACAATTAACTTGCATGATATTTCAATTATCACTTAATATCAGATGTGATTGCGGTCAAGCATTTGCCTATAATTAAAAAAAAAATGATGCTCTTCACTGTACCCACTGATTACACTAGTCTGAACAACTGTATTACTAGGTTGTATGCCTTAGCTAAACACTCAAGCATTCTATAGTTAATTATACCTAAATATATAGTATGAATCTCATTCATAGCAGAAGCCAGTTAATACTATATTCTCTTAATATACGAGGTATTTTATCCAAAAGTCTATACAGATTGAAATATGATTTTCGTTTTTTTTTCCCCATTTAGTTCATAATATGCATGTTATCTACGCCGTAGACAGCTAAATATTCAATAAAAAAATTAAGATATTTACGGTCTTTCTTAAAAAAAGTTTGCGCAGACTTAATGTATTGATTACCATACGTAATCATGACATAAAGTCAACGCTAACTTTTTATAAGGGTTAGAATTTAAGAGTTAAGTATTTTAAAAACAATTGAGTTAATAGTGTTTTGGGTAGATACTTACATTTCAACTTAACTAATTCAAGGTAACAAATTTGGTTGACTACCTTCTATTCCTGATTTTATGTGTTTTATTAACTATTTGTATTAGTTTAGTTATTGTATTATTCTAAGGCGTATTTATTATGACTTGTTCTCTCACCTCACAGATTTCCCTCGCCTGGGCGCGGAGGAGCGGAGACTTCGGCATCAGAGACCGCTCTGGTCTAGTGTCCTCGAGGTATTGGATAATGGCCATCGACTCCACTATTGTCACTCCATCTGAGGTTAAAAACTAGTTTATATTTTGTTTATTTATTTTAATGTTTTTGTATATTTTGTTTGACGACCGATTTGGCGCGGCGGGCGAAGGTCAGCCTGTGACGCGGAGGTTGCGGGTTCGATTCCCGCCTTGGGATAAATGTTTGTACGATCTGCAAATATTTATTTTACTTAGACTGTGGACCTTAATAATAAACAATTTAATTCCTTAATAAGACGTTGACTCCTCTCAGAAGATCTAGAGCAGAGCATTCAAAATATCCATTCATCTATTTGAAAGCGATCGGTTATTCGAGTAGTCACTGAAATAATTCACTTTACTCGTCTTGTATTCGATTAACAACTAAATTAAGCGAACTGTACAAAACCTTCGGATGGAAGGGCTTAGCGAATAATCATTAAAATCGCAAGAAACTCCATCTTGATGCGGTAAAATGAACTTAAAATCACAAGGAATATGTGCGAATTTGGCGTGGCAAAGAAAACACCCTTGCGAAAGCTTTGATCACTGTTTCGAAAGCACCTGGCCTCTGTGGTCGGTGAAACTACGAAGAAAACACATCAACTTTACACATATACTAACATAATTCATCAACATTATAAACAAATGAATGAGGTTTTATTACAATAAAACATTATTAAACAAATGAATGATGGAACGAGGCGATTACCGATCATATGTGAAGTAAGTGCTACTTTATTTTAATGTTTTGTTAAATCACCTTTATGTACCAATGTACCTACCTATGTTTCAAAGCTACTGCTAAATAATTTATATTTTCAAATTCTCATGTAATCACCGAAGTTTGTTGTAAATAAATTATCTTTATCTTACCTTGTCTGTTCTGTAAAGCCGCATCCAAACTTCCTGCATCTTAGGCTAAATTTTTATTCTCTATGTGGTGGTGTTTTTAAGTTTGCTGTTAACAAAGACGAATTGTCCTAAACTTTTATTAAAAGTCATTGTACCTCGTTATAGGATTCAATGACCTAAATAGTCCCAATTCTATTTAACTATGTCTCTATTGAGTGGCGACACATTCATTTAAATCTGTTTTAACAGCCGTGTTATTGACCGGGACAATAAAATATACATAGATCAACAAAATTGATAGATATTTTACACACCACACTCTGGCCCAAACTAAGCACAGCTTGTAATATGAGAACTAGATTGCTGATAGAATACTTTATATATTTATTTTGTAAATACATACAAACATACTGACATATGAACAAATTTATATTGTGCCTTGCTTGATGAAAATATGTATTTTACATTTCAGATACCCTCGGTATATCATAAAAAAGGTTGCACTACCGTACGTAATGCTACCATAATGTGCTCTGACTTTTTATAAGATGAGGCTTGTGTTTATAAAAAACTACCAACTGAGTCGGTATTCAGTCAGTACGTTAGCATCTTTATTTAGTAGTAGTAGAGCTTTTGTGAGATAGCTTGACCAGGGAAGTGCTATTACAATCTATTTCTGCCGCCAAGCAACGATGGTTACATTGCTGTTCCGGTATACATGTCATATTTATGTCTCAGGGTGATGGACGCAGTGTAACGGTCACCATGGAAAGTCCTCAGACCGAGCCTGGTCATCAGCTTTGTCCATCAACTATCGTCGTACTAAACTACTCTCATCTGATTTGTCTTTAAATTTATGTGTTTACAACATTAGGTACTTTGAATAGAGGCTGAATATTTTTTTTATATTTCGTCTCAAGTTTGTTTGAATAGATTTGGCGAAGACAAGAGCTTTCAATTTAGAGATTAAAAACTTCCCATTATGACGTCAGAAGCACGATTCTGACGCCTACTCCATAAAACTGTAATTAATTACTGAACTTTGATTTACATTACATTGCACTCTGTTCCATGTACATAATTGATTTGACTGCTTTCGTAGTGTTATGGCCAGTATAACTCAAAATATATAAATCGTCGTGGATTACAAATTTTACAGCGCTCTGTGCTTCTATCAATGAAGAACTCAATCAAATATTTGTGAGTTTATTTATGATAATACAAAAACAGAGCAATGCACTTGCAAAGCTCGATCGGCACTATTCTCAAATATAATAAAAATACATTTTTATTCAGAAGGTTCCATAGAAGATAGAATCATCGACATCGACATTTATGTCGTGTTTAATCCAACTTGTACTTAGGCTTGCTACGCTACCGTTGCGATACGTTGGTCTCATTTATTCTTAATCATAATGCCATGGAGCGTAGTATTCTGGGAGTCAAACTTACAGACCGCGTTCGTAACAGTATACTACGCTCCAAGACACAAATCGTGGATGTCGATCAACATGTAGGAAAGTTAAAATGGGACTGGGCAGGCCACGTCTGCCGCATGTCGGATGCGTTATGGGCCAAATCCACTACGGATTGGGCACCTAAAAACGGGAAACGACCTCGTGGCAGACCACGGCGGAGATAGAGAGACGAGTTAGACGCCTTTGCCAAGGACTGGCAGGCCATTGCTCGAAATAGAGATGACTGGAGAGAAGGAAGGGAGACCTTTGCCCTGCAGTGGGACACTACAGGCTATTAATAAATAATAATAAATAATGATATAACTTGTAAAAAATAATTAAAACCCAGCAGGTTTCAATCACAAACGACCCACAATTTTGCTTATATTCGGGGGACTTAGTTGTACGAGTATCAAAATTTAATCAGGGCTCATGTTTTCGTTTAACTTGAGTATCTGCAGTTTAAGCTGGATTATGTTCTAATTTTAGCGGTACACTGCAGACTATAATTATTATTTAAAATAATATTGCTCATCTTTAACGTAGAACTTATTTGTAATTATTTCTACAATAGATAAAATCCCATTATAACATATTTCTTTAGAACTATTGTGTGATTAATTCATAAAACGGATAGTAACTGAAATAAGCACAATCTACTTCTGTTTCTCAGTATGTAGATAAGTTATTTAATCGAGCAGAGGTCTTCCTTTTTGGAGCCACAATTTATTTATTTTTAAATTCGAATGACCGGAAAACTTATTTCGGTTTTGACATTTCATCATAAGTTTCGTTCATTAGCCAAGGCATTTGAGCTTGAATCCGCACCCAGTGAAGGGTACCTACGTCAACATATTACATCCTGAGGGCTTAGTCCGAGGTTGTATTTTAAAACTCCCTACTCTCGAGCCGAGAGTCATCTCTCGGATATCCATCCAAAAATATAAGGACATCCGAGAGACGACTGTCGGCTCGAGAGTAAGGAGTTTTAAAATGCAACCTCGGACTAAGCCCTCTGGTCAGTCAGGTTTACTCATTTCCTGTGCCCGAGTTAGATAGGTCATAAAAGCTTGTTCGTTACAGACAGAAACTTTAATGACCACATGTCACCATAAAGGGATCACGCGAAGAATCCATCCTACTTACCCCCTTTCTCTATAGTTTTTTTACTAGATTGATATATATCTACAGATAACTTATTACTTTCTTCTGCTTCCTGTATTCAGGTAAAAAGTACTTCAATTTATATTTGTAATATCTTCGTAAATCTTTAAAATTCCATATTGACATAGTCTTGCTTAGGTCGTCAAAATTGAAACTTAACGCAGTGATATTGTATTCTGTGACTAAATATTAATTGAAACTTTTGTTTGTTTGATGGAGACATTTCTCCCCTGGTGCTGACCCTCGGGGCTGCTTTGTTTCAAAAGCTTAGTTCAGATAACATCTAATCTCTAATTAATCCGATTGCCAGCTGTTTATGTAGAGCAAGATCACAGAACACTTATCGCGTCCGATAGTATGTCAAAGTTTGGGGATTAGGTCAACCAATCGGATCGGAAACCACAGCTTGATTTCAATTGATATCCAATGACAGTTCGATTTAGTGCATTTGATTGACTGACCCTTACTCAAATAAACGTCGAACAGTTATCTACGTAGTACTTCGTTTCCGCTCTCGCTAACGCTACTCACAGAAAGCACAGACTATGTCATGGTATACAAACAGGAATGTAATCTGTGGCGCTTCGGTTATTAACACGCCTCACAGAGTGCACTCGATAGTCAAGGGGGTATTGTCAGTCTGATGGGCTGTCACGACATCAGCGATTATTGAGCTAAATATGCACGTTAGGTAGCTCGGGAGATAAACACTGTGGACTCATCGTCTGTAGTACAGTAGAACTTCAATAACTCAAACCTCGGTAACTTAAAAACCCTTGTAACATCAAAAAATAATGTGTTCCCTTCCCATCAGAGCCCAAAACCTCTACCCTTGATAACTTAAAACCTCTTTAACTTTAAATATTTTGTGTTTCCCTTGGACTTTAACTTATCGAGGTTATACTGTATACGGAAGAGTGTTCATTGAGGTGTGAGCACAAATATGTGACAATCTTAAACGTATTATGTACCACATTCAAGACACACTGCGCGGTGACAATTTAACGTTCGGCAGCGCGTAGTGTAACTCGAATACGCCATCGATTCGATACTATGTATTGCGTTGTAGTCCAGTCAAAATAGACTAAAATTATGACTTCAGTTTGCATTAATTCCCAACAAGCTGGATTTTTGTGCAGGCCTTGAATACGTCATTATAAATGATATGTCAAAAGTCCCCATCGATCCCGCTTGTGCGTTGTTTTTTATTCGAGGTCAAAGGTCATAAATTTGCGTTTTTTGCATATATCTCTGAAAATACGAGAGCTATCGAAAAGTGGTTCAGGCAAAGTTTGTACATCGTAAAATTGTCTACAAAAATACCTCAACACTTTTCTTCTACAAAGCATCGCTTTCGAGATATAGTGACTTTAGACCGCAGGAAAATCGTCGAAGATGCTGCGTTTTTTTCATTTCAGCCGTTTTATCTGCTTCATTGCCACGGAATAAACAGTATTTTTTGAAATTTACTGAAAGGGGTGATGGGTTCGATGGGTTAGTTCTCCTCCGAGGTAATGAATCGTCTTTTTGTCTCAAGAAATGATGTTTGTTCTGTGGCAATGAAGCAGATAAAACAGCTGAAATGAAAAAAACGCAACATTTAAGTAGATTTTCCTGCGGTTTTAAGTCACTATATCTCAAAGGCGATGCTTTGTAGAAGAAAAGTGTTGAAATATTTTTGTACACAATTTTACGATCTACAAACTTTGTCGGAATCATTTTTCGATAGCTCTCGTTTATGACTTTTAAACGCAAATTTATGACTTTAACCTGGGTTTTTGCGTTTTTCGCGTATATCTCTGAAACAACGAGAGCTATCGAAAAATGGCTCCGACAAAGGTTGTAGATCGTAAAATTGTCTACAAAAATATCTCAACACTTTTCTTCTACAAAGCATCGCTTTTGAGATAAAGTGATTTTAAACCGCAGGAAAATCTACTAAAATTCTGCGTTTTTTTCATTTCAGCCGTTTTATCTCCTTCATTGCCATAGAACGAACAGTATTTCTTGAAACAAAAAGATGATTCATTAACTCGGAGGAGGACTAACCCATCGAATCCATCACCCCTTTTAGTAAATTTCAAGAAATATTGTTTGTTCTGTGGCAATGAAGCAGATAAAACGGCTGAAATGAAAAAAACACAGCATCTTCGACGATTTTCCTGCGGTCTAAAGTCACTATATCTCAAAAGCGATGCTTTGTAGAAGAAAAGTGTTGAGGTATTTTTGTAGACAATTTTACGATCTACAAACTTTGCCTGAACCATTTTTCGATAGCTCTCGTTGTTTCAGAGATATAAGCAAAAAACGCAAATTTATGACTTTTAACCTGGAATAAAAACCAACGCACAAGCGGGATCGATGGGGACTTTTGACATATCATTTGTAATGACGTATTCAAGGCCTGTACAAAAATCCAGCTTGTTGGGAATTAATGCAAGCTGGAATGTCTATTTTGACTGGACTATTGTCACATTTATTCGTGCTTGGGTCTCTGTTATAATGTCACGGTAGCAAACGTAACAGTAACGAATTCTATTCACATTGCGCGTCAACTTCATATCGACAGCAAATCGTTGTAGCATCACTGCGCAGTGTGTCTCGATATATCGGATCGAAAATATCATAGTATCAGCCTATAAAACCTTTATACATTATCCCCATGATTTTGAAAACATCAAGATCATGGGGATTATGAGACTCAAAGTACCACAATCCCCATGATGGGGATCGTACAATGGGGATTATGAAACTAACCCATATGGAATGGAGTTGGCCATGGAGCTCTGAAAGCGGTATTATTGTACTCAACGACTTGATCATCGAACACTGAAGAGTTAGAGTGTCAATCGATCTGTTAAAATGCAACATTTGAAGAGTGCATTTTGGTGGTTTTGTAATGAAAGATTGGCACAGTTTTCGATAGATTTTCAACATAAGTTACTGAAAAATATTTTTTTTAACGATTTGAGGCTTGTGTTTACCGTGAAGTAATCTGTCAAGCTAAAACAGATGCACAACTGAAATGTACAATTTTTGTGTAAACACACACAAAAATATGAACATACCTGGTCTGTGAATTAATTAATCGACGTGTAATTGTTGTTTACGAATAAATGAACTATGAACTAACTAACTATGAACTGTGACGATAAGTCCAGAGGCAAGTAACTCCGCGTTCAATACATATTGGTATTAAGTAGGGCGGACCACGGAATGATTAATGCCCGTTTCCTAGTAAGCAAAGCAGAGACGCCTCTCATTATCGCCGTACCTATAATTGCATGACTTTAATAAGCCGATTTAATTATTGCTATAGTAAAGAGGAGGCCTATACTCAGCAGTGGGTCCCACCCAACGGGTTGAAATGATGATGATGATGATCCTTTATTGTCAGAGCTGTTTTACTCGGATAATTAGCTAAAAAACGACTCGATTGACTTAGTATTGAAAACAAAATTATGGTCTATAGTCTATATGTACTTCATCCTATAAAACTTCATCTTGTTTATCATTTTGCGTAGGCACGATCCAAAATATATTTTTTAATAATTCTTAGTAAGTTGGTAAGTAGGAACAATTTACATATGAAATAAATATTAACTAAAGCTCTTATCCAAATAACTCTAGTTTAGCGAATAATACTCCTACATAAAAACTATTTGCATATACTCTGTCAACACGTACCAAGACCCTATTCTAGTCGATAGACAAATGACAATCGAAATATTGGCAAATTAAAATACATTCTCAAATATTTTCTGAGAATTGTGTTTACTTTTTCAGACATTTCTTGATGAGTTTCATCTACTAGCCAAAGCAATTGAAATCTTTTTAAATTTAGATTAATTTTAATACAATTCATACTATGTTTTCCACGATGACCGATTGCTACAAACTACATATTAATTATTTTAGCAATCCGTGCGGGTTTGGATGTTTGTCCTCTGGTCTGCTACACAGAGTGAGTAGGTAATCATCAAAGTAGAAGATATTTTACTTACGTGCAACTTTATACCTTTTGTAAGCACATTGTTTTTTACTAAGTAAGTATTTAAAAGTATTACTGCAGTTAAATATCTATTCATATGTGCAAAAAACATAATGTTTAACGCTATGTCTATAGCGTTTTCGTTTATCGTAAATTCTCTGGAACTTATCTAGAAAAGGAAGAATAGCCATAAACGAGATTTGAGACCGTCATATCAGAAAACCGAATATCTATCCCATTTCCCTCAATATGAATCGAACGGATATTAGTTTTTATGAACGTGCGAACCCGAACATACATTTATTATGGTGTATACAAATGCCTAATTTTACAATTTGTCTGAGACGTTTTTTTAGGTGAACACTTTGGAACGAAGTGCCTTAACGCGCGTCGCGAAAGGCTTGAGCTTGGTGGTTGAGTGATGAGTGAGGTTGGGTGGTTGAGATTCTTGGAGGTTGAGTGAGAAAGGGGGGGGAAGGAGAAAACCGAATCCGAGTCGCACCTCCACGGGGTCCCCCCTGGTAACTATAGTGAGAAGTGAAACAAATAATTTTGTTATACTTCTTACTATAGGCTAACGTGACCGGGAATAAAACTCGCCAAGCCGCACTGGCCAGCGTGGCGTTTTATGGCTAAAACCTCTTTGCTCATGGAAGGAGCAGAGAGAGGCCTATACCCAGCAGTGGGTCAAATCAGGCTGCGGATGATGAGTGAGAAAGTTGGCTAGACGGTAAAAATTAAGTCTAAAAGTTGTAACGTGCCGTTACCACTTTTGGTCTTATTTTTTTGCTATAGTTTTAAGCCGTGTGGCATGCGCGTGTTTCTCTCTCTCTCTCACTTAGAAAGCAAGCTTATTATTCAATTAAGAACTTTGTTCCATCCGGGTATCCTTTGACACATCTCAAGTTTTATGTCACTTCTCTATTCCTGATAACACCACCATACTACAGCAAAACATAACCTTAGAATAATTAGTCCAGTCAAAATAGACATTCCAGTTTGCATTAATTCCCAACAAGCTGGATTTTGGTACAGGCCTTGAATACGTCATTACAAATTATATGTCAAAAGTCCCCATCGATCCCGCTTGTGCGTTGTTTTTTATTCGAGGTCAAAGGTCATAAATTTGCATTTTTTGCGTATATCTCTGAAACAACGAAAGCTATCGAAAAGTGGTTCAGACAAAGTTTGTACATCGTAAAATTGTCTACAAAAATACTTCAACACTTTTCTTCTACAAAGCATCGTTTTCGAGATATAGTGACTTTAGATCACAGGAAAATCGTCAACGATGCTGCGTTTTTTTCATTTTAGCCGTTTTATCTGCTTCATTGCCACAGAACAAACAGTATTTCTTGAAATTTACTGAAAGGGGTGATGGGTTCTATGGGTTAGTCCTCCTCCAAGGTAATGAATCGTCTTTTTGTTTCAAGAAATACTGTTCGTTCTATGGCAATGAAGCAGATAAAACGGCTGAAATGAAAAAAAACGCAGCATTTTAGTAGATTTTCCTGCGGTGTAAAGTCACTATATCTCGAAAGCGATGCTTTGTAGAAGAAAGGTGTTAGAATATTTTTGTAGACAATTGTACGATCTACAAACTTTGTCAGAACTATTTTTCGATAGCTCTCGTTTATGACTTTTAAACGCAAATTTATGACTTTAACCTGGGTATTTGCGTTTTTCGCGTATATCTCTGAAACAACGAGAGCTATTGAAAAATGCTTCAGGCAAAGTTTGTAGATCGTAAAATTGTCTACAAAAATATCTCAACACTTTTCTTCTACAAAGCATCGCTTTTGAGATATAGTGACTTTAGACCGCAGGAAAATCCACTAAAATGCTGCGTTTTTTTCATTTCAGCCGTTTTATCTGCTTCATTGCTATAGAACGAACAGTATTTCAAATTTATGACCTTTGACCTCGAATAAAAAACAACGCACAAGCGGGATCGATGGGGACTTTTGACATATAATTTGTAATGACGTATTCAAGGCCTGCACAAAAATCCAGCTTGTTGGGAATTAATGCAAACTGAAGTCATAATTTTAGTCTATTTTGACTGGACTAAATATAACCATATTAAAAAACACCTTAGCATATGAAAACTTACTTCCGAACATAAAAGCTTTAGGTAAGTCAACGTGTTTTCAAAAAGTTGTAGAAATATTCAAAACGTCACCAAACAGTAAACGAATCAAATTGAGTTGGGTAGCTCATCTACCGGTACATAAATCATATTTTGGACCCGGAATAAATTTTCTTACATGAGGCTTATTATTCCTTTCACCCCTGAGAAATTATATCTGTTCCTTAGGGGCGTCTTGAGTAAAATCGACTTATGTGAGATGACATTTTGATGTGAAAACGGCTATACATGTATATTTTTTGTTCTTTTGATAAAACAAGTTTTTAGCATCGTACCTACCTGTGAAACATCTAATTGTTGAATAGTTTTTTTAAGTTGTTTTTCATACGTATGTTTTCCGAATAAAATAATACCTACTTACATAAATTATTTTGCTCTGTATCTACAGGATTCAAAAATCTTGTAGGTATAACTGAAACGACAGTTATAAAAAACGTTTAACTAATTATGCTTAGTATATTGGTAAGTAAATAACAATAGAACTTTGCAAGTGAGCTTTCTATTTTTTATATGTACGTAGGTATATCATATTTATATGTGGTATACGGAAGCTGCTTACTATCAGACGGGCGTACGCTTGC
Source organism: Ecliptopera silaceata (assembly GCA_932527185.1). NCBI lineage: Eukaryota > Metazoa > Arthropoda > Insecta > Lepidoptera > Geometridae > Ecliptopera > Ecliptopera silaceata. The sequence continues at coordinate 8,441,809 of OW052193.1, read as the reverse complement.
TTGCACAATAACTTAGAATATTTGAGCCTACCAAGTAGGTAAGTACCTACCTACTACTAAGTATTAAAAAGAATCAGAAAAAGTTTTGAATGACTTGGAATGCTGACTCAGAAAAAAGTTTATTCTTTTCTTTTATTTTATACGGCGTACGTATAACTATTGTTTTTTCAGCTTACTAAACCCGATGAGCTATATCGACCTTTTTACTTCTTTGAGAACTAAGAACTCCTTAGTTCTATAACATCTTATTTATGTGGCTTGATTTAACATCTGACGTAGCAAATGGCAAAAGCATCAAAGGTGCGAGCCAGAAAAAAAAACTGACGTACGAATTAAAACCTTTGAGAACTAAGAACTCCTTAGTTCTATAATATCATATTTTTTATATTGTTTGTTTTACCAACTTACCAATCAGTAAAGCAGGGACCTTTAGCGAAGGGTTGATGGTCCGATACTCCTTAGTTTGCTGGCTCGTGTTTTTGACGATGTTCACTGGCTTCTCATCGAAGGAAATCCCTTTTATGTGCAGTGCGGCTCGAACCCGCCAGGAGCAGGACGATGCCCAGAAAGCGTACAGTATGGCATGTTTCTGAACCTTGTAGTAGGGAATATAAGTTTTAAGAAACTTTTAAGGAACGTTACTTAACTTAACTTACTATACTTTATTTGTATCTATATCTACTTAACTTAACTTACTATACTTAACTTGTAGGGATCAACATATCATATCATATCACCCAAGAACGGTAAAAAATCTAACATAACTATTGAAATGAAATATTTTTACTATTCAGTCGTCTTAAAGCAATTTTAAAACTTAGATATCTATCTCATTAGTGTTATTAATGGAGCGGCTTGCACTCAACACTTCCTATCAATTCGCGTATGCTTTTGTATAGTCTACAATCTATCTAAAACGTTTCGTTTAAAGCCAGCTTCAAAAATAATAAAAATTACCAACTGGCAATAACGAATAGGATAGGTACCTACTATTAAAATAACAAATAACAGCCGGGCTTGTTTGTTTACAAACATATTTGAGGTTAGAATTTGTGTTTTATGTTGTCAACAAACCAGTTAAGTTAATTATGTCTATTTCTAGCTCATAGCGTGATTACCGGTTTATTGACTTTATCACGAACCTGTGATCATTTGTCAAAATGTTGATTGGATCTATTTGAGGATAGATATTTTTAGCTAGGCTGCAAAATGTTGATTCAAACGTAGATAGCATATATGTTTACACATGTGTATATAGAAAGATATCAAAATAAAACTCACAGACATTATTTTGAGAATTTTTGAATGATGTGTTGAGTGTGATGACACTATAAACAAACTAGTTTTGTGTTCGTTTGCTCTTTACGTTCACTTCACTAATGAATGCTTGTGTTGGTATGCGGTATGGTAAGTAGATTACTTAACTGCTACTGTAGTTACTTACCTAAACCATTTAAGATAACGCGTGGAACAATACACTTTACTTCGATAGCATTTAAATAAATACAATTTGTTTGTTTAACTATTACCTGCTAGACTTTTCGTCGTAAGCAGGTCCAAAGTCGACCTTTTTGTTTGACAGTTCTAAATTCTAAATGTCATTTTGAAAGTAGAAAAAAAAATTATGTTGTAGTTCAGATAGTAATTTACAGATGGCAAAAGCCAATAAAGGTAGGATTTTAAAATTAAAAGAGTTATAGTAAAAAAAAAGAAAGCTGATTATACATGTCATTTATTTACATAAATATTGATAATATACTATTCATATCATACTCTACGAAAGTTAGATAAGTACAATATTTGGAAACTCTTGCAATTATTAGATGGAAGTACTTTTCATCTTATTTTATGTTTAAAAGCGCTAGGTAAAATTACTTGAGTTTGTCAAAATAACTGCAATAAGTAAATAAACTAATTAACTTTTTTCCACACAAGTTAGGAAAAAGTTGTTGTTGGTAACTTTGCCAAGTTTAAATAAAATTGTGTTTACTTAGCTATCAGTTATTTTGACATGTAAAGCATTTTATATAATTTTAATATTAATACTAATTTTATCACCTACATATTTGGTGGATCTTATGTTAAAACAGTCAATATAATTCCTTGTCAATAAATATTTCACTACAGGAAAATCTAGGTATTTGATTTTGGTCATTTTATTGTACTCTTCAGCAGATTACATTCCACATAGTTATTTTACAAAAACTTCAGTAATTTGCTTAACTTAAATTAAATTAAGATGTATAATAGGAGGAAATGGAAATTTAAGCGTAGGTACCTACTAATTTTTAATTGTCTAATTAAAATGTTATTGTAAAACGAAATGGTCCTACCTATGAGGGTGATATAAAAACCTAATTAACCAAAAATATTAAAACGTAGGCACAAGTATTATGCCATGAAGAAACTCTGTTACGCTTAATTTAACTAAGTATTAAAAATAATACTGTCTGTATAATAAACCATCGAAAAAACCTTTACCCCACCGAGGAGGAGCAAAGATCTATTTTAATCGACCAAAGGTTTCCACCGCCCTTGGCTTCGATCCAGAATCTATGACGATACCGTCTTTCTAAAACCGCAAATTATGAGGTAAAGCTCTATAATATTCATTTCAACCCCAGCGAAGAGGGGAGCCGGGTGGTCGCATGAACGTAGCCCTGGTCTCAGCAGTGAGCACACCCCCACCGCCTCCCCCCTCTGAATCCGGCAGGCCGTACAGTGCGTAGAGGTGGCGTCGGTGATGCAACTCGTGACCCTTGTGGTTCAGGCTTTGCAGACGGCTCCACAAGGAGAATATCCTCTTGTTCACAATCCGATTCTTGGGTTCAGATTCTGAAAGGGTGAATATATTCCACAAAAAAGAATAGAAAGTGCCACGCGTTTTGTTACCTACTATATTTGTACAAATAATATTTGTACCTACAATAGCATAGGGCGCTATGACCTGTTGTGGCATATATGCCAAACTAAGTAGATGGTTCTTCTTTTGTCAACTGAACCTTGTCATAGGTAGGTACCTACTGGTGAGTGATTCACACATATTAAAGTTAGACTTCTGACTTATATGAACTTTGCTTGATATACGCAGGTTTCAATAAGGTAATTATTAGTGCTAATGGATATGCAAAATATCACAATTGTGTATAAAATATGCCTACGCAGGTACTAATATAAACTGCTGCATAACGGTCTGTGTAGGTTAAATTGAAGGTTAAACATACGTAATTATCTTTGCGAAAAAATAATGATTAGTCTTTGCTGTGCAATTTGTGAGAAAGCGTACGAAAAGAATATAAAGTTGGTTACTCACGCTCTGAATCAGCAATTTCCAATCGTGTATTGCCTTCGCGTTTTACTTTCACTGGATTCGTTCTAGGGTTCTCTTCGCTTAGATTATAATCTTCATTATCATTTTGTCTCAATTCATAACCTTCGGAATCCAATGTCGTATCAGAGAGACTACTGAGTTCAACATTCTTGTTGAGACATGCTAAATGTATTTTAAGTATTATCAATGGGTTCAATAAAGCTGCTGCCTTGTCGGCTCCATCTACTATGTTATCGGAGTCAAAGCTATCATCTAAACTAACTTCGTTGGATGTTATGTCATTAGGGCTTTCTGGGATTTCTTCCATACCGTTGTATTCACCAGGGTCATCGAGTTCGTAGCTTCTTTTGTCAGAGTTAAAATGTTTGTAAAGATCCATATTAAGTCGATCGAGTTGTCTAGGATAGTTATGCCATTGTTCTTTTCTGAATCCTTTTTCGTCGTAAATATTGTCTTTGATAGAGTTATATTCTTCGGCATTATCGTCTGTATTTGGAGAATTATCTTGCTGTAGTTTAAGTGGTCTATGGTTATTAATATCCATTTGAAAGAATAAATCGTTTATGTCACCGCTAGATTCGTGTTTGCTACTAAATGTATTCTCGTTTGATTGGCCATAGCCTTGTAGATCAGGTTTCTCTTGTATGGACAGGATTGGAACTATGTTACTTGAAGACAACGACACTGCTGCGAGAAGTAGCACAGCTACCAATGTATTTCGCATCTGAAACAATTAATACTAATTTAAATAACTTACACTAAAATAAGCAAACAATGAAACTGCAGCACTCATTTATTTACTCTGTATATGAGCTAAAGTGAAAAAAGTAAAGTAAAAGTAAGTATTTTATCATTTAATTTAGATACGTTAGCCAGTGTAAGCGCGGTCTAAACGAGATGAAAAGTACATAATCTCTACTCCGGTACGAGAATATTGTGCTGCAAAAAGGGTATTGAAAAGGATGACAAGTTAATTTGTTACTAAGCTATGTAAGTTCTCGTTAGTCTTGTATCTTCGTACTTTAGTAGTGACTAGACTGATAATTTTCTCTTGACCAACGTAATTAAGGATGTGTAAGGAAATGGTATGTTTTTGGTTTATAAGATTTAAACAGCTGTAATTTCAAACATAATATTAATAAATTATGATTAATTGGACAGCCGTTGGGCTGATCGGAACTTCTGGACCAAACACGAAATCTTCAAAGATCGAATGAGAATCGATATCGGAAAAAAACGGTCTGAAACTTAAACCTTTCCTATTTAGTCAAGGTTTGAGAAACTACTTCGCAAAAGCTTAGAGCTAGAAGCTTAGGTTAAGGGACTCAATATCTCATATTTTGACCAAGTATATTAATGTAATTCAAGTTTAATTAGTCAAGAGTATGCAAATTTGAGTAGGGCTTCGCCAGGCGGCTATTTTGCATAGTCTTCGCCCTGCACGCTTGAGATTGTTGAGTGTGAAAACAAACTTCTTGACATTTAAATCCATACGTTTTGTATCTAGGGCAAGAGGTCAAGTGTTCAATAAATTCGTTTTCGATTTTCTTTTGAGGTAAGGTCGATGTTTTGTTAGATTAACCACTGAGGTCGTTGGTGCTGACGTAAAGCATTTGCACACTGGCTTGACAGCTGAGGACACAATACTGACAAGTCATGTTAGCGCTGCAAAACGATGGAAAAGTCTATAATCGATGAATTTTTGTTAAACGAACAATGTCAAATGTTTAAGAAGTTTGTAGTAAAGTAGGTGCTATCTTTTATGAGGATCGAAGCCTTGCTTCTTATTGCGATGTGAAAGCGTCTTACTAGATATATGAGATTAGTTTCACGTTTGTTTTAATGTGTCGTTTAATAATACATAGGTAGGTACTTTTATGAAAAAATAAATAAATAAATAATGCTGGACAATCCACACTCATCTAGCCCCAAGTTAAGCAGAGCTTGTGTTATGGGTACTAGAAGACTGACATACATTACATAGCAATATATTTTTTTATTATACATTTGTTATACCCAGAAATTACGGAAAAAACGTATAAAAATTGCTTACGCACAATGGGCTTTACGTTGAAAGATTACTAAGTAATTTTATTTTTTATTTGTAAGTACATATTTATAGATCTCAAGTGTTAATTATTTGTAAGTATTATAAAGAAATAAAAATCAAGAAATTTTGTGGAATTTCACCAAACAGTGAAATAAAAGACGTCGAAATAAATCGTTAAGACACATTTGCCCTACTTACTTAGTACCACTACGTATGTGGCTTTGGTGGAGCTTAGGGCACAGCCTCATTGAAATGCTTTGAATGATAGAAGTATATATGAATTATTTGAGCTATTGAAATAAGATTGTTTTTTTCGTGATTTTTAATAAACAAGTGAACGAATAAAATCTCTACTCTTTATTATTTTTTATCTATACTTATAATAAAACTGTAGAGAGGTCAATTCTGTACATTAAATATATTAAAAAAAAAACTATCAGGGGGTGATTAGTGATCGATACTGATGCCAAAAATGCAATCAGTAAAATTTTTGTCTGTCTGTCTGTCTGTCTGTCTGTCTGTCTGTATGTATGTTCCTTATAGAAACAAAAACTACTCGACGGATTTTAACGAAACTTGGTACAATTATTCTTCATACTCCTGAGCAACATATAGGATACTTTTCATCACGCTACAATCAATAGGAGCAGAGTAGTGAAGGGAAATGTTGGGAAAACGGGAGAAGTTACTGTTAGGAATAGATACTCCTTTAATATCTATCACCAACCTTAGATGTTACCATAGCAACCAAACGTTGTTGATTGTCATCAATGTCACTATCTTCACTCTTGACTAAAAAATATTCTTTACAGTATACGTAAATAATATTCGTTTATTTATTGTAACTGGTTTTATTCGATCCTGCAGTACTTATATCTACTTTAACATGGTAGCAGAGCGTGGTTAAGGTACCCTGATGGTTCTATTTTACTGCATCCATCGTTCGCATATTGCAAAGGTTTGGCATGGAGAAATGTAAGCCAGTGCCAACACCAATTTTAAAAGCAAATAATGCTCAAGATGTTAATGAAGTTTCAATGAACTTCCCGTACCGTGAAGCTGTTGGATCACTAGCTTATTTGATGACAAGCACGAGGCCTGACATAGCCTTTGCTGTCAGTGTTGTATCTCGAAATTTAGATAAACCTACAAGGGAGAACATCATCAATATCAAGAGGACAATGCGTTACTTGAAAGGGACTATAGAAGAAGGCATCGTTTACAAGCCAGGAAATAGTCATAATTTAGAATGTTACAGTGACGCTGACCACGGAGGAGATCATGAAACTGGAAGGTCTACCTCAGGCATTCTTTGCATGTATGCTGGAGGTCTAATATCCTGGAAAAGTAAACGCCAGAGCACAGTAGCGATTTTATCCACCGAGGCAGAGAGAGGCAGCAAGTGAAACTGCTAGAGAAATTATTTGGCTTCGAAAGATCATGAAAGATATCATTGGTGAATGTCCAGCATCCCTATGTGTTGATAACGAATCAGCAATTAAGATGGCTAAGAATCCGCCAGAATTCCACCAAAAGACCAAACACAAAAGGATACGATCATTCTTTAAACGAGAATGTGTTCAAGATGGAAGCATTACGTTATTGGGTTATTAATAAGTAGGTATAGATACTAAGTTTTCCGTCATAGACTGCTCTTTACCATCAATTTCCCTCCTAGGAAGATAGTAATGGGTTATAGCAAAATCTCTTAAAACGGCACGCGGACGAAGTCGCGGCGGGAACAGCTAGTATACCAAATAAAACTATTATTACATATACTTTGACTGATTGGCAGGCGTCTCAGTTCAGTTGGTAGTAGTTCTGCCTTCCAAGATAAGGCCGCCCATTGTACATTTTGTTTAAATATTTTTCTCAAATCTGTTTTTCATTTAGTCGTAAGGTGTACAATAAAGAATTTTCATTCATTCATTCAATTGTACAGAAAGCTCATATTACAACCCAACGGTTGTAAAAGCTCTGTCATTCATTTTCAAGTTTAGAAAATGTGTGCTTAGAAAAAATTAAAATATTCTGCTTAGTCAGCATCGATAAACAATTTGTACAAACCTATCAATTTTCTTATGAAAGCAATTTAAAAGCTAGTAGTTTTTCAGTTGTTACTTCGCAACATAGACTATAGAGTTAATAGATAGATAACTCTTAATTGTTTACCACACACAAATAAAACAAAGAACTTAAACTGGTCATAGGCCTCACAATGGGCGGTCTTATCGCTGAGAGCGATCTCCTCTAGGCAACCGAAGCGAGATGATGGAAGGTACAAAGGAAGGCTTGTTCTATGCTGTATACGATTGTGTAGTAATCCTACAGCGTAAGTATTTACATACGCATAATAGGTAAAAGTTTAATTTTATTATTATAATTAATAAATTATAGAAATAACACATTGTCACATTTTTCTAATTATTTATAATACAATAATATTATCAGACATCGATAATAAATAATATATATTATGTATTTTTCTTTTTAGGTATACGTAATACCTCTTTCAACATTAAATATGAATCCAAAAGTATTTTTAGATAAGTAGAAATAAAAATCTACCTTTTATATTTTAATAAAATAACGCTCTGAACTTATTTTTCTAAATATAAAGGCTTTGGCAGATTACAGAGGATTTTTATCTTGCTTCCGGAGTACTTAGCATCATTTTCATCATCATCATCACTATGTAGCTACATTGCTGGACGAAGATCTCTCTTAAGATGCGCCACTGAGCCCAGTCCTTGGCTCATGCCCTTTTCATTATCTGCTTGCTTCGTTAATCATCGTTCAAACTAATCAAAGCTTGAACTATGGAAACTAGATTCTGAATGCTTCTTATACAAGTGTACATGTACTTAGTAGCCAAATAGTACGAGATCCGGCTGCAGAATTACTGCGCTCATCTGTTTTTTGCTGGAAACCGATTTTTTATGTATATTTATAATTAGGAGAATATATATTTATCAGGTTGCCTAGCAAAATTTGGCCGCCAGTATGTTTAATTAAATTTTTTTTTTGTTTTTTGGTAAAAAATATCGTTCACTTGTTTTTAAATAAAATAACATCTACATCATGGCAATTTATATGAAGATTCAAAAAAATCACGGTTGTCGTTGCGTACTTGGCCGCACCTCTTCTCAGCCAGGTGTAAACAGGTATGATTTCGATATATTTATACGTGCATAACGTTTATTTATTAATTGCATATCAAATTAAAGCTATGTTTTTTTCCATTTTTTATCATATTGTCTGCTTAATTAAATCTACCCGCAAATAAGGGTTGCTGATTTTTTTGAGTCTTCATATTAATTGCCATGATGTAGACGTTATTTGATTTAAAAAACAAGTGAACGCTATTTTTCCCAAAAAATAAATAAAAATAATTTAATTAAACATACTGGCGGCCAAATTTTGCTAGGCAACCTGATAAATATACAGGGTGTAACAAATGAGGTGGACCAAAAGCAAAAGGGCGATAGGGGAGCTCAATGGCTATCCATATAACCCCCATGTATGTTCAGCGATATTCAGTCGTTCAAAAGTTATTCCCACTTTTATGATTTTTTTTTTCATTAACAAATTTTAGGTTAGATTTCCCAAGTACACCCAAACTATTAGGGCTACAAGCGTAATTTTTTTACACCTTGTAGCTTAATAGTAGACCTTTCGTATTACAATACCAGTTTGAGTCGTTATTTGATTGATTTCCAAATAAAAAATAATCTTTACAGAAAAATCCGAAATCTGAACTTCCGCGAGAAACTTTAGGAGCAATTTAAAAAAAAAACTTGCTGAATATTTTTTTCTACAACCTATCTTAAAAACTTCCTCCATTTATGGAGCAGTTACCCTGAAAATTTCATAAGGCTAGTACAGAAGCATCATGTTAAAAAGTGAACTCAAGTGTTGTAAAAGTGCTGAAATCAACGGTTCAATCGACCAACACGATGGTCCGGGCAAGTCTCAGATTGTATGCCACCCCTTCTAATCAATTGCTCTTGGTATATTCTAGCAGCCTCTCGAGCGTTTCTTTGAGCTACACCATGACAATAGCACATTTCTGCATATCTACGAGGAGAATATGGTATGATACACTAATCGCAAAGTTTGTATAGTCCGTAAGCGCGCCGTTTTCGTTAAAGTAAAAATCATCCTAATTAAGACCCCTGAGTGGCCGTACTTTTTTAACCTCCGACTCCAAACTAAGATTTAAAAACTAAAACCCGACTACGAAAAGCTAGGAAAGAACTTTAAATTTTTTTTTTTTAACTTTTCTTCTTTAAAAGCAGAATTTGTTTTTTTTACCTAAAACAGATATTTTTAATTAACTTGGTTGTAGTCGGAGGCTAGTTATGTAAAAGTACATAATACTAAGCATCCGACTAAACCCGTGATGAAGTAAAATAAGTCAAGAAACCAACAGTAGATTAGGTGTGATATTTAAAAAGTTAAACTTGTTATCTAGCTTTTCGTAGTCGGGTTTTAGTTTATAATCATAATTTTTGTATCAGGGGTTAAAAGAAGCGCGGCCACTCAGGGGTCTTAATTAGGATGATTTTTACTTTAACGAAAACGGCGCGCTTACGGACTATACAAACTTTGCGATTAGTGTATCATACCATATTCTCCTCGTAGATATGCAGAAATGTGTTATTGTCATGGTGTAGCTCAAAGAAACGCTCGAGAGGCTGCTAGAATATACCAAGAGCAATTGATCAGAAGGGGTGGCATACAATCTGAGACTTGCCCGGACCATCGTGTTGGTCGATTGAACCGTTGATTTCAGCACTTTTACAACACTTGAGTTCACCTTTTAACATGATGCTTCTGTACTAGCCTTATGAAATTTTCAGGGTAACTGCTCCATAAATGGAGGAAGTTTTTAAGATAGGTTGTAGAAAAAAATATTCAGCAAGTTTTTTTTTTTAATTGCTTCTAAAGTTTCTCGCGGAAGTTCAGATTTCGGATTTTTCTGTAAAGATTATTTTTTATTTGGAAATCAATCAAATAACGACTCAAACTGGTATTGTAATACGAAAGGTCTACTATTAAGCTACAAGGTGTAAAAAAATTACGCTTGTAGCCCTAATAGTTTGGGTGTACTTGGGAAATCTAACCTAAAATTTGTTAATGAAAAAAAAAATCATAAAAGTGGGAATAACTTTTGAACGACTGAATATCGCTGAACATACATGGGGGTTATATGGATAGCCATTGAGCTCCCCTATCGCCCTTTTGCTTTTGGTCCACCTCATTTGTTACACCCTGTATATTCTCCTAATTATAAATATACATAAAAATTTGGTTTTCAGCAAAAAACAGATGAGCGCAGTAATCCTGCAGTCGGATCTTAGACTAAAAGTCTCTACTTTGGCTACTAAGTACACTTGTACTTATTAGTCAGATTAGTACTACTGGGACTAAAGCGATGTGTGAAATGTCTCTCAATATTTATTATTTTTGACTACAGTGAATTCACAAGATATATAAAGAAAAACATTGTGAATATTGACAGGCGTCACAGCTCAGTTGGTTGTAACACTGCTGACCATACTGTGGGTCTTGGGTTCGATTCCCACCCAGAGCAAATGTATGTGTGAGGACCATACATATTTGTTCTGTGTCTGGGTGTTACTATGTTTTCTATGAATGTATTCACAAAAAATATATATTAATAAGTATAATATCAGCAGCTTAGTTCCCATTACGTTGCTTAGTTTGGGACTAGAGTGTGATGTGTGAAATGTTCATGAATATTTAATAAAATAAATGAATTGATTAAATAAATGGTAGGTACCTACATTAAAAATGTTCTGTCAGTATGACCACACCCTTTCCCTTCCGATGCAACAAAGTAAGCGCTCACCGAGCCATCCATAATAAGATTACTTACACCTTAACGTTACATAAATGTAGGGTGGAATGATATTTAAGACTAGGGTTGGAACATTTTCGTTAAAGATTTTTTCTAATTAGATATTCATATCAAAGATTTCTGACAGTGCCAATAGCAAACATGAAAATTACTGATAGAAGATTCTTATACGTAGGTACATGACTTTTTTTCATAAATAACATATTTACGCTTGACACATAAACTGTATATTCGTATCGTATGATCTTGATATAAGTTATAAAATAATCTAGAATAAATGACATTTTTATAACTTAATGGATAACATATTCAAACAGTAGGTATAGGTCAGATTCAAAAAGGTGATTGTCATTTGTTTTACACAATAGGTATGGACACGTTACAGAACAGAAAGTCACGTGACCATTTTCGCAAATTAAGTTTCAATTTGTTTACGTTTGTAGAATATCACTTCTACTTCTTCTACTAGAAGGCATTTTGTGATTATATTTTATGTTTTTCCCACTGCTAGGTAAAGGTGTTCCCCCTTGTTCTATTTAAATGTTTTTATAATATTGCTAATATTTACCTAGTAAAGTGACATCGAAACATGAGAATCGTGTAAAAGTATCGCGTACGATACACTGCGCGATGACGCTGTAAATTTCGGCAGTCGAGCTCGCGTTAAAGCGCAGTGTGGATCATGCACGCTACCGATACGTTTACGATTCCCACATTCTCCGTCGTGCAACTCTACTAGATGCTCACGTCCCGAAATTCTATTTCAGATAAGGCTGACGTCTGAATAAAGATTTGGTACTTGGTAAAAATATGTTCATCGCTTACTCACGGTAAGTCCCAGATAGATGTCTGTAGTAGACGAAAGCGGATATTAAGTTTTTGATCGAAATTTTCACCTTATTTGTCTGTGGTATGTAAAAATATGTTACAAGTGTATGTAAAAATATGTTACAATGGTATGTAAAAATATGTTGCAATATACATATAAAAAATAAAAATATGGTTTAGTTTTTATATACATATATAATATGGGTAGTATTGATTCTAAAGTAGTGAGTAGCACTAGGTTTTTTTTTGACTTTACAAAAAAAGATACTTTTATTTTGAGGCATTTTTTGTAACTCTATCAGCTTACAGAAAGTACATCAAAATTGTAAAATAAATCAAACAGTTTTGTAAATCGCTTATAAAAGCATTATTGCTACAAAATTTGTTATAAAGGACCTTTTCCACTGAAGCTTCAATATGTGCAACATTACTTGCTCTTTTTTATACAATCTACTATCTTTTTATCGTTATTAGATTGGCATTTGAACAAAAAAATATAAATTACCTGATATAGTCTTGATTTGTGTCTATATAATGCTTTTGTGGATCGTAGACCTTAAGCTGGTCGAAGAGGCTTCCAATATTATTTGACTTAAAACTTTTTCCAAGACTTTCGCTTATGTGGAAATCCTCAGGGAAAATTCATATAGCTATTTGTTATAAGAGTGATGTTTTTGATAAAATTTTCGCGAATTTATCTACGTATAAATTTATATTAAGTAAAGTAAAAAAGATTTATTGAACAAAAACTTCAAAGTAAATGTACATATGATGTCCAATTACAATTCAGCTAATGAATGTTCTTGTAGATACAAAGGTATATACAGTGTACATTTTAGAAAAAGGAGCGTCTTAAACCGAACTAAATTAACTGTATTCCGGTCCATGCTTCTTCCGTCGGTCAAAAACAAAAAAAAAACAATATATGTAAACAATATAGGTAGGTATATATGTGTTGCGCTCCTTTCACAGAGGTTCTACGCATTGATGACTACAAAGATAAGTCTACAACGATTGACTTTGGTCTTAGGTCACCAAGGCGTATTAAACATTAATTGCTTTATTTTATTTTTGTCCAATTTATATTGAATTCTTCTATTCTATTCTACAAAAGGAGTTCAACACACGAGGGACCGCTAACGTGTTACGGTTCGCCACGGGTAAATAAAGTCCGCGAGGTCAAAATCGCAATCAACCTAGTAGGCAGTTAAGAAGTTAAGAACTTATCAACTTTAGTAGGTTTATCTATAGCAGCCGCTACCTTGAACCAAGCTTACTTAATGTGCAGGCACAAACACATGCGAGTACTATATGAGTACTATAGTATGTACTATATATATAAACTATAGTAGTATATAGCTAGAGGTAGACGGAAGTAGCCAAGCTTTGAGCAACGAGAAACCAAACTTTTCAGAAAACTTTTTCCTGCGTTGGAAGGTAAAATAGACCAAGGTTTTCGTGTCACCGAATTAATTTTTCTGCCTAAATTGTGGCGATATTAAAAGCTTCGGGAACAATGATTGATCCTTGACGCCGATGACAGATTGCGTGCACGATGTTGCCGGTTTATAAAGCCCGTCTATTGAGCCGTGTCTTTTGATACTTTGGAAATTAATATACCCACTTTCCTCGTCCATCAACACAGTTCTTTAGAAACGAATATTCAGTCAACAACATTTATTTTGCTATTAATTACCGAAGTTGCTGTTGATTTGGGCACGCACGTAAATTATGTTCAAGTTTATATAATTTAATTGCTTTCGAGTTAACAGACAGACTCACAGAAACTTGTGGGTTTATTAGTAAAAGTTGCCGTCATATTAATTTACCTATGTCTCGGTTTTAGAATATTTGAGGTATCAGCAAATTTTCGAGTAGCATTATCTTTTGCATACTTTATGATCTTTTTAGCTAGATAATGTGTTATTCAGTTACAAAATGACGCAAGTTTAGGATTAATATGTTTTTTTTGCTTTATGATCTTTGAAAACAGAAACCATTTTCGCAACCACGTTATTTCCTACGCGATATTTAGAAGTCCCAAGTGAATTTCAACTTCGAACAAGTTACAGAACTTGTACAACTTCTAATACAATAATACCTAATGAAAACAAAGTTGAATAAAGGCTGGTTTATACAGGGTCAGTAACTGACTACAAATTCGAGGCAAGTCAGTGCTGACCCGAAAAAAACCCTGTGTAAACTGATTTGAAGTCAGTACAATGGCTTGAAGTCATCGCTGACTCGAATATTCGGACACGAATATTTTAAAGTCAGTTGGCGCCCCCCGCCACCCGCGCACCCCCGCGCCAGCCAAATAAACCCCGTGTAAACAGACAAGTCAGTGCGTGGTTAGTCACTGCCGCTGCGTTGTAGAGTGACCACGTTTTTTTCGCTGGCGATAACAATGACGCGTAAGCTTAGCGAAGACGAAACCTTAAAATTGGTGCAATTATATTGCGAAAACGAGTGCCTTTGGGATATTAAATCCCTAAATTACCGCAATAAAGAAATGCAGTCAACAGCGTTCCAAAATATGGCTCAACAAATGTCGTTTATTTATAGTTAGGTATCTCATTTTCTACCATTTCTATTAACTCATTCAACAGCAAAATTAATAATTTTTTCAACAAATAATTTAATCGTCGTTTCAGTTGCTTTCGCGAATTCATTTTTCCCACTGACCTCACACACGTGTGCTCACCGTGAGAAACGCACCACTACTACTTACTTCATGTAAACAGTTAAAGTCGCGGCGCCGACATTGGCGCTGCGACTGACTTGTCTACTGACCCTGTATAAACCAGCCTTAACGTCAAGAATGTTCTTTACTTAAGAAAGTGACAGACAAAACATCAAATTGCGGTTTTGTAGAAATCCCTTTTTTATTTAACCGACCCTTTAAAGTTCTCCTTCCTCTTAAGCGTCTTAAATAAAGCAACTAACCGAAACGTCCTTGCCATGTGCAAAAAGTTGGTTCCGCTAATTTTCTTAATAAAAACAAAGTTTTCTGTATAAAGAAAAGCACTTTAATAATCACACGTTTAAAAGCGCAAAAGAACTTCACAAACGATTTAAATATTATTTCACCATTTTATATTAATTTATTTAGAATAATTTTTCGGTCGTAGTCGTTTTATTTATTTGTTTTTTTTATTTATGAAGATTATTATTAGTAAAAGAAATATGCCACAAAATATATGAACAACTAAAAGTACAAATAGTACGAGGAAAGTGGGAAAAATATCACATTTGCATTTCGATATTCCAAGGATAAAATGAAGTCTTCATCTTCGAAGATGGATGAGATGTCAAGCGGTGACATAGATCTCACACAGAATTCAGGAAACTCTGATAACATCTAACAAAACCTTATATTTGACATTGCAATATTTCGATAAGTTATGTCAAAAGTGTAATGTTGGAGGCTGAAGTTTGAGTTTATCAAACAGAGGACTTGAGGACTTGGACTGAAATATACAAAGACCAAAAAAAAAACTTATTTTCAAATGTTCACAACATCTTTATTTTGGACATTCGAAAATAAAATAGTAAAATGTTTAAAGTGAAACCCACTGCTAATCTTGGTAATAGTAGATATAATGAGTGCTCGAGTTTCAATATTCCAATTTTGAGAGAAAACCTAGCACTTGTAATCAGTTTTAGAGCGATTTTTCTACATATTTTTTATAAAAACTATAAGCTAGGTTCATAAATTAAACTTCGGCTTTAGGCTGAACCAGGGCTTTACTTTGATACCCGACTATGTAATTAGGTAATTATTATTCTAATATATATAGATATGAAAATTTTGTAAATCTGTAATATTCGTAAGTTTGTTTGTGATTAAAATTAGTAAATAATGATAAATGATATTTATTGTTTGTAGAAACTAGGTAGTTACATTGGTCTTAATTTAATTTTCATATCTCTAGTTCAACCTGAGGCTTACAAACGTCATGCACAGATAATAATAATAATGAATTTAATATACAATAAAAATGATTTCAAATTAATAATGTCAAGAAAATATATGTCCAATGAAAAATAAAAATAAAATAAAAATAAAATAAAAAAAAAAAAAAATATAATCAAAGGCCCTAGTTTTATATTTATTAGAATATGTCATTTAAAAATTCGTCAATTGAATAGTATGCCTTTTCTTCCAATAACTTAGACAGTAACTTCTTGAATGCACTCAAATTGTCGACCGTACGAATTGACAATGGAATATGGTTATAAATGATAGGCGCCATGGAGAACACACTCATACGTAACAGTGAAGTCTTACACGATTGATGGTGAAGGGTGCCCTCCCGACGACTTCCTATGGGATACGCATCAAAGTGATCAGGATTATTTTTCACAAATGTTGCCACTTCATAGATATACAGAGAAGGAAACGTTAAAATTTGCCATTGCTTAAAAACGTTCTTACAAGTATCGGTTTGTCTGAGGCCGGACATTGCTCGAATACATCGTTTCTGCGCTATAAATACTCTTGATTTATTAGTGGAGTTACCCCAAAAAATAATTCCGTACCTAAGTATTGCAGCAGTATGTCCATAATATGCTGTCAGTAATGCCGAGGTGCTTGCAATTTTCGAAAGATTGTACAGTGCATACGAAAATTGGTGAAGCCGCTTACAGACCGTATCTGTGTGTAGTTTCCAATTTAATTTGTTATCGATCTGCAAGCCCAAAAATCGTGTTGTGTCTATAAAATTTATTTTAGTATTTAAATATCGTATGTCCATGTTAGTAGTACAAGTTGTCTCTCTTTGTTTAAAATGCATTAGATATGTCTTGGTTAGATTAATATTTAAATTATTATATTCAAGCCAATTAATTATTGATGTCAATGTATTGTTAATGTCAAATTGTATATTAGTTATTGCATCGTAGTATATGAAGTTAATCTAAAGAAAAGAGTAATGAGTTGTTTTGTAGTTCTCGATTTATCATTTACCTCCAATTCTTTGACAAGCACTCGGCGGGTCATTTTATTTCATTGTATCTTTTCCAATATCTCAGTATAAGACCTATTCCTTTAAGGGTTAACTTGATAGTGTTCAAGATCCACTTAACCCAACGTTATTCAATCAAAACCATTGAGTGACACTCATACACTGAATCGAAAAAGATAATGACAGTTTCTTTCTATGTTTTGTCACAAAAAGAAACATTTATTTCCAAAAATATATAACACGTCTTTGTAACAATATTTACTAACTTAAGTTACATGAGAAACAAAGGCAAAAATAAAGTTACAAAACCATAGGTACCCCATTGAATTAATAAAATGCAAAAAGGCAATGATCCATCTGAAGTGGTTACAGTATTTAAAAACACAAAATTGGCGTGATGCTAGTTATAAATGAAAACGAGTTGTTATTCTAAAGAAAATTGGTGTCAATAAAGTATTCATTTGCCGCGTCGTGGCTCACTGGCATTTAGATCCCGGGAAGGTACACAGCAGTAATTTCGTACATTTTCTGATATTTTATTTAGGCATTGCTGATGTCCTATTTTTATTTTATTGCTTTCACATTTTCTTCCCATTTTACTACATTTTTATAGCCTGGTCGTAAGTACTTTAAGTTTATGGAGAGAAAAATTAATAGTGTTAGGAGTCTTCCTTGAATTATTTTTAGGGTTCCGTGCCCAAAGGGTAAAACGGGATCCTATTACTGAAAGTCCACTATCCATTCGACTGTTTGTCTGTCCGTGTCACCAGATTTATATCTCATGAACCGTGATAAGTATAGAGTTGAAAGATTTATTTCTGTTGCCGCAATATCAACAAATACTAAAAACAGTTTTTTTAGGGGTGTTCTCATACCAAATCCTTATTTTTGGTACCCGTTGTGCGAGTCCGACTCGTATATGGCCGGTTTTATTTTATCCGACGGTCAGAACAAGCTGATGGATGGAGAAAGTTAAGATTTATCGAGCATATTAGACAATAGATCTCATTATATGTTTTGTTTAATAAAATAACACAAAAGCTGTTATTATCAACCTCAAACGTTCGGAACCTCTATTCCTGTCGCTTACTGAAAACGCGTGTGGATCTGTAATAGTAGATACAGTAACCCAAGTACGAGTTTGTGCACACTCGAATCGTCGAGACGCAATCGTGTTTGCGCAAACTCGTACTTGGGGTACAGATCACTTATAATGTTTACTTCTTTACAAAGCTTTCGGCCTATCCTAGCCTCTCAAAACCTTCCAGGTTTTAAATCACGTTCAGTTACTATAGTAACTCATCGGTCCTCTGTGGCATTTCTGGTGGACTCGTTTGTCCAGCATTTACAAAATAGAACTTAGTGAGCTTATAGTAGAACTTCATAAGCTACTAGAGCCGGAGTTATTGGGGGGATTACTGCTCCCCGCCAAACACCTGTGCCTATGCAATGGGGTAAAGTACCTAACAACCTACAGATGATTCAAATACTTAAGTGAAAACTTGAACTGCGAAACATAATTAGTTATATCTTGAGCCAAGTTGATATTTCACATTAACTAGAGGATAAAAAACTTAATCATAATTTCTGCAGGTAAGTAAATCGCAAACCTTTATGGAATTTTGTATTTTTTTATTGTGGTATACCTACTAGTAGTAAATCTGTTAATAATAATTGAATTATCTTTACTTTATTGTGCGCATAATAAACCAAATAATTCAAAAGGAGAGATCAAGCCCAAAAAGAGTTTTATGTTAGCAAACCCTACCGGATACAAAATGACAAAATATACATAGCAGAGCTTGTGTTATGGTTACTAGAAGACTGACGTACCTACTTAATACATTACATAGATAGATATTTTTTTTATACTTACATATAAAATACCCAGAACACCCGGAATAAATATTTGCAGATCGTACAAACATTTATCCCAAGGTGGGAATCGAACCCGCAACCTTCTGCGTCGCAGATGGACCTTTGCCCGCCGCGCCACATCGGTCGTCATTTAATTAAAACACTTTTGTATTAGAACTGTTTTGATAAAACATGTCTTCTAGAATGTTATTTATAGAATATAATTATTATCTATTATTTTGTATTTTTAATCGAAATCCAATTCACATCACTTCCGTGTCATCCAGTTAATGTCGAACATAAATCACGAATGGCTCTTACACACAAGCGGTTAACCGCGGTGGCGGCCATCCGCACTTTTTCACTATAATATGCAACTGCTTGAAGTTTTTGGCGGTACAAGTGCATGCAATCACAATCAATTGAATATTCAGCTGGAAAAGCGGCTAGCCACGCGGTTAGTCGCCCCCGCGGTTACCCGCTAGTGAGCTAAACCGCTTATGAGCTAACCGCTATGAGGATAAACCGCTTTATCATAAGCAAAACAAACCCAGACTTATATAATAACCCCCTATCTTCTAAAAATTTAGCGTTGAAATTATGTCATCATTACGTATGATAATCAATACATCAAGTCGCCTCTAAATTTTTATAAGATAGACCGTAAGAAGGCAAACTTAAAATTTATTTCCCTAACTTAACGAACTTATCATCCGAAAGTACCAGGAGGTAAAATACTTGTTAAAAATCTTCATCACGATAAAGCCATTTCGAAATGACTACGGTCACATTCAATTTGTTTTACTGCAGTTTCGGTCTTTTTATAGAGGTTGGGAAAATGAGGTATATTGAAACAGCTGGTACACTTTCTTGTAATGACTTTAAAAAAGATATTAAAAAATCTCAGTTCTGTGCTGTGTAAGTTTCTTATTTTACTAAATATGACTATGTCTAAGGATCATATTATGTGAAACATTGTGTACAAAAAAAATAAATTTAATTAAATATTTTGGAAAAATCTTTATGAAAAATATTTATAAAAAGTATGTAGTTTAATTAAAATCTCATTTACTATTCGTATGATGATTTATTTTTGACTGCTAGTATGTAGTGTGCTAACTGAATTTAAGGCCTGTAAAATCCTGCCTCCCAAGCTTAATACGGCGTTAAGACCTGAACCAAGGTAACTTCAATGAATTAAATGAACAACTCATTGAATAATAATAATGTTATTTAAATAGGCTGTGAGTAAGTTAACAATTTATTCCCTGTAATTTTCTCATAATACCTACACAATAAAAGCGTTAAGGGCCTATTGAATCAGCTGGGTCTTAACAGAAAAAGATCTGAACATTATCTGTGTGTAACACCTAAAAAGATGTTCATATCTTGTAAAGTTATGTTTCAGTAAGTGGTTAGATAGTTATCAGAAATCAGAAATATTTTATTGTTTAACTGTTGTACCTACGTAAAATATTTTATAGTTTTAGTTTATGAGGGTAATGAACAGAGCCATACCCAATAATAGACGAGAAGCTCACAAGATATGTCCTCAACTTCAGAAATGTAAACTTTAGTACGCTACACCTTTTGTCTTTCATAATAGCGCAAAGAATCATTCAATTCTTCTTCTAGGTTTAAAAATAAAAAGGTCTAATCTGAAATGGTCGAAATATATTGTTGTACATTTTTTTACCTTTAAATTAAATTCATCAAGCACAATAATACTATAATGTACATAAATAAATAAGTATCACTCTGATGTGGGTCCCCTTTTAATACAATTTAAGGTCACCGTACGTCACGATCTAAAAAAATATATATTCAATTAAAAATTTGGGACTTTAAAGGCACCTTAAATAATCTATAAGTATCATAATGGCACTTCAGTTTCAATAACGGCCTGAACTTTGGCCATTATTTGAAGATATAATGGCATTTGTTTTATTTCAAATACAGATAAACAGGCATACAATCATAAAACAAATAAAAACTAGATATACAAGAATTCGATACTGTGAGTATTGAGAATGAATAGTACGCGTATATATATATATATATATATATATATGGAACAAATATATTTATTGTAATAATAATCTTAAGGTGATGGAAACCTAGATAATTAAGATTACAATCGCATGAATAAGAACCACGTAACTTTTTTCAAAGTAATTGGAAATACCGATAAAAACTGATAAAACAAAAAAATTGGACAGGACAATATTATCATCATCATCATTACCTAACTGCTAACAATGGACATTAGTATATCTTTCCTTATTGATTCCAAAAAAGGGACGCTCAATTTGAATGTACTTTTGTTACTTTAGACCTTTTATGGCTTTCAATATCATCAAAATTAAATCTTTTTTTTTTTCATAATATATATTTTTACTTCTAGTAATTTAATTGTTAAAGTTTATTTTCTATGGTCGTGCGTTTACAACTCACACACTTTATTTTTCCAGTTCTTCAGTCTCTATTCTACAACGGTCATCAAATACAGTAAGGGCAGAATTAGAGGGCTTTAAAACGTACCGCATTTGTCCTTTGAAGTCTTGGCCCTTATTTGACACATTTGAGTAATTATGGAGGTATGCTCATTCACTTCAAATAAATTTATTTAGTGATAGGGGCTTGGGTTTCGATTCAACAATTTTATATATATTTTTTGGCGGACTGTGATAAACGAAATTTACAGAGAGGGCTTATCTATATCCAAACTTAACTTATTTACATTGTCGATTTAGTTAAAACCTGTACCCCAAGTACGAGTTTGTGCACACCCGGATCGTTGGGACGCAATCGCCGAGCGTCACCGATTTTGTATGGAAATCCAAGCGTCTCAAGAAATCTGTTAGGGGCGCTGCTTCGATTTCCATACAAAATCGGTGACGCTGGTCGGTGGACTATGTCACCAAGGAGTTAAAAGTAGGGTATGTATAAAAGCTAAGATTGAGACTAATGATGACCGACCTTTTTGCTCTGTTGTTTAGAGCAACTTCTATCTACATAATCTTATAAGTAATCTTAAAAGTATTTGTCATTGGTTGACTCCGAAGTACCAGAGGCCATCTTTGCCAAAGAAATGCGCGAATTTCCTACCTACTGTCAAAAGAAGATCAAAAATATGCTAATCTTCTTTAAACCCACCGAGGAAATGCTTTACTGGTCTCGATTTTATCGAAGAAAATAAAATGGTGATTCAATTGCCCATCGCACATCAACAAAGTTTAAATACCTATAAAAGATAGAAGTAAATAAAGCTATGGCAGAGAAACCACTCCATGCGAATTAGGTACTTAAATCCTGAAAAGAATAAAAGTAAATAACGTAGCAAAAGCTTTGTTTTATTGGGTTTCTGATGCGCTTTTATTTGCCTATCTGTCAGTTTTAGGAATAATAAAAAATCCCATCAACGCAAAAATTCATAATACCTTTTTTGAAATAAATTCTGACTCATTTTACAATAGGTAACTGTTCCGTATTTTTTTTCTTGGTGTCTAGTTTCGTATACATTGCACGTCTATAAGATACTTGACTGCCGAACGTTACAGCATCACACGCAGTGTACGAGTACCTATTTTGTAGGTATACAATCGACGATAGTCATTTATTGTGCTGGCTATTAAAACTATCTTGCTTTCACATAGTAAATAACGACTGGTACAGTTTTTTTTATCTTAATAGTATGTTGTTATTACTATAAGATCAGAGCTATTTTCATATCGTTGCAAATGACCTATTAATTGTTCAACTAAATAAAATCAGCGTTTCAAATTTCGATTTCTATATTTCGATTCCTATTACTCATATATCAGTGATATTTAAACGTTAGTTGAAAAGTGTTTTCCCAAACTTCTATGTGTTCCCAGATAAAATTCTAAAAATACTTAAGGCATTTCAAACTTTTTACTAACTTATATTTGTAGACGCGAAACTTTTGGAATGTTCGATTTAAGGAACAAATTGTTTTTGCCTTTAAAATGAGCTTATGAATATGTTGATGATACGGTATTTAAACTTCAGTGTGTTTGATCATCATCATCATCATCATCGGCCCTTCCTATCTATTCTATCCTTCCCTTGTCCCAACATTATGTGGGGTCGGTACAACACGTCTTCTTCTTCCACTCTCCTCTATCAGACGTTATCTCAATGCTCACTCCTTTCTTTCACATGTCATAATTCACACAGTCCGTTCATCTTTTTTTGCCTCCCTCTACTTCTACATCCATCCACATTCATATCAGTGTGCGGTGAGATGGACGCAGTGACTTAGTGGATGCATGGTTATAGGCAAAGGTTTTCACTTCAGATCCTCCTCCATAGTCGGTCCCTCACTGATGAGGATCGTGACTCCTATCCAACGTCTTGTGTACAGCGGCTCTCCAATTGGAACGGTCGGTAGCTTGGTGTAACGCTTCATGCACGGGCATTTGTAATTGCTCCGACACTTGGTCAGCCCATCGCTTAGGACTGCGCCCTCTTGGTCTCTTGCCCTCTAATTTGCCTGTCACAATTAGTCTCTCGATGTTATCGGTTTTTCTGCGGGCAATGTGGCCAAAGTACTTTAAAATTCTGTGCAGGCAAGTAGAGGACAATCGCTTTCGATGTTGTAGCCTAAGTTGTTTTAAAATCGACGCATTGGTTCTAAACGCCGTCCAGGGTATCCTTAGCAAGCGTCGCCAACACCACATTTCAAAAGCGTCTATTCTCCGTCTGTCAGCAGCTTTAATAGTCCAAGTTTCAGAGCCATACAGAAATATGGAGAACACAAGGGTCTTAACTATGTGTATTTTCGTTTTCCAACTTATATTGCTATCCTTCCATACCTTTTTCAACTGCGTCATGGCTGATTTAGCTATGCCGATGCGTCGACGGATTTCGGGTTCACTGTTACCCTTGTTTGTGATGACTGATCCAAGGTACATAAAGTGATCCACCGTTTCGTAGTCTATCAACGCATCGGATCTGCTGATGGAGGCTAAACGGTCAACATACATCAGCTTAGTCTTTGATTTATTTATTGACAGACCTAATTCTAAGCTGTTTTTTTCCAAGCGATGAAGAAGACTTGTCATTTCTTCTTCCGAGGAAGCAAATAACGTCGTGTCGTCCGCGTATCGTAGGTTAGATATATTAACACCTCCCACTCTCACTCCACCATTCCATCCCTCTAGAGTTCTGCGCATAATATGTTCTCCGTAAATATTAAAGAGTACAGGTGAAATTACACATCCCTGACGTACTCCCTTTTGGAACTTAAAGGAGCTGGATGTGTTACTCCCCAATTTCACGGTTCCATAGCCTGATTCATATAGGTTTCTTATGATACGTATAAGATGTTCTGGCACCCCCATTTCCCTGAGAACCTTCCACAAATGCTGCCATTTCACACAGTCAAACGCTTTCTGGTAATCTACGAAACACATAATCATTGGAGTATTAAACTCGTAGCATTTTTCTACGATCTGTCTTACGTTTAAAATTTGCTCTCTTGTGCCTTTACTTTTGACAAATCCAGCCTGCTCTTGTGGGATTTGCCAATCTAGAAACGTTCTTAAGCGACTATTGATTATGTGTAGCAACACTTTACTTGTGTGTGATATTAAAGCTATTGTTCGGTAATTATTGGTTGTTCGGTAGTTTCTGACCGATCCTTTTTTGTGAAGTGGCAGAATAGAAGAATGTACCCAATCCCTTGGCCACACGCAAGTTTTCCACACAGCGTTACAAATCCTATGCAGCATAGACACTGCTCTCTCCCCCAGTGATTTAAGGGCTTCAGCTGTAATTTGATCACTTCCTGCAGCTTTATTGACTTTTAGCTTTTTGATAGCATTCTCAACCTCAGACTTAAGAATTTCTGGTTCAGAAACGAAATCATTCTCATCCTGCTGAACGGATTCCACTGAACAGTCTTTATATAGATCAGCGCAGTATTCCTGCCATCTTTCTACAACCATCGATACTTCATGAATGGGATTCCCGTTCTTATCATCGATTATCCAAGCTTGCGGTTTAAAACTTCTGGTTATTGACCGTATTTTTTTGAACAAATCAGCTGTCTGAAATTTCTCAGCATGGTCTTCGATGTCTTTGCAAATTTGTTCAAAGAAAGCATTTTTATCTCTTCTGCACAAGGTCTGTATCGCTTTATTGATATCTGAGTACCCCCGTAGATTTTCATGGGTATTGAGATTCATTTTAAGTTCCTTACGTTTCATGATGCACCCCCAGGTCTCATCAGTAATCCAGTCTTTTTTCGACAGCTGACATCTATTTCTTGCAATAGATTCCAAAACCTCTGCTGTTATATTTCGAAACGTATTCCACATATCATCTGGCGTGCCGTCTACTGATACTCAGATAAAGTTATATAAATCTACATTAAGCTTGTTTCAACATACATGTACTAGATTTTTTCGATGAAGTTATAATTTTGTATCGGGATTGAACCATTATGAACAATGGTTTTAAAGTAAGTATTTTTTAAAAAGTATGCTCTTTTCTTCAAAGACATTTCGGTCAGAAGTGACACTTACGCGACCCTCGCCACGTATTTAAAAGCTTGGCTGTATAGGCTGTCGGTATCGTTGTTTGATTGAGATACTTACAAACCATTTATTTGTAGATATATTTTCCTAAACGTAAACATAAATTTGCCTACTAGTATTTTTTCATCCATAGCAGTAGCTCCACTTCGTAAGTAGCGGCAAAAGTCGGACACGTCTCACACACGCGAATCTAAGCTATCACTCACACATAAACTATTACTCTACTCACACATACTAATTGTATTTGTACACGATCTAATTTTACGCTATCGAGGCATAGCATAGGTCATTTGTCATGCTCGTTGGCGCGCCGTTTGCGGCCTATATTCGAGGCCACTCCTCGATCGGGTGAAGTGGCTCTTCTGTATATAGTATATTTATACTGTGCTTACGGTGAACAAAGTACATTTTTTACTGAGATTGGATTTATCGTTTTATACTAAGATTGGATGTGAAAACACCAACGACACGCATAACATCTATACACTGACTACATTTATATAGATAGGTCTATGATGTTTTCAGTAACTACTTCAGTTTTACACTATTGAAAAATATAAATATGAATAGGTACATTCCAAGTCATATCGGCGAAAGCTTTGAATACAAGACACATATAAATGAATATATTAACACCAGGAAAACACCCATGTAGACATTTCTCTTTGTCAATTACTGTTATGAGAAGGTATCAGCCGTAGTATTTTTATATTCTTGTGACTAGTACAACTTGATTTTACAATGGTGGACGCTCGGATTATAAATATAACCTTAATTCTATAGCTACAGATATATAGAGAAAGTCAAATAAATGTCGTGAAAGTGGAGTCGGCCGCCGTCTCGGCATCATCTCAACAAATGCAGTTAGATGCAATCTCGTTTAAATGAGTTTCTAGCAAATCTCATCGTGCAGTCTAGCTTATTAGCGACCGCGGCTCTCGGGCTTAGAGAACAATATCTCCACTCAGTACACTTGTTAGTGTTTTGCAAATGCTATATAAAAATGTTATCTTTGGATCTAAACTCTGAACACGCTGGAAAGATTTCTGTGCTCTTTATATCGCTGTCTTTGCCAATTTCAAAATCACAATCTGAGAGGTGTTTAAGTACAAAAAAATGTAATACCTACTCTATAGTATACTAGTAGTACTATATAGCTGAGTTACATGCGCGGGATCGACAGCTCACCATCAGTCTTGCAGCGTCACTGCACGGGGTAAATATATTATATATTATTTTCTAGACAATTATTCAATTTATGACGTTTTCCAGTGTACACCACGAGGAAGTTGTATCGTGAAAAGTGACGCTGCAATCGATAGATGTAGCGGTTTCTGTAGGCCGCACTATTTATATAACGTTACAACTCCCTGTTAGCTGAAAGGTCTTGGTTATTCACCAGTATAAGAATAGTTTGACGTGTACAAACGTTGAATTTATGAAAAATTTACTGCATATACGTAGTACAACCCCGCTTATCGCGTCACACACACAAATCGACACAATAACGCGTGTGTTAGACTATTTTTGAAAAAGATTGAAAAGTATTTCGTTCACGAAATCCTTGAAATTTCTAACGTATGGGATATACACTTCCAGGCTTTAGATACATTATGAAACATCATCAAAAAGTAGTAAATATTAAAGCCAAAATAATGGAGTTATTCCTGGTTCAAACTAATTAAATAATCAGGCGAGGGATTATGGATTATCTTATTACTTAAGAACGCGGGAGGGTGGAAAATTGTATTTAGATTTTTTGTAACTTTCGAAGCAGCTTTTAATTAATTTGTTTTACCTAATAAGGTTCGGATTCTTTAAGATTCTTACTTATTGAATTTGCTTCATTACCATTAAGAAAGTCAAGAACAATCTGCAATTTATAATTTGATTGCGACCTTCATAATCCGATTTGCTTGAATGTTATTGAATTTATAATTTATATTATAATACTACCAGTATTATTAGGTTTTATAAATTTAATATAATAGAATGTTAGAATCAAATAAGTAAGTGTCTTTAGTAGGCAGAGCATAAAAAGTTAAATTTAAAAAATGCGGTATGCGACTGTTTTTGTCCAAAAACTAAGCCTAAACCTTATTATTATTAAAAGCTTTTATTTGTATTTGTATTTTGTGGAATTCCTTACACAAATAACAAGGGCATAAGTTCCATTTGAGTCAACATTCAGAGTCGTCTGTCGTTGGAAACTTGCCACATACCTTCGACAATTGCTTGGAATGGAGGTCGCAATGTCCCCTTGCTATTTTACCCCAAACAAACATTTTACACAAGAATTTAAAATTTGGATGTTAAAGAAATTTTTAATTTTTGTGGTTTACTGAGTGTTTTCATAGAGTAGATTAGTTTTTAATATAAGATTATATCAACTTGTAAATTTTCTTATGAAAACGTTGGTGCATAGGTAAGTTTGTAACTTTTTTTCGGATTTTTTAATTATGGTGTAAAAATAAAAAATAAAAATATTTCCAAAATGATGTAATGGAACGTCTTTGTAACAATAATTAATAGCAGTGAGGAACAAAGTAAATATTTTAATATATAACTTTACTCTCCGTTGTTTTTAAATATATTAATTAATATACTTTTACAAGTTTTTTTTACGCAACAAATATAAAATCACTAATCCCTAATTAAGACGCTGTGTTCTTTTATATTATTTTATTAAACATAACACAATTATACAATCTTATTTGCATAAAGACAAAAAGCTTAAAACTTAACTAAGCGACCTCGTCCTTATTTGACGATCTCGCATAATGAAAACATTCTGCCAACTTAATTACTTTTACCGCACTTTGTATGAAATCCCCCCTGTCCTAGATTACGTGCATTTGTCATAGGTTAATGTCACCGACACGACTTCTACACGATTTTTGTGGAAAGGCAACATTTCTAAGATATTAAATGTACAATTAATTTAAATTAGATTCAATGTCATTGTCAAAAATTGTATTGAAACGGATTTATGATTTTTGGCTATGTTAACGGACGTGTTCGACGTCGAGAACGATATTTTTGCTCGAACTTAACATAATGACAATATCGTGTAGATGTCGCTATCGGCCAGTGTAAATGCAAATCTTGGGTGTATTTTGTGTAGCATCTGAAGCAGCTCTGATGAGCAGACGGTGTGCTTTCAGCCAACAATGTGTTTTCTACACAGATGTTTTCTTTTATACAAAACAAAAATGCTACGGTTGCCTGAAAATTCTGTGAGCAATATGGCCATTACTATATTAAGCTAGTTTTACGACTTTTATAAGCAAACACAAATTATACAGGGTGGAATTTTGTAATGCCACCTGAAGTACTCTTAATACTTTAGATTCTTTTCAAAAATAAAGGAATGCTTTCTTTGAGTAAAATTTTCTATCTAAATTATTAAGAGTACTTCCCCTTCAGGTGGCATTACAAAATTCCACCCTGTATAGTAGGTGCACTATAGACAACCGCTTAATCGCAATCTCACTGATGTTAAGTGATGATACAGTCGACGTAGTTTACGTTGGTCTAAATAAAACCTTATGAATACTACACTCTCCTTTTGAAAACGTACAACGTTTATCTTAAGTTATAGATAGTTTACTTTCTGATATCAGTAAAGTAAACTAAAATAAACAAAGATTTTCTAAAACACAATTACAATTTAAAAAAAAACTGTACAATTGGTTTGTTTACAAAGGTTTTTATGACATCAATGAATTAATTATGTGATTTTATTTTATTTTAATTATGTATTTTTGAACGCCTACTTAATTGGCGAAGTATGTGAATCTAAAACTCTGAACACCTTCACCTGTATAACCATACTTCTCGCAAATAAACAATTTCATTTCATTTCAACTGTTATTGTTTTTGCAATTCATCAAGCTTTTAACTGAAGCGTAATAGATACTTTTGCGAAACTCCCAACCGTTTAAAAAGTGGACTTTGATGACTTTTTTGTTTACACTGCAAACAGTTTTACAGCTCTTTAACAACTTTGTAAAAATGAAAACCCAAACAAATAGAAACCAATGAACAAATTCTTTTTACTGAAAATGGACGGTGAAATGTTCACAATACTTTTTTATTTGACGACCGATGTGGTGCGGCGGGCGAAGGTCCGCCTGCTACGCGGCGGTTGCGGGTTCGATTCCCGTCTTAGGATAAATGTTCGTACGATCTGCAAATATTTATTCCGGGTGTTCTGGGTATTTTATAAGTATAATAAAAAATATCTATCTATGTAATGTATTGTATTAGGTATGTCAGTCTTCTAGTACCCATAACACAAGCTCTGCTTAGCTTGGGGCTAGATGATGTTGTGTGGATTGTCCAGCATTATTTATTTATACTTTTTTATACACTCGTCGTATGATGATGTATAGATGCTAGTAAAAATATGATGATAATGTATTTACATGCTACGTTGACAGCTGGTCACTAGTTTATTGAAGTTCAATTTTGTATCCGTTATAATACGTAGTCTGTAGCGATATAACGCAATAGTGAGTGCTCGGTCGATCATGTCAACTTTGATATTATAGGGGAGTGAGTAATGGTTCTAAGTACAGCCATACATTTTTTAAAGTAACAGTAATTTATGTTCCAGGCACATTCTTTGTTAAGGGAGTTATATAAGACCTATACTTAAAAAAAATCATTTTAGAAATGTGATCACGAAAAAATTGAACATGATTATAACTTAGATTGTAGAAGTTATTGTCGGAACTGGTTTTGGAATATCTATAAGTACTAGGGACAAAATAAATAAAAAAATGTATGCAACAAAAAATATAACAAAAAATTACGAAATTGTACACAAAGAGTTATTTACAAAAGTAATGCGTCAATAAAAATAATAGTTTCAGTTATTTTGCTTGAAGCATGAAGCACTTTTACATAACATTAATAACGTTTAAAAAAATTGCATAAAATATGTATATACAATGCTCTTACTAGTTTCTGAGAGAAAAACAACCCAAAAAACGGAACTTTTATGAAAAGTATCGAAACCTACACAATCTTAGCAAGTAAATAATTATGGGATCCATAAGTGCCTTCAAAAGCCGTATGTAAGCTCTAAGTATTGTCTTATACGACGCGTTCGACGGCTCAAGAGTAAGATAACATTTTCGGGTGTATATCAGCTACCTCACTCTATTTCTCTTTCGTGACCCGAGGGCTGGTGAGTATCTGGCCCAACGTATCAGCATTGCTATTCAGCGCGGCAATGCAGCCAGTGTCTTGGGTACGCTTCCGATTGGTACTGATTTGGATCAGTTGAACTATCTATAGATCGTTTGCAACGGTCTGTAGATAGCTCAGCTGTTTCTTATGTATTTTATATGACTATGTACATTTTGTAAATACTGTATAGTCGTAAGTTTGTTTGTGAATAAAGTTTTTTTATATTTAAAAAAAAATTCTCTTTTAATTAGTTATAATATTATTTTTTGTCCAAATTTATTTTTAATCGAATTATCAGAATTATGTATTAGTCTCAAAATCCCCATTGAGCTTTTTGTCTAGATCCATTTACTATTATTTAATTATTCAATTAGGTTACGCCATTAAAGCTCTTCTATTAAAAAATTGTTATTCCATTGCAGGTGAAACGTCGCAACGGCCTATAGATCATGGGTTCGATTCTCACCAAAAACAAACCTTTTTTCTTTTTCCATAGCGTTGTGTGTGACGTCTTTATTCTTCTTTATACCTATATGAACCGTCTTACATTAATTAATTAGAATATTTCTCAAGCGTACTAGCTGTTTTGGCCGTGGTTTATAGACGATTGTCTCCCTATCTCACATACTGTTTGTGGACTAAGAACGTTGAAGCTCGTTTAGACCCTTGACTAAGCGATTTACGACGTAACGTACGCAGATTTCAATGTTAGCTAAGATAAACCAAATTATTTTTAGCTTTTCAGTTTAAAGGTTAAGATAAAACTTACACAAAAATATTTTTTACTAGCTGACCCGTGCCCACTCTGTTGGGCATAATTCGACCGTTTTTTCTCCGATTCACTTTGCAAAACGGACTACCACGTAAAAGCATTTTTATTTTTCGGTTTTTTGTATAACCTATGACACTCAACAATAATGTGGCTTTCTATAAGTGAAAGAATTTTTAAAATCGGTTCAGTAGATCCCGAGATTACCCCTTACAATTTAACAAATATACAAACACACAAACTTTACTTCTTTACAATATTAGTATAGAAGATTATTTTTAGATAATTAAATGACTACATAAACGAATGATTTTATCAGTAAAATGGTCAAATTATTTCAATTTCGATCTTTGTCGATATTTTAAGCTCATTAGATATGCGATAATTTGAATCGAAGTTCTGAAACAAGTGATTGATCGCAAAACTTTAGCCATCTTAAGGTAAACTGAGTACCTATTAAACTTTAGTATTATTCAAATATTTTGAAAGCAAATTGTTTACTTAAGGTTGATTCGTTACTTGAGTTTTTAACGTAACGTTTAGTGTAATTGGTAGAACGAAGTCTCATTTTAGACAAAAAGTAGTAACGACACTTTTTGCTTTAACCGCCGTGCGGAGTGCGCGTGTTTCTCTGTCTGTCTCTCATCTCTCTTATGCTGGGGCCACACTAGCGGGCTACGGCGAATATTCGTGTTAACGTGATGTATGTGGCCGGGTACATAGTGTCATCGCATATCCTGGGGCCACACTAGCGGGCTACGGCGAATATTCGTGTTAACGTGATGTATGTGGCCGGGTACATAGTGTCATCGCATATCCTGGGGCCTCATTAGTGGGCTACGGCGAATATTCGTGTTAACGTGATGTATGTGGCCGGGTACATAGTGTCATCGCATATGCTGGGGCCTCATTAGTGGGCTACGGCGAATATTCGTGTTAACGTGATGTATGTGGCCGGGTACATAGTGTCATCGCATATGCTGGGGCCTCATTAGTGGGCTACGGCGAATATTCGTGTTAACGTGATGTATGTGGCCGGGTACATAGTGTCATCGCATATGCTGGGGCCTCATTAGTGGGCTACGGCGAATATTCGTGTTAACGTGATGTATGTGGCCGGGTACATAGTGTCATCGCATATGCTGGGGCCTCATTAGTGGGCTACGGCGAATATTCGTGCTAACGCGATGTATATGGCCGGGTACATCGTGTCATCGCGTAGTATTTAGACAAGAACATCGCCTATACCCGAACACGAAGTTTTTGTCGCGCCAACACGATACGAATATTCGCCCGCTAATGTAGCCGAAGCAATAGAAAGCAAGCCAGTTATTAGTGTCAGTTAGTCCCTTGACACCTCTCAAGGTTTTGTTTTGAATATTAGCTACTTTTATTTGTATTTCGAGAGCACTACTCATTGGCGTACTCCTATTGCTGTATTTATTATTTATTTAACGCAATATCTTTACCCTAAATTTTTTAAAATTCAGAATGACGCGACCGCCTAGCGCGCAAAAGGTTTCAGCAGTTAGGTATTTGCGGCCTAAAGGCTGTAATTAAATTAATGTAGAAAATTCCCTGAGGTGAATTCAAATATTTAAAAGCTCAAATTGTGGGTAGAAAAAGGAAGTTAATGAGAAAAGCTAGGATCAATATAAGACAGCCATTAGTCTCCGTTAATTGCTCGGCCTGGCATTTCGGGACTCCAGAAGACCTCATTTGCGAGGCGCTACAAGGCTGGCATTTGAACGTACCCGTTTAAATACCCGAGTACGTCGGGGAATATGATACTTACGGGTAGATATCTGTAGCATTCACGTAATTAGTTCCGCAAAAAATCATGTAAACAAGTGCGATCTTTCAGAATTGTTTAGCGTTTTTATAATATTTATGTTGTAAATTTGTCGATTTGACGTAGACGATTTAACGTCTCTGCTCAATTGAATTGAATTTTTTTTTGTATTCGGCTTGAAATGTGTATCTAGTGTTTTCATTTATGACATATTATACTATTTATTTTAAAATTCCTTATCACATACTGATAAGCTCTGCCTTTCATGCTGGGAAGTCAAGTCGTGGGTTCGATTCCTCACCAAAAACAAAAAAATATGTTTGTTCTATAGTCTGGGTGTCAGAATACCTCATAGATAACTGTCAAAGAAGTTTATCAGCAATATATTTCCCACAGCTGCGCTTAGTTTGGGATTAGATAGCGTTGCGTGATAAGTCCAATTTTCATTTATTTACATTAGACAAAACTTTTTGAAAATATTGCGTTTTTGGTAAATTGGGTTGTTTATGTGTGATAGGTCGAAAGATAATAAATTGAAACGCTCTTCATATTTTTTAGAGAGTCAAATTTCCCCCGGGTGCTTTCATTATGCGTAGATATAAGTAGATAGGTGTTTATTTATCTCAAACTCTTGAAAGACTTTCGAACGTTCGAGAAGATGATACAGTTTTCTGTGAAATTCTGCTTACACTTAGTGACTAGTATGATCAGATCCTACGTAAAACTCTTGAACCTTGCTAGGGAATTTATAGAAGAGAAAGAATCTATATAAATTATGTAGTTATATAGGTAGGTATGTACATAAAAGCTGTACTACAATATAGTCGACTGATTGGCTCCGGCGCAATGGAGCGACGATCTGCGTAATGTAGCTGGTAAACACTGAATGAGAAGAGCCGAAGACCGGGCTGAGTGGCGCCCGTGGGAGAGACCTAAGTCCAGCAAGACTGATAATAGGTCGATGATTAATGCATGGTTGTCTTAAAACCATTGAAATATTAAGATTGTCCAAAAGTTGACCAGAAAATTATTTATTATTATTATCTCATAACAGGCTTCAACACGTTATATTTATGTTTTTAACTTTGGAAATTATATTTATTCCTATTAAAAAATATCAAATATTATATTCATAAATTGAAATAGTGACGGTGTGGTATATTCGTAGAAGTGAAATCAAAATATCATGGATGGCGACCATAACAGGCAAAGCTTAGGTTTCTGCATCTGATACACTGCTGGCTAACGCTGCACCGTTCGACAGTAAACCTGAAGTCGATGCGCAGTGTCTCCCGAATACGTCACTGTCTCGATACGTGACCTGCAGGGAATTGCAGGGAATCCGAAGTGATGATAGATCTTTCTAGAAATCTCTGCGTATTTTCTTCTTTGGTATAAAATACGAGTGTTATCAAAACATACAAACACATTGTAAGGAAAATTGCGTTTAGTGGAAATACAGTTTCGAAAAGGGACTAAGGTATGTTTTACTGACACATTAATTTGTTATATGCTTTGAAAACATAGATCAAAGATATTCGTATGTTTGAACAGTACCAGCACACACGAATCGTAGAGACGCAATCGCCGAGCGCCACCGATTTTGTATGGAGATCCAAGCTTCTCTAGATATCTGCTAGGAGTGCTGCTTGGATCTCCATACAAAATCGGTGGCGCTCGGCGATTGCGTCTCTACGATCCGTGTGTGCACAAACTCGTACTTGGGGTACTGGTATACTTTATGTTATTACGAAAATCTGTTTGTAAGCTATCAATACCACAGATACAAATTATTTGGAAATCAGCTCTGCCTCTCTCAATCCTTTTAATAAAATCTTAGGTAAGGATTTTTGTTGGAATGGTTAAAAGTGACTGTAAAATAGCAGAAAAAGTGTTATTTCATTCCGACCAAATTCCCATCATATTTTAACGCGATCTTGTTTTTGGTGGGCGCTGACTCTAATTCTTATAATCACTTATAGCAGTTCCTAGAAAAATGGCACATGGTGTAAAATGACCCATGGTGTAGGAAGCGCTATCTAAAAATAACCTGCTTATCTAAATAATGACTAAAATAACCATTTTACATCCGTGAGGTCGCATAATTCTAAGCGAAATCCAACTGGACTTGTATCCACTTAGACTTCGCTTAGAATAATTTCGTAAAGTTCTTGAGGTTTTCGAACGTTATCTTTTGAATAGTTAATGCGATCTTTATTCAAATTGATAGCATAAAAACAGGGTGACCTATTTAGTGTTTTTTGGTAAAGGTCATTTCAATAATTGTTTTAAAAGAGTAATTAAAAAAAAGAAATTTAAAAGTAATGATATTTTATATGGTTATTAATATGGGTCAGTGTTTGTAAATATTTTTTGTGATTTTACAAAATAAAAATTATACGACTGTGACATAAACTACTGAAACTTAGACATTTAAAAAATATCATATTATAAACATGGTAATAAATAATGATATTTATTTCTAAATAATGTGTAAAAACTCACCTTTAACAATAAAGCAGCCACCAGCACAAGAATAGCATTTACTCTAATAAACACGTCGAAAATACCTACTAACTTTAAACTTTCTACAAACTACTTTGAAACTTTTTTAAACTATTTACGAATATTGCTGAACAGCCTCACGAAGTATTAAACTGATTATATCATTTATTTGATTATTGTAAAGTTTATTTTGTCGTCATTTTGAGGCTTACATTGTGAGCGCCCGTTGTCGCGTAGCCTGGGCGAAGCCGCGTAGCGTTCTGCCGTAGCGGCGTAGCCCGCCAACTTTTTCTACGTAGCTCTAGCACGTAGCGCCACTCGCACGCGAAGTTATTGTTTATTCTGTGTGATTGGGCAATTTCATGTTTTTGTTCTACCTTCATCAGGGGGGCTATCCAGCAAAGGGAAACTTGCGTGAGCGAATATGCTTTCAGTTGCAGTTCAGTTTTTGATGATTTTACTATAGTAACTCATCAGTATTCCGTGGTATTTTTGTGGACTGACGTGACTGAGCTTTATAAAATTAAGACTGAGCTGTTAAAAATGACGTCAATGCCACGGTTTAGCACAGCCAACCTGATTTTTCGTTAATCCTATCAAACGGTATGAAAATCGATCATCAAAAATATCAATAAAAGACGAAGAGGAAAACTGAACTGCAATTTGATCAAATAACAGTTCAAAAATATTTCAGTTGTCAGGATACCCCCCCCCAGGCCTATGTATTCATGTAGCCGCAACATTGAATGATAGTCCAGTCAAAATAGACATTCCAGTTTGCATTAATTCCCAAGAAGCTGGATTTTTGTACAGGCCTTGAATACGTCATTACAAATGATATGTCAAAAGTCCCCATCGATCCCGCTTATGCGTTGTTTTTTATTCGAGGTCAAAGGTCATAAATTTGCATTTTTTGCGTATATCTCTGAAATAACGAAAGCTATTGAAAAGTGGTTCAGGCAAAGTTTGTACATCGTAAAATTGTCTACAAAAATACCTCAACACTTTTCTTCTACAAAGCATAGTTTTTGAGATATAGTGACTTTAGACCGCAGGAGAATCTACTAAAATGCTGCGTTTTTTTCATTTCAGCCGTTTTATCTGCTTCATTGCAACAGAACAAACAGTAATTCTAGAAATTTACTAAAAGGGGTGATGGGTTCGATGGGTTAGTCCTCCTCCAAGGTAATGAATCGTCTTTTTTTTTCAAGAAATACTGTTCGTTCTATGGCAATGAAGCAGATAAAACGGCTGAAATGAAAAAAACGCAGCATTTTAGTAGATTTTCCTGCGGTCTAAAGTCACTATATCTCGAAAGCCATGCTTTGTAGAAGAAAAGTGTTGAGATATTTTTGTAGACAATTTTACGATCTACAAACTTCGCCTGAACCATTTTTCGATAGCTCTCGTTGTTTCAGAGATATACGCGAAAAACGCAAATACCCAGGTTAAAGTCATAAATTTGCGTTTAAAAGTCATAAACGAGAGCTATCGAAAAATAGTTCCGACAAAGTTTGTAGAACGTAAAATTGTCTACAAAAATATCTCAACACTTTTCTTCTACAAAGCATGGCTTTCGAGATATAGTGACTTTAGACCGCAGGAAAATCTACTAAAATGCTGCGTTTTTTTCATTTCTGCCGTTTTATCTGCTTCATTGCCATAGAACGAACAGTATTTCTTGAAAAAAAAGACGATTTATTACTTTGGAGGAGGACTAACCCATCGAACCCATCACCCCTTTTAGTAAATTTCTAGAATTACTGTTTGTTCTGTTGCAATAAAGCAGATAAAACGGCTGAAATGAAAAAAACGCAGCATTTTAGTAGATTCTCCTGCGGTCTAAAGTCACTATATCTCAAAAACTATGTTTTGTAGAAGAAAAGTGTTGAGGTATTTTTGTAGACAATTTTACGATGTACAAACTTTGCCTGAACCACTTTTCAATAGCTTTCGTTGTTTCAGAGATATACGCAAAAAATGCAAATTTATGACCTTTGACCTCGAATAAAAAACAACGCACAAGCGGGATCGATGGGGACTTTTGACATATCATTTGTAATGACGTATTCAAGGCCTGCACAAAAATCCAGCTTGTTGGGAATTAATGCAAACTGAAGTCATAATTTTAGTCTATTTTGACTGGACTATGACATGTTATAGCTACATGAATACATCGATGACATTGCATGATTATAAAGTCAATAATTATGTAGTATGTATCTCCTATATCACGTGTGTCTACCCACTAAAAAATCTTACATAAATAATAAAAATAACTTTAACTCACGAATACCTACTTACAGTACCTATGTGAAAGTGCTTTTTAATATTTAAAGTTATACACCTACCCAAAACGTCAATCATCTCGTTATTTTTAGGAAAGCGAGTTTTACGAGTTTAGGAATATTTTTACTTAAATATATAAATCATCTCGGTATATTAAGGAAAGCTTTATCGAGTTTAAGAATATTTTATAATTAAATATAATAAAAAATAAATAATGAGTTATTTCTGTATCATGGAAAGCATTACACTATGTAATTTGCGAAGCGCTTAATGCGTCAATAATTGCAAGAGATGAACTAGCGAAGTAGCGCCAAAATGATTAGTTTTAAGTACATAAAACTTAGTAGCTTTAGTCTTTTTGGGCTGGTGAGTATCTGGCCCAGCGTATCAGCATTGCTATTCAGC
Source organism: Ecliptopera silaceata (assembly GCA_932527185.1). Classification (NCBI taxonomy): domain Eukaryota; kingdom Metazoa; phylum Arthropoda; class Insecta; order Lepidoptera; family Geometridae; genus Ecliptopera; species Ecliptopera silaceata. The sequence continues at coordinate 8,403,373 of OW052193.1, read as the reverse complement.
GCGGCAATGCAGCCAGTGTCTTGGGTACGCTTCCGATTGGTACTGATTTGGATCAGTTGAACTATCTATAGATCGTTTGCAACGGTCTGTAGATAGCTCAACTGTTTCTTATGTATTTTATATAACAATGTACATTTTGTAAATACTGTATAGTCGTAAGTTTGTTTGTGAATAAACTGTTTGTAAATATACTTTTAGCTTTAGTGCAAACTTTGACAGACAACGTGGCCACATTTTCACCAAAGCTTAATAGTGAGCTAATTAAAACAAAGGATGATAAAAACGAATGCAGCAATTTGCTAATCAAGAGTTTTTTAAGCTATTGCATTGCTTCTATCGCGGGCCTTGAGTCCTCGTATCCCACACGTGTTTTTTTTTATTTGACAATTGAGATTGAGCTGAGTGTCAACTGTCAAAGTTTCCACACGATTATTTAATATTGCTAATCTAGCGCTCTGAATGTTGTACCTATACTAGATAATATTTTATAATTCCAAAGCAAAGTTTCACCTCTTATTGAAACTTTGTTTGTAAAAGTACTCACCTTTATTCTCAAAGTTCAATGCTTTTAAGATAAATATTGTTCTTATATTAAAATGATTGGTGAAAATTGCAACTGCAAATATTATCAAGCAATTTAAAATAAATTTTTCAAGAGTGATCTGAAGACAGGTGACGGACTAAATTAAAGAAATAAATAAAATAAATAATGACGGACAATCCACACAACATCATCTAACCCCAAGCTAAGCAGAGCTTTTGCTAAAGGTACAGGAAGACTGACATACTTAATACAATATCTACGTAATGTATTGTAGATAGATAGATATTTTTTATTATACATAATAAATATCCAGAACACCCGGAATAAATATTTGCAGATCGTACAAACATTTATCCCAAGGCGGGAATCGAACCCGCAACCTCCGCGTCGCAGGCGGACCTTCGCCCGCCGCGCCACATCGGTCGTTACAACAACAAACAAGACAAGACATTACAAGACTCAGACGCCACTAATTAGGTTAACTTGAGTGGAATTTTTCATGTCAACGAGTTCTAACTAATTTGCAAGCTGGATCTACTCCGCAAAACGTCGGGTTTGCTAAATAAGACATAATTTGTAAACTAAATATAGTTATGAGCTAGGATGTGCCAATTTTTGTACCTACTAAAAATAATTATATTTCATAGAAACACGAACAAAACGGACTACAATCGTTCTAAGGTGTATTTAATTCCAATTTCACTATTAGATGTGGTCGCACTGCACTTGTCGACTCAGATCGCGCTATCGATGCGTTTTGCGTGTCACGATCTTTACTAGAAAAACATCTTGTCCGAATTTCGTGTCTTCTTCTTATCGTGTCGATGCTACAACTGTATTTTGTTGTAGCATCGTGTTGGAAAGATTAGCCAGACTAGACACAGCTTTATCGTGCCTAGCTGTTACCGGTGTGCGCCACGAGGAGGCTCTTTCCATGCACACCGAATTTCGTGTATGTATATGAGACAACCTCTGATTGGCCTACTGATAAAAAAAACCGGTTTATAATTGGCGGATAAATTGTGTTACATACATAAAAAAAGACTGACGCTTCGCTCACTTCGCTCGCTCGGTCAATAAGAAGCATCAAAATATTAAACGAAGCCTGTTGTAGTCATTTAATGAAAATCGAACATCCTATTTCGTGGTTAGCCTCGAGTTAACCACTAAAGCGCGTTCGAGTACCAATTTAGTGTACGAGCTGATTACTTGCTTCGAAATCGAGATGAAGACGATAGAAATAACTTCGATGTTTAATCTATATTTAATACATATACATTTCATATAACTCGATCTAGCCCCAAATGAAATCACGCGTGTATGGGAACTAAATTGCTGAAAGAATAGGTACTGATTTGCTTATAAATAAATACAAAGACCCCAGACACAGAATAACATCAATATATTGTCATCACACATTTGTTCTTGGAAGGGATTGAACCAACGACCCGCAGCATGGAAGGCAGAGCATTAACTCACAGCTCAGTTATTAAACAACTGAGCTGTAACCCTTGACCTGGCTGATACTGAAAATCATTGATTGTTCGCAATTGTTAATTTGAATTGTATTCAATCACCAATAATCAATCAAGTGTAAATCGAAATGCCAAAATATTAAATTAAGATTCGATTATTATTTCCAATTAAATCCTGGGTGATTAACGGTTGGCTTAATTTAGATTCAATTGATTCACTTGTTGAAATATGCTATATATTGTTTTGTGAAAATGATTTTCATTTTGCATTACAAGTTATTTTCAAATATTAGTTGTTTTTTCCAGAGGTTACCGCTTAACATCGGGTGAGGGATTTCAATTTCAATTCAATTTATTTAAAAATCAATTATTTGCTTGTTTAAACACTAATTAAATAAAAAGGATGATGACACTACCTTCCACTTGTGGATTCGATTTACACTACGATCATTTGAAAACCTACATAAAATCAAAATGCACATAAAATGCACGGCCAAAATACAAAAAAAATTCTCTGTTGGTATTTTTATCACTTCGGCATTTCATCCCTTCGAGTGTCCGATTATCCAACCAGATGCTTTTTTTAGTTCTTTTAAAAGATCTACTACTACTTAAACATGACATAGCTGATAAGTTGATTGTGAGTACGGTATGTAAAGCGGGCTTATCAAAAATCACATCATTTTTAGTACAATGTCCAAATGTACAATGTACAAAGTCCATTTCGAATAAGAAGCCGTTGATCCTCATTAGCCTAATGTGTTTTTTCCCGAAAAGCCTGTTTTTACCGCTTGTCCTTAAATTCCGCAATAACGTCAAATTTTCCTTTACGAGACGAATTTCTAAGCTTTTGTTTGTGCAACAAAACAGAAGCGAGAGAGAATCGAGTCGACAGCTGGAATTCCGTCATCACGAGTTTTATGCGAACGAAAATTGTTTTATGAAAACGTTGGTGGAGATAAAAAATAAATTATTTACCGCAATACCTATATATTTTACGTCAAAGTTCGGTTGATAAAAGCTGCCCTCTATTTATAAAATTATTTTTCAATAATATTATTTCGTTCAATATTATATTAAAATAATTAATATTAAAAAGTAAGTATTCAAGAATGAAACCAAAAAACTGAGAGTAGTTTGAGAGCAAACGAAAGACCGCTACATTTTTCTTGATAATGTCTGCGTCATGAAACTTGAATATTAAAAATATATGAAACGGGTGAAACAAATTGTAGATAAGCTAAGAAAATAAATACTCGTTATACTATTATGCTTATTTTAATAATTATAAAAACAAACTTATCTATAAAATTATTAGCAACGTTATAACGCTTATCAAAGTATTCTCATAATTCTTAACTATTATGGAATAAAAACTATTAGGTACTTTGATTAAAAAACAACAGATACCTTGTTACCTAAATGCTATTTTAAAATGAACACAACTTTCAGTCACTCAATTTTAACAAATTACATTAGAAATTCACAAATGTTTCCGAATATCATGAACCAATAAATTTTTCAAAAAGTTATCCTGATTTGCGAAACATTCAACAATATCAAAGTGGTCCATATTATCCTTTATCTCTAAGTACATGTTTTGCATGAGACACGTGTTGTGGAGAAGTTCATAGAACTCTCTAGATTGCTTTTTGAAGGTCGGACTGTCGTATTGACCTGCAAAGATGTATAGTCGTACTCTTCTCGCTTGGAGGTGCGTGAAGCAATCGAACATAGGTGAGAGAGGGATAGCCCACTCTGTAGGCAGCTGGATAGCTTGGTTGACAGACGTGTGGATTAGTTCTCGCAGATCATATACTCCGGAGACGAGGAATGCTCCTTGCAGGCGGTCGGAGCCTGGACAGCTGTCTAGGAAGTCAGCGTTTGAAAGCATTTTGGCGACGAGGTGGGCGCCTGCTGAGTGTCCGGCGAAGTATACCCCTCTGGAATACAAGCATTACACTTTTTTATTTACTCATATATAGTCTAAACTAATACTAAAATTTTAAAAATAAATGCTGATTTCGATAGCTGGTGTCCAATAAGGTTTATTAACATTCAAACTTGTAACTTTGTTCAACAGACGCTGTTTATTCTGTCGTCTATTTATGTCTTAGTTTGCTCTCATTTTATAGTTTCGCGATTATATTTAACTCGGTCGAAAACACTGCAATGAGTACATGATAAGTGTTGCGTCGGGTCGACTGAATGCGATATTAGGTAACCTTAGTCAATTTTCGAAATGATGCAAAAACATGCTTTGATCTAAATTGACCTGTGTTTTCATACTGTAGTTATCAGTCTCTGATAAAGATAAAGTAAATTTTGTATAATAAGATATATCTCTGTGTGTGTTTACAATAAAGAGTTTTCTATCTATGCAGCTCTTTTTGATATTACATTAGATGCTTAACCCACCTACCCATCCCAGACATTGTTGATCTAGGACCTATGTGAAAAATATCACACCTCTGTTGGCTCTACCTTCCATGCTCGTGGGTTCGCTTCCACTAAAAACTAATATTTGTGTGGTGGCCATCATTGTACACCTGATTATTTTTAGACTGGGTCTACATCTGTATACACAATTTAGATCCCATAGTACAAGCTTTGCTTAGTTAAGAACTACATAGTATTGTCTGACTTCTTGTGTACCCAATTCTGCCGAATCATAAACAGACAGGACTGAATAGGACAGGAGGCTGCAGAATCTTACCTTGAGCACATCTTCTCAGCATACTCGAAGACGAACCTTGCAGCGTTTTGTATTTGATTGACGATCTCTGCTAGGGTCGCGGCTGGACAGAGATCATACCCGATCACTACTGTCTTCACCCTGGACCGATGGAGTGGCAGGGCTGGATACCGGGAGAATTCACGGGACAACTCCTGCCAGTATCCACCGTGGACGTACACCAGGATCGGTGCATCTGGAAATTATAATAAGACTCTTCATTTCATTTTCATTTATATTCAATTTAGGTTCAGTTTCGGGTGCTCCAACGTCTTTTATCTTTTTTATTTGTAAGCAAGACAGTGAACTTCGGTTTTATCTGTAGTTTGAATAACTTTGTATTATCGTGCATTATTTAAATTAAGAAAAACATGGCTCAGATAAAAGATACATAAGTGCCTACTTATTTCAGAAATATAAAGAATTTACAGTCAAAATTTTAGACTATAAATTCTTTATATTTCTGATATTTTAGAGTCTAAAATATCAAAATTCTCTGTTTGATTCCCTTAGATATAAAATCATGATACCGACCCTCAACATCAAACTAATATACAGACAGATCATGTATAATATTGCTAAGATGTTTTTAAATATACTGTTTAATACATTTTAGCGTCGTTAGTTACAGGGTTAATAAGGTTGTATTACCATGATGACAGAACATGCTAAAGTAGGTAAGCTGTTACAAGGCCTACAAGATACGGGCACAAAATACCAGATTGGAAGAACTTACACTTCACGTTCTATACATTAGTTAGAAATAATTATAATGTAGAGCAAAAGTTGTCCGCTGATCCTAGCTGTCGATATTATCGAAATGGTTAACAAAGTGATACAATTAAATACCTACCGCGAATTTTAAACACCTCTAAAAAGACCGAACTTTGAACCCAAAACTCGTTGAACCCGATAATAATGTGCTTAAGTATAAATAGTCAAAAAGAATGACACATCAAAAAATATGTCGATTCGTTCAATTTTTCATAGCTTTAATTTAGCGATTTATTTTGTACCAACTTACAATAACATAGGTTTTGCTCGAGGTTTCAGTTAAGTATTTGCTATTTTATGTTACGTTTTTTAAATCGATTTAAATCTATATAATTAGCTCCAAAGGTCAAAATCGTTGTTGTATTTTGTAATTTAAACATAACATCAAAATTTGCTTGTTTTCGTAATCATAATTGATACCACAGTATTTACAACATTACCTACCGGTGTGACGACCGACTTCAAGGGTCCTTGAAATTAATCGATTACCTCCTCGTAAAAATATATGCAATAAATATGCAAGGCTGTAATGGAAGTCGAAGTACTTTAAGGGTAAAAATCTATGTTCTAATTGATTTTGCGTGAAATAATTAATAGATTAAAATGGATTAAAACCTATTTTTTTTTTCACTTCGTTCTGTTACTTTTTAACCCTCGCCTCAAAATTTAATGGGTGTAGTTACGCACAGTTTAAAACATTTGCTTTATCTCAAAGTACCTATTCATAATTAATGAACTGGTGGTGTCCATCTAGACCTAATGAGGATTTTAAAATCCAAATGTTTTAGATTTTTTTGCAAGATTACCAGTATCCGAGATAAAAAAGGAAAGTAATGTAAGTTACAGAGTTTTGATATTTTAAGTAGGTACGAGAAATTGACTTTAGAGAGCTGTCTGCAAATGTCGATAAGAGAAAAAAAAGTATTTATAGGTATTGGAAAAAATCTGCGACACACCGAAATTACCCACCTACTAAACCCATATACGGAATATTTTCTTATTGTTCAGTTTTACGACATCGTATAACACGGGATGTGACGGGTGCAGAAGCTGACATTTCAGTTATTGAAGATTTATAACCAACTTTAAAAAGAGGTACACAAAAAACAGGTAAAGGTTTGGGTTAAATACTAGTGTAATTAATTATTATTATGTTCATCTTGCCACTTTTATAGCGCTACAGGGTAATGAGGAGCGTAGGTACACGGTGATCTTTTTTCATTAATATATTATAGTGGGGATAACTTTTTTCTTAATATACCAGTGCACATGTTAAAGTGATTAGATCAGGTCATCATTCCCTTGCCCTTATCCCGCGTCAAGTGGGGTCGGCACAACATGTTTTTTTCTTCCACTCACTCCTATCATTCATCATTTCCGAGTCCACTCCTTTTACATTCACATTTTTCATATAAAAAAATGTTCAACACGTTTCCCTGATCACAATGTTTTAACTATTTTCCTGTCCGTGGTATTAATAACTCCTTCTTGCTAAGGGTTTTCTTTGGTTAGGTACACTATATGTTTTAACAATCTGGATTAATAAATAAAGGTATCTGAATCAAACTACCAGTTGGTAGTTTGATTCAGATACCTTTTGTAGGTATTTAAACCGACCAGGTAAGTGTTATTTTTTAAAATAAAAATAGGTACTGAACATGTTCACTTTTTGTATTTCGTGCTATGATTGCACGATTTACCTATTTATATTTTATTGATTACCTACTCGCTTTTAAGTACTTACGTTCATAGTTATAATATATTCATTCGATTTGCCTTACTTATGTAAGAAAAACAAACTTTTATATCTTTGTCAAACCAGACTGTAAAAACAAGTTGTGCCTCCACCATATTACTAATGTTATAAAAGTGAAAGTTTCAAACATTCAATCTAGTTTAGATGTTTGTTCCTCAAGGACTAAATATACTTAAATAAATAAATAATGCTGGACAAACCACACAACAACTCATCTAGTAATAATATCATCATCTATCTATATTATAGTTCAAAATAGCATATACATATTTAGCTCTATGCGCACAGCGCACTTTGCTATCGTATACCTAGATGTTAGCCGCAGTATTAAGGGAATGAAATAAGGAAAAAAAAATGGTTTTTATCCTGGAATGTATAAAATGATATTCAGTAAATATAACGAGCGAAAGGGTTGAAACCGCGAGCAAAAGTTGTTCAAATATTCTGATGTCTATTACAATGTATATTAAAATAAAGATTATTTAAAATGCTTACCATCTGAAAGGTCCGTCCCAAGTATGTCCAGCTTCTGCCCCGGTGTTGTACCATATTCTATCTCCAATTTGTGTGGAATGTTATTCGTCGCCGTGTCGCTAACTGAAATGAAAGGCATGGGTGTGAATGGGGGAATTTGGGCATTTAGGGTCTATAAAGACAGGCATGCCTGCTTCGAGAGGAAAAATACTTTTCCCAAAACTCTCTACTGTCCTTGCATACTTTGGTATTATGAACAAACGTTGGGATCTAAGAGCAGTGACAAATTAAGCGCTTTTTTGACGCAATAGTATCAATTTCATAGCGACCACACAATGCGACATAAAAATCTGATTGATGGGTACTTGTTATTTAAATTTCTTGATTAAAACAATCTTTACTAGTAAAGTAATTATAAGATCACAAAGCGAGGGTCCTTGCTCGGACCGTGTTGGTATAAAGGTTGGCCATTTTTCAAAGCAAAAGGTCTCAAAGTAAAAGGTCAAAGGAAGTACATAGTTTTACATTCTTTTGAAGTGACAGTTAATTAACATATACACAAGTAAAAAAATAAAATAAAATGCAAGGTGCGAAAGCGACTGTTTTGTAAAATTACGAGGGTTTTTGCATTTAATCGTTACTAAGTTACATTGACACCTCACTGGAAATTCAGTATTTAATTGTAATTCTTCGTAAAATGAATCACAAAAACGGTAGAAACTTGCCATTGTTTCTTGTCTGTTTTCTAGGCTCTGGTTGCTTGGAAGTGGCACTAAGAAACCTCCTGGATAATACGATTCTAAATGATCTTTGAGCTTTTACGGAATAAATAATATTTTCTTATGATTTTTTACATTAATTAAGCAATAGGTATATTTTACGCGAAAAAGATCTTAGATTTTTAATTTTCTTTTCTCTACACTTTGCGTATTCTTATTCCCCACATTTATTTCAGACTAGCTGATGCCCGCGACTTTGTCTTATTATCGTAATATTTTAGATAATTCACACAATATATTTATTATATTATAGCCTATGTGATATTCTGGTGTATAAATTACATTATTGTATAGTTTCATTACAAACAATTCAGTAGTTTTTGCGTGAATGAGTAACATACATACATCCATCCATACAAACTTTCGCATTTATAATTTAATAAGGATAGAAACAAGTTAGATAGACGATGTTGCCTGAATGAATTCCCTCTCTTATATTGTCGTCTCGTAATATAATTAAGTTGAGTCAACGACGCTGAGTCTCATTAGCTTGAACTAATGAGATTCTTTTGATTTAAAAAAAGTTTGTAATTTAAATCTTATATAGGTCTTTCATCAGCGTGGGTTTGCATACACGGCTCTCTAAGTTTTTGAATAGAATATTTTTAATTACTTATTTGTCACAATAACTACAACCCTGTTTTTTAATCAGCTAACCTACCATATATGAAAACTTTTACTTTCGTTTGAATGCCGTAATAGTTGTAAGTTTTTTTAGATACATCCAAGTTACTCAGTAGATTACTTAGTAACTTGGTTTTTTTTTTAATCCACGTTATATAATGTTAAGTTAACTAACTAGGCTGTTTCTTTTGCAGTTTCACCTTTAGTGACGAACTGGACATGATGATGAAGCACCTCTTGCGGTGTTGGGAAGCGCTCCGACCACATACTAGGGGAGTACTGCCGTTCCAGATCCATACTCTCAGTGATCACCGACATGACTGGAACTGCACTCTGGACCTGCTGTTAAAGATAAAATTATCAACCAGTACCCCAAGTACGAGTTAGTATTAGTTACTTAGCCAAGTAGTTTCAGCCCAGGGCCCCGCAAATTCACGATCCGTCCCTGGGTCTCTGTGATGTTACGACGATCTCGTTTGAACTGTATTTACCCCAAGTACGAGTTTGTGCATACACGGATCGTAGAGACGCAATCGCCGAGCGCCACCGATTTTGTATGGAGATCCAAGCTTCTCTAGAAATTTGCTATGGACGTTGCTTGGATCTCCATACAAAATCGGTGGCGCTCGGCGATTGCGTCTCTGAGATCCGTGTGTGCACAAACTCGTACTTGGGGTACAATTCAAACGAGATCATCGTAATATCACAGAGACGGGACGGATCGTGAATTTGTAGGGCCCTGGGCAGAAACTACTTGGGGCTTATCTAAGTAACTAATATCCATGTCAAAAACCGTTTCTTTATTGATAAGTTAGTAATTTTTCATCAATGTTTTCTTATGACGTTAACACGTAAACCATCCGTAATCCGACTTTACAGACAACCATTTTTTAAATTCAAATTATCGGTTTCTGTCCCGTTGTAACCTCGGGGCACTGTATTGTGTGTCTAAAAAAGGTTTACCTATCACGTTCAGTTTCTATAGTAACTCATGGGCACACTGTGGCTGATCTAAATTAAAACATTTAATTTTTATAGAGATAAGAATGTCCACAGCACCTTTTTAATTGTTTGTTTCTTTTTAAATAGTTTTCTAATTTTTCTTTTAATGAGGCTTATCATTTTTCGTTTTTCAAGACACTGAAAACATGTAGAAATTTTGATATATATTTTATTTCTACCAGATTCTGCAAAACACCGACACACTTCAAATTTAGGCAAACACTGACATAATATAAGTATTATCATTTCGCACTATCAGACATTATCAATGAAACTTAAGTATTAGGTATTTAGCCCACACTCAACTGACACCTTGCGACTCTACGCCAGCACTTCATATTAGATGAAAATTATTGATGGTTACTTACACAAATAATATTTTATTAGCATGATTCCACATGCATTTATTTTTGTTTTATGGTCATGATATCAAAAATAAAGGTTTGTCCTAATTTTTAAAAATCAATTTGTTTCTAAGAGTTCCTTTGGGGTGGATATGCTCTGGATACGGGCTTTTATTTTATATTATTTAATTTGATACTAAAGTATATTGTCGATATTATACATCACTGAGTGCGGCTGATAATCTTATCAATACAAGTGTCAGAAAAGAGAGTTATTTGCCAAAATAAAGTTTTGAGACGCAAACACGCTCTTCAATATAATAATCTGCTTCATAAAAATATATTTTTAAAGATATCAAACAGTTAAACTAAAATAAAACGAAACAATCTTATCAAACGCCCTATTTCAATTGTCAGTTGTATTATTATGTAGATATGTTTCTGTAGTTGCTTTAAATGTAGTTAACTTAATTTTGTGTGAATGTGCGAATGAATATCTACTTACACAGTCATTTTTCTGAATCTTATTCACAAAGCAAGGCTTTAGTCAAATGGGAACAATGCGTAGTAAATTTTAAATCTATGTAGGCTAAATAAATGACATTTGCAAAGGTAGGTAGTATATGGTACCTATACTCGCCTACCTAATAAAATAATACATAATACTATTTCTAGATAACTTATGAATTTTAATGAACCACAACAATTATGTAAATTTACATCATTAGTTTTGCTATGTTGATTGGTTGTGATGCCCAGTTATAGGTACTACCTACTCATTTAATTCTTCTAAAAAACGTTATTATAACAGTCACTTAATTTGACGTTTTATTATGAATATCAAGTAGTGTCACGTAAAATAAACCGAATTAAGTACTATAATTGTCGTCGGTGTGCGCACACCCTGAGTTAGTTCGCTCTACCGGCATAAACCCAGCAGTGGACTTCTACAGGTAGATGTAATGATCACATCTAGATGATTTATACATTGTTATGGGTCATTTTAACCCATTCCCCGATATACGGGACGCTGTAGTGCCTGGGACATTTATTTTCGATGGAGTAAGCTTGCCCAGCACCTATATACCCTCTCAGCCTAGTCGGCCTTATCCACAGAAAAGACAACATCAATACGTGCGGAGCTGACTAAGTTGCGGGCTTGTTCGCGATGGTTTCCTTCACCATTTATGATAAGATGATGACAATAATAATACCTGATAATTTTGAATTAGGTTCGTGATCTTACCATTCGTGTTCTTGGATCCTGACCTACCTAGCTAATCAATGGGCCAATTAAAGATCCATTAAAACCTACTTAGGTATTATAAAAGGCAGTTATCAAGAAAAAATGTTCTGTTAACGACAATTCAATAGACAATTAGACATAGAAGATTAATTATGGTCACAAAGACCGATATGGATAGTATTTGTGACTCAAATAAAGTTATAATCATTGGTGCTGTCGTAAAATAATCTGGATTATTTTAGTCTAATAGTCTAACAAATAATCCAGTGCAAATCACACTAATTATCTAGTAGAAAAACTCTTGGTTAGCAAATTGCTGATATAACCTTGTTAAAACTTTATATATTTCACTTCATTAACTTCTTGCTTGGTTTAATTACTTTAACTATTCAGTTTTCGTGACAAAGCATCGATATTATTTGTCAAACTTTGCACATACCTATCTATATTTGATAAACTATATCAAACCAAAAAAAAATCGCCGTAAAAATTGAAAAGCAAAAAATCTTTTTATTCTATCCAACTTAGTGTTTAAACTAATGTTAGTAAATCCAGTAATTTTAAGTCGATAAAATACGTCTTATTGACGCGTTAAGATAACTAGTGATACAATATCAACTTTATAGAGATTGGATTAGTTATAACCGGATTTATATTGTGACGCGTAAGAACGGTATCAGTTTCTTGAGTATCTGTTGAAAAACAAATTGCAGGCAATGCTTGTTTTTTTTTTTTAAATAGGCGAATTACTTCCTGGTTAGAAGGATTAGTCATCGAATTCAAAAATTTTGTATGGACTTTTTCTAATGATTTGTTCAAATGTCGTAATGTTATGCAATAGATTCTTTACGATTTTATTCATTGAAAATATTCAAGGGCGTCGATACACGAGACGACATGTTGTTGAAACTTGAAACACACACCACGCTTGTCAGACAAAGAGAATGGGCATTTTGGACTACGTTGAACACTCTTTCCTTAGGGTTGCCACATAGTATGTACGTTGAAAATAGGTTTTATAAAAATAGTACAAGGCATGTAAAAGCCTTTTTGAACGAACAATGTGGCAAACCTGAGGGGCGATTTTTTTGTAGTGGCCCACGCTTCATATAGAATTGCCCATTCTCCTTTATATACCAGCATTCACTACAAAATTTAATTATTAAGTAAGCATCTAACGGCCGGTTTCTCGAACGATGATCAACGAAAAAATCAAATAATTACTATGTGTCAAACTCGGAACAATCGTGATTTGGGTTTCCAGAAACCGGCCGTTAGTGTATCAAATTATAGCGCAATCGCTGGACAGAAACTTGATCTAAGTAGATATACATAAGCAACATTCGATACCGAATTGCGGTTCGTATGGAATCCAACCGTAATCTTAATAGGTATACTGCAATAGGTAGGTAAATGTATTAATTGTGGTAAGCAGACTATTTCTTATTATTATTAAGATTCAATATCTAGTATTTATAGTATATCAGTAGGCCTATCCTAGCCTCTCAAAACCAGTCAGGTTTTAAATCACATTCAGATTCTATAGTAACTCATCGGTATTCTGTGGCATTTCTTGTGGAGTGATGCGACTGTGATGTTATTATTACAGCTGTCTTATCTATCAACAAAAAATGCCACGGAATATCGATAAATTATTATAGAAACTTAAGGTTTAGAGAGGCTAGGATTATTATATAAGTATATTATTTTAGGCGGCAGAGACCTACTAATAGTCCGGGGTAGATAGCTTGAAAAATGACAAAAAGATAAAGAAATTAATAGTAGGATGAAACCCATTAGAAAAGGAGGAGAATATTATAAAAATATAAGGAAAAATAATTTACGGGCGATCTGAGGTCGGGAAGAGGATGTGAGTAAGCTTTTAAGGGTAAAAAACGCTTTTTCTCGATTTCCGGCAAAACTAAAAGTCCTATGGAAAAAAGTCAAATGGCAATGTTGTAGGTAATTAAAAGATCTAAAACTTTTGTATACACACTTTTTTCACATATCTCAAAATTTATGTGAAAAATTTAAAAAACCAGGGTTTTTTATTAATATCTTTTAAAAATCTGATTTTATATAAATAAAAATGTAAATCGTTCTATTAAATGTAGATACTTTATTCGAATTATGTTATTCATTACAATATTTTATAATTTTTTTATTTTATTCATTAAAATAAAGGGAAAAAAATGTATATTTCTAATCAAACAAATTATAGCGTATTTGGGACGTAAAGAGGTAAGTATTCACCAAATTTCTTGAAAAAAACCCAAAACTTGGTTTTTTGAATTTTTCACATAAATTTTGAGATATGTGAAAAAAGTGTGTATGCAAAAGTTTTAGATTTTTTAATTACCTACAACATTGCTATTTGTCTTTTTTCCATAGGACTTTTAGTTTTGCCGGAAATCGAGAAAAAGCGTTTTTTACCCTTAAAAGCTTACTCACATCCCCTTCCCGACCTCAGATCGCCCGTAAATTATTTTTCCTTATATTTTTATAATATTCTCCTCCTTTTCTAATGGGTTTCATCCTACAATTTTTTTTTTCACTAACTTTTTTTTTTGCATTTTCTGAGAAGATTTTCTATGGTAACATATACATTTTTTTTCACTATCGGAAAGAAGAGATTTCAACAAACAGAAAAAATACCAATTTTTTTAAGAAAGCTGATATTTTGACGGATGAATTTTCGATTGAAAATAAGGATATTTTTTTGATATTTAATCAAAATAAGGTGAAAAAAATATATATTTCTAATCGAATAAATTACAGCGTATTTGGGACATAAAGAGGTAAGTTTTCACCAAATTTAGTGAAAAAATATAATTGTTTGTAAAAGATATTAATAAAAAACCAAAATCTTGGTTTTTTGATTTTTTCACATACATCTTGAGGTTATGTGAAAAAAGTGTGTATAGAAAAGTTTTAGATCTTTTAATTACCTACAACTTTGCCATTTGACTTTTTTCCATAGGACTTTTAGTTTTGCCGGAAATCGAGAAAAAGCGTTTTTTACCCTTAAAAGCTCACCCCCACCCCCTTCCCGAACTCAGATCGCCCCTAAATTATTTTTCCTTATGTTTTTATAATATTCTCTTCCTTTTCTAATGGGTTTCATCCTGCTATTAATTTCTTTGGTTTTAAAACCTATCGAGCCTGGTCTATAAGTGCTATCACACAGGATAGAATGATCACAAAACACTTAAGCTTATCACATTATTTTTTCACTTATTCTTTCAAAGATCTCTTGCTGTGGGTTCAAAGTGATAAATATGTGAGTGGTAAGTATGGGAATAAAGCGATAAAAAAAAATACATCTATAGGTTACAATGGTGGATTTAAATTATGCGAGGTGTCCGCGCGGGGCCCGTAGCATTTGCTCTACGTGGTAAATCTGGCAGTGGGACAGTTCTTTATAAAATTTATGTTTGTTTTTGCAAGGATTAACGTATCTTTGAGATATAAAACTCACCAGTAAAGAAGAACTATTAGTATTATACACCGATCATTTTTAATTTAATAAACACGAAGGCACTTCACACTAAGCGAACAATAACGATACTGAGACGGATAGACACAAGTATTGAAAAACTGTTCATTCGAGATAAAGGTATAGTTTTTTTATTTAGTAGTTATTTTAAGTGGTCATTATAAAATATTTTTATAAAGACTCGCTCCTACAAAAATATTTTTTTGCTCTACATTTAATATTTTACCGTTGAGAAATAAATAGGTTTATACAACTGTATAATTTTATTACCCTCAACAAAACACTTGGAGTTGTTGTATTAGTACAGTATTTGGTGTATTTTTTTAAATATATTGACTCCTACTGTAAAGTACTTACAGTTTTTTTTAAATCTTATCTCTAACAAATTACGGCTTTTACAGTATTTACAAAATACACAATGTAATAATTAAGAAAAACACTTATTTTTTTATAGTTTCAGTAGCGCGTTGATGTCTACTGTATGGAAATACTTATTAAAACTATTTCCAAACTAACATAGAAGAACACGTTGTTTTATACTCAACCACGGGGAGAATAAGGAGGGCATGATCATTCATTCATTCATTCATTCAAGAATTGAAATAAGAGACCGGACTACTGATTAAAGAATTAAAATTTCCTAGAGATCTGTGCACGAAAATATTTGTTATTATAATAACCGCTAAAATGTTGATTTTCTGGTTTGATAATGTAAATACCACGTTTATAACATTTAAGTTTTGTTATATTATTTTATAGCCTTAACTGGATGCCATGCCAGTTTTTGTTAAAACTCAATCAGTTTTAACAAAAAGTGTAGTTAGTGTTTTTTTAGTAATTAGTTTTCTGTCATTTAATTTCATATTTATGTTTTTCAAATAAAATAAATAAAAAAATATGTATTTATTTGAAATGTAACTTGAATTTGTAACACAACTTATAAGTAGCTTTTAAGTAATACATACTTAAGTAAAATAGACGTGTATGTATTTAACGAAAATTGTTTTGTTTTGTGTTTTTTTTATAAAACAATATAAATGTTCCGTACCGAAACAGATATTTCGTCGATTTTTTCTTTTGTTCATTGTACGTAGCATTAATTAAGATATACACAATCTTGAGGGTAAATCAAAATACTTTAGAATTTTTTTATTGGTTGTTTCGGTGTGACGCCTGTGACGTCTTTCGTAACGGCGACAAGAAGCG
The DNA here is from genome assembly GCA_932527185.1 of Ecliptopera silaceata. Classification (NCBI taxonomy): domain Eukaryota; kingdom Metazoa; phylum Arthropoda; class Insecta; order Lepidoptera; family Geometridae; genus Ecliptopera; species Ecliptopera silaceata. Next base: position 8,386,919 of record OW052193.1, on the reverse strand, counting down.
GCAACTGTAGTGCTTTGTCATACGCCTTCCGGGATACACGCACGCGCATATTTCGTGTTTTCGCACATTAACCTTTGTGCTACGGTACCTAAAACTTTACGTGATCATCCATCAAAATCCCACAATCTATGAACCAGTCCCCTTCAGTCTATGGACCTTTGAAGTGCGGTGATTCTCAGTGCAACCAGGGACGCGAACCTTGAACCCAGGAGATAGATCTGATCAGGTTAGTCGCGTCGCAAACAGCCTACTGAAATTCCCATACAATAAATAATCTGTAGTTAATTATTAATATTCATATTGCCTTATTAAAATTTCTGCTGATAATGATTTAACAATAAAGCAAATTAATTGCATAATCTTTCTTTGTTTTGAGATGGTAACATAATAACAGATGGTTTATTATCTATTATAAATAAATAAGAAAATAATAATAAATATTCACGGATAATTTACACACATACTGTAGTCCCAAAATAAACAAATCTTGTACTATGGGTACTAGATTGCTGATAGAAGACTTACATACATTTTTTTTGTAAATACATACATAGAATACCTACATAGAAGCACCCAGACACAAAACAAATATTTATGTTCATAACACAAACATTTGCTCTGGGTGGGAATCGAACCCACAGCCCACAGCATGGAAGGCAGAGCTTCTACCAACTGAGCTGTGACGCCTGTCAACGATAATATGGTTTATTATAAATAAACAATAATAAAAATAGATACCTACGTAAGATATCATGCAAAATGATATAACTAATGTTACATTCGTTTGACGCAAAAACTCAAGGTTTCTTATTAGGTTACAACAGGTAGGTAAAGTAAGCAACTTAATAAACAAGGTGTTTGTCATATCTTAAAATAATCTAATTCATAATAGCAGGTCATTGTTAAAAATGTTTGTTGAATGAAATTCAATTTATAGCGGCATAACTTGCAACGAATTTTATACATTTACTCAGAAAGAATCTTGTTCACCTAAGCCTACAAAACTACGTGTTGGAAAACAAGTTTCTGTTATAGCAGCGGAATAATTACTTTTTATAAAGCTTGTACTGCCCACATGTTGCTTCACTTTAATATTGAACGAATTATTAAATACAAAGTATTTAGGTATTTAATGAAAAACCTTGAAGTACTACATTATCTTATTATAGTAGATATTGAATAAATAAATTAGTATAAACCAATTAGTCTGGCTAATCGTTCCAACACGATGCTACAACAAAATATGTAAAACAGTTGTAGCATCGACACGATAAGAAGAAGAAGAAGAAGTATAAACCAGGTATTTTTGTACGAAAAACATTATTGTTAACAGTTGGTTTCCGGTAAGTGTTAGCCGAGCAGAAAATAAAACAATTTTATAATATCTGTACAGTAAAACTCGGTCAATGACTTTCCGTTTCGTTGGTATACAATCTCTACTTAACAAACAATGAACTTTACCTGAGAACAACAATTAAAAGTAGAAATTCTACGCACTTATTTATCGAACAAGGACGCATCAATTCTACCTTGCAAGCAGGTACTGTATAGATAATTGACGCATAAGTATGCATCGGTGTTTGTTACTACTGGTGAATATAACACAAACGAAAGATTTCTAGAATGTATACATTAAATCTAGAGTCTAGATTATAAGTGCAATTCAAGGGCTTACCAGTCTTACCTCAAAGTCGCAATAATTGCTCGCGTTGTTTGTAAACACAAGACGCACGCGCAGACACAATGTAACAAGCCACAGGTGACTGTTCCTTGCAGCCACGCCCGCTCAACTGTCGCTCCCACTGCGAAACTGGTCTAATAATAAACATGGTTCTTCTCGATGTGATAAACCGCTTTATCAGCGCCGGGTCACACAGATTACAATAATAGTTTACACTAGCCGGGTTAATGCGTTTTGAACATAGCATGATACATTAGCTAAGCATACTATCTAAGATTTACAATTTAGTTTGTTTTTTGATACTAAGTACTAGCATACCGTGCGTATTTCTGCAAAGCAGTGGTGCTCTTATCCTGCCGTCGGTGCATAATATCATATACTTATTAGAGGTAGTAAGGGATTAGCGCAGTGCACTGCTCACAAGGCACGTCCTCAGTGGGACGTGCATTGTATCATTGCAAGTTGGGATTATAACATTACATTGTCGAAAAATAGAAAAAAATCTGTTTTTTTTTCTATAAATAAACGAAAGTATATTTATGAATAAAAATAATAAAATTACTTCTTCTTCTTCTTCTTTTCTTTGTGGCTTTTCGCAGGCTAGGGTTGCCGCGATTTTGCCAATGTCGGAGTTTACGGGGATTTCAGTTTACTAATCTTTTAACAAAAAGGCGGAGATCTGAGTGTTCAAAAATGACCGGTAAATAAAATTACTTACCCACTAATGGAAGCCAAGAGAATGTGGGTGGCAATGTCAGACAGCCAGACAGGTGATTTTGTCAATTAAGCCATAGATGAAAAATATAAACAGAAATGTGTAGTTTCGTAAAATAAGTGAAAATATAATATTTACGTTATGGAACAGGGTATAGCAACAAGGTAAGTGCTGCTAATCAGATTACGGTCATAAGATAATGAATTTCAGACTATACCTACTTACCTTTAGTTAGTTATTCAGTGGAAGTTGGTATAAATCATGATCTTCATTCATGTAAGAGACCTTTGGCTTTGCAGTAACAAAATACACACAATTTATCAAGCAGTACTTAGTGTCTTTAATTTTAACCCACGAACATTCTTACATGGTGATAGTTCGCTCAACCGTCTTTATGTACTGAATCCAGTCTATAAACGTTCTAGGACTCTTAATCTAAGCACTGTGATAGGCCTTAAACCAATGAAGGTACTGGTATCACGTTAGAAAATCTTTTTTGTTCCAGTGAAGGAAATAACAAACGCACATACGTTCTGCTGGCTCTGAACATAGTGGGTGTAATCGGCTGCGTGTGTAACATGATCATGCTAACATTGTGGGCTTTCGGTAAGATAGTAATGAGTAGTGCAACTAGGTAGCGAAAGATCATAAGTTTATCATTATTTCTTATGACGGTGGTTTTTGAACTGCTACGGACTTGTCTACAAGTGTTTTTCAATTTACTAGACAAAACGATTTGAACGCCAACCGAACCGGTCCATTGGTCACTCTGCTCTCGATACTTCATTCAGGTATATCACCTGTCACATGTGCCAAATTCACCGATGTACCAAACCAATAGGTACCTACTATTTTTGATTGGCTCGAAGACTGCTTATTTATATAAATCCGCCAGATCATTTGGTATGTAGTGTAAATTGTTTTTAATTCTGTTCTAAAAGAGGCACAGCCCTTTGACCATCACTGCTCTAGAAGAATCAGTACACGATGAGTAGGTATCCTAATTTTTCAATCAAGGTTTTCTTCCATCAGGTCTTATTTTCCATGAGTCGGATACCGTGATCCCAATATGGCTGCAAAACCTTTCAATGAACAGGAACAAGTCCACATGGAGGAATGCGGGCCAAACTAGAAGTATATGGAATACGCTGTCAGATGATTTCATGATTTATGACTATGATTAAACTTCAAAATGTGGTGAGTTCCCAACCAGTCACACCAAATCCAGTCACACTGTGACTCGTTGGGAAAAAAATTCCCAACGAGTCACACTGTTACGAAAGTGTGACTGGTTGGGAAATCTTCTTCAAAAAAAAGTTGCAACGAGTTACAGTGTAACTCGTTGGGAAAAAAAATTCCCAACGAGTCACACCTATTTAATTTTTATAAATGAAAAGGATTTTTTCACATACTGCATGCTTTTTTTTTATAATACTACATATAAGTATCACAAATGGTAAATATCGTGTAATGAACCAAAAAAAAATATTTCGTTAAATTAAATAATTATGTTTATTTATAATTACGAAAAAATAAAAAAGTTTTGAAAAATATGGAACCATATTGACTTGAAGAAATAACTAAACTGTATTAAAACTAAAGTAGGTAACTGTATTAAAGAATTAATGGATTTGTTGCTCATAAGAATTTTTGTTCTGCCACTTATGGCGCTGTAGTATCCATTTGGAGATTTTTTTTTTGTTTTAAAATGTCTTTATTAATCATAATAATAATAAAAAAAACGTGTGGCACTCGGGGAATGCCGCGGTCAAGCTATTGCATAGCATTTTTTGCTGGATTCCACATGTGCAATGTTAGGTTATTTTCGTTACGGAATTTCTGGATTCGATCTCCACGCTCAAGGCCCGCGATAGAAGCTATGCAATAGCTTAATACAATAAAAAAAAAATATATAACAAAAAAAAATCGTTTATTCAGAACAGTGTACATTTCAGTTAGCTTTTTAGCTCGTAGTTTACTTAAATCACGTTAGTTAAAAGTTTAGTAAGTTTAGTCATGTATATTTATTTACAACAAATTTGATGACGACCGATGTGGCGCGGCGGGTGAAGGTCCGCCTGCGACGCGGGAGGTTGCGGGTTCGATTAATAAATAAAATAAATGTTTTTGATAATAAATGTTTGTACGATCTGCAAATATTTATTGTTTGTTTTATATGAGTACATTTTATAATATATTTGAGCGATGTACTTCTTCTTCTTGTGGTGTACTAATAAAAAGTTAATAAAGATACATTATATTAATAAGACTACTTATATAAGTAAGTATCGAGTTTTCCGTACAAGATTTATGAAAATACGATGCAGTTATTGGTATTTTGTAAGCCGAAGGCACGTGCATGACCACATTCATGACCTCAAACTTTTGTGGCTATGGACTTGGCCATCACCACCGTTTTATCTATCAGTATCTTAAACACTCCAACTATAATTTTTTAAGCTACTGCATAGTTTCTATCGCGGGCCTTGAGCGTGGAGACCGAATCCAGAAATTCCGTAACGAAATAACCTAACACTGTGCATGCGTAATCCAGCAAAAAATGCTATGCAATAGCTTTACTGCGGCAGTCCCCGAGTGCCACACGTCTTTTTTTACTATAGAAGCAGTGAGGAGTATATATAGTATATCGGATGTTATCTTTTTCTGCAAAGCACTTTTTTTCTACCAATACACTATATCTGCCATTTTTGATAAAAATAAATAAAGTAAAATAACATACACCTAGTTTTAAGTGAAAAGTCATTTTCATTTTCGCAATTATAAATTGGTGTGACTCGTTGGGAATTTTTTTTCCCAACGAGTCACACTGTTACAAAAGTGTGACTGGTTGGGAACTTTTTTTAAAAATAAAGTTGCAACGAGTTACAGTGTGACTCGTTGGGAATTTTTTTCCCAACGAGTCACAGTGTGACTGGATTTGGTGTGACTGGTTGGGAACTCACCCAAAATGTTTGTCTCAGAATGCTATTTTCTTGACAGAATATTTTGTGTAAGGTACCTATAGGTATTGGACTACCTATACCTAAAGGGACCTAAACCTAGGTACCTTAGGTAAGTATACTTACCTACTCTCTTTCTTGGTTACCTTAGTAGGCAAGTAGGTAAATAAATAAGTATTCACGGACTTTTCACACTCTAGTACCTAAGGTAGATACATAAGTGCTTCATGCTAAACATATAATTAGAACCCTAAATACAGACAAAATGTAAGAGTAGGTATGTTTTGTGTATTATGTGATGGACATCCGTTTAGACTTTCAAGTTTTTTCACTTTATGTAGCTAAGTTACAAGGTTGATCGATCACGCGGGAAGCAGACACTGAACAATTCAGTTTAACCGTTAGACTTATAACTGGATACTAGACTTATTAACCTGTCGCAACATTACCCAGTGGTTGTATCCAGAAAAATGCGGTTCCCTACGTTATTATTTTTCAATAACAATGTAGAGACAAATCTAAGGTCAATATTGTCCCAGTAATCAATTATTTAAGTCATCGTTTTATTCCATTGATAGTGCTGTTTGAATAATAATTAGCGTAAATTAACTCAAGCTACGAGATAACCAACATTGTAACAAAGTAAAGTATAACTAAAGAGTACTTTGAACTCTTGTATCCAAGAACATTTATGTAGATAATTTTTCAAAGAAATTGAAATATGGAATATTGACTTAGGGTCTTGGATCCCGTGGTCTTCTATGGTAGAACCCAGTATCATTCATTCATAATCTCTAAATCCTCGAAAAAGTACTTTTTAAATGAAAAATTCTAGAGTGGCCGTACAATTTAGGATGGTGGTTTTTCTAGGTTTATTATCGAGATCATCTTTGTATGTATAAAACATAAATAAAAAAAACAAAGAAACGGCATGACTTACAGGTAGGTACCTAGTCATTACATTGGAGTAAATTAGAAGAAACCTATAATATTCTAATCTAAACCAAACCCTTGGCTCCCTATGGAATAAACCAGTAATTTGTACCGTGTTTGTGCCGAGCCCAATTCAATTATTTATCTGCTTTTGATAAGCTAAATCAATATTCGTGAAAGCGATATTTTCAAAGTGTCAGTAGAGCTTAGCGAATCGGATAAGTACCATCAAAGTACGGTACAATGTTGGAATACATTCCAGATACTAATCAAGGTATGTTTTATTTCGCAATTTCACTACTCATGACACTAAATAAAAATATCTATCTATCAGAACTTAGAAGAAAAAAGCCTTTATGCACTAGTAATAGTAACTTAATCACAATCTTACCAATCGTTCTAAAATATTAGCTGTAGTAAACCATATGACCTAACTGCACAGCTCTTCTGAGGGATTAGTTCAAATATGTAAATGTAACAATCGTAAACGTATCGTAACGTAAGCACACTGGGCCGATTATGTTAAATTGTAACGTGAACGCTCTCAAAATACGTAGGTACGTTGGTGAACCTAAGCTGCTGCATAGACGAGCTGTTTACGTTACAATTTAACACAATCGCCCCCCGGTGACGCTGCAACGTTCCTCAGTCGAGCTAGCGTCAACGCGTAGATAGTGTCTCGAATATGCCACCGCTATGATACGTTTGCGACTGTCACATTTATTTGTGCGGCCTCTGTTTCAGGGTTGGAAGACTTGTTTCTCCGCCGATCGGCAGAACCGCTGAGCAACTCCGCTGCAGACTACTCCAACATCATGAGGAATGTGTTCAATTTGTCAATACTGACGATCACTGTGTCCCTGGTTATCATATTTCTTTTCGCAGTTTTCACAAAGATTTATTGAAATTATTACAAGTAACGCCATCTGTAACATCTGCACTACCTGATACGAGTTAGTTTATAGGGTTTGAGCAAATGGCTCAAACAAGTGAAACGTGTCTGGTTTTATGGGTATAACCACCCTTTTTTTTTAATTTTGTTCATATTTATTTCATCGCATTTAAGCAATTAAGTATTAGTTTAGTAGGAACCTAGTCACATAAAAAATTTTGTTGTTGTTCTCTCTGATCGCAAATTACAATCATAAATGAAACAAAGTTTTATTTACTGTAACTTTATTAACTCCAAATAAAAGAATACAATACATAAATGATTGCAATAATAACGCGCCGGCCGTGCTATCCTAATGTAAAATTTCAACATTCTTATTCATTCAATTGTAACTCTTATTTCTAATAAGGCTACCCTTAAACTCTACCATTACATTCCTTAGGCCTCATTCACACTTACATACAAAGCTTGTTTTCGGCGTTTACTAGTACGAATGACACAAATTAAATGAATAAAATACAATATAATAAACAATATATTCATAAAATAAATTAAATTTAGCAAAAATAGGCATACCGCCATATACGGAAGAAATACATAAATGAGAATTCGATTCGACTAGATTAAGCGAAGTTGGTAGCTTTTTCGATTATAAGGCATAATAACTTGAGGCACACTTGAAAAGTCAAGCAATTTTCAATCTCAAAGTTATTTAAAGTGCCGATAACGAGTATAAAGATATTTATTGTACTTGTACTAGTAAACGCCGAGTTTCTAAGTTTCCGAATGTAACGCTTTTACCTCTAAACCAAATGAATGGACATCAAACTCTATAGCTTTCGGAATCATGACCCAAATCTCTCAAAACTTTTATAGCATACAGGATATTTTATAAAATGTTAGCAAATACTGTAAAAGTAACAAAAACTTTGATGTCCACTTCATTTGGTTTTCACAGGAAGACCTTGAGTATTATGCATTATTTTATTGCTTGTAGATTGCATTTATGCGTTTACAAATATATTTTAATTTATTTTCAGTTAATTTATGGATTACACCTACATTATGTTTTAACTCATACAAGTATGTCTAAGTAAAACTACAGTAAATCGTAAGCCCGATGCTAATAAATTCTGAACCTTTGTAACATCGAAATAAGACCTGCTTTTGAATAATTGATGTTTCATAACTATATCTATCTCATTTCAGATGAAATAAATGAGAGGGACGAATATAACGCACACACATGCAGTAAAATTATAGATCGAATGTAAATATACATATAGTTACTATTATTAAGTAGGAGTAATCCATAACTAAACTGTATGTACATATAATATCTCATCTTTACAAACCTAAATATCAAAGTAAATAAAATGTATGACACTTAAAAAAATTTAAAGCAAAATAATGCTGTACATGTAATACTAGTATAATATCATATTAACACAATAATAAGTAAATTAGGAAATACTAAATGGAATTATTGGTGACGAATTGTCAACCGAATGGAAACTTTGGAGTAAACTAAGCTGTTAAATATTTTTTTGATGTTCAATCACGATGATTAGTGTACGTCTATAAAAACACAGCTCATTTTCAAACTCTTTTCTCTAACGGTCTTCTTATAAAAAGTTAGCGCAGACTTGAAGTACTAATTACCATACGTAATGATGACTTAAAGTCAACGCTAACTTTTTATAAGATAAGAAGCTATTGTTTTGTAGAATTAATAACATTGACTGGTTGCTAACCAAATCCATGCTAGTTTCTGATAACATAATAAGATATAATTAAATATTTATAAAAATAAAATTGCAGAAGACTCTCGCAGCTTAAATAATACTAAATTGACAATAATATATTATTTATATATTTTTAGTCAGCGGTAATTTGAAGATTTGTATTCAGATATCGATGTCATGTACGAGATCATTTACAAAACAAAATAATTTAATGCAATTTCTAGTCAAATGACAAAACTGGCTTCAGGTGTAAAGGCCAGATGCCAAGTGAAATGATAATGAAAAACTTTGGTCATCATTTTTATTATCTTAAAACTATAGGAATTTGTTAAAAATAGTTTTAACATTAAGAAAGTATTTCGTAAAAATGACAACCATAGATTATCATTGATATATTAAACTTATGGGAGACTCTTTGTGGTAATTTCCATAAACAGCGAGTATTTAAACAAAAAAAACTTAATAAATTAACAAATTGATGTTTGTCACCAAAGTAAATCAGCAATTTTCCAACATACTAACAAAAAATCCACCCTTTATGCAGCGGCTGCCACACTCAGAAGCATGATTTAATTAAGTATTACATAATTAAAATCAGTTTTAACTATTACTTAGATATATCAATAAACTAGGCGTTCATTATTTTAAGCGTACGTCTCTGAGTGAGACAGTTAAACATTTCCTTGTATTACAGGTTTTTAAAACCTAACTATCACCTCACAAAACCGGTGTACCTATATGAACGTCAACAACACTTATTATCAAATTAAAAATAAATAATATTAAGGTTTTTTTGACCTTGGCGGATAGTAAGAGAAGTAGATAATTATTATAATGTAGTAGAATACTTCAATTTTATTTTAATCAATATATATAAAAAAAACACTCTTTACAAGTAATATAACAACAGTGTTTTAATTTCTGATAATTAATTATTTATAAGTATTTGATAGCGAAAACTTTGTCAAGTTTATGTGTTGACTCGCCCAAATTATATTTTGTTATTAAAAGCGAGGTATACTTCGATTGTAACGCCATCTAGTTCGCTACATGAAAAACTCAGATAGTAACATGCTGCGTCTAACAGATGGCATTGTCACACAATCGATGCTGACAAGTTTTGCCCTACAATTTCACTAGAATTTTTAGTCAGTCCAAAAAAAAAGCTATATGTCTTTCGACCCCGAGCTAAAGGTCACTTACGTAAGACCAACCTTTCTACCGTGTTCTCTCCAAAGCGGTTTATTTACAGTATTTATTAGATTGATTATAATTATTATACATAACGTAAGCTTGTAAGTATTTAGAATTACCGCTGACTATGACTAAATTTTTAACTGCTCCATCGTCGGCCACAACATCACTTTCCATCAAGAGAGTTTGTGGACAAAAGACGACCTAATCTTTGTAAAATAAGAAAATAAAAATTCAAGCAATTACCACATGAATAAAAAGTTTTACACAAGTACACCTTATGATATGCTAATGATATGATAAAAAATCTACACTTATGCCAGCTCGACAGTATAAAATAATTTCTAAATCTAAAAAGCACTACGGTCACAGTTTACCAACACATCAACGTTGATACATAAGACAGCTGTGTGCCACATCTGTCATAGGTTAAAAGTTAAGGCTAGACCTAATATTCAACCTTTGCAAAGAATATTGTATATACAGAAAAGACACACTCTGTGTCGAACCAAGGGTCGTTTGCCAGCAAGAATACACATTTAGTAACCCTTGGTAATGTGGAAAACGGTCTATGACAGAGCCATACATTTTTAAAATGAAGTATGGGACTTTAAAACTCGTTTTATAGTAAGAGATAAGGTATGGAATGAATATTAGGAATGACCATAACCAGCTATAGAATCACAGTCATGTGTAAGTATACTCTGCTTTTGGCTCGTATTCCAAACACAACTCGAAAGTGTCCTAAACCTGTCCGAAATTCCTGGATCCAGCAGTAATTTTTTGACAATTAGGCAGTTTTGGAATACGGGCCTTAGTATGTAAACCTTACCTAAATCACTACCAGTATTTCTTTTAAGGCATTTATAACTGAATAAGTATATTTTATTATATTGTCAAATCTATCAGGAAGCATGTCATCTTAAAATTAGTAATTGATGTTTTTATTGACTTAATTTTTTTGAGTCAAACTATGAACGCATACTTCAGTTTGCGGTATCGTATAAACTACAAAAAAACACTCGGCAACCGCGCAGTACTGAAGAATGCAGCGACACATAGTTTGACCCTACATATTGCTTGAGACGATAAATGTTTTGTTAAATATGGGTTATCAGTCAAATATATTGTTATATATTGTAACGATGACCTTAATGTTTGTGGGTATAAATTGACAAACTTACTGAGTTGCGCAGTTTTGTATGTTTCATAAACTGATACTAATTTTAGAGTACAATAGAAATAATCATCTCTTGTAAAAGAAAATATTTACACAATTCGTTTGAACATTCTTTAAATGCAATTAATTTCCATAAAACAAAACAAATCAGTAACAGCTTGTCAATTTATACTTATAAATAAAATAACTACATCTAGCACCTGTATCTGTTCTAAACAGATTTATTTAAACTAATTTCATCGTTGTATCCGCATAATTTGAAGCATCAAAACATTATTGCTTAAAGTTCTAGCAAAACTTTTTGAAGAGTCTGTACTTGACGCGAGTAAGTTTTATATGAAAAAATCTAACGTCATGCTGGTAAAAAGTCTTAAGAAATCAAGACACGATAAATGCTCATTTTCTTCGATACGAAATTATTGACTGTGATAAATCACAGGTAAAAGAGCAGTGATCCGAATCATTACACTGAATGATATTGAATACTGATTCAAAAGTAGCAACCGTTCCTAGTATTGGAAGATGGGCGCTGTGGTGTGATATTGTGGTAAGTATGTTTTTCAAAACACACAACAAAGTTAGTATATAAAAACGAAATAAAAAATGTATCTATACTTACATAGTATTTCTTTCAGACATTTCAAAAAGATTCGCAAAAACGCTACCAATATTTAGGTGTTTTTAAAAACAGTAAAATTATACTTATTGTATGTTATTATTATAATACTTACACTATTATAATTGATTAAGTATCTGGTAATGTCATGTACTTATTTGAGAATTTTGTATGTAATAAAAGCTAACAAATTCTTCATGGTTGTCACTTTATTTTTTTTAATTATCCTTGACTCATTAAGTCTTATTAAATTCCTCTTTTGGATTTTATTTATCAAATACTGTGTTATAAGTATATACAAGGAGTAAGTACGATAGTTGATACAAACGATTAAAAACAAAAGAGATAATCTGAGTATATTTGTAAATAATATCAATATTGTATTGCGAGTATTTCTTATACTAATCAGCAGTATTGGTCTAAATATTGCATTGTCTAATACAATTTAATATTAGCCATTATTTATACAAAAATGAGTAGGTAGTTATACTTAATGCTATGATAACATAAAAACACTCGAAAACCGCAAGAACAAAATACATTCAAATTACTTTATATTAAAATGTAGTAAAATTCTATTTCTATGTTGTCTACCTTATAGTCAAGTGCACTTAATCTCACTAGGTTTCTTATTAGGTTGGAGTTTTCAATAGCCATCTTAAATCTATCACACGGAGGCTTATCTTGATTATTCTGATTATTCTAATGTTTTTTCCAAGTGTGGGTTCAACCCAAACATTATTTGAAAATAAGCCGAAGTCTGTTTCATGTAAAACAATTAAATAAGTGCAATTAGATGTTATGATTTCACTACCAAAAAAAGCTTAAAAAAGGTGTAGCGGTCAAGCTAAACGTTATCCGTGCCTCTTCCTGCGTCTAGCATTTCGTTTTAGCACATAATATCGTAATGAGAATAACAATAAGAGTTATTTTATTTTTTATCACGTCTATCCCATTATGTACGTATATGTCGAAGGGGGTTTATTCCAAGCACATAATTAGTTTGGCATGTGCAAATAATTATGATCTTTTACACTACACAAAAGTAAAATTATTGTTATATTACAAATTTGCAACAACCGTGTTTTTATTTTATTTGAATTTCTGCCTGTTACTATACCTACACGCAAAAATCATCAGCTATCGCGTCACACCCAAATAAACACTATATCGCGTGTGCGAAGCTATTTTTGAGAAGTTTAGCGGGTGTTTTATGAAAAAACTTGAAGTACTACACACGCTAACCAAAAAATCGTTTACTTAGCCGTGAAGAAAATCCCCTTTCGGCTTTATGTATAGGGACATTATGTAATATCCAGTATATTAAAATGTTTTACATGAAACATCTTGTGAACAATGCAGCACGTATACGCATGTAGGTCGTAGTTTAGTCGATATGAGCACGATATTTTCTTAATTTTGACTTAAATTATGCCAAGCATAAAATTCCGAATCTACCAATATCTAAAAGCCAATGACGAGCGGTGTCTTTTAATTAAGAAAGATTGCGTTTTTATTTAAAAGCGCTGAAAATCAAAAAATCCGTTTGATATCGTTTCTAAAAGTGCTACTTTCAATGTGTATGATGGAGATGGAAAGCCAAGATCAAACCGATTCTTTGAGTGTATTCAGTTTGTATAAAATGCAAGTCGTTTCAGCGATGTAAAGTCGCGCCATCAGGCATTTAGATATTATAATCACCAGGAACTCTGATTTTGTGGGATAAGAGGGTACGGGTAGCATTATCTCATGGACGGAGATTACATTTTACTACTTTCCAATCAAATATCAACAATGTTTTACCGACTTTAAAAACGGAGGAGATTATCAGTTCGACTCGTATTTCTCTTGTAAAACTACTTAGAGTGATTAAGAAACGCAAAATGCAGCAACGTTACAGATATTATAAAAATTGGTGTTTCAATGGTGTGCGTGTTTTATGCACTAAGTTATTATTGTTAGTTGTAATTAATTATCACAGTAGGCTAATGCCTAAAAGCCTCATAAACGCGATTTATTTAAATTGCTTATTGTTCAACCTCTCATTGTACTCTGCCAAGGATCCGTTCAAAAAAACAATAGAAAATCTATTGTCTCGAATCTCGACAGTCTGAGGTCAATTACGTTCCGATGACACTATTTGGTCATTTCTATGTACTTGTACGTTGTAAAAGTTGGAATTCAACTGGACTGGATCGATATTGCTCTTTACATTATTGAATATCTTCTTTTCTATGTACACAATCGACTTAAACATTATAATGTAAAAATAATGCACTTCTAAACTATGTTATTCGAGTGTCTATAATGGAAGCATCAACAATCTGTCAATTCCTTTTGTGCTAAGTATATCCGCCTAAGCTTAATTTAACGCGCTAATGTTAGAGGCCAAAATTGCTTGAACGTGTGCTGAGTATTGTAGTCATACTTGTGTTTTGAAGTCGAAAAGATTCAAGCAATTTTGATCGCTATAATAAATGGTCCATCTTTTACAATTTGATATAATGACACACTCTTCAGCACACAACCTCGATTTATCTAAACGTCACTATGAGTTACATACTAGATCGAATATTCAAGCGCAGGTTATACATGGAAGTACATTTTAGTTAGAGTAATGGAAAAGTTTTCAGTCTTAAATAATAATGGAAAAAACAACACATAACATGTGAGATAATTCGATGTAACAATATCGAAAAAATCACAATATTCACTATATCTGAGCATTTTAAGTCATGGAAATAATATTTGTAAAAAAAATTACGGTACCTTGCAAATGTACCTATAGTTCTGTTACCTATAAAGTCTCGCAATAGCAATGCTTCTAATATTGATTACAGCCAAAATGTATGGAAATGCAGCCACATTCAACTGCATCTGAAAAAAGAATTAACTTTTACATATTGACTTACACTTAACCATGTGGTAAATGTTCAGTTTGAATCAATTAAGTGGGTCATAACTTACATAACCTAACTCTATACAAAGTTACAATCGAAATCGGCAGATCATGCATAGACTTGCATAAAGCTTTTAATACCGTTACTATTTCTATTAGTTGTCATGCTTGACAACTAGAGAAAGCTAGAGCTAAGTACTCTAGCTTTCAGTTATATGAGTACATAATGCAAGCTGTTTTGGGCAAACATTGCTTTGGCGACATGTATTTCGTGTATTTTTATTTCTTATGTATCTAACCTTTATGAATTGTTATGAAGCATAATAAACTATTTACATAAATACGTGGTTATTACTTACAACTTTAGCTAATTATTAACTAAGAAAACTTGACATCCTAATTACCTAGCATTTAAATAAGCAGGCTTATTGATAGATACTTTGCCGAAGTCACGAGAATTCAATGCATACGTTGTTTAACATCTGGTTTTAAATTCTCATTTAAGATCGACCTTCACTCACATTGATTTGCGTGCGGATAGAAGTTGTTTTAAAAATAAATTATAAGAAAAACTTATATAAGGCTTGGTGTTATGCGATTATTCTTTAGATAGAGGCTTATAAAATGCATTTACTAAGGATGTGCAATGCCATAAAATGCAGTGAATTTTCCCTCTAGATACAGTGTTACTGAAAGCCTCTTATTATACCGGTACCGTAAACATTACTTTTCTGAACTAAGAAAACCCTCTAGAGAGTAGCTAAATAAACAAATGACGAGCTCTTAATATACTTACATGTTGTAAATGCATTCAATCTTGTACAATTGTGGTATAATTTCTCGATGGACTGGTTATGGAGTCACTGGGTTATGGTGTAAGGCTCCAGAGGGTAGTAATCTTTGCTTGTCATGTGCGTCGCGTTATTCGCCATTTTGTATCCCCAGAGAGACATCGCCTCTTGGCACACTCCCTGGAAAAGTACACCAAATATATGTAGCTCATAAACTACCACTCCTACTGAGATATTATAAGGTTCGTACTGGGAACAATGAAATCTGAAAGTTAGAAAGTTTGTTCAGACACAAGTTTTACACAGTTGAATCTGACTAAGTTTCAGTGACTGAACTTTTCAATGAAGAACAACAACTTATAAATCATGATAAAGTCAAAATGAAGAAATCACAGAGGTAGAGGTCCTCAAGAGGTATTAGCAGAGTCTTACAATTAAAATCTTGAGGTTATTTGTTTGCATATACACTCAAGAATATTGTCTGTTCACAATTTTGAAAACATTGCAACGAAAAATTAATTTTACTAAACAATACAACGCAAAAACAATTTATGCTGTTTACGCACGTGCTATAAAATAAATAAATTGAGTTGACCTACATCATTAATAGGCTAGGTTGGAAGTATAGGGAGTGTTTAATTTGGTTTTATAAACACAAACCAATAAATCTACTCTACACTCATTTGCGCCAACCAGCATTTATTTCATAGACCAATTCTACACTACTACTTAACTAACTAAACTTAGCTTCAATAGTTTTGCTTAGAGCTGACAACATACATACTTACTCAAGGTTGGTTTGTTTCACAGTTTACTACACAGTAGGTCAAGTATCTTACTTTACCTATAGTGTAATGTAAACATAGTATTACCTAATATGTTTCAGGGTTTTAAATGCAATATATGAATTGTAACTTACTTAATAGATGTTCTGTAGTTAATATTTGACTGTAATTTATTAGCTAGTTTGGCACACCAAGGCCAATTCTATAATAACCTAATGAGCGATTGTGTTTTGTTATGACCGTTTTTTCCGTTGACGGCGCGAACGTACAAACAGACCGGTAGCATGCTATTTTTAACTAAAAATCTGCAAATTTCAGTGCGCTAGCGAATATAATATTTATGCTTAAGCTGATAATTCGTAAGTAGGTATTGTTTCGGACTTTATCGTTAAATTTTTGTAAGGTTTGCAAAAATATGAAACGGAAGTTTTAAAATACATATACCTACATAATTATAAAAAGTTTTGATAGTTTCACGAAACCAAAGCCTAGGTGAATGGACAAAAACTACCATATTTTGCCCTTTGAATTTGTATCCACTATAGAGAAAAAACATCATAAAAATCAATTAAGAAGTTGCATAGATTAGAGACCTACAAACTCTTTAACTTATATTATTGGTATAAATAAGTTTACCTGTATCTCATCCACATAACTATACTCAAGTATATTCTTCCATCTGAAAGGCACATCTCGGGAGATCCTGAATGTAGAACTGACTCCTGCTACTTCCACGCTGGTGTGCGTGTGCAAGAATTCATCCACGGACTGAGTGGCTCCCAGCCTTAGGAACTTGAGTAATGAATGTGTTGTGTCATTCGGTGTCAAGGCCAATTCCTCATAACGGAGTACCCTTAAAAATAATAATGTGAAAAAGTTAGCACATTTTATATTCAGTTAGTTATGCTTATGTGATTAATTATTTTCACTGATATCACAACCAGGACTTTATGTTCAATATTTATCAAACAAAGCTATGTGTAACCATGTTAATTAATGAATATTAATTAGAATCTAAAGTTTAGTTATAGTTTTTGTTTGAATTAATCTCCTACTTGACCTATTACATTTTTAGCTTTCATGTATAATTGTATAAGTATTAAACACTGTGAGAACTTAGTTTAAAATTATATGATAAAAATGTAAGAATTAAGAGACTAAAAGGCTTTAAAATAAATATTCACACTCAGTTGTGTCTTTGTAATATACTCTAATACTCATCAAACAAATTGTCTTACAAAATACTTACATAAGCCGGTCAGGATACTTTTGAATGAGTCTGCCAGCGGCTACATAATCACTGATCATATCTGCACAAAGCAGTTCTGGCCGCCAGCAATCAGGAGCTGGCTGGCAAAAGTTACGATGCTGACGAGACTGCATTACACCACGAGGATCTCTTATTAACAATACCACTTTTGTGTTAAGCCTGTAAAAAAAGTTTATTGTTAGATGTTTTTTTCAGATTATATTATGACTGCATAGAAGTTTTTGTTGTAAGTACTGTACTTACTCTTTGTCTTCTAAAATATCTTCGATAAGACTTAATCTCACACGTACAACCTTCATACTTTGGAAAGGGAACAGCTTACAAAACCTTGCTGTGAAATTTGCATCAAAACACAGCTCTTTCTTATATTTACAATGGTCCCATAATCTCGTGTTATGGCTGAATTGGTGCAAATGCGTTTTCCCATATTCAAAATAATCATCCATACCAGTATAGTCACATTTGAGCATTTTCTTGATAGTCCCTATAGCATTATCTGCATGAGGTGCCCCTCTGATTTGTATAATTCCATATTTCAACAGGGGTTCGTAATGGTAAAAGTTACCTGGCATAGCATTTAAGACCTCACCAAGAAAAGTTGTTCCAGATCTCCAAGTGGATATAATGACACTTCTCACAGGTCTCCCGTTGGTGTCAGGTGTTAAATCATCTATTTTACTAACACCAAAATTCGTGAGGTTGCAATTCCATAGCTCAAATTTAATTTTAGAGCGAGTTTTTTCCAGTATTTTGTCAATATTTGGCGAGCCATCGTACGGGTCCGTGGAAATGGGCTGCAGCAGACCGTCTTCTGCATCCTCAGTTTTTACATAGCTCCATGTATTTCTGCGGCTTTCGGAGGACGGACGATAATTTACGTTATCTGTGTATCGACTTCCAGCAAGAATTAGAAGAACACTGAGACCGAATGCGAAACATATTGAATAAAAATTTACTCGCCGCAGCATTACGTACGACAACACTCGACTGTAAAACTGGATATAATGAACCTTTTTAGGCCGGAGATAACTCACACAACACAAGCACTACATTGACACAAAAATGAACATAATTAAAACTTTTTCAGGTTGCGGAAAAATCATGATTCTTTGCTTTGCGTTTCCGCGGAAACACCGCATTGCACCTTCAACGCCATTTTGATTTAATGACGTAAAAATAAAAAAAGCTGTCACTAAAACGTCAGGTGTTTGAAAGTTCAACACAGACGATTACGAATGAAAGCTGCACGCCCTGTCACTTGTCAAACTTTTATTTCTGTCGTAGTCGTGATCGGGGTTGTGACATGATCAAAAATTACAAGGTAGGATATAGGCTACCCACATTCGTATACATAACAACATCTCTAGTGTATTATTATTTACGGGCTTCAGGCTAGGCTACTTACAACGAAATTAGGTAAGTATGTAATTATTTTTTTACTTAAAGCACCAATACTTTATGTTAGTTAACAGTGTAGGTACACCATTGTGAGCTCAATTTATAAAACAAGAAAAACAGTCCATAACCACTTAAAATAAAATGTCTAATCGTTAGAGGAACATAAAAGCAGGTTAATTTAAAACAGAATTGAAAAACCCTAAAGATATAATATTACTTGTCAAGCGAAAGATGGCCCTGATAAATCGCGGCAAATTCAAAAACTATTAGTATGGCAATAGTATATCATCTACTTATTCATAATCATCATCAAAAATTATGTAAGTATATTTATTTAGAATAATATCAAAGTATCAAATTATGTAATTCCAAGTTATCCTATTATTTAATGTATTGCCATACTAATAGTTTTTGAATTTGCCGCGATTTATCAGGGCCATCTTTCGCTTGACAGACTCTAGTTTATTAATGATAACTAATTGAAATTTTATAATTAAATTTTTACATGAATTTATGTTCAACGGGCTTCTACCAACCGAACCACTTAAATTATACAAAGATTTTATTGTTATTTATTTTAGCAAATGATGTCTGATGTGTGAGATCTCCACGACTTTAAAAGCGTGTTATATTATAAGTAAAATAAGTAAATTAGGTAAGTCCGACATTTATAATTTATATCTATAAATTTACTAGAGTACTAAGGTTCATTATATACGCATCAAACTAAACTTTATAGCCGACGATATGCATTTTTCCGATTGTTTCTCCGAGGAAGAACCAGAGGCCTATTTCAGACGCGACGAGGAACAGCAGCCAAGCTTGCTTGACGGTGAGGTGTTTATAGCAACCAGTCTTAATGAAATCCTTCACCAAAACCAGGTCCGCAGATAGTTTCTGAAAAAAAATTGCATTAGATATGTAGGTACCTACTTACTCTATGCCTACGTACTGTAAGGCAAGTAGATAGTCTATACCTAATATTAATGACTCAATAGAGTCAGTAGGATTTGTTATTTATTTATTTATTTATTTATTTATTTCTCTCTTAACAGCTAATGACAAAAAATTTACAAAACTAAACTTAGAGTACAATCTTATAAATTATCTAGTTAAGTACAAAGTTTCGAGAGCAGGTGCCCAAATAGGTCTAAGACCTGTATCTTGGGTCACCAGGCCCACCTTAATGTAGATGATGAAATACCTGAGTGGAGTGTTCATTCAGGAATCTAGTTATGAATGTTCTTCACTTCTGAAAGTCCCGCAAATTGGCAGATACCTAAACTAAGCCTAAGCCTGTGAGATAGCATAGCTACCAAGAAATGAGACTTGCAGAAATGGGCGAACTTACATATAGTCTTAGAAAATTACTCAAAAATAAGCTAAAACAACAACTGTCAGGGTTTCATTATGCTATAAATTCACTAGTTTTAATGTAAGGTTAATACTAAAATCTATATCTATATACTATATAATAGAATACTATAATAAACTATAAAAATAAGTGAAGTTTTGATATAAAGAAGTAAAGTTTGTGTGTTTGTATATTTGTTAAGTTGTAAAGGGTAATCTCTCTCTAAACAGTCAACGATAGCTTATGTCTACTTTTTATATTTAATACAAATTATGGTCAGCTAGTATTCTATACGTTTGTCATGTTCCAAGTGCGGTAAGGGATGTAGAGCTACACTACCATAGGGAATGCAACATTGGATGTACCTATTACATGACGCTCGTAAGAAGCTTTTCAGTTTCTTCATAGTTCTTTTCAAGAAGGAATTTAGTGAGCATATTTTGGCACTCTTTTGCCCTTAATTCATCAAAAGGTATATGTTTCATGAGTTTTTTATATAGATGTGTGCTGAGAAAGTATGTGTGTCTGTGTGCAAAAGACGTTTTGCAGGCTATGCTAGCTATACCCGAAGTTTTACGTCTTATGGCCTTAGAATTAGATTTTATTATCGGGTTTGATAGAGAAGTATATGTTTTATCCATTAACACTTGTTTTATAAAAAGTTTTCGGACTGTGAGAATGTCACATTCTTTATATAGCTGATGCGTCGGATATTGAAACGGTTTCGCATATGCAACCTTTAGAACGGCTCTTTGAGCTCGTTCTAGCGCTATCATGTGGGTTTTATAAGAACCTCCCCAGGAAGCAATGCAGTAATTTAGAAGGGACTGACACAAAGAAAAATAAATTGTTTTTAAGAGCGATTTTGTTGCTGCGTGTCGTATATTCTTAAACACAGCTATAAGTTTCCTTACTTTTGATGTGAGATTGTCTATATGGGAGCTGTAGCTCAGCTGTGAGTCGATAGTTACACCGAGATATTTAATGGATGTGCAGGATTCTAGCACAGAGCAATTACATTTTTTAATATTGACTTCGCAGCTAAAACATTGTGGATTGTGTGCTTTAATGCAGTAGATTTGACTGTCTGGTAGTTTTTTATTTGTTAGAGAAAAGGCCATAACTTTTGTTTTAGAGGGATTGAGTGTTAGTAAGTTATTTTGGAGTGCTATTGATATAGTGTCA
Source organism: Ecliptopera silaceata (assembly GCA_932527185.1). NCBI lineage: Eukaryota > Metazoa > Arthropoda > Insecta > Lepidoptera > Geometridae > Ecliptopera > Ecliptopera silaceata. Next base: position 8,365,321 of record OW052193.1, on the reverse strand, counting down.
AAGTTTTTTTGTGCTACATCATAAACGTTTTTCCAATGTTTGCCAGCAAATACTAAAGCCGTATCATCGGCATAAGCTATTAGTTTTCCGCTATCGATATGTAAGTCACAGACTTCATTTAGATACACTAGGAAGAGTGTGGGGCCCAATATACTTCCCTGTGGGACGCCGTAATTTATTGCACGATCTTGGCTGGTATATTTACCAATTTTTACACACTGCTTTCTGTTCTTTAAGTAACTATCCATGAGTTGTAATTGGGTTCCCCGAATACCTATATTTTCTAGTTTTTTAAGTAGCAAAGGAGCCGACACTGTGTCAAAAGCTTTTGCCACAGTGTCGGCTCTCAAGCTTTTTTTTGTTAGATCATGGATAGCAAGCTGTGGAGCAGATATAATTTAAAATTAACATCTGTATTTAATAATCATTCTTACTTGCATTTCATTGCCAGAGGGAGGCGCCATTTCCAATTTATAAAAGCCTTTGGCTGTGCGCATTTTACGCGCTATTTTTGATTGCGAAGCTTCTGCGGCCTTTTCTGAAATGATTGAACATAATCATAAAACAAAATTTGTTTATTGATCGGCATTTGCGTAATTTCAAGCAATTCAATGTATTTGTTCAGATTGATATTTGCTCACCTCTTAATAATTCAATCAGTTTGCCCTTGTGTCTGTTTATTGATGGTTTGTACAATTCAGACAACTCGTACGCTAAGGTCAATCTGCTGCCTGTAAATATTCTTTGATTACATTTTGTATGTACTGACCTAGATGGTAGGTACCTACTATAGTTACCCGCCATTTTGCTAATCATAGTACTAAGTAACAACCTCACAATATTGAACTCTAGCAACCACCGTATGTTTATTTAGTACATATGTAGTATGATAGGAAGGTAGGTACGAGTTACATAGGGTGTCTCAGTTTTTGACCTTAAACTACAAATAGATAAATAATGCTGGTTAATCCACACAACATCATCTAGCCCCAAGCTAAGCAGAGCTTGTGCTAGGAAACACTTTCAGAACACTTATCACATAACCTATCATCGCTTCAAAAAGTAAGATTGAGTGAGCATTTAGTTTTAGGAAGGCTAAGGGGAAGGCACCTACTAAAGGTTAGGGTAAGTATACTCACGAAATAAATTGCTTAATACATTTTTTACAGTGCCTGATGTCATCGTTTATTAATTGTTAAATATCACTTCAAGTAATTTTCAGTTACACAACACAAAAGACTTTTCGTGATGTGAATCTAAGTGACACATGCACCAGTGACATTATGACCACAGAAATGTTTACTACAAGTAGGCGCCTATCTGAGTAAGAAGTTTATATGCCTACATAGGTAGATGCAATATAATTATTTTTCTACAAAATTTGGAATTTTTGGTAGGTAGGCCTATATCCTATTTATCTAACTCCCAAAGAATAGTCTACCTACTCATATAGGTAGGTAACATACTTTTGTTTTGACTTTGATAAGTAAATAATAATGAACCTATGTCACATACAAAACGATGATATAATTTATTTTCAACATGAACACTGTCCTATTTTTTCTTTGGGGCTGGTTTTGGTTTCTTCTGCTTCTTTTTTGGCTTCGGCTTTTGCTTGGGCTTTTCCGGCTCCTTCTCTGCTTTTGCAGCTTCCGATTTTTTATCTTCTTCAGCTTTTTTTGCTGCTGCCTCTTTTTCTTTAGCTTTTTGCGCTTCCAAAGCTTTCAATCTAGCCTCCTTTACTTTCTTTTCCGCTTCAGCTTTAAGTTTTTCTTGGGCTGCTTGAATTTCGGCCTCTTTTTCTCTTCTTACTCTCTCCTCTTCTGCGTCAATGTCCCTTATTTTAGTTTCTATCCCCGCAATGGCATTATCTGCGGCTGCTGACACGGTATCCTCCAACTTTTTCCCAACAGGACCATTGAAAAAGCCTTGTGTCATCGGAGGGACACATTCCACTTTTGCGTATTGCCATATGGTCCCTAGAGCTGGTTTGAGGCTTTTACCCGTCGCTAAAATTAAAAGATTAGAAAATGAGCAGATGAGTAATTTTATTAACAAACATAATTTAGGTACTTACCAACCTATGTAGGTATATTAAGCTTATCTAGTACGTCTATATATTTTCAAAAGATTAGACATATTAGTTACCTGCATGTGAAGTAAGTATATGGTTAATGGTTATATTCACACTCGCTTATATTATAGCTGAGCGTAATAAAAATATTCAAGCGTTTCTAAGTATTTATGATTTATTAGACAAACTAATCCGTAACTCGTATCATCTTTAGCCCTTAGCCCCCCAACTTTTTTCTAACTTTTTCTAGTTCAGCTTCAAGATATTTTTCTTCTTTTGGCAGTTGATAATCTCGTAATAAAGTTATTTTTGCCACCAGCACAGTTGCCACTTTATCCAAAACTGTTTCAACCTTAGACACCACTGGATTCATTACGAGTGGTTTGGCTGGTGTGTTTGAGACCATATTTTTGGCAGCACACCATACTTTTGAGATGGCTGGTCTTACTGTGTTCAATGAAACTGCAAACAAAACAAATACGGATTTATTACTCTCCCTATATTTTTTCCTTAGTACACGAGCCATTAGCGGCATAAAATGTAAAACACAAGAGCACTGAGCATATTCAGCACAGCAGATTGAAACAGAAGGATAAGAATCTTCTGTGTTTGTTTTGTTGCAGTTTCTTGATCATAAGATTTATATTTTGTACAAACCTAGAGCCAGATCCAATGCTATTCGAGTCGCTCTTGCCATTTTTCGATATTTCTGAAAATATTTTTTTTAATTCGTTTTTGTTTACTATAATTTTGAGCACATAAAATATGGCAGGGTCTGCCATCAAGACATTTGTATAATGCGTCATTTTACGGTAAAGCGTTCGAGCGTCGCGGAAGTCAAAAGTTCAGTCATGAGGTTACTTAAGTAAAAAGGTTTTGTTACTAAGTAGAATAGTTTTATTGGGATGGTTTTCCGTATTTTTTTTTTGCTTCCATGTAATACTATGGTTGCACATAGAAATAATGTATAATAAGTATTCAATCAGCAATCTATTTTCCTTATATAGTAGGTACCTACCAGCTAGCTGCTTAATTTGGGACTAGAGTGTGATGTGTGAAATGACCATGAATATTTCGTCGTGATCGTCGAACAAAGACGGATGTGAAAAACGCTAGGTTTACAGGAGAGCTGTTTAAAGTTTTTTTTATTACATTTTATGTCATAACTTTAAAACGGTTACTCCTATCATCATGAAAATTGGACAAGTTGCTATGTGTATAGGCTTTTACAAAATAGCATACAAAATAAATTCCTAAGATGCCTAAATTTTCTAAAAAGTCAGATGCGTCATTGTTTTGCGCACACAAATTTGACGTATCTATATAAACGACGTTATTCTTCGGACAATTTTAGCAGAATACGTGGCGCATCGTATTATACGCCGTTATTCTTGGTGATTTGTATAAAACTAATTGACGCATGTTAGAATATTGATTAAAAACAGCGTTAGTATTTTATAAAATAATTTATTTTATTGGAAAAATTAAGGGACACAGACATTGTTTTTATCCTAATAACACATAAGTAATGTAAATATAATAAAAAACTTACAAAAATGGGTGGATCTCCAAGAAAATTATATAATTAGGTAGGTAGACACATTGTATGTACCAGCCAGTCTTTTAAGGATACATTTTTAATATAATGTTTCTTATTTCTAATAGTTTTTTATATCATTATCATCATCATCAGCATATATCAGTCCACTGCTGGACGTAGGTCTCTCCCAAGACGTGCAACTGAGCCCGATCTTCGGCTCTTCTCTTTCAGTGTTTGCCAGCTTCACTCCGTAGATCGTCGCTCCATCTCGCCGGAGGGCGTCCTACACTACGCTTACCTGAATACGGTCTCCACTCCAGTATCCGTTTTCTCCAACGGTTGTCGGTTCTTCGGCAAACATGGCCGGCCCACTGCTACTTTAGCTTGCTAATTCTTTGAGCTATGTCGAACACCTTTGTTTTCGGGCGAATAACTTCGTTCCGGATTCTATCTCGCAAAGAAATTTCGAGCATCGCAGCACTGAGCGACTTTCAGCTTGTGGTCCAACCCCACTGTCAGTGTCCACGTTTTAGCAGCATAGGTCATAACGGGTAGGACGCACTGGTTGAAAACTTTCGTTCTCAGACATTAAGGGATGGATGACGATAAGACTTGATGAAGTTTCCCAATCGCAGCCCAGCCCAGCTGAATTCTCGGGTCTAGGTCTTTCTCGAAGTTGTGTCTACCAAGCCGCAGTGTCTGTCAGAGGTAAACATACTCCTGCATAAATTCAAGAGGCATTCCGGCAACGGTTATTGGCTCTGGGTTAATACGATCATTAACATACACATATAACATGATCTTCGTTTTATCCAAGTTTATGCCCAGACCAATCCGTTGTGAGGCTTCAGCTAGACTGTTCAGCATCTGAATCATCTCAATTCATCTATTAGATTGTAGTATATTTGTATCTGAAGCGAAGCGTGTGCTGTCTTTTTGATTAACGTATAGCTTTCTTATTCTATTTTTTAAATCATTAACTGACATGACTGTATATTATTTGTATTATAACTAAGTTAAATTGACACCGCACTGGAACTGCAGTACTAAATTTAGTTTAATAGTAATTCTTTGTAAGAAGGATCATATAAAAAAACGGTAGGAACCAGGCCGTAAGTTTCTTGTCCGTTCTTCTAGGCTCTGGTCGCGTGGAACTGGCACCTAGAATCACCTAGTATGTAAGACGATTCTAAATTATCTTTGTGATTTTACTGAATAAAGCAATTTTGACTTTTGACTTTTTTGACTTCTGTTATAAATCCTGCAACGATTCCGCTAATATGACGATGTCGTCAGCAAATCGTAAGTGTGAGATATATTCGCCATTGATGTTAATTGCTCATTCATATGACATCTTCTTGTCTTACTCCGCGGCGCATTTGGATAAGTTCAGACTGCTGGTTCTGGCAAGTTTAAGCCATTGTAAAGGCATCTCACACTTCGATGTATCGTCAATCCACCTGGCATCGTTGCAGAGACTGTAGAACAGCCAAGGTTTCAATAGAGTCAAAGGCTTTCTCATAGTCCACAAACGCTAAGCACAGCGGCTGATTATACTCTTCGGACTTCTGTATAACCTGCCGCACTGTGTGAATGTGGTCTATGGTGCCAAATCTTCTGCGAAACCCTGCCTGCTCTGGGGCTTGGAACTCATTAAGTCTTCGCGCGAGACTTTTCAAAATAACCCTGGAAAACAGTTTGTAAACATGGCTCAAGAGTGAAATCGGTCTGTAGTTTTTCAGTAAAGCCTTGTTGCCTTTCTTGAAAAACATCACAACCACACTTTTGCAAAACATGAAAAATTTTCATCGGAAACTGGGGTATCCACATATCTCGCATATTTCGCTTACATATAAAATGGTAACGGCGAAAAACCTCGTTCCTTTGAAAAAATAATAAGTAGGTAGGCTAGGTATTTATATATGGCAATGATAATCAAAAATTCATACTATACAACAAAAAAAAATATCTAAAACTAATTTTAAACGGGTAAATTTAAAGCAAAAACGGCGTATTTGAAAATCAGTCCGAAGAGTAACGTCGGTTTGGTACATCCGACATCCGTTTATCTGTAAAACACCGACGGATTGTACCAACCGTCTTCAATCAGTGCATAGAACAACGACGCACTGTGTGATCCGCCACCAAATAATACATCAAACTAAAATCACTCTTTCATTACTGTATAAACTTAAAATGTAATTCCAATTATAGTTACGGCCTAATCGAGACTCGGGAAACTAACAATTTTAAATAACCAAGAACAACGACGGATCTGACAGACCGTCGTTGTTCCACCGACTAGCCATCTAGAGCAATTTAACTTGTTAAAATACACAATAATATAAAATTAATTTAGTATAAAACATGCAATGATTTTTCGCAACCTTGTAATACGCTGCCTGGAACACAGACGGATTGAACGATACGTCACGCGCGAGAGGGTTGCGGGGGGCAGAGTAAAGCGCCGAACAACGGCGGATCTACACATAGGTCGTTGTACTACGCTCATAAAATCAAATGCGCCTATGTTCAACTGCGTATTTCGATAACTATTAGGAAAAATGAAAAAATTGTTTCACTATTCGACGTAGTACAAAATTGAAAATAAATTAATGAAATAAAAAAAAAATTACGTAAAGTCACATAAGTCTTTGTTCGACGATCACGACGATTTATTGACTATGAATAAGACCTTAATAATGTCTGCAATTTCAAAAAAATCGTTCCTACAAATTTTAGGCAAGGGTTGAGTTCAATAAAAACATCTAGTACCTACTTATGCAAAAAGACCAGTCCTGAATACGGTACTGTGATATCTCAGGCATTATATTTATCTAGGCTAGGCAACTGTAAACAGGGATTTTCCTTCACGAAGCCAATTTACACTATCACTTGTTTTAATTACTTGTATGCGTGCCTGTTTCCTACTAATCAATACCAGTTTCTAGCCAAGTTGACAGGCTACAGCCCCTATTAAATATGTATTATTATATTATATGCTAGAAGTATTAAAAATCGGAATGTATTATGTTCTTTCCTCAATCACTGCACCTGGTATTATTTGAATAAACATTTTAAACAAAGCATGTAATATATCTATGTTTTATCCCTAAGTAGGACTTTGTTTATTTACCTACTCTACTTGAGTAGGAAAATCGCAAACAAAGTCCTACCCGTAAAATAATGAGAGTGGTGACTTGACCTATCATTCAATTTCATTAAAAGCTTTTATTTTGTTAGAAGCTAACTTACTAAGCTATTCAGCGCGGCAATGCAACCAGTATCTTTGGGTACGCTTCTGATTGGTACTGATTTGGATCAGTTGTGCTATCTACAGACTGTTGCAAACGATCTATATGTATATGTTTCTTATGTTTTATATATTTTATATACCTATGAATATTTTGTAAGTACTGCTAACAGTCGTAAGTTTGTAAATAAAGAAAAACTTGCAAAGCGTAGTGTTAGATACCAAATTTTTTTTTACTGTATCATGTGTCCAATTTGGTTAATGCAGCTCAGTCTTAGGTACTTAGCAGATATTAATTACAAAATAACGTTACGAAATATCCCGCCATTTTAATTTTGGCGTGCATTGATTGTGGTCAGTTCGACATAGCGAGTACTGTTCGTTACTGTAATCTAATTGAAATTCAACTTCTATTCAGGTTAATACGTTTTTTCCAAGTTGTTTATCAAAGCGAGACGCTTTTTGCTCGATCTATCACGATAGGTGTGGGTGTAGGTAATGTTGTTACTGGCGAAGTTCTACTCAGCTTAAACTCAATTTTCCTAGCCATGTGTTGGATGATGACTTGACAGGCGTCACAGCTCAGTTGGTACTAGCTCTGCCTTCCATGCCGAGGGTCGTTTCGATTCTCACCCAGAGCAAATGTTTGTGTGATGAACTTATGTATGTATAAATTTACAGTATTCTATCAGCAATCTTGTTTCCATAGTAGGTACAAGCTCTGCTTAGTTTGGGACTAGAGTTTGATGTGTGAAAAGTCCATGAATATTTATTTATTTATATAAACAAGTTGTTGTAAGTCCGGATCTTTTGTAGACGTCGTATTTTTTTTGGCTTCGTTTGTTTGTAGACTTTGTATAGTAAGATTTATGCACGAGCTTCTTTTGGGTTTCCATTTTGTTAATAACTTATTTTTAAAGTAGAATGTACAAGATACCATTTGTTTATTCAAAATAAGTGTTACAAACTCGTTCTTGTCGGGAGACTTAAACTTATTCAGCATTTCCAAACTTTCGCAAAAACTTTTAGCCAATAGGTACCTATTGATTATGCTTAAAAACATACTTCATAGGTAACATCAGGTGTAGGTATGTATGTAATGTATGTCAATAATTATTACTAGACGTACTAAATTGAGAGCTTTCCTTAGTTGTGAGTTTTTGTGCCTTGTCCCACTTCGGGGGTTCATTGCCTCTGGCGTCTAACAACGTGCTTTTTTTACAGCCTCGATATCTTCAATGGCAAAAGGAACAAGAATAATAAAGTTGACTATGAAATGCTATTGATGTATGAAAACCGAGTATGATTTTAATAACTATATTATCTAGTGAGGCATTTTTCAAACACAAGCATTTAAAAAAAGGAAGTTTTACTTGACTGTATTTTTGTGTGTATGTATAATTTGGCCATTTGTGAACCAATTCGAATGAATATTTTTTTGTTTGATAGGTAATAGAGATGTAATACAGGCTTCAGATTTGGTCCCACATAAATTGTATTGAGATCTAACTATGTAGTTTAGAGGGCGATTGAAGTCGTGTTTGTTTCGGCTGTTAAGGCACCAATATCTTTGCTATCTCATATTTTTTGTCCTAAAAGACGCTAAAGCTAGTCAACATTACTCTGTCCTAGGAGTACCTTCTAGTTATAACGGACGTGTATGCCTTTTTCAGTCGTAAGCCCCTTTAAATTTTAGTAATACGATTCCAAACCAGTTTCAGATCATGTACGGTGTGCAAACTTTAAAATAATTGATTGATTACATTGATATACGATAGGTAACTAAAAGCATAACTTTGCAGAGTGTCAAAGAACTTATAACGGTAGATAAAAGACAGTTGTCGAATTTATTGAAAAACATTAATCAATGTTTTATCTGCAAATGTTAGCAATCTATCATATAAACTACATTCACACTAAGGGGTCGCTAGCAGAAAGCGATAATAAAATTAAAATAAGTACTTTGTTTTATCAGTCATATAGAAGTACCTATTTTAAAAAGAGGTAAGTATTTAAAAAAACCTATTAAAATAAAAAAAACGATTACTTTAATATTCGATACACTTTTATCTTTTTAACATTACCAAGTTTATAAAAGTGTATCGAATATTAAAGTAAATAGGTATGTTACTTGCTTTTCAGACAGTATTATAATATACCATGTACCTACCTAGAGAATGGACTGTGCGTTCCGTTCATGTATGCAAAACGTGAGAGAAAACAATCGGGCCCGTATTTGTCACCCGTGTTGTCATATCTACAGAAAAGAGTCAGGTATTGGCCTCACAAATTATTTTCCTTTCCCTACGTGGGTCTTTCCATATCCATAGTCATTGGCCATTATTGTCATTGTGCGGTACCTAATTCATAAAACCCGTCAAAATAATGTCTTTTTATAGATAGGTACACGAATATGAAAATTTAATCAGACTGAAAATCGCTAAACACTTAGGTACTAGTAAGCATATAACTAGTAGGTAGTATAGGTACAGTTTTTAAAAGCATCGTGTTCAAACACCGTGATAGAGCCTCACGGAAATTCAAACAAGGGTCTTGTTCATGGCAGTTTTTTTCTGCAAATTAATTATAGCCTTGATTATATAAACGTGTTGGTAAGTACACAACGGAAGTGTAGAGACAAGTTTTCGTGTTTGACTCATTCCAACAAAAAAAACTTGATTCGTGTCTATTAGGGCATAAAAAAGAAGCTTCTGAAAACTAAAGAGGCATGTTTCTACCGTCGAAAATCTTTCACTCCAAAAATGGACCGAAATAAAAGTTTTTTAAACTTCAATAAACACACAAAGAAGTGCCTTCGAAGTGTACTTAAATATCTATACACTTGTGAATATATTTACTTACTGGCATTTATAAATATTTTTTATAAGTACTTATTATTTTTTTGTATTTTTAGATACTTATTGTAAAGGCGCTTCCTCATACCATGACGATAAGGCATGATACCTATTACGCAGATGGCTTATTGATTTGTAAATAAACATGCAAGTTACTAAACGGTTCTGGGTCAGCAGTCAAAACTGCCTGATGATGGCCAATTAGCGAGTTAAAAAAAAACAAATGTGCCTTAGAATCGTGACGTTGAAGACCTATGATCCAGGCTCTTGCGTCATCGGTCGTGCTACTAACATACCATCCTGACGCTACCTACGATCATCAGATATAAACAAGAATGATGATTTTTGCGTGCCGTGTCTGAAGTTTTTTACTGATCATCATCATCAACCTATATCAGAACACTGTTGGATGTAGTACTCTGGAAAATTAAAGTTTTCTACAGTCTCTGATTGTTTGTGTTTGCAAGCATACCATCGCATTAGAGATGAAGTTAATATCTACACTAATTAGTACCTAACATAGGGAAATATTTGTATTTATGTATCTATCGTATTAACTACAGAACCAATTTTAAAAATTATTTGTCCATTAATAAAAAAAATATTTAGTAGCTCTACACCATTACTGGGTAACTTAGGTTATATTAAGTTTATATTTTTATATAAGCTTCCCGAGCAAAGCCGTATTGTGCAGCTAGTAGGTACCTATATTTATAAATGTTTACTTAGTGTTTTACGCTTGACTACATTGCAACTATTAATAGCAGCACCGCAGAAATAAAAAGTGGTTAGGGGAAAGGGAGGTAAGACGGGGTAGCGGGTAAGACAGGGTACCCAGCAAAATTCACAGTTAAAATTGACCGATCACGCTCGTTTATACATCCTTCGAAGCGCCACCATGATACCTATCTGTCGCCCGGTGGTTAGTAGTTCAAAACTGCGCAGGGTCGAAAAAAAAACAAAAAAAGGGTTTTACTGCAAATCGCTTATCATATTTTCTTCTGGTTTGACACGTGACTGTAGTTTGTTAAATAACGTTAGCCAGAAAGTTGATGCTGTGATTGACACTTAAACTTACCTATAATAAGGTAAATATTTTGTTTCCTTAAGATTGAAGGCTGCCTTTTTTGTTGTTTTTTTTATTATATAATGGCTCTGCAGGCAAGATGGGGTAATGGGGTAGTAAACTAGAGAAAATAGAAACAAAAACGGGAAAAGTTGAATGAAAATAAACCGAAAAAAACTACTATAAATTAAAATGCAAAAAAGATTAGCTGATCAGTTATTACAGCAAAGCGACGAAGAGTCTTATCATCTGGAGACACACCTTTGCTTCATCATGCTCATTATGTGGAAAATGGGCTCATAATAGCTACAGGAATAGATAATGATGATGATGACGAAGCCACTCATGTCTGTGAGTTTTGCCAGCTTAATTAATTATCTTTCTCTGTGATCATTCTCTTCTTATCTTATCTTAGAGGGGTACCCCATCTTACCAGCACCATGGGGCAAGACGGGGCGAAATACCTTTTCATTTATTTTATTTTTTTTCTCCTTAATGTGTTACCACAAGTTCCTAATGACTCCAAATATTTGAATAATAATAATTAGTAGTTAATTAAAAAATAAATCTCATTGTTTTACTATGTTATTTTTTATATTATTGACCTTCAAAGCTTAAGTACCCCATCTTGCCACCCTCTCCCCTATTTATAAATAGATTTCAATTTAAAGGGAAACGAGTATCGATTAATATTTATGGAGTTTATTTCTAAAACCGAGTCGTCAATTCATTGAATTTTTAATCGATTCTACATGTAATCGATTACCCATAAAAAATATAGGTAAAGCTATCTTTGAAGTAACGAATAATTATGATCTCACGAACAGCTAACAATCCGTTCGTACATGAATATGATCCGCTGTAAAATATTAGATCTAACAAAAACACCTAATTTATATTAACAATTAATCAGCATTATCGTGCAATCGCAAAGAAAAACCGCCATTATAAATGAACTGCTCTAGTTATTATGGAGTGTTTAGTTTTTGTAATGAACGAGAATCTTAACTTATTATCTATGCCTGCGTTTTAACACGGCCGTTATAAAACGTTCTCCGTTCTGTAGATACACATGATTAATAATAATTAATCTTCCTCATCACAGAGGTGTCAATTGATGATATCTCTACCGTTGGGCATAATTTATGACTTGAAAACCAAGTTACTCATTTTTAAACCACAATTATGTTTTTACTCAAGTTATTTTTCATGGGGACTATACAAGAGTTAACTAAAATGGTGACAGCGATTGATTTGGCTGTCAGTGTCACAATTTCATTTATTTTGCAAAAAAAATCGGTTTTACATTTTTACCCGTACCTATTGTAGTTGGCAAAAACTGGATGAGAAGAGCCGAAGACCGGGCACAGTGGCGCGTCTTGGGAGAGGAGGGAGACCTCAAGTTCATTTTATAAATGTCGTTGCGTACACATGAATTATTATTATGACACATGTATTATAAAGTTTGACCGAAACTGACGTAACTTTACAACAATTGTAAAATTGACAGTGACATTTCACGGTAAATTGTAAGTAAAGTTCACTTTATAAACGGTAGGCTTGCACAGTTCGTTAAGTTCATTTAGCACAATGAACTCAGAAAAATATTTGTCAGTGTAATATGTCAGCATAGTTAATGTGCTAGGTGCTAAATTCAAGAGGATAAAAAATGAATGAAATAAATTATCGCGAATTTATTGTAATTAATCATTAAATAGACGAAAGACTTAGTGTACATTGACCTTATTGTACCTAAAGTTAGCTATTGGCTTTGTTCAAAAGCTTCATAAACACAAACATGTGCATATTAGCTTAAGTTTACGATGATATGTTTAACTTTTGACAGGCAGGTATGAACTATTTGCACACAGCACAGGTCTCTTCCTCAAACGGCCTGTAGAATTTTTTTGTACTTTTACGGTCGATCTTATAAAAAGTTAGCGCAGACTTGATGTCTTGATTACCATACGTAATGGTAACTAACTTTTTATAAGATAAGAGGTAAAAAGCTATAGCTTAGAGTCAGTCTTTTAGATAGACCGTCAGTATTTTGCATTGATTTTGTAACTGCACGCACCGTGCTACACTGCTGTGTAGTGTACAAGTATACTGTATCGATTGAATAATTAACTTATCCTAACAACCAATCAATTAGTCGTTGGCTTCAGATTCCCGATAAGAAATTACTCGGTATCAAACTGTTCAGTCGCGAACGGATTATTTAGCCACATTTGCGTCACTATTTTTGACATTTCATGTAAAAAAACATTAAGACAGAACCTCCTTTATTGAAGACGGTTGAAAATAAACAACAATGCTCAAAAAGGTTGTAATTAATTAGTGTTTTGAGCACTTGAAATAACTCAATTAAAAAAAAAGTTGGTTTTACAATGATTTTAGTTTTAATCACTTTACTGGGATTCATTACGGTGAGTGCTATTAGAACATTTTGTCAGTATTTTAAAGTAAATTCCTCCTATTCAATATCTTGTGTTTTTCAGAAATCGTTATCTAATCGTTATGGTGACTATGATGGTAAATATATTTCACGCGATATAATAATATAACCTTTCAGACCGGACAATGCGTGCATCATTGCTTGACGACGGTTCCTCGCACGACTTGTTTCACAAAAAGCTCTTCTAACTACTCTCAGTACAACCATAAATAACCAACCCAAAAAGGATTTTATTAAAGTGCATTTTTTTCTTGAGTTATGATTTCCCAATGTTATGTATGAAAATAAATCTATAAATCAATATGAATATTTTTTTCAGAGCTTTCAAGTTCTACTCGTGACTCTGAAGAGGTATAACTTATTTTATTAGATTTACTTAGTAACATGCATAGGTATATATTGTATGGACTAAGGCATACTTCTTAGTCCATACAAAAAAAGATTTGGAACTTATTCAACGTTTTCATACATTAATTTGTGATGAACTCTCTTTAAAAGCTTAAATTTTTCTAAAGAGCGTAATTTTATGAAATCCATTCACTTATTTTGCGCTTATACCTTTTGCAGTTGCATATGGACTTCGTTCCTGTAAGTACTTATTCTTGATTTGTCTATGATTTGAACAATAAAGTTTAGGTACAAGTATCTTGCACGGGTACGCAATACTGAGTCAGTTCTGTAGTAGTTCGACACTAACCTTCCTAGTTGAACACGCCGTTCAACAAGACTACTTAAGATCCCGTAAGCCAGAGACGGAGCCAACGCAAACTTAAAAATATTCTTCCATATTTAGGCATGTATTTATGTATTTCCAAAAAGTAGTCAACTTCTACAGAGTGATCTAAAGATCATGAACTGCAAGATTAATGTAAAATATTATTATGTAATTGTTTACAGACAGGATACCTGCCAGACAGCGTGTACCGGGAGTTAGCGTGGTATGGTGTGCTGCAGCTTCAGCCGCTGTTCCTCAGCTCTAAGCACAAGGTGGCTGCACGGTGGATCTGGCAGAACACGCTCGGTCGGCCTCATGTTATCATGGAGAATCCGCAGGTGCTTATACACCAGTTCCTTTAGCAAAATTCATATTTTACCTGCTATCTAGTCCGGTCAATTTGGAGAATTTCCGGTGAATTTCGAGAAAAATCCAATAAACCTAAAATTTTAACGTTGGGCCCCGAATAAGTCCCTAAGCTCACATGGGACTGATGGGGACTTTTGACACTTTATTCCTTGTGATAAACCTATGGTCTCTACGAAGATTTGGCTCTGTCGGAATTTTCTTTATTTCAATTGTCTAAATTGACCGGACTAATCGGTGAAGAAGGAAAGAAGACAATCAAAATTTATAGAAATTACATCAACGTGGACTGATACAAGTATTTAGCTAGGAGCATGCAGCACCAAAATATTAATAACAAGTAACTTTAACTGTTTAGTAGTTATAAACCCACTGTATTTCCAGGGCAGTATATACCAACCGTTTGTATGTGTGCAATGTGTATGGTTAATTAGTAATGAAGCATTGCTCCTTACCACCCGAAGTTTGCTTGCTCATCGTATTATGCTTCACTTACAGAAAGAGTCCACCCAGGCTGAGGGCACGCTGGGCCATGAAACCCTCATGGAAGATTCTGTGAAGTGGTCCCAAATACAACAAATGTCACAAGATTCTTTTATGAAAGTAATTCGCAGCGGAGGGAGTGGCTTTACTGTTCGTACGGTCATCAGTTCTTCCCAAAAAACTGTGTACATCATACGGCATGGTGAGACCACATGGCTTTCACAGTTCAATCCAGAACAAGCGTAACCATTAACATGATATCTCGATTCACGCAAGATTGAAGTACCTTTGTCTACCCTCAGGACAGTACTACTCTTGCAAAGGTTCCGAGCCAGATGTAGAACTGTTGCAAAAACAGTCAAAAACGCATCAGATTACGTGCATCAACGGCCAACCAGCGGCGTTAATATCAACAGACCCCTGTCTCGACGCTGAATCAGTACCGCTAGAGTACTGTCTGATTGACGGGTGGAGCTTTTGTCTCGGCAATGCTGAAGAGGAAACCACCTACTTACCGACTGGGGAGTTAGATTGTGGAAATAAGACGAAGGTATACTTCGTGATACTTTACTCATTTTAAGAAAAGTATTACTAAAACAGGTTTATAGTTTACATTGTGGTCCAGTTAGTTGGGCTGTGATTTTTTAAACTATTTAAGTAATAGATTTTAAGCTGTAAGTTTTTCATTCAAATCAACTTGACTAGAAGAAAAAGAAGTGAAAAATTTGATTATTGATGAAAGTCTTTTTGGCTTCATATGTTACAGATGGTTTTGAAGGAGTTCCTGCGACAGTGTGCGATAGACCACAATGTGGTGATTCAGTTCGAATACTTCGGGGGTGAGTCCCAGGAACACGCAAGGCAAAACAACACTTTCTGCACCTCCTGGGACCCATGCAGTGTGTCCTACTTGTACAGGATAGAGGTGCGTTGAGTGTTTTTTTATGCATTATAGGCAAACGCTTGGAAGCAATCACATCTGATGTTAAATGTTGATGCGGCCTACGGTGTAACGCGTTTGCCTAGATAGAACCTATTCATTCTCCTCTTGAAAATGTACCTATGAATGTGATCATAGGTACCTATTTTTGATATGAACTTCACGTACTTTTACTTTACCTCACAAGAGTAAACTAGTACGTAGTTTATCCGTTCATGTCAAATTAAGGTAAGTACGTATATTTTTCCTGTAAACATTCTATTGTTTTAAAGCTACCAGAAACTGAAAACATACCTACTGCGCGAACAGATATAGATCCTTGTGCCACGACTACCGCATGCCCAGCGTGTATGATTCCCAAAAACTCAACAGAATTACCAGAAAGCTACGTAAGACGAAGTCATGGTATGAAGACCAAAACAATATAAAAATATTTAATTTTTATTTTGTTACAAGTATATTACTTACTAAAGAAAATATTTTTTTAACAGGTCTTTTTGATTGGGTGTCTGTAAATAGAGAAAATGTTAGCTCTATTACTGCCAAAGCATTCGATATAGGACGATCTGTTTATCTGGTACGATTTAACTTCAATGGCACTGTTCTACCTGGAAAATTAACTGGTCATGTTTATTATGGATCGCCGTGGGATCCCAATCATAGAGAAATTAGATTGCCTGAACAAGACTTTGAGGTTAGTACCTACATTCATACGTTTTTCATTTATTTAGTTAGAGAAGTGTTTGGAATAAATAAATAAATAAAATTGTTTAAAATTGTTTTACATAAATGTCACAAAAACAAAAAATATTAAAATTAGAACAGCACATTATAATAAACTAGCTGACCCGTGCCCACTTCGTTGGGCATAATTCGACCGTTTTTTCTCCGATTCACTTTGCAAAACGGACTACCACGTAGTAAAAGCCTTTTTATTTTTCGGTTTTTTATATAACCTATGACACTCAGTAATAATGATAATGTGGCTTTCTATTGGTGAAAACGAATTTTTAAAATCGGTTCAGTAGATCCCGAGATTACCCCTTACAATTTAACAAATATACAAACACCCAAACTTTATTTCTTCATAATATTAGTACAGAAGTATAGATAAATAAACTATTCATGGACTTATCGCGCTATGGTTCCACACTAAGCAAAGCTTGTACCTACTATAGGAACTAGATTGCTGATAGAATACTTTTTACATATTTTGTCAATACATACCTACATAGAATACATAGTAACACCACATAGTGTAACATAATATGCTTGCTAATTATGGCAAATGCTCGCTGTAAAAAACTAATTATATTCTTCTGGATAGATAGCAGTTTTGAAAGCGGACCCAAAAAACGTAAAATGGATACCTGCAAAATATGGAGCGTTTCCTGAATGTACGGTGTCATTAGATATACAATATTACACAGGGAAAGAAAACTATTACTTGTGTCGTAAAGCCTTGGAATACGAAACGACACCTGGCCAGGTAAGTCTTTTTGTCATCGCTGAGTTCTGCCAAATCTTCGTGTCCGAAGATTTTGGGGCACAAGATTTTCTAATCGCTCTTTCATCGAAGATATAGTTTTGTCTCGAAAACTAAAACGCATATTTCGGAACGAATTAACGTTGTGTGCATCGTAATTTCAATTACCTCCATACAAAATTTCCGGACTTTTTTTTAAGTTTTCGAGACTCGTTTCTGGTAAAACTCAGACTACGGAGCCCCTAGTCCGAAGGTGCATTTTAGAACTCCCTACTCTCGAGCCGACAGTCGTCTCGTCTCTCGGATAGCCATACAAAAATGTCTTTATTAAGTTTGGTCGCATAATAACAACAAAAATATATATATATATATATTATATACAACACTCAATTTGTCGCACTCATAACTAGCGTAACGACACAGCAGCACATTTAATGGACGAAAGAGGCTAGCTACCCACAACACAGGTTCGCCTAGGGTGGGAGTTAGCGTACTCTTCGCAACCTATTATTTTAACATCTACCTTCTTATTTTCACTTAACTTAGTTTTTTTTTAGCTACTACCCAGTATGTTAGAATTACTTAGCATTAAGATTCGATGTAACATATGTCATTGTAACAAAATAAATAAATAAATGTATGGACTTCCGAGAGACGACTGTCGGCTCGAGATGTCTTCAGACTAAGCCCTCTGGTCTGAGTTTATAAACTCGGACTAGAGGGCTTAGTCTGAAGACGTCCTACTCGTACCTATAGGTACGAGTAGGCTACTTAGTTACTTAACTTCATAGAGGTTACAAGATTTTTGTATTTCGAGTTTTAATTAAAGCGGTTCACGTTGCGAATAAACTTACCTAATTAGTTTCTTTCAGTTGACTCTAAGAACTCGTTTTACTAAAACTTAATATTTTCAGCTGCTTTTCAGCAATGGAAAGTGTTTTGTACCATACTACGGCAAAAACATAGAATTGGATGAATATGAAGTTTTGTGCTATACAAATCCAGAAGATATTTCATCACAGATGAATCATGACAATTTTATAGTCAATGAAGATGGTACGGTGCTCGATTTGAATTAAATAAATAGAGTTCCTTAGAACGAAGGTCCTATATTATTTTAACACCCATTATTATAAAAGGATTTAAATATCTATCTACTATGAGTACAGTCAAGGTATCTACTAGGTACTTACTACTACGTAAGTATAAAAAAGTATACTCTTTGATCTAAAATATGTCCCAGAATTATATAAGTAAGTAAATAGATTTTCATTCTATGTCGGAAAGCAAAGCAAATATAATTACTTACCTACCTACATATATGGAGTGATGGTGAAATTTATATAATTTACCATATACTTAGGTAAATTATATTCCAATTAGGTAATTTACAATTTAGGAAACAACCTTACAGTTACCATTTAGACTATTACAGTATTTACAAAATGTACCTACACAGGCACTTGCACTCATTACGCGGACAAGAGCGTATCTCTTAAATAAGAAGAAGAAGAAGACATAGGCATATAAAATACATAAATACCATTTAGGTAAATTATATAAATCCTGTAAAGCCGTCCATGTAAGGCATATTGTATAAGGACTAACCTATCCAGTCAAATACAAAATGTCATCTGGTTCAGCTCCGTGCTTCCTGATCAGGAAGTTGTGCAATACGTTTTCTATTACATAACTAACGTGGCTTGCTATGACAGGGCCAAACAGAACCACTGGGTCACTTCAAATAGAGACAGAAACATTTATTTAACACAACACAACACACAGGTACAACACATTCAAAATAGTAAGACACATAGGTACACAAAGACAGAAATCAAGGAAAGGTAAGACACATAAATTACAAAACATAGGTACATTAACACATAGGCACATTTTATACAAAAAAAAGTAGTAAGATAATGTGGCTGACCAGTGCTGATGTGTGTTAAAAAGATCTAGCCTCAGCTTAGATAGCAACTCTTGCTTATTATAGTAAGGACAAAGTTATATTAGGTACTCGGAGTGAAGAGCGCAGAGCAATGCCTATTTGCTGTCACGCCTGTCACGCAAAGAAGAATTTGCTGCCGCAAAATTTGTTTTTTTAATTAGCTGGTAGATAATGATATTAAGTTCGCTTGTACACTGTTTTGAAGTGCAATAAAGAATTTTCTATCTGTCTATCTAATTTGATGTTTATTTAATGTTTTGTGTATGTGTTGCGTCAATTTTTTTCGGCTTGTTTAATCGTTAATTAGCTTAAGTATAAAAAAACATCGTTGTAAATGAGCTAGCTGTTATCTTATCCCTGTGACTCGCACAACTCGCTCCCGGAAGTCGCCCCGGCCCCCGTGAATCCATACATTGATAATAATTCGTATTCAAATTATGTGATAGATCCTAATACCTACTCTAGTCTCAATACTATAAGATAAGATCATCTTTGCTTTACTTTGATTTCCATAAGAAGACGGGTTAAGGTTTACCTCTATTTTAGTCCGGCAGCGCACCTACTTAGTTCGCTGCGTCTCTAGTTCTGCGAGGGTCTAGTCTAGTATGAGATTTGGTAGGCATATACAATCGATGTAGAGTTACTTTGATTAATCTATCAACATTATTTTTGTTGTGTCTGGTGTTTTATGGTACCTACAAGCTTTGCTAAGAATAGTAGACGGCGATAGCTATTTATTTTTAAATCATGGTTATTATAAATCAAGGTTTTTTTCAAAAACAATTAAAAAAGCTTCAATCATTTTTCTTACAAATTGGACCGTTTTAAAGAAACTGATTTGAGCCAGACGCTACACATCTCATCCTTTGAATGAAGTAGATATGTATTGTAAATGGGGTAAAAAAGCGGTTGTATGGCGCTCTACACGGTCTCACCGACCGTCAGCCTGGCCTGACGACGCCTGACGGGCGACGGACGGCTGACGGTCGCGTCCACGCGGGGGAGCGGGCCAGCCCAGGAGGGATCGCCAGATTCGCCAGCAGTCAGCCGCGTGCCTCGCCGCGTACCGCCCGTGCACGCTCTCGCGCATTCACACAACATTCCGCAACTAAAAAACCAGTGAATTCTATCCTACCCCATATCCCAACGGACCCGAACAGTGCTAACTTTACAACGAACATAACGGAATTGCGTGCGCTGGTACGCAAATGAGAGCTTTGATTATCTGTGGGTGGAAAAATAAACATAGCACTCCGGTAAGTTTATTATTTAAACGGCACTTATCTTTCTAAAGTTCTCAGGATTCATCTCCTGTGTTTTGAGAAGTTACGTTTAATGTGGGTATTCTTCGTATAACGTTCTAGACATGTCAGTGAAAGCGAAACCGCATTTTTATGAATCCAGCCAGTGTGTTATAGTACGTAATGTGATCCTATGTTTTGTTTGACTGGACAGACATCAGGTTTGAAACGAGTAGTAATCTGTTATGTATCGAGTTGGTAAAGTTCTGAGTGATTTAACATTGGCATCAATTTACAGTCATTTACTGTACATAGGTACAAGTTAAGTTCGACAATGTGTCGTAAATGATTGCCAAAGATGAGCTAGTATGTAGACATGTGAATAATGATCACAAGAAGATCTACAGGTCTTTATTAAGTACCTACATACAAATAGGTACGTAGTGCACGCAAAACAGCATCATTGTTATTGATAACATGATCACACAGGATGGGGAGCTGACCTTAGCCACAGCTTCATGAATAGCTACTAAAGAAAGAAATCTTGTCGGGCATCCTGCCATTCGATTCTGAAGTCACGAAATAATTCAACAATGAGAGTAAACTTAGCAGATTATTATCATTCATGATCATGATAATTAATTAGTTGGGTATGTTAAACCCGGAGTCTGTGATAGCATAGCAAAGTGTACCTACTTTAGATAAGTGCACAATTACAATTGGCACAATATAATATTACTACCACCAATCATTTTCAAGGTAAAGACGAATCTAAAGATCTCTTATCAAAACTCATCGAGCCGTGCAAGCCCATCAAGTTATAAAACCTGGAATTCTATTTTTCTATAAGTATTCTTTTTTTATTATTCTATTATTTCTATTATTTCCATTTAATAGGCACTTTAGTAAGGTACACTTTTTCCTGTTTAGCTTCTAGGTAAATGTTTTTTTTAGTTTCTTTTAATAATACCTAAACACTATCTATCTCAAAAAATCCAGTAATCATAAATCTTATAACTTTTTAAAACTGCAACTTTGGCATACATGGTTCGTCACAAAAAACAGAGTAACCAATACAATTAGGTACATATAACTATTACAAAAAAGAGTTAGGTACCAATGAACTAATAACTTTAAAGAAACTATCTATAGCACATAATATGGTTCTGAATAAATAAGTACCTTCACTGTCATGGTCCAATCACGCCCCTCAACTAAATCAATAGACCATCACGTAGGGTGCACAATAGCCCAGACAGACTTAAAATGAAGTGCATTCAAAATGTGCACTTTAAAAGGACACTCTGACGTTTACTGTCAAGTCCATTCTACTATGACAGTTGCTCATTCAAACACAGACAGAAGGTGCAATTTACATTGACAATCTCCACTTTATCTTAGAAACACGAAATAAATCAGCCGCTATTCAATCGCATATCCTTTCAATAAAGAATTAAAAAACGAGTTTTATCTCCATGTAGTCTTCAGAACTTAAAACATAATATAGTTGCAAGACTATTTATAGTTTTTTATAGCCTTACTTTGATGTTTTTGAAAGATTAAAAATAACTATTAGGTAGGTATATATTATGAAACTCTGATAAGTTATGCTGAACTTTTTGGCGATGCGATGATTATTGGCTGCGCAATATCGGTTTGCTTTAACAGTAAATAAATAAGCACACGTTGTGAATATAGATAAAAAATACTTAAATAAAGAGCGTGAAAAACAAAGAAAACGTTTACTCTGTATGAAAAGTGACTGTCACGTGCAGTTTCGGGTTATTGAAATTGAGTTTGTTTCGTGCTCCCAATAAACTTGACATACGCTCGAATACGTTGCACTGTGTTTTGTTTTTTTTATCTCGGTTGCTTGTCAAAACAAAACACTGAAATATTCGAAACCTGCGTCAATTGGAATGTTCAACATTTACTACATGTTTGCTGATTGTTAAAATATGCATTGCTCATTAAAACAGTTAAGTATACAAATATAAAATTATTTCATTAAAACATCATCGCCCACCGCATCGACACTTGACATCAGAATCATCTGATAACGCGGTCACTTGTAATGTAAATAAACTTTTAAAAAACTAAGCTACATATTTTCCTTGGAATTTTAAATAACTTGGGCTATTAAATATCGTAATCCGAGGCTTACTTAGAGAACAAATAAATGTGTCATTCGTAAAGTAAACGTATTCGATTCACATTGCGTTTCAAACGCCATAACGACAACCGAACGTTGTAGCGTCATCGCCGCGTTACGTTAACTTTACGATCATCACATTTATCCGTGCTTAGCCATCTGATGAGATCGCGGTCAAACACTTGTAATAAAACTACGTTATACATTTCCTTGATATTTGGACAGTTAAATAACTTGGGCTATTAAATATCGTGATCTGTTAGAATACATGTCTCTGTATCCATTAGTCATTAAAACTCGCTTAAAATGGTGAGTTCAATGTCAACAAGCTTTACTAATAAATACCTATTACCGTTGCCACTGTCATAACACTAATATGCCATCACAATCGCAATATTTTATAGCTGAATTGTTCAGTTAGAGCAGTGTTTGTCAAACTTTTTTGATCCACGACCCCTTTATGTAGGTAAACCACGTAAGAACCACTAGACCTCGTTGGTTGGCAAACTAATATTATATTAGCAGTATTCAGATGCTTATATCTTATTTGTTTTATCCTCCATCAGCTGCCATTTTACCTACCATTACACTTCACGTTCCGATACGATTATCGCAAGTTTGGCTTTGACAAGCTGCAAAGTTTTCGTACAACTTATTATGAGTTGTTGAAGCGATTACGAACGCTCATAAGCAGAAAACATATGTTTTAGGTAGTATAAAGTGTAAGTCTAGTTCGGTTTTATATTATGAACCTATCATATCACTATTTTTGTTAAATTATTCCTAATCTAGCTTTAAAAAGCTTAGTATTTTCGAAATACGTGGCCGTGTACCCAGGCCACAGGTTGAGAAACATTTGCAGAATCAATATTAATACTGAAGAGCCTGTAAAACCGTTACGACAATAACACTTATGTGATCATTCATTGAAAGGTGATCATTACTCATTATAAGTTTACTTCAGTTATCTTTAAGAATGGGCTTTAGCAGACTAGGCATACCAACTTATACGATAGCATCATTTCAGTGCTACAGTAGCCCAAATAAAAATATTAATCACAGTGTAAATGCGTCTAGAAGTAGTATACAAAACCGACTTCAATTGTCGTAGACAATTAATATACTACAAAAACCAAATTTTTAAAGATTACCTTCTCATAAAGTAAATACTTTTCACATCTTAAAGAAACCGGACCGGAAGATCGGACTATCTCAGAACAAAAAAATATACTATAAAGTCATCAAAATCGGTTTATTATAACAAAAAAACAGTAAAAAATCCTATATTCTGAAGTCGGTTGAAAATAACCAATATCTACATGATTAAATATGTACCTACCTCCATTAAAGTCAGTTGAAAAGTGAACCTATTATAATTGTAATTTCCTTTGTACACTCATGCGAATCGATTCTCAGTATTGTCTAAGCCATTTTATAGTCTGGACTTGACAATGCAAGGCCTATTCATAAACGCACTGAACTGACACGACCAGTTACTAAAGACCTTTGAATACCGTTTAACTGCTTTTGGATTGTTTGCAGGTAAATTGGATTAGGGGATCATTTTACGTTGGCTGTTGTACCCTTCTGGACCAAAGTGATGGGCACATGTTAGCACTGAACCGTAACTAAATATATGCTAAAGTTACGTAGAAGTATTTTTCATAAAAAAAAACCTAATACTTACGTGGTTTTTCGTTTATCACTGAAATATTAAAAAAGTATTTGCATAAATGTAAGAATATTTTTTGTCATCTATATTTGGTTTTCTGATAATCCCAGAATATCATTTTGTAGACATTATTTTCGCAGCGCCTATTTCAAAGATTATAAAAAAAGGCTTAAGTAGGTACCTACATATATGCAGTTAAAAAGGATACAAGATACAACTGCGAGAATCTTAATAAGCTTTTATCTCTAAGAACGTTAAGAATAATAAATGAGAATGGACACTGGACATCACAAAAGCCTCTTAACTGCTTCCACAATGAAATTAGATAAATCTTCCCTACGCCGAGTGCAAAACTAATGAGAGACCATGTCACGTAAAAATAGTTTTTTTCTTCTTCTGTCTTTGTACATCTTGTGCATTTGTTTTGTTTTTTTTATATTTTAAATTACTTAAATATTTTTGAAACTCAGTACAAAATGCGACTCCAGCGAGATGATGATTATATCAGTAACGTTAGGAATACTTTTATTCTAACGAAGTATAGAATAAAAAATTAAAAAGTTTATTCCTCAAGTATTTTTGGTTGAAATTTCACCATAATTCAATTCATAAATACTTATTATTTTCTGTTTGTTTTTCTTATGTTATAGACAAATAAATTAATAAAAGTTTCAAAAAAAAAATACAGAACTTGAAACCAAGATAATTTGATTTACTAATTTAAATTATCAAAACAAAATATTAGCTAGGAAACATCGATCAATCTTATACTTGTGTCTGAGTCACGGTAATTCTGACAAATTTGATTGAGTGAGCTTTAACAAAAATCGATGACTTTGTTCTCTTTTTTTTTCTGCACAGTCTGTGCATTTGCCATCCAGTACTTTCTTTGTTTTTTTTTTTATGAATCCGTATTTATGATGATTAAAACCTACTTTTATCCGATAACCAAACGAATACCGATTACCGATAAATTAAACCTTCATGAAGGATTTTAGTACCAAGTAGGTAATGATATTAAAAATGAAACGAGAAAAATATTCATAAAAGACGTTGGAACATTTTAGTCACTTACTTTTTGTTGATCGCTCCTCTGCTGTTGAGCTCAATTCGATAGATGATTTTTTAGTAACCGACGAAAAAAAAACGGAAGAAGTTCTCAAGTCAACGTGTAGGTATACATTTTTTTTATGTATGGTAGATCATACTTCAGAGGTGGTCCCTTATCTGATTCGTATGCTTTAACAACGAATTTGGTATGTTTTATGGTGCATATATTGAATGAAGTCATACTAGGTAATTCCAGAAATCCTCTGCGAGTTTTCCTTACGAAGGAACTTCCGGACTTTTGTCCGAACCTCTTAATGTCAAACAAGCACCAATGTATGACCGTGAATGATGGATGTTGATGAGCAGACAGGGTTAGCCAACACGTGTCTGAGTGCTCATTGAGCTTGCCTTGTGTTTAGATAACTGAACGCCGTCGCAACTGCATTCCAGGGACTGAAGGGAATTAGCTATAACTTATTTTAGAGCCCGACCGCGCACGTTTCACACGCGTCTAGACTAGAGTCGTCATGTTAAGTAGCTGAAATGCCGGATAAAAAGACGAATATGGTAGGTCCTTGTATTACTTTTTAACAAAATAAATGTATTCTATCATTAATTCAGTTTCTATGGTACACGCTTTGGTTATTTTTTGGACAAGATAAGCTAGTTTATAGAATACCTACCTTACTTACCAAGCAAGTTCATTCAAGTTTTCCTTAATATTATATAAACATTTTTATAAATGTAATTATTATTAATACTTAATGTAATTAATAGCTTTCAAAGATTAAAGAACAGTGATCACTTTAATCCGGCCTCTATCTTTTACAGTCCGGCTAAAAAGTGTTCGGCTAAAACCGGATAACAGAATGTTAACATAACTACGTTTTATTCCGTTTAGTGGCTGCGCTTGGAATGTATTGTTTTTGCATGTTGAACCCGCGAGCTTTGTGCAACATAGTAGCGAATCTCTAATCGCGGTTCACGAGAACCTAATCTGTGGACTGACCTGAATGACAGGAAATGGATTCGAAAGCTTGTACTTTGCCTACTTTACCTGGATCTGCTACAGTAGCATTAGATCCCCAGAGAGCTAAAAATGACACGGCTCATGTTATCAAAATGGAACTAAGGTACTTGATACAAATAAGGCCTATGCTCAAATAAGGCCTATAGTGCGAAAAAGTCGTTTAGTGTATTTAAATCAAATATTATATTGCACGAACGTATAGACTACACCTCCACAACTCGGCAAATAGTGCGCGAGAGGCCCGCTCACGATCACAACGCCTGTGCTCGTCGGTTGTTGTGGACGACGGCCGTTTTCATTGCGTGTTATTAATTTTTCGTAATTTCTATCGTATTTTATAACGGTATTTTTAGAGTTTTATTTCAAGTTATTACACGGTTTACATTATGACTCATCGAAAAGGTTATTTTTTCGATAACCTCGAGGTTATTTTTTCTTTATTTTGTATTATTTATGATATGTGAATTAATTATTGCCTATACATGTATGAGGTATATAGTACGAAATAAGGCCTTTTTTTTAATAGGCTTAATATTTTTTTTAATTATTATTAAATGTTTCAAAATAATTCATATTTAAATAAGTATTTAATAATAATATTTTTGAGAAAATATGTTCATTTTCTAATATTTGTTTGAATAGATTATAGTATTCTTTATTTCTTGTTAATATACGACTTCAAATCTGACAAGCAATTTAAGTATAATATTTAGTCACATAGTTAAAAAGTTGTACGTCAAAGTCTCATGAAAACGTGATAAAAAACTCAGAAATACATAATTTTATAATGATTGATAGTTTAAAAACAATATTCCTATACTTTAAATATGTAGGCTTAATTAAGTCGCTAGTATTTAAAAAGGCCTAAAGCTATGGTTTTACAATTATCTCATTTTAGTTGATTTTTTATTGAAGATTATATAATGTTTATTTAATTCATAATAAAATAATAACCAAAAAAGAAGTCCACGCTTTTATTTATCACCTTCTTCGAATAATTTATCAAATTTTGAGTGTTTGAAATTAGGTAGGCCTTATTTGTATCACTTACCTTAGTATCGATTGAGTTTTAAAAAAAAATACCTAGATCTTTGAACATTCTTAATCTGCGCCTCAAATAAATTATATAAACTTGTTTTATAAGCTAGATATTTATTAAGTATGGTCTTTATTAGTAGGTTCTGTTATATAATCTGTATTATATATTCGACACGATAAGAAGAAGATCTGTATTTGACATTTCACAAAATAAATATGTAATGTATCAGAGTAACATGAGCGCCATATTGTTTAGCGTCACTGTCATGTCATGTGTGTGACGAATGCAATGTGACATCTCATTTATCAAAATTTATAAGATGAATGAAAATAACCAACCAACTGAAAAACAACGTTTCCACAGACAGGGTAAAAGGGCTGCCTTTTGTTGTGGACGACCAACTAAGTATAGATAGATTTGTAGATGCGTGGGTTAGGGTGTGTGAAGTTTGCTCTTTTGAACAGGTGTTGTACAAAACTAGACAGACGGTGTTGAAAAGCACAAAATAAAATGTATAGGTAGGTACTACCTAACTACTGTACCGGTTTAGAGACTTAAAGGTCTTTATTATGAAGGTCTGTTGGTACTAAAACTAGTTTATCAATAAAACCCGATTACGTGCTTTCAATAATAATTAAACTAAACTATGTAGTACACCTAGAAACTAAGATGTACCTAATCAAATATTTGTGCATATCTGTAATGTTGATGTTACCTTATTGATAAATCAATACTTTCGGCCGGTTTCTCGAACGATGATCAACAAAAAAATCAAATAATTACTATGTGTCAAACTCGGATCAATCGTGATTTGGGTTTCCAGAAACCGACCGTAATAGTACTAAATACACTTCGACTTAAAAAGGTTTTCAATAAAAAAGTTGAATATAAAACCCATATCCGTCATAAAAACGAACAATGACGTCACCCATCCTGTCACCCGGATTATGAAGACAATACGCGTCAAATGGGGTGCCATCTGTCAAAATTTGTCGCTAAAGTGGGAACAGATCAACTCATAACCCTCATTTATCTCGCGTCGTAGGCAAAATGATAGATTTACTATTTGCCGGGTTAGTTTGACCGATGCAGTCATTATGCATTTCCATGTTAAAACCATGTACGTAATAACTAAGTACATGTACATGTAGGTACTTACTTATAGTTTATCGATAAATTTGCGAGTGGGTATTAATGATTTACGATTACAGAAAATCAATCAGTGTTTTACTGGAGTTCCGTTATAAGAAGATAAAAAAAATAAGATTCGGCATTTTAGGATTGAGTAAATTATTGTTTATAAACCCATAAATTATATATTTTTACTATCTGCCATTCTAAGGCATATTTTATTTGAATTCCGTGTTGGTTAAGCATGAATATGGATTAAATATCTTAGCGGTGATATAAAAGCAATGGTGTTAATATCAGCTATAATTACATAACACTAAAGTAGGTGGGTAGAATAAAAATATAGCTACTTACCTAATTACTGCAAGTTTTACTTTATAACGTAGGCAATAAGCATATTGATTGTACTTATGGTTTTTATCATGGTTTATTTATCTCAATCGCTCAAAACTGACGAAGTGGTTAAAAAGAGAAGATTTTTAATGTAATTTATTTTATTTGTACTTCTACAAATCTCAACAGCACGGCATTTGAAATCTTTGAAGCTTTTGAAGATAGGAAGTATAACAAAGTCATTTCTAAAGAATATTGACCTCGATAGGTTCCTATCATTAATTTCCGTATTTTTTATAATTCTTTCCTAAGCGAAACCTTCAATACTAATGATGACATTCACGAGCTACCTTAACAGGTAATGAGAATCGTAACTCAAGGAGCAATGTTTTCAAGCATGAACAAAACTTAGGTGACTTAAGTTACCTTGCAAACAACGTAGATCCGTGAACAGTCCCAGAAGGATGTTGACATTGTCAACGTCCTTATTACTGGGTAATGAGGTTCAAATTGCAGAGACACGAGCACAAGCCAAGGTTCACGTTACACCCTGTTGACGCAAGAGGACACTCCTACTAAATTACATACTCCCTGTATAAGTGTATAAGTACTACACAAATTGTGGGCGCGGGTAATAATGTAGACTTTAGTTTCTGTATGGTAACACAAAATGTTAGCACAACTTCAAACAGTTACGGTACATCAGCTGAAACTTGAACCACACAGACATGTGTCATCGAAGTTACAAATACCAGACACCCAAATAGTATTGGTATGCGATGTGGCAGTGAGTAAAGGCAAACTTTTTCTGGGTGCAAAGTCTTTGAACTGTTTCGTGAGTTATAAGTACAGCACCCGTTTGCCTTGTGTGCCAGGGTCTTTATTGCCAAGTGTTTACCTGTCTGCGTAAACATTTCCGTGTACACGTTTGATGTAATCATCTGATACAGTATCCAAGTGGATCATGCGTATCCATCTTAAAGTTTGACCTAGACATTTGACTTCCGAATATAGTAACTGCGACGCTGAATTTCTTAATCCTCACTAAATGCTGCCAAACTGGTTTCGCTATACGCAATTCTCGTTATGTAGCGAATACATGGATAAATCTACGTTATGATGGCTGAATAATAAAGAGAGGATAAAAGCAGTGTATCCACAACTTTACTTAAGCACGAGCTCCATCCAACAGATTGAAGCACTTTCTCGTTTAAGACACTAATGACTCAATTAACAAGAAATTCCACCGAAAGTACTCGTCGACGAAAATCTTTCATTTATTTTCTATTACCAACCCCTGCTCCCTTAAGCGAGGCCGAGGGTACGTTATGAGGGTAGGGACTGCTAATACAAACAGACATTTTGTAAGTGTATCTATCTTGAAACGGGGTATGCATATAACCAAGGAAGTTGTGAAATATTAATGAATTTATTTATTTATTTATGCAAATTGAGGCTATAGGTTAATTAAATACTAACTTAATTACTAATCTACATGTTTTTTGAAACCACTTAGAGTAGAAGGTTTTAGTTACTTAGCAATAATGAACAGGGTCAATGACGGTGTATTTCCTCAAAACCCCTATTTTTTTAAACTATATGGTCAGACTGTCGACTGACGTGTCTTGTCATATTTTATATATCATTTAATTGTAAAGATCTTCCCTGCGATAGCCTACAAGAGTTGTGTTGGTAGTAATGAGAAAACGCCTGTTTACCAAAAGTTTCATAACAGATGTGCTTGCCAGTAAAATTTCCAGATGCAAGTATCAAGACATAGTTGAATTCCAATAAACTAACGTATTTAATAGCAATACAAAACTGTTCGGTACTGCACGAAGGCTACAAAGCAGAAGATTGTCAGTTGTTTTATGTTGTTAAGTGAAAAGCAGAGAGAAATCGGTAGGTACATAGCAATACTGAAACGAAAGGAGGTTGTCCGTTGGTCAAACACATAAGATACCTCGTCAAAGAGGCAAAGACGATAAAGGCTCCTCACGAAGATTCCCCATAACAAAAGATAGAGGTGAGTGTTCGGTATATAAAATGAACTGCTGGAAATGTAGAAGAAATACAACTATTAGATCATCTCCAACATAAAAATGACGGTTACGGTATAATACGAAACAAGGATTGAAGTATGTGCAACGGTACAGACCGGCTGCGCGGGCGCATTCCTGCAGTACGCGCGTGGCGCCATGCTTGACCATGATCGACTGATTCATGGAGACGTCCTAATTGCAGACAGGTGACATCCTCCTTAGTACTTGTCCCTATGTACTCGTAAACTATTCCTTGTGATATTTCTACTTGGGAGATACAGGTATGCGGAAATTTACTCGCCTGCGTTTATAAAGGGTTCATCTCAAAATCCTCGATTAATTTATTAATTGAAAGATCTTAATAAAAATAAATAGATATAGATTTTATTTATTTATTAAATACTTACCTAAAGATCTTAAGTTGCACGCACACGGGCAACCAGATTGCAGTTTACTTGACGTCACTCTGTACGCACACTGACATCAAAGTAGGGTTTGGTTTTAGTGTGCACGCTCACTAAAACACAACACAAAAATCTATAGGTACCTACCTCTAAAATTCAATCAGTAGGGTCGGGTCTTAAAATCCAATTAAACCTTTTAATAAAATTTGCAAATACCTACTTTTTATTAGGTACTTGTAATAAATAATTCATTAGTAATTTCAATAGTGTTTACATACTTCTTTATTCTCCCTTGTATAATAATGCTTCAAAAACATTAGGCAAAAAATATAACCCTATTTTACGAATAATAATACTTTAGTTCAATTTAACCAATATAATATTTATTAACAATTTCTTTTCGTCCGCTCACAATCTCGTCCCGGAAAAGAATGCCCACCGTCGCCAAAACACCCCTCTGTTCTCCCAACCGCCGAACATCGTGATTGGCGCCACTGGCACTCTTTTCCGTACTTTATTACAGTACTTAATTATATTTTAACTTACATTACTAAAAAAAGAGTAATACAATTATTCAATAAATTACGCACTTTTTTATACAATATTAAGTAAAGACAATAATTAAATAACAATCACATAAATAATGTTTTACACAATAAAAGTAACTTTCAATCAGTGTTACCAGATACTATAATGAAAAATTCTACCTAAGTGTATGAATATGAACGAATACAGATAATAAATTTTACAGTTTATTTTCAAAACAGGTTAAATCATTACATTCGGCCATCTGATACGGTGCAACCTCCCGGTGCACAAACTGAATAGTGAATATATACAGTTACTTACTTAAAAACACTATCACTTAAATAAAACAAAATCTATATTATCTCAAAATTAAAGTACAAAAATAATTAATTCAACAAAATTATATATGGAATTCTAATTTAATAAAAAATAGAATAAGTTCTACATATTTAATCATTACATTCGGGTGTTATGTTGTTAAATCAATAACGGTATGTGATGCCCACTTACAAATCACACTACTGGAAGAAGCGGCTCAATGCTCTACCACACTGAAACCTTTTAGTTTATATGATGAGTTATTATCATCAGACAGGGACAACGGCCAAATTTCTGCTGTAAGCTGTAATACTCCCACTATTATGATTGACTTAACAAATGATGA
Source organism: Ecliptopera silaceata (assembly GCA_932527185.1). Taxonomy (NCBI): domain Eukaryota; kingdom Metazoa; phylum Arthropoda; class Insecta; order Lepidoptera; family Geometridae; genus Ecliptopera; species Ecliptopera silaceata. The sequence goes on along the minus strand of OW052193.1, from coordinate 8,332,851 downwards.
CTCGGTGGGAGTAAACTCAGCATGCACAAAAATACACTGAGTAGGAGAAAATCCAAAAAATATGTTAAAATTAACAAATATATAAATAAGACTAAAAATAAGTTGAAAAATAACAAATACATAGTTGATAAACTTAAAAACAAAATAGAATAAAAAAGATTTATTAGAGGAACTTGAATTAAGTACTGTGCAACTAGAAAATACAAAGTTGCATTATGAGTCTGACATACAGCAGCTTCAATGTGAACTTGCCAGCGTTGAGGATTCCTTGAGATCTGTTACTGGTCGCTATGAGAAGTCCCAGGAGGCGATGCGGGAGTATTCTCTGGCTATGGACGAATTGCTTAAATTATCACAGAACAACAAGGACCGGTATGACTCGCTTGTGGTTAACCACATGTGTGACTGTCAGTGCGCTTCAAGTCCAGAACCGGTGAGTCCTGTCCCATCAACTTCCTCGTCCACTTCTCAGCTGTATGTTAAGTCAAATAATTGTGCCAATACTGTAATGTTTAGCGATGAAATTGGAAAAATATGGGTCACATATTAAATTCAGGAATGGGTCATTCTTTTATAAATAATTGCATACCTGATTCTAGCATGCATGAAATCATGGATTTAATTTCAAAATATACTTTTAACCAAAATTCTAATTTAGTAATTTGGCTTGGAAACAGGGGTAATGTAAATAAAGCTCAATTGATACATTGATAGAAAGCTTAAACTCATTAGAGGTAAACAAAATTGTGATGTTTACATTCCCCTACAGCAACAGCTTGCCACAAGCAGAAAATAATCTTAGATATAAGTTAAATATTACCTTGCATACAATATGCAATAACAATTTAATACATTTAATTGACTCTAACAATATACTTAGTAAACCTTTTTATTTGACTAAAGGAAGATATTACCTTTCCAATTATTTAAAACGACAAGTAGCTTTTTCGCTATCGTATTATTTTAATATCACAGCCAAGAACTTGACTAAACATACTGCTTCTATTGAACAGTGTCCTGACATGCAAAACATGGCTATGGAAGATATCCCAAGTCATTTAAATTAGAACATAAGACAACAGAGAAAACCTCTAGAATAGTTCCCTTAAATAATCATATTGAAAATAATTTGAATAATAATAATAAACCATCCGAGTCAAAAATTAAATGTATCAAATTAAATAAATATAACAAACTTAATAAATTTAAATATACTAGCTTGGTGCATCAGAACATCGAAGGTTTGCGCGGTAAAGAATTAGAGCTGGAACTGTACATAACCTCGAACAGCATTGACATTATTTGTGTCACAGAACATTGGCTGAAATGTCATGAGCTTAAGTTTAATTTCAGTGATCACCAGGTTGGTAGTGCTTTTTGCAGAGAACGGTATAAGCGAGGTGGTTCACTAATAATATTAAATAAACAAATAACATTTAAAGAACGCAAACACATTGTCCACCGCTCTGTAGAAAGACACATTGAAGTAGCTTGCGTGGAGTTGGAGCAGTTCATTATTTTAAGCACTTACAGCCCACTGTCAGACTCATTTGATATTTTTGAAAAAGTAATGGAAGAGATTTTGTATAAAATAACTAGCACAAATAAAGAGATAATAATTTGCGGTGATTTTAATGTTAATTTACTTGTACCAGGCTCATTCAATATAAGACTTTTAACTCTTTTCAAATCATTTGACCTGGATAATGTATTTTTAGAACCAACTAGAATTACAGCCACTTCGGCTACATGCCTAGATAATATATTTACAAATGTAAAAATAATTAAGAAAAATCTAATTAGTCAGATTCCTTCAGACCATCTAGGACAACTTATTTAACAGTATTTTTACATCCAAGTCTATGATGGTCTCTGATCGAATTAAGTTCAGTGAATGGGCAACAGCGGGAATCCACAAAAGTAGACAAACCTTGTACAATCTTTATAGTGAAAAGCAATACCATTTTAGTGAAGAGTTTATAGAAAAAATTAGAAACTACTCAAAGATTTTTAAACGTGTTTGCCGTACTGTTAAGTCTCAATATATAAGTTCAAAAATTAAAACTAGTGATCATTAAATAAAAGCTACGTGGAAAATAATCAATAGTGAGACAGGAAGGGTCAAAGTACATAAAAACATATTCAAGCTGAAGGTTGACGACATCATCATTGACCAGGTTGCTGATGTGGTGAAAGCATTCGAGATATTTTTCACTGACATTCCTGTCTCAACTACAAAATCCTTAAACTCTTCCCACATAATCACGGAGTCATTACTGATAGAAAATATACCTAAAATTCAAAAACTGTTCAACTTCGAATATGTGCATGCAAAGGATATTGTCAAAGCTTTTAAAATGATCAATGTAAAAAATAACCACGGACCTCTGGGGCATCTCCGTTGCCGTCGTAAAACCCGTGATTGGCCTTATCGCTCAAGATTTGGCCTTTATATTTTACCAAAGCATCGATTGTGGTGAGTTTCCTGACTTAAAATAACACCGCTATTCAAATCAGGTAACCGTTCAGACCCAATTTACTTTCAGTACTACCAACATTTAGTAAAACCTTCGAAAAACTTATGCTCCTACAGTTACAAAGACATTTTGAAAATAACAATTTACTTGACACAAAACAATTCGGGTTTACGAAGGGACGCTCAACGACTGACGCAGGCGTTGAGTTGATAAAACATATTTATGAAAACTGGGAGCAGTCAAATGACGCCTTGGGTATATTTTGTGACTTATCCAAGGCGTTTGATTGTGTGCATCATGAAACGTTGGTCACAAAACTAAACCACTATGGTGTTAGGGGTGTTGCTCTGGAACTTCTGTTTTCTTATTTAAGCAACAGAATTCAAAGAGTTGACGTAAATGGAAAACGTTCTCCGGGATCTGTGGTGAAAATGGGTGTACCACAAGGATCAATACTAGGACCGTTTCTGTTTCTAGTTTACATCAATGATCTACCACGAGTAGTTAAAGATGATCACGAGATTGTATTGTTTGCAGATGACACTCCACTTTTGTTCAAATTGAAACGACGACAAACAAATTATGACGACGTGAATAATACAATCTCAAAAGTTGTAAAATGGTTCAATGTAAACAACTTATTATTAAACGAAAAAAAAAACTAAATGTATACGAATTGTTTTACCAAATGTCACACAATCGCTAGTTAATGTCAAAATTAAAGATGAAAATATAGATCTCGTGGACACCACTGTGTTTTTAGGAATAACCTTAGATAATAAACTTCAATGAGAAACACATAGACAAATTATCGAAAAAGCTTAGTTCTGCAGCATATACAATCAATAAGATCCGCTTCTTACTTTTGTCGTGGATACAGCTAGACTAGTTTATTTCAGCTACTTTCATAGCATTATGTCATACGGCATTTTGTTGTGGGGAATGCTGCAGATGTAAATACCATATTTGTGTTGCAGAAGCGAGCTATTCGTGCAATCTATAACATGGATCCTAGAGAATCGCTACGAAATAAATTTAAGGAAATAAACATAATGACAGTGCCTTGTCAGTACATTTACGAAAACTTAATGTATGTTCGAAAAAATATTAATCATTTCGCTAAAAAAAAACGACAATCATAATGTTAACACAAGAAATAAGGATAAACTCGCTGTTCCCATTACTAGGCTCACCAAAGTAAATAAATCTTTAAAAGGGCAATGTGTACGCTTCTATGTATATCATAGTTCCAAGCGATGTTTGTCAATAGCCGATTAGCAAGTTCAAAAATGTAATAAAACGAAAACTCTTATCAAAGGCATATTATAAAATATCTGATTATTTAGAAGACAAGCAAGCTTGGGACGAACTAGCTCCAACTTTATTAAACAATTGTAAGTGATTTATATGATAGAGATAGATATATTATTGTATGAGTGTAAGGATCATATGAAAAAAAAACACTAGAATCCAGGTCTAGTTTCTTGCCAGTTCTTCTAGACTCTGGTCGCGACTAACTGGCGCCCAGAATCATCCAGTATGTAAGACGCTTCAAAGTGATCCGCGTGATTTTATTGAATAAAAGAAATTGAAGTTTGAAGGTAACCGAATTCGGCGACGCTTACGCCTAGATACATCTTCGTCCAAATCAAATCTAGAATCCATCTGGAACATTTAAAATAACTACTACTAGTTATTATTACTGTAAAAGTAACTATTCATAATTTTAACAACCCGCAATAAATATGATAAAATTGCAAGAAAATATAGAATGAAATTCCCCTCCATGATTTTTCTTTCTAACATTATGAAAATCGACACCTACATGTCTCATAACTTGAACACATACATGTTTTATTTCATACGGAAACATCTACATGTTCCATTAGTTAAACTCATTAAACATCTTACAACACATACATGTTCATATGGAAACACCTACATGTTTCATTGGTTAAACTCATTAAACATCTTACAACACATACATGTTCATATGGAAACACCTACATGTTTCATTAGTTAAACTCATTAAACATCTTACAACACATACATGTTCATATGGAAACACCTACATGTTTTATTAGTTAAACTCATTAAACATCTTACAACACATTCAGGCTTATATGTGCTATTTCATATGGAAACACGTACATGTTCTATTAGTTAAATTCATTCATTTAGAAACAACTTCATGTTTCATTAGTTAAATTTCATTCATTTAGAAACACCTACATGTTCCATTTCTTAAATTCATTCATTTGGAAACACCTACATGTTCCATTAGTAAAATTCATTCATTTGGAAACACCTACATGTTCCATTAGTAAAATTCATTCATTTGGAAACACCTACATGTTCCATTAGTAAAATTCATTCATTTGGAAACACCTACATGTTTCATTAGTAAAATTCATTCATTTGGAAACACCTACATGTTCCATTAGTTAAATTCATTCATTTGGAAACACCTACATGTTCCATTAGTAAAATTTATTCATTTGGAAACACCTACATGTTCCATTAGTAAAATTCATTCATTTGGAAACACCTACATGTTCCATTAAATAAATTCATTCATTTGGAAACACCTACATGTTTCATTTAATTTATTTCAATTTAATTTAATTCAATTTAATCCAATTTAATTTAATTCAATTTAATTCAACTTAATCCAATTTAATCCAATTTAATTCAATTTAATTCAATTTAATTCAATTTAATTTAATTCAATTTAATTCAACTTAATTCAACTCAATTCAATTCAATTTAATTCAATTCAATTCAATTCAATTCAATTTAATTCAATTCAATTCAATTCAATTTAATTCAATCCAATTCAATTCAATTCAATTCAATTCAATTCAATTCAATTCAATTCAATTCAATTCAATTCAATTCAATTCAATTCAATTCAATTCAATTCAATTCAATTCAATTCAATTCAATCCAATCCAATCCAATCCAATCCAATCCAATCCAATCCAATCCAATCCAATCCAATCCAATCCAATCCAATCCAATCCAATCCAATCCAATCCAATCCAATCCAATCCAATCCAATTCAATTCAATTCAATTCAATTCAACTCAATTCAATTCAATTTAATTTAATTTAATTTATCTCAATTTAATTTAATTTAATTGAATTTAATTTAATTAATTTTATATCAATGCATTCTCTATTTCAATTCCAATCCAGTTTTAATCCAGTTTCAATTATAATCATTTTAGTCTTTGTCAATGCAATACATATTTCTTAAGATTTTCATATGATAATATAATTAACTCAAACATCTGGAACAATCAGTAGAATAATTCATGTACCGATACTGACAAAATACATTAACAAGTTTTTGATAATTTTTAATAACTACCCTCAGCTATATTTTTTTTATAATTTTACTCTCATAGTTATTCCAAAACAATTAATAGTAATCTATTCTGCTAGAATTAATGAAAAGAACAATTTCAAGTATGCTAATAAAAGCGTAGGTACATAAGTATCGTTTTCAAATAGAGAACAACGATTATTTCATGATTAATAACAAATTAATGTTAAGGTACTCACGTTCACAATGTCGGCAGTCAAATTTCGCAGGCGTAGATAAGATACAACTTCTGAATTTTTACGAATAATAATACTTTAGTTCAATTTAACCAATATAATATTTATTAACAATTTCTTTTCGTCCGCTCACAATCTCGTCCCGGAAAAGAATGCCCACCGTCGCCAAAACACCCCTCTGTTCTCCCAACCGCCGAACATCGTGATTGGCGCCACTGGCACTCTTTTCCGTACTTTATTACAGTACTTAATTATATTTTAACTTACATTACTAAAAAAAGAGTAATACAATTATTCAATAAATTACGCACTTTTTTATACAATATTAAGTAAAGACAATAATTAAATAACAATCACATAAATAATGTTTTACACAATAAAAGTAACTTTCAATCAGTGTTACCAGATACTATAATGAAAAATTCTACCTAAGTGTATGAATATGAACGAATACAGATAATAAATTTTACAGTTTATTTTCAAAACAGGTTAAATCATTACACCTATAAATAATGGTAGGCACAAGCTGGATGTGTAATATTACAACATTTTTACAAGTTATTTCAAGTGTTTGCGTAATAATTCCATGTGTAATTTAGTTTTGCAATTATTGAAGTATGTATGTGCATTTTTTATAAACGTGTTTATATCTTTACTTCGCATGAAGAATCGCTGGTTTGTGATAAATGTTTTATATTTTAATAGTCTACAATATGGGAGGTTTATGGCGCGTTTAGGCAAGCGTAGTGTAGGACGCCCTCCGGCGAGATGGAGCGACGATCTGCGGAGTGTAGCTGGCAAAAACTGGATGAGAAGAGCCGAAGACCGGGCTCAGTGGCGCGTCTTGGGAGAGACCTACGTCCAGCAGTGGACTGATATAGGTTGATGATGATGATGATGATGATGAGTCTACAATATTTAATTAACAAAATAACATAGAGTTTTATAGAACAGTCACACCTGAGTAAGCGATATAAAATAGTTTTTCATATTTTTTCAATATTTTTTTTATTAGATAGGTACGTGAAAGCTATATTATATCGTTAGTTTATTAGGTTATCTACGATGTTTTCATTTAAGAATCTACTATTATTTTGCAGTCAAAAAAATCACTTGCTAAAAAAACCCAAAATTTATGAGCGCGATTCGAACCCGTAACCCATCGATGCGTTACTTTGTTATACGTTGTAATAATCATAAAAAGAAAGTTTCATTTTAAAATCATAAAATGTAAAGCACCGCAGACTAACAAAAACATAAGTAAAACCGCAGCATACTCTAGTTTTCATACTAACTAATCTAAAACACGCACTGTTATGCAGTCATTAAGCAGTTTTACTGTGAACTTGAAATTGAGCCCTCGGGCTTCGCAGCCGTGGGAATACCGTCGTCAGGCGCCGGAGGAAAAAAAAACTTTATGACGCACGCTATGCTGCGATGCGGAACGAGTGGTTACGTTTACTAACCGAAACTGAATCTACGCGAGCTTTTGACTTTGACAGATGAGTGAGTTTGACAAATGCATCAATTAAGCATTAAAAAAATCTAAATATGTAGGTACAAGAGATTTACTTATAGCTATTTAACTACAGATTGTGATATTTTTATAGATTGTAATAGATTGTAGAATTCATTATTCTCTCGGCATAATTTTCCTCATTGGGAATACACGTTCATAAATAAATATAGGAAAAAAACAACGCGATAGTGATCAGTTTTACCTTAAGTTTGTCTTGTCAGTCAAAATATACGCGACTCAAATTAGGCACATTAAAGCTCCATCCTTGAGACACCCAATCACCCAAGCTGCGTATGAACGCCTTTTTCCATCACTCAAAGTATGTATAAAAAAGTAAGTATGCATAAAAAGTTATGGAAAAAGAGGCAGATCGATTGCAAGCTCACTAATCTGCAGACAACAAAAAAATGCATTTCAATCGAAAAAAAAGAAAGAAACTCTTCTGTGTATAGACTATAAGTAGGCATATTTTGTGTAGGAGATTTTTAGACTCATACTAAACTTTTGCGCCATATCATGAGTCAGGGTAGGATGACTCTAAAATCAACAAAAAATAACTTTATAGCTATTATACTAAGAATCATTTAATGCATCGAAAAAGAAGAATCTTTCCAGCGATATAAAGCAAGTTTAGTTTTTACATCGTACCGCTATTATGAGTCAGATATACCAGCTATGAAAAAAATTGAATGATGCGAATTTGATACCTAGCTTATTAATCTATTTTCGTGCTTATAAAGTTAATCAAAAACATGCAAATTTAAACTAACTTAATGATTCCGATGTTTGAAAACAATAATTACATAGGTACGTATGTTTTACAATGTAATACATTATGTTAAGTATTGAATGATATCAAAACAATAGATTTTCAAGAGCTACCTATTTCGATACCGTTGTTTTAGCTGAATACAGGTACATGACAAATACACCAATTTGATAGGCTACAAATGATTTTACGATTAGTTGACACAGTTAAAAATTATGAAGTCCTATTTTAACTAATACTTACTAATTAAAAAAAACTGAAAACGTATCTACTAACCAAGTTATTGTTCACTTATGATTTCGAAGCAACATATTCTTTACTTCATATATCATCCCATTACTTAATGTCACCCCAAAGAGTCTAGCGAGTTCGAACCAGCAACCCCCCCATTGATATGGGGATGCTTTATCCAACTACGCTACCGAAAAGCCGCCAGTTCGGACTCTGCTCGACCTATAACTTTGAAATGATGAAAAGGTAATTTTATTGAAAGCAGCTTTAAAAACAAAGTTTCTGTCCGCACAATTCATTTCGTTCAAAGCTAGACTATAAACAGCAGCCTACCTACTCCACTTTTCTTGGCTATGATTCAAGAAGTTCCGTTGCACTATTTTTTAGCACAAACATGTTTTAGAATTTAAATCTCAAGGTCGTCTGTTGGACGTTGTCAAACCCAATTACATATTAATGCACACACATGCATTGCTATTTAGTGTATCAATATCGTTTGTTCCTGGGGAACGCTTTTGATTAGCAGCTGTTGACCTCTGTATTTATGTTTAGGTAAGCAATTTATTTCTGGCCACGTACAAAAATTCACCGTGACTTTGTCATCTCCTCTAACGTACCTTGTTTTTCTTGTGATAAGAGAGTATCTATATGTGCTAGATGAGTATGGGCATAGATTAAAGTTTTGACGCTATCTCTCATTATGTAAATGATCTTGATAATAAAACGTTTCATCATATCATATCATAATAATTGCACTTATGTTTATATCTTAACAAAACATTGATTGGATAACGATAATGGCTTTTTAGAGTGCTTTAAGTAGCAAGTAGTGCAATTCAAGTAAACACTCTTTTATTATTGGCATATGATATTGGCATGTTACGAAATAAATCAATACAAAACACTAGTCAGACTATTCTTCCACAATGTATGAATTGGCAATAAAAGGTATTTCAAAATGCCGTGCGCTGGTACTTATTTCTGTGGCAAAATAAATTTGAGATAAAACCTACTCTCCACTGAAGTTGGTATAAAAAAGCTTCGATGACCACCCTGACTGATGCTCTCCTCATTAGATCCCGCGTATTGTAAATAACATAATTTTCTAATATATTTAACTTAAAAAAATATATTTATTCACAAACAAACTTACGACTTTTAGGTACAGTATTTAAAAAATGTAGGTACATAGGAATTATAAAGTACATAAGAAACAATTGAGCTATCTACACACCGTTGCAAACGATCTACAAATAGCTCAACTGATCCAAATCAGTACCTACCAATCGGCAGTGTAGGTACCCAAGATACTCACCAGCTCCCGGGTCACGCGTCGCTGCGACTTACCAGAAATACTTTTGAATACCCTGAGGGCTTCGGTACCCCACGGACCTAGAGTCTCGGCAAAAACTTGAATATGGAAAATATGGCAAAACAATGTACTAATATGGAATCATCGTATAAAATACTATATTGTCACAATCGAGCTTTAGTGGAACGAAAGCCTAAAACGAACCAAATCAGCATCGAAATCTTGCGAAGCATAATAAGCATAATACGAGTACATACTTATATTGCTATTGAGGTAGGTATTTGCAGTTTCCTCAATGTACGAAATGCCAGATACAATCGGCAATGAAGATGCACAGGTATTGTGGAATGGTGCCAACTGAAGTGTTTACAAAGTTTTAAATTCGATGCGTTTATATTCACAATTTTGTGTGTAGACTCGATAGACTGTGAGGATAACGTGGGGCTTTTGGGTTTCGTCGTTTAGTAGCGATATAAAAATACTCTTGTCTCTTTTTTGCCTCTATATTTAGAAAATTTAATAAAACTCTGGTACTCCAAGCTGCTTGACTTTATATTTAGAATTTGTGTTGGTTGTATTTGTGTAAATTTCATTGGTGTCATTATATGTATTATAGAGTACTTAATCAAATTTCAATTTGGTGAAGTTACGTCATTGATAAAGCTAAAAATGTACCGTATTTGTATTAAATGTATTAAAATAATGTTTTTCCTTATTCATTGTATTTAATTAAGCAATTTGAATCTAAGTAATTAATTACAAATAAAAGCACTTTTGCTATATTTGAATGAGCATATAGCTATTTAGTACAGCTTTTTGAAATAGATTGGAAACTATTTACGTTCATTGGATGTGTGAGTCAGAGAGACGTCACCTGAGGAATAACCTGCAGGCTAAGTCAATGGTCCCATTAAGTTATCTCATACTTTACGTAGTTTACACTCATTATTACCCTTCGTTTGTAACAGGTTTAAAGCTATACCCAAACTGACGCGTTCAATGCACGAAATTAATTCGGAGGTTTTGTTTTTAGTACCTCTGCAGGGCAAAGGTCTCCAAACTCTTCCACTCATCTCAATCTCCTGCGTTTATCCACCACTCCGTTGCGTATGAGTCGAGCTCGTCTCTCCAACGTCGTCTCGTTTTTTCTGAATATCAAAGAGTTTACTGTCTGTTTTTTTTTGCTTGGTTTCGAGCATATGTACGTATGCTAGATTATGGTGTTTTTTATAGGCTTCCAATGATAAAAGTAGAAATAGTTCCTTTATTGTATATAAATTATCTTAAGATAGATTTTAATAAATAAATACCAAGTATAATACTAACTTACTAATAAAATATAAATACCTATATTAAGTAAAAATTGTACGCCCGAAATGGGTAAACTGTTGAAACAATTACTTATTTATAAGTTATATAAGATCTCATGTACACAGTTTAACAATAAATTATTCTTATTCTTATTCTTATTCTTATTCTTATTCTTATTCTTATTCTTATTCTTATTCTTATTCTTATTCTTATTCTTATTCTTATTCTTATTCTTATTCTTATTCTTATTCTTATTCTTATTCTTATTCTTATTCTTATTCTTATTCTTATTCTTATTCTTATTCTTATTCTTATTCTTATTCTTATTCTTATTCTTATTCTTATTCTTATTCTTATTCTTATTCTTATTCTTATTCTTATTCTTATTCTTATTCTTATTCTTATTCTTATTCTTATTCTTATTCTTATTCTTATTCTTATTCTTATTCTTATTCTTATTCTTATTCTTATTCTTATTCTTATTCTTATTCTTATTCTTATTCTTATTCTTATTCTTATTCTTATTCTTATTCTTATTCTTATTCTTATTCTTATTCTTATTCTTGATATCATAGGGTTAGGTCAGCTATTAGTCATAATCACATCGTCTAAGCTTTTTCGTACCTATTTAAGTAGAAGTATGATACAATTTTGCGCAATTCTGATGCATTATAATATTCTATAAGGGCTTAGGTTCCCATGACTGCATTTCCTTTAAACTTTTATCATCTATTCTAGCATTATAAAACTAAGAGCAAATTCATAAACTTTATGTTTTAACAGCTAGTTGCCCATAAAACAAACATTTCCTTTATAAATTAATTTATGGACGCCCCCTTACATGATTGGATAGTGTTCTATATTTTATTTCAATTTTTATATTATTAGTCTTGTTTTCTTCGCCTTCATCTTACTTAACAAAGTAATAATAGGATACAATTTCACGATGATTTCCTCCCACGATGTTAGCTTCGAAGATTGAAACCTCATCAAAAACAATATAGTATCTGTTTTAATATTACTGTAAAACAAAAAATAGTTCCTTTTCTAGTTTGAGGCTAGAGCGTTGTGTAATATATTTATATTATGTTTATTTATTTAAAATGATATCACCATTATTGTGGCAGAATGCACCAGCCATATTTGTATATCTGGTTTTTGTATTCAAGGGCAATACTTTCGCAAGTCAGATTTTTTTCCCAAAAAGGAAATACAATAATCCACTTTCGATCTCAAGGCTTATTGCTTTTTACATTGTAATCAAAAAAGTAAGAAGGTAGGAGTAATAAGTGTTATATCAGCGATCTAGTTACCATGTATACCTATATGTTACATGTGTAGGTGGGGCTTTAGAGATGCCAACCTTACTGCGTGTGACTGTGGCGCTGCAACACAATCAATGCAGCATCTGCTGGTGTGCCCATCGTGCCCTAATACCTGCACCAAAGAGGATGTGAATGCAGCCACAAGTGGTGCTGTACAGCTGGCAAAACATCTCTCAAAATTTATTTAAATAGCATCGACACGAAAAGAAGAAGAAGAAGAAGAAGTTACCATGTTTTGGAAATAAGTATAGTGCAGTTTGTGAAATGTTCGTGTATATTTATTTATTTAACTACTTGGGTTAGTAAATGTTTTCTAAACTTTTATTGCTGACTGTACATTGAAAGGTAGCAAGAACACTTTCATAACGCTTTTGTCCTTGAATACATTTGCACATTACTGGCCTGTTGCATTTCAATTGAAGTAATTGTATCATTTATTTGTCCTACTGGTGCTCGCAGTCGCTGCACTACATACTAACGGGATAAAAATATATATTATATATATAGGGTTACTTAGTACGGTAGATATCAGAGCCCTTAGTCCGAAGACGCATTTTAAAACTCCCTACTCTCGAGCCGACAGTCGTCTCTCGGATGTCCATACATTTTTGTATGGCTATCCAAGAGACGACTGTCGGCTCGAGAGTAGGGAGTTCTAAAATGCAGCTTCGGACTAAGGGCTCTGATATCCTGGTACCTAATACCTGCACAAGTAATATTAAATAGAAAGAAAAGAGGCATCTCCAAACATTCGCCATAAAAATGAGGCCAACATTTTACAATAGTTTTTGTCTAGCAGCCAAATCAGAAGAAAATATTTTTTATTTACCCTACAAGTTAAATACATTCATATCTTTAATATTTTTTTTAATTTGCATAATATCATGAAATACATAAGTATGAACTTTAAAGAAACTTACGACTATACACTATTTACAAAATGTACATAGTCATATAAAATACATAAGAAACAGCTGAGCTATCCACAGACCGTTGCAAACGATCTATAGATAGTTCAACTGATCAAATAAAATACATAATATGAGGATTTAAATATATTTATTCTCTGGTCTGGTCTTTGATAAAACAAATTATAAAATCACTGCACAGTTAGTTTAAACAAAAAACAGTGGAAACAATGTCAAAACAAAAAACAAAAAGTCAAAGGACGCCGTCGTCTTCTGGCCACCAAGGAAGATAACCAAATTGGCCAATGAAATAGCCAGCGTCCGAACGTTATTTCGGCACGATGCCGGCACACGTACAAAATGGTTTTATGAATTCCCAAACCGCATTTTTGTTTTGAGACGTATTATCGATGGTGAGTTGTAGCTTTTTTGTAACTTAAATTGTGGTTCTGAGAACTTCCTTTAAAGAAGCATCAATTTGCTGCGGCTTCGAAACCAACGAAGGCCGTCGACCTTCGATGGTACCCAGTACCCACTGTGAGTCACCAGCGATTAACTTAAGGAAATAAGGCGGTCTGACAAGATCCCAAAACTTACGAAGGAATAAAAATCTCGTTAAAGACAACGAATCGGAACAAAATGACTGATGAATACAGTGTAGTATAAAGTATCTACAAGTGCGAAGTGTAATTTGAAACTTTCCACTTTTTGTGAGCTACTAATAATTATAAGCCGAACTCAGCATTATAATTGCGCTCGGTTATGTCTCATTACCGGTGCAATGAGATGTTTTAATAATAAACTGAATGTTTTTACTTTGTGGATGATTTATTTGTTACGGACATATGGCGGATTTATTTGACTAATGTGATATGGGCCTGATGCCCCTCCTCCTCCCTCTAGTATGAAACATATTTATTTGACCTAGAAGAAGGAATTACGTACTCTGTGGTGACCTATCGCTTTTTATTTTGTGTATTTTATAATATTATATAAAAATATATTGTTATAAATACAAAACTAAGTTAAACGGATCTTTTTACTAAGGTTGTTGTGTTTGCGACATCCCTCGATCCCCTGTAGAAGCTTCGAGATCTCCCAGGGGTTGTGAGTAGACCCACAGGTGGAAAAATACAGCGCTAAGTCGTTAATTACCATTCTCAATCTACACCTCAATATGTGCACACAGCATTTTTTATTATCCATTGTAATCCAAGGAGTGATTCACAACATTACAGTCCACCAACGCAATATCCACGTGTAATACTTGCATATTTTAATGTCATTATCTCAGCGGAGGTATGGGAGGTACGTAATATTTTATAAAGGCACTTCTTCTTCTTTTAAAATGGCCACTATCCGTCAATACGAAAGACATTTTTGGGAGGCCCATAGAAGTAGAGGATGGAGTGACCCATAGCCTCGAAAAATGTACCACTCTGTGCGGCCAATACATATCTTTTTTCTATACGGTCGCACGCAAGTTTTCTCTCACGCTTTGCCGTATTTAAGAATGTACTTCAAATCTGGATGGACGCACAGTTTATACTCTAGTCTAGGCTACACGGATGACAGACTCGGTTGCCATGGCAACATTAAAATGGATGCTTAAAGTACACGGTGCTTGATTATAAAGTCGATGAACAAAAGCCAGTAGACTGTGTGATATCGACTTACATGAATAAATATGAGAAGTGAAAAGAGGTTGTAAATAGCTTGTAATATTTTATTTGTAAATAAAGACGATATTGATAATTATGTTCGTTTAAATAGCAAACCTTGAGGTGTTTTTAGATTATTAGAGACAAATACATTATAGGACTTTCATATTCTTGCTTTTTCTTAACTTATCAGCCCCACACAATATTTTCTTCCTACTTTCTGTCCACACACATTAAATGCCTACAAAAAAAATTATTAATGTTACCGATATCCCTGCACTAAGCAACCAATAACAATTACTTAGGTACTAGAAAAAAAGAGCAGGGATAATAAAATATCGCAAACTTACGTTATTAAGAAATATATCTACTAATAAAAATGCTAAGTACTGAAAATACCTACATGTAATTACGCTTACAAAACAAACAATTGAATCACATTATAAGTAACATTATTGCGGCAGATGCAGTGCAAGCGAAGATGACCGGCGTTGATATGAGGTAATTGACATGTGACCCACTGATTGTGGCCTTAGACCTTTCTCGGGCGTTTTAATTGTGTCGTACTGTAGATGAAGTTGTATGAAAATTAGAGCAATTGAACTTACTTATACTTTTTATATATTAACTTTTGGTAATTTTGAAATGAAAAATATTTATTGTCGGTGTATAGGTTAGGTCGGTGTATAGGAGAGAATAACAAACGTAGAAGTGTTAAGAAGAGTCGGTGAGGAAAGAGCCCTCATGAAAATGATTGAGAACAGAAGGGGGAAGATGATTGGCCATCTTATACGACACGACAACCTTATCAGTAACATCATAGAAGGAAAAGTAGAACGGAGGAGAGGAAGAGGAAGGCCGAGGATAAACTACATGAGCCAAGTAATGATGAAGGTTGCCCTCGTGTCGTATAAGGAAGTCAAGGAAGGGCGGCCCTGGATAGGAAAAAATGGCGTGGCTTGCATTGAGTACGCAGACAAGAGCGTAGCTCTTTAATAAGAAGAAGAAGATAGGTTAGCACTAATAAATAAATAATTAATTCTGATACTCAAGCTACCGAACGATGATGTTCAAAAAAAATAGAAAGGCATATTCCTAAAATATAGCATTTCTGATTTAAGTACGATGTATTGTTCATGCATTTGGTAGACCAATCCCAGGTACACAAGGTTACCTTCTAAATAATTTACTTGCACAACTTTGTTTAGTAATTTAATCCTGAGAACATATACTAATGAAATTATTACTCAAATTTTAAACTGTGAAGTATGATTAATTCGTTACAGCATTACAAGTCAGCAAGTTGATGTACCATTCTTTTGAACAAAGACGGGTTCAAAGACCTTTCATTTTGTAATGCTCAGTATCTTCGAAACAGAATCATACAGTTATTAAATCATATGACTTGCGAGGTTGCGAGAACATCCGATGACACGTTTACGAAATGGTAGAACAGATGGAACCATTACTAACCTTGTGATGTTTCAAATAAGACTAATTTTTGTTTAATTAAATTGCATGTAGGATAGGCCACTTGAAGATAATGGTTGATAGATTAACTTTTGAAAAAATAAGGGCGATTTACAAGTATCCAACACAGTTGACAGGTGTCTAAGCTCAGTTGGTAGTAGCTCTGCCTTCAATGCCCAGCGCAAATGTTTGTGTAATGAACATAAATATTTGTCCTGAGTCTGGATGTTACTATGTATTCTATGTATGTATTTACAGAAAAAAGTATGTAAGTATTCTATCAGCAGTCTTGTTCCCATAATAAGCTTTTAAGCACTATGATTTGCTTTTGGGACTAGAGTGTGTGATGTGTGAAATGTCCGTGAATAAAAACAAAAGTTATAAAAACATAGTATGTAGTTAGGTTCTAAATTGAAATCAGTAATCATAGTATTTCACAGAAACGCACTCAAGGAAATAACGTCAACGATATATTAATCTACGTGTAAGATACTCTCCCGCTATTTTATCAGGTACCCTCCATCAAGAATATTCACATTATTGCAAGCGATTCCCACTGCGCCTGAGCCTAGACTGAAGTACAATTTAATCTGAACAGTTTTAGTACCACCATTTGAATTTCAAATCACTAGGTCCCCAACAAAGAAGATGGTACTCGAGACACTAACATAACTTAGAAAGATAGGCTGGTGGTACATTATTCTATCTGTAGCTCTACCATGAGTTTTTACTATACTATATTTACTACACTCGCTAGCGTCTGTAGTTAAAAAAATGTATGAAGATTTGTACAGCGCCTCTAGCGGATAGTTGGGTACTAAAATTCGTCATACTAATATTGACGTAACTACTGTAGTAAAGTCAGACGATTTTACTGTGACATCTCATGGTAGAGGTACAGTTAACTAAATAGTAATGCGTTAAAGTGCGCTTTGGATAAGTTGAACTGTGAGCGAAAATGTGGGCTGTGGTTAAAGGAGGACGAAAACTAGCTGACCACCAACATTTTTGCTAAAAAAAAAAATAGCAATGTGGAGTTTAATGACCCTTGAGTCTTGACATAAAACCTCATTTGAATAAGAATGATCTTTACTTACGGATTGCTATTGTAACTACCTCTTTTTCTCGTCGTTTATCAACCATATTTTCAGAATTATACTTAAAATACCTAAACAAATAATTAAATGAATAATGTGAGGGGATGTTTAACCTGCCACAAGTCATTGAAAAGAAATAAAAACGTCAATGGTCATGAACAATTTTGTATAATGCCTGAAAAACAAATTTTATGTCACTCGAAATCCTATCTAAATGCGTCATCCATCGCATTGACCTCCATCAAATCTTGAGTAAGAATAAGTAATTTGCAGATCTTACATTTTTAGTTTTTAACAGTACCTATTTGTTTCAACAGTTTAAATTTTCGGGTGTACAATATTTTACTTAAGGCGACGGGTAGGGTGAAATTTTTCATAATAAATAAAAATGTCAATAACTTCCAAGTTTATTATTTATTTATTATATCTATACACACGTTAAACTTGTAACACGGCATAGTTTTTGCCGTGGTGGTTAAACTCTAGACAGTCACCGTGGCAACGTCACAATTTCAATTTCAACAAAAATGCTGACAACGGCGCAAAACACATAATGAGCCGCGCACAGTTCGGATAGTCAAACTCTAAAGCAGTGCCTTATGTATATTTGCGAGCACACAGCAATCAAACATTTATAATTCCTAAGGCGCTACTCTTCTTCTTCTTTAAACACCTTAATGTAGAAATGTTTTCTTTAGAGTCACAAGATACGAACCATAAGAATAGCTGTGCTGAGTTTGGTACCAAACAAATCTGTCAAACCCATAAAAAATGGGATCTTAAACCACACTTTTGCAAAAGGTGTTGGTACTAAACTTACATTTAAAAGTAAACTATATTCAAGAGCACAAATTTTGAGTAACAATACACTAGTTCAATATATGTGTTATAGGAAATAATAAGTTTCACAACTCCACATGCTATCACTTTTTCTGAAAACAGTTTTCGGTTTCCCCAAAAACACGCATTTGGCTATACCCGTCACCTTAATATGGGTACTTATAATTTATTTATTAAAATCTATCTTAAGATTGAAATATATATACCTACATATAATGATGAAGGAACATATTTTGATGAAACAAATTAACATCAACTTACATAGTACTAAGGCCTCTAATTCTACGACTTAACTGTTAGGTTATGATCCCTGCTAGGTCATTGTATGACAATGACGTAGTTCGTTGATTTGATTGAAGATATTTGTTCAGGTCAATATTGGATTTGTGTAGGTGTATTTGGGTTCAGTACCTGGCGCTTAATCAAATAAAACTGTTATTTTACCGTAGGTAAGTAAATTCGTTTGAGCGTGAGGCAAGATACCTATAGGGGCACAAACCTACCTAAGTAAATAATTAATTATCGATAAACGGTTAAAACCATTAGGAAAAAAATACGATAAGATGACAGGTAATCTCGATGTTCTCAAAAGATACAGTGTCATTGTTGTTTTTTGTAATATTTTTGCAAAATATTACAGCTATCCCAAAAAGTTACTATTTTATTGGATGGTTCTATATAACTACTAAATCGGGATATTTGAGGAAGTATACCCTCGAGTCAGAACCTGAATAATTTACTCGTTTAGTTTTAGAGTTTCAGAACTATACTAAGATAAGATATAGATGGTTTGGTAATGCATTTGAGATGGGAATGAGATCGAAATCGGAAAAAAAAACTTTTTAAAACTTTGATGACGTTTACTTGGCAGTTTTTGATCCTTTTCGCTCCATTTTGGTGCAATTTTGTAGCTACTTGGTCACTGACTTGAAGTTTGTGGTCTTAAAGCAAGGTGCGAACGTGAGAAACAACAATGCCTAGCTCACCGCGATTGTGGTAAGCAATTTCTTCAGAATTAGTTTTGTAAATTGTGTGTACTTTTGCAAATTAAATGACAAGGTGCTTCACGACATTCGTGGTTACAGCACCTTGGTTACCTATATTTGAATTGAAAGCTTGATGAGTTAGATACCGCTACCTTTGCTGTGGCGGATATACAAGTACAAGGTTCTGAGAGGTAAACAATCATTAAATATAATGGTCGTCAACACTTGCTTGACGATATTGACTGACAATACGCACGACCTTAGAAGTCATGTCACAGAATAAAAATAAGTGGAATATGGTTACGAATTATGATCATTTAGGACAGTTGACTAATCAAGAAGAATATTTTTATGCGAAAATCTTTTAAGGTAAAAAAATATATTATGTACATGTTGACTTGAGATCCTCGGTAAAAAAAGGAATAAATTGTTAAAATCATGAAAGATTTACATAGTTCGGTAACGCTGACGTAAATCATCCGACGATTACACTAACGGCCGGTTTCTCGAACGATGATCAACGAAAAAATCAAATAATTACTATGTGTCAAACTCGGATCAATCGTGTTTTGGGTTTCCAGAAACCGGCCGTAAGATAATTTAGTCACGACCCATTTTGAGGCACGATTACAAGCAATGATTTTTGTATCACAAAGCTTGGATACAAAAATCAATTAAATTAGAAAAGTGTTTAAATCAATAAAATATATTAAAACATAAAAATAAAGCATAAAAAAAGTCTTCAGTCGAACTCGAAGTTGACTTTTATTTCTACTATAAATAACTTCAACAGGAATAATTATCTTCGACACCGTCCACACGAAGAAGCGTCTATATTTCATTTCAGTGCCTCATTACTTAGAAAATTCCCTATATATTTTTCCCTAATGGCTGGATATTACCTCTAATTGGACAGAAGATAGACCAGACTTGCATAAGGGGATTGACTTAGCATCTATTATATTAATACTAAGAACTTGTCAATGTTTGTTTTCGCATACCCATCGGTCAATGTCATCGCGATGTTTTGGTATTTAAGTATTTCTTACTAGCTGGTGCCCGCGACTTCATTTTGCTATAGTTATATTCATAAATACACACAATATCAGTTTATACATAAATGTAAAGTTTTATTAAAATCCATTCAATAGTTTTGGCGTGAAGAAGTAACAATCACACATCCACACATCCATACAATATATTTCGCGTTTATAAAATTAGTAGGAAGTGGGATTAGTAGGATAGAGAATAGGATTAGTAGGATAGGAAGTAGGATTTTACAGTGCATTGCGTATTTTTTTTTAATCTGATTATTTGTACAAGCAAAGTTATTCCACGATTAAAGAATTATCGTCTTGGATATAAAAAGGCGACGTCCGAAAAGTTTATCTTACATAGGTACGTTATTTAATGCTCGACTCTTTCAAGTTCAAATACTTGTGGGCATTTCATTACCTGCAGTATTAACCTTATGTGAATACTGTAATTCGTGACTAACCATTTATTTAGTATCGGTAAGAGCAGGTTCTCGATAAGGACTTTTTAATTTTCCCTTTAAAAGGTTTTTAAATTGAATGCTATCACGCCCTGTGTTCACCAATAACCGCATGGAAAAGATGCAAAGATACTAAAAGTTACAGGTCTTTGCTGATGATTTATAGCCTCCTGGGCCACTTATTAGCCCATGTCTCGGAAATATTTTAGTGCCTGGGATATTTTAAGATGCACCTATACTATCCTCGCTGTTTAGGTAGGTAGCCTTATCCACACGAAAGACAAGATCGAAACGTGTGGAGACTAAACCACGGGTTCCCTCAATATCCTTTTTTTCTTTCATTATCATACTGGGTCAGTTGCCATCCTAATAAGATAAAAACTAGGTACATGACAGGGCTTAAAACATTCAGGAGGTACTATAGTAGTACCTATAGTAAAGTTGTTAGTTTTTGATCATAATCATAACTATTTAGTAGTTAAAACATATTTCACAGTAGTAGTCATTTGTTTATCAGCCAAACCGAGCGTGATCGGCGTGACGTCACGTCATTGTTTGAACCAAAGCTTTTGCTATTGTGCGGGATCGCTCCTTTCCAGAAGAATCAATTGTACTCTTTCGCCTTTTCTATTAACAGGCCCTATTTAAAAGCGTACAATAGCTCTGTAAACGTTGTCATTCATATTTAAATTCATTCTATATCATCGGGTATGCAGTCAGCGTTCGAAGCTTCCTGTTAATGAGTACCTAGTTCGTTATCATTGGCACTCGGTCAGACGCGGTTGAAGTTGCAACATTTTGCCACTGTGATTAGGCAAAATACCTAAAGGGCTCGCTGACGAAAGTGTTGTAAAGTGGTTTTGATGACATACGACGAGTACATTTTAAAATGTAGATATCTTGTACTTTTGTTCGCCATTTTTCGATTCAATAGTGAATTTATTTGTACTGCAAATGACCAGTGTTCCAATGTTTTACATTAGATTAGAGTAATAATAAAACATATGTTTTTATCGCAGAATACATACGGGTGGAGACCGCGTTTAGGCAAGCGTAGTGTAAGACGCCCTCCGACGAGTTGGAGCGACAATCTACGGAGTGTAGCTGGCAAACACTGGATGAGAAGAGCCGAAGACCGGGCTCAGTGGCGCGTCTTGGGAGAGACCTACGTCCAGCAATGGACTGATGTAGGTTGATGATGATGATGATAGTTGGGTAAAAAAGCAGATACATTTTGGAACTACCAAATTTTATCTGAAGCAAACAGGAAGATACTGTCTCGCAGTGCAAACCTGAAACTCGGAGGCCGTAAATCTACAAGCAAATAAGATAAAACACCCAATCTGCATTGCATCAGCTAAGTCAACAATACGTAAGAGTTGGAACATGTTTATGTTGGTGACGAAATAGCTGTTCTACTTATAGGTGTTAATTCTATGTATACCTACAGTAGTTTAAAAAAATGAAAGATAATACGCCATAGAAGTGACCAAATTTTTCGAAAATAATGTTTGTGACCATCATCGACACGAAGAAGAAGACATCATCATTATCATATGGCAGGCGTCACAGCTCAGTTAGTAGCTCTGCCTTCCATGCTGTCGGTCGTGGGTTTGATTCTCACCCAGAGCACATTAATCTATTTAAATATCAATAGATAACATGCAAGTTGTAAATTATTATTATTAACACGAATGTTGTGAATGCGATGTTTTAAATGTAACAGTGTAATTATTTCAAACATAAATCAATGTTATACATATTTAAACAGAAACATTTCAGAATAATACATAACATCCGAAAACATTACCCTCATTTTTATTACAAGTTGGATAATGTTTCAGTTTTTTGACTGTTTTTATAATACGACACGACACCTGAGATTTTACATAAATCTATTTCACAAATATAATCTAACTACTACCTAACGTAGCAAAACCAAATAGTTATTCCATTTGCTTCTCCTATTTTACAATTTTCCTCATGCACGTGACATTTTTTTAAACTATACAAAGTATACACAATCCGACCATAAATAATCAATTTGACCCAATGACAACGGTCTTTACGATTGATTCAATTGTAATTGGCTATCATTTGTTTTCAAAACCTATAGAAAACGAATAAGGAACGATTTTACCCTCTTTTTGCTCTGCGTAGTCGGGTAAAAATTAGAGTCCGACCGAAACTGGTTTTCCGGCCGAAACCGAAACCGAAACCGAAATTCGGCCGTGGCTTCACTTTCGGCCGAAACCGAAACCGAAACCGAAACTCACGTGGTCAAGTATAAAATTCCCTAAAATACAAAGGAAAATGGCCCCCAACGAAAATAGTCCCCCAGGGTTGCTATTTGGTACGTTAAAAGGGCTTACATTTTACTATAATTACGAAAAAATCCGTCCCAAAGAAATCCAGACATTCTGAAAATAAAAATTATTTAACATTTAACTTTTATTTTAACTTATTTCTTCTGAAGGCCCACAAAAATGGATTTAGTTGCGTTTACGATGGCATTAAATGAGCTTCATTTCATTTTTAGATTGTTTAAAAATCCAACCTGTGGGAATCGAAATATTTCTGAAAAACTGTTTTTTTTTACAATACTACATAGTTTTCAGGAATAACTAAACTTTTACAGTTGTAATTTGAATTAATTTAAACGCAATCACAGGCATTTTTGTGGGCCTTCGAAATTCGGAGTACTACGACGATAAATAAATAGTCTAAGATCCGGCTGCAGGATTACTGCGCTCATCTGTTTTTTGCTGAAAACTGATTTTTTATGTATATTTATAATTAGGAGAATATATATTTATCAGGTTGCCTAGCAAATTTTGGCCGCCAGTATGTTTAATTAAATTATTTTTAATTATTTTTTTGGAAAAATATCGTTCACTTGTTTTTTAAATCAAATAACGTCTACATCATGGCAATTAATATGAAGATTCAAAAAAATCAGCAACCCTTATTTGCGGGTAGATTTTATTAAGCAAACAAATATGATAAAAAATAGAAAAAAAATAGATTTAATTTGATATACAATTAATAAATAAACGTTAGGCACGTATAAATATATCGAAATCATACCTGTTTACTGCTGGCTGCGAAGAGGTACGGCCAAGTGCGCAACGGCAACCGTGATTTTTTTGAATCTTCATATAAATTGCCATTACGTAGACGTTATTTTATTTAAAAAACAAGTGAACGATATTTTTTCTCAAAAAACAATTAAAAATAATTTAATTAAACATACTGGCGGCCAAATTTTGCTAGGCACCCTGATAAATATATATTCTCCTAATTATAAATATACATAAAAAATCGGTTTTCAGCAAAAAACAGATGAGCGCAGTAATCCTTCAGCCGGATCTCGTACTAAAAAAACAGTTTTTTCAAAACATCACGACTTCTATGGGACGGATTTTCAATAAAAATTTTGCAAAGGGAGGCAAGTAAAATCCCTTTCAAACGTAGTATGTGTCAATCCTAAGAGACAATTTTTTAGTCGTGGCCCACGCTCCATAGAGAATTGCCTATTCTCCTTTGGTGCATTTTACCAATTATTCTGCATTTGACTTCAAACCATTAAAAATAAAACTGTAATAATAACCCTAATATAAAATATCATTCATGGACATTTCACACATGGCACTCGGGTCCAAAACTGGGTAAAGCTTGTATTATTGGAACATTTAGTTGCTGATAGAATACATAAATACATTGGTTTTTTTAAATACGTACATAGTAACACCTAACACTGAACAAATATTTATGTTTATCACTGGGTATTACCATGTATGTATGTATTTACAAAATAAAATATATATAAGTATTCTATCAGTAACCTGGTTCCCATAGTACAGGCTTTGCTTAGTTTGGGACTTGAGTGTGATGTGTGAATTGTCCAGCATTATTTATTAATTAATTACTTACTATCTCTTTTTATAATATGCGACTTGATTTGTTTGTAACAAAACAAAGTAACTGACTCAATATTTAAATTAACTAGCGTGCACGACAACTTCCGAAATAAGTTTCGGTTTTGGCCAAAGTTTCGGCCAAATTTGGCCGAAACCGAAACTAAAACCGAAACTTGAATTTTGGCCGAAATTCGGCCGAAACCGAAACCGAAACCGAAACCGAAACTTCGGTCGGACACTAGTAAAAATATTCCTCTTTTTTTCGATAAAGTTGACGTCAATATTGCGGTAGTTGACGCTATCGTACAGCACAGCGTGCGAACGCTCATGATTAGCATACTTTCATGATGTAGTCTAAATTATTACCGTTATTATGTGTCGTTTACTTACATTACGTATTCGTTTGCTATTATTACGTTATTTTATACCTAACATTTTAGAAGTTCTATTCTAAATCTCAATACTTAATCTGAGTGACGTTAATGTTGGTACTTACATATAATATACCTATAAATTAAAAAATATCCTATGACTTATTTCACCTATTCTCGTATTTATTCATAAAGGCTAATGGAAGTTTTATTTATTTCTGCAATACCTGTATCAGATTTGACTGATTAGGAGCCAAATCTCGAATGGAGTCGAAGTGAGTCTGAACCAAGTTGCAGTCAAACTGGACTACTTTCAAGAACATTTGCACCATCTATGAGAATCAGTTCATTCGTGAACTCCCTGTATTTATTACGCTAAAGAATTGCGCAAAATAATTACCATCTTTACTTTTCTTCGTACCTCTTGTTTATAAATTAAAGGCAGCTTAATGTAAAGTTTTAAATAGACTCTAAACGGAAATGGCTAGAATACATCCTTGCTAAACGTCAGTTCTAGCAATTGAGTGGAAATCAGTATGCGGGCTGTTACTTGTAGTGACAATATACGAACAAAGGGAATCCAAGCAATATTGGCGTTGAGACCCTTTTAAAGGGTTGAAGTTATATTGAGGCTATTTTTAGACAATAATCAGTAAGTAATCAAATGTAAACGAGGGCACAAAACCCAAAAATCGCTCTACGCACTATCTGTATAATTATTAGTCTATGGTCACATATAATACCCTCAATTGGGCATAGGCCTTCTCTTACTCAAAACTTTTTTTCGATCCTAACATTCTATCATAATGCTCAACCTCATTATTTGGCATTGACATTGGTTTTTTAATGTTACTTATCAAACTGGCACACCATTCATAAGGTTTAAAAAAAAGTTTTTTTTTTTTTAATAATAATTCTGTTGTGCCAGTTCGTTCCAAAATTTGAATAAAGAATTGTATTTAGTTTTCCAAAAAAGCTGTTCCAAATTCAAATCTAGTATTCTGTGGAATAAGATAAGCGCCGCGTATTTCTGTTTCCCTAATTTTTATTAAAAAAAATACTTGCAAAATAGCAAATTCGCTAAATGATATAAGCCAGAAAAAAAAAGGTAAACGCTTCTTGCAAGGCTATGATATGGAAGGCTGGCACGGTGTGGTGTTGAGCAACGATTCACCGCGTGCTTTAGACCGTGATCTACATTGTAAGTTTTTAATTTGATTGTTCGGTACGCTGGTCAGCTAACGTGTTAATTTGGTGCCGTTCTGTGGGTGATATATTTGATTCGCGTGCGTCTATGTCTTCTGTATTTAAATTCTGTGGAGTAAAGATAAATATTTAGCCAAGATTTTTTGTTTTTTGAGTATTCAACTTGCAAAACAAAACTTAGCTTTTACACAGTGAGAATTATAAAAATACTTTTGCGATTTCGTTGTTATTGGAGCAGTCAAATTATGAAATAAGTGACGAATAATGATAGGTAAAACTTACTCTGAGGAAGGTCGCGATTTTTTGTTGCGCTTTGATATTTTAATATTACGTCTTAGCGCGTGACTATTCTGTAATAATCATTTGAATGCTTTAAATGCAATTCTTCGTTAACAAGCATGTAGTTAATTATAAATACTGTAAAATCGACAGTATAATAAAGAGATCACATGCTTTGAAATTACGACCAGCACTTTGAATAATAAATAAATATTCATAGACTTTTCTAATAACGTCATCTAATTCTAATCTAGAATAACTTGTAGGTACTATGGGAAGTAGATTGCTGATAGAACACTTCAATAAAAATGAGTTTTTTTTTACGACGACGTAAATATATTGGCTCTATCACTAGCAAGATATACCAATCCTAGAAATATGAAGATTCGTAATACGCTTACCAAGCTAAGCGTATTACGATAGACTATCGTGATGTGTTGTGAAGTGTCAAAACCAAAATATCTTTGAATAAATCTAGTCAATCTTAATTATTTGTAATTAAGTATTGAATGAAATCGTAAAATCGATAATTTAATAAAGAGATTAGGTACAGGCTGTAAAATAATGACCACCACCTTGATTACTAGCTAAATAAATTATATGTAATTATTTACATATAGTTTTGTTCAATCGAAGCTTGAGCGAAGCAGAGAAGCAGCTTGCTATATTGCTTCTATCTTGATAAAGCTAGTCAGGCCTCTTGCTTCTCTGACATTGTAAATCCACTCGCATACAATGTCTGTCAGTATCGCACTTCCCGGGACTATTTTGTTTCCCACACATTTACCATACAAATCGTTTTGACCACACTCGCTGGGCGTTCTGACGCGGTCGACCAACAGTTTACTTTATTAAGTTTACTGTAAACTTTGCAAACTGAATAGAAATGCATGCAGGAGCCCTCAACATTTTGACAGTTTATTTACTGAGATTTGTTGGTACTATAGTTTTTATTCATTAATATTATTTTCTGATTGCTGTGCTGACTCCGTCACTCTCAATTTATTTTATAATTAAAGTGAATATAATAATAATGTAATAATTGATATAAAACAGGCAGTTCTGAGCTTTTTATAAAAAAAAACATTTTTATGGCATATAATATAATTAAAAATATAATAGCAAAAGAGTATTTTTATTTAGAAAATATATGTACATAATTAGTTGATAGACTAATAACAGTTACATTATGATTTGTATCGAAGAACACCTAAGAATTATCAAAATAAAACTCCGTTAGAGGTTAAGAGTTACAAGGTTCGCAAGAAAATACTTCTTACAATAAATAATGCAAATATTAAAGATTTGTATAAAATATATCTTCTTGTTTAGTAAAACTGGTATATTTGAAGAAGACTTACGATGCATTGTATCATCTGCAACAAAGAACAGCAATTTCACTGCCCGACACGACATCAGGATACAATACCGTCGTTATAAAATGTCATATAACTTACGTTTTCTGATGGTATTTGCGCCTATATTGTTATTCTTCTTCTTCTTATATAACTTCTGTCCGTCAATACGACAGGCAATTCTGCCAGTGTCAAGTGTTTATTTCAAATATATATTTCAGTCATGTCAGTCAATGGTCAAATTGACTGTCATTTGTTTAAGGGAAAAATGGTGGAGAATTTTCTCTTCAAACCTATGGGAATCAAATCCCGATATCTCTTATAAGACTTTTATTACAACAGTTTATACATCATGCTATAACCTCAAGTATTTTTGGCTAAAACTCCATTAAAATAGACAGCAAAACTCAACATACCATTAGAAAAACTATTAAAATAAGAATGCTGTTTTATTAAAATGGAGGCTTATTGATATCGTATCGTGTCGATATCGTTATCGAGCAGTGTGATATCGGTTCATAGCCGGAGGTAAGCACAAGTGCTGTTGTGCGCTTGGGCGGATGAATGTGAGTTATGACGATAAACTTACTGACGCATTCTTTCGTAGAATCGGATAATGTATTGCGGACTTTGCGCCGCAAGTATTTCTTAAATAAAATAAATGGTAGATACGGGTACATCTTCTAAATGCTTTGGTACAATTGCGGTTAAGTACAATTTTAGTAGGTACCATTATCAAAATTAATATTATCTCTACAGTTCATCATAACACAATATTGAAAATTGTATTAACTTGTTTTTCTACTAAAAACAAAATGTTAAAAAAAAAATGGTAGCACTCCGGGAGTGCCGGCAGAAGTGAAAACTTCAATATTAACGTTGTGTTTTCACTTCAAAAATATAACCACAGTCGTCATAATGACAATGACAATCACAATGACACAGACACATTCGCGCAAGCGCGAATGTGTTTTCACTTTTAAGTTTTCACTTCAAAAATATAACCACAGTCGTCATAATGACAATGACAATCACAATGACACAGACACATTCGCGCAAGCGCGAATGTGTCTGTGTCATTGTGATTGTGTCATGTCATTGACATTGACACAACGACGAAGACAACGAATGATGAACGTCACGTTCGATGAACGTCACGAGTCACGTGACCCTGACTGAGTTTTCACTTCAATAAGATGGAAGCGATACAGTTAAATACAAGTTAGGCGAAACGATTCGTACGATATAATAGCGTCTATCTGGTTATGCGCGCGCGGCGAGCGATACGTGTTTCCCGTGCGAGGGTGCTCAGAGAGTGTGTCGGCTGCCGACGCGCGAGTGCCGCTCCTCGGTCCTCCGCCCCCGCGCTCCGCACCGCACCGCGTGTTGGCAGCGCCTTGTACTCGCCTTGTACGATGTCGCCACAACACTATTTAATTGTTTGAGTCATACGTCGCGTGACCGCAAGTGTGTTCTTTTGTCGTCTCTTGTTTTACGAGCAATGTATAAAAATTAAATAAGATCTTACGCTTTTTCGACGTCACGTGACCCTGACGCGAGTTTGAAAGTTTTTACCCACCCAGCGCCGCTAAAGAAGTTTTCACTTCAAAAATTTAATCATGTATTCAATTCTTGAAACTACTTATAATAGGCTCTACTATAGGTACCTAAAGTTAAGCATCCTATATCTAACTGAGTTGCAAAGTTTTTTTGAAGGTTGTTCTTAGACAATCTAGTAAACCTTCACATTTTAGGTTACTCCATTTCAATGCAAATGTTTGTTTTTAACATTCATATTTCACAAAACTAGATTTACATTTGGAGTAGGTAGTCGCGACACGAAAACTTTTAATCTTTCGATCGAGCGACGAAGAAGGCCAGGTTTTAATTTCCGCTAGACCAGCGCCATATTGAAAAAAAGTTACTTTGTAGAAAATCTTAAGAGTAGTCTTGTATTTATTTACTAACGGTCTAACATATGGTATAAGCTAACTTGCGCTGAACATTATATTAAGTCAAATAAAAAAATACATTAATATAAAACATAACTTTAAGATTTAAGTCCAACTTTCTTGTATAAGCACTATTTTGATTGTGACTAGACTATTGACGTTTTAAGAGATTAGATTTTAATTGGAATTCAGTAATCCTAATAAGTAAAACTCATAAACTTATACATATATTCTATTTCTTATTCCACCTGCTTTCTACATTTTTATTTCTTCAAGAAGTTTCAATAACAAACCAATCAGCACTGCAGTGAGTAAAACCTTCGGCATTTCCAAATTGACCAATCGTGAATCACGTTTTCCGTACTGTCCGAAATTTGAAATTAGATGATTATTCGACTTATTATTTTGTATGTCGTGTGTTACCGCATGTCGTCTTACCCTCTCACTTTTTATATCACGCTTTTGAAGGTCGGTTGGGTTGTCAGACTTGACAGCTACTGCCTTTTATAGACGGATAGAGACGGATCAATCATTTTATTTTACAACGACGAAGGTTTATTCTTTTCGCGTGTATGTTTGATATCTGCAAACTCAAGGAATACTTATATATAGGAACTAGGTACTTATAGGTAAACCAGCTTTGCACGGATAGTTTTATTTAGGTACACTTTGTATCTCGCTCGCTAACGGCCGGTTTCTGGAAACCCAAAACACGATTGATCCGAGTTTGACACATAGTAATTGTTTGATTTTTCGTTGATCATCGTTCGAGAAACCGGCCGTAAGTGTACTTTAATTTTAACATCATTGTTATTTTTATATCTTATCACTCTGTCAAAATAAAGACACATAATTTATCTAAAATCACGTGTTAAAAGTCTATAAAATAAAAATGACGTCATGCCAGCGCCGCTGCGACAAATGTTTAGGAATAAATAAATATTTGATTGTAATCTTCCGAAGCTTAAATAAATTTAAACTACTTACTTATGTAATTTAATGACTTATTAGTCTTAAACTTACATATGTAAAGTATTACTATGTAAAGAGGCTTCTAACAGTTCAAATCGATCAATCGATCGCAGCCTTGGCAGTGGGCGACCAAACATGTTCAGTGCGAAGAATAAAATACCAAATGCCACTGGTTTCTACAAATAAATACGAGTACAACAATTTTTGCAGCAAAATGTACAATCGTTTTCAAATAGGATTCTGTCTGCCTGTCACTGATAATGTATGCGAAGACAATATTAAAATATGAGACAAATTCTTATAAAGCGTATGGTTTAAACTTTAAACAAAGCCTCCTTTATTATTGTTATTTATTGCAAATTGAAATTGTTAGAAGTGGATGTTAGTTATGAATTAAACTTATTTTTGCAATTTAAATATTTTTTTAATATAAAAAAAAAAGAATAGAATATGTCTTTATTGTACAACAGATATATAAAAATATAACAATAATACAAATAAACACATTAAGGTACAATGGGCGGTCTTATTGCTATAAGCGATCTCTTCCAGACAAGACAGAACAGATTGTTACATTTTTATTTTAGGTGAGTATTATTCTATATTTAAATACAAATAAACACAGGACAATTACAGTATTTACCTTAACCGTTGCAAACGATCCTATAGTTCTTTTTATAAAATTCAATTAAAAATGCTTCGTGGGCATTCCAAAATATTTTTTATGCAAATATACAAAACACAGTTTTTGAGATTAGGTGAACATTCAAAAGAACAGGGTGTATGTCATCCACTTTTTTGAAATCTAGTCGTTGCTAAAACGATGTAAATCATTCCTGTAATATCAAAGGATGTTTTTACAAGTCGCTGACAATGTAAAAACACTTTTTATTTATAATATCTTACTCGATCGTTAGATTTTTTATTACCTTTTCTATTTTGAACACTCATTAAATACTGGTTAGATAGATAAGCACAGTTTTTAAGTACTTTGTTTAACACTATCTCAAAAGATATTTCAATGTAAAGTATAAGCTATAAATATGAGTATTTATAAAACTATTATATGATAACGGTCTATCTCATAAAAAGTTAACGCAGAGTTGATGTATGGATTACCATACGTAATGATGACATAAAGCCAACGCTAACTTTTTATAACTTATGGGGTAAAACTATTATTTTTAGAACAACCGGGATCAGTTCTTAAAGTATTCTGATCTAAGCACAATTAAGATTAGTTATGGGTTTGGGTGTTGCGATGTAGCATATAAATACAAAACATTATAAAAACCGCCACACTATTATCAAAAACTCTCTGATTCAGTACACTTAATTATGAAAACTCGTGAAACCACTGATATGGTAACCAAGCGCTGAGTTTTATGATCATTTTATGTATGCACTTACACAAGAAACTACGAAGCAATCAAAGGGATCCCGTTTACTTTAAAACGGAATGTATAATTATTACCGACCCACGAGACGTTAATAATAGTTATTTCGGATGAGATGAATTTCCTCTGTTTGATCGTGTAATGTATTTGAATTGTTTCTAATCTCCTTTTTATTTTATAACTGTACATAACAATCACCATTTCGTGCACTTTAAAGTTTCACATGGATTGTAAAGAGACTGTCGGTGCTCAAGATTTATTTGATTTGTTTCAGAAGCGGGATAAGATCGAGGCGCCGGCGCGGCGCCCACCTCCACGCCGCCGCTGATGACAGAATAAATTGTGATGCTGGCACGAACAGGACCCTACAGGAAACTGCGTCCTAGAGGACGACGAAGGACGTTCTAGCCCAAAGTTTAGTTCTATAGTGAAAGTGCCTTCTGCAATTATGTTGGGTAATCGCCGTAACTTAATATTTAGGGTCAGCATTGTCATAAACATTGCTGTGCTCCTTTACGCAGCGTTACATCTCTCTGGAAACACCACGTCCACCGGCGAGTGGATCCCGATCACGGCTGACGGCTCCGAGAGAAGCCTCGACTTCCGGTACCTCAACCGAGATGACGTCAGAAACGAAACCGAGACTAGACCGGCTGACTCCAGTGTTAGGATATTTGAAGAGTCGACTTCTCAAAAGTCGCTAGTACCTTCGACAGTTCCCACTACAAAAAAGACCGCTTCAAGTACCGCGTCGGTCGCGGACTTGGAGAAAAAAATCAGTGCTGTGCCATTAGAATTAGAATTGATGAATGAGACGCTGGACATTGTTGATGAGAATGCGTTGTCGGATGCGACGCTGGCGCGACTGGGGTCGCTGCTGGCTTGTACGGACAGGGAGTTTAACACTCAAACGCTGCAACGTGGGGAGTACTGGGTGTTGAAGAACTACGTGCGTGCTGATCACGGCATGGTGCAATGCCAAGAGTCGATCACCTACACCACTCACGCTGGGTTCGAGTTCCTCGATAACGTTTTGCCTCTAGTTGAAAGGTGAGTGATAACCTAATAAAATTAACCATCCCATCAAATCTATATATACTCTTTTGTACGGAATTTGCCTATAATTCAGTGTGGGGATAGGAGCGGAATATGTTTCTACTTAATTGTTGCATAATCACTGCAGTGTTGCTGCGTTTGGAATTCAAGGGTGTGAGTTAGTGAAATTCTAGGAATCGTCAAGCATTCTTTATACTAAAAGCTGCACAAACATCATTTATTGACTTTACTTTTATTCTAGTCTCAAAACGGTTCACCTTTATTTACTTATAAGTGAAAGCTATTTCTAAGAATTTCAGAAGATGCTTGGCATAGAAATTGAATTTGGAGCTACAAAAAACCACAAAAATGTCGATTCACGTAAATAAAAATATTACAAGATTTGCTACTTTTTAGCACTTTTACAGTTTTATAATAGTATCTATAGATGATACGAAACAATAAAAATTTTAGAAGCGTGTCTAGAGCAATTTAGCAACATTGCAGACGTCCATAATTAGATGTGTCGTCATTAGCGACACACCTCTCACGATTTATTTGGCAACTAGAGCTAGTAACTCTGAGCAATGCAATCTTCATAAAAGCTTTCATTTATTTTAGATTTAAACTTGATTACATGTTCTGGTTTTTGTGCCATAACGATTTGATTGTTATCTCACAATTATCTTAAACCTAAGAATATAATCCTCTTGACAAAACATGTTTAAAATACTTGACAGGATGTCATTGAACATAATACAACATGTACGGCAGGTTTCTGGAAACCCAAATCACGATTGATCCGAGTTTGACACATAGTATTTATTTGATTTTTTCGTTGATCATCGTTCGAGAAACCGGCCGTACTAACCTTGCGTTATTCAAAACTTAATTGTCATTTCATTTCGACGAGTGTCATCTTTACTAGTAGTACAAGTGTGCAGAGAGACATTTTTTCTTGTATTGATGAGTAATAAAACGTTATCACAAAAAAATTTAACCGCCCAAATAACCGAAAAGCAATCATTAATGTACTTACCTTTTATTCTATCCTAATTATTAAGTTCTTAAACTTATCATCAGATGTTAAAATAAATAAATAAATATTCACGGACATTACAGACTACAGTTTCAAAATAACATTACAGTGTAAAAACCAAATTAAGTTCACATTGAACAGTTTGATAGGTATATTTTCGAATCTTTAACTTCATTCAATTATCAAGCAAGTGTGAATCATATTTCCCTGTAAAGGTACTCGTACGAGTGCATCTTCATGAATCTTAACTTATTAATTCATGATAGGTCTACCGATGTAGAGCATAGCTAAAACGTCTTTCTCAGCAAAATTAAATTTTAATTAAGCGTGAAGCGTAAAATAGATTTTGATACAAATAAAAAATCTGTTAGTCTACCCACAAAAACATTTTGAACGGTACTCAAATAAACGGTTTTTTAAATGTATTGATGCAAGATACAATCAGATGTGACGAATATTCACTACTTTACGAGCATTACTGTTATCTATTATCTATTTCTTAAATTTGTAAATATGTACTATGCTAATACTAAAATTTATTCACAAACAAACTTACAACTATTACAGTATTTACAAAATGTACATAGGCATATAAAATACATAAAAAACAGTTGAGCACACCGTTGTAAACGATCTATAGGTAGTTCAACTGATCCAAATCAGTACTAATCGGAAGCGTACCCAAGATACTGGCTGCATTGTGCTGAATAGCACTGCTGATATGCTGGGCCAGATACTCACCAGCCCTCGGGTCACGCGTCCCTAATACTTGTTATTTGAGTATGAAGGTTGAAGGTGGCCCTAATGTTGATGTGGTGACTTCTGCCGATAACAATACAAAACCACATTTAACACGTCCAGTAAGGACGTGAAGAAGTTACCTCATTCTTTACAACCGATATAAAAACTATCTCATTATTATTATTAATGTTTATCAATTTTCAGACCACATATTACATATTTTTAGGAGACACTTGTGTTTCCGATGCGTCATTGTCATACTCATGTAAATGACTTAGAAGAAATCTACCCGGTTTCAACATTGAACAAACATCAACACTTTCGATTTCCTCAAGAACACACGTCCACTTGACGTGCTAATGGAACCTATACACAGACCAGTCTGGAACTAAATGTGTTAGCACAATTCACAGATATCATATGAACACGTAACAATATTAGACGAGTTTTTACTTTTTTAAAAGGTTTTGGAGAAACAGACATACTTCGTCGTGAGCATTATTATACTCCCTGTGTCACTGTGAATATAAAATACATATATTTAGTGATTATAATTTATTGTAGTGATTGTAACCCGCCATCGTAATTCAGTTTCACCAAGATAAAAGATATTTATTTTCCCAAAATAAGTCTAATAAACTTGGTTTTATACGTAGGATAATATATATTTGGGTTTGTTTTGAGAAGTGCTATAAGCTTGATATACGTGCACCTAATCGTCAGGTGTTTCAAAATCATACTTCAAATATTTCTAAGTAATTCTTCTACTTACCATTGTAATTATGGAGTTTGGGTATATAAAAATGTGCAATTATCTCATATTTTACTCTATGACCAGCTCTTTTGCACCTAATGTATAGTTATCTCCGTTGGCTGGCTCTATTATTAGTTTTGTCGAAATTGTTACTCAATTTTACTCCAATTTGTAGCTGCAATAATACATCTGATAAAGAGCGCTTGTTAAAGTTGCAAAATTGATGACAATGTGTAATTTTAAATCGCTTTGCCGATCGGCTATTTTAGATTATCTGATTTGAAAATAATGAACCTTCCTAATATGACCTCGTTTTTGATCGAAACTTATTTATAGAATTTTATAGTGACACAAGTAATCATATACAAACAGAAACCTAACCTAACCGAGAGTTTTTCATTTGATACAATTAAAACTGAGTGTGAACTGTCAAAATTTTATCGAAAACTGTTCGAAAAATATCTAAAAATACCTTCTATATATGGTCATTTATTAGCAACGGTTTCTAGGGTAACCTACTACCACAGGGTAATAATATTACCTTCCTATAAAAGCTGGTGCAATTATAGACACTTAACTACGAGAACTTAACATATTTTACAGGCATTGTCTTATTTATATATAATGCATTTTGTGGCAAAATTAACCGCTTAGAAAGAAAGCTCGTCTCAGTGTTTTTTGGCGAACATTACAGACATGTGTGCTGACAAACGTTGAAAATTATTCTATGTCTGGGTGTTAGCATGCATTCACAAAAAACATGTAGATATTATAAATATTCTATCAGCAATCCAGTTTTCATAATAACCTTTGCTCAAGACTAGCGTTGCAAGAAATGTCTATGTAAAAATATTCGCAAAAAAAAAAACAGTTTTCAAAGAAATCTACTATTGCAGTACTTATAATACTTTTTATAAATACACATAAAACAGTTGAGTTATCGGCAGACCGTTGCAATCTATAGACAACTCAACTTATATTTTTTAATAAACTTTATTATTACCCTAGCTAACCACACGTTTGAACCACGTCCAGTTAATAAAGTCATTATAAATGAATATCGGCGCATTAAGTAACGTTAGTTGTTCCCATGGCCGACATGGCGAGATGTGTATCGAGGGACATTACTCCACTTTCTGTGGCGATGATGCGGCGTAATGCATGTTACACTTCACTAACCGCCGCATTCCTATTAGTTCCTGGAGACCCGATTCTATGAACAGATGAATGTACTTTCGATCTTAGAATCTTCGAATCGCTGCTTTGCGATCATTAAATGCATGAAAATGGTGTGCTAAAATCATTTTCATAAAAATAACCAATAACATGTACAATACGCGGTCTAATCAATAAATGAATGTTTTTTAGAGATAACTATTTAATTAAATTCTCGTTTAAACTAAGTTGTACCTTGATAAAAACTAGATATTGTTTTTTGAACCAACATATCATATCCGGATCGTATCGGTGTCGGTATAAGGTGCGCTTTATATGTGAGGAAGAACTCACTTAAAAGTAACCTTACCTGCCCATAGTCCTTACTACGCAGTTATTAAACTAATAATATCAATTAATTATAAAAAACAGGTTGGTAATTTACCTCAATTCTCACTACAAACTGGCTGCACTTAGCTGATTCTCACGTTATATTTTTAAGCCAAAAAATTTGGACAATTTGTCGTCATTAGCACAATCAGCTTAGCATGACCGTAGACAAGATATTTCAAGGCAAAAAAAGATATTAGACTGCAGACAATTTTGTCATCACAAACTTTATAACAAGCAGGCAATTCTGTCTCGACGAGTCTTTAGATATAGAAAAATAAAGAGCTCAAGAACATATTGACATAAAAATGAGTTTTAGTCTTTATAAGTTTGAGAGAGAATTTTAAATGTGTCATACTTATTTGGCTGACGCGACATCATACATTAAGTTATAGTCAAGGTTGCCATACGTCCCGTAACTACAGTATATACGGGACATTTATCCATATTCGGTGCTGCCATGCTGTACCGTATTGCCAAGTCTCGTTTTGTCATTGCGGAAATTCTCATCGTAATATGTTTTCTATGTGAATCACGCTTATGGGCAGGACATGTCCTTTCTATAAATTATGATGCCCTCAAGCAAGGTGAGGACAAAGTATTTTGAATAGTCAGTTAGTCAACCTTCATTGTCAAATTAAATTCGTCCGGGAAAGTACTTGCGTCTGACCTTGTGTTATATGACATTGGCAAGAGCATAATCATTTTATTACTACAGTTTTTACGGGTTATTTTGGTACTAGACACAGATTAGGTTAGGTTGTTCAGAATTAATCTGATAAAGTTAAGTATGCATTTCTTAATGGTCGAATTTAGCTTCAATTCCCTTTTTTAACCGATGAAAAAACGGAAAGACTCGAGTCAACGTGTATATATTTTTATTTTTGTACATGAAGTTGTCTTCATTTAAAACAAATTTATTGCATGTTTGTGACGATGCGTTATAATAATTTAATTGGTCACCTATTGAATTTACGTACCTACTCTAATGAACGCAAATTTTGTGGATATACATATTATACCATTTATCATGAATTGGATATTCCTATAACAAAATTCATCATTAATAGAGTCGGAATGGTCAATTGTTTCTTACAAACACGTGTAGTGTTCCAGTTTCAGTGTAGCACGGATTTACGGATGACCACGCGGGAAATAAAGAAACACTTTCATACATTTATTATTGCTGTTGTCAAGGCTACACATGTGACATACATATCAATTTTATTGTGAGGACATGAATATTAAATACTAATTTATTTGGTCAGAATTATAATTCAGAGACGGACAGAGACTATAATAAGTATACTTAGCTGTAACCATAGACATTGATAGATAAATAGACTCTTTTCTGTAGGTCTATAAATAAATAAATAAATATTAATGGTGATACTCTGAGGTGCCATTTATGAATCGAACTTAAATGGAGTCATGGAACTCTTCATAAATAAAAAACCATAAACAGCAATCAGCTCGATGGCATATAGAGGGCAAGACTAGGCTTTTTTTTGTGAATGATAATTTTATTTTTCTTTTCTTTATCATTTGTTTACGTTTCTCTTCTAATCTAGAGACTATTTTCTTATAAGTAAATACAAAAAAGGTTACAGTGGTGTGTTTTGCCATTGTGTTGTTATAATTTAAAATATTTGGTCAAAGGCATATTTTCATAAGATAACCACAACGTTTATCAAGTAACGTTCCATCTTTATGGAGCTGTTTGTGCAAATTTACTTATACTGTGACGTTTTATCTTTTTGTTTACGACTTTTATTGTAGCTTAATAGAACGGAAATGCGTAATGCTATTTTATAACTTAAAACAACGAACTTGTAAGTGAAAAATGATCTCGAACAATTCCGAAGCAGATTTTTTTCAAATAATATATTTTTTAGTTTAGGTACCCTCTTTTAATGAAAGTGACCAAATAAAACTCAAATTATGCTAAACCATGCGATATGTCTTAATCTCAATATATATGCATCGTAGAATATAAAAAAGCCTGAATAAGTAAACGCATCAAAGACATAAGTATGCTAAAATTATGACTTAATAAGATGTTTATGTTAATTGCGCATTTAAATACGATATTCCTAATATACTCTAAAGATTGTGCCTTGATTGTATCTTAGATAACCAAATGTAACTAATAAATGACGTTGCACTACCGGTCATATCTTCGATCTAATAAAAGAGTTTCGCACGCCTTTCTTATTTTATCAACAAAAAATGTTTCATATACTGACAATGACACAAAGAAAATATTTTTTTGGAAAAAAAAACATTTTCGTTTATTATTTTAACAATAGAGTATTTATAAATAAAACGTTTGATTACTTATTTTTAGTAATATGTACGGTAGTACGTTAGACGGCCATGACAATGTCAAAATAATTAAATAACGGGATAAAGAAGTGAATCTCCCCATTGAGTCACGCGCCAATTCAACTGAGATTGTACCTAATAACTGAACTCAAAAAATAATGAAATACCAGACGAGTGCTCTTTTTAATTGTTACTGTTTAATCTAGTCGATAAAATGGCTGAGCAGCACGCAATACCGAATATTTTAAGTCTACAACCGAATAGTTATGTAAATTAAAACCGGCCATCGAATTTCCATCGTGAAAAGTGAAAATAAGGCCGTTCTGTTTACACACGAGAACATCTCACATTTTATCACATAGGTGACAATTATTACGTAATTTCTAGTTTGGTCGTATAGTTTGGTCATATTATGAAAGATCTTTTCCGGACTGCTTTAGTTCGTATTTGTTATTTAAATATCTTAGGGAAATAAGCCCATTTAAGAGACTCTTAGGTGTTTTAACCTAAATTTAATCATTCATGTATGCAAGCAGTTTCATTAGTATCTGATGTTCAAAATCAGTGGTCTGTTAAATGAACTAGTCGTATAACACTTGGTCGGAAATATCTATCATCTTTTGCAGCCTGAAATGTAACCGCTGCTCCGCCTTTTGCGCGGCAACAAACAAACTGAGATTTTATCCTTTTCTTCTTGTTTTTAAGATATTGCATCGCTTCTATCGCGGGCCTTTTTTTATGTATAACATATTTTTTAGGCAAACGCTTGGTCGCAATCACATCTGATGTTAAATGATGATGCGGTCTACGGTGTAACGCGTTTGCCTAGATAGAACCTATTCACTCTCCTCTTGAAACCGTCCAAATTATATGCATCTGGAAACACCGACGTCGGCAAGGAATTCCATTACTTAGCGGACCTCAAAATAATCTAATTCTCATTCTACTACATTGTTTAGTTCACCCATTAAATATCGTATGCGTTACATTAGGCACATAATCATGTAAGTACATATTTATTTCACGTAAAAGTCATAACTCTACTAGTGCTGGTATCCATCGATCACGTGATATTCGACACGCCTATACTCGCTAATTAATGAAATTGAAAAAGTTACGTCATCTTCACCTATCCATCACTCTGTTTGTATAAAACCTACTTTTTCTTTGTTTAGTGACTATATTCATTTTGTATGCTTATACAAAATATTGTATGCTATAGTAGTGTTATATAGCATAGCAGTTAAGATCTAGAAAACACTACACTTAATATATATTATGTTTGATGAATAAGTTTATTTATCAATGAACAGAAATATAGTTTATTGTAGAGTTTCTATGTATTTATCTATACCTATGCATTTAAACATAAATGTTTATAAGTATTCTATAAGTTTTGTTTAATTAATAAGTTAAATCTAAAAGCACTTAAATTATTATTGCCTTTTTAAATTGAATTATTTATTAATTAACAATCCATAGATGAAAGAGGTAAATCCACTTTCACTGTTTTGTTTGTTGATCCAGAATAGAATACAAATTATAGTTTTATCTAAATTCAATGCTAATGTGCAAAAACCGTTCATAATAGCCCCTTAACAAGGTCGTTATTACATCAGCTACGATTTCGCTCGCACGTGGTCAGGAATGTATGGAACCGGTTAGGTAGGTTCAGAGCATTTGCTCGACTTCTAATATTATTGGTCTATAGTAAAGACTCTATACTAATAATATTAGAAGTCTATTTTACTTATAAGACCCAGTGTCTGAGATATGAATTTATAATCGAACAAAATAGTAGTTCGATTAAAAAAAAAACATCCCTATCAGATTTACTATTTGTATTTTCATGTCCTGTTCAGTCTTTTCCGTGAGTATAAACTACTGTTTATACTCACGGAAAATGATTTGAAGACTAGAAAGCTTAAACCAAGCTCAAGTCTTTCGCTCAAGCCAACGCATTTGGATCAAGCGTGACCGTGTATGCTGTCATTATGAAAAAAAATACAAATAAATTATAAATATTTAGTAAAATTATTGTAAAATACTAGTAGAAGTAGGTAAGTAGACGCATGAATCGTGCGTGACAAGTGTGTTGTGCATGCGCAGTATGGTAACTAATCGAAACTTCCGCATCTCCACAAATATTTAATTATAAAAACCGATAGCAGTTTTTTTAATAAAACTTGTTTTTCTCAAGCACAATGATTTTTAATTAGATTCGCCGATTTACCTGTATATCTTATATCAGTAAAAAATGATCACGACCGTAGTTTGCAATCTTCTTATTATCTTACTGCGCTGTGTCTAATAACCTGAACCAAGTTGTTCATCAGTTCATATAATGACTGACGTAAGTTTTTAGGGTTGATCCTAGCGACTATTACCTTGATATGTTATAGTCCATTAGATCATTATTACAAACATAAATAATGTTGTCTACCGTGATCTATTGCATACTTTACAATAAATTTTTATTCATTTGATAAAACGTTGTTATAATAAAAAATAAAGAAAGACAACGCAGCCTTAGTAAAGCTTTATTTATTAATTTAAAGGTTGCTAATTAAACAAATTTATACCTTACATACATTAACGGTCTATCTTATAAAAAGTTAGCGCAGACTTTCAATATCATATGTAATGATGACATAAAGTCAACGCAATTTTTTTATAAGGTAGGAAGTAAGTATACAGTATAACATATTTATTATACATATAATATAATATAAGTTTTATTAGACTGACCTTGTTGAATTTAACCGCAAGATCACAGGTACTAAGTAGCGGATCGCGTGTTTCGACATTGAATAATGAGAGATGCAAGATGGCCCCAAATGAATTCACCTATGATTAAATGAACTGCAGGTATGTAGGGCAACCGTTGGATTGTAGATCCAATAGTTACTCGTAATTTTTATATGAGAAAAAGCAGTTTTATTCCGACCTTTTCTATGTTCCACACATTACCATAACCGCAACATATTAAAAAAAACTTGACAATCCGAGATGTTGAGTGTCATGTAAGATAAGCAACCAATCTTTTTGAATTAAGTTTTCATGATATTCAATATTCAA
The DNA here is from genome assembly GCA_932527185.1 of Ecliptopera silaceata. Classification (NCBI taxonomy): domain Eukaryota; kingdom Metazoa; phylum Arthropoda; class Insecta; order Lepidoptera; family Geometridae; genus Ecliptopera; species Ecliptopera silaceata. The sequence goes on along the minus strand of OW052193.1, from coordinate 8,289,917 downwards.
ATATTGTTTTTTTTTCTTCTGTTTCGCCATTTTTTTTAATGTCGCATACGCTTAACTGACGTCAAAGTAAAGTTTTCAATTGTTTTTTCCAGAAAGGTCCGGCTATTATTTTTTTAATCAGGCAACCCTAGTAAGTAGCTTGTACCGACACGGGTGATTACCAAAGTAATGATGCAACTGGACTGAAAGATTGATTTTAGAATGTAGGAAGTAGGCGCGTTGCAGTGTGTACCAAATATGAATGCGGTCTGAGTAACTGTGCAGACGTTATGTGGAACGCATTTCTTTGAAAACAACACCGTCATACTTCTCCGTTTTATTATAATAGAATCGTGTTGAAGTTGTCGTCGAATCAATAAACAGTTTTTTAACGTTCATTCAACTACTAGACATCAATGAAAATATATGTAATTTAATTTTATTGTTATTCTGTTATATCGAACTGCAGTGTTTTACGTAACCACTTTAAAAATATTAGGTAAAGTAACGTGTAAATAAAAATAACAGTTCAATTTTCACGGCGCAATAGACCATCGAACAGGTTAGGTCAAATTGAATGCCTCTTCTGCTTTTAAATTTTATAACTGCAAGCAATTAACGTCATAAGTAATAAGGTTACATGCAGCAGATGTTTTTTTTTCTGTCGAGTTAAGCTGTCAAAAAAGACAATTAGTCAACAGCTAATGTGACATATTGTGTGCAGACATATGGTCAGACAGAACCATATGTTTTAGATCGTCTAGTCTAGACCAAAGTACGACTAGATATTACGAAGTCTTCCGTCTAGTTCGGTCCTAACAATCTACTTCCTCCGTTCGCAAGACGAAGTATGAATAATCCAACAAGTTCTAAATATAGGTTTGACCATGCTCAGGTTTCTAATAGTCGAGTCCTGTTATGACCATATTTATGGCACAGCTGGATGGGTGACTAATATTTCAGCTCTAGATACTAGTACTTAAAGGTTATTATAGCAAAAAAACATAAAAGAACATCCTATTTATTATAAAAAAAGAATATTAGTAACACGTTCAAAAGCTAGTGCTTTAACGCTATTCAACGAAATGGCCATCGTTATAGTTTGTATAAATAATAGATCAGAGGTATACATTTTTTGTATCGTGTAGCATTTTAAAATAATCGGCTACACAATGTAATAAAAGAGGCTATTGGAAAAACATCAATTTGTACCTTTGTGCTAAGCCCTTAGCAATAATAACTAAATGACTCTAGGTTAGATAGGTTTGTCATTTAGTCTACACGCAAGACTCGAAAACTAAGTTTTCTGGACCTACCAATAGTGTACAAAAACGGTATAAAGACTATCTAGATCTGAGATTAGCTCTTTGATGATATCGTGAAGTCGTATCGATGGCTGTGTAAAAACAGTCATCATCGATATGGTAATGATGATTATCTGACCTAGTATCTTTATCAAGAGAAAAAGCAGTTGAACTAACACATAGCACGTGATTCCGTAGTATATCTAACGTGATTAAAATCCAGCCTACTTTCTCGCTTTTAGGAATGAGAACGCTTTGACGAGGTCAAGGCTATGAGCTTTGTACATAAAAGTACATAGCACATACATTATCGGACTGATCGTGGGCGGCGTTCATCACAACTAAATTAGTTATCGAATAACACAGTCACCTACTTTTGTAGTGAATGAATAGCTATGTAGGTTGTAGGAACTAAGAGACGTATAGCTGGCTTACTATGGTCTCTCATTACGATGCTTTTTAGAACTTATTCAGTATTGATTAGCTGTTGTAGCTGTACCTGTAGTAAAGTTAATAATGTTTTAAACATCTAACAGTAAAGTGTATATTTTAGTTCAATAATATGGTGTAACCCCTCATAAAAATATAGTAGGTATATCTCACTTATGATTAAACGAACTAACCAGAAAGTGAAGTTCTATCATAGTTATATGAGTGCTACGTCCGAAGATATGAGTAACATACAATGTGTGAATAATTAATTTACAAATTATTTTCAGGTTACTAATATTGATGACGTAGCACGAAATATAACTATATTTTATTAGGTAAACTTCGCTCATCAACTTGTTAAAATGATTCTTGTTTGAAAATAAGTTGAAGCTTAACTGATGTAAGCAATGACAGGCAAGTTGGCAGGCGGTTCAGACAAAATGATTGCAGCCAACCACGATCTCACTGCAGTACGCCAATTTATTGTAGCTAGTCCGTACCATCGTTTCAAAAGTAGGAAAAACTCTTTACAAAGTAAGAACTAGCCATAACTAAATGCCATAACTCCATTTAATACCATCTACTGCTTTGAGACTTGACTGTTACTTGCTTGAGCATGTGATTTTTTTGCGGTAGACTCAACGTTTTACATTGAATGGATATTTAAAAGTAATGATTGTATTAGTGACCACAAGTATGTCCACATTTGTACATATTGCGGGTACATTATAAAACAGGTGTACTACTTTGATCGTGACTGGCGTGAAGGTTTGCGGTCAGATGGGCTGTTTGTAACAAACAACATACCGAGATGAGAACAAGACACGGTGATCTCTGTTTACCAAAACTAACCTTGAATGGTTAAGACTTTAGATCTTGATTTACGAAAACCAAACAAACTGATAATCCTCTCATTTTTTAGTATTAATAGTACTTATTAATCTATGCAAAGATGATCCTCATCAACGAAATACATTGGTTTAACACACAGTTTTGGTCCATAGGGTATCTGTGTAATTTTGCAATTGTACTTATTTTTTAGATAAAACATGAGTAATAAGGAACTTTAGGTTACTAGATGTGATTAATGATAGTGGAAGAGAAAAACACGAATGCATACCTACTGATAATAATAAAAAATATAATTTATCAAGTTGTTTGTAGAAAACTCAAGTCTGCTTTCTATAAGACAGGTTAACTTGTCTGCAGAGACGCTGCGATAGGCTTATCATGTTCTGTTCGCATCCCTATAAGTACTTACTATATTACCATATTATACTGTTATCCGCACAGCCATATGTAGGTCGATCTTGAACGTAAACTTTAAATGGTCTATGAATTCTTAAGCTAATTGCTAGTTTGTCGTGTGATGGATTAACCGTAATGGTTGATTCAGTTACGTCCTCAATTGAGTTAATAGTCAATTGAGTTCTATCTTGGCAGTAAAAGTCCACTTCTCCCTATTTTATGAACCTAAAATAATAGATCAATAAATTGTTTATGTTTGTTTGAGCCACTAGTTCGTCAGTATCGGCCAGTGTCATATGCCCTTTGATGTTTCTATGCTAAAACAAATATGTTTGCAATAAATCTTTTAATATTGTTTAAAGCATTTGTCGAGATCTTCGTTTTCTTGATACAAAAGTTGCTTTTATTTTTGATTCTAAAACCGTTAAACTAAATTTATATAGGTTCTTAAATTTAAAATTCAGCATTTGTAAAATATTAATAAAATCTGCGTCCATTTCCAGTAGCACCATAATTTAGTTACTACATCGAAAATCATGAGTATGAAACTCTCCAAATATATATAAATTCTTATTACTTAATAAGTAAAAAGACTTCCGTGCCGTATCTCTGTTGGGAAAACTCCAAAAAGATTTAATAAAAATTGTCTTTTCCGTCGCCGCTGAGTTGTTTCGACAATTCCCTTAAGCCCGTTGAGCAGTCTCACCTATTCGATGGCCGCCATATAGCAGACGTTATTTACACATTTATTTTAAATTCTTTATACTTAATAAATGTTTTTTTACAAAACGTAGATTTAAAAAGAACTTAGAACTAGATTATCGGCAGCGGGGCAAAGCCCAAACAGCCGTTATTATTACTACTAACAATATCTTTACGGGTTAAAAAAGTATATTTATAAGCATTAGGTATAAGGCGCACTTGAATCTCTACTATTGGTATTACAATATAGAAATATAACAAATTATAGATTTAAACAGAATTTCGTGTTATGTTGGATTGTTGTTTGGTAAACATTAAAACAATTTTAAACATGTTTTAGAAAAGGTACATACAAAACCAAAGTATGTGGTGATTATTTTAGTGTTTTAGAAAACGTTTGTTACGACGCCTTCATATTCCTATACTGCGGTCGGTTTTTAACGACTATTGATTTGAGGAAACCAACTTTAAGAGGGATAGACCCTATCCATCATGAAATCCGTTTCCATCATCGATCATGCTCGTTATACAATAGGGATTACCATGTTCGAATGGTATATTAATATTACTTGGGTACAGAGCCGGTACTATGTGCGAGAAAAGTAATGTTAAGTTGTCCAAAACTTTTACTTTAAAAACCTTAAATTATGAAATGTTACTTTTTTGCTTGACAGTATGTAGTATATTTGACGTGCATTGCCGACTGACACTATAGCAGTTAAAAGTGTTCGATAATCAAGCCGTTAGTGTATACCCAAAAACTGTGCTCACGCCCTCATCTGAGCACAGTAGTGCTGTTCCCTATTTCAAATCTGACAAACCGATATTCTACCAAAAAACTTATAGTTTTGGCAATCCATCATATCCAAATATATTGAAAAAATCTTAACAAGCCCGCTTATCAGTACAAAAATCACGTTTTAATTACCCACTGAGTTGCCAGATATGTCTGAATGTTGACCCAAAATGAAACAATGAATGTTATGTCAAGGTGAGAGACTGTTGACTTGTCTCTGTTGAAGTAACCGGGGTCATTGCTTATTAGCAGTATATAATAGTTTATTTCACATGGTCACACTGATTTGGGACCTTAGAGTTGACGATAAGGTTGACGATAGAAGGATCATAAAAATAGGTAACAACCAGGACGTAAGTATCCTCTCTTGGTAAGCCTTAGTAGTTAGGTACTGACACTTAAAATTATCTAGTGTATCAGACAATTTCAAATAAAGTTCATATGTATTTGACGTATTAACTGAAACTAAATGGACTTGTGCCATATTGTATGTATATCCCCACATCTAGGCTACACTTAGATCGTTTTCTTATCTGTAGTCTGGCTTGAATATTATTCGGCCGTTATTATCAAAAGTTTTTTTATGCATAGGTTTGATTTGATTTGCTTCTTTACATATCGAGTAAATGTTATGCTGATCAAGTTCTCAGAAGACAAGCTTAGCACTATAAAATTACATTTAAAAATCTAGTTTCCCTCCCAGTGGCAATGTTGTGTTGTCAGTTCATTAACACAGCTTGCATAAGATTTGCAGAAGATTCTTATCAAAGCTTGCATGAAAAGCTAGTCTTGAATCGCTGTACTGGACAGACAGATAGACCAACATATACTATTTTATACATAACAACATTTTAACATAGTTTCGGTAATTTACCATCACAAAGTGTCGTTTAGTTTACCCACATTTAGATAATTTTTACTTAAATAAAAGTGTTGAACAATCGGCAATGCAGTAAAATTTGGTAACACTATAACCAAAGCACTTATTCAAAACCGTTGAGGAACGAAACTACGAAACTGTGAAACTGCACCAGGAAACGTAATAGCAGCCGATAAGATTCTTGGCAACCTGCCATCGAGCTACATCAAACGAAATACCATCCAAATACCGGCAGACAACAAAGAGGGGAGCGAAATTTTCAATCAAAGTCTATAATTCGATAAGTTCAGCAATACAGCCGCGTATACTAGGTATGTGTGCAAAAGTTTAATCCACTCCTATCATTTTATGTATGAAAAATAACCAAAAATACGCCCTAATATCACCCAGGAGAATAATAAAACTCCACGCCTTAGCCACTAATAGCCTTTTCAACTCTGGGCTTTACAAGCTCGCCACAGACCGGCCCGTGGAGGTTACCGTAGCTGTCGTTGGCCATTTTTGTCTGTGGCTTGCCACCAAGTTTCAGTAGAGATACTGGAACTTCATCTTTTCATAGTTTTTCTTTAAACCTTGTCGGTTTTATACTGTGTTTGACAGACTTCGATTGCAGTGTGTCCAGCAATGTAAATGAGGCACCAGACTGTCGCGCCCTTCTGATTAAACACCTGGCTTGGCATGGCGTGCGGACCACGAATGTCGAACTCCCACCCTTTCCAGTAAGTTAGGGTTGCCTCACTTTATCAGAACTACTAGCTTACTTAAAAAATACCCTGAATAAATGTTTTGAAATCTATATTGATTGAGAAAAGAGGGGAGGTAGATGAGTAGTAGGTACAAATGAATAATAAAGTGTCATCATGATCTCTGACTAGAAAAGATAAGATAAGATAATTGTATAATTCTGCGGTCCATATATTCAATTAAAGGATTAGTTTTAAGAAAACCTTATTAAATTTGAAATTAACCAACCAACTAAGTGTTAAAAAGAAAAGTGATTCCATAAATGAATTACAATAACGTGTCTAGGCATTATCCAGTCACATTCCGAACAAATTATCTTGGATATTGACTGGTGCTGTGCCGAGCGTTCTTTGATGCCATTCTGACAGGCAAATTACTCTAAAACTTGTTTCCAAATACAAAAACAAGTGAACGTTTAATTGTTTTTGTATGTTGTACCAAGACCTAGTTAGTTTATAGATCCTGTCCTAGGTTTTTATTTAGCTAACTATAGAACCTACTTATAAATGACGAAGCATTTAAAGAGAGAGAAGTCAGTTTCATTATTATTTGTTTTAGAGAATTTGAATGAAAAATATAAAAAAAACTCACGCCAACCCTGGTACATCGAGTTAATCTAGGATTAAAGTGAGTTCCGATGTGTATTTGCGAGATTTGAATGTATATTGAGAGTAACCCCAGCCAGATCAACTTAGTTCGAAAAAAAACTGCGACAAAATAAAAAGTCGTTTAATTTTGCTTATACTAGATTAGAGTTTTTAAATACAGCACTGAACTAGCATTTGATTCTTCTACTTTTTTTATGGCTTCTGCCCAATACGACTAGCAATTTTGCTAATGTCATGTTGTTTTTTTTTACCATAAAGTTCACAAAAAGACCAAATATACTGACGAGTTTATAGCAAAGAATTTAAAGCGTTTTCAACAAAAGAGGTTCTACAACAGTAAAGTGTTTATACTGCATTTCATACGCATTATATTACACTGTATTTCATAAACATTTCACTGCTGAAATGTAATTTTGCACGCGCAATTCTTGCAATACCTCTATTATTTAGGACACAGACACGACATTTTATCGGCCGCATCTAAGCGTTCTTATAGCGACATCCAACTGACATTTTGAGCAATAACATTGTGTAAGCGTAACCTTTATTATATCATCAGAGCCCGTAGTCTGAAGGTGCATTTTAGAACTCCCTACTCTCGAGCCGACAGTCGTCTCTCGGATAGCCATACAAAAATGTATGGACATCCGAGAGACGACTGTCGGCTCGAGAGTAGGGAGTTTTAAAATGCGTCTTCGGACTAAGGGCTCTGGTTTCATTGACTATTCATAGGTAACCCTACGTTCTAACAGATCAATAATGTTAGCTTATATGCAGTGTTATTACCGTATAGCAAATGACAGAAACTATTTATTTATTTTTTGATGTATGACAAATGGTTATAGTATGTCACCCTACTTTAGATATTGTTACTTACCAAAAAACATTACTTAAAATAATTTTAATCAATAATAATGAAAGTCATATTAATTTCAATTTTTTGTCACTAAGCAGGTCACGCTTTGAAAGACATGAATTAACTTACTCTACAAACTTACGTATTCTGCTATTTTTATTCAACAACAATTTAATATGCTTAGCAATCTATCATTTTGTGTAAAGGCATAGAAAAATAGTTCAGCGAAATGTCGCTTAAAGGCTGTGAATTTCGTGACCTGAAAACCTGGTTGAAACAAGTTGTGGTTCTGTAATAAATAACGTCTTTTGTTATGGTTTGATGGTGCCGGGGTGTGGGTTTCCCCACTGATTAATTTATGTTATCCGCTTATAAATTGGCCAAGAGAATAATGAAAGAAACTCCGTGTTAGCTCAAAATGTTTGTTTATAATATTTAAGCGAACGGAAAGTGATGAGAGCAGTCTTGAGTTCTATTTGATTAGAATCTCCAAAAGTGAATTATAAAGTGCGCACACCAACAAGTCTGCAATATCACATAATATGTCATATAAATAATATTATTATTTTACGTCACCCGATAGACGTCGAGTCACGTGACTTTAAAATACATTTTGTCACAGGTCTAAATGTCTAAATGAAAACAGTGAAACAGTCTCATTTAGAATCATTTAGTTTAAAAATTCAAGTTTATTTTTACTTCTAAATTTTGTGTTTTGCAAGTTGTTGTTCCGAGAGTCAAATAAAACGCAGACAAAGCTCAAGATGAGTTTTCAATCTAAGTCGGTGAGAAAAAAAAAATAATTGAAAAGGGGATTACAAACTCGGACACCAGGTCACAGAAAAGAGAATCAATAAGACTCATTATCGAGAGGATCAGCAAACCATTCTAAACTAAAAGGACTTTGGAAACTCCAATGTTTTTATTGACGCGTTTTATACTCCGCCAGGCTGCAAGAGACGTGTCGGTTGTGTGAGCAACCTGCGTAAATGTCGCCAGTCACGCAAACTCCCCTCGAGACTTGACTATTGATTAAATATAATTACTTACATTGTGCTTCTGACTTGGACTTTTCCAACATATTTTTTATTCATTTGTTTACTTATAATATTTATTTTAGTTTTTGTCAGAATAGTATTTTATTTGTAAAAATTCCCTCCTCCTCCTTTTTTTGGAGATTTACGAAGATTTTAACGCTCAATTTATGATGAACGATAAATTGGTGACCCATTCACAAAATCACAGCCAAAGACATTAATCTAGGCAAAAATTTCCAAGAAAAAGTCTTTATACGAAATCCGTAAACCGCTCAAAGAAAACACCTTAATTTCACTAATACCTTTACAAGGTATGCTACTTGTATTTTCCCGAGTACCTACTAGCAGCAACAAAGTGTGCTCGTTTTGCGAGGCATTGATTGATGGAGCACTTTACCCAGGTTCCCAACTTAATTGGCACAGCTTTCCACCTCCACCTCCACCCTATTCGTTACTTTGCTCATTTTATTTGCCTGCGTAATAGGGGTGAGACAACCTATACGGAATTTAATTTAATCAAAAAGGTTTTAGTGAAATAAAGCAGCTATAAAATACGTCAAGTCACGTCCAAATCCTACGGATTATTTATTGCGGTTTTTTTTTTAATTATTATCTATGGTAAGGTATAGTGAAACTATCTTCAGTTATTTTTTAAAATTATTTTTAGTTATCTGTGGTATTCTTGTGTATGATATGGTATGATTAATAAATCATCCTGCTGTAACATATTATGCGTTAACGTCCTAGTGTTACAGTTAGGTACATTAAATTGCAGCTATGAAAAATTAATGTAAAATGTATGAGCTGAGTGTTTACTTTCTTTTTGTTCAATTCTACTGCGTAACAGCGTTCGCGGCATCGTATTAGGAATAATATGGGGTTCAAAGATCAAAGGCCTGAACTTGGAGAAACTTCCCATACAACTTTAGAAGTGAATAGTGAATTCAATTCAAACAGAGATGAAATATAATTCAGTAACCATAATAAATATTAAAATGAAAAAAAATCATAGTAAGAATATATCAATAAATAATAATAAATATTAAATCGATATAGAAATAGGTATCTGAGTTGGAAACATAAAGGTCGCATTTTAGATTTTAAGAGTTTGTTTCGTCAGTTCATTAAGTTCGTCGGACGACCCCTAAAAAAAAGGCTCCCTCTATTATGAACAAACATTTAAATAAGTATTTATAATTTTATTTATTTTTTTAACTCTAGATTATTTTGTCTTACAGATGGATGGCACCAATCAGTATAGCGGTCCACGCCCCCGGCGCCGACATGGCTCCGACGGTGAACTCCATCAGGTATCTCCGCGACTGCACCGGGAATGATCTAGTTCGACAATACGTCACCTTCCACGTTTTCTTCTCCAACAAACATATACCTAGTAAGGTAAGCATATCCCAGCTAGTACTGAATTTCTGAAACAATTGAAACGCTACACAATTTACAAACCTAACCAAACAATTATTATTATCATACTTTTTACAAGAATTAACAAAAGCGCCTATAATCGCCTACGGCAATCAATACTAAAAACGTATCCTTATAGAATACCAGTTAAATGCTATGTTTTAATTTTCTTCATGTTTTAATTTTGAGAATCATTAATATCTGTTCTCAATCGGCGGAATAATTGCGTAACATACGTGCAAAAAACAAAACACAGTCGAATTAAGCACCTTATTTTTTCCAAAGATTTGAATTGAAACAGTTTGTTGAAGTAGAATCCTCTTGCATCTAGTAGCTTAGACCATGTAACCTCTTTGTTGCTTCATTATACTAACTACACTATAAACTGTGACCTCCTTGGCGTGGTGGTGGAGATAAGTAAAAGGGTTTGATTTTGAGTCGAGTGTGGTACCTGGTACCGGGGAATTAACAGTGGGGGTCACCGATAATAATTATGACTGTCGTTGAGAGGTGCTGCATTTTTGGGGGACTACTACCAAAAACCACGATTTTGTAAATAAATAAAAAAAATAAACTGTGAACTTACGCGTTAAACTAGAAAATATTACATACCTAAAAATATCGGTCACTAAAATCAGTTAGCAGTTATTGCTACTTTTTCGTTTTAACACAACACGATCTATAGACTTTGGTTAGTTCAATCATTTCGAGACAAACACTACGAGAAATCATTTTGAAATTGTATGAAATTCATCGTAATATTTCGTCAGATATAACCCGTGAAACGTGAGGAGTTTCCTCGTTCTCCGCACTGGCAACTTTCCAGGAAAATATAATTTACAGTAGCCCTTTAATCCTGCAGACACTCCACCATTTATCATGCACGTAATATATCTAAAATAGGAAACCATAAAACATTTTCGAAAAGTCATATTTTGGAAATTTATATGAAAGAATCTTTGAAGAATATATGAAGACTTTTTGTTTTTCAGATAGCAGACCCAGAAAGTTTTATGTCAACACCATATAACTGCACTGGGCCGCCGCCATACACCAACCATACAACCACATACATGAAAGAGAAGAATATCCTCTACCCTGTGAACGTAGCGAGGAACATCGCCAGAGAGGCAGCATTAACCCACTTCATACTTCCTTCCGACATCGAGCTGTACCCGAGTCCTAACCTTACTCCTCGGTTCTTGAACATGATCGCTAGAAATGCCAAACCGTTGAACGAATCAACCAAACCCAGGGTATTCCCGATCAGCATCTTTGAAGTTGATGCCAAAGCTCCAGTAAGTTTCTGCTTATATGTATTATGAAACTACTGATATTTATAGTTCTCATTAATTAACAAAAACATGATTGATTATCCACGGTCATAACTATTAAGATTTTATTGCATCATTTTGTAGGTAGTAGATAACTATTAAAATGATTGTTTGTTTTTCAGGTGCCATTAACTAAAACGCAGCTCAAAGCAATGTTAGGCACCAAGGCCGCCATACCGTTCCACAAATTCGTTTGCCCCAACTGCCATAACATACCACAGGGACAGCAGTGGATGAACTCGAATGAAACCAGTCGTAAGTAACATCTTATATCACTTATTTCGTCTCAAATATTAAAAAGGTGAAGAGTGCAAGATTAACAAAGTATGGACATATAAGGAGGAGGAATGAAAGTTATAAAAATAGTTAAAATATGAGTGTGACTGGGTATATGAGAAAGGCCGTATGAAAAGTTAGATTCTTGAAAGATAACATGAATGTACAAGAAATCGATTCGAAGTCGATAAATGATATGAGTGAGTGGAAGAAAAAACATGTTGGAACATCACCAAGCTTGAGATATGGACAGAGGATTATGAATTTCAAATATAATTTACATGTCACTTTGAGCAGTCATCAATTACTGTAGGATCTTGGAAGCATTGTCTGTTGAATTTCATATAAGCTTTTGTTCTCACGACCTTAGCACCAGCGAAAACTGTCCTATCGCAAATCATTGAAAATAATAGACGTTTATAATGGTAAAGTTATTATAGGCTTCATGACGTTAACGGTTAAAAAATTCACTACAGTTAAATTAATAATTATTATAATTAATTATGATTCCGTTCTGAATGACCATTATTGAAAGCAGAAATATGTATGAATACAAATTCTTGTCCATTTTACACAATGCCTTAAATGATAGTGATGATTACATGAATCCTTAAATAGCAGAAAAGCTTGTGTGTTGCCTGACACATAAGATAGAATGTCTCATTGGCTGGCTACCCCGATCTTGATACGCTAACGGAACACGCGACACATTTGCATCGCAAGCCGTGTTTATTGCCAAAAATGCGGCTGGTGTCGAGATCTTATGCAGTGGCAATTAATCTCTTTACTGTCGTGAGCTATTTATGCCGTCTGCAGTATGGTTGGCCGTCGTATGGGGCATTCTAATTGCGTATTATGGTTCAACGACCGCGCCTTACCCGCTCGCTCTCACCCAGACGGCCCGTATCCATCTGCTAAATCACACCAATTTGCAAAATCGCATGAAACCGAAACAACTAACAGTTCGTTCGTTGTATGAATGGTTCTGGTTCACGAGTACAACTCCTTACACAACGACGAACAAGCGATTTGTGTGTTCTTTACTCAATCACGTCGCAATCACTTGCAATATGGATGAGACTAAGAACATTTGCATTTAGTAGATAGGTATCTTGAAAAATCATATGGTCTTCTTTTTACTCTTAAAATTAAAAGATTCAAGTGTTAAGAGATGCGCATATCCAAATTTTAATATTAGTTTTCTACTTTCATAAGATGTCGTCGAAAGCGCGTCATCTATTTATTTGTACGAATGCTTATTAAAGCTCAAGTTTCTGTAACTTTCAGAGATGGACGTATTCCACGTGGGCAAGCGACACGGCAAGTACGTGCATTGGGAGCCAATCTTCATCGGCACGCACCAGGACCCGTACTACGACGAGCGGCTCAGCTGGGAAGGCAAGAAGGATAAGATGACTCAGGTAACTGCCAATTTATTTTTAACAATCGGTCCGCCTTTGCTCGGGTAGACTTTTTATCCTATCGGGTACATGAAGGTAGGTACATACATGATACATGAATTTTAAAAATATTTTATGAATAACTATATTGTCTTTTGTGTTGATAATATTTTTCAACATCGGTTCAGTAGATTCAGGGAGCGCATATTTTTAAACTTGAGATTCATATTAAGTTGTTTGTTAGTTATTTCTAGGCATGCTGTGATGCCCTATAATTATAAGAACACTAATCTCAAAACTGTTTATATTCTTTATCTGTTTGATATATGTACTGTGATAAGTAAGCCTTTGCATCTCAAACTCATCAATAAAATTACATAGACCACTTTGAATCGTTTGAAATGTTTGTATTTTTATATGACATACATTAACAAGAGATATGTCTGCACTAACTTTTTATATAATAAACTTTTAAAATTTTATATGAAAAAGTTTAACTAATTTTGAATCGAGGATTGCGTGCGAGCTAACCATGTTATTGTAATGAGTGTGTCTAGGTTTTTAGACAATGCAAGTAGGTATAATAAAATTTCAATAGTTTAATAGATATTAATAATAGGTTTGTCCTCAAATATGTTAAAACAATAGCAAATTGGGTTCCTTATAAAACCTCAGTTTAAAAGATGACTTCATCCGGACGCATACGTTACATTTTAAGACGAGATGACGACGAACGTTTAAAACAATGAGAGCCAGAACAAAAATAGGACACAAGATCTCATAAACTTTAATCGTACACATGTTTCGATATGTCTTGTATACACACACACACAACACGTAGTCACGTACACGTATATAGTAATATTACCCATTGAGTATCAGAACGAAACAGATCGTTAAATTAAAGTGGGCAAGCAACATATATAGCTGAATTATCTCATCAAAATATATATGTAGAAGATACATATTTTTTTTGTAATGCGAAATAAATGAATACCTACTTGTACACAAAGTTACTTTGAAGTTTACCTACTAACGATTTCGTTTCATTTTTAGTAACAAATTTACAAATTAATTTATCAAAATGACCTTATGTTTTAGTATATTGCCCATTTTCTTTGGTAAAAGTTCATAATAAAAACGAAACTATACGCCCACTTATCTATATTTTTTCTAAATTTCAGGGTTATGTTCTCTGCGTGAAAGACTACGATTTCATGATATTGAACAACGCCTTTCTGATCCACAAGCCTGGCATCAAACATTACAAGAAGGACGAGAAGAGAGAGGCCATCGCGGTGAAACAAACAATTTACGTCAAAAACGTCATCATGCCAGAATTAAAAAAGTTGTACGGAACTAGATCTGGTTGCAGTCTGTGACGAAAACGGACAAAACATGATATAATCAGAATTTTAATGTAACCTCCGTGATTGTCATATCGATAGAAAGACGGGTGATGTTGAACGTTTTTGAGCTAAAATTGTCTACGACAGATGTCGGACCGCTTATCCTGATCAACACTTGAAGGCATCAGGAAGCCATCAGGCCAATAAGGCTACTCAACGGTCCTGTCAATAATATCAAGCAATTATTGGTCTGTGGTCAGAGTTGACAGCCAACATCACAGATAATGTATCACCTAACTAAAGCTTCAGTTATTTAATCAGAGATCGTTTTGCAAAATGAATGTGATTTTTAGGGTCTCTGATTGGTTCAGGAAAGTAAGACATTATTTTTTGTAAAAATGAACATTTCTCAAGATTTTTAGTTCGCAGCCGTTTAGAAACTCTAGATATTCAAAGATTTTAGGTGTGAATTGAAGTGTTTGACTATTAGCTTTTATCTTAGCACAATGTGTATTTAAATAAGACATATCAATAGCTTAATCCAGTTAACTAAATTACTATTTTTAGTCAAAAAATAACATTGATTTATCATCTATTCATTAAATAACATTTTATTTTGTTAATTTTTATTGGTGTATGATGTGTTACCTAAATTTAAAATCTTTTCCAGTGATTTTTTTCAGTCTATAGTTTCAGATTAGTTTTAATCTACTATGTACCCATTAGAATATAATTTTTATATAGAAACTATTTCTTTTCTGATTATCGATATAGACTGGTATTTCGTAATAATTATATGATTTTTAATCGACAACAAAAAAACAGAAATAAATAACAAAAAAAATAACAAATGTTTAGTTTTCAGTCACAAATGAAATCAAAAACAATAATTTTTAAAGAATTTTTGTGCGATAAATGTATTTTAAATGTTAGCGTAAAATACACTGTTGCACATACATCTATGAAATCCGTCACAACTGTTAATGACTAAATTAAATGAATAGCTGTGACATTTTTAAATGATTGTCATTATTAAATGTAAGTCTATATTAAAATGTAAATATTTTGTTTGAGTTAGCAGAATGTTGCTTCCTTTCATTTGATGTTAAAACACACTTGACATTTTATTAAGTGTTTTTTTACATTCAACGCATAGTTTTATTAACTGAGCTTATTCTTAGCCATAATCTAGTTCCTTATGAAGAATATTTATATTTTTTCACCAAGTAATCGAATCATTATAAGATCTCAATGTAAGGTACGTAACATTGAATGAAGTGAATCGTTTTAATATAGTATTTGTATATTCGCGGTTAAGAATAGACGTTTGTTACTGGGACATTTGTATACATTTTACATTTTGACGCGTTTAGTATTTTTATTTTGCTATATTAATTTTAAGTTAGATTAAATATTATTTATAATTTAATCCATAAACAAAGTCAAGGTAGTGAAATAGACAAGGTCCTAAGAAATATTATCTATTTCTTACCTACATTTTAGTTCCTGTTTTACTCAAATCTACTAAAACAACGAGTATATTATGAATTTTTAATCGTTTTTTTTACTAATAAGTAATTCAATTTAAAAATTTGGAATGTGATCAATATTTTTTTAAATCATGAAATCTGTTTTTAAAGTCGTGTCTGCGAATAATGTCGAATATGTTTCGAATATGTTAATTGTCGAATATAGTAAATTTAATTCAAATTTTGTCGTAAATTTAAATGTACCAATCTATATAATTAACCTAGTGATGAGCTATGTATGAGGTATAAAGTCATACTTACTCTAGTACCTAGCTTTTTTATGTAGCTAATATTATAAAATAGATAAATAAGCATGTGGGCCTTATTTTAATTGTGGTTTAGTATTTTATTGTAACTAATGTCTAAACTCACCACGTTCGAATAGTTTATTATTTTAGTTTAAGTAGTTTTATTTTCTAATGAATCTTATACTATTGTTTCTCATCTTTAACAAACAGTTTTGAAAACAGATCTGTAAAAAAAATATAGAAATTATTTATTAAACTTAAATATGTAAATTATGAAATAGAGTAACTGTCCACAGGCCCGGTAGACAAACATTAAATGGTTTTATTACTAAGCATTTTAAATGAAAAAAGATTTAGCGAAGCACTATCTTTGATTCCACAGATATACGTTAATTGGAAGAAAATTTTAATTAGCATCATTATTTTTACGTGCAATAAATAATTTTCTAATCTAATCTAAAAAGTAGATATGGATTGATATGCAAACCAAAAAAATTCTAAATAAATTCTAATTATTAGGAATTTCTTAATATAGTCATATTATTTCTTGTAATTATTATTTGTAAGCTATCTTTATGGGTTATGGTTTTGGCAAACGCATGTGGTGAGTTTTCACAGTCAGGCTGTAAGTGCCTTTAGATAATAAGTGCAATAAAAAAGTCTTTAAATGTGATCATTTACGCGAAAATGTATTTATCGATATAACTTATGTATTTCAGTATACTAGCAATTTACATTTTATACATATAACTTTCATAATTTGGTAAAAACTGAAACAAATTGTAATCGATTTAAAGATTTAAATAAAAGTATACCGTGACGATGTAGTTTTATTGCTGAAATAACCCTTATTTATCATCATTATCATATAGGGTACCGTCTACTGCTGGACGTAGTCTCTCCCAACACACATTAAGAGCCGTTACGCACTATCGACTTGTACCCGGCGACTCGGTCGCTGGCGACTGTGACTTACTACAGTTTAAATACTAAATAGGTGTTTCCGCTCTTGGTCGTCCGTCGCCCTATTGTTTTTGGTCGCCAAGCGACCGAGTCGCCAGCGACAAGTCGACAGTGCGTAACGGCTCTTAAATATACAGTTTATTTTATTTCATTTTTAAATACCTGATCATATTTTGAGATGTATCTTTATGTAGGTATACCGTATCTATACTTGAGTGGACACGCGTTTAGGGGAAGCGTAATGCAGGAATCTCTCCGGTAAGATGGAGTGACGATCTGCGGAATGTAGCTGGCAAACACTGGATAAGAAGAGCTGAAAGGCCTATAAGATTTTCGGATTTGTGCCCATTTTACGGCGCCCATACTCATCGAACCAAAACTCAGCATCTTAGACGAGACAATAGATAGACATTGTTAGTAATCAGTTGTAATCAAAGCGGTGCCTAAAATAACAGCAATACTATTTGTAATGTGAGTGGCACTGGACCTTCTGTACCCTGGTCCAGGACCAGGTGGGTAGTGGCTATCAGGCGGTCTACTTGAATCCCTAAACCGCGCGAACTCATCGTAAGTCTCGATCCTACTGCGCCGTCTTGGAGGCTCTTCCTCTTGATTCTGGACTTCTTTCGGTTCCTCAGGCTTTTCTGGCTTAGACTCTACAGGTTCTTCTTCTTTAGTCATGGGGTCTGGGCTGTCTTCTTTGCCGTCTGATCTTTCATCACCGTTGGCAAAGCAAACGCCTTGAAGATTCGCAATAGTCTCCACAGAAAACCTTCTAGAAAACTGGGAGTTTACAGATATGTTGCAACGGATCACGTGTTCCGTTATTCTTAAAATAGGATAGCGAATGTGACTTGTAAAGAATAAAGATAGGATAAAGAAAATAAAAGGTATTGTTGAGCATTGAAATGACATTTCCAGTTTTGCGGGAAACTTTGACTACATCTTTGACTTATTCCAAAAATATAGAATGCCAAAAAAGGTTGCTTACTTTTTCAGACGCAACTATTTTTAGATAATTAGTGATATAAGTAAGTATATATTTTAAAATTAGCAAACTCAATATGTAAATATTAATTTGTGTAGTTTCCACATAATATATATGATGATTTTGCATCAAACCTGCTTCACCGGTTTATTGAAATACTTGACCACAACGTGATCACAAACCTATTAGACTAATGATCAGAATAATTATCTGCTAAAGAAAGATAAGAGCAATATGAAAGTAACTAATCACATAGAAAACTACCTAAGTGATAGAAACAAAGTAAAACCAAATTCCGTCCTCAGTACAACTTTGGATGGTTCACAACTTCACAGATCACGACACTTTTTCTACCTCGAATGTGCTAGTTGTAGAATGAACTGTCCTCTGCGGTTCCACGATACCCCCATCCCCCATGTTATGGCTCCAGGAGAAAACCCTTCAAAAGACAGGTTTACCTAGACTTAAAAGGTCGGCAGCGCATCGACAGCGACATTGGCGGTGACTACTATCCATCAGCATGCTTGTCTGCCAAATATGACATAAAATAAGACATACTTACTTTAAACTTCTACATTGATCTTCCCCTAAATGAATGTGCAAGACGAGCAACGGTGCGAGAGGAGTGGCGGAGGGTTGTTAAGCGAGCCAGTGCCCCCCCATGACGACCACGACCACTCTGTCAAGAGTGTTACGACCAAGAAGAAGACTTTCAACTAAATTGAAAAAACTAAAGCGTTTCCATTCGCAGTGCCTCTTTTTCTACCACGTGACTTTTATCCTTTCTAGCGGGGGACCTTTTCGAAGTACGCAGAGGTACCTCTCTCTCTTATCTAGCTAAGAAGTTAAGAACATAAAGCATTAAATCCATAGTTGTGTCTGCTCTATACTTGTTGTTGTTAATACATAATTATCTTGCTTAGTAAACTAATACAAATTCAATTTCAAAGTTTGCTTATTACTTGGTTCTCAAAGGATAAGTTAGTTAAGTACTATCGTACGATAACTTTCAGTCAAACAGGGTGCCACCGTCGCGCTGGTAACATGCAACGCACGTAGTCAACTTCCTCATCTCGAAAACACAGAGTAGAGAAAACAGCTGGTCCACATTGATAAAAACCTGGACAGTTACATTCAAGTTTTCAAAGAATGAGTGGCCATCAAAACATCAACATGACGAGCGGTTTAGCTGGTCGTAGGGTCTCTTCCAGAAAAGGGCAAACATAAATTGTGTTAACCTATAGGCTATAATGATTGTTCTGTATCTGGATGGCTTTTTTATGACTAATCATGAATTCATAAAATAATGTATATTGTATCCTAGTTTTCATAGCACACGCACATTATTTATATTAGGCATATATCTAATTTCTAGCTATCTTAACTTGGCTATGATAATGCCATTATTATGCAGCAGAGACCACGTCTGGCTTGCTCGAGTAATTTGGGATTTCACAGTTCGTTTATTTATTCGCGTTTTTGTAAAAAATCCTGAGCTCCTGGATAATAGTTTTTAAATGAGTACTTATTCATTTAAAAATAACCGTGATTAAATAAGAATGATAAAATACTCCATGGTTTGTTTACGCCGATTCTAGTAGTAATACGGCTAGTAGTATTTGAAAGACGTTGAAGCATTAAAGCACCGGCTCTTAAAAATAGGTTTTATACATCAGTTATCTCAAGATTAAAGCGCTGTACTATAACTAAAAGCCTTCATTAGTAGATTAGTCTCATCAATGTTATAATAGCCATTAAATATTGAATTTAATGTTTGCAGCACAAACCTTGACTTGACCGATGGCAGGTAGCTAAGACAAATCTACGGGACTATCTCTACACGGGCGTGTGGAACGCTGCGTTTTATGCGCTAATATAAGCCAATCGCCGATCAAACTAAGTAAAATCGGAACTATTCTGATGACAATAAAACCTTTTTTTAGTTTTTTTTTGCTATTGTGGCTTTTAGGTCTGTGCCGTTTCCTACTTTCATGTGTTCTGGGTTCAGTAGCATAAATTATTCATAAAAATTTACACTTATACAAATTTTTATACAACTTTATCTGGTCTTAAAAATAGAACTAAGTAGATTGTCAGCATTACTATAAGTATAATGTAGAATAATAACTCTAGTTAATTCAACTTTTTGATAAGTATCTCTACAAGATTATTCAACATACGAATGCTGGTACGACAAGCGAATAAGTATTTATTGTTACGTTACGCTGAGCGGTTTCGAATAAAATTGCCGCTATACACCCGCCCGTTTGGATAGAAAGACCGATATGTAATTAGTGGCGACCTCGACATTTTATCAGACTTTAAAAATAAATCCTCTGCCGGATTTTATCTATGGTCAAAGTATGTGTAGTATGCGCTCATCATAATAAAATATTCGTAGTAGCATCACGTATAAGTAGCATCATATAGGCCTCAGCTGAATATGATTCTGTTTCTAGAAAATTACAATTTTCGAAAAAAATATTGAATTGACAAATTCGCTGTATTACTTAGTTGTATGACAGTGAGTCACTAGAGAGAGTTATAAGTGGATTATGTACATAGCCTTCCGCGATGTAGTGACACAATACGCAAGGCCCGCACAACCTACGCAGATATTACATACATAGGTATAGGTCATAAGTCATACTCATTACCTTTTAACTAAACTCATCCTTTAATGTTTGTACCTACACGTCCATTTATATGTGAATCCATACATAGACATAATGGCACATTCCAGCAATAATGTTAGAAACTCGACACTGTTTAACATGACATGACGTAGCTAGCTGTCTGCATCCACGACGTAGATGAATGTGAATTGCGTGATCGAATGTCAGAAATATTTTGGAATTTTCTTATGGAATCTGATTTTGCGATTCGATTACAAAACTTTCTGTGATCTGTTCCTACGTCAAATGGATCACACGAACAGTACCCCAAGTGCGAGTTTGTGAACACAGGGATCGCAGAGACGTGATCGCCAAGCGCCGCCAATTTTGTATGGAAATCCAAGCTTCTCAAGAAATCTGCTAGAGGCGCTGCTTGGATTTCCATACAAAATTGGCGACGCTTGGCGATCACGTCTCTGCGATCCGTGTGTGCACAAACTCGCACTTGGGGTACAGATGCCAGAGAGTCGGTCGCGAATGATACTCGATAAAACTATGATGTAAATACCGATCGGGGTATTTTTGTTTTTAGATTTCTGGAGACAAAGGTTATTTTGATTTATTATGTGCCAAATTCTATTAACAAGCGTAAAACAGAATTTAACTAAAGATAAAATGATGATAGGTACTCAGTAAAATTATGGCAGTAGGTATGTGATAGGAATGATGGTAAAAACAATAAAATTATAGATTATTATCTTGTATATCCAAATTTCATCCCGTAAATTTTTATATTTACTCTGTTGGATTTTTTATAGACATTCTAATATTCTAGGAATTATTTATAAATTGAATATTGTATACCGACTTTGGTTAGCTAGATGGATCTAATCATAAAATTAAACTAACAACTATTAACCTATGTTACACAATAAAATTATTTGATTTTGATTTTTTGATTTTGACGTTGGAGTCTCTTATTAAAAAGATCAGCATACTTGGTTATGTTAATTAACATTTCGTTAGTAACAAAACGTTGCGCGAATCTAAGTGAATAGTGTTGCAAAAGAACACTTTAATACTTGTACAGTAAAGGCAGCCTTTACTTAAAAAGCTGTTCAAAGCAATTAGGCTTTTTAGCTGAAACCTATACTAATTGAAAGAATACTTAATTAACGAGTGCAAATGAACGTGTACCAAGGTTGTAAAGACACCTCGTTGCTGAAGAATGCCATGCTTTCCCCATTCGTCACATCATTCGCCCTGATGTAACAAGGCGCGGTCGAGATGACCGGGTTTCACAACCAAGGTCGGCTCATCTCGCTGCTGCGGTCTACCCGTGGTGTCGTGTTCAGTGCTTTGGCAAAGCTCACGCGGACAGGACACAAGATGGACAGGATATTCATTGTATTAGCGTGCATTTGCGCTGCGGGTAAGTACTTTAGACTATCAAAAAGATCTTTTAGTTTACGCTTTGTTTTACAAAATGTTTCAGTTAGAATCAAACGTGTTCTTTTGTTTATCACAAAATGAAAAGGATTAGTTTAAATTTTCGGGTAATTCAAGCAGAATTAGAACTATTATTTCGTTATAAACGCCTTACTAAAAATAATGCGTAGCATCTCGTAGAGCTCTCGTAGATCAGATGCTACGCTCTTTAACCGTAACAGTTATACTAAAAGTAGTATTTTTTAAAGAAAGCACTAGATTTGGACAAACTTTTGTGCGTTATAAAGGAGGATTTGGCCTCTAAATCCGTTGGGGGAAACCTTTGTTCGAGGATCAGATTTTACAGTGTCCCGTTTCAAATAGTCGTTTAGAATATAAATGACATACTAGTATTATTTTTAATACTACTTAGATGTCTACTTATAATAGGTGGACCAATGGGTGTTTTAATTTTGAGTGCAAGCATGCAAGCAATGTTTTATATAAATAGAAATTTCTGAGAAAATTATCAAACACTATTGTAGAAGGGATTTCACAAATAAAAAATTTTTTTTTTCTGAACAATTTATTATTTTACTACATTTTATTACTTACTAATTTTTATAACTTAACTAGAAACATCTTCACAAGTGGAAAGGTCAACTCAAAATTTGTAATAGGTAAAACGTGTTTATAAATGTTTTGAATAAATTAAGATCAAGGTGGTTTCACGCGCCGACTACCTAGAACAATAGGAAACAAGAGATAAGTTTAGTTACACTTAATTGAAGTATTTACTACAGTCCGAAGCTACTGCCTCTTTAGCTACTTTTACAAAGGCGTATTCATTTTACTCCGACCAAGAAAATCTTAAACTAAATACTTCAATAACAACTTAATCAGTTTGAAACATAAAATACAGGTAAGTATTTAATTTTCCTTAAAAATGGGATACAGAGTTCGACCTTTTATGTACAAAAATATAGGAAAATAAACAAACTAATATACTAATATATAATTTTAATTATATAACATTTAAATTTAAGTATATGTAATTGCAGCATGATACTAAAATACAGTATTTACAAAATGTGGGTATATAGGCATATAAAATACATAAGAAACAGTTGAACTTTCTACAGACCGTTGCATATATTTATACATAGCTCAACTGATCTCAACTCAACTCAATTTAATGAAAACACAAGTTACATAACACAATGACCTACTTACTAATTATTGTTCATATTACCATAAGGTATTTCGTGTGTTATTTTCATATTATGTGGTGTGCAATAAAGAATATTCTATTCTATTCTAATGAAAAAATAAACAAAACTATTGTCGATCAGCATAAAACCCCTTTTAATTAATACAACTTCATATTGCACTTTAAAAAACTTTTTTTATTCGTAAACTAAACATTAGCTTGAAGATCATACGAAAACACACTCATAGATTATTCAACGTTGTGACCTTCGCCATTCTAAGGACAACGAGATTGTTCATAAAATATGCAATAACATGTCATCTTTACAACATTTATAACTTGTTTACTGCTTACTTAGAGCTTATGTACATAACATTTAAAAAAAATCTAGTAGGTTTGTAAGTAGGAAGTGTCTAGAAGTATTGAGGAACATTATTTTAGAAAGTGGTAAGAAGTTCAGCCAAGAAATCAAAGTCAAAGTCAAAATTACTTTATTCAGTAAAATCACAAGAATCATTTAGAATCGTCTTACATACTACTTAGGTGATTCTAGGTGCCAGTTCCACGGGACCAGAACTTAAGAAGAACTTTATAAGGTCTCTTAGTTTAAGGGAACTTTATTTTGGGAATGGCCTTTGCGGGGATTGTTGCACTGATCTTATTTCTGTGCAAGCAGTAGTGCATTGCTTGTGTGAAAACACATGGCTCAGATAGGATGTAATGTATTGCCACACTCCATTTGCTTTTTCCATAACTTGTCCTTATTTTTCGTACACACAACATAGGTACCTACATCATTCAAACTTAAGGGGGTTCGTGAAGCTTGAAAAATGAACTAATTGGCCATCTGTGCGAAGCACTAAGTATGTTATAGCAAAAGTATCTAGAACGCCTCTAGATACTTTTTAGTTACTCGAACTAAATACTTGTGTTAGAAAGAAATAGGATATCACTTTTTCTTTCGTTTCGTGATGTCTTTTGTACAAGATACAAAAGACTTCAACGCATTTTTCAAAATGTAATAACATCCCATCTAAACTTCTCAGCTTCGGCGCAGTTCAACAGCCGATACCAGCCAGCCCAGCAAACCCAGAACCAGTACCAAAACCAGCAGCAGTTCCAAACACAGCCAGCTCGGAACTCAGCCGGTGCTTGTAATGAACTCAACGAGCGTTACCCCGTCGGCGGCAGCTGCGATAGATACATCGAGTGCATCGTAAGCTATCTCCCAAACTCCTCGGTTTATTAGCTGACACAGCATTTTAGTTATAGCCGAACGCATTATCTAAGGCTTAGCTCAGATATCTTGATAATTTAAATCTTGGAAGATGCGCTGACATTAAAGGTGTGATATTATTACAAGACATAATGTATGCATTTTATACCCAGTAGAAAGACATAGGTACTTAACCTAATTTGTGCATTCAGTTGAGCTATCTATAGATCGTTTGCAACGGCCTGCAGACAGCTCAACAGTTTCTTATGTATTTTAAATGTCATCATCAGCCTTACTTGACCCACTGCTGGGTGTAGGCCTCTCTCAGCTCTTTCCATTTCGGTTCTGATAATTATAATGTAGATAGGTACATTTTGTTAATACTGTAATAGTTGTAGTTTGTGAAATCAATTTTGTGCATAGAACGGAACCTCTGAAGAGAAGACCTGCCCTGACGGTCTCCGGTTCAACCCGAATGTGAACTTCAACGTGTACCCCTGCCAGTACCCCAACGAGGTGACGTGCCTGGAGCGATCTGCACTACGTGAGTTCCATTTTATTATAATATACACTTTAATATACCGCAGTATTACATTATACAACGCATACGTCTACACAGATATGCCCAAACTACGGCCCGCAAGATTTGGCGTACACATTTGGCGACATACTTAATGACATAAGTACATAAATATGTATGTAGTTTTTATTTTGCTTTGGATATGAAAAATTTTGGTTGAAACCTAATTGCAACTAATAATTAAGAAAAGTTTCGGAATGAATTTACGAAACTATAAGCGTGGGCTAAATAATAAAATTAAATTAATAATGATCAACCGTTTGACATCCTGATCCTTTATAATACAAAACGTTGTTTCGCTTAGAGCGGTCTACTTAAGCTATTGATTCATTGATCTTTTAGAATATTAGCCACATATCTACAAACTATTGCGAGCCGTATGTGTTTATGTTTAGATGGTGGCCCGCATAGTTTGCGGTCCGTAAAAAATAAAATTTGGGTGCACCTGTTTCTTTAGATCAACGCAGCTACCATGTTTCGCGCGCCTGTCATCGCTGATTTTAGCCTTATTTTTCATTTTCAAAGAATCTTTACATTTACGGTACTTGAATACCAATGATGTAACGATAAGCTCAGACTACGTGGCTGTGTTCAGAATAATGTTAAATTGAAATTATACTCTACTATCATATTAAGCTTGAGAGTTAAGTTCTTTATTAGATTTGAGGACTACACCTCAAATCTAATTTTATTTTACAAGATAAAAAAACTCCTATTTAAAATGCCCATGCAACAATAAAAAGGAACACAGTCTAGATGTGAAATGTGTGTGACTATTTCATAGCACATACCCATTATTTTGACAGTATGTACTACACGTCAAAGCTTTAGCTAGTGTGGCTGGTCCTTAATTTTGCAATCATCATTGACCTTAATGAGGTGTGATTGGTGATCTTTGATCTCATGCAAATGCTTGCACCATTCTAATTGGATCAATTTGTTGACAAAGCCTTTCTGATTTGTATGAAATGTTTCATTGAGACCTTTCTAAACTCGTACCTACGATGTGAGTCACTAAAGTTTTAACAAACAAGGAGCTTGTAAAAAATAATTATGATTTATTTAATTTATTTCTCTCACTTATTTTAAAACTAAAATAATACAATGGGTATGGATGGGTAACGCTATATATAGAATTAAATGGTAGATAGATGACTGTTTAATTGGACACCAGGTCGACCTTCCCGCATACCTACATAATAATGTGAATGAGAAAGTTTTCGGGATGTCATCACACACAATCAAAGACTATATTATTACATGTTAGTTATATCAAAACGTTCCGCAGAGCCAGCCCAGCCTACAGAGCACTGTCCCAACCAGTTCGGATACTTCAAGCTGGGAGACGCTCGGAACTGCAGCGGGTTCAGAACCTGCGTGAATGGAGTCGGGTTCGACTTCGTGTGCCCCGAAGGCCTGGCGTGGAGCTCGGCGAGCTACCGCTGCGAGTGGCCTGATGAGGTCGAGGACTGTGACGCTGAAGGTAAATTCTTTAGCTGCTGGTCATATAACAGTGGTTTCCTACTACTTACGTTCCAATATATCTTTTTAGTAAGTATATTTTGACGTGACAACGTCTTATAATTCGATTCGATTCGGCTGCACGCACGAAAAAACATGACTCATGAGGCGTTCTGAGGCGTTCTGAGGTGTTCCAAGTGACGTTGTCACGTTCAACTATCGTCAGTAAACCGACTTTACAGACAACCATTTTTTTTTATTGTATTATGATCTATATGATATGATGCACTTACACAGTCAGATAGTCCTAAAACTAAACCAAATAACATCAAATTTTCCAAAGTGACAAAAAAATACTTTTAAAGACACAATACTTTTCAAAAATATTATATGATTTTTCAAAAAGAATCCATTTGTATATATATGTGTATTTTTGTAATCTTATTTAGATACGTATGTCTCATTTCAGCTTTCCTTGGCTTCCGTTGCCCTGAAGTGCCACAATCCAAGGAACTTGGACCCCCCGCTGGATTCAGATATTACAGGTAAAATATACAAACATTGGAGGGCAACTAAAATAATAAAATAACTTACAAAAAACTTATACGCTGCGGCAATTCCAAGTCATAAGCGAGTTACGGTTTTGATGATTCTAATAACTTCAATTTACATGGGCTGACGAATACCTACCAATTTATGTACGCACACTCACCCATTCAAGAGTCACTCGAACTTTAGTACAAATATCGCGACAGAGGTCGATTCCGAGAACTGGTTAAGTAAGCGGTCAGCGCCGGTCTAAATGTCAGGATGAGCGGTGACCTTGCTTATGTAACCTCCTTAGAAATACCAATTGGCTAATACCTGATAAGTAACTATATGTATAAGTTAGCTGATTTATTAAATTTATGGCCGGTTTCTGGAAACCCAAATCACGATTGATCCGAGTTTGACACATAGTAGTAGTATTTTAGTTGTAGTTATTTGATTTTTTCGTTGATCATCGTTCGAGAAACCGGCCGTTAGTGTATGTATGAATCCATATTGCACACTTATGAGCGTGCCACTTTCTATGTTTAATATCATTGTTGTGAAAGACTACTCATTTTCGATGTAAACATAAGCAGGTTGCGCAAAAGCTAAAACTATTTAATTGGCTTCCTAGATATTACAAATGGCTTACAGATGCTTATAAATGCTTTGCGCAATGTTTTAGTTCAACCTGTAAACTTTATAATAATGAAGATATAATCCACCTTGTATAAAAAAATAGTATAGGTACATCGTCATTTTTCATAAAACCATCTAGTCCCATACTAAGAAACGCTTTTACCTACCTTAAAAATTGAATTGTAGTTAACACACTAAAATACTTTTTTGATAAAGAGTTATAGCAATAATAGAACCAACTATGTTAACCTCACAAATGTTTATTCTTGAGGTAAGGAACGGATACACAGACTTCAACACAAAAGGCATGTGACGCTGCGCCTGTCGAATAAATAACATTTATTTATTTTATTTTATTTTATTTTATTTTATTCGGAAAACAAACAGTGTACAAACTATATTAACAACAACTTAAAAAACTAAACACCAATTATATGTTTTCACATGTAAGATTCTAAATAACTTGTTTTATCCATAGAAACAAAAAAAAATGAAAATACTTAAATTTAAAATTAACTAAATTAAAAGTGAATAAGTAACAAGATTACACAATTCAAGAAAGATTAAATATACACACAAATTGGTAATAATACAATTAATAGTCCAAAAACAAACAAAAATCGTAAAGACATAGATAATTTGAAAATACATCTTTCTAGGTATGAGGATCTGTGCGTGTTGCTGTAACAAAAAGGATATTAGTTAGAGTGCGTTATTTTGCTAAAGAACAACTTTTTTCAACTAATGGTTAAATATTTTCCACTTTCAGATCTGATGCAAACTGCCAGAAATACTTCCTCTGCATTGAAGGTAGACCACGCGTGCTGTCTTGCGGCAGTGACGCCGCTTTCGACGATCTAACCTCCTCTTGCGTGTCCGCTGACGAAGTGTCCGCTTGTCCAGCGGATCTCAGAGCCGCTGCTGCTGCCGCTAGAGAATCAGAAAAACAACTGCTGGCGAAAGAACTTGAATTCAACGCGAAAAGCTTTGGAAAGAGCAAATCTAGGTTTTAAAATAAATTTGTCTGCAAATAATCGTAAATTTTGTAAAAACTGTTGTCACTGTGACAGTTAGCATTATTGATCCAAGCAAGCACTTATTTTTAAAGTAAATGTTTCTTGAAATATTATTGTAGAACTCCATTTACTGTAAAAATGACTACTAATTAGAGAAGTAAACCTACAAGTACATTTGATCAACAGAAATAATTCAAATTTATTGTCATACTAGTTAACTGATACCATCTGTCTAGTCGAATCAAATTGCCATATTTCAGACGGTAATTTTTTGCTATGTAAATAAGTTATTAAATACAGTACCTAGCTACCATACATTAACTGTCATATAGTACATTCAACATTAATTCTAGCCATTAACTTTTTAAGTTACCATTTACCAATGTACATAATTTATCATTGGATAACCCTTATCTCCACGCTATAGTAGATATGGGCATTATGTGTTATAAATAAAATATCTTTGTAAAATCTTGTTTAATTTGCTGGTTTTAAATAAAACCGCATAAACAATTACCGTAATTTAAAACTCATTTAGTATTGATGACCTATTTTAATATAAATTAGTCTGATATTAGTCCAAACCTCATTCTTCGTGCTGTTGCAAAGGATAGCACAATGTTTTTCTACTTTTGTTTTGCACTTTTGTACGTGGCTGTCTGTGAGTATAATTTTATTAAATCAATAACACCCATAAAATTAAAGATGAGTTTCGAAATAACACCATTACATTACATTATCTACATATTAGAAAACTAAATTACAGTTAAAGTATGAGTTAGACAAACTCTTCTAATTTTCATATCATTCTATTTTATGTAGAGTCCTTTTATCTAGTCCCGAATACAAGTTATTTTCTTTACGTTAACTTTCGTTTTGGAACTAAATATACGATCAATTACAAAAGACACACTTGTTGAGTCTGGAGAGTCTTACGGTCTATCTTATAAAAAGTTAGCGCAGACTTGAAGTATTGATACCATACGTAATGATGACATAACGTCAACGCTAACTTTTTATAAGATGAGGGGTTATCTCTTCTCTCTTCTCATCGTGTCGATGCTACAACTGTATTTTGTTGTAGCATCGTGTTGGAAAGATTAGCCAGACTAGACACTGCTTTGCCGTGCCTAGCTGTTACCGGTGTGCGCCACGAGGAGGCTCTTATATGGGTTAATAAAAAGCGGTAACCTAATTCTAAATACAGGCAATGGACAAGCACCGATCAGCCCCGGTGCAGACATCATCAATCCTTCCGACACCTGCACCAAACGGAACGGATACTTCAAACAAGATGGAAGCTGCGATTCTTACATTGAATGCAGGGTAAGGCACCATCAACTTTCATAAAGTCAAAGTCAAAATGTCTTTATTCAATAAAATTACAAGGATCACTTTGAAACGTCTTACATACTAGATGATACACATACGTGATACGATGACAGTATTTACAAAATGTATAGGTATTTATAAAAATACATAAGAAACGGTTGAGCTATCTGTAGACCGTTGCAAGCGATCTAAAGATAGCTCAACCGATACAAATAAGTACCAATCAGAATCGTACCAAGATACTGGCTGCGTTTGCCAAAATTGTTGTAAACTTTTAAAACCAGTTTTGCAAAAAGAACCCGCAGCACTCAAAATAAGTGATAAAAAATATTTCACAATGATATTTTATACAGGACTTCCGCTCTACTAAGATGACTTGCCCTGAAGGTCTGAACTACAACCCAAGTGCTCCATGGCCCGATTACCCTTGTGGTTACCCCATGGATGTGCCGTGTGTGAACCGTGGAGTTCCTCGTAAGTCTTACCATCATATCTTAACTATGCAATGACCCACGAAATCTCTTCCAGTCAGTCAATGAATAAGTACATAAAAATCTTACTCAACTTACCAAAACATTTCCTATTTCCCTGTCTTATAAAAAGTTAGCGTATGGTAATCAACATATTATGACTGCGCTAACTTTTTATATGATAGACCGAAAGACCTTAGACTTAGGGTAGTGCAGAAATATTTTCCCTTCTTAGACAATTCCTACACTGGCTACTTACAACAGCTAATTCATACTGCTACTATTTTACAGAACCCGCTAAGCCTACAGCTGATTGCCCTCACCAGTATGGTTTCTTCCCCTCCTTGAAGACGACTTCAGACCGTTGTGGCAGCTACAGGATGTGCGTCGAAGGTCGCGCTATCGAGATGGCTTGCCCTCTTGGACTTGCGTTCAATGACGTCACTGGACGATGCGACTGGCCCGACTTAGTCGCCAGCTGCAATGCTGAAGGTAATACTCTGAAGGCTTAGTCCGAGGTTGCATTTGCAAAACTCCCTATTGTCGAGCCGAGAGTAGTCTCTCGGATATCCATACAAAAATATAAGGACATCCGAGAGACGACTGTCATATACCTACTACTAAATCATCAGTCTATTAAGACCTACTAACTTGTGAAAATAATATAACAATCATTCCATATCATAAATTCTCTGGCAATAACATCAAACAATAAACAAAAGTACTTATATTTATTCTAATCAAATACATGAGTGGTCTTGTAAAGTTTTATAGAAAAACAATCCTTTAACCGCTGTTTCGTAAAGATAGCTATTTTCGGCACGAAACTTTATATGTCAAATCTTCCTGTCATTTCCCTACCCGATGGTCGAGTTGAGTCGAGTTCCCGTATCTCCTCACGAAAACCCAAGAAAATCATCTCATAGTACAATCAGCGCCTTTAGTAAAGGCCACCATCAGCGCCTTCCGCCACAATCAAATACTGAAGGTAGCATCCATTTTCAGAGTTCCTTGGATTCAAGTGCCCAGCTCCTCCTGTAGATGTTGATGGCCAGCCCCTCGACACTGTCCAGAACTACAAGTAAGTAATTTCATACCACGTTTTTTATAGCTGAATAAAATTCTAGATGAAAACCACTAGATAAGTGTTAAGTTGCATGGTCTAAAAAAAACTCCCATACCTACAAAATAAAAAGTAAACTACTTATTAAGTAACGAAACTAAACTGACGACCGATGTGGCGTGGTCCGCCTGCGACGCGGAGGTTGCGTATTTGATTCTGCCTTGGGATAAATGTTTGTACGATCTGTCTATGTATGTATTGTAATAAGTATGTCAGTCTTCTAGTATCCATAACACAAGGTCTGCTTAGCTTGGGGCTATATGATGTTATGTGGATTGTCCAGCATTATTTATTATTGTTTTTTTTTTTACAAGTTATAGGCAAGCGTTTGACCGCGATCTCACCTGATGTTAAGTGACGATGCGGTCTACGATGTAGCACACTTGCCTAGAAGATACCCATTTATATAAGTTTTTTAGGTTTACTAATTCTCATTTAATTCACAGATACGAAGGCGAGTGTTTCTATTTCTTCTCGTGCGAGCAAGGGCGCGCTCGTCTCCTGTCTTGTGACTACGGGTTCGCCTTCGATCCCGCGCTGGGCAAATGCGTTGATGCTGAACTTGTCACGTGTCCGACGCAGCAGGTACCAGTACCTCAAGCCTTGTAGGTTTTTCAAGATTTTAAAATAAATAATAAATATTACTAAATATGTCTTTAATTTGTTCTCATAATACCTCTAGGTGACAGGTTGAATGAAAATAGCGTTGTAGTAGGAAGGTCTAGGAAGGTCCTAGAAAACAATGGTCGTATTATTTTGCATAAAAGGATATTTTTACTAATATTTTCTACGTAATAAAATGATCTTGGCTAAAACGCGTAAAGAAACTTTAACTTTAAGAGAAGTGCCGATAACTATTAAATAATACTACTTTTTAATTTCTTGAATGTTGTTTTGTTAGAAAAAAACATGGTTTTTTGCTGCAAGCGTTGTTACGTTACGTTCTTGTCGTAAGAAAAAATGCTAGAAATACAGGAGATATAAAAAAATAATACAGTAAAACAGAAGAATGCAAAGTTGCTTTTTAACGGCGTGCTCAATTTTGATGACGGATCAAGCGAGGGATCTTAAAACTCAAAAATTAGAATCCTGCTTGTTATTAAGGAAATCAAAAGAAAGGTAAAACTTCTTTACACTCGAGTGCAATACGTAACTTTCTATCCCACCTCAGCAAGGAAATGACTAAATGCGAAAATAAAATTAATAAACAGTACACCAAGGAGGTTCTGAGTCTGAGCTTTCAACAAATAAAAAAAGATTGTATGTTTATAGCACCATGGAGGTAGAGTAGAGGAGGTTTGAGTTGTTTTGATGTTCAGTTGGTGTACACGACGTTCTACATTCAAATTTACTTTAACCTCTGACCTTTAATCTAGATTAAGATTAAAAAACTACCTAAGCGCTCAGATATCGAAGATCAAAACACTGTTTCCAAGATGGTGGGATGAAAAATAAATTAAAACTCGTAATATACTTACGCAGGCTTTGGACCCATAGATTTCCAAAACAGACAATTTGGCATTCTGCACCTATCGCATATCGTCGATTTTTACTTATTTTAATAGACGAATAATTTGCTACTCATTTACTGTGACGTAAGTACATAGTTTAATGATACAAAGATTGTTATAAAAATTAATTAAGTACTTACTCATTATTATTAAGTCTCTTCTAGTGATTCTAAGGCCTACAAATTCTACAATAAAATACATTATAAATAACTCTAGTCCCAAACTAAGCAAAGCTCGTACTATGGGATCAAGTACCTACTCAAAACCAAAAACTATAAAAATAAGAATCATTTAGACTATACCGTCTTAAATAAAAAGACGACCGATGTGGCGCGGCGGGCGAAGGTCCGCCTGCGACGCGGAGGTTGCGGTTTTGATTCCCGCCTTGGGATAAATGTTTGTACGATCTGCAAATATTTATTCCGGGTGTTCTGGATAATAAAAAAATTATAATATGTAAGTATAATAAAAAAATCTATCGATGTATTGTATTAAGTATGTCAGTCTTCTAGTAGGTACCTACCCATAACACAAGCTCTGCTTAGCTTGGGGCTAGATGATGTTGTGTGGATTGTCCAGCATTATTTATTTATTATTATTATTAAATCCTCGACAGTAAAATGTAAAGCCTGTGTGCGTACAAAATGCTGTAGAATTTAGTTTTTTTAACATTCATCATCATCATCAACCTATATCAGAGTCAAGAGTGATGGAGTGATGATCTGCAGAATGTAGCTAGCAAAAACTAGATGAGAAGAACCGAAGACCGGGCTCTGTGGCGTGTCTTGGGAGAGATCTACGTCCAGCAGTGGACTGATATAGCATGATGATGATGATGAAAGTTGTTTGAAAAAACATATATACATATTTTAATTGATAATTATAATTTCATATTTTATGTAAATTTTAACATATGTATTTTTGGTGTTTTAATTTAATTTATTTGAATTACAAACCTTCTTTTTTCGAATAAAACTGTTTGTTAATTTCCAACCTATATATTATGATGATTAATTACTTAATAAGTTATTATTCTATACTTAGATACATTTTAGCGATCACTGTTTAGAAAAAAAAATCTTCTTCTTCTTATCGTGTCGATGCTACAACTGTAGGTATTTTGTTGTAGCATCGTGTTGGAAAGAAAAAATGAAAATATTTTAGTTACCATTTTTCTCAGTAAGTGAATTATGAGGAATAATTCAAAACATATTTTTATTGTTAATAGTAAACAAGCAAGTAAGTAGTTATAGCTTATGCTGAGCAGGAGCTTTTAACAAAATAAAAATTGAAATTAAATATTTGAAACATGAAATAGCTCAGATAATATCTACCTATTACACTTATATTGGGCGAACCAAGTAATTAGATCCGTTTTGTTATTATAAACAATACTATAATTTCACTTTACATAAATTTACATAACTTATTTCAATTTAGACATAAAATACGATTAATTTCGAAGTTCATATAGAGCAGCAAATATTTAAAAAAAAGTCCAGCAATCAAGGAACGTTGGAAATGACATAATCATAAAATATTGATTTATTTTGAGTCTGGTCTATCACATAAGATTGCGGTTAAATATAGAATTTTGATGACAGATTGGTATAATGTTTTAACCCATTTATGAACCACGCTCCAATTAACTATTTATAAACCAAGTAAGAACAACTATAGGAAAACCACAAAATTTATAACATTATCGAACAGCTGAAAAGAAATTGAATGATCTTGTCGATCGTCAATTAAGATAAACGTTTGCTTATAAGCACTGTGTTAAAGAAATCATAGCACTCACTAGAACGCAGCCACAATGATAGGGACCAAACTTTTATTACTATCGTTTGTGGTGTATGGTAAGCTTACTTACAAGTCTATTAACAATATTTTCTCTTTTAGATCTTTCTAATTTAAATTTATTTCTAGTGTCGGGACAAGGATTGACTTACTATGGAACCTCTAACGTCCGACTTCCTCCACGGCCACTGTACAGGCCTGGCGGCACACCCACCGTTGCGCCGATAACTACAGTCAGCAACCCACAGCCACCTGTCAACCAGCCACCTCCACCTCAACCGGCCCACGAGCCAGAACGGCCAGCTATTCTTCAACCGCCTTCAGACCCCAGACCACCTCAGCCTCAGCCAAACCCTATGCCAGATTCTGAAATCCCTAACCAACCGATATACTCACCTATCCCACCAAAACCAGCAATTCCTGTACAGCCTGCACCTCGGCCAATTAATGTTTACCCTAGACCTCTCAAGCCTTGGACTTGGAAACCAGTTACTGTAGAAGTTGTGACTGAAAAAATGCCATCTACACTGGTTTATCCTGAGTCTTCATCAGCTGCCCCAATTTATGTTTCGATAGCTGATTCTAAGCCTGAAATTGAAGCAACTCCTATGCCAACTCCTTTGCCGACTCCTAAGCCAACTCCTATGCCAGCCCCAGTTGAAGAACCTGTGGTCGTAATACAGCCTGTAGAGGTAGCAGTACTTCCACCATCATCCACTGAAGCACCAGCAACAGTCATAGAGATCATTCCTGAACCATCTGTAGCAGTACCAGAAATCACCCCGCTTCCCTTAGTTCCAGAACCAAGACCGATCGAGGAAAAACCTTTGATTAATCCGATTCTTATCCCAGAGGACTCAGCATTGCACGTAGAGCAACCCCAGCCACCTCCTGTCCTTATAGAAGCACACCCCAATCAAAGACTACCTTCTGTACCAAAGCCACTGCCTACTCCAGAACCAGTAATAAGCCCCAAACCAGAACCAATAACCCCCATTTTAGTTATTCCTCCAAAACAAATAAAACCTATTAGCACTGTGCCTTTGCCTCCCAGGCAGCCATCACAACCTCTCAGGCCAAATTACCGGCCAAAACCTTATGAACCAGTAGTCCCCAGACAACCTTTGCCAGACACGCCCAGGCCCATACCTGATATTCAACGTCCTCCACCTTTACCTACTTCTAAACCTTTGATACCCTTGATACCTACGACATCATACCCAACGCCGGCTTCAAGCCAACCACTACCACAACCTACCATATCCTACCCAGTAGTGAATCCAACATCCGTCGTACCACCACCACCAGGTCCTGAGATTATTTCGATCATACCTATATCGGATTTCAAATGTAGCAAAGGCAACGGTTACTACACGGTTGTAAATGAATGCGACACATACATAGAATGTCAGGTATGTTCTTTCTATTTTGACAGGCTTTTTTGTTTTTCTCAGCTATTTTCTCTAGAAGTTGTAATTCATTGTTTCAGAGTCAAAGGGCATATAAACATACGTGCCCAGATGGTCTTCACTTCAACAATCTAGCATCATACCCAGAATACCCGTGCGCATATCCATCGGAAGTCAAATGTGAAAGCAGTGCTTCAAAACGTAAGTACCTATAGCTAAGTATCTTACAAACAGGCGTCACAGCCCAGTTGGCTCTGCCTTCCATGCTGTGGGTCGTGGGGTTGATTCCCATCCAGAGCAAATGTTTGTGTGAACGTAAATAAGTATTTGTTGTGTCTTAGTGTTACTATGTATTCTCAGTATGTATGTATTTCCAAAAAAAGTAGGTACATAAATAAGTATTATCAGCAATCTAGTTCCCATACTACAAGCTTTGCTTAGTTTGGGACAAGAGTGTGATGCGTGAATTGTCCGTGAATATATTATTTTGTATCATATCATTAGAAGAAAGATTTTTTTTTTACTGACAAATTTTTAATGTTTTACAGATCATACTTCCTATATTTATTTATGCTAAAATCATTTAAGCTTACTTGCTACGCTTTTTTAAATAAGAGTACCGTTTGCAGAGAATGCTCGACCAACAAACCAGTGCCCGAATCGATACGGATTCTTCCCGATATCTGGAGATGACTGTAGCAAATATATCATGTGCCAGGAAGGGATTGCCACGATCATGAACTGTCCATTTGGACTCGTGTTCAACGATCATTTGAGCAGCTGTGACTGGCCAGAAAATGTTCCACAATGCAATTCTAACGGTAAGCAATATGCTATCCTTCTTATTAAAGAAGGTCCGCCTGCGACGCGGAAATCAGAAATCAGAAATATTTTATTGTTTAACGGAGGTTGCGGGTTCGATTCCCGCCTTGGGATAAATGTTTATACGATCTGCAAACATTTATTCCGGATGTTCTGGGTACCTAGTTAATAAAATTATCTAAGTATCTATGTAATGTATTGTATTATGTACCTATGTAGTCAGTCTTCTAGTACCCATAACACAAGCTCTGCCTAGCTTTGGGCTAAATGATGTTGTGTGGATTGTCCAGCATTATTTATTGTTTAGTAAGGTATATTTTCTGTATTGAGCCTGAATAAATGTATTTTCATTCATTCATGCCTTAAATATTGTATCTTCTGGTAGTTTAAGTAATATTCTGATCTTAACTCTGTTTAACCCTTGGATGAGGTGAATTATAGAAATAAACCAAGAGATAAAAGTTATAATTTAGTATTTGTTTTGCAGCCTTCAAAGACTTCTCCTGTCCGATGCCTCCAGAAGACGATCCAGATCTTCTCACCAGATTCAGGTAATTACTTCAACAACTTCTTACATCCGCAATAATTAAATATTTTTTTCATTTGAATTTCATCTCTCAGGAGTCAAATCAAAGTTCAGATGTTAAGCAGCATTTTTTTATATTTTAGGTACGGCACCGATTGCTCGCTGTATGTCGCTTGCCAACGCGGACACCCAAGATTGTTGAAATGCGACGCTGGCATGTCTTTCGATGAAAACTCGCAAGTCTGCATTGACACCGACCTCGTCGCGGCTTGCAGAAATTCTATTTCATAATCAGCTGTAGGTTTCAGTTACCTATAAAAATATAGTATTACTTACCTAATAACATTTTTTTATTTCCGTAAACTACATGATTGTATGGGAAGGGATAGGGCTGTCAAGGTAACTCCTTAAACTTTTCAAGTATTGTTTTAGTTGGTCCCATTACTAGACTTCCCATCATCAGAAGTCTCATGCTCGTCTTCCAGCTATGTCATAAAAACAAGACTTCATAATACCTAATACAAAAACGATCTCTATTACTAATTATAGTAAGGTGGAAAAGTAGGTTTTTATTTTGAATTAAGTATAACATTTTACAGTATGTCATTAGACCTACAAATAAATCACGATTTTTCGATTTGGAATACATTTTTAAATACTTTGATTTGCAAGTCAGGAAATAAACATTCTATTTAATCAAAACCAGCCAGAGTTTATTTTTTTACTCGTTGGTTCCGGTTCCGTTTTGTCTGATGGCGGCAAACTGTAGTTCGTTCTCGTATTCTTATTGATTCTTTCACGTCATTCGTCCATATTATGTCATTTTATCATCGACCAATCACATGAGATGAAAGGTGTTTTTTAATGCGTTCTATTTGACAAGTTGAGAACAAGAACGTTCATTCATTCTCATTAGATTTTTTTTCTGCGAAAATAATGCGCGCGCTTTGTTTTATTCTAGGGCGAATAATATTTTGCTGGTTCAACAAATAGTTAAGTATTACAAGATAAATAAAAGCAGAAATACAATTAATACCTCATGTGGCTGGTTAAGAAAATGTGGTGTCTCGCGGTGCACGTTCGATGACGAGACTGGCGGCGGCGGCGGCGACGGAGGCGGACGGAACATTCCGATTCCGCTAGCGCAGCCCTGGCGGACATCGCCCTAGTTGCCCCTTCGGATCGAACGGTTGCGTAGTCGCGCCTCGCAGCCATCGCCGCGCGCTCATTTTAAAGAAAAATCACAGTGGCCCTACCTTCAAATATCTATTTAAAAGAACGGAAAACAAGATAAAAACGTTATCCTGTCACTCAACCAGCCAGCCTACATACAACTGTAAATCACGGGGGCCTCCACTGCGATGTAATATCGATTTCACAAGATGGAAGATTCCTACATCATTGCGAATTTCCACGCGCTATGTCGGCTATGCCTGAACAAAAGTGCGCTCTCGGTGTCGATTTACGGGGCTGCGCCCGATGACGAGGCTAACGTATCGCTAACCTCCAAAATCGCCGAATGCTGTGAACTCCAGGTTGGTTCTAGTTTATCATTTACTTAGCACATATTCAAGGCTAAGCTTGTAAATCACTATTTCATAAACTTACATTTTTGTCAAAAATTTTATCATTTTCTATTTATTCCAGATTGATCCTAATGATGGACTGCCAGGAAGAATTTGCTACAAATGCTTACTGAAAGTAGACAAATGTTCAAAGTTTAAAATACAATGCATACAGAATGAGAACAGGTTGAGACAAATCACCAACCGTGTCAATGATTTGGATAACTCAAACTCTTCCGAACTTAGTAATTATAACTACAATAACTCTCATGATCAGCAGAAACCAAAGCCTGAAGACTATATTGTTGAAGACAGTGTTGTGATGGTGGTGGATCCGAGCCTTGACTATGACTCATCTGAAGAGTCTGAGAGTGTGGAGCAAGTAGAACCAGAGGTCAACAACGAAAGAGACAACAACCCGGAACAAGAAACAAATACAGAATCTTTCTTTAAAAATGTCTCCATGTGTCAATACTGTGATCAAGCTTTTGTGTCTCCAGAGAAATGCAAGGAACATGAAGTTGCATACCATGACCCAAATTTGCCATACAAATGTGTGGAATGTAGCTTAGTATTTGCAGAAAGATCTCAGTTTGTACAACACACTAAACAAGTACATGGCAATGATAAGCCGTATCACTGTCCCGAGTGTGAAAAATGCTTTGGACGCCGCTCAGATTTACGAAAACATTCTATTGTACACACAGGCATTAGACCTTATCAGTGCCATTACTGTTTGAAAAGTTTCTCTCGCAACACAAACTTGAGTAAACATCTTCGAATTCATGCTGGACATAAGCCACATGTGTGTCCACTGTGCCCGAGGAGTTTTGTAGCCAAAGGAGACTTGGCGCGCCATGTACTCATTCACTCTGGTATGAAGCCTTACAGATGTCGAAAGTGCCCTCTCACGTTTGGTCGACGAGATAAGCTCATCAAGCATGAGGTTAAGCATGGCCCTATAACTCCAGAACATAACACATATTATGAGCATAATCAAGATATGCAAGACATGGTTGTCAATGTAAACCCCTTTAGCAACCTAATGACATCTCCTAATCAGAACAATGCTGATGGATCTCAGACAGACTATGACTTACCCAGAGTCCCTGACCACATTTCTGGTGAAAGTAGTTTCAGCAGAGTACAGAAAAATCCTTCTACATCTAAACAACAAAACTCGCCACCAAAAAAGCAGACACTTGCTAAGAATAGACCTAAGAATATAAAATGCCATCAGTGTCCAAAGAGATTTTCATCTTTAGATGCCTACAAGACGCATGTTTCTATAGCTCATATTGGGTCTAGAGTATTTCAATGCAAAGTTTGCTTTAAGAAGTTTGCACGGAAAAGGGAGTTAGATCGTCACACACCCATCCATTCTGGAATGAAGCCGTTCTCTTGCAGTCAGTGTGATAAGAAATTCACTCGGAAAGACAAGCTTGACAAGCATGAGCAGAGTCATGAATGTTTGGTTGTGAATATGCCTTGTATAGAATGTGGTGCCACATTTGAAAAGAAAGCAGATTTAGTTGCCCACATTAAATCTCATTTCACTGACAATTTTGATGATAAAATCTCACAAATTAAGAAAGAAGATGAACCTGAGTTTCAGCTTGATGAAAATTTTTATGATTTAGAAACTTGAGAATAAGTTAATCTATTCTTGTATCGAAGGTTGTGTATATAAATCCTATGAGCACAACCATTGCTTAAGCATCTCTAGTACTTAATTTTAAAATGCAATTTTTATTAATATGTAATGAGAAGTTATCTAAGTTAATAGAACTGTTTTTGTTGCTATGCAAACTATGATCTTATTTTATGATTCTACTTAGGTACCTGTTTAGTAAAATATCAAGTTATTACAATTCATTACCATTATGTTAATATTGTTAAAATTATTTTGTTAAAATGATTGAATGTCAACTCCAGCAAATATTTTGTAACTTAAATAGCTTTTACTAAGTAAATTTATACAGCTAGTTAATGTTTGTAAATATTCAATCAAAATTTTATCCAAAGACTTAAATATTAGAACAAGTTGTTGTGATTAGTAGATATTCTATCGAGATATCTTCAATTGATACTTAAAGCCTAGTGAGTATAGTTATTTAATTGTGTGATAATGTAGTACTTTGAATTTTATAATTGGTATACATGCTATTGTTTTTTAACAAACAGGATATTTATGTTCTTAATTTTTAAAGGTTAAATTTAGTTTTATCTGCTACAATCAAATACATTTATCACAACAAAATCTTTAATGCGGATGAGTATTTTATTATGTTAATCAAAATAAAACCATGTATTCAGACTGAAAAAAACTTCTGGAGAACTTTTGGTATCATCATGACTTGCTAATTGAGAATAGCGCTAAATATAAGTGGTATACATGCTAATTTTAACTTATCACAAATATTTAATTTGTTGATCTAATTTTAATGCTAGTTGTATTTTGAAATGACTGTAAATATTTGAGCAATAAATGTTGTCCACTACAATTAACTATGAACTTTCTATAAAATCCTTACAAGTTTATAAGGAAATAAACATACACCCTTAAAATTCTTAAGTTTATTTAGTATGCACATTTATCCAGCTAATGGATTCGCATGTATTGTAACTGATGATATTTTTGCATCTGATAGCGGTCTAAAGGTTTTGGGATTCACAGTCATTTTCTCCAAATCATCCAGTGCTTCAAATCCATCTATCACCCTGAAAAAAAAAGTTTTTTATAAGACTGTTTAAAGTTTGTTAAATTTTGTG
Organism: Ecliptopera silaceata; assembly: GCA_932527185.1. NCBI lineage: Eukaryota > Metazoa > Arthropoda > Insecta > Lepidoptera > Geometridae > Ecliptopera > Ecliptopera silaceata. The sequence continues at coordinate 8,247,799 of OW052193.1, read as the reverse complement.
CTAAGTTGACATAATTTTTGGGGCCAAATTGAATAGTTAAGGATGGTGTTCATGTTGAATGATCTACCAATATACAGGCAATCTACAGTCTGTTGCTGATTAGCCACATGCAAGTGTAAGATTTATATGTACTGACCTTCCAAAAAGGGTATATTTAAGATCCAAATGTGGTTGCTCCCCATAACTGAAGAAGAACTGGCTACCATTTGTATTAGGACCGTTGTTAGCCATGCTGACCATGCCCCGGGAACTATGCTGAAAAAACAAACCAATTTGTTTCTTTTACACTCCTTTTATAGTGCTATTCAGGAACTATGAAAAATGTGTATTGATTAGGTTACCTTTAATTCTTCTTTGAATTCATCTTCAAACTTACGACCCCATATTGAAGTACCACCTTTTCCTGTGCCTGTTGGATCTCCAGTTTGTACTATGAAGCCCTGAAAATCGTAAATTTCTTGGTTACAACTATATAATCCGCTGAGAGCTTACTGGAATAAGTTCAAGGGATAATGCCTTCTAAGGCACCTAGAATCACCAAGTATGTAAGACGATTCTAAATGATCCTTGTGATTTTATTGCATAAAGAAAGATTTGATTTGAGGTTATATTTACTTTTTTCTAATAATTTACCTTTATGTTCCGATGAAACAGACAGCCGTTGTAATAATCGCTTGCACACAGAGCTAAGAAGTTTTCGCATGCTTTGGGACACTGTTCACAAAATAATTCAATTTTGATGTCCCCGACGTCCGTGTGCAGCGTTACCGACATGATTTTGTTTTTAAAACTTAGTTTATACTCAACGCTATAACAATCTAGCTTCTATTCCAAATCTAGATAGAACTATGTGAGAGACTTGATAAAGTTTTTAAAAGTTGCATTGGCTAACATGAAGAATATACAAATTGTAAACAAATATACAAAAAACAGCTGATGTTGATAGATATCTGACATTTTATTAGTCAAGTCAATGTCAAGTCAAATTAGACTGCTAAGCATTCTTCTATGACGCGGCAGACCCATTTTTGTTTGTCTATGGTAGGGTACCCCCGCTAACATTACAAAAATGTTCGTTCATCGCTTCCCAAATTCTAAAATAATTATTTCTACTATTCTGTGTACTTTCCAATAGGTATATAATTATTTAGAAAGGGCTACCATTTATTGGCTTATTCCATTATCTAATTAACTGAATATTACTCATCAATCAATAACTTTTTCTGTGAGACCTTGACATGATCTTACTATTATTACTTAGATAATTTAAAAAAACTTTAATTAACGTAGAAAAGAAAAACTAATGATGTATTTGATTAATGGATTTATTCGTTCGAACGATATTACTTATTACTTAAGTAGGTACAACTTAAAAGTAAGTTAGTTACAAAGAGATCATCTATTCGCTACCACCGGCCCGTTCATTCTGCCCCGCGTGCGGTTCATGTAAGTTCTCATCCAACCCAACATGTCCATAATCCCCTAGTAGTCTTTGTCCCGTTGGATCAAACGGCGATTTGAAGTGTACTGTTGCTTTGTACTTCTTGCCAAGAACTTCGATTTCGTACTCCCCGTTCTTGATGAATTCTTTTGTGACTTCTGAGCCTTTGTTTGCAACGTAGCCTATACCGATAGGTTTTTCCAAGAAGTATCCGTAATCGCCTCTTCGTAGATAGCCGACTGGCTCGCCGTTTCTGAATATCGCTTCTTGGCCGAACAACGCCACCTAGAAAGAAGATAATAGTACTTATAGTTAGATATTCTACTCAACTTAAAGGTTAAGATAGAGGTTCGTTGTTTTTTGTCGAGTAGGTTATACTACTCAACAACATAAAAACTTTTTAACATCAATAACACTACTTGACCTAAGAAAGGTAGAAATTAACAAATTGAATATCCATCAGGCCCCCATAGAACCGAAAATAAGTTTTTTAACATTTAAGTTCTGAATAAATAAAATAATGGGTAATACCTTATCATCGATGGTGAAGTAAGCATATTTCTTGGTAACTCCGTCCTGCCTGGCTCTGGTCACTTCCTTGTTGCCGATGTAATCGCCCGCCTTCCGGCACGCGAAGCCGAGATTCGCTTCTATGGGATTGTCGTCAGTTCTTGCGTCCGCGTTCCATAAGTGATATCCTGTAGTAAAGTTTATATCCATCAAACCTGTTCTTAAACTTTACAGCCAGAATGGACCGGAAGAAGAAGTAAGACTTGTTGGTTTGGGACTAGAGCTAGATTTGTGAAATATCCGTGAATCATAATAAACCACGAAAGAATGGTGTGTAGTACAAACAGTATATTTATATTTATTTGGTGAGGCGTCCTATACTACGCATGTTTAATGTGACTAATATTTATTTGATCTTCATACCTTTCTCAGCACTAAGTGAGGTAAGTGCTCTCCAGCCAGCGTTTCTCAATCCCTTAGCGGTGGTGAGATGCTTGTAAACTTGAATGGCGTGAGATGACGGTATATGCAGTTCCCAGCCTAATTCTCCTGACCAAGACACGCGTAATGCTCTGCATCTGTACAAGAATATTCACAAACTTTAGCACCTTTTTGTATTTTTTTTATAATGTTTACAGCTAGAGTCTGTCAAGCGAAAGATGGCCCTGATAAATCGCGGCAAATTCAAAAACTATTAGTATGGCAATACATTAAATAATAGGATAACTTGGAATTACATAATTTGATACTTTGATATTATTCTAAATAAATATACTTACATAATTTTTGATGATGATTATGAATAAGTAGATGATATACTATTGCCATACTAATAGTTTTTGAATTTGCCGCGATTTATCAGGGCCATCTTTCGCTTGACAGACTCTAACGCTGTGATTTTTCACGGTCACGGCACAGATTATTATTTAACTTTATTATAGTTTTTAACTTTCGCAGTTGTCAAAATGTGTTTTTTTATTGGCTCTTGATACCTATGTCTATGTTCCAATAAATACATTTTGATTCGATTTGATTATGTAAACTAGACGTCAGGCTAATGAAACTTAAGGTTACAGTTTAAAGGGTTCTAACTCGAGCATACTTTATTCCGTAAAATCACAAAAATCATTTACAGTCTTGTGATTCTAGCTGTCAGTTCCACGCGACCATGTATGAGTGAGTGTTTGTGTTAGTCTGGTCAGACTTTTACCTGTATTTTTTGTTCTCGGATGAGTAAGGTGCTTGCGAAATATGCATACTGCGTTGAGTATTCACTGGGAACGCATCGTTTGAGAGACCCACGTCAGTGTAGCGTTGTAGGATTCTTTGACTGAAAATAACAACCTATCAATATATAATTGCATTTAAACAGTAGCATTTTACTGTTAGTTGTTCAAGGTACAACTTACACAGAGACTGCGTAAAGTCTATTCCTTTTATAATGCATTCCATTGGTATATTCCATTAATAATATTTGTGTCTAAATTGATGTAATCTATTTTTGGTATTTGTATTATAGGATAAATACTTAAATATTCAGAGATATGACGTTATTGACTATTAAGCAAGATATTTTTCGCTATTTGACTTATCCTTATACATTCTTAAAGACAAAATGTACGCGTCTTTTTCTGACGTAACGTCCAAAGTGATTCAAAACCTATGCAGGTAACTAATACTCTTCGTAAAATAAAAAATAAACTAAGACCTACCTGTTTGGTCCTTGAACGCTAAGAATACACAGTTGCTTAGTGACATCTATGATAGTAGCTCTGAGTTTGTGCTTATTGATGATCCGACGAAGATGTGCCAAAGTGTGGTTTGCACTGAAACCGCTTGTTACAACATAGTATCCACGACCCTGGAAATACAACCTTATTACAGTAGATATAGATATCAAAATCTTACATTAAATAATCGAGATTTTCGCATCTTTGATTATCGAAATTCGACTGTAATCATAGTGTATTAAAGCAGCTTTTACCTTGAAAATAGGTTCGTGTAACTGTCCACTGCCTCCATCAAGAATACTGACGGTTACATCGGCTTCGATACCACCCTTTTTGTTCAGCATCAGTGAATAAACCACTCTGAAAAACAGGTTTAATAAGTAGGTATCATTCAAATTATATACTAAATATAGTACCTATAATAAATAAGCCTTTGTATCGAATCGAAAATCGAAAGTTTATGCATTTTCAGTGAGACTGGTGCACATAAATTCTGAAAAGCGGCAATCCGCGGAATGCGGTAAACACTGGATGAGAAGAGCCGAAGACAGTGGCGCGTCTTAGGAGTGACCTACATCAAGCAGTGGACTGATATCAAAAAATCAAAAATTTGTGTACGTACCTATCATCACTTCTAGACAGATCAGCAGTAAAAGCAAGATCAGCTGTGCGCTGGGCGTCAGGACCAGTCAGGTAGAATTTCCCGTAATATGACATGTTGAACAGAGCCGCTCCGTTTCTGCACGCTAAGGCTTCGGATCCGATCTGAAATGTTGAAAATATTGTTTTAAAAATATAACGTAAACATGATGTATATCTCAATGACCTGGATTACATATTTGATAAATTGATTATCTGTTTATGTTCCATTTGTGTTTGTAGTAGATTTAACAAATTATTAATATATTACGATTTAAAAATGTTGTATTTTTTTAATAGAGATTCGTTACTTACAAGGTCATGATGCTTAGAGAATCCGAAGCTGTATTCCCCCTTTAGAACATCTTCATACCGCTGGTCCAAGTTCCGCGGATAATCTTGGGTGCCGCCCCAGTCGTATTGCTGAACTCTGATCTGTGGTAACAACAATTTTATCAAACAATATCTCCATTTTTATCATCCAAATACATATTTTTTTGTTGTGTATTTGTGATTCAAAATGTGGGTATGTGGCAAATGTTTCTAATGCTTCATTTTCTCTTCAAAGTGCTTTCAGACACGGAAAACCACATTCAACCTTGCAATGTGAGTTCCAAATACAATGCAACTTTCATTTTTATTATAACCACCATGAGGTTTCTGAAAAACTATCATCATGTTGTTTCATTTCACGCCATTCTACGAACTGAGAATCTGCATAGCCTATCAGATGCGTCTGCGAATGATCATGCAGATAGTTTTAATTACGGCAGAGCGATCTAAAACTTTACAATATTAGCTCTATGTAATTACGTCGGCCTCACCTTTTCTCCGGGCATGAAGAAAGCCGGCCGCTCGAATCCAGCTCGCGCCTGCATCACCGCGCCATCTTCAACCAACGTTTGATGCAATGCGTCGTGACTTGCATCTCTCCCAGCTAGTGGCTCGTCATGGGGGAACACCACGCTGTAGTTTTTGACGTAAGCTTCGTGACTGCTTTCCCGCATCCAATGAGCTCGCGACATCTGACCGGGCGTGAAGCGGCGAATGTCGAATGTAAACATGTTGTAGTTAGGTCTGGAAGGGAATTTAGATTTATAAATTAGGTATACCTACAGTAATTTTTTTTTTAATTGAGGGCATGTATCCTTTCACGACATTTATGTAACTCTCGTGGTTTCGGACTTGGCTATCACCGCTCTTTTCCAAATCCAACCTGTATTTTTAATATAATTTACTGTACTGTCTGATTTATAGATAAAGCAAAATTGGATCTCCATCAGACCTTTATATGTGTATTCTTTGTTTGAGGTTCTAAAAACCATAAAATAAATTGAGATTATTAGGAATGTTTGATTTTTGGTGCATAAATCGAATTCAAAAGTAACCAAACATTAGGTACATAAGAATATGCCTTATTTCGCTTAGTAGAGTCCGGTATCATATCTTTGTTTGTTTGTCTATCTTAGTAGATGTGCAAAAAAACAACTGCAGCTCAGAGCATAGAGATATGCAAGTCAAAGTAAGAGCATGTAAGGTAGGCCAGGGCAAAACGATACTGATAGTGATAACCCAACGCTGTCATTCAATTAAAATGAACTAGATAAACTAACTACATTGATATTAGCATAACACGCAATACATAAAGCAGACAACTACAGTCCAAAGAGATCGAGGTACAGAAAAGTAATCTCTAGCTGAAGACGTATTTACCTCGTTTTCTTTACAATAACATAGCTTTATTTCAAAGTGAACCTTGCACGTACATAAATAAGTAACATTTTACTTTGAAGTTGAGTTTACGTACCTCCCACTTACGATCCATTCGGCCATCTGTATTCCACAACCAGCTGAGAACATCATTCCAGCTGAATTGTACCCGCAGTTGTGGTATAATCCTATAAACATATCATAATTATTATTCTTAGTTCGCCGCAGTGTTCACAACATAGGGTATTTTCCCCAAAACTTAGGTGATTTTTGGAGGTTTAATGTAAAAACAAAATGTTTTTGTTGATTTAGGCTACTCACTGTGTCAACATTTTTGAAAAGAGTGAGATGGATTTTCAAAGACTACTCACTATAATTATTATAGTGAGTAGTCTTTGACTGTACTAGTCAAACTAGTCAAAGTAAACAAAGTAACATTTACATTTGATTTTTTAGTAAAATAAACGTTATATTTATTTTACTATACTTATAGAGTGAGATGACAAGATTTTTTATGGAAAACTGTAGTGATAAATTGTAGAAATAAAGGTTACTTGCCGAAAACATTAGGGTCCTCGCCCAGCAAAGGTTTATGATCCGGTGTGAAGGACTCAGGGCCACAGACAGTGCTTTTGATGCCCACTGACCCTAGCTTGGGGCATAGTGTAGTAGCACTGCTCATATGGACACTAAACACGTCCCAATCGAGGTCGTATAGATGGAAAGCTAAATTGTCTGGAACCTAGAATAAAATTCATAATTGTATGCATGTTACGTCGAGGTAAATAAGGTGTCCTGTATGCAGATTTGTGTTTTAAATATGAAGTAAAAATCATTCAGACGGACAGAATATTTTTAGTATATTTATGGTACATATTTGGTATTTGGTTTATTTACGAAATAAACAAAATGATAGGGAACTTAAAGTAGGTCAAATATAAGCTAAACCTTAAATAAGTTCTCTACTACATTCTTAATTATGATTTAATGTTAACTCTCTAATAGACAGGTAAATGTGGATGCGACGATCTGATTAAAACCTTTTTTTTGCTGTGAATAAACAGTTAAAAGTAAAACAAAAATTATGGAATGGTCAAGCAAAATTTTGACAGATATTTATTTGAATTTTCAGTTTTTATCATTTTTTAAACTAAACAAACTAACTACACAAGGGATGAAATCATCAATGCTACAGATAAGGGGATTAATGTGGTGTAAAAATTCTACATTGACGTTTGAACTTGTTGTTGTATTCAATTGACACGGAGAATAAACTATATAAATAATAAACTATGTAAATGTGTAATAGGTAAATTACTCACTTGATCCAGCATTATAGGGTTAGGCTCATACCCTCCAACATTACAACTTTCCCCTTGCACTTTGATGTACAAGTTCACATCATGATCTCGAATGTTCGGGCTATTCCGTATTTCTGGCGTTGCGTCCATGACCACATATGCGTGCTTGAATGGTATTAATGGTAAAGCAGGAATGCCGGCGAATCTAGCTACACGCGGTCCCCAAACACCTGAGGAAACCAAGAAAACTTGTGAAAACACACTTTTTACTTTTTTTACTTTTGTGTAAGCAGGGTCCTCAAATGTTACTTATGTGAACATCGTATACGTATATTATATTACAAACTAATGTTTGGAAAGTCAGCAATCATACTATAATAAAAATTAAAATGCAAATTTGTTTATTTCAATACTATAGTGGCGACTTAGTAATGGGTGGTATCTATTTTTGAAAGTGAGACCTGAATTAAAAGAGTCTCTCCTCTAAGAACACTAGTCATCAGAAAAGTTTGGCTTGGAAGGATATCGAAGTATCTACTCAGCACAAAAGGCCAAGACCATGTTCATACCAACTGAGCTGAAGTCAGTTTTTTCTAGTTAAAAATCATAAAAAATCCTTTCGGTCACCAAACTCAATGATATAATCGATATTTTGGACGAATCAACTCTGATAAAGAATAATTTTGTTTTTGCATTATTGTTGGAATTTGTTATATTTCAGTATAAATATTTACCTCCACAATTCACAACACATTTGGTCTTGATAAACCCTCTATCAGTATGGACTCCTGTTACTTCCTTGTTACCAAGAATATTGTGAGAGTAATGGACGTCTAAAACCGGACATTCGTCGTATATCTGAAATAACATTAAAAATGTAATAAGCAGCCAATAAATGAATCATTTATTTTTAACTAGACTAAACTGAATCTACAGTTTTAGTGCTTTTGCAACAAATAATTTTGTGCTAGCTTTTATTGTATAGTCCGATGTCAAATTAAACTAAATTCTCAATCGCAAGTGCTTTCAAACAAAAGAAGGCCTACAATTAATTGTGATAAGGATCAATTTTAATTACAAAATCTCACCTTTGCACCATGTTTAGTAGCCACTTTGACTAGCGCATTGCAGACCATAGCTGGATCTATAGTGCCATCTTCCGAAGCGTAGAGAGCCATTTGGAATACAGACGGATCAAGAAGGGGGAATTTCTTCTGTGCTTCTTTAGGATCTAGAATTTCGCTGGGAATACCTAGTGCTTTTCCGAGTGTGTGTAGCCTCATGTATTCTTGAGTTCGGACCTGAAACAATCTTTATTTTATTAAATCTACTAAGTGTAATATCAAGTCTGTTTCGTTACTGCTTGGTAGTAAACAAATGACAATATTTAATATGATTTTAACAGACCAATAAAGGAGAAGATTCTCAATTCAATTCTATCTTTTTAGGGATTCGTATCCAAAGGGTAAAACGGGATCTAATTACTGCCCGTCTGTCTGTCACCCACCAGGCTGTATGTCATGACCGCTGTTTACTTTTTTGTTATTTATTTTGTTTTACCTTGCTTCTTGATATAAACATGCCACCATTGTTGATCCACCCCGCATAGTCTCCGCATTCCGCTTCCAATCCGCTGTAAACCGCTCTCGAGTCTTTTAGCAGCTTGACTTCCAAATCGCAAGGCCTGAGCGACCAGACCAATCCTAGGCAAAAGTGGGCTTTATTGTAATGTGAATAGATTGGTATATAACTTGTTTTAAATTTAACTGACAAATGAAACAGTCGTAATTAAAATGTGAGCATGTGATAATGTTGGACGAGCCGCTGACTAGTATTATAAATGTCATGGGATTAAAGAACATGTCAAGATGTATAGGGACGATAATACCTATATGTATTTTTGATAGGATATTTTTGAGAGGGTAGTCACCTTATTTTTACTTTTAACCAGCATTGCTGTAATCGTCGTAGATATACACAGAGAAGTCTTTTAGAATATATATTATTTTAAATCATTATTTTGACTAGTAAAGTATCAAATGAATGTTTCAACTAATAAAATTTAATAAAATACCTGCAGTATGCCATGTCGTGCCGCTTGTTAGTTTCGATCTCTCCAAAAGAACTGCATTGACACCTTTTTTCGTCAGCTGGTAAAGGGTGTTACACCCTGCAATTCCCCCTCCTAGAAATCACAATAAATTTAACTGAATTTATAAAAATAATTAAAAAATTGCGTGCGTTAATGTCGACCTATCCCGTGGCCTATTTACTTGCCGTAATATTCTACTGAAAATAATTATCTTTGAGGACAAAGTTTTGTTTTATTTTAGTTCAAATCTTAAATCAGAGGTCTATTTTATGCACACTAATTTATATAGGTACACGCCACAGAATCATGGTCGTAATCTGAATATGGTTTGTTATGGAAAAGAGATGTATCTTAATAGCTCAATTAAAAATCAGCTTCGATGTATTAACGCAATACCTGACAAACATTTAGTTAGTGCCACCGAGCGTTCAAAGACCGATTAAGTAACAAGTGAAGATTGTTTTTAGACAAAAGATTTCAATCAAACAAAACAATAAGTACTTAGATACGTTTATATTATAAACGTACTTATTGTTTTGATTGAAATATAAATGAACTAAATTTTAATTTATTAATATATCATTACTATTATTAAATGTATATATACATAACTTACCAATAATAACTACATCCGCCGACGACACAATGTCAGGTTTTGTTGTCAAAAACCGTTCCTGCTTCACATTTTTCAAGTAATTGGCAGCTTTGACCCTAATACTCCCATCTCGCACAACTTTAAACATTTTGAGTAATTATATAACTTCATCCAGCAACAACGGTCGAATGAATGTTGATGTAACTTTGCCAGAGAGATGTAGCATACTAGTATCGAGAGATAAGTTCGTGTTATTGTTTGTTTGTTTGTACTGTGTAATCTGTGAACCTATTAAAGCATTTCTAAAAATTAATTACACTGATTGATACATTGTCTGCGTTATCAATTCATTATTTGTTAAGTCAGTCAGAAAAACGTATACGACAGACTAATTGTACATGCCAAGCCAAAGTTTTGATCCTTGATCACGTACACAGTACACAGATTTGGATGAAATTCTGAATATATAAAGTTCATATCTTTAATATATAGGCTTCTACTTTTTATCCTGAAAAATCAAAGTAACGGGCAGCAACTAATATAGAAGTAAGTTATAAACATAGATATGATGCAAAACAAAGTCAATCATTTCAAACTTATTTCGGTCAAAGTTCAAGATGTTTATTTGTTATCACTATTTCGGTCCGTTTAAGTTTTGTTGAACTGAGAGCTGAGCACGAATAAATGTGACAATCGTAACCTATTTAAGACATACTGCGCGTTACCCCTACAACGTTCAACAGTAAAGCTGATGTTGACGCGCAGTGTATTTCAAAATACGTCACTGTTTCGATATGTTTAAGATTGTCTCATATATCATCATCTCCCTGAGATTTCTCTATCGACTTTTGGTAAGTTCAAATGAATAACTATTCAGATAATTAACTCTAGTTGGTAGTAGCATTTTAGTGATCTAAATATGTAATTCAACTGCCCTAATATTATACCTGTCTCTGTCGTTTTAGTCAATGAGAAAGAGTTGGCAACAATTTTAATGGTTTTAAAAATTAGCGTGAAACTACAGACTTGCTACAAATATAGCTTGAACTCACCAAATGATGTTTTCGGTTTTCGCCAAAATATAAGGTTTTTATGAATATTAAACAAATATTTTTATATAATAAATTTAATACTAAATTTTCGTCTTCTTAAAATGTATTTTGAATACTCATTAATGAATTGTCATAAAGTTTACTTGGTAAATAAGTATATTGTAATATATATATATCTGCTACGTGCCTGAATATATAAGTTACTAAAATGGGCTTAGTTATTTATCTACATTAATTAAAATTAATACATAACTGAGGATGTATGTACAGCTAAAAAACTATTTTTCTATTCATATTATGTGTACTTATGCAATTCTTTAAAAAAAGTAATGAAATGAAATGAGTAATATGCATGTGTGTTTAAAAGCAATATTAATTAATAAACACTGGAGTGTAACAAATATTAACATAACATTTACTTACTTATATAATATATTTAGTAGAATATTTAACATAATTGGAAAAAAAGATAAAATTAATATAATATAAACCTTATCAATCTAAATTTATAAATGCTAAACAAATTGGTGCATCAATTAAACATGGTAAATAGAATCCGGCCTTGGTCCTTAAGTTAGCCGAATTATCTTCAAAAAAAAAAAAGAAATACTTATGGGATGTTAGTTTTTGCGCCTCATACCTGAGTATAGTTTTTATTATCATATTATGTTGGTGCAATCATCATCATCATCACGTTCGTAGAGGACGAGTATAGTGAGGTCAAGTCGAATAATAAACATCAGATTCAGAAAACTCGAATCTAATACTGGTGACACAACTTAAAAATCAAGCTCATCACTATAAAATACTTGTAATATTAAATAAATAAAGATATTTAGATTTTTTTAGTCTCTACTCTAACAATAACAAAAATCAACTGTCGAAGGGAACGCATACCACCGACAAAAAGTCTTATAAAGTCACGTGATTTAACATCTAACTGATTACTGAGTGTAGAGTGACGAAAAATTAAACTGTTTAACTCCTGTCCTGTCCTTAGTGTTCACTTTTCCTAACTGTAGATTTTTGAAATAAATAACATATACACGTTATCGTGTAGTTACATTTAAATTATAATCTCTTGTATGTACAATTATACAGTGTATTGTCATATTATACATGGTGTGGGCTGGCAACCCTGGGCGGTGTGAGTCCCAGTCGGTGTTGCCTGGCTGCGTGATCCCCCGCCGCCGCCGCCGCGGCCGCCTCTAGTTGTGCGCGTAACGCTACTAGCTCTCTGGTCCTCTGGTATATCGGATCCTGAAGATATAAGATAGATTAGTATAACAACAAACTTTACAGGTATATATTTAAGACATAAATAAATAAATATTCAGGGACAAATCACATAGACGACCGATGTGGCGCGGCGGGCGAATGTCCGCCTGCGATGCGGAGGTTGCGTGTTCGATTCCCGCCTTGGGATAAATGTTTGTACGATCTGCAAATATTTATTACGGGTGTTCTGGGTATTTTATATGTAGAAAAATATCTATCTATGTAATGTATTCTATTATGTATGTCAGTCTTCTAGTACCCATTAACACAAGCTCTCCTTAGCTTGGGGCTGGATGATGTTGTGTGGATTGTCCAGCATTATTTTTTTTATTTTTTTATTTTAGTTATTGTAATCTCAGAAAAGAAAAAAGAACAGTTTTAAGATGATTACAGTATTAGTAGGTTAGGATGATATGCATAAAATAATATTTACTATAAATAAACCTATCACATGACTTGTCATTCTAATGACCCCGACTTATACTGCGATAATTTTTGCAAACATGATAAATATTTTTACTCATTAAAGTAGAAAATACATATATTATATCAAGTGACGTAGGATAAAACACACAAACAATAAACAATCATGACTTAAAAACCGCTCTTGCTAGCGAGTTTATTTAGGTGACCAACATTCTTCCGTGTTTCATGATTAAAAAAAACAAATATTAGATTTTGTGATTCCACTTATCTATACTTAGAATCAAGATAGTTTTTAAGAATTATGAAAGTAGGTGTAGCGCCATCTATATCGCTACATGATGAACTACATCGTAGACTCGTAGTCTACGAAACCGACCAACAGATGGCGACAAAAATCCTAGATCGCGCAAACGAAGTTATCACGGAGTTTGAACATAAGTAATAGAACTGATGACTATCCATCGGTCCTCGGACCCCGAGCCAAAGGTCGCTCGGCGTGGAAGATCTTCCCTTTTCGTAGGAGATACCACACCTATCTCCACATAGGTATATGTCACAAGATGTAACTATCATCTTCTTCCCAAAACTTTGCTTATAAAAATTAAAATAAAACTTTTTTAATCACCGTAGATGAGTAAAGAAACTCAAAAGTTTTATGGATGGACGACGACTCTTTCGCAAAAACGACTAAATGGATTTTAATTTTACATTAATGTAGTTTATACATCAGAATAACACAAGATACTGTGCGAACTGTCAAAAATATAACGATAGCAAAATGGAGTCGCGGGTTAGTACCATCATACTTATGGCAGAACAACTACATAAATGTAAAGTCATAACAAACAAACAATTTTATATCAGCAACGAATAATGTCGGGTGAGTGACTCAGTTATCGTCAATATAGGAAAGGTCGACTTATCACATTTTTTGATTATCTTAAAAACCTCTGTAAACGTTATTTACATAGCTTACGCAACACACGCACACTTCTATCACGTCACACCCCTTTATTAGACACTTCAAAAGTGATGCTGTTCCAGGGCAAAGGTTTAAGGGCTATATTTCACCGGGACGCCATGGCGGCCCAACCAGTCGCCGCCACCAACAAAATGTATACAGCTCTATAGAGAGTTACTCACCTGGTGTCCGTGTGGTCGCGAAACTAAACGTACATTTTGTTGGTAGCGGCGACTGGTTGCACCGCCATGGTGTCCCGGTGAAATATAGCCCTAACCGCGCGGCTAGCCGTTTTTCTAATATAGAGCTGCCAAAAAAAATTAACGGCTAGCCGCGCCCTTGCGGTTAACGTTTGACGTTTGACGAGTCCATTACCTACCAAAAAGATCGCATTTATCGCACTGAGTCTAAAACAAGATACTACTTGTAGTGTAGTAGAACAACATACCTGTTGCCTCAAAGTAGGGTTCCACCGGCAGTACAAAGCTTTCCAAAGCTTGATAATTCTTAGCGAAGCGACCGGGACCAGTACAACTTGCGGTCTGGAGAAAGGCGATGAAGGAGAATTGGCGCCGAATGCAGATGGACCCCAGTACAAAGGGTTTAGGTAGAGGTCTTGCCGATTGTTTATGTAAGACCAGAGGGACACTGTCTTTGTTTTCACTTCTGAAATGAGATGTAATTTTAAAACACCATTGTTGATATTAGAAATAACTATAAAAAAAATGCTTTTATACTGTTAAGCTATCTGGGATGTGGTTTGCAGGAGAATAATGTACAATAAGTGTTAATGGACATTAAAAACTTTGCGCTCTAATCCGTAAGTAAAGTTTGAACTATGGGAACCTAACTTTTGATCTCCACTCTATCTAGAACAGACTAGCCTCCAAACATGATGTGCCAAATTTAATCAGTCAGCCACACCATACATAATTCGTATTAAAAAAAACAGATTAATCTTACCCTCCTTCACTCTTTCCCTTTCCGTGTTAAAGAGGAAAGTTCCAAAGCGACACGAATACAGATGATCCACGATAGTAATCAGTAGTCTCTCTGTAAACTCGAAAGCGGTTGGGAATTGTTGCTGCAGTTGCCAAACGCAGTCCACCCATTGCACAAAAACTGGCGATCGGTCTGCATCTGAATGACGCTCATCCCCATGGCCTATTCGCTGTTAACACAAAAACAACTCTATTGATATTGAAATAAGACATGATTTGATCATAGACTCTTAATTCCTTACGACAAACAACGTTTAGAGATTTATTTTAAAAGACACGAGCAATCGTGGCGCCATCTACGGTCTTTACTAGACTGTAGATGGCGCCACGTATAGATAAAAAACTCTTTATTGTTCACACCACAAGGAAATATCAAAGTATAAAAAAACACAGTATTTGTTAAGTGAAGTGCAATAGACCTTATCGCTATAATCGATTTCTTCCTGGTGCTTCGACCAAGATCTGTTTTACAAAATAAGTTTGGTACCAAAGAAGTTAAGGAAATTGGTTAAACGCGCACATAATCGCAAGTATTCGATTTATAATGTGACTGATATGACGGAATGAACATAGTTTACGTTTTATTCCGTAAAATCATCAGGAAGCTTGTAAAAAACTTACCAATTGAAACTTATGTCCAAACGATAGCCATTCCTTTTCTATGAGCACTTGGAATCCTCTTAGGGTTCTGTAATATGGATCTAGCATCAGCATGGCGAGGGCTGATAGCTGAGCGGTGCGGTCCCAACCGTCGGAACAGTGCACGAGGACTGATGTTTTGTGGTTTTCCACCTGGGAATATATAAGGTAGATAAAAAAATATTCATAAACTTTTTAATCTATATAATATTAATAATTATATTATATTAATAATATATGGGGGTTTGAAGAGCGGTGATGGCCAAGATAACCACGGAGGTTTGAGAAAAGTCGAGAAAGATTTCAGTGCTCTCAATATATAGAAAATCAATAGCTGCATTTTTCTTACTTTTGGCGGTTATCGTATTTATGTATTATTCAACCATTAGATTATATTGCAATATGTATTACTAAAATGAGGCAAAACAGAGGAGCAGAGAGAGTAGAAGTTAAAATTATCATTGTAGTATGTATTTGAAATTATTGCGTAATATCTTGCCGTAATAATAGTGATTGAAATAAAACTTACTTTGTCGACTATACGCACAGCGCCAGCCAGAATACATTTTATGTGCTTTAGCCAGCAACTAGCCTCAATACCGCTGAACCATCTGGAAAACATAAAACTAATTGTTATTCTAGGTTCAATGACCGCATGATCTAGAACCACTTAGGATTTTACCAGATGTTTCAATTTTATCTCATATTATATGTGACCATTTGTGTCTGTGTGTCTGTTTATATCGTCATCATGCAACTAATTTTATATATAAACTTTATATAGTTTAATTATTATTGTTATTAAATAAGCCATACCTAGTCTGATCAATCTGTGGAAAACAAAGTTCCTTTAACTTTCGCAGGCTTTCCCTCATGACGTGAATGTTGTGGATATCCAAAAACACCAGATCAGCGTTTTGGTATGCATCTTCAGATTCATAACTGCAACAAAATTAATAAAGATATTAGATTTTTCCTTTTGCATAACTTTAGAGCATATCAGCGTATTGTTTGTCTTTTTGATTTTTCTTGCCCAATCTTTAAGGATTGCTAAGAATTTAAATAAAATCAACCAAGTGCGAGTTGGACTCTCGCACGAAGTGTGGGAGAGCCAGCTTAGTATTTTTTTTCTTATTTTGCTTTTTTAGACGTGTTGTACCGACCCCACATAATGTGGCACAAGGGTAGGAAGATGATGATGATTTTGCTTTTTTAGTATTGGTTGATATAGCGACAACAGTCGTGCAACCAAAATCATCAAAACAAGGGATTTTACCCTATACCCAATAATAGACATTATGCCATTTTGTCCTATAAATAAGTGACATACCCGCCTCCTTTAGCCTTATTAGCAACAGCGTTAGCAGTGGGTCGTGCATCCATGATAAAAAGCTTGTGCGCTTGCGCATTGGCGTCCATTATCAGCTGAATGTAGCGCTCGTCTTCGCGACTTCGTTTTCCGCTTACCTAAGGAAAATAACAACAATTAATAACAATAAATCAATAAATAGTTTATTTTTAGTGTGGTAGTGGAAAACTTTGGGGTATATTTTTATCCTTCAGACTGTTTTGTAGGAACACTAGGTTGAATAAAATAATATTTATAGGTAGTTATAGTTATTATGAATTGAGCAGACAATCATAAACCTTTGATGGCATTGATTTCATTAGGATTGCGAGAAACTGGTGGCCAGAGAAGGTTCAAAATCATTATTACCATTGATATAATCGTTATTTGAGAGAGAGTTAGGATTGCGGACAACTAGTGGATGAAAAGGTTAAATAGTTATTACTAGTCACTTATGAGAGAGGCCTTGCCCAGCTAAATTTCTACAGGCTAATATGGTATGGTGTGGTAAAAAATCAGTAAGGTAAAATATGTTTCTTACTCCAACCAAAGGCTGACTGCATCTACTAATAGTGGCTTGTGAGCTAGGATGTATCCAGGATAAAACTGGTATTCTCCCCCTGGACCGGAAAGCCGCCACTGAGCGCAACAGATCATCGTTAGCTGCGGCTGGTACCGCCCATACCGCCGGGTAACTATCGCAAACTTCGTACTTGTCATTTAGACGGGTGATCCGCCACATATCATTATTCACCCCCTGAAATTCAGTTTTCATATATTTATTTGCAATCATGTGTATACAAAGATGATAAATAACAGAATTCCAACATGGTTCATCTGGGACATTTTTTAAACGCTAGTAAATAAATAATGCTGGACAATCCACACAACATCATCTAGCTTCAAGCTAATCAGAGCTTGTGTTATGGGTATTAGAAGACTGACATACTTAATACAATACATTACATAGATAGATATTTTTTATTATTCATGTAAAATACCCAGAACACCCGGAATAAATATTTGCAGATCGTACAAACATTTATCCCAAGGCGGGAATCGAACCCGCAACCTCCGCGTCGCAGGCAGACCTTCGCCCGCCGCGCCACATGGGTCGTCGTATAATAATATATTATGAAGCAATTACATGTAATGTTTACATCATATCTTGTACTAGTGCTACACATTACACATGCATACTACAGTGAAAAATATGAAACTAAAAAATAAATATGCTAATTTGATATCATGGGCTATTATTTAATATTCATATCTACAAATATTGAGTAGATTAAGAGCAATAGGAATGTATTGTACCATGCACTATAAATAAAATTGCAAACATGATCAATCTACATTATTTTGAAGTAAAAAAATGAACTTATACTAAAAAAAATAGTAAAAACACAACAAACATTTAATACCATTCTCCTCAGTTCCGCTATAGGTTCATATACATGCCAACCTTCTTCCGGAAAGGTCTCTGCATGACTGAACGCAAACAGTGGCAGTCTGTGAGATAGTGGGAAAGCTAACTGCTGTAGCTTCTCAAAAATGCCTCGACGGGAGTGATTCTCTTGTCTGTGAGCAAAACGCAGGTTTCTCATATCCTAAAACATAACAAACATGTTGTAGGAATATAAGGAATTTTTGGGAGGTATAACAGATATTTTTTTTGCATACCTTGCAGAATATTTCAATGCCATATGAGTTTTCCCCTTTAGATGACGCACCACCAACTTTCTCAATGCGAGATACCTGAAACATACTCTGTTGAATAAAACCAAAGTATGGAGCTCCTATGGCATGCTTTAAAGTACACATGCCTATACTAAATGGTATATTAATATTTAGTGTCTTGAATGGTTTTAAAATTAAAAATGTAATGCTGTATCTAAGTCTAAACTGTAAATAGACTGTACAAACATACACACATAAACAGGGAAGGAAAATAATCTAAGTACCTAATAGCAGAATTATAAGATTTTTTTTCTGTGAGATTTTCTTCATTTTTTTTACGTAAGAACCTTGTACTGAATACTAGAAAACTACAAAAAAAAATCTGCCAAATCGGTCAAGCCGTATTCATGGTATGTTGTGACAACGGAAAATGGGATTCATTTTTATATAGATAATATCCAACTAGATACTTACAACACCCAAAGGTACACTCAAAGTGCCCTGCAAAGCTGAAGACTCAGTGGGCCTGAAGTGTAGTTGATAGTTAGTCACTTTGAGCACACCTCTCGAAGGACCACTGTATGGACACAGGTATGTGACATCCCGAGCCACACTCATCACCTTTTCACCATCAAGGAGCTGGATGTCTCCAAGTACTTGAGGCTGTAATAAAAGTTATAAAATAATTTTGAAACTAAATAAATCCATAGTGTTGTTGATGTTATTAAATACAATTATTTCTATCAGAAAACTTAGATTCAACACAGATTTCTTTTTAAGAAATCTTCAAGAAATCCTCTTTTAACTGGCCTTAAATAATTGACGATGCTGCCTATGACTGTGTATGCGCTTGACAAACAAGCACACATGATCTGGCTTAGATTTATTCATTACTAAACTGTCTAATATCAATCACAAAATATTTTCCTTCCAGAAAACTTCTAGTGTTACAATATCTTGGAATGGCTCCAGAACAACCACACAGGCAAAACTACAAAGCTACAGGAAATAACAAAGCGATGGTCGATTATTTGATAAGAATAAATTAATCCGTAAAAGAAACTTACGGAATCTTGTCCGTGTTTTGAATTCAATGAGCTTGATTTGGAATCAGAATCCAATGAATCGGAACTGGCGTTTTTTGACAACGAAAAGTCTGAATTTAACAGTTCAGAACTATTATGTTTATCCATATCTGCTTGAGTATTGTTCTTGCGATTTAATTATTATCTTCAAATTACAAATATCCTGAAAACTTCGAAGAGAAATGAAAACCCAACCCAGCCCAACGAAACAAACAAACAAACAAGGGCAAGGGAAGACAGGGAGGAGACGAGAATTCAATAAATGGAGGGGTCGAGAGGACAAGCCAAATCAAGCTGTAATCAAGCTACAAACAACCGGATATGACTAGCCGTAGACCATTAATATTTCTTAGTGCTTCCATCTCTATAATTTTGTAAACCCCAACTCAATCCGAAAGTAAATTTTTCATCTGTCAGATTTTCCTATCAAAACTGTTATTTAAAAAGATTCAATACCTACCCTAAAACTCAAAATATTCTCTCTATGAATAGGAATCTACTAGGAGTACTTAAGTACAAATCTGACGTTAAATCAATAGATTTGGAAAGAATATTTATCTGCTTAATAACCTAGCAACAGCTAACAACGAACAACAACTTTGACTCTATAGTTAAATATTTATTCAAATAAAATCAATAAGTACGTAAAAGTAATCACGAGCTAAAGATGAAGTTCCCAGATGGTGTAAAATTAAGCACTTATTTATCATACAAGCAATATAAGGATCTAGAGCAGGAAAGAAAACTAAAATCAGAGTTTTTTGATTGGAATATCAATCATCCCAAGTCGTTAATCTTATTATGCATTGAAGAAATATCGAACAAATGGATCGGTAAGCTATTCACAAAAATCGATTTTGTTGAATGATGATGTATTTAAATGTAAAATTAAGTATTTCTTAGTAAAGTGTACAGATAAGGAACGATAATTATCCTTGCCAAATCAAATCTGAGCGAGCATGGGCGAACCAGTTACTGGTAGTACCTATATCGTTTTTTATATTCTTTATATCCCAGGATATCCCAGACTGGAAAAATTTATCGCCAAAGACCGGGAATATTTCCTGCAAGTTTTGAATACTGAAGTCCCTCTAAACATACTGGTGGAAAACATCAAAAGTGACATATTCTGGAAAAGATGTTATAGCTCTAAGTGGTCTGATAAACCACTTGTTCCTGCGGATAAGAAATGGATTAATATTTTTATGGAACGACATTTTGCCGATATTTTAGAAAACATGAATCCAAGAAATTATGATCCAGAAAAGGTGATGCATCCTATCCATATTAAAGTTGTTAGCTGTTATTAGAGTCTGTCAAGCGAAAGATGGCCCTGATAAATCGCGGCAAATTCAAAAACTATTAGTATGGCAATACATTAAATAATAGGATAACTTGGAATTACATAATTTGATACTTTGATATTATTCTAAATAAATATACTTACATAATTTTTGATGATGATTATGAATAAGTAGATGATATACTATTGCCATACTAATAGTTTTTGAATTTGCCGCGATTTATCAGGGCCATCTTTCGCTTGACAGACTCTAGTAGCTCTGCCTACTCCAGTGTACAATATTTAAGATCCTTACTAAAAACTTTCAGTGATATTATTAAGGTCTTTTCTAGGTTTGGTCATGTGATTTTTTATTTCTAATGTTTAACTTTAAATATTTAGATTACGGCTTTGGTAAAATTGTGTGGACCATATATCCAATCACTATCGATTCGGAGTCTGGTTCCGTCAGATATTCCAGTTCAAAGAATGACTTCACCTGAAATGGCTGATCTTATCACCAGTCAACGCCAAACTGACACTAAAATAGTAGTGAAAAATGGAGAAGTTCTATCAAGAGGTATATCCAAAACAATAATGTACTCTCAACGATCTTCTACTATATGTGCTCTGCATCTTGTTATTGTGAAACTATGTATTTAAAACGCTTGATATCATTTGTTTCCAGACCATATATCACTGCATGCTGCTATCGGTAGTCTGAGTAATCTAACTGAATTGCATATCACCTACCAATTACGTCATATCGGAGTAAACTTTCGCAGAGATCAGTTTCAGTTCACTAACAATGATGCAAAAACCCTCGCACGTGGTTTAGAAAAATGTTATCAGCTAAAAACGTTAAGGTAGCCTGCATAAATAATAACATGTACTTATTCAATACAATTGACGTGATGGTGAATATGTTTACCAAACACTACTTGGATTTACAAACTGAGCAGCTTTGAGAAATTTTTGACAATAATTAAGCAAAATGTATTATTCTTCCAGAATAACTCGAAGTGATATGAACTGTCAAAGGGTAAAATATATTCTTCGAGGACTTTCAGACAGTCCAAACTTAGATACTTTGGATTTTAGCCATTGTAAAGTTGGTGATGAAGGCGCATCTTCTATTGCAAAATTTATTACAAAACGTGAAAATTTGCGAACCATTGTACTTGCTGATAATTTATTTGGTAATATTAACTATCTATTAACTATAATAATAAAATAAATTAATTCATTAAACTTCAATACCTTCATGAAACAAGGCTGATATTCATTTTATTTTTTAGGTGCAAGTGGAGCTGAAAATATATCAGATGCTTTAAATCACTCTAGTTGTGGCGTCCGAACATTAGATCTCCGTTTGAATAGTAGATTAGGCTCTGAAGGCATCGCACATATTGCAGTTTCAATCGCGAGAGGATGCAATCTTACACAGTAATACTATATTTACTATAATTTTAGGTTACGTGTACCAAAATAACTCACACAAAGGATCATGTTGATAAATACTTAAATAATGACGACCGATGTGGCGCGGCGGGCGAAGGTTGCGGGTTTGATTCCCGCCTTGGCATAAATGTTTGTACGATCTGATAATATTCTGGGTATTTTATATGTGTAATAAAAAATATCTATCTATGTAATGTATTGTATTAACTATGTCAGTCTTCTAGTACCCATAACACAAGCTTTGCTTAGCTTGGGGCTAGAAGATGTTGTGTGGATTGACAGCATCCTTTTTTTGTTCTTCTAGCTTAAACATCTCAGGGTGTGGTATAAAACCAGGGCCGTTGGCTAAGGCCCCAAGTGGCGTATGGTCAGTTACAAGCGCTGAAAACCCTCCTACGTGTGGTGAGCTTCTAGCTCGAGCTATAGGATTAGTTAAGACACCTTTACGGTCTTTAGATATAAGTGTCAACAACATTGGTTCAGTAAGTTGAATATTATACGCAATCCATATTGACCTGGCTAATAATAAACATACTGACTTTAACAATATTTCAGCCCAGTGATAATATTCTATCCAATGCCGTATGCTTAAGCTATATAGTGGATATCAATTTAAAACGCTCGGGAATGAGCCCTATGTCCATATCCATAGCAGAGGCGGCTGCTGCTGCACAAAGATTGAGAAGAGAGGCCGATAAGGGTATAAGATTTAGAAGAAGTGCTGGAAGAGTACTTCAAGCAAGTCGCGTGGTGAAAGGAATGAACATAGGTTTGTATAGCACTAGAGCAACTACCAATTATGATTTCTAATAATAGTACATTGGGATCACTATCTTTTTCATTTTTTATTATTTTTTGTCTTATTTATTTTTTGTAATAATGACGAAGAAGATAGAACCAAAACCGATAAAATGTTTGTTTTCGGTGGGCATAGGGGTGGGCAACACTGGGGTTGAATAACTAGCAAAATATAATTAACCGTTCATAATTTGTGACTTCTTCAAACATCAAATTAAATTAAGGATACGAGCACAGAATTGTTGAAACTTATGCTAATGCTTATATAAGCCATTATAATGCAACAATACGCAATCAGTATTATATTTTTGGTAAAAGAGCTTTATTTGACTTTACCACCCACTTATAATGAGCTTAAACTATTTATAATTAAACTTATTGTAAGGTACGTCGTTTATGTAACTAGAAAATAACCACGTTTAGAAATTATTTACAGTTAATTCAAGTTAGCAATAGTATAGTAACATTATTTAATTTATTAGATGCGGATCCAATATTGCTAGCGCAACAACTATCTGCGCGACCATCTCTTGTGTCTATGGCATCTGAAGAAGGAATGTTCAGTATGCAAACCCAGCCGCTCCCCTCAGATTTTGGATTTGTTCCAGCGTTCAAGGTATAAAAGAAGCTAGACTTCCACACTCAAAAACTATAGTTTTCTCGATCAATCACTAATAAAGTAATCTCAGTCTATTCGCTATGGCGTGGTTGAGTAGAATATTGAAAGCTTCTAAGACACCAACCACATTTTTCATATCATGTTTTTCCTAAACAGATTTATCAAAAGTACGTAAAATTTTATTTCACACAGAATCCTATTCCTTCATCACGAGCGTCATCGGTCACAGGACCAAATGTTTCGAGAAGATCTAGTCATCATATGATTTTGGAACCGGCAAAGGTAAACCTAAAAATAAGCTTTATGAATCTTTAAAGAATCTCCAATTTATTTAGGTTTCTTATTCTAAAATTTTCTAATTTTAGGAAGTCCTCAAGACTGTCTTAATACGTCGTGGTTCAGATGGATCTCTCCTACATCCTCGTGGGGATAATTCACAGCGCCACATAAAAATCATCATTTCATAAATATAAAATAAACTTGAATGGATTTGACGGCTGGCATAATAATTATTGAACACATAATTATAATACCTAATGGTGAAAGGATAAGTAACATTAATTATATTCCATTTTTATATTTCAATAAGTCTGCTTTTAATACATAAATATCATCAATCACGTGTAATTTATTTCTATGTTATTAAACACAAGTTTTACAAGTTAGAGATGGTAATATTTTATACCGTTGTAGTTTCAAGTTAAACCTACTTTAGCATCATTTTTACCCAGCAATCCTGGGTAGTATTGGTGACTGGCAACATTATATTCCATAGACAATCAAGAAACCTTATCGTCATATTTCCGCCATGCAGTCAGTTCAGTCTTGGTCAGTCAGTCAGTCAGTCTGTTGAAGTTCTACTGACATTTACCGTAGTTATGTCACAGTCAGTTTTGCTAATTCCTTCAATAAGTCAGTCAGTCAGCCATGTTATTTCTTCCGAGGAATGTGTTTTGGAACAGTGCTAGTGATAAAATATAAATTGTGTTGACCCGAAATCCTTCTCGATAGTTTCTAATTGAGAATTTAAATGTGTTTTGTGCAAGTGAAGTGAAAACAAGCTGCTAAAATGAGTTGGGGTGTTGAGCTTTGGGTAAGTGTGTAACAAACATCTCATTTCATGTCATGAGTGAATTGGATTGTACGGTGTCGGTTGCCCACGAACTTGTTACTTGCTATGTTTGCGCAACGCTAGTTTTGTAGGCTAGGTAGGTAAAGCTTTCTATATGGAAAATATTTTCTGTTTTCTTGTCTAGAAAATGCCATGTCCGGTAATTACTTGTACATGGTGTTTTTGGGATGTTTCATTTTCAACAATAAAAAAAAATCAATGCCTTATATCAACATTTTTACATCTAGCAAACAAAACATAGGGGCACTTGATGTTCAGTTATTATCACCTGATAGGTACACATTTTTACCAGTATTTTTATATTTTATGGCTTTAGATTAGGCTTTAGAAAAACTTACTGTATGAAATATGTAACTTTCAATAGTTAAATTTCCACACTGAATAAGAGATTTGTTTTATGGAACTATTGTATTTTCATATTAATAACTTAACCATATACATTAAAGAAAGATAACTAACTAAAAAGATAGATAATAAGAAAGATACTACATACTCAAATTGGTAAGTTATAGATTTGATTGTAGAGTAGATATGTATCCATCAAGTAAAGAGTTAAAATAAAAATACCTAAATTGTTGAAGTCCAAGTATAGGTATATTTAATTGTAAGGTTTCAAGTTGCATGTTTTTATTTTGGTGTTCAGGTCGAAGGTACTTATATGATGGCATAATGTGAAATTCTATGGAATATTTATTTTATCTGTCTCCGAGTCATTTGGTCATGAACTATTCTTAACTTTAACTTCATTAACTTATCACTTCCTAGCACAGTGAACTCATTATTCTACTTCATAAGTAGGTACTGACAGTTACTATGTTTACACATCACAGGTAATATAACTAACTAATGAGACTAAGATTAAGGTGTAGGTTAATTATTGCACCTACTAATAGCTTTCTTGATAAAGACTTAGGTATATTCTATGATGATTTCATATGAAAGAATTACTAATATCAAGTCATAATCATACTTATTGCCGGTAGATTTGCAAATGATGAATGAAATGATTAGATTGACGCTGAAGTTCAAATTAAAAAAAAATAGACAAAAAATAGTTGTATGCATATTTGCATGTTTACAGCATCTCTCGCCATTCTTCAAACAATAGATAGTACAACACAATAAATGTCATGCTGTTAAACAATTGTGTGCTAATCCTTGTGTATAAATATGTACCTCACTGGATCATCCACATTCATAAATGTATTCACAAGTCTATGGTAGGTATGCAAGTAATGAAAATTATAGTACCAAATGTCTCATTGTACTCAAATTGCATGACTATGGGTGGATATTTAGTAAAAGAAATCTATATATCCAACTGTCCAAGATTCATGGCCATGAATAATAAAAAACTGTAAAATAATAAAAAATGTCAAAAGTCCCCATCGATCCCGCTTGTGCGTTGTTTTTTATTCCAGGTTAAAAGTCATAAATTTGCGTTTTTTGCGTATATCTTTGAAACAACGAGAGCTATCGAAAAATGATTCCCACAAAGTTTGTAGATCGTAAAATTGTCTACAAAAATATCTCAACACTTTTCTTCTACAAAGCATCGCTTTCGAGTTATAGTGACTTAAGACCGCAGGAAAATCTACTAAAATGTTGCGTTTTTTTCATTTCAGCCGTTTTATCTGCTTCATTGCCACAGAACAAACAGTATTTCTTGAGACAAAAAGACGATTCATTACCTCAGAGGAGGACTAACCCATCGAACCCATTACCCCTTTCAGTAAATTTCAAGGAATACTGTTTATTCTGTGGCAATGAAGCAGGTAAAACGGCTGAAATTAAAAAAACGCAGCATCTTCGACGATTTTTCTGCGGTCTAAAGTCACTATATCTCGAAAGCGATGCTTTGTAGAAGAAAAGTGTTGAGGTATTTTTGTAGACAATTTTACGATGTACAAACATTGCCTGAACCACTTTTCAATAGCTTTCGTTGTTTCAGAGATATACGCAAAAAATGCAAATTTATGACCTTTGACCTCGAATAAAAAACAACGCACAAACAGGATCGATGGGGACTTTTGACATATCATTTATAATGACGTATTCAAGGCCTGTACAAAAATCCAGCTTGTTGGGAATTAATGCAAACTGAAGTCATAATTTTAGTCTATTTTGACTGGACTATAGGTAGATATTTGGGGAGGTTGGTCCTTGATTTGTCCCCATTATCAAATACCTGTAAGCAAATGATATGAAAATCGTGCACTGCGTTTGAATAATCAAGAATTACAATAGGTACTTATATTACTTTGTTGATGATTTGATAAAAGCAAAACTGAGATGTAAAACTTGAAACAAGGTGTGATGAACAGGCTTATTGTATGGCATTGCGTTAGTACTACAGATGTGAGATTTTTTATACGCGAAATCTCTTATGGTGGCGGTCATTGACCCCACACGCACATAAACACCATAATCGCCTCGACGCGACGACGACAGTGTTTATTTGTATCTAGAAGTGTGCGAGAGTGGTCAGTGTTGGCAAGCGGCAAGGCCGGTGGCAGCCCGCATTCCGCTTGACTTGCTCTACCTAGTTGTGAAATGAGCCCATTCGTTACATACCTATACCTACCTACCTCACCCACCTCCCATCAATATGTACCTACCTAGATGCGAGTAATCATTCGTATTTTACTGCAATTTTATATTGTGTGAGAAAGTGAAATTTCATTCAGTAAAACGTCGCTATTTAATTTAAATATAAAATACTTTCTTTTATTGCGGTCTTTTTCCCAGCGCCAAAGCTATGACATTCTGTTAAATTGTGCCCCACCAAAACCGTCATGATTCAGTTAAATACTTAGCTACACATAGCCTATAGGGAGGTTGCTTTCTCTGTCAAGTAGACTCGACTCAATTAAATTAGCACCTACTTTAGTTTGTTACTGTCTTAGTTATTCACATAGGCAGACAGTTTACCTAGTTTTCTTGTTAGTTATTTGCCCCTGAACTAGTTTGCTAAAAGTTTCAACGTAAACCGAAGTAGGTACAGATTAAAAGGCCGATAGATTGGTATTGTGCCTAGTTAACTGGCATAAAACTAGACATTCACCTTGCACTACTGCGTGTGCGATTCGTGCACACGACAAAATCAATATTCTAGATTTTTGTGAGCTTGGCACGTAACGTAACCGCCGTCTGTCATGTCAATGCGCGGTTCATGATTGAGTTATTGAGCTTACCAATCATACTAGTTCAAGGGTTATGGTAAAAAAATACATTAGTTATGTCCCTGACATGATTGATTATTAATAACAGTCTTACTTTGAAGCGTTTCTAAAAAAAATCTATGAGTTTTTCTTTGCGTTTACTGAAAAAATACACCTTGACTTAAAAATAATTTTACGAGACTGTCATAACATGTTTTGAGATAATTTACAGACACGCAACACAACCGGGGTTACTTTATATCATGGTGTCGGTTAGAGGTTGACAACTGCTATTTAATTATGGAAACTAACTAAGGCATTTCTCTCCATTTATTTCCGAAGATCCTGATTAATGAGTTCTACTCCCTAGAGAAATACAGGCATAGCACTCTTGGGAAATGATGCTCACAAGCAAAGGTCAAGTGCAAGGTGCAAGCGAGTTTTATGATGCCCTCTTAAACAAACTGAACCTCAGTTAGGGGAAGGGAAATTTCCTTGCAGGAAGTCGAGAGGTTTTACTTTTATACCATAACCTTATTGATAACAAGACTTTCTAGGTATGCTTACATAACCTAGGTATAGCTAGCATGTATTTTATTCGTTAGCGCGAGTTTTTACATAGGAGGGATTGATGGCGTAACTCTTTGACCACCCTCTCTAGACTTGTTAGTTATCACAAGTGACACGCGGCGCCGCGCCATGTTGTAAGGTGTTATGCAAAATATAAGGTACCTTCTAGAAACTATTTTCTGTCATTACGCCCTCCGTAAGTCGTTCTACTTGATTGGTCTCCATTGACACATACTTGTTATTGCACTGGTAAATGAAGTACAAGTGCCGATTGACTTGAGAAACTTTAATAGATTCAAGGCAATTGCTAAATCATAAATTGGCTCTCTTAAATCTGGAGAAGAATTGCGTTGAAAAAGGAGTTGTTTCGAACGACGTTTTATTATAACAAGAAGACGATTAAGAAATTAGTCATCATCATAGATATCGCTAATGCGTAAACGTAAGCAAGCATTATCGTAAAACACACATACTAAGTTTTATTAATGTGTCTTGTCAAGGCAACTGGTGGTTGCACCTAAACCCCTCCTTAGCGATCGATAAGGTGACTGGACTTGGAGGGTAGGGGTTGATAGGGGTTTACTTTGAGTATGATGCGGGAGTTCGTTTGTTTGAATACTAGTAAAATCTTTAAAACCTAAACCCTTAAACACAATAATTTGAAGTAGGTATATTTCCAAGTTTTTACCGTGTACCTTGCTTCGCAAAAGAGGCGTAGGTGACGATTATGGCAAGTCGGTTGATGAAGTAACGAAAAATACTTCGAGGAATTCAAAAATGAAGCGTACGAGATCAGAATATTTTATTTTAAACTCTCAATGAATGTGGTAAAGTGCGATTTCGCGCGTAAAGTCTTGATAGCCTTTATTTGGCGTGGGTCCTGTATTCTTGTCGAACCGGTTCTCCGCCGAGTCTGACTGGACCTGCTGCCGCTCGCCAAATGAGTCGTGAGCGTCTACACTACACCAACATGTAATGGTACCGGTTAGATATTTTAAAAACAAAACCTATCTGCATAGATATTCTGAGTGCTCTGACTGATACCAGGGTGCGCCACAAGGCCAAATAGAAATTGAAGTAAATCGATAAACTAGACCAGATTCTGACCGAAATAAAAGTGCTGTGGAACGTTAAGCCTGTATTTAATCACACAGGTGCGGCGGCTTTTGAGGGTAGTGCTTAAAGGTCACACCTTGAAGTAATATGAGACTAGTACAATTAAGCAGGCATTTAACGACCCACCACCCTTTGTTAATAAACCACGCTGACATTAGCTTGAATTACAGAAAATAACAACTAGAAATTTTATATATACATTTAAAATATAAAAGTTTTTTGAACTAGGTTAGTCTAGTCATTCAATTCTAAGTGACATAGATTTGGAAGTTCCGAATGACGAATGCAATTATATGACTTAGGATTAATGACAAAAATCTGTGCCACGCGTCATACCAGTTTATTTCAAAACCACAGTTGTATCACATTTTATGAGAAAAATAAAATATGTGGTTGTTTATGTTTTTCTCGACTAAAATGCATTGAGTTTTCAGAGTAAGTTCTGATAACTGTACTTACTCAAAAACGGCACTTCAAATGCTTGAAGCATAATCATGGAGAATTTCATAAATGTGATTTTTTTTATTAAATGGGAAAAACATAAACAACTACATATTTTGAGGTGGTCTTTAGACTAGCGTAAACTATTTTATTTTAAACCTTTATCGATTAAATAAATTGATAATGCCACCTGAAAGCAATGGTGATGCAATGCAATCGAAGCAATAGCCAAGGAATATCAACACGCCTTGTATGAGCACGCAAATTTCAAAACGTTCTTATAAGAAAGGCACATTCACGATGCACATTCACAACGAAAGCAGATATGCTTGACCTGAAGTTGCGCAAAGAATGTTCTGTGCGCCGGAAAGAACTGATTCTTATTGTATGACAATGTTTCAAATAACAACACTATATTACCTACTTACGAGCGGCTGAGCGCTGTGGGACACAAGAGGCCAAGGGCTCTGATGATATACCCGCTTTCATTAAGCGCTTAGTCACAATAACCTTTTTAATACAGTTGCTCAAAAAGTGGCATATTGCAGGGACGTTTAGCGTTCGGGAAGTGGGCTATTACGCACTAGTGCTTTTTCTTTACCATTACCGCACTAGTGCTTTTTCTTTACCAACTGTCAAAATAATGTCTATTAAAAAGAAAAACCAACCATGAAGTTTTTACTAAAAAAAAATCAAAGAAGTTTTTATGATTCATGCAAATACGTGTATTTCTAAAAAGAAGCTACTAATTTGTTTCATTAACAGATTTAATGATTTGATTGAATGAGTTAGGTTGGGTTTCATTTGATTTCATCTCATTAAATTTCATTTTCATTTCATATCAATAAAAAAATTCTACTGAAGACTTGGCTGTATGGGCATTTGCCTACCAGAGTGAATGAGAAAAAAAATCTCTTCTTATATTCTACGGCCATCTCCAAGATGGCGGGAAGACGTTGAAAATAAAATAATAATAAAGAAAATAAACTAATTTAAGAGAAAAACATTTACGTAAGACTAGGCGGTATGGTTCTAAAACTTTAGCCTGCTCCGAAGAGCAAATAAAAAAAAAAATCTACGGTTGGCGCCATTTTGTAGAAATTTTCTTTGCGAGTTAAGTTGTTTTTATTATTATTTTATAAAATTACTTCATTTTTTCGCAACTGTATTAAAAATAGTCGTTCAGTACACGTTCGGAACCGTCATTGCAACTTGTTCCGACTGTCAACACTCGCCTTCGGCTGCGCCTCGGCTCGTGCAGACATTTGTCGGAACTCGTTGTAATGACAGCTTTTCCGAACTAGTAATGAAATATACTATTGCGCATGAAACCTGCTTTTATTGTGACTGAAGGTCTGCATCATTTAACTCTGAATACATAATTAGGACTACACATTTAGCCTTCTAGGATGTATAT
This sequence comes from Ecliptopera silaceata, assembly GCA_932527185.1. Lineage (NCBI taxonomy): Eukaryota > Metazoa > Arthropoda > Insecta > Lepidoptera > Geometridae > Ecliptopera > Ecliptopera silaceata. The sequence goes on along the minus strand of OW052193.1, from coordinate 8,216,314 downwards.
GTGTACCGTAGAGCAATTAGAAGGCGATAGTGCAATTATGGTAGATCCGCTGCGCCGCGCCGCTCATCGATAAACGCGATTCGAAAACTGTACCTACCTACGTAATTAATTATAGTACTGAACAGGTTTCTCTTACCTGGTCCTTGTACCTACAAAAACTCCATTTTATTTAGTACCTTTTGTTTCATGTTAAATTTTAGGGGTTCGCCGAAGTTCCATGTTTGTTGTTTTGTTCTGGGAAGTGGTTAGAAGCTTGCGTTTATAGAAATTATTACGGTTATATAATCCAGTAATCTGAGAATCTGACTGCGTGTTCAACGAATTAAAAAAAAACACCCGTGTGAAAGTTTAGCATTTTCACCAACTTACTATTCATGCAAGTCGAACCGTAAGCTTGATGAATTTTTAAGCTGTAACAAATTTAAATTTTAGTGTTAGGTAACATTACAGCTATACATTCCAACACAACATTCGTTGAGCATATTTTATTGCCATTATTCATACCTAATAGAAAGAAACCAAAACATAATAAACAGTCTTCCTTCCATTGACAAGACGATTTACTTTTACTTTTCGTACTGTAGAATGCCAAATTACTTTCGAGAATGTTGAACGTTCAAGTAGGTGGTTAATATATTAGGCATACTGCGAATAAACACTTCAAATTCTAAATCATTGCAATGATATAAACTGCCTTTCTCACGCAATCATTTTAACTCATAATATAATCGAAGGTCAATGTCTTTTCGCGTAGTCACATCGGATATTCATTTTGCAACGAATTAAAAACGAAACTAATGGTTTACGTCTCCTTGAGATTTGTATTGTGTGAATGCTATGCACAAGTCAACCGCGTAACGTGTCTTCTGAATAATCTGTGCTGAACCAATATTGCTTAACCTGGCTGATTCATTATTAACAATCAGGCACGCCACGTCACGGACGCTTATGAGGTAGTGAATCATGCAGAAATGTTTACTGCACCATCATCTTTTAAGAAAATAACGGCATTAGAAGACGGCAAAGTCGGCAAAGCAGTTGTTGCGTACCCGTTAGCATCTGTCTCGCATATTCATTCGTACAGAAAGTTTAAGTCGTCAGCCGACATTTATCATGTGTAAGCAGTCGTTGGACTTACACCGTCGTAATGCTGTCTTCGTGAGGGTCGAGCTCAAATTGATGACTGATGTCATACTCATTTGACAACCTCCTTTAGTTAATGATATTCAATGCAATGACCGCGGTATTTGACGGTGGTTTTCATATATCTTTTAGTGTGGAATGAGCAATGTTAAATCATACTATGGTTATACTATCTACATGCTTATTTATCCCGAAGACGTATCATGTGGCTTTCCTGAATCGACTATTTGTGGTCACACATGCACTCGTATCACTTACTCGTCAGATCAGGGTCACATTACTGTCATATATTTATATTTCTAAACAGTGAGGCACAGAAAGTATCTAAAGAAGAATTAGTTATTAACTTTGCAGCAAGAAAATGATGTCAGGCGAACTGCCTATATTGCGCCTACTTGGTTGCCGTCGGTTTTTGAAGTGTATACGACCAGCATATCTGACACAACCAGCTAATAACTTTTCAGTATTATATAGTGCTATGTGGCTGACACCGCTTGTAATGAGACTGAAGGCACTAATAAAATGATAGTTACTGGCCGTAGTCTGTGTTTATATAAATCGGAGCGAGAGGCCGGAACAGTCGGATTTCTCCAGCCGGCACGTGTCGATGCGGAAGCGCCTCGTCTATAGGAATTTCATTTGCCAGAGCCCGCCTGTGTTTACATATGCCATCTATTGCACCGTTCAAGTTCGAGGTTATTCACTTACGCGGCGTGTACGCATCTCGTTTGATGCTGCTCTTATTTTAAATGTTATTTTCTGTCTTGCGTTAGATGTTTTGTCGATGGCAGCCCTGAATGAAAGTTCATCTATTGGAAATTATTTTTAAGTGAGAAGTTGGAGCATTTCTCTATTTACTTTAATGTTTCACTGAAATTGATCACAATACGAATTTATGTTGCCAAACAACAAACGTCTAATCTGTTTCATAAGTGGACAATCGATGACAACCTTACTATATTTTATATTCTATATTTTACATTCTTACATTGAAAATCAGGAGCTTATTGTTTGTTTTTGTTTCAGGTGAGTAACCGTTCCGTAAGCTGTACCTAATTTCTTCGTGTCGTGTAAGTAATAAGTAATAGAGGTAATAGAACCAAATAGATAATAAATTTCATTTAGCGCTTAATCATGGGCGATACCAGTGGACAATGTTTAGCTTATTTCCATTTAAATTTGGTTTACTACTCTAGCGTGTTATTCAGACATTAGGAAAGTCTAAAAGGAATCATAGTCCGATTCTAATTTATAAGAACGAAGCCAAGGCAGCAATGTTGTAAGTCAGGAACGCCAAAGATTATTTACGAGCTCTTATCGTTACAGATAAGCATCGACATTGAAAGTCAGAAGTCAAAACATTGAACGATAACTTACCGACTACATTGACCTACATTTCAGAAATGGTTGCCTACCAGTTAAAAATGTTAAGGATGCTGCCACTTAAAATATAGTTGGTTCCATGTAAACCAGTTCTTCTTAGTTGCAACTCAGCAGTGATAGGTAACAAAGCTGTGGTTGGGTTTATTACGTAAGTTGATTCTTGGAAGTGCAAGGGATCGTATTGATAAACGGTCCTATGCTAACTGATGATAGATAACTCGATGTAATCTTTAACTAATACTAACGGGAAGTCATATAATATTATCATTTCTTTCTATTTGAAATACAAAGTGCTTTCAGTTAGTTTTGTTGATAACACGCTCAACATTTGCTATCGGTCAAGACATTACGAAACATAAATAAAACACGTCCGAAGAAACTTCCTTGATAAAATCAATATTCATACAATCGATCGTGAGAATCTTCAATAGATAAATCACATCTATTCCATGTGACAAGATAAATATCATAAGCCTAAACGTCCTGTTTATGAAGGTCATTTTAAAATGCGTTGTATACGCATAGTTATAAAGTAAATTTTTGCTTAGTCTTTGCAAAGTTATGTTGCAAGAGGTTAAACATAGACCGGCTTAGCTTGAGCAAGAAGAGGCTCATCGATATTGATTTCTCTAGCATATTCCTTGCATATTACGTGAGTTTGTTCCTTTTTAACAATATTCTCTCATAAATGTATTTCACTCTCAATCTTTTCCATTTTCCCTTTCAACTTTGATTCAAAAACACACAAAAAGTGATTATTTAAAATCTTTGTAACTTTCATCTTGAACACGATCTCGTAAATCATGGAATTAGTTATGAGTTGGATTTTTTGTAATAGAATATTCCACAGTTAATTCAAGGTCGTCTTGAACCGCGTACATTACTGTGACGGTTCATTCGCAATCGCAGTAAGTACCGCCAGCTGTACTAAAAAGATATTATCTCCATAACGAATGCCTTTGAGTGCAATGATCTTATCCAAGACGTCCCGGTTCCACACAACCAGCTTTACAATAACTTTTTATAATATTTGTTCGCTTCTTTTTAAAGTATTTTTTCTTGTACGTGCTTGTTTACCAGTAATTACATACTTACTCAACATTGCCCTTAACTTTCTAAAAATCTTCGGAATCTTCGTAAGCTCATGATCACAAGGTGCGTGCTTGTATCAAGGTCATTGGAATTAGTAAACGAGCCTTTCGCTCATAAGTGTATTAATCTAAACTTTAATCATTTAATCTGATGTTTCTGGCAACTTGGTAGGTAAGACAAGTTCTTTTCACGGCTAGCATACGGACGGTTATAGCAGCGAAAGTGTAAGCAGAAGTGCGTCGCTTCGCTGGCTGCCGTAGTTCGGTCCGTAAGCCGGACTTCTATCAAGTAGGGCTGCCAGAGAAATACTGGCATTGAATAAGTAATGGGCTTATTATGCCTTTTTTCTAATTTTGGAGACAGTTTCTAAATTATTTTACCTGATTAGAAATCGATTAGTTCCACCTGGTTGATTTATAATGTTTGACCTCTAAAATTTAAATTGCTATCGAATCTATTAGTTGAAGATGTTATGGTATGAATATTACGACCTTGATGACCAACTGTTTACTCGGATGTGCATCTTGTGAACCCTGTTCGTACGTTAGCAAGTAGGTGATAATGCCTCGCTCCACCTCCACTCGGTTTAGCTGTGCAACGGTCACACTCGCCTCGCTTACGTGGAATTTCTCATATTTATTGCATACCGCCGTCGTCATATCAAATTCGACCAAGGTACATGTACTAAAGCCTACTTCTCATTTTACTACGCATTGTTAGCTAGCTCTACAAAAACAATGGTAATGGTACGCTGGAAATAGCGAGATAACGATAACAATACCTACTCTACTCGCCTTATTTCGCCGTTGTATTTTTTGTGGATATTTCATGTTTAGCTGATATTTAGCGAAGATTACCAGCAGTAAAATCCATCACACTTCGTGAGGTTGTCTTGTACGTTCACATCGCATTCTGCAGGCGGTTTCATGTTGCTAATGCCGGTTCTTGGTATAGGTAACAGTTAAATATTGCTTCTGATGATTGAAGTTACACTGACATTTGTCCTGTGCTCGACAAGCTCCAAAGACCATTAATAATAGAGAAAGAAAATCCATTTTTATTTTATCTCCAAGGATTGATAGTATAAAGAGAAACTACTACACTGCAAAAGTATAATCTCTGTACGATTCATTCCATGTTATTTCATGAAACACAAAGACAATCATATTATTTGTACGAATTTGAGTAATGTTTGCATCAAACTGGAACAGATTTGTAGATGTTACGAATAATACAGTTATTTTTTCAATAAGCGTTTTGTAAATAATAAGGCGCTAATTTCCTTGTAAGGTTGTGGGCTGTTATGATTGCGCGTATTCCGCGTGAGAACCAAGAATTTGCCATTGGAACGACGTGTGCGAACTGACTGCAGACTTTGTTGTATTCTGTGACCCGTACGAGTACGTTAGTACTAGTTGCTGTAGAGTACGTCTGTTCGCGCATTTACCACAGCTGCTTAGCAAGATTACATTTCAAGGTTCTAATGTGAATGGGAACTGTGCAAGAAAATTGATTTTGTCACTAAATTGTAAAGTCAAGATATTTCTGCCACACATTTACAATTATTGTTAACTTAACTAAGCGTAGTATCTACTATATCTGCTTCAGGCTGATCAATAACAATCTTTACATCTGTTGGATAATATAATAAATTTTTCAACAAAAATTACATTTACATGTATTGATATTTAAACCCCGCACCACACCGGTTTAGTGGGCGCTGTGGGCAGTTATGGCACATCCAACATTTCACATTGAATATTTGAATCCTTAAAAAAACGCGTACGAGCGGTTACACATTAAATATTTGAATCTTTAAAAATGCGCACGAGCGGTTGCCATTTATTTGATACCCAAAAAGGAAGTTCAAAAATCAGTCAGCTGCTTCCTCTATTGCAGGTTACTATGAATGCGTCACCTGTTGCAAAGCAGATTGCCGTTTGTGAATCAGCCCATTGAATCGGGTGCATTTGTCGGTTGCGACGATGTCAGATCACATTCACTGTGAATCGCTTCAATTGCTATTATCCTCTGTTGTTCGCTGGGATTTCAATACTGTCGTTGACCGATATACTTTTCCTGTCGTGTGGTAGCGGGCCATGTTGATTTCATTGCTTCTTAGCATCAAAAAGAGAGAACACATATTTGGCTCAGATTACTCATATTAGAAATGGTGATTTATATTTCTTACTCGTAATTTATGAGACACATTATTTGACGGCGAGCGTGTAGTCGCGTGCTCGTATAGTGCATGAATCGTCTCGTGTCCCCTCAATATTTAGCCACATGTTGCCTGCGCTCGTTGCTAGGGTGGAAATGATACTTTCACTTTGTCGATGTAGCTCATTTACTGTGGCCAGTCAAAATACCTTTTTTCCGTACGTTAGTACTAGTACACTACTACTTTTTCTTTATAGTTAAATAGACTCGCTCTTTAAATTGGTTTGTTTACATACATCTTTCAATGTTATAGCAACCTGCTCTGTACACATTTAGTCCATAATATTATTGTAAAGACGACCCAGGGTTAACGCACTCATGCTCATCCCATCAGATTCTTCCGGGTTGTTCATTGAGAATTTATTTTCATCTTGTACCTACGCCTTTCGAATAATACCGAGAAGTAAATGAAATTATCTCCTTACATTTCAGTGGGTGGGTTTTAATTAAACGTGTCACAGAAATGTTGTTAGTTCGTGCCAGGAACTGCAGCAAATACGATGCGATTACTTTGAAACAACCACAAGAGCTGTAGCACCATCAAGAGTTTTACCTGTACTAAAAGAAGCATCAATAAATAAAATAAATCTGTGTATTGTTGCTTAATCTTTAAGAGAGGATTTTTCCTCAGCCACTTGAAATGCTAAAATGTTTTGGCTGTTCGATCACTATAGTAAAGGCGCTCGGCCCAAAATAGCCGTTGGAGCGAAGCGAGTTTTCGACAAAAGCTGACGTCACCCTCCAGGGCGGGCCATTTGGACAATGTAATACATATTTTATAATATGAACACTTATGTTTGAAAACAAAAAAATGTGTTTCTGCAATATTTAGATAAGTACTTTTCTTTAGAAATTGTATTTAGGATTCAAGAAAAAAATACAAATTTATACAATCAATGCATATCTGAAACGTTGCTATCGAAAATGATTGGTGCTTTATAGTTGGTGCATCTGCAATGGCTTCTCTGACGGTAAAGAAGGCAAGCTAGACTGATAGCAAAGTAGTTACACCTGCTCTGGTTGCTCGACCCCTCTGACCGGTCCTGCGTCCGTTCTACTGTGAAATTATGCACATCTGCCAAACGCAACCTTTGTTCGTTGCCATGGGATAGGCCTTTTTCAGTTCATTTCGACATTCAGAAACCTAGTTAATGTATTACAGAGGAATGATTACAATAATAAAAGTCGCGCTTAACCTATTTCAGCTGAATTCATTTTTAGATCGTTTTTGGGTCAAATGTTGTTTGCCAAGCTTTTTCTTTGGTTTATTAACGTTTAGCTAGACGGGTTTTAACAAATCTTCTGGATGGACATCCACAGTTGATCGACCGGGCATGGTAGGGTAATATCTCTGTAATTGCGCGTCTCATATCTAAACCCCAAGAACAGAGGGCCTTGTGAATAGCTTCATTGAGTAGCCCGAGGCGCCGGTCTGTCGCTGGCTCTATTTCAGATCAAGTAATCCAGAATATGTGTATAACAGTCGAGTTGCTGGTTTATATTTATAAAGCAAAACTTTCTTCAAAGTTCTGTTTATAAAACCACTTTACAATGATTATTATTTTATTTTCTGAGCCGTGTACTAATCACACCTACAAATATTAATGTGAAAGTGAATGTTTGGAGTTGGTTATACTTACTACATACGAGTATTACAAAGTTATAATAAACTTAACATGGATTAACATATTTGTAAACCTAAAATTATTAACGGTACGCAGACCAGATCGCGGATAGAAACTAAGTTTACTATTATCTTAACGACATCAGCCACTTCGTAATCAATTAGGTATCTACCACAAAAACAATTCTGAAATTGTTCTAGAATAATCTACTGGCCATTCATCTCGTCCGAGTTATAAACAGGTGTGCTTCTCGAAATCGGATCATAACACACGTTACTTTCCAAGTGCGCTTGCATTTTTCCACGAGAAAGCGGAAACGCGCGTGTCCCAACAATGGCTCGGCGCTCGTGCTGCACCACATTCTGTGCTACCATTGTATATTATTCTAAGAACTGAGACAAGCAACACATTATGCTGCGAGCCTGTGACGAACGGGTATTGTAGCTCAAATAAACTTTGCTCTTATAATGAACTCAAATGTAAATAGGTATACAAATCTTTTAGTCATAACGCATTAAGTATGCTTACGATTCTTGTTTTGAAATTTCAACTGCTGTTTAAATTGGATCTTACGTTTAAATTCCAAAGCTTTGTTGGGATGAAGGAAAAAGTGAAATTCCAGAACCGCTCAATCGAAAATATTACCTGCACCCTTCTTCGAGGGTAGCGGTTTATCTTGGGGATTGTAATCCAATCACAAATCCCTTCACAAGGGCGATCCATTAACTTGCATTGCCCACGTAGAGAAACCGGAGAACTAGATTTTTTGCATTTATCGTAGAATTCGTTTGGCTATTTGTAAAAGTTTTCAATAATAATGTTGATAGAGCTTCATATTTACTGCTGTGAATGCACGTAATTTGAACTTAATAGCAGGAAACCGGCCCTTTGTGTGGTAACAATAAGCAATAGAATGACAAAAAAGTTTTTTTAGTATCCAGGCTGCACAGTGCGCCCGTGGTCGTCTTCGTGTAGTTTCCCACGTCACGTCGGCAAATCTGCACGTATCTCTCAGAATTGCTGGTGCAGCGTCTAGTTTCGTACTAATATTTTTGATCTTGCGCACAGCCGAAAGTGTTGGTTATTGAGAAAACCCGGCTTAGTTACCATTTGTATAGATACTAGTTACCGATAAAGTAGGTTCAATATTATGCTGTTTGCGAATAATATTTTGATTTCAAGATTATAATTTTCACAGGTAAAATTCGATCAACGCTTTAGTAAATATCAATTTATCAAATAGCTATAGGAAAATTTGTATAGTTAAAAAAAAAAGTTTAAAATAAAAAAATATGAAAAATGTTGATGCGCTGTGCTTTGGCTGGGTTCCATTACATCCAACTGGATGGAGGAAGTTCAATGGTCGACGGTGTTTTCAAGCTCGCAGTCTGTCGGAACTGCAATTGTCTGAGAATTTACAGGCGAGCTGCGCTGTGCTTTTCAAATTAAAAAGTAAATCATATTTCAGCCTCTCATTTGCGTAAAAACTTCGTAATGCGCAATATTGCAAGTTAAATATAGTTCGTTACGAATTGCAGTAGACTGTAAATAAAAATACTTTAGAAACACAGTCAATTTCACCAGATAAATACGCGTAAGCCTACTTTTGCACCGTTTTCGCTGCATTTTGGCGTAATCTTACAGCTATGTTCGACTTTCACAACTTAACCGTTTAGTTATGAAGGTCTTGCACGTAGATCGTTATACATTATGGCCTGATGGTCCAGTAAACATTCACCGCCACTGATTTTAAGCGTTTATTTGTAAACAAGTTATGTCAACTCTGCTACTGGTCCGTAAAGCAGACGTGTTACATAAAAAAATATCAAATTTCCGTATCATCGTCATTAATGAGAGATTGTCCTCTTGACTTTCTACATAACTTGAAACGCTTTCCAAGACTTCAACAGATGCAACGACTCATATAAAATCTTGTACATTTTCGAAAATATAGCTGTATTTTTATAAATAAAAACATTAAAAAAGCAGTCTTTTTTTATGACATCAAAATTACGTGTATTACAACAACTCAATGTAACCATTGTTTAGTTAATATTATCTATCGAATTCACTGTTCAATTACGAAAACGTGCGCGAAACCAAAAGTGATGTAGAAAGTACCAAAAGTGACGACATCATTTGAATTTGTACGTGATCTGTACATTACATTTAGAATTATTTCTACCTGTTCGAAGGCTTTGAGGCACGTTTCACACCAATATAACACGTTAGATAAGCTTCAAATTATAAGGAAAAATACAAAACTGTCCTGTTCTTTGTTCGGTGCCGAGGAGGTTTCAAGTCGCAATTTACTCAAACGAAGTTGTAGCAGTATTCTTGGATAAATTAAATAATATTAAGGTATGTTTTAACATCGTCCTCCCAAAGTAAGCTAAGCCTGTAGCACGGGAAAACCGGATTGCGTTGTTAATATAATATTGCTACTGTAATATTATATATATACGGTATACATATATTTTACGTAAATGTATTGATATCGGACAAATATTCTTTCTTAGTTACCATCGAACCCACAACACACGAATGTAGAAGATACTCGTAGATCTATGATTCCTGTCATAAGTTTGTGGTAAAATTTGAGTTCTTCATTATTTGTGAATATAAATGTTCCCACGCTTACATTTTTCAGTTGATGTTATTTTTTACAAACTGTATCAAATACATAGTTGTTTTACTCATTATTTTACAGTTAGTTGCTTTGGCTTACATTACATGGTCTAGTGCCAATTAACTCAACAAAGTAAAAGTTAAATTAGTTTATTGAATGACTTTGCTTTAGTAACAACTCATAATGTGTAAGAACATTTAGCTGGTATCGATCAAAGTTAAAAAAGCGATCAAAGTAATTTTTGAGTAGTTACAGTTAGTTTTAGTAGTTAGGTCGTAGATTCGCTCTCGATATTTTATTGCTTATTTTCTGCTTTTTTTTTAATTATGTAATTATTATACCAACTACTGCTTTTTTCTGTGATCTTGGAAATGTCTAATGTTGAAGTAGGTACTTACTATGTAAAAGTATATTTTATGACCTGGCTGCCTACTATGAAATAAACACACTTTTTACTTTTACTTTAAAGTAAGAAAATCAAAGGAGATATGGAGCTTAAGAGAAACTTAGTAGACCTTGTCACGAGCCAGTTTTAGTATAAATTTTGTGCTTATTTTCTGTCTGGCGGCTAGTCTGGCAGACGGGGTCGTGGTGACTCATAGTGCCGCGTGACGCAGGGGTGCGGGCACCTTGGTAGGCTTTGGCCACTGTCTCTTCTCTATACTGCCAAAACAGTTCGTGGAGATTTCGAAAAATTGGTGTCTTGCCAACGCTTTACATTTCTGATTCAAAGATACTTTGTTAACACCTAGGTACTTTTCATTCATAGAATTGCTTAGATATATTCCCAATTTAAATTTATCTAATCTAAGAAGATTAGATAAAGAGATCTTGTATATATTTATATAGTATTTCTCCTAGTAGTACCTACCTTTGCTGTAATGTAAAGTGAAATCGAACCTTTCTACTATTGCTTATTCTGTTAAATGGCACCCCGTGACGTCACCAAATTGTGAGTCACGCCCGTCGAATATAGAATTGAACCTCGAGGGAAGCACTGCTTGAATTAGACTGACGCGTGCTGTGTTCTTAGCGGAAATCGATGCGTTTTATTGACGCACATGAAGTGCTTGTACTTCCTGCGTAAAACACTTTCGATATAACTTACCTTTGCTATTAATATAAGGCATGGTTTAAAACAAGCGTTTTCTCTTATTTATTTATTTTATAGAAAGTTATAAGGTCATATATTCAATGGTGTAATGCATCATGATTAACCGCTACCAGCAGGTGATATTGATAAGAGTTATATCTTGTATTATCAATCAATAAATCGATACACCTTTATCTATATACCCTGACTGCACCTGCAAATGTAGATTAATCGTTTTTTTTTCATTTGATTTGTTAATGTGTTAAAATCTATGAGAAGAGTCTTATGTGGTACTTAATAAAATGTATGTTGCTAAGAAGATAATATCTGATACTTTATAATATAGATGAAAAATTAAAAAGATTAACTGTTTTTTCTGGAATAGCCCTACTTATATAAATAATATAATATGTTTACCAAGTTTTAAATTTAATAGTTAAATATAAAACTAAATAAAATAAAAATAACTCAGTACTTAAGTGGTTATTAATTTTAATTATAAACTACTACCTAGGTACTTGTATTACCTTTTCTACTTTTCTACCTATGACAGTTCAAACCGTAATTACTTACCAATATACTGGAAAATCCACTTTGCAGGAAAATTATTGTATATCCAATGTACAGTCAGCATCGTCAGTAAATGACGAGGTTAAAAATTATAATTGATTAAATGATAACCGAAAACTACCAAGAATATAATTCATGACCTATCAAAAAACCTGAAAAAAACTTTATCATTCTACTTCATGTAAAAAACTAAAAATAAAAACTAAACAATTTTGAAACTATCATCAAAATATTCAGCTTATACTACTCATTTCTCTACATCGATTTCACATTCTGACTACAAGTCAACATAATTTTCAGGTACGAGATATCAATCCAGTGCATTATAAATTACAAAACGAGTCAAGTACCTTACTACCTACACATTAGCTATCGTACCTAATGCCTACATGTTATTATATCATGAGTGGACGCTAATTCAAAACAACCAGGCACTACCTACACATACTATGTTAGACTATAGTGTTAGCATGTTATTAGTATGATACGATGACACTCATAATTAGATCATCCTGAATCTATTGTACTGCATTAGTGACGAAATATTTTCAATCGTCTTCTTCGTCATTTCATAGTTTTAACACACCGATCACGTATTAAGTAATTCGTAAATGTATTTGATTATTTTAGGAAGTCGTGTCAAATATATAGAAAGCTGCGAACAATGAACGTTTTTATTGATAGATTTTCAAAGTCGAATAAAACAGTTACGTACGTGTAATGTACGAGTTCTTTGTCATAGGACATAATACTACTTGTATTGTTTTTTTTTGTGGAAACTAATAGTTACTACTTTGAAAGTAAGATAATCAATTGATAGATTAAACCTGCAACCGTTCTACACATCCAGTATAAAATTACATGTAATAAAATTGCATTTTATGTAAAAAATAATCTCGAATTACAGTATTCTGAATATTGTGTTTCAAAGTTAGCCTTCTGCCTATAGGCAAATACTATATTTAAAGAACTTTATTCCACTCCAGATTTTCGTTTCTGTGAGTGTGCGTGCACGTTACTCATGCTCGCAAATATTTTCAGGTGTTTATGAAATCTACCTTGAACTTCACAGTTCTGACACATTTTCAAACTTCCTCAAATAAATTTGCTAATTAGGTGCACTTACGCGTACGGAAATATACCGATTTCCACAGTATTCAGCTAACATGCAGTAATCGATACATTTTTGGCACGCAATCGGCGCATGGCGCAAGTTTTAGTTATTGATTCTATCAACGTAATCTTATCGTGAGTGGTGGGGCATTGTCTCATTACTTTACCGATGACTAATGAGTGCTAATCAGCTAAAGGACGTACCCAGGGCGTTCCTCTGTGCTGAGTCATCCACAGTTCGATCAAACCAAACGGTTTCCTTTTCTCCACCGAGACTGATTCCGGTATGTGTGATAAATTGGTATTATTTGAATTTCAAATTATCACGGATGCTGCTCATTCTGCGTGTGAAAGGTCACATTCATAAGCTTGGGATACAGAGGAGATAATTCATACATTTCAATCGAAATGTATAATGATATGTTTTACTTCATTCGTATAGAATTTTGTTATATGATACGACTATTGTGGTGAGCTTCGCGTGACATTGGCATTCAACTGAGACACTCATACTTAGAACGCAAGGTCACTTGCCATACTTGCTTGTATTTAATTATATTTAACAACGTTGACACAAAAATAGGTACCGATTAATATATCCTTTAATGTTCGTTTAATCGTATTGATATTGAAGATTCAAAGATTGTAAATATTTTTTAATCCAATTGTAAGCTTCGAAATGCTCCAAAACTGGTTATTTATATAGCGAGGCATTAAGGAAAAAAATATTTTTCATGTACGGGTTTATCTTTAACCATCATTATGGACTTTATATTTTTCCTCAAGATAGTCTGATAATATGATAATATACTAGTGTTTCTAGCATGCACATGGTGTACTAAACTAACATATTTGGATATATGACAAATACAAATTAGCAAAATTAAACCGAAACCCGCATCAGCTTCCGAATAAAAAAAAGGATCAACAAAATCTTTTCAAGGTGAACACCAAAAGTTGGAAAAGTGGTTAATATCTGAGAGCTTTTATTCGATTTCAGATTTTCTGCAAAAGGGTTCGTGTCGCTTTTACAATTATTGACAATACTATTTTATTTATCTAATTTTGCAATTCAATGTTATCAATCAAATCAATACTAAATTAAAATTATAATATGTACCTAGATATAAGACTAAAATTTTTGCACACCACAATTTGGTAAAAATATGTGACACTTATACTTACCCACTATGACATCTTGTACAATAATCTACCATGTTTTTTTTGCAAATAAATAAATGAATGAATGAATGAATGAATGAATGAAAAAAAAAGTATAGTCGAACTGAGAACCTCTCTTTTGAAATCGTAATCGACTTGTAAAAAGTTCATATTGGTTTTATCTTAAGTCTCCGTAACTAAACTATTTCATTTTGACAAGGTACCTACTGGTCACGTCGGCGGTCGAATGTTTGTATTGTAATAATTGGCCAAGGTAAGGGATCTACACGTGTCGGTTACCACACTGGCTGTGCCCTGCATGCTAATGGGCCAAACGTTGCGTGCGCGCATTCCTATCCCGAGGCGATGTTCGTTGATGACCGTCCATTCCACCAGTCCACCAGCCTTCTAAACAGAGATCACGCATGAAGATTAACATAGTTCTAGGCAATTTGCGCGTCTCTCAAGTTTTCATTTCATATCCCAAGCTCTTAAGAGGCATTTGCTAGATACGCGGCGGAGTTAATGTTTCCGTAAATAGCTCCAGTTTTAATAATCAGCGGTAATGTCGCGTTGCGAATGAGCTTGTTTGTAATGTACTGAGACTTAGATCCAGTTCTCCCACGTCCACCGGCGATGTTACTTCAGCTGGCGGTTAACGAACCGGCCCACGATAGTATTCCACATGGTCTATTGTGGTTTTTGCTCATCGCCATTAACTAACACATTCATAATAAATTCTTAACTGTATAGCTTCATGTCTTCTCTGACATGATATTAATACAAAGCATGGGTAAGAAACTGGCAAATCACATTTCTAATTTCCGACATTGATATGTATTGTGAAAACGATGATATTTCATATATTTAATCGATTGTCGAATTTCTATCGATAAAGATATATTTCTCATTGTTGGTGTTCATTAACAAAGGTAAAACCGGTAAAACACTTCCAAAAAGAACGGTACATTAGTAGGTCGAGTAATTATTTTATCTTTATCCGCAAATCAAGTGATGTAGTCAAATTACTAACGCTTTGGGAATGGGAACGCCATAATTGATACGTTATCGAGACAGAATCTTTTTCAATAATAACTTTAAGTAAAGGTATAGTATCATTAGTATAATAACCTTGAATGATTTATAATACGTCTGCCTACTATTAACAGTTAATCATACATTATATCTATAAGCTCAGTAAAAAATTGGTTAAGAATAATATCCAGCAAATCTTTAGCAAGATCGTTAATATGCCTTCCAGCTAGTCAAGCAAGCCACATTGTTTTTTTAATTCTTTTACCGTTCCACTTCCCCTATTGGTTCAGTAATAAAACTTGTCACGAGTAAGCCTGCCCATAACTTTTAAAGTCTTTTTAAATCTAGACGTCTGCGGCATGGCGTCATGTCTAAAAATATTCCATTCACATATCGTACGATGGCTGTGCGCGTACTAAAAGATCGTTGCACTAGCTGGTGTGGCCACACATTCAATTAATGCTATTTAGTTGTCATATCATCACGTCCGCACTCTTCTGCTCCATACGAATACATATCTAATTAATTAATTATGACGATCGGTATTATTAAACTGCTGATGTATTATGTTGTCAATATTATAATCGTATAGTAATGTATATTGTAATCAAAGGAGGATCTTTTTTCACTAAGACATAGAAGTATTATAATTTGTAATAAAACACACCCATAGTTACAAACTACGTGAATGCATAAACAGGAATGGAAAAAAAACCTTTCGAACCCTTTTACTTGCTGCAGCAGTAAAATAGCTTCGACTTAGTAACATTTTTAAAACATTCATGGACTTTCACCATTTTTGAGTTTGGCAATATCTTCTCACCCTTGCATTTCAATTATCGTACACGTCTGGTTGGATACTACCACAAGGTCTAGATTTTATTCCATGCTCTTCATCCAGTTCGTTGCCCCTCACTCACCTCAACGGCAGTCAAGGGCGGCTCATGAAAACCTCGACGCACGCGCATCAGTCCACGCGATCAATGTTCCCAGGATACGTCCTATTGTCTTATAAACTATTATGAGAATACAATTGCTATGTATAGCATAAAACAGCCATATGGATATTTTTCCAAGTTATCGTTTTTCAAATTATTTAATAAGTTATAACTTATTAAATAATTTATCTGTTTTATAGGTTGTAGGTATTTTGAAAAGTATTGACTTACTCTAATGTTTGGCGGTTATCGGAGTTGTTCGTCAGTTTCCCGGCCAGATGACCTCGTATCGCAGACCGTTTCCTCCCGTTTTAATGATTCCATAAACCCTACTGTCCACAAAAGTATCGCCGTATATGTAGTAGTTCTTCTGTATAAAGGCTTGCGCCACCGATTCTATCAACTCCAGGAACGCTTGTGTTGTAGCTTCAGTCGACAGTCGTCTTAAACTCTATAATTTTACAATATCACGTACAACTACTAGTTACTAATATTGCATTTTCTCTTTGTTCACAGGATCAATATGATAACTTAGCTACACACACGCACCGGGGTATAGAATTTCTAGACAAATACGGTAACTTCGTTAAAGAAAGATGCGCTATCGAACTGGAATATGCAGGAAAACTCAGGTAAATATTACATACAATATTATTATTTGAGGCAAATATGCGTCTATCACCAAGATGAAAGTTTAATAATTAAATTTATTTAGCTATAAAAAAAATAGATGGGTCAGTTTATTTAAAACACATAAAATCTTTCAAAACAATTCCGCTACTTTTATATTAATTTTATCTTCACTATTGGCAGCCGTTGTCTAAGTATAGCTTTTTCTCTACCAAATAGTCGATAAATAAATCGCCTTTTTTATTACTTGCTAAAATCGAGCATGTTAATATTTTATGACTAGCATATGGACCGTCAAAACTATCGTAAAATAGAGAGATTCTCTGTTTTAGATAGGTAATATAAAACGTATCTTAGTCATTGATACTTAACATATTGTTTGTTATATTTAAAATAAACCAGATTCAAGATAAGGATTTGAATATGTAAAGACTAATTCGGATATAATATAACTGTAACGTCATTTGTAGATTTTACAAACACGTTTTGTGTTTTGCAGGAGATTGGTGAAAAATTATCAACCAAAAAAGAAAGAAGAAGATGAATACCAGTAAGTATCTAACTAAATGCGTAAGGATGTTATTTGGTCAAAAATTATAATTGCTAATAACTTGGATCATAAATCTAATCTTATCTATAACATAACTAGTTATTTATTTAAATTAAGAAGTAACTAGATATTTATTTAAATTAATAAAAGTAAGAGCGGCTGCTAAACATAAACAAAACCAGAGTAGTTAGACAAGTTGTTTGTAGAAAATAGGCACAAATACTCTAGAATATTATGAATGATAGAGCTAACAACTGTTAGCTCTATACTCAGGAGAGTGAAATCTATGTATTTTTCGCAGCCATGGTAATGACTACTTCAGGTCTTCTCATTGGCTGTCACTTCCATCAACCAATAAGATGGGAGATTCACGTTGAATGCTAGGGTATTTATTGTTTGACTAATTGCAGATACACAGTTTGCAAAGCATTCAAACAGCTGTTGCAAGAGCTGGGCGATTTCGCGGGTCAACGTGAGGTCGTCGCCGAAAACTTACAGTCAAATGTAGTCAGGGAGCTGCATCTACTCGCAAAGGAATTGCGAGAAGAGAGGAAGGTAAAATAACCCTATTTAGTAACTAGCTCCAATATCTATCTAATCGACAACTTTTTTATATAATTGGTTCGTTAGAGATTAACTCAAGTTTCCGTAAAGACATAAAAATATATATTGACAGTATTTTAGTCATAGTAGAGTAACAGATAACAGTGGTGTATAACAATTTGTGGATTTTATTTAGAAAATACACGGAGATATGAAAATAATACAACATTTTCTTTCTGTGAAATTCGAAGTAGTAGAAATAAATAAATCTTAGCTCCATTGTTCTTTGTCACATAAGGCTGGTTTATGAATACGACAGTATAATAATATAACAAAAGTCTACGTAATTGGAAAGCTCAAAAGCTCTTTCACAGCTGTTGAACTTTACAATGCAGTGGTTTTCATCTCGTACCGCATACAAGTTGCTCCCATTACGTACTTTCGCAGCATGCAGCCATCGATCCAAAGTATCGTCGACCGCATCCGTTGTTGTACTTAACAGCTTGTTATTGAACTCGATAAACTTGAAAATAAACATTACAACAGATTTATGACCGAGTTAAATAGAGCTATTGACTCGTCATGTTGAAAAAATAAACAGAAGTCGAAATACTTTGGTTTATTTTTCTCACTGAAAATCAAATCATAAACCATTCATGATTGTTTAAAGTATAACATTATTTGTAATTTTAATTTTATATTTTCCACTTTCTTTGTGACTCAAGATTTTTTGCATATTGAAGATACATAATTTTTGGGGTTTTTACATAACCAAAAGATAGTTTGATATTCAAAGTCCATGCTGGGTTGTTCTAGCTTACAGTTAGCTAGGACAGCTTTGTATGTTTACAAGGCTTGCAACTGTTATTTTTTTCCAGCAACATTTAAACGAAGGCGCAAAGCAGATGGGTGTTTTGAATACTTCAATAGGCGCTTTAGAGCGGGCGAGGAGGGCGTACGAACGCGCCGCTAGAGAATCCGAACGAGCACTCGATACCTTCCAAAAAGCAGACGCTGACCTCAATCTCAGGTGATTGTCCAATGCTCTTGCTACTCTATATTATCCTCTTATCTCAAGATAAAGTTTCACAAATCGGTCCAAGATTGTTAATTTAGTAATTTAGTCCAATTGACTTGTTTGTGTCATAGCGAATAATCTGGGGACTTCGCGATGTCATTCGTATAAACAAACGAATTGAGTTTGAGAAATGACCTGGATACTCAATTGCCTAAATGTTTCATTCAAACTGAGCTTCCGTATACTCTAGTATAATATTTATGTAACGAAAACTCGTATTCTGTTATTTTTCAATTTACCACAAACTATTATACTACTAGATTTCGTAGAAAATTCTATCTAGTAATAACAAAAGCAACAATAATTATCTACACGTGTAATGAAGGTGTTATGGATAGTTCTATTGTTTTAGCGAACTTTAAAATAACCTGGTATTTTCTCATGAGTTATAAGAAAATACTATCTAGATTCTAGATCATTTGCATTTGTGTAAACTTCTGTTATTATCACAGGAAATACTACTATATCAGTATTATAAACAAGAAAGTTTGCATGGATGGATGGATGTGTGGAAGTATGTTTATTTCTTTTACGCGAAACTTACCGAATGGATTTTATTGAAACTTTACAATATATAGTCTTACATCAGAATAACACATTTATAAAGATATTGTTTGAATTATCCAAATTATACCGATAATAAGACGTAGTCGCGGGCATCAGCTAGTATATAATAAATAGATCGCAGGAGGTTGTGGTGGCCGGTTAAGATTGCTTCTTGTATTTTGCGTGGGACATAATTACGAGTACGTTTATCTATTAGTTTTCTACTAGTAGTACTATCAATTATGATATAATAATTTATATCTTTTATCGCCTCCATATCTAAGGCGATTATCATTTTATTAATATCTTTTTATCAATCAATATAAAAAAAATACTAGCTGCTTTCACTACTGGTTTGGTTTGTAATTATCACAAATACAATTCACAATAGTTTCACTACCGATGTAGCTATTAAAAGTCAGCTATCTCTATTTATTTATTTATAACTTTCATATAACAAAGTACTAAGAGGACTAGACGCTAAGATCGTAGTCTACCACTCATCCTGGACATGCAAAACTATTATGTGACGTGATTTTAACGTAAATAGTAAATAATGTACTGATCATAATGTAGCGTAAACACTGAAAAGTCTAATTATGTCTGTAATTGATGGATTTGACTGGTTGAGCGAATAACACAGTTGTAAAAACATATATATGCATAGAAAACATTTTTTTATTACTTATTACAGTCGAGCAGAGGTAGAAAAACAGAAAGCGAACATGAAGTTACGGAGTCAAGCATGCGAAGACGCAAAACATGAGTATACCGAACAACTTCGGAAGACAAACGAGGCTCAGCGGCAACATTACGAGCAGCGGCTACCACACGTCTTCAAACAGTTACAGGTATGAAGACATATTTGACAGCAGAGGGCTTAGTCCGAGCTTGTATTTTAAAACTCCCTACTCTCGAGCCGAGAGTCGTCTCTCGGATGTCCTTATATTTTTGTAAGAAGTAGAGAGAGAGATCCGAGAGACGACTCTCGGCTCTGAGAGTAGGGAATTTTAAAATACAAGCTCGGACTAAGGGCTCTGGCACAACTGAATCATAGATCTAGAGAATGGAGCGTTCACAACTGAATCATAGACCTAAAGAATGGTGCGTTCTGTGCGTTCCCTATCCAGGTATAAAGTAAGCCTCTAATTTATAGATACGGGCAAAGCGTGAGGGAGTAATAAATCATTAATTCATTGATCAAACATTTGTGTTGTAGACAGCTTTGACAATTGTTGTCTCAAACCCGCAGAGCGGAAAGGAGGTGACGCTTGTAAAAGTCAACATTTATTTATTTTGTAAATCCTAAAGATCACTTGAAGGCGTCCCATAAAATTCACATGGTTAATCGCTACGAATAATAACGTTCTATGAATAATGATGTAAAAATATCATGTTAATACCTTTTTTTACGATCGTGGTTGATCTCGTACATTACACTCTAATTTATAGGTTGTTTTTTCAAAAAAAGTATGTTATATTTTTATTTGGCATAATCGATAAGTGTTAGGTATCTATATGTGTTATAAGTTATAAATAAACGATGAGTGCCTATCTCAAACACGATATAAATAATGCATGGAACTGGTTATTTATTCACGAATTTAAATAGTGAAAATTACATCAAAATTATGTCATCTAGCTGTTTATTTTATTGTTGAATGTTTTCGGAAATTTAGAATCTTGAATTACGTAAATATTCCGCTGTCAAGAACGCAGTCACACATAATACCGGCTCCTACGACACAGGAGCCGGAAATAAAATAAAAATGTACTTAATAAAAAAAACAGACTAGCTGTAGAACATTATTCAGAAACCGCGGCGATCATTAGCGAACTCTAATCTTGGCAACGCGAGAAAAGTAGATATTCGTGGGTTCCTTATCGGTTAACGACCGCCGATTGGCGCCTATTTTTTTACCGGTTACAAGTAGGTCAGCGTAAACGTATAGTAATAGTAACTCTCGAGTTACTGCGTGATATCTTTTAGTAGCAACGATACGATACGATTTCGATTGTCAGTTGTTTTATATCTGCTCCTATACGCCTCAATGAAACGATTTCGATTGTCAGTTGTTTTATTTCTCACCCTATGCACCTGGTTTCTAAGTTAATTGAGCAGATCAAAATTATGTGGCTGTTTGCATTACGAGTTGCCGAGAACATTTAGAATTGTAAACTTTCTACGTTTCGTGAATCATGTGAACTTTGGGAACAATTCGGCGAATGCACAGCGCGGTTTACTTGCTGCATTTTGGCACTGCGCCAACTGGGTCGGATAGGCACATCTTAAATGTACCCCACTTCTATTTGAGTTAACATATTCTCGACGTTTGACAAGATTTTGGAACACGAAAGATTGCATTGTTTCATGAATTCAAGTGGTTTTATTTAGCATTGCCAACAAGAGATAGACACAAAACTATAATAATATGTATTAAGAAGCATAAGAAAATTCATGCCACTATAGTGTTTCATACATTGAATTCCTAGACCACGGCTAGATTTCGTGAAAGGAGACATTTCAAGATTACGACACATTCTATACAATCTTAGATCTAAAATCGTCGTATCGTTAACTATAAACATGCATATTGATAACAATTGTGTTTATCTGTGTTTATAACATTTACACTCTTTCTTTCAGGATTTAGATGAGAAACGAATAAAGAACATAAAAAACTTTATGTTGAGTTCTGTGGACGTCGAAAGAAAAGTATTCCCCATTATAATGCAGTGCCTTGACGGTATGGACAGGGCTGCCAACAGTATCAACGAGAAGGAGGTGAATATTACTCTAAACTATTTTTAAACTACACAATCTATATAAAAAATAGATGTAAAAAATGTACTAACAATTATAATGTGTAAGGTAATTGTATTCAGCATTATCTAGTGCATTATCTAGCAACACCGCTTGGACGGCAACTGAATTGATATATTCCAAGAAAGCGGTAAAACTAATGACAATAGTAAATGTTGGATGTGTCATACAACACTATCTTGTCTCAAACTAAGCAGCAGCGCTTGGACTGTGGCCATTCGATTGATTTATATAAAACTAGCTGACCCGTGCCCACTTCGTTGGGCATACATAATTCGACCGTTTTTTCTCCGATTCACTTTGCAAACGGACTACTACGTAAAAGCCTTTTTATTTTTCGGTTTTTTATATAGCCTATGACACTCAGCAATAATGTGGCTTTCTATTGGTGAAAGAATTTTTAAAATCGGTTCAGTAGATCCAGAGATTACCCCTTACAATTGAACAAATATACAAACTTTACCTCTTTATAATATTAGTATAGAAGTATAGATAAATCTGTAAAATATTAATAAAAATAGTAAGTGTTGGACATTTCGGACAGCGCTATTTAGTCTCAAACTAACTAAAGTTTTGAATGTAGGAACTAGAAGTAATATGTATAGACCAGGTACATAATATGTAAGTACTTTTTATTTTTTGAGAGACTAATAATTAAAATAACAAATACATAGTTCATATACAGTAATGGGTCAAATATCTGAGGAAAATAAATGACACGGAAGAAGTTCAAAGTTCACCAACGAAAGAACTGAGAGCTATATTATTCCGTAAGTAATCTTTCTTATCGCGAAATAGTTTGTTTTAGTTATTCGTGCAAACAAAGTCTCACTTTATTTCGATTTTTTGGACAAATTGTGAGGCCAACATATACACATGTTTATTCTTTTCTGTAGCTAGCAAATACTGTATGAAGAGATAATAATGAGCCGAAGATCGGGCTTAGTGACTTGGGAAAGACTGACACTGACATAGGTTGATGATAAATTTTTCTCTAACCTGTCTTGTCCCACTGCTGGGCTCCCCGAAGTCCTTCCACTCGTCCCTATTCTCGGTTTTTTGTTGATAATGATGATGGTTGATGATAATGATGATGATATTTCTTGTTATGTTTTGAAGCGTGGTTAAAAAGGTTAATAGATAACAATACAATGTACATTTGGAAAGTATTTGCACAAGAAACGGCCACGCCTCTGATGAAAGTAAAAAGCTAATGTAGTTAAAGCAATGAATTATTCAGTTAGTTCCGTAGTAGATGTGTATTGATACAGAATAAACAACGGTTGTTTGTGCGATTTGTTTTTTTTTTGACGTGACAACGTCTTATAATTCGATAGAGCCGGCTGCACGCACGAAAAAACATGACTCATGAGGCGTTCTGAGGCGTTCCATGAAGTTCAACTATCGTCAGTAAACCGACTTTACAGACAACCATTTTTTCAAATGGTTGTTTGTTGTTGTATATTAACACTGGGTACAAAAGAGCCTCCTCGTGGCGCACACCGGTAACAGCTAGGCACGGTAACGCAGTGTCTAGTCTGGCTAATCTTTCCAACACGATGCTTCAACAAAATACAGTTGAAGCATCGACACGATAAGAAGAAGAAGGTACAATTCAGTAAACAAAAAGCTTGCAAGCGGCCTTTTTGTAGCGTCCGGCTAAAGTTGTTTCTGGCAGTGAGGGTAGTTTGCTCGTCTGTCCTTATTAATTGATAGCGTATGTAGAATTAACCTTTCCCATGTATCGAGTTTTGATAGAAACTAACTTTTTACAGTTATTGGGCCATTTGGTCTGATCAACCTTGAAGGTTTCCTGAAATCAGGCCAAAAAGGCTATTCAACGCTCCTATCATTATTGAGCCAATAGTTACGTAAAACGCGAACGATATTTTTTTCGCATATTGGATTTAATTTATCATAATGCCTGTCTTAATGTACTTATAAATAAATAAATAAATAATGCTGGACAATCCACACAACATCATCTAGCCCCAAGCTAAGCAGAGCTTGTGTTATGGGTACTAGAAGACTGACATATTTAATACAATATAATACCATAGATAGATATTTTTTATTATTTTATATTATATGTATACCTATACTAAATTCGCTGAAATATAACATGCCTATATTTCATTTTATAAAATTTTTCCTTCTTTGTGATCTAATTAGGTACTATGAATAATGATGACTCTCCAATTAAAATCAATGTAAACAGACGCCTCACTCAATCAGAAACAGATTTAGGACCTACTTATAATGTATACGGCCTTCACAGAATAAAATACAAAATAAAAAATTGTCTGGCACAAAAATATATTCATAACATAAATATAATGCTGAAGTAAAAATAGTCGGTCGCAAATATCATCGCTGTCTGTCTCGATAAAAATACACCTACTTTTTATGTAATGTTTATTTTTCTATGACTTTTCACTCAGTGGTATCGGGTAATGTAGGTTCTTATTGAGATATTATGGGTTGATTCGTGTAGATTAACCTTACTTTATAGTCTGTGTATGATTGATGTAATCGATAAGTGTTTTTACATGTATCTGTGCTCGCTCTCTCGTAATAAAATGGTGAAATGGACAAGTCGTATTACTTATCCCAAAATAGTAAAATAATACGCTTCCACTGCGCAATCATCAAAATAAATGGTTGGCGCTCAAGTAAAAGGATCCTGGATTAGACAAATGAACGAAAATTGGAGGAATAACAAAAGATTAAAAAGATGTCGTCGAGTGCAAATACACAATTACCAAAACTCATTGACGGGGCAAATTTTTCAACATGGAAGTTCCGACTAAAATTAATATTAGAAGAAAAAGGACTAGGAGCGGCATTAGAATCAAAAACAGTAGCAGCAGATATCGAATCTAAAGCAAAAAGTGTCATAGCACAATGTGTGTCCGATAAATTTATAGATATCATCAAGAAATGTGCAACAGCGGCGCACATGTTACAAAACCTAGAAGAAGTTTTTGCAAGAAAAAGCGTGTTTAATCAGCTCTATTTAAGAAAAAAGCTACTCACTATGAAGTGTGCATCAACAGAAAAAATGCAAGATCATTTTCACAAGTTCGACAATTTAATCACTGAGCTTGAGTCTACTGGAGCCACATTGAAGGAGACTGACAAAGTGTGTCATCTATTGTTAACATTACCCAGCGAATATGACACAGTTATTACAACGCTTGAAACCATTGATAAAGAGCTCGAAATAGACTTTGTCAAATCAAGATTACTAGATGCTGAACTTAAACTAAAAGGTCAAGACAATGACATTATAGAAAACTCACAATGCTTCACAACATGCTATAGATGTAGAAAAAGAGGTCACAAATCGTTCGAATGCCAGTCAGGGCAGCAATCATGGGCACGAGATGGAAACAATCAACGAGGACAGAGCCAATTCAGAGGACAGAGCCAATTCAGAGGACGGAGCCAATTCAGAGGACGGAGCCAATCAAGAGGTCGAGGTTCCAGTTCCTTCAGGACGCCTTGGCAATCCAGCCGGGTGGTGCAGGCAGAACAAGAGGATGAACAAGTGACATCTACGGCTTTCAGTGGTGTAAGTGATATAGGTACAAGTGCTAATGAACTAGTAGAACTTATAGTGGACTCTGGAGCAACGGAACATATGATCATGGCTGAGTACGAGCCATACATGACGAACATCGAGATCCTACCCAAAGAAATGAAGATTTATGTAGCAAATGGACAATACTTAACATGTTTAAAGAAAGGTAAATTAACACTAAAATATAATAATCGGTCAATTGATATTAATGCATTAATAGTTCCTAAATTGTCTCACAATTTATTATCTGTCAAAAGGTTATTGGAAAAAGGCTTACATGTACAATTTTTTAATAATTGTGTATCCGTATCTACTTCAAATCAAGAAGTTATTGGCAAGTTAAAAGGTAGATTGTATGTTATAGATATGAAAATAAATACTGAGGTAATTTTAATATCTGAGAATTTATGGCATCAGAGATTAGGTCATGCTAACAGGAAACAGCTGCGGTTGTTAGAGCTACCATACAGTAAGACACCATGTGATCCTTGTATGAAAGGTAAATCAACTAGGTTACCTTTCCAGCCTACTTCTAAACCACGGTCTTATTGCATAGGTGAGCTGATTCATACAGATATATCGGGACCAATAACCACACCCAATATTACAGGTGAAATATACTATCAAACAATAATAGATGATTTTACACATTTTTGTGAAGTTTATTTGTTAAAAAGAAAAAGCGAAGCAACTGATAGATTAATAGAATACATAAATAGAACAGAAACACAAACAGGAAATAGAGTCAAGAAAATAAGATCCGACAATGGTGGTGAATTCAAGAATGAGAAGATTTACAAATTTTGTAGAGAAAAAGGAATAAAATTACAATATACAACTCCATACAGTCCGAAATCTAATGGTGTTGCAGAACGAATGAATAGAACAATATATAACAGAGCAAGAACATTGTTGATCGATACAGGACTACCGAAAATGCTGTGGGGAGAAGCAGTACAGTGTGCAGTATATCAGATAAATAGATGTCCATCCTCAGCGATAAACTTTCAGACACCAGCAGAAAAGATGTTCGGAAACAAAAACTTATCAAGACTAAGAGTATTTGGATCAAAGGTATGGGCTCATATTTTACCAAAACAAGACAAATTGCTAGAAAGAGCAAAAGAAATGAGATTTGTGGGATATCAGCAAAATGGTTATCGATTATGGGATCCAGAAAGTAACAAGATAGTATTGTCAAGAGATGTCAGGTTTGATGAAACCCAAATAAAATATGAAGAAAAGAAAAATGAAGAATATGAAGAAAAGTACTTTGAAGATGAAGAATATGAAAGCAAGAATAAAAAAGATAATGAAGATAAGAGAAGACTTAAAGAGACAAGAAGATATGAGAACATTCAGAAAGAAAAACAGCAAGAAGAAGAAATAGAAAAATCAGAAACGGAAACAGAAAGTGAATATGAAGATACCGAAGAAGGAACACCAACGCATAAAACACGATCAGGAAGAAATGTGAAGAAACCAGTCAGATATAATGAGAGCGACTATGAACTATATACAGCATATTGTCTACTATCAGGAGATCCACAAGATTATGGAGAAGCAATAGAAAAAGGATGGAAAAATGAAATAAACAGAGAACTAAACGCACATGAAAAAATGGAAACATGGAAAATATCAGTACTACCAAAAGGAAAGAAAGCTATAGATACAAAATGGATTTTCAGAACTAAACAAGATGGTACAAAGAAAGCTCGACTAGTAGCAAAAGGTTTTCAGCAAAGAAACACAGAAAACAATTATTCTCCAGTAGCGAGAATATCAACTATAAGATTAATGATGAGTTTAGCAATGCAACAAGATTTACCGTTGAAACAGTTTGATGTACCAACAGCGTTTTTGAATGGGAATCTAGATGTAGATGTGTATATCAACTGTCCGGATGGATTGAAAATTGATAATGGTAAAGTTCTTAAATTGCAAAAGGCATTATACGGATTAAAAGAAGCACCTAGATGTTGGAATCAAAGATTTCATGAGTTCATAACCAAAGAAGGTTACAGTCAATCAAGAAATGACTCATGCTTGTATAAGAAAGAAGATATTTGGATATTACTTTATGTTGATGATATTCTGTATCTTGGAGAAGATAATATCATAATAAAGAAACTTGAGAAGGAATTTAAATTGAAAAACTTAGGAGAAGTCAGAAATTATTTAGGACTAGAAGTCACAAGAAACAGGGATGAAATGAAAATTAAACAAACAGAAATGATAGTGAAACTTTTAGAAAAATTCAAAATGCAAGATTGTAAAGGAAGTAGAACACCAATGGAAACCAATTTTAGTGCAACATCATCAGCAACCAGAGTAGAAGTTCCTTATAAAGAATTAATTGGATCGTTACTTTATATTTCAACAAACACTCGCCCAGATATTACTTATGCAGTATCATACTTGAGTAGATTCTTAGACAAACCAACACAAGAGTTGTGGACAGCAGGCAAAAGAATTCTACGTTATCTCAAGGAAACTCAAGATCAGGGGCTGACTTATAAGAAGACAGGTGATGGTACAAAACTTTATACCTACTCAGATGCAGATTGGGCAGCTGACAAAGTGGACAGGAAAAGCACAAGTGGTTGTGTAATATTTCAAGGCAAAAATTTAATAACATGGTTTTCTAGAAAACAGACATGTACAGCATTATCAACAGCTGAAGCAGAGTACATAGCAGGAGCTCATGCAGTATGTGAACTTATTCATTTGAAAAGCCTACTCTCTGAATTCATAAATTTTAAGACTATTAACGCTCATATTTTTATTGATAATCAAAGCACTATAAAACTAATTCAAAATAAGATGAATACTAAAGCTTCAAAACATATTGCAATTAAATATCATTACATAAAAGATATAATAAACAAAGAAATTGTATCCATATCATATGTACCTACTGAGGAAAATATCTCTGATATTTTTACCAAAGCGTTGCCAGCCAATAGGCACATGTATTTTTGTAACAAACTAAACCTAGCATAGTATGCCTATAATGATAATTAATTAGGTATAACTAAAGTAGCAGTATTAATCTGATCCCAAGAAACTTGTTCGTAGGGCTACTTATATAAAGCATTGTATAATTTTGTTAAAACTATGTATAATAATTAGCAGTGAAATACTGATCCCAAGACATTGTCGTAGGGCTAATTAAACTTACTAATAATATGTAACTTAAATGTTATGTTAATAAAGGAGAAAGGTTAGAGTAAAGAAAACTGATATATAAAGATGTAATTTTCTTTATTGTAGTAACATAAAATTGTTATTTGTTTGTAACTTAAAATTATAGTTTTGAGCCTAGCACAGATTAATGTTTCAGGTAAATTAATTATAACTGTTAATGTAATTAAAGTAAAGTCAATCATAAACTTAGATTCAAAGTTATTGTTTTGTATGTTATTCAATTTAAAATTTTATTAATATAAACATGTTTCAATTGAGGGGCTGTATTGAGATATTATGGGTTGATTCGTGTAGATTAACCTTACTTTATAGTCTGTGTATGATTGATGTAATCGATAAGTGTTTTTACATGTATCTGTGCTCGCTCTCTCGTAATAAAATGGTGAAATGGACAAGTCGTATTACTTATCCCAAAATAGTAAAATAATAGTTCTCATCTTTGCCAAAACCGAGGGAGTAAGGATAAACAAAGTGACTATTGTTGCGTTACTTACCTAAACCTAGCGTATTCTACCCACACTGCGTTTCCATAGCAGTTTGATTTCTGAACGTTTCAGCGTCACTACGCAATGTATTTCAAATACAATTTACTCGTGATTACTTTTTCATATCCCATACGAATGTTCGGTTGCCTATATCTTATATTGACAATAGTAACGAAAACTTCTAGTTAATAATAACCAATGAGCATAACATACTACTTATACCTAAACCTAAATAAAATTTTGTGATACCAAAGTGAACGAGTGCCTAATAGACCAGGCTCGATAGGTTTTAAAACCAAAGAAATTAGTAGCAGGATGAAACCCATTAGAAAAGGAAGAGAATATTATAAAAACATAAGGAAAAATAATTTAGGGGCGATCTGAGTTCGGGAAGGGGGTGGGGGTGAGCTTTTAAGGGTAAAAAACGCTTTTTCTCGATTTCCGGCAAAACTAAAAGTCCTATGGAAAAAAGTCAAATGGCAAAGTTGTAGGTAATTAAAAGATCTAAAACTTTTCTATACACACTTTTTTCACATAACCTCAAGATGTATGTGAAAAATTCAAAAAACCAAGATTTTGGTTTTTTATTAATATCTTTTACAAACAATTATATTTTTTCACTAAATTTGGTGAAAACTTACCTCTTTATGTCCCAAATACGCTGTAATTTATTCGATTAGAAATATATATTTTTTTCACCTTATTTTGATTAAATATCGAAAAAATATCCTTATTTTCAATCGAAAATTCATCCGTCAAAATATCAGCTTTCTTATAAAAATTGGTATGTTTTCTGTTCGTTGAAATCTCTTCTTTCCGATAGTGAAAAAAAATGTATATGTTACCATAGAAAATCTTCTCAGAAAATGCAAAAAAAAAAGTTAGTGAAAAAAAAATTGTAGGATGAAACCCATTAGAAAAGGAGGAGAATATTATAAAAATATAAGGAAAAATAATTTACGGGCGATCTGAGGTCGGAAAGGGGATGTGGGTGAGCTTTTAAGGGTAAAAAACGATTTTTCTCGATTTCCGGCAAAACTAAAAGTCCTATGGAAAAAAGTCAAATGGCAATGTTGTAGGTAATTAAAAAATCTAAAACTTTTGTATACACACTTTTTTCACATATCTCAAAATTTATGTGAAAAATTCAAAAAACCAAGTTTTGGGTTTTTTTCAAGAAATTTGGTGAATACTTACCTCTTTACGTCCCAAATACGCTATAATTTGTTTGATTAGAAATATACATTTTTTTCCCCTTATTTTAATGAATAAAATAAAAAAATTATAAAATATTGTAATGAATAACATAATTCGAATAAAGTATCTACATTTAATAGAACGATTTACATTTTTATTTATATAAAATCAGATTTTTAAAAGATATTAATAAAAAACCCTGGTTTTTTAAATTTTTCACATAAATTTTGAGATATGTGAAAAAAGTGTGTATACAAAAGTTTTAGATCTTTTAATTACCTACAACATTGCCATTTTACTTTTTTCCGTAGGACTTTTAGTTTTGCCGGAAATCGAGAAAAAGCGTTTTTTTACCCTTAAAAGCTCACCCACATCCCCTTCCCGACCTCAGATCGCCCGTAAATTATTTTTCCTTATATTTTTATAATATTCTTCTCCTTTTCTAATGGGTTTCATTCCACAATTATTTTTTTTCACTAACTTTTTTTTTGCATTTTCTGAGAAGATTTTCTATGGTAACATATAAATTTTTTTTCACTATCGGAAAGAAAAGATTTCAACAAACAGAAAACATACCAATTTTTATAAGAAAGCTGATATTTTGACGGATGAATTTTCGATTGAAAATAAGGATATTTTTTCGATATTTAATCAAAATAAGGTGAAAAAAATATATATTTCTAATCGAATAAATTACAGCGTATTTGGGACATAAAGAGGTAAGTTTTCACCAAATTTAGTGAAAAAATATAATTGTTTGTAAAAGATATTAATAAAAAACCAAAATCTTGGTTTTTTGAATTTTTCACATACATCTTGAGGTTATGTGAAAAAAGTGTGTATAGAAAAGTTTTAGATCTTTTAATTACCTACAACTTTGCCATTTGACTTTTTTCCATAGGACTTTTAGTTTTGCCGGAAATCGAGAAAAAGCGTTTTTTACCCTTAAAAGCTCACCCCCACCCCCTTCCCGAACTCAGATCGCCCCTAAATTATTTTTCCTTATGTTTTTATAATATTCTCTTCCTTTTCTAATGGGTTTCATCCTACTATTAATTTCTTTATCTTTTTGTCATTTTTCAAGCTATCTACCCCGGACTATAAGTTTTAAACTGCCTCCAACTTATAAGACCACTTGTTAATTCGTAATTTTAGCATAATAAATATCAATATTTTATCAATAAGTATTATATTTTATCAATATATTCTTCTATCCTATTCTATTTAATTTTTTGTAGTTTCATTTAAATAACCTTGTCTTACAATTATTCCAGGACACAAAACTAGTGATAGACAGGTATAAATCGGGCTTCGTGCCGCCTGAAGACTTTGCATTCGAGACCGCTACCGGCGGCGACACCACAGATTCCACGAGCACACATCACGTGCACAACCATCTCACAGCGGCCAGGGGAACGGTATCAGGCAACAGAATCAAGAAACGGGGAGGACTCTTGTCTATATTCAGCTCGAATAAGGTGAGACTTTTGAATGCGATAACTATTGATGTTCATTTGTTTTTTGTGGGTAGGTTTCTGTAACAAAATGTGGGATGATTCGGTTAGGACGATTTGATATGTGGGAAAGGGATGGGTATATATTTGTGCGTTCCTCGCCTATCGGTACTAAATTAAAGCCTGAATAAGTTACAAAATACCCGTAGTACACTTTTGGGATTTTTGTGTTTAATTTTGGTTATTTTGTTTTTATGGAAGTAAGTGTCAAGTTGTGATTGATAAATTAAAAGTTTATCTGACAGATTACAATATTAGATAAAAAGTATTTTTGCACTGTTCGTGACATCGACCAATAATCATAAAGCTTTTGGGCTGGGAGTACTTATGATAATTCTTCCGTGTCTCATAAACTTAGAAGTTATTGAAGAGAAATGTGGGTCAGTAAGACAGCAATATACAAAACGATTATGGGTTTTCTAACGACTCTTGTTTATGGAAAGTGCATTAACTTAACTGGAACCTTAAATCTGTTGAAACTGGTTTTTATATTGGTCACTGTTTGCTGACCGGTGAAGGGCAATGACGTATTAACGTCAATATATAATATATTTAATATATAATATATATATTTCATTAGAAAACATGCAAAAATAAACTGTAATGAGCAAAAACATTTGAAATCAATACATTTTTTGTAGTACTAACTTTTAAGTCAAGGGGACTAAGTGCATTTTAGTTAGTTATAACACAAAATAGCTGGGTTCTAATATCTATGGAAGTATTATCGCGACTTTATCTAAAACAAACACATTGTTATATTCGGATCGACACCTTCGATACATTACCAGGCTTATGAGACTTAACACAGTCTTGAAGTAATGAGACAGTGCAATGTATCACAAGACACGTCCTTAACACAATTCATCGTTATACGCAGTTTAGTGTGGTTACTCATTAAGTAGGATAAAAAAATATATAAATGTATTTTCCATATTAATTATACAATCGAATGTTAGTTCTAGTTAATTTGATTACGCGCTATGTATGGTTTTGATTCAATTGATTTATATCTGCTAGTTTATTACCTCCTTATTATGATTTTATAGAGCTGCTTGAAGTTACGCTTAATATCATATTTTATACGAGTATTCGATTATAAGCATGGTGTATGGGATACTATATAGTATTTTTACGTAATATTATCGCTTAATATTTCAGTTTATTTGAACAGCCGACATATGGTCTTGTGCTTACTGTTTGTGATATGAATCACTTGTTTAATTCTACATGCTTTACAAAACAATGACCATGCGTCGATATGTTTGTGTATGTTGGAGGTACTAATTTATTTTTGTATTTCAATATTCCAACCCTTCGTTCGATCCTCACATAATATGGGTACGATAAAACAAATGACGGCGTTTTCCATGGAACATTATAAAATGTAAGTTTAACCCGGGTCGGTGTGCATGATTCATCTACTTATCAAACAATGCACATGTATTTTATGCAATAATTCTTTATCAGTAATTACTATACTGTTTTTATTTCAAATGAACCGTAATATGCACTTTTTGTGTGAGCTCAAAGCTAATTGTTTATGACAGCTATGCTCATTAAAATTAATACTCACTAATTAATTAAATATAACTGCTCCGTAGAATAATTCAATTTTGTAACAGACACAAATTCGTCATACTTGTTTTTACGACTAATAAATCTAAAAATTGTTTTTCAAAATATTAAAATTGGTTGTTTCTTAGTGCAGATAAATTTTGCAGCATGTTATGTTGTGCTAGTTGTGTTATAGTTTACGGAAAAAAACACCTTTTTCCGTATTTTTTTGTTTTCCTCGCAAACAAAGTTGCATGGTTTAACGAGTCTGTGATAATCAATAAATTAACATACATGCTATTGAAATTTCCGTTTTATTCATAATTTTATTGCAAAATGTATAACAAAACCATTTCTAAGTAAAGTCATCAAACCACAATCCTACGCACATGACTTTTATGTTTTCAATCTAGGAACTTTTATTTGTCATTGGGACTTTCCTTCTATGTGGTCTATGTCCTGTTTATAATACGATTCAGGAGAATGTAGAATTCAAGCAAATATATTGAAATTTCTCTAAATAAAAGCTTGTATTAATTGACAAATCGCAATAAAAATCTGTCGAGAAAACGATATGTACTCATAGTTCAGACTAAAACACTATTTGCGTATACGAGTATACATGCTTCAACGAGAAGTGTGTTTAATACATTTGATATTAGCTTGTTTTTATTCTCCTGGATCGCACATCTATGTATCTTTATTTAATTGTTATTTCTTTGCTTCCCCGCGTCTCCGCGCCATAACGCTTTGGCCGCAGAAGATTGTCGAGGCGTGCAATTCGATCAAGGTCAGTTTCGAACGGCAATCCAATGTTTCTGTAAATGATTCGAGTGTGAGTCATCGATTGATCGTTTGGACCGCAAGGACGTATATGACTATGGCGTCTCAATTGATTTGGATCGATATTAATTTACATGCGAAAACTATCTTGTTGTTTAATCAAATATCAACCTTATGGACCAGAATATTAATGAGGCTCAAAGTACCTGGTTTACCCGTGAATGTAGCATTTATGAATAGGATCTTATCTTTACAGATTCATTGATGAACCGTTTCGTCTATTTGGCTTGAGCTTTTTCTAACATACCATGCTTGCACGGCTTTCATTGTTTTTAGCGCACATTCGCAATTTTCATTTATAATTTGACTTGTGTATATTTTATTGTGTACTGCGATTTATATTTGTGACTAAAATGAAGTTGGATTCTTCGTGGTTTACAGATGCGGTTTTAAGGGTTTTAATTTGATGTATGGAATTGAATAGAAAATAGTTTATTTATATACTTAATTAATGTAATTGTAGTGTGAAAATTACATATTTGCAATGTGTGACAGTGAGTGTGTTGACCCAAGTTTATGTTTACAAGTTGGTAATAATAATGTTGGTTTTCAGAATAACATGTCTATGGACGGAAAGGAGGATTATTCAGATCTGCCACCGAACCAGAAGAAGAAGAAATTGCAGGCCAAGGTCTTAGAATTAAGTAAACAGGTACGGTATTCAAAATATATTCTTAAAATAATTGCATTAGATCGTTCAAAATAGCTTCTAAGATCATTCAAAACAAATACGTACATACAAGTATCTGCGCAAGGTTTTTGGTACTAGCTTTGTATCTTTGGCATGATCCTGAAGAATAAAAAAATACTTTAAAACTTGTTTTTTCTTTTATTTTAATTTTATAGTTAGTAGGTCACAAAATATTTCGTGTCTCAATTAAAATTCGTCTTTATGATCAATTTTATTATCAATTTCAGGTGTCTCAAGAACAAGCTGCTATGGAAGGCCTAATGAAAATGAAAGGAGTTTACGAAACAAGCCCAGCTTTAGGAGATCCCATGACCGTTGAAGGTATTACATTACTCCATGTTACATCTATTATACCCAAAAGTAAATAAAAATAGTAGAAATTCTCTTCTTATTTTTATGGCTTCTGTTATTGACTACTCATTGACACATTTCTGCCCGTGTCCGATTACTAAAGTGTCGTAAATCTTGGAGATGGAAGAATAGGATTCAAACCCTAAGCCATTCTTTTAACGTGATGCTATCACTACAGGAAACTAGGATCTTAATATTAGTAGCTTCTGCTCGTGACTTTCGTTGATATTTCTGGTTTAATCCAATTAATCCAAGTTTCGTTCAAATTGTACCAGTAATTGTGATGTGATTGATCTTAATATTAGTAGCTTCTGCTCGTGACTTTCGTTGATATTTCTGGTTTAATCCAATTAATCCATTAATCCAAGATTCGTTCAAATTGTACCAGTAATTGTGATCTAATTGAAGGACGAACAAAAACTTTAATATTAATAATATTAGTAGAATGATAAGTTATGAAATAGCAATATCTTAAGACAATAGTACATATATATATATATATTCATTCATCAGAATTCACTCGTTACAAACAAAACAATAAGATACTCGATAAATACCTATGTAATATATTTTATATATATCTTGAATGTGTAAACATCTGGTTACGTCATATAGCCAGTCTAGACTAAACTATCAACATACTAAAAATCTGTATGAGTTTTTTTGCGCGCAACGTTATAGACTTACAATGCATTTGTGAGACCGATGTTTTTGCTACATCAATATGACGTCATTCCACTGACCAATAGATATAAAATTTATATTATTTATAATTAGTAGGATTATATGTACTTACCTATTTAATACATATAATCCTACTAATATTATAAACACGAAATTTTGTATGGATGGATAGATATTTGTAATTCTTAAAAAAAAACTACCGAATGGATTTTAATGAAACTTTACAATTATGTCTAGTATAATTAGAATAACACATAGGCTATAATTTTTAAAAATAATTATGTACTTTCTAAATTAGAATAACACAAAGGCATTTTTAAAAATATTGTGTTAATTATCCAAAATATAACGATAATAAGATAAAGATTCACAACAAACATGGCTAATTACTTGAGCATCAAAAAATATATTTATTAATTATTTGAATATCTATGTATTTTTTGTTAGTCATCAAACTGCGGACACCAGCTAGTGAATAATATTATTAGTGGTACAAGGATAATGCGTTTATGGGAGGTCAGACGGTTAAATGCATCGCCATATCATCGAGGATGTAGCGACTATTGTATGCGAAAACACTTTGCATTCAATAGTGATGTCAGATAGCATTTGTTTTTGATGCCAAAATGTATTTTAATATGTATTATATGTACTTATGTATTTACAAAAAAAAATTCTATCAGCATTCTAGTTCCCATAGTACCTACAAGCTTTGCTTAGTTTGGGACTAG
The DNA here is from genome assembly GCA_932527185.1 of Ecliptopera silaceata. Taxonomy (NCBI): domain Eukaryota; kingdom Metazoa; phylum Arthropoda; class Insecta; order Lepidoptera; family Geometridae; genus Ecliptopera; species Ecliptopera silaceata. The sequence continues at coordinate 8,179,298 of OW052193.1, read as the reverse complement.
AGTGTGATGTGTGAAATGAAATGTCCGTGAATATTTATTTGTTTTATTTATTTACTTTCGGTTAGGTTAACAAAACTATTTTTTATAATTAGGGCAACAACCGTAATTTTTTTTTCATCTTGTTGCTTAATAGTTCACCTTTCGTACTACAACACCAGTTTGAGTCGTTATTTGATTAACATCAAATAAAAAATAATAGCTACAGCTACATATTAATTTGATATTCCAGGTCAACTAAACGAATGTTGTGACAAGTTAAAGAAGCTGCGAGCGCAGTTGAATAAATATGAAGAGCTGCTGGCGGAAGCGAACAGTCAAGTCAGCGCGCCCGCGACGCTGCACCCTACTGCACGGACCAACGGCTCGGCGACCCAACAAGCAACCAGGTATTTACTTATAAACAAACTAGTAGTGCGCTCCGGCTTCGCACGGGTAGCCTATATAAAAAATATCATTATAATATAGCCTATGTTCAGCGCAGATAATGTAGCTTCACAACAGTGAAAGAATTTTTGAAATCGGTCCAGTAGTTTCGGAGCCTATTCGATGCAAACAAACAAACAAACAATCAAATCTTTCCTCTTTATAATATTAGTTTAGACTAGCTGACCCGTGCCCACTTCGTTGGGCATAATTCGACCGTTTTCTCCGATGCACTTTGCAAAACGAACTACCACGTAAAAGCATTTTTATTTTTCGGTTTTTTATATACTTAACCTATGACACTCAGCAATAATGTGGCTTTCTATTGGTGAAAGATTTTTTTACATCGGTTCAGTAGATCCCGAGATTACCCCTTACAATTTAACAAACACACAAACTTTACTTCTTTATAATATTAAGTATAGAAGTATAGATAAAATATTCAGAAAGGCCTTAGAGCACATTTGACTGTTTAGTTTTATGTCTATTGCCTATCCCGGTATTGACTGTGTCTTTCCTGTAGATAAGACCTCCTAGGTTGTGAGGATAGTATAGCTTCTGGGCAAGTCTACTCCATCTAAAATTTTATCCATTATTTATTATAATAATATAATAATGGTCGCGAAGAACTGGCACCTAGAATCACATGTATCTAAAATGATTCTAATGATCCTTGTGATTTTAAGAAATAAATAATATATGAGTTTTAATTATTTTTGTATAACATTGTATTTCTATTACAGCATCGGTTCAAACAACAGCGAGTCTCTATCCCGTTCAGCGTCAGAATCTTCAGTCAGCACGGGAACCGGCGTCGGCGTAGTGGCGGGAAGAGCTGCTGGTGGATCACCGGAATCCGGCTTGGGCGGGGAACTAGCGGCCGCCCATCATGAGCACACTAATGGAGCGGAAAACGACGAACACGAACAAGAATCTGACTTTGATTATTATTACTGTGAACCGGATTTGCAGCCTGTGGGGTACTGCAAGGCACTTTATGCGTTTGAAGGTGATTATATGTTTTCTGTTGTTAGGTTGGTTAGTGAATAAGAAATCTGAGAATTAAAAATAGGTATAACAGCCATCCTTAAAGTAATTAGCTTATTAAATCTATATACAGAGCGCTAAAACCTGACAAAAAAAAATACTTTGCTTGTTGTTAAAATTCAAAATGTACGACGTATAAATAATAATTCTTGACAATCCACACAACATCATCTAGCCCCAAGCTATGCAGAGCTTGTGTTATGTGTACTAGAAGACTGACATGGCGGAATTTACGTCTACACAAATAATAGAACATTTTGTCTCTACTGTGTCTCTTCTCTACTCGTTATTGACGATGTGATTGCAAATATTTTTTTTCTTATGCTTATTCTTAATGTGTATTAACAGTGCTCTTTCCGGGCAGGAATAGGCAGCGGTTCGACGATGCGGATGGAGACTGGCGAGCGACTGTTGGTGTTGGAAACTGACGCGGGCGACGGCTGGACGCGCGTGCGCAGACATCACACGCGCGAGGAAGGATTCGTACCCACCACTTATATCGCTACCACTTTATATGCCGAATCGCACGACAACTGAACGGTAATTATAGATATATGGATACATGTATAGATAGGAGATATAGATACTTAAATAAATAAATATTCATGGACATTTTACACATCACACTTTAGTCCCAAACTAAGCAAAGCTTGTACTATGGAAACTAGATTGCTGATAGAATACTTATATACATTTTTTTTGTAAATACATATATGGAATACATAGTAACACCCAGACACATAACAAATTTTTATGTTCATCACACAAACATTTGCTCTGGGTGGTAATCGAATACATGACCCACATCATGGAAGGCAGAGCTACTACCAACTGAGCTGTGACGCCTGTTAGATAGATAGATGAGATATATAGATAGATATACAGTAAAACGTGCAATTCTGTGAAATTACACTAGACGACAAAAAATTAATTAGACGTAATTTTTTTAATTATTAAAGCACACAAAACAATAAAATCACATATAATTTTGAAAAAAATAGTTAATATATCAATTAAATTCGACTTGTGTTAAAGATAAAAAGTTGTTTATTTTTGACTTAATTAAGTTGTAGAAACTAACTCGGTATACTTTTTGTATGATTTCAGATGCACTTTTGGTCGGTTTATTATAAGATGAGCTGTCCAAACGAGTCGTCGCATTTCTTCTGGCTGATGCGCAATCGTCCACAACTCCATATTAGAAGCCAACTTCAATTTACGTGGATTTTTTCACTTGTGCTCTGGGCTATTGAGTATATCGTTCTTTCAACCTGCAGCAAAAACCGGGCAAGATACGCTGAAACCGGGCGAAGTGTGCTAAAGCAGAGTAACTTGCGCTTAAAACTACGAGAAGTAAGCTTATTTTCGTGCAAAGTGCATTTAAAAGCGGATGAAACGTATTGAAACCCGGGCGAAGTGCTCTAAAAACCGGGTGAAGTTAACATAAACACCGGAACATGAGTATCTCTTCATTGGAAAGGGCTACATATCCATCAAAGCACAGTCATAAAGGAAAGGTCCCATCAAACCGGACGAAGTGCGCATTTGCTAAGGAATGCTCAGACTCGTAAGGGCGGATCGCCGTGAGATTGTTTGTATATTGTAGCGTGCGGAATGCAGGCGTCGGACTTTGTGTAATCGCTGCAATCACTCGCACATTACGTCTAAAGTGTTCTAGTGGCCTACTCGCATATCTATATGCAATTATATAGTTATTATATTCTCGTTCTAAGTAACTATAAAAATAGCATTATTTTTTTATCGCGTCTTCTTTATTCCCACTGTCATCCATGCCATTAATGAACAAAATGGAAAATTCATAATAACATTCCATGATCTAATTTATTGTGTATATTGTTGGTTTAATGACATACATATTTTTCATGTATGATTTGTACCGTAATAACGTAATGTTAATGTTATATTATGTAACTTGTCTAGATCTTCATTGTGCCAGCTGTTTTTTTACGTTTTATTAAGATTTGTCGTACTTATGATAGTTATATTGTTTTGTGATTTGTCGATCGATAGAAGTATCTATCGTATGTTTATTGTGAGAGCCTGTGAAGCTGGGGCTTTCAGTAATGAGTCGACTAAAAATTTGGTGAGATGATATATTAAAATATTGTTCGAAAACAGCGAATAGTTACTGTAGTCCATTCAGTTAACTTTCCCTCCGTACTTTGATAGTACATAATATTATATTTGTATGCTTTACACGGTGCAATAAGACCATAGCGGAATATTCGGGGGGTTTAAGTACTATTGATCTATAAAGAAAACAGTGTAAGTGCAAAAAAACAGTTGTTTCATAGACAATATAGAACAGCAGTTTTTTATTCACGAAAATACTGGCTTTATAAATAATGTTGTTTATACTGATTATTAGTATTTAGGCAGAAGTTCTTATTACACCAAGTAGTTTTTAATGTCGCCTCTATAACAGCTTGTTTTGTACAACCCCCAGCTTAGGCACCAACAATAATGGAATTCGAAAAAAAAACTATTGTAAGAACACCATGTATATTATGTAAACGTTTATTGGGTATTATTATTATGTATTATTCAAATGATTTAATGTTCCAGTTACATATGTAATTGTTTATAAATAAATTCGTAGTTATGGAATTTACGTAGTTATAATGCTAGCTAAATATTTCATGACTAGCCAATGCTATTTTTGAGAAATGCTGTATGCCGGACCGCGTATACTTCAATGTATTTATATATAGATGAGGAGAATGTATGGAAATGATTTTCTTATAAAAATAAACTATATTGAGGACTTATGTATGAGTTTTATTATTATAACCACCCCAAGTTATGAAATAATCGACTATAGTAGGTACTTACATAATCTTTAGGCTAATATTATAAGTGTCATTAAAATATTATAATATCCAGAATGAGCTTTTGGGTTTTTTGAGGTTACTAAAATTAGATTCAACTTGATGCTACACATTTAAACGTAAATTGCACAACATTTAAAATATAATAAGGTGATCAAATAAATCCAAATTTATTATTTACAAGGTCTTCCTTTCTAATAAGGCACTATTATCTAGTAAAACGGCTAGTAATCCTTGTAGTCAGTTCAAGATCTAATTGCATGCTACCAATGCATGTACATCCGCTAATTATTAAGTAGGACCATAAATGATTAGAAAGCACGGCCTTGTCTCAAATGCATTACTTATTATTATTAGAGGCATAAAAACACTGCAACTTATTGAAGTTTAAACATGCAGAATAATGCCAAGAAAGCATAGATGAACACTAAAATTCATAAGCTAATTATAATAAGTAGGTAGAGCGTATCATCTAGTGTGAGTAGGTATGTAGATCACCCCAGTATTTTGATGTTCACGGTTTGTTGAATTCTATTTTAATTAAAAATGAGTAGAGGCCTAGAGAAGCCATCATCATCATCATCAACCTATAACAGTCCACTGCTGGACGTAGGTCTCTCTAAAAACGCGCCCGCTGAGCCCGGTATTTATTTTATTTTATAAGATAGGATACCCAACACAGGTTAACACTTTACAATTTTAAAGTAGTATGCTTAGAAGTAAGACAAGAGTGTTCCCATAATTATAGGGTACCACAGCTAGTGCAATAGAACAGACAACAAGTTATTTTAAAGACGCCTAGTGGCATAGAAACAAACAAGAGTAGTAATACAACAAGGATTAATAATAATAACTTAAGCTTATAGTAATTATTGCAGTACTTAAACAAAAATACTTATAAAACTTAAAATTCATGGTTAGGTAAGATATAAATCGTTTACATTTTTTATATAAAAAATAATATAATATGTGAATTAATAAAAGTAGATATTCGTAGAAAGTAATAATAGTAATAAAAAAAATATGCATCGGTCTTCGGCTCTTCTCATCCAGTTTTTGCCAGCTACACTCCGTAGATCGAGAGAAGCCACATAATATCTTGATAATTATAGTTATCAAATACATGCTTTAACTCATTATTTTGAGTTTGCATGAGACTTGCTAACATTGCGTTCGCTGCTCCATTGGCCGACTGCACAGCCTTCCGCGTATTTTGACGCAACAATTGCATAATAATTTGTTGGGTTCGGAGAGAGACGTTGATCATGATGCGTGCTCACTGTCTCCTTTCTATTGGCTCTTTCCACATGGATTAGTACATGAAAGTCAATGTATAGTGCTATTAGCTAACAGTGGTGGTGAGGTTTATCTCGGTAGGCGACTCCGGAGCTAAACGAGTTTTGCGGGAACTGTGGGTTCGCCCTAGTGAGGTCGGGGATTGTGCAAATATGTATTTAAAATGATTTTCCTCCTTTCCTGCTCGCTGGGATAGTCTAGTATCTACATAACAATTTATTACATTTTATATTTTGCAGGTAACTTCATCATCATCTGAGGTTGAAATGATTCATTGTGCTGCTAAATTTGCAAAATCGACTTATTCTGTTCACATTCGTAAGGTATTAAAAGCATGTTCTACATATCACTGTATTCAGCCTTAAATCCGCCTGAAACAAGAGGATTAACGAGATTCCCTTTGCCAAAAAAGTCACCTACACCTGTGCTCTACAACGTGTGCCACCCGCATAATCTCCCCGATAACAAAAATACATTTTTGTCGAGAATGTAAATAAATGTAAGAAGGCTTACCCCGCGTCGCTTCAAATTATCGTACCTAAGTAGTTGATACGATTTCCGGACCCGCACCCCTTCAGCCGAGGCGTAAAAAAATGTACTAGTGAACCGCGATATTTCACCTTTCCGTAGCTTCGTGCGACTAAAATGTAGGTAATATTTGTTCAATTTTCAAATATATTTTGCTCGTCTTGTAGGTGTAGTACAGAGGGCTGAGCATGAAGAAATGTGACAATCGTAAACGTACCTATATTTGAGACCTAAATTACTGTGCGCTAACGCCTCAACGCTCGACCGTACCGCGCACTGTATCTCAAATATGTCACTGTTTCGATACGTTTACGATTGTCACATTAACGGCCTGTTTCTGGAAACCCAAATCACGATTGATCCGAGTTTGACACATAGTAATTATTTGATTTTTTCGTTGATCATCGTTCGAGAAACCGGCCGTAATTCTATCATCATACTTATCTTAGCCGCCAAGCATTGGTGCTTGCGTTGTAGTGTCGCTGTAATTACCTAGGTACTTTGATATTTCACACCTTGTCTCAGCGTGATGAGCGCGTAGCATCACCGCGGACCGTCCTTGGTGGTCGTTCTTAGAAAGTTAATTCATCAATTATACTTAATTTCAGCCAGTTTTATCCATCATTTGGTTATAGAAACAGGGTAGGTAAGGTTCATACTTGATTCTTTGGAATACCTACACAGGAAAATAGATCTCAACCTTTGATGGTAGGAGCTGTATAAAGGTATACCTAAGTATGTCAACAGTAGGGAGACTGCCCGAGGTCTTTTGTATCGTGATGTCATTGTGATTAGTGGGGTTAAAGTTCCGTGTATCCTACTTCCTACTAATATACCTACGAAAGTTAGTATGGATGGATGTATTGGATGATTTGTTAGTTTGTTACTCTTTCACGCAAAAACCACAGAATTGCTTTAATTAATCTTTACAAAAAGTAATGTAGTTTATACATCAGAATAATAATAAAAATAAATAAATAATAAGACGAAGTCGCGGACATCAGCTAGTTTATAATAAGAGAAAGTAAGTCCATATGTATTAGTTAGTAGTGATTATAAAAATTAACATAATATGCCTATAGTTTACTTTAGCTGCCTTATTACCTTCATAACCGCAATCTTTCCGAAGCCGGATGAAGGCTTTCAACATAAAATTAATTCAATATCCTATTGACGAAGAAATCACCGACCTACATTTTAAATGGTATTTCGTCAAACGAACTACTTTCATACATCAGCATCTTAGGCTACCAAAATAAATATTTATCCTTATGTTATAGACCAGATCGGCGTTAGCAAAACCTATCGCATAAAGGTGCGTAAACAGAGCATTAATTCGTTATTTTATATAATATTCATATAATAATGCCGCCGAAAAAACGTGTAAAAATAATAAAATACGGTAACGGTTATGTATTATCCTCGTACACAGGCACACACAGATACTCTAGACATTTATATTATGTAGATACATTTTTGTAAATAGGTAATGCTATTCCATACAAAATGGATATGACGCACAGGTACGGTACGGCACGCCCTCATTACCTCTTCAAACCGAACAGAATAAGTCACGAATCTTTGCTAAGTATTTTGTAAAAGAATAAACTTCAAGTAGATTGTAATATCCCTACCTGACTAGTAATATCCTAACAGACGCCTAGACGTGCCTAGGTATAGGGTCGTTATATCCCCCCATCATGAACCCGTAATTTGTCAACCTCTTAAATAGGACGGGCGCGCCTTATCATCATGATTCTTTGTTATTCTACCCTTCACTCTTCTGCCTAATGAAACGGCGTTCCAGTGACGTTAAATTAATTTAATTGCACAGGGTGGTAGCTCTGGCGTTTTAGTTGGTAATTGGATGTGATGAGTTATGGCAGACTCAATAGGCTAAGCGGTAAATAGTGATGAAATGTGACAGCGTTTGTGCATCTTTCGGATGATTAAGCTCGTTTGCTGCTTTTATTTAAAACCAGTGTATAAAAAAGTATTGTTCTGATTACTAAAAATAATGAAACGAAAGCTGTTTGTTTTTCACATTGTTATTATTGTGTAACATAATGATAATATATAAATTATGTTTTATGTTAAATCATTGGATACAGTGTTCCTAATAAATAAGTAAGACATAGTAATTATAACAATTATAACACAAATAAGCTGATGCACTAAATTATTAAAACCTAATTTAAATCATGAACAGCCAGGAATTGGTCATTGCAAATACAAGATAAACCGTGTTTGATATACAATCTTGATGTTTTGCAAAGTATGGTTGCAAAGGACTGCATGTGCCATCCTTCGCAGCGCTCTTAATAGCGATCTGATGTAATGTAAGTGATATTAATGTGATGTTTCGCTTTCGCGCCGGTCGAGTGTGGTAGGCGCACCAGTGCCCGTAGAGCCGTCGACTCCGGCGCAACTCGAACTCTCCGCAAGGTATACGCAAATACCTTTTATTGGATTTATCAACGGAATTATTGTGACATTTTAATAGTGTTGTTTATTTTTTATTGGAAATAAAAATAACTCTACAGCTCTCTTTCGATCTAAAGGTTTGTGATATTTTTTTTCTTAAGTATTTAAGTAATTAATTTTAATAATAATCTCGAAGGAAATACTAAATTGTCATCATTATTAAAGCTGTTTTTGGAAACCTTATTTTAAGTTTATATGTAATACTTATGTATCGTTTTTCACGCATCGATTCTAGACGTGCAAATAACTGTTATTATTTATACGATTTACTTTACAAGGGGATATTTTTTGCTTAACACTTACACTAAAATAACGAAATTTCCTATTGCTTATATTATAGGCAGTTTCAAAATACCCGGTTTGTAAATTACACGTAATGAACAGCAAAACGCGCCACAATAACGTTCCTACAACAAATTGACCAACTATAGCGTTCAAAAAGGTTTGTAATGTAAGTGACCTGCACCGTCATCGTGTAGCAACCATCATGTAGCGAGACAGGTGGGTGATCCGTGGATGTTGTGCAATTGTTTGCCTAATGTGCCTAATCGTGCCTAATGAGGCACTCAGTTTGACAAGTTTAACAAAACAAGTTTAGCAAAAAACAATGGCTTTTTGCCAGCTTAAAACTTGAGATAGAACAGAACAAGTGGGTGCTACGATAAGTACAGTAGGTCTGGATATGAAGTCTGTACACTCTTTACATACATAAGTAGCTAGTTGTATCTTATCTGCGCTCTGCCAAGCCCCAACAAACACAGAGCTTTCAAAACTGCTTTGAGCTTTACATTTTGCTCTAACTCTAATTTTATGTACCTAAGTAAACATACATTACCATTAGTACTTATACGTAGTATCTAGCTTATATTATTTTTCTTAAAGAAGCAACGTACACAACAATGCAGTTAGGTGAGTCCACTTCTTAGTTATGGAGACTTTTCCATGGACTAGGTAAAATGTTGAAAGTATTGTATTAACTTATCGAAATAAGGGATTTTTATGGACACAAATTGAGGCCAGAAATAGTTTTTTTCTACTGGATTCAATACTAATTGTATTATATCGATATCGAACAATAACATACTCAATGAAACTTCTGCAACTAAGTATAGCTCGACACAGTGCCTTGCCTGCAATCCTAAAGTTCCTATCTCTTCTCATAAAAACCGTACGATTCCCAGTACCGTTTATAAAAAGGTATAAAGTTGTTGAAAAATAAAACGAAATCTATCAAGTATTAACAATGTTTGTGAAATAAGCGTTTCATAATACACGAATTCGAGTTGATTCGCATGTGTTTATAACCGAGTTATTCGAAGTAATTCAACGAACCACGAATGCAATAGGTTGCGTAAAGTGGATCAGACCGGTCTGGACCCGCTCCATTTCAGACGATATCATTTCAGCACCGCGATGTTTGTACCTGGCTACCCCTATTTGCAACATATTGCAACTAGCATCCGATCGTCGACATGTACTTACTTTTAAAGATTGTACAACATTTTTATAGCACGTATTTTTGGGGCTGCGAAATACGGTGTAATCGATCAGGTCAGGGTTGCTCTGTCAAAACCCTAAATAAAAGGTACCGAGAGATTAATGTGTGTTTGTAGTAGCATTTTGCCACACTTATACTAAACACATGCATATATAAATGAGTTTTACAAGCAAATAATTAGAAAATCCTATTTTTATACAGTTTTATCAACCGTACATAACGACCATAATGCTGGCATACATGCAAATATTTAATATATGACCTACACCTAAGTTAATATTACATAGAACCAAGTTCTAGGAAGGAACAGTACCAAGTCTACAATATTTTATGTATTCTGCTTATTGTAAACTTTCACCGTTCATGTTTGCTAGATTTACCTTTGTCAATGTATTGCGTCACGCATTTAGCCGCTAATAAGATGCTAAGTTACTTATAAGTTGGTCATATTTTTTCTTACGAGAAACCGAACGGAGTGTCGACACTTTATATCGTTGAGTCTCGTCACATAAGGACTTACAAAGGTTAAATAATAAACAAATAGTAACTTTCGAAAACATGACATACAAATGAGTCCTGTAAATGCTATGCGAAGGACAATATTGTCTTTGTCACCCTTTATATATAAAAAAGTGACTTTTATTTGCCATTACAATAAACATCATTTTTTATTAGGTATACTAAAAATACGGTTAAGGTTCTCAAAATTGGAGGCATAAGATCAGATCTTGATCTTTCTAAAGATCTTCTTTCGAAAGCTCGCAGACTAAAACAATGTCGCGAAGACATTTTGAAATGTCTCAAATCTAAAAGGGTCCAAGAAGAGCAATCCTTCAAGGTCCGTGTCTGACCCACGTCGATCCCCAAGGTGATGTATCGCCCATTACCGGCTCGGCTGATCGCAACTTAGCACACGATCCAGCAGTGCCATGTACGCTATTGGCCCTATGAGACTTGCCCTACTTCTTTTCAATTTGACTACGGTAATAATATAGACAAAGTAGTTTGGAGTTCAGGGGCTGTATCCTAGCCTCTCAAAACCAGGTTATAAATTGCGTTCAGTTTATATAGTAACTCATCGGTATTACGTGGCATTTGTTGTAGATTGATGTGTCTGTGACGTTATTATAGATAGGAATTAAAACAGCTCAGTCATATCAGTCCACCACAAATGCCACAGAATACCGTTGAGTTAGATACTAAAGAAACTGAAAGTGGTTTAAAACCTGGCAGGTTTTGAGAGGTCAGACATATTATTACCGTATCGTATCACATCATAAAAACACAAAAATCGAACTCAAATATTCTTTATTTCGTAAAATCACACAAAATCATTTTCAGTTACAAAACTTTTAGGTTGTGAAATCTAATTTGGGATTTGGAGATTTTTGACAGGACAAAAGGAAAAACTTTGAAAAAAGGTATAAGTGAATGAAACGTATGATAAAAGTATACAAATGGTCAGATGGATGATAAATTCATTGCCGACGTGGGAAATATGTTGAACTTTATACGTCGCCTTTTGTATTCACAGTATTCATTCATGCCATTTTCAACTTGTACATTCTCGCTATTGAAAACCTGCGAGCGAGCTATTTTTAAATCACACCTGTATTATTTTGTCATATTCAATAGAGCAAAATGTACATTCGCTGCTTACTATAGTCGTAAGTTTGTTTGTGAATGTAGGTAGTTAAAAGTATTGAGGTCAAAAATAATCAAGAAATAGTTAATATATTTAAAGTTAGCTTTTATTTAAATTTCTTAACTAATAGGTAAGCTAGTTTCCGCTGACGCTTCTAGATACGGTTTTCTTCCGCCTTCGATTGCTTAATCATCCGTTTTAAGTACCATAATGAGTATTACCTTTTTCTCTTCATGTAGGTACCTACCACATTTATTATACCTTTATCCGTAACATTTAACTATTAAAAAATAAAAGTTAGAAATCAGTATAATACAGAAGTTGAAACTGGATTCCGGTCTATCAAAAATCTGGTCTTTAATCGTGTAGTTTGGTTTTTATTGAAGATTACAATCTATGACCTTCGTTAAAGCTTTTAACTTTTGTAAAGTGCAGTACCTATTACAAAATTGCTGATTGTGTTTCTTGACCGGTTCAGAAATATTTCATGACAAAAAACCCGAAAATTATTACGAAACGCTGATTCACCATAGTCCAGCCTAAACTGCGAAATAAGAAAGTAGAAACTTGCAAAGTCTTTAATTTAAAATAAAATTGTTTGCTAAATACTTATGTCCGTATTACACATGTCCGGTCTACAACCATAAGTGACCGTCAATCTTTACGTTTCACTTCTCAGCGCATGATAAATAAGTAGCCTTATTGCCACCATGAAATGCACTTTTAACTAAAGTACTTATTTATACACGGTTTATTGAGGAGGACGGTACCAAGTCCGAACCCATGATACTCTCGATTTATAAAAACACAATTACTGAATACTTCGTTCTTTCGTGGTTTTGAACATGGTCATGACCGATCTGCTTTAAAAACACTCTGTTTAAGCAGGTAACATGTTTATACTCTGTACCCCTAAGTTGTAATTATAAATGCTGGTTTTCCCTAGAGACAGTGAGCTCTTGTCTTGCAAGCATCTGTCTCTAGCTTAAAGTAACCAGCTTGTATATCTAATAGTATAAATAGAACGATACATTAGTCTCCACTCTACCAGTACCAAGTTAATGAGTTCAACTTAAATGAAAGCTCGCTAAGTGCCAAGTAACTAGGTTACAGAAGCGATAATAAGGGCTTCATTACCGCGACCGACCACGACCGCCGTCGACGGTCGGAAGGACCATCCGACACGGGTAATTAATTCTAGCTGATTCTAGAAGACGGAGCATCTAATTATATAACAACTACACTCGTGAGCAACCGAATCGAATCACACGTACAAAATTTACAAAGTGTATCTTTTTTCCAAAATGACTATAGTAATGCATATACAGTAGTATATTTTTTGAAAGCTTAATGTTTAGGCTTTAAAATAACACTACTATGTATATAATAATTAAGATAGACGATTGAAGAGAATGTGAGCTATGAAAGATAATGTGCAGCGGTTATCATTATTTTTATGTTCTTACTAGCTGACTGCGTACGGGTAGATTGTGGAGACACTGCTCGTGTTCTTATTGTGAACTTAGCTTTAGTCTTGATTTTTGAACAAACTAACAAATAAAGTTTTTTGAAGTGAAAACTTCTTTAGCGGCGCTGGGTGGGTAAAAACTTTCAAACTCGCGTCAGGGTCACGTGACGTCGAAAAAGCGTAAGATCTTATTTAATTTTTATACATTGCTCGTAAAACAAGAGACGACAAAAGAACACACTTGCGGTCACGCGACGTATGACTCAAACAATTAAATAGTGTTGTGGCGACATGACACATTCGCGCTTGCGCGAATGTGTCTGTGTCTTCGTTGGCTTCGTCGTTGTGTCACATTCGCGCTTGCGCGAATGTGACACAACGACATGACACAATCACAATGACACAGACACATTCGCGCTTGCGCGAATGTGTCTGTGTCAGTGTGTCTTCGTTGTCTTCGTCGTTGACACAATCACGACTGACACAATCACGACACAATCACGACTGTGGTTATATTTTTGAAGTGAAAACTTAAAAGTGAAAACACAACGTTAATATTGAAGTTTTCACTTCTGCCGGCACTCCCGGAGTGCTACCATTTTTTTTTTATTTAGGATCGTTACTTTACTCAGCCTACATTTTCTATAGTTTTAATAATATGATGATAATATGAAATAATATGATATAATGATTTATGTAATAAATTAATTTCACATTTTTATTTGGATTTAGAATTGTTAATTTTACTCGATCTGCAATTTTTATTTTTCCATAGTTTTTGGTTTATTTATGGTTTATGTAATAGATCACAGTACAGTCAACACAAAGTTAGCAAAGATTTTAAACTTATATTTACACATACTTATACAAGTTTGCGGAAGTTTATTTTGAGTTTTAAATACCCGAAAGAAATATCTAAGTACCTAATAGATTATTCAGTTTTGTATTTACTTATGAATTAAGAAGACAAAACCAATATTAACTAGCACTATATTTTTGTAATCAATCAAATTGCGGTTTGGTTCCTAAATACATATTTGATTTAATTGAATAATATTTTTTTAGGATTTAGATAAAAAATATATTTTGAGAGCTATATAAAGTTAATTTGTGAGGATTGGTTCCATTCTAAGTACATAGTAAGCATCAAAGCTAGATAACTTTACCAGCAATTTGCTTTGTCTATAGACTTTGGGTACCTACATCCAAAAACAATTCTAATGATTACACCATATTTTGAGCATTTACGTATTCAAAACCACTTATGTATTTAGGTATACTATAAGCAACCTAGTTCTCATACTACTCATGGCTTTGCTTAGTTTGGGGCTAGATGGTGTGAAATGTCCCTTTTTTATCTTATCTGTTGTGCAAGGTATATGATCGTCGTACATTGCAGTAATAAGACGTTGCGTAGCTTACCTACGCATCGGTGGGCATTGAAATCAACCTTATGTGCAAAGGTTGATTTCTATTTCTCTTCTTCTTCTTCGCCTGTAGTTCTTTTAGTTTCACGACCGATAGGTGTACTTATTATATATATATAATACTATATGTAAAATGTCTTTATTGCAATGACTAAATAAATAAATATAAATATTTACGGACAATTCACACAACACACTCTAGCTAGTCCCAAACTAAGCAAAGCTTGTATTATGGGAGCTAGATTGCTGATATACCTAATACTTATATACTTTTTTTTTGTAAATACGTACATAGTATAATATCAATACATACCCGAACACAGAACAAAGATTTATGTTCATCACACAAACATTTGATTGTATGCATTGTTCGTTATTATCTGCAATGCAGATACAGGCGTCACAGCTCTGTTGGTACTAGCTCTGCCTTCTATGCTGTGGGTTCGATTCCCACCGAAAGCATTGTTTGTGTGATAAACAATAATATTTGTTCTGGTCTAGGTGTTATAATTATTCTATGTAAGTTCATATTTACAAAATTGAAATGTATGTATTCTATCAGCAATCTAGTTCACATAGTACCTACAAGCTTTGCTTAGTTTGGAACTAGAGGGCGATGTGTGAAATGTCCATATTTTTTTATATGTTCTATAGATAATTTAGATACCTACAACAGCAAAAAAGTATTTGCGAGCAAAAGCTTTCGAAGTTAAAAGTATGTACAAAGTTCTGGTATAGAATTTGAATAGTCTACCCGCTTTTGTTCCGAGTATTAAATACATATTTAGCATGCCAGCGTTTTTTGCCGAACTTATAATTAAGTTTTCTGTATTGTTCTTTTAGTGTAGGCAGTTACAGCGAAAAGGTTTTAAAAAATCAAAAAAGTTTTTACAAAGGAAAATATTTCAGTACCGGTGGTCCCATAGGAAATTCAATTTTTGAGTCGAACTGAACAAAAACATGTACTTTTTGGCTCGTGTCCAACGATATTAGTTTTACCAACCAGGTTGCCAAGTAATAACTTAGTTCGGCTAAAATTAAATTTAGATAATTAGACTTATTTAAGCGCAATTTACAAAGTCTTGTGTAATCTTGAATATTACTTAATTCAGATTTATATGAATAAAGTAACAAATAAGAAATAAATCATATCTATTTTGAAATATGTTTTTTTTAATTATTATGTTGCAAAACATGTGTGCTATTATTTTTGTTCAAACCTACTTAGTTGTATTGCAGCACCGTTTTTTAATGACTGCATACATAATAATATCGTAATTATGTATATTTTATTGCGTACATATAATATTATACAAAAGTAAAATACTAGCAACAATAGGATGCTGTAACTACTGGCAAATAGATCAAGTGCTGTGGCATGGTAACCCTAATATTAAATAGTTATTTATTCAAAAGGTCAAACCACATTACATAATGAGTGAAACCAAGACACGGGTAAGAAGTTCAGGCACGGCAGGGGCAAAGCTCATCTCAATTCAGCACGAACAAGGTCAATCAAGTGCAAATTCCCTTTGTGAAAGGGGCCAGTTATGACGCTTTGCGCTACAGTGATATCAGGCTCGTAGCCAGGACGTAACGGGGTCACCAAATCACCAAACTACATTAAAAAGCCTGCAAAAACCTGCCTGTAAAACTTAGATAATGAACTACGTGCAGCGTGTGAATAAAATCAATATAGCGCGGTATACCTAATAGTTATCTTTATTTACATATCAAAAGCTGTAATTAATATTTTGTCAGGATTATGGAGTAATTACGAGCTACGGAGTGCTACGAGTGTGCTACGAACCCATACGAGGACAAATATACATTTATATTATCATATTTCATTTGAGTTTTTGCGTTTTGTTGAGTAGTCATAATTACATCAAATATGCATGAACTTTGTGGAGTCTCCAGCTGATAGCGTGCAGTTACGTACAATACCAGTGTTATAAGTCAATCTGGATTTTTCCAGTTCAAGAGCGTATTATACTTAATAAATTATTTTCCTTAGTCCGGCCCTGATGACAGGATTTAATTAGAGCAGACACGTAGCTGAAATATGTACCTACAAGATGTTGGGATGATGGAACATTGCCAGATAAGCCTTTATACATGGTTTATAGCTAGTCTGCACCGACAGAACTGAATACGATTAATTTGAACACTCATTAATGCTTTGCGTTGGGGATGAGTTTGATGAAAATAGTCATAATTAAATGTGGGAACATACACGTGTGAAGAATGAAAGAGTTATTACTTTCACATGCCTACACTTTCAAATTTATTCTCTAAAAACCTATAACCTCAGTGTAAAAAGTTTTAATTTTTTATTAACATGCATCTCTACTAAATCATAGATTTTTAGTGACATACTATGATGAATTCATATGCTCCGTGGTTCCGTATTTCTCTATTTTACGACGTGATGATAATTTTGATGTTTGTTACATAACAGTGTCATATCATCATTACTATCAACCTATATCAGTCCACTGCCTTAGTTCCAATGCTAGTCAGTCTCTTCAAGCGTGACTTTTCTCAACCATTCTTTGACAGCTATGTCAGAGCCCCGATCGCGCTAAATTGTCACGTACTTACCTAAACAGTTCGTCTAAGCAGCAGCTAAGGTTCAGCAACGTAAGTATTTTGGGATCGCGATGAACGTGTAGCCAAACACGTTGAACATTCGAACGTTAGTGAGTCGGAGATTGTGACATAACCGCTGTCACACGAAGGGAAAAAGATGAGCGGTAAACAGTTTACAGCGATACGAAGTTACAGACACTTCGTACACGTTACGTTGATGAACCTTAGCTCCTGCTTAGACGAACCGTTTACGTTACAATTTAACACAATCGGGGCCATGATCGTCGCTTCATCTTGCTGAAGGCCGTCCTACGTCCTACGAATTGTCTTACTCGTATGTGCTGTAAAAATAGGGACGAATAAGATTGGAAAGCTATAGCTCTTTTAAGCCAATAAATAAATAGTTTCAAATCTCATCATGAAGAAAAACATTTTTTTAGTTTACTTGAGACTACAGCTACTGCAACGTAGGCGTCGTACTATCGTCAGGAAAATAACAGTTAGGTAAGTGTAACATATCTCTTTACTATAAAAAAACATTAGTAAACTATTATTATTGTTCGCACTCTAGTCTGATATATGACTCTTATGAAAATAGTCTGATTTGGAGGGCAGCTCTCATATCTCATGAAACATTCATTTATTTTAATAAAGTTGTTTCAATTTCACCCGGGTTTCACATATTGTGAGGTCTTTGATCATTTTAATAACATTTCATTCATATCCCTCATTTTCTTGTTTTAATATTGCGGTGTATTTACGGAACTTATTTTCTAGAGTATAAATATGCTTCTATAGAAATTTATAGAAGTTTTAAAAAGTATGTTACTCCAAAACAACATTTCCAAGTTTGTAACAATAAATATATGCCAAGTTAGTAGATAACGTTTTTTTATAAAGCTAAAGTCTATTTTTGCCGTGATAAATGAACTGAATCCGACAGGCAGCCGGCAAGTTTTCCGAAACATGCTCTACTTAGTTATAGCAGCAGAGCCATGGAATACAAAACAGAACGGGACCAGGGGGCCTATCCAGACCGCTGAAATGTTTTTGAGCTTTTATTTGATCAAATAACATTTCAGTTTTCTTCTTCGTCTTTTATTGATATTTTGACTGTAAATTAACTTTGACAGAATTGTGACATGCCGAAGTTTGTTTTGGTTTCATTTTGCAGAATTCATGGATTCATACAAACACGAAAATTATAATGTTTTGTGACAATTTCAAAGTACCTAGTTTTAAAATTAAAACGCAATTAGCTGCGATTTCAATGCTGACCTGTGAATTTTTATAGGTTTTCAGGACTACCATCTACACATTTTCTGAAAAAAACCTAAGTAGGTATGGGCAAGATAACTTCAAAGTAATATCATCGCTTCATCCTTTTAGTTCTTACTTAACACTTGTTTTTAAATAGTCTAAGACAACAAGGAACATAAATGCCTAACTAGTTGTATGTAATCGTAGTTATAAATCCTATTAGTCTCATCATATTTAAAATATTTATGGCAAATTTATATAGAGACAACATAATTTCAGTACCTATCCTGAAATAAATTTTTGCTAAGATAAACCATCATTGAGATTAGTAGCATAAAGTTACATCTAAAATGTAGGTACAATAACATAAGATAAGAATATAGTACATCATCATCTTCCTACCCTTGTCCCACATTATGTGGGTCGGTACAACATGTCCTCTTCTTCCACTCACTTCTATCAGACGTCATCTCAATGTTCACACCTTTCTTACACGTCATCATTCACATTCACATAGTACATACCTACAAAACTTTCTTACCTATTATTTTGTTTCAGAATACTATGCAGATTACCATGAAGTTTCTACTTGTGTAGTAGACAGTATAAGACTATATAAAATTAATCTGCAAGTTGTAATTTGTAAAATGACTAGAATTCAAGGAATAAAACCATTTTGATTCTTTATTATTATTATATCTTATATATGTGGTAAAGAATGATTACATAGTTTATAATATGATATTAAAATCTGTACATAATCTAATTTTTTTTTCCTTTATTTCATTAGACTTGAACAAGTATTCATGAACATTTGACAGTAAGTATTTGGTAGTAAGCTCTGCCTTCCATGCTGTGGGTTGTGGGTTCGATTCACACCCAGAGCAAATTTTAATGTTTGTGTGATGAATATAAATATTTTTTCTGAATCTGGGTGTTTCTATGAATGTGTTTACAAAAAAAATGTAAGTATGTAAGTATTCTATCAGCAATCTAGTTCCCATACATATAGAGCTTTGCTTAGTTTGGGACTAGAGTGTGAAGTGTGAATTGTCCAAAAATATTTATTTATTTCCCAAGGCATGCACTTGAACCAAACTAAACAAAACTTGTATGGGAAATAGATTGCTTGAATACTATTATAAGTAAGTATTCTAAAAATTAATACATATTAACACCCAAATGCAGAACACATATTTATGTTCACAAATAGTAATAAATAAATATTTTACCAATGACAAGTAATCACATAAATGTTTGTTTGTGGTGGGGATTGAACCCACCATCCTAGCATAGATGCCAGAACTAATGCCAATACTGAGCTGAGATATACAGGGTTACATGGAAAGTCGTGCTAGATCCGGTAAGGGCGTAGAGTACCCATCATTTCTGACTTATTTTACTAAGAAACACCCCACCCTAAACTTAACCCATTTCGAGATATTCGACTTTTAAATTTTTATTGAAAATTGCCGATTTTTAGGCTACTAAATTTATTTTTGTTTTTTCTGTGCATCTTATTATTATTATTTTTGCATTTTTACATGGGGAATAAGATGTTTTAGGACGTCAATCATTAAAATAGTGCATAAGTTAATTGATTAGATCGTAGTAGAGAAGTGAAACTTATGAAATAAAAAAATATTTTAGAAGGTTTGTTTTTCTCTAAGGGATATCTAAAAAAAATATTATGGCACTTGTTCGGCGGATGTTATAATAAATATCTACGTTTCAACAGCTATCTAACGACGTATAATAATCTAGGGTTTGTATTACATTTCGTGGAAAAAAAGTAGTTGGGACGCTCCAGGTTGCAGTTCTAACGGTCCCACGCGAGCAAGACAAGTGAAAATTTAGGTAGATGCGAATGAAAGAAAAAATGTGTAGGGACCGGCTAGGGCTGGGAATACAACAGGGGAAATTGTTTTGGTTGTCAGTCTGCATAGTGAATGTAATATCGTTTTGCTCTTTTTTTTCAACTTGGCTGTCATTCTGAACTAATTCTTCTGATTTTGACTACTGTGCTCGTTAACCGGACTCTGATTTGTACCTGTGATACGGAAGTTTTGAAAATGACGTCCTACACATCTAAATAATATGCTGATATGCTTATTTGACTTGCTTTGCTTTATTTGCAGGCACACAATCGCAGTATCCGTAACAAATAAGCATATCAGCATATTCTTCAGATATTTAGGAGAAGAGCAAAACGATACCACATTCACTATGTACGAAGCACAAAAGCAGACTGACAACCAAAACAATTTCCCCTGTTGTATTCCCAGCCCTAGCCGGTCTCTACACATTTTTTCTTTCATTCGCATCTACCTAAATCTTCACTTGTCTTGCTCGCGTGGGACCGTTAGAACTGCAACCTGGAGCGTCCCAACTACTTTTTTTCCACGAAATGTAATACAAACCCTAGATTATTATACGTCGTTAGATAGCTGTTGAAACGTAGATATTTATTATAACATCCGCCGAACAAGTGCCATAATATTTTTTTTAGATATCCCTTAGAGAAAAACAAACCTTCTAAATTTTTTTTTTATTTCATAAGTTTCACTTCTTTACTACGATCTAATCAATTAACTTATGCACTATTTTAATGATTGACGTCCTAAAGCATCTTATTACCCATGTAAAAATGCAAAAATAATAATAATAAGATGCACAGAAAAAACAAAAATAAATTTAGTAGCCTAAAAATCTGCAATTTTTAATAAAACTTTAAAAGTCGAATATCTCGAAATAGGTTAAGTTTAGGGTGGGGTGTTTCTTAGTAAAATAAGTCAGAAATGATGGGTACTCTACGCCCTTAACGGATCTAGCACGACTTTCCATGTAACCCTGTATTAAGTATATATTATTTTGTTTCAGAATATGCAAATTACCATGATGGTACTACTTCACTATCCTAATCTGTTTATGACTATTAAACTAATCTTTGTTTTCATTTGTGAAATTATAGTAATTCAATAAAACCATGTTTCAGTATTATTTTATTAAAACATTTCTAAATAGATAGATAACTCTTTATTGTTCATCACACATAAATAAAAACAAAGAGCTTAAACAAGTAGTAATAGGCATCAGAATGGGTGGCCTTATCGCTGAGAGAGATCTCTTCCTGGCAACCGAAATTTGCTCGTGTCACATCCCAGATATACCTGAAATAAAATGAAGTGTATTGTAAATAGAGTTAATACGCATAGAGTTCAATACTAAAATATTTTACAGTCTTGAAATCAGAACATAAATCATTTTCTTTTATTTCATTACACTTAAACAAGTTAAAAAAATGTTTATGAACATTTCACAAAGCTTGTATGGCAACTAGAATACTCATATACTGTTTTATGAATAAATTCATAGATATGTAACATGTTGACACCCAAAAGCAGAACATACATTAATATTTACTAATAGTAATAAAAAAATGTTTTACCAATAAAGACTTATTGAACTTTTAAAAAATATTTATTCTTGGTGGGGATTGAACCCACAGAGAAGACAGAACTAGTACCAAATGAGCTGTGATGCCTATTGCAATGATTGATTTAGTTTGTTATAGGTATATTTATGAACCTATCAAGTGAAGTAATCAACTACCTGGACGATTAAATAGAATGATTCATGTCTTAGTCTTAAATTGTTGTGTTCTGATTTCTGATCTGCTAACCCATACTGGGCACCAGCATCTTGTGTGCATCTGAAACATGAATAAGTGGTGACCAAACATGTTAGAAACTCTGCAACAGATGTCCACCTCCGACGCGGAGGTTGTGGGTTCGATGACCGCCTTGAAATAAATGTTTGTACGATCTGCAAATATTTATTCCGGGTGCTCTGGTTATTTTATATGTAGGTAAAATAAAAAATACCTATCTATATAAGTAATGTATTGTATTAAGTATGTCAGTCTCCTAGTATTGAAAAACAGGACAAGCCCGACATACGTTTCATGTTTATGATTAGATTTGACATTAAAATCTTCCATAATTAGGTAGTACACCGATTTATTCACTTTTCAATAACATACTTGTTTGCGAAATGCGCAAATCCGGTGTAGGTTTGCCAAAGCTGGAAGGCTCTTCGCTCAATCGAGTCCAAGGCAGCCAGCAATATTATGATGGCACATAACAATATTATGATACAACAATCACGAAAGT
Source organism: Ecliptopera silaceata (assembly GCA_932527185.1). Lineage (NCBI taxonomy): Eukaryota > Metazoa > Arthropoda > Insecta > Lepidoptera > Geometridae > Ecliptopera > Ecliptopera silaceata. The sequence continues at coordinate 8,156,609 of OW052193.1, read as the reverse complement.
TACAATGAAAATGCAAAATCTTTAGGTTATAAATAATAAATGTAAACAAACTATAGGGACGGAATATTCGATAAACTTCGATGCATCGAAAACATCGATATTTACAATGCGATACCTACATCGAATCGATCCGATGTTTTGAAATGCTTTTGATATACTCGAAATATCGATGTTTTTTCAGTTTTTAGTAGAAAAACATCGAGTCAATAATTATATCCAAATAATTTCATAAAAATTCCAGTTTGAACATTATAATTTTACTAATTTTTTTCCTATTTGATTATTTAAAAATGAAAAGTTTATTATTGGACTGACAATATAATAAAAATATTGTCTGTAAATATGTAAATATGTGTACTAAAAAATGGCGGGCTTCAATGTTTACAAACAACGAATTGTGAATAACATTTGGTTTTGTGGACGAAATAAAATTGAAGTAGATTGTGTATTGTATAATTATATTATATTTATATACCAACTCATTACAATAAAATCTCATCTTTGTGTGAGCTCTTAAACTCAATTGGACGACATCGATGTTAGTTCTGATTTATCGAATCTAAAAAAACAACGATGATTTTTCAAAATGGACACCCCTAAAACGAACAAGTATGAAGACATGTTAGAGCGGTACAGAAATATGCGCCCGCGAAGCCCCGTTGCAAGTGCGAGCGAGATGCATGCGCCAGCTCGTTGACGTCATTTTTAACAGTTCAGTCATATCTAAAACATTTCAGTCATTATTTAAAACATTTCAGTCATATTTTGAACAGCTCAGCCACGTCAATCCACAAAAAATGCCTACAAAACTGACCTGCAACTGAAAGGATATTCCGTCACGCAAGTTTGCCCCTTCTGGATAGGGCCCCAGAACCCGCAAAACCGCACATTTAGGCTTGTATTGTTGTTACAAGCCAGATCTGAATAGTAGTTTTACTTATTTTAAAATAAGTGTAGAAAATACGCCTTTAAAATAAAATTTTGTTTAAGCCTTCATTCATTTTAAATGATGATAAGTATCATTTTCATGGTCCCCATTTATTCTCCCCATCAGTCACCACGACATAGTCTTAGTAAGTATGACATTAAAAAATCCAATAAACATCATTTGTTAAACCGAAGTTTTATCATCAATGTATACTAATTAAAAGTTGATAATATCTACAACTATTCGCCTACTCAAAACAATGAAAGTCGTGTCCGAAGCAAGCTTTGATCGGATATGACGTAATTTAATTTCATTAACTTGTACCAATTTAACGAACAATGGCTCGAAATAATTAATTTATTGGGTGCCTAACAGATAATATCTTAACTACTTCGGTAAGTGGGTCTCTACTAGCTTAGTGCGGATCGAATTGGTAGAAAGTTAATTAATTTATAAGTATGAACTGAATGCATAATAAACAGTTTTTAACATATAAATAAAAGACACCATCATAGCTCAACATAATCATTATTAAGATATTTTAATTAACTGTTATTTAATACTAGCGGGTTCTTAAATATTGCGCACAATTTTTAAAATATTTTCTTTCATAAGAAGATTCTGACAATAACAAACACAGCAAAAAATAAAAAAAGTGAAATCGTTCACGTGATGGCGTATATATAAGTAGATTAATATGAAACAAAAACAATGATAAAAACAGCGAAATATAAACAAAACAAACCGTTATTTGCAACCATTGCACATTGTGTTTTATGATCCAGCAAATAAAGTGAAGCGTTTCAGCGATGCATCTTGCACTAAAGCATAATTTAGTAATGTCTGTCTCTACGACTGTCGGATATCAAAATACGAGCATTTTCTTTTAATATTTCAGGTTGAAATGAATTTGAGAAAAATCTCTAAGAATTTTTCGTTATAACAAGTAGATGCTGTTCATTTTCTTTTACTTCTTGATTAGAGAAAACGTCTTTTGCTCATAAGTAAACTTGAGTCACGGTCACCCAATATTATTTGGAAGAGGGTGTAACTGCATATATGTAGAGAACTACAAGATGCATACCAAGACCGACTTCTTGTTGGCAGTTGTTGGAAACCACTTACGAGTATGTGGAGTTGCAACGTCCAGATGCCTCGACACCTCAAGACAAGCAGAATATTAACTAAATTGTAGAACATTCACGAAATACATGCCAACTAAAATTATTAGAAATTTCGCTAGATGTTAAATATTTCACGTTTACTGCTATACTCTGCGGAATACCGCGCCTCAAAGGAATTAGATTAATTTCTACGTTATTGCCTAGTATCAAGATTAACATTAGCTATTTTGCTTATATCTGGTTATAAAGTTCATGATGTGTGCCTCTTGATGTGTTTTACATACTGTACGTAAAATATCATTAGTAGTAGTAAAGAGAAATACCTACCAACTAAACGGTTTAAACGGCAATCACAGTATGTTATCCAGAGCTGAAAGCTGATAAAGAGAGCACAGTAAATAACTTGACCGCGCATGCATTGATTTTTACTAAACCAACCTTTTTACTTTTAGATACTACCCTATCAGTAGCTCTACCATGAGTTTTTACTATTCTATATATGTATACTATACTCGCTAGCGCCTGTAGTTAAAAAAATGTATGAAGATTTGTACAGCGCCTCTCGTAATAGTTGGGTACTAAAATTCGTAATATGTACTAATATTTACCTACGTAACTACTGTAGTAAAGTCAGGCGATTTTACTGTTACAACTCATGGTAGAAGTACAGTAGTCTCGATTAAAAAGGTCTCAAGTAGTCTCTGCCGTTTTTATATTTGTGTTTCGTAATGAGCTTTCATTAAGAAACAGACATATACAAAAAGATCGCAAAATTAAAGCACCTTTTTTTGTTCATACAGGGTCAAAAAGAGTATTTTCATTTGTTAGATTCTGTAAAATGAGCTTAGAAAAAGCCAGTGTTTTCCATATTATTTTACCCACTAGATAATCGGAACACGATCAGGTAAATATCGTATGCACGAGTAGCATACTTGAGCGGCATCGACGAACCACCCTTTCTGTATACAATGAGATTACACACGTTCCTACTCTTTTAAGTCCGATATGCATGCTAAACCTTGAACTCTAAAAATGGAAATTCATTTAGTGATACGTTAGTACATATATATATTCTATTTAAATAAATAAATAGGTTTGATCAAAATACTGCAATAAATTGTGGTACCTACCACACAAGAAGTTTCTTTTGTTAATCATTAACCTATAATTACCTATTAATTTTGATGCTGAAAATGATTTTATTTCATGTTTTTTTTAAATAATTTGGATAACCTATATGTACCGACCTATTGTATAATATTATAAGCAAAAGATAACTCTAAATATAAAGACTAGTTACATTTAGCTTGATAAATTTTTAATCACCTCAGTAATGTATACAAACTCTACTTATTAATTTACGGCAATATTTGCATGTGAAATAAATTTTGGAAACTGTAACACGCATCAATAATTTCAACAATTTAGTCCATTTGAAATTATTCATAATTTACACCAGTCAAACCTTGGCGCATCATTGCAATGCGCTTCGCCGCAATCACGCAAATTATGGTCGCGAAATTACACATTTTCCCACATTTTCGAGCAAATTTGTGTCGAGTGGTGAACGAACTGACACAATAGAACAGGGGTCACCAATTAATTTCGCTCGGGGTCCATTTTAAGAAATGAAATGACCACCGCGCTCCACACATTTTATAAAAAAATAATTATTGAACATAGATAATTACGGAAATTACAAAGGTATTTTTATTTACATATCAATGAGAAAAGTGTCATTTTTTATTGTTGGTTTATCTGTCTGAAGTTTGGAGTGGAATTGGTGCAAACTATTGACATTACTCGTTACTTCGCCCGGAATTTTTCGAATTAACGTCAACAAAAATACTGCGTGGGATATATTTTTTCGGTCCGCATACAATGGGTCGGCGGTCCGCCATTTGGTGACCCCTGCAATAGAAGGTACTGCGAATGTACGATGTAGGTAATTAATTATTGATTGTGAATAGAATGAAACCTTGGTCACGGTGGACATCGCACGAAGCCAATCAATTCGCCGAAAGAAGCGTGGGATAAAAACATGTGTACATTTCGAGGAAAATCTATAAATACCTAAACTATTTTCAACGGACTCTTGTCATAAACGCCAGTTAATAACGCCAGGAATTCTGATTAACTGTATAAATCTTTCTAATTCTTATTGAATAAGTCTTACAATATCACTATTGGATTATTTTAAAACGTTGCTAAGATCATTGATGTACTTACTTTTACTTTATCTGTAAATAAGGTAAAAGCATTCAATGCTTCTATTTATTATATTATTGTGCATTATTTACACATCTATGCTTGGCTCAGCTCAATCAAGTTTGCCTATTTCAATACACGAAAAATTTCCCATCACCTTTAAAATTGACGAATCACAACACGTACGTAACGTAATAAATATAACCGTAAAACCGACATAGATGGTATTCATTTACGATTAGCCACATTAGTTGTAGAACCACATGATAGAAATAGTAGGTACCTTAGTTCTATCACAGGTAGCGTATCTACAGTAATAGAACTAAGTAGGTAAGTCGGTACCTGCCGGAGTGAGGTTGGTATAAAGTTACTTGGGCAATAGTCTTGTTGCTATACATATCTTCGTAGTTTATGTCTGCTTACATCAAAGAGTATGTGAGTAATATCTTAGCTATATTATTATTATTGAATGTAAACTTTAGGAACTTAAAATTTATTAGAGGCTAGAGTTATTGAATTAAATAATAATATACCTATAACCAGGTTTTCTTTTTATTTATTCATCAGTTTTCATTCTATCCCTGTAATACGCTCGTATAAATATGGACCGCAATAATTTGTTACAATAACAAATATTTTATCAGAAGATCTGTAAAAGGATATGACTGTAATTACATTTTTTCCTGCGGTATAGATAAGTAAGATAGATGACATTGATATACCTACCAAAATAAACAGACATATCTCAAACAAAACAATAACAAACGATAGAGCATAAGTTCCAAAGTTTTTCCACTGATGAATGGAAGTTCCGCTTCTGACAGAATCCTCAATAAGTCAGAGCATCCCATGGTATGCGGGCGTTAATAGGAGAACAATGGAACAAGGGAAGCGCTGATTAACAATCCAAAGCAAAAACCAATTTGGTACACAATCTTTTTTACGAGGACCGGGGAAAAAAAAGAAAGGTTTTATGAATTTTAAATTTGACTAGAATAAATTTAGATCGCCTACCTACTTACTACAGGTATTCCCGTGGTTTTTCTTACTAGCTTAATTGTTTACATTATGTAGGTACTTAATTGATATAAATAAGTAGGTGCATAATATTCCAAGTACATATATATTAATCGGGTTTAATGAACCAAATATGTTGAAACAGCTTAATATATGAAAAATAAACATATAGGTAGGTAATTACATTATTTTTTTCACTGTAAGATATCTTCAAGTCACAGTTTTACAATAAATTGTTCTTATTCTTAATAGAAACAAAAGAAAAACCAACATGTTAATTATACAAAAGCGTATTATTACTTGCTCCAAAAAAAGTTATATAACTTTTTCCGTGTTGGTCCTGGGCTATTAGAACCTACCAACTGCGACACACAGATAATTATCGGGAAGGGTCGGATGTTGGTCTCCCACGGGAATTGTACAAAGACCTTATCAAATAGAGTGAAGGCATCAGACCTGTACCTCTACCATGAGATGTCAAAGTCTTCTTCTTATCGTGTCGATGCTACAACTGTATTTTGTTGTAGCATCGTGTTGGAAAGATTAGCCAGACTAGACACTGCTTTACCGTGCCTAGCTGTTACCGGTGTGCGCCACGAGGAGGCTCTTTCCATGCACCCAATAAAATAAAAAAAAGATGTCAAAGTAAAATCGCCTGACTTTACTACAATAGTTACATCAATATTAGTATGACGAATTTTAGTACCCAACTATCCGCTAGAGGCGCTGTACAAATATTCATACATTTTTTTAACTACAGACGCTAGCGAGTATAGTAAATATAGTATAGTAAAAACTCATGGTAGAGCTACTGTGGTTTTTCCAACCATCTCCAGCATTCCAGGAACATTGTCACAAATAATGCAGCCAATCTAATTCGCACGTAATGAAACTCGAATGAACTGATTTGCTCAAAAAGCCCACTTCGGGAGAAAATTCTATTTTATGATACGGCTACTGCTAAAGTAATTGAACGAAGCGATTTTATCATCCAATTTAAAAAATAAACGAAGCCTCAGGTTTTTTTAGATTTCAGAATATTCATTGTTTTATTCGAACTGTTATTTCAAGAATAATTCATTTTTCAAACATAAAGCTGGATTACGTTAATTGGCTTTCTCATAAATGTCAACGTGTATAAACTCGGAAATTTATTAAAACCGTGGAGCTATGAAAGGTTTTTTCGTGTTTGTTGTCGCAGGTTTGAAAACATTCGGAGTAAATAATGGTACAGTTACAATGTGCTATCTCACTCCTTTGTGTTGAGTTTCCTTTTACTGCATTCTTTCAGACTTGAAAGTCAAGTAAGAAAAGCATTAAGGACTATTCACGATGTTGGCTTTATTATATTTGTTGAGTGCAAAAAAATATATTTATTCCAAGCAAATGAAAATTTCAAAATATCTCGTTACATTTAACACTTTCATTTTAATATTTTTTTGTCTAGTGGAAAGTAATATTTTAAAGTGTGTTACAGTAAAGCACCCTAAAGCCTTTCAAAGCCACCGGTCCGGGAGCTGTCTGCGAATTTGCATTTATAACTAAATAACTTTGCCGTCTATTAAACTATAATTCACTATTGTTTCAGAACCCGAAAATGGACAACTAGTGGACGTCGAATTCAGGTTTATATAAGACTCAAGATGCGTTCAGACGCGTCAAGTGGTAGGACAATGTTGGTGGTGCTACTGGTGCTAGTGAGTGTCGTGAGTGGGAATGTGAACTTGACTTCGAGTGACAGGGTGTTGGGGGGCTCAAGGATGGGGTGGATGAAAGCCCTGTTCGAGCACCACGGCTGGATGGAAGCGATAAACAACGCGAACGTCACGCTTCAGCTACAATGCAGCGAACATCTGAAAACGTACCTCGATGCTCTCCAAAACGGAGAATTATGGGCTTCTAAAAGTAAGTGATCATTTTATTTCCAGTACAAAACGAGTTCCCTGTCTCACATATAAAAGTTTGCAGACAAAACATTGAAACACCCAACTCATGTGTAATTCCATGCGTGTTTTGTTTAAGAGTTCACCCACTTCTCACCAATTTTAGAACGACGTAACACTTAATATAATTTTGTTCTGCATGCTAAGTTACTTTACACAACACTGTTATATTACGGGCACTTAGAGTAAATAAACAAATTATACGAACCGTGACGTATTACACTCTCATATCACAAGTGCGTTATTAAAAAGTGTTATGGTATGACATTTGCTTACGTCATAAGAAAGCCAGAATTGAAACGAGAGTTGTAGGACCGCAGGCGTGGTGTAGCCATCACGTCTGGCATCAGTGGGTCATACCATAGGTAGCCGGTATTACGTGCAACTTAGTGCAGACCACCAAGCATGACTGTTAAGTACACAAGTACCCAGATGATGTTAGGTATCTAAGAGATCATCATCATGGAACGTTGACCAAAAATATGTCACCAAGTATTAGTGAAGTAATTAAGGTATGTAAATGAAAAAAATATCAATATTTCAAGTAAAAAGTGAAAGTCGTGAATATTAGCAGAACTTCTCCAATGTGACACTGACCCCGTATTTAGCGTATCTGCTGTGTTTTCTGTATGACAATTATGATTTAGAAATACAATTTACAATACAATACATGATATCGATGTATTGTGATTGGTGGCAAAACAAAAATATCTTTGTCAGTTCCAAGAAAGTGAAAACGTCTAAAACCGTACGACATTACCTATCGACGGTTTCGTAAATGTCGTATCGTATGGTGTAAAAACAGGCAGGCCAACGAAGTGGGTCACATAAGACTCACAAGGAGCCAAGATAGCTCGTCAAGTAGCGGAGAGAGTAAAAATGCGAAGTCCTACTTGACTTGACTGCTTGGAAAGTCAGCATAACCGAGAATGACATTGCAGTTTAATATCGCAATTTTTGTATCTTTACAAAGCTTATAATTGTATAAGTATTGACGTAAATAAGGAATTTGTCAGTTAACGCCAAACGAGTTTAAAAAAGAAAAAAAAATCTAGTGTAATTGGATTGTTAATTAATAACTCGATAAGGTATTACAAGAGTTAACAACGTAACATCAGAAGGACCGACACCACATTCTCTTCTTGTACAATATTTTATTATCTTAAAAAAAATTGCAGAAAAATAATCACTGTGTTTTTTTTAATTTGTTTTCTTTCTTATTATATTGTTCTTTTTTATTTTGTTTTCAAATCGGAATTAGTAAATACCTACACTATTTATGAAAACCTATAAGTGGCTAAATTTTGTAAATTGTGATTGTTGTTGGTTTTCTAATATTTGATATCTATATTATAAAAATAAAATACTTATAAATAAAACACTACAGTGACATAGTATTTTCCTATATTTATGTTAACAGTAAATAATCCGATAAAGAGAATGGGTTAACCTCTAACCGTTTTCACGCACGTCTTGCCCGATTACATCCATAAATCAGATAATATAAAAATACTTCCCTCGTGAGATACTGTCGCGCACACCCACTTCATAAATAGCATTTTATTTATTTTCTGCTTCATTGTACGTGACTGTACTTTGGATCGGATGCACCCTGCGGCAAGACTTTTGTCATTTCACTGGAATAGAACGTTTTTTTTATCAATTGGATCTCTACGTTCGAGGACTTTTATTATAAAGTCACTAAACTTACGACTATACAGTATTTACAAAATGTACATAGTCATATAAAATACATAAGAAACAGTTGAGCTATCTACAGACCGTTGCAAACGATCTATAGATAGTTCAACTGATCCAAATCAGTACCAATCGGAAGCGTACCCAAGCAGTGGCATAGCTAGGTAACCAAGGGCCCTGGGGCAAATTAAAAAATAGGGCCCCATTGCTATGTAAACTGATTAGGTTTTATCAAATAAAAATATGAAATATACAAACACTTTAAAAATGCTAAGATAATTTAGCTCTTTTTTTGTGCACTGCAGAGCAGGTAATAAAAATATTAAACAGTAACAACGTAAAGGCCTACCAACTGACTAAATATCAATTACAATTTTTCAATAACTTCGTTTAAATCCACGCTTGATACGGTTTTGTTTTCAATTGCTTTTAGCGATAAATGTCGAGTTTGACCCATACTATTTCTTAAATACCTATTTTTATTTTATTTTTCATTTGCTAAATCATCTTTCAGCTTCTGCAGAAGTGACAGGAATTGTAAAGAATAATAACATTGCCGTAAATACTTTCGTTAGGTCGCATTCTAGCACTCCATATTGCTCAGTCAAAATAGACTAAAATTATGATTCCAGTTTGCATTAATTCCCAACAAGCGAATTTTTGTACAGGCCTTGAATACGTCATTATAAACGATATGTCAAAAGTCCCCATCGATCCCACTTGTGCGTTGTTTTTTATCCGAGGTCAAAGATCATAAATTTACATTTTTTGCGTATATCTCTGAAACAACGAGAGCTATCGAAAAATGGTTCCGTCAAAGTTTGTAGATCGTAAAATTGTCTACAAAAAATACCTCAACACTTTTCTTCTACAAAGCATCGCTTTCCTAATCCAGCTTGTTGGGAATTAATGCAAACTGGAATGTCTATTTTGACTGGACTATTATTTCCTTACATAATTGGTGAACAGTCCATGCTTGGTTGCAACCTGTCATTTTTATTTTGAAAATGGGAGAAAGGAGAAAGAGCACTTTGGACCAAAAATATATCCCTCAGGGTTCCAAAATGTTTCTATATTTACAGATAAAATCCGTCCCATGTAAATAGAGATACTCCGAAAAAATAGTTCTTCATATAACATCACATTACTTAGAATTCTGAAGACCCACAATAATAACTGTGGTGGCGTTTAAAATAAAAGAACAGTAAACGGGCTATATTTATTTCTCAGAATGTTTGAAAATCCAACCTGTGTAAATTGAGTTGTTCCTGAAAAACATGTACTTATTGTACAAAAGAAATACAGTTTTTCGGAAATATCTCGATTCCCACCAGGTAGAATTTTCAAACAATCTAAAAAGCAAATAAAGTTCGTTTAATGCCCTTTGAAACGCAACCACAACTATTTTGTGGGCCTTCAGAATCCGGAGTAATACGATTTTAAAATAAAAAATAAATCTGTCGATTTCCATTGGACGGATTTTTTTAATAAAAATAGTAAACCTGTAAAAGCCCTTTAAAATGTATTATGTGGCAACCTTGAGTTTTTTCATTATATTTATTTATTATTTCATAGAGGATTGCCTATTCTCCTTTCCAAAAGTTCAGTTCGATCGAGATTTCTGGTAAGGATTCAAGGGCCCCCTGAGCTTGAGGGCCCCGGGGCACTGCCCCGCCTAGCCCCTTGGTAGCTACGCCACTGTACCCAAGACACTGGCTGCATTGCCGCGCTGTTTATAAAGTCACTTATATTTTGACGGTAAAATGTTTATTCACAAACAAACTTACGACTATACATTATTTACAACATGTACATTGTCATATAAAATACATAAGAAACAGTTGAGCTATCTACAGACCGTTTCAAACGATCTATAGATAGTTCAACTGATCCGAATCAGTACCAATCGGAAGCGTACCCAAGATACTGATGGCTAATGATGGCTGCATTGCCGCGCTGAATAGCAATGCTGATACACTGGGCCAGATACTCATATTATATGTATATTAATAGTCACTTATATTGAACGATTTTATTTTATACCGATATTGCAATATTGAATTTATTTATGACACTCAATTATACGAAACCTTTTAGTCAAACTTATTTTGAAGTTACATCAAGCGATATAAACTTTGTAAATGCTTTAATAGCAATTAGCAACCAAAGAATCATTAATATTATTCCATCACAACTCTCATTTTAACCAAGTATGTAAGTACTTACTTATTGAGTAAGTTAAGCACAAATCGACTTCATCCGATTAGTTGTCTGAGTACTGTAAGATATAGGATCAAATTGGGTCAACAGTTTTCGTAGAGATTTATAGAGAGTAATCACTGAGCCTTGAACTTACCGGGGGCAATAGTAAAATCGCGTCTTGGGAGAGACCGACGTCCAGCAGAAGACTAATATAAGTCGATGATGATGATGATGATGAATAGTAAAATGTTAAAGGCAGAGAACTATGGCTTAGTTCTTAAGCAGGTAGTGACGAGAAAGAGACTTGTTGTCTCAAGAGTAGTACTGTGTTAAGACGTATCAGTCTTCAATAGACTTTCATTGTAAGATAATTGTTTTATGAAATAATAGCAGATCGAATTTTTTTTAATAAGCTTATTATTAAACATGAAGTATTTTTTATTATTAATTATAAATTTTTTTTGTCTCATATTTTCAAGGCAAAGAAAAAAAATCTATAAGCACTTTTCCCAACCATAAAAACAAGTCTGTAGTAACTGTGAGTTAATCAGTGGCGCAGTTTTAGTAAGCCTTACCTGGGATTCTTTGCAGTTTGTTTCAAATGGGGTCGGGAGTTTAATTCCACTCATTTATACCTATTCGTTGAATGGCTTTGTTTACTGAAATGTTTTTTGTAATGCTTACATTACGGTCCCCTTCTCTTAGAATAAATGAAGGGTTTGTAAGGATTTGGACAATCTGTCTTTTTTAAGGCCTGGATAGAAATTCTACCTATTTGTTTTAATGTAGGTACTTACATTACCTTCTTTACATGTTATTGTTATATAAGAGTAGATTGCATGAGAAAAAGTTTTTTTACGGGTTTTGTGGAATTTAAACCGTTAAGTGAAAACGTGTCTTAGAACATTTTTCAAGCTAAAGATTGTGGTATTGATTTTTTAAAGCTGTTGCTTCTCTCGTTTTTTCTCATGTAGTCACATTTTTTATAAAGTTCCGATAGTATTTTTAGAGATACACTTATTTTTGTGTATGTATGCGTACTTGTTACAAGGTCAGTTTTTTTTTTGTAAAAAATATTTTATTATAAGTAAGTACGTAAGTAATAAGCGTAAGTAGGTATATTTATAAAATATGTTTATATCTTGCAATTACTCACGTAAAACAACGTAGTAGGTTGTTAAAATATAAATGATTTAAATAAAACATGCTCGAAGCCCACACACTTGTTACAGTTTGACAAAGGACGACGTGAAAGTGATCTATCATTTTTACGAGATAAACATTCCTATTTTTCCAAACATTTCACATTATAAATCATTCGGTAAGCCGCAGTGTTTTCGAGAATAAAACTAATGCTGCACTGCATTACATTGGATAATATTTAAGGTTTTTTATTAAAGCGACAGCCGTCACAGCTCAGTTGGTAGTAGCTCTGCCTTCCATGCTTCGTGGGTTCGATTCCCATCCTGAGTATGTTAAAATGTGTGATAAACATAAACATAAATATTTATGTTTACCACACAAACATTTGCTCTTGATGGGAATCGAACCCACGACCCACAGCATGGAAGGCAGAGCTACTACCAACTGAGTTGTGACGCCTGTCGAAAATACCCATTGTAGTTAGACGGTTATTTCATTATTATCAAAGCTAACTTACAGTCATATGTAATGTAAATGATCTCGTGATCCCGTTGTGGCCTGCTAAACGAAATTTATTTACTGGCGACCTTTGGTCCGTCTGAGTACACTACCTTTTTCTCAATTATTCAGGAGAAAGGCGTCAAAAAGCAAATTCACTGAAATGACTACTTTTTTCAGCCTGAAACATAGGGAAAAAAGCTAAAGAAAAAATGGTTTTAAATGGATCATATTTGTCGATAGCTTTTCACCAAGTAGGTTAGTTTAATATTTGACACGTTAGTTAAGTAATGCCGGTACAATAGTGCAACTGTGTTTTATTTTGTTTAATTCGTTTAAAAATAGAACACGGTTGTATGAACTTGAAGGAACTTTAAAATAGTCATCAAACTATTTTATGGCAAATAAAACCTTATTCATAATCACCTATTTTATTTCGTAGAAAGGTTGAATTGAATAAAAAAGAAACAAATGCCCGCGTTCTAAACGAATTCCAAATTTAAAAATACTGAAAGAAAAAACAAGACTAGAATTCTGTTTTCGTGTGTTTTTGTGTTCAAATAGTTTATTTTCTTTTATTTTTTAATGTGTTGTATGTTTTTCTTTAATATTTTTTTGAAAGGGTGAAACATCACTACAAACTTAGTTGGTAAGAGAAACTTTTTGTCGAAAAGGAGAAACTATTATTTTACTCTAGCGCTAGATAACCTCATAAATCTCATAGAAAATCTTTATTGGTTCATAGACTACTTACTTCCAAATGTTTTATTTTGACCTTTTTCCGTCTTATTCTTAATCCCCTATATCCCACTAGCAATTTTAGCATTCTACCTAACATGGATCGGAATGTTGGGCAACCAAGGGGACGGATGAGAGGAGAGTGCATGCAGCAGAGATGCGAATGTTGAGATGGATGTGTGGAGTGACAAGGATGGATAAAATTAGAAATGAGTACATAAGAGGAAGTTTGAAAGTTGCGCCCATAACGGACAAGTTGAAGAGTAATAGGTTAGCGTGGTATGGGCATGTCATGCGGAGGGAAGAAAGTCATGTAACAAGAAGAGTGTTAGATATGAATGTGGATGGATGTAGAAGTAGAGGGAGGCCAAAGAAAAGATGGATGGACTGTGTGAATGATGACATGTGTAAGAAAGGTGTGAGCATTGAGATGACGTCTGATAGAGGTGAGTGGAAGAAGAGGACGTGTTGTACCGACCCCACATAATGTGGGACAAGGGTAGGAAGATGATGATGACCTAACAATGTTCAAGGCTTTGCAAAACAAGTTCCTTCGTAACTTTCCAAAGCTGAGTACTTACCATAGACGTTGGAAGTAGGTAATCATTACATCACACGTTACGGGGTCCAAACTAGTTTATCACGTCTTATGAATGAGATTCTAATTGACCCAGTTTTTGTAATAATCTGGTGAAAATGAAACCGGAATGTAGTTAAGATTTCTCTTGTTTAAGTGTCGTGACTAAGTTTTTATGATAGTGACAAAGCGGATGACTCACCTAATGCTGAGTAGGTTATACCAATGCATATCTTTCCTAGCTACCTATTCCGTGATAGTCATATTAAAAAAAAAAAGTTGACCTCTCACCACTGGATCACGTATTAGTAGAAAATACTCTGGTGTTTCAGGTGTTTGATCTAAAAATCTCAATGGCCGGCAGTATCGCTTTAAATAATTTTATTTTGTCATTCAGGACAGATTACAGTTCGCTTAAAATTAATTTAAGTAGGTATTTATTTACTACGCATATCACTTTTCGGGGCACATTATGCTTTGTTCTGTCGTACATAGTCAGGTTGTAATACATGTTTAAAGTGGTATAGTGTCATCATACTAGCTGCGAGTGCTCATACTATTGAGCACACTGAACTCTGACACAAGCAAGGGGTGTCTATTTGCTACAAGTATTCCTAGCTAGAACAATAGAACATAAAAAAAATGTTCACAACAAAAAGAGTCGCGTTGAAGTCTTTTGCTCGATAGAATCGATCGATACGCTACGTCATTCAATCGTTTTGTAAATTATTAAGTACATTTATTTTAATGATTTTCTACACTGCTGTTTTATTTTTATTGTTTTTACGGTAAAGAGTTGTGAATTTTATTACCGGGGCAAGATAATGATCCTATGTTTAAAATCTATGAATTATATGATTATAGCTTTGACCAATGAGTAGATCAAGAGAATGCGCTCTATTTTTTTTTAAAGTACGATAAATCTGTATTATTTTTTTACCAAATACTTCTCGATAACGCCTACAGCTAACTTTATAATAAGCGACATAAAATAATGCTAAAGGCGTGGTCCTGGGTATTGTAACGTGCCATTGCATCATGGCACGCTAATGCCTGAATAATGCAAACTGTTTTTCCATCAGAAACGCTTGTCAGGCTTTGTTGAGAGTTTTCCCCGCTATAACTTAGTGGGAATGAGTTTTTAAAGAAGAAGAAGAAGAACTTTGCCTGATGAAATGCAAGATTATAAGTTAACCGTTGCGTTGGCTGTAGGAATTTGCCACTACAAAAAGATATACAATTATACTATCCAATTAAATTACTTTTAATTCGATACTAAAATGCACAACGGTATTTAATTTTTATGGTTCCATAGAGGTCGTTTCACCTTAGAAAAACAAAGAAAACCTCATACTCTCTTTAGCCATTGCATAGATAAGTAAATTCAAATCATCTCTCTGATAAGCCAAGTTAGCAAACACAAGCGGCCTGTGACATAACGCTTGGAGCCGCAAGACGGCTCTTGCGCAAACGCATAACGAGTAAATCGCGAATTTCATAAGTAACCCGTGAAAGTAAGCGATTCATTTCACTCACACGCACCGTTGCGCTGCGGGCGGCGCAAGCCTGCTGACCGTCACTTTCTTGACAAACAAGCTTTGCTGCTTTGGTGACATAATCTCGACAAATCTTGAATTCTTACACGACACGATTGAGGCAAAAGTAGCTCGACTAAAACTTTATGATTATTTAACATTATATTGCTAATAATTAAACCGTACCTAAACCTATTTTTGAAGTAATATACGATGGGATTGAATTGCTGATAGAATACATTTGTTTCATTACGATTAGATTATTAGATTTATTAAACTTCTAAATTAAATCAAATATTTGCGTATTTGGAAAGAGATAAGCAATCAGTAGTGTCTACTTAAAAGTTTAAGCTCAATAAAATAATTTAGTTCTTACCAAAAGTTCTAGCAGATAAAAGCCAAAATCGTTTTGCGTAAATGGCCTACCTAATTTATTTAAATGTAAATTAGATTGCGACTTAAAAAGGCTAAAAAGATAGCAAATCTTTTTAGTAACTCTTACAGTTTTTAAAAACCTTTTTACGCTAAATGTTAATGAGGTATTATTAAAATTTTGATTTTATTCATTTAAAACTTTGATTAATCTAGAAGACGTAACCATAAGTACCTAAACAAGAACTAGAATGCATCTTTACTATATTATGAAACTAATACGTACAAATTGATATTGTTACATACCTCCGTTACAAGTGCGTAATATTACTTCACTCTCAGTTGGTAAGTAGCTACTTTTACTTACAAAGATCATGCATACCCTAACTAAACAGTATGGTATGTGTTGCGAACCAGACATCGCTCTGATAAATCCTCAAGTTGGTTGTGTACATACCTTCTGTAGTAACAAAAGTGTAACACGTTGTTAATAAATACTTACAGGTTTAATGTGTTTATATTAAAGATATGTTTTAACCATGGCTCTTTAATGTATATTTAAATCAAAAGACAAATATTTTACTAATAAAGCCCTCAGTAGACCAATTAACCTAGACTAATAAAGACATTGAAAGCAACTTAATTTAGTAGTTTGAAGACCGAATCTACACCAGTTCGATTACATATCATTGGCTGTGCAACGTGCGTGTAACGAAGTACATAGGAAGTTTCGAAGAAATTACACGAGCAATACACAATAAGTGGGTGCTAGCAAATAGATAATTTTATGCAAATTAAAGATAAACCTACTTATAAGAGTTACGATAAACCGCTCATAATAAAATAAGCCAGATTATAATGAAACAATAACGGCCGGTTTCTGGAAACCCAAATCACGATTGATCCGAGTTTGACACATAGTAATTATTCTATTTTTTCGTTGATCGTCGTTCGAGAAACCGGCCGTAATAGTTTTGTATTACTATCAGTAGATAGTGCTAAAAGATATTGTTTGACGAAATCGTCATTTCAACATCATCTTTAGGTGACGCAATATAAGAAAGCTGTACAATTATCCATGAAAGGAAAATTGCGACCGACTGAGAACCAGTTCAAAAGTCGCTTGGTTATGTAATTATCCCGAGAAAAATACTCAGGCAAGTGTAAAATTGACCGCAATGTGGGACAATGACCGACCGTGACTGCAACATTCACTGTTATACCTATACCTACTGCCGCTGGTAGCGGTCGCCAGCTGCACTGCATCCGATCCGACACAAGCGCAGTATTTTATTATCAATTTATTGAGAAATAAGCATAAAGGTCAACAATCAATATTAGTTCCGTCACTCGATTTGATAATATGTGAATGAAACCGACATTGACAAGGGTTTCCAAAATACTGCGACCTTTGTTCGTTAGAATATGCGCATTTTTAATGCTCCCAAGACCACACAGACCGTCCTAATAAAACATACAAAAGGCCAGACTCTTATTTGAAGAATTTTTCGAGAAGGCACGTTTCGTTTGCTCATTTTTCTTTCTCTTTACTCAGAATGGCAAAATTACAAATTAAAACATATATAGCGTGAAATTTGTCTGAAGTATAGTTCTGTTTCAAACGGGATTTGTTGATACATTTTTAATGTTGTACCTAGGTACTTATTTTTATGCTAAAAATGTAATAGTAATAATATTGGAAATCGTGATAAATCGTAAATACGCAATTTCGCCGCTGAACCCTTTCTGCATAATAAAGTATGATCTCGACTGTTTTACAAGCGTGTACCTTTTGCCGTATTGTGCAAATACGTTTTATTTCACGACATCAATCCCTTTTCCGCGTATCTCCAGGCGCTCACCGTTAAGTGAATAGGAACATCTGGCTTTGATAACGACCGCATGATTATTTAATACGCATGAGGGTAACTCGCCATTTTGATTGCCTATCCGGTTTTTAATGCTCTTTTTTGTAAATCTAATTTCTTTAGTAAATTCTGTACAGCTTTTCGATTCTCTATTTATCTTGCTCTTGTACTATTTACTAATATTGTAAGGTTCAGATCACCACATAGGTTACCTACTTAAATTGTATCTCGACAAAATGTTATCCAAGGGAAAAACAGGACGACAGGATTAAAAATAACAAATAGGTAGGTAGATACTCTAAGCCTGTCAAAAAAATAATCTCGATTCAGCTGATTTTGTTTATAGCTTTGTTGACCTTGACCTATTGGCCTTCGGTACAGTTAGGAAAACCAGTGCACCAAGCGATCTTCAATGTCAATGTTATTACATGTAAACGTAACCTGTATTTACCAGTTTACATGATAACAGCCTTTGACTTTAACAGAACCTGACTCTGTTTTTTTTTTCATAAATAACGGCTTCTATAAATATTGCGGCGCACATACATGGAATTACTTTTGTAGAAAATCAAAATGTTTTCGTTTGTCGATCCAATTTTATCGTTGAAATAAACGAAATAAAAACAAGGCGATTTATATAAAAACTTTATATTAAGAATTAAGCTTTATTAATGGAAAATGAATCATTTCGATGATGAGTTTTTACTTTTTCATTTAAAAAGCTTTTAACGTCCACAGATGAGCTCGCGCCAGTTATTTATTCGCCTCGTTACCGTAATATACGTTTTCTTAAAATATTTTTTTGTTCTAAGTAATTTCTATACAAATTTTGCTTCTTCTTAGCTCCAAACACAGTAATGTAGTTCTTATAAAAAGTTTAAATATTCTTGCTCTAAAGAAATTCGTTTCTATAACATTGAATCTATTTTGTATCGAACAAACCCTTACGAGAGAGATATAGCTTATTTTTTCTAGAATTATCCTACCTAGTCTGTTTAACATTTCAAAAACTGCTTTTTTCCAGTGTACGATGCATCAGGCCAGTACAGCGCAAGTGTGCTCTTCGGCAACGAGTTTTGGCTCGGCTCCCTCCACTCCTGCCAGGATCTGCAGCTTAAGGAATACTACGAGCATACGCCGCCATTCCCGGCAACCTTCTACGTCGCCAAGTTTAACCTCACTGTGGACAACCATCATCTTCCTCAAGTAAACTTTTGCTACTAACTTTTGTCATAATAAGTAAACTTTCAGTAAATATGCCCACTAGTCCCAAACAATCAATGTTTGCCATTACATAAATAAATAGTTCGTGGTGAGGATCTACCTCAAGACCTTCATCATGGTAGGCAGAGCTAGTACCAACTGAGCTGTAGGTACCGCTGCATACGTGTGTTTTAGCTCCAGCAAATACTATTTGATTTTTACTTTTCTCGATAAATTTACTGTGAAAAATGCAAGAGGTGTTTAGTTCAACGCGTTTTTGCCCTGAAATATTTAATGTTGAATATATTACTCGGGACACGCAAAAGCTCTCATTCTACCTAGTCGTACAGCGTAGCCTTTGGCGTTGCAAGTTACTAAAATGCTAGCAGTATTTCATCGTTCCACTTATCATGTTTATCCGCCAGGGTATTGAAAACTAAATGCGATGGTTCTCTATTGTTGAACAAGACTTGTTTCTTGTGTCATTTTTGCTATCTCGTACCACTTTTTATGTCGATACAAATATTTGCAGTAAAAGTCTGCCCTGGTCTTCATTTAGTAATTGATACTTGTTGTTTTCCTGAAAATTATAAAATGAAACATTTTATAACACGCTGAACGGAAGAAATGTCCATGAGCACCGTTTAGGTAACTAACTTTAAGTGTTCGAATGTTCTTCTTTTGCAGTTTGTAGATGCCTTTCGTGCACACTCCATAAACGCACTAACACTCAGTTTATTTGTTAAGTTAATTCTCTGTATGCCAGAGTTTAATGTAAAAGTTGCAACACAAACTGCGCCGTATAAGTTCTCTCATAACTGTCGATAAACTCACTTCGACTTTACTCGAAGCCCATTGCAATAAAAAACTAAACCTTTTTCATCCATAGCTTTTCCTGCTTCTTTCTCTCGATAGATACAAACAACTTTTCAATAAATTGGTTTTGAAATTTTTTGCAGTTTTTATTAGAAAATTGCTCCAAAACTGATGATTTATTATTGACGACGGACCTTAAAAGAACGCGAGGGGTGATTTATTAGAAAAAGGGAGAGACCCGAATTGATGGTAGATGGTATTTTAATATATTTAGATTACAGCCTTGATCGGCTTCTATGCAAATCCTATTGGATTAAAATTTTGCTTCGCCGCTGTGCAATATTTTCAACTAATAATATCAATCAAAAATTCGACACTTTGGATTATACGCCAGCTGGAACTAAATGCCGAAATAATAAAGGTAAAAATAAGGCGCCATTATTTCGATTTAATTGTAGCAAATGAAATAAACCACGTCAATGCTAATAAAGCACCAACCAAGGCGAGATAAATGAGGCAATTATTGTCAACGACTGCATTTTGCACTACCTATCGGTACTTAACACAAAAAGTGTCAGAGCTATTTGGAGATTTATTACAGAAGTCAATTCGATTTCGGGTTTTATTGCTTTCGTAGAGGTTGACCACTTTAGTTGTAAGGGTGGAGGGTGAGATTATCAAACAAAGAAAACTATCCTTTGCAAATAGTAATGGTGGTTTCGTTGCTACGGATGCCCTTTCATATAAGACGAGTGTTTCCTCGTATCCATGTCAAATCTATGGAGTTCTATTGTTTCTGAAGATAATAAACAGCCAGTTTGGTGTACTTAATATTGCCAAAAACAGGAATATATTGAGGAAACGATGGTCGAACGAACGCCGTCCCAATCAAAACGTACGCAATATAGCCATCAAACACAGCTCGTTTGGTATAGCTCTGCTTTCAGCAATGTCAATTGTGAGTGAAAAATATTTATGTGTTCACAAACATTGTTGTTAATTATTAATGTGTACATCGGAATACAGCAATATGAGCAGCTCAGTGGAGGTAGATCCGGAAAGAAAATAAATATTCATAATCATATCTACTGCCTAACCTAACCAGACTAGGTTGCTGATAGAATTTCGTGTCTTATTATGTATTCTATGTTTTTGCGTACAAACTACTTTGCTTGTATTTTGTATGAAAAATCTTAAGTACATAGTAAGATACAAAACAAACATTAATTTATAGTAAGCTTAAAGTTTTATCATCGTTTACAACCAGCGTAAATTTTTTTTTTTTTTTTATTTACCTACTTGTTTTTTATAAAATAAAAGTTAAGTAAAAAAGGTTTTATTTAACAAAAACTTAAAAGTATTTAATGTACATATCATGCCCAATTTAGCTATGAAAGTTGTAGTCACAAAGTTGAGTCAGGTATACATAGCTAATTTGTGTAGCAAAAATGAGCGTGAGAATTTTATGTAATAACTGTTATTTGGTGTTGTAGAGCAGGTTGATGACGGTCGGGCAATGCGTGCCGGCGGCGTGCCAGAAGCGGGACATGGCAGAGATGCTGCGCGTCGCAGAAAATGCCGCACTCGCCGCCGCCTCCGCCTCGTGCTTCACAGCTTCCATCAACATCAACAGCATTCGTCGCGTGCCAGGGGATTACAACGTCTACGCAGATCCTAAAGTTCATATACTCGGGTAAGACTTTTTAAGTTACTTTAGAATCTGTACATTAGCAGTTACTATCAAAATCAACAGCATTCGTCGCGTGCCAAGGGATTACAACGTCTACTCAGATCCTAAAGTTCACATTCTCGGGTGAGGCTTTCTAGGTCACTTTAGAATCTCTACATTAGCAGCTTCTATCAACAGCCTTCGACGCGTACCAGGAGATTACTACGTCTATGTAGATCGTAAAGTTCACATACTCGGGTGAGGTTCAGGTCACTTTATTAAAATTCATTGTTTCCGATAATTCAAGCATGATACAGAGTTTTTGATTGAAAATCTGTCACGATGTCTGGTCTTGATTCAGGCTTGAGTAAGCAGCTTACGAGCTTGAAATCTCATCAAATACACAGGCTTCATTTCAAGTCTGGATTTTCTGCTCATATAATTTGAACGCGAACTCAAATATACTTGAGTAAAGAAACAAATTTTTATATCAATAACGTTGAAAATTGAAATCTATAACTTCAGGTTATAAAATAGCATAATTAGTAGTAGCGAGTCTCTCAAAAGAAAATTCGCTCGTCGCAATTTTAAGTACTTACCTAAATTTTTTGCTAAAAAATTAAAACTAAGAGGATTTTCAGTCACGATTGCACGAAGAAAACTACAAGACTCGAGCGTTCTTCTTCTTATCTCTACAAAAAGAGAATGATTTGATTCCCTAGAGAATAATAAACAAATTTCAGTTCTTAGTTCCAAACTTCACGGTAAGCCCCACTCGCACCGCCTAGAGGAAAACATGCATCAGATAGACGTGACTTAGCCAGAGTTACCATGTGTTTACGATCGGTATGAAACGTCTAATAGTCAAACTCGATTTTGATTCATCAGCCAAACAAGGGTTTCCTAATATTTTTTAAGAAATTGATGTGGTCAATTTTATTTGTTACACAGGTCTTTATGTCAATTAGCCCTAAAACAAATTGCTTATCCTACTCATAACGTTATGATTGAATGACAAGTCACAGGTAGGTAATGCTGAACATTATTATAGTTGTTAATAAACGAATTGTGATAAAAATACACGACGACCAAATTGGGTCTCTTTTGCATTTTGTACCGTACAGTACAGCTTGCAAAACGAATTCACTTCACGAATTATATAAGCTATAAGCTGTTCTGCAAATGACCAAACTCGCTAGGAAAATTCTGAGAACATTTTGTAGGGGCAGCGCATTATATAAGCCGTAAGCTCTAAACATCAAAAACCAAGTATCCAAAACATGCTATCTGAGGTCGAACTGAACGTTGAAGATCCGGTACACGCTGAATTGAAAATCGAAACTTTACTCGCTCCGGATAATGAAGACACGTTGAGCTAATCTATAAAAGCCACCCACAGTGGCGCTGCACGATAGGGTGGCACAAGAAATTATGCCACTTATTTATGTCCTCACTTTAAATAGATCACCATAACATTATAATGACTAAGGATAGGTGAAAATGATTTTATATTACAGTTACATTTTCAGTTTTTTACTATCACCCAAGTTGATTCACGGGCAAAAGCTAGCTAGTCCATTAGCCATAAATCTATTGAGCGCGTTGATAGCGTCCCTTGTGTGAACGCGGTCGTTTCTCTCATACATGACATGACAGTTGATGGGTCCGTGAATAATGGTGTGGCCGGTATCACGTCGTGACCAATACAGTCATTGTTATGATTTGTGTCAATCACAGCTTGAACCTTGGTGCTATTCTGATGAATTATTGAGCATCAAAGTGACCTTCTAGTCCCTGGGTAACTTACGCCCTGACATGCATGACCTACAAGCGTTATTCAAGCTTAAAATATATGTATATATTCTTAACAACACACTAAAGGTTGACATTTACTAAGGAAAGAAAAACAACTGAAATGTTTCAAATCCTGGTGGGGAATAACATCAGCTTTTTATAATACTTAGAAATGTAAGAATCCTTCATGCAACATTGCTTTTACGACAAGTTATAAGTTATAAGGCACTTTGAAACTCAGCAAATGGAAAGTCTGAGTAGGCACTCACCTGTGGGAATAAAGCTGAGCTGGGATTTTGAACAGTAAGTAATATAGGGTTTATAGGTACTGGCACATCTTACTGTCCTAATTTTCATAATTTATGAGTGCTTCAGCCCAAGAATCTAGTTTTCTAACATTGATAAGATACAAGTAAGTTTTCAAAGAGGACCGCACCGTACATCTTTATGTGAACGAAAACAAGATTAATGTACTTTTTGTGATTGTTTTTAAGAAAACAGAACAGTAAAAAACAGCTTACCAACTTACATCTACAAAACTAAAACCACTTTGTTAAATTAACAAACTAACGTTATGTTCGCTTTGCAGTTTTGATAAGAAAACCAGAATTGAATGTAGATAAATGGTAGTAGTAACTCATTATTCACTACCAATTCACTACTGTCAAATATTAGCTTTGGTCTGATTACAAATATTCGGCAATCTACTCCTCATTCCATCGGTAGAACTAGAGGCCTTTACAGAACGTCTAGAAGCGAAACTGGTACCAAAATTTGAACCTTATTAATTCTAAGCCATCTGCTTTTAAGCGGGCTCTTTAATATAGTTTATAACACTGTTTGTTTTCCGAATAAAATAAATAAATAAAATAAACATCATTAGGTACTTACTCTGTTGTCTGATAAAATGCATGTATTGCCCTAAATAAATCTACGTTTGCTAAACTTTAAATATGTGTTCATTTCATTAAAATATATTTTATACACACATAACTCAGAGTACCTACTGTTAGGAGTTACATTGCTACGCGTAACGTTAGATAGAAACATTCCGTGGCGCTACGCAAATACGCCAGCGGCAATCAAATTGTTTCACACAATCAGCTTGATTTATTGCTTTAACTACAGCATTTATCACTAGCGTGAGATCGCGGCTTTACTTGGAAGTTGGCGTAGCTCTTTGCTTTCTACCATCAAAGCATCATCAAAGAAGTTTTAGCAAGTTTCGGTACCGAGTGTCATAAAATTGGTAGAGCTGGTATTCCCGTTTTTAACATGAATGGTTTGACTTAAGTCAGACTATAAAATATAAATATCTATTCATAGTAAAAGAAATAAAATTAGTCCTGAATAAAAATTCACCATACAAATCACTATACAATTAAGGCATAACATAGAGGTTCCTACTCAAACCTAGCCTCCATTTTAATTTTCTCCCAACTCAATTTAGTACATAATTAATATATTTATTCAATCTGTAAGATTTCTCTTGGTGACTTTACTATAAAATATAAATCGTACTCTAATTCAGAGCTCTAGATCTGTATGAAACAAACCACAAGAGTCTACAACTTTCAAAGTAATCTGAAAATAAAATTATGCAACAGGTAAATTTTCTCCACAATGTAAAAGATTCAACCGTGCGATTCTTGTAAGATTTTCCTTTCTTACTGTAACTTTAAGATTCAAACTTAACCAATTTACATAAATAATCAACTTCATTTCATACTCCTAAGCTTAGCAGCTTTATGATATTGAATACAGGCTTTGTGAGATCATCAACAATATCTCACCTTAATCTCGCTTGGATTTGCGCGGAGAAAGACGTTTCCATAGACTAAGGTTGAGCCAGCTAATTTATAAACTGCCACAATCGGCTCAAGTCTGTGTAAGAAAATAAACAGACTTTTCTGCGCTGTGCATAGTCCAATTAGCCTAGATAAACTACAGAAATATTCTTAAAAGCAAGACAAAGTTAGGGTTGCCAAACAGAGTTTTTACCGCAAAAATTATACCATCCTGTCTCTCAGCTAAGTATTGCTTCTTAAAACTAGATTTAGATAGCTGATGTACTAGTAAGTAGGTAGGTACACCTCAAACAAAGGTAACCTGCAGATGAGTTACTCTATATTCTATGATTATAACCAGGTATGTTTTCCATGTATTATAAATATCAACCGCACCTCACAACCACAACGTAGAGATATAAATTCAAAAGTCAACAAGAATAAACGAGAGAGATAACCCTAATAAACGCAGATATAATGTTTGCGAGACAGCGAGCTTCATAAAAAAAAAACCTATTTAATGCGTTTTATTTTCAACAGGTCTGCGGTACTTATTGTTGCGATTCTAATGCTGGCTGCCTCACTGTACGAAGGATATCTGGAGCGGCGGTACCGCCTCCTCAACGAAAAGGACCTGGAGCTCGCCCATGAGAACCATAAGCAACCTGTTGGTACTTCCGTTCGATTTACTTTTTATAGCGTGTTCATATTATTTGAATAAAAACTCAATTCATCAAAAAAAATCTGATGTGATATGAAACTTTGCAAAGTAAATTTTTTTCTATATGAGCTAACTTCCAAAAGCAAAAAAAGTAAAAAAAAATTCATGAGTAACATTATAAACGGAAAATTCAAAATACTAAGTAGTAAAATACCAAAGTTAAAGCTTTTGTTAGTTTAACATCTTAGACTTTAGTCAAATGATTTCTAAAATTCTTAAACATCCAAATTGCTTACATATTTCATAACGCGAAATCTTATTTTTCTATTTTGCTAGAGAATCTGAAATGCACTGAAATCTGAGCATAAACATTTTTAAAGCCAAAGTGTGACCAATATATACCTACTCTCCAGAGTTCCATGAACGTTCCACTGCCACTGGCTAAAACATTATCGTAGCTAACAGCTTTACAGTTTAGTAACGTGGAAGTGACAGCTTATTTCACAGCAATATCTAGAAATTTTTGTATGGTAGCTTTGGCTGTTGCAATTCTAATATTTATATTTTTTATAGTATTGCGTGACATTTTACCTAAATTAATCTCAATACTCGCTCAGATCAAAAGGGTTCAAGTATGATTATTTGACCGAAACATATAATACATATTGTTGCATACAATATGTATACAAAACATTATGTGGTGCACTCATGAAACTAAAATCATAATCAAACAGTCAAATCATAATAATGTTTGCTACAATTATGCCTAATGCTTAAGTATCGCTTGTTCTACATTAGTTGTTTTTCTTAATCTTGCATATAGTTGCAAACAAATGTATAATGTTACTTTTTTTCTTGCTCGCACATAAATGTTACTTTGATAGCTACGTGTGGTCTCCGTTCGGTGTGATATTTGACCTTTCCGGAATCAATACGAAACAGTCAAACCCACTCCTTCCAATATTGTTTTTGTTAATAAGTCACGAAAGGATTAACTGGGACAGTAATGGATTAGTTTGATAGCAGCGCCCTTAATGGATCATCTGTACGGACAAGGCCGGAAGGTTATTGGGGGATGTTAGACTACATACTACCCTTAACTGAGAGATCGTTGACAAACATGGAGTTTCTGGAAAACGTACTTATGTAGTTGATTGAAATCGGCTATCGGGATAATAAATATCATAGAGAAATAGAGACCTTATATATAAAGCGGTAATGGACAAAGGAAATCATTTAGTCAAAACCAATTCCCATAATACTTACTTGTTTGCTAACTCGACCTAATTTTCAAGATTTTACCGCAAACGTCAGATGAATGGCATTGAAAGAAGATTGTGTGGGTTATCATAAGAAGGAAATTCGTAGAAAACGTTGGCGTCTGGCGATGATAAATCATGTAAATATTCGTATAATTGAAAATCGACGAAGCGACTAAGCGGGGCTTCACAATGCCGATACGAAGCCGAAAAGTAAAACAGATGCGAGACGAGTAATATGTTCTTTTGTTTATAGAATTGGACTTATTTATTTCGGGGCAAACAAATCAAGCATAACTTGTTTTGTCGATCAGTAATTTGTTGCATCATTTTAATCGATTAAAATACACCGATATAGTTATATCAAAACATCTCAGAACTTTCTAGTTGGCTGACCATCTTTATTAAAAAAGTTGAGTAGCATAAAAAGCAAGAATTAAAGCTTGTCTGCCCAACAATTTCCACGCGGCCAGTCGCATCAGTTAAAAAACCCTTTGAATGGAACTTGCGGGCCTTTTCGGTCATGTTATTTAATTTTATTTTTAACGAAACACGCTGTTGTGGTTTTGTTCCACTTTGTTAGGTGTGCCTTTGGGACCGTTTTATATCGTTCGACACGTACTGAACCTCTTGTTGGTACTCTACGGAAAATATACTCGCACTACGTTTATTACTGGCTTGTGCTCCATTTACTTTAATTTGAAAATACTGGTACTATCTTGGGGAATTTAAAGTTACTTTAGCTTTTTCTATAATATTATTTGATATTTCAACAAAATGAGCCTAAACAATTTTCATGCGGTCATGAAGCTATAACATTTAAAATATGCATATTTTGATTTATTAAAAGATGAACTCGATTTGAATGAATTGAAAATTATAATACTGATAGTAAATATAGTATCAGATATGTATAGTTATTAGTCGGTAAGTGCGCGTATTTACATATTTTTATAATATTATTCAGAAAGAGTTAATCATTATTAATTAGGTGCATGCTACGATTAATATAATAAGACTTTCCACCAGTAATCTTTGGTAGTTTGTAGATAAAGCTTTTCAAGTAGGTACTTACTCTGTAGGTACCCAAAGCCATTATAACGGAGAAGTTTGTAAAATTGCTGCCATTAATTTCACAAACAATAGGTAATGGTGAGATAATTTTATAATGAACTTTGTTTTTATGCCGACGACCCTTTGCCATTTATTATGCCCTAATGAAGAGGGTTGTTTGTTTGATGTGACTATTTTAAATGGACCCTAATGACCCTTACGTCCTTGTATGTACAAAGAAATTATCTTCATTATGAAAGTTAAATACGTCGTCTTTAATGGTATAATATCGAATGATTTTATGCTGATTCCTTAAGTTTTTTTTTATTGTATTGTAGCACTGAAACAGTAACGTTATTACAAGTTGCAAATAAGGGTGGGAACCGAGCTCCATACAGTTTTGTCCTAGACTTTTTATGATTCTTGGATCAAGTTGGTTGCAGCAGTGAGGAAGCCGATTGCTCTGGCTTCGTGCCATTTCCAAAATGGCCGTAAATCAGGGGCTAGCGTTACGGTTTCACTTTGGACGGAAATTTTTCACACAGATTTTATAAAACTTTTACTGTGCTTACCGATGTTTCAAGTTCCTCCTTGAATCCGTTGAGTAGGTATTCATTTTGTCAGTAAAATATTATTGCATCAGGCGGTCATTCATTAAATTATATTATTTTCAATTAACATATAACCTTCTATAAGTCCCTTCTCTCATTACTAATTTCCCAACTTTTGTTATGAAATTGTAAACTTATACAAAAACTAGTTTCAAGGGCTTGTTGGATCATTCTATGACTGTAAATCACCCTGTTTTATGTATTTGCCCAACGAGTTCATTGTCACGCCCTTTTATAAAATATACTATGCGGTAGAGGCAACCAATGTACTAAGTATTGGTACATAGCTACAGTATATGTGAGGCTGTTTTTTTTGCTAGCAATTTGTATTTTCAAAAGTTTCAGTTTTTTGATGTTGCGTGCACTTGCGTGTTATACACACTGGCCGATACTGACACGACATTGACACGATACGGACATGTATGACATTTTATCCATCGATATCGTGTAGCTGTCGTGTCAGTGGCAATGTTATACAAAGATTACTATGTATTCTAAGTAGGTACTGATTTGGATCAGTTGAACTATCTATAGATCGTTTGCAACGGTCTGTAGATAGCTCAACTGTTTCTTATGTATTTTATATGACAATGTACATTTTGTAAATACTGTATAGTCGTAAGTTTGTTTGTGAATAAAGTATTTCAAATATTTCTAAGTAGGTACTAAAGCATTTGAAAGATTGTGGTGCCGAAACCTGCTCGTAAAGATAGATTAGGAAATCAACAAACCATCTAAAACTTGAATAAGCCTAGTTGTGGGAATACCAATGATTACCTAACAAAGTTCCGATGGTTATTATCTATTGTTCTTTACAATGTAATTGACAGCGTGTAACATTTGCAGAGCAATAACAACGTGCAGAGTGATGTGAAGCCAACAGACAATGGTGATAAGGACCTTCGACGAGAAACATGCGGTAAGACTCCATGATAAACATACATTTACTAGTTAGCGGCCTATTTCCATAATCTTATTTATTTTACATATTTTTCACTGGTAAATAAGACCAGTTTTTTACAAACATAATATTACCGTACTACACTAACACTTGCTAGAAAATATTCGACAAGTTGAACAAGAAACAAGATATATCTAAGCCCTCGCAATTTACGGGATTCATGTTCGCAATAAAAACTATAAGTAGCACAAGTTTTTATAGTAACCATGAACCTTTTGCGGAAGACGTAAACCCGTACCTGATAAATCAATCATCTTAACTATTTGGGTCAAATATTTATTTCTAGAGTTCCAGCATACAGTCTGCCAAACTTTTCCAATTTGCAAGTTCTTTCAGAGTTTTCGAATGCTAACATTTTTATATTGAACTTCTAGTCTAATAGACTAATGATAGTCTGAGTAAGTTTTTGTTTGAGGACAACCGAAATAGGTTTGTAGAAAATAACATTATTTCTATTTTTATTTATAATACTTACTTATAAACGTACAACGAAGGTTGCTTCGTACGTTTTTTCTCTAAAATATAGAGCAAGATCTATTCCTATAACGATATGTAGAGTTGAATTTCATAATTTTTAATTAACACGATACTTGTGTGTAATCAAATACAAGCGGTTTTTGTATATTTTCTACCTCGCCGGGCGTTGTTAGGCCCTCGACAGAGTGCACGCTATTTAGAACTTTAATTTTACCATATTTTGAATCAATTTGAAGTAAACACACGAGCCGTGATGTTCGTTTTGATGCATCAAACACCATAAATATAAGATTCAAACATATTTTACGCAGTGCTATTTGTCGCGTAGATTTTGCTTTTGTTTTCCCGCTGGTCTATTATCACGTGTTCACGGTTGAGAAGCTACGGCGATGTGCAAATACCCTGCTGGGTGCGACGTTGTGAAGCTTTGTTTACACTACACCTACGCTACGCAACTATCAAATTAGAGTTTCCCCGTGCCAGTGGGTACTAGATACGGCTTAGTCCGCTACCAGATTATTAAGCAAATTATTTCCAAATTAGACTATAAAGTTTTTACGTTGGGTTTTGTGGTTTTTGCAAAGCTTAATATAACATTTTATGCTCACGGTATTTTCAACACAAACAGCTCTTGCTCTTATTTTTCTACTGTGGAAAGGCTATTATTGGAACCTCTTCAAACGAGGATAATCGTCACTATCTACGGCAGGTAGGCCTGTGGTTTACCTAAATGTGTACCTACAATCCGTTTGACACTCCAAATCCCCACTGGTTGTTTCACGTAAACAGCTTATATTGATTTAGCACAGAATTATCTGTGGTTTATTGGATTTCAGCAAACAACGGAAGCGACATTTATTATGTTTGTTTTGTTTTGATTCCAATAAAATAAACTAACGTAGCACACGAGACAACTTTACGAGCCCGCGCTGAAATTCACAAAAGCCCGGTAGCTTATTTATTGTTGATTCTATCTCAAAAAGACAATCAATTCTCATAATACGTAAGTTCAATACCTTGTTGAATACAATACCCAAAGTTATTAAAGACTATTAAGATCCGAAGTAATAAATAAAACAAAACTGTTTAGGTAATAAAAAAATTATAGAGCTTTGCGTTAATTAACCTTGGAACAAATAGCTATTGCAAATTACTGAATAATAGCTTTATATTTAGCCGAATCCCGTTTCATTAAATTTAATGATCGTTGTTCGGTGCCTTAATACCTTTAACTTAGTAGTGATATAAAGTTGCTTTGTTTGGTAGGTATGTGGTCAGAGTTGCTGCTGTCATTCTCAATACTATCGAACGGACGAACCATACTCAGCACGGAGCGACCCAACGACGGAGCTCTCACTTGTGTGCATGGAATGAGGTAAATATTTCATTTGAACAGCTTACCACGTACAGCGTAAAACCCATTTTGACTTGATTTAAAGCATTTTATGCAAAATGTATTTTTCATCCTCTTGCATTAGTTTTATTCTACGTTCAAAGAGTTTGAAAAAGTATTTTCCAATGTTTACCAATTGTCTTTGGAGGACGATAAGACCCACAAAACGTGCTCGCCCACACAAATTTTAGATAACACACACAAATATCTACATACTTATAATAATATAGTTTTCACGTAGTAACGAGTCCCAAGGGATATAGAATAAATATGACATGAGATGAGAGTAAACATGCCCGCGACATTTTTGGAGGCTCTATAGTTTATAGCGGGTTTTAGTGAAGCATCAAAGCAGAAATACTTAAAGAAACGCGCGGAATAAAAATAAGTTATTCACAAAAGAAAAAGTACCAAATGGTCCTATTTAGTTAGTAGAGCTTGAACTTTTGTTAGGCATTTTTTCTTGTACGTGTAGGTGTGCCTACGTCAAGGAAGTTCATTTGCTGATTGAACCCCTCAACTTAGTCGCTATCAAACTAGTACTATCAGGTTACGCCCGGATTTCAGGAAATTAATTCAATTACTGCCCAGTTTGATTCATGTCACTGATACGTGATCAAATTGATCCTGCTGCAGCCGTCGTGCAGACTTTGACAGGGCTCAGCGCGGTTGATTAATTAAACGATATACTAGGCTAAAGCTGTTAATGCGGAATATACCAAGCGAGGACTAACAAGCAAACTCATCAGTCATAGAGTTTTCCCAACATAAAGGGAGAATATATTATCGTACGCCGTTTCTTACCTTTCTAATGTTTAGTAAGTACACGGTAGAACAAGGAAGTATTGTTTGAATGAAATTTTCTAAATAACATTGACCGTACCGTGGGGAAATTCACCGGAGATTTTTGAAGGCCTTTCACCAGCGCGTTGAGTACAAAGTCTACTGTTGTGATTGGGTTCACACAATTATTTGTCTATGGTTCCGAAGTTTCAAGGAATCCGCAAAACTGAAAATAGTTTCGCTGTGACCGTCGTGTGTTTGTCTTCCGTATTTCAAAACAGCTTTGCTCGTAAATCAGGTACACACAGGGAGCGCGCAATGTGGTGAAAAACTTTTAAAAACATTTTTCTTGCTTTCATTTTTATAATAAAGTTGGTCGATTTTACTAGAAGGCACGATAAGGATGCTTTTCACTATTGTACAGCAAGATTTTATTTTACTCGTCCTATTTTCTGTGAAAGACTTATCCGGGAAATTATTAACATAGGATCTATTTACGTCACCAAGCAGCTTGCAATATTGTGTTCAGAAAGGAGATTGTTTTGAACGTTTTATATTTTCTTCTAGAACGTAATACTCATACTAACTTAGTGGGTAAAATTAATGTTGCTTTCAGATTTATATCAGTGATATGGGTAATAATGGTACATACCTATCTGACTGTGTTTTACGTGGCTGACAACAAAGTGATGCGGGTCATCACAGAGCGAAGCTTTTTCTACCAATCAGTCGGCAACGCGTCATACTGTGTCGACACATTCTTCGTCATCAGGTAAGTTTGGTCCACATGAAAATGCTCCTGTCAGTATACAGAATGGATTTTTGACACGACCATTACTTTACTATACGAACAACTTTTTTGGAAACGATGCTATATGAATAGTTTGATATATATTTTACTGGCATGTATTAATGAAAATAAAACTGAGGCCAGTAAAGATTTTATCAATAAAAACAAAGAAATAAGTAACAGATATTACTTACTAGGATAATAATATGGTTTTTGTGTTTGTATTGTTGATAAGGGCAGTCTGCCCCAATAATTTAGGCCTCTTACTGCTCCCGTCTCAAAATCCTACCCTGTATACATTCTATCCTAATATTTATTCTATTCATTTGCTGACGTAACTCATAGGATGATATCTATATATTATGTGGTACTATATAAACTCTATGACATAGGTACACGTGTTAGGAAATGTAGCTCACATTATGCGCATACATTTGCGTATTTTATTGTAAAAATATGTTTGTAGGCATCTTTCTCTGTCGACATTCATCACTTTATACGATTTGACGAAATATTACATTATCTTTACACGCTCGTATTTCTCCTAAATTGGTATACTTACATATTTAATTGCCAGAGTTTAATATAATTACGCAAGCTGTTCAAACAACTGGGTCCGCTAAGCTGTTTTACTGCAGCTTGCTTTTCATACTAAGTAAAATAAAATTGCTTCATGATTTTAAGTGCCCTGCGTTCTCCGCTCGACTTCATGATGTTTATTGAAAACTTGTACTTATTAAAAATAATATGTTTGTTTGTAAGCTCACTAACACTTTAATATCATAGTCTTTTTAATACTTTTAATTTCGTTAATTAATGCAAAATTTGATTTGATTTTTTTAAAGACAAAGCCGAAAATGCAATAAAAACCTTATTTAACATACTCGTAAATTATACCACAATATTGTAGCTATAAGATTGAATCAAACGAGACCGTGGTATTACGTTTTTTAGGCTAATTATAACGCTGATTATTTTCTTATTTTATAAAAGCAGCCACCGAGAGCTTATCGTCATGCAAAGTATCTTCAACCTGCGGTTCACTATAATCTAATCCTGTAAATCCTGGCTCACTGCCACTCTTCTTTAAAGACTTGAAAGTTTTAAAGACTTTAGAGTTACACACAAACTATCTTTGTAGAAAGGAATTGTATGTACCTAACGAAAAAAAGCTTTATTAACAAGTAGGTAAACATCCTGTCAAATTTTTTGGAACGTCTTATATCTTGTGAATATTTCAGGCGGTAGTCATAAATATGGTCAAACTAATTTAGTCAATTCCCATATTTTCCAATAGTTGTCTAGATGACATGCTTTCAAAGTAGTGAATATGTAGTTGTGTATAATCCGTACTTATTGATATAAGCCGCGCTGCTTACCCGTTTTGAAGTGTTCAATTAAATTGGTTGGGAACAATAAACGGGGGAGGTAAGGGTGCGCTTAATAGAACAAGAGAGGTACCTACTGCTCAAATCTTCTATAGGACGAATTATTATCAAATCACAGCTATATATATCCTTCGCGTCACAGCTCAATTGCTATTTACTGGCCCTTAAACTTTTTATCAGTCGTGGGTTCGATACCCATCATCGAGCAAATATTTGTGTGATATTTTCAACTTTCTTGACTAGGAATGAGATGTTTTAGGCGAGTTTTTATCGCATGTTAATAGGTATTCTTTTCACAATATAATTCCAATAGCTTTGTTGTATTAACTTATTTTGTCCATTTAAAGGTTTGACTATTATTTTGTTGCTATATTGATGTTTCTGTCTACAGTGGTATCCTGGTGACCATCCTATTCCTCCGAACAGAAGAAAAGAAAGCGATAAAGAAAAGCGAACGAGCTCTCAGCAAAAACCTAAACGGCTACACGAATTCCGCCTTATCAGTCTCCGTCATCAGTCAACAATCCTTTAAAGAGGACTTGCTTGACAAGCCTAAGAAACGATGCTACAGCAAAGCTGACCTGATATACGTGATACGGAACTTTTTTGTTCTATTTAGCTACAGAATAGTGCGTCTTACTCCAGCCTACGCGTTCGTGATTGGTCTGAATGAAATAGCCTTACGATGGACGCACGATAACACAGTATTTGAACCAGCCATCTACGACCATATAACTTGCGATAAATATTGGTGGAGGAATCTTCTGTACATAAACAATTTGTTCCCTCAGAAGGATATGTGCATGGTTTGGTCGTGGTACATGGCCAATGATACTCAGTTCTACGTGGTTGGCATCATTCTTCTATTAATTTCTATCAAGTAAGTATTTTTAACTTGTTTTTGATGAATTTTCTGGAGCGAAAGGGATTTTAACACATAAAAACTTGAAATTTATATTTGAACGCGATAGCTAACTATTAACTCAGTTGAATTCAGAACGGTCACTTTGTTATTGAGAACAAAGCAAGAGCTTTTTATTTTTTGAGAAGTTTGTTTCGGTTTTATAATTATATTTTGACGCAATAATTTGAGCGAGTCTTGTCGTTTATTTCCAGTTTGAAGCCTTGAGAAAAAGGCACTTTGTTTTTAAGGCCTTTGTGTAATTAAGGACCAGCTTCGTTTTGTAGCGTTTCATGAACCGCATAGATATTTTAAAAACAATTGTTTGTTCATTCGTTTCGCCTAAAACTGGTAATATGTCTCAAATTTTTGCAAATGGAATGAAACTGCTTATTTATTAAGCTAGATGAAGCTAATTTGGTAGTGGCAAGGCAACACAGTTGATTTCCATGTAAAAAACAATAAGTAAACAGGAAATAATTTTTTTTAGTACTTACTACTTTTCACTTTTTTTACTGTGTAAAGAACTCTTAGCACTACTCCATTTTCATTAGGATTTAAACATTATTCATTTATTTCTGCTAAAGTTCTTTTTCTTTTTTGTGCTAAATTATTAAACGAGTATGGTCTAAAAAGGCTTTACTCTTCTTACAATGACTGAATAGAGTCATTTTGTAAATAAACAAAATGAAAATTCCGGAAATAGTTCGTAATTTGATATGGAGACGTCACGAGAGTACTATGAACTCTTGCATACTAAAATTCCATTTGTTCTGATGCTACGCGAGTGCTACGATCTCGTAGCTCGTATCTCGTAGCACTGCTCTATATTCCAATTATTTCGACGAAAGTAATTCTCTTCAGTAGTTATTCATTCATGCTATACGTCTCTTTCAGTTGCGTGAAAGGGCGGAAAAATACTGCTCTGGGAAATATTACTAGCTATTATATTATTAAATTACCAGAATGAGTACAAAAAAAATATCGCCTTCATAAATATGCTAAGTAAAATAACAGTATAAACTGTTTTATTCGAAAATGTTTTTTTTACTCACTTGAAATCTCATCTGAACCCTCAAACAGCAAAATCTGAAGTAGAAGCGGGCTGGCTCCTACTTCAGATTTTGCTATGTTTGAGGGTTCATTGTACAACCTAACAATATAAGCATACAGGTCTGTAAATGATGTATAATAATTGCAATAAATAAGCTGTATACAGATTTATACATGAATATGATAAAGTATATGATTGTACACATTTATCGCCAGAAGTTTTCGAAAGTAATGATAGATGATTTGCGTGCATTACGCAAATGATCTGTCATTTATAGCACAGGATTACTTAGTTTTAGTAACAGTTATAATTGTATACCTATTTTTATGAATACTAATAAATATTACTATTACTATATCCCGAAAAGTTGCGTATTAAACTTAATTTCCTTCAGGCATCCTAAATTTGCGATGACGTCACTCGGCTTCATCATGCTGAGTTCTTGGGCTACTACCATCTACAT
Organism: Ecliptopera silaceata; assembly: GCA_932527185.1. Taxonomy (NCBI): domain Eukaryota; kingdom Metazoa; phylum Arthropoda; class Insecta; order Lepidoptera; family Geometridae; genus Ecliptopera; species Ecliptopera silaceata. The sequence goes on along the minus strand of OW052193.1, from coordinate 8,119,695 downwards.
ATCAGTGTGGCATCAGTACAAGGCTCGCATTCAAGAACCGTTTGAGATGTTCGACCCGCTGTATGACAAGCCTTGGTCTAGAATCGGTCCATATTTAACCGGTGAGTATTATTTTCTGGACGAAATCGATTGTGAAGCTTGTAAGTATGTATTTTTTTTCTTTTTTCGGTAAGTAGGCTAATATGCTTATTGCATAAAGTATTCGTTAAATACATTTAAAAATGTCAATTCAAAACTAAAGTTCATAACACGTATGATTTTTAATCGGATGAATCTAAAAAATTCGGATCGAAATTGCGTTTTGCCTTATACAAATTTTTTGATTTAATTATCTAGACTCGTTCGAATGAAACCCAGACTATGGGCTCAGGTTACGATTGTATTGTTCTCAAATTTTACGATGTTTTTTTCTGTAAATTATGAATAAACAAACATAACATTAGGATTCGGGGCAAATAGCATGCAATTCAAGTTTATGAGGATGTCGTTGAGCCGAAGCTCTCCGTTTAGACATGTAACCCTTCGATTTGAAAGTATAAATTCAGGTCCCTTTTCGATTCTTTCTGATTACATGAAAGAAAAAAGTCCCATAAATTTTCTATCAGACAAGAAGGTAAATCAAAGATAGATAAAAATACAAGTGATGCAATTTGATAACTAATTGCAAAATTTTCAGACAATCAAACAAGTTACGGCCGGTTTCTCGAACGATGATCAACGAAAAAATCAAATAATTACTATGTGTCAAACTCGGATCAATCGTGATTTGGGTTTTCAGAAACCGGCCGTTAGAGGTATTACCGAGTTGAGTTAGGCAGTTAGCAACTCAAGTGACCTTCGTATTCTTATTTAATTCGTTTTTAAGTCGCTTGGAAGCTTCTAAAGAAAGTACCAAAAAACGCAATTATGTAGCTACAAAGTTGTATGTCAAATACCAACTTTGCAATTGAATTGAAACCTGTCTAATCTGAATTCTAAACTTTTTTGACACATTTATGTGCCAAAAATGTTTAGAATATTTACGAAATTTTCGAGAAAGTTTTAACCACGATTACTTATCGAAAATTAGCTTCTTGTTTAAAAACAAGAAGCTAATTTTATATCAACAAATTAGCCGAAAAATACGACACTGCGAAAGTAATCGTGGTTAAAACTTTCTCGAAAATTTCGTAAATTAACGTAAAAGGAATTTCAGACTAGGCTACTTGTTATTCTGGTTTGTTTGATGTGGAGAATTGTTTCACATATCTCATAATAGTAGCAAACAATGTATCGTGTGTTTGTTTGTGCTACATACGTTTTGATCTGTACCCAACATCTGGGATAGATGATTAGGTATGTTACCCACATTTGTAAAAGTTGTAACTGTTGTTCAAAAAAACTGTTAACGGCAACTTTCTTGAGATTTTTCACTTGAAAACTTGGAGATAGTATACTTATTACTATAAGTAGACTCCTTTTTTTTTGTCAGTTTGCCTTTTCAGTATATGGAAATCTAATTTTAAAAAAGTAGTTTACAATCGAAATTTTACAAAAAAAAAATTTGTTAACTAAACCAACAACAGACCTTTGGTTCTTATTTACAACTCTTTATATATGTATACTTACAGCGAATCTGTTAAATATTATCTGCCATTTAGAACGCAAAACAATCAAGGCCGTTTTAACTCATTAAAACCTTCTAAATAATTTGATAATCTTAATCATAAGAGCGTTTTCACATAATCCGATCCGATATCGGTGTCGGACGCCGATCCGATATCGGGGTAAGTAAAATGTATGAAATATGTACCTCCGATATCCGATATCGGACCGGACAATATGAAAGACAATATATTTAGAATAATATATTTAATGCATTTTACTTCGCCCGATATCGGATCGGCGCTCTAAGTTAGAGCCTTTTTTGCGCAGATTAATGTCAGAACTATATACCAACTTTTGTTCTTATATGATACAGGTATGATGGTCGGTTGGTTCCTCCATCACACGAAATGCCAGATAAAGATGCCGTACTGGCTCGTCGCGTTGGGATGGCCGAGTGCTTTGGCGATCATGGGCAGTCTTATCTTCAGCATGGTCAACGGATACTTCGAAGTATGGCCCACTGCTTTCTACGTTAGTGTTGGCCACACAGGTAAATATAATAAATAAAATAGTAAATAGAAGTATCAAAAAAAATAATAATTAACAACATAAATCACAAATATTAATTTAAAAGAAAAATATGCAGGTACATTATACTAACAATCAATTTATCTAAAATTAACGAGGATGAAGTAGCAGGCAGAAGCGTATCTGATCTATTTCATGTAATAACTCTGATAGTGGCATCGGATTTAAAACTGTATCTCAATCATAGCATATGCCATACGACAAGTAATTCTTGTGAGTGACTCAAATTACAGTATTCAATCTTCCTCCAGCCGATTGAAAATTACTCTATAACTATGTTATTTTAAAAGGTCCAAACAATTTGAGAATGTCTCTATCCCTTTGTGAAAAAGTTCTATTATTAGTTTTCTGTGTTAAAGAAGAAAGCATGGAAAGGTCGAAAAAACTTCTAAGTTTCTTAAAAACATTTCAAATTCAATAGACCAAACTCTGTATTCAATAATGTAGACTTTTTGTGACCGAAAAAGCTAGAACCCAAGAAACGAGTGGGTCTTTACATAACCCTGCGGTCGCTTTTACGCTCGATTAATCACCAGAACACTTGCTTTCCTTACGGGTACGCCCTTACAAGCCTCAGCAATACGAAATTACTACCTTAAACCCCTGCCTAAAATCTATTGGTTTGGAAGAAAGAATTTAACGTAGCACGTTTTGTCGGAGTGAGCAGTCTGTGAAAATCGGTCTATTGAATCGGAGAGGGACAAATGAAACTGTCACAAATGTCTCTCAGTCTTCTGAAGTTTATCCCTTTGTCGTCCGTGAAATACATGGCCGTCTAACACCCGTATTCACAAAGCGTACTTGCTTAAGTATAGCATCAACACTGTGCAAAGAATGCCATTTTGCAGTGCGTTCCTTTTGACAAGCCTTCAAACTAGCCCGTTTCCTTAGCTGTTCGTTCATTTTGACGGACGCATAGTGCGCTCTGACACTTAAGTATTGTTTCTGGATTGGTTTCGCTAGCCCTGTGCGCATGTGCACACTATGAGACCTCACAGTAATGTTTGTGAATACGGGTGTCAATGTCTTGATAAAATGACGATAGAATTCTAATGTATTTGAAATACTGCAATTTGATTTGAACCCAAGTAATATTATTTCTGTTTGAATGCTGTTGCAAAACAAAGAGGCGCTTTCCGAAGCAAATCTCATTTTACTGAGATTTGAGCGTAGCTTTTACGTACACATCAATGCATTCAATAGGACCCAGCATATACCATTGTATCTTCACACTGACACACACATGTAGAAATGAGAAATAGGATATCATGTTGACTGTGAAACGGTGTAGTCATACAGTATTTACCTATAATAAACTATCTATAGTGCATACTTTTATTTTTAGTTTCTTACTTTATTCGATAATAATCTGATGCCCGCGACTTTGTTTAACAATCGTTATTTTATGGGTAATTCACACAATATCTCTATAAATTATAAGGAGTTTGAGAGCCATTGAGTTATTATGATGTACCTACATTCAGTAGTTTTTGCGTGAAAGAGAAACAAACACACATTCACACATTCATCCATCCATGAAAACTTTCGCGTTTATAATACTCCTATTAGTAAGGTACAGAGTCCTACAATAAGCTACCTACTATACTACATTACGAATTTAACTATCTAATTTTGTCAACCTGTATTTTAATAACAAAATTTTGATTATTTTATATTGATTTACATAAAGGTTTTGTATATTTCAGCATGGGGTGCAGGCGTGGCTTGGGTAGCAATATCATGTTGCAGTGGATACGGAGGTCTCATTAACTCTGCGCTATCGTACCGAGGACTGTTGCCACTGAGTCGGCTGACTTACTGCGCCTACCTCGTGCATCCGACCATCATGATGTACACGTCATTCCTGCTTGATGGACCTTACCATATGGAAAACTCAACTGTGGTAAGAAGTTAAATAAGAAGAAAATGGATAATGACCAGATTGCCAACATGCACAAGCTAACATTCAAAACTTTTTAGATAAGTCTCTAGGTTTAGGTATAACTATCTACAAATAGTATTCAATCTTTCTCTGAACTGCAAAGCAAACAACAAAAACATTGTGAGGATTGTAGCAATTATGGAACCAATTAAAAAAAGCGCATATCTATATTTATGAAAAGTTAAATATCAGGAAATCCAACAGGCTGCGCAAATTTTTAAACAAATAAATCCAAATATCTGCGCCAGTTTTTTTTTAAACAATACAAACTATTTCTCTATAAATAATAAACAGATAGAAATCAGTAAAACTGCCACTCAAAATACTAACAAACCCGAACTCACATTAAAACTGAATAGCACTCGATCCGGATTATCCCACATCACATGACGCAAAATCAAAATGACCGATGATATATTATTCAGCAACGCTTAAAAGGTTTTCCTTACCTCCCAAGTATGTATTAAGTTGACAAGCTAGAAGGTATTTCCACGTATATACAGAGTTTTCAACCAGTTTTATCCAGTCCAGCGTCTTTATCTGTTTGCCGACTTAAGGGCCCTTCGACCTTTACTTAATATAGAATACACAAAACATTAAAGATAACCTTTTTACATGTTTTCTATTATATAAATTATATTAACTTGTGAGCAATACGTAACTTTGCGTTGTTTTTAATGTAACAAACAAGCAAAATGAAATTAATAAACATTAACATTTTTATAAATCACCAGCTACTTCCTTTTTTTTTTTTTTTTTAACCTATACTGTCCCTCTGCTGGGCGCAAAGGTCTCCCCCAAAGCTTTCCACCGGTCCATCCCGGTCTTTGGCGATGCTCCACCAATCCCTCTCCTGGGCGTCCAGATCATCCTTCCAACGCCTCTTCGGCCTAACAGCTACTTCCTTAAATAGCGGATATAAATGATAGAAATGGAAGTGATCTTAATACTTTCATCTGTCGCAGTCCCCTTAAGCAGTCTACTTTACCTAATCTTTTGAGTCCTCTTTGGTCAGTCTATCTCCTCCAGCTTTGGAGTTATTTTAAAAACGTTTAAGCTTCTTTCGACTGAATTATTTTCTACGGAAATGAAACACGTATTTAAACGAAATACCGATCAGTGGGATCTTATTGCCTCCATTAATCTTCGTGTCAGTCCAAGTTGAGACAGCAAAAAGTGTTGGCCCAAATTTTGTCGAAACGCGCGAGGCGAAACAATACATGGAAATAAGTGATACCTACATCGTTTTACTAACGACAGTATTTTAGCTAATCTGCTAAATGTAAAGAGAAAGTTGATGAATATACCGATTGCTTTAAAAGTGTTTCAAAAATTTCCAGTAAATAGAAATTTCAGTAAACTGAAATATCTACTGCCTGCAATCAACTTAAAGAAATGACTAAAGATACAACCAAACTAACTATTATATATAAATTCGACGAAGTAAATTATTCTTTACGTTGCCTATGGTAATCTTCTCTAAAGCGCATTCAAAAAATTGACAAGTATGATTTGAGTCTGGCCCTGAAAATGTGAACTTTTGATCTTCGAAAACCATCTTCTCTTCTTTCTTTTTCTTTTAACCCTCAATATTATATTTGTTACGCAAACGTGGCTTTTGGGTCAGCCCTTAAAAAAATAATGGCTTTCTAAAAGCTTTGTCCGTGAAACTTGAAACATCGAGATTTACTTAATTGCAACTCTGTGTTCTCAATAACAAAAAGTAAAAATCAGATTATCGAGGAATACTTGTCAATATTTTAGAAACTTAAAAAAAGTTCCTTTTTCGTCATCTTCAATAACTTAAGCTCCTACACAATATAAGCTGTCAAAAGTATCTATCTATTTTGATAGAGAGATTTATGTTTGTTGGATATATCATCACACTATTTCGGTAGATTCTTTACGTACAAATACTTTTTCCCAAGGAAATTGAAGTTTGGGTACAATGCTTTTCGCGGACCGCAAAGTATATTATTATAGAATACGCCTCAGTATTATTCCAAGCAACAAATAAAAGCGAGGGTGAGATTATGGTGATGTCTTCATATTCGACCAGATTGCCAATATCCGCCACCCTTTGCGTGACCTATTTTGTTTTGATTTCGACAAAGTGCACAACATAAAAACCTATGTCCAATATTCACTAGGAAAGCTCACTGGGTATCATCAATATTCTAAACTACACAGACGCGAACATATTAAACTGCTCAGTATAAATCAATGATTTTATAAATACATATAAACCTATGTTCAATGAAACTTTCACTAGTAAAACTCACTGGGTATAATAATAATACTCTGAAAACTAAAGAGACGCGAAATTAAAATGGTCGGCATAAAGCAATGATTTTATATATACTAGGCATAAACTTAAACACGCGAACGGTATATAACTCTATTTCTCTGTAATAAACTAATGATCTTCTATACTAAACATAAACACGTTTTATTTTTTTAATATGTTCGATTTCATTACAATGCTAATTTGGTAATTTTTCTCCATCGCATTACACACCTAAATTATTCATCTAGCCCCAAGCTAAGTAGAGCTTGTGTTATAGGTACTAGAAGACTGACATACTTAATACAATACATTACATAGATGGGTATTTTTTATTATACATATAAATACCCAAACTACTTATATCGTATTCTTTTATTTAACATTTTAATTTAAAATAACTAACAGATTTCAAAGGCCGCCATCGACTAGGAATATGATTAATTTTATCCAATAGTTAAATCCTATTCCAAACGTTCACGGTCCGTAAGTACCTACCAACCAAAGCATATGAAAGGTATTTCATTATGTAAATATAGCAAAGGCTAACCTTTTACAAAATCATTCGCCCTAGGACTTTCAAAGTTAGGGCTAAAGTGTGTCCTCGTTAGCTTTACCAACGTTTGACGCTGAATGTAGGTCGGCGTTATTCAACCTCTGTTATACCTACTGATGTTTGACAAGCATACAAGCAGAATATTTACGGGTTTATGATTCTGTGATTTGTTACACGCTCTGTTTTGATCAATAATTTTATTTCAAAAACCGATAAAAGAATCTTATAACTTAAATCACAAAAAGTCCATTCAATGACGTGATTTGCGAAGTAACGCAATGCGCCCATAATTCTAAAACATATAAGTGTATAAACTCAAGTTAGTCCTTATGTTAGAACTAGAATTATTATTTGTTAGACTCAAGAAGACAGCGTCAGAATGTAGTTTTTCTTTTTTTTCCTTAACCTATATTGACATTCCACCAATCTTTTTCGTGGGCGTCCAGGCCATCCTTCCAACGCCTTTTCGGCGTTGTTTCTTTTTTTTTTAGTTTTTCTTATGTACTTATAATTTTTTTTTTTATTTTCGTTGACATTTCACACATCGCGCCCTAATCCCACACAAAGCAAAACTTGTACTAAGAGAACTAGATTGCTATAGAATACTTATATTCATACATACAAAAACTATTCACATATACATGTGTATTATTTAGGCCTACTAACCTTGCTACTAACCTTGTTATGTTATTAAGTACTACTTACTACGCTTAAACTAAGCCTCTTCTTTAAGCTTAAAGATATATTTTTTTCAGATTGCTATATACGCCGGCTACGCTGTACTGGCGTTCCTTGCTTCGTTCGTCATCTCGGTAGCATTCGAAGCACCTGCCGTCAGACTCCTCAAGATCATCAGCGGCGGGAACAGAAAAAACAACCACTGACCATTCAATTATAACGTGTGTTATTAAAATTGCGGAAATTATCTTTACATTCAATTGATCGTAGAAAAAATACTCCGAACTTGCGTGTATCGTCTCAAGTGAGCATTTTGTCTAAGCGTTTTAATATTGAGTATAGATCTAAAAATTCAACTATTTTTGTAATTCAAAACAACACAAAGATTTTAAACAAGATTTCTACGCTCCTTCACGTATCTAAAATGCAACTCCTCGAATCTTTCCCAAAGGAGTTATCTGATTAAACGTTGTGTAATAAATGCGTAGTGGCCATGGCTAAACTAATGGCTATTACGTAAATATTACGATAGTAAAAATTACTCATTTATATTGTTATTGAACAGTTATTTTACGAGTTTAACGTGATTAATCTGATGAACTATCGAATAAAACCGCTTAAATCTCCATTTTATCATTTTTGGAATGAAATAATACTGCCACAGCAATATTTTACCAAGTTCATCTTAAAAGCAGATAGGGTTTTATGCTTATATTCATGGTTCATACTTGAGCGGTCCATAACTCGCTTATTTGATCACCCCGTGGTAATAAACAGAAGGGGTTGTGCGTCTAAAATGGGGTGCAATTCTCAGCAGTCGGGGTTTACGAGTGTCGATACGATAGCTCTCGGTTTAAGTTCTATTGGGAATGGATCTGCTACGAATGGTTGCTAACAGTACGTTTAGTCGAATACCTAAACACACAACAATGTGTGTTTAGGTATTGCTTGAATAGCGTGAAAATTTAAATCACGACCTCTCGACAACTGGAGCTAGTAAGTTAATAGGGAAACTACAATATAATCACTACTTCATGTATGTGGTTTGTTCGTGTTTGCTCAGTATATAGATTGAAGAAAAAAAATTATATCAAGAGACCTAAGTACACAAATAAGCTCAGCAAATAGGCTTAACCCACAAGAAGGCAGAGGAATGAAGATGAATCGTAATAATGCCTATTTGAGCTTATTTCGACAGCGTAATTAAACAAGTACTACGATTTGTAATAAAGTCGTAAACAAGGAACTAGGCAAACCGTAAATATGATTTTGAAATAGGTGAAAGGTTATCTAATGTTGAACCTACTACCTCCAAGAGCAAATCATTACAAACTACGTATTTGTAAAATAGCTATAGCTCTTTATTATCGCTATAATTAAGCTTGCAAATGATTTTTTTAATGATTATGTGAAAAGCATTCTATAAAAACTTATTTTTACAGCTATAAGTTACCAATAATGTTGTTAATATAAGTGTAAGATACTACTACGAGAACTCTAGCTCTCTAGTTATTATTTAAACTAGAACATTTTAAACATAAACCAATTAACAGCATAAGTTTATTTGACTTTTGTTAAGATAAGTTTTGGGTCTTTTGACTCCCAGTGGATTACACTGAACGAATAAAAACTTCAAAGGATATCTAGTATTAAATTAAAGTACATGTTACTGCCCGATTTGCGGTAAAGGGATTAGTACTTGTTTCTCTTAAGAAAAACACAATACAAACATAAATGCATACAAAAAACGGACAAAATGTGTGACCGACATATATTTTTCTCTAACTTTGTTGCTTATTTTAATTAAAATGTTCTTTAGTGAAAAAATAGAGTAACAAAGGAAATTTTTTCAATGCTAACACATAAAGCACTGCCTTTGCAACTTGCCGTTAAAATCTTTTATTTTTTAACCGATGGAAAAAACGGTGGAAGTTCTCAAGTCAACGTGTATTTTTTTATGTATGATCACGCATACCTTTTTATAGTAGTCCACTTTTGATTATACTTTTTTTGATGTCTAATGAGTTAATGACTAATTATAATTATTACTACAATGAACGTCAAAAACTTCAACTGTTTTACTTATTCTCGCTGGTATTATTGTCACTTTGACCAATTTAATATTTTAGAGATACTTAGATACTTATAAAGAGAACGAATACTACAGTTACCATTTTAGTATAAATGTATTTTGTAAATAAATATCCATTAAGCTATTTTAACTAAAGTTGCATTGTAAATAGTTTAAGTAGTTGTAATAAAATATTATTTAATTGATTTCATTGTTTTATTAATTGATAGTCCCAATGAAATTATTATTGATTGGGTCAGTATCCTTACTTTACGGTGAGACGTGAGACCTGACAGAGCCTGACAGACCTGATAATGACAATTTTTTTTAAATGAATATACCTAGAACGATAATTCTGTTGAGTAGATTTTTCCATTCGTAACCGAACAGATAGGATTTCAAATTGTTTTCGGGGGAAAAGTAGGTAAACCAATAGGAATTACTCGTAAAGTAGCCAGGCATTAAATCTATGTTATATGACTTTTTAATGGACTATGAAAGCATGAGAAGTTGGGTATTTTACGAGAAACGAACTAGGTTAGGTTAGGTTTGTTTTTTGTTTTACGTTAGTTACAATTTGAAGTTCTATTCTCGTTGACTAGTTGAAATGAAAACGGAGTACTTACAGTTAGGTTTTTATTGAATTTTCTATGTTTAATATTCCAACACGAGCTCAATACATTCCTGCACAATTTATGCTTGAATTATATGTCTGAGCTTTCTATCTCCATATTGAGATACCTTTTTCATACCTTCACATGCAAAGTTCAGTTAGGTGTTAGCTCTGTTTTCTATGCTGTGAGTCGTAGGTTCCTTCTCACCAAATGTAATGAAAAAAATGATTTTTGTATTTTATCCAGATGTTATTTATTCAACGTATAAAATGTATAAAAAAAATAAGTATTTTTCAGCAATCTAGTTATTATAATAATCTAAGCTTAGTTTGAGATTAGATAGCGTTGTGTCATCAGTCCATGAATATCAAAATATCTGTAGATTGCATTCGGTATCTTGAAACTATAGCCTATAGCAAAGTAGCAGAAATGGTGAAAGCAGATTTATCACATCAATTACTTTCGACCCCTCGTCTGTTGATCGAGCTCCAGGAGCTCGGTGTCATAATTTCCTTATCTGTTGAGCTATCTCCTGGAGCTCGATTTCCGACTGTGACGTATTTAAATAAGATAGTAAAACGTAAACAATATCTTGACTGCTCTGACTTGCACAACAGGTAGAGAAAATAACAAAGACGGCATATCGTCACAAGCGAAGTCTCTAAAAGATACCTACGACCGCCTCAAAACACTTAAAAACTTCCATTCAAGTCTCGTTTTTTTCGCGCGTTGACGAAATTTGACGATAAGTAAACAAAAAATGTATGGGAATGCGTGTTGTTTATTATTGATTTGGTTTGTGTTTAAATTATTCTAATAAGATAAAAACTTTGTTTGTGATTCTAATAAGATAAAAACTTTGTCGACTTTTGTACAATGTAGTACAACAAACAAAGTTTAAATTTTTACTAGATATATATATATTCATTGCAAAATAGTTCAGGACTAAACGTGTTTAATGTAATAGCTTGTTTCAACCCGATTCTAACGGTATTAGTCATACATAGTAACTCTCTACAACATTTGAAAGATAAGAGTTATAAACACGTGTGCCGTTCTCGCGCGGGACCACCCAGAAGTGGCCCCACAAATGCGCCGATTTTTGCAAAATGGCCGCCACATATGAGTGATGTCGGGTCGCACATGGATGAGACTAGCACAGGACCGTGGGCGAAATCTGGCTGCGGATGATGATGATGATGATGATATGTTAAGTTCGGTTAATCGTCAAATAATCACCTTAATAAAGTTAATTAATTTATCTTAAATCATCAAGATTGAACTCGAAGTTGCCAACGGCCAAGAAGAATAGTGCCAAGCTTTTACTAATTGCTTGGCCGCTGGCTGAGCACAAACGCCATCAGTAAGATTTCAGTCTCTCTCGACGGAGAATGTTGATTAAAGCAGTCTTACCGTTCGTTAATGATCGCTCCAGTAATTACCGGTACTTCGTTGCACTCGGCACTATTATCATCTGATAAAAACATTGTCAGCTTTAAAGATTAAGATTATGTCTTTTGACGCGAAATACATGTTGACTAAAGTTTTGTACTCAAGTGAGAACGACCCTTTTTTTTCTTTTTATATTCAGAAACGCTTCGATCCGACAGCCAGTCAGCCAGCAAGTTTATTATTTTGCTATACATTTCATGCAAACGTTAGAATGTTGCACTAACGGGATGCTTCTTGTCCCGCTGGCTGGCTAAAACTTATCAATCTCTGAGTCGATTAGCATTTCTCCGCTTTTTCAACCATTTATTTCACCTACAACTCTCAGATTACCACATAAGACTCTCAGAAGCTAGTCTCACTATCAGTGGTTACTGTTCTGAAGCCTCGTCATGTTCAGCCCAATGTAAAGTCACCCCTGACCGATTTCAAGATAAACTTCAATATCTGATCTGAAGGCAGAATGAACTGGCATAAAATATAATGATGATTGAATTTCGAGATTTTGGAATTATGACATCTAATACTTACATAAATTTTTAAATTCTAGAAAAGAGTATTTTTAATACCTAATACCCAACCTAATCAAAACGCTACGTGTTCATTCAAATAAAAAGATAAGTAATGTAAAAGTTATAAGTACTTTTCTGTTAGGGACGATCTAATTTTCGAAAGGGCATTTTATTCCTTCTTCCCTGGGGCAAAAGGCGTTTTGCCTTTCATGTATTTATCCTGTTAATAAAAGTATCCAAATGATTGGTTCATGTTATGGTTCCCATTTGTATTGTTATCTTTACATCAAAATCGTAATAGAGTAAAAATAGGCAATAATGATTCATAATATCTATCTATGTAATGTACAATACATTACATAGAGCATGTCGTTTATAGTAAGTATATAGTAAGTATGTCTTCTAGTACCCATAGCACAAGCTCTGCTTAGCTTGGGGCTAGATGATATTGTGTGGATTGTTCAGCATTTATTTATTTATATACCAATAAAAATGAGTGTAAATATAAAGATAACTAATGAGGTTTCCTGTCAAACTTACTCAACAAATAACCGAAAGGCGAAGCACGTACGAACCTCGGATCAAACGCGATTAATTCGGGTGCCATACAAAATATTGAATTGCTTGAATCGCAATAATAATGTTCTCCCTGAACAAACGAACCCAAACATAAAACAAACAGGTTACGAATTTTCTCTACGTTTTCTGAACCGTGAATTTAAACAAGGGTTCTTTCAAACAGTCCAAAGTGGAAACGAGATTAGAGATGAATTCCAAAATAAATCGAAGAGCTGATTTGGTACAAAAATACTTTTATCTTGGAAACTTGCCGACGACGGTATGTAAGTCGGGGTGAACTACGATGAGCGTTTCGTACGTAGAGCTTTTGAGTTTCAAACAACTGTCATTCTAAAGCACTTTCCGGGTCATCAGGTGCATGTTTCAAGTAAACAGCATTATTCTCAACTTTAAAACAAAGTTGAACCAGTTATTCGCGACATTATTCTTCTTTTTCTAAATAACACGCGAAATTCAACTTGATTCTGTCGATTGATCTCAATAATATTGTTAATATTAAGATCAAAACAAAGATAATTTAAAGGCAAACAAAAAGCGCTGCTTATGTAAATTTAATTTAAGAATTTGTAACGAAAATTCTATTATCGGAACATTTATTAGGTAATTCAAACCAGATTCCATCCCGTGTCGAGGAACGAGTGTTTTACAAGACAATACCGAAAGCTCATAAAACTCATTTTAAATATTGTCAAGATTCGACTTAACTAAAATCGTTTGTTAAAAAACCTAAAAAAAAAACTAGTTTCAATTGTATGTAAAATAGTTTCAGTTGGATTTGTAAAATATTTTCAATTTGTTGAAAATATGCACTGGGACGAAAATATCTAGAATATCCTTTACAGTTCAGACAGTGATACGATTATTCATGATATGATGGAAATGAAAAAAATCTAAAAAAATATTTAATATTGAAAACTTTGTAATTACCCAATATAAATGAGACTAACTAACTAACCAAAAACTACTTTGTCAACTAGACTAAAACGAGAAAATCACCTAAAATAAAAATATAGGTAGGTATCACCGACTTCTCTGCCGCATATAAAAATGTAATATTTATTTTACCTACATTTTTATCATCCATCGTAAACGAATAAACGTAATACGTTGTAGCTTCTACCCTGATTGAAATATAAACAGATTTAGTGTCCAATAACTAGGTAGGTACCTACTGGGCGAGGGTGAGTCTCGATCAAATCGACCTACCTGCTCCAGTCAACCGAATAACATAAAAATGTATCGAATTGTCTCGAATTTGTTCATCGATAAACATTTATTTTACTCAGAACATTATGAAACGTTAGCAAGTTTTATGACCCAGCGGTAGTTTATCGTCTGTGATGTTATTCAAAGCACTAACTGCCTGTGGCAGTTAACCATCATCGTAACTAAAAGGAAACATAAACTGGGTTAATAGAGTTCAGTCCAAATTAACTTGAAGGAATGATATGCTTCCAGGTACCACTCATTGCAGGAAAACTCATCAAACAATCTCTAGATACGAGTAGGTACTTACATATTGGTCTTATCAGTGACACCAAAAATTTCCTAAAAATTTAAATGTGACCCTTCTGAGTACTGCCCTGTAAAACAAGTTCTCAATCAAAATGGTACTGAAAATACTTTGAGTAAACTTTGGTATTCATGTTTTTGACAACCGATCCTTCAACCACCAATACAAACAGGACAACTTCGTTAAAGTTACCTACCTGACAACGTGCCGCTTTCCGAATAATTTGCAAACTTCAAGTCTGGCGAGCCCAAGAAAAGTTAGCAAAGAACAAACTCCGAGTGTTAACATATGGGATGGCATGCAGGTGGACGTTCTCGTATTTTTAACCATATACCCTTGCCCAGTACTATTCTAATACCTACTTAATTAAACTTTACCCAGGGATGAAAATACAATTCGCACATAAGGATAAAACAACAGCAATTACGCTACCAATAAGATAGCTTTAGGGAAAATACAAATAACATGAAAAGAGCGCATTTTTCGCTAAATGTTAACTTATAAAGCCTTAAGGATAAATAAGTATGAATTAGAGCAACCTCAAAGCCAAAACCATAGCCGACAACCTCATCAGATGTTCTTCGAACTGTCTATAAATTAGGCCGAATACGGAGTTTGTGGTTTGCTCCCCGGTTATAAATAGATGTGCTTTAATAATTAATAGTTCGTCTCGCAAGACGGTTGCATCCATCCATTCAGGTACTCAGCTCAGCCATTTAGAGCCGATAAGCATTCGTAGCAGGATATATATCGGAATAGACAATAGCATTATCTATCCACTACGAAGAAAACGAATTGTTCGTGAACCCCGGAAACGATTTTAAATTAGATTTATGTTCAACAAGGGTGTAGCGAAGAAATGAATTCTAGGAAGATAAATGATCTTGAAATTTTTCTTTAGAATAAGTGTTAGTAGGTATAGGTGGTATAAGAGACCTACTAATAGAATAAAAGTGAATTTTGAGTCCGATTGCAACTTGGTCAGATTTAAATGACTTACACTAAATGTATAGTTCGTAAATAAAACTAGTAGGCTATAAAACACTGCTTGCTATGTATAATAATATAAAGTACTTAATATAATAATAACATAAAAGGTATATATAAAGAGCAACGATGAATATTATCGCGGACTAAAATTACTTAGATAGCCCTGAATATAAATTTGGTTCTTTCTCTTAGTATGCGATCCTTGTGAAACAAGACGGCTGAAAAATAATCCGATGCTTGTAGAGGATCCTTTTCTAATACCGTAATAATTCACGTTAAATTGGACAAACAGCTTTAATAAAGTGAAAACTGAAGAAGACCGTAGTACACAGAGCTATGCCTAGTTACGAACCGTTGCGAAGGGCCGATGGGCTAAAGAGATTTAGTGGGTGGTTTCCGTTTTCAACGAAATTCAGTAATCTAAGATTAATGGTAAGCTGCTACTGAATAGCTTCGTGTTTAAATCGAGTGCTTCCACTATCTTCTATTAAGTCTGTATATTTTTAATTAGTATTATAATTTTAGTTACAGAATATAAAATAAAGTACTTGGACAATTTCAGAACCCTTACGTTTTTTTTTGCCACTTTATGTCGAAGAGTCACGTAGGTGATATCTTATTCATGCGTACTTTTCGTGTGTTCGTGGGACCCCGACCGTTAATAAAATATTCGTTTCACTGGCATATTGAAACATTGAAACTATCACCTATCACCTTGACGAAACCTTCGCGTTCATCCGTTTTTATATGACCTTGTTTTTATCACAAAGCATTTTAAAGCTATTGCATAGCTTCTATCGCAGACCTTAGCGTGGAGACCGAATCCAGAAATTCCGTAACGAAATAACCTAACACTGCGCATGCGTAATCCAGCAAAAAATGCTATGCAATAGATTTACTGCGGCAGTCCTCGAGTGCCACACGTCTTTTTTTTTATCCTAACCTATCTCGTCCCACTGCTGGCCAAAGGTCTCCCCCAAGTCCTTCCATACAGCTTTTTATGTAAAACTTTTTTTTGGTGGAGGGTTTTTTTATTTTATTGGAGGTGCTCAGTTCTTTATCGATGGTAGGTAGAGCTCGAGAACAGATTGATTAGTTATAAAAAAACACCTAAAGCTCTTGAAATATGTACTTAGGTAGTATTAGGTTTCTACGACGCGACGGCGGCGCGCGGCGGTTACAATTTAAGAGATAGGTACTTTATCAGGAGACACTTTTATGATGCTGACAGAGGTGTCGTAGAATAAGTTACTTAACAATGCTGAGAGATGTAATAAAGTAATAAGGTTATCTATTGAATATCTTTAAAATGTAACAGTTCAAAATGCATGGGGAGAGAATTGGCACCATACTTAATTATGTTACATTCAGGTTAATGAAATTCTTTGGCCATGCTTACTTTTAAACTAGCAAATTTTTCGACCGTTTATTTTAACTATGTATAAGTATTGAAAATTGCTGGAATAGTTTGAAACAGAACTAGCAAAAAGAACAATTTCAATAGTTTTTATTCAGTTACTTTAGGTAAGTAGGTACATACTTATATTTCCCATTTTATTTACCTAGTTTTAAATTACAAATATGACTGTTTGCTGGTCGACGATCGAAATGATGGCTAAATTAATTGACAGGTATAGAATATAATAAAGAAAGAATTTCAGCTATTTGACTAGAACTAAGCTTGTACACTCATCTTCACTTTTTTTAACGTTAAAGGAACTGTTTTCTGTACATAGTTTAGTTCAGTTTTAATTATTACATGTTGTGGTGTCCAAGACTAGCACAGGAGCGTGGAGAGTGGTACAAGAAAAGTGAAGCCTATGCCCAGCAGTGGGCGACATCTGACTGCGGATGATGATGATGTTGATGCGGTGTCCTATAATTGTGGAAACACTTAAATTTAAGTATTTTTGTATATTTATGTGTTTTTTCCGTTGGATAAATTTATTTCTACCAGTTTATTTCAAACGCTAGCCAACTATGATGCTAATTCGCTTTTCTCATGCAAAGTATCCTCAAAAGCTGTGCCGATCAAACTCGAGATAAAGGAGCCTAATGATATCCCACTTCTAATGCAATTTGCCTGTAAAACAAAAACAGACGACATCTCCAGAATAACAAACGAACGGCTTCTTCATCAAACAACTGATCCTTTAGACAAGTGGAAGATGAGGAAACGAATGAGCGTTGATTACCTACAAAAACAATTCCGCTAGCAGATAGATCGTTTGTCCTTTGTTATGTAACGTCAGTTTTATCCGCAAAATCTCGTTTTGCTCTAGGTCACTTGTCTAGGAGTGCTAAATTATGCATTCTTAACGGCTCACTTGCCGGATTTACCTTTTCCTCAAAGTTGAGAAACTAACAAAACTTTTATCAGTGTCAGTTAAAGTTTTAATGATACTTAAACGAATTGGTGGGAGTTATACATCGTCCGGATGCTTAGTTTATAGTACGGAGCTTACAAACCAGTGGCGACAGATGTTCCTAAAGGTATTAAGCGGCATGTTTCAGAGTTTAAAGAGGCTTTTGAACTTGATGTTACAAAAGTAAATTGTTATTTTTAGTCAGCTTACTTTTGATTTAATATATTATTCAGTAGAAGTTGTATTAGAATCATTAAAAAGTTGTAAGTATAACATAATAAAACATCCATTCAAGTTTTGGAATAGCTAACTTACTTATTCAAAATTCAATCTTATAACAATGGCCATAAAATAGCTGTCACAATTGCATGCTTCACGAAGCAGCTCGCCGAAGTCGACACACAAATTACGGAAGCAATTCCGGTACATATTCCAAATTCGTTGTTTCCTTAAGCCCCTTGCACACGACAACTTACTGTTCCATTTTATTCAGCAGTCGTTGAACTAAACCAAAATAACTCAGGTTTATTATTAGTAACAAGTATTTTTACAGGTAAAAAAAGTGGATCAGATGTTCACGATTAATTGTGCTTCATCGTTTTTTACTAAAAAAAAATACATTATCTCACCTATCTTCATATTTTTCGTTTCAGTTGAAGTTACAGACGATACAGAACTAGAGTGACGTTTTATTGCAAAAACAATATAATTATGTAATATACTCATCCTATACTTACTGCAACTACGTGATGACTAATTGTAATATACTACGACTAAGTGATGAATAGTACCTACCTACAATGTATTTACAGTTGAAATAGTGTCCATTCGGGTAAACGGTGGGTGGTCTTATCAGCAGCTCGGCAGACGTGTTCACTTCAGTGAAAAATTGCCACAAAACATAAAATTCCGGTCAGAATCACACTCTCACAGCTATTGGTTATTTTTCATTTGCCACTAGAACGCGCAACGCATTTTATCAAAAACAAGTTTTATGATATTTTTTTTAGTCAAGTTAGTCAATGTCGGAATTAATTTATTTTACAGTTAAACATTTCAGTATAAACGTTTTAGTAGTAAATCAGTTATTTTCCCCGTCAAAACTATGGGAAACGGACTCATCAAACTTCTCGTGAGAGCCCAATTTTACACCGCAGTTTATATTTTATGCTCAAGGATTGTTGGTTTAAATCCCGCCTAAATAACCTAACCGAGTAATAAAATAAATATCTTATTTAATCACAAAATGCTAGAACTCGAAACCAAGTGCAACTTCAATTGTAGTTTTATGGGCTTTCTCGACGATATGTATCTATATGTCATTGTAAATGTCAAAGCGAGTGCTAGCCAGCGAACCGACTAGTTCCGCTGCACACCGACCCGGCTAGTTATATACTAGTAGTTGAAACCCGCTGCTTTTCCCGTATTTACAGTCTCTTCAAATACTATTTCATGGTTTTTATAATCGCGATTAACGCTTACACGCTGAAACAATGTTCATAAAACATGCATCTTTTATGAACAACATTGCATAAGATTATTTTTATGCGAAATATTTCATTATTAAAGATGATTTTTATTTGAAATATTTTGGAACTCTTAAGATACAGTAATGCCAGTAGTAATAAATATCTATGTCCAGTACCTACCACTGCTTGGTAAAAGAATTAGGTACGTAACATAGGAAAAGCGGTGGTAGGTACCTACTTCACCGATACCTTTTTCAAAAAGGTCTACTACTATAAATGCTTAAAACACGATATTAAATTTGACTTTTATCTACAAAAGTAAGACCTAACGGCCGGTTTCTCGAACGATGATCAACGAAAAAATCAAATAATAATATGTAATTATAATTACCTACTATGTGTCAAACTCGGATCAATCGTGATTGGGTTTCCAGAAACCGGCCTTATGTGACTTTAATTTCTAGGATAATTGTAAACAGACAAACAAACAGAGTTTTTATCACAACACAACACTTCAATGCAAACTTCTATCAAACGACATTCAGAAATAGTGTTGTTGTCAGAGTGGTGGCACCTTAATTTCCTGTCTATACAATATCTCTGCTGAAACCTGAAACATGTGCTTTGAATGGCTTATCAGGTTATTATAATGGTAAGGCGATATTAGATGGTATATTATGGTAAATATTATTTGATAATTCTAAATATATTTACCATCATAGTAAGATTAGTAAGTATGTAGTGTAGGTGTAGTTAAATTTAGCTTGGTATCTCAAGATATACTTGTATTTTCACTGTTTTCCCCGTTTGTTTTTATCGTCTAACAATAATTGTATTTTGCATTACACAGTCCAAATTCAATGCAATCATAGTATCAGATGCCAGGAACCAATATATCTTATACGGTTATTTAGCGATAAACAGTTAGGTAAGTAAACTACGATAATAGTAATTAAGTAGATTTAACAGGAACTAGGTATTCAATAAACAATAGAATCCTAAAATTTTTTGAGGTTAAAATATTATTTGGATCCCCAATTTAGTATCCAAGTTTCAATAACGGAGTATTTTAGTAATAGCGATCTCGATGGCCGAGTGAGATCGATCGGGCCGCGAGAATCTGCAATGGCTAATGACTAATGGGCTAATGTGCCTCGTTACTGCTTCCCACCTCAACGAACCATTAAGGAATACTTCAAAGCACTTCGTGTCTTTGCCAGAAGGCATTGCTCATTAATTTGTGTTCTTTATTAGTAACAGTAGTAGAGCTGTGAACGAGCTTGACCGGAGAGTGCCAACATCTGTTACTGCGATCAAGCAATGATGCTCGCTATTTGTTTGTTTTCCTGATGACAGGCGTCACAGCTCAGTTGGTAGTAGCTCTGCCTTCCATGCTGTAGGTCGTGGGTTCGATCCCTACCCAGAGCAAATGTTTGTGTGATGAACATATATATTTTTTCTGTGTCTGGGTGTTTCTATGTATTCTTTGTATGTATTAACAAAAAAAATGTACTTATATAAGTATTCAATCAGCAGTCTTGTTCCCAAAGTATTTTTTTGCTTAGTTTGGGACTGAAATGTCCGTGAATAATTTATAAGTATTATTTCCTATTTAAAGATATGAAATAGTGCCAGAGAAATTAAAAACATATGAGATTTAACACCTTTATGTCTCAGAGTGATGGACGCGGTGCAATGCATTGCTGAGCACGTCTTCAACCGAAATAGTTAAAATAAATCATTGGGTATTATACCCAAACAAACTTTATCAATAACAATTACATGATTGTAAATGACCAATTATGTAAGCAAGGAACACGTTATCAGCATTTTTAAAGATGTACTGTAGTTAGGTACATCATCACTTCGACGCCGGCTGTGAGTGCGCGATCATGTATTACACCTTTCCACAAACGATATTTTTGTGTCTAGTTGTTGGTGTTTCTTTGTTTTATTTGTATTTACGTCACAAGTATGTTTATTGGAAAAATCGAGGCGTTCCGTACGACGAGCCCTACATCCTGGTTGGCAACCTATCGTTTCTCATGAGGACAAGTGTGTGGGAATACTTTCGCGGATTAAGACAAAGATTCTCAAACAATGATATTGTGGGGATATTTCTGGGATGGAAACCAACACTCGTGGTTCAAACTCCGGAGTTAGCGCGAAGAATTTTGACGAAAGACTTCGATTATTTCCAAAACAGACTTACTCGGAGCTCTTACAGTACGGACCCTTTGGGTGCGCTAAATCTGTTTACCGTGAAGGTATGTACCTATATTTCAAACAATAGCCTTCATTAGGGTGGTTCTGAGATTCTATTTTATTAATAGTAGGTACCGCAGACCACTCAATAACGTATTTATGATATTTGAGGAACCCTTAGGCTTAAGCGCATGTGTACATATAGAAATAAGTACCTTACACCGTAATTATTTCTGAAATAACAGTCAAATACGTAACACTGCTTTTAGAACCCAACATGGTCCAACATGCGACACGAGCTGTCTCCGATGTTCACATCTTTGCGATTGAAATTGGTGACAGAACTAATGAATGGCAACGCAAACGAATTAGTCCAAAAAATACGAAGAGAACACATCGAAAACAATGAAACAGTCAACTTGAAGGTAAGTTATGCGAAAGATAGAATCTAAAACGTAAAACGCTATGACGTCTGTCAAATATCCAACTTGACCTCTATCAATTCTTCTCATCCAGTGAGTCGAAGACCAAGCTCAGTGGCGCGTCTTGGGAATGACCTACGTCCAGCAATGGACTGAGATACTGATGGACTGATGATGATGACCGCTATCTCGTTTCACAGCTGAATTGGTAGTATCTCTGCCGTGCATGCTGTGGGTCGCGGGTTCAATTCCCACTAAGAGAAAATGTTTGTGTAATAAATATTTGTTCTGGTCTGGATGTCACTATGTATTCTATAATTATTTCCAAAAATATATAAGTATTCTATCAGCAATCTAGTTCCCATAGAACAAGCTTGCCGTATGGGACTAGAGCGCGATGTGTGAAATGTCTGTGATTTTTTTTTCCAGGAACTGTTTTCAATGTACACTTCCGACACAGTAGGCTCTACCGTGTTCGGAATAAAAGTAAGTGCATTAAATGACATCAATTCGCCACTTTGGTACATCACTCGGAATATGGTTAAATGGACCTTCTGGAGGGGTCTCGAGTTTAGCATCATATTTTTTGCACCTGTTTTAGCGGGACTGTTGAGGTGCGTATCAGTACAATCAAATTGATGAATATGATTCTTAGATAATGTCAAATATTGAGACAACAATACAGAACAAGTCATGATAACTTATTTATCGTTATCTCAATATTATTCAGTGTCACTACGGAAGTATTTGTAGAAAAAATAATTATAGTGACTTGCTATTCGTACTTTTTTAAATTTATCATAAGTCATGTAGAGTTTTTACTAAAACGAACTTTATTTATTCCAGTAGGTAAATGGAAATATCCAATATCATTCCAATATGAAGTAGATAAATGTGGATATATCCAATATCACAAGTAAGCTCACTAATATTCTAAGTCTGTTTCCCTATCCGAGAGAAAAGGGCTGAGCACGTAAAAATGTGTCAATCGTTAACGTAACGTATTTAAGATACACTGCTTGCTTATACTGTAACGTGCGACAGTAAGCTGATATCGACACGCAGTGTATCTCAAATACGTCACTGTTTCGATACGTTTACATGTATTCGTGCTCACCCCCCAGGTCGAGAACATTATTAAACATGCATGCAAATACATTCCGTTCTAGATACAGTTAAATTTCAGGCTGCAGTTTTTTTCACAAGCTGCAACGGACTACATCAAGAAACTATTTTGGGATGTGGTGGACGAACGTAAGAAGTCCGGTCATACTAATGAAAAGGACCTCGTTAATCATTTGCTCAAATTGAAGGATAATCTGAAAACTGGAACAAGTAAGAAAATTAGGTTCCTACAGTTATTGGTATATACATATATATTTCAGCTAGCTGTATCTGGTTTGGGCAACTAGTCCGGTCAATTTAGACGATTGAAATAAAGAAAATTCCGACAGAGCCAAAACTTCCTAGAGACCATAGGTTTACCACAAGGAATAAAGTGTCAAAAGTCCCCATCAATCCCATGTGAGCTAAGGGACTTATTCGGGGCCCAAGGACAAGGTTTTTTGGATTTTTCTCGAATATGGTAAGTTTTATAGACAAAGTACCTTAGAGCAATGTTTTTTATAGAGAATTTTAAGATCTACAACATTGCTCTAAGGTACTTTGTCTATAAAACCCATTTTCGAGAAAAAAACCTACAATTTTGACGTGATATAAAGTTTCAAACTTAGCAAAGTATGAGCATAAAACTGAATGTTGTTCGGGCCTCAATAGGTTATATGTTAGAACTTTATGTATATATTTAGACACATTGAATGGCTAGAGGCATTCTGTCTACAAAAAATGAGACAAAACACTGTATACTAACGACCTTGACTGAAATAGACGTTCTTTCCGCACATATCAATAAAAACTCTCGTACATACATATAGTCCAGTCATTACGTCGGAAAAATCGGGTTAAAAATGAAAATGAACCGAGAAAGCCAAAAAACGCTCTACAAGTTTTATTCACGACATTTTTCGATATCTTTCACGAGAAAAAAGGAAACAGCGAAAAACTATACATATTATTTTGATCTATATCTCGATAACGATGATCGATACGTGAAAAATGTATAAGACTTTAACTGTAGATCGTACAAAGAACAACAAAAAAGTATTACATAAAAAAATTCGTATCTCAACGGGGAACCGAGTTATGATGAAAAAACTGAATTTAAACACTAAAAAAAATCTTTATAAATCATATTTGGCAAAGAATATACATATTGACAAACTGATGTACTACGGATGTATAGCACTGACGTATGGATGATGTTTTTTCCACGCTTTAAGCGTAAAAAAGAGTTTAATAGAAGAAGAAATTCATAATTCGTACACGTAACCTATTCATAAGCAAAGTTATTTTGTAAATACAAACTTGTACATTGTTACACCCAGACATAGATAAAACATAATATGATGTAATGTTGCCATTACCATAAATATACATACCTACTATTTGAAATAAATACGTTTTTATATTTACTTACTATGGTCTGCAGATAGCTCAACTGTTTCTTATGTATTTTGTAAATTTGTACACTTTGTAAATACTGTAATGTAATAGTTATACATATATCTATAATATGGATATGTTTGCTAGATTTAGTAGTAGGTAATTTTGCGGTAGTCTTGTAAATACTTTTCTTAAATAGTCATAAAAAAAGGTTTATAATGTCATTTTTTGTGTTTGCAGAATATACTGATGATTTAATGATGGCGCAAGTTGCTGTGTTCATCCTGGGATCAATTGAGACTTCGTCGACGACGTTATCTTATTTCATGCATGAGTTGGCCCACCATCCTGAAATACAAGTAATTAAACAAAAACAATCTATAGAGCCTGTTTATTTAAATATTGCTTCAGCTCAAGACGAATGTCTTAAATGAAATATTTTGTAAAAAAAAAGACGTGGCACTCGGGGACTGCCGCGGTAAAGCTATTGCATAGCATTTTTTGCCGCCGGTCGGTGCGTTAGGTTATTTCGTTACAGAATTTCTGGATTCGGTCTCCACGCTCAAGGCCCGCGATAGAAGCTATGCAATAGCTTAAAAACTATTTTGATTATTGCATCTTGACAATAAATAAAACAATTCCAGGAAAAACTTCACGAAGAAATCAGTGACGCAATGAAACGAAAAGGAAAAGAAATTTTGGACTACGAAGATTTATTAGAACTGAAGTTTCTTACGGCGTGCATACTGGGTATGAAACTTTTTTCTTCCAGAATTTTTAATTAGTTAAGTATATAAATCACGTTAATTTAACTTGCAGAGACTTTGCGAAAGCACCCTCCCGTTCCGTACCTGGATAGAGAGTGTACCGCAAGCTATAAACTGAATGATGACGTCACGTTGGACAAAGGCACGCCTGTCTACATCAATATCTTGGCGCTGCATTACGACCCTGAGGTCTTCCCCGACCCCGAAGCTTGGAAGCCAGATAGGATGAGCAACGTGGTTGAAAGTGACAACCTGCAGTTTAGCTTCCTACCTTTCGGTGATGGACCACGCTTTTGTATAGGTAAGATTAGATTAACTCTTATTCCATTAGTAACACAATGCCATACTTATAAAATAAGGTGCAAGCTTGGGAACGTGCTTTCATTTATTTTGGAAATATACTGTTAGTCCTTAACTTTTGAGTAACTGAAAATGATTATTTATTCTACACATCAATCTTCTGTTACCACTTTTAGCTGCCGCCATTATTTTTCATCGCCTAAGAGTTTGTTTATTTCTCACAAACAGGCACGAAAATTCGTTTTAACTGTCTGACTCCGAACAAAACAGAAGAATTCCTACCGTTTCCACAGACGAAATTCTTGCGAACAGATTTCAGAGTTTATACTATACCTACGTGTCTAAAATAGCTGGCGGGGTCGTAATAAAACAACACTCGCCCAAATATCTTGAGTTTGCATACTTTTTTACCTGGCTGAGGGAAAAAGTTTTGCAAACTAAATTAAAATACATGAAATTTTTCACGACACATTTCTTAAATCACCATAGATCGACAAATATTCAAAACCTGGCACGCGTGAAGTTAGAGGCACGTTGTAGCAATATTTGGCACATGCCCACTTTTGCATTGATTGGTATTCCATACGTGACTGAAAGCCTACTGAGTCCTTATGGCACGTGCGTTCAACTTTTTAGTTACGAACTACCTTTAGATAGAAAGCTATTTATAGAACACAAGGCCCATGTTTCAGTCGTCATATCGTGCTAGCAGACAAGCAATCTCGTTCACTGAAGACTAATTTTTCAGGCAAACGCTACGGGGTGATGCAAGTCCGCGCAGCTCTCGCTCAGATGGTGTCCAAATATAGAGTGGAGCCGGCCCCTAACGAACCTTACCTCGTTGGTCTGGACCCCTACAGTGTGTTCTTATCACCCAAGAGCGGGGGCCGCGTCAAATTTGTAATGCGATAAAACCTCTGCCTACGTGGTGCAAGTAAAGAGTTGACAGTGAAACAATAAAGTTTAAAATATAAAATTAATGATAAATAAAGTCGTTTACTCTTATTAGTATATTTTTATTATTTAAGTACCAGCTTATACTTATATGTATATTTTGGGATTTTCTAATCTTTGTGACGTTTGTTTTTAAATCATCAAACAATCAATAACTTCTTGTCCATAAACAATATAAAATAATATGTACCTACTAATAAATACATTTTATGAGTACCCCTTTAATTTCTAAAATATTGCGAATCTGCTGGTTATATAGTATATCATTAAGCCATCTGATTAATCTATCACATATGCTCATTTAAAAATAATATAATATCTAGTAGTCTAAAGTCTAGATAATTAGTACCTACTAAGTATCTGATGCTCATTTAAAAATAATATAATATCTAGTAGTCTAAAGTCTAGATAATTAGTACCTACTAAGTATCTGGGTATCTGAGTTCCGGACCATTTGCCATGATTGACGACTTGCTTACGACTATTAAAACGTCCGTCTGTGTGAGTTAATAATTTAATTCCAAGATAAAAATAATACGAATTATTAACTGAATGATATGGTAACTTGTGTAGGTACCTTGATCAATCAGCATTTAGAATTTATCCATGTTTTTGATATAGGTACACTTCTATACGCACTATAAAAAATACAGGCAGATACAGGTGCAGATAAAAACAGGTACAGCCACAACGACAAAGATGAAATAAAAACGCCCACACCCACGCTTACGCCCACGCCCACGCTCAAGTTATAGGGAACCGGAACCCTATTGGAAATGATTTTCAATCCCTGATTATAAATTAAATTTGTACTTAATAACTATGCTACTGAGTTATAATTACGTTTTCATATAGATACATAGATAATTATACTTACAAAAACAGACAATATAAAATAAAATTGCTGCTTTGTTAAAAAAGCCATGTGAACGGTGTGTTCCCGAGAATTAATTAAAGGGAACTGCCACTCCTTCTCCGTGTTGAGAATGAGCGTACAAGCACTTTTCAGGAAATACCTTTTACCGGCGGATTGAATTATCTACAGCCTTGTGGACGTTCCGCGTAAGTGGAATACGGGAATAGGCTATTATGTTGACTAATTAAAGGAGGTGCGACTCTTTGTAGCATGAAAATTGTGGTTCACGCCGTGTTTTAGCCTATTTTCACACAAATCTTTACTAGTTTTAAAAAGATTAGCTACCTATCTACTTAGTATGCACGGGGAGTTTATAGATAGATAAATAACTCTTTATTAGTACACCATAACAAAATTACAGATAACAAAACCAAAACATGAACGATGGTTACACAATGGGCCTTAGCGATGAAAGCGATCTCTTCCAGGCAACCGAAATGAGAATAAATGAGAAAGATAGACAGGAAGGCGGTGGAATACATTTCCTGTTGGTTATGTTTATGGTTTTGATTGAATAGTTTATTACTAACAAAAGGATTTTCTGCAACATAGTAACAGCAGAATCTCAAGTCTATACTTAAACATAGGGTATTAAAACCTACTTTATATTAAATTACTATACCAGACTCAAAAAAATGTTGCTTTAAATATTCGAAATTGTCAAAATCTCACTAGCTGACCCGTGCCCACTTCGTTGGGCGGTATTTTTATATAACCTATGACACTCAGCAAAAATGAGGCTTCCTATTGGTGAAAGAAGTTTTAAAATCGGTTCAGTAGATCACGAGATTACCCCTTACAATTTAACAAATATACAAACACACAAACTTTACTTCTTTAAAATATAAGTATAGATTGGTAAATATATCGATAGTTTAAACGTTAATTAACGATTAATGTCTCTGAGTGCGGTAGCAACTAATTTATAATTGGCATCTTCAAGAAACAGTCCAACAAATAATAGGAAACAATAGCACACCCATATCTGTTTGAAAGCCGTCTGTCATTCCTGACGTGCAGTCGACGGCAAATCTAATAAATCCGGGATACCGGGATCCCGTGACACGCAATGTGAATCCCGGTAAATGCCGATTGTATTGTAGTTATTCAAATCGTATCTATTCTAGGCTTCAAAAAGATTAATTAGATTTTATCAATTTATAAAAAAAAACGATAAAATCATTTTATCAAATTGTTCACAAATATCAATTATTAATAATATGCATAATAATATGCATTTATTTTAATTACAAAGATAAAAGACTTTTATGAAAAATTATCAAACAATCTAATTCCCGGCCACAGAGAATAATCCTCTTAAAATTCTTAGTTTACTGATTAAGCACTTAGTAATTAGAGATACCTTAGTTTAATCAGAGACTAGGTCTGTTTAATGCACAAGTAATTTAAAACAACATATAGTGCTTCTTTAAAGTAAACCGTTTGATAAAAACACGGTTCTCTATAAAAGCGTGTTCCAATTATTTACATCTCATTAATTTAATGTTCATTCGCAACCTAATATGAAATCCATAATATTCCATGACCAATATTTTTTCTGAAGAGGGATAATTCTCTTATTGAAATCTATTAAATATATATATACTTAATGGTGGTTTCGTTGAACTCGTGGCTATTATAGAATAACGTTTTTTGACACAACAAATTATGTAGCAGTAGTTACTTTATTAATAATTACAGTATTTACAAAATGTACATGGGTAGTACATATATAAAATACACAAGAAACAGTTGAGCTATCTTCAGACCGAGCAAACGATCTATAGATAGCTAAACTGATCAAAATCAGTAGCAATCGGAAGCGTACCCAGTACTGGGCTGCATTATTTTGCAGCAAATTATATAGGTAGGTATCTATATACCTATGACTTTTATAATTTATGGTGTTATGGTATCGTGTGCCCTAAACAATGCATCACACGTTGTCATCATGTGTTAGTGTGATACACTAACACATATCACCTAGCATACCTACATGATGCTTAAAATAAATTTAGACTTTCGGTGATAGTTCTTCTACTTTTGTCCATACTAAGAAAGTGAAGTTGAAAGAGAATTACCCTCATTTATTCAATAATTTTCCGTTTGAGAAGCCCGCGGCTTAACAAAAGCCGTAGCGCCTCCAAACCCGCTCATTTTAAAATGAGGGTAGGTAATATTTGAAATTACCCTCGCCAGCTGTAATTTAACAATTTGACCTAATTCTTGCAATATTTGTTTAATAAATTGAATATTGCAAAAACACAATTATTCACAATCAATTTGAGCGAAGCTTGACTGATAATTAAATATTTAATTAGGAACGGTTGTTTTTTTTTAAATACCTTCATCAACGGAATTTTCACACTATACTTACTATAAGTACACAATTTTTAACAAAAGCATAATTATTATCATTACGTGACAAGATGACGCGATGTCTATAAAATCCCAAGCGAATTACCTATATAGACTGAGCTTTATTTAACGAATTTAAGATGCAATTTGATACACCTTTGCTACCAACTCGGCAAAGCCACCACGGTCCAAACTTTGTTGAGGATCGTTCTTGTTGTAAAGAAACTTCGAGTTTATTAGAGCTTTTGAACTATTAATTATTTATTATTCTGTGATATCAGACTTCATCAGTCACGTCGACCAGATTAATAGAAACTAAAGCCAACAAAACGTATTCATTTTATTGTTCTAATGAATAATAATAATAATAATAATATTTATTTATTTCAGACCTTAGTCCATATTTGTTAGTAACATAAGAGCTTACTGACTAATGTTAGTTATTGATATTTCTATCACAACACTCAAGTCAGGGTTTTTTTCTTCGGGGGCGCCTCCCTGTAGCGTCGGTACACTACCCCGGCAGGCCAAAAGTCCGGAACGAGGAGAGTATCCTTGTGTTTAGCAGGAACCTGGAGCGCGTAGGACTTGAAATTCGTAGCTCTGCTAGATTCAAGTCGCTTCAAGCTCATACTAAACGGCTCTTCGATGCGACATTGACATCTCTCTCTCACAAATCGAGTGATGTCCTCATCCGACGTGTCCTTATCTAAGCGAGAGATGTAAATCTGTATTGTGGGCTCCACAGCACGCAGCGTCGTCGCCGCGGCTATGGAGGCGGTACCGCGTTGATTGCGGGACGGCTTGGGACGGCGTTTTTTCTCCACGAGGGTGAAGCCGTCCTTATCAGCTTTCATTCCTGTCAGGTCCTTTTGACGTGACTCGAAGCAAGGCTTCGGCTGCTGCAAATTAGGCTGGCGGGATACTTGCGCATAACTCTTTCTCTGCTGGTTACGACGTGGAGCAGGAGAAGGTTCAATTTTCGCAGGCTGTGTTACTGACGACCCGGGAATCGAGGTCATCGCAACCGAGGAGTCAATCACCTGCGCATCGGTGTCACGAGTCACGTTACTGACGGTCGACGTTGGGCATCGAGTAACGCCACGCTGCATATTCACGTTAGTCGCAGACTCAGCTGTATTTAACGATGCGATGTTGTTACTTTTGCGCAATTCTTCAAGTTGGGTTCTCAATTCGGTGATTTTTTCCTCTGAATTGACCAGCTTTGTCCGAAGATCGGTTACGTCGGTCCTTAGTAGCACGATGTCCTTTAGCAACCTTGTGACATCGACATGGTCAAAAGTCACGGGAGGCAACTTATTAAGATCACGTGCTACGTAGGTGGGCACGTCATCCGGGTCGGTTTCTAAGAATACCTTGAAGATATCCTGCAGGTCCTTCTTGCCACGTCCATCCCGCGCTCTAGTTATTAAACGCACGGAAGTTTTGGCAGTTTGGGCAAGTATCTTTTTGGCCTCCTGAATCTCGTCCTCGGTGAAGCTGGACACGAGGATTTGTTCCAGAGACAACTGGTCCATTACGTCTAGCTTTTGTTGCACAAAAGCCAGAAACTCATGGACAAAGATGGTGTCAGAGCGGGTTTTCGGTTCCGCCATTGCGAAATATTTATCGCAAACTTGCGGTATTTAAGTAGATCGGCTTACAGGCAACCTCAGCATATTCAATGCGAGTGCACTGCACGGTGTCAGCGACGTGACTGTCTTAATTTAAAAAAGCCAATAAAAGAATAGAACGGGCCTAAAGATGTAAAGGGTTTATGTCGTAATGAAGACATACCACAGAACCTTGGTGAGAGCTTGATTATCTAGAGTTGCCAACTGTCCTTTTCCCAAGGTATGGTCTGCTGTTTGCCGGGTCTTGGGGTGCTCTGATGTTTTTGGAATGTCCAAAAAATACCGTGACAGCTAATTATATAGACTGCTAATTGAATAAGAAATAAATGGTTTATAAATGGACCAGTATTTAAATTTTTTGCGCCTCATAATGGTTTTGTCTGATCGGGATTTAAACAAATTATTATAACAAAATACTCGTATTAAATGGAAAAAAACTGTTAATTACGTTCAGTTTCACGCACAACAGGTTCCTATATTTTCTTCAGATAGGGATTTCAAAATTTTGAGATGGCAATACCATGATCTATCTTCGTGCTCAATGAGCGATTTTCCAGGGAGTGTTCTTAGAATACACGATAGATGGCGCTCAACGTCAAATGCATTTCAATGTCAATTGTCAACACAAAAAGTTTTTATATTTTATCTATGGTGTGAAATTTTTGTCCTAGAAAAAATTCAAAACTGTCTGACAAAAGCTAAAAGTCTTCAATCGTGGCAGAAATCAGAAACCAGTATACCGTCTGTTGTCGTCAAAAGTAAAATCCACAAGAAGGTACACGAATGCTAAAATAAAAGCAAACAAAATTTATCAAAACGCTGAATACACCGAAACGGACGTGACAGGATGATAATGACAGCTACACGACAGAGCTACCAATAGATTATACAGATAAAAAAGAGGGATTTTGATATACACTAAGTGTCCAGCGCCATCTATCGACTCTTTTTGAACTATTTTTTTTTTTAAAAGCTATTTGGAAAATCGCTCATTGATCCGAAACCACTCTATATTGAGCACGTTCTACTCTTCCGTCCCAAACCCGTGTTTAGACTAAGACAAAGCTACCAATTCAATATTTAGTCTCAGTGAAATGCGCTGTTCAATTTATCATCTCCAGCAATATTTTGGCTCATTTACTCCTATTATTTATTGGAAAGCTTCGGCTATTATGCATACCTACTTTGTTTTTAGAATAGAGTAACCGGGCTTTGGGCTTTAAACTGGGTCTAAAATTTATATGGTCACGAATTTATTCCCAGACCAAGTAGACATCCTCTTAAGTATCTTGAAACCTAATACAAACTCGAGATACCTTGTAGAGATCTAACGGGGTAGTCAAAGGCATATCCAAACATCACGTTTTGCAGAAGTTTATGTTAAGTTGCAAGTCCTTTGCCGCTGCAAAATAACAGACTGATTTAGTCACAGTGTTTCACTTAACCGCTTGAGAGCACTTTGTTAATGGACGGAATATTGAATCACAAGAAATTTCCTAACAAAACCTTATTCAATATGAGCTTGCTGACACAGTCACACACAGACTTTATGTACTTACTTAGATAAAATAAATAAATAATGCTCGACAATCCACACAACATCACCTGGCCTCAAGCTAAGCAGAGCTTGGGTTATGGGTACTAGAACACTGACAGTACTTATAAAATACCCAGAACACCCGGAATACATATTTGCAGATCGTACAAACATTTATCCCAAGGCGGGAATCGAACCCGATACCCCGATACCCCGATACCTAGTAGTAGATTATTTGTTGCAATCTCGAGCTTATTTTGGTTCTGTAACATTTACTCATGCGATCTCACAACATTTTGTTTGTAATGTAACTAAATCTTACAAACAACATTGTTCTGAACAAGACAACGACCACCCGACGGCGTTAGCTTGGTAAAAACATTTTTTAAACAAAAGACAGATAAGAATATTTTGACTAACAACGGTAGGAAGTTTTGGTACGAAATCAGTAAAGTCCACAGGTTTTTGGCCGCTATAATTTACCCGTTACCCCTTTTCCTACGTGACACACTCTGTAGCTTTTTCGTGGTTCAGTGGCTAGGGCGTGCTTATAAATTTAAAAGTCAGGGTCCTACTTTAGACTCAAAAATCGATTAGCACCTAAAGACGATTTTATGCTCGAGAAAAGTTATGAGAAATTTACAGCTAAGAAAAAGCTTATTTCGGCGCGACTTTTCAAGAATAAATGAGAAAATAATACGGTGGGAATCTCGGGCGAGCTAAGTAGTTACAGCCGGATACATTCCTACTGAAAATATTTTCGGAAGAAAAAGGAATGAGCAAGTAAGTGAAATAATTTGCATTTTCGTTTTGGATTATGATTAAGGTATAATTTAATATTTACGGAACGGATCTTCAACCACTCACAATCAATATTAAATAATGCTTCCAGCCGAGCCAAGGATAAACCTAAGGCTTCGATTTATGCTTTGGATAAGCTTAGTAGGTTCCAAACCTATAGGATCATAGACTAAAAATCTTCCTTAACATACCAGTGCTAGATAATATATTTCTGTATACTGTTTATTCATATTTTCGTTGGTTTTCATTTGTTTTCATGTCTATTTTTAAAAAGAAAACGTTAACCTCGCACGGTCTCCAGCATGAATACAAACGATGACTTTACGTGACACAAATTCATTATGGCTTCCTTATAACTGAAACCTACTGAAAATAAAAGATACACCGTTGACATCGTAAGGTCGTAGAATTGTTGTAATAATTTTAGCGAAGGTATTTTTCCGTTAATTTTGGGTATACCTAATAGGTAAACATTGGAAGCAAACTGTTATTTCATTTTATGAACCTTACATAATTTGACAGCATTTTTATTGCTATTAATTTCTCATTATGTGTAGTAACAGAGACAGTTATAATTTCAGCGGTGTCAAACCGGGTTAGTTCAGGAAAATACTACAGAATAATCTTCACAGACTATTGGTTAAATGTCTCGTTCAGAAGAATACGACGTACCTATATAATATAAGTATGTACTCCATATAACACCTAAATGTCAAATATACTACACCTATTCTGGAAACATCGCGCGCTCCGTCAGTTTATTGGCATTTTGACATGACATCACGACACGCGACAATTTACCCAATATTACTTAGACATAAAACTTTCATGTTGCCGTACAAGAATCGCAAAAGTTAAGTAAGCAGGTACATTTTCACAACATCTGATAAAATACTATACTAAACAGTATTTAAGTCACGTACCTACCGAATAAATTTCAGTACAGAATGTATTTTTTTCTAATATAAGTTTCTACTTACTTTTAGTCTACAGTTTATGTTCTTTTTTATGTTTTTTTTTTATATTTCGATTATAAGTATATTTTATGGCAAGTTGTGACAGTTCTGCCAATATCCGTTTACTGTCATAAATCTTGGGCATGAAGATAGTAAAGGTTGCTACACATTTGAACTATATCAAATATCGCTCATCACCTCCTTTCCATACATTTTGTATGAAAACTCTATGGTCGACCGCACACGCAATTTACAAATATATGACGTCAGGGGCCGATTTTTGTATAGTTGACTCGGTCCTGCCAACTTTGAAATCAGAATTTTCCCTAACTTCAGTGAAAAATATGCGAAATTTATTCATATTTGCACAGATTCCTTCTAAAAAAATGGTTAAATGGTTTCCCGTTAAGTCATCACAAACAAATGTTTTACATTTCTCTTTTTTTTTGTGTCTGTTTAAATATATACCCCTAACAAATACCCTGAGCAATTTTTTATCTTGAAAAAATTCCTAAATTTCGGGGAAGCTACGCTAAGTTGTTAACATTGTTGGGACATTCGGATCTCAAGGTCAAATACAGTATGCTCCTTGTATGTGAGTGATAATGAGTGAATGATGGCAAGGCATAGGCATGCACGATAGTCATTCTTCAGTCAACTGGGTACGCCTTGTGATCTCATTGGGGAAACCAAGTGCTTTGCTTGTGTAACGGGGACAAAATAATGATGAGTAATGTGTATATAACTCAATAATGAATGTCTGTGAATTATTTATTTTATTTACTAGCGACCCGCCCTGGCTTCGCGCAGCACAAATGCTGATACCAGAATGTCTTTGTATATTTTTTTTCATCTATCTATACTGTTATAAAACTGTAAAAGAGCCGAAAATTAAAAACGAATATATGGAAAAAGTTAATAAAGTTAATATGCAGATGCACTAGGTAAACGATTTTGAGTCCTAAAATCGAGTTTGACTGTTTGTTTGTTAATACATCACGGCTAAGTCACTGGATGGATCTGCTTCATGAGTTTCATCTATAAAACATTATAAAATTATATTATTAAAGTTTCATCTAGATCCATCCAGTTGTTAAGCCGCAATATCAAACAAACT
Source organism: Ecliptopera silaceata (assembly GCA_932527185.1). Taxonomy (NCBI): domain Eukaryota; kingdom Metazoa; phylum Arthropoda; class Insecta; order Lepidoptera; family Geometridae; genus Ecliptopera; species Ecliptopera silaceata. The sequence continues at coordinate 8,084,028 of OW052193.1, read as the reverse complement.
TTGATCTAGATGAAACTTATATAAGTTTGTTAATGTCTATGAAACTTATATAAGTTTCATCTAAATACATAGACCGACTTCTAAGTGTATACTTAAACTAGTATTTTAAAGGTGCGCGAGCTGCAAAGGAATAATGTAATAAAAATATATTCGTTTTTAAACGAATGAATTCATTTATCTGAAACTACTAATAACATCAATAATAACTTATACATAAGTACGTCAATCGAAAAAGTACCGTAAGGTATTTTGCAGTGTACTGGACTAAATGGTATGCATGGCATTTGCTGCCCAGAGGACTCAAGCTCCACTGTAGTAACTTTTTTTTTATTATAGACACCTAAGATATACCTAAGGCAGTCAAAAAGATCCGCTTCCTTACAGACGTGGATACAGCTAGACTAGTTTATTTCAGCTACTTTCATAGCATTATGTCATACGGCATTTTGTTGTGGGGGAATGCTGCAGATGTAAATACCATATTTGTGTTGCAGAAGCGAGCTATTCGTGCAATCTATAACATGGGTCCCAGAGAATCGCTACGAAATAAATTTAAGGAAATAAACATAATGACAGTGCCTTGTCAGTACATTTACGAAAACTTAATGTATGTTCGAAAAAATATTAATCTTTTTCCTAAAAAAAGCGACAATCATAATGTTAACACAAGAAATAAGGATAAACTCGCTGTTCCCATTACTAGGCTCACCAAAGTAAATAAATCTTTTAAAGGGCAATGTGTACGCTTCTATAACATAGTCCCAAGCTATGTTTGTCAATTGCCGATTGGCAAGTTCAAAAACGTAATAAAACGAAAACTCTTATCAAAAGCATATTATAAAATATCTGACTATTTAGAAGACAAGCAAGCTTGAGACGAACTAGCTCCAACTTTGTTAAACAATTGTAAGAAGGATCATATGAAAAAAACGTTAGAATCCAGGTCTAGTTTCTTGCCAGTTCTTCTAGACACTGGTCGCGACGAACTGGCGCCTAGAATCATCTAGTATGTAAGACGTTTCAAAGTGATCCTTGTGATTTTATTGAATAAATGAATTTGAAGTTTGAAGTGTTTTATTGCTTCACAGAACAAGTCTTTAGTGGACTTGCTAGATGAGGAAATGCATTGTTACCTTATGCAGTAATCGATGATTAATAACAGTAGGCGGGCCAACGGCTTATTCTATCGTATCGTAGTTGAATAAAAAACGAATGTTTGGATATACACTTATTCATTCACTCTTACCATGCCATCGTTCTTAACAAATTATAGTCTGTTCTTTTTTGAAAAAAGGAGCACTCTGTTGGTAAAAAGAGCATGTGTGTGGTCATGAACGTTACATTACGACATGTACGATATATTAGAGTACAAGTCTGTCATCACTTTATAACGATGTGGCTGGTATTTACAAAAGAAATAAACACACCCATAAATAACTAGAACACTATTACACTAGAAACGTATTGTGTCAAAACTGACAGCTATGGGTTGGCATGGCAGCTGACAGCAACTACACGCTTCGCTACGTTCAAACATTAAATACGTGGTTGCACTGTGGCGCCTCTCTTAACATTAAAGCACTTACAGTTAACAAATTGTTCACAAAGTAGGTATATTCAAATAAAAACGCGTAATAAAAATGGTAACAACGCGCCAAAATTCTCATAAACGCTGCCAGCTGAGCTTAACCAAATTAAATTAAGCAGAATGTCTTACCTCCCTTTATTAACACGATCATAAAGTGACGGATTCATTAGCACTGAGTTAAAGAATTATAATAATAAGAAAATAATATTTAATTTAAAAGTTGTACGCTTTAGACGTAGTACTTTAAATATTTCAAATAACACGACAAAAGCGTTATTTTTTGGTATTTTCGTACCAAGAATATCACGCCGGTACTGCCTATAGCGATGTATTGCCTAACTGAGCACATTCACCTAGGTTTATATTTGTTAATACGAGCACATGTATATGAATGCACAAAAACTTTTCTCCGCAATATAATTTGGAGCTTATTGCGTTTTTGTGAATAGCTGTATATAGTAAAAAGTACCTAGATAGCACATGTACGTAATATATTATTATATGAAATGGCAGCAGCTGTGTATGTAAGATTAGCTCTAGCAACACTAAAATAATGTTTTTGAAATTATATTTTCTAGGAGTTTATTCCAACAAGCCTGCGTGATCACGAACTGATACATTTTTTTTGTTAAAATGTAGAAAAATCTAATTATATTATTTTATTTCATAAATTTAATAAAAGTACTTACAATTAAGTAACCTAGAAACCAGCTTAAAAACTTCTGGGGGTTGTGATTTTTAATTGAACTATATATTTCTTTTATATAATTTTTCAGGCTTCTCAAATCTAGTCTAGTCTTTATCATTTTTAACCATTAAAAACAACCAATGTTTTTTTGTAACTGGAGAAATAACAAGAAACCGAAGAGTTTCGCGGAGAAACAAAACCACTGTCTTCTAATTGGCGTAAAAATCCATTATGCTGCGACTGAACCTATTTGTTCTTCAGGGCCTTATCGATATTTCCGACGAGAAAAACGAGCCTAATGGTCTGGACAAAACGATTTTTAACGAAATCACAAAGCCGATTTTGATGGTGTGAATTGTGTATTCTGCGGGACTTATCTCGCGATTCAATACATTTTGAATAATCCTATCAAAGCATATCTAGGAACAAAAAACGGTATAAATCTTAAACATAACTATGATACCTGCAGAAGTAAAAAATACTGTGTCGCAAGAAGCAACGCCTTTAAAAGAAATGGGATCCAATTGAACAGGTTAAAAGTAGAGTAAGAAAATTAAGCCTAGAGTTATAATACAAAATACCAACTAGAACTCAAAATTTTTATCGTTTATTTTTATTTCAATCAAAGATATAAAAGAACCTATAATATTCACATATACCTCACCACCTACCTGTGAGTAGTTACTTTAATTATCGTTATTTTGATTTAATTTTTATCTTATTTGATTGATAATTAGATATATTTTTGTCCTACGATATTTTGACTGATGGCAAAAGATATTAAAATGATAGCATATCATAGATCGATGAACAAGATAGGTATCTAATTATCATCAGTTATAATTTGTTCTTTTTTAATAATATGATTCTAAATTGATATATTACTTGATTATTGATTATTATTGATATATTGATTATCCCAAAAAAATCCATTGATTTGAAATGACTTGCAGACTATATTTTACATTTTATAGATCTGTACACTAATATTATACCTATTTTAAAAGAGATCAAATGATTTCTAGTACAGTTAATAGATCTAGGCATACGTTACCGACTTGCAAAATAACCGTAGCATAATAAATCACGTCGACCTTCTAACAACCCATACTTATTAAGCTTTCATTTCATTTGCATAAAGTTGGTGTAATGCCCTTCGCATAAAGAGAAGGTTAAACTGACCTCAACAAACTAAAATAAAACTTTGCATCCCAGTACAGAGTAGCTACTGTACTTCTATGTTTACCATATGGAGTTCCACGGTCAGGGTTTTCCGGAGCGATAGTTTCCCACGAGAGCAGGCATAACTTTCAGCAAAGCTTATTTGAACGGTAGAGCAGTTAAGTAACTATACTTATTTATAGGAAAACCCATTAAACATGGATGGAAATCTAAATTAAAAGTGTAAGTATATCAAAGCGAAAAATGTTGAGTTTTAGCTCAGGTTTTGATTAAATGCAAACAGAAACTATTCCAAGAAACGTCCAGGGAATTTATCCAGTATCGAGGCTTTATTTCATCCGAACACTGAAGTATCAGTATCGGGGTCGCGAATGCATCGACTGCTAACGTGTCGGTTTTCAGTTCCAGTTTGATTTAATTTCCATTCCTTTCTATGCTGGAATTTCAGTCGACGGTCGGGAGCGGTAGTGCGCGCCCGTGCAAGCCCGTTCCCTCCCAGACTTCGACATACGCGCTAACCTCACTCTACTCGCGTATATCTACGTACTGTTTCCGTAGTATGGTACAGTTTTGTGGCAGTCGGTACGGCATAGAACTCTCCGGATTTCAAGTGCATAGCGTTCAACGAGGGTGAGTAATGACCCGAATTTTACTGAAACGATTTGGAAATGATTTAGGTCAGGAATATTCAAATATTTAGACTGATTCTATAACATTTCTCAGTTTCTAATGAAACTTGCTATTGCCATTAAATTAGTCAAATCTAGTTACACGACCGAGCGTCCTATTGTATGAGTAGAAACGTGTTCTGAAGTGCATGCGAGACGAGATGGAACGAACTCTCGCTAGGGTTAACCAGTTCATGAACCCGTATATCAAAATATATAATTAATGCTCGTGTTTATCAAAACATATAAAATTCAGGTGTAATTAGTTCGTATATTTAGTAGCTAGCTAGTAGCTTAAAATACTGCTATTTTAATCATAGATATTTTTACCTTTTTATAGGTACCTACTATTCTTATAGGGAACTATTTTTAGGACCGGAATGTGAGTTGTAGGTTCGATCCCCGTCTATTTCGTTAAAACTATTTCGTTAAATGAAATTTGTTTAATTTACACTGAGACAGAAAATCAGTCACTGGAGTAAATGAAGTTTTCCGTTTTACTAAACTTGGTATCTCTCAAATATCTATTGAACTAATCAAATTAATAGGTAATACCTACCTAAAGTTATTTTTGTTTGTATATTGACGCTCTCTAAGTCTGTAATCGGTAGGTACTATAAAGTCCTGAAAATGCTAAACAAAACAACTAAAATTTTATGAAAGTTCTTCAAAATGGGTTATTGTTATAAAAGTTTTTATTTTAACTCTCTTTTTCCCAAACTTATACAATGAACATAATCATCTACGCCTGCAAATACGAAAACAAGTTTTAGAACAATGTGGCAACCTCTACCTTAAACAGTGCAGTAGTTCAGCAAGCAAGGACGTTTACTGTTAGGTACAAAGTCCAAAACGCATAGAAGTAGGTAGTGCCTGAAATTACATTGGCATACAAGAATATGCCATAAACTGAAGACAGTTTAAAGTGTATATTAATAGGTTCATCACTCCTGGGCGATACAATAATATAAGTATTTCTCTAAACTCTTGGTAGAACTTTAGGCCAATAGTCTAAAAATAACCATGCTCCTAATAATGCTTTTAAATTTGTTTGAACTAAAATTTCAAGGAAACTTCGTTATAAATGAGGGCCTCTGTATAAATTCGTTAGGCTTTTAGAGAAATTTATTTTGTGCGTAATCTCAATTTTAATCCAGAGAGATTAGAGAATATTTGATCCGCATTATTAATGATTTTTATTTAAGTTTTTGTTGTTTTTGCTATAATTTAACCTGATATAGGATGGTATGAGAGGCATTAGCCTTACAGTGAGACTAAAACGACTGAAAAACTCGACCTCGGAGCTTTGACATGGGGGCCTTCAAGAGAGGGGCGACAGCGCCTCTGGTGTGGCAGGTGTCCATGGGCGGCAGTGACCATTTCCCATCAGGTGGCCCGCAAGCTCGTCTGCCAGATATGGCAAAAAAAATGAATAAAAGGTTGTTGTTTTTAGGTAGGTACATTCAATAAGTCATTATTTTTAAATAACAGAAATAATGAGATTCTGATCGGTTTTCCTTCCTCAAAACCTACAATTTCATTGTATTTCAGATGGTTATCTATATCAGAAAAAATCATACATTCAACGAACACATAGGAACCTCTGATAAGCTAAATTATTCGATGCTCATGAAAAATGTATGGATCGAAGGACAACGATTGTTATTTCTGAAATATTCCTAAAGGAATATTCCATTTTCAACGAATATTATTTGAATAATATGCCTTTTGCGAAATATTTTACATACTTTTATATTTTATTAAACAAGCTTTTTTATACTTTGATGTATACCTACCAACGCTGTATTACGATTAAGTTTAATATAAAAACATTACGCTCATCATCATCATCAACATATCAGTCCTGGACGTAGTACTGCTGGACGTAGAGTTCTCCCGGTCCCGTCGGTCGGAGTCCGGTCTTCGGCTCTTCTCGTCCAGCATTTGCCACCTACATTCCGCAGATTGTAGCAACATCTCGCCAGAGAGCGTCTTACACTATAATTGCCTAAACGCGGTCACCTCTCCAGTACCCGTTTGCTCCAACGTTGCGATAGTCAGATCTTTGGTAAACATGGCCGGCACACGGGCAATTCAGCTTGCTAATTCTCTAAGCTATGTCGAAAATCTTGATTTTCTATCAAAAAACTTCATTTCGGTTCCTATATCTCAAAGAAATTCCGAGCATAGCTTCGAGCTAGAAAACATTATTTGAAGCTGGGAAACAAAATCCAATGAGCCTAAAAAGACGAGAATAAGTTTTCTTGGATATTTTCTCCTAATTTTAGCTGGAAGCATCATCAAACAAACGAGAACGCCTGGCGGACAATGGTAGGTAATTGTATAAGATGGGTCTGTTCAACATAACATCCAACTTGTATAGCACAGTAACGAGGTTCGTTACACCTTTTTGTTACATTCTTTGGAATAAAATAAAAGTATTGATAGTATAAATAGGGACATTTTCATACATCGCGCTTTCTCTCTCGTCCCAAACTAAGCAAAGCTTTGTTCTATGGTGTACATACCACACCTTAAGTAAATAAGGAGACACAGCATTATATAAGTATATTGAAAAAAATTTAAATATTAATATTATAATAATCATTTATTCAAAAAAAAAAGCTAGCACTCCGGGAGTGCCGGCAGAAGTGAAAACTTCAATATTAACGTTGTGTTTTCACTTTTAAGTTTTCACTTCAAAAATATAACCACAGTCGTGATTGTGTCATGTCATTGTGTCACATTCGCGCAAGCGCGAATGTGACACAACGACGAAGACAACGAAGACACACTGACACAGACACATTCGCGCAAGCGCGAATGTGTCTGTGTCATTGTGATTGTGTCATGTCTTTGTGTCACATTCGCGCAAGCGCGAATGTGACGATGACGTGGCGACATGACGTGACGATGACGTGGCGACATGACGTGACGTGACGATGACGACGAAGCCAACGACATTGTGATTGTGTCATGTCGTTGTGTCACATTCGCGCAAGCGCGAATGTGACACAACGACGAAGCCAACGAAGACACAGACACATTCGCGCAAGCGCGAATGTGTCTGTGTCTTCGTTGGCTTCGTCGTCATCGTCACGTCACGTCATGTCGCCACGTCATCGTCACGTCATCGCGCAAGCGCGAATGTGTCTGTGTCTTCGTTGGCTTCGTCGTCATCGTCACGTCACGTCATGTCGCCACGTCATCGTCACGTCATGTCGCCACAACACTATTTAATTGTTTGAGTCATACGTCGCGTGACCGCAAGTGTGTTCTTTTGTCGTCTCTTGTTTTACGAGCAATGTATAAAAATTAAATAAGATCTTACGCTTTTTCGACGTCACGTGACCCTGACGCGAGTTTGAAAGTTTTTACCCACCCAGCGCCGCTAAAGAAGTTTTCACTTCAAAAAACTTTTTTGGTAAAGTTGTTAGCAAATATTAATAAATTCACTAAAATCTGCCTTTACAGTAGGTACTTTTGAATGTCACATGGAATAGATCAGTTTGATAATACAATTAACAATTACACACACAGAATTACAAATACAAATTTAAGATTTAAAGCTAAGTATTATAAAAAGCTATAAATAAACAATAAACAAAGTTTGTAAAGTGATCAACTTCTGCAACAGCTGACTGTACCACTGGCACCTATTTGATGGGAAAATTGAATTAAAATTCATAAAGTTTCGGCATAGCCAAACCAAATTGAATAAATCTGTTCAAAATGTGCTTTAAAATAGGGACTGTTCCATTTATTTTTGACAAGTAGATCGTACAGACTACTTTTTAAACAGTTTTCTTTTCTGGCGTTTTCATAGGAAAGTGATTCATGGTAGGTAGGTAGGTACTCTTGATTTTGTCAGTACTGGTCTTATCACTACACGTATAATGATTTAAAGAAATTAAGGTTTTCAAACAAACTTTTACGCAGCTGTAATAATGTTTCAGTCGGTTTAAAAAAATATATACAAAAATGGCAATAGAATACAAACGCCTTTATTTTAAGATTATAAAAATTAGATAAACTTACACTTTGCCTACAGAGTTCTAAAAAGAAATTAATCAACCAAAAATATCACCATTGAGAAATCATTAAACTATAAATTTGATATATTTGATCTGCAATAGAATCTTCTAAAAACATCACGTATTTTTAAAACATCTTCATAAATAAAAAAGCTAAACAACATAGCTCAACCGACTATTAGGTACCCTATATTCAAGGTGAATGATGTTTTTACTGATACAATACGTACGTCAAAACCTGTATATAAAATGAGTGCATAAAATAATGTTATATCAGAAAATTACATACAATCTGTCACACAACCCGCTCCAGTTTTTATGAACGCTGTAGATACAATCTGAAACAAAGTTATTATGATGATAGGCACCGTCAACTACTGATAAAAAGTGTGGGTGACGGAATAATCAAAGGATATTGTGCTATTTATACATTTCACTTTTAGTATTGAGTTAAAATTAAAATTTCAGTTGTTTTTTAAAGTTGCTCTTATTTTCGACAATACTAAAACCAGCGTTGTATGAAACATTGCTTGCTTCTATGGCCTAGCCAGGTTTTAAGGACTACATAAAATATTTTATTTTTCTATTTCAAAATTATTTTATTACAGAAAACTAACAACTTAAAGCTTTCTGATTAAAGTAGTACATATTATGATTAGGTAATTTTGGATGTGGACTGTAGATTTTAGATATCTTGGATCATGTTTAATCGAGGGTTTTTTCAGGTAAAAGACAAGTATGACGCGGTCCACGGCAGGGCCCTTAGGGCTTCTGGATCGACTCGGCAACGCGTCATCGTCTCCTACGAGCCCTTCTCCAAGCAATGTGGTGAACAAATCAAATGCCAGTAAGAGGCCTACACACATCATCATCTACCCCACGGGTAAGTCAGGGGCCCAATTCTCGCGCTTTAGAGATTCGACGAAATCGACGTAGGTCGATAAAAGATGGCGGATGTCGAAAAAATGCTAAATAAGCTATTCTCGTGATGTCGCTAACAGACTTATGTCGTAAGAAATCTTTAGACAAGCAACGAGTGGTCCCGAGCGTTAGAGATCGAATGTCGAAGGATAGCAGCCATTTTCTAAGGACAACTCTGCCTGTTTTGACAAGAATAGTGGGTTGGTATCTACTCTCACTCTGTGTGTGATTCAGTTTCTGTTGGTTTCCTATTGTGGTGGGTCCTAGCAAATATTTTACGATGGTTGATGAATTTATCGTTGAGTTTTTAACGCTTTCCATCTCAAACAATTTTCGCCAATATCAAGTTGATATCAATAATATACTTAACTGAATTAACTAAATAATATACTTATAGATTAAAATAAATTTATTTCCAGAAAAATATGTAACATCGAGTCAGTAAAAAGTTCACTTCACTTCTTCTTTTTGGCTTTTGTGGCTTTAGTTTCATAAACCGTAGAATGGAGATAAAATATGGAGAAATCGTAATATAACTAAAGCCACTAAAATCCGGCTCGTCAGAACGCTTGTGTTTCCCATATTATTCCTATACGCTGCAGAGACGTGCACCCTTGGGGAAAGTGAGAAAAAGGTAGATGCTCTTGCGATGTGGTGCTGGAGAAGAATGCTAGGAGGATTGTGGACAGAGTTTCACACAAATCAATCCATACTCCAAGAACTTGGCATCAAGCAACGTCTATCGTCCGTTGTGCAGTCGCGTATCCTCACTTTCTTTGGGCATTTGTCTCGTCGTGGGGGAATTTCCATTGAACGCTTGGTGGTGCAGGGCAAGTTCGAAGGCAAAAAAGCGCGCGGTAAATCACTTATGAGATGGACAGACCAAATAAGAGCAGCCATTGATCTTCCCTAAATGTATATTTGTATATATATTAAGTATATTTTTATTAATATGATGTAAAAGTTAAAAACATGACGTTGTTATTTGACTTGACGTTTGATAGCAAAGGCTCGTTTATACAGGGTCAGTAACTGACTACAAATTCGAGGCAAGTCAGTGCTGACCCGAAAAAAACCCTGTGTAAACTGATTTGAAGTCCAGTCCAGTGGGTTGAAGTCAGCGCTATGACTTGAATAATCGGAATCAAATCGGACACGAATATTTTAAAGTCAGTTGAAACACCCCGCCACCCGCGCACCCCCGCGCCAGCCAAATAAACTCTGTGTAAACAAACTAGTCAGTGCGTGGTTAGTCACTGCCGCTGCGTTGTAGAGTGACCACGTTTTTTTCGCTGGCGATAGAAACCTTAAAATTGGTGCAATTATATTGCGAAAACTAGTGCCTTTGGGATAATAAACCCCTAAATTACCGCAATAAAGAAATGCGGTCAACGGCGTTGCAAAATATGGCTCAACAAATGTCGTTTATTTTTAGTTATCTCATTTACTACCATTTCTATTAACTCATTCAACAGCAAAATTGATAATTTTTTCAACAAATAATTAAATCGTCGTTTCAGTTGTTTTCGCGAATTCATTTTTCCCACTGACTTCACATGTGTGCTCACCTTGAGAAACGCTACTACTTACTTCAGGTAAACAGTTAAAGTCAGTCGCGGCGCCGACATTGGCGCTGCGACTGACTTGTCTACTGACCCTGTATAAACCAACCTTATGACTGAACTGACAGTATAGAGTTTACTTACCTACCACAAAGTTTCGTACTACGCAAGTAAAACATGTAAAGGTAGTCAGACACTGGATATGATAATTTTTGGTTCAAAAACTATTTTTTTCTATAATTATTTACTATAATTTGATATTCCATATTATAATCATTTCATAATCTATGTTGTGTGAATACTTGAGGCCACAAATGTATATAGATTCAGATTTAACAAGATCTTGTTAAAATAATAGCTGAAACGGAACGTATAATTGGTTTCTCTACAGAAATGTCGTGCCACCATTTGTCGAATCCTAGTGGGAATACGGTTTTCTGAATCGTCAGACATTTTCGTGAGATTTTGCCTAGACATTCAAGCTTCGTCAAGATCTCTATCTCGCCAAAATCGCTACAATCCGAGAATTGGGCCCCAGCATAGACAATTGGACTTGATAAAAATCTGCCGCCTCTTCTTAGTTATATAGAACGGCTCTTATACTCTTCATCGTTTTAAACAGAGATTGAAAATAAAGTGTTATTTTTAAACACGGATTTTTAAACTTTGTATAGAACTCAGTTTGAATAAATCAAACAGAAATTGCTATCGGTAGAGCGCGTGGGTAGAGCTATGCCGACAGATGCTATTACAGAAATTACTTTGAAAACTTGAAAGCATGCACAATATGCTTTTAGCACACACAAAACCAATTAATTCTGAACCTTTTAAAAACGGCATCTTTGATCAGTGCTAGGCACAACTAATGGCGCCAAATTAAGCAGTAGGTAGGTAGCCGAGAAATCCACTTAGAAACCGCTTTTGCCTTCCCTTTTTCTTTGAAAGTGGTTCACATTTAGCTGGTGAATAATGTAGTACGGACAGGGGATTAATTAGCTGTGCGACATGTTACGGGACTTACGGCCTAGGGTAAAGGCTATAACTTAAACTGCTATTATTGCTATTAAGTGAGAATGCGTGTTGCTATAAAGATAGTGAACAGGGATCACGAGTCAAACTAAAGTAAAACACAAAACACAACATCGTATTCACGATCATAAAACACAAACAGTTTTATGATTGTAAATACGTTGATCATGAACGTACATTATCGTGTTTAAATCAGAATTGGATAAAATAATGACAGCGGTAATAGTTACAATCTAAATCACCAAAATATCATAACAAAGGTACCTTTTAATGGCTCGACTGCCTCGCTGTTGATTCAACGCGAACGTAATTATGACATTCAAGTCGTTTGTTTTGTTGTTCGCGGCGCGCTCCATTCTTTTAGAATTCGATATACGTTAGGGTCGCCCGGGAAAATCATACCTCCTGTAACTTTTAACATTTGAACAGACTTTTGATATAGGTAGTTGAAGTTTCAAGTACCTATTCATCTAGGTATATCAGAGATGAAATTGAGAAACTTAAAATAATAACAATAAAATAAAGTTTTTTTAGTCTTTAGTGGTTGCGATCTATTTTCCGATCTTTTTGAATATTTTAATCTCAAGAACATGACTTGGAGCGATACTTTTTAAGCCTCTCAAAGCCGACCCTCGAAAAATAAAGTGGACCGACTCACGGCTTTATAGATTGGAGGAGACCGGAAGACAATCTGAAGTGACACAAAGGTCTGAATTTTAGAGGGCGAATACATAAATAACAGAAGCTGTCTTTGTTCCAGTGACACCGGAATCTATCGTGGTGCCGATTGTATCCTGTATATTCGGGTTTCCGTTATTGGCGCTCACTGTCATCTGCTGCTTGCGGCGAAGAGCAAAGTTGGCGAGGTGAGTTTTGCGAACTCAATATTGAAATACTGCAACATTCGTCGCAGACCAGAAAAACACATTATCTGTAAATAAAATAGTGCTTTTTTATTAAGTTAGGCGTTAATTAATCGGTTGCTCAAAATCATCGTAATTCAGAAATACTGAATACTAAAGCTGAAACACTGAAAGGTCCTAATACCAAACGGAAGGTGATGTTAGTGGGCAAAGACGATTTAACCAAATCAAATTACAGGGATGTCGATCCCTCGGGAATCCGTTTAGATGAGAAACGACGCTGTTGCGAGCATTAGCGGATTAGAAGGAAGGACCTACTTCCAATTAAGTACTTAATTACCCTTTGAAAACAAAATTAGACTTGTGGTTTAACCTTCGAAACTTGGTAGAATCAAATATATCGAAACTAAAAGGACTATTTAGAATCGCCTTTTTATTTATGAAATAGCAAAACACAGTATTTTTTAGAGATAAAGATAATGATATTACGTTCTCTATAAACAATTATTATGCAAGATATCCGTTCAGTAATTTAAACATCGAAATACAGAAACTGTATACGGGAACTGTGTAAGAAAAATAAACAAACCAAAATTCAAGGAATAAAACTTTTTACGCACAGCATTTTTACTACTTACTGCTTTCGTGCGAGTTGTTGAAAATCGTAAATTGAAGCCAATGAATCGCCTTAAAACAGACGGGAAAAAAACCAACATACATATTCAAAACTGTGTTAGGTAGGTAGGTACTTACCTAGTTCAGAAAAAAGTGCTACGCAAAAGGGTGTTCAGCTGAAAAACTTGATCAAAACAGTTGTACGTTCAATAGAAATATGTATCAGGTCAGCTATTCAGTATGTCACTTCATTGTGAATGAGAAACTCATATGACGGGTTATACAAAAGCATGTTTGAAGGGAACGTGCCAGCACTTCCGAAAGTATGCAACGTCGAGTATCGAACACATTAAAGTATCACTTTACTTGCGATCACCCCCAAGCGTCAGTGATATTCGCATTAGGGCTTACATCTCCTTAGCTATCTTGAATGCTTTTATGAATATCCCCCCGAACCCGAATGCTATTCAATCGTCTTATCTTTAATGTGAATGTTGGCGTTCCGTTTACTACATCGGCTAAATAAAAATGATCCCGCATTTTATGTTACTGAAAAACATATTTTGGCGTTGTTACGATCTAAATATTGATATCGTTGGCAGATACTCCTGCAATCCCCCGCTGCTTATCTAAATATTTCATGCCAAAATACATATCGGGAAAAATATTTGGATCTGCTGCTAGTCGTTTAGAAAATAGTTAGCAGTATTACGAATTTATTTCGAGTTTATCTGTCCAGATTGTTTTAAATTTTTGGCAGGCGCTACGAGTAAGTACCTTGCTAGTTTAAAATAATGCTGTGGAGTTTTATGTGTAGAGAACGAGCTAGACGAAGGAACTGCGAGTTGGATCGCGGAGAGCTTTCCGTGGTGAGGCTTTCTCCGATGAAGAGCAAACAGCGAGCAGTTAGTCTGGTGCGATCTCCGCGGCAGCTGCCCATGCTAGAACTCGACACCGTGCTTGAGGAAAGATCGGACCCTGAACAAACTACTTCATCACAGGTACCTTCATAACACTTAACTTAAGAGTCCCCGCGCAGACTGCAGACTTTTTATCGGCCGATAGTTTGGTCGGCTTCTTAATAAGTATGAAGACTGAATGTGACTCGTTGGGAATTTTTTCCCAACGAGTCACAGTGTGACTGGATTTGGTGTGACTGGTTGGGTACTCGCCAATCTGCATACATCTTCATACTGATTAAGAAGCCAAAAAGTCTGCAGTTTGCAGGGGCCCTAATACTTACACAATCTACCTACAGCTGAATCAAAAGTAGACGTTTTACTTACGAAATTGCTTTTTGGTTCATACGGAATAAGGATAGACCTCACGTCTACAATAATACAAGAGTTTTGAAGAATTTGTTTCTGGCACAAAGGCTAGAAAAGGGTAAAGAAAACGGTTGCAAAGTTTTATTAAAAGTTTTTCGTTTAGATTTGACCCTCTGTTAGCTTCATCCGTTGTCGTGAGTTCTTTAATGTTTTAGCAAGAACATTAGTTATTTAATTTCAATGAAATACGAGTAAATGTACAAATAAAATCTACCGCAATATCTTTAAGTACATGCTCTTTATGCCATGTCTGGTGGCCGGTGAAGTGTGAAATTGCATTTATGATCTTGAAACTCGGTTCAACTACTGGGACATAAGATTAATGGAGTCGTTTTCTGGCTTCATTTTTAAATCGTAGATTCTAGGGAAATACTTATATGAATGCAACTTAGCGCAATTTGGGCAAGTCACATATATTAAATGACATGTGACTTTGTCCGCTTTGTCGCTGTATCCTTATAAATCCAGATAAGATTTTGCGATTAAAAGTAACGCGACGTGATTAAGGAACAAACATCTAAACTTTCATTTAAAATATTATTAGAATATTAGAATATTCATTGACAACGATAGCTCCTATACATGTGTTGTGTATATGCAATGACTTTACAGGTGGAGGTAACACCCGATCGTGAAGTTGGTGCAATTCTATTCGGCGCCGTCGGAGCCGCCGGTACCGCGGTGCTGGCTGCCGGCTGTCAGAACAGTTAGCGCAGGGGCTCGGCCCAGCTCGGCGCTCGCTCGCCACTCTGGGCCGCTCTCACCAGCCAGCCTCTAGACGTCGACGTAGACGAAGTCGATGAAGACAACTTGGACGACAGCTGACACCTGGACGAGCGCTCTGTCACCGATATCGGGGAGCGTATGAAACTCTTCTTGGATATTCCGCTTAGGTTCTAGTGAAGTGGACTTGTATCGAGTGCTTCTATACGAGATTTATAAAACAATCTGGACACAAAATGGCCGTTAGGATATCGCTTAGTTAACGATATCGAAGAACGCATAGTACATGGTACGAGTAGGTACATGGATTCTGCTTACGTTTTTGTGAATAAACTTGTGTAAAGCAGTTATTTTCTGCAGACAAAGTAAGAGATTGATAAAGACAATGGTTATCGGACAACATTTAGACGTGTTTTTCAGTAATATTGGTATCAAAGAATGGTTCTATAGGTTGTGTTATCAGTGTGGAGTGGTAACAGTGAAACTAATTAAATAACTTATTCGTTATGTTGAACTTTTGTTTCTGCATGAAGACACAAAGTGAGGCAGAGTTTAATTTTCATTCCATTCAGTTATTTTATTTACCTAGAACCTATTAATTCTAAACGACTTAGCTTAAATTGTTATTTGAATGCAGCGGTGTTTTTAGCTAACTGGTATATTCAAATTTCTATTTAACATTTTATTGCTAGATTACCTTCTCAGTTTATAAGAACGGTTAAAGGTTTAAAAAGTAGTTTTATAGTTTTTTTTTTTTTTTTTTTTATTTTACCTATTGTGTCCCACTGCAGGGCAAAGGTCATTATTATTATTATTTTTAAAGGTCATTAAAATATATCTCGCAAAATATCAATTTTAATCTTAAAATCTAAATGATATCTCTAATTTTATTGATTTAGGTAGATTTATAGTAATGAAAATGTAAAACAATCTTAAAATAGATTTAACTGTTATAAATATCACGGACGCTTTGTATATGCTGATGAATAAAAACTAAGTTAAACTAGAATGTAAATAAAAATATTTAATTAAAAAGTAATTTCAATTAGATTTCAATTCTTTAATGTAAATTAAGGTTGTCAAATTTCTGGAAGATACTTAAATCTTCGTACATGGCACAAATAAAATCTAAATGACTAAAATTGCTAAGTGTAAATAAATGATGTATATAAATGTAAAATTAGTCAAAGGGTTTAAAAATAAGACGTACTAGTCGCCATAAATGTAAATAAGTCAGGTCTTTGTAGAACTGTTTAGGGTTTACGGTAGAAACGAGCCTAAAACCTTAATATAGATCGCATAATGTAACTAAATTCTTAAATTATTATGTTATTCCTAGATTATTAGGATAATAAATAATACATATCAATGTTACGTTGTCTGTTACTTTAAGGTGAATTTTAGATACAAAAATGCCCAAATATTTGAAAGTTTTAAAAGTTAAAGCACCAGTGGAGTTTTTAATTCGAATTTATATCCAAATAATAAAATGCTTAATAAGATAGATACTTAGGTATACATTTTAGGTTAACTATTTAGGTAGTATTCTAGCAGCGACCTTAGTCTTGAAATATATCACGTATGGAAACTAGTAGGTAAATGTGTTTAATATACTTAGGACGAATCTCCAACATCTATTCAAAAGCATGTATACACTATCCAACCGCGGAGCGCTAAATAAAGCTAGAATGTTAAATTTAGTAATTTTTGAAGTTGTGGATCTATTAATAAACTATTAAGGGCCTATAGGCGCTATGCTAGTTCATGAAGTTAGCACACTAATTTACGAAACTGCATATTGGACAGTGTAATACCAACTTTAGCCACTCCAAGGTTTGTACCTATACATATTTTGTCCTTTGTCATCAAACAAAAATGTTACCTCCGTGTGTTCATAGTTCTATATGTCTACTGTTACACACTTTCAAATAGATCAATGTATAAAAAATTGGAATTTTCGAATGCGTGTCTGTCAATGGCGATCAAATGTACCTAATGCTTCTGAATCCTAAAGGTATCAAAAATGTTTATACATCTAATAAGGGTAACTTCTCAAGTCCGAAATGAGGGGGTAGTTACGTCACGGTGAACGTTCGTTTCACCACTTACTACACTATTATTTTAGGGGTCATATTCGGCTCTAATCTTAATTTAAAACCTATAAATTGTAACCAACCACAATAATAAATCTATCTATCACTTTTGATATTTGGATTTTTTCATCTTACGAGCGTATCATCTCAGCTCTACAGTGTAGACTGTAGAGTATACACAATAATAACACGCGCGGTAAGCTTTCTCGAAATGGAACGCTTTGTTTATATTTTTTTTAAACACGGCCATCGAGTCCCAAACTAACCAAGGAATGTACAGTGGAGCAGATTGATGAATACCTACATAATATGTAGGTACAGTATGCATTTACTAATGTACATAATATGTACATTAATAGGTAAATGCATACTTAGAATACATAACAACACCCAGATAAAACAATAACGTTGTACGTAGATATTCATTTTCTGCACACATCAAAGTTATCATGTGCTCAGTGAAACAAACCTCATTTTGGGCTTAGAGGGGTATTAAGTTACACGTTTTATAGGAATGTGAATTATTACGAAATAAACCTAAATGTTTCGATGTTTTGTGTATTATTTAATAATGCTATTAAAAGCCACGCCATGACCTACTACTTTATATTCGAAGTCAAGGTCTGGTTTTGAAATCTAATTAAGTCGGCAACAACTTGTTTCATTACTGGGTTGGGTACCCACACCATGCTGTAAATAAAACTACTTACGTCGATAGC
Source organism: Ecliptopera silaceata (assembly GCA_932527185.1). NCBI lineage: Eukaryota > Metazoa > Arthropoda > Insecta > Lepidoptera > Geometridae > Ecliptopera > Ecliptopera silaceata. Next base: position 8,066,015 of record OW052193.1, on the reverse strand, counting down.
GCGGCCTTCGAAAATCGCAATATTGCTGCAATTGTTCTATAATTACTTGTACTTTTTTAATCTTTCTAAAAAGGCTACCGGGTTACGTATACCTACAATAAAAAAGGATCTAAGATTTTATTGAAAGTAGGTACAAAAACTTTTGACATAAAGAAACCCTTTTAGGTGACTTGAGATTTTCGAAGCGATGTTATGACGGTATGATACTGAAAGACAGTTTGACCTGTTTTTACTTTTTATCTTATTTAAGAAATAAGGTACGTACATGACTTTTCACTTAAAGGCTATTGATTTAATTTTAAGTCACTAAAATCCAGTTATTTTACAAGCCATTATCTACTAATATTTTTCAAAGCTGCTTTTGCATCATAATTTTCACAATCCCTGTTGTTTTTCGCCGAGTACTTACTAAACCCATTTGCTTGAAATTTTAACTTTTTCATGAATACGAGAGATACACAGAACGCAAAATAGATTCAAGTACTACGTTGAATGAGTGAATAATAGATGGTACAGGCGAGGTGCAGGCGAGTTTGGCTAGGTATTCATCAAATGGCATCTGAGGCCGTAGTCCGAACTTGCATTTTAGAACTCCCTACTCTCGAGCCGAGAGTCGTCTCTCGGATGTCCTTATATTTTTGTAAGAAATAGAGAGAGAGATCCGAGAGACGACTCTCGGCTCGAGAGTAGGGAGTTTTAAAATGCAAGCTCAGACTAAGCCCTCTGAGGGCAGGTCATACACATAGGTAGGTACCATCATTAATGAGATGGGCAGGGCATCGAGACATGACATCATCGAACTTTTTCAGTGATCGCACTGGCCTGGCCTTCTAATACTTGTGTTTTGTAGGTTAATTACCTACACATTGTTGTAATAATAATTACCTAAAAATGTTATCACGTTAATCACGTTCACGTTTATCATTATAACTGATAATATAGCAACAAAGCGCTTGCCTATACATGAACTGTTAAAAGATTTTCGTAGAGGTGACGTTAAAGAGGCTTTGTAGAGTCTATTTTGTTATTTAACCTACGTGTTGACGACGTATACCTATAAGTAAGGAACATGCATTACATCGAGTTTGTTACCAATTTGTGATTATTTAATAACATTTTACTATTTCATTACTTTGATAATGAGCAGGGGAATGATGATGATAAATCATACATTTTTATGTTAACTTTTGTCTAATCTAATTGCTGAGCTTATGTCTTCCAAATAAATAGATAATAAATAAATATTCCTGGATATTTCACACATCACACTCTAGTCCAGTCTTTCCCAAAGTGGGCGATAACGCCCCCTTGTGGGCGCTGCAGGTCTCAAGGGGAGCGGTAAGAGACCCAGAAAGAAAATGGAGGCGTTGTGTAGAGGGGGGGGGAGGGGTGATTTGTAATTTTATTTAGCTAGGAGGCCTCTTAAACAACGACTGCAAGAGCTCTCGACTCTCAACAACAACCTGTGAACATCAACTAATATGAATTAAAGATTTCTCAAACTCAAATTAATTAATTTAATTTGAAGTTATAGTGGTTTTTAAATAGGTGAAAAAATGGGGACGCAAAAAACAATTTTTATTCTCAAAGTGGGCAGTAGACAAAATAAGTTTGGGAACCACTGCCTAGTCCCAAACTAAGCACAGCTTGTACCTGCTATGGGATCTAGATTGATGATAAAATACTTATATACTTTTATTTGTATATACATACGTACAATACATAGTAACATCCAGACACAGAACAAATATTTATGTTCACCACATAAACATTGGCTCTGAGTGGGAATCGAACCAACAACCCACAGCATGGATAGCAGAGCTACTACCAACGGCGCCTGTCTAAAATAAATAATCATATATTTTATAATGTTTTTTTTTAATGTTTGCATTTTACTGAGTATAATACTTACTATACTAAAAGTGGGTAGGTACATATGTTGGTAAGTAATTTAATTACTGGTTCGTTCAGCCCACTGAGCGAAGAGTAATTAAAACTAAACAATGTTCTATTACCAAATTAAAGCAATCGCACAGATTGTTTCACAAACGTGAGTAAATACATTCGTAGGGATCCACAAATTCATTTACCGCACAAATCTGTTGAGATTTAAGTCCTGTGTAAGTGAAAAAGTTAAAGTAAGAAATTGTAAGTCAAGGTCATAACAACAAAAGAGTTCACACAGTTTACAAATTACAATAGGCTTTTAGCACTCAAAAGTAAATGCATTAGTGGTACTCTACATTTAAGTGCTGATTTTTCCTTCAGAAAGAGTAGACTCGATTTCGGTAAAGTTCATACTCAAACTTCAGTTATTAAAATTTTACCAGGAATTACTTCTGCAATCAATTTATACTGCTAATAAACACGCATAAGAACAATAATATTTTTCGTACTATATATATTTTATATATATTTTATATTTTATATATTTTTCCAAACCGCAAAGCTCAAGTGGGGGTGGGCAGGACACATTAGTCGAATGCCCCAAGATAGATGGACTACCATAACTACCATCTGGACACCTAAAGGTCAGCGGCGTCGGGGTCGGCCGAGGAAGCGTTGGAGGGATGACCTTGACGTATTTGAATTGGTTTGGTGGGACACTGCCAAGGATAGAGAGAAGTGGAAGTGTTTGGGGGAGGCCTTTGCCCAGCAGTGGGACAATATAGGCTAGAATAAAAAAAAAAAATATATATATTTTATTGAAAAAAATATTCATCTATACAACTTTGATATCTAAGTAGGTAATAATTTATGAGAAGTTACAAATAAAACCTTTTTAAAAGTAACTGACAATTAAGAATCAAAAAGTTCAGAATGGATATTGAATCGGCATACAAATTAAAAAGTATTCATCAGTATACAGCGCCAAAGACAGGTGTTATTCACACCACCTGCTAACTGCGATAAATGAGATTCGGCTTTCTCTGTGAAAAGTTTAACTGAAATTCTTTTAAAATATTACAGCTCTCTGACTTGTTGGTAAGATTGTTTCCATGTCCCATTTGACTCGTAAAAATACGCTGAAGCCGTGGGCGAGATTATAAAACAACATTATAGTTTAGATTACGTTACTTCATGGATTATTTTTACATCGTTGAAATGAATCAGATAAAAAAAAATATTAAATAAGTCTTTAATAATAAAAATATAAATAATTAGTTAGTTATTAAGGGAAAATTACATAATCGTATTTCCAGGATATACAATCGCATTTAATTGGATCACTATCAGCCTAACTGTAATTTCACATACAAACTTACATCAGCTCAATAATTTTGATAGTGTAAGGTTCGTTATACTATCCTTTCTATCCTTTGCTATCACTCAAAAAACAAACGACAAAAATCTCACAATAATTAATTTCACCAAAATTTTCGAAGTTATTTTATACCAACGATGTGAAATGAATGCCTCCTCAACCAAAACTGAAACTTGACCCAAAACCAATCGGTCAGATGACAGTGAATTGGTGCAACGGCAAGGTCGGCAACTTGAATTACTGAGCGCGCACGCAAAGGCACGTAAACAGAAACACTACAGAATACACCGATCTACTAGGCGAAGTGCGTGCGAGCAACGGAGAGTTACATCCTTCCATTTTTTTTTAAATTAAAACGATAATCTATGTTAATCGTGAACTCGTAGCTTTGATATGGCAGTTACACGGCGCCCTTGTTAGTGTGTGTTGTTTTAGTCGTGGTGAGTACAGATTTTTTTAGCTTTTTAGGCAAGATTCTATTATAAAAGCTCTTGTTTTTATTTATTTATTTCAGTTAACAGTTAATTTTGCAAGATATATTAATTTTACTTTCATTATACAAAATAAACAACAACTTTGCAACTTTTTCATTAAAACCGATGCCTACAAACCTAATAGTTTTGTTCAATGGCCTATATAAATGAGTAATTATTAGTAGAGACATGTATGTTCGTTTGTCTTCACATCTTGGTTACCCAATTCGAATGGAACCTTCCAAGCCTAGTTTGCTAGCATCTAATACTTGATCCTATGTTGCGAAAACGTTCATATTATAAGGTTTAGTAAAGGTCTTACCCACATTGCTCTACCGACAGAAATCCATAAATGATTATAGATTTAGGGAACTATACTGTCGATTGTTTCAATATACTTACAGTATATTAAAAGTCAATTATTGCTAAATTTAGTTACCTAAAAGGTACGTTAAGAAAAAAAAAAGAATTTGTTTTTGATAACTTTTTTGATACCTTTAATAACGCACGTTTGATTTTTTTAGCACCTACCTATTATCTAATTTTAAAGTAACTTGTGAATGTCTAAAAGGATAGTCTAAAAAAAATTAAAAACTTCTCTTTTTTATAAACTTTCAAAACTTATTAAAACTATAGGTAGTGCTATTTGGTAACAATTTGTTAAGAGCAGGTAATATTGTGGCAAAAAGCTTGTCTATATGTTGTACTTAATAAAAACATGTCTAGACTAGGCTATTTCTAAATATCTACCTAAACGCGATGTGCATGGAATTCTGATATTATGCCACTTAGAAGTGATAAAAAATATAAAATACTCTTGCGATCTTAGCAGAATTGTAAAAAATACTGCTTAAATTGAAATGAGATTACTCCGTGGTCTCATTTCTAGCTTCTCAGTCACTAGACGTCACTCAGTACGTAATTTTCGTGAATTTAGAATAAGCCTCTTTTTGCATATACCTAATTTTTTTCCGTATAAAAATAGATTTATTCGTCCATTAACAGAACTTGTGAGAGTCATAAACCGAAGATCGTGTAGCACCCTGTTTTTAAGATATTTTATAGTTTGAGCTGAGTCCAGTCGTCAGTCAGTCAGGACAAGTCTATGGTTTTGATTGAATTGATAAACGTGCAGGTATGGCAGAGCACTTGTTATTCTAAAAGCCTCACCCTATCACAACCACTTCTCGCATTTTAATCTAGATAATAAAATAACTCGTTTATTCCTGTTCGTCGACGGGATTTCCCAATATGTAGTCCGAATAAATATTATCCCGTTCACATTCGTTCCAATGTACTTGTGGCTGGAACGTATTGTAAGTAATTTTAAAATCTTTCTATCTTTCTCGTCCCACATCATTTATTGTTCAGTAAAAAAATATTTAGTATTCACAACAAATATGATAATGCAAGAACAATACATTCCATTATCATGATCAAAATTACAATATCTCAAAGAACTATTTTATGAATAACGATGATGCGGAGACACCTGTTTTAAGCGGAATACGATAAATTAAAAAAAATGTAAAGGCCTGCGCAGACCGGGACGGCATGACGGCAACGATGCCGTGGCATTGAACGTGAACGGAACGGCACATTTTAAAGCATAGCAATTTATGTCGTATTTCTGTAACAGTACGGTTGAATGTCCATTAGTGAAAATTAAAATCCCTTGCCATGCCGTCCCGGTCTGCGCAGGCCCTAATAGGTAACTTAACAACGGAAACCAAGTCAATGTAATTTTGGCCTGGTTTAGTGACTCAATGAATAAGAAGGTAGGTATGTAGGTATAATATTTGTTATATCAAATTACTCATACATGAAAACTTATTTATATCGTATGGACAGCGATTTAAATCATGTAAAAAAAACAAAAGACAAGCATTGAGACAGTGAGTCAAAAACTGTTGTACCAAAACTGTTTTGAATAAAATTAAAATGAATGTTGACTGACGGGATCCTTAGCACAGTCCTTTCTCAACAAGTTTTTATTACGTTTATATTCGCAATTGACCCCTTCTAAAGAACGTCACAAAACTGGACATATCTTTGAAATGATCTCAACATTATTTCAAGAACACCTACAAAATTTTAAACAACGTGTCCCTATGTAGGTACATATTTTCAAAATTTAATTTTGTCTGGCTTAGGAACTAAAAAATTGCCTATACCATCATATCTTCTTGCCCTTATCCCACGATATCCGGGGTTGGTCCACTTCTTCCACTCCAACGTGTCAGTGCTCACTCTTTTCAAAAGTTTAATTAAATTGTTTGAAAAAATATTGTCTCTCCAAATCTTAAAACAGGTCAAAAAAGTCGTCACTAGTATCGATTACGGTTTATACCAAGTTATAGTTAGTACAGTTATGCGGTTCTTAGACAATTCAAGGAAAAATAAACAGGAATTATACCAAAACTAATTTCATTTCACGGTATGTAAATTGAATACTATTGCGTTACATAATTTATAATGTTTAAATGCTGTTTGCGAATATTATGATTCAAGACAAAGGTTACGGTCAGATTTTATAATACACTAGTAGTACGCCCCGGCTTCGCACGGGTAGCCTATATAAAAAAATATCATTATAATATAGCTAATATGTTACTCAGTATAAATGTACTTTCCAAATGATAAAAAATATAGACCCTCCCCGCTTATACTCCCGTGACCGGCGGCGACGCGGCGCCCGTTGACTTTTTTCTAATAAGTACTTACATTTTTGAACTCGTGATATCTTTCTAATGGAATGTCCGAATTCAATAATTTAAAGTAATAGAAAGATATTGAAGCAGTCTTAATTTTAATTTATTTAGATAAGGATTAATACCTCAGTACAAATATAGAACGTTTTCTGGCGTCGTCATTTTAATTATATTTTTTTGATATTAAAACACTTATTATGACATATCTATAATAGTTACACATATGCTGTCGCTGACTTTTTTGTGGATGATGATGTGTTCTACAAAATTGTAGTACATGATTTCTTTCTATCATCAATAGTTTCCGCAGCGCACGCGATGTAAGGAATTTCTTATACACCTTGGGTTACATAATTGAAGTTTTAGTAAGGATCCCTAATTTTTTTGAAAATATAATATAGCCTATGTTCAGCACAGATAATGTAGCTTCACAACAGTGAAAGAATTTTTGAAATCGGTCCAGTAGTTTCGGAGCCTATTCGATGCAAACAAACAAACAAACAAACAAACAATCAAATCTTTCCTCTTTATAATATTAGTTTAGATAGATATATGCTACAAAATTTTATGGGCGCTTATATAATTTTGGGGCACACCGATAGTCGTGAATAATTAGTTATTCTTAGATAAATTAATATCATTCTAGCACATTGATCGTTAAAATAATTAGGTACATTATTCTGCGTCTTGATAATAACCACCACATAAATGTCATAAAACGAATAATCAAAATATTATGAATTCACGTTATGAAATGTACACAAGGCGGCACTTGATTGTCTGTCATTATTTAGCTTCATCTTCTCCCAAGAACCTACTTTATTTATCCAGTACAATTAGCTAAATTAAAAAAAAAGTTAATCTTTATAATTTGAAATTAATATTATTAAACCACCATCTATACAGGTTGGTACCTGATACCTGAACCAGTCAATACTGGTTAGTAAAATTGCGTCAGTAAATTCCTACATGACCACTTGTGAAGGACGCCTTTAAAACATCTGAGAATATGTATAATCATTTATCATTGTATCTATGTATAATAAAATATGCAGGCGTGATTTAAATGGGTACTGTTGCGAGATATAATTATCATCGATTTTTGTTTTTCAATTTATGTTCAAGGTTTACCTTCTACGGCATCGACAGGTTTTTTTTATTTTTCGACTATTACCCTGCGAATATAGTTAATCTATAGTACGTTCCAAGGACGAGATTTTTCAGAACTGTAATTTCTTATTAACCGCTCGCGAAATTTTTACCAATAAAACATATTTTACTAGCAAACGTAGGTTTCACGATCTATAGAAATCGATAAAAACTTTATAAGTATCTACTCAATAGAAATAGGAATGTCACTTATATGTAGGTAATGTACCTAATAGTGAAAACATCCTTTCTTTCTGATACGAAGGGCTGCTTTGACCTTTAGAGGCGTTTCTGCACCATACAATGCTTGCTCTAGTTTCGTTACAATGGATCAAAGGGAACCTACTTATCTTGGCTTAACAGGTCTTATATCAGGGAATGGGTTGAGCGTGGTTTTCATCTTATCCATGAATTATTCTCTATAGCAAGATTCCATTACTATTGTATTAATATGTAGAAATGTATACAGTACGTATTCAAAACTGAAGTTCATCGATACTACAGTTTTAATTAATAGATAAGATCGTGCTCGAAATACCTACTTCATGTTCAGAATCACGAGGAAGTGTTAGATGCAAACTGAAAATTTAATTCAATATTAATATAGGGAAACAATCACAGATAATCGAAATTGTAATGAATACTTTTGGATAAAAATATGATAAATAATAAAAATGTAGTAGCCAACTTGGACGAGTCGGGTTATTGTAGAACCTAAAGAGTGAAGTAATTGAGGTTTCAAAGTTCAAAATGCTAGATAGGTACTGCTAAGTTAGAGCGCATATATGCAGAGTCATTGTGTAAGTAGATAATGCTACGAAATAATTATATAAACATCGAATTGGCTGCTTCATTGTATTATATTTTACTTTACTAGGAGGTAAATATTTTTATTTTATTATTTTACAATTAGCAAAGACAAGTCCTCAACAACTAAGTGCATATTCATATTATAATGGATAGTGCCTAGTTTTATAATGCTTACTCACTTAAACAAACACGCTTCTGTATGTTAACACAAAGGTGCTAATAGAGTTAGTTATTTGCAAGAGCTCGTAAATTGAATACCAAGGCATTGGGGAGAACCTATAGTCAATTTCTCGCTAAAATGCTCAAATCTTCTAATCTTTGACACAAAATAGAACAAACGTCGTAAAACACTAAGGTATTCGCAATACATTATATTATTTTACATATTTACCTAAAGCCAGAAATGGGTTAATTTTATCATATTCTTGCTCTACTCTCATTTCGGCAACCCATGTCCTTGACCACAGGACGACAAAATTATTATAATTATTGAGACACAACCACGAAATAAAACTGCGACACAATAAAATTACACTTCATGAATACTTATCTAATAAAATTATAATAAAAAGTATTAAGAACTTAATAAATTCAAAAACGCAATAATAAATAAACATCCAATCTCATACCTGACGTCTAGGATATTCTAGTCGACATATACATGTATGTATGTGTCTTCAATCCCACCACAAAAGTCAAACCCGGACCAAATATTCGCAGAGAGCAAACACTTGTCCCGTCATGCAATCGAACCGCTTCAGTCTGAGCAGGTTAATTACCAGCCAGAGTTTACAACTTTGGAAAAAACGGTTGGATATCCTAATTATAAATTCTCAAAGCCTACCTCGTTATGCTATTCGGATGTCACCCATTACATTCGCGGCCATACTCATTATTCACATCATTAATGTGATGGTCACAGACTATGATTTACAACTGATTAGAGCATTCATCACGTTCGACGTTATTTTGCTAGATTTTTACAGTTTACCAGCTCAGCTATCGTCTTTTTGCAATGGGTTAATGATAGTGACGTGCGTCGCGTTTAGATTGGTAGGTTAGAATACCATTGAGTTCAAGGGCATTCTAATGAGTTTTAGGACAAGCCCGACATCAGAACGAGCTCATTTATCACAATCCTAGAGGTATCAATATGTGACCCGTTTTACTGATCGTGTATCATGATGTCATGTAGACAGAATACTGATGTCATACGCATAATACATCTAAATACCACTCAATGCTAGGCATTGGTATTCACAACAAAATCTTAGAATCAAGTGTTTCAGCTCGTATCATTCAAGTTTAAGCATCTTAGCTAAAACATACATAAACTAAAAATAACCTGTAATTTTGCAAATTACAGTTCCTTAATCAATATTTTTTTTTTCCAGTAATGAAGAAAGTCAGAGTTCACCATGCGATGGTTACTTTTCGTCGTCTCCATAACTGCCGTATGCACAAATGGCCAAGAAAGCGTCATTGATTTCTGGACAGACTTATTCCGCGCACTGCCGAGAAACCACCATGAGGGATTTATACAGGATTACACACCAGCAGAATACGAAGAGTTCGACTTTATAGTCGTGGGCGCTGGCTCAGCAGGCAGTGTCATAGCGAATAGGCTCACTGAAGTACCACACTGGAAGGTACTGCTGATAGAGGCAGGTGGCAATGAAAACTTTTTCTCAGACATCCCAATATTCTCACCATTTTTATCCTTAACTCCTATGAATTGGGGATACAGTTCAGAACCTCAGAAAAGAGCTTGCAAAGACTTGAGAGGTAAAGTCTGCTTCATGCCACGTGGGAAAGTGCTCGGAGGCAGTAGTGTGCTAAACTTTCTTATCTACCAAAGAGGACATCCCGACGATTATAATGACTGGGTCAAAATGGGCAACGACGGGTGGAGCTACCCAGAAATACTGCCATACTTTAAAAAGTCGGAGAACGTACGAATAAAGGAATTGAGAAATTCATCATACCACGGTGTCGGCGGTTATATGGACATAGAACATTCATCCTTTTACAGTCCTCTACAGAAAGCGTTTAAAAAAGGTGGCGAGGAATTAGGCTATAAATGGAGAGATCCCAACGGTGAACATGTGATAGGGTTTTCGAAGCCTCAAGCCACAATGAGGAATGGTAGAAGATGCAGCACTTCTAAGGCCTTTTTAGAGCCCATCAGGTTCAGAGAGAACTTAAAAGTGACGAAATTCACAACAGTTATGAAAATTCTCATTGACCCTAACACAAAGACCGCACACGGCGTTGAATTCATGAAGAAAAATGTAAGGTAATTTCAAGATTATCATAATTTATTACGAAAGATCTTTGAATAGATTTATCATCAATTGTGGAGCCTGTTCTGTTTATGAGCGCTTTGTTTATTTAGTCGCATTGCGTAAGCTGCTTGACAATATTCATTGCAGTTCAGGTTTATCTTTAAAGTGAATGTCTTACGAGACAAGACCGTTGGGAAACCATATTTTCAAAGGACATGGTTTTTTAGAAAGTAGAAAAACGAGAACTTTGTCTTCTTATTGGGAACGATTGGACTTAATCTTTTTCTGGCAACAGCTGACACTTAAAAAAATCAAACTTAAACATAAAAAGATAACCAAATCAATTATTGCATTTATTTTTACAGGCATCAAGTGCGAGCTCGCCGCGAAGTAATTTTATCCGCTGGTACTATCGGATCCGCCCAGCTCCTGATGATTTCAGGAGTGGGTCCTGAAGATCACCTGCACGAGATGGGCATCGAGCCTCTCGTCAACCTTCCTGTGGGGTACAACCTTCAAGATCACATCACATTCTCTGGGAACGCGTTTATTGTAAACGATACCGGGCTTTGTGTTAATGATGTACGTAAATTATTTCCACCCACTGAACCTACCTCGCATCTCCACTCCTTAGAGTAGAACTTATATACTATTACATCTTATGCTATTTGCCTAAATGTGTACCATATTTATGCTAGTATAAAAATCATATTTTGCACACTTTTCTAGCGAGAAAATCAGGCAGAATGTAACATTTTTTTTGTTTTCTGCTGTGCAAAGGAATATGAAATAAATTGACCTATCTAAAATCATAAAATAATTAAAAGCTTTGGGATGTAAAGTTTAAATAAAGGCAATTCAGAGTTCCTGTTATTACCTTGACAGATGCTGGCAGCGTCTCCGATGTCAGCGGCTGCTTACTTAGCGGGGCGGGGTCCCTTGACCCTACCCGGGGGCTCATCAGGCCTTGCATTCATCCGCACGGAGGTATCTGATGATCACTCCATCAGCAGACCAGATATAGAGCTGGTTATGGGCGCAGGATCGCTGGCTGGAGATCTACTGGGAATATTGCGGTCTCTTTTAGGTAAAGCATTAACAAAATCTTCGAAAGATGTCAGCATAAAATAATATTTGCAGTAAGAGCAGAACAAGTTGAAATTATGCTGTAGCAATTGAAAATGTCAAGTTGCATCAAACTTGTTATGTGTACCACAACTTCGATACCAATCCTTCGATCTCTTCCCAGGAGTCACAGACAAGTGGTACTGGAAAGTGTATGGCAGCCTGCCAATGAGTGTGAGACAACGTACGTTTTCCATTAACCCCGTGCTGATCAGGCCCCAGAGCATTGGTCGTCTGATGCTAAAAGGCAGCAGTTTCGAGGAGCATCCCAGGATTCAACCGAATTACTTTGATAATCCAAATGACTTGAAAGCAATGGTTGCAGGCGTTCGCATGGTAGGTCTAACAAATTATTTTCACTATTATGTTTTAAGTTGTTGAGTTGGAATAATACTTTAAAGCCATGACTTTCCGCAATCTTAATAGTAACGACATTTTTGAAGTAGTACCAGGTTATTTTTTTATTTCAAGGTGGAAAAGCTGATAGAGACGACGGGCTTCAAGCATTACGGAACCAGACTGCATGACGTGCCCTTCCCAGGCTGTGAAAACCTTATCTTCGATTCGGACGAATATTGGGAATGTGCTATCTCACAAACGTCCATTACGTTGGATCATCAGGTACATACAATCGTTATTCTCCAGGTGAAACAGGTGTAGTTATTTAGTTACTTCAACCAATACTTAACTACTTTCAGCTAGAATATGCATTACTAGAATATGCTTGAAACTTTCACAGGTGGGAACATGTAAGATGGCGCCAGCAGGCGACCCGTCAGGAGTGGTATCACCACGGCTGCTAGTCCACGGCGTCAGTGGTCTGAGGATAGCTGATGCGTCTATAATACCACATATTCCTGCTTCACACACTCATGCTCCTGTCGTTATGATAGCTGAGAAAGCTTCTGACATGATAAAAGAAGATTGGGGTATGCTCTAACTGCTGACAACTCATCTAGCAGTATCATGCTAGCATGTCTTGCCAACTTTTGCTTGGGCAAAACGGGTATCACGGTACAGTCAAAATCAAAAGTAAATAATGATGAAATCCACTTTTAAACCAGTAATTAAATGATATTCAAATGTGAGAATATCGAGAAGTCTGAAAAAGTTTCGACTTTGGCTGCTGACCTATTGTGAATTACATTATAGCTCAAAGCTTCTAGAGGTGACCAAACAAGACTAAACAATAAACAAGTAATTACTTCAAGAAAGTTATTGTAGGTCAACCCTTTGTCTTGAAACCAGAGGCTGAAGATGTAAAGTAATCTTTGCAACCAAAGATTTTAAAGGCAATAACTAGATAGTCAGTGTTTTGAACCAAATATTTTAGGATAGAATAATTGAACTATTAATTAATTACTCCAAGTAATATGTCAAACCATGTATTTAGAATATGTTTTATATAATAAGAAGCTATGTAAATAATTTAAGTACATAAAGCTAAAATAAAAGTGTCAAGAACTATTTTAAAATTTTACTCAATACACATCAAGAAACCAAACTAAAATATCTACATAATTTACTACCTACAGGAAAAAATTATCAATGAAGAATCTGTAGTTAAAATATAACATGGATTTCTAACTTATCTTAATATGATTAATTCATTTAATCAGGAGATTGGCCAGTTTTGGTTTTTCTATTTAGTTTTCTGTACAGAAAAGACATCCGTTTTTCAATTTCCTTCCATTTTGTAGGTCTTGTAAATGGTGTTGGTGTTTTAGCCCACATCTTCTTTTTTCTTAAGAGAATCTAAAACCATGAAATTATATTTTATTCAAGTATTATCTGGGTATACTTATATTAATGGATTGATTGGGTATAATTAATGTTAATATAATTGGGTCTGTAAGCAGAATATCTGTATACTTTTATTATCTTGTTTGTAAGCAATTTTCAACACTACTAAACCAATAAAAAAGAAATTAATATACCTAGTACAATATTAATGAGAATTTTGATGGCTCTATAGATTTTTGAAAGATCATGCATTGTCATACACTTATAAATGTTTGTTCTTGATGGGAATTGAACCAACAACCCAGAGCATTGATGGTAGAGATAATACTAATGGAGCGGTGATGCCTGTCACAAATAAAGGAAGTTTTAATTTTTATGATGGTAAAAAATAACTTACATGATATTCCTGTCCACTGACTCCCCTTATCCAAGAAGGTACTTTGTAAAGAGTCTTTACAGGATGCAAGTTTCCAGGCCCGAGTATGTCTATGTAGTCATTCTGTCCGAACAGTGCTTTACGTTCAGTCCACGCATTGGCAGGCCTGAAAATTATATTATCAAATTATTAGTGTGGTAAGTACCTGAAGAAGTGGCTGGATTGTGTGAAAGAGGACATGAATGTGAAAGGAGTAGACTCAGAGTTGACGAATGATAGAAGTGAGTGAAAGAAAAAAACATGTTGTGCCGACCCCGCGTAACATGGGATAAGGGCAGGGGAATGATGGTAAGTACCTGAAGAAATCATATCCCTACAAAAAGCAAGGGTTAGTACATACCTGTATTCAGGAAGAGGGAGTGCTCTTCCTTGTGATCTAGGACGTAAACCACCACACCATATTTTCTCTTCATAACCATATCGTCTCACTAGGCGAGTTTTATCAGCATGATATCTTGTTCTGTAAATATTAGCATGGTTAACGAGATGTATTGTAAAGAGACTGGATGTAATATTTTCAGAAATTCTAACCTAACAAGATTCACTGTAGGTTTCCAAATTACATTTAATATTGAAGAACCTAGCCAAGACATGTTTTACTATAAATTGTTTGCTACAATCTATTTCATCATAAATTATCCAAGCCAATAAACTATAAAACTTGTTGTTATTTATTTTACTCTTTACTTTTCTCACAAACAGACAGTAGCTCTACCATGAGTTTTTACTATACTATATTTACTACACTCGCTAGCGTAAAGAAATGTATGAAAATTTGTACAGCGCCTCTAGCGCATAGTTGGGTACTAAAATTCGTCATACTAATATTGACGTAACTACTGTAGTAAAGTCAGGCGATTTTACTGTGACAACTCATGGTAGAGGTACAGGTTATGTTTTTTTTTTTTTTTTTTTTTTTGTGGCTCGCACTTTTTGTGCATTTGCCATTTTCAAGTATAATTTTTTTTTTACATTTTTTTTTTTTTTTATAAAAAATTAGGGAACCATATAATTTTAATGAATTACGCGGTATCTAATACGAGGAATCTAAAACGAGGATCAGTAGGATTAGGAATAAAGTTATAAATATATACAGGAATAAGGATATATGTACAAACTTAAATTTTAATATCATTCTCATAAATGAAGGATGCCAAACTATGATATATACAAGGATCAAGGGAAGAAAGAAGGGCAGTGATGCTTGTAGGAAGAGGAATACGGTAGGCAATCAAATCTTCAAAAAGTTTTCTGTGGTCGTGCTGAGGGCAGGCAAAAAATATATGATTAATGTCACCAAATTCATCTCCACAGGCACAAGATGGACTTGAAACAATTTTTATACGAGCTAAGTGAGCTGGAGTGCATAAGTGCCCCAAGCGCATTCTAATTAAAACTGTTGTAGCTCGTTTACCGAGTTTTAATTTAAAAAACCAAGGTTTTATTGGTATAGCAGGTTGTATTAATCTATAGTGTTTTGCTTTTCCAGAATGGTTCCAATCTTCACCCCAAGACTCCTTGAGATGTGATTTCGGAAGCGCAATCAGATCATGAACAAAGTTTTTGTAAGGAAAAAGGTCTCCACATTCTACGGCCTCATTTGCCAATTTGTCTGCTCGGATGTTACCCAAAATACCACAGTGACTGGGTATCCACGCAAAATTAACTATTAGTCCGAGGGATTTGCATTGAAAAACCATAGACCTAGCTTCCATAACTAACGGGTACACATTTTTAGAACGGAAAGGGTACTTTGCAAGCGTTTGTATCGAACTCAACGAGTCACTAAAAATAACAGATTTTTTAAGTTTCATTAATAAAACGTATTCTAGCGCTTTGACTATTCCAAAACACTCGCCTGTAAAAACAGAAGCCTCTGGAGGTAATTTAACCTTTTGTACAATGTTAAATTGTTTGTGAAAAACACCCACACCAACATGGCCTGTCTGTAAATGTTTAGAGGCATCAGTAAATATCTGATGCCAATGTGGCCATCTTTCATCAACAGCTGCTTTAAAATAATCATTAGCATTGTTGCGGTCAATATTTAGATTATAAAATGTATCCAAAGATACTACTAGAGCTTTATAGTTACATTGAAAAATAGGTAAAACAATAGAATTATGTGTTTGCGCTGACAATGTTTGATATTTACGTAAACTGGTAATAAAAAGAGGGGATGATTTATGACTCCAATAGGAAGATGAAACTACAAGTTCCGAAAGATGTAGAATTTTAGAATGAAGCGGGTGGTTCTGAAGTTGCAATGTACGAAAGAAAAATCGACTACACAGATATTTACGTCTGAGCTGTAAGGGTGGTTCTACACATTCTACCTGTAGTGCGTTAATTGGGCTAGACCTCATAGCTCCCATGACTATACGCATAGCACGAGCCTGTATAGAATCCAACTTTTTGAAAAATTGAACTCCACCAGGCTCTAATAAGAAAGTGCCATAGTCTAAGGTACTTCTGATTAGTGCATTGTAAACTAATTTAAGAGAGAAGGGGTGTGCACCCCACCAAACACCTGTTAAACACCTCAGAAGGTTAAGGTGTTTTTCACATTTTTCTACGATATATTCACAGTGTGGACCTCCATTAAGTTTTGAATCTAATATGACACCTAAAAATTTTGCGTGACTTTTTATAGGGATGGATATGCCATCATATTTAATGGTTATAGGAGATATATTAATTTTACGTGTAAAAGGAACAACAATGCTTTTAGAAGGAGACAGTTCTAACCCATGTTTATCCAACCATAACTTTAAAAACTTAAGAGCACTAGTAATATTGTAAGCTGCCATATCAATATTAACGTTAGAAGAATATAGTAACAAATCATCAGCATAATATATTGTAATATATTAACCATATCATTTACAGACGTTTCTAGATCATAAGTGTAAATGTTATAGAGAAGAGGGCTTAGAACAGAACCTTGCGGTAATCCCTTCCATGCCACTCTTGAAAGATCAGAGTTATTCAAGATAATTTTTCTACCAGCTAACATATTCAGAATAAAATTAGACAAAATATGTGGAACACCTAGAGAGTGCAGTTTTTTAATTAATAATTCAATAAGGACATTATCATAGGCTGATTTAATATCTAAGAATGACGCCACAACAGACTCATTTTGTGAAAAGGCTATGCGAATATCCGTTGTAAATACACTCAAGCTATCCATCGAACTTCTGCCTTTTCTAAATCCATATTGACTGGTGGGTAAGATGTTATGATTTTCAATAAACCATTCTATTCTATTTTTAACCAAATGTTCGGCAATTTTTATTATAACTGGAGATAACGCAATAGGTCGATATGAAGTTGAATCAGAAGGATCCTTGGAGGGTTTTATAAATGGTAACACTATTTGTGTTTTCCATGTTGGGGGAATGAGACCTGTCAACATGACAGCATTGCTAAGATCTAGTAAATATTGCATAGCGGTATCACCAAGATGTGAATAAAATGAGTATGGAATACCATCTTTACCTGGGGCTGTATCATGAACGTCTGATAACACACCTTTCAGCTCATCTATAGAGAAAGGAGCGTCAAGGCCATAGGGGCAAGTAGGAAGAACAAAGTGAAAGGGTGTAAACAGTTCCTTAGGTGGAACTGTTGGCGGAGCTAACCGATCTAAGAAACTATCACAGAGAGTAGGTGCCATAGTTGTAAAAGTAGTTGCACTGACTCCTGTTCTATATCGTCTAATATTCCTCCAGACTTCTGAAGGTTTTGTGTTTGGGGATATGGTTGAGCAAAAACTTCTCCAACCTTGGAGTTTCTTTTCCTTCAATAGTTTTTTTGTTTTTGTCATTATATCCATTAGATTATTGAAATTGGTCTCAGACATATCAGAATTATAAATCAACTCAGCCTGCTTTCTCTGAGTGACAGCTTCACTACATTCCATATCCCACCATGGTGGGGAAGATAATTTATCAGAAGCGCAATTTTTTAAAGGGAATGTTAAATCAGCAGCATCTTTCAGAACTTTTATAAAATTGTCTGCACAAAAACAAATATTTTGAGAAATATGGGGTAGTGAAGTTACATTATTTTCAACATGACATTTATAATCACTCCATTTCTCATTAATGATTTTATGCCTCATTCTAGGAGGAAGTTTAGGTAATTTATCTATTTTAAACTGAGTGAATTTTATTACAATAGGAAAATGATCACTGCCATGTGTAGAGGGCTGTGTTTGCCACATAACTGAAGAAGCTAAACTAGGTGATACTATGGTTAAGTCTACTGCACTATTATTTTCAGTTGGTTTTGTTCGGCGAGTTTGAGATCCATCATTAAGAATGCAAAGATTTTGTTTATCTATTATTTCCAATAAATCTCTACCATGAATATTGGACAAAGAGCTACCCCATGCCCTATGGTGGGCATTAAAGTCTCCCATGATCACACATGGTTTAGGAATGTTAGTTAAAAGATTATCTATTTCTGCGTTAATTTGAGAGGATGGATGAGGTATATATATTGAAACAAAACATACATTGTTAATAATGCATGCAACAGCTGAAAAATTATTACTGTCATGGGGAGGAAGAGATAAATTAGAAAAAGAAAAAGAATTATTTACAAGAAGAACGGCTCCTCCATACCCATCAGGTCTATCGTCCCTAAGGCAGGAGAAACCACTCAATTTGAACACAGAACCTGGTTTAAGCCAGGATTCTGTGATGGCGATTATAAAAGGGTTGTATACATTAATTAAATAGATAATTTCACATTTTTTGGAGACTACGCTCCTGCAGTTCCATTGAACTGCGGATCTGGTGTGATCCATTGTGGTTGCGAGTGTAATATGCTAATGATGTCAGTAATTTTGGCTGCGTTGGACGGTTCTACGGTATTAGACTGTATTAAAAAATTTAAAAGAGCAATTACATCAGATACATTAAGTTGCCTATCTTTAGATTGGCCCTCTGTAAGAGCGCAACCATTAGATGAGGTTGAGGATGGCCTACTTATTATATTGTTATGAGCTTTTTGATCATAGCCTTTGGTTAAAGTGGGTGTAGAACGTGGTTTTAAAAAGACAGATTTTTTGTAAGATGAAGAAGTGGAGGGGTGGTTGATTTTATGAGAATTGTAATTTGAAGGGCCGGAGGGCTGGTTAAATTTATGAGAATTGGCAGATGGTGTGCTTTGATCCTTGGGAGTGGCTAACATTTCAGCATAAGATCGAGACAGAGAAGGATGTAATCTGGAAGCTTCTGCATAGGAAATACACTTTTCTGACATTGAAAATTTAATCTTTTGTTGCCTTGTATATTCCGGACATGATTTACTGGTAGCAAAGTGAATTCCTCCGCATGAACAGCAAGAAACACACTCCTCATCAATATCACATGAGTCACCTGAATGTTCTCTACCGCACTTAAAGCAGCGAGGCTTAGACCTACACTGAAGCTTTGTATGGCCAAAACGACAGCAGTTGTAACATTGGACGGTCGGGTACGTATATAATTGCACAGTTAGAGCTGTATAACACATATAAATACGATCAGGTAATACCTGACCATCAAATGTTACAACCACTGTCTGAGTTGGTTTCCATACTGGAGCTCCATTAACGATTTCTTTGAAGTTCATACGCCTTACTCTTAAAATTTTTCCGCAACCATTAGGCACCGCAGAACACTCCATCATCTCCTCTGGAGAGAGGTCTGTGGGTACTCCACGGATTACGCCCATTCGTGAAACATTGTAGGTTGGTATAAATGCTTTCAAGTTGTTACTACTGAGGCTATCATGGGTAAGGAACGCATTAGCGTCAACATGATTATTAAATGCCATGGAAACTCTATTTCTGCCTATTCTCTTTACACTACCATTAATAATATTGTAAATAGCATTGCGTTTCAAAAATTTACCAAAGATTATGGGATGAAGAGTCGAACCATCGTTGGGGGATTCTGTTATACGTTGGATATGAACTATGTAGGGAGCATTATCAATTGACTCATAATGAGTTCTTGTAACTGGTGGTTGTGGTGGTTGTGTCGGTGGAGAGGAATTTGGTGACTGAGTTTTGGGTATGGAACTTGAATTGGGATCAGAAATAGAAACGTCAGTAATTAGCGGCTCCGCATAAGGCGGTAGCATAGGCATATTTTCGTCGGTTTTATCAGAAACTAAGGAGGAATTCTCACAGGAACATCCTTTTGATTCATTTGAACCATGTCGCTTCCTCTTGTTACAATGTTTGCACAATTTGTGCAAGCGAGTGCGTTTGCGTTTCTTTCCCACAGAAGTATCTGTATCAATTTCAGATTCATTTGATACTAATTTTTCGAAACTATTTGAAAGTGTGACATAACAACCAACCGGCGGGACTGTACCCCCGCCGGGGTCAGGCGGCTCCTCCATCAAATATATCAATAAAAACTTACCAGATACTTTATATATACACTAAACTACTTTTAATACAATTAATAATGAAATAAATACTAAAATCTAACTCTACTGATCACTATTTCTTATAAAATTTAAATTTTAAAAATTGGTGGGAAAAAAAACGCGGCCTCCCTGTTCGCAGTTTCCCGCCTTTTTCGACAGGTTATGTTAAGATAATATGTGGACAGATTTAAATAAACGAATAGACTATAAAATAGGTATACAAATTTATATCTGGTTCGTTCATTCTTCGTAGTCATTCAATCTATTGCTTTTTTTTTTTTTTTAATTTTATTTGCTCTTCGGAGCAGGCTAAAGTTTTAGAACCATACCGCCTAGTCTTACGTAAATGTTTTTCGCTTAAATTAGTTTATTTTCTTTATTATTTTATTTACAACGTCTTCCCGTTCACTTTACACTTCTATCATAAAGCATTCACTTTACAGTTATGTTTTTCCCGCCATCCCCAAGATGGCGGGAAGTCCACTTATATTTCGTACGTTATGTTTTTCTCATAAGTTAATTTGTTTTCTTCAATATTTCATGCATTCACTTCACAGTTATGTTTTTCTCTTGAGTTAGTTTGTTTTCTTCAGTATTTTATGCATTCACTTTACAACTTTACAGTTATGTTTTTCCCGCCATCCTCAAGATTTTTCGTAGATACGTTATGTTTCTCTCCTATGTTAACCCGTTTTCTTCAGTATTTCATGCATTCACTTCACAGTTATGTTTTTCTCATAAGTTAGTTTGTTACAGTAAATATTTTTCTCTTAAATTAATTTATTTTCTTTATTATTTTATTTACAGCGTCTTCCCGCCATCTTGAAGATGGCGGGAATCTCAATCTATTGCTTGAAAGGTTCCTGATTAAATTTTTTTTTTTTTTGTTTTTTAGTTTTATTTGCTCTTCGGAGCAGGCTAAAGTTTTAGAACCATACCGCCTAGTCTTACGTAAATGTTTTTCTCTTAGATTAGTTTATTTTCTTTATTATTTTATTTACAACGTCTTCCCGTTCACTTTACACTTCTATCATAAAGCATTCACTTTACAGTTATGTTTTTCCCGCCATCCCCAAGATGGCGGGAAGTCCACATATATTTCGTACGTTATGTTTATCTCTTATGTTAATTTGTTTTCTTCAATATTTCATGCATTCACTTCACAGTTATGTTTTTCTCTTGAGTTAGTTTGTTTTCTTCAGTATTTTATGCATTCACTTTACAACTTTACAGTTATGTTTTTCCCGCCATCCTCAAGATTTTTCGTACGTTATGTTTCTCTCCTATGTTAACCCGTTATCTTCAGTATTTCATGCATTCACTTCACAGTTATGTTTTTCTCATAAGTTAGTTTGTTACAGTAAATGTTTTTCTCTTAAATTAGTTTATTTTCTTTATTATTTTATTTACAGCGTCTTCCCGCCATCTTGAAGATGGCGGGAATCCTGATTAAATTATAACATTATACTATCTATAGAAAGAATAGACTATTTTATCTAAAACATTTTGTCATGATGTATTTTTCATCATAAGATAAATAATTATTGTCAATTATTAATCTCATTACATGTAGAAAAAATGCTAAAAAGATTTAAATAAGTTTAAAAAAAAAAGAAAAACAATAAAAGCAAAAAGCAATCCAACAAAATGGCCGATGGTCTATAGAAATTTTGTTGAAGTTTTGTGAATTAAATTGTTGTAACGCAAATAGTTACCTTTTTGTATCATCTGCAATTTACAAATATTAGTAGTTTGTGAAGTAATTTTGTTATAAACGATCTATAATGTTTTGAATGTGAGTATCCGTAGAAAGCTAAAGTGCGAAATCCAAGAAAACAAGCAATGTTTCTGTTTGTTTATCTGTTCGTTCTAAAATGTACTAAAATGTACTGTATGCTTACAGCAGAATCTGTTCACATTGCATGTTTTCGTACTGATACTAAGCCTGCTTATTTTATTGGTTTACGAGTACGAAGTTCCACTCAAAATGTTGACACAATTCTCAAAACTATTGTGGCCATGAGTGATTGAGCGCGCAATTGCGTTGTTTGTTTACCTTTCATGCTAGTAATTTTATTCATTCAATGGTTTTTTTGTATACAATAGCTGCATTACGTTAAACATTAATAAAATAACGCTTGTTGGTTTTAAACTATAGTTAAACTCATTTTCAGATTACAAAAATATGTCTAAAAGAGATCAAAGTGATCGGAACGAAAGGAAGTTGGACCCCAGCGATTACGAAAACATAATACATCAACACAGTATATTTGAATCGTCCAGGTCGAAACACCACCAGGAACTTCCCAGCTTTCCAGGGTTCACTAATGCTGAGACTCAAACAAAAACAAGTGATATAAAGAATCAGGCGGTACCGCCAGCTTTAGGACCGTGGCATAATTACCCGTGGTGGATGCTTGCCAGCACATCAAGAGCCATCCCTAATCAGGATGACTATCCAGAAAATAGTGACCATGCCAAGGTAAAACAAGAACCTTCTGGTGCTGGGACTCCTGACCGGGATCCCCTCCAAAATGAATACCATGACACTGAGCACTACCCTGTCGGGCGAGCCACTCCTCCAGCAGGGCTAGACTCTTTCTGTGATGACTGTTCTGATCCATTCTGTGATTCCAGTACAGCTATTTGTCGAAAACTCTTCCACTGCCCCCATTGTAGAAAGAGCTACCCAACCATTCTTGAGTTCAATACCCATTTGACTGGAGTGCATCCTGCTCAAAAGCCATTTAGATGCCAGATCTGTTTGGAACCCTTTTATAAAAAATCACACCTACGTCGTCACCTGGATTCTAACCACACGCGTAAGGATGTCAACAAGTGCTCAGTGTGTTCAAAATATATAAAAGACAAGAGTAACTTACGTAAGCACATGCAAGTCCACACGGGGCGAGTGCCTCAGAAACAGTTCAAATGTGACTTGTGCAACAACAAGCGGTACATGTCCTTAGACAGACTGAATAATCATAAAGTTGTATGCACAGGGGAAAAAGTCTTGAAATACTGCGATATGTGTAATAAAGTTTTTGATAATTCCCGATCACTAAACAGTCATAAAAAGGTTCATGCCAGAGAACTAAAATGTGAAAATTGTGGTGAGCAACTGCGTTCATTGGAACAATACACAAACCATAAAATGGTGTGTCAGGGAACATCATCAGAAGCTGGTGCGGGCCATAGTGGTTCTACAGGTAATATTAATCCAACTATGAACAGATGCTGCACCCAGCCAGGTTTGTGTGAGCATGATAAACCAGCATACCTGAACATTCCGGGATATGCAGCAAGCAGAGTGCTTGATGGTCGGGTGCTTGATGCCACCATGTCATCATTGAAATCAGGGATGAACAACTGACAACAAAGTACCATTTACAAACTAATAGAGAATAGATTTCAAACCATTTCTTTTTTAAAACAAGATTACCAAATAATTAAATGACAGTAATAATTTTCACAATTGAAAATTCACAAGACTGATGCAAATATCCCGCCTCACGACTTGCTTTATTATTACCATTTAATACATAGGCCTTAGTTTTGTGTAGGTTAATTCAGGTAGAGTAAGGAGGGACTTATTTGAGCATGTTTCTAATATGAGTGTAATGTCTACTTGAATGTGCTCAAATTGTTACCTACATTTTAATATCTTTTTTTTAATATCAAATAATATGGCTATATTGATTCCGTTGAAAAGTTGAATGTTAATTGTTTTGAAAATTTTACTTTTAAAGGATTTAACTGTTAAAATGCTTTGACTGATTTAGTGTAACCATGATGTGCAGTATTACAATCATAAAACAATTTTTATTTTTCTATACTGAAAGTTGTAAGAGGTATATTATTTTTATATTTTTTTTTAAGATTCTATCTTCTTAGTTATTATCATTTAATAATAAGCAAGCGTAAGGAGACTGTTATGATGAGCACACTATTTTTCCAGTGCTCTCATTTATATTATTGTATACATTTTATGTATTCTCCAAAGACAAATATATCTGCAGTGGTATACATATTTTAATATGTATTTTGATGTCTTATTGATATAAGACAGCTTTTATACAGAGTTTAAACTTTTAGGTCATGAAATTGACCAGTAGAGTAAGAGAGTTATCATAAAGTATCAGCTTCATAAAGTGCAATGAACCATTGGCAAAGCCTTGAAAAAGTTGTGGTTAAGAAAATTGTCTATACTTACCCAAAAATATACTTGAAGTGTTATACACTGAAACCTCTGCTGCAATCTATTTGATAGTGTTATGTATGTATGTGTTAGTTTATTATTAGCTGTAGCTGCAATTTATTGTGTTACGGAATCAATCCCAATTATTATTTTTTAACTGTTGACTTAGTTGTTATTTAACTGGAAAAATATAATTGGGAAGATTTTTGATTTTTAATGACATAATGTAAGTTAGAGGCTATTTAAAGATATATAATAAAGCCTTAATTTTCTAAATATAGCAGTTAAAGTACTCCTAAATTTTATCCTGAGAATAAAACATTATATTTTTTATTAATTATTTTTATTTTGTGTTATTTTAAAATAGCACTTCTATTTGGAGGCTTTTATTACTTATTTTAGTTGTTGCTATTTACAAATTATTTAACACTTAATTTCATTATTTTATTTTTAATGGGTACATACAATAAGAGACAGTTATAGTATGTTTAAGTTTTATTGTTCATAGGTTTTTTTTTACATTATTTTAATGAAATCCATCATTATGAACTATGTAATTGATTGGGCTGTAGTTTATTTTATTTACTAAATTGAAAATTATTATAAGAATAGTGTAAGGATTATGTAAGGAGTATTTCATTCAGAATCTTATTATTGTAGATTTGATATTTTGTGGGTAGGCCTATAAATTGTCTTTATATAAGTATCTAAGCTTGTTAATTATGTATGAGCTGTAAGTCAACACCAATTTGTTTTTGAGTTTTGGTGCAGATACACCACAACAGCAATCAGGTTCAATGTTGAACTGATTGTTTTACTTATAGTTTGGAGGTGCATTGTCTAGCTTTTCAATAATTAAATATAAGTTACACGCGTGCGCGGCTTGCTACAAAGTTTATTTTTGTGAGCTGTGTCTTCATTTAATATCATTTGTAATAAACAACTGGCTTTTGTGCTTGAAGCATGCCTAAGATATTTTTATATTTCTTAAATGTACACATTTGTCCAAAATGATATTTTTGTGTAGACCCAGCTTAAATCATACAAGCTAGTTATAAAGCTATCCACATAGCCACTGAATGCCAAAAACACAATATTTAATTTTTTTAAACATGGATATTACATAAGTAAGAAAAAATATATTCAATCATTATGGGCCAGATGGTAAGACGGTTGTTTCGCAAGAGGTGCGTATTCGTTTTCCGCGGCAATATAGTGACTGTTTAGCTTTTATTAAATTAGTCACATAAACACTTTGAAAACATTCAAAACTATAAAAGTAAACATTTCATTTATAAATATGCTAATAACAGCTAATATTAAAATTTTTACTAACTTTTCAGTTACTATTGAGTCCATTCTTAATGAGTTTGGCTTTATTGGTTCCAAATGTTAGTAAATATTTCAATATTTTTCTGACTTAACTTTCATAAAAAAATAATTCCATTGTAATAGAACTTTAGAAACGAGTGTAAATGCACATAGAATTAAGAAAAAAATGTGTTCATATGAATTTAGTTAGGTACCCTAGATTATCTTAGTTTGTCTACTAGTATATTAGACTGTAAAACAGTAAGTTCTGGCAATAATTTGGCGCATATTTCATAGTTAATTATTCAAAGCTATTGTGTTGCACACCTAAAACAAGAAGCCAAATTTTACCTGTATGTTTCTAGGGATGCTATTGTAAGTACAATGCTACCTCTCACCATGTTTGTATGTTCGCTTTTATTATATATCCGATAGAATGTTAGTTATTATGCAATTTAAGTTGCAATGCGATGTTGTATGTGGCTATTTCATAAAGTGTATCCCTATATTATCTCTTCCCTAAACTAACGACACGAATAAATAAAATTTCCTTTCTGTTGATATCCTGTGTTTTATTTGTACCTCTTATTGCCTGCTTAAAGCTTGTTCCAGTATTTAGAAATATCATTACTTGACTGACAAAGTTTATAGTTATTATTGCAGAGTCTGAAGAACTGTCATAGTCTGGAATCTTTTTTTCCTTAAAACACAGTTTGTGATATTTCACATTCCAGTGATGTCATGAGGAAAAATTATAAGTCATGTAATTTAAAAGGATTATTATATTACTAGTATTATTTTTTATATAACAACTCTTCCTCTCTTCACAGCAGCTTTTACAATTTTAGATTTCTTTTCCTTCTTCTTCTTGCCAATATTTTCTTTCCTTTTCTTCTGTCTATCTTCTTTCTTTTGTTCAACATTTTTAATCCTTGTGTCCCAATTCTTTTGGCTCTGCTTCTTTCTTTGTTCCTGTAAGATAAAATTGAAAATACATATTATGAGAGTTGAGAAAAAAAAATCTCTACAGTTGAAATATAATTATGTCATAATGATTACCGTTTTCTTGATGGATTTTTTCAGAAGTGTTGGGTCATCTTTAACTTTTTGACCTTCAGCTTTTTGAAGGACAGTCTTCCATGCAAGTTTTTCTTTTAATTCCTTCACTTTATGGCCAGCATCATTTTCTTGTAATTGTTTAAACTTTTGTTCTTGTTGTTTTAGGTTTTCCAGGATTTTCTTAGGGTCCTTCTCAGCTTTGTTTACTTTATCTAAAATTATATATAAGCAATATATGCAATCCACACAGTCAAGAAATATATATATAAATATAGATAAAAAAATCTGTTCATTCATAGTTACCTTTTTGACCCGTATTAGCAAAATCGAATTTTGAAAATACAAGTTTTCCTTCTGTATTAAATATTGGTTTATTGGCTTCAATACTTAGTTTTGGCTTCTTCTCTTGCTTCACCTTCTCTATTTTTACATTATCTTCAATTAGAGGAGTGTTATCACCAGCAGGTTTTGGTTTTTTGTTTATTCTTTCTCTCTTTTTGATTTTCTTATTTAATTTGCTATTTAAACTTTTTTTGGCTAGCTTGTTTTTTAAATTAAAGTTGTGCTGAGATTTGATTTTGAGGAGTTTTTCTTCAAGCTCTGCAATACTTCTGGCTCGTTTGGGAGCCTCTGTGTCTGGGCTTTTGTTTTCATTGTCATTTACAATCTCATAGTCCATGTTGTCCTCATTATCTGTAAGAATCATTTATTTAAACCAACCAGGTTTTACTATAACTATTGTTCTATTACAGTAAAATATTCAGTCTAAATATAAAACAAGACGAAAAAAATATATCTTACCTCTTTTCTGAACAGGCATAGCAGACAGTATGTTTTTCATAAATATCAATTCCTTGCTGAGTTCATTTTTTAGCTGTTTTATCTTTGCTGGTTTTTTCGCCGAAGTCATCTGTGTATAAATGTGCTATTTAGTTATCATTCAGACACGCAGCATGCGAACATAAATTAAAAATTGGATTATAATGGAATATTTTAGTTGTTGATCTACTTACGTTTGATAGACGTAGGTACCAGAGTTCGTAGAATTATAATGTTGGAATATGCTGTAATTGATGTTATACATTCACTAGTTATTTTTAACCTAAGTACAATTTTTAAATAAAACAACACAACACTTCAAAACTTAACCTCAAATTAGTGGGTTAGAGACCAACAGCAACACACACTTTTCACACATGGCACTATTGACAATGACAGACACAGTGCTACCAAGTACCAACCCTACCCTTTTAGTGTATTTTTTCTCAGTATAAAGTCAACATAATCAATCGTAGTTTTTGCTCAATAGTTTGAGTTTTTGTAAAAAAATTGTTTAAGTTTTTTCTTTCTAATAGGTACTTCATCCACAAAAATCTAGGCTTCGTTAGCATCTTAGCCTAATAGTCTGTGGATATAAGAGGGCGAAACGAAAAAAAATAGACAGCTGACGATTGTTTACAAAACAAATATTCGTGCCATTCGTGGTTTTATTTCAATTTTGAGCATTAATTTTGCACTAGTGTTCTAATAAGCATCATGCGTTGTCTATTACTACGAAAATACTCAACCGCCATACCAAAAGGAAACAGTTTTATTGAAGAACTACAGGCTAACTTCATTCCCACAAGCACATTTCAAAAGACTCTACTATCATGTGGTTCAGCTGCTATAGCTTTGTTCAATCCTCATCGTGGCGACATGATTGCTTGCCTTGGAGAGGTAACAGGGGAAAAGGCACTGAGATACATGCAAGGGAAGATGCGTGAAACCTCTGAGGGCAACGACATCTTGAAGGATAAGCCGAGAATAAACTCGAAGACGATTTCTTTTGAAAAACTATCACAGCTCCCTGAAAACACACTCGGTCGTGTTTATGCAGACTTTATGCGAGACAATAATATTACTGCTGATTCAAGACTGCCTGTCCAGTTTATTGAGGATCCAGATTTAGCATATGTTATGCAACGGTACAGAGAAGTACATGACTTGGTTCATGCCACTTTGTTTATGAAAACTACTATGTTGGGAGAGGTATTCCATACATTTAATTCACTATTATTTTAGTTACACAATTGGTTTTCTATTTAAGTCATTGCATAATTGTGTAATGCAGGTAGCTGTGAAATGGGTGGAGGGTATCCAGACTAAACTGCCAATGTGTATCAGCGGTGGGATCTGGGGAGCCGGCAGACTTAAACCAAAGCACCGTCAGCTTTATCTCAAATGTTACCTGCCATGGGCTATCAAGACAGGGAACAACGCCCAATTCCTACAAGGTTAGTTGCACCTAGAATCTGAACAATCTTAGTTTAGCTCTTTAACTAATCTTGCAGTTATCAATTAATCTTGCCATTTCTACAAACTACTTTATGAACAGGTTATTGTTTTCCTTGATCTTAATTAGATGATTTAATTTCAGGAATTTATTTTGAAAAAAGATGGGAACAAGATATTGATTATTTTCACAAAGAAGTTAATATTGTAAGATTACTGAAGAAGTGAATGTAGGTATTTTCCACTTAAATTAGTTTAATGTAAATAGATTGTTATTTTTGTGTATAGGCCTTTCTAATTAGATTAAAACAATATATTTAATCAAAATCTTTTAATTTTTAATTAAGTATTTGTTACTTACAGTTATTTTGAAAATGAATACAAAAATTACCCGTAACAATAATCTTTTAGATCACAGAAGCATTTCAGAGCTACGCCCATTCACATTGTGGATAGTAGTGGCTTTGTCACCAACTTCCACAAGCCATTCATACCACACTTTGCGGGTATCAACACAACGCCAAAATGTGGCTTTTATTTGATCGCCGCGACGCACACGCAATGGAGTCTGAAAAGAAAGAGATAGTAGGTTAGAGGAATGTCAGGATAATGCATTATTACCATTTCTCCTGAATTAAAAATTAGTAAAAGCTGAGAGTTAATACTGAGCATGGAGCGTGCCATGCTCGGTATTAACCTCCTAGACAGAGTTCCAAACATCCAGATCCGACGGCGGACTAAGGTACAGGATGTAGGAATGCGAGTCATGGAGCTCAAATGGAATTGGGCGGGACACTTGGCTAGAAGATGTGACGACAGATGGAGCAAATCGCTGACAGAGTGGTGGCCAAGGACTGGCAAGAGAAACGTAGGGCGCCCAGCGGCACGGTGGACTGACGATATCGTCAATACCGTGGGCCGCAGATGGTTGAGAACAGCTCAGAACCGTGCGGAATGGAAAGAGCAAAGAGAGGCCTATACCCAGCAGTGGGTCAAGTCAGGCTGCGGATGATGATGATGAAAAGCTGAGAAGGTAAACTCTATGAAAATGTCACGCACACGCAATAAAGTACCACACTTTGACGCATTTTAAAAACAGTTTCAACTGTAAAGAGGATGAATGCAGTGGTTTCTTCTTTGGATGGCGAAAACACACTCATTACAGCGTCTTAAATTACCACAAAATTTCGATTGTACATAAGTACCACAAATAAGAAATCTAAAAATAATACGTACCAAGATGGGAATGAAAACTGGGAACCAAGAAATCATCCCGGTACTGTGAGTTGACGGCACTATACTCAACATTTCCCCACCATACAAAGAACAATCGAAGTATCCTCCAAATCCGTGCATCACATTATCCTGAGGCACTTCCCATGTTATTGTAGCAGAGCGGCGATTATCTGTCAGTGGTAGACCTCTCCAATCAGTCATTTGTTGCCCTTGATAATCTAGGATTCCTTTTGCTGGGTGGTCAAACGTAAATACCGGCTGTGGGGTGAAAGATGTATTTTAGCTCATATCAAAATCATCATTTACTCAAGTATACAGTAGGTACAGTCACGAGCTTTAATTTGGGACCCTTTTCCATTAAATGTTGTTAGAACATTCATAATGCAATAAGGTCGAAACTTCAGTATGACGTATGACATACGTTAGAATATTAGCACTAAATAACGTCAGTTTGCCACACGATATTCAACCTTAGGTGGGTCCCAAATTAAAACTCGTGACTGTACCATTGAGAGATTCTAAAATAAATTGGGAATCAAACATACCTTTGTCTCAGCGATAGAATGTTTATTCTGCATATAAACAACCCACAATGTTTCAAGATTCTTCTCCTTCTTTTCGTTAGTAGACGCAGATTTCGCGGCCGCCCACAACCGCGGCGATGACACAGGCGCTACGTAAGATGTGTACTGGCTAGGTATTGATATGCCACCTGGTTTCAGTAGCCCTGCAGCTCCGTCTAAACATTCGGGTGATAGCTCGTTATCACCCCAAGATCCTGAAAGGCACAACCATCTTTACCAATTCGAGGGTAATTTTAAAGAATGACCTAACAGTGCGATATTCATAATCATATTTTGGTGTAAATTAGACATTAATAGATGCATACCTAAAAGCTCGGAGACGATGATGTCGGCTTTTGGCGAGAGATTCAGCCGTCTCATGTCCCCTGGTACGACAGTGACGTCACGATCGCGCCAAATTTCGCGAACTTGCGCAGCCAACACCACAACGGCGCATGGATTCTTTTCTACAGCGATTACCTGGCAAAAATCACAGTAGCATGTAACTGCAATTTGTTTACAGAATTCAAACAGCCAAACAAAAGGAGACAATGTATTCATGCACATTCTATTAAACGCACAGTATAGTCCAGCAAACTAGCAAGTTGAAGTGTCATGAGGTATTTTATTTTTAAGACTTTGTCAGCCTTATGGCAATATTTGATCTCAAATAAACATTAGTGTTGAACTTAGGCAATGTATTGTATATAATGTGTGCAGTGTCTGCTTTACCTTGACTTTGGTATTGGTGATATCAGAAGCATTAAAAGTGGCTCTAACTAAAGGTCCTCTACCAGCTCCAAGAACCATCACAGTTATGGGAGCTTTAGTTTGTTCAGCATTTAATTTTGTTCTACTTAGGTTCTCATTTAATGCGTTTTTACTACGCTCTTCATTTGAAGTAGTTTTACTATTCTCATTAGCAATAGCATCATTACACTCTTGTTCTTTATTTGTATCCATTTGTTCTATAATAGAAGTACTTTTACTAAGCTCTTCATTCTCTTTTAAATAAGAGACTTCATTTTGTTTTTGGCAGGAAGTGTTAATAATTTGTCCTTTGTTTATATCACCTTGACCAATTTCAAGTTTTGAAATCAAGTTCTGAACCTCCATTTGTTTTTCAATTCCTTCATTCTGCAAATACAAAACAGATGTGTTTAAATATTGCATTGATTTACAAAGTCACCATGTTAGTTAATAAGATGGTTAGAGTGATAGATTTATTTATTGCTTCATGTTAGTTAGATAGGTCTTACTTTTGCTTTTGTTTTGTAGTAAGTCAAGGCTTTAGCAATGGCTTTCTGGTACTGATCATATTTTATGGGATCTTTTTCAAAAACATTGTATGTGTGTGTGTCCAAATTATCAGCTAGTGGCTGTAGTGGTGTTTGAAGGTAGTCTTCCCATCTGTAAAAAATAATATTTTACATGAGCTCATTATTCTTATTATGACTTTAATAAGATGTGACATAATAAGCTAACATCATGATATTGAAATCAAGAGATTTATATAATGTACTATTTCATGGTATAATCTTACTATGCACAAAGAAGTTTGAAGTATTTTCTTGGACACAGGATTACTGTTAAAGGCATCCTAATTGCGCAATAATTAAAAAAATAATTCCATATGTTGAAAAAAATAGGCAAATAAAATAATATATACATATTTTGTTATTAATGTGCCTGGTTCTGTAACATGCTAATACCTTACCCCCTAGCATACTGAAGCATAGGATCATCTGCTATATTAGACCGTCTCATCCAGAGTCGATGCATGTATTGAAGATAGTATTTGATGTCATGCCTTCTAGCTCCGCTGATTATTACTTGTGCTTCATGTTGTACCATGTTGACCACTAACTGTTGATGGGCTCGTGAAAGTACTGGATATCTGAAAGTGACAGTTAGAAATAAATAAATATGAACACAGCATTGTATTACTCCTAATTTAATAGAATCCAAACCTGATATATTTACATGTTGTATTTACATTGAAAAAAACAAAAGATCATCTGTGCAAAAATGGATGTGTCAATATATAAATCATTTGACATAACTTCTTGATAAAATAAACTTTTACCTTGATAAACTGTTTTATTGTAAAGATATATCAAATTATGTTATCACCAAATCTATGATTATAGCGCATATTTGGTGAAGGATTTGAATTAGACACTTCTCAAACAACTTAAGAGATAAGCTGTCATCTTACCCTTTCTTATTGTTGTGAAACAGATGAGTAGGTATAACTATAGCCTTTACTGGTTCCCCGAGCCATCTATCTATAACGCCTTGTGATGGTAGATCTGCCGATAGTTCTAGAACTACTCCAACTCGCTTGTCCCATTCCAAACGCTCATGGAACTTGGACCACCAGTACCAGGTCTCATTCCAAGGATCATCATCATGCTCTTCTGATTTAGGTTCACTGACCCTCACATCTCTGAGTGTTCTTCTAGATGCCATTGGTACTCGAGTCCATATTAAAGCAGGGTGATGACTGGAAAAAAAATTGTTTACAATGTATTTTTATATAATATATCTACTATACACAAAAAATAACAAGCAAAAAAAGAAAATTAAATTCTTGAGTGGGTATTATTATTTCGGTTTAGAGTTTTTAATTGAATTCAATGTGGGTAATTTATTTAAACTTTACTCTGAGAATACCTACCTGGTCTCATAATAAGACAAGATAATCCTGGCTAAGTTGTTGGATTCAATTCCATGCAGCGGCAACATGATTGCTGGTAGACCAAGACCTTTGCAATGCCCAAGTTCCTCGCTCAAACAATCTTCATGTCTTTGGCGGACCACCGGAGACTCTGTGTCAACGTCCCAGTGTTGAGAAAGTTTACCAACTACCCTAGTAGTCCAGTCTTGAGGGGATAGTATCATATCTGAACGTGTATAACCACCAACTTTATCAGAACTTGAAAAATGCTGCCGGGTGAAACGTGGGTGAATTAGCGGTGAAACTATGAAGGAGTAGTTAACTTGCAAAGCCTCCGTCAAGCATCCTTGCAAGTCTGGAGTTGTTATAAACTCAAATCCACATGATATTTCTTGAGACATTGTTTTGTAAAATGAGTAGAATTCAGTTACATAGAAAACAAAAATAATAAAATGGGCCGCCAAAAAACTACGTTACAGCAGCACGCAAATGACAAAAACAAGACAGATATGGCCACAGAGTAAAGTGCGGATTTGAGAGACAATTTGACATATCTATCATGCATGACATCTCTGTGCATGGTCTGTGCTACTGTAGCACTGCTACACGCTCGGCGCTTTGCATTGTTTTGCAAGTTTTCATTAATAAAATCAATAATAATATATTAGAGATCCTTGTATGATTTACTTTCTTAGAATTGTTAATTGAATATTTATTGAACAATGGTAGAGCAAAATCCTTTGCAAGCCATTCCTACAGTAACTTGTAGCAGTAATAGTGACGAAGTATCCAGTTCGAACAAGAAAGGTAGACCACGAAAAGTCAATGTGATTAAATTCGGCCCACAACCACAGTCAATGGTATCTCAATTTTTGAAATTAAATAAAATGAAAGCATATTCTCCTGAGAAAGAGAGAAAACGTGAGACAAATCAAAACGAAGATAGTCTACATAATCATGAAAAATGTACAACAGACACAAGAAAAGACCAATCATTGGTAAACGCTGATAGTACAGTGGAACTAACTAATGAAGAGCATTATTATGTAACTATTTCTATACCTTCCACACCTATCTGTGTGACAGAACCCGAGCAAACTGTTGATGAAGTTAATCATAAAAAACCCAAACGGTAGGTAAGTGTCACTATCTTTTTATATATTTAATATCTTATTTTATTTTAATGACCAATGAATTGGGGAAATCTATAACAGTTGTGTAAAATTGACAAGTGTTAAAAAAAACTTTCAAATTTATCAACTCTTATTAATTTTGTGATCTATACCATCCAATATAATCTTGCACTAGTTGGATTCATTTGTTTCATTTGGATATCCGATGAATAACCTAGTTTAACAACCCTTTTTATTTTTACAGGTACATTGTATGTGGTTCTTGAACAAATTATGTAACATCCAGAGGACAAAAATGAAAGACTACTAACTCAGATATGTTAATGAGATCCTACAAGACATACCATGGATTCTGAGCTCAAGTACTATTTTATTCTGTTTCAGATTAAAAAAAAACAAGTTGAAACAGCCTGGTAAACCAGAAATATATTCATGTGATTTTGAATCCTGTTCATACTCTACAAAACTAGCTTCTAATATGACAAAACATAAGAGGGTTCATAGTGGAGAGAAACCGTACCTTTGTGATCGATGTTCATTCCGATCAAACTTCATAAACTCTTTGAAGTCTCACAAGAGATTGCACACTGAACTTAGACCTTACAAATGTACAGAATGCAGTTACAGTTGCAATAGTATATCTAATTTAAAAAAACACCGTCATACAAGGCATAAAGTCAATCAAAAAGAGGATAAAACAATTCAAGATATACATTGATTTATTGCTATAGTATTACCTTGTCTACAATCAGCATTATAGTTATATACCCAAAGGCTTGTAAATTGTATAATCTACCTATAATTAAACTAAATATAACTAATGTCCAAAGCTTTTTTATTTTCTTTCTCAATAACGTAAATACATGTATAATCCTAAAAATATATAACTGGTATAAACATTGCCCAAAGTACTTAAATAACAGCTTTCCTCTTATAACATCATAATAACACACCATGATATTTGTATAACATTTTGAGCAGCTAAATAAAAATAATACTTGTATGGTAGACAGATATTGGCAAGTATCAGTGACAATGCTCGGTGAAGTCTACTACAACGGATTCGCGCCAACCAAAGAGGAAGTAACCTGTGGCTGATCCCAAGACCACAGCTGCACACAACCACGTGTTATAAGTCATAAACACCAACATAAGCATGTAGCTAACAAGCACTTGCACACCGTGGAGGACTGTTTGCCATGCATGAGCTGTGCTCATCATTGTAGGACTGAAAACAAAGAAAACACTATCTTAGATTATTGTATAACCAAAATAGATCAGTTCAGATGCAGTCTTTAAAAGTATTATGACATGCAGTTATTATATTATGGGTACGCGATAAAACGGATACGGGCGTAACTTTACGGTACTAACGAGGTATGAGACTGCTTTAACTTAAACCAAGCACATACTAACGACAGAATTTTTATGTTGGTAAAGGGCCTCTTTACCAACATAAAAACGTTTTCTCAGTTATCAGGTAATAGAAATGAAATAGATTACATTCAATATTAAATTATATCACTAGGGTACCCAGTTGTTTTTAGAATGCTTGCACGATTTGAGTTAATCGTCATTTAAATGAGGTAAATCGTATGATTTACCTATATCATAGAATGTCAGGTTGTGTTGTGGTATCACAACCTGTCTAGTTGACATTTCTTATTCGTCTTATATTAAGGAGATTAATTATTGAAGCACAAAACTACTTGTACTTACACATTTCTCTCAAGGGTATGCGGCATGGGCCTAAAAGAGAGAATAGGTACTTGTTAATAAGTTACGGCGCATGCATGAAATGCATGCTAATTACATCTAATTAACATAACTAGACATGTTGTAGTTGTAATGACACAAATTAGAATTGCGATAATATTGGTTTGTTGCATAACAATGTTTCAAAAGATTTTTCGAAAAACGAATTCTAAAACAAGTTCAGTGGCAAATTATTCAACCCAGTAACATAAATTTAAAAAAAAACTAGCGTTTACAATTTTGAATTCACCATTCACTGATAAGATCTAATTCTATTTATTTATTTATCAATGCCAAAATATACAAATTGGAAACTAACTTGGGGGGACAGGTGCCTGATATTGAAGAAAAAAAGGACTAATAGATGGAAGAGGTACCTAACAAACTTTTTTCCTGTAAACATATTTTTTTTTTTAAGTATAGGTACAGTACATATGTATAAAGTATTTATTATTAAAACCCGAAAAGTTTTCATTGTTCCTAAAAACTGGTATAATACTTACTGGATAACTTGAGGTTCGTCCGGAGCGCACACATTCGAAACGCCTTTATCTGGGGGTGCTACTGCACAATATTGAATCCCAGTGTACGTACGCCACAGGAGATGTTTTCTGTAGTATTTTAAACTGAAACACAAAAATATTTACAATTACTTAAAAAGGTAGGGGTACATTTTTTAACTTATCATCGGAGATACAAAATCAAATAATATTTTATTTTACGTAAATACATGTAGAATACATAGTAACACAGAACAAATATTTATTTTTATCACACAAACAATTTACTATTATGACTTAACAATTGTTGTAAGACGCATAGATTCCGAGATATCGCAAAAAAAAGTTTTCATCCTTTCAAGATTCAATGTACCTACCTACTAGGTGCCAGTTCCACGCGACCAGAGCCTAGAAGAACTTTAATTAATCCAACTACTCGTGTTAGGTTTTATAAAACTAGCTTACAGCCATCAGACACGCAATGTTAAAAGACGTGAAGGGCACAGGGGTAGATTAGGTCCATAGGTAGGTAATATTGATTTTATGATTGTCTATCTGTGTATATCGGAGTGTGCGAACTTAGCAATAAAATATTATATATGTACTTATCTACTTATAAAAGTTTACAGACTTGGTAAATACAAAAAAACCTGTGATGAAGCTATGTAAAGTGAGTGAACATAATAATAACTTACCCTTCATACATTAAAGCCATAATAAATATAGCAAAAAAGGAACCAATAAATTCGCCAACCTCCGTCACGTCCCACCATTTGAAGAGGATAATTTCTTTGAAACCTCCATGAAACTGTAACAAAAAATGTTACTATAGGTACACTGCTGCTTGATCCTGTACGCATGCCGTGGTACCCTTTAATTATGGGAGCACTTTGTTTTTATTATTGCTCACGTTCTTTTAAATGTATAGTTTAAACCCGTGTTGGGTATCCAATCTCTTATAATAAAAATAATCAAATGAAAATTGGCAGCTTAAAAAACAGAGTTATTTAAGGTATCTACTGCAGAGATGACAAAATTTTTGCGTGTTGCAAAGTGGTATAATACGGTATTGAACTTTACTGATACTCTACCATGTGTCAACGTATACAAATCGAAAGACTGAATGTAAAGAGAAAAAGCTTTATAGGTACGCTAATAAACGGTGGGTTCAAAACGAGTCATACCAAATCCAGTCACACTGTTTAGACAAGTGTAACTATTCAGTTACAGTATCATTGGATTCGGTGTGCCACGTTGGGAACCCATAGGATTATCAATACTCATTTATATGATAAGAAATTTCTCAAACTACATACGTAAATATTTCGGATGGATTCAGCGCGAAGGACTCCCGTACCTCATAAATCAATCTCAAAATGTTACACTCCACCTACTATGCGATGGAGGTCATTTTTTGTGCGTGCTTGCCAATAATTCACTATACCTACCAATCAACTACTTCTTGTATGTCGCCGTAAGATCGATATCTTTGCAGGCTAACCATTCACTTTTACAATACTGCCTGCAGAGCGGATATCTCAAAAAGTAGTGACCTAATTAGTTGTATAATAAACCAACACAACTGATGCTTAGAATCTACGTACCATTAATAAAATTAGTAATTACCCTAATAGCAGCTGTGAAAATTTTGTTAAAACAACTTAGTTTAACCTACCCAGTTTTTTAAACATTCCAACAAAGATAGATTTATAATTTTATAGGCACCTAAGCTAGTTTTACTTAATGGTCTACCAATAGCTAAAGTCATTTTAAAACATCTGTAGTTATGCGACGAAACACAATTGACACAATTGTTAAATATATTCATAAATGAATTCTTAGAATTACTATCGAAGGATATGAGCTAACTTAGAGGTCAGTTCTCTCTGTGGTCGGCACTTCGTGTCTGAAGATCGTAGTCATCACTAATGGATATCTTTATGGTCGTCATGGGTGAACGGATTGCCTCTAGCGTTTTTTGTTTGTGGCTATTCTGACCACATCGCAGATCTTTCCTCCACTGTTCTTTAGTTATTTACCTATTTCATGTAGTGAGGGGATCTACCGCCTTTCTACTACTAGCTGAAGGTACGTACAGGTCAGTTAAATCATTTTAAATTTGAAGAAATATGGTGAGAATTTTCGAAAATGTCTTTATAATTCAAGAAAAATGAGATAGCCAATTATGTTTACGCTATCTTGAAAGTAATCGATTGTTATGCATGGTCTTCCAATTGAAACTAGGCACCTCGTTAAAAATTATAAGCGAATAGCATAAAGTCAGCATTAAACTTACTCCTTCAGAATTTTAAAGACGGCCTTGAAAACTATTATGACATCGACTGTACCATACAAAACCTACCTAGTACAAAATACTAAGTTGAGTGTATGGGAAATAAAATTATAAATTTATATATGCAATATTACGAAGTTGAGTGTATGGGAAATAAAATTATAAATTTATATATGCAATATTACGTCAGTCAATTAAGGAATAATATTAACAGGATAAATTGAGTACCATCAGGATAATTTTATTTCCTAATATAATTATCCTAATATATATATATATGTATATAATTTCCTAATTCAGTTTTAGGATAATATTACAAACCAATTATTTTAATCATGTGAGTTCAATGAAATAAAAAAATACCTACTTGAATAAATTCATTTATTGTAATTTTTACTATTATATTACACATAACTTGATTTTTCTGGTAGAATATTTGTTTTTGGTGGGGATCAAACCCACAACCACAGCGCGGAAGGCAAAGCTTATAGCAACCTAGCGTAATATTATCTTCGTAATTTTTTGAACAATAAAGTAAAAATAAAATAATACTAATAATGTTTAATGTCACTTACAGTCATCGACATATCCATTGCCATGCCATCTCCATGCATAGAATGGCTTCCATGCATTCCAGGATCATGCCCTAAATGTTCCGATGCTCCATAATCCATTGTTGTGTTGTCTAAACTAGAATTAAACAGGTCCTGCAAATTAAATCTAGTCATAAACACAAATATCGACAGATAATGACGTGCTGAGTATGTTCCTAGTCTGTGCCTTGGCAAGGTAAACCGAGGTTAGGGTAGTAAAATTTTGGTTATGGTTATATGTATATACATATATATATGTAAGTATATTAAATCTAGCCATAAACACGATTATCAACAGATATGACGTCCTTAGTATGTGCCTGTCAAGGTGAAGGCATCGCAAAGCGCATACCGAGTAGGTAGTAAAATTTAGGTTATTATTATAACTATGACTAGATTAAAGTTGATTTTGTGATTGTAAATTACTATGTATTCTATTTTGCTCACAATATAGATACAAAATTTGAAAAGTACGAGCCCAGGTAGTTGCTTAAAGTTATAAAATGTTGAATCAAAAGCTACATTCGTTGCGGTTCTGCGCTCACCGCCGCCGGCACCCGCAGACGTTGTTAAATAAGTCAATGACATTTGATTTGCTGAAATTGGTCCAGCAGCAGTTAAACAAGGGGAATTTATTGACTTAAATAAATGTAAGCGAACCAGCTCAGAGATAAGTACAGTCAGCATTTAAAACCTATGCAGGAAAAACAGAATACGCCATTTTTTATAGTTTTTAAATTTAAAGTAATGTTAAAGTAAATTCAGTCATAGACCTACTTAAAATATATTTAATGAAATATATCAATATGTAAAGAAAACTTGCAAAAATCACCAAAAATCAAAAGGTAATGACAGGTACCTTCGAAAATATTCTGACAATTTCATATTGTTAATCAACTAATATCACCAACTGTACCCGGTTATTGTTCTATTTCACAATACCCATTCGATGAATAAGAAAATTAACATTCATGGCCTAGGTGCTTCATTCACACACATAAAATTATTATTACCAAGGTTTGTATGAAAGTTTATATAACATCTGTTAGCAGCCTTAGGGGAACTTTATTTTATTTTGATACAATTGTTTCAGAGTGGAATAAGATTGATGGAATAAATTTGACAGGCATCACAGCTAAGTCGGTAGTAGCTCTGCCTTCCATGCTGTGGACAGTGGGTTCGATTCCCACCCAAACCAAATGTTATGTGATGAACATAAATATTTGTACTGGGTGTTACTTTATGAATTATTTGTATTTATTTACAAAAATAATATGAACATCTTCTATTAGCAATCTAGTTCGACTAGTTCTCATATTACCTACAAGCTTTGCTTAGTTTGGGACTAGAGCGCGATGTGTGATTATGTTATTTATTTTTAATTTTTAAGAGATACAGACAACACAATGCAGAAAAAACTCTGTATAGTTATGGATTAATATGTACTTAGTTATAGAACAGCTACTATTATTTAATAACTGATTGTTGCACGCTTCACTAGTTTTAATAATTTGTTTGCACAGTTGAGCAATACCATCACCGAATATAAAATAGTAGGTGCTGGGGCCAGGTAATTTTCAAAGAAATATCAAGAAATAATGAAGTAGGTATCAAGAATTAATATTTAAGGTAGTGTGCTAAGAGAATGAAATCAATGGAACACTTGTTTAAATAAAATGGGCAAATTGAAGTATGTTTTATGCGTGTTTGTTAAAGAATAACTTTAGAATGGCTTAACCAACCTATCTACCAAATACATCATTCTCTATTCTTCTAAAATCGATGTACCAATACAACAATAATCCAATTTCTAAGAATTTCTTAGGTGTATCAGCAATTTTTAAGTACAATTATCTTGTCTCGAATATGGTTTTACCAGCACTTTTAAACTTATGTGTACAAGTGTAATCTGTATTGGTAAATACAATTATGATAAGAATTGTATTTATAATAACGATTTAACTTAAGGGTTCTGTCTGCGTCATATGCTTTCAGTTTTATTTATACTATAAATGATAAAGGGAAGCTAAAATGTTACTCTGTACTATGATACTAATAAGCTAAGTGCCTGACTAACATTCCTTAAGAAATTGTTGATTTGATCATTAATTAAAACAAAATAATTTCTTTAAAAAGGGCAATTTTACATCATACATAGTTATCAGGTATAATATAACATGTCAATTATGTTGTAAAATTACCCTTTTTGCAGATAAATAATTTAAATCAGTATGTATATGGAACTAAGAAAAATAAACTATCATGTAGAAATATGCTACTTCTTATTATTAATTTGTACAGCGCTTAGATAATAAGATAAGGTAAATAAACAACAACAACTTACATTTGTATCAAAGTGTGACATATGATGTGAAGGGTTTGGCATGTGACCTTGGTCTATATGACCCCCATGATGCATATCATGGTTAGAATGGTCCATGCTGGAGTGATCATGTGCCATACTGTAATAAAATACATTAATGTTACTGATACAATACAGTACATGCCAGTAACATGTTTGAGAACTTCAATGGTAGTTTACAAAACAATTTCATTGAAACCAAAAACATTTTTGACAATGATTTTTGATATATGTTTCATACCACCTATTAATTAAATACTATTTTGTTATTATTAATGTGTAAGTATATAAATTAGTTTACAATGACATAAATATGTGAGGGCTGAATTTGTTGTAAGCAAGTTGCTAATAAGAAATTTACATGTGAGACAATTAACTGCGAAATAGGTACCTACCTTCTTCTTATATTTATTTAGATTCTGACAGGAAAAAATTATATGAACAAGTGTAGATTCCATGGAAACAATTTATGCAGCAATATTTTTTTTTACTTACAGTTTAAAACTTAAAGCCATTTATAAAAAAATACTTGTATACTATAGTACCTACATTATTTTCGCCAACTTTCTATCGAAAATTAAACAAGTTTAAGTGTAAATATAATTAAACACAATGCTCATCAACTCAAACAAACAACAATTGAGAAAGAAACTTGAAATTGAGAAAATAAGCAAGTTGAGGAAAATAAGTAACAAAGCATGTAATTTGAACCAGTTTAACTTGAACTATGAGACTTGTTGCATTGGGTTAACAACCCAACTAAATGGTTTAAATTTCAGTGAAAAAACTGTTTAAATTTTAAAGGTTCACCACATAAAATAATATAGGTATCTGACAAAATTAAAGATACATATAAATTAAGTAATCATATCACAGGAAAAGGGTTTCATACATCAATTTAATGGTATAATCATTTAAATATTTAATCATTTTCAATTTGTGTATGACAAAAAATACATAAAAAATATGTTTTTAAAACATAATTAAGTAAATAATATATGAGTTTAGCCAGACCAAACTCTTGTAAGTATTTTTTTGTGTTTTTCATGATGATCAACATCTGTATCATGTTAATTTTAAATATGATAGCACAATTATATTACAGAATTAAGTTAAATCTTTTAATGTAGAGCAATAATTAAAATAGGGATTTAAGTGTACATAGTCCTTTTAAAGTTGGTATAGTAATCTGGTTCATTTTTAGAAAGTACAGTGTAGCAAAGTTTGCTCTACTTAGTAGGCTCAATGTCACATGTCCGTGAAGTAGTAAGTGTTTTAGAACAATGGCCTCACTTCTGATTGTTATATGTACATATTATTTAATTAAAAATAGGTAAGTACATAAAATAAAAAGATCTTCATTACCAGTCATATTCTAGTAACTCATTAATCAAGTTATAATTTAGTACACAAGAACGTACTCGCGTCTCTACGATTGAATTGATTTCAGATACTTTTGTTTTGCTTCCAACGTTTACATAATTTAATGTTAACAAGTTACGAAGACCACTTACCTTCTCGGATTGAGAGTTCGTGTTACACTGGCGAAACGTTGAAGTAATAAACCAGTCTGGCGTTCCGAAAAAGTTTTCTATTGAAAAATAATATTTTGCCTATCCATTTCAACACACACCAAATGCGTACAAAATCATTCAATGAAATGAAAATATTAAATTGAAAGTGAAGGAAAGGAAATAAAAAAAAGGAAGAAATCTGACTGAACGCAAATGAACAAACTAATTAATATCACAGACCTACTATACTACTCCGTTCTTGTCACTCCACTCCACACATCCATCTCAACATTCGTCCCTCCCTATTATTTGTTGTACCTACGCCATTCCGACGATCCATACAGTTTCGATGCTATGCTATGATGGTTTTAGTTTTAGTCACCATCAGTCAGTGTTCTCGTGGTGCAATACTGATAGTGTGACATACGCTTATAGTGTGGCTTATTTGATGATGATGATAATATTATTCTAATCAATATTTTTTACTGGCAACTTTTTATGTTTTGGATTGATGCT
Source organism: Ecliptopera silaceata (assembly GCA_932527185.1). Lineage (NCBI taxonomy): Eukaryota > Metazoa > Arthropoda > Insecta > Lepidoptera > Geometridae > Ecliptopera > Ecliptopera silaceata. Next base: position 8,021,599 of record OW052193.1, on the reverse strand, counting down.
GCCATTTTTTCATTTTTTCCCAATATTTAGGTATTTTAATTATTTATCAAATACTACACGTCGTCAAATAATTTCACATATTTGGCTATGATCTATTTTAACAGAATAAGAATAATTTATTGTAAAACTGTGTATGCAGTATGACAACCAATGTGGCGCGGCGGGCGAAGCTCCGCCTGCGACGCGGAGGTTGCGGTTTCGATTCCCGCCTTGGGATAAATGTTTGTACGATCTGCAAATATTTATTCTGTATCAAGTATCTCAGTCTTCTAGTACCCATAAACAAGCTCTGCATAGCTTGGGGCTAGATGATGTTGTGTGGATTGTCCAGCATTATTTATTTACTTATTATTTATTTATCTATACTATAGCATTAAAGAAATAACAATATGTACCTACCTAATTAAAGTTTATAACGCTCTAAATCTTTGCAAATGACCATCAATTTGGTATAAATGCCTATAAATTTGGTACAGATAAGCAGCTAGACAGGACTTTAGGTAGGTCAGTGCACTTTTATTGCTAAGATTTATAAATGAAAGTAGATGTAGATGTTTAGTTTATGTTTTCTAATTATTGGTGATTTTCAACATTAGCTAGATTTTAATGTAATGTTACAACTTAGCTAGTTTGTTTATTTTCCGAAGAACTAGCTGGCCTCTCGAACTAAACTCGATGTAAAATGCCGTATTTTCATGAAAAAATTATGTCAAATCATCAACCGCCCTTAAATTGTAAAAAATATATATACTTATATATATATTTTTTTTATTTAATCACAGCAAAAATATTGTGGCTGAAAGTTTTGATTTCCTTTGAATCTTTTTTCCCATTCACCTTTTTTTATAAATGAAAATCAATACCAAATATTTGGATAATTGGTATTGATTTTCATTTTGCTTCTGCAACGTAGCCAGTGCATTTAAAATCGAGTTCCGTTCCGTTCCGTTTTTAGAGTTACTATCCCAGTTCTATTTAGGACTTACATTTTGCTTTACATGGTTAATTGTTTAGATTTCATTATAATATGTAAAGAAATTATATTAAGCCATGCCAAATCGAGATGGGTTCTATCCAAAATCGACGGTGAAGGATGACAACACTGGCTAAGTGCGAGTTTTTCTAATCTCGCTCGCTCTAAAAAAGAACCAAATCGATGAATCCTCGTATTGAATCCAATGTAATACATGATTTCTTTTGTCATCTGACTATGAGATTTTAAAATAAATGTATATTTCACATTTTTCTATGATGCTTTTTCAGTATTTTCTGTTGCGGTGCGAAAATTATAAATTTAAGATTCCAAAGAGGCTGACGCCCTTGCCGCTTCGTTCGCCGCCATGTCTGATGTTCGCTGAATCTTCGGAGTTTGTGTCGTGCTATTCTTTAATGTTTACAGATAATTGTGCATTTGATTTACAAAAAACAATGTACTAATGAGAGATTTGTAAAACCACAAATCAGATTATTGTGTTGTGTGGATTCTCAGTGATACAAATCAAAATAATTTTGCGTTTGGAGAAGTGACTCTATCATCGTATTTTTAGTTCATCCGCCATATTGGCGTTATTATTACTTCGTAAGTCGTTTTTCATAATTATTTGGGCTTTGCTGGTGTTATTTTCATCAAAATTACGTGTTTCCTAGTTTGTTTGTTTCAGGGCTTCATTTTGATATATAATTTAGCAATGCATGATCGTTATTTAGCCTCCAATTCAACGTTTTTTCTCATGGCCTCTTTCTTGGTCGTTTTCTCCGTAATATCGTCTGAAATGAAATCGTTATTTCTTAGTTTCACAATGTTTAACGTCTATTTATTTGCTTGTAAATTCCCGTAATAGCTTTAGGCAAACATTCCATTGAGTTACCAGGTACCCTGAACAGTTTCTGATAAAATGCTATCTAGTGGCTTCCTTGAAAGTTTGTCCAATACAATCTAAAAATCCCCTTCTGCTGTAATACTGCAACTTTAGAAATATAATTGTACTATTCAGTCACATAAACAAACAACATGGTTGTTGTTTACTTCTACATAAGACATCTCTGAATAATCAATTCCTTTATTTAGTTGATCTCAGAGAATGTTCTAGACCTTCTGCTGTGCCATTCTCATTGTGCAGACAATGACACACTTTTTCTCCATATTTTGTAACATCATTCAATGCTGTTGAAATTTAAGATAGATATGACAAAATATGTAAGTGAAATTGTTAAAATTAAGACTATAGTCATTTAAAGTCAAAATATTTCAATGCTCATTTAGCCCTGAGTTGTTCTAATTAGATAGTTTACATTTTTTAGAGGTTATAGTAGTAATGTCATATCTGTGTCATATGCTACTGCAGAGTATTGCCACTGGTTAATTACTACCCATGATGCTTATTATGTGTGCATCCTTAAACATTATAAAAAGTAATGTATAATTCGCTAGATATGGTCTAAACTGTGGTTATATTTGTAAAATTTCAATATCTGCATACATTAAGTTTTCCCTCCAATTTCTTTACTTCCTAAATTAGTGGTGTTTGTACTGATAATTTGCTTGGCATGCAACTATATGTGTGATACATGGATGCATTGGTTATTTGTTATCAAAATACCTATGCTTTTTGTAAGATTATGCAATGCCTTTAAACTATGCTTACTATACAATTAAAACCTATACTGAAAGATCTACTCGCACACCTATACAGATTTTACGGTATTCTGAATGTTCCTTGTAAATTTATAGAATAAGGAGCATTTGACTGGCATATGGGATATCAGATCCATCCTGATCCATCTGGCACTTTGAATCACTTACAGCCGATTTCTCGAACGATGATCAATGAAAAAATCAAATAATTACTACATATGTGTCAAACTCGGATCAATTGTGATTTTGGTTTCCAGAAACCGGCCGCTAGTATATTAGACGATTTTTAATAAGCATTCAAAGTGATTTGTGATATTTTATTGAATAACATAACTCCAAGGGGTATGGAAAAGTTTGGAAGAGGCCTTTGCCTTGCATTGGGACACACACAATAGATTGTATTATATAAAAACTTAACATTTTCCAAGTATTCACTTATAAAGGCTAACATTCAATTTTGAAAAAATAATAAGTCCCACAATATTTATTTTAGTAAGGTAGACTTGGCTTATAGTGAAAGACGCAGCATTTTAGAAATAATTATGTCTGCTTATGTTATATTAGCAGACATAAATATTCCTAAAATGCTATAATGGATAGTGATTGTCTTTATTTTTCAACTTATTGCCATGTTGGCTGTTCCTACTGTGGGAATATCTAAATTGTGCCCAACTAAAAAATAGAAAATAAATCTGAGATGTACATTATTCTGTGGAATTACAAAGATATTTACAATTATCTTATATCATTGGTGCAGTTACTTGCTTTCATTTGTCAAAAAATGGTGTTTTTTTTTGTATCCTTGTTTATTCAATATTTTCTTATTTGTGTATTAGTTATGTCACCAATTTTCAGTTCAGTAAAATCACAAAAGTCATTTAGAATCATTTTATAAAGTAATTTTTGGTGAATCTTGACCATAGCCAAAAAGAACTGTCAAGTCAAAAAAAAAAAAAAAAGTACCTACTAGTAAAATTTAAATGTTTACGTAGATCATATTTCACATAGATTGTTTTTCTTTGTTATAGATTTGGTGGTGTCAACCAGGTAGTATCAAAACTGGTGCTATTTTGACATACCACATCTACCGTGCAACATAAGCGAGGTAAAAAGTAAAAATCATTTATTCAGAACATTGTTTGCTAGTCCTGTAAAAAAATACTGACATTCAAAGCAAAGATAAAAGCATAAATTTCTTGTTAAAAATATGTATGTCTGTTTCTTTTATGTACACTTCTTTACAAATCTTTTTTTGTGTGAGCATCCTAGAGTATGCAGAGTCCACAAAATAAACCATGCTTATCTTTTCAGGTGGGTTTTGTATGATGATGAATTGGAAGACTTCTTTGACTTCCAACTAGGTGCAGAAGCACCAACACTGATTTATTATGATAGAATGGTTTAGTGTTCTAAGAGGATATAGCTGATGCCTCTAAGTCAGAGATTGGATGAGCCTCTTGTTACGATTGAGGTGAGAGCTATTGTCAATGTCACAAGCGATATTGATTTTATCATTTGTGCCCTATTACAGTAATTGTCACTTTGGCAGATAGATTGCAGACTCCAGCACAATGCAGCAGGCAGTCGATCCTCTCGCGACGACCAGCACGGTAAGTACATTTACACCTCATAACTTAGATAGGACTCATAGTAAAGAGATATTTAATACGGGATTTTATCCCTTATCGTTATTTTTCCTGACGTTTCGCCTAAGTTGCCAAGGACTTATTTACTACTGGCTATGTCAATTTCAGTGTTTTGAGAAACTAAGAGAAGCTTTACAATGTCATCTAAAATTGTAGAAAAAATTATAGTCAATTGAGGTTTCAAGGAACGCTCTTTATATTGTTGGCAAATTGGCGCGAAACCTGTACCCTATTACAGTGAGACACTCGTTTCGTGTCATTCTGACACTAAAACTGCGTATTGTGCATTAACCACATACAGGTCAGTTAACAAAAGCTTGCACGTTCACAGTATTTGTGTGTGTGAGAAAAAGCGAGGAAAAAAATTATATGAGTATTCTATCAGCAATCTACCTAGTTCCCATAGTACAACCTTTGGTTAGTTTGAGACTAGTGATTAAGTTGTATTAGTGAGTAGTGTGAACGTGCAAGCTTTTGTCAACTGACTTGTAAATTGACATTAGTATTTTTCAGTGATGGAAAATGATAATTTTATTTTGTATAATTTGTTAGACGTCGGCGGAGCCCGTAAATGGCGCGCCGCCGGAGGACGCGCCTCGTCGACAAGGGCGCATGACGAATCAGTTATCGTTCCTACAGAAGAATGTCATGAAGGCTGTGTGGAAGCATCAGTTTGCATGGCCTTTTCAGCAACCCGTTGATGCCAAGAAACTGAACCTTCCCGTGAGTACAGATTCTGTCATACTAATTTTGTACATCTGAAAGTAAGTCCCTAATGTGTAACTATGTAATACTAAAGTAAAAGAGGATTAACGTCAATGTTTTCTTATGGATGGTGGGGTGGCCACCAGCGGTTGTTGGTCCAAAAGCCTGGTATTCACCTAGTACAATGTGCAACCACATTATGCAAATTCTTCGAGACTTTATTATTTGTTTTTTTAGGACTACCACAAAATCATCAAGAAGCCCATGGATTTGGGTACAGTCAAAAAACGTCTCGAGTCTAATTACTACTATTCGGCGCAAGAATGTATACAAGATTTCAATACTATGTTTACCAACTGCTACGTCTACAACAAGCCCGGCGAAGATGTAGTGGTGATGGCACAAACCTTAGAGAAATTATTCTTGAACCGGGTAAGTCTTGGATCTATTACATGATACTTGAACTTTGTTCCTTTTAGAGTATCTAATGAGCGCAGTGCTATGCATCACAGGACAGGGCATGTGCTTAAGAAATGCATCAAGCTTGAAGAAGTTGATTGACTAGTTAGGACTTAGGCCCCAGATCTGCATAGAATCACACAAGATATGAAAGAAAGAAAAAGTATTTATTACTCCTTACACAATAATCTGACAGTTTACCTCAATCAGTCATATTCATTTACCACAGTCTGAAGAAACAACAGTGCTAGTTCTCAACTAATTGTTACTCAACAGATAGCACAAATGGACAAAGAGGAGAAGGAGATAGAAGCGCCGTCTAAAGGCGGCAAGGGTGGTAGTACTAAGAAGCGTGCGTCCGGTCCGGTCGGGCCGACGGTGCCGGCCGCGGCGCCGCACAAGGTGCCGCTGAAGCCGCCCGCGCCCATCCCCGCGCTGGTCGGCTCCACCAACACCACCACCACTCCTTCCGTCACGCCTCCCGCCACTCACACGGGCTTACCTCAGCAGGTGACATATCAAATTAAACTTGTATCATAACCCCTTATCATATAAAAAGATCAAGTTAAAGCGTTGACATTATGTCAACATTACGTATATCAAGAGTCAAGTCTGCGCTAACTTTTTATAAGATAGACCGATAGTCTTTTATTTTCGAGACTCCATTTTGCTTTTTATAGTCGTAACGAAATCCTTTGATTCGAAAATTATATCTTTATTCAGTAAGGTCTTACAAATATGAAATATCACATCAGCATAATCACAAGGATCATTTATTTCTTTAGATGGATGAATGGAATCAGTTTCATTAGAGTTCCAGAATACGCGTGAATTGGAAAAATTACTGTTTTTGGTCCTATAAGATTATATTTTCCAGGTTGCGACTCAACCATCCAGCTTCCATGTAGCGCCACCGCCTACGACCCCCGTCGCCGCCATCCCGGCTGTCGCTTTATCCCAGACGCAACCTGCTAAGGTATGTACACCCACTACCAGAATGACAAATCATTTGAAAAGTACTCAAAAAGTTAGCAGGTATATCTTCAATTATAATTTTAAGATTCTTGATGGTATATCGTCATAATGAAACGGATTTGGCAAAGCAGTGTTAAAACTACTTATTTTGGACTGTTGCTGATGGTTTGTTATCGGTCTTAGGTCAAAAAGGGTGTGAAAAGAAAAGCTGATACGACGACGCCTATGGGCAGCTCCTTTGAAGGCGGATACACAACTCCTACAATAGATCAACAAGGGGGACCTAAGCCCGCGAAGATATCAACGAGGAGAGAAAGTGGACGCCAGAAAAAGGTAAGATTCTGAACAAAGTCTTAGCGTCGATCGCACAAAATATTCTAGTAACAACTAAATATTTCATTTATAAACACAACATAGTTCGTGTTTGGTTCTCACAAACTGATCAATCCTAACCTAGCATAAAACTTTGGTTTTAATATTTTACTTTAAAAAAAACACAGAAGACATAACATGTTGAAGTTATAATATTTGTTCCATACATAGAAAACTTACATTGAACCACGTCAACGTAATCTATTAGTTGTTATTTGTAATGCATTGCAAAATGACAAATTATGTGTATTTCTTGTCACAGACTAATAGAACAGGGGATGATGGTTTCAAAATGGGTGGAATGTCTCCAAATGTGGCAGCTGGACCGGCACATCACTCCGCCATGACCCCGCAGCTAGCTAAAGGCAAAGAGAAACTATCGGATGCGCTCAAAAGTTGTAATGAAATTCTAAAAGAACTATTTTCCAAGAAACATTCGGTGAGTTTTTATTTAATACATTAATTAATATCGACTCCGATTTCGATTCTGATTTTAGCTAATCTTCAACAAAAATACCCTAATAATTCGTAATTTTCTTTGTCAGGGCTATGCCTGGCCGTTTTACAAACCCGTGGATGCCGAACTTCTTGGACTCCATGATTATTTTGATATTATTAAAAAGCCAATGGACCTCGGCACCGTAAAGCAAAAAATGGACGGCCGCGCTTATAAGACGGCTACAGAGTTTGCGTCCGATGTACGTCTAATATTTACTAACTGCTACAAGTATAACCCCCCGGATCATGATGTCGTCGCTATGGCTCGGAAACTACAGGATGTATTTGAAATGAGGTAAGTGATTGATCTAGTCTACTTTTACAAAATAACAAGATTACTAACTCTGTTGATTAAAATATTGGGGTCGTTTGCAACATTTAATTTCAACATGCCGTTACAAAATTAGCGAATGTTCACATTAATGTCCTGATCCCAAGCTAGGATTGCCTATAAAACAGAACAAATTAATATTCATGAGACAGAAATGAGAATCGAGTAGAGGTTCTTAGGTGGTTAGTTGTTAGCCACTGCACTACCAGTATTTATGTTACACTAATGATCGAGTAGAAAATGAACAGAAATGTTTTATTCATACAGGTATGCCAAGATTCCCGACGAACCTGTACATGTCGGAGTCCCGCACATAGACAAAGGAAGCTCATCATCAGGTTCGGAATCCGGCTCAGAGTCGGAATCAGAGTCTGACGGATCAGATGAAGAAAGAAATAATAAAGTTAAAGTCCTCGAAAAGGAATTGCACGCGTTGCAAGAGAAAATGAGAAAACTTGTCGAGGAGTCAAATACAAAAAAGAAAGCTAAGAAGAAGACGAAGGATAAATCCTCAAATAAGAAGCCTAATGCTGTACCCAACGCGGTTCCAAAAGCCAATACTATAGCTGCATACGCAGCCAAGGCTAATACTATCGCGGAATCGTTGGGTAAGTTGAGTAAGTACCACTTTCTCTACTACATTCATTTTTACAGTAGAACACATTTTATAATAGTTTTTTTTAAATGTCTAGTTATGTTTTGAATATATTATTTCATTATTGAATAAGCTAATTTTTCTATTCCTAAACCTCATAGTAAGCTCAGCATCGAGCGGAAATTGTAAAAGATCTGATCTGATGATGGAAATATTATTGATTTCCATTGCCCAGCATACTCAGTATTTACTTTTGTACAGCTGCAGCAACTGCCGCTCGAGGTAACAAGGCCAATAAGCGCGGTGCGAACGCCACGGGCGGCGCCGGCGTGGGCGCTGCGCCGGGCGCCAAGAGCGCCGCGCGGGGAGCCGCGGCGGCTAAGAAGAAGAATTCGATAGCAGCCGCCGCGCCCCCCGCCCCGCACCCGCCGCCGCAAAACGACACCGATGACGAGGACATCGCCAAACCTATGTCGTACGATGAGAAGCGACAGTTGTCGCTGGATATTAATAAGCTGCCAGGTTTGTTACCTACCAATAATAAAATACGTTATTTGTCGATTGTTGAAGTAATATTGAATCCGAACGTGTTATATAAATTATTATTTTGTGCATTGTCTAACTAACGTTCCATTAAACAGGTGATAAACTTGGAAAAGTGGTGCATATTATTCAAAGCAGAGAACCTTCGCTGCGAGATTCAAATCCAGATGAGATCGAGATAGATTTCGAGACCCTGAAACCTTCCACTTTGCGAGAGTTAGAAAACTACGTCGCGTCCTGCCTTCGGAAAAAGACACGTAAGCCTCATTGTGAGTGATGCCGACATTATAACCCTTTTCCTTTTTATCCTATTACTAAACCCTCATGTTCCTGTATACATACTTTCTTTTATACATCATTACATCCATCCTGAACCCATCCTTGCCTTTAAAATAATGTTGGTAGTTTGCTTTGTTTTAATCATGCTGAACCGTCATTTACATTGTGATATGATTGTGCAGATCGAAAAGTATCTGGCAAGTCCAAAGATGAACAAATGGCTGAGAAGAAACAGGAACTAGAGAAAAGACTTCAAGATGTATCTGGGCAATTAGGAGCAAACAAAAAGCAGCAACAGAAAAAAGGTAATATTTATTTACTAGTCAAACATTTTAAAATAAAATGTTTCCTTGTATCTTTTTTACACTTAAAATATTCCATGAAGCCAAAACTCACGGCTTCATAAGCTTATTAGAGATAAACCATTTTAAAAATGCACACTTAGTCTGCTCATTTATGCGATAGTTGGCCGACAGCAGCTATAATGGTATCGTGTCTAGTCGGTGACTGAACGACCAATAATATATACCGATTTATGTGTATGTGTCAAAATAATTATTTTTAGCTTATCAGTTCTTGCCGCGGTTTTTGTCAAAAAGTTGGTTTTTTATTTTTTGTTTCTATAATCTCTAATCTAATTAAATTAATTTTGACTATAACGTGTTATTAGTATAAAAATATACACGTTGAAGTCAAAGTCAAAATTACTTTATTCAGTAAAATCAAAAGGATCACTTATGGCCGGCGCAGACCGGGACGGCATGGCAAGGGATTTTAAAGTTTTACTAATGGACATTCAGCTGTACCGTTACAGAAATACGGCATAAATTGCTTTGCTTTAAAATGATGCCGTTCCGTTCACGTTCAATGCCGCGGCATCATTTTAAAGCATATCAATTTATGTCGTATTTCTGTAACAGTACGGTTGAATGTCCATTAGTAAAAATTAAAATCCCTTGCCATGCCGTCCTGATCTGCGCCGGCCTTTAGACTTGAGTACCTCTGTTTTTTTTTCGTCAGTTAAAAATGTTAGAACGTTATAGCGATAACAGATAATAGACATAGCGATGTGTACTGAACTAAAGTTGTAAGAACAGATGTCGTGTAGATATAAACGGGTTTGTGTTTGTTTGGTGTGACAGAAGGCGTGAAGGAGACGCTGACGGGCGCCGGCGGCGGCATTTCCTCGTCCTCCAGCTCGTCCGACTCGTCCAACTCGTCCTCCAGCACCGACACCAGCTCCTCAGACTCCAGCGACAGCGAAGCAGGTTAGACATCACAACTCATTCATCAAACAATACCAACCACTACCACTCGCTAAATGTACATTACTATTTTAGTCCTAGATTTTAAACCTTGCATTTAAATTAAGACGAATATTACACATTGTAAGAATACTTTCAAGCTTTGAATATACACATATTGATGTAGTTAACTTAGGTTATGAGATATTTTTTCATCAATGTGTAAAACAATTTTTTTTTTTACCTTTGCCAGTATTTTTTAAAATTCTCTATTTTAAAGGTTAACTTCATTCAGATTTATTTAAATAGTTTACTATCAATTAATCTAGTCTGAAATTTATATCAGTGAAGGAATGTCTGGCAGAAGTGTGACTACAGAATTATAGGATGTTTGAGTGGCAAACAACATCTGAAAGGTTTATTCGAATGTAGATTTTAAACGCGAACCGAGGGTACCCTATGTATCTCGCTCCCGAGTATGCAAGTTTTTATATTCTATTAGCGATTTTATTTATTGACTCGTGTACATATTTTAATGGATTCCAAAATATTAAATTTGGAAGTATTCATTTTTTTATTTTAGATAAATTCTCAGACAGCTATGTCTAAATACAAGTGTGTTTTGCATGAGAGATAATGTTCGGATTCTGAAAGTTTTAAAGACAATTAATTAAAATCAGGTTATTATTTCAATTATTTTATTTCATAGGTTACTGTATAAATTGTATGGTAAGATGTACAGAAAAAGTTGTGTCGTTTCTTTTCTGGTGCTGTTTACAAAGTAATTTTGTAAGACATATTACGCACTAAGAAATGTGAAACATTGCAATTTGCCAAACCACAAACAGTACTTAGACAGAGTTCCAGATGACTGCTATGTTTGCTTGCAATGCGTGAATGCTGTGAGAGTAATTTTTGATATGATTTTTATTCTGTGATATTGAAGAGGGATACCACCTTAAGTTTTGATTCAGTTTTAGTCATTCGGAAAAAAAGAAACGCGCTTCGTAAGAAATGTTGGTAAAGGCACTAAGTTTTGTGAGGAGGAGAGAAGCCAGCTTCGGTGTTAGCTACAGTCACTGGTGCCGGATAAGACAAAAAAAATACATTTGGTTTGCTTCAAATGTACCAATAGGATATACCTTTTCACATGACCTAATATTTAACATGTCCTCAAGTGCGATATTGTATCATTTGCATCCATAAAACTTCAATCTCTATTAAATTATTGGAAAACTCAGATCTCACGGTACTAATAACTAGCTTACTTGTGTGGAACAAATGAAATTACTGGCTAAGCACGTTGTGTTCGCTAGAGAGCGCTGCGCTGTTGTAGCGGGCCGGTCGGTAGTCGGTAGGCGGTGCGTTCATCCGCGCAGGCGCAGCAGAGACACGCAGCCACTACTCCAGCCATAGCCATTATTGCAAACAATTGTGTAAGGACGGATACCATATTACCTAACTAAATTTACCCCCTTGTTGGACCGGTCTCTCATCTCACAACTAGGATGTAATTTGTGACATGTTTTTATTAATTTTCTTTGAAAAGGTATGTTTTATTGGTTTTATGCTTTACGGATACACATTGACGCTTGCTATTGAAGTTTAATTTGATGTGATATCCGAATTCTCTTACACCCATTTATATTATTTCCGGAAATACCTAAGCTGGCCTCCTTCCTTCACAAATTGTTTGCAAACCTAATAATTGATTGCAGATTATGTTACAATAAAAAAATATTTGGATTCCCAGAACACAAACATGTTGTGGTATTCTGGGCTTAGTGAATAAATCCTCTATCGAATAAAACAATGTCAAATACAAAGATTTATCTTAGCTTATATAGAAACTGGGATGTAATTACCATCATCGTAATATAACATAATAATAGACAAATAAGAAAGACATAAATTCAATGTAGGATTTATTCAAACAGGTAATAAACTACATACTGTGAATTGAAGCTGTTAGGTTACAATTATGTAAATTATAATATTATGTGCTTATATCATGAACTTTTTTATATAAAATAAATAATAACAACAATTTTAAAACTGCGATATGTCACTTTTTAATCTAAACTTTATCAGATAGATCCTCGAAACAAATATTTAGATGTAATTTTTTTAACGGCAAACAAAATCATCAGATAAAGTTAATTGATTGTAAAGCTTTTTATGTTATTTTTATGTAGAAATAATTTTTAATATTTATGTATTAGCTTCATTTCAGAGATTAAGATGTGTTTTTCATTAGTATTTATTTATTTCATTGTTAAATAATATTATATGCATTATTGAAATAAACTCACAAGTCGTCATAAGATATGCTATATTAGCACACAGAGTATTTTAAGTATTGTAAAAATATCATGGATAAATTAAAAGCTGATCTGCATTTGTTATGTCATATATTTCAGGTATTGCATACAATTTCTTAAATACATCACAAATTAACAACCATATTTATAAACTGTTGAGCAATTTACTGTTGTAGTTTATAATATTATAGCTGTATTAAATATGTAAAATTGGAAAATAATCAAATACAAAGTAAACTATCAACACATGTTTGGCTAGTTGTTGAGTGTCACATTTGATAGTTACTAAATTGTAATAAATGCCTTCAGTTCTGTTCTAAAAGACTGTTGCTATGTTTCAACATATGGATTATGTTGTCAAGTACAATTCGCGGATTGTTGAGAGATCTTAATAATATATTACATAAATAAGTTAGTTGTAAACAAACCTTATTTTATATCCTTTACAAGCCTTTGGCTGAGGAAGGACAGAACAAACATTGAAATGTATACTTTTAATATAACTTGCCTAAAAAGCAGTTGAAATTATCATTGTGGTTTTATTTGATCAGCTTGAATCTAATGTAAAGTAAGCAGACCTGTAAGCAGAGATTCTTTGTTATTTTACTAGTCCGTCCTACCTGAGTGACTCTTCTGTGTTTTAATCAATCAATAAAATTTAACTCACATTTATTTTGAAATTATATGTTGCTTACAGATCCGCTATCTATACATGGTTTGCGCTCTTATTATTTAAATAAATATGTGGTGCAATTAGTTATAATAACTTAATATTACAAAATTTTAGTTGTAATATCCATGTAGAAAGTTTCAAGCGTGTTTAATAAGACACTGTGTTACAATTATGATGATTTAATCAACTCATGACTTAAATTGATTTAGATGTATAAGTGAGTGAAAATAAACATTGTATATATTTCAGTATATAACGATTTAAGTAAATCTTTTAAGTAATGTATTTTGTATTTCATTTAGACACCCTGAGATCTGAGTAAAAAAAGAAAAAATAGGTAATATATCAATACGCACTTGAGGTAAGATTTTCTGATATCAGACGATTACGTATAGAATGAATTACATAACGAATAGGAATCACGCCGGATTCTAAAAGTAATGATTCAAAAATACAGTACCGAGCAATTGAGGATTTAATGCGCGTTCGTCCTTTCGGAGCGCTTTAATATCACGTGCAATATTAATTTTTTACAGGCACCGCTTCAGGAAGAACTCCGAAAAAGAAACCAAAGAAGTTGCATCAGCCACCGCAAAACGTAACTATTTTTTGTAAAATCTTACTAGCGTATTAGGTATGCAGATTGTGTCGGTTAATGAATCGTATTTGCAGAAAGTTATTCCGCCGGTGATGCCGCTGTCGGTGCCGGTCGCGCCGGTCGTCGTGGCCGCGCCCCCTCCCGCGCCGCCCGTCCCCCCAGCCGAGCCGGCGCCGGCGCCCGAAGTGAAGCCCGTCGTCACCGCGCCGCCGCCGGAACCCACGCCGCCGCCCGCGCCCCCACCGCCCAAGACGAAGGAGCCCTCCCCTCCCCCCGCGGCGCCGCTGCCGACGCCCGCCCCCGCGCCCGCTCCGGTCAGCACCCACCCCACCAACAATGGCGGCAACGTCCCCGATTCATCGATCGCGCCCGTCATGCGCGATCTAGAAGATCAAAAGCAGCTGGTGAAATCGGAGCCTCGCAACGGTCTCGATAAACTTGACACTTCGCACTACATCGACCCCATCGAGCGGTCGCTCGCCAGTCTCGAACGCAGCCTCAAGGCTGACGTCCCGATGGACGACAGCGTCGGCGTCTCCGAGTCGTCGATGCGCCTCGAGGAGGAGTTCTCTCTGCCGAAGCAGCAGATGCTGCCCGACGCGGCGCATCAGACTCTCATGGCCCAGCTCGGCGGGCTCGCGGAGATCACTCGCCTCCCGGACCAGATTAAAACAGATATGTACATGCCACCTCATAACGGTTACGGGGAACAGAATTTAAAACATGAGCGGGAAATGCTGAGGTCCGATCTCCTTCCCAACATACCGGGACTGACTAATGTACAACCGGTGTCGTCCATCTTCGACCCGATTCCGTCGGTCCCTCATTCAGTGATTGCGCAGTCGCATCACAACATGCCTAGCGCACCCTGCATGATCACGCCGGCGATCAAAAAGGAGGAAAACAAACCATTGCTGACCCCCAAGCCGATCGAAGATCTAATGGGCGTATCCATGCAACAAAATAACATGTCGGAGAGAGCCAAATATGAAATGTCGGAAAGAGCTAAATACGAAATGTCTGAGAGAGTTAAATATGAAATGGAAAAGAAACTGTCGGAGGAGACGAAAAATTCAAACTTTGCAGCAGCTTTCAAATTGAAGCAAGAGCAGAATTTGAAAAATGCTAGCTCTTGGTCCTCGCTCGCTCAGGCGGGAAGTCCGCAGAGTACCCCCAGCGTGGTTCCTAGCGCGCAGGTCAAACCCAAACCTGTCATGGATAGCTTTCAGGTAAGTAATATTTGCTCAGGTTTTGTATGTTAAAAGAGTGCACTTCACACACACATCACATATTACTTACGATATTCTTAATTCATTAAAATAAATCCTACAGGCCTTCAAAAAGCAAGCAAGAGAGAAGATTGATCGACAAAGAGCACTCATAGAACAACAGGAACTTAGAAAGAAGGAGCAAGCAGAAAGAGAGCGACAACGTCAACAGGAAACCGAAAGGCGACATCCTGACGAAGAAAAGATGAGGTAAAATTACGGAAGCATCTTATTTTCTATTAAACTAAATGTTTTGGATACTCTATTGAGAGTGTAAGTCGTTAAGTAAGTATATATGTAATAACACTTAGTACTTCCTACCTTCTTACTGCATTTTCGTTGTACTTACATTATCCAAAAATGGATGCTAACAGACCGAACTAGTTTTTTCTTTTCAACCTAAAATCATAAAAAATGGTTATAGAGTTACTGTCGGGGCCTCATTGTTGAGGAAAGCCTGTGATCGGGAATTATGGAAGAGTGAGAAAGATCTGTGCTGAATAGCAAAACAATCCTATCCGGTGTCAAAAATCATATTCATAGTGACCAATTATTATGATTGTTTTTCCATTCCATATTTAGAAGTCAATTTATTTTTATTCACAAACAAACTTACGACTATACAGTATTTACAAAATGTACATAGTCATATAAAATACATAAGAAACAGTTGAGCTATCTACAGACCGTTGCAAACGATCTATAGATAGTTCAACTGATCCAAATCAGTACCAATCGGAAGCGTAATATATATTATGATTGTTAATAAAGGCTATTTGAAATGGTTATGTCAGGGTTGGACAAGGCGTCCGCAAGGTGGAGGCTGAGGTGGCGTCCCCGAGCGTGTCGCCGGTGGCGCGCGCCTCGCCGCCCGCCGCCGCCGCCGCCGCCGCCGCGCCCGACAAGCCCGCCGCGTCCGAGCGCGAACGACTGCGTCAGCGCGAACAGGAAAGACGGCGCCGCGAAGCTGTGAGTACCTACCGCATTCTACCATGTGATGAGATAACCCTACAATACATATGCCCAGAAATCTCTGGCATTCCACTGCTCATGGCGAACAACGTTTGTTGATAACTTGATAAAATAAATAAATATTCATGGACATTTCACACATCACACTCTGGTCTCAAACTAAGCAGAGCTTGTACTTTGGGAACTAGATTGGTGAGAGAATACTTATTTTTTTGTAAATACATACATAGAAAATATAGAAACACCCAGACACTACACATATTTATGTTCATCACACAAACATTTGCTCTGGGTGGGAATTGAACCCACGACCCACAAAAACCTGTCAAAAACTTGATGTCTTTGGAGATCATCTATGAATGAGATAATGAATGCGTTATTTTTTCTAAATGGGCATTAGCCTACATGAGCAAATAAATATTGAAAAGTCCAGTAGACTCGAGGAAACGGCAATAGCGCAAGTAAAACATAATTTTAGCATCGAATCTTCGTAGGACTTTCATTTATTGTTTTTTTTATTATTTTCAGTTGGCCGGACAAATTGACATGAATTTACAGAGTGATTTGATGGCGGCATTCGAAGAATCACTGTAATGTGCGCCTAGAACTCGTTTTGTTACTTGTACATAGATATATAAATATTATTTTACGTCAATGCAATCAATGTGTGGTGATAGTGTGACACCGAAGTGATTTAGTGATCATTTTGTGCGCGAGTACGTTGACTAACATTTATGGATAAGTGCTGTGAATAGTTATACTTCTCTTAAATTACCTGTTGTACCATTTAATATTGTTTCGTGATTGCGTATTATGGGCCTTTTGAGGGTTGCATTTTAATTAATGTTGTATGTATTATAAGTTTGTACGTAAGTTTTTAAAGTAAACAACTCTCTTTACATTTGTAAGTCTATATTTATAATATTACGTTCAATAGGTGTCTTCAACCTACAGTAATTGTTTTATAGTATGTACTATTGACTTAGTATAGTAGTATGTAATTGAATTGGACAAAAAAAAAAACAAAAATGTTTTATTGTAATATTGATAAATAAATAGACAATCAATTGAACCATGGAATCTGTACTTGGTCTTCCGCGTGTTTTCTCATTGCATGGCTGTACTTATACTTATACAAAAGAATTAGCAAACACTTTATTTGTTACCCGCTTATTCGATTTGTACCATGAGAGTATTATTGCCATATCGCTTTGAAATGTACGTGCAATGGGTGAAGGCGTGGTATTTATTATTAGCGAATGAAATTACTGTAACGTATTCGTTTTCGACAAAATGTTACTGATTGTTAGTAGATTTTTTATCAGTCTGTCATTTGAAAACAGATCAAATGTCATACATTTGATTTGAAATATATTTATTTAACAAGGAAATGTCGTCTTTTTGTGTTTGTAGATAGCTCCAGTGAAATAAAGATGTGGTGATTAGAAATTATATTTATCCGAAATTGGTGTACTCTAAAAATTACTATGAGGTACCTTCTAAATAAAATAACTTTAAAACTGATACATAAAGCTTATGTACCTTTATTGTTAAGATTTTTAATTTCAGTAATTTACTCGAACTCGAAATCAAAGTGTAAAAAGTAAAATATATTGACATTCCATAAATGAACTCTGTTGTTTATATTTAATAACTTATGGATGTATTCAGTCCACTAAGTTCACACCTCTATTATAATAAACCAAGTGGTAAAATGCAGCGATTACTGAAGTATCATTAGAGAAAATATAGTAACGCACTTACATTTTTCTTCAGCTTAGGAAGTATGAATGAAATGGTTATCCTCGTGTTATTGTTCACAGAATATTATATAAAAATGATTCTACCCAAGACCTAACGAAAAATTTATAATTATCAACTTTCAACAACACATCACGTATTCAGAGCATTTTTCTTTCAAGATCAGATATAATAGGCACATTTAACTATTACAACAGGCTAGCCCTTTCACATACCTTTATTAAGGGGTATAAAAATTTGACATCGTAAACGTGCTTAAATAAAAACAACATCCGACTAATACAAAAAAACAAAATCGATCGGTTCATCCGTTCGTGAGCTACTGATGCCACAGACACAAATACAAATACCCCTAACTCCAAACAACAAACCAACTTACTAGACATTAGTCCTCAGCCTACAAATAGATTTTGTCTACTCTGAAACTACTTGGTCTAGACGTCAGATTTTTTTTAGTACCAAATATCTCTAGAGCTACAAATAAATGCTGTACAATCAGCCGATTGGCGTAACCAGATGTATTCTGAGGACCCATGCGCTTACACTTCGGTGTTTTTTTGGTACCTATTTGATCTAGATTTTCAGATTGCACCTATTCTGCATACTCAAAAATCAAGAACCTAGAGTCCCCGCAGACTGCAGACTTTTTATCAGCCGATAGTTTGGTCGGCTTCTTAATCAGTATGAAGACTGAATCACTGTAACGTATAACTGCATACATCTTCATACTGATTAAGAAGCCGACCAAACGTCTGCAGTTTGCGGGGGCCCTCAATGTGCTTGATGGGGACATGCAGATGATAGACTGCGGTGCAAACATACCTAATCGTGGGGGCGTTCTGTATCTACCTACTGTCGGAGGTTTTTGTAGAAAAGGTCTACTGCCCTTGGGAGCTACTCCATAGACAAAAAAAAAACGTTCTGGGAACAGCCGAGATTCCATTGACGCATACGATTACCTAGCTAGCCTTTAGCACTGGACCTTGACTACTGTTTAGTTGATTAACTTACCGTTTACTTTTACTTTAAAATGATAGATAATTCATATTATGTATGTATACTTTACAGTATATAGCCAAAGACTGATTAGCTAATAGATTCCTAACAAATAAAACAATATAATCCAATTGGAATAATAATATATCACAATTCTTGATCTTAACTGTACAACAAAACCTACAGAAGAACTATATTATTACAATACACTTATGTATATAAATTCATGAAGGCTACCCAGTCTAGGACGTAGTGTCCCATTCTATGAGGTAGGCTGGTTGTGAGCGCGGCGCCTTTCTGCGCGCGAGGATTTTAAATGTTTGTCCGGCGCGAAAGTAAGATTGCACCGTCGTTTTAAGCACAGAGAGTTGTTCAGCGTCTACTTCAACACTGCTGCCTCCTTTGTGTGGGCTCAGTTGAAGGCTTTTCACACTGTTTATACTATTACTACTAGTAGCACTATTATTAGTATTGCTTCGTCGAGTGTTCTCATTGTAGTTCTTCTCCTGCCTCTGTCTCAGTCTTCTACCGTGGAACTTTGCTTTGTTGACATGTCCGCTTTGCGGCGCAGGCATCTCGATTTCGGGCGGAGTCTGAGCCGTGTCATTGCTTTCATCTGGCAGTGGACACGATTTGTTTAACTGAAACAGAAAAATACAATATGGAAAAAGTTTTTTTTACTGTAACCTGACAATATATACGCGAAAGTTTGTATGGATGGATGTATGTTTGTAAATATTTCACGCAAAAACTACAGAATGTATTTTAATGAAAGTTTACAATAATATAGCTTATACATCAAAATAACAATTTATAAAGATATTATGTTGTGTTTAAATATAACGATAATAAGGTTAATATTATACATAACAACGAAACTCCAATCGAATTGCAAACTCCTTTTCAGTCTTGTGATAACTTTATCCAAATAATAATTGAATTATAATCAGAACAAAATTGAACTAAATAGATTTTTTAAATAGTACTTTGATGGTTATTGTACATACCTGTAATTGTAGATATTTTCTAGGCCTTCTAAATTTTCGTCTTTTCACTTCTCCATTTGGTCCAATTACGATATCTTTTTCGCTAAGTTTTCTTTTAATAGGCCGGTTCAATGATGCAATCGGATTGAATTGCATCGATAATGGTAATGACAGTCTTCCGTTAACGTGATTTTGTCTTCCGTTTTGTTTACTAGATGCTAAAGCCTTTTTCGTTGGGTACTTGAATTGCATAAGGAATGGATTGTTTATTCCGTGGAAGTCTTTCAGCGGTGGTATAAACGTATCTAAAGTGCCTCTTCTCGAAGCCTCGTCGCTTGAATAATCTAATTCAGGAAAGTGGTTATTATACGTAGGCAATCTGTCCATGTGTTGAAGAGACATTATCTTGGAATGTTCAATAATGTTCTTAGTGGACAACTTGGATACTTCTAAGTTCATAGTGGCTATCCTTGAGCTATGCGTATTGATATTGATGGTGCTAACGTCGTTTTTACTTAGGCTCGTATCGACTTCAGTCAAGCAGCTAGCGGTAGGCGTCGCTTCGTCATCATCTTTGGATATTTTATCTAAGTTTACAGTACATTGAACTAAAGATGGCACAGGAGGGATTTCGTAAGTCGGTGTAGCTTCATTCGTCGTCTCGACTACACCTTCAATGTTTTCTATATCTGCTTTGGTATCAGATTTTCTAGCGGTGCAAGTGACGGGAGTTTGGGAAGGAGAAGGCTGTTCGTCTGTCTCGGTCGGTTTTAAGGATTCGGAAGAGCAAGTGGAGTTAGAATCGTTTTCAGAATTACAGTTACTGATATTATCGTGAAACCGTCTCCCTGTCATAAGATTCAGCCAGTGCCCGTCAACGGGTACTATCATGCTCTGTTGGGTTTTATAGGAACTTTTATTATCAGTATTACTACTAGAAGGTTGCATACTGAAACAAACAAAAATTTGTGTTACGAGATGATGAACCCAGGAATATAGCAATGCAGTATTTGCAAATATCCTATTGTTCTGAACAAATACATTTCAACTCTAGGTTTATATGTTTAAAAAACCTATGAAGCTAGAGTTGCCATACATTTTCAACACATTTACCATATTTATACAGGTAAGAAATATATATTTACCAATCATCTACATAAGTGATCGGCAGGAAAGGTGTCTGCGGCAGAATCCGGAGTCGCGGCGCTAATTGCCGAACTAGAGAATCATTCAGCGGTTCACCTTTTTTTACCTGAAACAAATTTTATACCACACGTAAGAATTTGACTGCAGTTTGAACATAAAAAATGATGTCACATTTGAACAAATTAATAAGAACAGTTCAGACAGTTTGTCAAGTCCCTGACACTTTAACCTCGGTTTCAGATCCCCAACAATCCGATATAAGTAAAATGTTCATTTTTGTAAAATATAATTACATATTTCATTTCATGCAAAGTTTTACAGTTTTATGTAGTTTTACAATACGACGGTTTATAGTTTTAGATACTCACATGTCTTGTTTTGATGGTTTAAGAAAACGCGTGTTTTCTTCAGGAAGTACACAGTAAGCAAAACTTACTTGTTCTAATAGAGCTATTTGAGGGGGCGGGGGCGGCGGTCGACGTAACCGAAGCCCCCATATCGTGGCGCGTTTCTTCATCTCCCGACCGCACTTGAACCTTTTGCGTGATGACGTCAGCGCCGTCAGAATCCGTTCCCGACGTTCGTTTGCCGGCGTTCGCCACATCTGATGAAAAAAAAAGAAATAATATAGTCTCATAGTTGATTGTGTTTTCTGTCTTTTATAGGTCTTTTATACTACGTGATTGTAAGTGCCAGTTCTTCACGAACAAATGGGCAGAAAAACTGACGTCTTATTGTTTTTGTATGATCTTACAGAAATTCTCAGAGAAATGAAATAGTGTTATAGGCAGTTATAAACAGGCGTGATAGCTCAGTTGGTAGAGCTACTGCCAACTGAGCTGTGAAAATTAAATTAACGGCCGGTTTCTCGAACGATGATCAACGAAAAAATCAAATAATTACTATGTGTCAAACTCGGGTCAATCGTGATTTGGGTTTCCAGAAACCGGCCGTAAGAATTCTAAACCAGTAAATTAGCATTAATTGCGCGAGCATTAAAAGCGGTAGGATTCGAAATATTAGGAAATAAAAAAAATTACACCTACAGTTCCATCCTTTATATTGGAATGGACTAACATACTCAATTTACTGTTGTATCAACTCCAAATTTATCATTATGATCATATTTTCGAAGATAGCGATAAATCTTTTATCACTGTATAATACCTTTTCTGGTAATTGCAATGCGTGCCAGTTATCCATAATGTAAGGCATGATGACAGTGTCCAGATCGAAGTAGTTGGGTGCGTTGTATGCAGTTAGATTGTAAAGTGCTAAATGCGCGAGCTCCAGCCAGCAGAGTTCTAATCGCCGCAAGTATTCAGTGCCGCCATTACAGTCGCGGCACGCAAAAACGTACAATCTGAAATTATGGATTGTTATTTTCTAAGAACTATCTTCCACTCGCTACTTCGTCCGCGGGTCCTATTAGCCGTCCGCCATATTGGATTTAGAATGACGTCACTACACCAACACACATTGTACTTCAAACTACACTACAGGCATTCCAAATTACATTTCATGGCTACAGAATAACTACTTTGCAACTCAGTTGCAAGACGGATATATACAAATATTGCACTTTAAATACATCTAGTACAAACAAAGTAACCTATGTGTTACAGCCGGTTCACACTAGTCGTAAGTCGCATAAGACTAAAAGTCGAATGCTCGAAACTCGATAGTCAGGGGTCGTTCTTACCTGTGTTGGAGGCTCACACAGAGAAACTTTCAGCCTTACTAAAATAACGAAGGTCTGGCTGAGGTCGGCTCTTAGGCTAATACACTTTATATGGAGCTGTTCACGTTGGATGAGACGCGATTTACAGGTAAATCAGACTTTCGACTTTTAGTCATATGCGACTTACGACTAGTGTGAACGGGCTGTTTGTTACTTAGCTTGAATCTAAAATATGTCCTGAATGTTTCTTTCTTTCTCATGTTTTGTCATACTCATCAGGTGTCACCTATTTTATAATCGACATCTGATGAGAATGAGGATAGGTAAATATTCCAGCCTCGATATATTTTTAAAATAAAGTAAACTTACTTATCACCAGCATATAATGGGTATTGTAAACTCGTCACACATCTTTGGTGGAACCACCGCGAGCATCGGCAGCAATGTAGCATCTACAAAAATAGGTGTTTTCTTACCATTTATAAAACCAATTGAATTTGAATAAACCGAGCAATTATAATACTTCTTGTTTAAAAAATATGATTTGATAAGTCATCAGTTTGATGAGTAAGTGTAACGGCCGGTTTCTGGAAACCCAAATCACGATTGAAGCGAGTTTGACACATAGTAATTATTTGATTTTTTCGTTGATCATCGTTCGAGAAACCGGCCGTAAGTGTTTTTTTTTAGCTTGGTTTTAAGTGCCTCAGTTAAATTTAAGTTTGTTAAGGAGCTTTTTCATTGGCAGAGTAAATTAATTATTTACCAGAGAAATATCAGTGACCATAGTTTATACATATATACAATCTAAGAAGAAGTGTAAAGATCCGTGAAATTGTGCTTACTAGAAAGTAAAAAATGAGTCTAAAGAATTAGTAATTCAATGGCTCCTTACAGGGTGTTTTACCTGAGCCAGGTAGTCTTTCTTCTCTCCACAGTAACATTGTTCTAGTTCATTTTCACATCCAGAATTCATCAAAGCAGTACATGACGCCGTCTGAAAGAAATACTAAAAAGTTTAAAATTATTTCGACTGATCAAAATAAAATGGCATATTCATTTTACCAAACATATACAATAAAACACTTGGAAAGTAATGTAGTGGGGGGTCATTATCTGTATGAGTTTTTATTTAATAATAATTTATAAACTTGTCAGATTTGTCAAGACATTTGGGATACAACTACATATAATCCCAGGTATGGTAGACATCCTGTTAGAAAACTTTGTACCTAGTGCATACTCATTTAAAATTACCCTGATATGTATGGAATAAAAACTACATAAATGCCACATAATAATTGAAAGTATTGTTTTGAACATAGTTTTCATTATAAACGGGATATTTACCATGATTTGTGAGTTTGACATTTAAAATTACCCTGATATGTATGGAATAAAAACTACATAAATGCCACATAATAATTGAAAGTATTGTTTTGAGCATAGTTTTTATTATAAACAGGATATTTACCATGATTTGTGAGTTTGATTATTTCCAGATATTTCGGCACAGTTGCATGCGCCATGATCACGGGTCGAACTCAAATAATCAAACTCACAAATAATGGTAAATATCCCGTTTATAATGAAAACTATAAACCACATGTAACATTTTTATGTGTCTCTGAATAAACCCTTAAGGTATCTTCAGTAGGTATTTGATCTTATGGTCTAAAAAAATCAGTAAATCTACCATACAAGCGTTAAAATGGTGATCCTATATCTTTCTTTACATATCTATGGTGATTCTTACATCACAAGGTGGTGACAGTTCCTGTTTCCTCGGCTGGTTTCCTTTGAAACGGAGCATGTCAGATCTCTTCAACGCCCTATTTTCCGCCGCCGCCACCTTGTATCTTTGATCGACACATCTCTTACAATGCCATGATGCCCCTGTAACAACAATATCTTAGTATATCTAATTCAAACTTAAATATTCTTTAAAATCGCAAGGATATATATAATTTAGAATAGTCTTGTAAGTATACTGACTCTAGGTGCCAGTAACACAACCACAACAAGAATGGGCACGAAATTTAATGTGGGGAACAGCATCTGGTTTGATTTCAATTTGAGATATTGTGCAACTTCTTAAAATAATGGAGGACTTTGGGTTGGTGACAGCAAAACTCTTTGGGCTGGTGTTGGTCAAGTTAAATGATAAACTAGAAACGAAATTCCCCATAAGTAAGTCGCTGTATAATAAAAATCGTGTTCAGTCTTTTTTGTATTAGTGATCTCATCAGCTGATTAAGGTTTGAATATCCTGTATCCCGTGGGTTCAACATCATAAAGTGGACGTCTGAATTCTCGAACGATCGAAAAATATGATGTTTCTTGAATTATGCAAAAAGGCTTACTTTAGTTGTTCTACTTATTTACAGCAAGTAAGCTCTTACTTAGCTAATTCTGTTGGTTACAATGTGACCCATGAATAAGGTGGATCAGTTAGGTATGTCATGGTATATGGGCGTGTCATTACAATGAGTAATGCCAACAGAGTCCCGTTATGTGTATGAAACGCGGTGCTTAGCCGATCGCTGCCGTATTTTATATAAATAACGGATGTCATGTCACGCCTCGGTACTTCGCCGTCTAGTTTTCTTAGAAGTGATTACCCTATTTCTGTTGCTTCAGATGGATAAAAGGTTCTGAGGCAGTTTTTACAATATGAAAAATGGGTAGCAGGACTTGTTGAAAGAAGTTACGCGTTTTTCCTTTCACTTTCACTCCACGCGTGCGTAGCGTGTAGCTAAGTTCATTCACACATAATAATTTAAACTGTTGAGTAGCGATGGCCTAGTAGTAGTAATTTCGCCTTCCGAAACTTAAACCTGTTAGATTCTTACATTTGCGATGATTCTTCCAATTGAATGAAATTTTGTATTGCAATGATTTGCAAAGGCCTGGCAGCGTATTCCAGCCTGGCATATATTTATATTAATTTATTCCATAAAGAGAAACAATACACATTGTGTGCGGAATTTAAAACTAGACAAATTAAATTGATCAATAAATTATAAGTACCTGTACCTATGCAATAATTTCAATACCTACCTAACATGCAACAATAGTTTATGACAGTAGTACCTACTGTACTGTATTGTAAAATATATTGAAATGTATTGTAAAATAGTTACCATTAATCCAAGCGTCGACCGGCGGTGAATGACACTTGGCATGGTACCCCCGACCACACATATCACAGGCGATGATAGCATTGGCCGTCGGACCGGTCGCCGGCTCTCGTCTCTTGCAAACAACACACATGATTCTTCCATCATCAGCTGGCGGTGCACTTAGCAGCTTTAGTCGAGAGACTGGCGCCCACGCGTGGGTTCCGTCGCCGAATTTGACGAGACATCGCGCGACGCCAGTTCCCACCTCGCACGAGTCATTGTCGTTGTTAGTGCTAAGCTCGACTATTGTTCCTGTTGAGAGATATTTTGTTAGAATAATTAGGTAATGTACTTACAAGGAATGTTTTATCAGCAACTTAGCTCCTTGTGCTTGCTTGTTTTGTGATTTTGTGTGAGAGGCATGAACATGGTGCTATGTTGCATTTCCAAATATAGTTAGTATAGAATAAAATGTGTTAAAAATTACAATGCAGTAATAACATGAAATAAATGTCTTATTTGTGTGTCTTATTCGGCTGAGAATATGACATAGAAGCTGGATAAGCTGTAAAAACTCTTTATTTAATTAAAACATCCTTTATGTTTTAGGACAAAAAACTGGCAACTTAAAGAACAAACTTTAAACTTGTTGTAAATATGTACCTAAATAATATTTTCCGTCCTTGTTGGGCAGTAGCACATCATCTCCGCAGTGGAAAGGGTTGGCATTACTTTTCTCCGTATTGGTTGTTGAGTCTGGCATCTCATTCTGTGTTTTTTCCTCTTTGTGCTCATCCTTTTTGTCCCTGCATGTTGTGATTGTCTTGTCAAGATTGCTCAGTAGCGCATCTATTAGTGATATCTGTGTTGAGACCTCTTTGAAACAATCAAAAAAGGATTATTTATTTTTTATACAGTGTGTAGGTAGTAGGTAATTTATATAATTGATTAGTTTACAATTTAATATTAATTCATGTCTGGCTAGTTACAACTATTATATTCCATCATCAGAAATCTCTTTTTAACCAACATTTGATATTAAAAATTGAAGAGTGTGATTACTATATGAACAATTTTAAATAGTTTTAAAGATATTACATATGTTTGAATATAACTTTTGAGGTGAAATGTTTTAAACCAATTTATCCTTATTTAGTTCTGAACAGGAAACAACCAATTTGTTGACAAAACATGGCCTACTAGAAGCAATATTGTTAGAAATAATGATAAGAACATCAATGTACTTTGAGTAAATTGCTTTTTGGTATTATGATAAAATTAACAAAATAGTATAATTAAATAGACTCTGAATTATTCCAATAAATATACATATATATAAATATAGTGGTCACTGGCTCTGGTTTTGGAAATAAAAATAAGTGTCAGCATTTTAAAGTAGCAGTAAAACTGGCATTATGTTAACGTAGTGTTTGTTTCAAATGGATCTAAACAAAATTATAAAAGTAAACTTTGTAGTATTTGTATTGTATTAAGTAACTTTGTAGTGGAGTATAAAAGTGAAAATTGGTTGGTGATAAGAGCTAGGCTAGCAAACAGAGTAGCCAATGCCCCTAAGCCCTTTTCAAGATGTTCCACAAAAATCTAAAATCCAAGCAATTTTCATACATCATTACTTGAAACACCTTGTGATTTGTGTTGAGAGGTTAGAAAAGGTACAAGGACATACAAAGTTGATATATAAATGCTGAATGTGAATGTGCTTCACAAAACCATGTTGACAATAGTGTCAAGAGGAAACTATTTTCATAGGAGTGCCAAGTGCATAAGAGCGCTGGCTAGCAAAGCTTTTCGAAGAAGCAGATAAGATGACCAGAGATAGTAAGTAAAGTGTCAATTGAAATAAGTTAAGATGGTAATAGCTTTACAGAGGAATTAAACTAAAACTTGTATAACTGTTTGAGTAATTCAAGTACTTTTGGCAACTTGTATGCCACCTAATAATGCCATAGGTATGGCCAAAAATTGGTTAAACACTGTTTGAAGCCAACTCCACGAAGAAGACTGCTTAAATTAAAAAATGGGTACTTTCAGATATTAGTTAGCACTTACAGAAACAAAAAATTACTTGGAGAAATATCTTGTTTAATTTTTAACAATTTCCACAAGGAATCTCTTCCATAATGAAGTCTAGAACAAATGAATAATGATAACAGAACTGTAGACAAGCTAATGAGGTGGTAATCCTTCAAGGTTCACACAGTAGTACATAAACTTTTTGATAACTGACAGCTGTGTTATGTAGCACCAACCTCATACATGTTTTACTTGAAAACAAGCAGCTCCAAGATGTAAGCTGATTATTTATCAATAGATAGATTTACACATTTCGCCACATTTCTGAAACGTTGGTGAAGGTATGTACAATATCTAAGCTAGTTTGACCAACTACCCAGAAAGTTTTCAAGTGGTCGACCACTACCTAACGTGTAAGCGCAAGGAACCGAGAAATAATGAACACGAGAGAAAGAAGGAAAGTGCACCAGACAGTAAGCTATCACTCATCTATCATCAAGTAGAAATGCTAAAATACATAATCAAAACGCTGTAAAACTTACCAGCGTTTATGTCCATGTCAGCACAATGTTATAAACTCATTTACATTATGCGATAACCATATTTCTGACTTGAACTTCATACTACGAGTGCAAACACGTAAAGCATTGGCGCTTTGCGGCCATTATAGTTCAGTCAAACGTCTCACAGTTTTCCCGCGGTAACTCCAAAATGTCGAAAATACGTATAAAAATAAATTTGAACGGGATTTTAGATAAAGAACAGACAGTAATAGTAAGTAATTCAACGTTATGTACAAAAATGTAACGATTTCAATAAAATCTAACAAATCTCTGTAACGAGCCCAACTTCAACACCTCAAAAATCGAGTGAATGAATTTGAAATTTGATTGAATGAATGACTAAGCGAATGACTCGGACTTGATGGCCCGTTCACACGCGCGCGTTCAACTCGACGTTCAACGGGCACGTTCACATTCACGCGCATGTGAACGGTACGCCCGAGCCCGTAAACGCGCCCGTGCCCGTGCATGCCGCGAACCCGGCGAGTGTCGGTTTTTTGGCAAAGTTCAAAGGATGAATGTCCGGGCGCCCGCCGACCGTTCACGCGCGCGGGCAGTCAGTCTCTCTCGCGCTTTCGTAACGAGTGGACGTGCCAAAAAAAGTAGCTACGATCGCATGTTGCAGCATGGAATAAATAAATAAATAATGCTGGACAATCTACACAACATCATCTAGCCCCGAGCTAAGCAAAGCTTGTGGGGTACTAGAAGACTGACATACTTAATACAATACATTACATAGATAGATATATTTTATTAAGTATACCTACATATAATACCCAGAACACCCGGAATAAATATTTGCAGAACATACAAACATTTATCCCAAGGCAGGAATCGAACCCGCAACCTTCCGCGTTGCAGGCGGACCATCGCTTGACCAGTTGATTTAATTATTATTATTTGTTATTTTTATGACTGTAAATAGGTACCTACTTAATACAATAATTATAATTATATTCACAAACAAACTTACGACTATACAGTATTTACAAAATGTACATAGTCATATAAAATACATAAGAAACAGTTGAGCTATCTACAGACCGTTGCAAACGATCTATAGATAGTTCAACTGATCCAAATCAGTACCAATCGGAAATTATATTAAGTACATATATTATTTGTAAAATATTAGATTTAAATAGAATAATGCATTAGAATAGTCTGTAATGTTATTTTATCAGTTAATAAAGAATTTGAATCGCACACGAATGGTCAAACGAGAGAATTTTGACGTTCCTGGAATATAACACCGAGATCATCGCTGCTCGACATGCTGGCATTGACTGGCACGACCGCGCGCATGTGAACAGCTTGAATTTTCGCCGGCCCGGGACGGGCTGCACGCCGCGCAGCCCGCCGTGCAGCCCGCCGGGCTGCACGGCGCGCGTCTGAACATAGCATGAATGAGTGAGTGAAATGAAAGGGCCAATTTTTTTTATTTGCTCTACCTTTTTTTTTTGCTCATTTGGGTAGGCTTAAATCATAAGACCATACTACCTCGACTTTTTTTTTGTTCCACCTGAGGTCCTAGATACGGAATTTAGTGAATACTAAACTACAAGACACAAGGTCATGCTACACTCTTTTATGGAACAAAATAATATCCCACTGACTTACCTATTGAAACACACTGACCAAGATCGGGATTGGAGCCTGGAGGAAGAAATATAAAAATGTACAGAGTATAATTTATGAATTTTTATTATTTGCACTAGCAAAACCGAGCATCAAACTGTGAATGACAATCTTTTGACAGTCTGACAGCAAGGAAAGAAAGAAGAAAGAAGGATTCCCGCTATCTTCAAGATGGCGGGAAGACGTTGTAAATAAAATAATAAAGAAAATAAACTAATTTAAGAGAAAAACATTTACTGTAACAAACTAACTTACGAGAAAAGCATAACTGTGAAGTGAGTGCATGAAATACTGAAGAAAACAAATTAACTTAAGAGAAAAACATAACGTACGAAAAATAAGTGGACTTCCCGCCATCTTGGGGATGGCGGGAAAAACATATCTAAGTGTAAAGTGAATGCTGGATAGTCAGATAGAAGTGTAAAGAGAACGGGAAGACGTTGTAAATAAAATAATAAAGAAAATAAACTAATTTAAGAGAAAAACATTTACGTAAGACTAGGCGGTATGGTTCTAAAACTTTAGCCTGCTCGGAAGAGCAAATAAATAAAAAAAAAAAAAAAAAAAGAAAGAAGAGACTAAAACCACAACACAACAAAATTTAACGAAAATACTTTTTAGTGTTATTTTATTTGATTCCAATCCAAAAATTGTTGTAACTTTGATCTTTGTAACTTCGTTTTATGTTGCCTAGTCAGAATAGAAAAGTTTAATAAACAAGAAATTTCTAGATTAAAATAATGGGTAACTCTAACGTCAAGCAACACTATGAAATTGCGTCGAAAACTGGTGTTTTGCAGTTATCAGATAACAAATTGAAGGATGTGCCCCCAGAAGTTTTCAACCTCAGTGAAGTACTAAGAAATTTGGACCTTTCCAAGAACAAAATATCGTCTTTGCCCGATGAAATCTCTAAGATGAAACACTTGAAACTGTTTAGTTTGGACACAAACAAACTTCAAACTTTACCTGATTCTATGGTAAACATGAAGAAATTGGAGGTGTTAAATATTTCCAATAACTGTTTAGTATCCTTACCTGTGTCATTCTCTAACTTGAGTAATTTGAAGCAAGTTTATCTAAATCATAATAGTTTTAGGCATTTCCCGCTCCAGCTCCTGGGCCTGCCAAACCTGGAGGTAGTGGAGCTGTCTAATAACAAGATCACGGAGATCCCCTGTGGAATGTCAGATTTCCATGCAACAGAGCTAAATCTAAGTCAAAATGATATATCACAAATAAGTGATGACTTGCACAAGGCACCAAGGCTAAAAATTCTGAGAATAGAAGAGAATTGTTTGAACTTAGATGCTATAAGGCCAAGTTTACTGAGAGATTCCAAACTTCATACCTTGTCTGTGGATGGTAATTTGTTTGAATCGAAGCAACTGGTTTCTGTTGAAGGATATAGTGAATATACAGAGAGATACACGGCTACCAAAAAGAAAATGTTCTAATCTTCACATTCATAATAAATAGTGTTTATTTTCCAAATCATCAACCAACACAAATCTTGAAGCTGTAGCTTCATTTATTTATTAGTATTTATAAGCACCTACCTAAATAAATTATTTACATTATAAGATACTTTTTTTCATGAAATTAGATAGTTTCTTACTCATTATTCTAGATAATTGTAAAGAAATAAAATCTGTGCTTATATATCATTAGTATTTTTTTCTTAGAGTAGGTTTCAAGGACTGGAGTGCATCATATCCATTTTTTTAGTTGAGGGCACCACATCTTTGAATGATGGCCTACTCTATTATATATTTTTCAGGTTATAGATATTTCAGTTTACATTGGTTTAGGACAGAAACGATAGCACGATTGCCCATCGTAACCCAAATATAATCCACAGCTTCAGCTGACTTAAGTGCATCAAGACCTACATAGATATTATAACCGGTTGGCGGTTATCGTAGTTCACCCACAAACAACAACAATCCATCAGTAGTTATTTAAATCTACCATACCTACCTACTGAGTACCTACCATATTATCAGTAGTAATAACAACGCAAATGGCAAAGTAGGTGCGTTGTGTAGGTACTTGGTAATCTGAGGTACCTACCATTATTTAAGTAGATATACGACATCGCTGTCATTATTTTAATTTCTTCCAGCCAGTGCGGTTGGAGAGAAACACAGAGGAGGTCGCGTGTCGTATTACGACATTTTTTTAAATTCGTGTCGGTAGGTACACCAACCTATTACGATTTGGCTGCATAAGTGAAACACAATAGGCCTTTATTTGCGGATTGTGATCGTCGGTGCTATAATCAGGCAGCAGTTTGTTGATTGATATTTCGTTGAACTGTTGTGTGGAAGCTTGGGGTTTTTCGCCAAAGGCAGGTGAGTTTGTTTAATAAACAAGTGTACACATTAATTTCATCTTTGCAGTTGAAATACTTAATACGGCTACTTCTTAGCTACGAAAAAGTTGAGAAGAACCAATCACACCGGACTTTTACAACTTGAAAAAGTCAAACGACTAAATTAAAATGAGTGAGTACCTACCGCTCTGTTACTACCTAGGTACGGATTAAATTGATAAGAGCTGGATATTTAATCGCTTTGATACTATTTTAATTTCTTTGATGAAAGTGGATTTCGAACTATTTGGTCTATAGGTAGGTACCTATAGTAATATTTGTAGGTAGGTACTTAAATCGCATATAAGTAGGTTCTTACCGTTCAGTTAGCTTTTACTTAACTAACAGCAGTACATTTTATTTGGAATAGTTATAGGTAGATTAGATATTCTAATTATGTAATTTAAGTATCATCTATTTCACAAAAACCGCGCAGACTCCGTGCGCGTTGAAATCTTTTCTAGGAAAATGTAAAAAAATACTAAACATATGAACATATATATGTAGGTACCTATATTCATATATATATATTTTAAGAATTGTCTTAATATTCCTCTCTAATTTATATTTATATTCTTATTTAGTCTATAGTATAGAATATAATATTTAGGTAAATACTTATATCAGAAGTTTGAACCTTTGCTCGCAGTAAAAAACGCAGCAACGCGAAGAAACTTTCAAGAGCTACGTCTCGCTGCTTCTTGCTTGTCGAACTCTTGGAAAGCAAACAATCAATTTATCAATCTTTAAATTTTATGAAGTAGGTGGTTTATTTCTTGTTGAGAACCTCCTTGTTTGAGCCCTCCTTTTTGAAAACGGTTGACTGGAAAACTGATGGTAGCGATCCTTATAGACCTGTCCACAGTATGCTCAGCGCATGCGCGTTCGCCATGTTAAAAACGCGGCAATATGAAAGTTTCGGGCACTTTTTATAGAAATGGCTGGGCAACAAGCATTATCACCTTTAATAGTGCAATTAAATGAAAAATTAATTGACGGAGCTTTGTTAGTGCATCCTACCGTAGAAGCCCACAACTTTGTTCAGTTACAACGATGGTTAAAATGCCATGGTCGTCCTCAAGGAGGAAATAAAGTGAACTGGTTGAGAGGTAAGGATATTAATAATTAAATAACAATGAGTAAAAGTAAATACAAAAAATAATAATTATAATAGAAGCCTCTATTTAAATTTATAATTAATGAAATATATTTATTATTTCATTATCACTATATTTGTTTTTCTTGCACAACTGATGGGGTCTCATATTCGGTTATTGAACCAGATTCTCTTTCAAAATGAAGTGAACAAATAGATATGTGTCTTTATTTAAATTATAAATTCCTTGAAATCGACCATCACCTCGTCCACACAGCTTTACTCACAAATACCCACACATTTAGGATATTTGTGACAAATTTTTAAGTGGCTTTTTAAGAGTTTCCGTCTATATTCAAAACAAGGTTTTGGAAAACTAATGAAATAATACAAACTCTCCTGAAAGGATTTCCCTACTACGCGTATCACTGCGGCATACGCTATAACAACAACGATTTATTGCCCCTTTTCTTATAGATAACATTATATTTTTAATTAAAATACTTGTAATATAATTTCATCATGTGTGCACAATAATTTGAATTGAACTGGTTATAAAATTATGTTTATTATTACTTGTTTTATTACTATTTTCTTTTAAAACCGTGCACTTCTCATACATTTGTAAATAAACTGCCCGAAAAACATGGCGGAAGTTGGAGCATGCGCACAAAAAATTTTCAACTATTTGAAGGCCTATTGATATCGCACGGATTCCCGCCATCTTCAAGATGGCGGGAAGACGTTGTAAATAAAATAATAAAGAAAATAAACTAATTTAAGAGAAAAACATTTACTGTAACAAACTAACTTATGAGAAAAACATAACTGTGAAGTGAATGCATGAAATACTGAAGAAAACGGGTTAACATAGGAGAGAAACATAACGTATGAAAAATGAGTGGACTTCCCGTCTTGAGGATGGCGGGAAAAACATAACTGTAAAGTTGTAAAGTGAATGCATAAAATACTGAAGAAAACAAACTAACTCAAGAGAAAAACATAACTGTGAAGTGAATGCATGAGGTACTGAGGAAGACAAATTGGCATAAGAGAGGAACATGACGTATGAAATATAAGTGGACTTCCCGCCATCTTGGGGATGGCGGGAAAAACATAACTGTAAAGTGAATGCTTTATGATAGAAGTGTAAAGTGAACGGGAAGACGTTGTAAATAAAATAATAAAGAAAATAAACTAATTTAAGAGAAAAACATTTACGTAAGACTAGGCGGTATGGTTCTAAAACTTTAGCCTGCTCCGAAGAGCAAATAAAAAAAAAAAAAAAAAAATTGATATCGCACATAAATGCAACAGTTTAGTTTGAGATTTTCTTTAATACTTACGTTACTTGCAATAATACTTATTATTACCTAAAGATGATAATTTATTTATGAGCGGTTCTTGGGTTATCATTTATTTATTTTCCCTCAATCACACGTAATGCAACTGATAATTATATTTAGTGAAGCCCTGATAGGCGGCGCGGGTACAAAGTTTATAGGGATATTTTATTTAGGTACGCGTAACTAAGTACTTACGGCACCTAAGGTTGGTCTAAAATCTAGTGAAAATGATATTCCTTTAAAACTAGTTTCTCACAAAGTTAGTCTTTAACTTTCTTTTGTTGTGCTATTACCTTGTACCTACTCGTACTTTGTGACGGAAAACTAAAATATTTTTTATTTATTTATTATTTATATATTGATATGACTAGGTACATATTTTTGTATCGGTGTTCTGGAGGGAATAAATATTGCTATCATTAAAATCATGATGTCATAGCATTTACATGAACACACACGAATATTATATACCAAATGTAATTATTATAAATACCGAGATAACCATCTCCTAGTCTAGCATAAACCTTATCGTTATGTGATTTTTGCATTCAATATCGAATGGATTTTTGTTTTTATTTCCTACACTCCAATTAATCCTTCCAATATTCATTTAAAATGATAATTAATAGACCAAGTACTTTTTATTCTCTAAAACCCATAAGACCAAATTAATAATTATTTTGTAGGTCTAGTCATTGTACCTTACTTACCTACCTAATAAATACGCAAATTTTGTCACCTAATGTTGTTGCTTCCTGAAGTTATCAATTTTAAATCGAAGATATAAATAGAATAGGTAGGTACCTTACCTACAAATTATTATTATTACCTACAAACTAGATACCTCTGAAATATTAGGTAGGTTATACTTATTGGTATAGGTAAAACTGAATTATGATTCTGTGTGCGGACAACCTTACCCTAGATCTCAAGGTGATCGTTAGACGAATACTTTATGACATCCAATGTCCTTTGTGTCATAGTTATAAAACTAGGTTGGTATACTTCGTGTTAAAAGTTGAAAGAAAGTAGCCAATATTCATTTATTCATCATCATCATCATCATCAACATATCGGTCCACTGCTTGACGTAGGTCTCTCCCAGGACGCGCCACTGAGCCCTCTATTTTAAATGGTCCCTCTCGAGTCTAGAGTAGACTTTCTAAATAGAGTAGTAACTCTATTTAGAAAGTCTACTCTATGTTTATATTCAAAGTTTCATTCCAAATCGGACCAGTCGTTGCAACGTCACTGAAGACAACACATCATTTAAATTCAGCTTATTATCTAGACTTTTGTTATTTTTTTTAGGATTTACAATTCTTAGACGATGGCGGCGTTCAACCTCGTGTTGGGATGTGTGATGGCAGCTCTTATAATATTATTCACATTTAGCTCCATAGCCAGATATTATATAAAGGTAAGGTTAAGGGAAAATCA
The DNA here is from genome assembly GCA_932527185.1 of Ecliptopera silaceata. Taxonomy (NCBI): domain Eukaryota; kingdom Metazoa; phylum Arthropoda; class Insecta; order Lepidoptera; family Geometridae; genus Ecliptopera; species Ecliptopera silaceata. The sequence goes on along the minus strand of OW052193.1, from coordinate 7,985,299 downwards.
TTTTAGCCCTTTTTTGCTTTGCCTTTTGGGTTTCAATTTTATTAAATTTACCGTTCAAAGTCCTATCCTATATGTCGGTATGTATTAATGGTATATCTAAGATAGACTCTTTCTTATAAAAAGTTAGCGCAGACTTGATGTCTTGATTACCATACGTAATAGCGACATAATTTCAACGCTAACTTTTTATATAAGATAGGGGTTTAATTCTAGGCAGTAATGAGAAAGGTTCTATATAATTTGATAATGATAAGGCACAAGTAAAGCTTAGCCTGGTAGAAGAAGGTACCTACGGATAATATGCATTTGTATAATTATTTTTTCTTTTGTTTTCAGTTCACAATATTCATAGTAGTTTCACTCATATTCGCCTCGGCACCAATACCACTAATGCTGATCAAGCCATTCCATCCTAGAAATGCACTGTAAGTACTTATATTATAAAAAAAATAAGCGTTTCGTGTACTACCTACGTAGGTAGGTACCTATATTTTCGTGACTATTACGTAATTTAGTAAATCATAATGATGCATGCACATTTTACTTGATTTTGCACTTTGATTGCTTGATATTTTTTTTTATGAAAACTGCAGACCTGATTTTTTCCATAAAAAATCGGATGTCTTCTTTCGGCCCACCCTGTATAAACATAAACTATGAATAAAACTATGAAAAATAAACGTAATGCCATCGGATAAGTTGAATGGTAGGTAGGTAAGTATGTTTTGTAGGTATCATGCCCATTACCTAGATAAATAACTCTAAATTGGTATATTTTATAGCATAAATTCAGGCAAATTGCCGGTCCTTGGTAACGTATTTTATTATTTCTTTACAGTAACTACAATGATTTCAGTAGTTTTATATTCAATTGCATGCATATTTATTAGAATTGACAGAATTATCAGACATTAGACTTGTTAATTTATCTAGCTAGACACTAAACTTATTGTTATAGAAAAAAACTGAAGTATTCGAACTTGGAACCTACCTATGTGTAATTTCATAAGTTGTGTATTAGTAAAATATATTATGTAATCAATAGGACAAAAAAATTACACACCATAAAAGCACATAAAAGCTCATAGGCACATTGGGAAAATTTATTTATTTATCTATGACACCTATCACGTATGATATGTAAATCATTCGTTTCTCATAGAGACTTAGAAAACGAAAATGTAACACAAAAGTTGTTTGTACAATTTTAAGCTATTGCATAGCTTATATCGCGGGCCTTGAGCGTGGAGACAGAAACAAGAAATTCCTTAACGAAAATACCGAACGAAAATAATCTAACACTGCGCATGCGTAATCCAGCAAAGAATGCTATGCAATAGCTTTACCGCGGCAGTCCCCGAGTACCACACGTCTATTTTTTATATGAAATTGGAACTAAATTTTAATTGGACAGACTGCCAGCAGCACTCCTGAGGATATCAGCACGGATGCTGGGCATCCGCTGGCAGGTGCGAGGGTTAGAAAACGTGGACAACAGCAGAGGGGCTGTTGTGCTGCTGAACCATCAGACCGGCCTCGATTTATACGGTAAGTCAAAATAACAAGTCCTTAGTACGTGCACCTTGTGACGCAAAAGATCTTTTAATCATTTATTTATTTAGGACAACCAACAAATAAATCACAAGAAAAAAAAAACATCAACAAGAAGTTATCTAATTTTGTAATTAGCTTATGATATTTAGCTATGGAGCTAAGCATATAACTAGCTGGGGATGTAAGGGAGCTACATAACAACTTTAGCTCCAATTGTCAACCTCACCTGCACGCGGTACATCCTGCAGTAACCGACGAGGCTCTGGCGACCGGTCGACGGCGGTATAACCCTACTCATCCAGGCACAGTCAAATCCCTGACCGCTGAGGGGCAGCAGCCTCAGCGGTGCGACAGACTGTGTCCCTGCGATCGCCAACCCGCATGCCCAGCGTGGCGATTAGGGCAAACCCTCCTAAAATGAACGGCACAAATAGAAGACGGCCCCCAGTTCCCGGCAGCTCCGCTAGTCCTGGCCAAGGCGGCGGTCATGGAAATGGCGGAGCAGGGGGTGCGAAGAATCTCCGGGTTACGGTAGGCTGCCCATCCCAACTGACCCTGGCTACATACAACGGACGCACTTTGCGGCTTGATGAACACCTGGCGCAACTCGAGGTAGAACTTGAGAAGGTCAGATGGCATATTCTGGGGTTGTGTGAAGTCCGAAGAGAGGGAGAGGACACCATAACCCTGGAATCGGGCCATCTCATGTACTACCGCGAGGGCGATCATACCTCCCAAGGCGGCATTGGGTTCCTGATCCACAAGTCTCTCGCCGACAACGTCACTGAAGTATCCAGTGTGTCGACCAGGGTAGCATACCTGGTACTTAAACTCACCGAGAGGTATTCCCTCAAGGTGGTTCAAGTGTATGCACCGACCTCGTCACACTCGGATGATGAAGTGGAGTTTGTCCTGGATGACATTGCTAAGGCCTTACATACCACCACTAAGGCACACTTTAACATTGTCATGGGGGACTTCAACGCCAAAGTAGGACTACAGACTTGCAGCGAATCATCAGTAGGGCCACACGGATTTGGTAGTAGGAACCACAGGGGGCAAATGCTGGTCAACTTCCTTGAGCGGGAGGGACTCTTTTTGATGAATTCTTTCTTCAAGAAGAGTCCCCAGCGAAAGTGGACTTGGCGAAGCCCCGACGCTGTGACGAAAAACGAGATAGACTTCATTATAGCGGATAAGAAGCATATATTCAGAGATGTTTCAGTGATCAACAGGTTTAATACCGGCAGCGATCACCGAATGGTACGAGGCACTCTGAATATCGACTTTAAGCTTGAACGTGTCCGCTTGATGAAGTCTAAGCTCCGACCAAACCTACTCCAAACCGCTGTGAACTCAGAGAAGTTCCAACTTCAGCTCGAAAATCGATTCGCTGCCTTGGAAACTACCGATGACGTAGATCAGGACCTACACAATGTGGTGAACATCCTCAGGGAAGAGGGCACGAAATTTTGCTCGGTAAGGCGTACGGGCAAAAAGTCAAAGTACTCGGACGAGACTCTCCGGCTAATGGAAAAGCGACGCCAGACACCACTCACCCCTACTACGCTGTCAGAACACACGGCTCTTAACAAGTGCATTGCTAAGCGCATACGCTACGACCTCCGTCGCTCCAATACGCTACGTATTGAACGAGCAATTGAGCAAAATCGGGGGTCCAAAGTGTTTGTGCAGCAACTTGGTAGGAGCCATCTGACACAGCTCACGACATCTAGGGGTGATACCGTCGTTTCCAAGCCGGAAGTATTGGCTGAGATCGAAGACTTTTATGGCCGATTGTACGCCTCGCAAGTTTCGTGTCCGGGATCCAGTAATGAGGATGTAAGAGCCACACTGACCCGCCACTACACCGAAGATCTCCCGGAGATAAGCCTTGACGAGATCGAAATGGCTCTGAGACAGTTGAAAAATGGAAAAGCCCCAGGGGAAGACGGAATCACGTCGGAACTCCTAAAGGCAGGTAGTCTACCAGTCCTAAGGGAAGTCCAACGTGTTTTTCAATCCGTCCTGGACCATGGGAGAACTCCAAAGGCATGGAGCAAGAGTGTGGTTGTGATGTTTTTCAAGAAAGGCAACAAAGCCTTACTGAAAAACTACAGACCGATTTCAGTCTTGAGCCATGTTTACAAACTGTTTTCCAGAGTTATTTCGAACCGTCTTGCGCGAAGACTTGACGAATTCCAAACCCCGGAGCAGGCTGGGTTTCGCAGAGGATTTGGCACCATAGACCACATTCACACAGTACGGCAGATTATACAGAAGTCCGAAGAGTATAATCAGCCACTGTGCTTAGCGTTTGTGGACTATGAGAAAGCCTTTGACTCTGTTGAAACCTGGGCTGTTCTACAGTCTCTGCAACGATGCCAGGTGGATTGGCGATACATCGAAGTGTTGAGATGCCTATACCATGATGCTACTATGTCCGTCCAAGTCCAGAACCAGCAGTCTAAACCTATCCAGCTGCGCCGCGGAGTAAGACAAGGAGATGTTATATCTCCCAAATTGTTTACGAGCGCGCTGGAAGATTTGTTTAAGACGCTGAGTTGGAATGGAATGGGCATTAACATCAATGGCGAATATATCTCACACTTACGATTTGCTGACGACATCGTCATATTGGCTGAATCGTTGCAGGACCTACAACAGATGCTGAACAGTCTTGCTGATTCCTCACGACGGATTGGCCTGGGCATGAACTTGGATAAAACGAAGATCATGATTAATGATCTTATTACCCCAGAGCCAATCACCGTCGCTGGAATGCCTCTCGAAGTTGTGCAGGAGTATGTCTACCTCGGGCAGACGCTGCGATTAGGTAGACACAACTTCGAGAAAGAGCTAAACCGGAGAATACAGCTAGGCTGGGCTGCGTTTGGGAAACTTCGTCAAGTCTTCTTGTCCTCCATCCCTCAATGTCTGAAAACGAAAGTTTTCAACCAGTGCGTCCTACCCGTTATGACCTATGCTGCTGAAACGTGGACACTGACAGTGGGGTTGGTCCACAAGCTGAAAGTCGCTCAGCGCGCTATGGAGAGAGCTATGCTCGGAATTTCTTTGCGTGACAGAATCCGTAACGAAATTATTCGTCAGAAAACCAAAGTGAAATTCGTACATAGCTCAAAGAATTAGCAAGCTGAAGTGGCAGTGGGCCGGCCATGTTTGCCGAAGAACCGACAACCGCTGGAGCAAACGGATACTGGAGTGGAGACCGCGTTTAGGCAAGCGTAGTGTAGGACGCCCTCCGGCGAGATGGAGCGACGATCTGCGGAGTGTAGCTGGCAAACACTGGATGAGAAGGGCCAAAGACCGGGCTCAGTGGCGCGTCTTGGGAGAGACCTACGTCCAGCAGTGGACTAATATAGGTTGATGATGATGATGATGATATAACTAGCTTGTTATATGGATGGATAGTTGTACATTTATATATACATATATACTATATAGAATAATATAGATTATTATGTAGTTGGAATGCTATTGACGTCTAACTGTGGACATAATACAACGGGTTTGAAAAAGATAAGATGCACGGACTAAACTTTGGAACTTTGTCGTATCACATTCTTGGGGTATACATTAGATATAGGATATGCTGATAAAATATGACTTATGCATGGAATAGTTTTATCTGATGACATAATTTTTGATGAGACATTGCGTACAATGATTCACGTTTACGAAAAGTTAAAGAAATCTAAAGTACCTAGGTAGACTAATTTATTTAAATTAAATAAAATTACTAATATATTTTAAACGAAGGCTGATTCAAAATGAAAACAGTCACTTACTAAGTTAGATGAACTGTGTAAGTTCTTATCTACTCATTTTTACATAAAAAGTAATAATATCTAATAAATATTTATCTAATAATAAACAAATATTCGAATATACCTACAAGTAGCGCTCTAGTCCCAAACAAAACGTAGCTTGTTATATGGGAACTAGATTTTTTTTTATTAATATTATATATCTACCTAGTCTTACTTTCATAATACAAAAGGGTAATATAATTGTTACCCTTGTTTACTATTATGAATGAAACATTTTATTATAGTTAAAAGGGTCACCTTGTCTCTTGCCGTCTAATACACAACATTGTCGATAGTGTTTTGTTGATAGATCAATATTGAATGACAGATGCAAAGACTAACATGTACCTACTAGCTAGAAGGGTTATCGTGTGATCTAAAGGTGGAGAAAACATCGTAGTTATTCTAGTCACACCAAGTGCACGCGTGGCCTAGTAATTTAGCTAGATATTGCAGTAATCCCTAAACGATTTTATTATAGGATATTTGTTATCTATACTATCTATACTAATATTATAAAGAAGTAAAGTTTGTGTGTTTGTATATTTGTTAAATTGTAAGGGGCAATCTCGGGATCTACTGAACCGATTTGAAAAATTCTTTCACCAATAGAAAGCCACATTATTGCTGAGTGTCATAGATTATATAAAAAACCGAAAAATAAAAAGGCTTTTACGTGGTAGTCCGTTTTGCAAAGTGAATCGGAGAAAAAACGTCCCGTCGGTCGAATTATGCCCAACGAAGTGGGCACGGGTCAGCTAGTCTTTGATAAACTGTACACTTTTAGACACATTCCATTTTAACATAGTATGAACTCCATATCGGTTAGCTTTAGAATAGGAATTAATATTTTTATATACTATAAACTTCATGTCAGTAAGTATTACATATAAGTCCCTTACTTAGGTACCTAATACGAGAATTCAAATCAGATTTAGAAATTTCGGAAGTCAATAGGGCTGCAAGACGTTCGAGTAAACTCCCACTGTCAGAGTGGTTTTTTTCCCCTCAACTATAGATGACTATATTTTTTTATACACGTCTAGTGTATAAAAAAAAATATAGATAATTTTTTTAAATGTTTATTTTTTGTAAGTTACAAACATCTTTATTTTATTTATTACTAATGGGATATCTAACCAAATAACGCAGCTGACTGTATCTAGTATCATAAACTAATCTTTGATTTACTTAGATATATGCTTATTTAGTATCGATAAATTTGGGTTTTATTGCACAATAATTCAGTGGGACTAGTTGAGGATTGTGTGAAAACGAACGAATGGATTTGAAATTGATAAATATGCTCAAGTTTATAGATATTAGAATCGAATTGAACAATGATTACAAAATATTGATGTTCAGCTAGATGTTCCACGTGTATTATTTTTAATATTTTAGAATTTACTTGGTCTTATTTTTATTTACGAATAGATGTTACTGAAAGGTGTGGTTTTGTGGGCTCTAAAAAACAAAAAATACCAAATATAATATACTTGACTGAAAAAGGACATTGTGAAAATTATGGTCCAACAGGAGCAATATTTTGATAAAACTTCAGGGACATTGGGGCACTGGCTCATGTGTGGCATGTGGCGTGTTGACGTATAATAAATAATAGTGACATTGATGAGGGTATCACCAATGTCACTATTATTTATTATACGTACTCATAAACAATTAGTCAGGGGTAGACTTTTTTTATTAATTTTTTTAAGACCAAAGTCTGTATTGTACCTATTTATCAACAATATTTTTACCAACCAAATTAGATACCTTTTAACCAAATATTGAAGGTGAAGTTTACGTTAAGATACTCTACACTTTTTACCCATTTATTCGATATTTATCGACCCAGTAATAATCTTAATCGAACTTTTGGACTTTACTCCGCACCCGCATGTCATGTTGATGTCTCTTTAACCTTTGACTGCCAGATCATCTCGGAAATGATGATTGATGCGATAGTTATTGACTCAAAGATAGTGGTCCCATCTTTACTAAACGGTAAATAAATACATTGACAAATTAAGTTGCGTTTTTGGAGGATAAGACCAAGTAGGTTATGATGATACAGGGTAGAACTTGGGTAACAAGGTATTTCAATCGTGTACCTTTTGTGCCGATTCGGTAATATGGCTCAGCAATGCAAGGACATAGAAAACAAACGAGTGCATGCATGTAGTCCGATGAAATGTGTAGAGTTTTCATGGTGTAGATTTCATAACTGTGATCTAGTTTGTACGACTTCAAAAAGGAAGGTTCTATGAATTTCGAAGGTTCTTACGCTGATGTGCCGAGAGAATGATATGGCGCGGTTTTATACAATTTAATTGGCGAACATTTTAAAATAAAATAAAATTAAAACTGAAAATAAAACTTCTTTGAAACGTGAGTTGAATAAAATTATCTGATAGCGCTTCGTTGGTCTGCAATTTAACATTTTTCAAGGCAACAAAGTGTCATTATCTTTTGTGTATTTTTGTTTTGATGCTGAAGTTTATTTGTTCAATGTTTTAATTTGTTTTTTATAGTATTGGCAGTTCTCTGGCCACTGCTGGCGAGATGCACAGTGGTGTCGAAGAGATCTCTTCAGTACCTGGCACCGTTTGGTACAGCCGCCTGGTTGTGGGGGACCGTGTTCATAGACAGAGGGGCGCAGTCAGCTCGCGATGCACTGAACAAGCAGTCGGAGGCTGTTAGAGAACATAAGGTAAGTACCAGTAGTAGGCAAACGCGTCAGGAGGCGTCGTCCTAATACAACGCGATCGCGCGACCATCGCAAGTTCGCGCGAATTTTGATCGTACGAATCCGCGATCAAACATACTGATGTCGATTATGTGTCCTATCCTAACTAGTCCAGTCAATATATGCATTTCACCTTGGAATTCGAGATACCCAGCTGTAAGTTTGTAAATACTTGTATATGGACACCCTAAATGTTGTCTTAAAACCTACATATGGTAGGGTGTGTGCAACTATAAAATTTCAAGGTTAAAGGTCACAAAAATAGCTTTTTTTGTAAATATCTCATTTACTATGGGTTTTTTGCTATTTGAATGTATTACAATATTATAGAATACAAAATTCTCTACAAATTATATTAAGAAAAAAATTTTATCCCGTAAACCGTTTTCGAGATAAAGGGCGTAGAGCGCGCGGTCACAGCATCACTTTTTTTTGCATGATTTTTTTTCATACATGGTCAGGGCATGATTTGGAACCCTGGTATGGGGTTGGGCAATGCGAAACGGTTTTTTGGAGCCTATCATGACAATTTGACCACCTCCTGGTTGACCTGAAGTGATGCTGTAACCGCGCACTCACCGCCCTCGTATCTCGAAAACGGTTCACCAAATAAAAAAAATTTTTTGCCACTATTGTAGAATACAAAAATCTCTACAATTTTGTTTTAATTTTTTTTTATACGGTGAACCGTTTTCGAGATACGAGGGCGCAGAGCGCCCGGTTACAGCATAGCAGTTATATATCAACGTATTTATACTTATTAGGAAGAATCGCCAATTGTCGACATTCATTCGCAGAGAGTTGAGAAAAACCCATAAAACTAATATAAACTTGTGTAGAACTAGGAAACTATGATTATATGGAAAATTATGCTTGATTAAGCTAACCAATTTCCGTTAAAATAATGTGAAGGACAACCCTTTGCTCTACTCATTATTAACTACTAAATAAGCAAGGCAAAGGTCACAATGTGTAAGTAGGTAGGTACTTAATACACGATGGTCAATTAGCACTCTTAGTACCTCGCCCTTATGACGCAATTGACGCAATTAACTATGTAAAGTGTAACCGAAGTAAATTAACATAACATTAGCAGTTTATAATGTTTGTCAACCGAGTTAATAGGGTCAAAGTCAAGGGTTCCAATATACAATTTGGAACATAACTTTCTCGCATCTAAGTATCTCGCGATAAACAACGGAATTACAACCATTTGAAATGTGTAAAATATTATATACATAAAGTATTTTATTTTGCGACAGTTCGTTTGTAAAACAATGCGAAAGTTTTAGTTTAATAAGTATTCATGGACATTCCACACATCAAACTCTAGTCCAAACTCTAGTCTAGTAGCAAAGCTTGTGCTATGAGAACTAGAGTTGCTGATAGAATAAATATATTTTTTTTGTAAATACATACATAAATAGAATACCCAGGTTTACTTCGCGATTGCATCTTAACTTGAAAAATGAAGTTCAAGATCAAACTAATAAAATGTTATTATTTTACACCTTGTATTAGGTTATAAAAATATGGCAGGTAGGTACATGTGACGGAAGAAGCAAAAACTCTAATGACACTAAAGAACCAAGCTTTAACATCAAAACAAACGCAAGTGTATACTTAGTAAGTAAGTATCTAGATATAGCACTGCTAACGACTTAAGGCCTGCACAGACCGGGACGGCATGGCAAGGGATTTTAATTTTTACTAATGGACATTCAAACGTACTGTTACAGAAATACGACATAAATTACTATGCTTTAAAATGATGCCGTGGCATTGAACGTGAACGAAACGGCATCATTGCCATGCCGTCCCGGTCTGCGTAGGCCCTTAGGATAAGCAAGGTCTTTACTGACCTAAGTAACGAATTATTATTCATACTCATACTCATGCCGGATAGTACAGTAAGATAAACAAAATACTATGATTTTTTAAATAAATAAACATTTATAGTTTGTGAAACTTGAATAGTTTTAGAAGCCTTAATTAAAATATTGACCTACTTACATATTTATAGATAAACCTTGAATTCAAAGTAGTGTGTGTAATTCAAAGGATGTATCTATGTCTACATATTTCAAAGTTACTCTATGGTATATTTTTTATTTAAAAAAAAATGTCGATAACTTTAAAGATATGTACTTACTTTTTTGACGACCGATGTGGCGCGGTGGGCGAAGGTCCGCCTGCGACACGGAAGGTTGCGGGTTCGATTCCCACCTTGGAATAAATGTTTGTACGATCTGCAAATATTTATTCCGGGTGTTCTGGGTATTTTATATATGTGTAATAAAAATATCTATCTATGTAATGTATTGTATTATGTATGTCAGTCTTCTAGTAACCATAACACAAGCTCTGCTTAGCTTGGGGCTAGATGATGTTGTGTGGATTGTCCAGCATTATTTATTTATATTTTTATTAGCTTCAGTTAAAAATGCGTTTTTCTTCTATCGCTGACTGTACGTCACGCGTTATCTTGAACTTCGCTTGACTAGCGTAGGTATGTTAGCTGACTAACTATACGATATGAATTGAGGCAGTTATTAAAATACTTACTGCTTTTTTTATATCCTGCTACTTGGCAATCTGTTCAGTAACAATGATCCAAGATGCGGGCTGAAGACATCCTCTGATTTATTGTCTTTAGAGATAGGTACATCCAATTAGCCATCTATCTCTCATTTTTGTTTGGAAATATTTCATTTAGGTTTGGCAAACCATGACGTTTTAATGTTTTATATTATTATCTTAAGTACCTATTTATATCTTTTTGTCCTGTCTTTCTTATTGTATGTAATAGTGTTGACGTCACACTTTTCCATGGCTCAGTCTGAAAATCAGCGCTGCCCTGCCTTTTGCAGGGCAGCAAATAAGCTGAGACTGAGCTTTTTTGACATTATGTTAATGTTTATTCTGTTGTTTTATGTATTGTCTTAATGTTGCCTTTTTTATTTTTTGTACCCGTCTTTGTGTTGTCAAAATAAATGCATTTCATTTCATTTTTAATGTGAAGAATTGCAAAATACAGCTAAGCAGTTATTTAAATACGAACTTGATGAAGATGGCCATTCCTCGTTTAATGTTTCCCCTGAATTCTATTACGCTGATAAAAAAAAATGTGTTTGTAAAATATCTTGTTATTTATCGTAAGTAATGTATGATTTTTTGTAACATAAAGAGCTTAACACATTTTGAAAACGTACCTATACCTAATAGTGGTCACTTAGGCGGTTTACAAAAACTTACAATTATTTAGTGCACTAAAAAACATTATACTTACCTAGTCCTTAAAAGATTAAAACAGTTGTACAAGAATACAGATTATCCATCCGATTTTTTATTAAAATCGTCGATATTTATTATTAATCTTTGATAAGGACACCACCCAGGAGCTAATTAGTCTCCTATCATATAAATTATGATTTTATCTGTTAAATTTTATCGAATGAATGCATTATCAACTTTTATAAATACAGCTGCGGGTAAGACGTATAGATATATGTATTTAGGTACTTACAGGAAAACGACTTCCTTTAGCCTCTCTTTGTCTCCATTCAAGCTATGCAATAGCAAATATAACGACTGTGTTTTGTTTTAGGACAAAATAAGGTCGTATGCTTTTATGTTATCGCCGACAAGATAAACAAATACCTTAAATAGCTTCTATCTATATGTATACTTATATATTTGTGTAAGTATATGTAATGTACGTCAATGGCAATCAACTGAGATGTGTGACCTTTGTCAATATATACGGAACCATTATCAAGAACGACCCTTTATATATAATTAGGAATTATTGTCTTATGCACGTACGTACCATAAACTAGTTAGTGTATACTAAAATTAAAGAAAGTACGAGAGTAGGCAACTACTCTCGTACTTTCGAATAATAAAAATTACTATAAGTACTACTGGTGCGGAGAGCAATGCCCTTTCTCTAATAATGCCCATTCATTTACTAATCAATGGATACAAACTGACCTTAGAAAACAGTAGGCTTGTAGGCATGTAGGTGCGTATTTCACTTTGGTTGATTTTTTATACAAAAGAAACCATACAATAAAAATTAACAATGAAAAAGTAATATCAATAGTTTATTTTTTGGAAAAATTTCTTGAATCTGCCTTCAGAATCAGAGAGAATCAAAACATTTATTTATGGTACACAAAAATTAAGAGAATACATGTAGGTACTTATTTAAACTTAAGAATATTTATACAAGTATCGTAAAACGTACCTACCCGGACTGACTCAGCATAGGTTGGTTGACTGGCAACCAACAACAACAACCATTCCTATACTAATAAAACACATACTTTAACAACTATAATTACTTACTTTTATACTGTATAGCACTACCTACTTATCTTTCTTCAAAAAAACGGGTAGCTAAGAGGGTTCTTTTTACGATCTACTGTATAGTCAAGTTATACATCTAATGGCTCTACATTTTTCAGCGGAAGTTACTACTGTTCCCCGAAGGCACCAGACATTCTGGAGACCGGCTGCTGCCGTTCCGTAAAGGCGCTTTCCACGTCGCAGTGGATGCTGGGTCACCCATCCAGCCGGTTGTCGTGTCCAAATACCACTTTGTTGATGGCAAACGGAAACGATTTGGCTCTGGTGAGTTTTACTGTTTTTTTAAAACGCTTTGTTTTGAAACTGCGAAGTTTATAGTAGAAGTTAATTATTGTCAAAGAGCTTGTCGAAGAAAATATTCATGGACATATTACACATCGCGCTAAGTCCCAAACTAAGCAAAGCTTGTACTATGGGAACAAGATTGCTGATAGAATACCTACTTATATTACATTTTTTTTTGTAAATACCTACAAACACAGAATACATAGTAACACCCATACAGAGAACAAATAGTACTACCTGGTGGTTACTATTTCTTGTGTGATAGTGGGTGTTACACAGTTTACGCAGAAAAAATATTTAGGTACTTATGTTCATCACACATACATTTGCTCGGAATGAGAATCGAACCCACGACCCACAGCATGGAAGACAGATCTACCACCAACTGAGCTGTGAAGCCTGTCAAAGTACTAATATAGTGTATTTCCAGGCGAGCTGATAATCACCATCTTGCCGCTGATCGAAACCAAAGACATGCTCAAAGAAGACATCCCGGCGCTAGTAGAGAAGACGCAAATCAACATGCAAGAGATATTCTCACGTACATCGGCGGAGACATTGGCGCGTCGAGTGCCATGCCACCTTGACAAGGCTGAATGAATGACAAATACATACTAAGGTAGAGTTGCTAATCTAAAAGGTTGCATTTATGTACAGGCGTACTGTAGAGAGGGGCGAGCTCGAATAATTGTGACAATCGTAAACGTAACGTATTTAAAATACACAGCGCAGTAACTTTGCAAAGTTCGACAGTAAATTTGATGTTGACGCGCAGTGTATGTCAAATACGAGTTTTGATACGTTTACGATGGTCATATTTATTCGTACTCAACCCCTGTAACTTAGTAGTGCTCACAAATAAATGAGACAATTGTAAAGTTATTGTATCCGAAACACACAGCGCGGTGATGTGCAATGTTCGGCAGTCGGCTCGTTACAATTTGTTTTAGAATGTCACAATTATTTGTATTCACCATTCACCCCTAAAAATAAGACTGAACAGAGAGAACAATTGCAAAGATCCACGTTCCGAAATAAGTATATAATATAAATGTGTCTTATGAATATTAGCGCGTTGAAGTCTTTTGCTCATACAAATGTGGGCAAGGTTTGCAATTCAGATTGTGCATAAAGAATACTAATTGTGTAAAGCGTAACTTTATTAGTTGGTGCCAAGTGCCAATGCATCAAAATAAATCAATAGACAATTAGTAGTGTCAACATTTTTTACTGAGAAAATTACAACTGACAGTGAATTTAAGACATTTTAGTCCAAGTTCTTCAGTTTTTAATCATTAGAAAAGCAATCATCGCCTATGCAACATTATGACATACAACAGACGATAAAACGCTAGAAAATCTACGCTTTACATTTTAATTGACAACCACATTTGGATCTTATCTGTGGGCATACAGCCAGTGGTTAACGGTGTATCTTATAAAAAGTTAGAGCAGACTTGATGTGTTGATTACCATACGTAATGGTGACATAACTTTAAGATAGGGTGTAAAAATTTAATAATTTTATTATTAGTACATATATATTTCGTGATGTAAATTATTTGTGTTTTTGTTCCCAGGTTTTTCGTCGATTGATGTCTACAATGTGGAGTACATAATGTAATTTCCATGAAATAGAGCTGTGATATAAACATACCTAGCGTTGCTTGTGTACAATTAAACTTAGCTTGTAAAATAAACGTTTCTAGTGTCGGGTCCACAAGCTGTTAGTAATAATATGAAATAATGTATTTATTTTACAAATAATAAAAATAAATTATTTATAAAAAAATATTGTTTTTCTAACCCCTTAACTAAGTAAGTATATAAATTAGTTGAATATAGCAAAAGGCATGTCCTTTGCCAAACCTTTATTTAGACAATGACTAAAACGTTAAATTTTTTTGTCTATTACTTCCAAGCTCGATTTTGTATGATACGTATTTAAGTGCCCACTGAAAATTTCAGCTCCAGTGTTCGACATAGTAACACTTCTCAGGGTCTTTTTACATGAGGTAAAAGACAAAGAATTGGTTTAAAAAAAAAGTAGAGTATTCACCGAGCGTAATGTTACCGTTACGTGCACTCAGTACACTGTCGCAATTGACTTCGAGCTTTATTCTCATGAAATCAAATAAATGGCAATCGTAAACATTAAGTTACGAATGCATTCGATTCACATTGCGTGTCAAACGTCAGTTCGACAGCTGAAAGATGCCGCGTCATCGCGCAATGTAAATCTAAATACGTTAACTTTACGATTGTCACATTTACCTTCTGATGACTGCACTAAAACTGGCTACGACATCTTTTTACCTACCAGTCTACCTTCAAATCATGATAGGTAAATATTCATTTTTTTTAAACTATCTTTAGCTGTAAAAAAGCACGCCTGCAATAATAAAAAGACATGTTTCAGATAATATTGCTATATTGTCAAAAAAGGCGCAACGATTGTGCTGCGTTTTTTTTACAAGTTATAATACATTGGCTCAGATATCACATCGAAATACATTTTTGACAAAGTTTAGTTTTATAATTGTTTAAATATGTGTTACTAGACACATATTTAAACAATTAATATGTGATAAATGAAAATTAAATATGTGTTATTATTATTAGACACATATTTAAACAATTGTTGTAAAACGAATCTGAAAAATAATATCAGTATTTTAGAGTGGAACATAATTTATATTTTTATATTAGTAAACTTTTGCTGCCATACTTAAGAAATTAAAAATACATAGTAAGTATAATTTTACTTAGGAACAACTTAATACATTTAATATATTTAATACAGTTAATTGATTTTTGAAATATGAACCAAATTAGTAGTAGTAGGTAAGTATGCAAACAATTAGAAAAATGTAGATACACTTAGCATAAGAGCAGTAACTTGATTAAATACAGCGAATTATTTAAAAACTCTACAGTACAATATCGAATACATTCAAGTAGTACCTATATACGAATATTATAAAACATTTTTACAAAATTTGATACTTATTTACTCAAATATGATATACATTTGACAAGAGCTATCAAAATATATTGCACTACATATTATTTTGATTAAAAATATTTACATAGTTTTTGTGCATGTTTATTTCATTACAATATCACAATATTATAGACATCAATATGTAAATGATTTTTTATAACTTTTATGCTTTTACCATTAAAAAAAGTAAATACGTATGTGATCATGATCACTAAATAAACTTATAAAAAATAAATACTGTAACGGCAACTTTTACTTTTTTATTAGTCTAACATTTATAATAATATGATAGATTAAAGTGCATTATAAATGATTTCGGTTTTAATGACTTTAAAATAAGCCTTGTATTGTTATTCGTGAAGTTATAGTCTAAAAAATATCTAAACGCCTGCGTAATCCTATGTGGCAAAGATTTTAGTAAATAAATAGGTATTAGGTATACCTAAGCACTATACCTTAAACACAAAAAAAACTTAGTTACATAAATATCATTGAATGAGTTTTTTTCAGATCAAAAGTAATTTTACAAGAATCTTCATTTGCTAATTAATACTACTGTCTTTTGTTTTCGGCTATATTGCTCTATAGCCTAAAACAAAAGACAGTAGTATTTCACATTTGATTGCAAATACCTCTAATGATTCAAGTTAAAACGGATTGTATCTATGTACAGCAAAGAACTTGCATTCCATACTTAATGATTCAACGATATATAGGTCAATGCCTGGCGTCTGCGCAATATATAGCAACTTAGTAAAACTAACTATTGCCGCGCGATGCGTGACTGGAAAATCAACAACTATGCGGCTCAAGAAAGTGGTGCCAGGCTATAGTCTCTCCAAATCCACTTTCAAGGGAAACTGGTCTTTATTTTATGAATATTAGATGCAATTTTAGACAAACTGTATCAGCTGATTATTTTAAACGCTGATAAGTCCCGCTCTGCAGTTTACTACTTGACTAAACAGATCAATAAAGCTTTGATTATTACAAATCAATTTTTAACTACCTAAGTAAGAAGTCAAACTATAATTATCGATATTTCAGCCATTGGAAAGCGTGCTGTATTTGGATGCTGATAACCTCTTAGAACAAACATTTGTACAGCAATAAATATATTATGTACATTGTTTGTTCTAGAAGATCAAACCCATCACCAGAAGCTTTCAGTCATCAGTGATCGAAAGAGTTATCAACTTTTCAAAATCAACGATTAATGATCGATGATTAAGAAATCCGTGGAGTATCGATACAAAAGTGAAATTTAAAAATGTATTACTATTGTTTCTTCAACGGTGGGTGGAATCCATTTACATAAGCAGTGTGCAACGTGCGAATGCAAAACAATTGCACTGAGTTGCACACACTGCAATTTTATCGTTTAATGGACTTCAACGCTTGTGTACATACATTTAAATCAACTTCTGAAAAAAAATAAGTAAATGTCCATAATAATTATCAAATATATAGTTTAGTATCGATTCACGATAAAGAATACAGTTATTATAGTTTTTTGAGAGAGAAACTCATGATTCGAAGATTTTTTGTTAATAGCTTCATACTTTCCTTTGTTTTTTTCACAACCTAATTATAAAATTTTTTTTTGGTAACTAATAAAGTTAGAAAGACCAGGCATAATGGACCGGCTTAAAATCTAAATGCACAAATAGGAATTTCAATACTAAACCAATTCACGCTACGATTAATAAAAATTTGGCATAACTTTCGATAATCACAGTAAAAGTTTTGTCTTTAGGACATGCAAATACGAAATATCAACAGAGATCTAAGGAGTAGTCAGATGCAAGTCCGAACATTACATTTTGGTACAGGGCCATGTTTTATAGTATTTAATGTTTACCGTCTTAACCCACAGTCTTCGATAAACGAATAGTAATAGTGTATGTAGATCATAATACAAGATTCGGATTGTGGACCCTTTAACTTAAGCTCAAACTTACACGTCGACCAAAAGTCTAAAAAGTATCTAAAAAGATTAGAAATTTCCAAAAATTTTGAGTCCTGCTGTATAACTTAACAGAAACTTTTGGGATTTTATAATTTTTGTGATGTTCCCTTAGTGCATACTATCTAGCTGTGATTGATGAGAATTGTATTTAATTAATAAATTAGTTTAAGTGATTGTCTTATCTTATTTTGTTTTTTTAGGATTAGAAAAATATTTCATATTTTTTAGACTTTCTATGTAAAACGATTAAATAAAAAATGTATTGGGTTATGATATGTCATTTTTGAAAGGTTCGTCGATTCGACAAATAAAAGTTAGTGATCTCCTGATTGATTAGGAATGTAACAATAAACATATCGCAATAGCGTGCAAAACGCGGTTGCGTTGTGACTTTAGGTACGTAGTCAAGTTAGCGTTGACGCGCAGTGTGACTAGAATACATTAATTTTATACGGAGACTGTCAGATTTCCTCGTATTTATTTTTCTGTCTTTTGTTCGAAATGTGAAGTAATGAATGTGTACCAACTAATTAAACAATGTTGCACATTTTTTTAGCGTAGTTGGATACCTAAATGGCGCAATTCTGATGATACAAACAGTAAAATCTTGCGTGACTTATTTGTCGTGCAAATGGATCCACAATCCGTTTCCTCGATAATTATATTCGTCCTTATGTTTCTTAGATACAATACTATTTGTAATACTATGTAAATAATACTAAAACTATGAACAAAGTAATCGTATCCCAGTCTATAAAAAAACATGCGATTATAAACCAAATTCATGCATATCTACATAATATTTGCAATGAGTTTGGGGTGTTTTTCTTAACATTCAAATGCTAATTAATATAAACTAATTAATTTTTATTAAGTGAAAATAATAAAGATTTTACATTTATTCACACGCAGACTATATAGCATGAAAGGAAAAACACCGATATTATATCCTAAAAATAAAGTAAATATAAGCAGCATTATTTCTGACCGAATCATTGCTCACATGACGTTTAAAGTTATATTTTTGGTTTTACAATACTGCGGTTTATACAAACATATTTAACCACAAAATTTAACCTAACAACTAATGGGGATGCAACAAAACCTTCTAAATTATACTTCTACGAAAAACATTTAGAGCCCAACAGAAAACCCGTTGTTTTTCTTTACAGATTACAAGAAATTGGCTCATATTTTTGAACTGTATAAGCGACTTTTTAAACTACATCAGAGAGCTGACTACGAATAAATGTAACAATCGTAAACGTATTTAAGACACACTGCGCGCTACCGCTGCAACGTTCGATAGTAAAGGTGATGTTGACGCGCAGTGTATGTTAAATACGTCACTGTTTCGATACGTTTACGATTGTCACATTTACTTTGCTTACCCTCTGTTCCAGGCAAGTACCAGTCGTCAAGCACATAAGTCAAAATACACAAGTTACGAATAAATCTGGCACTGTTTTACTGTAACTGAACTTCAGTCGACAGTGGCTAAGGGGTAGTCAGCGGGGAGAGAGCTTAATACTTCTTTAGATAGTTCCTTGTAAGCTGTTTCCATTATATTGCGTATTTTAATTATAAGGTCTGGAACATCTTCCATTGTCAAACCCACAGTCGATACCGGCTCCAGACATTGAATTACCACGTGACCTGAAATTCAAAATGAAATTTTTTAGATTGAAAATAACAAATAATAATACATTAGGTATTGGTTTTAGTTTGCGTGGTAAGTATACATTTAGTAAGCATATTTTTATAGCAAGTAGATTTATTGTTTGTTCCGATGTTTTGGTAACTTCCTAACCTACAAATCACAATAATGATTGCAATAATTAGTTATTATTCGATATATATACACATTGCTCAATGTAGACATTTTAATTCTGGAAAAAATCGTGCTATCCAATTGTCCTGGTCTTCAAAAAGGCGTTGGAGAGATGACCTGGCCGCCCAGTGTGACTAGTACAAATTAAATCTTTTAAGAAATAATCTATCAGCATAAGGGTATTTTTATTTGCTTAAATATTTATTTTATTTTTATAGTATTTGTTGCTATAGCGGCCACAGAGTTACATCATCTGTGAAATTTCGCTCTCTGATTATCAGTTCAGCCTCGTAACAGACGTACAGACACCAGTCTTAAAAATAGGGTCCCTTTTTACCCTTTTGATACATAGCCCTTATAACCGTATTTAGAGAATAGCGGCCGGTTTCACGAACGATGATCAACGAAAAAATCATATAATTACTATGTGATTGTACATATATATGATATAATTACTCATGTGTGTGACACAAAATAAAGTTTTTCTTTCTTTCTATGTGTCAAACTCGGATCAATCGTGATTTGGGTTTCCAGAAACTGGCCGTAGGTGAGTCAGAACTTGGTACCTTTAGGAAAATAACTTATGGGTGATCAATAGTCGTTTTTAAAAAAAAACAATATTTCGGTCAAACGAACTTTTGACCGCCAAGTGAAATGATATTGGACAAAAAACCTAAGTCTGTTTAAAATGTTTTGATAAGTTAAGTTTGTATCAGTATAAAATCAATATTTTTTTTTTCACGTTCGGTTGAAATTTAGCTGTTTATAAAGGTTTCGCCTTATTTATAGCCTCAAACAAAGCGTTTAAGTTTATGCGATAGACGTCATAAGCTTGGGTGATAATTCCCACGAAAGCGCAGTTTATTGTTCTTTTAATTTTGACCTTTATACAAAATAAATTAATGAAAAAAGGTGTTTTTGGCATGTAAAGGTAAAACACACATATTGTTTCACATCAATTCTTATTGTAATTTCCTAAACACAGCTCTAACTCTAATTGAGCTATGTTTACGAAATTCGGTTAATATTTTGTAAATAAAAATGTAACTGCATAATGATTCCAACTAGGTACTTATTCGTACATCCGGCGTGTGCGCAACTGTATCGATAAAAACCAGTAAATTTCTATAATGAAAACAGATATATAAACATGTACTAGCAATTTGTTTCTTGTTTCATTTAAAAAAGTAGGTACTTACTTGATATAGTTTGAAATCGATTAAGATTTAATATAAATAAAATAAGTAGGTACTTAGGTATATATCTATATTTTCTTTTAATGATGCATGATATTATATTGTACCAGATTGAGTGGATACCTATGTATTTTTTACTACATCTCGTCTCTAATACATTTATTTGACCTTTAAGTACTGAACAATAAAATCTATCTTTGTCAATGCACGAACCTTTGCTCTTTTTGAAACCCACGATCGACATGATGAATGGCAGAGCATATAGGAACCTACCAACTAGGCTATGACGGTTAGGTTAGATAGTTCAATTAAGATCATGCTTCGTAGCAAGTTTTGACTCATAAAATTTGTAGTAGAGTAGTGTAGGTAAATAAGAAAAATAAATCTTAAACCAACACAAACACAGGACACATAAATATATTAGGACGGACGGACGGCGTAGGCTTAACAATCGCTTAGTTATGTTTTACAGAAATTTTAGAGATGAAACGGATATCCGGTAACAATTCGATATCCGGCCTTGTTTTAACTATGGCCGGATGCCGGATTGTAAGTCAGTATTCGGCCGGATACCGGATAGTAAAATTCTCATTATTTTAAACAACGCAAATTATACACTTATGTTTAAGGGCTATTATTCAGGTATATATTTTTATAATCGCACGCCATAAATGTTGGTTTTTTAATAAGTTTAGTAATCAAAATTAACAAGTGGCAAATTGTGGTGAATTATTTGTTGGTAAAAAGCGACTTCGCTTAGCTTTGTATAGCAGTCTAGCTTCTGAAAGTAACCTTTAGGATTTACTTTGTTAGGATATATAAACTAAATAAATTTAGATAATAATAATAATTTCGTTCATATAATATGGAACCTAGATTGCTGATATAAATATATTGAATACATATTTATGAATAGATACAACAAATATTTATATTCATCACACAACTTTGCTCTCAGTAGGTACATCACTACAGTAACCCCGAACATTAAATATACAAAAAAACATACCTTTATTGAATATGTATTTCTTGGCGTTAATGAAGTAGTATGGAGAGAAAACTACAGGAATGATGGGTACTTGAGCGGCCACAGCGATGTTAAATGCCCCTTTCTTGAAGGGCAGTAGTTGGGTAAAATCTTTGTTTCGTGTTCCTTCAGGAAACAGCCAGATTTTCGTCTGAAATACAAATTTCCAACTTAAGCTTATATTATATTATATATATTAGTACATACATTTATAACTAGTGGTTACGCAAACATGGTTAGAATGAAGTAGTGCGTAGTTAAATTACAATACAGCAATTTAATACGGAAATATAATAGTATAACTTGATATTGATACTATTTCAGGTAGTAGTTTTTTCAGCAAGTTTCAGGAAACCCGAGATAGATGGCAATGACAAAGATAAAGCAAGGTTAACCAGTTTAAACTATAATTGTAGCATCTTCAAAACGTCATGATCAAGATCGCCTGCAATACCGGAAGCCGATTACTCTATTACTCTGTTTTGTTTCTGGATATTTCTTCTGTGGTGATCAAATCAACTATAGTAGCTAGATAAGTATATCTACGTGCGACTTAACTGCGTACTTCGATACATTGCGTTTCGTCGCACGAGGGCGATTGAGTCACCATAGGATGACGTCACAGCGTAGAGTCCGAAGTTAAGTCGCAAGGGTTGTAGCTTGTAGCTACTATGGTTCTATATTAAATATGATTACTGCCTATATTGTAATATCGGGTGTAAGAATATGCAAAACAAAGGGTTAATACTATTTTTTAAAATGTTTTACAATGAAAACATAGCTTTTATTTTTGTTCGAAACGTATGTAAACAAAATAAAGTTTCCAAAAAATAAATTGATTTTGAACATTTTTTACTGTTACCGAATACAGATGAGGTTGTAAACGAATATTTGTCTCGTTTGAAAATAATCCACTATGTATAAATTTATTACAACAATTTTCACTTCAATTATGTGCGTTCTATAGCACATTCATCGTACGTACTTACTTTGTTCTTTACCATGACTTCCGAGGTGATTTTCAATTGTTTGTAAGCATCTTTACTGTTGTTCCTGTCTATGAATACAACGCCGGATAAGTAAGCGGTCAAACCGAACGGCCATACGTAGAATAACTCCCTTCTGGCGATGGCGGCTATTTTATCCGCTGTATGCCAAATGTTGAACATACCTGTAATAACAGTATGGTTTACGATCTCTGACATTATTCAGTAATCTGTAACCCAAGTATGAGTTTGTGCACTAAACTCGTACTTGGGGTGCTGATCTTTATTTATTTTTTGTGCATTCGTAAAATGTTGAATACAAAATGTTTAAATAATCGTTTTACCAAAACACAATATAACAAACTTTCTTACAATCCAAATGGTTTGAACGTGGAGAGGCAGTTTTGAGCTGCTGAGAGTAGGAAAGAAATAAACATTTGTTATACAAGAGTGCAAATTAGCTTTTTAACCGGCTGCTTAATTTGATGACCGAGCAAGCAAAGGAAATTTGAAAAATTAAAATCCTGAGCGTTGGCGAGGGAATCAAAAGAGCACAAGGTAATCTTTGCATTCGAGTGCAACACGCAACTTTTACGACCTCAGAGAGGATATGAGAAAATAAAATTGCGCGCGCAAAAGTAAAAAGTACATGTACATTAGAAAAAGTTGTATATTTAATTTTGCACCATGGAGGTAGAAGTAAATAGGTTTAATTATATTTAAATTCACAAAGTTAAGGCCGGTTTACACTTTGTTAAGTTAACACTGCAGGTGATTAGTGCAGGTGTTTAATAATCAAGGTGTGAACGGAAGCGTAAAGTGATTTGTGTTAAGTTTTAAGTGCGATTAGTGCTTATTGATTAGTGCGAGTGAATAGAATCAAGGTTTATTTTTGCTGTTAAGTGACCTCCCCTCTTGTACTGTTCCACTCCCCTCTCTCGCAGTTGGCCTGTACTAATCAGTGTGTAAACACGTGTGTGTTAAGTACGCAGTGTCAAGTACATAGCGAAAATGAAGTGGATGGAACATGATCTTTAAAATTTGTGCAAGAATACATAAAGTATGAATGGTTAGACGATTTCTTAGGCCTATTGATTTCAAAATTAAGTTCATTTTCTACATCAGATACCACAACAGATACAATCTCTTTAATTATTTGTCTCAATATTAAACGCTGTTCATTTTCCATTTCTAGAGACACTATGCACAACGGCCAGTATCACTACTTTGAGCTTGTTCCTAAACACTGTGTAAACGGAGTTGAAAAGACTACTTAACACTTGAGACTTATCGCGTTAAGTTAACGCTTAACACTTATCACTGCACACTTCGCAAAGTGTAAACCGGCCTTTACACTTGTTCCTAAACACTGTGTAAACGGAGTTGAAAAGACTACTTAACACTTGAGAATTATCGCGTTAAGTTAACGCTTAACACTTATCACTGCACACTTCGCAAAGTGTAAACCGGCCTTTACACTATGTTCTAAATTCAAATATACTGCCTACAGATATTATAGTATTAGTTAGCCTGTGTTATAATTATAAAATGTCAACTGTGTGTGCTGTTGGCATACCTATAAATAAATAAATACATACTTTACAACACACACTGGTTCTACTACTGGTCAATTTTTAATTTGTTTGTTGGGGACATGATCATAACAGGCTGTCTACTTTTTATTAAAAACTGGGTGTCAATAACATTTATAATGTATTCTACACATAATATAAAAAGTAGGTATCCAAATCAGGTATAATTTTTGCATCAATGGTATTTTTAGTTTGCATATTAAACACATTGTGAATATGCCTATAGTTTTTTGCCTTTAATATTAGGTAGATTTTATTCTGATTATACCTACTAGTTATTTTTAAATATCATTCAAAACAAGTTAATTATACTAGAGTGGAAGTTTTTGGATTTACACATGTAGGTATTTGTAACATTAATGTTAGGTGAGATCAGTTTATTAATATTTTACAATAATCATACTTTTTTGTTCAATATGTTATACAAATTGTTTATTTATTTACTTATTATTATTACATGCATAATTAGTAATTAATTAATATTTGTTGCGACACTTACCGAGTATATCAATTGATGACTGATGGTTTGAGACAATAACGGCTCCTCGGTCCTCGGCCAATACTCTTCCGTTTATCAAATGCCATTTCACTTCTATAAGTTTGGTAATATGCTTCAATATTTGAGAAGCAAATCTGGACAATACAATGTATATATAAATATATAAAATAAAAACTGGCCAAGTGCGGTTCCGACTTGCACAGAAAGGGTTCTACAACCTGTTGCTGTTATAAATAAATACAGATAAAAAAATCATGTTTTTGTATTGTTTCTTTTAATATTGATGTATTTTTTACTTGTGATAATTTCAACTACCTATCACAGTTCATGAGATACAGCCTGTTGACAGACACCAGACAGACGGACACCAAAGTTAATATAGGGTCTAGTTTTACTTGTTGGATATATAACCCTAAAACTATATGTACAAATGGTAAAAGCCTCGGCTTAGTTAGAGTGAAATGCTTCAATTTTAGACTAAGGTCCACAATAAGTCCACATCATTTTATACATTTTAGATGATATGTTTTGTAAGACCTTATTTACTGAATTAAGTTATTTATTTATTATTATTAATATAATAAGTTTATTATTATTATTATTATTTACAACAAGAATTTATTATACAATTTCAAATAAGAATAGGTACTTACTTACTGCATAAAAATTATATAAGCAGTTAATATTAAAAATAGCAACCAAATATAATTGCTATTAATGGTAGGTAGGAGTATTTTCCCATGGTTAAATAATAATTATTTCTACATAGTGTAAAGTCAACTTTATCTGAATAAATTTGTGTTTTCACCACATGTCTAATCTGTTCATAATAATACCTAGACTTTATTTAAAATAAACCTTTTTTAATATTATCAAGATAATTTTATTAATCATAGAGATACTAACTTTATATGAATCTATATTCAAAAATGTTACTTCATTTGTTGAGGGTTGACTTTGATAAATTATATTGGTAAGATCCAGACAACTAGCATGAATCATCCAGCGGGGAACACAGGGAAGCTCAAAAATAATAGAATAAAACATAGTAGGTACTCACAGTGCGTTTTTTACATTCTTCGGATGAAATACTAAAAACGGCATCAATACCAAAGACGCAATGGAAGTAAAGATGTAGTAAATCAAGAATTTTAAATAAAACTTGACGAAATTAGGTGTTTCAGCTATTAATTGCTTCAGAACGTAAGTTACCAGTGTAATGATAACGACATAAATAATTTTATCCAACATTTTAGTTATTATTGTACTCAATACAATAAAATAATACGCGGACTAAATTGATTAATACTTGTAAATTATTGAAGTCGATCGCTTCTCTTCAATTCAACAATACAAGTAAAAAAACAATGGGCAATGCAAAGCCAAGCTTTGTTACAGGTAGGCCCGACCGAAGAGCTCAACAAACAAAACAAAAACATTTTGTTTCAAAACAAGAAAAACAATGATAGGAATTTTAGCATGAACACAGCTTTATGTCATTGTCAAACCACTTAGCTGTCAAAGAAACCAAATAAGTTACCTGGTTAAGTGTCAAGTTTTAAGCTAGAATTAGGAATGATATTTCAACGAATTAATATAAATGAATTTAGGGTATGAATAGTTTATATAATTAACTTTAGCTATTTAATTAAAACGAAAAAGAATACTTGTATTTTTCCTGAGACACGCCAGTTCTAGTAACGCCAACAGATGGCGTTACTAGAACGCCATCTGTTGTTTAGTTGATCAACTAAAGTTGTTTTAAATTATGTTAGGTGTCGCTACCTACCTTAAACCTGAACGTTGTGCATGCCACTCGTGGTCGTTGTGGTTGAAACGTTTTGATTGCGGTGAAGACAAGACGCTAGATATAAATATTTTAATGGACTTTTGGGTGTGTTTCGGGACAAAGATGTCATAACCAATTAAAAAAACCTTATGATCCTATTTGCTACCGATCCGTACTGGCCAATTACATTACTTTTATCCTAGGTCTTTTCATGACTAGAAGCCGCCACTTCTTGGGCTTTATCGTAACTTTTTTTAACATAATATGAGTATATGCTACCTGATTCGGTCGAGAGTAGTAAATTTTCCCCTTCATTCGAATTTTTCTTTCGCATTCTGTGTAATGTGTAATCAAGAACTTCGAATAAAAGTGGAGCATAGATACATAAGGGCTATATTTCACCGGCTATATAACTAAATACAGTCCACCAATATCCAGACTATCAATCTGCGTAGCAATGTGTAGAGTGTGCTACGTAGCGTACGTACTAGTTTACGAGTGCTACGTTCGAGTGCTACGCTCGAATGAATTACTTACGCTACGTTGGACTATACGAACTATACATAGGCAGAAAGAATAGACATAAGTGAACATTACACTGTTCAATTTGCAGAACGCTAAATTCGAGCTCTGGCTAGTACAATAGATAAACTAGCGTGGCATGAACAGCTTATCGAGCATTATACAATTTGACGACCGATATGGCGCGGCGGGCGAAGGTCAGCCTGCGACGCGGAGGTTGCGGGTTCGATTCCCGCCTTGGGATAAGTGTTTGTACGATCTGCAAATATTTATTCCGGGTATTTTATATGTATAATAAAAAAAAACTATCTATGTAATGTAAGTATTGTGTTAAGTAAGTCAGTCTTCTAGTACCCATAACACAAGCTCTGCTTAGCTTGGGGCTAGATGATGTTGTGTGGATTGTCCAGCATTATTTATTTATTATTATTATTATTTGTACAGTGTAATGTTCACTGCTTGTTTTTTTACGCTCTCGCTCTTTGTATTAAGGGACACATACAAATACAACCCGGAACACAGCAATCACAGAAATAGGACTTCCTCGGACGAGCTCTTTCACAAGCTCTAACTAAAGTTTAAAAGCTCGGTACTATTAAAACGATACAAAAAAAACTTCAGTAATTATGGATTTGTCATTTTATTTATCTAGAGTTCTAAGTTATTATTTAATAGGTACAATTACACTAACAACAATAATTTCGAAAATATATTCAATATTTCTGAATCTATGATGTAAAAATTTAGAGTTGATTTTGTGCCTCAATAAAACTCATGAATATATAACAATTGCATAAAAACTACTTATGTCCTATTAATTATGTGACAGCAAAAATCGGCTTCACATTAAACTCTTTATTCTAATCTCGAAATAATAAATTAGGTATATCATATAGGTCGAACTAAAATCACACAATCAGGACCCCAAGTACGAGTTTGTGGACACACGGATCGTAGACACGCAGTCGTCGAACGCCACCGATTTTGTATGGAGATCCAAGCTTTGAGAATCGGTGGCGCTCGGCGATCGCGTTTCTACGATCCGTGTGTGCACAAACTCGTACTTGGGATACAGCAAGAGTAGCTTGACAGTTTGTCCCACCGACTATCAAACCTATCAGTTACCCTATGTTTGTGTATGGATAGTTCGCTGGCAGTTCGTTAATAACTTCTTTCGATAATTCCTTGTATGCTGTTGACATTCTTTCGTGAACCTTGGCAATGAGTTCGGGGATGTCGTCTTTCGTGAGGCCCGATGTTGGGACCGGTTCCAAAGCTTGGATGACAATGTGACCTAAAGAATATAAAGAGTTACTTAGATAGGTACCGCTATCGATTTATATTTTAACAAGCTATTTTTTATGTCTATGGATCATTAATATGAAGCATTCATGTCAGTTTTTTTCAAAATTATATTCAGCTTTAAATTGTATAGAACATGAAAAAAAAATAATCTTTCGAAATTTGAAATTGTCAAGCTTTTTTCAGTAATATGGAACAGATCGCGCTGTCTCTTTTTTTCTTTCTAGTATATATGTAATGATTTTAACTGCGCGGTTTTACAAAACTTTAGTTTAGACAAGAAGTAAGTATTCTGAAACTCCTGAAGCCAGTTGATTTTGTGTACTTGAATATTCGATGCCTAATATATATGAAAAACTTCAAAGCTCCATCCAATACGCGGCAAATTGGGCGAAAATTCAAAAGTGTACCAAGTTTGAACATTAGGGTTTTGCAAGGGTTGATTTGCGTTCAGTTTTACATAATCCTCAAAAAAGAACATCCTTAAGCTTAATGGGAAACTTTTTTATGGAAAAGCTACTTTTAATTCATAAAACTTAAAATTCTTATCTACTCCAAGTTTTTTTATGTGATTATGGGTCATAATCACATAAAAATGTGAGAGGAACTTTGATATATAAGTACTTAGATATTTTAAATATATCAGCGCTACTCTGCCTTTTGCAGGGCAGCAAATAAGCTGATCTTTTTTGACATTATGTTACTAATTCTTCTGTAGCTCTATGTATTATCTAAATGTTGCCTTTTCTATGTTTTGTACCCGTCTGTGTTTTGTCAAAATAAATGCATTTCATTTCATTTTAAATCGAATTCGCATACCTCATGTATATTGTTCATTTACTTACCTTTGTCGAAGATATGTTTTTGCGCATTGACGAAATAGTAAGGCGAGAACACGACGGGGATGATGGGCACTTGAGCCGCGACGGCCATCGTGAAAGCTCCTTTCTTGAATGGCAGCAGCTTAGTGTAGTCCTTGTTCCGTGTGCCCTCCGGGAATACCCAAATCTTAGTCTAGAATTTGAAAATGTAGCGATAACTATTTTAGTAAAATTAGCATTATTTATATCCATTAACAGTTTTACTTAACTAAGTTGGTTGTTGCGATGATTTAATGAATAATATAACTTGCGATTAGGCGCCATTCGAGATATTCTCGAATGGCAACTAATCGCAAATCAAATCGTGTGCGAGACAATAGGCCTGTTTACTGTAGTGAGTACCTAATGTATGTACAGCTATGGTAATATATAGACGCTATTTTGAAGACTACGTATATCATCAAATCATAGAAAATCGATAAGTACTAAGAAAAGAGTCCGAAAATAATATTTTTTAATATATCGAGATCACCAAGATTATGTTAGTCGCTGTAATATTCATACTAATGTGACACAACGCAGCTTACAAAGTGCATTTCTACAATTAGCACATAAACGATACCGATATGTGCACGTTGTGTTTCACGATCAAAATTATCGTTTTCGTGTAACCACAATATCGGATCGTCAGATATCAAGGCAAGTATACGAACTTTGTTGTTGACCATAAGCTCTGAGGTCTCTTTGAGTTGTTTGTACGCTGCTTTGGGGTTGTTTCTGTCGATGAACACAACGCCTGCAAGCCATGCTGTCAGCCCGAAAGGGAATACGTAGAGCAATTGCTTCTTGGCAATTGCTGCTATTTTGCCAACCTCATCCCATATCGTGAACATGCCTGAAACAGCAAAATAAATAAATATTCATGGACATTTCACACATCACACTCTAGTACCAAACTAAGCAAAGCTTGTACTATGGGAACTAGATTGATGATAGAATACTTATATAGATTTTTTTGTAAATACATAGTGATACCAAACACAGAACAAATATCTATGTTCAAACATTTGTTCTGGGTGGGAATCGAACCCACGACCCACAGCATGAAAGGTAGAGCTACTACCAACTGAGCTGTGACGCCTGTGACGCATGTCAAATGTGGTTACTTTGAAATTACCCGTTATTGCGTTACTAATTATCAAATATTCACGATAGGTAATCTTAAAAATGCGTATGTGTCTGGTTGATTGCTCAGATATCATAGTTGATATGGGTAGAAAACAAAGTAAACGATATCTATCGCATAGATAACATTTGATTCTTTACACATACGTGTCGGTGCGCCCCGATTAAGTATCAACATCATTACGAATTGTTTTATCTTTTTTGACAAATACTATTGCTCTACGATACTTATAGAATAATCACATAGATAATAATACTACCGTGACCGTGTGAAGCTACAATAATTATCAACAATTTTTGAAGTGAAAACTTCTTTAGCGGCGCTGGGTGGGTAAAAACTTTCAAACTCGCGTCAGGGTCACGTGACGTCGAAAAAGCGTAAGATCTTATTTAATTTTTATACATTGCTCGTAAAACAAGAGACGACAAAAGAACACACTTGCGGTCACGCGACGTATGACTCAAACAATTAAATAGTGTTGTGGCGACATCGTACAAGGCGAGTACAAGGCGCTGCCAACACGCGGTGCGGTGCGGAGCGCGGGGGCGGAGGACCGAGGAGCGGCACTCGCGCGCCGGCAGCCGACAGACGCTCTGAGCACCCTCGCACGGGAAACACGTATCGCTCGCCGCGCGCGCATAACCAGATAGACGCTATTATATCGTACGAATCGTTTCGCCTAACTTGTATTTAACTGTATCGCTTCCATCTTATTGAAGTGAAAACTCAGTCAGGGTCACGTGACTCGTGACGTTCATCGAACGTGACGTTCATCATTCGTTGTCTTCGTCGTTGTGTCGACATGACACAATCACACTGACACAGACACATTCGCGCTTGCGCGAATGTGTCTGTGTCAGTGTGTCTTCGTTGTCTTCGTCGTTGTGTCACATTCGCGCTTGCGCGAATGTGACACAATGACATGACACAATCACAATGACACAGACACATTCGCGCTTGCGCGAATGTGTCTGTGTCATTGTGATTGTCATTGTCATTATGACGACTGTGGTTATATTTTTGAAGTGAAAACTTAAAAGTGAAAACACAGACACATTCGCGCTTGCGCGAATGTGTCATTGTCATTGTCATTGTCGTTGTGTCGACATGACACAATCACACTGACACAGACAGAGTGTGTCTTCGTTGTCTTCGTCGTTGTGTCACATTCGCGCTTGCGCGAATGTGTCTGTGTCATTGTGATTGTCATTGTCATTGTCGTTGTGTCGACATGACACAATCACACTGACACAGACACATTCGCGCTTGCGCGAATGTGTCTGTGTCATTGTGATTGTCATTGTCATTATGACGACTGTGGTTATATTTTTGAAGTGAAAACTTAAAAGTGAAAACACAGACACATTCGCGCTTGCGCGAATGTGTCATTGTCATTGTCATTGTCGTTGTGTCGACATGACACAATCACACTGACACAGACACATTCGCGCTTGCGCGAATGTGTCTGTGTCAGTGTGTCTTCGTTGTCTTCGTCGTTGTGTCACATTCGCGCTTGCGCGAATGTTACACAATGACATGACACAATCACAATGACACAGACACATTCGCGCTTGCGCGAATGTGTCTGTGTCATTGTGATTGTCATTGTCATTATGACGACTGTGGTTATATTTTTGAAGTGAAAACTTAAAAGTGAAAACACATTCGCGCTTGCGCGAATGTGTCTGTGTCATTGTGATTGTCATTGTCATTATGACGACTGTGGTTATATTTTTGAAGTGAAAACTTAAAAGTGAAAACACAACGTTAATATTGAAGTTTTCACTTCTGCCGGCACTCCCGGAGTGCTACCATTTTTTTTTGTCTGAATGTTCTCTAGATGGTGGAAACAAAAAATAAGGTTGACTACAGGCAAGTAGGATGTTAACGCATTTTATTTCTTGGTTTTCAGTTTTTTGTTACTTCTTGTTACAATTTTGCCAGGGTTGTAATTAACAAATGCTAGATTACTATTATAAGACTATAGTGTCAAAACATGAAAGAACTGATCTGTGGGATTTTACTGTTAGAAATGTGACAATTAGTCACAAAAGCCATAATAAGGAAAACGAAACAAAACGAGTAGGTTCCTCTCATTGAGATACCCCATGGTTCTTCTTTTTGAATATTGTTACATTGCCCATGTCTGTTCAATCGACAGACAAAGACAATGTCAAGTGCTAGTCTCAAGCGATATTTTTATTAATTGTAATAAATTAAAATTTAAAACTGATCAGAAGTAAAGTAGAGTCCGCGCCACCACTGAAGTCCGATAGGCGCGGCGCTGCTTTCGCATAACTAAATGTTGCCCGTAAGGTAAATTACCAATTTAGTTCCCGCTTTTGCCGTAAGACTTGAGTGGTGGCGAGCACTCTAAGGTTAGATGCATCGAACACAATGGTATATTCTAGCTCCATTGATGCGTAGCATAATAGTGTCTAATTCTAATTCTGGTTGGGGGAATAAGATCTGCACTGACGTTCCGCGATTTGGTGTATTGTGCATTGTCCCCCTGCTAACCTCACCTCAGCCAGCACAACTCTTTTAAGTAACGGAGAAGGGCTTTGGGTTGGTGGCAGCAATGTTCTAGCATCCCCGATGGTGTCATGGATGGTGAAAGTAACGAACAAAACCCAATCAGTTCCTGCAGTCCTGTTTTGTAAACTAGTGTGTGGTGTAAGATGTTTACCCAGAATGTCCAACGTGAGTTGATGGTTGGATACTATGACGGCTCCTCGCTCTTCAGAAAGGATATGTCCACTCCTCAACTCCCATCGTATGTCGCCCATTATTCTACTGACAACATTCTTCACGATTCTCGTTCCAATGCTATAAAAAAAGAAAAACAGGAAATACTAGAAGATAAAATAGCCTTTATTGATAAGTTTCTAGAGTGTATATAACCCAACAGCATACTTATAAGGTTTATTTTGTTCGTTTTTTATACATCATTTCTGTCATTTATTTATATTAAAAATATATATGTATGTTTTTACAAATAAAGTAAAAAGCCTTAGAAATATTTTCCTTATAATATTAGCTTTGCCTGATTAGGAATATTTAGATATTATTTTTCCATACCATCAAGGATAGGATATCAAATTGATACTTTTCCTCTATTGTATAAATTTATTATTGTGAGTAGAATCTTAATAAACCTATCCATTTATTTATTTTGTAATTTCCTTATTATACTTATTTTGATAACATGACTTCCTAATTTAGCAACTCAATCAGCTATGCTCATTCAGTAGGTACGATAATAAAATCATGCTATTGTTACATGTTATAACTTACCTACTCCCTATATTTTAGCAAAAAATATCAAGCCTAACCGGTTGAACTTAAACGTAGATTAAGATTTGATTGACTATAAAACAAATACATTTTAACTAAAAAAAAGCCTTCGACATCAAAAAGTACTAATAATATGACTATTTTAAAAACAAGTTTTGGTTGAATCTTGATCAAAAAAAGGTAAATGAGAAGCATTAGCTTTTTGTCGAAAACATCAAATCGATTAACCTAAAAAAATAAGAAAAGACGTAACATAAAAATAAAATTACTTAATTGATTGTATTTTTTTGTTTTCCTTCCAATTATGGAATTTATTTAAAAAAATACATTTCATAGCGGCTTGTTTTTGTATGTTTGTTACGAAGATAGCATAGATTTTTAAATCATTAACGGTAGCCGTATAAATTGGCTGTAACAGTACATCTTGTAAAAGACCGAATTTTCTTATTTTCCGATTCGGAATTTTTGTATATACCTACTGACTGATATTTGGCTTTGAATAATTGTTTCAAAGAAATAGGTTATGTAAATATTATGTTATATAATTATTACAATTTCAAATCAAATGTATTATAATATTATTAACTGTTTCGCAAGCAATTATAAAACGTGTCATATTTTTGGCGAAAGAGAAATATTATTAAAAATTAACCAAACAGTGGAAATACCATTTTGTTTTCATAATCGCAATATATTGATATAATTTTTAGTAATTCGAATTATCTGACAACTATTGATTTTATAATATGAAATAAACTGGTAGTATAAAAATATCTTTAACAAGTTTTCTCATCCTAATTGTTTCTTTAAGTGTATTTATTCAGCGAAAACTATATTTATTCTATTAGACTAGTAAATCATGTCATCCAGCTTATTTGCCCATATATAATTCTTAGATAAAAATAATATTTTGACTTACTTTGAATTTCTGACATCCCTTGGCCGTACCAGGAACATCGGCCAGAGAAAAGCAGATGATAGTGACGTCACGAAGTAGAATGCGAAGAAATTGTAGTAGTATTTGAAAGTGCTCGGTTCATTACTCGTTAGCTTCTTGTAAAAATATGTCGTTAATGAAAATATTATGAAGAGGTACACTGCAGTCAACATTATGAAGTGTCAAAATTAAAAAAATATATATTTACTCTCACTATGTAACCGTAGTTTTTAACCACTTAGTGAAACAATTAAAATTTATAGTTTTTATAATATAACATATTTATTAAAAGACACAAAGTTTTAAAAAAATAAAAAATGACTTCACAGTGATACTGTTAAATAAACTCGATACCGTCACACGTCTAGTTCAAGACGATTATCATTAAAGTTTGGCATTTGTATAACCGCAGAGCAACTTTACATATTCTGTACCTATGTATCAGTGTGTAACATAGATCGAAAACAAAAACTACGTCACAGATAAGGTGTGGAAGTCGAAGGTTTTCGCCAGGTAGGAAGAAGGCATATGTTTATCATTTGAATTTTAACTACAACACAGAGCACACAACAGTTACTAATACCACATTTTCCCACAACATTATTATGATATATTTACGAGATAGGTGTTTTCTGAGAAAAATAGTTTTCGATTTACCCAGTTGGCTATTTATATTTTTCATTCTTCAATTACATGTAAGCAACCTACTTCCTATAACCTACATAGGAACGGTAATTGACTTATATGTCACCATCGCAAAACTTCGTGGAAAGGTGGAAAGTAAAACCGTACTCCTAATTCGACTAATGTCACAAAGTATGGTCATAAAACTTTTATGGGTCACCTTCTCGTAAATGAAAGTAACCCACTTTGAGGTGAGAAGACCTTAGGGTAGGTATATTCATATTCCTGTAATATTATATAATTATAACAAATATAAATCCTAGAAATATATTTTTATTAAACAAAGTTCCCTGCTGCATAATATGCACTGAAATAAAAGTGAATGTAATTTGAAAATTTTATTTTTTAAGGTAATATACGAAGTACTTACATTAATCAAATACAAAAGTCATTAAATTTAATGATATGCTAAAATTGAACGACACGAATCATTGTAAAAAAACATAATTAAGTAGCTAATTTCTTAATTGCTATTAAACCCTAGCAAAATTAATTAGAAGTGACAAAATGCTGATGAAAACTGTGTTTTTTGTTTGTCTTACCTGCTTCATATGTTTGAGTTCGTCCAAAAAGAATACGGAAAATATTTTTCAAAGAGTACATCGTTTCCGGTATCCCGTACTTTTTAGGGATCACGTTGTAGATACATTGAGTGAAAAGGGGAAAGAGGTGTATCACGCGGTCAATATACGTGAGTATGTTTACTTCATACCCAAATGTTACAGGCCAGCCTACGTAGTTCTAAAAAAACATAATTTCAAGCATTTATATCCTACGTATGTTGATCAGTATGCCTTGTGAAATAATTTAGTTATTTTCCAGGCAATTTAGACCTTTTTTCTAATGATAAATGTGACATGTGTATGATGAAATTGGCATGTGTAGTTTTTTCTATCATAAGACTGCCATATGACGGCGATTTTTGTGGCAACTTTTATAGCCTTATCATACATGTAAGACGATGGAACTCTTAGACTACGAAATATCACGTTTAGCGCAATTTAATCAGTTAGTATGATTATTGACTTTTTTTAGATCCATCTTGCAAGGCTAAAAAAGGTTATTGCATTCCACGAGCTCAATGTGTCGGTCAAGAGATGCTGTACCTAACTAGAATATGTTACAAACACGACCTGGTGTGCTGCTATGATAGCACTATAAGGTTCCCAGAAGTAGGTGACAGCGTCTATACTACTAGTATTGCGCCCAGTCATAACACTACTGATTCTGTAAAAATACGAAGCACTACGCTAAGCCCCGAAGCAAATACTGAGGCGTCAACTGAAGGTCATACTACCGACGCTGAATTTACAATCTCTGCTGAGGGTGAGACTACTGAGGGTGAGACTACGGTGACTACGGCAGCTGAGACTACGGCAGCTGAGACTACGGTAGCTGAGACTACGGTAGCTGAGACTACGGTAGCTGAGACTACAGTGGCAACGCAAACGTAGTCACATTTATCTATCTTTTGACCATTCACTACAGTGGAAAAGAAGGTAATTAAATAAATGAAATTATACGAATACAAAACAATTTAAAAGTAATATTAGTGCACCATAGCTTAAGAACTGTGGGCCAATCGTTAACCAATAAAATACCTGACTACCTAAAGTTAGGAGGTCTGAAGAATTTGGTAGGTAGTAACTGAATGAATGAATAACGCTTTATTGTACACACAAATGACATCAAAAAAATACAAGAAGAACAATAGTTAGAACATGAACACAATGGGGGGCCTTATCGCTCAATGACGATCTCTTTCTGGCAGTTACTATTACAGTTTGTATCATATCATGAACATAAAAGTTGATATCTGAAATTAGAAATCGAAAATTTAATTCTATGTATGAATTATTGGTAAGTTTGTAAGGTAAAAAACAACAAAAAGCTAGATCGATCGTCAAGGCGATCGTTGCCCTACAAAAAGTCTTGCGTCTCGTGGGGGGACGATATTTATAGAGTTGTTTTGACGGTTGAAATTACGTGCAAGTTTTGCTCACCGTCCGAATTTTGGTCACGTATCAAGTATTTTTTTTCCTTACCTGGGGATGGAATTAATAAGGATCATTTGTATTTTCTCTAATTTTATTGCAAATGTTTATCGGGGCCCTGAAAAGTATAAACGGATATGAATGATAAATGCCTGAAATGGTATTAGAATATAATGCATAAGCAACTATAATAGTAAAGTTCTGAAAACAAATACTTACGTATAATTATTTTGTAGATAATTGATACGAAAACAGCCACCAGTAGGTGGCTGAGACCTACCATGAGAACCAGATAATAGAAGATTGCTAAATATTATGTATTTAATTATTTTTTTTTGTAAATACACGCATAAATAAATAAAACTGTGAGAACTGGCAAGCGCCGGGTTACGTAGGTAAACATACCGCGTATACGAATGACACTGCGCGTCAACGCTAGTTAGACTGCCGAATGTTAAGTACATCCAGCGTAACCGCGCTGTGTATATTGGATGTAGGTATACACTACTATTACGATACGTTTACGATCTTCAAATTTATCCGTGATACGGCATAAATAATGTGTATTATTATTTGGTATCTGTATTAATTAATTTCGAGGTTTTTTCCGAAGTCGATGATCTTCGCTGGATATCGGAAATAAAATTAGCATTTTTGGGGCGTGCGCGTTATGTTCAATAAGTGTTCCGTTTAAGAAACAATTTATGGAGTAGTAAATCAAAATACAAAATTGTGATAATGTGTGAAATAATTATTAAATGCCCTATCTGATGTGATGTGGTAACCTCTAAATAAACATAGCATTCTCTCAAAGAGCACATTTAATTTTATTTCAATGCGAAATGGACGAAATAAACGTTTTGATTATTATGGAATCCACTCGCAGATACATACGATCATAGAGGTAATGATAATATCATGATTTTCGACATAATAATCATATTTCGGTAAAGCTAGGATACTGAGGTAATAATGAGGAACCCTATATTTATTTTTTATTTATTGCATAATCACTGCACCTATTATAAGTCATGCCGATTACCTTCACCTAACAGTAAGGTCAAAAGTACATACAGTTTCCGGTTTAGACGTTTCTAGAAACAAGGTTCTCTCGCAACAGTTTGTTTTTGACTTATGTTAATTATTATTTAATTTATTTTTATTTGGCAATCACTGTTTAATCACTACCTAAACATTTATGAGATAGAGATGACGGATGATAGGGGAGAGTAGAGAAAAAGAGCGATCTGTGCAGACCCGATTTAGTGGCAATAAAAAAAAAGAAGAAGAGAAATCACTACTGTGATAGTATAACCTTGTTAGATATTGTCAAGAAAGCCTACAAAGTTACGGATAGGATGATGCAAAGTTGGAACATACCTATCTCTTGAATACAAACTTTGGCTTGCCACAACACAACCTAATTAAGTTTAGTACCGCGGACTTGAAATGTAAACAAGGGAACGTAATATTTTATTAAACTTTGGTTTTCGAAGAAGCCGTATGCAGAAGTAAAAGTAAGCAATGATGCGGCTAACTTCTATATAGCAACGCAAAATACTCAATGCGGCTGCTTAGTAAAACTTTAATACGAATCAGTTTAGCGAAGAAACGTTTTTCGATCGATTTTTATAGACAATTTTTACAATGTAAGATATACCTAGGAATTTATAGATAACCATAAGTTTTGAGTAGGTACAGTCTTTATTTACGTAGGAACATCTATAAGCTACGGGTTAGTAAGTAGGTAACTAACAAACATCACAAATTATTTGTTCGATTTGTATAGTTTTTCTCTGTTGTATAGCGAATTATCCTTATGTAGTTCTATGAATATTTTATTCAAATCGGATGAATTATTTTTTGCGAAGCTTGAAAATACAGTTATTTTTATTTATGCTGATATTATGCAATGTATTGAGTTTGTTCAATGTGCCTTATTATTAATTCACCCATTGTTCAAAAACTCTACGTACGATAAAGTGATACCTAAAAATGCCACTACTACGTGAACTACAAACTAAAAAATACCTGTCTAATTATTGTAATGTTTAATTATTATATTATGCTGTGAATACATATATGAATTGATTAAAACTATATTTAGCGTATAAATTAGCTCGTATTCTTGCTCAACAAAAAAATATCCGAAGTAACTGGAATCCGTGTGAACAGAACATGTGGTTATAAAAAAATGATTTATAAAAAAGCTTGCCCATGGAATTGTATCACCGTATCTACCTATTTTTGTCGCAAAGCAGTGCTTAATGGCGTATCTAGGCAACACATTGATGTACGCTTAACACATCATGCTAGGAATGAATGAGTACTATGTCCTCAGAAGATTGTTCTAGGTGGTCTTTGTAATCCAACATCAGGTGCGCCGTCAACTTGATGCATCTAGGCTCCGGTTTCGAGGAACTGGCACCTGGCTATCACATCATATAATTATACTACACTACGTAAAAGTTAAGGTTCGTTTGTCCAATTAAAAACTTTACCCTTTATGTTACCTACAATCATTAATTTAGATGCTACCCGGATAGATTTTCTAATTATTTTGGTAAGTATAGAAAAGTGATCTGGTTGATCTCTGAAAGAGAAAAAACAGGAAAAGCAAACAAATAACAGGCGATTAAAATAATGTATCAATAGTATAGATAAAAGCTATTTTGACAGTAAGTATATTCTATAGTAGCTAGTTAAAAATTGTATTTACAATATCTTTACATACTTAATACAAATCATTACATAGATATATATTTTTTATTATACATATAAAATACCCAGAACACCCGTAATAAATATTAGCAGATCGTACAAACATTTATTCCAAGGCGAGAATCGAACCCGCAACCTCCGAGTCGCAGGCAAATAAAGAATAAAGAAATACAGTTTAGAGAATTAAATTCATTTCCCGTTCCATTATGTCCGGCTAAGTTCTATCGGAAACTAGCTCTCAAGAGTCTCTCAATTCATTTGTCTACATCCGGATATGACTGTCTTTAGCGCTTGCTAGCGTATACATATAAATAGCTGTTTTATACTGGTGACGTCAATGTTTCATCTTGTTTTTGGCTGGCTTTATGTGGCAGACTACATTTTTGTTTCCACCGTATTTTTCATAACACTAAAACATTGTTTTGTAATGTCATTTTTTTTCTCTTTTAATGCATTAACTTTTATTTGAGTAACAGTAAAAGAAGCTAAATATTTGACCTTTACATTATTTGTAAGCTTTATTCCTACATATTTTAATATGTCTGTGGGATGGTACTTGTGTAAATATAACAAACTTAGCACAAATTAAATTAAACCTTTACGAATGTAACCTTTCCCGAAATAAAGTACCCTCATCCTAAATAATAGAAAGATCTTTAGATGAAAAGACTTGATTTTTCTATTTGCTGGGTATCTCTGTTTCAATTAAACGCAAGCCAGAGTAAACATTCGGCGGTCTACATTTCATTGTTGGTTTTTCCCAAGGACGAATTGTTGGTTTAACATTATTGACTGCCAGTTGGTTTGCGATACGCACACTGAGGTTCAATACTTTGTGGGTAGAGCATTGGTTTCCCAAAAACCGCGGACACCACAGTGCTTGTTAAAGCTGACTCAAAGTGCTGACACCTCATTTTGCGGATATGAAACGTGGTTTGGTAGTTATGCACCCACTGCGGTGAACATAACGGTGAACGTTAGCTTGAAATAAAATAGAGTCGCTAGTAAATGTCGTATACTCACGTCGTACGCCATTGGTCACTGCGTCGTACTCTGCGGGATAGTGAAAAGCATAAAAAAATATGAACATTGCGCATTTTGATTTAACGTTGGAATTTAAAATGAGCCAAAATTTAAATTGACGCCTCTGAGTGCTACCATTAGTGGTATTTGATTGTGAAAATTGTTACAAGAATCGCCAACTTAGACAATGGTGAACTTTTAATTGGATTTTTTAACTTTTAATTGTGTGATGCTAAAGTGGAAAAATCTTTTCTTTGAGCGAATTAACGCTGCGATTCGTCTTCGATTTTGTTAACTTTAGCTGAAAAGTTTTTATTGTTTTAGTTCAGACTTTACGACAGTTAATTAAGTTTTTTGAGGTAGGTAGGTATATGTATAAACCTACACGTTTATAGCGCGCCTCAGTTGAATTATTTACGTGTTCCAACCAAGCTGCCCACAAGCCGGATTGAATGTAGACAAAAATTTATGAATAAGCTCCTTTTAGAATATACTTCAACGCTAATCGTTAACGCAAAAGATAAACCAAACAGTAGAAAGAATTTCCTTAAAAATAATGTACCTACTGCAAATATAATGATTGTAAGTAAAATAAATTTAAGTAATTAAGTTTGCTTGACCCAAGGTCGTACTTAGAATTTCGAAAGAAGATCCCTCCTAAGTCTATACTGAGTAACTTAGTTGATATGGGCCCGGGTGGATCGCAAACGAGCCCTTCATTTTTTTTACAAAAAGACTTGCTATAAAAATTGAAAACGGTTATAACTCTCAGGTCACCTAATTTGGAATAAAATTGTAAGTAAAATAATATTTTATTTAAAGCTCAGGAGTACTGCTATTCAGCTAGATATTTTGGATGTATTTGATTTGAAGAAGTTAACTTTTATTGGTAATATCAATAACAATAGCTATACATTTGCGATTTCGTAAAATAATTTTAATTTCCCAGGGCAAATTCAACTGTGGGAAAATTTGCTTAGGGCGGCTGGCTGAGTCTGATAAAGGAGCAAGTAATCCTATTTTCACTCTCGCTTACCCATTTGCAGGTTTGTTTATTGGCTCAGTTCCGTAATCTGTCGGAAATATTTTGAATTTCTTAGAAACTTTCATTTCATTTCATTCGTATTCTCACTTTTTGTATAAATGCAAAATAAGATAAGAATTAGTAAGACTTATTTGAACTATGATTACTTGGATTCTATGCAATCCTTTTGCTTTTAAGAATTACTTAGTATAGAAAAGAGTACTCATACGAGCTATTATTATTATTATGTTTAATTCTATTATAAATCTATTCTTAAAAATATTGAGACTCTTCATCATGATGTGGATTCAAAATGTGATAGATACCTACTGCTGAGAAATCTTAAAGAGATAAGTTATAAAAAGAGTGAGTTGTTTAAGTTGTGTTGATAACTAACAAAACCTTCAGGTTATTCACCTTCTACATAAACGTCATGTTTTTCGCTTGTTATTTACCCAGCTCAAATCATTACCTATAGCATACAGATTTGCCAGAGAATCAGCCGAATTGTCTGTAAAAACTTTGTATGAGTCATTGTCAGACTTGACCCAAATAAACAGGATCGAAAAACTCGTGTCTACGTCATGTGGGGCTTATACTTTGGAAATTGAATTTCGTGCTCAGCGTCTGTTTATCTTCTAGAGCTGACCTCCCGAAGGGTGTTTGCGAGTCAAATATAATATTTATCACTAGTTGGATACAAAAATATATGACGTATGCCAATTTCTTTATCATATCTAATAGTTCAGGTACCACATTATTTTCAGCCAAAGCGTATTCAAAGCCATAAACCATATAAACGTTATGAAGCTTTGGGCTACAATTAAGTAATGCAAATGAGAATCTTAGCAATTTACGTTACACATTTTTTAAGAATATCTTCTTTTAGCTCAGAATATATGAAAGTTAACACCAATTACTTGTATGCATATTGACAAATAGACGAACCATAGAAAAATAGAAACCTAAAAAGAATAGGATTGGTTGTGGTTCTACGAATCTATCAGATTTTTATCGCAGTCGGTATCTCTACTATTTTATCAGTTTTTTTTATATCAGATCAATCGTTTTATTATGTGAACTTTACTACTTTTGAGCTGATATAGAAAATTTATCAAAAAAAAAACAATTATGGTCGTAGGTACTTTTATCAATTTAAGATACCATCAACGCCCAAGCCGATCGTGGAGCTCATCAGTCCACATTTGTGAAATGCGCCAGTGATAGTGACAAACAGTATCTGCAGCCATCTGGCGTAAATCATGTATGTTCATTCTGTAACTTGATTACTGGACGCGATGCAAGCTGGGGAGACTACTGCACTAAACAAAAAACTTTGAAAGGGCTAGTGCTTTAATTGGCATTTGGAGAGCAACTGAAACTGCGCAGTATTCGCAACGACAGCTTGACTACGAGAATTAGTTTATTGTTTTATGGAGTAAGCCCGGTTTATACTCAGTTGGCTTCGGTCCACAGTTGCGTTCCACTAAAAACTACGTTCGAGCAATAACCTCGTCAATATGAAACATTCAGGCGCCCGAATCTGGATAGAAGTTCTTTTATGTTTTTGTTCGTTATTGCATTTTTTTGTTTCGAGCTAGTTTAACATGAGAGTACATGTATGTTATGTGTCCGACTTCTGCCATAAATTGTGTTAATGACATGAGCGTTGAATAACCTCTTATTTTAGAAACCTCAAGCGTTGTTCAGGCCCTATGCCTGGATAGCTGTAACAAGTGTCAGGTCCAGGTAGAAATTTTAACGTTCAATACTAGCCAGTTGTCTACAACTCGATATACAGGAGAAAGGTTAAAAAGCTTACGAAGATCAAGCGAGATACCAACGCAAATTGCAGAGCTCTTAAGTACCTACCTGTTCAGCTACAGATAACTAGGACTTGCTAGACTTGAAACGGAGGCAAAATATATAATACATACACAGCTGAAACCACCTTTCAATTCTAATCAATAACTTATAATCAACGGCCGATGCAAGTAACGTATCTGTAGTAGGTACCACTATATTTTATGACTCTACTACCTTCGTTATGAAAAAAACAACCTCAAACCACGACCCTAGGGTTGGCCATTGCCCACGCATGACTTGCCAATGGTATGTGCTCTGCCTCTAACAATGATTGTTTGAAACACGATACTATAGACTGCATTAAAACGTCCACGGTTTATTCGGTGTCCAGAACTCACGTAGTTTTAGGCTTGGACAAACATTCTTCAAAAGTTATGTAAGCTATGTAAACTACGTAGCACTAGTCTGAAATATAGACACACAGGAGCAGAGATTATTATTAGTGCCTAGGTACTATCAATAAATATTGTCGAGATTATAGAAGCAAAGTGGTCGTAAGCAACTTAGCGTAACTTAGCGTAACAGCGTCTTATTACGTTGGTTATAAGCTGCGCTATCATCAGAATTTATTTTTTACAGAATCCGCTTTATTGTTAACCCGAGGCCTGTCTGGCTAAGAAACGATATTTTCGTTACTAAGGTTTTTCTTTGTTGTTATCATATTCAATTATATTCTCGGTAAAGCTGGAGGCATTTTGAGGTAGGTTGCTATAACAGTAAATGAGATGACGTTAGCATTGTAATTCTCGTTTGTAGTAAAAAACTTTACAGCGTCAATCGTAAAGCGATTTAAGAAATTGACAATGTTTAAGAA
This sequence comes from Ecliptopera silaceata, assembly GCA_932527185.1. Lineage (NCBI taxonomy): Eukaryota > Metazoa > Arthropoda > Insecta > Lepidoptera > Geometridae > Ecliptopera > Ecliptopera silaceata. The sequence continues at coordinate 7,940,426 of OW052193.1, read as the reverse complement.
TTGTCAATTTTTTTGTGAATGTATGATGGTTATTGTTTTAGGATTTACTTATATTCAAGCACGTTACGTTTATTATATCTTGTTAACTGTTTCTTATTGTAAGAGCTGGTAACAGCTTGCAAAAATAAAAAGAAAAAACTTCATTAGTCTGGAAGTATAATCCGTAGTTAATCCATTAACATAGTTAGAAACTTGTGTCGACAAACTCCCCGTGAGTCTAGGAGCTTGTAGGAAATATTTAAAAAGTATATTTCTGTTTTTATGTAGCTGGACACGATGGGCTGATATTGTTAGCGTCGAGTTGACAATATCGTCAGCCCATCGTGTCCAGCCGCAGATGGACGAGGATAGCCCAAGACAGCTTGAACTGGCAGGAGTATGGAGGCCTATGCTATAGGTATAGGCCTCTCTACAGCTAGCAGTAGGTTAAATCTAGTAGCGCAGGCTAGTGATAAAGCTGGCTATTTAAATATATTTTTATTTATACATAATACGGATATAACGTGCGGTACTAGGAAAATAACTTTAATTTAATCAACCCGAAACGTAACAGATGTCGTGGGTCTTCATATTCGAGAGGTCCAGCAGTGCAATTAGCAAAGTTTGCGGATGCTTCAATAAGGTACGCATTATGACCGCTGGTTCTTGCCCACGCCTTCAATCATAGCCTAATCCTGCTTTTACAACAAATTGCTTTTCGCTCGTAACATAAAGATCTCGTTTGATGAGACCCTGAAACTAATCTGTTGATGTTTTCGCTGCGCTTACACGTTTTACATTGGGTAGAATAATTTTATAGGTAAGAAGTATAAGGTTCCCTATGTAGCTACAAAGGTTGAAACTAAGAACCAACAAAAGAGAGCATTGATTCTATTTACAACATCATTGTAGCTGCTTTTGTCTGTCACACATACACCACTCTAGGTAACATAACAAAACTAAAACTTACAAATCGTCTGATCTGTAAGCATAGTTTTTTAGCGCTACCAAGCTATTTCGGGTAAGTATATGGTTTCATCAGAAATTCTTTGCAGCAGGTTCATTGTTCCCAGGATTGGTGTCGAGACGCGGCGCGGTGGTGGCGCCATTATATTGTAGTAAAGTCATAACGCAGAAGTATTGAGGCGCATCTGGTAAGCCTTTGTTATTGAGTTGAGTTTGTGTGAATTTGGGCAAAAGCAAAGAAATCAGATTTTTTTTATAATGAAACCTTACTTTATCTTCATAAATAAATGGAACACCGAACTTATATCTAACAACGGAATAAAGTCTAGCTACAAACTGTAAAGAAAGCGGGAAAGGAGAGTAAATAAAATATTCTGAAGACATTCAGATCATTCCACGACTGTTTATTTACAGTGATGACACGGGTGAACGGTTAATACAACCAAGGTACAGATCACAGTAAAGTAATATTACTAATTAAGTAATTGGTTGAAGCTTACATAGACTAACTAACATTCTATATGAGTTTGCATCTCAACATTATCGTCACTATGCCGAAATGCAATAAAATTATGACATTTTCAACGATTTGTTACTTTAAAACATAGTAATACATTTCATATAACAATAACGATGACATTTTAAACAAGTAACGCAATGTCATGCAGTCAAATCTTACAGACCAAACCAATTCTAAAAATGATGAATTGATAGATTTCTCAATCTAAAACCAAATGCATTGTGAATGCACCCCTTGCAACATAAATTTATGAGACCTAGAAAACTACCGCGGGCTTAAGTGCAGCCGGTCCCCGGCCAATAATGGATTCATCCATTATCAGGAAGTTTACACAACGAATAAAACGTTATTTTATGTTATACGATTGCGAAATAACCCTGCTATTGTTGACCCACACACAGATACAGTTTAATTACCCAATGGCATCAATACATATTAGAAAATAAAAATGGTAATTAGAAACTTCAATAGCAATTAGTTACAGAAGCTGCTAAAAATACACGAACAATGTTCAAAAGAATTTATATAAAGTAACAATATTATACGATAATAATATACTTAATCAAAAACAATAATAATAAAGTAAAAATAAAAGTGATACTATATACGTGCTTTCACATCGAACTAAAACTACACACATTATTCTATTAGACTTCACAATTTAAGTTTTCTTCTACTTACAATAATAGACTTGGCAGTGCTGTAACATCTGTATAAATCTAATATTTTATAACAAAATGACGGATTTTAACCTTTATCAATGTTTAAATATTCACTTTCAGAAATAACTCTGCTAGAATTTGTTTGAAACTCAATGTTAAATTTTCTCGATTAGTTTATCTAGCTTAGCTTAGTAAGTAGGTAATTTATTGAGAATAATTTAGCTTAATCTATGGCCTTATTTGTCTAAAACAACCTCGATATATCAATGATGAGACTAGATAATACTAAAATACTTCTAGGATGATAAAATCATGTTGCTTTGAGATTGCTATGACCCATATATTTTTTAATTACAAAGAAATTAGTTGTAGTTTAAACCTATTTTGGCAATTAACTTGAACCACACGGAATTAGTACCAAGATGGTGGTCATACAATTAGAAATATTGTACATTAAATTCGTAATGAATTTACCAAAAAGTTTCTTGAATAATTTTATTTTATTCTGATATGTTATTATAGAAGTAATTATATTCTAATTTGTGTCTGTTGGGAATGTAAAAAATATTTCAAAACAAATTGAGCTTGAATAAATATTTTTAGTATAAGTACAAGTGATTGAACGAGTATGAAATTATATAATCTCAATAAAGTTGATACATAATGAGCGTTATCTAATCCACATATTTGTCTTTTTGAATTAATCTTTATTTCTACATATTGTTTACAAAAATGTAAATATCAAAGCATGACAAGGCTACATGTCTAATAACTTAAATCTCAACATTTCACATGCATAATTACTCAATAATATTTAAACTAACCGTAAATACATAATAAGAACACTTTATTTCTTACAAATATTGTAAATAATCATTTCCATAAAGTGGTTTTTATACAAATCAAAATTTGACTAGGTACTTAAGGTTAACATTGTAACTAAGGGTATTGAAGATTGCTTTGCGGTGATCAGATGTGTTCATCTTGTACATCTGCCGAGAGAAAAAGAACATTCATCATTAGTAAACTGTACATACATTTCAAAAATAAAACCATCAGAGTTGACGAACAAACCTAAAATACATACATACATTATAACTAATACAAGAAGCGAAGGCAGTAGCTACAGTATAAGCACAGATATACCGATGCAGAGATACATACAACTTCTATTCAACCGTAGAGCACTTTGTTGATTACTACGAACATAATGTTGTGCCTACAGTTTAAGTTCTCATTCTGTTTACACATGTTGGTATGCCTTGCTTTGCATCCGTCTTGTGTTTCGAGGACGCGAATGTGCAAACGTTTGTGCTCCTACGTCATGTACGTATACAAGTAACTAGTGCTGTACTAAGTCATAACAGCCCCAAATTTATTTGACTGCCTCTTATTTTCATCAAACTGAAAAATGATGAATAAATATCATCTCAAACTGAACTAAAGCAAGCCGCACAAAATAAACATTAAACATTCATGCAAGGAAATCTCGTTACTCAGCAGATTACATTATTTATATACAATTTCACGTAACAAATTGAGTTCTAGGATGTTTATTCACTGTTTATTGTATATCGAGTGATGGAATGTAAGTAATAGAAAAGTATTGTAAACAGTAGATATTGTTTGTTCTCAAACAATTTGAAGTACAAAATATCAGTAAAGGTACAGAGGTAGGTGGTGTACAGTACACCTACACAATTTCCGTGTTTATTTTACGTCTTTTCCTATTAAGTAACTCATCTTGAGTTATTTCAAAGAAATTGAGTTCTGATATGGTGTGATAATTGTAATTCTTTGTAAGAAGGATCATATAAAAAAACGGTAGGAACCAGGCCGTAAGTTTCTTGCCCGTTCTTCTAGGCTCTGGTCGCGTGGAACTGGCACCTAGAATCACCTAGTATGTAAGACGATTCTAAATGATCCTTGTGATTTTACTGAATAAAGTAATTTTTGACTTTGACTTTTGACTTTGTGCCCTGGTAATGAGAAAAAAATAATCAAATCAGAAAACTTTATCTTGTTATTTGCCCGAGAATCGTGTGACAGGGTGGAACCCGAGAACTGTGTCACAGACAATGGGGCTCATGCAGGTTATGAGATAGTTTACGGACTCTCATTGGTTACCAGGTTTGGGTATGTATCATTACAGAGTCCCTCTGGATACGCCATAAATATGACAGCTCTCGCTAAAAGTGATTCACAGCACGAATTTTTATAATTCAGACCTACTGATTTCACGCGATGTTTACGACCGTTTTATACAATCTCATTTTAACAAACCTATATATACGAAGAAATTAAAAACGTAAAACTCGTGAATCTCTTTCTAAGTGTATCGTGCAGTGAACCATCTCTACATCCTGTGAACCAGTAACTGTAGGTACCTACTTGTGGCGTGCGGTGTGGATACATGCTGTGGGTGACACGGACACGGGTACTGGGTAACTACGGGGGACAACATCTCCAAACTACTTACATAACATGGCGCGGGATCGAGACGCTGTATGTGGAAAAAGCTGGAAAGCCCTTTGCTGGTCGTGTATCGGAAAATATATTGTACTCGTATTGTAAAACTTGTGGCAATTATTTGAATAAACTTCGAAAGAAAAGTGCTCGAGTGCTTAAATATTTTATATAAATATATCAGTATTATTGAGATGTGAAGATTATTAAAAAAGTTGTATTATGCTGTATATTTTGTATTACAAATATATTTTGTGTGACAACAATTATAATTCTTTCATAAAGATGAAACACGAACAGCAATATTTACAAGCCTTTCCAGGTGATTCCATCAAGTGAGGTCAAATGCTCGTCAGTGGTAAACCACGTCGTCCGCCGATTTGCATCGCGCGCGACTGACAACACAAGTGTAGCATAACTACGTATTTTGTTCATCCACGGACCGAGGCGATCTGCAAGCTTATTCGTTTACAAATGGTCTTTTTCTCCCAATAAATAGTTTATTTAATTAGATAGAGATTTCATAAGAACTTATCATATACCTAAACACAGTAACAATCGTTGCATCATAACGAGATTTGACTGCATGAACTTGTAAACTACTTGTATATAATTTTTAACAAAATATAAACTAAGTAAAACTTTTTGATGGACAATGTTAATTAATCCTACTTAAATCTAAAACAATCAACGTTTACAGAAAGAAAATTTATATTAATTTCAACATGAGCCTAAAACTATTTAATAATTAACTTTATTTCGTGCCAATAAATTTAAAAGTGAAATTTAATACTCGTGAGTAATTTTATGATCGTAATAATATTAAAAATGCGTAAAAGATAAATCGTTGTAGCAATGTTTATAAACTCTATGACACTCGTCATTAGAGTTCGAGTAATCTATAACTATGAACCAAGGAGAAAGACTCTACGAAATACGAAGAATACCTTATAATTGAACGTAGAGACAAATTTAGTCGAGTAATATACTAAAGTACCACATAATCAGTCTAGTAGGAGTAGGTCGGTTATATTTAAATGTAAAGATATAGGTACGTGCAATAAATACAATACGTGTGAGGTAGAGTTAGATAAGAGATTTTTGTCTCTATGGCAGCAGAATAGTTTTGGTACCTTTTTTTATCGCTCAAAGTTTCCTTAGTTTATTTTTTATAATATCAAGTACTTAGTTGAACTGCATCATCAACAATGTGGTCTGAGCCAAACCACAAAGCAGGCTAAGTAGTGCCTGAATAGAGTCAAACGACTAGGACTTAAGCTTAGGCCTCTGTATAGTTTTATATGATTCATGATTTATATGATTTTAACGTCTGTTGCCATTGAGAGCCAAGTAGGTCAGACAAATCACGTCACTAATATTATAATAAACTTCGAAAAAAGGAAAAAGGTGTCCACAGTTATTCAAAGATTATAAAATTGAAATGGTATGGATTAATATTGTTTAAGTTGTAAATAATATGGTTTTCAAAAGTGCGTAATAGGCCACATTTTTGAGTATGTTTCAAAACAAATTTTATTACAATTAGTAAAACAATAGGGAATTTTAGACTGTTCCCAGTGACAGTATTTTTTATCATCGAAAAAATGAATATTTATGCAATCTGTTTGGCAGAATTATCGTCAGAGTACGTTTCTTTGAATGAAATGAAATTAAGGGTCACTTAGTTGCAATAGTGAGATTTTTTGATGCGTATCGTTATTATTTTCATAACGAATGATTTACCTATTGTTTATCAACGATCAAGCGAGGAAGCTTTATTAAAACCGGAGTTCATAAAGGCACCTTTGGAGTTAAACCAAAAGATACTTTAACGCAATTGGAGCTGAATGTCTAAAATTGAATAGGAATGGTATCTGCCACTATGTTATGGAGATAGCACAATGATTAGGGTAGGCTACAGCCGAGTAATTAGGGTAAAGTGTGGTCCATAAGGCCGAGTAATCCTAACGCATTATTTCAAGGGATTCACGATGACTTTCTTCATCTAATTTTCCGATTGATTTAACCTTTATAAATTAAACGGGTAATCCTTTGTAAAAAGTTGAAAAAGGTTTATTTATTAGCGGTGAAATTTTGTTAACTTTACGTTTAGTTGAACTTGTTTCAATTTATTATCATAATTTTGACGTATAAAATATTTTTTGAATATTTGATACCTAATAAAAGATGAGACAAAGTTTTAAATATACCTATATAAATGTAAGATAGGTAATTGAAAAAAATAGGCCTTGTTTATTTGAACAACGTACCAAATTAAAGTTATACATATATCTGAAAAAATCCTGAATACAATTATTTAGTTACCATTCAAAAATCTAGTAGAAAGGTTGTTTCAATCAAGGTCATTGGAGAGGCAAAAGAGGAGTCCCTTTTAATTAGTAGCAGAGCTAGCCCGGAGTGTAGCTCCCGGCCAAGGTCGATTACGAACAAACTTCAGCGGTAAAAGTCATATGACGTTTTATTTATGAGCAAAGTTAGATTTGACAACAGGATTTTGCTGTAGTTTGAAATTGAACATTACGTAATTACTACAAAAAAACTTGAATCATTAAAAAAAATCACGCTAATAAACGCAATACGACACTGCATTAATAAATTTATAATAGCAATATCGGACAATTATCAATGTTCAGTTTACGATATTAGAGGAAGTTATTGAAGATGGTATAGTATAGACATTTAGGTGTTTAGTAAGTTATAAATCTAAATCAGCGTTTGTGTTACCACTTGTATAAGAATCAGTCAAAGATCTACTCTTAGAAAAGGTACTGATGACTATAAGCAACTATTCTGATAGTTTTCATGTCAATAATTTGTCAACAGCTGAGAGAGTGGTAGCAACGGTATGAAGTGATTATATGGACACACCTCACGATTCGCAATAAATAAACACATACACTAGAGTGAAAAAAAGGTAAGTTAAAATACTGATTGGCAGTCAATCATTATTTTAACTGGGCAAGATTAGGGTTTATTAAGGTAGAACTTAAATAAAAAGTACAAAGATACTATGATTTATTCAGAGGTTAGACTAGAGGAATACGGTTGTTTTGTTTACTATGGGCAAGAAACTTTTATTATATTATAAGTATTGCGGCAGACTAGGTGGACGCAACTCGTCTGTTCATTCTGGGCAAACACAAAGACACTTAGGTATTTATTGTGGCTAGACTTGAGGATTACTACTCATTCGTCCACTCTGGGCATGACAATGTTATTGATTAAAACAAGTCTAGGGCAGAATAAAACAAGGCAGTATGTTTTATTCTGTGGTAAGACTAGGGAAATGCAGATCTTTCGTTTACTCTGGGCAAGATACTGTTATTTATTGTAGCAAGGCTAGGGTAGAAAATACAAGACTGTATATATATTCTGCCGCAAAACTAAGGGAATGCTCTTCTGTTTATTCTGGGCAAGACACTGTTATTTCTAGAAACAAGACTAGGGCAGAAAATACAAGATTATAGTTTAATTTTGTGGCAAGACTGGGGAAATACAGCTCTTTCGTTCACTCTCGGCAAGACACTTATTGTGGCAAGAGTAGGGTAGTTAGAGGTAACTTTCGGAGAAGTCAAGGTCAGAGACAGAGGCGCGGGAGGATCTGGTGTAGTTGGTGGAGGTGCCGTAGTCCGAGGTGGCGGTGGCGAGGTCGGCGAGCACCACGCCGCGCTCGCGCTCGTCGGCGCCCGTACCTTGCGTCACGCCGTCCGCCGCGGCCGCTTCTCGCTCCGCTAACTTCTGCTTCAGCACCCGGATACGCTCCTCTTTCTGTTGGATACATCCCATATCTCAAAACGCAAGCATAGATAGCTAAACTTTTTATTAATAGGTACACAAAGAAAATTACATAAGGAGAATTCACATTATAAAAATTTTGGGTGATCATATCGCTAACAGTGATCTCTTCGCTAACAGTGACGACCTTTGAATGGCCGCTCCATCGACAGAAACAGAAAAACGACGGAGTACAAAGTTACAAAGAAAAGAACTACATGAAACAAATTATACGAAGTACTTACAATCTATTATAAGTGTGCATAGATATGCTAACTGCAACACCTGTGCATATAATGTTTACGTGATTGGTTATGATTGGTTATCAAAAACTGAATCTGTTGGGATATTTTTCCACACAAAGTTCTTCAGATTGCTAAATATTTTGTGTTTGCTAATTACTTTTTAATACAACAAAACTGCAGTTCGACAGAATACTCTTCGTCAAACTCGAGACACGTACCTATACTTGAGATGCCAAGTCTAATAAGACGTTGTATTGTTGGTGTGTGTACTCGTTTATTAGCTCATGGTGTATTTTACGACTCACTCATAATTATACCTACTGTAGGTACAAAAGTTATTTAAATATTTAAACACAAACAAACTTACGACTATACTGTATTTACAAAATGTACATTGTCATATAAAATACATAAGAAACAGTTGAGCTATCTACAGACCGTTGCAATAGATCTATAGATAGTTCAACTGATCCAAATCAAAAGTAATAATAATAAATGTATGAGAATTTTAATCAAGTAGTTCGCATCGCATTAACAAAATAACGAAGTTTAACTAACTTACACGAAGTTAGGCATGAGTACGCAGATGCGCGGCAGCGGTCACGTTGTAATTTACTTAAATTGTTCTAGACAAAGCCTCTAATTAAACAAACGTGTTCTCGTATTTTATCTCACTGTATTCACACATTCCGACTTTATATGCAATAAAATGAAACGATGCGCTGCGACGCCATGTTATTAAAACTAGATATATGCTGGTTTATGCGCAATGAGCTTTATTCTTCAATTTCATTTTGATCACAAAATCAAATAAACGATCAGTCTCTCTTTAGAATTAGGCTTTTGAACCAATATCACTAATTATTATTACCATTATTCAAAATGAAATCATTAGGCAAATACACAACATTTTAAAGTAACTACTTTGATGTTATGATAATGGCCTGTATGCTATTATTGCTGCCTATTCAATATACCAACCAAGTTTATAGGTAATTGAACCATCCAAGTTTATAATTTGCGAGTCGATCCCGTTATAAATATGGTCAGTGAGCCGCATGATTTGCGGCAATCCGCAGCCGCGACTACTAATTAACAAGTGCTCGGATGCTGCAGCTTCGCCATATAAATTCAACTTCATAAATGAAAGTTCCGATTTCTACAAATTCGTTTTCAGGAAATAGGTACTGTATTCCTTTATCAAATCCATAAATAAATAAAATGTATAGTGCCAGCATGAATATTATATCCCCATACCTACGAGTAGGTAGGTACATACATACAAAAGAAGAAACCAAATAAATTGATTTGGGAAAGTTCTAAGCTTGTTTTTGAAGTTTATTCGATACACCTTTTTAATATAAAGTAAATATTTTTATAGGGTTTCTTTGGAGATGTAGAATATTCAAAACTTTGTAAATTATCTTTGCTGACTAAAGGAAACATATTATTTTCCAAATACATTAAATGCCTTTGTTCTTATCAGTTATAAGGAAGTCACAAATAAAGGCAATTTTTAAAAGGAAATGGGTATAAGAATACAGTCAAAGTTAAAATCTTGTAGGGATGCTAATGTAACAAGCACTTTGTTAAAGCGTATAAAAATGTTTTCAAAGTAGCCAAAGTTTTCCGTATCTATCTAACGATGGCTTTAATGGATCTATAAAACAATTTGCTGGAAAGTGTTGTTTTTAGTTAGGCAAACCATTGAAAGGGTGTTTATCGAACGAGGTGCTTTTGTAAATTGCTGTTCGATCGAATATAAATTCACTTTTCCAGAGTTTGGTAGATAGAAAAAATACTGTTGCTTATAATTGGTCGTGATCACGCGCGGGTATCACGAACTTGTAATAAATGTATCTATTTTTCGGGCTACAATACCCTCAGATAATTCCATGTCATGGATAATATTATTAGTGTTGTTGGTTACATACCAATCATGTTATCATCTCAGTGAAACATCTATCACATAGCAAAATAATAATAAGCTGATGAGTTAAAATGTGGTTTTGTACGAAAGTTTCTTTTGTATTAGGGTAAGTAATTTTATATTTTGTTCAATCTGCGAATGCAAAATGGTAAATTAATACTGTTGAGTTTTAAATTGTTTAAGAAGTGCCTAACTCATACACATCCGAGTTAGGTTCAAAGTCTGTGTGAATATGCCGTTGGTGTAACATAAATAAATAAATAAATAAATCAATCAATAAATAAATAAAGTCCTATTGACCATCACTTGATAGCGACAGTCAATTATTATCAGATATTTAGATGGTAAAAACGAACTTTAGAGGGACGCACGAGAGGAGCACGAATAAATGCGACAATCGTAAACGTTTCATATTTAAGACACACTGCGCGTTACCGCTGCAAAGTTCGACAGTTCAGCTGTTGTTGACGCGCAGTGTTTCTCAAATACGTCACTGTTTCGTTACGTCATGCTCATCCCTGTATAGCACAAAAGACTCACCTGTGATATAAGTCTTTGCAGTTCTTCGTTCTCCTTCACCAGTTCTCGATACTTTTCCTCGTCTCCGTTCGCGGTTCCGGAGCCAGAACCTCGGCCGCTTTCCGCCCTTTCCGTTGGATGACGGATCACTTCGATAACCTACAAAAGAGTTTGTATAAGTACAAGTCGACAGAGTTTTTGATAAGCTTTATTGTATTAGAAGTCTAACGGCCGGTTTCTGGAAACTCAAATCACGATTGATCCGTGTTTGACACGTAGTAATTATTTGATTTTTTCGTTGATCATCGTTCGAGAAACCGGCCGTAAATCGTCTTTATTATGTCAGTTTGGTTCAGACCGTCGAAATTGGTGGACGTATTCACTGTGCCGCTCGTGGGTGGCGGAACTAAGTACGCACCGAGCCAGTGAGTTAGTGACGTGTACGTGTGAAAATAGAAGATCGTTTATGATTAACCAATACTCAAAACTAAAAAGACATTTCTAAGATAATTCCAAAGATGGAGTATACATGTTGCCATAAGCCGTTTAGTATTCGAGACAGTAAAAAACTACAGTTGTCATGCTCTTCTTGCAAAGAGTTTTATCATTCGGATTGCGTCATTACCAGGAAGGACTGGGTGCCTGACTCCAGCTTCAAGGCGTCGTGGTTATGTCCATCTTGTGTTGAACGAGTACCTCGTGATAATAAGGATGACACTCCAATACGTGCCACTTCGTCAAAGTTAAGAACTGCGGGTGATTCTAAATCGAAAGATCCTGCGCAAACCCGTGGAGCAACCACTGAAATGCAAGTTGTACCACTTAATGAAGTACGAAGCATCATCCGAGAGGAAATTAAGCTGGCAGTATCTGGATTTGAAAAATCGCTTAATGAATTGCGTTGCGAGTTTACATCACTAAAAGAATCTGTTCAATTCATAAGTGACAAATATGATAGTGTTGTAAAGCGAGTAGACGAAATTTCTGAGCAACTCAAATCGACACCGGGTTTTAATGACTGCCTTGCGGACGTTGACTCTAAATTACGATTGTATGAAAGAGATCTGAATGCAAAAGATCAGTGGGCGAGGCGTTCCAATGTGGAAATTATTGGTCTTCCGGAGTCCAAAGGTGAAAATTTAATCGAGATTGTCTCAAAGATCGCAAAGGTCGGAGAATTTGACATTAATTGCCGGACGGATATAGACTTCGTGACACGCGTTGCGCCATTGGACAAAAGCATTAAGAAATCGAAGCCCATAATAGTGCGATTCACGTCTAGGTACAGAAAGGACGAGTTTTTAGCCAAGGTACGTGCTGTTCGTGACTTCAAGGCTTCTGACGTTGGACTTTCTAAGGAGTTTTCAAGGCTTTACTTCAATGAGCATCTTACGAAAACCAATAAGTTGCTTCTGCAAAATGCTAAAAAACTGGCTAAAGAAAGGCTTTATAAATATGTCTGGGTACGAAACTGTTCTATAATGGTGCGGAAGGGCGACACTAGCCCTGTTATTAACATAAGCAGTGAAACTGATTTAAAAAAAATTATATAAGTGTCATTTTTTGTCATAATTTAAGTTTCAACAACATATGTATACTATATATATACCTTTTATATATATATCTTTTAATACTTTATTTAATAGGTTTTTATACAGAGAGAGTTATTATATTGAGAGTTGTTCATTGTTTTATATATTTTTGTAAAATTACAAAAATAGAATATGACAACTTTATTCTATTATCATGGAATGGTTCTGTTTATTTGTTATATTATAACAGCATAATTATTGCAAACTCTATTAAGCTGTCAGAGGTTGTGAATGACTGGTTTATTCATTTTCTGTCAAGTAAAGTCTTGTTTCGTATAGTCTTTATAAATTATTTTGTATGTTTTTTGTCTGAAACATTTAATGTCTATATAATTAGTCTATATAGTAATGTACTTATTGTGATTAATAGTCGTCTATTTTTATTATGGATAGCAGCTTAACAATATATTACCAAAACGCCCATGGGCTGAGGACTAAAACCAACCAGTTCTTTAGGAACCTATTGCTTACTGAGCACGATGTTATATGTATTAGCGAAACATGGCTGTTATCGGGTATTTTTGATTCAGAATTGTTTGACGATCGTTATTCTGTTTACCGTTGCGACAGACATTATGAATCCAGAAGCGATGTAATGGGTGGTGGTGTATTGATTGCAACACGTAGGGGTATGATTGTTACCGATGTATCTGTTTCTCAGTCAAGTGGAGACGCCGTGGCTGATATAATTTCATTAAAGGTAACCACTACCTTAGGTGGCAAACACAGACAGTGCCGTATCTACTGTTGTTATTTCCCTGGCGGTCCGTCACAATATGATGCCCAAGTAGAATTTTACGATAAAGTTTCAGAGACATTTCTTAAATATCCTGATGATAATTATGTCATCTTGGGTGACTTTAATATAAGATTCGCTGTATGGTCCTCTACGGGAGGAGACAGCTATGCGCGCCTTTCTTGTGAATCTAATAATAATCTTGTTACTTTACTTTCCAACTTCCTATCATTTAATAATTTCAATCAATATAACTTAATTGATAATATTAACAATAGAGAACTAGACCTAGTGATTGCAAACTGTCCATGTATTGTTAATCGTACTAATCTCCCTTTGGTTACGGAAGAAGGACATCATCCGGCTCTCGAAGTTAATTTGCCCTCCATTTCAAGTAATATTTTAAAATCACCACCTCGTCTCTTACGCCTTTTTCATAAAGCGGATTATCCTAACATAACTGAAGCTCTATCTAATGTGAATTGGAGTGAGTGTCTATCAGAAGTTTGTGTGGAGACAGCAGTTTCTTCGTTTTATTCAATTATAGAGGATATTATTTCAACTCATGTTCCTACCCGTATAGTACATGATACATCAAGGTATCCTGTCTGGTTCTCACCAGCTCTTATTAAGGTCGTAAAAGAAAAACTTAAGTTCCATAGAAAATGGAAACGATATAAAAATTATCGTGATTACAGTAGCTTTTGTAGAGTACGAGAAAGGCAAAAGGCTCTAGAAGATAAAGTGTATGATGAATTTATAGAAAACGCTGAAAATAGTATCATTATAAGCAGTAAGAACTTCTGGACATTTATAAAATCTAAGAAAAGAGCGGAAAATTTGCCCGATAGGCTCTGTCTTAATGACTGTTATAGCTCTGATGGTAAAGAAATATGTGAAATGTTTAATACTCATTTTAATTCCGCCTTTAACCTAGGTCACCGATCGTTACCGCCACCTAATAACAATACCCAACAATGTACTTTGAATATATCTTCTATACAAATATCTGCTTTTACTATACAAAAATATCTTAAACTTTTAGATGTATCAAAGGGTGCCGGCCCTGATAACATTCCTCCATTGTTCTTTCGCAATTGTTTTGAGCAACTTAGTGTTCCTCTTCTAGCTATCTTTAACATGTCTTTGCAAACTGGAATTATGCCTAAAGTATGGAAACGTTCTTTTGTGATACCTGTCTATAAAAGTGGCGACAAACACGATATAATAAACTATCGTCCGATTTCTAAGCTGAGTGTTCTACCCAAATTGTTTGAACGTATTATTTATGATAAATTATTTCCTATTATCAGACCTCACATAATTGAACAACAACACGGGTTCTTGAGCAGAAGATCTACTGATACAAATCTATGTGAGTTTCTAGATTGCGTGGTGAATGCTATGAACGATGGATTCCAAGTTGATGTTGTGTATACCGATTATTCGAAAGCTTTCGACAAAATTTGTCACGACATATTATTACAGAAGCTCATGAGTATTGGAATACATGGTGATCTCTTGCGCTGGTTGGAGTCTTATTTAAGGGATCGTAGTCAGGCAGTTACGGTAAAAGGCTTTTGCTCATCGTTTACTCCTGTCCCTTCTGGTGTGCCTCAAGGGTCTCATTTGGGTCCCCTTTTATTTAACATTTATATAAATGATATTTCCAATGTGTTTCGGCACTCAAAATTTCTACTTTATGCAGATGATACAAAAATATTTAAATTGATACGGAACAATGATGATTGTATTGAACTACAGGAAGATTTAGATGCGTTATGCTCATATTGCGAACATAATATGTTGTTCCTCAACGTAAAAAAATGCAATATCATATCATTTTCTCGTAAAAAAAGTACAATTAAATACTCATACTTATTGAATAGTCAATTACTGGATAGAGTGCTATTAGTTAGAGATCTTGGAGTGCATCTAGATTCAGAGTTAATATTTGACAGGCATATTGAGATAGTGGTCAAAAAAGCGTTTCGTATGTTGGGGTTTATTTTAAGGGTCAGTAAAGATTTTAAAAATGTCTTAGCTTTAAATATTTTGTACAACTCTTTTGTTTTGTCTATATTAGAATATGCTTCTGTAGTTTGGAACCCACAATACGCTGTGTATATTGATCAATTAGACAAAATCCAGAATAAATTCTGTAAACATCTTATCTACAGAGCCTCAGCACTTGGGTCACCTTTAACGGTGCCTTTGGTTCCGTTGAAGGATAGGAGAGTACTGCGCGACCAAATATTTTTGTATAAAATCTTAAATAGTTTTATTGATAGCCCTTATTTACTAAATAAGGTTAGGTTTAGATGTCCCCGAATCAGCTCTAGAAAGAATCAGTTATTCCAGCCTCTTACCATTCGTACCAATTATGCATCTAATTCATTTATTAATCGTTCCATGAATTGTAACAATAGTTTGTTCTCTAAGTTTGATATTTTTGACCTCTCTCTTTCTAAATTTAAACTCGCCATCTGTGAGGAATTAAAAACTTTGAATTTGTCATAGTGTTAGTTTATTTTAATTAATTTTAAGTTCTAAATCAATCTGTTTATTTGTTCTTATGTTTAGATTCTTTTTCATTTTCTCCACCGATTTTTACGTGTGTGTAACAATTAATAGTGGAAACTTTATTGGATTATGCCTTAGTAATTAGTTTTTGTCATGTAAGCACCATTGTTCTGTTTGTTTTCCAAATAAAATAAAATAAAATAAAATAAAATAAAATCATTATTTAATGTTGCAAATAATGACTGTTTTGCAATACAGCTCAATTTCATATTTTTATTCGGACACACAATGTTTACTATCTAGTTGTTGAAACAAAAAAATAATCATGTTTGTTTCCTGATGTTGTTATTGCATGTTGAAGCGGATTATGGTAGAATAACTGGATATTGTATGCCAAAAACATATCACATGTAAACACACCATTTTAAATAAGTATATCATGATTTTAATTATTGTTTTTTTTATCATCAGTAAAAACAGCGTTAGATATTACATACTTATATTTTAATCTTAAATAGGTATGACTTATTCATGCGAAAACTTCTTCGGAAATGGAAGATAAGTCGTGATAGACATAAAAAGAGCTGAATAATAATTAGTAGGTATTTTTATACATAAAAGTATGAAGCAATATGTACCATTTGATTTGTAAGAAGCACGTCGCAGAAAGCTCACAAACGACGTGCAAACCTACCTACCTCCTTTAATATTTCACTTCTACTTTAATATTTTACTAGTATATCTAAAGATATGTAGCTCTTTAGGATAGTACCAAAGTGACTAAAGGTCAATAAATTCGTTTTATTTGATTTGATTTGATTTGATTTTTGTACCATTTTTTTCCAAAGCTACTGTTACGGTGTTCAATAAAATAAATAATACCGTAATAAAAACTCTTAATACTAGTTATAGCATCCAACACAAATGGTATTATGTTACCATTATTACGTATATATGTCGGCATAGTGATATTATTAATACTAATCTTCTAAAATAAACCTCCACGCAACTAGGCTCCCAGCGTGAGGGAAAGCTAATTCTTATTCACGGAAGCCGTAAAAGTCAACTTGAAGGAAATGGTTCAATTGTTGTTCGCAGGACCGCTTCTGCAGAACGTTATGCAAACAGACACTGATCTTAATTCTATTTTCCAACAGTTGCGCACAGACTTTAACTGAAAATTCACTGAAAAAGTGTTCAGAAGTTTTTAAAGACGAATTAAAACCCAAAAGTTTTCGGACAAAACTCCGAGGAGCTATTTACACTAACTTATGTTTGAAACAAAGTTGCTTATTCTTGGTTGGAACACAATTATTATTCTACCGAATTTTCTTAAAAGTCAAAGATTTTTTAACAATATTATGTTACCCTGATTTAAAAGTAACTGGTTTATCTTAAGTAACCAGTACAAAGTAAAGTGTTGGAGGTAAAAGGTCGGAATAGAAGTGGCATGTAAGCGTAAAATGTCAGACACCTACGAATTTATTTATTATCTTATAAAAGCAAAAGCTTACTTCAGTTGACATTAATAATTGAAAGCTTCAGCTGAAACTGAGCGCAGGTGGATTTGAGGAGCTTTGGCTAAATATTTTGTTTGACTAAACACTCCGTTTGTTTTAAACGTAGAAACGAGTAGATATACTTTCTTAATTACAGAATGTCTGGAGTTGTCTTTGGAATCCTAATAACTTGAATCTGACCATGACATGTTTGCAGTGCAGACTTTAAAATCGTTTAGAAGTGTTTCGGAAAACGATTTGATAACCTAACTTAAATTCCATGCATCGATAAGATCATGTGCAAAACTGCATGAGATTTGCACATCCTACAGCATTGCAAACCTAGCTATCAAACTATGTGTATGCTGGTTTCTGAAGGCCTCTTATGTCTGTTGCCATCTCTATACCTATGCTTTCATGTTAGTGACATGATGTTAAATGACGGATAGTATGAATATTGTCTTTAGTCTCTGAAGTGTAATTAACCTACAGATGTGATGAGCATCTCACAAGTCGGGGAAGTCACTCAGCCATAACAGCTAAAAGGTCACATAACAAGATCGACTCTGAGCGGCTGCGAGCCATGAAATGTAATTGGAGCTCTAGATGTCGTTATTCGTCATCTAATACGGAATTCAGACACACGCGGGGCAATCTGATGGATTTTATCGATTCAGACAAATTGTCTCATTCTTATTCATTTGTCTGTCAGATTGATATATTGCGATGCGCCTCATCCCTGAGTCCAACGTCGTTGAAAGCCAATAAATCTTAAAGGAGCAATTTCTAGCGAACGTTGAATGTAGGTTAGTAAAGCCAGTTTCAACGAAAGCTAATTGAAAGCATTTGAAATGTGTGGGCACCAGTTTTCAGTGAAATACATTTCCAAACGTTTTCAATTCACCGTAGACATCAAAAATGTATAACCTAATCGAAAGCCATTTCAGGTTGACATTATTAAATAAACGCTGCAGTAAAATCGAACTTACGATCGAACGTTGAAGGAAATATTTTTAAATACAGGAATAAATCATAATCGAAAGTATTATCGACGGTCACTTCCAGATAACATTTGACTTGACTGATGATATTCCATGAGATATTTTAATACAAAAGAAAAAATATAGAACTATGTTATGCCAGTTAGTCCCAAACTAAGCAAATCATTACATTAATGATGATTAATAATTACTCATAGCTTACCTTTGGGACAAAGATGAGAGCCATACTCAAGAAACAGCAGAAGACAATAGCGAGTGAGACGAACGCAAACGCTGCGTCTTGCTGACTGGCGATCACGAGCGTCACGGGCGCCGTGATGAGGCAGAGCACCACCACGTTGTAGATACTCATCCCCACGTATCGGGAGTCGTTTATGGACCGCACTTTGATCGATCTGGTCTCATACGCGAGAAATAGGCCAAACACTAAGACTAAGCCTTTGTACCCGTACAAAACGCCTGAAACAAAAAAATTAGTTTATCCCCTCAAAAACGAACTTAATGAAAATCTCGGCATTTAAAACGGCTTTAATAAAAAGTACAGAAATTTATAACATGGAGTGCAAATAAGATAAAAACTGAAGAATATTTTTACAACGGATTGTGTTAATTAATTATGAGCTGCGAGGGACAGTTTTCATTCTTGCTATTCCATTTCACCTCTTTGAAGTGCGGAATCTCATAAAAACAAAATAAACTTTTAAATTACATCACAAAGGAAACAGATGTTAATAACGACTTTTATAAAAAAAGTAAAAAGATTGTTGCCAAAAGTTAAGCGCAAATGAGTCGCGGTGGAGTTGAGAAGATTTTAAATAGAATTTACTGTTTTGGATAGCTGGAATGGTTCCCGCGACAGTTTTTTGCCTTTATAATAAATGGATTTAGTGCTTAAAACTTGGAATATTATGAAAAGCACTAAGCTATATTAAACTTTTTTATGCAGTCTTTACTTGTTAAACAAAAAGAAAGTTATCAAATGTTAGGTGTTAAAGAGTCACTTAACATAAAATTCAACATAAAAAGTTTGCATCACTACATAAAGTTATACAAAATTTCTGAATTGCGTGTCCCAAGTTACTTACAGTGATCAGATATTCAAGGCCCGAGCTATTATCCATATTACAATGCTATGCCCTAATCTGTTAGTGGATTGTATAATGTTATCATACACAGTACGCTCTGAGTGAAATAATGTTTTCCTAAAATATTGAAAGCAAAACAGCTCGCTTTCCAAGTTGGAGCCTTCATGATGATGTAATGTTCTATAACATTTTATGAGCTAAGTTTTATATGTTATTACAGCATGATGGAAGAAATGGGAAAATTAACCCGATTCAGTTTAAGGAGTTTACATAAAGCCGCGTTATCAGGGACTTTCATGTAGATTACTCATCAAAGACATAATTTTAATGAACCAAGAATTCAAAATTTATAGCACAGGTACTCTCACGTACCTACTTGTAATATAGGTGAAGGCGCTGAACTCACACGTGGAATGAAAGACGTGACAAAGATCCAAGATTGAAGTCAAGATGTTTGTTTTCATAGACAGCTTACGGCCGGTTTCTGGAAACCCAAATCACGATTGATCCGAGTTTGACACATAGTAATTTTTGATTTTTTTCGTTGATCATCGTTCGAGAAACCGGCCGTTAGTGTTAAATTATTGATTTAATACGATATAATTTAATGAAGGTGGAGGATCGTGGATCAGATTTACACTGATGAATGCTGATTTCGGGAAGGTTTAACCTTAGCTGAATTACCTACTAAAGCAAAGTAATGAAATATGTAGGCTACGGAGCATTAAACATGGTCAATTTTCAAAACACCTATGACACCTATGAAGGTGTTAAGGTCACTGATTGCTCATGTTCGTTCACCTGGGTAAGTTATTAAAGCTGTTATCTTGTTGAAAGCTCTCCACTTGCAGTCCCCAGTGGGCTATACGATGGTTATTACATGAGACAACTTGGTTTGAGGTAAGCGCCGTATCGTGTAGTTTTTAATGGAGTTGGAAACTGCTAAAGACATTGCGATGGTTTGAAGATGCTATTTGACTGTTGTCTCTTACTTAGTTATAATTAGATATGCTTTGGGTTTTAACATCAATTCCCAAGAATCAACTTCAATTTTATAAATAAAAGAAAATAACTTCTACAAAAAGAAATCAGTAGGCAATTGTTTTTTCTTGAATAATAACTTCTGTTAAGTATTGGTTTTTATAAAACTTAAATAATCGAGGAAAGTTGTGCTATCGACTACGGTATAAGTATTTGACTTTTATTCGGCAATCACGATACACTCTATCATAAGTAAAATTTTATTTGTCGATGTTTTTTCTAAAATATATAAATAAAATAATGTATGAATACCAAGCAATATATATTTTTGTTCAATTTAGTTACACAAGGTGTGAAAAGCATACGATAAATAATATTCACTCAAATATTTTTAGAGTTTTAGGAAACATAAAAAAATGAATCGAGCTATTTTCTATTGCGATACGAGTGGACTGTAGCTCACGTAGTTTAGAGCTGGGTAAACTCATTAGACTGATGTTCGCTCTAATAGCATTATAGCTCAAACAGACATCATTGATGCTACTGCATTGCAGTTGCACTGAGTAATGCCTCCAAAATTGATGATCAGAGTGTTTGTTTCAAGCTTTTGTGGATTAAAATACTAAAATATATTTTAGTCGTGTGGAAATAGTCAAATTGCCAAAATTAACCCGTTCACTTTCTAAAGCATTCTCAAAGAAGTTTAAAAAAATTGTGAAGAAGCATACCATTTTGTGTACGGTGGCTACTACACTATTCACAAATTCAATAACCATACTAGCTACATTTCTGTGAAGCTATGTGAAAAATGCATTTTAATATCGCTTTAGATAATGTACTGCCCTTTACAATTTCACAAGCCAACAGCAGTTCGTATCGCGTTTTTGAGTTACAAATGGATTTTAATATTACTCCGAGGCAAATGTTCTTTCAGCATGTGTTCACTTATTTAGATTAGTTTTATACCAATGCTAATTTAAAATACTAATTTTAAAACCTTATTTTAAAATTAGATTGTGTTGCATTAAGTGTGTTTATTTTAATTAACACAATATGTGTTAATTAAAATAAATCGGGGTAATACTTTGAAACTCAAAGGACATGTTATAAAATGGGCTTAAAATAATTTTGTTTCTGAACAACTATCATATGCGGTTTTTCTGATAGAGAATATTATCCACTATAGCCTTACAAAAACAAAAATAATATTAGAAACGCCATTTATTTAATAATTACATATTAAATCCGATTATTTTTTTCATCATTATATTATTTCTGCACAAAAAAACAATGGTTAAATACGGTTTTATAAAGCATATTATGAACCTTAATGTTAATAAAATATTTTAAAACAGTGGCAATAAACAATTAAAACCAACGAATTATTTCTGTTATGTAGGATTGGGATGTATGGTAATGATTCCTTTGCCTCCATAAAAACATTACCTCAGTTACTGTCAGTCATGTTGTCACACTTGTCAGTTGTCATTTCACTTGTCGGTCTTGTCACTGTCAAAAGTGTCAAAGTTACTATTTTCCCGTTTGTTTACGATTGAATAGTTGTTATTTGTGATTATGGATAAATAACATGATAGGGATGAACTATAATTTGTGATTTTATCATCATTAAGTCGGTAAACTGCAGAATGACTACTGATGGCTCAATCATCATCAACATAATTTCAGCCAATATCCATCCACTACTGAACGTAACCAAGAGCAAGGGCAATGATTTCAATATGATTCAATGAATGATATGCGTTTTCCATGGTGGGCCAGTAAACAGAGCAGATTGAAACTGAATAGTTGCTCCAGCGTAGTTACTCTAAATAGTTAGAATAGGTGAACATTTATTTTAGGTAGAGAAATAAAAAAAATATTACACGTGTTGGGATGGGAATGTCCAACCACGGAATGTACAGCCTTGGAAAACACGACCATGGAATTGGCGACCATTGCTCCGATTGGTAGAAAGCGTAGCCTATGCTTCCTTTAGATGAAACCACAGATGAATATGTTACTATCCCATTTTGATAAAGATGAACTGCACAGAATATAATATGAAAAGAAAACAATCCAATTCAATAATTGTTGTCTAGCAAATAGTTCAACACATGTAGGTTCTGGCGCGGTTTTCTACATCAAACTAACGCTCGTCGCTTCGCTCCTCGCACCTACTGTCACACATCACACGTAAAACAAAATAAGTTTAAAAATAATATTTTGACAGTGGCATAGTTAGCTACTTTTACAAGAGTAAGTGCAAACGAAACATATGCTATGACGTCATTTGGCATCAAATTCCCAACACGTATCGGGAATGTACAACCATGGAAAACACAGCCACGAAATGCACAACTATAGAATTGGATGCCAAAATGGTCACCAATTCCGGGCTGTGCATTCCGTGGCTGTGTTTTCCATGGTTGTGTAATCACGGCACCCTTCACAATAATGACATCCAAGAGAATAGTGTTGCCAAAGTAAATAATAACTGTGGGTTGCAATTTTATTTTTTTAAACAATATTTTTTGTAAATGTTATAACTATAGATTGGTGATTCAAAAAAAATTAAAAAAAATATGTAAATTCTCAATATTTTATGTACTTTCATAAAAGTATAATTTCATGTCTGTTCATAGACGTTCCGAATAAAAGCCCAGCCTTCATAGAAAAACCTAACATGTCCTTTTCCGAGGGATCACATTTTAACGTATGTATGTTCTGCTGGACTAGGATAGGAAAAGGATTATCATTTTTTAATATACACTCACCTAGCCAAACAGTGTTGTGTTCACTCTCGCAGTGTTCAAGTTCTGGTCTGATATGGACGTCATCATCGTTATGCCTTGGGGCTTCAAGTGGAAAGGTCTCCACTTTCCTCTGTAAAGGATCTCGGATCTGCCACGCAGAGAGAAGTGTCACGTCGAGTACAAGCAGACCGCCGACCATTGTAAATAGTTTCCATCCATGTAGTCCTTTCTGGAGTCGAAATAATTGCGTCCGTTTTGAATATGTAGATAAACACAACTTAGTAACCAACACATTTTTTCAGAACATAACACGCATACCCTTTTTTCATAATAGACTTCGGTAAGTAATTATAAATACTGACCCCCTATCTTATTCAAAGTTACCGTTGACTTTATGTCATCATTACGTATGGTAATCAATACATCAAGTCTGCGCTAACTTTTTATAAGATATACCGTAATAAGAGAAAGTCAAAGTCAAAAATTACTTTATTCAGTAAAATCACAAGGATCATTTAGAATTTTATTCTTAACTGTTGGGTCTCATGGTACATAAGTTCATAATTCTCTCAGCTGTAGCAAAAAATCACAAGCACAAAGGACTGGAGATTGAATTTACGATAATTTAACTTTAGATTTTAAAATAAAATAATGCTTATTTACTCGTAGTTCTCCGAAAACTATATTATAAAATAATACGGAATTAAAGTTAGTATTCATTCCAGTGAGTCTTCTGAGTCTAAGTAGGTATATCAATAAAAGTTTAGTCTTTCAAAGTAAACTATAATCTAATTTAGCGCTTGTAGAACATACAGCAAAGCGTATCTTAGACAAAGGAGTAGCTTTTAAAGGAAGCTAGAGGACAGTCACTCGGAATGTTTAGCCTAGTTTTGAGTGCTCGCCGCCGTCTTAGTTGAATCCAACTTGACAATGAATAAGTGTTGTTGGTTTTAATACCCACTGCTGCCGCCAACAATAATAAAACCTATTTCTGTTCGAGCTATAAAATATTACATTTTGTGTATATGTAACCCAGATACAGAAAGCGGAATATAAAGCGTCAAAATCCATATTTTCAAAGTATTGGAATATCGGAGCCTGAAACGACGCACTTAAATTTTTATGTCCAATTTTATTTCAACTTGCGTCAAACAAGCGTTGACGTTGGAATGTACACAGATTGTTTACGTAACCAGAGACCGATGGGTATAAAGTATGAGGTGGTGGACAACTCTGCTAACCTAATTATAAAGGATACCCTAAAGCATCAAAGGTCTCGGTGGTTTATCGATTGCTACGCCCAGAAATTGGTATAAGTGCCTTTAAAAGCATCAATAACTTAAGTTTGCAAGCGCAACGTATATACTTTACACATTTCAATAAAAAAATGACGATCTCTTACTATATACTCCGCTGCATCTTGTCGCTGCTGATAAAAACAGAGGTGAGAAATTCTGCTTTTGTATAGATAGGATAATATAGATATTCTGTGACACTCTTACTTTAACTAATACTATAACTATACAATATCGTTGCGCTTTTATTTTGCATTTTGTTTTACACTCACCCCTTTTGAAGTAGCCTTTGGTTCCGCCTTCGGCTTCGTCGTGTGTCTGTGCACTCGCCATACTTTGGTGAACATTGCTCCGTAAGCCATTGAGAAGCCCATGGCTAAGAGCCAGGCTCGCGCGGCGCAAAGGCCGGGGAAGGAAGAGGCTTGCACCCATCGTCCGTCAACACCTAACGCTACAGCAGCAGCTAAGCAAACGCAGCAACCGCATAGCATCACTGTGTTGCACGCAGGATGTGACCACAGAATTACCCTGTATAAGAAACTTCAAATCACAAAACAAGTATAGCTGAGATCAGTGATAGACATAAGGAAGAGACGCACAAAACATGATTAGTATCTCTTTTGGATTTAGCAGGGGAAATACTTCCAACGTAGATAATTATTTGTTTGACACGCAAAGCAATTAAGTTACTTGCGCTGTTAAGTTCCGGTTAAATTAATAACAAACTCAAAAAGTTATGAAATGCAATGCCTCACAGGGTACGTTTCAAGTTAACGTGCTCTATTAGGCTCGCCTGATGAGGGCGGTACAGATACAGACAGATAGTTTGTCATCATCTAAAGTATGCCGAGTACTTCTCCCATTATTTCATTTCATACAAATATCTCAGTCGTCGATTCCTATGTAACAACTTCGGTATTGGAAACGATTGAATTGATTTAAGTCTACATGGCTGGAGGACCAATCTCGCGAACTAGCTTTCAGAAAATACTTTTTATTTTTTGAAGCATCGGCAATCTTTCTGCGGGTTTTATCCATTTTTAAACCTTTTAAACGTTTCTGTTTGTGGTCAGGATTAAGTAAACACGTATAATTATCCTTTTGTGTATCTTACTAGACGTCAGCTTTTCTCGTATTAACCATGCCCTAACCAGCGGATAAAGCTGACTAGACTGATGATGCAATAAATGTTAAGAAATATACCAATTTAGTATCTCGTTAATCGGGGAATGAGAAAATACATTTGTTTCATGAAAACATACAAACTTTGTTCTATCTAACGTAAATTCAAGGGTACCTACCTATATATAGCTAGTCAAGCCATAAACCTAACAGAACACTTTTAAGCACATCGCCAAATGTTGGATTTTAACGACTGTTCTGCGTCCGTTAAAACGGGACCCAAGTTTTAGCTGGGTAGGTTTACAAAGTTACATTTATGGCATTGTGAATCGCAGGAATTATATTTATGTGAGGTGAAAGAGACTTAACACCTTCATACCTCAAAGTGGACTAGTTTATCGTGGGCCTTCAGTTTGAATCAAACGACGTTCCGATATCAGCCTAGATAGGCTGTAATTTAAAATACCAAACTTTTGTGGCCCACTGCTTTGTTTTTGGTGAATCCAATCGTAAAATAGATCGATTCGCATGCAAAAGTTCTTTTTATACGAAACAAATAATACATAGGGCAAATTCTTCTTTGCAGTTGTGGAAGTTTCTTTATGTAATCTATAGAGAGCTCATTCTTGAAAACTGATACTGTGCAGTGACGTCAAAGTTAAACGCTAAAATATTTGTCGCTACAGTCAGCAACAAAAACATATTAAAATTTATATATTGCAAACATAATTATAGTTTCATCATTTATATTGTACCTTTGGGTGGTAAATATGTGAGTCAAAAATTTAATGAGCTAACGTTTAAAATGAATCTCTTTTATTTCGATAAAAATATTTAAAAAATACTACAATCAAGTAGATTTATGTTGCTATTGTTTTTAGATCTACATTTATTTATGTGGTTGTCTGTACAATGCTGTTTCGCTTCCAAGGTTTTATTTTAAAGACGTCGGTTTTACTTTCGGCAAATTATATATGCGATAAGACCGCCTATTGTAGGGCTAATTTTAATAATTGTAACTCAATTTATTAGTCCTTAATAAAGAATTTATTATTATTATTATTATTATTAATTGATTTTGTGATATTGATTGAAACCGTTGTTTTTTATAGCTAGCTGGTTGTATCGTTTTAGAGCTTCCGTCGAAATGAAGATTCCCTTAAACTATTTGTCTCAGTAAAGGGCTGGTTCTTGACATTGATATGGGACACGTAAAGGATTTTCGTGACATTTTTTACTCGATTGTGTTCAGAAAAGGTTTTCTATTGTTAGTGAAAAAAAACCTAGCTTTGGACAATATTATCATTCAATCTATTTATGTTCTTAAATAATGTTTTATTTTCAGTTTACCTCAACTAACTATAAAAAAAATAAAGTTCATATCAGTTGTCAAGTAAAATTGTAATATTAAATTGTATTGTAGTAGACTAAAAGCCACTTATAGATTTGCCTGTTTAAAAAAGAAATAAGAAATTGTATTTGTATAAAAAAACTGCAGCTAGTTTTCATGTGTACCTATCTTGGAAATCTTTCTTTATTCATTATTGTACACAAAATAAGACATACACAAGACAGAAATAGATGACATGTACAAAGGCGAGCTTAACCCTAAGAAGAGTTCTCTTACAGCAAACTCAGCAAATCTTTTTAAAGTGATTATCTTTTTGAAAGTATGTCTACTATTTCCTATACATTTATTGTATCAGTACCTCTACCATGAGATGTCACAGTAAAATCGCCTGACTTTACTACAGTAGTTACGTCAATATTAGTATTACGAATTTTAGTACCCAACTATCCGCTAGAGGCGTTGTACAAATCTTCATACATTTTTTTAACTACAGACGCTAGCGAGTATAGTAAATATAGTATAGTAAAAACTCATGGTAGAGCCACTGATATTTTCTGCTGAATAAATATGTGTGCAAAATCATACGTTACCTTCTCCGCCTGTGAACGATGTTGAATATAATGAGCGCTATAGCCGCCAGAATGCCGGCTACGCAGAGAGCTGTCATGCACGCGAACAGCGGCAGAGACACCGTGCGGAGTTCCTTCACGATCACCGTCCGATCTGGAGGGACTTTACCACCTGCAAAGAAACATCCAGTTTGAAACTTTAACTTGCTCGGATTTGGCTTTCAAATGTTGTCAATATGATATTGCCAAACTCATTTAATTGTTAGACTTACCTAGAATTAAAGTATGAAAACTGTTGGTAGACCTAATAAATAAATAAATATGGAAAATGTTCCTTGTTGTTTTTCTAACGTTTAAAGTTAGTCTAAAGTTTAGTCTAAATATTTAAAAACATATATAGGGCATATAGCCCTCTTATAAGTATAGTTGGCGTCTTGGTGGCTACCAAAAAGTTTTTGCGATTATTATTATTTATATTCTTTTAGTTTTTAAATATTTAGACTTAAATATTTTGCATTCTATCATATAAATAGGTATCTAAAGTTTTATTTAAAAGTTTTATTCAAATTAGTCGAGTATACAATAATTAATGCATATTTTACTGGTAGTTTCTTATCGTGCCGATATACGTATCAGAAAGAAATAAAACAAATCATAATAACTTGTTTATAGGTTTAGGTATAGTCTTACATAATTAATAGACATCCCAAAACCTTCTTTCAGGAATTTGTGTCAGGGTCAGACTTGCGAAGAGCATAAAACAATCGTAAAACACTCGAGCACAAGTCTTGGTACTGAGCAGCAATTGATTTATATCCATGATTTATTTGCAAAACAAATGGAAGAAAACCTTACCTTTGATTAATGGACAATACGAAAAATAAATGAAACAGCTAAATCGTATCAAACCATTGTAAAATATTGCTTTCAGATAAAGTTTTTGTATCGAACAGTTTGGAAATACGTAAAGTGGTTTTGTATCGTACTTAAACCTTTTGTAATATGTTACTATTTTACCAAAGCCACTGATCATACATATTATAAACTTGTACCAAAGATAAGTAAGTTCAGCTAATAGTTATGTAACTTCTTATCAAAAAAAATCTCAGGTAGCTTTATTTTCTTACATAAGTTTAGATTTTGGCAAAGAAGATTTCAGAACTTCTTATGAAAATTTCGGATTCATAAGTACAAATTGGCGATATAATTTACCTAAGCCTCGAGCTAAATTAAATTGGATATATTCTAGTCACGAGTAAAAACCTTTTTATTTTTCTTATCACACGCAGAATGTAACTACGAAGATTCAATTTACTTACTGAGAACTAAACTCTCGCTTTGTTACCCTCAGGCTCCTTTATTTTGGACTGTTATTTGCTTTGTGGCGTCAAAGTGGTTCTCTTCGATCGAACGTGTCTAAATAACTCTCAATTGAGTTCTAGCGTTTATTCTTACAAGTATTTCAACATTTGTTTTATCAAGGCTTTTTTTCATAAATGGGGTATTTGAGTTTGTAATCTTTCTTCTATATGTATAATGATTAAGATAGAGTGAATGTATCTATATGAAACTCTAATGATTTGAAAAAAAAAAAGAACACAATAGTTTTAGAAGTATTTGTAAGTTTCGACCCTGCATACAAAGTATACAGTCAGTTTTCTTTTAAAATTGGTGTATAATAACAAAATTTGCTATCTACCTACTTATCTACGGTAGGCACTAGGCACTGTACATAGGTACATAAAAACTCAACTAGGCCTTCTGTAGGTACTAAGTTTACCGTGTTCATGGCTATTCTAACGAATTGCGGTTAAAAATATGTTTCTAAAGAATAATAAGCAAGATTGTAATCAAAAGATAACTATTGTATCACAAAAATAATCAAGAGCATACTTAACATTTTTATTGCACCGTCACCAGTGAGATATGAAATTGCCTCCACTTTTACACAAGCTATAAAACAAGCTGCTAAAGCTCGGCTGCGTTGACGGGAATTTTTCACATTTGTTACTACAAGGTTTGTATATTTTTGTAGAGGGAATCGTTTACCACTGCAAAGTCTGGAAAAGCTAAAATTTTTGCTCAAACATAAAATATGAGATTCGTGCATATCACTGTATTTCAGTTTTTATGACGGCGACATTACATACACAAATTGGAGTGGATAGCGCAACATGAAATATTTCTGCTGTCACAAGATATGACTGGTGCATGCATAGTGCATCGAGTTTCACATTTCAACATTTACATACCTAATTAATTTCATTCGTCCCCAACGTTCGTTATTTCAGCGGACGACTTATAATATCTGAATATAAAACTTTTACGGAGTCTCGTAGCTATGTTTAAAATGATTGCAGATACCTACCTACATAATGGTAAAACAATTTGTTTTATTTTAATTTTCTATACTAACCTGACAATACCTACAGTTATAACGAGCTGTAAAAATATTTAAATTGCAACATGTTGATGCAGTTTCCTTGATAGCAATCTGAATTATGGATTGAAACTAAACAAATTCTAAACCATCGTTGTCCTAAAGATCATAGAATAAGTACATATTCAAAAAAGCTATAAAAAGGTACTCACCAACCCATCGTTCCCGGTCGAGCCACGTCAGGTTATCAGCTTGTGTATCGTAGTAGCCGAGCTTCACGTAATGGTTGTCCGTCAACTGTTCTATCTGTGTGAGCGCTATTCTGTCACCTTGCGATGAAAATGCTACTAAACCCTGAAAAAATAATAAACTGTATTGAAGAATATCTTATATTTAAATAATATCAAATTAGTGATTTAAAAGAATTCCATATAGATTTGAGTAGAATCGAGAATCTTAAGACATGGATAAACTCAACGTTCATGATAAAAATTCAAGGAAACTTTAAAAGGAGAAATTATAAGTGAACTTTTATAGTTACATTGATAATGGGGTAAATAATTCACAAATAAACTTACTAGGTACTATTACAATATAATGGTGAGGTTAAAATCAATTTTGGATATCTTTTGCGTATGGTATTGTCCTTTGAAACCTTCGTCTCTTAAAATACTTTATGATTATGACGTTAAAACAGAAGACTATCGCAGAATTGGGACAGTCCATTACTAAAGAAGTTCAAATAAATGCAAACTAACCGATGTCCGACAAACAAAAAACAAATTAGCCTTTTTAGCGACAGTGGGTAACAATCTAATGTAAAATCTTTGACATTTGAACCATATGGTGTAAATAAAAAATTAACTGATAATTTGTTTCTGCAATCGTCAATTAGCTATTAATATTGATATCATTAAATTGCGTCAGCTGTGTAATCTCATCTAAATAACCTTAATCTATGTAATTGATCGGCTAACTAATACGCTGATATTCTAATTACTCGCTAATTTAATGGTTTACATTCATAGTTTAGAAGCTAGAGCACAACAGTAGTTTTTATCACATATGAAAAACAAATTGATAAAGCAATATAGGAATTTAGTTAATAGTCTGGAAGTTTGGACGTGTATTTGACAATACCCCTGAGGCGTCTACAATGTATCTTCCGAAACTATACCTAACCCAGAAACGATGTCTATCGTATCAGTCCATCTCGCTGTTAATCGTTAGATAATATTATGCTAATTATTTCACTAAATAATTATATTATGAAACCCTCTAAAATCTTTGTTTGTTATCTATTGCTTTTGAGTTTTTAAGTAGTCTTAAAAATAATTTGTATAGGTTCTGTTTGAGCCAGCATTGGTTATATATAAGTACTTTTCAAGTGTTCTATGATTGTAGTGTTAATCGATTTTGGTTATATTTGGTTGCCAACGGCTGTATTAGCGAATAGCTGTCTATAAATATAATATCAAGGAGAACTAACTAAAAGCTTTTATATTTCTCGATTTAATTGGACATAATATATTTTATTAATAAGCACCACAGCGTGAAGATTAGCAGATAATTCTAAGAATTTTAAATAGGACCATTATTTATTATAGGTAATTATAGATCCTGGCTGGAATGTAGGTAATCAAGCTTCATTCATGCGAATTGATTTCATAGACATAATGACGTATATAGTAATGACAATAGAGATATACTACGATTCGTATCATAGAAGTATGAATATTAGTAATGCGTAGTATGTTATAGGTAGGTTCTACTAAATATATTCTGATTGCTTCATGCTTCTGTTATGGTAGAATTTTGCTAGATAATCACTGTTGTTGTATGTTGTGATTTTTGTGACTAAAAAGATACTAATTATTTTGTTTTGTTTTTCCTCGAGTCTAACTATCGTTACAATCTCATTAGTAAAACCTAAAAAGTTAATAATAATAGCTTCCGGTGTATTTTTATTTTAAACTAATCCAACCCTAACTTATTTTACATAATTTACAGAATAATTTTCTAATTCTATTACCTATTTTAGGAAACGTACTTAAATTAAAAATACAATATGGCTGGTTTTTATAACAAAACATTTCTGAACCTAGTCTCATTCACTAACTATGTCGACTGTACCATCCCTTGGGATTTGTGTATCTGCATTCTCTGCGTAGTTGTAAGATTGCAACCCCTGAGCAATTTATATCTACAATTTGCCGACGCGACATTGTTTTTTATGTATTTTGCTCTGGGACTGGGACGTAGTTGGATTTTGTTTCTTTCCTACTTGAATTATGTGTATTAACCCTGCATATTATTTACCAAAGCTATTTTTTATTCTTGCTATTATACTTAATGGAAATCATAAAAAACTCTTACAATAGAGTTCATTGCAATGATAGTAAAGCAATGAGAATTTTTCATTTTGCGAAAATTAGTAATCTCTACTCTGATACTGATACAATTATGGGCTTAACACCTTTTTAAGATTGACTTATTGCATTTTCTTACAGGACACTGGCATTAGGCATTACTGAAGGCAGAGGTGATCTCAATAGATGAACTTGCTACTATCTGCTATTAGCTGGTTACACTTAAAAAAAAACTTACCGAGACCCCTAAAAATGATGTGGAGTTTATGGCCTCGTAGATGTCATCAGCTATCTTCTTGTTCGTGTATGTGAAGTTTTTTAAGCTCAGGCCGCTTTTTTGTAGTTTTTTCATCGTTTTGTTAAATGCTAAAACAGAATAATATGCATTAGCTTTGGAATAGAATACATTTATTACAAAACAGTACCTATGGAAGTTGTACGAAAACATACGTATGTATTTTGGTCCATTTGGTCAGTGGTAGTCAGCTTTTAAAAATTAGGTATATTTAAAATCTAAGCTATATTCTAAAAAACTATATACTTTCATAACATGCGGTATTATTTCCATAAACCGATTTTCTAACATAACAGAAGTGTATGATTATATTTTACATCATAATTTATTTAAGCTGCCAAGCCTCCATTAGAATGAATAAAAAGATTTTATTGAAACTATTAATGAATCTTGTAAGATCCAAGAAACTAAGCGTTCATTATTAGTTTTTTAGTAAAAAATGTTTTCTAGTTAGATTAAATGAACTTCAGTAGAAACACATTAACTAGGAACGAGTTGGAATCCAAAGTAATTTGATCACTTTGCAGTTAGCTGGCAGTAACTACCTAGAACAATAGTAGTTGTTAGAGTTTGTTTGCTAATTTAAATTTTCCAAAAAGATCAGATTTATATTAACCTATTTTTAGTTCAAACAGAATAACATCAAAATTCGTACCTATACTAATTATCGTACCAAAGTCTCCTTAACGTTTTACTAACTAAGCTGGTTAAAGTTACTGTTATGTTTTCTGTCATTGACAGTTTATTACAGAACCGGTTAACATTTCAGGAATCATGCATGAGTAAGCATATAAAGTTTTTGACATAACCCAAAACGGTACCTTGTACTGTAATTATTATGTATTTTGGTGACACGTTTCGTTCGCTATGTTCAAGAGCGTGACTTTACGCAAATACTGCTAATGATTGCTGCCAGTAATTTCGTGTCAATTACGCCACCATTTACAACGTAATGTTTATAAATACATATTCATCTCATATATTAATTTACAGGCGTCATAGCTCTTTATAAACTATAGCCTATGAGTTATTCTGATGTATAACCTACATTATTGCAAAGTTTCATTAAAATCTATTCAGTAGTTTTTGCGTGAAAGAGTAAAAAACATACATCCATCCACACGTCCATCCATACAAACTTTTGCGTTTATAATATAAGTAGGATTCATATTGCAAGATACATACTAACTAGTAATTAAACTTCCATAATACTATGCCAATATTTAAGTTCCGTAGTAAATTATTTGAATACCCTTAGGAGGTACGATGCGTAGGTTTTACATGAGCTATAACAGTATACCTCCAAATTAATATTCTGTTGAAGCGTGTTACAGTAAGAATTATTCATAAAGACGGATGTTAACATTAGCATAATGGTATGCTTACTTATCTTTAACAATTACTCTGTGATGTTGAAACACCTGTTCAAAAAATCTCTTGGAACGCAAGCAAACAGGAATTTTACACAAATATTAACAAAAAAATGTTATCATTATCATCGAATTAAAGAATAATAATGATAGACTTCAATTTTGCGCGATCTTCATTTGGACTACCTTTAGGCTACCCCACGCAAAAAGATTCAATATCGTTATTTTTCTCATTATATTTGATAGAAAAGTTGGAAAAACTGTGGTTGACGGAAGTCAGACAGAAACGAATTCGATTTTGTAGGTCATTACATAATACAGGGTGTAACGAGAGTTACACCCTGTATTATGTATCGATTTTGTAGGTCATTACATAATACAGGGTGTAACGAGAGTTACACCCTGTATTATGTATTACATAATACAATTACATAACATACATAATACAATTATGTACATTAATGTTGTATCTATAAGTCATAGACCGATTTTACTGTTTAATTGCGCGCTATTTCAGAAACAAGTTTAAGGTGCTCAAACAAATAACTTATTTTAGTACCTACATACAGAAAACTTTTTAATAATACTTATGTAAAAGGTTACCTAAAGCGACTGCCCAAACTGCGTCGTAGGCCAATGGTGCCTCTTGGTATCCCTCAGGGTACTTTTCTCCGTCAATGTCATAGCCGGCTGCTTTCAAGGCTTCGTTCAATCGTAACCTGTTAAATAAAATATTGATATATAATAATTCATTTCATAAGAATGGTGAACCAGTTAAATAAGTACATATACCCAAGCCCAAATAGAATACGTCACTATTATTAACCTTTTTGGATTTTTCGTTTTGCTCAACTCAACTCATCCCCTTCCCCTTCCCGACCTCAGAACGCCCGTAATTTTTTTTTTACTTTTTATAATATTCTCCTCCTTTGTATATTCTTTACTATTATTTTTTTCACTTTTTATTATTTTTAAAGGATTCCTGGTCTGTAGTACCACTCTCCCAGCTACATCTGCATACATATTTAAAGAAGAATATCGAGAGTAACATTTTCATAGGAACATAGCGCAGTGGTAAAATGTAGCCGCAGAACCTATTTCCATTTTTATTGTGCCTTTTAGTTTTTCTTTATCTTACTGCTGCTTATAATATAAACAACACAAATGATATTATTTATGTTATCGATTATAAGTGTAGTAAGTAATTTAAGATCATGCTCATGTACAGCTTCTAAATTCTAAACCTCCATGCAGTAATAACGTTTCTTGTTTGGTTTGTATTCACACCAGCTCTCACATCATAAAATAGTTGGCGTAAACTTGTTAGTTATTATTCTGCATTATGTACGTCTATTTTGTTCGCAAAGCTACTGACTGCGATGAAAAGCTTATTGCTATAGGCCCCCGGGACTCCGACGGTACTTAGCTTTGTTCAGGAGCGAAGACTTTCTTGGCATAAGTGCACGGTGCAGCAAAGGGGAAACGAGTTGGATGCATTAGAAGGCTTTTATAAACTTCATTTCTCTGTTGCTATGCGGAACTTTTTTCAAACTCTCAGTGGATTCTCACAAATTGTACAAAATAATTGTTATTATTTGTCTATGGATTTATTGCCTAACATCATGGTGGAAAAGAAAAAAATCATATTTTGCTGGTATTGAAGTCAAAGTTACGTTTTATACAACTTTATCGTGGTTCAGTCTGTGTCACCTTTTACTGTTTCAGGTTTGCAAGTCGTCTGAAACTGTGTCACCAAAAGAAATGAATCTCAGTCGTAAAAAAACTCTAAAAAGGTTGAAGGTGTGGAAAAGTAATGAAATTTTGTGTACAGAACTCCGTAGGCTAGTCTCCTACTCATACTTATTTAAGTTATATTGTGTTTTTATGACAAACTCGTTTGTGGGTTCAAAGGGATTGGGTTTCTCAAGGGTTTTCCAAATAATGCCAATTGTGTTTTCCTTGAAAATATTTCATATTGATAAAAAATATGACAAATTATCTATTTATGACGGTTTTAGCTTTAACTAAATTAAATTGAATTTAACAATTAAACAATTATGTTTTTGTCGGTGGAACTAAGATGCTGGTAAATAATAGTTTGTTATACAAGGTGCTAAATTCAGAGTAAAGATACTCATTATTTGTGTAGTACCTGCAGAATATGCAAGTGTGATCAGGAATTTTACGATGGAAACATTCTGACTGTCTATGGTTCAACCCTGACTAAAAGACTTAACTCTGGCATTATACTGCTAAAAAACTTTTAAATAAAATGCAATGTTATTAAATCCAAGGCTTATTCAGTGCTTAGTTGCGTGACAACGTGAGAAATAGACTGTTTATTATACGGAACTTAAGAATGTGGACCCTCCATAAAAATAAACTTTACTCATTGAATATGACAGAAAAGCTCACTGTCGTATTAATTTAAACACTTTAGGCAATTAATTGCCACGTCGTGCTCACAATTCTTTACGATTCATATCCCATACGTTTTTCATCTGCATAAATAATGAGTTTGCTCTCATTTTGCAGTCGGTTGGGTAACATTTTAGCAGTCTAAAAGTAACGTGGGAGAGAATTAGGACCTTATACTGTAGATAAAATACCTTTACTCGGTTTCAATATTAGGTAAGTACATCTTTTCAATAAGCATATATTTTTTTTTATTCTATGAAGTTTAGGGTTTTCGCGAATGTAAAGGATAAAAAAACACTGTTTAGATGTAGATCGACGGCTAATTATGTAATTCTTTACTCCAAACTAACAGAAAAGTCGAGACAAGGTACGAATTTATCAAGGATTATAATCTCACGCCAATTTTATTTCAGTTCTCAGAAACGATTGGATTCACTCGGCTGCTTGAAAAATGTGATAAAATGTTGTTGTCATGTTTTAAATAAATCAGTCCAACGCGTACCGAGTGATAAAAAGAAAACGTACGTGCACGCGATCAAAGAAAGCTGGTACGACGCGTTCGATCTAAGGATAATTTCGTCGGGTAAAGCCACTGTATGTAAAATTTAGATGATTTATATCCGAAAAAGCAAAGCTTGCGACTTATATAACACGATAATACTTTTATAAATTCTTCTTCATTGTATTTAATGATGTGCTTATAAAACTAATAAATGTTAGTCCATTTCCAACTATAGGTCCATAAAATTAACCTATTTTAATGTATCATAATATTTCGTTTCATTTTTATTTTGCTTCAAATTTTCGGCTACGTAGTAATGCAAAGCGTTCAATAGCGCATATAGACGACTAGCTTTCAATAGCATACATAAAAGTAGAAAGCACTCGGTATTATTCCTTCTATTTTGAATTCGTAATTGAACAAACAAGAATTTCGTTGAAGCTGCGAATTGTTGGCGTTGTGAAAGGGCAATATCGTATAATACTTGAAGTTGGTGCCAGGCTGGCCGTAAAGCTTTGACAGACTAAAATCGCTAGAGAACATAAAACGCCATGTATATTATCAACGTAGTAGATTGAAATATCGTTCTAGTTTTGAACGATATACCAAAGCAACTTTGAATTAAGTATTTAAAATGTCAATTTACAAATAGAATAAAATATTACGAAGTATTGGTTGAATCTCCCTCTGAGAACTGACCATATCATTATTCCGCAAGTCAAAGTCAAGGATTTTAGACACTACTTACCGAAAATCCTCCGATGTCATTCCAGAAATAGTTGTTTGGTTTGAGTTTTGATTCCACATGAGGGCTTCAGTTGTTAGATGCCCTTCTGCCGCTTCTCTCATCTGTTCCACCGTGCAGTCGATACCCTCACGCTCCAGGTTAGTTTCGAACCAATTGTCTTCGTACCACCCTGTGATACAAAGGGTTTGTAATTATCCGTGTAACTTATCTTATTCAACAAATAAGCACAGATTATTATAAACAGATTCATGGAGAATAATATAAATCACTTATATGTAACTATAAAAGGTGTTAAATTAATGACGTAGTTAATTGATAGTGTTGGTAACCAAATGAAACGACTGCGTCCGATACATTTGATTAATTTACGTTATGTGTCACAATAGAAAATAATTACTACCGTGTACTTGTACCAGCCTATTGTGCACGGTATAAACACAAAATTGTTCCCTTATTTGTACGCACGTAGCGTCGCACCCTCGGACCATTATTTATCCTTTTTCTAACCGATTCCTTTGTCCTGTTTGTTGGAAGAACCTGAGGCGAACAAATGTGTGTTTGCTGTGATGTCTCTTCCTGTCCAGTCTCGCCTACGGGCACACATTTCATTGGATTCGACCGAACGTCCAGAACCAATAATATGATTACCATATTTTTTCAAACATAGGTATGCATCAGTTATGAATTTAATATTGTATTTTATTACTACTTTTCCCATTCAGTTTTAAAATAAATTGGTATTTTGAAAACAACCGCTCGTGAAACACGCTGGGTTCTATGCATTGTTTAAATTTTGTAATTTTGAGATTGTGGCTACCGTAAGTATTTATGATGCTGATGACAAAGCAGACTTGGTACAGAATGTCAGGTATGTTTGTAATATTTTTTGGAAGGTATATCTAATCTAATACATAAACTGGATGTTATTAGACACACAAGTGTATATTGAATGAAAAGACCAGATGTTTATACATTTTTTGTCATCAAGGAAAGTTTTAATTGTCCGAAGCTTTTGGAATGGTTTTAAACACTATAATAATAGGTATGTGTAAAATCTTGATCATATAAATTTATAGGATTTACTTTTGCTCGCTAAGAGATCACTTCCTCTGTGTGATCAATGTTTGGACGTATAAAGCTTTATTGAGGAAGAAAAATGATCCTCGGAGGCTATATTAGGGCCAACTGGACGTTGATAACCTGCCGAACTTGGGCCGACGTTGGTACCACTGGCAGTTTGCCAAAACCGCGTAAGTAATATACCTATAGTGTCGCATTGAAAGCCTGAGACTACCCATAAGCTTTGGATAAGAAAATATGTGTTTTAATACCATTAATATACCATCCATGTTACTAAGAAGAAATCGCTATCAGCGATAAGGCCGCCCATTGTACTATTTTTAAGTTATTTCTAAGATGTTTTTTTGTATTTTCTGTTTGTGCAATAAAGTGTTATCTATCTATCTATCATATTGTTCAGTCACCGGACCGTTTTGGATGAAACGAATATTCATATTTAACACTTTATGCAGCTTTAGTACAACGCTGCTACATATTGTGTGATATTATATTATTATACTGATACTGTCATTTAACTAAAGCATCTAAAAATACGAAAAGAGCTTATTAAACATAAAAAATAAAACAGCAGTAAATCTTTGTAAAGCACGTCATGCAAATATCTATTTCCTTGGTTTATTTTACGCTCGGGTATCGTTATCGTAGTCCCTTCTCTTGTTCACTTCATTGGAAGGTTTTTCTTACTTCCATTACTGTCGCGCGCTGTGGTTTCTCTCCAGAGGTTTTGTTCAGAAAATTTATTAATAAATATCTCAGTCAGACCCAAGAGATTTGTTTATTAGAAAAACAATAAAGCTTATTGAACGATATTTACCTGCAGGAATAAACAGCATCCTGTTTATTTGTCGTGCTATTCAGCCAAACGTTAAATTCCATAAATTTATATAATAAAAGCGGTCGTAAGTCACAGAAACCGAA
This sequence comes from Ecliptopera silaceata, assembly GCA_932527185.1. Classification (NCBI taxonomy): domain Eukaryota; kingdom Metazoa; phylum Arthropoda; class Insecta; order Lepidoptera; family Geometridae; genus Ecliptopera; species Ecliptopera silaceata. Next base: position 7,900,757 of record OW052193.1, on the reverse strand, counting down.
TAATAACTCACACAAAGTAGGATTGAATTCTTGTGAGGGACATTTCTGCGAAATTATAATAATTCAAAGACGTGAGCGCGTCCCACGGAAAGGGATGATCTTTTGTTTGAATGTCAGTGGTCCAAAGCCGAGACCGATATTTTCTGGACTTTTGATTAATGTTATTTAGGGGGTTACAACATTATATTTCGTGAGGTTAACATTACAATGCCTTTCTTATGAATAATAAAGAGGGTACTTTGATGTCTTTTTGCAATAAACTTACCAATAAAGAACCAGACGTATGATTTTCCATACAATCGATGCTTATAAACTTCACAGAGCACCCTCCTGGCTGCGACTACGTAGAACAGGCCGACGATCACTCGTGCGTCCTGCCGCCGCAAATTGCGAACCGCGTCCGCCGGGTCCGACAGGAACGATTGCCGGGTCACGATCTCGATGCTCGCCTTTTTGCAATGCGCCTCTAAGTCTTCCACAGTCTGTTCAGATATATAATATTTAATCCGATTGGTACTGATTTGGGTCAGTTGAACTATCTATAGATCGTTTGCAACGGTCTGTAGATAGCTCAACTGTTTCTTATGTATTTTATATGCCAATGTACATTTTGTAAATACCTACTGTAATAGTCGCAAGTTTGTTTGTGAATGAAATTAATAATATTATTTAAAAAACTACAGGTTTATTAAACTACGAGAGCTTCACATTTCATCACCGATGAAACTGATGAAAAGGTATGCTTTTTTGTAACTTGGAATATTTTATTGTTACAGTGGTAATTTTCAGACCAATAAAAATCATAATTACAAAACTTATGTAATTGCTATAATTTTATTGGTAAATAAGATCTAGTAAGTTCCTACAGTGTTATGACGTAGTTGTTGACATCCTAAATAAAAGCATAATAATTTATAACTCATCAATTTATCTTTACCAATTGTAAGTAAGTATATAAAATTATACTAAGAAAAAACAAACAATAACTCGTGAGAGACGATGTTTATGATAAACCTATGCTATAAAGTGGCTAGATGAGCACATAATACCGTTGTAATCGAAAGAGAGGAGTATTTTGTGAAATAGCAAGTTTGCTTAAAAGTCTGTTAAACCAACTATGACTACACTTATTTTATGCTAAGAGCTTTTGCTAACGTTGTTACCCACAATACCCACTAAGTAAAGTTACCCAAAAAGGGAAATTTTGCATGGTCTTAAAAGCTGCTTTATTTTATAAAATATTCTTTTCCGCAATTTTTAATTTCATTGCATCTTTTCTGGGAACTTTTCTTTGTTAAAACTCGACTTGGGTTATATTTATTTATCTGAAACCTCTGACGTAGCGTAATGGGGCGTCTAAACGGGCCACACTTCACGGCAATTTGTGGCTGCAATACTGTGGCCGGCAACATTGCTACCAATACCAGCCACACTATGCAATATTTTAAGGATGGCCCGGCATTATAGCCACATATTTTTTGACATTTCGTCGGCCATTGTTGCTGGATTGTGTGGCTTATTAAAGGGTTCTGAATCAAAGGCCATACTATTGCAGCCATATTGCAACATGTTGCTTGCAATTGATTGCTCAGCCATAAAATGTTTTATTGATGGCTGGGCAATGTTTGCCAATCATTGCAGCCACAAATCGCCGCAAAACATTGCCCGTTTAGACGCCCCATAAGAGAAACTCGTTAATATTTTTCAAGAAAATTCTATGAGTATAATATTTAGCAAACAGGAATACCTACTACAAAATAGCTACATATTTTGATGTTGCAGTTGTTTTGTTTCCAAGCGTCACTTTTGCCGTAATTTTTCTCCCCGTGGGTGAAAGCAAAACAGAATGCGCGAACGTTTCAAACCCACTTATGCAGAAAAAACCAGGCCCGCTCTAATTACATTGAATCCAGCGTGAAAGACCCAACCCCATTCATTGCAAGCCACTACATACACACACTCCCTCCTCTCGCCACCGCAATATAAATGAACGCTTTTTATCTCACCTAAAATTTTCTTGCGTTATTTGATAGCTTGCGTTATTTTTACCTCGAATCAGCGTAGTCTAAAATTACAAATGAGCAAACCAAGTTTGTGTAAAATTATTAAGTAAATTATCCTACTAAATATTATTATATTATGTAAAAAATCACTCGTTTGGATGGTTGTGCAGACCATCCAAATAAAACATTCCATTATACCTACCGAAATAAATATTTAAAATATGTAAATAATTTAATTCACAGATTTTTCACTAAACTATCTAGTATTAAGCTAATATTTATACAATCGGAACGAAATTACCTTCTGATAGGATAATTAATTTTATGTTTTTGTAATTATGTATTTACTAAGAATACATATAAAAATATCAAAGTTTGTTATTACTGGCTATCGAACCCACACTATTAGCTTCTGTCAACTGAGCTGTGACGCAAATTGGTTATTTAATTATGTAAAGTATAATTTGGAACCTTTATTTAGGATAATAAACAATTCTTTATTTATTTCAGAAACTCAAAGAAAAAGCTTTGTAAAAATAAGTCATATTTATTAAATGACTGCGCCTTTTCCTTAAGAGGTATTAACAGGTACTTTGTTCATTTACTTAAACAGATTTTGTCTTCAACCGTTTTAAGGACAATTAGAGAGTTCAGAAGGTAAATCGGTTGGACAATAACTAATATTATGTATAGAAATGTTATCATAAAACACTACATAATATGCTCAACAATATAGTATGAATATCATAAACAGTACCTAACGTAAGAAACAAAAATAGTTACATACTTTTTTTGCTTCAAAATCGAATACTTATCTACCTTATTCTGGTTATTATTTATTATACACTATTACATATACCTACTCGTACTAGATTATATGGGAATTCATTTCAATTTACCTACTATCGGTTCAGTGCTTGTTTTTCAAGCATCCGATCTTCCGATCTTTACTTTTTTATAGCTACTGCACGAACGACTGGAAACTCTAAAGGCAATTTATATTCAATTACTTTGTAATTCAATCGGTAAATCGCAAAGAGGGATAAAAAAAAATTGGACAGCAATCTTTTGGGTGACAGTATAGCATGCGTTTTCGAAAGAGTTGAGTAATGAGAAAATTTTATGTGTCTGTCGCTATAAAGAAAACATTATTCACATAAATGCGTTCCTAGTATTCATTTATCATGCAAGAAAGCCTCGAGAGCCGCCTCTTCTCAGAACGATTATGTTCTCTTTATGGATATTGTTATAGCTTGTATGTATTTGTTCTGGCTCACTTCGATTATTCTGAATGTCGTTTTATGATTATACCTACACTTTCGATATATTCTCATAGTCCAATTGTCTATAACGGACTTTACCCACATGACTTATTTCAGCCGCTTCAGGCTTCAATGTCTTTCAATATCTTCGTATAAAATCAAAATTGCTCAAGGGCAATCACGAAGATCGTTTTGTCAGTCAGCAGACAAAGCGCCTCGCGTGTCATTCTCCACTCGATATGGTTAGGAACAACCGTTGTTTGAACGATTTCAATCACGCAACCGATATGGGGACACGAAAGCGACGTCCCTACACAACCACTACCCGTGATATCAGGCCATTATCACTGTTCAGCTGTTCACTGCTTCACAGGTTAGGCTACAAAACCCATTGTAATGCGAAGATAGCTACTACCAGATTGGTGAGCTCTTTGTTGAATTACAGACTTCAATAACAAACGTATCTATTTTGAACTATTAAATAAACATGTATTCACAAACATACTGAAGACTTTTACATTATTTACAAAATACATATAAACAGAAACAATTGAGCTATCTGTAGACCGTTCCAAACTATCTATAGTTAGCTGAACTGATCCAAATCAGAAGCGTACCCAAGATGGTTGCATTGCCGCGCTGTATAGCAATGCTGTTGCGTTGGGCCAGATACTACTTACTCTTTTATAAAATACCCAAAATGTGATGGTGAACGGTAAAAAAACAGTTGCTAATTTCACTTTAGTTGTAAAAGAGAACATTTATCTGAGGACTGTTTCAGACGATACTCGGGCAGACAACCGACGGTCTGTGGCAGCCGCAATTAACTCTCCTATTACATGAGTAAATTGTTCTCTGGTTCGCTCTCTTTAGTTTTAATAAAAGAGTGGTATAATATTACATTTCATGGTGAATTCAGTTTTTACTAAGTACAAGAAGGAGCATAAATACCAGTACATCAAAGTAAGGCTTTTTATGAATGATAAAAGTATCGTTCGGAAATCAGCAATGTAGTGTGTAGAATGTGCTTCCAATAACACTATATTTTTATCAACTACTTATTCGATAAAAACTGTATGAATAAAGACCGTGGTAGCACGGGTCGACGTACAGAATTTTATAAAACTAGTACTTAAGTATTGAATGTGTATGCATTTCCATTAAGCGCTTGGACTTACACATAATATTGACTAAACTGTAAGAGGGATGATAAACGCGTACTTGAAGCAGATCTATTTCGGTTGAAGTCATTATGTAAACCGCTTAAAATAATACTAAGTATACCGACAAACAACAATAATTTACCTATATGAATAAGAACTTACTGATATGAAGACCTCTTCAGCTTGCTGCAAGATTGCTATCCTGGACCATCCGAACTTCTGCATGAGTTTGATTCTTGTGGGGTTGTGGACCGTGGCTGATGGATGAGTGCGGAACAAGGTGGGGAAGCGAGCTCGATCTGATAGCGCCGGTGATGACGCCCCGTAGCACAGCTAGAAAAAATATGTACGTATTGATTTTTAACAAATGCATGATGAAAATTGTAATCCCGGTGGATCAGCTAGAACTAATTGAAATCAAATTGAACCGGATCCCTATTGTACGTATTTTCAGATACATTGGCATTGTATACAATTCGTAAAAGCTCACTAGCTTTTGCAATTCAAGGTGTGAGTCTCAAAAATGGCAAAACGAGAGCGTATGGTCTAAGAAAGGCTGACCCAAATCGAAACGGGAACAAGGTCGAGACAAAAATTTTTGTGCAATGAAATGCATGAATGGGGGCGCAAATCTGTTGGATAAATTCTGAACTGTATAAAGATGCGGTAGAAATTACCTACATATTTAGCATCATAACCCTCTTATTAATACACTAAATACATGTAATAACTTTGAAAGTTTTATATTTGTTTGAAATCTGTTTTATTAATTAGCTACACTATAGTTCGAAACATCAAAGCGAGACATCAAATTCAGGCATCTACCAAAGTTTCTACACGTCCTAAACGCTCAAAGTTCTGTGCAAGTCAATACAGTTACTCAGCATCCTGTGGAAGCATGCCAGTATGGACAGATTATAGAAATACAAATTTCTAAAATATTTTCAACATACTGTGTTATTTTTAGCAAATTAGTATCGTATTAATATCGTGCCTTGATAATGACAAAATCATTGTGTTGCTCTTCAATTTATATTCATTGGCATTAAATAAATATTCACTTTGGTGTAATCTAAAAAGCGTTTGCAGAATGTTTGCTAAGTGTTTTAACTATTTACAGAAACAAAGTGAATGTAAATAAAAAAAGCTCAAGTAAGGGTTTTTTTATAGGCCGAACTTATTAGCATATTAATTGAATTGGTAAAACTCGGTCAGGATCAATCAGCTTGAATGTATAACGAAGTAAAATTGTATTCCAGCAATTACGGTTTTCCAACGTAATGTACCTGGTAGCTTCGAAATGAAACACTTCATAGCATGCTTCAGCATTACATTTTGGTTTTTGAAAAAGATCCCTTTAATGAAGTCTTCTAAATAAAACGTAGCTTTTATTTTACGACCTTTGTAGTTTCTTTTGAAATATTAGTGAAATAAAAATCTAAAAGTGTTTTTGACACTGAATTAAGACGTCACCGAAGAGACCAAACTCTACATTAAAAAATATAATGTGGTGAATGTCCATGACATTATATTTATAATGTAAAGTTAAGTCTCTTCCCCGCCAGTTTATAAAACAAAAATCGTGATGAAACTCATTACGGCTCGAGTTATAAAAACAGCGTTCAACAGAGCTTCAACTCATAAACGAGCTGTCGAATCCACTCCAACATCATTATCCAATCAAAATACATTATGTTCCCAAATCTGACCCTTGCTCGCTTGAGTGCTGATATCCGTTCGTCCAGTGTATTTTCAATCGTTGTACTTGTCCCAGATAAACTCACGAGAAAAAGTGTAGTCACATAAGCCTAACCAATAGTTCCCTTGTCACTCACGTGTGCAGACAATTCCACTTACAAAGTAATACAAATAAGTTCTCCCTTCCCGCAAGTAAAAGAGTAGCTTTAGCAGAATACCTCAACATGTGGGAATAGTCACAGGAAGCGTTGGCACGAGTCCAAAATGCTGTCGTCTTCGTACGACATGGAAAACGCGTGTCTAGCCCCTTGATGTATCAATCTAGTAGGTAGTTAAGATACAGGTAGAACTTTTATTGGCTGTGCTCTTCCAAAGTTTAAAAGGATTTGTAGGAATGTTATTTCAGCAAAAATATTATCTTTCATATTTCTTCTGAATGATGGCGACTGTTACAGTTATAGAAAGTTCTAAGAGTTTTATTAGATGCAAATACTCCTGATAGGTACAAGTACACATTTTTGCTTCAAATAATTTTATGAACCAATGATATTTTATAGAATTTATTTTATGAATTATAATATTACTTATCTCGATGTAGCGTGCAACTAAGGTAATGTTTTATGATAAAAAGTTTTGTTAACTACATGTATATTTTTATTGATACAATACGATAAATATTGCCAAAAAAAGACTTCGCCGGTAATGTGGCCGGGCAAGGTTACCTAAAGCTAACCGCTTACCGACAGTTTGGCTATCTGCCAGTTATTCACTTGTTACTGAAATACAGGTTACCGTGAGGGTAAACGGTTCTTGAAAATTTCATTATTAATTGGCTAACATGGCAAGGCGTTGTAGGACACGCGAAATTTTCTAGACGAGGAATTGTGTTCTGATCATACATTAAAAATAATAATTGAAATGATGAACATAATTAACAAACACATGTTATTATACATTAAATGGGTTTTTAGTTTTTATTATTATCGAAAGAACGTTTATCCAGTATTTTTAGTTTATAACCTAATCTAACCTAACATCAAAAATACTTAGAATACTTACAACCATAAGATTCCACATCTTAGCTGCCTCTGCAACAGTAGTACAGACGGTAGAACAACCGGCGAGTAGTAGCAACTTCTGCGGAGGGTTGTACAGTAGGTTGTACATCACACTAGCACCCAATCCCGGCTCGCACTGTCAAGGAAATCCGAACAAATTAGAAAGATTAGAAAGAAAACAAATTAGAAGAAATTAGAACAAAAGATTTATGAAAGTTACTAAAAGGGGGAATTTATATCTCTAAAACGGAAGTTTATCAGGTGTAGCAAGGTTGTCTAGTAAGGCTTTCATCGACCTACGCAATCCAATCGATCTGCGAGATTTTAAACAGCCATGTATTTATTTACAGCAAGCTATTGGAATGACATTGGCAGAATTTACGAATGATTACTTAAATTATAAGGCTTGTGTGATTTGTTCATGCCTCATTTGTTTTCTGTAATTTTTTTGGGATAATAGTAGCGTATATTATCAGTAACCCGATTTAAATGAAACTTATACCTGTCCATACTAGGTTGTCTGGTAGAGATCGCTGTTTAGCGATAAGGCCGCCCATTGTATGTCATACTCTAGTTTTAGTTAATTTTTTACATGTTTATTTTTAAGTTGTGGTGTGCAATAAAGTATTTTCTATCCATCTTCTATCTTTGGATCGTATTATGTGCAGTTTTGTTGCCTTGAAAACAATATAATTTGGTGACGAAGACTTATAATATACAGTATAATCACAGGTTGTACCCATTACTAAAATCATACTATTTTGGTGTGGGGATGATCGGTTGAAATGTCTAACACAACTGGCACTAAGGTAAATTGGTAAATAGAGCGGTCAGGCATTCTTTGTAATAAATAAAAACAACAGCGCATACCTTTTCATTCTGGTTGGGTCTAGCTCCGGAATTTTTTGTTCGACATAATGATAGAATGAACATGGAACGTGAAAGCTTGACCAACGTGGACTTTGCAAAACATAGTTTATCTAATTAAACAAGATTTAAATAAAAATAAGTCTCGTAGAAGCTGGTTTTCTTGTAATCTAATTCTTTCTTTTGCCACGCTTTTTCGTTTGTCATTTGTTTTTTATTCAGAACTAAGTACATATTTTTTTTTCAGTGTTCTATTTTCAAATTTGAAACGGCTTTCGAAAGTATCTAATGTGAAGCAAAAAGGTTTTAGTTACAGATATTTTTCACATCGGCTATGTTTTTTTTTATGCATTGTAGGCAAACGCTTGACCGCAATCTCCTCTGATGTTAAATGATGATGCGGCCTAGGGTGTAGCGCGTTTGATATTGTTTAAGTAAGCTACTAATAAAATTCCCAGCATTTTTAATGGAATTAACTGACGTCGCTGTAACACTTGACCTCGATAATCCTCTTTCACCTAACGCAGCTATTACAAAGGGTCAAACCAACCCCGATAATTCTTCCTCAATTACGACATCAGCGTCCTTACCTTACATAATTTTTGATAGCAACCATCGCGGTATCAATATAAAATTGATCCGGCCTGTCAATTTTTCAAAGAATAGGCGCGATTCGACAAAGTGGGAAATCACGTAGAGCCGGTGCGGAAATTCCATCCAATAAAATTTTCTTCCGTGAACCATTCATAAATTCTCAATAATTGAATTGAACGTTGAAACTCTCTCTGATGCTGTATCATGAGCCAACGGTTTTAGTTCATTTGGCTTATCCGCGGCCTACGGACGTTGGGTTTGACTGAGAGCCCTTTTAGTTAATTATCAAAGTACCTACTCCTAACTAGTCAGCTGCGCTGGTTTCAACATAATGGATTAGGTTAGTAGGTAGGTACTTGTCACGGAGAGCGAAGACACGACATGCACATTAGTTGATTAGATTATAACTGGCGGCTGTTTAAATTATTTAGCGACCAATTAATGAAAATTGATTTTCTAATGCTGGCTGTCTCATGACTAGTTTACGGAAGTGTCATGGCACAGAAGCTTTTACAGATTTTGTTTGAATAATGAAAGATCAAAATAATGAAAGAACAAACAAAATGTGTAAAAGTGTAGTGTTAACAATTACGTTAAGATAATGTACCTTGCTATCGTTACTATGCAGCATGAGTTTGAAGCCAGACAGTAGATCAGTCCTGTTGTTGACATCGAAGAGCGCCAGTTCGGCGGCCGGCATGCAAGCTTGGCCGCCTTGCCAGCCGCCCTCGCCTTCCATGGGGAAGATGCCACCGATGTGCAGCGCCTCCTCCCTCAGCCCCTCGCTGCAGCCGCATCCGCTCAGCCACAGAAGCAGCAGCGCCCGCACCTTCCGCCCCCCCACCCCCTGACACGCACACTTGGCAACGACGAATAATTGCACTATAGTTTTTACTAACAACGAATTAACATCACAACACAGTGTCCTAGTTCGAAAGCTAACTAAATAACTCACAGCTTTTAATTTGACTAGAGGACGCTTTGAAAAATAAGAGTTCGCTCGCGGTCTTGAGACCGAGTCGGCGTGCCATATTCCTAGGTATTGTAGACATAGCCTAATAAGCGTGAATTTGAGTATAATATAGGGCATCGATGTGTCTGGGGGCGCATGGAGGGCGGGGTCCGTCGCCGCGGGTCCCGCGTGACCCCCGGCGCCCTGCAGGGTCATCGCTCGCGGCGGGGACATGCTGTCATTGTTCGGCTTTTCTCTCATTTTCCATCCTCTCTTCTGTAACAAATAGTTTAAGCTTTTACACAAAGAAGGAAGGTTAATAGATTTACGAACAACCGTTATTAGTATTAAGAACTAGCCACAATTTTATTCAATGTTATTGTCCTGTTCTAATTGAACTGTAGGATACTGTTGAATTTGAACAGTGCACATCATAATTTTACTGAAATAGCTTCTGTTATAAATTAAACAATAGCTCATTCATCCATTGTGGACTAGGAACAATCGCCGCCATTCATCGATATCAATCTTCGCCAATAGGGCGAGTTTCAATTTAATATTGGCGACTGAACGCCTCTCCGACTACTTGGATAACGCCAGGGTACCAATTCTCGCGCTTTAGAGATTCGACGAAATCGACGTAGGTCGATAAAAGATGGCGGATGTCGAAAAAATGCTAAATAAGCTATTCTCGTGATGTCGCTAACAGACTTATGTCGTAAGAAATCTTTAGACAAGCAACGAGTGGTCCCGAGCGTTAGAGATCGAATGTCGAAGGATAGCAGCCATTTTCTAAAGACAACTCTGCTTGTTTTGACAAGAATAGTGGGTTGGTATCTACTCTCACTCTGTGTGTGATTCAGTTTCTGTTGGTTTCCTATTGTGGTGGGTATATTTTACGATGGTTGATGAATTTATCGTTGAGTTTTTAACGCTTTCCATCTCAAACAATTTTCGCCAATATCAAGTTGATATCAATAATATACTTAACTGAATTAACTAAATAATATCATCATCATCATCATCATCATCAACCTATATTAGTCCACAGCTGGACGTAGGTCTCTCCCAAGACGCGCCACTGAGCCCGGTCTTCGGCTCTTCTCATCCAGTGTTTGCCAGCTACACTCCTCAGATCGTCGCTCCATCTCGCCGGAGGGCGTCCTACACTACGCTTGCCTAAACGCTAAATAATATACTTATAGATTAAAATAAATTTATTTACAGAAAAATATGTAACATCGAGTCAGTAAAAAGTTCACTTCACTTCTTCTTTTTGGCTTTTGTGGCTTTAGTTTCATAAACCGTAGAATGGAGATAAAATATGGAGAAATCGTAATATAACTAAAGCCACTAAAATCCGGCTCGTCAGAACGCTTGTGTTTCCCATATTCCTATACGCTGCAGAGACGTGCACTCTTAGGGAAAGTGAGAAAAAGGTAGATGCTCTTGCGATGTGGTGCTGGAGAAGAATGCTAGGAGGATTGTGGACAGTTTCACACAAATCAATCCATACTCCAAGAACTTGGCATCAAGCAACGTCTATCGTCCGTTGTGCAGTCGCGTATCCTCACTTTCTTTGGGCATTTGTCTCGTCGTGGGGGAATTTCCATTGAACGCTTGGTGGTGCAGGGCAAGTTCGAAGGCAAAAAAGCGCGCGGTAGATCACCCATGAAATGGACAGACCAAATAAGAGCAGCCATTGATCTTCCCGAAATGTATATTTGTTATGTATATTTTTATTAATATGATGATGTAAAAAGTTAAAAACATGACGTTATTTGACTTGACGTTTGATAGCATGTAAAGGCTGGTTTAGACAGGGTCAGTAACTGACTACAAATTCGAGGCAAGTCAGTGCTGACCCGAAAAAAACCCTGTGTAAACTGATTTGAAGTCCAGTACAGTGGGTTGAAGTCAGCGCTGACTTGAATAATCGGAATCGAATCGGACACGAATATTTTAAAGTCAGTTGAAGCACCCCGCCACCCGCGCACCCTCGCGCCAGCCAAATAAACTCTGTGTAAACAAACAAGTCAGTGCGTGGTTAGTCACTGCCGCTGCGTTGTAGAGTGACCACGTTTTTTTCGCTGGCGATAAAAATGACGCGTAAGCTTAGCGAAAACGAAACCTTAAAATTGGTGCAATTATATTGCGAAAACTAGTGCCTTTGGGATAATAAACCCCTAAATTACCGCAATAAAGAAATGCGGTCAACGGCGTTGCAAAATATGGCTCAACAAATGTCGTTTATTTTTAGTTATCTCATTTACTACCATTTCTATTAACTCATTCAACAGCAAAATTGATAATTTTTTCAACAAATAATTAAATCGTCGTTTCAGTTGTTTTCGCGAATTCATTTTTGCCACTGACTTCACATGTGTGCTCACCTTGAGAAACGCACCACTACTACTTACTTCAGGTAAACAGTTAAAGTCAGTCGCGGCGCCGACATTGGCGCTGCGACTGACTTGTCTACTGACCCTGTATAAACCAACCTTATGACTGAACTGACAGTATAGAGTTTACTTACCTACCACAAAGTTTCGTACTACGCAAGTAAAACATGTAAAGGTAGTCAGACACTGGATATGATAATTTTTGGTTCAAAAACTATTTTTTTCTGTAATTATTTACTATAATTTGATATTCCATATTATAATCATTTCATAATCTATGTTGTGTGAATACTTGAGGCCACAAATGTATATAGATTCAGATTTAACAAGATCTTGTTAAAATAATAGCTGAAACGGAACGTATAATCAGGGATGTTAGACGGCCACTTAGAAATCCTTGTACCGAGCTGGCTAAAAGCTGGTACTGGAGATAAAAAACTGGTACGCCTGTTAGGCTTGAGCAAAAAATATCGATATATCAAATATATCGGCGATATTTTTTCCATTCAGATGAAAAAAAAAACATTCAGATGTTTATTTGCTTTAAAATTTCTAATATTTTGGCAATTTTTATAAATAATTGCATATTGGGCAAAAAATATCGATATATCGATATTTCTTGGATGATATATATCGATATATTTGAAAAATATCGATACAATAAATATCGATATTTTTTTTTCATTTGCCCATCCCTAACGCCTGTACTCCGCGCGCCGGCGCTGCCACTGCTGTAGTGTTTGTATCTATTCTCTCTCTCTCACGTGTACAAGTGGTCAGGCAACTGTCAGTGTCAAGCTTCCGACTAGCGAATGTCATGTCATCCCGCACGGCACGAGAGGGCGGGGGAGGGGAATCGAGCAGAGGCATGTTCTTATTTTATGAGAAATCTGATTGGAATTTTTTTTTTTATATGAATCTCTGAAATTTGTTGTTAGTGTATTTTTGTCGGCCGTCGGCCAATCTTGGTATTTTTGCATACCAAGACCGAGTTGTCTTGGTACATGGTACGTGACACTGAAAACTGGTATGTGTACCAAGAAGTTGGTACGTCTGACATCCCTGCGTATAATTGGTTTCTCTACAGAAATGTCGTGCCACCATTTGTCGAATCCTAGTGGGAATACGGTTTTTTGAATCGTCAGACATTTTCGTGAGATTTTGCCTAGACATTCAAGCTTCGTCAAGATCTCTATCTCGCCAAAATCGCTACAATCCGAGAATTGGGGGCCAGATCGCACAAAATAAATAAAAAACGTTGGAAAATGCCCCGCAATTGAAGACGATTTCCAAGAATTTCACCAAAGGACGTAAAATGCTTGTTAATAATCTAAATAGCGCTTTAACGAAATGAGAAGTTAATGATTCGTAGTTTCATTCCTTTGTGATAAGTAGGTACCGGCGGCGGCGCCGCCGGCGTGGTGAGTGATGAGCAGTGTTAAATTAAAACGTCGATTTATTTAAACCATTTAGCTGTAATAAATGTGGTTTCCGTTCGCTATGATGTTGCTATATTACCGAATCAGATTACTCGAGCTCTACATTCGTGTGAAAATTGGTTCCGTTAGCAGCAGTTTTGTATTCTTCAAGAATGACTCCGAAAAAACCATCAGCAGGTTGCGGCTTAGTATTAAGGATTCAAAAACAGCCTGCCTCTTGAAATACTCAGTTTAAGTTTTCCCGTAAAATAAAGATAGGAAAAAAAATGATATAAATAGATATTCAAGCTAAGCTTGCTGTAATGTAAGCTATGTGTAATGTGAGCAAATCGAAATCGTCAAAAACTAGTGCTATGTAATCATTTATGCGAGAATTTAATCAGTTATAGTCTAAGATCCGGCTGCAGGATGACTTCGCTCATCTGTTTTTTGCTTAAAACCGATTTTTTATGTATATTTATAATATATATTTATCAGGTTGCCAAGCAAAATTTGGCCGCATGTATGTTTAATTAAATTATTTTTAATTGGTTTCTGGGAAAACATTTCGTTCACTTGTTTTTTAAATAAAATAACGTCTACATCATAGAAATTTATATGAAGATTCAAAAAAATCACGGCTGCCGTTGCGCACTTGGCCGCACCTCTTTGCAGCCAGGTGTAAACAGGTATGATTTCGATACATTTATACGTTCATAACGTTTATTTATAAATTATACATCAAATTAAAGCTATTTTTTTTCTATTTATTACCATATATGGGTGCCTAATGAAATCTAGCCGCAAATAAGGGGTGCTGGCTTTTAAAAATTATAAATATCTAAGGTAGAGTGAAAGAGAGTTAGCGCGTAACATCATTTGTCAGAAGAGGATAGCGATTGCCGGCTGTGCTACGCTTTTAAGCCATTGCGCATGCGTCGAATGTTAGTGAAAATTTTTAATTGAATTTTTTTATTTGCTTAAATGTTTAATTAACATGTAACAAACGATTTAATCCCTGAACAAAATCTACTAAAATTTCAAATAGTACTTTCACAATAAAATTTTCTTTTACTTAGGTCACCTTGGTTTTATTTTTGTACTTTTTAAATTAATACTAATTATATTAATTAAATAATGTCATTAATATAATGCTAGCCTCAACGACATCATCCGGCGGGCTTTTACCAGCGTGAACGTGCCAGCCATTCTAGAGCCGAATGGTCTGATGCGTGACGATGGTAAACGGCCTGACGGTATGACGCTTGTTCCGTGGGAGGCGGGAAGGCCTTTGGTGTGGGACGCAACTTGTGTCGATACCCTTGCACCTTCTCACCTGTCACAGACATCCGTTCGGGCTGGTGCGGCGGCGGATTCGGCCGAGGATCTCAAGAGACGCAAATATGCAGGTCTCGACAGGGCATACATATTTGCTCCTCTTGGGGTCGAGACTCTAGGTCCGTGGGGTACCGAGGCCCACCGCGTTTTCAAAATTATTTCTGGGCGTCTAGTCGAAGCGACGCGTGACCCGAGGGCTGGTGAGTATCTGGCCCAACGTATCAGCATTGCTATTCAGCGCGGCAATGCAGCCAGTGTCTTGGGTACGCTTCCGATTGGTACTGATTTGGATCAGTTGAACTATCTATAGATCGTTTGCAACGGTCTGTAGATAGCTCAACTGTTCCTTATGTATTTTATATGACTATGTACATTTTGTAAATACTGTATAGTCATAAATATATTAAATAAATATTAAATATTTTTTTTTGTAAGTAATTTTCAAATTTATCTTTTTGAAAAGGAAGACATATTTTTTGGATTATTTATTAAGTCGTATATTACTCCTCGGTGGTTGAGAACACTAACATTCGACGCATGCGCAATGGCTTAAAAGCGTAGCACAGCCGGCAATCGCTATCCTCTTCTGACAAATGATGTTACGCGCTAACTCTCTTTCACTCTACCTTAGATATTTATAATTTTTAAAAGCCAGCACCCCTTATTTGCGGCTAGATTTCATTAGGCACCCATATATGGTAATAAATAGAAAAAAATTAGCTTTAATTTCATGTATAATTTATAAATAAACGTTATGAACGTATAAATGTATCAAAATCATACCTGTTTACACCTGGCTGCAAAGAGGTGCGGCCAAGTGCGCAACGGCAGCCGTGATTTTTTTGAATCTTCATATAAATTGCTATGATGTAGACGTTATTTTATTTAAAAAACAAGTGAACGAAATGTTTTCCCAGAAACCAATTAAAAATAATTTAATTAAACATACATGCGGCTAAATTTTGCTTGGCAACCTGATAAATATATATTCTCCTAATTATAAATATACATAAAAAATCGGTTTTAAGCAAAAAACAGATGAGCGAAGTCATCCTGCAGCCGGATCTCGTACTATTATATTGCAACCAATTTATAGAAAGTTTTTTTATTAATAAACCATATTTAATTCAGCCTGATTGATTGGAAAATAAATTGAATTATCGTCGTGCATTAATCTCCAACAATAAACAAATAAATACTTTTTAAAATAAATAAAGTTATCGGTATAAAAACTGACGTAAGGCAATCGCAAATTGCCAGTCAGTAAACATAATAATAGAATCGTAAAAGACAACAAATCAGTATAAGGATTGTAAATGTTTCTAGATTGCTGAATACACTATGTGCGCACATTATTGTTGGCAGTAACGAACGTATTCCTGCGAGATGGCTTTGTCACCCGGCTATAAACCTGTTACGTGGTAGGCGATCAATCAGTTTGAGTATCGAGCGCTCCACTGATAATATATCGAGTTTACAGTGAGCTGAGTATCTTGCACGTTATCTAAGGACATTCGCACTCAGCAATACATGATGCTTCAAAGTGAGGCTTCTATTTTGTATTCACATCACAGATATAAGCGGAGTGCTAGTTTTGTTCTCAATTACAAAGTTTGACCACGTTGAAAATAACATTTGCGATGCTTTTCAGTTCAGTTAGATGACAGTTTAGTGAATAAATGAAACTTTCATAACAACGGAGCCACTGCGCGGTTCATTCGTTATTTTCCAAGCAAATTCGGTCCGCCTTTGCAATCGTTTTTCGAATCTTATTTTCCAGATTTGTAACTTCAACAGTAATATTTCAATTCAGGTCGAAACGTTTCAATAAATGAGACAGCGGAACGGAAACAGTAGGGTTATTCTGTGATAAATAGTTTGAACCCAGCGGTATTTTACTTTTTAGTGTTCCGGTCCAAGTTGGATAAACTTGATCAGTTTATGGTCACACCAGTATCTGTCTTTCTATCCCTTCATTGAGCTTCTTCTTCTTCTTATCGTTTCGATGCTACAACTGTATTTTGCAGTAGCATCGTGTTGGAAAGATTAGCCAGACTAGACACTGCTTTGCCGTGCCTAGCTGTTACCGGTGTGCGCCACGAGGAGGCTCTTTCCGTGCATCCCTTTCATTGAGCTGAAACTAGGTAACGCTTATTATACTACTTATTTTTTAAGTATATAAACAATATGCATGTCGAAGTACTCAAATGCGGATACAGCCTACATTTATTATGATGACGGCGATAAGCAGAACATTACTCAGACCATAAAAACTGTGGCATAAAATCCCATTGTGCTTAAACAGCATCCACTTCCCGCGGGGAGGACGGCGGGGCTAATGCAATCAGAGCCAGCTATTGAGGCAATTGCCACGGAAATCACATAAAAGAGCCATCAGACCGTCCATGTCCACTTTTCATAAAGGTTTTCTATTTATTTTAGTGGTAGGAAATAGCTATATGTTTCCTTATTGTATTTGAACTGATTGAATAGAAAGGTTGGGTATTGAAATGCCTTTTCTAGACAATATAATTCAGTGGTGGGTGGTTTCGAATAAAAAGGATACCTACCTGTCCGTAAAGTACATTTTGTTTTGACTATTTCCAACAATACATTGATCTATTGTTTTGATCCTGCATTACTGAAACACTTTGTATGATAAGGTTGTATAGTTAGTTTCAGTTTACTTTCTGACGTGTAACATTTGTTTTTTTAAAGTATTGTGATAAAAATCAATGAGTAAATTTAAAGCGTATCATAGTCGTATATTGTTTAATATTTGTATATTATACAATATACGTTATAATATTGTTATCTCTATCTTGATAGACTACATTAAAAACCGAGAAACGTATAAACAGAAAACCATGTGCGGCCTGAGAGAAACTGATACCAACCATTTGTTTTTATGCTATAGTACATTCGTTTCGGTTCATTTGCATTGACTGATCTCATACTGTAGAGACGATCCGATACTTACACGATATCGGCTGAGACAAAATTTAAGTCAGACAGCATTAGAAGTCGTTATTCGTAGATCATAGAATATCTAATATATTCAGTTTGGCCATGGCTATGATTTTTTAACTATTACTTAGTTGACCATAATTTGGAAAAATATTTCTAGAATTAAATAATAATAATATATTTTTGAAATTTTCTTGTTATTTACTGAAGATAATGATTATTTTACACACATCTAGTCAGTAGTGACTTTTTTCGGTGTCGTGTAGGTGTAGATATCGGATTGTGTCTAGATACCGTATTCGCTCCGGTTCATTTAAGTATATTGCAGGGATCGTGTTGGAACGATGTTAATCTTTCGTCTTTATTGTTCCTTGTAATAAGAACTTTGTAGTTTAAAATACAGAATACCTACAGTATATTTAAGGAAAAAAATTGACTAAATAATTTTAGTTACAAATATAATTAATATTTTACCATCTTATCTTTAGTGTTTGCATATTATTTATTATGATTGGTAGATATCAGACCTTTTAGCCAGTTTTATAAGTCGATTTAGTGAAGTAAGTCAAAATATTTGTACAGAATCGATTAGCAAACAAACGGAATCCAAAAGCAAAAACTTTTTGTTCTAACTTTGTAAATTAAAGTTAAATTCTTTATCTGAATGAGACTGAAAACTTTAGCGTTCGACCAGTCTTCGATTGTGAAGACGAGAGAATTTTGTTTTTACTATTTTAATTTTATTTGCAATAGGTTGACTTCGCAAAATTTTGAGTATTTATCTACCTACCAAGGGGTAAACAGCTAAAGAATTTCAATTTTGAGTTCTTATAGTTGGGTAGCCCCGCATTTATGAGGGTCGAGCGCATAATTAAATTGCTGGTAATACGGCCTTTTTTTAAATAATTGAATAATATTTTAATGAAGTTTTTATTATAAAGCTATGCGTAGCATCCAGTTATTTTTTGCTAAGTTTACTACTAAATAAAATAGACGTCAAAGCATTTGGTTTGACAATTGATCAACAGTCAATGCAATTTTGAATATATTCATATTATTGAGGTCAGAGCGAGGAATGAAATCTACTTAGAGTCAACAACTTTATTGAATTAGATTAATCAGATATTTATGCCCAATCTCACTGTCTCTAAACAGGGTTCGAGGGTCAACAGTCATAAACCAGACCTTGACTAACCATAAACATAAACTTAACGAGCTTTCGCGGATATCCCGGCCTAGTGCCAGGATTAATTAAAATAAGTTGGTCGTATTAGTACGGTATAGTAAATCCAGTGTGACTAATTCTAAGTTACTATGTTTTCCCGGCTTAGTGCGCAACGTCGCAAATATTACCTTTAGAACTAATATCCAGCGTCTAAATATTCGATCGAAGCAAGCGAATATTTTAGTGTCGACTTGGGTAAATCGACCTTGTATGTTTGTTAGGACATAACTTCCGAACCACCATCCCGATCAGCATACAATTTGGTGGTCGTCAAATAAGGTACTATTTGACGTCCAACAATTTTTATTTATATATACCATTAAGATTTAATGGTAAGATTACGAGACAAATCGATCACATGAATGTAATGTTATCAAAGCTGAAAATAAATAAAGCCATTCAAAAGTAATTTTTAACGAGCTTGGTTTGGATATTTTTATTTTTATTTAACCCATTATCATTTTTGTTCTAATCTTAATAGTTTTTGAGCATTATCTAAATACTTTAAATACCTTTTATACTATACCTACCCCACGAATGATTATACAGTTTAGGAGATGATAAAATATCTAGTTATCTCCATTAATAGGTTACTTAGTAAGATTTTTATGTTAGATTTACTGTCCTGAGCTTTGCTGCACCATCCTATGATGATACTATAAATCAATATCATAGTACAAGCGAAACAGATAGGTATCGTCGTACAAACTTGTTACCTACTAACAGTGGTGTAACTCTACTATCTTAACTATCTATTAGTAATGTTGTAGTAATGTTAAGTTATAAATCTACTGTAGGCGACGAACCTTAAGCTATAAAGAACGATATAAAATCTATGGTCTAAAATATGTTCTATCTAAAATATTATCGATGGTCTGGTTCAGTTTCTTCTTCTTACACTCCTTGCCACAAATGCCGCTCCTAATACAAGTTGTAATTATCTTTAAAATTATTTATAAGCCTACATAATAAAGTTAAACATAAAAAACCAAGTTCCATTTTTAATTTCGCCGGCTCCGCTACATTTGTCCTTCGAGCCCGATCTGCAAATGTTCCACTCGCCACGTGCAATGGTTAGCACGAGGAAGGCTTTGAGAGAGCAAGAGGAGGCGAAAACTCAAACGATGGAACAAGCACAGCAGCCTGCAGAAAATCACGATGTAAAATCCCACGATGAACTTCACCGTCGCCGCAAACTTTGCTTGGACAGCGTGGTCAAATCGGAACCGCCATTGCCAACGAGGCCATCTTTGCCGGCATTGCCGTTGCAGTCGAAGACACGTCATTCAACGGGATCTAAACGCTCATCAACATCTATTGCTGCTCAAAAAGCTAAACTTCAGCTTCAAGCAGCTGAAGAAAAGGCTAAAATACAACTTGAACTTATTGACAAGAAACTTGCCGCCGAAATGGCCGCCGTAGAAGAATGCCATTCGCAAATGCAATCGGACGCGCAATCATCGCATTCACGTGCAAGGAGTCAGGTGGAGAAGTGGCTGGATCGCAGTCAGCAAGAACTAAACACGCAGGCCGCTCACAATTATGGTCTTGAAACGGGCGCGCCGTGTTTGCCGACGACATGTGCCGTCGACACCGAAGGGACGTTCAAACTGCTGGCAAATGCACTGAAGGATCTCGCAGCCGCTACTACCTCTGCCAACAATGGATCTAATGCTAAGCTAAGCATTATTTGCAATCCTCGAGATTTACCCACCTTTGAAGGGGACCCCATGGACTGGCTTCACTTCAAACAGGCATATACAGAGTCAACAGAGTTATGTAATTACACTCCAAAGGAAAACCTATGGCGGTTACGAAAGTGTCTTCGCGGGCAAGCTAAAGAAGCTGTGTCAGCACTGCTCATCAGTGCCACATCGCCCGAAGACATAATGGACTACCTTGGAGTTACAGTACGGAAACCCTGATGTCATATTATCAAAAATTATGTTGAACTTGAAGAAAATTAACCCAGTACCACAGGATTACATTAAACATATAGTATCGTTTGCTGTGAGAGTGAAAAATTATGTGATAGCAGTTAGTGCAATCGGTAGAGATGAATACTTAGTGGCCACGAATGTGATAACAAGTGTGCTATCAAAATTACCTACAGTCCTACTATCGAAATGGGCCGACTACAGCTATCCTCTCATCACTCAAGGTAAAAAACCGACACTAAACACTCTATCAGACTTTCTCACACAAGAAGCTAGAAAAGCTAACACTTTAGCACTAGTAAACACTAGGGGCCTCATTAAGAAACCGGATTTAAACTATGGTTTAAACCTAGTCTAGCAAAACCGTGGACTAAAGTTAGACCACACTTAAATCTCGCCGGACCAAAACTCGGCTCTTAACTCCAGTGTTAAGCTAAATCTCGGTTTTTTCATATTATGAATAGTAGTTCGGCCCAACGATAAACCGCCGTCGTGGTCTAACCCTACATTTTAGTTAAACCTAGCTGACCCCTAGTTTAAGGTAGGTTTAAGTCAACATTGGATATGATAATCGATTTCGTCACTCATGTTCTGATTGAATTACCTATTATTAGATATTTTTCTGAACTTCCAAATATATTTTTTGTGGAATTTCTCAATTTTTTTCAATAAATTTATCTTAAAATTTTAGTTTCATAATAATAACTTAATGTCGCGGCAACTCGCTGTGTGCAAGCACATTTTGTGATTTTGTCGACTTTGTTTTGTAGTTTTATTCGTTTTTATTGCTTGCAATATTACTTATATATATAGTTATATACCTAATGGATTTTCTGAACATCGTGCTGCTCGATTTGGAGTACCGAGAAGGCATGGAGTTGCTTGGGAGTCGGGAGTCGAACTGGCACCGCTAAAGAATTTAGTATAAAGTTTTTGGAATAAAATGTTGGTTTTTTTTTTGTATACTTTTGTTTGTTTCGTAGGGCTTTAGTGCTCAGATGGTATTTGCTCTGCTTTCCATGCTGTGGGTCGTGTGTTCGATTCCCACCCAGAGCAAATGTGATAAATATAAATATTTGTTCTGTGTCTGAATGTTACTATGTATCCTATGTAAGTACCTACCTACGTATTTACAAATAAAATAGTATTCTATCAGAAATCTAGTTCCCATAGTACAAGCTGTTCTTTGTTTGTGACTAGAGTGTGATGTGTGAAATGCCGTTAATTTTTATTTATTATTTTATAAAAATGTTACCAATTTTTATAAAATTGGTTCTAAAATCTTATGAAATAATTAATAATAATTACCTCTATGTGGGTATGAAATTAAGGGCTTGACTAGTAGAATACGATGCACTCCAATCAATTTAAAATCTTATATGGCAAATAAATCCATTAAAGGCTTGTATGAAGAAGAGTACCGGCAATAATACCGATTTTAAACGTTTTACAAAAAATAACAATCGATTTCATTATCATCATAGCTGGACAATCCACACAACATCATCTAGCCCCAAGCTAAGCAGAGCTTGTGTTATGGGTACCTACTAGAAAACTGACATACCTACTTAATACAATGCATTACATAGATTGATATTTTTTTATTATACATATAAAATACTCAGAACACCCGGAATAAATATTTGCAGCGAGTAACAGTAGTTTGTCTGAAAACAAAGTCATTCTGATTTTAGTGGCAAAGCTAACACAAAAATTGGTCTTAAATAAAAATGTTTTACATTTTGTAATAAAGATACGTACCCACTACAGAATGGAAAATAATAAAAAAGAATTGATAATGGACGTAAAAGTAAGTACAAAGTACCTACTACAAACATTTATCCCGAGGCGGGAATCGAACCCGCAAACTCCGCGTCGCAGGCGAACCTTCGCCCGCCGCGCCACATCGGTCGTCAATATAGATTTGATAAAATTGTTTAGTTACTTACTTACCTTAGACGACGACCGATGTGGCGCGGTGGGCGATGGTCCACCTGCGACGCGGAAGGTTGCGGGTTCGATTCCCGCCTCGGGATAAATGTTTGTAGTAGGTACTTTGTACTTACTTTTACGTCCATTATCAATTCTTTTTTATTATTTTCCATTCTGTAGTGGGTACGTATCTTTATTACAAAATGTAAAACATTTTTATTTAAGACCAATTTTTGTGTTAGCTTTGCCACTAAAATCAGAATGACTTTGTTTTCAGACAAACTACTGTTACTCGCTGCTGTTATAAAACGTGTTCTAGGCAAGGTTTTAGTAGATCATGGTTCACAATAATTGTCAGTAAAATGACCCTCGAAAGAATTTGTATTTTAATGTCCCTAATATTATATGCTATCAAAACATTTTAAATGTAGGTATCTTTGAAAGTTTTAGGCGTCATTTATGATTATTAAATAAATATTTCACCTACCTATCAAGGAAACTAAATAAGTAAAAATACAAGAAAATTAAGTCGAACACTCGTTTTATTTATTTTCTGATTTTTCTGTGCATCGGTACCCGTACGTAGGTATTTATTAGAAGTTGTTTTCAGGAAAGTATGTACACGTACCTTTTAGATACAAACATTAAATCAAGAATAAGCACAGTTCAAGCCGTGTGTTCAAAATATTAAGCCGTGCGATATGATTCCATTGCGAAAAAAAAGCACAACAATGAGAATCTCCGGCCGCTAGCACATTATCACTAATTTTGATGTTTAGATATTTCCTTCTTTTCTCATCACTTGTTTTAATTTGTAATGCAACATTGCTACACGAATAAATCATTTCTACACATGATTTACATTCGTTTTGTACATTTTTTTCTGCTTTGGTGCGAGGTTGCCGCGCTTTTCACTTTTCTTCAGTCATTATAAGCAAAGGTCAGGTTACTATTCTACCAAAATAGAAATATTTTTATGAAAATAATTGCAAAACAATTACAAATAATGATATTTGGGAGTTCAGACACATTTATGTGAATGAACACAAGTAACTTAATCGATTTTCATACCGTTTGATAGATTTAACGAAAAATAAAGTTGAATTGGAGCATGGTCTACCTGCTTTAAACACGGTCGGCTTCAATCAGGTAGGCCATGCTCGGATCTGATTGGTCGTATCAAATCAGGTAGGCCTTGCTCGGATCTGATTGGCCGTATCAAATCAGGTAGGCCATGGACTTAAACCGTGTTTGATAATATCGAAAACCGAGTTTTATCGTTAAAGTGGACTTTAACTGCAGCGTTAAGAAGGGTTTTTCGATAACACTGAGATAGATCTGGAAAGATAATAACACGGTAGTAGTCTAGACTATAACTGTAACAATAAAAAGAGAATTCAAGAGCCTACTTCTACTCGCTCACACTTACACAGTACAGTTTTAGTACAAAATGAAGAAAATCTAGACAACAATAAATGTAAATTCTGCCACACTATGAAACACAAACTGCCAGAATGCAAGAAGTTTCAGAAGTCACTGAGAAAACAAAGATGGGCTTTTGTAAAAAAACAGAAACTATGCTTTAAATGCCTACTGTTTCAGCATGACAGAAGCATATGTCCAGCACCAGTATGTGACATCGATGACTGCGGGTTACTGCATCATCGCCTACTTCATTACCCGAGCACCAACAACACTGCAACTGCTAGCACCGAGCCTGCTGAGCTTCAGCCAGGCACCAGCAACGGGGAGCAAGCTTCCAGCGTTCCAGAGGCGCAGCAGTCTGAAAGTGTAACAAACATCAACGCAAAAACTGTATGTAAAGTTTTATTAAAAGTTGTGCGGTTAAATCTTCATGGACCCAATGGTACAGTCAGTGCAGTAGCTTTGTTAGACGACGGGTCTACTGTAAGCTTGATAAACTCTGAGTTAACCTCCCGGCTAGGGCTGCGAGGTCATCAAAAAACCATGTGTGTGTCCGGTGCATGGAACAATAATGAACTTAAATGTGAAACTGAAGTGGTGCGTCTTCAACTTTCCACATATGATGGAAACCATTATGAACTCAATGCGCATAGTGTTAAGGAACTTAATTTACCAAAACAAAACTTATGTTTAGTTGATTGTAACAATTTTTCTCATTTAAAAAATATGAACCATTATTTTTGTAATGAAAATGTTAAACCAGACTTATTGATAGGTCAAGATAATTATAATTTAATAAGGCCATTAGATACCAGGGTAGGTAGGTCAAATGAACCTTGTGCAACACTCACTCAGTTAGGTTGGTGTGTCCACGGAAGGGTACCGATGGCGTCGTCACATGTGCGTCATTCCACGCTCTTCATCCAGGATGATCTCCAGAGTGCCAAGGAGGAAGAAGGTCTCGTGCTTCAACAGCTTCATGACGAGGTGAGAAACTCATTTACTATAGAATCTATGGGTGTATCTGGTAAACCTCGTCAAAATGCTGAAGACTTACGTGCCATAGAACAACTTGAGCAATCAGCTGTTCTGAAGGAAGGCAGATGGCACGTTGGACTTCCATGGCGCGACCCCAAGTGTAAGATGCCTGACTCGGAGCAAACAGCACTGCGTAGGTTAAAAAATGTGGAGCACAAAATTACCTCAAACAAGGAATATGGAAATAGGTACCAAGAAAGGGTCAAACACCTTTTTGAGAATAACTTTGCCGAAGAGGTCACCGACCTCACCAAAAAAGATAAGACATGGTACTTACCACATTTTGGTGTTGACAACCCTAACAAAAAGAAACTCCGTCTGGTATTTGATGCCGCCGCTAAGTCGAAAGGTTTATCATTAAATGATTATCTACTCACAGGTCCCGATCTGCTCGTGTCGCTGTTTGGAATAATGCTGCGTTTTCGTGAACATAAGGTCGCGATTGCCGGGGACATAAAGGATATGTTCCTGAGGTTGAAAATACTACCTAGCTGTCAAGACGCGCTCAGATTTGTATGGCGAGACACTGTAAGTAAGCTTATCAAAACTTATAAGATGACTTCTTTGATTTTTGGGGCAAGTTGTTCTCCGTTTATAGCTCAATTTATAAAGAACAAAAATGCTTTACGTTTTCAACAATCAAAGCCGTCAGCTGTTGAAGCTATATGTACTCAACACTATATGGATGATTATATTGATTCGGCGCCAGATTCAGCGACGTGTATAAATCTAGCGCACGATATAAGCGAAATTCACCAGTCTGGAGGGTTTATAATATGTAACTGGTTAAGTAATAGCGCTGAAGTTTTAAATAACTTACCTAACGATAAACTCGCTTCTAACGCTCACAAATTTAAAATTGGTTTGCCACTTGATGGAGAACGAGCCCTAGGACTTTTATGGTTCCCTTACGAGGATACCCTAGGCTTTGATGTATCGTTCAAACGTATTCCTGAGGAAATTCTCAACGGAAGGCGACCAACTAAACGGGAAGCACTGCGAGTAATTATGAGTATTTTTGATGTCTACGGGTTTTTGTCTCCATTCACAATTAATGGTAAGATTATCTTACAACTGACATGGAAAACAAAAATAGGATGGGACGACTCGTTAGACGACGATATCTACGACAAATGGTTAAACTGGCTAAAAGTATTAAAATTAATCGGTGGTATACGTTTACCTCGCTGCTACCATAGCGTCTCAAACCTAACCGCTTCAATTCCGGTGCGCAGTTTACCTGCACACTCACTCTCATCGGACGATTGTTACAGCAACCTAGAACTGCATTTGTTCAGTGATGCATCCACACAAGCTATGTGTGCTGTAGCTTTCTGGCGGTGGACGGTGAACGACGGAATAAAAGTAGCATTTGTGTCCAGCAAATGTCGAGTAGCACCCGTGAAACCTACCACGGTGCCACGGCTCGAGCTACAGGCGGCGCTAATGGCGGCTAGGTTAGCGGACACTATACAGGCCGAACATAGAATAAAGCCAACACGTAGATACTTTTGGTGTGATTCTACGACTGTTCTACAGTGGATTCGCAACGACAAGCGAACTTACAAAACATTCGTAGCCCATCGACTAGGTGAGATCGATGAATTGACAAAGGTCAACGAATGGAGATACATACCTACCGCTATAAATGTCGCGGACATAGCCACTAGGGAATCTTATGACATAACTGTATTTCAAAGCGAGTGGTTTAATGGTCCGACATTTCTTTCTAGCAACGAACAGTCATGGCCCGCGGACATCGTGTATGCTGCTCCTGAGCTCCATGCTGATACAGAGAAAGGTGATGTCGAGTGCGTGTCGATCATACAAACTGTAAGTACACACTTACCTATTGTACCTGAACCTAGTAGGTTCTCTTCATGGTTGCGCCTGTTGAGAAGCACCGCCGCTATGCTGAAATTTATAGACAGATGTAGGTACAAAATACCTACCGATGACTGTACATTGATGGAGCGCGCGGAAAGCTTCCTGTTTATATACTCACAGGCTCAATCATTCAGTGAAGACCTAGCTGAAATTAAAGCTGGGAAGGACGTAGGTAGACAAAGCAGGCTACTCACCTTATCACCAGCATGTGATGAGCGCGGTGTACTGCGCGCCAGCGGCCGCATCGACGCCGCCGCTAATGTTCCTCTCGCTACGAAGCAACCTGTAATTCTAGATGGAAAAAATTATATTACAAAGTTGATCGTGCGTCACTACCACATTATGGTTGGCCATGGCGGCCAGGAAACGGTAGTGAACGAATTAAAGCAAAAATATTGGATAATTAAACTCAGACCGACAGTTAAGAATGTCGTCTCCGAATGTAATTTTTGTAGGATCCGTAAGGTTAAGCCCATAGCACCCCGCATGGGAAATTTACCGGCGGGACGGATGGCTCACAACCAGAGGCCTTTCACTCATTGTGGAGTGGACCTTTTTGGGCCCATGGAGGTGACCGTGGGTAGACACCGTGAAAAAAGGTACGGTGTCCTATTTACTTGCCTCACAGTGAGAGCGATCCACGTCGAAGTGGTGCATGCGCTGTCGACCGACGCCTTCTTGATGGCACTACGTCGCATGGCCTCTAGAAGAGGATGGCCCGGATTCATGTACTCCGATAATGGCACAAATCTGCGCGGAGCAGATACCGAATTGAAAAGGTCGATTCAGGAACTAGACGAGGAACTGCTGAAAGCAACCGCGAGCAACTACGGGACGCGATGGACTTTTATCCCGCCAGTGAGCCCTCACTGGGGTGGGGCGTGGGAACGCCTCATCAGAAGCGTAAAGACCACACTGAAAGTGGTACTGAAGGAACGCGCACCTAAAGATGAAGTGCTCATCACTCTGCTCGCTGAAGTTGAAAATATGGTGAACAGCAGGCCTTTAACGCATGTCGCAGTCGAACCTGAAGCCGAAGAGTCGCTCACGCCAAATCATTTTCTGCTCGGAACGTCTTCAAACTTACCTTTGATGGGAGCCTTCGATGACTCGGACCTCTACTTAAGGAAGCAGTGGCGTAAAGCACAAGCGCTGGCCGATATGTTTTGGAAAAGGTGGATACGCGAGGTTTTACCGGAAATGATCCCTCGGCAAAAATGGAATAGGGACCGAGATCTACAATCACTCCAAGTTGGGGATCTTGTTTTTATTGCAGATCCAGATTCTCCCAGGGGCACATGGCCAAGGGGCATCATTCAAGAGACATTCCCTGGTAGAGATGGTAGAGTCAGAGTGGTCGCCGTGCGGACTCAAACTGGTACTCTGAAGCGTTCAGTGACACGCGTCGCCAAGATATCCTATCGTGAGTGAGTGTTGCCAAGGCAACACTAGGGTGGGGAATGTAGGCGACGAACCTTAAGCTATAAAGAACGATATAAAATCTATGGTCTAAAATATGTTCTATCTAAAATATAATCGATGGTCTGGTTCAGTTTCTTCTTCTTACACTCCTTGCCACAAATGCCGCTCCTAATACAAGTTGTAATTATCTTTAAAATTATTTATAAGCCTACATAATAAAGTTAAACATAAAAAACCAAGTTCCATTTTTAATTTCGCCGGCTCCGCTACATCTACATTATAATGGTTGTAAGAAAACTGACTCAGTAGGTAGGTACACAAATGTCACACATAATTATTTTGTTAAGAGTAAGATTAGTTTTTCAGAGCTGTAGGTACTTACATTATAAAAGTTGGGAAATCCTCGAAACCACGTTATATTATTGACGCTTAAAAAAACAATCCTACGAATTCGCAGCGTGGAGCTTTTATTTTCTGAATAGAGGCCAAAACATGTAAATTATAGTCGTGTCGAAAAGTTTTTAAACATTGTTATTTTACAGCCAAGTTTGAATACCCTTGTTCCTCTATAAAATAGGTAGTCTATACCTTTATCCGAAGTTGGTACAGTTTCCTGATAAAGGTTGACACTTTGTTTTACTACAGTTTCAATTTCAACAGTTAGCACTTTTGTACCTAATGGTATTTAGTAAGTTTCAAATTAAGTAGGTGCTTTATGATCCTATTTAGTAACTTGGTTCGTTATTTTTTCTATGATTTCTAACTAATAATGTAAAATCAAAATCATAATCATTATAACTCTTAACTAGGAGTACGGATAATTCTGTTTCAACATAAAGACCCAGTTCAATTGTAAATGGTGCTTAAAGCCCATAATTAGGTAACTTCTTAGCCTTTTAAAAGAAAATAAAATAAATGTCATGCTATTTTCTCTGTTCATCATTGACCGCAGCTGACTGTGCCGCAACATCCAGTCAAAAACAGGTCATGCTAATATTTGCATAGCTGCGAGAGCTTTTTTTATATCGGATCAGGCCAACTGAATATTTTCCCATCAAATAGCCATGTTGATGCGATGTAGCTGAAATAATAGTTATAACTTTCTTAATAGTCTGTAGTCTGTAGTCACATAAATACAGAATCGTTTCTATGAGTTATTAGTGAGCCACATCTCTTGTTGCAACTTTGATTGTATCCATTTAAGTTGACCGTATACCTCATTACATATTTATTTGGATCTTGCGTTACTAAGTTAGACCGTATAAGTAGTTAAGTTAAGTATGTTGAGACAGTCGGTATTTTCAACATCAATTTAATGACGTTCAAAATCTATCACCTCTACAAAAATGTTTATTATTTGATTTAATCATAATTTTTTATCTTGCTATGACTTCCATATTTGTTTTAAAGGTTTAATTAAACGTACAGAACAGTTGCCATTGAAAGTGACTTGAAGAATAATTCCATCCGCGACTTTGTTGCTGCGAACAGCTAGTTAGCTCGATAAGGTGTCTCACACAAAGAAATAAACGGTCGTTTGTTCGAGGCGTCGAAAGGAAAAGCAATTAGCTTGAATGCAAATAAGGTTATAGCTATTGTAGACATTGTAGCACCTAGAAATTTGCATACAAAGCGGCCGGCGGATATATGGGCTGTGCTCGTCTATAGCTTCCGTTGTGAACTCGGAGCATTAAAAAACAGAACTTTATTGCTCGTCAGATTGTAGTCAGTATTCAGTTAAACTCTTTGGTCTTTTAAGCTCTGCTACGCAAATAAATAATTCGGAACTATAGTAAAGCTATTACCGAACTGCAGCAACAAAACTTACTAACTGGAATGGCCACGCACAAATAAATTCTACAACCAAAAACCTCATTGCAAATGTAATTAAAATGCAAATGAGTTCGCATTCGGCAGGTATTAGCAAGCTATCTCGTCTTTAAGTTTCCTTTAAACGTGAAATGGTTTGTAGCAGCGATGTCAATTCATTTGTTCAGTGACGAGTTTTCACGGAACATTTGCGTGGGCTATTCCGATTTACGCGGTACCATTTGGAGAAATGTCTAATTAACCTGCCTATCGAACAATTTATTACACGACCCCTGAATGCTTGAGAATAGGTAATTCGGTTCGGTCCTATTGAATGCGGTGTTGAGAATAAATCACTGGGATGTAATTTCACCAGATGGGAGTATTTGAAGAAATTATTGCTCGGTTAATAGCTTCCTGAACGGGCTCAAACGCGACAGAACAACGGCTTCATATTACATGTTCCTTTATCTCTTATAACAATCTGTGCCAAAAAAGGGACAAGGGAGTACAATTTATTGTATTGCGATCCCATACCAGATATTGGGAAGGTGGAATAAAGTCGGTGGATACACGAGCAAAATTTTCATTTTTCAAATTGAAACTGTGATCTTATTTTTTAATAAAACCGTAACATGTTTCGAACCATTATGACGCGCACTTTCACGCTATACAACCCGTTGAATTGCTCAAAGCATTTCATTTACCAAATATTTATTTTTTCTGCAAAGAAATCAACGAAAGCGCGATAAACGCCACTAGCAGACTATTTATGATTTATTAGACTTAAAATTACAAGCAATGATGCAAATAAAAATGTCTCGACACATTGCAATTACTTTTTACTCGTTATAGCTCCCGACAGTGGGGGAGACAACAATTCTGCAGTGGTTTCATGACTCTTATATTCTTGAAATTTATTGCTTCAGGTATTTTCTATCTCTTTGTGACAGTGACTCTTAAGTATCCTGTTGTTTCATTTTTCTAAACTGCACATATTATATTACTTATATTTATTTATATCAACAACATTTCAACTAGTAAAAATTAAAGCTGAAATACTTAAATATAACAGAAGTATTATCAGGATAGGTTCTTTTTAATAAAATAGTTGTATAATATTATTTTTATTTGAATGATTACAAATTTTGTGTTGTCAAAATAAAATAAGCTGGTTTAGAGACATTAAACAAGAAAATTGCTACCAGTATTTGTGCAGACACTTTGAAAATACAACACAGCCTAAAGTTTTCATACAAGGTACACAAAATTAGAGGGATGCAAACTTTCACTACGAAAAAGCTTAATTTAAACCGTCGTATTTCACACAAATTTATGAGGGTCACCTTTTCTTAAGTGAAAAGCGTCTAAATTGCACTCTAAAAGCACAAAGGAAAAATAAAACTTAGTATCAACACAAAAATATGTATCGGAAAACAATAAATTGTAACTAGCAGCGCAAGAGAAAATAAAGCATGTTTATAATATGTTGAAGTTTCGTGGCAGAGGTTAGGTTATGTAAAACTATTAGGTACGATAAACAACTATTAAATGGAAAAGATAAGCAGTATAAAAAAAAATAAAATTATGATAATTTAATAATGGTACACTTCGGCTTTATAGCCCTAAAAGTCGATATTGTAATCAGACTATTTAACCGAAAGAACATTGCCCAAACCTTGTACCAGATTGCGTCACAAGCTAATTATCATCAAAATTAATATTTTATTTATACGTGTACTTTGTTAATTTTTAACCGTCTTTTTTAACCGGGTTTAGAAAATTAAAATTAATTATACATAACATGATTATCAATTTCCTACTTCCGAGTGCTTAGTCCGAGCTTGCATTTTAAAACTCCCGACTCTCGAGTCGAGAGTCGTCTTTCGGATATCCATACAAAAATACAAGGACATCCGAGAGACGACTGTCGACTGGAGAGTAGGGAGTTTTAAAATGCAAGTTCGGACTAAGCCTTCCGCACGTCAACTATTTTGTTCCGATCCCAGCTGTCACCTATTTTCGTGAGTGGACATTGAGCATAAAAATCTTGTTTGTCAAGTAAGCTTTAGCTGAGAAGGCAAATATGATATAAAATAAAATACATTTTTAAATATTTTGAAATCCGGTTAAACATTGAAAAAAATATTGTTGGTAGCGAAAAGGTAAAT
This sequence comes from Ecliptopera silaceata, assembly GCA_932527185.1. NCBI lineage: Eukaryota > Metazoa > Arthropoda > Insecta > Lepidoptera > Geometridae > Ecliptopera > Ecliptopera silaceata. The sequence continues at coordinate 7,868,189 of OW052193.1, read as the reverse complement.
AAAAATTAGGGCTTTGAGAGTAAATTCAAATTGATGCAAGTTGGTACAGATTCCCATAGCCCATTGGGCATTGTCCTTTTATAAATAAATAAATAAACAGAAGCATAAATGCTATCACAAAAATGTAAGTAATAACTAGCATTCAGTATTAATCAGACCCACGACCTCAGCACAGAACACAGAGCTACTATTACTAACGTAACTGAGCTTCTAATTAAAAGTAACAAAAGCATAAATTTATAACTAGATCCATCACGTGACCTATTCGGTGCAGTGCACACAGGTTCACACAACTGATGATGCGTTCCATGCGCTGGGTTTCAGGCAGCGCTTCCAATTTAATAAGTGACACTTCGGCGGCGTAAAAATAAAATGTGAGCTCACAACATTGTAGAACGGTCACAGCATTGCAGCTCGGGACGTAATCAGGTTGAATTTTATCAATTCTTTGCTATTAGCTAAGAAGTTATTTTGTAGAGCTACATGTAGGTACCTTTGAAACAATTAACAATTTTTCGCAATAGCCTTTTCGATTGAATAACACCTGATTGAAATATCGCAAGTTTTCCACGCCGGTGTTGCCGAGTACATTTTCGAGGAATGAATTTTATATGATTTCAGGACTATTTCAACTTTGTTAGTGACAGAAGTTTAAGGGTGTATTTATACTTTGCTACGACGCAGTATGATGTTGTTAAAAAAAACGTGTTTAGGTAGGTACTCGTAAGTAAGTTTAATTAAGTGAAACAAAATTTCAACTTGTCAAGTCGGAAAAATACAAGCTTATTGAGAATGCCCGACTTACATACGACATTATATTTACAATACAATCTTCTTTTGTGCTAAGTGCTATTTGAGTGTTATGTGCTATTTTCTTCTAGCACAAGTCCTTGCAACCTAGTTCTGGTCCTGGTTCTGATCACACTCGGAAAAGAAAAGCTTCACAGTCATTTGGATTTTTAAGCTATAAATCGAGCACGTGCTTCCAGCAGCGTGCCGTTATCACGCCTCTGTCGAGACCCAGACCCTCTACAGAAGCTATTTGGCTAAGTGCTCTACTAATTAACATCCCCTCAATTTATTCCCAACAGTTCTGTGGTTCTTTAATTTTGAAAGCTTTTGAAGATCTCAGATTAAGTAGAAGTTGAGCTTTTAATTTAATGATGATCAAATAACACGGATGGTGGAATAACGAGGCAGTGAAGCAACACTTTGGATGAAAATGAAGATCATTTTAAGAGTTTCGAAATGACTTTGCCTAGCTCGAAGGGCTGATTATATGTTCCGAGTACTGTGTTTAAGTGCTGTTAACTGAGTTATTCGTACTTACAAAATCGAGAGATACTTTGAATTTGACTGGTTTTTGGGTGTACAAAACATTTATCTAAGCAAAAGTAACATCGATTCTGGATATTTCTTGCCTTAGTAAATATAAAAAAATAATAAGGTCATGTTCACAGTAGGGTTCAATACCAATAATTTGACAAACAAACTGAACTAAGTAAGATACCCTGAAACCTCATTGGGCCGGTCGGCACACAAACTATCTGACACCAAAGGAGGCTGCGGTCGGCTTCGTGGAAATAAGGTTCTCTCAAAAGTTTCAAATGTACTTTCATGTCTATTTCGCAATTTCGGACTGTGAATCCTTTAGTTTAGGGCTCGTGGTTACTTGATATTGACACCTCAAAGCTTTCAGGTCCGTTTGTAACAGAGATACTAAGCCTAGTTGTTTGTGGCGAGGCCTCGTCATCTAGGAATGAGTCCTTTGCTGGTGTAATTTGGTTAAGATCTAAAAAACATTTTATTTGCGTTGTATATTTTATGGTTGTTTAAGCTTAACTTTCGAACTGATTTTCCAATATTATAACATATCTTACAAGAGCGGATACACCGCGGACACGCTTACAGGTCAAATATTAAAACAATTATCACATAAAATTCTAATAGTTTTGTTGCTCAGGAATGGCTGGCATTAGTTAAGTTAACTAGGGTACTCGTATCTCAATTCAGAGTGAACTTGTCAGAAATTCGCTTTCCTTGGTCGTGTTGTGCGTCCAGGCTTTTGCTCTGAAATGTTGTAAAACGGCTCTGCATAGCTCACGCGTCACAGTCTGTGAGTACATCTATAAAAATACGGACGACGGCTCTATGCGGTCACATTCCCGCATCGCAAATAGTCTCTTTTGACCCACATAGAAGATTTAGCTTCACGCCTCACAGCCACATCCATAATAACCTTGTAAACCAAACAATTTCTCATTAGGCACCGCGGGTTACTCAGAAAATCATTTGCTATTCCGTATCCGATATGACCCGGAGTGAATAGGAAGTGATGAATGGCATATCGTAGCGTACGCGTTCACTGCTTTGCAGAGAGCATTTACATTATTAGTCACAACGTTCATGGACCTGGAGTTACACTACCCTGTAACTATGAATAGAGTATAATATTTTAAGTTTTGCGATCTGAGCTCTATGTAAAGTTTTTATCGTGTGTTTTATTATTTTTCCAAACATTTCACCTACGTAATAATTGCCGTGGTCCTAGGCAGAACCAAAATAACGTACAGAAAAATAACAATAAAAGATACGCGATAATATTATACCTCTTTACTAAAACCTACACATTACTACATTACGTACTAGTAAGTTATGCAAGGAGGTTACTTTTTACCTACATTTAAACTAAATCAAAAGTCTATCGCTGTTTTGCAATTTCTTTTTACTCAGATAACGACAAGGAGAGTCTTGATACAATGTCATAATTTAATTAATATGAGTCCACAAGATATTATATTACAGTTATAATGATTAATTGACATCCGCCTCAACTTCAGGGCGGCTCCAAGGGATAAATCCATTTATGGAATTGGACTTTACCTTAAACTGAACCTTACAAATACAAGCTAATTTTTTCGTCCGACCGTTGTCACCTTCAGCTCAGGAGGATTTTTATTTATACCAGCTATCTTCACTTCTAAGTGTCAGTCAGTTAGCCTTCATTCTATTGAGAGCTCTATCGACACTTTCAAAATGAAGCCTTTGATATCCGTGTTCCCAAGGGGAAATATCGGATGAAGTTGTCACTCGGGTTTCACAGAGCTGGGAAATGGTACGTCATTGAAAAAGCCTTTCCTGACAACCCCGAATCGAGGACATTCGATGCGGTTGTAAGTAAACGAAAATACGGTAAAATAAACTCGAGGCTCGAGCAATAACGCGGCTACCTTACCAATAACCGTCACAAACGGAGGAAACCTAAAACTTTTTAATTTATGAAGAGACACTCAGCTCTGACATTATCGGGTCACTAGCGAGTGCATGGCCAGTGTCTAATATTGGGTGACTGGTTTTTTGAACGCTTGCCAGAGTTACTTTTGTATAGTAGAATAATGGAATGTTTTTTGTTAATTTTGATAAATAAAAACAGATCTATTGTTTAAATGTTATCGTTCAACCTATACATAAAATAATTTATTTTGAAACATAGCATACTCTGAGGCTGATTTAAGTACCATTCAGAGTTTATATATAAATACACAGCTCAATTGGTAGTAGCTCTGCCTTTCATGCTGTGAGTCGTGAGTTTGATTCCCACCCGAGCCCAGTTTATGTGATGAACATACCTAAATATTTGTTCTGTGTCTGGGTGTTTTTATGTAAAATATGTATGTATTAACAAAAAAAAATGCGAGTAAGTATATAAGTATTCTATCAGCAGTCTAGTTCCCATAGTACAAGCTTTGCTTAGTTTGGGACTATAGTGATGTGTGAAAAGTCCGTGAATATTTATATTTTATATTTACTTATCATTAACATCATGTAATTAGTAATCGGCAAACTTGTGAAGTTATGCTTTGCAAATGCCAAGTAGGTTATTGTGGGCAGACACATACCAGTTCAGCACGGCTGCGCTCAACTTCAGCGAAACTTAATAAATTATTCGAATACTTGATTTTAGGCGTCAAGTTTCCTCCTAAAGGTTAGCTACACATTGGCACTGTATTGTCCCCTAAATGTGATTTATTTACACATTTCCACAGTCACAAACTAACCATAGACATAATAGAGTAGGAATTATATATTTGAATGCGTTGAACCCAGTTGTATTAGGTAGATACATTCATATTGCGGCCAAGCGTTTGCCTAATAAGCATAAAAAAAACTTTATAACAAAAGCCATTGGTAAAAAAAGTTTTCAAAGTTCGTTTTTTTCACCGCGGGGGAAACCGAAGGTACGAACTGTATCATAATGGAAGTGCTTGCGATTTCGTCTATTATCTTAATATTTTGGACGATTCACAAAATACCTTTTTAAATTAAAGCCTTTGACTTATTCTGATTAGCTCCATTCAGTAGTTTTTCAACAAACTTTGGCGTTTAGAATATTAGTATATTTTAAAAAGTTATAATTATTACAAAGTTACAAATATCCGAAATGACCTTTTAAGATAATGACGAATATCGGTTTACCATCACATACGTAATTAAGGTGTCCAATTAACTCTATTGATTACACGAACTTTGTAACTTGTCATGTCAGGTACCTGTAAAAGGGTGGCACCTGCCTACCATCAATCAAATAAGAAAATGGAGGAGCTTTCCAAATTTATGTATCAAATTCGACGTCCTTTGATCGATTATCTAATGGGAGTTATACAAAACTATCTTGTTTCGGCTAATGTCCGTGTTGTAATTTCAAGTTCAGTAACGGCAAACGATCTGATATTTGAAATAGCTTTCTAGTCGGTGCTACAATGGTGTCTGATAATGTTCATACTGCTTACAATGCTCAAACCATTAGAGGTATTTCTCACATCACTGAAGAATGCAAATACGCACGCGCGTCAACTGGCAAAAGCGTCCGAAGGATCGTGCGGTTTTAGTCAGTTTAAGTTTGACATATTCTACTGCTCTAACATGCAGTAGGTATCCATAACGAATTTCGTCATGTAAAAAAAGGGGTATTTCTCACGAAACCGCCAGCGGCGCTGTCAGATCCTGTCCATACGAATGATATTTGCTTTGTTCATCGTTTTCAGAAAATGCCAATAGTATTTGCCATTGAAGTTTTCTGTTATTTTGTTTTCTTCAGAAAATATACACACCTACTTACTCAGGTTTTGAAAGCCATCAAATTAGAAAGAACTTCATAGATAAATGAGAGATAAAGGGAGTAGATGCTTCATTAAAAAAAATGTACCTACCTAACTAAGATGGAAAAAGGGTTAATTAGGTCCTTGATTCAGACACAAATAGTTAACAAAAATTTTTTTTTTTTTTTTTGTAAACTTAAAATATAAAATGACTCAGATGTTTTGTTAATCATTATATTATTGGTTATACATTATTAAAAAAAAACTTCGTATAGAATAATACATTTTTTATTGAAACTTAGAATCTATTATTTATCAGAGTCAGTTGTATGCTCAATCACACGATACTGTTTACTGATTTCAAATTGGCGGAATCAAAAGTTTATTGATGAGTCGATAGAAATTATGTCTTTGCGTAGTTTATTATGTCCTTGAAAAATAAACGACACGATTCTATGTTGGTATTGTCATGAAACACGCTATGCAGCTTCCTTTAAAAATAGGCTACAAATTTTTTCAACAGTAACTTCGATTTAAAATATAATTAGGTAATGTTTAGTCAGCGTTGTAGGTTGAACAATAATTGGTATTACATTATGTTTTAGTACGTACACTGTTATTTCTTATAAAATAAAATATTGCGTTTGAAAAGAAAACTATGTTTATAAACATACATTTCATGAAATTTAACCTAATATTGTTATTGGATTCGTTTTTGTCGTTTCCCTTGCTTTTGTAGTCTTTCTTGTGTCAAATGAATTATTATAAGTGACTCTTTTTTTTGTTTTGCGATCTAATGGCGTCTCAGTCGGTTTGACCTCTACTACTCCTAAACCACCAAATTCTTGTTGTTTAAGAGACCACGGTAAAGCAGCATTTCCAATGCCTTTACTTCTGTAATCCTTTACTCTGAATTTGTTCCATGTGAAACAGCATACGTTCAGTTTGTCCTTGCAGCCTGGTATTTCCGTAAGGTATCGAAAACCCGTGCACAGTTCATGGTTGACGCATATGCCACCCAATTTCCAGCAAGGAGTCGTCATCATAGATCCTATTTGTAACAAATAAAAACGATGAGTATTACAAAATATGATAACCTATTTAAGTTTATGTAAAAATAAAAGTTATAAATAAATTGTTATTATTTATAAACAAGATCTTTTTAGAGGTCCTGGTACCTACGCTATGCCGCATGCAGAGGTTGCCAACGTGACTTTTTGTGAATTGAATTTATGGATCGTATCCATAAATCTTGTTACGGGCACCGGAGGTTGCGGTGGTACAGTTTGCGCAGCGATAAACAAAGGAGAGCGAATCTAAAATATTCTCTAAATAAAAATTCCAACGAGCTTATACCAGAGCGGTACGACGCAAAAAGGCAGTTTTAATATCCAAAATCAATGGTATTTTTAATATCACCAATCATAAGCATTCGTTTTAATTTTAATTCGTCATATCGGTGTAGTAACACTAAACTTTTCCCTCATCAGCACTCAAAACTTTACGAAAGATATAAGATACGAAACTTATGAAGAACCCTTTCGTATCTGAAGTTGAAGAAAATGATATAATTTAGCCTTCAGCCTCCCGAACAGCCGTATTAATGCGATAAACTCACTCCGACTCTGCGAAGCGCTGAGCGACGCGAGTGCCGTGTGATAAGCTAGCAGTTCCGCGCGGAGATCTTCATACTCCTCATCCACAGACAGATCTAAGTTGGCGTCATTTCTCAAACTCGATATCAACTCCGCCCCAAAATCGCCGTCCCCGGAATCATCCCCACCTTCCACGATCGGTTCACAAACCGCTTCAAATATTATCAGAGCCACCACAAAATGTAACATTTCTTTCATATTGCATTGACGTTGACTGAAAACATTTTATACGTTTTAGAGTGTTTTTATTGGAGTTTACAAACTGTATAAATTCCATGATAAGCCTCGTACAAAATTTCGCAATCAAAAATTTAAAGAGAAATATAGGTTTCATTGAGTATTTTCGTTCGTTAGTTCGCGATTTATGCATGGTTGGATAAAGCTGGCTTGGGTGCATTGTATGCGGGTCAGGGACTGGCTTCGTGCGGATGCGTTTTTGAAAGGCCTACCAGCAAATTGCATGTAAAACACTTAGATAGACAGTGACCACGTAGGCATCGACTTTGGTGATAGCTGTACATCGTAAATAAATGATCAAATGTTTTAAGCCTACTGTTCATGCCGGGCTTAATACTGATATACATACACGTACTGAATGATTAATTGATTATCGTGTAAACAAACCGAGTGGTTGCCAAATTGAAAGCAACATTTGTGAGCGAAAATTTTAATAATTTTATAGAAGCACTCTGAGCCGATCGAGTAAATAAATTTTATGATCCTATTCACATATATTGAGAGAAATATGAACACTGTGTAATTGACACGAGATAAAATGTAGTCAATGTTTTTACAGCTGCGATACTAATGAGCCTTCAGCGACGACGGTGATAACTTTTCCTTTGCCTGCCAACCTAAGGGACATTTTCGACCCAACCAATTAAAGGCTTTTTCGCGGGAAAAATCAACCCTATCGTTAGTCAAAATTTATAATGAGGTACAAAATCACGCAACTTTTATGTTATACGCACTAAAACCTCTAAGGTTACAATAAAGATAACGTCCGTTGCTTTATCAGTCACTGGTGAAGTCACTGCAGAAAATATAGGAAGTGTTAACATTTCCAATGGCCAGGATTTTCTGATAAACAGCGCCAGTCAAGCAGTGTGAAAGACCAGTGGACCGTGCAGTTCGTAATGTAGCGTAAAGAAACTTGGAACAGTTGCAATTTGCTAATGTCAGCTGGCTTCTCATCTTTTGCTTTTCTATTTTGAACTAAAAATTGTACTAAGAACAATGAGATTGGGAAATGAACGTGTTTTTAACAACAAAACATGTCTGTATGAAATTTTACTAGACATAAATAGCTATGCTTAAAATTTTGCATGGAATGTAATGAAAAAAATTAAGAAAACAACTACCGTCCTCGAATTTTTTTGTACAAACTTAAAAAAATTATAGAAGTCCTAGTAAGTAAATAAGTGATCACTGAGTCTGAGAATCACTTCTAGGCTGTAGGTTTGTTTACTCAATGCGAGTGCCAATGTCTAGTGTGACATGTTTATCATTCAGGGTTGACAATTGAATTTCCGCAACATTGGGCAGAAATAACAAGCTGGAGGTTTTTTATTTGTGAAAATATTCGATATTTCGCCACAATGTTTTTTGAGCTAGTATTTTTGTTAGACTGGAAGCTCACGAAATTTCATAAAACGTGACGAGTTACGGTATTCTCAGAATTTTTTATTTTCCCAAAAATGTCTTTGTATAAGTTAATAAAACTTCTACCTTTTGAAATAAACTAGTTAAGCAGTTCAGTGTTGTTTAATACTATTCTGTGAAAGTCATAGGACGTACTAGGGATCTCGTGTCTACACTCCAATAAAAAGTGTAAATGATTTCATCCTCCTTAACTCTTACACAAAAGCGAAGTACGTTTTATACGAATCGTTATGGATTTTAGTAGTGATGTTTATTTTCTCGCTTCGATTGGAGTTCAGAAGTTGGACTCGCGGGAGCTCGAAAGCTTTCCCTTAGAAAGTTCTCGACTATGCATTAATGAAATAAGTTTCAATTTCACTTTTCAGTTACTGAGCTCCCAGAAGTCCAGTTCAGTAAATAATATTGAAACCACATTAATTTAATAACTTACGAAGATCAATAGAACTATTTCGGTATCATATTGTAGAAAAAAATACGACAACTGAATCTTATACTTATCTGATCTATTAAGTTATTAATTCTTTTCATTGAATATAAAAAAGGAAACCACTCTTTTAATAAATCTGTAATAATACGTTTTCATAAGTTGTGAAAAAATAATATTAAAATCGTTCTTTAGCTTTTTCCTTACAGTTTCAGATGAGTGATTTTATGAAATTCTTTGATACTTTATAACTTTGTAGTTCAACACGAATGAATAAGTTGGATTTAAATTCTAAGTAATAAAATTGCGAATGCCATGGACAGTCGAATATACATTATGGAGTTCAAAATTTCTTTGTAGAAATTGTATTATGATCTCTCGTATTATATATCTTCACATTTACTGTATTTTACGAGTAAGCATAAGTATAGAATAGTAAAAATGCGTAGTCGAAATCAATTTACATCATGGTTTCTGTACTCAGTTGTGGTTATGAATGCTATAAAATAAGCCTTCGGCAAGCTTAATAAAACAAGAGTTTGGAGTGAGATAACAGTTATTTTTATGGAATGAGTACTGTAGCTCTACCATGAGTTTTTACTATACTATATTTACTATACTCGCTAGCGTCAATAGTTAAAAAAATGTATGAAGATTTGTACAGCGCCTCTAGCGGATAGTTGGGTACTAAAATTCGTCATACTAATATTGACGTAACTACTGTAGTAAAGTCAGGAGATTTTACTGTGACAACTCATGGTAGAGGTACTGTTACAAAAACTTTACCGCGTCAAAGGCTTTGCGTTTAGCAAAGCGACACGAAATGGGGCTTCAAAATATTTTTGTCAACCACTTTAAATGCTACTTACTGTTGCTGTTTCAACAATTGGCAATGGCATGGCGTGTTTATTGGTTGAAAGTATATTTGGAACTAGTCAGCGATTCTTTTTTTCTGATCTGTTATTTTATTTTTGAAGTGTAATGTTAATCTAGGTATTAATAACGAATATAATAAAATAATGTATAAATAAATGTTAATCCAGGTTTTAAACTATTATACATTGTAATTGAAATCGGATTAGTATTTACAGCGTAATTGAGCAATGTCATACGGTCTATGCATACACTTTTAAACTTAGTAGTAGAAATATTTTAATGTAAAACAGTAACCAAAATATTAAAGCTTAGGATAAATAACAATTCAATTCTATTGTATTATATTGTAGCTCAAGCAAAATCTTAATTATATTTATTTTTATAGCAGAATTAAAAGTTAGTTTAGTTTAAGTAAAACAGTTTTGAGCTTAAGTTTAACTGAAATGTTAGTAAAGAATGCAAACCTTTTTATTTGGAACTCATTTAAACTTTAAAAACTCAATATCGTTGTGACAGCATTCGGCCAGAATCTAAATTCGAATTTGACCTTTCAGTAGCACCCGTGGACAGACACGTAGGTACACTAGCCGTCCTGCTGAATTATTAATCCATCCATCGGTATCAATCGGGTCCACGTCGAACACGGTTCTCTGAAAACCTATTACAAACGTTTGCTTTCGGAATCGAAGATTTTATCAATAAAAACTTTTTGCTTGACTCAAGAGAAAACACTATTTTGTACAAAGTTCTTTGTTATCATTAGAAAAACTTAATTAGATTTTTTTTTCATCAGAAAGTTTATATTGCGTTTAGTTTTAACAAAATATGCTTTAAATACAATGGTAAGAAAAAATAAAAAACAATAAGTAATTACATAAATCTTTCTAAAGTGAATATTTTTTTCCTGGATTGCAATATACAATAATCCACACATAAAACATAGTATGAAAAAGGAAAAAGCTAAATGAAATAAATTAATTCTCGTTTGCACATCTGAATCTGAATATAATAAAAGAGAATCTTCCGAGGACGGAATATTGCTATAATTTTTGTTCAACATAAAATCAGTTCAGAAAAGGTTGTTCTTTTTATTAGAATATTAATCAGGCAGGAAACATTTTCATTGCTTCAGAGCGGTTTTAATCAGAAATAAAAGCGAGGTCGAGAATATAAAATGCAAATATTTGCGTTTGATTGTTTATTCATTTTGTAGTTTTTTATCGAAATCAAGTAATTAAATAAGATTTGAATCTAAACAAAAATTACACTTTTTAAACACTCACAGATGTTTTCATTTGTAATAAAATGCCCTACAAAAACTCCATGAAAATTCCAGTGAGAAATAAAAACAGAATTAGAGTTGAAATCGCTCGTGAAAATAAAAACATTTCTCAAAGACACTGTGCGTAAAGATAAATTTATGTTGCTTGACCTTTCTAGTAATTGAATGGACGTGAGACAGCAGATCTTTTGTAAAGCCGTTGCAATTTCTAGGCACGTGATAATGGTCGGTTCTTTGTCCTGTCTACCCTTAGGGTGACCACCCTTTTAAATACCTGTGGGAGCTTTGTAACACGTCGTGACAATGCTTTAACTATCGACTTAGATAGCTAAAAGGTACTAAAAGACAACAAGCCAAACAATTTGGTTTCAAATTCAGCAAAATTTTAAAGTTAAACCAGCGCAAACTTCTCTTAATCCAATGCTCAGCTGGTAAAGCAGAGTTAACAAGATTTCCGATTTAAATTTTCTACTTCGTCATCCTTTAACGAACTATTTATGAGCGGTTTGCATCTTGAGAAACAAAGCTTCGTGATTAATCGTCTGCAGAATGACATTTTGCTGAGTCTGTGGACCACGGGCGTTGTAAACAACAAAAGTTTTATTTAAATAGCTTTTACAGTACCATCACTAATTGCTCAGAGTACATTCTGACAGCAGATTGTCAAACGAAAACAAATGATAAGTGAGCTTAGTCATTATGTTTTGTCATCATTCACAGTCCGAAAAATAACGTAAATAAAGTCGCATTAAATTGACATTTCTTTTATTAGATGTTATGTTCAGTGAAATAAGGCTTAAATGTATTGGTAATTTACAAACAGGTCCCATAACTTTTGTATATCAGGTCTAATACAGTAACCACATACCCAAACCTGTCACGACATTGTAGCCGTAGTACATCTAACTTAGACACCTATTTTATAAATTCTTCCACCCACAACACAGGTTTTTTACCTAGGGGGTTAGTGCCGTAGCTAAGATTTATTAAATTATTATTTGTTATTTTGTATAATTAGTTGTACTTAGGCACTATTGTCTAAGATTGCATGTCTAGTTCCAAGCTAATGTAAGATTATTTTTTGGTTCAAATAAAATTCATACGTAATTTAATTAATTTAATTCATTTTTCATACGTAAGTACCTATACTTTTCGTCAAAGATACAACACGACTAAAGCTTCTTTTTAAGCCACCTGTCAATAAATACACAAGATACGAAAGGTTTTACAAAGTAGGTAATTAAATAATGTACTGACATAGCGATCAAACCTTAATGACTTCTTTTGTCAGCAACAAAAGAAAATCGACTTCAGTTTAGTTGAGGTAGAAAAAAAATCTATCTATGTATGTAATGAGTATATTCAGGTTGTTAATTGTGGTAACGTTGTGTGTAAAATGAGTCATGAATTATTCTATCATATTCCATTTCACCCGCGAATTCTGTTTAAATACGCACTTCGCCTTACATTAGCTACCTACTTAGTAAGAATATATACTTAGTAAGAAACAGCTACGTTGAAATACAAGATTATTAGTATTATTATCACATTAATTTCTATACGCGATTGAAATATTAATATGCTTTTAAGCTAACGTCTTATTGCACAGTTTGAAATGTAAGGAATAAGTCAAATAACAAATAAAAAATGCTTTAGAAAATTAATTATTTATTTACATTATTAAATTAAAAATTTATATTTTATTCATGAATCGTAAAACAAGTTTTTGTGTTTTTAAGCGTAGAATTTTACACTTTAGTCGAAGGATCACTGCCTTTGACAAAGGTACACATACCACGTTGACATTCCTGTAGTTCAGACTTTAAGGGATACAATGGAAGGTTCAAAATTGAAGTATGTTAATAACATGCGAACAAAGTTACTTACCGCATTATTTAGATACCTATTTAAATAGTTTAGAGTAGCTTGCAGCTTTAAAGTAGTTTTAAAATAATGCATGTTGGGCATCTGTTATTTACATTTTGTATATATACCTAACAGAATCCACAAAATAAGCCATTGAATGATAATGTTGGTGTTTCTGTTATTAAATAAATGAATTCTTTATTGTACACAAGATAATACAGACAAATAAACTTCAATAAAATACATGTATAGAGGCGAGCTTAACGCAAAAAGAGTTCTCTTCCAGCAAACCTTTGACGAATGTGAGAAGCACATAGGAAAAGTAGAGGGTAAACATTTTTCACGTAACTTTTTGGGAAATGAAAAGCTTATTTCAAATTGCATAGAACCTTGACGTGTCTTGTTATAACCTCGTTTGCGCAACTTGCGTAATTTGCTTCTCATTAGGTTGCTACTTGATATTTAGGGTGCCTTCACACGAGGTGGTATGCAAACAACTGTATTTGTTTTCCCCATCCCAAAAACGAGGTAAGCACCACTGAATACATTTTGTATGAGCTGTCTCAGCAGGGGCGCGAGATCACGCAATGCGGATTTTAAAAAACCCGGGTTATCGTCAAACTTGATGAAAAAAGGTTGTAGGCAAATATTAAGGCAATTGTTTGTTTGGCAGGAAACTGACACAAAATGCTCTTCCTGTGTGAGCCGTATATTGCTTTTTGGTATTATAAAATTTTATTAAAGCAAATGTTAAATTCTCGCATTAAGAGTATGTAGTGAGCCGTATCAGAATTCTCTAAGTAGAATATTAATAATGAATCCTTGGTTTTGCTAAATATTAACGAGCAAAAGTTTCAGTTATAGTTTTTTAATTTATAAATCCAGGGAATCGGCTTTCACCGTCTTTACCGAAAAACCAGTCTGTATTGTAACAGTGTCTTGGGGTAAAAGTTTGACGGTAGCACAAATACCTAAGCATCGGAGATGACATGCAGCGGGCTAATTAGACGCTTCCCGGATAGTTTAAATAACAATTTAGAATAGTCTAGAACTACAAACGCGCACACAAAGGGAAACTAAGACTGTCTGGAAACACTGACATGGATTAATTATAGCTTTATCCGGCCGAGCTCACAAACAATACTAAAACCTTAAGTTTAAGACATGCATTGTTTTTGCGCATTTTGGTGCCTCTCTCTGAAATCTGCCAGTTTGGGTAGAAAATGAAAAATATATTTATACTACACCTGCTCGGAAAGTACCTTGATACTTTATCAAATTTACGGTAGAAAGTACGTCATTGCATATCGAACAAATATGCGGCGAGAAAACGCATCTGAGCGGGAGAGAAAAGTGTATGAAAATCCATTTCTTACGTGGTTTTTCTTTTTTAATTTTGGGTAAGACTATGCGCTGGTAACCTAAATATCAAAAGCCAAAAAGTTTTTACAGTGAGTTTTTATCTCCAAGTTCGCAAAATGACACTGGCCACTAGCTGTGTGTTGGATGGTGTCAAACAATTTGAAAAAAGAATATGTGAAAATTTTAGTTTTTTATTTTCCTCGTAGGTGTAGTATAAAGCACTATGTATCACTCAAGAGAAAGTGCGATTCCCGATCTCGGGTGTTTTAAAGCCCTCGCCTGCGGCTCGGGCTTCAAACGACACCCTCGACGGTAATCGGTCACTTTCTCCTCTCGGTGAACAATGTACTATTTTCTTTTACGGCCGAATTTGCCTAAGTTGATATTCACTTGAAGTTTTACTGATTATTAGGTACTGATACACTTAATATTAGAGTCATCATCATCATTCCCCTGCCCTTATCTCACGTTACGTGGAGTCGGCACAACATGTTTTTTTCTTCCACTCACTCCTCACACTCAATATTAGAGTATAATATTTATTTATTATTTCAAAACAATTTATAAAATCCTAAATCCTATTTTCATGATCTACACACGGTCAAACCAACTCCAACTCTTGGTAAAGCTTGAGTATCGATCTGTATCAAAGTCAAAATGTAATAAAACATATTCTATATTCTGTTACTTTAGATATCGATAGATGAATATACAAACAACGTAGAAAGAACGAAAAGTAAGCTAACCTAACCTTACCTTACACATCATTAAATCTAGTATTGCAAAACTAAAGATAGATAAAATGTGGGTAGGTACCTATATATTCTAAGACAGTTAATGTCTCAAAGAAAAACAGGTTCAATTCTAATGGCGTTGTTTGTGAAGAGGGACAAAAGATATAACAATGAGTAAAGCGTGAAAGGGCGCAGACGTCTGAGTGCTTAGCGCCTTTGATAGTGAGTCTTTGAGAAACAACTTGCGCTGAGTCACTTTAGTGCATTAGAGACGCTGTAATAAATACAGGGAATATACAGAGATAATTAAATATATTGAGCTGGTTGTAAAGGCGACAAACGGACGACAAAGTCAGCAGTATGAACATTTGAAAAAAAAATTCGTAGATTATTTCAAAACTCTATTAAAATTTCAAATAAGTTATTCAATAATTTCAATTAAAAATTTTGTTACATAATATTTAAAAATCCAACTCAAATTCAAAAATTTCTTTATTTAATAAAATCACAACGATCATTTAGAATATTCTTACATGATTCTAGGTTCCAGTTCCACGCGACCATTCCCCATATTATATTAAAATACGAAATCGTTTTACATTAATCTGCAATACGTGAATATAATTTATTTTAAATATCAGTAGCTCTACCATAAGTTTTTACTATACTATATATACTAAAGTCGCTAGCGTCTGTAGTTAAAAAAAGTTGGGTCCTAAAATTCGCAATACTAAATAATTGACGTAACTACTGTAGTAAAGTCAGGCGATTTTACTGTGACAACTCATGGTAGAGGTACAGAAGCCTGAAGTTTTCAGGAACTTATACAGCATAGTAGAAATAGTCAATTTCTGTACGAATGAGGTGTATACCAAAGTTGCCTGTGTTGCAACCAAACTTGATATTGGCCAAGTCACCAAACTTGGCCTTATAACGATCAAACTTTAGATTTTGACGGAAACTTGTTTCATAGTTTAGATATCTTATTTGCAAGTATAAAGTAGTTCCAAATAGTCGTGTTAGAAATCTTAGTCCAACTAGATTTGGAAACTATATACAGTGGTGGTCACAGAATTAAAGACACTGGAAACATATTGAAGTAACTAAGCTATTCCTCTGTATATATTTTATCAGACCGCCATTGTAACTTGCTGCACAAGAATTTTTTCATGTGTGTTTATTGTGTAATGTTAATACGAAACATTTACAACAAAACTTAACCTTTTATTCGGTAAAACTTAAATGTAAGCAGTGGAAATAAAAAATAAGATTAGTAAGATCTGGCCATATAATTACAGACACTTCATTTCGTAACAAGAAATTAAAAAAATTGAATTATCATTGAAATTATCTTAGTACCTACGATTTCTAAAACATTTTTATAAATCATTCCGATGCGTATAAATACTTGGTCGCATGTCCTTTTGCAGCAATAACAGCACGACATCTCTTAGCCATGGAAGCGATCAATTTTGTACAAGCTTGTACCGAATTTGTTCCCACGCTTCTGTAAGAGCTCTGTAAAGTTGATCGACGTTTGATGTACGCTTTGCCGCCACTGTCTTCTTTACCTGGTACCACAAGTTTTCGATTGGATTTAAATCCGGACTGTACAAAACCGTCACAAACTGGCTCCTTAAGAAATCTTTTACTACTTTTGCGGTGTATTTCGGATCATTATCCTGTTGAAAAGTCCAAATGACCGGTAAATTTTGCTCAGCATAGGGCAGCATGGTTTCTTCTAAAATATTTTTGTACTGGTGTTTATCCATATTGCCTTCTATCTTCCTGACAGGTCCGACACCAAGTCCTGAAAAACAGCCCCACACTATGATATTTCCCCCTCCATGTTTCACTACTTTCTTGGTGTACTTCGGATCCATTTCTTTGTTCGGGGGGCGTCTAACATATTGTTTTCCGTCAGAATTAATCATATTAATTTTTGTTTCATCTGAAAAAAGCACATTTTTCCACTCTCTTTCAGTCTACGTACAGTAAACGCAAACCTTGCCTTAACATTTTGCTTTTTCAAAAGTGGCACCTTCCGAGACACTCTTCCGTACAAGTTTGCCTCGCATAGTCTCCGTCTAATTGTCCTTGCAGACACACCCGTCGACCCTCCAGCCCCGTATATTTCCGAGCGTATCAGTTCTGATCCTTTGAACGGTTCCTTTTTTGCCAACAAAACCATCTTAGAGGCTTCTCGCCGAGTGGTTTTTCCAGGTCTCGGTTTTCTGGGTACGTTTTCGGTCGTATTGAACTTCTTGACATGCTTTATAGCATTCATAACCATGTCCTTAGAACAGCTCAAATGGTTTGCGATTTTTCTGTATGACCAACCTTTGCTATTAAAGTTTAAGATTATCTTTCTAGTGGATGAATCGCAACTCTTGTTTTTTCCCATATTGATTGTTATAAAACGTATTAATTTGAATACAAAAAGTAAAATGTTTTAATTAATGTCGACGTTTCATGCAAATACGTGGCAAAACAATGAAAAATCGAATGTAGTTATTTTTCTTTTTGTTTAATTCAGAACACTGCGTTCACTGTCTTTAATTAGTTGGCCAGCTACAGGTACGTTAAAAATGTTTGTGTTATATTTGGATAGTGAGCAGTGTGTTAACTAATAAGCAACACAACTTTTTTGGTCCCCCATTTTAAGAATACAACGTCATGTATGATTTGGTATCAATTACATTATATTTAATATCTACTTTGGCTAATGGTAGTGCCAAAATCAAGTTTATTGAGATCAATTGGGGGGTGTCTCTAATTATGTGTCCACCACGTATATTCCTCTCTCACTTTGTCAAAGATAAGTTGCACGAAGTTCATTGTGATAAATATTTTTCATTAATTAATATAGTTTGTGCGAATAGTTGATAAATTTTTAATTGCGGTCACCACTTTTACGTCACTATAGTAAACGCTCTTGTGACGTCACTACATCACATGTCGCAATACACACAGACAACTTCACTACTGTAACCAAGAGATAGAGTCCAACTACTCAAAGTTTGCAGTACTTAGAACATGGCATGAGATTACACACTACGAAAACAGTTTGATAGCATACACGTACGCTTACGAAAGTTACCATGTGAAAATAATACCCTTACCCTACTCTAGGTGTTGCCCTTTCATAATGTGAACAAAACTTGATCAGAATAACTGGGTTTTGTTTTATCATAAAAATAGTATGTCTACATAATCGGTTTGATTGTGTATTTAAAAGAAATGGCAGCCGACGGATTGGTCTTTGACCTATACGTCGATGATAAAATAAAGAAAGAAGAAAAATGGCTTTCTTTAAGAGAGTAAGACAATAAGAGAAAATACAAGATCTTGACAGTTAAAAAGATGAGTGGCTTGATAACTCAGAAAGGTACCTACTCTGAGTTAAAGATAAAGATAAATTTATTTCAACAATATACAGTTACCAAACCTCCTCCGATCCATCTCCTACGATTGAATTGCAGCATTTGTCGTAGACACTCTACACTACGCATTTAAAGTACAATAATATTTTCTTGAACGTTTCGCGTTTTCTGCATTTCATAACCGACACATCACAATTTAATATAAAATATTGGATAAAACGTCGGCTTGTATTGGCTGTGCTACCACAGAGCGCAATGGAAGATGAATGTTTATTTTTGGAATATTTTTTAACAATTTCAATAGTTTTAAATGATAACGTTTTTGATATTATCATTTGGGGCGTCTAAACGGGCAATATTTTACGGCAATTTGTGGCTGCAATTATTGGCAAACATTGCCCAGCCATCAATAAAACATTTTAGTAGATACATTTTATGGCTGAGCAATCAATTGCAGGCAACATGTTGCAATATGGCTGCAATAGTATGGCCTTTGATTCAGAACCCTTTAATAAACCACACAATCCAGCAACAATGGCCGACGAAATGTCTAAAAATTTGTGGCTATATTGCCGGGCCATCCTTAAAATATTGCATAGTGTGGCTGGTATTGGTAGCAATGTAGCCGGCCACAATATTGCAGCCACAAATTGCCGTAAAATATTGCCCGTTTAGACGCCCCATTAGACTTCACGATCGGGTCATGGTAAAAAATATAAACAATGGAGTAAAAATACTTCATAGTATGTATAAGTAAATATATACTATAGTATAACCCCCTATCTTATAAAAAGTTAGCGTTGACTTTATGTCACCATTACGGTACATCAAGTGTGCGCTAACTTTTTATAAGATAGACCGTAAGTATACTGCATACCAACTGCATTGGCAAAGTGAAAAAAGGAATCCGTGGAGTTTCTCCTCATTTTATCTATTTTTTAATCTCTGACCGATTTTGTATGAGATAGTAAATAGGCAAAGAGTAAAACTCATTAATACAGTAAATGGAAACCGACCGGCTAATTTACAGGAAGTTCAATAATTCTGTCACCCATTCATTGATGAGGGGTTTTACGCAGTAGCTTCGCTTCCAACAGTAGGTAATCCTCTTAAGGTGATTTTGTATATAATATTCATTTGAAATTAGAATGCTACTGAGAAGGCTATTTTGAATTAATAAAATGCATCGGTAAAACGTATTCTAATAATATAAATATAAAGAAAATGTTTGGATGTTTGAGAAACTTGCAATTCCTAGTCACTTTAAACACTTATAACTACTAATTAAATCATTTTTGTATTGTTTGTGCAATAAATCCCTATACTAGGTAAAGTCAATATATGTTTAACATTATATTTATACATATATAAGTACATCTATAAATATCGAAAGGTTTCTTATCGGTTTTTTGGGAACGGGATGCAAAGAAAGTCACATCGCGCTCTAGTCTCTATATTATATGGGAATTAGATTGCTGATAGTACTTCTATTTTCGTAAATACATAAGTTGTAACTACCAGTTACAGAAATCACATCAATATGTGCCATGTCAATTTTTTTACTTGGTAGAGATCAAGTCCACGACCAGAGCCGATGAAAGCTAAGAGCGAAAACCAAATTAGCTGTGACGATTTTTTTGACCACATTTTAAAGTCAAAATTATTTTTTTATTATTCTAGATATAGGTATAGGCGACAAAGAAATTGGTTTACCACTTTTGATGACATCTCCCAGTAACATAATTATTCGCTAAGGATTACAGATTGACAGATTCTGACGTAGCAGTTATTAATCTGTCAAGCGAAAATAGCCCTTGATGTTTTGTACGTGCAAATGATATTCAGCCTTAGAGTGGTAAACCAATTTCTTTGTCGCCTATACATGAGCTTCTTTTAGAAATTTATATTTTTGAAAGCTTGGAGGTTATAGCACACAGATACCCTGAGTTTGCTATTTCCTTTCAGAGCTGCACTTAGCTATGCATATAAAAGCGTTAAATTGTGTAAATATTTGTATCGTCTGTCGACCACATTGAAAGCAGCTAAGCAAAATGTATGTTTTATTTTAGTTTTCAGAGTGATCAATTTTTAGGATTCCGTACCCAAAGGGTACTAGTCTCCGCTGTCCGTCTGTCTCATGAACCATGATAGAGAATTGAAATTTTCACAAAATATGTATTTTTGTTGCTGATTTAATAACGAATGCCAAAAACAGAAGGGTTCTCATTGATTGCCTTTGTCATAATTTTTTGGCACGGAACCCTTCGTGCACGAGTCCGACTCGCACTTGGCCGGTTTTATTTATTTTCTCATTGTCAACGACTAGGAGAGAAAATGGCTTACTAGGAGGATTTTAGTATTTAGATTTCCTTTGTACAATTTATTGTGCATTGAAGAATAAAATAAATAAACGCTGTTTATGCGAGTACTTGCCTATCCAACCGTGTCATATTATTCCAAGCCAGTTTTAAATTGCCCATCTCTTCAATAGTATAAAATGCTCGCAACTTGCAACTGTGAGTCCCTTGATAGTCATCGGAATATTTCAATCACGAATAGTGAAAAATGTTTGCATTGAAATCCCGTTCAATACTACGAACCGAACAGAACTAGCTTCGGTGTTAAAAATAAAAATATTTCGTTCCCGTACATCGGCACGGCACAGTTCATTTTTTTTTAAATTGTGTTGCTATTCTACCTCCATGGGTCGAAATAAACCCAGTAACAAATTACACAATCCTTTATAAACAACGCCCTGAAAATACCTGGAAAGAAAGGCGAGTCAAGTAATTTTTATCCTTGTGGTAACAGTATAGAAAAATAATCAGCAGTATGCCAATCGCTCTAATAAAGTTCAAATAGTTACGATGATACTGAAAAAAGTGTTTTAAGGTCTCCAATAAATAACAAACTTTTACATAATATAGACTCGTGTTGCATATGATTAGCCTCAAGAACTATTTTAGGCTGCGGTACTTATAGATAAAATTACCACGATTTTTTTTCCATTTCTATGATGTTTACATTTTTATAGCAACTATTTTTGCCACCGAAATCTATCGTCAATGTTTTAGTTGTTTTGCGAAACTAACCAAAAAATCGCTGTGTCACATCTGTTTAAAAACTTCATATGTTTTCTGTGGCTTTGCTGTTTGTGGAGGCCTCTCTGTGTATTTTGCATTAGAGAGGGAAATTGTGCCTCACGTGGTCGGAAAAACTCAGGTAGATATTTGAGATCTATTGATAGATATAAAACTGCCTGACTTAGCTATTTTCCTAATTTTGTTTGTGGATAAAATACTTTTCTTTCGGCTTATTCTAGTTAAAAGTATGATATTAATCATAGACTTTTGTATGAAAAATATTTTAATGTTATATTAACATATTGTATATTTACATATTAATCAAATTGTTACGACTATTACAGTATTTACAAAATGTACATGGGCAATATGGGCATATAAAATACATTAGAAACAGTTGAGCTATCTACAGACCGTTGCAAACGATCTATAGATAGTTCAATATTAATTGTATATGGTATGTTAAAGACGACTATTATGACTGTACTTCACTGTCTTACATAAGTCTTATTTATCACCACTTGGTATACTAAATTCAACTGTCTAAAACTTGTCGAGCTTTGCTATTTTAGGATCCGGAAGTTGCAAGTCTCATATCTCACAAACTTGCGAGCAACTAGCTTTAGTAAATAGGTATTTTAACTAAGCCACTACAATTCAAAGAAAATAAGTTCAAATTGTGCGTGTATTTAATCTTAGCTTTGTTACCAGCTGAATTTCGTGTTTTATATCCAAACAATAAACATTGTTATTTCTCTTTGAGGTATAATAAACATCAATGTGATCCGCCCACGGTTCTCACGTAGGGCGGATAACAAACGGCACCTCCTGCCAGGCAGTACGCGGTCTTGCGGATCAAGATTTGGCACTGCTTGTTGGTAATTCACAAAGGAGTCTCAACTCTTGACTGCTCTTGACACATAATGCCATCCGCTTCTGCTTTGGAGTCGCGTGTACGTGCTGTATAGCAGCATATAAATACAGAGCATTTGCAATGTTTGGTCGTGGCATCGGCGGGAAAGCAACGTCTGATTTTAACGAATACATTATTACAGTCAAAAATAATACAAAAAGTATTCCTTTAAAAACAGGGTTCACGTAAATAAGTACAAAAAAAACGATGTTGAATACTTTACGCTACCTGACGGCCGAAAGTTTCGTCAAAAATGTTCATTGCTAAATACTGTAGCATTTTTCGGTGAGTAATGGTGGAAGGCAGTAAAATCTGCCCCTACGTACCCCAGCTATAAAACTTTAAAAGACTTTAAAAAAATGTCAGCATTCCGAGCTTACTTGAATATTTATGTAATTTGCCTCCTGCATTTTATAACTCACTTTTGCGTCTGCGAGTCGCCAGAGGTAAATGAAATTCTGGAGACGTACCTGAAAATTAAATTTAATGGTGTCAAGTTTACTCCTAAATAAAAAAAACACTTTACTTATCAAGAACAATCATATATTTTACAAAGCTTAGGGAATTTCAAGTTGAAGTGTCTATCAAACAAAGGCTATTAGCATTACAATAATAAACATTTACTTCGTGCAAATTAGCCATGACATACATTTTACGGCACCACGTTATACCACACATAAAAACGTCAAAACGATATTCTATATTCTTAGCACAAGTTTTAGGGTTGTATTTTAAATGGATTCAAAAGGAAGTTATGTAGTTTCATATTATTATGAATTATGTTTATTCTACGTAGGTATTTCGTTTTAGTAGAAATCCGGATGATGCTGGAAGTTTGGCTGAAACTTTCCATTTTGTCTGAAGTTTGTTTCAATGAAAAAGATAGTAAAAACTGTCTAATTTAATACTGCTAATAAAGAATAGTGTTTGCACAATATCATGTATGTGCCGTATGAACGCAATTTGGAGTAGATATACAAAACTTGCGTGTTTTTTTATCTAACTTTTCTAAAACCAACCCCGAAAATAGCTCAGAATACAGGCTCTGGTGCTAACCCCAGTGTAAAAGTATTTGTTGGTGACAGCTACTTTGAAAGGGTAAAACAACAAAACAATTTTATGTTTCGGACCCTGCAGCAGGTGGACGGTTGGTATGTGCCTAGTACTATAGGTATGTGGTAGGCAGGTACTCATGTACCGTACGTTTCAGGCTTATTATTTTTTATTGAAACCATTACCCCGCCATCCCAACAATAAGTAATAACGTTGGATTTTTTAACTTATGTAGGTACGTTTTTATATGATTCTAACATAATTTATTCTATTCCGTAACTTAAACATCAAACAGCGGATATTGTGAAGATGTAATAACAAATTCTTCGTTATATTCCTACAGAAAAATATAGGTCACTTTGATTTATCATGAAGATGAGATTTATGTCTTCTCAACAAACTGAATTCATGAAAACATGAAATAATAACATTCTGAAGTATATATATAATGATTACCATGAGAGGTAGCTAACTATTAATTTTGAACAAGTGCCAATTTATCGTAGTTCTACGACACGCGTCCATAAAAGAAATAAATTGCTCGTTTTAATGGAATAGTTTTTATAATAAATCAAATATAAGTAATGCTGCAAAGCCTTCTAAAATGATCGATCATTCAATTTCCCAAGCGACAGTAATAAATGTATGGCTTTTCAAAAGAAAATTCAATTGTATACATTGGTATTTTAGTCTTTATGAAGCAAGTCCACTACCCAGTATAGGTACCAATCAAGATTTAAATAAATCCAGTGGGATTTAAATTGAATGACGACTTTCAAAATTAAATATAATTTGAATGTTTGGATTGGCGGTGTCGGTTTTTGCGCGCTAGTTAGCCAATAACTCTCACTATTTGCTCACAATGAATATTGTCTAAACATTCACTTCTATTTAATCACAGTATCATTTATATCGAGATGCTAATTATAGCAAATTGAAATATTATTGATAAAGGCACATTTGACTGTACTTATAAAAAGAGTGAAGCTTTCTTTTGTTCATAAGAAACATTCCCGAAAGTCACCTTTCAAATGGTGCAGTTAATGTTTTAAAAACGCATAGCGAGATAAAAAATATTTAATTTGAATTAGTATTGTGAAAGGCTCACTTGAAAGTTAGAATTTTATATAATAGATAAGGAAGAAAAGCGAAGCCTTATTTTGTTCACGATGCAGGCTAAGAAATATTCCCGAAAGTCAAAAACGCAAGCAAGAGCCGAATGGTTTCTACAAGTTAGTTCTAAAATCCAATGGAAATTTAAAATCAAATGTATGCTTTTGATTACTAGTGCCGGTTCCAGTGGCAGTTTGCCAATAACAAGGTACACATAGCCACGTTTTCATTAGGGATATTGTGAAGTAAAATTAGCTGCTCACATCCACTGGTTAGCATAGCACCTGTACAGTCAACGCCGTAACTTATCTAATTAGTTTCATTTTCATGCTGCGATTTACAAAGGAATGTAAAATATTTTGTTTTACTAATAGAGTTAATTAAAACATAGCTTTGGTTTGCTATTCTGAATTTAATGCAATTTATGGTAAGTTATTTTAATTGAAATGTGAGTTCTACTTCGATGTTGAAACGAATATTTTTACGAAGTTAGATCTGCGATTTTTAAATCTTTAGATGTGTTTTAAGAAACTTGGTTTAGAACTACTTTGAGATTTATAAATTGAAGTTATCCAAACGTCAGAATTAAACTCTAGGATATAATATTTTTGAAAAACTTTCCTGTAAACGACTTATCAAATGGATTTAAGTTTTTTTAATTACCTTGTATTATGTGTTACATAACATTCAATTTTACAAAGTTCATGTACAAATTGATTTGACAGTTCTTTATATGATATAGTTTTTCAAAGTGTGACATTAGTATATCACGTATCATATAAACTTCAAAATCAATCTTAACCTAAAAACTGTTTGTTATACTGACGGGTAGAGACCATATACAAAGAAGAAGAATAATTACTTCTACTGTCAAAATTTATTTAAAATTTCAACTATATTTTAATTTCTACTTTAAAAATTTACCGCACAAAGTTGCTACGTCGGCAAAGCAAATGATCTTAACGTCAAAATCGAACCTACCAAAGCGGAGAACCACTTCCACGGCCGAAGGTACGGATCAGTATGCATGGCGGCGGCAGCTCGCCGCGAGGTGTCGGAGCGTGTTGATTGCGTTGCCTACCACATATCGCTGACTGCATTAGACGAACCACTGCTTTGCCTGGCGGCGTTTTCAAAGTTATTGCTGAGCATACCCCCATTGCCTCAGTATGCTATGGTTGGGAATTGTACAAATAAATTACCTATCGCATATTTTAAATTTATGTACTCTATCCCTATTGTATAAGGACCTACAATTAGTTAATATAATAGGCAATAAATGATTTTTCTTTCTTTCTTCTTTCAAAGTTTACTAGTGGACGTAGGTACTAGGGTATTAACGCACCATATGAATCTGCATTTAAATTTACGCCTTAGTGTCAAATCTAGATGCTTTATACGGGCACTTTTTACCTGTGCCGTGTATGGCAGTGTACCAGTATACTCTCTTCCCAGCCTAGTCGGTCTTATTCACGGGAAAGTCAATACGCGTGGGACTGACTAAGCTTAACTACTTTACCATATAACCCATATATCGAAAGATTCTGTCAACTAACTGTCACCTGTCTCGTGCTGAGTAACAATATTTAAAAAATACCTTTTTTACTTACTTATAAATCTATAGGCTAGTTTTAAAAGGTACAAAATACCAATATCTGCGAGGATGTCTGTAATTCCCAGAGATAAACTTTTAACGTAACAGAATATGGAGAGTGCCTAGATATTCGATGTCACACGGCTTTGTCTTGCAGTAGTCCAATGTGCCTTATTGTATTCACCATTTAAATTTTCTACCTACAAAATAACACAATGAAACTTTGCCACCAAGAGCGGTTATGTACCTAATATCTTAAGGGTCTAAATAACTGAAGTCACTCGTAGTTATATATTTTGTAAGTATGTTAAGAGTCGTAATTTTTTGCGTATTGTCAGTATTGCGCTACTATAACTGTTTACTATGCCTAAGATATAACTCGCACGTACATCCTCCTGTATTCATAAGTTTAGCTTGAAAGCCTGCACTGTGAGAGCTGCTCTAAATTCGGAACTCCCAAACTTTTCATAAGCTTCTTACATTGTTAAATATTCCACGGAGCTGCGGTTCAAACCAACTCGGCCCCATAAACTGAAATCCTCATCGATTTGAGGCTAAATCTAAATGAAAAGAAAATGCATGAGAGAAGAAAACTGATACATAATTTTATTTAAAATATCTGAATATAAGTTTTACATTAATATTTATTTATTTATTGTGTCTGTGTACAAGAACCATTTTAAGCGCATAATCACTAGGTGTCTTTTAAAATATAAAAGATTCAACCGTTTAGATACAATTTTTGCATTAAAACGATTTTTTTTTTATGTAATGTTTTCTATTTAATGCTGCTACAGACGATCCTTCCTATCGTCCAATCGGCATGATACTGCAGGCTGGATCCAATCTGCAGTACGTCCATATACACCACACACGATCCAATCTATCGTCCAATCTATCGTCCAATCGGCATGACACTGCAGGCTTGACGACGACGTATTATGGCTGGCTTTTGACAGCGTGATTCATGTCGGATTTTGAAATTTTTTTCGACGGATTCGGATAGAAAATTGCACAAATAACAATGCTTTTTAATTTGAGCTCAATCGGACTGCTGGGAAAAAAGTTGGAAGCGATTACCCAAAGAGGGGGGACGAAAAGGGGGGATTTCGGATTTTTCTGGTACTCACCCCCCTTGTTTAGTCGATCTGCGTTTTTACTTTTTTCAATTTCAAAGCCCTTCTTACGAACTGAACTGCCAATCGCCCACAGCCACACACGGTCCAATCGGCAGTATCCAATCGATGTGATCAAGCCAAAAGAATTGAACTGCCAATTGCCATCCATTCTAACTGTCATGCCAATCCACGGTCCCACACACGGTCAATTCTAATGCTGGCCACACACCATCCTTCCTATCGTCCAATCGGCATGACGCTACTGATTGGATCAGTTAGAATTGACCGTGTGTGGGAGTGGATTGGCATGACAGTTAGAATGGATAGCAATTGGCAGTTCAATTCTTTTGGCTTGATCACATCGATTGGATACTGCCGATTGGACCGTGTGTGGCTGTGGGCGATTGGCAGTTCAGTTCGTAAGAAGGGCTTTGAAATTGAAAAAAGTAAAAATGCAGATCGACTAAACAAGGGGGGTTAGTACCAGAAAAATCCAAAATCCCCCCTTTTCGTCCCCCCTCTTTGGGTAATCGCTTCCAACTTTTTTTCCAGCAGTCCGATTGAGCTCAAATTAAAAAACATTGTTATTTGTGCAATTTTCTATCCGAATCCGTCGAAAAATTTTTCAAAATCCGACATGAATCACGCTGTCAAAAGCAAAAAGCCATAATCGTCGTCAAGCCTGCAGTGTCATGCCGATTGGACGATAGATTGGACGATAGATTGGATCGTGTGTGGTGTATATGGACGTACTGCAGATTGGATCCAGCCTGCAGTGTCATGCCGATTGGACGATAAGAAGGATCGTCTGTGGCCACTATAACTGATCCAATCAGTAGCGTCATGCCGATTGGACGATAGGAAGGATGGTGTGTGGCCAGCATAAGGAGCGATATCTGAATATAAAATGTCCATGAATATTATTTTTTATTTATAATAACTTTGAATCATAATTATTAAAAATATTAGGCTTTGGTTTGGATTTACTGCGTACTCTCCTCTTTTTAATCAACATTAAACCAAGAAGTTTCCATTTTGCCATATAAGCTACTTCGGCCACTGCCATTATAGGCCTTGTGCAAAGTTTTCGGTACTTAAGCGGCAGCCGCTTGGATCGATTAGATACTTGCCCTTCGACCAGATCGCGCTGATCTCAGCCCGGGACCTTGGCTGCTATTTATAGCATTGCTACCTTTCAAATCTTTTAATCATCAACTCAATTAATTTTTAATTTGGATCAGTTGAGCTATCTATAGATCTTTTGCAACGGTTCGTAGATAGCTCAACTGTATCTTACGTATTTTATATCTATCTATGTACATTTTGTAAATACTGTAATAGTAGTAAGTTTGTTACGGTCTATCTTATAAAAAGTTAGCGCAGACTTGAAGGATTGATTACCAGACGTAATCATGACATAAAGTCAACGCTATTTTTTTATAAGATAGGGGGTTAGTAAATAAAATAAAAAAAATATCAGCAAATAAATATCTGAGTTCGATTTCACCATCATCAACTAAATGCATTTAGTTAACATTTGGAGATCACCGACCTCTCAGGCTGATAAACCCTTGCATATAATCTATATGATTTATTAGTGACCCATGCTGATGTACGAGTTACTTTAATGCCTGGGGCATTTTAGATGATGAAGGTTTGCCAGCAACATATATTATCCATTCAAGGCGATTATTTAGCGAGTTTTGTATAACCCTTTTCTTCAATTGGTGTATCATATAAAATTTTATAGAAATGGTTCTAATCGTATTTTGAAACCATTCATGGCGCTTTTGCATCATCAATTGCACATAAAAGAATACTTTCTCAATATAGTTCCGGAATAAATCGTTTAAGCCAAATATATGCATCGATATTTTCTTAGCAATAAAACAAGCGAAGGTGTTCTATTTATCCGAACACTATGAACAGTTAGGGTAAGACATGAATAATCTTCTCGTTACTCATTCTCCGTACTTCAGAAATTAAACTACAAATAATATTACTCAAACTGACGATCTTTTAGGATAGCCATCTATATTTAATCAATAGCAAGAGTCCCCCAGAGAGCTGCTCGAGCTAAGATTAACCAACCGTTTGGGTCTGAAGTGCGTACTGCTTTCGCACGATTTATTCATTTTAAAAGGGCTTAGGCAACTGAGCATACATCGGCTCGGGGTCAGAGCCGTGCCCTTTACAATATCATAGCCTGTTTATTGAATAAGTTAGTTATCGCGACAATTTGTAGAAAGTAATGCGTATTATATGGGTGAATATTACTTTGTTTTATAACTTTTTGTAGTCTCCTATTAATTTCATTTTTTTCGTTCATTCTTAATAAAAAAAATATCTATCTATGTAATGTATTGTATTAAGCATGTCAGTCTTCTAGTACCCATAACACAAGCTCTGCTTATCTTGGGGCTAGATGATGTTGTGTGGATTGTCCAGCATTATTTATTTATTTTATAATTGTATGACGTCACTAAGCATACCACCTACTCAAATCTGATCTGTTTAACTTGTGTAAATGCACGTAATATTTTATCATTAACTCTCTTTTTCGTGCACGTACGCCGTTTTGATACAGAAAGACACAACACGACACGTTTTGTACGTATTTCATGCTTCATGCTCCGCTCGGCTCGCTATTTATAGAGTCTATTTTATTCGAAAACCTCTACTCTATCAAGTTCTCTATGCTTCTACAAACTATTTAAAAGCTTAAGTGCTTACTATACATAAGTTTCCTATTGTGTATCCATAACTTTGGAAAGCCACATTTATTATTATTTCACAGTGAATTTATTTTTATATAACTACGCCGTTTAACTCAGTAAAAAAATTGATAAACTCATAACCGTTGCAGCTTTGGATCGAAATTGTTGACCAAACTTTCAATTTAAATTTGGCTTGCCTCACAACCGCGATATTTTAAATATATTTTGTTTTGTACAAAACATTTTGAGTAACTAGTGATATGCGATGACCGAATTGACCGATATTTTTTTTTGGTTTTGGTGACTTAATAAAAGTATCTACATCTCACAATGATTTTAACCCAAGAGTCATGGAAATTCTTTCAAAAAGGTACGGACCTTGCGGCGTACGTGAGGCCATCTATAACCAGTGACCTAAAAAGTAATTTTTTGGTCGACTGCACCATAACACACACTCATAATAATATTATGACTACGGAAGTACTTATTCCTTAACAATTGACTAAGAGGCTCTTTACATTACACAACTTTCTTGTATAAAAAACTTTATGATTTGTGGAAATTGTACATTGCCTCTCAAGAATTAAAATAATACGTTTTCATTCGAGGTTTTTTTCACGTATGTATCGTGTCGTTGTCGTGCCAGCGTAAAACGCCTTATGGGTATGCTAACGTGAATATCGTAGATTATAATAACAAAACTCACAATATACAAAATTATTTATTCTACAATATCACAGTCATAACAAAAAATAAAATAAGACTTCTGTTTCTTACCAAATACTTAACATAATTTCATCTTAGTTATGTGCAAATTAAATTTTCTAAATTAGGGACCTCCTTTGCTTGTAGGTATTGTTTATGCCTCTATAAAAATTCGCCATTTTATTTAGTTCGCTTTCTCTGTCTAGTCATTTATTCATTTTATTTTTTTTATTTCCCAGGAAAATAAACAGTCTTATGTAAGCTATATCGAATCTAAAATTATAACTATGGAGCACTTATAGGTTTTCGCATGTTGGAAATCTGGTCATCTGTGCTATTAAACATTAACGGTCTATCTTATAAAAAGTTAGCGCGGACTTGATGTCTTGATTAACATACGTAATGGTGACATAATGTCAACTTTTCATAAGATAGATCGTAAGAAACTAGCCCTTTTTTGAAAAAGTGTTAGGTAATACATACAGCTCAAACTCGAATATGTAGGTACGTTTGTCTTATGTCTGTATTGGCAGGCGTTTAAGCCTAACTAATACGAGCAAACAGGTAACTTGACGTTTGATATATCAGGCTCCTCTCGAGAGATTGGTAATACAATGAACTGATTTATTTCGCGTGTTTTTCGTTTGTTAAGATAGCAGAAGTAATCTAGTATGTACTAATGGATGATACATAAATATTAAAGCAATAAAAGCAGAAATATTTCTACTAAAACAAACTAGATAATAATGTATGATTTATTTCTAATTAATCATATTCAAATTTCTTCTGTAAACCAGCTCAGAACAAACCAAAAACTTATTTTAATTTGTTTTGAAATAACTCAACAGGCTTTATTTTATATTCCATAGTTAATAATTTTAGTTTGGTTATGGATGTTGGATTTCTAGTAGATTATAATTTGCTAAACCAATAAACACCTTTTCTTATAAACAAGTAGGTAGCACTAAATAATAACTGAACATCTACGAACAAATTCGTAGCTGGCGGTTACTACGAGTATGATCATAGTAAGATGGAAATGTTTCTATACTTTAATCAGTTTATTAAGTGTCAGTTTAAGCAGCTTCATAACCATAAAGTTTAAGTTTCTCCATAGAACTGTCCACTTACTGCTTATTTATGAAGCTTTAAGCCCCTGTTAAATCTCCCTCGCCCTTAGGCCTCGCATTATTCTTACAAAAATACTTCGAGTCTAATTAAGAGAATTGTATTTAAATATAAAACAACGAGCGAATGTTGGTATATTCTTCTGTTTACATAAAATTTGAATTTAGATACTGCGAGCGTAATGAACCGTGGATGAGTAATAGGTTTTCTTGTATCTACTCGCCCATTAATTTCTGATAACGACTAAATGATGGAACATCTTTTTTCCGTTCCATTTTATTAGGTGTGGAAAATGCTTGATAACTAACATTTAAAAAACGGACTTGCAACACACAAGTTATAGCTTTTAACTTAAAAGTAAAGAAGTAAGGAATGGTACTCGTATGCTAGCAGCTATGTCGCAACTCTCTTGGCGTTGACTAATATAATTTTATTCTAAAATATAATCAGAACTCCAGTAAGTTAACATTGTGCCTACCTCGCACATATTTAGTCAAATGAACACACATAATCTCATATTGCACGTTATTGCCCGCGTTCGTCGGAAATTACATGTTCACTGGGTGTAAGAAATTGGTGGGACTTCTGAGTTAACAAAGCGGTTGTGTTTAAGCGCTCACTATTTCTCACCCGCCGGTATTAAAAGGGAAGAAATGGGAAGTTTATGTGCACACATGAATATGTGGTACTGCTTTTGTGTTGCAGAAATGATTGTGCTTTGTATAAAACATGTTTGAAATACATTTTAGGAGGAAACTTCATGTTTATGAATACGCAACTTGAATAAATGAATATTTGACAATAACCAAAGTAAAGTACCTAGCCAGTGGAATAATTAAAGTAAAATTTCTAATACAAAGGTTTTAAATTTAAAAAGAGTAAGTTATTTTTTTAAAGCACGGATGTAGGATGTTTAATTTCACCATCTCTGTATAATATCTCCCAATGAACAGTCTCCTAAGATTCCGTTATCTGATTGCTTTGTTTGGTTCGTGTTGAGATATTGATCCGATACGATTGTCGCATACAATACACAGCCGCAGAAATAGCTCCCTTTATTCATAATCCCCTTACGGGTTCGAGGGTCAATCATCGTATTTTATTTATGACTGTCCCTTAGTCGTATTTACGAGTTTCACAACTTATCATAAAGATTTCGGGTACCTTGAATTTTCACTCGAGGTATTGTGTAGGTTTTATGCTGCTCCATCGTACCGCTCATTGAATTTCAGCGGTGGTGATATTTAACATTCTCTTGCGCTTTTCGAGGGATTTGATAGGCTCTCGGATAAAGTGTTCCATTTAGTTAACGACTGCCGTATATCTGCCTCGCCATCGCTATCGTAGCTCCCATGTGATCTCGCGGTGATGTGGTGAATTCCTTGCGCCGCATCTTCAACAAATTGTAATTTAGTTACCAAGTATGAAATTGAAGCAACTCCTTTAATTAAGTAATAGCGAAGTTCCTCTGAGTGGTTGAACTAAAATATTGAGGCGTAACTTTCGTTAAGGGGCCCATATTGGGTCTTGTTATCACAGCTGCCGTAAATTCGGTGAGTATGGTTTACGGTATAGTTTATGCAATAATTTGTATATATGGTGTAGTTTTACCCGACCGCATATTAACAACGATAACAAAAGCTTATTATATAGTTGAAGACGACCTCTACTGATCCTAAGGCTTCTTGATTATGGGACATGCTTGTAAGTCTATTTCATTTAAATTAACTATTTTAACCAACTAATATAACTCGTTTCACGACTAAAGCCACATGACTCAAAGTAATTTTCTTTGTCTTTTTTTATGATAAATAAAACAAAAGTGTGGATATTCACATACCATAAAAATGTATTACATTACATCAATGGGATTGGCTCGCATTATTGTTTTGGTTTCTTGTATGGTACAAAACGATCTCAACTCTTCCCGATCCAATCTCGTAATCCTTTATCGCGCCAAAGGTGAGTTATAGGATCTTCAATAAATGTACGCTGGTACAATCACATGCAAAAACGTTTGAGGTGAAATCAGAAATTGCTCAAAGATAAACACGGTACGCAAACAACTTTGTTGTCACTTAGACGACATCGTTATATATAATTTTCGTAATTTGAAGTTATCATATTTGTATTATACATTTGTGTAGACGAATATTCCTGTCGTAGAGATCCGCTAATATCAATTTACCACCTCTGTTTCAACGGAGGCAGGTTTTCTCATTATTTAAAAGTACCAGCGAAAGCTCCATCGATTTATCCATTTGCCTAGCTTTGTTCTCGACAACGCCTGCACTTTACCAGCGCTGCGGAGGTGCTATTGCACTAAGGCTACTGTCACAAGGAGTGCCCTCTTGTGTATAATTAAATCTTATTCACGTTGTAGTTCTGTAGCAAACATTCGATGAGAAGAGCCGAATACCGGGCTCAGTAGGAAAGACCTACGTCTAGCTGTGAACTGATATAGGTTGATGATGATGTTGATGTTTTACGTTATATATACTTTACCAATAAATAATTACTTATTTTTGTATTAAAATGCGATTGAAGCCGGTACCTATAACGTTTCCTAGCCGATGTTTATGTTTTTTAAGGATCGCGAGTATTTTGACACTCATAGTTACCGGTGGATACAATTTTGTCGCTAGAAGCTTTGAGATCCGAATCATAACCGGTTTAAAACAGTTTTTAAAAACCGTTTTAAATAATAGAATCTTCCCAAAGTTTTACAGCTCACATATTTTTAATATTCCATACTTACGAGTCGATTGATTTTATAAGTAGCGTAGTTGGGTAGTAGCGATGTATTCTTACATTGAGAGGAAGGTCGCGTGTTCGAATCCTGCTATACTTAGGAATGTTTTTACAAGCATAACAACAAAAACACCTCTTGGACGTTTCAGTTTAATTTTGTTACTAATTTTCAGTACTGAGAGTTTAGAAATTAAATCAAAATCAAAATCCTGCCGGCGAATATCTCATTACGTATCGTTATTAGTAAATAGCTCAGATTTGCTGTCAAATAAATCCAATTTCTTGGTAATAGGAGATTTTGATTAATTGTTTCAATTCAAAATATTTAATTAATAAAGAGTTTCAGGGTCCCGTATCCAAAGAGTGAAACGGAACCCTATTACTAAGACTCGGCTTTCCGTCTGTCTATTTGTCGGTCTGTCCTTCAGGCTGTATCTCATGAACCGTGATAGGAAGAGAGTTGAAATTTCACATATAATGTAAGTAAGTATATAAAATCACTATAAGACAGAATAAAATGAATATTTAAACGGGCTCTCATACAAAATCGTCATTATTGGTACCTTTCGTGCGCGAGTCCTTCTCGCACTTGGCCTTTTTTTTTGTTTTAAACTGAATGGATCTGTAAACGATCTTAAACTGTGGCGCGTCAGAACTTAAACACTGGTTATGGAAAAATTTACAAATTTTGTATGAGTATATAGGTAATAGATTAGAACGCTGCCATGTATTAGAAACCACCAACATACTCTTTCTCTAAGTCCAGGGCTCGACTCACATTGCAATATCAGTGGAAAAACAAAGTTGCACTCCAAATTGCTTTTCCTTAACTCTGAAACTTGCTACTTCTCGGTCATTGTCTTAATCCCTTCGAGTGAAATTGTGCAAACTTTGTAAATTCCAACTCCAATTTTATGGGGAACATTTGAATTGCAAAATAGAAGGAAACACGATTTTGAAACTAGCTTTATCCAATTATTAAAGAAAACATTAAACTTATCGAAAAATATTTACTACAACTGAAGCTTTGGGATACTACGATACTAGATTAGGTTACACATAAATATACCTACTGTTTATTATTAAGTTAGATTTTATTACAATATCTTGTTCATTATTGTCAATTCAAGAAACAACGACATATTACAATGTATTATTAATAGATCGAGTATTATATTTTACATTACAACCCTTTAAGCTAAAAAAAGGGTATTATATGAAAAACATGTACTTGAAAATATAATTTTAATGAATAAATGCAGTGACTGATGATTTAATCTTTACAAATATAGCCCTATAATCCTGACGCCATCACCATGGCGATGGCGTCAGGATTTGAAACACATTTTAAGCACTAGTCTATAAAAAATGGTTTATCTCATATATACGACATACCTACAACGTACCTATATTTGTTGATAGAAAATAAAGCTGTTTTATTAATAATTACTTATTAAAATTGTGAGAATCATTAGTCAAACGCAAATCAAGACCCAATTAGTAACGTGTAGTAATGGTACTGAAGATTATGTTATGATTGTGGGACTTCATTAAAATTTGATACTTGGAAAAACTCAATAGACTACAAACAGAACAAATGATTTATTTCACAAACCTAATTGGATCGGTTAATATTAGATCTTCTTTTCATTTTGGTGATTGAGGATTATATGCACGAACAAATTTGTGTACGATGTTTTTTTCTGTGTCTGGGTGTTACCGAGTATTCTAGGTACAAACATATTTACGTATTCCATCAGCAAATGAGAGCCTACCTACTCATTTGGCTCTATCTAGGCTTTGTAACGTCTTTTATTTAGTTGTGTTAAAAGAACTAAGCTTATGCTTCATATCAAAAAATAAAAAATGACTTATCATTTCTTTACAAGTTTACAGCAGCATAAGCCAAAGTGAAACAATTCTGTCTCCTAGTCACCTCAGAATGTGAGTCTCACATTGTACATTTTGACACATACTGGTACATAACTAAGTCATGAAACCCTTTGTAGTTGTGAGGTGTTGACCGCCTGCTCTCTGAAACCTGTAATTACTCCTGGCAACCACTTATAAATGTTCAAAGTCAAGGCAAGTCAGACGTTCGTAAATTGAAACCTAACGTTATAACATAAACAGGCTGTGATGCCACTCGCAGAGTCAAGGGTCTTCGTTAGGGAAATACCCAAATCAAATCTAAAAGGAGTCTCGAGTTAATGTTAAAATTTGAGCTCGACCCTTGGTGTCCTTTTCGACGTTGAATTTCAGTGATGAAGCATCTGATCTAGTTTCATGTTTTGGTGCAAATTGTGCGAGAAGGCCAAACTTTTAGGTATCCTCAAATTGATACAGTTTTTGGTATGTGCATAGTACAATGACTTACTAGATAGTGCAAGTAGTACAGTTTAGTGACTCTGTTCCCTGCACTAGGACAACATCCTGTATAGCGGGGTTACATCGACTCGTCGCGGAGTTGAGGATCACTTTTCAAAATTTGGCATAATATAATAAAGTTATTGAAATTGCGCGATGGCGACATTCATTTGTTTGTCATCGACAGACGCAAGCAAACCATCACATCAAACAGTTTGCTGAGCCCACCGTTCAAGGGCTTATAAAGTGTGCCAACCAATAGCGCTCTGGCTTTAATTACATTGAAGTTAGTGGCAATGTTTGTGAAGCCTGTTTGTCCATTCTAATCCCAAAGTCGATTAAGCGGAGTCTACGTTCAATTTATTCGATTGTGGAGCTTTCTTGCAATAAAACGATGCGGATGGCCACAATCGAGCACGGGTCGGGAACGTTGAATTTGATTTTTGTTGTACATTTTATGAAACAGTCATATTTTACGACAATTTAAACTTTAAAATGTTTATTTTAAATTGGATTGCTTGTTCTGTTAATCAAATAAAAAATCTGGTTAATGATTTTACCTACGACATGGAAGGTATATTTTTTTTATTTCGACGACTATATTTTTTTTATTTCACATGAACTCATACTTTTGTTTGTCACAACTAATCAGTTGTGGAAACATTGAAACATGGTAGGCATAAAACCCACGACCCACTGACCGGAAGATAGAGCTAACACCAACTGAATTTCATATATTTTCTGTCATAAATAATTAATAATTCTTAGTCTATAAATATTTCATTGTCTATCGTAGTAAATTTATTTATTTATTTTATTTATTTATTTATTAAGGGTATCCAACAGAATAAACACATAAAAATACAATAATACAAACAAAGGACTTAAATCTAAGTGTTATCCCAATTAAAGGACACCACGACATGCAAATAATAATAAGAACTCAACTAAACTATGTACAGAAAATAGTTACCTAAACAAACGTTAAATTAATTTAATGCATTATTCAGGTCAATCAGAAACCATTGAAATTCAAATAGACTAGCTATTCATAAATTAATGGATATCTGATGAACTGAGCTGATGTTTAAATTGATCATTGTTTGCTATGCATGACTAAAATAAGGGCACAATTATTATGATATCACGAGTTCCCGCTAATTTAAATTTATAAATCAACATTCTCTCGATCACTGTGGTATAATATATTTATAATTATATAATAATATATATACTTACATATATATATAGATATATATATATATTATAATATATTTTGACAGGCGTCACAGTCACAGCTCAGTTGGTAGTAGCTCTGCCTTCCATGCTGTGGGTTGTGGGTTCGATTCCCGCCCAGAGCAAATGGTTGTGTGATGAACATAAATATTTGTTCTGTGTCTGGGTGTTACTATGTATTCTATGTATGTATTTACAAAAAAAATGTATATACGTATTCTCTCGGCAATCTAGTCCCTATAGTACAAGCTATGCTTAGTTTGGGACTAGACTGTGATGTGTTAATTGTCCGCGAAATATAAATAAAATATATAAATAGGATCATGACTTTATCCCCACTCTGATCTCTCGGTAATACACAAGATACCTTATGCGTGAGACAGGTAATCAAAGGCACTTCCAAAGACTACATTTGGCACATGCCTATATTTTGCAGTACTTACTACATATTCCTTACGTGAAATGGTGCAAGCCTATCGCCGCTGCTTGAATGCTCACTGGTTTCCTCATGATTATTTCCTTACCAATTTAGTTTTCAAAAACATTTTCAAGGATCAGAATTCAGAAGGCGGGTTCAAATGCTGTTTAAAATTTATAGGTTTATGAAATCTTTTGTAGCCATTCGATCGTAGTAAGGTATTATTAAAGATAATGCTCGGTCAAAGCGCTTGTAACAAGCTTAACTCGATTGTACGGGGACGTGTCGCAGCTGCTAACGTTAATGTTTTCCGCTGCGAAACAAAGCCAATATCAGTAAAAGTTTTCACCCCGCTCCATTATTTATTCAGAGGCCTGTGCGTTTCTTCTACTTTGGAAACGACCGCGGTGTGGGGCGTTGTTATAAAAAAACCTCCCTCGATTGCTCCGGGCACAATTGGCAGCAATTTTCCTCGGAAATCCCCGGGTTTGAGCGTAAATAAATCCTTGTATCGACCTCTGTGGCGCGACGACTACAGGCGCAAGAGCTTTGACTGATCCTTGATTCTCTGCTGCAGTATGTGAATGTAAATACTGTATAATTGGAAGATCGACTGAGAAGATAATTGCTGTTATATATTTATTTTTAGTTATAGAATATCGAGTTTGGTAGGATTAGTTTATTACTGACTGTTGAATGTCCATTAAAATTATGTTCAAGTTACAGTGACGGAAAACGTGCATCGTATGGAGTGACGTAACCGTGCCGTGTCAAGGGTCACCGGGTTCAACACACACATGCTGGGGTGATATGGAATGCCTCCCGTATTTTCCCACAATAAACCCCATTTTATGCAACACGCGCCCGCAGGTATTTAATGCACTCACACTGTGTGCTTTGTAACATTTCGATCCGTATCTAACGAGGAAAAACCAGCACGCTTTCCATTCTCCACGAATAGACTTCTATTGTGACGTAAAAATACAACCCTGAAAAAATAGTTTGGGGAATATCGGAATTCCGCTAAGCGAGAGATAAACCCGCGCGTGGGATATGTAAGTTATTTTCTTACAGGTTTACCTTATATCAGCGCAATTTAATTTGCTCTGTTGGGAATAGAGTAGCGCACATTTTGTCTCTGCGATGAGGTGCGTATCATTGCTGTTTAGCATGAGGCTGATATAATATTTGAATAACCGTTGACGGGTGAAATTGAGGTTGAACGAGTTGAGCGGAAATATCTCGTCGACGTCTGTATTGTGTGAAGCAGCCGTGACGTCATTAATCGCGATGTCGTTGATGGATAGCTGTTGTTGGGAAAGATTTAACGGTTATTGTTGATAACTAAATGAAAGAACTTCTGATTTTCCCTCGACGGAGTTGTAACGGTTTGTTTGAGAATAATATTGTGGATCATTACGAAGTCTGTCTTTATTGTTACACAAAAATAGAAGTGTTTCTGCTGAAGTTCAGCGGGCAAAGTTCTCTTTATCAAATATCTGTTCGTAACTTCATAAATGTTTGAGGAGTTTTTGCGTATTATTTTAGCTAAAATGGAATCTGAAA
The DNA here is from genome assembly GCA_932527185.1 of Ecliptopera silaceata. Lineage (NCBI taxonomy): Eukaryota > Metazoa > Arthropoda > Insecta > Lepidoptera > Geometridae > Ecliptopera > Ecliptopera silaceata. The sequence continues at coordinate 7,828,084 of OW052193.1, read as the reverse complement.
AGTTGATAAAATATGCAGCCAATCTTTCAGCAATATCCAGCTGATACCGTATAATAGATGACTAGCTTGGAAATAACTTACGAACCGAAGCTGAAAACTAAATTCCAAGCTTAAGTTAGCAGTAAGCATTTAAAATCTTAGGACGTGGTAAGTCTAGCGAAGCCTGAAAGTAGGAGCAACCTCATCGGATTCCACAACCGATTGTATACTTTTTAAAGTATTTACATTACGTTCGACAGATCTTAGTAATCATGAAGATGTATGTGCGATGAAGGACATATGACAAAGTGTGCTAGTGCATAATTATGAAAACCCGTACTGCACATACTTATAAGTAATAAACATGACTTTACTAAAAATATAGCAATCGCGACGACATAGCAAAAATATGTACCGGCTAAAATATAATGAGACCGAATCAACTCACAACCCTATTACGGTCCAAAGAGACGGGACTCCATCTCTGGAAGTTCACAGCGAGCGTCCAAATAGGATTTTTTATAAATGCAAAATAGAGTAAAACGGTATATTAGCTTGCGATTTCAAGCCCCGGCGACTGGCGAGGCTCTAACGATCTTCTAGAATGCGGGCATTTTAACTTTTGGAACTCAAAAGAGAATGTTTTCAAGACCCTGCATTTGATTACAAAGCACTTTTTGTGTAAGTTGTGGCTTGACTTTGAGTTACGTAAATATTGTTAATGTTTTCTACTTGTCTAAAAATTGAAAACATGGATGTTTTTGTTATTAATCATCAAAATTAGTGTAGATTTCGAGTTTGTTTCTTTTGTGAAGGCGTTTTTTATTTGTTCGTTAGTTCGTTCATTCATTTTTTTAATCATTCATTCATTCATGTGTGTCTCATATTCAGGTTTGAACATAGCTCACGTGATTGAACTGTGAGCTTGTGTGAGCTCTGGTTTACCGCACAAGGTGTGGTCACAATTAATTATAGTGTTCTGACCACTACACGTCATACTAGGGTTGCTTCCGGGCTGTCTAAAGAGGTACATTTTTGTTTGAAGCCTGGCACAATTGTGGCATAGGTACCTACTCTATGCCACAAAATATTTGAAGGTATTTCACGCAGTGTGCATGTAGTTCCAAACTAAACAGGGGTATTACCTACCATGGGAAGTAGGTTTTTGATAGACCACTTCAATATTATTGTGTTCATATACGTATTGCATAGTTACACCGGATATAGACCAAACATGTTTGCCATCACACAAATTAAATAGAAAACTGATAGAAAACTAAGGTGTTCGACATAGTTCAAAGAATTATCAAGCTGAAGTGGCAGTGTGGCTGAAGTGGCCATGTTTGCTGAAGAAATCTTCACTGTTTGAAATTTACGCAATTCACACATTATTGATCACTCTCACTAGACTCCAAAGCTGATATTTCAGATTAAAATACTCGTTACCAAGGAGTTCTGCTTTGTGGTGTGGTGATTAGTTAAGCATGAAAACATATTTTCCCCGCGATGACACCCTTATCGATTTACCACCCTCAAAACCTTATGTTATTCTACAGCTTTGGTTATGTATCTTATTATTAAGTGAGGCTTGCTTTTTATCGATCGATCATATCTTATCCTGTCCCACTTCATAAAATGCTGAAGTTAAGATGGTTTGATGTTTGCGGCTCGATTATGCCGTAGTAGCTAAACTGATTTCAATAAGTTTTAATCGTATCATATTTTAGACCGTGACTTTGCACCTCTTGAGGCAAGTTGACTAAAACTGTAGAGTTTCTAGTTACCCTAGAGTTATGTGATTTAACAAGATATTTTTTGTTCAAAAATTTCGAGTCCTTATCTTTTGATTAGTTTTCTTATCTTTGTAGAAATTCAACTCAAAGTTAAAGCCAATTATTATTTTCAATTTAAATTTAGTATTCACAAGATTGATTTAATTATAGAGCTGCAGTAGGCGATTCTAAAATTAAACTATTAATCATAGAGATGTATAAAAGCAATTATATTACTATTATTTCCCATTATAATTCAGGAAAGTTATAACAGTTATTTAATTATAAAACTGCATAGGACAATTCTAATATAAAATGATTCTTGTGTTGATCTACAACAAAATATTTGAATTCATGTTTATTTAAGTCAAACATTTTTCATATTCAAACATACCTATTTGCAATCCCCGCTTGATTGAATATTTTTTTTTCAGAAAGCTGATTACTTGCACACTTAAACACAAATGATTAAATTTCGGTCCAAAGAGGTTAGTTTTTGATGTATGTTTATATTTTTCTGAATGCCTCTAGCTAGAGGCTAAACGTAGAAACTCACTAGTTTTTTTGCAAAACAACGTATCTCTTTGTTGAAAAGACAGACAAAGAAAAAGCTGGCACGCATCAGTTACTGCTGACAAGACAAACATTACCATATAAAAACATTTGTGGAATACAAACGACGTCATTCGCTTGTGTACTGTTATGTTTCCTATTTTATAGTATAAAACGTTGAAAGCAAAAGGTATTTTCCAACACGCAGGTGAAACGAAAAATTTTCACGAACTTGCCATGTCTACAGACTGCCGTGACCCAGAACTCCTGACATTGTAACACAGGCCTAGATTGAGGAATCAAATAGCTTATAATGAAAATATTAAGTATAAGTCAACCATGCATGAGTAACTTTTCGTGCTTTTCTAAGCTATTACTTGACTTGCGATGCAATTTGTTGTGGGGCACGGCAAGGTTTTAAAACGTTTCGGGTACTTTCATACTTAGTATACTCAAAAAATATATTATTTAAAGACTCAGGTATTAGATACTACATAAAAGTTTAATGCAGCTTTTTGAGCTTTTCATCGTGATGATTTTATCGATACTAAATTTTTAATTTCTTATCAAGGCTGTTAATAAACGTTTGCTGTTCAAATACATTATTGATTTCGTTCGACGTTTTGTTAATGATACCTTCGTCTATTTTGAATTCACGATCATGAATGCCACTAAAGTCACATGGTGCAGTCTTTAAAGTTAACACTTAAAAAAAAAGTTCAAGATAAATAAAGCCAGGCATCAACCCTAAGCATTAAAAGATTCTGGATTTACACGTCACACATGCTTCATCCTAACAAAAGTCTGTGTGATTCACTCAAATCAAATATTCAATAGCAAAGTATACTTATCTTATCTTGCGCTCTACAAACTGACTAACTTCGTAATGAAATAATAAGTATCTAAAATTCTAACTCCACACAAAAGCAGTGGCAGACGTTTACAAATATTTGTTAAATTCTCAGCCAGATTTGACTTCAAAATTTTCTAGACGATGTTTCATCCCCTCATCCCCTTTATTAGTGTTTGGGAAGTGCCGCTGAGAGTAACGCCAATATTTTGGTGCAAATTACCTGGAAAAGTAAATGAGGTTTTGATGAAGGCGAGGAAATTAAGCCAACGAGCCCCACTTTGATTCTGTTATGATGCAAAAAGAACTAAAAATAGTTAGACCACAAAATTATCTGGTAATATTTCATACTATACGCTTACAACAATAAAATCTGACTTTCAAATTTAAATAAGGATTATATCTTTTTGTCTGACAAAGTAAAAAAAATATCTTGAAAAATATTTTAATGTTTTTTTGCATTGAGCCGGTTTCTTCCACTAAACTTTAACTAAGAGTTATAAAAACTTACAAAAGTACATCTTATTGTTTGGTAAAAGCACTCTTACAAATCAGTTTTGTAGTTGAAACATTCCTGTGAAAACATTCTTTATTCACAAAGACGACCTGAAAACGTGACTCTTAATTAAGACAAAAAAAGAAAGAATTGAGCTATATTCTTTCTGAAAACGCCATTGTAAACATAATACATATTTCAACTATTACACTTACTAACTTTTTATAAGATAAACTGCCCATCTTTCAGTAAAGTAAAGTAAAATAAATTCTTTATTCAATAAAATCGCAAGGATCAGTTAGAATCGTCTTACATACTAAGTGATTCTAGGTGCCAGTTCCACGCGACCAGAGCCTAGAAGAACGGGCAAGAAACTTACGGCCTGTTTCCGTTAAGGAAAACCGTTTTTGAATCAAACTTTTGTTGGTTCATGGTTCAAGTTATCGCGATCGTAGCGCCTGACGCGTTATCTTCATGAATAAGGCTGTTAAAACGAAGCCAGACCAAAGCTTTTCCCCGGAGAGAACAACTTTTCTGATAACAAAGTATTCGGCCACAAACTAACGCCGACGCTAAACGAACTCCACGTTTAATAGCTGGAAGAAACTCTACTTAGCCTTAATTGGGTCATGTGTTAAGTAAGTATCAATTTTGTCTAACATCAAGATTTATTTACCTTGCCCTTACATAGTAACTCTTATCTTAAGGGCTGGAAGTAAATACGGGTAAGTTCAAGTTGCGCGTTGCTTTTGTTCGTTTGCCTACCGTACCAAAATGAAGCATTTGTTTAACTCTTTTGTTTCTTCCAAACTTTGGTGTATATTTTCAAAATAGGTCAAACGCACTGCACAATAGCGCAGCAACATTATTTTTAATTTAAGTTATTTAGTAAGAACTAGATTGTTTCCACTTTGGTGTTTACCATAAAAAATGTCTCGTACTCATCTCGTCTATATTATCCTCGTTTATATTATAGAATATTATATAAAGTATATTTTTCATCATCCTCGGCAGCCTGTATAGCCCAAGGCAATTCCCTATTTTACATAAATAAAAAATATATATAAATTAATATTTATGACGCAATCTACCTCTAGACTATACGAAGCTCGTACTATTAGAACCAGATTGCTGATATATTTTTTTGTACCGCCAAATACTGAAAACTAGAATAAAGAACTTATATTTGGGTTTACTCAAGGCAAAAATATCGTTAGTGTGGGCCTACTTGTCGACAAAGAATTTTATAATTCCTAGCGGTAGATAAAAATGTTTTGTTATTTAGCAACGGCGGCACATCAACCTTGACTCGAATATTTGGTAATGACGTGTATGAACATTCCAAAATATCACGAGCAATTTTAAAAACATTCCCATCTTTATTAAAACTTCGCACGCGAGTTTACGTGACCGGCTTTTTTTAATGAGTATTTTGTCACTCAAGTAGTTAAGTAGGGGTTCGCTAATGAGGTTCCTTCTTCCTTCTCGGAAGCGGTTGACAAAAAATGGTAATTATGAAGAATACACCGTCTATACCGACGACTTTTATCTATACAGAGTTCTTTTCATCCCATAATCTATTCATTACATGACCGCAATGTCTCTCTTGTTTTCACTTTTAAACTGAAAGCTTCTTTTTATGAGTAGGTAGGTAGGTACATTATTTTAAAAGGACTTTTGGTGCTTCGACTCTGATTTTTCTTTACAATTTCAAAACGTAAGTACTCATGTAAATTTCGGAAGATAGATATGTACGTAGCTGTGTGTACCTTATTAATTTTATGAGATAAAACCGAATAACTGTTTTTTAGAAACACTTTTGCGCAAAATCATTTGAGGATTCACTGGAATACTTTTCTTAACTTATCAACAAAACATTTATCATTAATGTACTATTATTTGAGTGAGAGTACATTCAAAGGTTACCGTGTAAAAGGGATTCAATAAAGCGTGAACGCGCTGCGGTCCCGATTTTTGCGACATCAAACGATTAATGTTCGCGATAAAGTTGTTTTATACCTACTTACTATAAAAATATATTTTATTCACAAACAAACTTACGACTATTACAGTATTTAAATGTACATAGGCATATAAAATACATAAGAAACAGTTGAGCTATCTACAGACTGTTGCAAACGATCTATAGATACTAGATCTTCAACTGATCCTACTTACTGTTTTAGGACATTATTTACGAAGTTATAATCTAAACACATACGTTATCCTGAAATCTATTTCGTGTAATCTCCAAAATCTTTCTAACATTTATTATCTGACACGCTTCAAGTATTTTTACCTCTATAAGAATATTTAGGTTGTTTACTCTATCTGCTGTCGGAGCGTCTCAAAGTCCCTTCGTCGACTCGTTTTCAGGTGAGTAATGGAAAAGAGGGTAGGGACAGTGTGGATTTCTGTTTAGCTAGGTAAAGTAAATAAAAACATGATCGCAGCAGCAGATTTATTTACAACCCCTCAATTGTCGTGATAGCGACGCGATAATAATAAAAGTTTTTAGAACTCTCGCTTCCAACAATAGTAAATAATGTTTAAATGCATCGATATCGTATTAAATATTTTCATAAAAATCTTAGGTACATGAATAAATAAACCATAAGGCATGCCACTAAGACTTATTTATTGTACAAAAGTTTTGGAACTTAACATGGTACATAAAAGTATGACTTCAAAAAAAGGAGATTGTTAAGTTTGCTTTTCTTCGACAGTGCGATAAAATACCTATATAATATCAAAAAGTGACCTTGCTTGCATGGTTTGTCTGAAAAATGTAGACCAATTTGATCTTTATTCCCAGATACATAAGAACCACATAACAGACTGTTTATGTGTGAGTACTCTGCGTGGACATTGTGCGTGTCCTGCAACCGTTATGTCCAACTACAGACTTATTAATATGGCGGTTATTCACAATGTAGAAAAATAGTTTCACCAATCGATGGACCTTCCTGTCACCTTGGACCGCTTCATGAAACAGCTGGACTCGTAATGGAATTTTAATGAATGGTCATTTGGAAAGCTGCAGTTGTAATTATTTTTGTTTTGTGGTACTTTTTTATGTCTTGAAAACGCAAAATATATGCCCGGTAACGGCAATAGGATCATTTTAAAATATGATAGAAAATGTTTGTACATTTGACTGAAAAACTGGCTGCGGGTCACATCTAGGTTTAACACAAATACTAGTCAATGATTTTAAACGGTGTGCAGTCACACCGCCACCCGGTGTCGGAAGGAACATATATTGCGAACGTGAGTATACCAAATGTATCCATACTATGAAATAATTCCCAAAAGCTATAGGTACCTACTCTGAAACATCAAAATATATATATGTATATCTAATTGAAAGCCGCCAATTGGTAGGTATGGAATTACAATCATTTACTCGAACAGAACGCTAAAAACGCGAGCTCGATCAAAAACCATTAAGCGACGCCACGCTCACTTCAAAACAACAAAAAAAACGGTTATGAAGAAATCATGTTTGAGTAAGGAAACGCTAATCAAAAACTTCATATTGCCTTGACCCCATTCCCCAATCCACTGCTAGCTATTGAGCGATAGTGGCTGTTTTATTTCAAGGACATTTTTGATATTAAATTGCTTATTTTCAAGCTATGAATAACATATTGTCCGAAATCAACATTGTTAGTAACAAAATTAAGTAACCAAAACGTATGAACGAGGTGTTTTTTGTGGTATCTTTTTTTCATTAATATAAGTGAGTTAAAGCTTGAGTTTATAGATGTCTACTGAAAACTCTTTGCAATAGTCTCAGACTTAAAATAGAGAAAAAGAAAAAAATGTGTGTTCTTGGTGAATAAAAGGAACTATAAATAGTGTACCGGTTCTAATAACCCTATTTACATAGGGTATAATTTGCTTCGTCGATACCATTTACCCGAATTACGAGTGTAACAAATAACGAAATAATAAAATACAGCCCAATAAGAATCGACAAGGAAGGCAACTCCTAAAACATGAGCCTATTAGGTTATAAATCCACTGGCAGTGATTGGGTACCGCCAATTCATAAATATGGAAATTATTCAGACATCAGTTTGAAGACCCATGGGGTTCGGCCACATTTACTTAGAAAACTTATTTATAAAGACGCGTTTTCTTACTACGCTCATCTTTTATACGCATATTGATATATTGCAAACCAAAATCTTAGGTCGTCCTGAGAGTTTTTCTACGAGTACATACTCGTGTAGAGTTCGTTTACAATTGACAGTCCATCCGATTTGTATACCTATCTAGCTATCGGTGTAGCAGTTGTAACGGAAACTGTGTGAGTTTGCCAATAGATAAGTCCAACATGCTCCCGATATTTACATACAATTTTTATTTTGTTGTTTCTGACGTTTAGAACAAGAACGATCTCTTTCATTTTGCAAATGAATGGAAAATGAAGCGCCTGATCTTGCCTTTATGACTGCGGTATTTGACGCCCAAGATACAGAATATCTAATAGTAGGTTCTTGATATCCAGGGCCCAAGCGCTCAGTCAGGACGGTAGCCCAACAACAAAAGATGTCGCTAGTTTAAAAAACTGCGGTTTTTCTTCTGATTTGTTAATGGTTTTTTGCGTTTAGTTATCAAAATTCACCTTTGCGAAAACTTATTAATAGATACCAATTAATCAATACAAAATACTATAATTTTAGTAGGAAAAACGTGCAGAGGCTGGCGAGGAATTTCAAGCTTGCTATCTACTTTGACACGCAAAAATGTTTCCGATATTTGAAACGCGCTAGCGTTTCATAATTTCGACGTCAGGTAATAAGAACGAATAGCGCAGTTCAAGGTACTGTGGACTGACAATCAGAGTATTCGAGTTCAAATCTCCGCCAGAAATGTAACTTTTTGTTGCTTCCTTTTTTTGATATTTATCTGTGTCTTTCTGCAGAGCAGAGGCTCTGCAGAATTTTTACAGACTACTATAAAACCTACTTTATTGGAATTTTTTTTTAAATTAAATGCAATAAAATGCAGTAGATACCTATTACATAGGTTACCTTCTAATAAAACTGCTAATATCTTCAGGAATATGTTTATATGTATTTAATATTTCAATAGTAAGACTCTCTACAGCTCTTTAAATAAAACAAATAAAACACATGAATATGTTTTGCCCAAAAACGGGCTACGGGCTATTTATGTCGTTTTCTGTGGCGTCGCTAAGATTCTTCAATTGCAGTTGTTGGTGCATTGTCTTGCCTGCGTACAAAGGATATAGATTGTTTGTGGGGCAGTTACATCATAATGCTTGATCGGAGTGATCGCAAAGCGTGAATGTTTCTTCGGATCCTTTCTGTTACCAAAATGAGTTTCTAATTGGCACAATTGATTACTATACTTACAAGATAAAATTTCATCAAAAACAACTATGTACGACTAAATTGACAGACAGCTAGCAATGACAATTATGTCAGCGAGGTTGCCTTACTACAGGTTTTATTTACTTTGACAACAAAAAAAAAGGTTTTATTTACCTATATTTCAATGCATTATTTGGAAGTTTGTAATTTTTCTTACAAATAAACGTTTTTTTTAATGAAATAATTTTTCTTTATATTTATAATTACAGAACATTAAAAAACGAACAGTTTGATAATAATGTTTGCAAGGAAATACATTTATGGCCACACTTTTATAACCAAACTTTATGAACAGTGACATTTATCAGTTATTTATTATTAGCAGTAGTGAGACTGACTACTAGTGACCCGTGACACGGCACGCGTTGTATATTTCGGCTCGGCAACGTTTTTGGCGTTCACTTTATTTTACATTGAAACGTTTTTTTCATATTGCAATTTGTACATAAAATAGTCTATGTTACTCGGTAAAGATATTACATCCTTATGTAGAAATAGTTTTAAAATAGGACGTGTACTTTTGAATTAAATAGTGACCAACAAACAGACAAATCTTATCCTTTCTAAAAAGAAAAAGAATTTTAAAAAAAGAATTTTAGTTTAGATAATAGATTGGCAACGTAGCATTTTCAAGAAGAAAAGGGATAGATTTAGTTTTGTTGTCTTGTTTCTTTTCCTACGACTGGAGAGCTGACAACAAACCTTAGAATTTTGTATTTGATAGATAATTGTAAGTATTCGAGCGAATGACGTAGTCGTATACTTAGGTACTAGATACCTAAACATTGACGACCGATGTGGCGCGGTGGCATTGACGACGTGGAGGTTGCCGGTTCGATTCCCGCCTTGGGATAAATGTTTGTACTATCTACAAATATTTATTCCGGGTGTTCTGGGTGTTTATATATATAATAAAAAATATCTATCTATGTAATGTATTGTCGAGAAATTACAACACAAGTGGTTCATATATTACGTGTACAGTACATATTTAATTACCGCTAGTTTTGTTTCATACTAAGTACATACACTTTTTGATTTTATTATGGTGTAGAATTATGCGAACTTTATTTTCATACTATACAGTTAATAATGCTACAATATCCAGCTACAATAGCCGCTGTTCCGAACAGGGTAAAAGAGGTTTATTATACAGGGTGTAACAGAAGGGGTGGACCAAAAGCAAAAGGGCGATGGAAGAGCTCAATACCTATCGAAATAACCCCCATGTATGCTCAGCGATATTCAGTCGTTCAAAAGTTACTCGCACTTTTATGTTTTTTTTTCATTAACATATTTTAGGTTAGATTTCCCAAGTTTTCCCAAACTATCAAGTACGAAAGGTCTACTATGAAGCTACAAGGTGTAAAAAAATACGGTTGTAGCTCTAATAGTTTGGGTATACAAGAGAAATCTAACCTAAAATAAAATTATGAAAAAAAAAACATAAAAAGCGAGTAACTTTTGAACGACTGAATATCGCTGAACATACATGGGGGTAATATCGATAGGCTAAGAGCTCCTGCATCGGCCCTGTTGCTTTTGGTTTAACCCTTCTGTAAGACCCTGTATATATTTTTTTTTAAATATTTAGTTCTGCACAAAATGATGCAAAAAAAACAGCGCACAGTATATCTCCCATATACGTTACATTTACGATTGAGCTACGAAATATGAGTAGGTAAACAAAACTATACTCATACAATGTGTAGCAAACTTTTTGTTGTTACGTGGTACATTTAACTTTTTTCTTGGTTGTCATGACAACTAGTAGTAAGTAAATAAATATGTTAGTCATAAACACCCAACATTTTGTTGTTAAAAAAATCTCAAATAGTTTGTAATATATCTCAAATAGTGCCTATTTTTAATGCAATGTAAGCTAGATTTCATGGAAGCTGTCTGGGCAGTCTAGCCCAGATCCTGGCATTCAGTTACTCGCAGGCAGAAATCCTTGACGCGAAAAAAGTACTACAAGAACCATAGGCTGAGACCACCGTGACCAACATTCACCTTGTGATAAGAAAACATCTTCGTGAAGAGACCGTTGCCGTATCATGAAGGATTGAAGTAGGAAGAAGGCGACCAACTTCAATTCATACATCCTTACCATGGTGACCCAGTACAATGACAGTTCTTGGCTCTAGTATTCTGGACGTCTGGATTAGTCTAGCGGTAAAATAGGGGACCATTGCCGCAGATGAAAGATCAATATGTATTACTTTTGTGTACTAGTGTTATTTTCATTTTATATAAGAAAAGTGTATGCTAGCATCTAAAGTATACTTTACTATTGTTGTAAAGTGTGTTAGTCAGTAAGGTTTATCTATGAGCCGTTTTTAAATAAGTATTTTAGTACTTAAATTTTTACAACTATATTATGGTAAAAAATATATTTACTTTTCTTACAATAAATTGATTTTTTTCCACAGCTGTGGAAAAAAATCCAAAGCTATTTTTTTTGTACGTTATTATCCACCTATGCTATGTAGAATGCATTAAAATTATAAGAAAGAAACCTTTTTGGTTCAACTAAACTTCTTTGCACGGGAGACGGGTGCAAGATATTACAATCTTTACGCTGACAAGTCCGCTTCGAATGTAATATGACAAAGTACGATAAATAAAAGAATAACTAAAAGAAAAAGAGAAAAAAGATTTCCTATTTCTTTCTACACAAGTATTTAGTTCAAGTAACTAGATGGCGCTCTAGATACTTTTGCTATAACTTAATACCTAGTGCTTCGCACAGATGGTGCCCTTTTTTTACAGTTAGTTCATTTTTTGAACACGCGTCACGAACAACCTTAATCAAAGATTATGGGCCAGTACAACCAGCCGGGTTAAAATTGAGGCTGTTGTCTGTAATATGGCAATTAGAAGGGTTCACAGCTAAATGGGCGGAATATAGGTAGACGATAAGAAAGATACATATGTACTTGTATGTAGTTTTATGTATTAGATAGATGGAATATGAATGAAAACTGTAAGAAGATTGTTTATAGAAAATAATAGCTATATACTAACGTATATATATTTTCAAAGCATTAAATTTCAAAAATCAGAAATAAGAAATATTACGGGTAGAAGGGTAGTTAAGAGGGGTGGGTAATACTTCAGTGCATCAGTCGCTCATTTATCGCAACCTGCGCTGGTCGTAAAAATAAGGAAAAGTGGTTTTATAGCGCTCTAGCCAATGCCATTTTAATTGTAGCTCACCAAACAGTGTATTAATACATTGTTACATTTGTAAGAATAAGAAGAAGCTTCGCAAAACTGGGAATAATGCTTTGTCACTTGTCAATTCTGTCACAACTCTTTTTTTCCATTGTCTGTAGCGCAGAATGCAGCAGTGTTGTAATATAAACCTTTTTTGGAGATGAAAAAGATTAAAACGAATTATTTTATCTTTTATAATCTTTATTAATAGGCTCTCTTATCGCATTGGCGAACTTTGATTTCATCATTCAAAATAAAGCTTTTAATTTTTCAAAACGAAAACATGTAATTTTTGTAAAATAAGTTTGTAGGTCTACTGGATTTGGTATTTTCATCTAAGCATGCTTAAAAACATAGTACCTACATTAAAGGCTGGTTAAAGGTTTGTTTCAATTTAACAATAAGAAGGCGATTGTTTTTATAAGTTATATAAATTTAAACTATTTTGTTATATATTTTGTTTTTAATCCTATACAGTATTTACAAAATGTACATTGTTATATAAAATACATAAGAAACAGTTGAGCTATCTACAGACCGTTGCAAACGATCTATAGATAGTTCAACTGATCCAAATCAGTACCAATCGGAAGCGTACCCAAGACACTGGCTGCATTGCCGCGCTGAATAGCAATGCTGATACGCTGGGCCAGATACTCACCAGCCCTCGGGTCACGCGTCGCTTCGACTAGACGCCCAGAAATAATTTTTTAAACGCTTTTGGGCCTCGGTACCCCACGGACCTAGAGTCTCGACCCCAAGAGGAGCAAATATGTATGCCCTGTCGAGACCTGCATATTTGCGTCTCTTGAGATCCTCGGCCGAATCCGCCGCCGCACCAGCCCGAACGGATGTCTGTGACAGATGAGAAGGTGCAAGGGTATCGACACAAGTTGCGTCCCACACCAAAGGCCTTCCCGCCTCCCACGGAACAAGCGTCATACCGTCAGGCCGTTTACCATCGTCACGCATCAGACCATTCGGCTCTAGAATGGCTGGCACGTTCACGCTGGTAAAAGCCCGCCGGATGATTGTTTTTAATTGTGCCGTTTGTACGCCTTGTTTATTCAAGACAAAAAGTAACTTCTGTCTTCATAACAAGAATATCTACTTATACTTGGATGTAAAGGCTCTATAATGAAGCTTGTAATAAACAGCAGGTGCACGGTATAACGGGACTCATAACATATTTAAGCTCGCGAGTTTAAAAGAGAAGCTCCGACGGTAATGCCGCGAACTTCGTCTTTTCATTAGCCAGGCACTTTAAAGAGTCAATCATTTGATGAACCTTGAAGTTTATAATATCTTCTTTATATTTATAATATCAAAAACTTGATATAAAGTCAAAACCGTGTTTTTATTTATTAATTTATGACTGTAAATTCAAATAGCGTATGTTTTCTCTAAAAATGTAAATGATTTTTAGGATGAAAAGGTGTCGGGTTAATGATATATTGAATAATGTTCTAAGTATTCGGAGTTATATTCAAATGGATTCACTGGTTAAAAGGTGAGTGAGAGATTTTTGTACATTTATAATAATTTGTAGCATTCGATTAAAAACTTTAGTAAAAAGTATTCATTTAAATAATATTTTTATGTGTTGACTAAAAGTTAGTCAGTGTACTTATAACTTAAAAATAAAATCGCAATGGTGTACCATTACTGGGAAAAAGTGTAAATTAATTTACATGCAAATAAAAATGTGGCTAAGTAGTTTTTGTTGGTTTTCACCTCCTTTATTAACTTTTAGCGCGATCTACCCGCGATTTCATTTGCATTCATTTCTTTTTATTGTTTGTGTAATGGTAAGACGGCTTTGAGTCTCTAACATCTAATAAAAGCTTTAAATGAGTAAATACACTTTATTTTAATAACGATAATGAAAATGGCTGTTTTATTTCTTCAAAGAGTTTTGCAAAATCTTCTGCCACCATCTTATTACTTTAAATGACTTTTACTTTAAATCTAATTCAATGGTCTAGTAATATTGATATTACACTTGGTGCTTTTTCAGAGAAATTCGATAGCTAATATATTATCTGCACGGCTTATTCCTAATCTATTTGCTTCCCGAAAGTTCTTAACTTGCCGAACAACTTTGTCCTTAGTAATCGTATCTTCTTATGAAAATATTGGCATGAAGTTTATTTTTATACTATGAGTTTCTTTTACGAGCTTCTCGTATTGGTAAAGTTTCTACACGTGGGTTGGAAGTAGGTGTATTATTTACCGTTACTGTATTGGCTGCTTTACCATAAAAGTCACGAATCCTATTTCGATAATGTGACAATTTCCTTTAGACGGTTCTCCATTGTGTGCCGAGTGCCGAACGTCTCTTTAGAACAGACTCAATAGTTTTTCCCATCTTTTACACTATCTGACTTTTGTGCAAACTACAAAGTAAAATAGATTCTGAGTAAATATCGAGTGCAGAGTGTATGGGTATGGGGAGATCCTATTATTTAACCAGAATAAAAACTAGAGCGCTTTTTGGAAAAAAAAGAACATATTTCATTTTCTCTAAAAATAAATTTAAACGAGTAAGTATCGATCTAACTCTTAGTTTAGTTAGTTTCTACATGCTCTTCACTACTTTTTATTCAATCCCACTGAAATTATGAGCAGGCAAATGGTTGAAGACAACTGCTAGTTAGCCGACGTAATACCCCAGTTAGTTAGTCACGCAAGCAACCCTTCGCCAATTTATCATGTGAACTAGGTGCGTCAGGTAATATTAAATAACTCCAGCCACAGGTACCCACAATAAGATAATTTTACAGCTAGACACAGTTTAGCACGTTGGCGTGGTACACAACCTTCTCACACTTCTGGAGTCTTATGATGTGTTTTTAAGCCAAACTGGCTTTAAAAGTAGGCTAGTAAATCGGTGGTCTAGTAGCTGCCTTCCATTTCAAAGGCCAAGGGTTCAAACCCGGTCATGCCAATGATTCTTTTATACACTCAAATAATGAAGGAAAACTACTGACCATATCGCAATCAAACCGTGCCGCTGCCCTTGGATAGTTTGACACCTCGTTACGATAGCCCTACGCGAACCAAATTTGTCGAAGTCCGAACTCGTGTTGGTATTTACATTTATCAGAATCGTCATACAATTGAATAGCGTTGTTTTCCAACATGGTGCCTGCGGTGTCTGCGTGGCCACAACAAGCTTATTACTGTGTTTAAGTATGCCTTTTAACTGAAATTAACAGAACACGTTTTTGATCCGAAGAGTGGGTGGGTGTACGAACTATTGCCAACAAGTAGATGTCTTAAATTATTTAAATCGTTTACGTTTATAACAGTTTTCTCTGCAAAAAATATTAAACTAGTCAGAGCCACCATTTTCTTGCTTGCTGAAAGAATAAGCTAAGAAAAAAAAGCTAGTCTTGATAAGAAACAAATTTTCTTACTCATCACAATGCCCCATTTTTTGTACAATTACCTCCATTATGAACAAGAAACCTTATTAATAAAATGCCAAGGGAAATTACTTTTTATCTGCTTTCATTTTACTATTGTCTGTGGCAAGTCTTTGTATTATTTTAAGATTTTTCATTAATATTTCGTTACATAGATTCTAGCAAAGTAAAGTTCCTAAATCTCATATTCAAAGTAGGGCTTTTTGTGAAAGAGCGGCCAGGAAAGTACCTATCTACGATGTGAAGCAGTAATGTTCGCATGGTTGTGACTAATTGTGCACAGTTACAGGCACAAAGATTTACTTTATGTCTCACAGATGCAGTAATATTCATTGGAACACCCACAACGTGCTCAGTGAAGAAATGCATTGTGTCGTGGATACCACTCAACCTGAAGGGACAAATACTAGTTCTATCATTATTTGTGTTATAAAAAAATGTATGAAATACGTTGCCTAACGGACTTACGGCCGGTTTCTCGAACGATGATCAACGAAAAAATCAAATAATTACTATGTGTCAAACTCGGATCAATCGTGATTTGGGTTTCCAGAAACCGGCCGTTAGTGTAGTAAGATCAAAAATGACATAATAGCACAACTGCCGATTCCCAACTTAGACGGCCTACTTCATACACTGATCGAATTCATAATACCTTTAAAGCACGACTTTTGCTAGCTAAGGCAAATGCTCAGAGTCACAAACATTGTTTACTATAAAACTTTTCCTACTTTGCCATACAAACTAACCACAAAAAAAATTGAAAAATATTTCTATATCACGAAATGAGATAAAGGCAAGACGTTTACATTCTAAGAAATGGATGATACAAAGTTTGCTGACGTACCCCTATATTTTACTTCTCAACGCATCCTCATACAACGAGGTCTGGGACGTGACAAATGCGTAGATTTGTACCGGGAGTCTTTCTTATAACTCACATCCCAGAGTAACCTAAAAATAGAGTGAAGCTAAAAGAATGTTGTGTATTTGAGTAAATATAATATACTAGCACTCAGACACTCACGAGGAATACAGATATGATTTTGAAAAACGCGCATGTAATTAATCTTCGTCATTAACCCAAAATTAGGCTACTGAAAGACGTTGAGGCTCTTCTAAGACGCGCCGTTGTATAATAACTATAGGTAATTGATTTTATATTTGTTATGGTAAAAATAAATACGCATATAAAATAAATTATCTAGCAGTTATACTGTATCCGCAAAAAAAATGTTTGTAAAATTGTACAAGTAATCTTGCAAGTATGTAAACATAATATGTTTTCGGGAACAAAGCAACTCTTGGCGTAAGTTTATTTGGACAAAGTTTGACGAGTGTCTTACACTGAAGAGATAGCTACAGTATATTTTGGCTCAAGTATTACGAGAAAAGTCAAATAACAATGCGTGCATTGAGACATATCGCCCTAAAGAAATAATGTTTCCCTTATGTTTTCAAAGGAAATAAGCAAGCAAATCTAAACATGAATGATATGGAGCCTATCTATACATTGTATAGGGGTACTGTATGAGGGTTGGGATTTGTTTATTTTAATTATGAATATAAACACCGCAGCGATAATAATATCAGCAATACTTAGCGTCGCAATGCAGTCTCTTGGGGAGGCTTTTGATTAGTAATTTGAGTTATTTAGATAAGATCATTTGCTACAGTTAACAGGTAGCTCAACTGTTTATGTATATTTTGATAATATGGGACGTATTATATGGGCTGAAGTTTTATATGAATATCATGGAAATTATGTATAAAATACATTACATATTAGTGAAAATAGATTATTTTTATGTTTTGCAGAAATGTATCTACTAATTGTCAATTTTATTAAAAACTTGTTACTCTGCATATTGAGCATTCACTCTGCATTAACAACCATTAGCATAATATTTTAGTCTATCAAAAAAAGTCAACATATAACAAAATGTCGCCACACCAGCTAATTGTGAATCCATAATAATGTAGTACGGGCGGCGCCAGCTAAACCGCAATCCCAAAAGGGAATACTTTCTCTAAAAGCGCTACACTACGGACATAGATAGCAACACCGGAATATGAAATGTTTCAAAAAATGCCAAAAAGGTCAGAGTCCTTCCCCAGAGACACAGTTATCGTCGTTACCAGAAACTCATTTTAATTAATAAAGTTTTTAAAACAACAAAAATTTTGTGGGCGCTCGGTTTTGTCAACGGCTGGAATCAGCCTCGACGAGTTACAGGAGTTGGTACGAAACTGTCATTCGAGAAGAGAACTCGTTTTGATTGTATGCAAATGAACTTTGACTGTCTCAGATCGATAAACAGGGACGGAAATGAGGATCATTTTTTACAAAAGAGTGGCAAACGGATTTGAAATAAAATTCATTAGCATTTTTGTGCCCGAGGTTCTTTGCGCATGATAGCATCAGCACGAGCAAACTCTCTTACAAATGCGACTGAAGTTTATTGGACTGTTGGCTGCACAGCGATGTCTCCTGTCGGTCGTTTTCTGGTTAATTCTCGGTAAAAGTTGGTGCCGCAAACGAGATCAAAACAGCCGATGGCCGCTTTCTCCGCCCATAAAATACCCGCAGTTCTGGAAGAGAGCCTTCCACGCGATGGAGCAAGGGTAGTAAACATGATAATTGTAATTTAACGCAGCCCCTCTCCCAACCCCGAAGTCGCCTCGTTTTCAGACCCCGTCAACCGTGAACCAGTCAGAAGCCAAACGACCCTTTGAAATTCCCAAAATTTTAATTAAAATGTTATAAAGTCTCCTGTTATGGCCACCTACGCGACAAATTACGATATTTCAAGTTTAAATGGGTGTGTTGGAAGATTGTGAGCTTAATTATTGTTTCTGCTAAGATACCTACGTTGATTTTACTTGCTATCTTATAGGTTTATAAAGGTTACTCATGAAAAACTAAAATTGTGCCTTGCCAAGTATATAATGAGGAGTAAGATGAAGAGTCTTCTCGATACTTTCTAGCAAATAAGTACTTTGTCCCGAAATGAGATCTCACGACTTTTCTCAGTATAAAAATATACGCAAAGAACATATAAATTTTTCAGGTCAATCAAGTTGACATATATGTATCTCAAAGCTGTAGATATCTCTTGATTACAGTAGAGAAGAGTAAGTTACGTAACATTTTAATAAACCTACACTCATATACCTTATTGTATGGGTGTTTCCAGAAAACAAAGTGTAGGTAAGGGTAGGTTAACCACATGTCTCGCGGTTGCTTTCATTATAATGTAAGCAAACATCGCCACTTTGATGTACGATTCAAATAACAAGATTCTTGCTTACGATGTGCAAATAACTTATACCACAACTCACGAGATAAATTAGTAGGTAAATTAAATATACTACAATTATTTTACAAATTTTAGCATTACTTTTGAATTGAAAACTACTGCAAGCTATTTAGTTGGTAGGTCGCTAAAATGAATTTAACTTTGAAAATGAATGATCTTTATCCTGTAACACTGGAAAATCAGTTTTGATGAAACGCTAGAATATATAAACGAAAAAGATCTTGTAGCTAGTTTAGTTATTGATTTCTAATACATTTAAAAACTCTTTTTGCATACTGTAACGATTTTAGAAAATTTTTGGTTTTAGTCAACTTTAGGCAGCAGCCACTTTAAAATGACTAAAGGCGCCCACTAAAAAAACAGGGTTCGAACTTAACATAGTTCCCGGTTTCTCGTGACATTTCAATTAAACCGTGGATTTTGCTAATGAACTCCTGAACTTCTGAAAGTTCACAACGACCCCTAAGTTCAATTAATTGGACTTCGGTTCTTTATCCTATCGCTATTTATTTCTAAAAGCATCAATGAGCAGTTGATTTAGATAAGATTCTAAGAACTATTTCCAATCTCAAAACTATCAAAGAAGAATAAAACTGAAAAATGGCCAAAAGTTTCGAACGCGGTGCTTGGGCCCACCACTTACTAAGTAGTATTTTTTTTTTTTATAACACATATCAGTAAGCACAATATTATGCTCGTACACTTGACAAGTCTAAATAAAACCTTTTTATTCACCAGTCATTTAAAATACACGTACGATACGTACCATGCACGAACGTACAATACATGTAATGGTAGCTCGTCGCAAGCAAAACCTAGAAGAACCGGGCTCTTCGTAACGCAGTTTTCAAAATAGAAAAGGTTTATTTCATGGATTAAGGGGAAAAATACCTATTCTGGCGTAGGAAGCTTATGTGTGAAGCACAAAAGGCTCTGGTTTTTAACAAAAAATGAAACTGTGACTTAAAGCCGCGATTAAGATTTGTATGTAGTTTTTTGATGTGGTTTCATTTCACAAAGAGTCAGTTTTGTGACCACAAATATACAAGTACACATAAGCAACGCCAAAATTTGAAGGTTTTTCATTAATGATTAATAATATTAATTACTTTAAATATTTTACTCAAGTTCTCGGACATCCCTACCCTAATGTAATGGATTTTTTCCGTTCAAAAAGCTTTTTATTCGCAAATAGAATAAAATTATAAAAGCTCCGAATATTTATGAGTATCTATTTTACTGCTCGAAATACCTAAAATGCTTTTATTTATTACAGCTATTTATTAAAAGCACTCAATTTTTTATAAATCTTGATAAAAGTAGGTACAAATACAAATCTAGTTAAGTACGGTATGAGATAGAATATAATTTAATAATAATGTGATCATATATGCTTGCCCGTGTATCAAACTAATTTGCTTTTCAATTTAACAGCGAGCTCTTGATTCAACAAGGAAGCTATCTAACTAACTACATTATTAGTGTATTATTATGAGCAACTTATAAGGATATCAAATATTTAGCAGTAGATATTTACGATACAAAAGATCAAATAAAACCAAATCTACTATTTTCCGATCTGCGTATTCTGAATTGAGTATTTTCTAGTAACAGTCGCGTTTTGTGTAATTATTATTTTTTATTTTATGATACTTTTTGGTGATATTATCTGAAGAAACTAACATAACCATTAACTGTGCTTTAGGCCAAACAATAGACAACTGAAATAGCGTTTCTATTGAATAAGCCTCTCCATTGTATCTCTATACCTATATGCTATATCTCTTATGCCATCATGATTCAGTATTCAGTAATACTAGTAGTATAGGATCCCCTATCGACCTTCACCGGGCTAGTAAAAATTAGGGTATCATTGAAAAAATAAATCTAAGTGTTAATTAAATTAAATTAAATAATTCCTTAATTTGTTTAAAATTATTTTCATTAACTAGTTTGGTCGGCTTCTTAATCAGTATGAAGACTGAATCACTGTAATATGCACATCTGCATACATCTTCATACTGATTAAGAAGCCGACCAAACTATCGGCCGATAAAAAGTCTGCAGTTTGCGGGGGCCCTAAAAGATATTTTAGAAATGGTTCCATGTCCAGTGCGCTCGTGCCCTGGGTTATAAGAATAGGGTTCGGCGTCAGTGCAGATAATATTCATAAGTTGTGCTGAAGTGTCCGCGCTCACGTAGGCGCGCTGTAATTCCACCTTATTGGGTCGGCATCGGCACACACGTGCTCTCCCTCTGGGTATGAATACATACCGCATACGGTGCTCTTACGTTATTTCAAATAACAAAGCAGAATTGTAAAACCAATGGGTTTGGATATTGAAACCAAATTGTCTAAAATACCATCACGTTTTCAAGGAGCGAAGACGACAGACTTTAGCTTATCTACTAATTATAATTCAGCCTGAAATTTTAAGTAGTCTTCTTAGTTTAACCCCTATCCCTATCTTATAAAAAGTTAGCGTTGACTTTAAGTCATCATTACGTATGGTAACCAATACATCAAGTCTGCGCTATTTTGATATAAAATAGACCGTTAGTAGGTACGTAAGTAACACAGAATAAAAGTCCTATTAAAAAGTGTTCATTAAAATTACCTACATAATATACAATACAACTTCAAATATGAGTATGAAGTAAATAAACAAGTAAGCTAACGGCCGGTTTTTGGAAACCCAAATCACGATTGATCCGAGTTTGACACATAGTAATTATTAGATTTTTTCGTTGATCATCGTTCGGAGAAACCGGCCGTAAGAGTATTTTTATGAAGATTTTTTTAATAGACTGAATACGTGAATGCTGACGTTAAGTATGTTGCAAACTGAACAATAATCCTTTAACAAACAAATCTATAAGTAGCGAGGTAACTTTCTCATCTACATATTTACAAACTGGGTGTTAAAATATATTGTAATTAAATAAATAATTCAAAAAGCAGCATCCTTAATTCTGATCCTTGTGAATAAAGCAAGCCATGATTGATGTTGAAGGTTTGAAGTGAAAAATAATTTGTTAGCGTCGGACTGACTGAAACGAATGGTTCTTTACTCTTATTATGACAGCGAATATGTTGAAAATTTTAATCTTAGTAACGTATAGATGTTGTTTAAAAACACGATGTTATATATTAAATCACCTTGCTACATTGAGTTTTGTTCGTAATTTTTAATAGTTTGGAGTAAAATAGTGCGATTTTATTTTCAATATAAATCCGATAATATATTCTTAACAATAACAATTTAGTGTGTCGCCCAAACACCTGAAATTCTACAGAATTGGTAAAAAAAATTATACGTCACGATTTGTGTATATAAGGGCTCAGCGTGCGTGTAAGGTGATAAACGCCCAAAATTGTCATCCATACAATCAATCAAAAACGTCATCATATGCAAAACAAGCATGATAGACCTCGTGAACATAATGTTGATGAAAAAACCTAAGTGAAATGGGATCTAAGCCAAGAATCGCTGTTTAATAAATCAGTTCTCGAAATCCATGCATGATATCCTTCTACCGGCTTCATAATCTTTCATCAAATTATGCTTGGTGCTTCAAAACAAGTGGTCTCGCAAATTTAATTATCCTCTCAGAGAACGAGACATCGTAAAGGCTTTCATTACAGTGATTAGAGGGCCAGATTGCGGAAACATTGTGGAACAATGCCCTTTTTGTTTCTTGCTTTCTGCTTTTTGTTTCGGTGACGCTGTAACCGAATTAGATAACTTGGATTATTCGCTCTGGGTTTTCGAGGTCTTTAGATATCTATTTTATGTAATGAAGGAAGACAACTTTCTATTTATAAGATCTGGAATCGAAGTATGTAGCCTCAGCGGACGGAAAGAGTTTGTTTCCATTCGCGATCTGTAGGTATAGGACGAGCCGCCCAAAATTTTCTGATTATTTGTATAAGATACTTTGAAAATTATGGAGATATATGCTTATGCTCGGAAAATATATTAATTTATTGCTTTATTTGACTGGCTTTTAAATATCTTTTTTATAATAAAGTAGTATAAAACACATCTTAGGTAGAGGATCGTTTTACGAACAATCTATGATGAAGGACACTCAGATATTATAAACTGTTGAACACGATACAGAAATATCCCCAATCAATTGAGCTATTTTTTAATCTCACATGCATGTGATGAGATGTGGATTGTGCGGATTGTGAATTTCGGAGAGTAAATTAATTTTGTATGATGCCTCTGCATGAAAGCATTTCAAATATTACATCCCCCGCATTAACTATAATCACCAAATGACCGAGCCTGATTGGTTTTTATTTAGTTTACATTATTTGTTAACCCGAAATATAATTATGACGACAAACAGTTTGTTAACAAAATATTTGTTCACAATTAAATCGCATATTAAATACAGCATTTATTTACAAAATTGTTTTAATACATACTACTCATTTGCTACAAAGGATCACACTATGTAAAATAAGTAAACGAGTTACACTGCGCGATATCTCTACAACGTTTAGTAATCGAGTTAGTGTTGGAGTGCAATGTACATTAAATACGCCACCGTTACGTTTGCGATTATCACATTTTTGTTATCTTGCCTCAATGTTATGTATCTTGCATTTTTTTTTAAATAATTTTCTTGTCGAAATTTGTGAGTAGGTACATACATAGATCAACAACACCACTAAGTATCTGAAGTTTCTTACCCGTTCTTCTACGCTCTGGTCGCGTGGAACTGGTACCTAGAATCACCTACTATGTAAGACGATTCTAAATGTAATACTTTCTTCAATATAATGAAGAAAGTATTAGTAATTTTGACATTGACTTTGACTTTTAAGCTCAATGTAATGCGTCAAATGTATAAAATATGTTATATCAATATATTCGATATTCATGCAAAAGCTACAATGTGTGCCTATCATAGTAACTTTCAAGCAATTTATATCAGCAGGAATATCTCGTCATTACCAGCGAGTTCTGCAATTTCGCATCAGTAGTGGAAAGTAATTACTTTGCGAAGGGTTACGCTATGATTTTAAGTTGATGAGACCATTATAAACTGTACGGTACGAACTTTGTATATATAAAAACATGAACATTTATCAGATATTTTTGCTGTTGTTTTTTTTGAAAGTTTGTTTATTGTGGCGAAACGTAGCAGTTTGCTGGTTTAACGCGTGGGTTTTAATAAACCTCATATTTTGGACAGAGAGATCACAATTCAAAGCACCAATGACGCTGTCGCACTAGCTACCATACACTTTACACCACTTGTGTACACCAAAATTCATATTAGACTTTCACCACCGAAACAATTGAAAATCGCAAACATATTGTGAGCGATACAAATTTTTAAAATTTCAATTTATTCACTACCCAATAAGTACAGTCAGACTTAAAGTCAAGAGTCCGTGCTTTCACTGACACTACTGAATTTGGGACCTACTAGCCCACTTATGAATAAGATGGGGAAAAATAATCCCAACTGAGAATATAAGATACATGGCGTCTTCTTCACCATTTTAGTTCAAGGGATTTAAATGTTCGTGTATATGATAAAGCCATTAAGAATACCATGCATGTTTACATGAACGTATAATTAAACCATTTTATCATATGGTCATGGCAAATTACCACACAAAGAAATGCGCCAACTGCAAGCGTGCAAGTTGTAAAATTATTATTATATATGTTAAGAAAAGGCAATTAGTCAACTTAGTACAATAAAAATTAGTACAAAATGTCATTCGGTTCTTTCAGTTTTTACAAAGAGATAGACCAAGCTTAATCGGAATATTTAGGTTAGACAGCCAATAAATTAAATTTAAAATATCTACATTATTTTCAATTGATGACCAAAAACTTTGAGTGGAGACAGCGTTTAGACACGTGTAGTGTAGGATGCCCTCTGATGGGGTGACGATCTGCAGAGTATAGCTGGCAAACACTGTATGAGCAGAGCCGAAGATCGGGCTCAGTGGCGCGTCTTAGAAGAGACCTACGTCCAGCAGTGGACTGATATGGCTCGATGATGACCAAAAACGTTTACTTAGCTCTTGCTTTGCTTCAATAAAGAAATCTATCATAAAAAAACGGATCTATGTATTAAGAAATTGTAAAAGAAAATGACCACTGAACCTTGTAATAGTTTCCGCTCCTAAAATGCCCTTGTGTAGATATCTTTTACATCTGTATCCATTATATCAATCGCTTGGTATTCAACCCGCGAAAGGCTACCTACCATTTTTCAATTCACACGTGATCTGAAAACCAATTATCCTGAGAATCAGGTTTCGTGAACTATTGCTCTACATCTCGGAACCATCGCTTATCTAACTATTCAGTAAAAGTACAGTCAACACCATAATCAGACTAATATAAGTTATATAGCATATAAAAAGTTTTGGCTTAGCCTGTTAGTTCTGTATGCATTTGTTCTAAATAAATAAATAATCGGGACTTTAATGTGATTTGTATAGAATCCCAGTAGACGTATCGTAATTCAACGTCAATCAACCTCAAATTACAACACAAAAATACAAATCACAAGACAAAAGAAATGAATCCAACTAAGGAAATCTGAATATTTACATAAAATCATAAAAAAACCCTATAAGTAATCATCAAATGCATCTTATAAAGACATCTTCGAAATAATGTGAACTTACGTTGCTGACTGTACTTACAAGTACGTTTCATTTTTGTGGCAAGCTTGATGGCCCAGATAATGTTTGGCAATGTTTCCTCTCAGCTTGAATATAATTCCAATTTCAACAAAATGGAATTTCTGGAAAATGTATACATAGTCTGATATAACAAAATCAAGCTCAATACGCTAAAGACAAAGTTAGAGCGAACCACCCTACTTTATTTATTCATACTGACTCAGGAGCTTCTTGAAAACGAGCTAAACACTCTCGTCTCATCCTCCGCTCACCCTTTTGACGTAGTTATGTTACAGCATATTAGGTTGTTCAGGATTAGGCCTTTCGGGCAGTCAATTGCCCTAACATTGTATGCGGGTAGATAGTGGATATTACATACACTACTTTTTCGCACTCTTTGAAACCGATAGATAAAGTAGAATTGTTTTTAGACATAACACTATCTAGCTTTCGAATGAGCAAAGCTTGTTATTTTAGATAAGGTAGCATGTGAATCAAATTGATGATAATACATTAAATGAATTAAATATTATTTTATTTATTATATAAACATTATTAGTCTTATCTTTAAGGGGGGAGTGCAGATACCTATCATACAAGCTTTTCAGTCTAGTTTTGGCTTTTCAGGTTTTATTTGGTTTTATACTACATAATACAAATATAATGAGTATTTTGAATCCAAAAGAGTAATCCAATTTGATCATTGATTATAGGCGTGGGCACGGTATACGACGTCCGTGGCACCTTTACCTTACTGAAACCGAAATCCCTGTGAAACTAATACCAAATGATGTATACAGGTGTATTTATTTATAATAGAAATAATAGAAAAATAAAATTTTAAAATTTGCCATCGAAAATTATTTTCATCTTGATGGCGATTGAATTCACAAGACCAGAGAAAAATACCGAGTTACATTGATTTATCTAATATTCGTTGATTATTGACGAGCCGATATGTGACGTTTGTCAATTCCTATGTATTTTTTTAGATCATATTAGTAGTTTTAGTACTAAGGTGACGCTAATAAATGGTGAAATGGTGTGTCTGTGAAAGTTTTCTTAAGAGAATTAAGGCAAAGTTCAGAAATGTTACTTACAAAGGCAAATAACTTTTAGAACTTCTTCCAGAACACATTTTCTTTGTACGCTGATTATGTATTGGTACGACGAGCTAGAATACGCCAAGAAAACTTTGTGCAAAACGACCAAGACACTATGTGGGGCCTTGTCATTTTAAATATTACTTTTCAAAGTTGGTACAGTTCGCATCAGAAATAGAAAACCTTTTTAAGTATAAATTCTATTTATATGCACTAACTTGATTTTTAGATTCTAATATCAAAGTTTACTTTTGTGTAGGTATCTACTTACTAAAATACTGTTTTTAGTCAATGCTTTTATTCTATCATTTTATTTATATATTTAATCGTATGACATTTTTATAGGCGTTGTTCACGCCTATATTATGAATGATATTAACATAGATTGATTTTGAGCTATAATTTTTTTTATAGAAATTAATTTCAAAACATTTTTTTTGATATTTTGTTGAATAGAAACACGTGTGGAATTCATCACATTCGAAAACAAAAGCTTTATTTATATAAGAAAATTATTTATGAATATGATTCTACACAAACAATCTATTTTATTTAAAAAATATAGAGTTTGTTTAAAATTTGTTGTATATGTAGCACACAGTATGAAGAAAAAGCTGCAAAACCTAGATTGGTGCAACGTGCCGCCTACTCGACCTATATCTAACTTACACACATATCTTACCTGCATTGCATAACCTACATGTTTCAGCCCTATCTATTTATTGTTATCTAGAGATAGAAATTCAAATAGCTGTTCTCTGACTGCCCATGCTGTAGCCTGCTGGCCCTTAATTCAACAATTACTTGCAGTCCGTTTAGCACGCGGTAATGTACAGTGCACTTCGCTGTGCCCAATGATTCATGACAATGGTCAGTGGGCTGTGACTCTACCCTGGCGTGGTGATGACGTCTCATAATGATGCGGAGCCGAAAATTTGTTCTTACGGATTAAAATATATTTTTGACGTTATCAGTACTTTGGTTAATTCTTTATTTTTTATTTCATATATATATAAATGTGGGTAAACTAGGAAAACACAATACATATTTAATTATATATTAATAAAACAATAGAAATATATTTTTTGTTTACTAGATTCATTAATAAAATTGATTAGCCTGATGTCTAGACTTTCTCAATGTTCTTATTTGTGTATTTACAATTTCATTATTTTGGTCGCTGTATTGTTTGATTTTAGATATAAACGGCATGTTTTGAACATGTTTTTATCTAAAATCAAACAATACATTTCACGTAAAATCTCTAAGAGCATTTCTAGGCTTCTCAAAGTAAAATATATTCTCAAATAACAATATATTATATTGCCTATGATTTTTAAAGTATTATCTACATATTCAATAAATAATATGCAAGTCTGAAGGTTAAAAGTCGCGGTAAACGCAAGCACACACGACTCAGCTCAACTGATTTAAATATGCAGACGCTATCGATTGTCTCCAAGAATAGCCCCCTTCCGACGTGGAACCACAGCCACAAGCCACAGATTGTATTATAGTGCGTACATACGTGGAACCTCGCCCATATGAAGTAACGTTATTTTTGTCTGCTTAACTTAATAAAAGCTAACGTGAACGAAATCGTTTATTACTTGGTAATTTGACGTAAACGCACGCTTGTTTTATTGTGTTGGCAGGAAATTATGGCTGTACATCTCGGAATATATATTTGTAAGCAACACCTACAAAAAATGAAATTCGGCTTTGACAGTTACTACTCAGCTGTTTTTGTTTTATAGTCACGTAAAACACCCTAAAATTTAAGTCAAATATGCACTTAAAGTTACTAAAGTAAAAATACTACATAATATTGAAATATACAAAATTATGAAATAAATGTATATGCAGTTTTATTTTATTATGATTGAGTAGCATTCATTTATCTTATAAAAATACAGTATTTACATTATATCTTGCTAAATGTAATAATAATTCAATATTGTAAAATACAATGAAATGAACTTACGACTTAGTATTTACAAAATATACATAGGTATAAATAAAATAAGTACATAAGAAACAGTTGAGCTATCTACAGACCGTTGCAAACGATCTATAGATAGCAACTGATCCAAATTCGTACCAATCGAAAGCGTACCTCATGATATTAAAATTTAAATGTATAAAAAAAATGTAACTATTTCATTACAAATAATTATTTATCTACTTCAGATGTTATCATCATCTGAAATAGTAAATCCTAGTTCTTAAAGTGCCTAGTTCGATATTTGCCCACGCGTCACTCTGGCAGCAGTGCTAATCCACCCATAAAAGAGCGAGCACGGTGCCAAATATGACCGTAGAAATCTTGAGTTTTTACTCGATGGGTGCTCATGATACTGCCAATTCGGGATCGATGCAATTCAGCCTTGTCAATACAAAACTCGATAGAAAAAAAATTTTCTAACAGTTCGAGCGTTGCGAGCAACATGCTACGCCCCGTAGGCTTTCGTAGCTCGTAGCTAAATCGTAGCAAAGCGTAGCCAAGCTTGAAAAATTTCGTCTGATTTTTATTAGTGTATTTTTTGATTCAATGTGAAAAACAGCAGCTCCTAACCTCCTTATCATTTTTTTAAGTAGTAGGCGTGTACAGATTATATTTTGGTATACAGTCAAAAATCCCTTTGATCGTTCTCTGCAACCGCCGTTTTTGCAAAGGGGTGAATATTTAATAACCACCTGTACAAAGAGCGCTATCTCTTAATTAATCGAAAACAAAGTGTTGTTTCCATAGCCTTGGCTAATTCATTTAGCCGATGTGATGATGATTAGGTAATCAGACCCGCCCTCTTGAACTGGCTTCAGTCGAATCGAAAAATTTGTGCAAATAGATTTTTTCCGATAGGTAAATTACATTATTTAAAGTAAATTAGTAACAGTTTTTAGTTTCAATATGGATTGTCGCGTGTGATATGAATAAATTGTTAGAGCACTATAATAGATACATATATATTTTATTATAACACGACAGTTTTTAAAACGCTGTACCTAGGTTTGTATAAAATTTAAAAAATTGTATACGAAAGGACGATAACACGAGGACATTTTTTCCTTAGTTTAAGTTAAGCTTTCTGCAGTTTTTATATCAAGAAGTAGTATCGAGAAGGTAGAGAATTAATAACAGTTTAAAAAATATTTTTTATTTAAGTATTTTTTAAATATTAAATTACTAAAGCTTTTTAAAAAAAGTAATAATTTTTATTTTTTTTTAATATTTATCTATTTTTATTGCTTTAAGTATATTATTAAAAGTTGTTAAACATAGTGCTCACTACAGCTGAGATTAGTACTTTAACCTCAATTGAAGTGGCGCCCGACGTGGGGCCCAGGTCATCTCTAAGCGTCTGGGATGGGTCACTGTGGACTTAAACTATTAATAGCATCACCTGCCGTACCTTTATTGAGC
Organism: Ecliptopera silaceata; assembly: GCA_932527185.1. Lineage (NCBI taxonomy): Eukaryota > Metazoa > Arthropoda > Insecta > Lepidoptera > Geometridae > Ecliptopera > Ecliptopera silaceata. Next base: position 7,797,869 of record OW052193.1, on the reverse strand, counting down.
TCAGAACCTCATGGTCTTTGCTCCACAGCGTTCCAAAAATATCGATTCACGGCGTATCCAGCATGTCGACCGCCCTCTAGGGCAGACAGACGGCTGCTCCCTCTCTACGTACACATAGGACACAACACGTCAAGCGAGATATCATAAACGGTTTCCCGCCACTAGTATTTCAGCACATATTATTTCACTGTACGGTTTGGTTCACTGTTTATTTGTTTTAAATCACGATCACAGTTAATAACAAAATCCAGGGCTTTTTATTTAGTGAAAGGTTGTAAAATAGGCTGAAACTTTGACTAAAATATGAGGATAGAGACGCGGGCGGTAACCCAGCCTCGCTCGCTCGCTCGACCCGACTGACTGAGCTTGAGCTTCCCACATTTTCCCGGCGCAAGCCTTCACCCCTTGTAATCGAGCACGCCCGCGAACATAAAACAGTCAAATCTAGATGTGCTCAAGTTTTGACTCAATGTTTTGTTACGTAAGACTGTTTAGGGGTAGGCTATCTAAACTCAACTTGACGGAGTTCAAGAGGTTGGTATCTAAGTATTCTGTAATCTGCAGTATTTATTTAGGTTTAATTGCATCTCCTAATTAATATCGGTTGTATCTTAACCATCGTTCCCAACAGTAAATCTACAAGACAAACACTAACTATTAAGCACTTAGAGACAGTGTAGGTTTTACTGTATACCTACCTACCTAGGTACCTACTTGATAAGTCGGAGATACCTACTTAGTTGATGTTACTATGACATAAACTATAATAAAAATCTAGGTAGCTAAGTAATAATATTTCATATAGGTAGGCGCTTACTTTGGGCTGAGGTATGCTACTAGAATCTAAAAAGATAAACATTAAAAAAAAAAGAACGCGCTTTCGTCTTTACTGCACTAGTTGACCGACAGATCCAGCCATTCTTGGTTGTTCAGTCACCGTCTTAAAGACCTACTTCTTTAGTAGGTATATAAAGTATCAAGACGGTGCGGTGACTGAACAACCAATGCAAAAAAACAATTTACTTATTTGTAGGTATTAGGTAAGTTGAATGTGAGTGTAAAAGCGGTGGAAGCGCATGCATATTTAGAGTGGTTTATCTATACCACGGCTCTAACCTACTTACTTCCGTTATTAAAAAGACAACTTATATACATTATATTACAAGCTTATTTTCGATCCGAACCAACAACATTGTCGAAGGGTGCATTGTGTATTGTCTGTCCGTTTTGAAAATAAACTTCAACCTAAAGTATTATCAAATATGTAATCTTTATCTTTACAAAATGACTGAACTCGAATCCTCGAAAGCTCTTCCCCATTTTCCGTTTAAACAAATGACAGCTTACTGGCTTGACGGCGATATTCAAATTGACACTGGCAGAATTGCCTGTCGTATTGACGGACAGAGGTCGTAAAAAAGAAGAAGAACATCAATAAAAGATAGTCTTTGTTGCCAACGTTAACAATCAAAGCCATGTTTAGGTGAAAAATGATTATTTTTTCATTAATACATTTAATACATTTTATTTTACACAATAACTTTAGCTCTATATTAAAATTAAATAAAAACCATTATTGTTGCTATAATTGAACAATACAATATTTATTATTAATACAATATTTTTTAATATACATAAGGTTTTACCATTTGTAGAGTCTTTAATTTGAAGCTAGAAATCAGATTCAGCATATTAAAATAAAGCACAGTGGCGCGTCTTGGGAGAGACCTACATCCAGCAGTGGGCTAATATAAGTCGATGATGATGATGATATTAGGATACGTAACCAAACTACGTACCTAATCAATATTAAAACTCTTTAGTCTCCTGCGTTCAGTGTCTTTTCCAAAACTATAACGTTAAACAAAATATTTCTTAGTAACTATTTAAATTTTGATGTCATTTTGGTATATTTTAATAAAAATATTATGACAACAATGGTAATATTTATATAAATAAGGTAAAGTTGTGCGATTAAGGTTCCATTTTGAAAAAATGTTTTAATGTCATCTGGGGAAAATCTAACTCCAGAGCTGGAAACACTTTGTCTGCGTCTTATTTGAGTGAGTTGTGTTGTATGCCAGATGCCTTGGCTAGCATCTAGCATTGCATTGCATTTTTGCATCAGTAATCTGTGGTGCTGGTTGGTGCATTGTTTTGTTTGGGTTCTTTTATTTGAAGTATTTTATATTCATTTTATTTAGTTTCGAATCTTACTATAGTGAGCAATCAAAAAGGCTAATGGCCCAAACTGAGGACACTGAACTGAGGGATCTGGTAATAGATGCTCTTGAGAAAAATGGATCGCTGGCAAAAATTCGTGCATTGCTTAGAGCAAACATATTTTTAGCTTTTGAAGATGAATGCGAAAATATGAGACAAAACGTAAGTTTGGATAATTTGCTAAAGCTACCCGAGGGCGTGCTAGCTTTATCTATTGTTCACGAGTTTTTGGAGTCTTGCAACCTCAAGAATACATTGTTTGTGTACAAGTCTGAGTCACGTCAAGGAAAAGATTATAATTACCATGGGAAGAAGCTCCTAGCCGATAAGCTATGCTTGGGGAAGCTGGACAACCCAAAAGAACCAGTGTTGGTTACACTAATACGGAATTTATCCAAATCTAGATGTGGCAATCAGCAACAGTTTGAGCAAAGGGTAAACAGACATGGAGATTGCGGAGACAACTATAAAGACGAGCAAAACAACTCTTATATTGTGCATGAATCTCAAAGCAGTGCTACTAATACATCCCAGTCTGACAACTCTATAGATGAGAAGAATAAACTACACCTAAGACTTCAGTTGGACAACTCGGACACTGACACATCAACCTCCACGGACAAAAGTAGCTCTGAATATATACCCAGTGACCATGTTCTAGAAGTCAGCAATAGCCACAACGCTACAAAAGATATAATTACAAAAACAAATGAAAAAAACAATGAACAAAGTTTGCATCCTTACTTTCCTAAGATGCCAGGTAATAACAGCAGTGACTCAACATCTTATGTTGATTTGAAACCATTTAGCTCAATCGATGAAAAAGCCCTAAATACAATGGGAATACCATTCACAGATTCGAATAATGTGCATCAATCACAGAACTTGACAAACTTACAAAATGAATCCCAATTAAAAGATTCAGCCAAATCAACAACAATAAGCAGTGTTTCATCATTCTCATTAAAAAATGAAGTCACTAAAAGTTATGGAGGGAAATCACCACATGGCTCTTCAAAATCAGATGGTGAAACAGACTACACATATGATTTTACTACATCACAAGGGTCTAAAAAACGAGTCAGTCCTGAAAAACCAAAATCACCAAAACATACTATAAATGAAAATAAAAGTTCACCCGTTGGAAGTCCACATCAAAATTCACAAAGTTCCGTTTCTATATCAGATGTTGCAGACTTGATCAGTGAAAAGTCATCTTCTTTTGAACATTCACACAGTGAGAAATCACTTAATCCTGAAAAGTCTAGCAATAGCAAAATGAGATCTGGAGGTATTTTGAACAAGCACAGTGATGATTCTGGTGATTTCACCGAATCGCCAATCCCCTCTCTTTCTAATTTAAGTCTGGATATTCATAGTGATTGATACCAATACTATTTGATCAATATCTGCATTTAAAAAAGCAATAGTGCCTACCTATTATGATAGTGTAGTCAATAATGTAAAGCAGTTCCTTCAAGAAAAATCTTAATAAATATAGTTAGGATACCTAGTAAACTATTTGATTTAGGGTTCATTGGTACAAATCTGCATTTAAATTTATATAGTTCTTGTCAAGTAAGATGGATAGCACTAATTATTTTGTAACCATTGTAATATTTGGAATTTCAAGTTTTAAGAAATTCTTGCATATTAATGTGTTAGGTGATTAGATTTGTTAGTATGTAACTTAGTTTAAGCTGCTGGTAAGCAAATCAATGTAAGTTGACTGATTCAACTTGCTACATAGTTGTAGCACATCAGCTGCATTGCTGATTTACAATACTTAAAAGTTTCAGTGCAGCCTAGTCTCTGCACACAACAATGGTAAATACAGTTCCTGAAACTGCCAATATCATGGATTGTTTTAATCTGTATGGCTGTGCCTTATTTCTAATTTAATTCACTTTGTAGAAATGATTGTTCCTTTGGCAGGTCAGCCGATTTCTAGTCTTAAATAACAAAACTGAATTCCGTCCAAATTGCTCCATTATCTGTGTCTGATATTTTTACAATTATTATAAGCTGTGCTGCTTAGCATGTTTGCCAATAAATTGCATTTCTCAATAGCATTTTTCTGTTTTATTTATAAATAAATCTAAGCTCTACCTATGACTAATGATAACTAAAATTCTTGATTTTTTAGTATGCAGTCATTTAGTGCAGTATAGGTGCAACCTAAAAATCTAGATCATAATTTATCTATAATCTTTAATGTATTTGTACTTGCATCCACATGATTTGTGAAATAGCTCATTTGGTAGTAGGTATACCATTTTTCAGATGCACGAGGATACTGCGTAATAGTTCATAAGACATTTCCTAAATAGATGAACTAAAGCACATGACACCTTAAGAGTTACTTATATAGGTATAAGTAGGTACATAAAAAAATGCAGTATTTGAAATCAATTTTTATTTCATCATTCTGTAAAGCATAGATTGTAGATATCACGTTTCCTTTATGCACACAAGTCAATCCATACCGAACAAAACTAGAGTAGATGTTACACAATTTCTATACAAAATTATCTTCATGGCATATTAGCAGTTAGATGTTTATACTTGCATAGAAAAAAAAATATAGTTAAACATATTTACACTTAAATACTTTCAATAGGTACATGAGTTTTAATATGAAATAGGTATAAAAATTACACTTTCATATAGTAATTATAATTACATACGCGTCGTAGTAATACAAATGCGGTATCCTAAGTTTGAAAAATATAACAATAGTAAAAGCCACAATGCTTCATTTAAAACAGTAACAGTCCTACTTGTATGAATTTATAAAAATGGAAAAAAGATATCCAGGCACTGTTATATTCCTTTTACCATTCCGTACAAGTTTTTAAATATATTTTTTACAAACATTTTGAAGCCAAATGTATATTGCAGAAAAGCGAAAAGTCTCATGCAGTATTTGATTATACATACAAATACTGCAGAGAAAATTCCTTCTCGTGTAAAGAAAAAATTACGTATCTAAAGTATTCAACATAATCACTGAATTCTTACACAACAAAGAATCGAAATTAAAGCTACACTTAGAGAAACGTAAATAAATAGAAATAATGTACATAATATGGCAAATATTTGGCTTTATAAATCGTTTTCGACGTTCGCACGTTCGATTAACCAAATGGAACATATAGATTTCCGCATGTCTTATAAAAAGCAATGTGTTGTCTCAAGATAGATAAATACACAGCAAATATAGAACGCATAACGAAGAGGTAGTGACAAACAGCCACGTTAGATGAAGCAGTCTGTTATAGCTCGTTTCCCATAGAGCTGTCGTGAGTGAGATTCGAGTCCATACTGGCATTGTCAGAGTCTTGACTTTGGTTTCCGCTGTAGTTTGCAGCTTCTTGCAGCCTCATTAGCATGTTCAGCTAAAACAAAATACATGATGGTTAGTAAGACGCCTCACAGCTCAAGCAAAATGCTCTACATTCTACTCAAAATGTTGTGAGTTTGATTCTATGACAATCAGCATTAAGTATCCTATTTGAGTGTTGAAAGTTTATATGTGCAATGCCAGTGATATAGAAAAACATCGCGAGAAAACACGCGGCTTAGTCAACTTTACAGGATGGTAGAGGTGCTGAGTACAAAGGGCTGAGCACGAATAAATGTGACAATCGTAAACGTAACGTATTTAGTACATACTGCAACGTTCGACAGTAAATCTAATGTTCCCGTGCAATGTATCTCAAATGCGTCACTGTTTCGATACATTTATTTGTGGTCATCCCCCAGATTTGTACCAGACACTAGCGTTCATAGAGGTTTAGGTAAAAAGTAACTTATATAATTTTTTTACTTACCAATGGGTCTTGATTGTTGTTCGGGTTTTGATCGGCATTCGCTTCTTCAATGCCGATTTCTTCCACAGTTATAGCTCGTAATGTCTGTAATAAAACAAAAGCTTTAACCTTGGGGTACCTTACTTTATTTTTACAATATGTAAATCTAGTTCACTATTCTAGTTCACACACTAAGAAGTCAGGTTTAAAAAGTAATGTATGTAAACTTGATAATGTGACTCACGTGAGAATGGTTAGGTTCTCTCCACGGGTAGGTGGATTTGACGTGTTGTAACGGATCCACTGCCGCGTGTCTTCGACGGCCGTACAGTGCAATGCCTTCACGAACCGCCTCGGATGCGTACGGAACTATACTGTAGTTCCACACGTCCGCAAACCAAGCCTGGGGGAAAAACATGTTTAGAATACCTTTCAATTTTTTTGACGTATCTTCTGACTTTTAGAAATATGTTTCAAACCAGATTTCGAAAAAAAGACTGGCGAAACCAAAGCATTAATTTTTTTAATAATACTATCAGGTGAATTTAAGTGCAGGGTTGGCGCATTGTATAATGTTCTTGAGTTTAGAATGTCGAACAATTTCCAAATGCTTTATAAATTAAATATGTACTTACGTAATATTCTATTTATTATGAGTTTATCCTATACTAACCAGCAGCGATAAAAGTAAGGTAAGTAAATTACCTGACTAGCGTCTAAATCCATGGGACAAGCCAAGAAGAGTCTCGGTCCTACTGTGACGTCACTAGACGAATGCGCTTCTAGAAACGCGTTGAGGGTAGACCACACTCCCGGCAGCCATTCCAACACGGACGCGAGCGCCGGGTCGCGGCGCCCGAGGCGAAGTTCCAATGAGAATAACTTGCGGCGGAGGTATCTGGAATAAAAGTATATAAATAAATGAAATGAAATTTATTTTTTTGTATCTCTCTCTCATTAAAGCAGATTGGAAAACATTGGTACCCAAACTAGGAATAACCTGTGATATGGAGTACCAATGCCCTCCGCCGGAATTAGTTGAGTAGTATATTGGATACATAAAAGTGAATACTATGTTTATTGCTTTTATAGCGTAGCCGATATTCAATTCCAATATTCATGGACATTTCACACACCACACTCTAGTCTCAAACTACGTCTAAGGTGTCTGTAGAGGTACATTGGGAAGTATGTAGGTAGGTATACCTTGCTAAAAATCCTTTGACTGGTTCCATGTGATTAGCGGTGAGAAGCCACCGAAAGTTGTGGTGCAGTTGCAGATTGGTGGTATTGCATGTAGCTTGAGACATTGTTCCTGCGAATAAAAATAAAATGGTTAATATAATATGGCTTATCTAGCTATGTCAAAATCATTGAAATATTTAACATAAGTAGATATTTTTATAACAATATTTTACGACTTCAAACTTTTAGTTCCATGACAGACTGAAGAGATATGATATTTACTACCCCTACACAGTGGAAACTCAGAACAGTCTTGTATCTCATCATCATGCTTGTTGGGAACAGTTTATTGTTTATGCTTACCATAATCTGACATCGAGTCACGTAACTTTAAAAGCAGTTCAGAGATTGGTGTGTGCGCTTTTAGTGACAGTTGAGAGTATTGCCTCACTTAAAGTCAACAATTAACTGTGTAACATACCTATAATAACAGGCATATTCCTATTATCCGGGGGCAGTAGACCGGAGAACGCGTCGCCCAATGCTGAGGCGTGCTGCAGATTGTCGAGCACCACTACCGAGGGCAGGGCTGCTTCTTCACCGGCCGCGGCGCCTCCACATTGCTCAGCGATGTTGCCGAGGTATGCACGTAACTCGTTACAGGATTTTCGATCCACACTAAGAGAACATAAGGTGCATAATGAATGATTGTAAAAACGGCCGAATTGTACATATGAATGTACTAGCATTGTAATTTAAAAAAAAATAATTAAAAAATTACAATGCTAGTACATAGGAATGTACTAGCATTGTAATTTAATTCGGCCGTTTTTAGTGTCATAATACCTCAACCGGACAGAAGACTGTTACTAAACCGAAGCACTTACAAGGCTTATAGATAAAAAATAATCGAAATAATTCGAAAACGTTTCATTTACAGTAGAACCTCGTTAAGACGATCACGTTTAATACGATTTCTCGCATAATACGCCACTTTACGCCAGTCCCTGCAACTTGAGACATATTTTCATACATTTCTTAACGCTTAATACGATTCGTCATCCCGTTTAATACGCCCGAGCCGAGCCGTCGGTCACTAGCAGGGCGCTCTAACGCGAGCCTCAGAAAGCCCCCCGCCCGTGTTGGAAGAAGAAGAACCCGAGATACTGCAGGATTTTCCTGGATATTTCCTGGATATTTTGGCACCGTATGAAATTCTATCATTTTCATACGGTGATCTTATTGAGAATGTGAATAACACACAAAATGAGGCATAAAATGAGTGATAATGATGATGATGAAGATGAGTCAACTCCGGTTTTGTCAAACGTCCAGGCATTATCAGCTGTTAATGTTTTAAGATGCTATGTAGTGTCTTTGGATCAAAGCAAAGACGCACTGCAAAAGTTGAATTATGTTGAAAATGTTTTAATTACTAATGCATCAAATCTTTTTGTCAAACTAAAATAAGCGATTATTTTAAATGACGTAATTATAATTGCACTACGTATTTAATGTAATTTATAAATGTATAATTTAATACCTACATATTACAATAAAACATAATACAGAACAATATGTATGTAGAGTATGTAGAGCGTTTGAATTTTTCTATCCCGCATAATACGCTTTCACGCTTAAGACGCGTTTTTGGTAGGGTCCCTGGGAAATCGTCTTAAGCGGGTTTTACTGTATATCAATTCTTAAAGGTTCTTTAAACTGTTTTTAAAACAATTGAATTGAGGCAGTTTGCTTATTTTGCTTTTATACTATTGCGGCCAGCATCGTTTTACACGTGAACCTTATTATAAGTTTTTGGTCCAAATAAATATATTTGTATATTTCAGAAGGTTTAATAAAACGCACCTCTTTTCTCAGTTCACTTAAAAATGAGTACTTACTTGAAAGTAGCGACCGCTTCGGCGGGCACTCCCCGTCGCTGCGTCTTCTGAACGTAGAACTCGGCTAGTTTTGCCGCCAAATATGACTTTCCAGTGCCGCTGGGACCACATAATATAACTCTTCGGTGTTCCGTTAGTAGTGATACATATCTGTAATATTTTACATTATTAAAATACATCCACCATTTTCCATACTTGCATAAAAAAGTATTAAACATTCCTGTCGAAATTGATGAATTATCACAGAACGTAACGTAAGCGTAGTTTTTTTTAGATTAGATGGGAGGCTAATAAAAAATCACGGCTTGCTTACCTATAAACAATATTTTTTGGTATAAGGCTATCAAACGCCAAGCTCCCCACTCCTTGCAGACAGATGTAAAGCGTGTTCACAGTTCCGATGATATAACCGCACGGCAATAGTTCCGGAAATCCAATCTCCGGACCGCGCGTCGCTTCACCCAAATGATAAGAAGTTATAGAATCCGTGTTCAGTCCCAAATTCGTACCCAAGTCTATTCTCGAAAGGTAGTCTTTGAACGTTTTCCTAACTATGTAATCTAAGTTCTGCCACGTTGTCTTGCCCGAGATGTATGTGAACGCGATCGTGAATTCATTGCAGTTTATCGTAGAATCACTGTTGTATACGTTTTTGTACGAGCTGCTGTGAGCTGATTTGTTACTTTTTAAGCTGTTTGTGTTGGATTTGTTGATTTGAGGGTAGTCTTGGGTTTCTGTTTCAGGGCTGTGCGTTTGGGACATTCTGGGTGATTCGAAACTGGGCTGTTTGTCGAAGTGATTGTTATAGGAACTAGCGGATTGCTTCGCGAAGAATCTGCATTCAGATTCTGTCAGCGTATCTTGGACTTCTTCGAAGTATCTTTGGAATGTTTCTGGCTGGCCTAAGTAAACTGCTATTGCTATTTTCTTTCCATCGGTTGTGTCGCCCTGGCTATCCGCCACACCTGCAATTAATAAAACGAGATATAATAAAAGTTTTACGATTACATTAATAAAGAGAGGGAAGTAGGTGTTTAAGTATTCATAACTGGCAATCAAAGAGTTCGTAAGGTACCGATTGTTGTAAATTTTTATGTTGATGGCCAATTACAAGTTGGGTGGGCGTAAGCGATTATGTTTTACGGGAAAAGCTCCCTTCACCCAATTATTGTTAGTAATCCATTCGTTTGATCGGCGATCATTCGACTCGTGGCCACGTTTTTGCGATTATTGTTGCTACCGGCAATCATACTTGCTTTTGAAATGTTTGTAGCGGTTTGAAGTACCTAGCTGGGTTGTTTTATTGCAGAAGAGATTAAGATTGATTGGTTCAAATCTAGTCTTTAGCTTCCTAAATGTTCTAGTCATATCTAATAAAAAGATTAGACTAGACCATTCCTCTAAAATAGTATAATAGAATACGTATAATCGTTTTATCTCTCAATTTGTAGCTTTTTGTAAATCGCTTTTTTTATATCTATCCAACAACGTTAACACGTTACTTAGAAAAGATATTTTTGGCAATATCTAGAAAAAAAAATAGCTATTTATCTAACAAAAACTTACCAATATCTGAGTAGCTTTCTCCAATAGCCAGTTCCCGACTCTTAGGCGGCGGCAATACGCTATTGATATCGTAGTCACCGCTGAGTCGTTCGGACGCGTTCATACCGTTCGCAAACAAATCGCTGCCACCATTCAGAACGCTCAGCAAAGCTTCGTTGTTCTCGGTCAGTTCACACGCAGCTTTATTCCCGTAGATCGGCTCGACCATTGTTGATTTGGGCGAGCCTTTCTTGGAGAAGTCCATAGTGGGGGTCGACGACATACAGTTGAAGTCTAGGTCGAGGGGCTGTGAGTGCATGTCCAGTGTCGCCTGTGGGCAATGTCAAAGATTAACGATCTTATTTACAATCGCCTCACAACTTCATTCAGAATAGAATAGAATAGAATCATCATTTATTTCAGTTATTATTATAAAACTTAATGCTAGGACATATTAAAACGATATAAATTATAGTATGTAAAAATAACTGAAAATGGTCATCACTCAGCTTGTGCTGGGATAGAACCATTGGGCTCTACACCAGCGCTGGTTTTCAGTAATGTCATGAGAGTATGCGTCAGAGGGGATATCTATGCCCTACGATTTTAAACTGCGGTTTACGATTGGAATGGAATAAAAAAAACTTGGAATACTATAATATAGTTTGTACCAGAGTGACGAATTAATTTACTTAATTAAAAATAATAATTTGGATCGAAAATACTGTAAGAAAACAAAAAGACGCGCGCAGAAGCTAATAAACAATACTTACATATCTGTTACGATGTCATTTTGTATGATAATGTACTAGCATTGTAATTTAATTCGGCCGTTTTTAGTGTCATAATACCTCAACCGGACAGAAGACTGTTACTATGTTACTGACTGTTTGTATGATAATAAACAAAAATATTTTGAAATATGAATAATTAAGCAATTATTAGACAATAATCTTTTGAATGACGATTGATAGTTTGGTTATCAATGAGTACTGCCATAATTTACATGTTTTAATAGCTATTTATAAACATAATATATTTAAAGGTTAGAAAAGAATAAACATATAGAACTAATTATGTAATTAGCCCTTAAAAAGTTATATTATGTTAATTTTATAACGGAATCACATAAAATGTTAATTAACTCACCACAAACCAAATAACCGCAGTTAGCAAACTAATACTCGTGTCGAGATGACAATTAAAACATAACTTAACTACTAGTTAATTTTAATGGCATAAATATTTTTTTTAATAAATATATCCTCAATGATAGATAAATAGATAACTCTTTAACGGAAGACTCACATAAAGTGCAGATAATACATATAAAACAAACAATGGTTACACAATAGGCGCCCTTATCGCTGCAAGAGACCGATCGCGACGATTTTTTTTTAAATAAATAATGCTGGATAATTATTTTTATTGAAGACTTACTTGATGCATAGTAGCTTGATCAGCTAAACTGAATCTTCTTGGATCTTCAACAGCCGAGCCACCGGTACCTAAGGACGTTTGACTGCCGGCCAATGAGCGTGACGTCACGAGTCGTTGTAACCGCTCGTTGTTGTGTTTCAGATTCAACATTTCATTCTGAAATTATTTAGGATGTTAGAAAATATGCTATAGATATATTTCGTTAAAAATGTACTAAAAAAATACAGTGGTTTTAAAAGGTGTGGTGATGACGTTACGAAGGGTAAGACTAGAGTTTAACGATAACATAATTTACTTCTGAAAACATGAAAATTAATGCAAAATAAGGTTACACAAAAAAACATTTATTGATATTGAGACCTGCATCATGTTAATCGTTACGTAGTAACCTCTGCTTGTTTTGCCTTATTAAGAACGTCCATTGTAGTATCTGATCACATTTGATTCTTACTAATACATGGTGGCAGAAATAAACTTACCCGCATTTTAATAACAGTGTCTTTTAGACTTTCCAACTGATGCGCTGAGCTTAGAGCTTCTAGTCGTATATCGGTTAGCACCAAATCCTTTTCACGTAGTTGTCGCTTTAATTCATCGACTAAATGTGCGTCTTCTGGTTTTTCTGTGAGCAAAATTAAAGACTTACAATACTGCGATATAATATTGGCCATAAAAATGTGTCGAAAGATATATAGCTTGCACTATGTTGGTGATCTATCTAGTAAATAAATAAAATCACTTTTATTTTCAAGCAAATCAACTGCTCTATAGGCTCTATGGGCAAATTTGTTAATGTATACAAATTACCGAAATAAGAAAGTGATGATAACTTTTTATACAACCAAATAATAAAAAAGCCGAGCCCTGAAATTATAATGAGACATCTTTTCGATGGTGTGGGCACTTACGCCCAAAATCGATTATGAAAAAGGTATTTATTTGTTTGCGCAATAATAAATACTTTTACGTTATGTGACAAGTCCATAAGTAGAAATAAATTGTCGAACAAAGCCTTGTTAAAAAAACCAAAGTAGTTGGTGACGAATGTGCATTTAAACCAATCGTTCGTGAGTTTAATTAAATTTCCGGTCTCCTGTCATAATTCAAAAGCCCAAGGCAGCATCAGATAGACAACAAAAAGGTTGAGAGCTTTCTCTAAGCTAATATTCTGAGCGCAAACTGTCGAGCTAGTTTACTATGCGGCGAACTTTATTTTGCATCGTTAATATGCTAAGAACAAGATATTTTTTAAACTATTTAAGTACTTACAAAAAAATATTTCAATTTTTTTATTAGTTAACATCAATTTCATTATAATTTTCCTACTTCCATTCAACGCTATGTGGGGGTAGGTACATATAACATCTATTTAGGTACACAAAGTTTCATCAGAAATTTTAAAACGGTTGTAAACAATCAGGTTAGGTTACAGTGCATTGGAAGATGTTCTACTGATTTGCAAAGTACATCCGCGCGACTCTTAACTTCATGATTGAACCTATTAATCATTGCTTTTGTGTTCCTCCTTTGTCCGCTGCCCTCTTTGTAGATAATAATTAATAAAGTGCTTTCTATTTGATAAATTACAACATAGTTACTACAATAAATTACCCCTACCAATACAGGTTAAATGTAACAATGGTCCCGTATTAATACGAGGGAGGGTTTTAAAAGCAAAAGCCGCGATCGGGACAGAAGGGTCGGATTATCTTAATTGTAAGTAGAGATTGGGGTCTCTACCGAATCGGCTTAAACCTATTAGACATGTTTATGCCAATAGCAATGGTGCTTCTGATCTTTGATATCAAGCAAATAAAGTTAGTATTTTCTTAGACCCTTTGACCTTCCGTTTTCTAGCGATTTATTTTATTTTACGCAAGGTGTACTATTGGATCACAAATATTATGTGACAATCGTAATCATATCGTAATGATGTATACGAGATAGACGCCCATTACACCATGCTATACGAGTGATCTTGCTAGTTTAGTGTGATGAATAGGCTCATTACACCACACTAAGCTAGCATACTAATTCCTCTAGCAAACATCATAGTGTAATACGCACCATACATGCACAAAATAATACTTTAGTGCACACACTAGTAGCACACATTTTTTTTACAAGTTATAAGCAAGCGTAATCGAAAATGAAATATATACTACTCTCACCTTTGGTCTCATCAGTCTTAGCCGCGGGGCCTTTTTCTTTGACATCGGGTAATATTTCGTGAGAATGTTCTAGACTATTCTCGTTGCTTCCTTCTCGTATTGTGTGAGGATCGTCGTAGTGATGCGAGCCTGATGAGCTGTCTTGTGATGATAGTTGGCCAAGTGACGCGTGCTTTGCTGTTTTAGATATCTTTGCGTTTCTTGAGAAGGCCTTCGTGAACGATGATCTTAGCTGTTGAGAGTTATATGTGTTAAATAGTTGATATTTATTGTCCACGTACATGCAAACAAAAGCTAGATAAAACATCAATATAGATTGATTTATAGAACTTAATAATGTTTGAAGATCAAAATCTAATGATTCTTCTTGGCTTTGGTCGCGAAGAACTTGCACTTATAATCACCTAGGACCTAGTTGATGAACAATTCTAAGCTACCTTTGCTATTTTACTAAATCAAGTATGACTATTATTTTTCAAAAAAATGATTGTGATAAAGACTTTTCCGGCTGATAGTATGCAAGAAGGCTGAAGCTTACCCATCCTTTCTTCTTATGCTTCTTATCATGTGGTGCAGAAGATCCGCTACTGAGGCTGTTGATGCTTGAAACGCTGTCAGTGGAGAGATGACGAGTGATGGCGCCATTGCCGGTCTGAGCTAACCGCTGCGGGGAGCCCTGGCTTACTGGAGGATTGTTTTCCTGTTAAACATACAAATTTTATATTACATAGCACCGCCATCTTGTTTCTAAACTACTTTATGCATTTTAGACACCGCCATCTTGTTTCAAACTACATATAGGTAAGCATTTCTAACGCCCTCAGTTTAAAACTATAGCTAGGCTGGAACTATGGGAGATTTATCGATGTTCTGGCAAAATAGTATGAATTATTTGCATACTGGTGATAACAGCCTAGCCTGAGTCTTGGGTCAGCCCTTAATGGATTAAAAAAAATATTATCTAAATATCTTTTTTAAATCCATTAAAGGCTAAACCAAGTATGTACTATATACTAGGTTGAGCCTTTTAAATCAATTAAAATTGTAATAACAATTCCAAATAATGAATTGTCTGTTTCGTTTCCACAGCTGTACTCATCGACATAAAATGGTATGTTTGGTGAACCCTGTCTTACATACAGTTTATTTTTCTGCTACAAATACATATAAATGTATTATAAATGCAAATGTTGTGAAAGTTTGACCGTGAAACGTACCTAACAGACAAAGTCTGTTCGTAACGTTTTCGCAGTTGAACGATTGGTATATTTAAAATATTCGCAAAAAGTGTAAGGGTATTTTTTTTACAACGCTGGTATTTACCCGAATGAAGTGGGCCTAGTTTACTTATGTACCTTTTTATTTTGTGCCAATAAAAATAGCTATTCTATTCTAGTTCAATAGTTAATCAAATAGAATTGTTTAGCAAGAAAGCAACACTCTGCATTTCATTAGGCCGCATGCGATGGCAACGACAGCTTACACAAGAGTGCGCAAATCAAGTCTTCGCTCATTTTAAACACAAAACACAAGTAATATTACTCAAAGTAGCAGTTACTTAGTCTTATGTACTATGAACTGAAGGCTGAACGCGCTATTGCATTACACTCTATGAGAAGAGTCAAGATGGTATAAATCTCTCGCTTCTTTGATTTCTCCGGCACGCGCCCTTCAAACCGGAACAGCTTAATAACCAGTAATTATAATTACGTACTGGTTAGTTGCATTAGTTTATTTTATTAGATTAATATTATTGGAACAAAGTTCCTTTATCGCGTGTTGCGAAGGTGGCTAGACGGAAAAAAAATCGCAACCTATTAGTTTAACCTCATCATCTACCTTCTTATTTACACTTAATTTAGTTTTTTTAGCTACTACCTGTCTATTGACACCTCTCAAGTTTTTAGATATTTTGATATACTCGTTGCACTTAGATATGAATGTCGATGGATGTAGTAGAGGTAGGCCGAAGAAAGGAGTGAGCACTGAGACGATAGGCACGGCAAAGCAGTGTCTAGTCTGGCTAATCTTTCCAACACGATGTTACAACAAATATAGTTGTAGCATCGACACGATAAGAAGAAGACTGAGACGATGCCTGATAGAAAAGAGTGAAAGAAGAGGACATGTTGTACCGATGATGTTTAGTTAAGAAAACAGTTGATACGCACAATTCAGTGTTGGTATTTATAAGTAAGGTCATGTAATTAAATGGGGTTAAATAGCAGTGCACCGATTTAGGTCAATAATCTATTTGTGAGAACATGACATCACCTACTAGTAAATACTACGTTTGATGTGCCAATTAATGTTTTAAAATAGTACTAGAACTCTTATGAATCTTGATGTGAACTTTTGAGTCTCGTATTTCAAACGGTTGTTACTTTCAACAAGTAAAATATAGTTACTCTCCCTGGTGCAATTTTAATATGATTTATCAGAAATATCAGCCGAGCTATTTGTTACTTTATCCCTATCAGAATAGATTGTATTTTCATTTATCTGCAAATCTTAATGCGTGAAATGTAATGTGTCGTAACTTACGTACGGTATCATTGCTTGTCTCATCATTGGGGGTATCGAAGGCGAAATGGGGACAGATCTATTGACAACCAATTAAATGTAAATGCTACTTCGCCTTATTTGATTCTATTGGTCATCCACGTCTCATTGTGAAATGTAGGTATAATATCATTTTAATAGTTCCGGGATAGTTACTAGTTAAATCTGCACTTGATCTCATTTTGATCGACTAACGCCTTGCATAATGATTGATGGTTGATCGCATTGACCGACATCGGCATTACCTCACTAGAATAATAATTGAGATAATAATTATCTATGTACGACGGTCAGATAAGATGTACTTTAATAAACTGATCGTACTTAAAACTCGTTAAGTGGGAATAACACAAGCGCTCCCAATCTCACTTAAGCGATAATACTCGCTTGTTGAATTTAACCTACATGTTCCTTTAATATGCAAATTGAGTTTAAATCGGAAGTTACATTATATTCCCACGGCATTAAGTGAAGCGGAATTTATGTATGTATTCTGATACACAAACATTTCATTACATTGCATGCGCATATTGCGGTTTGTTACTTTGCGCACTCATCATAGGAAATTATGGAGAAACCATGACGCGAGGTCATAGAATGCGATTTCTAGATGCAATAGTCAATTTGAGTGGAATGTGCACTTACCTGTCCGGAGATATTGACACCATCAGTCCGGATACCCATAGATTGCATATGAGCCGTGGTCAATCCAGCTTGTATCGATTGCTTCCGCAACAGTTCAATGGTCTGCCGCAGCTCCGTTAGCTCCGAGTCCTAAAACAAGATGTAATTAAATAAAACACAAATAGTAATTAAAAGAAAGTCATTTGCATCCGTCGAAACCGGTCGCTCGGAGCCCAACCCGTGAGTTGGGCGTTCACACACAACGCTTTTTCTAATTGACTTGACATGACATGACGGCCGTTGCGTGTCTCGAACAACCTGAGAGGTCCAGTGTTTAATTGTGAAAGGTGCAATGCGAATCAAAAATATTGAGATATCTTAAGCTTTATACTGAGAAGTTATAACCAGGCTACATAAAATAAAAGAACGCATACTGTGTGTTCTTTTTGAGATTGTGAAACACTTATTGGTAGTCATTATTTTACATTTCCCAAAATAAATCTAATTTGACAGCATAAGCTATAGTTTTATTACAGTCAGTTAAGTTTAATAAATGCCAAACTACAAACGCCAATTTTATGTTCAATGTTTACAATGTACCAATGATAAGTCAACCAGATTTACCACATAGCCCGGATAAGCTTGAACAGTTTGCAAGGTAGTAAAGGCGTTCATAAATATCATTTAAAGGATCCTCGATAAAACGGTGGAAATGGTCCGTGTTTATTACCTTTCTCTCAGCGGTGGCGGTGAGCGAGTGAAGCCGCGTCGTCATGTTGGAGAGGCTCTGCTCGAAGGCAGATACCACGTGCGCCTGGACCAATAAAACCTTATTATGATGGCATCATCATTTTGTTAAGTATATTTTGGTTTAATCTTGTGGACATTTTTAATTGTAATAAATTCTAATTTAATGATTTATATAACTTCCTATTCCAATATTTGCACGACTGACTAGTCGAATACAGTGAACCTTGATTAATAATTTATGTACCTACTCTCTACCTGTATTCGAGCAAATAAATATATTCGTTTCATAATGCATTACTGATACCGTACTATAGTAACGCGTAGAAGCGTAAAAAAAAAAAATCAATATAAATTTTAGTTATCAAAATAAGCGTCGATTTTCTCATTTTACAGGTCTAGTCAGGATATTTCAATTTGACACGCTTTATGTATTATACACGGTCGGTCGATAAAAAACACTTAAAAGTCTCTATAACATGAGTTTTTATCACAGACCGTAAACAGAAGGTAATGAGTACCTAAAGGCATTCCCAGTTTAAGTGCTGCTAATAATCTTCCTTCTGGTTGGCCGACATAACTGTGATTTCTATTCGGTTTAAGTAATCAGAGATGACCACAAACCGGCACAGATCTCTCCATAGCTTCAGTTACGGACCGATATTACTGACTAACCAGCTGTCCGACCCTCAGTGGACTTGTTAAATTGCTTAGTTTAACCGGTTTCACCATAAACACCTAAATAATTATTATAAATGTATCTTTGCGCTATCATGTTATACATATTGGTAGTTAAATTTTGATGCACATCGTAGTGAGTCACGGTCATAAATTGCTTTATAAACTCGTAATAGTGGACGTGGGCGTAGCTGGACAAGGGACCCTTTGTTTGCCACGTCACAGGAACGCTCTTAGCAAAATTAAAACTAAGGGTAACGACCCTCCGTGTAACATGCGTAGTTACGAACTGCGTGTTTAAAATACGACAGGAACAGAAGAAATAAATACTGGAATTGTTTTCCGTTATTTTGCAAGCGTTTTATAAATAGTGCGATTCACCTGTTCACGAGCAAGTCGCTTAACCAATTATGGTGTGTGCGACTGGCAGACATCATTGATAGATCTCCCCCATATGTTCAGGACACCTTTTGCGCGTGCCTAAGTTAGTAGTCGAACGAGTTACTATTGTAATGAATTCAACGATTCCGTGCAAATATTTTAATGTTTCGAAAGTGTGACTTGACCTGTTGTGGTATTAAATTTACAGGTTTCAGCACAAAGTTATTCCAGCGGCATTCCATTATGGTAGAGCAACTTGTTGGCATCAGTTTCGCCTTGGTAATGGAATGCTGATCCCGTAATCAGTCAAATACTGACTTATTTGTAGGCACCCCGCTGTATTTGCGACACCTTTAGTGAAATCATAGCAAAATTATTGGTTCAAATTGATAGTAACTGATTCACCTTTTACGTAACAAATGAGTAAAGTCTACGAACAGATGGTAAGTACCTAGATAGGAATTTTATCATGTTTTGCGCGTCTGTAAATAATTATATAAATTGCAGCCGCAGGTGGAATATAATTATTAATACCAGCTGCGGAAACAGCGGTGTTTTAAAAGCTTAATGACAACATCAAAATACTTCTAGTCTTTTACAACAGGGGCGATGTGCGCTTTGCGTGTTTTTATTGAACATTATTATTGTACGAATTTATTGTTTAGAAGCTTACTTCTTTTGATGTTGATGTCCATTTAATTATACTTAAATTTTACAATTATAAGTATAAATAAAACAATATATACAATATATTAAATAAGTATAAATAAAACAACTACTTAAATAAATATGTACCTATTATATAAAGGAAAACTAGTGGCAAAGTGTGCGGAGAACTTGTCCAAGTGGCGCAGCTATCCTACAGATTTAAGGCTTCGCGTGTTAACGGTAAACTGTGAAATAAATGTAACTTATCGGCTTGTCGGACAGAGGCTTTGTTCCTTTATTTGTAACATTTATAATCTACATTTATTTACTGAATCTCATAATCTGAAGATCAAAATAAGTAGTGAGCATTACACATAGGTATACGAGTAAATGGATTTATTCACAGCTGCATTTGCAATAAGCTTCGGTAAGCAAAAGTTAGGACGATTTCTGTATTGGAAATACGAGATGGGATAAACAGGTTATGTGAGCTCCGGTACGTATTTTTGGCGAAAAGCAACAATGAGAAAAGAAACCGATAGCATTATCGAGATCGAGTAGGAGTCAAACAATATTCCTCATTCTTATTTGAGACTTGAACCCACTCGAAATCCCACTGGTGTACTTTATTTACCAATGCAACGGCGGCGTTTTAAACGGGCGAGATTATTTGTTCAAGTGCACTCTTCCTTATTCGGTCGACTGGTGGTAACTGGGCTGCACGTCTACGCTCAATTATTGTTATGAATGCGTATATGGGACGACTTACAATATTGGGTAAACTTTGTTAGTTAGAGAATGTAGAGTAAAGAGTTAAAGTTATAAAACCAAAGTCTGTGATACAGATAATATAATACTTTCAATTCTGATTAAGCTATAAATGCGATATACGGACGCGACTGCATCAGTAAAGTATGCCATACCCGGACTCATATTGCCAAGACTACAGCGATAGTTATCTCACGTTCGATCCCAATATACATAATATGTAATTCCACTTCCCCGACTACCAAGCTGCACAACTGTGTTAATGAGTATATGGCTGCATTAGCAATCATTAAACAGTGCAAACAACTTACGGCTCTTGTGAAGTTGGCAGGCTCTAAATCGAAACGAGAAATGCATATTGATCAGTGGCTTGAAAAGGAAAAGACCGCTTTCTATCGATTTACTGTATTTCATCTCGGTCCTCTGAACATTGACAAGTGGAACAGTGAAGAGAGGATTACATTTACTTTGATTCCGATTTTTTTTCTAAATCATTGCGCAAGTTCAAAGAAGTAAAGTACTCATTCGGCGCCAACAATAGCAAGAAATACGCCAGCTAGAGGTGATTTGATAAGAAATTTTCCATAGGTTATAATGTTAACTAATTAAGACCAAGCAACCAAACCATGTAATCTAGCATATGGTCATTTATATGAAAATGTTTTGGATATGAATATCATGATTATAGATAGTTTATACGATCGTGGGAAAGGATATTGTATAATGGTCACTGGAAGTTTTTTCTCAGTTGAAGATTAAGCCAACACCTGATCATCGGCATGAAAGGTTAAATTGTATTTGGTAGTCAGGTAAAGGTTTTTTATTCCGAAATAATGAAGAAGGGTCTACATAAATCTCATGGCTTTTCGATAAGCACACTACTACACAATTTTTAAGATTAACACTTGTTATTTGGAGTGTATGAATTGGAAAGTGAAACTAAACAGCACTTAATGTGTTTATTTTCCACCATTGCAAATGGCTTTCTTTTTAAAATTAACAAACCTTTTAGTGAAAATACTATAATTCATTGAAGTTTTGACTACATTTAAATGCAGAGGTGAGCACGCCATACAACGGTGTTCCCCCTAACTGATGTTTCGGTTTGATAAGCATACCGTATGTATAACCAAAGACATAGAACATCACACGAACAAACTACTTTACAGGGAAACCAAGACCCCACCCCAAATGAAAATAAACACGAACCGGGAAATCCGTACGAACATTTTTCGTATTCACTACCAATAAAATTTAATATTCTTAGGCTTGTATGTAACTTTTAGGATATTTAAGTAATGTATCAAGTATTGTGTTCAAAATAAAGTCTCACCTCTTCCAAAATAGGACAGCTTTTGTATCTTGATTTTCTAATGGCTAAATCCCACCAAGGCACAGGAGGCTTCGCTCGAAGAATTGTTTGACAACCAACTTTAGGATCTTGAGACTCGTACAATGTCCCTAAAGTCCTGGACGATGGCCTGGAAGACTCCTCCGGAGTCGCGTCAGCAGGCACGCCCGTTATACATTCACAACATGTATGAGGTCTTTTCGATCCAGTTTGAGATTGTGGTCGAAAGTCAGCACTGAACGAATGCCGATAATTTAGGCGTTTCGAAAACCCGTTCTCGCTTACAGATCGCGTGAAGCTTTTTCTATTATTCTGTAAAGGCATTTTTGGTATTTGTTGCACTTCACTCAGAATACTGGGGTCATCAGCGAAACTATTATATTCACCGTTAAGAGGCGTATTCGGCTCAGAATGATAGCCTATTCTACTGCGGTGCATAGTTTTGTAGGACAGATTTTCATTAATATTAGATGGTTTCAGATCAATAAACTTTGGCCTCCGCATGTTTAGTGTGGCAAACTTTTGTGGAGATCTATGAAACTTGGATTTGCTGGGTAAGTCTTTTAGGACATCTTCCGTATCCGTGGACGGAATTGTAGAGTTATCACTGTAGCTTGAAATAGGTCTATCATTGTCGGTGAGGTATGAGGAGGATTCCGAACAATTATCTCGATCACTATGGCTCCTTCTAAAGTCGCCAGACGAACTAGTAACGTCCGTCCGCAAGGAATGCTGCTCCGCGCCATCCTGGATACCACCGACGTGCTGGTCATGCGAAAACCGTTCGCCGTTACTCAAGTTCACGATACCATTTTTTTCAATACCATTTAAGTTCTGCTCTCCTAGTAACTCCAAGCTTCTTAATCGCCTACGTGGCTTTGTGTTTATAGAATCGTAATGTGTTTCTTGTCTGCTACTTGTGCGTTTCACAGGGGAACCTCTTTGTGATTGAGGTGGAGATATTTTGGCATATATTGGCTCCGTGAAGCTTAAGCGAGAAGGTTTTTCTTCAAATGTATTTTTTGTAGGTGCTTGGACTACATATTGCACGTCACAATTGTTAAGAAAGTTATTTTTTGGGGTGTTGTTTAATGTGAAGTATTCGGAATGTCTTTGAGGTACATTAGCTATAGGATTTGGGTCGACCAGACTTCTTATCTTTATACGGCTTCTCGGAGCGCGTATGGTAGCAAAACCATCGTGAATCGGTGATCCATGATAAGCCGACGAAGTAGATACAGCCAATTCGGGCATTTTATCACTTTACATTACTGGTAGCGCAAATGGAATAATAGTCACTTTCCAATATTTCATCATTGTATGAGCACGAACATGTACTAGGAATTGATCGGTAATTTAGGATCGCACTTTGTTGTATTGTTACACAGACTTCGGGTTTTATTTAGCTCTCTAAATATTTATAAACCATTGAACAGAAAAACATTCATGACAAAAAGTATTTTTTTAATTTATATTCATCGTATTATTCATAGAGCACTGAAATGATTTCAATCACTTGACCTGTTTGGAACTATTTAAGATACTACTTGAGCATTTATTTTCATTCACGTCAGGCGCATCCTGCATCATTACTATACTAAAAGCTTTTAAACTATCACATATTATTTATAAATAGATTAAAAATCATATACACTTTCAAGAATAAGCTAAGTTATCTCGTTTTCCCTATTTATAAAAGGCTATGGGTTACGTTTTGTATTAGGTAGTAGCGGATACATCAAGATCATAATATTATCTTCGACTTCTTGAAATAAACTTTCTAAGGAGATCGACATTTCCGTGAATGGTTATTAATTGCAAAAGTGTCGGCGTTTATTTTCAAACTGTCATATGTAGTCATATGTAGGTACATATATGTATGTTGACTATTAAAGAACGAGACTGCCACGTGCGTCTGGTATAGATTAAATAAAGCTTTATTATTAATTTAATTAAAGTTTTTCTATTCTATTCTATTCTATTCTATTAGTTCGATTACTATGAACATGTAGCAAAAAACATCAAAAATATCAAATCTCTGTGTAATATGATATGATGCATAACTTTTCATATCCTAACACCAGATTCTGGTCCTATTAAGCCTAAATTCTTCAAAAAATGAATTTGCACACGCACAGTAGTAGAGAAACCTTTGCAAGTACTACAACGTATGACTCATATTCATATCCCTCATTACTACACATTTCACGTTAAAATATATGAAAGCCGTACATACATTATTATACAAAACAAACATAGATATAGTGGTTATGAGACTTTAAAATTCTAAGTTATCCCTTTATGGGAGGTATTCATGAGAGCAATCAGAGTATGTTTAAGTGGCTTTTTATAAGCGAGCGATTTTTGGAGCATTTTAGACACTTGCACGAACTACATCACAAGCATTTTGTTTTTTTCAAAAATGAATTTTATAGCAAGAACAATTAGATATACGTAAATTGTAACACAGTAAATATGGCAAATAATGAAACTACCAATATGTAACTAAAAAAATAACTGAAACTAAAGTCATGGTGTTTTCTACTACAAGCTAAAACTATGAATCCTATGAACCATGCGGGTTTGATGCCCAGTTGTTGGAATAATTAATAAGAATAACCCCACCTATAAAACTGAGAGTTACACCTATTAGTCACCCACAATCAGTTACCCACAGATAATAATGGTACGGTACCTCGTCTGCAACTTGAACATAACAATGGTGTACCGGTCCTGCATAAACGGGTCAACGAATAAATTACTAGTGCGATCAATGACCAAACAGTTATCAATCTATGCTATAAGAATAAAAAAAATGTTTCGCATAAATAAAACTTGAAGTGTCAAGGGACCCGGATGGAACGAAGTTCTTGATTGAATAACTGGCTTGCTTTATCAGAGAGAGAGAAAGAAACACGCGCACGCCGCACGGCTTACAACTATAGTAAAAAGTGTCGTTACAACTTTTGGTCTTAATTTTTTCTGTCTAGCCCCCTTTCGCAACGCGCGATAAGAAACTAAGTTCCAATAAAATTAGAGTCTGTAAGTCAGTAGGTGTACGTATGTGAACGTATCTATGAGTAGGTATGCTTTGCTTGGTGTACGTAGGTATTTTCAATTGCATTCAATTTCATAATCGTAAGGCTTAGCTTAGTAATAATGATGATTACGAACAGTAAATCAAAGCCTATCTGATTAAGCAATATCCAAAACCACTTTGATATAATAAACATAATATAATAAATCAGCGTTATCACTGAATAAAATGACGGCAGTATAATAAGTCATACAATTTTCGATGAAGAAAGTGGAGCTTACTAGAACAATAGCAGTTTTGTATCTCGGGTTGAACAAGGTCGTAAATATTGTAGGATCGATCGTGAACTTGATCGTAGAGGCTAACGTTTAAGCTTATGGAAGTCGGGACAACAAAACTACCTACCTTTGCTTTGGCTACTGTCTTCCAGACATATCTCAAACTTTTTTATTTATTGACGGGTATTTTTAATAAATTGCAGATCGCCGTAGAATTTAAAACAAGCTGGTTTGTGTGTTACGAATTTTTAGTGTTCCGGTGGAGGTTTGGAAATACCGAAATTTACGTTCTCGTTTTAGTGATAAAACGTTACAAAATACCGGATACGCTGATTATCTGAAGAAAACCTGAATTGTTTATGCGTTTACAAATTTCGATAGCGTTTCAGCCAACAAGAAACAGCTTGGTATTTTTCGGCTAATTTTTGTTACAGACCTTGAGAACCACTTGCATTTGAAACCAAGAGAGACAAACCTTATGTTTATATAGCTTTCTCACTCGCTCTAATGCAAGCACGCATCTTTCGTATCAACGACCCGTTTGTAGCCTTTGCTCACTGAGGCCGTTGTAACACTGAGCTGGGCATAAGATGTGTTTTCATTTCACGGTCATTTCGTAACATTTCAATAACCCTGGTGTTGGCGTTCACTGATTTACATAAATAAACTAAGGTAGCTGTATAAACAATGCAACTCATATAATAGTTACAATTAAAATTTTACATCTGCCAAAACTGCATCCCTGTCTAGGTTACACTAACACAAACGTAATTTTGCGATTTATTAATTGTAAAAACCTTTATCTGACATACTTTTATCTCAAGCAAGCCTCAAAGGTTTGCAGTAAGAAAACTCTTAGTAAGGTTAAGCTCGCCTTTGTACATATCTTCTGTCATTCATACTAGTTTGTAAGCTTTTATGTGTATTATAAAGAATTATCTTCTAAATAAGTGACAAAAAACTATTGTTAACCATCTAGATTGCATAAACAGCAAAGCAGTTGAGACGATAAATACATACTGTTTCCAGATCTACATGGAAGCACACGTGTGCTAAATGGATCACGACCTTAGAGTAACGGGACTTCTAAGTGCACTAGTTCGATTATATGAGAACCTATTGTTTAGAGAAGCACAATCAGTGCATTTTTTTATATCGATTCGTAGTATACTCAAAAAACAAATCATTGGAAGCACGATCTAAATGAATGATTTATGAGATCGTTCTAATTAGTACAACTGATTTTACTGCTCTGTTGACGTCTGTTGAACCCTGATTTGTACAATTTAGAGTTCAATCTCAAAGTAAACGCTAATATAGTATGGAAAATAAACATATTTTTCATTTGAGTCAATCGTTTGAAAATCTAAAGAGAATACGTGCTTGAGAACTGGTCATACGTAGTGGACTCGATCCGAGTGTTGGTTATTACGGACAAGGCGAGCCTACCAGTAATTTGAACCAATTTCAAATCATACCATCAAGCGACTAGCTAATTCTAGTATGCGTGTCGCTCTCATCCTGTTTCATTATTTTAAAATAAACTACTCAATTTCATCTGATTTACTATATAAATAATAATGAGACCAGAAAATCATGTAGGTACTTAGTTACACGGATGATACTGGTAACAAGCCAAATTATCATAGTTATCATAACAACTTATGATTTTTTATTTTGATGATTTAGGAAATAATTATATAATTATGTTAAGACTTCACAGTACTAGATAATTCATATTACCTATTTTAAAAGTATTTTTTTTAATGTACTGGGCGGAACCCTCAGCGCTCACATAAAACTTTGGCCACTATTTAGAAAGTGACAGTTTACGGTTTTAATTTCTTGAATGAACGAACACATTTTTACGTAACTATCAATTTATGCAGATTAAAACAAAAAATCTACATAATTCGTAAATAAATAAAATTCCTATCCCAGAGTTTTCAAAATGTCCGACCATAAATGGTAAAGGGGCACAAAAAATAAGCTATTTTGAATTAGCGATGATGTAAAAATAATGAAGTATTCAAATATTCAAATAAACTTCTTAGATCATTATACATTCACAACCGCAAAATCGTGTTTTACGTATTCTAAAAAGAATTAGGAAAATCCAAGATACTTTGATATTTGAAGACTGATTAAGCTATAATCAGCAATGATCAAAGACCTAAGCAAAGTAATGATGTAGCTCTTGTAGCTACGCACAAGAATGTACGGCAAAAGATCGAGGAAGCAACGGCCTGGAACATTGGAATGGAAGTATAGAGCATCTGCTGTGCACATGGCTTGGTAGCAAGGCGAACACAAGAACACTTGATGCGAAGATATTTGATACGAGGTGAACACAAAAACTGCGTCATATGCGTATTTCTTCTACAATTAGGTGAATAAAACGCGGCCAAGGAACTGTGAAATGGAGATCTGTGTACACTATCGTTCAAACACGGTTCTAATCTGTTATGTGGGTTGGGTAAACATAACAAGATATGTACTCCAAATTTGATATTAGCGAGCAGTGGCGCAATGATATGTATGGCTATAAAACAGTTTCTGGGGCTATGTTTTTTTATTATGTTTGTCATGTTTAAAATTAACATAATACATTCAATTGCTCTACGTTATCGTCTACAACGGTCACAGCCGAACGGCCGGAATGGAATGTGTCCAATAAAAATAAACTATACTTTATGATTCAAAAGGTATTTGCGAAACGAAAAAGGAGACACGTGGAAGTTTAAAAACGAATTTCGCAGACGTTGACAACGGGCATAAAGTCAATAAACCACATGGGAGGGGCGCTACGTCTGCGGTATTGTGTTGCTGTGTGGAGCAGCATCGAGTTCTAAGGGCAACGGCGTGACCTCAGGCCTCTATACTGAGCTATTGTTATGCTAATGGTACTCAATCAACGATGACGAAATTACGGCTCATACCAACAAAATATATGCCACAATCAGATTTGGTCAAAGTATTTACACAATGTATTAGCACCTTTCATAAATTTAACGATTGAATGCATAAAAAAGAAAAGACGAGTCATAATGACCACCGGCTGCTTGTTGACAACTTAATCAATTTGTTTTCCAGTCTGGTAGGCCACCATGCTTCGTTAACTAAGCAGAAAGGCAACGTAAACATATGCAGTTGTGTGTTTAAGAACTTTGTTTATAGTTCATTGTAACTTGAGTCTGATCCTAAGCTTATCTAGTATCAAGTGGATGTACTTGCTACTGGAGCTTCCTGAATAGATAGGGCATGATCCTTTCTTGTAGAGCTTCCTTCCGCGGTGGCTGTTCAACTCCGTAGTTGTGCACCCGGTACTTTATGGGATAACGGATAAACCACTTAGGAAGTTGCACCAATGTTGCGAGATAACCAAACCGGATGATGTTTATACACGCAATTTACTTACACACGTGGGTTTGAGGACTTTTTTCGACAAACTTATAATACAGTTTTGAAGGTACAAATAGATAACTTTAAAATAATATTCGAAATATAATGTTGCGTACTTCTTGAGATTATCGTATGGTCATCCTGTCAAGGTCGCTCGCGCGGCGGTTAGTTGGTGACGCAATGATACATAATTGCTGAACGGGTTTCGCATTAACCTACACGGTTCATTGATAAATCTTAAGCTATAAAAGGTCAGAATGACTTGGTAATAATAACATACAGTAAAAAATAAGACACGTAAACTACGATTTCTATTCTCTGCCTAGATATATTACAAGATATTAAAATAACCTTAATTAAAAACAGGATGGTTTCGCAATTTTTGATGCTTAGAAACGATAACTTGTCAGCGGACGAAATCAATTAGCAGCTAACAATTTAGTACGATCGTTTCCTGCTAAATAATCATTCTTGTTTCAGACTCACGCCACTCTTGGTAGCATGTGTTATGTAATCGATAAACGACTTGCCTATACCTAATGTGGTTTGTTTTTTCTGCAAGTTCGACACTTGATTCTTTTGCAAACAATTTTTAGGAGTATAAAAAACCATTGTATTGTTATGTTTGTTAGTTTAAACCTCGTGTAAACCTACAGCACACAACATTGTTAACATTGAGACTAAATGTACTGACACCTGAAAGCGGGGTCTTTTTATAAGCATTTTACGAGTTCGTTGTCTCTCTACTGCATACTATTTCAAATGTCTGCGTCCAAAGAGAACACAAATGCATACATAGTTGAGACATAACAACTGTATTTATTAATAGCCTCATATAAACATGTCAAATTAAACCCAGTTAAATAATCTTGACTACATTAAGATTTGATTTACGTTTTTAGCTCAATTCGAAATGAAATAGTTAATGCAGAAGGATGTGGTGTAGGAACGACCGCTAGAAAGTGGTAACGAGAAATCAATGTACACTATAACTAGCTAGGAAAGTATGATACTAATAGACTCAAACGATATTTACTAGGCCGCGTAGCTCATTGGACAAATAAATAATGTAGGGGCGCTATCTAAAGATGGCCAGTCTCCATACGAATTAACCTCAATTGACAGTGTCGAGGCGCTCTGCTGATTGAACATAGTGTATTCCAACCAGTAAACGCTCCTTTCAAATGTCCTGCTTCATAAATATTCAACTTTGCAAGGCACTGCTTTCAATTGGCAATAACGCATAAACTAACTAATTCATGCTCATTTTGATCAATACATTTTATTCTCTATCTCCTAACTAAATTTGATCAAGGCACAGTCAAAGATATTTGTGCAAATTATCTTTAGATAAATTTGACAGATAACCATACAATATGATAACTAGATTGGACATTTTGTAAGGAACAGTTACAAACTAGATAAAAAAGATCAGTAGAAACAAAACCGTAAAATGCATTTGACTGATGTATAAAATGATAAATAAGGATACATTAACGTTCCGTTAAAAACTTGAGTGTTGAGTGAAGAGACGTAGCTGTAGGTACTAAGAATTGTTATCTTTGATGTAGATGATATGATAAGTGGAGCGGTTGGTTGGCTATATTTACAGTTTAAATTACTGAGGCGGTAGACCAGCAGCAAATTGCGTAAATAGGACGAGAACCGTCGCCCTCCTGTGTTGACAATTGTTTCAACGAGTCTCAAGACAATCCTCTCAGATTTAATACATAGAGCGCATCAAAGTCTTTGTAACAAAATTGAGTAGAACGGATAGATATAGGCAGAAGGCCATCGGTAGGTACATACCATAAAGATAATGATTTATTGTTATTGTTACATACAGACATTATATTAGCTTTTTTATTGAATAGTTTACTAGCAGTAATGGTCGTATGGCAGTTATTATTCTTTGATGTTAGATTAAAAACTAAATAGTACGGAAACTGCACAAAGAAATAACTATGAAATGACTATAAAGCAACAATCATAAATTATGAAAGGAATAGCCATGAAAAGTGAGCGTAAGGTATTATCATGTTCAAAATGAACTAGTAATGTTTTTTGGGATTAGTTATAAAATACATCAAAGAATTGGTATCAAACGGGTGACCCTAAATAAAACCAGATACGGTAATAAACAGTGCATGATCGCTTTGATGCTCGTGTTTATCGTCAGCAAACGACATGCGTAGACGCAACTCTTTTCGATTGACAAGTTGCAATGACATCCTAAGAGCGTTTGATGTTTTGCAGCTGGCTCTACTAATACCAGAGACGACGCTCCTGCTCATTTAGATATCAAACCCGTTAATAGCCTTGGGCATCGAAACTATTAAGCTTCATTTTATGAAGCATGTATAGTTTTTCAACAATTACATACATGTAGAACACCACATTCCTCAGTTCAGATTGATGAATATCTCAATTTAAATTGAGGAAACTATTACGATTTTACACGAAATATATTGAGTCAGCATTTTTGCAAGCAATGCTAGTTTGAAAGTATTTCCTGTCAGTAGTAATGCTGTGACTAGTTTACGATTCACAATAGCTTTTGTATTACAATGGAAGAAAGAACTCTGTGTTCGGGTTCGCAGGACCTGATAAAAACGGACTACAAACATTAGTAAAAAAGGGACGCTGTTACCTGCTCCTGTAAAGAGACTAAACATAAAAGTATTCCTTACTTTCGTGAGTTTAAATTGAACTAAAAGTTAAATATCGAATTAATAAAAAAGTAATTATCAGTCATGTAGCATGTAGAGCTTAGGTAAAATATTCGTAATTTTATTTTTACACATCTTGTCATGATTGTTTTTCCATATCAACGATGTTATGGTACAGGAGAACTGAAAAATTGATCATTATAACGAATAAATATAAGCTTTTATCAACCAAACATGGAGAGCTAACTACAAAATTACACCCGGATGTCTTGGTAACAAAACAACAAACTATAATCAAACGTGTTCTGCTCGTATGGAGATCAAAAAACTTTTGCTCCACAAAAGTATGTATCAATACTTGTTTTGTAATCACTTTCACGAATAAACACTAAAACTTTTCACGTTTAAACAAAGTTTGATTCACAAGAAAGTTTGTTTATATAGTGGCCGAGGTATAATGAACGTGCAAAGCGGTCCGTTCGGTGAACGTGCGTCCGCCCTCCGACAAGGCTCAGTTCACACTGGTTGGCTTGTTTGACTGATGGTGTCGGCCGTGCGGGTTACCGACTGCATTGAACATATAATAACTCTCGAGTCACGGAACCCAAGGAACCCGGATTACCGATCAAACTAGCAACACACGGTCTATTGATTACAGACAGGATGGGGACAGGGGTTTATATTTAGGGTGTGGGAAACGAGAGGAGCGGTGACATCGTCAATGTTGAATAATAACAATCAACTAAAAAGATTGAACTATAGGCACATCAAAAACAAAATCGACAGTGATATAATCAAAACGATGCAGAAGAAGCAAAAAATTTACGATAACATAGTCCAAGCACTTGTTGCGCAAGCGCTGGCACTTTAGACGATTTATGGGCCACGGGCTCGAGTTACATTTTGATAACGTCTCTGCGCACACGCAGCAGAGATTATGAAGATGTGTAAACTTGCTAGCGCAAACAAACGACAAAGGTTTTACTGCGGGCAAACAATGTACCTAAATAATGTTCTATGCTTAATTTTTCCTTACACTTACAAACAGATGCAGATTATATGGCACATTTTACTGAGTGTAGTAAATAGTGACAACAAAAATGTGTTAATTGGTTGAATGTAAACAACACTGATAACAGCTAAACACACAACAAATTACGTAAACAGCTACTTAAAATCTATTCAACATTCCTTTTGTGCGTAAGTTTATTCGTTGTATCTGTCAATTCAACATACCATAATAATATGCAAATATCTTTATCGGTCGATGCACCGCACATAATCAACTGGATATTGAAAGTATCAATCAAGAAAATATTAATAGGTGAGTCATTTATAGTGTTGAACGTGTGTTTGTTTCCAAACAAGTTTATTTCTTTGTTTGAGTTGGCATCTAGCCAACAATAATGTGCCACTCTGTAGCAATTATGAAACACACTTTACTGCAAACTTTCAATCCTAATTTGGACAGAAACTTTATGCGCTGTGAAGTGTTAAACAACAGTAAATTCAAATATAATTCGATAGAACCTAATTCTGGGAATTAAGACGTGCAGCTGTGCCCTATTTTTTTTTAAACAGGGTTGTTTTATTTCCTTAAATTTGTTTATATAGTATTAAAAGAACAAAGTTATTATTAGTGATATTTTCGCAGATAAT
Organism: Ecliptopera silaceata; assembly: GCA_932527185.1. Lineage (NCBI taxonomy): Eukaryota > Metazoa > Arthropoda > Insecta > Lepidoptera > Geometridae > Ecliptopera > Ecliptopera silaceata. Next base: position 7,764,788 of record OW052193.1, on the reverse strand, counting down.
ATCAAGGTGGTTGACCATGACCGTTTTATAAGAAGTTCAATAATAAACCGGGTTGATATCAGAATCACTAATTACACCCTTATAAAAGTTACGATAATTACTTTTGAGAATATCATGTTTTTCAGATGTAAAATCTTTTTTTAAAGAGACTAAAGGGTCAATACATCAAATCATATTGTCATTGAAACCAATTGTTCCACATCGTACTAAATTGTATGTAGGTAATAATCGAGATGGCACTTTAGTATGCCTTCAACAAATGCTATGCACTTATTGACAAACGAGGCTCTTAACTTAGCACTGTTCCTTGACTCTTTGTGATATCACAACGCAGACAAATGCTTAATCTTCCACAGAATACGCTCAATGCGCTAGATATATCTATCACTTGAAAAGAAGAGTCATTGCACTCAATTTATATAAACAGATAAATAATTTTTTTGACTAAAACAGAAGAAAGATCAGAAAGTAGTGAGCCAAAACGACTTCTAGGCCAAAAACACTTTGTCCGTAAATAAACTGTGATTCAGAGAACGATTTAGCCCTGCAACCGCGTAAATCACGATATAAGATGTAGAACTGTACAATAGCATCGCAAGAACAACGATGGACGCTCGGTTTCTCGTGTTGAATAATTTATGGCGGCGATGCCTTACCGACCAGTGAATTAGACGAACAAAAACATCTAAACAACAGGGTCTCATTGAACTGTTTTCTTTGTCCTCGGGATTTTAAATGAGCGCCAGTGATGTGGATAACCGTTACTTGCCCAGAATACCTTCCTATATCGATTAGTTATAATCAGTTTCCTTTTTGCGATGTGGCCGTGATTTGTTTTGAAACTTGATGCTTGAAATGTTTGTACGATACAATACAGCCAATTAAGTTTTTTTGCTTTTTTCGTTGTTAATTTTGATTGTGTGGAGCTTTATGTAGCTCTTTTTAAAGGTAATAATCGATTAACATCAGACATTTAATGTAAATTTTTATTTAGGTTAATTATGTGTGTGAAAATGAAGGCGATAATGGTAGTTAAGTTTCATGTTTCATCGCAATAAGACCGTTTCTTTTTATTTTGATTCTGCTCAAACGCTCATTTTACCAGCGTCGTATGTGAATTACTTACCAGAATTAATGAATATTAATTTTGTTTAGTTTGTACTTGCCGGTAAAAATATATTTAAATAAATTGATGTCTTGTTGATTACAATGCCGCAGTTTGACAGAGAAGAACATGGAATACAAAGTGCGTAATTAAATTTTAGACATACCTACATTTAACGTTAGCAGGCAAGATAAAGTTGACACCGCAATGATTATAAATTATTTATTGGGAGCTACTAATGTTGTGGAATATTTACACGGCGACAAGCAATATGTCTCACGTTACGTCATATTAGAAAAAGTAGCATAAAAATATAGTAAATCTCTGAAGTAGGCAGCAGCGATAACGGTGGCCCTTATAGGTCAATAAGAAAACAATAAAATTTTACGACTTTGTATCACAAATTACAGTAAACTAGTGGCTTTTTCTGGCGATAAAAATGTTGTAATAAGTATTTTAAGAAATTTACTACATTATTTATTTATTGAGACAGTATGTAATATACCATAAAATGATTCAACTTAAAACAAAATACATCACCGATTTATTGGAGATAATGTTTTTTTTTATTTAGCGAGAACAAATTACATAATGTAATAAGCATTTGAGGATTTGTAGAAATACTTAGCAACAATGAGTTTCGATAATAGAAAATTATGGGTAACGCAAATTGCTCTTGCATTTCCAAGCGTCGTGTTTCGAAAGTAATGTAAGCATTTCCTTTAACACCACACTGTCATTGTGGAAACTATGCATTTATTTTTGATTTTAAAATTACATTTCACGTCACACATGTCTAGCAAGCATACATACTGCTCGGTATGCCAATACTCCCACACACAATTTATTTTTTCTAAGCTCTATTATAAACAACAATCTGGTTCAGTGAACCTGTTTCTATTAGGTCGTTTAACGCTATCGTAAGCAATGCCTTTTACATGATTCACTTGTTCCGCTTTATCAGCGAAGGACTTGGACATCGGGCCAAAGATAGCGAACAGTAGTCAAGACAGTTGGCGTTTGGCACACATTCCAATCACCCGATATGGGAACGAAGCGGGCGACCGCGAGTCTCACGGACGGACCTATGATAATACTCAATGACCCTTCGTCGTGACATTTCATGCCTTCCACGATCCTCGGCTTATCAGAACACAGATATGGAACACGTCACCAAATAAGTCACATGTGGCACGACCGCGAGGGCAGTTGAGATTGTTTAACGGATAGCTCTGGTGGCAAATAAATGGATTCCCATTTTCTTTGGATATAAATGTTTATGTCGAAAACCAAGGGTCAAATTGTGGCTCCATATTAGATAGCTCATTGGTATTCTATGTTCTGAATGTTTGACGTTTGACCCAAGTTAAAACTAGGTTCAATTTTTCCCACGAATGCTAAATAATTCATTTAAGTTTTGAGAGCAACTAGACAAATCCTTATACGGAGTATTTATGAAAGTATAACGTGTCGAGCGAGACCTTCTCTTAACCACGATGAAAACAAAAGAAGATAACCGCAATATTGTTGGATGCTTACAAAGTTATCGAATTACGCCATATTGCGCCTCACAGACAGTATGTCAGCTTCATTCTTTGAACATGTGTTATGCCCTGTCCTTGTAGCCTTGCGTATATCGAAACACTATTATTATAGTAAGATAACTATTGAGATTGAGGGAATCGCAATTATTTTCTTACACGGCATGTAGTAGCAGTTTAATTTGACCTTTGGTAGGTGAAGGTACATACCAATAAATTCAGATCGCTACGCCAGATTGAGTTTCTTTATTGCCCAAGAATGAAGTCACGAACAATCTAATAATATCAATAGCTATAAAGCTTAGACAGTAGTACCTATACACCTTGTATTACCATATTCTAAACGTCAACTGCTTTACGACGCAATAGCTGTCAAAGCATTGGGCACATCACACTGATATATTTTGAAGGTTTTGATAGTTTTATATCAGAAGCGTATAACTATCATGTTACCGAACTCTGTGGTTACACACACTGACAGGCTAACGGCTACCAATATTAGATCTCTATCTCAAACGAACACGATTTCAAACTTACAAGAATAACATCGTCAGGACCCTATTTTATTCAGTTATAAAGGCCAACTTATTTTGGTGATACGTTATAAGGACTCACGCTTTCACGTTTTATAGTCGAGATTAAACATAATTTACCTAATTGGAATATAAAGGATTAGCTTAGCATCCTTACTTCTTTCTAGATATTATTATAAATTGTAGAAATAAACCATTCTAAGAATGCACGCGCCTACCCCGCTTTTAAACTCGCTTGCAAAAATGATAACACCAATACAATATGGTTAAACACAAATAAATTGGTTTTTGGTTCAGTCATCGTCTTGACACGTTATCATTAATATAGAATCGCTGGATTTGTCGACCAACTAGTCTTCTTCTTATCGTGTCGATGCTACAACTATATTTTGTTGTAGCATCAACTAGTGCATTGATTGATTAGTAGAACGTGCGTGCACTATTTAAATGTTTTATCTCTGCTTATTATAAGTAGATACTTACATTAGTGGTGAGCTGCGTCGTCAATGTGTGTACTTTTTCTTTAGCGTCAGCGAGTTCTCGTCTCAATTTCCGCACCTGCGCAAATAAAGCAGTTTATTATCTCCGATGTATAAAACTGGAGCCCGTAGTAATATTATTTGTTTTTATTTGCAGCGTTTCAAAGACAGAGAGATTTTGTGTTTTCGGTTCAATTTATATTTGGAAATCATTTCTCTTTATATTACGGCCTCTTGAGGTATAAATGCCGGCATGGATTCGATTTATTTCAGCCGCATTTTGTGGAATTAATTACGTTTGACTGTTGGCTTCAAGTATACATGAAAATATAATAATTATTCCCTAAAAACGACTACTACTAGAATGGTTTTTATAATACCATCGTACATATTTCTGCAACAAAGCAGAGATGCTTGCATTACTGTATTCCGTTTTTTTTCCCTAACCTGAATTGTCCCACTACTGGGCAAAGGCCTCTCTCAAACTCCTCCAATATTCGGGTTAAAGATAAAAACACAGTTCAACGTATTTTGGTTTATATACAAGTGTTGTAGTATACAATTTATGACTGTGCTCTGCGTCTTAATACTACGAAGCGGATGCAGTGCTATATCTCATCGGGCATGTCCTTTTTGTTTTACTGTATAAGATCATGTCAATAAATTATAAAAATAATAATTATAAGCAAGATAACCGCATAGCATATGGTGCTTGCGTCAGCGTTTTTAAACTAGGCTATTTAGTTTTGGATAACCTAACAAGGACTAAAACAATTCTTCTTCATGTTTTTGAAACGTATTAGAAACTGCGTAAATTGTTGTAATTTTAATCGTGTTAAATATTCATGTATTTAGATATAAGATAATCAGATTCCACTTGTCATGACTTCGATAGCCTCATGAATAAATCACAAGGAAGACATTATTTATGCAAGACTAACTGGAGAAGAGATAAATAAGGATGATAATTATGTGAATTACTTGAGTGTATTTGCATGTGCATTATATTTAAACGTAAGTTTTACTGCTCCTTGTCCATAATTTTTCTAACCTAAATGGATGACATCGTTGCCGTACCTACAGGTTAGGACCTGGATGCAAAAATCCCATGTAAGAAAAGAGTGGCGTTTGAGGGAGGAGGCTTATACCCAGTAGTGGGCTAAAACGGGCTGCCTATGATGATGATGATGATTTTTGACCATCTTACCTCATGGGCTTGTCTTTCTTCGGATCCCGCGCCGGCAGCGAGTGATGATGCGGTGGAAACTAGTGATGCAGTGGACCCGTGAACTGTTTCAAAGTTAAAAAAGATTCTGAGTTAAAAATCTAAAGTTTTTTAACAAATGTCAGGCGGCACAGCAGATTTGCTAGTAACTCTGCCTTCAATAATGTGTCATGGGTTCGATTCTTTTTAGAATTTTTTTGTGTTACTATAATCATTCTAATAGGTATTCTTCATTTATGGTAAAATTATATTATTTGTTGCCATTATCAGCATATTACAATAATTTCTACACATATTTAAATACAAGAATAGACCAACATGAGTTTCAATCTAACAAGGTATAAACCAGCAATGAATAAATATGATAAATGATGAAAAAGACTTTAAAGTACACCAAGATTTATGTAATTCAAGGCCAACCTTGATCAACTTTAACAACTCCAAAGTTTCTTAGCCAACGGACCAAGTATACATAAGTACAGGTATTCCGGTAAGAAAGCCGCAATAACATTATAAAACGCCATGGATGATACACAGCTGTCAGTTCAACAAATTGTTCATCAGTGTGTGTAAGTACATCGATTTAAACGCAAATGCTCAAATACTTAAAATATGTTATTTTTTACCTAAGACTCAGTACAAGTACTGAAACAGGTGTACCATTCTTGAGATGGCTCAAGTTCCTTCAGCGATGTCACAAAGTGAGTTTTTTTCAAACTCGAGTTATAAAATTCATTGACTCGCGTAGCGACTCGTATTGACACAAATGTGTAAGCATGTAATAATAAGCTTATGTAAGTTTTTCCGCCAATTTTTTTAGGATTTAGTCCTTTTGAAGAAGTGGTGATAAACTATTTTGATCAAATTCCTAACTGCGTTTAGTCGTTTGAATCAATTCAAACACGACCATGTGTATTAGATTAGGTGAAAACTCAACTCGACTTTCCAGAACGACCGAACAACTGAATATAATTAAAGCCATTCAGCAACGTCAAGTTAAGTTTTCATGGCAAAACAAAACACTAACAACACGCAACTGACTGTTCGAGTTCGAGTTAGAGATAATTTAACTCGAGTTGACTCGTTAGCAACTCGAGTGATGAATGAAATAAACTCATCTCGCGCATCACTAGGTTCCTTCCATAATAAACACTTATAAATAAACATTAATTGTCGACTGTGGCACCTGCTACTGGATAACTCCAACTAACGCGTTTTTCCTTTTAATGGTTTTCTTATCCTGTTTTAAAACACAATTACTGTTTGTCTGGACACCGATTTCACTTACAGATTAACTATCTTTTACTGCGTTTAATTCTGGGTGGCAGTTTTTCTAGTGCTGATTTAATTTTTCTTTACTTAAATTAAATTTAAAATCAAAACAAAATCTATTAACTTGACAGTTTTTTAAATAATACATTATCGATACGATTTGTCGGAGAATATGTATAATATATAAATCTCATTTAGCAGGTTGTATTAATTTGTTTGATGATACAATAATTACAGTCTTATTTTTTCATTTTATTTTGATCACAAATGAACATTTTACGGTATAATTATTCGACCTTAATTCCCGAAGTCATTATTGAAATTGAATGCAGTAATGTATACCACATGTTAGCGGTTGCGACACTCCCGCTTCGGCACATCTGGCTTTAAACAGATATGTACTTTTATGATGGTATGTGTGAAATAATTCGGCTTGAATTGCTGATTTGCTTTTAAAACATTTATGTGTGGTCGCAGCACTTTCTGATTAAAAGATATCATAAAAGTACAGGTGAAATGAATAATGGATGGCAATCGCGATATAAAAACTAAATAATACTTATTGCAATTCATTTCGAATCATTGCAGTATTATGGCGAATTCAATTGTTTTTATTGAACTAAAGAGGTTCTCCTATTAAATTGTTTTTATTGAACTAAGTAGTTTCTCGAGGAAATAAAGTTGAAATAGAATAAAGAAATTAATCGCACATAATGTAATATAATGATGATAATCACGAGTATCGTAGATTTATTAATTACATTGATAAAATAAAAAACACGATTTTACCCCTTTACATTAAATAATTTTTCAGAGCAGATGAAGAATGATTCCGTAGATTTTAAATAAAATTTTCATTTCTATCATTTTAAAAAGTTTATTGTCAGTTGAGATTTTAAATCAAATTTTCATTACGATCATTTTAAAAAGTTAATTGTTAGTTGAGCAAAACAAAGAGATCGTATTCGAAATTAAAAAATTAGGCCTAAAACAATGTTATAGAATAAGACGTTAAAAAAATAATAAATGCTTCTCTGAAGTCAAAATTGGCACTCGTAAGGTAACATTTAGCGTTGCCATTGACATTGCGTTAACATTGATGAAGAATACCTAAAATATTTCTAGATGTAGCTGTAGACTGATATTGTGATAAATCATACCTAGGGCTTGCTACCGGTTCTATAAATTACATTATGTAGCGCAAAGTAATGTTATTTATTCAAGTTAAATAAATATTCATGAACATTACACACAACGCTATCTAGTCCTTAAGTATGGTAAACGATAATTTACCTTTATAAGTTTTTTACACACTATTTATTGTAGGTATAGTTAAAAACCCAGACAAATAAATGCAGCAAACAGTACTGTTTTTTTACACAAATGTTAGTTTTATTTCAATCTAATCCAAAACCCAGCAATAGTAGCAAGACGTAGCGTAGAAGACTGAACGTGATGTGACTGACACCTGGCTTTGATTATTATTTTGAAAATGCTATTCAAGCTACTTCAGCCATTTCTCGCTGCGTTGCCAGCTCGGCCCAATGCAGGCAGCTGGGTCAGTACAGCGCATAAAATATGATAATCTAACATACACTGCGCGGTAACACTGCAACATCGATAGTCGCGCCAGCGTTCCCGCGCAATGTGCAAAGCAGTGACTGAAAATTAGTGCTTACCTTCATCGTTTTTCTTAGGGTAGTGATGTGAATGTCTCGGGGTATGCATGACGTTGCCAGGTTGGTGCGTCGGGCTCAGCGCTGAACGCGGTGACGGCGACGGGGGTTCCGATACACCATAATTTAGAGCTGTTTGAAAAAATTGTATTAATAGACATTTCATACCATCGATTGATTAGTGCTGATGTAAATTTATGTGATGCTTGAATTGAGAGAACAAACGTTTTTTTTTTAAATTATCAGCTATTACTTCTTTGTTAATCATAGCCTTCAAACGGTTACAAAATTTATCAAAAAAGTTTAGCTACTGACCGATACTTTTCTATAAGTGGTTTAGCCAGTATGGCTATATTTTCCACTGATCAAAAACAATCATATGGGTTGTCATAAAGGTCAGATGCTGGCGCCGTTTAATAAAAAAAATCGTTGTAAAGCAATATTTCCAAAGTGAGTAAAAAATTGATAATTTTTTATAGGTACTTACATAAGTAAGTAAATAAATAATTCTAGAAATCTTACCTTGACCGCCTGGTCCATATTGGACAGGTAAACAGTAGTACGGCTCATAATCACTCTCTGAAGATCGTTGGAGCATCGAAGGGTATAGTTTTTCTGATTTTGTTGATCTGTAATCAATACTGTGTTTAGTATAATGTAGAATGTTGACACGACCTATTTGCAAAGCATCCTTCACAACCATTTTATGTAGCTCGTAAAAGATCAATACAGCATTTAAACGTTAATTACTCATTAAAATGGCATAAATACCACGGAACGAACATCTCTCTCTTCGTGTAATTCAAATATATTGAACAGTTTGAAGCTACTCTGCTCAGTACATACACAAGTTATAGGCAGAGGTCTTGTAGATTTTGTTTAACACTAAAATTCTAACTGTAAAATAAAATTTGGTAAAACAAATACCAATCAACCCATTTGTTAAAGTACCTATACCTATATTGTAGTACTAATTATTAAGTGTGCAGTACATAAGAACTCCCAAAAATATTTTGCAGTGAATAGATATAGTACAAAGAATCTACAAGATATTGACCAAAGCGTTGTTGATAAAATAATTCGCAAGTTGTGAAAGAAGCCTTGAGTTTAGCACATTAGGTACAACATGACATAGGTTTAGCATATGTACGACAAAAGCCTATTGATTTCAATGCGTGTTTGATAGCACTTGTCCTCCGTCTTAGAATGACCTCTATACTTTTGATACTTTTAAGCATACCTACTTCAAATACATTGATCAAAGAAAATGGCATTATGGTTACAAAATATAGTAAATAAGGTGCTTCAAAATGTTTTTTGCAATACTCTTATTTTATAACTTTTTATGGTAAATAATACTTCAAATACATTGATCAATGAAAATGGCATTATGGTTACAAAATTGAGTAAATAAGGTGCTTCAAAATATGATTTTTTTTGCAATGTTCTTATCTTATTATAACTTTTTATGGTAAATAAAACTTTGAATACATTGATCAAATAAAATGGCATTATGGTTACAAACATGGGTAAATAAGGTGCTTCAAAAGATCTTTTTTGCAATATTCTCATCTTATTATAACTTTTTATGGTAATAACTTAGCAACACTGACGCTTTATATAAGCAGTGCCAAGTTCAAATCATGCATAATGATATACTTAGTAAAAAAAGTGTGTAAGTATAAAGCGTGCCACATTGAAGCCAAAACATAACTGTACAATACGTTTGTGGCATTACCTTGGAAACGTCCTATCTCTCAGGTAGCTAAAAATTCAACATCAAGTATTTTACTTCATGTTATATACTTACATAATACATAAACGGTCTTACATAAGAATACATAATAGCAGTAATAATGTATGTGAATATGGAATAGATTCAATAGAAGCGTGATAAAGAAAGTATGACCTGGATTACAAAGGCACGCTGTTCGGATTGATTGCACCAGAACGCACTTTTAACCATTGTGGACTTTATTTGGAGTAAACAAAGTCCGAATTGATAAACCGATTTGGAAGACAGTTGAGTCACACAACATGAAATGAGCGATGATAACCAGTTATTCGGATGCAGACGATAAAATTGAATAATTACAATGTAATAAGCCTGGTATAACTTGATACCACTCGACATTATGTGCTCTGTATAGTTTTTATAGCCTTTTTACTCAACAAATGCATCACGCTCTTATTAATCTGATTTTTGAGGAATCTGGTGTTGCAGTATTTAATGATTCATGTTCTGTAATGGTTAGTCGAAACCACTTTGATACTTCCGTTACAAAACTACTAATTTTAAACTACATAACTTCGGTACAACGTTAGGCTTTGATCACGACACGAATAAGTTAGTATTCTACAAACTACTTCACCACCACCTCCTATTAGAATAGGCGATTGATTTTAAGGCTCTGATACTTACTATCGAGCAAATCTTTTTAAATCGTTTACGGTTTTTAACTTTTTATGTCTATTGATAGGGCTCATATTTTACAAAAAGAATAGGTACTTACGTCATATATTTTAGGAATTATTTTATTATTGTGTATATGCACAAAATCACATACACACTCTTGCAATCTCAAAACGTCAGTGCAGTCGGGACTTTACGCACACAAGAATACTCAAACTTCAAACGAACGGTCTTCGTTTGATAGAACGATTGTGAAAAAGAATGTAAGACGTGACTACGTCTAAGAGGCTCGATAGTAAGTATCGAACCATTTCCACAAGAAGACCTACCTAATACTGTTGCTCCTGTTTAACCTCGAGCCCTGTGCGTCACGATGCATGATCAGCTTATTGTGTGTGAGTGAGCTGCGATGGTGTGAGTTAGGTGAGGATGTGTGGTTGTGCGCCTGCGCCGAATGCAGTGACGTGAGTGACTCCATAGATTCGCCTTCCGATAGGCGCCCACTCGCTGAGTATGTATTACTGAAATGGGGAAATGTGATGGGTGCTGGCCAGTCGCTATTTACAAGTTTTATAAGGGTGCATGGAAAGAGCCTCCTCGTGGCGCACATCGGTAACAGCTAGGCACGGTAAAGCAGTGTCTAGTCTGGCTAATCTTTCCAACACGATGCTACAACAAAGTACAGTTGTGGCATCGACACGATAAGAAGAAGTTTTATAAGAGACAAACAAACAAACAATCAAATCTTTCCTCTTTATAATATTAGTTTAGATTGGTTTATTATCGAACTAGGACTATTGACTGAAACTTCTTTGCACCTAGATCTTGTTTATACATTAGATAACGCAGACAAGTTAAAAGTGCTAAATATAAAAAATATAATATTTTTTTAATTTAAATGTCTTACCTATTACGAGCTTAAATTGTATAAAAATTAAATAAAAAATAAGATACGTCCGTAAATTTACTGATTTAAGACATTTTTTTTATCGATATTCGAAAATCCGAGGAACTTTTGTCACACAGTGTCTTAAAATGGAAATGAGTACTTATTTGCACTTATTAATTTAACTTTATGTAGATACATTTAAAACTGGCCAACAGAAATAGGAAAATAGAAGCGTGAATATGGATTTATGATACACAATAATATGCACAAGAACAGGGGCACACATATTAATAAAAATAATGGTGATGACTATGACATTATGAGACATATAATAAGATTAGAAAACGTCACTGTATTAATAAAATGAACCCAAACATTCACATTCAATAAGTACTAAAATAAATCTAGCTTACCTGTGTCTCAGCCAAGGTGCATAGGGTATTCCATAATCCGACTTCACTTCAGAATAGGTCTGCGTATCTGAGAGACTGCCATCACTTATTTTCATCCCACCTCGTGGAGTAACTCTGAAAAGAAATTGTTATTGTCATAAAACTTTTATTAGACAATGGAAAGTTACATTGAAGTGTAAAGTGCAGTGTGGGATGGTCAATACTAGATGGGAAAAACAATTGACTAACTGCAGCTGAGACCAATGCAAAATCACTTTATTGACATCATTAATAACAGGATAAGCAAATCATAGCAAACAAGTCCAACAATTGTAATAAATCTAAAGAAGAACTGTATTCAAAGGACCAAAAATATCTTGAAGCTGAACTCGAAAAAGGGGCTGAGGGCTAAGGATAATTATCTTGTTATAAATATAAAAAAACTTTTGATTGATTTTGAAGGATGATAAGAGTTACGGATTCGTTTCTCTAATAAATTAAACATACTATATAAATCACAGTAAATAAATTATCAAGAATATAACGTTGTTACTTACACAAGGTGAGAATTTGGACTGGTTTAAAAAAAGTTTCAAGTTCCCACGCTTAAAAACTAAGCCGTTAGAAAGATATGAAATGCTCAAGAAATATCAAACTAATTCCGACGCCAGACAGTTCAAAATCTAGTATCATTATTTGGGTATGTAAACAAACACCGATATAAGATTATTTACCTAAAAGTAATATTAGAAAAATATACCTGAACGAATGGGTCATTTTAAAAACCGCAGCAATCTCACTTCACTTATTTTATAATAACATGTTTTATGTCTTCACCGTACAAAATATTTGTCCACAATGAGTTAAATATCTAGTCGGTAGTTGTAGTCCTATCAAAGTGTTTGGTCCAGAGTTGGACTTGGTAGGTAAATAAAATGATTGTGATTATTTATTAATCAATGACCACTGTTTGGTACAGAGTAATAAACTAATAACCATAAAAGACTATTAAACTGTTGTTCATTCTTCTGCATCAATATCTTGTTATTTGTTCAGTATTTTTTTTTTTTTTTTTCTGGTGGTTTTATCTGCGATCAGCCTGGTGGCTATAAGCAGATCTTTTGGGAGATCCAGGTGGCGTGCGGGGCTGTACTCCAGTGAGTGTAGCACCAATGTGGTTTATTTTATTCTCTGGGTTCTAATATCTTTCGACGCTTTAGCCTTTTTTGGTTGTCAGTCTCCAGTAGCTTTGCAGCCAGCAGGTTAGGGTGTTTTGATAGTCTGGTTTTGTATGAGTTTTCCATGAGTATTTCTTAGTGCTAAAAAGTCTGCATGGATTCATTCAGGATAAAACTGGATAATGATATAATCCATTGACAAATATTATAAGACTTTCTTCTAATCATAAAGATTTAAGGCATTGAAAGGCAGTCAACTGTGTTGAATACAAAATTCATGGACTATACATTTTATTTATTTTTGAACAAATGGTCAACACTATGGACTTCAACTCATGAAGTGTGATTGCAAATGTTTACCCATAAAGTATGAAAAAGGTACCCAACACCTTTATGATTTCATAAATATTTTATTTAATAGGTACCTACTATTTACTAAAATAAAATAATCACTTATAGAAAAAAGTTGCTATACCTAACAGTTCCTAACTGGCTTACAAAGTTAGATGACTGAATACATCCCTGGAATAACTATTTTAATTAAAACTTCTTACATCCAGTCTAGTCACGGATAACAAATGAATCATCTTTGCAGTAGCTTGATTAATGAATGGTTTCAGTGGCGTTCATTTCTAGCAAAATTATTGTCAAGGACTTTTTCTATCAGTATAAATAAATAAATAAATAATGCTGGACAATCCACACAACATCATCTAGCCCCAAGCTAAGCAGAGCTTGTGTTATGGGTACTAGAAGACTGACATACTTAATACAATATAATACATAGATAGATATTTTTTATTATACATATAATACCCAGAACACCCAGTATAAAGAACTAGATCACTAGGCAATATATAAGTTTACTAGAAAAATGTAAAAAGATAAATGTATGATGAAGACTATCTTAACACTTTTTGAAGATGTGTTAGTGTGTCAAATAAAAGAGAAGTACCAATTTTATAGAATCCAAAAATGGTAAAACACCAAAACTTAAAAAATAATTTTAAGTAATAATTGAAATCTTGCATTTGGTTTAGCAAACAGTTAGACAATCATTACCTACTTATAGTTTTTTATTTAATTTAATATCCTGACTGTGTATTTTAATATTAGGTAATTGTATTTTTTTTGTTAGGCATTTTAGACTAAATTGTTATGTTAGTTAACATGTATTTTGTATGTTCCGTAATAAATTATTGTAATTTGTATGTGATGCTAGTAATTAAATAAATAAATAAAATGATGATATATGTAGGTACCTGTGGTGATGAAATAGGGCAGCAAACTCGTGAGTTCCAGGTTTTGGCAGCGACTGTGAGCCAAGAAGTCTCTCACGGACTGATGCTGACAGTTGAGCAGCTGCTGTACCTCCCAATGAGTATGATTTAGGACCAATGCCATTTTCTGAAAAAAAAAATATTTTTCTAAATAAAGTACATATGGTTACGTTAACTGAATTACCTACCTACTTTAATATGTTGTATACCAGCAGACATATGTACCTGCCTAAGTATCTTTTTTCATGGCTTTTGACCAGCAGTGGGCTTATTTGATTCAGAAAACTCTCATTTTTTATTTATTTACTATGAACTTATATAAACATATACTGTTTAATGTGCTTGGCACGGATAGCTAGTTCGTAGTATGTTTAGCGCTTTGATGTTTACTTACTATGGATTTGAAGATTTTGTAAATCTTGCGTACAAGTTTGCGTGCCGCCGGATACTTTGACTTTTGTTCTGGGTACAGCAGAAACTTGCGCTGTTCGACCACCGTCTGTAATGTAGCAATAAAAACAATTTACATTTAAGTTATATCTTAAAATCAGGGTTCCTATGAGACACATACCTAGAAAAATACGTCCTGCAAATTATTTTTCTTTTTACACAAGTTTGAAATGATTTTCTGCTATTTATTTTGTATTTTTGACATTATAAAAAGGTTGACATTGACATTAACAAACGTTTTATTTGTGTTACCAGTATAAAAAAAAAACTGCCATCTGGCCTTTCGCCATCACCAAGATGGCGGAAGGACGTTGTAAATAAAATACGAAAGAAAAAAAATAACAAAAATACCGTCCAACGTTGCCCATAAACTTAAAATACGAAAAAAAAGAAAAAAAATTAACAATTTACCGTCCAACGTTGCCCACAAACATAAACAAGCCTTGCAACGTGACATTGGCGAAATTGGCTAACCCCCAGACGCCATTAAATAAAAATTGAATTGAACTGCCATCTAGTGTCGAGTAGTCAAAGATTGCAATTGTAGTACAGTGCATGATCGCTAGATGTCACTAAGTACATTTTCAGAGCAAATTCAGTTATTTTCAAAAACTATAAAATAGTACTTACTGTGCCCTTGCTGACCGTGCTGCGGTGTACCATTCGATTGAGGAGGCTGTTGCATCCCATTTTGTCTCTTCACGTACCCAAAGTTCTGAGGAACTTTCGCTTTATTGGACGAACAACTGCTTCCGTTTCCTCCACTCGATACACTGGAAGGTCGCGATCCACCACTGGGAGACTGGAGCTGAAATAATAATAAAACAGTTCATTATAAGTTATTGCTATTATGCACATACGTAATTAATATTGTATCATTTGCATACCTGTGATGATGCACCACTTCTTGAAGAATGCTGCTGACTAGAAGAACTCTGCGCATACTGTAAATGTAGACAAATATTTTGCTTTAAAGGTATCCTAGTATCCTAATATCTACACAAGAGTTTAGTAAAATTTAAAAATCAGCAAAATGAAAAAAAACAAACCTGTGGATGCGGCGCAATACCAAGCTGCTGGGCTGCGGAGAGCTTTTCCCGTTTGTGATGTTGTGGTGAATGATGGCCCGTCCGTCGCTCGCTCTTCTCGCTCCGACGGCCATGAGACGGGCTGGGAGGTGCCGGGGCTGGCTGGCTCTGAACGAAAAATAATACCATGTTATACCTACTTAGGTGAATGTACAATCTTCTGTCTGTCTACACCAATGTTTTAAATCGAGGGCATGGTTCGCGATATTTATCTAGCTCTCGTTGTATCGGACTTGGCCATCACCCTTCTCAACTACCCATGTTTACGTAAAAAATACATCAGTTAACTTTGGTTGCTATAGATTCTTGATTCGGACAGTCAAGAGAGCATTACAAGAACCCTAAGTAGGTAAATCCAATAAGCTGAAGGCAATGTATTTTATTGTGTTCTTTGTGTATGCAAATTACTGTCTAACTACAAAAGACACAAACCGGGGCACCCACTCCAGGACTGTCCGTGTATTTCTTCCACGTGGTGTCCTGTCTCGGAGCTTGCGGCTGGCGCTCAGTCTGCTGTCCGCAGTCGGCCTTGCTTCTCGTGCGACCTACGACTCGGTACACGACGCCGCTGCCGCCTTCCATGCCTCTGCTGCGACTACCGCTACGCCTGGAAGTCATTCACTTGGTAAAACGTGACTTAGGACTTATATTACTATAAAACTACGTTGCAAAATAACAGACAGGCATTTACTTAAACCGTGACTTATTTCGTTACTTATAAAAATAAGAGTCTAGTTACTGCCGATACTACTACAATGAAGTTAGAACTAATTAGAGGGTAGTGTGAAAACTATAGTGCAATGCGGTTTGGTAATTGGTCAAAATTCTCGAATTATTGAGTAAGTACCTATGAGTCACCTACCGCATTCCGCCTTGCACAATAAAACGACGACAGTGGTTGGTGGCCCTTGGATATGTTAGCTACATTGCCAACCCTAGCACTTATACCTACCAAAGTTAAATATTCGAAACACTCATTTTTATTTTTAACTAGTACCTACTATGAATATTAAAGTATAGTTACAAAATGATGGTGCGGTAAATCTCGAGTAATGGCCGGTTCACATTATTCCAGTCCAGCAATCCAATCCAGTACTGGAATGCTACTGGAATAATGTGAACCGACACTGGAATGTACCTATTCCAGTGAGCATTCCAGTCCAGTGACTGGAGAGACCGTCAACTTTTCATTCCAGCTCACCTAATCCAGCGCCACTGGAATAGTGTAGACAGCCATTCCAGTTGCAATCCAGTGCTAGATAGAACGTTGAACAGTGAATTCGAGTCAATTCGAGTCAAGTCAGTCAAAAAGACTGGAACAATGTAAACGATATGCTCCAGTCCAGCACTGGACTGGATTAGCTCGCTGGATCACTGGACTGGAATAATGTGAACCGGCCATTAAGTGCAAATGTACTTATTGTCCGGAAGTCGGTTTATGTATAAATGGTTTAAGTAAATGGTTCACAAAATGATTGTTTGTACGGATTCGTGCTCGAGGTTCTAATTACTTTACAGTTGCGGCTAGAACCGACGGCCGTCTACACAAACGTAGAGTAAGTAGGTACATTATGTATCCCTAGACACCTATCTAGCACATAGCTTCATGACTTCACGAGCTCGCTCCAAAGTTAGGTAGGTAGGTACTCGTGGTTTTTATTTAATTAAACTTGCGATTTATATGTAGGTACCTACTTAGGTATAAATAATAAGAATACATAATAATGAATTTATTGTTTATCTGTGTACACAAATATTATAAAACTAGATTAGAACCAACAGTTCATCAATTTTGGACGTACAATATTGTCTGGTTTAAATAACCTTGAGACCGAGTATTAAAGACTTGAAAAGTACAAAAATGCTAAACCAAATAAAAATAGAATATGGAAAGAATTACCGTTTTTTTTTATTGAGTGGATAATCGCGCAACGAAACTGTAGAGCTTTGCGAAGCTCAATGCGGGTAAAGTACCTATTTAGTGTAATAACTCCATCGATCTGACTCGGTCCACGCTAGCCAGATCACGCTACTTTAGTAATCGAGCTACAGTAGGCTTTAGTTGCCTTTGTTTTATTTTTCATCCACGCCACCGCCCTTCGTGCCAGACTAATTAGATATCCTTCACTTCACTGCAGAGTTTATTTTTATTTTTGCATCAGCTATTATGCTACCAGCTAACGAAGAGGTCTAACTTCTGCCCTTTTAATTTGTAACAGCTACTGCTAACTAATCGGCACATAAGCTTTCATTTTCTGTTAGAATAGTAGATACCTATGGCACAACAACTTCAAGATAGGATAGAAAAGTGGGTAGGTTCTACGAGCAAAAGCTTTTGATCTAGGTTCACGTCTGTGGGTTGGCAAAGACAGCCTGTTAGTGGTTTAATACCGAGCAGGTGCCCTTAAATAACCCGAATTGACCAATGAGCCGTGTCATCTCGCACCAAACAGAATTCCAAGATTTGTGACGATTTTTGCAACTACTCTCACATGCACTCAACCAAGTTCAAAGCTGATTAACAGGTCGTAAAAACATAGGCTTGCGTACTAAAGCGTAAATTGGTAAATATATACTTTTTTTATAAGTACAATTTGTTTTTAAAGTAGGACTCTTTGTAACGTATATGTTTTACCCAGTTTACACATAAGTTATCAATGTAGGTTATAGTTTAAAGGCTGTAAATCTCTTGTTCACGTGTCAGGTTAGGTAGTTACAAAAAATAGGAGCAGGATAGGGATCAAGGGATTTAAAGATCAAAGCAGATTAATCAAAGCCTTAGCATTCGAGTATACCTTTCTGTGATAATCTCTCACTCATAAAATCCTTCATTAAACAGTAGGAGAGCCCTAGGGACTGAAAAAAAGAGTGGATGTCTGTACTCAGTCGTAAGCTCTTTCAAGTAGCTGCTACAGATCGGCCTGTATAATTATGAACAAAACTATAAAACCAAAACTGTTTAAAAGAATGGCCTCTATTAAACAGGTTAACTAATTACTAAATACATCATTAATTTCTTGAGGTTGTAGTCAGAAGAAATTAGCTAACAAACAGTGATAGGTATTAGCTAAGTATTTGAAAGCAAAGTACCATTTCGCCACTAAGCAGGAAATAAAATGGGGGTTTAAAATACCTAAATCTTTAATTATTATACTACAACTTGATAATAGTTAAAGAATCGGCTATTGTCTAAAATGTCACAAAAACTCAATGACATGTGGTGACATATTCCCAACTGTTTTAAAATAAAGTAGAGCATATGTTAGCGAAGATTGTAGCTTCGCTACTTTCAACCTACTTAATCACTTAATATTCATTACATCACTGTAGATCAATGGAGTCTTTATGTTGAAAAATTGAGTTCATTTATTTTTGAACGCTCGAAAGAGCTTGCTATTTTCGTTCCCTTGATAAGCGCCATGTTTGTTCTAAACAGATTGTTTCGTGGATGATTTGCAACTGGTTGGTTATAATTAAATTTACCTAACTTCTATAAGAGGCTTGAGATACTTTTTTTAATGATTTCAGAAATCATTTGGCGTTCAGATATATATAGTAGGTAATCTCAGAGTATTCCTTCTTCTACGATTAATATGAGTACAAGATTCATGAAGCCACGATTTACAATTATCTATTTAGAGAAAATGCCTAAATACAGTAGTCAACATAAAAGAATAAAAACTCCAAATTCAAGCTTAGAAACTTTGGGGTTTCGAACAAAGCGAATGCAGCATGCGGTAAAATCCTTCGCAATAAAGATTACGATAACGTGAAAAGTATGCAAACTTTTTGTAACTTTCCCGGTTTTTTCCAAGCTGTCCCACTTACGTGGAGTACCACAATTACATGGAGTGACAAACGAGGTCTTTAACTCCTTAGGAAGGTGTGCGGTGCGCAAGAATTGAAGTAAGTATTTTCTTTCCATGTTTACCGTTGATAAAAGCGGACCGCCAAATCTATTGGGAAATAATTATTATAGGTTATGTACCTACCTAAGTAAGTTTCGTAAGTTTGTTTGTGAATAAATACCAGCATTCATTTGGACGTTGACATAGAGGTCAGTGCGAGAGGAGAATATATGGAGTTCTGTAATTTATGTATCCTTCCCTAGACCTTGAAACAATTACTTACTTATTATTGTTACATAGGCACTTTTTGTCCCAGTATCTCATCTATTGCAGCTACTGTACGTATGAGAATGTTATGTTTCTTTTCAGCTTGAGTAGGTACCACTTCTCACGATTGATTGATAGGTACAGATTGAAATGATCTCATAAATTATAAAAAAATATGAATGAAAATTACGCCTTTGTCAATGCACAAGAGCTCAGAAAACAAACTTACCATTATTACAGTATTTAAAATATACATATAATAAAATACATAAGAAACCGTTATTGTCAATTAAAAATATCACTTTTCTAGGCTTGCCAAAAACCACTATAAAACGCATACTACGACCCAAAAAAACCTTGTGTACCCGCAACCGCATGCAATGTTTCTCAGGTGGCAGGGTTAAGCAAACCGTAACAGATTACAGTCGCAGAAGCTTTGCGGAAAGACTGCAGACCCGCAGTGCCCTACTTTAGCAAATAAGATGCAATCTTAGCCTGTGGATAGGCGAATGTCCCATCAAGCGTGTTTCAAAAGCGCTAAAAATGTCATTCAGACAAAGCTTAGCAGAGCCCGAAAAAGGTACATTGTTTATTTGTTACGAAAATTGTATTCTGTCTAGTGGGACCCAGCGCTGTTTCCGGATATAAACGGTACTGCGGAAGCGACTTTGAAATATCGGTTTATATTCCAGCCAAAACCACACGAGAGATGTAATTTAACTTTCAGTGGTTGGTTCAACTTCGAAGCATTTATGTGCATCACTGCCAAAACAAATCAATTAATAAAAAATACGTCAAACTTACGTATTTTTTAATTGATTGAATTCAGTTTGGCGACAGCTATGAAGAATGATTTGGCTTACTGCCATCCATGTTACCTCTTGTAAGCACCAGTATTTTACCTCTAACTTAATGGCCTCTTGCCAACTTTGTTTCTTTATTGTGGTCCCTTTGAAATTGGATTATAAATCATAACAAAACATAAAGGAGAATGTTTATACACTTATGATATGTGATATTCTTGTGTAGATACGAAGTCCACATCACACGCAAAAATCTAACCTACTATGAGATACCTACTTAGTTTTTCTGTTCTTTGTTTGTTTACCTCAGAGTTAAAAGAACGCCCGAATAGCAACCCCTAATGAGAAACACTGCTTTATCATAAAGACACGCAACGAAGGTAAGGTAAGGTTGCATCAATCTCCACACCCTATCTACGGTGTCATTTGAAACATCGGCGTCTTAATGAAAACAGAAAGCCTGCAGCCACATTCTAATGATGACGGATCTGAAAGGAGCAGCCAGGTTCCTCATTATATGAGCGGAGACTCCACTGCTCATCATTATCTCTGAATGCTACATAATACTTGCTTTGTTTTTTAACGTGAGCTCAGACAATTGTGGGCTCAGGCTGCGTTGAGGGTGAGGGCGAAATACAAATATTGACGTAGGTTTGAGGGTTTTTGCAGCGTAACTTTTTAATTAAAATTACAGTGGATTGGATTTTACATAGTCAGTTGCATCGCATGCAGATTAGTTTCTAATTTAAAAACATTTTAGATAGGTAAATGATATCCAAAGCGTAAAAAGAGATTGCGGACACAATCTTTATTGTAAAAGCACTTGGTGTTCATAGTAGCTGAATTGATCAAAACTCTAACTATAAACACTTTTTTCTCTTGTAAGTTAAAATTAAAATAAAGCTAATCACTGTATTTTTTCATCAATATTAGAAAAACTTAGTCAACACAGGTAAAGTCACAGTTTCTACTGATTTATAAAATAATAGTACAAAAGCAGACAAACAAAGTTATATCAACACAGTTTCAGTGAGCGCTGAAAGCTATTCAAGCCCAACGGACATCCTGCCGGTGCATTTCAAGTTGAATTCAGTTGTTATCAGAAGAGAGAGGCTAGCACTAGTCAGTATTGGCGGCTAGAATCTGCATTTAAGTATCTATATAGCTCTGTCACGGAACTCTAATCTGATCGAGCTACTCTTAGTTGATGTTGCCCTAGTACTTCAGATAAATTTTGAATGTTGATGAATTAAAAGTAGGACATGAATAAATAGGATTTAGGTAGTCCATGAGAGCGTTAAGGGCACCTTATATATAGCAAATATTAGTTTTGCATAAAAACTGTCTAACTTGGTTTTTTATACTTTTGCGATTAAAACTTCTAGTACCTAGTCTGTTCGGGACCACGGCATAGCCGAAATGATGGGTAAATAACAATATGATACGCGGTCTCTTTACTTTGAGTTTTATTTTCGAAGTCAAATTAAAATCAAAAAGTCTCAGTCGCGGTTGTTTCGCTCACGTTGTGAATTCTTACTGTTTCTATTGTAGGTAAGTTTACGTATTTAAGTAAATGTACGTATTAATTGACTGAGAAGAGCCGAAGACCGGGCTCAGTGGCGCGTCTTGGGAGAGACCTACGTCCAGCAGTGGACTGAGATAGGTTGATGATGATGATGATGATGACGTATTGATTTGTATTGTGAAGAGTCTAAAATGTCCACACTCGTGCTAAAAACACGTTTGTTGGCTTCAATGTTTCGACGCCCGAGATAGCTGACTGGCATTGTTGGAAACTGGTAACTACCCATTTTAATCTAGTTTTAAACTTACTCCTACTGTTGGGTAATTCGTTTTTAGCTTACAATTTTTAGTTATTTTTTTTCCTAAATTAATTACCTAGTATTTTTGCTCAATTATACAATTTGTAAATGTAACTTAGTTACTTAGGTCATTAGGTCTATTATTGTATCGCAGAACATACAGTAGTTACAAGTAGGTAATTAACCAAGTTTTCAGACACAGAGTAAATGACAAACTTGTTCAAAGTTTGTTCCAAATGTAAACCCCAGGGCTAGATTTGAGTTTGTACGTGTATCTCACATAATTACTGTCTTAATCAAAGTATTACAAACTTAGTGTGGTTGGACTGAACCACTTAATCGAACTAATAGTCTAAGATCCGGCTGCAGGATTAGTGCGCTAATCAGTTTTTTCATATAAATTGCCATGATGTAGACGTAATTCCATTTAAAAAACAAGTAAACGATATTTTTTCCCAAAAAACATTTAAAAAGCGGCCAAATTTTGCTAGGCAACCTGATAAATATATTATATTCTCCTAATTATAAATATGCATAAAAATTCGGTTTTCAGCAAAAAACCATCTCGTTCTATAATGAACTTTACATTCTGTATTCATAAATAGAAACAAAATCCGACCGATTGGTATTGAGTCGGATCCGGTTTATTTCAGTAGGTACCTACTTATATAGCAATTATTTTTATATTATCAAATTGTATCTACATCTACTTACTGATATTGAATAACAAAGCTGCTGAAGTCTAGTGCAACAAAATTCAATAATGTGTGAATACCTACACAACACGCGAAAGATAGGTATGTGACACTCCAATACCGATCCAGCACCTATCGATCTAAACTTTCTAAACGGTCTAAACAGGAGACAAAAATAAAGCCCATGGCTATTGGAAAACCTATCGGAGCCTAAATCATTTTACCCCTAAACTTCTTTCCCTGATGTTCTTTGAAAGGTCTTCGAACGGAAAAGTTCCTATCGAACTCGCTTCATTAATTCTATTAAATGGCAAGCGAGAATCCATGTTGTATCCGCGCTCCCAGACGCTTACCCTCGTCAAACTTGAAAAGCTTATTGTTCTTAAATATCTATAGGTTTTGGAATGTTCTAAAATGCTGCAAAAATATAAAAAGACGTGTGGCGCTCGGGGACTGCCGCGGTAAAGCTATTGCATACCATTTTTGCTGGATTTCTCATGAGCAGTGTTAGGTTATTTTCGTTCGGTTATTTCGTTACGGATTCGGTCTCCACGCTCAAGGCTCGCGATAGAAGCTATACAATCTCTATATATTAAAAATTTATTTCTTTTATTTCTCTATTAAGTATTTCTTTGTTTTTAATCTAATACCTATTAAAAACAAAGAAAATGAACGAAGAAATAAACCCAGGTAACATTACCATGTCCGACTTTATTCATTAAAAATTCAGCATAGTTGAACAAACAGTAGAACGCAATGCTGCAATATCCGTACGGGAATTTAAAAAGTTTTTCTGCTAGTTTTCATATTGTAGCGTATATTTTGTTTGGTTTCAACCTACTGCGGAAGCTTTTGTTGACTTGCACGAGCGTGCCTTGTGGATTAATCATTTTATTTTGGAAAACTTTTACATTGTTTTAACAAACAGAAACATGGATTTTACCAAGCAATAAAATTAATCCATTACGTTACATGATTTGAATTGGTTATTTACTAATTGTTGAATTACAGGTTATGCAAAAGCTCATTGTTTTGGGTCCATAACCATAACAAATCTCTCATTGTTTCATTATTACAATCTAAGAAAAAAATATCAATTGGTGAGAATTATAAATATTTATCGCCAATTGATCTGCCGTTCTATTTATAGATGTCATTGACAGCTCAAGAATCATCTATCTTATGCCTTGATAACACGCACCGAGTAAACCGGCGAGACAGTGACGTATTTAAGATACACTGCGCGCTAACGCTGCAACGTTCAACAGTAAAACTGATGTCGACGCGCAGTGTATCTCAAATACGTCACTGTCTCGCCGGTTTACTCGGTACGTGTGATCAAGGCATTACATCTCAATATCAAGTACATAAGTACCTAGCTAAGAACTAATAGTTATACTATTGCCTAGTGGTCTGTGTACCTATTCAATCACAAGTTGTGGTCCGTGGTCGATCCAATTGATAAAGGCAATCAGGACGCATTGATCTACACTAGACGTAGACTGCACTTTAGATCTTATGACTCGACTAGAGCTTTCAATTATCGTATAGGTATAACCTTGTTTATTTATATATTCTTACCAAGCTTGAGAAAAATGAAAAATAATTTCTTGTAAACAAAATAAAACAGAAAAATTAAATCCTATCAAAAACATATTATGTAAAAAGACCAAGTCTCACAATGGTGCTCTGCAATAAAAAAGTATTGAAATCAAATTAAAACCAAGTCGGTTAATATAGTATCTATATAGTATAGGTATAGGTATCTTTAAGACAAAATACAAGTATTTTCAAGAAAATGACGCAAATAGATAAGTAATTGATTTTTCAATTTCGTATTAGGTATGTGTAATTTTGAATGAATCATGAACACTTGTAGTCCATCGCACCCTGATCGATTGCACGCTCATATTTATATTCACCCAACAAGGGGACGAATTCCAACAATTTTATATCCGACTATATTGAAAACACACGAAGTTCATTTCGTATGTAAGATACGAGCATACGTCACAATTTGGTCGGTTGACTCCCATTACAGAGAAGGGGGGCAAAGTTAAATGTAGCGGATTGAATTTTATGCCGATCCGAGTGAGGTCCATATACATACTAGCAACTTAAATGTATCCTAGTAGCGTTGGGCCTTTACGAAAATCATATGTATATAAAGCTATTTATGAGCATGGTTTTCATAGCTTATAATAAGATATTATTTATCAATTTATAGAGTAAAAATTGGCTTACTGTGTTGTTACACCCAGTTTAAATAGATTAACATTTTTGTTTACAAAGCGTATTAATTACAATTACTTCAGTTTTATTACATCTAATCAATTAGCAAATTAAATTATGATCATTTTCTCAACCACTAACGTATTTTTTTTGCGTACTCCTAAAAATACTGAACTAAACAAGAACAAATATTCTGAGACGCCTTACGCAATCGAATTATCCCGAATGTATCTTGAATTTTTAATAACAAAACCTTGGGTTTTTCACCCCTGTCTTATAACACCGATACGAAGTTAACCTTAGACCTTACAGGGATCAATCGACCCGGACTAACCCACTACTTATTGGCAATATCGCTACAGAGTAGGCAATCAACTTTTACTAAGTATCTGTATAGAACAAAATAGTGTGATTACGGCAAGTGTTTTACTACCAATACTCAAATTGGATCTGAACGTTGCGTTGGGTAAACATTCAGAAAAAAATTCAATTTCAAGCAAATTACTTTTGTTAAATGTATACAATCAGTTATTCTTGGAATGTAAGATTGTGTATTTACTTGTGATACCATAACAAGTAAAAAAGGTATAAACAAGTGGGAATCTTTGAAATTCAAAAGCACAAAGAGCGACTTAGAACCGTTAGCAATTCGAATTTTCAACATATTGTTTTAATATCTTTAAGAAATTATAGTTATTGCGATACTGTGCCAGAAAGACTGGTGGCCACATGTTCCAGCAATACGTTGACTTCGCCAACAGCCACATGCTAGCAAGGTTATTGCCTTGTGGACAATAAAAAAGTCTAGTTACACTAGTATTGAAAAAAATCTTACCAATTTTGTCAATCCTTTATCCATCTTCATAAACACAACAACAATGAATATCCTTATTATAATCCGTATTATCTAATAAGCACCGTACGTAAGCTACGCGAAGCAAAGACACATAGCAAGGCAACACCGATCCTTACGTTAATCCGCGATATCAAACAGCGTGTAAAAACTACAGCAACTCAAGTATTGTCGTTCCCTGAAAGGCACAACGCGAGTGGTCCACTAGTCTAGCACTAACACGTATTATCGTCACGAGTGTATTCCTTTGTTAAGGTCCATGGCGTCAGCTGTGATCGGCGTGTTCGGTTCGCGTCTGCCGACACGGAACGATCGATGCCGGCAACAGATTTACATTTTCCGGCGAGGGAATCGGGAAAGTTTGTCGCGTGCTGCAGCGGGCGGACCGAGCGCCCGCACGCCCGAGTAGCGCGCCGCCGAGTGACGCCGCCGCCGCCGTCGCCGCCCGTCACCAGCCCGCCGCTACACCGACATCTCACACATTGTGCCCACATTGACGTTCACACAATCACTTAGCATCGGTGCTAATTATTTACTTTCAAACAAGACGATCCATTAGGCCTTACGCACTATTTCGTAAATTTAAAAGATAGTATTTAGAAGCGTAGATAGCGAATGTCAACAAATCTAAACGTTAGAATATTTTAGAAGCAGTTTTATGTTAAGACAGTTAAGGTCTCTAATGGTGGTGTATTGTTAGGGGCGGTTAGGGTCGCAGCGATGGTGAGCAGAGGCGAGGGGTGAGGCGTAGAAATATCGATTTTGCCCCCGCCCTCGGTGCGACGGTATGAGAGTACGCTGAGTCCTCGCTGTGAGACAGAAAACAGCGTCCGAATATAACCGGTGTTAGACAAAGGTTTCATTCACACGATTGTCCACACGTCCGTCCGTGTAGCGATAAGCAAACTGTCAGTCGCATCTGACCACTTTCCAGATTTATATTGTTACTAATATAAATAAGGATGATGAGAAACACGTTGACTCATGACCCTGCTACGTAAATGCTACGACACTGCTACGCAGACAAAGCTCGAATGCGGGCAGGGGTTCCTAAAGGTTTTATCTCGAGATTTGTCTTTAATTTCTACCCCTACAGCTAAGCACTCCTTAGGGTGCGTCGGATACTCTCCGCATCTGCGTGATTGTGACTTTAATTATGTTGGCTTTCACGCCTGTAAACACAGTATCTACAAATCCACTTACGTAAGCAATTATAGGTTTGCTGGTACATGAATATAATCTAAATGACTTCAAATTATAGCAGGGCCTTACCCTGCTTTAATGACGTAGTAGTCACGAATACAAGGTCACATTTTTAAAGATAAGATGACGAAAGGCGGCTCGACCACTTGTGGATTTGAGGAGTCTCTGTCAACTACTATTGGAAAATTTACTAAGAACCTTCACTCATACTCCTTACTCGTGTTTTGTAGTTGAATAGCTAGTTTGAAACAAAATGGTATACAAATAATGGCAATCTACGAGTAACTTTAACATAGAACAAATAAAATCCATTTACACTGAATTCATAGCTGTTAAAGTTGGAAATTGATAAAAATATTTTTTATTCAGTGGAATGGCCCCTCGGCTCTAAAAAGCGCAACCATTACCCGTGCATCCCATCATGGCAATGAATCTTACGCCCTGAGGGAGCGTTTTAATTTGAGTTTTATTGCAAATCTAGAGGCGCTGAGGCACCCACTCATTTTATGGTGACACATTATCCTTGCGCATCAAAACTAAATAGGTAAATAAATGAACAGTGGATAGTGACTCACCTTTCATCGAGCTGCTGCAGCTGCGATGGTTGATAATTCATTCTCCGACCGTAGAGTGATGCACCACCTTCCGACATATATCCATCCATGATATCGTTATTCCGAGCACATTCCATTTCTCCGATATTAATCCTTCTCAAGCAATCTCCGTCTGACATGTAACCCGAAGCAATTTCCAAATCACAATAGTCGGGATTAGAAAACCCGGGACCGTAGTTCCCTCGCAACCCAACGTTTTCTCGGCCAAAATTGGCTTTTACCGTATTAGCGTGGTGTGGATATCCGGGAATATTTTTCTGCGATAAACCAGTCGTTCTCATTGGTAGTGTAAGGTGACTATTATATCCACGAAGCAGCGGCCTCATTGGCAATACATTCATCATTGGGTTATCTTCATCGCCTAAAGAATTGTCTCGACAGTGTGATGGTGTACTTGATCGACTGTCGTTGTCTAATCTTCTATTGATTTCTGTCAGAGTCCTGTTCGGATCAAATGATGGCCTGGGATTATCTTGCGGCCTATTCTGAGCAACTTCTTTTTCGGATATTTCAGCTTCATTTATAACATCGTTTATGTATGTTGTATTCATGTTTAGCCTCTTGTTTGGTGGTATAGTACCAGCAGTCTTAGATATTTCAGATCCTGATTCACTAGATGGACGGTATATTACGCTACTATCACTGGAGTTTGAATGCTGTCCTGTAGTACTATGGGTTGAGTTGGAGTGAGAGCTTTCGGACATTTGTGAGTTTTGATTAGCCAGGTTGATGGCTGGCATTGGAGACACTACCAACATCTGTTTCTGGGGTACTTCTTTACTTAAATTAGATTGTTCTCTACTAAATGGAAGTGCACTTACGTTATTAGTAGAATTTAAACTAGAATTGCTTTGTATTGGACTTAATTGACTATTTGTACTTTTATGTATAATATGTCTATCATCTTTTGATATTTTGAATGTTCCTTTTACAGCAGCAGTAGGCTTTGGAATTCCTGTATGATTTGGAGTACCAAAATTTTGTCCTACTGGCGATTGACAGGACTGATTCTTCGATTGATCTGTTACACTTTCTTGCTTTCTATGATCTGAAGCATTTTCATTCCGCTGTTCACTAAGTTTCATTTGGCTTCCAGATAATTTCACCATTTTAGTTTTAGAATTTCTGGAGTGGTCATCGATTTGATTTAGTTTAGTATTGCTGATCGATTTAGGTGTCGTCAATTTTGATTCTTTATCTCTTGATGGTAGTTTTGGACTATTTTTTGATTTATCATTACTTGTTTTACTGCTAATTTTATTTAAATTCGTGGAAGACTCTTTAGGGGATTTGGAACTAATCAACTTAGATTTAATGTTTTTACCAGATTTATCTTTTGTCAATGTGTCATTTTGCTGTCTTATGCACTTAGGTCCAACTAAATTTGTTGATTTGATATGTGTATTAGGCGTATTAGGCGACTCATTGAGGCTAAGACTGGAATCGGATCTTTCACTTTTGGCAGATGAAAATCCACTGGATGAACTTGTGCGTTTCGATACTGCTGTGCTTTTGCTTTGTTGTTTCTCATTGCCAATTTTGTCTTTATTGAATAGTTTTAACTTGTCGAGCATGGAATGCTTAGTCGGAGTTCCATTTTGGCCAGGAGTTTGATTATGCTGTGTTGGTGTTGATAATGTTGATGGTATTTTACTACCAGGTGCTAGCAACGATGAGTTTGGTCTTGACCTATAAAAAACATGTTAGGTATTAGTTAAACAAGCCTAACTATATATCTATAGTAAATAGTCAAACTTATTAACAAATCTCACCCTGATGAAGATGTAGGTGCCCTGGGTATGAAACTGACCACACCTTGCCCTAATGGACTCGTAGATCTGCTTGAACTGGCTGATAAACCGCTTCTGCTTCCTGAAATAAAAAAAAACATAATATTAAAAAACTTAAAACTTAATATATTTATTTAACTCACATTTGTAGATATAGATAAAAATAATCTAAGTAAATATAAAATTTAAACTGTCACTCATATAAATACAAAATAACAAAATGTCATTGAGTCTGTTCTCATGAAGATAGTTTTATCTCATACCTCAAGCTGAGTAAATATTATTATGACTATCGAAACATTCACTACTTAGATAAGAAACTTTTATCAGAACGGCATGGGTGGCTCACGGTGCGCACACGACTGATCACCACACTAGGCCAGTGCATTCAAACCAATGCCAACAAACATATCCTGATCCTTGCAACCCTTTTAATAACCAGAAGTTTAAAGAACAATAATAGAAAATGAAAGATCCAATTAAGCTGGATACCGATCGGTGCCATAGCGACTAAATTATGATTCGTGACGTCATACCCATTACATTTTGGTCGAAATGTATGCGTGTGCGTAAAGTACGTAACCATAATTGTTAATGAATCGATAGTTCTGTGAAGTAGATACGGTTCCCATTGTAGTTTGTTATGGTTGTTTAGCAATACTGTTATGATACTTGGCGATTCTATTCATTGGTGAAGGAAATCAGCTCATCTATCTATCTATAGGTAGGCACTATTATAAAACTGTATAAAAGCCGAAAATAAAAATTAAAGATATAGAAAAAGTAAATAATCTAAGTAAATGATCCTCAACCCAAAAACAAAGTTTTTCTGTTTGATTTTAGAGCATCACGCAAACCACTGGACATATTTAGATGAAACTTCTACAGTTTAGAAGCCTGTTTGCCGGATTAAAACATAGGCTAGGTCTTATTGCAATCAAATATTTGAATTTTTAGATACAGCTTGACCTCTCTAAACCAAAAGCAGCTAAATACTATAAGGATCATCCTATAGTACTCGCGGGATTCAGCTAGTACAACAATACATCTACTTAAACCATCCTTCTATGTATTCAAAAATTATTTAACTGTACCAGTCATGAATAATATCAAAAGCCTAATAGACGATTTGGGTCAAACTGTTAGGTATTATTCATACGAAATCGGATAACATCGGTACAAGACAATCACTATCAATGAATATCAATAGGATCTCTTGTAAACAAGTAGAACATAGATATCTAATAATTATGTATACAGGGTGGTTTTTTGGAAAAGACGTAATAAATTGCTATTTCCTTTCATTTTTAGTAATACGTTTCTTTGTAAATAATGTTTTTTTTATCAGCAACAAAATATATTGGTACAATAATACCGGTGGTTTTATTATTTTTAACTCGCCCATAAAATTAGTAAAGTAAGTATTGAGCTAATGGTTTTTTTTATAATTCGAGGACAAGGAATCTTCCTTTCACGACTTTCCTATAAAACTTGGCCTATAAAAATTAATCAACCCTGTATAACATACCTACTTACAGTTAAAAAAGAACTATGTATTTTCCAAATGAGTTAGAATGATATTAAGAAAGATATTCATTCAGTTCTTAGTCGTGCAAACTTGATGTCAATCACTATCAAGCTATATCCGCCCACATCCAGGATTACAATTTAGCACTTAGACTGATGTTCACCAACTTCCTTATCACAAATGACTGTTTAATCTGCCGTTTTAGTACATAAACTGATAACGTGAGTAACCGATAGGCAGTAACGGGTGATTAGTGTGTAGATATCAGTGTGTTTTCTATAATGGGTTCGTTGACCGAGCGAAGCAAGTAAATTTCTAAATTGACCATAAATGTTTGTTCGTCTGTCAGTCTGTCTGTTTTCGCCTCATTAGGTCGCAGTTATCAATCGATAACAAAATTGGCTAACATGTTCTATGATTTATTATTATTTTTTGCGGTCAAGCCTTGCCTATAATGTAGGTATCAAAAAAAGAGTAGGTAAGTATACAATATTTGTTAAAGATACATAAACAATGAAACCATGTTGCAGAACCTTTGCAGAGTGTATTTAACCAACTTTCATTACAATACCTATGTATAGATATATTTATTTGTATACTATTAATAATATATTTTTGTTAATATTCCATATGTATCTGTATTTTCTGTAATAATTGTTTTTTCTACTTTTATATATTAATTTTGTGACTGTTTTGATTGAATAAAAGTATTTTCTTTCCTTCTTTCTTCTTTTTTTTACAATCTAAGCTTTTCAAATGCACAAGAAGGTAAGCCATTGCTAAATGAAATGAAACTGAAAGTCTCAGTTCTTAAGAACAAAACTCAGACTAGCCCCAATGGTGATTGACCATACAACATCCGTTCAAATCCAGGCCGAGGAGATCCATCACCTATAACTATACTAGATGCATTAGCTCTGTAGGATCTAATTGAGGCGTCGTCGTTGGCCAATTGTCAAGATCCTGCATTTATTTAATTTTGCGTACCTACCTACCATGCAAAATTTTGGAGGGTCTTTCTATCATTAGCATACTACATACCTAATAAAAATTGTGTACATACAAAAATAAACATAATAAAATTTGTTTTGTAGTTATTAGTAACTTACGTTATGAGTGCACAGAGGTCGGCTTTATCGATAAGTAAAAAAAACAACTAAGTATACCTATTTAACAAGAAAAAATAATTGCCTACCTATATTCTTGATAAAAAAAACTTATAGCATGCGATATTGTAGCTGTTTCAATGAAAAAAAAAGGCCAAGAAAATACAAAAACAATTGACATTTTTACCTTTGCTATATAGGAAAATTTTCTAACTTTAATAAATAGAAATACTTAGTTTTGGGTAGTGGTATAAAGGTCTACCAAAAATATATCTGTAAAAGATTGTACAAGAAAACAAACAAGCAAGTCTTTAGAAATCGTAGATGAATGTAATTGATACCTAAGATACTTACTTTACTAGACCACAAATAAACCGCAATCAGGAACACAACACAATAAGCACAGTTCACCAGATATATAACCAAACAAAACACAAGAAGTTACAATAAAAGTGATACAAGTAAAGTGATTTCAAACTAAATATTGAATTGATGCGCGTACCGCGAGCGATGCCGGTCGACTGAAGATGCATCTGAATTCATTTCTACAAAGTGTTGATAAAATAAGTAAATAGCGGAGTAAGTCACAGGATTATAGCGTGTGAGTAATAACAACTAGAGTTTATACTGTTGAGTGTTGAACTTAGTTGGAAGCTATCATAACATGGACGAGAAGACTATTTATGGAACTATGATAACAGTGTCTAGATTTGTACTTGTATCTGATAGATTTCAGATAGTGTAGATTTAGGTCTGTTGATCCTAACAGAATCCAATAATTAAACCAATTCAGATCTTTTCATAGGGCTTGTATCAGAGCGACACATACCTACTGTCGAGATATGCTAAAGAAAATGTATTATTGAAAGAAGAAAAAATATTGAAAAAGATTACCGATATAACACTTATTATTTAAGTAGATTTGTTTTCTTGCGCCTAATTCAACTTTTTAATCAAGTGAATTGCACATTTTTTTTATATTTTGTATTCTTCTTCTTATCATGTTGATGCTTACAATTACTTATCCCTATATGTTAATTTTTGATATATTTTGTACTAGAAACGTAAACACACCAAGTATAACTAATAATATAAACAATAGACAATAAATACAGACATTGTAAATCTACCAATAGACACGAAGTCGCCATTGAGTCAGACGCAATTAGTCGTGTCTTGCACTGTAATGAAGCTAAATTGGATTAAATTAATTACATTTCTCCGCCATAGGCTATAGCCCGGTCATTGTCACGTTATAATTTTCAAATAAAAGCCATATCAACATTCATAATAATATAACGATCAAAGCAGAGGACAATTAAGTAAATATGTATAGCGGTATTTCAGTTCAAAATTAAAACTAATTGAATCCAGTCTTGACAACAAAAGACAAAAATGAATTTCAATGATTTTTTTATTGGTGAACTGAACATTTGTTACAAACTTTTTAACGAACACTGGAAACTGCTGACTATGTTGCAGTTTCCAGTAGGTACCCAACCTTTGACAAAGAGGAGACAGGCGTTCACTACGTGTTTGGTACCCCACACGTACTGCGTGGGGTACCAAACTTAACAACACTAACAAAAATAAACTTAAACTTAAAAAATAACAAGTTAAATGAAACATACATAAACTATTGTCCTGGCTCATGAATTTGAAAATAAACTAAATAAGACACAAAAATTAGCAGTATGAGACGATGACATATCAAAATAAAACAGAAGCTGCTCAAATCGGCAACAATAATAAGAAACATGTGATCTATCATCCTAGTCAAGGACTACTAGAAGTAAATCAGAAAATATAATAATACATACCTACTAATCTATTGAGAAAAAAAAACAACTGCGAGACAGCAAAAGAATATAGTCAAATGATTTCAGACAGTCTAAATGACGTTCATGTAAGAACTACTAGAAAGACCACACTAAAATCCAACTCAAAAGGTTAACAAGTTGTTCCAACTGTAAAGAGCTTATACTTATATAACGAACAGATTGTATGATAGGAATCTATCTCAGTAATAGTCAAGCTGTTGAATAAGCTTGGGTTTCAAAAGCTTGAAAAGGTTTGCTGGAAGAGACTCTTTTCAATTCTATATCTAATTTATTTATGTTATAATTCTATATTCACTCTGTAATAACGAATTTTATAGAATGGTTTCGCAATAAGTGAATGTACATTATATTCCTCTAAGAAATAAAGATAAGTTAACATAAATAAAAGCTTAGAAATAGGTAAAGTGCAGATATTATGAAGAGACTAACCATGTCCAGGAGTTGCCGGCAATGGTCTCTTGTCAGGCGGAGCGCGTCGCACTGGAGCAGCCGACGCTGGTAGTGGGATCGATGTCTGCAACACCGACACTTGTCTGGGGAAAAAAATAAACAATATTGTAGTTCCCGAAATGGAGGATAAGGCAGTCTAGGTTAAGATAAAGATAGCAAAGATGCCTTAAGCCTAAAACTATTTTAGACCGGCAATCTTTTTTTGTGATGTTTCTTCTTTTGTAAATTCTTGTTCTTTGTGTAGTAGGTACAACAATGAATTTATCTAATAGCTATGTTAAGAACGAATCCAGCTTTTTAGCAGAATTTGTTTTTTTTTTATATAATCTTTACATACAATAAATCAAAACCTACATATAAAACGAATGTTTGGTATCAACATTGTGGTGGTATATACCTCTCTATTAAAATCTATAAACATGTTTTCTTGAGGAAAATATTCTTGAGAAAGCTATTATCGTCAATAAACTTTGTTTGAAATATTAAAATCGTTTGAGAAATTGTTAAGGTGACGTCGTAGCTCATTGGAATTTTAATTAAGTGGAATCGCCAGGGAGCGCCTTTCGACTCAAGGACTCCTTCCTTTTGCCAATTAGGAGCTATTAATCGAAAGGCTATGGAAAACGTATTTTAAAGAGCAGGAACGTTTTACAGGTAATAATTTCATAGATAAAAAGCTATAGTACATTTATGAAACAAAAAATGACAATAAAAACGGAAGATTTACAAACAAAAAAAAAACATACTTACTAAAAACGGAAGGGAACTCGATTGAATAATCTTTTTTTTTAATAAGTCAGCTAACGCACTTCATCACATTTTTTTCCTTATTTGCAACGGTAGAGAGGGTCTCACGACGTTCTTTTGTTTATTTATAAAGCATGCAATGTTCTGGTAAAATGTAATGTCATTTCTAATATCCGATACTCAATCCGATACATCTATTCCGCGTACATACCTACTGCTTGTAAGTATTACACATTCTCTCCGACCACATAGATTATAACCTCGTCTATTATATTGAGTGACAGGACATTACTTTGCCTCTTTAAAGATATTGTGTCGATATTTTGTCTTACTATCAGAAGTCTAAAAAACTCAAGAGTGGCATTTGAGGGCGGTTTATACCCAGCGGTGGGCTAATACGGGCTGTCTATGATGATGATGATGTATCTATCTGAGAACACATAAAAGTTGGTTGTCGAAAAGTTTTTAGAAGCCACTGAAAGGTAATAAATAACGAGTACCGTCTTGGGTCCCTAAAGTTAAGATAAGCATATTTAAATTAGAATTCTAGTTAGCACTTAAATCTAGGTACCAATTTCTGAAAACAGTTTGATGTACTGCTAAGTAAATTGTATAGGGATTAAGTGACATGATATAGCCTTTTTTTAAAAGGTTTAATAAAAATAAATGAATCTAAGTATCTAACTAAGATAGATTCATTTATTTTTAAATATGAGACATAAACATACAAAAAGAAAAATATGTAGGTTCAAAGGTGAACCCTAAAAAAGTTGAGCCCTAAAACCATTTATTGCATCATGTTGGTAACAATTAATTAGGTATAGGTCTTAATTTAAGATTAGAGCCGAAAAACAAAGTTTTACGTATTGGCTTCTACTGGTAATACATGCTCTTTTAGCTTCTAAGATATTAGAGATTAGTGACTAAGATCTTAGTCGTTAGTCTAATAACTAGATTAGTATGAAACTGTACGGTGTCCTTTTCTGAAAGTTCACGCACGACTACCTAAGTTAGTTCATAATGTCAGACTGTTTTGCAAGTTTAATGGAGGAGCTACCCAAGTATGAGAGGTATGCCCATTTAAACACACCTATTCGTGCGACACGTCACGATTTTACTACTACTACCACGTCTACTGGTTAGTAAAATAGGTATTTCATAGCGTATTTTTATATGCACTGAAAAGCTACATGATATCTATAGAACTGAGAAAATGCTTGCGTACAAAAAACAAGTAAATAGCACAAACAAAATAAAATCTGTTTATGATAAGAAAATAGTTTTCTGTCATTTGAAAAATAACTTGCATCAAGGTAAGAGTTTTGTCTTACCTTGATGCAGTTGAACTTTAGTTATGTCACACATCAGTCATACATCGAATCCGATAACAAAACGTTTACAAAAAACTTCTGCTACTGAGCGCTAGATGGCGTTGCTTGGCAGTTAAAAGCTCGTTCGAAGAAACAAAGTAAGATCGATGAGCAGTTCTTGAGTACTTGGAAGTTTCTTAGAGCAAACGATTACATACTAAATTGGTAGTAGTAAGATGGATTGGATTCGATACATCTTAATCGAATGAACTGCAGTCTAGACGAAAGCTTACAACACAGTTCCTGTGAACTTTCAACTTGATTAATAGGTTTAAATAACCTAAGTTGTAGGTTGTAGATCAGACGTTAAGTCTTCCGTAAGAATATGAATATTTTTTTTAAGAACTGTGAAAATAACTAGGTAAACAAAGCTATGGACGATAATAATGCTAATTATGTTATGAATTAAACTAAAGCCAGGTGCACACTACTTGTAATATAAAATAGTAATTGTAAGATTCCGTGAGAACAATTCGAGTTTGTTATTGATTTCTTGGCTCTTGCCCTTTGTTCGATCAAAGCTTGCCGATAATGAGGGCGATATCAAAACAATGAACATCTGGCGCGCGCGCATGCGTACTGCACTGACATGACATGCGCGGGGGAAGTCGGGGGAAGACACGCATAGGGTAAGAATTCAATAACACAAAAACGCGCCATAGGCCGTCATCTTTTAACATCAGATGAGAGTACGATAAAGCGTTTGCCGATATTGCATAAAGAATAACACTAAAGAATATCGCTACACATGAATAATTTCAATTAACCAGTGTTGGGTAGGTAACGCCCGAACGGAAAAAAATGAAAATAATGTTATACTGGTTCCTATTATTTAAGAGAAAATTATTTATTACTAAACAAACTGAGGCAATGTGCAGCATTTTTTATTGCTTTGATAATGAGTGAGATGGTGATTAAATTGTTGGGTAAAAAACTTTCTTACAAAATATGTAAAAAAGTTTGAATGTTATTAAAATGATTATTTAATAATCCACTTTTAAAGGAATTGTTTTATAACAAAGATATCACAGTGCGTTGTTTTCTTTGCGTGTGCGCATGCCTAAAGCGACGTGGATAGAAGCAGGGGCAAGGAACACGATATGCGTGTTCGGGGGATATTGAACCATATCAGTTTACGGTACGCATGCTTGCGTGAATTTGGTGACGGTAATTATGCACAGCTATTTTATTTTACAACCAAAATGTTCCAATAGTTCTAAGTGGGGCGAAGCTTCTACGTAGCGTTGACCTTACACAATTGTTGTTTTTTTATCTGCTACATAGTTTTATCTTGTGGCTGGGTATGCAAGTAGAGGAAGGATGGAAATGAAGTGGTTAGATTGTGTAGATGATGAATGTGAAAGGACTAGAGTCTAGTCCTTTCACATTGTCTAGTCACTAGACTAAGAGTTGACGAACGATAGGAGTTAGTGGAAGAAGAAAACATGTTGTGCCGACTCCACTTAGCGTATAAAGGCTGGGTTATAATGTAGTAGTAGTTATAAATAGTATTAGTATGTAGGTAGGTATTTTTATCTTCTTTTATTTGACATTTAATAGTATTTGCATTTGTTTGACTAGTTATTCAATATTATAAACTAAGAGTTCCCCAAAGGGTTTAGATAAGCACATGTTTCAAAACCTATTCCGGAAGAAACCCTACTTCTGAACCTTCTGTTATTTCCCGGAGCACGCACTTATATAGTAAATTATTAACTTCTACGTTTACATACAACTAACTACTAATAATAAGTATCAGAGATTATATTCTTCACGTGCATATATTTCGGTAATGGTTGAGAACAGAAGGGGGAAGATGATTGGCCATCTTATACGACACGACAATCGCATCAGTAACATCATAGAAGGAAAGGAAGTCAAGGAGGCGGCCTTGGAAAGGAAAAAATGACGTGACTTGCATTGATTACGCAGACAAGAGCGTAGCTCTTTAATAAGAAGAGAAGAGAGCATATATTTAGATGGTTGAGAACAGCTCAGTACCGTGCGGAATGGAAAAAGCAAAGAGAGGCCTATACCCAGCAGTGGGTCAAGTCAGGCTGTGGATGATGATGATGATATATTTAGAATTAATATTTTATGTAGTTGTGTTGCTAAAGTTCGCAGTATACTAGTAGGATGCTAACGAATAGCAGTATCATACGTGACACCAAATACCGGCGCAGTTCAGTTCCGTCCGGAAATGGAGCTTGTCAGTTACCGTCACTAACTT
The DNA here is from genome assembly GCA_932527185.1 of Ecliptopera silaceata. Lineage (NCBI taxonomy): Eukaryota > Metazoa > Arthropoda > Insecta > Lepidoptera > Geometridae > Ecliptopera > Ecliptopera silaceata. The sequence continues at coordinate 7,725,867 of OW052193.1, read as the reverse complement.
CAAACTTATTTAGGAAGCTTGTTGATTTCCCATCACTTTTGGATGTGTGAAATTGAAACTGGTTATACGGCGAATAGCGAGTCTATTCGCCATATGAAATGTGAATAAACTTTTGATCATGTCAAAATAGCTTAAACTTACCTACTTCGGTTTATTTTTAAGTACCGTTTTGAAATTAAATAGTTTTTGAAGTGAAAACTTCTTTAGCGGCGCTGGGTGGGTAAAAACTTTCAAACTCGCGTCAGGGTCACGTGACGTTGATCGAAAAAGCGTAAGATCGAGGGGAAGGGAGAGGAACTAGTATCTCCCACTCTTTCTACCGTACCTGAGTGTGCTGCTCTGTTTAGGCGGCACAGGGCGAAAAATAATAAAAAATAAAAACATAAACATTGTATTCTACCTCATAAATGATAGTACTTTTATACTTATAATTAAACACAACGTTAATATTGAAGTTTTCACTTCTGCCGGCACTCCCGGAGTGCTACCTTTTTTTTTTTTACGTCACTACTCGCTTTTTGTACTAAATAGCGATAACGAAACATTTACTAGGATCCATTACACATAGGACATTGCTCTTGTACCCAAGAAGAATATCACGTTCCTTGCTTGCATCTATAAAAATGTATCCATCGAGATCAAACATTGTTTGACGCTTTACGATATTGATGAAATGTACCTAAGTCGTAAAAGATAGTAAGCGACTTAAGGCAGGTAAGACACATTCTAAAAGAAGATTTAAAATGTTGTATCAAACTAAAATGATCAATAAACAATTAAAATAACAACAAATTAAAATACAATAAAAAAAAATTAAAATAGCCCAATTTTCAGTGGGCAGTGGTTCAAGACTATGGTTAGGTACAATCATGATACAACCTTTCTCAAGTACCTACTTACTTAGTGTAAGTAAGTAGGTACTTTAGAAAATAGAAGTGAAAGTTTATCTACCAGTTTAACAATATCTTTCAGAATGCTACTGCATTTTATTGTTCATTGGAGTTTCGACCTTATTTATAGGGAATACTAGTTTTAGTTGCAATTTATCACCCTGTACAGTTGGTTTAAAAATTAGATCAAGTTTTCAGAATTATTTTACTTTATGTACTTTATTTTTTACATTTTTCATTTGATGTCTTACTACTTTTACTCTATCTTGACTGGAAGGAAACTTTTACATATCTAGGTAGGTACATTAGTAGTAGTTTTACATGTATAGGTATTACATTATTGATTAACTTTTAATTATTGTTTTACAGCCAAGTCTTTTTCTTCTTGGAGCTGCAGCTTTTGCAACTTTTACCAACAATACAATAGTTTCTTTTTGTGTCCCGTTTTTGGGTCAGACACATTTAACAAGGGGGAATTTAGACACGAAGAAGAAGAAGAATAGTCTCTTTGTAATCTATGTTTTACCCGACTACGCGGAGCATAAGGAGGGTTATTGTACTATTATCTTCAGCCTTGAAATGAACTAAGCACTGAATAAAGTACCTACTTCCAAGTTTCATGCACCTTTCACCATTAAAGTTTCTTAGAACCTGAGTCACAACAATGTTAGTCTCAAGTCGTCGCTTATTTGCAAACTTAACTCTTTTCAAGTCATATTTGACAACCATGACTGTTCAAAATTGATTTAGTAAAATAGCCCTTGGCCCCGAGCGTGCTAAATTGTAACGCAAACGGTTCGTATAAGCAGCAGCTAAGGTTCACCAACGTAACGTGTACGTAGCGTGTGCACTGTGCAACTTCGTGTCGCTGTAAACGGCTAACCGCTCATCTTTTTCCCTATGTGTGACAGCGGTTATGACACCATCTTCGGCTCACGTTCGAATGTTGAACGTGTTTGGCTACACGATCCAACAATACGTACGTTGGTGAACCTTAGGTGCTGCTTAAACGACCCGTTTACGTTATAGCAGGGCCCTTCTGACTTACCTTCTCACTTCAGGGGATGTTGGTAGACTCCGGGACTTCCTCTTGCTATGCTGACGGTGGTGTCCCGAATTTGTGTTTCCCATTTTATTGCTTTACAATATCACTGACACTTTATCGAGCAGCTGTTTTGTGTTTCGGACATTTTGACGCTACAGTCTCTTGGCTCATAGTTTAAAATAATATTTGAGTCACATTTAACGGTTTAGTCTTGTTTTGTACTAAACGGAGTTGTTTGAGGCATGATATATGTTTCATTTCTGGCAGCTTAATATTAGTAAAGAAATATTTTAGGTAATTTGCCGGTAGATTGATAATAATTCGTAGGCTGGCTTGTTTAAATAGAAGTAGGTACGTGTTCGTTACTCCCTTTCATTTAATTGTAAGAAAAAAAACGCATGTGTACATATCTATAATGTGTTTTATCATCCATATTCATAAAATTCTAAAACGACGCAGCAACAAAAATAAAGTAACTTAGTAAAATCCCTGTTGTGCTGCAAGAATCCTTCGCTAAACAATTCTGTGAATTATAGACTCGACAATGCCTAAATGCCGCCATTCTCAATTCTTAGTGGACATAACTGACCGACAAATACCAATGTTCGCCTGCTGGCGTAGTTGGAATAACGAAGGTCATGCCTGCAACATCCTAAGGATGAAACTATACTGACACTGATAGATAGATAGATAGCAGAAAACACTTTATTGCACTCCGATTTAAAATTACAAATTGGACTAGAAGAGCGGTATTGAGATATACCATAGGCACTTATGTGGTAATCTAAATCAAAGAGTTTACAAAAACTGAGAACTGAGTAGTAGGTAGGTACTTAATGAAAAAAGCTCATAAACATTTAAAATCCTTGGTAGTACCTTCTTCTAAGGGCTCAGTAAGTATTTTCTTTTGATGGTAGTTATCAATGCAGCATCTGCTGGTGTGCCTATCGTGCCCTAACACCTGCACCAAAGAGGACGTGAAAGCAGCCACAAGCGGTGCTGTAGAGCTTGCAAAATACCTCTCAAAACTTCTAGATAGCATCGACACGATAAGAAAAAGATGGTAGTTATTTATGGTCATGGTAAACAAATTTCATAACTTTGTTGCTATAAGTAGACATAAAACTTAAGAAATAAGCATAGAGAAACCATTTTAAGTTCAGGAAACTTAATAGGGTTTGACACGTTTTCCATAAAGTTTAAATGCACCTTTATAAGGTCAACGCGACTGGCACACCATAAGTAAAAGACCACCTATGTTGGCGACTACAAATATTTTATTCATTAATATACGTTTGAACTTGTTTGTAAATGGCTTACGGCAGATGAATAAATAAAGATTTATCGCATATAATCAATACATAAACCAAAACATTTTATTTATGGACATACATGCTTTGAAATATTTGACTCAATTAATTGTGAGTTGTCTAAAAAATAAGGCTAACGGCCGGTTTTTGGAAACCCAAATCACGATTGATCCGAGTTTGACACATAGTAATTATTTAATTTTTTCGTTGATCATCGTTCGAGAAACCGGCCGTAAGTATTTCAACTCTTATATTTTTATTTTCGTAATAAACAAAATAAGATACAAACAATTATTTGATCACGTCAGTTCCTTAACTTTCTCACCTAATTTGAAACAAAACGTAGTACCAAACAATCGCGAATTACTTTAATAGCAGGATAGAGAGGGTACATAACGATTATTGTCTCAGCGTTCAAAGAACAAGGACAATGGAGAAAAAGTTCTAATTGTGACTGGTTGAAAGAGGTTGTCAACCTTTTATTTGATGTGTCAACTCATATTTAGTAAGCCCATCTATACGTTAACTTACAGAGCCTAAGTTTTGTTTTGATTCAGCACTAGATTAATAAACATAATTTAACATACTTAGGTATCTTAAATAACTTGATAAAATAAAAATATATCAAAGTAAAAACTGCTTGGGATTTTTTTTAACAAATTATATCTATCGACACATTCATGATCGCAAATTTGTTCAGTCAATAAAACACAGTTTTTTGTTAAATTGACATAAAATCGTAAAGCTCTATGTATCCATTCGAAACTTTTCTAAATGAAAAACCCTAATTAAAAATACTAGTGATTAATGATGTCTAGAATGTCAGAAGATACCATTATTAATGTTCAGACCTTAACTGACAGGTATTTAAGCTAGGATATTGAACTGAAACTTAATTTGTCTATTGTGAATGTTTGTGGTAGTAGTTGAGACAGAATAATGCGGCTTTAGATGCATTTATAATATCAAAGAGGGCGCAGTCGGCACGCATCGGAGCGTGAGGCAAATAGACTTTATGGAGGCTTCACGTCTGTTTGTAGACACTCAATATTACCTACATAGACTATAAATTATGCTATTCATATATATAATAATATATTAGGGACAATACCCGTTGCGTAGAATAGTCCTATCGAAAACTCGTTTATCTTTATTTTGTATTGTCCACAATAAACTTATAAAATAAAATCAGAAAACGGGACATGTACAAAGGCGAACAAAGACGAGGCTTAACCCTAAAAAGAGTTTTCTTCCAGCAAACCTTTGAGGCTAGAGATAGGTTATTACAGAGGTTTATTTGGCTGTAAAATGAACAACTTCTAAAGAATTAACTTTTCCGATCTAACAATATTCTAATCTTAGGTAACATCTAAGCACAGACAAAACTAAAGACTTGGTTAAAATCAAATCCACAATCCGCGAGAACTGACCTGTCAAAATGATTTCAATTTTAATCGAGTCCCAGATTCAAAATCTAGTTTAAGTTTTTATATTAAGTATGTAAGGTATATGTATAATGTTCCCTTGTAATAATATTATTATACGTGACTTCGGTGCACGATAAACAAACTACAAAATAATTTGTTGAATACGTAATTTGGGTTCGTAACAATAACGGCTATTGTCACTTATCTACGGACATGCACCACTGCGCGAGCTTTGATACTTTTGTATAAATGGTTCTTTTGTTACACTAAAAGCATAAATATAAAGTTTCTGTTCATTCATACTGTGACTTTATTACTATTATTGGTACACTAATGTTTAACAGAAGCTACGATCGGTAGATTTTTGAATAACTTATTTTATTTATTTAATGTTTACAGAAATAGGGTCCTTTATAATATCTATAGGTATGCACCTAAAAAAATATGTAAAAAAAAACGTGTGGCACTCGGGGACTGCCGCGGTAAAGCTATTGCATAGCACTTTTTGCTGGATTACACATTGCTAGTGTTAGGTTATTTTCGTTAGGTTTTTTCATTACGGAATTTCTGGATTCGGTCTCCACGCTCAAGGCCCGCGATAGAAGCCGCAATAGCTTAAAAACAATCAATGCAAGTGTATCTCACATTTGGACCTATTATAGAAAAAAACATCTGACCTCTGAAGTAATCAAACTTGTGTTTCAGAAGTCAGAAAGAACTTTCGATCATTTTAAGTTCAAAGTCTTACATAATATATCGCTGATCGTATAATAAAACAATTCACTGTAGGCAAGAGTGTTGCTCTGAGACTAAATGCAAAGATATACAGAGGTGAGTAAATAATTCATGAGCACTTTATTTAACCCGGCATAGGCCTATTATTATACAGCGACTTCCACAATAGTATTGCCAGCTAAAAAAAGTGATCTGTTATATTGAAAAAGAAACGCTTAAGCTCTGAATCATAATATTTCATATAATTGGGATAGATATATACGAGTAAATCATGGAATTTGAAGGCAATTAGATATAAAACAAACTTTACATTTAAAAAGAAGAAGAAGAAATTTGAATCGGTTTGCTGGGGATAAAATTGCGCTTAAACAAAAGTTAGGTAAGCAAGGTTTGGCATTTTTATAAATACATTGTCAAATTAAATCACAAGTGCCAAGATTTTTAAATACACTCAATACTCCTAAATCATAGATTTTTCCATGTTTTGCAGACTTAATAAACAAAACATAAAGTTAACAGGCGAAACGTATCGTACACTTCTAAATCTTTCACTGTGACTGCAGGATAAATCTAGATCTTGGTTATAAAGTGCTCTGTCCACGCGAGATGCATCACTGAATGTATTTTAGGTAGAACACCTTTTGTGGTTTTCTCAACTTTACTGAGAAATATGCGTCATGATTGGTTTATTTAAACAGTTGAATATCTATGGACTAATATTTATATAAGTGTTTTCAATAGTCAGATTTACGACAGTTGAGTCAGACTCTTGGAATTTCTCTTTTTTTTTGCTGATTGTTCGCATCAGTTTCTGTTGTTATGTCAACTTTACTATCAATGACACAACCATACTCATAGCGATATTCAGTAAAAACTACGAATTACTTTATGTTATTGGTGTCTTTTTTTATTGCAATATAGGCAAACGCTTGACCGCAATTTCATTCAATTTCATGTTAAATGATGAGGCCTGCGGTGTCTCAGTTCGTGTTATGCATAGGTATGAGATATCAATGATAAAAGAGTATTTTGGGCCTGATATTTCAGCGTCCAGCTATTAGCTCCCATATTTTGAACCAATTACAAGGGTGGTAACAATACTCTGTAAAACAAAGAGTATAATGCTAGTTACTTAGTCAGAAAGTGATTGACCTTACAAACAGCCAAGCACAGTCAATACATCACAGAGCTTAATAAAGACCGCGCGAGCTTTGTCTACACAAACATAAATTGCATTTCGTAGAAACACGGTGGAGTTCCAATGCAAATACAATTCTGTTTTATGTTAATTTGTATACTGAATCTGTGAGAATTAGCGAGGTTTATACGTTTAACTCAATATTGTCTTATTAGTAAGCGATGGTTTGATAAATTATTATCGATAAATTATGGATCAATGCTGGTTTAGAAAGGTTGAGTTCTCCTACCATTTAGGGTTGCAACTTGCAAAGCTGTGTTGCCATAAAACATAATTTTAAATGCCAGTCGCAGTCCAACACAAAACAAACGAATTCAAATATTCGAAAACAGATTTACGCACCAAACTTTTATTTGTAAATTGAATCGTTTTAAAAAAGCAATTGCCTAGTATTGTTTATTTTTATCTGTGCTACAAAATGGCAGACAGGATCATCTGAGTTCAATTATATTTTACCTTTGACTAATCTATTTTGAATTGTTCGTTTTAATGGAACAGATATTCGTTTTGTGAGCAACTACTCCGATTAATTTAGTAGATTAGAGACCGTTGTTGACAGCAACATTGTATCAAAACAATTATTGGAAGCATAATGTGCTCAAGCTAAATTATTGGTATTCTATCGGCGCCATCAGAATTTATGATATTATTGTCATAGAACGTTTTTCTCTATAAAACTTTGTGCTTGGAATTTAAAATTATCTTTGAATCTAATTCAAGTTAAAAATATTTTGTTTAGAAGACAATTTCATTACGTTTTTTAAGGAACATAAAAATTAATAAGTTCGAGAAAGGAAAATCATTTTATTTTTATTTAATGTATTTCACAGTGTTTACATACTTAGTGTATACTTAAAATAGATTTGCATAAATAGTGTACCAACCTATACTAAACTAGCACACTATTTTATTCAAGTACTTAAGACGCAGCAAAATTCTAATTTTTTTAAAGATTTTTGTTAAGTAAAAGCAAATAAATTTAGCCTGCACAATACCGAGATATATACAGGCTGTTTATTTAAACGAGACAGGGAAAATGTGTTCGCGGGTTGATCCACTACTTCAAGTTTCGAGATACGGCGATTTCCAAAAATGTTTACAATTCAAAATCTGGTTTTTAATTTGGCGTAAACGTTTGTGTCAAGACATTGCTTATGATCTATTAATTTAACACAATGTTGATGTTTTATGTATTCATTGTTGTACGTAGAAGTAAGATCCTAACACTAATGTGGGTTATAGTAGGTTGTAAATACAATATAGGAATAATAAAAAAAATATATGTATGTACTTATTTAAAAAAAATGTATAAGTAAGTACTTATTTTTTTTTCAGCAATCTAGTTCCCATGGTATAAGCTTTGCTTAGTTTGGGACTAGAGTGTGATGAGTGAAATGTCTATGAATATTTATATTTATTTATACATTTAGTAGGTTGGTTTTTATGGTTTAATATCGAACAGAAATGCTGTAGAAACTTACAATTAAGATGAAAATCGTTTATTGTTTTTGACAGGCCTCTTTTTTGTTCTAATAAAAAATAGTTACAGAAAATATTATACGCGTTCGTCTTGATACTTGTGCTGCAGTGCATTACGCTGCAAAATCGTATTTTCGATCAGCAGCGAGCAGTTAATAGCATAAAACCATGCTATGGGATTTCAATGAGTTAATTAGAGCCAGTAAGTAGATCCCAGACTAATATGTTTGTTATGCTTTAGCGTGTTTATTTATTTGTTTTTCAAAATTATATTTTGACTTTTACAATTTAAAATTATCACATTAACATAATTAATATTTAAAGACTGTTGATTAAAACAATGCTAACCATCCAAATTTTATATATAAATTTTTGATTCATATTCACAAGACTGTATTTGCTTAAAAAAATAATGCTGATCTAATACATACCAATTAAACTTTAGCTATATTCACAAAATGTTCCAACTACTTTAAAGATACATTTTACTATTCTTCCCCAGAACACGATAACACAAATTTCCATACAATTTATCACAAGATGCAATGTCATATATTTTCATTAGCAAAAGCTTACAGTACCTGTGGGTCCAGAAACCTGACGGTAAGTTAGATTTATTTCACCACCCACCTTTCTCCCTTCCGTGCCTTGTCGCTCAGCGCTAGAGACTTTACAGAATTTGTAGAACCACTTACATTTTCTTTTATTTATTGTTCTTTTAAAAGTTTTGTTTTAAAGTTATGCCATGAAAAATGACTTGAAATGTTTTGGAACTTTTTGATGTCATTTTTTAATCCAAAGCTCTGCGTATTTTATGACTGTATCATATTCTATGTCGACACGACACGTCACACTGTAGGTATGTTATAAGTACCTTTTTTTTGACATCGTGTCGGTATAAACATCGATATTTATATTTGAATGATATTTGAATGATACTCGTATGTAACTAGTAGTTACATACGAGTATCAGTAGTTTATTGTAGTGTAGCTAATAACTACACTACGATAAAAATAAATGATTGTTCTTATTTCATTTATAAGGTGATATCGTGTCGTTGTCAATAAATGCAGACTTCATAAGAATCATTAATTTGTATAGGTGTACCCGTTATTCAATAAATTCGAAAGCTTCACATATTCTTGCTATAAATAAAATTATCTCTTTGCGAGCAAGTGTTATTTACTTAATTAAATTAATTTTAATGTAAACAGCACACTCACATTTATTGTAGTAATAAATTGTTCGAAGCAACATCTTCGATTCAATATTACAACTACCGGTTGATGAGATAAAGGTCGTTATTCTCTTAATTAAATTTATGAACCTTCACCTATACTTGTCTTGTTTTCATTGGACTTCTAAACACATTGTATTTGGATGAGCTTTCCCTAGAACTAAAAGAACCCTAGACTACTGGGTTATTTAAGTTTTAGAGAAAGGTTAACCGAATGTGATGTTTTGAAGCGGTTTAAAAAATATACGAGTTATAAGTTATTGTTGCCTCATAAAATCAGGTAAACTATTGACTTGTGTCAAACAAAAACAAGTGTACCTTTGTATCTTTGACTATTTTTTACTAAAAAATAAAAAAACTTTATTGAGGTGTTAGAGACTTGGTACATGGCACGTTCAAATAAACGAATATATCTTCAAAAGGCGGTCTTATTGGCGGCGCATTTAGCGATTTCTTCCAGGCAAACCGTAACTTAAATCTAGACTAGGAACTAAGAGAATACCTAAGAGAGAAATAACTCTAACTAAATCATTGAAATAGGAAAATCTCTTGGTCATATTGTTTATTGATACCGATAACAGTATTTTTTCTTAAATTGATTACAAAACAGTGCGTGCGCATAAAATATTAGTTATAAAACGGTCGCTCAACTGAGGCTATTATCGATTATTTGTGAGAACTATTGTTGTGAGCAGACGGGGCGCAGAATCTTTAGGGTGGCCACCCCTTCCGAGCATCAAACAATGTTCAACTCATTTCTGTGGCAAACACATTTAAACATGTTACAGCACACGTTTTAATCTATACTTATAATAAATCTGTAGAGAGGTCAATTCTGTACATGAAATATATTTAAAAAAAAACTATCAGGGGGTGATTAGTGATCGATACTGATGCCAAAAATGCAATCAGTAAATTTTTTGTCTGTCTGTCTGTATGTTCCTTATAGAAACAAAAACTACTCGACGGATTTTAACGAAACTTGGTACAATTATTCTTCATACTCCTGGGCAGGTTATAGGATACTTTTCATCACGCTACAATCAATAGGAGCAGAGTAGTGAAGGAAAAACGGGAGAAGTTACTCTATTTTTTAAGCTTCCTTCGCGTGTGCAGCCTTAATGGTTAAAGTTACATAGAAATCATGTATGACGGAAATATTCTACATAAAATTGTCTAAAAAATATCCCACAACAGTATATGTCTATCTTTTATGGTTGACTCACAATAAAACGTGTAACTCCGGACAGCTTACCAGTTCGGAGCATTCTGATTATATTTGTTTACTCTTACGTTTATAATACTCTCACTCATCCCTAATTTAAAAAAGTTAACATTATTACCTATTCAATAAAAAAATAATCATCGAAATCAGTATAGAAAAACCAAACTTATACCTACATGAAATAAGCCATCGCGCCGTCGCGTCGCACGTAAAGTTTGAAATTTGTTGTGTTTACCACTAGATGGCGTTACTGTGCACGTATCCTAGATCGCGCTATCGGTGCGTTTTGGCAATGTGTTATAAGTCGGTCGGTATTTAACAATCGTTTCGTTAATTTGCGTTATCTTGATAAGTTATTTAGAGTTGCGTACCCGATTACCGCTTGAATGACGAATAAATATTTAAAAACAAAATGTTAAATAATCATAATTAAATAATCATAAGGGGGCGCTCATAGTCTCATACAATAACATAATTTACTTAGATGTTTTGTTTTTTTAAATATAAATAACATTTTATAAAAAATATATATAAGTACATATATGTACTTACATAAATAGGTAAGTACAAATATTATAAATAGGTAAAGTTTGTGTATTTGTTAAATTGTAAGGGGTAATCTCGGGATCTACTGAACCGATTTTAAAAATTATTTTACCAATACAAAGTTACATTAGGCTTTTACGTGGTAGTCCGTTTTGCTAAGTGAATCGGAGAAAAAACGGTCGAATGAAAGCGTTTCTTACGAACGCTGCCTTAACTATGAAATATATATTTTTATGTTCTAGAGAAAAGATGTGACGCTTGATAATGCCTACAAAAAGTCAACGAGAGCTTAATAATAATGTCTTACTTTTATATTTAATAAAAAATAATGTCCAACGAAGTGGGCACGTGTCAGCTAGTAATAAAATATATCTAGATCAATGCGGCAATGCAGTTTCTTGGAAACGCTTCCGATTAGTACCTACTGATCTGATCTGGTTTTAAGAGCTATCTGTAGATTACAGTGATAATGCGGGATAGATTAATTGTTTCAAGCATATTTTTAAAATCGGAGGCCTAGACCCAATTTGGGGTTGATGCGCCAGGACAGTAAGTAAATAAGTTTTTTTTTTAATAACGCAAATGATCTTTATAATTTTTTTAGTAATTAATTACAAAAAAAATAAAAAAAAGAATGGTAACTCTCATAAAACACTCGGAAGTAAACAAAACTGGTATCGTAAAAACATTTGAATATTGGGTTTTATTGCCATTGTTTGTGTACTTTCCATGGGTAAGTTGCTGTGGTTTAGTTTTTGGTTTAGTTTTACTTTCGTGGGGGTTTGGTTTCCGGTGCGTGTTAAAGACACATTCGTATTTAAACTCGTGAGGAATGAACCAGCGGCTCTGCGATACTTGAGTTTCAAATGTGACATTTTACACTTAACATAAATAAGCATAATGTTTACTACAATTTGTAATTTTTTGTGAGACGTAGGTAGTAAATAAATATATGAATATTACATATTTAGTTCCAAATTAAACATATTTTCTGAGATGGGAGCTAGATAGTGGCTAGAATGCTTACTCGTACATAAACATTGTTTTAAGTGTTTTAGCAGAAGGTACTTAGCTCACTACGCAGTTTTAGCTAATTGAAATTTATTCCTTTCAAGATTGAAGGGAAATTGTGTGAAATTTAATTTCTACCCGTTTCAATCAACTTGACTATTACTTTCCTGCTATCAATATCACCACTCTAGTTAACTAACATAAAGTTGTATAAGATATTTGTATGAGATAGCTTGTTGATTTTTTTTTGAATTAAAATCTAGAACATAGTTTTTGAAATATGAAACCATCCAATGCTATGAACAAGCCTCTCGACGTTGGTTTTCTTCACCGTTTTAGGGTGCAAGCATTGCGCTCATAGATTTTAGAAATAGAAATCTAATTTGAACTTTAGAACTAGAAGGAAGGTTCACTCCCACTAGACCAGTGTCAATTCTTATTACACCCTGTATAGAAATCTCGTAAAGATTTATTGTAAATAACAAAAACGAGTGTGCAATAAATGCCAGGCTCGTCCAAACTCGTTGGCCCCATGCAAAGCTAAATTGTAATTTATTCGAGTGTTGCATTGCAGTGCTCTGCAGCGACCGGCTGCACGCCCACAAACAAGGCACAACGCCGCAATGGAACTGGTTTGCTGATAAACGCACACATTATACTGATAAGTACCTACCTAAAGCTATAGTGCAACTGAGTTCAGATACGTAGAATGGGCGTATTTGACAATGTTTTTTTAAGGTGCATGTAATTTATCAGGTTAAGTGATTCTTTGATGTTATAGAGATACTACAAGCTATTGAAATCAGGGTTTACTCGTTATCACGTTTGGAAATCGATACATAATATCCACTTCACTTTTTATAAAATAAAAACCTACTACTAAGTAATAAATTGAAAGATTTATTACATATACAGATTCTTTCAAGATTTAAATAAATAAATAATTATTTATTGAAATCATAAGTAGATATCATTTAAACTTTACTATTTCATGTAAATCTTGTTCTACAGTAATTGTTACATTACAAAAACCTCTTTGGTAAAAAGTAGGTCCTGAAGTGCTGTATTTAAAAAAAAAACTTAACTTGCCAAACCTTTTTGGAGTACACTGTACCTAGTGCAGTGCTTCGAGTTCTATCTACGCAACACACTACGGTAGAAATCGCAAATTGCAATCAAATGTCGTTTTCGAGCAAAGAATATTTTATTCTGCAGCTTTGCATACTATTCAGCTTTTGCAATCGGATTTACGAAAGTAGAAAAGCTTGTTTATTTATTTATATAGACTAATCGTAGGTGGAAAATAAAATCACTTTATAGATCTTGTTGAAGCAAGAACTTAATTAAAATGTTTACTTGCCTATCATTTTTTAATTTGCAATGACAAAACGGGTGTTTTGTCATTGTGGTGTTTAATATTTTTTTCTTATCATTAAATTATTGAAATAGTAATAATGATATTCATGTTATTTTAGAATTATTAATAATGCTTAGGTACGTTCTATCAAAACATAGTTTACCTACTACTAATTGCTTTGATTAAACATTTTGAGGTAGATATTACTTATTTTTTTACATGATTAGGTACTTATTAGCTACATTGAACCTAAAGGATAATTTCAACCATTGAAACACGGTATTTGTATAATTAGAATGATTCCCTACAAGGTATAAAGCTATTTAAAAAAAACCACATTATAAGTAAAACAGAATTATTGAAAATAAATAAATCCTGGACCTGTGCTTTGTTCTATAAGACCCAGACCCTTTCTATTTATTGTTGTGCTAGCTATTACCAGAGACTAGTATAAATAGTCTCTGCTATTACTATATTAATGAAATAATTGTTTTGAATTTAATGGGGTTGTAGACCTTCTGTAATTGTTAAATGTTGAATCGTATCTTGACCGTAAATTATGCACACAACTCGTTTCTATTCTAAATAGGCTTTCTAGTTATAGCACAAGAGACTCACTTACATAGAACATAAATCAACTTGATGGAGGATTATTGCGAATGCGCACACAAAGTGACCTATACGTATACCTACTATAGCGATGTTATATAATATAACTCATGTCTACTTGCTATACATGAAAAATAGCAAATATATATAGCAAATGTTTTTGTGATGATTTTTGACAGGCGTCACCGCTCAGTTGGTAGTAGCTGCCTTCCATGCTGTGGGTCGTGGGTTCGATTCCCACCAAGAGCAAATGTTTGTGTGATGAACATAAATATTTGTTCTGTGTCTGGGTGTTACTATGTATTCCATGTACTTATGTATTTAAGAAAAAAAAAGCAAGTATATAAGTATTCTGTCAGCAATCTAGTTTCCATAGTAAAAACTTTGCTTAGTTTGGGACTAGAGTGTAATGTGTGAAATGTCCGTAAATATATATATTTGTTGTGGTCTGGTTTCTATGTATTCTATGTATGTATTTACAATAAATTATAAAAGTACCTAGTTCCCATAGTACGAGAACATGCTTATAATACATCAGCTTTGCTTAGTTCGGAGAGCGTGATGTGTGAATGTTCCGTGAATATTTATTTAATATATCTATCTTCTATACTTATAATAAAACTGTAGAGAGGTCAATTCTGTACATGAAATATATTTAAAAAAAAACTATCAGGGGGTGATTAGTGATCGATACTGATGCCAAAAATGCAATCAGTAAAATTTTTGTCTGTCTGTCTGTCTGTCTGTCTGTCTGTCTGTCTGTATGTTCCTTATAGAAACAAAAACTACTCGACGGATTTTAACGAAACTTGGTACAATTATTCTTCATACTTCTGGGCAGGTTATAGGATACTTTTCATCACGCTACAATCAATAGGAGCAGAGTAGTGAAGGGAAATGTCGGGAAAACGGGAGAAGTTACTCCGTTTTTTAAGCTTCCGTCGCGTGTGCAGCCTTAATGGTTAAAGTTACATAGAAATCATGTATGACGGAAATATTCTACATAAAATTGTCTAAAAAATATTCCTCTACAGCATATGTCTATCTTTTATGGTTGACTCACAATAACACGTGTAACTCCTGATAGCTTAGCAGTTCGGAGCATTCTGATTATATTTGTTTACTAAGAGTTAATATGTTTATAATACTCTCACTCATCCCTAATTTAAAAAAGTTTACATAATTACCTATTCAATAACAAAAAAATCATAGAAATCGGTATAGAAACACCAAACTTATACATGAAATAAGCCATCGCGCCGTCGCGCGTCGTACGTGAATACTCAAATCGAGTAAAGTTCGAAATTTGTTGTGTTTACCACTAGATGGCGCTACTGTGCACGAACCCTAGATCGCGCTATCGGTGCGTTTTGGCAATGTGTTATAAGTCGGTCGGTACATAGCATTAGTTTCGTTAAATTGAGTTATCTTTTTAAGTTATTTAGGGTTGCGTACCCGATTACCGCCTAAATGACGAATAGATATTTAAAAACAAAATGTTAAATAATCAAGGGGGCGCTCATAGTCTCATACAAAAACATAATTTTCTTAGATGGTCTGTTTTGAATAATAATTTGTAAAAAATATATAGGTACTTACGGTCTATCTTATAAAAAGTTAGCGCAGACTTGAAGTACTAATTACCATACGTAATGACTTAAAGTCAACGCTAACTTTTTATAAGATAGGGGGCTAATCTATACTTATAATAATCTATACTAATATTATAAAGAGGAAAAGTTTGTGTATTTGTTAAATTGTAAGAGGTAATCTCGGGATCTACTGAACCGATTTTAAAAATTCTTTCACCAATAGAAAGTTACATTATTGCTGAGAGTCATAGGCTATATAAAAAACCGAAAAATAAAAAGGCATTTACGTGGTAGGTAGTCCGTTTTGCAAAGTGAATCGGAGAAAAGACGGTCGAATGAAAGCGTTTTTTACGAACTCTATATTTTTGAGTTCTAGAGAAAAAATGTGGAGCTTGAGAATGCCTACAAAAAAGTCAACGACAGCATTATGTCTTACTTTTGTATTTAATAAAAATTATACCCAACGAAGTGGGCACGTGTCAGCTAGTCCGACATAAAACAAGACTATGTTATGTTATCTCACTATTATCTATTACTATCGAGTTTTCTATACCAAAGAGTTTTTAATCCCACATGCGACTTAGTATTCCTTCACACGACTAAAATAACACGCGAGGTTTACACTTAGTATGTTCATGCTTTGTATGTGTGTGATATCTCCTTCCTGTATTTTGCTCTTCGTGTGTTCATAACAAAATTAACAGGATTCGTATTATGTAAACACAGAAAGTTCAGTTCAGTAGTGCATTGTAGCAATAAGTACCTAAATGCTAAAACTTTCTCCCGGTTCATTTGTTATATATATATAAGCACGATAAGTTGGTTACACATATATGATTTTATTATGTAATTGAAATACTTACCTAAGTTTTGAATGGAGTACAAAAAATAATTAAAATATTATTTTTATTTTAAAAAGTTATTGATATTAGCTTCAACTGCTCTTTTTTTATCTGGAGAAAGCTCCAATATCTGTTTTTTCTTTACATGGTTAGTACAGTATCTAACGTATGGAAATTGCTAGAAAATGCTTAGCTCTAGGCTGAAACTGGAGGCTCCAGCTAATTGAAAATATAAAGACAACTATTAAGTACAGCAAGCATACATTTTTATCACCAAAAGCAAGAGAAAGTACTTAATAAAATAGGCAATACAAACGACAAAGTCAATAACTCCATTTCCCTCATCGATAAAGTTCAGAAAGCTATTACGTACACTACAGGGGATCCATTTGAGCGAATCAGACTGTATGTTAAAGATCTTTATTGAGCAACCTGAGACCAGTCTAAGCAACCAGGCACCCGTGGGCGTAGGACCCGATAGCCAGTCCAGTGCACAGCTTCTCTAGACAACTGACTGTTATAACGAATCGCAAACAAAAATCTACCTCTCAAGATTGCTCGCCGGAATCATATCTGCAGAACTTTGACAGCAACAGGAGGCAAGAACTACAATTGAGTACCAACTTAATAACTGTCGTACAAATTAAAACGATCGATAAAAGAACTACTATTTCTATACATAAATAGATAAAGCATTTAAGTATTTGACATACACAAATTACATTAGAAGAGCAGTAAGAAGAAAGAATGGTAAACCTAAATCTATACTACTTAGTTCAATTCATTTTGACACATGATACGACAAAACTTTGCAGTGAACTTTTTGACCTAAATGTACTTTGAATCTTTTATAAAATTATGGCACAGATAGAATACACATAATTACCGTGAAAGTTTAAATAGTCTTGAAAATAGTCTTTATTATAAACAAGTGGTGTAGGTACATAAATTGGGTTGGGAACTCATCTTTTAAGTTTTTCAACCTGTGTTAGTTTAAGAATAATAAAAGATAAAAAGTTTTTGTTTAAATAGTCCGTGATAGTCACTTGTTTAGGGGTTCTGAAGTGAACAGGCTCTGAACAAACGCAATAAGTTAATGCGAAACTCGTTGTAATGCACTCCAATCCGAGAATAAGCCGAGTCTTATGAGATAGCCTCACATGATTTAACTTCTATATATGGTTAGGACACAAATAAGGTAGGAATAACTAAATGGTTTTTGCTACCTCTTTTTTATAAGTAAAACCTATTGTATAAAAAAGCTCTTTCGGAGCTTGATACGTGTCAGAAAATTGTTCTGACTGGTTCTCCAAACAGTTTGACTTTAAAGAGCTTTTTGTAAATATCGTGCTAGATCGAGTAGTTAAGTGCTTACATAGGTGAACCTACGCCTGTCAGTGCACTCCACAAAAGTGTATTTCATCCTCATAAGTCACACTTAATTGAAAGTGCTTTTAACTACAGCTGTTCCTAATTTAACAAGCTAATTGACGACAAACGCTGACCATACTTCAACTTTTATTATATAATCGTACAAAGCTGAGAGATCCTCGTAATATTTTCGATAATAACACACAACAACAATGAAAATCCAGATAAAAACATGCAAACATAAATCTAATTTACCAAAAGCTCGAATTAAGTCAGAGCTTAACGTGATTCACGCGTAAACAAAACAACCACTTCTCCAAATAGGTATAAAACGTAAACATGGAACGCATCGTTGCGTCGAACAACTCCGATTAGGTGATACTGTTAGTTATTCCGTGGCGTTGGTTTGATCTATAAATAGGTAAATCTTTGCACACCATAAACAATAATCCACTCGATTTGTCACACTCGCGACGCGGTGTTTAGTTCAGTAAGCAGCGCGTGCGACGAAAAGCGGTGAGCCGCGCGCGACCATCTCGTCCGCACGAGTCCGCACGACAGACAAAACAGTGAACAGAAAGGGCCTTCGCCCCTTCCGAATCCGTGATCGCGCGGGATGCAGCGATCCTAATGGCGGCGCTTAGGGCTGTCAAAGCCCTTTACGCTCTTGGGCTCGTGAACGCCAAAGTTCACTCAAGCAGCACTTAAGTATTTTTGACACTTTTTCATACTTCACTACGTTCTCGACTTTAAGAAATATAAAGCTCAGTACAAAAAAGACAAGGTCAATTGCGCTTTTCAAACTGGATGATGCTAGGTGCTCCCGTGACCTTCTGGCAAAAAAATCTGATTGAACTTACTGCATAGTGAACCCGTTAGAGTGTGAATCGGTATTTGCCATTCAAAGTGTTTCTAATGATAAAATAAAAGTAATGTCAATTAGCAGAATGACTGGATCAATTTTGATCGTATTTTTTTAAATGTTTTTGTATACATTTTTAACTGCAAAAAATAGTAATAAGTACTACACTAGCATCAGCCCTAAGGGCCTAGAGATATGAAAAACTGACGGTACGGGTGCCATCTGCGAAGGGTCCCTCTGCATTAGCGGGATGACGTTATGCACTCCCTAAAGGATCGTGGCTTATCTCGTTAAATCAGCCGTTCCGCAGATACATTTACACCACCGAAACGGTAAAAAGCTTCAATATACCTTCCACCATTCTATCGGAAGATCTTGCCAACCAATGAATTTGATATAACCTTTGGGAGTGCGTGATAATTCTCATGGCAACCCTCACACACCATGGTACATAAATACACAGTTTAAAGTTTTAATAAACAAAACCCGCAATAAATTTTGTACCGAGTCTGTACGCCTTGAACATTATTTAAGCTTTTTTTAATGAGAAGTGTCCGATGGATATTTAAGCATCGTTTATTTGAGATTCAATATGATACTAATTTTATAGCTCACACATAAAGAAAATAATAAAAGAAATAGCCTCGAGCATAAATTGAAATTATGGCTAGAAACTGTAGATTTATTGTCGTGGTTACCTCTCGCTGAACAATATATTTTGTATAGTTATATTTGGAGGGTGAGGGTGCTTGCGTCACTATGAATTTATACTACTTATCGATAATGACATTAATATCCATTAAAGCCTGTATATTGACTGTTTATTAGTAAAACCTTATAACGAATCCTCAAAATATTACATTGGTACTGATTTGGATCAGTTGAGCTATCTATAGATCGTTTGCAACGATCTGTAGATAGCTCAACTGCTTCTTATGTATTTTATATGCCAATGTATCTACATTTTGTAAATACTGTAATAGTCGTAAGTTTGTTTGTGAATAAAGTCAGTATTTAAATATTACATTAGCAGGAGACAAATGTTTATACTCCTAAAGGACTAAGACTTACAAATATTTGTTTTAGAACAATGTGTAAACAGCTTGGTTGCGTTTTAAGAAAAAAGTTGTTTGGTTCAAACATCATTATTCTTGTTTGTGTAAAATGTGTTTACTTAAATAATAATAAAAGAAATATGCAAGCAGTCCACACCAGCTGGCAGACCCCTGTTAAGTTACATGGAGTGTGTATCGGCCAGTAGCCGTATTTTTTACGATGCCATCAAAACGGTATTTACTAACCATATATTTTAGGTGCTAACTACTTGCAATGTTTCAGCTTTAGATATATATATTTCATGGGCATTCACTCATCACACTCTAGTCCCAAACTAAGTAAAGCTTATACTATAGAAACTAGATTGCTGATAGAATACTTAATATACATTTTTTTTGTAAATACATACGTAGTAACACCCAGACACAGAACAAATACAAATACGTATTTATGTTCATCACACAAACACTTGCTCTGAGTAGAAATCGAACCCACGACCCACAGCATGGAAGGCAGAGCTACAACCAACTAAGCTGTGACGCCTGTCAAATTGTAGTTGAAAATATTTTCAAAGTCAGAAAACGCTAAAACGTAGGTATCGCGTTTTAGAAGCCACTGGGTATTTATCCAGTGGCTTAAAATCTACTTTACGACGTTTGTAGAACAATGCGGAAGTGCCCGGCTTCGGTTCAGTTCAGAATCAACTAATTCCTATAACGCCTGTAAACGGATCGAACTATTCGTGGAACGTCTACTACCCAATGATTTATAATAGGAACGTGAGAAAATATGAATTATTTTAGTTCGTGAGAGTAGTGAACTTAGGAAGTGTCATGGCATTCGTTTTACCACTTCAAGCTGTCGTTATGAAGAAGGTGTCACATCAATCTTTTGAGCCTCGACAATTAATCGCTTTCAAAATTATTTCTGGGCGTCTAGTCGAAGCGACGCGTGACCCGAGGGCTGGTGAGTATCTGACCCAACGTATCAGCATTGCTATTCAGCGCGGCAATGCAACCAGTGTCTTGGGTACGCTTCCGATTGGTACTGATTTGGATCAGTTGAACTATCTATAGATCGTTTGCAACGGTCTGTAGATAGCTCAACTGTTTCTTATGTATTTTATATGACAATGTACATTTTGTAAATACTGTATAGTCGTAAGTTTGTTTGTGAATAAAGTTTTTAGTAATTAATAGCCCTTTTCATGAGGATGATGATTAATCTTACAAAGAATTTTTTTCATTTAACATTGTCTTAAATTATTATAACAGTGTTTTATAAATTATAAGTAAGTAAATAAATATTCATGGACAAACCACACACCTATCTAGTCGTAAACTAAGCAAAGCTTGTATTATGGGAACTAGATTGCTATTGATATAATACTACTTTTTTTTGTTGTAAATAGGTACATAGAATACATAGACCCAGACACAGAATAAATATTTATGTTCATCACATAAACATGTGTTCTGGGCGGAAATCGAACCCACGACCCATAGCATGGAAGGCAGAGCTACTATCAACTGAGCTGTGACACCTATCATCAATTGAGATTACTTTAGATATTTCTTTTTAAATCTTGTTAAAGTTAATCATACCTTGTCTCAAAATATAATTTACCCATACTTTGCAATTCATATTTTTAACATCAATCTACTGATACTCTGGCATCGGATTAAACGAAGTATTGAACTTGTTTTACGAGGGCGTAAAGAGTGCAGTTTAATATACGGAATTCTCAAAAAGGGCCCGTCATGTCCAGCCTCGATCATAAAATGAATAACTGCGCGTAATCGTGTTGGGGAATAAGATTATTACTCTCTTGATTATTTGAAAACAGCCGTGATATTCGTTGAATCTTTATCTAACAAAGAAACCAAGATCTTTTTTTATTTATTTTTTTAGTATTTAGTTCGTCGCTTGACACATTAAGTAGACATAGGCTAAGACTGAAATAGAGATAAAACTAAGCTTATAAACATATACGAGTAAGTTAAATTTGACAAAATTCTATTGCAGTTTTTTTTATATTAAAATTATGATGTCCGTTTTAAATGTAAACAAGAACTATAAAACTACTGTTAATTTCGTATTTTCTCTGCATCGGCACAATGCTAGGAATATTATATTAAATAATTCTATTCATAGATACCTACAGCTACTTGTAAAATGACCTGGCATTACTCACATTCAAAAATTTCTGATGCTTAAATTGATTGATTGCTGAACACAATTGATTTCCACATTCACGTAAATATCGGAACCACTTAACCCAAAGCTTTTGTAATCGCCCTACAAATCTGATAAAACTATTCCCGTTTGTATTCACTCAAACACTTCGAACTGTGACTACGAAATAAAAGTGAGGAGTTCGATTCTCACTCAATGAGCACATTTGTGTACCATTAGAGGTTGAAACCGTGTTTGTTGACAGAATGGATGGCGATGGGACTGATAGAAATGTAAACAAATCTTGACATGGAACGCATGCTAGCCACTTCTTGGGTGAGTTAAATAGCTCCTACTTAGGTTAGTATTTAAAAAAAACAAAAGTCATTAAATTGTTGAACTGCGAATAGCTTAATTGATACATATCTAATACAAATTATACTGAAATACAATTTAATCTAGATCTTATAATGTAGCTGTGAGTCCTTTCAATAAATAAATAATAAGTAGATTTACTAGCTGCATTGCCAGTTTGTTTAATTCTAAATTTGATAAAAAATTCAACAAAAAAATAAACCTTTGAAAAAACTGAATATTAAAAAAATATCTTAAACTTTTGTAAGTACTTACTTAAGTACCTAGTATTTTTAAGTCGGGCAAAGCAGGCTACTTTGTCACAAGTTTTGCATATAAATACATAAAAAATACTGAGACTTGACTGACTGTTGACTTGAGAACCTCCTCGTTTTTTTCGTCAGTTAAAAAACAGGAAGTCCAATGAAACTATTATGACTTACTTACTTCAATCTTAACAGTTTGTTGAATTTTGAATTTGAAAAATTTGAATTTCAATGATACTATAGGCTTACCTACTTACATTACATGTATCCTCCTATTTCCGTAATTGGTTACGGAAAGTATCACATTCACGAATCACCCCAACTTTTGGTGTTATGTTGTGTAACATAATACTATTACTTAGCACCCGTGAATCTGAGATGAGGGTAACATGTTATTTTGAGAAAATAATTCTGTCAACATATTTTATAACATGATCCAATGAATCCCACTAATTTTATAAAGGCGAAAGTTTGTATGGATGGATGTATGTTTGTATTATATTCTTTCACGCAAAAACTATTACAACTAAATACTAGATACTAAATGGATTTAAATGAAACTTTACTATAATTTTATTTGTATATCAGAATAAAAGATATAATTCACAAAGATATTGTACGAATTGTCAAAATTATAACGATAACAAGATGAAGTCGCACCAGCTAGTTCTTTATATTTTAAAATACCTTTATAGACTTAGATTTACAGCATAATCGCAGTTTATTGTAAATCATCAAAGTATTTCTGGAGTCTTCCAAGTTCGTCATGATTATCACAGAGGCGATAATTATATATATAATAATAAGAAGCTTTCTTATCTCTGAATATCAGATTCTGTCACCTCCTTCACCATAATCATAACAAACTGGACAAGTTTCAACTTGGATGCGACAGATGAGTCAGACTTAATTTTATTTATTACTAAGCTCGACTTATATGTAATAACTTGTGATGTGATAGCTCGAGTTATTACAGCTACTGCCAGCAGTTAACAGATTTAGAAATGTATTTCGATCAGCGGTATATCTATACCTTTTGAAATGGGCTATTAACGTTACCATAAACAAAAAATCAAGTTCTGTTTCAAAATCTTTAACTGGCAATAAAAATACGTTTGCGTCGCATTCTCCAGACAGGTATATCCGTAAAAGGGAATCCGCGTAAGGAAAGTGGACCCATTGTATTTAGCTCGTCCGGTTGTTCACCTGAGAGAAAAACTTGCTGAATTCTAAAATGCTGGTTCTCAATACGACGGTGCAAATACTTTCATCAAATCTTTCACAAACAATTGTCGATTGAAGAGTATTTATTCTTCTGTCTAAGAATAATATCTAACCTATTTCCGCTTTCGCAATTAGTTGCGAAAACAGCCGGATAATAGGATAATCTCATTAAATTTATATCAGTGCAAACGATGGGTGGTGTTGATTTAATTTTTATGATGGGACTTTATGAAGTATTTTTGAAAGTATCGGTATTTTTAAGATTGTAATCAATAGACCCATCGATCGACCTTTGGCTTTCCATCTCCGCTGGCTATAGCATTTTTGTAAATGTTACACGGAACTTTTTCGGCAAGGCTCTACTATTATATGGGGAGGCTCTACAATAATTCAATTTGTAAGTCCACAAACATTAAAGACGATCTCTTGTTTCCAAACACCCCGCCGGTCAACGCTTCCCTGATTACGCAGACAATGTGAGGATGTCACGTCACGATTCCCGAACTTGACTCACGACAAAGGGTTAACAAGCTATTGTTTGTCGTATGTCATTTTGTTGCCACCACGGCTCAATGGCCAAGCACGTGCTGTGACCAATGAATGTGTCGGAAAGAACAAGCTTTTGTTTTTTTTGGTTGTTTCATAGTCGGAATGGTTCCAAGAAAGCCAACGCGTCACACAAAGGTAAGGTATTATAGTTATGTAATACGAAGCCGTGAAATATCTGAATTCTAAGTATCGTAAATAAATTAATTTCATTTGTTAGTTGCTCTACAAAATCATGATGGAACTTATTATTATAAATATGAGTCAATCATAATTCTGTAGTACAAATTATATTTTTATTGATATTCTTCCTGATATAATAAGCAGAAAGCCGATAATCAAAACCTTTATTACATTCGCCATGCTTTTGTTTACCAACATAGAGAATGAGTAAGCTGGGCAACTCGCCAATAGAGGGCGCTAGAGACCGAAATAAACTTGTCACAGCTCTGGAGTTATGGCCACTGCGGTAGGCATTTCCGATCTTCCGTCTTTATTATTTTTGGGTTATTTATACTTGAGTCGAGAGTTTATTACTTTAGTGCCATAACAGCTATTCTAAACTACCAGCCTCAACTAGAAATAGGTTTTTGAAAAAATACCTCTTACATGTGAGTGTGAGTACTTCGGAATCTATACATGCCGTTTAGGTGCGAATATGTGTGCAATATTTCTAAAACATAGCTGGTAGCTAGTTCTATATTGGCCATGTCATATATGCCTGATTTCTACTAAGCAAGTATAATTAATTTAGTGTAAGAACTCGATGATGTGTTACGAAAAGAAAGAATATCTTTTACTGTGTCTGCCATCTATCGAGTTGCTATGAAACTACATGGAAGCGTTCTCATGCTATATTCACAAGAGACAACATTTAGTTCACAACAAAACTTATAGATGGCGCTGAACCAAATAAAATGTATTGCACGTAATAATAACTATTTTTAATAAACCATTATCTAAGTTATTTGATTGTAATTAGGTACTTACCTATTAGCTGTTAGCGTCGTCATTTCGGCTGCGCTGTCTCGGGTTGCTAGAACTTCATCGCAACTGCTGCCACCTGTGATTCGTTGCACGGAACTCAACGAGACGTCCTCGCACGAATTCTTTCCGCTGCTCGCTGCATTGCTACTAGATGGCGTTAATCTCTGCTTAGAGGCTTGCTTGTGGCGACTGAGTGCGAAGAAAAGTGCAAGGACTGCTTTTAGTTTCGCGTCTCTGATGTCAACAGCGGTTACTTGTTCCAATCCTTGGACCTTCTGCGCGTGAAGGAAGTCGAGACAGCACTGCACGTTTTCCAACTGCAAAGAACAAAAATACTTGTTTCAATAACTGAATTATGTAGGAAGCTTTCGTGATCCTTGTATAGGTAATATGATTTTACGGTTTTATTTTTGTATTAGTGTGATTATAAAACTACAAATGCTTCTTAGTATTGGCGAGGCGCCAAATGCACTGCCCTAATTTGGGAAGTAATTCATTACCTGCCAAAAAAGAAGAGGTGCAGGCTTTGGTTGGAACCTAGGTACCTTATCTGCTTTGGAAGGTTCTTATAAATCTAAAATAGGCCATGAATATTTATTAGTTGAGCCATGTGCTACGTGTGATACTGGCACGCGTATTCGAACTTACATGACTTGTTTTTCGATGAGTTTTGCGATAGGCCTTGAATTAGTAATTAATGATATTATTCCACATAGTTCGGCATTTTTTATAAAACTTTTAGAGGTACAGGAGCAAACTAAAATTTAAGATTACATTAAATATCCGCTTTTACCTACTTAAACATTTTTTCAACCTAGTTTGCCGGGGCTGGGTAAAATTTGACTTTAAACCAGTCAATAAATTATCAAATATGATAAAAAAAAGTATACCTTAATACAAAAACTAGCAAATAATTAAAATATGGAGCTCAGACGAGGTTTTTTGAACGGCTTTTAACTACTGGTTTACAAGAGTTCAATTTGCTGACCACTACACAGTTTAAAATATTGCATCACGACTTGGCGCCGCCGGCCCTTAAATGGATAGTCTCCTGATCTCATAGGTCACCGGACCAGCAGCTGATTCCAGATTGCTTACAAAACTACCCTAATTGTACATTAAAGAACCCACATATCTATACATCTTTATAGTATAAAAGAAAGTCGTGTTAGTTACACTATTTATAATTCAAGAACGGCTGTACCCATATGGTTGAAAATTGGTGGGTAGGTAGCTTAGAGCCAGGAGACAGACATAGGATAATATATAAATAAAAATAATATATATATAAAAAAAAATATAAATTAAAATATCTGCTTATTTATTGCATTTAAGGCGGTACAGAGTTCGCCGGGACAGCTTGTATAGTATAAGTACTCATTAACATAGAAGTATAGATATAAATGAGTCAAGAGTAAGTTAAGGAGAACTGATAGAGCACAAAAATAAAGAAAGTGACCGAAGAAAAGATAAAAGAACATAAACCATAACAAATGAATGTCAATGTCAAAGAGATAAGAAGACAGATAAATAAACGACAGGAAAAACAATACATCAATTAGCCAACAGGAACCTAGAAAAGTAACAACACAAGCAATTTTGGCCAAGACTAAAAATATATTACTTAGGTTGGTCTATTTCTGTCACATCTATCTCAATTAATCTGGACCTGAGACTAACGTGGCTAATTGGAAGCTATTGTTGACATATAGAGACAGGTTGTTTCTAGCTAATATACTAGTAACAATTATACCTAACTGAATGTATATAGTTGTGTATGTATGTACAGCGATTGCAGCGTAGTGAATTTGAAACAGCATGCGATTTTTGACCTATTGTGAAAGAGTAATGTGATTTCAAAAAAATGTTAATGTGCAATATCTGACTTAACAAATCTTGTCTAGAATTGTAATTGTAATATCCAATGTATTTTTGATGCGATCATACTGACCTTTAGTCTTAGGTACTATTAGGAAAATAAGTTCGCGTAGATTTGATTGTCGACTTTACGGTTTTGGTTGTTGAGAATCTGTTTCTTTTTTTGCTTAGATTTGGAACAGAATTTATTAAAGCTCCACGCTTGCTTTCACAATTCCGTGGTTATCACGATGTTTAAAACGTAAAATAGTAATAGAATTTAAATCCGCCGTATCGTGATTGAAGCACGTGCAATCTTGATGCAGCCGAGGCCGACCAAAACCTTTGCCCTTTAGAAAGTGTCACAGTACTGCCAACCTAACCCATGAAAATACCATTAAAGTTGTGATTTTTGTATGCAGCAAACCAATATTTTTTTTCTCCGTTAACATCATGTCATGCATTTACGTCATGCTCATTTACACAACAAAACGAAAATGATTTATTAATCTTTCAACTCAAGTGTAACAGCTCGTCAGAATGTCATGCAGCATGTCATTTGTGCAAACATTACTTTTGTTTCTTAAATATTTTTTTCACTGGAAGACAAGATCATATTTTTGTCATTATCCTAAATAGTTCATTACACTAACAATTATCCTAAATAAAAAGTTCTTACTTATATAAATAAGTATTTATTTTTTATTTTGGTATATCTAATAGTAAAACTACTAACCAATTATAGGTTTTCGCATATTGAAACAATATTGAACTGCTTACAAGAAAACAAATCTAGGTAAAACAAAGTCAAAATTTAGCTATTTGTGTAGATATGAATTTGATTTTATCCAAGTTACAACTTTAATATTCTTTTTTGGAGTAAAGCTGATGCAAAATAAATATTCAAAAAGGATCTATTCTCTATAATGATGTTTTATCATACCAGCCTGAAATAGCAGCGCTAAATCCTAAGGTCGCGTGGGAGAGTCACGTTCAAGATGAACTGTGACGATAAGCATTTTTATACGACATGACGTGCATTCGTATAGAAAAGCTTTATCTACCAGTTCGTGATCAAGCGTGAATAGTATACTGCGACAGCATTTTCATCTGATGATAGACTAGGTTACAATTATAGTCGACGGCTGGTTTTAACATTCCAAGATGAACATTTTTCAACCCTCACTATCTAAAAAACGACAAACCTTAGATTTTAAGCATTGCTTCTATCGCGGGCCTTGAGCGTGGAGACCGAATCCAGAAATTCCGTAACGAAAATAACCTAACACTGCGCATGCGTAATCCAGCAAAAAATGCTATGCAATAGCTTTACCACGGCAGTCCCCGAGTGCCACACGTCTTTTTTTTTAGTAGTTGATCAATTTTTGTCTAATAAAATAAACTATTAAAAAATATAACACCAAATGTGTATGAAAAAAAGACAAAGCTGACAAAGACCTCTACCTATGTAGAAATAAGTATGGTGGTAGTACTTCCCTGAACACACTCTAAAAGCTACTGTTGCACTGCTGTTGGATACTTAGCTGTAGTATTGTATACCTAACTTAATAATCCCTTGTCCTAGTTAGTCACCACGTTCTAGGACACTACTAATTTCTAGTCATAGTTTACGCCTTGAGTACCTACTAGATAGTACATAAGTACTATCGCTGCCATTACTATTGCAATCAAAGTCTTATTTGGACACGAACTAAAATGGAAGTGAAACTAAAACGAGGCCAAGGCATTGTTTTGGATTTCCGCCTTTATTGACCAGAAATTGTTTATATTGATTATTTTTATTTAAACCAAGTAATAAGTTTATATTAAAAAATATACTTAAGTGTTTATAATATTTTGCATGTCTTACCAAAATATACTACCTGGTAGCGATGAGAAGGTACCTACATAAAGGTGCAAAATGTTTGGTTCTAGAAAAATATGGATAAACCTATTCTAGCTGTGTAACTTCTAAAGGCTTTTAAAAAAAATATTATTTCTGGTATTAATGGTAAATAATAATAAAAATAAAATCAACACATACACCCTTAGCACACAAAAACAGAAAAAAAAACAACATTAAAAAAGCAAAATAAAACAGACGTCAAAATAAAAAACATTTCAAGTTATTTTAACCCACGTTCATTTATTTCTGACTTCTATATTTATTTCTTATTATTATTCAGATGGATTGAAATAAATATTCACACCTCGTGCTCTCGTCCCAAAGAAAGCATAGCTATTATACCAGATTGCAGATCGAATACTTATAGGTAAATACTGCATAATAATATTTTACTGTAGGTACTTTTAAAGGTCATTTATTTACAGTGTTCATTCAAAACTTGTTTACTTATGTTTTAATAAGGCAAGACCAAGCTCGAGTGGAATTTCAATTTCGTAAGAATTCTGAATAATTCTATAACTGTATGTGACTTGCGCTTAAACTATCCTCAGATTTCCCACGGTACTTCATTATTATGGGGTTTGAAACACACTTTGTATTAACAAAACAAACTTGTGGTAAGTGATTCGTTAAAGTTGTTATGAAATAATAGGAATTTTATAATACAGGAATGTTTTTTGTTGAATTGAATAGAAAATTAAAACAAGATTCAACGTTGATCATTAAAGGTAAAAAAAATATTAAAACATGGAGGAGAAAATAAGATCATAGCAAAAAAACACATAGTTCTCAAATAGTAGAGACGTGTAAAGCTTGCTAAACATAAATGTTGATAGAAAATAATGTATTTTGAAATTATTATAAATCGGACGAAAAACACAGCCACAACCCACTTTTTGAGAAGCTTCACACAAGTTTTCAAATTAAGTAATAATCATGAAATCGGTGGCGAAAAGTCTTCATAGCACATTCACTAAAAAAACCAGTGAATGAAAAATCTTCTGTTTTCAAAGCCAGTTATAAAATACCAGCGTTCAATCACCGACCGTCTGAAAAAGCCTTTACAAATCAACTTACAAACTAATTTGTAACGTATGACAGATTTATGCGGCCGAAGGTGGTTCTTTTACATTGTAATTGAGTTGGTACTTATTTGAGTTACGAGAAAGTAGTTTAATGGGTGAGGCAATAATGGAAATACAATAATTTGTATATGTGCCTACTTAATACTTGTTTACTTACTTAGATATGTTAGGACACGTTACCTTACATGTCAAAATACACAATAAGGACGGTTAGGTACACTACCAAACAGAAATAATAACTTTTGATTGGCAATAACTAATTATAAGTACTTATACTTTTTTAAATAGACTGCTACTGGCCACTACTTCAAAAATAAACTTCTTAGTATACATATATATATTTTTAAAACAGAACTTAACATTATTTGACCTCTTGTCATCGCATCGGTACAGTACATTTCACAGTTTGACAGCCGTTAGACTAACCGCATCCATGGTCAATGCGTTTCAGCTGGACAATGCGCGTAATAGCTGGTCATTACTCGACCTGGTAATTTAGAAGTGCTGCACTAGCCACAAAGAAAGACGGACAAAACTACCACCAAAAAGAAAAGGACGGAAAATAACGTTTAATTCTAGCAGTTGTCAAATGTCTTAAATGATGTTTTTTTTTAATAATGCTTTTGTATTTAAAAAACGTATTTGCTGATTATTTGGTAAAAAAAAATAATTATATTGAATCTAAATATTTAAATACTTAGTCATTAAATATTTATTATTTTAATAATTTAAAAATGCATCGATGCATAGTAATTTAGCTTTATAAGATTTATTAAATAAACAAAATGAAAATGATACTTAAAAAAAATTTGCTATGTATGACCAAAGTCATTTTTCAATACTATGTACCACAACACATTCAGTTACTTGACATAATGACGTCTCTATCTACGTCATAGAAACGTATAACAAAAATTGTAGATTCTAGACGGACATTTCTTTGTACTAGTGAGTTAAGCTTTCTAAGTTCTAAGCACTAGTACAAAGAAATGTCCGGCTAAAAGCTCGAAGCTCAAACCTGCGATCGCGTGACTGCATCACGTCGTTCGTGACACACATACTGTTATATTGTTATCTACCCACTTTTCACTTACCCCATACACCAGCCACTAGTGTTATCATGATTTACGATGTGTACCGTCAGGTTATTACTACTTAAGGCTTTAATATTGATGAAAAATGTTGACGGTTATAAACGGATGTTGTGAGTAACTGTTTTGGTATTTTAAACTATTAACTGTAATTATTGTACAACTACTTTTGAAAGTTCTCCAATTTAGTAGATATTTAATGTATATTTTTCTTTTATAGAATGTTTATTCTATAAACAACCTTTTTAATTTTATTATGCTTTTTAATAGTTATCTTCATAACTCAAAACAAATAATCTGAACTGTCTTAATTATTAAGCAATTTCTTTGTTATATAATATAACCGCTGCCAGTGTGAAACTGAACACTGCATCAGTAGTAACACTCAATTCCCTTTTACATAATAAACTGTAACTGTTTATGGTATATCAAAGCTCACGTCTCAATTTACCATAACATTGCAATCTTAATTCGCTTTTTGAGGTAAAATCACGGCATTACGAGTCTTAAGGTGCGAACGATTGCGCATACGCAGATAAGGTGCGTTCCAGTTGGGCAGGACAGGGTCGTGACACACTTGTGCCGCGCCCGGTGTGCCGTGACCTAAGCCCGAATAACGGGATGCACTTGACTTTCAGCGGTTACGATCTAGACGAAAATAAGCTAAACGTAAACGCAATTAGCATAATCAGTCGTGTGCCTGATTATGATTCCGATAATGCCGTGAAACTATGACATGGTTAGTAAGCTTAAGAAACCGAAAGTCACTCAGGAGAGCTATACAATGAACGTTTTACTTTTTCGTAAAGTTTTTATCGCTGTTGTTTAGTTAAAAAACGATTCAATGCAAGACTTGTTAGGAAACAACTAGAACAATATTTTTTTCATACAAACAATCTGAGTAAAGTAATCATACAAAAAATCCGAGTAAAAAACATACATTGCTAGAATAACGTTGCTTCAACTCAGTTTTGGAATGGTAATCACGTATCACAATTAAAAAGTGTCCAATTAAGGATGTAAAACAAATGTATAGATGAATTAAGAAAGCTGTAGATAATGATAAAGAAGATTGAAAAGCGTTAGTTTTGAAATTTTAAAACCAGCGGTTGACTATAATTATTGATAGTCTTTCATCGTTGTGATGGTCTGATGATGATAATAATGCCGTCGCAGTTAAAGCTTTTCGCTACAAATTCACTGAAACAAACTATTATATGGATGAAGAAAGCTGTGCTTAAAAGCTGTGTTTTTTTTAATTAATAAAGTACTTAAAACCGAATAAAGCAATTAAATCTTGGAATATAACGTAGGTGGGTCCTTCAATTAACACTTAAACTACTTTTATCCATTCGTAACTATCTTTCGATGTTTCCTGTCGGCTTTGTATCTTAATTGAAATGCAGTTTGTTTAATAACACTATTCAGATGATTCCTTTAAAAGGCTAAAATAATCTTATCTCAGATTTATCTGTACGTAATCGGTAAACACTTTTATTTCTGGCTCAAACAAAAACTTTACTTTTTTTATCAAATATTTATAACAGTACAAAGTCCAACCGATTAACAAGAACATGAAAGATCCTATTAATAAACTAACGAATAAACAAAGCGAACTATTATTTACTAATCAATCACTAATCAGTAGGAATGTTAACGTCTATTTATCATTCATCTATCATTTATTTATAGGTTCAAGGTATAAGTAACTTATTTTCAACTACTGAACATTTTATAGATATATAGATAGAAAACACTTACACTTTATTGGATTTAAAAATTACAAATTGAACAAAGAGAAGAACGAAATTGATATGTATACAATGGGCGGTCTTATCAGTACCTATAAGCGATCTCTTCCAGACAACCATTTATCATCATCATCATCGACCTATATTGGTCCACTGCTGGACGTAGGTCTCTCCCAAGACGCGCCACTGAGCCCGGTCTCAGACCATTTATAGACACTTGCAACTATGAACTATTTTTATACTCATGGTGTTTTTGTTGTAATTATTTCTAACTTGATCTTCGCATTGAAACGTATATTTTGTATCATAATAATGAATGTTCAAATTTCATTTATTTTAAAAATAACGCCTGTAACGTCTGTTTTCAGATAACCAACATTGTTTAAAGTCCGTCTTTGTAAACATCCGCGTCTCACACAAAGAGTCTTTGATAGCGGTCCGATGTGCCAAAACTGACAAAACATTGATTGACATGACCGTGGTAGTTCGGCTTATGGCAGGAGTCTGGAAGCTAGTCGTGAGTTTTCTACAATAACTCTAGAACTACAAGAACTAGCTGCGAGCTAGAAGCAATTATTTTCTGATTAGACGAACTGTTCTAGAAAACAAACACATTTAGGCGTATTTATATGTCAAAGCCTATTGCCAACCAAATTATATCCCCTAAGTAACAGTTATTAAGCTGCCGTTTATTTCGAATTTTTCTGGTGCATTTAAAAAATAATCTTTCAAATATATTGAATGAAATTGTGTGTATTCTTTCAACTACAACAAAAAATATACCTACTTGTAAAACTATACAAAAAAAACACAACAGGCTCCCAGTCTACAATGGATCACCTTCATTCAATATATAAGTTCACGGTCGATTCGCCATACAAAGTAATATGAAACACATGCTCAGTCTACGTTTTGTTTGATTCGACTGCCTTTTGAAGACAGAATAGTATGAGGCATCAATGAATAATAATAAATGGGCTTTACTTTTTGTTGTACAACTCTCGTAACTTACATATGTGTTTGTATAGCTAATCTTTATTTGTTCACTCAGATTACATTCTAAGAAAGAAGTGCCAAGCAACTTTCTTTGTGCAAACGTGAATCTTAACAGTTATTCTATCACACACCGCGGTTCATGAACATTTTTTATTTATTTATGATTTAAGAAAATGGTTATTATTTTTATTTTACACTTAACCTTAATAGATAAACTTATCCTTATAATAAAAAAAAAATTGATGAATGTAATGTTTAAATATGCTCCTACCTAAGTAGGTACCTTTAAGGTAGGTACCGTTAAGATATTTTAACAAACTATTTTCCATAGGCGCTGTTAAGTCCACCTTATTTATATCCGTCGACCGCGTCTGGAATTTTACATCAATGAAACAACTAGGATGAATGAAGGTCGAAACCATCGAAAAGCTAGATACCTAGGTATATCTACATGTCTAGATTTCTACCAATTCGAGGCTGAGATCA
Organism: Ecliptopera silaceata; assembly: GCA_932527185.1. Lineage (NCBI taxonomy): Eukaryota > Metazoa > Arthropoda > Insecta > Lepidoptera > Geometridae > Ecliptopera > Ecliptopera silaceata. The sequence continues at coordinate 7,691,350 of OW052193.1, read as the reverse complement.
CGCGTGCCTCACAATTGTCACGTCCGCAGAAACCCACACCAATCATAAAGACAATAAAGAGCACTTAGTAAGTATTGTTTATTCTGTGACAGCTACGTTTTCGTGAAAGAGGATTTGTAGTTTATCTTGAGATAATATTAAAGGGCTTAGGTTTTTCTTGTGTGTCAATTGAACAAAATATATGAAGCTAGGTACTGAACAAAAATCTGATCCGAGGTTGAAAGCGACATGAGTAAGCTCAATATCAGTCTTCCATGCTATTGTGGGTACCGTATACCCACCAAGAACAAATGAATGAAACATTGATGTTTGTTCCATAACTGGGTTTACTATGTTTACCTAGCGTACCTACCTTTCGTACGTCAGTATTTTATCGGCTATCTAATTTCTAAGACAAGTTAGATGATTGGGACTATTCTGCGTTGTGTGATATTGTCATGATAAAAATAAACATCTCGCAATATTTTGCTTAAGTAATGCCTTTTACAGTTATTTAAACCGTATGTACCTACCTAATTTCCTCAAAGTTAAAATTATCCAAAACTAAAATGTTTGTATATTTTAAAAAATAGGGAAAATAAGTTACATACCTATCCTACCTACCTACAAATTACATCGGCTACCAAATTGATGAGCCGTGAATTCATACTACAGCAAATAATTGATCTATTTTTAGCCCAAGAGACCATACGTTCTAAGAAGAAGATAATTCAGTAAGCCACATTGTAGTTACAAACATTTCGTGGAACATGAACCATGCAAAAAGTTTTTAATGCGATTGCTATTATTTATGAGCAATTGTTGAACAAGATCTGCTCTGAGTCATGTGTTTAGGAGGAAAAGAAGAGAGATCTATTTACAAGTGACTAGACTAGTTTAATATGGTGGCGATGCTTATTATAACCTATTTGACCTATTTATATATAACCTTCATATGAAATCAAATAATTAGTTTCTTATCTAGTAATCTTTTTCTTATCTATCTTTTCTTATCTTGTAATATCTAGTAACAAAAAATAATGAACTGCATCATCGTTTTGGACAATTAATTCAAAAAGCACATGTGAATGAAATTTTATTTGTATACTGAAGTGTAATTTGCCGCACTAAAAAAGAATCATCAAAATCTGTTCACAATAATAATATAAAAAAACGATGTCTAATTGAGAACCTACAAACTTCTTAGCTTTCCGAGTTTAAAAGTTCGTAATTTAAAACTTGAATTATCAGAACAGTAGCCTGTTAAAATAAACCAGTTCTACACTAATCATACGAAGTGTGAAAAAACACTTGGTTCGAATAACTAGGTCCCAATGTGTGGCTCGACGAGGCAACTTGAGCGTCTGGTTTCGGCAATTAGTTGATACCTCCAAATACAATTTTACGCTTTATACAGGGTGCCATAGATGTATAACATTTAAAATTTACACCTACTTAAAATCTCATTTGTAAAGTATAAAAATACCAAATTCTGTGTCAAAATAATGGAGTGTCTATTTTTTGGTGAAACTATTAATCATTCTACTAACAAAATACTGTTTAAATGAAAGTTTTACGACAGTTTAACAAAGGAGGTAATACTGTATTTTTTTTTATAATATTACAGTATGAAGTACACGTACCTCGTATGAGGTACGATACACGTACCTACAGTAACTTAAAGTAAAATAAAAATAAAACAGCACCCTGTATACTCGTAAAGCTCACTGACATTAAATCTGCCACATTGAATGCTCGTGACAGTTCAAGGAGAAGTCGGCGCCTGCGCATCGGCAGTCATCAGGGCACACATAAAAGTCATTTCATTTGATCATTTTTACAGCTGCACTTGTTTCGTATGCGTTTTTAATTTGAATCGAAGTACCCTTTTATTTCAACAAGATTAAATTTATTAATGGTAAGTAACTAAAGTCATGCTGTTTATGTTGTGAAGACGATTAGCTTGTGAGTGACTGTCATGTTTGTTATAAGAATTTACTAGATATCTTTTGCGAAAATATTTATCACCATGTTCTCTATAACGAAAAATTGTACACTACTAGTTTTAGGATTCCAAGAGGTGTGAGGGTATGTGCATAAATTTTAATTGCCTTCATTGAATTTAATTCACTACATATAGATCATTCGATCAGTAATAATTTTGATAAAATCTTCTTCAATAATCAATTGCCTACATTGAATTTAATTCACTATAGATCTTACGATCAGTAATAATATTGATATAATACTCTTCAATACTTTAACAAATATTCAAAAAACGACTTAGTTATTTAAACTGTATCTCATTTTAATGTTTATATTCTAATAATAATAATAAAGAATATCCGTAAATATATTTAAAAAAACTTATAAACTGACCTGATTGTTATAATCCCAAACACCGTTAAATTTTAAACACTAAAGCAACAGGTTAAATCCACAATAATTTATCATCTCAGAATCACTGCACTTTATTCACTTCACTATTATTCATCTAAACTTCGAAATTAAAAAAAAGAAAAGTTTCGAATTAAAATAACGAATATACGATTTTTATTTCGAACTGCATCGATGTATCGAATGTGAACGCGCGTGCCGTCGAGAAAGGCTTACGCGCGAATGAATGGAAGAATCAGTGGACCGTTTGTAGTAGGCTGTAGGATAATCTTTGTTACGGCACTACTTGTATTTATTATAACTTCTACGGTCACTGCTTACCACATTTTATGACTTATATTTTAGAGTAATTGGTGTATCACTTACCCAATATTTATAAACTTTAAATAATAATGCTTTCGAGAGGGATTGGTGGACGAAAGCGGAAAGCAGGCATGAGTGGAAGGATTTGGGGGAGACCTTTGCCCAGTGGGAGATAGGTTAGGAAAAAAATTAAATAATAATAATAATAAGGGGAGTGATCAAGTCGTTTGCTTGATAAGAGGCCGCGGAAAATCTAAAATAGCCAAAGTTGATTATGACAACCTTTATTAGTAGTAGTTGTCTAAGCAAAATTGTGATATTTGTATCAATGTGTATAATTACGCAACATACTTTTTTATAATAAAATTAAGATATGTATTTTAAGCAAAAACTTCGTAGTAGTAAACCGGTAGTAATTTAATTTGAATCTCGTTCACATTTTTTGCGATTTACCTTCGTAATTATAATATTTCGATATCACCTTTTGCCCTTGACATTTGATAAAGTTAATAAGGATATATAAACTAAAATTATCTTCATATGTTAGAACAAGAAATAGGAACAAAAACTATAATAGCAAATGACAGCATGAACCCGCTATGTTTATAATATTCTGCGAAATAAACCATTAATTATAAAAAAAAATATTAATCTAACAATCCAATTGAGTTTTTTTTTAATAAGTATTATTGTTTTAAAAACATTTAAGACAGGCATAACAGCTCAGTTGGTAGTAGCTCTGCTTTCCATAGGTCGTGGGCCGTGGGTTCGATTCCCAACCAAAGCAAATGTTTGTGTGATGAATACTTGTTCTGTGTCTGAGTGTTTCTATGTATTTACAAAAAAATAATGTGTAAAAGTATTATATCAGCAATCTAGCTTCCATAGTACATAGGTACATGTACATCGTCTCTAGTCGGAAAGAATTGACAGCTAAATCACCTAAATCATCAGTAGACGATTCTAAATGATTTTTATTGTTTTTCTAAATAGTAATTACCAATGTGACCAATATAATTATGACTTTTTTACAACCACTGTTCAAGTTAAAAAAAAGCTCAAATTAGTATTGTTATAAGTTTGATTACATACAAAAATGATTGATTTTGACGTACTTGTAGGTATAAGCTTTCCTACTACCAACATCGAGAGTAATAAATCACTGAATATAACAAACAATACGTCTGTTTGTCAGTCACCACTCACCAGTCATCAACGAACGATCTATAACGGGTTTTTTGCTGTTTAGCAAAAAATGGGTTGGGGTTTGACTCCATCAATGTTTTACCATGTTTAAAAACAAGCGTATTTCGTGTTTAGTTATTTTTTTACTTATAAACTGTTTATTGCATTAAACTAGTTAAAACTCGATGAAACTTTTTTCTTGTCATAGTACCTAATACATAAAATGTAGATTTAAAAGGACTCATTGTTTAATTGTATTTTTGATAGTAAATAGAAACCTAGTGTACTTACTACTAACTTAATTCCCATTCGATCCACAAACGTGTATTCAATAAATAAACATTAAAAAAACTATAAATAAAAATGTAACTAACGTTTTATAAACTATTAAAATACGCCAACCGACATTTTCTCCATTTGTTTAACCCATAGTTTATTTTAACCAGTTAAAAGTTAAAACAAACTTTGTGGTGAAACCAAACTAAATACTGGAACTATTTAGTTTTTTGCTCACTTCTGTGATGAAAGGTCGTATTGGGAGGTCGACGGACCCCAATTAACTAATGAATGGGTTTCTATTGGGAATTAATAACTGACATATAAAAAATAATGATTTACTTCGACTATATTTATTAAGATTGCTTTATTTAATTACGTTATGTTTCGTTCATTTGGAATTTTCTATGCAAGATTAATCGGTTTTCATTCGATATTTTAATTAGAAATTAGTATAATACCTTTTTTAATTAGAAAATTTAATATTCCTAAAACATACAAAGGTACTGTTTTTGTCCAAAACAAAATAGTGGAAAATAATTGCAAAATCAAAGCAATCTACACTTCCTCTTGCGTCTTGTCTTTATCATCCTTTGTATAATATGTATGCGTAAGACGATAGTATAAGATCAACGCTATACAACGATGAGTTAGTAATTTACCATAAAATCTTTATGTAAATGCTGAAATTCTGTCTTGGTTCGTTTCCATCAACACTTGCTCAAACAATAGTCGGAATCAAAACGCATGCCGAGCGAGGAATGTACCACGTTACTATTGAGAAAATCAAACAAATAGTTTTATTTTGAAAAGCAGTACTATATAAACGTAACGTTTATTTTTGTACTGCAAATAAATATTTCATGTATTTCAACAAAATCAATTTTGTTTTTGCTGATAAATAACGGTTAGACTATGTTGTGCCTATAATTAATAAATTATGCATTGCATATTATAAGGTGATATTTTTAAATAATGTTGTATTGTGAACTTCATTATAATAATTTGAAGTCTTCAATTTATTATTTTACACGTAATACATTATTTTTACTTCTTATGAAAAGGTTCTCTGGAAAATGAGTAAAATAAATATAATTTTAGCGTTAATTATGGCTTGTACAGTTTGAAATATTAGGTAAGTACCATAAATAATGTATTGTTTACTGACCTTAAAGGTTATTGTGACAAATACCTATTTACTAATTTGTAGAAATAGTTCGTGACATCACGATTTATTAACTATATTTATTTACCTATAGGTACACAACAAACTTTCCTGTTACGTCACCCGTTCATTATCAGCTGGTCCAAGTTAGCCGTGACCGGGCGCCGCTCTGTCGCCACCTACTTACACTTTACCACTAACTGAATTATTTGTACTTACTTATTTATATTATATTATTTTATTTAAAATTTTACGTGACGTGAACTTTAAGGTATCGATTTCATGCTATTACATAGATTGGCGATATGAAAACAATTATTATGTAGATACATATATATAAACTATAATATTGTGTTATTTATTTTATCGTATGAATTGCCCTTATGGAAAACTAAAAAAACCTTATCTTTAAAACAAAATAAACAAATATATCACATATAAATTATTTTAAAGTAAGTAAAAGTATTTAAAAAATGTTAGATTTAACTAAAATACCTACTGCCTAAATATTAAAGGTTTTGCTCGGTTTGGGACTAGATGGCGTTGAGCGATGAACTAAATGTTCATCATTCTCAGTATTCCGTGGTAGTAATATCAGGCTTCAATGGAATTTAATATAAGCGATGTGCACTCTTATGAGTAATGGAAAGTACCTCCTCTTAGCCTTGCTCTATATTTAATTAAAGCTAAATCGTTGCACATAACAAAACTGTAAAAACATGAAAACATTTCTTTTAATATAAACTGTCACAGTCGTCAAAATTATTGATTGAAAATGACAAAAAAACAACATTTTTTACTTATAAAACATTTATATTTTTTTGTGAAATGAAGTTGTTTCCGTGGGTGGTGCTGTTCAACTGAGCTATTCATTTTCATGATTCATTTTCTAACACCCTGTACCATGCCACTAGGCACGTGTGGCACAAGAGCAAATAACAGTCGAAAACAATAGAAAGCTTTGGAATAATTTATTGGTTATAGTCGTTTAATCGCATTTTATGTTAAATACTACTTTATCAAATTGTAAAGTTCATGTTTAACAGGCTGTCAGCTTATCGCTAGGTACTTATAAACTAGTAACCTACGTAGGTTTACGACTTATTCTTAGACCCATGTGGAGTTATGGCATGGTTTTGTGCAGCGAATTGTCTACAGCTGAATCAATATCATCATCATCATCATAGCAAGCAACCTATATCACTCCACTGCTGGATATAGATCTCTCCCAAGACGTGCCACTGAGCCCGGTCTTCAGCTCTTCTTATCGAATATCATTAAATTGTTAAAAATGTAAAATAAAACTTATTTTCTACTGGTATTGTATTATTAGGTGAGACCCAGGGAAGATTTAGATTTATTTAGATTAGATTATTATATTATGTACCTACCTACTACTATTTTTTCATCTCAATGAAATATATAGATCATTGTTATGTTATGTCAAACAGTATCAGAACTACCTTGTACCTACTAAGAATAAGAATTACGCTTTCTTGTACCTATGCAAAACTTTTTGCGCAGATTTGTAACAAAATGAGATCTAGAGAAACAAGATCGTCATAAAATCTCTTAGTTTTGTGAAATAGTAAAATAAACCAGCTGTTTTATCGATTACGGTTGTGCTGTTAGTGAAAAGCACATTATCCACGGGAATGGCTTCGAAATCAACAGTTCCGTAACAAATCAATGGGGTTGAGTTATGGTGCACTCGTTTTATGCCATTGTAAATCGTGAGCTCAAGTTTAACATTGTTGCATTGAAAAAATAAGTAAAAATGAAATCTTATGATTTACGGGTAATGTTTTTTACATGGTAAAAGTGTGGTTGAAATTATCAAAACATGTAAGTTTTTAATTTATAGAAAAACTTTTAAAAATGTGCATGCAATAAAATTAAGTTTTAAATTTATTTAAATAAAATAAATATTCACGGACCATTTCACACATAACACTCTAGTCCTAAATTAGGCAAAGCTTGTACTATAGGTTCGAACTACATTGCTGATAGGATACAAATATTATACTATATAAATATTACGAGAACTCTGTGTTCTTGTGTCTGTGTTCCGTTTTCAATTAATTTTAATTTATGATAAAAAGTAGCCTATGGTTTAATCTAGTAACAAACTATGATTCAGATACAAATGTTTATGCCACCTACATGTTCATTTAGTTAGGCAATAGGGTACTCTCATGCTTCAGCTTTTAGGTTCAAAATCAATTGTTCTGTTTTCTAGCGAATCCTGTCAGCATTTCTAGAAACGTCTACGTGGGAATGACAACAATAGACAAGTCAATTGATATCCCCGCGGATGTGGTCGTTGGCTACTAGTTGGCCTCTTCACCGCAACCTTATTGAATTACAGGCAAGCGAATAAAATATTATGTATCGTATTACTAGCTTTTGTTATGTAAGATTTCTGAGATCAAGGTTGGTCTATAGATCATACATCTTCCTTTGTAAGAGTGGACAAAGCAACAATCAGTAGCATTTCGCTGTGCATCATTTCAAAGACAAGTCATCAAGTCAATCTTGACATTATGTTCTAATGATAAAAATAACAATAATTAATCAATTTAAGTACCTACATATAATTCTATTAATCTGGGTCGGGTAAAACATAATCAAAGTACGAAGTCACTTTCTGTTGGTGTTTTGTTTTTACAAGATTTTTGTATAACTTTTAATTATGACAACTTACGCTTGCGTCTCTAAAATCTAAGATAATACGTCAAATCTCTGTAAGTATCTCCTTAGATCCTACTTACACCATTTTTATATCAGTAATGGTATCTAGAGTTATTATAAATTCATATAACACCCTCATTAAAAATAACACGACACGTGCTCTGCATGCATCCGAACTTCACTCTTACTTCCGACTACACATAACCGGAAATTAATAAATCAACGCAATGTATCTACCACCTAATTACGAAAACGACTTGATTAATGTATTCGTATATAAAATCCTAGATCCATCCCGCTATGAAATAAAGAGTTTTATGTGATAGTACTTCGTGCAAAATCAAACGCCGAGCAGTTGATCCGAAGTGGATTCAGTCTCACGTGTGCACCTGCCCGAATGATTGGTGATCCGATAGCTATTTCTGGTAAACCAAAATATTCCTGTGCCGCTTTCCTTTTCAACCGTAAACGAATAAACAGAACGCCGGATACAATGAAAGTTTTGTTTTGACGTTTCGATGATCGATTTTATGACTTACAGGAAAATTATTAAGGTCGTCATTTAATTATGGACGTATAAATGGCGTAACTACTGTAAGTGTACCTACACTGTAAACTTGTTTTACGGTGTCTAGTAATCGTGTGACCTGAATACTATTTTGAGTTTGAACTAAGTTTACGCGGCTCTCCAGAATTCAAAGGTGTGTTTGAATTTTACTCCAACAGTTACCTACCAAACTTAATATTTATCGATTGCCTATTTTATGCCTCTAAATCCTAATATCTCAAACGTGAACGTTGAACTTAAAGCTAGAAAGTATAAACCCTGCTGTTATCTTTTAGACGCGATCCGTGCAGAGCCTTAGGTATAATATTTTATTACTTAATGGTAATTAAGGTCACAAAATTAAAAATTAGCATAAATAAGTATCTATCTTCCATTTTTGTAGTAAGTATTTTTTAATATGATAATTCCTTACCATTTGCTGTGGGTTTCGGGGCTTGCGATGTGCTCTATGGACTTTCAACCCGGTGACTCCTTCCAGAACGTCAGCTAGCAGCAGGCCGTCAGCGCAGTCCCTCGCTAGGCCTCCGCCCGACGAGCCAGCGCGGCGGCGCGAGCGAGCGCGTTCCAGGTAATGATTGGCCCAGTCTGTGTAGATCTGTAAATAAAAAAAATTAAATTAGTAGGAATAAACCGATTTATGCTTGTCCAAGATGGAACAATAACGTCAACTGATTTACGTACCTACTGCGTTGTATATTCATGAATTTAGATATTGTCAATATTGAGGTACCTACTAAAAATATTAATATTGACAATTGTATTTCACAAACCTATATTAAAGATACTACTTCAAGTAAAGTTTACGAATCTTTAAAATATAAAAAAGGCAACAATAGCTGTATATTTTTAAAAGAATATTCTGTGCCTGGACCAAATATCGAACCGCTGAAAACACATTATGTAGATACAATGAGAACTTTCAAAGCAAGTCTAAAACTTTTGTCGCTTTTCAAAAATATTTATTATCATGGTAATGCTAAAAGTTTTAGCATTACCATGATAATAAATATTTTAGATTTCAATAACAATAATAATTAAATCATTACAACTACATATTTTAAGCGGTCAGGTCAGAAGGGGTCGTCGTCTGTGATCTGTGAATGTCAATTTAAAATTTGGCTACCGCGATACGATTGACCACAGTCAGTTTTACTGAGTGTAAATTATTTCTCTCGATATTTAAACCTCACGCAACAATAAAATGGTTGTAAAACGCTGACCCCTCGTTGTTAAAACAAGTGAACAAACAAAGAAGGTTGATAGGACTCCTTGACGCGAAATTGCTACTAAAACTTTAGTATTTGGCTCTGTGTAGTTACCTACCAATAAACTTGTAAGTCTTCGTGAGAATTGAATGGTATAGGTAGATGTATGTTGACCATAAAATCCGTTTTATATTTACACAAATTACGTTTATAAATCACTGATGTTATCGTAAATCAATGTAAATAAGTCGGTTCCTAGTTCCTATAGTAAAAGTTTTACCAAAAATATTACAGTTTCAGATCTCTCTTTATATCGCTAAATACGATATCCTACATATTGAAAGGCAATATTTATATACCTCAAAGGGTAAATACCCTTTAGCTAGATTACGTAAAGTCCTTTATTATAAGGTAATAAAAAGAGGTGTTTTAAAGGGTTTTTAACCATATAGAGGATGCCAGTTACAGAGCAAGTTAATATGTGGTTGAGGCTCAAATTCCTTTGTTTTTAGAACTTGTAGTGTGAGCTCATCAGAGAGCTATCCGTAAGTTAATAAACAAGTGTTGAATGAATTCCTAAAAGGATTAGGGCGCGGACGTTCAACTATTGGACTCTATTTTTATGAAAAAATATCGAATTTTATAAAATATTGTAGTAGGTATTTTTAGTAGTTCACCGCTCAAAATAATAATGGGCGCCTTTATCGCTAAGAGCACTCTCTTACCATAATTTAAAGACTACAGTAATTTTTTTTTGATGTTATAATCCGTAGTACCTACTAGAATATGCTAAAACATGATTTTATTATCTACTTTTCTTGGGAATTTGAGCTATTAATTAACCAATAATACAAGATTTTTATATGTAAGTTTTCAATGTTATTATTATCTACATGTAAAATTGCCTATCAAATCAAATCAAATCAAAATGTTTTATTTGGAACAGAAACAAAGGTACACGAAACAAGGTGAAAACGTTGACAACTGCAAAAGTTATAAAACTGAGTAGCAGAGTCAGCGCCCTCCTCCAGAATAGAACAGGGATAATGTTCCATGAAAGCTAGGAATTTAATTTATACAGAAAAGAGTATGATTTATGCTAAAACTTATAAAAATAATACAAACATTATTATTACACTGTGCGTCGTAAAAGAAAAATATGCAATATGTTGTAAAGTATGTGTAGGTATAAGAGGGTGTATAACGCTTTATTATGTAATTAGTATGTTAGGGTGTATGTATGTGAGGGTGAGTGTGGAGTGAGTTTGTGGGTTTACCTGATCCACGCCAGTCTCTTAAGAGTCTGGGTATCACAGGAGAAACCCACCTAAGTGTAATGGAGAGTGAGAGAGGGTGAGGGGAGGTGTGTATGAGTGTGGGGGGGTGTGTATGTGTGGGGGGGGGAGGGAGTAAATGTAAGAAAGTAAGGTTCTTCTGGTACGCCAGTCTCATAGGAGACTGGTTATAGAAAAGAGACTTTCTATTGTGTGAGTGTGTGGGGTGTGTTTGAGAGAGTGTGGGTGACGGTTTGAATGAGGAGAGGCAAATTTATTTAAAAACAATAGTATTTAGTAAGTAGGATTTAAGCATAGTTCTATCAGGTAAGTGTGAGTATAAGGCTTTCTGTTTCCTCATAGGAAAGGGATCGAAGCCATGTTAGGCATTTACGTTTACATTTATGGAGTGGTAGGGGGTATCGCACTATAACTTACTGCACTAAGGAAAATTCTATAGTTTTAATAAAAGGTTACGACGTATAGGCTCCTGTACTTATAGGTTTATAGCGATGAAGTCAATTTGCAGTAGAATGGGCACAAGTGGACGCGACGCTCGGACGCCGGCTTACAAACTCAGGGTATACGAGAGTGCTTTTAGACAAGTAGAATTTACCTCTCAGATCTATTACTAAGAAGCCCGTACTTGATAAGTTCGTTAATGTATTTGATTATTCTGTTAAAAGGACGGCTCTTCTGCCAAAAATATGTTTTTTTTCGTACACACCGATGGTCAAACATCTGAGCCCGTTATAATATTTGAAACTATCACGATTTTGAACATAATTTTTTTTTATAAACGGGATATAAATTACCGCCATTGCTTGGCGGAAATCAAACGTTCCTATAAGTTAGTTCATTTTATACCATATTCTCAATTTTTCTAAGAACTACACCAACTTCGATTTTTGTTTTGCTTTGAATGGCTAAAAATCTTCATCGTCACAGTCTCATGCATGACTCATAGCTGCTACATATTATACCCATACTCTAAAAAAAAAAGATGTCTCGATTTATGACATATTCCATTCATAAAAATATTTCAAATCAGATCTTATCAAAACCTCTTTGAAAAACCATGACTTTGGGATACGTGATGTAAATACAAGTGTGTAAGCGTCTTTATCTCATATCTTTTTATCATCAGTGATCTTGCAGCGCGGCTGTTAGTTAAATCGGTTCCAAATAGCGTTTCGTTGTAATAAATCTATTAGGTTGGACATTTTTATCGATGTAAAGCAGTAACAAGAAGTCATATCCGTTAGAAGAATCAATAAGATCGAAGTGAATATCCAAATGATATTATGGAATCTAAATAATATTATGTTGAAATAGAATTTAAATTGCTCAATCTCCTTGCTTGAGCAGATTAAGGTTTTTCTTTCTTATTTACTTTTTTAAACAAATCCTCTTGTATTTGTGACATGTTTACAACCTAACTAAGCAAAGCTTGTAGTAGAGTAATTAGATTACTGACAGAATACTTCTATAGATACATCTTATCTCACCAAGAGATAAAACAAACATAAATGTTTGTACAATTATTTTTTCTAGTTACTCATCAAAACTCACCACATTATTATAAAAAAATGTGCTCGTTGTTAAGTTCTAAACATTTTATAAAAAAACATAGCTACATGCTTAGTATGAATATCTTTTGTGTACGTTCTCTAATAGCCTTTGTCAGAGACACTGTCGTCGTAATGCAATAGTGCTTTGCTGGGAAACAGCTGGGACGCAACCATTTTACATTTTAATTCCTTGTGGAAAATACGCAACAAGAAACTGGACTTTATGTACACTGACTACAATAATGTAGACTCAAAGCGTACTACAACAACTCCAATGTAATAAGAAGTAATTCTTCTTAAAAAGTATTGTTGTTGGCAATACTTGCGACAAGGAAAGTGGTTTACCACTTTTGATGACATCTCCCAGTAACATAATTATTCGCTAAGGATTACAGATTGACAGATTCTGAGGTAGCAGTTATTTATCTGTCAAGCGAAAATAGCCCTTGATGTTTTGTACGTGCAAATGATATTCAGTCTTAGAGTGGTAAACCAATTTCATTGTCGCATATATATACAAAATAAGATGCAATAGAGTTTTTTCTGGTAGTAAATTGTGGATTTTTGTCATGTAAAAGAATTTCAGATTAAAAACTAGATATAAATACAAAAAGTTCATTGAAATTATTTTGTTTCCGATATTTTATAATTTGATAATGTCATTTTTTTTGTAGCTGCATTGTTATTCTATTATTTTATATCAAACAAAATTTTGAAAATTACTGTCGTTGGTTAAATACTTGAATTATAGTCAATTATCAAGACTGTGTCTCTTGTTTATCTTTTGGTTTGGTTTGTGAAACGAATTCAAAATCGCAAACTCTATTTATATTACTATGAAAACATCACCCTGAATCAAGTTACAGCCTGTCTTTGTTTTCGGTTTACGTACGTTACGCTAAACAAACGTAATTTACGTACACAATGTGTAACTTTAACCCTACCGCGTCTCCGCGTGAACGAGAGCCCGAACAAAATAAACAAATCTACTTTACACCGAATGTTATACATGGTGTTTAATTTTGTTTTAAGCCTAGATAAACAAGATGTAATGGAAAATTATATAATTTATTTGACATTGATATTCGCAACACAATTTCTTTAAGTTCTGCGAATACCTATGTTTCAACAACTTTCGAAGATTACCATCTTACATTATTAAGTTCTGCAGAATGACTTTGTTAGGAACACGTAGACCTAATTAAAAAAAATATTTAAATAAAATCAGTAATAAAAAAAAAGTTTATTTAGTATAATATCTGATACAAATATCCATCACTGTCGATACTTACATATCCGGATAATAATAAAAGCCTTTTTATTTCCATATCTCTTGTCTATATATTTACAGTAGGTAGTGTTAGTAGATGCTTGCTTATAGTATAGGTTAGTATTCTAAATTTATTATTTTGTTAATGGATAGTTTATGAGACAAGGATCCCTTTTTGAGTATAGGCCTCCTCCATCCCCTTCCACATTTCTCTATCCGCTCCTGCTGTCATCCAATCCAGCTGTCATGCAATCCTGATACTGCCTATATATTTTTGACATAGAGCAATGGTTTAAAGTTTTTATTTTCTTATTGTTTAGATAGTTTATAATGTTTTTTATTTTTTTTTCTCTCTTTCGTCTCATTGTATTTCTTCATTTCTTGTACTTTTATTTTCTGCTGTCCGTGTGTTTTTTATTATGAGTATTGTGCATGCCTGAACTTGGCACACATTTTATAGTATAAGTTAGACTGTAAGTGATTATTATAAATTTTTACTGTGTGTGCTGTTGGCGTTGCCTATAAATAAATAAATAGATAAAATAACGTATTAAGAGCACCCTGTGCGTATGTATCAGATGAGTAGATGTAGGTAGGAGTCATTGGGCGCCGGCTGTGCGTATTCCCCAGATGCCTGGATGCGGCGCTCCGTGCTTTCATGAAACTTGCACGCTGAATTAATTTTGACTCACATTTCTGCGAACGTAGATTATCAAAACAAATGTTTGCTGGCGCGCTCGATACTTTTCCGTTGGCAAATATTGTGTAAAATAAAAACAAACAACCCAAGTTTGGAATAGGGCTGTCATGAAAAAGAAATTAATTCATATCTACTAGTATGTTTTTTTTTAGTTTAAATTTATTTCGTAATCATTTTGAATAACGTCTAATTATGCTTACAGCCGTGGATACCTAAAATATTTATAAAATTTGTAATTGATCAAATTACAGAAAAATAAATCTGTGCTTTGTCATATGAAAATACATGATTAACAATAATATGAATTTATCAATTGAAATAAATCACTAAATACTACCCTCACTATATCTTAGATTATATTTCAGAAAGTATTTTCACCAAATAACATTAAATGTTTAGTATCTTACATCTTTTGATTTAAATGTTTCCTCATAAACGTATTTGAATGTTTTATTTCACAGACCGTTAATCTTGATGACCAATAAAAGTTCTTTAGTTCTCGTAGATTTATTCATACGATCCTGTCTTCGAAATCAATAATATTTCATAAGGCTTTTTGCACACTAAACGAGGCCGAAATTTACACATCATGCCGATATCAGCGGACCGAACAAAAAAAAATCGCTGACACAGTGTGAAAGTACTTTTATGCACTAGTTAATGGTTTTAGTGAATAAAACAGTTTGAAACTAGTACCTGGCATCTAAAGCGACAGCGAGTGTTAATTATACAGAGCTTTAAAAAATTTCAATGGAGTTTGTGTTAACAAACCTAAAACTTTATTATTATTACCTAGTATGAGTTTAAAAAGCCACACAGTTCTCAACGATATCATGAAAATATCGTATCGTTTACCATATGACAACCGCCATACAGTTATGAATAGATACAATCAAATCTGTTAGCTATCAGAACCGCTAAATTGATCGTAGTAATTAGCAATCAGTGAATTGAATTCCTAGAACTTTAGGTAGGTATGTGAGCTGTAAAGCTTGTAAAATATTTATTCAGCCCGAATTTTGCTGCAGGGCAAAGGCAGGCCTTCTTTTCCTCCACTGATCTCGATCTTGGGCTTTTCCGTATTCCGTATCAGTATTGTATGAATTGAGCTTGTCCCGTCTTTTTAGATATTTTACTACAACGACAGACTGTCATCATGTAACATTTTTTTTCTATCGAATGATCTTCGGACAGGTACCGTTAAAATGCCAGTAATAAAGATTTCATTCAATTGAGCCAATAAATGAATTGGGGCTACAATAACAATTTAATGGACAATGAAGTCATTTGCATACTTTTAAAATTAAATAACTTCAGTGGGTGGCAATTGTTACATTCTAGATACTAATACAATAATATGTGAAAGTTTATATGGATCAATCACATCGTAACCAGCTAAAGCTATTGCATAGCATTTTTTGCTGGATTACGCATGCGCAGTGTTAGGTTATTTTCGTTACGTGATTTCTAGATTCGGTCTCCACGCTCAAGGCCCGCGATAGAAGCTATGCAATAGCTAAAAAATGTAGCCATGGAAAAGAAAAATCGATAATGATGTTAGTTTATCTGACTAATTGGTATATTTTAAATTCTAGCAGGCAACACATTAGCAAGTGAAGCTTGTGTGGTAGCTTTCTTTCGTCATGCTGTCATGCATTTTAAAATGCAACAATGCATACCGCATCTATGATGTCAACCCTCTTACCCAAGTTTACATTCTAATGTTGGCTGAAAGTGCGAACGAAACAAATGAATATTTTACTTACGTAATTATAAAAAATCTGTTAAATGGTCATGTAAAGTTTATTTTCCAGACAAAAGCTATATATTTGATCCAGCACAATTTAGAAAATACTTTTGTCGGAGCGAATTTTCAAACTCTACCTAGTGTTGTGCATCGATATCGATATTTTCCGTCAAAGCAGTTTACCGTTTTAAGAGCTTAAAAGCGTAGTCACGTGAGGAAGTGAAATGAGGTCGCAGTGTTTTTAATACCACGGGGCGGCAGTCAAACGTTTGCTAGCACTAGCGCTAAACTTAGACCATGACTACTTTATTAATGGCTTGAACCGATTATCGATTTGTACTTTGTTGCAAACACCACAATAAAACTATTTCTACCATAAACATACATTTAAAATCGTATAGATTCAAGCTTTTACGTTAAAGTCTCAACTTTTGTAACTGCTTTTTCAAGGCCTTAGAATTTCACATATCAAAAAATGTGAGACCTTTGGTCCAGCAATGAACATTCGCAATATAAACAAGGTTACTTTTAGGGAAAACAATTACGCAACAATGTGTATTTATAATAAAATATTTTTAGTCATTGCCAAACAGATTGATTACGTTTTATAGCATTATTAACTTAGTTACCTGTACAATGGAACGCGTCTGCCTGGTGACGTCATCAGTGGATCCCTGGATGGAGCGAGGTGCTCTTATGCAAGTAGGAATCATGATCACGATGACTCAGATAACACACTTATTATACTAATCATAATGGAGATGATTAGTTTATTTATCGATAGTCGATGAGTTTTTGGTAGACTCATTGCACGTCACTATCACACTTATTTACAAATGAAAATTATTTTAAGATTTTCAAAGTAAGTATTCAGATTTCTGAGACGATCAACAAATATAAATAGTAGGTGGAATCTGACAAACCTAAAAATGTTATACTTACTAACTAAAATTAATGGACACTTCCAAAAAATTTCGTGCATAGTAGGTATTCACAATATTTTTTTGTAGGTTACTAATATTATTATGCGCCAATGTCGGTGTTTTCTGATAATAAACTATTACTGACATAGACTCTTTTTTTTCTCCGGATAGATCAGAGTTTCAGAGACCTTTTCAAAACGTACTAACTAGTAAAAGGTAATCTAATCTAAGGGAGTTAAAGGCAGCTGAAACGCTTCATATGAATGAAGTCTGGCGTCTATCCGAGATGTTTCTGGGAATCACTAAAGTAGTATAGTATTGTGAAATGCTAGACATCATAATGTAGTAGACTTTCAGTCATGTTATTATGTAGGCGCCTCCGCCTACGACAAAACGTCCCATTGTGGGTCAGGGAGTCAGAATGATGGCTCTGGGAAGAAGGTGAGTAACCCACGTTTTACGACTCGCTGTAAACAAATTTTCCGTCAGATTACGAAGCAACTCACGAATGACTCACCGATGTTTTACAATGCAATGCCGAAATAAAAAAAACTATAAGTAAGTACTATATTTTTTAATATCAAAAGTTTTAGTAAATTTCATTTACAAAATTGAACTCGGTGACCTGCATCGATGACGAAACATTTTAAATAAAATAAACAAACTTACAAACCAACCATTATTTTAGATGTAATTATACAAGACAATATTTAAATAAGTATGAATAAGCTATGTGTAGGTTGTAGGCGCCCTTCTATCAATTATATTGAAATGCAATAGAACGTTTACGAGCTTGAAACAATGATAGAGCACCGTTTAGTGGGAGGGTCCATTTATTTAGTTATTGTTTTGTTCTCATGCATACATATTGGGAGGTCATGAAGCAATATTTAAATCTTCCCATAGGCTTTACAGCTAAAAAAATAACGGTACACTACTATACTACACTATATTTTCGTAAAATTCAAAAGCAAATTAAAATTATTTTTGAAGACAAAAACACAAAAATCTTTGTTTGGAACAAATAACACATTACAATGCAGAATTTTCATTCAGTAGCTGTGAGTTTGACATTCTGCAACACTAGAATCTTATTACTATTACTGTAAGGTATAAAATCGTATCAATAAATGATTTAGTAACTAGATTTCATGAACTTTGTATTTATAAACATACGAGTAACTTGTACGGTTTGCTCACGGGAAGTGATCACCTACATTCAAACCCATTAAACAGTACGATGCAAATCAGTTAGTATTTTCCTGCTTAGAATCGTATGCAACAGAAAAGTGCCGACTAGGTCAGTGCACTAAGTTGTAATAAAGTATTCTGTGGCCGCACCCACACACACGTAATAAGGCCAAGCAATTATAAAGTTCATTAGGAGGCTTAATGTGCCTTTACTTTAGGTTTAATCGTTATACGCTGTCAAATGTTAAATTGAAATGTTGTATACATGCAATTATCTACGTTTACAAGTATAAGTTCACCTACTACCACTGTACTTATTTCCACCTTTGAGAAGTGATGCTTGCATTACCGTGTTCCACATTTTGGAGAAATTGATGAATGTAGTGGAAATCTTGTTGCATCGCACAGTAATCAAAATTACTTTATTTATTAAAATCACAAGGATCATTTAGAATCGTCTTACATACTAGGTGATTCTAGGTGCCAGTTCCACGTGCCTAGAAGAACGGGCAAGAACTTACAGCCTACCTTTTTTTATATGATCCTTCTTACAAAGAATTACAATTACCTACTGTGCCATAAGCAGAAGTAGAAGTAACTACTAAGCAGATGGGTTAAGAGCTTGTAAATACTTAATCTAATTAAAATGTGTTTACACACATACAAAAATCGTTGAAAAATTTCAAAAACTTAGTCTGTTGCATCATATATTTGCTCGCAACAGACTAAGTCATCAAACTGCACAAAACAAGAATTACTTTATTTATTAAAATCACAAGGATCATTTAGAATCGTCTTACATACTAGGTGATTCTAGGTGCCAGTTCCACGTGCCTATAGTCCAGTCAAAATAGACATTCCAGTTTGCATTAATTCCCAACAAGCTGGATTTTTGTACATGCCTTGAATACGTCATTACAAATGATATGTCAAAAGTCCCCATCGATCCCGCTTGTGCGTTGTTTTTTATTCCAGGTTAAATGTCATAAATTTGCATTTTTTGCGTATATCTTTGAAACAACGAGAGCTATCGAAAAGTGATTCAGGCAAAGTTTGTACATCATAAAATTGTCCACAAAAATACTTCAACACTTTTCTTCTACAAAGCATCGTTTTCGAGATAAAGTGACTTTAGGCCGCAGGAAAATCTTCGAAGATGCTGCGTTTTTTTATTTCAGCCGTTTTATCTGCTTCATTGCCACAGAACAAACAGTATTTCATGAAATTTACTGAAAGGGGTGATGAGTTCGATGGGTTAGTCCTCCTCCGAGGTAATGAATCGTCTTTTTGTTTCATGAAATACTGTTCGTTCTATGGCAATGAAGCAGATAAAACGGCTGAAATGAAAAAAACGCAGCATTTTAGTAGATTTTCCTGCGGTCTAAAGTCACTATATCTCGAAAGCGATGCTTTGTAGAAGAAAAGTGTTTAAATATTTTTGTAGACAATTTTACGATCTACAAACTTTGTCTAAAGCATTTTTCGATAGCTCTCGTTGTTTCAGAGATATACGCGAAAAACGCAAATACCCAGGTTAAAGTCATAAATTTGCGTTTAAAAGTCATAAACGAGAGCTATCGAAAAATAGTTCTAACAAAGTTTGTAGATCGTAAAATTATCTACAAAAATATTTCAACACTTTTCTTCTACAAAGCATCGCTTTCGAGATATAGTGACTTTAGACCGCAGGAAAATCTACTAAAATGCTGCGTTTTTTTTCATTTCAGCCGTTTTATCTGCTTCATTGCCATAGAACGAACAGTATTTCTTGAAACAAAAAGACGATTCATTACCTCGGAGGAGGACTAACCCATCGAACCCATCACCCCTTTCAGTAAATTTCAAGAAATACTGTTTGTTCTGTGGCAATGAAGCAGATAAAACGGCTGAAATGAAAAAAACGCAGCATTTTAGTAGATTTTCCTGCGGTCTAAAGTCACTATATCTCGAAAACGATGCTTTGTAGAAGAAAAGTGTTGAGGTATTTTTTTAGACAATTTTACGATGTACAAACTTTGCCTAAACTACTTTTCAATAGCTTTCGTTGTTTCAGAGATATACGCAAAAAATGCAAATTTATGACCTTTGACCTCGAATAAAAAACAACGCACAAGCGGGATCGATGGGGACTTTTGACATATCATTTGTAATGACGTATTCAAGGCCTGCACAAAAATCCAGCTTGTTGGGAATTAATGCAAACTGAAGTCATAATTTTAGTCTATTTTGACTGGACTACTAGAAGAACGGGCAAGAACTTACAGCCTACCTTTTTTTATATGATCCTTCTTACAAAGAATTACAATTACCTACTGTGCCATAAGCAAAAGTAGAAGTAACTACTAAGCAGATGGGCTATGAGCTTGTAAATACTTAATCTAATTAAAATGTGTTTACACACATACAAAAATCGTTTAAAAATTTCAAAAATTGTATGTGTTTACACACATACAAACTTAGTCTGTTGCATCATATATTTGCTCGCAACAGACTAAGTCATCAAAGTGCACAAAACAAGAAGACATTTCAACGATAAAACTTAGGATGAATAAATATTAAAGAAGTGGTTGTATATTAGCAGTCATTAAAGCACAAACATAAACTGGCCGCCAAGAGAAGCTGCACAGAACATATTAAAATAGAAAACAGAGGAAGCGAAAATGGGTCATGCACGCCTCCGACTTTGATGTTCCATCATAAACCAGTCATCGGTTGCGATATGACAACTTCGCATGTACAGACGAGAATGATAAATTCAATGGGATCTTTGGAAATTGTGAAATATACCATTTCAATTATAATAATCCAGAATATAATTCTCGATAGGAGTAATAAATACAAAACGTTGGAAAGGCGTGGGTGGGCGTGAGCGCTTCGAACAAAAACACGCTGAAAGCTGGTTTTCCGCGTTTGTAAGCTAAAACAGTTTTCAGCAAGCTCGGCCAGTACCTCTACCATGAGTTGTCACAGTAAAATCGCCTGACTTTACTACAGTAGTTACGTAAATATTAGTATGACGAATTTTAGTACCCAACTATCCGCTAGAGGCGCTGTACAAATCTTCATACATTTTTTTAACTACAGACGCTAGCGAGTATAGTAAATATAGTATAGTAAAAACTCATGGTAGAGCTACTGAAAACACAAAGATAAGATAAAATCGCATAGCAGATAGATAAAATAAATATGTTCGTTTTGTATAAATGTCCAATTATAGGTAGGTACACAACGAAATCTAATCCCAAACTATAAGGAAAGTAATTAAACTGGGCCGTAATTTGCTTGTTTTTTTGCTTTGGGCGCGCGGAACTGGCACATAGAATCATCTAATATATAAAACAATTCTAAATAGCCCTAGTGAGCTCAATGATTAAAAAATTATGGCTATGACCATTACAAATTACAAATATTTGTGATTTGCCATACAAAAATATCTGTTCCTAGGTAGGATGGGGATCGAACCCACAGCACAGAAGACGAGTTGTAACGTCTGTGACAGACTTCCCGGATTCTAAGTGATTGCGCCAGTAAGCTACATCGTCAAGTCAATAATCCCTCTTACTTATCATCACTGATCAGCATCATAGGGAATCTGATGGGAGTATTTAGAACGTAATCCTGGTAAGATCATAAACCTATAAGAAATTGATACCTTTGTAGATGGACTAGGGCTATCACCTGCTAAGGATTAACTGAAATTGACATGTTTACAGTGCTGTAATCAGTATATTTCACTGTAATTTTATTGTACAACATGATATCTAAAGTTATATTAATTTATAGTCATAATAAAGTTATAATAATTGCACCATTTTTTTATGATAATAAAAAATATGAATCATTTGGGCTCGTAATCATATTTTCTTTGCCTAGAAGCTGCAATGTCGACAACTGAGTTTTTTAATGATTGAAGTCATCAAAAAACTCAGCTTGATATAATGTCATTTGAGTCCTTTTAAATTTGTTATAATTTTTCAAAAATCTTCATCTCAAAGTCACTTGAGAATGTGACTTGTCGTTACTTGATGATGTGACGTGATTCTTAACCTTTGATCTTAAATAGTATGACAACCCTAATTCTGACGGTCCATCCGCATCCGATCCGCGGTCTATCTGCTGTGTTATTTTAAACTCTTGTCATAGTTCGACACACCGTTTTACTATGTGTTTATTTCTGAAGGTGCGCCAGAGCATTGAACTTATGTCAATTATATTGACCTCCGTTTGACACCTCATGATGCTGTGATGTCAATAACGGTGTTGGACAGATAAATAAATAAACAGAAACAGCTCTAAGTAATGTAGGTCAAATGTAATGGATATGCTTTTAGTCAACCTAGAAGTCCACTAACTAGCTTCAATAAGTACAAGGTACATGTAGAAATAAGTCTAGCATAATTTTTAAATAATATATATACAGCTCTATGCAAAGGCATTCAAGGATTATAAATTTGAATTTTGTAAATCGAACTATGTAATGTCATATTTTGAATTTCGAACAGGTTACAACTTTCTTTTGTTATTTTTTTTATCGTCGTACTTGCTTTTTTTAATACTACTACTCACGTACTGTGAAATGCAGACAAAAGTTACCTACAATAGATTTAAATCCTACTACAAACTATCCGTAAAAAAGTACCTATACCTATCCGTAGTAAAGTGTGTGCACACTAGGTATTACTATTCTACTAGTACTTTGCAACGGAAAGGTAGGTCGTAAGATATTTATAAAACACGGAAGGTGTGGCAAGATCAATGAACCTCTGCATTCTGTGACATAATCGTAAACACTACCATTTACAGCGCAGTCAAGGTATAAGTACTAAAAAATAGTTAAGACAATGTGAGATATGTTAAAGAGTTAGAGTGCCACCGTAAAAGGATTTATTGCGCTGTAAACGTTTAAAATGCGCTTTTTAAGTAAAACTGCGGTGATGGCGTTGTTAACGCGACTGTACCGGATCTAGTTTATGTCCGACGTTTTTGGTCATAGTAAACAAGAAAAAAGTAATGAGATTTTGATATCACGGTGAATTTAATGTAAGAAAAAATGCCGTTACAAAGGTAAAATGCGTATTATACAAAAGTACAATCAGCATTGAAAATGAAAAATCTATACCTACATATCATATACCTACCTTAATAGATCTAAAACACTTTTTTCTAAAAGACAAACACAGTAGTTTATATTAAGTATAGTATGTTTGATAGTTGTCTAAAAATATGATAAGTACCTACTTACTTAAGTACTTCATTAAAAAAAAATCGAATCTAATTGATGATCCTCATACTTAATACCTACCAAATGATACTAACGTAAAAGTAAAGTGGGTTTTCCTTGTAAATAAAGTCTTACGTAGGTATATCTTTATGATCTGCCTCTAAACTAATATGGCGTAGCATCAATCATCACATTCATGATCAAAAGCCCGTTCCGTTACTTGATCCTTGATGAAAGGATATCGGCCTTGTAAGTACTAATAATTAGCTAATCTGTGGTACGTATATACTAACTGCTACTGAATCTATTGTAATTCCGCAGTAACTGCTAGCTAATCTGTGGTAGGTACGTACTAACTGTTACCGAAGCTGTGGTTATATGGGCCACAGATGGTCTAAGCCAAGCTATTGTTACGTGGGCGAATGCAAGTCGTTTATGGAAGTTAATGACCTGTCGCTTTTGGATGTAATTCATATGGAATTGATAGGTACGTGCTGTATGATTTTGACGTACGGTTTTCAATACCATATGCTGTATAAGAAAATGCACTTAAAGTCCCGCTAGCCTATTCCATATCGTGGCAAAATAATAGTATTGCAAAATAACAATTTATACGATATTTCGCATTAAAATGTTAGATACTTTATTCACAAACAAACTTACGACTATTACAGTACTTACAAAATGTGCATAGCCATACAAAATACATAAGAAATAGTTGAGCTATCTACAGACCGTTGCAAACGATCCATAGATAGTTCAACTGATCCAAATAAAAAAACGCGGTGTGGCCAATACATGTTTTATGCATATTAGGCATGAATGACGCAACAGTTTAGAAGGTGATTTACTTGTTTCATCGTTTATTCTCATAAATATCTACATTTAGTGCAGCCAGTATCTTGACTACGCTTCCGATTGGTACTTATTTGGATCAGTTGAGCTATCTGTAGATCGTTTGCAACAGTCTGTAAATAGCTCAACTGTTTTTTATGTACTTATTTAATACCTATGTAGGTTCATTTACCTATGTAAATACTGTAATAGTGTTAAGTTTATGAATAAAGATTTTAAATATCTTTAAATGTATATAACAGTGCTTTTAGAAGCTTTACGATAACAAAATATTTCAAAAAGTAAAACGTCAATTTCGCGTCAACCGACTTCAATTTCGCGAAGGATAATTGAAACGGAAATATTTTATGACTTCTATTCTATTGTTAGTCAAGGAGTGACTGTCTGTGCTGTCTAAGTACTTTGTGAATTAATATT
The DNA here is from genome assembly GCA_932527185.1 of Ecliptopera silaceata. Taxonomy (NCBI): domain Eukaryota; kingdom Metazoa; phylum Arthropoda; class Insecta; order Lepidoptera; family Geometridae; genus Ecliptopera; species Ecliptopera silaceata. The sequence goes on along the minus strand of OW052193.1, from coordinate 7,666,412 downwards.
ATTACCTACTAGCACTATGAATTATGATTCATTATTATTAATTGAAGGTTGAATTTGTTTTCATGGTTTGTTACAACGCCATCTAGTTTTAAACTAAGCATTGTTTATATATCAAGCAAATAACTGATGTATTTTGATAAGTCACGAGCCATTGTGATACGGGGTTAATAAATATTTCTTATTTAAATTGTTAATAAAAATAGCCATCGACTAAAATTTAAATAATATTGAAACAAAATAAAAAACTACAACCTTTTCACATTTTCTTCAGGTTGTAAGTGTTAACTTACCAACCAAATTATTAAGAAAGTAAATGCCCTTTAAATGATTGACAGAGTCAAGTAGGTACAGTTAGCATCATTAAGTCAGTTTTTAAGGGGGCGTCCATAAATTACGTGAGATGTTTAAGGGGGGGAGGGGGTCGATTCAAATCTCATCTAATCTTACGTTGGGGAGAGGGGGGGTCTCGGCAAATATCACGCAATTTTTTTTCTGATTGAAATAAAAAATAATAATTGTACTATTTTCGTCAATATAATCATTTTTTTTCTTTACAATAACACTACAACGTCTTTACGTAGGAAACCTGCATTTAGAAAAATCTCACGTGAGATTGGGGGATGGGGGAGGGGGTTGAATAAAATCTCACGACATCTCACCAGGGGGAGAGGGAGTGTCTGAAAATTGGAAAAAACACCTCACGTAATTTATGGACGCCCCCTAATAAGGTTTATGATTTTTAAATCAATAACTCGGACACAAACTTCAAAAATGAATAGAATAGAATAGAATATATCTTTATTGTACACCAAGTAAATAAAACTAAAAATGAGTAAGTATAATAAAATTATAATGGTTCAAATTTTGTGGCCTGTAAATTGATTATTGCATTCAAGTTTTATTCAGTTGAATACATGTATAATGTAACCTGTTACGTTATAATATAACTTATGAGTTTATTTTAATCGTTATATTATTACCTGCACAATATTTAAATGTTCCAAAAATACGGACGGTACAGAGGGTACATTACAGTTTTTTTTTTATTTATTTCTGTATATTTTTGATTGTCTATTCATATATTTTTTGTTTGTTTATATGGTCTTTGTATAACTTTGTGTATATATAATGTTTCTATCCGTTTTAAGTCGCAAATAAATGTATTTTCTTTCTTTCTTTCAAATAAACAGTTTTTATTATGCTGACTGTACTAGCCTACTCTACCTCTACAATTATAACAATCGAGGCGCAGGAGAAAGTACGAAGATTGATATAAGTTCACTCGGTAAGGTCCTACCCGTAACCGGTAGGTGGAATGTATAGGTGTGGCCGGTGGTTTATTGTTTGAAGAATGCTGGTTGACCGGAAGTATTTAATAAATAAAAATAAATTAATGCTCATGAACATTTAACACATTGCGCTCTAATGCATTTAAAAAAAAAATCGCTGAAAAACCATAAACACATTTATCAACTTAGTTTCCGTATTCATGACTAAAATTACATATCTAGTTATATAGTGTAGTAGAGTTTTTTTGTTAAAGAGGCCGTACAAGGAAGTACTACTACTACTTAACAACAGATCGGCTTGTTCTCTATTTGTCTATAACATAAGTCGGTATATGCAACTTTTATTTTATTATTTTCTATTCATGAAAATTTACCAGTAACTTTGGTCCTAATTTCATTTTTACCAGAATTTTGTTTTACCACAATTTTGTTTAACGTAGTTTTATTATTAGACAATAGAAAAAAGATAGTGCTAATATATGTATATATCTCAATTACCCAAACCGAATGAATAATCGAACAAAACACCAAACAAACAAAAGCACATCAGCCTAATGAAGCTAACCACTTGAATTTGTAATCGGAACGGTAGATTAGCAATCGAATTTGTTGACAAATTGATTGGTGAATCTATGAATGGAGAATGGCGATGCACAACCATACCACCGAGTTTACACAGAAAGTAGCTCAATAAGTAATTACTGCTCATAAATAGTAAAATAGGTAAACGCCTGCTTCATGTGATCAACCACAGAGAACTGGTGAAGTTCTTAGGATATTTTTTGGTATTATAACATAATATATATAGCCTAACTAAACTTGGTTCAAAAAGTGTTTTCAGCGTAAGTTATAAAACAAGCAGATGACCATAATAACTAAATGCATGGATACAACGATGAACCATGTGAGAAATAGCACTGCATCCATCACTATGAGACGTAAAAATATTGGCAGCAGTAGATAAAATTTATTCAACTTTGCCTGCTATTTAAACACAAAAAGCTGCTAAAATAGGCTGAGGAAAATAAGGACATAACAGTCATTATAAAAATTAAATTATATTTTTTTGGCCTGCGTATAGATTTTGATTTATAGAAGAATATGTGTAATCAAGTTACATCAACCTGCGTCTATAAAAACCTGATTTCTATGTAAATTTGTCCTACCGCAGGTTTGGATATGCTTATAGATGTGTAAACAGTATTATTCATAGGTAATTGGGCGTATCTGGCTCGATACGAGTGTGTACAAATTGGATGCGGTGTTTTGATGTACGCGATCCGGATTGTGCTTGTCTATTATCGAACATACCAACTCTATTATTTATGAAGTCGGTGAGTTACTTCGATTGAATGAACTAGTCTATGCACTGTCGTCTAAGAAGTTATAAAAAAACGGTATTTTTTTTATAAATCAGCGTGTTTATCATGTTTGTTGGTTAAAGGTTAACGTAATTTCCAGGTTAACGTAAATTTATCTTAGTGAAAAGCACAAGAAGTAGAATATAATTAACTAAGTGTGCATATAATTTTTTTAAATAATTATAAAAAAATCGACTGCATTGTTCGCAAGTATAAAACAAATAAACCATTTTATTTCAATTAAACTAAGTTTTTTTTTAGTTGAACTATCTATAGATCGTTTGCAACGGCCTGTAGATAGAACTGTTTCTTATGTATTTTATATGACTATGTACATTTTGTAAATACTAAATTCGTTAATTAATTATATATATTCTCTTTTATTTCATCGTCTCAGTTCATGAGCCTTTTTGTAGAGTTAACGCTACGTGCCAACTTATAATGGATTTTATTGCCTCCAGTTTAAAGTTCAATTTAATGCACGCATGCACATTACTACCAAAATCCATTTGGAGATGCAAAAAGCAAATCACGGCCATACAATAAATCCTCACGGAATGCACTTGGAATTCTTGTAATTTATCGCAAGAACGCCATAAAAACAGAACCTGTATTCCTTCTCCATTACCATTAGTGCAAAAATATTTCAATTTTAATTTGTGAATCTAATCACGTGCATTTTTTTCTTACATTATTAATAGCTGTAGTACAAATCCTAGAACTATATTGTAATGTGTTTGATTCTATAAAACCTCAAATCTCTATTCAAAATAAATAAAAGATTAGCTAATTAATTATCTAAAAGACAGCCGTTCCCATAGCATAGAACCAAAGGTCAGTAATACAACTCTTATCCAAAGTAAATACGATCGCTCAGAAATCCGAATAAAACTCCACGCACTTGCGGTCACAAAAACAACACACACTCAACACGCTGTGAAAACTTCGCGAAAATAGATTCGTAAGTACTTGTGTCATCCCAAAACACGGGTATTCGTTGCGCGGGCGCTTTGGCAACTAAACTAAGCCGACCAAGCAAAGCACGCGTCCGAAAGCGTCCAAAAGCTCTACTACCTAGCACGTAATCTGTGGCAGCATACATCACTTAGAACTATAATTCGTGTATTTTGAGCTTTACAGCTTTGTATTTAGATTGAAATTAATGCAACAAGCCATCCCATTAACTGATAAAGACGCCTTTCGGTTATCAATTTTCAAATGAACAGCTTTTGATTTCAAATTACTCGCATTGGAGTGTTTCTATATTTATGCGGTCATGCGAGCTTTGAAGTGAAATTCAGAGCAAAATATCTAGTGTGTACTATTACATCTGTGGACAGGCTGGGCAGCCTAAAAGCGTGCTGTTGTGACAACACGAAAATTAGAAACGTGTCTGTTGAAACGTATTTCCTTCGAACAATGTGTCGCAGCAGCTTTAGTATGAAATATAGAGGGTTAGGAATAGATCAAGTTGTTCAAAGGATTAGTTCACGAGGCGTGTGGCGGATGTCGCAGGTATTCCTTTTTTTACTAATTGTGGTAATTTATTGACTATAATTTTTACACCTTTTTAAGAGGAAGGCGTTCCGGCTCGAACCGTGAAAATTGAGTTTTTAATATGGATCAAAATTAGTCAAGCATATTGAAAGTAGCGATTCATTAATCATATGGTACATAGACTTACACACTTCACTTTTTACAACAATAAAAATATTTTTTTCGACAAATTATACTTACAAGTAAGTCATACATATTTGTAAAAATTGTACCTAATAGTCGTAAGTTTGTTTGTCATATCATGTATGACTTTATTACAAATACATTTTATACATCGACATCATGAATGATTCTAAAGGCAGAATGGTTTTAATGAACTCCAAAAAATATATTTTTCAAGTTCATTTAAATCCGTAGCATGAAGAGGGTCAATTTGTCGGCTTTGAGCAGGAGAGGCGTCTTGACACGGCACCCTCGACCCGTCAACCTGTCACCAAACTGGAATAAAACTAAAAATGCCTTTTGTTGAATATCCCGGACCACGAGATCCCACGTCCGGGATGCAACACTTGACCTAACACAGTACAATGAAGCTTTACAGTAGAGGTGGTATTTTAATTGGACCAACGAGAATAGACACAATTTAAATTCAAAGTATGGAAATACTTTTATTTGCAACCACAAGACATATAAATACAGTTTACACCGAAACTAATCTATAGGTACTTATTATTACAAATTGAAAAATATCATTGGTTTTAGTTTCACGTTAGATACCTACTTGAGATTTGAATAAAATAAGATTTTGTAGTTATGTAATGACATAAACAGTAAATTAATTAATCTTTTAACATAAAGTTTGGCATTAAAAAACTTATCAAGATTTGAAATAAAAAACACTAATCTTATATGTGCGTAGGTATAATGTGATTAAACCCATATTTAAGTTGTCTGTGGGTAAAATGAACATAACCTACTGCTTAGATTCTGTGAATTAATTCTGTGCCAGCGACAACGGCGTATTTAGATCTTTTGTTGTTGAATAAAGGGAAGCGTGACTTATCCTATTCGGGTTAAAAATAAAAAACAAAATGACGAATAAGACTTCGTTATGAATAAATTTCATTCCTGTCAGTTTTTGAGCGACTTTTTCTTTGAAATAAATGAGATTGTTTGCTCTTCGGTGTGGTCTTACTCAAAATAACAAATGTGATTCCAAATACACACGCTGTTCTCATTTTATTTTTTTGTAAAGAGATGCACGAAAAAAATGTGTCAATAGCAAACACATCGTAACGGTAGCAATACACTGTTCAGTGACGTTGTAACATTCAGCAGTCTAGCAAACTTTGACGCGCAATATAACTCAAAAATGCTAAATTTACGTATAGCGTCATGACTATCAGATTTGTTCGACCCTACACTTAATGAACAAGTGAATATAGGTGGCTTGCAGATATGGGTGCTTTCATTCATATTCAATTGCAGGATACATTTGATTAGGTATAGTTTTCTACCTAGTCAAACGGGAATAAAACTACATAATTTGTTTTATTTACAATCGAAAATACTGAACTTACCTGAAATGGCATTTCTCACGCTTTACTTATTTATAAACTTATTAAATAGAATGTCAGTTATGTACTTTAGAAGCTGTTCTATATTTTGCTTGGATTATATAGTTGTGAATCTTATAAAGCTCAGAACTAAAAAAGCATAAATTATAATGCTTTTTTAAGACAGCTCTCAGGGCCGGTTATCGCAAATCAAACCATATTTACGATAGAAGTTAGACAAATCGAGCATCACACAGGTGGGTCGCGGAAATGCCGGCGCATTCGACGCTATTTCCATGCTGCGTTTCGCCACGGACGTCGGCCGCCCGACGCCGCCCCACATCAATGAACGCTTCGCCCAAACTACTCCTCCGCCCTATGATGACTTGTACTCTAGTGCTGTAGTCTTGATGCTTACTCGGAAACGGTAGACTTTTTATTCCAACAGGTACATCTGGGGTAAATGTTATCATTATTGGCTTTAAATATTTGCACAAAAAAAAATTAGACTCTATTTAAATCTGGCCTAGATTTAATAACTTTCATAAAAGTATCTAAACAATTTGCACCCATTGGTAAGTCATAATTCACTTGTAACAAAAACTAGTCAAAAAATTATGCATTTTAGACTACGGTATTTAGAAATCCGAACCCAGCTTTTTTATATCTACGATGCAACTGTGCGATGAAAGGAAATTGTGGTCATCTGAGGTTTAATGGCAATCACTGCGTTGTTGCTCACTAAGTACGTCTAGTACGTCTCACTGAAAGCGTGCCCTGTGACAGTGACAGAGACTTAAATATGACTTTTGTTTAATGCAAGTATCAAACTCTCTCCGTCCAACCCAAGCCACAAATATAAATAGGTGGTCTTATTTTCTTATTTACGGCTGTTTCAGTCTGTAACGTGCAACTTTTTATGATAAATTCAGTTTTTATTGCCATCGGTGTCGGAGCCCGATTGAAGCTGCGCTGTGAATGTGGGTTTATGCCTCATGTGTTTGTAAATATTACATTAAATTTTTCATTTACGTCCATTAGCGTTCATTATGCAGTTACGTTGCATCATAATGCATCATAATATCTAACAGATTTAAACAGCGTTTACCATTTTTTGCATGAAAATCATAATGGTTTACTACTGACGCTTAGTTGGTAGTAGCTCTGCCTTCCATGCTGTGGGTCGGGTTCGATCTCCATCCAGAGCAAATGTTTGTGTTATGAACATAGTCTAGTTCCCATATAGCTTTGCTTAGTTTGGGATTAGAGTGTGATGTGTGAAATGTCCGTGAATATTTATTTTAATTGAAATTTTATGCAGAACATTTTATTCTACCAACTCACTATTTTTTACAACGGTAAGACTACATAGACTGTTTTTTTTTAGTAAATAAACTTAAACGCTGCTAAATAATGTCTACAGCCCATGAATCATAGCTGAACTATATCTTTGTTTGCTTCCAAGGATATTCTAACCTAACAGTTGATGCATATCGCAATCTCGGCTTAGACATGCAAATACTAAGTTCTCAGTCAATATTTACAAACAGATTGCTGACGGGTAAGTCCGTATCCTGTGCTCCCAGCATCTATCCGGATGTGTTTATTGCTCACAACTTTTAGAATACTTAGATAAAACTATACTTAAATTTATATTTTAAGGCTAGGTAGTTCGCATAAATCGTAAAGAATAAAGTTAGAGATATCTTTATTCTTTGCATTAAGTATCTTTACTTTGGGTTTTGATCGCAAAACTTTAAGAAATTCTTTAAATAATTTTGGAAAACTTATCAAAATGTGTTGGAAGTGAGAACCAGGTAAATATTTAAGGTTGTTCCTTTCTCATACAAAAAGCAATAAGATTTTACAAGACAACTAATAAGTGAAAGGGGTGAAATTCATGCTTAGTATACTCATTAGAGATATTTATAAACATCTATCTAATAAATTCATGCGCTTTTATTCAGAAAACGCATAAATTTATTTGTTTCTTTTCCTAAAATTTAACGTAAAATGTTTATGTGTGCGTGATGGCGACCCGTGTAGCCGTGTATATGAAAGTGCTGCCACCATTCGGTATGGTACGTATGTTGAAGAACTAGATTTGTGTAGTACTAGTCTGTGGGTGTGTCTCATTCATTAAGTTTGACTGAAGGATATGATACTTTGTGGTTCGAGACACTGACAGAATCTGACACTGACTGACATAACAAATCCAAAGAAAGAAAAAAAAATAGTTTCTTGGAAATCATGTTTTGATTGTTGTTCATGTTCATGATTATAATAAAGTAGGTACTCCTAAAGGGATGAATAAAACATCTAGGTATATCAGCATAAAAAAACACAAATACTCTGTTCCAAAAATAAACCCAAGAAGATTTCGCGCTCTATTGAAACGTTGTCATAATGAATCAACGACGTAAGAAAATAGATACCTACCTAAAGGCGCGTATAGATTTGCGAAACGACAGATTTCAATCAAAGGAGAATGGGCACTTTGGGCCACGACTAAAAGAATCGTCCCTCAAGGTTGCCACATAGTACGTTTAAAAGGGCTTTACAGGCCATAGTCCTTGGCTTGGCTAGTCCTTGGCTTACTGATAATGTTAAGTTGATGATGCGTCTTCGTGATGCTGCGCTTGCCAGACATCGAGACTAAAGTAGAAAACCATAAACTCTTTTATAAAGACTTAAAAAGACAGGTTATTGTGGCTTTGTACTATGAGAAAAAAGCTTTTTTCGAGCAAAACATTAACTGTAATAGTCATAACTCTAAAATTTTGTGGAAGAATCTAAAATCTAAAATATTGCCGCCTAAAACTATGGAACTTCCGTTACACTTTGATGACCCAAACATGATCAATGATCATTTTTTATACTTTCTTCATTACTCCTGTATCACAATACCAGACTTAACATTTTTTGAATTTCATAAGTACTGTCCCATTACATTCTCTTTAAAAACATCCGATCCCATGACAGTGTTGAAGTTTCTGAGACAGTTGAAATCGAATGCACAGGGTATAGACAAAATATCTTTGGACATGATACTGCTTACACTTCCTCAGAGTTTGGACACTATAACAGCTATTATTAATAAGTCCATTGTATCTGCAGTATTTCCTACGGCATGGAAAAAAGCCGTGGTAAAACCTATACCTAAAATCTGTAACCCTCAGGAAGTAAAAGATTTGCGTCCAATAAGTCTTCTGCCTTGCCTTTCTAAAGTGCTAGAGAAGGTAGTTTGTTGCCAAGTAACAGAGTTTCTGGAGAAGCAACAGATCCTACCTGAGCTGCAATCGGGTTTCAGAAAGAATAGAGGCACAAATACTGCTCTTTTGGACGTAACTGATAACATCCTTGCAGCGCAGGATGCGGGTTTGGGTACAATACTGGTTCTTCTGGATTTTTCTCGCGCGTTTGATTCTATCAATATTTCTCTTCTACTATCAAAGCTAAATTACTATGGGTTTGAAACAAATGCGATAAGATGGTTTAACTCTTACCTGAGTGATCGAGCCCAATCTGTAGAAATCAATAAAGATGGTGTGACCGTAGCATCTGAGATGCGTGAAGTTTCTAGAGGCGTTCCCCAGGGCTCTATACTTGGTCCCGTCTTGTTTATTCTCTACTGTGCTGATATCACGAATTGTATCCAACATTGTAAGTTCCACGTGTACGCTGATGATATCCAAATGTACCTGTCTTTTAAACCAGAGGACTTGGAGCCGCAGAGATTAAAATCACTGAAGACCTCGTAAGAGTTAATGCATGGGCCAAGTCCAACTCCCTTCTGCTCAATGCTAAAAAAACCAAATACATGGTACTTGGAACTAAAACTCAGATATTGAAAATATCTAATAAAAGCCCTAAGTTGGCTATCGACGGAGAGACCTTCGCATTATGCTCGTTGATTCGCTTGTGCTCTCTAAGTTCAACTATGTCGATTGTGTGTACGGTCCTCGTCTTCTCGCAAAAACAACTCGTCGTATACAGGTTGTTCAGAATGCCTGCGCTCGGTTTTGTTTTGATGTTCCTCCGCGTAGCCACATCACACCTTTCTTAAATCGGCAAAATATATTAAACATGGAGGGCAGACGGTTTTTGCATCTTGCAACATTAATGTTTGACGTCGTTACCACTAAGAAACCACAATACCTACCTCTTCTCGAAATTTGTTTGGGCTCAAGACTACAATAAATACTTCCCGTACGTCTTCTTTACTATTGCGAACTCCCAGACACGCACTGGCGGATCCAGCTTTGGCGCCAGGGGGGGGTCACGATCAAGCTTTGGCGCCTGGGGGGGGGGGGGGGGGTCACATAGTCGTGGTCAAGTCAAGAACTTATAATTTAATTTTGAACATGTAATTCCCAAACGTTTGCCATCATACAAAGTTATTATATTAATAATATACAAAGTTATTATATGTATAAGTTACATTAAATCTGTACGATGACAAAATATACAGGGTGTAACAAATGAAGTGGACCAAAATCAAAATGGCGATGCGGGAGCTCAATGCCTATCGATATAACCCTCATGTATGTTCAGCGATATTCAGTCGTTCAAAAGTTATTCGCACTTTTATGTTTTTTTTTTTCATTAACATATTTGAGGTTAGATTTCCCAAGTATACCCAAACTATCAAGGCTACAACCGTAAATTTTTTACACCTTGTAGCTTAATAGTAGACCTTTCGTACTTCAATACCAGTTTGAGCCGTTATTTGATTGATTTTTAAATAAAAAATAATCTTTGCAGAAAAATCCGAAACCTGAACTTCCGCGAAAAACTTTAGGAGCAATTTAAAAAAAAACTTGCTGAATAATTTTTTCTACAACCTATCTTAAAAACTTCCTCAATTTATGGAGAAGTTACCCAGAAAAATTCATAAGGCTAGTACAGAAGCATCATGTTAAAACGTGAACTCAAGTGTTGTAAAAGTGCTGAAATCGACGGTTCAATCGACCAAAACGATGTTCCGGGCAATTCTCAGATTGTATGCCACCCCTTTTAATCAATTGCTTTTGGTATATTATAGCAGCCTCTCGAACGTTTCCTTGAGCTACACCATGACAATAATACATTTCTGCATATCTACGAGGAGAATATGGCATGATACACTAATCGCAAAGTTTGTACAGTCCGTAAACGCGCAGTTTTCGTTTTCAGTAAAAATCATACTAATTAAGACCCCTGAGTGGCCGCGCTTCTTTTAACCCCTTGTAGCCTTGATAGTTTGGGTATACTTGGGAAATCTAACCTCAAATATGTTAATGAAAAAAAAACATGAAAGTGCGAATAACTTTTGAACGACTGAATATCGCTGAACATACATGAGGGTTATATCGATAGGCATTGAGCTCCCGCATCGCCATTTTGCTTGTGGTCCACCTCATTTGTTACACCCTGTATGAATAAAATAAATAATTATGTTCAATTAGTGGTCCACCTAAGTCCTGGAACCAGCTCAGGGGGGGGTCATGACCCCCATGACCCCCCCCCTGGATCCGCCGTTGCAGACACGGGTCTGCTGCGTTTCGTGGTAGTTTTCGTTTCTGTGCCACGAAGTGCTGGAATTCTCTTCCGCCACCAATACGTACACTTCGGTGTAGGTCTAACTTTAGGTTAAAATTTAAAAAAATCTTACTAGACTTACAGAAGACAGCTGCTCCGTGAATTTTTCATTCGGATCAACAATCACTACTTTATTTTATTTCAGAACTGCTTTATTGAATATTGCTAAAATATCCGTCTTCCCGAGCGTGACGTTTTTGTGAAAGCATCTTCGACTAGCACTGTGGTACAGAACCCGCGGAAGTTAATAGGTCGTATTTTTGTATAATATTGTTTCCTAATGATAGTAATATTTATTTTTCATTCTTTCTAGTACACCGCAGGCATCACATACCCTAGTACACCGCAGGCATCACATACCCTAGTACACCGCGGGCATCACATACCCTAGTACAGCGCGGGCACCACATACCCTAGTACACCGCGGGCATCACATACCCAACTACACCGCGGGCACCACATACCCAAGTATACCGCGGGCACCATATACCCTAGAACACCGCGGGCACCACATACCCTAGTACACCGCGGGCATCACATACCCAACTACACCGCGGGCACCACATACCCAAGTACACCGCGGTCATCTCATACCCAAGTATACCGTGGGCATCACATACCCTAGTACACTGCGGGCACCACATACCCTAGTACACCGCGGGCACCACATACCCAATGACACCGCGGGCATCACATACCCTAGTACACCGCGGGCATCACATACCCTAGTACACTGCGGGCACCACATACCCTAGTACACCGCGGGCACCACATACCCAATGACACCGCGGGCATCACATACCCAACTACACCGCGGGCATCACATACCCAACTACACCGCATACCAAAGTACACCGTGGGCATCACATACCCTAGTACACCGCGGGCATCACATACCCAACTACACCGCGGGCACCACATACCGAAGTACACCATGGGCACCACATACCGTAGTACACCTCGGGCATCACATACCCAACTACACCGTGGGCACCACATACCCTAGTACACCGCGGGCATCACATACCCTAGTACACCGCGGGCACCACATACCCTAGTACACCGCGGGCATCACATACCCAACTAAACCGCGGGCATCATATACCCAAGTATACCGCGGGCACCACATACCCTAGTACACCGCGGGCAACAACTACCCAACTACACCGCGAGCATCACATACCCAACTACACCGCGGGCACGACATACCCTAGTACACCGCGGGCACCACATACCCTAGTACACCGCAGGCATCACATACCCAACTACACCGCGGGCACCACATACCCAATTACACCGCGGCCATCACATTCCCAACTACACCGCGGGCACCACATACCCTAGTACACCGCGGGCACCACATACCCAACTACACCGCGGGCATCACATACCCTAGTACACTGCGGGCACCACATACCCTAGTACACCGCGGGCACCACATACCCAACTACACCGCGGGCATCACATACCCAACTACACAGCGGGCATCACATACCCAACTACACCGCGGGACACCACATACCCAAGTACACCGTGGGCATCACATACCCTAGTACACCGCGGGCATCACATACCCAACTACACCGCGGGCACCACATACCGAAGTACACCATGGGCACCACATACCGTAGTACACCTCGGGCATCACATACCCAACTACACCGTGGGCACCACATACCCTAGTACACCGCAGGCATCACATACCCTAGTACACCGCGGGCATCACATACCCTAGTACAGCGCGGGCACCACATACCCTAGTACACCGCGGGCATCACATACCCAACTACACCGCGGGCACTACATACCCAAGTATACCGCGGGCACCATATACCCTAGAACACCGCGGGCAACAAATACCCAACTACACCGCGGGCACCACATACCCAAGTACACCGCGGGCATCACATACCCAAGTACATCGCGGGCATCACATACCATAGTACACCGCGGGCACCACATACCCTAGTACACCGCGGGCACCACATACCCTAGTACACCGCGGGCATCACATACCCAACTACACCGCGGGCACCACATACCCAAGTACACCGCGGTCATCTCATACCCAAGTATACCGTGGGCATCACATACCCTAGTACACTGCGGGCACCACATACCCTAGTACACCGCGGGCACCACATACCCAATGACACCGCGGGCATCACATACCCAACTACACCGCGGGCATCACATACCCAACTACACCGCATACCCAAGTACACCGTGGGCATCACATACCCTAGTACACCGCGGGCATCACATACCCAACTACACCGCGGGCACCACATACCGAAGTACACCATGGGCACCACATACCGTAGTACACCTCGGGCATCACATACCCTAGTACACCGCGGGCATCACATACCCAACTACACCGCGGGCACCACATACCGAAGTACACCATGGGCACCACATACCGTAGTACACCTCGGGCATCACATACCCAACTACACCGTGGGCACCACATACCCTAGTACACCGCGGGCATCACATACCCTAGTACACCGCGGGCACCACATACCCTAGTACACCGCGGGCATCACATACCCAACTACACCGCGGGCATCATATACCCAAGTATACCGCGGGCACCGCATACCCTAGTACACCGCGGGCAACAACTACCCAACTACAACGCGAGCATCACATACCCAACTACACCGCGGGCACGACATACCCTAGTACACCGCGGGCACCACATACCCTAGTACACCGCAGGCATCACATACCCAACTACACCGCGGGCACCACATACCCAATTACACCGCGGCCATCACATTCCCAACTACACCGCGGGCACCACATACCCTAGTACACCGCGGGCACCACATACCCAACTACACCGCGGGCACCACATACCCTAGTACACCGCGGGCATCATATACCCAAGTATACCGCGGGCACCACATACCCTAGTACACCGCGGGCAACAACTACCCAACTACACCGCGAGCATCACATACCCAACTACACCGCGGGCACGACATACCCTAGTACACCGCGGGCACCACATACCCTAGTACACCGCAGGCATCACATACCCAACTACACCGCGGGCACCACATACCCAATTACACCGCGGCCATCACATTCCCAACTACACCGCGGGCACCACATACCCTAGTACACCGCGGGCACCACATACCCAACTACACCGCGGGCATCACATACCCTAGTACACTGCGGGCACCACATACCCTAGTACACCGCGGGCACCACATACCCAACTACACCGCGGGCATCACATACCCAACTACACAGCGGGCATCACATACCCAACTACACCGCGGGACACCACATACCCAAGTACACCGTGGGCATCACATACCCTAGTACACCGCGGGCATCACATACCCAACTACACCGCGGGCACCACATACCGAAGTACACCATGGGCACCACATACCGTATTACACCTCGGGCATCACATACCCAACTACACCGTGGGCACCACATACCCTAGTACACCGCAGGCATCACATACCCTAGTACACCGCGGGCATCACATACCCTAGTACAGCGCGGGCACCACATACCCTAGTACACCGCGGGCATCACATACCCAACTACACCGCGGGCACTACATACCCAAGTATACCGCGGGCACCATATACCCTAGAACACCGCGGGCAACAAATACCCAACTACACCGCGGGCACCACATACCCAAGTACACCGCGGGCATCACATACCCAAGTACATCGCGGGCATCACATACCATAGTACACCGCGGGCACCACATACCCTAGTACACCGCGGGCACCACATACCCTAGTACACCGCGGCCATCACATTCCCAACTACACCGCGGGCACCACATACCCTAGTACACCGCGGGCACCACATACCCAACTACACCGCGGGCACCACATACCCTAGAACACCGCGGGCATCATATACCCAAGTATACCGCGGGCACCACATACCCTAGTACACCGCGGGCAACAACTACCCAACTACACCGCGAGCATCACATACCCAACTACACCGCGGGCACGACATACCCTAGTACACCGCGGGCACCACATACCCTAGTACACCGCAGGCATCACATACCCAACTACACCGCGGGCACCACATACCCAATTACACCGCGGCCATCACATTCCCAACTACACCGCGGGCACCACATACCCTAGTACACCGCGGGCACCACATACCCAACTACACCGCGGGCATCACATACCCTAGTACACTGCGGGCACCACATACCCTAGTACACCGCGGGCACCACATACCCAACTACACCGCGGGCATCACATACCCAACTACACAGCGGGCATCACATACCCAACTACACCGCGGGACACCACATACCCAAGTACACCGTGGGCATCACATACCCTAGTACACCGCGGGCATCACATACCCAACTACACCGCGGGCACCACATACCGAAGTACACCATGGGCACCACATACCGTATTACACCTCGGGCATCACATACCCAACTACACCGTGGGCACCACATAACCTAGTACACCGCAGGCATCACATACCCTAGTACACCGCGGGCATCACATACCCTAGTACAGCGCGGGCACCACATACCCTAGTACACCGCGGGCATCACATACCCAACTACACCGCGGGCACTACATACCCAAGTATACCGCGGGCACCATATACCCTAGAACACCGCGGGCAACAAATACCCAACTACACCGCGGGCACCACATACCCAAGTACACCGCGGGCATCACATACCCAAGTACATCGCGGGCATCACATACCATAGTACACCGCGGGCACCACATACCCTAGTACACCGCGGGCACCACATACCCTAGTACACCGCGGGCATCACATACCCAACTACACCGCGGGCACCACATACCCAAGTACACCGCGGTCATCTCATACCCAAGTATACCGTGGGCATCACATACCCTAGTACACTGCGGGCACCACATACCCTAGTACACCGCGGGCACCACATACCCAATGACACCGCGGGCATCACATACCCAACTACACCGCGGGCATCACATACCCAACTACACCGCATACCCAAGTACACCGTGGGCATCACATACCCTAGTACACCGCGGGCATCACATACCCAACTACACCGCGGGCACCACATACCGAAGTACACCATGGGCACCACATACCGTAGTACACCTCGGGCATCACATACCCAACTACACTGCGGGCACCACATACCCTAGTACACCGCGGGCACCACATACCCAATGACACCGCGGGCATCACATACCCAACTACACCGCGGGCATCACATACCCAACTACACCGCATACCCAAGTACACCGTGGGCACCACATACCCTAGTACACCGCGGGCATCACATACCCTAGTACACCGCGGGCACCACATACCCTAGTACACCGCGGGCATCACATACCCAACTACACCGCGGGCATCATATACCCAAGTATACCGCGGGCACCACATACCCTAGTACACCGCGGGCAACAACTACCCAACTACACCGCGAGCATCACATACCCAACTACACCGCGGGCACGACATACCCTAGTACACCGCGGGCACCACATACCCTAGTACACCGCAGGCATCACATACCCAACTACACCGCGGGCACCACATACCCAATTACACCGCGGCCATCACATTCCCAACTACACCGCGGGCACCACATACCCTAGTACACCGCGGGCACCACATACCCAACTACACCGCGGGCATCACATACCCTAGTACACTGCGGGCACCACATACCCTAGTACACCGCGGGCACCACATACCCAACTACACCGCGGGCACCACATACCCAAGTAAACCGTGGGCATCACATACCCTAGTACACCGCAGGCACCACATACCCAACTACACCGCGAGCACCACATACCCAAGTATACCGCGGGCACCACATACCCAAGTACAACGCGGGCATCACATACCCAAGTACACCGCGAGCATCACATACCCAACTACACCGCGGGCACGACATACCCTAGTACACCGCGGGCACCACATACCCTAGTACACCGCAGGCATCACATACCCAACTACACCGCGGGCACCACATACCCAATTACACCGCAGCCATCACATTCCCAACTACACCGCGGGCACCACATACCCTAGTACACCGCGGGCACCACATACCCAACTACACCGCGGGCATCACATACCCTAGTACACTGCGGGCACCACATACCCTAGTACACCGCGGGCACCACATACCCAATGACACCGCGGGCATCACATACCCAACTACACCGCGGGCATCACATACCCAACTACACCGCGGGACACCACACACCCAAGTACACCGTGGGCATCACATACCCTAGTACACCGCGGGCACCACATACCCAAGTACATCGCGGGCGTCACATACCCAATTACACCGCGGGCATCATATACCCTAGTACACCGCGGGCATCACATACCCAACTACACCGCGGGCACCACATACCCTAGTACACCGCGGGCATCACATACCCTAGTACACTGCGGGCACCAAATACCCTAGTACACCGTGGGCATCACATACCCTAGTACACCGCGGGCATCACATACCCTAGTACACCGCGGGCATTACATACCCAAGTACACCTCGGGCATCACATACCCAACTACACCGCGGGCACCACATACCCAAGTAAACCGTGGGCATCACATACCCTAGTACACCGCAGGCACCACATACCCAACTACACCGCGAGCACCACATACCCAAGTATACCGCGGGCACCTCATACCCTAGAACACCGCGGGCAACAAATACCCAACTACACCGCGGGCACCACATACCCAAGTACACCGCGGGCACCAAATGCCCTAGTACACCGCGGGCACCACATACCCAAGTACACCGCGGGCATCACATACCCAACTACACCGTGGGCACCACATACCCAAGTCCCAAGTACACCGCGGGCACCACATACCCAAGTACACCTCGGGCATCACATACCCAACTACACCGCGGGCACCACATACCCAAGTACACCGCGGGCATCACATACCCAACTACACCGCGGGCACCACATACCCAAGTACACCGCGGGCACCAAATGCCCTAGTACACCGCGGGCATCACATACCCAACTACACCGTGGGCACCACATACCCAAGTCCCAAGTACACCGCGGGCACCACATACCCAAGTACACCTCGGGCATCACATACCCAACTACACCGCGGGCACCACATACCCAAGTACACCGCGGGCATCACATACCCAACTACACCGCGGGCACCACATACCCAAGTACACCGCGGTCATCTCATACCCTAGTACACCGCGGGCATTACATACCCAAGTACACCTCGGGCATCACATACCCAACTACACCGCGGGCACCACATACCCTAGTACACCGCGGGCATCACATACCCAACTACACCGCGGGCACCACATACCCAAGTACACCGCGGGCATCACATATCCTAGTACACTGCGGGCACCAAATACCCTAGTACCGCGGGCACCACATACCCAATGACACCGCGGGCATCACATACCCAACTACACCGCGGGCGTCACATACCCAATTACACCGCGGGCATCATATACCCTAGTACACCGCGGGCATCACATACCCAACTACACCGCGGGCACCACATACCCTAGTACACCGCGGGCATCACATACCCTAGTACACTGCGGGCACCAAATACCCTAGTACACCGTGGGCATCACATACCCTAGTACACCGCGGGCATCACATACCCTAGTACACCGCGGGCATTACATACCCAAGTACACCTCGGGCATCACATACCCAACTACACCGCGGGCACCACATACCCAAGTAAACCGTGGGCATCACATACCCTAGTACACCGCAGGCACCACATACCCAACTACACCGCGAGCACCACATACCCAAGTATACCGCGGGCACCACATACCCTAGAACACCGCGGGCAACAAATACCCAACTACACCGCGGGCACCACATACCCAAGTACACCGCGGGCACCAAATGCCCTAGTACACCGCGGGCAACCCATACCCAAGTACACCGCGGGCACCAAATGCCCTAGTACACCGCGGGCATCACATACCCAACTACACCGTGGGCACCACATACCCAAGTCCCAAGTACACCGCGGGCACCACATACCCAAGTACACCTCGGGCATCACATACCCAACTACACCGCGGGCACCACATACCCAAGTACACCGCGGGCATCACATACCCAACTACACCGCGGGCACCACATACCCAAGTACACCGCGGGCACCAAATGCCCTAGTACACCGCGGGCATCACATACCCAACTACACCGTGGGCACCACATACCCAAGTCCCAAGTACACCGCGGGCACCACATACCCAAGTACACCTCGGGCATCACATACCCAACTACACCGCGGGCACCACATACCCAAGTACACCGCGGGCATCACATACCCAACTACACCGCGGGCACCACATACCCAAGTACACCGCGATCATCTCATACCCAAGTATACCATACCCTAGTACACTGCGGGCACCAAATACCCTAGTACACCGTGGGCATCACATACCCTAGTACACCGCGGGCATCACATACCCTAGTACACCGCGGGCATTACATACCCAAGTACACCTCGGGCATCACATACCCAACTACACCGCGGGCACCACATACCCTAGTACACCGCGGGCATCACATACCCAACTACACCGCGGGCACCACATACCCAAGTACACCGCAGGCATCACATATCCTAGTACACTGCGGGCACCAAATACCCTAGTACCGCGGGCACCACATACCCAATGACACCGCGGGCATCACATACCCAACTACACCGCGGGCGTCACATACCCAATTACACCGCGGGCATCATATACCCTAGTACACCGCGGGCATCACATACCCAACTACACCGCGGGCACCACATACCCTAGTACACCGCGGGCATCACATACCCTAGTACACTGCGGGCACCAAATACCCTAGTACACCGTGGGCATCACATACCCTAGTACACCGCGGGCATCACATACCCTAGTACACCGCGGGCATTACATACCCAAGTACACCTCGGGCATCACATACCCAACTACACCGCGGGCACCACATACCCAAGTAAACCGTGGGCATCACATACCCTAGTACACCGCAGGCACCACATACCCAACTACATCGCGAGCACCACATACCCAAGTATACCGCGGGCACCACATACCCTAGAACACCGCGGGCAACAAATACCCAACTACACCGCGGGCACCACATACCCAAGTACACCGCGGGCACCAAATGCCCTAGTACACCGCGGGCACCACATACCCAAGTACACCGCGGGCACCAAATGCCCTAGTACACCGCGGGCATCACATACACAACTACACCGTGGGCACCACATACCCAAGTCCCAAGTACACCGCGGGCACCACATACCCAAGTACACCTCGGGCATCACATACCCAACTACACCGCGGGCACCACATACCCAAGTACACCGCGGGCATCACATACCCAACTACACCGCGGGCACCACATACCCAAGTACACCGCGGGCACCAAATGCCCTAGTACACCGCGGGCATCACATACCCAACTACACCGTGGGCACCACATACCCAAGTCCCAAGTACACCGCGGGCACCACATACCCAAGTACACCTCGGGCATCACATACCCAACTACACCGCGGGCACCACATACCCAAGTACACCGCGGGCATCACATACCCAACTACACCGCGGGCACCACATACCCAAGTACACCGCGGTCATCTCATACCCAAGTATACCATACCCTAGTACACTGCGGGCACCAAATACCCTAGTACACCGTGGGCATCACATACCCTAGTACACCGCGGGCATCACATACCCTAGTACACCGCGGGCATTACATACCCAAGTACACCGCGGGCATCACATACCCAACTACACCGCGGGCACCACATACCCTAGTACACCGCGGGCATCACATACCCAACTACACCGCGGGCACCACATACCCAAGTACACCGCGGGCATCACATATCCTAGTACACTGCGGGCACCAAATACCCTAGTACCGCGGGCACCACATACCCAATGACACCGCGGGCATCACATACCCAACTACACCGCGGGCGTCACATACCCAATTACACCGCGGGCATCATATACCCTAGTACACCGCGGGCATCACATACCCAACTACACCGCGGGCACCACATACCCTAGTACACCGCGGGCATCACATACCCTAGTACACTGCGGGCACCAAATACCCTAGTACACCGTGGGCATCACATACCCTAGTACACCGCGGGCATCACATACCCTAGTACACCGCGGGCATTACATACCCAAGTACACCTCGGGCATCACATACCCAACTACACCGCGGGCACCACATACCCAAGTAAACCGTGGGCATCACATACCCTAGTACACCGCAGGCACCACATACCCAACTACACCGCGAGCACCACATACCCAAGTATACCGCGGGCACCACATACCCTAGAACACCGCGGGCAACAAATACCCAACTACACCGCGGGCACCACATACCCAAGTACACCGCGGGCACCAAATGCCCTAGTACACCGCGGGCACCACATACCCAAGTACACCGCGGGCACCAAATGCCCTAGTACACCGCGGGCATCACATACCCAACTACACCGTGGGCACCACATACCCAAGTCCCAAGTACACCGCGGGCACCACATACCCAAGTACACCTCGGGCATCACATACCCAACTACACCGCGGGCACCACATACCCAAGTACACCGCGGGCATCACATACCCAACTACACCGCGGGCACCACATACCCAAGTACACCGCGGGCACCAAATGCCCTAGTACACCGCGGGCATCACATACCCAACTACACCGTGGGCACCACATACCCAAGTCCCAAGTACACCGCGGGCACCAAATGCCCTAGTACACCTCGGGCATCACATACCCAACTACACCGCGGGCACCACATACCCAAGTACACCGCGGGCATAACATACCCAACTACACCGCGGGCACCACATACCCAAGTACACCGCGGTCATCTCATACCCAAGTATACCATACCCTAGTACACTGCGGGCACCAAATACCCTAGTACACCGTGGGCATCACATACCCTAGTACACCGCGGGCATCACATACCCTAGTACACCGCGGGCATTACATACCCAAGTACACCTCGGGCATCACATACCCAACTACACCGCGGGCACCACATACCCAAGTAAACCGTGGGCATCACATACCCTAGTACACCGCGGGCATCACATACCCTAGTACACCGCGGGCATTACATACCCAAGTACACCTCGGGCATCACATACCCAACTACACCGCGGGCACCACATACCCAAGTAAACCGTGGGCATCACATACCCTAGTACACCGCAGGCACCACATACCCAACTACACCGCGAGCACCACATACCCAAGTATACCGCGGGCACCACATACCCTAGAACACCGCGGGCAACAAATACCCAACTACACCGCGGGCACCACATACCCAAGTACACCGCGGGCACCAAATGCCCTAGTACACCGCGGGCACCACATACCCAAGTACACCGCGGGCACCAAATGCCCTAGTACACCGCGGGCATCACATACCCAACTACACCGTGGGCACCACATACCCAAGTCCCAAGTACACCGCGGGCACCACATATCCAAGTACACCTCGGGCATCACATACCCAACTACACCGCGGGCACCACATACCCAAGTACACCGCGGGCATCACATACCCAACTACACCGCGGGCACCACATACCCAAGTACACCGCGGGCACCAAATGCCCTAGTACACCGCGGGCATCACATACCCAACTACACCGTGGGCACCACATACCCAAGTCCTAAGTACACCGCGGGCACCACATACCCAAGTACACCGCGGGCATCACATACCCTAGTACACTGCGGGCACCAAATACCCTAGTACACCGTGGGCATCACATACCCTAGTACACCGCGGGCATCACATACCCTAGTACACCGCGGGCATTACATACCCAAGTACACCTCGGGCATCACATACCCAACTACACCGCGGGCACCACATACCCAAGTAAACCGTGGGCATCACATACCCTAGTACACCGCAGGCACCACATACCCAACTACACCGCGAGCACCACATACCCAAGTATACCGCGGGCACCACATACCCTAGAACACCGCGGGCAACAAACACCCAACTACACCGCGGGCACCACATACCCAAGTACACCGCGGGCACCAAATGCCCTAGTACACCGCGGGCACCACATACCCAAGTACACCGCGGGCACCAAATGCCCTAGTACACCGCGGGCATCACATACCCAACTACACCGTGGGCACCACATACCCAAGTCCCAAGTACACCGCGGGCACCACATACCCAAGTACACCTCGGGCATCACATACCCAACTATACCGCGGGCACCACATACCCAAGTACACCGCGGGCATCACATACCCAACTACACCGCGGGCACCACATACCCAAGTACACCGCGGGCACCAAATGCCCTAGTACACCGCGGGCATCACATACCCAACTACACCGTGGGCACCACATACCCAAGTCCCAAGTACACCGCGGGCACCACATACCCAAGTACACCTCGGGCATCACATACCCAACTACACCGCGGGCACCACATACCCAAGTATACCGCGGGCACCACATACCCTAGTACACCGCGGGCAACAAATACCTAACTACACCGCGGGCACCACATACCCTAGTACACCGCGGGCATCACATACCCAACTACACCGCGGGCACCACATACCCAAGTATACCGCAGGCACCACATACCCTAGTACACCGCGGGCACCACATACCCTAGTACACCGCGGGCATCACATACCCAACTACACCGCGGGCACCACATACCCAAGTACACCGCGGGCATCACATACCCTAGTACACTGCGGGCACCAAATACCCTAGTACACCGTGGGCATCACATACCCTAGTACACCGCGGGCATCACATACCCTAGTACACCGCGGGCATTACATACCCAAGTACACCTCGGGCATCACATACCCAACTACACCGCGGGCACCACATACCCTAGTACACCGCGGGCATCACATACCCAACTACACCGCGGGCACCACATTCCCAAGTACACCGCGGGCATCACATATCCTAGTACACTGCGGGCACTAAATACCCTAGTACCACGGGCACCACATACCCAAGTACACCGTGGGCATCACATACCCTAGTACACCGCGGGCACCACATACCCTAGTACACCGCGGGCATCACATACCCAACTACACCGCGGGCACCACATACCCAAGTATACCGCAAGCACCACATACCCTAGTACACCGCGGGCATCACATACCCAACTACACCGCGGGCACCACATACCGAAGTACACCATGGGCACCACATACCGTAGTACACCTCGGGCATCACATACCCAACTACACCGCGGGCACCACATACCCTAGTACACCGCGGGCATCACATACCCAACTACACCGCGGGCATCACATACCCAACTACACCGCGGGACACCACATACCCAAGTACACCGTGGGCATCACATACCCTAGTACACCGCGGGCAGTGGCGGTAGCTTCATACAAGCCGAAAAGCCGGGCTTGCCTTACTTCAAAGACTAGTAGGATGCCACGCATCTCTACTTCAAATTCCAAACCTACTGAAAACATCGACTGCCATACTAACGTATTTTTAAATTTTCGCGCGCCAATTCTTTCACTTCATTACTGTTTATGTACTTATCTAGTTATGGATATCGAACGCGCCGAAATCCTACTAAATAAAATAGCAACGTGAACCGCGCAGCGCGCGCGCGGGCTCATGCATCTCGCTCGCACTCGTGGGCTTGCAACGGGGCTTTGCGGGCGCATATGTCTGTTTCGTTCTAACCTATGCAAAAGTGCTATGAGTTACTTATCTACCTCTGTATTTAATTGTATAGCAATTTGGTCAATTTGTATGGAGCGCTAAGCCCGGCTTTCAATATGAAGTTTGTCACAAACTAGGGTCACGCACGAAGTTCAGTTCGTACTAGAAAACTCTTTGTTTACATTTTGTCATTTTTGTCTTTGTTAGATACGTTTTGGATTTTCATTGTAACATTTCTAACTTTCGTGATTTGTGTGAGATATTGAGTTCAAAATGAGTGCAGATATAGATCATATTGTTTCTTGTGAGGATGTGAAAGTTCTAATAATCGAGAAAATGGTGAAACATTTGTATTTCACGGAGAATAACCAAACTTACACCGGAATTGTAACTAAATATCACGAACAAGTTTTTGAAGAGTTAATAAATTAGTGTAGGTACTAATTGGCTAGGATGGATTGGTGGTTGTAGTAAGTCCAATAATAAAATTCGATTACCTAACTTTCAGTCCAGTAAAAAAAGTCAGTACCTACCTACATGCTCCTTCAGAATACCTATCTGTTAAAACTCGCCGACGGTAATTACCTACTGAAGAGGAGAATTTTAAGGGATTTATTTATGAATGTAAAATCTAATCATAAACATGAAACGTATGTCGGGCTTGCCCTATTCTCAAGCACTAGGCACGCCACTGACCGCGGGCACCACATACCCATGTACATCGCGGGCGTCACATACCCAATTACACCGCGGGCATCATATACCCTAGTACACCGCGGGCACCACATACCCAACTACACCGCGGGCACCACATACCCAAGTACACCGCGGGCATCACATAGCCTGGTACACTGCGGGCACCAAATACCCTAGTACACCGTGGGCATCACATACCCTAGTACACCGCGGGCATCACATACCCTTGTACACCGCGGGCATTACATACCCAAGTACGCCTCGGGCATCACATACCCAACTACACCGCGGGCACCACATACCCTAGTACACTGCGGGCAACAAATACCCAACTACACCGCGGGCACCACATACCCAAGTACACCGCGGGCATCACATACCCAAGTACACCGCGGGCATCACATACCCAATTACACTGCGGGCACCACATACCCTAGTACACCGCGGGCACCACATACCCAAGTACACCGCAAGCACCACATGCCCTAGTACACCGCGGGCATCACATACCCAACTACACCGCGGGCACCACATACCCAAGTCCCAAGTACACCGCGTGCACCACATACCCAAGTACACTTCGGGCATCACATACCCAACTACACCGCGGGCACCACATACCCAAGTACACCGCGGGCATCACATACCCAACTACACCGCGGGCACCACATACCCAAGCACACCGCGGGCATCACATACCCAACTACACTGCGGGCACCACATACCCTAGTACACCGCGGGCAACAAATACCCAACTACACCGCGGGCACCACATACCCAAGTACACCGCGGGCAGCACATACCCAAGTACACCGCGGGCATCACATACCCAAGTACACCGCGGGCACCACATACCCTAGTACACCGCGGGCACCACATACCCTAGTTCACCGCGGGCATCACATACCCAACTACACCGCGGGCACCACATACCCAAGTACACCGCGGTCATCTCATACCCAAGTATACCGTGGGCATCACATACCCTAGTACAACGCGGGCATCACATACCCAACTACACCGCGGGCACCACATACCCAAGTACACCGCGGGCATCACATTCCCTAGTACACTGCGGGCACCACATACCCTAGTACACCGCGGGCACCACATACCCAATGACACCGCGGGCATCACATACCCAACTACACCGCGGGCATCACATACCAAACTACACCGCGGGACACCACATACTCAAGTACACCGAGGGCATCACATACCCTAGTACACCGCGGGCACCACATACCCTAGTACACCGCGGGCATCACATACCCAAAAGTACATGATCTATTTTAATAATTCTTTCATTTTAAAAAGAGTAACATAGGCTGTATTGAGTACAAATTAATTTAATTTGAAAAAAACTTTTTACGTGAAATACAGTAAAAGAACTCGCTGCAGAGTCGAAATAGGCAACACGTTCCAAGTCACGTCTAACTGCTAGTTCAAAATATTTGGTTGTAAAAGTGTTGCTAACATAATTTTTTGCTTTGTCAAACAGTTTGTTTTTTAATGTTCTGTAATGATCAAGTTATCAAAATAAAAGAACTTACTTTGCTTTAAAAATAATATTTATTTTTAAGTACACAAAGACCCGTAGTTAGTCGTATCGGATCCTGAAAGTTTTAGTCAAAACTCAAGCAAAATTAAAAATCTCCAAATAAATGCATACCGAAATGGGTAAATTATACCAATGTATGGCAACATCACTGACAATTGTCAAAGTTTGCTCTGTCTGTCATTTTTGCTTTCTGCATAATTGTTTTGTGATGAAATTCTTTAGATTGTGCTCATTGTGATAACAAAGAAGCATGCGTGGTGATCAAGGCGTGCACGCTACTTCGCATCCTTCACATAAAACCTCCTCATTAGGCTACACCACCTGAGTACCAAGTGACTTTTATAGGTACAACGCATAATTTGTTTCATGTTTTTCTCTACAGGAGCTCAGATTTGGTGGCCAAGGTGGCCACTGCAGGTATGACTTGGATAAATGGGGATACTCCGATTTAGCAATATAATGTGACTGCCCCACAAACAATGTATCACCTTCTGGACAAGACAATGCGCCAATAGCTGCACGCTGCACTTGAAGAATCTTAGCGACGCCACAAAAAATTACATAAACGTAGCCCGTATTTGGGCAAAACATATTCATGTGTTTTATTTGATGAGTTTTTCATATATTTATGGTATATTCTGGAACATGTTAGCAGTTTTATTAGAAGGTAATGGAGGTTCTCTATTTATAGCAACTGCCTAAGTAAAAACCATTTTTAAATAAAGTAGGTTTTATAAGTCAGTAGATATTGTTCAAAGCAGAGGTAAAACTCAAAAATAAATTTTCTTGAGCCAGGAACTAAAACTATTGATTCAACAAAAAACAAAAACAGGTAAGCCTTCACAAGAATTGAACTCGGTTACGTCAAATCGAATTCCATAGTATCTTCAACCGCACCATTCGTTCTTTTCATTTGACGTTGAAATTATCAAATACTAGTGCGTTACAAATATTGTATACATGTGTGTGTATCTGAGTAGATAGCAAGCTTGAAATTCTTCAACAGCCCCTGCACGTTTTTTTTACTAAAATTATAGTTTTGTGTATTGATTAGTTGGTATCTATTAATAAAAGGAGAATGGGCGATTCTCTATGGAGCGTGGGCCACGACTAAAAAACTCGTCCCTCAGGGTTGCCTTATAATATGTTTGAAAGGGCTTTTAAAGGTCTACCTTTTACTATTTTTATTTTAAAAATCCATCCCATGGAAATCGATATATTTTGAAAAACAGTTGTTTATTTTAACGTCGTATTACTCCGAATTCTGAAGGCTCACAAAACTGCTTGCAATTGCGTTAAAAAGGGCATAAAACGGGCTTTATTTGGTATTCAGACTGTTTGAAAATCCAACCTGTAGGAATCGAGATATTTACGAAAAACTGTATTTATTTTTTGCAATACTACAGTTTTTCAGGAATAACTCAATTTCCACAGGTTGGATTTTTAAACAATCTGATAAATAATTAAAGCCCTTTTAACGCTCTTTTAAACACCATCACAATTATTCTTGTGGGCCTTCAGAATTCTAAGTTATATGATGTTAAATGAAAAACAATTTCATCAAAATATCTCGATTTCCATGGGACGGATTTTTTCCGTAATTATAGTAAAATAGTGGCCTATAAAAGCCCTTTTAAACGTGCTATGTAGCAACCTTGAGGGACAATTTTTTTAGTCGGGGCCCAAAGTGCCCATTCTCCTTTCGCAAAGGTGAATTTTGATAACTAAACGCAAAAAACCATTAACAAATCAGAAGAAAACCGCAGTTTTTTAAACTAGCGCCATCTTTTGTTGTTCTGCTACCGTCCTGACTGAGCGCTTCGGCCTTTAATTAGATATTTGTTTTGTTTAGTGTAGTCATTTTTAAAATACCAAGTTAATAGTTAGACGCCCAATAACCTTAAATAAAACAAATTCTGTTCATCGTTTTGTTAAATTTAATTTATACATCATTAGCTAATGATAATTGCAGGCAACAAATAGCCTCTCAGACAGGAATATTCAAATCATACATCACAACTAATAAAGTTCACTAATAAAGCTCCTCAATCCTCGTTTACACGCTCATAAATTACACAACACATCATTACACAATGTATTTTGTATTATATTTATAGGTACCAAGTACCTACTAGACTAGCGTGAATCACACGGTTCCTGCTAGGTATTCTATGACATCTCTGACTCAGAGCTCCCTTCTAGTTTGGCAATGTGATTGCCCTGATCTGATACTAGGATGGCTCCCAGACGTGGTGACTCAACGTATCTGGGAAAGGTGTGCTGGATTTATAATGATTCCGTCGTCTCCCGTACTACTGGCTTATTTGAGATCATGTATACGCCTATGAATATATAGGAGTAAATATATAGGAGTGAATAATGAGATGACGTATGATAGAAGAGAATGGAAGAAAAGAACATGTTGTGCCGACCCCACCTAGTGGGATAAGGGCAGGAAGAAGAAGAAGAGGTATACGCCTATGAATAGAACTAAGCATCAGTGGGCACTGATGAAACAATTACAAAAGTCGACATATACATTTTATTTAATATCATGATGAAAGCTTGGAAAAACTAACCTGATCTCTCTTGGAATTGTGTGCAACTTGTAAAACTACTTTAGCTAGAGACTGTATGAAAAATAGGTACGTACATTACATACCATAAAATGTAGCGTACGAACCGCACTCAACCGCACATCGAGACAAGTGGATTGAATTTATTTTTCATTTGATTCGATTAAAAGCCCAAAGACCCTAGTCTTACATAATCGAATTGCAGCAATCACAAAGCTATAAATCAAAATAATTCGGCGTTCGAAACAATTAGGAGCACAAACGGTGGAGGCGGGCGCATGCGGAAGTCAACGCTCGTAGGGATACAGAATTTAATTAATTTCAAGTGTGAACCTTCTCAAATAAAATTGGGTTTGAATTTTGAATGCCCGAAAAGAACAATTAAAAAAAAGGGACAAAGGTCTTTTATTCAAGCGTTTTGCTGGTACCAAAAAAAAGTCCGCACAAAAAATGCCGACTTGCTTTTACAATAATGTGACTAGCTTTTGCTTCTATAGCACATAGATTCATAATATATCTGTGTCAATTAATTTATTAAAAAAACTTATACTTAATTTAAAGTAGGTATACAGTCCGTTGATTGATCAAAACGGAAAGTAATAAAACCGAAATTCGTCTTTGTTTCCAATTTCGTATGACATTTTGACACTGCTTTGATGATTTGGATTGATCGATTTGATTCGACGCACGGAGCGGCGGCAAGCAATTAAACCACGCACAACAGTAATGAACCGTTAATGATTTGCGCAACGAATACTAACTAATTAATGTTAAAGTACTGCTTAAAATACCCTGTTTCTAGAATTACCTAATCCACAATCGATTGAGGGCAGTTTTTGAAAAACTCATAATTTTAACAGATTAAAACATAAACACAAATAATTGTGAAAGAGATTCTTGTTTTTTTTTTATGAAAGCTACATCACAGGTCGCACTTTATGGATTATGTTGTAAACGAATACTGAAACTTGATGTATTTATAGAAATCTATTTAAGCTCGGGACAAGTCTGGACATGCTTTAGAGTCATTTATATTGTGACAAAATAATTTTACTCATCGTTACGGTAAGAAGCGTAGACTTGTTATAATGCCAAATATTGAATATTGTTGTAAACTTTACATTGAAGGTTTCCAATACAATAACATGAAACCACAACGACTTTGTGCCGACAATGTATATTTCAAAATTTGTTAGATTCGCTTTTTACACGCTACTTCACTAATAACGATTTGGTGACCTAGTAATTGAATGAAGCTCCTTTGCCGTCAATACATTTGTTATTATTATAACTAGATACAAGATGTATCTACCTATATAACTCCTGAAAACTTTCAGGTAAGTGTCGTCTTTTAGTTTTTGTTCGACGACCGATGTGGCGCGGCGGGCGAAGGTCCGCCTGCGACGCAGAGGTTGCGGGTTCGATTCACGCCTTGGGATAAATGTTTGTACGATCTGCAAATATTTATTCCGGGCGTTCTGGGTATTTTATATGTATAATAAATAATATCTATATATGTGATGTATTGTAATAAGTATGTCAGTCTTCTAGTAGGTACCCATAACACAAGCTCTTAGCTTGGGGCTAGATGATGTTGTGTGGATTGTCCAGCATTATTTATTTATTTAGTATCCCACCAAAAATCTGAGCGCGAACAGAAATTTCAGCTGTATTCGACGTGTTTTAAGTACATAACTTTTTTGAGTGTATTGTATTGGTTTACAGAACAACAGTCGGTTAGTGCCTAACCAAGTATTAGGTTCAGTGACCACAACCATTGTTTGCAAACAACTCAATTCAGAACTTTCAGTTCAATGTAAAAGCCTTTGTATGGTTCCAATCAGTTTCGGATGGTTAAACTACCGGGCATTTTAGTTTTGCTATCAAAAAAGCTTTTAACTTGACCACCGTGCCTTTTCAATGACAATTGTAAGATAGAATTTAAAACTAAAAGTTAACTATGTGAGTAACATGTTGCGTTACATGTAAAATAAGTTGTCATAGAAGTCATAATTATACAGGCGTAGATATGAAGCACCTATCTAAAAATGTGCATAGAATATTAATCCTTATATCCACGGCATATTGTACATTTTATAATTGACATTATAGGTATAAAGTACTCGTTAATTTTTTATGTGTTTTTGACAGATTGAAGCTTTACTTAAACGTCATTGTACCTTACTTTACTGACTTGCGTAACTTCTAGCAATTTTAATTCAGAATTTTTTTTTCAGTACCATTGTTATATTCCACGAGTTAAAGGAGAATGGGCACTTTTGTATGGAGCGTGGGCCACGAAAAAAATTATGTCCCTCAGGGTTGCCACATAATACGTTTGAAAGAGCTTCAAAAGGCCTACGTTTCACTATATTTACAAAAAAAATCCGTCCTGTGGAAATTGAGATATATTGAAAAAACGGGTTTTTACTTAATATCGAATTGCCACGAATTCTGAGAGTCCTCAGAATTCGTGGCAATTCGATATTAAGTAAAAACCCGTTTTTTTCGGAAAACGGATTTTTTTCGTAAATATAGTGAAACGTAGGCCTTTTGAAGCTCTTTCAAACGTATTATGTGGCAACCCTGAGGGGCGTCTTTTAAAGTCGTGGCCCAAAATGCCCATTCTCCTTTACATGTTTTTATTATTCCCATGCAAATACAGTCAATTTCAATACATGCTGTATTAATTGAACAAACACAGGCATGTCGGGGCTTGTACAGAGTGTACCTACCATGCAAAATAAAACACGACCATTCATGATGTTTTGAGTTACATTTCTCGGCGACACGGTCATTCTGCAAGAAGCCGCGCGTAACACATGGCGACTGCGTAGTGTAACGCAAATATGGCTACTGAATTTCGTAGTACCTTGTACATGTATTATGTATGGATCTCAATATGATACTGTCACAGTAATTAACGAACATGGATATTGCGTTACAGACTGGTTCAGTATACAACGGTTTCAATTGGTTATCCTCGGGTGTCACACAAAAAATAAATCAAGATAGAATTGCAGAAAGTTTTTTGATCTGTCGTTATGATCTGATTATTTCTGTATCCATGACATAGATACAGAAGACTTGACTAAGTGACTACGCCAAATTGTGCTCTAAAGTCATACTTTCTTGACACCATTTTAATTCTTCGCGGCGAATGCCTAGAAACCAGGTGTTTGTAAATAAATTGACATCTGTCACATGAAGCCATTTTGTGTGACAAAATGAAAAAGTCGCAAAAACTAATAATGTACGTTTTTTTGGTACCTAATTAATTAATCTATTATTATCTATGATTGAATAAATAATTTTCGTAGGTTGAAATAGCAGAGGCCACATATTATCCAGTTTCTGGAGTGAAGACGTGACATGTAGATGAAAACTAACCATTCTAACTTGACCCATTTCATCAGCTTTGTTAATTTAGATTTATACCAACTGCTAACAAAATTATTGTTAATCGAGGCCCACTGTTTGTGTACGATGATTTATGTAGAGCGTCTACGGGTCTACATCCACACTACATACTGAACCAGAGCGTCTGTCGGTAATTTATCATTATCTTGGGAATAGTGGCCTCGGTTTATGTAAGAGCTGAGCGATTAGTAGGAATGCCTAGTAAGCTTTTGATCTAGTCATACTCATAGCTTTATTTAGCTTATACATACTGGGATTTGTAATAAAAAATAATTATAGCTATTTATTATATGTACTAAGTATTTTTTTTTATTTGAGTTAACTATTAGTATGTATTATTGTTTTGAGTTTTCTATAGTATTGTGTTGATAAATATTAACACAAAACTTGATAAATGAAAAAGTATTTAGTTTTACTTTTAATAGACGCTGAATGTTCCGTTCGTTAGACATAAATCAAGGATAACAATATAAATACTTAAGCGCTTTATTTGAGTTAAAAGCTTTTTAAATCAAAAACTCAGAACTAAGTTAGTACCTAGTTATTTGTATAAATTAATGTTAAATGTTACTTTAAAATTTTCCATGAAACAGGTCAATAAAAGGTCAAGATATAGGTGTCTAGGATGATACAGATCTAAATGATTTTTAAAATTGGGATTGAAACTGAATTGAATTTCAATCCCGAGTTGAGTGGGTGCCAATAAAACAGCGCCGCAGCGTTGTGACAAACCAAACATGTGTTAGGTCGACCCTCGTCCCAAATTCACGTCAATCTTAATCTACCAGCCACTTGATTGGATCCGTTTAAGATTTGTGGATGCGATTTTCTTCACCAGCTTATGGTTGAGGATAACAAAAGAGGAAACTAGTGTGGTGTGTGAAAATCAAATTTTGACTTAAGGATCGTCAGCCAAATAGCACATCCATGTAAGTGGTCATTTGACAGCTTATCGTATAGCTCAATGTTTTTTTGACGTAAAAACAAAAGAATGACGATATCTTTAAATGTTGGGCGTTCTGAGTCTATATATAGACTCAGAACGCCCAACATTTAAAGATATCGTCATTCTTTTGTTTTTACGTCAAAAAAACATTGAGCTATACGATAAGCTGTCAAATGACCACTTACATGGATGTGCTATTTGGCTGACGATCCTTAAGTCAAAATTTGATTTTCACACACCACACTCTAGTCCCAAACTAAGCAAAGCTTGTACTGAATTTGAAACTGGTAAATTTGAAGTGCTAATATAATGTTTCAAGCAACGACTAATGTCAGGTGCGTTGGACTATCATTGGCTTAGTAAAGTAAACCTTCGTTTCACTACTTTTGCATTTAACTACTGTTTGATCTCTGCTGTTGAATTGAGGGTAGATTGGTAATTCACCACCGAACTCAACTCGACGGTGCCGCCGCATGAGCGGCAGATAGCTTTTGCGCGTTGAGCCTTTCGGACGCGTGGTTTTCTCAACATTGACCGTGTCAATACCTCACCGTTGGACGTTCCAATAACTATTTGCTTGTGATTGTGTGTGGACTGCTCTAAGACCTAGG
Source organism: Ecliptopera silaceata (assembly GCA_932527185.1). NCBI lineage: Eukaryota > Metazoa > Arthropoda > Insecta > Lepidoptera > Geometridae > Ecliptopera > Ecliptopera silaceata. The sequence continues at coordinate 7,631,522 of OW052193.1, read as the reverse complement.
ACAGCCGTGCTGGAAACCCTAGACACCTATCTGGACTGGAAGCTGCTATCTGGCACCTGGAGTCGAACAGAGGTAGGTGGTGTGCAATTAGCCCTCTTGAATTCAGCAGAATCGATTTCTCCACTCACATACACTGAACATTTACATTTAAGTACAAAAAACCTGCCAGTAAAATTTCTCTTTAAAAGAATTGTGAAAACTGCACAATCAAATTGGTCCTTCGATAACCGGATTGGTTTTTTCAAAAAATAGAATTCGTAATTCTATTCTAGCCGTGCTAGATATTAATTTTATACCTAACTCGTAGTTAGTGTAAGTAATTTAGTTTCCCGCGTAACGTATTTTGTTGTTTCGCTGGCAGCTTTTTATCTATATATTTTTACAAAATACTCACTTATATATGTCGTACATATTATATTTATTGTATTTGTAGTTAAATTGCTTCGTTTTATTCGTTACATTTCGATATTTTTGAACATTTCTTTGTCCACGTTTCTTTGCCGCCGTTAGTCATTCAAAATGGCGCCTCCCGTCAAAGGCTCTAAAAAGGCCGTGTCATCAGATGAGGAAGCTCAAGGTCATGACTTAACCGTGTTAATTCATAGAAAGCAACGAATGTTCGAGCAAATGCAAAAGGCTTATGATTTATCGCGAGATTTATCGAACGATGACTCTAAAGATATGTTTTTACTATATGTGGCGGATATTGATAATTTGCGTAAATCGTACGAGAGTTTAATTTTTAAAATTCTAGAAAGAGAACTTGAAGATGACCCGAAGTCGTCACTTCGTAGTCATGAATTAAAAAGTTTCGATGAATTGTATTTTCGAGTTAAATTGTCTATATCGAAATGTGAGCCTAGTGCCTATCTCGTTAAGGCTGAAACTTCTTCGAGCTCCGTAGAATCTCGACCACGTCTTCCAAAGTTAGAACTTTTTTCATTCGATGGAAACATAGAAAACTTTAATACATTTTATGAGACATTCTGTTCTCTGGTTCATAATCAGAAAAGTATTCCGAAGATAGATAAATTCCACTATCTATTGTCGTGCACAAAAGGTGCTGCATTAAATATAGTGAAAAGCGTACCTATTTCTGCTAATAACTATGAACTCGTTTGGAAAGGTCTTCTGGATAAATATCAGGATAATAGAATGTTGGTTGGTAGGTATTTAGATAAAATGCTAACTTTTTCGCCGCTTCAAAAAGAATCGTCTTCTAATTTAAACTCGTTTATTGAGAACTTTGAGCATTCATACAAAGCTATAGAAGCATTAAATGTTGACAACTTGAGTGGTTACGTAATGTGTCACATAGCACTGAGGGCCTTAGATCCCTACACTCGTAAATGCTTTGAACAAAAATTAGATCAAAAAACAATTCCTAACTTTGATGATTTAATCGCTTTTGTTCAAAATCACATCAAAGTTTTAGATCATTCTTCGTCCTATTCAGCTACGAGTAACACAAGTGTGCAACAATCCACTCAAAGGAAATTCACTGTACCTAGGCAGGGAAAAAATAATTATTCGCATGCATCTTCTTCAAACACGAAATTTATGTGTTTGCATTGTGGAGAAAATCATATGATTTTCCGTTGTGATCAGTTTCGTAATCTGAGCAACGTTCAGCGCATTAGCCGTGCTAATGACCTGAAATTATGCCACAATTGCCTAAAACCTAATCACGTGTCAAAGGAATGCAAAAGTGAATTTAAATGTTATGTTTGTAAGCAGCCGCATCATATATTGTTGCATCGTGAATCGAGCGATAGTCCACCGAAACCGGTTTTCTATTCGGACACCGCCGCCGCCGCTGCCGCATCGTCGGAGCAGCCGCCATGCAGTACTCATGCGCCCGCTCTTAGCAGTAATAACCACACAGCGTCTACGCATAACTATGCAGTTATATTAGGCACAGCTGTTGTGCACGTTCGGGATTCGTTTAACAATTATCAAACTTGCCGCGTTTTAATTGATTCTGGCGCGCAATCGAATTTTATGACATTTGACTGCTTTCAACGATTAGGTTTATCTGCTAAAAAATGCCCTTACAATATTTATGGCTTAGGTGGTGAAAATGTAAAAACAAACGGGATGGTATCGTGTACTATAAAGCCGCGTAACTGCGCGTCTCCCAGTTTTGATTTAAATGCTGTTATTTTAACTCGTTTAACTTCCGACCTGCCGACCGTTCAGATACCTGACAATATTATCCATCATTATAATGATTTAGAATTAGCTGATCCGTGGTTTTACAGGAAATCGCCTATTGATATTATATTAGCTGCTGATATTTTTCCGTATATATACGACGGAAAAAAAATAATAATAAATCCCGATGTGCCGATAGCTCTAAGTAGCATTTTTGGATTTGTAGTGACAGGAAGACTTCAACAACTTGTAGCGACAACATCGCTGGTGTCGTACACCATAGAAGAAAAGTCGTTAAACACTACTCTCAAACGTTTTTGGGAGGTAGAAGCTCCGCCGTGCGAAGTACCAACCGATCCATTAGATGAATTGGCAGAAAGAATATTTTTACAACAACATTATCGTGATGAAACAGGAAGATATGTTTCTCCGATCCTTTTAAATCCTGAACATAAACCACTTGGTGACTCATATGATACCGCTCTGAAGCGACTCACTCAAGTCGAGCGCCGTCTCGCTCGATCACCAGACCTTCGTAAGGCCTATGTCGACTTCATGAAGGAATACGAGTCCCTAGGTCACATGGAACCCTATGAGGGTACGGAACCCTCAGGTTATTTTATTCCGCACCATTGTGTGTTACGTCCGTCGAGTACTACCACGCCCTTGCGCGTAGTTTACGATGGCTCCGCCAAAACAACGTCTGGTACGTCGCTCAACGATGCACTGTTAACCGGAAAAAAGCTACATCTGGATATACTTAAAATAATAATCAATTTTCGACTTTATGATGTATGCTTTACGGCTGACGTTTCAAAAATGTATCGCGCGGTATTAATTAATCCTGTCGATAGGAAGTACCAGCACATTCTGTGGCGTGACCATCCTACGGAGCCTGTACGTACCTACGAACTAACTAGAAATACCTATGGTCTTCGTAGTGCACCATTTGTGGCGGTACGTACTTTACATCAGCTGGCGTCGGATGAGCTGGCTCGCAATGAGCAGCCGATTAGTGCTTCGCTGCGCTTCGCCTCCAGTGAGCTGATTCCGTCTGATCAACCAATCAGAACTAAGGCAGCGGAAATACTAAAAAAGGGTTGTTATGTTGATGATGTTTTGTGGTCATGTCAAACCCAGGAAGAAGCTTGTACGTTGCAAGATGATTTAACCACGCTTCTGAAAGAAGGTGGTTTTGATTTAAGAAAATGGGCAAGTAACCGTCCAGAGTTGCTATCAAGAATGCAATCAGACCAGATTTCTGCTATTAATTTTCAAGACGATACGTTATCGTCATCGCTTAAAGTTTTAGGTTTGACTTGGTTACCTGCGTGTGACTCATTCTCCTTTAATTACAATTTGACTGACGCCAAACAAACTAAACGTTCTGTTTTAAAATTGCTCGCAAGCATATTTGACCCGGTAGGTTTTATCGCACCGTGTACTTTTGTCGCTAAGTGCATAATGCAAGATCTTTGGAAACTTGGCCTGGGCTGGGATGACCAGTTACCATCTGAACTTATTTCTCAGTGGAATAGGTTTATTTCAGAGTTATCAACATTAGGTAATTTGCGAATTGAACGTCATGTTTTAATAACAAACTTTAAAAAAGTTAATTTAATTGCGTTTTGCGATGCGTCATCGCGTGGCTATGCAGCCTGTGTATACCTACGCAGCGTAGATAGGGATGATCGTGTGAAGGTAAGGTTGTTGACAAGTAAGTCGAAAGTCGCACCGTTAAATCCTATTTTGTCAATACCTAGACTTGAACTTGAGGCAGCCGTGCTCCTCTCTAAGCTTGTTAGTTTTGTCTTAAAAAACTTAACTGACTTTGAAGTTTCAATCATTGCATTAGGTGATTCAAACAACGTTTTAGCGTGGTTACAAACTCCGCCTTATAAATTAAAAACTTTTGTGGCTAACCGTGTTAGTCAGGTGACCGCCGTGGTCCCTTCTAATTGTTGGTTTCACGTGAACAGCGAGAATAACGCTGCCGATATATGTTCACGCGGTGCGATGCCGGCTCGCTTCGTGGAAGGCGCTGCGGAGTGGGTTCACGGCCCGGAGTGGCTATATGAAGACCAAGTAAAATGGCCTATTAAATCATTTTACGTAAAAGATTCTTCTAAAATTCTTGATATAAAGTCTAATTGTGATACTTTTGTTTTGAGTTCGTGTGACGATAAAATTAAATCTTTAACTAATGATTTAGAAGAAACATTTAATAAATTTTCATCTTTTAATAGATTGCAACGTGTTGTTGCTTGGTGCCATCGATTTGTGTCGAATATAAAATCAAAAAAATCTGCGAGGTCAGATGGACCCCTCAGGTCATCAGAGTTGAAGTCGGCTCATAACACTATCATTCGTGTGGTACAATTAAATAATTTTCACGATGAAATTGCATCATTGCGTAAAAATAAATATGTAGTTTCTTTGCGTAAACTTTCACCCTTTATAGATTCTCATGAATTTCTCAGGGTGGGGGGTAGGCTCGTACAGTCCGACCTACCATATAATATGAAGCACCCTGTGCTTTTACCTAAATGTCACACGACCAAAATAATGATTGAATATTTTCACCGATTGTATTTACATGTAGGGCCGCGTACGTTACAAGGCATATTATGTAAAAACTATTGGATAGTTAATGCTCGTAGCATTATAAGATCTGTCTTATCTAAGTGCAAAACTTGTTTTCGTTGCCGACCGAGCTCGATCCAGCCCGCTATGGGAACGTTACCCGCGCCTAGATTAAAACCAGATAAGGTTTTTAATCACGTTGGCTGTGATCTGGGTGGACCTTTTTTTGTGAAGGAAAGTTTAAGGCGAAATGCAAAGGTTTACAAGTCGTACTTGTGCCTGTTTGTTTGTTTTGCAACAAAAGCTGTGCACTTAGAAGTTTTAACTGATCTAAGTTGCGATTGTTTTTTAGCTGCATTTGATAGATTTGTGGCTCGTCGCGGACTTTGCAGTTGTTTATATTCAGATTGTGGTACTAATTTTATTGCGGCAGCCAAGCATTTAAAAGAAGTCGTAAACTTTTTAAATAATAAAAATAATCAAGATAAGATTGTCAATGGACTAACAACTCGTCAAGTAGAATGGCGTAATAATCCTCCCAACGCAGCTAGTATGGGTGGACTTTGGGAAGCAGGAATAAAATCTGCCAAACATCACCTTCACCGTGTGGTCGGTGATCGGTCCCTCACCTTTGAGGAGTTGAGCACTGTTTTTTGCAGAGTAGAAGCTGTTTTAAATTCACGCCCTCTATGTTCCTTATCAGACAACCCAAACGAGTTTGAAGTTTTAACCGCGGGTCACTTCCTGATAGGTCAAAGCTTATTAGCTGTACCGGAATATGATTTTGATGACGTATCTCAGAACAGATTGTCACGTTGGCAATCCATTCAGAAGGTTTCACAGTCATTTTGGAGGCGTTGGTCAGATGACTACCTTCACACTCTCCAGCAGAGAGCGAAGTGGTTTGAATCGCCACCTAATTTAAATGTCGGTGATTTAGTTTTGCTAAAGTCAAATCTGACTCGACCTCTTCAGTGGAATTTAGCTCGCATTGACAAAGTTCATAGTGGCGTTGACAAAGTTAATCGCGTTTTAACTTTACGTACTAAAAATGGTTTAATTCAGAGACCGACGAATAAAGTCTGTCCATTGCCATACGTAAATTAATTACATTTACAATAAATTTATTTTAGTTGTAAGCTATACTTTATTGATATCTACTCATACACTTTTAGGTACACTTCACACTTCGAAAACTTTAGGTACAATAAATACTTACTTCGTAACTTATAATTATATATATATTTTTGTATAACTTATACATACATCCATACATGCCCTACACTATTCATTCATTTAGGGAAATCAATCATATTGATTTCGGTGAGGGGTATGTTTGATCTCTGCTGTTGAATTGAGGGTAGATTGGTAATTCACCACCGAACTCAACTCGACGGTGCCGCCGCATGAGCGGCAGATAGCTTTTGCGCGTTGAGCCTTTCGGACGCGTGGTTTTCTCAACATTGACCGTGTCAATACCTCACCGTTGGACGTTCCAATAACTATTTGCTTGTGATTGTGTGTGGACTGCTCTAAGACCTAGGACAGCCGTGCTGGAAACCCTAGACACCTATCTGGACTGGAAGCTGCTATCTGGCACCTGGAGTCGAACAGAGGTAGGTGGTGTGCAATTAGCCCTCTTGAATTCAGCAGAATCGATTTCTCCACTCACATACACTGAACATTTACATTTAAGTACAAAAAACCTGCCAGTAAAATTTCTCTTTAAAAGAATTGTGAAAACTGCACAACTACTTTACACAACCGTTTGTATCCCATACAAAAATAAACAGAGCATTAAAGAGATTGGATACAACTCATTCCTCGTGTGTATTTTCTGTTAATTCAGCCCCTTTCATTTCTTCGGTGATTTTTGAAAACAATGGACAAACAAAAACTCATTTTCCACAATTCCGTTTTGTTTGTGGTAATGCAAGAACAACAAGAGGGTGATTCCCTGCATTTGAAAACGCTTTCGTGTTGGGATAAGGTCTGTCTAATAAATCCCTTTACGAGCTGCTTGGGGCAAAAGTCGAAACGTAATATAAATACGAAATATCATTTCGTATTTATTGTGAAACGAACAGAACATACTGAAATTAAAAATGTTGTATATTATATATTTAAGAATATAAAAAAAAACATGCAGATTCCTCATCCGCAGCCAGATTTCGCCCACTGCTGGGCAAAGGCCTTTTTTTGTACCACTCTTCACGATTCTGCGCTATTCTCATCCATGTGCGTAATGTAGTGATCTAACCTCATTATGTGTAGTGATCTAGATCACTGTAATTACGTTGGTTCGATTAATCGGACGATTGCAGTATTATCATTCGTTCAACAGCAACCAATAATGTGATCGGATTGCACCCGGTTACGCGGAAAATCCCAGCAAAACCAATTTCAGGGATAGCTATATCCCGATTTGCACTTTATTATGATAGCTGCGATTTGCAAAATCAGTTTTGGAATGATCGATCGGTCAACCAGCCTTTCAATTTGACAGAGGGATGGTTTCACCGCAAATTCACGCATCAAGTATTAGCATCATAATACTGATGATAAAGTTTAGTCAATATAAAATATAATAAAGTCAATAAATAAAACATAAGGTTAAACCTACAACTCTCAGACCGTCTCTTAACTGAAGACTTAATAATTTGAAAATAATTAACTAGTTGGTATTCGCGACTTTGTAATACTATCGTTGTATTTTGGACAATTTACACAATATTTGTATTAATTGTTACAAGTTTCAATGATATAAATTCCGTATAAATTCAGTAGTACCGTTTTTGCGTAGAATATGTACAAACATTCTTATATACAAACTTTCACCTTTATAATATTACTATTACTTTAGGACTTAGACTAAAAATTTCACAAATATCTTTAATGATAGCACAACCCAACGGAAAATTCTTTATTACTTTTGGGTTCATTAAACTTATGACACATGGTATCAAGTCCACATTCCAAAATATGCGTGCGATTCTGGGAGAGCCTTAAAACATCCCACCTGTCCACAATCCGAACATACCATCGATGAGTTATTCACTGCCTGATAACCAACAGCCTGCGGTGACGTCATACGTTTTTTGCCCGAAAACAAAGCTAGTTGCAAACTGGAGATACAGAAATTTAATTGTAAAAAATAAATAAAAATAAATTAATATTCATGGACATTTCACACATCACACTCTAGTCTCAAACTAAGCAGATCTTGTACTATGGGAACTAGATTGCTGATAGAATACTTAAATATGAAAAGCAACATTTGATAGGAAATATAATACTTTGATTAAGGCATTTTTTGGCCCAAATAAAGGATGAACCACGATAACGATATGCATGTTGATACAGTAATGATCATTTTTTGTTACAAAACTTTAAGCATTTTTGACCTCCCCTACATAAAATTGCATAATTACATGAAATCTACTCTCACCGAAGTTTGCGACTTTGCGTTCCCTCCGTCTTCCGATGCCCCTAACTACTTCCTCTGTATAATTAGCCGGCTAATAAGTCCCTCAGAAATGTTCAGCGAAGTGAAAGATGGGTGTCGGGATGCGAACCTGTCAATAGCCATTATGTTTTCCCTTTGCAAAATGCAGAGTAAGATGTCTGTGACAGTGATATCGTCTTTTATTATTATAATAAGTTCCTGTCCTGCAATGGAAAAACTTATGTAGCTATGTAGATTATTTAAAATAATAATTATTTTTAAACTTACAAATTAAACATAGAGTAGGGGAGACCAAGGAGGGTTGTTACAATTTTTACTTAAAACCACATATCTCAATAAAGAAACATAGCACAGTTATCAACTTTATGTCTAAATATAGAGCAATCTTTCCTTTATCAAAAACGGTCATGACAATAAATGAAAGTTGTAAGGTTTCTGAGAAAATCCACCAAAACAGAAACAACTCAAACTGTAACAACTCTCCTAACACCGAGGTAAGTTGTGACAGGCACCAAGGTAAGTTGTTACAGCTGTTTATCAATACTATATTTGATAGGTAAGATGACTTTTATATGAATTATAAAACACACACCTTTTAATTATACTTCAATTATCATTTGGCATAATTGTTGAGACTACAGACATTAAGATTATAAGAAATAAATATTTTTTAAGTAACTATGGCATCATGACAATATCAGCCACTATAAAATAAGTCAAAAATCTTAATGTAATCCAATCTATTATGACAGACGTACAGCAGCTCACTCCTAGTGCCATTCTCGACCAGCCTTTCCACTCCTGAACTGAAATCTTTTGATTGGATTGCTAATGACATAAAATTCAAAGCAAACAAACTAAAATAGGAGAGTTGTTACAGCGTGTCACAACTCTCCTAGGTGTCGAAAATTACGACCTGGTCAGAATAAACATTCATAATTTCACAACAACGTAAAGGATCATCAAAACAACGCCACTATTTGAAACTTCAAAAACCCTACAGTATACAAAAAATTAACATAACCACCTAAATTTAATGTGTCACGATATAAATATAACCAAAATTTTGTCAAAAAAATTACTTTTCGGCTTTTTTTTCATGCAGACGTCGTACTCGGGCAACCATTTGCCTGGTGCCTGAGGCACTTGTTTCATCAAGAAGCGCATCTAAAAAGAATCAATTGAGTGGCATTGCCAGCTCACAACGATCATAGGTTCTGAGATATCGGCTTTGTAACAACTCTCCTCTGTAACAACTATCCTAGGTCTCCCCTACCTATATGCATATCGATGTTATCAATAATAAGATTTATGATATAGCCTAGTAACATACCTAGGTAAATAAACTTTTATATATTGTTACATGTTATTAGAACAAAAATCTTATTATTTTATTGTAAATAAAAAATACAAAACCAAAATCTTTTCGCTACGATCAAAATAGATTATAGCAGATATTTTTCTATCTAATCTATTCTCTGACCGCGCTACTTTTCCGCTAAATCAAACAAATCACTCAATAAATATTTACGGAGTACATAATGACTCGCAATAAATCTCTATTCGCATTCAATATCCCTCTTCCATCCATCACTTCTAACCAACACTTTATAAAATAAGAAAATAGCCCTCGGAGGGTGCATCATCAATGCACTCTACATACAAAACAAAGTAAGTAAATCAAAGAGAATGGTTAGAGAGGAAAAAAATTATCAGCATTTTCTCTTTGAAATAATCGGACTAACTTTTGTTAAAGAGTAACTTTATACCACAGTGTATCCTTTTTTATATTTCAATCTGTTTCTAACTGGCTTTTACAGTTATTTTTCAGATGGGATTTCTATGTAAATAAATAAAATTATTATTATAATTACTTATATTGTTCAGTTTAATTATCCCAGCATTATTCATGTCATGCAATAATACGAACCCGAAATTCCCAAATCACTTCATCAAAACTTTGAACTTTGAAAAGTAACCAGTGAAACAAAGCCTTTCAGGTGAATTCCAAAGGAATTTAGTCCGTAATTAATACGCATAAGGTGCAATTTGGATCGCGTAATCAATGTGCAAACATTTCATTTGATATTAACCCTATCATACCCGGCCCGTGACATGCGTCGGGTCTGTTCGATCTCATACATATTCAAGCTTAGGGCACAGCTTAAATAATAATCAGCTGGTTTATCTAAAAGGTGCGTCAATTTATTACTCTTCGTACACTTAGTACACAGTCAATTTCTTAATTTTTGGATAGGCACAAATTCACTGCTTTGAAATAATAATTAAAAGTTTAAGAATATAAGTATTGGTAATTGAATATAAATTAAAACTGTTTGCATAAGATATCTGTTTTCATACATTATTCGGGTAGAAAAATTACAAAACAAGAGATTTTAATGTAATGATCCAGCTATTATATTTTTTTAGCTACACAATTTTCGTGTGGGACTCTTCTAATGAAGCTGCGCTTGGATCTATTGTCAAACACACAGGTCTCAATGCTTTGTACTGGTTATTAGATTATTACACAAGTACGTGTCTTTGTTTTGTTTAATTAAATCGAATCACAATAATACTAGCACACAATAATCAAGTATACCTAAATCTCGATAGAGATGACTATTATTTTCTCGTACAGTTTTGATACCTTCTTTATTTAGGAGAATGGAATAGAATTACAATAGCAGTATGCTCAATAATCGAGATATTGTCTCGATAGCTAATATCACTATCCAGAAGCGTCACTTTGTAAAATGAATAATGAAAGTTTCAAAGTGGTATGTCTAATACTAACTCGTTTCATCGTCGTAAAAATACAAATATCTACAAAGATATTACATTTCACGGCGATATGATATATCTCAGTTAGAACGTCGAGCGCACTTTGCGGAGCAAAATAAGAAAAATTACACATGCATTACACGGATATAAAGGGCTATCGGTAGACACCGCCTCCCCATTTTTCAAAGAGAACGAAAGAGCTAGTGACGGCTTAAGGTATTTTTGCATATTAAATATCGGTATGTTTATTTTGTTTCAGCTCCACGTCCAAGTAAATATTTAAAAATAATATATATATAATATAATATTTAAAATGTTTGTAACATTATTTTTTAATCTAAAAGTAAGTGTAGATATATATTTTCTTTAAAAACATAAAACAAATTAATAATGTTTAAGTCAAGAAACTAAGTAGATAGACATAGAAGTTAAGAACAATGATTGACAACAAGTATAATGAAAACGGAAGAACATTAAAATATAATACACTCGAGAGCAATGAATCCGGGTCACTTAAAGAATCCTAAAAATCTCGGAAACTAAAAATGCTAGGTTAATGCAATAAATTGTATTTAATAGACAATGTAATACTCCTTAAATGAAGGTATTAAAACTTCTTAGTTATTGTAAAGTTATATCATAAAAAAATCAAATTTGAAAAAGGGCCACTTTCGAAGATGGAACTACGAAATTACAGCATTTGGTTTTGCTTTTGTTTGTAATCTGTCATTTATGTGGGTACATAAACCATGTTGATAGTGCTCTATATTCATTATTCAAGCTGAAATTATGTCGCTTACGCCTGAAGAATGCACCAGAATACTTACAATGCTGGAAACCGGCCGGAGTCAGCGCGATACAGCCAGGACTGTCGGTGTGTCGCTGTCAACAGTACAAAGAGTTCTCCGACGTTACGAAGAAACTGGTTCTAACCTACGCAGACCAGGAACGGGCAGAACCAGGTGTACCACAGCACGAGAAGACCGATACTTGGTGAACACCATGCTTCGAAATCGCTTTCTCACAGGAACTGAACTAACCAATCAGTTTCGACGCCTCGGAGGAAGTAACCCAAGTGCATGGACAGTAAGACGTCGGCTTGCTGAATCTAACTTAAAACCCCTTAGACCTGCAAACGGCCCTAAACTGGAGCGTGGGCATCGTATTTCGAGACTAAGATATGCCCAGAGCCACGTAAATTGGAGTATTGAAGATTGGTCAAAAGTTATGTTCTCCGACGAATCTAAATTTATGCTCTACAAGCACGATGGAAGACACAGAGTGTATCGAAGACCAGGGGAAAGATTCAAGCAAGCATGCATCGAAGAAAAAGTAGCCTACGGTGGTGGGTCTGTACTTGTGTGGGCCGGAATTTCTTCTGAAAGTCGCACAGAGCTGGTGATCATAGAAAACGGCTCTTTAACTAGCGTAAGATATGTGGAAGAAATCCTCAATGATCACGTTGGTCCATTTATGGTCAATTTAGGTGAGGATGCTATATTTATGCATGACAATGCCCGACCTCATACAGGTAGGATTGTGAATGACTACCTTCAAGAGATGAACATTACTCGTATGGAGTGGCCAGCGCGCAGCCCGGATATCAACCCGATCGAGCATGCTTGGGACGAGCTAGGCAGATGCGTAAAACAACGAAACCCTCCCCCAATCACGCTTCGTGAGCTCAAAATTGCTCTCACAGAGGAATGGGAGAATATTCCCCAAAATCGTATAAGGAACTTGGTGTACAGCATGCCAAACCGCGTAAACGCAGTAATGGAAGCACGAGGAGGCAATACGAAGTATTAAAATTCAAGAAAATCGTATATAAAGTTCAAAAATTTCATGTTTCCTATTTTTGTTTTAAGGAGAGATCAGCAGTTTTTTTCTTTATGTAATTTTGTGTTAATAAAATGTATGGTGACTCATATTTTTTTTACTTTCATTTAAGGAGTATTACATTGTCTATTAAATACAATTTATTGCATTAACCTATCATTTTTAGTTTCCGAGATTTTTAACATTCTTTAAGTGACCCGGATTCATTGCTCTCGAGTGTATATGTATGTACCTATTCATCACAAAGGTAGCTAATAAATAATTAACTCAATCTTTTCTTCACAAAATATCATAGACGTTACTACAGTATTTTGTGATATAACGTTAATCTATTGTAGTTACGGTTACCGCTAAATACAATAATATTTCTCACATAGTGTAAGCAAGAAATTACTGGTTCGTGACTGCCGAACTAAGTACAAAAACGGGAAAATGTCGAGAAAACTGAGGGTGGTGAAGCGAATAATTCGCCACGATATTATTATTGTGGCCAAAACGTCGGAAAGAATCTGGCAATATTCGCAGACAGGATAAATTAGGTGAGATCATTTACGCGTGAACAGATGAGTGCGTTCCGTATTGGAGGACTAATAAAAGTCATTACATCAGACTATTCTACTACGTCTGACCCTTTTTTAGATATTCTTAATTAAATAAAAATAATCAGGCAGTGGTTTTTATGTAGACACAGTTTTAGTGGGACCTTAAATAAATAAAATAAATATTCTTGGACATTTCACACATCACACTCAAGTCCCAAACTAAAGAAAGCTTGTACTATGGGAACTAGATTGCTGAAAAAATACTTTTATATTTTTTTTGTAAATACATACATAGAATACATAGAATACATAGCAACACTATAATAACTAATTGACAAGGACTCTAGAATCTTAAAATACAAAGAACACTTAAATCTGTAAAAAAACATCGGGCATTATTCATAATCTAGGAGCGAAACGAGATAAACGTGAATTTTTGTTTTCAATATATGAAACATTGAACTAAAATGCCATTTAGCTAAATTCAGCTGTTTTTGTTGGTCGTAAAATTTACATGGTCGGAGCGTGTTTTTAGATTGAATTTCAAGTTTCCAACACAATGGAGGCCCCGCCGGCACCTGAGGGCGCGTTTAGATTGAAATTCACATTTTCTTCACGAAAACCACCCCAGATCTTGTTAACCAGTAATAAGCTGTTTGATGACACACCTTTGCTGAAGATATTAAAAGCACAATTTTGTATTATGAAACCGTAGAACTCTTGTAGAAACGATCGAATAATTTAAAATAACTGGTGTCAAAATTTTTACATTGTATAAACCTTTAATATTTATGAATATATAAGTATTACTTTGGTTCTCTGTAACACATAATTGAAATAATACTCTACCACATTTTAAATAATACAAAACTCCAAGCAAAATCCTATTTTTTTTCGGTAGTCCGGTAAAATATAGGTTAAATGCTGTAGAGATTTTTGAAGCATCTGCGTACTTAGCGCACTTACCTCAATGGTCGTCTTCCCGGATTCCTGCCACTTCATGAGGTGTTCGCCCTTCAACGACCATCCGGGCGCGTAGCTGATGAGCCCCCCCGGCCCCTTCACTTCACCTTCCTTCGACTTCTTGGGGCTCGTTGGAAGCCGGAAAAACCGACCGTGAAGCTTGCAACTTTTCGAAGGGGAGAAAAAAAAGGATTTTTTGGGTGATTTTTCTTGTTCGTCCCCCGATTTAGATGTCGAAGCTTCCTCTTTATCTTGCGTTTCTTCTGTATCCTTTTCATTTTCCTCATTTACTGGCTTCGGTCCGGTGGTTTCGTCAGCTACGAATAGCAATGTTCGCTGCACAAACGGTGTGGCTTTGTTGTAGAACTCACAAGGCTCAGGCACTTTGAAACTGGCCGGAATGGTAGTTCGTTGTGATTTTGAGAAGCGGCGCTCCATGTATTTTCTTGCCATGTCATTCCATCGCAACTATTGCCTTCACTACTCTTACTAACATTCAAAGTTTATGTCAATTTTATGCATTGTAACATTAAGCTAATAAAACCTTATTTCAATAGCACCTTCTAATCTTACCTAACTGTTAATTTTGTTTTACAGGCAATTTAAAAAGGCAACGTAAATGAATACCCGAGTTAAATCGTTCAGGTAAATATATCCGCAATTTCGTTGCGGGCCCCAAAAATCAACGTGAAGGAGGCAAAATAAACCGACAGGAATAATTCTACCCCTCAAATACGGGTAGATCCGTAAACTATACTGAACCCCACCCGACGAGACTGAAATCAGGGTTACCTACTGGAAACGCTTTTTTGCAAAACTAAGCTCTATTTTACTTTTTATAAAAAATTCAAGGACTGGCATTTCCCAGAACTAAACAGTTTTTCGTCTCTATTTATCAGTATATCGTCCTGACTTTAAAAAACTTATCAGTAACATTTTCAACTGAGTACACTCAAAAATATAAATAAAATGTTGAGTTTGCTCATTTTATCTCAAGTTACTATCATTTCCAGTGCCTTTATGTTATTTGCGTCGAGTTGCAATTTTCACGCGAAGGCTCTACTTTGCCCTATCGATCGCTGTGTAGGTATACACTGCCGCCCTTACCCACTTCTACAATGTGCATTATGCAACTACTTTCATTCTTATTGCGTAGGGAATAAGAAACAAAATTGTATGAATTACTAAATTTTGTTTAATGCACAATTTGTCTCGGGCTTATAGGGTTTCAAAACTTTGTGTTTTTGAGGTTAGAATGGTTTAAAAGAGCGCCTATTTTCAGAGCTAGTTTGAATAACTTTTCTATTTTTAACTAAATAAATTATGGAAAATTAATGGACAGAATTTATTGTTATATTATCTACTAAAATATTCCAATAGTACCTAATTAAGCTGAAAATGATTAATTTTCTATGTTTACCGCGAATATTCTGAACAAAAGAAACCTGTAATAATAACATTTAAAGTGAAAACGTGTCGTTACTACCCTCTGTTTTGTCGACATGCACACTACAGCAATCAAACTGACACGGTGCTTGACTGAAAAGTTGATTGTCATTTTGTATAATTTTCTACTCCCTTATATAATTTAGCGGGATAGCAATCTAATCTATTAATTGTAGAATTATAATTTAAAATTAAACGAAAAAAAAACGAATTGCTAATACGTCTGAAATAAGTCAGTCATGTCAAATTGAATTTTTAAACCGCTTTTAATCTGTTTATCCTCCAATTAGGCTAATTACAATTTCCTCTCTGTAAATCAATGCTGGCCATAATAATTAATAAGCTGCTAAGTAGCCTAGACAGTATTTTTTAATTAAATTACGAATAAAAGATTCGGAATGATTACTTGTCCACTGGTACTTGTTTACACTGTTTACGAGTAAAAAGTAAACTATTTATCATAGTTACAATAGATATCCTACGTTGCATCCAACTCAGTCTTTTGCGATGTGATTGATTCAAACATCACATTTTCATATCAAATTGGATTAGTATTATAAGGCTTATTTATATTTTATTCCCGATACCAGCAAGCTCTATAAACATACAATCGATTCAGCAAATACGATGTTATTTTATCTGCGTAGACCAATTTTTCTATTTTCTCAAGGAAATGCGTATATACGAGTGACTCCCCTTCATGTCCCCTGTAGGCTAAGCACGAACAAATGTGACAATCGTAAACGTCACGTGTTTTAGACACACTGCGCGCTACCGCTGCAACGTTCGACATTAAAGCTGATGGTGACGCGCAGTGTATCTCAAATACGTCACTGCTTCGATACGTTTCCGACTGTCACATCTATTTGTGCTCACCCCAGTTCTTTGTAAATAGCTTTCCTATTCCCCCGCGGAATTATTACTTTTCGATGACATGACGAATTCGATGAGGGTGTACACTTGTCCTGATGAGGATCTAAATACCTTTTATTGCGCGGTTCAACTGTTTGGAATAGATTTGCTTCCTAAGTCTGCATCAAGAACAAAAAATGATGTTTGTTGAGTGGCTGAGTGTTAATATATACAAAATAAAAATGCATCTACTAGATTACCTCTTATAGCAACACTTTTGATAAGCCTAATTGTATAAATGAAAGGTTCATTAGATTGTGAAATGAAGATAAGATCAGACATTTCCCGTATTCAAAGATTAAAGAAAAATAGTTACGTTTGGTAATAGCCGGTGTAATGAACTTGATCATAAACACCCTTTCAAAGAAAATATTGTTTATTTCAGCTTCCGGGTCAATGAACCCCCGTTTGGTAGATGTCAACGGAATAAAATAGAAATAATGGTGCGTCTACACAGAAATAGTCTCCTCTCCCCATGCTTAGCGCGAACTTGAATCTACCCGCATCTATTTTCATCACTATCTTATTGTATTCGGAAACCGTCTGTAAATAAGATCTGTTTGATAGTATTTATGGGTCTGGAAATAGGATACTAAATTATTTGGTGATGGACGCTTGACGTTAATGAAAATAAACTAATTAAACTCCTTGAAAGTACACATTGTTTTAGATCTTATATAACTAAATTAAGTTATTTATTGCAGGTACTAAACCAACAAAAATGAATAATTGAATTAATGTGATTCTAATCTTCGAAAACGTTACATTACTATACTAAATAGCTCGCTCACTTTTTGAAAAAACGACTTGGGTTTGTAATATATTGCTATAATTCATAATAGTGTAAGGTGCCAAGCTAGTTTCGAACAAAATGGCGCTGTATGAAATGTTCATATATATTTAACAGTTCAATAATATATAATCCAAATTAGTTTTTTTGCGATATTAAACTAACAAGAGACATAATACACTGAGATGGTTTAATACTCTTATACAAGTCATCAAGTACTACTAAAAAAATGGTTGTCTGTAAAGTCGGTTTACTGACGATAGTTGAACGTGACAACGTCACTTCATGGAACGCCTCAGAACGCCTCATGAGTCATGTTTTTTAGTGCGTGCAGCTGGCTCTATCGAATTATAAGACGTTGTCACGTCAAAAAACTTGTTACCAACAACTTGCTATAAGTATTTTCCAATTATAACTGCACAATCAAATCAAAGTTCCCACTCAATTTTACGATCATCCAACGAATGATCACTCGAACATGTGTGTGTAATTTATACGCACATTACTTGAAATGAACACGTGCTTTACATGCAAACACTCGCCCTTTGCTGTCGGACACACAGATTTTAACTAAACAGCTAAATTAAAAAGAAAAAATCAAAAGATCCTTTCTCCAAATGTTTTAAAACCTAGCTGTGTTTATATGACTAACCAGCACTTGCATTTACCACTTTTTAAAATATCTGTTGATTACTGTAACTCCTCTTTGTGATCTCTTTTTTTGAGATATATTACTATGAAGTATAATAATTATATTTTGTCTTGACTTTGACTTGACTTGATATGCTTTTTTCACTTTGCGACGATATCCTGTAGCAGCAACCTAAACGAAGACGTGCCATTTTTGTAAGAAATTTGAAAAGATGATGTAGGTACCTAGTCTGATTTAGAATTTAAGTTCTCACGTAAGTGAATTTTTGTACTTCTTTTTGAGAATAATCAACTTTCTTTAAACCTAAAACGCATTTCATGATTCGGTAATAGAAGTAGTTGTTAACCATGACGTGCAGAAAACTCGCCTTTTGGATATTTTGTAATACCATATATAGATTACAAGGCAAGTAGCATAGCTGTTTGATAAAAGCTGTGTCATAGGTATGGACCATAGAGCACAGAAGTGACGTGGACGCCGTGGACGGTCGCCATTATGTGATTATCATGTACGAGGGTCGATACGGCTAGAAGTTGCATCTGAATTCGAACTTTGTGGCCAAATTACGTTAAATTATGAGGTGAGAAGTGATTCGAGTTCAAAGGTGATGTTTCATTCGAAATAGGTGAGATTGTGTATGATATACTTATGTAAGTAATGTATTATTTTGGTGTCTATGAAAAGTAGGTTTACTATTATGTATCATATTATGTATCAGTCAATTCATAGCAACTTAACGGTTTATTCTATATGCCATCGTTTTTAAGACTACTGTGCGTAATAAACATCCAATAAATATCGAATATAACAGGCAAAAAATTGAGCTTTCTAATTGTGTTAAATTCTTAGGTATATACGTAGACGAATTTCTAAACTGGAAGAATGAACTAAATTCAATTGTTAATTCAATAAGCTCAGCTTGCTACGCCATCAGAAGCCTGAGAGGTGAGGTAAGCATAGAGCAGCTTAAATTAGTGTATTTTGCGTTGGTAGAGTCGAAACTACGATATAGTGTCAAATTTTGGGGGAATAGTTACAAATATAACATGAAAAAGGCTTTTGTGTTACAAAAAAGGGCGATACGCACTATGTTACGTATTCCTCCGTGGGTCTCATGTAGGGAAGCTTTCAAGAAATTGAACATTTTGACCCTGCCTAGTCTCTACATACTAGTACTATTGACTGATATACACAAACATAGACATAAATATGAAACCGAAGAACAGATGTTAAAACGGTTAGACACCAGAAGGATGGATCTAGAGGCACCATTCTGTCCTAGGTTGAACGTGGCGTTACACTGCAGTAGATACCAAGCTGTCAGACTGTTTAATGCACTACCTACTGAACTAAAAGCATCTAAGAACGTAAATAAATTCAAATCAGATTTAAAACAACTGTTGCTGAAGGAATCGTTCTACTCAATTGAAGACTTTTTGATTTATAATAAGTGAATCAACTATTGACATTTTAAGCATTGACATTTTGTATAATTATGAAGTATTATTATTTTTAATGTATTTTTATTATTTTTATTTATTTTGAATTTTATGTAATGTTTCATTATTGTAACATATTTCAAACACAATTGTAAAATTGTTTGTGAATAAATTGAATTGAATTGAATTGAATTGAATATTATAGTCCAATATTTGGTTGCAAGTTTGTTTTATGTCTATTTTATATAACAAATAATTAATAACACGTAATTTTTTAGACGTTTTTAAAAGGTTACGGCTATAGACAAGTTTCTCTCGCTAGATCCATTTCATAAACATTTTTTTTTGTATAACACATAATATATCGACTTACATATATCTCAAAGTTTGATTATCATACCAAAATTCTTCGACTAATCTAACTTCTCAATAAGTTACACAAGCGCGTGAACCAACACCGGTGCCGAAACCAACTCCAATCTATCAAGCTTACGTACAATCAACTGGAATTATATCATGATAGCTATCACTGTTCTAAACACACTAATCTTTTGAAAGAAGATGTTTTGGGTTCGAAAGGTCATTATGATTATTATAAAAGTGTATAATTAACTAATCAATAAAAAGACTAACTAATGTCACATTATAGATGTGTGAAAACGTTTTTTTATTGGTTAGTTCTGTATTTGTGGGCTCAGCGTTTCATACCTACAGTGCGTTATTCTATAAAAATATTTGAACGATGAAAAAAAAATAGTTATATTAAAAATCTAGTTTGTATAAAGTAATAAAGTTTAAGTGGCTTTGTGTTGTTTATTGTAATAATAATGGGTTAATTTGTAAGGTAGTGGAAATTCAGGCGAAATATAATCAAAAGCTCAAAAAGCAACAATAGTAAACCCACAAAATACAAACAACAGTCGAAATGGATAGTTTAGAACTGGACCGGCAGTATATCCCCAAAAGAACACTATATTCTGTCGACTAAATACGAAAAACAAAAGTCTCTCGCGTACACTCCCAGTAAAAAGTACTGCAGTTAAAAACTGGCTATAAAATTCGAGTTTTGTTTTCAACTCATCGACTGTACCAGATAGCGTAAATAGACTTCATAGAGTGTTATCTGGCATAATGAGAGCGTCCCTTCTAGCCGGAACAAGGCGGCATTTCCGGCTTTGAAACAACCTTCTGAGAAAAGCTAATGGAGTTTTAAAATTTTCATGGAAAATAAATAGGAATATCCAACTTTTTTAGTGTAATTTAAATAAGACATTTAGTAAGTAAAGTGCTTCAATTCGGCTTCAATTCGCATAACGACAGAGCACAATTTAGATACTGGTTGCTGAATCAATCAATGATAATAATTCGTGTACTTATAAATAAGCTACAAACGATATCACATTTAAAAAAATTAAACTATTTTCTCAGTGATAAAACTTCTTAGTGTGAGGTTCTCTTATTTTTTAAAATTTTTATGGGAATATAAGTTGGGTTCGATAATAGCAAAATGTCTTATGCTCTCCATACAATTGCATACCCATTTTGTAAAACTAAAAACCTAAAAAAAATTGCAAAGTTGTTTAAAAATTGTTACTCAAAGAAATGTTCCACTAGGGAAACAAATGAGAAATACTCGCAAAATTAATTAAGTAACTGGTGGCAATCAATATCAATTAGTGCAGACTCATTGCCAACACGAAAGCAAAGTAGAACCCAAAGTCCAGTAATACAATTAAATAAGTTATCAATATTATCGTGTGCGGGCTGCGTGCAGGGCCGGATTAGGAACCGCGGGTGGGGGACGATAATCGCCTTGACATGTTCCTTCTGGTATAATTCCTTAATTCCTTCCTGTATGATAAGTTGAATGAGATAATTGACTATACTTACATATTTATTTATAGAAAATATTATTCGTATATTGCTTTATTAGGGCTTTTAAGTACCAAATTAATTGAATGCATTTACTTTTTTAATTTCATCTGAAAAATAACAAAACATCATCAACAAATAAGCGTTAGAATAATTTTTATTTAGACTTTTTTACAACTGTGGTATTTATGTAAAAAGTACTAAACTTAAAATGTATCTGCCAATTCTATATGGTACATTAGTAAATAGAATAAGAATAAAATATTATCTCATTTGTACACAATACCTACTAAAATCCACACTTATACAGTAGACAAGTATCCTTC
The DNA here is from genome assembly GCA_932527185.1 of Ecliptopera silaceata. Classification (NCBI taxonomy): domain Eukaryota; kingdom Metazoa; phylum Arthropoda; class Insecta; order Lepidoptera; family Geometridae; genus Ecliptopera; species Ecliptopera silaceata. The sequence continues at coordinate 7,609,754 of OW052193.1, read as the reverse complement.
AAGTAGTTCTAAATCCCGAATCTACATAAATGGTCATTGTCACACCGCATCTACTTATCATACAAAATGTATGAATGAGTCTATTATCCATTTCTAGTCACGTATGGGAGCCGTGCCTTGACGCCTTCGCGAAACATGAGCCTCACGACAACACAATAGAAATGAGTTTGGGTTCGACTTGACAACGTTTACATAACATAATAAAAAAAATGAGCATCTATACTGCCTTTGCCTCTGTTTGTATGTTAGAAAAGATGGAATTTAAAACAATACAACCTCGTAGTACGTCTACGAAGTGCTACGTGAATATAGATACGAATTTGTTGCAAATTTTAGTTAGTATATCGATTATTATTTAATTATTTGTAGATATAATATTAACTACATTTATTGATTATTAATCATGGACAATTCACACATCACGCTCTAGTCCCAAACTAAGCAAACCTTGTACAATGGGAACTAGATTGCTGATAGAATATACTTCTCTTCTTCGTCGCATTCTTCATTACTGAAGGTCGTGCCCGTCTTGAAATGTCCTAGTAGAGTTGTCGACTAGCTTTCTCCATTCTGTTCTATCCTGAGCCTCCCTCAATGCAACGGTGACAGGAAGCCCAGTAAGAGATTTGACTTGGTCAGACCATCGGGTAGGTGATCGGCCGCGAGGTCTTTTTCCGTCTACTTTTCCTGTTACAACCAGCTTTTCCAAGTTATCTGGCTGTCTACGCGCTATGTGTCCGAAGTAACTGAGAACTCGCTTATAACAAATGGTGGAGAGTCTGATCTTAATTGTCAATTGATCTAATATTGACTTGTTAGTTCTTTTAGCAGTCCATGGAATGCGTAACATTCTCCGCCAACACCACATTTCAAATGCGTCAATTTTTTTCCTGTCCACCGCTTGAATAGTCCAGGCTTCGGATCCATACAAAAATATGGAGAACAGAACACCAATGTTCGCACAAGTCTCTTTTTGGTGCTATTGGAGACATTTCGATCTTGCCATATTCTCGTAAGTTTACTCATGGCATTTTTTGCCATTTGTGTGCGTCTGCGAATTTCTGCATGATATCCCCCCTGATTACTGAGCATGGATCCCAAATACACGAATTCATTCACAAACTCCAGAGTCGAGAGCTCTCCTGTTCGTGACAATTGGTTATTTCGATCCACCACCATGATTTTGGTCTTAGACTTGTTGATGGAGAGTCCAACCAGCTCACTTGCATGTTCGACTCGTTTAAATAGCTCAGCAAGCTCTTGTTCAGAGGGTGCAAAGAGTGTGGTATCGTCGGCATATCTGAGATTGCTAATTTTATTGCCACCTATAGAGATTCCTCCTTCCCAGTTATAATATACTTATATATGTATATATATTTTTTTATATAAACAAGTAGACTTGGATGTCATCAAGAATATAAACGATAAAGTAATAAGGCAATAACAATAATTTTAATAATCTGATAAAACTTAAAAGCTATTTTCGAATACTCACAAAAGTTATAAACGATAATAAGAGATGAAATATAGCACCTGTCAGTGGGACTTATTGCTTAATGAATCGTGACGTTGAATAACCCAATATTCATGGTTACATAAAAACAAAATTAATGAGAGCAATTGATTTGGTTTAAAAAAGAGATGCTATCGAAATAAGGTTCGCACAACGTTAAAAATGTTTAAAAAAAATGCCGTTCAGTAATTTTACCTTTTTAGTTACAAATGTCATCTACTTTACGATTATCACCAAGTAGGTTTATAAGATAATATAAAAAATCTAAAGCACACACACAAACACTGTTTACAAAACTATCGTCTATCGAGCTTTCCCGCCACACTCAACCATTTAAATTATCATTTTTTTATGCTTTATTCTGCATTTTTTTAAACTCCCTACCAGATATCAAAAGATTACCTCGCGCGGTTATTTTGATCCTTTTGACAGGTGTCAAAAAAATTCCCGATTTTTCCGGAGGTTTTCCCGCCTAAAGTCAGAGGCTTTCAGGCGGTCGTCCTGTTCGAAGGACGCTCGGCACGCGACTGGGGCGGATCGATGCCGCCCCGTGCCGGCCCGCAGGGATGCAGATGCAGGCGAGGATACAGGGTTAATGGATGTGGTATTTTATTCAAGGGGTTTTAAGCGTCAGTCGTCATGTAGCTTTGAAAAGCTGAGAGTTTTGAGCGTGTAGGTTAAAAAGTCGCGCGTGGTGTTATATTAGTCGCTATGTGTTAAGTATTGAAAGCAAAAGTTCACGCTATTTGTTAAGAATTGAAAGTATAAGTTTTACTTTTATGTTTGTTTTTTGCCTTAATTTTGTATACGAATCTTACAAACAGTTTTTCATGAATTTTTCTTTTATAGTGAGGAAGCAGCAAATTTCTTTCTATTAATTTCAACAGAAAGAAAACTTAAAATGAGGTTAAGAACTAAACGAAACATTTAATTTTTCTTACATACATTCAAGGTCGAATCACATTTAAAAACAAGTTCAGACTTGTCACTAACTACGTGTCTCTTTTGTTACCTATACATCTGTGTACGTGCGTAGAAACAAATTGAATAACTGAGAGGAAGATTCACGTGCTCGGATGTAAAGTGCGGCAGGACATCCATCGAGGTGGCTGTCCCTTTGAACGTCAGATTGAGTTACTGACACAGAATAAATGGTATAGTCCAGTCAAAATAGACTAAAATTATGACTCCAGTTTGCATTAATTCCCAACAAGCTGGATTTTTGTGCAGGCCTTGAATACGTCATTACAAATGATATGTCAAAAGTCCCCATCGATCCCGCTTGTGCGTTGTTTTTTATTCGAGGTCAAAGGTCATCAATTTGCGTTTTTTGCATATATCTCTGAAACAACGAGAGCTATCGAAAAGTGGTTCAGGCAAAGTTTGTACATCGTAAAATTGTCTACAAAAAATACCTCAAAACTTTTCTTTTACAAAGCATCGCTTTCGAGATATAGTGACTTTAGACCGCAGGAACATCGTCGAAGATGCTGCATTTTTTCATTTCAGCCGTTTTATCTGCTTCATTGCCACATTACAAACAGTATTTCTTGAAACAAAAAGACGATTCATTACCTCGTACTCTAGTACGAGGTGGACTAACCCATCGAACTCATCACCCCTTTCAGTAAATTTCAAGAAATACTGTTTGTTCTGTGGCAATGAAGCAGATAAAACGGCTGAAATGAAAAAAACGCAGCATCTTCGACGATTTTCCTGCGGTCTATAGTTACTATAACTCAAAAGCGATGCTTTGTAGAAGAAAAGTGTTGATATATTTTTGTAGACAATTTTACGATCTACAAACTTTGTCAAAACCATTTTTCGATAGCTCTCGTTTATGACTTTTAAACGCAAATTTATGACTTTAACCTGGGTATTTGCGTTTTTTGCGTATATCTCTGAAACAACGAGACCTATCGAAAAATGGTTCAGACAAAGTTTGTAGATCGTAAAATTATCTACAAAAATATTTCAACACTTTTTTTCTACAAAGCATCGCTTTCGAGATATAGTGACTTTAGACCGCAGAAAAATCGACTAAAATGCTGCGTTTTTTTCATTTCAGCCGTTTTATCTGCTTTTTTGCCACAGAACGAACAGTATTTCTTGAAACAAAAAGACGATTCATTACCTCGGAGGAGGACTAACCCATCGAACCCATCACCCCTTTCAGTAAATTTCAAGAAATATTGTTTGTTCTGTGGCAATGAAGCAGATAAAACGGCTGAAATGAAAAAAACGCAGCATCTTCGACGATTTTCCTGCGGTCTATAGTTACTATAACTCAAAAGCGATGCTTTGTAGAAGAAAAGTGTTGACATATTTTTGTAGACAATTTTACGATCTACAAACTTTGTCAAAACTATTTTTCGATAGCTCTCGTTGTTTCAGAGATATACGCAAAAAACGCAAATTTATGACTTTTAACCTGGAATAAAAAACAACGCACAAGCGGGATCGATGGGGACTTTTGACATATCATTTGTAATGACGTATTTAAGGCCTGTACAAAAATCCAGCTTGTTGGGAATTAATGCAAGCTGGAATGTCTATTTTGACTGGACTAGTAGTGGGCTTAAGGGCGGACAAATTGGCTGGCAGCCTCCCGCATGAATAAGTATTTGGTTTTACCAAATCGAGAACAAAATAAAACTATCGAAAAGAACAATGACAAAACAAAACTTTTTAAACAGTAAAATAATTTTCGTTATAGCATAATGTAAGCTGGACGTCGCGTAGTTGATAAATATATAACGATAATATATACGAAAGACAATTTATTATACTGATTACGAAAACTCTTTAAGCTTAAAAAAGAACAAATTTCTTCAACGACTTAAAAGTTTCATCAAAATAGAACATACTTGTTAAAATGTCGTGTCACTACAGAATACCTGCACAAAGAAAACAAAAGAATTGTCGCAAATATTTAAAAATACATATAAAATTCTAGATATGAATAGTACTTACATAATATGATTCTCAAAACAAAGCGTTTTAAAATGCTGCTACAAAATTTACATAAAACCCACATGTAAATTTATTTTCAAAGCCGGCTAAAGTATCGCTCACTTTATAAAGCCTCAGAGGATTGTTTCAGCTTGAGAACTCAATATTTCAAAGCTTACAGAACTTTTTGAAAGACAGGTGGAGTGATCTGTAAAGGATACCGTTGTAGCTTCTCAATGAGATTGATGATGCTACTTTGACGTAACAGTGAGTCAAGATAAAATATATATCCAAATGCTCAGCTTTTGATGTGCTAGAAATTATTATATTAAAAAAAAAGATGAAGAAGAATGACATTATTTGTACATTTACCTTTACTTAACGGTTACGTTGCATTTTTCAATACAATAAGTTTTTATTGATAAAGATATCTATTGAACTATTAATATGGACTATTAACTTCTATATCTTTTGATAAGTTCCGGTGAGTAGCATTGCAAGAATTGGCAAAGAAACCATCAGATTAAATCGTTCCTTAAAAATTATGGCTAATAGCCAAAAGTTATCATTTTTCCACTATAAAATATGTGATAGTTTTTGAAATCTTGCCACAAATCCTAACTCGACAGAATACCGATGAGTTAATATAGATATATAGTAACTAAACGTGAATTAACACCTGGCAGGTTTTGAGAGGCTAGGATAGGCTGGCTATCCTACCTTGTATTGATTGATTGTATATATATATTGAGTGATAGATTGTATTGGGATCACCTACAATATGTTTTAGTCTTCAGCTGTTATTGCCAAACTCTACTACTGTTTGACGAGAGTGTAAAACAATCGCGTGGGTATAAAGATAGTAAGCAAAAAGTCTTCATTTATTTGATCATTTTATACGAGTTATACGAACGGTTTTATCAATGGTCTCTATGAATTCTTTAGCTCATTACTGACATCCGACGTGACTAGTCGCCGGCTCCGTTTGACTGATTGGACCATTTTTAGTCCTCGCAGGAAGGGCCCGAAATAGCACGCGCACTAATTATCACCCCTGTCATACGTCACTGGGGCTGCACTACTGGATTGATAAGTTACTGTGATTCATATTATCTAGGTAGAGTAATTGGGATACTGAAATAGGGTAGAGAAGATATCAATTGACAGTAACATTTATAACAGAAAAGTGTTGATTACGGAAATATTACGGGGCAATTTGTTTGATGCATTCTTACAATGCTCAGTATGTATAGTATTGGTAGGTACTCTGTTTTTACTGTTACAATGTCTAAGAAAAAGAAACGTCTTTAACAAAAAAAATCTACAATCAAACAAGTTAGTAACAGTTAATAATGTCACTTTAAGGATGCTTTTATACTGGCAACGATATGACATGTACCCCATATCGTGGGTAGTTTTTTTCAATGTGTCATCGACTACAATGATATTTTTAAGCAACAGAGATTTGAGAACTGACGTGCTACTGTAAAGTCCCATGCAAATGTGCAACCACTTCATCACGTACGAATAGATTGTGAAAAGTGTTTACATAGCTGCAAAAGGTAATAGTTTACAACCACCTTATGAAATTATATAGAACCTTATTTAATCTCAATTGAAATCTAATCAAAGCTTTCAATAGTTCTGATTTCGATCCCTACTGAGAGCAAACGTTTGTGTGATGTTTGTTACGCGTCCCGGTGTTACTATTTATTTATTCCTATGAGAGTTAAAAAAAAAGTATTTATGTATTCTATCAACTAGTTCTCATAATAAAAGGTTTTCTTACTTTGGGACTAGAGCGTGATGTGTGGATAGCCCGTGAATACATATTTTTTTATTTCTAAAGTGTTGAATAGATAAATAAAAAAGGTTTTTTGGTTTACATAGCTTTAAAAACTAAATAGTCAGTAAAAGATATGTTACGTACGTCCGTATCCTGCCCGTGTATTCCCGAGGGATTAGACGCCATAAATTATTTTCTTTAGACTTGAGTTATGGGCTACGTCGGTGACAGACCGTTGTTTTACGCACTTTATGATGTCATTATTATTTATTTACTGATTAATTACTCTCTTTTTAATTATTTTAAATATGTGAGAATTTTGGTTTGTAAAATATATAGGTAGGTATTAATAGAATAGTATATAGCTTACACACCAATAAAAGAAATACAAAGAAACAAACAATTATAAATAAGTGGTAGTCACAATGGGTCTCATAAGCAATCTCTTTCAGACGACATAATGAGTTGTATCCAAAATCCAAACAAATTATTACTCTATGGATACAAATAAAATGTAAGTAACTGTACGATTTTATTTTATTCGACAACAGAAACCGTCATGGTAAATTTTATTTTTAACCGACGAAAAAACGGAAGAGATTCTCAAGTAAACGCTTATAGTTTCTTTTATTTTATACATTATTTTATAAAACTAAAACCAAGTTTAATGCAGCTGTATTTTTTTATATCAAGATTTGTGAAAAAAGCTCAATTAAAAAAACATTTTGTAATATTGTAGCTACAAATTAATTGAATACCCGACAACCGTTCAGCTCTTTCACTAATTAGACGGAACGAAGTCTATTGATAGTGGAACAGCGGCTTAATTATTTTTCATTCCACTTAAAAATATAAAATGAAACTGAGTTTAACTTTGTTGTTTTTTTTAACTGATAAACATGTGGCTTAAAAAATGTATTCTTTAATAATAATAATAATTTAATGAATAAAAGCTAACAAAGATGACAGTTTACCAAAAAGTATGTTACACGATACAATATAATGCGATTGGTTACACGAAATAGTGGTTTATTTTCAGTGATATATTTGATATTTAATAATAAATTCTTAGAATAATACTTTATTAACTAGGAATTCATTGTTATTTATTAGCGATGTTTTTCAAAAAAAGTTAATTTTAACAAAATGCAGAAACATCTCTACATCTACAAAATCTATACAAATAATAGTTATATTAAATAAACGAAAGTACTTTGATCTCAAACTGTAATTCATATAACATGTTTCACATTTTATAATCGAATAAGTTTCTAATATTTTTGTTTTATGCTCGAGAACATTAACATTATCAAACGTATCCTAAACAATTTATTCGACCTTATAAAGTTGAAAGACTAAGTTAAATTTTGTGCTTTGAACTGAAAAGGTTAATTCATAAATCGTGTTCTGGTTTTTATGTTTCAAAACCTTTTAGATATTTTAATTTAGTGATGGTTAAAACAAGACTGGTGACTTTAATTAGCAACATTTGTCTCAGACTAAATTAGAGCGTCAGTAATGTGTGGACACGTTTTTATGAGCTTACGATTTTGTTGCTTAAAATTTTATTAAAAGACATATTAGGTATTTGCATTTTCAAACAGATTTATTTCTGAAAAGCGAATTTTTTTTTTCAAATATAATGTATGTTTTAATTAGATAAAACGATGGAATAATTACTGCTTGTTGGCAGAAATATCTAACTTTTACTTTCGTAGTAAGTTTCTTGCCCGTTCTTCTAGGCTCTGGTCGCGTGGAACTGGCACCTAGAATCACCTAGTATGTATGACGATTCTAAATGATCCTTGTGATTTTACTGAATAAAGTAATTTTAACTTTGACTTTGTAGTACAATCTTAAAGATTTAATATGAATATATCAAAATCCTGAAGGGATCTAATTCATCAGTCTCATTTCAGGTAATGACGTAACACTTGCGTCAGTTCTCAGGAGTATTAGCGATCATCTCTATTTACTACCACTCAAGGCTCAAGGGCTAAATACTACGATCGACTAAGCTGCTTAATTAAGTGGGTACATACCTAGTGGAAAGTAATACTTAGGGCTGGGATCGGCAAAAAAGTATAAATAAGTTCAATAATTATGTAGCTATAACGCTTGGTTTTTAATAAGGCTTTTTTCAATAAGACTTTGCTCTATTATAAACTTTCATATTTTTAGAAAACTATAAAAAAAGGCGAAGGTACAAAATTTAAAGAGTTAGATATTGTATCTAACACCAGTATAAAAATAAATAACAGAATTAATGTCAATTTTGATCAATTCAAGTAAAAGTCTAGGATCCTTGAGAAAATTATTTTTCGCGTGAAAACATTTCAATTTTGAAACACTTGAAAAAGCTGTTTAGCGAATACCTATTCCAATCGCCTTTCAATGTTTCTACTATTTCGTTTCATTCTTATGCGGTTGAGATAAGGTTTAGAATGCATGAGTTTAGTTCTATCAAATAAATCTATATCACCAAAGATTCATGGTTTTCTGAAGAAGCTACGGGAACGAATGTCTTGGGGTGGCATTTAATAATGCATTTGGTTTGCTTTGCGTATTTGAAGGGTGAGCTTAGAGCAACATATAGGTACGTCTCTACATTATTAGCTTTTTGTATATAAATGTGTTGGAAGGAGAGAAAATATAAAAATGTGGTCCAATATTATTTTTGTATTATTTACAACGATAACTTTGGCTTTACTGCTTTTTTATTTATTTATTTAACACTTTATTGCACAGATATACTCATGATGTGCAAAGGTCAAGAAAATAGTTGGCGTGCTAACTTAATAATAAACAGTATGGACACATAAAGTATAAATAAAATTATTACGTCTTTTAGTATTATTTTTTTATATATGTATAGTAAATCCGTTATTGGATGTAAGGTCCACCATACATGTATTATTTGTGTAAGCTAGAACATCTGTGGATTTTGTAAAAACAAATAAATAAATTAAATAAAATCAGGTTATAGTACGTTATACAAAAATTTGTTGCTATATCTATTCTCTATTCTAGATTATGCTATAGCTAAGCTTACAAAAGCTAGGAGAGCCAATACAAGCTGTTACTTTGACAAGTATTTACGAGCTCTGCAACTGATATATGAACCCACACTTCCGGTGCTATACTACCGAAAAGACAAAGTACTTACACATTGGTTTTGTATTACAAATATTTCTTTCAGTAAAGTGATATACATTTTTTGACAGGGTTGTAAATTGATATGTAGCCTAGGGTAGCAGCCAACGCTGTTTTAATGATTTAATCATTAACAGTAAGGGGAAACAAAAAGAAATTTTCTACTTCTTCCTATGACTACTCTCATTGAAGTTATATAGGTACGCATAGCGAAAACGTACGTTAAATTCTTGGTAGTTTAAAAAAAAAAGTAGTTTATGATCTAAACATTCTTTCAATGGTTATTTTTTTTCACTAAAAGTGATTACAGGGGCCTTATTCTCTATGACATAGGAGATTCCTTCCCCAAACGTGCTACGTCACAACGCGTTCCAAAACGCAAACTTCAAAAATGATTGATTTGTATATAAATTATTCGAATCGCGCATGACACGTTTTGAAACGAATAGTTTTCATAACACGGCAGACGTCGGCCCGATTAGTTGACAGTTCAAATTGTGGCCAAAACGTAACGTGTCGCGGTGGGGAATAACAACTAAGGCTTACGCCATACAGTTTTTTCAGATTACACGCTCTTGTCTTGCCTAAGCCAAGTAACGCGCGTGGTTAGCAATACAATAGAGAATAATGCCCCTGATGACTTTTAGTGAAAAAAATTAACCATTGTACTTAAAATTTTATGTTTTTTAACCGTATCTTAGTGTTGCTTTCGTACAAAACTGTTTATATCTATCTATTAGGTACTGCATTTATCATATTTACAAATAGTAGAGAAACTTTAGTCAAAATTCGACCACTAGCAGAGCTTTTAAATCGAAAGTTTCACATTTAATGTTGTGTAAGCGAACAACTACGTAGTTTGTGTAAAAAGACTTTTTAGTTTGTGCTTGTAATTTCAGGTAAAAAACAATCCTAGAGTCAAGAGTCTCAGCGAGTCCTCATACTTGCAAGTGCCTACTTCACGTAACCGTAAATGCTCTCGCCGTGCCCCTGAAAATGTTTCATCACTTAATTTTGAGTCTGAAACGGCTCGGCGTCAAGGGATGAAATATGACGTCATTATGGAGACGACATGTATGTGGCTTAGCGCTTTTGTATGTAGGTAATGTTGTTACTTTATTACGTAAAGAAAATTTATGGCAAAAATGTCTTAAAAAAAATTAATATAATGTTTTTTCTTGTATGTTGTGTGACAAAAGATTTTCAAAAATAGTTTAGTCCTGCGTAAAAAAAAACTTTATTCCGAGCATTAATTAAATGATATTCGTTTGATTATTGACTAGTAAAAAGGCTTATTTTATTATAATTATTTATTTGTAATTGAATAGAGTCAGTTGTTTCTTTTTCGATCATAGGATAGTTAGATAGTAAAACTAAGGATAGGTACTTTTAAAAAGCCTTTGAATGAGGAATACTTATGACATAAGCTGAAACTGCAGTTAAATATAAACCGATGTTTTGGTTGAAAATTGTGTTTCATTTAGCTGCAGACTAACAAGCGCTCAGCCAGTAGTTGACAACGTTGTAGGTAACAAGCCTCGGGCATCAGTACGCGGCCCACGCTCGGAGCCACCCAGTAAATAGATCCTAGGGATGTAATCTAATTACAAATTGTAGACCAGCGATGCTGGGTAAACCTTGCCATGTTTTTGGATGTTTGAGCGAGTGTAAGATAGAAAAGCGAAACAAGCGAACATTTTAGACTATTAAAGCGAACCAGCCTTACAACTCACGCTGTGTAAATATTAGGATAAAATAAAATTACTTTTACGAAATTACTTTTGGAATATTGTTTATGGAACTAGGTACACAATTAGTTAATCTTAAAATTTTCTTTATATAGTTACACATCGGTATTTTTTGGAATTTTTTGTGACGTTATTTTATTATTGATAAGATTTATTAAGTATATATTATAGATCAGGGGTGGTATCCAGACCACTGAACTGTATTTCAAATGTTATTTGCTCAAATAACATTTCAGTTTTCTTCTTCGTCTTTTATTGATATACCGTTTGATAGAATCAACGACATCAGGTAGGCCCTGCTCAAATCTGGTTGGTCATGCTTAAATCAGGTATAGGCCATGCTCAAATCAGGTAGGCCACGCCCTAAATCGCGGCATTGACGTCATTTTTAACAGCTCAGTCACGTCAGTCCACAAAAATACCACGGAATACTGATGAGTTACTATAGTAAAATCATCGAAAACTGAACTGCAACTGAAAGGATATTCGGTCACGCAAGTTTCCCCTTGCTGGATAGCCCTAAAGTCACATCAGTCCACCAGAAATGCCACAGAATCTTCGTTACTTATAGGTAAGTAACAAAGAAACCGAACTTGATTTAAAACCTGGCAGGTTTTGAGTCTGATTGTCAAGTATTTATTTAACAAATAAAATACTAAGTTTTGAAACTTTTTCCTACCTAATCAGGACAGTAAAGTTCCATTCATCAAAATATGTAGTAGCAAACTACATGTTTTTATGAATGGAAATTTACTCTGATTAGGTAGATACTCATTCACACCATTGCTTATTCAACCCACAGGTTGTATTACCTATTCCCAGCACGGTGCAATCAGGCTGATTCTCACAGGTCGCAGTAGATTCTCGCCGATTGCATTTTACATATGAAATGAGTTTTTTCAAGAATTATTTCCATCATTTTATTTTTGCGTGTGTATAGCATTCAGATGAGTATTTTTTATACAACAAAAACAGGTGTAAAAATACCTAAGATTAATTGATAGGAGCTATGATGTGAAAGCTATTGTTAATTTTTCGAATATAAAAAATCTCTCAAGAAAACCCAAACGCAACAAAAAGAAAAAAAAATGAACATATCTTATTTATAAAAAAATCCATACATTTTGATTTATGAAGAACTTGGAATCGAAATTCTACTAGGGACAAATGAAATACTTTTTAATTCGCTGCACATCAACAGTCGCAGACAATACTATCAGACACAATAAAATGGTTAACACCACCGCAAAATACATGAACCTGCCCAAACTACCCGGCTGTGGCCATAACAAAAGTGGGCCCCAGGCAGACGTTCCCGCTTCATTAATTATTTTCGCTAAATGGGCCCCATTTCAAAATTAACTGCACGATTGCTCCGTATAATGCCGCTTTGTGTACAGCAATCTGCCATATACAACACACATTAGTGCCCTTGCGTATGAACCAGCCTCGGAGTCTGCGTAAATGAATCTCGAGCGAATAGCATTGCGTAGTAGACATCTAGCGTGGAGTAGTCGAACTAAGTCGTACTTGACTTTGAAGCTTTTATTTTGAGGTCGCGCGAAAGCTTCAGTGAATCATGCCATTTCCCGTTAGATGGCGTTAGGTGAGTAGTCAAACTTTTACTTTATTTTGAAATTTTATTTCGAGATTAAACGAATGCTTCAGTAAACTAGGCCATCGCCTGATAGATGGCGTTACACGATTAACATGAAAATGTTTTTGTTTAATAACTTTTTAAAATAAACAATTAAAAAGAACCGAGTTTTGTATTTTTTGATAAAACAGCGTTTTTGTTTTATGTTGAGTTTTGTTGTCCAATTTTGGTGAAATTTCAACCAACAATACTTGAGGTCGTAGGTAATAAAAGATAATTACTGTCTAAAAATAATCAAGGTGGTCAAATTCATTAAATATGGTAATACTTATGTCTAGACTTGATAAGTTGGTAAACAATAATAACTGACCTGTATTTGTTCAGCGGCCTTCTTCGCCAGCCCCGGGTCAAGGATGGTGATGTCAAGTTCAGGACCACACTTTTTCGCCGTCTCACTAAACACCGCCGCATTCACATAATAGGCGCCACGCTCACTCGTCTCGACCGGAGAATTAGGTGACAAAATTCCACTGTCTGTATCACTCACATTAGCAGATTTTCGAGCAGTCCCGGAATTTTCGCCGACTGGAGATTTCAGTGGGATACGAGATTTCTCGCTTCCGGGTTTCGATTGAGCTCGCGATTGTCGTCCCGCTTCCGAACTAAACCCCGTATCGGGATCGAATATAACGTAATTATCCTTGTCACAGCGCACTTTATTGTTCACTGTTACCGTGTATTTCTTATTCGGACTGAGATTAAGGAACGGATCTTCACTATCTACTGGGCTTTCGGGTATTATCGATTGGATCTTTGGAGTGATCTTGGGCACGGATTTGCCGTCGATCGTTCTCCTGATCACCGTGTCGTTTGTAAACTTCAGACGCACGTACTCGTTGGATATCGTTCGGCGGACAGGTGACGATAATAGGGGAGAGGGCTTTATATTCTGTTGGCTACTTTTGTTTTGAAAGAAGTTTATCTTAGGCTTCTCCATAGCCTTAGCTGGGGTAAAAGGTAGCCGCAACTTTGAAGTTACTTTTTTCTTACTCAAATCTGTATTTGTTCGTTGAACAGTGCTGTAAACGGGTAATATGCTCGATTTTTCTTCAATTACTTTCGTATTCTTACCTAACTTAGTATTACTTTTAATTATATCAAAGGGTTTACTGAGCTTTTTTACCGGTGTTGGAGCTTTGAGTCTTTTGTCTTTAGCTTTCTTATCCTGTGATACCTCATTAGTAAATGTATCACTAATTTCATTACTACGGGCAGTCTCTTCGGATATAATAAAAGTTTTACTTCGATCACAGAGTGTTTCATTTCGAGATATCTCTAAAAAATCTTCACTGATTGGATTGTGTAGAAAACTCTCGATGACAAAGTCTGCTTCGCTTGACTCAGAATTGCTTTGAGAGGATCGATTTTCGTTTATAATAAAGGATATTCTTTGTTCTATATCTATAAGTGTTTCGCTATCGTCTATGCTTCTGGAAGTTCCGCTGCCGGAGTCGGAAGGTGTTTCTACTTCGAAGATTGTATTTTGCGATTGTTTTGAATCCTCAGGGCAGGAACTCCTTCGTTTCACTGTGCCTGTGGCTGCGGACGGTGAATCCCAGTCCAAGTTTTGTGTGGCACACTGAGCCTCACTCTTTTTAGTTCGTCTTGGACTTGTCATTATAAAATTGCATTGTTACGTTCACTTAGACATTTGCCACCTGTAAAGTAAAATTATTGGAACATCGTCTGGCAAGTGATGTCGATACTTTTAAATGTGGTCATCGTTAATGGTCATACACGAATGGATCGATCGTAATCGTGTTACGAACTTGACGGCAGTGCACATGGGACCAGTAGATATGTATCTGATGGTTATTTTGTCTAATGGAACCATTTGTATTTGTTTGGTGACACGAAAGGGGGTAATAACGGTAACTCACGGCACATCGTAAAAGGACGAATGGTAAAGGATTACGCTGACATTGTGTTCGTGTTATCAAATTACACAAAGAGATAGAACAATGTTAGGAATCATCAACCTACTTATTAAAATACTCGTATAACATTCATAAATTATAGAATTAGAACACAAGATCTTTCCTTTCATTATATTAGTATTATTGTAAGTCAAATGTAATAATCACATAAGATTAATTAACTTTTTGTTTACTATTTTCAATTTGTAAATTCGTAATAAGTGCTGTCTTAATTTTGTATTAAAACTTTATATTTTCTGATTTATAACATATGTTTTAAGTTCGATACTTTACGGCAGGTATCAATAATTGAATAATACGTCAACATTTTTACATAGTATAAATGATCTAAGTAATTTACTTCTTGGGAAAGATTTCTGATGTAATGATAGAAAAGGTACGAATAATGCTACATACATGAGTAAGAACACCTCAATTCAATCAGCTTTTCACACAGACAACCCCTGTGGACTCGTTTCGTACTAGCGTACCTTACTATAAAGACAGAGGAGGTGAGTACACTCGCAGAAAAAAGTGAATAAAAAAAAGACGTGTGGCTAATACGTCAACATATTTACATCATGGTAAAAATGATCCAAGTAATTTACGCGGGGACTGTGGATCTTTAATTGGATCCTCCGGTTGCCTGGAAGAGATCGCTCGGCGATAAGGCCGCCCATTGTGATGCCTATTACTACTTGTTTAAATTCATTGTTTTATTTGTGTGTGGTAAACAATAAAGAGTTATCTATCTATATATTGTTAATATATACTTATTTCACATTATATCACACTCCAGCCTCAGACAAAGCAAAGTTTGTGTTATGAACAAGGAAAATTTATATAATTATTATATTTATTTATTTAAAACCTTTTTTAATGAAGAGCAGAAATAATCATCATCATCAACCTATGTCAGTACACTGCTGAACGTTGGTCTCCCAAGACGTCACTGAGCGGTCTTCGGCTCTTCGGCAGAAATAATAAATATGTTGAAAGAACTTTTCCCGTCGACAGTCCATTCCTCAGACGGCCGGCGGTTCCGGCGGAAGGTAGTTTTATGTCAGAGCTGACTACGTGCTTTGAGAAAAACGTATTTACCATCTACCTATGCATTATTCACAGACTGCTCTATATTCCAACTATTTATCACTTTAGGAAAAAACATTTGATAACGTTTTAATATGATTGTTTTATTTACTTACTTAGATTTTTACACAAGCACAGTGTGTGAAAAACCAAAAAATCTTGTTTTATTTGTATTTTTACTGGTGTCACTATTGTTTTGCTAGTTGTTATATTGACTGACTTGACAAGAACTATTTTAAAAACTAGCGAATGCCTGCTACGTCTTATTGTCAACATGTTT
Source organism: Ecliptopera silaceata (assembly GCA_932527185.1). NCBI lineage: Eukaryota > Metazoa > Arthropoda > Insecta > Lepidoptera > Geometridae > Ecliptopera > Ecliptopera silaceata. Next base: position 7,593,660 of record OW052193.1, on the reverse strand, counting down.
TTGAAAATTCTCATAATTTGTTTATAAATGTGTTTATGTAGATATAAGCTATATTATTGTAAAGAATCATTGAAATCCATTAAGTTGTTTTTGCGTGAAAGAGCAAAAAGCATCCGCCGATCCATTCATACAAACTTCCTTTTACCATACTAGAATAGTGGCATAATCGCTGGAGGAATGATGATGATGTTGAAGCACTCGACACTGGGAAAAGAGTCTGTCGTACTGATTGTCGAATGGAGACCGAGTGTAATGTCTGAAATGTCGGTAAATATTTAAAAATTGTCGGTAAATTTTAATAAAGTTTAGTATGTTGAACACCTTTTTTAATCAAGCGCAAAACAAAGCATATAATTGGCAACATTTTTCAGATAATTCCTTTCAAAGCTTGTAACTTCCGGGTTTATTCAGTGGATAGCAAAGTGACAAATTACCCCCAAGTGTCCCCACTATAACCTAATTACTCGATAAGTTGGAGCAATAAATTCTGAGCAGAGGGCTGAATCGATCCGTGACTTACACTTGAAAAGCTACAGAAACTTCGAACTTCGACTTCTGGATCCAGACTTACTCTTTGACTATTTTTCCTAGACTTTAGATATAAATAGAACAAATATAGTACTGTTTACAGATCGTATCGCTCTGTTTAGCACAATGGATGGCTCATGATATTATCTCTGGGGAAACGGCGTGACAAATCAAGGACCGCTGACGTAAACCAGGTAATTCTATACTGTGTGTGATTTTTTATGGTGTATCTATAATATGGTGAAGTTTAAGCACTAAGAAAACATATTTATAGACATTTCATACAACGTTATTTAGTTTTAATATAGAAACTTTTACTTATTCTAAATAGTGACCACCGTCCACCGAAAACACCGTCCGGAAATGGAGAGTGAAAACAAAAAATCAAAGGAGAATGGGCACTTTGGGCCACGACTCGGAACATGAAAATAAAGATAGAGGATAGATTTGGCTGCAAAATCACCCTAAAAAACTTTCAGTACAGAATCCATCTAAAATATTACAAAAGGGGCTTTGCCATCCTAATCTGGTAGAACTCGTAAGTCCAGTACAAGTTGCCGTACAATTTATTAGAACATCCCCTCACATAAAGTGAACTCACATTGCGCAAAACTTTCTAATTTGTTGCGTCGTGCGTCGACCAAGTCGCTTTATTAGTTGTACCATCGTACACACATGTGCCTACTACAAATATATTTAGGTATAGATCGTTTGCAACGGTCTGTAGATAGCTTAACTGTTTCTTATGTATTTTATACCTAAGTATATTTTGTGAATACTGTAAGAGTTGTAAGTTTGTGAATACAAATAATGTATATTTGGAATAATTATAGTCTTCCTCTTCTATTAAACGATCTTTTAAAAGCAAAATCTACAAACAAAGGCCTCATATGTAGCTTTATATCTTTGCACCTTTCGATTTCAAACCCGACCATAGATAGGTTTTTTTTGCCAACTTAAAGAATAGAATTTTTTTATGGGAATTTTTTGGTGCATTTAATAAATGAAGGCATATGGGAATTTAATTTTAAAACAAAAAATCATGCGAAAAACCAATCCTATCCATCCATAGTATGATATAATATGTCTTTTTCTATTCTTCATCGACTAAATGTCAAGTTAATAAAAGAGGTTGCTTTGTCTAAACAATTTCAGTCGTAACTGTACTTAGCTCCGCACGTTCCAAGCTTGGAAAGTTTACAATTGAAGTTTATGTTATCCCACCGTGAACTTGGAGAAGTTACTTAATACAATATGTGGCTTGTTTCTCTAACATCTAGCAATTTGATGCTCTTCATGCTTTGAACTTTCAACTTAAAAATTTCTAAACATGTTAAATTTTCCAAACTGTCGCTATTAACAATAATGTGAAACGCAGCAAACGCATTGAGTTGGTACATGTTTTGATCAACTGGGAAAATAAAATTGATCATTTATTCTTAATTAACTCTTTGATGCAACACTGCTTCCTAATTAAATAAATTAATCTCAATTGCGGAAAACTCAATAATTTTCTAATTCCACCTAATATCCGACTTTACTGCCTTCGGTTTCCTTAACTCCAAATAGCGAAGTAAACTTCGCCTTCCTGACCCATTTAGCCGGATATCGCGAGGGCGGATACACGTTTCAAATTTAGATTTTATACCATTTGATTTCCGTCCTTGTCTCACCTTGAGGTTAAGAAAGGGAGGTTTTGCAAAGTCTAGTAACCTCGTTGGGTCTCCCTCTTAGGCAATATTCGCGGATGGGTCGCAGTGCGCCTGTAAATCACTTAAGACGGGGGCTGAGTAGAGTCGGAAATTAGTCAAGAAATCAAAAAGCCGGTAAAAATATCCTCAAGCATCTTACATGAGAAAACAGCGCAGACTACATTGAAAGTGCATGAGCGTAAAGGTTGTTCAGTAGTCACGATATCTGGGGTAATAGCTTACAAACCTTACAACACAGAAGAGTCAGCACGAAATAAGACAATCGTAACAAATCATAATGGTAGCGGATACGACGCGCCAAAGCTTGACAGTCAATCTGTCAATGCTAGTTCAGTTAGACGCACAGTGCGACTCATTTAAGTTAAGACTACGGCGCATGATGACAGAGATTCGAATGTGTTTGTTACTATCGGAATCCACAAGCCGGATGAACATTATATCCGGATCTGTCCCAACACTAGTCTAGACAAGAATCGGGGTCCGCAGCAGTTAAAGCTACTGTTTTTACTCACGGGAATGGGAGAGGCGATAAGAATATTTGAAACAGTACACGCTGCTGTACAAAGGGTTAGAGCTTTTGCACAAAATGTACACTTAACCTCGTTCTGTTTAATGGCAATACAACCGCGCTATAGATATTCTAGCTTTATTGTTACAGTTAGAATTGCTAGTTTTGCGAAATTGAGTGGAAGCTTTGTGAAATGATCTGAAATAACACTCGCTAAATGTTTATGATTTAAAGTAATAAACAGTTCGAAAATCTTGTTCATTCAATATTCATACAGATTTTCCCTACCTAAAATAAAATTCGTTATAATTAAACTAATATGTGGAGGTAAAAGTAGGGAGTGTGCTTTAATCTACATCAGCCAGAAAAAAAAATAAAACTTTTTGAATAGGTCGCAATATAAAAACCTATTAGCCTTGCAACCATCCAAATTCTTTCATATCAATGAAATCATGTTTGAATGAAAATATTTGTTTTACGAGATTCATATATTTGTACGAGATTTATTTACTCAGACAAAATGTGCAAACTACGAGTAACATGTTCATACCGACCGCGCGTGACAAACTAGCAACGGTCAACACGATATTAATCCCAGCGCAGCTGTTATAAACCAATGTAGACAGACTCTATGTTAGCAAGCCTAACCACGCCTAACAGCAGTTTGCTGTGTAAACTTTACATTTACGTGTTCTGTACCTATACGACAGTGATACTACCACGGAGCTTTAGTCAGAAAGTTCACTTGTTTTAATACCAGTACCTAATTTTGTTTGCCTGTGACTTTCTGAAGCAGAAGCTCCACATTGAATTTTGCACCTTTACCCGCAGACAGAAGACTAGTTTTGTAAAAGAAACAAATAAAATTAATATTTGTTTGTTAATGGCAGCAAAATATATGATGTCAAAAAAAACTAAAAGTACTGTGCAACTAATAGTAATTTCCAAAAATATAAAACATAGTTCACTTTCTAAACTGTCCACACCTTTGTTTATAAAATCCTAGCAAACTTTATTTCTAAGATCATATACGTACTTATACGTTTTAATTTGTTTATTCATACAAAAATCAAAGCTGGTATCAGATGAGTTAAATCGATCAACATGATCTGATACACAACTGATACACAACTCTTGCAGTATATTTACAGTCTTTGATCAATCACACAAGTGGATATTCAAAAAAAAATCCCAAGAATCATTTAGAATCGTCTAACATACTAGGTGATTCTTGGTGTATGTATATTCTGGGTTATAGTACAACAAACCTGTGCTAAGGGAAACTAAACCACAGAATAACATCAACCAACATAACTGATGCCCTTAACGCGGCCAATAAAACGAACTAATAAAACTCAATACACAAAGTACACAATAGGGCGGCTACATTTGGTATTAACACTAGCAACACTGCAATATTCTCAAAGGAAGTATTATTTGCATTTGTAATGGGGGCCAACCCCTATGGGACGGAATGCATTCCTGTACTTATGCACTTGTCTTCGCTAGAATTCACACGCACACATCGAAATAAAAATGTGTGTAGTTAAACGCTAGCAAAACTTTTACTATTGACAAATTGACGCAGACATGACTTAAAAGCCCTTTCTAAGATTACGTGATAGTTTCTATATAGTAATTAAAGTAAAGTAAAAATGTTCTTTATTCAATAAAATCACAAGGGTCATTTAGAATCGTCTTACATACTAGGTGATTCTAGGTGCCAGTTCCACCCAATCAGAGCGGGCAAGAAACTTATAAACATATTTATAACTAATTAGAAATGACAAATAAAAAAAAATAGTTTTATAAAGAATGGTAATAAATATTAATTAGTTCCAAAACATGTACCCTTTAATGGGTTATTAAAAAAAACGGTTTGATTGTGATAGCGAGAGTTGTACTAAATTTTACCAACTACAGTTTTACTGGTCCAATATTAATTTAGTTAGTTGTAGCGTCTGTCTACGAGGTCTACGAGCGGTCTACGTGCTACGCTTCGTGCTTATTGCACGAACGTTGCCAAGCCGCGAAATGTCGATATCCACGGTTTTCCTTGTTATTGTGAGATAAAACTTTTCAATTCCCTACACATATTTTTTTACATCGTGAAAACAGAATCATTGTCAAGATTTGTGAAGTACATATAAAAACATGTTTTAAAAGAAATAATGATTGTTTCTTAATGTAATTTGAACTCTTTACTGATTATTCCGAATGAAGGAGATTTTGATTTTTATGTATAAGTCATATAAGTTGTAAAACGATTTGTAAAAGGTAATTTAACTAGTAGTTGCTTATAGGCTGGGGTTTTAATACAGTTGAAAATGCTTCTACAGCACGCGCTCATTTTTTCAAACTTTACTTGATGCAAATGGCACGGTAGTTTTTGGTAGAATTTGCATGTAGTTAACTTAATAAAGTGTATTAAATAAAAAAAACTGAATATAGACTATACTTGATAAAGAAACAGCTTTCTTATGATGAAAGAGTTTTTAAAATCGGTCGTATTTTTCTTTATACAAACATTTTTTCCTTTTCATAACATTAGCTTAGATAATTATTTCGATAAGCTAGATAAACAAATGAAAATCGTCTCGCATAACTATTCCGGATCTCTGTTCCAATGCACTTCACATAGCGTTACTATAACACGAGGGACACCCACGCACCCATATTGCAATGTGTTGCAGTACGGGGGAAATATCCATTAAATATTTAGATTAGATTTTTCGTGTTCCATTTATCATGGTTTAATTGTGTGGGGCTGATTCTCCAATGGTCGTTGTCAGGGAGATTTGTTTTGTAAGCCTTTGATATGATAATGTAATAACGTCTTCAATGTTGAAACTACGGAGATCAAGATATCTTTTGAGGCGGAGAGATCTCATTTCGTGTTTTGTTTGTGATTTTTGTTTATATGCTGTTTGATTTTCGATTCTAATATAATGCATTGCATATACATTCAATATTTAGAATAACTATAACATAACGATGAATGAAATAAAATAAAAAATGATTCTATATGTTTTTTTGTAATAAAGAATATAGATTTAATAACAATTCGATTTGACTTTGGAAAGGTATTGAACACAAATTTAAATTCGTAAGAACAAAAAAAAAGAACAAACATTAAAAAAAAGTAAGTAGTAGGTAACTTTTTTTTTAATTATTGATCTTTTTCCTATGTGTTTTGACCAAATTTCAAAGAGAAATATCGATCAGTATGGTTTTCCTTAGTGCCTATTAATACAATTGGTAAAAAATTCCAACTATAGATTCTGTCACACAATATTTTTCAAACGCGTTCTTCCTTATGCAGACAATGGACAATATGGACATCGAGCCATCGTATCTAGTCCGGGTCTCTTACAATTATTATTCGTCGTGTTCGTTCCATTTCGTCGGATCACCATTGTTGGCCATAAAGCCCGTATTTTCCTTATTACACGCCCTAATATGTTTCAGCCTCACAACGTGTTTTGCGAACATGTTTTTTACGCAAGTAAACAAGAAATAAAGTTATGTTATGTTAAACGGAACGTAAGATCTTAGTGATGTCGTAAATCAAAGTAACGAACAAAAACGGTGGTTTATTTTTTGTTTGCTTATTTAAAATGAAACTGAGCTACTCATTAAGTGTTCATAAGTAATTAAAAACTGGCGGAATTCCGCGCATTTGATGTCGATGTGACGCTATGAGGTTTGGACAATAAACGACCTCGCAACAAAACACGCGCGCGAATTTCTACTATATTTAGAATATTTACTGTCACGGAATTCCACGTGATAAATTCTTCACGTAGATTTCTGCTAGATTTTATTAAACTCATAAATAACAATGTTCAATCTTAACATGAATAAAGTGTGTGTTGCTCTAAATATCTTTCACAATTTACGATTAGGTTACACAATTGCCAAATTCACACAGAGCATAAGCTCTGCTATCTTTGAACAGAGGAACACTTTGATATTGTTTATACCCTTTGACCAAAGGTCAGGTCACGGTAAGCTGGTTGTAACTCAACAGGTATTACCGTGATCCAGGATGACCGGTCACCGGGAGGAATTAACATAGCATTTGACCCGGACACGATTTATGGCCCAGTTAATGACCCGATACAGTATAATGGGATATAGACTGATGGTTGAGTGGATATTGTATAGGATAATGACTTGCAGACTGATCGTTTGATTACAAAGTATAATCAGCGAATGTAAGTCGAAATTGCGTAACTCGTTACATAAGCCTAGCACATTTGAAACAATAATAAATACAAAATCCTATATTTCAATCTTTTGTTTCAAAACTTAGCCGGTAAAAGGATAGAACACTTTGAAAAATGTTAGCTGTAATTACATCACGATGCCTTTTACAAAAACAACACTTTCTGAACCGTTGCAAACATAGCAATGTGCAAGTGTCAGCCACTATTTATCTTGTGCGGACTGTGATTGATGACTGGCCAAGTATTTGCATAATGCTGGAAAGGATTCTTGGACCCTGTCTGATGTAGCAATTGTACGTTTGTGTAAGTCTTATACGATGTGGGATGAAGGTAGGTACCTATATAGTTTTTTTTTTCTTTTATTTATGATCTATCGAGGTTTAGTAGGTAGGTGAATAATTCTTGCTCGTGTTTGGGGGTCTGACTTTCCGCACTGGGTGGGGTAGGACCTACATTGCATTGTATAGGCGTGAGCGTGGCCGTGGGCTTGAGCGTGGGCGTGGGCGTGGGCTAGGGCGCGGGCGTGGGCGTTGGCGTGGGCGAGGTCGTGGACAAGAGCGTGGGCGTGCATAGTTTCCTTTCAAATCAAATCTGACTGATTTTTTTAAAATGATTGTTATAATAATTATTGTATTGGCACGGAGGTACATTCCCACGCACACGCCCAACGGAAATATAATATGTGCAAAACCAAAAACTCTAGACAGAAACTTATTATTCTGTGAAGTGATAGGTATATGTATTTTAATATAATATATAAATAACCAAAGTTTTTTTTGAGGAATCCCTTTCTTTTGATCGCAATATCTGGAAATAGTTAATCTTGTAATCGGAACCCCATAATCACCCCTGGGCAATATTTTCATTATTTTCCCTCAAACGCTTCCCCTTCTAATATAGCTTAATTTAATCAAAATACTGCTTACTCTGGCCAATTTCTACCGCAATTTCCACACAAGAATTTATAATTACCACCCTAACTGGCAAAGTGAATACAAATGACGTGGATTGATGTTTCAATTACCTCTCAAGTCTACATTATGAAAGAGAATTAGAATATTAGTTCTTTCACATTTTTTATTTAAATAACCTACAGTAGATACCCTTTATTTTAGTGTTAATTGTTTGCCAATTGCATTTAGCACATTTAAATCATATCAGGAGAGTAAAAAAAGTATTGGTACAATGTACCAACGTAGTTAAGCCGAAGTAGTAAACTGATAACTTTTGTATCTTACGGCCGGTTTCTGGACACCCAAATCACGATTGATCCTAGTTTGACACATAGTAATTATTTGATTTTTTCGTTGATCATCGTCCGAGAAACCGGCCGTTAATCAGTTTTATATACAAAGCTAGGTCTAAGATCATCTCTTTTAGTACCAACTTTATTAAGTTGTGACAACCAGTTCACATGTTTCCACTAAACGTGTTTTTCTTTGTAATTTTTCTAAAAAATGGAAATCTAAAACATTATTTTTCATTCAAACGTCTAACTCGTTTGAAAATAGAACGGATTCTTTAAGAAGTTTAGTACAAAAGAGTTACAAAGCAAACTACTCTCACAGAACATGTTACAAAAGTTGTGATTTTTAATAAATCAATGCACATTTTACAATTTTAATTAAACTAATGTCAGTACGCAAGTAATATTTTTAAAGCAAGATGTCACCCCAATAATTAATTCCACTACGTTGACTCTTGACTAATATGACGTTGAAATTCCCGCGTATTTGCATTTATCCGGGTTATTAAGGGCATAATCCTGTTATAGGGTAACTTATGGTCAGAATCTGCATATAAATAGGAAAGAGTGGAGGGGTTGAGACTCGCCGGGATCGGCTCTACGGGATTTGTGAAAGCACTGGTATGGGTACCAATGAGGTCTCGTCTCGTGTTTGCTAAACAATATTGTTTTTGATTTTTTAATATTTTGCTGAATCTGCTACTACAGAATCGAATAACATTAATAAAGCTTTTCAGCCGTGAACCAGTGGTTTTATTTTTTTTTTCAATTTCTTAAGCATTTTAGGATGATCATTTGATTTAGAGGAAAGATCTAAAAGACTTGTTAACTAGTTAAGGAGCAAAAAAACCTATAAGCAAAAATTACGGCCTATATGATAATATTAAACATTCTATTTTGAAGCAGAAATAAATATATTTCTTAGTACTTATATATACAAACATATAAAATAGGGAGTCCCTATTTTATATGTTTGTATGATACCATTTCATATTGCGTCTCTACAATATAGCACTATGTAACATGAAACTTGATGTCTTCACTCGACTTCGTTCAGTTCCGACTTCCGACTTGGCTCCTATCGGCTGATCGAGAACTATTAAGCTAACAACACTTTAAACTCGGGTGGCGAAGAAATTGACTCGTACATTAACGTAACGAGTACCTTATCCACTGTTTCTTTTTATTAAGTTTCAGACGTCAAATAACTAGTTTACGTAAAAGAATCTAGACTTACAACTTGCCTACTAGCTGTGGTGTACCTACTAAGAGTTGTGTTTTTTTTTAATTCAGGGCGTTTAATCGATTGAGTTTTATAATTATAATCTATACAGTAATTTTTATATTGAACTCACAACTGTCTTCTAAACTCATTAACAGTTTTTTTCCTGACTAAAATTTTACAACAATAATACACTTGCATACTGCTTATTTCATTACGTGATATAATAAAATCATATATAAGAATAAAAAAATAAAATAAACATTGTTTCTTTGTTTCACAACACAGTAAATTATTTTTATTGCGTTCGAAATAGGAAAAATGCAAGCTCACTTAAAAAATACTATTGAAATTGAAACATATTTCATAGAACTGCATTAATATCGCATGAAAGCGAATGTAATTGAGTCGAAGAATAAATGCGATTCATTTCACTTCGGCGCAAGTTCCTGTCTAGAGTGCTTTTGACTTCAACGGGAATTGGTTCCGATAATTAGTTTTACCTAGTTGGATAAATCATAAAAAACTGCACGCGAATTTTGAACTTGTCTTTTTTTTTTAGATTTTCTTACAAGAGAAAACTGCTTTTGTATACCTATATAGTAATCAGGGTACAATAAACTGCTTAATATTAATAAGATAATTGTAATTAAAGTACTTTTGATAAACGTTGTTACTTAGCGATTGTAGTATTATATTCTGGAAACATAGTAATTACCTTGAAAACCTTATTAAATCTTTAACTTGAACTATTTTATTTGGTTAATAGTTCTAAATAGTTATAATTTTATTAGAAAAACGATAATAGAATTTGGCACTTGTCCTCATTTAATGTCAAAGTGACCGAAGATCAAGTGATTGGTGTATTTTGTACCTACAAAAAATAATAATAATGCTCTTTTCAGAGTACCGTTCCGTTTTCCGAGCGCCGATGTACCTACGATAGGAAGGATGGTGTGTGGCCAGCAGGTTTAATAATGTTAAAGTTTATTTTTACTGTGGTTTTGTTACATAATCCTTTAAATGTACCCTTTTAACCCTTCTATAAAAATCCAAATATTTCCCGTATCGCATTCTTCCCAAAGCCAATAAACTTGGTTGCGTGTATTGCGCCAATTATTAGGAGGTAAGTAATTAAAACTGGATATATTTACGATTGTCGAGACAACATGACGCTGAGTGCTGCAACTTATTATTTATAGGCGTCCTTGGCTGGTTGTAACCTACTTTTGGAACCCGCACCATGTGTTATAGACTACTTACCAACAGAGTCACTAAATGGTAGTACTTGTATGTGCTCTATTTGTTAGTATATTTTATTTTACTTTATAATGATAATATTAATTATATGAACGGACATTTCACACATCACACACTAGTTCCAAACTAAGCAAAGCTTGTATGTACTATGGGAACTAAACTGCTCAAAATACGTACACATTTAAAAAAAATTGTACCTGACAAATCTATTGAAAAAAATCTTACCTGCCTACAAATAGGTTTAGGTAGATGTATTACAATCTTAGGTACTATATTTTATATTGTTCTTTAACCTATTTTCTTATTTCATACATAAAACAAAAAATGGTAGCACTCCGGGAGTGCCGGCAGAAGTGAAAACTTCAATATTAACGTTGTGTTTTCACTTTTAAGTTTTCACTTCAAAAATATAACCACAGTCGTCATAATGACAATGACAATCACAATGACACAGACACATTCGCGCAAGCGCGAATGTGTTTTCACTTTTAAGTTTTCACTTCAAAAATATAACCACAGTCGTCATAATGACAATGACAATCACAATGACACAGACACATTCGCGCAAGCGCGAATGTGTCTGTGTCATTGTGATTGTGTCATGTCATTGTGTAACATTCGCGCAAGCGCGAATGTGACACAACGACGAAGACAACGAAGACACACTGACACAGACACATTCGCGCAAGCGCGAATGTGTCTGTGTCAGTGTGATTGTGTCATGTCGACACAACGACAATGACAATGACAATGACAATGACACATTCGCGCAAGCGCGAATGTGTCTGTGTTTTCACTTTTAAGTTTTCACTTCAAAAATATAACCACAGTCGTCATAATGACAATGACAATCACAATGACACAGACACATTGTCACACAGTGTCATGTCATTGTGTAACATTCGCGCAAGCGCGAATGTGACACAACGACGAAGACAACGAAGACACACTGACACAGACACATTCGCGCTTGCGCGAATGTGTCTGTGTCAGTGTGATTGTGTCATGTCGACACAACGACAATGACAATGACAATGACACATTCGCGCAAGCGCGAATGTGTCTGTGTTTTCACTTTTAAGTTTTCACGACGAAGACAACGAAGACACACTGAAACAGACACATTCGCGCAAGCGCGAATGTGTCTGTGTCAGTGTGATTGTGTCATGTCGACACAACGACAATGACAATGACAATGACAATCACAATGACACAGACACATTCGCGCAAGCGCGAATGTGTCTGTTTCATTGTGATTGTGTCACATTCGCGCAAGCGCGAATGTGACACAACGACGAAGACAACGAATGATGAACGTCACGTTCGATGAACGAGTCACGTGACCCTGACTGAGTTTTCACTTCAATAAGATGGAAGCGATACAGTTAAATACAAGTTAGGCGAAACGATTCGTACGATATAATAGCGTCTATCTGGTTATGCGCGCGCGGCGAGCGATACGTGTTTCCCGTGCGAGGGTGCTCAGAGCGTCTGTCGGCTGCCGGCGCGCGAGTGCCGCTCCTCGGTCCTCCGCCCCCGCGCTCCGCACCGCACCGCGTGTTGGCAGCGCCTTGTACTCGCCTTGTACGATGTCGCCACAACACTATTTAATTGTTTGAGTCATACGTCGCGTGACCGCAAGTGTGTTCTTTTGTCGTCTCTTGTTTTACGAGCAATGTATAAAAATTAAATAAGATCTTACGCTTTTTCGACGTCACGTGACCCTGACGCGAGTTTGAAAGTTTTTACCCACCCAGCGCCGCTAAAGAAGTTTTCACTTCAAAAAATATATTGTTGAAATACACATAAACCCACGTTTGAGTTTGATGTGTATAGGAAATATATTTATTTTATTTATTTACTGTGTAACAAAATCCACAGCTCTTAAATTAAAATGAAATAAACTTAATTACAATACAGGTAGCCAAAAACGGATTTATATTTTAAGAATAAAACATGCACTTAACTAAAAAATCAACCGACAGTCACTAGATAGTATGTAATACTATAACAATAAAAAGTAGAACTACATTAGTTGTAAATAAATAGGAAATAAAAGAATATTTATTTACTTATCTACTGAGAGTAGTTTATGATAATAACATTATTTCGAATTCAAAATATAACAGTACCTTTACAGTAAGAGCAGAATGGTAGTAAACTTAATAACAATAACTATGTATCCCGAACTCGATCCTCGAGGACGCGTCTGACCGAGTTATGTCGTAATTAATGGCCCACCTGAGTATCATAATTTATGTGCTAAGGAACCCATTGGCTCTTTTTACATCCACCGATACGACACTAAGCATATTAATTATTATCTCTGAATAATATATTTCACACAAATAATAGGTCAGATGCAGAAGGCAGTGATCCTCGACAAGGCTCGCAATATCTAGAGATTCTTCAGGCTTTGCGGCGGCAATTTAGTTTTAAGTTTTTTTACAATAGGTATTTTTATTTTATAGTGTAAAAATCTTGTATATTTGTTTAAACTGTAACAGAAATCTCAAAATATATGTGATTAGCTTTTAGCGTCGGCATGTGACTACAATTCTATAAATCCGTGATCAAAAGTAGTCTATTACAAGTAACGTGCTCTATATGTTGAATGTTGACGTTGACAGCAATACGTGTATTCGAATCCGTGATAATCAATGTCGTGTTGGTGTCGGATCGTACAGTGTGCAAAAAGCCATAACCTGGGTATTACAGTATTATTTACTAGTACAGTGTATTACAGAGAAGGTAACTGGAACAGCCAACATGATAATGTTAGTGGTTATTGTGGCGCATCTGGCACTACGTCTTAGTTTATCTAAGAAATAATAAATGTGTGTTTTATATCTAAAGTATAAAATGCTCGGTTCAATTTAATAGTAGGTACCTATAAAACACTTGCATGGTCATCAAATAAATTTTACACAATTATTGTTATAACTTTGTTACACACAGATCAATAGCAACAATACCTACATTTGAAAAATACATACATTATGATGAGAGATTTTTCCAATATGGCTTTTTAATAAAACTGTATGTAAGTAGTTGATTTCCTGTTTTAAAAGATTTGAAATTATCGAATAAATAAAACTAACTTTGAAAAAAAAAACTTCAACATTTTTGTATTTAAAACTCTTTGTAGATTCTATTTCTAAAAAGCTTTTAATGTGTAAAGTAAATAAAACAAACTCCAAAAACAAATATACAAAACAAAGGCTATCGATTTACCATCAGAAGTTAGACGTTAATTTTTAACGAGAATGTTTCCTCCCTAATTCTCATCGATTATATCTACATTACCATCGGTTGATGTCGGTCTATCATCGATTTATTAAAAAAAACAGGGCCACGACCAGAGTTGAATAATACATTATTAATTTGAGCAGTATTTTATGTTTTGGTGGAAGTTTTAAAATTTGCATTCAGGTAAGAATATTTTTTTTGCATCATTGTGAAAACATAACGGAAGCCATTATTTTATTAATATTTTTATTATTAACTTATTTTTACTGTTTTCTTACCTGTATGAAACAAACGTCTGTATTTATCTGATAATATGCATTGGTTTTGTATTGAAAATTTTTTGGCAAATTTTCCCATTTCAGGCTTTTACCGCAGCATTTTCATTTTCATCAACGTAAAGCTGTGAAATAATAAACTTTTTATTATAACTGAATCAACAAAACCCAAGGTTTTACTATTCAGTGGCTGTGGGCACCGAATCAACTTGATGAGCTAAGTTTTAATTTGAAAAGTCCACTAACTTTTCGTAAGATGAAAATTTTAGCAGCGAAGTGAAACGAATTTGTTTTGTATTTTAGAAAGGGTGCCTTAAAATTCAAGAGCATGTTTTTCTTGTTATGTAACTTGTGACTGAAAAATACCAGATAAAGTACAAACTGCATTTGCATCTTCTAGTTTCAATTAAAGAAAAAACACGTTGTTATTTACAGATTTTTTTTTACTTTGGTCAACTACTTTGTACTGTCAAACTAAAATTTAAGCTAAAAACCACAGACAAAACTTGCGCGTTCAAAAACTTTTTCGAACGTCAAAACTATTAAAAAATAGAACGTTAGGCCCCAGACACAAGACAACCTCTGAAACTTCGCGTGTTGAAAAACCTAGCCATTATTGTCACACAGTTACATAAGTTACGTAGAATATCTAAGATGTTACACTCCTCGATAAATAACACCAAAGGCACAGAATAAATAATACTAGAAGCTACGTACCAAAGGGTTCAAGTCTAATGTCGCCAGTGCACGCGACCAACTTGACACAACTTTCTGTCGTCCATCATATACAGTGACGTTTTTGTAGGAGTCTGTCGGTACGTGTTTTGAGGTTAGAAAATTTATTGGTTAAAAAATCTGATATGTGCAATTACAAGTATAATACGATACTTTTTAACACCGCAGAAGGATTCGTTGTGCAATGGAAATATTAACACTTTCCTACATTATATACTACGCAGTATGTAAAACTCGCATAGTATGTTTATACTATCTCTACAGTTCCACTAAATTTTCATATTATATACTACGCAGTATGTGAAACTCCCATAGTAACTGTGTTTATGCTATCCTTACGGTTCCACTTTTTCAATTGCATTTAAATCATTTGGAATTCATCCTTGTTATAAGCAAAATTAGCCTACGTAGCTTATAATTTTTTATAACCTTTTTATTTTAACTTGTATGTATTTTTATCAAGTCTGTATTGTTTAGGTATTTGTATTAAAAATCTGCAGTGCAACCGCGCAGCCCTTGTGAAACAAAACATTATGCAAAACTCAAAATAGTCACAATACAGTATTTTGAGTGGTGCCAGTCACGATTTCTTCATCAGCCATGGAAATAAATTAACAGTCAAATTGACGTTAACTAATGCACAAAATATGAACATGGCAAGGCTTTCTACAATAACTTTTCATTTATGCCAAACTTTATTTTTAATTTTAAAGAAAACTGCGCCAAAGTGCAAGTTTAATTCCATAAAATCGTCATAATCACAACCTCATCTTATAAATATGATACTTATGAAGTCTAGTTTTACACCTTATCACCTATTTTAGCATTTCCTTTTTGTTTCTTATCATCAAAGTATACCTACTTCTGAGTCAAGCATTATCTTCAAAAGTAATTCATATGTATTTTATCTTTCGTCATTTGTTTTAAGCTACATTGTGAAAACCGCAATGGTAAGATTAGACAAAACCGACCAACGTTGTAACAACGAAGAAACTATTCAGTGAAAATTCATTGAATTGTCTCGACCGCATTGTTAGAACTCTGGTCAGGTGCAAAAGCAATTTCAAAAGACTAACCAGACAGTTTAGAAAGGTCTAAGACGGTTTGCTATACTTACATGAAAATGTTATTTTTATATTACATTATAGTGTGTGCTTGTAATCGTTTTATGTATGTTAGTCTGAAAAATAACAGGTATTGATATTTGCTTTGGTATTTGGCACTTAAGTTACTGAAAATAAAACTTATTTAATTTTGAATAAAATAAATGTTTGTACTCTGAAATGATAAGATTTCTTCGGATAAGACAAAACGTTCATGGTTGCATGTCAACTTACAGCAATAATATAATTAACCAATAGCTAATTAAATACAACGTATATATTAAGAACCATGCATGCCTGATTTATTTATTTATTTCTTAATACGTGTATTACAACTTTAACAAAATTATAGATGTTTTCATGAAAACGACCTTAACTTTTGTCAAACGCATTTAGGTACGTTTTAGAACAAGGTGCAACTTATGTCAATAACTTGATAACTTATTCAAGCTCTAAAACATCTGCAGTAGCACTAAAACATCCTACATAATATAGCTGCAACACTCTTGCCAAGGCATAAATATTTTCACAAAATATTTTCGACGGAATCTCGTTTCATGTTCAATATGGTGTTGATAAACGACGTCAGCGAGTATCGCCTTGAATCCTGAATCTTGTGAATATGAAACACCCTAATATCATGATCGTAGTTCACGGGATGTTAGTTCTGGCTCGAAGGTGATGACAACCGGGAAATTGTCTTTGGTGAGCCTATCTTGAACTACTTTCATTGTTATGCTTCGTGTAACACCCGGATTGAACGTGAAAGTCCAATATTTTTCAGACTTTACATTTTACACCCCTCTTTGTTTACAAAATATAGTTAATGGTAGAATTTTGATTTTATTAGTGTTCTTAACTCAATTATATGTAAGTATTTTCAATGCAAGCTTTTATTATTATTGAGACTGAACGGCGTTATCCATTTTTTCAATTAAAACTTTTGACAAGCTAATTTGCAAGGAAAATTAAAAAAAAGGGCACATGAAAAAAATACGATCATTTGATTCCTGCAGGCTTATCAATTTCAGTCAATACACGAGCACATAGCTCTGCAGTAAGTGCATTCGCTCCCTGGAGGGCCATAAACTGCGCGGACAATTTGTTTAATCAAAAACAAATGTAGGCCTTCAGCCCTCGGGCTGTGCCACACACTCGGAGCAGACGAGAGTGTAAACTGTTTGATCGCTGTGTTAAAAAGAGGTTATTTCGTATCTCAACACAACATCAACCAACATACCACAAGTTTTTGTTTATATTTAGTTACTTCGTTCAACGATTTCTTATATATTTTTTCTGTACATGCTATTAATTACTTTTTTATTGTAGGTACAGTATCTGTTTGCCTGTCTGTTTTGTGTGCCTATCATCAACTAGAAATATACTTAACAAACAAAATGTGTATCCGGAATTCCAAACTGTTTTTTCTATTCCCAATAACATTCGAGCACAATAGACACACTGTGAACGAAAAAAATTATGTTGACTGACAGTTGAGCTAGCCAAAATGTTGTCAGTATCTTTCTCTTTGCTTTTGTTGGCTGCTCTGGTAGAATGAGATTTATCCTGTTGCGCGATATTAGCAGTAAAAAAGTTGACAAAAAGTAATGGAGATGGAACGTGCATGAGAGAAACTCTCTCTCTCGTTTGATGGTTCAGTAAATCGTGCGCGCGACAAAAAGTTCGTTGTTTATTTGGATAAAGCTCTAAGAGCAAAATCCTGTTTTTTACAAAGTATTTTTAGCTCTACTGGGTGTAAAAAGAACAAAAACTATATAGACTCCTAAAGGCTTACCACAGTTTTTAAACTATTTTTTTTTTAATTTTTATCAAATATTAAAATGCAATGATGCATTTTGCACATTTTGCATCAATTGATTTTGGGTTAGTTAATATTTTAGATATTTGTTTTAGGTTAACAATAATAAATAACACAATTTATACCAGTGAGCGTTATTGCATAAAGAACATTTTTAAGCTGTTTTTTTTAGCCGCAGTAGTTTTGAAAGTGTTTTCATACAAAGTGTATTATTATTTATGTTGTAACGAAAACATAGCCGAACCTACGTAGTAATACATGAAAAGTGAATTAATTCCGAGGATTTTTTCTGAAAACAGGTTACTTTTCAACAGAAACAAATGCTTTTCTCATCAGACCGCACGTTCCTTTAATAATATTGTCACGTGATATTCTGGTCACGAAACCCGGTCTCGTTCCGAGACGAGACCTCTGACTCATTTCTTCATCATGTTTTATTATTTTAAAGATGACTTTTGAAACAGCTTCCAATTCATTTTTTCTAGTATACAATATAAGATTTGTATTCTTTATTACAGGATAAAAAACAAGAGATTTTCAATACTAATATAATTTTTTGTCTATAAATATTCTATTTTTAATGTTTCGTAAGTAAATAAATTGCTTGCATAGATGCAGAATGATTTGCTTAGTTTATATAGTGAAATTACAATAACAATGCGCTATACGCTCAGTGTGTACCTTCTAAGGCCTACATATATGTATACGACTATACGTACTACCAATAACAATATAGATTTATTCCCTCGTTATAGCACATCCCGTACAAATATTGTCGCGTGTATTCCACTCACGGGAACCAGTCACGTCTCCAGCCAATAATTCTGACTCATCCCTGCAACAATTTCCGCGAGAATATCAAATAAGCCAGGATTTTCATAATACGGCATCACACGCTTCATATATTTACATAGTAGACAGGGCATGTGTTGAAAGGCTCATTAGATTGTGGAACAGGCCTTATTAGAAACCGCATGCTTATGTAAATATTTCAAAACAAAACAAGATCAAAAAACTTGGTTAGGTTCAAAATCGCTGTTGGTATGAACTCAAGGATAGAGGTTCACTACGAATAAACCTTTGTGTTATGGTAAACATATTTTATTCTACATCTAGGTGTTACTATGTAATTGACATAATAAGTAGTAAGTAGATGTAATCGACTAAATAGGCGTGAAACGAACAACGCCTAAAAATGTCATACGATTAAATAAATAAAGTAGATAATACAAAAAAATACATAGGTTTTCTATCTAATCTAGTTCATATCATTGAAGATCGAGTCAATAAATAAATACTCGTAGTAATAATTTTACAGGCGCGTTTTTGTAAAATTAGTTTTTCGTTATATCATTTAAAATGTTGATAATATAAAGGTGCGAGTACCTTCTTAAATATCAGGAACATAAGTTACTGAACCACTTTTCAAGATAAGGAAATTTATAGATAAGAACTAAATTTATAGATTTTATGCTATATTAAGTGCCTATCCGGTTTAAGTTATTTTTTACCTTGTAGATAAGTTATCAGACTTAGCCTATGAATAATAGTCGAGCCTCAGTGAATCACAGGGCACGGTGAACCTAGTCATCTATCATAATGGCATTAATTCCTTATGACTTGTCACTTTTATTTCACGGTTCGGTTCCTGAACCCTTGCGACAGTGTATCGCTTTATCGGAATGCAAGCTCTTTCAGGTGTGATGTAAATACTTGTACAGTCATGTACATAACCTAAACCTTTAACTCATAATGACTTTTGGAAACGTTTATCGTTGCATAGAGATATTTTATAGGAAAAAAAATGCGAAGTAACTTGTGCTGACGAATGTATGTAACTTCAGCCTTTCAGGTCATTGACGATATATACATACGAACAGTAATTTTCAAAACCAAACAGATACATATCTACCTACAGTTATGTGTACATCTGTAACAGAAGTATCCAATATCATAAAACACAAAACTGCAAGCTCCTTGCTATCCCTTCATCCCATTTCAGCCGTAAAAGGAGCTGCGGGAAAACTCTAAAGAAAAATATGACACACATAAATTCAACCTTCAGACGATGTTCCACTGAATCCTCTTGAATTTTATTTTATTACACTGCAGTACACCATTCACCTTAGGAATTTAACTATAGTTTCAAGTAAAAAATTATAAAAGTTATACTAAGACACTACTTTATTATAGGGTTAGATATATTAATTATAAAGTCACAACACATCCGCAGGCCGTTGTAAATTCACAATGCGTACAATCCGGTCGTATAAAGCTGTATGCACAAAATACACTTTTCCAATTTTCACTTTTCGGCCGCGTACGCTCGCATAGATAACGTCATTACGCACGTGCCTTTAGTTCCGAGTTTGTGCTGTAGGGGCGCGCGCGTGGCGTCGGCTCGCGCGGCGCACTGCCGCCCCTAGTCGGGAAAACAACTTTCCTTGCAGCCTCCCCCCCGCCTCACTACGGATGCGCACTTGCAGTTTTACTTCTTTTTCCGTCTTGGGACTTTGATGCTGATTAAACTGTCCAATTACACGGACAAAAGTCGCGGTGCCAGGCGTTTTATTTTAACTTTGTTTGGGTAATTATTTTTCTTCTAACATTTTGTTTTTTACTTTGTAATCGGGTTTTGTCGTGAAAATCAGAAAGTCAAACTTTAAATTAACATGTATAGTAGTTAAGTATATATAATTTATTAAAAAAGTAAAACGCTAATAAAAACGAAAGCTTTCGCTATTTCGCTCAAATAAAACCCATTAAACCCACTCACTTAATCCTAATTACAACTCTCACATTGTGTTAACAAAAGTGAATACAAAAATGGCACTATCAGCGTCGTAGAAAGTTATTTATGTGTTCAGGAACAAGCGATAAGTGTTCGTTCCAGATTCCCGCCGCGCGGTAAGGCTTCCTGCGGCGCCTGACAGCTTGCTATCGCACTGTCTTACCTACTTATACCATAGTAGTGTAACATCTGCTAGATATGGTTTGGGATTATCTATAGGAATTACGGCCTAGTGGATTTTTAAACTGTAAAAGCTTAGCGAAGGGTAAATTGAAAGTAACAAAAAATATCTATTAAGTAGATCTTTTATTTTTAAACGGTTTTATTTGCTCACCTCGTTTGTTTTATTTATTATTTTAGCTAAGTTATATTTTGCAACTAAAAGTCTTTGGTAACTGATTCGTATTCTGCAATTTAGTCTTATCAAGATAGAAGTGCATGTTGCATGTTTTGCTGTGTAATTCACAAAAACACAAAAGGAATGTGTTATAAAAACATTTTACTAAACGGCTCCTTAAACCGTCTAGCTTTCTGGTGAAAAATACTGCATATTGGTTTCGTGTTACATTAAAAGTATCACTTCTGTAGGTACTCATAATAATAATACAATGAATATCTACGAGGAAAGCTATGAAACAAACTATTCTCTGGAAGCAGCTGGGGTCAAGTCACGTCTGACTATAACTCGGACTGACATCTTAAATCGGGATGCCTTTTTGATCTTGCACGAATTCTTGTGGACGCATTTATATGAGAGACAGGTTTTTGGTACTTTTAACAAGATTTTTTTTTAGAATTACTATATAAAAAAATATTCATGGACATTTCACACATCACAATCTAGTCCCAAACTAAGCAAAGCTCAAATAATAGGTACCTATTGGATATAAATATTGTTGATAATAAAGTTGCGTTTACGCATTTAGATTGTATTCAATCGAAAATAGGTAATTAAAAGACTTTTCTATGTACCTACCGGTACAAGACGGTATAGTATCCGGTAAGCTGACCTGCTTCTCTTCTCATATAAACACAGAATATACGACAGTCGATGGAACCATGGAACTTCTGAAACTAGAATACATAAGCTGAGCACGATCGAGGGATAAAGGGGAATATTGGTGTTTTGTTGAATTTCCAACGCAAAGTTGGTACTTATCCTATCAAAGTACGGGACGATGAATAGAGACCTGTTAATGCTGGAGCTCAAAGTTTCGGGTTCATTTTTATTGGGATTTCCAAATATTTCTTTAATAAATATTATTTTTTTAGGATGTGGATATTTTAACCTCAGGTTACGTAATTGCTTTTGCCTACAAGACTTGATTTCTTAAGTCTTATGGAGTTTTAAGTCTTATGGAGGATAAGCCTTAAGAGGTAATTCATGCGTCAATGAAAAGTCCCTTAACAATGTGTCTTAAGCACTTTTTTTTATGCATTATAGGCAAACGCAAATGAAAAGATTGTGGTGAAATGCGGCCCACGGTAATTGAGTAAAATTTTGCACCAATACCTTTGGAACCTGATAACAGCATCAGAACTAGGCAGAATTACTAGTACTTACTTCTCCGGATGAACTCTAGCACAATATATACTAATGATAGACCGTGTGCTCGTCTTGGATAAAGAATTGGTAGCTTAGAACGATGGATAGTGCTTTGTGAGTCCATAACTCAAGCTGCAGGCAAAGCTCTATAGCTCATCCAAACCGCAATAGCTCTTCAGTGCCTCGTAGCAATGTTGTAGACTACAGCCTACTACGTAGCACTTAACTTTTAACTTTTTTACGACTTAATGTATGCATATTTATCTTTCTTAACAACTCGTATGTACACTGAGAAAAATGTCATTTTGGCATAATCATAAAATATCGTGACGTTGGTTTAAAATAGATGCGTTGTCTTATAATATGTTGATAATAAGTAAATATTACGCTAGAACTGAAATGTGTTAAGATGGAATCGAATGTTTTGGGTAAATAATGCAATATTATGATACTTGTCATCGTAAAAATTTGTAATTATGAAATAACATTACCTTCTTCAAATAATAACACAATGTAATAGAAAATGGTCCACTGTCCCATAAATTAGTATGATAATTATAAATAAGATTCTAATTAAAAAACACAATGACAGTCACCGTAATATAAATAGATTTCATAGTTTAATATGAGGAAGTATCCTCTAAAAATACGATGACCTCCCCCTAATGTACTATATTAAATTATAATGCTTTAGACTTAAATTTTTAAAGTAAGCATCATTTTTTAATATTACAGTCATATTATTTTATGTGAATCCTATGATAATACGATTAAATAATCTCATATTTTTAGAGTAAGCATCAAAGTTCAATATTATAGTCATATCATTTTATGAGTATCCTACTAAATTATTATTACAGAGACCCATTTATGAGTAGCATCTAACATTTGAATGATGTCCTACAAATTTATGGTGACGGCATTATTTAATGTCTCCCTCTCTCATTTCATTCCGCCGCCGCGTCATTTCGTTCGGTCGGCCTGGTCGGCCATTTGTATTTCACCGCTACAGCCGGCGCACGACTTACGAGTCTCAGAATTAAGTTTAATTTTACAATTTTTTTACATTCGTATTTTTTATTCTTCTTTTATAATAAACTACAACAATTCCATTAGTGCTAGTGAACGTGTGGATAATGGATATACCTACGCGTGATCTTTTAAAGAAGTGGAATTTGGAACGCTACATCGACCGTTTTGAATGTAAGTTGTCAAACCTGCATATTAAGTTTCTAGCATGAGCTCACACATTACATTCACACATTCTAATTTCCAGCAAGAATAGGGTCAGAGTGTCGTCTTAGGGGCACTATGAAAAAATACTTTAAAAAATTTCGCGACCAATTTCAAGGTTATACATAACCTAACTTAAGGATCCCTTCCACATGGTTTTACGACAAACGGTTGGTCGGAGACAAAAACACCAAGACACTTTTAGCCTTTCTAGGTGTTACATACCTACTATAGAATCGAGAAAATAAACGATTTGCGAAAATAACACTTTTTTGACCGCTGTACACTCCAACCAAGAATAGTCTTGTCGTATGGTACCTACCTAGATATACGTTCATATTTATATTAAACACTAGATTCGATGTGCAACTGCAACCCAAAAAAAAAACAAATAGGTACCAACCTACATTTTATAAAGTCGATGCGACGTAGTGCATTTCACAGCTGCAATCAGGGCGTTGTTAAATTTACCTATTTTTTCAGCTGAAAGAATTGATATCGCAACAATGCAGATGCTTTGTAAACAAGACATACATAGTATGTTCCCTCAAATAGGGGACAGACTCCGATTTGAAGCAGCTTTGGCCATGTTAAAAAGTGACCAACCAAAAGATATGGTTTGTTTTCATGTTAAATTTTATTTAAAAAAAGTAAATTTTGTTTTAAACTGTGCTTACACATGCTATGGGTTGCTTTAATGCACATTCTCCTACATGTAGGTAGGTATCTACTTATTAACTTTTATTTAAAGTCTTCTTAGGATACCTAACAATTTAACCGGTGCAGTATTTATTTAAAAGTGGAATAAAATCCTAACTTTTCATCAGTCTTTTTAGTTTACCAACTAAGTACATTATTATTAGATACCTTTTTAAACTTCTTGTTCAATTTCAGGATAACTCCTACAATTCATCACTCTTTGAAGAGGTGCTGAGGAATGACTTGTTAACTAGTCTACCTTGTAACTTAGAGCCTCTGCCACCCTGTGAAGGACTGCAAAGCTCAATCCTCAACCAAGACTGCGAAGCAGGACTTAACCAGGAAAATTTGGTAAGTTATGCAAAATTGTAGAAAAGTACTCGTACTTACTGTTTTTTGGTTCAAGAGCAATATGTATTAATTTGTAATTACATCCATACTAATATTATAAATGCGAAAGTAAGTCAGCTGGGCAGGACCTTTTCACATTTTCATACCTAAGACACTGAACCGATGCAAAATTTGGTATAGACATTCTTTGAGACCAGGATCAGTCCTGATCTTGATCGATTAGTTTTTATCAGGGCCGGATCAAGGGACGAGGGCAGGACCGTTTACACCTGCAATGCTGAACCAATTACTAGTAAAAAAATATAACACTTCCCTTGAGTTAACTCCGGCTAGGGCTACCTATAGCCTGTTAGTTAACGGTCGCACTCAGACACATTTAGTGATTATTTCAACGATTATTGAGGTTAATTGACCGTACATACTCATATTATCACACCTTTTTGTTACATGTACTATTATAACATTGTCTCAAAGTAAATATTATTTTAGGATGGTGACATACTGGTGATACCACTGGACTCGTCGTCGTCAGTGGGCGAAGCAGTTAGTCAAGAGTCCACCGGGAGCAATTTAGTAAGTTATTGCCTATTATCCTGTACTTTTGATATGGAATTTAAATTGACATTCAATATTTTTAAACTGCCTCGATGGTCGAGTGGTGAGTAGGAGCTATACTGTCACAAAGATCAGTAATATATTTGGAGTTGGTGACAGCTATAACTAACAACTAAATTCATGATGCCTAGACTGGCACCGACTCCAACTGATCATTATACTGAATGGAAAGTAGATATTGAACCTGTATTTTTAACATTTTAGTGTCATTTTTTTTAACTTTTACCTTGCATATTTAGTTTGTAATGCCATACTTATACTATTTGTGTTTCAGGTGAATGTCATACTGAATTCATCAGTCGAGGGAAAACAAATAATAGCAATTGGGCAGAAAACGGGCGCCTTACCCTCAAGCGTGCGTGGACGTTTATGCAAGCTGCTTATGGAGAAGCTCATTACGGCCGAAAACCCGGTACTTCTGACAGATTCGCAGTTGCTTGCTACATCCTACGACATTGGCAGATTATTTAAAGAGGAGTCACCACCCCTATACTACGCGCCGTACCTGCCGGCTGATGCTTACCAGGCTAAGCGCAATATCTCTGGCTGGTTAGTCACCGCCAGAAGGGCTCGACGGCAGCATTTAGTTTCGTTGGGCCTTATTGAAAAGCCCAAGTCACGTTCTCGCTCCAAGTCCAATCCTAGGCTAGACACCCCTCCACTCGCTGGAATCGACCTAACCGGACTTAAAGAAGGTAACTCCTTTTCAAGAAATTTTATGTTTTCAGATTGAATTAAATTATCAAGAACAAAATTATTAAGAAAAATATCTGAATTAGTATAAATTTTCGTTACAAATTACAAAATATCTGAATCTAAGAACCGTTATTGTTATTGTACTAATTATTAATCGTTTTAATTTTTGTGTGCAGGTGAAGTGGAGGACGTAGCGTCAGCATTAGAGCAGCTGTCAAGTCCTTCAGCTGGTCCGTGGCAGGAGGTCAGTACCCTGTGGCGGGAGACGGTGCGAGCTCGCCTCCGGTACTTGTACTACGAGGAAGGGACATTACAGGAGTACTTCAATAAGTATCCTATCCTGAAGTCAAGTGATGGATGGCGACTCCTGACGTATGACTACGAAGCACTGTTCCCTGATAAATCCGGGGGCCTCGACGCCTTGGATGCTTCATCGGAAAACATACTAAAAGCTGCTCAGCAGAAGCATAACACCACAAAGGACTCGTTTCTTCGTCGAAAAATAGCTGATACATTGGCAATTTGTGACGGTAAGGAAATGATTCTGTTATATAGTTCTAGGTGCTCGACCTTCCTGGGTTGGTGAACCCGTTATAAAATATATAGACAAAAAAGAATTTAAAAATTATCTAACATGGTGCAGTCGTTCAGAAGTAACGGGCGGACGGACACACATTTCGGCAATTCATTTTTACTTATATAGATAGATTTTATTTTGTTCTGATACTTTTCCCTATTTGCTCAGTTAATGATGATGTGTTGTGTCAAATATACTATTATTATTTTCTTTCCAGATGAAGAACCGGAGACAAAATTAATAGCAGCGATATTGCTACTCGGCTGTCTCTTTAATATTCCTCCTGCCCGCCGATCCAGAAAAGACTGGCAAGCTTCACGAGCGGAGATATTGGATGGATTTGTGACCATCGTGGATGATGACGCAGACGTGCAAGTGGTAATTGAGGAGCGTCGCCAAAAGCTTCAAAAACTAGGTATTAACCTCCAACCATTTATAATTTGGTGCCGCCAGTCAGGTGTCTCCTTCACAATATGTGACAATACGTTTTACAAGTTCACAAAACTAACTGAGGCTGTTGATGTGACTTTTAAAATATTTCATGCTACTGCGGCTAAATATCCTACTGAAAGCTATAACATTTGGCTTATTATCCAAATTGGTTTTTACAAAGTCAAAACATCGTACGATCGTATGTCACAATCTGTGAAGGAGATATTAGTTACTCTCGGAGTCACAATTTAAATTAAGATGAAGTGTCACAGTTGTAAAAAGACTTTTCCCACGTTTTCTTCACTTATTACCCACATAAGGAAAGAATGTGAAAAAATTGATATTACTGGAATTTATAAATGTGGTGAAGACGCATGCTACCGGTATTTCACGGACATTAGACAATTTAGAAAACATGTTAACTTAAAACATTTGAATAAAGTAAACACTCGTTATTTGCCATCCACCTCAAACGAGGCTTGCGTAGTTCCTATGTGTGAAACAGAGACTACCGAAGTAGCAACTGAGCACAACATT
Organism: Ecliptopera silaceata; assembly: GCA_932527185.1. Lineage (NCBI taxonomy): Eukaryota > Metazoa > Arthropoda > Insecta > Lepidoptera > Geometridae > Ecliptopera > Ecliptopera silaceata. Next base: position 7,566,297 of record OW052193.1, on the reverse strand, counting down.
GAAGCTGATAGTGAACCTGAAGTCCTTGATAATGCTGATAGTATTATTCATAAAGAAGTTTTGAAATTTATTTCAACGCTTTATGTAAATCCCTCTGTATCTCGATCGTCTGTACAAGCTATGGTTAGTCATTTGCAAACCCTTCTTGACAATATCGCACCGTCTTTAATGTCCGTATTCGACCCTGTGCTAGCTGATGAGGAAAGCATGTCTGGAAGCGAAATTAATAAACGACTTCATAAGTTCAACACAGTTTTGAAGGGCATCTTTTTTCCGTTTCGTTCAGAATATTTGAGATTCCGAGAATTTAATTTATTAGGTTCTTTTATACCACCACATGAAGTAATCGTTGGTTATTGTCCTGACATTTCACAAAGGAGTAACACTTTAACATTACACACCAAGCAACGTACAATGCAAGTAATTCAACTTCACCAGGTTTTGAAGAATTTTTTTTCCATTGACACTATTTGGAAAGATGTAACGGATTATTTGAACCACCTAAAAGGTAATTTAGTAACCCGTGAAGAAAATCCGATGAGGCCAATGTGTCTAGAAAATGTAATGCAGGGATCTGTATGGCTGGCAATGTGTACACCGCAGGCGTCGGACATTATTCTTCCTTTAGTAGTATACTATGATGATTTTGAAATTGGAAATCCTTTGGGGAGCCACGCTGGGGTGCATAAGCTTGGTGGTGTATACGTTTCCTTGCCAGCACTCCCACCACATTTATTTTCATTGTTGAATAACATTTTGCTGTTAGCTATTTGCCATTCTGCTGACAAAACTAAATATGGAAACAAAGCTATTTTTGACCCTGTTATTAAGGAATTGAATTACTTGCAAAACAAAGGAATTTTTATAGAAAATAAGTTTTTTAAAGGAACCGTAAAATTCAAGGTTGTTGCTATAACTGGCGATAATTTAGGCCTGAATTCAATTCTCGGGTTTACTGAAAGTTTTTCAGCTAACAAGTGTTGCAGAATCTGTAACATTGACAAGAAAGGTTTGCAAACTGCTCTATATGAAAACAGTAACTTGCTTAGAAATATGACTTCATACCACGCTCAATTGCAAGAAAACGATACAACTAACACGGGCATTAAAGAATCATGCTGTTGGCTTAAGGTGACAGGATTTGATTTATTTCAAAATGTAGCAGTAGACCCAATGCATGATATATTAGAAGGTATAGCTCGTTATGTAATGACCTTTGTCATAAACCACTTCCTTGCCGAAGGTCTTTTAAAGATCTCAGTATTGCAACAAAGAATAATTTCATTTGATTATGGACCAGATAGGAATTCAAAACCAAGTAATTGTTTAGTTGTCCAAGGTTCGAAAGTAAAATTGAAAACTTCAGCATCAGAAATGCTTACCCTTATTAGATACTTCAGCCTAATAGCCGGATTTTACATTCCTTTAGAAAATAAAGTATGGAAATTATACATTATGTTGCGGCAAATCACTGACAGGTTATTAAGTCATAGGGTCTTTAGTGACACCAATATTCAACTCCGGGTTATAATAGCAGAATTTAATCAATTGTACATGGAGCTAACAAAATCACCCCTGCAACCAAAGTTTCATTTTCTGACTCATTATCCTACCATGCTAATGAAGTTCGGCCCCGTACGTAACATGTGGGCTATGCGTTTTGAAGCCAAGCACAGGGTATCTAAGTTAGTGGCTAGATCATCTTTTAATCGAGTCAATGTTTGCAAGACTCTAGCAATAAAATGTCAACTTATGCTCAATGACTTGTTTGTGAAAAATGCAATACCTACAACAAAAATACTAGGGAAAAAATCTGCATTAAATTCAGGAGACACTGTCAAGTTTTCTCTCGGCACTGGCGTTGTCCTCAAATATTCGGTTACTTCCGCTACAATAGCTGGTGTTATATGGCAGCAGAACTCTATTGTTACTGTAGATATAGATGATGAAGAATTATTACCCACTTTTGGCCGAATTGATGCAATTTTGGTGACAGATACTGAAGAGGTTTTTTTCCGTTGCTGTATGTTTGAAACTATTGAATTTAATTCTCATTATGAAGCTTATGAAGTTAAACAAGGTAATGATTATCTGTGCCTTCCTTGCCAAAATGCCGTTTCTCCGTGTCCTAGCACGCTCACTCTAATGCGAGGTAACACGTCATATATTACAAGTAGATGGCACCTAGAGTAAAAATTTCAAAATTCTGTAGGTATTCTAACGGCTTACGGTCGCTGCTAAAATTTTATTTTGAATCCAGTAATATCAATTTTTTTTCAAACGTTTACATAATTATTAATTATGTACTCATACCGTACGCGGCGTTGCTAGTTTGAGGCACTGCAGAGTCCAAGGGCAGTTAATTTTTTATAGCAGAGTGCGCTCAACTAGTAATCTACCCTTAGTTACGGTATTTATCGGATATCCCTTTAGGATATCCTATAAAGACGGCCCGATAACGGTGTCCGCATAAAGTAATGGTATGAGCCAGCACCAATAGCTAGTTCAATAGCTGGTTTAATAATAGATTTTAAAGTAAAGTATTTGTATGTACAATTATTTATTTATACCGTACGCGGCGTTGCTAGTTTGAGGCACTGCAGAGTCCAAGGGCAGTTAATTTTTTATAGCAGAGTGCGCTCAACTAGTAATCTACCCTTAGTTACGGTATTTATCGGATATCCCTTTAGGATATCCTATAAAGACGGCCCGATAACGGTGTCCGCATAAAGTAATGGTAAAATCATTCTAAAATTCTATTCTTTCGCCTCCTTCAGCTCTGAAAAGTGTGCGTTCACCTTTAGTAATAGATTTTAAAGTAAAGTATTTGTATGAGGGAAAGATTAGTCTCATCGGAGTGTTTATAGTAGCACTTTACTTGAAAATAGATTTTTACTATAATAATATAACCAATTTATTGTATGCAGCTTTAAGGTGAAAGCGTCAGGGTAGCCCGCGAAATTCAATTTTTTTTACGTAGTACAACTTATGTACTTACACTCGCGTGCAACATTTAATTAACATTCAACCTAGTACTGGCCTGCAAATTGCAAAAAACGTAAACAAAATGGCTACCCTGAAACAATCAACTTAAGGGCAAAAGTGTTTTAGTTATAGGTACATTAATGTAAAGTTTGTTATTTTTTGTAAATTAAACTTCTACTCGTCTCAACCTTTATTTTAATTGATTAAAACTAGAATTATTGAACATAATGTATATAATGACTATTTATAATGACCGACAAATAGATATTGATTAAAACTAGAATTATTGAACATAATGTATATAATGATTAATTATAATGACCGACAAATAGATACTGTAATCATTAAGGCGAGGATGTTTCTAAACAAAACAGTCTTCTTTTATACTGAATAAATGTTTAGAGTAAGTATATAATAATTATTCATTCATACTATGGAAATAAAAATACCATTCAAATTTATTTCTTTGTTTAATTTATACATACATCCTTTCTTACCTTCTTACCATTCTTGCCAAGGTACTTTTTCCTATTTTTTTACTTGCTCCCCATTTTTTTAAGGTTCAATTTTAGGGTTCTTCAGTTTTTTCTAATAATCCAAACAATTTCTGTGTAATCCACCAGTATTTAGTTGTAGTCCTACTGATGGAGAATGAGTAGAACTACAAGTAATCACTGGTGTATTATAGAGATATTAATTGGTTAATTAAAAAAACACAATACTCCTATTGAGGGCGACCTCCGTAAGATAATAGGCTATAACCAGAGATATGAGGAAATAGTAGGAAAAGTAATAGGACCTAACCTAAAATACGAGGAGGTAACCGAGAAATAGTAGGAAAAATAATAGGATATAACTGGATATATGAGGAAGTCACCGAAAAATAGTAGGAAAAATAATAGTATTTAACTGGATATATGAGGAAGTCACCGAAAAATAGTAGGAAAAATAATAGTATATAACTGGATATATGAGGAAGGCACCGAAAAATAGTAGGAAAAATTGTATGACATAACTGAATATGTGAGGAAGTCACCGAAAAATAGTAGGACAAATTGTATGACATAACTGAATATGTGAGGAAGTCACCGAAAAATAGTAGGACAAATTGTATGACATAACTGAATATGTGAGGAAGTCACCGAAAAATAGTAGGACAAATTGTATGACATAACTGAATATGTGAGGAAGTCACCGAAAAATAGTAGGACAAATTGTATGACATAACTGAATATGTGAGGAAGTCACCAAAAAATAGTAGGAAAAATAATAGGATATAACTGGATATATGAGGAAGGCATCGAAAAATAGTAGGAAAAATAATAGGATATAACTGGATATATGAGGAAGGCATCGAAAAATAGTAGGAAACTAAAACTAAATTCATGGTGACACATCATCTTAAATACTGTTATCATCAACATCAGTATTATCATCGTTCTTTTTGGTGAATCACTATGCTCCGTCCTTTGAGTGAATTCATCATACTTTAAGCTGAATTCACCTCTTTTATGATTGTCAGTTTTCTCAGTGTAGGTATAGACGAAACGTGTAAAATTAGTATTTTTTTATTATTTAAGGTGCTTCCAGAGCCAAAGAAACTTCAAACAGATAAGATAATGTCAAAAATTTAATTAAATGAAATCCTACTTATTAATTTTGAAATTTTCTTATCTTTTCGATAATATGTAGGTACCTATATCTTATTTATATCAAACTATTTTTGTGCATACCTAATCCTTGTATTTATTTGAAAATTGACTAGTCAAAACGATGATAGCATTCAAACCCCACTTTAAATAACTTCTTAATTATTATTATTAAAACTTCAAACAACAAACCACATGTACAGTAATGTACACAAAGCAATACAAACTCAAAGAATGTTTTACGCAAACACCTAATGCATAAAAAGTCTCCCTTAATTGAAGTAGTTGCCGCATGCTCATCCATTTTTACGCATCGGTAGTCGTATAAATTAGAAGTGCAACACCGACCCTAAACAAGGTACAGTCATCAACAAAAGTTCACAAAAAAGTTTGATCGACGATTTTTTTTATTTATTGTTGGTACATCATATAGCATATCTAATGTACTTAAGTAGAGAAATTTGCCTAAAACAATAAATTGCCTTTAAGAACATCTACTTTCTCCTATTAAATTGATTAGATTTTTTTAATGAAAACTTGATATTTTATAGTTTCAATGATATTGTTATGTTAAAATAATGTAGATATTTATTAATGACGTTTAGATACTTTCTGTAATATTTTAAATAATATTATAATTCCTTAGATTTAAAAAGTCAGTTTACATAACAGAGTTCATAAGTATATTAAATATAGCAAAAGTTAAAATAAACACAAGAAAATACATTGAAAAACTAAACAAAACGAAAGTAATCGACTACGATGCAAATACCCGTACGTAATGGAAGCAAATAGAATACCTAAGTAGTATTTAGTGCTTGAATAAAAGTGTATTGTTATTTTACAATTGCAGAATTCTATTTTTACAGAAAAGCTTTCAAATGAATTGTAATTTTATTGAAATAGATAACGTCGATGTTAATAAGCAGAAGAAGTAACTTATAACAAAAAAAAATCTTCGATCGATATCAACAAGTACTCATATTGAATACAAATTACTTACGATTACTCTAAAACTGCAATAAGAATCATCAATATCGGTTAACATACCGAAACTATATATTTTTGGAATTGGTACCATCAACCTGTATCAGTCTACAGCTAGACGTAGGTCTCTCCCAAGACACGCCTCTCAGTCCGGTCTTCGTCTCTTCTCATCCAGTGTTAGCAAGCTACATGAAATAAAATTATTTATTTTTCTCAGTGACTGTACATACTCCCCATGACTTGCGCTTTGAATGCACATTTTAATGGGTTTGTTCTCTCGGAAGACTGTAGTAACTATATAATAGTCTGTGATGTCGTGTAATTGTACTGAAATATTTCAGGCGGTTGCCTTCAGGCGGAGAGACGGTAATTAAGGAAGTTTAGCGATAAGTAACTTCTGATTACGATTGTACGGTCAGCTTAATGTCTTGTGCCTTTACGATATTTCTCAACTGGGACACTTAAATTGAATTTTCATTTAGGTATTTTTATTAGATTAAAGCTAAAGCTAGTACCTAAATCAAACACTTACGCAGACTTAATATTTTGATTACCATACGTAATAAAGTCAACGCTAACTTTTTATAAGATACGGGGTCAGCATATAAGGTAGAATTAGCCCTACAATAGGCGGTCTTATCGCACAAAGCGATTCCAGACAACCATTAATATAGTTTATGCTGAGTGGTAGTCATTTTACATATCTTTTATATTTCTTTTTTGTTCTGAGCTCCGGTTTCAAAACGCAGACAAAAGATTCTACAAAAGTGAACTCACAAACTGCAAACGGGAACATTTACGCTATCAATGCGCAGGATATTGGCTAGTCCCATAAGTGTAAGTTCTAATGTAGGCAGTTTCGACAGGGGTGCGCCGCCCTCCGACTTAAGACACAATGCAATAGCGGGCAATTCTCAACAAATACATATTATCATTTCGTTTACGATTATATTATTCTGCAGTAAGCTGAAGTGCCAGTAGGCTGGCCATGTTTGCCGGAGAACCGACAATCGTTGGAGCAAACGGATACTGGAGTGGAGACCGCGTTTAGGCAAGCGTAATGAAAGACGCCCTCCGGCGAGATGGAGCAACGATCTGCGGAGTGTAGCTGGCAAACACAAGATGAGAAGAGCTGACACCGGGTCAGTGGCGCGTCTTAGGAGAGACCTACGTCCAGCAGTGGACTGAAATAGATCGATGACGATGATGATTATTCCGCATAGCAGTGATACTCAGTCAAACTTCAGATTTTTGATGTGAATATGTCGTTACAATCATAACTATAAAAACTTACTTCCACATATGAATAACGTAGTGTATTACGCGTAGAGTTTTAAGCCTAGTGTTAATTAATCTAAAGCCCAAACAGTGCCAAATATTATACTTACAAAAAATATTAATTATCAGAGAATTCCCCTATGGTCGTGTGGCTATCATAAATTGCTTCGGTTTGATAGAGGCGGCGCGATCTGCACAATACGCCCTTTGGTGCACCGGTGCATCGCATACACAGGGTGTTTCTAAATATACTCGATATTTCTCATCGGACAACAGGATATCAGGCAAACTGAAGTGGGATTAGGCCACACTAGGCGGATGCTACCAGAGAAGTGGGCAGAAATCGTGACTCATTGGGTGCCCGAAAACATGAGGTAACGACCGGGCCGGCCAAGACATTGACGAGACGATCTCGACTCGTACGCGACGTAATGGTGGATTACCGCAGGAGATCAAGGATCATAAAAAGTGATGGAACAAAATGATAGGCTTCTTCATATTGAGTGGGAATCACTGTCTATAACAATGCGTTGCTTCACAGGTCCATTGTGGGTGTGCAAAGTCAAAGTCAAAGATTTCTTTATTCAATAAAATCACAAGGGTCATTTAGAATCGTCTTACATACTAGGTGATTCTAGGTGCCAGTTCCACGCGACCAGAGCCTAGAAGAACGGGCAAGAAACTTACGGCCTGGTTCCTACCGTTTTTTTATATGATCCTTCTTACAAAGAATTACAATAAAACGAAATTAAGTACTGAAGTTTCAGTGCACTGTGTCTTTGCGTCCATTTAAATGATTAAAATAGTAATCATTTTTGAACACGCTGTATTTAAATTTTGCCACATTGCCATATACTTTCGGGATTAGTGTTGTAAGAAGGGGATCATTTATTTCCTTTTCTATTCAACGAATTCCAAAACTTTGCCCTTCAACATGTTCTCAAAGTTTTAATAAGATTATTCTTTAAAGTATATTTCAAAATCTTGGTAGAATACTTATAACCTATTTATTTCTTGATATTTATTTTATTTATGATTTAGTATTTCTTGTTTGTTTAACGGTAATATTTTCATATTCCCCATACCTACTTTATCTGTATACTTTTATTCTAGTGTTTATTATCTGCCTTTTATACAAAAAGTGTGCATGTACAATTTGAATGCAATATGAAACATAATAAAATAAATAGTAATACAAACAAAATACCAGGACTTAAGGTCAGGTTAGGGCTTAAACATGCAAGCACGGCCTTATCGCTTATTGACCTTAGGAGCATAACAGATTAGTCTCACAAACCCTTAAATATATTTAGGTAATACTTTAAAATGTATTTATATACATATAGATAGATATTTAGCATCTGTGCTAATATTTTGTCTACAACCTATTTTCCTTAAATATGATGATAATTTGAGCACCACTGTCTTATCGTGTGAATAATCGCACCAAGCAATATTCGGTTTGATGAAAGAATCGGGATCCAGGAGGGAGGTGACGTCATCGATACGAATCTCGCATTTTGTAGACTAAAAGCTTGAATTGTAAGTGTTTGATTCTTATAATGTTATCTTTTAAAGTTATTTTTATGTCTTACATTGGAATATTTTTTAGTCTTACATTAAATAAAATGTTTTTTAGTTTTGATATACATATTTACTACATGAAAAAATAAATTTATATTTCGTTTTTAAGATACTTTTGAAACATAAGTCCGGTCGAACGTAGATTGCACTGATTAATAATAATCTACTTTTTTTATTATAAAAAAATGTTCAATAGAGTCACCATACATAATGATATTTTACTAATAAAAATAATCAACTTTGACTGTCATCGACAAATTAATACAAAAATACGACCTTGAAGTCTGTGAAACACATGCAGTAGGATAAGGCCACGCTTGTAATTCTCATTGAACTTATGGTACAGTACCACCATTCATAAGCTGAACTAATAAATCAGTCTAACAACCACTTGACCTTCACGTTCACAAAATGCAATGCAGCAAAAAGCTTGCTGTCATGCTGCAGCATGCCATGTGGTGATTTAGGGCGGCGCGACGCACTGGGTTCAAAAGTGTTCGGACATCAGCCAGTGAAAATGTACTCAGGACACTACGAGCAGGGGCACCAATAATGTCTCAGTCTACCTAGATATTGTGAATGTAACGAGCAGGGGCATTTCTGGAAGCTACCCAAAACTGCCCCTAGTTTTGGGTACTTTTGTTATGGGTGATAGGTTCAATTTTATGAAGAGGGGCTAGCTCTCTGACTCCTGAATCCAGCCCTGGTTCGTGGAGGGGGTAGCCAGAGGCAGGATTAACCATCGCCTGTTAATTACGACAAATGGTCACTGAACAACGAATAATGGCCCGGTTAGCATCCGAACTGCTGATATCTGATGTAAACCACAAAATAGACTCATTTTCGGCAAACAGATGCGTTATTACAATGTTATTACGAACAGATTTATCTATTAAATGAGATTTATTACTTGATCGTGAATGAATCCAACTAAACTTAGTTTTATTTGAATGGAAAGAATAGTTTTCAGAACTTGAAAACTTTTGGCCAGAATGGGCACAAACGATAATAATAATTATTATGGTGTAACTATTATATGGCCCATAACATCCACTTTATTACGTTAATTTATACTAACAAACACGAGTTTTCTATATTTTTATGTACCTAATAACATTGCCTTTGCCCAGCATTGGGACGATATAGGCTAGAGTATAAAAAAAATAACATTGCTCTACAAAACTAAAAGTTAGATACGACTACCTATCTTATAAAAAGTTAGCGCAAACTTGAAGTATTGATTAACATACTCAATGATGACATACCTAAAGTCAACGCTAACATTTTATAGGATAGGGGGTTAGTACTTAACACAGACTAGTAGAATGCTACTATAGTACTAAAATTCGATGTTGGCTGTAGTTTATGCCATCTAGTATCGAGTAGCCGCAATAAAAATCGGAAAGGTTCGCACCCTTTTTCTTTTAACGTAGATTTTGCGAAGATGTGCTAGAGGGCGTGATACCCAACAAAACGTGACCACTAGCTGTTAAAATTAAAGCCATCTGGGTTTTATTTAGTTTATCAGATTCTTACGTAACTTATTACCTATACATTTTAATAGGTATTGGCATTTTTTTTACTATGTATGAGGGAACTTCTAAACACATTTTCGTTTTGTCTACGAATGCATATTGACTATCTTAATATCTCTTTTAGCACAAAAGAGACGTTAAAACTGAATTTATTGAAATACTTACCTATATTGAATATCTAACTACATCAGAAATAAATGTTTTATCTATCTATCAAATTGAGAAAGCACTTCAATTTCTAAGCTAATTTGACTTAAGACCTAACTTATATCTAAATTACACGCATAAAACAAGGGTAGTTGGTCGTTACTCAGGGAAAATTTAATTTCTACAATATCAGACTTAGTGGCACATTTAGTGTTCTTCAGAGCCCATAAACCTTCTGTCCGTAACTTAATCTTTCGGAAAATTTGAAGTTAGATAAGAAAATAAATCTGAAAATGCTTTTAAATTGCGATGTTTTAATAAGGGAAGATATATAATACATACAATTTATTTAAAATGGTATTTTATTCACAAACAAACTTACGACTATACAGTATTTACAAAATGTACATTGTTATATAAAATACATTTAATTTAAAATTAAATGTAAGTAACTATATTAAGTTAGATGTTAAAAACCTACCTTTTGATTTAATTTTGAAAAAAATGACAAACAAAATCTCAATTTTGATTATCTGTGTGCTGCGGTGGTTAAACGTAGTTTATTATTTTTAATAAGAAGTACAGTCAGCATTCTTAATAGATTGATTAGACTTCATTTTAGTTTTTTATGGCTAACAAACAATGTTTTTTTTTCCAAAACTCTAGGGAAGAGTAAAAACTAAATTAAAAAGTTATGTCGTGTGATTTTCTCTTATATTTATAATGATGGAAAAAAACATATTTAAATTCTAAAAAATGATATAGTCAAATGAAATAAAATTTGAAATAAAATTTATTAAATTATATGTACCTACATACATTACAATTACATACAATAATAATAATAGGGTGCGATTAATAATAATAAATTAATATTATATAGTATCTGACTGTACTTAATAGCGAAAGCTTTCAGGTGCTTTCAGTCCGTAAACCTGCGTCGGTTTATCTTTCGGAAAATTTGAATCCAAAATTAAAATCGACCCCTGCTGAATTTGTAGGGGCACGCTAATTTAACGGCCCTTGGAATTGGTACCTAGCTGTTAACTTGCATTATAGGAAAGTGGGTTACTGGCTTTCTATGCTAATCTGAATCCTTATAAATAGAATACAAGAGAAAAGCAGCGTGCAATGCTTCTTTTGTAGTCAAGTAAGTGGAAAATATTATACTGTGTCTATGCATAACGTGAAAAATAATTATTTATAAAAATGTTTATCAGATATAAAAATAAAATATAAATAATAAAGCAAAGCTGTAATTTAAGTGGTGTTTTGTTTGTGAGTGTTGGAATACTCGCTGTCTCGAAAACCCGAGGGATGACAATGAGAAATTACTTTGCGACAGTATCAGAAATTGCCCTTGATAACTGCGTTGGACTACATAATACTGAGCCTTAAGGAACGGTACATTTTACTACGTAATATTGTAGTAATCTTAAACTCCAACAACGTATGGAAAGTACCGGTATTACCAACAACCGAACGGCACATTTCTATCGACCTTGTCAAATAGGTATCATAAAAATACCCAACGACCCTTTTTCATAAAAACCCGGAATTCACCGAGCGCGGCGTATCACAAGGGCACACCTACTTTCAGAGTAAATTCAGTGTAAACGTTATAAAAACACAAAGAGCCACAAAAGCTCCCGAACTAGCGGGCTCAGGGAAAATTGCCAAAGTTTGTGTATACGACACGCTCTGAAAAACTCGACAAAGGTACAAAGGTATGCGGCGCCATAAGAGCGGAAAATTCGATTTTCTGCCCCGCGCCTCCTTAATGTGCTGTGGTCCATATTACGTACGAAAGTGGGCCTCGCCCAACCCTTTCGGAAACACTACGTTAATCAAACTCAGTAAGCCAATTTCCTGCAATATAGATAGCGAAATCACAATATATCGCCGCGATAAAGCAATCGAGTTGAGGAAATCTCGAATCGCGGCTATCGATGGACGAACCCAGATATTTTAGATTGAGCGCTGGAAATAGTAAATCAATGACCTAAATCGGTTTGCCGATCCTCAAAGCAGAAATCAATTAATGTTTGATGTCATCTATTCTGTACTAGCCTACAAACCGTGAATTATATAGGGCCTTATCAGTTTGATAGTATTTATAACCATAATGATATTATGCGACCCTTTTATATGTCTTTTATATTATCCAATTTTTGATTAAGCATGATTAAAAAATAACAAAATATTTAATTACCAACCTACATAAAAGTATATACTTAAGTATATTGTAAAAAGTGTACTTACATAAAATATCATCAAAACAAAAGCAGAATTGAAAAGCGATAAGCGCAATACGGTGGCTCTACTTTCTCACAGACCCACCTACTGTAGCCAGTCAGTACTGTAATATAAGAAAGTTCCTGCACTGCGAAAACTACAAGTAAAGTAAACAGGATTCTACGGATTATAATTCAATTTAATTTGACTTGAAGTTTAGAAAGTTTACAATGTGCCTAATCTTTTACCTCATTCTTTGTATCTTTAGAAGATATTTCTGATATTAAAATTTAATAAAAATATAATTAGGATATTATTCATATGTCATAAAAATCACAAAATAGTTTGTGTCTCTTATTTCATGCCGACCAAAACACAATGATACTTTTACTTACTGATCCAAATCAGTTTTGTTACAAGATTATGAGAGTTACCTACCGATCAAGATGACAAGATTATGAGAGTTACCTACCTATCAAGATGCTTTTTGCTCGAACATTACCTGTCACTGTACAATATCATATTTCAGATCTCCGTTTTTTTGTTCAGAGGCTAGTAAGCACAAAAATACCTATAAACACTGACATAGGCAAAAACCACAAATAAAGAAGAAGAACTGCTTTTATTTGTGGCTTTTCGGTAGCTTATGTTGCCAATGACAATGTGGTTTGAAGTTCAGTGCTTTTTCGCAGTGCGGGGCCTAGTTTCAGGCAGATGTCGAGGCAATGTGGGTCGGTCCTGATAAATGTCCGCCGCCCCGGGGAGCCCAGAATAAAGCTTCCACAAGATAAGGGCCCGAATTAAATCCGAACACTTAAGATGGTAAACGACAGTTATAAACTTTTTTTTGGGATAATCTCATTGCTATTCATATATGTCAAATTGTTTGATAAAGTAGACCTTAAATATGAATCAGCATGTTATTGGGTTTATTCAGTTTAATTTGCTGTTGGAACTATGTCAGTATTTCTCTTTACAAAAAGCATAGTGAATTCCTAAATGTAATATAACTTTTTAAACATTGATAAAAAATGTTATTTTTTAAGCAAATAAATGTATGTCTATGTCATAATGAAAAGTGATATGCAATAATGTGTTTAAAGTTATAAATTGTAAAGTTATAGTGCCAAAGGTGAATCTAAAAGCAGGCACTTGTGCACTCATAAACGCATGCAAATTCACAAGGTAAATTAACAACACTGCTATCGTATGTTCAACACTTTCGCCAAGCCACGTAGTTTCAGCACACTAACACTGCCGATCGAATTAGACTTTCGCAAAGTAATACAAACTCAAACACCTTGACATAAAGTCTAATTTTACCTGTGGAAAACAATCTGCTAAAACTGCAGGCCCTTCATGTGCCCGTAAATGCGATTTCAGGAACAACGGCATTATATTTTGCACTTTATTTGTATAGTATAGAGTTTGTATTCGAGTGTTGGTTGTAATATCAAGGGTATTGAAGAAGTTTTTCAGGAGGGCCATAACGACACATTAGTCGACACGGCTGCTCTTACCTTTATTAATGTGGTACAAGGTTCGAGGCTTTTATGTGGCAACATTGCTGAAATGTGTTATGTCCGGGTCAACGACGAAGGCACTTAACTAGCGATTAGTGCCCTTTAACCGCAAGGGCAGAGTGAGGTGCAAAACTTATTACTTTTATCTTATAACTTAAAGGTAAGCTATATATAAGCTACATCATTATATCAGTCTGTAGAAGTCCACACAAGTCATATGTTTTACAAATTTCTAGAATATTTTTCATACATAAGGCTTCCAAAAAATCAATAGTTCATCGGGTCTGCTGTAGGTAATAATCTTTATTTTCTGGTTTGTGATTACCATTCAAGAATCTTGGTTTTTCAGCTATTGTAAATGCGAGACAATTGACAAACAGAATGATCCCAATTAAGATCCAGCCAATGTAAAGAAGCGCCTATAAACATTTTTTTAGAACCTGGTCGCGACGATCTTAGAATCACCTAGTAGGTATATAAGACAATCTAAATTATTTTTTTATGGAATAAAGTATATTTGACTTTGACTAACAGTCAAATCATTACTAGCGAGTATGACATAGGTTTCTCGAACGATGAACAACGAAAAAAACAAATAATTACTATGTGTCAAACTCGGATCAATCGTGATTTGGGTTTCCAGAAACCGGCCGTTAGTGTTCCATGTTGAGGTAATAAGATGTACCTACTTACCTGTATGGTCTCATCGTAGGAGTAGCTGCGGCTGTTGGCCGCCGAGCTCATCTCATTGGAGCCCAGAGAACGGCCGCCGCATCTGTGCAAGAACAGTCTATTATAGAGTCATCATCATCATTATCATCAACTTATATCAGTCCACTGCTGGACGTAGGTCTCTCCCACGCGCCACTGAGCCCGGTCTTCGGCTCTTCTCAACCAGTGTTTGCCAGCTACACTCCGTAGATCGTCGCTCCATCTCGCCAGAGGGCGTCCTATACTACGCTTGCCTAAACATATTATTATAGAGTATCCATATATATAATATATATCCAATATAGAGTATATTATAGAGTATATTATATTATATATTATAGAGTATATTATACTTTCATACTAACGGTCGGTTTCTGAAACGTTGATCAACCAAAAAATCAAATTATACAATGTGTCAAAACTCTGATCAATCGTGATTTGGGTTGCTCAAACGCGATTGATCCGAGTTTTTACACATCATAATTTGATTTTTTGGTTGATCAACGTTACAGAAACCGGCCGTAAGCGTATGTAAGTACATGAATAACGGCAAAATCTACGTATCAGAACTAAAAAGTATTTTGCAATAAAGAATGGCTATATAGTGGTATATTTTTAGAAGCTACAGTGATATACAGAAATAAGATTTTTACATTTTTTGTTGTTTATGTTGAAAAGTTTACAAGGAAATTTGATTTTAAAATATAGACATGTTTATGTAAAATTCTCAATGAAAGCCCTAATAGTCTAATTAACTGGACAAATAATAGTGCCTCAAATTCATCTAGAAAATAACATTTTATAAATCCAATCTTCATCATATTTCTAAACGTGTTAAATGCACTAAGCTTACTTTTTTATAGCTCATGCTAGAATTTTTCTTAATTCATATAAACACCTACATCTATTTCTACCCGTGCCTCTCTTTTGTTAATTTCGTCTACAACAATAAAAGGTACATTTCCGCATACCATTCCATTCGGCGAGATGTAACTAATTAAGCCATAAAAACGTCCTCCAGGGCCGTACCGCGTGCCGTCACATTATACATACAACACGACACAACACTCACAACTGCTGAAGTTTAGATTCATATGGTTATTTTGTTAAAACATGTCCCATGTACTGTTAGACGCAAAAGACATCATACAGGTTAATATCAAAAGTAGAGCAAAAAAAATGCCAACTATTTAATTGAGAATAGTGATCACTAATGCTGACAGCAGTCATTTATTAATGAACTAACTAAACTAAATACAATACATTTTTGATTCCGAGCCGTCATTATATTGTAACATCGAACGATGAACGAAACGTGATCACTTCAAAACTATTAACATTTTAATTTTCTTTCCGACACCTTGCGAATGAAATTAAATCCAAAACTATAATCTAATTGCTCATAGTGATAAAAATTTCTGGCTGCAAGCCAAGTTAATATACTTTTATGGTATCCTCATTCAAAGGATAATCCTCATCAGTAGACAAATGTTTAGATTATAGCGCTTTGTTTAGAGTTAAAGCAACCAAGTCGTAAAATGAACTTATTTATTTCATATTTCCATAGGGTCAGTCGCTGAAGTGTTATTCAGTGACAGCGGCTGAGTTATCGCCTTCAGACCCGGTTTTAATTATTCATGAGACCCGAACAAGTTCCTACCACTTGGTTAGCATCTGGTGCGCTTCTATTTAATAATTTGCACTCACTTCTTTAGCTTAGAGTTGTTGAGTTTCGAATTATTTCCACTTTTGTTCTGAATTTGGTTGTCCAATGGAACGGTACTTTTAGTTTGCTTATAACTTATAGACGGGACGACCGTGATGCTTTCGAAAGAAATTGATGGATGAAAGCAGGTGAAGGAGTTGGGAGACACCTTTGCCCAGCAGTAGAACGAGATAGGTTAGGGAAAAAAAATCAAATTACCTAATATTTGCCTTGATTTTACAAGTTTTAAAAGTAACGGGACAAGTGTACCCTTATAACAATCTTATCTTATAATTCTCGTTTAATAAGGACGTGTCCTACCGAGGCAATGCACTGCAAGACGCTTCGTCGCAAAAGTAAAACTTAATTAACAAAACCTGGTGATACTTGTGATCTACTAAGCTATGGGACATTATGTATCTAATTTATTATCTACCTGCTGTATCATCTCTCGAGCTTTATGAACTTCCTGATATTAGGTATACTATGTATTGTATGGTCTGTCGAACGCCGGCGTCGTACGTGCTATCGCGTCCAGACGCGGTCCCAAACGTGCTCTAACGTATGGCATTTAAACTTACTTAGTAGGAAAGCCTTTGCGATATTAATTACTAAACTTCTAACATTCGTTAAACAAGTTTATACATCTTTTAATTTATTATGGCCTTTGGTCATGGCTGTTCATAATATGACATAAATTAATAATTACAAAATAAAATGATTAAATACCTTAATCTGTTTTTTTCGATAAATCGTATCAAATGATGTTACCTAATGAGGTTTGAACTTAATTTATGACAAAAGAAGATTATAGACAAAATATTTCAAAGTAGTCCTACTGCCGGTTTATCCTAGCGTCTCAAAATCACGTTAAATTACGTTCAGTTTTATAGTATCACATTGGTATCCTCACAAAACCTGCCAGATTTTGAGAGTCTAGGCTAGGATAGGACAGGCTAGGATACCGTTAAAGATTTTACTAAAGTATTTGAAACATTAAAGTTACAAAAATACAACAACATTGGCAATGCATTTATCTCAAAACGAATTGCCACAAATAAAGCCATTCGTTTTCCAATAGTCGGATAGAGCTGGGTTTACGTTGCATTTAACCTACATAGCACCAGCCTCGCAACAAAACGACTGCAAAATCTGGACAAACCTTCGACAAGATAGGCGTTTGTTTTGTACAGAACGAAAGCGCGGTTTATTGCACACTAACCAGATTGTTAAATACGACAACACAAGTATTTAGATTACTTCAGTTAGCTACAGAAAAAAAGTAAACTTTAAAGACAAAAATCTGGATACGAAATGACTTCGATTTCATTTGAAGATACATTTTTCCAGACACAAACTGTTGTTTAAAAATTTTGCTAATTAAGTACTTACTATGTAAAAAGTTTGTAACATTGATTGTTAGCAGTTATAATTAGGTACCTAAACTGTAAATAAAGCAAACCTAGGTTAGTAAAGTAGGTATTTACAAGAACACACATTGTTTTTTTCAACCTATATTGTCATCTTCTTCTTCTTTTCTTAGTGGCTATATTGTCATCAAAGTCGCTTCATGCACAGATTCCTAACTTACAGTGTCATAGTCACTTACCTATATACAACCAGAGAATAGAGAAGGCTCGCACAAACTTCGAAATAAGTACCTCGTTTTGACTTACACTAAAATGACAAGCATGCATTTAGAAGGTGGCTAATGCACTTGAACTATCTCGTTCTCAGCAGGCAACGCAAACTAGTGATTTATCTAAAGTGCACGCGCTGGCTTCATCGTAACCCTTTATCGTTAGTGCGGTGTAAATGCGCTATGCAAAAAACCTATAGCAGGCGATTATACCTAGGCACTATAAAATTAGATTTTAAGTTGCCTACATGCACCTTAAATTGTTATGGGTATAATGACGGAAATAAAAATGTGTTTTTATTTATACCTAATACCTACTCTACTACTAAGTACTAAGTTTTAAGAGGGTTTATTTTTATTGTAAGGTTTGCACCTAGTACGAGACGTATGAATTTGATGCGATTCTACAGATGTTGCTAGCTGCGTATTGGCATCGATCCGCTGTTTGACATTCGCATCACGGCTGCAGGCCTACTGTGTTGCCATGACAACGCTCCCAAGTCCTTCGAAGCCATAAAAACTTTCAGGAATTTGTACTTTTATGTCGAGTGAATGTCAATCGTGGAAAGTTCCATCTTGACACTATTTATGTCAAAAATTTTAATAGCATAGGTACAAATTACCTTGGCCACATTATAGAGCACATACATCAAGTAACATAATAACCACCATGAGTCCACGACTAAATGAAAATCTGCATAAATTGAATGGATATACAAATTTTTATTTTTGCTTAGTTTGGGACTGGAATGCGATGCGTGAAATGAAATACCCATGAATATTTTGAACTTTTTCATTTAAATATATTGTTATTATTCCTTTTTACACACTTGTCTATTTTCTTGTATCGATAGAAATATAAATCTAATTACGTAGTCACACCTCCCCTCGCTTTATAAATAGTCACAGGAAACAGTACCGTCCTCACCTATAGTGACTGTTTACGATAGACGCGGTTTTTAACACAAACACAATCGGGTGTTGAACTTTGTACCGAGAGACAACACTAGACAAATCATACATTAGGTATTTAATTACCTACATTTAAGACGTTGGTTAAGTTTCTTGCCCGTTCTTCTAGACTCTAGTCGCGTGGAACTGGCACCTAGAATCACCATTGATCCGAGTTTGACACATAGGTACCTAGTAATTATTTGATTTTTTTGTTGATCATCGTTCGAGAAACCGGCCGTTAGTACCTATGTAAGACGATTCTAAATGATCCTTGTGATTTTATTGAATAAAGACATTTTTGACTTGAATTGACTTGGTTAATTGACAAAACTTTTTATAGTATTAATGACTTTTTAAATGAAATGAAAAAGAAATAGTAGGTACAAACAGTTTGCCCTATCAATTGTTTTTTTTTTTTTTTATATACCTACTTACAATTTGGATAAAATACCTCTGATAAAAATAACTGGAGTTTTTTTAAAGGCTACTGCGTACCGCAATATTTAGCGCAGGAAAATTCCTTTTGATAAACTAAGATCTATAACAATTGTCAACAATTGAATATTGTGATGTGGAAATGGCAGTATGCAGATCGACTTTTGTATTGTCTACTTAAATATTGCAGATAAAATTGTAGAGTCGAATATTTTTTGATTCTCCGTTTTCAAATTGCTACGAAATTACAAAGCGAACAGTTAAAATAAAACCCGGCTCAAATATTTGCATAATGGGTTCGTAAATATTTGTTCCATATTTTATTTCGACAGAAAAGTCGTAAAAAAATAAATGGAAAACGCCGGGTGACCCTCTAACCGTTGAGCTTTGCTTGGCAATTTAAAAAAGAGTTCTAAAGCTAATATTTCGCAAGCAACTTTCTCTAGCTCGTTATTTTTCCAGATTCTATTTATTGCCAGAATAAATAATGATAAACAAGGCCTTTACATCTTTTAATCATCATTTCATAATCTAGATAATTTAAACATCATTGCGGTTACTTTTTACCAGTGTCTAATATGCATACGTATGTAGCTGATTTATGCAAGCATTACGATGACATTATGTATTCCTGCGCCATTTGAGAACGTTGAATGATTCTTGTTATTTTACTGAATAAAGAATTTTTATTTCGATTTGGATTGCGCAAAAAATGTCATAGATAAATTAAATAAATTAATTTCTGCAATGTAGCACGACCGGCTTTGACCATTAACTATACATAAAAAAATACTACAACTTTCAGAACTGAAAACTTTTTATGTAGGTTTCTACCTACTTGAAGGTACCTTCTAGATAACTCTACACCGCCATTCTATACCTCGTCATATGATGACGTATTCATATTCGAATGTCTGTATTTGGTTCTAACAAAACCATTATAGAATGATCTACGTACCTAGTCACCTTATTATAGTACCTAATTCTAGAGTTACTGACAACTTTTTTTTATGTGCGCCCGGTTTATCTAATCGAATGTTTTCTGTCCATCCAAAATCGCTACATGCGATAAGACCGCCTCTTGAAGATATATCAGTTTATTTAAACGTGCCATGTGCCTACCAAGTCTCTAACACTTCAATAAAGTTTTTTTATTATTATCCAAAGGTTGTCTGGAAGAGATCGTTTATAGCGATAAGACCGCCCGTTGGTGTACATTAAAGTTATATTCTATTCTACTGAGATATTTATATGTTTATTAACCTAGTTTAAAAGTTAAATGATAATACAGTGTAGAGCAGGGTATCTACCTAGGTGTCTAGGTACATACCCCAGTTGTCATCGTTTGCGGGAACACCACATCTCTGTTTTCACAAACACTCTGTCCAAGCACGACATACAACAGCTTTGACAACGAGCTCATAAGAGTTATTTTTCATCAAACTGAAACCGCTGAATCATAATTTAGCAAAGCTAACACACGGCTATTACTCGATGAATAGGCTAGGCAAATTGGATAGCTCGGGAAGATATTTATTTCTGAATTAATGCAGCTCTTGAAAACAAATGTTTTTATTTACAAAGTGTTTACGTAACGAACTAAACGCCACCCTGCCAGTCAGGGAACACCGAAAACTGAACTGACTGAAAGATGAGAATATACTTCCGCCCGTACCGTTTCGTGATACCTCCCTAACCTACATAAGGTGGGTTGCCTACCCAAAACATCTATCCACCGGCTAGCGATAGAACATTTTTTTAGTTGCGCTGACATCTAGCGGCAAGTAGCTAAACTAAAAATAAATCAACAACGCCATCTAGTGAATGAAATAGTAGTTATAAGCTTACAAATAAATTTACTAGATGGCGTTGACTTCCAATGAGTTTTTACTATGGTAAAAAAAATACCTTTGCTACTTTGTTAAATATAACAATATTTATATTGTTATAACCCATAATTATTTTTCAATAGTGTGCACTTGTTCATATCATTGTTCAAATCGAAAATCCACGTCGTTATTATACTAAAATGAAAAAAAAAACATCGTTCGAACTGTCAATGTCAATCAATCAGCTGACTGTCACTCATTCAATTGTTTATTTTTTTAAAATCTTAAAAAAAATACCAAAAAAAACTAACAGAAATTCCAAAGATTCCTAGTAATATTCAGACGTTTTTACAGTGTACAAAGAATTTCCTCTTGAATTAGATCAATATGGTTAAGGTATGGAAGCTGGGGCTTACGAGCTACGACACAGCCCTGAAGATACAGATGGCTTTGGCTAGGAAACATCTGGATGCGATGAAGCGAGGCATAGATGCGGACTATGATACCTTACTAATAGTTGAGCACAAGCCAGTATTTACTGTTGGTAAGAAATCCTACTTCGTAATAATAACCTCACCCAAATCATGATCTGACCTACTTACTGCCGGCCGGTTTAATAAACCAGCAAAAAACTTACAAGATACCTATTTGAATAAAGTTACTTAGGTACAGGTACTGTTTCTTTGAACTCTACTGAAAAAAATAATATATCAATCTGATATGGTATTCAACAAACACTTATACCTAAGTAACTTTTATTTTCCATTTGATTTTTAGTAGGTATTTCCTGCAAATTTGTGTTGTGTGTCAAATTAATACATTCTAAATTATTTTTAGGTATCCGAGATGAATCACCTAAGTCAGAAATATTTAGACTAAAAAGTCTTGGTGCGGAATTCAAGAAAACTAACCGAGGAGGGCTTATAACATTTCATGGTCCAGGGCAGCTGGTTGTATACCCCGTTATCAATTTGAAGCATTTTAAGACAAGTGTCAAGTGGTATGTCAACAACTTAGAGGAGACAGTCATCAGATTGTGCGACGATTTAGGTACATATGAGTACATTGACATAATATATTCCATAAAATAATTTAACCTAATTAATTTTCTTCATCCTCACATATCATGAACTTTGAGTCTTAAAGTGGAAACAGGAGTCAACTTCAGTACCAAATGTAATATTTATTTATTAAGTTTTTTTCAATATTTTCCAAGCAAAGACAAATTATTTATATTATCATATCTAGTATATCATAGAATCTATTTATTTCATAACTTTGGTAGATACCAAGCTACTGATGCAGATGCACCAGTAGCTATTCTGATTTTTATTATATTTTAAACCGATTTTAATATATTTTTCAGGTATAAAAGCAAACAGATCTCCACATACAGGAGTTTGGGTTGACGATAACAAATTAGCGGCTATAGGAATACATGCTTCTAGATATGTAACTACCCATGGCATATCACTGAACTGCGACAACGACCTATCCTGGTTTGACCATATTGATCCTTGCGGCATTGAAGATAAGGGTGTAACTTCCCTGTCTAGAGAAACAGGCATCAACTTTCCCATTGAAAAGGTAACACCCATGTTCCTACGCTGTTTCAACAAAGTATTTGATTGTAAGACAAATGAAGAACTTGATGTGAAAGTTCAAGAGGAAATTTTGAGTAGTGTCTACACCTCTCTGCTATCGCAAGTACAAGGTGCTTAGCGTTATATTATTCATATTCTATATACCTACCTAGAGAAATTATTAGTACATAACATAGACATAATACTTACCTATATATGAATCTTGTTAGGAATCTTTAATCCATAATATTTAAAAAGTGTTCAAATAAATGAAACAGTAAAAAATTTGTACAATTTTATTTTATTTGTTAATAAATGAAAAAATAAATATTAAGTTTAATTAAAATAAATAAAGAAGAAATCTCAAGTTGGGTTAGGAGTAACAAAAAAATGTACTTTTGGTACAAATTGTTAAATACAATAAAATGATTGTTTCCACAAAACCCAACTGAAAGTTCATAGACAATTTAATTTAAATGATAAGAAGAAATTTAGGATTATCTATATTTACAATAACATTTTTGTGTGTTATTTTAGAAGTTTCTAATAAATTTATAAATTTTAAGAAAATCCTTAAAGTAGGTACATAATATAATTACGTATTAGCAGTATAAAAAATCTTAAAAACTATTCTTAAATGCAAAATGGAATCAATTAAATTCTACATTACCAATCTAAGTCATTCAGAATAATCCCTTAAAATTAATCATTTCTTGAATGCATTTTCCAGGGACTATTCCAAATATTATTTTTTTAGTTTCTATTAAAACTATGTTCTCAAAAATTGTACAACACTGGTCAAAGTATCTTATAATAGTAAATGCATCGTGTGTCGATTAAAATTAACTAGTAACGCCAATTAAAAGCGCTTTAAGAACTGTTGGAAGTCTTAGCACAATCATGACAATGTGAAAACAAGTTTCACAAAATGTTTGAAAAGCTTTTTGGCTTTATATCTAATGTTCGTATACCTACTTCAAGTTATTGTTATTATTCATCTAAGAACTTAAAATTATGCTTATCAATTAGTAAATGCTTTTAAATGCAATAAGTAAAAACTAAAATAAATGCAAAACACGCGGTGGTTACAAAAATATTGAACAGATTTCCCAATTTCACCACGATTTGATTTACAAGATATGGACGGAACTTTACTGTATTTTGTTGATCATCAGTCGTTTGTATCACAAGTTCCAACGAATTATTGTCGTAGAAACTGCTTCTTCCTAAATTCTTGTAAGGAAATCTAACAATGTTTAGGTGGTGCGAGCCACTTCCTCATGTAGTAGCAAAAAATGGTCGCGATATATAAAATTACTAGAAGCGCACACGCTACTCCCAGAAGTAGAACTGAAGCTTTGCTTGGGCACGGCTCCACAATCGTCACTGTTTTCTCTGAAAAAAAAGTCACGCATTAGAATAAAAATTTACAATTACGATATTAATTACGAAACGTAAGCATAACATGAAAAGACTGAGTACGTCGATTGCATTTCATAAGCTTAGTTTGGAACTACAGTGTTATGTATGAAATGTCCGTGAATATTTATTTTAAAAATAAAATCTTACAGCGCATTGTGGTACTATTAAATAATTTAGCTTTACGACTGAAAACAAAAAGTGCATAATAAAATGAATAAACATACCTCCAAAGTTAGTTTCCGAAGCGCTGCCTCCTGGTTTGTCCGAGCGCAAGAAATCAGTGCTCTGACGTTCATCACCGAAGTCCAATACGAGAATCTCTTGAGAGATATTCATGTCTTCCTCTTGAGTGCTTTCACTTTCGGTCAACGAACGCTTCCTTCTGCCCCAGGATTCCACGCTCTCGCTTTCCCATTCGCACACCGCCTGGAAAAACCATATGTTAACTATGGCAAGTTTCTTTTACATCGCTTTATTGTCAACTAGTAGTACGCCCCGGCTTCGCACGGGTAGCCTATATAAAAAATATCATTATAATGTGTTCAGCGCAGATAATGTAGCTTCACAACAGTGAAACATTTTTTGAAATCGGTCCATTCGTTTCGGAGCCTATTCGGTGCAAACAAACAAACAATCAAATCTTTCCTCTTTATAATATTAGATTAACAATGTCTGGGGAATATTTTATGTAAAACTATAGAAACCTAAACGACTATACCTACTTGTCAAACTGAAATAACTGTAACGGTTAAAGGCGTATAAAGAAAAACAAGTATAACCTAGCTATTCAATGAATAGGTCAATGCTCACCGGTTCACAAGGTCCAAGACAGTATTTGACGTTACATTGGAAGATGACTCCATAAGACTCGGTGAATCTGAAGGCTTCATACACTGACTGGAGCGCGTTGCCGTCCGGCACAAAAGCAGGGAAGATCGATGGGTCCACTGGGCAACTGAAATTTTAGAACTTGAGTAACTTATCTATATAATAATACTGAGATGACGGATGATAAGAGGAGAATGGAAGAAAAGAACATGTTGTGCCGACCCCATCTAGTGGGATAAGGGCAGGAAGAAGAAGAGTAACTTATCTATATCTAGTTCTTTATTATCAGTTTCTGAATTAGAATTAGCAAACGAGAGCTAATTACGTGCATGATAACAAAAGCCTTATAGATGCAATTGCTTACAGGTAAATAAAATAAATACATTAATATTTGATATTATTCCTCACCCATGCTCGTCGGTGATGTTGACTGTAGTCTTCGAATCCTTTGCCATAGCGACACAGCTGCGTGCGAAGATTCCATACGGAGCTGAAACGACATCATCTTATTTTAAAATTGTATTTATATTCAATAAACAAGAAAAATAATAAGTATGTACAAAAGCGGTCGAAACATTGTGCCTTGCGGTACTCTTGCACCAAAATCTACTTGCTAGGGCTGTGCATGCGTCTGTAGTTATAAATTCAAGAGTTATATATGTGACAGTTAAATTATGGATTTGTAGAAATATTAACTCCAGACGCAGATACAGTTCCAGCATTATGCGTTCAAATGAGACTGTATAAAATGCATTACTGTCTTCTGGGATCTCGATACGGAAAGTGAGACGATCTCCAATACGGACTGTCTCGACCTCTCGTTGGCGAGCGTCCAAGATGCGGATACGAGGAGCAGGCGCCTCTGGAGCCGCTGTGATGGAAATCATGTCCGGGTCTCTGTGAATAATAATGTTACATTAGGAATGAAATAACTTAGCCACGAAAATAATACCTGTTGAGTATCAGAATTTACTGGTGTCTTGTTTTTTGTAACTTAACTAACGTTGGTGTCTAGGTTATATATCTTATTGACGGCTCTTTTCAAGTCTTGTTAACAGTCCAGGAATGTAGTTTATGTTTTTGCGTCTATTAGTTTCGAGCTCGTGCAGTGGTACTTCCAACGTAATGTATTCAACACCATTATGCTCATTGGTAAAAATACGATTAAAATGCGCCTTTGATCGTAAAGGTAGATGAATATCAGTTCGATTAATTTTCATCGCGATCCGGAGATCGTTATCTCCTATCATAAATTATTCACACGTACGACAGGTTTCCCATCACGTTTATGAGCCAAACTTGAATAATTACTTCGTTTACAATGCATCCTCGATATTGGGTCGATGGAATTCTAAATAGTCTTCATGGATCACGGAGGCATGTCAAAATAGCTCCGTTTTTCATGTATTGCAACCATATCACGTAACGTCTCGGTTCTTTGCAAACGAGAATAAATTATACGGTAAATACTGTCTCAGTCTTCTTGAATGGCGCACTGTACTGCAATAATTTAAATTGAAATGCTGTCCCACTAACCTGATAGGCACCATTCCAAAGGTGATATTCTTTGAGCTCATGTCGTATGTGCACTTGACTTTGTAGATCTTGTCGGCTTTGGTCATCACCACGCTGTGGTGCTGGAGGACCACGGTGTTAGAGTAAACGCCAGTCTGAAAGAATCGTTCCAATCATTATGACTATACTAAGAGAAAGTATGTAACATAATTAAGTAAGCTTAAAAAAAAGACTTTATAGCGTGTTTTAAAAATAATGCTGTACTTACAACGCTCTGTGTGTTACAATCCTGACCACCCATGGTAAGATCCAGACGGAAGAAGTTGCTGTTGTTGACATCGTTGTTGCAAGTTTCTGAACGGCCCAGAGCGTAGATGCGTCCGTTGAATGGTTTGTTGGTACGAACTTGTACAGCTATCCTTGTATCCTTACAAAGGACAGCGACTGCAAAAAAAATATAATTGAGTTGTGTTCATAAAATAGAAATAGACTACCGAGAAATTCCAATTACCATCGTAGCAAGTGCCGGTCTTGTCACAGTTGGCGTCGTTTCTAGTCAGATTACTAGACGGGTTAGGATCCATCTGGTGCTCGATCGTAACCGGCAGCTCGCCGGACGGATTGCTCGCTGGCTCTAGAAAAAAGAAAAATACACCATAAATGCACGTCTTTCAATGCCAGTGGCACAATAGCATTCCTATTCAAAGTAAATTACATAGCTAACTAATAACCCCGAAGTAATCTATGAATCGAATTTACTTGCTCTTATTTACAGCTGAACCGCTGATTAGTTAGATGTGCGTGCACGTATCATAATAATCGATACGAAATTGCAGAGAAACGGTAGTTACGTTGTATGCTTGATTCTAAATACGGCCTATCTAGTGCCCACTGCAATTACAGTAACAGCGCAAAGCTCACCGCTTGGGGCAGTCTAGATTTTCACACACTGCCGATATGCAGTAGAACTTCACCTAATACTCGGAATTGCACGCTGTTAGAGCACCTTGATAACGGTCGGTGATATTTACACTTAGCTAATAATGCTTTTAATATTACTATACGGATGTGCTCCAATTGTATCAGTTGAGAAGCAGACGTGAGAAAATAAATCAATACAACAACCTGAAACGGAGACAATAGAAAGTTTTCAAAGAATACAATGTCAGAAGCGGAATAGAGTTGAACGTTATTGGAATGAGTCAATGTAGCTATCCGTTTCTAATCGATTCGTTAGCATAGGCCAACGTCTGGATATATTTGCGACCGTTGCCCCACCGGCCGACGATAATAAGGTGACGTAAACTGAAGATTTAGGACGTTGACCGCCAAATAGCTATAAAGACAATAGAAAGGCGAATTCACCCACTGGATTTTTAACCTAAAGGCTATCTTGATTTTTTTCGAATTTGGGACCTTCGCGTGAACTTTTGGCACTCACTCAACTGTTTATTTTTTGTTGATTATAGAGATTTTTTCTGCACTTAATTCGATGTTAAAGTTAATCTATAGCAAAGAGTGTTTTTTTATAAAATTATATTTGGTAGGTGGTCCGTTAGATTTATCGATAGTAACATTGTTATGCTATCAACAAAAAGACGTGATGCGGCTTCCTATAATTAGATATGACTGGTAGTTTTTGTGGACATAAAAACATATTAAGATTCGACAAGCTGCTAAGTGAAACTGTAACTTAGTATATATATTTAAATCTTATGTAAGCAAAATCAATTTGTTTGTATGATTGAATAATATATTAAACCTCTGAGAGGACTGGTGGTAGTGGATTCAAATATGATCGTGCACCAATATTATTTCTTCGAAAAAATGCCATCACTCCTCAACGGTGAAGGAAATCATCGTTGTACCTACCAGTTAGTATTATAGCACCGTCGCGTCGTTAGGGTTGCAACTCTTATGAAATGCTTAAGCAATTATAAATAAATAGTAAAAATGTGTTTCAGTCAATATTTAGAGGTGCGTGGGAAAAAAATCACTTCCCTTTTTTTGCTTTTCATAAACAATTTGTTTTATACCGAAATTACTGGTGAGCCCTTAGTCCGAAGACGCATTTTAAAACTCCCTACTCTCGAGCCGACAGTCGTCTCACGGATGTCCACACATTTTTGTATGGCTATCCGAGAGACGACTGTCGGCTCGAGAGTAGGGAGTTTTAAAATGCGTCTTCGGACTAAGGGCTCTGTTTACCTACTATACGATTGTAACATTTATTCGTGCTCGCCCTTCTGTAGTGGGCAACCTATTACTGTAATGACACCCCGAAGGATCATAAGAATAGATATGCTATTTATTTTAGACGTACAGAATGATTTATGTCTCACGGCAGTGACATCGAACGAGCTTTGTCATTAGTTTTACAATGCAAGCAACAAGAAAGGCGCTCGGATTATTCATTTCTTTGGATTTTAATTTATAAATTTGTTCAGCATCCCAAAATCACGTTACGTTCTTATGAGCTTTATTTATAACCGAGTAGTAAGGGTCGAGCCTTTGCTTATTAATCTGCTTTTTATAATTATTAATCTATTGGTATTTTTAAGGCAAAGGTTTTATCCTTGATAATATATTTTAGGCCTTCACACGATGGCAAAGGTTTCAAATATATTATTTTGCTAAAACAAAGCATGCTTTTAAATATGTCTAAAAATTCTAATCCAAATAAATATGTATTGCATAAGTTCGTCTATCGCCAGTTCTTTCTAGTAGTCGTGTTTCGATTCCTCGAGTCATTGACTCGGCTGCAACAACGCCTAGCATATTTGCAACGCTCCAACGAATTGTAAGGAACTATCTACGAATTCCCACGCTCCGAACGATTTGCTAATCGATATGCGTTATGCTTTTTCAATAACTCTAGCTTGAGCTGGGCCAGTTAACCACAACTTTTTAGGTAAAGTCTGATACATAAAGTAGTCTCAGATATTTAAAATTAGTTTAGATGGGAATTTCTTTATAAAAAAAAAGTTGTACTATACAACATGTGGAGCATAAAAAATCTATCTAAACCAGTGTTCATATTTACTCTGACAGTAAACTACTAGATGCAGATAGAGTTGCTTTCTCTATTTTACGTTTCAAGAAGGCTTCGCTTTTTTTTTTATCTGTTTTATTTACCAAAAAACGTTGGTTAATACGATAAAATCAGTTTTTGTATCTTTGTTCACAACTTGCCGCTAGATTAGGTTACAGATTGGATGTGGCCGCGATAAACGACACTAAGTTTTTTTGACAAAACCAACAATTCAACTTTAATCGCATTTTGGTTTCCAGTTTTATAGACGTGCCTCACAAGTCAGATGTTATTCTACCTTCCGGTATTTAAAGTTAATTTACAAAAATATATATTCGAGTATTCGATGCGTTTCCATGCTACTATTTTCCATTGCTTTATGTCAGAGCCGCCGACATCATCTAACTGCATGAAATGCACAAACATGTTTATTTATTCATAGATATAATTGAGATAGCTTCGTAAATGAGTATTACGCTCATCTATATTAGCACAGTTGCATGAAGCGTCGATTTGATCGTGAGAAAGGAAGCATCTGTCTTCATCACTCGATTTTGTGTTTAGATTATAGCTCAAACGGGAAAGGGCATTACCGACTAAGTATTTCTTATCGGTATCTGCCAGCCTTTAATAAACGTCGACCCATGAAGGACGGTATATTTTAGAAGCCAGGTGATTTAGAACAGGTCTGTCTCGCCGCGTGGTCGGAAGTGTCCGCACAAGGATGTAACGGTTCTGTCCGATAGGGTTCCCTCTGTAATCATGAGATGCCATGCAATGCCGTTACCCGGGCACTAGATATGTAATGTAAAGAAGTCGTTTACCTACAAACTTGCAGCGGTGTAAGCTGGTCGAGTCAACCTCACAACAAAAATGTATAATATTATATATCTACCTAATAATAGATTTATTTAGGTATTTCACATCCAATATGAGATTCCTACAGCCTAAAATAATGAATAAGAATCTGTTAAACTGTGTATAAAGATCTTATAGTGAGTTTATGACTAAGCAGTTGCACGTTTTTTTTATTATACATATTAGACATTTTGGGCCAGCTGAATTCGATTCTACAATAGGTGGTGACATATAAGGTCATAAGCTCGTGTTTTTGGCTTGTATCGAAATAAAAAGCAAAAAACGGTATCTGATGAGATCAAAGACAGCATATTAAACGTTAAGTTATGTATTTCGAACATAAATGAACACTAAGATATTAGGAATGTAAATAAAGAAAGTATAAATGTGTTTTCATAAGTGGTCATTTAAATATGTGAATTCGATTTGGATTTGCAGTAGAGTCAGTGACCCGTACCCGCCGAAGGCAAGGCCGAGCAAGGCCGTTATTCAACTTCGTTATTAATACCATCGCTACTGCTAGCTGACCGCAGGAGTACCTTTACAGATTATAATTTCTAACGTTCCTGTTGATTAGTTTACTTAGTAAATTGATTGGTTGATCGTTTATAAATTGCAATATTGCTGGCGTCTTACCTATACCGTTCAATGTGGAAAGAGCTTTTTGCGATTGCTCTTAGTTCTTAGATATGTTGGCCTTTGCATCATCGAGATGATTTATACAGCCTTGTGGGCCATTTTTACCCATTCCTCGTTATACGGGCCCCTGGAACACTTATTTTCGATGCACAGCAACTTTACCATACACCCAGCCTAGTCGTATTTATTTATTACTGCTGAGAGATTTTTGTACGAACATTAGGTCCAAACTGTTGAGCAATATCAGAATAATTCGGTTCCGTTCTGACGTAATCGCGCTACCTTTCAAGCACTTATTCAATTAAAACTGAATCTGGACGGGATCACGATTGGACCCTACATAAAAAACTATTCAATTTGTTTAGGTACGACCACCGTTATCGCACGAAGTCGCACGAAGCACGCACAAACGGCGCCGAAGATCAACAATAGGATGCTTTATACTGTGACTTTTTGCACTGAAATGCAGCGGCACACAGAATAAGGAACAGTGTGTACATGATTCAGCGCATTGTAAACATAAGTAACGAAATTACATCGGTACTTATCGGTAATATCACTTACCATTGAACGTGAACATCAAATTACAATAGTTATTTAATAAGAATAAGAATTTACTTTTAAATTGTAAATACATACATAGAATACATCACATACTTAGTACCATCCAGATACCGAACAAATATTTGTGTTCATCACAAAACATTTGCTCTTTGCTTACGACCCACAGCATGGAAGACAGAGTTACTACCAACTGAGCTGTGTCGCCTGTCTGTCTGTCTGTATGTTTGTAAACATGTCAAAATCAAACAATATTATAACACAACCAAGATTTTGCCATATAATTTTCAGCGTACAAAGAAGTTCCCCACAAACGTATTATAATCTTGATTAGCATAAGATAACCGCAACCTACGTAATTATCCAACCATTATATACAAGGAAATGCAGAGGATTGAATTTGTGTACAACGGTATTAGTAAGGGAATATCTGATTTATTAAATTATGTATGTTTTGCTGGTTACAATGCAATAAGCGGGCTCTCTTGATGCCAATCTTAATTCGCTTGGACCGAAGCTTTACAGAAGCGCGAGGCATGCTCAAATCAGCTGCACGAACTACACGAGTTTAGTTTGTTTGAAGTTTACTACACTTGTTTGCAAAGGTTGTATTTTTGTGTATCGTCATCATCATAGACAGCCTGTATTAGCACACTGCTGGGTATAAGCCTACACCCTCAAGCGCCACTCTTCAATTTATGTACTTATGTGTTGATTAAATAACAACAATAATAAGGAATAACACGGATTTTTTATTCAAATAGGAGAATCTTCTAATCCTTTTCTATCGCTTTTTATTAAATAGTGTGATGCATGTAATTTCGGTAAAAAGTATTTTATATTAGAAATAAAACGCGAAAAGAAAACTGTGTGTAGGTACAATTAATTTACGATGTTTCTAATTGCGAAACTAAAAATACTATAAGTTTTTCTAATAAGACTTGAAGAAAACTTGAACTACTAAAAGCTTTTAAATTCATTAGTAAATACACCTTTCTATTCCAAAGAGTATTTGCGTTAAGTCTTGGTTCGCAAATGCTTAGATAAGCTCTTAAGCACATCACGTAATGGAGTAGCTAGCATCCCGGTTTTATAGCGGAACCGGGATCAGCAATCGGCTAACAAGCCATTTGTAGCACGGTAATAATTCATATTGCTGATGTTTGTTTGAAAGCTGCTGTTTTTACAACTGTAGCTCTACCATGAGTTTTTACAATCTATACCTACTCGCTAGCGTCTGTAGTTACAAAAAAATGTATGAAGATTTGTACAGCGCCTCTAGCGAATAGTTGGGTAAAATTCGTAATACTAATATTTAGGTAACTACTGTAGTAAAGTCAGGCGATTTTACTGTGACAACTCATGGTACAGTGTATCTACCATGAGCTGTCACAGTAAAATCGCCTGACTTTACTACAGTAGTTACGTCAATATTAGATATTAGTATGACGAATTTTAGTACCCAACTATCCGCTAGAGGCGCTGTACAAATATTCATACATTTTTTTAACTACAGACGCTAGCGAGTATAGTAAATAAAGTATAGTAAAAACTCATGGTAGACCTACTGATGAGTGACATGTACGCGTAGTTAGTCGTCTTATGTATATTTTATCTACGTGTATCCTGATAAAAGGCTTTATAAAAGCAAACAAAACATTAAATTGATCCTGCTAATCCTGGATATTGTAATGTGTATGTGCTGTAATAAGGACAAAAGAGGTCTCAAACTCAATAAAATTCATTCAATAAAATCACAAGAATCTGTTTGAAACGTCTTCTAGATTAAACTAGATGATTCTGGGCGCCAGTTCGTTGCGACCAGAGTCTGAAATAAAGGTTTACTATTTCTCATAACTATTATTATTCGGACCCTTATTCCGCTTGGAAAATCGCAGTAACAATAAAGCTTTATCAAGTCGTATCCAGAATGTGAAAGATATTAGGTTTTCGAAGACAGCTCGGGCCATAAATAACTCTACTGTCAAGCACTTTTCCATTGTTTTCTATCCATTCCTATCACGATCTGAGGAAAACGTTGTGCTCATCTTATCTGCCCGCGAATCGATTGCATCGTCTCGACCCGAGCCGAGTGGAAGTCGAGATATTAAGAATAAACTTTTGACCACGGCGAGTTAAAGTAAGCTTTATTTTAAAATCGATTAAACATTGGACGATGTTTATATACTTAACGAATTTTCAATAATTTTCACCATGCAAAAAAACTAACTTTGCGACTTTTTTATCACATTTTATTTACCATTTTTTTAAATGAACTATGTGCCAAACATAAATGCGAGCACCACTAGTCTATTTAAATGTTACAATTTAATTACCAAATATTGCATTTTTTTGGCAGCAGAAATAGGAACCGTGGTAGAAATTCGTGATGAGCTCTTTCACAAATAAAAATGCTCTGCGACTATACCTTTTTGAACAACACAAAGAATACCGAAAATAAAATAGGCATAAAATGTATAAACATAGCGTAAGGTAGCGGCATAATTGTTTAGGAATCTGTATTACTTCTATGAGAACTGTTTGTTCTTCTCGATTAATGTTGCGGTAAATTTAACCGAAGCATTCGCCGACTGATTGTACTTTGCTCACATCATTTTGATTCAATGAGTAATCTGATAACGCAAAAACTTGCTTCTTTGTATAAGTTTCACACGGATAAAGGGGAGGTGAGATGGTATTCATAATCGGAGGTCTAACAATTAACTTCCGTTGATTTACCAAGCACTAATGGTGTAATTACAAAGATTTGTATCGTTTTATTGTTTTAAATTATGAACCACTAATATAGATTTAAGGTGTATTTAATGTGGTAATGCTAGGTTTTCAACAATCTTGTCGAATCCGGTTTCGACATTTTTATATTTGTGTTTCTATGTTTAATTATTGTTTCTATTTTGTTCTTTTGGTTATAAAAGTAGTCTGTTATATTTTTTTATGAAATAAAAAAAAGGTTTTATTATTAAAAAAATATTTCTAAATAACGAACTCAAACTCTATGTTTATTTAGTCAGTAAAATCACAAGGATAACTTTGAATCGTCTTACATACTACTTAATTCTATGCAACTAGTTATACCACTCATACCATCATTCTTTGACAGTAGCTTCTCTCAAAGTTATTGCAGTCATAAACCGGAGACTATACAAAACATTTCAGTAAAAAGTCTATCACAATCCCATCCAGTGCGTTTTCAACCGTGTGATCCGTTACGCGTAGACCACCGCAGTCGATTGAGCAACTGGACGTGTCACGATATCTATAGCAGGGCTTGATTTAGTACGGCTATTGGCGATCTCCCTTGTAGTGAGAAAATTATTTGTAGGAAAGGTACCCACGGTTTATCTACGTCTAGTGTATTCTGTTCGACTTTGCCTTTTGTTCTCCCGAGAGAGGTAGGTTATGTATTTATAGATTTATTGGCGTAGGACTGCAATTTGCTTGTCAATTATTATACCGAGATTGTTTTGAAATTATCTGTCTCGCTTATGCTGGGGCCACATTAGCGGGCTACGGCGAATATTCGTGTTAACGCGATGTATGTGGCCGGGTACATCGTGTCATCGCGTAGTACTTAGACAAGAAGATCGCCTATACCCGAACACGATGTTTTTGTCGCGCCAACACGATACGAATATTCGCCCGCTAATGTAGCCGAAGCATTATAGGTTGTTAAAAACTTCTTTATTAGACAGTTATGGTTCCGAGCCCAAAAAAATTTCTGTCACAACACTACATTTGATCTACTTTAGCAATTTAGGTATGTACGTGCAAGATGCCAGTCGTTCACGCTCTATAATCCGTCTTTAGAAATAAATGAGAGATAAAAAAATCAAACTCATGTTATTTCAAAGCGCGTAAAATGCCATTCATCGGTTATCTAACTGTACTGCGTGTTGCGCTGATTGCGCTTGAAGTAAAAAGTGATGCGCATGCGTCGCCAATGCAACAGTTTAGCTTATAACCTAGAAGATTGTGGCAACTTTGTCATATTAAATCATTTACATCACTTTGTCCCCATTTATGTTAGCTGTATTATATGGTACCTTGTTAGAAATGTGTACAATAAAAAAAAACTTTTTTAATCATGAAAAAACAAGAGAATCATAAGAATCATAATATTCTCGAAAAGGGACTTGTATCACTTAGAAAAGCTATATGGTTTACGCTTAACTATAACGTAAGAAAAGTCCCAACAGCTCTTTTTCTAAGGCTTTTGCTTACTCATTACAACTCATCACCTCTATCTGATGGACACAATGGATATTTGCCTGCAAGTTGGCAACCCTGATGCTATCATGCTAATTAATTACATGATTGCTGATGCCTTATGCTTATAGTGAAAAGCAAAGTGGTTGCAATTGCATGGGCAACGGAAGGACATGTTTAATTACCATAATAGATAGATAGATAGATAGATAGAAAATTCTTTATTGCACTATTAAAAGTAGTGTATACAGGCGAACTTAATGCTACAAATAGCATTCTCTACCAGCTAACCTTTGGGTAGTGAGAATAACAATTTGGGTAGTGCGCAAACATAATTGGTACTGAAATAAGCTAATGAACTAATTACTAAATATACCTAGCCTAAAAAAACATAATGGAAATTTACTTATAATCATAAAATACCTACTAATACACAGTAATATATAAAACACAATAATAATAATACATATAATAAATATGAATAATAAACTCACTTTGTCAAAATGCAAATTTTTATATTTGATTTTTGTAAGAATCATTCATTACAGATATGTAGTGGTTAAATATTTTAGATTTAAAGACATCTATAGAGGATGCCTCTCGAATAGTATGAGGGATACTGTTCCAGAGCCGAATGGCCGAAACCGTGAAGGAGTCCGTGTAGCAAGAAGTATTGTGCTTAGGTGTGCTCAGCATTAGGTTTTGTGTGGATCGAACAGGGCGATTTTCGTCGTAAAGTGGAATGAACCGTTCCTTGAGGTATATAGGGGATAAAGGATTTTTGAGGATGTTGTAAAGGAGACACAAGGTATGTACATTTCGACGCTTCCTGATCTCTAACCACTTGAGTTTCAATCGGTAAGCTGATACGTGATCGTATTTACGAAGTCCATATACGAAACGGATGCACATGTTTTGCAGTCTTTCGAGCTTATTTAGCTTATTTAGCGAGCTTATTTAGCATAATTGATAATGAGGTTTATTTACACTTAGAAGTATTACACACTTTATTTTGGAAGTGTTGGTTTTAAGTAGGTATTTTATATGAAACTAAACTAGACATTACGAATAACAGAATTTTTATTTTTCATTCAATAGACTTAAACGCGCTTGTCAAAAAATTTCCTTAATTATTATAACTCAGCTTAATCCTTAGCTATACTTGTTTAAGAATAACCAGAAAAAAAGAAATGTACTTAATTATTTTTCTCACTTTTCAGCTATGATATATTTTTTTTAGTTTATTTGGATAATATGAAATAATATAAACACGAAAGCAAAGTAACCTATTGTGGCAAAACACCCCAACTAAAAAAAGGCTTCTACAAATTAGGTTTTATTTCAAATGACATCCATTAAGAATTAAAAAAAAACTCGCGACATGGCGCTCACGTCTCACCATCATTATAAGGCAGCGCTCGTGTGAAAAATTTTAATCACATCCTGAATAAAATATAAAATATTTCTTGAAGAACTTGATGATTTTACGATGGAAGTTTTGACAGGACAATGGATTAATTTTAGCCACAAATCATAAACAAATGTGACGATCGTGGAAGTATAGAAACAATAGTGTGTTTGATCATAGACATAGAAAATAGACTAACGGCCGGTTTCTGGAAACCCAAATCACGATTGATCCGAGTTTGACACATAGTAATTATTTGATTTTTTTGTTGATCATCGTTCGAGAAACCGGCCGTAAGCGTTCCCTATCCAGGTATAGAATAAACATGGGCGTAAGATAGGCACTTTGTGTTTTCCTATACAGAAAAGAGACAAGTATTGGCCGCACAGTTGCGTTGTCTCTTTCTAGGCAGTTGCTAATTTTGTAATACTCAGTCCATTACTATGTCAATGGCATTGATTTACACTGCGCGTCACCGATATATCGTTTGCCGAACGATGTTGCGTCACCACGCAATGTATCACATACACTACCGTTACGGTCCGTTTTCGATTGTCATATTTATTTGCGATTGCCCCTCAGATTAGCATGCGAATTATATACTTATAAGTTTATTTATGTCTTTATCTGTTGATCGTATTCCATTAAAAGGTGAACGCACTGTATAATACCTAGATAGTCAACAGTTGATTTTATATTAACTTTGAGCTTAAAACTTCGGCCCTAAAAAGCTGTATAGATACACTTTATCATTAGTAGGGTATCATTTTTATTAAATCATATTTTAGTAATAACATTTTGTATTATATGCGTGGAAGAAATCGCTATCAGCGGTAAGGCCGCCCATTGTGCTCAATTAAGTTACTTCTCCGCGTGTATTCCGTTGTGCAATAAAGAGCCATACCTACCATAGTACATGAATGACCATAGATTTTATTTAAATCCAGTAATTCTGTAATTGGCTGTTTAAAAAGCAATAAGCCATGTTTACTTGTGGATGCGTATAATTGACAAGTGTACGTACAAGTATGTTATTTCATGGCTCTTATTCAATTAACAGTGATTATAATTATAACCCAGCCATTTAGTTAGGAAGTGTGGTAACTTGGGTTAGTAAATTACTCCTTAAGATTAAAAAAAATATGCATTTTAGTATGCAATCAGTTACTAGATCTTATGTTACGCTTCTATTCCTTTCAAGTCAAAGTCAATTAATCTTTATTATGTAAAAACACAACGAGTCTTACATAATAGGTGATTTTAGGTGCCAGTTTCACCAGAGCCTAGAAAAACGGGCAAGAAATTACAGTCTGGCTCCTACAGATTTTTTGGGATGATCCTTCTAACAAATAATTACAATAAAATGCTACAGTGAGTTGTGAATTTAACTTAATAACGTTTAAATGCCAGAAGATAATGAAAAATGTTAGCTTATGCCAAGCACGCCCATTAAAAACTATTTATGCATTACATTGCGTCCTTCACTCTAAGATAAGATTAGATATTCATTGAAAATAATATTTATAGGTCAAACGATGTAAAAATGGTAAATCACAACAGCATATCATTTGAATCAAAACAGCAATGCAAGCTGACAACTCAGCGGTAGAAATAGTTACGGTAGTAGGATACTTTACCGGTGCATTTCCACAAAAGCCCTACTATAAATAAGAGGGAGTGAAATAAATATTTAGTTATTTAAATGCTATTACGCACGCGAAGCACACCAACCCCATTGATCACATTGATGAAAGTCTATCATTAAAAATAAACTGTAATTCTAAATCACAAAATATAGCGCTATCAAGTAAAAATATCGCCGATCGATACATCTCGATAATGTTCGTAATTCCTTCCTTATTTTAGTCCGTGCCGGCACAGCGAGCCTCGCAACTAAGTTATTGCTCATGTTACGTGAGGCTTGTGACCTGCAGCCTTACCGCCAAGTATTACACTTCGCGGTAAGGCTCCAGGTCTAGGACAAGGTATTGGAAACAACCTTAAACTGGACAGGACCAGAAGAAACTTTACACACTTAGTTTGCTATAACCACCGTGTTTAAACTCGAGTTCAAACAAGCTTACAATAACCTTTTCACTATATTTAAAATTCTTTTTTAAGGCTGAATTTTCAAAGATTTTGATAAATAATTGGCGGTAGAGCTGAGTAGACGTTACTTCTCTTGGTTAACTTGGACTCAATTTTCTTGGATAAAGCTTAGATGAGATATTATCCGATTTAGATTAGGTCTTAATAATGTAGCGAAACTTTTATGATCTAAAATGTGAGTGTATAAACAAAACCTAGTAAAAACAATATAAATAACATTTACTCCCGATTCGATACGCGCTAATAGTACAAGTTTTTTTACAAGTTTTATAGGACTTCATCAGTCATTTAGAGCTATGTGTGGGCCATTTACAACCTTATGTTATTATTGTTCATTTTTATACGAAGGAATTATTATATTTTATATCTTATTCGAAGGCGCCACGATTCTTGTAACGACTTTAAAGTTATTTCATACAAGATTTTAATTTTAACCCCATATTATTTTCCACTCATCAAAAAGCGGCTTGATGAAATGGCGCAGTAAAAAAAATAAAAAAGTTTATATAGTACCACATTTTATTCAGATAATACAATTTATCATACCAGTCATATCATATTTTGTCCACATTGCATACCTATGTTATTTTATAAAAGAAATGACAGACGATGCTAAGTGCTAAACAAAGCTAAAACGTCGTTCGCCGTTTTTAGAACCTCATATTTATTGAGTTATGAACTTTAGTAACCTACATGTTTATTCAACACATTAGTCTATGTATAATATATTTTTATTTAAAAATCGCAATGAAGAACTCAGTTTTTAGTGAAAAGACTGCTTTTAGACGAGGCGTGAGCGCCAAAGAAAGACCTGGCAAAGTTGAAATTCGAGAAATGCACATCAAAATCTAAGCAAATTTTTTTCTTTAACTCCCGGAAAATTTTGCTATAATTATAAAAAAAATATATAAACGTAACTAAAGTTTTTCTAATTAAAACATCAAAATCTCAAGTACTCACTCTCACAGAAGTTTTCGAAATATTTCCCAATAGGTTCTCCATCGTCGATCAGGGGTCTATCAGCGTTCAAATACGCCGAGGGTCCATCAGGCAAGGTGTGGTGATCCAAATGGTATAGCTTGCAGTTATAGCTGGTCGAGTGTGGCGCTCCCATGTACAGGAAAGAACGACACAGGAACTCCGATTCGATTTCGCATGCCAGCCTGCACGCAGCTTCGGATGTCACCTGTGTTTAACGAATACTTAATTAGGGACTCAGAAGTTATGTGTAAATCCGGTTATTGTCCTACGTCTACTGGTCATAGAGTTCAGTCGGGAATTATTTGATAAAGTTATTTTTCTGATTGACAAGTTTAATTTATTCTTTATACTTATGTTAATGTGTTTAATTGTTGAATAATTAATTAAATTAAATTACGAATGACATAAAATTTTGCACGGAGTATTAATTAGTTTAATAAAACAAACAAATTATTATGATTATGAAAGTCACTTTCAATGCGTTAAGATCCCGTCAGAAAACATTTCACAACAAACGATGTATTACATTCATTCAATTAGGGACCGTCACTGAATATTATACCTAGTTGTCTAAGGTCTCTGATTGGTTGAATCTAGGAATGTTACGATGTAAGTAATATTAGCTT
The DNA here is from genome assembly GCA_932527185.1 of Ecliptopera silaceata. Classification (NCBI taxonomy): domain Eukaryota; kingdom Metazoa; phylum Arthropoda; class Insecta; order Lepidoptera; family Geometridae; genus Ecliptopera; species Ecliptopera silaceata. The sequence goes on along the minus strand of OW052193.1, from coordinate 7,525,313 downwards.
AGCCATGTGTGAACACTGTAAATTAAAGTAAGAATGGAGATGTTGAAAACAGATTACATACCTATGTGGTAGAAACAACTAATTCTACCTACTAAAAATCGTAATAAAATCGATTCGTCAAGCAGCAGAGAAAACATAAAACATATTCTCTTGATTATTTTTCCTGTTCTATATCATCAAGGAGTTTATAGAGTTAAGAAGTTTACAAAGCTACCTTACAGCTACCTATAGTCCTGCTTTAAAAATGAATGCGCCCATTAATTGTCACGTGAGTCATGTCTCAGACTCATTAGTTACGCAACAATACCATCAATATTAATCGATCGATGTCCTATCAACCACCTACGTCAATTTCAATATAAATAGCATCAAATAAGGTCTACTATCGACTAAAGCACGCCACTTTAAAATCCTGTCTTGAAACTTGCTAAAGTAGGTACAACTTGACAATCTTTCAACATCAGTGGTATAATGAGATGCTATATGAATATGAGATAACCTATGCTACAGTGCTTTAGTGGCGTTTTACCTTTAGGCTGTCCTATGTAATTTTCTGGACAAAAATTGCAACGAGTAAGGATCGCTAGCATGTTTTTAAGATGCTGTTTTATAATTGCTAGATGTTTACGTCTGCAATAACTATACTCATTCCTGATAAATAGTACCTTATAATTTAGGTACATTTTATGTTTATGGGATTAACAATATCTACATGATAATTTTAGATAAGAAAATATTACTTTTATGAACTTCCACCACAATCATTTATCTCGTGCAAGGAGAATCTGGACCATTATTTTTAGATTGAATAAAAATGTTACTTATATAAAAAAATATCTAAAATGACAGTAGAAAATAAGTACTTCTTACTTCAGCTGTTTATTTTGAAACAAATCTTCAGTCAAGTCAGCTGTATTAGAGGGTATCTAAATGCTTCGGCGTCTTATATGGGAAAGAAAATATTGAAAGCAGCCCTTCAAAGTAAGATTTGTGCCTACCTACCTACTAGATAGCAGCATAGACCTTTAATACTTCTATGACTTACAAACCTGAATGGTTATTACAATTCTATGAATGCAACCAAGTTTTATTGCTGACTGATTGCAAATACCAATAGTAATTGAAATCTGCACTATCTACTTAGATCTGAATACTGTATCTTGAGGTACAAGATACTAGATACCAAACTATATAAATGTAATGTCTTCACGTTTCTAGGGATACAGTCGTAAGTCTATTTAACTTGTTGCTGAGAGCTGTGATTATTTCAAAAACTTCGTTGAACATTTTTAATTTTGTACTGTTCACTGATTTGCGTATAACATTTGTGACTCACTGTTGTATTTTTATAAAAATACTTTTTCTTCTTGTGTGTCAATTGACACAACATCATCATCATCAACCTATATCAGACACAACATCAATTTCAAACATAGTTCATGTAAGGAGAACTTTGCCACATTTAACCCCTTATCTGTAGCATTGATGAGGTCATTCTTTTTATTAAAATACTTAGATCTGAAGCCCTTAATAGGTTTAGATCTCAAAGAGCAGTACCGCAGCACCACCCAAGTGATAATTTACTGAACACGAACTCAACCTCTGCCTTTTACGTTGTGGTACTGTTGTATCGACCCGTCCGAACGACAAGCAAAATTGATTGCATCCACCAATTACGTGCCTACAAGTGCCTATAACAACGTAACATGTTCATTACCAACGAACAAACAATAAAAACTTCATGCAACATCTAATTTAGATGATAAATGACGGAATTTGTTTGAAACAATGTTTCGTAATTAACATATTTTGTAATAAGTCTTTTCTGTAATCATTCGATCATCAACCATTTTTTACTCGACTACGCGGAGGAATAGGAGAGTTATGAGTTTAGCACAGTATGTTTGTGTAGGTATATGGAATGTCTATCTATATAAAAAAAAATATTTATAGACAATTTACACATCACTCTCCAGTTCCAAACTAAGCAAAGTTTTGCAATTAAATTTAGTAAAAAGGTATAATACCTGTAGCTCCTTATCAGTGTAGTAGTGAAGTCCAGCATACTGAGCCACCTTATCTTCAGCTACTCCGACGCGCGGCGCTGTAAACACTCGCTGGCCTTTGCACGCCTGCGCCGCCTTCAGGCACAGATTCTAGGACCACACACACAGAACATAATGAAACACAAAACACAGTAATAACACAGCTTGTTTATTTACTTGTTGCTCTCAAACGTACCGCAATAAGCGATTGCTTTCCGCGAAATCTACGGCTGTGATTGCTATGAAATAGCTTGCTAGGGCGCGTTCACGTGCTCATAATTGATGTCAGTTTAGCGTCGGTTAGTAGAACTGGGATTTAAAGCTTTTGCTTTCGTGATGCTATCTACGTAAAGTTTGTATGTCTAAAGTCCTTAACTGATGCTATGAGGCTACCGATCGGCAACACCTGTAGATTATTATTCATATAATTTTGTAGGTAATATTGTCTTATAGGTTTACAATACGTATGTGAATGCGCCCTAACATAACAAGTAAATGAAACCTGCCCCTTGTTTTTGTAATAAATTATATGTAAACTAATATAATGTTCGATATTCAATGTAACTGGAATGTTGTCTAATGAGGACGTGATAGAAAGTCGGCTACAATGATAACGCAAGTAACATAATTTATCTGAACTGTCAGTGCTGCACCTTTGCAGAAAATGAATACTTACTGCAAGAACTTTCCACAGAGGTTTGTAAGCTTTTGATAAATAGTTTTTACTCTATGGATCTTGTAATATGAGCTTTATAACAAGTCAGTCACTTGAGAACCATTTTATGGATGCAATAATACTTTTACATCATAGACTAAAAAAAACAGTAGCGATTACCTACTTTTTTTATTAAAAATTAGGGAAACATTTATTTTTAATTAAAATACCTACGCGGGATCTAATGAGGATCAGTAGGATTAGGTTTAAAATTTAGATAGGATAAAAATACAGGATATGAAGTTATAATTTATTACAGGAATAAATAAGAGGTAGTAGCGATTATTGAGGCATCAATAGGTACTTTCATACTACCATAACCTAAAAAAACAGTAGCGATTATTGAGACAGCAATTTTTTGATACAAACATAAATTATTAAAACAGTAGACTACACCCTACATGTTTAAAATAACTTACCTCAAAGTAATCAGTTCCAGGAGTATCAACAAGTTGCACAAAGTGTTGCGCGGTGCGTCTGTCGGAGTCGCTGAGAGCACATCTCATACTCCCATATTCATATTCAGCTGAACGACAAGAGAACTTTTTCTGTTGAAAAAAACAACATCCATCATTATTATGACGACCGATGTAGCGCGGTGGGCGATGGTCCGCCTGCGACGCGGAAGGTTGCTGGTTCGAATTCCGCCTTAGGATAAACGTTTGTACGATCTGCAAATATTTATTCCGCGTGTTCTGGGTATTTTATATGTACTTATAATAATAAAAAAATCTATCTATGTAATGTATTGTATTAAATATGTCAGTCTTCTAGTACCTACCCATAACACAAGCTCTGCTTAGCTTGGGGCTAGATGAAGTTGTGTGGATGGTCCAGCATTATTTATTTATTAATTTTATTTATTTATTCAAAAAATCACATAAATGTCTACAGTCATTTGTTCTAGCTCGGAAAGATTTATTTGTTACTAAGTATAGCTGGTGCCCACGACTTTGTCTTGCTATCGTCACGTATTTTGGATTCGCACAGTCTCTTTCCTCTGATGTATAGGTAAACTACATTATTGTAAAGTTTCATTAAAATCCATTCAGTAGATTTTCCGTGGAAGAGTTCATCCACCAATCCATCTATTCATACAAACTTTCGCGTTTATATTATTAGTAGGATTTCTTCCGAAACACGAACAGCTTTGAGTTTAATAGATCGTTAAATATGATTGAGCTTCTGTACCAAAGATCTCACGTTTATGATAGTACTGTTACACCACTATTAAACACATAATCGATAGACTCATCTCAGTTAGTTATTTTTATGTAAACAAAGATTGACCCGAACGTCGTAAAAACGGAATATCTTTAAAACGGAACTATGAAAAAAAAGTTATTGTCTTATAATGCAATGCCATATATAACTAACAGTATTATACTAGACAGAAGCTCGATTCTAACTAAGAACAAATATTTGAATATTTGTGTGTTGACAAACAACTGCAACTGTAACTGGATATTCTATGTTTTTCTAAATGCAAATAATTATTTAAATGTATTTATAAAAATAAATATTTCATCCCTAGTTCACAGTGCAAGCTTTGTTTATGCTAAAACTTAATTCCTTGACGTGAATATTTCTTTATGTACTTAGAAGTAATTTTGCTCAAACAACCTTACTTATTATAGATAATATTTATTTACACTAACAATGAACTATTATAAAGACCATTTCTCGTCCCGTATTATCAATCTGGGGCGAATCCATAAAATGTAAATTGAATAGATAAACGGTACTGAACGCTGCCATAATGCTTACGGGGCTGTACTGAGATATACCTTGAACAGGCAAATAACAGTATTTACCAAGTACAACTTAAGTATACACTAGTACCTAATAAGAGCTTAAGGGTAAACCTTACTAATCTTTTAAGCTTAGTTTGCTATTCGTTTCAAACGTAGATACCATGCAAAGTGCTTCAAACTTATCTGCTTTTATCAAAATTACTTTCGACTTACAAAGCAAAGAGACAGCCAACCTAATATTAAGTTACCTTACGTTGTATCTTATAAAAGGTTAGCGCAGACTTGATGTCTTGATTACCATACGTAATGATGATATAAAGTCTACGCTAACTTTTTATAAGCTATGGAGTAAGTCTATAACAATGCATCACTTCACTTGGAAGATGCATTCAAGACGCTGTCTATGAGGCAACACTCTAGCTTTTATGTGGCGTATACTTTTTTTTAAATATCAAACAGCCTATGCGATATTGTTTTTTTTATACCAAGTAGGTTAACACAAACCTCGTTCAAACACGCAGCAAGACAGGCCTCCTTGGTGGAAGTGTAGATGATAGTGTTGTCCAAACCACGAAGTGCCTTGCCAGGAACACGCTCGAAGGCCCAAGGTCGCAGGCAGACGCTCTCAGTCCTCACTTGCAGTTTCACCATGTAGTATGTATTTACTGACCGCTGTCAGAAAAATTAAAATATTTTTACTATTGAAAAACAGCTACAGTTGCTATTAAGCGTATGCACGTATGTATACAAGATTTAGAAGAAATAAACTGATGGTAGGTATACAAGAAATAGCCAAAAAAAAATTGCGTAAACTGCACTATTTTTTTTTCTCTAGCCTATTATTTATTTGTGCTTTAATAAATTCAATTATTTTGTCATCTGATTTTTTTCTCAAAAACCAAAAGGATTTTAGATTTTTGATGATCTGATTTTATATAAAATCACTTTGATGCTGATGTCACCTCGATTTCCGCCTTAGAACTTCAAAACGAGTGACTTTGAAATATGTCCTATATCGTCCTACTGCTGGGCAAAGGCCTCCCCCAAACATTTCCACTCCGCTCTATCCTTTTCGAACACGTCAAGATCATCCCTCCAACGCTTTGATTAGTTATTTTAAGCCTAGCAGCCAGTTTTTTGTAAAAAGGTTTGCCATGTAATGTTTATTCTCCATGAGTTTCCACAGTTCACTAGCCACAAGTCTATATTTTCATTACAATTTCATAAATAACAAAGCGACATGCACCACTTGTTAGTTACCTATTCAATCTTAGCCGATCAGTGATTAGATCCCACGCAAGAACATTTGCAAATTCTGTCAGCTTATGTTCAACCTTATTCCGTATTAATAGACGTGACAATGGTCTAACGAGTGCTGATAAGGCAGACTGTACATTGTTAGATATCCTAAGTTACTCGATTTAATCTGAATTGTTAATTCTATCGTGGCATCAGCGAGCTAATTGGCATTGAATGGATTTATTTGACTATTAGTGTTTGAATTTGCCATGGTAAAACGGTAATTATGTGACTGTCCATCTGCAGAAAAATGGCAATCATGTGTTTCATAAGAACAATTGGTAGAGCTAAACTTATTTATATAATTAAACCAAAGTTTTATAATTTTTTTTAGTAAATATTGAGCTCTTTAAAAAAATAAAGAAAACCAGAAGGAGATTTTCTTTTGCGCATCTTGCAAATATCATCGCAGTAGGTATTCCTAACTACGTTTAGCAAATTTCATGAGGATCTTCATTCGCGGCATAACTAAAGTACATTAGCTAATTAAAACAAGAATGTTACCTGTGGCGTGGCTATAGGGTTGTTAGCTTGAGTGTCGTTCTGTAGAAGGCATCGCGTTTCCTGCACCGGCGTCAGCGGGTTTAGAACAAAACTGCAACAAAAAACACAATTTTAATTGCAATAAAAACCAGTCACGTCAGAGCTACGTAAACTCACGCACATAATACTTATATAGAGTTCCGGACCACCAACACGAGTGTGTAACAAAACAGAATCTTCCACAACATATTATTTAATAAAATGCAATGCATCAAGTGATGTGGCGCGGCGGGCGAAGGTCCGCCTGCGACGCTGAGGTTGCGGGTTCGATTCCCGCCTTGGGATAAATGTTTGTACGATCTGCAAATATTTAGTCCGGGTGTTCTGGGTATTTTGTATGTAGGTATAATAAAAAATATCTATCTATGTAATGTATTGTATTAAGTATGTCAGTCTTCTAGTACCCATAACACAAGCTCTGCTTAGCTTGGGGCTAGATGATGTGGTGTGGATTGTCCAGCATTAGGTATTTATTTATTACTAGTAGTACGCCCCGGCTTCGCACGGGTAGCCTATATAAATAAATATCATTATAATATAGCTAATTATGTTACTCAGTGTAAATGTATTTTCGAAATGATAAAAAATATAGACCCTATAGTATGGAACCCCCCCGCATATACTCCCGTGACCGGCAGCGACGCGGCGCCCGCTGACTTTTTTCTAATAAGTACTTACATTTTTGAACTCGTGATATCTCTCGAATGGAATGTCCGAATTCAATAATTTAAAAAGTAATAAAAAGGTATTGAAGCAGTCTTAATTTTAAAGTAATTTATTTAGATAAGGATTAATACCTAAGTACAAATATAAAACGTTTTCTGGCGTCGTCATTTTAATTATATTTTTTTGATATTAAAACACTTATTATGACATATCTATAATAGTTAGACATATGCTGTCGCTGACTTTTTTGTGGATGATAATGTGTTCTACAAAATTGTAGTACATAATTTCTTTCTATCATCAATAGTTTCCGCAGCGCACGCGATGTAAGGAATTTCTTTTACACCTTGGGTTACATAATTGAAGTTTTAGTAAGGATCCCTAATTTTTTTGAAAATATAATATAGCCTATGTTCAGCACAGATAATGTAGCTTCACAACAGTGAAAGAATTTTTGAAATCGGTCCAGTAGTTTCGGAGCCTATTCGATGCAAACAAACAAACAAACAAACAAACAAACAATCAAATCTTTCCTCTTTATAATATTAGTTTAGATAATTAATAATTTGAAACACGTGCATTTTTATCTGCTTTTGAGTACAGAAACCTAAGATTACCAGTCTATATATATCCGGATATATTAATGCTACAGTGCGTAATCTCTAGTATCTCCAGCTTTTAGATTCTAGATACTTCGCTCACTGTAGCTGGCGTTGACTGACTGGACAATAAAACGGTGATCAAGAATAGCCTGTGTTCAGTCATTTACATGTTACATTGCACCTCGCTATTGACAGAACTGAGAGCTCAATATATTATCAAACTATCAAATATGCTGGTCGAGGGACTATCGAGAAAAACTTGAATTTTTTAGAGATCTTCTTCCCGTTTTTTTGTCTATATGCTTGAAATTACAAAGACTTAAATATCCCCTAAAGATCAAAATAGCGCTGAAATTATTAAGATATTTAATTTAAATTAAAAAATAATTTATTTAGATTTTGATATCCCCAAACAAAGTGGTTGTGGACTAAACATTTTTGGAAATAAGTAGCCTATGATTTTGAACACAGTTCTTTATTTCACAAAATACGGGAACGAGAGTAGCGGTAATGCGAAGCTTTCTTCTTGCTTTTTAGTAAAAGTCACTATTTTTACCAAAAAAGATGTAGCTGCATTCAAAGAACAATCAAACAACGGTACATTGTAATAGGCATCAACGCCACAAGTAGGCTCACACAAGTCGGCCACCGTTCGAAAGCGTTTAATTGCAATGTCTGCAATTTTTATGACCACACCATTGTTAACGGAATCCAACAGTTGTTTTATACATTGAATGATCAATCACAATGCAACTCAAAGATAGTTAAAGATGAAGAATCACCAAGAAATTAGCAACAGATCTAGTACTATTGAAATAATAATTCTAATGTTCCATTACGGTCGAAAGAGAAGTGATTTTGGTATTACTTCTAAATATTAACATTTATGTTCATCATACAAACATTTGCTCTGGGTGGGAATCGAACCCACGACCCACAGCATGGAAGGCAGAACTACTACCGTCTGAGCTGTGATGACTGTTAGCTAACATAGTACCTATGTACCATTAAAACCATATATGAAATAACAACTTTGCAGGATTCTTCATTTCTCGTCCACACACACCTCGAATTAAAATTATATGTGTTGCTATATTTTTCCTCATACTTTCGTAATTATCATTCGTCTCGTTTAGACTGTCATGTTGGTTACACTCAGACACAGTAAGTACATTGCACCGGGAAGGAGCCCACTACCGCAGTCCTAAGTACTATGATATATGATAGCACTGTAATGATGTTATGAACATTTCTGTCGTAAATATATCTACTACCGATTTATGTAGAATGGTAAAACAGCTCTATTATAAAGGAAATGGTGATATTACTGTATCAAACCTACATACAGCATTGGGTCTATTGCAAATTATACCCTATGTTGCATATAAGCTAGGTCTATTTTACATGGTTAACGTTCATGCTATGATTTCTTTTGATAATACAGACATGGACAAATCCTTATCAATTTGTAATTAAACAAAAACATGCGCGACAATGCCAGTATCTTGGGCACGCTTCCGATTGGTACTGATTTGGATCGGTTGAGCTATCTATAGGTAGATCGTTTTGCAATGGTCTGCAGATAGTTCAACTGTTATGTATTTTACATAAAACTATTTATTATTTATAAAGGGAAGCTAAGGGAATATCCCAAACTAACAAATATAAGTATAGTGTTAGGAAGTGAAACTAGATTTATATAAAACACATAACAGTTGAGCTATCTGCAGATCATCACAAACTTCCTTTTTACGCTAATTCTATATCTATTTCTATATCTATAATACACTAATAGAAAAAACACATAAATTAAAAAAAAAGAAAAGTAAGTTTTCTCAACATTAATTCTTGCATCTATCATTTAGTAGAGCTACTCTATAATTCCAATGCCTAGATATATAATTTACAAAAGAAAACTAAACCACACTTTCGTTCGAGGGAGCTATACATTGTACACTGGATGTCGAAAGATACTGCTTTTTAATGACCTAAAAGGCTCAGTACCATGATTATGTTGGTGTTTCTTAATTGAAGAGGCGCCGGATAGTAGCTACTTGTTTTAGTAATTGCATAGTTATAGCCGGTGTAGATGCATTATCTATAAAGTATAAAAGCTTGTACCTACACATTGAAGATCAAAACACAACTTATTGATGGATATATCGCGCGGGAGCTAGCCAAAGAATCTCTCTTTATAAGATGTAAAATTACTTTTTTTTTAGTTATTTATTTATTTACACAATTGCAATTTTTTTAGAGAAACCGACATAACTGTCATAGAAATTATAGTTTTATTTGATTTAATATTAATATTTATTGAAAATCAGATCTTTAACGCTAAAAATACCGTTTATTACATGCATCTATTTCATTGCAATTATTAAGGTAATAAACTTCCAATAGTCCTAGAACTGCCATCTTGGTTTATAATAACGGTAACTAACCTTAATGTTATTTATTTATTATTACAAGAACAGCTTGAAGGAGTAAACCAACGTTTAACCTGTATTTATTACTACTGGTACGTTGATAAATGTTTGCAATGAATATTAAATGAGCAATCTATAGAAAATAATAGAACTTACTAGATATTATTTGCTTTAAAAATGGTTTCTGGTTTATTTACATGTTTATATGCATAATTATAAATAACTTACTTAAAGTTAATAGATAGATAGCTAAATCTAAAAACGGAAGAGCTCATATAAAAATCCCAAATCCCATAGAAAGCATCTGATGACTGAATGCAATGTTATATGCATGAGAGACAAAATATGCAAAGTACAACCTCGATTTGTAAAAACTAGGTAAGCAAGAGCACATTTCAATTGAAAGCAGTTATATAAATTTTATTAGAGTTCCATCCGGTTGCACCAATGATTATTAAGTCGCAATTCGGACAAAGTCACGGGCATTCCACTAGCTATAACATTACAACTTTAGTGTGGGAGCTTCATTACGTAGGTGTGCAATGGTTAAAGAATCGGCTACAAATATACTGACAAATTGCTATGTACCTCTATGTTATTAATCGATGTTTCGGTAGTTGTAAACACGAAAAAATATCTAAGCTGTGATTAATGTTCAAACAGTGTTGGAAAACTAATGATGCTGTGTTGCGTTTCGATTTCAAAAGCCGTGCTATTATTTTGAACATGTTTTGTTTTGACTACTTGTACTGTCAGCATAAGAAGATCAATGATTTTTGCTATTTCAAAATAATTTGGTCATAATTTTTCATAAATCATTTAGGTCAAAGTGTATATGAAGTGAGTAAACACTCACATGTTTACGTATATTTAAAAAAACTATATTAACTAACAAAGTTAAGTTTAGTTTTAGTGGCAACTTTTAGTAAAAATACATTATTAGTACTATGAAAAATAGGGAAATTCTGGGCGGTATAAAAACTTAGAATTTCATATAAGTCAAGTATCTCATTGATAAATGACAATAAAGGCGTAAATTAGTATTCTATACATTACTTTGATCTTTGAAATAAACAGAAAAACACATCTTAATTATCAATTGGGTTTACTTCTTTTCAAATACGGATCCCAAAACATAATTAAGTAATTAATTAATAACATGAAAGTCATCGTCATTTACATGAAGCCAAAAAGTAAGCCATCATATCCGGTGCCCCTCGTGACTTCGTGAGGCAAAACACGTGTCGGCTGTTTGTACTTGTTAATTGTTGGCAGGTTTTTACACCGTTTTCCGGTACGATTTACATTACTTATTTAATTAACAACCTAAAAAAAAATTATTTCCATAATAAAAAAATAATTGGTATTAGGTATGCGGCGTCGGGGTCGGCGGGGGGTAGAAAGCGATCGAAAGATGATCTTGACTTGTTTTAAATAGATTGGTGGGACACTGCCAAGGATAGAGAGAAGTGTAAGGGTTTAAATAAATTTACTTAAATAAATAAATAAATATTTATGTATGCAGTATGTTGTAGTGAGTCTCTTCTTGTTCTCTTTTAATTTTCTAAATCGTAGTTTCTCACGGTGTCTTCACAAACGTATAAAACCCATTAGGGGTAATAAAACAATTTCCCTCTAAATAACTCTAGTAACACACTTTTACTGCAATCTGCAGCAATACACTATAATTCCAAGATGCTAGAAACAAAGTATAATTATCCAAATAGAGCAAAGCCACATCCCATGTCCTACCCCACTTGAATTGAGCTTGTCTTTTTACTAATGCTAAACACCGACTGCGCCCGCGGCTATTCTTACGTGTCGCATCACGTAGAAGGTATTATCTATTTATTATTTAATAAGCAACCTATAGAAAGCTGGTTCGTCTCGCTCTAGGCTAAGCTAATCGTTATTACATGATTGACAGGTTGTGTGACGCACCTTGCGGTGTGCTTCTATGCTGTGACGTCGACTCTATTGAACTGAGAGATCAAGCCAGATATTCTCTGCTCAAGCTACGAAAAGAGAAAGCCTAAGGAATTTGAACTGGCGTGTTTATCAAAAATGTATATCTTAGTTTAACCATACATATATTCGATTTAGCGGATGTATCTGCGGTTTCTGTGGTTACAGACTAAATGACAATATGAATATTCTATGAATTTCTACGGTGGAATCTGCCCTCTTTTGTTTTATACATGGATTTTGTATAAGTATAAGTATTACTGATGACGGAAGTGATTGAATGTATTAAGAATAATAAGATTATTAAACTGTCTATTAAATGGGTAATGACTTAACCGTGGAACTGTTTACACGACTTATCGTACCGTTACGAAGCTTAATCCATTATACTTAAGCAACCTCGACGATTTACGATTATGACAAAATTGTCTGCAGTATGATCTGATCGCCATCAGCCACTATCTGCCCGTTAGCTGACATAGCTTACGGAATAGAGTTGCTTCACTCCAGGGTATCTGATAGACCAACGGTCTTGCTGTAATTGTGATTAGAACGGGACGACTTTTTATATGTTAATGTAGACTGCTGTCTTTTTGTCTCCAAACCAGCTGCATTTCTCAAGCTGTAACATGCTCCCGCCAAAGTAGGTACATGTATTTTCTATCCAATGCTATCAATCACGGGTAGTGAAAATCGGAAAGTAACTTGTAAGGCATATCTTGGGTTCCATCTATATTAATATGCTTTTAATAATATTTTGATGGCTGAATTAATGATCATATCGCGCTTGGAATCGGAGAAAGTCCATTATTGCGTGTATTTGTCTTTTGTTCTTTTTTCGTGCCCAATTAAGTTCAAAACAACGTGTTGATTCTGTCGCTGTAGAAAGTCTGTCCAAAAATAATTTGAAATATGCCTCACAGTTATGGGGCATGTCGTTTGAGATGTTATCAATGTGACAGCATCTGATAGGAAGGTCGTGATCTTGGTACGGCTCAGGTATTTGATCTAAGTCGAATTTTGTCGAATGAGCGGTATCGCAGATCGTCTGCTTCCGAATACCGTATTTCCGATCGATGTGGCACGGCAGTTCCCAGGTGTCCAGTTACTGATTGTTAAAATTGCAATTCACTGTCCGATTGCTATTTGATGAAATGAAGTTTGATTGAAGATATTAAACTAAAATATTAATATATATTTAACGAATAAATTCGACTTCGCACTGTTTTAGTAAAGGTGGGTTTACACCAAACGAACATAGAGCTAGAGCCAGAACAAGAGCATTCTTTCCTATTCTTTTAGTGTAAACGAAAACTAGAGGTATCCATTTACACCAAACGAACACAGAGCTAGAGCTAGAACGTTCGGACGCGCTCGCTCGTGGAGCGAGCGCGTCCGAACACGATAGAATGCTCCAAGCAACAGTTCGCGCGCTCTTGCGCCGTTTACATCAAGCGAGCGAGCATTCTTAGAATATTCTATAGAATCTTTGCGAACGCACTAAGAACAACGAAAGAATGCTCTACGCCTGTTTACACTAGAAGAATTTGACGTAGTGGGGATAGAATGAGCATTCGCTCGTTTGGTGTAAACCCACCCTAACACTGCTGCGATGCTTATGATCATGACCATGTTTAACCAATGAGAAAATGTTTGTATCTGACACTTTCACAAACTTAGCTTTTTCATACGCAGACCTTATTCTGAGACACAACGTGTCTGTTAATTAATGTTTCAATACAGCAGAAAAGACAATGGATTTATAATCGATTCATTTCACACGAGAATTAACAAAAGATCGTAAACATGTTACACTTACTTTTTGTTCCATAACGAACTATGTGAAAAAGTTTTCCGTTCGTTAGTTGAGTTAACCGACTTCGAAACCGCCATTAAACTCGATAAAAAATATAGTGAAATACTATCGACTAGCTTAAAATCGTGATCTAACTCGATTCGCTGACCGTACCACTACATTGGCGCATGAAATGGAACGGAAAACAACAACATGAAATATCTTCGAGAAAACCGCCAATAGCCATGAAAACTATCAGCTTGAAAATGGTCCAGGCAATAATCCATTTTAAGACGTATGCGATCACTTTTACTGTTATCCAATTTGGAGCGCGGCGAGGTCGGTTTCCGCTTTTACACGGTTTGTGGGCAGCAATTGTAGAGACACATTGTTATTAACCAAGAGCGTGTCATTGGAATGCTTGGGCCGTCGTTCTGTGGTAGTGAAGCACTGCAGAGGACGTGTGCGTGTGACTGACTGACACACATTCCGTGACCTTAGCCGCGGCGGCTTCACCGCGCACGTATTCGACCCGCGCTGTGTCACTGCCAATGCCAACAGGCCAATCAACTTTATGCGATAATGCTGAAGGACATAAACCTAATCGTGCACTGTCTAGTCGTTTCTATGCACCTTAATGCTAAGTTCTGCTATAATGGCATTCTATGCGGAGTACTGTATATTTATGTAGGTTAATGCGCCTTAGGTCTAAGCGCCTTTGCATTTTAGAGCTGATTTGTGTAAATTTATAACCATCGTTTCAGTTGAACTCGATAACATTTTGTGTGTGCATGTCTCTGACTATCTCATTATATTCTTTTGTGCCACTTTCTCATTCTAACACCAGTCCTCTGTCAAATGCATGTCTTTATCAAGTGCAATCACGTCGATTGACGCGCGTTGAATGACCAATGATTAGCTCTAAGGTTATCTCCCATCTGATTTCTCCTAGTTCTTCACGTCATTCTCTTGACACAGTGGATCTTCACGTCAATTGATTGGTATCTGAGACATTTGGGTTAGATAAGAAGTCGGTACATTGATTGTTTCGTGATCTTGGTATAGGGTATTGATTGTTTTTGGGCGTAATGAAATTCCCACACCAAATAAATAAACATTATTCGCAAGCTAAGCAAATTAATTAATGAATCTGTATCCACAGTGTATCGCACGCAAGGAAGTTAAACTACTTCCATCTTGATGAATGATGAATGACATCCTGATTAGTGAAACATAAGTTAAAATGTTCCTGATGAACCAAAATGAGTTACTTTTCTTTATTTATATACTATTGTTTATAGATTCACGAAGGCCAAGAATCAGTAGATGGATGATCAGCATCGCGATCGTTGATGCGAATTGTGTTCGACAATGGTCACATTGATTTTATTCGGCTTCTAGTTTTAATTAATGATGCCTTGTTAACTATCATCGGTTGATTACTTTCACAATCGTCTTGTCAGTTTATTTGCTGTACGTATTTTGCTTGACTAATTTATTGATTTTTATTTTATTAATATAAATTGCTTGTTTCTTTTTAATTATTTTTATGACTGAATTATGAAATGCTGTCATTGTTAGCGAGATAATAAGTTATTTTAATATTTGTTATTTCACAAATTATATTGGTTTAAAAAAGTGTTGTACCAAAAGGACAATGCCCAGTGGGCTATGGGAATCTGTACCAACTTGCATCAATTTGAATTTACTCTCAAAGGTCTAACTTTTATTTACCTTTTCGCTACCAACAATATTTTTTTCAATGTCTAACCGCATTTCAAAATATTTAAAAATGTATTTTATTTTATTTTTTTATCATGTTTGCCTGCTCAGCTAAAGTTTACTTGGCAAACAAGATTTTTATGCTCAATGTCCACTCACGAAAATAGGTGACAGCTGGGATCGGAACAGAATAGTTGACGTGCGTAGGGCTTAGTCCGAACTTGCATTTTAAAACTCTCTACTCTCGAGCCGAGAGTCGTCTCTCGGATGTTCTTGTATTTTTGTATGGATATCCGAAAGACGACTCTCGGCTCGAGAGTAGGGAGTTTTAAAATGCAAGCTCGGACTAAGCACTCGGAAGTAGGAAATTGATAATCAAGTTTTGTATAATTAATTTTAATTTTCTAAACCCGGTTAAAATAGACTGTTAAAAATTAACAAAGAACACATATAAATAAAATATTAATATTGATGATAATTAGCTTGTGACGCAATCTGGTACAGGGTTTGGGCAATGTTCTTTTACGCGTAATTAAGAAACGGCTGATTGTAGCTTGTATCAATACTATTATGACAGGAAACTCACCTAAAGGATGCAGCTTGACAGTCTGGTTCCTCTCGACACCAGCCCTGGCACTCGTAAAGTGACAGGTTTCGTACTGTATAGTATGCAGTCCCCGTGAAGTCCAGATCTGTGAGCTTCTCGAATGCAGTTCGACCTATTTAAAAAACATATGTTGTGAAATTCAAGCGCATTATCTTATGCAATAATGGAGCATAAGACGAGTATCAAGGGTACTTTTTTGAATATCTGTATTTTATGCTCCAGGTTTTGCAAACTGGAAATTAATTCATAAGGATATTAGTTTAATATATCTCTAGAACGCGATTTAAAGCAGTAAAATGCTCAGATAATTTATTACAAAATTGTTGGCGAGCGGTTTTAATTCCTATGTTAGTTGGGCATACAAATAACACGGTTATTATTCAAAACGGTACAACGTGATAGTAAATTGTAGAAAATAAGACTTACATAGCACAGTTGAAGTTTGCAATAAAAAAAGCACTAGCCGCGCCACGCGCAGCGAATCGCCCCTCATGCCGACAAAGGCACTACCTGAAACAATAAACAAATTATTCAATTTAACAAATCATAGTAAAAACAAAACACGTTTGACTATTAGGTACATACCCAGCAAAAGCTTTCGTGAAAGTTACACTAAAGTAAATAAATATGTATCGATATCGAGAGAATACATTATTTTTCATGATATCTTAGAAATGACACAAATATTATTTATACGAGTTGAATCGAAAGCCGGTCAAGCGCATTACCAGCAAATTGTAATGCGCTAGCTAGCTCTTATTATCCACTTAGGCAGGCCAGAATTTAGCGTAATTCATTGTAGCATCCGCACCGAGCACGTACTGCAAATTCCCCAATCAATTCGGTATGATAATAACTTTATTGCTACTCAATTGCACCAAAGAGAATGCTTAAAAGCATGTTACGTTAATTACATGGTCGGCAAACAGGTCAGGCAGACAATCACATCATGGATCCACGAAAGCCAATAGGAAAGTCAGTGACACGAATTTTCATTTACTTTTTTGCATCGCAATATCGCTTTCACTAATCTTTTTATAAGAATGAATGACCGCTTGTAAAATGTGAAAGTGCATTATTGTGTGGAAGGTACCTATTATCTGGCTCTGCAAAGACTGAAATAATTTCGTACACGATACATGCTCATTGATTTGAACTACTTTCAACTCATTCATACCATTTCTGCGTGGTCGAGACACGTTTTAAATTGTGTGTCGTAAACTCTTTGAGGCAATCAGAGAAAAGAAATGCATTCGATGTGTGTCCATAAAACTCATTATACAAATTGCATTTACAGATACACCCATCGATATACCGCTATTTTAATTTAGGTTGCTTTCTCAAGAGACACTTGGTCAAAAGTTACTTATTTGGGAATCCGGTTAAGTTGATATATCGACAACATCAGGGATATATTAATCGAGTACTATTGCTTAGGGCTATTAATGTACCTACCCACTCGATACAGAATCGAGTGGGTGACTATTTAGACGTAAGAGTGAACTTTAGTACGGTTTGAATACAGTTGGTATTTCAAAAAACAATTTGCACTAATCAAGCCATTTTTAGGATAAATAATGTAACTTATGTCAATAGTACTTTGCCCATAAGCGTGTAACAAATCACACTGCGAGTGGTGGCGATAGAACCATTCAAACTTAAATATTGTCTTTAGTTAAGTTTATATTATATCAAACCGACATTCTTTTGTTTAGGGGTTTATATTTTTAAATGTGTCTCAAGCATTTAAATTGTACAGTGATCGCGTCCTACTCGAAGGGCGTTTACTATAAGTTCTAAATGTGTCTCAACTCCATTTATAGTGAATTTGTGATCGCGAAGTTAATGTCTCGGTACTGACCAATTACTTTAACTTTAACAAACCACAATAAAACGGCTTTGCGGTATCTGCGATTTAGGTTAAACTATTCCCAACGCTAACCCAACACAGATTTGCGTTAGCAGCTCTATTATATGCAAAACGACGTGCCTAATCGCTGTTTTGATCTGAATACCAAAATGCTCGGGTAATGAATAAAACTTTTCTCATAAATTGTCATTGCGATAGTGATTTTTTTCTTTCGAATAGCATCTTTTTCACAACCCTCTTGAGAACTACCTAGATCTATACAAAATCCACACGACATACCCATCACGACTTTAAGCTCCTACTCTATACAATCCAGTAACATACTCGATTTCCTTTTTCGTCAATACTACCCGTTAATCCCAAAACAAAACAAAGTCTTACCTAAAACACCGTGACATTTCACAGCTCGCACGGCTGGATATGGTAAAACAACGGAAGGAGCGTTACAGTTACTTCACCTATACTCCACTTTCAGCACAGATATCTAACGCCGGAACATTACTCCAATGATTGTAATTCAACAATGAACTACAATAAATTTACGGCTGGTTTAGTACTGTTATAAGAAGTATCCGAGGTAGACGGATCTGTAGCATCTCATAGATCTTATCAGTGGATAGATTTTCCGCTGCTTTGCTTGCGCTGAGAACTGCTACTCCACTTACTCATTGCAATTTTATTAGCAAAAAGTTTAACGTTTCATGAAAGTAATACACGCTTGACGGCAATATATGTATACGTACAAACATAAACTTGCTTACTTATAATATCAATATCAAATATGTGCCTGCTATTAACGGCTATTCTGAAACGTTGATAATCAACCAATCAACCAATTTGATGTTTTGGTTGATCAACGTTTCAGAAACCGGCCGTCAATGTTTTTTGGTAAAATAAATGTAAAAACAAGACTTGGTATAGGATACCAAAGGATTTTAGGTAAAATGTGACTAAACTGTAACATAAAATGTAACTAAACTGTAACATCTTGTAGCAAATAAATAAGTGAGTATTACAAGTGCTTGAAATAATTACGGGTAAGTACAGGCTGATGACGTGACGTATGTCACATAATGTTTGCAACAGTTATATCACGCTTAGCGCGGCGCAGCGGGGCGCAGCAACCTTACTGTGCGCTCAAATTGCCCAATTTAACGGTGAAACATAGACATTAGTATATGGTACCACATACTTATGAGGGAAGCAATTTATTGCTCTATATGAGAGCTGAATGTCACTGTGGCGGATGTTGCGGCAATATAGCGACGGAAGATACAAGATAGAAAATACTTTTTTAGGCCCCACAATTTATATATAAACAGTAATAAAAACAATAAAACTCACATGGCTATGACACACAATGTAGCTGTCTTGTTTGCAAAAAAAACACGCTAATAAATCCAATATAAACCCGTTCAAAATCAAGTGCAAAATATTTTTTATCAGAATAAAATATTCAAAATATATACGCATTTCAAACATCTGTTACTGGATAGATAAATAATTTGCAAAATAATTCTGAAAGAAACCACCATAAGATTATAAAAGCGCGATCATCTCATTTTACATGTCGCCTGGAAACCGTCTACGAGAAATAAAAAACATGAACACCGTCATAATAATAAAGACAAAGATAAGACGGGTTACCAGTCGTAGTTCACTTTAGATATTGCAGTAAAGTACTACATACTATCTGATCTAAGTGCGACTATCTAATGAGCTGCTACATTGTCGTGTGTAACTTTTAAGTTTGCTAGCTGTAAACACTGAACATCGTTAAAGGTTTGTTAGCTGAACGGTAATTTAATGCAATTAAAGTTGCAAGCTTTACTATAAAACTTCTAAGATTCAGTAAACTTTTTTATTAGTTTTATTTTATACTAGCTGACACGTGCCCACTTCGTTGGGGATAATTTTTATTAAATAAAAAAGTAAGACATATGCTGTCGTTGACTTGTGGCTTTTTTGTAGGCATTATCAAGCTCCACATCTTTTCTGTAGAACACTTCTTTCATAGTTAAGGCAGCGTTCGTAAGAAACGCTTTCATTCGACCGTTTTTTCTCCGATTCATTTTGCAAAACGGACTACCACGTAAAAGCCTTTTTATTTTTCAGCAATAATGTAACTTTCTATTGATGAAAGAATTTTTAAAATCGGTTCAGTAGATGCCGAGATTACCCCTTACAATTTAACAAATACACAAACTTTACCTCTTTATAATATTAGTATAGATTAAGTAAGTATATTACACATATATATATTTTTTTCCTAACCTATCTCGTCCCACTGCTGGGCAAAGGTCTCCCCCATATCCTTCTCTCTGCTTTCCGCTTTCGTCCTCCAATCCCTCTCGAAAGCATCGAGGTCGTCCCGCCATCGCCTCTTTAGTCGGCCTCTACGCCGCTTTCCGTCTTCAGGCAGCCACGGTGTCACGATTTTGGACCATTTCTTTGAGTCCATCCGGCTAATATAACCTGCCCAGTCCCACTTAAGCCTCGCGGTTTTATTGCCTACATCTGCAATACCAGTGAGCGAACGCAGCGTAGTGTTTCGCACTCGATCGATGCGCTTGAAACCAAAGATGCTACGTTCCATTGCTCTTTGGCAAATCTTGAGTCTGGATTTCTGTGCTTCAGTCAGTGACCATGTCTGCGCACCGTAGGTTAGGACGGGCAGAATGCACATGTCGATGAGTTGGCGTTCGATCTCCTTATCCTGCCTGTTTTCGAAGCTCGCTAACTGGCCCAAGTAAATGTACTCATCAACAACAATATATTTTTTATAAAATATTATATATAAAAAAAAACAAACCATCTAAGTAAATTATGTTTTTGTATGAGATTATTAGCACCCCCTTGAATATTTAATATTTTGTTTTTTTTGTTTTAAAATATTTATTCGTCATTAAAGCGGTAATCGAATACGCAACCCTAAATAACTTATCAAGATAACTCAATCTAACGGAACTATTGCTAAATACCGACCGACTTAACACATTGCCAAAACGCACCGATAGCGCGATCTAGGATTTGTGCACAGTAGCGCCATCTAGTGGTAAACACAACAAATTTCAAACTTTACTCGATTTGAGTATTCAAGTGCGACGGCGCGATGGCTTATTTCATGTATAAGTTTGGTGTTTAAATACCGATTTCTATGATTCTTTTTTTATTGAATAGGTAATAATGTTAACTTTTTTTAAATTTGGGATGACTGAGAGTCTTATAAACGTAAGAGTAAACAAATATAATCAGAATGCTCCGAACTGCTAAGCTATCAGGAGTTACACGTGTTATTGTGAGTCAACCATAAAAGATAGACATATGCTGTTCAGGGATATTTTTTAGATAATTTAATGTAGAATATTTCCGTCATACATGATTTCTACGTAACTTTAACCATTAAGGCTGCACACGCGACGGAAGCTTAAAAAACGGAGTAACTTCTCCCGTTTTCCCGACATTTCCCTTCACTACTCAGCTCCTATTAATTGTAGCGTGACGAAAAGTATCCTATAACCTGCCCAGAAGTATGAAGAATAATCGTACCAAGTTTCATTAAAATCCGTCGAGTAGTTTTTGTTTCTATAAGGAACATACAGACAGACAGACAGACAGACAGACAGACAAAAATTTTACTGATTGCATTTTTGGCATCAGTACACTGAGAAAACTAATAGTTAAATTTCTGAATGTTGATTCCTTAACAGTTGAGTCAACAATAAATTACGTTGTGACAACCGTAGTACTACATTTAATAGAACAAATTAAAAAAAGTTAAAATCTAATTGTTGTTACAACCAAAAAAATGGGTTAAGCTAACATATTTTTTCATGTATAATCGCATAGCGGTCAATTTAACTAATAATTCGGTAATGTCAACATAATGCTAAGTTGAATCAGCAAATGAACTTAGTCAAAGTTACAAAATTAATTCAACTATTTGCAAATATTTTAAACAACAAAGCAAATTGGTTAAAATAACTATACGTGAATAGTTGTCAACACCTAACATTTCATTACATAGTAGAATCAACAGATACATTTAGTCAAAATAACAAAAATATTTTAACCTTTTGCTAGAAATGTATACAACCAATAAATAATGTTTAATTCAACCATATTGCAAAAGTTGTATCAACAAGCGATCGTAGCTAAATTTACAAAATTGATTCAACTATTTGCAAATATTTTAAACAACAAAGCAAATTGGTTAAAATAACTATTGTGAATAGTTGTCAACCCCTAACATTTAATTACATAGTAGAATCAACAGATACATTTAGTCAAAATAACAAAAACCTTTTTAACCTTTTGCTATAAATGTATACAACCAATAAATAATGTTTAATTCAACCATATTGCAAAAGTCGTATCAACAAGCGAACGTAGCTAAATTTACACAATTGATTCAACTATTTGCAAATATTTTAATAACCAAAGCAAATTGGTTAAAATGACTATTGTGAATAGTTGTTAACACCTAACATTTCATTACATAGTAGATTTAACAGATAATTTAGTCAAAATAACAAAAATATTTTAACCTTTTGCTAGAAATTTATACAACCAATAAATAATGTTTGATTCAACCATATTGCAAAATTTGTATCAACAAGCGAACGTAGCTAAATTTACAAAATTGATTCAACTATTTGCAAATATTTTAATAAACAAAGCAACTTGGTTAAAATGACTATTGTGAGTAGTTGTCAACACCTAACATTTCATTACATAGTAGAATCAACAGATACGTTTAGTCAAAATAACAAAAATATTTTAACCTTTTGCTAGAAATTTAAAAAAAAACAATAAATTATGTTTAATTCAACCATATCGCAAAAGTTGTATCAACAAGCGAACGTAGCTAAATTTACAAAATTGATTCAACTATTTGCAAATATTTTAAACAACAAAGCAAATTGGTTAAAATGACTATTGTGAACAGTTGTCAACACCTAACATTTCATTACATAGTAGATTTAACAGATAAATTTAGTCAAAATAACAAAAATATTTTAACCTTTTGCTAGAAATTTATACAACCAATAAATAATGTTTGATTCAACCATATTGCAAAAGTTGTATCAACAAGCGATCTTAGCTAAATTTACAAAATTGATTCAACTATTTGCAAATATTTTAATAAACAAAGCAAATTGGTTAAAATGACTATTGTGAGTAGTTGTCAACACCTAACATTTCATTACATAGTAGAATCAACAGATACATTTAGTCAAAATAACAAAAATATTTTAACCTTTTGCTAGAAATGTATACAACCAATAAATAATGTTTAATTCAACCATATTGCAAAAGTTGTATCAACAAGCGAACGTAGCTAAATTTACAAAATTGATTGCAAAAACAGACTCGCAAGGTTCTAGCAAATTGCTCTGGAATATCATCTTGTCTATAATCTCAACAAGTGCACAATGCACTCTTCCAATGTAAAACAAAAATGATAGGAAAGACCGGGAGGTTCTCTCTAAAGATTACTATATGGCTATACAAAGCGGTGATCAGGCCAAGGTTGGCATATGGCGTTCTGGTCTGGTGAACGAAGACAGAACTCTCGATCACCATCACCGGACTCCAATGGTTCCAGCGACAAGCCTTTTTAGCTATCACTGGCTGCATGAAAACCACCCCAACAGCAACCATGGAGATAGCCCTATAAATAACTCCACTTGACCTGTACATACAACAAGAGGCCAGCTAGCTGCCATCAGGTTAAAGCATCTAGGCATATGGTGTAAAAACCTCACCACTTCACACGCTAAAATTTATTCATTAAAGGGCAATTTTTTATTTTTTTAAATATCAGCCTCTCAACTCCGCCCCATGTGCCATGAAATAATTTCAGTTTTTTTTCTATGCAAACTTCGGAGATAAGGGACGGTTTTTTTTTACATTTTTCGTCAAAACTCAAAAACTACTTATATTTTATACGCTTTAAGCAGCGTAAAAAAAATAAGTGCTTGAGAATGTGCAAATAGCGCTCTTTCATATGATACCCCACATACCATAGTAGCCCCACTTCGATTTTTTAGACAAAAACTGTTCCAAATTTCAAGTTGATAGCATTAGTACCTAGTTCGTGAGATATACGGTTGATTTGGTTAGGTTTCCTTTGCCGCTGCCGCGGAGCCGCATAGCAAAATTAAAACCAAAACAGGGTTCCCAACTAAAGGGTATTTCCCCCAAATTTTGGCGGTAAATAAGTGGAATGGGATTTTTTAAGGGGCTTTATATTCATATCTTTATTTGCATTCCATAACGTGTGAATATCTTATAATGAATGGGCTTAAAGCTGAGGTACAGTTACGGACCCTGTATAGTTTTAGGTTTTTTTTTATTTATTTTATTTACAAGTATTGGCCCTGAAATAACCCAATTTAGCTAATCTACTTAATTTATTGACCAAGCGACACTATAATGACAATGACAACTAAAGCAATTAATAAAATATAGCTGGTTAGTTGCTGTGTGATCGTGAATTTTAATACATATTTTTCCTTGTTCTTACTTAGTTTTCTTTAAGGCCTAAACATTCATTGCGAAAACAATCGATGTTTTAGAAACATCGATGTATTTCTCAATACATTATATTTAATGTATTTTTTCAAAATTATGTTAAGTTATGGTACTGTAAAATGTGACCTGGCAACACTGTTGACTTCAATCAAATCCAACCGCATCTCCGCAAGTGCGCGTTCGTTGCGTTTGTTTAGTTTGCCCGGCGCCGCCGGCGCCGGCGCCCGCGACGTACCTACTAAACGTTAGACTTTTATTTGAATTATTAAAAACTCACTGCTAAAAGTGGTTTAATAGAACAAACCAAATAAAAGGTGAGTTTAGTGATACGTATCGTTGATTCAGTGGTACCTTAAGTAAATATGGAAGATTTTGAGAAATCACTGGTGCCAGTATATCTCCGAGACTGGGGTTTATCTGAAGAGACAATTAAAATTTTTTGTGGTAAGTACTTACCTTACATAATATAATGTATGAAACGCCAGTCTGATCATGATGAAATTACTAATTGTAGCTAAATAAGTAATTTATCTACAAGTAGGTAAGTAACATAACATAGATTTTATCTAGCTCGTAGTAGTTTTATGTACTCAGTACATAAAACAGCACTGAGTACCTACTCAGTGCTGTTACCTACCTAGGTAACCTAATACGAACAAGAAGTAATAAGTTAAATTAACCTAGATTTTATGTAGATTGCACCTAGAATATGTGGTATTGTTTCTACCACATATTCTAGGTGAAATCTACATAAAATCTAGGTTAATAGTAGCAGGGTCTTTACCCGGGGGTGCAAGGGGTGCGGTGCACCCGGGTGCGGAGCGCCCGTGGGCGCCTGCCGAGCGCTGATTAATGAATATTTAGATATTTCATTGAATTTAACGCCATTGCACAGCTTCATAATACAGGTTACGTACGACAAATACGCAACATTAAATATAAAAAAAATTGTCATCAACAATAATCATTGTTCGTTTTACTTTTATTGCGCTTTCGGTGCTTGTCATACTGCTCATGATGTGCAAGTTAAAATGACTCTTATTACCTACTACACAAATATGTAACAATTTTATTTAATAATACGCGCGCGGCAAATTCTCTAATCCAAAGAGAGTCTTTGACCTGTGCCGCCCGGTCGCCCGCACTTGAAGCAAAATGATCTCTAAGTCAAAGTCAATAAAGTGTAAGTTCATTAAAAATGGGCGCACGGCGCGACAACTTTTCGTCCGCCCTTTGACAAAGCCGCACTTAAAGAAAAATGATCTCTATAACACTACAATTAGGTATAAGTTCATTTGAATTTACAGTGCGGCGCGCGTCGCGTATGTAGGTATGTGTCGGTGAGTAGAAAACCAGGGCGGTAGACATAAGACGGCACTGCAACGTATGTAGGTAGGTATACCTACACATAATACTACAAGTTTAGGTACCTAGTAGTAGCCACTAGCCAGTAGGTAAGGTACCAAGGTACCTAGTTATTTTTTATAGTAAACTACCAAGATCGCGTACCCAAAACTACGATAGGTTAGGTGGTAGGTTGGTAGGTACCTGAGGAACTTACGTATCTAAGTAATAATATTTGCTTTGTTTTTCAGATAATGAAATCACTATAGATTTACTCCCAGAAATATTAGTGCCGCTTATTATTCAGAGTCGGTGTGAGGAAGCTGGAAAAAATAACCCATGTAAGTAAACCTATCTCTATTATTTTAATCTCACTTGTTAATTAATTATAGGTACTAAATTTAATCTCTATTTATAGGTAATTAGTATTATTAATTTTTAATTACCTATTTATTTAGGTAGGTACTTACCATAGGTTATGGAAGCACTAACAAAATGTAGTGGGTAGGTATATCAAATACGTCACAAAATGTTATTTTAACACAAAAGTAATGTTAACTTATACCTACGCGTAGTAAGGTACGTACGTACTACCACAGAATAAGTAATAGTACAAGTACAGAGGTCGACTCTAAGAGAAAAAAAATGCGAATTTAAACCTACTTACAACGCGGCTAAAGTTCATGCGCGACAAGCTTTTATTTATATCAATATACATTTTATAATTTAATATAATGATGGGTTTGATTGCATTCAAAATTTATTTTGTTCGTTTTAGAGCATTTAAATAAAAGCTTGTTTTAAAAAATGATTTTTAATTAATATTTTATTAGTACCTAGTTTTGAATCATTCGATAATATTTCTGTTGAGTTTTTATTGTCACAGCGTGAAGTCTCTAGTTAAGTCGCACGGATAGCAAACTAGAAAATCTAAAGTTTTAACTTGGTTTATTATTTTACAGGAAACTGCATCGGAAGACACTAATTCTGCTCCTGCAAACCCTACAACGTGCTCTAGTCATAGTAGCTTATGCTGTAGCGTAAAAACGAATGCTGACCTAAAGCAAATACTTAATGTAAGTTTGGATTCTTCATAATTTTATTATGACACACACGTTTTCCTTATGTTTTTTTACTTTTTTTTGTACACATGTTTCTTACTTTTTTTGTACTGTTCTATTTTAGAGTATAGATATACCCACCATTCATAATGAGAACAGATATGGAAAACTGGTTCTGGCCCGTCTGAAATCAAGCTACGACTAGCGATCATATCTAACAAAAAGCATTGTGGCGTGGTATATTAACAAATATCAGTGCATGAAAAAAGAAGACTTCATTGTTTTATCAGAGGCTATCACTCGCTTTGTTCCAACAGAACATAAGGTTTATATACCTACTAGCCTATTTATGATACCTATAGTACATTCTTTACCAAGTACCCTACCTACCTAGTATAAAAAATAATAGTAGTGCGACGTACCTAGTTAGTGACAATAGTGAGCGATATGTAGGTATGTATCTATGATGTGTATCTCCGTTATATTACTTATACCTACCTATTATATATTTTTCATCTTTAAAGTCGTCGTAGTCGTAGAAAGCGTAGTTATCGTAGTGCGACGTAGTTAGTGACAATAGTGAGCGTCATGTTCCTGTCTATGTATATGTATCTGTATCTCCGTTATATTATATACCTATATCTTTCATCTTTAAAGTCATACAGTAGTAGTAGAAGCGTAGTTATGATTCCTTTCAAAAAAATGGTCATAATTTGACACATACTAGTGTGTTTACAAAATTGATTCAAGTTTATACCACTACTCATGTTCACTATCCTTGCATGATTTTTTAGGAAACCTACTACATCCCGGCCATAGTAACAAACAAAAAAACGATTCCTGCCAGAGGAAAACTAGTGGACAGGTATAACAATCAAAGACGCGTCCTAAAAAAAGAGGGGGTCATATCAAGGAAACGCAAATATAATGATGATGAAAAACAAGATTCTGAGGTCGAAGAGAACATAATCATCGGTAATACTTTAGTATAATAGATATTATGTTTGTTTAATATACCTACACATCGCTTTGCAATTATTTATCATACCTCTGCTTTTTGGTTTCAGAAAATGATGAGCTGGTCATCTGGCTAAAATACCATAAAGAACCGTTCCAAGAGGTGCGCAACTGGCTGGCAACAAGAGCGTACCGGGTCGAGAAAGACTATAATGATAAAACGAAACAACTGCAAGAAATATTACAAAAATATCCTATTTTGAAACAAAACTTTGGATATAAACTGGTAAATTACATTCAGATCTATTACTCACAGATTTTTGTGCTAGTGATGTGTTGTTTAGAAATAGAGTCTGTCATTGTTAGGTATGGTTAGGTTTTTCTGGTGTTAATGCAGGTACATACTGTTTGTTGGCCTTAGGCATTTTTTTTAAATATAGCAGAGTATGTCCTGTAGGTAACTACCCTTAAATTCTATTATTTATATAAAAAAGTGTCGCTACCGGTAGGTCTAGTCTGGCATGCAAATGTAATTACTACCGTTTTTTGGATCGTAGCGATTACGATTATTGGTTGTTAGGCCTAACAAAGTTTTATCACTATGGTGATTAAACTATTGTTAGGCCTAACAACTAATGGCGAATGGGCTTTACGCTATGATCCAAAAAACGGTAATTACATTTGCATGACAGACTAGACCTACAGGACGTTTAAAGTCGGGCCTTGCAACATAGGTTCCGCAGCTGGTTAGTTTTAGGCTAGCGTTCATAATGAACAAGCTATAAGTTAAGTTAAGTTTGTGAGTCTGTCAACTGTAATGGTTAAGTTTTATTCTGGCGTTAATGCAGGTACATACTGTTTGTTGGCCTTAGGCATTTTTTTTAAATATAGCAGAGTATGTCCTGTAGGTAACTACCCTTAAATTCTATTATTTATATAAAAAAGTGTCGCTACCGGTAGGTCTAGTCTGGCATGCAAATGTAATTACTACCGTTTTTTGGATCGTAGCGATTACGATTATTGGTTGTTAGGCCTAACAACTAATGGCAAATGGCCATTACGCTACGATCCAGAAAACGGTAATTACATTTGAAAACTTAGGTACTAAACGTATTTGTTAAATCTACTAATAATTGTTAGTTTGTTTGGCAAACTTTGACATTCTCTCGCTAAATGTCTATACGTATTGGACGATTTGCTAGTTGCTTCATTTGAATACTATAAGTTGTATTATGTGTTTATTATGTTTAAATAAATGTTTAATAATGATCTATAACTTTTTTATTTAACTGTCTATAATTAGATTTCCTTTATAGGTAGGTAAGTATTTTCATGAAAGTGTATTGTAGAATAAGCCTGCATTGAGTGGTGTCAATATTATATTGGTATTTTGTAATTAGCTAAGTAATAAGTTAACCTGAAATGTAAAAAATACTTGTTTATACAGAATTTACTTTAATATTATGTTTGTAAAATCAATCTGCATTTTCACGGAAGAAATAGGTATAATGTTGAATTAGGCTTTGTTGTAAACCTATCACTACATTACATACATACACCTCTAGGTGTATGTATGTAATGTAGTGATAGGTTAGAATAGCATTTGCACTTATCATGCCGGCATAGTCCAGTATCAAACCATAATGATCACCGGACAGATCATTTATCATAGCCTACATGGTAAGTACAAAAGTAAGAGATTGCTTTAAGCGATAATACCGCCAATTGTATTACCCTAGTTTAAGTTTCTTTTTTTTTATGTACTTACTATGTCTGTGGTATATGCAATAAAGAGATTTGTATTGTATAGTATGTTATTCTAATCTATTGAGGCGTATCGTTTCAACATTACACCTTTGTCAAAAATACTTTATATTGTAGGTAAATATTACTAATAAATGCAGGTTGATTTTACCAATAACAAGTAATTTTAACTAAATGTCACATGTCAATACTACATTAACAACAGTCAAGAATGCCAATATCGAAGGTTAATTTTACCACTAAATTTAGTTTATTCTAACCTATTGTTACTTGTCGATTCTACATTACACTTTCGTCAAAAATACTATTATGATCTAGGTAGATTTTACCACAGAGCAGAGGTTCATTTAACAAAACACCACAAGTTGTTTCAACTTAAAAATACAGGTTAAGTTTATCATGAAAATTAGGTTGTTACAACTTAATTTCACATGTTAATACTACATTTACAACAGTCAATAATACCAATATACACAGGTTAATTTTACCACCTAATTTAGGTTATTCTAACCTATTGCTACGTGTCGAATCTACATTACACCTTTGTCAAAAATACTATTATGATCTAGGTAGATTTTACCACAAAGCAGAGGTTCATTTAACAAAACACCACAAGTTGTTTAAACTTAAAAATACAGGGTAAGTTTATCATAAAAATTAGGTTGTTTCAACTTAATTTCACATGTTAATACTACATTTACAACAGTCAAGAATACCAATATACACAGGTTAATTTTACCACCTAATTTAGGTTATTCTAACCTATTGCTACTTGTCGAATCTACATTACACCTTTGTCAAAAATACTATTATGATCTAGGTAGATTTTATCACAAAGCAGAGGTTCATTTAACAAAACACCACAAGTTGTTTCAACTTAAAAATACAGGTTAAGTTTATCATGAAAATTAGGTTGTTACAACTTAAGCACTATGTACTTAAAAATACAGGTTTAATAATATAGTTAAAATAACTATTTCAAAATAGTGTTAAAACAACCTAACTGGTGGTTTGGTTAAATTTACCTGTTACAAGTAATTGTTAAACTAACTTAGCTCATGGTTTGGTTAAATTTACCCTACAAGCAACATATTTAAGGTTGATTGATTCAACTATTTAATAAAGGTAGGTTCTATATCAACCTATAATAAACTAGTTGATATTACCATTTCAAAACAGTGTTGAAACAACCTCACTGGGTTTGGTTAAATTTACCTTTAAAAAGTAACAATTTCGGTTTGTTTGATTTAACAAATATTCTATGTAGGTTCTATATTAACACAAAAAATAGGTTGAATAAATGTTGATTCAACTAAATAATTTTTTCAGTGTATCGATCACTAATCACCCCCTGATAGTTTTTTTTTTAATATATTTCATGTACAGAATTGACCTCTCTACAGTTTTATTATAAGTATAGATATAGACTAGCTGACACGTGCCCACTTCGTTGGGGATAATTTTTATTAAATAAAAAAGTAAGACATATGCTGTCGTTGACTTGTGGCTTTTTTGTAGGCATTATCAAGCTCCACATCTTTTCTGTAGAACACTTCTTTCATAGTTAAGGCAGCGTTCGTAAGAAACGCTTTCATTCGACCGTTTTTTCTCCGATTCATTTTGCAAAACGGACTACCACGTAAAAGCCTTTTTATTTTTCAGCAATAATGTAACTTTCTATTGATGAAAGAATTTTTAAAATCGGTTCAGTAGATGCCGAGATTACCCCTTACAATTTAACAAATACACAAACTTTACCTCTTTATAATATTAGTATAGATTAAGTAAGTATATTACACATATATATATTTTTTTCCTAACCTATCTCGTCCCACTGCTGGGCAAAGGTCTCCCCCATATCCTTCTCTCTGCTTTCCGCTTTCGTCCTCCAATCCCTCTCGAAAGCATCGAGGTCGTCCCGCCATCGCCTCTTTAGTCGGCCTCTACGCCGCTTTCCGTCTTCAGGCAGCCACGGTGTCACGATTTTGGACCATTTCTTTGAGTCCATCCGGCTAATATAACCTGCCCAGTCCCACTTAAGCCTCGCGGTTTTATTGCCTACATCTGCAATACCAGTGAGCGAACGCAGCGTAGTGTTTCGCACTCGATCGATGCGCTTGAAACCAAAGATGCTACGTTCCATTGCTCTTTGGCAAATCTTGAGTCTGGATTTCTGTGCTTCAGTCAGTGACCATGTCTGCGCACCGTAGGTTAGGACGGGCAGAATGCACATGTCGATGAGTTGGCGTTCGATCTCCTTATCCTGCCTGTTTTCGAAGCTCGCTAACTGGCCCAAGTAAATGTACTCATCAACAACAATATATTTTTTATAAAATATTATATATAAAAAAAAACAAACCATCTAAGTAAATTATGTTTTTGTATGAGATTATTAGCACCCCCTTGAATATTTAATATTTTGTTTTTTTTGTTTTAAAATATTTATTCGTCATTAAAGCGGTAATCGAATACGCAACCCTAAATAACTTATCAAGATAACTCAATCTAACGGAACTATTGCTAAATACCGACCGACTTAACACATTGCCAAAACGCACCGATAGCGCGATCTAGGATTTGTGCACAGTAGCGCCATCTAGTGGTAAACACAACAAATTTCAAACTTTACTCGATTTGAGTATTCAAGTGCGACGGCGCGATGGCTTATTTCATGTATAAGTTTGGTGTTTAAATACCGATTTCTATGATTCTTTTTTTATTGAATAGGTAATAATGTTAACTTTTTTTAAATTTGGGATGACTGAGAGTCTTATAAACGTAAGAGTAAACAAATATAATCAGAATGCTCCGAACTGCTAAGCTATCAGGAGTTACACGTGTTATTGTGAGTCAACCATAAAAGATAGACATATGCTGTTCAGGGATATTTTTTAGATAATTTAATGTAGAATATTTCCGTCATACATGATTTCTACGTAACTTTAACCATTAAGGCTGCACACGCGACGGAAGCTTAAAAAACGGAGTAACTTCTCCCGTTTTCCCGACATTTCCCTTCACTACTCAGCTCCTATTAATTGTAGCGTGACGAAAAGTATCCTATAACCTGCCCAGAAGTATGAAGAATAATCGTACCAAGTTTCATTAAAATCCGTCGAGTAGTTTTTGTTTCTATAAGGAACATACAGACAGACAGACAGACAGACAGACAGACAAAAATTTTACTGATTGCATTTTTGGCATCAGTATCGATCACTAATCACCCCCTGATAGTTTTTTTTTTAATATATTTCATGTACAGAATTGACCTCTCTACAGTTTTATTATAAGTATAGATAGATAGATATAGATAGATATAGAAGATAGAAGAAGATATAGATAGATTCTAGTATAGAAATGGGATATAAAAACATATTTGTGGTAACTTTTAATTGGCTAGTTTGGCTAGCTGTTAGTTTACCTAAACTTATAAAATAAAAATAAAACAAAAATAATTACTTTTCCTTTGTTTTTAGAAGTAAAGTAAAACCTAGCTTTATAAATTTAATTAAAAAGTTTTGGCTGAGGACTTCATTTCTTCTTCATCTTCGTGCCTTTTGCGACAAAAAATAATTAAACTTTATAAAATCTCAAGGGAAAATGTAATCTTGTCTAGGCCAATTAATTAAGTATAAGTGTCTATTAAGTTTTTTTGTAGACAATCCCCACAGTAGTTTGCAACGTTCACATAATCTAGCATGTAGCTTAGAGGTTATGCATGCATACGTTTTGATTACATAGGACAGGATCAACATGTAATCAAGCATGAATAAAGGATTTCATTAAATGCACAATAGCTTTGTATTCCCATCGCGCCGCGTAGGCGCCTCTAGATTAGTGGTTGGCTTTTAATATCCCACAATGATTACCGGCCAACCAACAATTATTTCCGTTGAAGTACAAAGGAATTATGGTTTATGTTTCCTGTTGGTATACAATATGTGATGGTCACAGCTTGAAGGTAGGGTAGGTTTGTACCATACGAAGTGCCTAATGACTGACTAATAGTCTAGTAGTGGGTGCATCTGTCGTAGGTTTGATTTAATTCCAATATTTAGCAATATATAACACGTTATGTACATTCTTAAACATTTTTATGTACTTTTTTTTTCTGGCTCGCACATTTTGTGCGTTTGCTTTGTTTTGTCATCATTTGCATTCGTACATTATTTTCTGGTTTTTGTCGCACAAAATATGAAATATATTAGCCATTTTATTATACCAACCAAATCTACTATTTACAGTATTAGACATACATAGTATTAGACAGTAAAAGCTCGTCCCTACTCACTTTCTACTAAGAGAAATTGTAATCAATTGGATACTGATGACATGTGTACAGTCATTAGTTCTTTATAATATTTGTGTAAACATAAAGAAAGCGACCCTGACCTAAAGAAGTTTAGTCAAATCATGTTTGTAAAATGACAACTCATCGCGGAGAAGCGCCAACCGGTCCAGAACTCTTCATAATTGTTTGATGATGACGTATGCCATTTTGAGGAAACCTACTGACTTAATTATAAACAGTGACTTGTTAATCAAATATTTTTATAGCTTAGCTTTTTAATGACGATAAATACTCTGTGGTGATCATGTCAATAAAAACAAGACTATAAGTTTTCATAAAAGTAAAAGTAAAAGAATTTGTAATTCTTTCTTGAGAATAAAAGTTTTGTTTTGCTTGTTGTGACTGTAATTTCGGTCATAGAAAAATAATATTTTGGTATAAAATATAGATGGTTTACTGAGATCGCTGATTGACTACCTGCTTCAATTGGTTTAGGGTGTGTTACAAATTGAACATGGTATTCATACTCAGTTAATTATTTTCATCACTAAGTTGTCATCAAAGCCAATATCGACTTCGTTTTGCTATCGTTATAATTCATTCAATATCTTTATAAATGGTAGCGTATGTGTTATTCTGATATATAAAGCTATATTATCGTATAGTTTCATTAAAATCCATTCGGTAGTTTTTGTGTAAAAGTATAAATTATACTCGTACATCCACACATCAATCCATCAATACAAACTTTAGCGTTTTTTACATTTGTAGGATAGTAGGATTACATGCAAAGTAGTGAGACTATACCCTAGAAACAGATAATAAGATTACCATGCTCTTCCTTATACCAAGCATCTCCAACGGTCCGAGGTCAAAGTA
Organism: Ecliptopera silaceata; assembly: GCA_932527185.1. NCBI lineage: Eukaryota > Metazoa > Arthropoda > Insecta > Lepidoptera > Geometridae > Ecliptopera > Ecliptopera silaceata. The sequence continues at coordinate 7,490,468 of OW052193.1, read as the reverse complement.
AATGTTCTAAGATAACCACTATCCTACGACTTAGTAGAATTTACGGTCTCTATAAGATCTTTGATGTTGGCCGTGGGTCAGAGGCGCACGTGCCGAGCCTGCTCCGCCTGCGATTAGATTTGTATAATCACACTAAACAAGTATCGAGATCTTTGAGTTTATATTTGCTGTCTACCCACAAACCAGGTATTTAATAGCATGTTGCCGTAAACAACTTGGTTAGACGAATGATAGGTATTTTATTATCATTTTATCTACTTCAAATTTTTTTTTTGACTATTTAAACTTTTTTTAATGTACTTGACAACATATGAAATGAAATGAAATGAAATGAAATGAAATGAAATGAAATGAAATGAAATGAAATGTTTATTTGACTCTCAGAACATACAGTGCTTAATCTAATTAGCCTACGTATCAGTAGCAACAGACAGGAGCTTAGCCTGTCCGTTGACATCGACAGCATGTTACATAAAGCACATAACTAAAGTATGGTGCACTACGAACCGGACTAGATTATCTGTGCCCCGGTGCGTAGTGCCCTCCTGCGAACACATATATTTCATTGGTAGAAATTTACCCTGTCGATCGAGTCTACACTGATACAAATCTTAAGATTTGGTCTATCGACTCGATCGACAGGAATTTAAATTAATACCAATTTACACAAAAATTGATGCAAAAGCATACAAACTCAGAACTTTATAATTAGACCATTGATACTCGGTAAGGCAGGGTAAGTAAGATGACGCTGTAAAGTTATATAGTTTAGTGTAGTGTAGTTATTAGTAAGTTAGTGCAAGTAAGTGATAATATTATAGTGTAACTAAAGAGGGGGAGTTGGTAGGGGTGAAAGAGTAAAATATACTTGAAACATGTGTTCCAAGATCTGACAATTAGTCTGTTTGATTCTTTGTAATGCGCATTTATTTATTCTAAATTGACGATTAACAGACACACATTACAACATAGGCCTACTTGTAAAAACTAGCACTGAATTACGATATAATGTTAATGCGTAAAACATGACTAAATTTCCTTAAAAATGCCGTTGAAATGTCAAATTATACTACTTTTGACTATAAACCGGTGCTTTGTACGTGCAACGACTGCAGCGGCGTGCCCAAAGGACTGATATACTAACAGGCTACAACAAAGTGTTTTTTAATAAAAGTTATGAGTCGAATAAAGCTTATAATAAATAGTAATAAAGCATACAATGCAGTCAGCGGAAAGTACAGTCGCTAATAAAATGAGCATACTATAGTAGCACATTAGAAATTAGCAAAATTTCTCGTGCTAAGTATATATTTGCCAAAATAACTTATTGAAGATCTTCGTAGTTTTTACATTACGAATCGGGCAGAAGTCACTTGCGTCAAACTGGAATGTAATTTAGTACTTTTACGAGTAAGACTTAATATGTGATTAATATGATTTGCCTGAATCGAGGCATATCTTTTTTTAAGAAAAAAATACAAAATCTATTCCAAAACTCGAGCTTTATATCTGATTTTTCTTGCTGAGCATACCTAGTAACTCATACTACTCGGTGCCGCGGTACAAGTCCGTATGTCACAGAGGTAGCCGACAATGGCCGAACTTGACCGAGCGGTAACGGTACCGTGAGCACTTGACGAGACAATGCGTGCGCGCAGGTTGCTCGGCTGACCTAATTATTACAGAACTGGGTTATCCTCGAATGCGTGTGAAATTTTATACTTTCACGCACAATATATGTTTTTGGAAGTTCCCATGGATTTGTATGCATGGTCATGGTTTTTTTTTCAATTATATGCATAGGCACGAGAAAATAAAATAGAATTTATTTCTTAGATTGTAGATTGTTTTGATAAGATGGTTAATTATGCGCTAACAGCCCGGTGTTCAATGCAAAATGCCTTAGGCCTTTCGTGTAAGCTCTGATAGAAAATAAGAATGAGAGTGAACAAACACACCTACGCAATTTACGGCGTCAGGCGATGCTATAAACTATTTTGAGTGTATTTTTAAATGGTTGTGACAATTTTATTTTTTAAATGCTTTCTTTTGAGAGTTATTGGTCTATTAAATAGGTGCTTACTTACGTCGTTCACAAAATTTCTGATTAGTTGATAAAAAAGCATAAAGCGTGATGTGTGAAATGTCCGCGAATATTTATTAATTATGCTTCTAATATCATAAAAATTTACATATTTAAGACACTCTGAAATCTAGGTTTAATTTTCTTAATATAAGTAGAACATTATTTTAAAGCTTTTGTAGCCTACCTTAGTCTCTATACTTTGTAAGATCTAAATAGGTAGATACATAATAAAAATAGTTTGTATCTCGTTCAGACTTCAAAATAGTCTTATTTTCATGTCTCTGTACATTAGCTGCTGCCTTTGCTCTATATTTAGCGTCACTAACCATAATTTGATGCTTCTAGTTAAACTGGGGTTGCGTGTATCCTACGGTATGCAAAGTCCGTGCCGTGTCGCAATCTAGTTACTAGCCGGTACAGTCAACAGTAAAACACTAACGATTGACCATAAAAAGGTTTCATTACTTGTACTTTGAATGAACCATTTTATGAAATGAACGTTGATGAGGGAAAGTGGTAGACGTATTTTTTTATTGAAGAAAAGTCATTAGTCTATGTTGTTTATTAATTTTATTTTCTCTTTAAGCTCTACCTTTAACTCCACACAATACAAAGATTAGCTGGAAGCAAATGCTTTTTAGCATTAAGTTCACCTCTGTACAATTTTATTTTTTAATCAAGAATTTTCAAATCAAAAGTAGTAGGTACTTAGTGTGCATTGGATGGTGACAATATTTGCATGCGGTAATTGGATAACATTTCATTTGTGGCAACGAAGGCTCGTGATTAGAGCACGGAACGTGCGCAGGAGTGTAACATCGCTGGGAATGCGAAGTCCATGATTTGTTGATGTTGCTATTAAACTGCTGAAGTGACTTAACTCGTAAATAAGCAATGTAAATGAACATTAATTAGTTAATTTTAATTTCGATAATTAATCAACACGCACACAGGACTGAATGTTCTACCTATTCGTTAGTAGTTTTCTCATCAAGTCATACAATCAATCTATGCATATAAAGTATCAAAAAGTACAAAAGCAACTCATATAAGTCAACCTTGATTACATGCACACATCGGATCCTTTGATGTCCATCAATAAAGCCAGCTTTCTTCGTTATATACTCACAATGCTTGTAATTGTAAGTTTGCTTGTAACATATACTTATTCTGTGCCGTGGCAAGGCCCAGCGAGACTAGACGTTGAATACAATTTACTGGATAAATCCGGACATCTTTTATTTAGAAGTGACAGCGAAGAGGATTTAACTAAACAAAACGGCCGTAACTAAATGTAAATTTATGCCCAGACATTGTATCGGACAATATAGCTTTCTGCAGGACGCTAACAAGGAAGCGAGGTTCTTGAGAGCTAGGCCGCAGCTAGTCACGCATTCACTGTCTTACATCCAACATGCATCAGTACAGGAATTCTAATAACCTTACATTCAAACTTAATGAACGGCCTTAAACGCAATGGCCTTATGTAAAGACTTCAGAATTCTGTAAGCCTTATTGAGTCTAGGGATGAGGACGGATATAAAGTACGTAAATCCTCGATTCCAAATCTTTACATAACAAATTTATTCTGTAGAGCCTATTAGGTGCAGTCTACTATTATATTGACGTGACAACGTCTTATAATTCGATAGAGCCGGCTGCACGCACGAAAAAACATGACTCATGAAGCGTTCCGGCGTTCCGGCGTTCTGAGGCGTTCCAAGATGTTTCGAACGACGATTTATTTTGCAGAACCGCTTACAATACCGTTCGTTGACGTTGTCACGTTCAACTATCGTCAGTAAACCGACTTTACAGACAACCATTTTTTTTTAAATGAACTTATCATCAGACATTAGAGATATATTTTTTTATTTTTTAACTAAACCATGGTTAAGATTTTTTTTATTAGAATAATGGCTTTAAATTATTTATAAATATTTTTATCGCAGTACCATTTTTACAATTATTCGATGTTGGTAAACAACATGGAGATTGAGAACTTTTATAATGTCATCGTTACTTTGCCAGCGCGTTATGCTACAACATCACGTCCCAACAACGTTATTTCTAGCTAGATATCGCCCTCACCTTTGAGCTGAGAACTCTACAAACAAGCATTTTAAATGTCAAAGTTACCGTTAGAATTACCACAAAAGTTCATTTCACAAACCCTAGCGTAGCGTTCAAATAGTTGTAGACGTTATTTGCAGGTTAAAGTGCAGAGAAATACACAAAAGCTTTATATAAGTTCATATAATAAGTGTTTACATTAAATGTCCAAAACGGAACTGCATCAAGTCAACATGTGGTCTAGCTCTTTGATCCATCATTATGGATGTGGGAACGTAGCTAAAAATAACTTAAAATTACCATGACTTCCATGACTTTTGACTGATTGGGGCTGGCAGACAGATGGATAAAATGTATATACCCATGTATGTACCCCAACGAGGGGTTCAGTGCCAAACTTATACCCCCTATTTAAATTGGCTTTAGCATTTTATCGGCTATTACATCGACCATTAAATAAATACTATATTTGCCTAGAAATACTCATTGTTGATTGTACAACTCCTTTGACCGCAGGGCATACAACTACCTCGCGATGCCTGTCACTCATGCTTACAGAAGTAGCCCTGTTATATCTCAATAGCCACTTATTTACTACAAAGTAAGCCTATTAGCTGTCAAGACATTCACGTTTGCTGTTTTACAAAGTCTTGTTATAGAAGGTAAAGATAAATACTTCTTTCATCGATCAATGTTGCGTAGAAAAATATTAACAAAAGATCTTATATTTATATTCAAACAATCAATCTGCTTCTTGACTTTTACAAAAGCGTCTATTGTTTGTTTTTTATCACACTTTCACTTTCGTTTATAAAGTAATTGTTTGATATCGTCGTGTATTTGAATTTCGATCGATCATACTTCACAAACAAATCACCTGCGCGAGCGCAATGGTGATAAATTCAGTCGATTGATGGAAGCCGTGTTTCGCCGCCCACGCGACTCTGTCTTGTGCCGACCAATCAAACAATGACGCTATAAATCATAGTAAGGACCAATGTCGACTATTGCGTATATCGACTATATGCTTTGGTACCAAGTGAGCTTTATTCCCTGATCGTTTAAAAGTCAAGTGGGTCTGGATATGTTGGTTGTGTTCTAGTGTGCAATCTTGTCTTATAAATGTCCAATTCAAACGCTTGACTGCGCAAAAAGAGTGATCGACTTGAGTTCACAGGCGTCTCACGGAGGTTCTATTGTTGTTATATCTAACAAGTATTTTACGATTTTATGCTCCTTATAGTTATTCTACACATAACATATTTAAAGTGTGTAATGTAAATTCATTTATATAGTAGGTACATACCCGCTTTGTATAATAAATATTCAGGTGTCGCAGCCCTCAAAATCTGTAACAAAAAATTAAAATTGATAAAAAAACAAATAATCAAAAAATAAAAACAGTCAGATTTAAAACTTTATAAGGATGATACTAAAAAAACATCTAAGTATATCAACACAGCTGTGAATATAAACAGAAAGTGTTGTATCTCAATAAACCGTTATTAATTAAGGTAGTGTTTGCCAAACACCGCAATTGGTGCAAAAGTCAACACGCACACTTTCTTTGTTCCAAATTGAGCTGTCAATTAGAAAAACTCCGAACAAATGAGAGTATTATAAGAGTCCTAAACGCTTCATCAATATGCATATGCATGTTGGTAGTCGATGCAAAATCATCGCTATTTTTATCTACATGAAGACATTGGCGCCACATCTCATTCCTCACTAATAACCAACATCAATTCTCTGGTCCCAAGACTTGGAGGAAAAAAGCAAGCTATAAAAAGAGTCATAAAAGTCTTTAAGTTTTGTACAACAAATCGCACCTACAATCGAAACAAATAATTAGGTTAAAAATAAACTATAAAAGACGTTCAATCTAGAAGAGGGAATCAAATGAATGAATATTGCTTATGATACAAAAAAGAGTCAAAGCTTTAAGTTCCACAGCTTGTTCGTAATTACTCCTTCATTCTTTGACTCACCACATCTGGCACAGCGACTCGCGAATTTTAACACCCCATTAATCATTATAGCAAGTGAAATCTAGCATCCGTTAAATTACTTTCAATTTGTAATGTGCGTCAGGCATTATTTAAAATTCAATTATTACTCTAATGGATAAAAGTGATAGTTCTTATATGAAGGTACTTTCTTCATTTCTTATTCTATTTTTGTTCTGAAGTCGGATCGCGAAAATATTTTAATGACTTTACCGTACCTAATTTGATAAAAAAAAATGTTTTATAATGATTGTATTTTTTTAAGATAGTAGATACCGTTTGTTGCGATAAAATCGTTAAAGAAAGCAACATGTCATAAATTCATGTTTGTGTTATCAAGATTTGCATTGTTTCACTAGACATTGTAAAATACGACTGTCGGCGAAACGGAATATTTAACCTGAACCTATTTAATAATCTCGCTACGAATTCATTTGATGTTAGAACAAGATGCTGTTCGGGATAAACGTGCACAAGCGCATTGCAAATAAACCACGGCACGATAGTTGTACCCACTGCGTTGTACTTAGAAAATGGCGTTAGAGCCGGGTCCATATCGCCTCGGGGTCGGTCGTGCTTTGAACGGAAAATAAAAGGTGAAATTCGCAATGGGAATGGTTCCTATCGGGGTCCAGTCGGCTCCCCTTTATCCGCAGCTGATCGCACTGGCCACTAGACAATGTGATGTGGACGGCGCGGGGGAGGGAAGCAGGCGAAGGGGCGCATGACCGCGCAGGGCGCAATGACCTTGCCCGCGCATTCCGCTTGCTCTGAAGGCTCCCTCCAGGCTCTCCCTATCCCAGTCTCCTTTAAATTATAAGGGAATAGCAAAATGTATCGCTCACATTGCAACACACAATGCCTATTCAATAGAGCTATTAGTGCGATAACGCATAGTGTAATATCTTTTTTGTTCGCTATCCTGAAATATTGCCTGTTCTTTATCGGGGATATATTTCAAACCTAGGTGGTCTCGGCTGTTTTAAAAGCCTCCGATTGATATGCGAAATATTTATAAGAACAGGTGGTGTATTTGTGTCGGAAACCTGCTTTATCAAATCGTCTGACCCATTACGCAATACTTAGATACGGTTTCAGAGCACCAGCTTTTGAGTGGAAACTCAAACACTTATAGCCTCTACAACGGCATGTCGAAACTAGGTTAATAACCTCTTAGAAAACATACAAAATGAATAGAGCAAACAAGCTGAGTAAACAGATCGCTTTTTAACAAGAATTCCTAAAAGCAACTAAAGTGTCGAACCTTGCTAGTTTTGACCTACATTCTCAACAAGGCATGGTATCATTTTTCTTAAATCGTAGCTGAATAAAATAATATTAACAAACAAATGCAGTGATCTTACGAGCAACGCTGACAATGCTTATGGCAGTGTGCTAGATATTGGTTGAAGTAGCAAATTGGCACCTAAAATAACGGATTCTGAAATAATCGGAAAACCACGAGTTTACCCAGAAACAGTTTCAACTCCAAATTGGTATAAAACCCACGCCAGTGGACGAAATGTCCACGAAGCGTAACATAAACACACATAACGAGATTGTCGGTATTGTTTGCTGAGAGCTGCGCCTACGCAGACTTCATTTCTGTGACTTTGAGTGTTCGCAACTAAGTGCGACCCATTTCTGTTTTGTTACTTGACAGCGTTGCATTCCTGTCATCGTGTTGGTATGTAAATAATCAAACACATACATGTCACCTATTGCAAACATTGATTACTTTTTGAAAGCAAAATACAAAAAACCGTGAAAGATGCTGAACTGAAAGCATGAAAAGCATTGTATATTGTAAAATATGCTAATCTAATTAGCAATTTATAATTTAAACTGACAGTGCTCACTGATGCTAAACTCGACTGATAATTCTAAGATTCGAAGAAATCCTGTTCGAAAGAGTTCGACAACCATCCATCAACTTGGATAAAAAAAGATGATTTTATTTGATTGTATTAGAATATTCAGTCTTATTACTTACATTCTTGACAATTTAACGCAATTCACTTATATCCTAATTATTATGGTGTATGAACGAAAACCTCCAAAAGCAAAATATGACGTCATTTCAGCAGCTTATTAAATCCACGCGTTTTTCTAAGATGGTTGCATACGTCAATGTCATATCTAGTGTACATTTTTACTCTTAGGATTATCGGCCTCAGCGACATTGAACTCGAACTTAAAATAAACTAGACTGTATTACGTCAATTACGTTGTATAATTGCTAGGCCAAGTGAAGACTGGTCGTGCCTTATACAGAGTATTGAATTGCATAAGCCGGGTTCAGTCATTACGGACACAGTTCAGCCTTTGGCTATAGAAGTGTTCAATCAAACAAAATGTAGAATTATTTTCCTGTGCTCTCAAACCGTGTAGAAAACATTGTGAGGAAACCCGCGCCGTAATCAGCTCCGCACGTATTAAAGTTGTCTTTCCTGTGGATAAAGCCGACTGGGCTGAGAGGATGGTGTTATAGGTGCTGGTCAAGCCCATGTAAAAAAAAAAAATCTTCCAGGCACAACAGCGTCCCGTATATCGGAGAATGGGTAAAAATGACCCATAACACTGTATAATTCATCTAGATTAGATGCAAAGGCCAACACATATTTTTGTAAACAGGCACCTATTTTATAGGAGGAAAAAGATAATAGCGTCAGTAACAATGTAGCGCCTACATGTAAAGTTGTCGTAAATACCAGACTTTGTGAATTCGCACTGAGCTGCTCGACTGTTCTCACGTTTGTTAGCTCAGGATGTTGTTAGAAAGTGTTAGTGTATTGGCAGATGTCTTTACTTGCGTAGGACTAACTTGCAACATTTGAAACTTTTCTCACTTTACTGAGAAGTAAGTTGACTAGAGTCAGAATTATACACGATATAGATTTGGACTTATGAGCCAAAACCAAATGCAAGATTGATCCTACTGCTAATATATATCTTCTGTTGTTTTTCTCCACGTTGACTAGAATTGTCACTCGGTGGCAAGTATCGGTAAACTTGTAAAAAAAGTAGGCGTAAAATGGCAAGGTAATTTCTTGACGCGTTTCATGTCATCGCACTCTTGTAGGCGCATGCCCAAGACCATAGATTACTTCGAATCGCAGATTGCATTCTCCAGCGAAAGTACACTCGACATAAAAATTCCGTTGCTCCATGAACTCTCTAATTCCCTGTACGCGCAATTAAAAGACGCAACCGTTATTTCTATCGAGTGTTCCCGCGACTATAAACAGTTCAGTTTGCTGCTGTTCTGATGCTAATCCCTGGGAATATTCGCTTTTGTGTCAACGATAGATAAGTAAGTTATTTAATCAGTTATGCGCGAGACTGTATTTTGTTAATTAGTCAGGCGGGTACTATTACCACTTTATTTGTTGGATGACGTTGTATTATTAAAGTTGTCAATTTTTTGTTTCTGAAACGGTAGAACAAAACATATATTCCTGTATGTTAGTGACAACAGTCGGTAAAACTCATGATTAATTAAATTTATTTCTATTATTTCTTGACATATTTTATTCAGCGGCGAGATCTTCATATGTTCTTAAACTATTGAAACGTTCACTATAAACTCAATGTTTATGCATATTGTGTTGTAAGTCACTCATATTTATCTATTAAGTATACATTTAAAGGCTTTCCGTATTCTTCACACATAGCTAATAAAAAAACAATTGTCTCCTATATTACTTTACCGTTACGAAACGTATGAAGCATGTTTTGTCTACATAATTAAGTTCAATGCTCATAATATATCATCGCGTAATTATCTAATTATCATACTTAATTACTTATTCAAATTAATTTACTTGCTCATTAACTTTTGTGACTGTGATTAAAACTTAGTCTCACAAGCAAGAAACGCAATGTTTCGTTAAGAATGTCGATGACACAAAATATGTTTTACAAAGCATAATCTTAACGGTGTTTACGTCATCACAATAAAATCAAACTATACACGACGATATCAAAAACAGTTATATACATCTCATATACAATCTGTGTCTGCTTTTTAAGGTAATATTAAGTGGTTTTCACTATATAAGCGCTTATAAAAAATCTATCAAGCAAGTAATGACTTAACTTTAGACATATGCTTGCCTACTTGCACTAATGATGCCCATAAAGTACTCCGACCCGTTTTCATTTTCACCCAAGGATTTTTGCTCATTACCTAGCTACATAGTAGCTAACGCGAAATTGCTGATGGTATTATATGAGTATTTTGATTTGAGCGGTATTTTTATAACCTTTGCAAAGAGTTTGATTGCTATGTTTCTACATGCTTCAAGGAAATTTTTAACTCTTCGTGCTGTTTTTATTGGCCTCATTCTTTTAGTTTTCAAGAATTTTTTACCACTATGTTGGGATGCTAGATAAACCAAAATTCCGGTAAGTTTTATAACATTTTAACTGCAATAGCCGTTCATTTATCGTAGTAGGTATCTGAAATGCAATAATCACGTCCGTCGTGTCGGACATTCTTTGTACCTTATCTTATATCTAGGCGAGATCGGATGCATCTAACGAGTCAACATGGAAGGTTGTCCGTTAGTAAAAATATGTTTATTTTACGCAGAAAATAACACATTTTAAATATCCCACAATTGAATTAAGTCCGAAATTAACGGTTCTAACCAAGTTAGGGACAATCAAAAACTAACCTTTTCGGTAAAATTATAATAAGTATCTAACCATTGGCATTTGAACAAACCGTGCGTCACCAGAAAAAAAACATACTCGCTTACAATTTGGTCAAAATGATGGATAAAAGTTATCCATAATTTTGACCTAACTGGGAGCGAGTATGTTATATTAGATTTGAGTAGGTACTATTACACAAAAGGAATAGCTGAAATATCGATTTCTAAAAAGTGTTTTTTTTTTACTACTATGCTCCATTACATTTTGATTGTTATTTTAAGATGCAAAACAACAAAAAAGAAACGCACAAACTATTTGGTCATTGATCTTCCTTTTTTGAGCATTTAAGTTTTGTACAAATACCAAAACAGATTTGCTTGATTTAAAACTTGTTTTTTTGAACGATTCATCCGCTACGCACGTTCTGTGCCAGTCGTACTTTTAACAAATAGTTTTTCACAACACAACTATAAAGTACTCAAAAAACTACTAGAAAAACGTATTATTTAAAGCTAAGTTCATTTGTTTTTTCGATATTATTTCCATAAATCTATGTGTATTCCATAGCGCCGAGAGCGCGTTGATGTCTAATAGTGTACAAACTTAGATTGCTATGTACCTAAAACGTTTTATATTTGTGTATATAAGCCTGTATTTAACAAATACGCGTAGTATAACGATTATTTGTTTAGAATCTTATTACATATTTTAACTTGTATAAAAATTTAATACAATAATAAAAAAACTTTTTGGGATATTTTTTTTTGAATGATGCCGTGAAAACGAAAAGAACAGAACATTGTGAATTTGTGAAAATCTGAACTATTAAGTACTTCACCTCTCTCTAGTCAACACTAATGTGTCTTTGCGTGATTTCTACAATTTATCAACTTTGATTGCAGTAATCAATAGAAAGTTAACGAGTCTTTCCTATACGCGGCTAATGTCTCAAAATTTTGAAAAGACGTGACTTATTTCGATGCCATTCGATTGAACCGTAGATAATCTTATTTCGCCAAGAGATCGGAAGCTGAAGGTAGTCTGAGGTTACTGACTTTAAAGCACGATGCCGTCGTCCCCCCCCACAATTATTATGTAAGTAATAAAAAATAAATATGCGGCTTTGATCCGACCACCACCAAAGATCACTAGAAAAGCTATAGATTTGAATCACCACGGTTATAGGGTCAAACTGCATCTTACGAGAGAATATTCAAAAATGACAGTGATCATTACAAGTTTTTTATGCTTAATTGGTGTGGGAAAAAGTAATTTGAGACATTATTCAACGTAATAGAGAATTAATATAGTGTCTGCAATACGATTATATCTGTAAAAATAAATACCAAACGTCAGTCAAACATAGAATCGATTAGTAATCGAAAGTTTACTATCGACCAACAAACAACCAACTCGCGTTGTCAGCTGCTTGTACAACATTACAGCTAAGCTACCAATTTTTCACTTCATTTGAATATCGGTTAGTAATCTTACCATCATCAAATAAAACCATAGACAAGATGAATGACATTATTCTTGTGTTATATTTATGTTCTGTGGCATATCTGACATGTAAGTATAGTGGTTATATTGATTACAATAACCAAACACATTTTATTCTCCAAGCTTATTATGAGTTAATACGGGACTGGACTGATATTAGGTTAGATTGTTTGTTTTGCTATTATTTACTTGGTAAATATGAAAAGCTAAAACGGTTTTATAAAAGTCCGCATTTAATAGGTATTATATCATCATAAATAACATCCCGCTGTTCATACTTCTCAAGCAGTTCACGCTTTAACTAAGCCATTGAATTATTTATACTAGATGCGACATACTTTACATTACACTATCTCTACATTAACATAATTGCATTCAGTGTGCGTAATGACTTCTACGAATAAAGACATGATATTGAAATTCATCGAGCGTTATGTTAGATCATAAACTTTAAGGAGTTTGATGGACCTCATCATTTACTAAAATGATCAACAATTAATTTATTCAAGGACAATCGTATTTGAAATAACTCTAGGATATATTAGATATTAGGATAATTGTAGTAAAGTTATAATTGGTTTCTATCATAGTATTTAGGTGCTAACTCTTTCTCTCTGTGGCAAAACATGTCTGAAGTTCAAGATCACAGCAATATCGTCATTTACTGGACAGTTTCACAGCGTCACTGTTTTAGCCATTCTAACTGTTTCAGAACTATCGACTTCTTTAAACTACAAAAACAGGAAATCTGTACCTCTACCATGAGTTGTCACAGTAAAATCACCTGACTTTACTACAGTAGTTATAAAATAAAAAATAAAATAAATTAGAAATAAAATTGTTTTATTTCAGGTCATCTACGTAAATATTAGTATTACGAATTTTAGTACCGAACTATCCGCTAGAGGCGCTGTACAAATCTTCATACATTTTTTTAACTACAGACGCTAGCGAGTATAGATTGTAAAACCTCATGGTAGAGTTACTGATATCAAACAGGAGCTTCTCAGGTTTACGTACTAGGTGCAATGTCGCGGTCAGTCGCCCAACCGGGCGTCACGCACCAACAGCGGCACGGGCACCGGCATAGTGTCAGAGAGTCGCGGAAGGCCGCGAGGGCGTTCGGCCCGGTTCTCAAGAGCCACGCGCGAATGACTCGCCGTGTGATCGTCACACTACTCCACATAAAGAGAAACGACATGACGTGACGCCGCCATGTCGTGGAATCGATCGAATTGTGAGTTTGTTGTATTGTTGATGACAGGAAACTAGGTGCTGACAGAACTTGACTCGATATAACCTTTCGTACACTAATTAAGACTGATAGATTTTTGGTGTTTGTTAAATACTATAATCCATGTAATTAATGGACCCTTATACATTATTTCGTAGCTAACATTTGGACAAAGCATTTCCAATAAATCAACAAGGTAATTTGAAACATTGATCACCTCTCCTACAAGCTTTTTGTAAAAATTATAACCGGTTGTATAACTAATGAGCATAATGATTACTTGACCTTCCAAAAGAAAGCAATAAGTAAAGCAATAACATTCCACTACAGTGCTCGCTGTCCTCGTGACTTTAAAAGGAACTCGCGTGGTTCCTTTCATTTTGGGTCAGGCGCACACAGTTGAATGGCTCAGTAAATCCACCGGCAACCGGGCATTAAGTAGCTTCTACTGTAATTTAGACCTAACTGCACAGAAAATAAGATGCAACGGCAGTGGAGGCTGTACACTTTCTCGCATATTCATCATCATCACTTTAGTGGGTCGCGGGGTGGAGCGTATAAGATCGCACGCGCGGGACGCTGGCTGTGGCAAATCCATTACATCTCACAACACAGCACTAATGTTCCACCAGCTACGTGATCCCGACTGTCAGTGAAAGTTAATCGTGTTTATTGTCAAATGAAACAACCGTTGTGTGTCCGATACGATAGGTAGGTATAGGTAGGTACATTATTTGGGCGATACTTATTTTTTTAGAAAAAGTTTTCTAAAATCGAGACTCGTCATCCAGACATACAAACATGCATTGACTAAGGTCAGTTCTAAGATCAGTCATTTTTAGCATCTGTAAACTGTAAATAATGTCAAGCAGCAAACAAACTATGTACCTACTCTAAACGCAGAATTTGCTCTCTCCTACTAATAACATTCACAGCATACAAATCCGCAAATGCATTTTGCAAACACATTTAAAATTGAGTACAAATTGTAAAATGTTTGAACACCATTCTAATGTATCTAGAAAAGACACGCCTACTTAAACAACTAAACATTTTACGAATACGCAAAATGAAATGCTGAGGGAATGTTAAAAATTTCGTCTACATAACTGTACTTTGATGGTCTATGCTCGATGTGACAGTGGTTTCTTATCTATGGTTTAAACATAGTTGCGCGTCAGTTGTGGTTTTAAAAAATGAACGATTCAAATGACCGTCAACCGCTGACAGAGATTAAAAAAAACACCCAATTTCATTTAATAACAATTCTGTCGTCATAAGTTATTAAAACAGTTATTTGTACAAGTTATAAAACCTCACAAAAATTTCAAATTATTTAATAGGCAACACTAATTAAAACTTCCAAAGCGCTTTTTTGTAATCAATTATGATATTTATGACCACATTATAATTTTGTATAACTTTGACGGCTTATTTAATTCTTATTTAGCTATTTTGTTTTACGACTTTATGACACATTATTGTATTATAACAGCTCGAGGCAGACCATTAAAACTAATAAAATTTGTGTGTTTCTCAATGTTCATAAAAATAAATCTAAAAAATAAAATTATGAAATTAAATTTCGTAATAATCTACCATTGCATCCGATGAAAATCATAGCGATTACTGTAACTAAACTCCACGCTAATCTGCACCACAAATTGCGTATTGAATCCAGCAAATGTACTACATTACTTTTATTCAATTTGTGTCTTATCCTGCCGGTAATCAAAATAATCACTCTGTCGACATTTTATTGTTGCAAAATGATTTTCTTTTCAAGTGCAAGCGAATTCGTGTGGCTACAAAACCAACGCTACATCGGTTGTGTTACAAGCAGAGCGGCAAGGTTATTCTTTTCAAACGCCTTTTTCGATTTATTATTCGCTTTTCAATTGTTTTTTAGCTAGAGGGTTTAGATGAAGATAAACCAAGACTCGAGAAATGTGGTGAATATGTTTTCGTTGGCGTTTTTTGTGGCCAAAGCATATCACCAGATTGAATTACACGCCTATTAGAGCATATTTATAAGATGAACGCGCGCACGTAAGTTCTAGCGCGTGCGGGACAGTCACGTACATTTAAATTGATCTAGTATCTTTGTTACTGTAAAAATAATGAAGTTTCGATGCGGATAAAGCAATAAAGAGTCATAAGACTGTGAACAAACCGTTTTAAAAGCCACAAAAACATTATGAACCTTTAGAAAATAACGTGGTTCAAATGTTAAAATTATATTATAATTCGTCGTCGTAGGATGGCCCGCTTTATAAGCTTTTAAAACTACCCAAAAAGCTTTACCAAAATCCGTTAAGCCTAAGTTAAGCTACGATTTCGTGACAAAAACGACCGCATTAAGTACCATTGCCTATGTAGTAGGTACTTCACACAAGATATGTCACAGTGGTCGGTCAGAAAGATTATAACAGTAGGAGTAATGAGCCACGTCAAATCCTCAAATAAAATGAGACATTACGGATTGTGGGTCGGCAGTCTGAGGGCACTGGGTCGGGGGAAAGTAGTGAGCCTTGTCGGTGCATGTGGCATGCTGCATGCACTATTGCCAGCACGCTTGAATACTGAAAGACTAGACGTCAATGATAATCAGCTTTAAGAAACGGAACATTTATCTTGGGAAATGTTTGCATAAAAACATACTAACAGTTCTTTGACAGTTTTAAGTTATAGTATTGCTTTGGAATATAAGAATGAGGTGCAGCACCGTCCGGTGGTAAGGTGTTTTAGGTACTTATTTAAATACTGTGATGCAAAAATCAAAGTAAACGTCAAGTATCAAGTATACCGTAAGTAGTAAGTATCGTCTACCAGATACGATTAAGACCGCACCTAGTCTAGCATGTTTTAAAACAAAACTTAAGTCTTGGCTCCTCCAGCGTGCGTTCTATGATGTAGATGAATTATTTTTATTTAAGTAATTTTAGGATTGTATAATTTATGTTTACAATTTATGTTTTCTTGTAAAATAGAATAAGTACCCACATATGTAATGTATTTTGACATAGAATTTCTGTAATTATGAAATAAATGAATATACGTCAGATAGAGACGTAGGTAAATTATAATACCACATTTATTTTTGAACTAAGTACCTACTTTTATTTATCAAAATTGTCTTAATCTTTAAAAAAACAGGAAGAAACATCGGCAATTGCAATTTCTTTTCAATGTGGGCCAACACTTGTAAATGTTTGGGCTGAGCTGTTCACGGTCAAGGCCACTTGCACTTGTTCGCAAAAAACCAACTGGTTATTCGCCCACACTCGGTTATTCATCATATCATCGTAGACATTTTTGCAGATATGTTAAGTAATTATCTAATCTACGTTTAAAAATTCGCACATAATTATATGGATCTAGTTATCTAGTAAAAAAACGCTAGGATCCAGGTCTAGTTTCTTGCCAGTTCTTCTAGACTCTAGTCGCGACGAACTGGCGCTTAGAATCATTTAGTATGTAAAACGTTTCAAAGTGATCCGTATAATTTTATTGAATTAATTCGATTAAAGTTTAAGTTTGAAGTTTTTCCGACACTTCATTTATGTCGATAATTGCCTATTATTTGTTTTAAATTGCTATAAATGTAGACGCAGCTTTACAAATTACGACATAACCACCCAAGAGATGCCTGCAGCGTTTGGTTGATCAGTTTTTGTGATTTGTGTAGCGTTAGTTTGTTAACAAGAGGACACTAGACTCTATTACGAGACTCTTACAAAGGGAAAACTATACAAAAAACCTTTTATGTTTTGGTTGAACGACCTCAAATCTAAGATATTTTAATTGATTTGAATATTTAAACGCATTTTTACGAATCACAGTTAGCTCAAACTCAACAATACTTTATTTAATAAAATCACAAGGATCATTTTGAATCGTCTTAGATACTAGGTGATTCTAGTGTTACCTGGCATAAGTATAAATCGCTTACTCTTAGAAATAACTTTTTTGTATCAAGAAAATAGAAGAAATGCATTGATTGCTTACTATTAATCATTGTCATTATTTTTAAACAAGATAAAACACAAAACATCCTATTTATCTTTGTCAAAGGTATTGCAGCTCTACCTATGTTCTAAACCCTATACTTTGCTTTAACTGGATTCGGATAAGTGAAGTCATGGGTCAGAGAAAATGGTTGCCCGCTGTTGCTACGTTGAAGCTTTTTACAAAGTTCATTAAATTGAGTGGGTTCTTAGCTAACGAAGAACTAAAAAAATAAATAAATAAAATGGCTAAGTTGAGTATTTGTGTAAAATGATTTATGAGTCAAAAAAAATTGGCACGAATACCATTTTGTAAGTAGTTATTCAAATATTACTTATCAATAATCCTCTTTTTATAAACCTCGCCTATAATCTTATATGCAAATTCCTCTAATACGTGCTAATTTAAATCAACAAAAAGTAAACGCTTTTTTTACAATAGAACTCGTTCGTAAGAATTTATAGACAGTGTGATTAAAATTTAATAACGAGCATCCTGTACTTAGACCTATGCTCGTAATAAAACAACCCGTTTTTATATAGCTTCTTAGATCACCTTGTTTTATTTCTAACCATCCCTTTAACACTTCAAAAAGAAACGCTTTTACCATTAGCTAAAAAGCTAATGCTATTTTTGATGCGCTGAATTTCTACGGCTGTATTCAAAAAGCTTAAGTTATTTTTATAAAACCACCTGCAATACGTACGCCATGGTACATTACATTATGTATGATTATTTTCTTTTAAAATACCAATCGTAAACTCCTTTGTCATAAAACTGATTTATTTAACGACTCTAAAGAAGAGTTATGTTCATACACGTATGATTTTTCTCATGAGCAAAAAACACCTTTTTTGCATTTAAAAAGCCATGCAGAATATAAAGGCACGCAAAGTATGTACCTACTCCGACATAGGCTTTGTTTGTATGTATTCTATGCCAAACAGCACGATTCACGATTTTTACTCTGAGAAATTTCATTATCTTTTCTCTAGTTTTTGCTTTTATTTGCAATATAATATTATTATTAGATGGATAAGGTAGCAGTCGTAATTTGTGGTCGGTTTACATCAAAAGTTGAAACAATAGGTCGGGATGCGCAAAAGGTATCTCACGCGAATGCAAGTAATGATCTAGGAGACGACCGAGACGTCTACGTGTAATTCCCAAGTAATGATGGTAATCATTTTATCATCTACCAATACGTAGGCATGTACTATGTGCACGTTCACATAGGACATGGTTTACATGCCTTACTATGTACACGTCACATAGGACATGGCTTATAAGCCGTGCAAATACATGGACGATATTATCTGTAGTTGACTTGAACTAGTAGATGCGGATATAGATACAGACAATGTAACGATCGTAAACGTATCGAAACGGTTATCCAATGCGTAGTGACACTATAGCGTTTGACAGTCGAGCTAGCGTTAACGCGCAGTGTGACTGAAAAGCGAAACTATCGTTGCGATATGTTTACGATTGTCACATTTATTTGTGATCGAGCGTCAGTAGTTGATGCCGAGGCAGGTTCTTGGTAGTATCTTCCCTGTCAAGTCTGTGTTCTCAGTACCCACGCAACCATAGGTAATTTAGTTATTACGATAGCATCAGACGGTCGTTACGTATCTAATTCTAATGTTGGTGGAAATGCGTGACAGACCTCCAAGGACTGTAATATGCTTTTTGCCGGAAGAGAATTTCCTGTAGATTGATGTGGATATTACGATGTGGTGGAAATTCTGTAGCGATTCTAGTGAAAGCATGGAGGAAAAAATAGCCTCAGCTTTTATGATTTTCTTTGGTTATTTTGGTTTTGTGCGGACAGGTTTTTAACACTTTTTCGACGTGTCGATCTATTGTCAATATATGTATCGATTGTATGTTGTTTTTTTCCTGTCAATGTTAATTGCCGAAAATGCTAGTATTATAATCTATGCAAAAATATCACGGGTGATCAAGTCCAATATTTTTTGATGTCACGCCTTTATATGTACCAGGTTTTTTTGTTTTTTAACTTTCCTTAACCGAGTTAATGAAGTCTAAAGACATGCAGTGAACTGAACAGCCGATATATCCATATACCTTTTTATCGGATGCGCAACAAATAGTATCATATTAACCGATTCACAAAGATGAGTTCCTTTACAAAAAATAGCCAAATTACTTTACAATTCACTACGAATTTTGATATGGTTACATTGATTGATTAAATATAAATAAAACATTTATACTTACTTATATTAAAATATACCTAAATACTAACGGTCTATCTTATAAAAAGTTAGCGCAGACTTGAAGTATTGATTACCATACGTAATGATGACTTAAAGTAAACGCTAACTTTTTATAAGATTATATGTTAATAATTATTAAACTCAATTATTTCAAATTTTCATTTAAAATAAATTATGTCCGGCAAAATTAAATCGACCCATTTATAACATAGGTACTTTGATTTACAAACAGTAGGTACATATCTTTCGAACTATACCTAAACATAAAAATACAAAAAAAGCTACATAAATATTCAGTATCTACCCAAGAACATAATATAGATATATCTACTATAATAATAATAATCTAATGACAATAATGTCAACTCTACATCGCTACCGGAAACCGGTCATTAACCGG
This sequence comes from Ecliptopera silaceata, assembly GCA_932527185.1. Lineage (NCBI taxonomy): Eukaryota > Metazoa > Arthropoda > Insecta > Lepidoptera > Geometridae > Ecliptopera > Ecliptopera silaceata. The sequence goes on along the minus strand of OW052193.1, from coordinate 7,470,256 downwards.
CAGCAAATCGAACACCTCGATAAATCGTTCCTCGATTTTCTGCATCCAGGCTCTAGTCTAGTCCAATAGTAGATGCAATAAATATGATTTTTATTTCTTACCATTATTAACAAAGCCACAGGCAAGATTAACATCCTGGTATTTATCTCTGTTACTTCCTTTATGGTAGGTACACAATATGATTAGATCTAAAATAAATCTGTAAATCTAGGACTTGAATAGAAAATTACCTGAGTGCAACGGCCGGCTTCACTTCAACTGGGGAAGTTCACGAGAAAATGTTCAAGTGTTCACAAACTGAACTGTCCGGGGTACGAGCACTGCGCCCTGAACGAATGAACGAGATGGAACAAGACAAACGCGACGCGAACGGATGCCGGCGGGGCGCGACAGACAACACGCAACCGGCCAAGCGTCTCAAACGGAATGAAATGGTGAAGAAGATGCCACGGTCTTATATAGACGTGGCCGTAACCTGACGCCGGATAACGGACTCCTCTGACGATGCTGCCGCGCGATTTGGAGCCTTACCACCCACACTTAAGCCCAGTTCTAGCTCCATTCCCGACCCTTCTCAACGTAACAGATAGATCGAATTTTCAATAAAGCGCCTAGAGCTATGCTGCAATTTGCCAGAACGCTTGCAAACCTCAGGTTCTGCCCAACGAGGTGACAGGACAACGGAACGCGAAATGGCAAAGGGGTGCGGCGACGTTGGCGTCACGGGTCGCGGACTAGAGCAGCATTCCTCCCAGTTCGGCAAGATGTGATTTTTAGAAGAGCTTTGTTCTTCCCGGAAATCTATGCTCAAACAGAATCACATGTGTCCACTAGCTGCATCCGCATTGGTGTGCGCAATGAATAGTATCCGATTCAATATTTATTTTCAATTATACTGAAATGCTTAAGAGCTTCTAACCTTTGGTTAAATACTTCAGATTATTTTCTACCGACTTCCTATCACAACTGCTTTATTCATAAAAAAGTTCAGTACTGTCGTAAATTATCTTTAAATTGAACAACCTTTTTCACTTCCTGCTATTTTCTAAACTAAAACTCTTGTCGTAGGATATTTTTTGGTTACTTACCCTTAAATAGCAACAAACAAGCTGAGTGATTGCTGACTGAGTCCATTTTCAGTTATTTTAACATAGTATAATTATATCGTTTAATATATCCTAGCATTAAGTTTTATAATAACTGAAATAAATGATTTCTATTCTATCCTATAAATATGATTTTATTATCAGCTAGTAGATCACTAATTGTATCCGAAGCCCTGTTCAAATCGGTGGTGGAATATGCATTACTGCAGTGAAAGTCTTTTGCACGATGAAATTTAAATAGCACTACAATCGGCACATGTGTGTTTTATTTGTGTAATATTCAATTACTCGCCAGCAAATAGTAAAATAAATCTTTTTATTACTAAACTCGCGACGGTAAAGAAAAATGATACAAAAACGCGCAGCTGCAGATCTGTTACTCGTATAATATAATGAGAGGTGTAAACATCATACATATTAGGTACTAATTTTTTCCTTACAACATTTTTACTTTATTAAAAAAAAAATGCGTTTTTACAAAATGGTTTTCTTTGACGGGGATGGATTAGCAACCCACAGGAAGATGTAATAAGGATTTATTTCTAATTCATATTTGTTATTGTGCATTATATTCTCGATAAATTATGATTTAATTGTTTCTCTGTTTACGTTGTAATAAGATCAAAAATAATAAAAATACTCATAATACTCGATCGATCACTAAAACACTTTTATAGCCAAATAGCTAAATAAAAATGTTTGTTTCTGAGTACCAACCCGCAAATAACACTGCAATTTACTCTATAGTTCTTAAACTTGAAGAAATATCCAGGAATTAATTTTTCAAGTTTTTTGGTTTTTAGAAATAATAAAACAATTCCAAAAATAACTCACTTACGGCTTCAGTCAAAGTTAAAATTGATTGCATGTTGTTTTTTATTTATTTTGTACCTATGAAGTTTGCTTTATTCTTAGCTCTAGCTTCTTTTGGGTCTTGCATTCATAGACGATAGTTCACGTTTTACCACTTTCAAAAAGACAAACATAAACCTAACGTATTTAAATATTTTATGTGATAAAGCATTATTTTCTAAAAAGTATATTACTATGTAGATGAAAGCTCAAAAACTAAGTCAAAACTCTCGCAAAACTGTGCACACAATACATGTAAGTGCAGTATCATTTTTGGTCGTGTCTCTCAAGCGATTTTCTGCATATAATCTGGGTTATTGTGTTAATGTGGCCGCACTTAATCCATTAGGTACTTAACTTCAGCACGATCGCGCATTAGGTGTACAGAATGTCGGCAGCAAACGAACAGAGCTTCCGTTCACGCTGTTCAACTGATTCGCAGAAGAAAATGTCATTTACTTTTTTGGAGGACTAAATGACAAATATAGAAGCGTGATGTCAGCAATTCTTTTCGGTCCTCCTTCTTTTAGTTTTATTTACATGTAAACAAATTAAAATAGTTTAGTTAAGTTTTTAACTAACTGTTAAAAAATAGCAAAAAAAACCTTTTTAAGCTTACATTCCCAAATGGGTGCTTTCCTTTTTCTGAAATTGTAATAAAAACTGTTTGGCTGTAATTATTTCAAAAACATGTTAGCTTTAGAAAATTACCTTTATCCAAACAACCCTCATGTTTACCTTTTTAACTATTAATGTATTTTTACCAGGGTTACACAAACATGTCTGTATTCAGTCAACTATTCATTATAACCTGAATACTGTATTCATTCGAAAATTTTTGTTGAACGCAACGCCGCCGCCGCAACTTTTCGTCTTTTATTTGTAAGCTTTGGAGATCTCGATAGATGTTTTTGCGAAAGATCACATCGTCAATAGAACTAGGTCGACCCGTTCTTTGATAATACCTAGCACTTTTACTTGTGGATTTCATAAACAATGTATTTATAATATAAGTATGAATCTTGAAAAAATAATGATAAACATACTTTCGAATATTTTTTCATCGATTTAATTATGTTACGCAGGCTAACTCGAGAAAGTTTCTCGGCCGAATTTTATGTGAAAAGAGCTTTCATGATATTTTTACAAAATAATTACGTGATTTTTTACAATAAGGGCAAATAGCAAGTGGCAATAAGGAACAGGTATTTATTTTACATATATACTTCACCAATTAGCACTCATTAAACTACGTCTCATTAGTCCAGCCTAAATAATCATTCCGCTATTAGAGTTTTTCCGACAGACTCTCCTATGAGATCTGAAGCTCTCACAATCACTTCATTGCGGGAAAAGCTAGGCTTTTCTTATAACATATTTCCCGTAATATTTTTTTATGTACCTAAGGCACAATTACATCGGATGACAAGTGCATTGGCGTGGCGGAATAAGTTGCGCGTGCGCAGCCTAATCGCCGCGTAACGGTGGCGAACTGTAAAGCCGCCACGGACGGCGGGCTCGTGCTAAATTTGCCGAAACACACCGATCTCTAGCGGGATAGACTTGCTCTTATGCCTCTTACACATCGACCTAGGTTTCAGGACAATTCAAGGCAAGTTTGTAGTCTAATGGCGAACTCTGGGGACCGAGATTTTGATCATTGAAACGTAGTAAAAACCGTATGAAACCGTCTATTTGGATAGAAGCTTAAAAGAAGGAATTATCAATGTACATTGTTGTTACACAATGGTTTGTTGAAATAACTTAGGTATATGTATAGAAATAAAAGTATTAACCAAAATGTCTGAATTACCAATATAATACATATGTATAGACAATAAATTATTTATAAAAGCGTACCTACAAAAATAATTAATTTAAATGTAAAAAGGAATCGGTAAAATAAAGTACAAGTAGGATATATTTTCTGTGGTGTATGGAATGTCACTGTCACTGAGATGATGATATAATTTTGGATTTCATTTATATTATTATTGTCGAAGGTCGAAGCGACGCGTGACCCGAGGGCTGGTGAGTATCTGGCCCAGCGTATCAGCATTGCTATTCAGCGCGGCAATGCAGCCAGTGTCTTGGGTACGCTTCCGATTGGTACTGATTTGGATCAGTTGAACTATCTATAGATCGTTTGCAACGGTCTGTAGATAGCTCAACTGTTTCTTATGTATTTTATATGACAATGTACATTTTAGTAGATCGCGTCTTTAGGAAGGTGCATTGTCCTAATATGGCGTTCAATTTTCCAGTTTATCATGTTAATTAAATAAGTTCGCGTGTCTTTAACGACATCAGTACCGCAACAATGAAGAGCAGACTGCAATCCAATCACGTCACGCCGTAAAGCTCGTGTTTTGAACCTATCTGTATTTGTACTGAAAGCAGGTGACCGGCTAACCACCAAAAAAAAGAATGGTTGTCTGTAAAGTCGGTTTACTGACGATAGTTGAACGTGACAACTTCATAGAACGCCTCAGAACGCCTCATGAGTTATGTTTTTTCGTGCGTGCAGCCGGCTCTATCGAATTATAAGACGTTGTCACGTCAAAAAGCATAAAGCGGGGTGTTCTGACAGGCAATACAAACGTTGATCGGCACATACTTTCACACAAAGTTGGATTTCCAAAAGCTATTCCTTTCTGCCGGTTTTCTATAGATCGCGAACACAATGACTTTAGTACACAAAATCATTGATTTTACAGCCTTTACCATCTCTTAGCTTTATTTTTATTAGTAATTGACATAAACACCATTTACAATAACTCACTTCCGGCGTGATTCATCTGCTAAACACCACCCAGCTTTAAGCGTGAATAAGCCCTATGAGATCCACCATTACGGTACTTCTCGATCGATTTTCCATTCATATCACTGTTTTATGCAATTACTGAATAAATTCTCACTTGTTAAAAACCTTGTCAATAGCTGGTGTGAAACTTTATTTCTTTATAACACAGCTACTTAGTATGGCTGAGAAGCTATGATTAGCCTATCAACTCAAGTTTTAACTTTGTTTTAGTTTAGTTCACGCCCATAGGTTAAACTCTGATTTTCACGAAACGGCTGCCGGCTTCAGAAGGAAACATACTAAACCATTTATCAAAGAAAATACGGTTTCCTATAAATGACGAGGGTTTTAGAGTGGTCATCGCTTTATAGAAAATCAAGCAGTAAAATATTTAATGCCCCAATAAAATTGTATAAAATAGAGACTATGAGTCCATTTCACATCGTAAAACAGAATGTAAAACACTCCTTACAAACATGTCTGAAACGGTAGAGCAAGCTAGAGCTGAGATCCACAAATCTCTGATGCTCAGTAGCTTTTGCATGCGACGTATCGGACTTTCGTTTCTACAACCAAAAAATAGATCCGAGTTCTGGAAACAGAAAGCAATGTTTGCTCTCTCTATGAGCTGTATCTGCTACCACGTTTTCGGTGACATCGTCTACATTGCACTCTTGTTGTCCAATTCGCCACGGGTCGAAGATGTTGTGCCACTTTTGCATACTTTTGGCTATGGTGCTTTAGGTAAGTACTGGCTATATTTTACTCTTTTTCGCTGTCTAGACGTGATTGTATTCTTTGGTCAATACTCTAATGAAAACGGTCTATTGTATCCTAACGGTCATCCGAACTATATTTTTCCATAGGTATTGCAAAGGTGTTTGCGCTGTGGTACAAAATAGATGTATTCCGGCGTCTCCTCGTTGAGCTTGCTGAGATATGGCCCATGCCTCCGCTAGACAATGAATATCAAGTTATCAAAGACAAGAGTTTGAGTGCTTTGTCTCTTGCACATCGATGTAAGTAAGTATATAAAAAACCTAACATTAAGGCTCTGCTTTAATATTAAAACTTTGTTCTTATGCACAGGTTATCTAGCGCTGAATCTGGGTGGAGTATGGTTCTACAACATAACACCTATAGCTGTTTATTTCTACGAGCGTTACTGGATGCAAGAAAACACTACAATTGGCTATGTATGGAAGGCTTGGTATCCGTTCGACAAGCATCAGCCGTTTGGACATGTAGTCGTGTATATCTTCGAGATGTATGCTGGTAAAACTTGCTTTGGCTATTCTTTCCATAAAATATAAGACACGAGTAATCAATCATTGATATCTCTGATAAATCAAGGAACTGCAATGAAATTTTTACTTTTTATTAAAGCAGCTTTTGTTTCTGTTCTGTTATGGATCCAATTTTTTGTTTATTTGATAGCTCCATCAACAGAACTAGTTACTGCAAAGTGGTATTTGTTTTTAGTTCATCATGCAACGGTCATTATGTACCGATTTGAGTTTCATAGACGCTTAGGAAACATGTAATCAGCTGCTTAAACTGGATTAATTGCTACTTTTGGACTCAAGTATAATGTTACTCTCAATGTGCTAATGGGTGTTCTCTGATTGTAGACCATCAAGACTTTCACTGTCTTTTGAGATGTATAGAGATGTTTGAATGCTTCATTTTGGTTCGTGTCGTTTAAACAGATTAGATGATTGCTGAACGCCTTTGTGGTCGCGTTTAAGGAAAAGCCTATGAATATGATTTCGGATTTTTACCATATTCGCAGTTTTCTAAAGAGATATTCAAAATTCATTTACTTTACAAATGATCCGAACTTTGCTAATAAATATCATCGTAGCTCTTGTTCTTCATTATAGGTACCTACTTATTTAATAACAGTAAGATCATCCTTGACCATGCTTATGTTTGTTTGTTGTATTTCTAGGTCAAATTTGCGTTTGGATAATGGTCTGCACTGACCTTCTATTCACCGGCATGGCAAGCCACATTGGTCTGCTTTTACGTTTGCTGCAAAGTCGACTCGAGGGCCTAGGAAATGCTCATCAGTCTAATGAAGCCCAATATGAAGAGTTGAAGGGAAACATCCAGCTACATCAACGGCTCATTAAGTACGAGTAAAAAATTGTGTAAAATCAAAGGCAGATAGCGCTATACGCTAAAAAAAATATTCTTGTTCTCTTTAAAAAAAAATATTCTTATTATCTTTTTTCTCAGGTATTGCAACGATTTGGAAGACGCTTTTTCACTATCGAACCTTGTCAACGTAATCTTCAGCTCTATTAACATTTGCTGCGTCGTGTTTGTTATTGTGGTAAGTATTTATTTCAAATACATCATCAAAACCCCGGCATTTTCATTACCTACTATTGCCTTTACTCTTTTTTCATCAATTAACTATTTTATTAAAACTCTTTTTTCTAGTTATTGGAACCTTTAATGGCAGTAAGCAACAAGATGTTCCTAGGTTCAGCTCTACTACAGATTGGTATGATTTGCTGGTACGCTGATGATATCTTCCACGCGGTATGTCAAGGCAATCGTTGAATATAGTTTTATGTGGTTTAAGTGGATTGCTAAGGTTAATACCGATTATTCAATGGTTACAGAATGATGAAGTGGCTAAAGCAGCTTACAATAGCAGATGGTACGTCACAGACACTAAGTGCCGTCGGGCCCTAGTTTTTCTTATTAAACGGTAAGCTTAATACAAAAACTATAGTTACGTGATATATTTTTTTTCAAGTAATACTGTCCCACTGCTGGGCAAAGGTCTCCCCCAAAGCCTTTGCTTATCCTGGTGTTTGGTGACACTCCACCAATCCCTTTCCTGGGCATCCAGATCATCCTTCCAATGCCTCTTCGGCCGACCCCGCCGTGGCCTTCCGACCACTGGCACCCATGGGGTGACGATGTGATATTACACGTCTTTAAAAATATGTATTTGTTACAGGGCTCAAAAACCAATTGCTTTTACAGCATTGAATTTCATGTATATGAATCTGGTCACATACACTGCTGTAAGTTGAAGAACCAAATGCCAAAAACTCTCTGAAATAAATCCTCGTTCTCACTCGAATCTAATAAATAATCTTATTGTATTGCAGATCCTGACAAGATCTTATTCGTATTTTGCGCTACTCTACACAATCTATAGTGAGAAGTGATTGAGAAGAGGGAAAATACCAAAGTAAACCTACAAACACCGCACAGTAGTTTATACGACATCGTAAAGATTAAATCAAGCTGTAGGTATAGTAAAACTTATTTTAAATTGAATAAAAACTTGAATACCTAATTATTTTGATATTTTAACTTTGATAGTGTCATCATGTCAGTTCAAGCTGACACTATTTGATTCTATTCTGTCGCTTTCGCCTAAGTTTTCATATATTTGCGAATTTAGTGTCTGTCCTAGTTTTAGAACAAGTTACAAAACAGGCATTTGTAAGCAGTAAAATACAAACAACGGGACTGAGTTTATCATAATACGGCGGCGTGAACCAACGATGAAGTCATCAGTATCATTTTTGACTGATTCAATAGAAAATCAAAGCTTGCCGAGCCTTCCAGTGCAACTGAGAGCAGGCAGCTCCAACAGACAGCATTCTGGACAAGATGAAGATTCCCAAAGGCGAATTAACTCGCCAGACTCCATAAATACCAACAATTTTTTCTCTAAAGTATTGAACTACCAAAAGCCATTCGCAGCTCCGCCAGCTCCTAAGCAATCCAAGACACCTGAACTAAATCAAATCAATGAATGTGCAGTTCTTAAAGTTTTTGAACATAGGAACTTTGGAAATTCGCCTTCAAATTATAGTAGAATGTCTGAAGAAATGAGCAGCCCCTATCTGCCCAAATCGAGGTCTTATGTACAGAGCAAAGCGAGATTTTTCACACCAAATTTAAGAACACACTATTGCAAATTGGAATTGGTAGGTTTACTCGACTGTCTAACTTTCTACAAAACAATCGTTCTATGCCAAACATCTAGGTAACTACATACCTACTTATTGCCTAAATATATGTATATATAGCTGTTTTAAATCAAAGCCAGATGAAGGAAAGTTTTATGGAAAAGGCCCAGAAGGATGTGTCTATTTGCCAAAACCACTGTCCAACGAGATTGAATTTTTACAATTAGTATCTGAGAACATACTAAGCTCGGTCGAAAAATATCTCGAAGATCACCCCGCTCTGAATATAAATTGCGTCAACTTCCAGGTCAGATTCTTGACTTACTTTAAACATAATAATCAAGATACAGAGATAAAGTAACAGCCACTTTTACACTTCTATGTAGGGCATATCGGCTCTCCGGATCGCAGTGCATAACAGATCCAAAGAAATGGTAGAATTTCTCTTGAAATATCCGCAAGTAGAAATTGGTGACACAGTGTTGCACGCTGTACGAGATAACAGTTCAAAAATATTGGGTAAAATTTTGCTTTCACTCGGTTTATTGCTAATTTAATAAATACGTCAGCTGTTTTCAACTTGCAGTTTTGCTGTTGAACACTCTGAAGAAACGGTCTCCCGGATTAGAATTCGCTGGAGCGGCTCACTCGACGATATACCCCACTCACGTAACACCGCTGATTCTTGCAGCTTATTTAAATAACTATGAAATTGTTAACCTGTTGATGTCTCGTGGGCATAGAGTCACGCGGCCACATTCGCCAAACTGTTCGTGCATAATCTGCAAGTAAGTGAACACAAACAAAATTCCAATAGATAATATGTATAATAAACACTGATAGCGTTTATGTTAAAAAAAATAAAGAGTTCATCACGGCTTTGCTAATAATAAAGTGTCTGGAGTACAACCCCATTCAAGATTTGTCTAGAATTTTGGCTCTTACAGCAAGTATAGTCTGTACCTAGCTATGAAATAATGCCATTTCTTTGACCGCATTACCGAAATGTGTGCCGCACGCTGGTTAACTACACGTTACATTCACACGTTCAATTTAAACGGATAATTTTAAACACAATCGGTTTGAGTACATCGAATGTTAAAAAGAAGCGTGTTATGCATTCAAATTATTGACTGCTGCTAAAAATTACTGTGAACTTCAATCTAATGACCGGTAAACTATGGAGTTTGCAGTTATGTTGTTGAATTGTAATGACCGTGTCTGCTACCACACCCATGGATAGGTGCAAACGGCATGTCACTGTTGTTTCCGAGATCTGATTCACAGCGCACCGTTAGTGTTTTAATGTGTATTTTCTTAGGAATTCCGTTGTGAACGATGACGCTTTGCACGTGAGTTGTGCACGTCTGTGGATGTATCGTGCTGTGTCCTCGCCTGCGTACATCCTGCACGTCACTTCAGATCCTATCCTAGAAGCGTTTTGCCTAACTGAGGAATTGACGGCGAATGCAGCCGCGTACAGACATTTGGCAGCCGATTATTTACAGCTGAGAGACCAAGTCAGTGCGTTCGCCGTGGGGCTCATAGGTGAGACAACTTTAGTATAAGAAATCGAAGACACTTGGTTCAGAAATATAATATATATTAATATGTATAGGTAACATTAGAGAAGGGTCTACTTAATAATATGTACATTTATTTTAAATTCTTACAATAGTTTGAATGTTAAGGCTGCTGTCGTACCTCTGACGAAGTAGAAGTTATCCTAAAACAAGTCTCAGGATGCGAAGGTCGACGCCATTTTGTATTGCCTCGCCTACTAATGGCTGTCAACTATAAACAGAAAGAATTTGTGGCACATCCAAATACTCAGCAGGTAACAGCTTTACTACCAATCATTTGAATGGTTTTGACCTCAATCCAGATGCGTTCATTCAGCTGGTAGCCAAAACTGAGAAGTGCATTATCATGCTCATAAACTACACTCGTTACACCTGTCCAGAGTATTCATAGCATGATAGGTAGCCACTTGAACTGAATGTTATTCAAAAATAACTTGGTCACACTCCACATACGAGTAACAGACTCAAAGTAATCCTCGCGATTGTAATTATCTGTATAATATTTACAACTTGAAATTGATACTGTGGGCTTTAGGTGCTGGAGTCTTATTGGCTGGGAGATTGGTACAGTTGGAGAAGCAAATCTTTTTTCGGAAAAACTATGGTATTCTTAAGTCGGGTTTTCATTATACCACTGATTTTGCTCTTCAGTATGGTAAGTTACTTTTACATTTATACAAAACAATAAAGCTCGATAAAAGGCTTATAGAAAGCTAACCAAGCTCCATAAAAAATATGTATCCATTATGAATCTTCCAATTGGGACATCAATTTCTGCCGAACAATAATAAAAATGGCCCGTTCGAAGCATCACCCATGACCTCTTCGGTTTGTGAATCAACAACAATGACTTTAAGAAATGGCTACCTTCAAAGTAGGTTATTCGTTTACCAATTTAGTCATCTGTGTTGCCGTAGTGTAATAGAGCTATTGAGAGGCCAGTTTAGAGGCAGACACTACACTAGTATTTATGTGAGTAGAAACTCATAAATCGCGAGCTTAAAAGCTAGGTAGCGCTTAAGTACAATCACCATGAATTGTGCTGAGTACCGTGTAAGTAGCTTTTTTGATCTTAATACTAGTTTTTCAAAGTACGTATGTTGTTTATTTATAACAGAAGAATGCATTTAGATATTTAGACCATATTTTAATCAATGTTTATACTTTTGACAGCTATTACCCCAGCATCGTATTTTAAAACATTATCAAATACCATTGAACAAACTGATCACTCACTCAGCCGCGTATTTCGTGTTCCTGGGTTTGGTTTTCTACGTGTCAAATCAAGATAAAAGTCGTCTAAAGCGCGGACCACCGAATACAGGTATGTGGGTTTTCTGCACTAGACGATTATCTTATGAGCTTTCCAATGACGCATGACAGGGATGTCATATAGTTTCTTGAAGTCGAGCTTTTTGTTTTTACCGATTACACGTAAAATATCGATAAACATAATTCCGTTTCCGAATAATTCAACAACGAGCACCGTTTTGGATAATGAGTATTCTTGATGCTGGAAAACCAAATCTCACTGGCATCTTTTGTCAAAATATTTTTTCTTGAATAGACCGTTTTGAAAATACGCCTGGTAACCAGAGATGCATGGATGTGTTAACAGCCTGTTATTTACATTCGTGACGAGAAAGATCTTTTGTCAAGATTATCGCGATTAATTACTTAGGTTGTACAAGCTGTACGTGTAAGAACTTCCTATGGAGCGTTTTGCATTTAGATTAGTGCGGATATTAGAATTTCTCGAGAACATCCCATAATAATGCAAATATTTGGAACTTGATGGTGATCCCGATTACAATGAATTATGACTGATGAATATTTTTTTTAATTAAATTTTAAATCTGTGTTTTAATCAGTATACTTAGTAACAGATAGTCCAGGTTTTTGAAGACTCTTTTTATGACGTTAGGATAATTTAAATTCTTAGAAGTCCAAAATTGTTTATGCTTTGTTTTTTATTGTATCTACTTACCTAATTATGTGCTACTTATAACACGTTGGTGTTTTGTAGGTGCGGAAGGGCCTTTGATTCTTTACGTTCTTGGATACTCCTGGTCAGCTTTTCGCATGTGTCTGATGCAAGGGCCTCGAAGATTCTTCACTGTCATGTGGAACTGGGCTGAAATCATCATGCTGACACTATTCTGGCTAACTTTTGTTTTTTGGATAAAAGCAGCAGTTGATTCTATTACCTCTAGAGATAATATAGGTACCTAAGTATAAAGATCATATTATATAGGTACATGAGAATATGTTATTAACTTAAGAGTAATTTATGGCATTGAATAGTTTCAGCACTTGGTAGATCACAAATAGATTGGAAAATATCGTTTCTATTATATAATAAATATGTATGTACATCTGACACATTTAAGTAGGTAGGTACCTAGTTCTAGTCAGCAGCGTAAAATTAGTGGAAACTAAATTCTTGATAGAATACTTATCAAATACATTATTAATTTTATTATACACAAAATAAATATCAATATTTGTCATTACACAAATATTTGTTCTTGATAGGTTTGTTTGGTTTTATTTGAATAAGTAATTTTGTGCATTTTTTTTTAATTTATACCTACATTTTACCAAATATTTTTAACTTTTCAATCGCTGAACTAACCTACTTTCCACAGCATTGTACCTGTATGATTCATTCAAAAGTAGGTATATTTACTTACCATTTAATTGATTAACTTTCGATTTTTGTGTCGAATTGATTTCATCCCATTGTTACTTTTAATTAGGCACTTTCTACTTAAGGTTGTTCGTGACGCGTGTTCAAAAAATGAACTAACTGTAAAAAAAGGGCACCATCTGTGCGAAGCACTAGGTATTAAGTTATAGCAAAAGTATCTAGAGCGCCATCTAGTTACTTGAACTAAATACTTGTGTAGAAAGAAATAGGAAATCTTTTTTCTCTTTTTCTTTTAGTTATTCTTTTATGTATCGTACTTTGTCATATTTACATTCGAAGCGGACTTGTCAGCGTAAAGATTGTAATATCTTGCACCCGTCTCCCGTGCAAAGAAGTTTGGTTGAACCAAAAAGGTTTCTTTCTTATAATTTTAATGCATTCTACATAGCATAGGTGGATAATAACGTACAGAAAAAAATAGTTTTGGATTTTTTTCCACAGCTGTGGAAAAAAATCAATTTATTGTAAGAAAAGTAAATATATTTTTTACCATAATATAGTTGTAAAAATTTAAGTACTAAAATACTTATTTAAAAACGGCTCATAGATAAACCTTACTGACTAACACACTTTACAACAATAGTAAAGTATACTTTAGATGCTAGCATACACTTTTCTTATAACGGGTGGCGCAAAAGTAAGGGCACTAAAGAAAACACTGTTTATTTTTTTATATGACATTTCCTGTCATTCTATTGTTGAAAATTGTGTAGTGAACAAATGTAAAATACACTGAAAATAAACATGGACCGTTTTACTCCTCAAGAACGTGAAATAATCGTGTCAATGTTCTTACGGAATAATTCATCAGTGATAAAAACACAACGTGAATTTCGTCAACGATTTCCCCACCGTCCGGCACCGATTGGTCGCTCAATTCGGATTCAACATTGGATAGACCTAAGTCTGGGAGACCAAGAACAGGCCGTTCAGCTGAAAATATCGATGCTGTGCGCGAATATGTGGAAGAGTGTCCAGAAAAATCAACGAGGCAACGTGCCACGCAATTGCGTCACTGGAGAACGCTACAGAACCATGTTACGTGAGTTTTTGATACCCAGTTTGGACGAATTGAGGCTGGACCACATCTGGTTTCAACAAGACGGCGCAACGGCACACACAGCGCGCGACACTATGGACTTAGTTAGGGACGCTTTTCCAGGCCGAGTTATCTCTCGTTTTGGCGATTTGCCTTGGCCTGCAAGATCACCCGATCTGACCAGTCCAGACTTCTTTTTTAGGCGTTTTTTGAAATCTCGGGTGTATGTGAACAAGCCACAGAATATCGCAACTCTAAAAGAAATCATTCATCAAGAAAAAAGGAACATATCGCAGGAAGTGTTACGGCAAGTTATGCAAAATGTCATAAAAAGGGCTCAAGCTTGCATCAACTCTGGAGGTCACTATTTAAAAGACATAATTTTTAAATCCTAATGGTACAAAATTTAATGAACCAAATATACATTTAAAAAAACCTAAATTTATTTTTCTAATTTAGAAAAAAAGTTATAGCTGAACCAAATAGGGTCATTTCTTTTGCGCCACCCTGTATAAAATGAAAATAACACTAGTACACAAAAGTAATACATATTGATCTTTCATCTGCGGCAATGGTCCCCTATTTTACCGCTAGACTAATCCAGACGTCCAGAATACTAGAGCCAAGAACTGTCATTGTACTGGGTCACCATGGTAAGGATGTATGAATTGAAGTTGGTCGCCTTCTTCCTACTTCAATCCTTCATGATACGGCAACGGTCTCTTCACGAAGATGTTTTCTTATCACAAGGTGAATGTTGGTCACGGTGGTCTCAGCCTATGGTTCTTGTAGTACTTTCTTCGCGTCAAGGATTTCTGCCTGCGAGTAACTGAATGCCAGGATCTGGGCTAGACTGCCCAGACAGCTTCCATGAAATCTAGCTTACATTGCATTAAAAATAGGCACTATTTGAGATATATTACAAACTATTTGAGATTTTTTTAACAACAAAATGTTGGGTGTTTATGACTGACATATTTATTTACTTACTACTAGTTGTCATGACAACCAAGAAAAAAGTTAAATGTACCACGTAACAACAAAAAGTTTGCTACACATTGTATGAGTATAGTTTTGTTTACCTACTCATATTTCGTAGCTCAATCGTAAATGTAACGTATATGGGAGATATACTGTGCGCTGTTTTTTTTGCATCATTTTGTGCAGAATTAAATATTTAAAAAAAAATATATACAGGGTCTAACAGAAGGGGTGGACCAAAAGCAACAGGGCCGATGCAGGAGCTCTTAGCCTATCGATATTACCCCCATGTATGTTCAGCGATATTCAGTCGTTCAAAAGTTACTCGCTTTTTATGTTTTTTTTTTTCATAATTTTATTTTAGGTTAGATTTATCTTGTATACCCAAACTATTAGAGCTACAACCGTATTTTTTTACACCTTGTAGCTTCATAGTAGACCTTTCGTACTTGATAGTTTGGGAAAACTTGGGAAATCTAACCTAAAATATGTTAATGAAAAAAAACAATAAAAGTGCGAGTAACTTTTGAACGACTGAATATCGCTGAGCATACATGGGGGTTATTTCGATAGGTATTGAGCTCTTCCATCGCCCTTTTGCTTTTGGTCCACCCCTTCTGTTACACCCTGTATAATAAACCTCTTTTACCCTGTTCGGAACAGCGGCTATTGTAGCTGGATATTGTAGCATTATTAACTGTATAGTATGAAAATAAAGTTCGCATAATTCTACACCATAATAAAATCAAAAAGTGTATGTACTTAGTATGAAACAAAACTAGCGGTAATTAAATATGTACTGTACACGTAATATATGAACCACCTGTGTTGTAATTTCTCGACAATACATTACATAGATAGATATTTTTTATTATATATATAAACACCCAGAACACCCGGAATAAATATTTGTAGATAGTACAAACATTTATCCCAAGGCGGGAATCGAACCGGCAACCTCCACGTCGTCAATGCCACCGCGCCACATCGGTCGTCAATGTTTAGGTATCTAGTACCTAAGTATACGACTACGTCATTCGCTCGAATACTTACAATTATCTATCAAATACAAAATTCTAAGGTTTGTTGTCAGCTCTCCAGTCGTAGTAAAAGAAACAAGACAACAAAACTAAATCTATCCCTTTTCTTCTTGAAAATGCTACGTTGCCAATCTATTATCTAAACTAAAATTCTAGAAAGGATAAGATTTGTCTGTTTGTTGGTCACTATTTAATTCAAAAGTACACGTCCTATTTTAAAACTATTTCTACATAAGGATGTAATATCTTTACCGAGTAACATAGACTATTTTATGTACAAATTGCAATATGAAAAAAACGTTTCAATGTAAAATAAAGTGAACGCCAAAAACGTTGCCGAGCCGAAATATACAACGCGTGCCGTGTCACGGGTCACTAGTAGTCAGTCTCACTACTGCTAATAATAAATAACTGATAAATGTCACTGTTCATAAAGTTTGGTTATAAAAGTGTGGCCATAAATGTATTTCCTTGCAAACATTATTATCAAACTGTTCGTTTTTTAATGTTCTGTAATTATAAATATAATGAAAAATTATTTCATTAAAAAAAACGTTTATTTGTAAGAAAAATTACAAACTTCCAAATAATGCATTGAAATATAGGTACTTAAATAAAACCTTTTTTTTTGTTGTCAAAGTAAATAAAACCTGTAGTAAGGCAACCTCGCTGACATAATTGTCATTGCTAGCTGTCTGTCAATTTAGTCGTACATAGTTGTTTTTGATGAAATTTTATCTTGTAAGTATAGTAATCAATTGTGCCAATTAGAAACTCATTGTGGTAACAGAAAGGATCCGAAGAAACATTCACGCTTTGCGATCACTCCGATCAAGCATTATGATGTAACTGCCCCAC
Source organism: Ecliptopera silaceata (assembly GCA_932527185.1). Lineage (NCBI taxonomy): Eukaryota > Metazoa > Arthropoda > Insecta > Lepidoptera > Geometridae > Ecliptopera > Ecliptopera silaceata. Next base: position 7,453,340 of record OW052193.1, on the reverse strand, counting down.
AAACAATCTATATCCTTTGTACGCAGGCAAGACAATGCACCAACAACTGCAATTGAAGAATCTTAGCGACGCCACAGAAAACGACATAAATAGCCCGTAGCCCGTTTTTGGGCAAAACATGTTCATGTGTTTTATTTGTTTAATTTATAGAGCTGTAGAGAGTCTTACTATTGAAATATTAAATACATATAAACATATTCCTGAAGATATTAGCAGTTTTATTAGAAGGTAACCTATGTAATAGGTATCTACTGCATTTTATTGCATTTAAGTTCAAAAAAAAATCCAATACAGTAGGTTTTATAGTAGTCTGTAAAAATTCTGCAGAGCCTCTGCTCTGCAGAAAGACACAGATAAATATCAAAAAAAGGAAGCAACAAAAAGTTACATTTCTGGCGGAGATTTGAACTCGAATACTCTGATTGTCAGTCCACAGTACCTTGAACTGCGCTATTCGTTCTTATTACCTGACGTCGAAATTATGAAACGCTAGCGCGTTTCAAATATCGGAAACATTTTTGCGTGTCAAAGTAGATAGCAAGCTTGAAATTCCTCGCCAGCCTCTGCACGTTTTTCCTACTAAAATTATAGTATTTTGTATTGATTAATTGGTATCTATTAATAAGTTTTCGCAAAGGTGAATTTTGATAACTAAACGCAAAAAACCATTAACAAATCAGAAGAAAAACCGCAGTTTTTTAAACTAGCGACATCTTTTGTTGTTGGGCTACCGTCCTGACTGAGCGCTTGGGCCTTAATGCATATATAATATACACCTACCAATATTTTTATTGATGCAGTGTGTAATCTATTATTTCGCTAGTAAGAAAAATTGAGTTATAATAATACACCAACTGACTGAAAAAGTATAATGATTCTGTTAATTTATCTTCTTGAACTAGCGGTAGCAACCATATCCTTAAGTTGTGGTGAGTTTATTTATAATGTGTTTTTTTTGAAGATTTGATAAATATTAGGTATCATCATTTATTTATCATGTTTCATTTTTGTCAACGAATACAATCAAAACCAATTAAATTTTGATGAATTTCAATATTTTATGCATCTTTTTTTAACTGTTTTGTATATTTAATTTATTTTTGAGTTATTTCAGAACGCAAACACTGGCACCAGTACGACCCAACCCTGATAGCGGAAGGCACGTTCTGCCTAGCAACTATCTTCGCGTTCTTCAGGCTAATGCTCCTGTGCCAACTGAACTACCATTTAGGGCCACTGCAGGTATGTAAATGTCCGTTTACAATTCAATTCAACAGATAAATTGTTACCATAGTAACTTTATAGGCAGGCGTTCGATTGGAACTGTTTTGGAAGGCTAATTTGTAGATCAGATTTACTTTGTTTGTATTTAACTTTGGTATGTAAGAATATAGACAATCGCATTCAACTTATGTCATGGAATCCTTTGAGTACCAAACATTACGTCACTTACAATTTCTTACGTAAGAATCGTAATATTAACTAAGTACTACTTACCTACTACTAAGGTACTTACTTACAAGTATGAATCAGTATATCCTAACGTACCTACGATTTAATCTTTCAGGTATCATTGGGAAAGATGACGATCGATATCTACAAGTATATTATAGTTTTTACTATAATTATAAGCGCATTTGCAGCGGGACTTGCTCGGTTCTATCAATACTATAACGGTATGGTGTATGAGGATGAGTTCGGGATGAAAACTGTCCAGGTGATGCAACCATCTTTAAAAATCCGTATAAGAATTAGTGTTTCGTCTCTTTCCATCGAATTAGAAAAAGCTTGTCAAAGTAAGGCCCTTCTCCCATTACGATACATGTATGGTACGATACTCGAGTATAATGCTAGTTGGATACAAGTTCGCTACCCGACGCTCGCATATTATGCTACTGAAAAATGACTAAATTAATCATTTGTGCAAACTCGTTTTTTGTAATCAGACGTTATGTCGAGCGACTCCAGTGACGAAGAAGCTCTTGCAGTTTTTCTGTTTTATAGAAATAGAAGACGTCAACGCAAGAGTAGAAAATAAGTACTAGATTCATCCATATATTTTTTCCATACTTATATCATAAATTTGCTCCCAAATTCTGCCCAAGTCTTGTCTATTATATTTTTTCGCATGTATTCAGGTAATTTGTAGTTATATAAACAAGCATGTTTTTCAATTTCTTGTACAAACTTAATATGTATTTGTTTCTTGCTCCGTCACCATCTTGTCGAAACGCGCGATACGCGACGCACAAGCGACCAACACGGCGGGTATCGTGAGACTAGTCGCGAACGCGTAGAATACCAGTATCGTAATGTGAGAGTCTCCATATAAATGTATGTGAGATACTTCGCGGCGATTAGTCTCCGAGACTGGAGTCGCGCGGGCGTATCGTAATGGGAGAAGGGCCTAAGAGACAAAACACGCTGAAACTATTCCGAACCTCAAAGTACTATTCATAATTTAAGCATGAATTAGGTTACCCCAGCTCTAGATTTGTGGATCCAAATCTAGAGCTCGCTCTTATGCTTTCTTTCTGCTGACCTATGATAGAAACGTTTCTTTTGGTACTTGACTTTGCTTCTGCAATGATGCGTGAAATTAAGCTACGCGTAGTATGGAGCGATCAAGTTATTGGTGGGAAAATAAGCCCGCATACACTAGATAAGTTACTGTACTGTACAGCTTATGGAAATGCGTGTGAACTAATCTTGTCTGAGTGATAAACGCTTACCCACGTATTACGTGTAAAGAGTGGGACCTGGTAATGACTGGTAAATGAATAAATTATCCTGCCTTTATATACGGTTATTTTTGTGAAATAAAGAAACCGACTTAATTATTAGGTATAAGTGAATGCGAAAGTTTGTATGGATGGATGTATGTTTCTCTTTCACGCACAAACTACTAAATGGATAAAACTTTTCAATAATATAGGTTAAAGCAATTTATCATCATATTGTGTGAGTTTTCCAAAATAATTAGTAGTTATGTAAAGTTAATAGGCAGTTGCGGACACCTTTTAGTAAATTAATACTTAATTTAGTTCTAAATCTAAGTTAGTGTAAGAAAACATAGATTTTAAAGCTTTTTTACTCTTAAAATAACTTAACAGTTCACTTAAAATGATCTTAAACTATAATTGGAAATCGACGTTGAAATTTAAAATCTACTTCGATATTACTATAAGACGAAAACGCTACACGTGAAAGTACTTTCTCTCCAATTCATCAAATACTTACTCCGAAAGTAATGTTATACTTTTTGTACTTGATACGCAATTTATATACTCATTTTTCAGGCGTCGTCCTTTACCAGTCTATCAGATACACTGAACACGCTATTCTGGGCGCTATTTTGTATGGCGCCTCTGGACAGCGCTGATATAGTGCTGGAAAATACGAGGGGCTCACGGCATGTGCAGAGGACACAGGAAAACCGACACGGGTTTACAGAACGTATTGGATATTTTTGCTTCGGATGTGAGTGCGGAGTTTTAGTACAAAATTATCAAGCGTGTTTTTCATTAAATTTCATACTAAAGCAGAGAGATTAGAGATAAAAAAAGCTTTTATCAAAATTAACAGACGTGTTACATTTAGTTTTTTATTTAATGATATAGGTATTAATACATTAAAAAAACTTTGTGTAGGTACCTACTTGCATTAATTGCCCATGCGCAGATTGCAGTGCAATATTTCCTTACAAAAGAAATAAACGCGCACCATCGCACCGATGCGCGAACTTTGATTTATTTACCTTATTTAAATAAGTTATATTATTTTGTTTTTATTAGAAATTATGTTAGAATGCTTGTGTTGTTTAATGTAACCTGATAGACTTTGTTTGGTCATACTAAAGATAAGGTAATAGGTAAATGTAAAGTAAAATGGGAACGCTATTTAAATACTTTTATTAAAGTTTTATAAAAGAATACTAAGTATTTAGCTTTTTATGGAAAAATATCGTTAAAACGTAGATAATTTAGTTTTGTTATTGACTGTACTTTGGGTAACCTACATAGACTAACAAATAAGTTGTTTAGAGATTTACGAAGTAATAAACTAAATATTTAGTTTCAAACTAACGGAAGCTCTCATAATTTCAACGGCCATTCATTATGTAGTTTCTGTAGTATCTCGTTTGAAATATTAATGAGTTTCAAGTTTAATTGCAGGTTTCGAAGTGATATCTGTGATAGTTGTATTGAATATGCTAATAGCGACCATGTCCAACACATTTCAAAGGGTTACCGACAATGTAGCTATAGAATGGACCTTCGGGAAAACAGAAGTTAGTAAACATCTAATTGGACCCTGGATTGAATAAACATGCACGCGCGCTTGTTGTTTAGTTCATTGAAATAATTAGAAGCATATTAATGATTAAAGTTTCTGGTTTATTTGATTCACCGTTTGAGGTAGCTGCTACATGCGGGTTTACAGAATATTTAACTGACTAAATCATTAATATTGTACTTATAAAACAAAATGGAGGGAATACTCCATTTTGTTTTATACAAAATGGAGGATGAACAAAATGGAGGGAATACTCCATTTTGTTTTATACATATACCTAACATGATGCAAATTACATTATCAGAAAATGATCAGAAAAACAAAGCTTTCTGAAGTCTTCCTCAATATCTATACCTATTGGAAACACTATTGATAAAATTCTTTTCACGGAAAAATACTTTTTTCACGGATTCGATTCCCACCAAGAACAAATAAAAGCATATTATGGAATTAGATGGCGTTGAATGAAATATCCATGACTATGACACTCTTTTACCTATTTTACCCCTCCAGGTGTACATAGACTACATGTGGCAGACAGCATTGCCATCGCCGTTCAACCTGATTCCCACCGCCACTGGGATTGGCAGCGTCATTGATTGGTGTAAAGCGAAGATGTGTAAGCAGTCAGGTGCTCATGCGCGGTGGTCACTCTCTTACTGTTGTTTTGTGGTAAGACCTTTAAAAACCTAATTTTATTGGTTAAATATGTGTAGATATAGATAGATATATTTTTATACATTATACATATCAAAATAAATAAGTAAATGGGGCGGTAAAATCATGTTTCGACGTGGACGTAAGCATCTTTTTGATTGAACCTCATATCCTATCCACTGTTACCTACCTACTTATTGATCATTGAACACATTGGTCTTTAGAAATAGAATACTCAACTAAAATACAAATCTTACGTGCCATTAAATTTGAACAAAAATATAGCCAAATATGCAGTAGGTTCCTAATATTTATTAGTCAAAAACACCTAAATTCAAACTCTTAAACAGCTGGACTTGACGGGACTGACTGACTAGACAGACTTGGCTTATGCTAATGCAAGCTTGGCGTATGGTGAAACGTTACAAACTTCGAAAATTGCTTTTGCCTAAATTTCACTGTTCATAAACCTACATAACATTTGTTTTTTCAGGAACGTGACGTAGAAACGAGGACTAAAAAGGAGTTTCCAGCGCTCATGTCTGTACTTACTCAGCGTTATTTTTCTAAAGCTAAAAGTGACCTACTTCCCTACAGCTGAATATTCGAAACCTTATGTTAGTAGCTTTTAGAGTGCACAATAGCCGTGAAAAAGCAAGAAGGCATTACTAATATTAGCTAGCCTAGTTAGTAGCCTAATATTTAATAAAACAAAGTTTTATTTGTTATTATGTATATTTATTTATAGATAGATAATATAGAAAATTACATTTACAATAACTTTTATTTCATTTCCTATGGGTATGAAGTTGGTTTAGTCAGGAAATGTTGTTTTTCCTATTCTATAATCTAGGTAGAAATAAACAGGCTTTTAAAACCGTGGAATTTGTATGATCATTGCACAATTTTTACGCATAAAACTATTCTTAAATGTCATTCCTCCATAAAGTTCGGTATATAATTGAGACTCGTTATAAAATAGTAACAATAGGCATTGAAGAGATACCGATTGATAAGCAACATTGTAGCCTTAGTAGGTAATAAAGTTGTGGGTTTGATTCTCACGCAGGACATACTACTGTGTAATAGAAAATGCCAGTTAACGTTAAGTTCACAGACTGTTTAATTAAATGATACAATAAAATATATTGAGAATTAAAATATTTCAGGAGTAGGTATGTACTAGCCCAATCGATTACATGAAAACCTCAAGCCTTCATCAGACAAAATGGCCCGACAGTCTGTTAAAAATTCAGTTCCTGCCGTTGAAAATTTTTCCACCTTATAAACGTTCAACACCAGTTTTCTACCAAAACTTGATAAGTACAAACGGAAAAGGTATATAAATCTATTACAAGTCAAAATAGCTACAGAATCCGAATAACATGCCAATTCGTCAGTTTCTACAACAATTGTAAATCTATCACATTCTAACATGGAACTTTCCAGCTTTAGTGACGTATTTGACCCCTTTGAACGGCTTATACTTAGCTCCGTACATATCTAGTCGACTGACGCGTAGCCCACTAACCGCTAGTTGGGGAATTGCGAAATGTACGTTGATACTTGGATTAGCCCCTGCTGTGTCGGCGCCTGACGCTACAGAAACCTGAAAAAAAAAAACAAAATAAAAAAACTATAACTATAACTAAAACTATACTTTTTTATTTGACATACTTTTTGACAGGCGTCACAGCTCAGTTGGTAGTAACTCTGCCTTCCATGCTGGTCGTGGGTGCGATTCTCACCCAGAGCAAAATGTTTGTGTGAAAAACATAAATATTTGTTTTGTATCTAGGTGTTTCTATGTATTCTATGTATGTATGTATTTACAAAAAAAAAATAAGTATATAAGTATTCTATCATATTCTATGCTGATAGAATAGTCTAGTTCCAGTTCTCATAGTACAAGCTCTGCTTAGTTTGGGACTAGAGTGTGGGACTACAAAGGTAGACTACGGGCTCAGGAGATATACTTAAGAATAATTCTAGACTAGTCTAAGCTAATGTATTATTTTTAGCCTTGTAATATCTAAAGTCTAGGTCTCCAAATTCAGATTCTTGTGGTTACTTACACTTCCTTTGATATTAGGCAGTTTTGGTAGTTCGATGCGTCCTATATCCCACAGTAGAACTTTGCTGACCGGGTCGTAAGAGTATTTACCCTGATTTGCAGTCAGAGAACAGTTTAAGACGCATTTCGGCATGCATATCTCTAACGCTACATCTGAAAAATAACAAAAAAACTTGTACTCCAAAAAGTTTTATAAATGTGAAAATCGCAAACTACGTATGGAAACGGTGGCGTATTCGAGTATGTAGACTGTTTATTTAGTTGACTTGTAACTTTTTGTCTTGTGGACCGATTTAGATGTTTTTATGCTAGTTTTTTATTGATCAGTTGAGAAAAGAAAGTAGCGGGTTTTATTTTCAGGAAGCTTAATAATAACACAGGCGTCATAGCTCAGTTGGTTTAGCCCTTCATGTTGTAAGTTGCGGGTTTGATACCCATCAAGGACAAACAGTTGCACTATGTGATGGTAAATATTGATGTTTATTCTGTGAAGGTATTTCAAGGAAATACATAGTAGAAGTTTACTGTCAGCAACCTAGTTAGCGTTGTTTTAGGTGCGAAATATCCATTAAATATTATTTTACTGCCAAAACTTGTTTTTATTTAATAAGTGAATGTACACTCACTCTCCAAAGTCCTGCCCATAGTTTGCTTGGGTCCCACAGTCAAGTCTAACCGCCCTTGGTCGCCATTGTTTTTCAAAGTAAGACTGTGTCGCACATACAAAGGAATCGCCACTACACTCTGTGAGCCGATGTGGTACGACATTAGACGGAAGTTACCGTCTGGAGGGATGAATGATAGTATTCTTTCAGACTGAAAAAGAAAACAAAAATATTTGAAATTGTCATACTACTTAATACGTAAGGTTGCTACTGTGTATTTACAAAAGAAAAGTACATAAAAGTATATTCTATCAGCAATCAAGTTCCAATAGTATGTACAAGCCTTCGTGACAACAAGAGCGCGATTTGTAAAATGTCCATAAATATTAATTTAATTTATTAATATTGGCATGGCAAATATTGGTGCGACCGAAAAGTTCATTAAAACATTTAAATCAGTTGTATCTAAAATAAGAGAAAGGAGTACTTTGGTTCAGTAGTTAATTTATTTTTGTTAAACTATAGAATCACACCTCAGTGAACCACTGATATTCCGTGGTCAAGGTACAGATCACATTTTATTATAGAAGTGATAAATGACAAACAAGTAATATGTCCATGAATAGAATCGATTTCTTCGTGACGATATCTTTGGGAGAGAACTTTGATGAAAAGTTAGTACTTAAGTAAAAGTTAAAATATTGATTGATTTTATATAAATTTATATACATTTATCCAGCAGTGACATTATTTAGCTCTTAGAAACATACAGACCTGAATCACTATTGATATTAGTCATTTAGTTGATTGCTCTAAATAAATCAATTAATAAAACTATTTTCCTGTTAACAAAAAGGCAGTTTACCTCTGGTGGGACTCGAACCCACAATCCTCGGCTTAGGAGGCCGATGCCTTATCCATTGGGCCACAGAGGCGATTGACGAGAGTCGCGAACGACGCAACACATTGCTACATGCGTGGGTTGCGTCATCATGACGAAAAAAGATTAGAGCTGTGATTGCTATAAGTTATTTTAGTCCGACGATAGCAGCCGGTTTGAACTGCCGCATTACAGAAAAACTTCGTCGATATTAATTCAATTTTAAATCATTTGCGGTATAAGTGTACAAGTTGTCTGAGCTTGAACGCGAACTAGTCTTAAAAGATTCACATATTTACATGTGATTTTGTATGAGAGATTTAAGGAAAATATATATTTTGCCCTTGACTTCAGCCGCACGTATTTATGGCGATTTCATATCTTTTATTCATATAAAATTTAAAACTCGGAAAGTTCTTACAAAATATACTACTTATGTGGCGGAAAACCATTTAAGTAACTACTATTATTAGTAGGTTTCGTCACAGATTTTTCGAAACTTGAATATACTGAATATTTCAGTACCTTATAATTAAACATAATTTATTGATTTATTTTCATGATTATCAGAAACCAATAAGTATTTATGAGTAATTCTAATCTAGGTAGACATGTTATTTACATACTATACTACTTACTGTAAAATTGAATAAATATTTGCTTAAACTAACTCTGTAAATATGACTCACCTCCCATCTCTTAAATCTAACACAAGGGTGGAATGATACATCGTCAAATAATCTAGGATTTATGAACGTCAGCGTGAGGTCTGGCATTCCACTTAGTTTGATGCAGCAGTCAATCTGAAATAAATGTACATGGATCCATTATTATATTAGTTGGTCAAGTGTTAGAGTCACCGCAGACAGCAGACTTTTTATCGGCCGATAGTTTGGTCGGCTTCTTTATCTGTATGATGACTGAATCACTGTAATGTGCGCATCTGCATACATCTTCATACTGATTAAGAAGCCGACCAAACTATCAGCCGATAAAAAGTCTGCAGTTTGCGGGGACCCTTACGATCACTGACTAGTATAGTTTAATTTTGTTGGAACATAATATCAGGACTCACTCGAAGGTATATTGCGATAAAATGCAACATGCAATTTTTGATGAAACATGCTTTCTTTCTACTTACAAAATCATATTCGTTTTGTAAGTAGAAAGAACTTATATGTACTTCTTCTTCTTCTTATCGTGTCGATGCTACAACTGTATTTTGTTGTAGCATCGTGTTGGAAAGATTAGCCAGACTAGACACTGCTTTGCCGTGCCTAGCTGTTATGTATAACAGCTGTTATGTTATACCTACTTATTTTGGCAAAATAAATATCTTGTATCCTAATAACCTACTACTTTACCTATGCTTAGAAGGTAACTTACATATCCCTGTATTTCAGCGGATACTGTGGCGCCGCTTTTATCAATAATCGCATCTACTTCTTCCACAACATCAAAGTAAGCTTCGTTGTTCGCGTATTTGACGCCCGACCGACGCCATGGAACGTTGGAGAGCTGGCCAGAAGGCAAGATTGATGATACACTGAAAAATAAATATATTTACAACCTAGTTTAATGTTTCTAGAGAGTTTGGTAAAAAAAAATATTATTACATTTAAGTTTAGTAAGTAGTTTAAGTTCAGTTCAGTATGTTAAGTTTAGTATAATACTTAACATATTTTAAATTAGTAGTTTACCCTAAATAGATAATGCTTCTTAAAATGTACAAAAATAAAATAATAACTTTGCAGTTCTTTATCAGTACAATTTCATGATTAGTATTATAATTCACATATATATTGTACATAATTTTATTTTTCATATGACAATAAGTAATGTAGAAATAACTAAATATGTTTATGAAATTATGACTACACTATTGCATTAGGGCCGGCGCAGACCGGGACGGCATGGCAAGGGATTTTATTTTTTTACTAATGGACATTCAACCGTACTGTTACAGAAATACGACATAAATTGCTATGCTTTAAAATGTGCCGTTTTAAATGGTTGAATGTCCATTAGTAAAAATTTAAAATTCCTTGCCATGCCGTCCCGGTCTGCGCCGGCCATTATAGGATAAGCCTGTAATAATAGATGCAAGTAAATGAAATAAATGAATCAATTTCTTGGTCTAGCTGATTTAGTCTAGCTAGAGTCCAGATCAGTTTGTGATTTTACTGAATAAAGTAATTTTGACTTTGACTTTGCTAGAGAGAGAGTCTAGACATATGAATACAATTACTGAATAAATAATAATGTTTTAAACTTACTTTGATTTACCAGTCACTGTATTGGCAATTGTCCTTAAAATATTAGGTGGTTTGATCAACTCCTTCAAAATATTACTTTCTGTTGCCAACGGAAAACCATTGTCTAACATTTCATCTAATAGCTGTAACAAGCATTTGGCTTAATAAAATGATTAAAATAATATATGTAGTTTTAATTATTATTTTACATGTAATAAAAACATCCTTTAAAATTAAGAACTACTTAATAGTATGAATGTAGCATAAATAAGCCTTAGTTATAGTATTCACTTAAAGAATTTCTAATTTTAATATACATATGTATTTTCAAATAGTTACCTCATAAACTACAACATAGTTTTCTTTTATAATAGTCTCTGTACAATCTGAAAAATAGTCCTGAAAAATAATAAAGTTATTTAGAAAGGTATCATGAACAAGTGGCTACTTTATTTGTCAGTATTTTCATATTTATATAATTAGACTAAAGCATTTTTAAAAATTAACACATAGTACATGTAGAAATGAACACAAACAATACAAAAATAATCAATTTACCTGGAATGTATCAACAACTCTATGCAAGAATTCAATCACAAAAAGTGGGGCAACCTCTTGTTTGCATACTGCCACGAGAGCTACCCCACCCCGCTGTATCGAGATCAGGTAATGGTGGGGCGCAGCCAACACTGGGGGGACATCCTGGAGTAGAAAAGAGTTATAATTATAAGTATCAGAATAATAATATAAAGATAAGATACATTTATTTTCGAAAAAATGTGTATTATACATACAAATGTGAGAATTTGGATTTAAATCATTTTCCTAAGACTTATTTACTGACTCAAGATAGATTTATAACAATTTTTGAAGTGCTTGGATTAGATGTTTTATGAAAAATATAGGTAAGTTTTTAAATTTATTTTTAGAAAAATTTAATGGAACAAGTTGGGCCTATCAGATTAACTAATTTGGCATAGTTGACATAGAAGGCTTATATTTAAGAACATATATTTTAATAGCATTATTTTTTTATTATAATTTTTTTTATACTTTCTTAGAGAGAAATCGCTACTTACATTAGGTGACGCCCTTTGTGCCTCCAAATAGTAATCGCATACTGATCTTGGTATTACGCTCCTCCAGTGTTTTTCTAGAAAAACATCCCTGAAATCAAGATTTAATTAAGTAGGTATGTTTATTTCATCTAACATGTTTTAAATGAAAGTACTTTCGAAAGTCTTGTTATGTATCTACATAAGTATACGTACAGATAAGTCTCGTCTGGAAAGTAACATAGGTTTGGAGGTAGCTTGTAGGATATTCTAAGGAGTAGTAGAAAGTTAATTAAAAGTTTTGATAATTAAGGTTTAGAGCTGGCTAATCACTCTTGACTCTGAGAGGAGAGGTACTATACCAAAGATACAAGTGTTGTATTGGATATTGTTAAAATCAATAAATAAAATACATACCCTGAGGGATTGATTATAAATAAACTGTGTATCATCTTTTAGCTAGCTTACGTATAGATTCAGTTCTGGCTAAGCTTTGTTTTCGAATTTAGGATACATTTGCAGATCTTCCAGCAATACAACAAAACGAAATAAAAAATTAGGACTGACTGACATTACAATCTTCGTGACGTGAATCGTTACATTTGACATTGACAGTGAAAGTTAATAAAAGTTAGTACAAATGTGACTTGACAAGTTTACGTGGATGTTTTTAATTTTAATTTCTAAGATGGTTGGTTGGGCTGGCTCAAGCTCAAGCCCAAGCCTAGCAGCTGCTATCAGCGCAGCCGTGGCGGCTGCGCTGATAGCTTACCGCTGCTTTACCGCCAAAAGAAATGATTTCTCTCTGCAACTAAAGATAATTTATTTCTGATTCTTTTTGACAATGTTACAGTATTTACAAAATGTACAATATTTGATTTAATAATATAGCAATAAATTAATAAAAGTCAAATTCATGTTCAGTTTATGTTAGCCAAGTTTATAGGAATTTGAATGCTAAATCTTAAGCGTATCCTATCTTACTAGTTAGGTTGATAATCAAATATTATAGTACTAATCTAACCAAGATTGGGACGATAATAGATAACTCATAACACAAGTTTATACTTACCTACACCTTAGCTTGTCCGGAATGATGGTGGACTCTTCAAAGATTTAATTTTAATCATACCTACCTACATAGAAATCACTCTGACCCATTCAAAAGTCAATTAACCTTTATTTATATAAGAAAAAGTGTAACAATCAGAACTATTTATTTCACTGAAAGAAAATTTTAGCACATTAGCATGACATTGAATTCAAACAGATATTTTCACTTCCTAAAATAATGTTTGTTTATGTTGAAAGTATTGAATAACATCTCAAATACAGAATCAAATAATTAAATATTATTGTTTCCTCTCAGGCATAATTATGTAGCCCACTATGCTATAGCAGATATAGCCAAGACAAGATCACCCAGTGAGTGACATTAGTTCACTGATCTACCTACCTATGCCTTCTAACTACTGGAGATTGCGTTACTGAAGTTTGGAAATAAAAAACCAATGAATGTTTTCTGGCTTTTATTGATAGAAATCCTAAAATTATTTAACGGTTGGACTTGGCAACACGTTCCAGCTCATCCTTCTTTTTGATGGCGTAGGAGTTGGATGATCCCTTAGCAGCGTTGATCAGTTCATCAGCTACACATTCAGCTATGGTCTTGATGTTCCTGAAGGCTGCTTCACGAGCTCCAGTGCACAACAACCAGATTGCCTGGTTCACACGACGGAGGGGTGAAACATCAACAGCTTGACGTCTGACGGTACCAGCGCGACCGATCCTAGTGGAGTCTTCACGAGGTCCGGAGTTAATGATAGCTGTCACAAGAACCTGCAGTGGGTTCTCACCAGTTAGCAAATGGATGATCTCAAATGCATGTTTCACGATACGGACGGCCATCAGCTTCTTGCCGTTGTTGCGTCCGTGCATCATCAAAGAGTTAGTTAGACGCTCCACGATGGGGCACTGCGCTTTACGGAAGCGTTTGTGGGCATACCTGCCAGCGGAGTGGGGCAGGTATTTAGCGTACTTCTCCTTCACGGAGATATAATCGTGCAGGGACATATCTGACACCTGAACATCGTAGCAAGTCCATCGCCCAAAAAGTTTGATTTCGGGAATGTCAGCCGGCTGCGGCAAAGGCATGGAGTCAACAGCCATGCTGCCTTCGACAGCATCTTCGTTCCAGTTTTCCTCAGTCATGGCTGGGACCTACAACGAACAAACAAAATCACAATTACAACACTGATATGCACTATTTACAATCCACATTACCGATTTATTGATATAAATACGTACTTTTCTATTCGTGAATAGAAATTATAACCTCGTGTTGTCAAAAGAACACGAGAAAAAGGAAGTTGCAATGGGTCCACAGACTTCGATGAATATATTTTCTAAATGTTGGCCAAAAAAAAGTCATTCTCGAACAAACATGCAAAATATATGATAAGGCAACAGTCTGTGGCGTTCAGGAAAAAAGAGAGAGCGAGCGCGAGCATTGAATAAAGTATCTGTGACATACTATACTATCTTCCGTAATTTCGCGGATTTGCTCCCGGTGCGTGCCGTTTTATTTCTTATTTTTCGTATATTATTTTCACAGAAAGTTTAGCCTTATATCTGAATAAACTAATGTCGCTTTATCTATTATTTTAAGATATATCTTTCAATATTTACCATACTAAAATTATACATTTCTTACAGGTTATTAGCCAGTGTACAAAGTTCGCTATGGCTGCGCTGAAAAACACCAAAAATATTAGAACTCTGGCGGTATTATCTCCGAAATACTGCCCTCAAGTTAATTCCAGAAGGAACCTCAACTTACAAGAATACCATAGTAAAGATTTGTTGAGGAAACATCAAGTATCAATTCAAGATTTTCGCTTGTTAGATTCTAATTTAGATTCGAAACCACTATCAGGTTTCATGGCCGATGAATACGTCGTGAAAGCTCAGATCTTAGCTGGAGGCCGGGGCAAAGGTCACTTCGACAATGGTTTCAAGGGCGGAGTGCATTTGACAAAAAAGCCTGAAGAAATTTTGAGTCTTGCTAAAAGTATGATTGGAAACAAGCTGATTACTAAACAGACTCCGAAAGAAGGTATATTGGTTGACAAGGTTATGGTGGCTGAGAGTGTGAACATCAAACGGGAGACATACTTCAGCATTGTCATGGAGAGATCTTACAATGGCGCTGCTATTGTAGCTTCACCCGCAGGAGGTATGGATATAGAAGCAGTGGCTGAAAAAACACCACACTTAATAAAAACACTTCCTGTTGACATTTATGAAGGAGTCACAGACAAAACTGCGGATGAGGTTGCAGAGTTTTTGGAGTTCAAGGGGCCTATGAAGAAGAAATGTGCTGAGGAAATTAAGAAGTTGTGGGAGTTATTCTCAAAGGTACCTTTCAAAAATATAACCATAATATTTTTAAATATTATTATAAAAACTTAATTGACCAGAAGCAGGACACTATAGATTTAAAACTAAAACAAGTGACAATACTTTCAATAGTCTGATAAAATTCCAGGTGGATGCCACCCAATTGGAAATCAACCCCCTCGTAGAAACAGATGACGGCAGAGTCGTAGCTGTGGATGCTAAAATCAACTTTGATGACAATGCTAAGTTCCGACAAGGCGATATATTCGCTTTAGATGATGTTTCGGAAACTGACCCAAGAGAGGTAAGTTAACATTTATTTTTGTAATCTATTCATCAGTATATCTACACTTAAATAAGTATCCCTTCCACTACAGACCCTAGATTTCTAATGTTCATGATCAACACATTATCAATGATGAACTTCCAAACTCCTACTTTCATGTATCATTCTGCCCAAAAAAGTAGCTTATGCTAATCTTAGTAATAAAATAAACATTGAGAAACCTGTCTAGGTACTTATTTCACATTTATAATATTATAGTGTGTTTAATGTGATTTTTTTGCAATGTTACTGAGTTTGGAATTGCCTAAAACATCCAAAAATAAGAATAAGAAATTGCATTATATCATTGGACTGTTGAACTAAAGACAACAGTTATCTTGTTTATCAGTTTTTGTTAACAACAAATACCTAACTTATCTTTATCTCCTCGGTTGTACCTACTTAGTTTAAATTCTTATCAGCTTATTTACTTTATTGTTATATACATTTTATTTATAACTAACTAGCTGTCCCGGCAAACTCTGTTCCGCCTTAAAGGCATTAAATAAGCAGACTACAAAAAATGTGATAAATGAAGAACTACTTGACAGATTATATGCAAACTTCACATAAACCATCTGCTAATTATTCCAAATAAAGCCTAAAAATTTGGTTTGGATAGGTGAGCCCGTTCTTGAGTTATAAAATAACAACGAAAAGTGGCATTGATTTTTATATATAACTAATAGTTATTATGACTTTTATTGTTGATGAAATATTCATATGGGATTATTAATTGCTGAACTAATTCATATTGTATTGAATGAATTGGTTTCATGGCCAATGGGTTGGTAAACAAGGTTTTAGCTATTTTATATACTTAACTTACACAACACATCTCAAGAATAATAAATGAATTGGCTTGTAGCATAGATAAAAAAATTACCATTAATTAACTAAATAATTAATTACATGGTTAGGTAACTAAAGTTATATGTATTACAATAGGTTTTTTTAATTGATTTTAGAGAGAAGCTGCCGCTTTGAACTTGGTGTACATTGAAATGGATGGCAGTATAGGCTGTATGGTTAATGGTGCTGGATTAGCAATGGCCACCATGGATATTATCAACTTGAATGGAGGAAGACCTGCAAACTTCCTGGATCTTGGTGGTGGAGTTGGCCAAGCCCAGGTCTCAGCTGCCTTGAAGATTCTGGAGTCAGATCCCAAAGTGAAGACTGTCTTCGTCAATGTATTTGCTGGTAAGTGTACCTTGGGAACCAAGATCATTGATCAGACCAAATAGCTTTTGTATGTAATATCAATGCAAAATTGGTATTTCCGAAGTTCTAATATTTGATTCATTTGGTTTTTCAGGTATTGTCAACTGTGCTACAATTGCCAATGGAATAGTCGAGGCATGCAAGCTAAGCCCCCCCAAGCACCCAGTAGTAATCAGACTAGAAGGCACAAACGCAGTGCAAGCTAGAAAGATTCTAGAAGAGTCCAATTTCGCATTCAAAATTATTAATGACTCTGATGATGCCGCGAAAACTGCAGTCAAACTGGCGCAATAATAAATTTTGGCGTAGCCGCGTAGGTAAAAGTTCGCTATCGGTGCTAGGGAACAGAATTCAATTGAGATTTTATTAAGCTGTTATATTATAGCTGTATAAGGGGGCTTCCAATAAGATTTTAATACAAAACCTACTTTTTAAACACAGAATGACCTTCCAACATTTCCATTTAGTACAATAATGTATGTATTTATTATCTTAAATAAAAAATGCTCTAATTTAGTTAAATCATTTTTATATCGATTAATGTTGCTTTAAAGTGTGATTTACCGATATTAACCAAATTAGACTAACACATGAATAGTAAGACTGACTGCTCAAATCTTGCTAACTTTATAAATAAAACAGGTTTTAATTTTCAGTGTTATGTTATTTTTAAGTATTCTGTAAATAGATTGTAACATACATTTATTATTATAATATAGTATGAATTGTTAATTTTTGTTTTTATTTCTGACATCCATTTCCTTATTTAAAATTGATTGTTTTAGTGACATTATTACAAAAAATAGTTTAAAAATATACCGTTTTGATAGTGTATTATAAATATAACTGCGTATTATAAAACGCAAATAGGTTTGCCTACTCTACCAGTCCATAAAGATCTTGATTACGTTAATATTTAAATGCAGTTTCATTGTATATCCAGACCCCTGCGCCGACAACGCGAACTGTCAAAAACTTAGACAAAATTGATCATGGGGGCCAACGACAAAAAGTTTCCATGTCCCTAGGGAAGCGAACAGGGAGGACCAAGCCCCCTAAGCCTCGAACATACCCTTGAAAAAAAAACCGCATTAATAACAATAAGCAAATACTTTTAATTTTAACGAGCACACTATTCTAATAAGACATTAAGCACGGAACAGGTTGATTCGTCGCCCTTGTCCCGACGCATCGCTTTTACTCAGAGACATGTTTGCTTGAATCTCCTCAAAGCTAGGGAGATGCACTAACTTGCCGCGCGCGGCTACGCACGGTCTGCCGGATAGCATTCGTTTTGCTACGCGGATAATATCTTCTGCTGTTATTTTTTCTGAAAACAAGAAGAAATGGAGGTTCAGAATAAATCAATTTCGCTAGATTCCTCGCTAATTTCTTAAACGAATGTATTTATCCTAGTAATTTGAGTTGGCGCCGTATTATGCCTTGATCACACGTATCGAGTAAACCGGCAAAACAGTGACGTATTTAAGATACACTCACTGCGCGCTAACGCTGCCTCAAATACGTCACTGTCTCGCCAATTTACTCGGTACGTGTGATCAAGGCATTACGTAGATCAGCGAGACAGTAACCCGATCGGGCACACACGCGAAAGACTTCAATTTACTACAAAATACTATAGTGGACTTTACTCTAGGATGCACTTTAATACTAGCAATATATTACTAAGATTAACATTTATTGAGAAAAATCAAAGACGTCAGAAGTGGCGTAACTCACCTATTTCGTTGATGAAGAACGCAGGAGGCTTCCTTTTCCCCGTCGCGAGGACTTGACGGCCGACGTCTTCGAACACTACCGGACGCGCTTCCAGATTCATTAGCAGCATTGACTGTAGTTGTGTTTTTGCTCTCTGAAATGGTCACAATCAAATATTTTTATTCTTTCACTAGATGAAACCCGCGACGTTCGTATGCGAGCCCTTTTTTAATAGTACCTAAAGATATGTTTAAAAACGCAACTGTGTGAAACATGTTTGATGTTATGACACAAAGTGCCGTCATACCTTTAGTTCCATTTCTCCAACTTTCCCAGCCATGTTAGCGAGTTCCCGCGCGATAACTAATGTTGTGTCGTAAATGCGATTGGGCGGCGAAGCGGAATGCACGCAGAATAGACCGGTATCTCCATACGCGTGATTGTAGGCCGTCGCATTGAACATCCAGTGATATCTGAAAATAAATATATAGGGTCATAAACAAGCCTACACCTATTAATTTATTTATTTACTTACTACTGGTGCCCGCGACTTCGTCTTGCTATCGATATATTTTTGAAAATTCGCACATTAACTTTATACGTATTGTATTGCCCATGTTATTCTGATGTATAAACTACATTATTGTAAAGTTTCATAAAAATCCATTCGGTAATTTTTGAGTGAAAGAGTAACAAACATACATCCACTTATCAATCTATCCATCTTCCATCCTTATAAACTTTTGCATTTATATTTTATTAGGATTTGTTTGTCACATCAATCAGATAGGCAACAACATTTCAAGAATTAATTAATAAAATAAAATAACAGTAACAAGTCATAATCATCATCGTATTTCTAAATCCCCTCTCGCGTCTAGTTTAAAAGTAGTCGTAGTCTGGACTAATTTGTGTAGGTATAAAACACTTGCTAGTAATGTGAATTGTCTCTAATAAATAATCCGAATTGATGGGTAGGCAAAGCACGGACAAATGTGAAAGCCGGGTTCGACTTACACTGCGCGTCAATGACGTCTCTACTGCCCGATATTGTAGCATCACCGCGCAGTGAATCTCGCTGCCAGTGAACATAAAAAACGTCAAATTCTGTACCTGTTCAATACGTTTGTGTATAATCTTGTGTACATTCCTTTGCCGGGTCCACCTGCAGAGAAAGAACCACCGCCGCCCATCATCATGTTGAGAACGCATGTGGCCACGAAATCGGGGTCACCGTGGGAACAGCCTGTAAATAAATAATATTATTTAATTAATTATTTTGTTAAAGGAATTTTAAGATGCAGCTACTAATTGACCAAAATAATTCGACCATCGACGTCATTATATCTTTTGTTTAGAATAGTTCGATATTTTTACACATGGACATTCAATTTACGATTTCTTCCGATCAGTGACGAGATCGCTTGGGAATGAGTCGAAAGTAATGTGATATGATATTCTCTCCTCTGAGATCATTATTATCATCATTATCAACCTATATCAGTCCAATGCTGGACGTAGGTCTCTCCCAAGACGCGCCAGCCCGGTCTTCGGCTCTTTTGCCGAAGAATTTTTTTATCCAATGTTTGCCAGCTACATTCCGCAGATGTTAGGCATCTCAGAGGTCTCCCCTCTGAGATGCCTAACATTTGACTAATTAGGAAGAACAAAATGCACTTACTTTCCAATCCAATGACAACGTGTGATAGTTCGGGTAAATCGGAGCCGGGGTACAGTGGGATTTCACATTCTTCCTGGAAACAAACAAGAGTTTCATAAAGCGTATAATATAAGGCTGTGTTTAGCAAGTTTCTAGTATAGGTTTTTTCATAGAAATCATTCTAGAAATCATTTGACGACCGATGTGGCGCGGATGGTCCGCCTGCGACGCGGAAGGTTGCGGGTTCGATTCCCGCCTTGGGATAAATGTTTGTATGTTCTGCAAATATTTATTCCGGGTGTTCTGGGTATTATATGTATAATAAAAATATCTATATATGTAATGTATTGTATTAAGTATGTCAGTCTTCTAGTACCCATAACACAAGCTCTGCTTAGCTTGGGGCTAGATGATGTTGTGTGGATTGTCCAGCATTATTTATTTATTTATTTATTCTTAAACCTAGTCATCATCATCATCATCATCGGCAGCCCGTACTAGCCCACTGCTGGGTATAAGCCTCCTCCCTCAAACGCCACTCTTTTCTTAATTGGGCCTTTTGCATCCAGGTCCTACCCTGTACGGCAACGATATCGTCCATCCATCTGGCTGTTGGTCTGCCAAGGCCTCTTGTATGTCCTCTAGGCCACCATTCTGTCAAGGCCTTACTCCACCTGCCATCAGCAAATCTTGCCAAGTGTCCTGCCCAGCTCCATTTGAGTTTCGCTATACGGTCCCCGATATCCACCACTTTGGTCCTTCGCCGGATTTCCGTATTTCGTACTCGATCTATCAGAGAGATACCGAGCATGGCACGCTCCATCGCTCGTTGTGCGACTCTCATTTTGTAAACAGTTTCCTGTGTGAGCGTCCATGTTTCGGCACCGTATGTCATGGTGGGCAAGACACATTGGTTAAATAGCTTGGTCTTCAGGCATTGGGGCATTTTTCGGGCCTTTAGTACATCTTCCAACTTGTTGAATGCTGCCCAACCCAATTGTATTCGTCTAGCTATCTCTTTGGTCCTATGCTCTCTGCCGAAAGTTAAACAGTGTCCAAGATAAACATAGTGATCCACTGCCTCCAACGTCTCACCACCAATATTAATATTAGCTAATGAGGCGTCAGAGACGTTAGACATAATCTTAGTCTTGGACATGTTCATCTTCAAGCCTACATTAAGAGAAGCATGGTAGAGTTCTTCTAACATAGAGTGGAGGTCTTGTATGTTTTCGCTAAACAAAATTAGGTCGTCTGCAAAGCGAAGATGTGACAGGAAAATACCATTAATGTTGATACCTCTATTGTCCCAGTCCAACAGTTTTATAATGTCCTCCAAGACTGCAGTAAACAGCTTGGGTGATAAGGTATCTCCCTGTCGTACTCCTCTTTTCAGAGGTATTGATTTGGTGAGTTCATGTAATCGGACTTGCATGGTAGCTGACTCATATAAGTTCTTAAGAATATCCACGTATTGTGTATTGATCTGGCAGCGATGGAGAGAATGAAACACAGCCCAATGTTCTACACTGTCAAATGCTTTCTCGTAATCTACGAACGCAAAGCATAGGGGCCTGTTGTATTCGTTACATTTCTCCATCAGCTGTTTTACCGCGTGTATATGGTCAATCGTAGAATATCCTCTTCGAAAACCTGCCTGCTCGATTGGCTGGAAATCATCAAGTTGGCGTGTCAACCTGTTACATAGAATTTTTGCAAATAATTTATAAGTTTGAGAAAGGAGGCTAATTGGTCTGTAGTTAGTTAGCTTTGAGTTATCTCCCTTTTTATGAAGAATTGTAACAACAGCATTTTTCCATGTATTGGGCATGTGACCACCTGATATAATTTTATTAAAAAGTGTGAGAAGCAAATCCAAACATGGTTGTCCACCGGCTCTTAAAAGTTCCACCGTAACTTCGTCCTCTCCTGGTGCTTTATCGTTTTTCATTTGGTTGAGAGCCCATTCTATTTCCTTGGCTAAAATTGGTGGTATTCTACTTTCGTCGTGGGTTTCAGTGATTGGAGCTTTTGGTTCCCCTGGCACCGGGTCTGGTTCATCAATTGTGGAGGCGTACAGATTTTCATAAGTGGTACCCATAAATTCAATCATTTTCAAAAACATTATCTAAATCATAAAGCAGCCATCTATTGTGCCTCGACTTGACTTGCTGTAAGCTGTACATGTTTAAACTATATAAATATATTAAATAAGAAATAATCATCGTATAGAATACCTGTTCTATTCCACCGGTATATTGTGCAATAGAGTTATCCACGTGAGGCTTAAATATTCCGCTATCCTCAGAGTCCCAGGTAGGCTTCATATCTACAAAGTATTTTTGGACAAACTCTACAAATGGTTGGTGGTCAACCTGAAACAAAAATTAATCAATAGAGAAGACGACTAATGACGCTAATTATTTACGAAAAAAAAATAGAAATACATAAGATCTCAAATGTTTCATAATTAAAAGTTTAGAGGATACAAGATTATATCATAGTAAGATAGGTAGTTTTTACTGGGGGGGGAAATAGGTACGTCCAGAAGTAAAAAAAAGGTAAAATACTTACGCCAACAGCAGCTACAACCATTCTCTCAGGAGTGTAGTGGTTCTTCAAATAATTCAATATGATTCCTCGGTCAATCTTGTTCACATTTTCTTTGGGACATATCTTTGGCAATCCTAATGTGTTTCCTCTATATGCACCCTAAAAATATTATTTAATTATTAGTAAATATAATAATTATGATAATATACTAACTATTAAATGAATAGGCCTTTGACTACTTACAGCATGAATCATGTCCATAAGAATGGTTTCCTGTTCAGGTCTCATGGAAAGAGTCTCAAGTTCAAATGCCACTGCTTGCCTTGCTGACTCTATCTCTTCAGTTGAAAGCTGTGGCCTAAGGGTCACTTCAGCTAGGACCTGAAACCAGCAGTCATGAATTAAACATGATACAACAAAATCTGATGGGGATCGTTCAATGGGGTAATGAAACCAACCCATTTATTGTATGAAAGTCTAATTGACTTTTTAATTACACTAGTTTAGTCTAGTGTCCTCTAAACTAAGTAACTTAAGTGTAGATAATCAGAAACAAGTTACAAGCAGAAATCTAAGCTTGCAACCCATCACCACCCAATAAGCTTTTGTGGGGCAGATACCTTATCTCTATCTAATTTATTATTTAGCAACTGTCGCCTCCCGCAGGGCAAAGGCCTCTATCTAAAATTTTAGTTAATTTTATACATTTTTCCATCAGATTTTAGTTAATACCTGAGTAACTGCTTCTAACCCTCTAGAATCAGCACTGGTTGCATAGACAGTAGTGTCACGAGAGCCTTGGCAATCACAGATTCCTCCGTGTCTCTCAAGTTCACGGAGCATTACATCTCTTGTTGCGAATTTGTGTGTGGCCTAAAATATTTTAAAATGGCAATTATTTTAAAAATATGTATATCGTAATGTTTTCTAGTTGATTATTATGTTTTATTTTCTTTAGTTTTTTTTTTATATTATATTATTTTTATTTCAATATGTTTATATGCCTTCTAGGCTGAACTAGAGATACTTATTTATTTTAAGATCAATTGTGTACATACCTAGTTTCATAAACAATAAATATCTTTATCTTTAACATAAACATTATAATTGTTTTGGAGTTTAAGACAACTGGTAAATTATACTCACACCAAAACTGAGTTTTTCTAAAAAGTGGCAAATGCCATTTGGGTATGCTACTTCATATCTAGGTCCAGAGTCAATAACCACTGCAAATAAAAACAATATTAAGTAACCCTTACCACAAAATCAGCATCTTGTTTCTGTAAGTTTTTTCTGTGTGGTATGTTTACCAAATCAAAACATTCTGTATGATTTTAGAAATAAAATACATTTTACTCTAAGTTGAAACAATTACTTACAATTTACAATTTTACATAACTTTTTATAAGATTAAATACCTCCAGCAGTACAGAACTGTCCAAACTTTTTCTCCGAAGCAACTCTGAGACCATTACTTAGGACTGTGACCTCTGTTAAAGCATCCTCTCCTTTAAATGTAGAGTACACAACTGGAGGTAGGTTGGACATAGGTTCCGAGAGAGGTGGTAGCGGTGTCACACTGCCTTTGCATAGTGGTTTTTGCGCTTTGTCTACATCCTGGCTGAACTTTCTTGTTCCCAATCTTTGTGCATTCAATCTGTAGGTATTATAAGCTTAAATGAAATATTTGTAAATATATAAAGGAAAGCTCAGGGAAATCTATTCCACATGAATAATTTAACTGTATTTCTTTAAGATTCAACTAAAACATACAATGATGAAATCTTTGAATATAAATAGCAATAGTCTTAGTCATACGTATTTAATGAACAAATATTAAGAAATATTCTGTACTGAATAACAGCAAGAGCTTATTGGAAAATTCTGTGAAATCAGGACTTGACTTACCCATTCTTCAACGAAAATAACCTAGTAAAAAGAAACTTCACATCAGTTACGTGAGACATTGTAACACTCTGCAGCAGGAATGGGGCGGAATTTATTTTGTTTATTTTTTGTGCATAAACTGTGTTTTGTCAAGTTTATAAGAACATTTTTCTTCAAAAAAGAAATTTCATCGACTTTTGTTTGATTTCATCAATGAAATGATTTTTTTTTTTTTATTTTTTTTTATTTGCTCTTCGGAGCAGGCTAAAGTTTTAGAACCATACCGCCTAGTCTTACGTAAATGTTTTTCTCTTATATTAGTTTATTTTCTTTATTATTTTATTTACAACGTCTTCCCGTTCACTTTACACTTCTATCTTAAAGCATTCACTTTACAGTTATGTTTTTCCCGCCATCCCCAAGATGGCGGGAAGTCCACTTATATTTCGTACGTTATGTTTTTCTCATAAGTTAATTTGTTTTCTTCAATATTTCATGCATTCACTTCACAGTTATGTTTTTCTCTTGAGTTAGTTTGTTTTCTTCAGTATTTTATGCATTCACTTTACAACTTTACAGTTATGCTTTTCCCGCCATCCTCAAGATTTTTCGTACGTTATGTTTCTCTCCTATGTTAACCCGTTTTCTTCAGTATTTCATGCATTCACTTCACAGTTATGTTTTTCTCATAAGTTAGTTTGTTACAGTAAATGTTTTTCTCTTAAATTAATTTATTTTCTTTATTATTTTATTTACAGCGTCTTCCCGCCATCTTGAAGATGGCGGGAATCCCTCAATGAAATGAATGAATGATGGAATTGGGAAAATGAATGCATAAACAATATGATCATAGAGTCTGTCAAGCGAAAGATGGCCCTGATAAATCGCGGCAAATTCAAAAACTATTAGTATGGCAATAGTATATCATCTACTTATTCATAATCATCATCAAAAATTATGTAAGTATATTTATTTAGAATAATATCAAAGTATCAAATTATGTAATTCCAAGTTATCCTATATTTAATGTATTGCCATACTAATAGTTTTTGAATTTGCCGCGATTTATCAGGGCCATCTTTCGCTTGACAGACTCTAGAAGATCAAGTTCAAACCACAGAACATGAATTGGTCATGGATTTTGTTTTTGTCTAGATTAGGCATGGACAGATATATCGAAACGAAACTGAAATCCGTTTGCAGTCAGAAATCGTATCGCATCGATATTCCATTATGAGAAAACCGTTTTCAGAAAACGCACGATGATAACGCAAACTGCAAACAATCTTATCCGAACGAAACCAAACCGAACCGACGTGAGTTTAGTTTTGCACCGAAAACGAAAACCAAACTCAAACTGCAAACGAACAAAATCCAAATCTACCTAAAGTTTTAGTTTTCTATAGTTTTGATACGCATTCGTGATTTTAGTTTTGCACCGAAAACGAAAACCAAACTCAAACTGCAAACGAACAAAATCCAAATCTACCTAAAGTTTTAGTTTTCTATAGTTTTGATACGCATTCGTGATTTTAGTTTTGCACCGAAAACGAAAACCAAACTCAAACTGCAAACGAACGAAATCTAAATCTACCTAAAGTTTTAGTTTTCTATAGTTTTGATACGCATTCGTGATTTTAGTTTTGCACCGAAAACTAAAAACCGAAAGAATTCGATTTTGCAATAATGTCGTAATAACTAGTAAATACGCTCCGATATTCGCTACTGAAATCGATTTCTAAAAACGGTTTTTGAAATCGATTTCAAAATCTGAAATCGGTTTTGTATCGGTTTGTGAAAAAATCCAAAAATGCCCATGCCTAGTCTAGATGTCTAGTAGACGTTTAGTGTTTCCCACTTAAAGTACTTTCCCTGGTTTGTTGACTTTTGAGTATGTATTCATATTTGTTTGTTTGCAAATAATAGTAGGTTAACCATACAAGTATAATGAATACAAGAACATTCAAACAATGCTGGTTTGATTTGTCATAAAACGTATTGGAAAAAATAAATAAGTAGGTAAAAAAATTCAAATGAAAATATATTTTTCACTAAAACTAAGCAAAAAGTCTATATCGGGGCTGGCAGCACTTTCATTCATACATATAAAAAAAAGGGTTTGTTTACTTTCACGTATACATTAAAACTCGCTATTCAATGTTTATGAAAAGGGAATAATTCACGAAGAATTAAGTGTAAAATATTGGATAATTACTTGAATTAGAAGAGAAACTAAAACAAAAGAACTATTTGCCTCGTCAAGTCAAAGTAAAACTTTCCATTTATTCATGTGTCTACCTGGGCTGTACTGTATCTGATTTCTATTCAAATAGTCTGCATATATTTGAAAAATTGAAGTTCCACATATGCAGTGGTCTCTACCAGTCACCAGTAACAATACTTTATCAGTGATACAATAAAAATAATGTCACTCAAACTGTGCAATGTGCTCAGAAGAACATTTACTACAAAATCTAGTAGAATCCCTCAAGTATGCATTGTGGGGGCTGGTCCTGCAGGTTTCTACGCGGCTATGCATATTACAAAAAATCTTGGAGCTGTCAATGTAGATATTTATGAGAAACTACCTGTTCCTTTTGGATTGATAAGGTATTTATTTATATAATAGGCATTTCAACAGTACAAATAAAACACTTAAAAATTAAGGTACAAAAACATTCAGTTAAAAAATGTTTTCTGGGTGCCACCTTAAATAGTACGAAATTTTGAATTTTTAGTTATTCATGTACATATTAATGTTTATAAGCCAAAATCTGATAACACTTTTGCCTTTTTCGTGAGCATTGCTGCAGGACTAATAATACTTTATGTAAATAATTAAATTCTTTATGGTGTCATTTTTGCAGATATGGAGTAGCCCCTGATCATCCAGAAGTAAAAAATGTGATTAACCAGTTCACTAAAGTAGCGCAAAAACCCAATGTGAACTTTTATGGCAATGTGACTCTTGGGAGAGATATCAGTTTGAAACAACTGAGGCAACATTATGATGCTGTTATATTGGTAACTAATAATACTAAATAAATATATATAGACAATTCATATATCAACTCTAGGTACCAAACTAAGCAAAGCTTGAACTATGGCAACTATATTGCTGATATAATATTTATATATTAAAAAAAAAAATAAGTATGTACATTATATGTACTTAGAATACATAGAAACACCCAAACACAACAAACATCATTTTATTTTAACAATGAAAACTGAATTTATTTTAGACATATGGTGCTGAGGAAGATAAAACTCTAGGGATTGAAAATGAAGATGTGCCGAATGTGGTTGCAGCTAGAAATTTTGTGGGCTGGTACAATGGACTTCCTAGTGACAAAGATTTGAAGGTAAGCATGAAGTATCTTAGTAACATTATTTTATTCAGAAATGAACAGTTACCATCTGTTATCAAATTAATTTAAGAAAATAATTTCTTTTACATATCAAGCAGACTTATGATAGCACTATGAGTGGTGATGTGATATAAATAGGATTTTGGAATTTTTGGACCCTTTGAAATAAAGTACAACATAATATGAGAAGGCCTTCATGAATGCATAGAACTCATAATTTTATTATTATTACAGATAGACCTATCATGTGAAACAGCAGCAGTTCTTGGACATGGCAATGTGGCTTTAGACATAGCTAGAATACTTCTATCTCCTGTTGATGAACTCAGAAAAACTGATATAACTGAACATGCTCTAAACACATTAGCTGAATCAAAAGTCAAAGAACTTTACCTAGTTGGGAGAAGAGGGCCATTACAAGTAGCATTCACTATAAAGGAACTGAGAGAGCAGCTAAAACTTAAAAACTGTAAATCAATATGGAGAGAATCTGACTTGGAAGGTATCAGTGATGTGGTTCCTACCCTAGAAAGACCTAGGAAACGACTAACTGAGCTTATGTTGAAGTCTTTTAATGAAAGTAAGGGAGAAAACAGTGAAGGAAAGAACATATTTAGACCAATATTTTTCAGAAGCCCAAGCAAGTTTTTAGTAGATGATAAGAGGAATTTAACTGGGATAGAATTGATATGTAACAAATTGGTAGGGGAAAAATGCGTGGCTACAGAGGAAAAAGAGATCATCAACTGTGGCTTGGCTTTCAGAAGCATTGGCTATAAGAGTGTGAAAGTAGATAAAGAACTTCAGTTTGCTAATGGGTCAGTAGCAAACACTAGAGGTTGTGTCGAAGATCAATCTGAAGATTTAGCCAAGCTTTATGTAGCAGGCTGGCTAGGTACTGGACCGGTTGGTGTCATATTACATACCATGGGGAATGCATTCCAAGTGGCCAAGACTGTTTGTGAAGATTTGAATACCATGGACTTGAGTAAGAAAAGAGATGGATTCCAAGATGTCAGCAAAGTAATATCAACTCAAAATAGCAATATAATCACCTGGGAAAATTGGGAGAAGATTGATAAATATGAAATAGAACAGGGTAAAGTGAAAGGTAAACCCAGGGAAAAAGTCTGTGATGTAGATAAAATGATTGAAATATGCAAATGATTAACAAAATAATAACATTTAAGAGTAGACCTATTCATTTTTATATATTTAGTAAGAAATCTATAAATAAATAATATATTTATTTTGTTTAATAAATTCTGTTTATTTCAAACCTCTGCTTAAAAGTGTGTTTAATGTTCGTGAACATCGGTTTTCTTTCTGGTTTTCATAGTAAAAGAATGATGATGTGTTAAATATATAACATCCTGGCCTTCTATCTCTCTCATATATATTTATTAAGTAATTCATTTTTCTTTCTTTCCATGTTCATACGTCTTAGACGGAATGATATAGAATGTCTAGGACGTATGAACATGGAAAGAACAAAAATGAAGCATTCATTCTACTGAATAAACACTGAATCATAATAATCCCAGTCAGCATATTGAATTCCTTTGGCATTAATGCTTCATTTTGTGGTCATGAGTGAAAAAAAATGAACTGTCTGATTCAGTTTTACTTTCACTGTCATGTGACATTTGTTTTGTTTTCGTGTTTTTGAGGTTATTTTTTAAGATAAACTTGTGGTAAGCTTAAACCTTAGAAGATTCTTGAAAACAAAGCTCTAAATTAACTTTATTTTGTTGTAAATCTATTAAAAATAAAAAGTATTTTCATAGTTATGAGACTCGTTTCATAATTTACTTTACAAAATGAACATGATGGAAACAAACAATGAAGTTATAAAAATCGGTGATTATATAGTTATACAGAAGCAAAACTATAGAAAACTGCATAAATTCAACAAGCCGAACTCAAGTATTAGTTTGGGAAGAGATACTGTGAACTTGCATGGAATAGAAGGTCGATCATACTTCTCCTTTTTCAAACTAGAACCGAAGAATAATAAACGGAATAGAGAGTTTACAGTAGAGTTCACAGAAGAACCTGTAACCTTGAAAGATGAGATTGATATCAAATCATCTGGGAATGACAATAGGAACATTATAGATGATGGTCGCTCACAGAAACTTACTGCAGCTGACATAGAGGTCCTTAAAAGTGATTCTAACAAAGCTTCTGATATTGTCGAAACCTTGATCACTAACTCTAACACATTCCACAACAAAACTGAATTCTCGCAGGAAAAATATTTAAATAAAAAGGCTAAAAAGTATTGTGAATACATACAATTACTAAGACCTAATCTAAGAATGATTGCTGATATCATGTACAAATTAGAACCAAGTAAAATCCAGCATTTGCGTGTGGACACCATGTCCCAACTAACAACCATAGCCAACATAAACTCTGAAGGAGTTCATTTACTGTATGATTCTGGATCCAATGGACTACTAGCAGCATGTTTAATGAGTACTATTGGTAACAACACCAGTGGCAAACTAGTTCATATGCATCCCGGCAATATGTCACAGAAACAAGCATTACTTGCCATGAACTTCAGTGATGCTCAACTCGAGAGATGTATATCTGTCAATGTCTACTCTGTATTAAGGCAATTGTACCAAGGCTGTGATACAAACGGTAAAGAGATTTGTGATGATGATAATCCTCTAAAGAGAAAAAATGAAGATGAAACAGATCATAAAAGTAAAGTTGCTAAAGTTGATGATTCAGAGGTATCAAATGATAATGAAGTAAAAGAAGAATTAACACCAAAAGTTATTGAGTTAACAGAAGACATAAAAGAAAAACCCTTAAAGCAAAATAAACTGCCAGAGCCTAAGAAACCTAAATGGCACTTTGATAACATATCAGCTGCAGAGCTTTTGAAAAATAAAGCAGATTCACTAGTAATAGCATGCAAAGAAGATCCTCAGAATATTTTCAATGAATTGATGAGCTTTGTAAAGCCAGGACGACCTTTTGTTATATACTATCCTGTGGCAGAGCCACTGCAGAATTTATACTTGAATCTAAAACCGCGGCCTAATGTTGCTGCTCTGAAACTTGCATGTAATTGGATGAGAAATTATCAGGTAGGTACCAACAATACTATAAAAACCAAGTTTCTAGATTAAAAAAAATATGTACAAGCCAATACCAAAATTCTTCTGCTCAGAAACATTATTGTTTGTTGCAGGTTTTACCAGAAAGGACTCATCCAGAAGTGACAATGAACGGTGCTAGTGGTTTTATATTATCTGGTTACATCCTAAAATAAAAAATGATTTCTTAGAATTTGTAAATGAAACAAATAAAATGATTTTTTACAAATTTATTATCTCTTTTAACTCATGAACATACCATTTCTATCTAAATGCATTATAAAAAAATTATGAAACATGTGTGACATGCAATGGTTTGCGTTTGTATACAATTTTTTCACAGGCTTAGTCCTTATTGAACTTGATATAATTTTTCACACTTTTAAATTCTAAATCGATGTTAAATTTTTCACATTAAACTGCTATAAATGGTTTTAATATTCTTTATAAAACTCTTAAAATTGACCAATATTTTCCAAATACTTCAAAGTTGAATGTACAAAATGGGACACACATTTCTTGGCTTCATTATCATGATATAGAAACTAACAGCAAGATTGAAAGGAATGTAAATCAGTCTAATTGTGTAATGTTGTAACTGATCTGAAGTATTTTTTATTAAAAGACTTCATGTCAGTGGTTAGCATGTTTGTGTGGTTGATTATGACCTATGTTATGATACAAAGCTTTAAAGATATATTATTCGAGAGGAACATTGACTGCTGCAGTTGTTTAGCATGTTATTAATGAATTTGGCACTTACCTAAATATGATAAATTCAATTCATTGATAATAATGTGCATAAAGCCTAAGCATGTGCTAATTTTTCAACCACTGTTGAATCACAGCAACTATGTTATAACTGCAGCTTTAACAGCAATTTAAACAGCTAATTTATATAAATCTCAATTTATGAGAGATTATTGCTTTTGGAAGCACCAATTTAGGTATTATTGCAAGAACTAGATTAACAAGAATGGGAATGTTTGAAAATGGCATGAGTAAGACAAAAGCAGCAACAACAAATGTATGCCTAAAAGCAATTCATATTTTACATAACTTATATTGCGCTCTTGTAAAAAATATAGAGTGAAATCATTCAAATAATTAAATAATATATATTACTCGTATATTACATAGTGTTATTAAAGTAAAAAAAAACATTTGTTATAAATATCAGAATTCATTAAACCTAAGTTTACTAAACACATCTAACAAAATCAAAATAGAAAGCAGGAGATCTTAAAACATATCGTTTACCATTTTAAAGGAGACCATAAATAAATAAACATAACTGGTACAAAAAAGCAGCAGCCATCTGCTGCATCCACTCTTACACTCAATGTTGAAATTATAAGCAAAGGCAATCGATATTGCACCGCAATCCAAAAATAAGCTTCGTCAGACGATAAATAGACAAACTAAAAAAAAACTAAACCGAAATATAATACTGCACCGGAGTTTGCACCAAAAGATATAAATACAGTAATAATGCAGTATATAATATATAGTGTAACTTTGGTATTGGTGTTATTGAAGGCATACAGCGCTAAGTGGCAGCATGGTGTGGGCTCGAGGCCGTGACGTCACGTAACAGTCCGGCATCGTCGCTGCCATTCCGCTATGACGAGTCTTCATCGTACCATGTACGGAAGTCGCAACTCTCGTCGTAATCATCCTGAGACAAAATATATATTTTTATTTTTTTAATTTGATGTTCATTGATATTTTACTCAACGCTATGTACTGGTATTTAAGCAAAACCACTCTGGATTAGTGATATAATAGCTATGAACAGAACCATATACCAGAACGGTGGCGTATTTGAGTGACACAACGCATTGACTCTAGCTCGACTGCCGGACATTTCAGCGACGTGTCTTGAATGAACGTTACGATACATTTACGATTTCATTTATTTGTAGTCACATCTCATATAGGTAACTCACCGCCATCCAAGCGTGGTCAAGTACATCCTCAGCTGCAAAGCGCAGCTCAGGCTGAGGACGTAGCATGTTAGCGACGAGGTCAATGGCCCCGGCAGACACGCGTTCCCAATGCGGCGCGGGGAACTCTAGCCTCGCCGATAATATCGCGTCGAATAACTTCTCTTGGTCACCGTCGGGGGAGGAAAAGGGGGGGAAGCCGCAGAGCAGAATGTAGAGAATCACGCCCGCTGCCCACACGTCAATCTGGAAAATTGATTATGAAGATTAATTAATAACCAAGGGGAAATTACCAATTACCATTACAATTTAGTTTAGAAGGTTGATAAAGAAGGTCCTAGATCGTTCTTTATTCTTTATTGTACAAAGCAAATAAACTTAAATAGATTAGATGTACAGAGGCGAGCAATATTTCTCATCCAGCAAACTTTTGGCGAAGTAAGTTGTCCATAGGAAAAGTAGAAAGTAGTAGTGTACAAAGAAAGATATTATCGTTATATGATTATTATGATTATGAAGAATTAAACTGTATCTAGTCTGGGGAATTCAAGCGTCTTACAGACAAACTGCCAAAGTCTGAAACCTTACTTTGTATACTGGACCTTATTCACTTGTAATATTACCTTTAGTCCATATCCAGTCTCGAGCAGGATCTCGGGTGCTACGTATGTGGGTGTTCCACAGACTGCTGTCAGTGGCTCCCATACTTCCACAGCGAGGCCGAAGTCAGCCAGCTTCAGGCCTCGTATGCTGCCGTCTGTACCTACCTCCACCTGTAGAATATTCAAAATATTCAAAGAACTTAATGACTATGATAACAAGAATTTTAAGGGCGAGCAAAGAGAAAAAAAACAATAACAAATCAACTTGACTGTAATTTAGAATAACAAAACGATTGATAAGTGCGTTTTATTAGGATTTAGGTTCAACCTTTTAGTTTTTTATAATAAGCGTGCAGTTTTATCAATAACAAATATATTAAAATGGAGTATTGTGATAATAGACAATATAAAATAAACACGCTTAAAGATAAGTATAGGTCTGGTTAATCGTATTAACGTTAGGATGATGAATGAGTTATTGTGAGAATGTAAGAAAGAAAAAAAAACAATAACCAATGTACTTGAAGTAGCTAAATCAAATAAAATGACATTTACATGATATCATTAGACTGTGTGTACCAATAGGATAAAATGAATCACATTTCAGGTCTGTAGTGTTATCAAGATAAGCCTTAGTCGATTCAATGTTGAAGTATGGTGTTACATTCTGGGATATCAACTACAAACTCAAATTAAACTTATACTTTAACACAGAAGCGAATATTTTGCTCCATATTCTTACACAGCTTTACAAAACTTAATTCCGACCTTTCCCAAGTCATTTAAGTATATTATTATACCTACATAATGTATTGTTAGTCTTACCAACAGATTTTCTGGTTTGATGTCACGATGCACGATAGAAAGCGAGTGTAGATAGGCGATAGCTGATGTTAGGTGGCCGATTAGCAAACGCGATTGCGGCTCTGAGAATTTGGAAGCGGTCGCGATACTATCGAATAAGTCTCCACCTATAAAATTATTAACATTTTTCTTTACAAAATTGATCAGTTGTTCATACACTACTTGTTATTCAATAATTTTGAGTGGGTATAGTTTGGAATTTCAGCTTATATTATGATTTAATGAAACGAACTTTGTTGTTATTGAACTATTCAATTACAAGCAGGTATGAAATAAAATATAAAGATTAATAGTAAAACATAATGATATAGATTATCAATCAATTAGGGCAGATATTTATGACGAATAAACCAGACATAAAATTAGTGTAAAAAATAGAAGATGACTGCATAGTCTGAAACTAGATGGCGTTGATAGATGAAATGTTCATGAATACTTATTTTTTTAGTTTTATACTTACCACTTACAAGTTCCATGACAAGGAAAAGCCACTTTGGACTGTCCTGTTCTTCGACCAGTGAAACGATGCGCGGATGGCAGAGTTTTCTCATAACTCGGACCTAACAAAACAAAACACATAATAATGCTAAAGACCGACCATCTATCTTATAAAAAGTTAGCGCAGACTTGATTATAATGTGAACGCTAACTTTTTATAAGATAGAGTGCGAAACTTTTGGTCATGTAAAGTGAAAAGTGACTTTTAGCTAAAAACAACAAATTTTTAAATTTCTTACTGAGCTGTATGATGGAAAGTTGTAAAACTCTATTAAAATACGTCACTGGTACCAACGATTAGACCTTAATAATCGTTTTAATACAATAATACAGTTTCTACGTAACTAACCTCTGCTTCGACATAATGCTCCTTTCCTTTGCACTTGTCCTTGTCTATTACTTTGAGAGCAAACTCTTTGCTCGTTGTCTTATCTTTGCATATCCGGACCACAGCGAAGTTACCATCACCTAAAAATAGATAGCAAACTCTTTATTGTACACCGCAAAGGTATTTCAAAGTATACAAGTTCATAATAATACTATGTAAAGTACAATGGACGATCTTATCGCTATGAACTATCTCTTCCAGGCAACCTTTGGATGAACTAGATTTCAGATATTTTTATATTATTGGATTGCCTTGTTAGTTATGGTCGGCTTATGTAATTATATATAAAATATATGTTAATATATAAAGCATTGTCTGCCTTATCACTAAGAGCGATCTCTTTCAGGCAACCTTTGGATGGACTATATAAAAATATAAACGTATCATTATGCAATATACAGTTTCATTCATAAATCTATAGTTTTTACGTTTATAACCGTATGCTTTACGCTTTACACGCCTCGCTAGAGTACGATAATGCCTACTTTGTTGCGGATTGCGTGCGGAATCAGGTAAACGCATACTAGTAATACTAGTCTAGTTTTTGTAATGAGTATGGATATTAATGCCATGTTATTAGGTAACAGATTTGTAGTCCTTTGTCATATACAAGAATTTTTGAAATCGGCGGAGTAGTTTTTGAGTTTATTTATAAACACACTCATATATACAAATCTTTCCACTTTATAATATTAGTGTAGATGTATTCTTGTAAACTGACCTATGATTTGTCCAACTGCGTATTTGAGCCGTCTTTCCCCTTTATAATGATGTAGATGTATTCTTGTAAAGTAAACTGACCTATGATTTGTCCAACAGCGTATTTGAGCCGAAGCGGTTGTGGCAGTTGCGGTGCGATGGTGCATTCGACAGTGTCTCCCGCCGCGCCGCTGCCTGCCTCGCTGGCGGCTCGGGCCGCGCCCCCGCCTGCCTTCACCGGCATACGGGGCTTAGGACCTGTTCTGTACACACAATACATTTATTATTTTTAGTAGACGAAAGCGGATGCATGGAAGGATTTGGGGTAGACCCTTGCCCAGCAGTAAGACGAAATTGGTTAAAACAAAAAATTAAAAACCTTATACAGAAATTCTTACTGAATTGACGAATTCAAATTTGGTCACTTTACTTCTACTTATTAATTTAGTGACATTTGACTTAAAAGCAATTTATTAAACTTTGACATGTGATCTAGTAATTATTTAATTGTATAACAATAATATATTTACCTTGAGTTTCTTGTTATCGGTGTTTTTCTACATTGTAGCACAGCCTTACTTTCCTCAAATTCCAGCTCAAAATCTTCTTGATTAACCCTAAAAGTATAAAATAATACATGTTTAACACATTCAGATAAGTACTATAAAACTAATTTTTCCCCAAATCATTTTATAATGTAATAATAATAATGGAAAATCATGAACTTTCGAACAACTTTATACGACGAAGGTGATACCTTTCATTTCCATAAGCAAAGAAAACATCTTCATCTTCAAAGAACTGGTGGAGTGCTGTCAACGGGTTCCCTGATTGCGTGAACACTTTCCGAACGCACCCCGTGTCGAGCTTGATGCATTCTGTGATCGCAGCCAACGCATGCTCCAAAGTTGGACTATTGCGTTTGTTTAGTAGCAATCTGCATACCTGAAGAATATTACAAAATTTTGAATAATTTCCGTGCAAAAAATATTGCGTAAAGCTTTACACCACTAAATATGAGCGGTAAATAAGGAAAGTAGTATGTTTTTCATTTGTTTTCTAATTATAATATTAATAGGATAATAAATCTATGATTAGAGCATCATCGGGATGATTAACTACCTGTTAACGTTATCAATTGTGTAAAAACAATTACATTTTGTTTATTACACAATTACACATACAATCAACTAAAATTCGCCAAAGTACACTCGAGAGCAATGAATCCGGGTCACTTAAAGAATGTTACAAATCTCGGAAACTAAAAATGATAGGTTAATGCAATAAATTGTATTTAATAGACAATGTAATACTCCTTAAATGAAAGTAAAAAAAATATGAGTCACCATACATTTTATTAACACAAAATTACATAAAGAAAAAAACTGCTGATCTCTCCTTAAAACAAAAATAGGAAACATGAAATTTTTGAACTTTATTACGATTTTCTTGAATTTTAATACTTCGTATTGCCTCCTCGTGCTTCCATTACTGCGTTTACGCGGTTTGGCATGCTGTACACCAAGTTCCTTATACGATTTTGGGGAATATTCTCCCATTCCTCTGTGAGAGCAATTTTGAGCTCACGAAGCGTGATTGGGGGAGGGTTTCGTTGTTTTACGCATCTGCCTAGCTCGTCCCAAGCATGCTCGATCGGGTTGATATCCGGGCTGCGCGCTGGCCACTCCATACGAGTAATGTTCATCTCTTGAAGGTAGTCATTCACAATCCTACCTGTATGAGGTCGGGCATTGTCATGCATAAATATAGCATCCTCACCTAAATTGACCATAAATGGACCAACGTGATCATTGAGGATTTCTTCCACATATCTTACGCTAGTTAAAGAGCCGTTTTCTATGATCACCAGCTCTGTGCGACTTTCAGAAGAAATTCCGGCCCACACAAGTACAGACCCACCACCGTAGGCTACTTTTTCTTCGATGCATGCTTGCTTGAATCTTTCCCCTGGTCTTCGATACACTCTGTGTCTTCCATCGTGCTTGTAGAGCATAAATTTTGATTCGTCGGAGAACATAACTTTTGACCAATCTTCAATACTCCAATTTACGTGGCTCTGGGCATATCTTAGTCTCGAAATACGATGCCCACGCTCCAGTTTAGGGCCGTTTGCAGGTCTAAGGGGTTTTAAGTTAGATTCAGCAAGCCGACGTCTTACTGTCCATGCACTTGGGTTACTTCCTCCGAGGCGTCGAAACTGATTGGTGAGTTCAGTTCCTGTGAGAAAGCGATTTCGAAGCATGGTGTTCACCAAGTATCGGTCTTCTCGTGCTGTGGTACACCTGGTTCTGCCCGTTCCTGGTCTGCGTAGGTTAGAACCAGTTTCTTCGTAACGTCGGAGAACTCTTTGTACTGTTGACAGCGACACACCGACAGTCCTGGCTGTATCGCGCTGACTCCGGCCGGTTTCCAGCATTGTAAGTATTCTGGTGCATTCTTCAGGCGTAAGCGACATAATTTCAGCTTGAATAATGAATATAGAGCACTATCAACATGGTTTATGTACCCACATAAATGACAGATTACAAACAAAAGCAAAACCAAATGCTGTAATTTCGTAGTTCCATCTTCGAAAGTGGCCCTTTTTCAAATTTGATTTTTTTATGATATAACTTTACAATAACTAAGAAGTTTTAATACCTTCATTTAAGGAGTATTACATTGTCTATTAAATACAATTTATTGCATTAACCTAGCATTTTTAGTTCCGAGATTTTTAGGATTCTTTAAGTGACCCGGATTCATTGCTCTCGAGTGTAGTATAAACGACTATTGACAATTTGGAAATCAAAAGCTCCCTTTTATACGTATGTACAAAAAATAATTTTGTTCCAAAGTACTATGATGGTATTTTAAAGATGCTAGTAAATAAGAACTGATATACATATTTTTGTAAGATGTTCGCTAACTTCCAAGTTCCGTTAGGACGGTAGCATACTGCATTGTTTTGTTCCGGTCTTGTGCACAGGAAGGCCAGAGAAATTACAGTGCGTATGAACATTATGCAATGAATAGGTCATTGCGTCTATGATGCATGCATGAAGTAGATGGACAATTGATGTAGGTCGATTAAAACAGTGCTTACTTTACTCATAACATAAGTAGATAGATGATAGTGATATCATTCAATCTAATATCTAATCGAGGATGGGTATCGATCGGACAGATAGGGAAGTGGAGTCTCAATTATTTTTATGACGTCAAAGGCGGCGGGGCGGCGACAAACAACTATAAAGCTTAGTGTAGAGGATGTAAAGAAAGTACAACTTTTTACGATAAAAAAGGTTAAGGGTTAGGAGAGGCAAACACGTCCGCGCGGTGTCAGCCGTAAAGATCACTAATTCAAAGGTTCGCCTAGTTACAGTTACTAGGCTCAGGAGGTATGCACCCCTCTTACACCGCTCGCCTGCGTCTCCCGCGTCTTATTGAACCCGGCATTTATTAAACAAACAAAAACTAAACCTAGTTACAAAATACAATAAAAAACATTAAAAACTATCGATAGATAATGCGTCGGTAACACTCCCCACCCTAGTGCTGGTACAGCACTCATTAACCATAGAGATAGGCGCAACGCGCGTTGCGTTCCGACGTAGGAGGCCGGACTTGGTCTTAACATCGACCACTCGAATTCGGCCATCTTTGCCAGCTATAACGGCCTGTATCAAACCTTTCAGCCATACATTTCGGGGGGAGTTAGGGTCCACGATCAGAACTAGATCTCCCACTTGTAAGGGTCTTGGTTCATCGTGCCATTTTTTTCTTGGACGCATTTCAGGTAGGATTTCACGTACCCAACGCTTCCAAAACATATCAGCTAGTTTTTGGGAAAAGCGCCATTGTTTTCTTAGGTAGGTACATGACTCGTCAAAGGTTCCTAGAGTAGGTAAGTTGGATGATGTACCTAGGAGAAAGTGATTTGGTGTGAGTGTTTCATCACTGTTCGGTTCTACTGAAACGTGGGTGAGAGGACGGCTGTTTATCATTTGTTCTTTTTCAGTTAGTAAAGTTTGAAGTGTCTCATCTCGCGGCGCACGTTCCTTCAGTACAATCTTAAGTGCGTCCTTTACACTTCTAATCAGCCGTTCCCACGCTCCTCCCCAGTGTGGGCTAGCAGGTGGTATAAAAACCCATGTTGTTGCCATGCTATATGACGTCACACCTTCCTTGAGTTTTTCCGCATCTAGTTCAAGGATACATTTTTTCAATTCAGTATCAGCGCCTCTCAGATTCGTACCGTTGTCCGAGTACAAATATTGGGGCCAGCCTCTTCTAGCTGCCATACGTCGAAGGGCCATTATGAGTGCATCTGTAGTCAGCTGGTTCACTATCTCAATGTGAATAGCTCTCACAGTAAGACAAGTGAAGATGACACCATATCTTTTCTCTCGACGTCGGCCAACAGTAACTTCTATAGGTCCAAAAAGATCAACACCGGTGAAAGTAAACGGGCGCTGATGGTGAGAGAGCCGCGCTTCAGGTAGGTCACCCATTCTGGGTGGTTGCGGTTGTGCTCTTTTTATTCTGCATAACATGCATTTTGAACTTACGTACTTGACAGTAGGTCGTAGTCGTATAATCCAGTACTTTTGTTTCAGTTCGTTAACGACCATTTCTTGATTCCCGTGGCATGCTTTGACATGGTAGTATTTTACAATGAGATGAGTGACATGGCAACGGCTGTGCAGTATAACAGGATGTTTTATTTTTGTAGATATCTCAGGTGCGGCGTCAATGCGGCCAGCCAGTCTCAAAAGGCCATCGTCACTAATAAAGGGGGACAAAGGAAGAAGTGTACTTTTATTATCTAACCTTTTGTTGTTTTCCAGATTGTGCAGGTCATCTGGGAAGGCTTTCATCTGAGAGTATTTCAGCAACACGGTTTCAGCGCGTTCCATCATTGCGCCTTCTGCATCAATACTGGAAACTTTTTTGCATTTGTCTATAAAAGATAAAACTATATACATAGTTCTCACCAGTCGCAGCCACGAAGAAAATCTTTCTGGTTCGGGAACAGCAGGTAAACTCACAGGTGCGACGTGAATATTATTTATACATTCCAGGTCCACATCGCGTACATCAGGTAGCTGTATCTTCGATTCTCCAGGCCATGATCGTTCTTCATTATATAAAAATGACGGTCCATATAACCACTCATTTTTCAACGTTGTTATTTCACAGGTTTCTCGTGTGGCAACATCGGCGATGTTCAAAGGTGAAACTCTGCATTTGTTGTACACAAAGGCGACTTGTGTCTTTTGTTTATAATCAATCCAACGCCAGTATGCGATAACGCACATCGCTTGGGTTGATGTGTCACAGAATACTTGTAGTTGTAAGTCCTTAAGGTGCTCGGCGATCGGTGCCGGCGGCGGCGGCGGCGGCATCGGCGGGGGCGGAGGCATCGGCGGCGGCAAAGGCGTCGTTAACTCGTTGTTTACTATATTGGTGTCGGGATCTTGCGTCTGTGAACCTTTTGTTGCCGACTCGTAGTGCTTAGGTAGGCCAATTTGATCAACGTGCTTCATTATGCTCAGCCATCCGGTCCATTTTGTAAATAATGGATCTGTTATTTCATTGTTCCAGTTGGTACCAAATCTCT
Organism: Ecliptopera silaceata; assembly: GCA_932527185.1. Classification (NCBI taxonomy): domain Eukaryota; kingdom Metazoa; phylum Arthropoda; class Insecta; order Lepidoptera; family Geometridae; genus Ecliptopera; species Ecliptopera silaceata. The sequence goes on along the minus strand of OW052193.1, from coordinate 7,411,644 downwards.
TGGTTTCTCGTAACGTAATCTTGCCTTTGATCGTGATAGGTAAAATAAATCCATAGGTTTCGAATGTTGACATTAGCACACGGTACATTTCTCGCTTAGTAGGTTTCTTTTGTCTAAGCAAAGGTGATTGGGCATCAAAGACTTGTTTGTGAATAGAAGTGACGTAATCATTCACAAATTGTTTTGCCGTTTGTTCATCTTGTTGCAAATCTTTGTAGTCATCGGCATAGTGCTGCGTAGGTACAGCTTGGACAGCGGCCGGCATGGTTGACTGGGATTTGTCTGCATTTTCGTTTTTAATACAATGAGCAAAGTCGAGTACCTGGCTATGGCATACTACTTCACTATCGTCCCATGCGCTGCACACACGTAAGGGTTGTTTTTTATGACGTAACCCTGCTTTCGACGCCAGCACAGCATTTATCAATGTTTCACTTGAACCGTCATCAGGCAAAGCGTGAGATTTCACTTGATGATTTATGGTTTCCGCTTTTGGTTCTGTCTCGTTATAACTTTGTTTACTGAAACTTTGCACGTTTTCAGAAGTTTTCGTTATTTTCATTTGTTGATTAACGTCAGTAGCATCAGAAGTTGATGGTGGTAGACAAGCTTCAAGTGCGAGTTTCGTAGTGGGGCGTTGCGCACCGGCGAGATCCATGCAGTGCAGGTTCGATTCCTGCGGTTCCGGGCGCAAAACATCATAGGTACCACGAACACTCTCGGTTTTTGTTAAGTTTACAGAAGTTTCCGTAATTTTCACAGCTTCTTCACTGAGAAACTCTGACAAAATCTGCAGTTTTTGTTTATTAACGTCAGTGGCATCAGAAGTTGATGGTGGTAGACAAGCTTCAAGTGCGAGTTCCGTAGTGGGGTGTTGCGGGCCGGCGGGATCCATGCAGTGCAGGTTCGATTCCTGCGGTGCCAGACGCAACACATCATAGGTACCACGACCACTCGCGGTTTTCAACTCTTGTCGACAACTTTCCACTAAACATTCACTAGGTTTTTCCGATGGTAAACTGCATTTACTACTCGAGTCTTCGAGTTCTGCGAGGTCCGCTTCAAGTTTTATATCAATCAATTCCATCATAATCTCAGCTTTTTCTTGAGCGGCTTTCAATCGTAGCCTTCTTTTTCTCGCCCTGATAGATAGAGTTGATGATGACTTTATGCGGGTCGTCTGTTGCACACTTAAAGCTGAAGAAGAAGTTCCGGGAAAGTTTTGTTCCATCTTGCTCCCGAGTTCATAGGGTTCTACAGCTGCTTTCGAAGTGTCTCGGCGTTCGATGTGGTGACGAACTACAACTTGTTGAGCATCTTTATGTTGCGCTTAATGTTGCTGCTCCTCTTTTGTTCTTTTATCGCACTTCTAGGGCTCACTTTACTTCTACGATAAATCGAAAGCTCCAAAGATCCGAAGATCCGGCTCGAAGGAATTGTAGAGGATGTAAAGAAAGTACAACTTTTTACGATAAAAAAGGTTAAGGGTTAGGAGAGGCAAACACGTCCGCGCGGTGTCAGCCGTAAAGATCACTAATTCAAAGGTTCGCCTAGTTACAGTTACTAGGCTCAGGAGGTATGCACCCCTCTTACACCGCTCGCCTGCGTCTCCCGCGTCTTATTGAACCCGGCATTTATTAAACAAACAAAAACTAAACCTAGTTACAAAATACAATAAAAAACATTAAAAACTATCGATAGATAATGCGTCGGTAACACTTAGTTTTGAGAACATAAAAACGACTGAATATGGCCGATATTATTGGAAGCCAAAAATCTACCACTGTTCTGTAGTCCACGAAGTAACTTTTGTATAAGACTGGTATGCTCGCAAAAGTAGTAATGTACTAGGAGTACACAAACTGACAATAGTGGTAAAGTCTTGCTAAATAAACAATCTAGGACAACAACGCTATCAGACCTTCCGCAAACACAACGTCATCGGGAGAAACGATTACAACACAATGACGACATACAATGCTCAGTGGAGTGGAGCTGAAATACATGCATTATATGCTCACGTATCACGGAGATATATGTCGTAAAATCATTGCAAATTGGTGAAATCTTGCTTGTCTAACTTGTATTGTTTAACTTTTACAAGCATAAAATGCCTTAGTCACGGCGGCTTATAGTGGCATAGTCTTTTTGAAGATAAGCTGAATATTAGAGCTTTAAACAGAAACTGCTCAACGGCACAGTCCGTGAATATTTCGTAAAAAAGTATAAATACTTTTTTATATGAGTACTTTATTCATAAATATTCACGGACTTCTCACACAATCCCCAAACTAAGAATAGCTTGTAATAGGGAAACTAGATGACAGATAAAATACAAACTTAATTTTATTTTGTAAATACATAACATCCAGACACAGAACAAACATTAAACATTAGTATTTGTTGTACACAAAGATATTGAGCAAACTAAGTAACGTGGACAAATATGTTATAGCAAGATGCGGTCGTGTTATTATCGTGGAACTAGCTATCTAGATTGGTCTATAGTAGTAAATTGCATATTATTATGGTGCATACAATGTAGCCTTATTGATGTAGGTACACTTTTGTTGTCCAATAAAAATTGACCATGACCGCGGTCGCGTACTAGACATTCTACACGTGGTGTCTGTAAATACTTAACGTAGGTATCGCGCATTGTAGTTAGGTACTATTGAGCATTTCACAATTTTGATTGTATATACTATTTGCATTTGTCAAGGTCTTATGTGTCTAAACAGCTCCATAATTATTGACCCAATCTAGATAGAAGATAATACCAGGCCAGGCTGATCATAATAAAATTGCTTGGCAAGTTTACTCCACAAACAAAATGTTCCAGGCACCACAATACCCCGTATGAAGCACGTGTAAAAAGGAGTCCTTAGTGCCCACTATTTAGAACACTAAAACTGTTTAAACCAACTAGATATGAGGCAGTACCCTTTAGATATGTATCACGGGGAAGACCATTTTATCTGTCAACCCACTTCAGGCCATCCCGAATAAAATCGATTAACAAAATACCTTGGGGTTGTGTATAATGATAGGTAAGCAGTATATTGAGTCTGTTATATATTTTACTAGCTGACCCGTGCCCACTCCGTTGGGCATAATTCGACCGTTTTTTCTCCGATTCACTTTGCAAAACGGACTACCACGTAAAAGCCTTTTTATTTTTCTTTTTTTTTTATATAACCTACTAGTAGTACGCCCCGGCTTCGCACGGGTAGCCTAAATAAATAAATATCATTATAATATAGCTAATTATGTTACTCAGTATAAATGTATTTTCGAAATGATAAAAAATATAGACCCTATAGTATGTAACCCCCCCGCATATACTCCCGTGACCGGCAGCGGCGCGGCGCCCGCTGACTTTTTTCTAATAAGTACTTACATTTTTGAACTCGTGATATCTTTCGAATGGAATGTCCGAATTCAATAATTTAAAAAGTAATAGAAAGGTATTGAAGCAGTCTAAATTTTAAAGTAATTTATTTAGATAAGGATTAATACCTAAGTACAAATAAAGAACGTTTTCTGGCGTCGTCATTTTAATTATATTTTTTTGATATTAAAACACTTATTATGACATATCTATAATAGTTAGACATATGCTGTCGCTGACTTTTTTGTGGATGATGATGTGTTCTACAAAATTGTAGTACATAATTTCTGTCTATCACCAATAGTTTCCGCAGCGCACGCGATGTAAGGAATTTCTTTTACACCTTGGGTTACATGATTGAAGTTTTAGTAAGGATCCCTAATTTTTTTGAAAATATAATATAGCCTATGTTCAGCACAGATAATGTAACTTCACTGTTGTAAAGAATTTTTGAAATCGGTCCAGTAGTTTCGGAGCCTATTCGATGCAAACAAACAAACAAACAAACAAACAAACAAACAAACAAACAATCAAATCTTTCCTCTTTATAATATTAGTTTAGATGACACTCAGCAACAATGTGGCTTTCTATTGGTGAAAGAATTTTTAAAATCGGTTCAGTAGATCCCGAGATTACCCCTTACAGTTTAACAAATATACAAACTTTACTTCTCTATAATATTAGTAGTATAGTAGTATAGATGTATCAAGAAGTCAAATCTTTAGGTAAAGCCAGCAGAATCAATGTAACGACTATGCATACAATGTACAGGGTTTCGCCAGGTTACGTGATACCCATATCTTGATGCTAGACCACAATTAGTTCTAACCTACCTAAGTATCAGGCGTCCAATGCATGCGATTGTTTGTGTAGTTAGTATTTATTATTAAAGTCATATTGATATCGCAAATTATTAAATAGAGCATCGGTGGTCTAGCGGCCTTGGGATTCTACGATCGAGGGTTCGAATTTGGTCGTGTCCTCTGACCCAACATAAAGTATGTTAAGTAGGTATTAGCAGATTCAAGAGGATGGGGATGTCTATAGTGCTGAAGAATAGTCTTATTTCACTTAATTTTAACGAATTATTAACGTCTCCTCAAATCACAAAATCCGTAGTAAACTTACTACACTACTTTTTATAACAAGATTGTATATATGGTGCTATAAATTAACTCATGGCAAACATAGAAAACTGCCGTAAATGATGGTATACAGACACGAAACGCTGAATTCCCTAGTCTGAACACATATAATTATCGAGTAGTTCCATAGTAATTAGTAGATGAGGTGTAGCAATTACCAACATTGAACAACCGTTGCGTTTTCGGTCATTGACCGTAGGTAAGAATTTGGGTCACGACTTTTATGCTATTTTTGATGACCAAGCCGCTTTATATTTTTAACAGAATATGATATCTGACCAAATACTAATACCTCGATTTAGAATCCTGCTTGCATTATTATCTCTTTTAATTCTAAAATATGACACTTGTTCTGCAGACGACTGAAGACTCGTGCGATAATTTTGATTTCGTCTAAAACTCCATAAAAATAGCAATATCTTACATGTATGTAAGTACAGTATTCGTAGGTATTCTTGTTCAAATAACTTTAAGGATATTTTGAATATCAATTTCAGGCATTTGGTAACATCAGAGAAACATGGTTCATGTAATGACACTTTTGTACTGTTTATAATAATCGACCTTAGCGCATACAAATATTTACATTAATTTATAAAATAAATAGATAACATTTGAAGCAAATGGCAAATGATTGCACGATTGGTCAAGAGTGCAGGGTCGTTAGGTTACGTTTTGTTGGACACGCCAATTTACGCGAAATCATTTGGCGCGCGTTGCACATTTTGACAGAGGCTGTTGCGAATTTAAGTTTGCCGTGACGAATTGAAACAATGTACTTAGTAATAAAGTTGCCATAGTGCCAGCTTTGCAGTTCAAAACTGACAGCAGTGATAGGCGTCTATGAATATTTATAGATATACAAATTATCCTGAATGTTTTTCTTGAAATAGACTTTACAAAGTAAAATGTGTGTATGTCAACTTGTTGCCTTTTTATGAATGCCATTTTATATTTTTTTTACCTTATAAATCTGATAAATAAATGTTTTTTTAATTGATTTGATTATCTCTGTTATTATATGCTATAACAAGCCATATGCTAAAAAAAATTACTTGAATAATTTCTACAATGATTAAAAATAGAAAAATGTTTTGTCCTGTATAGTTTACTTACCTTACGAGGTTTAACTCCATTCCTTATAATGGTGACTATGCGCGGCCGGACAACATTATCTCCGGCTGGACTCACTCGCGGGGTTCCGTTCCCGGTTGTATTACCGCTACCATTTGGCTGAAAACGAACCAATTATTAATTAGTTCGTTTAATACCGCCTGGAACATTGCGCACTAAATGCGTTGAAAAGCGTCATTAAAGTTTTTTCAATAGACATCATACTTTTGTTTTGTGTATGTTTTAATGTGTTAGTGGTTTCTGTCTTCCACCTCGAGGGACTTAAGGTACGAAAAACAAACATGTCAAATCTAGAAGTTCAACATGATAAAATTAGTTGTACCCCACAGTTAGAAGCAAAAGTTAATTACCTGAAAATATCGGGATACTCTGTTATTAGCTCTAGCTGGGGACGGACTGGCACTGTCACTTAAAGACTCGGGCCCACTGAGTCTGAAAGACTGTGGTGTCACTGCACTGGCTTCATAGTCTATGCGTTTGAAAGGTTCACCAAATCCACTACAAACATATGACTGACCATCTTCAAGATCGTCAAGTTTTCCTATCTGTAAGAGAAAAACAATTGAAAAGGGATAAAAAGCAAAAAGTCAAATTAAAAAAAAAACCATTTTGATTTATAAGAGGTAGAAAAGGTTTAATAAATGGAGGGAGACTCCACTACATAGGATTCGTAATTGATATTGAATAGTTTACAATCTTTTTTATATATCATGTACCTAGTAGTGTGATTGACATGTAGAACTTACTTTTCTACCCTCAAGAGAGTATATTGTCCGAACTCCACTTGGCAGAGTAACATTATCTACAAGAACTCTTGTTAGATCTGCTGTCAAGCTATCAAAAGATCTGAAACAAACATATCGTTAAAAAAAGGATTAATTTTAAACTGCAACAGGAATTTCTTACTAGAAGAATTAATTGTATTAGCCAACTTAATAATTTACAGTAGTTAAAAATCCTATTTATTATGGATGTTTATTTATTTATTAATTAGGTCTACCAACAGTTTCTTCACGATTACATACTAGTTTACTTATGTACTGAGTATTTTGCTACATAAGAAACCAATAACAGGTAAACACAACTTGCAACTTGTTTATAGGTTTATTGATTAATTATATCACAAATACAGGTCCAATATAAATAAAACTAGGGTTTTATAAGATTTGTTATCTGAACCAACATAGTCTACTTGTAAAGAAAAAGATTCAAATACAGACAAAGTTGTGGAAGGAAGCTAATAAGATAAAAAAAAAAGATTCTATTCTGAAAGGAAATATCAATTAGATATGAAAGATAGTGAAGCCCTATCATATCCTGTTTTCATAATAATTGTTGTATGTATTTGTAATCAATTGTTTCTATATTTTTTTAGTTTGTAATGTAAATATATTATTTTTTAAATACAAAGCATAAGAATACAAATCTAGTACTAATGTATAAATATTAGTGGAGCTCTTACGCCATTGCTCTATTAGATTTTTCATGTATTTACTTACAGTGAATACATGAAAAGTGAAAGTGTCACATGAGTTCCAAGTGGAATTGAATTGGAAAGTAAGGACCATATAAAACTCACCTGTAACGCTCTGGCAAGACTGGAATAATAACACCCGAATAGAATTTATCACCGTTTCGAAAAAATCTGACTCGTTTCGCTTTCCGCGCTGGTTGCGCTCGCACCAACACATTACGTCGGTTCGATCTGGTTTTCAGTATTTCAATATCGTCTTTTTCAAGCTCGCACACCGAACTGGCTCGGCTGCCGCTACGGCTCAAGTTATTCTCCATCTGGAAACTGGAGAAAGTTAGCGCAAACTTACACTACAAAGTAACGGATCACTTTTTTACACATTCGAGTAACCCTCACCTTTTTGGTACTCGTAAATAATTACGTTATTATTTTATCCAATAGATATGTCATCACTTTTGTAGTTTCATTGTGCACTAGATAGTTTAAAAGAAACTATGAATTAGAAATGTTTAAGAAAATCCATGAATCACACAAAAATCAGCAAGCGAGACACACCACCAATCAAAATGAATGAATGAAATGAGTGAGTGAAAGTGAAGCAAGTGAAATAAAATGTCAAATATTTTTGACATTGGCAAAATAATAAAAAATTACATTGACAGCAAAAATTACTGCTAAAGGGATGCCAGGTTCGTAGATGACTTGGGTAATATTAATACACTTGATTCATTCATTTCAATTTTATTTCAAAACTACTTTTTAAATTTCTAGTCAACTGTATTATAACAGTTTTTATTCCTTTATTAGGATTACTGGAGTGAATCCTTGTTATAAAAGATTTTTCTTAATTATTAGTAAGGTATGGTAACATTTATTTATTAGAAAAACAGGTGACGCATTTACCATCAATTTCGCATGTCAAAAAAGTACAGACAAAGAGTGTGAATATTTGTATTTTTCCACGTTTGTTAAAATTTTAGTGCAAGATGTCCTCGAGAAAAAAGGTACTGCTGAAAGTGATCATCCTCGGCGATAGCGGAGTAGGCAAAACTTCACTCATGAATCAGTTTGTCAACAAAAAATTTTCCAATCAGTACAAAGCAACAATAGGCGCAGATTTTCTCACGAAAGAAGTAATCGTAGATGACAGAATCGTCACAATGCAGATTTGGGATACTGCTGGTCAGGAGCGTTTCCAGTCGTTGGGAGTGGCGTTCTATCGCGGGGCGGATTGTTGCGTATTAGTTTTTGACGTAACTGCCCCCAACACGTTCAAGTCCTTGGAAAGCTGGAGAGACGAGTTTCTGATTCAGGCATCGCCTAGAGATCCTGACAACTTCCCTTTTGTCATATTAGGCAATAAGGTGGATCTAGACAACCGCGCTGTGTCTGCCAAGCGTGCTCAGCAGTGGTGTCAGAGTAAGAATGACATTCCATACTTTGAAACCAGTGCCAAAGAAGCAGTGAATGTTGAGTTAGCATTTCAGACTATTGCCCGCAATGCATTAGCTCAGGAGACGGAGGCAGAGCTCTACAACGAGTTCCCGGACCAAATCAAGCTAAATGCCAATGACAATGCACGCAACAGGGATGGTGACAACTGTGCATGCTAGGCCTATAAATGCTACAGCTCTGGCGGTCAAATAGATACGGAATTTTATAAAGTTATTACATTTTAGTATAACTTACATTATGTTTAAGAAATTTTCTTTTTATATCATGTAAAAATGTATAGAAATAGAAATGTATCACACTGTTTGAGGTAATTGGTTGTTTGGCACATTTGTATTGTTTGAATTTTGTATACAGATTGAGCTTGCTGAAAAAAGACCTTCACCAAATAAATTGTTTGCTATCTTAATTAAATTAAAAAATAGGTCAAATTATGCTGTATGACATATTATAGTAATCAAAGTTAACATTAGACCTAATTGGTATAGCTAGACGAAACAATAAATGCAATTTTTCTGTATCTAGTATATTCATACTTTATACTGTATTAACATACAAAAGTGCTGTGCAAATAAAAGGTGTTTTAAATTGAGGCTTGCATATTAAATTACTTTGTCAGGCCATTTGGTGACTTCAAAATCATATGTATGATTTTAAAATTGTGCACCAACATTTTATGGTATATTTAATTGATAAAATGTGATATGCTTGTTTTCATATTGATTTTAGAACTGTCAAAATTCAATTTTATAATGCTTATATTCTGTCTACTTATAATCACAAAAAGATTAGTTATGTTGATTATTCATCTGAACCCAAAGAAAAAATATTTGTTATGTAAAAACATCAACATAATTCAGGATTAACTGGTTTAACTATTATTTTACTCATTATTTTATTACTAATATGTATCTCATTTAACTTCCTATTTGGATTTTAATATTTCTGTATATATTTGGATTTAAATTGTTAGTTATAAGTAGCTAATGTTATTGGAGATTTAACTCTATACATGGGGGTCTTTAGAGAGAACAAAAACATAAACATTGTACTGTGACTCATAAGGTCACTATGACATCAGAATTTAAGAAATACTCTATGTAATGTAGTGTATGTTTAATGCAGCTTTAAGCAATGCCTAATATAACACTGCTTAGTATTAGGGTGCATTTACAAGACATGTATTTTATAAGGCACTAAATGTTTAATCTTTAAATTTACTTCTTATATGCTAATTAGTCTACAATGCTATAACCAGACTCATCATAATATAAAATAGTGTTGTGTAAATGCGCCCTAAAGAGTAGTAGAGAATCACATTTAACACCATTAAATTCAGTGTTAGCACCAGTTGTATTTAACCTAAGTAATGTAAGTTATTTGATATACCAAGTTATATTTCCCTAATTTTAAGTTCACCGTTGACCTTGCCTCAGTTATCTGTATTACACATTGGTAGAAATAACATTAGACAAGAGATATGATTTATGTATCCATATGCCTATTCCAGGATCTAAAAATAACTATTTCTTAAATCTGTAGTTTGCAAGATCTTATTGCTTCTGAATTTCATGATGCCTTTCAATTCTCACATCTTGTTAATCAAATTATTTTAAACTTATTCATTTAAGGCGACGGGTAGGGTGAAATTTTTCATAATAAATAAAAATGTCAATAACTTCCAAGTTTATTATTTATTTATTATATCTATACACACGTTAAACTTGTAACACGGCATAGTTTTTGCCGTGGTGGTTAAACTCTAGACAGTCAGCGTGGCAACGTCACAATTTCAATTTCAACAAAAATGCTGACAACGGCGCAAAACACATAATGAGCCGCGCACAGTTCGGATAGTCAAACTCTAAAGCAGTGCCTTATGTATATTTGCGAGCACACAGCAATCAAACACTTATAATTCCTAAGGCGCTACTCTTCTTCTTCTTTAAACACCTTAATGTAGAAATGTTTTCTTTAGAGTCACAAGATACGAACCATAAGAATAGCTCTGCTGAGTTTGGTACCAAACAAATCTGCCAAACCCATAAAAAATGGGATCTTAAACCACACTTTTGCAAAAGGTGTTGGTACTAAACTTACATTTAAAAGTAAACTATATCCAAGAGCACAAATTTTGAGTAACAATACACTAGTTCAATATATGTGTTATAGGAAATAATAAGTTTCACAACTCCACATGCTATCACTTTTTCTGAAAACAGTTTTCGGTTTCCCCAAAAACACGCATTTGGCTATACCCGTCACCTTAAGGATTGTGTTTATTTTTATCATGTTAAGGAGTAAATTGGACAGCCATCATGTAGAGTTCCAGTTAAAGTTAATAAGTATGGATTTTATTGTTTTTTTTAAAGTTTACTTAAATCTTTAAGCAATGTTTAAGTGAGAGCAATATTTAGCTTGTTTAACTTTAATTGTGAACTTAAAGTGTGGTTGTAAGTTATTTAAAGGTAACTAATAATATTATACGCTGTAATAACGGTTGCTTTTAATTTTATATCAATATAATAAAAGTCCAAAAAAAAACAAAAAAACCTTTTTTGATGTTAAAGGTACCAGCTGCTTCTAGATAAGTAGGTAATAATTCAGTTTCTCCGGCTGTGGCTTTAGTACCGGGTCGAAGTACCAAAATAGCGAAGGTTAGTCTAAGGTTAAAAGGCTTTTCTGAAAGGCTTCGCGTTTTATGTGGACGCAAATCCATTTACGTCACCCATAAGTCGCATGATCTGCGTCATAAATGTCATAATGATCCCCAATCCTTCCCATGTCTTACGAGGATTTTAGTTTAATTCGTAATTTGTGGCATGAAGGCAGCGGGTTTAATATTTCACTTGAGTTGAACCATTCAAGTCGAGGTGCTCAGGAAAAGAATGTCCGTTGCGCATGCGGGAAGGCGCGGGCGGCGGGGTCCGGCCTAGCGCCCAGTGTTTCAGCCGAGCCGGCTTCACTGGCCGCTCGCTTCAGTCTCGCTTGTGACATGAAAGGGCGCGATCCTTTACACTTATCACGGTGCTTCGAGCAATGCATCATCATGAACAGCCGACAGGGAATGCATGTAACGGTAAGTGACTAATATCTCTAACTACATTTAAGAAAACTAAGAAGGTCGCAGATATTTTAAAAAATATTGCAGAATTCGCTAGTTGAAATTTTACAAACCTATGATGTAGGTGTGTGGTAGATAGGTTAGTCCGAACTTAGTCAAATGGACAAGCACATAGGTAGGTACAAATAGGTTACTTTTTATGGGTAATTAATTAATTCTAATAGTGCCTAATAAGTAGGTAGGTAGGTAGGTACTTGTTAGAAATGCTTCGATAGGTTCCTTGATATCTCCGGCATTTAATAACTACCTGAAGACCCGAACTTTGGAATGTCATAAGCTTAATTGTTACCTGTCTAATAAGGGATTCAGGTTGAGGTAGAATAATATTCATGGTATTTAGGTTTCCTTCTAATAGAAAATGAATAAATTACGCACCATCCAATCTTCTGGAAATTCTTCTTCCGAAATACTTATATTCTAAACAAGTAAGTAAATCAAACCATTTATAAATATTGATGGACATTTCATTAAAACTTAGTCGTCCGCGCAGTCTTAAAAAAACTAAAACTGCATATAGGTAGGTACCGCACAAGAACTATCTACTTAGACACCTACAGTCAGCATCAGAAGTATGTATCTCTAATTATTAGATACTCCTTCAAAATGAAAAAAGCCTAAATACTCAGAGCAAGCTAGAATATTTAATGAAAATAATTTAAATTTTGGACAAGCTATTGAATTATACAGACGAGGCGCTCCGTATTGCTACTCCTACTCTACACCTTCATGCAAGATAATTCTTTGTAAGCAGGTAAGTATGCAAGTAACGCTTGCATACTTGCTTGTAGAATATACTGATATACAGTGAGTACATAATATGTACCTATATACATTATGTACTTACGTAGAAAGAAATCACTTCAGTACAAACATGAACGTCTACTTTTAGAGTAGATATCTACGTAGTTACATAGTTGTATTGCATTGATAGAGATCTTAACTGATATTTGTATGGCTTTAAATTGATTAGACGCGACTTCTCAAGACAGTAGGTAGGTAAATAAAGCATGGAGGTAGGTACATTTAACATTATATAAGTTACCTAATCTTCTTTTATTTTCATTTTCACAAGGATTTAGTTAATTTGTTAAACCAATTGTTTATTCTTACTAAATACATTCTTACACTTATAATCAAACTTTGACAGATAGGTACTTACCTATAATGTGTCCGCTTGTTCACGTAAATTAAATAATAGAGCAAGTATGTACTTAATTAAAATGATCAATAATAAAAACAAATGATTAAAATTAAATAACCGAAGGTACCTAATTAGGCTAGGTAATTCAGTAATTTGCTAACAACACAACTTTCAAAGTTTTTTTATTTTATATTATTTGTTAGACTACTTATACTTAGTCAAGATAAAAGTGATTAGCGATTATTTAAATCATTTTGTAATCTACTGTTTTCTGAAATGACATAGAAAAAATTTAAAACATACCGCATAAGCACTGAATGCTTTCAAAAGCACAGAATAGGTACGCACAAAAAAATCTTAGAGAAAATGAATACCTTTGGTAGGTATATTGTCTAAAAATGTTACATAGGATAATCAATCTGGATTTAAAATTATAAACAACGGGTAATTAAACTTTTTAAACATAGGAGAAAGATTACAGTTTGTAGAGCACGTTAAACTGTTGGCTACACTCCACGCTCGTGCGATGTGTTTTCAGTCACGTAGCTCGGCCGACTCAACTTAACCCTAATCACTGACCACTGACCATGTGCTAATTTCTAATTAAAACCAATATATACCTCTTGGATACCCAATCACTAATAAGGGTTGAAAAAGAGAAAAGCTCTATAAATTTTTTGAACTTTGATTTCGTAGTTATCTACGAAATCAAAGTTCATTCTCATCAAAGTTTCGTCATTGTTCAGATTATGACTGTACCACTTCACTTAATTTTTCCATTTTTTTTGTGATAAGATAGGGATATCTGTAGTTAATGCTGTAAGTGACATATACACATGAAAGTCTGCCGACTGAGTGTAATTTGATAATCGGATTATCGCTTAAGAATATTAATGAATGATCTAGAATCCATTCGTGTTAGCTTGACGCGTTACCACTCGGTATGATAAAGCGTAACTTATATACCTACTAGTGTGAGATTTGTTTACGCTACTTAGAACCTTGTAAATGCTTATAACCTTCACTTCAACGTGTAAGAACTTCGGTACAACCCAACCGTCTCTAAAATTTTTATTAGTTTCATGCTGCCCGTGACCATGAACCCCTATGGCAGTGTTCATGAAAATTAGGCAATTCAAACCAAAAGTTATTTCATACAGTGTAGCCGTTTAGCGGCAAGGAACATACGAAGTAGTAAATTAATTGTCGCTGTTTATTAAACAGGCTAACATTCCATATCAAAATACTTTCAACTTTATTAGCATAATATGAGAATGACACTGTCGGTAGGGCGAAGGACATATCAATTTGTTCAGCGCGAGCATTCATAACGCCGAGTTATTAAGTAGGTAAATCAAGAGTCGCTTTGTAAAGAAAAATAAGTAGTTCTGATTCAAATTGTGATGTCACATTTATACGAAAACACTCCCAACTCGATCATCGCTTACACTACTGAGGTAGTAACTCTGGTAGAGCGTCACGCAGCAAGGTGTTTCGTTCAGAGCTTTTCGTTATTTATCTATTTTCTTCAGAATCAATGCAATTTCATAAGAACACGTCATCAAGAGCGTCTGATGTGTTAGAAATTGTTGCTGCTTTTGTAAGACGATTCAACTCAACGTGACGCATGCGTGAAATGTATTGATTAGTGTGGTGTTGATTCCTCTCGGGAGCATTCGGGATGCTCCGAGCGAGCTCCGACTTTTAGAAAGATATTGTTACTCAAAAACTATGACCGTCAAGATTCCACCCATGTTATACGTAGAATGCTATTGGTTTGTGCACACATTGTAAGTTTGTAAATCAGTGAATGAAATCGTTGTTACGGCGCGGGTTATTTATGCCTATAATACTTATTATCATGATGGTAATTGGCAATTAGGAGACAGAGAAGACTCTTGTTATACTGGTCATGGAAAATATGGAAGTAACATTAGGTATATGATATGGATGGATATACTCACAATAAGTATTTGAATCAGACATTACAATCAGAAAATATTCTATGTTTCTTGATTTATTTAACGGACATTAGTATAGATCTTCTTAAATATTAAGGTGTGCTTTTTACCAAGAACTTAAGTAAATAATTTATTGCTCCTGAAACATAATACCTGAAACAAACTTAGAGATAACCTAGTCCGGGAACCTAATAATGATCGTCATATCTTAATTAGCTTATGTCAGTGAAATATTTAATTTAAACTAGGGCTTTACCTAGAGCTAACGTTTGAAAGTAACTATTGTTTCATTATCGCCCAGAGTTCGGTGGGGATTTCATTTTGTTTTGCGTTCAAATGTATAGTTACCTACATTGGTCCTACCTAGTCGTCAACATTGTGGATTCAACAGCCATTAAATGCCCAACCTCGGTTGTAGGCCGTCACATGACACGATCTCGGAATAACTGACCGTCGCGTCTAATTATATAAACTGCTATTCGTCTGTGTATAGAAAACAAACATAATAGTTTTACTGTAAAAAAAACCCAGCGTTTGATTTTGAATAAGAAATGACGTAGAGTCTTCGAGTTCACTACCACGTGGTCTGATGTTACTGTTAGGATGACGCAATTTAGACACAATTTACCTGTTTCGTTTCATGACGAAATAAATTTATAGGACTAGGAAAGAAAGATTACAGTTGTTTCAGAGCTGGGTTTCAAAATGATCAGTAGTACTTGGCACAGGTAGATTAGAAATAAGATATTGTTCTTTTTGTTTGTATGGGAAAAAAACATGTAAAAACACATGGTAGGCAAAAGGACTTTGCTGTCTGGTGAAGGTCTAGTCGTAAATAACGAGGACTTCAGATTACCTAAATTAAATGAAGATGAAGATAATGAACTAATTACACGCAGAAAACACGACTCGCTTAAATAGCCAGATTCACCTCATTATGAAGAGAGAGGCTCTAGATAAAGCTCCATTTATTTTATTTAATAAAGAAATTTGTAGGCTGTTAAATCACTGAATGTCACTCATTTCTATCGTACAAAATATTGTGCGCACCTAAGTGTACAGTGTACGTGTAGCTTTTTTTTTTTAAATAAGATTATATTGAAACTTTTTTAAATACCTACCTTGTAAAAAAGTGGGTAACAGAAAGGACGTTAGTACTGCAAAAAACTGGTGGCACAGTATGCGTAAGAGTATGAAAGCGTTGTTGGAATGAAATTGAAGGGGATAGTAAAGGTCAAACTGTGAAGGTCGTTTCAGAGACGCGTAGGGCGTGGAGGCGACACAGAGTCTCAATGTTTTCTTTGGTTTATTCACCTTTAATTCTGGGTTAATATGATTAAATCCTCCAAAATAACAAATAATAAATAATTAGCAAGTTAAAAAAATGTAATATTCATTCATTTGTTCATTCATGACCTTATTAGTGGTAACAGAAAAATAGTAGATTGATGTAATTTTCAAAAAAATGAACTACCATATGATTAAATACTTAGTGATATATTTTTCTTTCAAAATGGGATATTTAACATGATCGTGAGTATTATTAGATACTTAACATTTTAATATTATTAAATAATTTGTAACAAAACAAAATATCATGTAACGTTTGAATTTAGTGCAAAATTCTATGTACTTACTTACCTAGAACGTCATGAAGTAGTACCAACGTTGTTTTTTTTATTTATTTGTCATCACGAGCAGTATATCAGTATTATAAATATTATGTATGTACATATAACAAAAATAAACAGTCTATATAATTCTAGGAATATTATCATCATCCTAGTTAGATTATGTAATGCTCACCTAAATGAAACTATGTTTCAATATTTTTATTTTTACATTTCATTATACAAACGTGGGTGGGTTTGCAAACAAGATGTAAACTTATTCTCTACATTAAAATTTCAAATAACATCATTTTCAAGTGCTTTTAAGAGATTCAGATAAGTGACATTCAATTTATTCAGCAGTCGTATCGTAATAGCTTTTATCTCGTTTCAATAGATTGTGATAGGTATTCTACTCAACAAGCTCTGCAAATGAAATAATAATATAAATTCAGAAGCTACCTACGTTACTACAACGAAAATAAATTGACTGGACTACGCACCGCGCAGTGAAAACATTTTTTTTTCTTTTATATCTGTTATGCGGTATATTTTCTCAACGGATCTTGAAAGCTGCCAATATGGTAACGACTTTATTCTGTCATAAAGAATACAAAATTATATATAGTATCACGCAACTTGTGTCGTAACTTAGACGTAAGTTTGTTTATGAACCTTCTTGTACTGTTTACATACATATTAGTGAAGGCCAACATATTCTTATTCATAATAGTCTACGAGATTTACTACTGCATGGGACGTTGCAGTACCTTTGGTACCTTTAAAAGTTCACTAAAGAAAACTAAGTTAAAAAATTAAAAATACACTATAGCAACCTAATAGACTCATTTCAGTTTAAGATTGTTTTGGTAATATAAATCGTTGGCATAAATAAAATGTGCGGTCTCTAGATTTTAATTGAATTTTAGTGCTGAATCTAACTGAATTGATTTGAGGTTCGGTAATTGGGTGTGTTGCCAAATCACAGTTAGTGATACAACTCACGGAATTATGATTCATTGCATTCTTACATTGGAAAATGTTTATTAAATCGATTGCCAGCAATTTGTGTCTTAAACGGAATTTGATACGCATAACCTACATTGATTTGGCAACGTTGGAATTGACACCAAAATATATTGTATACACAGTTCTAAGTTGAACTTGAGTTTAGCCCGGTTAGGTGTAAGAAATAACAAGGTCAAACAATGTACTTTCAATGTACCTACTCAGATAATCGTACGCTGTTAGCTATTTTCAAATTTCACTTTATTCTAATTCAATTTGCCGCTATCTGCTTTGTGTTATCTTTATTGCCTTGTATCAAGGTTTATAGTTGATTAAAACGGGATTTTGGAGTGCAGGGGATTTAAGGACGGCCATATAATACGTAGGTACTATTGTCGGTATTCGTGATATCTGTCTCGTGTGCCAAATACTGCCGCGTATCGGGCTACAACCGTGCCTATTAAACTGTGTCTTATAAAAAACATTTATCGAAAAATAAAATACCAAGTAAACAAAATTCTGCCAATTGTCACGTTTGAATACGCGGACTAAATATCAATATTTTGAGTGTGGTCCGTCCGAATCTGGGTGCTACGAGGCTCTACGCCAATCCTAACGCTACGAGACTCTGACCCAGGTTCTACGATCGGGGTCTACATAAATTTAAACACAAATCTATTATGTCAGATAGAAATTACTTCAGTATCAATATCGAATAAAAGTTATCTAGTTTGAAATAATTGAAATCTAAAGAAGTCATCAAAAGATTTATGCAATTTTATTTATTCATAATTTTTGTGGACATTTTTATTTTTAACTGATGTGTTTCATATTCTGTGTGAAATTGTGACGTGATATCGAATCTCATATCCATTGGTCGGTGGGCGGGCGGCGTCAGGGCAGGCGCCCACGTGCTCGAGCTCGGAATAGACAGTCCTCGCCGCGCCACTGTTCTTCACTCACATCTCATCCGCTCCTACATACATCGTAAAAATTACCCAACAAACACATTGCAAGTCACGTGATTTTTAACTCCACATACTTTAAAACAAAGTTCGCGGCAATAAAAATAAACGTGCTGTGATATTGTTAATATTGTTCTTAGTTCAGTAGAGTTTCTAGATTCGTGCAAGTGCAGACGTTGCAACCTTGCTCAGTCAAAATATTGAGAGCTGCATTGATTTATAGTTGTTGGTTGTCCTTGGGTAGAAGTGTGGACCTAGTTAGAGTGTTGAGTTGGCCTTGTCGGCGCCGGCGCCGCGTGGTGGTGTGTGACAGTGAGTGCGCATGTGCGATGAGATGCGCGACAAACTCGGCGTGTTGCTGCGGAGCTCAGTGCAAGCGCCAGCTAACACCAACACGGACAAGCTGCAGAATGGAACGTTCGATTCTATGCTCGTGTTCCCAGATGCAGGTTCGCACTTGACTTTGAATAACCCAGACAGAGTTCTATGAAAATACTACTTCTTTTTCTCTTTTCGTACTACGTCATTTTTTTAAGATGTACTAGACGGGTATGAAGCAATTCCAATTATAAACCCGAGTTTGTAGATTAAAAAACATTTTAATCTACAAACTCGGGTTTAGCATTTGTAACCAATTAGTAAAGTGTTTTTTTTGTTAATTGACTCTATTGTTTGCTGCCTAGAAGCGATAAGGTTGCCTACATGGCTGAGATATCGCTGATACCTACCATTTTTTTTATACAAAGAGTGTTTTTAGGACGCCACAGTTCTTGGCATGCGTTTTTGAACAAATATCACGGTTCAGTCAAAGTGTCTAATACCAAAGTTTTGTCTCAAATCTCGCAGCTGAATTTTATAATACGCATAAATTGGAATGAGGTTCCTTATCACGCGTTGTTGGACGGAAAAATTAAGACCAAAAGATAACGAAACTTTTTGCTATATGTAGTTGTGGGTAATCCGGGCGGCGTGCGCTTGTTCTTTCTGTCTTTCGCTCTCTATGTTCTATGTTCCATCCGGGTATCCCTTGACACCTTTCATATTTTTTTTCTACAAATTCCGTAGTCTGAGTTCACTCGAAAGTGTCTTTTTAAACCAAAAGTTATTTTGTATGAAACAAAACAACATTTCGACTGAAATTCTAACGTATTTTTTTTTCATTGTGGTATGTAAATTAAATTCATGTCTCAACAGACTTTGACACGTGTCATAAATCAACTTTGATTACTTATCTATAACAAGCAACGAGATGCAACAATGTCTTGTGTGAAACCTTGAAAAGGTTGGTTTAACTAAACAAACTTGTCAAGAAGATCTCGCATTGTAGATAGACATAAATTCTTCGAAGTTGCGTCTCTAAACAAATACAAACATATCAAACCATCTTCTCGCCTACGTGGACTTATGCATGCTCAGCTAATGCAAATGTCTACTTGATGCGTCAGTAAAAAGTTATGTAGTCTCTATGTACTCTCTCAAAAACTTATAAAAATCTCGTTTTTTTCAAGTTTTCAATTTTTATTAAAATTCAAAATTAGAAAAAACTGTATACCAAGCATACCTACATATTATGTAACAGTTGCGTTTTGAGAAGCGATACTCTTATTCTACAATAAATAAAATTATTGCAGTCTCTTGTATGAAAAGCACTTAAAATTTTGATTATCGGTTTGATCGTTCCACCGTTCGTTTTCAAACGGAACTTTCGGTTTGGTTGAATACAGCTAAGTACCTTATGTATACACTACTTATGTAAGTACACAAATCTCCAATATGTTTAAATATTTTGTTACGATTCAACAATAAAGAGTCAACTGTGGTATTTTCCCGTAGGTATTTGTTATTTGAACAAATTCTATAAACAGTATTTCCCCGGTCCGGTCTGGCGGCCATTCTTTCGATAAATCAAGTCAAAATGTGGTAGTTATTGAATAAGCTTCTGCTGGCACTTATTAGTTATTTTTATATTAGCTCACATAATAACCTATATTTTAACTAAATGAGAGAATTACCTCTATAAGTTCGTGATGTTTTTATGTATGAATTAGAGTAACAGTAATAATATTTAAGTACCATTATTGATTCATGCAATTTGAACTTACAGTGTCGTTTGAAAATTATCACATAATTAGCACATCCAGATATTTTTTACTATTTGTATAATTATTGTTAAGTATTAGCATGTATCCTTACATCAACATTTCATATTTTATGATGCAGTTGTTATGTATTGTTTGCGTGTCTATATTCCTGCTCAGAATGACGTATTTATATTATCAGTGGGACCTATGACGGTTAAATTTAGTAACCAGACGTTTTTCGAACAGGTAAAAACATAAATAAATAAAATATTGAGGAAAAACTCAGAAGAATCAACTTTCTTGTAGGTGTACGTGAGTTGTGGCATGTATTGTTTTGAATATGAGCAAATAATGTGTCCGGTGTGTCACATGATGATACATAGTATGAATTTGATACCCAATACCTACTCAAGACGGCAAAACATCGAGGTACAAGCCCCACAGAATAGAAATAAGTAGTCAATACTATGGACCGCTTATTCTAAAACAATACACGTCTGTCAATCTTAATTATATCAGCCTGAATTAACGATTATTGGCCCTTGCATTCAAAGTGTTTTAACATTGTCGGTCTACGCGTCGTCAAAGATGCCTTTCAAGAACCTTCGATTTCCACTGTCAACTATGACAGGTCTCTTGTTTCTTTAAGATACCTTCTAAAATTAGAAGAACTTCTAAGATTAGAAGAAGGCTCTCTACTTCTAGGTGTACGAGTAAGTGCACGAAAGCTCGTTAAAAGCATTATCGTACGAGTACTAAGAACTAAGTGCTGATACTTATTTTTTATGAGCCCTAGATAAGTACCCACTGAGTATTTTCTTATATCAACTTCAACCTCAAACTATTAGAAGTCTTAAGTAGGTATAATACTAGATTTACTAAGGTATTTCGTAGACGGTTTCATTTTTAGTACGCGAAGATTTTCAATATCACAATTATAACAATAACTACCTAATTTATATGTATTTTAATAAATTAATGATAATTAATCTAACCATCAACGTTAAGGTTGCCTTATGTTTCGAATTTATAAAATACCTGTGGATGGTTATTATTTTTTCAGAAGCTACTACGAAAAGAAACTTTCCAATCTTCAGATCTTCATTTGAGAAAAATATGGCTCTATAGTCCGTTCGTATTGGTATCGTTCAATAACGTTTGATTACAATCAAACATTATTGAATTCATTGTTTGATTGTACTGTACAATCAAACTTTATGTCTTAACAAGTAGCTTATTAATGCTGATCAGTTGTATCTATGTAGGACATTCAAATCGGCGATTTACTAGATCGATTGCTTGCAAACATTATTTGTCGTATTATTATATCGGATAAGATAAACTTGAGGTCAATTATAATAAATGAGTAATTCTCTGTAAAATCTTAGGTACAAAATACATAAGTTCGGTATAAATTACAAGATATTAAAAATTAGATTCCCAGACAGGTAAGTAAAGCTGCGGTCTCCAGTCGCACTGACGATCTACTTGAAATTCTTGTTCATGAATGAGACGAATCTGTGGGATTCACGCGGCTCTATAGATTCAACAAATGCTTATTGCAATACAACAATGTTGTAAATAAACTTTCAAATATGCATACAATGATATCAAAGTGTCTTGACAAAAACAAAAAGAATACACTAAATAAAATATATTGCCTATACGTATATTTTAATAAATTGTGTAACATTGATATTTGCATAATGCTGATTGCAAAACACCGGTGACCGCTCCATTGCCCTATTTTAAATTACCTATCTTAAATTAACAAAATGTTGGTCTAGTACGAAGATTTGTATAACATTCCCGGATCTTATCGAGCGAGATTAGAAGTCGCGACCTTCCCCTAGATGCGGGAGTATCCAGCTCATAAACTATGGAATGTTATGAAAATTCGTGGGGATTTTCATCATTTTACACCTCACCAAATCACCACATTGGTTTTCATTTCATCAGCACTTCCTTATCAATGATTTGATGATTGCGTACAAACAAGGACGCTAATCCCTAGTGGTCTGTTATTTGGCATTGTAGCATAATATTGACAACAAATGATACTGGCATTGCAGTGCCAGAATCATTAATTGTTGGTAGGTATGTTAAAATTGGCATGATATTTAAGTTCTTTGTTTTGACTATATGCACATAGCTTTCAATTGTTTACGATACAGTTATCCGTTAACGCCAATAAACACTCACATTGGCAAATTCGTGGCAATCTTGGCGATCTCAAAGCCGACTAGATAAAGAAGAAAATATATTTGTTCAAAAGCATCACCAGCGTGTCGACTATTCGAATTTTCCAACATAAATTCAAGTAATCGACGTAAGACTTTATTGTCTTATAAAGAAGTCAGCCGAACTAGAGTACTTTTAACACGAGTTAAAGACCTTTAAACTTCTAAAATTTGTGTTTTATATAACCGTCAAAGTAATGATGAAAGAAATCAAAGCTTTTGTAATCATGTTTACAATCTCGAATGAAGTTATTATTGTAGCACGTAGCCACGAATTGATTTACAAATTGCTACTTTTAGCTTGCATTTCAATCGATTTATCTACCTACATGATATCCCCTCGCCCTTGTGTCCTTGAATCGATTTTCCGTGACACTTTTAGTACGATGAATGTGAATGTGAATATGTGACATTTTTATTTTAGTACTCCCAAAAGTGTCTTAGCCACTGCCAATCTATTATAACAATAGGTAAATACAAAAAATAGCCCGTTGGAAAATTTTGATAACCTTGGAAATATACAGTTGCTAACTAACAGTAATTTACATTACAAGTGAATATCAGTTGATTACGTTGATTCTGAGACCACCCATAATAAAGTTACTGTCTGAATCGTAGTGAAAACTTGTGCAAAATTTGCAAAACAAACGGTGCTAATGCCAATTTGTATAAAATTTATTAGACATTGTGACGCCCACAATCCGGTTATTTTAATAAAATCTTAGTATCTAAATTCGTGAATTTCACGAGCAGTGAGCTTCTTTCAGTGACGTGGTATGGGTGTGTCGTGCTGAAGATTTTAAAAAATCCAAGTAGTCACATTCGTTACTAATCACTATGAAAGTACCTAAGTAAATAAAATACAGTGTGGAATATAACTAATAGCATTAACGTGTTGGCTTTTATTGAGAGCAGACGTTTAGCGGTTTGAGTGAAAATGTGCAAAGTTTAATATAACTTAATAGTCAATACCTAGTGGAGTGTTAGTGAAGTGAACAAGTGATCGTTATTCATGATCATAATTCAAATATTTCTACTGAAGTCGCGGGGAGATATTCAAGAATTATGGATGCTACTGTCGCTCAAAGTAATTAATTTTTTTATATGCTAACTAATATGCTGTTTTGACTTTTTCAATATTATGCGGTTAATAAAATCAATATATATAATAATATGTATAACTAAATTTTTCGACATTTCAGATTGTTTTTTACTTTTAAAATATATTACCATATTCAAGATTTTTTTCCAAATTCAAAAGATGTGTCTGTAATCTTAATTTTAGATTACTTTGCGAAAGCCTTGCTGATAGGCACTCGAGTTTAAACGTGATAAAATCAAAGTTGGTATATAAATCCTTTCAAACTGCGACATAGTTTGAAGATTTTTTTTTTCTGCAAACGATACATAAAGAAAATGATGATTCGTCATCATTTGCAATCTAGGCTACTGTAACGTGTTGCAATGAAAATATTGCATGATTAGTGATTTAATTTACACACGGCTTTTTTAATACGAAATAAATATAAATATACTTCGAATACTTATATAGATTTTTGTAAAAACATACATAGAATACAACGTAGAAAGAAAAGAACTGTGACAACTATAAAACTGATATATGTACTTACAAATAAAAAGATAAAACCGATACATATGTAGTTAAAATTACTACAGATTACTGGCTCAGCGGTAAGATAATTTTCATTACAAAAATCTTCCGTATTTTTACTTTTAGCTATGAAATATCATCGATGTAGCGACGTAGCATGCGTAGACTTTGAGCTACGCGGCGTAGCGCATAAATTAATATTTATCGATATTGACTAAAATTCAGTTTATTTAAATAAAGAAATTGACTATTCATGGGATACAGCATGGTGATAGACCTATAATAATTATTATGAATAGAAATCTTATCTTATCTTAGACGGACAGACATACATTTATGTCTCAGTAATAGTTCCCCGTTTTACCCTTTAGGTATGGAACTCCAAATAAGATAAATAATAACGCTGGACAATCCACACAACATCATCTAGCCCCAAGCTAAGCAGAACTTGTGTTATGGGTACTAGTAGACTGACATACTTAATACAATACATTACATAGATAGATATTTTTATTATACATATAAAATACCCAGAACACCCGGAACAAATATTTGCAGATCGTACAAACATTTATTGCAAGGCGGGAATCGAACCCGCAACCTTCCGCGTCGCAGGCGGACCTTCGCCCACCGCGCCACATGATATACTTAAGTTTAGTTTTAGTTAGTTAGTCGTCAAGATGATATACTTAAGGTGATATTGTTGCAGGGAGCGCACGCGAAGGCGGATTGGTATGGCGCGGCTGCTCCGCCGGCAGCGACGCCGAAGACGGCGCAGCGGGCACGCTTACCGATGGGAACGCCAACCCAGGAGACAAGGTGAGCTTACCTACAACACCTGCGAAGATACTCCAACTAGTAATTAACGCTTACAATGAATTGCTCAAATGTATTTATTTTATTTATTTATTTTATTTTCATTTTACAATGCCATTACAGGTTTCACTAAATCGACAAATTGAATGTTGTGATGAGAAATGAATTCATTCATTTATCTGAGTAGGTACTAAAGTTATTCCTTCCTCTAGGAGATGAAGCAAATGATTGATATCTGAGAGGAAAAGTCGTTTTTATTGTTCAGAGTTTAGAGGGTAAAGTAATTTGTATTTACACCATCGTGTGCCCTAACTTTGTGAATTCAAAACATTTAGATTGATTTATACAAACGATAGATGCACTAAACATTCATTTTGAGCATTTATTGTAAGTGTTGTTGACTAGTAAGAATTTTTATAACATTTTGTTTCCGAAAGAGACTATGATTAATGATCTATTAACTAATAATACGTCATCGCATATTTTCAATTTCCTAAGTGCTTTCTCTGCCGATATTTTATTGATCAGTAACACTTGTACACTCCGATTTATCAAAGTTAATTTCTGAAAGTCGTTTCCAATTATAGCCCGAACGAAATACTGAAAGTTGTGAATTTAATTCATAAGTGGTTGATATCTCTTCAAATCACAAAGCTAACATTAGTCAGTAACACTTGTACACTCCGATTTATTACCTAAAGTTAATTTCTGAAAGTCGTTTCCAATTACATATACTTATCTCGAACGAAATACTGAAAAGTCGTGAATTTAATTCATAAGTGGTTGATATCTCTTCAAATAACTCTTCAAAACACTACTAATTAAAATAATGTTATATTTTGCTCATTAAAGCTATCTTTATTATGATAACTTCAAGAATTTATTAAATCTAGATTCTGAGTATTTCTGAGAGGCACTACAGGGAACAAAGAGCACTTCAAATACTTGCAAACCACTTTACCCTCAGAACAGGGACTAGACTTAGTAGTTCGTACTCAAGGACATTCCCGGTCTACAAGTAAATCCATTTGCAAACATTTTCAACTATCTAAGGAATTTTCTATTATAAAGGAATTTGTTCGTTTATAATAGAGATCGAAATTCGAAGAAAAGTATTTACTGATAGCGAAATTGGTTCAGATTTCTACAGAATTTATACGCATTATTTTTATACCAAAAATGTGGTATGTTAGCATGGTCAGGTTTAATCAAATATTTGGTTTACAGACTATTTGCCATTCTTAGAAATATCACTGCTATCGTTTTGGCTTTACCTAAATACATCCTCGTGAGTTTCTCTAGAAATATTTGCTCTTAAGTCCTTACTATAGAATCTATTTAAAGTCAACGGTAAAATGAGTTTACTTATTTTATTATTGACAATATTAGTCTTAAGTAAAAGGAATTAATGGCTAATACTTACATAGCAAATGAGTAAATTCTTCAGCTTTTCCCAGCAGAATTGCTTTGCTAATTTAGGAGATTGTAACTCAAGTGTACTTTCCCAGTTGGAGGGGTCGGGCGCAGCTTCGGACGACCCTGTTCACCTCAAGAGACGGGTGGGACTCTTCAGTGGGGTGGCTCTAATCGTCGGTACCATGATCGGTAGGTTTAAGATATTCATATACCGTTTGTCATCAAATCTTTCTAAAAATTGGTGAAAAGTTTTAACGGGAACGGAACTTGAGAACAGAGAAATTTGAAGATTAGTAATAAATAATCTTCCAAACAAAAGTGTCTGTATTTGAACGATTTATTAGGTACTAAATTATGATATGTAGTCGCATCGTTTACAATGTTTTATTATGTACATACTCTTGCCAAAATCAATTAAAATGAAGGGCGTAGTACGTAGTTTAAACATTGTTGTTAAAGATTCATAGATAAAAGAATTGAGTGTTAGTAAACAAATCGTTTACTAACAGCTATTACTCTAACTTACACTATCTAGTTTCTATCTATAAGGATATCTATCCATGTCGAATTTTATTCAACTATATTACGTGGTGGTGCAACACTTTACAAGAGCTTATTCTCGGTAAATTATACTTACAAAGATTCAAGAATTCTAATAATAACGAAACTTTGCCTTCCATGCTGTGGATCGTGGGTTCGATTCCAATCGAGAGCAAATGTTTGTGTGATAAACATAAATATTTGTTCGGTGTATTAGATACTATGTACGTAATTACATAAAATAATTATTTAAATAAGTATTATTATCTATCTATCTATTCTATCAGCAATCTAGTTCCCATAGTAGGTACAAGCTTTGCTTAGTAAACTCAAGAGCGATGTGTGAAATGTCCTTGAATATAATTTAGAACGCACTTCACGCCACATCCATTGATTTAACCATGTTATTCTTACCCAAATTCTAAGATAAATAAACATTGTGACGAATTCTTTATCTCACACATGATCAGTAATAACAAACATTGATAAAACAACTCCCAACAAATGCTACAACAGTCATCTCATGCTGCATTCATTTATCACATGATTGTTTAAATTAGAATCAATTTTACGTCATTACGGACATATTGTGTACTAGTACATTATTGTATTAACGTATGCTCAAAAAATTAGGTACAGTATGTTTACATGCACTTTAAATACAACACGCTGTCATGCGCTATGCTAGTTAGTCAAAACAATCAGTTATTTTATGTGTGTTTTATGTAGTAGTAAGATTCATATTGTAGACTCATATTGACTGAAATGTTTGATGTGGTGTGTTCTACGTTATGCATTCTATGGTAAAAATGATGCTTCGAGCAAGAGTTCGAGCAAGATATTTGTGGCTTTTGATTTAAAGCTAGGACCATTCATACTACCTTAATATATTGAGTAACTAAAGAAAAAGCTATAAATGACTAATGTCTTGCAGGATCTGGAATATTCGTCTCGCCCTCTGGGCTGTTGGAGCGCACAGGCTCAGTGGGCATAAGCTTCATCATATGGATGTCATGTGGCCTGCTATCGTTGCTTGGTAAGTTACACAGAAGTTCCAAAGATCATTCATCTTAATATTTCTATGTCTTATCGTTTTTGACCGCATAGTTCGAACAATAGAATCCAAATGACTTTTAAGAACCAATTGTTCAGGCATGTCCATAGTATAGTGTCGTGCAACCGTCACTCAATTGCCCAATAAAACCAATAGCTAAGTACAATGAATTGTATAGCGTCTCTCTCACATTGTTACCCGTTCACGCTATGTGGATAATGAACTGAACGGGTGTAATTTAGTGCTTTTGTTTCAGAAAATCTAAAGAGCTTTGTTGATGTCTGTCGCGAACAACAAAAAGTACTAAATTGTATCTAAAAAAACTGATTTTATTTAGGAACTCTTTTTAATTTCTAATCAACGGTTTGTTGAACAGGAGCGCTCGCGTACGCAGAATTGGGAACAATGAATACGTCTTCGGGGGCTGAGTACGCCTACTTTATGGACGCGTTTGGTGGACCGCCTGCTTTCCTGTTCTCATGGGTAAAGTATACGACTATAAATGGAATACTACATCTTAGTATGACAACGAGGATAAAATAACTCCTGAAGAGACAAAAACAAAACGAGGAAGAATCTACAAAAACGTCCTTTTAGAATTTCAATTTCAATTTGTTTGGACGTTTTTAATCTATAATCAAAGTAACATTAATAGCCTATATACCTAAAACGTTCATTCACAAACTCATACATATAGTATGAGAGTAAAATAGGTGAGTATTACATAATGTTTCAAGGAAACTCTAAGTGGGTTACTACTCGGTATTGTGCGAATGCTATTTCGGTTTATTAAGATTCTGACTAACCACAGCTAGGACCGTGTTGATACTTGATATTCTTAGAAACAACTAACTCGTTGATATCAGTTACTATAAGTCGAAAATACCAATTATGAAGTTCTATCTTAAAAGCTGTTATTTATCGATGTTAATACGATCGTAAGCACGAATATTATTATGCACTTTCCTGCTTAGCTACCCACACATACACACCTTAATGTATGTGTCATACTATTTCACTCTAAAATAAATTAATCAATGAAAACAGTTTTTTTAAAGTCGCTCGATAAACGTTCGTAATAAATAACCCAGTTATATGTGACACTTAACTACATTGTATTACCATATGACAACAATAAATGTATTGAGTATTCTCTAACATGTTTTTTTTTCAGGTGTCGACATTGGTGCTGAAACCGTCACAAATGGCAATAATCTGTTTGAGCTTCGCGAAATACGCGGTGGAACCGTTCGTATCGGAGTGCGAACCGCCTCACTCGCTGGTCAAACTTGTGGCGGTCATATCTATTGGTGAGTATCATATACTCTTTGAATCATCTATATATATTAAATAATTATTACAGGTTTCTATACCTATCACAAGCACCGGTCTCTCGCAAAACAGGAACTGTGAAAACACATTTCCAGATATGTACCAAGTCTAATTTTTTCAAGCCTATTTGTGAGATAGAATACACGTTTATTTGATTATTTATTATCAATTAATTAATAGTAAAATGAACGTTACTTTTCTCACAATAAGTTCCATTTGTAAAATTAGGCTTAGGTATAATTGGAGATATTATACGTTATCAATGCTTAAAAAAGAAAAAACATAGCTTTGATTCAGAGCTTTATAGTTAAGCTATACACGTTATGGAATTACACACTACAATCATATTGAGAAACATCATTCTCCTGACCCTATAAAACATTTTTTTCTTTTTCATCTTGTCTACCGTCAACTCTGAATGTAGAGAAACAAACATAAATATTTTGATGATTGCCAATGAATCTGAATCATCTTAGAGCTTTGTCGTTTTATTCCACTGTCTTTCGATTGTTTTGTTTTTTGTTCAAATATTTACTCTGCTAATGACAGTTTCAGAGTCGTGGTATTCATTTAACTATTTCTGAATGCCACGCGCGCTCACTGAATCTAACAATTCAATTTAATCTTGCCCGGCGACAGAGCAAGTGTGCCTATAATTAGGTGCCTCCTTCAAGATTTCGTAGTGGCATCTCAATTGATATTATTTCGAGCGACGACTGAGGTCAACATAGTACTAAAATGTATGGGTTATTAACATCTAGGTACGTTTGTTAGTTAACAAACCGTTTTGCATTCAAATGTGGTGGTTTTCATATAAAACCTCAAATACCTATATTACTATGTATTCTATGTACCTATTTACAAAATATACATATTTAAGCATGAATTCTATCAGAAATCTAGTTCCCATAGTACAAGCTATGCTTAGTTTAGGACTAGAGTGTGAGGTGTAAAATGTTCATGAATTTATTTATTTTAATAATTCCAAAAAAATCTATCGTCAAAATGGTGACACCCACCGCTTATCATGACGACGTGTTGAAAAGTACTGTTCGTACCTTTTTGAAAGACTATTTTGTTACGAAATTACAAAATCTGAGCTTTGATGTTTAATAGATGCTTTCTTACGTCTTACGTTGCGCTGAATTTAGATTTGTGGAATCATGTTGCATATTATCCGTGTGAACTTGTATTGCGTAATATTTTGTTTTATAAACATAATTGGTAGGTTTAACCCAGTTTTATCGGGTCAATAAACGCAACTGTATTTCGTAGCTGTTTTAAAGATTTTGCGACGATAGAAATTTCCATGATTTGAGAGTTATTTTTTCTTTATTGATTACAATATAAGCACAACAAGTCTTAAGCATATTAACACGCATTAGTTACTTAGGAAAGATCACTTGACTGAAAAATTATGACTAAATGTATGTTTGTTGTTTTCTTTGATGAGTTTGATTATTTCCCGATATTTCGGCACAGTTGCATGCGCCATGATCACGGGTCTAACTATGTTCAAAACTGTGATAGTTTCAAATATTGTATGTTTGTTTTTGACGTGACAACGTCTTATAATTC
This sequence comes from Ecliptopera silaceata, assembly GCA_932527185.1. Lineage (NCBI taxonomy): Eukaryota > Metazoa > Arthropoda > Insecta > Lepidoptera > Geometridae > Ecliptopera > Ecliptopera silaceata. The sequence continues at coordinate 7,380,569 of OW052193.1, read as the reverse complement.
GATAGAGCCGGCTGCACGCACGAAAAAACATGACTCATGAGGCGTTCTGAGGCGTTCCATGAAGTGACGCTGTCACGTTCAACTATCGTCAGTAAACCGACTTTACAGACAACCATTTTTTTGTTATAGTGATGATATTAGCGGTGAACTGCTACAGTGTGAATCTGGCAACAAACGTGCAAAACATCTTTACTGCGGCTAAGCTCGTAGCTATTGCCATCATCGTTTGTGGAGGAGCTTACAAACTTATACAAGGTAATACACGACGAGGGATACTATACTTTTTTACTTCATTATACTTTGTCATGGCATCATTATTGTAGCACATATTAATAAACGAATATTGATTTGCATTTCACAAGATACTCATGATTTCAGGTGTGACTTTGTATTATTTATATTGTTTTTATTTGGTATCTAAAATAATTTCGCTAGTTTTTCTCGCGTAGAAAAATAAATATAAACACACATTAATATTGTTATAGTAATTACTTTTGATCGTAAAACTTAAAAATTAGTACCATTATAGTTAATTATAGTAGATTAGCATTCTAATCACGACTAAGTAAAAGAAATTAAAAATGATCACGTCATGAAAGTTCATAATCATAATGGGATGTAAATAGCAACTGACGGGTTATGTGTCGTATGGTGCAGGTAATACGCGACATTTACAGGAGCCTAACTTCGCCTCAAGCACAGCAACGCTGGGCAACATAGCCACGGCTTTCTACACGGGGCTCTGGGCCTATGACGGTTGGAATAACCTCAACTATGTCACTGAGGAAATTAAAAATCCATCCAAGTAAGTTAACCCTGCTACGCAAGATAGGCGACTCTCTGTTCTGTGATTTTTACTATAAAAACTCTTTTCTGTTTTGTGTTCCTCAAAGTTTATATATATTCTATAGCGCAATGTTTGGTAAAAAACAAAAGGATTAATGTAAAATTGATTAACTATCCTATTATGTGTCCTATTAACTACTTTCATAATTCGTACATTTCCTAATCTTAGTATTTATTGTGAACTGATTACCTATTACACATTATCTCTAGTTTTATAGATAACTTTAAACTAGATTGCTAATAAGCCCGGCGTAACCTTGATGTGTTAGTCGATTTCAATCGAAATAATTAAAACTGCTATGTCAATGTGATAGACATAACACGGCCCGTACAACTACGATGTATGTCGAGCTTACGCCGGGTTTATGGGCTAATGTTTAGATGACATCGTCCAAATGTGTTTCAATAATGAATCAAGAGACACTTCCCTTATTTAATTACACCCATTTGAGTGTTAAAGAAAAATGAAGTGTCTGTGATGTCAAAGTCTGAATCGCAAATACTTGGCGACGCGCCACGTAGAGTGCGAATTCAACGCAATTCTACTTGTTACATCAATTTGAACACGAACAGGATGATGCCACAGTCACCTTTACAAATCTAGATTATTTTTAAATATAAACCGGACTGAGGAATTCAAAATGTGACTTACTCGTAATACAATGAAGTGGCTCATTGTTATGCAGATCAAACATGTATCAATATGACACTCAAGAGTCCCCATTACAAACTGAAGTTCAACTCTTTGAATGTAAACTTCGGTGTCGGTACGAGTCTACTGAAACAAAGTTTTCGTAGGCAAACAGGAGCTTTTATTTGTAGTTTCGGGAGAAAACATCCAGACTAATTATTTTTATTAAATTTTATATTTTGAATAAGTAATATATAAATATACGTCTATGATACTATTATATGATAAACGGGAATACGGGAACTTTTCAGTCAAAGCTTTTATATCACATTTATTATGGGCTTATGGTTTATTAAATTATTTAATGCATATAAACGCATTCATTACCAACACAAAATGGAAGGTGTTCTTGATATTTTAGGAACCTGCCTCTGAGTATAGTTATCGGAATCCCCCTGGTCACGCTTTGCTACGCGCTGGTGAACGTGTCATACTTGGCGGTGATGTCAGTCAGTGAGATGACAGACAGTGAGGCTGTGGCTGTGACATTTGGGAACAGACTGCTGGGGCCGCTGGCGTGGCTTATGCCGTTAGCTGTTACCATTTCAACCTTCGGATCTGCTAATGGGACGCTGTTTGTGGCGGGAAGGTAATTAAATGACTAGCGTGTAAATGTGATATTTAAAAGTTGTGTGGCCTATGGTGCCAGTCTGAAAGTTAAGATTAGATTGACTGCGGCCGATAACACCGATTTGATTATAGGTACTTGGTCGAACTATGCGCATCTGAAATTGTCTTAAACAAATACAAAATAAATAAAAAATATTCTTTAATTTGAACTTATTTTTGTTTTGTTTGTGCTGATAGGACAGAGTTATGTGGGTAAAAGAAATATTTATAGATAAACAAAATAAACGCAAAACAGGTTCTATGTTTTTGCCATGAGGAAGATTATAAGTAAACAGTGATACCTACTTAGCAAGCACTTTCATTTAATTTTTATATGTTTATTTAATTCAAAGATAAATCAAAATAATGTACTTAGCATGAAAATAATGTAAGCTCTTTTTCCCAGGTTGTGTTTCGCCGCCTCGCGGGAGGGTCACTTACTGGACATCTTGTCGTATGTTCACGTTCGTCGCTTCACACCAGCGCCTGGACTGATATTCCACGTGAGTATCTTTTGATCTTATTTACTCCTATTTCTATACTTCTTCTGTGTATATACTGTGTGTGATGTGCGAAATGTCCGTGAACATCATTATTTATATATATTTAAATAAATAAATATTTAGCATACATACCTACACCGCGCACTAGTCCTAAACTAAGCTTGTAATATGGAAACTAGATTGCTGATAGAATAGGTAGGTACTTAGAAACCTAATGTAAATATTTATGGTATAACATTAAAGTTTTAAAGTGTTTTGGTGAAATATCTTGCTCTACACAGATTGTTTTATATTTTTTTCTCATTTCAGTCTCTAATTGCTGTCGCAATGGTATTGTACGGGACAATCGACTCTCTGATCGACTTCTTTTCATTCACGGCGTGGATATTCTATGGCGGCGCGATGTTGGCTTTGATTGTGATGAGGCGAACCAAGCCACATGCACCTCGACCTTATAAGGTAAACAGTCAGATACATATATAAATATTTACAGAAAAAACAACGACAACTTTTTTAAACTAAATTTTTCGACGGCCAGCACGTAATTTTTTTTAAATCAGGCCACTTATGCTATTCCACGCTCTTACCACTAAAACAATATTTTTTCTTGCTTTCAGGTGCCAATAATAATCCCGTACATAGTACTGATTGTGTCGACGTATCTGGTGGTAGCTCCAATCGTGGACAAGCCCCAATGGGAGTATTTGTACGCGGCCGCGTTCATTTGTGGTGGCATGTTGGTCTATCTACCTTTTGTCAAGTGGGGCTACTCTTTGCCGTTCATGGGTATGTTTGTATGTAGTATTGGTATTGTACCTAATCATAGATTCTGTAAAAAAAGAAGTCCAAAGTCTCAATACTTACTTAGGTACTTTATTTTGCTAATTTAATTCGGTCTAATAAAAATAATGGCCGTGAACTACTTATTTATTGAATATTTTCAAAACTAGGCTAAAATACAAATTATGCATGCCCTAGCTAAATATAAAAGTAAAAGTTATTTTTCTTTCCAGATAAAATTACAGTTTTCCTTCAAATGGTACTAGAAGTGGTGCCGACTTCAACGACATTTGAATACTAAAAAGGTGGTTAGTCTGTGCAAGACTATAAAGAAGCATTTGTGACAAAATTAATTATGAATCGTTAATTTTTACCATATCTGAGTATCCATTACGCAGGTACAATGTCTGGTTTTGATATGTACCTATTGTTTATTATTTTATAAGATCGGTTTCGCGATTTGTTAGTTGGTAAGATAAAAATCGAGTGAGTTATGTATAATAATCTGTATTGCACACTATCGATCTCAGATGAGCCATCGATTGTTGGTATTGTAGCGGAGGCAGTGAAATTGATAAGACCTATATTTTTTGACTGAATTACGTAACGTACTTAAACTGAAAAGATTTTAGCAAACTGTAAATGTATTTGTAAAATTCAAAAATGTCTTTACATGTAACTATTTACTTACCGGATGTTATGTAATCGATATTTCTTATCTGCGTCACCATAGAATGCAGTCTATGGTAGTAATTTGGATAAAAGCCTTAGTGAGCCATTTGAATGGCATGCTTAGCCTAAAGAATGGCAATATTTTGAAAGTAAATTAGTTCATAGTTATTTCATCGTACATTTCTTTAGTTTGCACGAATCATTCCTTGTAGGGTTATAGTTTTGCGACATACTATTACTCTTGTTACCACTAGTATGGGCTATAGCAATCTAGATAATGACCGCTTTCAACTTTTATCGCCTTGTTGACTGGAATCGAGGTAGAATCGATTTCTAAGAGTCAACCTCAACCTCAACATGGTTTTATAATACTAGGAAAAACAAGAGACCTTTGTAACTCAATGTAGAGTCACCTTTACAGTTTAAGATAATAACATATTGACAGCCTTCAAAGAGATCGACATAATAGAATAGAGTTTCTCGTATATCAGTCTTCAAAGAACTCTTCGAATCACGAGACGTAACATGAGCTCCGTTTATGATCCGCATTACTAACGCACGAGCTATAAGCTCTTGCCATTTCTATTTATAAGTCCTACCTCCGATATCGTCAATCTCATAAGTAGATTTATTTCTAGACCATAATATTCCTTCACACGATGAGCAGACGTGTTAGACAAATGCGTCAGTACGTACTTATCTAGTTCTTATAACGTCCCAGTGTGACATTTTTTATATTGAATAACATCAATATTACATTAGAATAACATCAAAATACCTCAAACCATTAAATCTCATCGAGAATAATGGTAACAACTAGTAACTCTGTCCTTCATTTTCCAAAGAGCAAACATAAATAGCACTTTAATACAATATAAATAAGAATATTATGTCATTTTCCTAAGCTGATTACCTAGATAGGAACTTTATTCACAAACAAACTTACGACTATACAGTATTTACAAAATGTACATTGTCATATAAAATACATAAGAAACAGTTGAGCTATCTACAGACCGTTGCAAACGATCTATAGATAGCTCAACTGATCCAAATCAGTACCAATAGGAAGCGTACCCAAGACCTATTCAGCGTGGCTGCATTGCCACGCTGAATAGCAATGCTGATACGATACTTAATAAACCTTACAGTTTCTTTCTCAAAAACTAAACAACGAAGACATGTTTAGGTAATATGAGTGCTAACATAATATTTTGCAATAAATGCAAGAACTTACCTTGGCTTCAACTCTAATGTTATCCCAGGTCAATAATACCTATTATGTAGTATCGTCTTTCGGTAAAGTACAGTAGTCAAGTTTAAGTAGTTTTAGCCGTCCTTATAAGATTGCTATAGCCTATTTTGAGGCTGATTTTGTCAAAACTTGCCGCCCTATTCGTGTCACTATGAGTGATTGTGCTAAACTCATAGTTTATAGATCATTGTTCATTTTAGACAAGCTTAGTATTAAGTATGTATAGCAACTTGGTTTTATTTCTAAATCGATTTGTTTGTTAGATATTTTAGATACTTGCAAGGGGATAGCATTAGGATCTCGTATGGTAGATTACCTAGTGATTCTGCGTCATACGTAACTTGTACTTACATCGTAGCATTAAGGTGATCGATACAAGCAAATACCTAAGTAGTTATTGTGTATTAGATGAAGTAAAATTGTAGATTTTGCTGTTGTTAGACACTTATTTAAATGATGAGAGAAAATACTGATTATTTCGAATTACCTGTACAAGAATAATCATCAAAGCGATGACGAAAATCCCCTTTTAAAGACTAAAGTGTGTTTTAACAATTATTTAGTTATTGCAACTAACATTTGACGGTCGAGTTCTGTGATCGGTAAAATTTGGTCCTATCATTCCTTACCGGGGCAAAACGACGCCGTCTACGTTTTAAAGTTTACTCATAAAAGTATTGCTCGAATAGTTTTTTTATTACATTTTTAGGTGAAGTGTAGTGAGCCCATAATAAAATGTTAGGCTTAAAATATCGATATTTTTGCATATTGTACTGCAAATATTCAGATTAATATATGAATTAATAAGATTGTAATCACGGGCACACAATAAGTACACACCTAACGATGTGATATTGTTATGGTTGACACCTAATGGTTTTATTTTTGTGTATGATGTGTCAAAATACATACAATATATAAATAATCTATGAGTGTACACTTAATCTCTGAAAGAGACAGAATTATTTATTGTTATAATATTATACTACCATTGAAATAAATTTTAAATAAAGACATTATAAAAGCATGAATTCTCAGTGTTTCATTTAGTAAGATCCTTTCTTACAAATAGTTACGTAGGAATATATCATTTTGGGATAGGTACTTATTTAAAAGAAAACATAAAGTATGGTCAACAATATTTATTGTTGTCAATATAGGTACAAAGATCACAGATCTTTGGACATATTTATACCATTATAAACATTTTGGTTTTGAAAACACTCATAGGATTTTTTAGTTCACAAGCAAAACAGTAGAATTATGTCAGTGAGTTATAATTGACGATTTACATGTTGCCGAAACTGGAGTTATTTACTAAAATGAGAACATAAAATGACAATTATGTACATACATGCAAAAATAATCAATGTTTGGTGATGGACAATTGAATACTTAGGTGTACATTATATTGCAACATACGGCCGGTTTCTCGAACGATGATCAACGAAAAAATCTAATAATTACTATGTGTCAAACTCGGATCAATCGTGATTTGGGTTTCCGGAAATCGGCCGATAATGTACCTACTTATTGAACTATTGAGCGATGCACATGTCACATTAATTCAAAACAAAAATGTCAAATTTATTGAACAAGGCTCTGTAAAACTCCATCTTTATTTATTTACAAACTAATAGCTGGAGAGCTAGTGAACCCTGCGAGTAACGGTCTTCCTGTAAGGCTAGAAATTTGTACACTTACGATTTATAGCATGCTAAGAGCACTAGCCATGATCTGGCAGGCTTCAGCCCTGTACTTCATCAGCCACATAATTTTTTAATTGTAAAATAATTTGAGTTTCAAAACTTGTTTCTGTAAGCTTAAAAATTTAATAGGATGGAGTTTATTTATTGTAAATCTTGAAAAAAAAGTTACAGACGATTACAATCAGCAATAGTATATGCCAGATCAATTAGAAAATGCACAGTTGATGAGGTAAAATAAACTTTATCCTGTATACTTAAAATTTTTATATGTTTTCAAGTAAACGTCTCAGAGTATATATGTACAATGCCAGACGGTTTTGAACAGCATAAGACCTTGCCAGGCGAGGGGACAGCTGCTAAAGGCGTGCGAGTCAGAGGTGTTGCGTGAATGCCTATCTTTCAGTTTTAGTTCAGTTTTCAGTGATTTTACTTATTTTTTATGACATATCTGGCAAGCTAGCTTGCGGGCCAATGATGAGAAGTGGTCACCGCCGCCCATGGACACTTGCGAACACCAGAGGCGTTGTCAGTGCACTACCGGCCTTTGAGATAAAGATATACCCTTCTTTTGAAGGCTCCCATGTCGAAGCTCCAAATGTATGGTTTGAAATGTTCAAAATTAAATAATGCACGTTATGAAAAGTTCCTTACTACGTACAACTACGTACAAAAATAAATTAAGTGGTGTGCAATAAAGTGTTTTCTATCTATCTATCTATCTACAACACAAATAATCCTAAAGTGCTTATGAAAAAGTAGTAAGCTATGATTCATCGAATTCACCACCCTGCCAACGTGAACTACATCAACAATTATTGAGAACTGCCTACATTACCTACAAATATATGGCGAAATTGTAATTTTAAAGAACCATTCTTATTCCTGAAAATAACGGTTGGAACTTAATTGATAGTTCTTACGATTTTAATTGGTTTGAGAGGAATAAAGTTCCATCTTCTATACCTATACGACATACTTTTACAAGGACCTGCTGATACTGCCACAGCACAATCGCCTGAAACTGAGGAATACATTTCAGGTAACATACAACTATTTTATCCGTAACATTTAATATGCAGTCCTATGTAATAGAGCTTGATATTTAATTCTTAACAACCTTATTCAAAAAATACTACAAATTATTACGGTAGGTACATTAAAATATTTTTTCACTATTTTCAGATGAGGAAAACATTGTTAAAGAATCAGATGATGATGCAAACAGTAGGTAGTGCAATCTCGGATGATGCTGAAGAAGATGAATGTTAAAAATAATGTAGATTGCATAAAACCCAATAAAATACATTGCATTTACTGTATGCTAATAAATATGTTCATAAAATTGAAACATTAACATTTCTTATTTGCACTCCCTTAGCAGCTGTCCCCTTGCCTGGCAAGGTCTTATGCTGTTCAAAACCGTCTGGCATTGTACATATTTACTCTGAGACGTTTACTTGAAAACATATAAAAATTTTAAGTATACAGGATAAAGTTTATTTTATCTCATCAACTGTGCATTTTCTAATTGATCTGGCATATACTATTGCTGATTGTAATCGTCTGTAACTTTTTTTTCAAGATTTACAATAAATAAACTCCATCCTATTAAATTTTTAAGCTTACAGAAACAAGTTTTGAAACTCAAATTATTTTACAATTAAAAAACTATGTGGCTGATGAAGTACAGGGCTGAAGCCTGCCAGATCATGGCTAGTGCTCTTAGCATGCTATAAATCGTAAGTGTACAAATTTCTAGCCTTACAGGAAGACCGTTACTCGCAGGGTTCACTAGCTCTTGGACTATAATTAAAGAATCTACTAAAACTAATCGAATCAAGAACACAAGTTCCAGTAGAAAATAAAATAGAAATTAATACTAAGACCTACAACGCATATTGCACAACTCTGTGATACAACAATTATATTGAATGTATTGATAAATCAACATCAAAACAAACTGGCTTAAAATAATAGTCGATTGAGTCGACTAATACCAAATTAGACAAACCACTTTGGGACATAAAGACAAGAACTATTTTCTGTGTATTCATAATTGCAAAAAGCAAAATTAGAACTGCTATAATACATAATGCATTTTTTATACAATTTAATCTTTATGCAAGCAAAAATGCTTACACGTGAGCACGAATAAATGTAACAATCGTAAACGTAACACAGCGTATTTGATTCACATCGCGTGTCAAACGCCAGTCGAAAACCGAACGATGCTGCGTCATCGCGCAATGTGAATCGAATACGCTTCGTTTCGTTAACTTTACGATTGTCATATTTATTCGTGGTCACTCATCAGACTCAGATCTGGCAGGTAGTACGTACGTACAACTATCAATAAGCACCTATATAAGTAACTAAGACTCCTATTAAGTATTCCCAGAAGTTCAGATTACAATTGACGACTAAAATAATATAATCATGGCTGATCTCATTCGATGGTAGTTCTAAATGTAACTTGAGCCAAAATGTTTTATAATGGTATCCACTCATTGACTTAGAATAGCGTTTTCTATTACAAGGCAACTGTAACGGCGGGGATTGACTTTGGCTAAAATATAAACTTCTTGAGATACAAGTATGTATTGTAATAGCTCAGTCATAAAATTCAAACAAAACGGCTATGAGTGAAACACATGCTAAGATAGATGCAGAGTACACAATATATTTTTTTGAGTTATTATTATATTAATTTCTGAGATTTTATTAATTTCTGCATATAAAATTTGCATGTTGTGTGCCTTATATTACAGAGGCAAGGTAGTGTGATACGATGACTAAATTATTATGTAGCAATGTTTACTATAGAAGGTCTATGACGCCAGTCGTACATTGAAAAATTAGTCAATTAGATACGATTTTGCGACACCTCTAAGAAAAGAGACAAGAAATACTGCTATCCGGAAAACAAACGAAATGTATACAACTTTGGTCTGATAAAAACTTGATACTAGGATTGAGAATTACCAACTATTTTGAATGTTAGTAGACAATAGCGAAAGGCGAAAGAAAAATGTGACTCAAGCCAAGGGTGGAGTGAATATTATATTCATATATAGGTGAAAATCACAAATTAACACAATACTCGCTAGTCAAACCCTGCCTCTATTTACAAACGTTTCAATGAACTAGTATAATATCTATATTCTATCTACAAAAGCCTTAGAACCGAAGATGTGGTTTATTCTTCATCATATGTCTGAAACAAGGAGATATGAACTTATTATAAATTCATACAAATAATCTTATTTTAATTTAATAATAGGTAATTCAAATAAAAGTGATTTATAAAGCACATACCATTTAAAATCCAAAAATGCACTTACCTTTTCAGAGCACATTAAATAACATTGGTATTGAAAATAAATATAATCCTAATGTCATATATGTATCTGTCACGAATTCATGGCAATTATAAGAAAATTTAATAAATTTGTAATATCTAGTCAAATAGAAAGAAATATAATAAATCTGTAATAATTAGTCCCGATTACAATGCAAAGCAACCCACCATAACATGGCCGGTGCGAAACAAGTGTCGCGTTTTTCGATCTATTAATCAACAGCTAACGTAATACAATAATTATAGACAGCTTTAAACCTTGATAGCTTAACGTGTAGCGTGTAACTAATAAGCAAAATGCTCATTAAATATAGTAAATAAACTTGGTACTTACTTGTCTAAAGTTTCCCAGAAGCCTAGTAGTATTGCGCGGTCTAAATGTCGCTTGGTACGACTCAGATTCAGCACGGTTACTGCCCAGCGAGCAACGTTTGCATCTAGTTTCAACTCGTCGTATTTCAGGTGGAAAGCGCACACTGGAACGAAATTAATTAATTAAATAACTATTGACGGACAGTTTAAACATATATCAAAACTACGTTGAGACTATCGACTTGATAGTAAAGTTATGCCTAGACTAGACCATTGCTTTCTTAGATTGTAGGATCTACAATCCACGAGTTTAGTGCAACGCAGCATACTACATGTGTTCCACCATTTACAGTAAACGGCTCTTTACTTTGTATTATTATAATAGGTAAAATTTGACTATACGACAAATTTCTGCTCTCGTATGTGTCAAGTAAATCATAATATCCCACAACCACCACCCACGCAACACGCCGCTAATTTTAGGAGATGATTACAGAAAACGGTTATGTGCAAACTTACTATTATCAAATATCTGCACAGGATTTCCATCCCAAGGCCATCCTTTGAACTGCCAAGCGGGTCCTTGTACAAACACGGCTACCACGCGGTCCCATTCGGCTGCTGACAATCGGCCGGGATTGTCGACCACGCGGTATGGTACCTGGGGATTACAAAGTTTATATATTATCAGGGTATTTTTAAAATATTAGGTGACAACACTGGAACCGAGAAGGCAACCTATTTAAATGGAGCGCTAACTATCTGTGGGGGCGCAAGAGCAATTATGGCGGAACTGTAGAACATGAAAACAATGTGAAAATATAATGTTACTGATCTACGGATATTCATTCTACCAATATAAATAAATGAACATTAAGGAGCAAAATATATATTTATGTCATTATTTTAATAATCACATTTGAAATTAATAGCTTTTTTAATTCTTAGTTCAACACTGTAACAAATGATCATTTTTTGTGTCAGTCAATTTAATATAAGTAATCTGAATTATGTTGATTATTTCAAGTACATATTAATTGCTAAAGATTTTAGTTCTAAGACAGCTGTGTCAATTCGAGAATCGTTAATACCTTTTTGATAATAGTTTAATGGGTTTTATTTATATTATGCTAACTACTTACGGTGATAGTTGTAGCATTGTTAGGCACAGAATCAGGGGCTAGTCCTTTCCGTCTTTGGAGTAACACTTCGTTCTCACGCGCTACACCTTCTGCTTTCTTTTGCTCCACAGTGAAGAACCTAAAAATTAATTTTAAAAGAAATCATAAATAATTAATAAAATCTTATAACAGAAGGTTTATTTACATCATCAAATAGTGTTATTAACTCACTTAAAGTCTTGCAGCATGTCCTTAACGTTATACATGGTGATGAGAGACGTGGCCGCAGCCGGTATGATGATGATGGGTGTGCGAGAAGGTCGCTTGCCGCCTCCGCCGCCGGGGGGAGGCCTGGCTGCGGCTACCGGCAGCAACTCTCTACGCCCGGGTGTTCCAGTCGGTTGAGGTCCATTTTCTATACAAATATTGATAATTCTGTATATATTAGCATCAACAGAAGGAAGGTATCAGAATCCACATAACCTAGCGTGGCTTTTGATACAACCTCGACTTTGTTACCCTCTAAATATATTTGTAATAAAGGCTTGTAAAAGGCTTGTAATATATTAAATACACATTGTAATTAAGATACAAAATAAGAAATAAAGCTATTCTATTCTTCTATTCAATTTTTTTTATAAACGGGATATATACGACGATTTGTGTGTTTGAGAAAACTATGTTCAAAACCGTGATAGTTAAAAATATTGATGATTTCATTTATTTATTTAACACTATATTGCACAAAAGTTTGCACGGACTTATACTGGTTTTACGATTTATACCTACATGTAAAGTTAGTACATATGTACATATTTACAAAAAAAAATACGATTTATATCTACTGTAAAGTTGGTACACATATAATTACATAATTACTCTATAAGCATTTGGTCTAGAAAATTAAATGTCAGTGAATATTTATTATTATTAAAGTATACTTATGCATTTAAAATGTATGCAAGTTATAGATAAGTGGTACATTACGTTGCATCTGTCGTGGATGGCTCGGTGTCTGAGGCGCCCGAGCAGCCACTGGCACACTGGGCCCTTCAGTCACCGACTTGAGAGTCATTCCGTGGTATGTTCCCATCGTGTCGATCTTGAATCCCTCAGTCTCTGCAAAACAAATGAATAATCATTACCCGTGAATCAAGACGCGTTTATAGACTGAGATAGAATAACATTTTTTATAGGAAGTCTAGTCTTATTAGTCTAGCTACTAGGTCTCTGGTTTCTTATTTTTTGCCGTTTCTTTCTGTTGTATAAGCAAACCTGTTGTAAGAGAAATAAAAACTTATTTGATTTGTTTATTTATTACTGTTGATGATCACACTATACTATCCTAAGAAAGACTGGGCTGGACAATTCCTGTCATTGTTATGTGTCCTATCATAACAGGAACTGCCAAACCAAATTCAAAACTAAGGGTTTCAATAATATTTTTACAAACCTTCCTTCTGCCTGATGAATCTTTCTTGATCGTATCTGTTGTACTGTGTTTGCTGTTGTGGTAAAGCTGTGGGTTGAGGCATGACCACGGGCTGGGGTCTTGGGGCACCGGGTCTGCCTTCTTCACGCGCCTTTATACTTCCTAATAATGCCAGTATGCTTTTGTAGAACATCTGGAAATTTATACCTTCTATAGCTGCAGAAATAATTAGTTTTTAAATCTACACTAATATTATAAAGAGGAAAGATATGTATTTCTGCGTGTGTGTATGTTACTAATTAATAAACTCAAAAATTACTGCGCCAATTTCAAAAAAATTTTCACCATTAAAAAGTTCCCTGAGAAACATAGGCTATATTTATAGCTAGAAAAGATTGGTGAACCATCCGTGTAAAGCCGCTAGTAAATTATGAATCAAAATAATCATTAATTTATCATGCAGCTGGAAATATTTCAAACTTTCTAAAATGATTACATAATTTTCATATGTAAACTTGAATGGTAAACTTGTTTGATCCTTTTTAATTTTGAGCACAGATTTTTAAATAATAGCGTAACTTATTAGTTTATGAGCTACATTGGAAAGTGAGTCTTAAAGTCCCATTAGTGGTACAGGGCATGTTATTACTATTATTTTATTTGTACTTACTTTTCCATTACTTTGTAATACTGTTGTCCTAGTCCTCCACTGCCTTTCCCGGCTGATGATGTCCTTTGTAAGATCCACATCATAATCCAGGATAGCTCTCAAGTCTGAACCAACCACTCCTAATGTGTCTGCGTAATCATTGCTTTTGATGGTGGTTCTCTTCTTGGCTAAGCGTTTAGCTTTTATGGCAGCAATTTTCTCTACTGACATAGCCTCGGATAGAGATCTAAAAATAGTATTACATATTTGTAAACCAATGCAGGAAGATTCAGAAATATTGTTTGAATCAGTAGTATTAAAATATGATATTTCTGTTGCCGGCTATATGCATAAAGTTGCATTGTTGTTACTTTTGATGTAACACATATACCTTGTATTATTAATTTTGAGGTATTACAGATTGATAAACAAGCTATTGCTAATGTGTCTACAACATAGTGTTGAAATATGTTGATATTAAATTCACTGTTTATTTTAATAACTTTTACTTGAACAGTGTCAAGTCTAGTTTTGTTTTTATAAAAAAAATATTTACTTTATGTTATCAACTGTGACAGATGCTTCCTTAGGAGCATCAAGACGAGCAGCCAGCTGTTCTCTGACTTTCTGCACATGGGTCTCTTCGATGCGTGGCTTTTTAGCAGCTGATTCACCAAACTCATGGTCATGTGTACGTTTCACCTAGCAAGACAAGTTTTATTACCAATAGTTAATGAATAAATGAATAACACACATAACCTGAATAGACTTGCGGTAAAATTTCAGCAGAGCCGTGTCAATCATTGAAATTTTATTGGATTAGTTGGGAGTGGGATTAGGAGGATTAGGAGTCTTCTGTATTTTAATTTATATGTAACCATCAATTCACTTTACCTGTGTTGGTATTTCCAAGGGAGCACTTTTGTCAATAGATGCACAAGTGGCAGTTTCACCATTTAAGTAAGCTAATAATTCTTTACGATCAGGACGTCGTACTGCAGGTATGTTGGCAGCCTAAGAAAACAACAGATATTAGACTTCAGTTTATTGTTGTGGTGACATTATTATCATAAATTAGTATACATACCGCTGCTTGTCGGACATATACAGGATGTGTCAACAGCACATTTTTGAGTATAAATAGAAGACATTCCAGTGTATAGTATTCTTTGATGCTGCCTTCTTTACCAGATCTGAAAGAATGGACAGCAATTCAGTACAGCTCCAGGTACGTAAGTTGTAGTATTGGTACTATATTTTTACTTACCCATAAATAAGGTAATTCGTCTTGACATTTTTAGGCCAAGAAAATTCCCCAAATATAATTTGACTGTCACGCTCGATGATTTCTTTTTTGTTTACATTATATTGGCGTAGCAAACTCAGTGGATCCGCCATGATTACTTTGAACAGCAACCAGTGTACACTTCAAGAACAGCAGTGATGCTAATTTTCTTGCCTCTGAGGAATAAGCACCAAATAAATTATTTCAAGGCCCTCTATAATCGACACGACTAATTATTCAACAAATACGGCTAAACTCTACGCAAAACATACAAGGCTTGAAAATTTTCTTGAAAATCACTATTTCGCACTCAAATCGACCAGCAAGCAACACAAAACACCCGTCTCTTTCTCCTCGTGACAGTTGACATTACAGTGACAGAGGGTGTCGCGTCAATCACTTGCTTGTTCCACAGACTACCATTGTTCATTCTTGGCTCCAACCAATCTTTGGTTAGCATCCAATCTCAAAAAAAAATACCGACATCCTGTCCCGGTCCGTGCGTAATGTTGCCGTGCCATGAGCGATTTTCCAAATAGCTTTTAAAAAAAAAATAGTCCAAAAAGAATCGATAGATGGCGCTGACACATTAGTGCCTTTCAAAATTCCTCTCTTTTTTATCTGTATAATCTATTGGTAGCTCTGTCGTGTAGCTGCCATCATCATCTAGTCACGTCCGTTTCGGTGTATTCAGCGTTTTGATATTTTTTTTTGCTTTTCTTTTCGCTTTCGTGTACCTTCTTCAGGATTTTACTTTTGACGACAACAGACTATATACTGGTTTCTGATTTCTGCTACGATTGAAGACTTTTTTCTTTTGTTAAACAGTTTTGAATTTATTCTAGGACAAAAATTTCACACCACAGATAAAATATAAAAACTTTTTGTTTTGACATTGACAGGCCATATTCGTTGAGCGCCATCTATCGTGTATTCTAAGAACACTCCCTGGAAAATCGCTCATTCCGGATAACGGTAATATTAAAGATGTTTTGGAAATTATAAACATTTTGACTGATCTTAAAGTTTTGTACCTTTTGCGCCATTCCGTTCTGTAGTAAACATAGAGTTATCAATCAGATGATTCGTTTAATCCACATGTGAAAGATGGAGAATACTTACGTACATGTAGATTTCAACTTATACGTATACCTAACTCAAAAAGTACTTATGTTCATGAAATTTATATAAAATATAAATTTAAATAAAATTGGTGTTTTTTAAAATCATCATTTATTATTAATATCAAATAATTATTTTGGATGAGGATATTGGATGAAGGCTTAACTATTTTAACTAACTTATAATAACTAAAAAGATTCTTTTATTACTTAGATAATTTATGCAACAGCTTCCTGTCTGGTTGCAGCAGAATAGGTCAATCAATTTTCTCTTCACTGCACAGTAGTATTTTCAATGCAGGATTTTTTTGATCTTGATTCATCAGAATCTTGATCATGTCTGCGTTTCGCCTGTTGAAATAAGAGCTTCTAAGGCTAGGAAATATGTAAGCAAATAAATAATCAAAATAATTGAGATACAATTTCTAGGTTGTTCAAAGTAAAAAGATAATTACTTACATAATAATATGTAAGTACATACCTGATTTGGTTTTGACAAAGGAACACTTTCATCAATAGATGCACATGTAGTAGTTTCACCATTCAAATAGGACAATAACAGTTTACGATCTGGACGTTTCACAGCTGGTATGTTGTCAGCCTAAAAAAACAACAAAAAAATATTTTCATTCATCAATTTATTTAAACTAACCTTTTGTTATCTAAATTACCCTCAATTATGAATAAGTATTTAATTATTAGGGATGACAATGACATAGAAATGTGAGTGCTTTTTAAATAAATTTACTATCAAACTTTATGTTATTAATCCGAGCACACTTATATCCCATCCACACCACCTATTTTTAAAATAGCCAGCATAAAGAAATTAACCCCTATATTCAACAAAACTAATATTATAAAGAGGAAAGATTTGATTGTTTGTTTGTTTGTTTGTTTGTTTGTTTGCATCGAATAGGCTCCGAAACTACTGGACCGATTTCAAAAATTCTTTCACTGTTGTGAAGCTACATTATCTGTGCTGAACATAGGCTATATAATATTTTCAAAAAAATTAGGGATCCTTACTAAAACTTCAATTATGTAACCCAAGGTGTATAAGAAATTCCTTACATCGCGTGCGCTGCGGAAACTATTGATGATAGAAAGAAATCATGTACTACAATTTTGTAGAACACATCATCATCCACAAAAAAGTCAGCGATAGCATATGTCTAACTATTATAGATATGTCATAATAAGTGTTTTAATATCAAAAAAATATAATTAAAATGACGACGCCAGAAAACGTTCTATATTTGTACTTAGGTATTAATCCTTATCTAAATAAATTACTTTAAAATTAAAACTGCTTCAATACCTTTCTATTACTTTTTAAATTATTGAATTCGGACATTCCATTCGAAAGATATCACGAGTTCAAAAATGTAAGTACTTATTAGAAAAAAGTCAGCGGGCGCCGCGCCGCCGCGCCGCCGATCACGGGAGTTTAAGCGGGGAGGGTCTATATTTTTTATCATTTGGAAAGTACATTTATACTGAGTAACATATTAGCTATATTATAATGATATTTTTTTATATAGGCTACCCGTGCGAAGCCGGGGCGTACTACTAGTTCAACATAAATTTAATAGTTTAAACATGTTGGTAGATACATACCGCTGCCTTTCGAACATATTCAGGATGTAACAACTGCACATTCTTCAGGAAATATAGAAGACATTCTAGTGTATAGTATTCTTTGGTGAGGCATCTGAAATAAAGTTCTATATTGATCATAAAGTATATTGATATCAATCCAAATGTAATGGGTCGAGCGAGTACGATTGTAATTTGCTGCGGCCAAGTCAAGGGGAAGCTTTGAAACCTCTTAATTATTACTTTTGGAATGTATTTTTTATTGTGCTATTGAGAATAATTTCTAATAAATTACACGTGTTTTCATTGCGTACCACATTGTTATTTTTCCCGCTGTTTCAACTACGTTGCCAATGCCGTGACCGCGGCAGCCCGCGAACTTTTAGAAAGCCACGTTTACAACTACCTTCGATATAAAATTAGGTGATTAAGAAATGCTCAATTATTTTAGTAGGTACTTACCTTTTTTGTGCGATTTGAATACGGCAGTTTGTTTTAACATTTTTTGGCCATGAAAATTCGCCAAATGTAATTTTGCCGTCATGCTCGACAATGTCTTTTTTGTGTATGTTGTATTGGCGAAGTAAGCTCACTGGATCCTCCATAGTGGATGGTCGTCTAACTAACACAAGAATTAAAACTTTAGCAGAGCGAGCACCGACTGTTAACCTAAATTAAAATAACACGAAACTATAACATAACATTTTTTAGTTTTAAATATTTTGCTGTAATTATGGATAACCAAATAATATAACGAAAAACGGTAGTGATTAAAACTACTTGAATTAATATTTTATTTGTTAATAAAACCAACTCAATGAGAGCACAACAAACAACCAACACCGAACCGAACCAACCAATCGAGGCGGTTGTTGGAACGTACGCTGACAACTTGGAAACGACCTTGGCATGAACCACAGACTAAAATACGAACGAATTACAGAGTTTAATTTGTGACGTAAAAAAATGTTTTGAACGATTCAAAAATCAAACATGGCTGCCGGTCGGTTTGGATTTATTGCTAAAGTTTGAGATTGTTGTTGTGAAATCTGCTACAATTTGTAGTTTTCTGGTTCAGTTACTAGTGTTAATTATGTCTTAGCGATTCCAGCTTCAATTAAAATGACTTCAACTCCAAAGACTGAGAAATGCGGACAAGGTAAGGATGCCGCAGACTGCAAGTTATTTTTTGTCGACTGTGTTCTCAGTTAATCTTATTTTGATTTCTAAGAGGTACCTATGTGTTTAACCAAGCTATATTATAATATGTTTAAAATTTATTAAGTTCATAAAAGCGTAGTGTAAGATGCTACATTATACGCAAAATGTCGACATTACAAATGCAAATTACAGTCCAACTACTTCTCAAAGGTAACACAACTTATTGTTTTCATAATCGTGTTACATACCATTCCATACTATATAGATGTTTCCCTGACTTACAAACAAATAATAAATGTAGCTTATTTTTCATAGACCTTAAGTTTATCTGATTTCACAGCTGGGAAGCATACTCATAGATCTACTTGTTTGTTTGTCATTTGAACCTTCAAAACAATAAACCTTTGTGCTTTATTTAATCATTATTATGTCTATTTACCAAAATGGTATATATTAATCATGTTTATGATTTTAAAGTTCAATTCAACAAGTAATAAAGACTTTTGCACCACCCCTGGATACATTAAAATCAATTGAGTTCCATAAATAGAGAAATTTTGCTTTAAAATTAAAAGAAATATTTACTTAAATACAAGTTAATTTTATAGACATCAAAGTAATAAATTGATTTGATTACTATGAATCTAAGTTGTGACTCACTGACTGATATCCAATACACAGACAAAACACTATGAACTTTGAATTTTGAGGGTGAGAGTGCATACAGTATAAATGAATAAATATTCATGGACATTTCACACATCGCGCTCTAGTCCCAAACTAAGCAAAGCTTGTACTATGGGAACAAGATTGCTGATAGAATACTTATACATTTTTTTTGTAAATGCATACATACAGTCCATATTATCAAGATTTATGTTGATCACACTAACATTTGC
The DNA here is from genome assembly GCA_932527185.1 of Ecliptopera silaceata. Taxonomy (NCBI): domain Eukaryota; kingdom Metazoa; phylum Arthropoda; class Insecta; order Lepidoptera; family Geometridae; genus Ecliptopera; species Ecliptopera silaceata. Next base: position 7,360,567 of record OW052193.1, on the reverse strand, counting down.
TCTGGGTCGGAATCAAACTCACAACTTGCAGAATGAAAGAGAGCTACCAACTGATCTGTGATGTATGTCCACAATATGTTAACGGAATGTTACAATTATATTATAGAATTTTAAACAGTAGATTGTAAGATGATTCCTGTATCTGATACCTTGATTCTTCATATGAAATAAAAAAAAAGTATTTTGAACTTTTTTTAATATATAAATAAATATTCTAGGACATTTCACACATCACACTCAATTTTAAGGAAAGCTTGTACTATGGAAACTAGATTACTATAATAATATTTGCAAAGCTTTTACTTTGCTAATACATTAACAAAACACATAGTAATGGTTTAGGTTTGCCAATAGTTTTTATACTAATTAAAGAAACAACGATTATCACTCAGAAATTTACTTATTGAAACAACTAAAATGTCTCCAGAAATCATAAGATTTTTTATATAGTTTTCAGTAAATAAATATTTGTAAATAACTTAAAATAAACACACACGTACATATTTCTTCTGTTAACTCTCATTTTTGGTTGGTAACTTAGTTCAGTTCACAAAATAATATCAAATTGAATAAGTAAACAAAAGTAAATAATAACTATCTCTCAAACCGTTTTTCCTTACAAACAAGGGAGAAAGTTTTTACAAGGTAGGCAAGTTTCTTACTTGTTGGACATTTATAGTGAAATTCAACCAAACCAATCATGGAAGGAGTAATATCTATTATTTCAGCCAGCTAGGACTTTCCATTTATTTCTTGATCAGACTATCAGATCACTTTATAATATTGTTCTTCAACAAGTAAATATTCTTAACCCTAATCGGAATGCATAACGGAACCACTCGCTCTGAATAGGGTTATGTGAATTGGGAATTCCTGTTCCGTAGTTTGTAGACGCGAAATTATTATGCGTTGCGGCATTGTTTTCAAAACTTAATGTTTTAAAGTATATTTCCTAAAAAGCTCTATGACTAGTGCCTACCACTAGGCACCTACCGGCGTAATTCTAAAACGCGACCACAAATAGAATTGATTACAAAAAAATAGTTCAAAAACTTCGTAATATTACGAACAAAAATAGTAATTCTCCTATTGCCTTATGCCTGCCTTTACTTTCCCATCGTTGTCTTATCTAACTCTTTCGACTCCAAATACCTCATAATTATAATCAAAATTTAAGTCTGCTTTATCTTTTGAATTAGTAAGGTACATAATACAACTACATACCGCGATCATAATAACAAGTACCGTAATGATTACTTAGTAGGTACTTTTTTTATTAACGAGTTATTCGAACTCATTTTGTTGCTTGCTGACTGACTAGTGCTGGCTGTAGTCACGGAGGCTGGCTGAACGTGATCGCGGTCGTCCAATCTCCCTGCGTTGTAGGAATTCCGCGGCAGAAACTGTTATTTTCCCTAATTAGTAGTAGTTCTCTTTAGCTGAAAATTCTTGGTTGTTTGCCGGCAGTTTATAGGTGGTTCTATTTCATCTTAGACAACGATCGGCGGAACTGAGGCTGTAACGGGACTATGGCCGAGAGTGCGGCGTGTTTGAATGCAATGTCCGTAGCATGGGTGCTCTCCAATTTCTAAACGTTTTATTATATTTGAGCAAAGTTAAGGGATAGATAATTACTATCTACGATCTATAAGAATTACTTACCTATTTTTTGTACTTTATAATTTTTTCAACAATTTGTACATGTAGGTATAGTTTTTTAGTTTTATTTTGTTCACATCCAAATCAATTACGTATTAAAATTCGTAAAGTATGTTCCTCTGCGCTGCGCACTGTTGTACATATTATACGAAATACAGTAATGTTATTTGAGCTATTTCATAATGCTTTTCTGAATATAGAAAACCGTTATGCGGAGCCCATTTGCACTTGCCACATGTTACCTCCATTAGTGGTGTTCCCATAATGCAACATCTTCTACGCAAATGTTTGTTTGAGTTTGTCAGTTCTATTATCTTCAAAAGTCTTGATCGATGGTGATTTGATGGTAATTGTCATACCTTGCGAGGCAAGATTGCCTTGGGTGACTTAGTAGTCTTACCTGACCGTATTTTGATTGCGGTTCATCTTGACTTGTTACGATAGTGAAAGGATCGCATAATCAATCCTTAGATTTTGGGCATGGTATCTGTTGAGCTTGTAAACCGGTATGATATATATATTACTAATACCTATTACATCTTTGCGTGACTTCAGAAGGCCGATGTTAGCAAAGGTTAAATCTGACCTTATAGAAATAATAGTTAGCTCTAATGATTATTTTCAATTACTGTAGTATTTTGTTGGTTCACATGGTTTTTAATGTTCTCATAACAATCTTCTGCAACACAATTTGCTCGGAATTTGTTGAGTTAAAATGTCTTCGATCGGAAAATAACTAGAATCGCTTGGTCAATAATTTCCTACTGAGAATTGTGTGCTCTATCTTTACTCACAAAAGGCTTGAACAGAAATGAAGATTAGTTGAATATTGGGTGTTTGTTTTGCTTATACCTGTTGCTCGTTTGCATCACCTGGATAACAGGACTTACTTTAATCATCACGTACCTACTTCACAAAGTGTAAAGACGTGAGAATCTCGCGTGCGTTACGCCGATTTTGTTCAATTATACCAATTGTCAATTTAGTTTGAAAGGTTTTCGACCTTCAGTTAATATAGCAAGCATAGATTTGAAGTAGAATTTGCATGAGAGTTAGGTTTTGAGGTCGATTCAATTAATACAAGCGTAGGTAACGTAGTAAGAACTAGGAACGTACGTATGACCAAAATAAATAAAAGTGCTTAGATAAAATCCGAATACCGAAAAAAGGTTTTAATTTAATCCATCTTTAGAAAGGTTTCTTTTTTCAAAGTTATGTTAAAATGGTTTTGTCACCGCATTGTTGAACAAAGTCTGCCATCATGACGATGTGGTTAGCTGAAAGTGGATTTTGTAACGATGTGGTTATAAACTTCCAAAAAAATTGAAAGGCTTGGTTCTAAAATCTTCATTATATTTATTTCTTGACAACCTAAAACGTTCACGATCTTCTTTTATTATAGTTGATATCGAAACAGAGCCACTTCGCTTGCGCTATCAATTAAATTGCACCACACGGAGTGGTGTTAGTAGTAAATTACAGTAAAAATATTAAATCTCGCAATGATATCGGACTTTAAGGCGACGGGTAGGGTGAAATTTTTCATAATAAATAAAAATGTCAATAACTTCCAAGTTTATTATTTATTTATTATATCTATACACACGTTAAACTTGTAACACGGCATAGTTTTTGCCGTGGTGGTTAAATTCTAGACAGTCAGCGTGGCAACGGCACAATTTCAATTTCAACAAAAATGCTGACAACGGCGCAAAACACATAATGAGCCGCGCACAGTTCGGATAGTCAAACTCTAAAGCAGTGCCTTATGTATATTTGCGAGCACACAGCAATCAAACACTTATAATTCCTAAGGCGCTACTCTTCTTCTTCTTTAAACACCTTAATGTAGAAATGTTTTCTTTAGAGTCACAAGATACGAACCATAAGAATAGCTGTGCTGAGTTTGGTACCAAACAAATCTGCCAAACCCATAAAAAATGGGATCTTAAACCACACTTTTGCAAAAGGTGTTGGTACTAAACTTACATTTAAAAGTAAACTATATCCAAGAGCACAAATTTTGAGTAACAATACACTAGTTCAATATATGTGTTTTAGGAAATAATAAGTTTCACAACTCCACATGCTATCACTTTTTCTGAAAACAGTTTTCGGTTTCCCCAAAAACACGCATTTGGCTATACCCGTCACCTTAATTCATTCCATAATGGAAATACAATCGAACAAAAAATGGAGTCGCTATAGAGGATGCGGTGTCTTACATTACCGAGTGTAATGATCGGCCAATCCACCTAGAAGTGTACTGTCCCGTTAGACTAGGTATCACGATCGCGGCTAGTTTATTGGAAAGTGAGCTGCCTGCAAACCGTGGCCGCCGCTGCCGACGGCGACCGAGCATTTACTTAAACTGGAAACTGTCCTAATCAGACGACTACACAGATTTAAAGAAAACACCGATTTATAACTTTTTTTTCTGACCTGTTCTGAAGTTTGATATTAAAATCCACCTAATTGGTAAGCATCTGCAAAAGTGGGTCTCTGTTGCGTGAATCAATTAAATTTGTTTGACACACTGCATCACGGCATACTGGCATTCAAATTGAAGTACCGTCTTGGTTTGTGCTGTATCGACGGACATGACACAGCAATTAAATGTTATACAGCAAACCGTTAACAGATTTCATTGCACGTAGACTTGGTATGGTCAAGTGACACAGATTTTACCATCGCATGTACCGATCCAGTACACAGTTTGTCTTATACATAATATACGTACTTAATAGTCTCAATTCCCAAGCACTCGTTCATCAGATAACTTGGTTGTTGTTTATTTCATGTAACTTGGTAGGTATTTGATTTTTTTTGTCATTTTCTCTTGCTATTTTATTAGGCAGGTAGGTGTATGGTTTGTTGATAACATTAATGACAGGTGATCAGTGTCGTTGATGGGAACATTTTAATTTCTGTTTGGATTTTGAAGTCTATGTATTAACTGAAATTAACAGTCAAATTGTATAAATGGATGAACCTTATAAAATGTGTACTAATTAATTTGAATTGATTATCTGATCATGCAATTAATATTAAAAAAAAAAACCCATTTTTTTTCATGTTAGCTGCTACATGCGTCGGCTGATGGCCGTAGGAAGATATTACCGGTATTAGGTAATAATCGCACACAAGCTTCGAATCGGTCACTTGTTAACACAGGTGTGCCTCGCAGACGCGAGATGTGCGGCAGAACCAGCACTTTCACTCTCATCGGTTTGACATGGGCGCTGGCGATCGCGTCTCCGCAGTTCTGCCGCGCCGTCCCTCGCTGCCACAGGCTGCAGCGCTCGGCTCTCGATCAACCTCCGCGACTGATCGACACCCAGTGTCAATAATATGCTCTGCTGCGCATGAGCTCGCGCGGTTTTTACTCTGCCAGATTTCGTAAAAACTGATAAATTTAAATTACTTTTAGTAGCGTTTAGTAGTGTAAAAGAACACAGTGGTATTTCAATAGTGCAGCAGTTAGTGCTTTGTGTTTGAGCACCGCAAGAGTTTGTAGACAAACAGAGAAAGTCATAAATTCCAAGTTAGTTAAATTTCCCCATACTGTAAATGTTTATCGAGACGTCACTTTCTTAAATAATATATTCGTCACATAAAATACGTATTTTAATATGCGTTTGTGAGAAAACATTGATTATTAACTGTTGTGTTCTTTTTGGTTAATAATAATAATTTGTTGATGGATTCAGAGTTCGGTGTATCTGCATTCAGGGAGTGTGTGTGACAAGAGTACAAATAATGTTCTTTTATCTGTAGAATCTTTTATAATTTTAGACTGTTCTTGAATTAGCAGTGTCAAGGTTAGCAGAGCGAGCTAGGCATCAGTCGATGTGGGGCATACGACCGTGCGTGATGCTCCCGAACGTGACGTCCAAAACCAAGTCGTCCAGTGGGAACGTTTCCTCTAAATAAATAATGATCTAATTGTATTTAACGTGCACGTGATAATGTGCTATTTTTGATAGTTATGATCTAACCCTTTGACGTGTTATTGGTTAATCAATAAAGTTTACACTACGAATTTATTAAAGAAAATGTGCAGTGGTGAAACGCAAAAACAAGTTGCAGCTGTGCCAACTTTCAACGGTTTCTAAAGGGCCTCCTTTCCACGGTGTCAATAGCATCCGTCGTGTACGCAGTGATCTCCGGTTTCTATGGAAATATCAGCAGCCCTCGTGACCTAGCATTTTATTAGTTGAAGTTGATGGATTTAGTATTTCATATAATCGAAAATAGTATTACAATCAGATGTATAGTTGAACAAGAACTATGCCTTTTTACGACGAAAGCTTTATTTTTGACGATAATCAAAATCAAAGAAAGAATAAAAGAAGCTATCATGTCTACAAAAACGGACTGAATCCTCGATCCTTGTTAGAAAAAACGGATGTGTTACATGGTCTCGAAGAACGAGGAAAAACTGCACTCAAACGAAACATCCGAAACATCAAACAGCGTAGTAATCGGAACAAATCAGAATCGCAGAATGGATCCCAATTTTTGTACATCACTAAATACAAAACTCCAGACATTATCGTGGACCATTGTCCTCAAATGAGTGTCTTTGATCCCAACAAATATTACGATTTACGAAATAATAATCTGTTACCTCTAACACCTTGTAAAAGTCTGGACAACCTTACTCCAAAGAAAGAAAAGAGAAAAGAATCTCTTCGAAATAAAATGCGGAATGGCGTTAGCCTTCAGAACTTATTGGATGATGAAATCCTGAAATATTATGTCTCTCCTTTAGAGGAGCATTCGTATGCTAGTAGAGATGAAGAGAAACACTCATACTCAGTGGCAGAGGCACAATGCCGGCCAGCGCATCGACGTGGCTCACAGAGTACACCGGCCCCAGGATTTGGAGTCTACCGTCAAATAAGCCACGAAGGAGTCCATAGAAAACCTTCCACTGGTATGCTATAAACATAACAATACTATTTCATATTATGTACTTACCCTTATAAAATCTTTCTTATTTGTATATTCACTTTTTCGCGATATCTACCTCTCTTATACATGCTGAACCTTAAACACAAATGGTAATATTGCTAATCTAAAGTGCACGTACGTACATTTAATCAGTATAATGATTTTACAACCGAGCGAAAGCTTCGTGAGGAAGTTCTAGGATCGACAGATATTGTAATGACCACGTCTTTTCACGACTTAGCTATTTTATCTATCTATAGGTATCCGGTCCCACGCATCAACAACAGCATTCTGTAATTCAGAGGCATGGGTATTGTGTTTTATATATATAAATAATTATGTATAAAATCATAAAAAGCTAATTAGATGAAGAAGTCCTAGTTACATGATATATTCGATGTAATGGCATGCTATTTCTATTCATCGCTTATGTAATGTGATAGCCAGTTTCATTGTCACGTTGCAAAATTGAAAGTTGAATGTAACGAGATCTCTGTGTGTGTCCCATTTTCATAGAGCGAAACGGAAGAGTCGTTGCACCTGAAGCTTTCAATTTTCCTTCCTTGTGTATTCGTAGCGTTTTGTGCACCTGCGTATTATATAGCCTATTGCTTGATATTGTATAACAACGCTTAAGAGGCGCGGGAAAAGAACGCCAATTGTATCTATTGTTGTTCTAATGTTAAGGCCGCTAGCAAAAAATAACTTTAATCTTCGTATGCTTATGTATAGTGTTTCTGTACGTTTTTTATTTCTATAATAATTTGGTAGTCACTTTTGTTTGTATTTAATTAAATTGTGATGTCAACTTTCGTTTTCTAAAGATGTCAGTAGCTTAAAAGTAGAGATAGAAGTTAGATCATTGATTCATGATTGAATATTGATTAGATAAACTTTCGTTTTCGTTACTTAAACTGCTTCTGTCTCATATATTATAAGTTCTCGTGTTCAGGATTCGCTCTGATTCGGATAAACTCCACCTGTCAGCTGATTATAGCATGGAGTTATTTTGGTGTAGACCTGTAGTCTATACTTAATTAGTTACCGACCGACCTACGTATGATTTGTGATTCCCTATCAAAGAAAATCTTTATAGGTTTTCCTGACTCGATAACATATTTTTTTCATTTATATTTATTTTCTTTTTACAATAAAATGTATAAGTAAAGGAAACAAAGTGTTGATCGGGGGTTATTGGACAGGACATTAGGCATGAGACAGATATATCAAAACGAAACTGAAATCCGTTTGCAGTCAGAAATCGTATCGCATCGATATTCCAATATGAGAAAACCGTTTTTAGAAAACGGACGATGATAACGCCAACTGCAAACAATCTTATCCGAACGAAACCAAACCGAACCGACGTGAGTTTAGTTTTGCACCGAAAACGAAAACCAAACACAAACTGCAAACGAACAAAATCTAAATCTACCTAAAGTTTTAGTTTTCTATAGTTTTGATACGCATTCGTGATTTTAGTTTTGCACCGAAAACGAAAACCAAACTCAAACTGCAAACGAACGAAATCTAAATCTACCTAAAGTTTTAGTTTTCTATAGTTTTGATACGCATTCGTGATTTTAGTTTTGCACCGAAAACTAAAAACCGTTTTTTAAAAACGGTTTTTGAAATCGATTTCAAAATCTGAAATCTGTTTTGTATCGGTTTGTGAAAAAATCCAAAAACGCCCATGCCTACAGGACATGGTATACGCTGGAGCTGCATTCTAAGTAGTTGCTGATATCGTGTGTGTGTTTATGACAAGGGTGTTTGTGTATGTGTACGTATGACGCACTCGTTTGAGAAGCGAACATGACCCTCAGTTAGGCGTCCGTCTGTCGCGGTGCGGTGTAGAGGAGAGGTTCAGTCGGCCGACAGTCGTCATCGCGACTTTGGGCGCGTCCCCCTGTCGCCTCAGTTTATATTTATAAACGCGCGCGTCATTAACTGCAACATATTGATAAACTATTAGACATCCACTATCTTCCAGTGTCTGGTATAGTTTGATTGCATTTTTTAAGTTTTAACTGAGCCAAGTATGTGAATTTGTTGATAGGTATTGCTTGCCTGCTCTTCCTAACACATTAAATTTCAGTATATCTAAGTGCGAATTAGCTGACTTACGTCATTGTCTGGTGGGTAATACTAAATTTTATTTATGTATAAAAATGTTACATCTATTTTCTAAATTTATGTACAAATATGGAGGATATTTATTAATACCTCATGAACTTCAATTTACTTGAAAAAAGCTCGTTCACAGAATTGCCTGATTCGGCAGTTCTGTACTTATATAAGGTACAAGGTAATATACCTAACATCAGTACCTAAGTCCTCGGCTGTTATTTTGTAATTGCCTTTTCGTGATATTAGTATTGAAGCAATTATTAAAATAACCTCCTAATAATGAGATACACAAGGTTAATATTAAAATAAAACATTCAATTGTTTTTGAAAAACACTATGTTAATATAAGTACTTTTAATGATTTCAATACTCAAATAGATCATGAACTTAAATTAAATTTTATTAATAAAGGCAAAAGTAAATATACCTGAATGACGTTGCTATCGTTCCTATTACGGATACCTAGTCATCATTTTGTTATTCAAATCTATATTTATTGTGATCCATCAGTATTTTGCTCATTCGTAAACATACTCGTACCTACGCGTTTGCTTAACGCTTCCATGTATAGCAAAGCCTTACATCGAAGGTTTCGCGACATAAGTATTCATTTGAACTGATGCTTACGTAATTATTATTTAATCGTTGCCATTGGCTATAGGAGTCTCATCCAGTATTCTGCTGGGACCAGCAATATAAATGCAATCCACATTAAATAATATGAACATCGAGGCCCAAGTATGATTTGTACATGCATAATGTTTTGGTTTAGTTGTTTCGTTCATAATATTTCAATTATTTATTTAGTGTAAATGACAGCTAACACAAAGGTTTTAATGTTACAAAGTGGTTTATGGGTTTAAGAGAGTGTGGGTCGCTTAGTATAGAATATTTTCTTAGTTGATCTCTGCGTTCTCTCCAATTGTTTAATGCATTAGTAGTCAAATGTGAACAAACTGTAGTCTTTTTAAGTCAAGAAACCATCAGTATTTACTTTTCTTATATCATTAAGAGAAATGGTGAATTGGTAAACGCACAATGCTATCTTTTTTTCTACATAAATCCGACGCACTTATGTATTTAATTCTTTTATATGGGCCGTTCAATTTACATAAATACGACGAACACATATTTGATTACACATAGGTACAATATAAATTTACAACGTTTACGTTTCTAATCAATTTTGCACTGTGAAATCTCTAAATATCACGAAACTTGGTAAAACTTAAACTGCGTGTAGGGGTTTGGAACTATTATTTAAAAGCTAGGCTACACGAAAAATTAAGAGATTTTGTACGGAACTTAATCCGATATTGTTACAAAACTATACAGTTTACGGGGTTCATGATAACAATATTGTACTTACATGTCAACCACATTATTAAGTAAAGGGAAAATAAATAAATATACACGGATATTTCACACACTAAGCATAGCCCTAACTAAGCATAGCTTGTACTTTGGAAACTAGACTGCTGATAGAATACTTATATACAATTTTTTACGTAAAAACATACATAAAATACATAGAAACACCCAGACACAGAACAAATATTTATGTTAATCACACAAACATTTGCTCTGAGTGGGAATCGAACCCACAACTCAATCATCATAGAATATCTTTGATATGATTGATGTATGTGATTTCAAATACTCAAATACAATGTTTTCCTGTTTCCAATGGTGTATTGTTTGTTACAGAGAACGATTCGAGCGAGAGTGGGTCGGGGCACCGCGGTTCGTTGCGCGGCGCCAACAAGCTGGCCCGGCGCGCGCGCTCTTTCAAGGACGACTTGCTTGAGCGTATCTCCAACATGCGCTCTCCGGCGCAACAGCATCATCCTCCGCATCTCTCATCTGCACTCAGGTACAGTACCACTATCCCACATGGACGAGGACTGAGCACGAATGAATGTGACAATCGTAAAAGTGACGTATTTAAGACAAACTGCGCGCTACCGCTGCAACGTTCGACATTAAAGCTGATGTTGACGTGTGTGTTTCTCAAATACGTCACTGTTTACGATATGTCACATATATTAGTGCTCAACCTTCTGAACTCCCTACGAGCCGAAAAGAATACGATTGTCGATGCATTTCCCCATTAGCTTTTGAACCTGATTGAGGTATCTACGATGTTGCTGGAAATATCTGATTTTGCAGATAATACAAATTTAACGTGTTACATGTTTGCTAAAGTGTAAATCGAGACTTAAACATAGGATTGTTGACGCTTCTCAATGAAAATACAATCCCACAATCATCTAAGTCAATGACAAGCGATCTTTTTATTAGTACAAGTAAGCTTTTACCTATTTTTTAGTTATTATTTCTAGATTTGTTTCGATTTTTTGATGGAATCAGTAAATGATTATTAATCGGCATTAATGTTCAACTCGTTTGAGCTATTGTTTACTTTAGAACAATAGTGTGCTTTCCATTCTATCGCGAAACAACAACGTTATCTAGTAAGTTGTGTACATTGCGATGAAATCTTCAAGGAATTATATTGTTCCTTATCTTTATTGATAAATTTACATACATAACTGCGCTATCTAAACTGTCAGCACCTAAGAAAATGTCGCTCAATTTAACAGTTTTATCTCGGCAGCCGGCGCTACAACAATGTTTGTGTTGTTTTATTATTTAATGTGATTTCTGAGCAGCTCATGTAAAAAATACTTGTGTATCCGTTTTGGTGTTGCAACCTCGTTTGTAGAATGCAGAACAAAGTGTAAATAAAAACAAAGTGGGTTGATGTCGTGGACATTGCACTAAAAATGTGGTTCTGTTTATGAGTCACGATCGCGACCTGGTACTGTCGTGCTCATTAGTACATAGTCTGCTGAAATCTCATTAGTTTAGTGCGTGCAATGTTAAGTGATTATACTTTAATGCTGGCGCGAGGACTGTCGTTGTGAATTGCTTTTTGTTTATTGTGTTGGTGAATACTTTTTATTACGACCGAGTGCGCTTGTTCGAAAGTAGTCGTCTGTGACTGTGAAAACGTCCGACTAGTCAAGCCCAGTGATCTAAGCAGTGCAGTAGTGGATTCTGCAAGTTTTTGTTCTAAATGGCGAACGCAGTGCGACTGCGCTCGCCTGTCGGCGATTGGTTTAACAAACATACATACCAACTGATGCACAGGAGATTTGCTAACAATGGAAAACGGTACGAATTTGTTAATTATTACATGTAGTATGAACAATACGCACCGGATGTTAGAGTGCAACGTACGAGGTCACATCATTTTTGATAATATGTATCTGTTTGAAACCGAGATTTTTTGCACATCGTATTGTGAACTGTCTTGTCGTGATGAACCCACGTCCTTGCACACTTGCTTAGCGGTTGCGCAAGGTCGCTTTATTATTGTCAGTGTTTGTACCTACATAAACATATTTAACTACAACCGGTTTACCATCTGACAAACTAAATCACATTTGAAGCGATCAACAACAGGTTTTTAAATACCAAAAGACTCTTCGGATTCCAACGTTTTCTGTGGAATATCGATGACGGCGAACTATAATGTATACATATTTTATACTTAATTGTTACTTTTTTATTTTCGTTACAAACATATGTACGTTGATACGTAATACGTTAATCATGCTAGTGACCTACCAGTAGGTACACCAGCATATTTGACGTCAAGCGTAATTTTAACCGATTTCAAATACATAGTTAAATTTGGTATAAAAATAAACAAAATGATTACATAGTTAAATTTAGTATAAAAATAAACAAAATGATGTTGGTTCGCCTGAGTTTGTTTTTCATTCATCAAAAATTTTGATGAATCACAAAAATTGCCAATTTAATTCCATCAAAACTTTTGATGGAATTCCACACTATTATTCTCCATTTGTTACTTTCTATCTCTGTTTCTTTAATTACGCTCATTCTGAGATCCTGACGGTAGACAAGCAGATATAGTACAACCAAACAAAAGTTTTGACGTGGGTTTAGTTGTTGTGATCCTATATTTTCCTATAAATCATCGAATACTCAGCTCTACAGGACAAATCAAACATCATACAGCAGTACAAACACTAAAAGGAAATAAAATATAATACCTACATTACCTCCTATTGATTGACACATAATTTGCTTACAAGGGAACTAACCGATGATTGGATAAATACACGTACGGGTTGAGGGACGTAGCCAGGATTTGTCAAATTACGAATTAAAATGATTCAGTTTAAATCCAGCTTCCTAACCTACGGTTGTGTCAATTTGTGTTCCAATTAATTTTGTGAATTGAATTAACTACTAAAAAACTCATTTATATTTTGGTTTATTTGAAATCTATTAATATATTTATTCTTATGTTTAAAACAAGGAAACCCAGTAATTTGAAATTACTTGAAAATGTGTCCGAGGAGTGTCCACAAAAAATTAGTGAATATCTAAGATATTTGCATACGTTAGCTAGGTTTGTGTCACTATTAGTAAAATTTATCTGTTCGTGTTTGTGAGGTTTATTGTAAAAATATTTTTTTGTCGATTGTTCCAGATCACACTCCCCACTTAGTCCGAAACTTCGGAATATGGGAAACAAAAACAACGCTAATGATGAGGGGGAGATTACACCTGCCAAAGAATTGGAAAGACTTGTCAAAGAGGTTTGTTCACTTTATGGAACTTCGTTTTAATTTCATTTATATTTGACTATGGTTCAATTATGCCGTAGTTTTCATAAGTCGTTTGATCATCGGACATTTTATACACGAAGTTATCAAACAAATATCAAACTGCAAAACATGACAGACTCTGGCTTACATGTACGTAAATACATGAAGATTTTAAGGTGTGTTACTAGACTTTATTCCTTGTCAAGATAATATTGCGTAGTAATATTACTATGCTTGTGTACATTAAGAGATATCAAGAAGTAAAATAGTTATATGTGTAAAAAAGATGTATAAAGTCTCAGTGCCCTTGGTACGATTAATTATTGGGTCATGGGTATGTTTGTCAGTTATTGCAATAAGTAAGATGACGGTACGTATTGCTTACTGAAACATTACTCATCGTTGCAGGTGACATTCGGATTAAAACATTTTTCTGATGTCATTACCAAAAGAAAACTGGAAATGCTACCCGACAATGGAACTATTGTTTTTGAATCTATTGCCAATATACATAAAGGTAAGAACAACCATTGAGCAGAACCGGAGCAACAATTGATTACAAGTCTTGTATGTGGAGTTTTGATATTTGAAATTTAAAGGGTTAACGTGTGCTTGCTGACACATTTAATTACATACTATACATTTAATCACATATTAGTCACTGACTAAATAAAGTTAAAACATGCGCGAATGAATTACTAGTGCGCGCATGGTTAATCTATTAATATACGTCAGAAAATGTGACGTATGACGAACTATCAAAATTTGAGGTAAATTTGTCATTTAGAAATCTATTATTACTAAAACTCTTTGTTCATCTATTTTCTGCCTGGCTGGACGATGACTTGTTGTTTTGCATAATAAGCCGTTGGAAACTTTCATCCGTCGTCGCTTGACCATTTCGGCACACTTATTTTATTATCTCTTACAGCAATAAAACCTTACTGCAGTCGGTCACCGCAGCTGACCGGTGCCGTCAAAAGGCTCTGCGCCGCTCTAGCAATGTTGATACGTTTATGTGATGAGATTACTGCTGTGAGTTTGCGAGCTGACGCAGATAATGAGGAAATAGATACGTCGGTGTCGGCTTTGTCCCCTGAACACGTCAGTTCTGTGGTCAAGGGAGTGACGGCGGCGGTGGAAGAAGTGGCGTCGTTGGCGCAGCAACATATGACCAGACCAGCGCTGTCGCCGAGACCAGCTCTTGTTTCACCTAGAGCATCTACCCAAAGAAACTCCTTACCAGGTGAGCAAACTTTTACGGAAAAGTAGATTTTTTAATATGCGTATTATAATGGTATCTAAAGTAGGTAAATGTTTCACTGTCGGCAGCTAAAGACATAACGCACCATTAAATGTTTCCAAGCATTTTAATGTAGGACTGGTAGGGCCTAATTAAGAAACCGGAACTAAACTATGGTTTAAACCTAGTCTAGCAAAACCGTGGACTAAAGTTAGACCACACTTAAATCTCGCCGGACCAAAACTCGGCTCTTAACTCCAGTGTTAAGCTAAATCTCGGTTTTTTCATATTATGAATGATAGTTCGGCCCAACGATAAACCACCGCCGTGGTCTAACCCTACATTTTAGTTAAACCTAGCTGACCCCTAGTTTAAGGTAGGTTTAAGTCAACATTTGATATGAAAATCGATTTCGTCACTCATGTTCTGATTGAATTACCTATTTTATTAGATATTTTTCTGAACTTCCAAATATAATTTTTGTGGAATTGGTCATTGTTTTTCAATCATTTTCTAAAAATTTTAACTCGCTGTGTGCAAGCACATTTTGTGATCTTGTCGTCTTTGTTTTGTAGTTTTATTCGTTTTTATTGCTTGCAATATTACTTTATATATATATAGGTACCTAATGGATTTTCTGAACATCGTGCTGCTCGATTTGGAGGACCGAGAAGGCATGGAGTTGCTTGGGAGTCGGGAGTCGAACTGGCACCGCTAAAGAATTTAGTAAAGTTTTTGGAATAAAATGTTGATGTTTTTTTTTGTATACTTTTCTTTGTTTCGTAGGGCTTTAGTGCTCAGATGGTATTAGCTCTGCCTTCCATGCTGTGGGTCGTGTGTTCGATTCCCACCCAGAGCAAATGTGATAAACATAAATATTTGACACTATGTAACCTATGTAAGTACCTACGTATTTACAAAAAAAATATATAAGTATTCTATCAGAAATCTAGTTCCCATAGTATAAGCTGTTCTTTGTTTGTGACTAGAGTGTGATGTGTGAAATGTCGTTAATTTTTATTTATTATTTTATAAAAATGTTACCAATTTTTATAAAATAATAAATCTTATGAAATGTGCAATTATGGGGCACATAATTTTACATAATTACCTCTATGTGGATATGAAATTAAGGGCTTGACTAGTAAAATACGATGCGGCGATGTGGCGCGGTGGGCGATGGTCCGCCTGCGACGCGGAAGGTTGCGGGTTCGATTCCCGCCTCGGAATAAATGTTTGTATGTTCTGCAAATATTTATTCCGGGTGTTCTGGGTATTATATGTATAATAAAAAATATCTATCTATGTAATGTATAATATTAAGTATGTCAGTCTTCTAGTACTCATAACACAAGCTCTGCTTAGCTTGGGGCTAGATGATGTTGTGTGGATTGTCCAGCATTATTTATTTATTTTATTTATTTAGGTTTTATAAAGGTACCGTGTACACAAGGTAAATAGGTATATGTATAAATTAGTAGGTACTTTGTACTTACTTTTACGTCCATTATCACTTCTTTTTTATTATTTTTCATTCTGTAGTAGGTACGTATCTTTATTACAAAATGTAAAACATTTTTATTTAAGACCAACTTTTGTGTTTGCTTTGCCACTAAAATCAGAATGACTTTGTTTTCAGACAAACTACTGTTACTCGCTGCTGTTATAAAACGTGTTCTAGGCAAGGTTTCAGTAGATCATGGTTCCACAATTGTCAGTAAAATGACCCTCGAAAGAATTTGTATTTTAATGTCCCTAATATTATATGCTATCAAAACATTTTAAATGTAGGTATCTTTGAAAGTTTTAGGCGTCATTTATGATTATTAAATAAAGATCTCACCTACCTATCAAGGAAACTAAATAAGTAAAAATACAAGAAAATTAAGTCGAACACTCGTTTTATTTATTTTCTGATTTTTCTCTGCATCGGTACCCGTAGGTATTTATTGGAAGTTGTTTTCAGGAAAGTATGTACACGAACCTTTTAGATACAAACATTAAATCAGGAATAAGCACAGTTCAAGCCGTGTGTTCAAATATTAAGCCGTGCGATATGATGTCCATTGCGAAAAAAAAGCACAACAATGAGAATCTCCGGCCGCTAGCACATTATCACTAATTTTGATGTTTAGATATTTCCTTCTTTTCTCATCACTTGTTTTAATTTGTAATGCAACATTGCTACACGAATAAATCATTTCTACACATGATTTACATTCGTTTTGTACATTTTTTTCTGCTTTAGGTAGTGCGAGTTTGCCGCGCTTTTCACTTTTCTTCAGTCATTATAAGCAAAGGTCAGGTTACTATTCTACCAAAATAAAAATATTTTTATGAAAATAATTGCAAAACAATTACAAATAATGATATTTGGGAGTTCAGACACATTATGTGAATGAACACAAGTAACTTAATCGATTTTCATACCGTTTGATAGATTTAACGAAAAATAAAGTTGAATTGGAGCATGGTCTACCTGCTTTAAACACGGTCGGCTTCAATCAAGTAGGCCATGCTCGGATCTGATTGGTCGTATCAAAACAGGTAGGCCATGCTCGGATCTGATTGGCCGTATCAAATCAGGTAGGCCATGGACTTAGACCGTGTTTGATAATATAAAAAAACCGAGTTTTATCGTTAAAGTGGACTTTAACTGCAGCGTTAAGAAGGGTTTTTCGATAACACTGAGATAGATCTGGAAAGATAATAACACGGGTAGTGTTCAACATTGCCTAACTTTACTTTTGAAACTTATTTAAACCTGCCAGTTACTTATATAAAGTTGTGTAACTCCTAAATTAGTAATTATTATTATCATGTGAACACCAAGGAAAACAAATGAGGAAACTCGTGCACTATTTGCATACTGTGTCGCTACTGTAAATTTTGACGACTTTGTTGTGAGTATTCTAAAAGAGTTGGTGTTACCCAACTCCTATCGTTATTTTGACCCAGACAGCGCTTCAAGGCACCTAAAATGTTCATAGACTCGAGGAAATAAAAGATTTTTGGGGAGCTTTACTGAGCCGAGGTTCAGTCGGCAGGCAATCTATGGAGGTTGCCTGCTCCTTTGGAAGCTTCGTAATATTTAAATTAAAGCACTACTTAATAAAATAACTTGACATAAATCAGTAAGAAAGGTTAAGTAATACTTAAAAGCGAGCACTACATATGTAACAATTGCGCAAGCGTAGATACGATCTGCAGAGTCCCATAATGATGGGTAGTGTGGCTAATCTGTTGTTATTGCATTTGTGTTGCGATATAAGCGTCGCTAATGCGGCACATTTGAACGTTACTAGTTTTGTAATGTTTGGAATACAATTTTAGTTAAATTTTATGGAAATGGGACCACATCGCTCGTTAGCTAATTGATCGATTGAATATTGTGTAAGAATTTATGGGTGATTTACAAGTAGCATTTTTCTTGTAGTTCTGCTGAAATCAACCAATAAGAAATGCAGAAGACTTAAAATCAGCAACATTATAATACATTTAAGTAGATATTTAATTAAATCTTATTATAATATAATGTTTTTGATGTGATCTTAATTTTCCAGATATACCACTGACCCCCAAGGAGCTATCCCTGCTGACTGGCGAGCCAGGGAGCGAGACAGGAGTCCGTGCCTCTCACTCTTCCGAATCGGTACTGGACCCGCCCGAGTCACCTCCACCGAAACCAGCTAGACCTAACAGGTAACTAGATAAAATCTGTATATTCTATTACATATAAACTATTATAATATTTGGGTTGAGCCATATAGCCTCACAAAATGCGGCCATTACCTTTCTTTTTTCCGTAAGGTAATGACAAATTTCCATTCTTTAGGTTTACGGTTACGCTATTTTTGACATCTCAGCTAACAGTTTTTTATCGAATCACAAGTCCACTTAATTATATACAATTTAAAATGTATTACTGTAAGTAGAAAATGTTTAGTAATTTAATAAATAATTATTTATTGTTATATATTTAGTTATATTTATTGGTCTGATTGGTTTCATAATCAGATCAATTAATATAACTAGATATAAAATCTTCATCTACGCATATACTAGTAGAAACCAGTTTATGCGAATAACGTACTAATTTTATAATCTTATTCAATACCGCGGAAGTCGTTATCATCTGATTAATTTGTAGGAAATCAATATAGTCAAAACAGTTTATAATTTTATGCTACATTAAAAAGTAAAAGTATGTTTTTAAATGAGAAGGTCAAATAGGAATTGAGACTGGCTCAGTATTCTGTGTTAGAATTCACGCGTTTCATGTGAAAGTATGTATATGCAAAGTCGTGAGACAAATTTCCGTGTCTGCTTAACTGAATATGTCTATATTTAATCACTCGGTTCAAAGATCTGCTGGAAATTACACACCTCATTTGAAAGTGTACGATGTATAAGCCATTTTAAGTGAATAAAACAACTTTCGCTTGGGCAGGAAATCCATCCCACCGCGACTAAAAGCCCATAAAGTTAAATCTATGTTGCAGTAATGAATATTGCTGAATTAAAGGCAATACCCATTTCCAGCTTTCTACTAGCAACAGGTTGCAAACATACCACTTCATATAACTAATAGTGCTATCGTATAGAAGCGAAATTCATTGGGACCTTTCCACAAGATTAGTCCTTTGCTTAGAAAGCAGTTTGAAAGTCTTTTGTTTTGTATAAATATGAAAAAAATCTACTCTGTCACGATGTCCAGGACGCGGTCATCGACTTCATTGTATAATAGAACCAAAAACAATATTAAAAAAAAAAACACTGAATATGATTGAACAATATTTAAAAACTTACTCTTTTCTGGTTGGTAATTAAGAATGTAATATTTATATTTGCATTCCATACGCAATGGTCAACTTAGTAGGTGTACTAAACATATTTCATTTCTATGCAACATAATTTGTTTTACTAAGTGAGAGTGCGATGTTACAGGAAAATCGAGTTGGCCCCACCACTACCGCCAAAGCGCAAGTCTGCTAACGACAACTCCCTATTGGGCTTGTCCATCGACAGGTTTGTAATCAATACACTATACTTGATCCTAACTTGTAAAGACTTAGTTGCAATTCAATTCCATGAATGATTTCCGTTGGGTGTTCAATGACCTTAATAGTGCCTATGTATTTTGTAAAAGACTTCGACGTAAAACGTACGATGTACGCAACACTATGGCTAACATGGCACGTCCTTGGTGGATGTACTTTGTGAGGTATTGTAATGTTTATAAGCAGAAGTGACTTAAACTTATAACTAGATCGTTTGCTTTTTCTGACGTTGTTGTTGAGTTACCTTAGATTCAATTCTTTAGGACTCATAAACCAGATTTTTAAAGTAAGCTTATTGCTTCACAAAATCATGACTGCATTTGTTTGTTTCAGACTATCTCTGCAGTCGCACAGTAGCGGTTCACTGGACTCTATGCTGAATGTGTCCAATGATGAGGATCGCAACTCTAACTTACATGACTCTAACCATGATCATGTTTTTACAACTCCACCTAATGATATTCTTGGTAAGCTTTAAGAAGTGGATAAAAAAGTTTATGTAAGATATGGGTTGATCAAAATTGAATCTTATTAAATTGGATACCATCTCAGTGAAACGAAAATACTAATAAAGTCCACCTTTAGTGTTAAAACTTAATCAAAACTAGGCTAACGAACCTTTTAAGCTAAACGAATTATTTGTATTAATAAATTACATTACAGATACATAAGTAATTCTTTTCCCTCTAGAATTACCAATTCACCGTACTCGTAATATACTTTTTGACCTACAATCAAAAATTGTAGCTTAATTTTATCAAATCAATTTTATCTTCAGGTTGGGTAAGCCGTGAAGAATGTGTTAAATATAGCGTAATATTTACTGGTTCCAGGTTTCTGTAGCTGCAACAACGGGGAATTACGAGCCTCCGTAGATTCTCACGAATCTCACATAAATTCTACGCACACAAATACTAACTCAAATCACAATCGGTATGTCCAGTTTGCTTGTTTATTTTAAATTCATCGATGTCATGGTAAGTGCATCATAAATTCATTTGTTATGGATATCTAAAGCCAGCAGTTTACTGCCATAAACTGTTGTCTAAATTGAGGAATGGTTTATATTCAGTCCAGTAGTTGACAACTTTAGTCTACAGCGTTATGATGATGCCAACATAATGTACACTAGTTGGAGTTGTATCTCTGCTGTCTGAGGTAACAAAAAAATAATTCAGTATTGAGGTATACCGTTTCGTTATTAGAATAATAGCGTGTGAATAGGACTTCAAATTAATGAATTTTTAGTTTGATATTTGTTTATACTTAAAGAGAAGCTTGTTTTGTTTTGAGCTCTACTTTTTTACTTGAGCTTGTCTGCTTTTTTGCCAGCTGTTTGTATCTTAGGTTTCTAAATGTCTTTTAAGGCAGCCTAGTGCTCGCAATATCTTCAATATTATGCAGCTAAACTCTATTTTTACGTTTGATCTAAATTAGTGTTTGATGTCATTAAAGTGGTAGCATCAACTGTAAAGTAATCTCTAAAACTCACGTCAAACGAAAGCCTCCAACGATACCTACTCCTATACATTAACTGGTTTCTTTGGAGGCGTTTTTTTCCATATCACGTAGAATTCAATGTTATAGTAGATTTGGAACTTTCTCAACTCTTGTCACATTTTGGCTTGGTGGCTTTGGTTGGCTTCGCTTGGTAGTGCAATATTCAGCGGATTATCTCCATTTGTGTATGGGTGCCCGCTAGTAGGATTGTATCTAAGCGCTTTCGTGTTTTGTAGGACACGTCATGGAGTCGATTTCAGCTAGATACCATGTCGTGAAGCTTACAGAGGCTGTGGAGCTGTCAAAAATCTCCAACACCAGAGTAGAGCTTTGACAAACTTATTTATTTGGTATGTTTGCTTTGTTTAAGTTTCTCGAACGAGTCTGGGTTTGTGTCTGTGGGTCACGCAGAGATTTCCACAGAACACAGCTTCACATCTTCGTTTTCTTCCCACCACTATTCCAGCCATGCAGATAGGTAATTTTTTTTCTTCTTACTCTATCCTGACATTTTGTTGCTTTGTGTTGTATATTGTTTTTTTCATTACACTGATTTGCACTTTATTAACTTAAAATAATTTCTCGATTGTTGATAACCTGTTGATTTATGACACTGTTTTATTGGATATACTAGAGATGTGGCAATTTGTCGTCTGCGGGCCTAGACATGTTACAATCAAAACTTTGAAAGTTTGTTTTTCAAAAATACAGTACTTTTCTGAACCATTTTTACATTATCATTTTTACACTAGCATTTGGGGCGACTTATTCCGCTTTCAGTTTGAACGTAATTCGTCAAGGTTTTAGTATGTCCAATATCCATCTCAAAGCTTGTGTGTTGTTTTTGCAGTACTTTTAACAGTACAGACTGTGTGAGCGAAATCAGGTGCACAGTACAGAGCTTTGAGAGCCGCATGAATGTAACAAATATGAACAATGTAACAACGCACCTTTCAAAGTGAGTGTCCTATCTGTTCCGTCTTACTACTCTTTGTTATAAATGTTAATTGTTGATCAATTTAGATTATTTGAACCTTATGCTAGTGTCTATAAGATGCAAATAGTTTAAATTGGTTTGCTTTTGAACATGTGATACGTTTTTGATAATTAAATATGCTGAAGATATAGGTAGTCCTTTCTGAGATCTTTTAAGATGTTAGACAGTAAAACAATATATTTCCTGTAGATGGCACTGCATGTATCAAAAAACTATCACGTGTTACAACTAATTGTATCGGATATCAGCTTGAATTTGCCTTGCGTGACGGCGATTACTACTTTCGTAGATAATTGATCAATGCGGGAGGAAATTGCTCTCGATACTGAGAAATTCGCGCGTAAAACGTGAGTCTTCTGGGCAAATTGAAGCTGTTACATGTTCATTGGTGTTTTAACTCTTGGTGAGTGACATTGACTAACATCCAATAGAAAAATATTTATCACCACGTCTAGGATTTTAACTTTGTTTTCTGCAAAACCATCCCTTCAATCGGCACGGTGATATTCATTATTTAGATTATTTTGGTTGTGGATATTTTTATAGATATAAGTTATTGGAAATATGTGGTTTCAAGATCTTCATCTAAATTGTTGTTTGTTGTTGGGTTAAAAAAATATTGAGAACGCTTAATGCCGTATATATCTTTGACACTAAATGTTGGAAGTAAGCAGAAGCTCTCCTCGTGAAAGTGATGTGGATTGCATCCACGCATTCTCATTGTACTCTACATATGAAATTGCTTGGCCATTCGGCCTTCCAAAAGACGTTTACTGTACCCTGTAACAATCATCAAACCATCCCGTTTGTTTGTTTCGGCAAGCGTCTCGCAATAGGCAGTTTTGTAACCAGATTTACGTCGTACAGACTGGCAAGTATAACCTCAGACGAGAGTGAGACTCCGCCGGAACTACCGGCCAAGACAAGGCGTAACATTCGCGCGGACGTCCAACAAAACTTCCCCACCGTCGAAATCAGGTAAGCAGTACTGTTGGCGACAAAAGTAGATTCACCAAAAATGCACCATACAAAGGACCCTCGAACTATTAGTTTGTATCTTTTTATGATAATGTTTTTCTCGACTATTGCTAGTACCTAGGTTTTCTAGATGATGTTTTTCGTTTGAAGTATCATTGTTAAGATAAAGTTTAGTAGAATATTTCAGAAGATTTGTCTCTCTAATTTTGTGTCAAGGTGTGTCTATAGGTCAATGTATGAAATACAGTCGTTTATTTTTTTTTTATAAATAAATAAACGAAAACATATGGCTTTGTGTATGTATCCTGTTTTTACTTACTGTAGTTCAACTTATTGCGTCGAATATAAATAATTGCATACCTAATTATTAGCAAGTTAAAACGCAAATTGTAATAAAACACTTTCACGCAATAAAAATAATGTAAACTAACTGATATGTCATCGTTAATACTAATTTATTAATTGTTAAAATGTTAATCTACTTTTGTCGGTAGCACTTATTACGAAAGGTACTATAAAAAACTGTGAGTTATTTGCGATTACTACACACGACCTTGAGTGTAAATTGTTTCTGCGGTCTTATCTCTGCAGTTGTAATTCTAATTATACGCATTGTAAGTGCGATGATTCGGTTGCATCAATTCAAATACACTGGTTACTTGTCTGTTGAGCTGTCTTGTTTAATATACGATTATTTTTATTTCTTTATTCTAGTTTGTAGGTATTTCATTACTTTTGAGAAATGGTTTTGTGAGATTCACCAACTTCAAACTCGAGGTGACGAATGATTGCGTCTTATGTATCTTACTCATACTATTTTATATGATATTTTAAATAATTATGCTTTTATGTATGTTTATCCTATCAACTAAACGAATTTAATATTATTGTCACTAAACGCTTCTAAACGCCTTGTATCATCGTACGACAAATGGTAATAACAAGACGAATTTCCATGCTTTGCCAACAATTCTACCAAATCACATTGACGTGTCTCGGCAGACATTTCAGGACCATGTAGTGCAAAAACCTGCATAATGCATGGACGACCTATCTACTGGATTGGCTTACTACTACGAACAACTAAGAAGAATAGAATAAAACTATTCCCTTCTCTTTTCCCATCACAGAGACGCAGTCGTCTTGATTGTTAAACTGTTTCGACTTATGCATACCAGGCAGTAAGGCTGATGTTCCATAACTAATCAGATATTTGTCATTACCAGACCGGCTCCGATTTGTTCTCTGCACGGCGAAGCGCGGCCGCACACACTCGCCGACCACCATCCACCGCGGCCGCCGCCGTTGCCGCTCAAGAAGAAACACAGTCAGTATTTACTCATTTTAGGTTATCGGGATCTATGCAATTTTCGAATATTATTATAACTGACGCTGCGGTCACAAATATCACCTTAATTACTATAACATTCATGAAATCGAATCAAAATTATAGAGATCTTGGGTCTAAACTTGGACACATTCCTTGGACGTAATCTCGCGGTATTCAATGTTTTACCAGACTAGACATTGAGGTTTGAACAGCCCGCTTAGCACCTGCCGAATCGAAGATTTACTTTAATCATGGGCTTTTGGTTTGCACTATTAAATTCAAGCTTGGTTACACAAAACTGGTGATTTTAAATGCGAGTAAAATTTTGGTAATTTACTGTGACAATAGCTCATAAAATAGTGGAACTCTAAGGATGAATCTCTATTTGGTCACCATAGCTTCAGAGCTTTTGAATTCATTAGAACTGCTTCCATTCGGTAGATGCACAACGCACACATTGGAATACTTTGAATACTAAAATTAGCGAACCATTTTCATTTACCTGTACCTACTAGTATATCCAAAACATCGCATCGAATATTTAATACTCTATCATATTTGTATGTCTTGTGCATGGTATGGACTTCAATGAAAGTTGTGGAAAGTGAAAACTGATACTACAATTTTACGGATCTTGCACTATGAAGTGGCGGCAAATGTGTGTATGTTTTATGTTCCTATATGGCTATGAAGTTGGATATATTGCACTTCAGTGTCATGCCTGTATATTATTTCTCTGTGGTATCTTGGGAGTTTGAACACAATAAAAGTATCAATCAGTAAAGTCACTGCCGCAAAATAAAAATAGAGTTTTCTAAAACTAAGGTCCAGGTATTTTATTTTTTAACAAAAAAAGAAAAGTTATTGATAGTAACGGGGTGATAAAAATGCATGATGATAAAGAGATTAAAAAGTGATGGTAACAGGGTCCATCATATTTTGTTTTTGGGCAAGAAATTTTGAAAATTTAGAATTTCTCTTTTGGGAAATTTTACTAGGACAGGGATGGAACTCAGATTTGGATAGTCTCTTTTCTGATTGATACTGTATTGTGCTTGGGACTTGACTTATTGTGGGGTTTAATGGCATGTTTGTCTGCCGGTGCGGCGCGGCAGTGTTCCAAAGCGTCGCCTACAGTGGTGAGTGGTTTGCATGAAGCGCTATTTAGCTGAAACACCGCTCGAGTGATTCAACACGTGTTTTATCCCCGAATCCAGAAACATTGCTTTCTAACTATCGAGATTCAAGATTATATTCTTTGACATTTTATAGTAAAAATCTGTCACAAAAATATTTGATTGAACCTCGATTGGGAGCCATGGTTGAGCATTGTTTCTGAATACGGGCCTTAGCTTCTCTCTGGTCCACTCCAAGTACAAGACTCGTTGGAGACTCATTTGCTACAGTCTGTAAGGCTGTGGTTTATTGGCATTTCGGCTAAAACCTCAGTTCAAAGATATTCTGGTTACTCATATATATCAGTTTTTACTGATATCGTTTTAGCATACAAAAGTTTTGCACGTTTTCAGTGATACGACACAGTTATTTTTTGTTAAGAAACTAAAACTACGCCTTTGACAAGCTAAAAATGTATCTCGTTATGCCTAAATACCATAGCCTGAAAAGACAGCGTGCTTTAGCGGTCATCACATTGCTCTGCCACCAAAACATTTATTATAAATTTTATTTGCGCAGGATTCAATAATATAGCAATCTTTATCATTGCCAAGAACATCTACATGTTCCTGGCCGTGAAACGCGAGCTGAATTAATATCTGAGAGCGGAAAAACAATAAACTTAATGTTTAATTGCTGCATCATAGGGTGTTCACATCCTTGTCTAGTTCCATGCGCGAACTAGCAAGTTCATTGTCAATGTTATTGTATGTGCCGCTTGCTTATCGTGCACAAACCGATACACTCTTTATTAGGCTTACCGCACTAAAGTGCTGTTAAACGGGTAATTCTTTGGTCTACAAACTATTGACTGACTTATATCTTGCTATAAAAGTTGCCCGTGTAACAGCATAATACAAATCTATCGGCTCGCAACGTCGGAACGCAGCTATGTTAATTATCATTACCACTGATGATGGATGCTCTTAGCGCTTCATTACGATCACGTTGCCTCGCTGTTTTACGTTAATTCGACGGAGAGACACACTTGTTTCGCCTTGCTGTTAGTGTTTTATCATTTTACTAACAAAATATTGGTGTTATATTGTTCGTTTAATCGGAATAAATTCAAAACTAATTAGTATAACGTTAACGACAGTTAATTATAACGTATGTCGTTAATTCATTTGTTTGCTTTTTCTTGCACCAATGTGTAATCAGACAAAATGTTCCATGACCTTTGGACACACCAGCAATATCACACTAATATACTTCAAATTTAAAATTTACGCACATGTAAACAAGGTTGAATATTTTTTCAGTAATGGCGTACATGGAAATGTTTGGAAACTGCAGTCACAACGCCGCTCCTCCGGACATGTTTCGGCATTCTATCCACACCTATAATTTGGCCAGGTAATATATCTACCACCATACAAAAAGTATTTTCAATTATGGCGTGAAAGTGAGGTGTCTTGAGAGTCAATTCAAGTAGGCTATTTTAATTTAGTCAGTGTTGTCTTTGGTCACAAGGTATGCAAGTAGAGGAAGGTCGAAAAAGAAGTGGTTGGACTGTGTGAAAGATGATATGGATGTGAAAGGCATAAATTCAGAGTTGACGAATTATAGGATTGAGTGGAAGAAGAAAACATGTGCTGAATCCACCTAGCATAGGATATGGGCAGCGAGATGATATTGATGATGTTCTGTGATCACATTCTTGCAGTATACAATGTAATGTTACCTATACATTCTACAAGTATCATCGAAAATCGAACAAAATTTGCTAATGTTAGTGGGATAGTTTACATTAGCCAATGCGTTGCGATGATCAATGAATCATAGTCAACAAAGCTACTAAGCGTGCATAGTGTATAGAAAGAAATCGGGCACTTTATATTATTAAACTTATTGTTATTCTTATTCAGCCAATTGTATAACGTTTGCATGTTTACAGTGCGCAACACCCAAACGCCAGCGCAATCACAGTTCAGAGACAAGTGCAGAGATCTCTCGCCTCATCATTCACAGTGCAACATTTTGGGAATCCCCCTCTAAGGTAAGCCTAATCGTGTCAAATCCGAAAATCATAAAATCCATTGAAGCGATACACTAAGTTTAGTTTCACAGATCAAACAATACTATCTCTCAGGCTAAATAATATTTAGTTATTATACATGTACTCTTATAATACAGATATCACGACTTCAATGAAGACTCCTTTGAAGTTTTAGACTCAAATCCCACATATTTACATCAACAATTTTGTAATAAATATGTATTTAGTTTTTTTTAATAGTTTTGCGACATTCCATACTATACTGTAAATTAATTCTTTTTAAATAATTTAAATTAACTTTTTATCGACGGCAGGTTCTTTTTTAGCCCTAAACGCTTTTAAATATTTCTAATTTTTTCAAGTTCTTTTGTATTATTTACAGTGGATCAGAAGACAGTGTGAGCATGACAACGTCAAGCGGTACTAGTCCGATACCCATCGAACCGCCCGCATTGCCGCCCAAGTTGAAGACGAAGCTCATTGTGAACTCGAGCAACGAACTATTGCCTCCGCCATCGCCGCGGCCGTCCTCTCATAACTCTCATAATTCTCACAACTCACACAACAGTTCCACAGATGAAACTATCATGAATAATGTAAGTAACAACACAGTAGTACAAAGTGTATATTATGATAACATATAGTTATAGGAAGAGCATAAAAGTAGTACCGTTTGCGCTTTTCCCCGCACTAGGACAAAAGTCTGTCAAGCGGGGTCATAACGACTCGTCGCGGACTCTCCTAGTCTCTAGTCAACCCACTATTGATACACTAATAATAACTTTTATTACCGATCGTTTTATAAAATTAACACCATTTAATTTAGTCTCAAACTGAATAAAACTCGTTAAATTAAATTTTCCATCATAAATACCCCGATTAGCTTAGAAGTATATAATATCGTTATTAATTACGTATTTACTTATCGATCACGTAAATCATTTTTATTTTTCCAGCACTCAGATGATTCATTTGTGAGTACGACAATGACGCCGGGCAAATTCCCTCTGGAGGATGAATTGGAGATACTAGTCCAACAACCGCCTACTCCATCTCCAGTACCTTCTCAGGTATACATATCATAATATTAAGAATGTTACATACTTTTTTATTTCTCTTAGTCCTTCACATTTTTATTCTTCTATGACATGAAACAACGAATGAGTCAAAAACGTTTTATTGACTAAAAATGTTTGAATAAATGGCGGCCGTTTTGACAGATCAACTATCAAAGTTCGGAAGACCCAATAATATGCTTGTAATGAAGTATATCAACAGCTTATAGACACTACCTAAAGGCACTCAAAATGTACGTATATTCACAGAGAAGTGAAAGCAGCGCAGAGCAGCCTGCACCAGCCACAATAGAAGAACCAACGCCCGCGCCGGCCGATCCTGACGACATCGTCCTTCAGACAGACATCAGTCAATGGCTCGTCTTAAAAGGTCCGAGCAAAGACGGTCCGGAAGTAAGGGGAGGACATCCCGATGCACTTATTGTGCTCGCTACTAAAGCTACCAAAGGTACGTACCGCAAGTATACAAGTTATGTTATCTAATACGTAATATTGGCTAAGGAAAAAGTATGTCACAATAGTAACAATATAGGTTTTCGGTTGATTTAAATAATAAAACAGAATATGTTTTTAAATGAAACAATACAATTATTAAACATACATTTCGGCATATCACAAGTATTTGATGAAATATAAATACAACTTTATTTTAATTAAAAAATTTGACCCAACTATTCAGTTCTATTATTTAAATCAATGTATGTTATGTCCTTAGTTTTAATTACGTATTTAAATTGGATAAGGGATAAATCCAACAGATATTATCAATCATTATAATCCATAAGTATTAAGAACTTCCCATACATAACAAGGTTCAGGCATGTTCCACTCAATATATTTACTGCTCCATTGGGTTACAATTATAATAGTACTGGATGACAGATATTGAATGAACTTACAAATGGAATGGGATTGCACAACCGATGATACCATTACGATACGATTAAGATATTCTTTACCATGCTTCTTCTAACCTCTCTCATCTGTCATGCTTTCTTACAGAGACGGACGAGTGTAAGTCGTTGATCATTTTCTTTGTTGGGGCTGACAGATATGCTGGTTTTGTTTTTACTAATTCATTCAGCTTCGCTTTCTTTGCTTGATGTGAACAACTGTAACTTACTCTTATTTGGCACTTGCAACTCTACAATTTCTAGCTGCAATCTTGATACAAGCCTTGGTTATGGCACGTTTATAGCAACTATTTATACCCAGATATTTTAGCTTCGCATAGCACTTTGGAACGATTTTTGAAGTTTAGTTTCAGTATATTGCAAAATTTGTGATACAAATACACAATTTATTCTTCAAGAATGTGTTACATGCTTATATTTGGCTTGGTTGGTAAACTATTTATTGTGAGTGTTCAAAAGACAAAACATACTAAAAAACAACGTGTATTTTGGAACTATCAGTAATCAAGTTTATTTAGTGTTTGGCTTATAACCTCCTTTTCTGTTTAACAAACAAAATCAAGCTGTCAATAAACACAGATTTTGTATTTTAGACAAAGAAAAAATGAATGAAATATATCCTGAGTTTATCGACAGTCCTATATATTTCAAACAATTTATCAGTTCTGTTAGAGCACTCACAATCAAGTAGTTTACCGCTGCAGTTTTCAATCGATAAACAAGTGTTATCTGATACAGATTTTGCATACCAAGAGGCGTTTCTCGCAACATATCGTACGTGGGTGTCGCCAAGTGAACTGGTCACGCGACTAGTGCGACGCGCCAATCATTTCAAACCACGGCCGCATGAACTGAGGTCTACACTCAGCCTTCTGACCAGAGTCGTTAATGATTTGACGTGAGTATTGCATTCAACATCAATATGTCCTAAATTGGTCACTATAAACTATAAATACTCTACCTACACGGACACGAGGTTTTTTATTTTCAATTTAGTTGCGCTAAAAACTGAGCGAAGAAAGTAATTACATAAACAACATACACAAAACAAGAATACTATTGAATTCAATAATAAGCAGATTGGCATATAAACTAAAATTGTGTGTTATATGAAACAATAAAAAAATCTTCGCATATTCCGATAAGCTTTCCTATTAGTTTTACTTATCCTTAGGACCAAAAAACTAAGGTTGCTAAAATTTTAATTAATTTTCAGCATGGGCGATCTCGACTGTCCGTTGATGCAAGAAATAATGGAGTTCATCTACTGGCTTGTTGACGCCGAAGAACTTCCGATAGCCAAAGCACTGAGGCAAATTCTAGTCGATAAACAGAAACAGTTGCACTTCCAACAAACAAATAACCGGTATGAGTACGACAATCCATGCTACGGGTCTGTGTCTATTCGTCGTGATACTCTCCTAGACTTCAAGGCAGGTGACTTAGCCGAACAAATGACGCTTCTAGACTCTGAACTGTTTATACTAATCACCACCGCGGAAGTTTTGTCATGGCCAAGAGACCAATCGGAAGAGAGCAATCCTAACCTCACGAGGTTCACCGAACATTTCAATAAGATGAGCTATTGGGCGCGCTCGCGAATATTAGAACAGGTATGATCATAACACAATATTGCATTATACTTAGATTTTTATTACCGATAATATTAAACTAAAAGCAAATTTATATGCCGAATGTAAAATTTGACTGCTAGTTTACCGCAATTGAAAATTATAATGTATTTTGTCCATTTCTAATCACTCCGCCTCCACTTTCTAATAATTGTCTACATGATCTCTGTGTATGCTATTGATGTGTAATAATAATGATGATGCTACGATTCTGACATAGAAATGAAGCAGACCATGGAATATTATAGTGGTGCATGGCGACAGGAGTTACGCGATACTCTTGTTACACTATTATTAAGTTGTTACAAGTTGATCTGACGAAAACGAGACTGTAGCGGAACTGATAGATTGGCAGTCCGTATTACGAAGTCGATCTTAGATTTTCTTTTAACTATAGTATGTACACAAATACAATTTATAGTCGTTTGTTTAAATTTAAATTTGAATGTAAACTATACTATTTAGTTTGTATGAAACTATTCGAATCTTAAAAACAATGTATGTTTGTGACTCATTTTTGTTTTCTCGTTTTAGTCCGGCAGCTTATTTGTTTCAGCTAGTTATACAACACGCTATACTCTACGCTAGTGGTACTATATGGCTACCTTTTTTGCAGGAGGAAGCCCGCGAACGCGAGAAATACGCCAGCAAATTCCTGAAAGTGATGAAAGCTCTACGCAAGATGAACAACTTCAACTCTTATCTCGCGCTAGTTTCTGCATTAGACTCTCCCCCGGTCCGACGGCTCGGCTGGCCGCGGTCTATAGTCGACACATTGCACGATTACTGTACCATTATAGACTCGTCCTCGTCATTTAGGACGTATCGACAAGCGTTGGCTGAAACGCAGCCGCCTTGTATTCCCTACATGTAAGTAAACCAGTACAAACAAAACAAATATACTTACAGTATACAATTAATAATGCACCTCAATTTGCAACTTCTACTGTATAATAACACTCTTTGCTTGGTGTAAACTTGCGTGAAAAGGTCCTATACCCTGCAGTGGGTTTTACCGGGCTAGATGATGATGATGATAATAATTTTCCCTCAATCTCCACATTCAGTTTGATGCGGTAGTACAGTATTTAGAGATTGTTTATTTTGCAGTGGTCTAGTCCTTCAAGATCTGACTTTTGTCCACATCGGTAACCCGGATCTACTGCAAGATGGCAGCATAAACTTCACTAAGCGATGGCAACAGTATCACATCATGGAAAACATGAAGAGATTCCACAAAGAGTGCGTATTGAGTTGATATTTTTTATATTAATTCCTGTATTTCAATGTTTTAATAACTTAAAAATGTAGTAAGTTATCTAATAGTCAATGTAAGCCTTATGAAGGTTTTATTTAAAAAAAAATGATAATATTAAGGAAATTTTATCGGCAACAACTGAATCTCTCTGTTCGGTTTGTCATCACATCAACAACCATTTTGTAAACCTCCCACTAAGAAATTGACAAAACAATTTAACTCGACAGCAGACAGTACAAATTCAAGAAGAACGAGCGTATTCAAGCGATGTTCAACAAGTTTGATGACGTGCTGAGTGAAGAAGCGATGTGGCAAGTCTCGGAGAGCATAAAGCCGAGGGGGGGCAGAGCTCGACCTGCCCCCGCCCCCGCCACTGCCCCCGTTTCCGCTTAGAGCGCCGCTTAGACTAGCAAACCTAAACGTAAGTCACTAACACTGAATATATACTCACACCAAAGTAGGTACTTAGCCAAACAGGTATTATAAAAAAAAGACTATAAATAAGCATAAGCCACAACAAGAACCAATGCCTAATACTATTGGTAATAATAAATACTGGCTCAAAAATAACTAATAAAATACTTACTAAGAGCAATATGGCAAGTCTCAGAGATCATTGAGCCGAAGCTGAATTAACCAAATCACAAGTCAATGATTTTTTCGGGCGTATTTCCTATTTCGAAAATAACATTGCCTAATTAATTTATAATTCACTGTGTTTTTATATTTCAGGTAAAAATCCAAAGAATAATCGGAATAAGATGAGATTGGACGTGGTTATGAAGAAGGAATTGTAAGTAAGATAAATTGTGATTTATCTGTCCTAAAAAGGCCTAATTAATACTAGTGTATTTATTAGTAATTGTGCGTTTTCATCTGTGATCGATCCGGGAGTGAATGTTTGTGTGGAATAGTCGAGAAAGTGACGAGTGATGCGTTCTACTCGCTTACGGTTTCAATGCTTTCCATATTCAGCAATATTATAATAACATAACTTCTATTGAAAAAGCCAAATAATCTGTATCAGTATTTGAATCGAGTTATTGTCGTCTTTTACATATCAGAATGTGACTTCATAGTGTTCTCTTAAATATGAACGACGCGACGCCTTGTGTGTTAAGCTAAGCTGCGGTCATCTAAGAAGCGGCCTCCGTGTTATGACGGTGATCGGTTCTTAACGACCCGAAGCTTCATGCTTTGACTTCATTCTTCTCGTTGTAATGCCATTGATGTTATTATTGTAAGCAAGCTTCGAAAGTTAACATTCAATACATCGAATTAGGAAGGAAATTTTTGAAATCTTAGAATTTGTAGTTACATTGAAGTAAATTAGTCGATTGTTAAGCATTTTAAACGTATTCGATTATAATGCTCGTAACGTTATATACTATTTTAGAGTGATTTATCAAACTTACATTCGTGTAAGTGCCTGCTTGTATGAAATGGGACAGTTTCTCTAAATCAAAGCAATAACGAGTGCACAGAAATAAAATGAAGTTCATGGTTGGGCTTCCAAATAAACCCCAGAAAACAGTCTTAATTTTTAAAATAAAGTGGATATTTTTGTAAAGAAACTTTACGCAAACGCAAAACATTACATCTTATACATATCAATAAGGTTCAATATACATTGCCGCGGAACAAAAACAACAATTTTATAACTTCTCTTTTGACTGACTTGTACTTTGAGCATTCAAATAACTCATTATTCTGTGGAGTAATTTCTTTACTTTTAAAATTCATTTTCATTCCGTTCTGCGAGAATGTAAACTGATCCTAAATGTGCCAAATACAGATTACAGAAATGTCCCATTTTGATATTCGAAGAGCAAACTTAGACAAGTATAAGTACAAAAGTTGTATTTATTAGTTGTGAATGAGGGCTAACTAGCTACTGAGCTCGCATTATTTGTAGTTTGTTTGACATTTTCTAATAAAGTTAGGGTCCGCGGCTATACAACGCAGTTGGCGGTTCTTTGGAAGCGTTTCCTTGCGCAATTAAGCTTTTTCTATCGAAAGATGGAGCTTTTTTGTGACACCACAACGGCTTTACGAGATCCGCCCACCAAACTGGTACTAAGACTAAATTAAAAAGTAGTATTCGTAAATTCGTAATTCCCATTGCGGCGGTTATTTGATTAAAATATATGTTCAATGGAATAAACGGAATAAGATATGAAAATCCGACCTATTAAAGTCATGAATAAATTATTTTTCATCTTCACTGTAGATCGTGAGGTGATGTTTTAATGTTATTATTCTGGATCATCTGTTCAAATCAAGAATTTAGTCTTGATTGTATTGCTATGATGCCCGACTTTAAAAGTAAAAAATAAAAGCAAAATATTATAGAATGCGTTACTTATACAAATATTTTGCGGAAAGTGAAAAATTACATAAAAGAAAATAATTGAAAAGTATGCTCTCAAACATTAAAAAATTAAATGTATAATTTTATTTTTGATATTCAAAATCTATATTTTTCCTATGTGTTGCTTACCTGCAAGGGAGCGAACGATTTTCTAATGAAATACTTTTGAAATCTATACTTATCTTCACTGTTTGCGTGATTTTACTCTTAACGTAAGGTTTAGATTTTCATTGTGGGCTTTGAGGCCGTTTAGATAACGTATGAGATAAAATAAAAAATCACTCGATTAAATTAGCGTAAAAAATCTTGAATATAGTATGTAATAGGAAACGTAAACACTAATTTATTAGTAAAAATGAAATTTATTCCTGTAATACAATCTGAACGATTATATTCATAATGAAAATGACTTGCATTAATAATGCAAGTTATTATCAATTATCCGCGAATAAATTATATTTTTATTATTATGATCAGCATTTATTTGCCTTATTGACAGAGTCTTCAATGAAATAGCAATAACTATGATTGATCGTTTGTAGATTTTCTGCACAATTTGTGATACTACTCATGTAGAGTGCCGCTTACTACTGAGTCTTTTGACGTCCTCTATACGTAGGAAATTATATTAGACGAATGTTAGAAGTAAGATTAAATAAACCCCATTTTGTCGGGAATTTTGCAATGGCTTCCGGCCAACTTTACCTTTCTAGATGCAGTTGGTAATTTTCCTCAAACTACCTTTCCAAATAAATGAAGTGCATTTTAAGGTCAACGAACCTATGAAATTAGTACTAATATATTAATGAAAAATCAAAATACTAATTGCTTCTCAGGAAGTAGTTGACTGGAACTTATTGCGAAAACCCATTTTATCTCGCTAAGGCCGGTATTTACACTGTGTTATAATCATAGTGATCGATATTGCAAATGGCGGTAAGGAATACACGTACGTAGCGTAAGTCATACGTAGAATAGTGTTGTTCATATATCGATAATTTAATAGTAAAACGATAATAAAAGCAATACAGACTAATGAGTATAACGATTGCATCGATCTGGTAGTTTGTGTCGTTCAAAAGGGCCACGTCCCACGCAATAAGTAACTAGACCAATATTTAGAACATTTTACAGTGCTTCACTGAATTTATGTGCTTATTATATTTGTATAGATATTTTGATTGCTAGATAAGTTGTAGGGTATGTTACCATTACTGTCTGGTATTATTATTATTTATTTAGTGGATTATGAATTTGTAGAATGATTTGATATGATTATTAACTAAAATATATTAAAGACTGCCTAAATTAAATTATTCTGTGTAATTTGACAAGTTACATTAGTTGAATATTGTTTATTTTATTTGTCTTCTTAGTTGAAATAGCCTTTGGACATTATTTTATAACAATGTTGATCGATATTTATTACTTACGTATATAATTATTGTACACTAAAATAGAAAAATAGTATAAAACGTGAACAGCGTACATATTTTTTTGTTGTATTAGCAAGTTCAGTATTATGTCTAAAATGCCATAATGTATGAAATGGACAAAATTATGTTTTTTTGTTTATTTTGTGTGTTGGTTTTACTTGTATTATTGTTACTTTTAAGTAAAGGTTTTTTTTATTCATTATGTTTATTTTATTGTAAATTAATTTTTCTTATACATAATTTCACATTATAATCTGAATTGCATGCTTGTACAGTTTACATTTTGTGTGTCGATTTCTTTTGTAATTATTTTGTAAATTAAAATATAGCACGATATTTACAACAAATCTTGTTTTTTTTTTAAATCCCAGACACAATCCACAATCAATAGTCAATTTATCTCGTTACTAGACATTAGTACTTATAGGTAATCTTTATAATTGTTTGAGTTGCTAAGTAAAAAATAATCATAAGTATGCAGGCTTAAGGATAACACTTATCGTTTGAGTGTATTTTAATAGGTCATACTTTATTATATAGTTACTATTTCAAAATATTGACAAAACAGTGATAACCAGATCTCCTGTCGAGACTTAGAGCAATAGCGCACTAGCGGCCAGGTCGCGCGGCCCGGCCGCAAGGGTTGCGATTTGCAACGCGGCCAAAACGGCGGCTACGATCGTCAGTTGCACATACAGCGCGCTTCAAAATGGACGTTGAGGAAATAACAGTGCTTTTGTATCTTATAAGTAAGAAGCGAAAAAAGAAAAGGAAAAAATATTGGGTAGCAATATTTCTATAATCTCTTCCCACATCATCCTTTTTAAGTCTCGGTTGGCGTAGCCTTCACAGGGCATGTTCCACAACGCCCTCCTTGTATCAATCTCGGTTATAAATCTTTCCGTTGATCTCAGTGGCCGCAGCTGCCAGCGACTGAACACTGGCCGCAAATGTGTCGCGTCGATCTCGCTGGCCGCTACGGCTTGGTGTGGCCGCTGGCCGCGTGCGGCCAGGTGCGCGTGCTCTATGGCGATTTCATACTAATGTATCCATCTCGATGGCCGCCGCGGCCTTACCGCTAGTGCGCTATTGCTGTTAGTGGGTATCCTCATAGATATTCAAAGCCACTTACTCGTAAGTACATAATCATGTTGAATGCTACGTCAGGTAGGTGAAATATCAAGTATCCCGTTGTGTCGTTTCCATTTGCCCCTATAAATGCACGGAGCATCGCCTCGCACTTTAGTATGTATTGTGCGTATTTTAGCTGACGGTTGAAAGAGTCCTAAAGAAAGTAGACAAGTAAAAATGTTGGTCGTTATAATATACGCTTGTATTGTTTTCGTGAGTGCCGCGCCCTTACATGAAACCCCAGAAAACAAGAATCTGTTTCTTCTGCTTGGAATCGGAGGTAAGTACCTACACTGTTTTTATGTAACGTATATATCAAATGTTTTAAAATAGATAAATAGCTCTGTAATATGTGGGTACGTGACAGTTCAATTATGGTTTTGGACCATGCAAGAAATGTTTACGCCAGGAAAGCTAAGCGGCAACCTTCTACCACCATGATGACTTGTTAATAATAATAATTAATAGGATTCCGCTATGCCGGCCTGCTTAGAATATTAAGTGGATAGTTCACTTTAGATATCCACTATCTCATTCTTCCATAGGACGCGCAGATTCACAGCATTATTTCATGTTCAATTGATTTCTTAGAAAAATGTCTCCAACCACTGTCTATGTGTAATTCTATTGTCATGCATGACTACACGGGTTGGTGGAATTAAAGAAAAAATAGCTGTTAATAAATACTAGTTACCATTTAGCGTGACCAAAATTTAATTTCATTGCGGAATTCAAGAGCACTTTCTGTATGTTAACCTTCGATTTTACAGAAGGTAGGTAATATCGATTCGGCCCATTTGATACACACGTTTGAAAATTTAAGTTCGCAAATATCACTGCGCGTGTTTTAAGATGGATAAAGATTTAAGTAGATTAATTTAGACACCCTCACTTTAGTTTTGATCTTAACAATCTTTCCCCTGGTCCCTTAAATTTTCAGAGTTACTTCCTAAATTTAAATGATAAAGAAGCAATAATGTTTACTGCGTTTATTTAAGGTACAGATCTTGGGGAGTTTGGAGAATATTTCGAAGGCGACATGATTCTGGACGCGGAACAAAAACGCGCAGTTTCAGAAGCTTTGGATGCGAGGAATGGGCTAAGAGGAGGGGCCAAACGGTGGCCGAATAGAACCGTTGTGTACCACATAAAAGATGACGATTTTGGTTTGTATGATTTCTAACACAAAAGTCAATATTTTTAGAATTGATGCGTAATGAATTTATTTACTAACAGACGAGGTCCAACTAAAAATGATTGAAGAAGCTATGGCTGATATATCAAACAACAGTTGTATTAACTTCAGTCAAAGAAAAGAAGACGAACAAGCTGTTATGATTCAGGTAACATATTCCTAATTATAATATCATTTTATGATGATGAATTTAGTTTATTTTATGAATGCCATCTAAAACAAATGAAAACATTGAAAATGACTATTATATTCTAAGTAAGTGTGTAAAAACATCACGGATGTCTTTTACAAGTTATCCACTCGTAACGTTATTTCATGTGGCTTGTAACAACGCAATGGAATGGTGATAAACTGATAGAAATGCATAGATCAACCGTTCTTTTTATTAAACTTCATTCTTTCAGGGGTCGGGTAAAGGATGTTTTTCTAGCGTTGGATACGCCACTGCAGATGAAGACGGTGAAATCAGTCAAGTACTGAATTTAGCCAAAGGTTGTTTCAATCACGGGACAGTTGTGCACGAGTTGCTTCATACAATTGGTTTCTATCACATGCAGAGCACGTATGATAGAGATGACTATATTCAGATCGTCTGGGAGAATATTATTGCTGGTCAGTTTTTCTCCCTGGTATTACTTCATCATAAAGCATTTATTTCGATTATTTATTTTCACATTTTTCGCGTAGGAAATCAAAGTGTTCACGTAATTGTTAAAAGCAGACTAAGGGTTTCCACTTAAAAAAATACATACTTATCTACATGTATTAATTGGTTGTGTATTTTCACTAGGTGCTGAACACAACTTTGCAAAGTACAACAATGATACCGTGACAGATTTTGGAGTGGAATACGATTACGATAGCGTCATGCACTACCCTAGAAAAGCATTTTCCAAAAATGGCAACATCACCATTATACCACTAAAGGTCAGCTAAAGCATTCATAAAGATTTCATGAATGATTTCTTGGTTGTTTTTTTTTATTCATGTCATTATTTTCAGGAGGATGTGATAATAGGTCAGCGAAAAGGAATGTCAGAGCGAGACATATTAAAACTGATAAAAATGTATTGTGAAGAAACTGAAACTCAAAGTGAGTTCTTCAGAGAGTGACTAGCAACCATTGTGCGTAAGTTGTTAGACAGAATATTACTTTTCTTAACATTAAATAAGTCATAATAATACCATGACGCTTTCATTAACCACAACCTTGCCTGAAAACGACCCAGTTTTATATTAGTGATTTTGCGACATTTTAATCAATACTTTACTTTGAAAAAATTGTAGGTCACGTAAAGCTGTTCTCAATTTTAGTTTAGTAGAGCAATGATTTCGACTTATGTGCCAAGAAACTAACTGACGCACCTAGTTTTTCTTCGTAAGCTTCAGTTTTTTGGAGCTGACAATGGCATTGAAGAATTGGAGCATTTGGCAACATCCATAAGTAACGTAAATTGTAGCGGCTATTGAATAAGATTGGTAAATTAATGAAATACTTGATCAGATTCGCTGAAGTGGAAAATTTATTTAACTGGATTGTAGGTAATCAATAGTGGTTTTTTCTACTAAAAGCGAAGGCCAAGTAGAGGACTAATCCTCTTTTACTCCTCTTTTAGCGGTGTTGAATGTTGAAGCTTCTACAGCTTCAGCATTCAACAACGCTCGTCAGTAGCTATCAGAACAAGATGCTAAAATGTAACGCTTTATGAATGAACGTCAAATCTCCCACCATTCATAATCATAACAATGCGAGACTTAAAAGTAGAAGTGAAAACTTGCGGAAGAGTGCTTGCAATTCTATTGATTTCGACAGAAGCAATCACCATTGCTTTCTCGCTTATTGCACCTGTAATTGAGTTATGAACTACTTAGTAGACACCAAAATAATAGAATAACTCGCCCGACAAATGTAGCAACGCTCTTGCATGTGGTAGCGGTGCACTGTCGCCGCTGTCGCAAGTCGCAGTTGCGGCCTAACACCTTGTGAAATGGTCGTATCCGAAGCTATATTACACCTCGCCCCACCCTGGCACATTTTGTCCTACACAAAAAATCAACCGCGAGAGTAAAAGCTATCGATACCGGAGCGAATTCACATTAAATTAAAAACAATAATTATAAACCGTTAATATGACACACTTTAATAGGAAAGTGCGAGTTGAATAGAAAACACCATAACTCATGCATTTATGGAGGATATTATTTATTAAAAGTAGGTTTAAGTTGAAATTATGATGAGGTTGTTGTATATAGTGGTTGTTGTTTGTGTGGTGAAGTGTTCGGCTATGTCCCGGGACGAGCTGGAGGAGTTTAGTGACTATTTACTACAGACTTCGCAATTGGACTTAAATGTTAAAAGTAAGTGAAAACATTTCCTGGACAAATTTAATACCCTGCTAAACTACAGAAATTTAAAATAAACAGTAAAGTTGCCTCAAAAAAATAATAAATTTTTTTTGGTTCAAGTATTAAAGAATAAGACCAATTTCTTACATATCGAGTATATTAAACAACGTTTTATGTCTATAATTTTAGAAGCCGGGGGTCCAGACGATGACTTTTCCGACGAAGATGAGGAAATATCAGAGCACGCTTGGGAAGACAGTGGAAAATTTGAGGGAGATTTGATCCTGAACGACCGTCAGAGACGGCTCATAGTGGAAAACGTGGAAGGTCTGTCGAGAAACGGTCTCACTGACAGCTCAAAGCGGTGGCCTAACAACGAACTTATTTACTTTATTCAAAGAGAACACTTCAGTAAGTAATTTTGGTATGTTCCATGACATGTACACACCTCTCTTAAAAGGTGTGAGCATTAAGATGACGTCTGATAGAGGAGAGTGGAAGAAGAAGACGTGTTGTACCGACCCCACATAATGTGGGACGGGACAAGGGTAGGAAGATGATGATTTTGATATGTTCCAAGTTTAATATTTTTCTCGTCATTACACTTTTATATAATGATGCGGAAGGCATAATAGTCGAAAAAGCTAGCATAAATAATTACCATTTTTTAATGAATAAAATTACTTATTTATCTTATCATAACAAGCATTTTAATGTGTTACAAATACGAATTTTAGACAGTGCACAAACCGAAGCAATCGAAAGGGGCATAGAAGACTTAGCTCAAGCTTCTTGTGTGAAGTTTCGACCTTACAGGAAAGGAGATCGCGATGCTGTCGTCATACAGGTACCTA
The DNA here is from genome assembly GCA_932527185.1 of Ecliptopera silaceata. NCBI lineage: Eukaryota > Metazoa > Arthropoda > Insecta > Lepidoptera > Geometridae > Ecliptopera > Ecliptopera silaceata. Next base: position 7,318,681 of record OW052193.1, on the reverse strand, counting down.
GCTATTATCAAAATATGCAGTTGAATTTGTTTGTATAATGATATTCAATTATTTTTTTCAAATTTAAGGAAGTCAGTGAGTTCAGAGTTCCAAAATCGCTCTTGCTAAATATATATCTACTGGAAAGACATATTTTATAACTGGAAACTATTAACTTGTCGATTTATTTTTCCATCTTGCTATAAGTAAAATATCTAACAACAATGAAAAAGATCTAAACACTTAATTTCAACTATACTATGGCATAGGAGTTATATTTTAATTTTCATACATAGGGCAGCAGAAGAGGATGTTTCGCACAAGTTGGCTACCAAGGAGGTTTTCAAGTGTTGAACCTCTCCGGTCGACACCCGGCTGGGCGAGGGTGTTTCCGTCACGGAACAGTGATCCATGAACTATTGCACACTCTCGGATTCTATCACATGCAGAGCAGTCCCGATAGAGATGACTACATCGATGTTAGATGGGAAAATATCTTGCAACGTAAGTGTATATATTAACGGTCTATCTTATAAAAAGTTAGCGCAGACCTGTACCTCTACCATGAGATGTCACAGTAAAATCGCCTGACTTTACTACAGTAGTTACGTAAATATTAGTATGACAAATTTTAGTACCCAACTATCCGCTAGAGGCGCTGTACAAATCTTCATACATTTTTTTAACTACAGACGCTAGCGAATATAGTAAATATAGTATAGTAAAAACTCATGGTAGAGCGAATGCTGTCTGGATTACTATACGTAATAGTGAAATAATGTCAACGCTAACTTTTTATAAAATAGGGGGTTAATCTTTAGCTACTGAGGGCTGAATGTGACAATCGTAAACGTATTTAAGATACCTACACTACAGTTTTTTTCTTACAAACTAAGTATAAGAAAAAACACTATACATCGCTAAACTTTTATTTGAACCTATGATGGTTAATAGAATTACCGCGTGAAGCACTCATGCATGATTATTTTATGTAATAATAGATACCAAGTACAATAAATATATGTTACACGGATGGTTAGCAATTGTTTATGCTCCAAATAATGTATTACTATTTACACTTACACGTGGTAGATTCAAACTGTGTAAACAGTTTATAAACTCGACATAGTATGCTTAAACGAACTTCTGAAATAGGTAGGTACCATCATGCCAATACGTTAAATAAGACTTAGAGAAAGTATTGTATATTATTTTACGTGAATTACCATAGCTAACTAGTAACCAGGATATTCTAAAAGAAAACAAATCCAAGCCCCATACAATCATGGATTTGATTATCAAACAGAAAGGCGGGGTGGCAAATGCGACGAACACAATTCGAATATAAATCAAACTGGCTACGCGGGCCGAATGTTGGAATCTATTGACTTTTTATGACGTTAGGTAGGTATGCATATCTTGTGTAGCTTGATTTGGTTGTGGACTTTTTATTTTATATTAAAGTCTTCTCTGATTTAACACAGATCTCATAGATCCGCTGTAGATAAATGACGGTATCTACTATTTATAAGCACACTAGTTCGACCAATCCAAGTTCCAGCTGAGGTTCCGATGTTGCTTCTAGACGAAGTGCGGTCTGAGTTCAACCCTGGCCGTCGTAAAGTTTAGGAAGCGCGCGGTTGACATAAACCTACCTTTGAAAAGCTCGTAACCTAAGTTAATAATGTTTGCGGCGCGTTCGTAATTACTTGATTTGTTTATTCGCAGAGACAAGACATAACTTTCGCAAATACAACTCGTTTTCCGTGTCGGACTTTGGCGTGGGCTACGATTATGACAGCGTCCTGCACTACAGTCGGCGAGCTTTCTCCTCCAACGGCAAGGATACTCTCGTGCCGAAGCAGGTAAATAACTGGTTTTATCAATATTTAAAAACTGCTTGTCTACTAATAAAAACGGAAGTGAAAACAACTGTATCGCTGATGTGTTAGATTGATGTCGATGTTTATTTATAACTTTTAGGTGGAACACTATTGTTATTCATTCTTATGGAACATTATAGGCGCTTATTTTCTTAGATCGAAAATTTATTTAAAAAGGATATTTTGTTTTTCAGCAAGGAGCTTCAATAGGTCAGAGAATAGGTCTCTCTGATAAGGACACCCAAAAACTAAATAAAATGTACTGTGACACAGACTCCAATACCTTTGAAGCTGACGAGAAACAGAAACCTAAAAAGAAGAAGAAACCTAAAAACCTGCCTTTTGATGGTCTCGGCATTGGATACCACCAAGGTAAAACAGTGGTGATCAAGTTGCCTACATCGGAAAGCATTAAGTTGCCTGAAGTATCAACCATTGATTCGTTTGATTATTTTAGAGGCTCCCCGGAAACCATGCCGTCACCGGATACTACTGCTAGCTTATACGGGGAAGAAATAACGTATCCATACCACACATCGAAACCCTTAACAAATTTCAACATGCTAAAATCCGCAGAAGAGTCACTCGACGATTTTAGTATACCCAAAATGGAAACATCTGAGCTAGGCGATGAAATGGCAGCAATAGCAGAGATGAATAAAGAAATAGCGCTTTGGGATTCTCCTAGTTATTCCAACCCGGATGCGGATGATAACAACGCATATCAAAAAGATGAAAGAAGTCTAGCTGAGTCTTACGGAAGATTAGCCAAAACTGTTGAACAGAAAGTATACCCTCCAACTCCAGGCTACGTTTTAAAAGTTAATAAAGATTACAGCCAATTCTATGATCCATCTGAATACAAAGGCTCAGAGACATTTAAAGACTTGGATAAAAGATTTGGTAAAGCGTACGATTCCCCTCCTCATATTCGGGCTAGAAAACCAATTCGTATATCACAGGGTAGATATCAAGATGAACAAACAATAGAACGGCCCAAATCACAGTTTGAAGATGTTGATTCTTCCTATAGAACATCCTTTCCATTAGGACAGTCATATAGTGCTTATGAACAGACAGAAACTCCCAAATATGCTACTTTGGAATATCTAAAAGATAGACAAAATTATAGTCATTTATATTCTCCGAGAAATAAAGAACAACCGCGAAGTGAGTTACCATCGACTGAGGATAATTGGTATAAAAAAGATTATTTGAGACATAACCTGGCTAAATACAATCCAGTGTCTTATACAGGCTACGATATGGAACATAAAAGTAATGAAGCTACTGAACGCCTGACTTCTAACGAATATGACGATAGCACAGAATCACCTCAAAAAAGCCAGGAATACTCACTTTTTGGTTCTCCAGTTCCATTGACTGACAATTGGTACAAACCCGTCTACTCGCGCTCGGAAGAAGCTCATCCAGCTTTTTCTGAATTATCAGCATCAGACGAAGACAGATGACCGACATATGAGGGGATTCTAATCACTACCTAGTTAAGTTCAGAAATAAAATTCTTATTTACTCATCAATAAAACTCAAAATGTCTGAAAAATCTAATCTGTATCCAGTACGTCGGATACAGGTTTAGGTTTATAGGGCATCGGCTACAGGTTACCGACCTAGTTCCTAAAAAAGAATGTTATTATTATTGCAAAAAAATTATTACAGGTTGCATTGACAATTTGTTTATGTGTAGTTCAAATGTATCAAGCAATACGATTTATTGTCCTATTTAATTTTTATTTTAATCCCTTTTACGCAATATTTCAACATTGTACTTATGTAGGTTTTAAGTATTAAAAATAAAAATAAATACATTAAAAAACATCGTTTTATTATGTGCCGATTGTAGAAAATTATCTATTACTCTATTCTATTCTATGGATATAGCCTACCTACTACTCTGAACATTGGATATTACTATGGAAACAAATGAAAAAATAAGAATTCCTCATTCATGAGGGGATCTGTGGAAACCTAGAAATAAATTACTCTTTAAAAGGACTTGTAGTCAAAATAACCATCAGTGTCAAACGTTAAATTAATTGAATGTCAAGTCAATCAAGTAGTCAATGTTATTATTGTCAATTTCTTAATTCCGTTCTTGTCGTTGCCCGATCGCATCGCAATAATTAAAAATAAATATAAATGGATTGATATCGTTCGATACAGCAATTCAGCATTTCGTCCGCGCACATACCAGATCTATATTATGTACGCACAATGCTTTTTCATGGTTGATTGACACAAAGGAAGAATAATTTGTCCTGGTAATCATCATCGAATTGTATCTACATGGTGACTTGTAGTGTTGTGTTGATCTACTTTCATGGGTTGTGGGGTATCCTGCGTTCATCACGCAACGATGTCTTTGTTTAGAAGGCAATCGGCTGATGAAACTGACGCGCGAGCTAAACTAGAACGGAAGCTGTACATCGCCAAAGAATCCCCAGAGGTAGATTTTGATTTGTCGGATTGTCAGCTTAAACAAGTACCGTCCGGCACATATTCAATATGCAAAGTGTACAGAAAAGAGTTATTGTATCTACAGGATAATAAGCTGCAGTCCTTGGAAGGTGGCGGACAACTTTCAGATTTGTATCTTATAAAAGTTCTCAACCTGAGCTCTAATAAGATTTCCCAGCTACCTCATGATATAAGGTATTTAGTTAACCTGACTGAGCTTCACATTCCAAATAATCTGATAATAACCATTCCTGATAGTATCCAATACATGGAGAGCTTACAAGTAATAGATGTATCTTCAAATAAACTAAGAAATCTTACACCTTCACTAGGAAAATTAAAGAATCTGAGAAAACTAAACATAACTGATAACAAAGAACTAGATGAACTTTGCTCAGAACTTTGTATGGCTACTAATATTGTCCAGATTGATTTAGACGGAAGTCAGTTTAAATTTCCTCCAGCAGAAATATGCTGTGAAAGTACAGAAAACATCATGAAGTATTTGTGTAAATCCATGGGCATTGAATACTCTGAACCAGTAACAGTTGAGTCAAGCCCGGTTTCAGCTCAAACACCAAGTTCCATTCAAAATCCCTTTGTCAGAAGTAACACAATGACTTGGGAAGAGCAAGAAGCAGTTATGATGGAACAAGAGAATAAATTACACCAAGTAGCAAAAGAACAAAGAGAAAAATTCTTATCAAAAATTTTACAAGATCAGTTGGTACTAGATAATGAAATATTTAAAGTTCAAGAAGCAAAAGAAGTTGAGAGACAGAAGTTGATATTATGCATTCAAGAAGATGAAAAAGAAATAGAATGTTTAGTTAAGAATTTCATCCAGACTGATAATTTAAGACCTGAAGTAATACAACAACAGTTGGCATATGAACAGGCGGAACATGACAGATTACTCGAAATTGTTCGCCAAAATTATGATAATCTAAGAAAGGCTGATGTCCTCAAAAGCATTGAAACACTTATTGATGAAGATTTCACTATCAATGACTCTACATCTCGTTATAGAGATCACCTAAACAATATGAAACAAAGTTTGCTTAATCAGGATTTGGAAGGTGCTGAGAAACTAGAACAGCTTTTAAAAGCTAAAGACCAATCACGCACACTGCTAGTAGACCAGCTCTTAGATGATCAGGATGTACAAAAAGCTTTGGTGACTTCTTTACTTGAAAGGGTGGATACAAGAAGCTGGAGCTTGAACCAAGAAATATCTTTGATATCTTCCCATTTGGCTAAACTTAGTGTCATTGAACAAGAAAAGAAAAAGTTACATATTACTTACAACTACAATGAGTTGCTCCATCAAAGAGTCCATTTAGTTAATCTACTAGATGATCTATTCAGTCAACAAAACAAAAGAAGAATACAATTGATTGACACAATAAGAGAAATGGAAACTGAATCAGATCGCTCATCAGACTTTTGGCTGAAGAGCTATCAAAGATTAATAGATACTGCACCAAAGACTTTGCTCAATGTAGGCAAAAGCCTGGACCCAGTGTTTGCAAATTACCTACTACAGGAAGGAGTGATTCACTGTCTACCATTTTTGGTAAAGTTCCTGTTTGCTGATGATTCCCTGATCGCTATTACCCCCGAAAATCTAAGAGCTAATGGTGTGTCTTTGACGTCTGACAGAGAGGGTATAATGAGGGCTATCCAATGTTATGTTGGAGCTAAGACTCAGAACTACAACTATGAGATTGCTACTCCCGCTGAGCCAAGTGCTCCTATAGAACCTGTTGATGTAGAACAAAATTGTACTGGAGTAGTCAGCAACAATGAGACTGATGTATCGATAATGGAGTCGGAATGTGTTGTCTGCATGGATGCCAGATGTGAAGTTGTGTTTGTTCCATGTGGACACATGTGTTGCTGTCAGCCTTGTTCAGTCAAAGGCATGGATTGCTGTCCCATGTGTCGGAGTAATATTGACAGGTCAATTAAGGTCATTGTTGCATGACTTGGATTTATTGCAGTATATAGGTGTGTATATCCAACTGATATTATACATGTTAAAGCTAATAAAATATTAATTGTTCTTTAATCATATTATAACTTAACTGAATAGGATATAACTTGGAATGTAAATTAAATATGTAATAAGATAAAATAAAAGTGTTATATTGTTTGTAGCCTGGTTTAACACAGGCTATTTTAAAACTTTGTTTTGTCTGTCTTCATCTGCAATTGGCTACTCTTTTAAACATAACACTTTCTTTCTTGCACATAAACATTTTCCTGATGTTTCTTATAAATACTTTTGTTTACATTTCAGATGGTGATATATGGCCGATGATTGTTGACTATGCACGTCACATAAGGTGAGGATGACGCGAAATGTGTTAATTAAAAGTGATTCACATAAATTACTGACCAGGAAATTCATTGTTGAGCAATGACCTGTACTGTGTACTTCTTCTTCTTCTTATCGTGTCGATGCTACAACTGTATTTTGTTGTAGCATCGTATTGGAAAGATTAGCCAGACTAGACACTGCTTTACCGTGCCTAGCTGTTACCGGTGTGCGCCACGAGGAGGCTCTTTCCATGCACTGTGTACTGACTCACATTGTAGTTAGGTCCCTATACAATTTGGCTGTGGACTATGTTTAAGTATTGGATTAAACTAGTACACTGTGTGCTGTTGACTCAAGCCCTATTGTGAATTTACTTCTAATAATGTAGGTCTATGGTATGTACTGATATTATGTAGATATACAATGTTAGTACCTACACCAAATTATTTTTTCTTGATTTGATGTAGGCAATCAAATAACGGAATAGAGACCTAAATAATATGAAGTTGATTAAATTATAAATTTTCTCTGCCTACTTTATACACCTACTTACTTCAAATCAATTGGAACGCTCGTGTGTGACCAGCTTAGCGTTCGACAGTTCAGTGTATCTACCATGAGATGTCACAGTAAAATCGCCTGACTTTACTACAGTAGTTACGTCAATATTAGTATGAGGAATTTTAGTACCCAACTATCCGCTAGAGGCGCTGTACAAATCTTCATACATTTTTTTATCTACAGACGCTAGCGAGTATAGTAAATATTGTATAGTAAAAACTCATGGTAGACCTACAGACGCGGAGTGTGACTCAAATATTCGGTTTACGTGACGGCTGTCAGATTTATTCATATTTGAAGATTGCTCATATGATTCACGAATTGTTTATCACGTTTTTATAACACTTCAGATATTGGCTGATAAGTTGGTGTACTTCTGTAAGTATTTACAGAAATACATCCACAAACCTTAGTATTTGAGATTAAGAATTTGTTATTGCACCACGCAAAATGTTTATTTCTCTTATAATATTAAACTTTAGAACTAATTAAGGGATTGATATTAATATCTAGTTTTAAGTGTGGATTGGGCGTTTTATTGTATGAAGCTGCCTTTAGGAGCGCTACGAATTGATTTCGGATTGATTATGAATTTGAATTTTGCCAATATTTGCACAATACGTTTTTTAAGGTGAAGCAATATGCTTGTAAATGATATTTTATCTTAGAGCACCAGGGTGATTTTGAAAAGCTCACTTAGATTTGTATCTGTTTATGTACAAATGTAAAATTCGGCCCCAACTGTATTGTGTAAAAAATGCACAACATATAAAAGCAATACAATAAGTTTACATTTACAATAAATTATAAGTGATGCCTATGTTTATCAACTAGTCAATAAAAACTATGTAAATTAATGTTATTCGATTATTTATTTATTAGATCATAGTTTACAATTAAAAAATATATTTTGTCTAGTTTTTATTCTATGGTTATAATAATTTGTTAATATGGTTTACGTCTATCTTATTTAAGTTGTAGAGTTCAAAATAACAATAATATTACCGATAAAAAAGGGCGTAGGTACCTGAGGTCCTGAGAATCCTGAGGTTAGATAGCAATCTGCGTCAGAAATATACATTTTGTGACGAATTGTACGAAATTAATGTTGCATTTAGTAAGAAAAAACCAAAGATCGGTCGACTATTCGAAGTCTTCGGAGCAAGCTTTTGTCTCCATCAGAAAGTCAGATTAGATGGTGCCTTATAAATATGATCTTACCGCCAAGTGTAATGGTAGTTAAGTTGGAATAAATTTGGCGTAGTTTTTACAAACCTATCGAGAACATGTGTAGATTTCGTACTATATAAATGTCAATTTTAGATTAAACTTGGCGATAAGGCAAAAGGTCGGGTTGTGTGTTCTGTTCTAACATTCATACCGTAGATAATTATTTCTCCCTATAAGTATTTAATTTTTTGTGAACTTTTTCAACAAGTTTTTCTAAAGTGTAGTTTCATTAAAACCTGAATATAATTATGGATTCTGGACCAATATTAGTTTTATTTTGTTTATGTAAAAGTAAGGTAAGTTAATTCAATACCCATTAAGGTTCCATAAACATTATTTTACCTGTTTAGTTTTATTTGTTTAATATAAATTATAGCAATAGAAACAATAATTGATTTATTACAGAAACATAAGTAAGTATACAAAATTAAATGTATAAGAAATAAACTAGTTATATGTATAAAGTAAAGTCAGCTCACATAGTGTATTTAATTATTAAAAATATTTATTTCAGTATACAATGATTACTCGATGTTTGACTTTTATTAAATAGCTAAAATTAATTATATATTATTATACTGTTGTCTAGTTACAAAACGAACATTACTAGAACAAATTAGACATGGATTGGAAAACAAACGGTCAGTCTCGAATCAAAAAAAAGGAATCAAAGAATAAAAAAAACGAAAGAGCCTGACATTGCACCTATCATACTAACTGTTACACGCGACTTCGTACGCATTGTAAGTTTCGGCACGACAGCCTTTGGTAGACTTGGCATTGACTGTACCTACTAAGTATACCTACGTAATAAAGTGTTATTCATACAAACAATATTATTAAAGCCTATGTTACTCAGCTAAAAAAAGCGTTGTAATAATGAAAAAAAAAATTAAAGTCGGTTGTGTAGTTTTTCAATTAAGTAAAGGGAAAGATATCTATGTTATTACAAACAAATTCTATGATCACTTTAGATTTCTAATATTGTTAGGTGTTACGTTTACGTTATAAATAACTCGATCGGATATTTAGCCTTATGATGATGTTAGTATGAAGGCCTACTTGATAAATTGAATACCTACTAAAATAGCAAACGTGCGTACAATATCGTCAAACTAATTTACTAATGAACAATCGATAGGGCATATAATAATATTCATAGTATGAATAAACACTACAATTATTGGTGAAACGTCTCGCTCTAGCGGGAAATTCAATTTTTTTTTTCTACGGTTTATTTATTGTGGCTGAACTGTTATATCTTTTACTAGTTTAAGCTACTTTGCGAACATAAACAATAATTTTCTGAGTAACCCTGTATCAATATTTGAGATTGGTTCTTTATATTAACTTACTAAATGATAAGTGTTTAAACAGTTTTAGTTTAGTTTAGCTTAATACAATACATTACATAGATAGATATTTTTTATATTATATATAAAGGTATTATACATATAAAATACCCAGAACACCCGGAATAAATATTTGCAGATCGTACAAACATTTATCCCAAGGCGGGAATGGAACCCGTAACCTCCGCGCCGCAGGCGGACCTTCGCCCGCCGCGCCACATCGGTCGTCATTGGTCGTCTATAGCTTTGTGTTCAATTAAAGGGCCACGGAGCTTATATTATCGTGATCTTAGTTACAGCTCCGGATGCATACCTACCATACTAGGTTAACATATACCTATATCTCATTTAAAAAAATACAGGATAGTAAGGACGAATGGGGCGGACGCTAGTCTACGATAAAGGCAGATAAGTATAATCCTTTTATCCTTTTATTCGTACCTTAATCCGTATTTGCTGGGTCTAATGCGCTCTGGGATGCTATTTATCATGCAGATTGCGTAGTCCATATCACTGACCCAGATACCGTATTGGTAGGTAGGTACCTAGTCTTATCTACCAGGGATATGGTACCAGTAATCTGCGACTAAACCACCCTGTATCATGGGTCTTTGTTATCCGAGAGCTATAATAATAGAGTTTACACACAAACAGCAATTACGACGAAGCCTTTCATGTCAACCCTCATTCCGTTCAGAAACATGAAGGCAATTTTCTAATAAAGGTAAAGAGAGATCCTAAATATTTGTCGAGAAACATTGCCTGCTTTTGACAACAGCGAACGTTGAAATTGTAACGCCAATTTAGCGAGTCAAGATTTTGTATCACACGGTCACAGAATATTGTACTGTGTGGAGAGATTATTCATGAAGAATTAAGACTTATTCAAATAAAACAGATTTCCTATTATTTCCTGCTATGTATAATATTTTTATTTCCTACTAAGGCGTTCTATAGTTACGCCGAGTATATTAACTAAAAGGATATTGATGTAAGTGTAATTAGGTATATTCTGATATTCAATTAAATACTGCATTAAATGTTTATAAAAGAGTGCTTTAATTTAATTTGTGACATGTAATTCAATCTTATTACTGTATCTGTTTATTGAAACGAAAAAAAGTACGTTGGTAAGTATTTATTATGTTGATAAATCCATGGAGCCAATGCGTCCCGTCTATGTATTTATTTTAGTTGTATGTATTGTATATGCTTAGAAGGTAATTGAGTTCGTGTATTTAAATAAATCCTTATTTATATTATTTCGAAACCCCTTCGGTTAGCAATGAGGAGCAATCATTCGAAAGTATTTCTATTGTATTGAGAAAATTGAATCAAAGGAGCTTACGTATCAATATCAGTAATGAAATTGAAACCCGGAGCACTGAGCACTTTCGCGTGAAACATTGATAGCGTGATGAGATTGCAGGCTTTTTGGCCTTCTCAAACAACTTTACAGTGTAGGTTCAGTACAGTACCTACAATACCGTGTCTTAGCATAAGCTTTTAGTGAAATCTGAATAGGTTCTATCTAGGCAAACGAGTTACACCGCAGGCCGCATCATCATTTAACATCAGATGTGATTGCGGCCAAGCGTTTGCCTTTAATATTGCATAAAAAAGTCGGTAGACAAAATGTACCTATACCATAGACTACGTTTTCGTCCAAAATAGGTATCCTAGAATATCTTTTACTATCTATACTTACATCAAAAGTGATTTAAACTTAATTAAATCTGTAGTAAAAATTTTTGTCTGGGTATAAATATCCTCGGTCATTTTTTTACATTAGCTACTTATTGTGTGTTTCAGTCATAGAAATCAAGTATCCCATAACTTATATATGGTAGATCGGTGATACACCAAACTCAAAAAACACATTTTAAACATTTGAGATTTAATAAGTCATCAAAAAACGCAATGATCTTGTGTAGGTAAGTATATTGTGGACCATACAAACTATCTTAGTATTCAAAGTATGTTGTGACAATATTAACGTGATTTTGCATATTTTATAAAAGCTTCAAAAATTTTAATGTAGATAGATGAATAGCATTAGCATTAGATATAAGCATAACCTAAACATTAGGATAAGAATATCATTTGACGCAAATATCTGAGGTCTTAGTCCTCATATATTTTGCGTCAGATGTTATTTAAATTCATGAATATGAAGGAGCTTTATCCAACAATGATCTATAGATTTTAAAGGTAACTTTAATAACATTTGAGCAAGATTCGGATGATATACCTTCATCGAACCCAAAAGCTTTTCGACGAAGCTAAAAATAAGTATACCTACCTACCTATATTTTAAAGATAAATCTAGTTAAAGTTTATTCTGTTCTCTATATTTAGGTAATTATTATTTTTACTACCTAATCTCTATCAGAATATAAGTAGAATACTGCAAGAGAGTAGTAAAAAATAAATATTTGTTTTTGTAGTTAATCCTTATGTTATTACGACGCACTGATAGACACGTGGTTATTACAAATTCCATTTTAATTTTGATATCTTATTTACCGTATGCTTACTTGCTAATTACGGGCAGAGTCTGCCCGTAATTAGCAATGTATTCAAAATACGGTCTGCCCGGCAGACCGTATTTTGAATACATTGGGCTCAGACTAAGGGGATTACATCTCCCCATGTAATGTCGATTTACATGCAGATGAGGCTTACTAATGCCCCGAGCTCGTGGAATAGAGAAAACAAGCCGTAGGCACGGTTCATTTTGTACGGTACGGCCAAAGTTTGTACAATGTTTTACTTGGGAAAAGTTCTCTAACACGCTCAACGTATTGCTGCTACCAAGCTGAACTTTTGTCCACCACTTTTATCGATTGAAACTGCCCAAGTTGCCGACTAAAGAAAAAATATTTATTATCCGAACAGTTTGCAATTTAACAAGAACACATGAAGTGTGATGATAGCTTAATCTAAACTGAACTAGTGGAGTTGTTAAAGAATATTAAAAAAACTTTAGCTCATTGTGTGTGATTTTCTCATCTAATGATATTTTTTCAAGTAAACATGTGACATTAAAATCAGGTTGAACGTATTAGTTTGAGATCGGAAAGAATCAGGTCAGCAAAGCCAAGGCGGTAATCTAGTTTTCATCTTCTGACCGAAGTTGACACAGATTTCTTTATCAAAAAAAAAAAAAATCACATTTTCTAACAAAAATACTGAATTGAATGGTTCAGTATTATATCGAAAGGAAGTTTCTGTATTTCTGGGTTGAGTGAAGCGATAGCTAAAATCAACTTTGATCTTATAAATGGGAAGCTGGCAGCTATAAACAGATAAAAACACTAAATCAAAAATTCTTTATTCAGTAAAATCACGAGGATCATTTAAAATCGTTTTATATAAGGTGATTCTAGGTGCCAGTTTCACGAGACCGAAAACTTACGACTTAAATTAATAAATAAAAAAACTGTACCTACCTATTTAGATATATCTTTTGAGCGGCGTAGGTGAAATGAGTTAGCTAAGCTGCTTACTCACTTTGAAATTTTGGGGAAATCATTTTACATTCTGTATTAAGTATTCCCTCTACAACAGAATACAATATAGATTTCTATTGTTCTAATTAGGTTAACTTTACAGTCTGAAGTGAAGCGAATCTGCGAATAGTTGAGGGAAGTCGCGCAGTGAACTAGAAACTATCGATTCTCGTTATCCCAATCGAGTAATCCCTTGCTAATTGAATGGATTAACCATATTAACTAGTGTAATGGCGCTAAAGGCATCTGAATCTATCTGTGTTGAAAACTTATTGGATATTAGGATTCAGTGATTGAATAGATATCTACTTTATTAGAATTGGCTGAAATATTTGGACGAGCAGATTTAACTGAATTATGGACAAAACATGAATTCTTTACTCAGTATTTTTCTATGGAGTCACATTGAACGGCTTCAGATCATCAGATCAGCTCACTGTCACCGAAGACTTAAGTCACCGGAATACCGAGAAACGTAAAAAAATTAACAAGCTGTAAAATTACATTTGTTCCGACCTAAAAAATAAACAGTGTGCTTTATTCGCTTGGGACTAAATTGTGATGTGTGAAGTGTCCGTGAATGTTGCTATTTATTAATATCTTGACTTCTATACTTTAAACCACAATGTCTTCACCCGCAATAATAGGTATACAACGAACTGACATCTCGAAGTAGACTTTGAAGAACAGTAGCCGTAGCTATTATATCTATTAAAGTTACACTACGCGGTGAACTGAAAGGTACCCGAACTGTGCCGCAAGATACTATGTCGGCCGCGCAATGTGACTCAAATGGTACGAACCTTCGTATATCGTTTCGATATAGACGTCAGGTACCATGTGATTGTGTCAGAATACGTAATTGTCCAAGTTGAAATGTTGTTTGTGTGAAATGCGTGAATTAGAATCAAACCTCAAAAAGGTGCAAGAACATGAGCCCCAAAAGTTGTACCACAGTCGACCCAGTAAAGTGGTTGTTAGCACTGTTAGCAGTACAATAAATAAACTCGGTCGCACATACTTTCAGAAACAAATGGCGAAGGGTCAACTGAGCATTTATATGGATGCCTTTGGAACCATTTAAAAGAATCAACCCGAGTACGAATATCTGGGGTATCAAAGCGTGTACGAATTAATTAGCCCAGTAGGTACTTCCTGCTCTTAATGCAGGTTTACTTCTTGACCATACGATGACAATATATTTACCAATGGCGTCTGTACAGTTTTAAAATCAAACTATCCTTTTCACTTCTAAGCGCGGAGTGGCTCTCAACGTAAAAAAAGAGGCAATTTTACCAATTCTGGTGTAGACCAGAGTAAAATATACTGTGTGTTTTTCGTATTTGTATCTACACCATGAGCGAGCCTTGGAACTTGGAATATGTTACATGCTCGTAGACCCTCTACGAGTATCTACGTAGCCGTGTTTTTGGTTTGCGGTGATAATTTACTAAAAGTGGAAGACAGAGGTAATGAATGGTAGTAACATTATTGAAAAAATGTTACAGGGTATATTTAAATTAGACGCGTTTTTCTGAACAAAGTTAAACGTTATTCAAAATCATTTCCATCAGTAAGAAATCTTTCGGTCTTAAATATTGACTTTCCGCGCCAGCTTGCTTGGCGAGACCAAATGCAGTTACCAAACTTTGATGAAATTTCGAGGGGCGAAGAAAGTCGGGATATTTCTTTGAAAGAGATTCTTGAGATGCGATTGATATTAATTGGCAAAGCTGCCGGCGGGCAGCCGCGGGCTTTACGATCGTCTAATTCCAAAATTGATGGTAATAACGATGCTGAATAAACTTTACATTTTAGTGGAACAACTATATATCTAGGCTATCCTCTTTATTTATAACATAAATGTATTAAAAATTCTTTCTATTTTCGTCGGTTTTTAAAAATCAGAATCGATGATGATTCGAAGCTAAATTCGGGTCTAAGCACTAATTTATTAATACTCAGTGTTATGCAGATATCAGTAATTAAAATTAAAAAAATATTGAATCACTTCATACCAGATATAGTTTAAAATCAAGCTCGTTATCGGATAAAAAAGATCCGAACAAAATATTTGTTAGTGACATTTTATATCCTCGAAGTTACTCCGACGGTAACGAGCAGTAACGAGCTATTAGTGTAGCTAGCTGCAGAATTTTACCTAACTTTTAACTGGCGAGCACAGACGAAAGTTAAAATAACCAGTTGACGTTTCTTTAGAAAATGTATGTTGTTATACATGGAAGCGATATTTCGTATCGATTATAATATAGATAGCTAGATATCTTCATTATTATGCGTTTCATATTATTCGAAGAAAAAATACCTTTGTGATAAAAAAAGGTTCTGCAAAATAATTAATAATAACTTTGAAAAAAAATTTGATATCCTCTATATCAAGCCATCTTCATTATAAATAAATTCTTTTTTTTTCAAAGCTATATATTTGCAGGACCTTTTTTTCATAACGTAGCTGTATATTTTTTGCAAATTTTTTTTAGAAATTTCGAATAATATGTAACGCGCTAAAAGCAAAAGTTGAAGTAGGTATAAATAATTATATTACATGGATCTATCAGAAAAAGGATAGGATATTTATTTGGTTATAAGACACTGTGTCAACCTTATGATCATAGAAATCGAAAATCATTGGATATATTAAAAACTTATATACACATTAAAAGTGCCTTGTGCAAAACTTTAGGCATATCTCTGTCATGACATCCTCTTGTGTCTTGCTTAAGAGTCCCCGCAGACTGCAGACTTTTTATCGGCCGATAGCTTGGTCGGCTTCCGATTCAGTATAAAGACTGAATTACTGTAATGTGCGCATCTGCATACATCTCCATACTGATTACCTACCGACCAAACTATCGGCCGATAAAAAGTCAAGTCTGCAGTCTGCGGGGGCCATAAGTGTCTATTAAAAAAGCTATTAGGATGTCCGAAGAATACCTGCTCTTTCAATACTATTTTTTGTTTATCTTTTATCTCTCCAGTAAAACAGTATTTTCCTTTGTTTAAGATTGAGGGAATAAAGTTTCTTGAAAGCATAGTAATTGTCTTGTAGCTTGTCCAACAAAGATTCGTTCGCTTACCTATTTTGATTAACTAAATGAATAAAAAGTTGATGAAGTAACAAATGAAAATATCTACTAAACAGCATTTATAGATGATTCTCATAATAACTTAGTTCACCAAATATACCGCATTTTCATGAGTGACGCTCAAGTATTTTAGTCTGTCATACATTTTATTATTTTTCCTTTATTGCCAACAGCCATTTAATATTCGGAGTGCGAGTTATTTCGGACACCACACATTATTAATGTGTGATCCGTGACAATCTCTATAATCACGCTCATAATAAAAATAGGTAGAGCTACTTTTACTACGACGTAATTTCATATGCTAGCATGTTTTTTATCTCTCGTCACATTTATAATTATATCGTCACATTTATATGTGTTTGTGGAGGCCTAATCAAAAATGGAACCGGAACTGAGGGGTTCCAGTTACATTTTTGTATAAAATATAAGCGGCGCGTGGTTTGCTTGTTTTTTTTTAAATTTAATTCAACGATGGTTGAGCCTTCAATCTATTGTAAAACGTCAAAACTCGGTTGCTTTCATAGTAACGTAATCGCTACACTGAACTATTATAGTCCGAGAGTTGGAATTAATATTCCTATCATAGATATAGAGACATATAGATATCAGAAAAAAAAACAAAAATTGTCTGTTCAATGTTATCATGTTTTGATCAATCGCTGGGTTGAGATCGAAAGGATTGCATTTCAGCAGACACAAGATTATTAGGTTCAGGTATGCATTGCATATCCTTGGAAAGCAATCCATTAATTGACATGTAATTTCTGCTCGATCGTTCTATTCCAATGTTCTTTGTCTGAGCAATAAAGCAAAGTCAAAGTGAGCGGTTAAATAAATTAAAGCGCATTAGAATCCCAATCGCAGTTTCGCAGTTGCAGCTATAAAGGAGCTAATCTAATCCTGTTTCCAATAGCGATTTCATCTCACTCTCATGGCCGTAGATTAGTCTGAGAGACTACTACGATTTTTTTACATCAGTCACAGTCATAAGCTTATGTATAGTTCCTAGATACGACAGTCGAAACTCTTGGTGTTTTAATCCTTGTCGAAATACTCGCATCTAAGGCTATGCAATTGTGAGTTTAAATACTTAGTCGATATAAAATGCAGTTTTAAACACAATACCTTCAGTACAAAAAATAAAAAGTCAATATAACGCCATAGAGATTTTAATAAATGAAGCAGCTTGACTTGGAAGGTTGATGATCAGCTCTTGGTCTAGCTAGGAGCTTTACCGCCAGCTAAGCTATTAATTTCACTTCAAAACGTCCATTGCACACTAATACTCTTTCCGAGCTCTAGCAATATTTTTTGTTCGCGCTTAAAAGCTGCTCAAACAGACAAATGTAGTATCACACAGTTTACGGAAAAATGACAGAACTTTCTAGAAAATTGTTGCATAGACGATATATTTTATTTGATATGTTATTGATCTATTTATCTATTGTATTTTTTTTTTGCTTTTTTGTTTTGTATGCTTTTGTTATTGTTTTACTGTGTTTTGTTATTGTACCTTTGTTGTGTGCCAAAAATCTCTCTCTTTCTCTCTCTTAGGTAAGTACGTGTAAGTTTAGCTTTTTGGAAAACGCTCGTCTGGAAAAGTAATACGACCGTAGATTTTTTTTTTAATAAATGGAATGAATTTTAAATCAATCAACTAATGGTCTTAAATCTTTTTTATGTTTGTCCTTGATCGACTTTCTTTGTGATGTAATTAGTTTTTATAGATAGAGATAATCTCTTAACATCAGATAAGCAATAGATAGATAGATAACACTTTATTGCACAAACGGAAAATACAAAAAACATCTTGAAACTAACTTAAAAATAGCAATTTATTGGAACTTTTAATATATCAATATAGAAGTACTTACCTATTATTTTAGTTGTGCACCTGCACAATGCCTTCAGATATTACTGAGTATTGTAATGTTTGTGGGAAAAGTGGGACGTGGACCTATTGGAGGAGCGGAACTCGACGATTTGCAATATTCTACGTGATCCTATAACATTGCATGTTATGGTGAATCTAATATAAAGCTGACACAAATTGTACCATCGCTTGTTTCTTACTTTTTTATTTACATAAAACGTTTGTGATATATTCATTAAAACCTTTTTAAACGTTTTTAGACTTTGACGTGTCTATGTCATCTGTCTGTTATATCGTAAGTCCTAGACGAATAAAAGAAGCGATATAACATTAAAATTTTACAAATATAGAGAACATATACGAGAAGCATTTACCGTTAATCCTTATGATACTTTCGTTCACAAAACCCAATTAATATTAATATCAGCTTTCAAAAGCGTTAATTTTTAAAATAATGTATCCAACTACCGTAAAGCATTTTCAGATTGACAAATTTAGGTCTATAAAGCAGTTTTTAAACCTTACTAAGTATACCTTAAATTTATTGCTGGGTAAGTGCAGGTAAGTAGTCGTAGTGGTAGAGACGTGACTCGACTACCTGTGTGAAATATGGAGCTGACCCAATTGATGTCTCAGCTTCGACACTGGTACATCAATGTCAGCAGGTAACTACTTAATTTTTTTTTTTTTTTATTTAACCTATACTTTCCCACTGCTGGGCAAAGGTCTCCCCCATTCCCCCCTCCCAGGGGGGAGACTACTTAAATAAGAAGAAAAAAAATAGTTATTACGAGATTCAAATACCCAGAACTATAATAGTTGAATTGACTTGGTAGTTAGTATTTTTGCATCCATTAAAAAATAAAAAAAAACGAACGTTAGGGTTTTTATGACAGATCTTGCCCGTTGTACCTAATATTTATTTCTGGCGTCAAGCTGTGTTCGTATTGGTGTATTCCAGTTTGAAGAGATATCGGGATAATTATAGGCACAATAGTTTATAACCTTGCATCATAGAGTGATGGACGCAGAGAGATGACTAACGTTACGACAATGTTAATGGATGTCTGCCCGTTCTATCACTTATTCTTATAAAAAGTCTACAAAACACAATAAAATTTATTAAGCCAGTATGTGCACAAAATCGTTACCAAACGGTTACGAATTGAAAACGTCTGAGGTTAGATGAACGGGGCGGTCTTGGCAGCCCTTTCTATCGACCCCCGCTCTAATTAAGA
Source organism: Ecliptopera silaceata (assembly GCA_932527185.1). Classification (NCBI taxonomy): domain Eukaryota; kingdom Metazoa; phylum Arthropoda; class Insecta; order Lepidoptera; family Geometridae; genus Ecliptopera; species Ecliptopera silaceata. The sequence continues at coordinate 7,299,142 of OW052193.1, read as the reverse complement.
AGTTTTCCTTCGATCGACATAAATTTTATTACATGGCCTGTCCTGAAACTTTCAACAAAATGAAATTAGTCAAACGGATTTCTAATTTTAAGGCTATACTAACTGATGGACGCGCTTCGCCTGCGTGTTCAGACGGACTGCATGTTTGCAGTCGTTGATGAACATAATCTAGAATCATAGTAACATTTTAAAATGTTTAAAACGACCAAGAAGTAAAACGTTTAAGAAGAAAAAACAGGTTTTCTAATATATGAAAAATGGTCTCTCAAGTAAAACATCATCCCCTAACACTATCATTAGTGTCAAATTGGGAAGGTATGAAACGTAAGTGGATTTGGACCCCGTATAATTGGATAGTTTGTAGGTACATTTTGTTTTGCCCGAACTTAAGTCGGGCTATGGAAGAAAATAATTTACAAATGAGGCTAATAAATCGCATGACTACCGTTATTTAGCGAGTAAGTAGTCTTATCTGAATAACGTTAATTTGTTCGCCATGAAGCTCGTTGTCGAGCTGGTTTAGTCGTAGCGTGAGGTCCGTCTGAATACTGTGAAGTCCGCGCCACCCGACTCTTTGAGGAAAGTCTTTCGAACTCGTAATAGGCTCAGCACTTTGTGATTAAGCATTGTTAGAGTTAGTAATTACAACGTTTCTTTGTCGTAACTCGCAGGCTTAAGAAAGTTTTTTTATTATTATGACTAGCTTTTACCTGCGGCTTCACTTTGCTGAAATAAATGTACTGTATTGTGCGTAAATATACCTTCATGATAGCTTCACAAAGCGTTTTGCTTGGTCGCGTGAGCCGCTGATCCCCTTATTTATTATTCAGCTGCTCATTTATAATATCCGGCCCACAGATTATAGACACAACATTTTGACTTAGAAATACCTAAAGCCAGGGAATAATGTGAGTTGATTGATAGAGTGCTTTCTACCCGTTCATCTATCACAGTCATTTTGCCGGCGGCCCAACAAAAAATTGTAAAAAAGTACAACCTGACGCGACACTAACAATGTTACCGCGTAGGTTTTGAATCTAAGTACATCTCTTTGAGCGAACCGATATTTTATGATTTTGACACCTTACCTCGCTCCCGAAATCTTAATTGGAGTTATTAATTAAAAGGAGTTAAGGTGCTTTATTTCAAATTTGGGTTATCTTAGAAACGGTAGTCAAGGAGATAAGGATGATTTATAAAATAAAATATCTGAAGGTAACAGACGTTGCAACGCTGTTGGTTGTGTATACTAACAAACAATATTTAGGTACATTTTAATTTTTATATGTTCGCTAAGGAATATAAAAGTAAACTTATAATTAACAAAAGCTTATAATATTTTTAAAGTTTTTAAGCATAGCTTGCTATGAGATTTTAATAAACCTCCGGTGTGCAGTTACGAACAAAGTAAACGTAAGTTGATAGAAGCTTGGAGTTCACTCGAGTGAAGTCGACACGCGCCGTTGTCACTCTCACAGTCTCACTGCACACTGCAGTCCTCGTCTGCACTCGGCTTTATGATTTAGGGACGTTCTTTATGGAACTGACACACAGTCTTAAAGTAAATTCACAAAAAAACTTACGACGGTATTTTCAAAATGTACATAATACGTACGTACCTCTGTATAAAAAACGTTTTGGTAGTTTTTATGAGTAATTTATATTACTCATAAATTCTCTACCAAAAAGTGTACATCGTGTTAGTGGTCCATTCAAATGATTGTTCCATTATGTGGCAATTTCAATAGCCTTATCTGGATTTGATGCCTTTAGAGTGCATGTGGTAGGGTACAAAAAAGGCGTGTGAAAAAAAGGTGTGACATAACGGGAAAAAACATTCTCCTTGTGTTACAATGTGTGGGAGGTGTGACTCAACAGGAATAACCGAAAAGGCAGGACATCAAGTGTAGCATGCTTTGTAAATGAGTGTTAAAAATGTGTTGGATGTTTGGGTATCGATCATGCCGCAACAGAAGGTCTGATTTAAATGAAATGTAATAGTGTGTTAACTTGGATTAACTTTAGTGATTTTTTATCCTGAAAAATTAACAGCAATTAAAAGGACTAACGAAAAACAATGCGAACAAGCTAGTAATTACCAATTGATATATAGTTTACAAAAGCAGTCAGAGCAAGCCGACCAAAGACAGATGGACTTTGTTAAAGAAGCCTTTGATTCATATAACCAAGTTTTAACTAAGTATGTTTCTTAATTGTTATGTTGTATTTTAGTGTTAGAACTGTTAACTTTGTGGGATAAAATATAATACTTTTTATTTATTATTTTATTGTTTCTTAATTCTTTAGCGCGTGTGTAGTGTAAAGATAAGTCGGCAGTCAACTATGGGACTTGTGCTAAAGTTCTGTCTAGTACCTCTAGCACCAAGCCGGTCGCGACAGGCGTACACTACTTCAACCTAACTTGCAATGTAAAATGCGTTATATTTCACTGTCTTTAGATATATTATGCTTTAAAAAAGTTTTGAGTCACTTTACCTCTGCTGATGTATGGGCAAGGATAGTGATTGCATCTCTCCCACAAATATCCGACAATATAGATTTATTCCCTTCAGTTCTTAAAAGTAAGCATAGTTTTTTTGTATGAATGTATAAATTTACACAGGTTGTCAGAAGTGCGAACTTTAGCACCAATGAATTTTCTTAAGCGATTAATGTCATGCAACATTTGATGTATTATTGTAAACTTCATTTAAAACATATCGCACATATACTTCGTAAAAAGGTCATAATAGCAAAAATATAATGCAGATGGTGCAGTATTCGGTAAGTAATACGTCTGTCTGTGTCTGGTCTTGTCGAATTGTTCAGCAGCTCAGACTCTTTTCCTTCACTTCACAGGCAGTCACTTCTTTTGTTTGTCGTTTTGGAGCTGAGCGATTTATTGCGAAACTTCGAGGAAATGCACTTTTACAATGCTCCTACGGAAAATATGATTTTCTAAGTTTCTAGGTCCATAAGATATGTCATTAAACTTTTTTTTTAAATAGGTAGATACATTACCTTATTTATGGATGCAGCTGCACACTCGAATTCCAGCAAATCGATATATAGTAGTTATATTACTATAACTATAATTTAGTTTTAAAACAAATATAAGCTAAACTTATTGTGTTCTTAATAAAAAGATACGGTTACGTGTCGTGTATTGAGTTCAAATTAAGCAAATCATATTTCAAGCAAGCACTCGGCGTTGCTCTCCGAAACTTGGAGACTTGCCAATTTTTTTTTTAATATACCGTCGTCTTTCGCGCCAAGATTCGTATGATATTAAATTTTACCTGAGCGCTGATATATGAAGCGCGGGGGAGTCTGAGGAGCAGCAATTTCCTCAGCGGAAGTGTCGCCAAGCAACATGGCATCGTCGCCCGGGGCCTTGTCTCCAAAATATGGCTCTGATGTAATGACTTGCGTTATTTGTACATTTTGTTAATGCCATAGGTTGTGAAAATGATCCTTATTTATATTTGAAACTATCACGGTTTTGAAAATAGTTTTCATTATAAACGGGATATTTACCATGATTTGTGAGTCTGATTATTTCCCGATATTTCGGCACAGTTGCATGCGCCATGATCACGGGTCGAACTGAAGTCTTTGCAAGTAGATATAAAAGTAATTGGCAGACATACCGGTCTACCCTCTTTCGCACTCTTTTATTACGAACGATACTACCATCGGTTTCACTCTCACTTTCATGATCATGGCGCATGCTACTGTGCCGAAATATCGGGAAATAATCAGACTACAACAAATCATGGTAAATATCCCGTTTATAATGAAAACTAGATCCTTATTTTATCTCCTCGAACGCTTTATTTTCTTGCCGCCTGACGACCATTCCTTACAGGAACATAACCCTAGAAGTGCCGAATACTGCCTGACGACAACTGTTGTTTTTATTACCATACCAACTCAAGGATCATATTATTTTAGTACGTTGTAATGATGAGGATATTCATCGAATACGTTGATCGTTGTAAAGCTTCTATTCGGAACAGGAAAATGAAAACCGATACACCATTAAGTCGTGGGCGTGTGAGGGTGTAAGGTCACATTTTTTTGTCGTTATATTCACAAAGGGAGTCAGTAATGCGAGAGTTTTGACACACAATTAATGTATCGCTAAAAGTAATAATGAGACATGACTTGTACTTACTGTGATAAAGTATTTGTGGATAATAGAGAAAAGATTTCGAAATTTACATCGATAATTCCTGTATTAAGATTTTATTTTTGTATTTTAAAATACTTCTTCGCTGGGCGCTTATATAAAACATGATTTTATAATTATATGCCTATTTAAATGTTTTTTTATTTATTTTCAATTATTAATCATAACGTTTTATCTCTTGCCGTTAGTATTGGTTTATGGAAAAATGCTTTTTTCATATTTTCTGATATAAAAACGATATAGCTAGTAAGTTTAATAATTGATGTGGGTAACTAAGTAAACATAGTGAGTGAGGTTCTAGATTAGTTTGAAACTGCTTATAATATTTGGTGTAACCTCTCATCTTAGTAGTCTCATCGGCTATACAAGTTTGAAGCGCCGCCGCCTCCGCCGTAGTTTGCACTCTACAAACGACGTGGCTTGGAACTCAACTCGTTGCCAAATTCCTTGTAATATTCAAGCAAGCCCCGATGGCTCAAGATTTATTTACATTTTATTTTTCTGAATTTGCATGCAAGTGAAAATTGTTTCGTCTAGGGACAAACCAGCAGTTTTGTCGAACATTTTACCTGTCAATGGGACAAACGCTGGCGCTGAATATTTATTTACTCTACATTTCAATAAATATTTCACACGGAAAAGCGAATTTGACTTGAGCGAACGAAATAATCAAAATATATCCCAGATGGAATTTGTCAAACTTTTTTAGACTAATATCACGGGACCTTTTAATACGAAAAGGTTCGAAGAAATTAAAAAGAATATTCTTAGTAGTTTTGTACTGTACAAAATTGCGTTGCTTTTCCGTAAACAAAACACGGCTTGTAGATAATAAACCCTCTGGAGAGTGCTATATAAGGAAGGAAATCCACATTTTTTGTTGGCGAAGATCATTAAAAGGTTTTGATAAAGCCAGGTGAGCCACAAAACTCGGCTTACAATGTTTTTAATTAGGTTGAAAGCCGTTTTTGAAATCTTGTTCAAGGATAAAGCTACTTATTTCATAAAAGCTTTGTAATCTTGTCCTGTCTACTATAGAACACTTCACAAACTGAAAATAATGTAGTTCCAAAGATAAAATAAAACACTCGAGATATCGTAAAAAAGTTAGCACAGACTTATTGCAAAATATTGTTTTACAACAAAAAATCACAAGAAAAGGAATCACAGTCAATGAAAGGAAGCAATATAGTGCTTACTACAAGCTGTTTTATTTATTACACTTGAACTACTCTGTTCAAAGGTAAAACAATAGAATAAAAGCATTTGTTTTCCGGAACTTTACTTAACAACCCAGGTTAATTAATTCATTTTTTTTTTGTTGAACTGTTGTTTCTACTACATTTTATTTATGTTGTTCTAAATCAGATTTTTAGACAAATATTAATTCATTCAATATCAGGACAGAGAGCGAAAGATATACTTAAACGTTTGAAGACTTTTAAACCCGCAAAGAGGTCCTTAACTTCTAAATTTGTTTTATACTTATCTTTGAAAATATTTTTTTTTATTTCATTATTAATATACTTAATATATATGACATGTCTGAAATTGTTACCGTCCTTTTTTAGTTTTTTTTAGTTATTTGACAAACACCTAGTTGTATTGTTCTAAAGTGTTAGAGACGTTTTGAGAATAATTTCAAGGTTGTTTACTTATAGAAATAATAACATTAATTTCCCTCATCAATCAATTTATAAAAGTCAAATGAAATTGTCTCCAAGAAAATCGAATGATAAATTATTCGCGAAACTAATTTGGCTACTGGGGCAAAAGTTTGTCGTTCCACCCCGAACCGAACTTGACTAAATAATTTATAGGGTGGTACAAAACGCAATAAAAACTGTGACCTTAGAAATATTTTATGGACCTTAAAACTTTTTACTTAAGTGGGCCGTAACTTAACTGTCATAAATTATGTTTCACTTACTTAACTTGTCACTGTTTGCCGCTGCAGGGTTTGTAAAGTTTCACAGTTCTGAATATGTTATTTCTTATGAAACAAGTTATTTTACAGTATTCCTTCGCTATGTTTATTGAGTCGAGCTAGTTGCCTAGATTTTTTTCCTTTTAAACTAGTAAACTTACGTCCAATTTGTCCAAAGTACGTAAGTTTACTTATCCTCAATGAATGCACTGTGTTGCTTTGACTTTTCTCGTTATAAAAACTTATTTTATAGAAAGTATACAAATACAATTAGATAAAATTTTTATAAAATCAGTAAAACACCAATTTTTTTGTATATTCATTCAAAGCCATTGTCAATGTCAAGTTCAATGTCAGTGTCTAAATTAATTTAAAAAGTTGCTAAATGAAATCTCAAAGTAAAAATGTTACTTGATACAAATTGAATTCTCTTAGTTCACACAATAGTCTCTAATGGAGAATGGAGCCGAAACGAATTGACTAAAGTGAAGCTGGGATATTTCACAAAAACGATATCTTCATGGACTTTTCAACGGGAATTGATTCAAAACTGACACAGTAACAGTTTGACAGTACAGTAGATATGGCATATTGATATCAACTTTATCGGAAAAGATGTCTTTAAATATGACAGATAAAAGTATAGAAAAAGGATATAGGTAACAGGAGATCAGCTAGACTCAAAGCTACGACAAAACAAGTGACTTTCATAATGTATTTTATCTTCCGAACTTCCGAAAAAACTAGAGTTTAATACCTACAATAAAATGAAAAAAAATGCTAATTTGACATATTTTTTTCATTCTGTTGTAGGATCATTGCCATTGAAGTTTGCTCACAACGGCATATTTATTCGCAATGTCCAGGGGATTTACACGATTCCATTATTTTTTCAATATCGTATGGCGGCAGAGCCGTTAGACCAATACAATGGACCATAAAGGCTTAGTGGGCAGCTTATGGGCGCCCTCGCGGCCACCGTCACAACAATTGCCTCGTTTTTCATTTACAGCCCATTAAACCCACGACTCCCGCTATTACCCCACTCATAAACATACAATATACACAGTGGCAACTTAGCGCGGAGATTACAGACAAATTATCAAAGCTCTGGGGGAAGTGTGGCTGAAAGTGGCATAAAAACTGCACTTGGCGGGTTCATTTAAAATGTTTCGCAATTTCCTCTTTGGAATCACTTTATGTTATCATAAACTAACAGAATATTCTATGGTGGTTATTAAGGGACAGTTTTAAGTTCATTTATTCACCTTAGTTTTACAATTCTGAAACGAATGTGTGTGTTATGTGAGAATTTGTCGCAAACCAAAAACTCATATGAATGTAGTCAGTTATTCCATTTTTGACATCATATAGGGCTTATGTCTACTTTTCGCTCTTTCAAATACTTTTCAGTGGGTAAGTGGATTCGTTTGTCATCTTCTATTTCCTTGTACCAAGCAACTGAATGACGGGGCGGAACGAGGCCTTTGAGCAATTCTGATTCCAATTTGAAACTGGACGCAGACATCCTTTTCATAGTGAAATAATTTACTGCGAGAGACAGCTTTGCTTACACAATATCTACAGTGTACGAGATTTATGTCAGTATCAGTACAACATATGAGATTAGTCACGTGGCTTATCATCCAGATAATGGATGTCATTTCCATAAAGTTTGATAACATTTCCGTCTATACGTCAATTTGGAGAAGACATGTCTTTGGAATATAAGAAAACAATACCTTCCTGATACGGAAAGCGTTTTCTTCATTTCATAAGAGGCTCTGAAATCAATATTTTTATTCAAAATTAAATCAATAAAAGTTTATTGAGTGAAATCACAAAGATCACTTAGAATCGTCTTCTTCTTCACTTAGAAATTTTCACATTTGTGAATGTAGCAACAGTTTCTAAATAGTTTTCGTAAATCAACAATGACATTGGCGTAAAATCGCAATTTATCCTTGAAGTTCGCAAAAACAGAATCCAATTATTATACAAAATAACTGTATAACAATAGCTGGACTTGACATTGACAGTTAAATACCATTGTTTAGCAATAATATTTTTAATCAAGCGTCTGTCAAAGTTTCAGGTGTTTATAGAGTGTGCAATAATTGTTCACGCGATCTGTTGAAACTCAGTATTGTATATTCTGCCAAGAGTTGGAAAACGTCTTTATGCAACAGTGAATAAGTCCGATTGATTTATTTTTATAAAAAAAAAATAGATATCTATTAAGAAGAAAATGCACTTACCCAATAAAAATAAAAATGTTACATTTAATTGCGTTGTTTGACTAAATTGTGTTTAAAAATTTAGGAGGAATTATAAACTGATATAGTAAATATTATACCAAAGAAATGGTAAAAAACAATTACTGATTATATCTATAGTTGCAAAACTAATCATAAGTTTGTGCAGTATAAAACATTGCAAACTAAGTATTTTCTTTATGTAAAAAACCTGCCATAGCAGGACATTTACTAAGTTACGTAGGAGTAGGACGTATTTACACCCACGTGTATGTCTCTGAATGGGCAATGTGACACCTTTAACAAACGTGAAAGACTACTAATGAATCTAATTCCCGAAATGTTTTCAACTGTAATGTTTTAGGCACATTAATGCGGTCGAAATTCAATAACCTAGTAGAATTTGGTTAAATATTTATATTCATTGATTTATTCACACGAAAATTACGGATAATGCAGTATTCACAAAACACACGTCACGTTGGCCACGTTATAAATAAATAAATTATTCAGTATTCATGGACATTCGCACATAACACTATAGTCCCTAACTAGGGAAAATATGTTACATAGAAACGGACAAACGAATCATATTATGTAGGGCTTTTAGTGACTGAAGGGTCCCGATTGTATTAAATTGTATCGTAATCAGTTCGTCTAAGCAAAAGCTAAGGTTCACCAACGTACGTATTTTGGGATCGCGATAAGCGTGTAGCCAAACACTTTCAATATTCGAATGTTAGTGAGCCGAAGATTGTAATATAACCGCTGTCACACGAAGAGAAAAAAAATGAACAGTTAGCCGTTTACAGGGTTTCGGAGTTGCACACGCTACGTACACGTTACGTTGGTGAACCTTAGCTGCTGCTTACACGAACCTAAAATTTAGCACGATCGGGGCCAAGGAATGATACAATGTAAAAGCGTCAAAGCACTAAGCAAGATTATATGTACATAAAACTTACATCACATTGTTTCCATAGACCTTTCTCCTAACCTAATAAAACAAAAATTGTACCTACCTAATGACCGCCTTTTCTAGAATAAGAAAAATTAAATAATAAAACAGCGCACTGAATATTCGACAAAGAGATATTGGTTAAACGTACCTACAACCTTTTCAAAGATTAGCAGGTTTTCATAATAATGTTCAAAGGGATGATGTTATTTCATTTTATACATTCCGGTCTTTGCGTAGGATCAATGCGTGGGCGAGTCCAAATATTATTTTGACGTTAGCCTAGTGACGGTAGGTAAGTAGGTAGTTTATTTGAAAGTATTTTGATAATTTGACCCTTAAATACTGTAATGAAACGACGCTGGCTACGCATAGACTGATTTATTTCAATAAACATAACTACCCACATCAATATATATCTGGAGTATACCATAGAATATACAACATCTTTCCCCTTGAGGAAAATAGGTTGAACACAATTGAGTAATAGAAATAATTAGAATAAGGAATTAAATAATAGCATGCATATTTTAACAGTTTAAAGCATGCATTAGATAGGTACATAATTATGCTTCATGAAATATTTATTCAGCTAAATTTATCAGAAACAATGAAGCCGTTTGGCGACACACCTACCTACTTAGATAAATAAAATTTGTTACATACAATTCACTTTCTATGCAATTAATAACAAAACAATTTTTCATAAAAGTGCGATGATTAGATTAATAAGATATAAATATCTACAAGTACCTATACAAATACTTTTAAGGTACTACATATTCTATAGCGCAACGGGTATCAGTGTTTACCGAACCTTTTTACTTCTGTACGTTATCTAAGATTCTTTTCTTAGCTTCACGAGCGGCTGCCCTTTCAACACGGTTCGTTGACCTTGCATTGGATTCTACATGTACACCGAGCGCATTTGTACCAGTATTTTCAATCATTTCTTCGGTCGGATCATCATACACACTGCTACTATCACTCCCTACGTCCTCTCCATGCAAAGTTTCATCAGCGAAAGAAGGCGACGTATCAACTTTTAATAAATGCCTACGGTTACGGCGATAAACCCTTCCTGCTTCATCTTTCACAAAATATGAACGTGGTTGAACTGCTCGACCCGTAACTCGTGCCCCCCGTCTTTTATTACCATCCACAGTGATTACCTCATCACCTGGATTGAGAGCAGGCAGTTCCCTTGAGCTGGCATCGTAACGGGTTTTCGCGCTTGCTTGTTTACTCATTATATTTTGATAATCAACGGTATTGTCCCTAGCCGGATTAAGCTTATTCAAATGAATCGGAAGTCGTGTGTTAAGTTTTCTACTCATAAGAAGTTCTGCCGGACTCGCGATACCGTCCCGCGGAGCCGTTCTGTAGTTCAACAAACTTAGGTAAAAATCAGTACCATCATCCAATGATTTTTTTAATAAAGTTTTGACAGTCCGCACGGAGCGCTCTGCGCGACCATTCGATTGGGCATAATTGGGGGATGATGTGGTGTGATTGAATGCCCAAGAATTAGCAAAATTCTGGAATTCCTTAGAAGCATAAGCAGGACCATTGTCTGTTATCAGATCATGCGGTATACCATGCCGCGCAAACTGGTCTTTCATCGCTTTAATTACGCTTTTCGAAGTTAAGCTAGTTAATGGGCACACCTCAACGTAATTTGAAAAATAATCTACCAGAATAAGGAAGTATACTCTTTTATATTCAAATAGATCAGAGCCTAGTTTTATCCACGGGAGACTAGGTATTTGGTGAGCGATTAGTGGCTCTCGCTGCGGTAACGCAGCATGTCTTGCGCACACGCGACACCGGCGCACCGCGCGCTCAATGTCGTGCGACATTCCCGGCCAGTACATCACTTCGCGAGCACGCCTTTTACATCTATCTATACCTAGGTGTCCTTCGTGCACTCTCTCTATCATTTCGGCGCGGATTTCTTCCGGAATAAATACTAAATCATTCTTAAACAAAACGCCGTCATAATACTCGATGACGTCTCTATGGTCCCATAGTGACCTCACTCTTTCATCAGTTTCATGCTTATTCATCGGCCAACCATCCTTGATGTAACGAATTAACAAGTGGCATGTAATATCTCTTTTCGTGTGATCACGTACTAAATTAATTTTTTCATCACTAAATGATACATTTTTTATTAGGAAACACGATTGACTTTGTACTTCTTCAGAGACCTTTTCGTGCATTAGTTCAGGTAGAGGAGCGCGCGATAATGTGTCCGCTACATACATATATTTACCTGGTTTGTAAGTGACGGTAAAATCATATCTTTGAACGCGAAGCATCATACGCTGTAGCCTAGCGGGAACATCATTTAGTGATTTTTTAAATAACGACTCGAGAGGCTTATGATCACTTTCTACAAGCACATCGCTTTTGCCGTACACGTATTGGTGGAATCTTTCGAGCGCGAAGACAATAGCCAGCATCTCTTTCTCTATTTGCGCATACCGCTGCTGGGTGTCTGTTAGGGTAAGCGAGGCAAATTCCACCGGACGGCCGTCCTGCAGCAGCACCGCCCCAAGCGCGTGCGAGCTGGCGTCCACCGACACCACAGCTGGCTCGTCCGCCGCGAACAAGCTTAACACCGGTGCGTTACATAAATCCCACTTCAAAGTATTTACCGCTTGGTCCTCACAGGGACCCCACTGCCAGTCGCTATTTTTCTTTAATAAGTTCCTAAGCGGAGTGGCCTTTTCAGAAAAACTAGGAATGAATTTACACAAAAAGTTAACCATACCTAAAAACCTTTCTAGTTCCTGTCTGTTTTGTGGACGTGGCATTTCTTTGATGGCTTTTGATTTACTTTCATCTATTTTCATTCCTTCCACACTGAATTTATGCCCCAAATATATAACTTCAGGAACCTTGAACTCACATTTCTCACGATTAAACTTTATACCAACTTCTCGAGATCTCTCCATTAACCGTTGCAGGCGTTCATCGTGCTGACTCTCATTCACACCCCAGACTATAATATCGTCAACAAAGGAATCTACACCTTCTAACCCTTCAAGTAGCTGTTTTACTCTGGAATGAAAGACTTCAGAAGCTGAATTGATTCCATAAGGTAGACGTAAGTACTGAAACCTTCCAAACGGCGTTCCGAATGTACATAAGTCTGCGCTCTCTTCATCCAACGATATCATCCAGAACCCAGATCTTGCGTCCAGTTTACTAAAACAACTAGCACCTTTTAGCTGAGTAGCTATTTCTGTAAGTGTGGGCAATGGAAAATGTTGACGACGTATGACTTTGTTAAGAGGTCGCGGATCCAAACACACTCTGATGCTACCATCTTTTTTAGCTGCAACTACAATCGCATTTACCCAAGGAGTAGGGTGAGTCACTTTTCTAATAACACCTAACTCCTCCATGCGTTCAAGCTCTGTTTGCAATTTTCCTCTCAAACTAATGGGTATTTTTCTTACAGGACAAATGCATGGAGATGAATCCTTAACAATAGGTATAGTATAATGCCCTGGTAGCCGCCCGAGACCTTCAAATAAATCGCTGTATAAATTTATATTCAAACAATATACCCGTTGCACTAACTTCATATCTTCCACAGCACATTTACCCAAAATACTTTCACAATTATGATCTGATATTACAAAATTTAAACTGTAAACTTTATTTTTATACATCCATTTTAGAACACAGGATCCAATAATAGGTAAGAAACTTCCACAATACGACATTGCTTTTGGTTTAAATGAGCTCAAATCGCGCAAGGTAAAACCTAACTTTAGATAATTATCCTTTGAAATAACATTCAAGTCAGCACCGGTATCTAATTTAAACAGGTGTTTTGTTCGGTTATCTACATAGATTAAAGTCTCATACCATTTATCCTCGGACTGCGAATCATCCAAAGCACCTACCGACGAGATATAGTACAGGTCGTCCTCTCTCTCCTCCTGCACAGAATACACTTTACTTGTTCTATTCACTGTACACATCTTTTTGTAATGACCTTTATTACCGCACAAAAAGCACTTCACATTTCTCGCCGCGCATCGAATTCCACCATCGCAATATGCACTCGAGCATGCCGCACACGCACTCTCACGCGAGTGCTGCGAAGACCCTGCTGCATTGCCGCTTCCATACGGGCTGCGCGTGCCGAAGCCGCGGCCTCGCGCGCCGCCTGCGTTCCCGCGCCAGCGCTGCTGCGCCCAGCCGCCGCCGCCGCCGCCGCCGCCGCCTCGCGCGCCACGCCATGACCCTCTCGAACTCCATACGGCATCCACAGACACGCCTTTTGGCTCGCTCTTTACACCTTCTATTTTGCGGCTCTCCTCGCTGGAGATTTCATTCGATTGACATATGACAATAGCCTTTTCGAGTGTGAGCTGATCGCAACGAAGCAACCTGTCGCGCACAGTACTTTCACACACACCGCACACGATGCGATCGCGAATAAGGCCGTCTTCCAGTTCGGCAAACTCGCATTGTTGACTCAAAAGTTTCAAGGCCGTTACATACTCGTCGATACTTTCCCCATCTTCTTGGTTTCTTGTAAAAAATTTAAACCTCACCATCGTAGTGTTGGGTTTTGTTCCAAAATGGCCGTTAAACTTTTCGATAAGTTTTTCAATATCATCTCGATCACTTTCCGAGCTAAATTTGAATGTGAGGAATATGTCGTATCCTTCTGCACCGATTAAATTGATAAGCAAACTAGCCTGCATATCTTTGGACTCTTTGTATACCCCAGATGCCTTGAGAAATACTTGAAATTGCTTGAGCCATTTCCGCCACGCGTCAGCGCGATTTGCCGGGCCTCCCTCCAACGATAATTCAGCCGGCGGTCGCGCGTGTTCCATTATTTAATGATATAAAAATCACTACTAACTAAATTGAACTCTCAAACATTAACTTTTCACTTGTTTGTCGTATAATTAGACAAACACCGCTGTCACCATGTAATGAAACGACGCTGGCTACGCATAGACTGATTTATTTCAATAAACATAACTACCCACATCAATATATATCTGGAGTATACCATAGAATATACAACAAATACCATATAATTTAGGTTGACATTGGGGTACTGAGTTGGGTCTGCAACAGTTAGACAACGGGCATCTACTGACGATATGTATTGTAAAGATAGCCTTAACATTTCATGAGATTTTTATATATTTTAATTTGATTAAAAATGTATGACTATTCTATACAACTATTTAAATAAGATATAGATAAAAGAGATACACCTGCCCACCAGCGAATGAATGGCGTAATCAACCACAAAGTAAGGTGAATACGTAATTGGTGAGCTTTCAACAAGCGAGCGCCGCGCCGTTGACCCATTTTAGAGCCCATTCACGGGTAGGGGTTGTAAAAGTCCGGCTTTTACTCATTGTTTTTTACCTCCCAATAGTTTTACTTGCAAATGTTTTGCACAGCCAAGTCAGTGGTCACTTTGACTGCGCATGAATTACTTGGCACTAGAAAGGAGGTACAACGAATATAAGCAGGATGTCAAGTGTGTCTGCAAACACACTTGACATCCAGCTTAGATATTCGTGACTTGGTGTCTTTATAACGTCATACCCTGACATTTATCTTATTAGCAGCAAGAGGTCATATTAAAAGAAGAAGAAGACAACGTTTGTTTTGATATTAGTTTCAATATTGTTTTTTTTATACTGTGTGTGACCGCAGTGTAGCAGCGTTGTTGACAAAATTACGAATGGTAAAATACCTAGTATAACTTAGGACAGTAGATTTAAATCCGATGAATTAGATATAGTTCTTTTAGATATTCTACTTTAAAAAAAATTATATATGAACATATCGTAACCGGACATAATATTTTTATTCCAGACATCCCCAGTTGGTCAGATTCAATTTTACCTACTCTTATTCGGTAGGATAATCCTGAGAGATACAACCGGATGTATAAAAGGCCCTATTATATTTTCCTTTATTTTAAGGATATTGCCTGTTTATTGAGTGTAAACCATTACAAGAGAGATAGAGAGATTGAGAGTTAGGTTCTACCCTTGAAAGCGATTCAGATATCAACTATGGCATACATCCTAATTTGTTATAAATTCTGCATCTCAATGTATCAGGAGTAATTTCGATAAAAAAAAACAGAAACTAAAATACTTTTGTTACAAGAGTTGTCGAGGTGATGAACTTAGATTTTTTTATACCTATAACCTATCTCCTCTCTTTGCTGGGTAAATGTCATGGGTTTTTTTAAATCTAATAGACCATCCTTTGGCTTCAATCTCACCTGATGGAAAATGCCGTTGAAACCGATGATGAAGCAAGATGATCTAGAAGACACCTATTTACATTGACCTTGAAAAGATCGAGGTTATAATGTTCAGGAAAAACAGAGGTAGGTAAACAGATCGTATTCCATTCCTTGGCAGATGGGTACGAATTAAAAAACATAGTTGCTTTAAAAATGTCACTCTACCAACAGAAGATGACCGTTAATGTATGCAGCACTTCAGAAAAGATATTAAATAAAAATTCCAGCTGAATAAATTTCAGTGCAAACGTTGTTGTTGCCACAACAAAACATTTCTTGAAACTCTAGGAATAAACTGTCGCAAATGTATTCTGTTACAAATGTAATATGTGGTGTCCGCGTGTCCAGCGTGAGTTAAGGGGTAGTTTACTACGGGCTGCGGACACCGCAATAAAATGAACACCCCCCCTTAATGTCCTTACATACTGCAGATGAAACTTGAATTGCTGGAGGTTGTATAGTGGAGACAACACTCATCATTATTGGCAGCATTACTAACCTGGTTTTATTTTACGTTTCTTGTTCTTCCAAGCCGAAAAATTACTTACATACGAGATGTAATATGATTACTTTCAAAAACTTTAGATGGATAACTCTTGAACCAGTTTCCAAAAGAAAACTGCTTACTAATAGCTTTTTTTGTATAGAACTATTGTATGTAGTAGCATGCATATACATAACTAAATATTTGTTGTAGGTAGGTATACTATTTTTTGTGTATATGCTGTTGGTTTGAAACGACATAGGTACATATTATGCAAAACAAAATATTTGCTGTATACTATTTATGCTTTGTGTGTTGTAGGTTTCATAGGAAAACTAGTTATTATTAAAAAAGAGTCCAGAATTTTCCAAGTTAGCCATTTTTCGGAGGGGATTTATAAAAACAATAAGTACAGGAAAGATCTATTCTAACCGGTATATTCTGCATTTTTGTGTACATATTACAGTATTACTGTAGATAACTAAATTAACAAAAAGAACTAAGATTGATAGCTATTTAGTCCAAGTCTGTGGCTTTGAACCCTTGTCACAGTGTAACAGTAGTATCTATTACTTCTAAATGCGTTTAGTCACATGCGATGTATTTTATCGGTTACATACTTATATCCTGACCGTGGTAGGTTATTAGGGTATTCTGAGGTTCACATATTTTATTGTGGTCCTATCTTAGTATGGAGAAGTATAAATTCACTATGTATGGAAGCAAAAGACAATAACATATAAAGAGGCTTTTCAACTGACTACAAGAAGGACAAAAGATGTTTCTCAATTCGAGTGTGATTTTTTTGTTGTACGCAATAACTCCGCTAATTGTAATTGGGTGATCAAAAATACTTCAGAGTACCTTAGTAGTTCCATATAAATATAATATAGATATTAGTATTTTTTGAGATAAGATATATTTATTGTATATATATTTGTTTTTTTTTAAACATAACAAATCTCTGTCTTGAAAAATCTCCATAAATTATAAGTAAGTAATCTCATTAATACAGATACTTGACTTTAAAGAGTGCTTCATTAAAATTGTTCATAACAGTCATTAAATCATACTTAAGAATAAGAAGAATTATATAATTAAATTTAAAATGTTAAGGCTCAAAATTAAATTAAGGACTAATTCAAATATTAAGCTGGAAATTAATGAAAATTTCTGTTAAAAGCTCTTTGAAAATAGAAAACAACAATTAACTGTAAATATGTTTAATTATCTATTACAATTACTGAGTTGTTTAAAAAACGAATTAAATTAAATTATCTTTTTAAGTGAATTGTTATGGAGAAAACTTCACAGGTCTAAATATTATTTTATATTAAAAAAATATATAGGTACTTAGTGCTTTTTTATATTATAATATATAAATGTAAAGTATTTATTACAAAAAATAATTAACAAAATCTCAAAGGACAATGTAAAAATTTAAGCGAGATCAAACATAAAAAATACGCATTGATACCTCTTAATTTATTTCGTTTAAAAACACTTAATTTTCAAAATTCAATAAGAAATTATCTAATTAATTATATATAATTAAATTCTTCAAACTCAAAAACTATACAAACGTGACAAATTACTTTCTCAAAAGAAAAGCTAATAAAAGTTTTCATTCATTAGACTTCTAAAAGTACTTTCTAAGTTACTTGTAATTAAAAAGTTGCTTGTTCATCTGTAAGTATTTAGTCTACAAATATAAAATGAATGTTTTCAGGTTAAAAGTTTTTTTTTACTTTACTTTACTTTAATGATTATTTAATTAATTTTATTTACACAAACAAACTTGTATAGAATAGAAAACTCTTTATTGGTACACCAAAAATAAAATAAAATTATAAATTGTAAAGAAAAGATAAAACATAAGCTGCTGATAAGCTGCTATCATTTATTATCTTTAATTATCATCATCATAGGCAGCCTGTATCAGCCCACTGCTGGGTATAAGCCTCCTCCCTCAAACGCCACTCTTTTCTCACATGGGCTTTTTGCATCCAGGTCTTACCCTGTACGGCAACGACTATTATTATCTTTGAATCAGTATAATCCCAAACATTTTTTTTCATGTTCAAGTTCCTCGTAATTATCATTCTTACGACGTAAACAAGGGTGAGCTAAAATTGAATCTCTATAATAATAAAATTATCGTTCAATCGCGAAATAATTTTCAAGCGCTATTGACTGATCCAATCAATGTGCCAGCAAAATCTAATTCTAGCTGAATAATGGAACTATTATAAGACAGAACGGAGGTGTTACCATTACATCTATATATATTTGTGTCGCTTTTTGTACACCCCCGACCAATCTTCCATACTTGTACGATCCTCTCCCTTCAAAGGTAGCCTGGAAGAGATCGCTTTAGCGAGAAGACCGCCCATTGTACCATATTGTTTACCGCATAATTTCTAGTTTTTAAGTTTTTGTTTCATGGTGTACTGACAATAAAGTATATCATTCATTCATTCATATTTAAGCCTATATTCTACAGCCTAGAAAAAATATCATTAGGGTATAAAATACAGTGTGATTACAAACCTATGAGATTTTTACGTCTTACAGTAATTTACGCAGTGTCATGCTTCACTAGACACGTCCCGAGTTTTACTCACCATAAGTGCATAAAAAAAGCATTGACGTAGTCTTTTCCATTAAAGCAGTTCCATTTGTAATTCCCTTTTTCATTTCATACCGAAAACCTCGTCTACTCAAAATATCAAACGAATAGCAACTGCATTTCAATATTTCCTCCAAAAAGAGGAAAAGGATGGCCACATTCAGTGCTATGAAATATGCAAAATGCTCTACGAACCAATATGCATGGCGATGTTCCAATTACAAACGAACTCGTTTCTGTATCCTAGACACTGTACAGTACAACTGCTGTAATACATGGACATCATAGAATAGAATAGAACAGTAAAAAATATAAATATTCATGGATATAGGCACATCACACTCTAGTCCCAAACTAAGCAAAGCTTGTATTTTTTTATTATTGTAGCTATTTGAACTACTATGTAGATTGCTCATATAATTTTTTTATTACTTAATTATTAAAGTTTAATTTTACAGTGTATGTACATTATAAAAAGGGAGATTAATTTCCCAATTTTGCTAGCAAAATGTAAAAAAACATATTGATGGATTGGATTGGGCGTGCCCTGTGTCTGTGGAGCGTGCATGTTTTTACGAGTGAATGCACACGAAAATTGCTTGTCACATTTTCACATTGTGGCAATGGCGGGGAAAACGCATTTTTAAATGATGACGTCACTGTCAACTCGATCATCATGACGTCATAGTTATTTTAAACTGGTATTATACCTACAGAATAAGAAAGATAAGCAGCGGTTTCATATTTAAGAAATAATAAAGTTGTAAATGTAACAAATGATAAGGTTGGTCTAACTACCTCCGTAGGAACATCGTTTCAATCCTAATATTTACTTAGGTTTATCCAGCGTTTTCTTCAACCTATAAATTATTTCGTGCTTGCGCGAAATCTACCCCATTCATACCTACTTTACCCTTTATAACTTAACCCTTCAATTTCCAAGTTCCGCCCTCAATAACAAGAAACCTAAATCTATTGAAATGAGTAAATGGCTGTAGGCATTATACTCGCTCCGCCAATATCTAATCTATTAAGTACTTAGTTTGTTCGTCTGTGCAAACAAAGATACTAGAAATTGGATCAACAGCGCAATACAAGCTTAGATGTAGTATTCATTTGGTTATTCAAAGCTAAGGATTCAATTATATATAATCTTGCTAAATATCATCAAAGACATGCATCTCAGCTCAGTTGGTGTCCATGCTGTAAGCCGTGGGTTCGATCCCTACCGAGAATATTATTTTTGTGTGATGGATGAACATAAATATTTGTTCTGTATGGATGTTAGTGTGTAGATACCTATCCTATACATATATGTATAATTATACATTATTTACAAATAAGTATTCTATCAACAATATTACAATAATACAAGTTTTGATTAGTAGGACTGTGTTGTGTGAAATGTTCGTGAATATTAATTTTTATTATTTATAATAACTTAAGTACTATCCTTGATTTGGCGGTGGAACATTGTTTTTTTTTTTATATAATCAATAGACCATCCTTTGGCTTCAATCTCGCCTGATGGAAAGCGACGATGGAGGAGGATGTCCTAGAAGACACCTATTTACATTGAAAACTACTGGTTGTATTGTACTAAAGGGGAATGTCATTGTTTCTTGGAACTATGGCATATAAATATGTATTATCAAGTTTAAATTATAGGAGTTATTGAAAATTCCTTTGATGTTTATGGATTTCGCTATAATTTTAAATAAATATTTGTTTGCTTAAAATACAGTAAGGTTAGTAATCTCGTTGAGAATTTTGATATGTCTGACAAAGAAAATTTGTAATTATTTCAAAACGTAAAGTGAATGAACAATATTTACAAAAGCTGCCGTTATTATTAATAAATATAATTACAAAGCCAATAATAACAAACAAAGTTAAAGTAAAATTTTACTATGTTATATTAAGGAGTGATTAATTAGGCAGGTATTTTTAACATTTTGAAATTAGTCTGTATTACTATACTTAATTAATATTATAAAGGAAACCACGACGTGAACTCGACACCATTTATTTCCAGACTGAATGACACGGGTGCACACACATGCAAACACTCAGTGTCAACATGACAGAAATAACGAAGCAATTATAAAAACGTATGAAGTACTGATGTTAAGAAGTCATTATTGGAGTTTTTATAATTCGTTTGTAAAAAAATGTCATAAAACCTATATATTAAGAAAAGTATTCTACATAAACAAGGCTAAGGCTTAAATTTTCCATTCAACGTACAAAATCCTGAAACAAGATAAGGGCAATGCTAATTGAAACGTATACTCAGTTTACATACCTAGATTAAAATAAATTATGAAAATCTGTTTCGAAGTAGGGTTTCGCATACGAACCCGCATAATGTATGTAAATAACAGAGATAAAGTCAGCAATCCAATTAGGGAAGAATTTACGTACCACCACTGCCTACTCTGTCAAGAAATTTTGCTCCAGATTTAAATCTCCAAGAGAAAAAACCTGATCCTATATTTTCCCAGCAACAATTGTAGTCTAACTAATATTATGTGAGGACAGCTACAATTTTAGCTATAGTCTTACTAATATCATGTGAATAGACAGTCATCCTGACGTCAGAGTGGCTGCTCACTTTATTTCTTGGATTTATATGTAATTGAGGTACAATATATGGGATCAATATGTACCAAATAGAACATAAAACTTTTTAACAAATAAATTAAACAGCCGAAAAAACTGAAAATCAATAAATTCTATGTTTTATTCTATCCTAATTACAAAGTTTTTATACATATATGTATGTAAACCTAATTTTAAATTACGTATTAGTTATCTGAAAACGGTTAATTGACTATTATCTCAAAGGTTTTGATGAGTAAAATAAAATACTTAAGATAAAGGGGTGAATCTCTTACAAAGAATAAGTTAATATTTCAGAATAAACAAACGGCTCGATATTAAATAATTCAATTTCATTTGGAAGGTAAATATTCTCAGTCGTTCTAGCTTGTTAATTAAATCACAAGTTTGCAACGGCGTATGACAAGCCAATTTGCTTTTTGCCATAAATCTGGTTATATTTTGGAATTAATTAAATTCAAGTTATTTACTAAGAATAAAAAGTAAACATTAATCTATGTTAATGGTAAGAAATCCAGTGGGACGACAACGTAGGCATTTTAAACTATTATGTAAAAATTAAATTAAGTTTAACTCTATGTTTTTCTACGTTCTAGGTACATACTTTTTTATATTTGAAAACAAGTGCTTCTCATGTAACTTGATTAAGATTGAATCAGCAGTTTTCGAATGATTCTTATTAAAGTGTATTAAGTATTAAGTGTGGATGTCAATTAAAATCAGTTTTCTAGATTTTTAAAACAATATAAGTACTGAGGTCATAAAACCTACGGTAAACGAACGTTCTCAAACAATAAATTCAAAACTTATACACTCTCCGTTCTATGCATAATATATTGTATTTGTTTTCAATTCCCTAGCTCCATGTTCCAATTGTGCATTTTCTATTTCCTTGTCGTTTGAATAAGTGGATGGTCAATACGTTTGTAGATTTACATTGTACTGTTTAGTTCTACTTATAAACTTATATTCTAGAATCAATTACCCACAAACAAACTTACGAATACACAGTAGTTACAAAATGTATATTGGCATTTAAAATTCATAAGAAACAGTTGAGCTATCTACATACCGTTGCAAACGATCTATAGATAGTTCAACTGATCCAAATCAGTACCAATCGGAAGCGTACCCTGAAGATACTGGCTGCATTGCCGCGCTGAATAGCAATTACCTAGATTATAAAAGGATTATAAAGAATAGCATGGTCTAAGCGTGCAAGTACCGAAAGTATAATAAAAGTTTATAAATGCTTAAAAGCTCTTCAGTATCTAAGTTATTCAACATTTAAGTAGATTTTGTTCTTTTGTAAGGGTTAGTCTCATAATCCCCATTGAACAATCCCCATCATGGGGATTGTGAGACTTTGAGTCTCATAATCCCCATGATTTTGAAATATTAAAATCATGGGGATTGTGAGACTCAAAGTCTCACAATCCCCATTGAGGCCCATTTACACCGTAATAGCTCTAAGTAAATCTTCATATCATTAGAGGCCTTAATACCCATTACTTATTCCTTTCAAAATCTCATATACTAAAGGCGTGTAGAATAAAAAATAAATAAATTATCTAAAAATAATTGAATGTGCAATTTCGAACTGGGCACAAGTAAGATATTTTGTCAAATACGTTTTTTCATGTCATTGCGTTCCAAATACTTGTATGCATCTATTAAGTTCGTAAAAGGCATATCTTCTATATTCGTTCTAAGGTAGATGTTATGGCGCGTACAGGAATAATTTCGAAAAGGTCACATCTCTGTGAGATGTGTCCTTTTCGAATTTATTGCTTAGACATAAGACCGTTAAGCGCCCCTTATGACTGTCTCTTTTGACAAAACTATTATACACAGCTGTGGGTCTATGCATTCTGTATTCATAGCATGAAAACTGGCAGAGAAACGTTTTATTCTTATCATGAAGGACAAGCATTGAGAGGCCCCATAAGTTTGATTAACAATCAATCTTGATTTTTTTGGGATTTTTAATGGCATTATCTGTACAAAGAAATGTGATGATCCATCTATATTCTTCAGTACGCGGTCACTCTTTTAATGACTGTGACAGAATATTTTCAGTCGTGAAACGGAAAATCAGACGCGAAGATCGTGTATTCACGCATCAACAATATCTTATAAAACAATCCAGCAACACCGAAAAATTTAACGTTGTAGAAGTAAATACAGAAGATATAAACCTAATCAGTAAGAAGTTATGGAAAAGATGTGCCTTAAAATCAAAAAGTAAATAGCCAAAAAATAAAACAATAATCAGAGACTTTTAACAAAACTATATCTTTTGTTTCAGTATTATATTTAATTTTAAATTACTAAAATAAAAGTTTCGCCAAATTTATGTGGTTTTCTCTTCAAATTATGAGTACTCAACGTGGTCAATTTCGAAAAGGGCACATCTCATAAATTTATAATATCGAAATAAACATATTTAATAACGTAAAAATCTAAATATTTCTGTACTTTCAAGAGTTAATATGCCCCAAAATGTAACTCAAAAATATTTTACTTAATTAGAAAATAATCAGTTTTTTTCATTTCCTGGAAAGTTACCCCTTTCGAAATTGCACATTCAATTAGTCTTTATACCATCACGACGGCTTTGTACTTAACAAAATAAATGTTAATAATATAAAAAAAATGTTATTTTTTTTATACACGACACTATATTTTTTGAAGTGTTTTAATTAAATTAATAAGAAGTAATCGTTATTTATTAAGGATTTTCAATAAATTTATCAAGTTATAGCAACACACCTGTATTGTCACAGAACCAGTACATTTGAGTTATTTTCTGCTTGAACACTCCCATAAAACTGCACCACTTTTATACTTAATTTTACGTGTGTATCGAAAACTTTCCTTCAAAAGTAATTGCACTTAGTTTCTTAATAAATTCAAATCTACTATCATCAGAACTTCCGGCCATCGCCGCCAATTTATTTTTTATTCTACACGCCTTTAGTATATGAGAATATGAGAGATTGAAAGGAATAAGTAATGGGTATTAAGGCCTCTAATGATATGAAGATTTACTTAGCTATTACGGTGTAAATGGGCCTCAATGGGGATTGTGAGACTTTGAGTCTCATAATCCCCATGATTCTGATGTTTTCAAAATCATGGGGATTATGAGACTCAAAGTCTCACAATCCCCATGATGGGGATCGTTCAATGGGGATTATGAGACTAACCCTTTTGTAAGTCTCAAAAGTAATGAAAGTTGTAATTGAAAGTTTCTCCTTGGAGTGGTCGTGAGATAAAGTGACGTAAAGATGAACTTTAGATAAAATTAACATGTACAAATGAGTTTCTATTCTGCATAATATTGCCATGTGACTTAACGACCAGAAAAGTTACATCTTAAGTTATTTTTTATGTCAACTTGGTAAATGCGCTAAATCTAAAAAAGATCCGTTTAACAACATGACGCAAATGCAAAAGTGAGACCCCGAGAAAGAGTTATTATTGTACAAAAAATATATTCGATGCAAAAATGTAACATGCTTTAGATGCGAATTCAAATGCTCCGAGCCTTTGACACTAGATTTGAATACACTGTCCGACACCAACACTAGTCAATGTTTGAACTAAAAATCGTTGTCGGTCGACTCGCTACAAAGTTGACTATTCTAGCTGAAAGCGTAATCATTTATAAAAGTATTTCATTTTAGGGCCGCTGTGGCTGTGGGCCAATAGGTACATATTAGCATAAACTTTTTTAGAACTCAAAAATAGAAAATACTAAAATAAACATTTTAAACGTCAGTGTGTGATCGTGTTGACAGGTGACAGCACGCGGCGCGTCATAGCGACACTAATTCTAATTTAATTATCTACCAATTTATTACCGATGCAAATAAATGATAATAAAGAATTTCTGACCGTTCAGCTTGGCCGAAGCAAGCAAGTGAGAGATCTCATGGAAAACACGCACATATCGCACATGACATACCATTACGTATTCTTTGTATTTAAGCTTCTGTTCGTGCGTTTTCTTTGGTGAAAACATCTAGTACTAAATGTCGGACGGCACTACAATGATATCGTTTACATGTCGTGTCGTTAATAGTGAAGCTAAAGGCGTCTCGCTTAGAAGGCACACGTGCGAATGATACGAGATGACAGATGACTTCTGAAGCGAGGGCCTGGAGCTGAGCGTTATAACAATATTGTGTTACGTTTGTTTAGGTACTTTTCACTTGTTTATTATTTGGACGGGTTCTATATACTTAGGTTCATGAAGATCTCAGGGTTTTTCATTGAGTTTAATTATGAAAGAATGTCTCTTAATATAGTTTTTCTGGGGTATCTAAAACATTAAGTGCATACCCTAACAACCTACCTTTTTCTTAGTTTCTGCCTTTAACTACAACAGTGATAATTTAAAGTGGAGCTAATCAAAAAGCCGGTGCAATAGACAAAGCTCTTTAAACAAGTATCATACAAATAAATACACGTAAACATAAAATCGTAGTATTCTCATGTACACAAAAGCAATAACAGTTTATCTGGCGCGAAACAAGCATTGAGGTCTGCAGCATCCCCGTGGAACAATCAAGTAGCGAGACTTACGGGTTCATGGGGCCGTGTCACAGGAAATGCAACATGAAAATCAACGGAAACCGGATCTTCACTACCGGACTTTTAGTGCAAAAGCCGGAAACAACTGCTAGACGTCTCAATATGTACGAAAATTAATTGTGTACTTACTGAAAATCAACGAAAACCGGACCTTCATTACCGGACTTTTGGTGCAAAAGCCGGAAACAACTGCTAGACGTCTCAATATGTATGAAAATTAATTGTGTTCTGAAAATCAACGAAAACCGGACTTTATTAGCGGACTGTTATTGCAAAAGCCGGAAACAACTGCTAGACATCTCAATATGTACGAAAATTAATTGTGTTCTGAAAATCAACGAAAACCGGACTTTATTAGCGGACTTTTATTGCAAAAGCCGGATACAATTGTTAGAATACTCAAAATGTACATTTCATGTTATTGTTCGTTTTGCATTCGGTTCGTCTTTCGGATAGGTTACTCGAAGTTCGAGTAGGTATAGTATATGACTTTTTAATTATTATTAAGAAATATTTAATTAAGAAAATAAGTTATCTACGAGCAAAAAAACCCTAGAGATAAATTAGTTAGGAACCATCCCTTTCATGGCAGCCTAAAAAAAGGCCAAGATCGTTATGTCGACGAAGACCTTAATCTCACCTCAATATTACAATAATTCAAGATATAAATATGTTCAAACTATAAAACAAAATATAGTTTAACTCAGTAAGAGCGTTTTCATATTATCCGATCCGATATCGGTGTCGGACGCCGATCCGATATCGGGGTAAGTAAAATGTATGAAATATGTACCTCCGATATCCGATATCGGGCCGGACAATATGAAAGACAGGCACATATTTCATACATTTTACTTACACCGATATCGGATAGGCGTCCGACTCCGATATCGGATCGGATAATGTGAAAACGCTCTAACGGTCAGCATTAAAACCAATATCCGGCTAAATGATTAAAGCTATACAACCTTGGTTCTAGAAAGTTTCTTATGGCTTTCTCACTGGAGAATTCTTTACGCCGATATCATTATCTCAGTATCCAATGGTTTTCTACACTTTTTCAGTAAGAGCAGTTATTTAAAAGTAGTTATATAGATACTTAACGTCCTAAAAAAGAGTGTTATAAGTTCAAGGTGTCTGTGGAAACGTAGCTCTTAAAATAATTTCACGAAACGTTTAATATGGGGATATTTTTTTGTCGGTTAATTAACAAAGCAAAGCATCAAAATACAGTGTCTAAAAATGGTCGGTACATTAAAACAAAGTAGTTGTAAATCAGTGAAACATATTTTTATATGTATTTTGAAATTACATAACATCTTTCGCCAATAAAAGCAACACGCCCGCCCTTAACAATAAACTTATGACTACATATCCCATAAACTAGTCAACAATGGCATGTTATATTGTGTTTACAATCAAAATACGTTTAATGTTTAAACTACATTAATTGTGAATCGATTTTAATAGCCACTTACGTATTGTAAAGCCATAAATTCGGATTAAGTTGTTGTATACTATTAGCATGAAATTAAATGGTGGAAAATTATAAATGCGGGAGATTCTGAATTTGCTATTTTTGTGACTACATTTTGGTCTATATAAATCCCGTAGTAGATAAATGTTAAGTAAATGAGAGATTTGAAAAAACTGAAACTGAAATAAGAAAAAATGATTTCATTTCAGAATTATTTTAGCAGTTTTTAAATCGCATCTAGTTTTTACATGTGTAGGCACCATCTACCGTATAAGGTGGTATAGCAACGGTGCGTTGTAACAGTTTTACACGGAATATGATCCAAAACAACGGCTGGTGATTTGGACTCCGTTATTCAATCCCGATTTGCCGCAAGGCTAACAGGCGTGAACGTGCCCTAACCCAGGATAATGGACGTGTGGTCGCACTTTGCAATGGCTTTAGTGTACATAGTGGCCGGCAAATAAGTTTTAGATACGGGTCTGAGGCCTCTACATACCCTTAAGCTCTCTACAATTTTGTTTTAACAACTTTAGTACGAAGCTTTTGAAAATGTGCAGTTTTGGTCCTTTACCGATCCCGTATACGGGTCACTCGCCTTAGTTTGCGGCAGGGATTTTGTTTATTTATACATTTTGTAGTAGCTACTCGCGTAACTATGATGTGATGCATGTAGAGTTACTATTTTCATTGATAATGGAGGTGTCAAGTAGTCTCGATAACTCTCTGAAGAATATAAGCGTCTAGCGGTAAACCATCTAAATAATGATCACACTTAACATAGTTAATATCCCATAGAAAGTTACCTGTTAAAATTATTGATTAAGCTGGTCAAGATCCGCTTGGATATGATTTGCAACAGTCCCATTACATATAAAGATTTATGTACCTACTTACCTATCCAGAAGGATCATTAGGTTGGTTATACTTAGTAGGTACTGATTTGGGTTTGAGTTGCCGTCCCAGCTTGAGTCAATGAGGCAATATCTTGCGGTCTGACGCAGCTTCCTGAGACATTTAATTGGGTAATGACTGCCACGTAATAGAACATGAAATACCTTAGATTATAACGTATTTCGTGAAGCTTTGTCCATTCTAAAATCCATAGAGACTTACCAAAATTAATGAAATTATAATTTTCGAACAATATATCGTTGTAATCCCATCTCTTATTCGTGGTGTGATATAACAAACCCGTTTAAAGAACATGGTAGGTCACACTCTACTCGTAAATTTTAAGATGTAAAAGTAAGTAGTAGTATATTTGTAACCCAATAGGCTCAGATTTAATTTTTCTAGAAGTAAAGGTCAAATGTCAACTTTTTATTTTTACCACAGGCAGGGGTGTTGACATTAAAGTTACACTTCTTCGTCTTCTTCATCATATAAAAAACGGGACATATAAAGTTCTAAATCAATGTTAATTCCAAACCTTAATTTTAAGACGAATTTGTTTGAAAGTGTCATTTATTATTTGGATTTTCGATAATATTTCGATATTATTTAAGGCCTGAGACAGATATGCAGAAACAAAATGGCGTGGGCGGTCTCTTTGTACAGAGCCTTCTATCACTTATTCTGTACCAATGTTTGCCGCGAAATCAATACATTGTATCACATCAAAGGATTGTAGAGTTCTCCCTATAACATAATTTATGAACATGTCAATAATAAAAAGCAACAAAACCAGTGGTTTGGACGCAAAGGGGAACGGGTTGGGCTTTGTGTATTATGCTGAATCATAGCTTTATCCTTGTACTCTTTTATTTGTAAGCATCTTACTCAATAATGGTTATTTTAGACTCCAATAGTTATTTTGAGGCTTTCACGGACAAAAATACGTATCTAACATTTTCATGTCAGGTAGGTACATATTTTTTGAGTCTGCATTGTTCCCTAAAATCCAGGTGCTTATCGCTTATGTGTATAAAAAAAATATTTATTAATAGTAAGAATAAAGTATATAATAAACAATTCATGGATTTTCTACATACGTACAATTACTAAAATGTTCATAATGTAACGGTTTGTTAGTAGTAAGACGCATATGTCAATTTGAATATTAGCTTTAGAGAATAGCAATAAAGTAAAGACAAGGAACGCTAAGGCCGTAAAAGCTAAAAAGTGAAATCAAAGGAAAAGTTTACTTTATTTACCGCCTCCAAACATTTGAACGTCGAAGGAGTAATAAATTAGAGCAACCTTCCTGGTCCGAGTTTTACGAGTCTCCTGTTTACGTGCTCTGAGACAAAGGAACAGATCGTGGGTTCTAAATTCTGTGTTTTTATTTAATCTTAATCTGCTCGTAAAAAGGACACCCGTTACGGACGACCTGATTTCGTATACAACATGCGGGAAATTGGGTTCTCTTTACATAGCGAAACAAAACAAAAGCGACTCGCTTTTGCGATATCACGTCAATTGTCAATACCATGTGGGGTTTACTAATATAAGTTAGATGCTTGGTCAGCTTTTAACAATTGGTTGTCTGACTTTTCGATGTCTGACATAATGATATTTAGTAAATAAAATGTATTTTTAACGCATGCACTTTTTATTTCAGACAATACATGGGTCGTTTTGTGTTTCTGAAATTAAATATTATTATAAACTCTCTGAACTCAATTTGGCTCGTTTTTGCTAAGTTATGGAAGAACTACTTGCGATGTATTGAAAGACCTTTTATTTACTATCGTCTCAGTGGTGCAGCGTCATCGGATTGTCCGTAGAGATGCAAGGAGAGAAACCGACCGTAGAGCGACTCAGTTTCCACAAAACGAACCGTAAAGTTTTTATAGTTTCCGGGTCACAGCGAACCGACAATTCGGTTTTCCAATCAACATCTTTATAGTGATCGAGAGCGTGATACAGACTTCGCTAAAACGTTTCTGAAGCTAGCGGATATGAGGAATTTTGTACTCGAGTGTACTGCAGTATTTTCCGTTTTCCTGAAGAAAAGTATAAGTTAAATAAATCATGAAATTTCACTTGGGTTCTACTTACCCGGAATTTATGTAGCAGAGCTTATCATCATCATAATATTTTCCTTCAGATATATATACTGCTGGACAAATGCTTTATTACCTTTTCAGAAAATACCGTTTGAACCTCTTTCACTTTATGATTTCAACAATGTCGTCAATTTATCAGATAGGTGGGTGGTGGGAGAGGGGGAGAAAGACCATTCGCTTTGACTTCCGGTCTAAAGCTCAGTCACAGAACTTGGATAAGATTGTGTTTATTTCTATAGAGTAGGAATTAATTATAAAAAGAGTTTGTAAAATTAAGGTGTTAAAGAAAATATATTTTTTATAAACTTATTTTCCCAACTGATTCATAAAATCTAAGATAAAGTAATGCTTCTCTACAGAAAAGGAATCCATATTAATAATTGCATGAATTCGTAAAAGATTTGTATACGAACCCCAAAAACAACTTTCACATTAATTGAAACCACATTATGCTTATTTTCTACACACCGAAAGTATGAATTTAATTTCAAATATGAACATGTGTCTTTTAAGCATACAAAGTAATACCGAAGGCAGAATTCGTTTTGATATACGAATTATACTTAAAGTCCTACGAATTTACAGTAAACAGCTATTGCTCTGGCGTATTATGATGAAAGAAGATAGATTGCGTTAACTTATGGCAGAAGTGTTTAGGTATGCTATGGCAATAAAAAATCCTAACCTAACAAACCGTAACTTTGCTTGAGTTACTGGATTTGACAGTCATGTCTTTGTAAAGCACACAAATGCTGCGTCAAGCGCACATCCCAAACATTATATTAATAAAATATTGGGTGATGCCTTTTTTTAATTTATGTAACCTTTTATTCAAAAGAGTCATAGAACATTCAAAATAATACCTTAATGCTACTTTCACGAGACCAAAGCTTATGTAAGTATGACAGAAATTCTGTCTTATTAAAATTGTGCCTCAGTCAGTCCTGTAAAGTACAAATATAAGAAGCACAGCGTATCTACAGGTAGTCTTATGAAATTCTTTGATACGAACAAAATTAATTTCACGTTTGCGTTGAGTCTGGGAATGAGAGGAGTTCACGCAACGTTTAACAGATAATTTGATTCCTTTGAAGTCTATTCGTGGATTGTCTCAAACATTTAGGATTAAAGGAAATATGACGAATATAATTAACTGACGCAAAAACACCTTTTATTGTGAGTAAAGTTGTTTTATCGCATAGATACGTTCTATGTAGATACCCAAACTGTAATAAAGCGTAGTAGGGTGATTTTGAAAGAGTTTGTTAAGAGAAAGACTAGGGTACCTACCTACCATACCTACTTATTTCTGCCGACAAGCAGCATTTGGTGTCTATTTACAGACTATAGTATACTAACTTATTTCGGTTTGATGTCGTGATTTTTATACATCTCGAAGTGAATGACGCGGTATTGTTATTTGACAAATGCGGGTCCCACTTTTTGAAAGGTTTTATACCCAGAACTTTGTTTGTAGATATATAACCAAATATTTACTATATTCTATATTCTTTTTATACTAGAATTATGTTCTTGCGAAATGGCAAATTACTTACTTTTAAGCAAACAAAAGCACACTATAGCTCTAATGTTATTGATGGTGACTAAGTACCTAGTTACTAGTAATCATCTAGTATTCAGACCAGTCAAGACGAATGTCTAAGCTATGTGTATCAGTATCCCTTTCAATCAGTTTGGCCCATTCAATCAAGTCTATTCATCCTTATGGTTTGCTACACCCTGTAGTGCCGTGATGCATTCGTCTCTATGAATAGCTATTTGATGGGTCTACCTATGCTCTATTCATTAACACATCAGTATCTAGACGTTCAGTTAGTTAAGTTTTGTGGTAACAATGATTTTGGGTCTTTGATTTCTCACACTTAACTTATGAAGAATGACAGAGATTTATAGATCTCTGAAATTCTTAACTAACATCCATTAAATTAAATGATTTTCAGAGAGCATTCTCTGATAATAAAATCTGATTATATAAATTAAATAGTGTGTCTAAAGCACCCGTAATTAGTTGAGATCAGCAAATAGTTGGTAAGGGATGATTGACTTGAAAAATAATTACATTGCTGACTTGCAAATAGACTGACCAATATAGATTAATATAGTTCGTGACAGTCATGATTGTCATTTAATTACAGTTTGCTGCTTGCTATCATAGTTTTATAAACATAGTTTTATTTTAAAAGTATTGAAACATAAGTCGTTTTATCATTTTTAGTTCACGGAAGGAAATACTTGTTTATTTTTAAATAATATATTATATACATGTTAAAATTACTAATTTATTTTTAATACTGTATTACATAATTAATATTATTTTTAATATTTAATTTAAGATCTAGAAATATTATCATTTTTGTAAAGAGAAAGGCAAGATGGCGAGCGAATGGACGGGCAGTCTGGATCGAGCCATAGTGTAGATAGGTTGTTCAATTTGTTAAATACAAGTGTGAAAAGTTATTATCCTCGAGTTTTACATTTCATCACCTGATTCCCTACATAGGTAGACTCAAAAGTCGACATTGTTATATTTCCAACTAGATCGATCGTAATAGAACAATAGACAGCTCATTGCAGATTTTGTCTACTACCTTTGACTTTGAAAACTGATTTTCTTCATTCGATGAAATACCGATAATTTAACTTGATAACGTATTAAAATCTAAACATTATTAGGCACATTAAAACTGGCGAGGAAAATAACATAAACTGGCTTTGCGAAACTCAATATTAAAGTTTTCCGACCCAGACCTACTTCTCTTTTAAAACAAAAATAGCAATCAATCAGGAGAAAAGTTCTTCAAAGTTGGTACAATTTCGTAAAATCTCGGGTTACATAAATACAATTTACGAACCACCAGCTGAATCTATCGTTTTATTTAATACGGGTAGTGTTTACTTGAGTACCTGTGGCCTAGTGGTAGCATATCTACCTTCCGATTTATATCCGTGGGTAATGCAGTGTAGCACTTTTGGTTTTCTATATTCAGACATACAATGCATTGCATGTTCTTAAACGATGAAAAAAACAACGTGAGGAAAAACCCTTTTAATAAGCTTTTAGTGGACAAGAATTACGAAAAACTTAAAATATAAGAGTCGATTAGAGTGGTAAAGAAAATAATAATAATAATAATGCTGGACAATCCACAGAACATCATCTAGCCCCAAGTTAAGCAGAGCTTGTGTTATGGGTACTAGAAGACTGACATACTCAATATAATACATTACATAGATAGATATTTTTTATTATACATATAATACCCAGAACACCCGGAATAAATATTTGCAGAACATACAAACATTTATCCCGGGGCGGGAATCGAACCCGCAACCTTCCGCGTCGCAGGCGGACCATCGCCCACCGCGCCACATCGGTCGTCAAAAATCATAGTAAAGAAACTATTTTAATCTGCTTTTAATAAAATCTGTGGATAAGAATTAAAAAAAAATTAAGAGTCTGCTAAAGTTTGGTCGCCAACACCTTCTTTTATTGATATTTTCTCAATTATAGAAAACTTCGTGGAACTAATGTACGTTGAAAATTGGTGCCTTAGTTTAGAAAGACAGAAGATAAACACTTGTTTTAAAAGCTTTCAGGAACTGTTTCTGGAATGTGGATTCGTTAAAGATTTCAACTTTGTGTCTAGTTAGTTTACCTTTTCCAATTACAAAAAGAAAATCAACTCTTACTATTTTATAAATCAACTGGGACATAAAAATCGTACAATTTCAAGTAATTAACTTTTTTTAAGCTGGTATTAATAATTAAATCTCAAACAAACGTATTTACAAAATGCACATAGGTAGGTACATAAGAAACAGTTAAGCTATTTACAGACCGTTGCAAACGATTAAGTTATTAATATACATAAAAAACAGGTCAGTGTATTGATGCAGGAACAGGAAATTGTATTGAATCATTACGGATTCAGATCACAGATGAACCCTTACAGAATACGTGACTATACAGATAAATTCTGAAGTCGTGCTATAAGATCATTGGAAAAATTTAGGAGCCTTGGCTTGCCCTCGATCGGTCGTACCTAGAAGAGTATAATACTAGACTAAAAGTTGTATGGTGAATGTATATCGTAGAAGTATTCGCTTATCTGATTTAGTGCCGTAATAGTCTAAGATCCGGCTGCAGGATTACTGCGCTCATCTGTTTTTTGCTGAAAACCAAATTTTTATGTATATTTATAATTAGGAGAATATATATTTATCAGGTTGCCTAGCAAAATTTGGCCGCCAGTATGTTTAATCAAAAATAACTAAAAATAAAATAAAAATACACTGGAGTGCGTATTAAGAAAAACACACTCCAGTGCCTATCTAAGCTTGTTATTGGAACTAGATTGCTCATGTTGTTTTTATTGTTTATTTTGAGTGTACTCTGAAAACAGCAAGCAAAAAGATTTAAAAAAAATGAATGATGGGGTTTTGCGTCCAAGAACTAAAAGTTCAAGCAGCCCACCTGCCACGAATTCACAATGAATGAAGTTGAACTATTTGGTTGAAATAATGACAAACTGTATCGAATTCACTTAGTTATTTATTACTTTGGGTTATTAATTGAAGTAATGGAATGGCTTTGTCCATGGTTTTTATTGATTTTATAATTCTAGTTTGATAGTGAGGTCATTTTAATGAAAACGTAGTAATTTTGAATGTATGAGTCATTATAATTGGGACCAGAGCGAGATGTTTTAAATGTTCGTTATATGTATTTATTTATGAACTAACGTTATTAACTGACGGCAAACGTTTGTATGTATTGATATTTTTTTTGTATTTCATTAAATATAAATAAATATTCACGGACATTTCAAACATCAAAATCTTGTCCCAAACTAAGCAAAGCTTGTACTATGGGAACTAGACGGCTGATAGAATACTTAAATAAATTTATTTTTGTAAATAGATTAATAGAATACCTACATAGAAACACCCAGACACAGAACAAATATTTAGGTTCATCACACAAACATTTGCTCTGGGTGGGAATCGAACCTAAGATTCCTACGACCCATAGCATGGAAGGCAGAGCTACCACCATATGAGCGGTGACGCCGGGTGTGAACCCTTCGTGCCCTTTTGCCCGGACTTTTTTAAACTCCCTCTTAGCTAGAAGCCAGGGACGTACTCAAGAGAAGCGTTACAGTATTTAACTTAGGTAAGTTTATGTAACCCTGTGTGTAACCTTAGTTCATGGCTACAAGGTTGCAAGCGAGTTCCGTGTCCACAAACTCACATTGTTGTGCAAGGCTGTTACATAATCATTTCATAAACTTGTATTCAAATTATGGACAAAGTACTTTAATTATTGCATTTACGCCTTGTTTTGTCTTACCGTTTACTCAAACACGCAATTTAGATGCCTAATGATATTATGTCAAAAGTGTAGCAATATTTTAAGTGGGAACTGAGGTTTTATTGTACTAATTAATTAGTAGGCGTCTTTTTTTATACAGCTTGTATCTGTTAAATCGGCAGACTATACCAGTTTCACAAAAATATTGATTAGCAAAGTTAGCATTTAATACCGCGTTTTGTTAGATAACTTGTTTCATATTTTTTTATATAAAAAAAAATATAAATTACAAATTCACATTCACGATGACGGAATAACTTTTTTAAAACCTTAGGTAATTAATGATCAATACGAGTATAATCTATAGAAATCCTAAATATGTCAGTCGACTGAACTTACTCATATTCAAATTCAAGGTACTACGAATACGAAAGCACCAATATAAAATATCCCATACTATATGATTTCACTGTAGTTATACCACAAACGCACATTGTAATGTAGCAAAATAAATAAATTTCTTAACGAAATTAAATAAATAAAGACATGCGACTAACGAAGCGAACATGCTGTCGTTAATTAAAAAAAAACTTTTCTGGATTAGAGTGCTTACTTACTTTATCTATGTGGGTGTGATTTATTCTGTTTTTATTTAACTTATTTAGAGTAATTTCGAACCAACAATTCCTTTTTCTTTAACGCCTTTAACGAATACAACCACGGGTTGATTGATTATGTTAAAATCACGTAAGTATTAATAAACTGTATCAGGCTTGTAGTTTTGTGTAACCTTTTTGTGTTCGAGCTAGTGGTTTCGAATTAATTGCTCTCAAGATTAGTTAGAAAATGTTTTTAGATCTACAACACAATAAATATATAAATGAACTTTGTAAATTTTTTGATTAGGCATTTGGTTTTTCTGCATTTTATCTAAATTATTTAGTTACTATTTGTGTAAGTAAAAAGAACTGCGATTTGCACAAATAATTTAGAATAATTAATTATCAAAACTAAACAACAGATTTAGTGCTATTTGTGGAGGCATAAGAAAATAATTAATGTTTTATAATGTCTATGTAACATACGGAAATAAAATAACGACGATTTATACATAAAGCAATCATTTACTTTTTATTGGCATTTAATATCACTTCACTATCAAAAATACAAAATTAGTTCATTAGTTAAAATTCCTTATAATAATGAATTCTATTTTTATTTATGTATCTTCTATGTTCTTTGTATTGTGTACATTTTGCAACACAATACAAAGAACGCTATCTTAAACTATCTTCAGTCCTTTCATAGAGCGTTCCAGCGTGTCAATATCCCATATGACCACTTGTCCGTCCATACCTGATGTACTAAACTTCTTAGCTTGAGCTCTGGTGCCCATGAACATCCTAATACACGTTATAGCATTCTGATGAATTGAGTTCAGGCTAGTATCGTCAGTCTCAGCAGCTTGCTTATCCAGAAATTGAAACTTCTTCATAGCCGAAATCCCTTTCGTCTCTTTCTTTTGGAAATCGTCAAGCTTCGCAACAAACTTTATCTCGTTGTCAGTATGGCAGTACAGCATTGGGATGCAACTATGTCCCGCTGCGATCAGGGAGTTATTAGTGATCCACATGCATGTCAAAAATGGGAGATACTGAGTCTTTATTTTGCAAACAGCTTTGTCTCTATTCGCATCGGCTACGTACACGGAACTGTCATGTCCGACCCAAGCAATCTTATTACCGTCAGCAGAGAAGGATACGCTGTGAACCCAGCCACCTTCCTTAGTGCTAGGAAACTCAGACAATAGTACACCTTGCTTTGTATTGGGGCCCCAAGCATTAGGGTCAGGCTTATCATCAATTTCTTTGATGAAAACCGAGAACACACGAACTTTGAAATCGGAAGAACCGGCTGCCAGCATCTTGTTATTGGGATGCCAATCGAGGCAAGTCACAGTTGATCGGATAGGTTTTTTGATGTGCTTGGAAACCCACCAGTTATTTTCTTTTTCAAAGTAGCAGATAGAAAGCAGCCTCGCTGCTGAACCAACGGCAAATTTATTCTCATTAGGAGACCACTTGACGCAAGTGGCTGCGCGGTTGATGCGAAGGAGTACTAGAGTGGTACTCCACTTGCCATCGTCGGTTGGAGTCCAGACATAAGCGTTGCGGTCCGCGGAGCATGTTACGATTTGGTTTGAATTGGGAGCCCAGTCGATGCCCATGACTTTCAAATCATGTTCCACAAGCTTGTTTGTTTGTTTCCAGTCATTTCCTTCTTTTTTGTAGATGTGGACTTCGTTGTTGTTTGGAGAGAATGCAATTTCTGAATAAAACATTAAAATTAATGAATACATGGTATGGATCATGGTTTATGATCTTTTACAATGATATACAGGATATACTTAATGCGATGATTGTTAAAATAAAAAAAATACCTGGTAATAATATTTGAATTATTCAGTAGGTAGATACTTACGTGTTTTATCTTTGTTCCAAGCGTAAATAGTTATAGGAGCACATGAGTCGCCAAAAGTTAGTATCTGAGACATTTCACCTGAAAAGATAACTTCTATTATTTTCTCTGTAACTAAAGCCGGAGCCCGAACGGTAATTAATTGTACTGTTCACTTTCTTGCAATATTTTCTCGAACCTTGAAACTGGTATTGTGTGGATACAAATGCAAAAATCTATTAAACTACCTGCAAGAGACCACGTTCAAATCTTATTGAATTTTATATAAGCAACTCTACCAACCGATTCACAGTAACTAGGCAATAGAAAACAAATGAATGTTTATAGATATAATAAACACGTATCCAAAGAAAAAATATATATATATCCATACTTAGTACAAAATGTCAATACCTTTTCTTTGTTTCGATGTGATGATACTAGGAAGATTCGTGGACTCTGGGCAGTCAACGCGAATTCCTGTAAAATTTCAAAAACACCTTTAAACAATTATATCCATAAGATAACTTTGTTATAAATTGGAGTATGTTTCGACAAAAGGCACTAATTAAATCAATTAGAACAAAGAGATATTTGCACAATCTTCAAAATGGCTTTGTTGATAAAAATTGTAGATTATAATATTCACAAAACAACAATCTGAAAAAGTATGTAGTCAGGACTAAGAGTGAATTAGAACAAAAAAAAAACAGTATAGCAACTTACACCAACAAAGCAAAAATATACACTGAAACGGGAATAACACAACACATTGTACTTGCCCAGTGATAACGTAAAACTGTGACTAATGAACAGGACAATAATTAAATCAATTGGCGCCGCAGACTATAAATAACTTGTTCGGATTCGAAATGCATTCGAACTCGTTTGTATGACGCCATTGTTATAAAAACATCGCGTCTTATTTCTTTTGTTTTACCCATATTAAAAAACAAGATGTTTTCAATTCGGTTTTTTTTAGGTTTTGTTAGGATACATTTAGAATAGAATAAGACTTAGTATATAAGTATACCACTTGATGACGAAGAACAATAAATGAATAATACTTAGTTTAGGGTAAAGCAGTACAATGGACGGTCCCATAGTTATGCGATATCGTTCAGTAGGTACAATTTTACAATCTTTGAATGGACATGCCCATTTTGATGAAACTTTTTATGGTTAAAAGGCAAGTTCAAATATTACAGGTTTTTTTACATTATAGGCACTAAAATAATATACATACTTTATTTTGCAAATTTAATTCAATATCATCGTCGTCAAGACAAAGACTATCAAAAAATATTATTACAGAGGTAGTAAATATTTACCCCCTATCTTATAGAAAGTTAGCGTTGACTTTAAGTCGTCATTACGTATGGTAATCAATACTTCAAGTCGGCGCTAACTTTTTATAAGATAGACCGTTAATTTATGTAAATCTTTAACTTAATTTACAATCGACTTTATATCGAGAACCAATGGTAATAACTAGAAAATAAAGTAAACAAAACACGACGCTCGCTGTACGCTATGAAATTAATGATTAGCGAGTCGGGTTTCTGTTTACCCAAAACACCAAATTGGAGATTTGAATATGTGACTAAATACAGAATGAAGATAAAGAGGAGCTTTAAGTTTATTACGATTTATTATAAGTATTTCTTTGTCTACAATAATTACCTTTTTGTTGCCTAAGGCTAATAAATCAATATTAAATAAACAAAACAAAATCAAATTTAGTTTAACTTGGAGTTTTCAAAAAATTTAGTAAATATTCTGCGTAATTGAAAAGCAAAATTATTAATTACCACAAAAACATTCTACACACTGACATGGTGATTTTAATATTTACAGAATTACAAAAAATGGTAGTTCATTAGATTCATGGTATGGTAGAGTACCGACAGATACTTACAAGAATATAAATTAAAATTAACTTTTGACAGTCACATATACTCGTCTTGTGGATGACTCGTGGGAAAATCCGCAAGATTCATAAAAAAGTAACAAGGTCCGCACATGCATACATGATGACAACACATTGACAGAATTCCAATACGCTTATGTGTACATATACAATCGGCATTCTAACTCGCACAAATCACGAGCGAACCATTCATACAACAAATAAGAGTTTTGTCTATTCATTTCAATATAATAAACGATTGAGCAAGAAGGTATACCTTTCAAATAATTCACAAAGCATGGTCTTAGCAGTAACTTAGAACTATCAAGACTCAACTTTGGGTTTTCCTGAGGCTGTGGTATAGCCGTCTCGCTCCTTCCCACACTCTTCGGAGCTTTGAGTGTTCTGTTTCATTCTAGCTTGAGAAGGCTTGCGCGGAAAGAGAATGTGGGTAACGAACGACCTTTTGCCGTTATGGGCAAGCAGTGCGGCCCGTGCGTTCACCGGGAGCGGTACACTTGGTTCCATCGAATACTTCGCGCCGATATTCTGACAGACTGAAAAAAAAATTACGTAAATATTACAACACTCACGCATTGATTATGAAACGTGTATAGCCGCCGGAGAGCCGCAGCATTCCTCCCCATCGGACCCTGGACTCCGCTCAGTGCATGTGCCCGCGTTTTATTTGAATTTGTGTAATCCTATTTGACCCTGGTGATTTTATTTTATTATTATTGTTTTCTTAACCCTGCCCGTGGTGTTAACTGTAACCCTTGTGTTCGTTTTGTGATTCCTTTTCGCCTGATTGGATTGTCACTAAGTTTGGTGAGTACCATTATGAATGTTAACATTAGCACGTGTAGAAATAATTCGCTCCATATTTTGATCAATTCACAAAGAGCTTGTTTTACATTCCTTCACGCTATTTTTTATTTGATAAAGCAGTATATATTTATGCATCAAAAGAAACTATCATACACGCACCATGTCTCTACTTTTTTTTCTGAAGCTTCTTTATGTGTAATTTTTTTTTGACAATCATAAACCACATTTTCTGCATTTGCAAGCAACTTTCCACTTATACGTTGAACCATACTTATGTAACTTGTTTTAAACCGCGTTATCCTTGGCATGTGGAAACTATTTTCCTGTTTTCATCGAGTATTCGCGGCTCTGCGGGAATTCGTATCACATTCTTTTGTACCCTTGTTTGTATTGATCACGTGAACTAGTTATTCAAACTTTTGATAGACAATGAATACACCTTTACTTTATACTGTCAAATGTGTCAAACCTACTCTCTTTCTCTATACTATCTGTGAAATAGAAATAAAAACCTAAATAGCGTAAATACACTAGGTGTGTATCTATCCTTGTTTAAATTATTGTCTACCTGTACCTGTTTTAATAATTATGCATGATGATAGATTCCGTCAAATCTCGCAGTTCACGGGATCTGAGAAGTGTAAGTAAAGTAAATATCAGTTATTATAACAACAAGCATTTAAAACCAAGAGCCGGTGACGAGGCGAAGAAAATTGCAAAACACTTCGTTAGTCTCGGCACCAATGAACACAAACGAGGAGAAACCTCTTCCAACTAAATGGGAAAGCCGACGTGGACACTTTCTTGAAAATATTTATTTAAATACCCAATTATTTTATAAGACAATAGATATTTAAATCGTTCGAGCCAATCATTTTGTTCAGCTATTTCAATACCAGCACTAAATATAGATTAACATTGTTATATTACAAATACTATTTGTGTAATGAGATACAAGATAGTTTTTTACAACACGGCAAAACATAGTCTGTGTAATAACACAGTCCGTGTATATTTTGCGCTGTTGTACGTACCTACCTACATATCGCACAGAAACCAGCCAAGCGGAATAGCCAAATGATAATCACATAGATATCTATGCCTGTAAAACCGTGCAAGACTTTGGTATGCAATGCAACCTTCCCATTGCAAATTGCTGGAGGTATCATGTATATGGAATTTGACCTTACCAAGCATTGCTGTCGAAACCGGATAGAGAACAAGGGTCTTTTTTTAATTGAACGTCTACAGATCTTGTCTTGAAAATGAACAAAAGGTCATTGAAGGTACCTGTTTGATAGGCCCGCATTAAAAAACCCAATTCCGGTTGCCGGAGAAAAAGCCAAATTGGCAGGGGTTTCACCATCTGAGGTCCTAATTTATATAAAAACCCGTGAATAATGGCGGTCGCAATTTTTAAGATCATTGTTAAATTGACAGCTATTGTCAACGGTAGCATGATTGTCACTGTCTGGAATCTAGAATCCATGTCTTTTTAAAAATGTTGTTTTTAGTAACAATTTTAATTTAGATCAGTTCAGCAGAGATTGTTAGTAACCGTCTTCAGATATCATTTGTTTCTTACATGTGTATCTTAAAAATATGAATATTTTGTGTATACTGTAATAAAATAAGTCGTAAGTTTGTTTGTAAATAAAATGGATTGAGTAACTAATAAATTCATAGAACTTGGAGCCATTTAATTTTCTTTGACACCTTTCAATTTAATTTCTACGTCGGAAACAGTTTACAAACATCACAGTGTGCGGGATGTTTATTTATTTCGCGACATAAATATTTTTGTTTAGAACTTATGATTATCTCATCAGCATTACACCATTCATTTGAAAGTATAA
This sequence comes from Ecliptopera silaceata, assembly GCA_932527185.1. Lineage (NCBI taxonomy): Eukaryota > Metazoa > Arthropoda > Insecta > Lepidoptera > Geometridae > Ecliptopera > Ecliptopera silaceata. Next base: position 7,256,293 of record OW052193.1, on the reverse strand, counting down.
TTATTGTTTTTGTAAATATGAATAGCCTCAATATAACCTAAACAAACAGTGCAAATTGGTTATGAAAATAATAATATGTATAAATTTCGTTCATCATCATCATCCGCAGCCAGATTTCGCCCAATGCTGGGCATAGGCCTCCCTTTTCTTGTGACACTCTCCACGGTCCTAAATTTGGTCTCAGTGTGATATCTTTGTATTCTAATCTGGTAAGTAAGAAACAGCATGTTTTAGATAAATGAAGAAAAAAAATATAGGTTTATACTATTCTGTATTAGTTTTCTATAAACACCATCAAATAATAGTTTATTAGATACGCGTGTTTTTTGTTTATGGTGTAACGAATCATTTTGAAGACACGTTATTGCATCATACCCAAACTTGTGATGATAGATCATCGCATCCATAAATATTTCGTAACAGTTGTACAAGCATCACGATTTTATACCTGATGTAGTAATCAAGTACTTAGCCTTGCTCACTACCACTTCATACCTTCATAAATAAAGATTATACAATCGTATTAATATAATTTAATTATTTCTATGTATATTGAAATAAAACAATATATTTCGATCCAGCTACGAACGAACCTGTTTATTGGTTCTCGCGTTTTCAATATGTTGAAGTTCGAATCGTAAAAGTTTTCAATAAAAGTAATACGAAACAATATATTTTTCAATAAATGTTTGGGTTTTGTTTTAAATATTTTTTTGGGAGTAGCTATATCGAAGGCGCACGATTTGGACTCAATTCTGTAACTTTTATGTTTTTATGTAGCTTTTTGTTAGAAATTGTATTACTCAAGATATTGTTTAGCTTAAAGCAGTAGGTATTAGGTATAGATAAAACCTCTATTACCTAAAAGAAATGGTTTGCTTTCATTAAAAATATTAACTTAAAAGACATAAACTTAGCACTTTACAGCATGTTTTGTAGTCTACGTTTTGAGTTTTTAAGTTTACAGGCCAATATATAATAATTCAGCGTAGATGACGAGCAAGTTGCAGTCTATATACATTATAATATTATCTGAGAGTCAGTCTTACGTGACTAGGTTGAGTGTCACCGGCTCTATAACTAAAAGCTTAGAGAAGTGTGAATTGTCCGTGAATATTTATTTATTTATTAACTGGAGTGACTCATTTGGAAATCGATCCGAGGTGGCATCAGCATCCGCCTTCCAATGCACGTAGATTTTGGTGATGACGTAACGCAACTAGCGCGTAGTTGTATCATGGTTTAACATAAAATAGGTACCATACCAAAATTATATACCTGGTTTAATTAATATGAGTTTATTCCGCTGGTAAATCCTAAATGGGTGTAGCAGAGAAGCGAACACATAGATATGTTCTGCAATCTGGTTTATAAAACCTACCGTATGAACGTTTTAGTGGATTACAAGTAAAACTGACTCAGTACAGACAAGCAGTTTAACCTGACTGAACGAAACGATACGGATTTCTAGTAATATTTTGAACAATCAAGTATATTCGGATGTAGAGCATGACCAACTCGTTGTAAAAGTTTCATACCTAAGTAGGTTTATATTACAAACGGTCAAGCAAAAAACTTGAACGAAATCTGAAAATAGCTCACTTTTTTCCGAGCAATAGTGAAGCTTTGTTACAAACAGTTAAAAGCCAACGTGATAAGGTTTTCTAATCACGTTTTGTACTGTATCGTGGGAGTCGCAGTACTAAACAGTTTTGAAAACGTGATATGATTATTACAGTGTGTAATGTTCATACAGGTTTTCTAAATAAAATCACCTCGAAAGTGTTTACAATAATCGTAATATTATTATTAGTTTATTTACAATACATTTTCACCCTTCTTTTTGAGTAACAATAATCCAAAACAACTTCAAACTTGATTTGTATTTCAAATTGCATTCTGATTATCAAAAAAAATAAGCAAACTCCATTAGAAGATAATAAATATTATTATAAATAATAATAACAGTACCCACTTATATAAACCCATTTTAATATTTCAACATTATAGAAATAATTTGAAATATTAGTTCATAAAGTCTACTTTAACAATAGAATTTATATTAATAATACCTCTAATTTCTTAGAATATCAAATTGGCTTGGTAGATAATTATATAATCAAACTAAGGCATTTCTTAGGCACGTCCTAAATAACTAAAGGGACCCTGAGAGAATAACTAAGTATCCTCAGAAGGTTGCTAATTGTTAAGGCTTTACGAACTTATCTTAGTAATGAATTAAAATCAAATAAATGAATTGCTACAAACAGGCGCTGTTACTCATTGCATTATTATACAAATATTTACTTGTATTGCTCAATTTAAAATGTATTTTGTTGATGTTCGGTGATTAAAAGTTGAATTGATCCGTCCTTATCTAAGACAGTAGCAACAACATTACTATAGGACTTTGCACTAATCATCATCATCATCATTAAGGGACTATTCTAATTATTCGACTATTGTACAAGCAGAACCGGCTATGATAAAGTGTCTAAAAAAAGTAATCATACTAAAAACTTTTCTAAGTTTTATGAATAAATATGTGAAAATAAATCTTTGATGAAAAGGTTTAAGTGATTATTCCTGAAATCATGTTGTTGGAGCACCACATTTATTTTTTAAAGAGGCCAAGGTAGATCTGGCCTGGTCGCCCTCCGATTTACATTCTTATATATTTTTAGTAAGTAAGTATAAAAAAAATCTTGCAGTTATTTTGCTTATCATCATTCGCAGCCATATTTTGCAGGCCTCTTTTTTATAACACATTTGAATTTATTAAGAAGTATACAGTACTTCATGGCACAAAAGGGTTTTGTAATAAAATAACGTTTTCCCGTTATCTATGTTTACATTCGACGCTGTAAGCTGAACGCAAACGCCAGCAGCTTACATAAAGTTTCACTTCAAACAGCTTTACGTAAGTGTCAAAAGTGGATTTGAGAGAGCGGTGTCAGTCTATAACGTTTATCTATGAAATAGCATTCTGTCGTTTAAACCAATAAAAAAAAACTCGGATTCGATGGCAAACTTGATCTACAACGTGGTCATAAAAATATATTATTTGCTGTGCACGTTTTAACACATTTTTTTGAAGGAGACAGAGAAATAGTTCATATATACGAAATTATTACACAGATCATCAAGTCTTAGATTATTCGGAGTTAATCGCTATCCTATTTACTACAATTGTAAGAAAATGATCCCAGAAAATATATTTTGTATAATCGATTTTTTACAGACAACAGCGTTAAGCTCGTTCTTTAAATGTACCTACATAATAATTAATAAAAACGCAAATAAATAAATAGCTTGTCGTTTATATTTGATAAAATCAGCGCATATGCAGGCAAATATATCTTATAATCTAGTTACTTAACAATAATGTGATCGTAATGAATAAAATATGAAAGTAAACAAACAATCCATAAAAAGATTTGCTGCTAAACGATCTGTGAGCTTTTTAGCCTTGATGGCTTTTATCTCATTTATTTTAATAATTTGTTATGAAAATAAGCGGCTCTCGAGTAATCCAAACAGTTTAGGTAATTTATAAACTCATTTATATAGACGTCTTTTTAACTGTATACTTAATGTAGCTAATGTTCTCTGAGTACAAATGTTGAAAGGGTTTCGCAAAAGTCATATTTTACAGTCCGCGCACCGTCGTCAATAGCTACAAAATACTTAGTGTTATAGAAATATTTGCTAAAATGCACAATGAGTAAAATGCAACGCACCGACAACGCCTCTGGTGTTGCAGGTGTCTATGGGCGGCGGTGACCACTTCCCATCAGGTGGCCCGCAAGCTCGTCTTCCAGCTATGGCATAAAAAAATTGACTTACAGTTTTTGGTATATAACTTGTGTAATTTGCTATTTCTTTATTAAAAGAGCTAGCACGTTTAAAACTTTTGATAGATTTACCTATTCAACACTGACATAAGAGATTTTCATTTTGCATCGCTTGCAAAATTACTCTCCACATGGTTAACCGTCGTCCCTGGCGCATACATAGCTCAATTTGTTGAGTTTACTCTATCAATGTGCTCGGCTAGCAGTACGAGGGCAAATAAGCGGAACCACGTTTTCACCTGACGAGCCACTAGAGTTAGCAATGTGGAAAGCTACGAGCATAGACTTTGTCACGAAACATTTACGCGCATAACTAGGTACTAGGTTTAACATTCAACTTGACAAAGAAACATGAATCTTTCCTCTGAAATCATAGCCAAATAATCAGTTTCAAACAGCATATGTATAATGAAACCATTATTTATGAATTACGTAATATGCGTGGAGCTATCTAGATTACGTTTGATCGATTGGGCGAAATTATTAAACAAATGAACACGTATCAACTTTGCCTATTTTGCTTCGACTTTTTTTTGCAAATCTAAAATGACGTGACGCTGGAAAATTTGCAAATCCGGATGATTGATATTAAAAAAAAACTTTGCCTATATTGGTAGGTACCAAATAAATGTGACAATCGCAATTGTGTCGACATTTACTGCTACTGAGTAAATAAACGTTCTTCTATCTTGAATAGATTTTACTCAGCGCTAAATACACAAAATTAGTTGTACATATTAAAAAAAACATGAAGCATTTTACGACGGCGCTTGAAAAGTTAAGTACCTACATATAAATCAAGTAGATCCACCCAACGTCATCGTCACCTTTATAACAATGCAGTTCTTAACAAAGTGAGTCCATTAAGGATATACCTACGTTGCGTTTTGTCCTTGGTATGATTTCTTATGCTTCAAACTAGTCGACTACCGACACCAATAAGTCCAGTCTAGTCGTAAATGGGCCACATGCCCATCATATTTCTCATCACGTATGGCTACTTTCAGTTAGTGAACAGTACTGGGACCTGAGTGTGAGTGGAATATGATTAATTACTTTACGCATATATTAATTGACACAAGTATGTTCTACAATTGTTGGGAAATAGAAAACTAATTAAAATGTAGTTGATGGAGAACTATTCTCGGAGAACATCTAACAAAGATCGACGAGATAGGTTTGGCGGTTTCAAAATGTCATGAATATAAAAATAAAATGTTTAATAATAAAAATTGAGAAATGACAAGAAAACTTTAAATTAGTGAGTATATTTGTAATAATAGTATATTTAGGTTGTAAGTAGAGTTTGCATTGGTAATATTCATACATTACATGTTACCATATCTACTTACCTCGATGGTAAATAGAGTATGAAAATGCCGCAATGGAACAGCAGCGTTTATAAACTCTTTTATGAATATTACAGTAGCTACATTTTTTTTATAAAATGTATGAACCCGGCTCTGTAAACAACATTATGCACACTGTTTTGTGGCATTATGGATATTATAATTTTATACATGAAACATCCTTTTAAACCTGTTGTAAGTAAAAATAAACAAGAATTTAATCAAGTTAGTTATAAAAATACTGTGAACAACACAAAGGATACCTTTTTGTTTCTATCTCTCAATTAAACTTAACTAAGCAGAAGACCTTACGGGTTTTTAACATTTCTGTTTTTTTCTATAGCGTTCGTTTCACGCAGCGACATTGGCTTTGGTCCAAGATATCTTGCCAAGGTTCAAAGACATGAGACAACTTTTTGTTCAGGGTTTAATGATATCACTCTACTTAAGATAAGGCAATAAATGCCACTTGAAAGAAAAACTCATTAATTTGCGGAAGACAGTGCAGTCCAGTCCACTTTTAACTTGAAAATGATAGCTTGGTTGAAAACTTCATAATGTTTACAACATACGCTAGTGTTGGCAAGTTTTTTTGTACCAAACGATTGCGTCTTGGGAATTTGCCATTCCAGCAGTAGATTATCCCTGGATTTTTCACTGGTAGAAACATTTATTTGGGCTTTGTTTCCTCCTGTTTTCCATTGACTAACATAACGCAAAAGGCCTTTAAGTGGATACAAAATTACAAACTCCAAGTCGAGACCCTTAAAATTTGGAACAATACAAATACTTTCTTATAAAACTTTTAGCAAAGTTGAAAACGAATTAAACGAGAGATGAATTTTAAATAGCTGTTATAAGCCGCACAGAGTAAAAATGTAAAGGCAGTTGGAACGTGAGGACACTTACACCACTCCACACTCTTGGATCTTTTGTTTGTGTTTTGTGTCCCTGGGGCCATCAATTCGTTGGACGAAGTTACTGAGAGGAATTTCTATTATCGAATGATTTTTCAGATTACTAAATAATCCATTTACTTATTGCATAATGTAACCTTCTGTAATACACTTCCTTCTGAGATTCTTGTTTAACCGATAACCAACGGTAATCAACGATATTCAAACTTGCCATATTTTCTACAAATGAATTGACCAAGATAAAGATTTTATTTAGAATACTTACTTACTTTTTTGTTAAAGTAAAAAAGACGTCAAGTCATTCTAGGACACTTTTAATTACGTATTGCAGTAATTTTAAAACGTGCATAAAAGATTCCATCAAAATTTATTTAGTTTTCAAAAGATAGCTTGTCCTAGATGTCGTGTGCACTGTCCATGAAACCTTATTATAAAAATAGCGTAATCAAAAAATAACTAAGCCTAGTGATGCGTTGAGTCCGCGTGGGAAAGTATCACTTGTTTCACAGATTTCTTATGCTAATATCAATAGTTCTAACAGAATACTTTCTAAGCTGACCATTCACTTTCTCTTTGATTTGGGAACCCTAAAACAATTTGTCTACTACATAATTATGTTATGACATGACAAACAATTACGTTCAATTAAAAGTTTTGCAAGACAACCGCAAATGTTTTGTAGTTGTTTCAAAACATGGAAGGTTATATGCGGAAACTTTTTTGAATACAGTTTTACATAATCTTAGTAACACTTCCTCGTCTGCACGGAGATTTAATAAAGTAGCAAATAAACTACGTGTCTGAATAAAGTATTTGATATTTGAAAAACCTTCGTACGAGAGCCGTTGTTATGTCACGTTAAGTTGCTGCCAAGATCAGTAGAACAAGCTTAGAAAAAGATACGATATGTGTCGAGGTTAAGATAGATTTTTAAATTATATAACAAACTGTTTTTATAATTTGGTATATTATAATAAAATTTACATACTTTGGTTTGCTAAAACAAAAAGCATTTTTTTAAGATGTAGCTTATATTATAAGTTTTACTTAGTTTGAGACTAAATGGCGTTGTGTAAAATAACAAAAAAAATAATAAACGGTATACAATACAAATTATAGTATACCGCGGGACTTAACACTTGTGCAAATGATATAAATTGAATAAATTTTACTTGCTAATGTCAAAGCAAATAATTTTCGACAGGGCTTTTGGCATGAGCACACAGCGTTGTACAATTATGTAAATGGGAGAATATAGCAATTAGAGTGCATAGTTTGAATTTTTAACAGCAAGTCCGGCATTGGGCACTGCTGTTCAGGGAATCCGAGCATGGAACCACGAGCCTTTCAGAGTCATAGTATAGTGGAACAATAGACAAAACGAATGAATATGTTAATGAATGAATAAAATGAATGAATGAGTGGCAAAGGACAATATAACTTTTTATGGAAATGCTGGACTTTATTTAATTGCTAAGACTCTTAAAACACTCTCAATTTTTTACTTCTCCTGGCGCATCCAGAGAACTGGTATGTTCTCAAAAATTGCAAATGAAAATTGCAAATTGAGATGTGAATTTGCTCGATATGTATAGCCGTTTTTTCATGGACCTACTATTTTCTCCTATTAGTAGGACCACGAGGGAGACCTATTTCTGTCTTTCCTATTATATACTATAAATAGAAACAACCAATAATTTATAATAATTAATTAATTAATTTATTATTTAAATAATTAATTAATTAATAATAATTAATTAATAATAATTAATTAATAATAATTAATTAATTAATTAATAATAAATATAATTAAATAATTAATAATAAATATAATTAATTAATTTAAATTAATTTTAATTTATTTATTTATTTCATATTAAAATGCCAGTTACAATTAATTCAAATGATACAACAGTAGGCCATTTTTTAGATAAACTAAGATAGGATATATTATCTTAGTTAATTATATTAATTATATTTATTATTTCCTATTTCTGTCTTTCCTATTATATACTATAAATAGAAACAACCAATAATTTATAATAATTAATTTATTTATTTATTATTTAAATAATTATTATTAATTAAATAATAAATAAAATATTTATTATTAATTAATTAATTATTATTAATAAATTATTTATTTATTATTAATAAATTAATTAATAAATAATATTATTATTAATAAATAAATTAATTATTATAAATTATTGGTTGTTTCTATTTATAGTACATAATAGGAAAGACAGAAATAGGTCTCCCTCGTGGTCCTACTAATAGGAGAAAGTAGTAGGTCCATGAAAAAACGGCTATATGTATCTACTATGTAGTGATTATGAGCACGCACTCAGCTCTAGATTCTTACCAACGCCGATCTGCGTTCGTTTTATGTGTGCAAACGACGCGATACTAATCAGTTGTTCTATTTTACTTATTTTCCAAGTCAGGGAGACACGCACATTTTGATCGTCTGATAATATTCAACAGTTTTTATCGTTCGTCGTTACAATCGTGCTAAAACGAGGGTGGCAGTGTAGGAGTCTGTTGAAGTGTGTCGTCGAATTTGTTTTGTTGTATTTTACATCATCAATATTGCCAAACTTTCATCTTTTGCTTTTGTTGAGGCTGAATGACCAAATTGTGCCAATTCGCCTTCTTTGAAAATTGGTAGTACCTGACACAGAATTTGGCGTATTATTTTATATCAAATTAGACAAATTAAATTCTTTTACTCGAATTTTTTACTCAGATAAAACTCGATTTTTAATTATAATGAGCTCATTATTAAATGCCCGATTATCACCACTTAATAGCATAATACAATATAACACTGCTGTAAACCAGTCGGGCGCCGCAAGGGCGTCGCGACTTGTCGTGTCGTAGTGTCGCAACCCACGCGCTGCCAGTCCATTGCACACCGCTACACTTCATGAATCATGCACGTATTTAAAATGGTCGTACAGCGTAGCCCGTATATCAATCCCGGGCAAAAAGGTTCGAATAGGATTAATGTGCAAAAGTACTGCAGGGTTGGTTATGAGAATTATGTTTATCTTTGTGGTCATCCGACCCTCCCATGACTTTCACATCCCTCAAACGTTAAAAAAATATTAAATGAAAGAAACAACGCTTTTTAAATTTTGTATTTTATGATGATATTGCCGATATCGTAAAATTCTTTTTCGCGATTTTATAATCGAAAGCTTTTTTAGTCGAAAGTTGGAAATATTACTTTACTGGAAAATTTTCGTTGTAACGTGCTGCTCGTTTTAGAAGTGTTAGATGACCTTGTGTTAGATATCTAAGCTTTGTAGTGTGCGAATATGAGTATGGTACCGTACCCGGTTGGATTGCATGATACAATTAGTAAACAAGTTTCTTTACAATTCCGAAATATTTTTTCAATTGTTAAATTATATGATGTAGAAATATTTGGCAACACAGCAATTTATTATTTTGCAACGTTAATTACACGGGTATTTTGGAAAGATCATGCGAGTGGTTTGTGCGGAATTCAAGACTAATTTTGTTCTATTATTTTCTAAAACACTAACTTGTTCACCGTCTTATTTTTTTTGACTTTAATTCAATATGTGAAAACTTTGTGCCTGTGCGTTTCGCGAGTCACTTGACAGCAAATCGAGACAATATTGGAATTCCAATTCGATATCGACAAGTTTCCGATATGCAACTACTCGAAGTCAAAGGCACTTATATTAAACTACCCGGATTGACAATCGCAATATTTAATGTAACAAAAGTTTTCTAGGGAAAAAAAATACAAGCTTCTCAACAAATCTTCTAGGGGCGCTGCTTGGATCTCCATACAAAATCGGTGGGCTCGGCGATTGCGTCTCTACGATCCGTGTGTGCACAAACTCGTACTTGGGGTACTGATGACAGTAAAAACCTATATCGTCACGTATAAGTTTAGCAAGTTAATAACTACGTCATAACACGGGGGAAGGTCGACTGAGTCATCTTGAATACAGTATGTCTACTTAGGAATGCGAAACTAAGTTAGTTTGACAGAGTGTGACCAAAATATTCAGTGGTTTAATTAGTTTACCTCGTCCTACTTTAGGTGGTATAAAACTGTTTTGAAATGCAAAGTAGATACTTACGTAATTTTTTTATTTTGATATTATTGTCATTGCGATAATATATAAAAGATAGTAAATAATTTTGCATCCGACTTGATGACCAATTATAATTTCGATTCGATTTTCGATTAGTATGAAAATTTCGACTTTTGATAATTGTAAATCACGTAGTTAAATAGTTCAACATTTTGTAAAAATAATATTTTATAATCTGGATTAATACGTGGGCTATCTTTAATCCCAAAAAATGGCGGACAAAACAAACGAACAGAACACAGATAAAGTCACGAGCAGAATCTTTTCTAAAATAAGAAATGTTCCTATGATAACCTTTATATCAGTGACATTTTTCACGTTGATACAGGGGCAGAGATAAAAATACCTGTCTCGACATTAATGGAATGTCCTAAAAATCTCAGAGGAAATTGTTCCTCGGAAATCCTACCCTTTGTGCCACAACTTTTCTGTCACGTTCTGTAAATGTGCTCAGAGTAATAAATAAAAAGATGTTGTAAAAATAACTACAACCCGGTGAGACCATAAAACTATCTAGAATATACATCATACTTATTTACTCTGTTTCTTTTCTACTGTTTTAAAAGTAATACAAACATATTTATAATTAAAAGAAAACTTAATGACATTAATTATTGTAGTCTGATAGCTAAATAATTTGAAGAATTTGTCCAGATTATATTTGCTATAAGCGATGATTTTTACAAACAAATAAAACAGCAAACTTTACCTGTTTTATAATAGTAAAATATAATATACCCCCTATATATAATCTTATAAATAGTTAGCGTTGACTTTATGTCATCATTACGTATGGTATCTAATCATTACTTACATAAAGTCTGCGCTAACTTTTTACAAGATAAACCGTTAATGTTTTACGACTAGTATCTTATTTGTATAGTATCTTTGTTCGGGGGGTTAAGAACTAAGTTATAAGAATAATATTCCCCGTCGTCTAATGTCGAGCTTTTTAAACTTTATCCCCTCAAGTGCAAACGCATAATCAAGTTGACAAACTTTCACGGAGTGTTTAAAACTAAAAACGGGTATCTTAGAATTTTTCAGAGTTCAAACAGTTTAATCTAGTTTCATAACATTTAGTATGTTTTTGTGAAACTTATAAATTATTTCTGTTCTTCAATACCTTTTATATTACAACAGTCTATAAAGCCTTAGATATTTAAGGTCTTACAAATACGATTTGAATAGAATAATTTCGTTTAAAGGTTTATTCGTATTCATTTTAACGTTAAGTCGTAGGCGGCAATACTCAAAGAATCAAAGTGAACTTTTAAAAAGCTACTTCTGAAAGTCAATTTAAGTTTTGGCGCAAAACACAAACATGTTTTATATAGGCAAATATAACATTTGTTGTGTGTTGACATAGTTTTGGTTTAAAAAGTGCCATAGGAATTTCAGGCACATGACATAATGCAACTCATGCACTATCACAAGACATCACGTCCTCTGTGGACGTGCATGGTTATTTTTAGCGACTTTTTGTGTTGCTTGTTGTATCATTACTTTTGTTATATTAGCAGGGTCTATCTTATAAAAAGTCAGCGCAGACTTGAAGTATTGATTACCATACGTAATGATGACATAAAGTCAACGCTAACTTTTTATAAGATAGGGGGGTAAAGTTTTGCTTGATTAGTCATTAGTAATAAAGGCTAGATAGTTGTGTGATATTTATTTATTTAAGTATTCAATAAAACAAAAAAAAAATGTTAAAAAAAAAATACCGTAAACGAGTACTTATAAATTCCCAGTATAAGGTTGTGTTTAAAAACAGATTGCGAACAGTTTCTTGTGTATTCAAGAGTCACAAATGAAGAACACCGGCGCCGGTGATTTGCGAAAATAATTGGACAAGAGGCAGGTGGCGCTCACCGGAATTTCCTCGTTCATTGTCAAGCGCTTCCCATTAGCCAGAGCAGCCAGTGACTGCCAGTGTACAGTCGACGGAAAAGCCCATTGGGATCGTTACAAAAGCTTTCAACATCAAACAAAAGTAGAAATCCGGGGTCTCGCAAACTAGCTCTACTAAATTTTTTTAAGTTTAATTCTCGAAAACTAGCTCTACTGTATCCTTTAAGTTTAATTTGAAATTGAATCTTGGAACTTTTTCATTTTTTGTCAAAAAAGCTAATTAGACTTATAATGTGAAGGATATCTTAAAAAAAAATTGTACAAAATAACAATCGAGTTTATGTTACATAATTTTGTATCTATGGCAAATGCATAAAAATCTGCGACGAAGCCGGAAAAGTTTGTATTAAAATTTAAACTTGGAACGTAACTGAAGGTTCATGCGAACTTTTTTGTTAAACGAAACTACCGTTACAACGTTTTACAAAAAAGTTTGTACTTCATTATAAAGTGTTGAAATGTTTCTTTTTTTTTATGAATATTTCAATATATATTCTAGGGTTGATTTTTGTTGACGTTTGTCTAAAATCGGTATATTTGATTATAAAAAACTTAGAAAGTGTTTAAACAAATGATTTATTTATTTAAAAAATCTACAGCTAATTAGTGCTTGTAGGGCTTAATGCAAATAGATTATAAAATTTAAAAGTAAATAGATAATTAAATATTTATCTAACGGATCCTCTTTGGTTACCAATCAACTTACGTTGGTAACTGTACCTATTGAAGCCGTGACAAATCGAAAAATCCACAAAGAGTTTGTGCTGCGTAGGCGATTCTTCTTAGTTAATGATGTTGTTGATCTTAGGTTCATTCTGTAACATGACTTATCATTATCGTTGTACCTACTTCAGTAATAAGAGTAGCAGAGTTCTACTCAAATCAAGTTTAAAGTTGTTGATAGTAATACGCAAGAAGAAGAAGACAATTATTATTCACAGCCTTCGTTCTTAGTTTGCTGGGGGGTAAGAAAAATACCTAATATAATGACAAAAAATAAATTCGAATTACACTACGCGCTGACGTTTGTATGAAGGTATATATTTATTTTTCAACCTTTGTTCTTTCTTTCCCTACAGCCTATTATACTTAGAAGAGCTTAAGAAATTAAAATAATGCTTTGTGCGAATCATTTCATGAAGAAATATTTAACATTTCGGCCTGTCCTTTGAGGCTCTTTTATAAGTAGAGAAATGAGTTTTGTATTTCATGTTGATTGAAAAAACTTGGAATTATATTTGAAGTTGTTGAGACAAAGCTTTGTGCCTTTCTTTATTTACTTTGTATTGAAATGTTCTTTGTAGACCGAAACAAAACTACGTGTATATTAGTGAATTTTTTCGTATATCAATGTTTTTCAACAGTAAATTTTAACCATGTTTTCATATAGCCCCATCTATACTCGAAGCTGTAGACACCTAGTTTTATCTTTACTAACTATTTTTGTAATTATTTTTATATCTTCTTTTCTAAAAAACTATATTTTTGTAAAAACATTTTGACGTGACAACGTCTTATAATTCGATAGAGCCGCCTGCACGCACGAAAAAACATGACTCATGAAGCGTTCCGGCGTTCCGGCGTTCCAGCGTTCCGGCGTTCTGAGGCGTTCCAAGATAAGATAAGATAAGATACGATTGACGTTGTCACGTTCAACTATCGTCAGTAAACCGACTTTACAGACAACCATTTTTATAAGCATTTCAACAGTCATCTATGTAATAACAATAGAGCTTTATTTCAGTGAATTAAATAATATTTCTATAAAAAACATTTTATAAACATTTCAACAGTCAGTATTAGTTACATTAGTAACAATAGGGATTTATTCTGATGATATTGAAGCTTTTATGAACGAACTAATGATTTCTATAATAATTGACAATAATATTATATCAAAGCCTACTTAACCAACAGAAATCGTAGTCGAGTAATTGGCAAAACAACTAAACAAAAGTCTTAGTCGCCCTACAACATTGTAATGAGAATTCTATTACTATTGCTTGCGTGAGCAATGTGATTCGATTAGAAGCCGGTTTCCAAGTAAGTTTAGATCAAGAACAGACCGGTTAGAGTAATAAACAGGCATACACATAGGCGTCAAGCCAAAATAACTATGAATTTGACAGGCGTCACAGTTTAGTTGGTAGTAGCTCTGCCTTCCATGCTGTGGGTCGTGGGTTCGATTCTCACCCAGAGCAAATGTTTGTGTGATGAACATAAATATTTGTTCTGTGTCTGGGTGTTACTATTATATGTACGTATCACACAAACATTTATCAGAAATCTAGTACAAGCTTTGCTTAGTTTGGGACTAGAGTGTGATGTGTAAATTGTCCATAATTATTTTTTCATTATTTCATATAGCATTAATTTATTGTGCACACATTTATTTTTTTAAGTTAGACTGTTTAAGTTGTTTACTACCATTATCTAATAAAAAAAGTATTTTATTATTACACGTTAAGTTCTACAGCTACCTCGTTATGACTCTGCGTGAGCTCGGTAAGGCATGCGAGTGGCTAGGCGTGGTGACCGAGGTCAGCTGGTCGCAAAATTGAAAGTATACTCCATTATGGTAGCAGCAAGTAAACTTGTTTTTTTGCGGTTATGACAGAATATACCATGTCAATTGACATTTATATTTGTAGCTTACTCATTTTTGAGTCTTAGACAAAAACAATTAAGCAATATCGCCCCGTGTGGGTCAGCCCTATACACTCGCAATGTTTATGCTGTTTGTTTTGTTTGATATTTTTCAAATCTGCCTACATATTTCTGCTTTTGTTCGTTACGAACTACATTTTACCTTAGCTAGTTTAGTTCTCGTAAGTGATTTTGTAATCTTGAGAGAATTAATAAAGATCTTAAACCATAAAGCAATAAAAATGCTTTGAGATTCAAGAATGTAATGTAGTAACCTAAGCATGCAATTATTTTTGAGTAACAAAAACTAAGGATAAAACAAATAGGATAGTGATTTAATCCTTGAGAATACAAGTATAAACGTTTCTTCTTCCTGTTTCTAGACAGTTTTTTTCAACGGATGTAGACTATTAAGTAAAACTACTTCTATCTAGAAATTCCTGGTTTGATAACCAGTTCGCGACAACATTCACCATTGACGGATATATTTGCAATTTACCTACGTGTTTGAACACTGAGTCGTACCTACTACTAGTCCTAGTAGTACTTAACCAGGAAGAAATTCTTAAATTAATTATACCCTTTTTTGCACCACAATAACTTTTATAAGCCCCGCAAGTCGAAATTACTTTCGTGATGACAAATGATGTGCGTCCTATCCTTTTCCTCAAAAGCCCCATCTCATTATAAAACTTGGAAACTCTGAGACCGAACATATTTCATACGAAAAGCCAGCAACAGAAAGGGTTCATGATCCAGCAAATAAATTTTACAAGCTAAGTGCCACCATCACCATTACAAATGTTTATACAGTGGGGAGCTTAGAATAAACATTTAGCAAAGTAATGAAACAATATAATTTTGTGCCGCCATCATCGCCTTATTTTGATTTTTTGCGTTTCATTTTCCTTGAAAAGTAGAGCGTAATTTTTCCGCCATTTACCCTTTAGTAAAACGGCAAACTTAGCAGTTTACCTTTTTGCACAAGTATAATTTTATTTATTAAATTGTTGGTTGTTATGGACTTTACACACAGCACGGCTGTAACGGAATACCTGTCTTTTCACATTTTACGTGCTCAATGAGGCAGTGCATAGATATGGGCAGAGGTTACAACTTTACTGTGGGTTTCTAGTTTCACCGCTAAATTATATAATATAAAATGTTTTAGTGGTTTAATCAAACATTTGTTATCCAAGAAAATAATACCTATGGACTAACACTATTGAGTCGGCAGTTTAATTATAAATTATTTTATTGATATATTTATAAACTAGCAGCATGTCACGTTACGGTTCAGTGTAAAAAATCCTAACCTATTTTATATAAAAGTTAGCAAGTAAAACGATTTCTGGTCCAGTAACCCGCGCAACTTGCCAGAAATATTTTCCAGCGCTACACAAATGGTAAAAGATTTATATGGATTGTGCGGCGGCGGCGTCTCGCCGACAGCATCTTACAGAGGGCGGATATAAAAGTTTTCTTATGCGGCTATAACTCTAAAACTTAGCTAATATTCAACCAGTTATAAATTACCGAGATAATGTTCTTTAGCGATTTCATTAGAGAGTTCACGTTGAGTTGTTTCTGGAACTCTTGTGGCACTAAGCAACAGACGTTCCATTTAATCTATTTTCTTTGTACCATTTCTCGCCAACTTTTAAATGTGTATTAGTACCGATTTCGGCACAGATTGTTTATTATTTGTCTAAGTATAAAATTAATGAAACATAGTCTATATATTTGTATTAGTATAGAATTCATCATAATCTATTTGTATCACAAAGTTACACTTCTATGTTGTTTTCTGCCGCAAATCAACTTATTATTTCGAACTTCCATTTATCAAGTCTGTGGGAATCAGTGAATAGGTAGAACCTTCATATTGGCGCAAATCCAATGAATGGGCTTCAGTAAACCGTGGTTATCCCACTAATTGGATCCCGGGAAACGTTAATTTGATAACTGGCAAGTTTACATAAATGTGACAGTAGTAGATAGGTGCGTGTTTGTAATTTTCCCGAATTTGTGTCAATTATTATTGTCGGTTTGTTGTGATGCTTGGTGAACCGCATCACTCGATACATTTAATGAGGGTTGGTGTTACTAACGACTCAACATTTATTGGAATAAGATATAAATGCACCAGTATTTTTTTACAGGCGTCACAGTTCAGTTAGCAGTAACTCTTCCTTCCATTCTGTCGGTCGTGGGTTCGATTCCCACCCAGAGCAAATGTTTGTGTGAATATAAATATTTGTTCTGTGTCTGTGTGTTACTATGTATTCTATGTATGTATTTATTAGTATTATATCAGCAATCCAATTCCCATAGTACAAGCTTTTCTTAATTTGGGACTAGAGTGTGATGAGTGAAATGTTTATGAATATATAATTATTATTTGTATGTTATGCATTAGAAATTATAAAAAACTACCAGCTTTTCGATAGGGAATTTAAATATTTGTTATGTTTACATAAAGCCAAAACAGGTAGCAAATACTTTACTATACTACCTTATAAAATTTATTTATTTACCATAATACCTAAAATAACCTAGCTTAAAAAATTAAGCCTTACTCGAGTATCTCGAACATAAGTGACTAGTATTTATATACATGACACAAACACATGTTACCAAGAAGGTGATCAAGTGACATTTAAAACGAAGTCTTCCGCAGGTTGTATTATTTCGTATCATTTGCATGAACCGGTCCTTGCACCGCCATTTTGAATTTTTGCCGCTCATCACTGCAGGTCAGGGGCCCCGGATACAATGTAGCTTAGTTTAATTGTGACAAAATAAAGATATTATTAAACAATAGTGTCTATTTTGCGTTTTAGTATTTGTATGAGTGATTTATGCATTAACTTACTTTTATAGTTGTGTGTTTTGATGAATTATAGTTATAGTTATTTTTAATAAGTAATAAACAAATGGCTTATCTGAAGTAAAATAGTAAGCTCAGCCTTTAGAAACTTTGTCTAGCCTAGCATGTCCTTCGAGGACGAGTCCTGTGAGCATTACATTAAATCGATCTCTCAAAGACATGAGTCAGTAATAATATAATCAACGCCCTTTATGCCGAATACCGAAACCCTTTATACCGAATACTCTTTATACCGAAACACAGCTATGCATCAGTGCTTGGCAGCAGAAATAACACAGTGGTAGTCCTTTTGTAGTAGTAGTAGTGGGGCTCTTTCATAGTAGGATTAAGCCTAGAGAATTTAGAAAATGACACACAAAACAATTTTAAATAGTTCCCAAGATATCCAAAACACAGGTACAGGTTTACACAAAATACAGGTTTTTGCCTAGTTTGGGCCTCACCGTTCAACTTTTTTTTTTATTAATAAGTACATAAGTGCAATCAGTTATTCTGATCATTAAAGTTTAGTTTTGTAGCCTTTCTAATATAATAAATACCTATGTTATAAATAGAAAATTTGTCTCACGGTTTGCAATCGAACACATTTCATAGCATGTTTTTTGGTTATATAATAATAATTAATCATCTCAATCAATGGTAAATATCATGGTAAAAGGTCAATTATCTGGGTAACCTTTACCATCAACATAAATGTTTGTATTTATTCAAATGATGTCACGACGCTAATAACTAAAACTATTAAAAAGTAAATATTGCTATGAAGTAATTATTTAGGTTTTGTGCCTGCGATGTCATCCGCAACTCTATTTAAAAAAAAATAACTGTATTCAGGATAAATATTGTTCCTATTGTATTATACTATTACCTACTAGTTGAACTATTATAAATTTCCTTAAAGTTTTATCTAAATCGATTGGTGCGAAAACATCTACATTTTCAATTATTTGATGTTTTATAATCGACTACATTTTGTTCCATCACTTTTCTTATAAACATCTGTACTTTTATTAAACCAAAAAGCAAGGCTTCATAATAATTACAGATCGATAAAATATCTTTACGTGGGATACACATATAATATTGAAAATACTCTCTATATTAATACGAAAACAATTATTAATATCTTGCTAGCACCATATTGTAATAATAGCTGCTAATTAGTTTGCCGCAATATGGAGCTACGAAAAATGTCTGCCATATAAAAGACATAAACGAGCTCCTTTACGAAAAAAGTACTGACAAATTATAATTACAATCTTATAATTATTAGCTGTTTTCTTACTTCCTTGTTATTCAAGCCATTGTATTTAATTTTCAAATCCTATGCCAATTAAGAGCTTAAACATTTTTCAACATTGTTGTAATCAATGACGTTCAGTTCTCAAATAAACTTTAAAGTGGTATTTTTAAATAGACGTCAGAACACCGGAGATGGCCGAAGAAGGCCGAGCGTAGCCGATTCGAGTGAAAGTGAATCGAGGGCGTCTCGGGGGGCAAGGGGGCGACGGCAAGGTTGCGAACCGGCCTAGACGTGCCAAACAACACGTTGAGTAATAAGTAATAAGGGTTTCTGCTACGAAAAACCATAAACGAAGACTCGCAATGATTTTAATTTAAGTTACATCGCGTGGCCGTCTAGTGCGTTGTGCGCTAGCTCTGACGGAACGTTCAGATTGCTGAGCAATGTAACTCAAAAAGACTTAGCTTTTGTATTAGTCGCTAAGGATTGCATTAGCTGTGATGTGTGGTGCCATTGTCGAGGTGACATATGATTGCCATCTCGTCAGGTTTAATTTGATGTTGGGAGCTTAGACGGGTTAATTTTGTTTGATAATATTCCGTGATCCGTCAATCTTGATCATGCTGTTTATAAACAGAATGGAATTGGCAATTTATAACAATGACTAACATTTTGATCAGGCATTTTACATTGCTTTCAAAAATATTACGAAAAACTAACACAAAGGTGTTACATATTTAATAGTTGGTTTTATTTTTATGACAGTGCTCTTTTTATGTGAAGCATATCAACAAGAATAAAAGAATAAGACATTTCGTAATTCAAGTGTAATTTTTATAGTATAACTATTTTACTGGATTTATGTATTCAAAGCTAATGCGTTAGACCATCGCATTAGCTCATTAAATACACATTTGACATTGACGTTTGTAACTTCCAAGTTAATTAATAATTCTAATTACAGAATGCAACATTCGAAAACTTGTACACTAACTGGTTATTCTCGGAATGAGGTCACTTCCAGTTCCGGTACTATTCACTCACCGGATGTTTGAGCTGTGAACTTGCTAAGTGCTTCTGTTCACTCTGAGTAGTCAAAAACTTTGTAGCTAACTATTAAATTTAGGGCACGCCACAAAATTCATTTTTTTTAGTTCTCAAATTCTCAACTATTTTCGTCGCCGCAAAGTGCATTTTTTTTTTAGGTTTTATCTCAGATTTTCACTTTTTTCATTTATTCGTTTTGATGATTTTTTTGTCCATTAGGTACTTATTCTTCTTCTACGTGTCGATAATGTCCCCTTATTAAAGTTTTGCCCAGAAGCGAGCTACATCAGTGGTTCTATCAGTGCAATCGAGATGATATTTTTTTTTTAATTAGGTATGAATAAATAAACAGAAAATAAATGTAAAAATGTTGTGCCAAAAGTTGCGCATGTTTATTGTATGGCATGTTGTATTTGAGATCTTTTTTTCATTTTTTAAGAGA
Organism: Ecliptopera silaceata; assembly: GCA_932527185.1. Lineage (NCBI taxonomy): Eukaryota > Metazoa > Arthropoda > Insecta > Lepidoptera > Geometridae > Ecliptopera > Ecliptopera silaceata. The sequence continues at coordinate 7,235,852 of OW052193.1, read as the reverse complement.
TGATGTAAGCAAATAGTCCACTTAATGTTAAATGTCAACCTCAGGGATGTATGTAATCAAATGCTTATCTGTGATATCATAACACATCAATGTGAGCATTACTGCTTTGTGGCTGAAATAGGCACGGTAGTAATAGCTCTCTAGATAAATAGCTTGACTGCCACTTCCATTGGTTCTTTTAGCATGAAAAGTGACACATTTAATAAATAATCACGGATGCTTCACACATCGCGCTCTAGTACCAAACTAAGCAAAGCTATGGGAACTAGATTGCTGATAAAATAAATGCTTATAATATTTTTTTAGCAAATACGTACAAGGAATACTAATGACAGCCAAACCAGAACAAATATTTATGTTCATCACACAAATATTTGCTCTAGGTGGGGATCGAACTCACGATCCACAGCATGGAAGAGCTACTACCAACTAAGCTGTGAAGCCTGTCAAGTCAATTGATCTCGAACGATCAAGAATTTATTACGCTCCAGTTATGTGCATGCGCACTCGGTCGTGCAATAATTGTTTTTTTTTTGTATTAGGTCATCGAAGTGGCATTTATGTAATCAAATACATTTTTATTTATTTGTATTACTATTTGCGATATTGCGACTCTTTAATGTGACTTACTATTTAACAAGAATTGATCATGAGAGCAATTCGTATGTGTGTTTGTGTACGTGTATGCATCAGATTGAATGGCGCAGTGCAAGTCCTCACATGGCACGTCCTAAGGATGTACTAAGTTAGACAGAGTTTCTTGCCCATTCTTCTAGGCTCTGGTCGCGTGAAATTGGCACTTAGAATCACCTAGTATACAAGACAATTCTAAATGATCATTGTGATGACTGTTAAGAGAATTTTTGATATTGATTTAGAATGCATTACCATAAAGTTCTATAACAAAAATAATACGTAAATAAAATAATTACGTTATCAGTTTTTTTTAATTGAGTAGCCAAAAATACTAGCCTGATTATACATAAAATGATTATGTAAGTAAAGTGAAAAATCGTGATAAACAATCTAGCGAGGCATTGTCAATAGCCTTCATTGGTATATTAACACAATAACGCCTTCAAATCATGTTCATATATCCTCACATGAGAATTTATTGTGTTGTCACACACATTAAGATGGGTGCCTCAGGGTGTTCATCAATTAAGTATATAGTACCTTATTCTAAAATCCTTGACACAGTCTCATAGTAAAATTTATTTCAAATTATTCTAAGTCTCTAAGGCATCAAAGTCCTCATGGCTATCGAAGTTTTAGATAATATAACTTTTTTTGTGTATTTTATATAGTATTGTATATTCATAGTTTTATTTCAATTATTTTAAATTTCTAGGGTATCAAAATTGACTTACTACTTAACTTTTTTTGTGTTTTTTATAAAATATCGTAAATGCAAGTAGAATTTAGTAAAATATTTATTTATTTCCAAATAATGTCACACTTATCTTTATCTCTTTGTGTTTCAAATATTACCTACCTTATTTTGTTTATTACAATTTTATGCACGAAAATTATACAGAATCAAATACATTCCATATTATTTTCCTACAGTTTTTATGTTTATTTTTGTGATTTTTACATAACCTACACAATATACACCTTCAATATATTATAAAATGATACAAAAAAAAATCATATTATTGGCGGTTTCTTTTTCTATAAAACATGATTTAATTGTCTGAACTTGCATTATGACTATTTGTATGACGCATTTACAAGTTTTTCTAAAGGCAACAATAATACAAGTTCCAACGTTGGGCATTGATAAATCAATTAAAATTCTCACAAAAATAAATTGCGATTGCCACAACGCGACCTTGCAGACCAAATATTTTCTATTAAAACTCATAATGAACCACGTCGTTTGTAAAACGACATTTTAAGTTATATTTTCACGAATGTGTTGGGTATAGCATATACACACTAGTCTAGGTACAGTCGACAGTAAAATTATCTAACACTTCCTTCACTCATGTTTACTTCTTCGTACCATTATCATGCTTTTGGAGTGATAGACATATGCATTCATTACCTAACTAAAAAATAATACGAGTAAGTAACTTTCTATAATAGGTATCTGAAACTATCACGAACATAGTTTCCTTTTAAACGTTAAGTGTGCAAGAGGGTAGACTGGTGTTTCTGCTAATTACATTAGTAACTTGCAAAGACTTTGTTTCAAGCCGTGATCATGGCGCATAAATGTCAAATTATCAATAACTACAGGGGGCCTATCCAGACCGCTGAAATGTTTTTGAGCTTTTATTTGATCAAATAACATTTCAGTTTTCTTCTTCGTCTTTTATTGATATTTTGACTGTAAATTAACTTTGACAGAATTGTGACATGCCGAAGTTTGTTTTGGTTTCATTTTGCAGAATTCATGGATTCATACAAACACGAAAATTATAATGTTTTGTGACAATTTTAAAGTAGTTTTAAAATTAAAACGCAATTAGCTGCGATTTCAATGCTGACCTGTGAATTTTTATAGGTTTTCAGGACTACCATCTACACATTTTCTGAAAAAAACCTAAGTAGGTATGGGCAAGATAACTTCAAAGTAATATCATCGCTTCATCCTTTTAGTTCTTACTTAACACTTGTTTTTAAATAGTCTAAGACAACAAGGAACATAAATGCCTAACTAGTTGTATGTAATCGTAGTTATAAATCCTATTAGTCTCATCATATTTAAAATATTTATGGCAAATTTATATAGAGACAACATAATTTCAGTACCTATCCTGAAATAAATTTTTGCTAAGATAAACCATCATTGAGATTAGTAGCATAAAGTTACATCTAAAATGTAGGTACAATAACATAAGATAAGAATATAGTACATCATCATCTTCCTACCCTTGTCCCACATTATGTGGGTCGGTACAACATGTCCTCTTCTTCCACTCACTTCTATCAGACGTCATCTCAATGTTCACACCTTTCTTACACATCATCATTCACATTCACATAGTACATACCTACAAAACTTTCTTACCTATTATTTTGTTTCAGAATACTATGCAGATTACCATGAAGTTTCTACTTGTGTAGTAGACAGTATAAGACTATATAAAATTAATCTGCAAGTTGTAATTTGTAAAATGACTAGAATTCAAGGAATAAAACCATTTTGATTCTTTATTATTATTATATCTTATATATGTGGTAAAGAATGATTACATAGTTTATAATATGATATTAAAATCTGTACATAATCTAATTTTTTTTTCCTTTATTTCATTAGACTTGAACAAGTATTCATGAACATTTGACAGTAAGTATTTGGTAGTAAGCTCTGCCTTCCATGCTGTGGGTTGTGGGTTCGATTCACACCCAGAGCAAATTTTAATGTTTGTGTGATGAATATAAATATTTTTTCTGAATCTGGGTGTTTCTATGAATGTGTTTACAAAAAAAATGTAAGTATGTAAGTATTCTATCAGCAATCTAGTTCCCATACATATAGAGCTTTGCTTAGTTTGGGACTAGAGTGTGAAGTGTGAATTGTCCAAAAATATTTATTTATTTCCCAAGGCATGCACTTGAACCAAACTAAACAAAACTTGTATGGGAAATAGATTGCTTGAATACTATTATAAGTAAGTATTCTAAAAATTAATACATATTAACACCCAAATGCAGAACACATATTTATGTTCACAAATAGTAATAAATAAATATTTTACCAATGACAAGTAATCACATAAATGTTTGTTTGTGGTGGGGATTGAACCCACCATCCTAGCATAGATGCCAGAACTAATGCCAATACTGAGCTGAGATATATATATTATTAAGTATATATTATTTTGTTTCAGAATATGCAAATTACCATGATGGTACTACTTCACTATCCTAATCTGTTTATGACTATTAAACTAATCTTTGTTTTCATTTGTGAAATAATATAGTAATTCAATAAAACCATGTTTCAGTATTATTTTATTAAAACATTTCTAAATAGATAGATAACTCTTTATTGTTCATCACACATAAATAAAAACAAAGAGCTTAAACAAGTAGTAATAGGCATCAGAATGGGTGGCCTTATCGCTGAGAGAGATCTCTTCCTGGCAACCGAAATTTGCTTGTGTCACATCCCAGATATACCTGAAATAAAATGAAGTGTATTGTAAATAGAGTTAATACGCATAGAGTTCAATACTAAAATATTTTACAGTCTTGAAATCTGAACATAAATCATTTTCTTTTATTTCATTACACTTAAACAAGTTAAAAAAATGTTTATGAACATTTCACAAAGCTTGTATGGCAACTAGAATACTCATATACTGTTTTATGAATAAATTCATAGATATGTAACATGTTGACACCCAAAAGCAGAACATACATTAATATTTACTAATAGTAATAAAAAAATGTTTTACCAATAAAGACTTATTGAACTTTTAAAAAATATTTATTCTTGGTGGGGATCGAACCCACAGAGAAGACAGAACTAGTACCAAATGAGCTGTGATGCCTATTGCAATGATTGATTTAGTTTGTTATAGGTATATTTATGAACCTATCAAGTGAAGTAATCAACTACCTGGACGATTAAATAGAATGATTCATGTCTTAGTCTTAAATTGTTGTGTTCTGATTTCTGATCTGCTAACCCATACTGGGCACCAGCATCTTGTGTGCATCTGAAACATGAATAAGTGGTGACCAAACATGTTAGAAACTCTGCAACAGATGTCCACCTCCGACGCGGAGGTTGTGGGTTCGATGACCGCCTTGAAATAAATGTTTGTACGATCTGCAAATATTTATTCCGGGTGCTCTGGTTATTTTATATGTAGGTAAAATAAAAAATACCTATCTATATAAGTAATGTATTGTATTAAGTATGTCAGTCTCCTAGTATTGAAAAACAGGACAAGCCCGACATACGTTTCATGTTTATGATTAGATTTGACATTAAAATCTTCCATAATTAGGTAGTACACTGATTTATTCACTTTTCAATAACATACTTGTTTGCGAAATGCGCAAATCCGGTGTAGGTTTGCCAAAGCTGAGGTTTTTATTCTCCGTGAAATACGTACGTAATAACGTTTGGTGCGAATGGATGGTAAGTCAACAAGGAATGGGTGATACTGGGCCGTGCGTCTGCTTGTACGGTTATAGAAAGGAGATGGCGGTATCAAGTCGTGCAGTTCCTGGGCACATTCCCCGAAATGTATCCTATAGAAAATGGATAGGCAAGCAACTTTACGACGGTGTTCGAGACTATGGATCTTGGTCTCCGCCATATGTTGCTCACCTATTATCCTGAAGGCTCTTCGCTCAATCGAGTCCAAGGCAGCCAGCAATATTATGATGGCACATAACAATATTATGATACAACAATCACGAAAGTTACAATGAAAATGCAAAATCTTTAGGTTTTATATAATAAATGTAAACAAACTATAGGGACGGAATATTCGATAAACTTCGATGCATCGAAAACATCGATATTTACAATGCGATACCTACATCGAATCGATCCGATGTTTTGAAATGCTTTTGATATACTCGAAATATCGATGTTTTTTCAGTTTTTAGTAGAAAAACATCGAGTCAATAATTATATCCAAATAATTTCATAAAAATTCCAGTTTGAACATTATAATTTTACTAATTTTTTTCCTATTTGATTATTTAAAAATGAAAAGTTTATTATTGGACTGACAATATAATAAAAATATTGTCTGTAAATATGTAAATATGTGTACTAAAAAAATGGCGGGCTTCAATGTTTACAAACAACGAATTGTGAATAACATTTGGTTTTGTGGACGAAATAAAATTGAAGTAGATTGTGTATTGTATAATTATATTATATTTATATACCAACTCATTACAATAAAATCTCATCTTTGTGTGAGCTCTTAAACTCAATTGGACGACATCGATGTTAGTTCTGATTTATCGAATCTAAAAAAACAACGATGATTTTTCAAAATGGACACCCCTAAAACGAACAAGTATGAAGACATGTTAGAGCGGTACAGAAATATGCGCCCGCGAAGCCCCGTTGCAAGTGCGAGCGAGATGCATGCGCCAGCTCGTTGACGTCATTTTTAACAGTTCAGTCATATCTAAAACATTTCAGTCGTTATTTAAAACATTTCAGTCATATTTTGAACAGCTCAGCCACGTCAATCCACAAAAAATGCCTACAAAACTGACCTGCAACTGAAAGGATATTCCGTCACGCAAGTTTGCCCCTTCTGGATAGGGCCCCAGAATGGTAGGCTCACAAACCAAAGTAAATCCCGTTTATAAAGAAAACTTAGTAGTTAATTAAGTAAGAAGTTAAACTAGTGACTGTACCTAGTCACATATGAGTACAAATCTAACAATACATGGCCGTGAGAGTGTGTTGTAACCTTTACAATGGAAGCAATTTAATTCTACCTCAGACACGCTTGGACCTACTCTAAACAGCTTGGAAAGGTTACCTGTGGTTCAGTAAGCGTAAAAAATCTGCGAATATCCGGTTTAGATTAGTACTAAAATACCGTTCTTACAAGCCTAAAGAATCTAATTAAAAGCTTTCCGGACCTTTATATTGGTAACGTCGAGATTTTTTATTGTTCCCAAATTTTACATTAACTTATTAGTATAAAACATAACTTAAGAGTTATAAAGCATAGAAAACTAAGCATAAAATGCTTCAATCAACGTTTTTTTTCAATCCCAAAACCATTGACGAATAGCAAAACCCGCTTTAGCGTAAAATAATGGCACATTTAAAATCAAACATCAAACTAAAGCATTCTAATTAGAACACGAATGCGATTATATTCTCTGAAACGAACAAACAACTTTATGCCACAGAGTAAAATGAATAGGGACTTTGGTCTGCGCTGCATATGGATCTAATCTATTGTTTCCGAGCTCAGAACAAACTCAAGCAAACTTTTAATGCATTCGCCATTTCTACTCGTAAGATTTAATAGCCTCTCATTGTCTTTAGGGGCAATACTGATTTAAATAGATAGATACACAAACAAACAAAAATCTGTTAAAATTTACAAAAAATTATGTAATGATACCTAACAGTGTGTTTCAAATTTAGATAAGTATAACTTAGTTACTAATATCAACCACTGATTAAAAACACAGATCAAAAAAATGATTGTTTGTTTTTGTTGTTTTAAGAAAAAAATGCAAACAAATTAAAGCTAATTTGACAGTGTTAATGTAATCAAATAAATCACATGATAGACACAGTTCATTACCAAAAAGTAGAATGTCATTATAGTTCGGTAGAATCGGTCTAAAAAAAACTACAAAGTCATTTTATAACCATTTGAATCTGAACCAAGAAGCAACTTCCACGTTGGGTTTGTTGTGGTTTCGAAGAGCCCTTTCAAACCTCGGTTATTTTCCAATTCAAGTACCATGAAACAGCCTCTTACTCCATTATTTTAATTGAATCAAGCTGTTTATGTGCAATGTGATTTTTGTAGCAAATTAGTTCGTTCAAACTCTTCTTGAACCAAGCGGTTTTAGACAAAAACACTATCTTTCATCTTTTTCCATTACTATTTTATATTTCACATAGCAGTATTTGATATTGACACATGTCATTTCAATCATGCATGACATTCAAATGTAAAAGTGTAATTATGTAATATCATTAATGCAACTCATTTCAATGTTTTGAAGTGGTATACTTAAAACTGTCAAAATAAACATTTTAAGAAAAAGATTTGGAAAACGAAAAACTTACAAAAGAGAGGGATAAGATAGGATAGTACTAAGAAATAACTACTTATCGTACCAACTAAATAATAAAACTCTTCCGTACCCGAGATTTATCTGAGATAATGTATCTTTTGTTTTTCTTTGATGTGCATTTTCCTCTACCTATCTCAAATCCGCATCATGTCAGATCAAGATCACAATGCGGTGTCTGCAGACGATGCGGCTAGCCACAAAACAAATAATACTAGTGAAGAAGATTAACTACACTACATTTAAATAAATAACTGTACCTCTACCATGAGCTGTCACAGTAAAATCGCCTGACTTTAGGTAGGTACTACAGTAGTTACGTCAATATTAGTATGACGAATTTTAGTACCCAACTATCCGCCAGAGGCACTGTACAAATCTTCATACATTTTTTTAACTACTGACGCTAGCGAGTATAGTAAATATAGTATAGTAAAAACTCACGGTAGACCTACTGCTCTCGATTACACGCAATAAAGGACAATTTTGCGTGGCACTGAATACCACAAATGTAAAGTAAAAGTAAAAAAAAATCTTTATTCAATAAAATCACAAGGGTCATGTAGAATCGATCTAATGAATCCATTGACCAGTACAGTACTTAATATTACTGATAAATAATTGCAGTATTTTTTTAAAATTTAAAACGCCCTTGACGCGTACCTACTGCCACAGCAAAGACATCAATGAGTAGCTTCATAATCTAAAACAGGTGTTAAAAGCGCCGAACTGCCTTCTGCATCTCGCAAAAACATAAAACACCGAATAAATCAGTTTTTATATACCTATATAATTTACGGTGCTTTTCATTATATTGTCGCGTAACCTTCATGTTTTACGAGAATCGTCAAGGCAGAGCCATCGATGTACATGTAGCTTCAACTTGTAGTTCGCCAGACCTGCTAGAAACTGGCCAGCGAGGTGGAACGCCGCTTTCACGAGCGTGTGTGACGTCGCCGTGACGTCTCGATACGTTTCACTAACTTCGATATGCGGACGTAGAGCTATGGAGAATGGAAGCGATGTGCAAAACAGTAACCAACTTTATATTAGATCAAAATATATGCATAGCTACTCCCAGATAAAAATATGTCTGTCGATATTTTGGTAATAAAACAAGTTTAGACTTCGTGTTTCAGTAAATAAAAAACCTTTAGCAAAAAATCATAAAAATTGTATCCACGATAGAAAAAGCTAAGTGGAGTTTGGATTGAAGGATAATAATACTTTGAAATAACCTAAGAATGATTTCAGAAAATTACATTGGATTCTAATTTATTCTGAAAAGAATTGCTTGAGTAAACTCAAAATGTACTTATTTAGTAACGACAATGTTCCTAGAGTTGCTCAGTTATTACGAGCTTAGTAAATTGGTGCCTACATAAGCCTATTTAGAAACTTTGAAACGGTTTAATTATAAGTTCATCAACATTCAAAAGTCACTCTCCGCTAACAACAGCTGCGTTCAGACTTCCGGATCAAGTTCTGAACAGTCACATAAAGTTTGTATTGAGCGTGTCAAAACTCATTCCAGGACATTGTTGGAATATAATCTTGAGCTCTATTGCTACGCTCGATGGCCTTTTGCCACTGAGCTATGGATAGAAGTTAAACTCAATGATTTAGCGTTTTAATAACAACCCAAATAAAACACGATCTTAACATAATATTTCGGGTGATTTAAAACACTACCACTCTCCTCAAAACAAATCTTATGGTATCGAGTGACAATAGTTTAGAACTTATGTAGTCTTAAAAGCCTAGCTAAGAAAATATTTATTTACATTTTACCTCGTTCGTGCACATTCAAAGAATAAGTTTTGTGAAAATTTAGGAAGTAAATGTCCTACCAATAAAAATTTGTGCAAAAAAAATAAGGTATTGTTCAATAATATTTCAACATTAGCATGAACGAGCTCTTAATTTAACCCACAACACAGATACACACAACAACCACAGATACTGACAGAAACACCAATGACAGAAATTTTGTCAAGTGACAGATGTTGCCCAGTTGCGTATCTATGCAATCTGATCTATTTAGTCTATGTTCTCTAACTAATCCGCAAAGTTTCACCGCTACCTGACACCTCGTCCTTGGGTTTTGGGCTTTGATTGGGCACACTCAATTTTAGACTTATTGATTACCTCTAAGTAGCTTATCTATAAACTACTGAAACTGGGCTATGGTTTGATACATTTTAGGAATAATCTTTCGGAGGGCACAATAGATTAATTATTTAGTACTTTACACTTTTATATCTCTAATTCTCAAAAAGGCGTGGTGAAATGTATCACTAAGCACGTTCTCAGTGGACGTGCTCAGTGTGACAATACGTTTTTATTTGTACGTTATAATAATATTATAAAAATACAATATATTAACAACATTATGCGCCATCTGCTTGCAACATCAACTTGCTTAACAACATTAAGTTAAAAAAAATAATTTAATTGGGTCTGACAAAATACAACGATGATTTTCAGTGTCAGTTTTTGTTTCCAAATCACGAAGAAACTTACGGCAGATATATATTTAAAATACATTTTATATTACTTAGTTTATAATTTATACCATTTTTATGTGATTTATATCGTACTCAGTTTCACTGGCACGCCGCTTTATTTGACACATCCAGTATCTTTATAAAATTCTTCATCGGAATGATTGTTTGTGCAATTATAGTTTCAGTATCTTTCGTTACATACGGCTGGTAACCTACTTTTGCTTCGGTAGTTTTTGTACTCTACAATCGTTGCATATCTCAAGTCATTTTCTTTAGTAAACTCTCAGTTTTGTTTGCATTTGTCTTATTAATTATATAAAAACATGGTGAGTTAAAACCTAGATAGCTTAAAAAATTATCAAGTTTATAGTTTTTTACCCGCAATGTCGCATCGAAAGCCAATAAGCATTGCAAATAGCAAAAGCAAAAGCAAATAAGTTTATTTTTATTTTTTTTATGACTGAACGTCATATTAATGGCATATAATATTGCTAGTGAAATAGTTAAATCAAGCAGTCAGCAAGTCAGCTGTCATTTGTTTGGAAGGCAGAGATTTCCATCCATGTAAATAGATCTGTTTTTTTTATGTTTTCTACCTGTCAATACGACAGGCAAGTCTGCCAGTATATTGATACTTGACACAAACCATTGGGTTTGTGTTATCTATTGCAATTTTGTTGGTGTCAGTTTACAAAAAAAAAACGAAGGTACCTATTAGAGAATAAAGCCGGTATTTAAGCGAATTTAACGAAATAAAGACATATTTAAATAACTAAAAGGTCCAACAAATAACAATAAAACTCAATACAACAAAAATCAATGACTTACAAAGTCTAACTAGTTTTTGTTTGTTTCAGATGTGACAGCGACATGGCATAGACAGAATCGATGTGCCAATTTCTCCTCTGCCAAAAATGGCGACCTTCCTTACTCATGGGACTTTCGAATAACTTTTTAAGTTCTTGATGACGTAGAAGAATCGTATCCGATGATACGGTGAGCACAAGTTAATGTTACAAAATGGGGCGACGACGTTGGGTCGTTATTGCAGCGTGCCTGCTACTTGTTATAAAGGATACCCAGTGCCAAGGTAAGATTTATCAATTTTATTAAACTTCTTTCCAGCGCCTCGTTGTTTATGTCCCACATTTTTCGTGGCTTATTAAACTTTTGAAACAAAATTTGCAAAATTTAATTATGTTGTAAGTTTGGTCAATTAAATTAAGTTAATGTAGATTGTTAATGTACATAATATTAGGTAATATACAAACAAATACTTAACCTACTTATAAATCAAACTGTTTTTTCGCAATTACAATAGAAGCAGGCCCCTTTTTAGTTCTATTAAATATCACAACTTTTTACATATATTTTTTGCAAAAATAAACAAACTGTCACAATATATACTTAGTTCCAATTTCACTACTAGATGTCGCTGCACCATTTTTTCCATTCCTAGATCGCGCTATCGAAGCATTTTGCGTATCACGATCGAAGTTATGAGGCTTAAAACTTCGGTTATAAACAAATTTTTAATAAACACATCATGTTAAGTATGTTAATCGTATTCTTGATATAGAATTAATGTCCCTCATATACAGCCACGTGATGTACATTTATTGATGTCAAACTGTAGGTACTGTAGCTCTACCATGAGTTTTTACTATACTATAATTACTATACACGCTAGCGTCTGTAGTTAAAAAAATGTATTAATATTAATTGTACAGCGCCTCTAGCGGATAGTTGGGTACTAAAATTCGTAATACTAATATTTACGTAACTACTGTAGTAAAGTCAGGCGATTTTGCAGTGACAACTCATGGTACTGTAACTAAGAAATATGCTTCCATAAGCGCCTGTACAAGTTATTGATTGCTTTGCCGGTCTTGATTTGCAACCGTTTCGATTGCACAAGAAACATGAACTCGTGGTACGAAATCTCTATGTAATTCATTGTATCTTTTGCTATCCCACTAACTGTTTTTTATTAAGTTAATTATGTGGTAATTAAAATTGAGTTTTAATAATGTTTATATAACGTAACAACAAAGTTGAACGTCACTAGTTTCTTATTTTTATTTTATTTATATACATAAATACTTTTAAATTAGGGAAATATATCAAAACGGCTTTGTTACACCGTAGCTATTAAATGTATTTTTCATTGTAAGAAGAGTCATTTCAAGACCATTATTGACGATCAAAAAAGGATTATTTCATTTATAAAGCTATTACATTAAAGTAATCTTATGCACTGAACATAAACCCACTTATTAATTTGATTATACAATATGAATATAATTATATTGTACACAAAGCACAGATGCATAATTTCTGGCAAGTGTGTAGCATATTCTTAACCTTGAAATGTGTAGGTTGCGATTACGTAGGAAGCAGATTTTTGAGGCAATTTATTTGTAAAAGCTGGTTTTACAATTTAAATATCTAGTAATTAGGTTACTTTTATCTTTGTCCAACAGAGATACAACAAATCTTTGGCCTGAGTTTTTTTTGGGAATAATATAATTACCTGCTTATATTACAAAACACATTAATAGCTATTTTATATTTTTATACAATAGAAGTTGTATAAGGTCACTTTGGAAGTCTTCCAGTGAGTAACGGCCGGTTTCTGGAAACCCAAATCACGATTGATCCGAGTTTGTCACATAGTAATTATTTGATTTTATCGTTGATCATCGTTCGAGAAACCGGCCGTAAGTAGCTCTATGTTAGTTATATCTAAAGCATTTAGAGATACAAAATATAGGTAAATAACTAGTCTAGTTAAATATTTTACCAAAAGAAGGTAAGTAGGTACTCAAATTTTCCATAAACACAGCTTGCAAAGTGATAAATTCTTCAAAAAAAAAAAAGGCTAGCATAAAAAGTACAAACCATTTGAAATGATTTAAAAGGTCTCAAAGATGCACGATATCATGATAAATTCAATACGTTGTAGATAAACAGCTGGAACCTGCATCGCATGTGAATCTTCCTTATGCAAAGTGGGTACGCACTCTTCAGTCTTCATCTAAAATTCATATTTTCGCTGTCATTAGGTTAAAATTTGTAGGTCATAAAAGTTTCTCCGTGAACCACATACGAGTGTTCTCGAAATAATAGGCGCGTTCGTTTCATTATTTAGATAAATATGAAGGACGGAGTACTCAGCTCCGTAGTGTTGCTTTTTCATTTGGTGTCAGACATCATTTATTCAAGTCGTTGCGGGTTATTTTTTACTGAAATTAAAACCGTTAAGAGTACTCACATACTTAATATTTTCCTTCATTTATATGACTAAAAGTATTCAAAAGGTTTTCGCTTTGTTCCCGTAGCTTGTCGTCGGGTGTCGAGAGTTGCTGCCATTATGAACCCTGGATTTGGGACAAAATGTCCATGAAAATTATGTAATATGTTTGTTTTTGTAATTATCGTTGGTGTTTAACGTTACTTTTTGTTGAAAAGCTTCTTTTTTATGACTGTATTTTTATTTTGGCGCACTTTGCCTTTGTTTTTACGTAAAAGGTTATGAAACTTTGTACGTTAATAAATAAATGAACTAAATCCTTTGTTCTAACCCAAAAAAAATTTGATGATCATTGTATATTAGCATCTGGTTTAAGACATTTAATTCGAAATTTGTACAAAAACGCCACAACTTTTTTAATGTAGGTAGGTACACAGCGGCAGCGGGATAGTATGGGTCATGAGTTTAGGAGAAGTAGGTTTGTCAATATCTATAGGTATAGCATAGTCTAGTAATTACAGACAACGCCGTTAGAAACAGTACAGCCGTGACTAGGTCTGGAGCAAATTACACATCACCATCTCGCATAGAATTCTAATCCTGTCGTAATTGGTGATTCGCTTGCATTATTACCCTAGGGCCACAAGCCACGTCGCTTCGAGCAAGCTTGCTTTGCGCTCAAGCGGCAGCGGGGAGCGATAAATACAAATGTGTCAAGAACATGACCATGAGTAGCGCTTGCACATTTTTTTTAAAGGTTCTAATGGCTCTTTTCTTTTGACGCTTCAGACGGCGTTTCGTAGCCCAGAGGTTAAGGGGCATCTATTAATAACGTGAAACAATTTTGACCCCTTGGTTAGATGTCGTACGATTTTTCTCGAAATTCGTCTCCCCTCTAATCAATAATTTAATCAGTCCTTGATCACATTTAGATATAAAATATTTAAAATCATAAAAAAAAATCTATAAACAACCTTTTGATTATGTACCTACTTATAAATTTTTTAATAATATCGTATAATATCAAACTATACGATTTTATAATATTATTTTGCGATATTACTAAAAAACCGTGATATTTTTTGAGACCTCTTCCACGTGATATTTGATGAGATTTGGCTTGACCCCCTAAAATCCTCACGTAATAGATGTCCCCTTAGGCTGGACATGGCAATTACTGAAACATGGCACCTGGCTAGGTACACGACACAATAGTACAGACAAGATGGAATACAATGCATATGGAATTAGTGTGGTTTGGTACCTTCGATTTGCAGGGGTGGTTCTAGTAGTACATCTAATAATTCCTTAACATAACACCAGAATACAGTATTTTTTCTTGTGATAGGTAGGTTAAACTCTGATTGATGTAACTGTGATGCTGTCTATGCTTTGACAATCTCTTTAATAATATCACAATAATATCACTAAATTGATAATATAGTAACTAAATATTTCTCGTTGACTAATATTCTATGATTTATTTAAATAAAAAATTTGTTACGTTTATATCGTCATAATAACTTTAAAGAAAGTATCTATAAAAAGATTTTGATCTGGAAAATTATATGATTTCATTCTGCTACTCTCTGATTTCCCGTGGGATATTTTAAATGAAAACTTAAGCATAGACAGTACTGAAACGTGCTGTAAAAATGTTTTATTTTGATCAAGAAAATATTAGATATCATATTATTTTATTAGATATAATATAATGAATGATTTCAAATATTTTTGAGGTTGATTTCGTTTGAGTAGTGCTTAAAGACAGTTTGAAAGAAAATTATAATAATAAAATAAATAAAAGAGCCAGCATTACCTATAAAAGATTAGACAATAAAACCACATCCTTATTTTACATTTATTTCAAACAATAAGTAGTGACCACCATGTTCTTAGACAAGACCAATAAATAAAATAGACACCTACATTATTCCAGCAGTAACACCGCGATAATAAAATACCTTTTACAGCAGTATTTCATGACCAAACAAAAACGTCTTTGTGACACAATGCAGCACGCAATAAAGCTAGCTCTTTTATTTGGCAAAAGCGACAAATATGCAGCCAAGACCTTGTGGCTTACAATAGACTGAAGGACAATCAGGCAAGCAAATCAAAATAATATAAATCCCAAAGTAGGAATGTTGTGGGAGTCACGTCCCACGCTAGACCCTAGTAAGTAACCACACAAAATCATTTCAGTTATTATCTTTTTTTTTATTTATTTGATTTTAGCACTGCGAAAAAAAAATATGCCAAAAAAATTTACTAAATATCACCTGAATTTGAACCCATTACCTCAAATAGGAAGTCAGTTGTTACTATACTACTACCAGTGCTTTCTACTCTATTATATTGTAACTTTCACAATTAATAACGATTGTTATATTTTCTTTAGTTTTAGAATTAAAAAAAATACTGTGTAGGAAATAGAATTGCAAAACGTGTGCATGAGCGCAGAACATTCAATGAACCTGTAAATCTAGAAACATTCAACTTGTCTGTTTGAAACATATTCCGTGTTTTGTTCTGTACTAAGTACCGTTCCCGTCAATACGACAGGTGATTCTACCAATAGTCCAGTCAAAATAGACTAAAATTATGACTTCAGTTTGCATTAATTCCCAACAAGCTGGATTTTTGTGCAGGCCTTGAATACGTCATTACAAATGATATGTCAAAAGTCCCCATCGATCCCGCTTGTGCGTTGTTTTTTATTCGAGGTCAAAGGTCATAAATTTGCATTTTTTGCGTATATCTCTGAAACAACGAGAGCTATTGAAAAGTGGTTCAGGCAAAGTTTGTACATCGTAAAATTGTCTACAAAAATACTTCAACACTTTTCTTCTACAAAGCATCGTTTTCGAGATATAGTGACTTTAGACCGCAGGAAAATCGTCGAAGATGCTGCGTTTTTTTCATTTCAGCCGTTTTATTTGCTTCATTGCCACAGAACAAACAGTATTTCTTAAAATTTACTGAAAGGGGTGATGGGTTCGATGGGTTAGTCCTCCTCCGAGGTAATGAATCGTCTTTTTGTTTCAAGAAATACTGTTCTTTCTATGGCAATGTAGCAGATAAAACGTCTGAAATGAAAAAAACGCAGCATTTTAGTCGATTTTCCTGCGGTCTAAAGTCACTATATCTCGAAAGCAATGCTTTTTAGAAGAAAAGTATTGAGATATTTTTGTAGACAATTTTACGATCTACAAACTTTGTTGGAACTATTTTTCAATAGCTCTCGTTTATGACTTTTAAACGCAAATTTATGACTTTAACCTGGGTATTTGCGTTTTTCGCGTATATCTCTGAAACAACGAGAGCTATCGAAAAATGGTTCAGACAAAGTTTGTAGATCGTAAAATTGTCTACAAAAATATCTCAATATTTTTCTTCTAAAAAGCATCGCTTTTGAGATATAGTGACTTTAGACCGCAGGAAAATCGACTAAAATGCTGCGTTTTTTTCATTTCAGCCGTTTCATCTGCTTCGTTGCCATAGAACGAACAGTATTTCTTGAAACAAAAAGACGATTCATTACCTCGGAGGAGGACTAACCCATCGAACCCATCACCCCTTTCAGTAAATTTTAAGAAATACTGTTTGTTCTGTGGCAATGAAGCAGATAAAACGGCTGAAATGAAAAAAACGCAGCATCTTCGACGATTTTCCTGCGGTCTAAAGTCACTATATCTCGAAAACGATGCTTTGTAGAAGAAAAGTGTTGAAGTATTTTTGTAGACAATTTTACGATGTACAAACTTTGCCTGAACCACTTTTCAATAGCTCTCGTTGTTTCAGAGATATACGCAAAAAATGCAAATTTATGACCTTTGACCTCGAATAAAAAACAACGCACAAGCGGGATCGATAGGGACTTTTGGCATATCATTTGTAATGACGTATTAAAGGCCTGTACAAAAATCCAGCTTGTTGGGAATTAATGCAAACTGGAATGTCTATTTTGACTGGACTACAATGTCAAGTATTTATTTTAAGTATATCACAGTCAAGTCAGTCCATCGTCAAGTCGGTTGTCATTTGTTTCGAATAGATATTTTAAATTTGACTGTAGTATGGTGGTAGTCAGTCACAGAACATTTTTTATATTCTGTGTAGTCAGTATTGTCTGGGGATCGAACCCACAGAATGTATACCAACTGAGCTACAACACAATACGACAAAATAACAATTATTTATGTTATTTGAAATAAACCGATAAATATAAAGCACTGCCGTGCCAATCGATTTGAAGTGTCGACAATAATTTAAAAGCTCGATTTGTTTATAGGAGAATATTTCGCTCCCGTGATAATTAAAACACGAGCCTCGTCCTTGTGAGTGCTCAAAATAAATTGAACAAGACAAATAAATCCAACTGAAAATAAAAACGGAAAATTTCAGTACTACTAAGCCTCCTTAAATGTATTTGGGCTCAGAGTGGGAAAACGAAATGAATGATAAATAATAGATCTTACGAAACAATTTCATTTTATATCTTGAAAGTTTCACGGAGCGCAATCTTGAGAAACAATTTATTGTGGAGCGGAAAGTTGCTGATGTGGAAAATATCGGAATGAAATCCGCGGTATACACCATTAGGTTTCAACTATACTATTACTTCATCAATAATCTTCATCAGTAATGATGATTACATTGAATTACTTATTACTGCAATCGAAAGCAAGCAAGCGTGATCTCATTCATAAATAGTTAACTATGAATTTGCTACATTCTAACCTTACAACATACTGAAATATGAATCAACACATAAATATATTCACCGGCCTACACAGGTAACGCGTGGCTATGACTTGACGCTCTGAAAGAGTAGAATAATAAGTTATTGTGTCAAAAAAAACACTTATAAAATGGAATCCGTGAAATCCCCAAATACCATTCCAATTTTCATAAATAGGATCATCTCATCAATCACCATAATCTGGCCAATTAGGACGAGGAACCTTCATTTCAATAAACGATTGCCAAACAAATTCAATCTCCTAGGGGCTGTGTACAATAATCAATTTAGCTTACCGTTATGTCTATAATCAGGAATGTGGTCCCTAGAGTCCCTTTTCTAAACATTTAGAAGTGTACGTGAGGGTCCACTGAACTGTCTAATTAGGATAAAGTGTTTCAATGCTAAACAAAGTAATCCCACTTACTTTTCCTGATTGATCTACCCTAACTAACCAGTGTCATTAAATTACTGCTGGGCAAAAGTTTTTTACCTTTATTCTTAGACAAAATATTTTATCATGTAAAAAAATATTACACGAAAGATAGAGCTATACAGACTGAGCTGTGACGTCTGTCACTTATCTAAGTGATAAGTGACAGATAGAAATAACTTTTAAAAACAAAACGCCCTACGATTTTTATTTAAACCAATGCCCCTCTTTGAGTGTCCCAAACTTTTACATTAGCGTGAATATTGAGAACTTTTTCGCTTCGTAACTTCAATCTTTGAGTGAACAAGAGACTTTTTTAAATATAAGGTAGTTATACTTTTAAATGTAAGTTTGTAAATATTAGGTAGAAAAGCTACTTAATGAAGCATTATCCTAAAACATGAGATCCTAACGTTACATCTGCCCCAGTTTGCCCATTTTACGCTAATGGTGGTTACTTTCCTCTTTTTAAATTTCAGACTCATTTACCCCTTTTTACCCCTTAGTATAACAAATTGCTATTTAAGCACCTTCGAGTCTCGTGCACCCGAAACATAATGATCATTAGGTACGTCGGTAACTTTTAGGCTTACAAAATTACGTTGTGAAAGTTTGATTAATTTAATTTCGATGGCTTTGTTATTTTACAATTAAGTTACAAAGTTTGTATACAGTCGCACAACGTTATGAGATATCGACGAATAATTATAAACACTTGTATTAGGCGCCTACTAGACGTTTTTATACTGACTTTTCCATACTTCGGTACCGTCCAGTGTAAAAACACTTGTTCTAGCTGTCAAGGAAAAGTATCTTTTGTTTCTTGTTTAGTTTACCAACCCAAGTTGTTGAGCTCAAAACATCATATATTATGTGTAAGGGTATGTACACGTAAAAACAATACAATTCGAAAACCACAGTTCATCGTGAATAAATAATTCCCGAGCAGACGTAGTACTAAGCACGTCCTATCTATTTTTAAGGTACTTTTCCATAAAACATCCCCAGTATCCACCACTAGATACCATCGAAGATACCGTATCACGTGATCCCTTTTCCAAATTTATATGGGTAGTGTTTATTAGATGGTGGGACTTGGAGTACGAAGCTTATTTTGCACTTACGGTACTATACAAGGTTTATATATGTTCTGGTACTTTAGTAAAATAGGTCAATTGCTCCCATGTAGGGTGCTTCGAAATTTCGGCACTATCCACATAATTGCCTGCTTTTAGTGCAATAAAAATTTAAATATCTACATGTTGTTGTACCACGATAAGTGACGAAGTAGATGGCAAACCGGATTTTTAGCAGTAATCTCTGCATATAAGAACGAGCACATCCAATGAGTAACACTGCATCCATAACATTGAGATGTATGATGTTCAGTCGCGGTGAATGAAGTAGTACTTCCCCAGATGATACTTTTCACAATGAGCCCATCTACCACTGTACAATACGTTATTCATGCATTTGATTCATTTTGGTAAATTAATCAATGTAGGTACCTACTCTAGAAACATGTTTGACCTAATTACTACTTAATATATTCTCTACTTTTTTTATATATTTTAACAGATCATAATAAGTATTCGTTGATAGTTCACACAATGCTATCTAGATTGCTAATAGGATAGTAATTTTTTTTTTTGTATTTTTATACACTTATTGACAGTAACACAAAACATAGGCACATAAATAATATTTGCCGTCACTCAAATATTGCTCTAAAAATATTGAATTAAATATTTTACGCCAAACTTGAAGACTGAACCTCCAGAATAATAATTTTACCACAAGTCGCAACCCATATGATAATATTTAGCCGAAAGATCCTACATTTCCCTTTTTTATACGACACAGTAAAATTTTCCGTACCTTTTACGGTCACAAAAAGAAAATGTTTATTTGTAAGCGGCCAAAGGTACATACGTTACAAAGTGGTTTTAAGCTCTGCTATTTTGTTTCGTTATTGTGATAGGTAAGAGTAACGATAGGATAATTTAAATAATTTAGTTTAGATTACACACAAATAGACATGTTATAATCTTAGGCTAGTGAATATTAATAGAACACGCAGAACCAGAAATACCTGTATATTATTAGCAAGAAGATAGTTAATATATACAGAGTATATGAAGTCTAGTTGTAGAATCGCTCTTAGCGGAAAAGCAGAGTCCATAGTAAAAAGAAAAACGTAAAATCGAATCGAGAAAAACTACATTTCGAGTTACGTGTTTTTGCGTATCAATTTGAATAAACTCAACAGTACGGGATCAGTGTATCTACCATGAGTTGTCACAGTAAAATCGCCTGACTTTACTACAGTAGTTACGTCATTATTAGTATGACGAATTTTAGTACCCAACTATCCGCTAGAGGCGCTGTACAAATCTTCATACATTTTTTTAACTACAGACGCTAGCGAGTATAGTAAATATAGTATAGTAAAAACTCATGGTAGACCTACTGAATATAATATCTGTTGTCAAACTGAGTATTGTAGTGCTTGCTGGTGCCCGCGACTTTGTTTTGCTATCGTTATATTTTTGACAATTCGCACAACAGCTTTACAATAACTTATAGCCTTTGAGGTATCATCTTTGTATTTAATTAAACTCCATTCAGCAATTTTTGCGAGAGTAACAACACATCCATCCATGCTCACAAACTTCACATTTATAATATTAGTAGGACTAGTAGGATTTAGGCTCTACATTACGTAACACGTTGTAGGTAGGCAATTCAAAATCTTTATTATTTTCGTATTTTTGCAGTGTTTTCCGCATTCAGGGAACCAAATCCCTTATCCCATATCACGTTCAGGCTTGGAGCAGTAATGCGCATGCCTAATTACCCGCGATTAACGGCATGTTTCCCAAATTAATTACAAGTTATTATTATTGCATGGAGCCCGCAGATATATACAATATACGCACATATTACATGTAATTAAACCTGATTATATAGCATGTAAGCATCTAGTTTACTGCATGTTACATACGCGAAGTTGAAAGTTGATTTTGAATGAATACACATTAATTGTTTAAAAGTAAAAATATAAATGAAAGAAACACGTTATATTTTTTATTGGTTGTTATATTATAGAAAGTAGTTAAGTAACTTGCTAATTAATGAAGTTTATAATACCTATAATATTGATAAACGAGATAGTAGACTAAATAGAAGTTAATAAATTATTATTTTTTATTAAAAATATATTCTAATATAAATTAATGTTATAAATTGATGTGAACACCACTGGGCGAGGTATAACGTTGCTTTGAGCATATATTTTTATTATTATTTTGATATTTTTCTGAATTATACATAGAAGAATTAATTTGTACGCATACCGTATTCAATCCAATTACCGTAGAATTCAAAAACAAGGTTGTTTCGACTAGAGTATCTACTACCTTTTATAAGATAAACCATATCTTATAAAAAGTTAGCGTTGACTTTATGTCACCATTACTTATGGTAATCAAGACATCAAGTCTGCGCTAACTTTTTATAAGATAGACCGCATATCTTTTAAAAAGTTAGCGCAGACTTGATGGTGACTTACTGTCAACGCTAACTTTTTATAAGATGGAATACAAAAATAAGTTTAAAAAGGGCTACCATTGTGCTCTAGCTAAAATCAACACTGATGCATTGACACCGCGATATACCAGCGAAATCCGACCACGTCTCTGGGGAAATTTCAGTTTCTCATAGAAAGTGAGTTTATCAGAAAAAGTTGATACACTATAGGCTCGTGGGTATTTGATTGTTTTTATTTAATTTATGAAGAGGTTGTATGAACCTATAAAGACATTTATTAATACATCGCTAGCCAAGTATGTGGAGCTTAGTTTATGGGACAAGAGCATGATGTGTGAAATGTCCGAGAATATTTAGTAATTTTATTAATAAACTTATGTTCGTATATGTTATGATTGGCATATCAATAATGGTGATATGAGACTAGATAATACAGATCATAGTACTTACATTAAAAAAAAACAAACAATACAATCTACTAATATCGACAATCTAAGATTATTTCATAAACATATTCACAAAATTACCTGTATGTATATATTCTTCGTCCTTCCTGGTTTGCAGAAAAAGTAGTTTTCTTAATCAGGTGAACCCAGATCGATAGTTCCGAGGACAATTGTTATTACTCCGATAAAATAAGGACGTGTTTGAACGAGCCTACGTGCTTTCTTTTATTTGCATTGAAAATCTTGATGAGTTAATCTTGTTACACAGCATTTTTCCTCAACGACTTCTTTCTTACTAGATATTCGGATTCGAAACCAGTAACTTTTATTTTTATTCATAAAACAGAAATAATAAGTCAATAAATTGTTTTAAGGCGGAGTTTCATAATCGGTGGTCATCCATATACTTACTAAAAACATTTTATTTAGTTAAAGATTTGACTAACTACAATTCAATCATTGATTTATTTTTGGCAATGCGAAAGCTGTCAAACAGTAAAAGAAATCATATTGAGGAAACCTGTGGTGTTATATAGAATTGTCTTACAAAATAGATAGAACTAGACTACTACTGTTATTGTAACCGACGTTTGGTTCCAATGAAATGTTTTTTTATATTTCTTTACTTAATGCTAATATAAAATATAAAAAAATATGTCTAATACTCTAATACTGTATTCCTAAAACCTGAGAGAATAGTATGTTTGAAAACGTTGCACAACTTCATAAACGATTCCTACACCAAGGAAAATTACAACTAAAAGTTGCAGGATAGTGAAAGCGGTATGCAAATATTTCGTTAAATAACTTACTTGTTGCTTGCATGATTTGAGCCAGGTTACATCAGCTTAGTATGTAGATAAGTAGTCATTTTCATTTCCAACATTGAAAGTTGAAAAAGTTAAGAGTCTAAGCATATTTTTTATCAGACTATATGATGGAATAAACAAACAAACATATTATTATTATGTCTCATCGATGTTAAGTGTACTTATAACTTCTGTCTTGACCGATGCTTATATTAATCACTCTAAGAAGTTAAGGTGTCTGATATATTATACATATACGGTCTATCTTATAAAAAGTTAGCGCAGACTTGAAGTACTGATTACCATACGTAATGATGACTTAAACTCAACGCTAACTTTTTATAAGATAGACCGTATATGTATACTTTAGATATTTTGATATACTTTACACTTGATTACACTAAAAAAAGTTTGTACAATAGATCTAAAGTATGCGTCGACTGCAATGCTGCGTCATGTACGATACATTACGCATTGAAAACAGATCCCACAAAAGTAAGATACTTCAAGACACTTAACATAACAATTCCAAAACCGTTCAAATACCACACTGTTCCATTTTCATAGATGGAAAATTACCCTCTACCTTTGAACTCCTAGCTTTATGCTCCTGTAGTCTATGCCATTATCGATTTCCTATTACTATATGCCGTCGTGATGGGAACCACAATTCTTAATTATTGTGGACATGATAAAGAAAGTAATTTCCCTTAGATTATCTTTGGGACGTGATAGCTGAACTAGGTGTTATACTTGGAGCAATGACGAAGCATATGATGAAGCAATGATGAGCATATACGAAGTTAAGTTAGTGTTTAGCTTTGATTTCGTAGTTTGGACTATTCATTTGATAAATTGATACATTTACAGCCTTTTTATGTTTGATCTAATATACGATGGGTACTTCCTTTAGTGCTTTTGTTTTGTTGTAAAATTTATCTCTAAACTTATCAATCAATAATAAATATTCACGGACATTTTATGTATATACTCTCTGTCGTTAAATAATACTACTAAACATGAATCAGATATATAAATAATGTTTTGTGACGATGTTCATAGCATCTTTATAAGTTGTTGTTTATTACTCTGGGGTGATAATATCTGGTACGGAGATGGCGGTGATCAAATTATACCGTCATCAGGCACATCCTTGTAATATAATTACTAATATTAGTATCTATCTCATTTGAATTCTTATTAGGTATAATTCTAAATAAACGATAGTTTTTTTTGAATGCTTAGTTCTTGACTACTATGGTCGTAGGATTGATCCTCACTTTTTTTGTAAAGACAAGAAATTGATGTTTTTTCTCTATCTAGATATAGTTACACTCGATAGAGTATAAACATCAATGTATTTGCAAAAAAGTAGCAAGACCAAAAATGTATGCTGTTTCAGTTTTTCTTTTGTTAGTAAATAACAGATAAAATGTTTTCAAATATCGTTTCGTAAATGTTTATAAAATAAATAAGTAGGTCTAAAGTAAATGTTTAGATTTGTTTTATGCTCGCAATGCTATCTCCTTTTAAAACTTTCTACCCCTCATTCTCTAGCGACATTCTTGCCGAAATTTCAGGACTTTGCAATCCCAAAAGAATCACAAAGATTTGATTTAGGTATATATTCAGGAACAACTTGCTGAAAATGTAAATTCTCTTGTAAAATAACTTTAAAATATTAAACACATAATCTATGTAGTTAGAACAATATGTAGGTCTAATACCTCACGAAACAGAATGTTGATGTAGCGATGTGTGTTTAAGTTAGTTTTAACATTTGACTTAACTAAATCTTAAAAATATGGGTGCTTAAAATGGATGCGAGGATTTATATGTAGGTACAAAATAAAAATGACAGAAATATGTAAAATATTCGTCAGATTTACATTCCGCACCTTCAACTTCTGTAAGTGTCGGATGCATTCATGAGAGGCTTTACCTCGGGGAAACTTTATTGCATTCCTATCTCGTAAGCTCCTGTGATGAGAATGAAGTGTTGCAAACATGCATTTGCAAGTAATATTTGTAACATGTATTTTTCTATTGTTTCAGATGAAGAATTTTACTACACGCCGCCTGTAGAACGAAATTTTGCTCAAGTTCAACCATCTCTCTTCCCAAGTAACCGACAAACGTTTTTTGAGAATGGTGGCGATAGCTTTAGAACCGCACAACCATCGCAACAGCCGCTGTATAATGAAGGCCATGTTAGATTTCCGAGTCCCAACTACAATCAGAACCCTTCTCCGTTCCAGTTGCCCACTGGCAGGAGCCAGGCCGGGTCGCAATATTATGTAAACCAACCCGAATTTACATCACAACGGCAGAGATTTAGGCCAGCTCTACCATTCAACTATCAACTAATCCACCCAGCATCAACGACAAAAAGGCCTGATGTATCGCAAATACATTCAGTGGCCTATCAAAATGATCCATCAAAACCGGAAACATTTTTGGGTCAAATAACATTAAACAATCCTGATATTGACTATCTTCAGAATACCAGGTTTAAAAACTTACCATTTGATAGCAATAGTCTAAAAAGTAACGGACAAACTGGTCACATTACTCATGACGATGATGCTATAGAAAATGAAAACCAGGATCTGTTTGATCACACAGTAAACCATCGAGTAACAACTTATAATCCAAACAACAAATTTTCGGGTAAACAAAGACTGAATAATAAACCTACGGGTTTGCGATTCTCTCCTTACAGTTCCGATGACAAATCGAATTTCCGGAATATCCCGAAGGTTGTTTCAAATAACAATTTCAATAAACTTAAACCCAATGCTAATGTGCATCAAAGCTCGTCCACAGAATATAAAGCACTACTCGATTTAGAACCTTTACTTGAAGATGATATAAGTGACCTAAGCTCATTCCGAGAGTTGATGAAGAACAAACAAGAATCGTTTGATGTCCAAGTTATCAAGTCAAATAACACGAATTATTCAGAATCGGCAGATGATAGTAAACCAGATGCCAGTTCAATGAATACTGATAACTTTTTAAAAGAAATACCAGTTGAGAGTCCCATTACAAAATCAACACCAACTACAAGCACGAGTACTACTCCAATCCCAAAACACGATGATACTGAAATTGATGCAGTGGAGAATGAAGAAGAGTACGTCGAATATTATGACGAACCTGATGGTACGGAAGTAAAACATACTACTCAGCCACCACAAATACATTCAACGGAACACGAAGATATTTACGATGAATACGACTCTGGAGAAGAACTAGAACACACGACTGAGG
Source organism: Ecliptopera silaceata (assembly GCA_932527185.1). Taxonomy (NCBI): domain Eukaryota; kingdom Metazoa; phylum Arthropoda; class Insecta; order Lepidoptera; family Geometridae; genus Ecliptopera; species Ecliptopera silaceata. The sequence continues at coordinate 7,209,077 of OW052193.1, read as the reverse complement.
AATCTAACACAAACCCAAAAGAAAACTTTGATGTATTAGTTATAAAACCGGGAAACAAAACTGTCCAGGACTTTAAGCAGTTTGTTGATACGACTATTATAGATCAATCAGATTTAAAAAGAGATTTTTCTACACCTGTTTCTCAACCAAATATATCTGAAGAAGATGCAACTTCAATAGAAACACCATCTATCTTAGGACAAGAGGTTGTATCCGTTGTTACTACTAAAAGTGTTGTCAATGGAACTATTTCTATACCAGATTTTACTAGCACTCAAAGAATCAATCCAGCAATAAATGATTCATATTCCTTGAATGACACCGATGACACCGATGATGGTTCTATTCCAGTTACTGAAAATTGGGTAGTTGCTTCAGTTCAAACTAGTAGAAGCGTTTCTGGTGCTCGTTTCCTACCATTCCCAACAGTGGTCCAAGAAGAGAAAAAACAGGTTTTGACTGATGAAGAAGAAGAAGAAGAAGAAGAAGGTGATGAACAAGTGACTAAAAATCCACATCAGGACATAGGTGATACTTTAGCTTCAACAGAAAATATAAATGACAAATTAGACAGTATACAATCTGAATTATCTAGTAGTGTTTTATCAGGATCATTGAATACAGAAAATAAGAACATTGAACTGATTACTGAAACTACTACCGAACAAAGTACGACTACAACAAGTACAACAACAACCACCACAACAACAACCACCCCAACTCCTCCCAATGTTTTTACATTAAAGAGCACAACAGCTATGTCATTCACTGAGAAATCTTCACCGGAACCTTTACCAGTGCAAATCAAAAAGTTTGCTCATCGTTTGAGTACTAGTTCAACTACGCCTCGGCCAAAGAAAAAGCCTTCTTTAGTAACTGTAATGGATGACTTGAGTGGTTTATTACCACCTGGATACAAACCAAGGTTGTCCTTTAAAGATAAACGAACAAGTACAACAACTACGACAACGACAACAAAAGCACCGACGACAACAACAAGTGAAATACCACTCACCATCAATGAAACCCAAGGACGGTCTTCTGGCATAAGTTCGAAGAACAAAGTCATTGTTTTAGATGTCAAATCATTACTTCCCAGGGAATATAGACCCAAACAACATAGACCTCAAGAAGACATATTTAAAAAGATCCAAAAAGATGATATCAGTAAACTACTGCCACCGGGGTACAAACCGCCAACATCAGAGGCTCCTGAAACCATCGAGACAACAAAACCAGACATCTTAGAAAAGGTTCAACAAGTCGATATATCAGCATTTTTGCCTAAAAACTTTAAAATGAACACAACAACTACTGAAAAACCTAAGGTCAAATTACCCAAACCTCAAGCAATACCAATTGATTTAACTGCACTGTTGCCACCTGGTTTTAAATTAAATACCAGTGAAAAAGAAGATAGCCTACTAGATAAAATTAAGGTTGCTGACGTTTCGAGTCTGCTACCTCCTGGATTTAAACTCAATAAAACCGAAACGGAAGAAGTGCTCGAAGAACCAGCTGAAGAAACTACGTCGACTACAACCAAAGCTCCAGGTGGTATTAAATTGGTATTTCCTTCAAGGCCTGGTGGTAAAGTCAATAGAAAGACAACTACAGCGAAGCCAACGGGACCTCCACTAGTTACAAAAAAAATACAGAAGGGTTGGCCGACAAGGTATGATCTCAATATATATATATTACTACGTTAATTCCTGTATAATGAAACCGTTTTTGTGATTGATGCCTAAATTGATCAAACATTTTCCCTGTTTTCTCATGTATGTAATGTTATTGTTTACTTTGTAGACCTTCCACTGAATTCACTGGCTGGCCGTCTCCATCTACCACGCCGTTCTCTATCGAAAAGCTGTTGGAAGCTCAAAAGAATGCAACAGCAACCACACCATTACCAAGCTATACCGATAGTACTACGAGAAGAACCACAACTACAAGCACAACCACCACAGAGCCACCTCCGCCAACTACACCTGGAATATGTAAAAAGGATTGTGATATCGCGGCAACTATCAAAATAGTATCAGGTACTTGATTTCTACATGTATGGATATAAATAAAATAGAGAAATGACAAGGTGCATTTGTAAATGATTTTTCAATTTTCAGGAGCTCAATGGGTACCAGAGCTTTTGGATCACCACACTGATGAATGGCAACGATTAGCTAAAGAAGTTAAAGATGAGGTATATAGTTTTTTCTCTGTTCCTTATCTATCCGTATTTCTGTCTTTTTAAAGACCCTTAATAATTTTATTTTGAATGTTTTCAGCTTAATTCAGTTTATTCAAAATCAGACAATCTACGAAAATGGTTCAAAGGTGTTCGCATCGACGGATTTACCAAAGGATCTGTTCTTGTTGACTATTTTATAGAACTAAATGATGTTGAAGGTAGAATCGATACGTTGGATTTAAAGTCAATGTTTCATAAATCACTACATGAAGCTAAGCCTGGATCCGTTGTGGAAACCATTGAAGAAACCAAAGAAGATAGTTTTGATCCTGACGTGATGCTTGGAGACCAACCGTTGGAAGAAAGAATGAAGAAAAGTAACGAGAAGATGACAAAGACTATTGACAAATCGGCAGGAAAACTGGAAATCGGAAAGTTTGTTATGGACCCAGCGTATACGGAGTTCATTGGTAAAGAAACATTCCTATAAAATACAAACTTCAATGTAAAAGTTTCATAAATTTTCAACTTGTAATTTTTGTTTTTAGTGCTGCCGAAACGAGAGGAACCAACACTGTTAGTACCCGAAGAAGAGTCGTTCTTGCCTCAATGGGGCATCGCCGTCATCGTCATTGCTATGGCATCTCTTCTCTTTGTTGTTATATTTGGAGTCACAGTAGTAAGTACACTCCTACACTAACCAGGAAACTTTGATTTGAGTTTTTCTCTTTGCTACTAAGGGGAAGCTCGCCACATTCAACAAACAAATAAAAATATGAGGTACCTCATACGAACCACCTCATAATTTTTTTGTTTACACCAAATTTAAATTAGAATCTTTCACATTAGGGTATTGGCCCAGACGAGAGTTTGACGATTTTATTTACATTAAAAACAGTTTTCCATACTAAATTCGTGTATTTTTAGTTGGTGAACCGACAGAAGAGTTCCAAGGCAAAGCAACCTATACCATTGAGTGAGGAGATGCTGAGAGATCTAGACAAGAGCCACATGGGAGGTTTTGACGATCTCCACCAAATGAAGGAACGAGATTTGCCATACCTACCATCTGGCAAGGTAATATATTTTTACATTGCCAGACTATTTATTATACAGACTATTCCATAACTATCTAATACTCAAACATATAAACTGTTTTAGAAAATGTATACGCCCATTAAGTAGCCAGTTCATGCTACTTACAGTAATCATGCGGTCTTTTCAATCTCATATAATTTGCAAAAGAGAGCGCTCGACATTAGCCTGACTAATTGAATTGAAATTAGAATTCAATAAACAAAACACAATCAGTCGGCATTGTCTTTAGAATATCGCTAAATAGTCTAAACATGTATCTAATGAATCACATTTTCACTCAATTCGACTGGAAACTGAATACTAATTACTTTTAAGTGATGGTACAATTAAGAAAGCTAAATACTAGAACCATGTTGAAAATAATTGAACTTTCTGTAGATATAAATCAAACAAGCTTCTGCTTCTCTAGAAACATTAAAAATGTTTTTTTAGTCACGTGATTTATCGTTCAACATTTTAATATTTTCATTACGTACTTTACGATATTACTAGCTGGGGCTCACGACTTCGTCTATCTATAGTTATATTTTTGACAGTTTAATTTCTTTAAAAATTTATGTTTATACTATGGTTTATAGATTTTCTGATGTATAAGCTAGATTATTAAAGTTTCATAAAAAAAAATTGCAATAAGTTTTTGCATAAAATAGCTAAATATATACATCCATACTAACTTAAACATAGAAATAAACATTAGTGTTATTATCATATAAGTAGGAAGAGATCATGATATTTTCAAATATGATGTAAGAGTTTTAATAATACTGAGAATATTTAATTAAATTGATTGCTTTTTTGTTTTTTCAGCGGATGTCAACTGCTTTTATCGAGCAGCTGGCATATCCGAACCCAGGTGACTCCTGGAGGTCGGAGTGGACGCCGCAGCTCCAGAAGTATATGCAGCACTACACTCCTGACTCGGGCAGAGGCTCGCAGACCTACGGAGCTGCTTATGGGTAAGACTAGACTTGTCAAACTATAAGTAAAACCAAACTTGCCGGTAAACATTGATATTTGTTCTGTGTGTTTATAAAAAAAGCGTAAAGACAATAGTCCTATCAGCAATCTAGTTTCCATAGTACAACTTTTGTTTAGATTGGAAAATAATCAAAGAGATATATAATATTACTTCGCGTAAGTACTTTACTGTTTACTTTCATAACGTTTCAATGTAGGGGTTTTCTCTTAATTGGTTTATGGATCGATCAAAAATAGGTACAGGGCTTTATTAAAGTTTACGAATGCGTATAATAAACTTAGGATAATTAACATTATCCGTAGCCAATATACGACGTAGATTAGGCTGTAAAAATATGTGTTAATATTAAGGTGACGGGTATAGCCAAATGCGTGTTTTTGGGGAAACCGAAAACTGTTTTCAGAAAAAGTGATAGCATGTGGAGTTGTGAAACTTATTATTTCCTATAAAACATATATTGAAATAGTGTGTTATTAATCAAAATGTGTGCTCTTGGATATAGTTTACTTTTAAATGTAAGTTTAGTACCAACACCTTTTGCAAAAGTGTGGTTTTAGATCCCATTTTTTATGGGTTTGGCAGATTTGTTTGGTACCAAACTCACTATTCTAATGGTTCGTATCTTGTGATTTAAAAAAAAACATTTCTACAATAAGGTGTTTAAAGAAGAAGAAGAGTAGCGCCTTAGGAATTATAAGTGTTTGATTGCTGTGTGCTCGCAAATATTCATAAGGCGCTGCTTTCGAGTTTGACTATCCGAACTGTGCGCGGCTCATTATGTGTTTTGCGTCGTTGTCAGCATTTTTGCTAAAGTTGAAATTGCGACGTTGCCACGCTGACTGTCTAGAGTTTAACCACCACGGCAAAAACTATGCCGTGTTACAAGTTTAACGTGTGTGTAGATATAATAAATAAATAATAAAGTTGGAAGTTATTGACATTTTTATTTATTATGAAAAATTTCACCCTACCCGTCGTCGCCTTAATAATAAAATTAGTTAATCTAAAACTAATTTGTAGTAGATAACTTGACAATTTCTTAATTTAATTATATTTAGAAAGAATACCGTGCAATAACAAAACCCTATCATTAGCAGAAATTGCGGTTGAATCGCAGCACTGTGTCATTCAAAGCTCATTTTCTCTATTTTTCTTGCGAGAAAAATGACACTAGGGAAATTGAGATTTGCATAATTGCACGGAATAAAATAAAGTCGGCTGGCGTACTCGAAATGAGGGTAATGATGATTTACTTTAAAATAATATCCGCATTATTTGGAACCCCTCCAGAATTTAACGAAAATTTAGTTTTCGATTAGTCTTTTCTAACTTGAAAAAGAAATTTAAATTCAAACAGTGTTCTGTCCTCCACTTATAAATATCAATCTGAAACTATCTGACGTTATATTGTGTACCTGCTTATTATACGTCTATACAATGTAAGCACGAAAAAAAATAAAACGACATGCTAAGAGTTGGTATAAGTTATTTGATAGGTTCTAAGCCCCACGATGAGGGTATCACTTCTGAAAATTCAAGGGGTTAGGTTAGGTTAGCCCTTGAATTTTCAGAATTGGTACCCTCATTAGTGTAATGGAGTTAATGAATGATTTCATCTACAGATATGGCGGATCGCAGCTGTATGGCCAGACAGGCGGCGGGTCCCAGGTGTACGGCTACACCGGAGAGTACCCCGCGCCCCGCTCGCACTACTCCAGGCGACGATCCGAATACGACAGCAACTTCTAGAACATTCCACAACCTTCTAGAACTCTCCTAGAGACTTAAAACACCCTTGACAATATCTCCTTATAACCTCGATCTTAATACTCATCTAATTTTAGATACGTGCGTCGTAGTTCCAATCTTAACATCAGTAACAGGTTGTGAAATAATGTTTATCAATGTAAAATCATCATTAGAATTTCAGAACTTTATACGATTTTACATTTGCATTATATTTTTAGCTTTTAGTCCGGCCTATTTGGGACTTTACAGTGCCAAACTAAATGGTTACTTTGCGTTTTGTATTTAACAGTTTTTTTCCTAATCTAAAATAGTTTTAATAAAATTGTCTGCCAAAATATGAAATATTTACGACTGATTGTGAGATGTAAATAGGTAGCGTAAGTTCTCACCATTACTGTAAGCGACGAAAGGTAGGTGAAGTCACGGTTTCTGTAGATATCTCTGTACCTACATACCTATATTTGCTCAGAACGTGTAGTGGAGCGGCGACGGCGGCAGTGTGTGCGCGTCAAACGCCTCTTTGTGCCAAAAAGTTCGCACTCCGTGTGTAAATATGAACCTTAATACTTTACATATTCGTGTTATTCGAGATGGGTGCCAATATTGTGGCAAATCGATCGCATTGTCGCGCTCTTCTCAAAATCATTGTGTCGGGGGTTCCGGAGACAATTACGTGAGCCGTCGTTTGCGGAACCCCACTCCACCCGAATAACAATTTATAAGATCATTCCTTATTCGTATCGAACTTGCGTTTTATTTACGATTTTTGTGAAACAAATTCGTATCTTTAAGAATTTAGATGGATGATCGTCAATTTAAATGTAGATTATGCGAAAGTTGTCGAAACAGGTTCACAAAAATAAATGTTCTTTTATTACATATAGAAGGTAGATTTATTGTGTATTTATGATTAAAAAGTTTATTATTAAATAATATAACATTTCTTGTTTGTGTCAAATTATCGATTTCCAAATACTATTAGATGTTGAATGTATTGTACATTTTTGTGTAACCTACCAATTAAATTAAGCGTGCATGGTAATTATTAGTTATTCTGTGTATATAAAATCGATTTTTGTACATTACGTGTAGTTTTTATTTAAATATATTATTGAATTATTAGTTAGATACAAATTAAACCCCTAAGATTCTAAATATAGAAATATTAATGACATCCAATGTTGTATCATTTCTGACCCAAAAACTACAACCTTATAATCGCCTAAATTACCCTTTTGGAACGCTAACTCATTTTCGCGTTCCACTTATGGCTCATTTATCATTTGTATCAAGTGATTTGCATAACTGAAACTCAGTTATCTCATAATTTTGCACATAAATTGATTTTTAATGTTCCCGAGTAAAAAAACTGCAGTAGTACTAAAGACACAAAAGGTATTAATTGGACTACCAGTAGAACTCATGAGTACTACTGAACCTAGGCAAAACAATGTGGATGCCACAAGCAGATTTTAATCATAGTTCATCGCAATAACTAAAATCGTACACAACTCCTACAATCAGTTTGTTTTTACTATTTTTCAAAGCCAGAATTCCTTGCTGGCACAATGCCTAGAAATGCCTTGGGTTCAAACCCCGAAAGTAAACAACACGTGCTCCAATCGTTCAAAGAAATAAACGTAAGAAAGGTTTGGTACTTCGATCAGTAGCACCATCCCCTCATGTACCACGGACTTCACTGGGTGGAATTATACTGTCTCCGAATTACCATTGAAATAAAAACTGGAAACGTTTGCTCATGATAAGGAGAGATAGGTGAAGTCGTAAAGAGGAAAATGGAATAAGTTTATTTTTATTGGCACTGGTATTTGAATAGTTATGGGCTTTCACTTGACTAAGCAAATCGTCAGCCTTTGAGAGATCTGTAGGTAATACTCGTAATGTGAATAAGGCGGACTATAGGCTATGAGGATAGTAGAGACCCCCTAAAAATGACACAAATACTAAAGAATCCCGTCATTAAAAGTTGCTCCTGAGACGTAGCTCCACCAAGATTAGATGCAAAGTACTGTTTATTTTGGCAAACTTTGGAAACGAAAACTTTTTGCCCCGGATTTATTTCCAAAAACAATGCAGCACACACGCAAAGTTTCTTAATAAGAACGGCTCCTATAAATCCTTAAATCTTTGTTGAAACTTGTTTGTTTCGAATTAGTCGTAATAAAGTAGGAAATATTTACTTACTCAAGTTCTATTTAATGCAGTATAAATAACTAGGTACCTACATCATTGATGGAAATCTTTTATGGTGTAGGTAATATTTATCTTTCAAATAATCTTTTTTGGATAGCATAAAGGGAGCAAGGGTTCCCTACCCGAGGGATAGTTGCCCTCGAGGTATGAGGGTACAGAATGGTAAACAATACATGTTACAAGAAATACAATCGTTATAATAACAAATAAGATAAATAAAATATAAGGAACGAAAAACAATGAGCCACGGAGCGAACAGAATAAATCCTCAAAAACTTGACTGAAGTTGATTTAAAACAGGAAATCCAACATGGCTGTTCTCAATCCTACGGAAACAAAAGTCCCATTATTACTTGAAAAGTGCAGTAAAGTTAAGTGCTCATTAGTTTCAGGAGAGATTTAAAAGTGAGCCATTTAGCCATTGAAAAACCGCTTCGAAGTTTCGTTATTATAGTTCTAAGGAATTTTCACAATTTTATGGTTAACTACGCTTTCGACTTTATCATCGTTTGATCTCTTCCCTGCAGATCCTGTTAATTTAAAGTCTATCTTGTGATTATTATTTTTATAATCTAAGCTACGAACTATAACATAATTGAAGTCTCATCCAAATCGGTTTATTTACGGTGTGATTATACATCGAAACATCTGACTGTCTCAACAATAATATTATAATGTCTTTAATTTTCAATATCTTTGTTTGCTTTTTGCAGTTTTTGGTTAGACCTTCTTGCTTTTTAAAGATATTTTATGATATCATCTCCTTAATTTCACTAAGTAAAGTCGCTTAGTTCAAGACTGAAATGGGTATGAGCGTTGTGGAATAATATGGGGTATTAAAGTCAAGCTTCCATTAAATACGAGTACGTACGTTATTAATTTACTCTGCGAAGTATAGAGTCATCTAGCAGCATAACTTTGGTATCGCAAAGTGCACCCCTAGATAAGTAAACACATACATAGCTTGATAGAAAATTATCTGTTTTCAAGGATTCATTAGATTCATTATTTAATGGTCCTTTTGAAATACTTATTATTATTGCATTCAACTAATTTTCAGAGTTAGTTTGTATGTTTATCTCTCAAGCCACTGAACTATTTTAAATGAAACTTTTAATATACACCATGAATTACAACTAGTTTTAAAATCTCAAATTAATAGAGACACACGGGACGTGGACAAAGCTTACCAACTTGCACATCTATTTTTTTAAACATTTTAGGACATGTTTATAAATAATAATAATAGTAAGTTAACTAGCACACGAACGCGAAATTCAAATTATTTTTGCACTACACTTTGTAGCTTTGAGGTTCTATTGCATCCTGTGTAAATACAGTTTGTGTGCTGACTTCCTGAGTTTTGAAACTAAACCTACAATGTTTGTTCTTCCCGTTTGTTTCTCCCGTCGGGTACGGCCTACTGTTTATTCTGTAACTCCTGGTTTATTTTCCATTGACGGCAGGTTCACTTTGAATTCAAACGCCTGTTAGCGGACACAGGCAAACACAAACACCCACAGCATTCAATTTCTGCTATAGTTACGGGCGAGACCGATTGCTAAGCGTTCATGTCTTGTATAGTATATATTGGGTATAGTTTAGGCGTATATATTAGGGAGGTAAATAGTAATTGTTTGTGTTTAATACAGGTATACCTACATATAACATCAATGAAGCGAATGAGCTAGTGGTCCCTAGCCTTATTATATAAAACCTTAGTTAAAATAAGATTTCAAAACTTTCAATGATAACCTATTTACGCACACCACTAAAAGTTTGACCACCAGACTCACGTGACTATTTCTACTTTTCTTATAACTCAAATAAAGTTTCGGACCCCAGGTTAATCCCAAAAATTTCCGACATTTCCTGAAAACTTTTTGTCCTTCCTCTATAAATTCCCTTCAAGGATTCCTGCTGAAATCGACCAATATCAAGGTAAGTAAAGTGTATCATCCACAAAAGTATTACGCAACAATCATGTTTCTGTTAGGACCAATAAGATCTTTATATTATTAAACAGACCTTTAACAACGCTATAAGTACAATCTTAAATCCTACAAATAAAAAAAATGAGTAAGTATTCTATCAGCAATCTAGTTCCTATAGTACAAGCTTAGCTTATATTGGGACTAGAATGTGATGTGATTTCCATGAATATTATTTATTTATTACTATCAACTTCAGTGATCATATTTTTTAGTTCATATATCGTGAAGTGCTATAGGTACTTACTTCAGACCGTCACTCTTCATTCATAATTTTTTTCTTTATAAACGGTATATTTACCAAACTCACAAATCATGTTTATAAAGAAAACTAAATACTTTTATTATCTCGATTTCCGCAATCTAGTATTGAAAGTGCGTGGCGTGAGATTCAAATTCGTGCATTTTCCAAAAACACATTCCCAGAATAGTGATCCAATGCAGATTCTTGTGTTACATTATTGAATCTGCGCTTCAGTGGACAATGGGCCTCAATGGACGTGGAAGTGTAAAGGGATAATAATTTTAATCCTTCCGCGTGCCTACATTTTACGATGGGTGACACCACCCCTCGAGTGTTATTGAAAACGATGTCGTAAATTTGATTTATACGAGTCACGAGATTTCACCGTGTATCAAAAATATACAATACATTTATTCAGATTTAATATTTATTGTTTTCTTTTTGTATTTTTTTATACTTTCACGCGTTTTTCAACGCCTCATTTTTCAATAAATATTTGAAACAGTTAAATTTTTGAAGCATCATATCATACTAGTCTATTCCAAGGAATCCAAAATTACCCAACTTTAAATTTTTCTGGGTTTTCGGTAAAACTAGATAAAATTATGATCACAAAATCATATGTCTGATATGAAATATACGGTCTAAGTCCTACGTAACATATGGGACTAATAGGTATAAAACTTCAAAAGATTAATTAATTCAATAGCACGTGAAGCAAACATGAGGTATTCACGAACACGTGCGTTCTGTAATTACCGTTAAGCCATCCGCACTGTTCTGCGGCATTCTGTAATGGAATGATAATACTCGTCCCGAGCGTGATCCGGGTTCTAATTCCAATAGTACGGCCGAGATCGCGGAAATACCGAGACTAAGATCCACTAAAGTAGAACAAGAAATCGAAAGTCGAATTTTCAAATACTATCTTCCTAAATAAACCATTGTAAAAAAGATAATAAAAAAAAATTGCTGGGATTCAAACCCAGTTTCTTGTCTGTTCTTCTTGACCCTGGTCGCGACGAACTGGTATCTAGAATCGCCTAGTATTTAAGACGTTTCAAAGTGTTTTTTGCGATTTAATTTGAAGTTGAGTTGAGTTTGGCTTTTTTGGAAAATAATGGTTTTCTAGGGCACACCCTGTTACATACAAAAGCACATTTATGCTATGATACTTAAGTTGTTGCAAAAAGCGTGTTACAACTACCTACTAGTACCTACTTCTGTATATATTTTACGTAAAAAGGGTTGAATTCGCTTGTCTTGACCAAATACAATTCCAAATTATTGATAAATTTTCGAGAATGAAACTAAAACTCAGACTCGTCACTCTAGTGAAAATTCAAGGCCCTTCTCTAGAAGAGCCTTGAATTTTCAAAATGCCTTTGCCCTACGTATCTATATTCAGTGAGTCGCGCAAAGCACTTCACGGAACCATAGGTAAGCGACTGAAAACATTCATACCCTCGCGCCACTTCAAAAAGGTGAGACGAGAAGGTTCAGAAGTAGACGACAAATATTAATACCACTTGCACTAAGAATCTACCTATCCCTTACCAATTGGATACGTTAAAAAGAGACATAGTATACGACGTTGCACGTTTTTAAGCATTTCGATCAGAAGAAAAAAGTTTGAACATCAGAATTTTGAAATTCAAACAGAATAAATGTACAATGAACCTCATGGAACTTATGGAAGGTTGACTCGGCGTTTTGCATGAACAAATCTTTGTGAAGCTCAGTGACCTCTTTTGCCATTCTGATTCCATTATAATCACATTGCCCTTTTTAGGCTTACAATTTTTCGGAAGTGTTCTTTGTAACTGAGAATTTCAGGTCTTATTGTACAATTGGTTGAAACTAACCAAAAAGAGTTTCAATTAAGTATTTTGGAATGAAATGTATAGTAAATAAATAAATAAATAAAATAAATAATGCTAGATAAATAATAGTAATGATAGTAAAGGCTTTGAAATGTATATAAGTAACTAAGTATAAAATTATGTAATAATTAATATAGGTACATAGTGTAGGTACATCAACGTACAACAACGTAAGTAATAGTATTTCGTAACAGATTAAAACTGTATTTATTTATTCTCTAGCAATTGTTGAATGGCAAAATTGGCCGGGACTATAATTTCATAATACACAGCCTGCTAAAATCGTCGACAAACTACATCACATCATATTCCTACAATTTAATTTTAGCGTAATATTATACGGCACACGCCGCCATATGCGCATAATTACATCACTTTATTATGTAGGGCGTAATTGGAAATTATTGTCTTTTGTAGTCCTCTAGTTTATCCAACGCGTCTTGGAAATGGATTTTAGAACGACAAGATAGAGTCTAGTTTCCAACTAAACAATAAACACAAATACATTTAAATACATTTGTACCAATTTAAGTGTAGGTACGCCTGTTTACTTAGTGGTAAAGCAGTGATAACATATTTAGTGGGTTGCATAGCCATCGTGAGGGGACAAATCCTCGATCTGTATTCAGTGGTAGAACCCTCATATACCTTGCCACTCATAGGATTTGAAGTAAGCATTATACAGGTACTTATCGCCATACCATATTTGTAAACAACTTTATTTCAGACCTGCCAAAAGGCGTGTTGTATACTGTTATTATAATATTCAACTATTCAACTATCATTATCAGAACTACTAGGTATAAAAAACGTTATGCAATAAATTCTCGGCGAAGATAGGTATCTCTTTACTATCTACTGTGAAAAACTTATAAAAAAAACATCCTTAGGTTAAACTTTTTTTTGAAACACCTCTATCACACTCAAGTTACAAACTAAGCTGAGCTTGTACTATGGGAACTAGATTACTGATAGAATACTTATACACTTTTTTGTTAATACAAACATAGAATACATAACACCCTTAATAACATCACACTTTCATCACACAAACATTGCTCTGGCTAAGATTACTAGCTTCTGGCTAGTAATCCTAGCCAGAATCGTTTAGTTCGATTCCTATTCAAATAAGAGTGATTTATGTGCAAACTATAATATATTCCAAGTTTCGTGAAAATCATAACTTTTACGTCATGATTTACGAACAAACCTTCAAATATAAACTAAACATTCATAATGTTAGCAAGAAATAATATATATTGAAAAAAAACTTTATATCCTGAAAGGTAACAAATAAAACCTTTTCTTGAACATTCTCTTTGAGTTTTACTGTGGGTACTTGAAACTGCAACTCAAAACATTTCTGACAGCGTCCAAAAGCTTTTATTTATTATTTTATTTTCACAATCGCTACGGCTTTTGTAAAACTGAATCAAAGAGTTGAGCTAACATAAAACGGAAATTTCCTCTTCATCAGGGTAAATTGTTTTTTTGTTGATAAAATCTGGTTTTCCATAAACAAACACACACGGTGTTAAGTCTCAAATGCCTTTAATGGAAGGGCTTAATGAGACTAATCCAAGATGGCGTTCTATTGGATTAGATAGGTATAGAGTTTTATTTAGTGATAGCAGTTAGAAATTTGAGATTTTGTTAATTTAATAACGTTCAGACAAAATAACAATGAAATAACAAAAACACATTTTTGCGAAAAGCAAATTATTTACTTTCGTTTCATAAAGCAACAATTGTATTAGTAAGGCGAGGTTTCCCAAGAACTTTAGGCATTTCGCGCTACCTCAGCCCCCCCATGTTAGCGCGCATCGTATTTATTTACGCGCCCGAGGTAGGTACCGCATACGATATCTTAGTGCCACAGTATAGAAAATCAAGCAGTAGGTAAATAGGTACGTATGTTATGGACTTACAAACTTCAGGTAATTGATAACATTATTACGAGTATTTTTATTACCTACTTATTATGTGTAGATCTAGGTACAGTCACAAAGCTAGATCATAAAAAATAAATTTAGTCCAGCCAGCCTAAAAATATATATATGGGTATTTTATATGTATAATAATAAATATCTATCCATTATTATGTATTGCATTAGTATATCAGTCTTCTTTCTAGTACCTACACATAACACAAGCTCTCTGCTCAGCTTGGGGTTAGATGATGTTTTGTGAATTTTCCAGCATTATTTATTTAATTAAAACATTTTATATTATACAGTGTTGCTCTATAAAAAAAAACAGTTTTTTTTTATTTACAATTATTTTATTCTAGGGCAGCACATTTTTTTGGGGGTTGTAGCACGTCGCATGATGTATTATTATCTTATCACTTTCAGGCCAGTACAGTACATTTATAATTAAAGCTATTACGGTGTAAATGGGCCTCAATGGGGATTATGGTACTTTGAGTCCCATGATCCCCATGATTTTGAAAACATCGAAATCATGGGTATTGTGGGACTAAAAGTACCACAATCCCCATGATGGGGATCGTTCAATGGGGATTATGAAACTAACACGATTATTGGGTTAGTTTCATAATCCCCATGATTTTGAAATTTCTAAATCATGGGGATCATGAGACTTAAAGTACCATAATCCCCATTGAGGCCCATTTACACCGTAATAGCTATAATTATAAATGTACTATACTGGCCTGAAAGTGATAAGATAATACATCATGCGACGTGCTACAACCCCCAAAAAATTGTGCTGCCTTAGAATAAAATAAATGTAAGATAAAAATCAATCAATCAATCATTTTATTTGTAAACACAGGTGAAATAGTAATGGTCAATAACAGGTATGTGCACTGTGATTTGCGCTAGGGCGTACAACGTTCCTACAAATTAAAACAATATTAATAAAATTAGAATGTTATAGTAAATATCTTATCCCTAAAAATAAAATAAAATTGCAAAATTAAAATAATGATAATGGTAAAATATTAGTTCTTAAGTTAAATTGTCATTGTAAGTTTAGTTACTTTGGTCAAGGAAGTCCAAAGTGGAATAAAATGTCATTTCAATTCAATTCAATTAAAAAAAAATTGTTAATTTTTTTATAGAGCGAACCTGTATAATTTTAAATAATTTATTTAAATACTTAAGTAAACAAATAATGCTGGAAAATCCACAAAACATCATCTAACCCCAAGCTGAGCAGAAAGCTTGTGTTATGGGTACTAGAAAAAAGACTGTTAACTGAATGCAATACATAACATGGATAGATATTTTTTTTATTATACATATAAAATACCCAGAACACCCGGAATAAATATTTGCAGATCGTACAAACATTTATCCTAAGACGGAAATCAAACCCGCAACCTCCGCGTCGCAGGCAGACTTTCTCCTACCGCGCCACATATGTCGTCATGTAGATAATTCTTTTTGAACAAACATAAAAATAAGTTGGGTTTTTTTATGTTTACATTGTATACTCTACCTTTCTTGGTAGAATATGGTAGGAATGTCGTCAAATGAAACCGATTAATAAGAAGTGATCGTTATTTACAAAGCATTTTCAATAAATTTATCAAGTATAAAACTGCACTACTTTTATACTTAATTTTGCGGGCGTATCGAAAAGTATTGTTGCAGTTAGTTTCTTAATAAATTCAAATCTACTATCTAGTCCAGTCAAAATAGACATTCCAGTTTGCATTAATTCCCAACAAGCTGGATTTTTGTGCAGGCCTTGAATACGTCATTACAAATGATATGTCAAAAGTCCCCATCGAACATCAAACGGCTGAATTGAAAAAAACGCAGCATTTTAGATTTTCCTGCGGTCTAAAGTCACTATATCTCGAAAGCGATGCTTTGTAGAAGAAAAGTGTTGAGATATTTTTGTAGACAATTTTACGATCTACAAACTTTGTCGGAACTATTTTTCGATAGCTCTCGTTTATGACTTTTAAACGCAAATTTATGACTTTAACCTGGGTATTTGCGTTTTTCGCGTATATCTCTGAAACAACGAGAGCTATCGAAAAATGGTTCAGGCAAATTTTGTAGATCGTAAAATTGTCTACAAAAATATTTCAACACTTTTCTTCTACAAAGCATCGCTTTCGAGATATAGTGACTTTAGACCGCAGGAAAATCTAAAATGCTGCGTTTTTTTCAATTCAGCCGTTTTATCTGCTTCATTGCCATAGAACGAACAGTATTTCTTGAAACAAAAAGACGATTCATTACCTCGGAGGAGAACTAACCCATCGAACCCATCACCCCTTTCAGTAAATTTCAAGAAATACTATTTGTTCTGTGGCAATGAAGCAGATAAAACGGCTGAAATGAAAAAAACGCAGCATCTTCGACGATTTTCCTGCGGTCTAAAGTCACTGTATCTCAAAAACGATGCTTTGTAGAAGAAAAGTGTTGAGGTATTTTTGTAGACAATTTTACGATGTACAAACTTTGCCTGAACCACTTTTCGATAGCTTTCGTTGTTTCAGAGATATACGCAAAAAATACAAATTTATGACCTTTGACCTCGAATAAAAAACAACGCACAAGCGGAATCGATGGGGACTTTTGACATATCATTTGTAATGACGTATTCAAGGCCTGCACAAAAATCCAGCTTGTTGGGAATTAATGCAAGCTGAAGTCATAATTTTAGTCTATTTTGACTGGACTATATCATCAGAAATTCCGGCCATTTTAAACGAATTGAATTTTTTTTTCGCCATTAAATTATATCACACATGTTTAGATTCAATGTAGACAAAAAAAACCTAATTTATTTTTATGTGTGTTCAAAAAGAATTATCAACATGACGATCTATGTGGCGTGGTAAAAGAAGGTCCGCCTGCGACGCAGAGGTTGCGGGTTTGATTTCAGCCTAAGGAAAAATGTTTGTACGATCTGCAAATATTTATTCCGGGTGTTCTGGGTATTTTATATGTATAATAATAAATATCTATCCATATTATGTATTGCATTAAGTATATCAGTCTTCTTTCTAGTACACATAACACAAGCTCTCTGCTCAGCTTGGGGTTAGATGATGTTTTGTGGATTTTCCAGCATTATTTATTTAATTAAAACATTTTATATTATACAGTGTTGCTCTATAAAAAAAACAGTTTTTTTTATTTACAATTATTTTATTCTAGGGCAGCACATTTTTTTGGGGGTTGTAGCACGTCGCACTAAGTATTATTATCTTATCACTTTCAGGCCAGTACAGTACATTTATAATTAAAGCTATTACGGTGTAAATGGGCCTCAATGGGGATTATGGTACTTTGAGTCTCATGATCCCCATGATTTAGAAATTTCAAAATCATGGGGATTGTGGGACTAAAAGTACCACAATCCCCATGATGGGGATCGTTCAATGGGGATTATGAAACTAACCCAAATAATCAGAGTTGCGTATGGCCTGAGTACCAATGGATTTGTTATTTGTCATCGAAGCGCTGCAAAATAAAATGTAGATAGGTACCTTGGTATTTTACGTTTACTCTTCGCATCGTTGATAATGAGTGAGTAGGAAAGAAATGACTTCGATTTTGCATTGAAGCTATTTGAAATAGTACCTACCTTAGTCATTTATTTACACTTAGGTAGGTACACCCTAAAGATATACCTACCTACTATAATAAATCATCTACCATACCTACCTACTATATTTTTTATACTGTGGCGCGTCAACTATTTTATTTGTGTACCTAGGTATCTACAAAATATAACTTTATTACTTATCAGGTAGGTATCTACATGCCAACAATCTGATAAAATATCGAGAAGATACTTACCATTTTTCGAGTAACAATTGTTTACGTTGTGTCTTAGTTTTCAACTTTATCCTATTACGTTTATTACCCATTTTATTTATCTGCACCAATATGAAATGCGGGGGGATCTTTTGGGAGACAAACGGCGTGCGTCCGACCTCGAAGACGTCTCGACGGGTACTGACCGCCCAGCGCGAGCTCCTGAACCGTTAGATTTTGATAGTTTTCTTTCAAAGAGATTAATAATAACTAAATTATACATATTTTTTTCTACAGGATTTTAGTAAATAATAAGCTCTATCTTTTGATATAACTTTGACATGATTTCATGAAGAAACCTCTTTGTATGAGCCATTTGAAATATCGATTTAGTGTCATCTTTATGATTTTTTTTTATCGAGAAAATTTATATTATTCACGTTTCTAATTCTACAAAGTCCTAGAGTATATGTTCAATTTTATCACAAACAAATAAAATCAAGTCATTTTTTCATTTCAGTAGAGATACAGTTATTCAAAAAACCTAAAAATCCAGACCACCCAAACCACCCCGCCTTAAGCATCAAATATCCCCACGGAACCCTTATTTATCTATGGGCTTTCCATTTATCTCAAAATCATCCCCAGAGGCGCCCCTAGCGACGTCCCTGGCACTGATTCTCCAACACACAATTTCCATCAAAGGATTTGGTTGAGGTTATAACATAATATACATACATTACTATAGTAGCCATTGTTTTACTTTTGAATACTTTATACTGTGTACTTTGTGCCGATAAAAGGCCTTGTTAATTTTAAACGATAGCTCGAGGTTTTGTACGCTGAAGTTCTATTTTTCTTGCGCTTCGAGCCGAGCACCTAATTAAAGATTTACAAAGTAATTCCAATTTATTATTACTTTCAGATAAAGGTCATCTACTTAATAAAACACGCGTCCTTTGAGTAGGGTTCGATTTTTGTATTGTCTTCAGCATCAAAGGGACTCTAACAGTGGGTTGTAATACCAATGGGAATTTTGGCGGAAATGTAACCGAAGTTTTTGCTAAGTTAGGAATAAATCTGTTTATTTACAATGGATCGAGATTGCGATTTGTTAAAAGGGTAAGTCTCCCAATACTTTGAGTCTCCTGAGACTTAATATGAATATTTAAAACACTAAACTGTACCTAGATAGAATGGAGAAAATGTGAATAATTTTAAAGCACATTAATAATACCTATATGCATCTATCACATAGGTGTTCTACTTTTTCCTGTATTTTATTAATATGTTGAATTATGTTATTATGTATCTAAAACCGATCACTTTATAGACTATGTGTTAACTTAGACTGTATTTATAGCAAACCAGAATAAATTTACCACAAGTTTATATTTGGTGTATTTTCATTCAACACTACAGATTCGTCGGTCGAATACCATTACTTCAATGTGACGACACGACAGTTGCAACATACAGAAGATAAAATACATTATCACCGACAGGTTTGTATTGTTACTTGGGGTGCATGGAAAGAGCCTCCTCGTGGCGCACACCGGTAACAGCTAGGCACGGTAAAGTAGTGTCTAGTCTGGCTAATCTTTCCAACACGATGCTACAACAGAATACCTACAGTTGTAGCATCGACACGATAAAAAGAAGACCGACAGGAACAGTAAAATGTATTGTTCACAAAACAATAAGTGGCGTGCGCGCGACATCCGAGTGGAAAATTGTTGGGAAACGATAAAAGCGTGAAAATTGTTTCAAATTGTTCTGCGACGAGAGTCCTGTTTCTTTTGAATGAATGCATCTGACTGCACTACGGCGATTATATTTTTATCAACAAAGCTTTGAGTACCAAATGAAAGTGTAACATTTTCAATTATTGCGACGAACTGGCGCCTAGAATCTTTTTTTTTTTTTTTATTAATCATCTAGTATGTAAGACGTTTCAAAGTGATCCTTGTGATTTTATTGAATAAATGCAATTGAAGTTTGAAGTTTGTATATAATTGGGTAGTTTAGTATTGAATCAAAACCAAAGCCTAAGACGAGTATGGTTATTTTTATCGTATTTTGCTTCAAATGGTTCCACAGCCTGACAGCAAAGTGATCATTAACCAGTAAAACGGCTCATTGGGTTGAATTGCTGGCAAACCAAGATTAAAACGAGTTTAGATGCAGTTCTATGTAATAGATTGCCGAAAACATTTCAGTAACTATTTGTGGTTATGCAAGAGGCAGTGACAATGTTTTATCTTGCAAATTGCGCTTTTGTGGTCAAACAAACAGCGTAAAGGAATAGCAATCTCAATTTAAACGAGTAGTGAAATGGCTCTTAAAATTGCTACTAGATACTGCAAGGAACATATAAGAGACTTTTTTTTTATTTTGCATGATTTTCTAAATAAAGGTCAGAGTAAATAACGGTTATTGCTAAAGTTCTTTAAGTACGAGACCTATCGAGAGATAAGCATCTTACTTACATACAATCGTAAGCCTTGTTGTCTCAAGTACCTAATATACTTTCGGGAATTTTTCCAATGATTAACCTACTTGAATAAGATTTTGAAGCAATGGTTCGTTTTTATCATTGACATACATACTTAATAGTATAATAATGGGTACAAAAAGTTCCGACATTACTTATAATAAGAAACCTCCTTTATCAAACCCATGAGCTTCAAAGGGTCTCCAATAAATCCATTTTCACTTCGATAAACATTACTAGTTTTTCTGGGCCCATTAAAAATTATCATGAGTATAAAAAGCAGTGTGACGTCATTCAGGAAGGGATCTGTCATTAATCACAGCTTGCTGGTGGAATTTCAGAGGCGAAATGCGTGAAAAACGGACGTACAGTCAACATCGTAACAAGGATTGAAAACTGGTTCCAAAAAAGGTTCCGGTTCCGATAAAGTTTCCGATTCTAGTAACGGTTCCGATTTTAACCAAGTCTTTGTTTTTGTTTTTGGTTTTTAACTTTTTGTTTTTAACTTTATCCAAATAAAACATGTAAAAAGGTTCATCACATAAATTTATAGTTTGAAAATAACCATCGCATATTTTTAATCGGTTAAAATGTTTACACGCTTTCTTTATTCGAAATTACATTGAACGTATTTCAAATCTTTGGCGAATGACATTTTAAAAGTAAATATTTTGTAGATTTAATAATTAACTATTTCACGTTCTAAAAAAAGGAGTCTATTCCTGTTAATTTATAATTTATATAGCGTCAAGGCCACTCTCTATTACGGGACGCATGTCTCTATTTACGAGACATTGAATACTTCTTCTTCTTCTTCTTATCGTGTTGATGCTACAACTGTGTTATATCGACAGCATTGAAGACTGAAATGCTTATAACATGATTGAAAGGTGTAAATTTGCTCAACGGCTCTTCTCGGCCCAATAATTTTATACTTGTTAACCAAACAGCTTTCAATTACCTTATTTTTGCAAACTTATCCAACAACAAGGCCTTTGGCAAATCGAAATCGGGACGAGGTTACGGCATTGAGCCGAAATCCCCAAAAATGTACTGGTGTCATGTTCGAATAGGAAGCTCAAGGCAGCCATTAATCTGTTGTCAACACTTTTGTATAAATTCTTACTTTCAACACAGGGACAACTACTTATCTTTTAAGCACGCGAAAGTGATGGCTAGTTGTACACGAATATATTAATAATATATACGAATATATAATAAATTAAAGAATCTCCTTATTAAACTACTCGCTTTGCGGATATCGATCAGTGGGTTTTAATTTTACTGTTTTTACTTTTTACTCTTATTACTTTACCGATCTTATTGCAAACATTTATAGATAAGCCCGTTTTTGTAAATTACTACTTAGAGCCTGTAAAGAAAAGCAGTCACAAGTCATCAAATCATTCACTTGAAATGAAGCATTATGTCCGCGCGTTGTTTCAACGCAAAAAATAAATCACCGGATGCGGAAACGTGTTTTTCTTTCTATTTTCCTCAGCGCTTTGTAAAGTGGAAAGCATTTTGTGTGGAAGTGCTTTTTCTGGTAGCTACTGTATTACTAGACTCCTAATTCTCAAACTGTGAAGTGAAACAGCGTTTGTATATCCTTGACCATACTCACCTTCGAAGTTATTTCTTTTGTACAACTACTCCATCTAAATCCCTCCGTAGACCTGACTCTCTTGATGCCGATGACTTGATCAACCTCGCAAACTTTGTGTAATATATTGGTTCTTTTAGAAATTTTGTTAACTAAAACATTTTCATATTCAAAACTAATTATTTTCGAGAGACGTGAAACATTTTTTGTGTGAATAAACATTGACGTACCTATGACATTTCTATGAATGTACTATAACGCTGATATTATTAAAGCAGCCAAAAGATTTTGGCTAAACAATCAGAAATGTAATTTACCCCAAGTTACTGTAAATAAATAGGTTTTTGCGTTAGATTAGCCTGTAATCAAGAGCACAATCCTCTTATTTATTACTCTGATAATCTAATTTCATTCCCCAGATATTAGCGGCTACTAGAGTTTGTTTTCAAAAAAATGCGAACGCTGTAAAACAATGGCAATTTTTTTTATTATTACTTAATATAAGGCATTTTAATATTAATTAAACTATCGTCAAACAAGCTATTAATTAAACAGCCGATACTTTGGATTACCAAAGCATTTTTGAACTTTCAGTTATTGACGTAGTACAAGTAAACTTTACCGATATAAAATAGTATTGTTGTGCTATGCCAGAATTTAGTCCAGAGCATACTTATCTGACGTGAATAAAAATAGTTCCCAAACTAAATAGTCATTTAGTTGAATTTAAACTTTCGCGACCAATTCATAGTCTTTACTGCCTCTTTAGGCATAATACGGGATTTTGTCGCGTACCTTTCACCTTTAAGGTACTTACGTGATAAAAACACGTAAAGTATAATTTATTTACTATAAGTCTTTCAGTTTTTCGTACATCATAAAGCGGTATCGCTTCTTGTGAAATCAGAGCTTCATGGTCGGCTCTACCGCAGATAATCCGGTCGAGTGGTCTCCAAGGAAAATTATTCTTATTCGAAAGAATTCGTAATTTTTGGACGCCAGGAATGATTTCCCTACTGCATTCATGGGTAAGTGAGCAACTAGGATAGGGAATATATTTTTATTAAGATTAGGACTAGATAAAATACTTTTTTGGCTGCGAAGCCACCGTAGGCTTACAAATGATTTTCTATTTCTAGGATTATTTCATTAATCATTTATTTATTTATCTAAGTACCTAGTTATTTACTATCTTAAAATATCCCTTGTTTTTATGCTTTCTCATACTAATAGATGCCTCTAAATATGAATTAATTAACTGAGACATTCAGAAGCCTTGTTTCCGTTATTTGTGTTTAAGTTAAATAGGAATAATTCAAAATATACGTTCACACTAACCCATACTTTTATTTTAGTTAAGCTATCTATAGATCGTTTGCAACGGTCTGTAGATAGCTCAACTGTTTCTTATGTATTTTCCTATGTACATTTTGTAAATACTGTACCTAATAGTCATAAGTTTTTTTGTGAATAAAGTATCTCATAATCCCACACTTTAAACGTTCGAAAGTGTTGGAACAATAGGCAGGGTATTATAAAGATATTTTCGTAGCACCTGCCCTAATAAAGCTACTTACGTTGAAACGACCTAAAGTATAAGTTGACATAGTCACAAAACAAAGCACTACTCGACTCTGAAACAATAAATTTAATTACCTTGTTTTCGAAGTTAGTTAATCTCAATAGGCCTCAAATAGCTCGGACGTCAGTGGGCTGACGTTTTTGTTAGGGTTCCGTGGGCGTATTGGATAACAATCACTTTGTTCATTCCAATTTTTGACAGTTTATCATTACTATACACATTATTATAAGTATTACACGTTATTGTAATGAGTATTACATTCTGGGTTTATAGCACCACAAGAGAAAATAAATAAGATTTTTTTTATAAATCTAAGGCATGGTTCCTTTTACGACGTTTTTTTAACTCTCGTGGTTTAGGACTTGGCCATCACCGCCCTTCTCAAAAAAATACCAGTAGTTATGTCATATCAAAAACATTTATTTCCAAAAACAAAATACATATTTTCGTCTCACGGCTAATAAAATAAGGAACCTTACTTACTACATAATTGTCTTACTTTTCCGGATCCATTGCTAATGGGGAAAAGCGTAATATTATTGAGAAACTTTTGCATTAACCATATACGTAATACTTTGCTTGCGCGGCAGATAAAGAATACATTATCAGGATAAATGAGCCACGTCACATTGGGTAAGCATTAATTAATCTGAGAGTCGCAATCGTATCGTAACCGTACCGTAGTATCTGTTCCCCAAGTACGAGTTTGTGCACACACGGATCGTAGAGACGCAATCGCCGAGCGCCACCGATTTTGTATGGGAATCCAAGCTTCTCAAGAAATCTGCTAGGGACGCTGCTTCTTGTCTTGCTCTTGCTTCCGTGAGTGCACAAACTCGTACTAGGGGTAGGTACTGGTTACGAAAGCGGCCGAAGCGACGACGCCACCGTTACACTTACACTACGTTTACCATTGTTATACTGTCATGTCCTTAATCTGCATCGCATTTTGATCATTTTTCTCCGATTATTTTTAGTCAACATTTTATACTTATATTTTTACGACTGTTTTTTTATGAAAAATATACTTGAATTTTATGTATCAAAATAAATTGCGTTGATAAATAATGTGTAGAATTTCCTTTTAACACCGTAAATGTTTTACGAGTTTCTTGGAAAAGATTTACAAAGATTTTTCTACAGATAAAAGAAAATAATGTTTTGATAAGTAGCTGCCTAAAGTACACATTTGTCTTGAAATTACAGCAAAGGTGTATTTTCTACAGTGAAGAAAAACATTGGAAAAGAGTTTTATGGTTATAATTTAATATCATAAGGCGGAGATTTTAATAATGCGGTCTCACAATTTATTTTAAAAATGAGATGTAAGGTCAATAGCACATTCGAACGCGAATTAACAAATATAAAATAGAATAAATAAATATTCAGAGCGCTTTTGTTCCAAACTAATCAAAGCTATACATTATGAGAACTATATTGCTGATAAAATACTTTTTATTTGTAAATACGTATATAGAATGAATACATATTAACACCCAGAACAAACATCATTGCTAAACAAACATTTGTTCTCGGTTAGGATCAAACCCACGACCTAGCCTGTCACAAAAACAGATCATTATGAAAATAATAGCTAGTATCTTACAAACTTACAGTAATGAAAACTTTTATCAAAAATACGTACGTTAAATTACGTTCGTATTGAACAAAACATGCGGTCTAAACTCAGTAATAACCGCAAAAAATATTAAACCAGCAGCGGGTCGCTTTATTCTTTTCTTTCATGTATAAAAAGCTAAAGATAACAGTATATTCTTTACACACTCACGTTTTCGTGCACGTGTATATTTTGGTTTTGCATCGTGTGTTTTCTTTCATATTTTCTTTGACCGCTCGTTCTTATTTATAGTAGAAGTTGTTAAATGTATAGAAGTTGAGAAAGAGCTCGTTTGAAATACTTTTTCCGTGTTTATCAAGCAGTGATGTTTTTTGCCGTATTCTGGTAATAATAACAGATACATGAAAATACATAAGAAACAAGTGAGCTATCTACAGACCGTTGCAAACGATCTATAGATAGTTCAACTGATCCAAATCAGTATTCGGAAGCGTACCCAAGATACTGGTTGATTGCCGCCTTGAACAGCAATGCTGATACGCTGGGCCAGATACCCTCATGAAAATTAACAAGAATTGACGTGATGACGTAATCTAATGCGTCAGGGTTAGGGTACGATCTCAGAGGAAATGCTCCATGAGTTACCACCTAACATTAAATAGGCCATCCATTTCTTTGTTTCATTATTTACTCTTATTATTAAAACTATATTTTGAACTAAACAGTGTATTTCATAGTTTTCTTTAACAGAATTGATGAATAGAATCCAAACCAGAGTGACGTCAATAATACAAAAGGCTATTGTTAAAAGAAAGCAACGTTCCCATACACATATAGGCCGTACGTAAGCAAAACGTATCGATAGTTCGTTCTAGGCTTAGTTAAATTTGACAGTACCTACCATCAGTTATGATTTTAATAAACTGAAACATAGAACCTTATCTAACTAAATTAATCTTAGCTAAGCATATAAAAATGACACCAAACACTTGAAGTAGGTCGATAGTTTTAAGGTTAGACACCTCCAAGAAATTCCAAGTTTGAGCTCTAAGTGGCTAGAATCAGTACCTTAATTTAGATTCTCTTTGATGAAACCTGCTATGTCTCACTATCTACCTAATTAATTTACATTCCGAGAATTGCTGCGGAAAACATTCACAGAGAGAATTCGTTAGGTATATAAATAGTCATAGATTTACTGAGAATATAATATTCTGATTAATTAAAACAGGGTTTATAGTACGTGCACAAAAGCTATAGTAGGTATTCTTATCACCTAAATAATTTTAAAATATTATGCTATGATAAATAACTTAGGTACTTTGGGGCACATCAATGTATTTTCTAAATGAAGTTTTATTATGAAATAAGTCAAATATTTGAAGTAATTGCAAAACTTTTAATTAGGGTTTTCATAACGCTGAAAGCGAGCTGAATGTTATAAATCTAGTCATAAGTTCCCGACTTCAAAGATCAAAGGAACTTCACCTTTAAGCCAATCTGATTACCCAGTTCCTAGTCGGATTTGCATAGCACCGAGCGAAGCGCATGCCACATCATCAGACAAGTGGTACTAACGAGGTATTCCTCGGTTCGTTAGTCCCAGTCTCACAGATACTGACTCGACCAGGAATATAGATAGCTTTTATTTTATCGTGCTATAGAGCAAATGTAGTTGAGAGTAGCGGACGGTGTTCACAACAAGGGATGTCCCTAGATTATAGATGGCCAAAAACAAATGAAAATTGACAGGTGTCACAGTTGGTATTATCTGATAATGTACTTACGTATTCTATCAGAAGTCCGAGTCCCCAAAGGACAAGCTTTGCTTAGTTTGGGACTAAAGTGTGATGTGTGAAATGTTCGTGAATGTTTATTTGGTTCATTTATTATCTTCACATTGATGCTGTATGGGTTCGACTATGAACAAATATTTGTGTGATAAGTACATTAATGTTTTTTATATGTGCATATGTTTATAAAAATGTGTATACCCTATACTAATGGTTTGGTTAGTTTAGGGTTAGGTGACATGGGAAATGTCCACGAATATTAATTGATTCAATAATCTTGCTATATACCTACGTGGCATAAGTGTCTGAAAGGAATCTAAAACAAGTCAAATTATGTTGACCTACAATCCAATTTCAACGTTATTTATTAATATATAAGGTCAATATTCACAATCAGATAATTCCGCAGCTTACATACGAGTAGATATGTAATACACCTACCTAGCAGTTCTTCTCTTAACTTCTTATACCTAGTAAGGATGATGTACATAATTAAACAAATATATAGGATATTAACTTATACTAATTAAACCAGCAATAGCTTTGTTCGGATTCCAGCTAAAATAAACCATTATAAAATTAAATTATTTCGCAAAATAAATCCCTATAGAGCAAAACAGAAGCATACCAATACTTCAAATGATAAATACACGGTAATAATGAGTAGCGGTTCTAGCTGTTACTCCCTTGATAGTAACTTATTGGCCTCAATAAATTTTATTTTTCGGAAACGAGAAGGTATGGTGGAATTTGTTATTTTTGTTTACCATCCGTAGGCGGAGAAATTGCAATTTCCTCAGGTAAATATCGTTTATTATTGTGACAAATTGCTAACGCCTAGCAGGAAGTTTCGATGCTGTACCGACTAATGTGACGTAGGTTACCTAGTGTGTTTTGTTTTAGCTTTGACAAGCAGTTTTTATTTTATCAAAATAGTACCATAGTAGGAGCCACCGCGGTTAACTCACATGCAAAAAACAGTGAAATGATATTACACACACATGCAAATGAATTAGTTTCAACCAATAAGCTAACTAGTACATAACTAGTGCAGCAAAGAGACGTACGCATGCATTTGTAAAATGGTTTACCTCTACTAGGTTTACTTTAGGTTTCTCAGTATACCTACTATACCGCCGAGTCTTCACTACTGAATCGACACGTTAAGAAGAAGAAGAAGTATACTTTTCACTAAGTTTTAGTTCTTTTTATGGTTGCGGCGAATTAGTGCATTGATGAGACGAACGCGCCTGCATTTTTGAAATGGTTTACCTCTACTATGTTTACTTAAGGTTACTCAGTATACCTACTGTTCACTAAAGTATTAGTTCTTTTTATCGTTGTGAGTTACTAAAAATTTCCGTCAGACGTTGCTACTACGTTGTTATGTGAGCTTAGAACTGGCTCGGGGATATCCCAGCAAATTATTTCTCCTCGCTAAGACTTCATTCTTGTCTTGCATTCCCGCTTCGTTTTATTTATTTCCGGCGCACTTCTTTCCAAGAGAACCTAAAAAAGAGATAAGGTATTAAGTAGTGTAAAGTTAATAAATAATACTAGTAAGATTAACGGAGTGCGTTATTAAACGAAATGTGAACTGTGGAATTCTAAACAATATTTAATAAAGCTTATAAATAGCTTTGAAGATTTATATAGTTTTTTGTGGTTATTTAGTTGGTTTAGCGGATGAAATAGGTGTTTAGCAAATGTCTAATCAATATAATATTCGAGGCACTAAATAACTTTTTTTTATTCTCGGATATTTCACATAACACACGCCACTCCCAACCTAAGCAAAGCTTGTACCATGGGAACTAGACTGCTGATAGAAGAAAGGTAAAAACTGGGCCTTCTTTCTGTCTTAAAAGTTATCCTCTACATATAAATAAAAAAACATTTTTAAGAGCTTAATAAAATTATGGTCCTGCCTTACCTACAACTAATATATCTAAAGAATTCTATATATTATCGTAGTTAGTATTACAAACGAAGTTAAGCGGTGTTGCTCATATTTACTGCAAATTGCTGTACCAAAACGTCAAGTCCACATGAAATAACGTCTTTGTTTCTCTCGAATGAATCGTGGAGGGAAAAACAGTTCTCAGGGCTTAGTCTAATCTTGTTCCTGTAGTATGAGCTCACTTACTGAGAGATTTAGGAAAATTGCCGGGAGTGAGTATCGCTTTGTGTTGAATTAACCGTATTACAAATTACTGCTTCTAAGTTATTTCTGTATTAATTCGCTTTGTTCTGGAAATTGCCTTTGAGTTAATTTGTAAAATGAAATGTTATTGTGCTCTTATTGTACTAAAGAGACATTTTGTACAGTAAGTTACCATCTGTTGAGTTTATTAACGCTATTTTGATTAAGATACCTTTGTACTCGTTGCTTTGTCCTATTCTCAAAGAACCGGCCTTTATAAAATTAGTGAGAAGGTAGGCAGGTTCTACATTAATTAGGTTGTACTAATTAAGTTATAGCGATGATATATAAGCCAAGCAGGGAATGATTAAAATATGGCTTGATACATATTTCATAAATAAAATTTGTAATGTTCAATTCATGGATTTAATTTCAATGAATATATCTATATTCTAAAATCGTCGCTATATGACGCTATGAACTTATACAACTTTTTCGGAACCGGTTTTTAGGAATCGTTTCAAATCCCTGTCTCGGTCAAAGAGCGTTTTACACTACCCTTGGGCTAAAAGCAGTCTCCACTCCTGTGGAGATTCAATATAATAATAAAAAATGTTACCTATATCAAATTATAAAGAAACAAAAATAAATAAAATACACCTACAAAAGTATTTTACTACTCAAAAAATTTAAAAATGCTCGTTTTTCTTTTAAAAAATAAACATTCCGGGCGCTAACAATTTATTAAACATTTTTCACAGAATTACTCTGAGACGCCTTGTTGTGTAAAAAGTAATTATACTGTTATTCCTAAATGCGTGGCCATAGAAATTGGAAAGCTTTGATGTAGGAGAATCTTTTCATTCGTGTTAATCAGTAGGTAAGTACATTACCCTGTATGTTATTGGAGTTATACGAATAAATGTGACAGCCCTAAAGTTAGTTACACTGCGCATCAATTACAGGTCGACTACCAAATGCTGTAGCGTCACCGCACATTGTAAATGTTTTAAATATGTTTTAGACTCAGACTAGAGCGAAGTTGATAATACAACGACTTAGTGCCATCGTACATTCTTTGCGATATAAAATACTTTTTTTAGACGAAATACTCAGCATAGAGAAACCAGACTCTGTAAAGGTATTTTTTATTATTTAGGACACGTACGCAATATCCGTTAAATAAAAGCTAAAATATAATCTAAAACATAAATTTAAAAACAATACTTAGACGCTTTTAGATCACGTCGGAGCAGACATCCATATTCCTGGTACAGATTATGTTTTTTTTTTCGTGTTGTTCAATTTTCCAATTTAACCACATAGCAAACTGCTAGTTAAAAAAATTCGTGAAAAACGTGCTAGTCTATAATTGTAGGTCGATTTAGTGAGGAACTGTATGTCGGCATCGTGTCGTCATCAGCCAGTGAGCAAACGCCCTTATTATTACTCAGCAAGACGTGGTATCACGTCTCGTATATTTTTGGTCATCGCAGTGAACTAACAAAAACACACTCATCATCATCATCACTTACTAGAGTACTTGGCTTGATTGATGGTTGCAATCAGTGTTTTGGATGGTGTTATCTAACAACGTTTAGGAATAGAAGGTCAAGGGTTTTATAGAGAGTGGTAATGTCTTGCAATTTCTGAAATAATGTTAGTCTAAACTAATATTATAAGGAGGAAAGATTTGATTGTTTGTTTGTTTGTTTGCATCGAATAGGCTCCGAAACTACTGGACCGATTTCAAAAATTCTTACATCTCTTCTATAGCCGTCTACATAGGCTATATTATAATGATATTTTTTATATAGGCTACGCGTGCAAAGCCGGGGCGTACTACTAGTGTAAAATAAACAGGCTCATAAAATCAAGAGTATAACAGTGTCAGGGGGATCATACTTGTATTAACGGGACGTTTTTGTACACGGGTCGTTTTTTAATGGAGTAGAGATATACCATTATCTGAGCCTACTCGACTAAATACAGACTTGACTATCATCATCTTCCTACCCTTGTCCCACATAATGTGGAGACGGTACAACACGTCTACAGACTGTTAATACAGATTTGACCATGCCACTAAATAATATCAAGTTATCAGTCATTCGGACAATTTTAACTTTTTATGTTATGGTGGAATATCACGGCCATCAACCTCAAATTAAATAAAGAGAAGTAGATTGCTAAGCTCTTGTACAAAGTTTAGCGTAGTGAAAGAGCTTAGCTTTATTTACAAAATATATTACAAAAAAATTTAATTGACTGACTCACAGTATACTTACTTAATTGGTTTGCGTTGCGATTTAAATATTTTTTATTTAATTAGTTAAGTGTAACGCTTTTAACTTGAAGAGGTTCCACTCAATCTAAATAGTCTAAGAAACTGTGACCGTAATACAGCGGCTGTTAAGATATTTAACTTCAAGAAAAAGAAAACTAAGGCTATTTACAAAACTAAAAGTATAAACCACATTTTATGTTTATTTTGACCATTTAATAAGACCGTGAACGTTTCTTAGAAACTAAACTTAATACAAGTTGTTCGGAAATCCCAAGGCGTTCGAAACTCAACAAACACTCCCTTGGCCCATGAAATTAATTTCCAAATTCCAAATTGAATCAAACTGGCGATCAAAGATATCGAATTCTTGGAAACAAATAGCTTTTAAGCCTGCGAATTACTGTGGGCACCTTATCCAATCAATACGCATCAAAGAAGTAAACATACTATATTTGAGGCGATGGGGCAATAGACTTTCATGCAATGAAGGTAGGCAATGACTAATTTTAATGTTCGAAACAAAAATTCTAAAAAAAAAACTTGTTATGAGAGGTGTCAAAGGGCACCCGGATGGAACGATGTTCTTTTCGATTAATTAGTATTAATATTTATTATGTAGAAAACACCTGTATACACTCAACAATAGGCTAGGCGTATGCTGAGAAGCAGGCGACGCAGCACAGCATAGTACAGCACAGTGCAGGGCAGGGCAGTTGAGGCAGACATGTGCCCTCTCCGCATGCTGCGACGCAACTCGTTACCACATTTACGGCCGGTTTCTCGAACGATGATCAACGAAAAAATCTAATAATTACTATGTGTCAAACTCGGATCAATCGTGATTTGGGTTTCCAGAAACCGGCCGTTAGTCATATATTTTTCCGTCTAGCCCCTTTTCGCAACGCGCGGTATGGAACTAATAATTTTCAATGCACTTTTCTTTACTGGTTTTTAGAGCAAATATTTTTAGAATTTCAAAATGATTACTCTCTTAAACTCGCACTCTATCATCTATATTACGTCGAAAAATAAACTATTTTTTCGAGAAAAATATTATGAGATGAAGTGATTAAATATAATAATAAAGACCTTGGAAACGTTATATTTGTATTGGATGACTTAATAAACAATGTTTTTGCAAACTTTAAATTACTTTTCTAGAAACTTAATAGTTTTTTCTCACAGTCCAAGATTAAAATTATATGACCTAGGTTAATTTTCCTGTTCCAGTCCCTTTAACGTGTTGGCTTAGAGTCCTCGGTTAAGTCCCAGCAGCCTTAACGCGGAAGTAACGATGGATTTTACGATCGAAGGAAGCCACATTTCTTCCGGAAGAGTACCTAAGGCTCCGGCAAACTTGCCGCTTTCGACTTTTGTCAATCACGCCTTCCCGATAACATTTTAAAATCTTTCGAATCCTCTTTCCCGGGTATTTGTACGTTCGCTTCTCATGCTTATTTATGAGATTGTGCCGACCTCGGAACGGATCTTTAAATGTATTTTTATTCTTATCTACTTGTTTGTGGTTCAGATTTAACTTGTGTGGATAAAGCTGTGTCGAGCAGATGCGCTCGAATTAAATTCTTTTAAAATAGTTAAATAAATTTAATATTGGTCTTTTTAGGGATTCTGTTAGCACTAATTTAATGATATATAAAGTTTTCATTAATTTTAACGAGTTTACCTACATGATAAATGATATGTACAGTCGACATCAAATGTACTTATTTTACTATTTACCTAACATTTTTGTTGTTTATTTTTGGTTCTAATAAAATCTTTCACAACTTTTATAAACATTTTTAAGAAAAATAGAAATAGTTCCTAAATTTCAATCAATTATAAAAACAGTTATAAAATGTAAACGATCTCTCGCCAAAATGAATATAATGATGGCGCCGGCAGTCTTTGTGTGGAATAAGTTTAACTAAGTATAGAATAAGAATGAATCTTTTTAACTTAAAAAGAGTACTTTGAGTTCCTTACTAGTTTTAAACAGAATTTCTTAATTCCAACACGGATTCTGAGAATGAAGACATGACAGTGCAGAACTCTATTGTACTGGGATTTCCTACTTTTTCTTCAGTTAGCATTTATTTTCTAAGCAACGTCAACCAACCTTGCCGCGTTATCATTCACTAGGTATATATAATTCTATATTCTTGTTTTTATTTTTAACCCACACGAAAAAAACTACTTTATTTATCTTTAGACATTTTACATGTAACTTTGAATTCTTTATGTTCTCTGTTAATTTCCTTAATACGGGTTTCAAAGTCTTAGATACTTTAAAATTTTTAATTTATACGTTTCAATATAAATCCAAATTAATGTTTTAATCAAGTTGATTAATACCAAATCTAAAGCGTTGACTAACTTCTGTATCATGTACGTTACAGAAGGGAAATGTAAATTCTTCTTGAAATTTTGTGGTGAGTGTAAACTGTGTCGGGTGTGCCTGACGTGAGGGTAGCCGACGACACTGACAAATCACCAGCAAAAGTCAGCTAGAGAATGCGACAATCGTAAACGTATCGTAACGATAGCTTATTATATTATACAATACACTACGCGGTGACGGTACAACGCTAGACAATCGCACTAGGATTGACGCGCAATGTATTATTATATCTATTATACATTATACTTGACGTGTATACATAGGTATAGCGGTAATTGTGCTTACTCTAGTGGCTAAATTCTATTGTCTTCTTAACGCTCTTGGCTGGAACTTTACGTATAACCAGCGTTTCGCTAAATTAAGCCATGTACACTACATTAGATAGAAGTATATTAATAGCCACAAGCAGACTTGCTGTACTACAGAATGTCTTCTTGGGAGAGAGTAAGTGAGTTATTAAGAATATCATTGGCCAAATCAAAACGAAGCAATCTATTTAAATGTCAAAGGTTTTCTAAATCACGGATAAAAAACGATGTTTCGGATTTAGCGTTTATTCGTTATTTGATCTTATTTAATAAATCAGCCCAGTTTTTTTTATACCGAGCAATTAAATAAATGTTCTGATATTAACCTTGGAAACCTTGTAAAAAGATATATAAAATGAACAACGTTAGCAGTTGATTTGATTTGATTTTCTCTTTATAATTGTAAAAGATAAGGTTACAAAGGAAAAGCCCCTCATAATTTCTGTATTATTTTTGCATGAGGCCTTCGGCTAAAATATAACCTTGAGCCAACGAAAACGAATAATGTTATTTTAATAGATTAAAATATCATTTTTAATAAGAATAGAATAGAATAACTTTATTTCAGTACTTTACTTTAATTAATCCTAGAACATATAAAAAGATACAATCACATACTGAAAAAGGAGGCTGGTGTAGAACCATTGGGCTCTACACCAGCGCTGGTTTTCAGTGATGCCAGGTACTCTTTAGTTAATAAAACAACGAAAGATAATACACGAATTGTTGATTGAGAACGCAAAGCAAAATATAGGTTGAACAGTTTTATATAAATACATTAATTCATAAATTTATTGGCAGTTTGTCTATCTCCAGTGTACGAGATATGATAAAAAACTGCAAAATTAACAACACTTATTGAATGTAGTAGTCACAAGCGCTATGACGGAGTGTATGCTATTTTAAACCTTATTCCAACCGTTATAAACCGTTGAGATTGTTCATGCCAAGCTGCTCATTCACCCCTTCTTAAGTAATTTGGACGTCGCAAAACTATACTTAGGTTGTCGCAGCTGTCACTCATACAAGCCTGCAGAAAGTTCCCCTTTGATACATATTTAATGAATAGACGATTCCCGGGAGCATTCGTGAAACATTAATACTCTAAAGTTCGTCACGAACGGTGACAGAAAACGGGACGGAATTTTAATTTTTAAAATTTAATCATTAAATCTTGAGCGTAAAAAACGGTGTTCGGGGGTTTTAAATTAAAAGCTTGGTACTTTCCGTGTGATGTTTCTGATTGAGTTTTAGGTAATTGTTAAAAAACTCTTTAGTAATTAGCGCTTTTTTTCTAACATTCGTTTCGCGGGCGTAGTATTATTTTATCACACGTATTTTTTACATATGCGTCGTCTCCGTCTTCTTGCGGTCGTCATAATGATAGAGAAATCTTCATATCTTTACACCAACTAGTAGTGTCAAGGTGAAGAACTTATTAATTATTAGTTCTGCGTGGGGTTTGGGAGACCATTCAAAACTTGGAGCATCTAACAAGAAGGTAAGTTAATGAAAATGTTTGTAGTAAAGCCAGGTAATCAGCAGAATCTTCGAGAGGTACCCACGGAAGGTAAAGTGCTCATAACTTAGGTGCTAGAGAGAACCACGTAGGTTTTAATGGCTTAGCAAGATTTGGAACTTGGAACTGTTCTAACTTATGTAACATAATATCTGAAAGGTCCGCCTACGTCTTGGGACCAGCTGTTTACAACAGAATGCCAGAGGGAATTAGAAACGCCGAATCCTAAGCGATATTCAAGAACAAAACAAAAAAGTGGCTGTTGGAGAAGACATTCTACAGCATGGACGAATTCCTAGAACTAGAGCTGTAGAGTGTGTCCCCCTTCACCCACACTAATTATATTATGTTAACTTTTATTAAATACTTAATATTTTGTGTACCTAAGCATTATGAACCAATGTAATGTACCTACCTGACCTGTAAATCTATTTTTATTAATACATTATTGTATTGTATTGTATTTATCCTTATTTATGTTCAAAGACCAACGAGAGGTGGCTTCTGTGTTTTGGGTAATGTTATGGTAATGTGACTAAATAAATAAATACTTACCTAATGCTGGACAATCCACACAACGTCATCTAGCCCCAAGCTAAGCAGAGCTTGTGTTATGGGTAGGTACTAGAAGACTGACATACTTAATACAATACATTACATAGATAGATACTTTTTATTAGATATACATATAAAATGCTCAGAACACCCGGAATAAATATTTGCAGATCGTCCGAACATTTATCCCAAGGCGGGAATCGAACCCGCAACCTTATACGCGTCGCAAGCGGACCTTACGCACCGCATCGGTCGTCAATATCATTTCTACAACAATTATTGCTAAACAGATTTAGCTTTGGTAAAGAATCTATTGAATAAGCTCGACCAGGAAAGAAAGGCAGCGGGTAAAGGCGAAGTTTGTATTTGACAGCGGTTGTGACTTCCGCCTCTGAAAATCATAAATTAAACGCTTATCTAAGCTTTGACGTAGAAAAATACCAGAAAAATATGCAGATTAAAAATGATATCGAAATAATTGTGCAATTTTTAAATTTCAACTCCATTGACGTTCTAACGAAACTAACAGTATGATTTTCTGTTTTACCTACAAAGGTCTGGTTAGGGCAATTTAAACTTAATTTTCTTTTTTCATTGGTTTTGATACTAGTCCGTTAATTTTTTTTTAAATAGTCGTATTTATGTTACTTAGGTAAGTAAGTATACTAGTTAGATCTAATTGGAGTAGAATCAGTTAGCAACTTGTATCAAACGCTGATATTTTTTCCGGAATAATGATTATTCAATTATCTTTTTACGTCTCTCAGAAATGTTGAAAAGGTGCCCCTAATTTTCTGCAGCTTATGCAAACCAAAAGAGTTTGGATAAATAAATCAGATTTATTTGAAAGCATTTTCTGAAAAGCTTGGAGACAATTTCATAATCCGCGCCGCCGGACTCGATGCCACTCCATTATCTAAATTACCTATCTAGAGGCACAGAGTAGGTGCGGGTACCAATATTACCAAAAAGGTTTAAAACTAACGGCCGGTTTCTGGAAACCCAAATCACGATTGATCCGAGTTTGACACATAGTAATTATTTGATTTTTTCGTTGATCATCGTTCGAGAAACCGGCCGTAAAAGTTTCTAATCACTAATCAGCCATACTGTGCGATTCAAATATCATTTGACACTGATTGTCAATGCAAATTCAAAACAAGCAGAATATTAAAAGTAACAGAAAATCTTTTTCAACAGCTACGCAGAACTAAATCCTACGTGTTCATCATCATCATCATCATCATAGGCAAGCCCGTACTAGTCCACTGCTGGGTATAAGCCTCCCTCAAACGCCACTCTTTCCTTAACTGGGCCTTTTGCATCCAGGTCCTACCCTGTACGGCAACGATATCGTCCATCCATTTTTATGCCAACATGTTGGTTACCAAATCAAGTCTTAAGGTGTTGATAAAAAAAATCATGAAGTTTATAAATGAGAACCTACTCTATGTCAAAGGTTTAATTAAATCTGTGGCAGTGAAAAACCTATCTGGGCTCAATAGACCTGAAATAATGTTGGTTATTAACATTAAGCATAATAATCTTACTTTGGTTTGAGAGTTCAGTGTTGCGAAAGTGAAATGTCTATTTTGACATTAGCTTCAGTCTAATTGATAACTCCGACCCTGAGTTTGTGCAGAATCTGACTCGACTAAGTGAAGTTAATGGGCAGTTTCATCTAATGTAGATGAGTTATACAGTCAGGAGCCAATTTTACTCCTAGTCCAGTCAATATATGCATTTCACCTCGGAATTCGAGATACCCAGCTGTAAGTTTGTAAATACTTGTATATTGACACCCTAAATGTTGTCTTAAAACCTACATATGGTAGGGTGTGTGCAACTATAAAATTTCAAGGTCAAAGGTCACAAAAATAGCTTTTTTTGTAAATATCTCTTTTTCTATGGGTTTTTAGCTATTTGTATGTATTACAATATTGTAGAATACAAAATTATCTACAAATTTTGTATAGAACTTTTTTTTATACTGTAAACCGTTTTCGAGATAAAGGGCGTAGAGCGCGCGGTCACAGCATCACTTTTTTTTGCATGATTTTTTTTCTTTCTTGGTCAGGGCATGATTTAACTCTGGTATGGGGTTGGGCAATGCGAAACGGTTTTTTGGAGCCTATCATGACAATATGACCACCGCCTGGTTGACCTGAAGTGATGCTGTAACCGCGCGCTCTCCGCCCTCGTATCTCGAAAACGGGTCAACATATAAAAAAAAAATTTGCCACTATTGTAGAATACTAAATTCTCTAAAATTTTGTTTTAATTTTTTTTTATACGGTGAACCGTTTTCGAGATACGAGGGCGCCGAGCGCGCGGTTACAGCATCACTTCAGGTCAACCAAGAGGTGGTCAAATTGTCATGATACGCTCCAAATAACCGTTTCGCATTGCCCAACCGCATACAGGGGTTCTAAATCATCCCCTGACCAAGAAAGAAAAAAAATCATGCAAAAAAAGTGATGCTGTGACCGCGCGCTCTACGCCCTTTATCTCGAAAACTGTTTACAGTATAAAAAATGTTTCTTAACATAATTTGTAGATAATTTTGTATTCTACAATATTGTAATACATACAGATAGCAAAAAACCCATAGGAAATGAGATATTTACAAAAAAAGCTATTTTTGTGACCTTTGACCTTGAAATTTTATAGTTGCACACACCCTACCTTATGTAGGTTTTGAGACAACTTTTAGGGTGTCAATATACAAGTATTTACAAACTTACAGCTGGGTACCTCGAATTCCGAGATTCTTACCAAATTTTAGCTTATTTGACTGGACTATCCAGGCTCTGTGAACGAGAGTAGGTATCTACCCGTGGTCAAGTGGTACCGACCCCGGCTATTTTTTTCAAATTTCAAATCCTGTCGCTTGCTATCTGGTCACGATTGAGCTATTCAATTGTTTTGTCACTTCTGTACACAATTTAAAATTGTATTTGAAACTAAGTGGCGGTCGGTACCATCTAGATGACTTTTAAACGTCACTCAGAGTGCTTATGTTGCTTGAATCGAATGTCAGACGGGCTCCAGGGTACAACCCTTGTCAAATGGACCCGATTCATAACCTTACACACACTAATGCAGCCTAAAGTGGCTTATGCAAAATAATTTGAATGGTCCTCTCTGATCCAAAGCTTTTAATCGCCAAAGGGTTGAAAGCTGACGTTATCGTTCATGCAAAACACGTTACATTTAAACACACATTTCGTGATTCAAGTACGAAATATTAATGGACAGAGTCACAACAGCAGAAGAAATATAGATGGATAAATAAATACCTACTATGCGGTCTGGGAGGATTTTAATAACGAACTAGCAACGAATAGTATCACATCGGTATGATATAGAGTATTCTTTTCTTCTTCTTTTTTATATGACAGAGTGTAAAGTGTTATTCGAAATATATCTGTCAAGTCAGCCAATCGTCAAGTCGGTTGTCATTTGTTTTACAGAGGAGACTGCTTTTCGTATTAAACTCATACGTATCAAACGAACTCTGTTCTCGATCATAAATTACTGTCAAGTTTTGATAAATGATAGCGTTACTTAGGATACTTACAAGTGTAAGATTATATTACTTTCTCATTAGCGACGTAGACGCGCTGACGGTGTGCTAAATCTAATCTACGCGCCATGTGGTCCTACGTCAAAAAGTTTATCAATTTTAACATCGAGATTACCAAAAGTTAGCTTGAATAAATTCACTTAGGCACATATATATACATTAATTTTTGATCCAAAAATCATCATCATCATAATATTAGCCCGTCGCTATGCTCGTTATAAGTCTCTTCCTTCAAACGCCTCCATTCTTATTAACATCGTTGTACAAGATAAGGATTGGATGCAAAAACCCATATCTAAAAATTACTGCTAATTATAATTGACATTTATTTTCACCCTCATTGATAGAAAATAAAATAGGCATATATCATTGGATCAATACTACAACAAACACTGAACTGCTCTCACGATAACCACATTTGTAGAATATTATAGGCTTTACATATTGCAGCCTAATCCAACTTTTTAAGGTGGTTTACAGACAGAGCTGTACGAATTATTGGCAGCGGTACAAAAACAATACCTAATAATCAAAACTGTTAAACCTATCCATGAGAAGCCGACTTATATTTAAAAACTATTGTAAGATACCTATGGACACTAAACAAAGGTTAACTGGAGGATAAATGATAAGTGCTTGTTAGCCATAAGGCTCGCCTCTGTATACCTACAACTTTATTTTTGTGCAATAAAGTATTTTTCTAATCTAAGATCAACCACGCGAACGCAATAAAATCAATGTATATACAGTATTTATTTATAAGTAAGTATTGCGAGAGTTAATCTTAGTATATTTGCTTACTTTTTATTGAGCTGTGTCTGTGTTCAACCTCAACCACATAGAAACAAGCTGCTATATCGTCAATAAAATGCCTAGTCAGAGCTATAGCGAGTGGGGATCAAACCCACTACACATCTGTTAAACCAGGGAGAGGCTGCGGTGTCGTGTATAAAATGCCTAATCAGAGCTATAGCGAGCTATAGAGCTATAAGCCAGTGATGGTCTGAAGCGTCGCTTGTAGCTCGTAAACCACCGTAATAAAGCCTAATGTATCCACGTAACGTTTTTAATATCGACGGTAATGCCTCATTTTAGGAGAGTTCTAGAATGGTATTAATGAAAGAACGTAGTAATCTACGGTAATCACCAGCCCGCCTATCCTAGTCTCTCAAGCTTGCCAGGTTTGAAATCACGTTTAGTTTCTGTAGAAACTCATCGATATTCTGTGGCTTTTGTTGTGTGTACTAGTGATATAACAATGTTTGGTATGAAACAATAGGATTTTGTGTTTAAAGTATCTCGTTTCATCAACGGAATCCTAAATCAAAACCTTTGAAGTGGAACAAACCATTACAAATCAGCCGTCGTCGTACAAAAACTTTTTACTTTTGCTTAGAATCTCGTTTTGTTTTAGCCTGTTGAAAATATTCCAAATTCATATAAAATTATGATAATGTAAACAAAATATCAAATTCTCATTTTGTTTTCCATAAAACAAATCTTGAACATTTCCCAAAAATGGCATCAAATTCATTTATTCATTTCAGGCCTTTTATAATTCGCGAATCGAGTTAATTCAACTTTATTTTTATTTATTAAACATCGTACTTTTTTGCAGCAGAAACGTGATTTAATTTTATTTATCTGTGTCACCTGCCTGTGATCACACGCCCGTACTCAGTCCCTCTTCAATATTAATTTGGAACCTTGTCATATTCAACAGCTACAGCTATCATGACAAATATGAATTTTCTACCCTACGCGTTTACTTCGTAAAGCTTTGGGGCTCTATAAATCGCGCTATCGCCCGAAAACATTCTAGTGTGTGCCACTGGGAGAAGCGCAGAATAATTCTTCTTACTCATATGTATCCCACTTCTGTTTACCCACGAATAAGTTTAATTAATTGTGACAAGTCGAAGTTTTATGACAATCAAACTAAATTATCGAAGTCTAATTGATAAATTAGAGATATATGAGATTTAATAAGACTACTTTATAAAATAAGTACTGTAAAAGAAACCGATATTAACGAAAAGCAGTAAATCATATCATGTATTCATTAAACAATATTACAAATCATGAATATATTAATCCCAGAAGGCCATTTTTATAATACAATTAATTTTAATTTAATTGTCCCCGACTAAGGTATACAATAAAAAAATGTCCGGGGAAAAATAACAACCCATACCTAATATGAAAGAATAAACAAATCCTACTAACCGTTTTCGTATTAAATTATCTAAAACTCGTTATTATATAAAAATATCGCGACATTTTACTAAATTGGGTACTTGTAACTGACTTGACTTTGTATCGTTATTTTTCTTCGAGTTATTTTGAATAGAACTTTTTACAGCGGAAAATAAAAAGTCTTGGTAACAGAGATTGATGGTATTGGGTGACCCCTTGAGAGGGTGGGGGTTGTATAGTACAAACAAGCAAGCTGTTTTAATCAAATCCTTTTTAAATTGAACAATAACACCAATGGTATATATTTACAAAAATAAAACTACATAAGTATTCTATCATCAATTGTCCCACAATACAAGCGTTGCTTAGTTTGAGACTAGAGTGTGATGTGAGAAATGTCCATGAATATTTAGTATATTATATATAAATATCGCTATGCGATAAGACGGACTTTTGAAGGAATTTCTGTCACCTTACATTCAAACGGTCTATCTATTAGCTCAGACTTGATTACCATACGTAATGGTGACATAATGCCAACGCTAACTTTGTATACGATAGGGGGAATGTATATAAAAATCGATATTGAAGATTTTTATATACTTAGGTACTTTCCCCCTATCGTATACAAAGTTTTTATTTATTTTGGTGGTTTCTAGATCTAGTTTAGCTTATCTGAAACTCGAGTATTGTTTTACGTTTGATTTGGGCGAGGTGAATAAAACGTTACCAAGCTTTGATTTTCACAATTTGTGTTCAGTAATTGTTTGTCTTGGACAGCACATGGCTGTCTAACTTTATCTGTCACAGATTGGAACAAACTGAACAGTTCCGGACCCTGTTTGAGTTACTTAATAAATAAGGAGTGTTGTTTTAGTAAATAAGAGAAACTACTGGGTATTTTGGACTTTTAGATTTATACACAAGTAAATATAATTGGACACATCATCATTTAGTTTCAAACTAAGCAATATATAACTTTAAAACCTGATTGCTAAGACAAACTTTTTTGTCCATCATATTAAAATGGCTTCGGTAGGCATTTTTTTTAATTTTAATGTTTTCGAACTGTTAACAAGAGAATATTAAAAAAAAAAAATTGACCACAATTTCATACTGCTAATGACTCATATTCCTTTGATATAACTAATTCTGACAGATGACTGATACTCAAATACAAACAAATAGCTGCCAAGCATTTCTCATCACACAGAATATAAATCAAGGTTTTATTCCGCCTAAACAAAACAAACTCAATTCGTCAGGTACGTTTTATCTTTAAATTCTCCAAACTGTAGCGACAACTGAGATAAAAGCTTCCAAAAGCGGCGATATTTGTCACGGTAATCCAACATCTCGGGGTCAAACCGCGGTAACAAGAAAACTTTTGAAAGAAGCTACAAAAAAAAACATTCTCTGTGAAAAATAAGGTACAAATTTGCGTGTCCAAGGAGTAGTTATTACCTACCCCATCAAGGAGAGTGGGAGTTGTTTGAACGAACGCAAAGATTGAAGGATAAATCTGGATTAGTGCAGCGCCTGTCAATTCCTTAGGGCCATATTATAGATTGTCTGTGGGCGCACGAGCAGTACAGCACACATGAAAAGAATGAACATTTATGTGGCATCGCGATTACGCGAAAATTTACGCAAAAAACTAAGTATAAATAATATAAAGGTACAAAGCACTGGTATGTAGTTTGTCGATAAATTGACTACAATTTCACTGCTTAAAGCTCAATATAATTTACGTTACCTAAGTACTACCATTTTTTAAATAATTCTTTGTATCAGATATCAAAACTCGCTGTTACTAAATAAAAAGGAACTAAACAGTTTGATCGTTTGTTTAACGTTCAATATCTTTCGAAGTCGGCCATTTTAGGCTTTAAACTAAATTTAAATATGTTTTGGTAAAACCACCAACAAACCTCTATGCCGATTAAATATGAATTTCAGAAATAATATAACCGCAGTCTCTCTCGAAAATGCAACATTGAAAAGTACCTACGAAATTGACACTTATAGCATAGTGCTTTTACGAATGACTGACTCCTGCCCGCGACTTCAACTGCGTTTAAAAGTTTATTGAGGACTGAACATTTAAACTTTTACATACACGTATACATTAGTAGACATAACGCCAGTTCCTCTTCGCATTTGGTATAATTAAATAAAATGTGTATAAGGGAGGTAACTAAGCTAATTATAAAAATAAACTTGCTTAGCTAGTGACTCGCAATAGTACTTACTGTAATATTAACGTGGTTGAGTTACACTGCCTGATATTCGAGGGCGAGCGTGGAGCGTCGTCGCGTCACCGCGTAATGTAACCAATGACAGTTGATTGGTGGACCTGACTGAATAATAATTTCAAATTGAACGCTTGACACTGATTATACATATAGTCCATAGTATTCAAGCACAAAGTTATAAAAAGAAGAAAAGAAAAACGTTTTTAGTTTTTCTTTTAAACAAAAATGAAATAATTGCCGAATTCGACTGTTAAAAATATATTGTTTGAGATATCCTTGTTTCTAAATTAAAATATTC
The DNA here is from genome assembly GCA_932527185.1 of Ecliptopera silaceata. Taxonomy (NCBI): domain Eukaryota; kingdom Metazoa; phylum Arthropoda; class Insecta; order Lepidoptera; family Geometridae; genus Ecliptopera; species Ecliptopera silaceata. The sequence goes on along the minus strand of OW052193.1, from coordinate 7,164,385 downwards.
TCTTCAATACTGAAATAATTCTGATTTAATCAACTTGCTTCAGTTTTACGATTCAAATCTTATCAGATGTTTTTATAATGACAGCGATGCGATTCACGTATTTACGAAGAACTATGTAATTATTATCATACATTAAACTTTAGCAATTATGTACATTTAAAAGTAAACAAGAACTTAATATGATTTCATTTTACATATCATATATTTTTGTATACATAGAATACATTTTCATCGAAGAGAAAAATGTATTCTATGTATACAAAAATTCAATAATAATATATACAATAAAAATGTATTCTATCATCACTAGATGATAATATATGAAGACATTAATAATAACAAATTCACGGACAATTCACACATCACACTCTAGTCCCATACTAAGCAAAGCTTGTACTATGGGAACTTGTATGCTTTGCTTAGTATGGCTAGAGTGTGATGTGTGAATTTATTATTATTAATGTCTTTCAATACATCTAATTCAATTCTTCTCTCTCCTCGAGTGTTTGCACAACTGACACGATTTTTCAGTATCGTGTCGTGCCAGTGTGCAAACACTCGAGGTTTAGTTATATTTGGTATAACTTCTACTGTTATTTGGCTCTGCGCCAAGGTCTACTCTACAACAGCGGATGCTGGATTTTAATCAACTTAATGTTTCTAAACAAAATGAAATGTTCAATTTATTGTTTACCAATATGTTTTGTTTTCAAAATATGCTAACAGCGATGAAGTCATTAATGATATGACTAAACAAATAGGATAGAATTATTAATTACATTAAATTACTTTAACAAAACAATATGTATTTCTAAAATTAAATAGAACACCACAACCACCGCTATCGGTTATGTTTTTAATGTGCATATATACCCAGTAGGCAAAAAAAAATCATATACCTACAAACTTACGTATTATAAAATACATAAGAAACAGTATTTAGTAGATAGATAATAACTACTGATTTTAGAACCGAACTCGATTCCTAAAAAGCTGGGTGCCGTAAAAGCCACCGAAATTCCCATTTTGGAAATCAATACCAAATATTTGATGGTAACTTTCACTACATCTAAATCGTAGAAACGTGATAATTTTAAATAATGTATTATCATCATTTATGCCATAATTATTAATCCCCTTAAATGTGGCGCCATCAAAAAAATGGGGCCCAACAGTGAGAGCAAAGATTTTGGTAGTGAATAAAAAAAATAGTTTTGACATTTTTATTCCCGTTTCGCAGTATCCATTCTCTGAGTATTGTATCCTTCTTTTACGTATACTTTGTATCCAATGCATTTCAATTCGAGTTATCGTACTAAAGTCAGAAGTAGGTCCTCAAATTTGTCAATATAACATGGCAGCTGTAAATCCCAGCAGTTCAGTATAATTACCCAGCCCAGTGATACATGAAGACGGAGTCATCCCGCGAGGGCTTTAAATCGACACGTTACCCCAATCAAGCCTCCGAATATTCGAAATGTAGTAAACCTCTTTCGAACGACGTAAATTATGATATACTCCTTGAATAATACCAAAATAAAAATAGGGAAGCAAGCCGAAATAGTTTCGTCAGTGTAAAGTCTGTATTATTTTTCCTGTCCTCATGTCCTTACTTATCCACTAGCGAAAAATCGTGAACTTAATATAATTTAACTTATAATAATATAAAACTCAGACTTTGTATTTTGTATCATCGCTCTAATTGTTCTTTGTTTTTTGGCATAGTGTTAAGTATATTAATTCGTTCATTCATTCATTTATTGTATAGTCTATGGTCTGCGTATCGCTTTTAGCTGTTTGATTATCACTGAGAGCAGACTAGACAAATAGGACTTATTGATTGGTAGTGATCACGCCCTTTATTTGTGGTCAACACTAATCGATCGATTGTTGACACCGCTGGTAGGTATATCAAGATAGAAGCAATTCGGTTGGGCTATCTGTACATCGATGTCTGCAGGCAGCTCAAAAGATTCTTATGTAGTACTTAATGAGCAATGTACCTAATACATATTGTTAATACTGCAATATTCATAATTTCCTTTGTATATCTACATTATATATTAAAACCCTGTACTGAGACAGATGGTAGGTACTGTGTATTTTATTATAGAATGAAAATGCTGCAATGCATTCTATTTTTTATTCATGGTTTACTAATCTTACTTTCTTTACTTTAGTCAACAAAACAGCTTAATAAACTAGACTTAATTGATATTACTTTAATTGAAAGTAGTTGTAACTTCCATTTCGTAATAGTATCCTCGCTGTATCATTTATTTGACAGCCGTGACGGTCGTCGCCAGAGGCTCCGATGCCGCGTAATTGTTTCCGAATGAAATGTTAGCCAACTGTCAGTTAGACGGACTTAGTTACCTTTGCCCGGATTATACGGTAGCGGTTTCGCTGGAAATGAATGAAAGGAATTAAAAACGTTTTTTTGTTCTTACACCAAATTACATGAAACAAACGTTTTCATTTTATCATTCTCTAAGGAGCTTTAGATTACATTTTCGAGAATGATGGATTAACTGTCTGGAAGAAATCGCTCTCAGCGATAAGGCCGCCCATTGTGTTTGTGCCTATTGTTACTTTGAAAATTAGAACAGGTATTTATTGGGTTTAATAAATTGTATATTGACAAAGACTATGATTGACATTGATTATTTTACACAGGGGTTTCTCGCAAAACACGGTTTCATTTCGAAGATTGACCCTTATCGCCTCTTTCTCGGCTGGCTGGCGCGACAGATAGAGGGCTTTGTTCAGTGTCCATCTGCAAATTCAGGTTGGGTCGGTGCCAGCGACCCACATTTTTACCTATTTTGTTCTGTTTCGGTTTGTCCAGAAACGTCAGGTGCATGTTTATTTCATCCGCTTGAGAGCAAATAACAAATACGGTCTGAATTTATGGATTGTGACCTTTTATTGTGCGCATACATTCTACACTAACAGGTCTATCTTAAAAAAGTTAAAGTAGACTTGATGTCTTGCTTACCATACGTAATGGTGACATAATGTCAACGCTAACTTTTTCTATGATAGGGTTTAATCTAAGTATATGATAGTTAAAGGAAGGAAATAAGGTCAGTGATAGAATACAATAACATAGGCTTAGAATAATTTTCTTTTGACTAGGTATCCTGTCTGATCTTTACTTTTGAACTTCTTTTGTATTGAATATTGCCTCTTATGAAAATGGATAAATACTACACATTTACTATCACCATCACCACACCATACCGAAATCTAATGTCAGTTGTCAGAACAAAAATGGTAATAAGATACTTTTATTTTCGAAGACAAGGCGTCTAATATAAATAAAGCTCTCCGCAATATCGTATCGTATCGTGTCGTTGTCAGTGTGAAACTATGTATTTGAAAACGGTGATTGATCTTTCACTTTGGTTTGATCTTTCACCATTTTAAAGGGCAAGTCGGGTCACAGTGAAATACCAAAGAGTTTTGATACATTTGAAGTGGTTAAAGCTCTTGAAAATATTTTTAACAGTCGATTGATTTCAATCAAAATATCAAGTTGAGTTTATTTTATTGCAAAATATATATTTTGGCTATTACTTGTGTAGCGTTCTACGTAATGGTTTGACTTGAATTAGATTCACTTATCTTTTAAATTGACTTATCAAGAACACGTTTCGCCTTTTGGTGTAAATGTAATTTTTTTGGAAGCGTAAACAAAAGTTACGAAGTGTGAACAGATTCTTTGTCACAATAACGTCTATCAGAAAAAACTGCTAAATATGGCTGGGTTAATCCATTTTTGCCTTCAAACCAATACTTTTTAAATAAAACATTCTTATAGGTTTCGGACCGAGAATACCGCGCGCTGCCAAAATAGCAGTAGCAAGAGAATTTCCATTTAACGTTTTCCCCTGAATTCCTATCGGTGAGCGTTCCCCAATCCATCGGAGCATTAACTGGAAACCGGTATTATTGTTCGCTCAGACCCACTTGACGGAACCATAGAGTGCTGCTATTGGTTACGCGTAGAAACGGAAAGCCTTTGTGAATTGATAGTGCTGACAAAAGCTAACGATGGCAACATAAATGCGTCCAATCAAATCTAATCAAAAGTTTATAGTTGCCAGTAATGTTTCCGATGAGTTAAACTGCAGTATAAATACATTTTTTTTTATTTTGGTAATATACCTAAGTTATAAGATTTTTTTCCAGTTATTACCCCATTGTTGGCTATCGTTACGTTTTTTCGTGAAATCTCTGCCATGGTGCCATGGCTTAATAGATGAAAAATCTTAAGCTATTCAGAAAATTGACGTTGATAGTAGCAGTCACATGGTAAGGTTGAAGTTTTGGGGCACCCTTGTCTTGGACTCTGTCCATTATTAAGATAGAAATCAAAAGTTAGCCAATATCGTCTGCATTTAATCAAACTTATCTGATGATTCACTAGCCATCGCTCTACATCATTTTGTAGTAGGTATAACCTAGATCCAGTCAAAAAGTGCCTTCCCAAAAATCTAAAAGCGGTCTGTTATTATCCCATTTCATAATTATGTAACATGTGTTTGCAGTTGTTTTTCTAAACACGTGATTAGATTCATATTCTTACTCTGTGACATCACGGAGAATTGATATGATCTTCAAATATTGAATAAAAACAGCCCGAAGATATCTGACGGTGACGGCTGGGGGACTTATAATAAAAATGTACGCTGAGACACGATAAGTTAGTTTTCTTATTTATACTCATTGGAAAAATAATGAAAAATATACCAAAAAAATGAATTCATTTTGCGTAGTATTTCTTATTTATTGGGAAACCAACAGCGATAGAAACATGATACTTAATTTCAATATTTGGATACAATATGCCAATATTAAGTTTCCTTTTCAGATACAAATGTTGATTGGAACTGTCAAGAACTTTACTGAAGAAAATAGGCATCATTTTTGTTAGAAATTTTACATTTTAGAGAAAAAACAAAATATTTATCTTTATACTCAAGTAAGTTGCGTTCACACGGAGTAGATTTGAATTTTTATATGGTGTCTTTACCCCCTTCTATTATATAAAGTTGAAATATAAGTTTTTCTATCAAAATAAGTTTGGGCGGAATCGTAAGTCAGCGGTATGCGGTGCCCGAAACTAATTTCGAAGGATTGATGCGAGGGCGGACCACCCGCGCCACACAATTAGTCTAATATTTCTTAGGGAGAAACCAGTAAACAAAACGGGCAGTTTGTTTTGAATAATTTGTGTAAATTATTACGTCATTTATCCCATCTTTTGTTGTAAACGGTTTAACTTAATCATCTGCAAAAGAGTACAACTTCATTCAGAAAGTTTTCTCTTTATTCTCCGACCCTCAAAGGGATTTGATGTACTTTCCATCAGCTTATTAGTTGTGTTGTGTTGTTTGTCGTTGGGAGACAATGCACACGCACTGCAAAGCGAAGTGTTCAGCCATGGCCGCGAGATTGCGATGTACGCTTTTCAGTGCGCCCAGCGGAGCGCGAAAACGCCACTGATAGCTGAGCCAGCTCTATCTATACTACGAGTATGTAACTACTACTACATTGTTTTACGTAATATGTGCATATGTGTGTTGCTAAACTGGATTTTGCGTTGAAATTCTGAAAGGTGCAATATGATTATTAATATGCAATATGATTTTAGCAGCTAGGTAATTAGGTGGAAATAACAAAGTGGGGTGTTTGCTCATTAGCACAATAACTCTATGATCTTTATGTCATGTCAATCGGCGAAAATATTGTTGTCGTCCACGACAAAACGTGGGTATTTCTAGGTAGTACTGAACGTTTGAGATTTACTCCTATAATATCATCTAAAAGTCATCTTGACAATTTTAAATGCCCTAAAAAACTGTCATTGATGCAACAAAATATTTTTTTTATGTATTATATAGGCAAATGCTTGAAATCACACCTAAAAGTGGAAGATACAAGGGATTTGAGCAATATTTTATGCTTATTTTTTTTTACAATCGTATGATTCACGCACAGTTCTAGATATATTGGTACATCGTTATTAATGTTCTTTGTTTCCTACATCTGCATGCTGATATAGTGACCTCGTTCGTAAATAACGTGCTACAAAATATATTTGCGCTGAAACATAATGGATGCGAAACCAATAATCTTTCCACTCAGAGTTATGTTAGATTTCGTATTTTCATTATTTATACACAATTTTTTTATACTCTTTTGGTTATATTAATCTACATCGACACGACTTGTACAAACTATTGTATTTTCTATAGTTAGCATAATTATATAGTACCTACACTTATCAGCGTCAACAACGATATATTTGGTACGTAGTCCGATGACGTGTCGGAGTCGTATCGTATCGAGAAGGGACGGTGTCCGATTGTGTAAAAGCCCTTACTCGGCCGTATTTCAAATATTTTGCCCCAAATTCAGCCAATACTGATAAGTAGGTCTAAATTATTATGGGTCCTATATTTATTTAGGTTTTATGAAAGTAGGGTACGTTATTATTGGTAGGCGTCTTTATATACTTACTTCCCTTGGGCTGGTTGTAAACTTCGGTTTAACCATCCAAAGAATAAGTTATAGGATTCTAGTTTATAGTTCGTAGTCCATAATAGCTTTCGGAAATTATCGACGATGTTCTAACTAAGCCTTGCACTATAAACCATTTTGCCGGCTTTAGTTTGCGAACGGAGCCTTTGGTAATACCACTTGAAGTTACTACACTACTTAGTCTAGATCGTACCTGTCACATATACAGGTAAGTATCACAGTAGCTCTACCATGAGTTTTTACTATACTATTTATTATACTATACTCGCTAGCGTCAGTAGTTAAAAAAATGTATGAAGATTTGTACAGCGCCTCTAGTGGATAGTTGGGTACTAAAATTCGTAATATGTAGCTCTACCATGAGTTTTTACTATACTATATTTACTACACTCGCTAGCGTCTGTAGTTAAAATATGTATGAAGATTTGTACAGCGCCTCTAGCGGATAGTTGGGTACTAAAATTCGTAATATGTACTAATATTGGCGTAACTACTGTAGTAAAGTCAGGCGATTTTACTGTGACAACTCATGGTAGAGCTACTAGTAGTTAACGCGTTCTATAATCGTGTAGTGTGTGTTCAAAGGGGTGAGCACGAATAAATGTGACATCCGTAAAGTAAAGGTAACGCATTGAATTCGATTCGCATTGCGTGTCAAACTCCAGCTAGTCGAACGTTGCAGCGTCATCGCACAGTGTGAATCGAATACGATGTTTTACGTTAAGTTTACGATTCTACAAATTTTAAGTAAACGGTTCGAATTGAAACAATTTCTTGAGAACAGCTTAACATTTTCATCATGTAGATCCATATAACTATCACCTTTTCCTATTTTTATAGAAGTCGACCGACCGCTTATGATTTTTCTTCTTATGAAAAAATGTATTTACTTAAGGTTTTTGACTGGCTGATAAAATAGAAAAACTATATGTTTCACTAGTAGAATGTAGAATACATTCATTTATTAATTGCGTATTTTTTGTCACTAGTAAATGCAACATTGATAAACATACCTACTACTTAGTAGATTTTGGGTCAACCCTAAAAGAATCAAGAGATAGATAAGTGATGTAAAAATCATAAATGAACACCTAAATAAATAAGAATGTGCTTTAGTAGCGAGAGATTCATCAAATATTATCACTTATACTGATTATAATCAGATGAGTATGCTCACAGGATTCTGACGAGGATTTATGATGACAAGGTTCGAATCAGCGGTAAATTATTAGCTATCTATCGGTTTCATCACCTTTTGTGATTGATGTTTCAGCTAAGGGCCCCCGCAAACTGCAAACTTTTTATCGGCCGATAGTTTGATCGGCTTCTTAATCAGTACGAAGATGTATGCAGATGCGCACATTACAGTGATTCAGTCTTCATACTGATTAAACAGCCGACCAAACTATCGGCCGATAAAAAGTCTGCAGTCTGCGGGGATTTTAAAAATCCGTGTAAGTCCGTGATGCAATAACGATCTAATAACTACCCATATAAAGTTATTTATAATAATAATAATAAATAATGCTGGACAATCCACACAACATCATCTAGCCCCAAGCTAAGCAGAGCTTGTGTTATGGGTACTAGAAGACTGACATACTTAGATACTTAATACAATATAATACATAGATAGATATTTTTATTATACATATAATACCCAGAACACCCGGAATAAATATTTGCAGAATATACAAACATTTATCCCGAGGCGGGAATCGAACCCGCAACCTTCCGCGTCGCAGGCGGACCATCGCCCACCGCGCCACATCGGTCGTCAAATATATTGTATTATCATATATATGTATTAAACTTAATGAAGCATGTTTCTACAATATGTTAAAATATTTTTTGCATCGATTAAGTATCTAATAAATAATAAATAAACTTAATTATATTTCGAGCAAGTTTCTACAATCGATTAAATATCCTTCCTTGACATCGCTTACATTTTTTGATCTTCATTTTCAGGCAAGTTACGAAGATGCCTTTTGAATTTACAGCATTAATTTGAACCACTCTAATGCTGGTACTCCTCTCATCCCCGGCTGTGTTAAAGATGAGGTCCACCGCATAATAATGTTATTACCATACCCTGAGTCATGATATTACAATTTTAATTTAATGACGTAATGTCTCAGGATTTTATTACTCACGCTGTAAAATAGCTGTTCCGTAAGACGGCGATAAAGATAATTTATATTGAAGACACGTTCCCGCTTTCAATTAAAGGCGGCTATATTCCCAATCGTTAATTTCTGTGGATCAATAAGAAGCTAGAACATGATATAAAATATTTGTTTAATCTTTATTCCTTAGACGAGCGAGAACTGAAGACTAAAGTGTTTTTTTTTTATGAAAGAACTTTTAAAAAGACAACTACATTACATCGTAACTATATCATCACTGGTTTACCAGCTACGTCTCGTAGTTCCTCCATCCTATACTACGCGTGCCTTAAACGCAGTCTTCATTCAGTACCTCTACCATGAGTTGTCACAGTAAAATCGCCTGACTTTACTACAGTAGTTACGTAAATATTAGTATTACGAATTTTAGTACCCAACTATCCGCTAGAGGCGCTGTACAAATCTTCATACTTAACTACAGACGTTAGCGAGTATAGTATATATAGTATAGTAAAAACTCATGGTAGAGCTACAGTATCCGTTTCCTCCAACGATTGTTAGTAGGTACTTTGGTAAATATCTAAGGCGCACAAGAACAAGACATTTTGACGATTTATGAAATATTAAAATACTGAAATACTTACTAATTTTGTTAAACAGAGCAAGCTTTTATCCTGTACCTATTCGTGATAATGGACGCTCAAACAGGCCGTGCGTCCCAACTGCCCTAAGCTACGGCTCCGGCTGTCACGAAGAGCAACATGAAAATCACCCGGATTTTGGTGTCACACGTTCAAACGTCGTGCCACTTGAAACGGCTTCAGTGGAGCAAAGATAATGCTATCGTGAGACTTTCTTATTAAATGTGAGTAAAATAAACACATTAAAAAACCAGAATGTTTGGGTGGTTGACAAATTATATTTGACATTTATGACAATTCAATAAGATTCTTTTGAAGTTTTAAGTGCTATAGGTACCTGTATTCCCATCATTGGTAAAATAAATCAAATCAAATTGTTTATTTTAAACTCTTACATTAACTTAAAGTACTTAATAAAAATAAAACTTAAAATTAACATGATTAATATATAAAATAAAGAAAATAAAAACATATTATATAAGGAGTTTTAAAATGGCCTCAACTCAGCATAATAATATGCAAGTTGTAAAACTTGCGCTGGTCTTCCGTAGAGGCCGTCGAGGATGAATTAGAAAATGCTCATAAATGATTTTATTGAATATAATATTTCTAGGTTATTTCCACCCATTGTTGCTCAATAATGTAGCTTTTTGCATAAGTAGGTAAAAAGGTATCGTATCTACTCGTGTCTCTCCCAGTTCCCAAAGCAACATAAACTCCATAATATAACAATATACGTTTTCCTTCCGTTAACAATCTCACTATTTGTTGTGTGGGGTGATTCAATTATAGTAGTAGGGAGAAACGGTGTTTGTTCAAGAGACGAATGTTATCCTTCTAAAGTTGAAATACCTTAAGAAGTTTCTACATTGATAGTGTCAATAGCAGGGCCTCTAGAACTAACCAACAACAATCGAGCTGAGGTTATGTTGTGAAACTGCTTGCGAATGTTCCAAACTTTGCTATCCAACGATGAGCCCAAACTGTTGGTTGCGAGGCAACCACGCTCGTCCCATTATCACGAGTTGAGAGTGAGTGACAGTGCGGCCAGCCGCGGCACTCAAACCCCTAGGTACACTTTAATTAGCCCCCGACACGACGTCTGGCGTCAACTGTGCAACGGATGAACTTTGCTATGTCGCTGACGGGAAACTACGGATGTGCAAATTGTGCAATTTACTCTGTTATTGCTTTGTGTTTTTTTTTGTCACTTGCTTTATCTTCTTCACAATAAAAAAGTTCTTACTTAACGTAAAACTTAGGCAAATTAAGATCATTTGAGTATCTTTCCGAATATTAACTAAATACACTTGTCTTGGGAAATCGCGATGCTTCACTTAAAGTGAGTTAATAATGAACTTCTACTTCCTACGTTCATTTAATCTCAACTCATTGAAAGAAACTTTAGACTGAATGCGGAAGCCCCAATGAGATACTTAAAGCAGATAAAGAGATAAACTACTCTTAGCGCAAAAGTTCTTTTCAATTTCAAAGTTAAAAATTGAAGTTCACGAAACCAATTTCGTTGTAAAAAATCTAAAAATCTAAAGGCTGCTTGTTCTGCGGGAGTTTCGTCACAGATTAAAAAAGTTTGAAGTGTTTCCGCCTATTTTTCCTTGGGATTATAGTGGATTTACTGAGTGACACCATGGATGTATTTTTTATAGAGTGCATTTATTGTGTCTTCGCCGAAGCGAGGTTCATTTCCTTGGAGATATTAAATTGTTTGCGGTCAGGAAGTTGACCTTAATGGGATTTTGATTATAGTTTCTCCATCCTGGTATTTTCTGGGATCAAGAGTAGATCCCTCTTAAACCATTTGGTACTTCAGAGAACTGAAAATGATGAATGTTCATATAAAGTTATTTACCTATATTTCGGAAAATTTGGACAATTGCTTTGGTTTATTTTTTTTGGAATAGTACCTACTTCGAATAGGTTTAATTCTGGCTAGGAAATTCTTTAAAAATTGATAAAAGTACTAAAAGTCATCAATTTTTAAATATTAATATTTAAAAATTCCAAACCCCAAACATTTTTGCTTGTTGGTTATAAAGAATTGTCGTCCGACGCCGGAGGCAATATATTTCATAAAAAACGCCTACAACGTCGTTCAAGGCCCACATAAGTGCTGAATTAAACTACTTTTATAAACGTAATTTTACCATCAAATTTGGGCTTAATTGGCAATAACTTTGCGGAGACGCCAGATTTAGAGCATCGAGCGGGGACGAACCGCGTTGATTCAATATGAGGATGGCGTAATTGGCATAATAATTTGAAAATTTCATAAGGCAGTTTAAATGCATGTCGGGCACTAAACGTAATATCTCACGTCTCGCCCCACTGCACAGTAGCCGGCCGTTAAAATGCAAATGTTGGTACTAGAGTTGCACTGGATGTTCCGTCTATCCAACGTTCTATTAGACCTCATCCACGCGTATGCAAACTTTTTCTGCAATTTTTATATACGTATATTTTTTTCTCAAATTATAGGTGTATGGATGACTCATAAACTCACAATCAAAATGTACATTTTTACAATTTTTTCTGCAACCGCGTCCTTAAATCTATAAACTTTTTCTAAATTACAAGCTCAAAATCCGTCTGGTTAGAACCAAGTAAGAATCTTCATCGTAATAAGTCTCGATCACCGAATACTTCGCTAAGCCTGTCTCTTTACCCAACTCTAAAATGATAACATTAACGATATACTCTCAGCGCACCCTAGGATCCCTCGATGAGGATAATTAATACGGGGCACGAACTAGCCCGTGAGTATAACGCATAAATGCGGAAATCTTTGAAAACTGACCCAGATGCGATGCCGTTGCCCGCTCAAGGAGATTTTTTCTGCTAGATTTCTCGCTGAAACGTAAAATACTTGTTATTCAGATACAAAAATGTCATGATAATACTTTTGCACATTTTTAAATCAATACAATGCTTATCTTTTCACAAATTTTCAGTGGTAACTCTACTTACCTAATTATGAGTAGAGACTTTTTACTAATATAATATGATGAAGCTTAGTTTGCAATTTAATATAATAAGATTAACTATAAATTTAATAATAACTATAAGTTTGCAAATTCTAACGCTGGAAAAATGGCTGGACTTTTATTAAATGTCAAAGTGATGAGTAGTCAAAAACTGGCATGTTGCCAAAATATTGCTAAATTTGACTAAAACGGCGAAGTTGGCAACAGCGAATACCGGTAACCAATTCGACAGGTTGCCATGTTGCTTATTAGGCGCGCATCCGGGAAACCTGAATATGTAACAACTTTACGATCGATCAAATTGAAATTCGTTGATGAGAAAAGTTGGGGAATATTTTATCGAAAACCTGCAATTTGAGTAAATATACATGTTTTGTGGTTAACCTTTTTCGTGAAAATATTTGGCACATGCTTCTTAATAAGCTGTTGGAATTAAAGTTACATAAAAATTGCATTGTTTGGAAACATGAAATTAATATTTCTTAATAAGTTTGATTCAAATCAATTATTATTGTGCTTAATAATTATCAATGTTCATCAAGGAAGACACGATAGTGTCAAAAATATCATAAGTACCTACTTAAAATGTAAGCCTCCAAAAAATCTGAAATTATTTTATACATAACTAAGTAAAGTCGTTTACAAAAAAACATTATTGGCAGATTCCGAAAGTTTCACTAAGATAATATGTGTGATTTAAGCAAGGGAGAGAGCTTATAGAGTAGGAACGAAAAGGGGTGTGTATGTATTGGATGTATAACAATGTATAATATAACAATGTTCAGTTTACTGTTAGCATTAGAAATCCTTAGCTATTCCTTCGCCGCCACCGCCTGTTGCCTTCCACAAACAACATCGATCTGGGTCTTGTGAATAGTTTATCTCTATTCTCAACACAACAGGACCTGAAATCCTGAACTTCATAATTAATACACGAACGCCTAACTATTCTATCCGATATGCAAACACTACACAGAATGCAAACACAAGCATGAATCGGCAAGCAGTCCGCAAACTCCTACTGCGAATTAGTTTATTAGTTACACAAGCTACGTTCACTTGTTCTAACCAGAGAAACCAGGGATGGAAGCGGTTCAACGCAAAACTGTTCAAAAGTAGACTAGGATAGACACAAATACCGATTGGAATCCACCAGCACTTCTTAACAAAAGCTGAAATATTAATTCACTTGCGCGAATTGTGATTTGTTTGCGGATATCAGAGGAAATGTGTATTTTGTATATTTTTTGACATGTTATTTTGTTTATAATAATTTATTTTCCTAGAATTGTTTATCAAATTTGAACTAAATAAAACCCTATTTTTCTAACCAACTTTAGTCCTAGCGTTTCAAGATTTTCATATAATTACGAAATCAGAAATAGCTTCTAGTTACGAACCAAATATCCTTCAAGTTTCATTGAAATCGAACCAGTAGTTTCAACATGATCAAAGAACAAAATAATCACACATCTAAACTTTCACGGATAAAATAAGTAGAAAAGATTCTCGAAACACATTCTGGGAACATAAACCTGACTTGAGCTCGTGACACTAGCTTTAGACACAATATTCTAAGATTTATCTCCAGATTATTTGTATCTTGTATATCGCATAACAAACAATCCTGCCTGTGACTCTGTAAACACCACAGGAGTGGCCTGACACAAATTGGTCTAACATAATTGAAAGTACACATGGCAAGGAACTATAATTGCCGTGCGGAACACACGCGACACATACACAGAAACTTCTGTACACAAATAATAGACAAGACAATTGTAAACGTCAAGATCGTGAATCAAACGGTAGCGTATTCAAGTCGTAACCAATTCACAATGCGCGCAACGCTAGCATAACTGACATACGTTGTAGCGTCGCCGCACAATACCTCATGTACCTCATGTACTTTTATGATACGATACATTTATTACATTTATGTGTGATCAGCCAGCGGTCTGTTATAAATACCTAAGTACTCATTTAGACGGCAGAAGAACTTCACGCACCTTAACACCTTTATTCATTTTAAACTGAAATGTTACTTAATTTTATACGAATGAAAATGAAAGAAACGCTTGCTAAACTATTGAACTTATAACAAAATAGTTTTCCGATTAATTTTCGGAATAAAAAGTTCATAAGTTTGTAAAAACATTGACTTGACAGGTACAACAGGTACTTGACAATACGAACATGATTATTATTATTATAAAAAAAACCAATTCACTAAGACGTGAATGAGTAGTAAATATACAAACAATATCATCACATTTATAGTATTAGTTTAATAAATGCCATACTTTACAGGCGTAGCGCACAGCTACGTCGAACGTAGCATTGCCTGATGATGAATGTTGATTTATGTAATAATAATACAATTTTTATCCAAATAAAGCACAGCGCATGTAGTTGAATTTGAACTACCTTTTTTACTTTAACTTTATTTTTGTAGTAGATAAGTATATAAAAGGTTTTTATAAATATCCTAGACCCCGGGTGTGACAGGTGGTCACTCAACTATGTATGTTATATTAGTTTTACGTGGTTTACCCTTGCCGACCCTTTGTAACAAGAACTGCAGGGCTCGCTTAGGCCGAGAGCGGTTGACGCTGAAACTAATATAAAATTTAAAAGGTGGGCATGGAAAATACTGCATAATAAACTTTTTTAGGAATTTGTACGTGTTTGTGTGGCTATGTTACTGAATAAACTTAAGTTATATATTCGGAAACAGTAGGTAAGGGTTTTTAATAATCTTATATTTTATGTTACTTTTATCACGAGCACTAAAATACATATTTAATACCTTTCTTACTTCGTTGGACTATTTTGGGTGGGAATCGAACCCACGACCCACAGCACGGAAGGCAGAGATACTACCAACTGAGCTAATGTCAAAAATTAGGTACCTACTCATCTGACGAAAATGTTTCATAAGCGGCTGAATAAAAAAAACCATTATATTTACAAACACCTAGTTAAAGAGCTCAACGTGTCATTATCGTGTTACAAAGCTAGAATAATAAGTAGTAATGTGAATCGTTTTGCTATACTAAATGTCCATCGTTTGTAGAACCTCTCGTTTACCAAACAAAGGTTAATTTCTCCTATCTAAAAAACTATTCAGTATCTACCAGATAACCACTAATAATAGCCTCAAAGCCGGTGCTCAATGGTCGGATTATTGTCAGATTGAGAATTATTGCTCTCCATCGCAACTTAATAGTGAAAGGTCGGCTTTCATTACATACCTACCTATTGTCCTGTTCAGTAGTTGGTCTGTCCTGGACGCGTTTATTGGAGTTAGTTGAACATCTATTTATTGCAGTAGGGTGATTCGTATTTTACTCGCTATTATGATCTCGTTGGTATAAAGAGTAAAATACGAATCGGATCTTGGTTGGTTAGTAAATGGTTTTAAAAGTCTAGAATGCTTATAGGCATATAACAAAATCTAATCGGGATCAATTTTTCTTTTAGTAAATTACATTGTAGTTTAATCTTGACGTAAGGATAATAAAAACGAAAATAAATAAATACTTATTCATAGACATTTTACGCATCAGACTCTAGTCTAGACCCAAACTAAGCAAAGCTTGAAAAATGACACATAACATATATTATCATAGTAAAATATATATATAAATAAAATAACGAAACTCACAAAACAAACTTACATGCCGCAAATAGTTGATGGATTCCCGTTATCTTCCCGCACGAAAACAAGAAAAGACAAATCCAAGACTTACCTGTGACGTCACGAGCAGAGTTTAGGACGTGTTAGATGACTTTACGGATAGTTTGTTCGTAGTTTTGTCTCTGCCGAGCCTTCGAAGTTGGAATAATGCGGGTCTTCTGTAACCTTACGCGCTGAATATATTATAATGCCTAGCGACAGAAAATCACACGCATAAGCAAGTCTATACAAGTTTTTAAAGATGCATATCGATTTGATCAGCGGAAACGGAAGCATTCTCCATCAAAATAACATTAAGAAGTAGCAAAGTTATATGAATTTAAAAAATAAACAATTCTGCTCAAATAAGGGCTGAAATAATTCTTTCAATCAAGCTTTGATAATAGTGCTGACTCCAATTTTACTTAGCTGAAGTAATAATATAAAGATCTATAATATCTGTCTATTATAGGTATTTGTGGATGTTCTCGCCGAAACTAGAGACCACCCGCATTCCACTCGAATTCAGTCCACACTAGGAAAAAGTTTTCCTCGGAATACCACAATGAAAATGGTTTGCAACTTTTACATACTTAGGTGTATTATAACAGTTTTAAATATGCGTGTATCGTCGCCATTGTAGTAAATGAAAATATGGTAGAGACTAAAATATTAAAACGCAAATCTTGTCCACGTGGTAAGTAATGTAAGCTCATTTAACTTGCATATCTATCGACATATGACTTTTACTTGCTCCGTGAGCAAGTAAAAGTCATGTCATATGATAAGTAAGCACTTATCATAGTAATTATGGTAAGTCATTAACTCATTAATCTTGGTCAAATTTATTAGTTTATACATACTTAGTTGGTTCGTTAGGTAAAGAAATTCCACTGCGATCAACTCTATGATAGATTCATGTGTTTAGAATTAATGTACATTCTTGCCTGTAAAAATATCCACCACTATAAAATAACCTTCGTTCCAAAACTTCCCTTTATCACCCCTGCCGTTTAATAAATAGCCATCCTTTTCACACGTTGACAAAAAGGGTCTGGTGTCCTATTGTACACCCACTACTAAAATGTAGGTAGGTATTTCAATTGTGTAGATAGGCAATAATAGAGCCTGGAAATTTAATTTTCATTCACTACCTTTCAGTTGTTTTTAATGAAAGCACTGGCCACAAAGTCTTCCGTTTTTCTTATTCTATTTTAGAAAGAAATTTTAATTAAAACTCGAAATTGGCTGGCAGTCCAACTGTTTGGAGCCAACTCAATTATGAGATCGCCATTTGGTTTTTAATATCACAACTATTCGTGGGAAAATTGTTAAACTAACCAGATACTGAAAACATATAAAAAAAACTCTGTTCCACAAACTGTTTTGATTTATGATTCGTTTATTTTTAACCTATAAAGTGTCTTTGATCTACATTTATCGCAACACGATCACTAATATGACCTACGAACTAGGTAAAGTGAAAACCCAAACCTATAGTTCTTTTTCTACACCACACAGTGAATTAAGTTCCTTTAGGTAAACCGTAAGAAAAACTACAGATAAGGGACCATTAAAACGAAACGAGTCACACCTCAGGGCAATATTTTGTTTCTACGTTCATTCTGAATTTAAAAAAACGTGTTTATTTTCATCACAATTTGTTTTGTTTACTTGATGTTGTTATTTCCCAGTGTTTTTATGTTCTGTGCAAAAATATGTCTGTAAAATATCATTGACTAGATTCATTTATTCCATAAACGGTTTATTCGCTGCGTCCGAACACCTTTTATACAATGGACTTTACATAGCAGTGAAAATTTAACGGTATAATAATTGTGCTCAGACGGGGGAGTGAGCACATTCGACTATGCATTTGATGCAAATCGACAACGCACGACTAATATTCGTAAAAATGTTGTATTGATAACATTGTAATAATGTTGGATTTTTAATGTATAAGCCCTTAGTGATTTTTATGAAAAGAAAAAAATATTTTGCTACGTGAAATGTGAACGTAAAGCGAAAAGTTTTATATAATGTAATGTCCTTGTTTTTGTAGCTCAATGACTGCGTCCGATCAATATGGATCGCATTGAGTTTTGCTGTGCGATTTATTACATGAGGATTTCAACTTTACAATTTAGGGGCCACCTTTAGTGAATTTACGAGCCAGTTACGGCTAATTTGGGCCTGAAAACCGCGGGCTGTAAATCGAAACGGAGTGAGGCATTAATCACGTGAGGCCGAGAAGAGCTCATTCATACAGTTAACTGGTTACCGATACCATAGTTATCTGACCCAATAAAGTCTGCGGTTTTGAATATTCGATAACTGTTTTTTTTTGTGATATTTAAATAAATAAATAATTATTATTTAGTAAAGTCATATGGATTTTGACATCTATTATACCTAATTCTGACGTATGGCTGATTACAAATGGCTTTACAGTCTTAAAATATTAAATGAGAAAGTACAATAGGTATAGTAAGTTCCTACACTGAACAAGTTCCTAAGCTTCCAATTTTATACTAGGTACATACAAGCTACTTAATACTCATTTTGATGATTAATAGGCTTAAAGCTGAATCCAACGCGTATTTATTATATCAAAAAGTGCCCTTTACATATTGCGCCTGAGCGTCAAACCGATGCTCTAACAATCAGCCTGTTTTCTGTGAAAATGCGTGTTTAAGCTTCACTCGCTGATTTAACGCTGGTCATCCGGAATATCAATGCTGAAACTAAATTAATCCAATCACCATGATTACACGTATTTAGAGCAATCCTGTTTAAACCTCGATGAGGAATGTCATGATCTAATGTCCAAATAGGAACATATAGGTGAGTCATCATCAACATCATTTCAGCCCGATGGCACCCACTGCTGAGTATAGGCCTCCTCTTTATTATGGCATTCTTTTCGGCCCCTTGCGACATACTCATAGGTGAGTATACTACATTAAATTAAACAGAATCACTCAAATATCTTTATACGTGGTACCTTAACAACCTCTCAGATTCGTGTATTACCTTAGAAAGTAGTCAGAGGCAAAATGTATAAGTATTCTATCAGCAGTCTAGTTTCCATAGTACAAACTTTACTTAGTTTGGGACTAGAGCGTGATGTGTAAAATGGTCATGAATATTTATTATTTATTGAATGACATAAACATGCCTATAGTTATTTTGACAGGTTGCAAGGCTGCTGATGCTTCCAGCAACTGCTTTCCTATAAATAACCAGATAATACTTTTCATATAACTGGCTTTCATCCTATAAATTGTAGCACTGAAAATACAAAAGCTTTTTGGATTAATACATTTTTCAAACAATATTAATTTGGACGTTCACAAGGCCTTACGTAGACATATACACACAAACGTTACGCAAAATCCTTTATTCGCGCACCAAATGGTTTTACACAATTCAATTTTCAAGCCTGTCTATCACAATAAAGCAACATTGTTTTATTTTCTACCGCACTCGATAAGCTATTTCGGTTTATTCCGTGGAGATTAAACTGTGGTAACATATTCAGACAATGCGTCAGAGCTACGCAAAATACATGCTAAAGAAAACAAACAACGACTGGAATATGTGCCACCTTGTGCCATAAAATAAAACTGTATTAAGAAAGATGGTTCTTTTCTAATATAGAATAAGAGATTATCTCTCTAATATAGAATAAGTTTAAATGAAACTTGGAATATTTATAGATCGTGACCTACTATATATGTCCTACTATATATAAACCTACTATACCTACTATATATGAAAGTAGGCTATGAGTTATAATAACTCATAGCCTACTTTTTATTGGATAAATGAGAGGCGGACGAAGTCACGGACGAGAGCCAATAGAGGAAGTAATAAAACTACTTGACTGGCGTCTCGGTGCAGTTGGTACCTGAATTCCTTACTGTGGGTTCGATCCTAGCCAGCAACAAAATTTATGTATGTTTGAAATCATAGATGTCTGATGTAGAAGCTCTCACGCTTTTAAACCCACAATCCTAAGAAAACACTAGTTAAGTACCAAGTGATCTGAACGGAACTCAGGAAAAAGACCGATACCTTTTATTTTATCTGTTTATTTTGGAGAGTTGTGCGATATATGCGACAGGCGTCACAGCTCAGTTGGTAGTAGCTCTGCTTTCCATGCTGTGGGTCGTGGGTTCGATTTCCACCCAGAGCAAATGTTTGTGTGGTGAACATAAATATTTGTTCTGTGTCTGGGCCTTACTACATATTCTATGTATATATTAACGAAAAAAATACATAAATCTGCAGTCTGATTTTCATAGTACAAGCTATGCTTAGGTTGGGACTAGAGTGTGATGTGTGAAATTTCCATGATTATTTATAGAATAGAATAGAAAAACATTTATTTGCAACACATAAATATAAAACTAAAAATAAGGCACAATAATAAAAAGATTATTTATATACTACATGCAAATGCAACTAAACAAATCAGGGAACAAATTCAGTTTATTAATTTCCTTAGTAAGTTTTGAACGTGCCATTCCACGTCATCGTTGGATCTCCTTTGGATTCCCGGACGCATTTCCTCAGTATTAAAGTTCAGGTTTGAAGGTGTATCATCAAGCAGTTGGAGCGACTTCATAGCAGCAACTTGCGACATGAACAGCAGGCCTGACGGATTGTGGTAGCATTTACCTAGAGGCTGGATTGTCACGTCTGTAATTTCAAGTGATATAGTCAAAATTAAACAGGCGTCACAGCTCAGTTGGTAGTATCTCTGCCTTCCATGCTGTGGGTCGTAGGTTCGATTCCCACCCAGATATTACTTCTGTGTCTGGGTGTTTCTATGTATTCTATGCACGTATTTACAAAAAAATGTAAATAACTATCAGCAGTTTAGTTCCCACAGTACAAGCTTTGCTTAGTATGGGACTAGAGTGTGATGTGTGAAATGTCCATGAATATTTATTTATGATATAATAATCATCCATTTTAAAAAGAAGTGAGCAAGAAAAAAGAGTCACTACACTTCCGTATCAGTTTAAAGCAGTTACATGTATCCTCGACAACCTACGAGGAACTTCAACTGTTCCCGAAGTTAAACTACGTGTTCCCAACTACCGAAACTAACAAGTTTCACCGATTTATGGTGTCTGCTCTTCATGTCTGGGAAAAAGTTTTTCTGTTGGTCTCATTTTGCGTACCTACAATGTAAAAATACGTCCACTCTAAAGCTTATAATCAATGGTCGAGATCTGGAAGATGTCTTCCGCGAATAGAAATGATATTATAAGCCTGTTTCATTTTCTCATTAAATAAAGGCCACATAGTACCTACATAACAAAATGCCTGGAGGCAGTAATCCCGTCTTTCGGCTCAAATCATGTTATTTAAGTACGTATAGTATTTAGAAATATTACAAACAGGTTTATAAATAGATTAGGATTAATCAGATCAGAGATAAATACCTACTGCCTGACTCTCAACTTCATTTGACAAAGTCCTATGTTTTAAAAGTCAAGAAAAAGCTACTCACTGACGCCAATAGAGCATGAAAGCAAGTCAATATGACAGTGATTGATCATCGGCCTGTAGCTGAAGCCTTTCATGTCTCGGTTCCATATCTGCGCACACGCCGGCTCGTAGCTATCCACGCAGTAGGTGGGACAGGTGTGGTTACAAGCTTGATGAGCACCAACTACAGTGAAATCGGTCAACCGCCGTCCACTGTAATGTGTTGTCCGTTTGATATGACAGAACTCATCGGGGATTTGTTTGATAACTAAAAGTGTTGTCACGTTATTAGTTGTAAAGATATTATGATCAGCTTTTTTAAAACCTGGTGACTAAATAATTGAATAATGAGTGAAAATACTACTCAAATTAGAGAGATCAATCATAGAGACAGGCCATTAAATAATCTACAAACTAAATAAGCAACTAGGTATACATTTGCACCAAATTGAGCCGGTCGGTAGACAATATCGTTAGTAAATGATGATAACTTGTCTCATCAGTTACAAAAATGGAACAGAAAACTGACGAAAGTACCTAACAATGTCGAATTTCTCAAAAAGTCGTATTAGTATTTTAACAAAACAAACCTAAGATGGATTTGAGTCTGCACTGAATTTTCATCAAGTGGCAAATATTATGATATTTGGAAATAATCATAGAACCACTCCACGTTCGAGCCACTCCACAAACTTGATCAAAAATATTTGAACACAAAATATTTTTACATTCTTCACTCGCAAAAATTAAGGTCACTGAAAGAGAGTGTAAAAGCCTGGTTTAGTTCATGTATATGCCAATCTTCATTTTGTTATTTGCTAGTGGATAAAATTTAGAGGTAGGTACGAACTACGAACTGCCTTCGTAAAAGTTTATGCATCAAAGAACACAATATTAACGTTCCCTGTAAGAATCAACTTCAATAACTCTCATTTACGTAGTTTCGATCCAAGAAAGCATTCTGGTATATAGCACATCATAATTGCGATTTGATTCGGTGTGAACCATTTAGTGAGGTTTACACCACAGCAACTGGGCTTTCAAGCTGCAGTTAGTAAAACTACATCACGAGTTTTACTGGCTTTTTTAGGCCATGAATAAGAATAATTTATTGAAAAACTAGCAAAGCAGGAACAGTTTAGTGTACCTTCTAAAACTAAAACCTGGGTTTTAGAGTAGAGTTACTGGTCTCAAAATAATATTTCGCGAGTAGAGTGCCTGGTATATAGGTGTACGAAATAATCCCTTTGATATTTCCATCAAACACGAGTGTTGTAAGAAAAACAAAGCTAAGAGAATGAGGTAGAATAATTAAATAGCAATACCGACGAAATACATCTTAGATTAAGGTAATCCGCCGTGAGCGTTCGCATCGAATATTTTCTCCCAATTTGCCTCGTAAATAATAGGTAAATTGTTATTGTCTCTTTTTCCCTAATCCCCCTTCCGACGTATACGCTGGGCTGTTATTAGCAACGCAATAATAACAGTAATAGGCTATTAAGGGACCGGGATATTGTATCCTTATATCTTTAGGTAAAACTCTATTTGTAGGTCACCCGTAGAAATCTATAATAGAACCAACAACGGTATTCCAACTTAGCTGTAATATCATAACAATTTGATGTCCTAAATACGTTATATGCGGAATTTTTCTTTAACATCATTATTAAGTAGGTATTTTGTATGAAACGTTGTCCATTTCTGTTAACTTATTTAATGTATTAGATATGTAATTATTCAAATTAAAATATAGGTTGAGAGTAATGTCGGAATGATTATGATTCATCTATTTACATCAAAGCATCAATACATACAGCCATATTTACACACATAATGTTGGCAGAACAGCCCGTGCAGGATGCTGATATATTGACGTGTTTTTACGTCTGTTCCGTTTTCCCTTTTATTCGACCTCACCACCCCTTGTTTCCATGCCGCTTTCATGATCGAAAACAAACATGCTCTTTCCAAATTATTTTTGCTGCCGAACGGGAAATAAATACAATATATTTTTACTTACGTTGCAAAATTAGAATAAAAATCATATTATCGATAAGGATTTGCGTAATTTGCACGATATAACATAACAGTCAACATAGTCATGATTTCATCCGATCTGTCCTCTCAACCGTGATACTGAAATTACATTTTGATGTTTTACGAGATTTACGGTTCAAAATTTAATTAAATTCTCGATTGTGTTATTGGATTTTATTGGATTTTTCAAGTGTAATTGCGTGTCGTTAGTGTGAAGGCATTTATTTCACGAGACCAGCAGGGGGCCTATCCAGACCGCTGAAATGTTTTTGAGCTTTTATTTGATCAAATAACATTTCAGTTTTCTTCTTCGTCTTTTATTGATATTTTGACTGTAAATTAACTTTGACAGAATTGTGACATGCCGAAGTTTGTTTTGGTTTCATTTTGCAGAATTCATGGATTCAAACACGAAAATTATAATGTTTTGTGACAATTTCAAAGTAGTTTTAAAATTAAAACGCAATTAGCTGCGATTTCAATGCTGACCTGTGAATTTTTATAGGTTTTCAGGACTACCATCTACACATTTTCTGAAAAAAACCTAAGTAGGTATGGGCAAGATAACTTCAAAGTAATATCATCGCTTCATCCTTTTAGTTCTTATTTAACACTTGTTTTTAAATAGTCTAAGACAACAAGGAACATAAATGCCTAACTAGTTGTATGTAATCGTAGTTATAAATCCTATTAGTCTCATCATATTTAAAATATTTATGGCAAATTTATATAGAGACAACATAATTTCAGTACCTATCCTGAAATAATTTTTTGCTAAGATAAACCATCATTGAGATTAGTAGCATAAAGTTACATCTAAAATGTAGGTACAATAACATAAGATAAGAATATAGTACATCATCATCTTCCTACCCTTGTCCCACATTATGTGGGTCGGTACAACATGTCCTCTTCTTCCACTCACTTCTATCAGACGTCATCTCAATGTTCACACCTTTCTTACACGTCATCATTCACATTCACATAGTACATACCTACAAAACTTTCTTACCTATTATTTTGTTTCAGAATACTATGCAGATTACCATGAAGTTTCTACTTGTGTAGTAGACAGTATAAGACTATATAAAATTAATCTGCAAGTTGTAATTTGTAAAATGACTAGAATTCAAGGAATAAAACCATTTTGATTCTTAATTATTATTATATCTTATTTATGTGGTAAAGAATGATTACATAGTTTATAATATGATATTAAAATCTGTACATAATCTAATTTTTTTTTCCTTTATTTCACTAGACTTGAACAAGTATTCATGAACATTTGACAGTAAGTATTTGGTAGTAAGCTCTGCCTTCCATGCTGTGGGTCGTGGGTTCGATTCACACCCAGAGCAAATTTTAATGTTTGTGTGATGAATATAAATATTTTTTCTGAATCTGGGTGTTTCTATGTATGTGTTTACAAAAAAAATGTAAGTATTCTATCAGCAATCTAGTTCCCATACATATAGAGCTTTGCTTAGTTTGGGACTAGAGTGTGAAGTGTGAATTGTCCAAAAATATTTATTTATTTCCCAAGGCATGCACTTGAACCAAACTAAACAAAACTTGTATGGGAAATAGATTGCTTGAATACTTTTATAAGTAAGTATTCTAAAAATTAATACATATTAACACCCAAATGCAGAACACATATTTATGTTCACAAATAGTAATAAATAAATATTTTACCAATGACAACTAATCACATAAATGTTTGTTTGTGGTGGGGATTGAACCCACCATCCTAGCATAGATGCCAGAACTAATGCCAATACTGAGCTGAGATATATATATTATTAAGTATATATTATTTTGTTTCAGAATATGCAAATTACCATGATGGTACTACTTCACTATCCTAATCTGTTTATGACTATTAAACTAATCTTTGTTTTCATTTGTGAAATAATATAGTAATTCAATAAAACCATGTTTCAGTATTATTTTATTAAAACATTTCTAAATAGATAGATAACTCTTTATTGTTCATCACACATAAATAAAAACAAAGAGCTTAAACAAGTAGTAATAGGCATCAGAATGGGTGGCCTTATCGCTGAGAGAGATCTCTTCCTGGCAACCGAAATTTGCTCGTGTCGCATCCCAGATATACCTGAAATAAAATGAAGTGTATTGTAAATAGAGTTAATAGGCATAGAGTTCAATACTAAAATATTTTACAGTCTTGAAATCTGAACATAAATAATTTTCTTTTATTTCATTACACATAAACAAGTTAAAAAAATGTTTATGAACATTTCACAAAGCTTGTATGGCAACTAGAATACTCATATACTGTTTTATGAATAAATTCATAGATAGGTAACATGTTGACACCCAAAAGCAGAACATACATTAATATTTACTAATAGTAATAAAAAAATGTTTTACCAATAAAGACTTATTGAACTTTTAAAAAAATATTTATTCTTGGCGGGGATCGAACCCACAGAGAAGACAGAACTAGTACCAAATGAGCTGTGATGCCTATTGCAATGATTGATTTAGTTTGTTATAGGTATATTTATGAACCTATCAAGTGAAGTAATCAACTACCTGGACGATTAAATAGAATGATTCATGTCTTAGTCTTAAATTGTTGTGTTCTGATTTCTGATCTGCTAACCCATACTGGGCACCGGCATCTTGTGTGCATCTGAAACATGAATAAGTGGTGACCAAACATGTTAGAAACTCTGCAACAGATGTCCACCTCCGACGCGGAGGTTGTGGGTTCGATTACCGCCTTGAAATAAATGTTTGTACGATCTGCAAATATTTATTCCGGGTGCTCTGGTTATTTTATATGTAGGTAAAATAAAAAATACCTATCTATATAAGTAATGTATTGTATTAAGTATGTCAGTCTCCTAGTATTGAAAAACAGGACAAGCCCGACATACTTTTTTTTTCTTTGGTTTGCCAAAGCTGAGGTTTTTATTCTCCGTGAAATACCTACAAAGATTTCACCATTTTCTCAATTATGTATTAAAACTTTCACATACTCACATATTTTTTTTTTTTTTTTTTATAATCTATAGACTATCCTTTGGCTTCAATCTCGCCTGATGGAAAGCGCCGATGAAGCCGACGATGGAGCAGGATGGTCTAGAAGACACCTATTTATATTGGCCTTGAATTGATCTAGGTTGTAATGATTGGGAAAAACAGACGCAGACAGCGTATTCCATTCCTTGGCAGTTCGCACCAAAACGTTTGGTGCGAATGGATGGTAATATTACTGGGCCGTGCGTCTGCTTGTACGGTTATAGAAAGGAGATGGCGGTATCAAGTCGTGCAGTTCCTGGGCACATTCCCCGAAATGTATCCTATAGAAAATGGATAGGCAAGCAACTTTACGACGGTGTTCGAGACTCTGGATCTTAGTCTCCGCCATATGTTGCTCACCTATTATCCTGAAGGCTCTTCGCTCAATCGAGTCCAAGGCAGCCAGCAATATTATGATGGCACATAACAATATTATGATACAACAATCACGAAAGTTACAATGAAAATGCAAAATCTTTAGGTTATTTATAATAAATGTAAACAAACTATAGGGACGGAATATTCGATAAACTTCGATGCATCGAAAACATCGATATTTACAATGCGATACCTACATCGAATCGATCCGATGTTTTGATATACTCGAAATATCGATGTTTTTTCAGTTTTTAGTAGAAAAACATCGAGTCAATAATTATATCCAAATAATTTCATAAAAATTCAAGTTTGAACACTAAAATTTTACTAATTTTTTTCCTATTTGATTATTTAAAAATGAAAAGTTTATTATTGGACTGACAATATAATAAAAATATTGTCTGTAAATATGTAAATATGTGTACTAAAAAAATGGCGGGCTTCAATGTTTACAAACAACGAATTGTGAATAACATTTGGTTTTGTGGACGAAATAAAATTGAAGTAGATTGTGTATTGTATAATTATATTATATTTATATACCAACTCATTACAATAAAATCTCATCTTTGTGTGAGCTCTTAAACTCAATTGGACTACATCGATGTTAGTTCTGATTTATCGAATCTAAAAAAACAACGATGATTTTTCAAAATGGACACCCCTAAAACGAACAAGTATGAAGACATGTTAGAGCGGTACAGAAATATGCGCCCGCGAAGCCCCGTTGCAAGTGCGAGCGAGATGCATGCGCCAGCTCGTTGACGTCATTTTTAACAGTTCAGTCATATCTAAAACATTTCAGTCACTATTTAAAACATTTCAGTCATATTTTGAACAGCTCAGCCACGTCAATCCACAAAAAATGCCTACAAAACTGACCTGCAACTGAAAGGATATTCCGTCACGCAAGTTTGCCCCTTCTGGATAGGGCCCCAGGTCTGAATTGAGCACTCGTAGGCGAAATAATTTATTAAATATTAATTAATTTTATACGTGTAGTGTAGGTAGTACGACGACAATACAAATATGTAGGCAGCTGAAATTACAGTATAACCGTAGGCGACACAATGTAATTTAGAGATAAAACCACCCGAGTACGATTACCGATAAGGTTACGAAGTAAACTTTACGACTGTCTATAACCGTTACCTTCATGGTGTTACTTTATTTCAGGTTGGTGACTTTTTTAATACCGAAGTTAATATTTCTTTTTTAGGTAGCGATAGCCTATTCCAAAAAGGGTTGCTCGGCAATCTTTCACCTGGCAACGACTCTGCGCTGGAAAATTATTCTGTCGTATGGGGTGGAAGGCAATGGGCAAGGACGAGACTGATTTATTGCAAGACATTAACTTTGGAGGCCGCGGCATTAGTGACGAGTGATTGCCGGCCGATAGTGGTATCGTGTTTTATGTAGGCCGATTATAAGTGCTAAAATTGCAAAGATTTTTGCCATATTCCATTTGCTGCATTATGACCTTGCGATAAGTTTGTTTACGAAAACAGTTAGGTACTAAGTTAGTTCAAAGAACCTTGTCATTACTCTTCAGTTGTTTGTCTTTCGGTCAGCTTTATCTGCTTTTTGAAACGAATATGAAAGTGACCTTTTCTATGGATAACAAAAATGTGGATAAATACAAGGAGTGTTAGTAGGTAGCCGAGAATTTTCATTTTTTTTTTTTGATTTATAACTTGCATAATAATTAATTGTATATTAATTACATTAATGTAAATTCCACATTTGGCACATTTGCATACGGTGCATTTTTTGTATTTATCGAACACGTAGTCAGTACGCGTTCGACCGTCGTAACGTGTATTCGCATCAATTAATCAATAAATCAATTATCAAAAGCATAGCATATCATTATCATCTAAAGTTGCACCTGGAGACCTTACATCTTTATGGTCCTTCGAGCTGGATTCAATTTATTGTAGATGCAACGTGATATTCAAGTATCACGTAGACGCTTGTTAAATGTAGCATTGAGACTACTGCAATGTATCCCCAGATAATCGCAGTAATGGACTAAGTTTGAGCTTACCTAAGTCGCTGAAGCTATGTATGCTATGAATGTGGTTATGTATACATAAAACATGTAAGTATTATAGCTAGCAATATATAACAGAAGCAGTTACGTTATGCAGACGATAATTCAAACTGGAGGCCAAGAGTAAAGTCCTTGAAAATAACTAAACTTCGTCACATACACTAATCAACGCAATTGGTCAACTTAAATTATAGTACGAGTTATATAAATATTATCAACCTTTTTATTCAAGGTTGTCTGGATATCGTTGTTTAGCGATGAGGCCGCCCATTGTATTTCGTGTTTAAAAATATGTTAAATAATTTAGTTAGAGCAATGTACTTTTTATTCTCTAGTATGTTTAATTAACACTACACTAGGCAAGCTCAAAAGGTTTTTTACTTTTGAGCCTTCTTACAAGGTCCGTATTGTAGAACAAATCAGAGTTAAACAAATTATATACCTACCTTTTCGTATATCACAAAATTAATTTGATACACAAATAATTTGTAAGAACACAACTCCCTAGGAAAAACCTGTGTTGAGGGTTGTTAGTGGTCACATAATATTTTTTTTAATTAGAGCCGTTTCGCACTGTCTACTTGTCGCCGGCGATTCGGTCTCTGGCGACTGTGACTTACTACAGTTTAAATAGGTGTTTACGCACTTGGTCGCCCTATTGTTTTTCGTCGAGCGACCGAGTCGCCAGCGACAAGTCGACAGTGCGTAACGGCTCTTATCAACATATTATAATATTATTATAACATATTATATTATTTATATTTATATTATTTATAGTATTTGAGTCGTATTGTGCAATAAAGTATTTTCTATCTACCTATGTATTATACTATAATCTTTTCATGATAATCAGATATATTTTATTGCATTACTATTGTAGGCTTAAAAAAAGCTTAATGGCTAAGTTTTTACGGTTTGTCCAGTCTGGACGTACAATATGAGGGTAATCAACAATATGATACTTACTATTATTTTAGTGGAACTTTAGTGCTGAAAAACATAAAATGTAAAGATGTATATAGTTGTAATATGTATTTTATTTCATATCAATGTATAGTTTTGCTATAACAATAGTTGAAAAAAAAATCTTATCCGTACATCGTGTAGGTACATATATCTATTCTTTTTTAGTGAGTGATCTGTTTTTTTGTATACTTAAGTACTAACTTATTTTTCTAATGTATTTTTATATTACACTTATAAATGGCGATTCCAATTCTGTTTCAGTGAAGCTGTTCTTAATTCATGACCTTTGAAATGAAAATGTCACCATTTTCTGTTCAAAACAGAAACTTCAGAGATTCTATTTCTGTACAAACAGAATTTATTAAAATTTTACTTTGTATTACAAAGATAAAGTAATGAACATTATTTTTATTAGGTACTTATACAATATTTGTTTGTGACAGTATGAAAGGTAGGAAATAAATTATTATAAAAAAAAGTAAACGTATAATAAAAATAAGCACAACCAACATTTTACCACTTAACAAATGTTGTAATATAACATTATTAACAAATTTATTTATTATATATTTAATTATAATAATATGCCTGAAATTTTCATGAATAGGGATTCAAAAGTTTCGTTTGAATTATACTTACTGCCAGAGGACAAATAGAGCTTATTAATATATAAATATTATTTAATTAATATTCAACAAAATTAATAAGTTAACAATAATTTTCGTTAGTAAAAGTTTATTCTGTACCAAACACGTATTACAGAGGCTCTATCCTCTCTAGGCGTTACTACAAAGCTATAGGAACCATTCGCTCCTACAGCTTATACGGAGCAGTAGTCATTGTTTTGTTATAGTGTAACGGTCATCTTAAAAAAAAGTTAGCGCAGACTTGGCGTTTTGATTACCATACGTAATGGTGACTTAATATCAACGCTAACTTTTTATAAGATAGACGGTAAATAAAAATGACATATTTCTACTTTCAATAAAACTAACTATAGTTATCATCTACCATCATCGGCTTCACTTGCTTAAAGCTTACCAACATTTTTAATCTCTCGTATAAGACGTATACAGCAATGTGAAATACGAATATGACGTGGTCAGTACCTGAAAATAATAAAAAATAAATAAATATACAATTTTGGAAAAAATATCTACGCTGGAAAAACGAAAAACGGAAAAAAGAAAATTCAATGAGCTTAACACCTGATTTCTTAATACACTCGAGAGCAATGAATCCGGGTCACTTAAAGAATCCTAAAAATCTCGGAAACTAAAAATGCTAGGTTAATGCAATAAATTGTATTTAATAGACAATGTAATACTCCTTAAATGAAGGTATTAAAACTTCTTAGTTATTGTAAAGTTATATCATAAAAAAATCAAATTTGAAAAAGGGCCACTTTCGAAGATGGAACTACGAAATTACATCATTTGGTTTTGCTTTTGTTTGTAATCCGTCATTTATGTGGGTACATAAACCATGTTGATAGTGCTCTATATTCATTATTCAAGCTGAAATTATGTCGCTTACGCCTGAAGAATGCACCAGAATACTTACAATGCTGGAAACCGGCCGGAGTCAGCGCGATACAGCCAGGACTGTCGGTGTGTCGCTGTCAACAGTACAAAGAGTTCTCCGACGTTACGAAGAAACTGGTTCTAACCTACGCAGACCAGGAACGGGCAGAACCAGGTGTACCACAGCACGAGAAGACCGATACTTGGTGAACACCATGCTTCGAAATCGCTTTCTCACAGGAACTGAACTCACCAATCAGTTTCGACGCCTCGGAGGAAGTAACCCAAGTGCATGGACAGTAAGACGTCGGCTTGCTGAATCTAACTTAAAACCCCTTAGACCTGCAAACGGCCCTAAACTGGAGCGTGGGCATCGTATTTCGAGACTAAGATATGCCCAGAGCCACGTAAATTGGAGTATTGAAGATTGGTCAAAAGTTATGTTCTCCGACGAATCAAAATTTATGCTCTACAAGCACGATGGAAGACACAGAGTGTATCGAAGACCAGGGGAAAGATTCAAGCAAGCATGCATCGAAGAAAAAGTAGCCTACGGTGGTGGGTCTGTACTTGTGTGGGCCGGAATTTCTTCTGAAAGTCGCACAGAGCTGGTGATCATAGAAAACGGCTCTTTAACTAGCGTAAGATATGTGAAAGAAATCCTCAATGATCACGTTGGTCCATTTATGGTCAATTTAGGTGAGGATGCTATATTTATGCATGACAATGCCCGACCTCATACAGGTAGGATTGTGAATGACTACCTTCAAGAGATGAACATTACTCGTATGGAGTGGCCAGCGCGCAGCCCGGATATCAACCCGATCGAGCATGCTTGGGACGAGCTAGGCAGATGCGTAAAACAACGAAACCCTCCCCCAATCACGCTTCGTGAGCTCAAAATTGCTCTCACAGAGGAATGGGAGAATATTCCCCAAAATCGTATAAGGAACTTGGTGTACAGCATGCCAAACCGCGTAAACGCAGTAATGGAAGCACGAGGAGGCAATACGAAGTATTAAAATTCAAGAAAATCGGAATAAAGTTCAAAAATTTCATGTTTCCTATTTTTGTTTTAAGGAGAGATCAGCAGTTTTTTTCTTTATGTAATTTTGTGTTAATAAAATGTATGGTGACTCATATTTTTTTTACTTTCATTTAAGGAGTATTACATTGTCTATTAAATACAATTTATTGCATTAACCTATCATATTTAGTTTCCGAGATTTTTAACATTCTTTAAGTGACCGGGATTCATTGCTCTCGAGTGTATTAGATATTAGTATCTAATATTAAGAAATGATAAAGGGTAATTGACTCACCGAGCTGTACGTAGACATTGTGATTGGACTGAATTTGAGGGCGGTGAAATACAGTGGCCTTTGTGATCTGTAAGCAATGCTATATCTGTTTTACATAGAAAGTGGATATGCTGAAATAGCACAGCGATCAATCACCGAGACTATGCAGGATTTGACGTATTCGGAATGAATTCTCTACTCTTGGTACTGTCGCGTGGAAAAAAATTAAACTCCACTTTTTTTTATCTATAAACATCAATTCAGCTTATTTCTATCTATAAACATAAAAGCTAATTCTTATCTTTAAACATTAATTCAGCTAACTTCCGAAATAAGTTGTACTTTAATAAAAACCGTGGTTTATTATTAAAGCTGCGTTTGCAATTCAACCATGTTCACCGATTCCACATCAACGCGCAGTGTAACTCTGTGACATCCGTAGCAGTGACTTTGTCGATCTACTCGTCACAATACTCACGACTGTGTAATTCAGAAGCTATTCGTAACTCAAGATTCCAAGATGCTACGCTGGTGCAACAGACCAAGTAATTATCCTAATGGCTACCTCATGCGTATTTATGTACTTAACTAAAGTACCTTTGCAGCACGGCGAGTAGTGCCCGCCGGCAACGCACGTCACTTCTATACCATGCACTCTCGTACACCGCGTCTGATACTCCTACACTCTGAAAAAAAAGAAGACGTGTGGCATTCGGGGATTGCCGCGGTATTGCATAGCATTTTTTGCTGGATTACGCATGCGCAACGTTAGGTTATTTTCGTTACGGAATTTCTGGATTCGGTCTCCACGCTCAAGGCCCGCGATAGAAGCTTTGAAATAAATTAAAAGGTTGGCATGCTGCGAGATGAGCACGAATAAATGTGACAATCGTATCGAAACAGTGACGTATTTAAGATACACTGTGAGTCAATACCAGCTTTACTATCGATCGTTAGCGCCGGTGTATATTAAACACGTTACGTTTACGATGGTCACATTTATTCGTGCTCAGACCTCTAGTTTAGTGTGGTATAATGGGCGACTACATCACACTAAACCAGCATGTTGACTCATCCAGCGCATTGCATTAGCATGTTGTATGCGCCCGTAAAACGTTAAACTTGACTTCGATAGATAGCGCGAAGGAAACACTCATTCGATATTTATTAAATCTTATTTGAGTGCGATTTTGATAAAAAAATAGAAACAAGTCACTATGAGAAGAATTTTAGTTTTGCTCCTTAGTGAAATATTCTAACTTAAACTTTTATTTCTGAGTTCATCATAATACAGTTTTGGTATGTATTGCTAGTTATTGATGCGTTTTGCAAAATTTAACTCACCCATTGGTATCGAAATGTTTCCTTTCCTTTTTTTTTAATTTAATATTCGTCGAAGACGAATATCTCAGCGCTAAAAACCTCCGATAGAAGTAAGAAGCGAATATAAACTATAAAGTGTTCGACTTACAGCTCTAAATATGTCGTCTGCATACCAACAAACGATTCCCATTTGAGTGACCGCCGCGCCAAGAAAGAACTTATTGCTCAATTCCATCCACGAGTCTAGAAACTGAAATATATCTCTCGGTAGAATATTAAAGATATTAAAGTATTGAAAACTTTTTTATTTTTAAAGTAAGCTTTTATTTTATAAAAGTTAGGGCAGGCTAATATCGTAAATAATTCCATACGTAATGATGACATAATGTCAACGCTAACTTTTTATAAGATAATATTAATTATTAATATAAGATAGTTAAACAGTCTCTCACTTTTATACCATACCTACTTAATTTATAATGTTAATATATAAAAATCTATATATATACAAGTTTAGTTTTTGAATATACTTACTGTAAAACTTATACTTACATTGCTTTTTTAACATGAAATACACAATAACACCTATTAAGCAAACAACTAATAAGATTCAACATAGGTAAGGTAGGTAAGTAAAATAAATGTAAATAATTAAATAAAAAGAACAACATATAAAATACGAAATGAAATGTAAACAGCCATTTTTCAAACTCACTACTCTTTGAATATTCAGAAAACCTGCACATAAAATAATTATTTTACACAAAAAACTGCGAAACTCAAACCAAACAGCGTATTATGCTTGCCCTGTTTAAAAAATAAGCATTGTAATTAATTACATTCCATTATTTTAGTAGCGTTTTCAGAGCTTTTCTGTAAAAAATATGTTCGTAGCAATGGATTTCAAACAATACTGCTATTTGTTCAAATATCCTCTATTTTTCTTGCACTTTAGGATCTTTTTAGGAGAGTGCAAAAACAAAAGAATAAAAACATTTGCACATCGACCTATACCAACACGTTTACGATAACAACATAGGTACATATTTGTTTTATCCAACACAGATATTAGTGTCAATGCGACAAGGGTTAAGATATTTAATACAATAAACTTAACATTGACGCACTGAAAATTGATGCAAAACGGGGTGCATTTTTGTACCTACATTTTAAGAGCGGAGAGTGAAAAAGCAATGAATTCCGTATTACCGTACTGAAATTATGTCTCTTTACTAACTTAATATACTAGTAGATACTGATTTTAAAAGTTTAAACCATTTTATCTGAGGTACTTTTCGCCGATATCGTGTAGATGTCGTGTCGGTAGCATTCTATAAACAGTCTCTAATGTTTGCAGTATCGCTATTCGAGCATTTCTGGAGCGCTGGCTTTGAAACTACCTTTTTGTTTCCTGCTCAGCGACTAAATACACCTGAACTATACCTGCGCCAATGACTTTTTGTACGATCAACAGCTTTGCCAACGCTTTTACACAACAGATTGTGCGCTTTTGTTTTGCTTTGTAGGTACTGCCGAGTACAGAAAGTTTTTATAACCAGATTCAAAGAGTTAGTACGCTAACTGCGTGGATAATAATTATATACCAGCTATTTTACTCACTGTAATATGCACTGCAATGCTTTAATCATGCAAATAAGCAACAGTTGCGCAACACAATATTTTGGCATTGCACGCGCGCAACATTTTTCTATTACAACATAACAGCGATTTATGTTATTTTAATATTAACTGTTAAATTATAAAAATCCCATTTTAAATCTAGTAATTATATGTCATCTTTTTTTTTACTTTTTGACATGTCTTTTAACGACAAATGTCCATAAAGCGTAATTTAACGATCATACGATATATGTTGCGCGATTATTGCTGCCAACTCATTTTAATAAAATTCTTTGAATGCCGGTATTTAAAATGTTTTCTGGATTTAGACAATCGGATTATGCTCACCACAATGTTGAACGCACAACAGCAGATGTTCACTGAACTAATGAGCACGTTAATGAGGTTTGCTACGGAAAATGCATCTTCTAAATCAT
The DNA here is from genome assembly GCA_932527185.1 of Ecliptopera silaceata. Lineage (NCBI taxonomy): Eukaryota > Metazoa > Arthropoda > Insecta > Lepidoptera > Geometridae > Ecliptopera > Ecliptopera silaceata. Next base: position 7,128,188 of record OW052193.1, on the reverse strand, counting down.
TAGTGTAGCTAGAACAAAGAAAACATAATTATTCAAAAGCTGTGGTTTTGGTTTATTACTCATAATTATATTTTAAATACATAAAGTGGAAAAAATATCTCTGTGTAAATACTATTCTAATTAAATAAATGGTATTTAATTAAAATTATTTAATAAGAATTTATGTACTTAAGTAAGTTTGTATGTTACCTACAAAGAAACTTTTATTGCATTACATTGTCTAAATATTATATTTTACCCTAGCATGCAATTGTACAATAAAATAAATTAAAATAATAAATAAAATTATAAGAAATATATATATTCCACACTTTGTATAAAAAAGCTCTAAATATGAGTAAACTTACTGAATAAGTCGTTGATGTATCTTCACCACATCAATAATCTTTTTATAGCAATTGATCTGCCCCGTGTTCTGGTCATCAGCATCATCCACTATATTCCGAATTTTCAGCTGAAGGAGACGTAGGAGCATCCCAATGTGGCTAACCATAGTCATGAATAACAGATCGGTACCTAACATGACACAGACGGACAAACTTCCTAAAATGGAAATAAACTTTAAAGCTTTAAACTTATCTTGTGAACATTTCAAGTATGTATTTACTTATGTAAAATTTAAATAATTAGACATAAGTAGAGTAAAATAATGTAAGTTAACTAGTTTTATATATTACCGTAAGCTAAGCAGTAGCAATAAAGGCTTTTTTTTATATTATTTTATTATGTTTTACTACTGTTTAGTTCCAAAATTACAGGCTAAATCAAACATTACAATGCCCAAATTGCAGAGCGCTTCGATGACTTGCTTTGACAGAGCACCGGTGGTCTAGTGGTAGTAACCCTCGTCTTCCAATCTGAAAGTCGTGGGTCTTCGTCTTCGTCTTCAAATCCGGTGGTGCAACAATGGATTTTTTTTTGACGTTGTCTTTCCTGTCGTCTAGGATGAGAGGATGCGGATGTGGTGCTGGGCAAGCCTACTCCATCTATATAAAATAAGTGTCCCAGGCACCAGTGTCCCGTATATCGATATACGGGATACACTTATAACCCCTTACCCATTTTTACCCATTACCCGATGGTAATGGGTAAAAATGGCCCATAACGCTGTATAAATCATCCAGTTGACATGAAAAGGCCAAAAGACTTGTTGACTTAGTTTGGTAGTATTTTATCGTGCATGGCTTGTTAGACTAATAGCAATAGCATATTCAGAATAGGATAGAACCTATGCTGAATATGACCCAGAGCCCAGCCCATACGCTATCTAATGCGATCACGTGGACTTTGCTACTAATTAATCCAGAGCCCTTAATTAGCGCTTGCTAATTGGATAGTGTAATGCAAACTATGGGTGTTATGCAATCATCTATTCTTTTTTGATTATGTTGGTAAATTATTAAAAACACCGAAAAATAGCTTATTAAAAAATAATATAGGCACGTACACTAGGTACCCACAGAATTTCATTTAACGCGTTTGGAATTACAATATCATTGGTATGTAACTAATTATAGCAGAATTAGTAAACACGGGTACGCTGGTATCCTTAGGTGCTGTACTTGAATAAGATACGTTCGTACGGAGCAATTAATTGGTATTTCACGTCACGTTTAATTTATCACGCCTGTCGCTCCTCCAGGAAACCGTCTATCACGTAGATTTTAGTTCAGGCTTGTGTAAACTGAGACAGTTGCTAATATAGTAAAGATAAGCTTCTTCTTTTTTTTTATGTGGCTTCTGCCCGTCGACATACGACATGCAATTCTGCAAATACAAAATGTTTGAATTCTCACTCAAGTCACTCAATCATCGAGTCGGCCGTCTTTTGTTTTAAAGGAAAAATGGTGGAAAACGAGTTCCATCATCTCCCGATATCACATGACATTTTAACAATTTATACATTATTATACATATTATTGGTCAAAATTTTACAAACATTAGAGTGGAAAATTTAGTATAACATTAGAAAAACAATTAAAATGATAATGATATGTTTTGTCACACATGACGGAGCTCAAATACTAAAGACTGGCTAGTAACTGGCAACAACTCAACAATTACAAGCACATGACAGTGACAGACGTCACAGCTCAGTTGATAGTAGCTCTGTCTACCATGCTGTGGGTTGTGGGTTCAATGCCCACGCAGAGCAAATGTGCGTGATGAACATAAATATTTGTTCTGTGCCTGGATGCTACTATGTATTCTTTGTATGTATTTAGAAAAATATTATGTATATGAGTATTCTAACAGCTATATAGTTCCCATACTAAGTACAAGCTTTGTTTAGTTTGGGACTGAAGTGCATCACACTTCAGTCCGTGTTTATATAATGACACAGTGGAGTTTAGACTGATGTAAAATAAACTGTCTAACAGTCTCGTAGTTCGTTAGTGATATTTTAATTTTAAAACGTCATCGGCAAACACCATTGCAATTTCCCACATTTTAATTAAAATGTCACTGCGGGTAAAACTTAAGTTACTACAAAAATTGCCGGCTTTTCAGCGTGACATATTTTTAAATTCTCTTTATTTAGTGTTTCAATAATTATTTTTACAACACAGGCAAAAATAACTACAATTCAGTATACTTCATACATTAGGGATGGAAGGGGTGTAAGGGAAATCTAAAATCTAATTTTGACCAAAATTCCATAAAGTGCGAGTAACTTTTGAACGACTGAATATCGCTGAACATACATGGGGCTATATCGATAGGCATTGAGATCCCCCATCGCCCTGCCACTTTTGGTCCACCCGTCCTGTCACACCCTGTATATGGCTATGTGTGTCATGTCGTGTATAACTGTGTTTAATCTTACCTCCGCACATTTCGAAAGTGTAAGCGATTCCGTGACAGATTGGCTTAGTTTTGTCGAAAGGGTACAGCAGTCGAAACACGTAGCCCAACTCTGCATGCATACCGCGAGCTTTGCGGAAAATGAATACGGCGATCGGTGTCAAATTAAAAAACCAAACGCCAAAAGCGTTCCATAAGGTGTACACTAAAAGATTACAAAAACACTCTCAATCATCTAGCATCTACAGCAGTCTAGTTCCCATAGTACAAGCTTTGCTTTGGGACTAGTAGAGTGTGATGTATGAAATTTCCATGAATATATATTAATAAATTATTATAATATATTATAATATCTAAAGTCATAACAGGCATAAACATTCTTGGTAATCTATATTCAGTATACCCTTACAAAATAATACATTTTGGTTACTTAAGTACATTATTAAACACAAATAAAAAAATAACAAAAACATTTTTACTCAACTGAAAAAAAATGTTTTTACCAATATGATCTCCATAAGTACGTTCCTTTTTAATTACCTACCTGTTTATGTTCTGTGATATGTTTACATGGTACTAAGTATTACGAATATTTATTATTCTCTATAAATATTTACTAGTGAAAATATATTATGAACTTACTTATTTGTCGGATTCTTAGAGCAGATAAACTTTCGCGCTTAATATCAGCCTCTCCTTTGTCTTTTATTGAAACCGGCCAAATATCGGCCAGCTCGCCTACCAGCTGTCTGAACTTATCTCGCTTCAACCAAATGGTGACCAGTTTACCCATACCTGAAAAACATGTTATTATAATATTCTAAACTACTGTAGTTAGTGCACAAAGTTCGAATAAATGGAGATTACAAGAGCAAAACATTTTTTAAAACCCGTTCTGATTTACCTGCTCTGTAAATCCTGTGGAAAAAAAAAAAAAAAAGTCGGTGTACTCGTACGCGCAACCATCTAAACTTTCACATATACATGCAAATAGGATTTAAAATTCAAATTCCAGTTCTACTGATTAGTAAGTACAGAATGTTTACTCACTCATGAGTCCGTAGCCAGCAATGTGCAGATAACTACCGATGAGTCCTTCCATCGCATCATCCAAAGTCATCATTTCTCTTATGATGTATAGATACTGACCCAATATCATGTAAGCTAAGAACGCAGTAGTGATGTATAAAGAGATATATGTCTTCAATCTCCCTCGAAAGTGCTTCGGAATATCATCGATCAAAGATATTCCCATTGTTCCGATACAAAAATCGCAAGTACGAAGTGTACCGTGGATTTCTTTTCTAGCTTCATTTATATCATTGTCCGCCATATTTGAGCTTCGTTTCTCCAATGACAAAAAGCATTGAATTTTATTACCTTTTTTATCAAAGTATGACATTATGAATAATTTGGATGCTAATAATATAAATTATGTTAAATTTATTTTTTGACAAACTTTATCGAGATTGAGTTCCTAATAACAATGGTAATGTCTAAATTCATGGAAAGTTTACGAAACTTTTGATTAGGAAGTAATAATAGGTTATACTAAATTAATGGTTATAATAAGTTGTATTTCTATGGATTTCTGAACTGATTGGGGTCACTCTATTAAAAATACCAATATGAAGCCATTTTTTTCTGTAACTCTAAGTTCCATACAAAAGTCGTAGATTAATAAATGTTTGATTATAAACCTCCCGAAGTTTATAAGAGTGTTTAACACCCTGTATAAAAGCCATTATTACACGTGTTTTACTGACATTATATACAGGGGTTTTTGTGACCTGTCAACAAAGAGAAATAAAGATTTTATGACGTGACCTTTATGCCCATATGTTAACATGCAGTTCATAGGGATATTCCATCCTAAAATACAACTAGAACAATGTTCCATGGCAATCTCGAACTCTATATTATTGTACATATTTAAACATTATACACGTAGTACGTAGGTACTTTTCATACTACATGCTAGCAAAAATGATTCATTAAATATTAATCACGTTACATACCTATCAACTAGCATAAACGATTTGTATAAATGAAAAAAGACATGTGGCACTCGGGGACTACCGCGGTAAAGCTATTGCTTAGCATTTTTTGCTGGATTAGGTACGCATGCGCGGTGTTAGGTTATTTTCGTTTCGGAATTTCTAAATTCGGTCTTCACGCTCAAGGCCCGCGATAGAAGCAATGCAATAGCTTAATAATTAAACATTTTATCCATCATTTTTTCATGTCATTTTATCGGATGCTGAATGCTATTACGAACTACGCTAAATAAACTTAAAAAATGTTTTTATTTTTTTCAAAGGAAACCAAAATTATGATTACGTGTCGGTTTTAAGCTATTATTATACAAGCCGGTGGTAAATAGGTATGTCAGTAATTAAGTTAACATCGAACTATGCGAAATGGGCATAGTTCGTTTGCACGAGTAAGCGCTGAGCCAAGATGGAACTTATTGCTCATTTCCATTCACGAGGAGAGAAACTGAGAAAAATAATGCATTCCATTTCAAAATTGCTTTCTACGTTGTTGATGCGTTTGTTGGTAAGCGGTTCAGTCGCGGGATATAGGTACATTACCGATCTTTTTATAAAGATCTCTTAATAGCTTATTTTTTTTACTTACATTAATTTCATAGATCACTGATTGTATTGTATAAAACAAGCAAAGAGATAGGTAATACCTACCTACATAATAACCTCTTTGTTTAATCATATGCTTAAGGTTCCATTCATATGTTATTTAATAAATGTAATTATGCATTCTATTTTTACACCAATATTGATTTCTACAAAACACACCCAAAAAGTATCTATAGATACTACAAAAAAGATAACGTATCTATAAAAAAAATCTCTACAGTTGCATAGCATAATAACAAACGTAAGAAGCGTTTTTAAGATCTTAGCAGCTTACTGTTAGAAGTTAATAAGTCGCAAGAAGAAGAACATCAACTTGTATACTTAAGGTGACGGGTATAGCCAAATGCGTGTTTTTGGGAGTGTTTTCTGAAGAAGTCATAGCATGTGGAGTTGTGCAACTTATTATTTCCTATAACACATATATCGAACTAGTCAGGTAGGGAACAAAATGTGTGCTCTTGTTTATAGTTTACTTTAAAATGTAAGTTTAGTACCAACACCTTTTGCAAAAGTGTGATTTTTGATCCCATTTTTTATGGGTTTGGCAGATTTGTTTGGTACCAAACTCAGCACAGCTATTCTTATGGTTGATATCTATACATCCAAGGAAAAAAAATTCTACATTAAGGTGTTTAAAGAAGAAGAAGAGTAGCGCCTTAGGAACTATAAGTGTTCCATTGCTGTGTGCTCGCAAATATTCATAAGGCGCTGCTTAAGAGTTTGACAATCCAAACTGTGCGCGGCTCACTATGTGTTTTGCGTCGTTTTCAGCATTCTTACTGAAGTTGAAAATGCGACGTTGCCACGCTGACTATCTAGAGTTTAACCACTGCAGCAAAAACTATGCCGTGTTACAAGTTTAACATGTGTGTAGATATAATAAATAAATAATAAAGTTGGAAGTTATTGACATTTTTATTTATTATGAAAAATTTCACCCTACCCGTCGCCTTAAACCTTTAACCTTAAGTACCGTAAATAGCTATAACATATCTGTGCCGCAAACTTGACTTCGCATGGCAACACACTGACAATTGGGAAAAATGAGTAACGCGCGTTTCATCTAAATTGGTTCATTTGAATAATTTCACGTCAGTTCCGGCGTCTTTTCCTCCGAATCATAAAAAGTGAAATAGCTGGGGAATTGGAAGCCAACCGAATTCTTACTCAACATGATTTTCTGCCTCCTAATACCTACATCCTATTTTAGATCAAAGGTTAATTTCCGCGATTGACAATTTGACTGTGTTCGCTGAGTTGCAAGTCGATTTTTTGTCGAAGTTTCTTGCCCGTTCTTCTAGGCTCTGGTCGCGTGGAACTGGCACCTAGAATCACCTAGTATGTAAGACGATTCTAAATGATCCTTGTGATTTTACTGAATAAAGTAATTTTTGACTTTGACTTTTGACTTTGACATTTCCTACAAATCAGAGCTTCCAGCAAGGCCGGCGAACCGTGCCGCTGACAGCCATTAATTATTGCCAATTTACAATTTCAGTGTAACAGCGTGTTTGATTTCTGACTTAATTATTCCAATTTCACCGCAAACGATGTCAACTGCAATCATTGAATACATCATTGTGAGGTAGTGCAACCAGTTCAGCATGATCTGCGGTGACAATGATGTTTCAATAGATCACATCACGAACTGGCAGCTTTTACTAAACCGGACGCAAAGTAATGAAGTTACATAAAACGAGACAAATAAATGGTTATAAATTTTGGAAACAAGTGACTGGGTTGAAACTACCGCATAGTGTAGGTACATTCGCTTATTACAAAAGTTATGTTGTAGCTTGAGTTAGCCAACATTTCACGAAACTTGCCACCACTAACAAACCGAGTCCGAGATACTATGCAAATTACTTGCATCTGGCAACACCTGGGGTACTTTTTCGAAATTGCATTTCATATCATGTTCAAGTTTACTGCAGAATATGCTACTCTGTGAACTGAATGCGAACGATTCGTAAGCTAGGTTTTGTCTTTGTTTCATCCATGGTGCTATAATAACATGATTATGGAAATATTCACCAGCTATTCGAAAATCTTACCTGTCTGAAGCTAAAAAGTATCAATGGCTTACGTTGTTTACAAACTATCCTTCAAGTTAAAGCAGTGCCGGCCTTACCCGCGAGCCCGGGATTACGGTACCCGAATTCAGGTGGCTTTATAGTGTTAGAATAAGTACGAGATTGCGAGAGTAGAAACCGAAAATGCGATTGTATATTCACGGACGTCTATGTTTTATTTTATTTTTCAGGTCACGTGCAGGCCACCAAAGATTGCTAAAGTTTAATGAATTTAGTTGTGCCTGTTTGTTTTCTTGGAATTTTGTAGTCTCGCTTAAACCGTAGCTGAAACAAGACTGTTAAAGTGTGCTGCAAGTGCAATTAAATATTAAATAAATAGTTAAATATTCATGGACATTTCACACATCACACTCACTAGAGTGACTACCCAAATTAAGCAAAACTTGTACTATGGGAACTAGATTGCTGTTGTATACATTTTTTTCGTAAATATATACACAGAATAAATATTTATGTTCATCACACAAACATTTGCTCTGCGTGGGAATCGAACCCACGACTCACAGCAATGATACTTTTTCGTTAGGCTATATTTATTTAGTTTTCTTTATTTAAAAGTTGGGTTTTACCAGTCGATAAGTAAGAAAAATGGTATGTAAGCAAAATAGTCATAAAATACAAAAATGCATTATTTTTATTACAAAGTAAAATAAAGTTTGCAGCTTACAGTACCTCATTGGCTACAGTCTGCACTAGAAACTAGTTCGGGAGGAGAAATGTAAGAGCTCTGACCGGCTTATCTCCTTGAGCGAGACTTGAAGCCTTTCTACACATATTTCACATGATTTTCCCAGCAATATTCAACGTAACGATTTTGGCTACTCACAATGTGCATGACGTAATATAAATCCAAGACAGTATAATCAGCAACAAAAGCTCAACATCAATTACCAAATGAATAACTCAAAAAATGTTTATTATCAAACAAAGGTTTACAAAGGAGAATGGGCGATTTTGTATGGAGCGTGGGCCACGACTAAAAAACTCGTCCCTCAGGGTTGCCACATAACATGTTTAAAAGGGCTTTTAAAGGCCTACCTTTTACTATTTTTATTAAAAAAAACCATCCCATGGAATTCGATATATTTTGAAAAACAGTTTTTTATTTTAACGTCGTATTACTCCGAATTCTGAAGGCCCACAAAAATGCCTGCAGTTGCGTTAAAAAGGGCATGAAATGTGCTTTATTTGTTTTAAATTTGTTTGAAAATATAACCTGTGGGAATCGAGATATTTCCGAAAAACTATATTTATTTTTTGCTATACTACAGTTTTTCAGGAATAACTCAATTTCCACAGGTTTGATTTTTAAACAATCTAAGAAATAAGTAAAGCCCTTTTGATGCTCTTTTAAACGCCATCACAGTTATTCTTGTGGGCCTTCAGAATTCTAAGTTATATGATGTTAAATGAAAAACAATTTCAGCGAAATATCTCGATTTCCATGGGACGGATTTTTTCCGTAATTATAGTAAAATATTGGCTTATAAAAGCCCTTTGAAACGTACTATGTTGCAACCTTGAGAGACAATTTTTTTTGTCGTGGCCCAAAGTGCCCATTCTCCTTTGGTAAGACTCTTAATATGTTACTTAAGTTTTAAATTATTATGTACTATAACAATCTCTAAACTTCTCACATAAAACTGATATAATAAATATAGTAAGGAAATACACATAGCTGAATCTACCGCGGCATTGTATATAGGTATTATATTCGACATGAATCATAACATGAAACGCAGACAGACAATCACAAAACAATCGTCAACTAACAAAGAGAATCGTCTGAAAATATTGCTTTCATCGATTGCAAATTTATTGATGTATGCGGTCTCGTTATCAACCCCATCTGTATTCTGCCAGGCGGATTCAATTTCTAAAATTTAGGCGCCAATATGACTGATTACACCAACATTTCCCCAGCATTCTATAATCATTATGAAACGATATCAAGCACTGCTTGCTAAACATCAAATTAGACAGTAAGATCATGGGCCCTATCCAGAAGGGGCAAACTTGCGTGACGGAATATCCTTTCAGTTGCAGGTCAGTTTTGTAGGCATTTTTTGTGGATTGACGTGGCTGAGCTGTTCAAAATATGACTGAAATGTTTTAAATAATGACTGAAATGTTTTAGATATGACTGAACTGTTAAAAATGACGTCAACGAGCTGGCGCATGCATCTCGCTCGCACTTGCAACGGGGCTTCGCGGGCGCATATTTCTGTACCGCTCTAACATGTCTTCATACTTGTTCGTTTTAGGGGTGTCCATTTTGAAAAATCATCGTTGTTTTTTTAGATTCGATAAATCAGAACTAACATCGATGTCGTCCAATTGAGTTTAAGAGCTCACACAAAGATGAGATTTTATTGTAATGAGTTGGTATATAAATATAATATAATTATACAATACACAATCTACTTCAATTTTATTTCGTCCACAAAACCAAATGTTATTCACAATTCGTTGTTTGTAAACATTGAAGCCCGCCATTTTTTTAGTACACATATTTACATATTTACAGACAATATTTTTATTATATTGTCAGTCCAATAATAAACTTTTCATTTTTAAATAATCAAATAGGAAAAAAATTAGTAAAATTATAATGTTCAAACTGGAATTTTTATGAAATTATTTGGATATAATTATTGACTCGATGTTTTTCTACTAAAAACTGAAAAAACATCGATATTTCGAGTATATCAAAAGCATTTCAAAACATCGGATCGATTCGATGTAGGTATCGCATTGTAAATATCGATGTTTTCGATGCATCGAAGTTTATCGAATATTCCGTCCCTATAGTTTGTTTACATTTATTATTTATAACCTAAAGATTTTGCATTTTCATTGTAACTTTCGTGATTGTTGTATCATAATATTGTTATGTGCCATCATAATATTGCTGGCTGCCTTGGACTCGATTGAGCGAAGAGCCTTTTGGTGCGAACTGCCAAGGAATGGAATACGCTGCCTGCGTCTGTTTTTCCCAATCATTACAACCTAGATCAATTCAAGGCCAATATAAATAGGTGTCTTCTAGACCATCCTGCTCCATCGTCGGCTTCATCGGCGCTTTCCATCAGGCGAGATTGAAGCCAAAGGATTATAAAAAAAAAAATATGTGAGTATGTGAAAGTTTTAATACATACATAATTGAGAAAATGGTGAAATCTTTGTAAGTATTTCACGGAGAATAAAAACCTCAGCTTTGGCAAACCTACACCGGATTTGCGCATTTCGCAAACAAGTATGTTATTGAAAAGTGAATAAATCAGTGTACTACCTAATTATGGAAGATTTTAATGTCAAATCTAATCATAAACATGAAACGTATGTCGGGCTTGTCCTGTTTTTCAATACTAGGAGACTGACATACTTAATACAATACATTACTTATATAGATAGGTATTTTTTATTTTACCTACATATAAAATAACCAGAGCACCCGGAATAAATATTTGCAGATCGTACAAACATTTATTTCAAGGCGGTCATCGAACCCACAACCTCCGCGTCGGAGGTGGACATCTGTTGCAGAGTTTCTAACATGTTTGGTCACCACTTATTCATGTTTCAGATGCACACAAGATGCTGGTGCCCAGTATGGGTTAGCAGATCAGAAATCAGAACACAACAATTTAAGACTAAGACATGAATCATTCTATTTAATCGTCCAGGTAGTTGATTACTTCACTTGATAGGTTCATAAATATACCTATAACAAACTAAATCAATCATTGCAATAGGCATCACAGCTCATTTGGTACTAGTTCTGTCTTCTCTGTGGGTTCGATCCCCACCAAGAATAAATATTTTTTAAAAGTTCAATAAGTCTTTATTGGTAAAACATTTTTTTATTACTATTAGTAAATATTAATGTATGTTCTGCTTTTGGGTGTCAACATGTTACATATCTATGAATTTATTCATAAAACAGTATATGAGTATTCTAGTTGCCATACAAGCTTTGTGAAATGTTCATAAACATTTTTTTAACTTGTTTAAGTGTAATGAAATAAAAGAAAATGATTTATGTTCAGATTTCAAGACTGTAAAATATTTTAGTATTGAACTCTATGCGTATTAACTCTATTTACAATACACTTCATTTTATTTCAGGTATATCTGGGATGTGACACGAGCAAATTTCGGTTGCCAGGAAGAGATCTCTCTCAGCGATAAGGCCACCCATTCTGATGCCTATTACTACTTGTTTAAGCTCTTTGTTTTTATTTATGTGTGATGAACAATAAAGAGTTATCTATCTATTTAGAAATGTTTTAATAAAATAATACTGAAACATGGTTTTATTGAATTACTATATTATTTCACAAATGAAAACAAAGATTAGTTTAATAGTCATAAACAGATTAGGATAGTGAAGTATGTAGTACCATCATGGTAATTTGCATATTCTGAAACAAAATAATATATACTTAATAATATATATATCTCAGCTCAGTATTGGCATTAGTTCTGGCATCTATGCTAGGATGGTGGGTTCAATCCCCACCACAAACAAACATTTATGTGATTACTTGTCATTGGTAAAATATTTATTTATTACTATTTGTGAACATAAATATGTGTTCTGCATTTGGGTGTTAATATGTATTAATTTTTAGAATACTTACTTATAATAGTATTCAAGCAATCTATTTCCCATACAAGTTTTGTTTAGTTTGGTTCAAGTGCATGCCTTGGGAAATAAATAAATATTTTTGGACAATTCACACTTCACACTCTAGTCCCAAACTAAGCAAAGCTCTATATGTATGGGAACTAGATTGCTGATAGAATACTTACATACTTACATTTTTTTTGTAAACACATTCATAGAAACACCCAGATTCAGAAAAAATATTTATATTCATCACACAAACATGAAAAAATTTGCTCTGGGTGTGAATCGAACCCACAACCCACAGCATGGAAGGCAGAGCTTACTACCAAATACTTACTGTCAAATGTTCATGAATACTTGTTCAAGTCTAATGAAATAAAGGAAAAAAAAATTAGATTATGTACAGATTTTAATATCATATTATAAACTATGTAATCATTCTTTACCACATATATAAGATATAATAATAATAAAGAATCAAAATGGTTTTATTCCTTGAATTCTAGTCATTTTACAAATTACAACTTGCAGATTAATTTTATATAGTCTTATACTGTCTACTACACAAGTAGAAACTTCATGGTAATCTGCATAGTATTCTGAAACAAAATAATAGGTAAGAAAGTTTTGTAGGTATGTACTATGTGAATGTGAATGATGACGTGTAAGAAAGGTGTGAACATTGAGATGACGTCTGATAGAAGTGAGTGGAAGAAGAGGACATGTTGTACCGACCCACATAATGTGGGACAAGGGTAGGAAGATGATGATGTACTTACTATATTCTTATCTTATGTTATTGTACCTACATTTTAGATGTAACTTTATGCTACTAATCTCAATGATGGTTTATCTTAGCAAAAATTTATTTCAGGATAGGTACTGAAATTATGTTGTCTCTATATAAATTTGCCATAAATATTTTAAATATGATGAGACTAATAGGATTTATAACTACGATTACATACAACTAGTTAGGCATTTATGTTCCTTGTTGTCTTAGACTATTTAAAAACAAGTGTTAAGTAAGAACTAAAAGGATGAAGCGATGATATTACTTTGAAGTTATCTTGCCCATACCTACTTAGCTTTTTTTCAGAAAATGTGTAGATGGTAGTCCTGAAAACCTATAAAAATTCACAGGTCAGCATTGAAATCGCAGCTAATTGCGTTTTAATTTTAAAACTACTTTGAAATTGTCACAAAACATTATAATTTTCGTGTTTGTATGAATCCATGAATTCTGCAAAATGAAACCAAAACAAACTTCGGCATGTCACAATTCTGTCAAAGTTAATTTACAGTCAAAATATCAATAAAAGACGAAGAAGAAAACTGAAATGTTATTTGATCAAATAAAAGCTCAAAAACATTTCAGCGGTCTGGATAGGCCCCCATATTTTATTATTTGTATATGTTGACATATAATAAAATAAAGCATCAAGCAGCATCTAACGATAAGATCGACAATTGAACAGTAGTTTAACAACTCCATCGTTTCACGAAGAGACTGGATTGTGGTCATGAAAAACAAAAGACGTCTATTGTGTGACGTTCTTTGACTAGAAAATAGTAATCTGAGCATGAGCATCTAACGAATATTTGAATTTGATAAAGAATCAGTCTGCGCGGTCGACCTGGATTACAGACTTAAAGCACATCTGCAATGCACTAAGCGACCACTAGCGACCATTACCGAGAATTCGAAGATAATAATGAAGTTGCGACTGCCAGGGAAGGAGCAAGGTCGAAGGGGCTTCTATCGGCGGCGGCGCGGCGGCGGCGTCGACTCGACACCGTGAAGGCCATGTTATCTTGAAAGTTTCTGAGGTATGTGCGAAATTACAATGCTATAGTAGACGAGTCAAAAACTTTCAAGGCGAATAGGATTAATTGTATTTATTGCTTACTCTGGAGCCTTGAAGAACAAATTCTTGATCGGCATAACTTTATTTCGGTAGGTAGGAAATGTCCTGAAAGTCAACAATCAAATGAATAACTAATTAATAACATAATTCTTCTTATACAAATCAAAATGAATCTTTTTTTTTTATAAAAAAAAAAAAAAATAAAAAAAACTCGGTTTTTTAACTGTTTTCAGTGCTGTTTTCTTATTTTTCTGAACTAACCTAATTTCACAGCACTCAACATTTTTAGCAGTCTTTGTCGTTCCAGTGTGAAAAAGGGACTTCGTTAAAATTAACTAACACTTTTACCGATACCAAAATTCGCAAAACTTGCAAAGAAAAAGTAAATCATATTTTATCTTATTCAGCTTTCTGACTAGCTTAATAAAGTCTAAATTCAGTCCTGTGTAAACTGCAGCGAGGCTACCCTTGCGGCCGCCATGGCCGTCTCCACTTCAATTTGCGTCTAGAGCCGCTCCCAACAGAATTCAATTACAGATACATGAATAAACATTCGCTTTTTCTCCAGCGGCTTCATTCGGCGAATGAGTGAATAAGATAAGTGTTTGGGGTTACTAACTACTTCTAGCTTGGTTAGTTTGGTTTGTTCCTATTTTCGTTCGGATAACTAACGAGTTTTCCGAACACACATAACCAGCGGGTTATGTCATGGAAAGTGGATCGTTTTCTATTTCATTCTCGGCTTGATGTGCAAATATACACTCGAGAGCAATGAATCCGGGTCACTTAAAGAATCCTAAAAATCTCGGAAACTAAAAATGCTAGGTTAATGCAATAAATTGTATTTAATAGACAATGTAATACTCCTTAAATGAAGGTATTAAAACTTCTTAGTTATTGTAAAGTTATATCATAAAAAAATCAAATTTGAAAAAGGGCCACTTTCGAAGATGGAACTACGAAATTACAGCATTTGGTTTTGCTTTTGTTTGTAATCTGTCATTTATGTGGGTACATAAACCATGTTGATAGTGCTCTATATTCATTATTCAAGCTGAAATTATGTCGCTTACGCCTGAAGAATGCACCAGAATACTTACAATGCTGGAAACCGGCCGGAGTCAGCGCGATACAGCCAGGACTGTCGGTGTGTCGCTGTCAACAGTACAAAGAGTTCTCCGACGTTACGAAGAAACTGGTTCTAACCTACGCAGACCAGGAACGGGCAGAACCAGGTGTACCACAGCACGAGAAGACCGATACTTGGTGAACACCATGCTTCGAAATCGCTTTCTCACAGGAACTGAACTAACCAATCAGTTTCGACGCCTCGGAGGAAGTAACCCAAGTGCATGGACAGTAAGACGTCGGCTTGCTGAATCTAACTTAAAACCCCTTAGACCTGCAAACGGCCCTAAACTGGAGCGTGGGCATCGTATTTCGAGACTAAGATATGCCCAGAGCCACGTAAATTGGAGTATTGAAGATTGGTCAAAAGTTATGTTCTCCGACGAATCAAAATGTATGCTCTACAAGCACGATGGAAGACACAGAGTGTATCGAAGACCAGGGGAAAGATTCAAGCAAGCATGCATCGAAGAAAAAGTAGCCTACGGTGGTGGGTCTGTACTTGTGTGGGCCGGAATTTCTTCTGAAAGTCGCACAGAGCTGGTGATCATAGAAAACGGCTCTTTAACTAGCGTAAGATATGTGGAAGAAATCCTCAATGATCACGTTGGTCCATTTATGGTCAATTTAGGTGAGGATGCTATATTTATGCATGACAATGCCCGACCTCATACAGGTAGGATTGTGAATGACTACCTTCAAGAGATGAACATTACTCGTATGGAGTGGCTAGCGCGCAGCCCGGATATCAACCCGATCGAGCATGCTTGGGACGAGCTAGGCAGATGCGTAAAACAACGAAACCCTCCCCCAATCACGCTTCGTGAGCTCAAAATTGCTCTCACAGAGGAATGGGAGAATATTCCCCAAAATCGTATAAGGAACTTGGTGTACAGCATGCCAAACCGCGTAAACGCAGTAATGGAAGCACGAGGAGGCAATACGAAGTATTAAAATTCAAGAAAATCGTAATAAAGTTCAAAAATTTCATGTTTCCTATTTTTGTTTTAAGGAGAGATCAGCAGTTTTTTTCTTTATGTAATTTTGTGTTAATAAAATGTATGGTGACTCATATTTTTTTTACTTTCATTTAAGGAGTATTACATTGTCTATTAAATACAATTTATTGCATTAACCTATCATTTTTAGTTTCCGAGATTTTTAACATTCTTTAAGTGACCCGGATTCATTGCTCTCGAGTGTAATTTCCAGTTATGACGTAAGTAGTTTAATGGTTGTACAACCCAAAGAGCAGTGAGAATAGCATGCTTATTATATACGATATATATACCTACTCATATATAATTATATTTTATAGCAAACTTGGAAATTTTCAGGTTTAGCAAAGGTATTTAATAGCGGTTTATCTCACAGAGCAGTGAGAATTCCATTAAATATTATAAAAAAAGCTTTGTATACAATATACTCATAGTTTATCTTATAAGGCAACTTTGAAACTATGTTTGAGATTTAGTTCAAAAACAGTGAAGTTGGATCGTTTATGCAACAGTGTCTTCCTCGGCAATATAAGTTAGTCGCAATAAGCGCGTTTTACTTTGTTTTCAGAGCAATTTACTGCTGTTTTAGCTGCATATATTTTGCCACAGTTTTTATCTTAAAAGATACATAGAAAAGATTATTTTTACAATTATAGTTTTACAGATAACAAAAGCTCAAGCTTATCAAATGAGACTGCTCATTACTAGTTAATGAAATGATATAATTTTATTAAATCGTGACAAAATCGGTATTGAAATCATTTTCACAAGAAGCAGCGACGAAGAACTAATACCTATTATACGCAGACTGAACGAAGCAAAACAGAAAACTGGTGTAATTGTGTGCATTGGGCGATATATTAAAATCGAAAAAGTATAACGGTCTAAGCCCAAAAGAGGTATACTTCAAAAGGATATAAAAAAAAACTATTGGCAGCATTTTTACGAACCCTTTACAAACGCGTTTTTGTGGCTTTTATGGAGTAGGAAAAAAGCTGCCGCATGATTCTATACGTTAAATCATAAGTAATTCTACACACTAGTTGTGACGTCAACATGCACAATAGAATCGGAGTGTGTATATAATAGTGTGGGGTACAATCAAAATCTGCGAACGATGTGCAATAAATCGTATACAGATGACAGATCTCGTAGGCAAACACCAGCTCTCTGCCTTTTAACACTTTATATGGAAATGCAAAGTACTCAGAAATCTTTAAAAATCTTCAATTCAAGGTGACTATTTTTTTTATAAACTTGTAAGATATACGGCATTTGAGATCAAGTAGATGGTCATTTATGTGATTTCATGTTACATACTCTACAGAAGACAAAGAAGATTAACTTAAAAAAATCGTATGTTAAATGAGCCAGTAGTAGATCGGAAAAAACGTATTTTATAAAAAAAAGTCAATAATAGTAGGTAGAAATTGAGCGACCTGGATCAAGACATATCCAGTTCTCTCAATTTCTATTATTCATCTATTCAATTTGATCTATTCATCTATTCAATGTGATCTATTCAGGGTAATTTCATCTATTAAAGTTGATGTATTCAAAGTGATTTCATCGATTAAATTTGATCTATTCAAGATGATCTATTCAAAGAGTCTTATATTCAAAATGTATTTGATCTATTCAATGTGATACATTCAAAACTAATGTATTATTTATTTATTTATTAATAGTTTTCATGTTCAAGAATCAAATGTGCTGTTTATTAAAAATAAGCCTCTGATTATTTAAATTTTTATTTTAACTTGACCTAGATCAAGACATATCTAGTTCTCTCAATTTCTATTATTCATCCATTCAAGATAATTTCATCTATTAAATTGTATCTATTCAATGTGATTTCATCGATTAAATTTGATCTATTCAAATAATCATGTATTCAAAATGTATTTGATCTATTCATGGTGATCCATTCAAAATGATGTATTATTTATTTATTTATTAATAATTTTCATGTTCACGAATCAAATGCGCTGAAGCGTCAAACTGAGTATTGTCTATTTTAAATTCAAATCTTATATAGGCAGAATGCTTCACATTATTTGACTTCACATTACTATTAGCAAATAATCGCGGAGCAAATGTTGTCGCTGCGAACGACAGAGAAACGTTTGTTTATATACAATTAATAAGTTCGTATGGTCATGAATTAATTGTTTAGGTACTTTTGAATAAGTTTGAGATAAGTAAAAGCAATCAATATTCTGATGTCTCTCCATAGCAAAATAGTTCTGGATATTAGTTTCATTCTCACATGTTACGTCATTATAGATCTTCTCAACGCTCCATTAGAATGTATTACTTCAACACTTGCATTAAATATAAATAAATTTGTATGATCAAAACATCAAAACTTATTTTAAGAATACATACTTAGGTTGATAAGCTGTTTTAGAATATAAATATATATTTTTAAACTTAAGTCCATTGTGATCTAATAAAAGACTAACCATAACATTAGTTTTTCCACAATTTGATGGACCACAAATTATGCTGCGTATTGAATTCGGTAAAAGAGGACTATGTCTAACACCTATTTTGTTATTATCTAAGTTTAACTTGCTTAAATAACATCAGAATATTGATTGCTTTTACTTATCTCAAACTTATACAAAAGTACCTAAACAATTAATTCATGACCATACGAACTTATTAATTGTATATAAACAAACGTTTCTCTGTCATTCGCAGCGACAACATTTGCTCCGCGATTATTTGCTAATAGTAATGTGAAGTCAAATAACGTGAAGCATTCTGCCTATATAAGATTTGAATTTAAAATAGACAATACTCAGTTTGACGCTTCCTTAAGTGAATAAACAGCGCATTTGATTCGTGAACATGAAAATTATTAATAAATAAATAATACATCTATCTATTTAGTTTCATATATAGAATCATTACAATGAAAGTTGTTTAAAACTCTGACATGACAAATAAATAAGTTCTGAACCTATTTGACTTATTTTCTGAAGATAGTTCTTTAGCAAATAGTACTGATATTCAATGGATACTTAAACTATACCTATGTAAATAAAATATACCATACATTTTTTAACTGATTAGAGAATAAAACTGCTCTGCAATTTAATCTTGAAACTGGTGGCATAATTTTAAGCAGTTAAGCTGTTAAAACTAAAAACTGCTTACTGCTTTTAACTGTTATGATTAGATTTCGAATCATTACAACGAAAATTGTTTAAAACTCTGACATGACAAATAAATAAGTTCTAAACCTATTTTACTTATTTTCTGAAAATAGATATTTAGCAAATAATACTGATATTTAATGGATACTTAAACTGTACCTATATAAATAAAATATACCATACTTTTTTTAACTGATTAGAGAATAAAACTGCTCTGCAATTTAATCTTGAAACTGATGGCATAATTTTCGGTAGTTAAGCTGTTAAAACTAAAAACTGCTTTTAACTGTTATGATTAGATTTTGAATCATTACAACAAAAGTTGTTTAAAACTCTGACATGACAAATAAATAAGTTCTGAACCTATTTGACTTTATTTCTGAAAGAATATAAATGGTACTGATTTTATTAATAAAGCACACAGTAAAATAAGCTAGCGAAGGCAACATCATTTTCTTTAATTATAAAATTCATCAAGCAGACTTTGTCATTGAAAATAAGCAAGTTAAACTTAGATAATAACAAAATAGGTGTTAGACATAGTCCTCTTTTACCGAATTCAATACGCAGCATAATTTGTGGTCCATCAAATTGTGGAAAAACTAATGTTATGGTTAGTCTTTTATTAGATCACAATGGACTTAAGTTTAAAAATATATATTTATATTCTAAAACAGCTTATCAACCTAAGTATGTATTCTTAAAATAAGTTTTGATGTTTTGATCATACAAATTTATTTATATTTAATGCAAGTGTTGAAGTAATACATTCTAATGGAGCGTTGAGAAGATCTATAATGACGTAACATGTGAGAATGAAACTAATATCCAGAACTATTTTGCTATGGAGAGACATCAGAATATTGATTGCTTTTACTTATCTCAAACTTATTCAAAAGTACCTAAACAATTAATTCATGACCATACGAACTTATTAATTGTATATAAACAAACGTTTCTCTGTCGTTCGCATATACGCTTCCTTAAGTGAATAAACAGCGCATTTGATTCGTGAACATGAAAATTATTAATAAATAAATAAATAATACATCATTTTGAATGGATCACCATGAATAGATCAAATACATTTTGAATACATGACTATTTGAATAGATCAAATTTAATCGATGAAATCACATTGAATAGATACAATTTAATTATTTGTCATGTCAGAGTTTTAAACAATTTTCGTTGTAATGATTCGAAATCTAATCATAACAGTTAAAAGCAGTAAGCAGTTTTTAGTTTTAACAGCTTAACTGCTTAAAATTATGCCACCAGTTTCAAGATTAAATTGCAGAGCAGTTTTATTCTCTAATCAGTTAAAAAATGTATGGTATATTTTATTTACATAGGTATAGTTTAAGTATCCATTGAATATCAGTACTATTTGCTAAAGAACTATCTTCAGAAAATAAGTCAAATAGGTTCAGAACTTATTTATTTGTCATGTCAGAGTTTTAAACAACTTTCATTGTAATGATTCTATATATGAAACTAAATAGATAGATGTATTATTTATTTATTAATAATTTTCATGTTCACGAATCAAATGCGCTGTTTATTCACTTAAGGAAGCGTCAAACTGAGTATTGTCTATTTTAAATTCAAATCTTATATAGGCAGAATGCTTCACGTTATTTGACTTCACATTACTATTAGCAAATAATCGCGGAGCAAATGTTGTCGCTGCGAATGACAGAGAAACGTTTGTTTATATACAATTAATAAGTTCGTATGGTCATGAATTAATTGTTTAGGTACTTTTGTATAAGTTTGAGATAAGTAAAAGCAATCAATATTCTGATGTTATTTAAGCAAGTTAAACTTAGATAATAACAAAATAGGTGTTAGACATAGTCCTCTTTTACCGAATTCAATACGCAGCATAATTTGTGGTCCATCAAATTGTGGAAAAACTAATGTTATGGTTAGTCTTTTATTAGATCACAATGGACTTAAGTTTAAAAATATATATTTATATTCTAAAACAGCTTATCAACCTAAGTATGTATTCTTAAAATAAGTTTTGATGTTTTGATCATACAAATTTATTTATATTTAATGCAAGTGTTGAAGTAATACATTCTAATGGAGCGTTGAGAAGATCTATAATGACGTAACATGTGAGAATGAAACTAATATCCAGAACTATTTTGCTATGGAGAGACATCAGAATATTGATTGCTTTTACTTATCTCAAACTTATTCAAAAGTACCTAAACAATTAATTCATGACCATACGAACTTATTAATTGTATATAAACAAACGTTTCTCTGTCGTTCGCAGCGACAACATTTGCTCCGCGATTATTTGCTAATAGTAATGTGAAGTCAAATAATGTGAAGCATTCTGCCTATATAAGATTTGAATTTAAAATAGACAATACTCAGTTTGACGCTTCAGCGCATTTGATTCGTGAACATGAAAATTATTAATAAATAAATAAATAATACATCATTTTGAATGGATCACCATGAATAGATCAAATACATTTTGAATACATGATTATTTGAATAGATCAAATTTAATCGATGAAATCACATTGAATAGATACAATTTAATAGATGAAATTATCTTGAATGGATGAATAATAGAAATTGAGAGAACTAGATATGTCTTGATCTAGGTCAAGTTAAAATAAAAATTTAAATAATCAGAGGCTTATTTTTAATAAACAGCACATTTGATTCTTGAACATGAAAACTATTAATAAATAAATAAATAATACATTAGTTTTGAATGTATCACATTGAATAGATCAAATACATTTTGAATATAAGACTCTTTGAATAGATCATCTTGAATAGATCAAATTTAATCGATGAAATCACTTTGAATACATCAACTTTAATAGATGAAATTACCCTGAATAGATCACATTGAATAGATGAATAGATCAAATTGAATAGATGAATAATAGAAATTGAGAGAACTGGATATGTCTTGATCCAGGTCGCTCAATTTCTACCTACTAATTAATTGTATAGTAGGTAGAAATTGAGCGACCTGGATCAAGACATATCCAGTTCTCTCAATTTCTATTATTCATCTATTCAATTTGATCTATTCATCTATTCAATGTGATCTATTCAGGGTAATTTCATCTATTAAAGTTGATGTATTCAAAGTGATTTCATCGATTAAATTTGATCTATTCAAGATGATCTATTCAAAGAGTCTTATATTCAAAATGTATTTGATCTATTCAATGTGATACATTCAAAACTAATGTATTATTTATTTATTTATTAATAGTTTTCATGTTCAAGAATCAAATGTGCTGTTTATTAAAAATAAGCCTCTGATTATTTAAATTTTTATTTTAACTTGACCTAGATCAAGACATATCTAGTTCTCTCAATTTCTATTATTCATCCATTCAAGATAATTTCATCTATTAAATTGTATCTATTCAATGTGATTTCATCGATTAAATTTGATCTATTCAAATAATCATGTATTCAAAATGTATTTGATCTATTCATGGTGATCCATTCAAAATGATGTATTATTTATTTATTTATTAATAATTTTCATGTTCACGAATCAAATGCGCTGAAGCGTCAAACTGAGTATTGTCTATTTTAAATTCAAATCTTATATAGGCAGAATGCTTCACATTATTTGACTTCACATTACTATTAGCAAATAATCGCGGAGCAAATGTTGTCGCTGCGAACGACAGAGAAACGTTTGTTTATATACAATTAATAAGTTCGTATGGTCATGAATTAATTGTTTAGGTACTTTTGAATAAGTTTGAGATAAGTAAAAGCAATCAATATTCTGATGTCTCTCCATAGCAAAATAGTTCTGGATATTAGTTTCATTCTCACATGTTACGTCATTATAGATCTTCTCAACGCTCCATTAGAATGTATTACTTCAACACTTGCATTAAATATAAATAAATTTGTATGATCAAAACATCAAAACTTATTTTAAGAATACATACTTAGGTTGATAAGCTGTTTTAGAATATAAATATATATTTTTAAACTTAAGTCCATTGTGATCTAATAAAAGACTAACCATAACATTAGTTTTTCCACAATTTGATGGACCACAAATTATGCTGCGTATTGAATTCGGTAAAAGAGGACTATGTCTAACACCTATTTTGTTATTATCTAAGTTTAACTTGCTTAAATAACATCAGAATATTGATTGCTTTTACTTATCTCAAACTTATACAAAAGTACCTAAACAATTAATTCATGACCATACGAACTTATTAATTGTATATAAACAAACGTTTCTCTGTCATTCGCAGCGACAACATTTGCTCCGCGATTATTTGCTAATAGTAATGTGAAGTCAAATAACGTGAAGCATTCTGCCTATATAAGATTTGAATTTAAAATAGACAATACTCAGTTTGACGCTTCCTTAAGTGAATAAACAGCGCATTTGATTCGTGAACATGAAAATTATTAATAAATAAATAATACATCTATCTATTTAGTTTCATATATAGAATCATTACAATGAAAGTTGTTTAAAACTCTGACATGACAAATAAATAAGTTCTGAACCTATTTGACTTATTTTCTGAAGATAGTTCTTTAGCAAATAGTACTGATATTCAATGGATACTTAAACTATACCTATGTAAATAAAATATACCATACATTTTTTAACTGATTAGAGAATAAAACTGCTCTGCAATTTAATCTTGAAACTGGTGGCATAATTTTAAGCAGTTAAGCTGTTAAAACTAAAAACTGCTTACTGCTTTTAACTGTTATGATTAGATTTCGAATCATTACAACGAAAATTGTTTAAAACTCTGACATGACAAATAATTAAATTGTATCTATTCAATGTGATTTCATCGATTAAATTTGATCTATTCAAATAGTCATGTATTCAAAATGTATTTGATCTATTCATGGTGATCCATTCAAAATGATGTATTATTTATTTATTTATTAATAATTTTCATGTTCACGAATCAAATGCGCTGTTTATTCACTTAAGGAAGCGTATATGCGAACGACAGAGAAACGTTTGTTTATATACAATTAATAAGTTCGTATGGTCATGAATTAATTGTTTAGGTACTTTTGAATAAGTTTGAGATAAGTAAAAGCAATCAATATTCTGATGTCTCTCCATAGCAAAATAGTTCTGGATATTAGTTTCATTCTCACATGTTACGTCATTATAGATCTTCTCAACGCTCCATTAGAATGTATTACTTCAACACTTGCATTAAATATAAATAAATTTGTATGATCAAAACATCAAAACTTATTTTAAGAATACATACTTAGGTTGATAAGCTGTTTTAGAATATAAATATATATTTTTAAACTTAAGTCCATTGTGATCTAATAAAAGACTAACCATAACATTAGTTTTTCCACAATTTGATGGACCACAAATTATGCTGCGTATTGAATTCGGTAAAAGAGGACTATGTCTAACACCTATTTTGTTATTATCTAAGTTTAACTTGCTTATTTTCAATGACAAAGTCTGCTTGATGAATTTTATAATTAAAGAAAATGATGTTGCCTTCGCTAGCTTATTTTACTGTGTGCTTTATTAATAAAATCAGTACCATTTATATTCTTTCAGAAATAAAGTCAAATAGGTTCAGAACTTATTTATTTGTCATGTCAGAGTTTTAAACAACTTTTGTTGTAATGATTCAAAATCTAATCATAACAGTTAAAAGCAGTTTTTAGTTTTAACAGCTTAACTACCGAAAATTATGCCATCAGTTTCAAGATTAAATTGCAGAGCAGTTTTATTCTCTAATCAGTTAAAAAAAGTATGGTATATTTTATTTATATAGGTACAGTTTAAGTATCCATTAAATATCAGTATTATTTGCTAAATATCTATTTTCAGAAAATAAGTAAAATAGGTTTAGAACTTATTTATTTGTCATGTCAGAGTTTTAAACAATTTTCGTTGTAATGATTCGAAATCTAATCATAACAGTTAAAAGCAGTAAGCAGTTTTTAGTTTTAACAGCTTAACTGCTTAAAATTATGCCACCAGTTTCAAGATTAAATTGCAGAGCAGTTTTATTCTCTAATCAGTTAAAAAATGTATGGTATATTTTATTTACATAGGTATAGTTTAAGTATCCATTGAATATCAGTACTATTTGCTAAAGAACTATCTTCAGAAAATAAGTCAAATAGGTTCAGAACTTATTTATTTGTCATGTCAGAGTTTTAAACAACTTTCATTGTAATGATTCTATATATGAAACTAAATAGATAGATGTATTATTTATTTATTAATAATTTTCATGTTCACGAATCAAATGCGCTGTTTATTCACTTAAGGAAGCGTCAAACTGAGTATTGTCTATTTTAAATTCAAATCTTATATAGGCAGAATGCTTCACGTTATTTGACTTCACATTACTATTAGCAAATAATCGCGGAGCAAATGTTGTCGCTGCGAATGACAGAGAAACGTTTGTTTATATACAATTAATAAGTTCGTATGGTCATGAATTAATTGTTTAGGTACTTTTGTATAAGTTTGAGATAAGTAAAAGCAATCAATATTCTGATGTTATTTAAGCAAGTTAAACTTAGATAATAACAAAATAGGTGTTAGACATAGTCCTCTTTTACCGAATTCAATACGCAGCATAATTTGTGGTCCATCAAATTGTGGAAAAACTAATGTTATGGTTAGTCTTTTATTAGATCACAATGGACTTAAGTTTAAAAATATATATTTATATTCTAAAACAGCTTATCAACCTAAGTATGTATTCTTAAAATAAGTTTTGATGTTTTGATCATACAAATTTATTTATATTTAATGCAAGTGTTGAAGTAATACATTCTAATGGAGCGTTGAGAAGATCTATAATGACGTAACATGTGAGAATGAAACTAATATCCAGAACTATTTTGCTATGGAGAGACATCAGAATATTGATTGCTTTTACTTATCTCAAACTTATTCAAAAGTACCTAAACAATTAATTCATGACCATACGAACTTATTAATTGTATATAAACAAACGTTTCTCTGTCGTTCGCAGCGACAACATTTGCTCCGCGATTATTTGCTAATAGTAATGTGAAGTCAAATAATGTGAAGCATTCTGCCTATATAAGATTTGAATTTAAAATAGACAATACTCAGTTTGACGCTTCAGCGCATTTGATTCGTGAACATGAAAATTATTAATAAATAAATAAATAATACATCATTTTGAATGGATCACCATGAATAGATCAAATACATTTTGAATACATGATTATTTGAATAGATCAAATTTAATCGATGAAATCACATTGAATAGATACAATTTAATAGATGAAATTATCTTGAATGGATGAATAATAGAAATTGAGAGAACTAGATATGTCTTGATCTAGGTCAAGTTAAAATAAAAATTTAAATAATCAGAGGCTTATTTTTAATAAACAGCACATTTGATTCTTGAACATGAAAACTATTAATAAATAAATAAATAATACATTAGTTTTGAATGTATCACATTGAATAGATCAAATACATTTTGAATATAAGACTCTTTGAATAGATCATCTTGAATAGATCAAATTTAATCGATGAAATCACTTTGAATACATCAACTTTAATAGATGAAATTACCCTGAATAGATCACATTGAATAGATGAATAGATCAAATTGAATAGATGAATAATAGAAATTGAGAGAACTGGATATGTCTTGATCCAGGTCGCTCAATTTCTACCTACTAATAATGATAATAATGTTTTCACTTTAGCATTTCCTAGGGTGTCTGTAAACTACTAGCATAAGGCAGATACAAAGCAAATTATGCAGTCTGTCTTGAACTTCTCGGATTTCGGCATTATAAGTAAACAGACAAAAACGTTACGCTCAGAGGCACTTTACAGTAGCCAAATGATAATGGCTCGACTGTCGTCTATGTTTATAGAACTTGTATTCATAAACATAGAGTTCAAAATTGTGAATCTTTGCAAACCAGCCATACATCTCACTTAATTAAGTCACTAGTGAGCATACGAGTGCCTTGCAGTTCTGTCGAAGGCTTCACTCGAGAGCCCTACAGAGCACGCGTTTTAAACGTCGTTTAATTTACTGTAGTACCAGTTTCGCATATCAAACTTGAGAAGACATTGATATTCTATAATCCAACGTCATACTTATTACGGCTTTTTAAATTTTGACTCAGTTGTTATTACCAAAATAATATTTTCAACACAAATAACATTGAAATATAGGATATTATAACATGACTATATTATTACATGTGATTTCTTGTGAGCCAAATATAAATAGTTAGCTAAACGTAAGTATATGTACCAGGTTAACTATCAATGACTACAAGCTCAAACATTAGAAAAAAACATACAATGTACAGTGGATTTCATTTATTACGACCTTGGTTGTAGCGACCATTTGTCTATAGCGACGTTAAATCTAAGTCCCTTGAATTTAATGCATACTTTAGTACAAAATTCATGTGGCTATAGCGACTTTGGATGTAACGCCGAGGTCGGGTGTAGCGACTGTTTTTAGTGAGTCATTTGTAACAAATTCCTAGAAATCCCATGCAGATATTGCGACCGGAGTCGGCCGCCAAAGACACAAAGATTTCTTATCTTTTGTTTACATCCACACAGATGGTCAACAATTGTGTATAGCTGATAATACGTAGCTGATATCTATAAACAAAAGGTAAAGGTTACCTTTTGTTTATAGATATCAGCTACGTAGGTAGGGAAGCGTGTACGTTTCTGAGTTAAATTTACGGTTCATTTACAAAGTGATATTCTGAGTAGCAACTGGTTTTAGTAAACTTTCGAATAAGTATGGCTGGTAAACGCTCAATCACTGTTAAAGAAAAGGCGGAAATCATATACATGTGTATGTGTCTGTATCTCTTTACCTTTGCCTGTAACGACTTTCGGATATAACGACGAAAATAGAGTGGTCCCTTCATCGTCGTTATACCCGAAATCCACTGTATAATATTACTTACCTATAGAAGTATATAAGCCCAACATTTATAGAAACTTTGACTGGCTAAAATAAATTCAAATGATATAGGTACCTACCGGACTTTCTAAATTGCGAGAATTTTTGCCAAGTTTCCATTTATGAAAACCATTCATTTTAATTCAAAGCTTGCATATAATTATACGAAAGGCTAGAAATTTAACATCTAAATTCATTTCTTGCAAAGCTTGCCTACAAATATGTAACTTTTGAAAAGAAACTGAAGTGAACGAGGCCTACGCTGTAGCCGGTTCGTAGCCTCTGGCAGCGTAGCTTGTCGAGCCTCCTAATAAAGCCCTTGTACAGCTCTCAAGTCGAGAAGTTAATTTACCCAGTGATAATATTGCCCTCTTTATGTTCAGGTGCGTTTTTCAAGTCTCATTACCTGCCAGAATTTGTTTGCTACGAGGTAATAAGTGTCTACAGAGCGTAGCAATGTCTTGTTATGTTTCGTAACTTGTCATTTTGATGTTGAGTTTTATTATTACTTTTAACGCTATGTTATCATATAAAATTATAGGATGTGGGTTTAAAAGCGAGCTCTAAGTAAACTTTGATGTAACAGTAAGGAAAACTTTGTTTAACATTCTACTCACTTATTCCGTTTTTGTCGAGTTCCTGTTAAAGTGACGACTATCTCTTGATCCCGGGTTCCTTTGGCTAACGGCTCCATTCAAATGTATATATCCAACTATTCAAAGTCAATCCTGGCACACAATGTTGGGTAAATTAAATAGATTCGGGCAAGGCTCTCTTTCTGCGAATGCAAAATAGTATTTGACTTGAAAAAGATGAATTAGATGAAGAAGTAGATGAGTAGCTGGAAGCGAAACTCACTTGTTTCGACACTTTTGCTGAACTATTTGGACTTTGAAACATCCCACTACTCACTATAAGTGGTTAGAATATATATGCAAAGAATACATTATGATCCGCTGCGATATGCGTACATTAGTTACGAAAACCTGATAAGCGTCCCTCTCTCCATTATTCGACTAAAATGTCACAATGAATTTGCATTTAGATAAAAGCGCAAAGGTTTCATGAATAAACATATCGGATGGTAAGTTATTTCCCTGTTTTATCGCATCCTGTCGGACGCAGAAGTTATTATAATATGACGAGCCATTCGGAAAACGGGTAACGAGTGCCTGAGGGAAGGCGCCTGTATCCATATAAAGCTGTGAAAATCTTGCGGACGACCCGTGGGACAACAATCGGGCCTAGTCCTTCCGAGATGGCACAGTTGTGATTTGGGCTCCATTGTGTTCTTTATAAAAAGGTTCTTTTTGTGCACCCGAAACTAGAAAGCTTCTTTGAATAGAGCATACTTGTGATTCAATTCATTTTTTCTTGGCGTCCTGACATAGTTTTGTAATATCGATTCTGTGGATGCATAATATTTTCTAGTAGAGTTATTTAATAAGTATTTTTCCATCAGCGATCTAGTTTCGCGTAGTTTGGGACTGGAGTGTGATGTGTAAAATGTCCGTGAATAGTTATAGGTATATTTATTCACGAGTTGCTGTGATTGTGCGCTAAAATTACAACTAAACTGTTCCTTCATTGTTTTTCATTGCTCGGAGTATGAAAGTTTGAAGCTTGAATAAAATAAATTCCAATACCTGCAGATTTTAACCCTTCCACGCCGTTCACAATAGCGGAAATGCCTACCCTGGAGCTAAGCGCATAAACCGTATATTTTTGTAAAATCCAAGCTTTTAGCTTTAGTTTTATTTCCCAGAGGGAGGATGAGACCGGAAGTAATAGTAGCGAAGGAGTTAACTTTTATGGTAATACAAAAACAGTAATTTTAGAAGCGCAATTTTCTAGCTATTCTTCAGGGACTGCAGACATGAGATTTCATTATACTACATACTTTTTGCTGCTTATTTTAATTAAACAATTATTTCAAATTTTGTTCGGAAACATTATTGCAGAAAAACAATCCACATACTAAGATGCAACGAAAGACAAGTGTTCATCGTAGAAAAAACATCACTATTAGATGTTGTTGGGTCGAATAATGCATTTCTGCCACTTACCAAGGATAGCAATTAGGTATTAAAAAACATTCTAAAGAGATATACCTACTTGTCATTCGTTATTCGAAGGACCCTTGTTTAGGCTGGTAGATCTAATTAGTAAAAATTTCCGCGCCTCGCCTCTGGCCCGCTAAGTGTTTGCTTTAATTCGAGGATCCTTTGAATACTTAAAATATTGGAATATTTTCTTTAGGGTAGGAAAGTTTTCAACTTTTTAAGAAAACAAAAAATGTTGAAAAGTTAATTTTATAATTTTAATGTACTTGCTTTTTTCTTTTCATTAGCAACGTAATTAGTACTTCGCTTAATGTAATTTTGCTAATTGGACGTCGTTTTGTTTTGAACTGAATTCTTAGTGAAATCTTAGTATAACGGCATTAGTTAGATAAAAATAAAAACTACGATAACAGTTATCTTGGGTTGGCGGGGTCCCTCTCTACTTTAACATTAAAATAAGTCCCGTCGTGTTACAGGAAATGTATTTTTTCATTGGCTCCGATTTTATCGCATGAGACATCAAAGCAGGACATTTCTCTCTCATTACCACCGGAATTCCAATTGATTGAATACAAGTCAAAGGAAAAATACAATTTGAAACGTCTAAAGGTTTGCTCTGAAATTGAATTTTATAGTATCTCGGAAAAGGTCAACCGTGACCTCAATAAACACTTCATAATTTCAATTGAAACGGTCCCAACCTTGGAATCAAAAGGACGTTCTTTAACTTTTTGCGTGTCTTCACAATGTAAACAATTTTATCGGAGTTAAAGAAGCCTTTCACCGAATCTCGTTCTTCGAATTCCTTGTTTTCCATTGCCTCTATTCGCAGTGATTTTACAACTCCCACAAATGTTATAGGTACATTTTCAAATATTTTGAGCGCAGTAGGAAAGTATGCCGGTTTGTAAGCCAGCTGAATATTACGAGTGGTGTCAAGTAGAATAGGGAGCGAACGCTAGAGCGCCGACAAGAGGTGCTCAAACTTTAGCATTTTTGTGGAGTACTATCGAAATGGAACACAGAACGTCACTCGCGCACATTCCCACTTTTCAGCTACAATTGACACCGTCGACGGCTCAAAATGGCGAACTAAGCGTTTCTCACATGAAAGACCTCCAACAATGGTCGATAATTTTGTACTCAAGCAGATTTAAAAGCAAAGTTTTTGATTAAAATGAACTTGAAATGGAAAATCGAGAAGGAACAATCGTTTACTTGTTAATGAGCTGTGTAAATTAGACCCTAAAGTTTCTTCATAAAACATTTAACGCTGCTTCACTTTCCGATGGTTCTTATAATTTAATTTTCAACTTGTCATTCATTTCGAAGACACTACGAAGTTTCCTGATAAATATAAAGCGATATCTATTTTAACGAGTGAGCTGACTTAGCGTTTATTTTGCCTATCATAAGTTCTATCGGGAGAAGTGAAGTGCACCGTAAGACGGTTTCAATTGAAGATCGTCTAGATAAGGCACACCCTCTCCGCTGTCTGCTGAACTGGAAGCACGAGCGAGCGTCCTTCATTTATCTGATTTAGCCCAACGAAAATAAAGTTGAAATATATTTTACAGATTATTTTTCTTCTGCCCACTCAATTTCTTTTAATATTGTTCTTAAATATAATTAAAAATGATTAAATTATCCACTGATTGAAACAAGTAAATTGTCGATAGCACCTTCTGGCTCCATCTGATGTGGTACCATGTAATTAACGATAACAATATTTTAACAAGAATATAGGTAAAATTATTATTATAATGTTTCTAAACCTCTTAGATAGAGATCTTCTTAGATAAAACTCAGAAAAGACGAATATTTGACACAGCGTTTCAATATGTCAGCGGTCATCACGTCAATATATTTTCATTCCCATGCCTTCAGATACCTTGTAAAACCAACTTAATATACATGAAACCTTGTAGAATCAACGTAATAAAATTTACTAAAGGTATTTATCCGAAATGCCAGAGTTGTTAGCTTTGCTATGTTTGTTAGAACATTTTACTTGTCATTGTTTGTTGCAACAATATGTATAGCAAGTCCGAGAGACTGGAAGACTGTTGAGAGGCTTATTGAGGAAAACCCGTTTATAGTGGCCCTTCTGAACCATACTTTGGACTATATTTGTACTGGCACCATCATCAGCAAAATAACTGTGTTAACCTCAGGAACCTGTGTCAGTTTAAATCCTGAGCGAGTCGCAGTAGGAATAGCTGCAGTCAGTAAAAAAACAAGTAAAAATTCCATACTCAAAGTGGCTTATACACGGCTGCATGGAGACTACAATTTTGAAATTAAACCAGCGGAACCAAACGTCACTCATATGCACAGCAATATAGGACTTGTGTTTGTGGTGCGACCTATGCTCGAGTTGTATATTCAAGCTGCGGAAATCGGAAATTACTACGCTTCGGAGCTACAAGATATAGAACTGACGACTGTGGGGTATGGAGGGATAAGCGGCACGCGAACCGTAGTGCTACAGTATGAAAACTACAATCAAGCACCGTGTGCTAACCCGAGGTGGTATTACTGTATTTGCGGTACTCAAGAATCGAATACGTCTGAAACCTACGAAAAGGATTTTGGGAATGGTGCTCCTGTTTTGTTCGGGAACGAAGTTGTGGGTATAACGGCAACCGCCAGTGGCACACTATCTCACAAGACGACCGGTGTTAAATATAACATCTTCACCGTTTTAGGGCCTTATTTGGCGTGGATAGAAAAGGCCGATAAGAACACGACGTTGAGGTTTAGCGCGCGGCATTCTGTAGCTGTTCGCAATCATGCGAATTTTATTTTCGTTTTTATTTTACTGTTAATAAATAAAATGAACCATTAAATTTATTATACACCACTTTTTTGTCATTAACTATTATCTCGAATCTCGGTAGCATACCAAGAAATCAATTGAAAGCTAGTTCTAGATAATTGCCAATATGCAAGTGAAAATGACTGTGACCATTCACTATCGTTCGTTAAACTAAGCATCGTTTAAAAATAGACTGCGAAGAGCTAAGAACGGTGATGTATAAAAGGGAATATGAATGCGCTGCTTCACAAGTGCTCTACGAAAAAGAGAGCATTAATCGGCACACGATAGACCCTCCACTCTTGGAGTATTCATATTTGCATGTTGTCTGAGTGACTCTTCAAACTTTGCTGGATGCAGCTCATGTTTTGATCACAGGCTGCTATAGAAGGCAAACGTGTTTTATAAAGTGCAAGTGGTGAGTTTTTATCAATTTTTTTTCTAATATATTACTTTTTAATTTAGTTAGGTATCTAATATAAGGAACGTATTTTTAAAATTTTATTTTAGTTAAGTATTAAAGTTTGGTCCCAGAATACTAAATAATTTATAGGCTAACTTTTAATTTAAATGTTTGTAAATACATAATAACATATAAGTAAAGTAAGTACTTTGTTTTTATCTCTAGTAAATTATTCGACTCAATTCGTAAAAGCTTATCTGCTCAGACAATCAATATCTTTATGATGTAATTTAAGAAATAAGATTTGACAAACACATCGTAAACTTTGACCCGAAGGCGGGCGAGATAACATAATAGTATTTTAGTCTCGCAAGTTATCTCATAACGTCCACTGCGGTTGGTTGTTTGGATCTAAGTGCGGTGTCAGTTTGAACATAACAGTAAAAATGAATTTCATCAGGGTTTTCGTGAGGAATATGAGTCAGAATAAGAAATGGGAGCCGTTGCGCAAAGTGGGCATTATTGGAGTGCCTTTTGAGAAGGGACAGAAAAAGTACGGAGTCAGCGTTGCACCAGCCGCTATGAGATATGCCGGCCTCGTTGAACAACTTCAAGAAATTGGTAATTATTTTTAACAATGCTACTTAGTTATTA
This sequence comes from Ecliptopera silaceata, assembly GCA_932527185.1. Classification (NCBI taxonomy): domain Eukaryota; kingdom Metazoa; phylum Arthropoda; class Insecta; order Lepidoptera; family Geometridae; genus Ecliptopera; species Ecliptopera silaceata. Next base: position 7,093,926 of record OW052193.1, on the reverse strand, counting down.
TACAAAAAAAAACTTTGTGATGGGATAGAGTTGGATAGACTTTATAGAAAAACAGCCGTATATAATCGATTTTCAGGTCAAAATTAAACGAAAGTATTTCCGCTAAAATATCGTACCGATTTTTTACAGATGGCCTGGACGTCAAAGACTATGGTGACATAGATACAGGCGGAACCGAAGACGCAGTGAACGTAGAAAACATGGACCACCTCCAGCTTGTATCAGCTTGCAACAAAAAGCTATCGCAACGAGTATCGCAAGTCTTAAAGGATGGTAGAGTGGCTGTCACTATCGGTGGAGACCATTCAATTGGCGTAGGTAAGGCATTCGTCTCTTCTCGAAACTTCACAAAATAGGTAATCCCATCACAGACTACTGTAGCGACTAATGGACATAAGTTATGGTCCGGCAGTATTAAAGATCTTTGTCAAATAATTCGCTCGGTGAATTGAATGATTTGACATCAGGAATGCCAAATCACTTCTTGGCGTTCTGGTTTCGAAGGTTGTACCCTCAGATTTATAAGTAGGTAACTCTCTCAGACTGAATGTTAGACACCATTACGTCTGAGTGATCGACACATTTTTAGAGAAAACAATAAGTAGACTCGCGTTATAGGTACTTAGTACTTAGGCAAACTCTTTGTTCTGTTTTATAGGAACGGCAGGTTTTATACGTGGTTTAGCAAATAGGTCAAAAGCTTTACTTCCAAGGGATTAAAGGTTACCAAAAGTAATCGGTAAGGGTTCAAAGACTTCAAATACGCAATATTACTGACAAGGATCCTTTGAAGTACCGTTATCGTAGCCAATAACCTTACTCTGTTTGAGTACTTACAAATACTATTTCTTTATTCCAGACTAGCTGACCCGTGCCCACTTCGTTGGGCATAATTGAAGTTTTAGTGAGGATCCCTACTTTTTTGAAAATATAATATAGCCTATGACACTCAGCAATAATGTGGCTTTCTATTGGTGAAAGAATTTTTAAAATCGGTTCTGTAGATCCCGAGATTACCCCTTACAATTGAACAAATATACAAACATACAAACTTTACCTCTTTATAATATTAGTATAGATTAGTATAGATAACATATCACATATTTCCACTAGATTCGTTGATCGAATAAACAATAGGGTAAAGTGGCGTGTAGATATACCTACCTACCAACATGATTAAAAAAACAAGTTTTTTTTATTATTTCCTTCTTAACTGACTTTGAAAAACGGAGGTTCTCAATCCTACTGTACCTACCTTTATTTTTATATTTGTATAACTTTTCACATGATTTTTTTTATCTTTTAGGATCTGTGGATGGTCACTTCAATGAGCATGAAGACATGATCCTCATCTGGGTGGACGCGCACGCGGATATCAACACTAACAAGACATCAGACTCAGGGTCTGTACACGGGATGCCCGTGGCGCTGCTAGTCAAAGAACTTTCAGACTACTGGCCTTATCTACCTAGTATGGATTGGCAAGTTCCTAGGTAAGAAAGGAATTCAATATTGTTTTTTTACCAACCTTCTTAGCTCATACTCTATTTTTTATTGAAAAATCAACAGCGGGACGCGGTCGAAGTCGGACGAATGTTATGACGCTGTAAATATTGATTTCCGATGCCACGAGTATAGGATAAGAATACAGACTTTGTCTTTTTTCAGATTCCCGATCAAAAATCTGGGATACGTCGGCCTGCGTTCAGTGGATAAATACGAAAGACTGGCTATAGAGAAATTCGACGTCCCCGCGTTTGCCATGGAAGACGTTGAAGAGTGAGTACAATCATAACTTGACCATGCATATTTATACCGAATACATCAATGAGACTCCTCATATGTTTCAGACACGGAATCAAAAACTCAATCAATCACATACTTCAGAAGTTAGACCCTTGTAAGAACAAACCTATCCATGTGAGCTTCGATATTGACTCTTTAGATGCCCTCGAAGCGCCCAGTACTGGGACACCAGGTTTGTACTTATTATTTTTATTAAATTAGTGACAATTTTGTCACGTTAGGCCTGTGATAGAGTATCTACCTACATGAGGCCTGTTTGCTCTTGCCAACGGGCGAACATACACCTAAGTAGGTACCTAATATCTTATGAAAATATGAGGAACGGAACGTGTTACGCTAAATTGCTACGAGGTGCTACGGCATCTCAAATTTAAAACGATTTTTAAACCAATTTTGGATCGTTCTTACAAAAAGTAAATAAAAATTCTTCACTGAAGCTCGTAAACTCCAAGTAGATACATCAGTTTTTGCATTTCACTTAGCGGAACTTTACTGGATATTTGTCCAACACTCCCATTAAGCTTTTAAAGATTGTAATGACCAGAAACATGGGCAGCAGATAGCACTTTTAATAAAGAGAAAAACTCGTAAAGATTAAACTTAACAACCTACTGCGCATATTGTTCAGTCAAAACCACCGGTGTTGGAGCTCGATTTGCATCCAAATGGTTTTATCAATGAGAACTTACTTTTTACGATCCTGCCGCTTTACTTAAAATCTCAGCAGGTACCTAGCCGCCTACGAAGTAGATGCAGTTTATCAAAAATGGCTTATCAACTCTTATTTCTAAAAACGCCTACGCAATCGGATCAAAGTCGATGAACTTTAAAGCCTCACGTACAAACGTAATTTTCATTTGTTTTATTAGGTGCTATGACTGCAGATTCATAAAACTCACAGGTCTACCAGTACCTAACTCGACTTTCTTACTTTTACAAAATAAAATTGTGTTTCAAAATAACGCCTCGATTGTGTTTCAGGTGACCCTAAAAACTAGAGACATTGAAATAAAACTATACCTTTTTTAAAAGACACTGTATCACGATATAAATAGAATAGAGATTATTTATTTACACCATAACAAAATGTAACAAACAGAAATAAGTGTAAAACTTAGTAATAGAACATTAGTTAAAAAATAATGCATAGATGTTTATGACTCCGCAGTTGCTCAGCTATTTCCGCCAGCGTCTGTACCAGACCTACAGGCGTACTATAAATGCTAATTTCTTACAGTCAGGGGCGGACTCACTCTCCGGGAAGCCATTAGTATGATGGAAATCGTATATGCGACGGGAAGACTGCGTGCGGTGGACCTTGTAGAGATAAATCCAGCTTTGGGAGACGCAAGCGATAGGAAAAGGACTATCGATGCTGGGATGTGCATTCTTAAAGCGGCTTTAGGATTTTCAAGACGAGGCACTGCGCCAAGAGGGGTTCTTGATCTGCCTGTACAAACGAATCACGGATCCTGCCCCAACCAATAGAAAAACATATTATAAATCCCTGAGATTGATAAAACTTGAATACCTACTTTGTTATTATCATGAGGAGCGTTAATAAAAATCCAGTTAAACTACTTTTATCGTTAAGTGAAGTTCTTTTTATTGCCGGTTTATATCGTTCGCAAATAAAGACATTTGAGATCTCCAGTACGAAGTTAGTTTTGGTTTATTATGTTCTTTTACTACACGTTAGATTCTACAGATTACTCGCACTTATCAGTTATATTAATATATCAATTATATCATTATATTGACAAGAAAATGAAGAATAAGAAAATTAATAATTGTGAATACCCACTTTGTGCTGCTTTGCCTATCTCTAGATTTCAATTCAAAGAATCTTTGAAGCAAACGCCTTCTTATCTAAAAGGCGCTTCTAGATTCTATAGCGTTTGCTCCGGATCGTTGATCGAATTGAAAACCAATCTATTGGATAGTTACGTAGAGATTAATAAACGGATGCTTCTAACAGATGTTCTGACCGAGGATAAGTTACGAGAGAACGTGCAAAAACTGGTAAAAATGAAATTTATTTTATTACACAAATGTGCTGAGAACCTTTAATTATTCGCAAACTGTGTACGTTGTTATTTATAAAAATTCAATATGGATGCCGACAATTTTAAACACGATATTAATTACAAACCAGCAATTTCAGTTTAGGTAAGCTTACCTACTGTTGATTTATAATTTCATTCAGCTTTAATCAGCGTATCGCACTGTTGATTGTATACGTGGGTAGGTATTTATATTTACACGAGTATGTGTAAGGACTAAATGAGATCTAAGCATTTATTGCGCGCGGATTTTGGACGTCAAATCATGATCAAGAGTTACGTAAGTACTTATTAGAAATAGATCAGATGGTATGGACTTTTTTTATGAGAGGAAATCCAGTATGGATAGCTGCTTGTTAAAGCCACAGGTTAAAGCAGTTGGTTATGTCAGACTCAAACTGACTAAAACCTCACGGTCCGACTGACACTTTGGCCGGGAGACGCGAGTGGGCGTTGGCATTCTTCCGCAAGATCAAAATATAATATATAATATTAGAAAGTAGAGAAAATAGTGGTCATGACAATTTTGTTCTCAAAGGCTTTTAGTGAGAAAGTGCTTGTCCGATGAAGCAGTTACGCTCTTATTGCTGTGTTCCAGTTAAAAAGATTGAGTTGATGCAGTTATCGTCTTAAACACATCGTTTTTATAGAACGAGGATATGATCAGATCAATCCATCGTTTGTGCTGTGAATTGACCAATTAATATATATTATCAAAGATTTTTTTTCAGATTCTCATTACACTAATAGTCCTCGCGAAGACCGTTGAACCAGCTACAATACAAATAGCTGACGGCGAAACAAGAGATGTCGTCAACAAACATATTAAAAACATGCCCGATATACAAAACCAGTACGTAGTCAACGAAAATTTATCCAAAGCTATATCTCGGTACTTCAACGGAAAAATTAGTATGCTACCGTTGTACAAACTAAGTTTGACAGTCGATAGAAATCCTATAAAAATACCCTGGACTTTAGATGAAGCAAATAATGCAGAAAATTCAAATAGTGAAAGGACTGAGGCAATAAATACTACAACTTAAGTGTCCATTTTCTTTATTATAAGCTCTTTTTATAAGTGACATGACTATGACGATTTAATTACTATGGAATGATGAACACAACATAAGAGCACATTGTACGGCACAAATATTTACATGATAATAATATAAATACAAATATCTATTAATTTAGAGAAAAGCATTTTACTATTGTGATTTTAATAAATTTAAAAAATGAAGGACTATTGTGTAGCTCCATCTATCTTCAGACTTCGATGTACTTTATCATGTAGCGAGATAGATGGCGCTACAGGAGAAATATGTGATAAGATTTTTGTAGCAAATCTCACAGAATTTTAACATTCGTTTCACAAAGTGGTTACACTTATTACCACTTTTCCATCATTACTAGAAAAAAAATCCTACCCAAATGAGTGTTTTTCTTAGTCACACTTCAGTCTAAAACAATAATTCATACAATCATGAACCTCCATAAAAACCGTTCGTATAACAACTCTACTGTACTACATAATAGGTATCTACAATGAATATTCTATCTACACAAACTACTGTTTTTAAAGCAAATGTAATATAGATAAGTACGCGATCTTTCAAAGAATCTTCTGCGTCCCTGTATGCTCCAAAAATACAGAGTAAAAAACTAGAGCAAGTTCTTTGTCATCTAAATGATCCTTGTGATTATACTGAATAAAGCAATTTTGACTTTGACTTTGATCTATTTTATTTTATTCAATCTTTAATCGAATTAAATTAAGAGTTTCAATCGCTTAATTTTGGAGTTTACGAGCCATAAGGAATCGTCCAGTGGCTAAAAATATATAACATAAAACAAAGACTTGTGTAAAACTTGCAAAAACCATGGAAAATTATAGACATGACACTATAACAAAAAATGGTGATTCATTGTTGTTTCAGATTTCTAATTCAAATCTTCGTTTTTTTTTAAAAACAATCTTTAATGTGGGCGAGAGACAAAGGATAAAGAGTGCGTACGATACCAACAAACAAATATTACGGCAAAACACTCTTTATTACTATAAACATAAAGAATAGCACCTTAGAAGTTTACTTGAGCTCGGTAGTGCGGTTGGAACTTATTGTTTTTGACAGATAGTTTCATCTGCCATTTCGCTTGAACTCGCTTCATGAAGTGAATGTCACGTGCTTTTCTGCAAATAGAGAAACATTTACATGAAGTCATATTTTTTAAATTTTATATTTACGTATTAAAAAATTTAGATTATATTTTATGTTAGAACCTAATTCCAATTAATGTGAATCTAAATAAATAGTTTCGTTCCATTCAAGAAAAAATCAGGTACTAATAGCCCAACTTATACCAGGTCATTATGACTTCTTTATCTATTATTTCGTTTAAGGTATTGTTTAACTCGCATCAAATAATATTTGATTGGCTAGATCGTTGTGTAGAGTATGTTTGTGCTAAGATTCGCTAAACAACTCAAATGATCTATGATTTTTTTATACATGATATTAATAAAAGCGTACATGATAGTATACATGATATTTTCAGCGTATTTCTACGCTTTAGTAGCAAGAGTATTTCTTCATCTTTGTAAGTCAAATAAAAAAAATACTTACTTCGCGGCCAATGCTTGTTCCTTCGGTGCCCATCCTAGTGCGCGATAAACTCCGAGTAGTCTGTGAAGTTTCCTATCAGACTTCTTAACAAGTGCCACGCTGTTCTGAGTTATATTCTGCTTGTAGTATCTATAAATCAATAAATAAAAATGACACAGACATTCACACATCAGACACTAGTCCCAGACTAAGCAAAGCTATGTACTATAGGAACTAGATTGCTAATAAAATACATATATTTTTTATACATACATAGAATATATATTAACACTCAGACACATAAAAAATATTCGAGTTCATCATACAAACATATACTAGTTGGTTATCAAACCCACAATATGTAAGGCAGAGCTACTACCAACTGAGCTGTGACGCCTGTCACAGAAATGACAGTCTTTTGTATTGAAAAAAGATCAAACCAATTTGTTTACTATAACATTAGTATTGGAGAACCAGCTAAAGGATTTGTTGACTGACTATCTGTATTTACATATAGTGAACCCACTTAGCAGTTTTGATAAGCAGATTAAAAGCATGTTATGATGACAAAGGTCTAAGACTTATCAATTGTAAATAATGTATGTTAGCACAAGATAGAATAAATAAATACTCTAGCTAAAATCATTATTGATTTAATAAAATTATGGTTTGTACTTAACACAAAATAATTTAATAATATTTTTCTTGTTAACTGGAGAACCTACACAGAAGTCACTTTTTGTGGTAAAGAAGAGATTGTAACCGGATTGGTTATGTAACTTTGATGAACAATAAAACCTTTTTTCTTGCTCAATGTAAAAAAGCTAGCCTATTTTGATAAAACATAAATGTTGGCATCTTACTGTATATGTATTAACAAATAGTTTGAACAGTAGTTACCTCATAAGGGACCGGTGTCCAACAGTTATACCAGAAGGTAGAACCAGCTGGAAGTCATCACCCTGGAGTGCCGTGGGTCCTTCCACCTCCTCATCCATATCCATTTTATCATCACTGTCTTTGTGATCGGGGTATGAAGTACTGAAAGTAGATATCAATATTTTTCTTGTATCTTAATGTCGCAAAATGATTGCTGATCAATAACACAGATAACAGTGCAAGGAAATATCCTCAGAGATCAAAATGAAAATATTTATTTGTGTAACATATAGGTACATACATATTAACAAGGTTGGGACCTTTTAAGTTAAGTACTTGTGTTAGAAGGCCCCTAGACTTTAGATTAATACATTAAAAAGTAAAGTTGTTGTTTTAATTAACTGGCATACTTTGACTTTTTGAAAATAAAATTATTGTATGTGGTTGAAACAAAAAGAAAGGAATATTAACCTGTAGTCATAATAATCTGCATATTCTGCCAAAGCTATGCCTTCATGTAGCATCTTACAGTGACCTTTGGAAACCATGTGTCCTCGGGCTGCCTCCATGGAGTAGAATGTGCGACCTGCTTCATTACACCATAGACACATGAAGCCCTGTGATATCTGTAATCAAGTTACATTTTATTTTTATATATGTGGGACTGATTTAGACAAAAAAGTGTGTAACAAAAATAACAACTGATTAAAAATACTTTGACATTTTCATTACTTCAAGTTGCTTTGTCACTGTTGAATAATTCTTATGAAAAGATAACGGAAAATAATAAGTACAGTTTTTTTTATGAATGGGATATTTATCATGATTTGTGAGTTTGATTATTTTCCAATATTTTAGCACAGTTGCATGCACCATGATCATAGGTCAATCAAGTTTATAAAGTCCAAAACAGTGATAGTCTCAAATATAATAATAAGTATATTAGATAGTTGCATAAATAGTTTAGTGGCAAATATAATTCCAAAGACAAGAGAAGAAAGGCAAATCTTACCTTTTCACCCAAATACAATAATAATCCCTTTACATCAGTACAAAACTCAACATCAGGAATGAAGAATGAATGTGCCTCTGACATGTGCTTGAGGTTTTTGACCATATTCTTGCTATTGTGGGTACAGAACAAACATTGCTTAGGTTTGATAAGTGAATCACTGCCTGGGACACGACACTCATCCCAGTCATCTGAATCAAGCTGAAATAAAAAATTCTTAGGTTATAAACTTAAAAAGTAATAAATATGTTTAAATTTTAAATTAACTTTTAGTAAACGTAAATATTCTTTAAGTGATAACAAACCTCTTCAATATCAGAATCTGTCTCAATATCTTCATCAGCATCATTATTGGGATCAACAACAACAAACTTGCCAGGCTGAGGTGGTTGAGCACTGCTCGCCTCAACTTTTACATAGCTGTCGGTGTCAGATGGACCACTGTGTTCCTCCTCACCATACTGTTCTTCAAGAAGCTTGTGCTTTTTACTGTTTAGATGATTATTATACGCATTCTCTGTATTGAACAACTTTGAGCAATACTTGCAGTATCGGGATTCGTCACGGCTTGCATTTTGTGTAGACTCTCGGTGCTCCTTAGCTCGTAGTTCAAACTCTTCAAGAGTAACGGGAGATATTCCAGCTACCTTCCTCTTCAAATTATACCTGTGCCAGTCTAATTTGTAGTGCTCACGCTGCAATTCAGGCGTTTTGAACATTACCTGGCAGGTTATACACGTATAGGTATCAGTCATTGTGCTTGATATTTGTTCGAATCTAGATTATCACTCGAATTAAACGGAATTGCGGGATAAACTTTATCTTTTTGGATCTTTTGGACTAATAATGATAATGATATGGATGAAAATGCGTGAGATTGAAACGAAATGAAAGTCCGAAACAGTGCGAAAACTGCGATTCAATTATGAAAGATGTTTAATGAAAATGACACTGACAGTACAATTTAATTTTACTTTGACAGGACGAGGCAAGAATCAAGAAGAAAACGACAACAACAACTCTGGCAATATTGTGTCCGAACCGAAACAAAAAATTAATCAATACGTAAAGGTCAAGGCAAGAAAATTTAATACGTACATAGACGACAGTGAATTCAGTGAATTATTGAATTCAAACTCTATTCAACTAGTAGAGAAATAGAAGTAACTGTTTAATCATTTCATGACAACTTAAAGCTATTTTATTCATCAATCGTTTAGTGTTAATTGAAAATGTTGGAAGCAGAAGAAGTTGATGATGATTATTTTACTCCAGTTGCAAGGTAATGTACCTAAATTATAGGAGCCTATTAAAATGTACCTTTATTTCACTTCCGAATCTTCAGATAGCAAAGTTGCAAATTCTATGATTATGACCTTTCCTTTATAGTGCATCTCTTGCAAACATTTTTGGAAAGTCATCGGGAGTGGCAGAAAAAACAGAAAATGAATCATTGAAATACACTCCTCCCAAGCCACACAATGTAAACAAACAGCCAGAATCAAAATCATCAGCATGTATATTTGCTTGTGCTCTTGTAGCCTATGAATGGTGAGTTTGATAAACTTATAATTTTTTATTGTAAATGGACATGAAACCGGAGTTGGTTCTAAGTAACAAGCGTACAGTTCTTTTTTATTTAAACTAAATAATTTGTCAGACATTTGTGAGTTCAAGGTCACTGTTGCGGGCTGTAGAAATTACTATGAACCATTCAAACCTATCTTTAGCTGTTTATAATTTACACTTCCTTTCCAAAATGGTGCAGTCCAGTCATAAACTAAAACAAATGCAGCGAAATGATATGCGCTTTATAATTATCATTTAGTTTAGAAGATTGCAGCAGCAGATTAAATACCTGGTCGATAATATTTACATGGTAATTGTGATTCTATGTGTGAGGCCTTTGTCGAGATTTTATAAATTTTTGCTTTGATCATTATTACCCGATATTTTATTTTGATGTACATCATACATAAGGCACATCAAAATAAAATACCCGTTGCAACATTCCTACCTCAACCAAAAATTGTTTGTTCCGCGACTTTGGATTCTTTAGTAAATATAAGCAACAGCTCCATACTTTGCACTGAGATTTAGCGATTAATTAGGAGATACCAAAATATTATATTATTATGTATCTATGTACTTATTAATAAAAAAACATTTCTACTATTAATAAATGTGTATTATTTAACCTTAATGGAACCAGCTTGGGTTTAAAAGTAATTAGTGGGTCACCTTTGTGACCCACTGATTACTTTTGGTCTCATGGCTCATGGCCTGGCAATTACCTGAACAATGTTTGGGAAACACTGCTTTAGAATAGTTCAAGGAGGGAGGCTATTTTAGTCCTTTAAATTAATAAGATAATATTTAAACTTATCTCATTAAATCATTTATTTCATATTCTAGGCTTAACCAAGAATACCAACAAACAGGAAAAGTTGGCTTTGCAATAGTCAAAATCAAAAAAGCAGGAACACACAATATGATTTTATATGATGCAAATAAAACAGCACTATCAAATGTAGCCTTATCAAACCAATCAAAGGTCACCTTAAAAAACCATAACTTTATTTCATACTATGATTCTAAAAGAAAATATTGGAGCCTCTATGGTAATGAAAATGAAATAAATAAAATCACAGACTTGCTGAAATCATTTGATGTAGTTATTAATACATCAACAGAGACTGATATTAATCCACCAAAGCCAATAATTACAAAGACACAGTCTCTCCAGGATGACAGCACAAAACAAGTGGAAAGTGATACAGATTCTTTAAGTAAGCAGAAAACCAAGGTTTCTATTTTAACTAGAATGGCGAATATGGGTCATTCTGTACTTCCCGCTTCTACTGTCTCTCTTGAAAGAACAAGTGATTCATCAGATACTACTGAAACAGATGATAGCATCGAAGCTATCCGTCACAAACCAATGAGAAAGAACATAGATAAATCCTTAGTAGACCACCAAAAAGTAACTGAAATACTGACGAGTGGAGAATCCTCAGGACACATCACAGATATAAATACTTTTAAAAATGATCAATTGGTACCGTTGGTAAATACCGGTATTATAACAAGTGCTAGTGGAAATGACTTGAATGTCTTTATCACAGAACAAAGAATCAATAATACTGAACTACGAATCAATATAGGAAGAGTGAGTGACAAAATGGATCACTTAGCGGCTAAAATAAATCAGTTAGAATGTAAACACCATAAGGAAGGAACAACTGAAATTAACACTGGTATATTGAATAAACTACTGAGAGAATATGAGAAAAAAATAAAATACTATGAAGATTTGTTCCAAAAAATGGATAAAGATTTAACACCAGCTATGTTGTGTACATACTATAAACAAGCCTCATCACTAACACCTAGTGAGGAAATTTTAAAAAATACAATAATTGTAACCCAAGAGAAGGCTATCAAGGAAAAAAGTGTAGCTAATACAAATCTCAAAAATGAAATTCAGAGTCTTGAAGAGGAAAAAGCTAAGCAAATAAATGATTTACAAATGAATATATCTAAATTGGAAAAAGAACTTTGTTCAAAAGAAACTGAATTAAAAGCTGTTACTGAAGCAAATGTCAGCAACAATTCTAATAGTAATGTTGATAACAAAATAAAAACTCTCATGAATGACACTTATCAAGCTGTTGCATCAAACTTCGAAGATGAAAAGACTTATTCAGGCGAATCTACTAAAAAAATCATTGCTATGGTCATAAAAAAAGTGACCATCAGTGCCCTGAATGACCCATAATGTACTACATACTTGATATAAATATTCTTGACAAGATAATCATTTTATTAAGTATAGCTGTTATAAACAATTATCTAACTTCACAGCATTATTGTAGCAGACAGCTACCAACTGTCAAATAGCCAGTTAAAATTAAAATCTCCTAACTTGAACTACTGTTTTGAAAAAGTCATATTATGTCTAGTTAATATGTGTATCGTTATATGTGTAGATGTTATAAACAATTATATAGCCTTACAGCATTATTGTAGCAGACAGCTTCTAATTAAAATCTCTTAACTTAAACTACTATTTGGAAAAAGTCATATTATGTCTAGTTAATATGTGTATCGTTATATGTGTAGATGTTATAAACAATTATGTAGCCTTACAGCATTATTGTAGCAAACAGCTTCTAATTAAAATCTCTTATCTTAAACTACTATTTTGAAAAAGTCTTATTATGTCTAGCTTAATATGTGTAGAAGTTATAAATAATTATTATCTAACCATAGAACATCATTGTAGCAGACAGCTACCTATTGTCAAAGAGCAGGTTAAAATTTTAATATTTTATCTTAAACTATCTACTGTTTTACAAAATTCATTATTATGTCTAGCTTAATATGTGTATTGTTATATGTGTAGATGTTATACATAATTATCTAACCATAGAGCATTATTGTAGCAGACAGCTACTAACTGTCAAAGAGCAGGTTAAAATTTAAATATCTTTTCTTAAACTACTGTTTTACAAAATTCATATTATGTCTAGCTTAATGTGTATCATTATAATATGTGTAGATGTTATAAACAATTATATAGCCTTACAGTATTAATATAGCAGATAGCTACAAACTGTCAATGAGCAGGTTAAAATTGGAATCTCTTATCTTAAACTACTGTTTTACAAAATTCATTATTATGTCTAGCTTAATATGTGTACAAGTTATAGATAACCATAGAGCATTATTGTAGCAGACAGCTACTGACTGTCAAAAAGCCGGTTGATTTTTAAATCTCTTATCTTAAACTACTGTTTTGAAAAAGTCATATTATGTCTATTTTAATATGTGTATCGTTAGATGTGTAGATGTTATAAACAATTATCTAACCTTACAGCATTATTGTAGCAGACAGCTACTAACTGTCAAAGAACAGGTTGAATGAAATTTAAATATCTTATCTTAAACTACTGTTTTGAAAAATCTTATTATGTCTAGCTTAATATGTGTATCGTTCTAAGTGTAGATGTTATAAACAATTATCTAACCTTACAGCATTATTGTAGCAGACAGCTACTTCCTGTCAAAGAGCAGGTTGAAATTTAAATCTCTTATCTTAAATTACTGTTTTGAAAAAGTCATATTATGTCTAGCTTAATATGTGTATTGTTATATGTGTAGATGTTATAAACAATTATCTAACCTTACAGCATTATTGTAGCAGACAGCTACTTCCTGTCAAAGGGCAGGTTGAAATTTAAATATCTTATCTTAAATTACTGTTTTGAAAAAGTCATATTATGTCTAGCTTAATATGTGTATCGTTATATGTGTAGATGTTATAAACAATTATCTAACCTTACAGCGTTATTGTAGCAGACAGCTGCTACCTGTCAAAGAGCAGGTTGAAATTTAAACATCTTATCTTAAATTACTGTTTTGAAAAAGTCATATTATGTCTAGCTTAATATGTGTATCGTTATATGTGTAGATGTTATAAACAATTATCTAACCTTACAGCCTTATTGTAGCAGACAGCTGCTACCTGTCAAAGAGCAGGTTGAAATTTAAGTCTCTTAACTTAAACTACTATTTTGAAAAAGTCATATTATGTCTAGTTAATATGTGTATCGTTATATGTGTAGATGTTATAAACAATTATATAGCCTTACAGCATTATTGTAGCAAACAGCTTCTAATTAAAATCTCTTATCTTAAACTACTATTTTGAAAAAGTCTTATTATGTCTAGCTTAATATGTGTAGAAGTTATAAATAATTATTGTCTAACCGTAGAGCATTATTATAGCAGACAGCTACCTATTGTTGAAGAGCAGGTTAAAATTTAAATATTTTATCTTAAACTACTGTTTTATTATATATATTTGTAGAAGTTTTACATAATCTATCCATACAGCATTATTGTAGCAGAAAGCTACTTACTGTCAAAGAGCAGGTTAAAATTTAAATCTCATATTTTGGACTACTGTTTTGAAAAAGTCATATTATGTCTAGCTTAATATGTGTATTTTTATATGTGTAGAAGTTATACATAATCTATCCATGCAGAATTATTGTAGCAGACAGCTACTGTCAAAGAGCAGGTTAAAATTTAAATCTCTAGTATGGATCCAGAAAGGTGGGCTCAAGGAGTCTCAGGCATGATACCCTTAGGGGGTAGAAGACAACGACGCCCGAGAAAGCGTTGGTGCGACGACCTGAGGGCTTAGTCCGAGCTTGCATTTTAAAACTCCCTACTCTCGAGCCGAGAGTCGTCTCTCGGATCTCTCTCTCTACTTCTTACAAAAATATAAGGACATCCGAGAGACGACTCTCGGCTCGAGAGTAGGGAGTTCTAAAATGCAAGCTCGGACTACGGCCTCTGGACTCCTTCGACCGGGAATGGGCAGGGTTAACTAGCGATAGAAAGAGGTGGAAGGAGAGAGGGGATACCTTTGCCCAGCTGTGGAACAGAACAGCGTAGGTTGATAAAAAAATCTAAAACTACTGTTTTGAAAAAGTCATACCTATTTTGAATAAAGTTATCGTACCTATTTATTGATTAGACCTGTTTTATTGACTAACATACCTAAGTACCTATCAAGTATTTGCTCTATTTAGGATGTTGTAGGTAGGTAGTTTAAGCAGGCAAGATTTATTATAAAGTAAGATTTAGCATCCCCAGCTAAATCTGCAGCAACGAAATCAGGCGTTAAATTAGGTGGTATCAGATTGTTTACTCGAATGAATGCTTCATTTTTCTTTCATTCTGTTTTCACACATGAAATGAACATTCTGTTATTTCTTTGTCTATGTCATCGAATGAAGTTGTGCGTCCACATTAATTGAATCTGTTTACGAAGGACAAGCGGACTTATTATTTTTTTAACAAAATAAATGTTATTTGTCTATTTTGAAGTGAAAACTTCTTTAGCGGCGCTGGGTGGGTAAAAACTTTCAAACTCGCGTCAGGGTCACGTGACGTCGAAAAAGCGTAAGATCTTATTTAATTTTTATACATTGCTCGTAAAACAAGAGACGACAAAAGAACACACTTGCGGTCACGCGACGTATGACTCAAACAATTAAATGAACTAGTGTTGTGGCGACATCGTACAAGGCGAGTACAAGGCGCTGCCAACACGCGGTGCGGTGCGGAGCGCGGGGGCGGAGGACCGAGCAGCGGCACTCGCGCGCCGGCAGCCGACAGACGCTCTGAGCACCCTCGCACGGGAAACACGTATCGCTCGCCGCGCGCGCATAACCAGATAGACGCTATTATATCGTACGAATCGTTTCGCCTAACTTGTATTTAACTGTATCGCTTCCATCTTATTGAAGTGAAAACTCAGTCAGGGTCACGTGAATCGTGACGTTCATCGAACGTGACGTTCATCATTCGTTGTCTTCGTCGTTGTGTCAATGTCAATGACATGACACAATCACAATGACACAGACACATTCGCGCTTGCGCGAAAGTGTCTGTGTCAGTGTGTCTTCGTTGTCTTCGTCGTTGTGTCACATTCGCGCTTGCGCGAATGTGACACAATGACATGACACAATCACAATGACACAGACACATTCGCGCTTGCGCGAATGTGTCTGTGTCATTGTGATTGTCATTGTCATTATGACGACTGCGGTTATATTTTTGAAGTGAAAACTTAAAAGTGAAAACACATTCGCGCTTGCGCGAATGTGTCTGTGTCATTGTGATTGTCATTGTCATTATGACGACTGTGGTTATATTTTTGAAGTGAAAACTTAAAAGTGAAAACACAACGTTAATATTGAAGTTTTGACTTCTGCCGGCACTCCCGGAGTGCTACCATTTTTTGAATGAAAATCATTTTAGCGAAAGTGGCTTTTTTAATGCTCAACATGAAAAAAGGTTAAAAATATCCGCGATAAAAAAAAGGTTTGCTAGTGTAATCTGTGGTCACAGTACCCAACCCAATATCGAAACAACTAGCAATGAATGTATGAAACGGATGATCAAAATCTGGAATGCGATTCATACAAACAGAGGGCTTAGTCTGAGCTTGCATTTTAAAACTCCCTACTCTCGAGCCGAGAGTCGTCTCTCGGATCTCTCTCTCTATTTCTTACAAAAATATAAGGACATCCGAGAGACGACTCTCGGCTCGAGAGTAGGGAGTTCTAAAATGCAAGCTCGGACTACGGCCTCTGAGATTTGTAGTAAATAGTAGAGAACTTCTTTGAGTGTTGCACAGAGTGTTTACATATTCCTAAAAAAAACTAAATAAAAAAATTAATAAAGACTAGGAAGTCTATAAGATATTATGTTCCTTGTTCCTAGTTCAGTCAGAGACGAACTTTCGATTATTAATTTTATACATTCTATGAATAGGTGTGATAAATATTGGTTTGGTAATCATTTGAAATAAAACACTACAAAGTTATTTGTTTGCAGTTCTTCGATATCTCATCTTCAAATACATTATCAAATAGGGTAGGGTATTGGTATGGAGCACTCTCAGGAAGATCTCAATATTTCACTGAATCAGTATAAAGATCAGGTAAATAATCTTTGTTTCGTTTCATGATAGACTTTTAGAACTTTTTCATACATACTTATAATATCTAAAGTTTTTATAGATGTTTTTCCTATCTCTAAAATTATTTTTCAGCTGGCTTTAGTAAATCAGACACTTGGAAATGTTTCGGATGAAACCGAACGTGAATCTCTAGTGACCCTTCAGTCAGACTTGGAACAATTAATACAGCTCACACAGGAGAACCTGGACTCTATAGGTACCAGTACCATTAGTACTGAAGTACCAAACGAAGCACCAAAAGAATTGGATGACGAATATGCACTCTTTATGGTGAGGTGAAATCATATTGTATTGTTATTATCAAATGATTTTCTCATTGTTTTCTAATAATATCTGTAAGTTATAGTTTAAACACAGATGTTTAAACTATTACTCTACTACAGATAATCTGTAACCTTTTTGTAACATTTGAAACCATTTACTTAAGTAATGTAATGTAAACAAAAGCAGCTGTTCATCAATTTATATTTATTAGAAGAAATTAGTATACATCCATATAATGAGTCAGTACCTCACTTTTTTATATTTGATATTATTTAATAAAACTTGCTTTAATCATTTACAGGAAGAGATGGCAAAAAGTGGTGCATATGAACCTGACTGTGATACAAATAATGCAGATCCTTCTAATAACAAAGAAAATCTAGAAAATAATGAAGATATTGAAGTAACTATGCCACACTTTCTGATTATAGCTTTCACTAAACTTACACTTTCTACAATTTTCCCAAAATTCTAATCAAATGACTTACTAAATTAATTATTTTCTATGTACACAGGATGAACTTGCAAGTCTTCTCGGTATGAAGTGTGCAGTGTACCACACCCATAAGTGGGGTGGTGAACCGACCCTTCACAATGCAATGGTCAGTTCAGTAGTTCCCAGAGGAGATGATGACCAATTCAAAGATCTGCAGGTAATAAAGCTCAAATCAATTATGATCTAAACTTGACAAACAACTTATAATATTCTTAAAAATCACAATTGTTAACTAATGGTTATCTCAATTATTAGGAAAAATTGCATTCATTATTTTTATATTGACTATGTAATTAGTGTATGGCACATATTCTATGCTGAGGGCTAATTACAAGTCAGTGTTTAAGAAAGCCAATTGCAAAATAAAAATGAGTAGTTGTCAGTAAAATGTTGCAGAGATTTGCAGCTTAGTATCACTTTAGCACTTGACTTCCTTGAATTCATTGCAATTTTAATGCTTCATTATTTTATAATTCGCATTTTCGTAAGTTAGTAAGTTTTAGTGTTGTTAATGTATATTGTTCTATTTTTCATTATTAGCAATGTTTTTTTTATTGATGTATATAATTTTAATGACATTTATATAAGACATTCTAATACGATATATAATTGTTCAATAATAAATAAATAAATAATTGGTTGATTGCAGGTCCATGTATTATTTACACATCCAACACACACAGAAATGTTGCCATGTCCTTTCTTCCTTGACGGAGAGTGTAAATTCAATGATGAACAATGTAGGTGAGTTTTATACTTTACTAACAACTTCAAAACTGCTTTTCGCAGTTTAAATAGCCGCATTTGGTAAAGATAGAGAAAATACATAATGTAATTTTAAATATTACATATGATCATACCAATACTTATTAGTTAATTATTGAATGTATGATATTTCATTCCATCATATAGAATGAAAATCGGCAATCTATCATTAATAAATATGTACCTACTTACTTATTTTTTAGATATTCACATGGCGCAATAGTACCTTTGTCTGGTCTGAAAGAAGCCATTGAACCAAGTTTTGATTCATTGAAAATTGGAAGCAGAATTCTAATGAAGTTGAAACCACCAGACGATGAAGTTAGTATACAAATCCTTATTGAGATAAACTAACCTACAGTAATAATTAACCAATTAAATAAAAAAGCGAGTGCAAAAATGATAAATGTATGAATTTGCCTTGAATTTCAGGATATAACCTTAACAAAGAAAAGCACAGAAAAGTACCATCTATGGCATAGAGCTGTAATTACCAGTATAGACCTAGAAAAAAGAGACTGCTCGGTAAAGTTAGAACATGGTGTCAAATCAGGCGAAAAGAGAAAAGCAACGGCAGAAGAATATAATGTTTGTATCGAAGATATATTTCCATTGAATAGTGAGTTTTTCAACCAAATTTTTGAGATTAACTCTGCCACTTGAAACGCGTCCATTCGAAGATACTAAAGCCTTGAATAAAGCAGACTATAATCTTATTGACCACCTTGTATTACAAAAACGAATTATAATTATGCTAATTAAGCTTTTCCGTATTCAATAGCTTTATTTTTATTTATTTGCAGCTGAAGATGATGAAGATTCTTCATCAGATGAAAGTATAAGTGACACAGAGTACCCTGATAACAAATCTATGAGAACCGACACTGTCAGCCAATCTTTGATTGTTGAAAAAACCGGCACAGCAATGGGAGGGTGGGAACGTCATACAAGAGTGAGTATGTATACATTTTTATTCACATAGCTTAAATTATATACTACCTACAGCAAAATGATTATTTTTTTTTTTAATGAAATCATTAACTTTATTCACAAACAAACTTACGACTATACAGTATTTACAAAATGTACATAGACATAAAAAATGATTACACTACATATATAAAACAGCAGCAAAGAAACAGGGCTTCCCGGTACTTTAGGATTCAGATTCGACTTTGTTTTGCTGACACACTCAATATTTGACTACACTCAATTAGTAAATACGTACACCCAGTCATATTACAAATATTTGTGTTCATCACAAACATTTGCTCTGGGTGGGAATCGAACCCACGACCCACAGCATGGAAGGCAGAGCTACTACCTGAGCTGTGACACCTGCCAATTATTAATTGTCATCTTCAGGGTATTGGATCAAAACTGATGTTGGCGATGGGCTACATTCCTGGTTCCGGGCTGGGTGCAGCGAGCGACGGCCGCGTGATGCCGGTTGAGGCGAGAGTTCTGCCGGTCGGCAAGAGTCTGGATCAGTGCATGGCGATATCGGAACGACACGCGCAAGATCCTATGAAGGTATTTATTTGTAAATTACTGTATCTTGGACATAGAATTTGCTACAATAATAGATACGGATTCTGAATGGATTACCAATTGTTATTGTAAATTTTGATGAAGTTGTTCTGTATGTGATAATATGGCTTTAGCTTTGAAATATGGCAGATGTTACTTCTAAATATTTTAGTGATTTAGCTGAGTTTTTTTTGTGTATAAATTTACAAAACTGATCATGCATTACCTCCATATTTAACTGCTAACTTTTCAGAGAAATGCTCAAAAACTGTTTACATTTAGGTATATACCTAACTCCTATATTTTATATTTTACAGGTAGAACAAAGATTGCAAAGACTCCAGAAGAAAGAAGAAGAGCGAAACAAAAGAGCATATGAAAGAGAAAAGGAACGAGAGAGAACAAACGTTTTTAACATAATCAATCAAACATTAGGAGATTGTTCTGAAGGCCCATCAGCGCCATCTATAGATGTAAAACAATCTACCAACAAAGATTTAAATATAGAGCAGTTCAAAATTACTGAAGATTTGAAAAAACTTGAACGGGATGTTATTAAACTGAATAGTTCTTTAGGAAAGTACCCGTCAGGTACACCCGGGTATAGAAACATTGCGGTACAATTAGCAGAAAAAAATAAAGAACTAGATTCGCTCAGACGAAGAGATAGCCAGATAACTAGAGAACAGAAACAGAGGAAAGATAAAATGAAAATGACGGTGTTTTAGTGTCTTACATTTAAGTGTAAATTCTTTTGAAACAAATATTTTAGGGTTTAAGTTATAGGTATAATTCTTGTTATTGTTTGTTTATGCGACAAGGAGCTGTAGCGTATTGTTGAGAGCAATAAAACCATACAAATAATTACAAATTTCTTTATTTACATTAATGTGTGATGTTTTAGTTTAAAATAAGCGTACATGACATAAAATTACAATTAATATGTGAAATATTTTTCTATAAATTAGATATTTGTACTATCACTCAATTACAAAGTACTTAACCAAAGTTAATGGGAGTGTGACTTGCAAAAAACATTTGCTGTGGTTTAATTAAAAATGATTTTATATTTTAGTGACAGTGGGTCAAAAATGGTTTTAAATCTAAATTATTCACCCAATATTATAACTATACCTACTTAGGTATGGAATTAAGGCTGACATATGCCTTTTTCATAACAATATCGAAGCTTTACTTCGTATATTAGATTTTACTAAAACATTTAATTTTAATATAACTATAAAAATGAGTATAAGAATGTTAAATATAACAAGTTAAATGTTGCATTACAATAATTATGTTGACATAAAATACTAAAATTCCTTAAAATTGCTACATGAGCAAGGTATTTGTACTTTTAAGCTGATTCGCAATAGTGATGTAAGTATAATAAAAGCACTATGCCAATAAGATCTAATTGAGAGAAATTGGCTAAAAGAAGACCCACTGTAAGTACATCCCTAGACTGATAATGTACCAATATCTTCGTCAGTGAACCATCGTGACCATTACATGTATTAGTCGGCAATTATGTTGAACTCAGTCTCTCTCATCTCAACAAAAAAATGTGACAATCATCGTAACGGTACCGTATTCGAATCTCACTACATGGCAATGGCAGTTTGTATGCAGATTGCTACTGCGTTACCGCGCAGTGTGTCTCGAATATAATCACATATATGTGTCGATAACACCATTTCTCATAACTTATCGATAAAACGGTAAAACTAGTCTATTTTATTGAGAAATTACGTTTTTCGACGCATCCATGATTGTGGCCATGTTACTATTACGATATGACATATTTACGATTGCCACATTTTTTTGCATTGATCCCTCATCATTTGGTGAGTTCCCAACCAGTCACACCAAATCCAGTCACACTGTGACTCGTTGGGAAAAAAATTCCCAACGAGTCACACTGTAACTCGTTGCAACTTTCTTTTTAAAAAAAGTTCCCAACCAGTCACACTTTTGTAACAGTGTGACTCGTTGGGAAAAAAAATTCCCAACGAGTCACACCAATTTATATTTACGAAAATGAAAATGACTTTTCACTTAAAACTAGGTGTATGTTATTTTATTTATTTTTATCAAAAATGGCAGATATAGTGTATTGGTAGAAAAAAAGTGCTTTGCAGAAAAAGATAACATCCGACATTTAATACTACTCACTGCTTCTATAGTAAAAAAAGACGTGTGGCACTCGGGGACTGCCGCAGTAAAGCTATTGCATAGCATTTTTTGCTGGATTACGCATGCACAGTGTTAGGTTATTTCGTTACGGAATTTCTGGATTCGGTCTCCACGCTCAAGGCCTGCGATAGAAGCTATGCAGTAGCTTAAAAAAATTAAGTTGGAGTGTTTAAGATACTGATAGATAAAACGGTGGTGATGGCCAAGTCCAAAGCCACAAAAGTTTGAGGTCATGAATGTGGTCATGCACGTGCCTTCGGCTTACAAAATACCAATAACTGCATCGTATTTTCATAAATCTTGTAGTTTAGGAAAACTCGATACTTACTTATATAGTCTTATTAATACATATAATGTATCTTTATTAACTTTTGATTAGTACACCACAAGAAGAAGAAGAAGTACATCGCTCAAATATATTATAAAATGTACTCATATAAAACAAACAACAAATATTTGCAGATCGTACAAACATTTATCCCAAGGTGGGAATCGAACCCGCAATCTCCCGCGTCGCAGGCGGACCTACGCCCGCCGCGCCACATCGGTCGTCAACAAATTTGTTGTAAATAAATATACATGACTAAACTTACTAAACTTTTAACTAACTTGATTTAAGTATTGTATTAAGCTATTGCATAGCTTCTATCGCGGGCCTTGAGCGTGGAGATCGAATTCAGAAATTCCGTAACGAAAATAACCTAACATTGCACATGTGGAATCCAGCAAAAAATGCTATGCAATAGCTTGACCGCGGCATTCCCCGTTTACTCCCACCTGTTCTGTTGAATAGTTCTGTTGACAGAACTACTGGGATTTTTTTCCGTTTACTCCCACCTGTTCTGTTGAATAGTTCTGTTGACAGAACTACTGGGATTTTTTTCCCCATTAGTTCTGTCCACAAAACAAATGGGAATACAATGCTCACTAGTTCTGTTGGTAAATCAATATTTTTGGATTTTACCTTTAAAACCAAAAGTACCTACCAGGCTAGCAGAAGCATAAGGTGGTTTAGCAATTCAATTCATTAAAATATATTTATAACCACCGCTTACTAAGTTCTGCTCACCTGGTACTTTTGATTCAAATACTCTTTTATTCAAATATTTTCATGAATTCCAAAAAATAATAAGTATGGATCGTATAGCCTTAACGAACCTCTTTTATAATTCTGCTTTCCTGGTACTTGGCTCCCTAAAATGTAGTAATAATGATGAGTCCGAAGGCATGTATTTTGATTTTTTGCAAGAGCTCTTTTACGCGAAGAGAAAATATTTTTTTCAGAGCATTGTATTCCAATTTGCTTTGTGGACATAACATATCACAAAAAAAACCCAGTAGTGTTATTATTAGTACAGATAAAAGTCAGGTGTAAAGCGTAGTCTTTTAAGTCACAGAACTAATGGGGGAAAAAATCCCAGTAGTTCTGTCAACAGAACTAATCAACAGAACAGGTGGGAGTAAACGGCATTCTCTGAGTGCCACACGTTTTTTTTATTATTATTATGATTAATAAAGACATTTTGAAACAAAAAAAATTCTAAATGGATACTACAGCGCCATAAGTGGCAGAACAAAAATTCTTATGAGCAACAAATCCATTAATTCTCTAATACAGTACCTACTTTAGTTTTAATACAGTTTAGTTATTTGTTCAAGTCAATATGGTTCCATATTTTTCAAATCTTTTTTATTTTTTCGTAATTATAAATAAACATATTTAATTTAACGAAATATTTTTTTTTGGTTCATTACAAATCATTTTCATTTATAAAAATTAAATAGGTGTGACTCGTTGGGATTTTTTTTTCCCAACGAGTTACACTGTAACTCGTTGCAACTTTTTTTTGAAGAAGATTTCCCAACCAGTCACACTTTCGTAACAGTGTGACTCGTTGGGAATTTTTTTCCCAACGAGTCACAGTGTGACTGGATTTGGTGTGACTGGTTGGGAACTCACCCATCATTTGAATATAAATCAGTAAATTTTCATATAATCACACAGACAGTATATTTCAGTTAACCAAAAAGGAACTGATGACCCGATTTTCGCTTCGCTGTCCGTGCTATTTAACAATTTTCGATGGTTGCGAATAGATAAGGCTGATTTCAGAACATCGACATACTTGCAGTAATCAGAGTTCAACTAACTTGCCAACCACTACACTACACGTCATGTAAAGATTCGGCTAAACATGCTAGCATGTGTAACTGCTCCCACAACTGCATAACAATACTTAATGTATCTACCTACATTACTTACCTATGCTTATGCATTGAAATTCATTTCCTAAACTTCATCACAGAGACTGAACCTAATCAAGAAAAAACCATTGAACCGTCACCATCCATTCTCGCCTAACATACTATTTGAAACGTATTCAAAAAAAAATGTCTACACGTAATATAATACAATAGAGAGTGATGAACAAAAGAGAGACATTATTTGTACTAAACTAAACGTCTTGGTAAATAATAAGTAAGTACACGCATGAGACTCTGCCTCGCCATAAATTATACTATAGTTATGATGGATAGCGTTTGTGATGTCTTTCCTACGTATTTTGTGTTCGGGCCGCTTGTCGACAGTGGCTACTATTCTGTTCTTTCATTTTTCTAATCAACCTAATTTGACTGCATTAAAAATCTCTCATTCTCATAAACTAATTATGACAGGTATAACTTTTATGCTGTCAAGTTAGTCGAGAAAAATAAAACAAAAGAATAGAGCCCAGAGTGAAACTAAAAACAAATGAGATTCGCTGTTTCAGGGTCGATTTCGTGGCACGGTGCTTTGAAGCTGGCATTTGAACGGCATTAAGTTCCCAACTGGTTTAAAAGTCTCATAGTCCTCAAACCGTCGAGTAACTCTTCACTAGATAAGTCCTGACTGCATAAGTTCAGGCTATACCGTAGTCCGCAGTCGGTTCACTACGTATTCCATCGTAGAATTGATATTGTCGAAAACTGGGACTCCGGAACGACGCGCTAAATCCGAGAGGTAATGTCGACCCCGATTGTAATCCTTGACTGCGCATTCACTGTACTGTAAAAAAAGAACTCGGTTAGATTCTATGGTGGTAGATAGTAGATTTTGATAAGGTCGCTCATCAAATTAAACAGAAATACTAAATAAATAAAAAAAATACCGATATAGGTAATAAATATTTTTCCGCACTTAAAATTTTACACAAGTATTTATCACGTCAGATAAAACCGTTACTCACACATAACAGTTTCAACTAATGCGTCTGATGTAACTAATGTAACTTCAACAAATAAATACTTACATTGGTGACCTTATTAGGGTCCATAGGTTGCACTAAAAGTACGGTTGCTGTAGGTCGCAGGCCCATATAGTGCGCGGCTAACACCATGGCAGCGAAGCAAGGCGCCTCCGCACTCATAGAAAATACCAGAATCCGGGAACCCAATAGTAGATCTTCGTCGTACGTTCCTGAAAGAGATTGCAAATGAAAATATAATACTTGTCTATGATTCCCGGAGAGGGAATATTCTATCTTATGAAAGAGAGTCTTAGGTCGATTTGAATTTACATAAAGCGAAGTCAATTTGTGTATTACCAATTATTCCAAATGACCAAGTAAGTAAGTCCATAGTTTTGCTATCAAGCCGACCATCGCATAACTTTTTGTTTTTATTTTTAAGTTGTAATATACACTCAATTTAATCTATTATATTTTACTTAATTGAGTCTGTACTAACTACAGAAAATATGCGAAGGCCAAATAAAAAGTCACTGACATAATAAATTAATGGAGATCGTACTAAATTAAAATAGTACGCCCACGTTACAATAATTATTACAAAATATGTCATGAACATTGTTTTTGTGATACTTTGGAATTGATATCTAAAGTAGTAACCACAAAAAAACAGTGAAACCTACACACATCAATGCCAAAACATAGAACACTTATATTTTAATTAGCTGATGGAGTGATCCTGCGATAAACATCAAAATAATTGATGCAAATGGATTCAACTCTACACGACACAAACATAACATCATGATGATGAAGCTAGTACTATTGTACTATCTGTGGTTTGTTTTTGTAATAGGTAGTAACTAGGTTTAAAAAAAATATTTACTACTGTGTGATGCGTACCGTATGCTACGATAAAATGCATTGTGAAACAATCAAACAGGAAGACATACTGGAATTCACGACTGAGAACATATAAACACCTAGTAATTTTTTGGGGCTAAGCTTCGCAAATAAATATGAGCTGAGCAACCTTACGTTACGTTATAGTAACGAAATCCTTTCCTACTAGGTTTATTTGTGACGAGTAGAAAGTGACCCTAAGCTGCATAAATCATCTAGAATATATTTGTTTTAAGTTAGTTTTCAAATAGAAAGTTATTTGTGTAAAAGATCGCCCACGCGTCGCTAACGAGGTTACATTTATCTACAGGTCAATGAGTCGATTTCACTGTGACTTCGCAAGTTGAGAAGTATCTATCTTTACTCAATACTCAATTCATTTATTGCGATAATCATAGATTTAAATCGTTAGATATGCCCTTACCGTAGCTGGAACCTCGCCGTTTGTTTCCAACACGAAATAGGATAGGTCGCTCATTTGGAATCAGTGTACATCTAGACACAGCGCAAGTCGGACGTATTGTTAGGTTGCTGTTTTTTATGATAAGTGCCACAAAATGCCATCTTGTGCATTTCGCAAATGCCACAATAATTCAAAAAATACAAATAAAGCCAAAGGTGTAACATTTCACTCGTTAGTATTGCGATTTACTTAAATAATTATTTTTTTCTTCCGCTGACAAAATAAACAAATCCAAATATGGCGAGTGCACGAAAGAGAAAGTAATGTTTGCAATTATTGTTAGAGAAAAAGAGATGACACTATTTTCTCGGTATCTCTTCGATCGTCAACTCAACTGCACAAATAGGTAGCGTCAGCAGATTCAAAAAATATAATTATTAAAGTTGGATGTCTGGACAAATTCATTAACAAATTACTAGCCTGTGTTCGCGATTTCTTTCGCTTGGAATTGTTTTTTTGGCAACATAATTATTTAATTTACACTGTTTCAGCCGCACACATATAAAAAAAACGCTAAAATATACCTACATAATTTTTTGAACTTATTTTAGTTTAATATTTTTAACCGCCTTAAAAAAAAGGATTCATGGATGTTGTATAAACATCGATGTTTTACTGGAAAACATCGATGTTTTAACATCGATGGGTTGACTACGATATCATCGAAACATCGATGTTACTAGAATAAAAATGACAACTTCAATAATTAAAACATTTTATAAATATAATAGACAGTTTTATTTGTTTCCAAAAACATCGATGTTTTTCTAATATTATATGATAATATAATTGTATTTGTTTTATTTTTCTGATGAGTTTGCTGACCGTACCAACCAACACAGATTGCACACTTTTTAGACATAAAAAAAACCATTTTCAAATTTAGGGCTACTTACGATCTTAGTTTTTTCATAAAAGTGTGTGCAATATGATTGCACAATAACTGATAATGATAACAATTAGGTTTATTGGCAAAATCACTACAAAATTAGCTAAAGAGTCAATACTCCTTAGTGTGCGTGCGTCTGCATTTTGTTTATACACATGTAAAGACAATGCCACAGTTGTTGGTGGCAGGGCATATCTAACGATTTAAATCTATGGCGATAATATGGTTAAACTAGTTGTTACAATAAAATTTGGTACAACATATAACCCTGTTTGAGGGCACTGCTAATAGGATGGTAGGCAGACCGAGTTTTGTTTATAAAATGGTATTGATTAAATTGTATGTCGCCACAAATTAGAAATTATTATATTATAATTAAAAGCCAATGTCATATGAATTCCTATCTATATATCTACCATTTGTATTAATCAGAAGAATTATATTTTTGAAATTTAAAAATGATCTAACACTACTTCAATATGTACTTAATAAAACAATTGTGGTAAGCGCAAACAATAGACACTAAAATGCAAGATTAACTAAATCGTCAGTCCTTATTAATAAAAATATATTTAATGTGAATCGTAAATATTCAAATATTTATTTACGTATTGAAAAAGTAAGTCCAATTTATGAAGCTTGCGCATTTTCTTTCGTCATGCGTCTGCGTTTTCATTCATGACGAATAACACTAGTAGGTGTGTAGATAAGTGCTTGTTTAAACCTATAGTAAGATGGACAGTAGGTATTAGGACGGACGTGACGAGGGTCTGACGCATTTGTTTGTGGTTTGTTATGACATGACATTCACAGGTGAAACAATTTCTTGGAAGAGTTTTTGCAAAGTTAATTTAACGTGTCGGTGGCTTTGTTCAGGTTTTGAATGTCAGTCAAGGTTCGTTTACCTAAAGATTACTTGCGTAGTTATATCGGTTGATGACCAATAGCATATTGTTAGATACAAAAAAATATTGAGCAAAAAAGGTGTGCTTCAAATAATATTAATGGATTATTTCTCTCTACCTACGATTAATTGATAAATGAATAATTTAGTGCTTGTAGTAGTCGGCAAGTATGAATGTGCGTGATGATTGCGTTTATAACTTTTTTTGATTTTAGTAACCCGAAATAACACAAATAAATTGCCTTTATAAACAACGCAACAACAAAAAATATTACCTATCAAATTTATGTAGTAATGATATTATGATAAAATGCTTATAAATTAATTATTTTTTTTTATGCCTCAGCAGGCAGACGAGCTTGCGGGCCTGATGGGAAGTGGTCACCGCCGCTTCAATATTCATTTCTTAGAACCATAGTACTTATATTATGTACTACCATATCACTGCTAAGAATGACTTATAAAACCAAATTATTTACCTTTAAAAGGCTGCGGCGTAACATCCTCCGTGACGGAATAAAAGTCAGATGCGCTGAGTCGGTCGGTTCTCTCAGAACTGGGCGCTTTCTCTCTTATTTGTACATCATCAACATCCGTCAGGGGGTCAGACCGGGGCTTCTTGTCCCGTCGCGGAGACTCCGGGTGAGTTGGGGCGGATCGACGGGCGGGGGTGGAAAACATACGAGTGTAGTCATTGGCCCGGGGTATCGTGTATGTTAAACCTTCGCGTTTAAGAACGTCTTGAGGTCGCGTGCTGTTGATCTGTAATGAATAATTCAATGAAATTTGGAATGATAATACTACTTTTCTAATGGGTCAAAGTCAAAGTCAAAACTACTTTATTCAGTAAAATCACAAGGATCATTTAGAATCGTCTTACATACTAGGTGATTCTAGGTGCCAGTTCCACGCGACCAGAGCCTAGAAGAACGGGCAAGAAACTTGGGATTAGGTAGCGTTGAGTGAGATGTAAGTACATAATTTATTTACGAAACTAATAAGTACTTGCGCAGTCGATATTTAAAGGGAGGGGGTTCGTAAAAGCTTAATAGTCAGAGCACTGATTTATGTTATTTGTTTAGTTATTGTTTTGCAGAATTTAAACCAGCTCGTTCAGTCACGCAATCGTTTTAAAAGTATAATTAGATCATAGTTTATACAATAATAAAAGGCTGTTATTTATTGAAGTTTTAATGAGTTTGGTTGCGTGTGCTTATTTATAAAATTGTTGTCTCGGTTATTAGGTCTACTTATCGCGTGCTCATTTTAATTAGACTGCATATTTGTTACTGCTGATTAGCATACCGACAAACGTTTTGCTTCTAATCAAAAGGTGGATCTGGAATCGTTGCAAATAGCTAACGTCATTTGTTTTTTTTCCTGATTGGTTATTACGAATAAATGTGATTATCGTAAACTTATATCGCTTAGGTAATAACTGCGAATTCATTTGAGATCAGGCTTTAGAGTAATAGAGTAAAGAGCGTTTTAAGTAGTTCTTAATGTAGATATTGTCATCTATGTTTTAATTTAAGATTGTCGTTTTATAATATGTAAATTTTTTTGGCGTTTGTTTTGAATCGCAAAGATATCAATAACTTCTTATTTTATTTGATATATCATATTTCTCGATAGGACTAATTTAAACGTCACTAATTCTATGACAGTTTAATTGATATCCCGTTGTTTTGGTACCTAGATTAACGCATATTCCAAGAACTAAGAGTAACTACCCACACTGCTGAAGCATTTCTCACGAGACAACAATGTGCCTTGCTTCCTGTTTGTACTGTCCCTACTCGTCAAATAACTCGTCATTTGTTTCGAAGAATGATTTATAACTTTAGGTTTAAGATTATTTATTTTTCAAAATAAAATGTTTTTAGATATAAATAATCTTTATTAAATACCGCGACTACGATATGTAATATTTTTTTTTCAAAATGAACTACTAGTTCCAAAAATAAACCTATGTCCTGAGGATTTATAGTCCTCTCTTTACCAAAATAGCTTTAGTGGTTTAGGCATGAAAGCGTAACAGACAGGTACTCAAAATGTAAGTATGTAATTTATTAAAAATAGGGATTTTCAATAAATTACATACTTACAAGAAATTAATTCAATGTTATAATACAAAATGTATTAAAAATTATATGACATCCAGCAGATCCACATTTAAAGATCCACATTGTAAAACATAAAATCAATGAGAATGTGTCACAAATAGTCACAATAACCGAGTTACGTTTTTACCGCTAGACCGTTGAACTATCTCTATAAACTTTGGCACATGAATAGCTTTTGGTGACGGAAATAGTATTATTTTGATCGCGGAAGAATAACGTGAAAATAGTCTATGAAAACAATATACGAACAAGAACTAATAGTTTATCCTTCGGTCATCGCGTGTCAGACCAATTAGTCTAAGTAAGCAGTAATGACATCATCTATCGAAAAAGTCTAGGTTGAGCCGCCATATACAATCTTTTGACCATACAACCCGAACCTCGTTTTGGCGTTGGCTTGGTCAGCGGCCTTTTTTGTCATGAAAATAATAACGGATACAAATATGAAATAAGTGACGAAACCAACCATATACTAATCGGAGACAAACGTCCCACTCTTGGGCGAAAACAAGTCAAGTGCTCATGTTCATAAGACTAATAAGCTTATGCTGAAGTAACATGGAAACGCCAGATTTTCCCAACCATCGTTCTATTCCGAACTTGATTCTAACGTGTTCTGTACCGGGCGTGAATACAAATCAAGTACAATACAAATGAAATCTTGGTTTCCTACCTAAATGCATCATTTTGTGTTAAATGCTTACAAGAAAGGCTTTAGCGAGATACCCATCGCTAGAAACTTTTCCAACCGTTATTCTGTTACGGACGTGAATATATGTTCCGTACCGTACGTGAATATGTCCTAAAGCTAGAAGTATATTTTTATGTAACATAGGTACTTACAGGAAAGGATCCCGCTAGGTATACATCGTGTGTGGGAGCTCCGAGCATCGCCGGGAGTCTTTCCAACCGTCGTTCCGTTCCGGGCGTGAATACACTTGAATCCGAGTCTCCCGAACCAGGGTTGCCTTCTGTTGGATCTGATACTCTGCTGCCGCCGTTCTAGAAGACAATTAACTTGTTAGTTTTATTTTGAACCTCCGAATATGAAAACAAGGTGTTACGTTTCCGCCCTTTCTAATGTGTCTGTGTGTAAGCCTATATTTGGTCTCATACCGCCATAACAAATGTGCATTTTTTTTTTATAAATGCGAATTTTGCTGACTTAGGTAGTTAGCTGAGGTATGTTTGGTTGAAATCAGTGCAGCAGGCAAGTTATGCAAATATTAATCACTTGTGATTCTCAGTTTACAAAAAAGATTTGACATAATTGCAGCAAACATAACTAATGTAAAATAATTCAGATTGTATAAACTAGGGTCTTTCTACGGTTTTAATGACGAAGAGAGAATCTTTAGCTTCTTTAAGATTTGTAACATATATTTTTAAATCACATGTTACACTGATGATACGTGCTATGCAGTTAGTACCTGTCGTGTATGAAATAATAAGTACATGCGAAAAGTGCCGATATAATTATGTATAGAATATTTTAACGGGACTGAGTCGAAACGGACGACAAAATAACTGTAGTATCTTTGTAGTGATATCATTTCTCTAACATTTTTAACATTCCCTAATCAAGTAAGTCATAAAAACCGCTAATTTAAGAAATGTTAGACAAAATAAGCTCGATCGCCTTGCGCTTAAAGATTATAGGATCATAGAAAAGTTTCAATTCAATTTTACGACTAACATTATTTAACGACATCGCCTTTTAAAGTGTGAGTGACAATGTTATGTCCAACATGGTTTGGAGTTTAGGTCATAGCTTTGACTTTGGCAACGCCTCATCTCGAAATGACGATGAAATAGCATAACAATTGCACTTACAACATAGTTATTTATGTACGTTCCAAATATATACTTAAGTAGGTTGCAAGTACGTATATTAAAACTGTTCTAAATAAGAATTTTGAATCTTATTGTGGTTCAGACTTTAATTTATTTTTTTAATCTCTACGATCCCTGAAGGTTTAAGATTATGATTATTAATAAATATATTTATACACATATCACAATACCCAAAACCAAGTTCAACTTGTGCTATAGTAAATATATTGCTGATAGATTATTTGATATTCAAAGTGAAGTAAATTTTACATTTACCGAACTTTATAATACTTCTAGCAAAATAAAGACAATTCATTTCATTTCAAGACTCACTGTACAAAAAGCCTACAATCAACTGAGTTGTGACCATAATTTATGTTTATTAGTTGTTTTTATAACATGTACTTTGTTTATTTGTTAGGCTAATAAATGTAATTATTACTGTCTATTAAGTTACCTTAGGAATAATTAAGCCCAGTTTCCTCCCATACGCTCTGAGCCGTGCGTTGTGAACGTGCATTCCGTTGGTTTGCGTTGTGTTTTCAGTAACTCTATCATACGTCGCTCCGACTCCGGTGCCGATCGGTTCTGCCGCATCCGGTACGTTCCTTTGACTTTCTGCAATTATAAGTTACATATAAAGTACTATACAATATTATAAAAAAATATATAAAAAACTTTGTACAGGGTGTCAGGAAACTAGTCGTAACTAGGACACCTAAAATAGGGGATTAAAATAATTAAATAAATATTCACGGACGGATCGGATTCCGATGTGAAATTGAACAGTTCTTATACATATAAATATAAAAGCAAAAGCTTTATACAAAACAATGGTCCTTTTGCATTTAAATGTGATATAGTGTAGGTAAATAAATATTGTCTTTTTATATTTTCTATAAATGTATTATTCCTAAATACATAAATCCGCACGAACGTATTTCTTCAGCTTTGATAGGTAAGTCTACAATACGCCATTTCAATTGGCGCATTTCCAACTTTGCAGTACATGCAAATCACTAAATTCACAAAAGTAGCAGAACAATATTTGGTATCGAAAATGTCTAGAGTCTGTCAAGCGAAAGATGGCCCTGATAAATCGCGGCAAATTCAAAAACTATTAGTATGGCAATAGTATATCATCTACTTATTCATAATCATCATCAAAAATTATGTAAGTATATTTATTTAGAATAATATCAAAGTATCAAATTATGTAATTCCAAGTTATCCTATTATTTAATGTATTGCCATACTAATAGTTTTTGAATTTGCCGCGATTTATCAGGGCCATCTTTCGCTTGACAGACTCTAATATCGACTCTTGAGAAAACAAATCATCATGTGACATCTAGTACAGGCCGTCTAACACAGCTAGTACTACTCCCTAAAGTCAAATGACATTTGACAATGACATTTCAAGGGATCGTTATGAAACAACTGCGTCAAGAACGTCGTAAAATGGCGTGCAGAGTACATTTTTGTACATTTTTTACGTGCATTTTTGTATGGCTATCCGAGAGACGATTGTCTGCTCGAAAGTAGGGAGTTCTAAAATGCACCTTCGGACTAAGGGCTCAGTTTCAGTTTTATTTTGCACGTCAAATGAATGCGCGTGTGAATTTAGATATGCATCGTTACCGATGCTAGGAATGGTAGTGAAGAAAAGAAAGAATGATTGATTGATTTCCGTGCTACCGTGTCGTTTTAACTATGCAGTGCAGCTAATTTCGCACGCGCTTAATTCAACCTACCTAGATACTAAATATTACAGTCAGCATTTCAAAGTTAATAAAAAATAAACTGGAGTTTTCAAGAAAATAAAACGCTTTTGCTACTTTTACATCGCATTATTTGGTTTTGTTGGTGACTGTACTAACGGATTCGCACGCGGTATCTATTCTTATAATTTATATTCAACTAGTCAAAGATAAAATAAATGCAAACAAGGAGTCAACTTGGACGAATAGTTATACGCAATAAGCTGTCACAATGTACAGTTTAGTAAATATTTACATTCTTATTAAACTGTTCAAATAAGTAATAAATAAAACAAACGATAGCGCACTTTGAAAAACACGTTCACAGAATGAATTGTGACAATCTATTTCATTGTAACCCAGAAATGGTGATAAGATAACGTTTTGGTAATTATGTGCAGTTTATCATGTAGGTTTCAATTGTAACGGTAGGTACGCGCTATGCAGCCCTTTTGTGTTGAATAAATTATTTTTAAGCTATTGCATAGTTTTTATCGCGAGCCTTGAGCGTGGAGACCGAATCCAGAAATTCCGTACTGAAAAAACGATAATAACCTAACACTGCGCATGTGTAATCCAGCAAAAAATGCTATGCAATAGCTTTACCGCGACAGTCACCAAGTGGCACACGTCTTTTTTGTTCGAAAACCGATAAAAATAAATTTTGTATTTGTGTAGGTAGGTATAATTAATCTAATCTGATTCCCATAGTACAAGCTTTGCATAGTTATGAGATAGATAGCGTTGTATTAAAAATCCATGAATGTTTATTATAAATATTGTATAACATAAACAAAATTTGCTAAAGTTTTAAATTTGTCAAATCAAATATGACCTAAAACCAATTGAATGGTTCAAACTACTATTTTAAATAATAATACTTCGAACGTAAAGTGATTATAATAATAAAGTAGGTACACAAACCCAAATGAATAATAATAAAGCAATAAAAATAAACTATTTACATATATGAAAGGACAATCACAAAATGCTAACAGCAAGCGTAATAAAATAGGTAAGCTGTATATGTCGTAAGCTAATTCTTTGATAAATATATGAATTTGTATGAGCTAGTGGTCAATGTGGTTATAACGTTTTTAGACCACCCGAAAGCCTATATAGTAACCGATAAATAAGTTGAATCTTTGCAAAACTAGTCCTCCTGAAGGGGTAAAAGCTCTATAACGAGATAAATAATTTTAATTTTATTTTTAAGTCAATTTCAATCACAAAGACTAGCTAGGGAACATTATTATTGAGTGAGCGAGAGAAAACTGTGAAAACAAGTCCATATAGATCACGAACTACCTTCTTTTGTATGGAGGTAATGTCAAATACACGTCAATGTTCAACTTTGTATTGTATAATATATTTTGAATAAAAATAGCATATTTTTTTTGCAATGTCGCACCGTATCGTTATGAATTACTATTAACCCATTAGAGGTCGCTGTACTCGATTGAGTACAGGTAAACATTAATTTTTAGTTTAATTATAAATAACGTTTTTGAAAATACAATTTACTATTTTGATACATAAAATAACTATTTATATTAATCCAATAAAAGTTTTGAGTGATTACTTATATTTTGTTAGAGAGGGTAGTTTGAAAATTCATCGTGATGGCGACCCACAGGTAAGTGCAGTTTTTATTTATTTATGTCGTGTTTATCCTGAAAAAGTTCCAGTTTTCGATATTATTTTAGTACAGTGAAATGTTATCTTTGATATAAGTAATAAATAATTGAGTGAATAAATTATTTTTGTGTAAATATTGTGAGTTATTTTCTTCTGTACTCAATTGAGTACAACGGCAACTAATAGTATCAAAAAATACCTTTCTTTTTCAGACTGTTCATTATGAATAGTAGACCTTTTGCAGTGGCTTTCAATTACATTGGCCTTGAAAAACCCTTGCTGCCGTATCGGAAGACAGTGATGATGATAACCAGTATGATATAGCCATCATACCCACCAAAACGTAGTAGTCACGAAGTATATTTACGTCACGAATGACAAGATATCATGTCTTCTAACAAGAACATGCTATGATATGATATGAAGAAGAAAGAAAGAACTGCATTTGATTTCAGATTTGACACAAACAATGAAAAATTTTAGTTAGATGTAAGGACAATAGTGTTTGCTCGATGGCAACAAATTATGACACAGTTGAGCCTATGGGTTATGTAAAGCCTTGGTGTCCTACGTGTTCCAAAATTACAATGAAGGAATAGGAGGCCTAGATGAATTAGATCAGTCTATCTCGCTATACAGAATTGCTATTCGATGTCAAAGGTGGTGGTGGTTCTTATTTACTTCCATGGTGGATATGGCCGTTGCCAATGCCTGGCGACTTCATGTAATAAGCCTTGAACATCCTATGGATCAATTATTATTTGTACGTAGAGTTGCAAGGTACTATTTACGACAAGAAGGTGCGAAAAAGTCGGCCATCGTCCTCTTCGGTTCAAGGTTTGCTTCAAAATGGGACAGGAATATTTCCAAAAAAAACTTAAAAGCAATTACGGTGCGTAATATGCCATTCTAGGGTGCGTTGGGAGTGCAAAAAGTATCTGCATATGCTTTGTTTAGCAAGGTCATGTATTGAAAAGTACCACCTATGAATGGCCATTGTACTCAATTGAGTACAGCCCCCTAACTTAAAAAATAATAATAATAAAAAAAATCAAGTTGTCGATTATACTTCTAATTACCCTTCTTAATATAAAAATAAAGTTGATTTACTAAAAATATACCTGAGTTTAATTTGGCCTCTAATGGGTTAAATGGCTTCATTGTCTTTTCAACAAAAAAACTATGAAATAATGATTAACGTAGTTTAAGGAAAACTCGGCAAACTATTACAACAACAAATAATCTATTTATATGCATTTTTTTGTGTTACTACATCGAAAACAATAAACGTAGATTATTTAGAAAAAAACCTGATATACGAGTAGCATTACAACTCAAAAAAGCAATTTATATGCATTAATTTTTATTCTAAATACTATTTGAAAAAGTCCTTAGTTCTTTTTAAATAGTTTCTGCCCGTCAGTACGACAGGCAATTCTGTCAATGTCAAGTGTTTAAACATACTTCTCAGTCAAGTGTCAAATCGTCTTTTGTTTAAGGTGATACCTCTCGCTCTGGCGGGAAATTCAAATTTTTTATGGTTTTTTTTTTATTGTGGTTGAACTGTTATATCTTTTACTAGTTTAAGCTACTTTGCGAACATAAACAATAATTTTCTGTGTAACCTTGTATCAATTTTTAAGATTGGTTCTTAAGAAAAGTAAGGAAAGTGCAGAAACTGTACAAAACAGTTTCTGCACTTTCCCAGCAAATACAAAGAACCAATCTTAAAAATTGATACAAGGTTACACAGAAAATTATTGTTTATGTTCGCAAAGTAGCTTAAACTAGTAAAAGATATAACAGTTCAACCACAATAAAAAAAAAACCATAAAAAATTTGAATTTCCCGCCAGAGCGAGAGGTATCACCTTAAAGTGAAAATGGTGGAGAATTTTAAAGTTCCAACTTATTCACCGCTCACTATGCTAAGTGCGAAACGCACCAGGATCGTTCGGAGCGGTCGCGAACATTGTCCGAAGTGAGCGCAATGCACGGCGCATGCGCGTTAGCACGCCTTCACTCGCACTGACGTCACACTGCGTCGCCGACCCTTCAACAAACACCCGCTCTTACCCACACCGCTGATTATACATCAAGGTAACTTACCCTCAACTTTTACCACCAATAAGTGTATTATTTTATCTGGTGTTGTTGTTTCTTACAAGCATGTTACTTTGACAATAACAATTACGATTACAATACCTAATTTTTCATTTCCACTTATAGATACTTCGCTACAATAGTGCTTTCTTATTCCTTTTCTTAAGCTTGTTGAATAAAGAGAATAAACCTAATAAAGTTTATAGAAAAATAAGAACCTTCTTTCCAAAATCAAGAGCTTCGCCCAACCACCTGATTATTACGAATAGATTAATGACTGATGAACTACTTTTTAAAACTATCATTATTAAAAGCAACATAATGCCTCATTAGCACTCACGATAGAACATTTAACGCACCATTCACCAAGGCAATATCATTTAAAATTAAGCACCATTACCCAAAGACTAAAGAATATGTGGTACAAACCTGCATCAGCAGCAAGTTCGGCGACCGCCGCGCAGAATGTTTCAAAATCTATTTCAGCAGTGGTCGGTAAGCAACGATCGGCGAGATCGCGCGGCACGCGTGTGACGTCACGCAACGCATCCACCGCTTTGGTGCGAGAGAGACGAGACGTGCGACCTCCAGCCGCATCGTAAGCTCGCTTCAACCTATATAATAAATAAACATTAATTATACAAAGAAGTTAGAGACCAAACTGGTGCATAAAACGCAAAATAAAAAAGAAATATAAACAAATAGTAAAACGCGAAAATTTGTATGAATGGATGTGTGTATGTATTTCTGTTGCTCTTTCACGCAAGAACTACTGAATGTATTTTGATGAAACTTTACAATAATGTAGTTTATACATTAGAATAACACATAGGCTATAATTTATGAAGATATTGAATGAATTAGTCAAAATAAACGATAACAAGACGAAGTCGCGGGCATCAGCTAGTACGTAGATACTTTTAGGCACCTTACTTAAGGCACTTTCAAATCATATAACAAGTCAAAAAGGTTACTTGTTTTCACGAGTTTTGTTGTAATGCTAAGTTACCTCAAAATGGTGTGTCCTAAGGAATGCCTTGGGTGTGTTCTAGCCCCTCGAAGCACTGCTTTCGCGCATCGCAAAGCCGCCGGGATATCAGTAAATGCGGGTAGTCCACGACGCTCGACTGCTTCTTGTAACGTAGCTCGTGCTCTTGAAAGCTCCACATATTCGCTGTTGAAAAAAGTACTACATTATTATGTATAAAGGATAGTAATAGCTTGACGACAAACATACTTAACAAAACTCTTAGAAATACAATCGATTTGTCATCAATTGATCATGATTTGTAAAGATAAGCCGTAATATCGTGATTGTTTTTCAACAAATCTGTGAATTACCTAAGTACTTTGATACAACGCTATGACGAACGAAGGGTGGAGTAAGGAAATGTTTACTACATATTTTGATGATGGCATTCTGATAAAAAACCTAACGGTGAAAACAATAGATATTAGAAAAGTAATGACTCAAACTGCGTATTAGAAATGACGTCATACAGTGTCTTCCATTTTCATCGATCATTCTTTATCTATCCTTGATAAATACTGAAGGCAGTATTGTGTAAAGTATTATATTATACTATAAAGTAGATAATTAAGTGGCGTCACCGCGAAAAATATATCAGCTCGTTGCGTAGTCGTCGTTCATTTCCTTAGCGGGTAATGATCTGAGCGATTGACACACATTTATTTGCATTGAACTAGATATACATGACACTTGTATTCACTACTCAGTATGTATTTCTAATCTACTAACAGCGTTGCTTTACACGGCAATATTATGATGTTTGATGAACCACTGGATCTACACTCGAGAGCAATGAATCCGGGTCACTTAAAGAATGTTAAAAATCTCGGAAACTAAAAATGATAGGTTAATGCAATAAATTGTATTTAATAGACAATGTAATAATACTCCTTAAATGAAAGTAAAAAAAATATGAGTCACCATACATTTTATTAACACAAAATTACATAAAGAAAAAAACTGCTGATCTCTCCTTAAAACAAAAATAGGAAACATGAAATTTTTGAACTTTATTACGATTTTCTTGAATTTTAATACTTCGTATTGCCTCCTCGTGCTTCCATTACTGCGTTTACGCGGTTTGGCATGCTGTACACCAAGTTCCTTATACGATTTTGGGGAATATTCTCCCATTCCTCTGTGAGAGCAATTTTGAGCTCACGAAGCGTGATTGGGGGAGGGTTTCGTTGTTTTACGCATCTGCCTAGCTCGTCCCAAGCATGCTCGATCGGGTTGATATCCGGGCTGCGCGCTGGCCACTCCATACGAGTAATGTTCATCTCTTGAAGGTAGTCATTCACAATCCTACCTGTATGAGGTCGGGCATTGTCATGCATAAATATAGCATCCTCACCTAAATTGACCATAAATGGACCAACGTGATCATTGAGGATTTCTTCCACATATCTTACGCTAGTTAAAGAGCCGTTTTCTATGATCACCAGCTCTGTGCGACTTTCAGAAGAAATTCCGGCCCACACAAGTACAGACCCACCACCGTAGGCTACTTTTTCTTCGATGCATGCTTGCTTGAATCTTTCCCCTGGTCTTCGATACACTCTGTGTCTTCCATCGTGCTTGTAGAGCATAAATTTTGATTCGTCGGAGAACATAACTTTTGACCAATCTTCAATACTCCAATTTACGTGGCTCTGGGCATATCTTAGTCTCGAAATACGATGCCCACGCTCCAGTTTAGGGCCGTTTGCAGGTCTAAGGGGTTTTAAGTTAGATTCAGCAAGCCGACGTCTTACTGTCCATGCACTTGGGTTACTTCCTCCGAGGCGTCGAAACTGATTGGTTAGTTCAGTTCCTGTGAGAAAGCGATTTCGAAGCATGGTGTTCACCAAGTATCGGTCTTCTCGTGCTGTGGTACACCTGGTTCTGCCCGTTCCTGGTCTGCGTAGGTTAGAACCAGTTTCTTCGTAACGTCGGAGAACTCTTTGTACTGTTGACAGCGACACACCGACAGTCCTGGCTGTATCGCGCTGACTCCGGCCGGTTTCCAGCATTGTAAGTATTCTGGTGCATTCTTCAGGCGTAAGCGACATAATTTCAGCTTGAATAATGAATATAGAGCACTATCAACATGGTTTATGTACCCACATAAATGACAGATTACAAACAAAAGCAAAACCAAATGCTGTAATTTCGTAGTTCCATCTTCGAAAGTGGCCCTTTTTCAAATTTGATTTTTTTATGATATAACTTTACAATAACTAAGAAGTTTTAATACCTTCATTTAAGGAGTATTACATTGTCTATTAAATACAATTTATTGCATTAACCTAGCATTTTTAGTTTCCGAGATTTTTAGGATTCTTTAAGTGACCCGGATTCATTGCTCTCGAGTGTACATTAAGTACCTAACTTTCAATTATTTTTATTAAAGAAGAGGAAGTTTTCGTATTAGCACCTACTGTCAAGCAATAGTAACTTCAAAAACTACCTGCCCCTTCCGCAAACCACAGGTCCGTAATACGTAATTAAAATGTTTCTTAGAACCTGGAAGGTTCCAAGAAATGTCAATTTCCTCGCAAAGTTTTCCTAGATGGCTTGACCAAGTGGTTAATGAGCACATCAGTCATAGAGGTCATAATAAGTCATCGTGCTTGAGAAACGATGACAATCGACTTTGAATCAGAGGGTGAGATCAGCTACTGAAGTTGAGCTGACTTCACCAGTAGAAGGAACCGTTTCTTTGTTTCAACACATCCAAATACGCACTAAGCCTTGGGAATATCAATTGAGATCAAAGACCGAAAAGAGTTTAAAAAGTGTTAAGTCGTCATTCGTGGAAGTTTCAAAACCTCTAAGGTAATCGGAGATTTTAGTATACCGTAGTTTATTCCGTTCGTAACGAAGCTGGGCGTTTGCATATCGGATCTTCTATTTGTGTTCTATCTGGTGTCCTATAACGGTGGCATAAAACTACATCGTCAAAACTTAGAAGAACGAATAGCGTGTTGCAGGATTCAATTGTTTTCAATAGATACTTACTGGTCTGATATAGTCTCGCGGCCGATGGTTTGATGTCTGGTGTACGGCCTGAGTACAAGTAGTAGGTCTTTTGGTGCAGCTGCTAAATGTGCTGCTTCGACACAAGCTGCGACGGCCCGCGTCTCGCTGTCTAGTACGAAAAGCAGCGCACGCGCGGCCGCCTTCGCTCGATGCTCCACTTCCACTAAGTCCATGGACCAATCGTCGACTTGCTGAGGGATAAATTACAATCAATATTGAGTGTACTTCGAAGACAATTGAAGGTCTCCGAGATCTACGCTTAGAAAGACTAGAAACGTATGGCTTGGTTTCCCAAGATGTATTGATGTATAGAAGATTGTGAGGGCAAGTAATGTGTAGGCAACCAGATAAACATATTAAACGAAATGCTTTATCTGCTATATTTTAAAACCACTATATCTATCTTCTAATTTGCCGATTCAATGTCTAATTTAACCTACCTAAAGAAAAAAATGCCTGACTATTGAGTGTTATTTCTTAAGTTGATAGGTAAGTAGGTACCATATATAGTCAGACCATGCACATGGACCGGAAACCCTTTGTGAGTCAAACATTCCGGAATGAGAAAGAGGAAACATGATTCTGAACACCATCTCATTGTTATTTTCGTATGACACACCTACAGTATGTCATCGATA
Source organism: Ecliptopera silaceata (assembly GCA_932527185.1). NCBI lineage: Eukaryota > Metazoa > Arthropoda > Insecta > Lepidoptera > Geometridae > Ecliptopera > Ecliptopera silaceata. The sequence continues at coordinate 7,051,215 of OW052193.1, read as the reverse complement.
AACTTGTTTCTAATTAATTATAACGCGTGCCCATTAAATGGCGCGCAGTTGTCTTTCTCAGTTACATGGAGAAAAAATTGTTGTTTCAAAACACGAAGCAACAATTAAATTGAACGACGTATTGTGTCATAGAAAATTATAAATCAATTTAAATGCGTCTTGGTTAGGTGTAACAATACTAAGTACGTCTTAGTAAGTGAATGCATTAAAGTTTTATAAATTGCTAAATCTCCACATAACTTTCAAACGTGAAGATTCTAGCTTCCCTATGAAATATATATACATATGATTATATAATGATAATAGAAAAATAATAAAATAAAAATGATATCATAAATTCCGTTACCTACTTACAAAAAATATTGGCGAGTTGCTTTCATTATATCTTGGGTGATTTGCAAAAGATAAGTCTTATAATAAAACTAGATCAAATATTCAAGGCGAAATTGACCTTTCTATATACATATTTAGAAAGTATAAAAAACGTGTCGTATCCTATTTCCCTAAACTATATAATACTACCTAACAAAGAGCACGTCCAATTAAGAACTTATCAAATGAACATGCATTATCACAGTTAGACGTTCTAATTTCCCGATAATTATTATTAACGATAGTAAAATTATATAAAAAACGGACCTCCTTACGCAATAATTGACATTAAAGTTTTTGTTTAAAAAAAAAAAGGTAATGGCAACGATCGAACTATTTGTTTTTTAAAAACAAAAAGTAATTTACTTAGTACCTACTTAACTATTATTTTAAGATAGTTATTAGTTTACGTCAGTTTTGTCACAATTAATCACGAAACGGATTAACTTTATAATATGTAAGCTGTCAGTAATTTATATAACCTGATATACGTTTTACACCGTCTATAACAAATATGGGCATGGTTATTTTTACAAGTTTATCTTGTAGACTAGTGACCAATACTACTCGTCTCAAAAATTTTGACAGTAAAACACGGTGAACAAGGTGTGGCTGAAGACTAAAATTTAATGAATGCGGACACAATAAAGGAGAATTATGGTAATCAATTAATAAAATATGTTATAACATATACAGATGAAAATAAAGGTCAAATTAAAGTAGTTGGGCTGGCTGGGGTGAGGTGAAACAAGGCACAATAGACTAAATGACTAATGCAGGAAGTCAGTGATTTTGTTCCTCTGACGAGAATTAAAAGTTTAACTTGATTGAAGCAATACCCTGCCGTAACACAGTTCAAACTATCGCGGATGGTATGGTTATTAAGCATTTCATTTTACGATTTATAATTAGGAAGTACAAGCTAAACTTGTACTAGACACACAGAACTGTAGGTAAGTACGTCAGAAATAACATTTTTATTGTACCTACTATTGGATGGTTCTTAATATTATCTTGTCTTAACTTACCGGATTGAAGTATGTGATTCCCATTTTTTTCAGCATCGGAATGGCGATGTCCGATCTCCATGTTGTGGGATTGCAGGATCCACCCAAAAATACCTCGGGCGGCGGAGACGCCTCGCTGCCTGTGCAACATAATACGTCAAACATTGTACTCACACATACCATCAAATGTATCATACTATTCCTTTTATACGTCGTCGTGTAAAGATTAACTAGGGAGTAAATATGATGTGACGTATTTGTTATTGTGTTTGAGCTATAACGACACTACAAGAAGAAGAAGCTATAACTTTATGGGTACATTATCATACAATTTGTTCGGTAGTAAGACAAGACGCAAAATGTCTTCAAATGAATGTTATTATTAAATCGCTCTTTAGTTATTTGAATGAAAAACCAGATCGTACTGAGATAGAGCTTAATGTTTTACTGATTACAATTCATGACGTTTATTTCGAATTGTATAGAATCCTGAATTTATAATATTGATTGTATAATCAATGATATTATCATCAAGTTATATATAGGTATAAATATACCTAAACAGCTTTCTGACATTGGTTTAATCACTATCGATAAAATTAATGGCAAACATGGAGATTCAAGGTTCACTTGGTTCACTCTGCAGCACATAATCCGGCTTTACTTTAATAGCGACATTATGATAATTTCATCGGTATTTGTCATTTTAATGGGTTTAGTGCGGTCATCTTTAAAACTATCCAAAAATTATTATTTACACTCGTTCATTAGGTATATTTCGTTTTAATAGATTATATCGTTCAGGATACCTGTACTAAATAATCTAAGGCGTACGAGTATAAAATATACAAATCACGCGCTAAGGAAGAAACCTACGCTTTTAGACGTAACAAACACCGTATCTAACGTAGTTTGTACGTCAATACACGCCGTGAGTAATATTAAAGATATTCTGAGCATAAATGAAATTCAAATAAGCTGGTAAATATCGGACGTCGAGATAACAAAGATGCGAAGTTATTCAAACAATGTTTCTAACTCAGTTGCCTGTGATACATAATGAAACTGTTGACCCTATTTCTAAGATGAAGTGGAGGCACGCGAAAGAACTCCTGTTAATTGTTAACAATTGCACTGCAGTAAGACACGCAACCAATGAACTCAAACCAGAGTTTGATAATTGAGAATACGAATACTTCGAGTTTGCTTTCATTTAAATGTGTAATGAGACATTATAATAAAATAAGACACTACGAAATAGGACTTCAAATATTAAGAACGAGCTAATATTGATATATTATGAAGAACCTTGAAATCAAAACAATGAAGTTGATTACGAAGAACGTTCCTAAAACGACGATAATTGATTCCTATGTCAGATAGTATCATGATAGTATGCATAATCCATCATGAACAAAACGTTACTTGAATAGTAATTTAAATGCTTGATAGGAGCATGACAACAGCTTTGGATTGTATGTGAAGTGACGTAGCCAGCAACGTTTTGTACAACGATAGGAATTCATCGGGAGGTAAATGATTGATGAGTATCGACCGCGTAGGCTGCAACATGTAGGCCGGCCACCGTACTACTTTAAACACCCACTTGTTAATTAATGACCACCATAAATGGACATGGATTAAGAATGTTCGGCTAAGCTTTATTTAATTACAATAAATTATAAAATCACATCCTTTGATAACAGTGACATTAAAAGTAGATTTGTTATTACAACTTGCAGAGTGCGAGAGAGTTATTAGGTATGCAGAAACTCGTGTTATTGTTTTTGAATGTTTGAATGAATGAAAACTTTACAATTTCTACAACTGCAACAGTCAGTAGTAAACATCGACACACTCATCCTTTAAATCATTTGTAATGTTTTGTGAAAATACTAAAAGACACCGGTGATTCTAAAGACTCATTCATGTTTACATTTGATGCACAAAACCAAGCCAACCACTACATCATATCAATCCAATTCGGGAACTTTGTTCAATGCCAAAACTAAAATGTAAACACACGCGTTAATAATGAACACCGCGTCGACCTCCGCACACTCACAGATGATCCTAATAGAATGCTGTCCCTGGGTCTGTCACAAAAACCACGTGAACTTTTCAACACAACAGGCACAATCCAAAATGCACATCTCACATTCACGTCACTCAGTAAAACTTATGTATAAAAACATTGTAGACATGATGAAGCTGCTGTTTTGGTTATTTTTCGCAGAGATTTTTACGCGGTTATGAATGGGGTTATTGAAGACGCGTAAAAATATTTGTAGTGAAGGTAGTCGTAGTAAAAGTGAGGTTTGTTTGACACGCACAAGGTACTATCATGGTGGTCGGCGGCATGGCTGCGGAGGTATCGTGCCGATCTGGCGTGCACGCTGTCCACCCGCGAACGGTCGGCGGCCAACTGGCGTCCGCGGCAATCCTACGCTCCTCCACTAGCCAATTCCGCATTTTAATAATCCGTTATTTCTACAGCACCACAAAGACACAATGAGCTGGGATGGTGTATAGAGGCCATAGCTCATCTTTGAACCAGTTATTAGATGATTTGATCAGCGACGTCAGATTAATATCAGCGAGTCATCAAACACTCACGGATTCGTCATGACGTATACAGGTAAGTAGTATTTCCAAGTAAAATATTAAAACATAATTAAATTCTTTGAATATCATTGCTAATTCTTGTTAAATATCAGCAAAAACGTATCTCGATATCATTAGATTTGATTATGATTCATTTATATGGGTCTATTAAAGAATACTAGAATAATTCCAATAAACAATATTTTTTTAATTTTAATGGGTAGATTTTCTAGATACTAATCTTCCATTACACAGGAATATGTATAATAAATAATAATATGTATAACATAAAAATAGTCACTGACAAGATTCAGCACAAACACAAGGCAAATTCATCTAATGCATGTGCATTGTGCATGTCTATTAGTATAAGGCACCAAGTATAGGGATTGTTTTTGTTCAGTAATTGTTGTCGTTCAAGAATGAGTCTTCCGCGGCGATAAGGAAGTGTGTTTTTGCGCGATTCGGTTTGTTTGTTTACACTGTTCTAGCGGGATATCGGTGTCTTCCTCAATTCTTTAGAGTAAATAAATAACATGTATACCGGAGCATGTTTTGAAGGGAAATTAGAAGAGATCTAACGGATTTCCTTTGACCAAAATCAAACATCTCAGACTACATGAATGTAATTTTTTTAACGAATTTTAACTGTGAGCGGTCTGTTTTTTATTTCCATCATTTATCTGATCCATCTAGGTTAGTAAAGCTCGGCAGATTAATGTTATGAGTATAATGCGTTCAGCCCGAGACTAGAGGCGCATCTCAGGCGCTTCCGTGCTCCGTTTATAGTTGGCACGGAAGAACTGGGAAGGTCACGCCACGAACAATTTATTTAGCAATGGTTTGTTTGCCTTTTACGAATTCAACACGATACGATAATATCTGAAACGGAACCGCTTTCTGCAATTTTCAACGTTATCGCACTTCTGTAAACACTCTATTAGTGTATCAACAAGGAAAATCTAAATCAAGATCGCATTGTCGATGGCATTGATGAAACACCGATTGGTTTTAAATCCATGTCACAGAATAGTACTTTTAATTTATGGCTATTATGAAATAAAATAATGAAAAAAAAAACAATTTCTAAATTCTAAGATTATCTTTTTTTTATTATCATTATCTTTTTCTAGATATCTAAATTCGGAGACGTAGTGATTCATAACTAACTGGGTGTTATTTATGAAAGTATGTACTAAGTTAAAAAAGTATACGATTGTAGGAATCGGTTTTCGATTCTAAAAAGTATTCCAGCTAATTTTAGGCGAGTTTTATTCTCGTCAAGATGCATTGGGAGATTGACGTAAGTCGGTAGTATCAAAGTCCTAGTGCAAAATACGAATGATGATCTTATAGCATTACATAAGTGCTAGAATAATTAAAATAACACCTACGTAATACATCATGCACTAAAGAAAATAGGTAAATACAATGATGAATGCACTGGGTTAGGTACTAATTATAATAACATATTTGTGAACAGTAGTGTATAATGTAACAGTGTATAATAGTTTGTACAGCTTGGCGAAATGAGACGTACTGATAAGCTTGCGAGTGATAAGCACACGATCAATAATGTCAGTTAATGTCACAGCTCTGACAAAAACATACATAACATACCTATTGCTACTTAGATAATACAATCTCTTCACTTACTTAATAAATGAAATTGTGAGACTGAAGCGAAAGCTTTTAGCCGCTCATTTTAAATCATTGACTTCTGTAGGTCAAATAGACAGAAAAGTAGAAGTAAAATTATGTTAACAGTATCAACTTCTATTTTATAAGTACACGATGAAATTAAAATATACGCGAAGCACGGAAAGACGAGTTCGACAAGCATCCAATGAATTGGAACTCAATGAGAAGCGACGTTTTCAATGAAAGGTGCTAAACACCGTAGATAAATGGCAGACGATGCGTGGGAAGTGAACAGCGACAGTGAACTTTAATATCTACACGTAAACATAATATGAAAGTGTAGCCATAGTGAGGGACTACCGATGTGTATTTCTGGATTAGTACCGTGCGGAAAGTTAGTCACGATTTCGATCGCGGCACTATGTCTTCGGGACGACCTTCCGCAATACGCAATTCAGCGTCCACAGGCAACAAGGGAACACACCAACCTATCACAATTTATGACCATACGTTTTACACAGACATCGCGTTTAGAGGCAGTTAAATGTTTATGACCAATTTGACAGCTGTGTCGACTCGGTAGGTCAATCTGGACAAATGGACAAAGCAAAGAGTAAATCTTACCGTTCACATGTTTGCACAGATCTTTATCGCGGAGTTCCTTATCGATGTTCCACACTGGCGATTCCGGCTTATTTGATATCCTGCAAATAAAATCTCAAATCAGATGCGATGCAATTGTATGCCTGCAGACAAATAACATTAAGAGAAAACTTGCAAGTTGTATTGTCATGTGTAGTGATTCAGTGCATGACAAATATCTCATTGTTTGGCATTAAAGGGTCAACGCACGCGTCAACGGCAGCCACCAGTCTTCGGTTCAAGACCGGGTAAACGGCGACTGATCAGTTTTTACGTCATCGTTAAAATTATACAGAATGCACTGGAAGGCAAGTTGCGTACACATGCACCAATATAATAAATACTCAATCCAGACATTCGTAAATAAAGTATTGTTTATTACACACATGCAAATACAGATATATGCTATATGAACAATGGAGACCTAATATAATTTATGGGAATCAAAGTATGAGGTTTCTCCAAAATATTTTTTGGCAACTTGTCCCAAAATAAGTATAGTTTGAGCTATGGAAATTAGATTGCCGATAAAACACATTATAAGAAAATAAACGCGCAATATAAGGTAGTAATGCGTTTCTTAAAATTTACAGATACTTAAGTCATACTTTAAAAATAAAACGAGGTAAATAATAAAAATAAAGTACGTACATAGTAACCTCATAAATTATATTTTATATAAATGATATTTAATAAAACTTGCACGACTAGTTTATTTTATTTTATCTTTCTCATATCTCAGTTGAATGTTGTCGTGTTTGACAACAGCTCTCAGTAAAGCTGACGTAATTCTTCTCACGAATCCATGACCTTTAAGACCTACATTGTTCCAAAAATGTGCTCAATTCATATGAAGAACAACTTTGTTACCAAATAAAATGAAAAAAAAATCCTGCACCTTCGTCGTTCAGGATTTTTTTTTCATTTTGTTACTAGACATAGCCTGATTTTAAAGCTCGATCATGATTAACTAGTAGGTATATTATAAGTGCAGAATAATTATTATTCTGTTGTATGTTCAGAGATTTTCTAATAACTGTTCTGTCATTTATTCCAAGTACATTCTAACGCCCTAATATTTACGATAAGGGAAACACGGTAAAACAATTAAAGATAATAGGGTCACGTTAGCTGTTGAAGGTAAAAATAATTTTATAAATATTCATACTGCAAGGTGACTATGAACTTGAGTCATACGAATGTACCTCATTTGTGCAAAGAATATTGAAAAAGAAAAGTAATGGAATCCGGAACATGTCAGTCCAGCCGCGGAAGGATATTGAGGTCAGAGGATAATTAGGTATCAACTTGGATGTTTAGTCAAGTTCCGATGAAATTGTGACTAACTTCTGGGTCCTAACAAAGCAGCGCGTCACACTTCGGTCATCGGAAAGTGAAATACAATAGGTTATGGGCTCGTCAATTGTTGCAAAATATTGCAGAACAATACAAAACGAATCACTTCATTTTAATGTGAGTTGACGTAAAGAGATAAATACAAATGGTTATTCCCCACTTTAATTATCTTAACCAGATACCTTTGTTACGGAAGATACAGGTATATTTTTACTTCAAAGGGAATCTCAAAGACAATTCTGTGTGTATAGTAATAATGGTATAGAAACTTACAGCCTAGCTTGTCTCGAACACCTCCTCAGTTCAGCAGCAAATACACAGAACTCGCCGAATGTGAGCGTGAGCGACTTTCGCCGCGCACACTGCCGCGCGCATACCAGCATTTCAAACACTAAAACAAAACAGCATTGTTAGGATAAACACTGGCAAATTGAACCAAACGACTGGATATTATTCCACATTTCAGACATTCTTTGTTAATGAAATCGTAGATCAAAAGTTCCCTAAAATCTGGGAATACATTCAATATAATTCCAAAATCTATCAAGATTCCGTTGTGCGGCAAAGCTTTTTGATGTAAAGTAAGAGTATAGAACAAGGGAAACTATAAGTGGATCCTTAGCGTGTGAGCCTGTTATTGAAAAGGACCTTTATTGAAAACAGGACCTCCGAAACGAGTCGCATGATATAGGAGCTGTCTTAGTTCTGTATAAGATAGGATTCACATATTCAGTAGTTTAAACATCGATTTAGCTGAACTCGCCCGAATCGTGCTAACCCTCTATATGCTTATTTAACTGCTCAACTTACTCTATGACTCAAGTTGCAATATACTAACAATCCGTGATATGAATGTATGTATATCTTAGAATAGAATGCAATACCATCAGCTTATTGCGTTGCAGCCGCAAAAACCATTATGAGCTTGCGAAGTTTATATTTTCATTTCAACACCTCTATTATGTTATAGCTATGCTATATAATCACAGAGTGGTCATTTGACGGGCATTTGGGTGTAAATTTTTTTTGCAAATGTTTTTGTTCTATTATTAGTAGTAGTAGTTTTTATTGCTCTATCGTACTGCAGCTGTGACTATATACAACTTGTAATTACATACTTTTATAGTTACATTAAATGCTACTGTGGTTACCATCACATTGTGATATGATTTGTTCTAGTGAGCATCAATTACAAGTAATATTGATGTGTTAACCCACGAGGATAACAAAGACCAATTTAAACGAGTGACACAAGTACTAACTCACTAAACGCACGTACCTGACTTACTACATAATGTGCAAAAAAGAGCAGTAACGTATGAATCTTTATGTATGTTTTTACCTTATTGTATGTTATGTAATCATTTATTATAGTTTGCATCTCATCATATAAATACCACCAGTAAATATCCGAGACCGAGAAACTTTATTTGTATCCTATAACATATTAAGGATGTATTATGTAGGCGACTGGGTGTCGTTGTTTTATATTGCCTTCTGTTGGTTTTAAAGATATTGCTACTTTTCAACCGTTTTTTATTACTTTCTCCTGAATTCTGCTCATAATCGGGTACCTACCAATACATAGCTTCACAGATATTTAAATTTTTCAAGCTCTATCTTCTATCTAATCTCCGTACTGTCACTAAAAATATGAACAATCTTTAGAGTTAAATACACCAAAAAGGTTACATGAACAACACTGCAGCAAGCTTGCAAATGAAGATGTAAATCCTGATTCGTTTCAAATTGGGATTTGAATTTGTCGTTTGTAAGCGAATACCTACACGTAAAGCTCCGAAATCGGTGCTTCGGCACTGCGGACGTGAACGGCCTTAACATTGGGCATGGGCAATAAAGGTACGAGTCATGAACTCATTCGGTGGTAATTGGTCATCAGTGAGCAATAACGGTGAGATCATACGTACGTGTACCACCTGCCAACAATAGTAAATATCTAGCGTAACTTAGTAAGTACCTACGTAATTAGAAAATATCGATTACGCCAGCAGAGCCAATGAGGATATCAAGGGTTCTGCCATGTCAATTATCCTTTAATGTCAAGCTCGACTCATCGTTATTTCCGGAAAATAAGTCATAATGACAAATGCTTCAAGTTGAAAATCCAACTGCCTAACCATGGAAACGTATGCCAAGATTACTATCATTTAATTGAGCGAGGCAGTCGCTGAAGCTTTCATCCCGATCCTTTCTTTTTTTTATGTTTATTTTTAAATGTTTGTACATTATTCACAAATAAAAAGTAAATAAGTATTCCATCAGCTATCTAGTTCCCATAGCACAAGCTTTGCTTAGTTTCAGACTAGAGATGTGTGATGTAGAAATGTCTATGAATATTTTTGTCATCCATGTTTTATGCAGGAATAATCCAAGCATAGAATCTTGAAGGAATGTAACTAAAATCAATATAACTGATAAGTTTATGGCCTATAAAGTTAAAACTAAAAGCTATTGTAAATAATAGACAAAGCTAAAGGTTAACAAACGAACAAAATACCAACAATACAGCATACATCTAGACCTCGAAAAGCTCTTACACGATTTGTGATAAGTAGATACAAATTTAATTTGATAAAAAAAAACATATTTTTTTGTGAGAACGGTACGGAACTTAAAATTGTATTAAATATTAATTGGTAGTGATAAGTATATTATACAAACAAAAACATTGAGATCATCTACCTAAACCGTTTCTAGTTACTGAACATTTAGCTTCAAGGTGACGTAATCTTATACACCTATCACGATTTCATTAAATTAACTTCGAGTTCAAACGGTACACATTATACTATAATATAAGTATTGATAGCATTAAAGCGATATGTATAAAACACTTTAAGTGTACCTACCTATTGCGTATGCGCATACGAAAAAACTCATGTATTTAAGTGTACTTGTATTTAATGTACGTTTTATACAGTTGTTGCTGTGTTGAATAAAGTTTTACGGTAGTAGGTATAAACAAACTGATATATTTTCCTGTGATTAACATACAAAAATGCCGTTCAATATGTGACAAAAAATAGTTTTTTTTTCCTTTATTTCCTCTAATTGCATAATTTAAGGAAAGCTCTTCATTCAAGTAAATAATACAATTTTACATTTAAAATGCATGTTACATGTTGAATGCAAAAATACATGTAACCTACTTTACCATACAATACAACTAAAGATTTTTGATCTCGTGGTTTTAAGCAGTGCGTATATAAAGTCAATCAATCAAGACTTTAATTTTAAATGATTAATAATTTTAAATATTTGATTGTAAAGATATTGAAGATGTATAAAATAGTTGTTCGTTAAAGGTTCAAAGTTCAAGTGGGGTTTCATAACCAGTTCTGTTGTTACTTTTGATTTATAAAAAATATTCACTTCATTCAACAGATAAACAGACAGTAATGTATTCACCATAGAGATTCCATTGTCAACATCCGGTAACGGAACTCTATGCTTTAATGGAAAAATACGTTTATGGACTTGATTCATACTAAAGTGGTAATTGTCTAAGCGTCTTCTTGTCTGGAAAGTAAGAAGATTCGGTACAGCAACATTACACATGAACCAGTTAGATCCAGATTTAACTAGATCTTCGAAATAATATACTGCTGCAAAAACTAAGAAGATCAACATGTTTTTAAAACGTGAAATTAGAAATAGGTATCTATTTACATGAATTTTTACTTACATTTTATAAAGATAACATCTAGGAATAAATGGTAGATTATAATACACTCGTGAGCAAAAAAATCGACTCAGGACGCACGGTCGGAATGTTATTGAAATACCAACATAGACCACTAATTTTAAAGCTAAAACTAACAGATTTGAGATGTTGAAATCAGAAATAGAATTAAGGCTTCAGATTTTTTGCCAGAGACTTTTGACCGCGAACGTGCGTCCTGAGTCGATTTTTTTGCTCACGAGTGTATTTGATAGGGAGACAATTACAAACTGATTCGGTACGACAAGTATTTAAAGTTCGTGAAACTAGAATATTATTTTACTAAGTAACTCATTTTACCCAGACACCACACGAAGCAAGCAAAGCCGTTATTTTCGGTTTCTAATTTTTATATTACACGATTGTAAATATAAATAGCATCGATCTATCATCACATTTGTATACTACAACGGATGTTTGTATTGTATTAACAGCGCAACATTTTTACTATTTTGAAGAGTTTGTATTCTTTATGTTTCGCACCTACATGGGCAAATGACGTCATCATAGTTGCCGCCGTAAATAGGAGACATTAGCTCAAGATCATGATATCAACATAGGGAGCTCTTTACTTTATACAGCAGTGAGTAAAGTATAATCATACTTTTAACTTTTCAATTGTTTATGCGTTTCAAGTTTTCAGTTATTTCAACGGCCGATAGTTATTTAACTTCTCAAAGAGTTCCGGTGTATATGCTAAGCTACATTCACACTGACCCTAAATCACGTTGCAACTACGTGATCGACCCACCATAAGCTTTTATACAGTGGGTTGCTGCGTTTTTGCTTCGTTAAGGACGTGGCTTTAAACAAATAGACGTAACATACTCAACAGTGCACGCGTATAAATTGTTATATACGACAGATGTTAAGTGGCATCGTTATTTTGTACCTTTGTGATCAAATTGCCGCTCACCAGATGTTCTGTCCACGTGCAAGTTACAAATCATGAGATTTGCTCCATTTGTTTACACTACACAATTGTAGTAGACAACGCTTTATTTAAAACTACTAAAACTTTACTCACTCCTTAAATAAGTTATGTTTAAATACACAGTTATCACTCTCTCCCGTTAACCGTTTAACATAAGTTAAACGGTTGGTTTTATTATAAGATGGTCTATAACTTTATTGACTGCGTCCTAACACTAGATAACTATACCCACTTACCAAATTAAGGATAACCCTGTTTTGAAATGATGATGCTGATAATAAAGTGTGAGAGAGTGATAAGGTGATAACTGTGATAAGTGTTACGATCAAACAGGCATCAAGGCAGATAGTTGCTCTTAAAAATTGCGCAAAACTCAAGTGTATCTTGTCATCCATACCCTATATTCTTAAGCAATAAGTAGACAAATAAATCATTGTTTACACAGTGACTTCATAAAAAAAGATAAAATCAATGCCGTTCGATATGGACTTCGAAATCGAATATTCTGTGTTATAAAGGCGTGTTTCACGGTTGAGCAGTTGATAATGCAATAATATGTATGTGCAGTAAATTGATATAGGTAATCTCGAGGAACACACTGTAATAGGTACAGTCAACATCGAAAGATTCTAACTATGCACAAGTCATATTCTTCAGTATACTATGACTTCAGTATAAAAGGTTTTGCATCTGTTTAAGTTTAAAGAAACCAACTTTTTCGAAACACATCGGGCGTCAACAATAAACATCAACTACTAATCTCGATAACTGAATGACTGACAGCGACGGTTTTCATCAATAAACAGGATATAAACAGAAATTTTATTTCGTCTATTACATGTTTAGTCTGTAATACAAGGCCTATTTCGTTTTGAATCAATACATTTAAGCTATTTAAATTACAGTTTTGACACAAAATACAATAATTATTTTCTAAATCAAAGTGTACCTCCAGTCCCCCATACATCATTGCAGTTATTAATTGTGGTATATGTTTGCAAAATGCGGAACTACGATAAAATTTTAATGGCATATTGACATAACGTTTTGTTGATTCAGCCTATGACGATGACGCCATCGGCTATAGCTCATTCAATCAGATAACCACTAGGCCAACTTTTAATACTGATTCGACCGCGCATTGGAGAAGTGTTTTACTTAAATCTCTATATTGATAAAAAAATAGATAAAGGCAATAAATAATTTGCAATACTCAATATATCGCCCGAAGTTTCAATCGATCTCAGATATTGGAATCGATGTGAAATAAAAACAAATACAGCACTTGTCAATTATTGTAGATTTTTTAACTGAGACTATGATAATGAAAAAACCATATAAATTACTAGAACCAATCTTTTTATCACACACATTCAGAGACTTTTGACGAATAAATTTAGAGCACTTTGAAAACAGGTGTCAATCGTGATATTGTCAATCATCAGCTCAGCGTTCAAAATGCGATAATCATTTACAAGGTTAGCTATTATGAAGAGATATGTCAATGTCATGAAGGTACAGTAGGTACTCAGTACTTACTAACCTAATGCTGGCCACACACCATCCTTCCTATCGTCCAATCGGCATGACGCTACTGATTGGATCAGTTAGAATTGACCGTGTGTGGGAGTGGATTGGCATGACAGTTAGAATGGATAGCAATTGGCAGTTCAATTCTTTTGGCTTGATCACATCGATTGGATACTGCCGATTGGACCGTGTGTGGCTGTGGGCGATTGGCAGTTCAGTTCGAAAGAAGGGCTTTGAAATTGAAAAAAGTAAAAATGCAGATCGACTAAACAAGGGGAGTTAGTACCAGAAAAATCCGAAATCCCCCCTTTTCGTCCCCCCTCTTTGGGTAATCGCCTCCAACTTTTTTTCCAGCAGTCCGATTGAGCTCAAATTAAAAAGCATTGTTATTTGTGCAATTTTCTATCCGAATCCGTCGAAAAAAATTTCAAAATCCGACATGAATCACGCTGTCAAAAGCAAAAAGCCATAATCGTCGTCAAGCCTGCAGTGTCATGCCGATTGGACGATAGATTGGACGATAGATTGGATCGTGTGTGGTGTATATGGACGTACTGCAGATTGGATCCAGCCTGCAGTGTCATGCCGATTGGACGATAGGAAGGATCGTCTGTGGCCACGATAACGTTCAAAAAGAACATATTACAAGATGGATTTCTAACATGTTTTAATATCATGCGTGCTTAGCTTATACTTCCTACTGAGATAATATTTTTTTAATAACATTAAATGACTGAAAAAATACGATTTAAAAGTAGGAAAAGTCCAAACATTGCCGTCTATATTATCATAATTATGTATCGCATTTAAGTAATCTTATCATTTCAGCGTTTATTATCTATCTATACTAATATTATAAAGAGGTAAAGTTTGTATGTTTGTATATTTGTTCAATTGTAAGGGGTAATCTCGGGATCTACTGAACCGATTTTAAAAATTCTTTCACCAATAGAAAGCCACATTATTGTGGAGTGTCATAGGCTATATAATATTTTCAAAATAATTAGGAATCCTTACTAAATCTTCAATTATGTAACCCAAGGTGTAAAAAAAATACCTAAGAAATTCCTTACATCGCGTGCGCTGCAAAAACTATTGATGATAGAAAGAAATCATGTACTACAATTTTGTAGAACACATCATCATCCACAAAAAAGTCAGCGACAGCATATGTCTAACTATTACAGATATGTCACTGTAAGTGTTTTAATATCGAAAAAATATAGTTAAAATGACGACGTTAGAAAACGTTCTTTATTTGTGCTTTGGTATTAATCCTTATCTAAATAAATTTCTTCATAATTAAGACTGTTTCAATACCTATAAATGGCTTTTTAATTTATTCAGTTTGGACATTCCATTCAAAAGATATCACGAGTTCAAAAATGTAAGTATTAGAAAAAAGTCAAGCGGAATAAAGCAGGCGCCGCGCCGCCGGTCACGGGAGTATGCGGGTTCTAATGTTTCATGGATTCATATTTTTTAATAATATACTAATATTACATATATAATAATTAAGAAGTAAAGTTTGTGTGTTTGTATATTTGTTAAATTGTAAGGGTTAATCTCGGGATCTACTGAACCGATTTAAAAAATTCTTTCACCAATAGAAAGCCACATTATTGCTGAGTGTCATAGGTTATATAAAAAAACCTAAAAATACGTGGTAGTCCGTTTTGCAACGTGAATAGGAGAAAAACGGTCGAATTATGCCCAACGAAGTGGGCACGGGTCAGCTAGTCCTTAAATAAAAGACGATGTGTATGCTTCCTTCATTCTCTCATCTAGCAACCACCCACTTTTTACGTTCTATGTCACTCGCATGTTATTCCTTGTCTATATTTACCATGTTCATTCAAATTTTTAATAAACCATGTCGAGACGACGCGTCAGACCAAAAAGTCGGGATGAGCTAGATAATTTTAATCTACCAGATGAAATTACTTTTAATTAGAATTCGAAAAATCGAGTCAAAATACTTGTATTTTTTGTAGTAATACTAGATACACAGAAGTGTGTAATTTTTACTACTACTTAGTTTTATCGTAGGTCACACCCAAGTCACAATACGAAAATACCCATCTGTAATCTAAGTAAGAGACGCTTAAAATAAGTAAGAAAGGCTTCCTAACCCTGGGTTTTATCTTCAAATCATAATACAAAAATGTCGCCCGCCTGTAAAACTATTGTGAGCAGACCTTAAAATAATTAAGAAATTGTTTCTTACCCTGGGTCTTAGTGGGATATAGTTCGATGTCGTTGAAGAGGCTCTGTACTCTGTCGGCGGAGGCCGGCTCGCTGGGCTGGCCCACGCGGCACTCCCAAGCGTTCGCCACCTCCCTGAAACAATAAAATAATAACTTATACAACTTGACTCAGTTGGACCACATATGTATGCCACTGTTCCGGAATATCGGAATATAATCAAACTGGTATATCATGGTAAATATCCTGTTTATAAAGAAAATTATGACCAAAACCGCATGTATGCATGCATGGTTTAAAAATAAAGAGTTTTAAGTCGGTACAACTAAGCTCGAACTAAACCGTTTCCAAGGGTCGTGATTCAGGATTCAGGGTTTGACTAAAATAAAAATAAACACAATTTTAAATAGGTAAAATATAAATAACAACTTACATTATTTCTACCACAACGATGACTACGACAAAAACAATTGATAGATATAAATCACTACACAGTGGTGTCTACATTTCAAATAGTCTTTCTGAAATGAAAAACGTTTCGATTGCACCAACCCTTTATATTGTTAGACGCCCACACCATTTTTAATCAAAGGGATACCATGTAGGTATCCCTACTCCGTAGACTGACTTAGTAGACAATATTTTATGCACAAAGACATCGTATATATCATATATCGTTACATGAGTGTGCATTACAAATAACTCTACTTATATAACGAGTCATATTGAAATTTAAAAAAAAATAATTTACTAATTTATTTAAGTAAGTAAATGAACTACATATTTGATAAGAGAGTACCGTTAAAATACTTGTTTCTTATTATATTATATTATTAAAAATGTAAGTTTTTAATAAACGTATTTAAAAAACTGAGTATTATTAATTAAAACGGGGAATTGCTGTTAATATATCGTATAGGTGTAATTAGGTTAATATACATAAATATTTGACTTATGTGCTAATCTGCAAACGTAAGCCCAGCCGATGTAGACTAAATTACATTCCTAAGGTTGAGACAAACATAGAGTCAAATTACTTGTGAAGCACCGACGATAAGTAATTCCCACGTGAAAGCACACGATAAACAAAATGGACATAATCGTACGATGATGACCATTCATAACCTTTTCACTTACTTGCAGATTGTAGACAGAATGATATGGCGTAGATCACAGTTTTTACACTTATTTGACAGAGCATTTATAG
The DNA here is from genome assembly GCA_932527185.1 of Ecliptopera silaceata. NCBI lineage: Eukaryota > Metazoa > Arthropoda > Insecta > Lepidoptera > Geometridae > Ecliptopera > Ecliptopera silaceata. Next base: position 7,033,975 of record OW052193.1, on the reverse strand, counting down.
AGAAAACACAGCATAATGCAAACAAGAATTTAATTAATATATTCATGATTAGAAAACTAGAAAAGACTGCCGCTTCTCTACACATGCGCATCATAAATGTTGAAGTGCTTCACAAATGTATGCATGTTAATTAATTAAGTAGTTGCTATTGCTATTCAGTTCTTGGTTGACTGTAATTGGATGAAGCATGACGTGACGGCAGTACTAACGCGAGCGAGACAGGGCACTTCTTGATCTTGACCCCAGCGATAACCCATTATTTACAACGATTATTTTTGCACTAGGATTTAAAAAAAAATTTATAAGAATATGACTGCTATGAATCTAAAAATGTTACTACGTCACATGAGATATTATGATTTATTTTTATGACGAATGTTTTTTTATTTAAAATAGAAATGTTGCGCAACGCCTTGCTGTTAAATGTGTCAATTATTAATAAGGTATCTCGCAAAACAACCGCGTGAACCATTCCAGAATAAAATTTCTAGAAAAAATCCTACTCATAAGTCAACATTACTGCGGGTTAGTCACTATCAGTCAGTCCAAGAGTCAGTAAAGTACTTAGTCCCTTCGATCACATGCAAAGACTAGCCGTGTGACTAACGGTACTCTAGATTAGAAGATAAGAAAAGCTTACCTATTATTTCTAACAAATCACTCGGCCAAATTAAGGAATATGATAAAATAGATCTATTATGATTATGTGCCTAATATTGTGCTTTCAAACAATATAAGAAAACATCGTGAGGAAACCAGTAGATTTCTAGTAGGGATGATTTTGCAACTTAAAACGTATGGAATGCTAAAGTAAATATTTTTACAGTTAGACACGTGTCTGCAGATAAAACCATAACCGTATTTAATTTTTTTAAATTTCATGATTACCCTAATTCCACATAAATTCAGCAGCTTTTTGAAAATATTTAAAATGAAAGCTGAGAAAACTCATAAAATGTAGGTAAGTACATTGTTCTTTCCAAATAATGAGTGATGATATCAGCCTGGCAGTGATTCAAAATTAGGAATAATTATTTGTCGAAGTTTAAACAACACTGAGACAACCGGAAGACATTAAGCAATGTGTGACTGTTCATCTGGTTTAAATTTTGGTCTTGAACCAGTGTCAGGACTTCTGAGAATGATGATGATAAACCAGCAAATATACCTTACTTACATTAGGTAAGTTTTATTGGGTTATTTTAAGTTTATCCTTAGTTTTCTGGAGTAATACAATAAAAGGGAAATATTAGGCATGCGTAATATACGCATTGTTGTAAAATTACCAGGGAAACAATGTTATAGGATGACAGAATCAAAACAAACAACAAACGTGGTAATTCCATAATGACTACAAACATTATTTTGAAAGAAACGAGGGAGAGACTAATACCACTTTATGATAGTTAATAAGTGGTTTACAAAGGAAATAGAGTCATTTTCGTTAGTTCCTTATGCTAAAGTTTCCTATAAATATTTTTGATTGATTATATAGGAAAGTAAATATTCGAAGAAAACAATAATCCTCATATTGGACATACGTCAGCACATGATAAGCTCCGCACATTAATTTCACACAGCTAACAAGAACATCGTATCACACATCATTGTATCGATAACGCCGCCTGTACTACAAACGAAAAGCGCGTGCGACCCAGCCATCGAGTACCTACAAAAATACACCATGACATCATGGTGTGCGAATGAGACTCGCTTTTGCGATTTCACTCGCACGAACGCTTATAAATACTTGAGTGCATTAACTCCATTCGTATTCGATTATGTTCGCAGCTCGAACATGCATTTGGCATTTACCATCGGCCATCGATTACGGATTGTACCTACATCGAAAACAAAGACATGATTGGCGTGGTTATTGACTTCTCTAACATCAAATCCTACGTCTATAATGGAAAATGGTCTCGCTCTATTTCCTGGTGGATAACGGTATACGACTCAGTTATTTTGGTCGACTACGATGTGTGAGGTCATGTTTGCCAAATTAGATATTATAATGAACGCTTATTATTTAAAATAATGATGCATTGTTTGTTTTTTATTAAACCTGAATAATATACGTCTTCATGCCACTTTTTAATGTATCACCACCTTTTGTAAGATAATAGAACAATAAGCGTTTGAGATAGATTTGTCGATGATATACGATTTGGGAATACTAGTCAAGAATTACTCATAGTAAAAGAAAGCAACATAATTATTCAATCAACAGCAGTATGTACCAAATTTTAAAATCTTACGTTAACTAAATAGTAAATACTTGTCAAGAGATTAACGACTGACCCTTACAGAAATCCTGAAAATACTAAAGTTTACCTATAAGCAAAGCTGTTTGTGTCGTATCTGGTTTAATTTGTGATACACATTATTACGTCATTTTTAGTTCAAAGGTCACATTTTCATTATCAATATTCGTCTTCCTCCGTGTATAAACAATACTTACGTAATTTACTACTTTAATCGATGTTCGTCATACAAATGAGATTTGAAAACAAAATTTAAATCTTTCTAATATTACAAATATTACATATACTTACATCACAGAAATGAATTGAAAACATCGAAAGTTTATGCGGAGAATTTAATTTGAAATGGCCCGGAATATTTAGTTATCTGCGAAAACTACAGTAGTTACGATATATCATAACATAACATAATACTTTATGATAAAAAGAACTTGACACTTACTAAGTTTTATATCAATAATAACAATTTGATTATTAAAAAAGGTAGAATTGTATTACTTATGCAGTCTAGAAAAAAGATCACAAAAAGGTACTTTATTGCAAAATGAACAAAGCTATTACACGAAAAATCTGTGTTCTCACAGGCTATTAAGTAAAAAATACGCGTATTAAATCAACAATTGGTATAGCCGACATAATTAACGACACCACCTCAACCCCTCGACCCCGGCACAGAATAAATAATAGTCAGTACGACCTGGGTAAACAAGTTACAATGATGTCATGCTGATGTTGTTGACCCAACTACAAGACTGACGACTGCCGCGAACATCTGATTATGATCAGAGGAATAAGTGCGATTTCTTTTAGATTTATCGTCTACTCATATGTATAATGTATATTACTTAAATAATAGTTTTTTTTACATTTTCATAAAATTTGGTGATAATATACGGTGCTCTTACCTGGCTAAGGTGCCTTTCAGCTTAATGGTCCCATTTGGTTTGCTTGGAATCTGAACTTCCATTAGCTCGTACTTGACGGATTCCGGCGGTTCGAAGATAGCAGCATGATGTGAGGGATTGCAGACGAGAGGCTCCATACGGCAAGGAATGGACGCGCGCTTGGGAGGCGCGGCGCGAGGGTATGTGTGGTGCCGGGCACTGCTCGAAACAGCCGGCTCATTTCGCCTCTGCTTCGGCAGAGTCCTAGCGCATATAGCACTCGCTGCATTCTTTAAATGCGTTCGTAATCTGTTATTATTATTAACACTGAGTACTGCTCCTTCCATCTTCACCTTATTGTCCGTTCGCTCAGGGTAAGCTCGTATCCATTTTTGTTCACTTCACTTTTTATTAGATCACGTTTTTAAAATCATGGTATAAGCAATATGAAGGTTCAATTTAAAGTTTATTTCATAAAACTACTATAAGACTTTGTATGGCCTTCATTTTTGAGTCCTTGCTGTCTAAAGATTCAGTGGTTGACCAGTGTTCGTTGAAATTACCACCTCCATATACCGAGTAACGCCACTTTATCTCTTGTGATGAAATGTTGGCAGCAATGTTCATTTCTGAACTAAATTATAAAAAATATACGATATACTTAAGTACTTATTTCAAAATAATTCATATTTATATCTGACGTGGAATTACTAGAATGTTTTGGTTAAGATTAAAATATTATTAAAATAAATTTGATCTAAAGCACCAGTAACTAACGAAACCACCTACTATACATATCATAGCAACAAAATGACTCCATTCGGTATATTTAACATTTCTAACACAACGATTTTATCGTGAGACCTAATTTGAATTTAAAATGTCTTGAATAAAGTGTTTAGCTTCCAATTTTGCAAGTCACCTGTGTACTACGTCACCTTTATTCATTATCTTGAGCAACTTGACCTCATTATAAACTTAAACAATGTTCCACTTTCAGAGTATCAGATCGAATTTAACATCCTATAAGTATATTATTTTGACTTTTATTGGTTTTACTACAACAATGATTCTGTTTATGTTGCAGTGCTGCCAGGAACTGATATCATCATTACAAATACCAGGACGTAGTTCAATCGCGTTTATCGAATATCAATACAGCATCCATAAATCGTGCACAGCAACTCTACATATCAACTGACAAGAAAAGATTTATTCTTAATTTATTTAAAGTGAAGAATGTAAAGTCATAGTCACGGAAGGCTTTGCGGCACCGAGCAGTCCGCAGGCCAGTGAGGGGAGGCGGAGGCGAGGCGTGGGCGCGCTGACATCACCGCCGCCGGAGCCGATCTTACATCACCGGCGGCCACGGCTGCCTGCCTGCCTCCCACCGACAGCACCGCCTGCGCCCTGCGCGCCCGCACCTCTATCTACGCCACGCCATAACACTACACAACCCCTCCCAATGACAACTGCATTTTATTGTACTATGCCGCCGCCCTTTGTACATCAATACGCTACCTACGCTATAATATACATTTGAACAATGTTATTCATCTACACCGGTTCTGTTGAGCTTTCCGTTCTGCAAATTACTAAACAACAACCATGATTGGCTTAAGCCAGTAATCATGCCATGGTGAACCGTTATAAATAATGTTTAGTTGTCGACTTCAAAAACATTTTCACTTCCATGTTTGGAAACTGGATCGGTAGCCATAACATCGATTATCTGTTTGTAAGAAGAGATCACGGCTAAGTGTCGCCCACGGTACCTACTACACGGTACTTACTAACTAATTTCATGACAATTAACATTAATTGGCTATGGCCTTCATTAGGAAGTTAATAACCATTTAAAACAGCAGTGACTGAAAAGAATTTGAGCGTGCGGCTCGAGTTCATAGAGGAATTTATACGGATGAAGGGTAGTCAATGGATCGTGCTTCTCGTGGTATGTAGCGTTCAAATTGAAACATATTAACCGGAATATAAATCACGGCGTCGAAGGATTAATGGGTAAGCTAAATTGAAATTGCTTCCTCTAGCGACTAACCCCTTTTATTCCCAGGCGTAAATCGTAGCCTACATTTCCCACGACAATGATGTCAAATTAGTTTATCAATCACGGCGCGGGACGCATGCGCTGCGGTGTCGGTGGCCGGCGGCTCCGTGGGCGTTGTTGTATACCAGCCGTTGAGTTCATGACGCGATGCTAATCGACTGCCGAGATGTACTCAACAATTCAATTCCAAGCTCGCACATCGTTTCGTTTACATCAGTCAAAACGCCGAAAGGCTTTAATTGCTCTCAAAGGAAAAAAAATGTACTCGTGTACCGTTAACAGTTCACATGATAACTACCTAGCTAGCTCGAACAGGTTTAACGGCATCTTGTAATGTGGACACGGATGTAGCCTACAATTTAGGAACGATTGTAGCTGAAACGCGAGGAGTTATGAGTCGGTATTGTCCATTGATTACCAACAATGGATGGCCGAGGTCAGGCCAAATGCTTTTGTGACATACCGATTGTGTCTTCATCTAAAAAGCAAATAAAATTCTCAAGACATCCTGTCGACGTCCACAATGATTGTCATGATGACAATTCATGAGGTCGTCAACAAGTAAGTAAAGTACATACATCGTATTATGTAGTACGATTCGTACTACATAAAGTATTGGCATATTAAGCTTTTTTTTCAGTATCATATATATTGTTTGTACATTGTCATTCATAGAGATATTTTCAAATTTGATGACCTTTGCTGCTAAAACATGGAGGCTGACAGTGGGGTTTGTCTACAAGCTGAAAATCGCTCAGTAAGCTAAGGAGAGAGCTATGCTCAAAATTTATTTGAGGAATAGGATCCGGAATTAATTTATCCGGATAAAAGGTGTTTAACACAGATAGTAAGCTGAAGTGGCAGTAGGCAATTTTTGTAACAACGGGTAGGTACTAGGGTGGAGACCGCGTTTAGGCAAGCGTAGTGTAGGACGCCCTCCGGTAAAATATAGCGACGATTTGTGGAATGTAACTGGCAAGCACAGAGTCTGGATGAGTAGGCCGAATACCCGGCTCAGAGGAGCGTCTTGGGAGAGACCAACGTCCAGCAGTGGACTGATATAGGTTGATGATGAACGGACTTGAGTTAACGAGATAATCTGATTTTGCTACAAAAGTCAGTTAGTAATTTTCTAAATTAATTGCGAATACATATCCATCCACACCTATTTACAACATACCTAAAGAGAGGAATATACATATATATATTACTCATATGTACTATAATTATTAAAAATATACCTATCCTATAGGCTATAATTTAAGTTATCTTTAAGGCGGTTACGACACAGGAAATGGTTAATATAAATGTAACAAATCGATTTCGTTATTTTTTTCTGATATCCTCGAAGAATGTGAGTTTACAATCTAGTAGTACTGTAGATAATCTTATCTGAGAACGTCACATCGTTCCATCAACTGTGAATTAGGTGCTAATTTAGTATTCACGAATGAAACCACACAATGGTATCTGATCAAATCAATGGAATAGAGATAGGGGAGATATGGAATAGACCTCATCAAACACTTCGGAATTTGTGGAATAATACAAGCAGCAAATTTGGTCAATGCTTAACTACTTAGAATTTAGATAAGCTAGAAACGTTACGCGAACGTAGATTACCACAACACATGACATTTAGACAAAGTCTTACCTATTTTTGTTGTATTGTATCATTCGTGGTTCATATACTTAATATGGAACTAATTTGATTTAAATTTCCTTCGATAAACAAGTCATTTATGTTTTACATATAATCAATGTTCAATGCATACTTAAATTTACAAAGCTAAGTTTAAGACATGCTTTTTAAATTTTATATTATTTCAGAAATTGCTTTGTCCCACCCAAGCTGGCTATAGTGATTGCAGGATCACAAAAACCTTACAGATGAGCTATGAAGTCATCTTGAGATGCCAACAGTCCAGGCTCTCATCAATCACGTTAATAAAAACCAAGTTGACTTTACAAAAAAAATCTTTATAGTGGTTAGAGTAGGTAGATGTTATGTCACGACTAAATTCTGACTAAGAGTTACCTACCTATGAATTTTAATTTAGAAGACCTACGTCCTGTTTTAAACGTCTGATAGATTCAAATCACGTTTCAAATAAGCATATTATGGATTGTGTGTGACAGCTTCCAAAGGCTACAAATATTTACACAGTTCTGTATTTTTTGGCAATATTGTGTCTGTTTATGACTGCTTTCGATGCCAAAATCGTATTGAGCTATTTGTTACTGCAACTCGGCGAGACAAAATCGTAAGCATTTAACTTGATATCAAAACGCCCTAAAGACAAAATGTTGGACATTTTGTCTTAAGGGCGTCAATTAAGGTTGTCGTTAAAAATACTCCGTAATTAGATTTAGGTAAATACTTGTGCAGTACTGTATCTGATCTGTTGAAAGCGATGATGCCGTCAACGATGGAAAATTGGCACAGGAAGCATTCTAGTCAGAACGGAACGCAGCTAGATATTGGCAAATGGTTGTGATTACGAAATTCAATAACAGGTACTTGGTTACGGTCAAGGAATTTAACAGTAAAGCACAATTTTAAAGTAAATAGAGTAATGTAGACTAAACAAAGCGAAACTCGCTAGTAAATATGTGGAGCAATAATTTATGTTTCCTGTTTAGCAACTAAGCACAAACCACCTATACTTGCTGATATTTCGCTACATTTAAAAAACCTCATGCCAATAACCCATACACTATCATATAATAGTCTGAACAGTACACGAGGATCGGTAAAGTACTACCTAGTACAGATTACAGAGCTAGTTATTCCACGATCAGACATAAATATATAGTCAATATGAAACTTGTATAATTTCGGATCGGATCACTTTCAGAACAACCTTTACCAGTTCTTCAACAGTTATGTTTATAACTATTTTCACATAAGTCACCGTAAACAGACTAGCATGTAGTATGTTCAATAAGCGAAACTTAAAAGTTTCCGCTGTAGATCGCGCATCCAGCACACGCGGGAGCTGATCGCGTAGCACTGGTGACCGGCGAACGATAGCGGCCATCCGACCCTACACCTCGCACCACGAAACCGGCAACGATACGTTCTTACGTATTTGTGTCGCTAGTTTACCGTTTGCTGTGAACAGTACCACTCAGCGCCCCACACAAATAAGCAACGGAAAATAAACGTGGTATATAAACACTGCCATAAACAACGACGCTGATAACAGCTACACTAGACTCTGTCGACTCCGTTCACAAACACTCGCTGGGTAAACAAACCATAAAGTGTAGTAAGTTGGTATGGGTAGGGTAACCTATGCAACGGCAATAATTAATATTGCAAATGACGTTTCTGATTGTAAGTGCCTTCTATCCACCTCTTTAAGTCAAGACAAGTTTTGCTTTGTGCCTCTTGATCCTTCACTTTTACATTGATTATCATAGTTTTAAAGCTTTTCCATACACACTTTCGTGTTTCTATCTTTTTAATATCAATAGGCTTGAGATTGTAGAGGGGCATTCGGCTAACGTGCCTTGCCTGTTTCTATTCGAGGGAGGCAGTGTTGCCTGCCGCAACGATAGTGCCCGTAAATAAAAAAGGCAAATGGTAAATGAAACTCAGTAGAAGGAGTTTAATAAAAAAAATGGTGCGTTTCATTCACTTTGGCGATGAATTCTGCCACTCGTTAAAGGCTTTCGCACATGTTAGGGCAATATGAGTTTTGCGTTTATTTATATGTAAAAGGAACGGTTATTCATTAATATATAACTTTCCCTTTTCTGCATTCGGTATTTGCTCATTGCACAGAGCTTAATCCAGACCTTTTCGTAAGTATTTTGAAAGTTATCTCAGTTTATCCCAGTCAAGTTGAAAAAGTAAATTAAATGTGTATGTTCTAGGTAGGTTTTAACACCACAAAATAAGGTAAAATATCAATAAAATTTGGTTACATGCCCCACAAAAATACTTATGATTTACCTATGTTCTCGACCTTCATACAAAGTCTGTGTTTCATATTTATTGGTTTACCTTACAGCTGAATTTGTTTCACTATCTGTTTACGAATATTCGAATACCTATTGCTTTCACGAATTAACATTTTCTTTAATTGAACGGTAAGTACTATATTTTTAGCATTTTAACCTACAAATTGAAAATAGAGGAGTGTTTAACGTTACTCTGCTCTGTGACCGCGATCCTTTAAAACGAATGGGCAAGTTTGCCAGAAAGTTGATGCTTCATTCATAACTATGTTTACTAGATATAAGTGTGCTTTTTATGGGAATAAAATCGAATTAAAAAAAATATCATCAACAAGTTATGGCGTGTTAACAGTATATTGGTCAAAGTTTCTACTCAAAGCTGTAAATATAGGTAGTTGATTTATAATAGTGACGAGTTTGTTGTTAATCTAGATCAAAGACCAATTTGGCAAACATGCCACTTCGGAGATGAAGAACAAAAGCAACATCCATCATGGAACGATCAAAATAAAGTTGATCATTCGCGGCACATCGCGGGGATCGTGATGTTATATTTTGGCAAGTCGAGCGGTGCGTGTCGCGGCACTCGCAGCGTCCGATGATGCCATCGCTGCGGTGGATCGTGACGTCACCTCGCCTTTTCCAAACGTGGCCGCCAGACGAAAATAGTAGCCGCCCCACCACGACCGCGGCCCCTCTCACAGTCACCGACGGAATTAGCGAGAGCAGCCGTAGACGCTCCTCAAGCCGCAACACCTTCGTAACAGATGCTCATGACAATCTCCCGACCTATGCAGCTCCAGCATTTGCCTATGAACTATATATGCTCTATCTCATGTTTTGAGCTTCGAAAATAATCAGTTCAATGAAAGAAATCCAAACAAATGTTGACGACGCCTACGACTAGTCTTTGTCACGTATTTAATTTATTATGTTTTAGTTCAAGAGATGATCACCTCTATTAATCATTACGTTTATTAGAGGTAAACAAGTAAAAATTTATTATAGACTCATGGATAAATAAAAAATGTACAGAGAAGATTGCAAAAAATGAACCAAGGTCATATTTATGCAGCTAAAATTACGACTTTTTAAAATAACATCTGATATAAGAAATTCAGATCAGATATAAAAGATGCGATAAAATCCAAAGCAGGTGTATTTAAAAATGTTAATCTATCTAGGTCTAGGAGAAATAGAATCCATAAACTCTTTTCATAAATTTCACGAAGAACAGGATATTTATTTAGCCTGATTTGCGAGTTTGATTGCTTCCGCTTCCCTTCCAGTACAGTTGCATGCGCCATGATTATTGTATGTCAAAAAGCATGAACATGGGTAAGTTATGTTAATAATCAGAGTTTAAAAAGTTTGTTCCTTTTACTCTTTTGAACTATCTCCTTCACTCCTCCTGGACTCTTACGGCCGGTTTCTCGAACGATGATCAACGAAAAAATCAAATAATTACTATGTGTCAAACTCGGATCAATCGTGATTTGGGTTTCCAGAAACCGACCGTTAGTGTTGTAGAACAAAGTAATTTTCAATAAATGGGATTGCTTAGCTTTAACATACTAGCTATTCTTTCAAGTAAAGTCACTTGACTAGTGGGTAATAAAATAAAGACCAAGTAACTACATAATTTACTCAAGACTCTCCCTTAGTAGTCAGTTTATGTTATCCCTCGATAGATCACGGTACTTACTTAGAGGATACGTCACAGTTACCTCTTTAGACAGTTTACGAGCACAGTTATAATCAAGCACAACACATGAATTGTCTTCGAACGTCACGACAATAGCGCATCCGTCAATCATGTCTTTCATCACGTGTCTTTAAAATAGTGGAAGGAGAAGTAGGGCAAATAAAAGATTGATGGACTGTGAAAGACGATATGAGTTAGTATAAAAGGAGTGAACATCACAAGACGGCGGTTGACCCCACGAGGCGTAGGGTAGGGGGTGAAAAACTGCAATAGTACTGAACCAACTATGACGATGACAAATGACAATATAACGATTTGTAATTGTACGTCTTTAATGAAATAAACTGTAATGATTTGCTGTTCAAATGTTAAATTGATGTAGATCCAATCCATAAGCGTAGGCTTCACGGTTTGCTAAGTCGTCATAGCTCTACGTCGGTATTTAGCTTTCGTAATCATGGCCAAACCAATATACTTACCATTGCTAACTATGTAAATAATACCAGCAGAGGCGATCTACACTTCAGCGAGTAACGAGGTCATACTCTACCAGATAAGATAACAAGGCACAACGTACATGCAACCGCGAGGATGAGCAAGCTGTGCTGAATTTGTTTAAATAACATATTCGTAAAGGTGGTGTTACGCCATTCATTGCTGAAAACACGCGCGACAGACAATCAGTTCCGAGAAATATACTCGCGTTTCCTCGAAACGTTACTATGAGTGCACACATGCGTAACTCGGCGTGTTGTCGATGCAGCACACATAGCCGCCCACGGCCCTGATAACACGAGCCGTGACGGCTTGAACGAGAGTACTGATACGCAGTGTTCTTATTAAACTTCCAACTTGTATTGCGTACCCAGCTCCTCTTACGCCCAATCAAACAATTGCCGGAACGGTGGCACTTACATTAACTCAACAACAACGGATCTAACTTCTAATCCACCACAGAATGCTATGCGGCATAGCAATGAAATGCTTGCTACGCTGCTTCTACGAACGAATTTGTAAGCATAGTTAACCGTAGTATAGTTGGCAAGCGCATTGTTAAATCAATATTGCTAGTCTGCATTTTAGTTCAATTTTTTGTAGTTCCCCTACCTTCCTGTACCTAGTTAGTTGAAGTAGCCCAGTCATATTAGGTAAAAAAAGGGGTCAACCTCGGAATGAAAGATAATAAGCTGCAAATTGGTATGAACCTTCATTTTGTCATTCTAAATGTTGTCTCAAAAGTCACAATCGTTATCGTGTCCGCGTCTCAAGATATTCAAGGTCAAAGATCACAAAAATCGGTTTTTCGCGAATATCTGGCTTCCTATCGGTTAAATGAGATTTGCATTTATTATAAAAGTTGTAGGCTATAAAATTCCCTACAACTTTTGTTTAAACTTTTTTTTCATACGACCAACCGTTTTGAAGGTAGAGCGAAAAAACTTACAAACAAAAAAAATGTGGGTAGTTGGTAAAATGAATGCCTTAAAGCAAATGCTGGTCTAAGACAAGCAGATACTGGTCCCGGACATGTGCTTAACTCATTTTGAACAAGTGTGGGTACTTGTAAAGTCAACTAAAAACATCGCCCTTCAAGAATCGAACTGTCCGGGACCAGTATCTGCTTGTCTTAGACCAGCATTTGCTTTAAGGCGTTCATTTTACCAACTACCCACATTTTTTTTGTTTGTAAGTTTTTTCGCTCTACCTTCAAAACGGTTGGTCGTATGAAAAAAAAGTTTAAACAAAAGTTGTAGGGAATTTTATAGCCTACAACTTTTATAATAAATGCAAATCTCATTTAACCGATAGGAAGCCAGATATTCGCGAAAAACCGATTTTTGTGACCTTTGACCTTGAATATCTTGAGACGCGGACACGATAACGATTGTGACTTTTGAGACAACATTTAGAATGACAAAATGAAGGTTCATACCAATTTGCAGCTTATTATCTTTCATTCCGAGGTGAAAGCCCTAATATGACTGGGCTAAAGAGGAAGAAATAAGAATATAAAAACATCTTGGTATAAATTTGAAGTTTTTTTTAATTTAAAACCAGTCAACACCGACGAAAATCGAACCAGTTCGTTCGGATGACCTATCTCTATCTATAAAGGTTTAATAGAATGATCGCAGAGACACAGAGGTCAACAGCGGGATGCCAACGGTCAATAATGTCTCGGCTTCTGAACTGAACCGCAATGAATCAATTAAAGACTAATATTGATGCCATGCCAAGACCATTGGTTAGTAATGTTAGCATTCGATGCCGTAGAAAAACCGATACCGTAAAAACTACAATTTTTCGATATTAGGTTATTTCACAAGTAGTGCAAGCGTCTTTGTAAAAATCCTATTACGAAATTAACTACGAATCATGCCATAAATATAATATAATCATAAATATAAATTTATCATAGACAAATTAGAAATTAGAATTATAACGATTTAATGACGCATTTCATCATAATATTCCTAAAAGGTCTAAAATTTTAGGTTAGGTGTACATAACTTTACTACTTACTAACTATTCTAAGACTGGATTAATAAATGAAGGGTGGATATTTTCTCTTGATGATACTGGATAAAAGTTGATGCGATCGATGTTATGTTAAATATTTGATAGTGTGAAGTGTGAACCCATGAATTTTGACCGAAGCTCAAAATTACCGGATCTATGATACATTACATTTTTATATATTTTTAACTAGCTATCCTGGTTAGATTTATTTGTTTAGTATATTCTTGTAGTCCGGTAAATTTAGACAATTGAAAAAAAGAAAATTCCGACAGAGCCAAATCTTCGTAGAGACCTTAGGTTTACCACAAGGAATAAAGTGTCAAAAGTCCCCATCAGTCCCATGTGAGCTTAGGGACTTATTCGGGGCCCAAGGTCAAAAATTTTGGTTTTTTGGATTTTTCTCGAAAACGGTAAGTATTATCGAAAAAGTACCTTAAAGCAAAGTTGTAGATCTTAAAATTCTCTATTCTCTATAAAAATGGTCCCAATGATTTTTTAGACAAAAAATCTTTAAAAAAATTCTTAGAGAAAAAAATCATTGGGACCTTGAGGACATTGAAACTTTATTCTTTGTGGTAAACCTTAGGTCTCTACGAAGATTTGGCTCTGTCGGAATTGTCTTTATTTGATCACTATTTTTATGTCTAAATTGACCGGACTATTGTTCCAAGCTGTAATTATAATAGTAAGGTTTAAAAATAAAATGGCACAAGGTAAACTTACTTGGTGATACTTGAGACTGCATCGCAGACCGCGGCGGCGGCGGGTGTGGGCCGGCGCTCCGCAGCCGCGTCTACCATGCCTCTGCATCACCGCGATGGGCATCACTCGCAGGTCGCGCCACCTCACCTCCACCACAACATCACAACCTCACTACACTAACCCACACTGCACAGTCACCGACACCCGATCACCTGAGCTTGCTTTGCAATATGATACCGATACGAACGTCTCAGGTTTTATGTACCTAAGTGTAGCTTGGATACGTAATAGCCTAAATATTATGGCAAGATGTAAATCACAGAAGTTCACCTGAAACAAGAGAAATCCAGCATGTATATAATGTCAATATTAAAAAGCTTCTTGAGGACGTGACATTGCACATGCTAGCCAACACTACACTTATTTTTTATTTCGCCTTTTTTAGTTTCGTCTTTGCATTTCTATGGTAGTGCGATATGATATTCAGTCACTTTCATATCTGCGTAATAGCCTCATCTTAGAGCAATATGTTTGCGTGACGTGCCTAATGGCTCAGTTGTATCACTTCTTGTTTATCTTACTTTCTCAATTCACATTATCGTATCATCTTCATACCACTATGCTGATCTTCAAGTTTAGGTGCCTTTGGGTATTGGACTGATACTTCCAAATATTTTTAGCTTTTAGAGACAGAGATAGACTGAGACAACTTTCTTCGTGTCACGTTGTTGGAGGATTAGTTTTATAGAAACTATGGCCATCGGCATCAAGCGTTCTTAGGGCGCCTTCAAATTAGCCGCAAATTATCGCGCGGAGGCAGCGCGGCTGCAGCGCTGCGGCCGCGCTGCTGTAGCTTGGTTCGAGAATCATAGTGTTGTATATTGTTTCACGATGGACTCTGACGAAGAAACACTGCTGTTAGTGTTACTATTAAAAAGAAAAAGGATTTTGGACCGTCACTAGTCGATCGATGAACTGATGCGCTGCAGTCGCGCGTTTTTAATTTATATGGATTTAGACAGCAGCGCGGCCGCAGCGCTGCAGCCGCGCTGCCTCCGCGCGACAATTTGCGGCTAATTTGAAGGCGCCCTTAATGTTGATAATCGAAGACTACGATCCAACGTTCTGTCATTTCACAAAATACTACCGTGTAGAAGTTTGCTAGTTGCCTGAACACTGGCGATCCGTGATGATGATAAGTAGTGGGTACGTTTGCCTTATACTAGTCGAGGACAAGTTTAGCGTCATCTCTAACGTCCTTCAGTAGCACCATGTTAGATAGGGTCAACCATATTATCTGGCTCCGATAAAAAACTTTTGATACTTTTCAAGTAAAGTTCAAAAACCTTCTGGAGGATAGTTTCAAACCGGCCCATTAACTCTGTCAGTGGTACCTTAGTACTTTATACATCTACCTACCTTCCTACATGAAGGGTAATCGAGCTCATATTCAGCAAACTGCAGTGCCTTTAAGAAAGAGAAAGGCCCACATAGCTTTTGTAAAGTAGGTACCTATACTAAGCTTCGTGAGTTGACAATGTTGAAATATTCGAAGAATACCTACTATGATGATGCATTTGATTGTAGTACCTATTATTAATAGTAAAGTGTAGGCTACACTTTATTTTTGTCGTTTTTTCCGTGCGAAAAACGGCATTACATAGTCATATTCAGTACTTCGTTATAGAATACTATAAAATGAATGTAACTGCGACGGAAAACGGTAGGAGCAAAGATCGGCCTGCCTAGCAAATTAACTTTGGGGTAAATCGTTGATTGGTTTGTTTGGGATGATAATGATGTTTGGATAAATTGAACTGGCTTGTTCCTTCCGCATTTTAGCATTTTATACTACCACCTATTTTTATACCTATAAAAATAATAGTTCAGTACTTAGCTAAGTGTGCAGGTTAGTAAATCGTAACTTAGTACAATGCAGGTAGGTAAGGGTAAGTAGTTATATAATTGTAAAATACTTTAGGTTCCTTGATAGGGTGCCTAACTGTACCTACTAAAAGACTACGAGACTACGTCAAGATTTAGTTTGAGTCGGTAGTTAGGCCGCATAAAGTAGTAAATTATATTCATAGAAACAGCTAGGACTTGGGTATCATTATCTATCGATAACCAACTCAAACGAGTAAAACAGTTTTAAGTAGGTAGTATCTATCTACTTAGATAAATAGCTACCTATGAGATCATCGATAACTTTATACAGCAAATGTAATAAATATAATTATGACTCACCCACCAGTTGTACTTCGCTGTAGAGAGACCGTGTAGGTTATCATTAATACCTACAAGAACGTCACACACAAAACAATACACACAACACAAACGCCGCAATAGTCGCTCACACTTTTACCCATTTCATATCATTTTCACACAGATTAAATGGATGATTGATAATAAAAATGCTGGTTTAGTAGTCATTGTTGCGATAAATTCTTGTTGACAGAGATTTGTGGAACGATTTCAATTCAGTCAAGGAAAGAAAGAGAAACAAAACAAAGCTTGAAACGAAAATCTTTAGTTTCTCTGTATTTTATACAGGTACTGCCATCTATTGGCAGTTTATATAAACACGTGGATGGCGTAGTAATAAACAAAATTTGACATTTGATAAGTTTGTAAGGAGGTACAGTACCACTGACAGTATGTTTTCAAGTTGTTTACTATTTTCATGATGAAATACATTAAAATCTATGTTTAGGGCAACATAAAACTCATAAGGATAAATTATAATAAATCAATCTATAAAACTTTGAGTAAAAGCGTTTTTTGAAGTATTTAATGAAAATAGAAAGTTATGATTTGTCAAAATAGTTACGTCTGCCAAAGGTTATAGCGTCAAAACGAGAACAACTTTTTTGTGACAATGTCTGCATCTGTTGATTAAAATTTGAAACCTATGCTTCTAAACAAGGTCAACAGTTTTCATCAACTCGTATCAAGACAAAAATAATTAACAAAGTGTAATAATATGTACGAACGCCTAATTGTTGTGCTCATTGTGCGTCTTCACCTCAAATACCACCTGAAGTGTCCGCGAAAATGATCTGTACTTTGTTTTTCGCAATCACAACGTTACATGAACATGGATGACCTAAAATGCGAATATGTGAAGAATATAAGATGTTACAAACTCACAGAAAGTGTAAACTGAAGAAATTATGATGTTTCAAACCTTGTCAAACAACAATCATTGACCTATTCGTACCATCACGAAATGATTGTTGGATTGCTTGGTCACAAAAGTGAAAATGTGATGTGTCAAAGTGATTGTTTACCTCGCGGACAGGTGAGCGGTTTGTAGAAGTGGTAGGCGAGGGCGGCGGGAGGCGGGCGGCATGTCTGGTGGGTCGAGTCCCGTGAACGGCGGCTACGAGGCCGCGAGGCTGACCGTCCGCAAGGACCTGTTCCCCGACGCAGCCCTGCCCGGCGACACCACTGACACATCGGACGATGAGATGATCTCCTCAATCAAACTCGAAACTGATTTCGAGCAGAGTATTGACGAGATTGCCATCAAAAAGCAACAGCTGATGGCGAACGGGATGATGTCGTCACCTCCTCGGTCGCGCCACAAGAAAAGGAAGCAGCGTTCGAGGAAAAACTCAGAACGCTCCAATGCCAACGGTTGTCTTCCCCCTGAGAAAAAACGGAAAAAACGTTCACGCCATAGTAGAACTCATTCTAATAGTACACAGGTTTTAAAAGTGCAAAGTGGTAAAAACTTAAATTTAGTGAGTAGTAGTGAATTTCCAGATGAGGATGATGATGAAGACGATGAGGACAGGGACGACGATGTGTGCGCAGCGGAGGAGGCTGCGCCGACTAGTAGTGACGACGAGGTCCTGAAGTGCAGTGTTAAGTTACCTTTAATAAATATGCAACGCCAGAGTGGTAAACCATACAGTCATGAACTTAGTCAATTATCTACAAAAAAAAGGAAAAAAGAAAAAGAGAAAAAGTCTAAAGAGAAACACTCTCATGCTATTATACCTAGTAGAGGGAAACCGCGTTCCATGCTGGATATCTGCTCTGATAGTAAAAAGAAGTCAAAGAAGTCTGAAGTGAGTGTAGCCACATATCGGAGCCAGATAGTAGATACAAACATAATGAAGATTAAGATTAGAAGAACTGGTGTCCATGAGACGGTAAGTAATAAATTATACTTGTGATAGCGTATCAGTACACAACAAACTTCACAAAGTTAAATAAAGCAAACCCTTACCCACTAAATGCCATTCTGTAACTAAGTAATGGATTGTAGGAAGACAATCAGCATGAAAAGGTAGAATAACTGCACAAGTGGGGTAGTCAGTTGTTTTAAATATTGTTTGAGGCACTAAAATATCATTATTCCCCTGCCCTTATCCCACATTAAGTGGAGTTGGCACAACATGTTTTTTTCTTCCACTCACTCCCTATCATTTGTCAACTCAAATATGTACACAAGCAATGGTCTAAGTAAGACCTATAATAATGTCATTTTTTTTAATTATATTTTTTTCCAAAAATACCATGCCTAGAGTGTTATCAAGAGTTTTTTAACGCAATCAATTTAGTATATTACTTTAATTAACTATTTTTGACCAAGTACCATAGCCAAGGTACATGGTACCAAGGAGGTCTACTGTGCCTGGAGATGACATTACCTTATTTCATTCACAGCTGAGTTGGTAGTAGCTCTGCCTTCCATGTTGTGGATTGTGGGTTTAATTCCCACCCAGAGCAAATGTTTGTGTGATAAACATAAATATTTGTTCTGTGTCTAGGTATTACTATGTATTCAAAGTACATATTTACAAAAAAAAAGTTAGTATTCAAACAGCAATCTAGTTTCCATAATACAAGTGTTGCTTAGTTTAGGACTAGAGTGTGATGTGTGAATTGACCATGAATATTTATTATTTATTACCGATTAAAATAATACAAAGTGTTAAAGGAATAGATAATTGAAGACAGCATAGTAATATGGCTATAGCCTGCCCAGAATAAAAAATAAGGTCTCTCTGTCTTGGAGTCACTGGAGGCGTTGATCACTCTCGGATCTTTTATTTAATGATTTGGCTATCAATACATGGTGTTAAAATCCATGAAGAATCCCATTTCCTACTAAAATTTGTATGGATGAATGTATGTTTGTTACTCGTTCATTCAAAAACTACTGAATGTATTTTAATGAAACTTTACGATAATGTAGTTGAGAAAAACACATAGGCATTTACAAGTATATTATGCGAATTGTCGAAAATATAACGATAGCAAGACATCAGCTAGTAATAAATAGTGGAGCATTAATTTTCATTACTCCTCCTACTTAATATCTTATTCAGATAAAGATTGACCTTATCATGAACTTTCATGCCATTGTTAATTAATTTCTTGGAATTTTTATGTAATCTTAAATACCAAGAAGTATTACTTTTTACACATTTAAACCTCTTTATTAGGTCTTTTGTAGAACTTACTAAGGTTTATTTTATATAACAAATATATGCTATTTATTAAAAATATCTGTTCATAAATCTGTAAATCATTGTTAGCCGGTTCTAATTTGTTACATCCTCAAGTTACTACTGAAGAAGTATCTCATTTACTTAAAGGTCTTAAAGTTTAAAGTAAATGAGGAAAAATAATGGAATTAAATAATGACTTACCTGGTTTAAAGCAGTTTACCTGCAATATGAGTAAGAGCATGGTTATGGAGGAAGTGCCTTGTGGGATTGTTGTCTGCGTCCATCAGTTTGTGACTTACTTCTCTTATGTTGGTTAACTCATTTTGTAAAGTTTGTCCCCCTATCTTATAAAAAGTTAGCGTTGTCTTTATGTCATCATTACGTATGGTAATCAATACTTCGAGGCTGTTAGGTACATCTCAAACCTTCCGTATTGCCAAATCATACCCCAATGCGTTCTTTAGCTGAAATGATTATTTTACTTTTTAAATGGTATAAGTTTTATAACTATTCCTCCACAGAGAAGTAGAAGTCATCGGATAAGCCAAGTATCACCCCCACACCAAGTACACCAAGTGCAGTTAGTACCAGCGGCGCCACCAACGTCCATATCAGATCTCGGTCAAAGAAAATCAAAGAAGAAGAGAGCCGCGTCTCCTGTAGCCAGCGAAAGCTCTGGCGAAGAGTACGACCCTACGCGAGGTGATACCGCCGCTGCTATGAGCGTGGCTGCGCCTAAGCCGAGGCATCCTAAAACTAGGACGCGGAAATCGACTACTAAGAGTAAGGGTAAGGAATAAGAATACCGTCAACGTTATACTTCTTATCGATAAGATGCAAAGCGTTGCACATCTTTATTGTTATTGACAATTGACATTAAGCCTAAAGACTCAGTGCACACACAGACAAGGTGATTAATGAGCTTAAAGTGATTAGTGAAATTATATTGATAAACGCATTTTGAACTAAGTATAAGTTTCAGAGTGATATGTCGCTCGATTCGTATATCAAATTACAGGGATCACTGGGTAGTTAGGTACAGTCAGAATTAGAAGTTCCCTACTCATTTCTTAGTTGTATTAGTTATTTTTCATAATGTGTTAGTCATCATTTAACATACTTGTACTTATTCTGTCGTGTGAATAAGCCTGTACGTAGTTCTACTTAAGCTGCCTACGTCACAGAAAATCCAAATTTGGAGAATGACTACAATAGTTGACCTAAATGCGAAGCTGACTATAGAATCCTCCTTTTATACAAAAGTCTTAAAATTTCTACGTTCAGGTCGCGAACCAGTTTGATTTAAATCATGTTATGCTCCAAACAGAGAGAAAGTTCATCCACGCGGCAAGCACGTAAATTGAGCTATGTTTATTACGCACGAACTTTGCCAATATTAAATGGTCTTGTCCAATACGCTTGTAATAAATTTAAGGATAGATATATTCGTAAAAATGTCTTTGACTTGTTTTAGCTCATTAGCGAAAGTCCTAGTTTAGTGAGTGACGTACAGTTACAGTACATCACTATAATATATATTTCTATGCAGTTAGTGACATAGCACATAGCAAATTACTAATCTACTATTTATGTCAAGTTTTCACGAACAATGGGTACGAATCTAGGATAATTATAGTTGGAGCAAAATATATAAGTTTCCGGAGATAACGTATCCTCCAACTTATAGGAAATCGCAGGTGAAAGACATAAAGAAAGACTACATTAAATCATATTTTTATTTATTCGTAACTAACCGTAACGTGACGTACGTAAGTGACCCGCCCCGGCTTTGCCCGGCTGCAATGCATTTACTAAATATAATATACAGAATGTCTTTATACAACGTTCACAGCTTTTTTTTGTTATTAGTCAATAAAAACTTGCGTGCGATGGTTACTAATCATTTTTAAAGTGTGTAAAAACGTGTATATTTACAACATCACATTAGAAACCACAAAAATGATTAGTGTTTCTCTACTACATTATGTATGTATTATACATATAAATCTTCCTCTTAAATCACTGTATCTATTAAAATAATCGCAAAAATCTTTTGTATGGCTTTAAAAACATCGGGAAAGACGGCGGGGACCGACTTTTTTACTATGTAGTGATTTAAAAATATTTTTTTCTCAGATAAACGTGAAAAGACTGAAAGAACTAGAGTTAATGCAGCAGCGAGTAATGACACCGGTCCACAGAGTCCATGGGGGAGTGAAATGCCTACTGAAATACTCTTAAAGATATTCGAAAATGTTGTGGCTTCGCAGGGCAGTTTACCTTCTGCCATCAGGTAATACACTGTTTGTAATGTAATAAATAATATTTTTGGCGTTAGTCTAAATTCACATGGAGACACTGCTGGGTGTTTACCATTCATGCCGAATGCGACGAGAAACAAAAAAACCAAACTCTAGCTCAATGCCCGTATAGGCAGATTGCAAGAAACAGAGGAGAAAAAAAAAAATATGTATCAATAAGTATTTGACTTCCTAATAAATAATTTGACTTCCAAATAAACGATGGGAGAAGTTGTATTGACTGATAATTATGGTTTTATTTTTCAGGATGGGAAGAGTTTGCAAATTATGGCATAGCATAAGTTGTAGTCCAGAACTATGGAAAAACGTAGACCTCGCACAATATACGACAGATAAATGCAAAACGGATTACAAACTTGTCTGGCTTTTAGAGAATAGATTGTCTAAATGCCAATCTCTGAATATTGGTAAGTACTTTCAATACTTTGTTTTATTTATATCCATGACGTAAAATTACTGACTTGCTAGTAAACTTCTGTAAAATAAATAAAATATATCACAATGACATACTCCCAAACTAAACCATGTTTTACTATGGAAAGTAGATTCCTGGAAGGAGTTTTTTATTCAATACAATCATTAATTTTGTGTTGGAGATTGAACCCACAGTACCAAAGACACGGCTATACAGTTGTGACAGCTACTAAAAAAGTTTTAACAAGATCAATAATATCATAATTACAACGTTTAGTACACAGAGTACCCTTATCTGAATAATTCAAACTATTTATTCTTATGTACTTATATGATATTGGTATACTAAATAAGTATTTAGATGTTCTGCAAATATTTATTCTGGGTGTTCTGGGTATTATATGTATAATAAAAAATATCTATCTATGTATTGTATTGTATTAAGTATGTCAGTCTTCTAGTACCCATAACACAAGCTCTGCTTAGCTTGGGGCTAGATGATGGTGTGTGGATTGTCTAGCATTATTTATTTATTTAATAGCTATATGTTGTTAAAAAGTTTATTTATATTTTCAGCTCAGTGGAAAGTGTGCAATATATCGTGGGTGTTAGCTTGCGTGGTGGACTACTGCCCTGGCCTAGTGGAACTAAGTCTCGCTGGTTGGAGTCGCATCACGCCGGACCAACTGTTCGATTTACTGCAGGGGCTGCCCAAACTGCAGAGGATTGACCTTTCACTCACGGTAAAATCATTTTCTTACTTAACCTTAGTATTTAAATAAATAACACTATATATACTGATAAGTTTTGTTATAATAAGTAATAAAAAAAAAACAATTTATTTCAAGGCTTATGCGAATACAATAAGTCTGTAAATACCAAATATTCTGTGACGCTTGGTTGAGAATAAAAACTCATTGTTTTTTTAAATTATAATTCAACTTATGTTTGAAACCCTCATGTATAATTTCAATTTGGAACCCCTTAGTATAATTTTAATTTGAGATCCCTTTTGTATAATTTCAGTCTGAAACCGGTGGATCTAGTACGTGCCTTTCTGCGGCGTCGATGGCTCGAGTCGCGGACAGTCACGGCGCAAGACTCACGCATCTAACGCTAGCCAATAATAAGTACACAGCGCTGCCGCAAATACTATCTTCTATTGCGGTAAGTATTTAAAGATTTTTTTTTTGTCAAACAGAGGTGGCTTGTACCTTGTACCATATTATAGATACATTAACTAAGAAATGAAGACTTTTGACTCTAATTGTGGGGTTATAAAGTTCAACCAAACTATTTTTTTTAGATTTCATTGATCTATCGCGATCAGATACTTATAGTAAAAATAAATTAGACGAGTTTAAGAGTACACGTTGTTCATTTATAGTTAAAAGTTACAAAAGTTGATAGCTAATACATAGGTACTTATATTCAGTTTGAAACTTTGAACTCATCTTATAAGTCTTATTACTATGCACTGATACTATATTACTATGGCACGAAAGTGCATAACAAAGTCTTAAAAAGTGATTCAGCAACAGCTTATGGAAAATAATATTTATCTTTTTTTTTGACATGATGGTGATTCGAAAATGTTTAACAACATTCATCATGTCGGAGTTATTTTACTACAATTATGAACACCTGCTGGATGTAAGGCGTATTGAACGTTAGCCTTCTTGTAATAAAGTCTCATTTCGTTGACAGGCGAACTGTCAGAATCTCGAAGTGCTCGATATATCCGGAGCGCTGGCAACGTCGCACCCGGCAGCCATTCCCCTAGAGGCGTTGCAGAAGGGATGCCCTAGATTGCGCGTCTTTAGAGCAGCTAACTCACAACTGGTGCTTGCTTCTTCTACCACTACACAGCAGGTATGTAATACAATACACATTAATATGTAAAATTTATGAATCACGTGCGAATTTTCGACGCGCTGGCAACATCGCATCCAATACGTGATCCTCCCTACTCCCTACAGTATATAGAAGTTCACTACCCAATAAAGTCATGGATTCTAAATAAAACTAGATTATGGCCCCATTCGAACAACTGCTATTGAATTAAATTATTATTTAATGCTTTGGTTATTTTATTGGCCCTAAAAAATTTTTTTAGCGTTTATCATATTCGTAGTTTATTTTTGAGTGAAACTCAATGTCTGTATTTATTTCACCTTTACGTAATTTTGTTGGCTATAAAGTAGAAGACGATTTTTACTGATTTCAATTTATATATATATTTTTAATTTAACCTATTGTGTCCCACTACAGGGCAAAGGTCTCCCCCAAACTCTTCCATTCATCTCGATCTCCTGCGTTCATCCACCACTCCGTCGCGTATGAGTCGAGATCGTCTCTCCAACGTCTTCTCGGCCGGCCCGGATTTCAGTATTATAAAAATAATAATTTTCAGATGGAAGTAGAAGGCTGGTCGCAACTCGAAGAGTTATCAATAGCCGGTGAGGCGGTGACCGAGATGATAGGCGAATACCGACTGGGCGATGACGCGCTCTCGCGGCTCGTTCGCGGCGCGACACGACTCAGGCTGCTCGATCTACGAGGCCTGCAGCTACTCACTGACTCCGGACTGGTGCGGGTTCCGGCCTGGGATCTACAGCATTTGTTTTTAGGAGGTCAGTTTATAATAAACTAGCTGATCCGTGCCCACTTCGTTGGGTATGATTCGACCGTTTTTTCTCCGATTCACTTTGCAAAACGGACTACCACGTAAAAACCTTTTTATTTTTCTTTTATATAACCTATGACACTCAGCAATAATGTGGCTTTCTATTGGTGAAATAATTTTTAAAATCGGTTCAGTAGACCCCGAGATTACCCCTTACAATTTAACAAATATACAAACACACAAACTTTACTTCTTTATTATACTAGTATAGACTAGTATAGAAGTATAGATATACTAACTATCACCACTACTCGACAACTATTCACTAGTACAAGGATGTTGCTCTAAAACAAATGGTTTGCTTACATGTTTGTGCGGTCCACACTTAACAAGCACGTGAGGCATCTTGTACAACGGGTGATTTTACCATTTACAGGTTGCAACGTAACACGCCAACGCAACGCCTGTCTGGAGCTTATTTGTGAGAAATGGTCGCACAGTCTCATAGAGCTGGATTTGTCCTGGGCGTGTGCTGCGAGGGTTTTAGATGACGCTGTTTCGGCGCTTGCGGATTGCAGCACAAGCAAGCTGAAGTATGTACTATATATATTGTTTTAAGGTTTATTATTGCTTAGAAAAATTTGCATTGATTACTGAGCAATTATTAAAAACATACACAAATACATATTTTTTTTACTTCTCGCTTAAACATGCTAATATACATTGTAATTGGGTTGCTCGCAAAATTAAGCAAGGTTTTATTCTTCACAGAACGCTCAACCTGTGCGGTTCGTCCGTATCCCTAGAACCAGTAAAAAAGGTACTTCTAAAGTGTTCACAATTAGAGTCAATTAATCTTAGTTCATGCCGCGCTCTGCCCAGAGGCATGAAACGGCTCTATACGGGCAAAGAGCTTCAGGATCTTAAAGACAGCTTAGATCCGGTGAAGCTGAAAGCCAAAGAAGCAGAAAAAGATAAAGCAAACACGAAAGATAAAGACGCTAAAAAGACAGATGCCGATTCAAAAGCTGACGCTAAAGAGTCTAATTCCACCTCTCTAGAATCATCGGACTCAAAAACCGAGCCTGCATCGCAGGATAAGTCATCATCCTTCTTGTTCCAAGAGCCGAAAAGCATTGTCAGTCCGGGACCAAATCAAGATAAAAACGCATCATCTGACCGAACGAAAACGTCACCAGACAGCAAATCGGAGCCAAATAAAAGTACCCCAGACGGAAAACGCTCAAGAAGTGTAACCCCTAAGCTGCTGAGCCCTCTTCCGCAATCCAGACCGGATTCATCCTCCACACCCCGATCCGATCCATCCAAACTAGATCACAACAGTCCGCACTACAGTCCCGTCCCTAAACCAGATAGTCAAGTACAAAATAGTCCAGATGTTCACTCGGATATCATAAAAACCAACTCGTGGAATATGGCACATCACAAAACAACTCCTACCCATAAGTCTGAAGCGAGTCCTCTCAATAGGTTAGATAGTAAATTAAAACACGGTAAAATTATAGAGCAATGCAGTCCGACAACTTCATTAGATAATAAACGTAGCCCGGAAACATTAAAGCAGGATATAAAGAATCCTAATAGCTGGAACTACGGAAACTACAGTCCCATGCCGCGTCCAGAAAGCCAGTTCTCGTCTCAAAGGAGTCCCTACTCCGCTCAGCCGAGCCCCGCGCAGCCCAGTCCGTACTCCACGCAGCCGAGCCCCTACTCCACGCAGCCGAGCCCCTACTCGTCCCAGCCCAGCCCCTACTCGGCACAACCCAGCCCCGACACCAGCCAGATCGGCAAGCCGGACCTGCAGAAGTCCGGCCCGTGGAACTCCGGGAACTATAGCCCGATGCCCAAGCACCACCCGCAGTTCTCTCCGCATCCATCCACGCACACCAGCCCCGATCCAGGGATGGGGCTGAAGGGCGAATCCCTCCGAAGCAACCCCAACAGGACGCCGGGCCAGTACAGCCCAATGTCGCGGCAGGATCGCATCCACCAAAGCCCGTACTCGCCGAGACCGAGCGTCGAGAACGCGTACGGTAACAAAAAGAGTCCGGGGATGGGCAACTACAGTCCTATGATGCGGCCCGATTGCCACCTGCCTAGCCCGGACCCGGGCGTGGCGTCGCGCTCCGCGGCGTCCGGCCGCACGTCCGACCTGTACGGGCGGGCGGTGTCAAAGGCGCCCGAGATGATCCAGACGTCGACGGCGCCCGAGGTGGCGGGCCACTGGGGCGTCAACCGGTTCAGCCAGATCTGCAACACCGCGCAGTCGGCGATCGAGTCGCTCGGCTGGGGCGTCGACTCGTTCCCCGGCGAGCCGGCGGTGATGCCGCCGCTCGCGCAGACCGGCAGCTTGCCCTCCATGCTGAGCACGCCGCCGCCGCAGGCCTGGCCCGGCCTGCCGCCCTTCGACACGGGCTCCAGGCGACAGAACCAGGAGCTCCGCGACCCCTGGACCATCGGCCAGTACCGCGAGGAGCCCCCGCACCAGGGGCACAACACCTTCGTGGAACAGAACGTGAGCTTCGAGTCCCTGAGGCCCCATCTGGGCCATTCGAGCCACACCTTGCAGAGCTATCTGGACGACTTCACGGAATCGTCGCGTGTTGAATGACGATCGCGATCGCGGACGCTGTTACGTGTTTTTGACGGCAGTGAGTGTTGTTATGAAGGACAAAGTTTGAAAAAAATAAGTAAGTATTCTCCTAGGAGAAAATTCGGATGAAGCTGTATTTAAGATTGAACAATTATAAAATAAATTTTGTAAATAAGATATTATAGTTAGCCTTAAGATAAAAAGCTAGAAATGCATTATGATTATTTTGCAGTCGATATAGTTTATTAAATATGTCTAAGAAAGTAATATAATTATAAAGAATAGTTAATTCATCCATCGTGTTAGATATTGTTCGATTATACTCATGAGTTAAGTCTTTAATTTGAATGCCAAAATGTTTTTTAGGCCAAAATAATTATTTATTTCAATATTGATATCATAAACTTTTGTTGAAATGTAAATTGGTTGTTACTACAATAATCTTATCTATGTATTGTTACTTAGGGAAGTAATTAGGTTAATATTGCACTTGTAATAGAACTGAACATTCCTTTTACATTGTCTCTGGTTCAGATTATCTCCATTATCATATTTGTTTATGAAAAATGTCTTGCATTATTAGAAGCTTTAGATATTGTTGACAGATTAATGAATTATATTGTTGGTTCATTAGGCTAGATCGTAGGGTTAGGGACACAGTGTGGAAAGTTTGTCTTCTATGTAGTTTGCTCAGTTTGATTCAAAGAAATGTTAGTTAGGAGTTTTTTTTTATATTTTGTTCAAGGTTCGTCGTTGACAAACGAGCATTGGTACCTAAGCCTAATTATAATTAAGAATAGTTGAGCTTTGCATGCGTGAAATTAACAATGAGATGAAAATCAACCTAACCAATCCCTGCGTAGCAAAATAAATTGGTGTTTTAACTATGTTTTGATTAGGTAGCGTAAATTACCTATTACTAAATTTATAATAAGGACCATTTTGTAAAGCTCAGCGTTATTCTTCATCTGCATTGTTTGTAATTAGTTTTTTTTCATTGGATCTACCTGTCGTCTACATGTATCTATCATGTAATCATGTTCTAACAATAAGAGCAGCTAGCCTTTTTTAAATTATTTACTTATACATTTTAAGTTGCTTGCAATTACCAATCATTGGCATAAGATGCATTATTAATGTTGATGACTTAAAAAAAAGTATGCACAAAGTATTTTTTAATGACACAATTTTTTTTTTCATGTAAGTACTTATTCTTTTCATTGACTCAAATAAAAATAGGCCTTTGTTACTTGTGCAAAACTAGATGGAATCTCTTTTAAATAACATATTTATCGCACAATAACATTTAGCAAAGACCAATTTTATCTAGAGTTCTTCTATAATAAATTCTGTAAAGCTGAGAATGTATTTGTTGGGTCTACTAGAATTATTATGTAAAAGCGAGGGTAGATTCTCCAAGTTACATTTTAACGGATAGCTGTCAAATCAATATATGTCAAGTTTGTGATACTTTAGGCTAGGTTCAGACGATCGCGCGGTACCGCGCGGGTCTACGAACCGCGCGGTACAAGATCAATAGAAACGGTAACTATCGTCTACATGACCGCGCGGCGCGCTCCCATACAAATACCGTCATGTGAATGCTCCAACCGCGCGGCTACGCGCGATCATCTGTTCCTAGCCTAAAGATCAGGATATCAAGATATTGAAAATCTTAACCTACAGCGGTTTAAAATAATTTAGTCACTTTTGATGCTCAATTATCCCAGAATTAGCATGTTTAAATGAGGTCGTATAGCGTTTGCGCTATACGACCTCATTTAAACATGCTAATTCTGGGATACCCACTACACTGTTTATCCATTTCAGTAATGTTTCAAGATATATTTTGCCGCCCAATGATTTTGTTGAGTTATGGTAAACTTAAATCGAAAATAAACAAATGTGTCTAATACAATCTGGATCAACGACAACTTTTGAGTCTTCATTTTACTTTTTTAAAAGTATACTAGCATTGTATAATGATCCCATTCGTTTTCTAAAACCATGCTTTTTCTGAATAAAATCGATAAAACTATTCAAAGCTAAGTACAAAGTGCTTTGTATGAAATATTTACTTATATTACAAAGTTACATCATTCATGTTGTTTTTACTGAAACCATGAAAATCACCAAATATAATTTCCACTACCTGCATTAGCCTTAAAATTGCCTAATGTTAACTGAAGATAATATTTTATAGTTTTATTAACTTATTACAAAATGAAAAATAATTATCTAACTATACATAGAATGTATAAATAATATTAGGCAAATATTATGTTAAAATAATCGTGTATTTATAATAAAATATGTATAATATAAAGTTTATATAATTTTTAAGTTTTTGTTTATTGTAATTTGTTAAATCTACTTGTGGACACATGGGTGATCCATTTTTTATAATCTAACCAATAAAATATTGATATGGTTGTACATTTACAGCATAAATAGAATGTACTCTATTTATTAAACTCTTTTGTTGAAATGCTATCACCCATTCTATTTTATCACTAACCACCCGGTCGTCCCGGTCGATAACACAAACTGATGTAGGCATCTAAATGAATTAATAATAGTTTACACATTACGTTCTAAGCAATTTGGGATTTAAATTAAAACCATAAATATGATGCAAGATTAAATATTTTATTATTACAACAACAAGCATAATAATAAACAATAACATGATAAAATGTATTATGCTTTAACAATAAATTGGTTACGTACCTACAATATAATTAGTATAATATTAAGTAACAATGGCTTTATTATATAATTCAGCGCGAAAATGCGAGTACAAGTTTATATATCTTTAATTGGGAAGTTGACTTGCTCAGGTTGAACTTAAAACAACCCTGAACCTGAAAGTACTAGTTTGGTTGTTAAATAAATAATAATCGTTCAAAAATAAATGAAAAGGTAGGTACCTACTACGTATTTTTACAAATTACGTTATTTATATGACATGAAGGAGAGATTAACAATTGATAGAAGTAACTGCATATTATTTCCGTCGCTGGTTATATCGATGACCTTACAGATGAAGTATAATAATTATATTCCTAGAACAACCCTAGGGCAATAAATGTTTAAATTAAAATGTACTTTGTATTGTAAGTGCCTCCGGTATTACATATTTTGGCAAAAAATATCTAGCCATAAATGTGTAGAACTTATTTTTTACGCTCACATTTTGTTTCCAAAGGTAAACAATATTTCTGGAGTAGTTATAGTATATCCCGCATTAGCTATCATGTCATGCCATCAATGGACAATGAGAAAGTTCTAGGTGAACTTTGGCTACACAAGTTCATTTTTTCTCTCATAAATTTTCATCTCATAAAATTATTTTATTAGAATTAATTTAATACGCACGTTTGAAGTGTTACAAAACACTCTTAAAAAAATGGAATGTCGATAGAAACTTACTAAAACTGTGTATGAACACACATTGACAAATTCATTCGATGAAGTCAGGAATTCAAGAAAACATGCGCAAATAAAAATAGGCCAGTCTGTATTTTGATATGCTACTATAATAATTATGGAACAAGGCGACGCATTGCCTAACTGAGCACACCCATTGGACGTGGCTATTTTGAGCTTAGCTACAAACTGTAAGGTCACTGTTACACGCTATCATAATCATCATAATCGCCTAACCTATTACTGGATGGTGATAGCAGATCTTGCTGTGGATGGTTCTTTTCTTTCGATTTCTTGTGCTTGTGTTTTTTTTCTTTCCGTTCAGATTTTTCACTACTATCTCCTCGGTCTTTATCTTTTGATTTTTTCTTAGATTTCTTCTTTTCAGTCTGTAAAGATACATTTAACCATGTTGAGGATGTGAAAGTTTAGGTACAAGAACCTTCACATCGTTGATTTGGATGAAACTTGAAATTAAATAGTTTGTAAATTTAACTATTTTCTATTAAAAACTAACAGCAGACGCAGGCAGAAGTAGTACGGAAACTGGCTGGTACTAGTAAGTTAAAGAGCGAATTTATGCAAACAAATAATCAACCTAGCCGATGGTCTTACTCACCCCACTACGAACACATGTGAAACACATTTGAAATGTGTTTCACTTTTCGCCGCGTGCGATTTCATGAATCATTAAGAGAAAGTAAAATAACTTGTATAAAATTTTTCTTATACCTATGTTACAACAACGGTATAACTAAGTCTTCTCACCTTCTCAGGTTCCTTGGGAATGTCAGGATCTTCACCACCTGTAAGGCGAAATATCACTTAACTATTTCATAATTAAATCAAATCTGTTGTGATCGTAACACTGATAACACGTGATTTTGTTTATAACTTTCATCTTGTTTACATTAATTGCTAGGGTTCGAATATACTGTGTAGTTAAAGAAAAAAATAATATGTACAAAGCGTTGTGTATCAAAATTACCTTCTGGTGATCTTCTAGCACTGGAATCACCAGCCCAGATAGGAAAATCGTTGTCCATAGACAAATCCATACTTCGCCTTCCAAATATAGGACCACTGTTATCATAATCCAAGCTTAGGGATGTTCTACTCATGAGCCGGTCGATATTATCTTCAGTTGATCTGATGTGTTCAATAGGTCTGTGGACTTCTAGTGTTGCGGTGGAAGTACTGGCTTCGACGTCGATATCCAATTCGTCTTGATCAACTATCACTCGCGGGTTTGCGTTTTCTTCGTCACTGTGGAAAAGAGATAGATTTATTAATATTTTTACGTTCATCGGGCTTACGGAATCGGTTAAAATCGGAATAAAATGTAGTGGGGAGATACAGGTAGGTACTATACTAACCTATCACTCTCATAAGGCACCTCCTGATTCGACATTGGCGTGAGGTCATCAAGGAAGCTGCTATCGAGTGTTCCCGCGAAAAACTCATCGAGAGCACCCGATGATATATTACCGGACGGAGTGCTGGGTACACTGAAATGTAATATTAAGTATGAATTTGTATAGATGAAAATAGTCAAGTCCGAAATGTACCACGCTTACTGTCTTTGGGCAATAAAGGCGCGAACCCACCGCGGCGCATGCTGTGCACGGGCACGCGGCGCATTTTAGCTGCGTGTATTCATTTGTTTGACAACGTGGGTTATCGTTTCCACCGAAGTACACGAATATGATCCACGACTATGTTTAGCGTGGCACGGCGCACGGAGAGGCTACGCACGTGACACTGCAATCCACGGACGGTGTGGGGAGGTGGGGCAGGCGGGAGTATAAATGAGCATAGTCGTGGGTTATATATTCGTGTACTTCAGTGGAAACGTAAACCCACGTAGACAGCGTTGAGCTATGTTCCGCCTATTCGAACAAGCCACGCGTGTACCAATGACGTCATTTCATGCGCATCCTCTGCGTGGGTTGCAGTAGAAACAACCACATACATTTTCTTACAAAGCGAAGCTTAATACACGTGCGCATCCTCTCCGTGCGCCGCGGTGTGATCGCGCCTTTAGAGTACGCATACGATGGTTCTCCTAAGCAGTGAAGAAATGCTTCCAGTTTCAGTGTATAGGTGTTTGTACAATTAAAGGCACATGGACATGAGACTTTACACATTGTCTCAGATTGACGGATGCGTCACAGGATACATCCTCAGTAGACACTCAATTAGTTAATACATGTAATTAGAAATATAGAATTTTAAAAATCTTACTTTTCTTGTTGGGGTAATCTTGGAGGTGTCATTTCCATGCTGACTTTGACTTTGTGTTTCGGATTGGTCAGCTCTTGGCTGACAAACTGAGTCTGTTGTTTAACTGTTGGTTCTACTTTCGGTGTTGGTAAGGATTGTGCGAGCTGAAAGATATTGGTATAATTACTCATTCAAAATACCTACTGTGAGAACAATGCATAGTATCACCCAGATAAAGAACTATTTTCATTGATCCTGTCCATCCGAAGGTTGGAAGAAATTGCTTTTAGCAATAACGACGCCCATTGTACATACTGACTCTATAATATCTACTGTTTTACCTTGAGTATTATTATGTGTTTTTTTTCGTGTGGCGGGCAATAATGAATATAATATTCTATTTTTCAGAAAAACCCATATATTCTTTGATAAATCATACACACACAGCTTTTAGGCAACATAATTAAGCTCCAACGAATGTTAGGAGAATGTGTATTTTAGTGTAAGTAGGTGAAGAAGTCCATACCAACGGATTATTATTAACATTAGGCGGTACAATCGGTTTTCCCGCGCCAAGAACAATACTCGGCGAGCGGTCATTGTTCAATCTAGGCTCTTGACCTGTGCTCTGTCTTCTTTTACTGGCAAGACGATCCACAAACAGATCATAATGAGATTCTTCTGAATTCTGTAAATTTTAAATGTATTAATAAATTGAAAGCTATATACCTATCAGTGGAAGAAAGAAAGGGAGGAAGGCCCTGGCTTGTAAATATGTGGCTTAAAAATAAATAAAAAATGTACCTATATTTGAAATAATACCTACTACTAACGCGTAAATAGTTTTATAGATACCTACTGTATACATTTGTTTCTATGTTTATAATCAAATTGATATACAAATCATATAACTTATGATGGCATTGTGGTTAAGATTCAAGTAATATTGATACATACTAATGACCGATATTACCTACAAACAATCATTGACATTAGTATTTATGATCTAAAGCAATTTTCAAGTGGGTTTTTATTGGAAATTAATTAATTTCCAATAAAATACATTAATATTTTGAATACATTAATTAATCCAAGAATATATCAACCTCAGAGTATTGATAGATCCCACTACTGAAGTTTTTAAATATTTTGTTATACCTAGTTTATAATGCTCACTTGGAATTCATCCAGTTCATTTTCAGTTTCCTCCATATCCTTCTGGTTTCTCTGAAGCTGTTCCAGTAAACTGGTCCTCTGGAGCCTCAGGAATGGAACACTGAGGAACTTATGCAGTAACCGCAGACCAAAACCATTCCTCATAGAACTCTCCGCGTAACGGACTGGTGCTGTCCTAATAATGTTATAAATACTGTTAATAAATAAAAATGAGAGTATGAATATATGTTTTATCTTATATTTTTTTGCTAATGATAGGAAACGTTGGCGTGACGATTGGACACTTTTCACGTAGCCTGATGGGAAACGGCGGCTGACCGGAAGTACTAAGAGTAGGGGGAGACCTTTGCCCAGCAGTGGGATAGGTTAAAAAAAAATGATTTGATACTAGTGTTTGCTGCAAGTAAAATGCTTTCATTATTTCGAAATGTGTTCTATAGGCAAGTGTTCTATCACAATGATAGGTAGGTACCTAAGCTATATTAGGGTGAAATCTGGAAGTTTATAGTACTTCATCTTGTGATAGAATTTCTTAAATTCATTAAAATAAACTGTATATTATTAATTATAATTATACTTTCTTTCTCTGCCCTTACACAACAGTGTGGAGACCACTTTATTTTTCTAGCACCTACTCTATCATTGAACTTTGAATTCCTTAATTTTGTTACAATGGTTTTTCTTGTGTCAAAATGTAATAACCTGATCTTCTATTTTAGTTTTCCTGTACTTTATGAGAAAACTTTATTTATTTTACCTGTTGATTTTGGCCTGGTGCAATGCAGTTTCTATATGGTGCGGCTGTACTTGTCTGTGGTGTTGCATATCACAGTGGTTTCCTAAGATCACTATGGGGATGTCAGCGGGAACTTGAGACAGCTCCTTTACTACATAATCAAATGTCCTGAAAAAGTATTACAGGAGAGCTGAATAGCCTAATCAACTTGATTTCAGGAAACACCCAAGCATTGAGATAAATAGCCCAATAATGTTGGTATCAAAATCTTCAACATAAACAAAAACATTTAGAAACATAGTAGCATATTTTAATGTGCACACAAATACCAGTAAAGCAAGTTGTATCAAACAAATTATGTTTGTCACATTAATTAATGCATTTTAAGCAAATAAATTATCTATACCATTAGCTTATAATCACTATTTTGACATTAACATATTTTTAATTTGAAAATGATCATACCAAACTTACTGTACTTAAAAAATTTAACTGACTAAAAATAAAGAGAAATGGTCTTACCATGGCTTAGTAATATCTAGCATCAGTATTACACCTGTGGCATTTTTGTAGACATCTAAGAAGGTAGCGTCAAGTACAGGAGTATCGGTTTCTGCATCAAGAGTAGCTGCTGTCTGGTTTTCCAGCTTAAGTCCTAATGGAGGCTTTTTCTTTGTTCTACCTTTATCAACTACCTCCCACACTTCTACCTATAGGAAGACAGGTTTTAAAATAGACTTTTGGCTTGTTGCTACAATTTAGTCAAATATTGACTGGCATCACAGCTCAGCTCAGTTGGTAGAAGCTTGGTTATTCAAGGTTCTGTGCCTGTGTATCCTATATATGCAATATATACTAATATAAACTCATTTTTTTTTTAGCAAAACATTTACTGACAGAATTATCAACAATCTAGCTCTCAAAGTAAAAGCTCTGCTTAGTTTGGAGCATTGTGTGTTATGTAAAATGCCCATAAATATTTGTTTTTTGTTAATATAATTTACACCTTACCTTTACTATATAATCTGAGTTCTTATATGCCCAGTGTATAGGTGCTACTTGAATCTGGTCAGTTGGCACATAATCTTCAATGAAAGGCCCTCCTTGTAGTCGCTGAAGCAAGCAGGATTTACCAACATTTCGGTCACCTTTTATTAAGATTTTCACTGAAATTTATAATATAAATGTAGTCAAATATTTATATAAATAGTAAATAAAATCACGCTGTTAAAGAAAAAAATATTGCATTACTGTTAAAATGAACTCCTTTTGAGAACTTCTTTTGAAGAGATGAAGACATGGGCATTGGAGCAGGGCACCGATCATCTCCACTGCGTGTCAACTTTTTGAGAGCAGATAACATTATTGGTGTTTATTTGAAGTCTCTCTCTGAAATTCAGCTGGTCCCCCGGGTACCTTGGATACAGTTAAAAACTAATACTAAGTAAAGTACCATCTAAATTAATTGCATTCAAAACACAACACGACAACACACAACTTTCAATTTCGTTCGTTTGTCATAATTATACAGACGAACTTCATCTTCTTTTTTTCTGGCCAGACAGCATAGCCAACCCTAAATTTGAATTTTCCCTAAATCTCAGTGAAAATATACCCTAAACTGGTTTATTCATTATTATTGTTATTAAGGTTTCAATATTACTTGAAAATTTAAAACTCCTAGCATCAAAATCTGACCTGTTAAATTAAAACGATTTTATTTTCCGCTTAGAAAATGTAAGCACAGCAGGAGCAAACAAGACAGTAAAAATCTTGTATGTATTTTGTTTTGTCCATTTTATTTCTATCATATATTTTTTTCTCTTATTAATTGCTTAAATAAAAATAAAAAAAAGAGCACGAAAAGTCCTTATGTTCATGGCAGTATTCAACCGATTTCTGATAAAAAAGGATTAAAAGTTTGTTTGGCGATCACGGTTTCTGATTGGAGAAAAAAGTGATATTTATCGAATTTAATCAAAATTGATAGGCACAGTAAGGTCTACTGTTATCAACAGAAGTACTGATTTAAACTTAAGAAGTTCCCTAAATTTAGGTAGAAAATACTCTATTAGTGAACATCGACAACACCGAAATTATAAAATGTGACTGATGACTAGGTATGACAGTGAAATGTTTCAGATTTTTGATGATGAAGTTAGTACGATGGACATAGACGCAATACATTATCCAATGCCTCACAATTCACATCCTCAAGAATAAAACCATTATTTTGTTTAACAATTTTATTATAAAATTTAGTTTTTGGCTGTTACATGGAAGTTTGGTCCAAGGAATAACAGTTTTTACTTGCACTTCCTAAACCCATGATTGGCAGTACTAGAGCACAGAACAAAAAAGTCTACCTCAG
This sequence comes from Ecliptopera silaceata, assembly GCA_932527185.1. Classification (NCBI taxonomy): domain Eukaryota; kingdom Metazoa; phylum Arthropoda; class Insecta; order Lepidoptera; family Geometridae; genus Ecliptopera; species Ecliptopera silaceata. The sequence goes on along the minus strand of OW052193.1, from coordinate 6,996,494 downwards.
TGAGATGTAACAAAAATCATTGGTCTACCTACAAAATGTACATTACATAATAAGTGATAACTGCATTATGTATACAAAGTTGTTTAAAGCATTAGGTATATAAATATGTACAACCAATCCAATATCTATATCTATACAATAAATAAAATAACAAATAGGTTTTATTCTAAGCTAACAACTATGGTTTCAACATGTTTCAAAATCAATCCCATTTCGATTTTTTCTTTTCAAAAATTTCCTTTCCGTCTTTATCAATGGCTGAATAGTATCCCATAGATTCAGCTTTATGTCTCATATATGCTATGTATCCAAGAGTAAATCCAAAACATGTGAGCCCTATGCTCATGATGACAATATTCTGAAAGTTAAAATGTAAATGATTAGCCTTGATGGAAGGTTAGTTTAGTATGTTTTAAGAAAGAATGTAGATTTATTTTTATTGCTATCAATAGTACCTAAATTTTGTAGGCACTTATTCCATAGCACTTTACAGTAAACTTCTGCCTGATAAGTGGTAGGAAACAAGTTACAAAAAAGTATTAGATAACAACTTTCGTTTTAATGTTTGACACTATATAAGAACTTAAATACCAGAATATAAGTACGTACCGGCTTAGCATATAATTCAAAATTGATCACTCTAAAAGCAGTGGTAGACCTCATGGATCTAAGCCCATCTCCAGGTTTATCTTTATCATTAGACATGACTAAAGAACAGTGCTTCTTCAGGACACCTGATCAATTGACGGCTATTTAATGTTTAACCTTTGTCGAAGCATTCATTAAATGAATTTTAATCTACGCAAAGCTAATAAATATAAACAAACGCAATGCTTTACTAAAATTTTGATCAAATAAAATTTCTTTGCGATTGGTAGATCACAGATGCACAGAATATAATATTGTGCTAACCACAGTCTATTGGCACGTTATAGTCTGTGATTGGTATCATACCAACCAAGAAATCTAGTGGAATACAGACTTCTGCTGCTGAACACTATCAGAAATTTGATATTCTTATTAGTAAAATTTTCTTAGTTTTTATATAATATTTTCTTTAAATAGTTTTCCTAAATACTTTTTATTAAAAAAATATGTTGAACAACTGTCATCATTCAACTTGCTTGCTTTGTTTGTTTGCTTCTTTCAAAGATGTTTCCACTTTTCCTGACATTTTCCCATTACTCAATATTAATATTTCCCTGAAAAAAAGGCACCAGACCAGACGGGACCTGCCGCCCCGTCGTCACCTGCCACATGACATGATGTAGTAATGTAAAGTACATATATAATTTTATACTGAAGCCATTAAACATGATGGTAAGATCACAGTATATCCTGTGATCTTACCATCATGTTTAATGGATTTACGTCAACGACATATCTACGATATAATAAATCGTTGACATGAAAACCGAAAAGATAATTTTTAGAAGCAAACTAGAGAAAATCAAAAGTTGAAAGTGGAAACACTATCTTGTCATTTTGATTCGTTTCGTCGTTTGGTTGTTTGATTGATTAGTTTGTTTGGTGGCCTGATTATTTGTCAAAAGATCTAATTTTTATTCGTATTTTAATGAAATTACGTATTATTAATGCTTAATATCGTCTAAAAACTCGATTTAGATTAGTTTCGAACACATCTGCTTTATAAAGTTTGCGCTATGGAGTCCGAATCATCTCTGAACGCCGATGGGCCCGATGGCGCGGAAGTTTCACCTCTCGCCGAAAACCAGGCCGCAGATACAATTGACGATAACTCGGATAATAATGTTACGAGCCATGAAGACGCCTCTGCTGCTGACGAATCAGGTACTTGACCATTATCGAATAATTATGTAAGCCTGTTTTACAAACACAAAATACAGCACTTTCTTTATTACTCCTATATCTTTGTAAACTGCATACTGCACGGTAGCTAACTCAGTGCAAGCACTACGTCATTAAAAACGGCAATAAAAAAATGTTTGTCCCTTAATGTTCAAATACATAATCTAGCACATTTACTGAACCGAATGCTATGATATTGCCAGTTCAATATTAGTTTGCTCCTAACTCCTAACGATTTTTAATGTTGTAATTATCCTGCTGCACTGATTAAGATTTTTCTAGATTAGTTTGTTTTGTATGATTAGGCATGAGTTGTGTGTGTGCCTGGAACTGCGCATGTAGGCATTAGGGTATGTTTTGCTAGTAGTATAGAACTAAATTAATTATAGCTGTGATTGGAGACCCATCAAGCACCAGCGATGGCATGCATCCTGAACTACACATAGCGCTGGGTGAGGTTGATGAACAATCTCTACTTGAACAAGGTAAAAAAAAACATTAATAAAAAATGGTTAAGTGCCTACTATTTTATTTATATTTAATATTGGGTGTTACTATTTATTCTATGTATGTATTTAAAAAAAAATGTATATGAGTATTCCATCAGCAATCTAGTTCCCATAGTACAAGCTTTGCTTAGTTTGGGACTAGAGTGTGATGTGTAAATTGTTCATGAATATTTATTTATTTATGATATAGCATAGTCAACAGTGAAATAAAACAACGATCAATCAAATACACCATGTATTTGGTTGAATGCATGCACTTATTACTTTGCTATCTCACTACTATCAACTACTCTAAAAGGCTTTTGAAGTTAACCAGCACTAAATCATGAATGCTAATCTTAGAAGCTTCAGACTCTATCCTAATCCTGCCCATCTGGTCCTGTGCATGAGCACTTTTTTGGTTATTTGTTCATATTGTCAGTGTCATTGCAATCAGCTTTGGTTGATTAGCTTTTACTAGCTTGCCTTTATGAACCAATGTAAATATAAAATACTTGTGTATATGTATATGGTTAGATTAGTCTACACTGGTAAGCCTTTACCCTGGGTTAATATATTGAATATAAAACTCATGAATAACATCATGAATATGTTATAGTAAAATAATTTTTAAATCAGTTCAGTAGACTCTGTAGACATATTACCCTCATTAACTTGACAAACTCTTGAACTTTTTATAATAATATTATAGACTAGTAGTACGCCCCGGCTTCGCACGGGTAGCCTATATAAAAAATATCATTAGGTATAATATAGCCTATGTTCAGCACAGATAATGTAGCTTCACAACAATGAAAGAATTTTTGAAATCGGTCCAGTAGTTTCGGAGCCTATTTGATGCAAACAAACAAACAAACAATCAAATCTTTCCTCTTTATAATATTAGTTTAAATAGTTGAGATTATATTAAAAGTATAATGTATGCAATGTAATTTAATTTTAACTCATTATCATAAATATAAAGAGATATGTATGAAAATGTTGGATGTTTTAGCCAATGCAGATGGTGATGAAGAGATGGACATTGATGAGACAGCAGGCACCGTGGCCGATGCATCCGCTTATATCGGAGACAACTGCTTGTCTACCCCAGTAAGAGACATACAGATTTTTTTTCTAATTAATATTTTTATCTCAAAATCACAAGTAGGCATAAAACTAGCCAAATGAGTGTATAATATATTCTATTACATGTATAAAAACAAGGTTTGGTATTATTACATGTGAATAAATTAGTTTTTATTTTTTTCAAATTGTTGTACCTATGTATTATATAATATCTTCTTTAATGCATTGTACACTGTCCTTCTGCTACCTCTGATATAAAGTGTGTTTTTTGAAAAGTATTGTTTAGGTACTCATTAATTCATATATTATTATGAGAACAGTTAATATGCTTTTAATCTAAGTCAAATTTCATTGTAGTAAATGTTAATTATGATAAACCAGGCTGACACTGAAGCTGGGTCCCCTCAAGATATTGAGAACCAGTTAGATCCTATGATGAAAGATGATGATGATGATGATGAAGGCTTGGAAGGTACTGCTGAAGAGTCACCAGATCAATCAATCAGCTCTGCAATGCCAACTGACAGTGGTGTAGATAGAAATACACCAATTGTGCAAGACGGTAAGTAATTAAAGGTAGTGTTTGCAATGCAAACATTTTTTTTGCTATTTTTAAATTAACTGGTTTTGTTTGTTGCCTAAATGCTGTTTAGTTTGAGCTTTGCTGTATTTCTGTAGTGGTTTTCTTATTGCACTGTACAAAGAGTATACCTAACAGATTTTATGGTAGCACATAGCAATACTGTAAGTATGCTTATTATTTGATAAAAAAATTACCTATACATATTTAGCTCCAATCATAGGTTTGAACTGAAGCTACATATTAGATTATTTAGGTTCTGCAAATATAATAATTATCCGAAATATGCAGTCCAAAATCCTTTAGGGCTGCATATGTCAGAATACCATAAAACTATTAGGAGTTCTATTTCAATTAATTTAGTTTAGATCATTATTATAAGATTTGTACATAATCAAGTCAAATCAAATATTTCTTTATTCAATAAAATCACAAGGATCATTTAGAATCGGCTTGCATACTAGGTGATTCTAGGTAGGTGCCAGTTCCACGCGACCAGACCCTAGAAGAACGTAGAAGATTAAGCCAAAACATTTGAAGTGTAAATAAAATATTCTTAGTAAATGAAGGTGTGCATTTACTGTTCTAAACCTAAAAACGCTAGACACGTTATCTAAAGCTTATATTCGTTTGCAGATGAATCGAGCACAATGGACGAAGACATGGGTGGCGGAGAAGGCGTCGCCAGCAGTGATGACGTCAATGACATTAGCAGTGCGGCCCAGGAGACGCTCAGTACTGGGATCAGGTATGTGTTTAAAAGCTCGATTGTAAAATAATACGAACTCAAAGGTTAAATAATCTTCAAGAAGGGTCGGAAATTACCAGGATTGAATAAATAAATATAATTATTCACAGACAATTCGCACGTCACACTGTAGTCCCAAACTAAGCAAATCTTTTACTAAGGAAACTAGATTGCTGATAGAATACTTATATATGGAGTATGTGGAAGGCAGAGCTAAAACCAAATGCCCTGTGATTGTGTATAATAAATAAGTTGTTGATATATAACTACGAATATTTCACACATCACGCTATAGACCCAAAATATAGGAGACCCAAGATGGGATTTTTTGCATTACTCAAGCGTCTTTAATCCATATGCTTCACAATTCAATGACGCTTTAGTAACTACCGATTTAGTATCTCCAGCTCCCAACCATAAGCAATACTGAATTTAATATAAAAAAAACTATCCTAAGTCAAATCGATTGAGCGAGAAGTTATGTTTAATTATTAACTCATCATTGCAGTTCTGTAACATTGTCTATTTGTAAATTGCAGGTTTATAAAATACTGTACTGTAAATCAGTAGCTCTACCATGAGTTTTTACTATACTTATATACTATACTCACTAGCGTCTGTAGTTAAAAAAATGTATGAAGATTTGTACAGCGCCTCTAGCGGATAGTTGGGTGCAAAAATCGTAATAGTAATATTTACGTAACTACTGTAGTAAAGTCAGGCGATTTTACTGTGACAACTCATGGTAGATGTACTGATTCTTAGAACATTTGTGTTCTCAGTTCAAGCACCGCGGAAGGCGGCGCGGATATATCGAGCAGTGGGCAATCTGAAGCCGCTCTTATCTCGTCGACAGCCAACGGGCCGGCCATACTCCACACCTTCGTCGATCCACATCAACAGCATCAGTCCAATGAGTAAGTATACCTTAAACAAACTTTCCACTGCATCCATCAGCTAATAAGCTCTAGATTAAATATAATTATCTGATTACTTCGTGGAATGTGTAAAAGATCCATGATTTATTATTGTTTTATTTATATCAACCAAGTACCCCGAAGCGTTCATCTACCGGATTCGCCAGCGCAGCGTTAGCGATCTTTTTTTACCCATTGGGGAAATCGTTATGATAAATAAACTGCTAAGTGCCGCGAATTTTTAATTATATGCTTTACCTCCCTTCGCTACAAATGTCTTTCCCTTTCACATCGCGATCAAATGTATTTTTGACGCTCCTCTTTCTTTTCGTGTAACAGTTTTAACGACGCCGATACGTCTGATTTGGGCGGTGCGGCGGACACCATGCCTACCGTCAGTGAGTCGATGCCGCTGTTGTCATTATCCGCTAACGGATCGGGACTTATGTCGCCTACGTTTACACAGAGTAAGTCACTTAAGTAATACGTTATAATAACATAACAGTTGGTCAATATTGTTAAGTTTGTGTCGATTTAGAGTTGATCTAAAAACTTAAGCCAACTCAATCACTCATCTTGAACTTCGTTTATTTCCGCTCATTTACTGTTCGTCGAAGTCATCTATGTTTTTTCACAGAGGATGAAGATATCAGCGCTGGAGTATCATCATCTGGCGCTAGCGGAGGCGATGGCACTGCGATTAGTGAAGGTGATGGCGCGGTCAGCAGTTCCGTAGCGGGATCTAATGGCGCGTCCATACCGCCTACTGACGCGGCCCACGCTCTCGCTACTCTCGCCAGCGCAGCGCTTGACCATCGTCATGAGCAGGTGAGCTTCGGCTAACTTCGCCGAATGTTGTTATACTTTCGGCTATGTTCGGGTGCATTTGTCACAAGTGCTTGACTGTCGTCATGAACGTCAGCTAATCCCTTCGAATCTTTTTCTACTCTTGGCAATGTCTAACCTAAAGACTGCTTTTACACTGGACTCGATCAGCGCGGCGCTGTGGGTAATAATAGGTTCGTTTATTTGACTTAAACTATGTTTATAGATTTTATAACTTCATTTATTTATACATCCTGGTCGGTTATGATGTATGTAAAGTAAAGCAAGCTGAGCAAAGAACTGTTGTCAGATACTAGAATAATAATTATAATTACAGAGCGAAACAGAAGATCCAAAACACGACGAAGACGCTTGGTACACTGTCGGGATTATCAAGGGAACTTCTTATACGGTAAGTTAGGACTAAATACATTTATAAATATTATTGGCTGGTAAATTACGACTAAATACATTTACCTATAAATAATATTGACTTTCGTAGTATCAACTTCTGTGTGTTTATTATTATTCTTTTCTATTCCAGGTTCAGAATTTCATATCTGATCCGAAAATAGACCTATCTAACCTTTCGTTGGAAAATGTTCCGGATCTAACCGGTTTGCCGACAACGACGTTGGAGCATGGAACAGCGTACAAATTCAGAGTCGCCGCTGTCAACTCTTGCGGTAGAGGCGAATTCAGTGAGGTAAGTTGATTTATCTTGACCGATTTAGCTAGGAGTTGCGAGTGTTCTTATTTTATTTTTTCTATTCAGTTATTTAGATGATTTCTACGCGCCTCTTGACCGGCATCTAAATTCTACGTAGACCTATCTTCGTGCTTCAAACCATACTTACGAGCTCTATTATGTATTTTTTGCAGGAGTCCGCGTTCAAGACTTGTTTACCCGGTTTCCCGGGCGCACCATCCGCTATCAAGATATCAAAGTCAGTGGAAGGCGCACATCTGTCTTGGGAACCCCCCCAGGTTGCTGCAGAAGGAATATTCGAGTATTCTGTTTATCTGGCTGTTAGATCCAACACTCAGCCAAAGGTTAACTTTCCATATTAATATATCAATTGACTTTTATTTATTTTGAAATCCACAAGACAAAATATAAATTAATTGTATACATTTTACAGGAAGCATCCAAATCGCAGCTAGCATTCGTGCGCGTTTACTGCGGTAAAACAAACACTTGCGTAGTCCCATCCACTTCGTTGAACGCTGCACACGTCGACTCCTCAACGAAGCCGGCTATCATATTCCGTATCGCAGCGCGCAATGAAAAGGGATATGGACCGGCCACTCAAGTCAGGTGGCTTCAAGGTACGTTATTTCTTATAAATGTGTCTAATCCTACTTGTTTAAAGAAATTCAAAAACGACCTCAAGCTGATAACTAATAGATCACATATAAAGTTATAATCCAGAGTTTAAACGCCATGTGTTTGCGTTCCGTTTCTAAAATACCTCTTATAACTTTTATTAGTAAGTCATATTTTTGGAACGAAGTCTCTTGCGCGTTGGGAAAGGGGGCTAGACGGAGAAAATGTGTCTCTCTTTCATAGAAAGCAAGCCAGTAACTTCTTTCCATCCGGGTGTCCATTGAAACCTCTCAAGTTTTATTTTTCCTCTTTTTTTTTCAGACCTCAAGTCTACAGCTGTTAAAAGGGCAGGTGACAATCGACTACCCGGCGCGTCACCATCAAAACAAGCTAAACAAAATATACTACATTAAAGACAAGTGTTAAATGCCTATGGTGTTCACATAGAAGATATTTTTACATAGAAATGACTATCGAGTGCAAATCGTTTATGGTTAGTAACTACTTTTTATTTTTAGTAAATAAGTTCACTTTTCGTGTATGAAATCTCACCTTCTTTCCTCAAGACTATTTCATGACTCCATTTCCGACATATTCCTAACATTGCCTACTATTATGTATTTCTATTTATGTGGGTACGAAACATTTGTATGGGCCATACGGCTACTTAATATGACTGAATGTGATGAAGTTTATTGAAGTGGAGTGTATAGTGAAGAAACTTCAATAATATGTGTTGAAAACTATTATCTAGGAAAATAAATACAATAATACATATACAATATATTTTTTTTAAATCCTAGTATGGTCGTTGTATTGAAACCAGCTATAATACAAATCAGTTAAGTTACTTTACAAAGAGGAATTAATAGGTAAAGAAAATATACAGAAATTGCATTTGGCTTTTAATACTTAATTACATTTTATTGAGTACACTATACATTTGTTTCATTGCTATAAAATGCTATCTATTCAAAACTCCGGTAGGCATTCAAAAATGAAAATTAAATACAAATTATTATTATTATATTATCTTTCGTTTTATAGAAAATTTCCTATACTTAAGATATTCGCGTTTTATCATGATATTAAAGCATTATCACTAAATTTTATAGTTTGGACAAGTTAATTTTATTGTGATTATGTAGGTCCTCCAATCACCTTGCCGAACCTAGACATAGGTCACTGAAAACAATACAAACATTGATTACGCAAGTACAGCCAAAATAATATTACAAGGTGAAACAGAATACTTAGAATAAAAACTTACAAGAGAAGTAGTCCCAAAAAGTTTGTACCATCCAATCACGATATTAGACAAATTTATATCGTCTAACATTATCTGCGCCACGCCCATAAATACTTTTTTGCCCTCGATGCGACCGTAGTCGCCCCATACTGTTACCTAAAACATAAAATAATTTGGAGAAACCACAATTACTTGTAATGTAATTTTGTAATTTAAATCAATCGTAGGTAATTTACAAACACTTTTTTATAAAATATGCCTAGATACTTTGATAACTATTCAAATTTTTTATGTTTGATTGATTAACACTCTAGTCCCAAACTAAGCAAAGCTTGTACTATGGGGACTAGATTACTGATAGAATACTTATATATATATTTTTAACATCCAGACACAGAATAAATATTTAATGTTTATCACACATACATTTGCTCTGGGTGCAGGAACTGTGACAGGCGTCACAGCTCCTGATTCAGGTAGTAGATGTTCAGATCAAAGGTTCAGGTTTCATATATCTAGACTTACTAAAATCTTCTACTTACCTGCAAAACGCATCCTTTGAAGTTCTCTTTGAACGTCAGCGTTTGTTGGTACAGTGGGTCCAAAGTCCTACGAGCTGTAGCCGTCTTAGCTTTAGCGATACATCGCTTACCGTTGACTAAATATACTTTCACATAGGGAGCTGGAAGGGTGCGGCTTCCTTGTCTAGCTTGAAGACCCCTTGCTCGAATCACCTCCACCTTAAAATTTTAACATCATTTTAATACCAGAGAGTATTCTGTACCTGAATTTATCATTAGTAAAGTGCGGGTAATTAATGAAAAATAATATTGTGATTACCTCAAGGAAGCCTTTTTGATAGCACATTGAAAGCTGAACGTCGCCCAATGTTGGTGATCCGAGCACTTGTCTACCAACCAGTTGACCTGGTCCAAGGCCGTCGATAAAGTCAGAAATCCCGGTCCCGTCAGAAGAGCCCGAACCTCGCATACCAGGCGACCATCTATAAACAGAGGATATTCGATAATATCTATCCATAACTTTAGAGTGCAGAATCGAAAAGCCAAGCCAAGAACACAAGCTTGGCGTATGAAGCGATCTCTCACATTCCTGACAAATATAGGTACGCAAAAAATGACAAATTCAAAGAATAATGCAGTTACGAATGCAATTAGATTTTTCCGCATTACCAGATTGTGGTTTTATTTTTGAATTGACTCTGTCACTTTGTAGCGTAACCCTAGCTTGATTTTATTCGGTCTTGTTTTCAAGTCTAGCATCAAAGTTATTCATATAAAAAGATATATATTTTTTATGTTTTTGTGTGTTTTAAACGATATAATTTTATAAGTACGTAAGGTCCGACATGCATGAATAGCGAAAAGCAATGGGCAGGTTTTAAATAAAGTTCGAGAAAGTTTAGGGACCAATATAGTACCTACAGAATTCATCAAACCTTGATTTTCGCTACAGTAAAGAAATAATGAATTAGTATTAAAATATACAACAACAACATTGATACAATAGTGAAGAAAAGGGCGGTAGTTTTTCGGATGCAACGGTAGTAAAAGTTAGGTATAAAACGTGAATTCGGAAGTAAGAAAAGTTAAAAATATATCTAAATATATCTGTAAATTGAATTGTGAGCAGGTGCTAGAAAGACACTAAATAATGGTCTGCATCTAGTTCTGATTTAAACTTGTCATGGAGAAGTTCCTAATAAAAGTATGTACAAAAAGGTGACACCGACAGAGGTATAGGTATCTATTTACACTCTTCGCTAAGTACTATCATTTATTTATTTACATATGCACATGAATACCCTGAATATGTGTTTTGTATTACCCTTATTTTATATACTTGCCGTAATTCAAATATATTTTGTAATATACCTAATTTCCGTTATTTTTTGGATTTTTTATAATAATATTCTTATGTTTTCTAAAACGTGAAACATGCATGGTTCGAGGCAGGGGTGTGTTATTTAGTTTATAAAAAACTTTTAATTTTATTCAAAGTGATTAAAACAGTGCACACATCATAGGAACAGGCAACATTTATAGTCCAACAACCGTGCAAGGCTATGTCGTAATAATGATGACCACGAACGTATTTGTCTCCTCTTCTGCAAACGTAACGGCTGAAAGTCTTTAAACAAAATAGAACAACAACTTCTACCACCGGAGATAAATGTAGCTTTCTCGAGTAGTTACTCGAGCAGGTGCTTGACAAATGCGAAAGAAGACTCGTGCGTGCTGAACAGAAAAGAGAATGAGTGAGAAACACCAATATGAAGTCGGCAACATGCGGTACAAGACGTAAGGCACATAGAGAGGGGCAGTAAAGAAGACATCGAGGCGCACATGTACAAGAAACGATTCTGCGAACTGCGGTTATATGTAGAACGGAGCGGACGGGCGAGCGACTTACGAGGATCCCTCCGAGCTAGAAATGGAGACGAGGCTTGCGGACCGCACCTCGTGGGAGCGTTGGAACGTGGTTGTCGCGGGCCCAGACCGCTTGCGTCGCACGCCGCATCCTTCAAAGCGAGACGGGCGCACTACGCGAGGCGCCCGCCATACACACATTCAATTACCATAGTACACACCATATTTGCATTACATTTTTACATATAATACACACATCTAAATAATTAAACATCTATTGAGACAGATGAGCTGAGAACATTAAACGAGTATGTAACTTCAGAATGGGTTACGTGAAACTGAGAGACTGAATGTCAGTTATTTAATTTCAGACATCCCAGTTATTTCCTAAACTTACCAGTGAAAGCTGGATTAAGCTCTACATTCAGCGGATTACAAAAGCGACACTGCAATTCTATGTTTGGCTATATTGATGCATGCTAGCTATCTCCCTTCCGAACATCCCTATATTGTCGTAACGTAAATGAGATTATGATTTAAAACTGGTTCCAGTTCGCGTCTACCGCCCCGGCCGCACTATTGTCTCAGTGTCGTCAGCGATTTGCCGGCGCCAACCTGTCATCGTCGTTTTCGCTTGAAGCCGAGGACGCTCGCGAAACTCCACCCACTCCTCGCATTTCAGGGCCCACTTCTTCGCTGCGTTGCACCGTGAACGAATTTTTGCCACGCTTACCGAAACCTAACCTCCTTTTTCGTCCTGTTGGTTATTGTACACATATCAACATGGTGGGTCTTGAGTATTTATTGGAGCTTGCAGCTATTTACTATTAAATTATGTTAAGTGGTTCCTGCTGAATATTTTTTGAATCTTTACTTTCGGAAAAGTAGATTTGCCTAACTTCGTAGTGAAAATCCATATTTGATCATTATAAATACATAGATTTTTTTCACACTACATGATTTGGTTTTTCATGCTTTCTATTCAAACTAATAGACAGGTGATAGAAATGATGTATACACTAAATTATTAATAGTTTTCACCTGTGGCTGATAGTTGAGAAGTAGAGTTGCTTTTCTTGCCCATGCCCGGACCGAAGTAGTCACGTGGTTCGGCTTTGAGGAGCGCGTCATCGCTAACTGGTTCTGCTTCATTGATTCCAAGTGCTGTGTCGCTAAGGCTGCCGTCTTTGACAAGTAAATTCAACTGTGAGATTAGCCAAATACAAATAGACTGGAAGGGACTACAACAACACTGCCAAAGGCTCTTCCTACTCCAACCCAATTAAATATTCAAATCAAATAGTATTATTTATTTACCTGCTTTTTCGTCAGGCGGCACATCGGCGTTACTAAGACTTCTAGTGAACTGTCCTCTGCGGGACTCGCGTCGCTCTAACGGTTGTGGCTGGTTGTTGTTGCGTCCATTTTCTCGACCTCCGTAGTCATTGCTGTGTTTTGAGTTTCGTCGGGTCACAGGCGTCGCAGGTAGTTTTCGAATCAGATGAGGCGGTTTCATGTCATCGATGACCGGAGGTGATTGTTCCACGGATGGAGATTCAGCCGTGGCGTCATGTGTGTTGTGATGATCGTCGAGTGGTGGATGAGATGCGACGGGAGTGAGCGCACGACGATTCGAGCCGAGGTTCGGGGGAGAAAGAGCAATAGACAAATAGTTAGCAACTAGACTAAACTCCCGATCTATGTGATCGGTGCCTGCTACAGAATATGATCGGCTACGAGCGTTTTTTATAATGGAAGGTAAAGGTTTCTTACAAGAAAGGTCGATGCTAGATTGAGGCGAATTGGAATTGGGTGAGCGGTATTCCTGAAATGTGGGAATCTCATTGATACTAACTACGTTGACATGCTTTTTAGAAGGTTCATCAATATTTTCAGTTGGTACTGGCCCAGAAATTGATTTTCTGGAAACCATCTTGAAGATGTCATTCAATTTATCTGGTGTGGGGAGTTGACTGATAGGCGAAGATTTGGTTGTCACACATGATTCAGAATACCTCCTTTGGATAATGCTTTTCTTTTTCGGGATATCTTTTTCTGCTTGTGTTTTTTGTTTAGAATATGTATCTTTACATTCGTCATTGGACAGATCAAAGGATTGTGATTGATTAGATCTTCCGGCACCTTCGTAACTGGATTTTAAGTCTAGAGATAAAAGCTTTTTACGATTGTATTTATATTCGTATACAGTGGTTTTATCGTTTTCACTTATTTGTTTAACTTTATCATTTGAATCTACTTTATTCGAAAACTGTTCAAAACTGTGTTGTTTTTCTATACTTACGTGAATTGTTGTTTCTGCATCGCTACCTCCACTATCGTAACCATGATATTCGAAACTTTTAGCTTCGTTTTTCTGTAATGTGTTTGATATTGTCTCCAAGTCTGATACCACGCACTTGTGCTTATAATCTGTTATTTTATTTATATCAATTGATTGCATTTGAGGAAGTGATCTATTTAGTTTACTATTAAATGATTGCTGTTGAATATTCGGCAACTTCCTCCTTATTTTCTGCGACTTCTCCACAACGTAATTTGCGTCTAATGAAACGTTGTGGTCATAAGACGCAAGGATCTTTCGATTAAGTGCTGTTTGCCTAGAAGACCGTGGCGTTGGCCCGAAATAAATGTTAGCTGGCAACGTTTTAAGTTCTTTAGAAAATCGATTGATCTTTATGGGAATAGGAGGTTGCAAAATGGGCACTTGGAAAATGTATTCGCGTTCATTTTCTGTTATTTTGTAGGTGTTACATTGGACCGGGTATTCGGGGCAGCTGTAACTACGGCTGTAAGCTTGTTTGTTAGACTCGCGAGTGCTAGAGCCGTCTGAGCGACTGCGGAGGATTCGGCGAAGGCGACGGGTGGGACGCGGGGTACGGACGGGACGCGTGCGGTGCAGCAGCGGGGCCGGCGCGGTATCGTAGCGTGCACGGAGTCGTCGCCGGATCGCACGCTCCGCGACCGCCGGTACACACACAGGGGGTAACATACGACGGGAAGGTCTACCCGTACGGCGATATGGTACAAGAGCTGGGGTAGCGCTATCGCAAGAAGAAGATGTGCTATATGGAGGGAGGATCCGCCTCCGGCTGTAAAATTATTTGGACACTGATTTAAATTTTATTTTTTTCCACACCGTTTGGAAGATTTTTCTGTGGCGGCCGATCCGCATTCTAATCTAAAGATCTTAAGTTACAGAGCGCTTATTCCTGGCCGTTCGCCAATGATGCTATGCTACACCATAACTTATTGATTTTGGCTCAGAAAGTTAAAGAAAACAATGGGGGCCGAATGAAGTCATATAAGTACTCTCTTGGCAATTCTGCAGAAACAGAGATTGTCGACAGTTGAAATAATAGTTTTGCAGTGATCGGATGCATGATAATTTTTGTGAATTGGTAAAAGTTGGTGACGCGACTGAGTGACAGAATGTGCTTTTCTTACCTGAGCATCCTCGTGGTCCGCGGCCGCTCCGACTGAGTGCTGAATGCGCTCGAGGTGACAGACGCGACTGACTCGAGGTCGGAGTCTGCAGCGGCTGCGTCGGGGGAGAGCCGGCGTCGGGGCGGCGCCCATGCGCTGTTGTTGCTTCTAGCTGCCAGTTCTGAATCCGACAAGCCAGCGTAATGCCGCTCCCACCCTGTGTCACAGGTATTTATTTAACGATTACCCTTCTATAATAATTTTATCTAATACATCTAGACAGCTACACCTATTTGTAGTGCATGAACTGTGATGTGTCTTTTGTAATAGCTATGGAAAGGTTTCTATTTGATCTAATTCATTCATCTAATGAAATGACTTTGAGCAATTTTATGAAGAGCAATTAACTGAAACTGTGTTAAGCCACTACAAAAAAGTGGCTGGTCGACTGGAGCAGGGCTTGCGTGTATTGACCTTGCGGCGTGCTGCGGTACGTGAGTGTGGCGCCAATGTGATGCGGCCCGATCCACTTACGTTCCTCGAGGTCTGCCGATACTTGGGCTCGAACCGCCCGGGGCCCACTCTGTTATGTAAAGTGACATAAGATGAATATCACGAAACTTATGTGGAACTTATCTAAGAGGTATAGGGTACGCACCTGATGAGGAGGTATTTGCGGCAGTTGTCTCTTCTTAGGGCTCGTGGTCGGCGTGGCGGTCGCGGATCGCGACTGGAACCGCGGCGCGTAAGCGTGCGTCGGCAGCCGCGACCCGTCACCGCGATCCTCATTCACTGCAATTTATTACCATATTTCCTGCTTTCGATCAGCTGGAACAGGTACCTAACTCTAGTTACACCGAGAACATTGAGATGGGAAAATCAAGTCATAGAATGAGTGCGGCTGCCCTAGAAGATAATCTAGTATTAGTACGACATGCAGTAATGAAATGGAGACAATCCCCGTGTGCTTCGTACCCGCAGTCTTATAACGCTGCAGGTATAAAGCACTCGGTATATAACTAGAGTGGACAGCGTGCTCACAGGTTGAGGACAAGGTCAGCGGAAGATGCGTGAGAAAAAAAACAGTGGAACAGAGCGAGGAAGTCAAAAAGAGTAGTGGCAGTAAAGTGGTAATGAGCGGACGCGAGAACGTGCGTGTCTCGAACGGTAGTGTTCCGTGCGGGGTCTGGGCCCGCTTTCTTATCGACGTCCACGGACCAATCTTGCCCCCGGAATGGGTTGTTCCGATTGGTTGGTAGAGTCTGCGGGCGCCGGCGGCACCTGTGTAGCGCCAATCGCGGTCAGCCGGGGGAGACAGCGAGCGCCGCGGAGACTTGCTGCGAGCTCGCGGTGGCCGCGCCACGCCCGCTGCAGACTGCGATCGCGCTACGCTGTACCCGCCGTTCTGCAATCACAAGATGTCCTGTGAGTATTTTTTTATTTATTAACAAACACACTTTTAGCTCCTTCTAATTTAACCCGTACGGAAAACTGTATTTTCTTAACTTTTTATTCAAATAAAATGGCTTTAAAAAGCGATGATAGTAACACAACCTACTCGTTCTCTAGATATTCCTTGTGCTCGAACTCTGCCTGCAGGAGACATATCACGTCTGCTACAACGCGTTCCGTCCATTTCCATTCTCTGTAAAGGCGAAAGTGTTAGTCAAGAACAAAAACCAAACGTGATTAAGTACACAAAAACGTATCATAATTAATTTACTTCGTGTGGTGGAGGCGGACTAGAACTCGATGCAAGGCTAGAGAGCGAATGATGTCGACGAAGGTCGCTTTCGCTCGGAGTATCGGAATCCGAAAGCCTTGAAGTAGATGTCGAGGGTGGCGATAAGTGTTCCCCATCCGCATCTTCCTCTCGATACCAATGTTCGCCCTTTATTGCACTAAAACTACCGGATTCTTCGTGAGGTTTCAGTGTGTACCAGTTCGCTTCGTGGTTCATCATTACAGTATCCAAATCGAGAAGGACTTCTCCGAGAAAGTCGTTTCTTGCATAACGGTTGAGATCCCAAACGGTGACCTGAAAGTGATAACTTAAGAATAATTGGTCTTTATACGCACGTATAGAAACAAAAATATCCCATGTGTAGTTACCTCAAGGGTTCGCTTCTTCATATCAGTGATTCGAACGCCGCAGTATACAAAAGTCTGGTTCCATCGCGGATCGCATGTATTGGCAAGAGTTTTAGTTCTTCGCTTACTCTTTTCACTTTTATCCGGTAGTAAAAATATTTTGCAATACGGACACCGAGGTGACCCGTCAGATCGAGGACTCAGTCCAGTCGCTGATACTACTTTCACAAGCAGTTGAAGAACACTTATGTCAAAATATATTTTTAGCTGAAAAAGAAAGTGTCATAGTCATCATATCTATGAAAATAAAATAAATTGAGTGCCCTATACTGGAAGCAACGAACCTGTATACGGCCAGCTACATTGGCGTTATGTTGGCCTGGACGCGGAGGTCGTCGACGCGAGTGCACATCAGGGGAGCCTGGGGACGTCACTAGAACGCTTGGCTTATCGCAAACGCCCATTACCTCCGTGTACACTTCTGTGATAAAGCAGATTAGATACACGAACAGTTTCAATTAAACTCTGGCTAGCATATTAATACGATTGCTGACATATATTCCTTACCTTTGTGCGTTCTCCAAGGCTGTGCAGGCGGTCGAGACGCAGCCAGAGGTCGGGACACAACCAATTCTACATGAGAATCGTGTTTGCTGTCGGCGATCACTGTTGCAACTTCTTCCGTACTTCGACCTTGAAGTGGCACTCCATTCCACTGCAGTACTTCATCGCCTAGATAAATATACTCAATAATGAACATAGGCCACTCAATAATGTGTTAAATATCATCAAGGCTAAAATGCGTTCTAACCGATTCGAAGTTGTCCTTCTAAGTCAGCGATGGAACCCTTTTTCACTTTTTCTACCATAGCACCGCGTGTACCGTCTGGTAGCAGTTTGCCACCAACTACTTTTAGACCAAGGATTGAAGAGTGAGAGCCCCCATCCACAATAGACTTTCGCAGCACCATGTGGCCAATCATTCTTGTACCATCGGCGGACACCTGCCAGCTCAGCGGGAACTGTTACATATAAACAATGAACTTTACCAGGTGCTTGGAGTTCAATATATAATATCGAAATGAGCGCACAGTGAAAGACAGACAACATTTACAAAGATCGATAGCAAAGGGTGTAACTCTAAACACAGAAGTGCACATTCAGTAGGTAGGTATTTGGGGTGCATGCCTGCGAATGCAATCATGCTGCAGCCAAACACAAAAACGTTGAAGTATTGACCGCATTATAAAAGGATGATGCTGGCTGATATCAATAAGTCCCAATAATAAATACAATTTTGAATAGAATACAAGCAAAATAAGTTTAGATTTATCTAATATCTAATAATAATAGATAAAAAAACTTAGAAAGTCCCAAAAACAATCTATACCTAAGTAGGTACTGATAAATACTTAATAATCATAGAACGGTACTTACATACAAGTATTTTATGTTGTTAATAAAAAAAAATTCGAAGGGATTAATAACGTAACATGGTATTGTTTATATCTATAACTTTGGTTTCATTTAGATTTACCTATTACAATTGAATTATGTGTCAATTGCTAACCTTTGGGCAATCGCCTCTATTAGAATCTTCACTCGACGTGAAGGTGCTAGAGGTATCAATGCCCGAGTCTTTTGTGGCCGAATCCTGGCTGGTCTGCCGTTCTGACTCCCAGCGCAGAGAAGCCCAGTCGTGGGGAGCAGCTGAGGAATCGCGTCCTCCCCTTGGAAAGGTCGCCGAACCCTCGTGGCCATCGAATCTAACAGTCTTTTTTCTTCGCTCGGTAAAACGTCTGTTGTCGGAGGAATCTTCCCACAAGTAGGCACTCTTGTAAACGGCTCTTTCGGATCGCGGACCCTCGTCCGGAGCGAATGGGCGCAAGTAAGCGCCTTCACCGTCGTCACGCGCTCGCCATCGGCAATCGGTCACGGAATCGAAGCTGCGCCCGCCCCCGGGCGCCGCTCTCACGTCGAACGCACCGCGAGCTTCTGCTTCGTAAGTGCCCGGTGAATGATTAGTCAAATTGTAATAATTGTTTGAAGCTACGGTGGTGCTGCGTAGGTGCGGATGCCGAAGAGATGCGCTCGCTTCTAGGTGTCCTAAGAATGATATGGTATAAATGTCAAGGATTCCAAGCTTGCGTTTGATCTTCGCCCGCACGCGCCCAGCACCAGTATATTCAATATATTCTTCTCCAGCACCGATTGTGCTAATTGTGCAAAGAAATTGTTAATGATATTTCGAGATGATACCCTTGATTTGTATGACCCCATCAACAAAATCAAAACCAATCTAAAGCGGTGATCACGCAAAAGCGGAAAGAACGTGTATTAAATTATCCAAGTAAAATAGTAAATCAACAATAATAAAAATTACAAGACACGCTCACAAGTTCTAACGATTCTTTTAGATTTTGAACAAGTAATAACACTTCTTTTCGCCCAAGCATGCGGTCGTGTTTGAACCATAAATAGTTTCTACAATTTTCTTTTCATTTAGTTTTCTGTAAAGATAGTATGTACTTCTAGAATGTGGAATGTGATTTCTGGTTCAAACATACGAAAAGTTTTACATTACCTAGTACATTCACATTTCCTATTTTTTGTTACTAATATACATATTTTATAACAGTTTCCAAAGACACAGATTTTGAATTTGAACTATTGATTGACCCATTGTTTTAGGACGATGAATGATATTTAGATCTCGGATTAAATTTAAAACAATTTAGAATTGTCAACAACTTACTAAAATCAGAACCAAGAATAATAACCACTCAGTTTGGATCTCAATTTGGCCCTAAAAAAGTTAAATAGGTAATGTAAATGTACAATTATAAGACGATAAGACTGATTGATTTCAGAAGAAAGGACGCAATGTTACAAACAGCCATCACAGTTAGTCGGCCAAAGGAAGAAGTGTTTGGCGAAAACAAATTACTGAGACAACTAAGTTTTAGCATTATACAACGCAAATACATTCCCGATAAAACACGCCCTCACCGATAGAAATTTATTCATTTTCTCGTTTAACATCGCTTGACGCTGGCTCCTGGAGGCGTCAGAACCGCTCCTATCTCTATTAGTACCTGTGAAAAGGTTGATGCTATGACCAGTGAGGCACTACAAGGTTGTGGCTACCGGGCGCGTACTTGGGCTCACACAAGCAAGGCAACATGAACACTTACTCTATCCACAAAAACACTTAGTAGAACCAACGAAGCTTCAAACCTGGCACACACACTCGTATCAGTTGTGCTAGGTTCGAAACAAAATCCTTTTCTCGTCGACCATCTGAAAACTGTTTCTAAACAATGTTATCTATGAGACTAAATAAAAATGTAGTGAGACAATACAAGAGAGACTACCTACATGAATAGACTTGATGAGAACAGGTAAGTAACGGACAAGTTCAGGTGCTCGACACTATCCATTTCTGTGAAAAATATCCTTAATCTTACATTATTGTATTTACCTGATATAAGTTTCTTATTTAATCTATTGCACCTCGCACGGAACACCTTAACTTTATCAAATGTAATGCAATGGTGGTAATGGCTGTAAGTTACTTAGAAATGTAGTTTCGTATTTGCTGCCGTTAAATGCTCAGTTGTGTGATGTGTCAGGTAATAAACAAAATCAGTTTGGATATAAAGGATATTTGTGTAACGAGTGGTGGGATAGGGTCGGTGGTCGATAGGTGGCGATAATGGTGAGCGTGTGCAAAAACTCACCGCGGTCGCGATATTCGTCGTTCTCGTCGGAGATGCATTCGGGCACCTCATCATCCGAGGAAGACGAACGCGGGGGCATCGGAGGATGTGAGGACATTCCGTGTGGCATCAGCTGGGAGCCCGGAGGCGCACCGCCGTCCATTACTCCGTATGAAGCTTTTTGTCTCGGATGTACGAGATGCGGGTGAGTCCTAGCCAATCCTTCCAATTCACCATAAGTTCTAGGTTCTTGTTGGCTGTATTGACGTCGGAGTGCACTGCCTGATCTTTGTAATGGGAGATTTTCTTTCTCGGCAGCACTGTGCGCCCTCTCAAGCTTCGGTCTTTTGTCTAGTGAAGCGTCGGGCTGAGGTGGCAAGTCTCGTAAATCGGATTCCATTCGCCACATCATTGAATCCTGTGCAGTGCCTTTGTTTATCCATTGTCCGGTTTTCGATAAAAGTTCTTGCTTTTTACGGCACAGAATGCACACCCATATAACCTGAAATTCGTAATTAATATGATGCGGTTCACCAATTTGACCTAATGTTGATGAAGATATAGACATAGGACAATATTTTTACCTTGTTCGACCGTAAAGTGACTTTCCCTCCACATCTGGCACAGCACCTCACCCTGCAGTAGTGGCAGGAGTGTCCTACGCCGTCCGCGAACTTGGTTTTGAGGCAGATGTGACAAGTTGCATTTAACTCTACACCGGCTGCTCGCTGCAGTTCGTTTCTGGTTCGAATGGTTTGCTCCAGTACAGCTACTTCGTCTTGCTTTCGTCTGTTATTAAATAAAATAATACCTTAATCTAGGGACGTGCAGCACGAACCTATTGTTTCGCAGTTTACGAAAACTATGGGACCATATTTAAAGTTACCCTAAGCCTTCGATGATCGAAGCCCTAAGCTCATTTTTTACTTATTTAATTTATTATGGCAGTGCGACCGTGTTACAATTCAAACTACCAAAGTAAAATTATGGCCAATGTGTGCAAGTAGCAATTATTATTGGCTTCGAGAAACTGTAGTAAGTATCGAAATTTATCGCGATTTGGCTTAAGATTGGGGCAGCACTCGACAACTGCTATGTAGGTCACAAAGTAGGTCAGATAAAATAGCTCGGAATAGCGCATCAAAAGGGATGCATTTTTTATAGATTTTATTTAAGTTACCTGATGTATATTCATGAAGCAATATACATAATTAAAATTGCATTGTGATTGCGCTATACTTACCTACCACACCACCTTAGATAATAATGTAAGTACTTAATGATAACAATAACGTAGATCTTTTTAAAAAAACTACTTTTTATATGGTCCTGGGTTTTTCTTTCACTTCGGAGCTCTATAATATGTTTGAATTAGGTTTGAAAATATAGATGAACTGTGTTCAAGTCTCAGGTCAAGCCACTGAAGATATATAACTTGAGTCGTAAATTGTCTGTAATTAAATAATCGCATTACACCTCCGTATCCATAGATGCAGTAGTGATGCGTCACGGTGGCTGTTATTGCGTGTTTGATGCGACGAACGCGCCACCCGCCTACGACTTTTATCATTATGGCGATCGAACAGATTTTGCCAACAATGTCTTCTACACACAAATGCTTTCCTTAGATATGCCAATTGATCGTTAAAAAGTAATTCTTTCGAATGATATTTCGGCTTACATAAAAGCTAGGAATGGTATTGATCAATTCCAGCATTCTAAAATGTATCATAATACGAAACCTTGTCGTCGATGCTGCAATGGCGAAAACGAAAGGTAAACTCAAATCCGAACCGTGGTCTCTAATCACTTTGCCAGGAAACTTTACACTATCACAAATGGTGCATTACAGGGTAGAAAGCAATGGCGACACGGGAGGGTGGCGAGGGCCGGGGGAGGGGTGGCGGGCGCACCTCATGATCTCGTGCTCGCGCTGCTCTTCCTGCCGCTGGCGCATCATAACACCCTCGATGATGGCGCGCTCCTCGGGCGTGAGGTGCGAGAGGTCCGGCATGTCGGCCATGGCGTGCGGCGGCGAGCCGCGGGCGCGGGCGGTGCGCGGGCCCGCCGCGTGCTGCGGTGCTGTGCCCGCAAGCGATACTTTGCGCGCCACTCCGCCCGGAGGTTTATTTAATAATGCCGGATGGGCCAATGGCGCGCTCCCGTCTACTGACGTCACTAAACTTATTGATCGCCCTTCGCACCGCGCCGGCGTCAGCCTCCCGAGCCTAGCCTAGACCAATGCGTGCGCATTCCGGTCTCTGCCTCGCTAATGTCTGCTCTATCCACATCACCATTGTAACCATAGCCATTACAACGAGAAACACGATTACTGAATGAGAATGCTATAACATCTCTAAGGACTAATGATCTGACACATTATCCTTGCTTTAACTGATATTAAAAAGTAAGTAAATTGATGTAAAATGATGACCAAAAAGTTTTGGTGAATTATTACAAAGATCACGGCATTTCGAACATGGTGCCAAAAGATTCACGGGTTATACTTATGTACCGTAACCTTGAAATTTTATATTAAAATACTTATTTGAAATTGAGATACTTAAGTATTTTTAAAATTTCTATGAATAATTGCAGTTTAGTTGGCTTTTACCACCATGCTATAATGTTGGTAGGTAGTCCGTTGTGCCGCTACGAACCAATTTTCGAAGTAATTATTTGTAACAGAGCCTTGAATCATTAGTAAGAATTATAAAACATTATTTGAAAACATCCAAAGATTTGTTAGTAAATAAGATACTCGTACTTTGTAAAAAGCAATGGAACTGTGGCTTTGTTTTACTACGGTTCCATTTATATAATTTTAGTAAACGCTACGGCATCTCAAATGATGAAAATCTAACTGAACTTCCACAACCCAGAACTAATAATGTGTCGTAGATCTCTCGAAACTCGAAACTTACGTATTTACGACAACTTTCCCTGAGAGCGCACATCAATTAAAAAACGTATTTTAAAGTGCGCCTTACTAAGTTTCTCCGGTTAGTCTACCCAGACAGAAAACACTTCCAGAGTCGTAGAGGGTCTACGAATAGACGTAGAAGGTCTACGATTCATTACATCACAGCCCTTGTCAAGAAACTGTTTTCAATACATGGGAATTCCTGGGCTTTGTTGGCTTCTGTGATTGGCTCTCTTAATGGAAACAATATTACTCTTATTTTATAGAGGATGAGAGATCGAAGTGCCTGTCGAATAATTGAGTATACTGCGACCATACCTATCTAATTACCTATAGGTAGTAGAACAGAGTAGAGTGTAGACTTGTTCGTAGGAGAGAGCAGCCTACTGGAACTTGATAGGCGTGGAATAACAGAACAGAGTAAGGAAGCGGCTTATCGTGCCTAATTATGTAAGTACATATGTAGTTTGAATAGGTACCTACCTATGTGTTGCTATAGGAGGTAATAAAAATAAAACAAACGTTCAGGTCACTTTATTATAGAAAAAGTCCGATTTCATGTGTTACTTCTTCCGTTTTTTTCGGTTTCAATCACAGTCGAGCGGAGGAGGCACACATTCGCCTGGCAGATGGTTGAGATGGTCGTTATGAAAGAATGATTTCACTCCTTCTCCCCACGGGAATCTCTTAGATCGGATGCGCATATATTCATAATCTCGACACTCTCCCTTGTGCGGTGGCTCATGTCCGAGGGCATGAAATGCTTGCACCACAATCAAAGGGAAACAAACGAAGAAAGTCAGATATTTGTACTTCTTCCAGGTGTCTTTCCCATGATGGAACACTGGAACGCATGGGTTAGGAGGAATAGGCCCGGGGCGGCAACTTGAAGGTGGGACGATTCGCCTTCCACCACCTGGCACCGGGTTAGGACATCCACATTGCCCTGGAGGAGGTCTTGGTGGACAACAAAGGCTGTACGGTTTTACTCCGAAATTTAAGGTTGAACGCGTGAAAAACTTCTTACACGTTTGAAAATGGTTGGCTCTAAATAACATATTATTTGTTTGAACTTATTGTGATTTTTTTATAATTTTGTAGAATTTTATTTTTCACATTTCTATGGAATCAATGGAAGGACATCTTTGACAGAATATTTTTTGAGAATATTATTCAAGAAGTTAAAAACGTAAAAAGATTCTATTAGGTAGGTACCTTACCGCTATTCCAGCCAGCAAAAAAGAGTTCATAAAAAAAAAAGCTAGCACTCCGGGAGTGCCGGCAGAAGTGAAAACTTCAATATTAACGTTGTGTTTTCACTTTTAAGTTTTCACTTCAAAAATATAACCACAGTCGTGATTGTGTCATGTCATTGTGTCACATTCGCGCAAGCGCGAATGTGTCTGTGTCTTCGTTGGCTTCGTCGTCATCGTCACGTCACGTCATGTCGCCACGTCATCGTCACGTCATCGCGCAAGCGCGAATGTGTCTGTGTCTTCGTTGGCTTCGTCGTCATCGTCACGTCACGTCATGTCGCCACGTCATCGTCACGTCATGTCGCCACAACACTATTTAATTGTTTGAGTCATACGTCGCGTGACCGCAAGTGTGTTCTTTTGTCGTCTCTTGTTTTACGAGCAATGTATAAAAATTAAATAAGATCTTACGCTTTTTCGACGTCACGTGACCCTGACGCGAGTTTGAAAGTTTTTACCCACCCAGCGCCGCTAAAGAAGTTTTCACTTCAAAAAACACGGTGATGAACTGCGGCGCGGCGGGGCGGGGCGGCGGCGGCGGCGGCGGCTCCCTTATCTTTTAGTTGTTAATAAGATGCATGATCCTAATATTAAGTATACTTACCTTAAAGGTATTTTAATATTTTTAATTAATATAGGTACCTAACCAAAACATTATTAAGTATTTATTTATGTAATGTTAACTATCGACTGCTAAGATAAAAAAAAATGTTTTTGTTCCTTTAAAATTGAAATTATTTGGTTGGAAGCCTTTGCCGCCGCGGCGGCGCGGCGACGGTATGATAGAACAAGCGGCGCGCCGTCGCTGCTTGTTCTATCATACCGTTGGTTGATTTCATGTTGCTTTGACATTGCTTTTGTCAATTAATACCTGTCAAAGTCATTTTCACTCGGACAGTTTAAGAAAAAAAGTTAATGTCAAACTATGTTTACTTTACTTAGTTACTATGATAAAAATAAGAAGTAATAATAAATTATAAAAATTAAATATATTGGTTTTAATCAAGATACATATAGCAATTAATTTTGTCAAATTTTGCCTCTACGGTAGAATTTTCAAGGCAACATAAAAGTAACCAAGTTAATTCTTATTGGTCATCGTTCTAATCTACAAAGGTATTCAATGCTATCTTTTGTAGGTACCCACTTACAGAAATACAATAGCGTTCTGCGTTATCCAAATGATAACCACGTGGATTTCAAGAGTTATCTATCTGACCTGTAAGTGTTATTTCTAGTTGTTTACTTTCGAATATTACTAGAAAAAATCCCAAAGCATATTGTTTTTGTTTTTATTATAACCTTGGATCGTGCGTGTGTGATTCATACTGCTACGTGCCGGCCGGTATAGGTGTGGGAATTTTCTACTCTCCCACGATTACAATGATAAGCGGCTTGTAAGGACACTAAGTTTTATTGAAAGACCATGTAATGAAACATATAACTAAAATAATAACAATATCAAGGTGTCTACAATGAAATCGCCGAAAGTGTAATGGCGGCTTTTCTCAGCGCTAGTGACGGGACACGCGCGTAGTGTTGGGATGGTGTCGATACAATCGCCACACCACCCCCCCACGGAGAAATTTAAACCAACAAATAAAAATTCTAATGAATAAGAAAAGAAAATACAATTTAAGATCAGATAAGTAATATCATAGTTAAAGTTACTAAATTTTAATCTACAACACACTTTAAATTACACTAAACCTTAAAAACTAGTCATAATTCTTAAATCTAACCCGTCGGCCAGAGCGTGTGGTATAAGGTTGTTTTTGTACCTCGGTCTGTGCTGGTTGCTGCGTAGGCAAAAGAGGCTTAGGAGGTAATTGGCTAACTGGAGTCGGAGCAGGCGGAGTAGGTACCAGTTCAATTTGAGCTGGCTGCTGATCCGAATGATCAATGAAAGCTGGTTTAAGCCTATCGACGCTGACAACTACGTTGTTACCTTTTACAAGCAATGTAAAAGTCTTGCCATCGCGAGACCGCTCTAAGACTTTATATGGACCAGTATAGGGGGGCTGTAATGACCGTCTGATGGTATCGTCTCTTACAAAAACGTGCGATGCCGTCGACAATTCCTTAAATATGAAAGGAGAAGACTCGCTATGTCGAGAAGCTGGCACAGGGCGTAAAAGAGACATCTTGTTACGCAGCTGCGCTACAAAATCAGCAGGATTTCCAAGATTGCCTGTTGCCGAAAAAGGAACCAACATTTCACCAGGGAGCCTGAGAGTCTCACCATAGAGAAACTCAGCGGTCGTGGCATTAAGATCTTCTTTAAAAGCCGACCGCATCCCTAAAAGGACCATAGGAAGTGCCCTTACCCATGAATTATCATGGCACATCAACGCAGCTTTAAGTTGACGATGAACCCTCTCAATCATCCCATTTGCACAGGGGTGGTATGAGGTTGTTCTTATACGTTTTGTAGCAAACTGCTGCATGAGTCGGTGAAAAAGGTCAGATTCAAATTGAGAACCTTGGTCAGTCGTGATGACAGACGGCACGCCAAACCTAGGAATCCATTCTCTAGTGAAAGTCTCGGCTACCTCTTCGGCGGTGATAGATCGCATAGGCCAAACTTCTGGCCATCTTGATACCCTATCTATTGCAGTCAAACAATAACGAAATTCGTTACAGACGGGTAAGGGTCCAATGATGTCAATATGGACATGCATAAATCGACCTGCTGGGAGATCAAAATTTCCAAGAGGGGCAGAGTTATGTCTCGAAACCTTGCTGCGTTGACACGCTTCACACGATCGAGACCAAGCTCGGCAGTCTTTTCGCACCGAAGGCCAAACATATCGTTCTACCACAAGACGCGTAGAAGCTTGGGCGCCGGGATGACTTAAATTATGAAACTTGTCAAAAGCTGCACGGCGAAAGGAAGGGGTCAGATAAGGACGAGGTTTGCCAGTCGAAATATCACAGTATATCAGAATGTCGGAGCCTGGTGAGCAGACCTTGGTTAAATTCAAACTTGAACCACCTTGCAATAAAGTGGCAAGTTCTTGGTCTGTAGCTTGCGAATCGGCGAGGGCTTTGAAATCGTAATCCAAAGAAATGGCATCGATATCAATGCGTGACATAGCGTCTGCCACAACATTGTCTTCACCCTTAATGTACTGAATATCAGTAGTAAACTGACTGATGAACGACAGCTGATTAAGTTGGGGTGGAGGAAGTTTTTCACGTCGTTGTGAAAAGGCATACAACAAAGGCTTATGGTCAGTAAAAATCGTGGTATGCTGAACTTCTAATATATATCGAAAATGCTGGACGCTCTCGTACACCGCAAGCAATTCCCTGTAATAGGCTGGCCACTGTGCCTGCTGCGGCGTCAATTTCTTGCCTTTCTTGCGAGATGGTAGCCAACTATGTGGATAACAACATAAATCTGAACCAGTGTCAATAAGGAACCGACGCTTGGTCACCCGGTCAGTAACAAAAAGGCGGCGGTTAGTATTTTCGCAATCAGTTGCCGCCGCTACTGACTGCTTTTGGAGTTTACCGACTTCCAATTACAAGGGCTGATGCACCGAGAAGCTTTAACACCCCATTTCCTATGATACCAGCAGTGCTTAGAGCTAGTGGTAAAGGTAGTGGACCTATCTGAAGACTCAGAACGGTCGCGTGAGGGTCGGCGCTGCTGTCTAGACAGTGCAGCTACTTGGCTACTTACCTCTTCTAAACGTTTGGCTAACATATCCAATGTCATTAAGGAAGATGAAACAGATGTGGAACAGACAGCCGATGCCGGGGCAAGCTCAGTTATTTTATCTGCCAACTCTGCTATTTGGTCTAAACCTAGGTTAGCCTGAGCGGCTAATATTGCTTGTGCTTGTTGAGGCAATCTACACATCCAAAGTTGGCGGATTATATTATCATCTGAGAGGACTGTTCCTGCAAGCGAACGAAGGTGACGGAGAAATTGGGATGGCTTCCTGTCCCCAAGTTCTTCATCACTTAGAAGTTTCCTCACCCGCTTCTCTTGAGAAATTGAAAGTCGCTGTATAAGGGCATCTTTTAATTTTGTATATTTTTCCTCAGCGGGGGGATTTGTTATAATATCTTCTACCTCTCCTGCCATACTCTGATCCAAATGGCCAACAATATAATTATATTTGGTAGTGTCTCCAACTATGTTAGCTACCTGGAATTGGGCCTCTACTTGAGCAAACCAAATAGCCGGTTTATCAGCCCAAAATGTGGGCAATTTAACTGTAACTCTACATACATTATTATCATTTTGGCTAACACGCTTTTGCAGTGTTTCATATTCTGCCTGAAGTTGCTGAAGTTGGGACTGGAGCTGCTCATTTGCCATGGTAGAAAATTATCTAATACAAAAAGAGAAAATACCACACACCCCGGCACAACACAATAATCAAACAGAAATATTTAAAATTAAAATTAGTACCACTATGACACCAAAACCACCAAAATATAATATACAATGTTAATTAGTAAAATATACAGGCAATATTAATTATAAAAGTTAGAAACTGCAAGGAGAAATTGTAACGTCAATCTAACCAAGATAATATTGCAATTGTTAGTTCTGCGGTATATTAAATGGCATATTTAAATTTTCTTACATCCAATAACTAAATAGTTGTTTAGATAAGTACTTTATATCCATAACCAATAAAATATATACACATGCAGCTTCTTAGTGCTCTATAATAATTTACAATTTATTGGTTGTTAGGTTAGTAAAATTAAAAATAAGTTTTCCTATAAAAATAAAAAGTCTGGTATAGGGAAATAATAAAATAACTTGCGTGCAATGTCCGTGGCTGCCGTTGAATGAAACTATTCACATAAGCAAAGAGTCACTTTCACCATATCATGCAAAGTTAGTGTTAGTACTGAGCGGTTAGTAACAGGCAAATAGCACCCAAATCCACCAATTTCACGTTCTTGCACTAGTGGATATAGGTATGGTTAGAGCGGTGGGTAACACTACGCGCACAACACACACATTACACACAATGGCACAGAAGCGTTACTCCATCAGCGGAGCATACGCTTTATTGTGCAAAAGCAGACAGGGCACTCCAGCGCGTGCTGAAATATTCAGCTATCGGCGCGGGTGCGATGATGTCCGATGTCCGGAGATTGTCTACCGAGAGTAGGACTCCTGCGCAAGCAAGCAAGACATGCCGCTGCCGCTGAGCAAAATGCGACACGTGCTATCTTCTCTCGTCTAGGGTCACCAATGTGGGAATTTTCTACTCTCCCACGATTACAATGATAAGCGGCTTGTAAGGACACTAAGTTTTATTGAAAGACCATGTAATGAAACATATAACTAAAATAATAACAATATCAAGGTGTCTACAATGAAATCGCCGAAAGTGTAATGGCGGCTTTTCTCAGCGCTAGTGACGGGACACGCGCGTAGTGTTGGGATGGTGTCGATACAATCGCCACATAGGTACATACTTCTGGGAGGGAATGATGTCATCACACACACCACTATAATTTTTGTTCTTCCATTTTACCCAGTTGCCCAGTTTAGTGTTTGCGGCGTCGCCGGTCTGAGTAGACGTTTTGACTACGTACTAATTAGGAATTACATTTCGCAGTTCTACCCACTTTTTTGGTACTCCAAGTCAAAGAATCTAAAGCAGAAGTCATGGATTCCAAAGCACTTGCTCATGCTGTGGCTAATTTCTCAGCAAAGTTTTGTAATGTAAGTATACTTTAATCATACTTCTAGCTAGATGTTTTATGATCTGAAATACCACCTATTTATGTTAATTTGGAACTCCATTATATTTGATCCAAAAAAAGGTAAATAGATAAAAAATATCAATTATATTAATCAATTGTACTGTTATCAATGCAGCGCTTGGTTCGCTAGATATTATTCATGATATGCAAGAATGGATGTCTAAACTAAGATTAGCAATTTATTTGTTTTTTTATTTAGCAATTGGATAAGAACAAGAGTGTAGTGGCATCTCCACTGTCTGCGGAGTATGTGCTGGCTCTTCTGACTCTTGGATCCACCGATGATGTTCACGCTGAGCTGCTCAACTCACTCGGCATTCCAGATGATGACTCAGTATGTTATTTTTTTTGCTATACATCGTACACATAGTGTACATTCCTAATTTAACTTGCACATACAGACATACATGTAGTGGTAATTCTTATGAATATACTTACTCTATTTATAGATTAAAGTATGTATTGTATTCAGTATGTTAGTCTTTTATTACCCATAACACAAGCTCTGCTTAGCTTGGGGCTTGATGATGTTGTGTGGATTGTCCAGCATTATTTATTTATTTATTAAATTTTTCAAATCAAATCAAATATTTCTTTATTCAATAAAATCACAAGGATCATTTAGAATCGTCTTACGTATTATGTGATTCTAGGTGCCAGTTCCACGCGACCAGAAGAACGGGCAAGAAACTTACGGCCTGGTTCTTACCGTTTTTTATATGATCCTTTTCATGTGTTTCATTCATGAAGTAGGTTTGTATTCACAAAATGAAGCCTTGTTTATCCACATTCAAGTTATATTTAGATATCCAGTAATTACAAAGTAGTACTTTCTTCCATGTATAATAAAGTCTATTTTTATATGAATTGGATTGATTTACTGAAACAGGTTTTGATATAGGCAACATGTTTTATTTGTATCTGATTTAAATAGAACAGTATTCATGCAATGCAACAATAAAAACCTGACAAATGTATAGGTAGTTTATGAACAGATACCTACATACCACACATACCTACATGGTTTTTTCCATTGTACAGTAAAGTCCTTGCAACCATAAACTTAGCTATGTCTATACTAATCAATAGTCATGTTATAATCTAGACTAGACAATAGAACTGGTGTTAGCTTTTTGGTTAGGACAATTTCAAATGTATTTCTTCTAACCTAAATTGTAGTGCCTAGGTACCTTCTAATTTATATTCAAGTTTAATTTAAATACTAAATATAATTTATATATAAACTAGCGGCCCGTTCTGGCATTGTTTTTACACCTTGGGTAATTCCACTAAAATTTAGTAAGAATCCCTAATCTTTATTAGTAATAAATAATCGCCTATGTTATGTGAATGTAGCTTTCTAATGGTAAAATAATTATTGAAATCGGTTCATTAGTTTTTGAGTTTATTCATTCATTCAACACACAAAAATACAAATCTTTCCTCTGTATAATTTTAGTGTTCAAACAATTTCATATCTATTCGGCAATGTCATGCATATCAGGTTATTATAGTTACCTATAAGTCAAACACAGCAATATATTAAATAGTTATAAACAACACAAGCATAATACATATTTGACGACCGATGTGGTGTAGCGGGCGAAGGACCGCCTGCGACGCGAAAGGTTGCGGGTTCGATTCCCGCCTTGGGTTAAATGTTTGTACGTTCTGCAAATATTTATTCTGGGTATTTTATATGTATAATGAAATATCTATCTATGTAAAGTATTGTATTAAGTAGGTATGTCAGTCTTCCAGTACCCATAACACAAGCTCTGCTTAGCTTGGGGCTAGATGATGTTGTGTGGATTGTCCAGCATTATTTATTTATATATGTATTATTTATACTAAATAGTTATTGACAACACAAGCACAATTTGTTACATGGGCCGAAACATTTACCTGATTTCAAAATCACCTTTTCAGATACGCTCATCATTCACTCAAGTGTCGAAGCAATTGAAGGATATAAAGGGTGTCACTTTAAACGTGGCTAATAAAGTCTACATCATGGAGGGCCCTTACGAGCTGAACCCTCAACTCAAGGAGGACGCCGAGAACGTATTTGATGCTGGTATTGAGAAGCTGGACTTCAGCAAAGGAGCTTACTGTGCAAACCTCATTAATAAATGGGTAAGGTTTTAATTAACTCAACTTATATGAATTATTTCAAAATTATATTCCAAAAAGGAATATTTTTCTTTTTGACTTCTCCATATTAGTGTGTCTAATCCTTAATAATGAAAGATGTATTTAATAATATAAAATGTTAAATAATAAACTTCATAATAAGTACGATTTCTATTACTTAGGCCTTATTAGCCGATAGGTCTTATTAGCCGACAGGCCTTATTAGCCGACAGGGCTTATTTGCCTCCGGTACCGGCCTTTATTACTACGGTATAAGTACATGCATATTTCTAATGGTAGAGTTTAAAAAAAAAAACAATTATTTGTCGAATTAAATTCTTTCACAAATCTTATTATTTAACTGATATTTTCAGGTGGAAAGCAAAACTAATGAACGCATCAAAGATCTGCTCTCTGAAGACAGCTTGAATGCAGATACTCGACTGGTTCTGGTCAATGCTCTGTATTTTAAGGTAAGCAACAAATATCATTTTTTTTGTATGAAGTCTCATTTTTTGGCATCATCATTTTACAGAACGAATGACGTTCTTCAACTGTTTTTGACATTATTAAAATGCTCAGTATGAGTGGTGTTTCAAAGTGGTGTTTCCATCAAAGTTTGTAACTATTCTTTCTTTTGATATTTTGAGAACTCAATAAACAAAATATTGAGTTAATACAAGGAATACTTTGTCAGGTATTTTCAAACTTTATCCATACAACATTATCCAGGTATCCAATGTTTAATAGTATGTTATGTTATGACAGGGCACATGGAAAGAACAATTTGAGTCTCGTTTAACTAGGCCACGTCCATTCCACATCACTTCCGGCAAAACAGTCGAAGTTCCTATGATGTACAGAGAAGACCATTACCGTTATGGAGAAAGTGAGAAACTGAACGCTCAGGTAATTTGATTTTTTATGATTTATTGACTTTGTTTGCTTTTTGCCCACTGCATTTTAATTTTGTTTATTATTACTGTTGTGTTTTTCCTTTCACATCATTTATTACATTATATCATATAGTACATTGTTTTTTTACAACTAATTTGTACCTACTTACTGTTTTTATCCTTATTATATGTTATTATCACCCACCTTCGTTACTATATACCTACCTATACCAGTGTTGCACCATTTCAAGTGCAAACAAGAATTTTCTGATACTACTTGTTTTTTACCTATTGTGCGGTTATATCATGTTATTGTGTCAAAGAAGATTATTTTATTTATTCTATTTATTCTAAACTAGTAGACTTACATTGTTCAAATACTATCATAGACATAGTTGCATATTTTATATTACTATGACAGTGTTCTTTTTTGAATGCTCACACTAAATCATTCTACCAGTAAACTATTTTTTTTTACTCGCCACATTCTATTCCCAAACTAAGCAAAGCTTGTACTATGGGAACTAGATTGCTGATTGAATACTTATATACTTTTTTTTTTGTAAATACATATACATACTTACGTTGAATACACCCAGACACAGAACAGAAAGAAGAATTCCCTGGGTGGGAATCGAACCCACGGCCCATAGCATGGAAGGCAGAGCTACTACCAACTGAGCTGCGACGCCTGTCAATTAAATATTTCGTTTATTTTCAGTTGCTTCAAATGCCGTATGTAGGTGACACAGCGAGCATGGTGATCGTATTACCGCGAGATATTGATGGTCTCGATGATGTCTTGCAAAAACTGTCTTCGGGTACCGATCTTGTCGACGAAATCAACAATTTGCATCGCCAAAAAGTGCAAGTTACCATCCCCAAGTTCAAAATCGAAACAGAAATCGATTTGAAGGAGCTTCTGCCCAAGGTAAACCCAGACTAAACGTCGCCTTTTTAGATCCATCCTGCTAAGTACTAATATAAACGCGAAAGTTTAGATGGATGGATAATTGGATGTATGTTTGTTACTCTTTTACCCAAAACGACTAAATAGTTATTAATAAAACTTTAGAATAGTGTGGTTTATACATCAGAATAACACATAGGCCATATATAAAGACATTGAATTGTCAAATTTATAACGATAGCAAGACAAATTCGTGAGCACCAGCTAGTTCATTGTGATGAACATAAATATTTTAAGTAATATTTATTTTGGGACAAGAAGTTTGATGTTTGAAAAATCCGTAAATGTTTATTTATATTTATAAACAAAACATATTGATTTAGCCGATTTTATTCAAAATTATTTTTATAAAAAGTATGAAGTTTCACCTCCCGAGGGTTGCTGGAGCGGTATTATTACAATCTGTATGTATTTACCAGCTCGGAATCAATGGCATCTTCGATGCACAAAACACTGGTCTATCGAACATGTTGACTCCTGGTCAGAGACTGTTCGTGTCGAAGGCCGTTCAGAAAGCATTCATTGAAGTCAACGAGGAAGGCGCTGAAGCAGCCGCTGCCACTGGTAAGTCTTACCATCGAAGAATAACCTGAGACTTTGCTAGGATCTTTTTATAACCATAGATATTTATTTTTACAAAAATGAGACTCCACACCATCTTTTTGCACGCCCAGACTGGTACACAATGCTCTTAGCATTAAGTCCTCCTAGCTACTACTAAGCATTTGTGTGAAATTTTAAAATAAATAAATAAAAGCGTTTTTAAGTAACACTAAAAATAATTTTATAAGAGATTATTCAAATAGTCACTAGTCAGTTTGGAATGTAATTATCATCGGGTTGTGACTTACTGTCTAAAAGACAAACATACATTCGAATTGAGAATATCATATTTTGAAGTCTGTTGAAATGATATATAATAAGTAATAACACAAGCGGTACCTTTAACAATGCATTACCTCATCATAGAGTATGTCCAACGAAATCTATTCTATTCCTATGTAGAACTATAAAGTTCCCAGCGAAGTGTCAGGATAATTTGATTTGTAGTCTGTTCAGAAAAGATAATCGAGTACCCAGAGGGCTGAGCACAAATAAATGTGTCAATCGTAATCGATACGTATTTAAGATAGTTACACTGCTTGCTAACACTGAAACAATCGACAGTAAAACTGATGTCGACGCGTAGTGTATCTCAAATACGTCACTTTCGATACGTTTACGATTTTCACATTTATTCGTGCTCATCCCCCTGAATGAATAACGGGTAAACTTTTTTGAACTTACTGTTTTTATTATTTATTGTTTTGTTTTTATTCTATAATCATCTTTTAGTAGCACTATACATAGGAATGTCATCGTCTTGTAAGAATGATAGAAAATAATATGAATCGCTACTAAAAGGTGTTCGTAGTAATTTTTTTATCAATTTTTGTTGTGCTCGTTGCATCGCTTATTGTGCAAACGTATATATGTTATGTTACATGTATGTACCTATTTCATGAGTTAGAACGATACCGATCTAATTCAACATAATATTGATATAAATAGTAATTTTATTCAGGCATATTTTGACCTTTGACACTTCTAAGAAATATACGTACACAGTTAGATTCGTGTCGTTCTAACTTACATTTGCACGCACCTTGTATGTCTTCATATTTATGTTAAGCTAAATAAATACGGGGGTTCTACGTTTCAATCAAATTATAATTATTTATTTACGCGGACAATATTGTATGTACAGTACATGGATTTATTAGAGCTTAATTGCTTAGGATTTCAATAAAAAAATAAAACATTTCTACTTTTCGAGTGAAGTCTCAGACGGCTCTAATATACTTACTTCAGAAGAAGGCAATTGGATATGCGAATGAATACTTTATGTGATAATTACTCTGTATTTTATTATTCTTTTGTCGTAACGTTGCAATTCCCGTATTTAATGCATGGCTTACTTGTTTGGTGGATCGGGTTTGTGATCGTTTGTTCGTGGGGCAGGCGCGCACGTTCGCACGCGTCGTTCGTTGGCAGTCAGCGAGACGTATGTATTTACCGCCGACCGAGCCGCTCTGTGGTGCCTACTCGTGGATCAACAGCCGGCTGTGATAGCGCGGTTCCAGCCAACTAGCTCGCTTCGAGACGAACTATAGACAGTAAGCATTGTAGGTACTGCACGAACTCTTTAGATGCTCGACACGTCCTATAATTAAGTTACGAACGTCTCTATCGTTGATCCGTCCGAGAATTTGTAAGTTACGAACGTCTCTATCGTTGATCCGTCCGAGAATTTGTAAGTTGCGAACGTCTCTATCGTTGATCCGTCCGAGAATTTGTAAGTTACGAACGTCTCTATCGTTGATCCGTCCGAGAATTTGTAAGTTACGAACGTCTCTATCGTTGATCCGTCCGAGAATTTGTAAGTTGCGAACGTCTCTATCGTTGATCCGTCCGAGAATTTGTAAGTTACGAACGTCTCTATCGTTGATCCGTCCGAGAATTTGTAAGTTACGAACGTCTCTATCGTTGATCCGTCCGAGAATTTGTAAGTTACGAACGTCTCTATCGTTGATCCGTCCGAGAATTTGTAAGTTGCGAACGTCTCTATCGTTGATCCGTCCGAGAATTTGTAAGTTACGAACGTCTCTATCGTTGATCCGTCCGAGAATTTGTAAGTTACGTACGTACAGATAAATATGCATTGGACAATTAAAAATGAACTGCCGTATAAGCTGAAAAATGTTTTTTTAATAAATGAGTTTGAATAATAGAGTAAGTTTAGGGCGCCTTCAAATTAGCCGCAAATTGTCGCGCGGAGGCAGCGCGGCTTCAGCGCTGCGGCCGCGCTGCTGTAGCTTGGTTCGAGAATCATAGTGTTGTATATTGTTTCACGATGGACTCTGACGAAGAAACACTGCTGTTAGTGTTACTATTAAAAAGAAAAAGGATTTTGGACCGTCACTAGTCGATCGATGAACTGATGCGCGGCTGCAGCGCTGCAGTCGCGCGTTTTTAATTTATATGGATTTAGACAGCAGCGCGGCCGCAGCGCTGCAGCCGCGCTGCCTCCGCGCGACAATTTGCGGCTAATTTGAAGGCGCCCTTAATGTTCCCAGAGCGCCTTGCTAGTAAACAATAGGTAACATTTTGTAACACGAACGAAATCGCGAGATAGGTATATCTTTTATGTTGTTCCTAACGTGTGGCGTAATTATATATACAGTTGCTTTAAAGATATTCGTGTGTCGTGCGTAAGTGTAAAGCGTAGTTTTGTAACAGGCATGGTGATGATGATGCGGTGCGCTCGACCGCCGTCGCCTGCCTTCGTCGCCGATCGGCCATTCCTGTACTTACTGATGGCCGAGAATGTACCGGCCTTCTTTGGCCTCTACCGTGGAGAC
Organism: Ecliptopera silaceata; assembly: GCA_932527185.1. NCBI lineage: Eukaryota > Metazoa > Arthropoda > Insecta > Lepidoptera > Geometridae > Ecliptopera > Ecliptopera silaceata. Next base: position 6,958,476 of record OW052193.1, on the reverse strand, counting down.
GCGTAACGCTACCTCGCTGCATCTACGTCTAACAACAAACATGTAAAAATATACTTATTAGGGGCCGTCCTTACCACGTGATGTCTTGATGTGAATACATATGATTCCATAATGACGCAATTATTAGAATATTATTTTAAATACGTTTATTGTAAAGTATCATATAACTTCTTCTTTATTTTCCATACATGACATCACATGATGAGGTATCAACACATGTCGTCTGGAAAAGTAATCAATACCTTATTAATTTCATAACTTATTTTTTAACGCGAGCGAACGTAATTTTGAATATACATGCATGTATATTAAACTGGAGTAGTTTAGATATAATGTGGTTATATGTCGTTAGCACCTGTGTGAAATGTCCGGGAATATGTATTATTCAATTACTATTACGTATTTATTTTACATGTATTAATTGCATCAACCGTTACTGCATGATCGTGTTAAACGTAGTAAATCCTAGTTCTGTAACAGGTATGATGATACAGAAGCAGTGTTTACGACTGCAACAGACACCTGTGTTCCGTGCTGACCGGCCTTTCTACTACTTACTAACTGGCGCAGAGAACGTACCGACCTTCACCGGCCTCTACCGCGGAGACGCGTAACGCCATTCTTATAAAATCTCACATTCTTACATACCCTATTTAAACCATAAACTAAACCTTTTAACTGTTACCTATAAACGCCGTGAAACAACCACCGGTATAATTAAAAGCCTAGTTTGTAAAAGTAAAATGTATAATCGAAGCAATTTGTTGGCGCCGACATATTATGTATGACTAACTCTCACTCCATTCATGACCCTTCACAATCACAACGCATCTTGAACGAAACCGTCATACGTATACAATAAATATGCTTAAATGAGTTGCTTTAGCCGTTCCTGCATAATCATATTAAACTGATATTGTGTTATAGCATTGTTTTTTTTTCAAGTAAATGTTTTATTTTTCCTCTTAGCGTTAGTAAATCTTAGTTCCGTAACAGGCATGGTCATACAGATGAAATGTTTACAACTGCAGCGACTTCCTGTGTTCCGTGCTGACCGGCCTTTCTACTACATACTAACTGGCGCAAAGAACATGCCGATCTTCACCGGCCTCTACCGCGGAGATGCGTAACGCATAACTTGAGACCACTTTTTGACCTCATGTTACTTAGGAGAATACTTTTCGTGATCAAAAATGTAACAATAACGCGGCTTTTTATTAATTAGGTACTAACCAACTTTGTCATAATCATTACATTTCAATCTTATCTATTGTATGAACTATTTATATCTATTTTTCTTCTTAGGTAAAGTATTTCCAAGATGAAGATATTTTACTTTTTGTGCTTGGCTTTATTGAGAATAACGAAATGTAGCGATGTATCTAAAGCCAGTTCTGTTATGAAACAGGCATGGGGTTCATGATGTGCTGTGCACCGCCCCCGCCTCCTGCTTTCCGCGCAGATCGGCCATTCCTGTACGCACTGACGGCTGCTGAGACCATACCAGCCTTCGTCGGCATCTACCGTGGAGACGCGTAACGCGATACTAATAAAATCTCTCATTTTTACATCCCCTATTTAAACCATAAATAGTTAAACTGAACCTTTTTAACTGTTACCTATTTACGCCGTGAAAACAACCATCGGTATAATTAAAAGCCTAGTTTGTAAAAGTAAAACGTATATTCGAAGCAATTTGTTTGAGGCCGATATAATATGACTGACGCAACTTGAACGAAACCGTCATACAATACATACGTAAACAATATGCTTAAATGAGTTGCTTCAGCCGTTCCTGCATGATCATATTGATCATATTAAACTAATATTGTGCTATAGCGTTGTTCTTTTTTAAAAGTGAATGTTTTATTATTCCTGTTCGCCGTGAACACTTAGTAAATTCTAGTTCTGTAACAGGCATGTTCAAGAAGAAGTGTTCACGACACCGGCCACTACCAGTGTTCCGTGCTGACCGGCCTTTCTTCTACATATTGACTGGCGCAGAGAACGTACCGACCTTTACTGGCCTCTACCGAGGAGATGCGTAACGAAAAATTTGAGGCCACTTTTATATATTACTTTATTGATTTAATGATCCATTGATCATTTCGTATTGAAATAAAGTAATATATAAAAGTGGCCTCGAATTTTACACTAACGCGGCTTCTTATAATAGGTATTTTGGTACTAACGAACTTCCTCACGAGTCATTACATTTCGATTTAATATATGTATATTCTATGAAACATTATAGTTTGATTCTTGTAAAATATCTCCGAGATTTAGATATTTTACTTTTTTTGCTTGGCTTGAGCAATGATAATGAAATGTAGCGATGTGTCTAAAGTCAGTTTTGTTATAAAACAGGCATGGGGTTCATGCTGATGTGTGCACGGCCCCCGCCTCCTGTTTTCCGCGCAGATCGGCCATTCCTGTACGCACTGACGGCCGCTGAGACCATACCGACTTTTGTTGGCATCTACCATGGAGACTCGTAACGCGATACTAAATAATACCGTACAGTTTCGCATCTACTATTTAAACCATAAAGGCTTACCCATTTACCTTTTAACTACGCTGTGAAAATTTGATATAATGACCATTGATATTATTAAAAGCCTAGTTTGTAAAACGTATAGTGAAAGCATTTTTTTGTTGGGAGCCGACAATGACTGATTGTCGTTCCATTCAGATAGATCAGTAACCAATCACGACGCGACTCAAACGAAACCGTGAAACCTATACCTACTCTATACCAATGAGCCGTCCCTGCATGATCGAATTAAACTAATATTGTGCTCTTATTAACTTATGTATTTGTTCTATTAAAAATGTTTTATTGGTTCTGTTCGGCTTGAGCACCGACGATGACTCTAAAGTTGCGTTAGTAAATCCTAGTTCTGTAACAGGCATGATGATACAGACGGAGTGTTTACGATCGCCGCCGACACCTGTGTTCCGTGCTGACCGGCCTTTCTACTACATACTAACTGGCGCAGAGAACGTACCGACCTTCGCCGGCCTCTACCGCGGAGATGCTTAACGCAAAACTTTGATATATTTTTTGACCGAATTTTACTTAGTAAGCTTCTTTCGTGATACTACTAGGTAAAATTCAGTCAATGCTAACAATAACGCGGCTGCTAATACTAGGTAATTAGATACTAACTACTACTAACCAAATTCCTCATAGTCATTGTATTTCAATCTTACATCCATTCTATAAACCATTAATAGTTTTCTTCACAAGTAAAGTGTTTCCGAGATGTAGAGGTGTATCTAAAGTCAGTTTTGTTGTGAAACAGGCATGGGGTTCAGGTATAGGTGTGAACGGCCTCCGCTTCCTGTTTTTCGCGCAAATCGGTCATTCCTGTACGCACTCACGGCCGCTGAGACCATACCAACCTTCGTCGGCATCTACCGTGGAAACGCGTAACGTGTTACTAATAAAACCAAACATTTTTACTATTTAAACTGTTAAAGTTTATTTCCGCCGTGAAACTGTTGGTGTATTTTTTAAAGCCTAGTTTGTAACAGGTTAATGTTTTGAAAGCTTGTAAAAGCAATGTGTAATGGTAGCCAACACATGGCTGACTCTTATCCCATTCCGATGATCAGTAACCCATTACGACACGACTTGAACGAAATCGTGAAACCTATACCTACAATTAGCAAAAAAAAAATTATGCTTTAGCCATGCCTGCATGTTCTAATTAAACTAATAGTGTACAAATAACATATTTGTTTTTTAAAAGCAAATACTTATTTTCCTGTTTGCTATGAGCACTGATATCTTTGACGCTAGTAAATTGTAATTTAGCCCAGTCATATTAGGTAAAAAAAGGGGTCAACCTCGGAATGAAAGATAATAAGCTGCAAATTGGTATGAACCTTTGTTTTGTCATTCTAAATGTTGTCTCAAAAGTCACAATCGTTATCGTGTCCGCGTCTCAAGATATTCAAGGTCAAAGGTCACAAAAATCGGTTTTTCGCGAATATCTGGCTTCCTATCGGTTAAACACACAGAAACACTTCCAGAGACGCGACCGGTTGACACCGTCTTTTGACATTTAGTAAATTGACTGAAACGAGCTTTGAGTTGACTGACTGACGGATTGAACTGACGTACGAGCCAATGATTTCTTTTTCTGTCTGGTGTGTGAACACTTTATTCTATAGTGCAGTGTTGCCAACAATGTTTTATAGTTCTCGGTATTAATTTAAATAATTACTGGTAATTGTTTGTTGTTCATTTTTTCATTTCATTTCATTTCATTTATATTCAAGGCCACTCTCTCCACTTTGTATGAGTCACGATTATTCGTTAGTTTGAAATTGTACCGTTGCAACTACGGACGTACGGTTTTAAGAGCTATGGCTGATTTGTGTTTTATATGTGATAAGAAACTTTCAGAAGGTGTTTCTGTGAATGTCGTACGTGGTTTACAAACTTTAAAAACTGCAAGTATTGAAAGAAATGATGGACATATAGACTATTTAAATACTTTAAGTTCTGTAAATGTGCATTCCGAGTGTCGAAAAGTGTACACGAGTAAAAATGTTATTATTGCATCAAAACGACGCACAGATGAGAGTGAACCTTCAACGTCAAGTGCACCTCGTAAAAAACGAAGTGAAGTCTTTGATTTTGGAAAGTTATGCTTATTTTGTGGCCAAGAAGCTGATGAAATAGCAGAAAAGAAAAAAAAATTAAAGTATAGACGGACAATAAGTAATGTAAGTACTCTTGCATTCAAAGACAACGTAATTAAGAGAGCAGAAGAACGAAACGATTCCTTAGGAGAATTAGTAAAGGAACGTATATATTACGAGTATGATTTGATCGCTGCTGAAGCAAAGTATCATACTATTTGCTATACCAACTTTTTAACCCGAGTACCATCTGCAGATAAAAAGCCTCGCCAAGATGATCAAGTCACTCAAGCAATGAAGGAGATTTTTTATTATATAGAAAATAATGAAGATTCTCAATTTACTTTGAAAGAACTTAAAGATGTCCCTACGGAATACATACCTGACGATAAGACAATTATTACAAAATTACAACAAAAGTATTTAACTGATATAATAATCACAAAAAAAATTGGATCATTTACAATTATATCTTTCCGTGATACACAGCTTAACGTATTATCAAAAGCTGGTACGAAAATAAAAAAAGTACTCCTGTAGAAGAACGTCTACGGATTGTAGAAGCTGCTGCGGCTATTATTAGGGAAGACATCAGATCATCTGTAGTTGAAACAAAAACGTATCCACCTCCGAATAAAATGCTAGATTGTATTAATGAAGAAATACCAAAAACATTATCACATTTTTTGGAAGAAATAATATTAAAAAATAGAAAAGGACAAGTAGATCATTTAAAAACGAAATGCACATCTATTAGCCACGCAATAATGGCTTCGATACGAGAACGTTCATTTTCATCACAGCTACTGTTGGGCCTTTCCGTATTTCTTCACAGAAGATATGGGTCTAAAAAATTGTTGGATGTTTTATCATCTTTAGGATTTGCTGCATCATATAGTAATACCATACAGTATGAAGTTTCAGCAGTTTACCATCCACAACCTCGTATTTTACCATCAGAGTCTGGTGCGTTGGTACAATATGTTGGAGACAATGCAGATATTAATGTCAGTACTCTTGACGGTAATAATACTCTTCACGTTATGGGAATGATAAAAATAATTACTCCGAAAGATGCTGTAATTTATGATGATCGCATAAAAAAATGTACAACTAAACCGAGTGCAAAAGAGTTAACAGCAATATCACATGTATCTCTTTTAGCATATGAAAAGCCAGTTGTACCTGGGTACAGCAAGATTCAAGTCCAAAATCTACATGATGATCAAGTACTGATTGAAAAAAAATTTAATGCAGTTGATTTGTTGTGGTTATACGGAAAATGGAAGAATCTTTCACCGTTGCCAGGGTGGAATGGCTATCTTCAACAACTTACGAAAAATAATCAAAATTTTTCAACTTCTCAGGTTATATTTCTACCTTTCATTGATCATCCTGCCAGTAATTTAGACACAATTTATACAACTTTACATAGTGCTATAAATATTGCCAAGTCACATCAACAAAAAACGTGCATAATTACATTTGATCAGCCCCTGTACTCAAAAGCACGTGAAATGGTTGCTGCGTCAGATGCAAACTCAGACTTGTCTAAAACAGTTGTCAAACTTGGAGGATTTCATATGCTCATGTCTTTTCTTGGATACATAGGACATGTAATGGACGGTAGTGGTCTCAAGGAAGCTTTAAGTAAAATATATGCTACAAATTCGGTCGACAAAATGTTGAATGGTCACGCTTATGCAAGAAGTATCAGAGGCCATATATTATTACGACTTGCATTATCAATAAAGATTTTTGAAGAGATGAAAATTGAAAATTGTGTGTTAGATGAGTTAATTGAACAGATAACTAGTCGCGATGTTTCCTACGAAGATGTTGAAGGATGTACGAGCAGCTCCAACTCGTTAATTGATCAATTTCAGGATAAACTAAAAGAATTAAAAGCTCGAGGTCCCACGGCACAGTTATGGGTGCAATATTTTGAAATGGTATCAATAGCCCTAGATTTCATTCGCGCTGAAAGGCTGGGACTTTTTCAAGAACATTTGGATGCAGTGCGAAAAATGCTGCCCTATTTTCATGCTGGTGGTCATTTCCTATATGCGAAATCAGCTCATTTGTATCTTCAAGATATGTTAAAACTTGAGGAGACAATGGATCAACAGACTTTTGAGAACTTTAAAAACGGATTCTTTACTGTAAAACGAACAGAAAAATTCAATTCTGGTACATGGACAGACATGGTAATCGAGCAAAGTCTGATGAAATCTATGAAGACAGAAGGAGGAGTATCTCGAGGCCGAAGTACACAAGAAAGTGTTCTTTGTAAGTGGGTATATGCTATGTATGCCACGAATACAATTTGTGAAGAAATTGAACGGTTTTGTAACATTTCTTTCGATTCTGTGGACCAACATGTTGATGCTAGAGATTCACGAATAAAAAGGGATGATACTGATGTAAATGAACTGGTTGGTTGGTTTACGCTTCATAATCCCTTTCCAAATACGAATCAGTTGGTATCCTTAGCTTCAGGAATCGTTGGAAATGACCAAATTAATTGTCACCGAGCCCATGAAATCGGATTGCAATCTATGGTAAAGATAACTGGTTTGAACTTCAACGAAATAAAGTTAAAACGCGTCGATAAGGTTTTACCGCTTTCAGCCATTAACAAATCTGTCAAAATTAATGATTGTAAAGTTTCTATAGATCCAATGTTACTTTTCCAGAGAATAACTGTAAGCAAAAAATTTGAAAGTAATTTACAAGAATATCTTCAGTATGAACTAAGCCCGTATCCGACATCTTTATTTGATAGTAATGGCATGAGAAAAACCACGAAAGCAACATTATATGACAATATGATGCCTGTCGTTATCGATCTTGATGAAAATAATGTAACATACATCATCGATGGTGGATTTCTTCTGCATCGCGTCGTATGGAGCAAAGACGATACTTTCTCTATTATTTTAAATAAGTACATTAAATATTTACAAACACATTATGGCTCAGCAATTGTTGTTGTATTTGACGGATATTCGGACTATAGTAAAAATATTAAAGCACTGGAACAACAAAGAAGAACTGCTGCACTTTCAAAATCATATGAAGTTTGTTTTGACGAAACAATGGTTGTGCCAATCAGTCAAGAAAAATTTTTATCAAATCGGTCTAATAAAAAAAAATTTATCGACATGCTTGTTGAAAAATTTAAAACTGTTAATATCACAACAAAACAAGCCAGAGATGATGCTGATGTTCTCATCATTGACACAGCTATTGCCTTATCAGAACATCAAAAGACTGCTGTCATCATAGGAGAAGATATCGATTTGCTCGTTATTTTAATTGGACGTACTCAGTCACATCATCAGGAATTTTTTTTGAAAAAAATTGGCAAAGGCAATGTCAAAACACAAATATATTCTACTAAAAGTTTTGACCAATATCCTCGTACTAAAAAGCACATTTTATTTTTACACGCATTCAGTGGCTGTGACACGACTTCTGCGCTATTTAAAAAAGGAAAAAAAATTGTTACTAGAGCATTGGAAAAAATTCCTGATTTAGATAAACTGGTGGAAGTATTTCAACAAGAAAACTGCCCAAAACAAACATTATTAGAAAATGGAGTGCGCATCTTGTTGGCATTATATAATGCTCCAAAATCTGAGGACAACATTGATCATTTCCGCTACACGCAATTCATCAAATTTACAAAACTAAATAAACCTGTACAACTGTCAACACTTCCACCAACAAGTGTAGCAGCTCATCAACACATAAAACGTGTCTACTACCAGATTCAAACGTGGTTAGGGAAGGACTTAGAACCTCAAGAATGGGGCTGGATGCTTGAAAATGAAATCCTGGAGCCCATACGAACGTTATTACCTCCAGCACCAGCCGAACTACTAAACGTAATATTTTGCAATTGCAAAAATGGTTGTGGTTCCCGCTGTGGATGCAGAAAATCAGGGCTACAATGTTCTTTAGCTTGCGGCCAGTGCAACGGACAAGCTTGCCTCAACGCTTCACTTCCAAGTAATCCCGATGAAGAAAATACATATGATCCCGATATTCTGGAAGGTTTGGAGATGAACATGACAGATAATGAGGATGATGACAATGAATCGAACATTTTTGAGCGACAAGAAGAACAAGACGACGAAGAAGAAGAAGATAATTAGCTTCCATTTCCAATTTCATTACAATTAAAATCAACAAAGATACTTTTGATATTTGAACTCACATTTTGATAAATGTATATTATGCCGTATTTAATAATAAATAAAAATATGTGTAAAATATATACTCTTACTATCATTTTAACTTAAAATAAAACTAAAATATATGTATAATCCAGAATTAATAATATTTTATACTTAAATAGTTAAATATGAATAATCATATATAAATAATCAAGTTACTTACTTTAATTAAATATAAATAATTAATAGTTAGTACATAAATAATAGGCATTGTTTAATAATTATAATTTCCAAGTAAATAATTGACTTTATAACGTACTGATAACCATAACTCACGCTTGACCTTGCATTATGACCGTATATGACTGTACGATGTGCACTTCGCGCTCTACCTTCAAAACGGTTGGTCGTATGAAAAAAAAGTTTTAACAAAAGTTGTAGGGAATTTTATAGCCTACAACTTTTATAATAAATGCAAATCTCATTTAACCGATAGGAAGCCAGATATTCGCGAAAAACCGATTTTTGTGACCTTTGACCTTGAATATCTTGAGACGCGGACACGATAACGATTGTGACTTTTGAGACAACATTTAGAATGACAAAATGAAGGTTCATATCAATTTGCAGCTTATTATCTTTCATTCCGAGGTGAAAGCCCTAATATGACTGGGCTAATTCTGTAACAGGCATAATACGGAGGAAATGTTCTAAGCCGCGGCCGCCACCTATATTTCTTGCTGACCGGCCTTTCTACTACATACTAACTGGTGCAGAGAATATACCGTCCTTCATCGGTCTGTACCGAGGAGATTTGTAACAATGTTTTGACCGTTACTATTATTACCTACTACATAAACTCAAAAAAACTCAATCTCAAATATTAATTTTAACGTAAAATCGCTAAGATCATTTAGAATCGTCTTATTTAACTACTTAGCGTGTAACTAAGTACCAGTTACATGCGACCAGAGCCTATAAAAACATGAAACTATGGCCTAGTTCTTTTCGTTATATGTATGATTCTTACAAAAAAAGTATAGTTAAGTTTAGCACTAACACTTCATTTTATAATAAGTAATTAGATACCAACCAATTTTCTTGTAATCATTTTAATAACGTATAATGTAGCGGTGTATCTAAAACCAGATCTGTTATGTGATAGATATGGGGATCATATTATTGTGTGCAAAGCCGCCACACCTCCCACTTTTCGTAGGCCATTCCTGACGTGTTTACGGCCTCTGAGACCATACCGGCCTTCGTCGGCATCTACCGTGGAGACGCGTATTGCTATACTTTTAAAATAATCTATTAAAAAATCTTTTATATTCAGTTGTATTCCACTATAATAAGTAAAACCTCTTTAACTACCTATTCGCGCGAAATCAAATTACAAAAACCTAGTTTGTAACAGGTATAATGGATCATTTGTGTTGTTGGGTGCCAATGACCATTCGGCCATTTTTGTACGTACTGGCTGCTGATAGCGTTCGGCCTTTATCAGCCTCCAATAGATACGCGTAACGCGACACTCTATAAATCATACGTTTAACCTCTTTTGTTGCTCTAATTTATTTCTTATATTCATAATATTATTCAAGAGAGAAAAGAAAAAGCCTAAACTCCGTAAATATTCATCCTAACTTTCTTTTAAGCATATTAACACAATGTTGTCAATATCTCCTTCTTTTAAGACACTTACTTTTAAGCACAAAACTGATTAGAGAAGAATATCCTACTGATTGTACCTACTTAATGTGTAATTTTATTACTAGGTTTATAAATATTTAAGCAAAGGTTCGCTCGCGTGATTAAAAAATATTTCTGATCACGACATTATCTGCTTTCATATTAATGTATGTTCATGTACGAAATTGTTCAACTTGTGCTATAATGTTACATATGATATTATTTTTTATGATAAATCACGTTATTTTAATTGTAAGTGAAACACAAATTTTGTCTTTAATAAATTGGATTATTTTATTAATCACTTTGTTTTATTCAATTTCTAACATACTTAAATACCAACGAACTAATTTTTAAAATTATTACTTATATCTAAAGAGTTTTTGATCTTGATGATTTAGCACTTTTAATGCGAACAATAAATATTTAATTTAGCTCAGACTAATATTCAGTTTCCCATTATTTTGCACTGTTCTGTCTCATATTCATAGCTTTGTCATGAATCTAACTACCTTGATCACGAATAAATGTGACAATCGTAAACGTAACGTATTTGATATACATTGCGCGCTAACGCTTCACTTATAGTCAGTACCTACCTAAAGCTGGTGTTGACGCGCTATGTATCTAAATCTAAAGAGCACGCGCACTATTGTATTCATCGATACTTACTTTGCATGGCTTTAACAAGTGGTGAGTACGAATAATTGTGACAATGGTAAAGGTATCAAAACAGTGACGTATCAACATCAGCTTTACTGTCGAACGTTGCAAAGTTATCGCGCAGTGTACCTATTGTAAATATTTACCTTACGTTTATTCGTGCTCATCCCTCTGATTGCAAAAGATACATAAGTACGTAGGTAATTGTATGAAATAACAATAATTATATCCTATTTGTCGCGCCAGGGCCCAAATTCATCCGTTTATGTCTGAGAATATTACCTGAGTTCACCGCGGATCGTCCGTTCCTCTACGTTCTCATAGCCGCCCACCAAGTGACAACGTTCGTCGGTATCTACAACGGGTGTACATAAATAAAAGCTAAGATTTAATGCCCAAGATACGCTAATCTTTTAAGCAAGGATGGCAAAGCAGCCAGAACAACTACTAAAAAGAAATATAGCCTTTTTGGTATTCTGGCCCCAAATACGAACCTAGTAGTGTATCTCGGGAATAAGGATCTACACACGTACATATTTTATTGTTTTACACTTTTTTTGGCATTAGAGGAAAGTAACCAAATATGGAATACCATTTTGTTTTTGGGATATAAAAGAAAAACTTCGTATAAATTAAAACATTTTAATGTTTTTTCTAACCAGGCATACATTTATAAGTAGTAATTAACAACCTTTAATCAAAAATATTAGTTGTCAAATTAAAATATAACACAAAAATCAAAATCTCAAATGAGTAACCAAATATGGAATAGGTACCCATATATGGAATATAAGCATAAATCACCATAACAATAACAAAAATGGATATTAAAATCTTTTAGATCAATTAAATGAATATAACACATCGTTATAAATGAAAGAACATACATAATTACTTACTTGGAAAGTCACAGATCCAAGTATAAAACTCTGGACCAGCATAATCATAATATGCCCAGAGCCCACACATCAAGCATTTAATCCAGCGTTCTCCACGTTTATCCATGGAAAAAAGCCTTGAACAGAACATACATTCTGCATCAGCAGAGTCAGGAGGTACTTGGTCCATCAACTCATCATGCTCACTACCATTATTAATGTCCCATAATTAGACACCAACGACTGTCCATATTTGGATTTTTATACTAGTTCAAACTTATCTAAATATTTTTTCAAGTAATAATATTTTAAAGTAAAAAAATCACAAAATGGTGAAATAAACATAATACCGATATACTAAATAGTATAACACTTATGTATACAAACATAACAGCTGGTAATACTCATTTATTACTTACCTCTAAAAGTTTCTGCACGACAACAAAACAAAACACGCATGCCACACGTGAAGCGTTCGCGCAACCGACTCGATGGTGTCAGTGCGATAGTTAGTAGACCGAATGAAACAGAAGATGGTCAAGTGTGGCGTTTCATACTAATAGTCTTAGAGAAATGATGGGATTCCATATTTGGATACTATTCCATATTTGGTTACTTTCCTCTATGCCTATGTATATTAGAGAATTGAAAAACACGATAATATTTTTTATTAAATCTTTTAAAATCTGAAATGTTTGATTTTTAACGGAAGCGTCACAGGGTGTTTCAAAGAAATGAGCCACATTTTTTAGATCGAATCTATACTTGAATGTGGTTCGAATGGCTTGTCCGATTTCTATAGGATTTCACTATTCTGTAGATTTTGGCCAAGGATCAATCAAACATATCTAGATTCTAGATTTGTGAGTACCTACTATGTGTGCTATTGATACTTTTGTTCTTGATTTTAGGAGATTGTCTATTACTCGTCCATAACAAGTCGTAAGTAGGTCAGGTAGGTACCTATACTCCGAATTTGCTTTGTATATTTTGTTGTTCGTTTTGCTTTATATTTACTAAGATTATTCTGGTGTAGTGTGTCTTTGCCCTAGAGGTTGTCTATTAATCAAGTGATTTATTTTAGCACTTTTAACCCCCCCCACGCCATTAGTAATACGTAGTGAGGTTTAAGAACCCATTCTTGTGATATTTAGTTTTTTGCTGAACCTCAAGTGATTAATAGACGACCCCCCAAAAGATAAGCGGTGGTGAACATTGAATGTGATGTTAGTGGTTTCAATGGTGTTTAGAAGTAGGTATATTGTCCTAATTTAACTTTTGTGAGTACTTACTTAGCATGAATAGTTCATTGCTTGACAGGCGAGGCTGCTCAGTTGGTGGCTCTACCTTCTTTGGGTCGTGGGTTCGATTCCCACCCAGAGCAAATGTTTGTGTGATGAACATAAATATTTGTTGTGTTTGGGTGTTACTACGTATGTTATTTAAGTACATAAAAAAGTTAATAGAAGTAATCTATCAGCAATCTACACTGGCCTGCAAAACTAAGTATCACACTTTTTAAATTGCAATAACTTTTAAGTAAACAAGATATACTCTGATCTCAACCCAATTGAGCACGCCTGGGACGAGCTAGGAAGGCTAGTCAGAAGCCGCAGTGCAAGCTTTGCTTAGTTTGGGACCGGAGTTAGATGTGTGGAATGTCCATAAATAAATATTTATTACATTGCTTAGTCTTCTTGTTTGTATTGCAGCGATGGGCATTGCCTTCTGCACATCTATGGTGTACATGCCTCCAGTGCCGCGTTTCACAGCTGACCGACCTTTCTTCCTGGCAATCTTTGATGATAATGGTGTAATGTACTTCCAAGCGACACAGCGAGGCGAAAAATTTTAAAAGACAGAACGCTTACCTAATATTTTCCCAAAGAATTCTTGTAAAGTTTGTATAATAAAAAAGTATTTATATTTGCATAAATAAACGTATTTTGTCCGTCCGTCATACTAGTTCGCTGTGGTACCTATATTTCATGGAAACCTACTAATAGTTAGGTACGATATCAAGGACACAACATATAAAAGACAACATCAAGGTGAGTTATTTTATTTGGGTAACAAACAGTTTTATTAAAGACTAGCTGACCCGTGCCCACTTCGTTGGGCATAATTCGACCGTTTTTCTCCGATTTACTTTGCAAAACGGACTACCACGTAAAAACCTTTTTATTTTCCGGTTTTTATATAGCCTATGACACTCAGCAATAATGTAGCTTTCTATTGGTGAAAGTATTTTTAAAATCGGTTCAGTAGATCCCGAGATTACCCCTTACAATTTAACAAATATACAAACACACAAACTTTACTTCTTTATAATATTAGTATAGAAAAATAGCAAAACAATAATAAACTTAAGATAACACATAAACCAGAGAAGTGTCCTGCGTTACGTAGCACGAAGTAGAATGAAGTATAGATGACATAAACATTTGACAGGCGTCACAGCTCGGTTGGTAGTAGCTCTGCCTTCCATGTAGGTCGTGCGTGGGTTGGATTCCCACTCAGAGCAAATATGTTTGTGTGATGAGCATAAATATATGTTCTGTATCTGGGTGTTACATATCAGCAATCTAGTTCCCATTAGTACAAGCTCTGCTTAGTTTGGGATTAGTAGATGTGTGAAATGTCCAATAATTATACGATTATATTTTTTATTCATAAAAATAATCTGGTACACTGGTAGGTTCAAACATAATTACAGTAATGAATGAATTTAAGCGACAGACGCTTTTGGTTCTTGTAGTCCTTATAGTTCTCAATAATTCCTTGTCTGTCTACGCCGTAGAGGGTCTACGAGTCTACAACTGTACCAACACGTTCAAATCTGCTAATAAAATACACTGAGATACTGATAGATACTGCTTAAGAACTAGGTGGCGATTCGATTTCCAGACATGTTTTATGGTACATGGTCACTTATTGCATGATCTGAAAAGATATACATATCTACCTACTATACATTCGACGTACTAGGTACCTTATTCGTAACCTGAAATATGTTTTAGAACCTTTTATCGGGGCATTGGTGGCCTGACCGTGTAGCATTCAGATTATCTAGGCTGGTTGAAACTCCAGAACCATACGTTGATTTCTATGGAATGATTCACCTAAATATATCAACAAATATTTGTGGGCGTATGTTACTAAATTACCTACTAACGTTATCATAATCTGATTCATTAGACAAGCTTGGTCACCCATGACTTTAGATTAGGATATTAATTTGTTATTAATCAGAATTACAAATTATATTCTACAGTACACGTTCGCAGTATAATCTATTAAATATCAGAATTGGTTGAATAATTACCGGAATAAACGGAAAACTAAAGCTCGAATCGTAAGATACATTAATTAGTGTGGATTTTTGTATATACCTACTTGAAGCACATTTCGACTTGTGTGATGTTTCAGAACGCGTTGCCGCGTTCAGAAATAGCACTAACGTGAATCGATTGCCCATAGAATAGGTTAAAACACCGCAGTAGGCTACGTATTTGTTGTTCTAACATGTGTACAAGTCTCTACAATAATATGATATTTTCTTAATTCAGTTTAGTAGAGCGTGCAATGCGAAACATTATATAGGTACGAGTATTTTCTCTACATGCATGCAGGTACTTAATTACCACAATGCAGTCTGATAACAGCCATTGATCGGACCTGTGGTACGAGTAGTAATGATCAATGTAAGAAAGTGATTGTGATTTTATTGTGGATTGTTTTTTAAAATCACCATTGAGTAGGTAATGGATTGCTGAGAACACCTCATACGCACCACTTCGGCATTACTCGTAGATATGAAGTTTTATATAATTTTATTAGCTGTGATGGCAACCTTGTCGGGTACTAAAGCGATATACTCGTCGTTGTACCATGTTTTAGAAAAACTGGGACATGTGGTGCCTGTGTCATACCGGTCACCACTATTGGCATATCGATACCGACGAAGATGCTTTGACAATAATATATTGACTAATTGTCCAACCAGTTCTCAAAAACTTTCTATATTATCAATCATTAAAAGTGTTCAAAACCAGTCCAAAACGAATTACAAAGATAAACTAAAATATCAAAATACACACGATGCGGATCTAACGTATGTGGAACATAAAAAAAATCAAAGATTTACCAGATTGTTAGCTCTTGTCAATAGTAAATTAGCCTTTAAATTAGATAAATCTAACAAAAAATATTTTGTGAAATACTTTCCTTTATCTATTGAAAACACTAAGCCTGAGAAGGAAGCCACAACGGATATTTCGTCTGAGGAAATGAATATTATTCAAAACTTATTTCAAAATGAACAATTTACGGATAACTCGTCTGAAAAATCAGGGCTTGGTGTAAACTCATTTGACACAGTTGATAATTATGAAAACATATCAGTAAGTGAAGAGACGTCGAATGAAAATGAAGAAACTTTAGAATCTTCAGAAACTTCAGAATATTCAGAAACTTCAGAATCTTCAGAACCTTCAGAACCTAAAAAGGAAGAAACTACTCCTGGATTTGTAGAAAATGTTTTTACTCCCGAAGAAGACATGGACTTGGATCATGAAAGTATTTTTAATGAAAGTTTTATTTTAGCGTTTGATCAGTTCGAACGAAAACTGTATACGGTAAGTTTTTTTAAAATACCTACCTCTAGGTTATGACAATGTGATTACTATATTTTGCAACAATATCAATATGAAACAAAGAACAGACACTAACTTTGCAATTACAAATACTTTATTGTGTATCCTATATGCAAGTTTATTATAGTTTTATTAGTAGAATTAAAGTAGCCTATGTACTTAGGTACTCTTTTATACTCTGCTTTTGAGTTGAGTTGTCCGGTAAAAAAGTACATGAACTTTACTGTTGAATTTTATCAAATGAGTTGGGTATGTTAGTAATTTAATTAATAACGTCTAGTAACTTAGTGTGACTAAAATAGAAATCTGCATAAATTAACCCGCAGTAGGTACCCAGGTAATGAAATAAATCAAATCGAGGCACGGTAATTAAAACGAAAAACTTGTGCCGAAACTTGGAACAGGAATATAGCTTAGGTAGGTTATGTTAGATATGTATCAATCTCGAGTGTCCTTTAACGTTTTAGACAAACTTCAATAAGTTCCTGGCTCTGGCTCCGTCGAAGGGCGAAAGTGGGATGAGCTTCATTCAGTCTGGCCTGTTCTTGGGAATTTCACTGATGGCTCTCACCGCTGAAGTTGATCTTGATACTCAGAAAGAAATTGATCTGTATTTACAAGTTAATATTTCCACTTTGGTACGTTTTCATATTTAGTCGTTGATTTTCAAATGGCATAGAAAGTAGAAGATGGAGTAGACCCTAAATATTTACCTAAAAATCATCAAAAGAGGTTTCTCTCTTCAGGATGCATTTTATCAAGATAAACTATTGACGACCGATTTGGCGCGGTGGGCGATGGTCCGCCTGCGACACGGAAGGTTGCGGGTTCGATTCCCGCCTCGGGATAAATGTTTGTATGTTCTGCAAATATTTATTCCGGGTGTTCTGGGTATTATATGTATAATAAAAAATATCTATCTATGTACCTATTGTATTGTATTAAGTATGTCAGTCTTCTAGTACCCATAACACAAGCTCTGCTTAGCTTGGGGCTAGATGATGTTGTGTGGATTGTCCAGCATTATTTATTTATTTATTTATTCAGACATCACTAGAAATAAATGCTTGTAATATAATTGTCTACTCTAAGCGTTCTTTATCGTCCCTATCATTGTGTATTTACAATTTTAATAAACTATCCAGCAACATTCCGCGCGATAATACGACAGCGCTTAGTACTGTTGAGCCTAAAAAACTGCAACTAACTATACCTTTTCAAAGAACTCCTTTCGTCGTAGGAAAAAATAGATTTGATAAATCAAGTGATGTCTTCTCTTCCAAATTCGTCCGAGGAACTTAAATACTACAGGTCATCTCGATTGGTGCTACGCCCTGAACGACAGCTCAGTCAGCACTTCATTTTAGGAACTGCACAAGCTCTGCAGTTCAAGATTGATCACTTCGAAGTCGCACAGACACCTGAAGCGATGGCACAAGTTCTTAATAGAATGGTAAGGTTTCTACTGCAAGTATCTATAATAACATAATTAGACAAACCTACTAGTTAAACTTTTCTTTAAGTAGGAGCTCTCCCGAAAAATACTGGGTTCTATTTATTTTAGCCGCCAAGCAGCGATGTTAGCCCTGCTATGTCCCGGATTGAAGGATATGGGCACATAAAAGCACATATGATACTTATCTGAATTACCCAGCCTCCCAAAGCACGGGCGTGCCCTTAATGGACGTGCTCTGTAAGGCAATGCATTGATCTAGGTTAAAACCGTTAGGTAGTCTGATGATAGTTTTGAATGCTTATACGCCTTAATTATACTTTCCTATCTATCCTTATTAATAAGATGTAATACCAGATTGAGCAAGACTCTGACGGAGCAATCCGTGATACGTTCGATGAAGAGGATTTATCGGCAAACGAAGAAGCAGTTTTGATTAACACTTTGTACTTCCGAGCTCGTTGGCGCTCCGACCCGACTCTGCTCAATGGGACTTGGGTGTTCCGAGACACACGGAACACGCCCTCAAAGACTGTCAGAATGATAAGATTAAACGACATCATGAAATACGTCGATCTTCCCGAATGGGATGCTGAGGTGAGTTGGTATTTTATTTAGGTAAGGTACCTGGGTCGAATATGGCCAGCCGAAAAATATGGCCACATACCATTATTCCAAAGATGAAATATTGTAATAACCTAAATGCGACCATATATTGTCGCTAGTGTCGCGTGTATCCGAACGGCGTACCTGTTACCCTTCCCGCGCACCCGCTAGTCGCCCAGTGTCAATTAAAGTGAAACACGCTGTTGAGGTTATAAAAACATTTGGTAAGTATTGTCCTGTATTTTGTTATTTTTTAAATAAGAATCTTTGTAAATCACATTACGGTGTTGTGTGACGATTGTAATTTGATATTTCTTTGTCTAATTATCAAAGTAATAGTGTGTATTTCTTTCGTAAATATAAAAACGTAAAAAATCCATGACTGCAAATATGGCCACCGATTGGCCATATTTCCGGTAGGAAATTATAAACTTTTTTGTTTGTTTTAGACCATGGCACGCTATAAAACTGAAGGGATTCGAGGTAATTTTGTTGTTGATTATAAAAAGGTATAACTATGCGTAGCATTTTAAGTTTAAAATTAAGAAAGACTTGTTGAATCTAATTGTTGATTTTTATATCTTTCAATTTATATTTCTTGTTAAGATAGTTCATATTTTGTACTGAATGTAGCCCAAAGAATATCTTTTAAATAAATACTCTATTAAAACATAATATTTATTTTTCTTTCATTTTATTTTGGATATTTTTAAACAAGTAAATTCATACAATAAATATGGCCACATGTATGGGCATATTTACCTCCCCCCTCGTAAATATGGCCAATTTCTATTTTTTTATAAATGTTGGAAATACTTTTTTACCGTTTAAAGTCTTTATATTTTTTTGCCTTTGTTTTAAAGATAAATAGCCACTCTTTATGAAAGAGTGCTAAAACTTGGTTTTTTTTGCGTTATTATTATTAAAAAAGGATATCAAACCTTAAGGTGGCCATATTCGACCCAGGTACCTTACATAGAGTGCTTACATTCAGATTAGGTTAGATTTAAGAGTTAGATTTTATTAAATACACACTGCATTTATTACAAGCTAGCTTTTCTCGTAATTTATCTGCGTAAACTAAGTATGTTTTACTGTTGTGCGCTGTATGTCAGCAATCAATCAGTAATTCAGAAGTTTTCCTCTTATTATTAAAGGTATAATAAACTCACTTGACTTAAATTTATCGACAGAGTCCAATTTAAAGAAACTGTATCTAAGTAGTTATACTTATTCAATTTCTGAACAGCGGCTGGCGCAGTATTAGGTACGGTTAGGTTTGCCGATGGAATGCTAATAATTATCTATGGTATCATCGTCTTTGGTAGCACTTCCATAAGGTATGTATGCGAATATTAGAATAGTGTAAGTTAGCACAGTCACAATAACCAGGGCACTGTTGAGAATATTAGCGAATTGAATCCAGTCTATTGTAGCACGAGAATTTTCCTCCGTCGGGTCTTCGTTAAGCTTCAATTCTCCGGAAGCGTCGCTGGGATCGAACTCTGTGAAAACTGCGTACTTGCCGGGTCCGCTGGTCACCAACCGGTTCACGCGCACGATCCACGTTGGTGCCGGCTCCACACGACGTCTCAAAGACATAAGAAACAAAGTCTCACAAATGCCAACTAAAGTTATAACCATCGAGTCACGGAGAAATAGCAGTATAATCGGCGTATCTGCACTGTGCTTCGGTATATTATATCCTATTTCAGTTAGAAACATGAAAT
The DNA here is from genome assembly GCA_932527185.1 of Ecliptopera silaceata. Lineage (NCBI taxonomy): Eukaryota > Metazoa > Arthropoda > Insecta > Lepidoptera > Geometridae > Ecliptopera > Ecliptopera silaceata. Next base: position 6,937,965 of record OW052193.1, on the reverse strand, counting down.
GCCCAAAGAGACTAAAGCATATCATAAAGAGTCTCACGTTATTTTTTACATCAAGTAGCAAAGAGATCAAAGTGAGCATTATTATAACGATTGCGGGGACTACCACGATGGCCGCGGGACCCGCCGCTATTCTGGTCATCACAAACGTATATTTAAGCATAGGATAAGTGGTATTCGGGCAACACGCATACTTTCCAGGTAAGCGTTCGTGCTTTACGTCCAGAAGCTTCCAACCGGGGCCGTCTTGATAATTATCAAGTACCACTTGATTTTTATCGTAAAACGTAAAATTAACTTGTTCACCTGTATGCATCCACGAACCGAAATATAAAGTGCAGTTCTGCTCATCGTATGGCCATTTGCGAAGAGACGTGCGGCAGATGCCAGAATGTACGAGATGGGGCACGCAAGTAACGAGCCCCGTGCTCTGCACCACGCACGTTGTGTCGATCATGTCCGAGTTGAACATGGTGGCGTCCGCGTTGAACAAAGCCATGCGCGGTGTCCACATTTTGTGGCTTTCGACTTGTAGTTCTTCTATAGCTCCATATTTCGATGGATCCCATTTTAGAAAAACATCTGGCCACGACATCGCCACCCAACTGTGCAGGTTGAAGGTTTCTTCCAGAGAGTCGAAGCTGATGTACTTAACTGAGAGCCGAACTTTTACTTTGATCGAGGTTTTGTGGTCTTGCACAGGTCTTATATCGTTGAATTCGTAGGCGCAGAATAAATCCTTATGTAGCAGAGCCTCGTTATGAAGTTCTGGTGAGTTTTCGTCGGGACACTGCCAGTCGCTCGCGGAGACCGCCGCGGCTCCGCCAGCGCGGAGGAGCAACGCCAGGAGTGTTGCGTACCGAATCATGGTCGTCCACTGTATGCTCGTTCTGCGCAATTCCCTCAAAGTTATACAGCAAAACAAGTGTTTCGTTCAATAGAAACCTGATATCTGAACCGCCCCCAAAGATAAAATCTATTAACCAAATACAGATGTACAAAATTATCAATACAATATTAAACATAAAGGTATGTCATATCAATATCTCCCCCCAAAATGGTCTAAATTGAAAAGCTCAGGTATAGGTTGCTTACCTAATAAAGTAGGTATTTATTTGGTAAATTAGTTAGGTAACTAGGTAGGTACACCCCACCTCACCTTCCTGGTGAATTATTAAAACATTTTAAATCCTGCATTGAGTTTGTAGATTTATTTCAGGCTGTTGAAATCCCATATTTGACTCAAGGATTGAGTCTTCTGGTTTTAGTGCCTCGAAGCAATTCGTTGAGGCACCTTAAAGATAATGTAACCTGCGTCCAACTGAACAATGTCACGGACCGCATGCAGAGCATCCGCATCGCACTGTCCCTGCCCCTCTTCACTCTACGGATGACTTTGCTGTTGCCCAATAAGTTGCAAGCCGTAAGTGGTTAAGTAGTTTTCGGGGTGTTCATCTCAGTAACTAAGTAATATTTAAACGAGAATATATGCTCGTTCAAATATTAGTTACTGAGATGTAGGCTCAAAATTATTCTGAAAATCTATTTATACTCTACCTTATAATTTAATCAATTTACACCACGTTTTTAGTTAGTAATGCTGATACTGAGAATACATTTAACGCCCTAGTACTGTTAACATCAAAACTTACTTATCACTTTTTCTTATCATCGGATATTGAAAATTAACTTGCTATTTTTCTTTTCTTGTGTTTATTACGCCGAGGCACAAGTTGGTAGCTTTTCGTGGGTCATTCAGATTTGCAGCGTCTCGCTGCTGGAATGATCTTCCTCCACCAGTTCGTGCCATTAAAACTCTAAATACCTTTAGAAACCGTTGCAAAGACCTTCTTCTGGCTTCCCAAATTGATTCTTAATGATCAAACCCACGACTTATTTCTTTCTTTCTTTTTCTTTTCTATGAAGACCTCTTGACTCATGAACTTACTGTTTGCTAATCCCATGTTTTTGTACTATGTTTCGCATTATTGCAATCTAATTTACATACTATTTAAACTATGCCCTTTGTTTTGAAACCATGTCTGTCTTTAAATAATTTTAACTTCTTCTGTACTATTCTATTATATTATACTATATACATATTATACATATATTTCTATTCTACTGTACTCGTACTTCTCACATAATTTTATATAACATGATTAATTGTTTGTACTCTACGATTATACTTTTTACCTTTGTATAGCATATGTTACGTGTGACGTCACCCTTAATTAAGGCCCTGACTGAAAACCAGCGCTGCTGGTATAGTTCCCACTATGCCAGCAGCACCAAGCTGAGTCAGGACCTGTTTGGTTGCATCCGACACAGAGCGAGATTATTCAGTGCCCATACCTACCCCTTAGTTGGGTACATGTACCTACCTACATTAGTTTAATTTTAGTATTTTTAAGTTTTTTTTTTCCATGTTTTTTGTATTTTTTAAGGCTTTGTGTGGTGTGTTAGCCAAATAAATAATTATCTATCTATCTATCTATCTATCTAAAGAATTTTTGACAATCGTAAACGTAACGTATTTTACACACAGTGCGTATAACGCTGCAATGTTCGAACGTAAAGCTGATTTTGACGCGCAATGTATCTCAAATACGTCACTATTTCGATCATACTTACATAAGGGTGCCTATCTGTACCTAAGATTTGTTCTTCACACATTTTTCTGAGAGTTTTAGGTGCGGTGTAATATCACAAGAAACTGTGTTGTAATTATTTCAGATGGGGATGTCACGTATAGTGGAGGCCAATGATGCTCAGAACGGTTCTCTTCGAATATCACAAGCAGTGCAACGCATTATGTTCTGGGCAGAAGCTGGACGCAACGCTTATAAAGATGACGGTAAGTAGGTACTGTATTGTAAGTAGATTTTGATAATTTGAACTCGCCAGATAACTTTGCGGGTTTGATGGTATCAGAAAAAAACTCAAACTAAACACTCTAAGAAAACTTGAAAGGGTGAATAAGTGCCTTCTACTTATAAGCCCAAGTTTGTAACACTTGTTTTGGCATATTATATAAACATTTCTTTCTCGTTCACTGTTCAAAAGCACTTTGAACGGGAGCTTCGTTACGAACGACCAGAATGCCGAGACTCGAACCATTCTTACGAAAGTCGATTACTGGATTTGTTAGCTCAAAAGATATTAGGTATACCTACCTACCTACTTATTTTAATTTTATTTGGGGTTCTGTACTCCGGTACCGGAGTACCTTACGATGCTTCAGAAAATCAAGTTACTGTTTTTGGTTCAGGAGCTTGAGTGAGTGAGCCGAACCAATTTTTATGTTGTCTTACTTGTTGCAGGAATAGAGTGGGATACACCTCCCGAAATGAAGATAGTGATCGACCGGCCTTATATCTTCTACGTGCGATGGAAAAACATTAGTCTCATGATGGGAAACTTTGTTTTATAACAGTTATCTCGAATACAATAGAATAAACTGAAGGCTTGTTTTTTTAATCTTTTTCGAGCACATTAGAAACTACATCAGAAACCACTTTTACGAAAACTAGGCATAGTGAATGGGATATACTTAGTTGTTATACCTACCTACTACCCAATGTAAAAATTGTCACTGAACAAAATGCTGAATTCCTACAACCAACCAACAGCCATTTATGCAAATTAAAACTTCAATTGGACCCAAGCGACTATCATCAGGCAGGTTGTTCAATTCGTATATCTTGTGCCACGTAAAGCACTCATTGGTATATTAAACCATCATGAATAAATAATTAAAACATGTTTTATATAAAAAAAAATATATTGTAATAGCTGCTATGAAAAATAAACATAAATATTTTACAAAGATAACTTAATTTTAAACTTAACCTGTATTATTTCACGTTGTGTTGGTGGTTTTAAGAAATCATGCGTTGCCTTCTCTTACAATAATGTAGTAGGTAAATACAAACTAACTAGACTAGCTGTGGAATACTTCACGTGTATTTTGGAATACTGCCTCCTGTAAATAAGAAAAACAAGCTGTAGTTTAAATTTATATATTACATGCGTCAAGCTTTAAGACCTAATTGAATAAAATATGATAGTGCAAGGTAGTTTCAATAAGACATATTTTCCTTATGCAGAATTTATTAAATTGAAAGTTTTAGTGTAATTACATTTAAACATTTTAATAACTTGACACGGTCGTTTAGGTATAAACTCGATGACTAGTATCATAATAACATTATAATACACAATACGAAAACAATCGCTACCGGATCTAGCTAGCCACTACTTGAGCTTAGCTATATTTAAAGCTGTTTATATATTTTTATCGATGATTTATTATATTTAAATATTCAAACGACTACTAATTTACAATACAATATATAACACACCTTTTTAGATATTAGTAAAAATTTAACAGTGGAATTATTTTAAGTGTTGCATAGTACATAGTAGGTAAGTATTCGTAGTAATTTGACAAAGCTTTCGTGTAGAATGGACGTAAACTATGTTCTAGTTTACGTATAGGTACCTACGGTAAATGTGATCACTAAGTACGTAGTATATTATGTAACACACCGTATAAATACTTATATCTACGAACTGTCCCAAAAAAACAATAGCAGCCAACAAACGATTCATATTTATAATCAAAACGATGAAAATAGACGGTCTGATCTAGAGTAAATACCAAAATAATTATTGACAATAGTAAATATCACAAAGACTTAAAATAATACATGATTTCCCTACAAACATAAACCTTGTAAGTTATATAATTAATTACGATGATTCTAAAGCATCTGCATTTTATTATTAGGTATTAAATTTTATTAGGCTTTTGAAAATCTTACATGTATTTTATAAGTATAATTTTGGTCAATACCTACTGTTTTCAAATTTTATCTAAAACCATTCTAAATTGGTATTTTTGAAACCATTGTGAAGTTTTTCTTGCATATTAACGACCAGTCAATTTATCGGCACATATAAATTAATCCTATAACCAACTAAGCCTATGTACCCATTCATACTTAAAACATAATAAGTAGTAAGGGGCCATCGATAAATTACCTACCTACATGTTGGGGGGTGAAACGAAACGAAAAGCCATGTGACATCAAATCTAATACACGAAATTTATATGTATTCATTGAAAATAATGTGACGTCAAACTAGGAAGATAGGATAGGATAGTTTCACTGTGACCGCCTGTGACTAAGACGCGACATGTGATCTAAGCCATAACTTTTGTGAGACGTAATTTATGGATAGCCCCTAATAATAATAATAAAATAAGGAGATAACTATGATAAGCATACAGTCATTACAGTAGGTATTTAAAACCAAATTTTAAGACGACTCAACATGGGAAAAGAGTAATTTAAAAAAATAGGGACAAGGGACCGGTGAGTCAATACAGCGTCATATTAGTGGTTCTAATATTTGCTAATATGCGTCCCAGTTACCTAATATACAGGTACCTTCGTCCAACATTAACCCACAAATTCTTAAACAGAGGCTGAACAGGAAGGCAATTACAATGAAATTACATTATTTACGTACGTAAACGTATTCGAGTCACACTGCGCGTATAGACGCGCATTGACGTTCAGCAGTCGAGCTGGTATAGTTGCGTCACCGCGCAGTATATCTGGGATACGCGTAAACGATTGTCACATTTAATCGATTGCCTCTGTTTGCCAAACTTTACCAACATTCACTTCACAAAGCCACTCGACTAAGTCCGCCTTTAGAGGTAGACTTAAGGTGTATGAATGCGAGGGTCATACTTTATCTTACATAACCAACCCGAAAATCTCTTAACTCTGCTACTGCGTTCGTGCCTACTGAGTTAAACAAAAACTTAACTCCATGCTAATTATTTTTTTTTTAATACATATAATTGTAACGTCCTGTCTATAGTTAGGTTTGTTCATCAAAGAAGTTTACGCAGACAATAAATAAATTCAATAATTTGCCAAGAATGGCATAAAAATAAAGCTTAACTACGTACAATAAAACAATTAGGAGAGGGAAAGCGTCGAATGATAATTAAGATACTATGTACCTCCTTAAATAATTTATGACACGTTATTAATCAAATGTGCTTAAGCTAAGTGCAATAATTTCTTCAGGAAATATTTCGTACAATTCCAAAGTTAGAGGAACAGCCTTGAATGAAATGAGGTCAGAGTACGCGACGCAGAAGGCACAGCTAATGCCAAATAGGACGCGTGAACTTTCAAATTATTCCTTTGCCACAAATGGAATGTGAAATCACATTACTATTCTCAAAGTCACAGAAACATAACAGATCGTTTTTTTTTCTGTTCCTATACCATATGCAAATGGCCCTTTACACCTAAAGTATTAATAGTATGAATCATGGGTACTTAAAAGTGGAAAATTCAAGTGAAATAAATAACATGGTTACCTACTTAAAAATACACTAACATACAAAAATAAGGGACCTTGTTCAACATCATCATTGTAAATCTATAATTAAAGTAGCTAAACATTAAAATAAAATTCAAATTAGATGTTACAACCACAAGCCTAATTAAGAACAATAAATATATTGAAGTGCAATTTTTTTTAAAGAATAATATCCTAAAAACTAAATTCCTCCAATACAAATGCAATGCATTAGCATCCAAAACAACAAACCATTTCTCATTACTTTTAAAGAATCAATGATAAGATGATTATGTAGTTGCACACTTAAATTATTATAGTGACTTTCAAACCAAGACAGTTTAGTTAGGCATGAGTGTAGGCCGGAATTTATTTGAAACTCCACCTAACATACTGTACTGGTATATCAATGGGCATCAATATACATAACTACATTGTATCGGATTTCTACAATGTATTTAGTATTTTAATATTGCAACTGCAACAAAGTGATATTACAAAGATATTAATACTCCCAAAAGTTATTAGTTAAACAAAGGGGCCAGCAAGAATAAATGTGTCGATTTTCATCATAATGTTGTTCGCTAACACAGTTTTGCTGATGTGCGCAACAACATCAGCAAAACTTAGTTGTGTTAACAATGTAACAGTGTATCTCAAACAAGTCACTGTTTCAAATGTTTACGATTGACATATTTATTAGTGCTCACCCTCCAGGATCCTCCACTCATCATTTTTAGAGACTATCTTTGGGACTCTACTTTAGGGTTATTAAAATTTTCATTGAAAGTAGCACTTACATACAATTTTGAATATAATATAGGCTATATTTTTGTTCATACAACTTGCTTACCTTGTTGGTATATATGCTGTGCTAGTGTGCACACACACAATGACTGATAACAAAAAAACTAGCTTCACAGTAATTAGCAAACATGTCTAACTTGTTATGCCTTCTTCAAGATACATAATATTCAAATTCACTTTATTTTAAATATACAGAGTTGAATAACTTGTTTCTTTTTGTATTTTACTTTAGGCACATCATTCTATTTAGAAAAACTGAGAGTATACTTATAAACAATAAAATACTATTATTGTTTTGTAGCTGTTGATTTGTCCTATTTATAATGGTCAAATAATACCTATACTGAGAATGTAATGAATGTGTTTTTTGTAGATTACTTTGTAGCTTGTTCTTGTCTCACTAATGACTAAAATTGCTATCACTATCAGCAATTTCAGAAAACAGATACAGATAAGAAAACTGTGACACTTATCAAAATTAACCAAATTGAAATTGTGATGGAACTGCCTCGTAAACCACAACCTAAGCCATTATTGTGTTAAGCTAAAATAATTATGTATATTAATTATGCAATGAGACCTATACATCAATATTTGACTAACATCAAAATAATTGTAAAAAAACAGAAAACTAGGTTTCATGGATTCCACAAGTCAATAATACTAGTAAATAATATACATTTTGTGATTACATCTACATTGAAGGCTCTTTACAGTATACTTCATAAGTCAAATTGCAGAACAAAGCTTACAACATACTTTTATATTACATGTTGCTAAAACCATGAAGTTCCGACAAGGTACTTCTTTATAAATGTGATAAAGCTACATTGACAGAAGTTGGGCAGCACAATTCATGATATCGCTTAAATTAATCTCAGAGACAATGTTCATGAAGACATGAATTAGTTGTGATCCAGACGTGACATTTGTATGTGGTTAATATGAAGATTAGATTACTGTGAAATTCCATAATTGACCCCACCTGTGTTTAGGCCCGTGTTCTCGGAGGCTGCGCCGGGCGGCGGGGCAGGCATGGGCATCGGCAGCGCGATGGGCGGCGCCTGCTCGCCCTTGGGGCGGCCCTCGCCGGCCGGCTGCGTCGTGACGGCCTGCACGCCGTCCGAGTCGTCGCGCTCCAGCGTGTGGTAGTCGCCGGACTCCTCCGGCGGGCGCGGCTTGCACTTCCCGCAGCAGCAGTTGCAACAGCAGCACAGGCAGCAGCAGAAGTAGCACCCGGTCAATATCCCGCAAACGACAACCAGCGCCTTGCACCAAGTGCTCGTAACTACGAAATAGGCGTTGACGTTTTCTTCTCCAAACTGCTCAGCAATGTACAGTCCGAGTGAGCCATAATTATCGTAAATGTTGCGTTTCGTTCCATCGCTGAGTATTGTGTGCGCTCGATTTACTTCTTTGAATTTCTCGGCAGCATCTGGATTGTTAGGATTTTTGTCAGGGTGAAATTTTAACGCTAATTTTCTGTAACTTTTCTTGACGTCGTCCGCAGTCGCAGTTTTCGGAACTTGAAGTATTTGATACAGGCTATCACCCGCAGTGGATAATTTCCTTTTATCCATGATTACAATGAGAAACTGATGTGGTTTTCAATGGATGTTAGAATATTTTTAAGACAGTTTGGCTTTTAATAGCTTGTAAATGTAAATTATTAAGAGAATGAACAAAATGAACGAATGAACAACGACCAACGAACACAGTGCTTCATCGATTGGTAATGCGAATCTGATGCGAAATCAACTCCTGAAACTAAATAAAGCTATCTCGCTAAATATATCAGACTAAATAGTCTGAAGTCTGAACTATTCAGAGGTAAGAACATCTAGAGACATCCTTTCATCACGCGTTACGAATTATATAGTGGTTATTGAGTCTGTGTACGAAATGAAAATGAATGAATAAAATCAAAGAAAGAAAGACGACAGACATCATGACAAACGTACCGATTGACAATGACATGAAAAGATCGATATTGTCAGGAATCAGCTGTTCAGCATTTAACCGTCAACAATAATTTGATATTTTTCTCAACATATTTAAAGTAATTTCATCAGTTTGTATTTGATATTACGTTTGGGGCTCTAGCTCATGTAGGTTTATTAAAATCAAACCTTATACTTAACTTACTGGTCCCTTGTTTTGAATTCGTGGTTTTCTCAGATTGCAGATAACCTATCGGTGGTACCGGTGCCCGTTTACGTACCGGAAATACTATTTGGTTTTATTTTCTCCACCATTCTCTGGGTCTTATAGGCACAGCTTACATAATAAACGAGCATAATGTACTAAAGATATGTTGCATATGATAACCATGGGTCGGGGTTTGGTGAAGTTGTATCAAAATGTACTGTGTCGAAGACCTTACTTAGTTCAAGCGGTACAAACTGGCACTCTGATGGCTGCAGGAGATGCTATTTCACAAACATTAATTGAAAATACTTCAATCAAGGATGTGGACTACAAGCGTATGGTGAAGTTTGCTTCTATAGGATTTTTTGTAGGAGTAAGTATAAATAATCTTTTAAATAAATCTGAACATTAATTACTTTGTCAATGTTTTAATAGAGCTGATATTAATATTCAAATGTGCTATAAAGTATTTATATTTCAGGGTCCAGCGTTGAGAGTATGGTATGGAGTTCTTAATAAGCAAATCGGATCTAAAGGAACATCAGTAGCTATCAAAAAAGTGTTAGTTGATCAAGTGATATTTGCGCCTACCTTCCTGTGTATGATTCTTGCTACTGTTGGCGCTATGCAAGGGAAAAAATGGGATGTAATAAAACAGGATTTAGATGCCAATTATGTAGATGTGCTGAAGACTAACTACTATATATGGCCATGGGTGCAGCTCGTTAATTTTTACTATGTTCCTCTTCAATACCAGGTATTGTTGGTACAGTCGGTAGCATTGTTTTGGAACACATACCTCTCATGGAAAACTAATAGGAAGAGGCTTATTAATTAATTCAGTATTACTTCAATATTCTGGTCATAGTAGTCTCATTATTATTAAGCTTTTTTTATGTTATTTAATAATGCACAAACATGACAATGTAGTATTAAACTTTGCATGCAACTAATATGAATAAATTATGTTAAAAAAGGTTTTTTTATTTAAGTACATATTTACATAATATAAGATTTTAATAAAAGTTTAAAGGCGATTTTTAACTCTTCTATTTTCATGTATGAATAGGTAGCCTACATTCTTATTCTTACAATCCTTTAATCATCTTAATAAAGGATTGTAAGAATAAGAATGTAGGCTACCTATTCATTTACCTAATACAGACATATATTTAGACAATATCGGTCTATCTTATAAAAATAGCCTAAATCAGATTGTAAGTGTTGTTTAACACAAGCGAACTTTAGCAGTAAAGCGTGTTCTATAGTAACAAGATAAGAATGTTGTCTTATAATCGAATTTTAACGGTGCAATAACTAAGGTCTCGCTAATTCCGTTTTCATCCAAATAATGGCAACAATTCATTTTTTTTTGGTTTCGGAACTCATCGGTTTTAGTTTTATCTATCATTTTTGACAGCAACTTAAATTGACTTTGGCACAATTGGCATGCTTTTGACATTACAAAAGGTAAACAAAAGATTATTTCGTTTTATTTTACAGAAATCTTGCAAATACATACAACCAAAAATAGAATTTTGTTTTCTGCTGTTTCATATTGGTTATAAAAATGCGACTAGCTGCTATTTCACTGTACAAACACACAATAAAACCCTTCTCTAGAACTTTTTATGGAACCTGAAAATGTAACTGCAGTTGTAAGTATATTTTGTATTATTTATAGTGTTGCTGGTTCTCAGTAGTTTTTTATATTTATAGGAACACGTAGCATGGGCAAACGTAAGATAAAAACAACGAACCATGTAGTGTTTTCCCAGACTTCTGAACCTACCTGTACCGACAACCTCAATGTTATTTGATTTTATCACCATTTGAACCAAATTTGAATCAAAAAAAAAGTTATGACAAACATACAACAACGTTTACCTGAATTGTCTATAAAATCTTTGCTCACTCTTCCCAATATATTCTTACCTATTATTAATTTTATCATTTTTGATCCGTACCATTTTCTTTCTATTCCAGATAGCAAAAGGACAAAGAGAGCTGAAAATTAAAATAGAATGTGTATGTTCTCAATTGAAAAGAAGAGCTGTCACCAATTGTTTGCAGTTTGAAAAGTAATGATAAAAGAAGATTCATAATTGGGACTGGAGTGTGATGTGTAAAATGTCCGTGAATATTTATTTCTAAACAATGAGATCCACGTTCAACTTATATGTGTGTATATATGTGTTATATTTCTAGATGACTTTTATTTAATCCTATCTACATATATATGGGGTATATCATGAATAATCATGGTCAGATTCTAATTATTAATTGGCATAGAGTAAACCAAAATGTTTATCATAAGCTTATTAGAAGCATCAAGACAAGTGTTCTAATTCTAAATGGGGGAATAAGATCTGCACTGACATCCTGCAATGGTGTCTATTGTGCATTGTCCCCCTGCTAACCTCACCCCAGCCAGCCCAACTCCTTAAAGTAGCGGAGAAGGACTTTGGGTTTGTGGAAGCAGTGTTCCCCGATGGTGTGGTGGATGACAATAGTGATGAAAATGACTAGTGTTGTAGAGATATAAGTAATTAGATTATGCATAAGTAGGTAGTAATCAGAGGGTTTCCATAATGGTATCAGGTCAAGTCTTTATTAGGTAGTATATCATGGTGCAGTGATTGCCCGATTATATCCCCGTTGATCAGGTGATCAGATGATCATCTCTGTGCTGATGCAGTTGCATCTCCGTAAACCTGACACTTAAGTAAGGAGGTGAGTAAACATTTACTTATGTAGGTAGACTAGGCAGCTACTTCAGAGACAAATGAAAATGAAAAACCTTATTAACCAACATAATGTACTTGCCTCAGTACATGATGTTTTGGTGGTATATCGGCTCTACGCTAGTCTCTTTCTAGGTCCGAGCGCACCTATTTCCAAGATATTTGATTATTTTTTTTGAAGAATCTTTTTGACAAGAAATCAACAAACAACAAAAATGTTCATCTCATTTCAGCATGTCTGTCCTTTTTATCGGTCGGCATTATTTTTTACTCCTTCGCTGTATACTTTTTGTACCATCTAATGTCTCAATTACTTAGAAAGAACCAAAATAAATTTAAGAATTTATTTTGACATGACGGCCATTTTTAAATATCTGCTAAAGGAGGGTTCTGAGAACTTTAATTTTAGGATACAATAAAAGGATACGTTTGGCTTATTGTTCGTTTATAAGACGACAAAAATATCACCGAACCTTTAACAAGTCTTTAATTCTGTCGTAACTTTTTATAAGATAGACCGTGAATATTTACACAAGATAGGTTTTATATGTTGGGATGGCTTTGACTTGGTAGCATACATATCTGAATGTATGCAATATGCCACAGAGGATCTTACAGACAACATTTAACAATAGAAGATGATTCCATAAAAGTATTTAACAATAATGAATATATCATTAGAATACTACTGGGTAGTATTCGACACCAATAAATAAGCCGATTTCAATGTTTGTAGTTCGACTCGAATGTGTAGTTTTTTTTTTTTTTTTTTTTTTGTGGCTCGCACTTTTTGTGCATTTGCCATTTTCAAGTATAATTTTTTTTTTACATTTTTTTTTTTTTATAAAAAATTAGGGAAACATATAATTTTAATGAATTACGCGGTATCTAATACGAGGAATCTAAAACGAGGATCAGTAGGATTAGGAATAAAGTTATAAATATATACAGGAATAAGGATATATGTACAAACTTAAATTTTAATATCATTCTCATAAATGAAGGATGCCAAACTATGATATATACAAGGATCAAGGGAAGAAAGAAGGGCAGTGATGCTTGTAGGAAGAGGAATACGGTAGGCAATCAAATCTTCAAAAAGTTTTCTGTGGTCGTGCTGAGGGCAGGCAAAAAATATATGATTAATGTCACCAAATTCATCTCCACAGGCACAAGATGGACTTGAAACAATTTTTATACGAGCTAAGTGAGCTGGAGTGCATAAGTGCCCCAAGCGCATTCTAATTAAAACTGTTGTAGCTCGTTTACCGAGTTTTAATTTAAAAAACCAAGGTTTTATTGGTATAGCAGGTTGTATTAATCTATAGTGTTTTGCTTTTCCAGAATGGTTCCAATCTTCACCCCAAGACTCCTTGAGATGTGATTTCGGAAGCGCAATCAGATCATGAACAAAGTTTTTGTAAGGAAAAAGGTCTCCACATTCTACGGCCTCATTTGCCAATTTGTCTGCTCGGATGTTACCCAAAATACCACAGTGACTGGGTATCCACGCAAAATTAACTATTAGTCCGAGGGATTTGCATTGAAAAACCATAGACCTAGCTTCCATAACTAACGGGTACACATTTTTAGAACGGAAAGGGTACTTTGCAAGCGTTTGTATCGAACTCAACGAGTCACTAAAAATAACAGATTTTTTAAGTTTCATTAATAAAACGTATTCTAGCGCTTTGACTATTCCAAAACACTCGCCTGTAAAAACAGAAGCCTCTGGAGGTAATTTAACTTTTTGTACAATGTTAAATTGTTTGTGAAAAACACCCACACCAACATGGCCTGTCTGTAAATGTTTAGAGGCATCAGTAAATATCTGATGCCAATGTGGCCATCTTTCATCAACAGCTGCTTTAAAATAATCATTAGCATTGTTGCGGTCAATATTTAGATTATAAAATGTATCCAAAGATACTACTAGAGCTTTATAGTTACATTGAAAAATAGGTAAAACAATAGAATTATGTGTTTGCGCTGACAATGTTTGATATTTACGTAAACTGGTAATAAAAAGAGGGGATGATTTATGACTCCAATAGGAAGATGAAACTACAAGTTCCGAAAGATGTAGAATTTTAGAATGAAGCGGGTGGTTCTGAAGTTGCAATGTACGAAAGAAAAATCGACTACACAGATATTTACGTCTGAGCTGTAAGGGTGGTTCTACACATTCTACCTGTAGTGCGTTAATTGGGCTAGACCTCATAGCTCCCATGACTATACGCATAGCACGAGCCTGTATAGAATCCAACTTTTTGAAAAATTGAACTCCACCAGGCTCTAATAAGAAAGTGCCATAGTCTAAGGTACTTCTGATTAGTGCATTGTAAACTAATTTAAGAGAGAAGGGGTGTGCACCCCACCAAACACCTGTTAAACACCTCAGAAGGTTAAGGTGTTTTTCACATTTTTCTACGATATATTCACAGTGTGGACCTCCATTAAGTTTTGAATCTAATATGACACCTAAAAATTTTGCGTGACTTTTTATAGGGATGGATATGCCATCATATTTAATGGTTATAGGAGATATATTAATTTTACGTGTAAAAGGAACAACAATGCTTTTAGAAGGAGACAGTTCTAACCCATGTTTATCCAACCATAACTTTAAAAACTTAAGAGCACTAGTAATATTGTAAGCTGCCATATCAATATTAACGTTAGAAGAATATAGTAACAAATCATCAGCATATTGTAATATATTAACCATATCATTTACAGACGTTTCTAGATCATAAGTGTAAATGTTATAGAGAAGAGGGCTTAGAACAGAACCTTGCGGTAATCCCTTCCATGCCACTCTTGAAAGATCAGAGTTATTCAAGATAATTTTTCTACCAGCTAACATATTCAGAATAAAATTAGACAAAATATGTGGAACACCTAGAGAGTGCAGTTTTTTAATTAATAATTCAATAAGGACATTATCATAGGCTGATTTAATATCTAAGAATGACGCCACAACAGACTCATTTTGTGAAAAGGCTATGCGAATATCCGTTGTAAATACACTCAAGCTATCCATCGAACTTCTGCCTTTTCTAAATCCATATTGACTGGTGGGTAAGATGTTATGATTTTCAATAAACCATTCTATTCTATTTTTAACCAAATGTTCGGCAATTTTTATTATAACTGGAGATAACGCAATAGGTCGATATGAAGTTGAATCAGAAGGATCCTTGGAGGGTTTTATAAATGGTAACACTATTTGTGTTTTCCATGTTGGGGGAATGAGACCTGTCAACATGACAGCATTGATAAGATCTAGTAAATATTGCATAGCGGTATCACCAAGATGTGAATAAAATGAGTATGGAATACCATCTTTACCTGGGGCTGTATCATGAACGTCTGATAACACACCTTTCAGCTCATCTATAGAGAAAGGAGCGTCAAGGCCATAGGGGCAAGTAGGAAGAACAAAGTGAAAGGGTGTAAACAGTTCCTTAGGTGGAACTGTTGGCGGAGCTAACCGATCTAAGAAACTATCACAGAGAGTAGGTGCCATAGTTGTAAAAGTAGTTGCACTGACTCCTGTTCTATATCGTCTAATATTCCTCCAGACTTCTGAAGGTTTTGTGTTTGGGGATATGGTTGAGCAAAAACTTCTCCAACCTTGGAGTTTCTTTTCCTTCAATAGTTTTTTTGTTTTTGTCATTATATCCATTAGATTATTGAAATTGGTCTCAGACATATCAGAATTATAAATCAACTCAGCCTGCTTTCTCTGAGTGACAGCTTCACTACATTCCATATCCCACCATGGTGGGGAAGATAATTTATCAGAAGCGCAATTTTTTAAAGGGAATGTTAAATCAGCAGCATCTTTCAGAACTTTTATAAAATTGTCTGCACAAAAACAAATATTTTGAGAAATATGGGGTAGTGAAGTTACATTATTTTCAACATGACATTTATAATCACTCCATTTCTCATTAATGATTTTATGCCTCATTCTAGGAGGAAGTTTAGGTAATTTATCTATTTTAAACTGAGTGAATTTTATTACAATAGGAAAATGATCACTGCCATGTGTAGAGGGCTGTGTTTGCCACATAACTGAAGAAGCTAAACTAGGTGATACTATGGTTAAGTCTACTGCACTATTATTTTCAGTTGGTTTTGTTCGGCGAGTTTGAGATCCATCATTAAGAATGCAAAGATTTTGTTTATCTATTATTTCCAATAAATCTCTACCATGAATATTGGACAAAGAGCTACCCCATGCCCTATGGTGGGCATTAAAGTCTCCCATGATCACACATGGTTTAGGAATGTTAGTTAAAAGATTATCTATTTCTGCGTTAATTTGAGAGGATGGATGAGGTATATATATTGAAACAAAACATACATTGTTAATAATGCATGCAACAGCTGAAAAATTATTACTGTCATGGGGAGGAAGAGATAAATTAGAAAAAGAAAAAGAATTATTTACAAGAAGAACGGCTCCTCCATACCCATCAGGTCTATCGTCCCTAAGGCAGGAGAAACCACTCAATTTGAACACAGAACCTGGTTTAAGCCAGGATTCTGTGATGGCGATTATAAAAGGGTTGTATACATTAATTAAATAGATAATTTCACATTTTTTGGAGACTACGCTCCTGCAGTTCCATTGAACTGCGGATCTGGTGTGATCCATTGTGGTTGCGAGTGTAATATGCTAATGATGTCAGTAATTTTGGCTGCGTTGGACGGTTCTACGGTATTAGACTGTATTAAAAAATTTAAAAGAGCAATTACATCAGATACATTAAGTTGCCTATCTTTAGATTGGCCCTCTGTAAGAGCGCAACCATTAGATGAGGTTGAGGATGGCCTACTTATTATATTGTTATGAGCTTTTTGATCATAGCCTTTGGTTAAAGTGGGTGTAGAACGTGGTTTTAAAAAGACAGATTTTTTGTAAGATGAAGAAGTGGAGGGGTGGTTGATTTTATGAGAATTGTAATTTGAAGGGCCGGAGGGCTGGTTAAATTTATGAGAATTGGCAGATGGTGTGCTTTGATCCTTGGGAGTGGCTAACATTTCAGCATAAGATCGAGACAGAGAAGGATGTAATCTGGAAGCTTCTGCATAGGAAATACACTTTTCTGACATTGAAAATTTAATCTTTTGTTGCCTTGTATATTCCGGACATGATTTACTGGTAGCAAAGTGAATTCCTCCGCATGAACAGCAAGAAACACACTCCTCATCAATATCACATGAATCACCTGAATGTTCTCTACCGCACTTAAAGCAGCGAGGCTTAGACCTACACTGAAGCTTTGTATGGCCAAAACGACAGCAGTTGTAACATTGGACGGTCGGGTACGTATATAATTGCACAGTTAGAGCTGTATAACACATATAAATACGATCAGGTAATACCTGACCATCAAATGTCACAACCACTGTCTGAGTTGGTTTCCATACTGGAGCTCCATTAACGATTTCTTTGAAGTTCATACGCCTTACTCTTAAAATTTTTCCGCAACCATTAGGCACCGCAGAACACTCCATCATCTCCTCTGGAGAGAGGTCTGTGGGTACTCCACGGATTACGCCCATTCGTGAAACATTGTAGGTTGGTATAAATGCTTTCAAGTTGTTACTACTGAGGCTATCATGGGTAAGGAACGCATTAGCGTCAACATGATTATTAAATGCCATGGAAACTCTATTTCTGCCTATTCTCTTTACACTACCATTAATAATATTGTAAATAGCATTGCGTTTCAAAAATTTACCAAAGATTATGGGATGAAGAGTCGAACCATCGTTGGGGGATTCTGTTATACGTTGGATATGAACTATGTAGGGAGCATTATCAATTGACTCATAATGAGTTCTTGTAACTGGTGGTTGTGGTGGTTGTGTCGGTGGAGAGGAATTTGGTGACTGAGTTTTGGGTATGGAACTTGAATTGGGATCAGAAATAGGAACGTCAGTAATTAGCGGCTCCGCATAAGGCGGTAGCTTATGCATATTTTCGTCGGTTTTATCAGAAACTAAGGAGGAATTCTCACAGGAACATCCTTTTGATTCATTTGAACCATGTCGCTTCCTCTTGTTACAATGTTTGCACAATTTGTGCAAGCGAGTGCGTTTGCGTTTCTTTCCCACAGAAGTATCTGTATCAATTTCAGATTCATTTGATACTAATTTTTCGAAACTATTTGAAAGTGTGACATAACAACCAACCGGCGGGACTGTACCCCCGCCGGGGTCAGGCGGCTCCTCCATCAAATATATCAATAAAAACTTACCAGATACTTTATATATACACTAAACTACTTTTAATACAATTAATAATGAAATAAATACTAAAATCTAACTCTACTGATCACTATTTCTTATAAAATTTAAATTTTAAAAATTGGTGGGAAAAAAAACGCGGCCTCCCTGTTCGCAGTTTCCCGCCTTTTTTTCGAATGTGTAGTTGTTTTGTCTGTGGTGACTCGAACAATGTGCTAGGGATGGGCAAAAAATATCGATATTCGATATTTATTTTCAGATATCAAAATCGATATATTTTTAAAGCTCTAAACAACGAGTGCTCCTGATGTCAATATCAGACAAATTCTTTTTTGAGTAATGTTATGTTTAATTTGTTTTTTTAAGTCAAGCAATGAAAATCCTGTTTTTTTTAAATAAAAAAACGGATGTCAAAACAGCCAGATGCATATTTGCTTTAAAATGTCTAATATTTTGGCAATTTTTATAAATATTTGCATATTGGGCAAAAAATATCGATATTTCTTGGATGATATAATCGATATATTTGAAATATATCGATATTTTTTTTCGGTTTGCCCATCCCTACAATGTGCCTTGTTTTATCATCGAGAAATCCTACTAGTTTGTCTGTGGAGACCGACTTCATTCATTCACTGGCTAGCTGGCTACTATACTATTCTGTAGGGATGGGCAAACCGAAAAAAAATATCGATATTATCGTATCGATATATTTCAAATATATCGATTATATCGTCCAAGAAATATCGATATTTCGATATATCGATATTTTTTGCCCAATATGCAATTATTTATAAAAATTGCCAAAATATTAGAAATTTTAAAGCATATACACATCTGGCTGTTTTGACATCAGTTTTTTTTATAAAAAAACAGGTTTTTCATTGCTTGACTTAAAAAAAAACAAATTAAACATAACATTACTCAAAACAGAATTTGTCTGATATTGACATCAGGAGCACTCGTTGTTTAATGCTTTAAAAATATATCGATTTTGATATCCGAAAATAAATATCGAAAATCGATATATCGCTGGAAAAAATATCGCCGATATATATCGATATTTTTCAGAAAAAATATCAATATTTTGATATATCGATATTTTTTGCCCATCCCTACTATTCTGTCAGACGGACCATCATAACATCAGCGCAGCGAAGCGGGAGAGGCAAGAGAAGTCAATTGATAGAATTCCGAATCGCTAACAAAAAAAAAACAAGTTGGCTATTTGTTAAATAAAGTGAGTAATTCATAAGTTTTATTTAATTGGTTTGAGTTACTGGCAATTTCGACGATTAGTATTTTTTATGAATGATTGTAAAACACGTCGAAATCGAAACTACAAATAGATAGGTAGCACAGTAAATAGTCGGCTTATTCGAGTTCAAGGTCAACAGAATCGTGTCTTTGATAATTTAAATTTACGTAATAAATGTACTTAAGTTGGTATAAAAGTGACCAAGAACGGGTTCAAACTCCAAAGGTTGACTATGTAGGCCTATATGATAGTAGTAGATACCTACCTAGGTACTAAATAAAAAAAATACATTACTTTACTTCATTTCAAATGAACATATCTGGAGTCCTAGCGTAACAATCTGCAATTTACTATTTGGGATAGGTAAACAGAATGCATTTTTAAATCTGCCCTACCCACTCTAAATAAGGGGGTAGATAAGTATGTTACAAAGTTCTACCTAATTATGTTTGCAGTTACCCTACATACAATACAACAATAAATAAAATTTAATGTTTTTTAGATTCCCTAAAATGGACAAATTAGAGCAAGTATCTTCAAACAAGATCTTCGGGGGCTACCAAAAAGTGTACTCCCATGAATCTAAAGAGTTGAAATGCAAGATGAATTTTTCAATCTACCTCCCACCTCAAGCTGAAGGGGGTGATGTAAAACTCCCTGTAATCTACTACTTATCTGGACTTACATGCACAGAACAGAACTTTATTGCAAAATCTGGCTTTCAAAGGTATAACTCTTTTAAATATAAAGTACCTACCTACTTTGGTTTGACATGAGTACAAGCAGCAACATAAGTTGATAAATTAAACAAATTGCACATTTTTAATACAATAAAATGATTAAATATTGAATTGACGTTACCTTACCAATTAGGTTTAAATTAAAGGATCTAATATGATAAATCCTTTAATTATAAGATAATGAGCTCAAATAGTTATTAGTACCTACAAACATTACTGTTTTTCAGACAGTAGTTTTCTCATCTACCTACTACAATCACCCATTCGAATTTAGTTGCATGTATTTGTAGAGGCATATTTATAGTAACCTAGTAAAAATAATACCTATTCTTACATAACTAACTCTAACTTTTTGCAAAACACAATAATTTATGTTGGCCAATACTGCCAATCATGTTTTCAAACAGATAAGAAAGATAACATGTAATAAAATGCTCACTATCATTGTATTAAAGCCTAAATAATGATTCTTAAGGTGTTTCAAACAGATATGCCTCAGAACATGGAATCATAGTGATTGGACCAGATACATCTCCTCGAGGAGTTAAAGTCCCCGGTGATGATGACTCCTGGGATTTCGGAGTATCTGCCGGCTTCTACCTTGATGCTGAAAAGGAACCATGGTCCACAAACTATAGAATGGGCAGTTACTTGAACAAGGAACTCTATGAATTAGTCATCGAAGCTTTTGGCAATATTGTTGATGCTGACAGAATTGGCATCATGGGACATAGGTATGTTAAAAAAAGGGCAACTACAAGACTAATCTTCAAGTTATTGTTCGGGATACACTAATCAAATTCTTACCAGCAAATACCCTGTACATACAGGGTGTTTGGAAGGGAGCTGTACATACGCCTAGGGTAGAAACTAGGGATAGTCTGCTACCTACCCCCGCCCATTATATTGACCTTGGCCTCAAGGTTTTTTTTTAATTTATTATTATTTTTTATTTGACTTTTTTATGATTTTTTGACTAAAACTACCTGTAGCTCAAAATCTATCCATGGGACCGGTCGGCTAATGGTCTTGTTTTAATCGTTAGAGTCTTAGGGTCCTGCAAAAAATTATTTTACACCAGAAAATTGTGGAGAAGAAAAGTTATGGGGCCTGAAGTACCGTAGTAAGGTAAAGAAATAATTTTAA
Source organism: Ecliptopera silaceata (assembly GCA_932527185.1). Classification (NCBI taxonomy): domain Eukaryota; kingdom Metazoa; phylum Arthropoda; class Insecta; order Lepidoptera; family Geometridae; genus Ecliptopera; species Ecliptopera silaceata. The sequence continues at coordinate 6,916,471 of OW052193.1, read as the reverse complement.
GGGCAACTTTCTATGGGGTTTAAAAAAAAACTAACAGGGTTGGAGTTCTTCTGATTTTTTTAAAACATCCTCAGTCCATGCCCTTTCTAACGATATGCTAAAAGTGTATTTATCACTTTTAGTTTTAAAGTTATTAATTAATTTCCGCAACTAGGGCACTTCAAGCAAAAATTTCAACTAATGAAAATTAAATGTGTTCGATCGTAAAAGGATGGCAAATGAAACAAAAAATTTGGTAATGACTAATGTCATTAAATTACAAATTTTAATTAATTACTAATTTTAATTAATTACAAATTTTGTTCAAATTGATGACCATTGACCTGTAAACATGCTCGGCACCTCTTCCTCATCTCCACGGTCACCGTTCTAAGTACGTTCTAAGAGTTGGTGTACGCAGAAGAAGTACCAACAAGGGAGGTTCTAATTAACAGGATCCACGCCGCATTCGATACAATGCGCGAGGAACTGCTGCTTAGAACGGTGACCGTGGAGATGAGGAAGAGGTGCCGAGCATGTTTACAGGTCAATGGTCATCAATTTGAACAAAATTTGTAATTAATTAAAATTAGTAATTAATTAAAATTTGTAATTTAATGACATTAGTCATTACCAAATTTTTTGTTTCATTTGCCATCCTTTTACGATCGAACACATTTAATTTTCATTAGTTGAAATTTTTGCTTGAAGTGCCCTAGTTGCGGAAATTAATTAATAACTTTAAAACTAAAAGTGATAAATACACTTTTAGCATATCGTTAGAAAGGGCATGGACTAAGGATGTTTTAAAAAAATCAGAAGAACTCCAACCCTGTTAGTTTTTTTTTAAACCCCATAGAAAGTTGCCCTTAAAATTATTTCTTTACCTTACTACGGTACTTCAGGCCCCATAACTTTTCTTCTCCACAATTTTCTGGTGTAAAATAATTTTTTGCAGGACCCTAAGACTCTAACGATTAAAACAAGACCATTAGCCGACCGGTCCCATGGATAGATTTTGAGCTACAGGTAGTTTTAGTCAAAAAATCATAAAAAAGTCAAATAAAAAATAATAATAAATTAAAAAAAAACCTTGAGGCCAAGGTCAATATAATGGGCGGGGGTAGGTAGCAGACTATCCCTAGTTTCTACCCTAGGCGTATGTACAGCTCCCTTCCAAACACCCTGTATATATATTTTAGACCTTAACTCTTTGAAACATGCTCTTAATCCTTAATTTATTTTATTTCTGAGGAAAACAGTCTTAAAGTAAAACTATCTTCCAATAATTATAGGTGCTAAAACCAATAATTGGAAGATAGACTTTTCCTATAATATTGATACAATATTGATGCTTGCATGTTACTTGAAAAATAAAAAAGGAGCAGGTTCATAACATAGTGTTTTTGATGTTTCCTTATTCCATTCATAACTTGGTCTTCTCATGTAAAATTAATAAATATGTAATTCTTGAATTTCAGTATGGGAGGTCATGGAGCTCTTGTTTCAACTCTAAGGAATCCAGGTCTATACAAGTCTGTGAGCGCATTTGCCCCTATCTGTAACCCAGTGGCTTGTCCTTGGGGAGTCAAAGGTTTCACCGGCTACCTTGGTGATGACAAGAGTAAATGGAGTGAGTGGGACGCCACTGAGCTAGTCAAGAAATACAATGGACCTCCACTTACTTTGTTTATTGATCAGGTAAATTTGGACATCTTTTGCAGTATTTTTTGTTGAATAAATTAAGGCTAATTGCACCCAATCAACCAATAAATATCATTTCGAATTTCATTTCAGTAGTTTTTAGCAGAGACTAGTTATATAAATAGACTGCCAATCTCATACAAAAAAAAAACGTGACTCGGAAAACGGTGAAATCCGAGAGTTGTAGTGGCTTATTTCTAGATGGCGCTGAAAAATTATCGTAAAAATTATCCTAACAGCACTAAAAGCCAAAAAATCTGTATTATTTCTGTGTTAGTGCACACCAAAATTTTTATTTTATTTTTAGGTCGTAAACAATGATTTATACCATAGGTTTGATCGGAATACAGCGCCATCTAGAAATAAGCCAATAAAACTCTCAGATTTCACCTTTTTCTGAGTCACGTTTTTTTGTATGAGTTTGGCAGTCTATTTAAATTACTAGTCTCTGTTTTTAGTAAACTGCCTAGCTTAAATAGGCTATAAATTATTATTTCTTGATATATTTACATGTAATCTTTCTTCAAATATACTGAATAAAAATAATGCTGTAGCCTTGAGTATGTCTGCTTGCAGCTGACTAATGGCAGATATGAATACATAATCAATTTATTTTGTTAAGCAATTTTTCTGAGGAACACCATACTGAGGTTTTGTTTCAATATATTTGTGCTTTTTTAGGGATCCGCTGACAAGTTCTATATTGAGAAGCAACTTTTGCCAGAGAACTTGGTAGAAGCGTGCCGTTCTGCTGGAGTCCCGGTCATTCTAAACTTGAGGGATGGATATGATCACTCCTACTACTACATTTCGACATACATTGGAGAACACTTCAGTTTCCACGCTAAAATTCTTAAAGCATAGATGTATGAAGATCATTAACGAAATCTAGCAGTTATATCCTACAAATTAGGTATAAGAAAACTATTGAAGCTGTTATCCTGACTACACAAACACTGCCCTCAGATGTTCATATTTTTTTCTTATAGTTTAAAATGTTGGTATGTGACATAATCTGCTTTTGTTGAACAAAATACTACAGAAAATCACAAGTATCGCATTTCGATTGCTTGATTTGCTCTATGTGAATATTGCATTTAAAACAATAATTATATTTTTGTAATAAAAATAAAGTTATTTATTATAAATAAAGTCTTTCAATAAAAATTATGTATAATTTTCTAAATATAATTACTCTTTTTAAACGGTAATAAACAGATACATAGCATTTTCTTAACAAAAAACAATCATCTTCCTGTGTCATTTTTTCTCAAGTTATGGTAATACTGCAGGAACTTGTCTCTGTTACCCCACACGTAGGAAGTGCCCCAATAGCACCAGGCACTAAAACAAAAGTTCATAGTAAAAAAAAACTAAAATAAAGAGGGCAGAGATAAAATTAAAAAATTACGAACAACAGTTAATTTGTTTAATGTTGTTTTGTGCACCATTTTTGCATATAGTGCGTGTATCTTGGTGAAAGCGCATGCATTTTAGGAATGGTTTATATCTAACAAATTACCATTATTATTCTAAACTAATCAATAAACAATATGGCACTTGGTGCCGAATCACATTTTATAAAATAATTATGTTATTTTGACTTTGATACAATATTCCACGGTTTCGTAAGTTCCACTTATGTAATTTGACCTTTACACTACATTTTTACGATCAAATTAATAACGAAAGATAAAATATTTAAATGTTGATAAACAACAACCTTGACAAGATATAACTGCAAAACGTATCTTTAAATTTATAATTATTGGTTTAAGAAGGTATTTATTACCCTACATTCCTTCATTTTATATTTTCAAAGCTTACCAGTTAATTTTCTTTAGAATATAAATATCTTGCTACCTATATGTATTCATTTAGAACCAAAAGGTTAGTCTATGCTCACATTCCGAACAGAGCTCCTCCCAAATGTGCCGCATGGTCGAAGAATTTCCATCCAAATATAATACCGGCGAGGTCTACACCCATTATAGCTTGGATAGCCTGAAACAGAAAAATCATTCAAAATTTTTTTGAGATTTCATCAATTAGGTATACTAATATCGATCGCGGGTATAGGCCTCCTCCAAGTTTTTCCATTTAGTTCTGTAATTTGCCTTTTCTATCGAGATGCGGCCTCTTGTTTGCTGGCGCCGGACGCGGCTGTTTGCATCACCGAAGTTGTACATTGTAGTATTCAGCATAAATCGATTACATAGGTACTTTTGAATTACTAAAAAAACTGTTTTTTTAATAGCTGGCAAGTTTTTTTTAGAAGGTGACCAAAGCTTTCAGGGGCGATACCAAAGTCAATTAGACATTCGCAATAGTCAGCGAATTCGGAATTGAGATTGGTTCCGTGTCAAAATGAAGGGTAAAGCCACATGCTTCTGTCTCTTTCGAATAATGCCATCTCATCTTCTTTCTGTCTTTTACCCCAATAGCGCACTAGCGGCCGGGCCGCTGCGGCCAGGCCGCAGCGGCCATCGAGATACATACATTAGTATGAAATCGCCATACAGCACGCGCACCTGCGGCCAGCGGCCAGGTGCGCGTGCTGTATAGCGATTTCATACTAATGTATGTATCTCGATGGCCGCTGCGGCGTGGCCGCTGCGGCCTGGCCGCTAGTGCGCTATTGCTCTTAGACTCAGCGGTAATTAGTGCAGTTGTTGATAGTAGTTGTTATAGTTACCGTGCCAGCTGCAAAGGTGTACATTGGCAGGAAAATAATGCTTAGCCTGGTGTCAGGATATTGCACACACACATAGGACAGCACAGCCATTATTGCTCCTGACTGAAACAAAGAATTCAATTACTATTTATATTCATATTTTACAAGAAAACTGGCTAGATACCTTTTAGTATTTGAAACCAATACCTACACAGGATTTTAACGCCTTATCGTAATTATTCCCGTTGTTTCGGCTAAGTTGTATGATCGCAAAACTTTAAAAAATCTACAGAAAATAAATAGCCAAACAGGTTTTTGAATTTAATGTTGATTTGTAAGTCATCAGGCGAGTTACTTTTTCATCCTGATAAATAAGTTTCTACTGTATTGCCTAGGTCATTTTATAGACATTTTTTTGGCTAAATATAAATAGCTTTTGATCTGAGGAGCTGAACAAGTCGCGAGTTTCGGAACAATGATTTCTTTCAACACTAGACCCTGACGCGTATAAATCTACCAAATAAATAACAACAGGAAAAAATGGTAGCACTCCGGGAGTGCCGGCAGAAGTGAAAACTTCAATATTAACGTTGTGTTTTCACTTTTAAGTTTTCACTTCAAAAATATAACCACAGTCGTCATAATGACAATGACAATCACAATGACACAGACACATTCGCGCAAGCGCGAATGTGTTTTCACTTTTAAGTTTTCACTTCAAAAATATAACCACAGTCGTCATAATGACAATGACAATCACAATGACACAGAGATGTGTCATTGTGATTGTGTCATGTCGACGAAGACAACGAAGACACACTGACACAGACACATTCGCGCAAGCGCGAATGTGTCTGTGTCAGTGTGATTGTGTCATGTCGACACAACGACAATGACAATGACACATTCGCGCAAGCGCGAATGTGTCTGTGTTTTCACTTTTAAGTTTTCACTTCAAAAATATAACCACAGTCGTCATAATGACAATGACAATCACAATGACACAAACACATTCGCGCTTGCGCGAATGTGTCATGTCATTGTGTCACATTCGCGCAAGCGCGAATGTGACACAACGACGAAGACAACGAAGACACACTGACACAGACAGCGCGAATGTGTCTGTGTCATTGTGATTGTGTCATGTCATTGACATTGACACAACGACGAAGACAACGAATGATGAACGTCACGTTCGATGAACGTCACGAGTCACGTGACCCTGACTGAGTTTTCACTTCAATAAGATGGAAGCGATACAGTTAAATACAAGTTAGGCGAAACGATTCGTACGATATAATAGCGTCTATCTGGTTATGCGCGCGCGGCGAGCGATACGTGTTTCCCGTGCGAGGGTGCTCAGAGCGTCTGTCGGCTGCCGGCGCGCGAGTGCCGCTCCTCGGTCCTCCGCCCCCGCGCTCCGCACCGCACCGCGTGTTGGCAGCGCCTTGTACTCGCCTTGTACGATGTCGCCACAACACTATTTAATTGTTTGAGTCATACGTCGCGTGACCGCAAGTGTGTTCTTTTGTCGTCTCTTGTTTTACGAGCAATGTATAAAAATTAAATAAGATATTACGCTTTTTCGACGTCACGTGACCCTGACGCGAGTTTGAAAGTTTTTACCCACCCAGCGCCGCTAAAGAAGTTTTCACTTCAAAAATATATGTACCTACTTGCATACACCCAGATTTTATTTATATCTTACATTATCTTAGGACCCCACCGGCAGTTTAGTTGTGGCACAACTAAACCGCCTATAGGGTTTTGCAATTTAAAGACTTACGGCACCAAGACTAAGGCCAGGCTGGTTTACCACCACCTTGTAGAGAAAGCTGGCAAAGCTGCTGATGACGCCGGAGCTCAGGTACAAGGCAGTGAACTGTTCCTTGCCCAGAGATGCTATGGCAGCTGTCAAAAAACATATAGATTGTATTATAGTACCTCTACCATGAGTTGTCACAGTAAAATCGCCTGACTTTACTACAGTAAGTAGTTACGTAAATATTAGTATAAATTACGAATTTTAGTACCCAACTATCCGCTAGAGGCGCTGTACAAATCTTCATACATTTTTTTTAACTACAGACGTTAGCAAGTATAGATTGTAAAAACTCATGGTAGAGCTACAGGTTACAGGAGAGTCAGCACGAACTAATACAGCAATCTTAAAGGATCGTAATGATAGCGTAGATACATTGCGCGGTAACGATGCGACGTTCGGCAGTCGAAATGGCATAGACACGCAGTGTGACTCGAATATTACGCAATGTGGCCATGTTAAGTAATATTTGATTCACTACGTAGTCACCACTCGTCAGGGCGAGTATCTACTCCAATGAACTACCAAGCTATGAATGAATTGTGAATTATGCATGAATATTTATATTAATTGAATTAAGGTATTTAAATCTGTATTTTGTCACCTGGCATAAAGCTGTACAGCACATACATGTTTGCTGCTAAGTGTAGAGGTGAGTGGTGGCTAAATGTTGACAACAGCATCGGTAAACAGACTGCGCCTAGAATGAAATAATATAATGGTTTATTTCATAATTTGTATTGATTAAAAAAAGTTAAGTTAACCTTAACTTTATCTTGTTTAAAAACATCTTTAAACTTTAATAAGTACTTACATATTCAATTAATGAAAATTTTCAAATTAGAGCAACAATTCCACCAACAGGCACACAAGTCCAAATCATAACACATCTTTTTTTTATTTATTGTTATTATCCAACTAATAATCAGATTTAAACTTTGTCAGAGCTTAACTAAGATAATTCAGCAATTTGCTAACAAAGATATTATTTTTTATTTAAACATACTATGAATGGTCAAAGTTTGTATCTGATATTTGTTGGACTATAGTTATTAGTTGAGGCAACGTGAAAAATGTAGCATTCATTGCAAACAAAAAGGCTAAAACTAGGTGAATAATTCAAGGGTCCATAGCAAACAAAATTTGGAACCATTGGCTGCTTTAAATGTATGTAGTTTCAAAAAGTTTAGGAAACAACACTTATTTTATACTAAATTAACTTACTGCCTGAAGGGTTTGAGCAGAAGTATTTGACCATGAATGGCTGCCATGCCTTCACTCGCCATGCCCCAAAGACCATCACATTAGCGGCAAGTATTGGATAGAAGACTTTCTCATTGTTGTTCAGGGAGTTCCACCATTTCTTCAGGGGGCCAGGTTCATTTTTCTGTTTACACAACACACATCATCATCAACCTATATCAGTCTACTGCATACAAAATTGCTATATATTTTTACATACAAACTGGGTTATAATTTTCTTCTGTTGAGCGCCCAGCCATGTTGAAGGCCGCCTGAACAGTGTATAGGCATGAGCCCGCAAGTTTTCATACTCCCAGATTACACAACCAGCTAGACTTGCCGCAGACACCTGAAAAGTCATTGTGTCAAGTTGTAGTATTTATACTTTGATACACTGGGTATTTAAAATAGTAAACAGTAGTCTTATTACTCATTGATGGGTACAAATAAAAAAAAAATATAAAATTGACATCAATATGTGATGGTGAGACATTTTTGATTATGCAAATGTAAAGAAATTCCTTACCCCAACTGTAAAGAAGAGAGGTCTGACCAATCTTTTAGCGTACAGCGGTCCAGCATCAATGTGGATCTGCTCCAAAGGATCCTGTTCTATCTTAGTTCGCCGGCTGCCTCTCTTCGAATTATGCAGTGAGTTACGAAGCTGGTATCGACCATTGTTAAGGGGTCCATGAACTTGTTTTAAAAGCAAAGGCTTGCTGAAATATTTACATCATCAATTATTGTTGTATTTGAGCTGGTAGGTTACTTACCATAAAATCTTGTACTTACCAACTATTTGTCAATTCTGCGGCGGTCCAGGCATTTCTAAAAAACATGATATTGTCTAATCGTATTTCTGCGTTACATTATTTGGTTTATTATGAGAAATTTAATGAGTGCTGAATAATTTTATTACAAAATTCTCAACAAAATTTCAAATCAAAATACAAAAGTCCTGCATGTATGACATTCATGAAATAGACTGCGACGTAAGCATACTTTTGACGTTGACAGTTCATCTTGATTTGATTTTTTCCGGAATCCGGAAACGCGTCTTTACCGCGTAATTATGATGTTGTGGCTAGGAACAAGGTTCCATTTTTGAAGTTATATTTTCAGAAGTTGCCTTGCGTTGCGATCTTGTGTGGGCAGATGAGATCATGTTCTATTGCTACACAGGGTGGTTTTTCGAAAAGGACTGTGATGGCCCTGTCCGGAACCACGAAAGATTGAGAACTGCCGTGAATCATGCTCTCGATGAATAAAATATGTTATATATTTCATTTAAACTGTACTTTGTTTTAAACAACGTCAAATTCTAGCAAAATACGAAGGATTAATGCTAACATCACAAATGGGTTACAGTTTTCATTTCTCTGTTGCTATATAAGCATTTTTATTAAAACTACATATTCTTAACTACTGTTTGTTTTAACTAGGTATTCTTATTAGAGCGTGTGACCTACTCTTTTCAATATGTGACCGGTAATCTGCTGGGTACATAAAGGAAGGGCTCGACAAACGCGTCTTATTAGGAGGGTTGCTGTAGTGGGGTGCCTTTGCCCTTGGATTGCGCATGCTCCATTCAATCTGAGGCCAGCCTGACCCTTGCCTTGCCAACTTCAGTGTACGGCTAAGGATCTCGGGACATACCGTGTGTTTAACCATCGCGAAATTTAGGACTTCAAAATCCTACACCTAATCAAAGTGAGTAAAAAAAATATTGTGTAAAAATGAAGTATTTGTGTGAGTACTTAGACTAAGCATGAGGTAAGACAGACATTTAAGGCTTATGGATAGTGACACGTGGTCTAATAAGACCATCTATTGAAAATTTAATACGTTACCTTGCCCTAAGATAAATAGTGCTAGGTACATTCGGAGCTTTATTATTAGTAGGTAAGTGGTTTCATTTTTAGATGAAACTCCTGTGTTTGGTATGAATCTGCTATAAAAGCCTTCACAAATATACTACGCGTATTTAGCCGCGAAAGTTTATCAAATGACGGATTCGGCAAATCAATAATTCCGGCCATGTGGATGTGGACTGTTCACATTAAATAAAAATCGAGCTTGGTTATGGCTGAATAGAAAATGAGTGTAGTAATTATGCGTAGGTAAACGCTTTATAAATGTATAAGGCCACTAAGAAATAGTTTTACTTATCTATACAGTACATCATTATTGTAATTATCGTGAGAGTAATGAGACGCAATGACTGAGATAAATGCTGTAATAACTAGAATTTATGAGACTATGGCAATAAACCTTTATCTTCCAGGAATGATGAAGCCGAAGCTAACAAGACATCGTTGCCTCTACGAAACATCATTAAGAGACTCCGTCTTGTGACGCATATAAGCTAATATACGATAATTTCAATTATTTTCATTAATCTCTTTTAAAACCCCTGGTTTACACGGTTAATATCGTACCTAGTTTTATACTACAATCTATGCAAATATTTTCCCTTCGAGTTATTTTTGTACGTGTCTCTACTCTACCAGTGTTTAAAAAAATAGTTTAGAATTTTAGAAAGTGATAAATATCTAATTGTTTAATAAATATGTGAGCAAAGCTTGTTGTTGAAAGATATATAAAAATCTGGAATCGGTGCTATAAAAAAATTGATAACGGAAAAAATGTCCTAAGGAAAAAAAACAGGCTTTGCAATGGAAGCGTACTCCGACGAATTATTTTGGCTGGTAGTTTGTGGATTCTTGGTGGCTTTTATATTAGCTTTTGGAATTGGAGCCAACGATGTGGCGAACTCTTTCGGGACCAGTGTTGGATCGAAGGTGCTGACTCTCACCCAGGCCTGCATTCTCGCGACGATCTTCGAGATAGCTGGCGCTGTTCTTATTGGTAAGACTTATTCAACGCCTATACCCCTAAACAATACACTTAGGTCACTTAGTATTGTAATTTATTTTATTTATTTATTATTTTCCCAAATTTTACAGACTTAATTAATTAATTAGGTAGATAAGGTTGTAGGTAGGTATATATTGTAATATCGATTGGAAACGTAATTGTCTAGAACTAGAATATATCAAAGTGCGTAAATAATAAGTACCTACACCAACAGTTAAAACAACGCAAGTGCTAAATAACCTAACAGATATTTTTTTTAAAGTTCTGGAGTTTGTAAACGAAGTAATATCCCGTATCTGAATGTAATTTATTATATTTTTAGGGTACAAGGTATCAGATACGATGCGTAAGGGTATCCTAGACGTGTCCTTGTACGCTGATGGCGGGGAGAAGCTTTTGGCGGCAGGTTGTCTCGCCGCACTAATAGCTGGTGCGACTTGGCTGATCGTCGCCACGGCTTTGAGATTACCGGTCTCTGGGACTCACTCAGTAGTTGGAGCTACGGTCGGATTTACACTGACAGCTAAAGGACCAGTTGGTGTAAGGTGGTCAACACTAGGAGCTATAGGTAACACTAGAGCTTTTATTTTTAGATTGAAGTGTTTTCGGCATTTGGGGAATGACACAAAAATGTAAAAGAAAAGTTCCCCCGTACCAAGGGCAAGGTCGCAGGTTCAACTCCTGTTCGACTCATACTATTAACATTCTGAGATACTTAGCTATGATTCTTATTAAAATAGGCTTGTGTTCGGCTAAAATGATTCGATTTATTGGCAGATACGAGGTACCTGTGCAAAAATTGAACGCTGCTTATATTTTTAGATTTTATGAATCGTAAAACATAAGTAGGTAGCAATACTTATTGCGTAGCGCTCAGCACACTAATGGATCAAAATCATGAACATACTGAATTCGATCAAAGTTTTATGATTATTTTCAGTGGCATCGTGGTTCATCTCTCCAGTTCTGAGCGGCACGGCATCAGCCCTAATATACTGGGTGGTGCGTAGGTTCATACTCCGTGCGAAGGATCCATTAAAGGCGGGTTTGAAAGCATTGCCGTTCTTCTATGGAGCTACTCTGGCGGTGAACGTACTAAGCGTCATGCATGATGGTCCGAAATGTGAGTTGAAGAAGCACATTAGGTATGCTAATAAATTATCAAAGCTAAGAAGATTTGTTCTAAAAGCTTTTCTATTCTGAGACAGTGAGTTCATTACGATTGATTGATTGTATCTGTACCTTGGAAGTAAATTGATAAAAAATCATGTTCTCGTCAGATTTAAATGAACATTCTGATTTTTCGTAGTGCTTGCGATGGATAATATACCGCTATGGGCAGCGTTGGCGGGTTCAGTGGCTCTAGGCACAGTGGTGGCAGCTTGCGTGAGGTTGTTCCTAGTGCCACATTACCGCAAGAAACTCGGACAACCACCAGTCAACTTCTCGTTGGGAGTTTCCAATGGTAAACAATCTGATTTAGTCCCTGAGAATCTACATTGGAAAGATTAGGAAAGTTTTCGCAAGCTAATCAGTTCGAGTATCTTTCCAGAAACGACTCCGGCCAATACTCCGACCCACTCTAATAAGAGTAGTGTCCCACAACGACCGACATCCCTCCTATCAGAAGACGGCAAGGTGCTCGAAGCCATTGAAGAGTGCGCTGAGATGGTCACCCTCAGTGATGCAGATAAAATCTCCGTTGGACTCATGAACGCAAGAAATCGAGCTTTGCTTGCTACAATGGACGACTGCAGCATATTATCGCGAAGCCTAAGTCCTCCAAACAAGTCCAGGCTTCAGCTCATAGACGCAGATCCACAAATAAACACCTTGAAATACATCGATGAGACTTTGAGTTGCTGTAAGAGCTTGGATTCTGCGCAGCTGATGGGTATGGGGGAGAGCTACGACTCAAGGAATGGGTTTTTCGGGGGATCCTGTGATACGATAGCCAGAGGCGAGTTCGATAGACTGGCAGCGACGAGGGCTTTGCCTGCGGTAGGCTTTGAAACACCACCACCGAGAATCGAGAAGGTAGCGAACTTCTAGAGTTGTCCGAATGTTTTCGTTGTTTTGTCCTAATATTGGGCAAAAAGCTCAACGCTCAATGGTACGATTGCAGTGTTTCGAAGCTTCTATGAATTCTTCCAGGCTATAGAATGTCCCGCGTGGAGCACCGACCGCGACTCCAGCGCTCGCCTGGTGGGTATGACGCCTAACTCGAGCGCGGCGCCGCTACTGCGCGGCCCATCCCCGCCGCCGGCCCTACCACCACCGCCGCCGGCAGACACTTACAGGCTTTTCTCATTTCTGCAAGTCCTCACTGCGACGTTTGGTGCCTTTGCCCATGGGGGTAATGATGTTAGGTAAGGAATTAAATTGTAAAGCATATGTTCCTACTTATAACGCATACTACCTCTGAAAAACGCCTATGTCCTACGATTAAATAAATAAGTAAATATAACGCAAAAATGACCCAGACACAATAGACATTGTTTCGATGTAAGTATGTTATGTAAGTATTACAAACGAACCACCGACCCAGATGGATGGTTGATGGAAAAACTGAACTGAAAGTAATTGGGTTAACTTTATTCAAGTTGTATTTGTGTTCTCATGTTTCTAATTTGTTGTTTTATGACCTTATCATAAGACCGGAATCTCAATTTATGTTCTTGTTTGTAGCAATGCAATCGGACCTCTAGTGGCCCTCTGGTTGCTTTACTCTGAAGGAGGGGCTCATGCTAAAGCAGAGACTCCACTCGCGATCCTCGTGTTTGGAGGAGTGGGCATCGCGCTTGGCTTGTGGCTATGGGGACGGCGAGTCATACGCACAGTTGGAGAGGACCTTACTAGCATTACTCCCGACACGTAAGTAAAACACATATTTATTAAAACTAAAGCAGTTAAATTTCTAGGTAAAATTACTGGAGACTGTGACAGCCGGGTCAAGTTTCAGAAGTAAAATCAATGTATAAACAAATAAATAAATGTTCATGGATATTTCACACATCACACTCTAGTCCCAAACTAAGCAAAGCTTGTACTAGGAGAACTAGACTGCTCATAGAATACTTATATACATTTATTTTGTAAATACATACATAACAAATATTTATGTTCATCACACAAACATTTGCTCTGGGTGGGAATCGAACTCAAGACCCACGCATGGAAGGCAGAGCTTCTACCAACTGAGCTGTGACGTCTGCCAATGGAAGTGATCAAGCGTTTCCTAGAGAATAATAAAACCTGTACCCCCTATCTTATAAAAAGTTAGCGTTGACTTTAAGTCATCATTAAGTATGGTAATCAGTACTTCAAGTCTGCGCTAACTTTTTATAAGATAGACCGAAATTATATTGGTGTGTTTTAATCTAAATTGTTTGTTCAAAGTGGGTTTACCATCGAGCTCGGAGCGGCTTTGACAGTGCTCGTGGCAAGTAAGGCAGGCCTGCCGGTGTCGACCACGCATTGCAAGGTCGGCTCTGTGGTCTGCGTTGGCTACTTCTCCGAAAAGGCTGTGGATTGGAGCTTGTTTCGGTATGTACTTCGGCGGCTTCGCGCGCCACCCTTATTCGCGACTCTCGATATGTGCGAACGCATACTCCCCGGTATGCTCGTACTGCTCAAGCCCTCAATCTGCTTAACACCTTTCTTGCTCAGACACCAGAAGTCGATATACATGTATTTAATTCAAAATTCAAATTATTTTTAAGATTATGTGTAATGTGTTTTAGCTAGGAATGTAACTATATTTTTTTTTCACTACTTTAACGCGTTGGTTAACACTAAGTGCAATAACAAACTGAAATAAATAAATAATTGTACAGATATTCACTTACATTAAAATACAAGATAACAGGCTAGTGTGAAAGAGCCAATGGTTATAATATAATTATAACGCCTTCAGTGGCGCCCATCCTTGTGTACAACGGGACTCTACATTCCAGTAGGTACATTCTTTTGTTTATTGATTGAAGATCTAAGACTATATGAATGACAAGTGGATGAGAACAACCGACAGTTCCTATATTCCTACGATATATGATAACTCCGTATGTATAAAATATAATCATCTAATTAAACTACGATTTTTGATAATTGAAATATTATCGTTGCCGTTATGCAAGAAATCATAAGTCGTAAAACAGAGGTAGAGCTTGTTTAGTTATAAATGTCATGAAGTTCTCCAATTTTTTCTACTTTTATTATCATCGCACCAAGCGTCTTTTCCAAAATCAGTTTTTTTTTAATATTCCGTGTATTATTCTAGTGTTTTTGTTTCAGGAACATTATATTTGCGTGGGTGGTGACGTTGCCTGTGGTGGCAGGCATAGCAGCGCTCTCGATGTTGGCCTTAGAGGCGTTTGTCGTCTGATCTCAATTACTATGTTAGGGCAACTAGCATGGCACTGTCTTATTGGTCCAAAGTTCATCTAGTAGGTACAGTCAGCTTCAAATTGATAAAAACGTCTGATATGAAAATTAACACAAAATGTTAACTTATAAGTATTCTATCAGAAATCTAGTTCCCATAATACAAGCTTTGCTTAGTTTAGGACTAGAGTGTGATGTGTGAAGGGTCCGTCAATATTTACATATTTATTATTTGCCTCAAACATGGTAAATGATGTGCCATGGTATACCATCTAATATAGCAGATATTGCAAGTATTACTTTTAAAAAAGTTTACAACTTTGAGAGGTCTGTTTGCTCAGTTAATTTTGAATACCCTGACTGCTCATATAAATATGAAACAAACAGCAGTAAGATATTTTGAACATTCTCTGAGCTTATAATATGATGGTTCGAACCATCGAACCGCGTATAACAAATTGATTCTGTTTATCAGATCATTTATAATACTCTAGAGTCTAGACGCTTTCGTATGAATTTGACGCTGATTTTGTACTATATCCATGATTGTGTGTTTTTGTTTTTTATGGTAGTCATTGAAAGGACATGAATTTAAGACAACTTTACAAAATCAACGTCATTTTAAATTCTTAGATACTCATCAACCGAATATTTTTACTAACATCATATAATTGGATATTATTAAAACGCGTTTTCGATTTAACATTAAAACTTGTTGAGCTTATTTTATTATTATACAGGGTGTAACTGGAAGGGTGGACCAAAAGTGGCAGGGCGATGGCAAATCTCAATATCTATCGATTTAACCCCCACCTAAATTCCGTTACATTCCGTCGTTCAAAAGTGGACAAAACTTCATAAAAGTGCGAGTAACTTTTGGACGACTGAATATCGCAGAACATACATGGAACATACATGGAACATACATCGATAGGCATTGAAATTTACCATCTCCCTGTCACTTTTGGTCAACCCTTCCAGTTACACCCTGTATACACATATAAAGAGACAGATAGATTAAATTCGTATTTCGAAGCGCTTCAATAACCCTGACTAATCTGATTTAATGTCATAGTGCATGTATTATAGAAATATAAATGATCTAAGTTTTGTCGTTTTAGAGTGTATGTAATTCTACAAGTACATTGTTATATACCTACCTTTCTGCGTTTGACAAAATATACCTGAAAGACTTTGGGCCAGTTTCTAGATATTTTTAATGTACCTTTAGGATTCTTGAAATAGTCTGTGGTGGCATCTAAGAAATTGTTGAATAAACGTAGTTGAAAAAACTAGACATTTATTTTTATTTATTTACCCTATAAATATTTTGACGGTTCTGTGTCCTACTGTAATATTTGATCAGACTTCACATTTGTATAGAAGATATTCCCTGGATAAAACCATCCGTCATTTTAAGATAATTAAGTAGTGGTAGAGCTTCTCAGTTACAGTGTGTTGTCTAACAGGGCACGTCCTTTATGGAACATGCTGTTGGCATTGCATAAATACAGGCACACGTACAACTTAATATGGGTAGGCCATCTTTTCATCAATTTCTCAAACAAAAAGAACCTTTCTACAAATTGAAACCCACCCAGTGGTTGCTAAGTTTACTTACGACCTATGTAGCTGATATATAACTCGTGTTGCTAAGTAGTTGACTAGCGCCACACCCGCTATGCTACGACTCTTGCTTCACCCAGTCTATACATACTAACAAAACAACTGACGACCGGCCGGCGGCGAGGCGCCAACGCGGTATTCGTATCGTATTCATTACTCTCGAGCTTTCGGACGAGGCTACAAGTGTCCGTAATATCATTATCCAGGGATTTTGCGTCAGCCGCGTGGTATGTGTTCTTTATTATTCTCTAGAAATCAAACAGTTCTGTTTTGTGTCGAATACTTATTACTTAGTCATTTCATGGTCAGTTTAGAATGTAAATGTTATGTGAATTTTAGCTTTTGTCAATGATTGATAAGTGATTTTATATTTCAATACACTAGCCATTGACCTTAGTTGCCATTGCCAGCCAGACACTATATTATTCCATCTGGACGTATTTACATATTTAAATATTAACGATGACGTGAGCTCTAGAGTCAAGAGTGAAGGCCTGGTTACAAATTCCCAGCAGTGGGGATTTTCAAGAGCAATGATCTGTTTGGTATTTGTTTTTATTTTTGCTAACAATACAATAGCGACGAATTCTCTGAAACTACAGTTCCAGAGAATTTGTCGTATTGTACTCGCATTGACACGACTTTACAAGGATATAGTGTTTTTTTTTATAGAAGAATGGAGCGTGATCGTCTGTATCCACAAGTATACCCGCAGCCGCAAATCATGTCGAAGGAAAACACGGAGAGGCCAGCACAGAACTCCACGCAACCTCAGGCAAGTAAACGCATTCTAGTAATAATTAGTTATTTTTATCGTTCTTGGAGCTTAGAGTGTGAACTTTCTAGCCGGTTTCAATAAAAAATTTCGAGTTCTAATAGAAAGAAAGCGGAATACGGAGATGAGTGTAGAGACCTTTGCCTAGCTGCAGGACTAGTCTAGATAGGTTAAATAATAAATACAAATAAAAATTAAGAGATTTTTCCACTAACTCATAAAAAATCTGTTGTAATAATAATGTGCTTAACACATCAAATGTAATAATGTGTTAGAACCTGCTGATTGCAATATTATCTATTACTAGATACGGGTCATCCCACTCCCACACACCCTTTTAATCAAAGTTAATTATAAATTGTCTAAAAGTTGTACTTACTAAACACAAGAAGTACATTTTTGTACCTATATTGTGGAAAACTGCAAGGTTAGGTTATAGAAACAAAAAAAAAACTAATAAGTACTTACTACTTAAAGTTCACTTGAAATTAGCTCAAAAATTAACTATTAAAAAACATTAAATTGTATAATATTATAGAGAATATAATATTATACACTCTGTCAAAATTCCATGCTTAGTACTTGAAAATGCAAAGTGTAAACCCGTGTTGGGTATCCTAATCATAAAATAAAATAATAAGTACATACTTACCTTACTAACGGTCTATCTTATAAAAAGTTAGCGCAGACTTGAAGTATTGAATACCCACTATACGTACAGTGGCGTAGCTAGGTAACCAAGGGCCCTGGGGCAAATTAAAAAAGGGGGCCCCATTGCTATGTAAACTGATTAAGTTTTATCAAATAAAAATATTAAAAATATGAAATATACAAATACTTACTTTAAAAATGCTAAGCTAATTAAGTTCTTTTTTGTTTCGTTTGCAAGGCAGGTAATAAAAATATTAAACAGTAAGAACTTAAAGGCCTACCAACTGACTAAATATAAATTACAACTTCGTTTAAATCCAAAGTCCGGTCAATTTAGACAATTCAAATAAAGAAAATTCCGACAGAGCCAAATCTTCGTAGATACCTTAGGTTTACCACAAGGAATAAAGTGTCAAAAGTCCCCATCAATCCCATGTGAGCTTAGGGACTTATTCGGGGCCCAAGGTCAAAATTTTAGGTTTTTTGGATTTTTCTCGAAAACGGTAAGTTTTATCGAAAAAGTACCT
This sequence comes from Ecliptopera silaceata, assembly GCA_932527185.1. NCBI lineage: Eukaryota > Metazoa > Arthropoda > Insecta > Lepidoptera > Geometridae > Ecliptopera > Ecliptopera silaceata. The sequence continues at coordinate 6,898,211 of OW052193.1, read as the reverse complement.
TTAGCAAAGTTGTAGATCTTAAAATTCTCTATAAAAATGGTCCCAATATATTTTCTCTAAGAAAATAATTCTCTAAAAAATCATTGGGACCATTTTTATAGAGAATTTTAAGATCTACAACTTTGCTTTAGGGTACTTTTTCGATGAAACATATCGTTTTCGAGAAAAAACCTAAGATTTTCGTTGGGCCCCGAATAAGTCCCTAAGCTCACATGGGACTGATGGGGACTTTTGACACTTTATTCCTTGTGGTAAACCTAAGGTCTTTACGAAGATTTGGCTCTGTCAGAATTTTCTTTATTTGATCACTATTTTTATGTCTAAACTGACCGGACTACCACGCTTGATACGGTTTTGTTTTCAATTGCTATTAGCGTTAATGTAGAGTTTGACCCATACTATTTCTTAAATACCTATTTTTATTTTAGTTTTAATTTGCTAAATGATCTTTCAGCTTCTGCAGAAGAATAATAACATTGCTGTAAATACTTCCGTTAGGTCGCATTCTAGTACTCCATATTTGCTCATTATTTCCTTACATAATTGGTGAACAGTCCATGCTTGGTTGCAACCTGTCATATTTATAATTTGAAAATGGGAGAAAGGAGAATGGGCACTTAGGGCTACGACTAAAACTATATCCCTCAGGGTTTCAAAATATTTCTATATTTACGGAAAAAATCCCTCCCATGTAAATAGAGATATTCCTGAAAATAGTTCTTCATATAACATCATATTACTTAAAATTCTGAAGACCCACAAGAATAACTGTGGTGGCGTTTAAAAGAACATTAAACGGGCTTTATTTATTCCTCAGATTGTTTGAAAATCCAACCTGGGGAAATTGAGTTGTTCATAAAAAACATGTAGGTATTGTACAAAAAAAATACAGTTTTTCTGAAATATCTCGATTCCCACAGCTAGAATTTTCAAACAATCTAAAAAGCAAATAAAGTACGTTTAATGCCGTTTGAAACGCAACCACAACTTTTTTTGTGGGCCTTCAGAATCCGAAGTAATACGATGTTAAAATAACAAATAAATATAATAAATCAAACTTCTCGATTTCCATTGGACGGATCTTTTTATAAAAATAGTAAAAAGTAGACCTGTAAAAGCCCTTCAAAAGGTAATAAGTGGCAACCTTGAGTTTTTTCAGTATATTTATTAGTCCATAGAGGATTTCCCATTCTCCTTTCCAAAAGTTCAGTTCGATCGAGATTTCTGGTAAGGATTCAAGGGCCCCCTGAGCTTGAGGGCCCCGGGGCACTGCCCCGCCTAGCCCCTTGGTAGCTACGCCACTGTATACGTAATGATTTTTATTTTTTTACTAATACTTAACGGTCTATTCTATCTTATAAAAAGTTAGCGCAGACTTGAAGTACTAATAACCATACGTAATGATGACTTAAAGTCAACGCTAACTTTTTATAAGATAGGGGGTTAGTGTATGTTAGTTGAATATTTTTAAGTACTTGTTGTAACTATCAATGTAACAAGTTATTTATTATTTATTGACTGCTTTAGGTTCATTTACTTCTGGGTCCAGAAAACACGGTGACCACATGCGTGTTCTGTCACGCTGCTATCAAGACCGCGGTCAAATACACCAGCAATACGCGCACACATATCGCAGGAGCTTTGTGGTGCATGGCTTGGTAAGTTTCATTTGCGAATGGTGATGTAAGGGTTTGTGTGTCAGAATTGTGACTGACTACCCTTCTTAGAAATAACACTTTTGTATTGGCTCCTTAATGGTGTTCAAGGCAGTGATCTCCCTTTGCAATCAATGTACATATTTGAAATGCTGTAAAGGGAGGGCGCTGACTTCTGAGACACAGGTTTAGGTCCTACTTCAGAGGTTAGGTGTTTTCTCTATAATAGGTCCTTGAATTGTGAGATATATGTACTGCTATTGATTATATACAAATATATTTTATGTGAATACTTTTATTATAGGGACCTTATTTCTTTAAAAAGTTTATAAATAAAATAAAATTTTAATGACGCAATTTATGGTTACAGGCAGCCAGCAATAATGGCTGCCTGTAACCATAAATTACGTCTCATAGATTGTTCATATACCCATATTTTTAGAAGTAGTGGCCTCTTCCGGGCTCCTAATAGTGGACTTTTATCCTATCGTTAATATACAGTCCATGTTACACACATGTTATGTGACCTTCTAATGGTATACATTTCAATATTAGTAAGACATGAGACTCCATAGTAGTATACGTTATAATTTGTGCTCTTCTCATATAAATGTATTAGTTTGTATGATTATTATTGCAAATATTTATTCCGGGTGTTCTGGGTATTTTATATGTATAATAAAAAATATTTATCTTTGTAATGGTAGGTATGTCAGTTTTCTAGTATTCATAACCCAAGCTCTACTTAGCCTGGGGCTAGATGATGTTGTGTGGATTGTCCACTATTATTAATTTATTATAGAGTACAGAAACTTTGTTTTTTTTTACAGCTGTATGTGCTGCGTTCCTTACTCATCGGAATCGGCCAAGAATGCGGATCACTACTGTCCCAACTGCCAACGGTACTTGGGAACATACCACAAGTAATGAAGGAGTTACATTACAAAGAAACCTGACGATACTATTTCCAGATTTTGCATTTATACAAATTATTTGTTACTTCGTTTGGAATCCTTTAGAATCTCAACTCAACAATTTTCATGTAACTTGTCAAAAAATGAAACTGTAATGAAGACATACGCTGCGTGCTTACCATACTCTCAATCTCATTTGATCTGTAAGTCACAACTTTATAAAGACCTTAACTAGCAACCCGAAATACGAATCAAATTGTGTCCAAGCATTATTCTCGGTTAGCACGATTCTAAGTCAGACTAGCCTAGCTTTAAAGTAGCCAAAACAAGTTTGCTTTTCTATTATGACTTTTCTACCTCAATATATTTTTTGTAGTTGTGTTTAGTTTATAGTTACTTATTCTAAAGGTTTTATCATATTGTGATATATTATAAAAGTATGTGAAGCCACTGGTGCCTATTTACATCTAAACCTCACGGGAACAATTATTCGTATTAAAAATCTTTCAATATAATGTATATCATTGTCTTTGATTCTAGTTACTCTACATTTCCATGATATTTTTTTAGGATCTTTAATAGAATGTGTAACAAAATTATAAAATAGTTTTTATTATTAAGATTTAACGGGATGTTGACCTTTAATAAAATATAATATGATTCTTATTATTTTAATTCAAGTCTCATAACTTACATTATTCAATATTTTTTGTACACAATCATACATCTATAAAATATTTACATACACTTCACATGATCGTTTTATTTCTCTTATATCATAAGGTCACTTATATGCTTTATTATTGTTGGCACCTAAACTATTTCCAAGATTATTTATCTTAGTAATCTGTCAAGACAGAGCTGACACAAGTATCAACTACTTTTTTGTATTGTTTCGCTATTATTATCATTAAGTGAAATATTCCAAGTCATTTAATGATCGAGCGACGTATTGGTTAGTATTAGTAACAATACTTACTCAATAGTTTTCATTATAAACGGGATATTTACCATGATTTGTGTGTTTGATTATTTTATAATAATCATGGTAAATATCCCGTTTATAATTAAAACTACATAGGTATGTTCAAAACCATGACATTTTAAAATATTCTCTCAATAGTGTTACCAACTTGAATTGCTTCACTCGGTACTCATTCCATCCTTATCAAGGGGAGTGCTAACAGTCTCTCCTTTCAATAGGCGCAAATAACCGCCAGTTAATAATAATAAATATCTTACTTTCTCAAGCGACGTATTGGTTAGTAAGCGCTCTAAGTAGTCTAGCCCGCCTCGTGGCTGCTGCCTCTCTCTGTATTTCTTCGCTGTTGTTAGCGTTAAGTTCCAATGCCCCAGCTGCTTTGACCGCTCGAGCTCTGCGGCCGCCTTCGCCACGTCTCGCGTGCAATGCCACCGCCACTTCTAGTAATGTACCGTCCCAGAGGCAGCCGTAGTAACCGTCCATTGCGTCGGCAGCGTTACTCGTCTGTATGTATATAAACTATTTAATAATGAATGAGAATAACCGCTATACAAAATAAACATGGTTTTGCTACAATTAAATAAATATTCACCGACAATTCACACATCACACTCTAGTCCCAAACTAAGTAAGGCTCGTACGATGGGAACTAGATTGCTGATAGAATACTTATATATTTTTTTTTGGAAATACGTACATAAAATATAATATAGTAACACCCAGACATAAAACAAATATTTAAGTTTATCACACAAACATTTGCTCTTGGTGGGAATCGAATCCACGACCCACAGCATTTAAGGTAGAGCTACTAACAACTGAGCTGTGACGCCTGTCAAATGTGTCTGTGGTATCTGAATATTTCAGAGCACATGACAGCACAGCCACATATATTTTCTGGTTATTCTATCTCCCAACTTACTTAATTTATTTGTATTATTTCTGATACTTACTAAAAATACTTTGAATTACCTTTTCAGCCAAGCATTTGAATGCAGTGGTATAATCTGGATCATCTGGTAGCTGACATAATGCCGCAGCTTGCGTCGGCGAGTTCAAAGCTAGGCAACATCTAGCAGCTCGTCGAGCTATACTCGCTTCGTCGGGCGCTCGTTTACTGAAGTGCCACGAACCCGCGGCTAGTGCGCAAAGGTATCTACGCAGGGCGCCGCCCCATCGGCTCTCTACCATCTCTACGTCGCCGTATAGTCGTAACCTAAAACGTAAAGGTTAATTAATTAAAGGGAGTGGGACCGAAGAGTGAATCCTGTAGGACGCCATTTCAAATATTGGTCTTTTCACTACCAAAAAAAGAGCAAATGGCTCCGGTTTCTTGGGTTCAACAATTACAATCAATTAATATTTCTAGAATAGTACCAAATTTTGTTATGTTTTTTATTGTACAGTTACGAAGAAAATTTTATCATATAAAAAGCTTTTGAAAGGTATAATAATAACGTTGATGCACAACTTACCAAGGTGTATTATAAGGGTACAGTTTCAAACTCCTCTCCAAGAGATCCGTTAGAGATTCTAGAACATTCTTTACGTTATAGTTATTCATATTTGATATCGTCGCCGGCCACAGCCCCGTGTGTTCAACTACCAATTCTAACGACGCGTCGTCTATGAGCAAGTTGTGTATTCTAGCAAGGAGCGATAACATAACTCCGACTGCGATAGGTTCCCGTAGTGTTGCAAGAAATGTGTTGAAAAAGTTTCTAGCTTCGGAAGCGTTCGGGCCGTCTCGGTCACGTCCGTGAGGCATCCCACTGGCATTGCGTTTAGTGCCGCCTATAGGCACGGTATTGTAGACTGAAAGTGCTGTAAATATAAATCACATATTACTATAATTAAATATCCACGTTACGGCCACATTTTCAAAAGCAGCGAAAAGTGCTCGGTACTGCTTTTAATCGTAACTTGGACAGAAAGGAGAGCTTTTTATAGTTACAGAATTGAAAGGGTATGCTTACGTACCATAGTCCCATAGTGGTCGTGGAAACTTCCTTGCGCCCTTTCCCCTTTGCAAGTCGTAACAGGCAATACACAGTGCAGATGCTAATTCTCCAGGACCATTCACTACCGTCACTGCGCCTTCCCACTCACACGAGTTTATGAGACCACACCAGCAGGCTTCTACCACCTAGAAAAACAGAATATTATGTCAGTATCTTGTTAAAAAGAAAACAAAACTGCAATATCACACTATTGTAATCTCACCTGAGGCCTAGGAATGATACCATCGCCTGAAGTAACTGCCGCTATACAAGCTTTGCATTTATTTGCCAAAATCTTCAAATTTAGTCTATGATGCGGCCATTCACTTAGCATCACGTTGACTTGTAGCAACAAAACTTCCCAAGAGAGGAGGCGACATAAGCGATACAAGTTAGGATCATTGCCTCCTCCTAATTGATTTCGAGCTTCAACTTCTAATACTGAGAGTAGATTTACAGCGGTACGAGAACAGCCTGATTCAGCTCGCGCTCTTGCCGCCCCAGAAACAATAAATCCAAAGTCTTGTAAGAATCCTCTAGGTAATGATATAAAAGCGCCTCCCAATCCTCCGGCTGGCTTCCAAGATGGACTCAGCTTCCACATAGGCAAAGCAGGTGCCGACATAGCCAGCTTTACCAAGCACATTCTTACTTCATCAGCAGTTGACGCTTCAATAAGACGCTTCTTCAGTCTACCCATTTCTAGCTCTGGCACAGTGGTCTGCTCGAATTCTGCCATTTCCCAATCGTCAGTGAGTAGCTCTTTTGGTATGTCCATATTCTCATCATCCATGTTGATGGGATCGTTCATGATAACTTGTTGTTGCTCATCGGTGATCAACTGCTTTCGTATCTTCAGAGCAGATTCGCCGACATGCTTTCTCAAGTACTCGTCTATTTTAGCAATCGGAAGACGAGATTGGGATGTTGCTAGATGTAAGAAAAACATTCGGAGGTTGTCCCAGTCAGCGTCTGATAACTTTGACGTGAGAACAGGCGCTAATGCCCAAAAGAGGAGATCGAAGAATTTACTCCCTACAGTTTTGAATTTGTTAAGAAAGTCTGGTTGCGTAGAGGGGATTCCGCCTTCCAGGGCATATCTCACGGCATTTAACGCTGATACACGGTTTAAAAGATCTCTTGCAACAGTAAACACCCCACTGGAGGCAGAACCTTGAATATCCAACTCAGCCACTTGCCTGTGTATCATAGGAATCTCTCGTTTTAGATTGTCAGCCTGTAGTACAGCTATAATTCCTGTATAATGGTTAGCAATAGACTCTTGTAATTTCTGTAACAGTGACGGTTCTTCATTCAATAGCTCAAAACCTAAATTCAATGCTCTGATGTACCCTAGAATATCTTCATTAGCCATGCTTGCATAGTAAAATTCACCCCAAGGCACCTCTTTTTTGTTTCCATATCCATATATAGAAACCTCTCTTTCCAGCAGATTTGAATTCTCTCTGCAGCCAAGAATGCTTTTCTTGGCTTGCTCATGTTGACCATAGAAGAAATAGTTGTAGCAGAGGTCAAAATTTATCTGCATTGCAAGTTCATACTGATTTATAACAGTATCACCGATGTTCCAGTTGTGGTTCATATCATCAGAGTCTTCTGAGAGATGAATGAAGGTATCCATGACAGGGATTTGAATTTTTTTGGGCTCCTTACGACCCATGCTGGAGGGTGAATCATGATAGGTAAGCATATCTTCTAAAAATTTAAGGCTATACATGCGATTGGCTTCACAAAGTCGCAATATTTTTTCAAAGTTTAGATTTATTGGAGTGTATGTAGGGTCTCCTGGCATACCTGGCCTGCAATGTCAACAATTATTTACATCTGAAAAGCAATTACAGTAGGATGCCTGATAGGTATGTCTTACTTGGATGTAATCAGTGAGACAACATTTCACAATAATTTTAAAATTGTGCTAATTAGTTGAATATTGGACAAAAAACAATGGAAAAAAATAAAAATATTTTGGTAAGTATAACTTACATGTGCATGAATGACATTTTAGTAATTTTAGCATGCAATGCTGTTTTTACAGAAAACCGGATCATCCATCTGTGGTACAGTATTAATGCAAACTGCACCTGCGGAAGTTTAAGCAATTCCGGGGGTATTTCCTGTAAATATTAAAACATACTAAGTATATAAGATAAAAATAGTCTTGTAGATAAATCAATACAGCTAGCTTAACTAGCTTAGATTTATCTACTGGGAATTGTATTATGGTTTCACTAAGTTGCACCAGAATAGTAAAAGTCAAACAATGTTTATTGGTACAAGTATTTTTAACATTACCTGAGGAGGAATAGCAAAAGCAGTATCTGTAGCCATATACACTAAATCTTGCATAAGCTGCTGCTGCGTTTGAGGTGCTAGCTTATCTTCAAATACATCTGTAAAAAAACCAATTTGTATGTTGTAGCTAATACTTCTGCAGTAGCATTATCTTGTGGGCCATAGCTTCATAAGTAATAGTATTATATTCAGGATTTTATTAAAAATAAATTACAAATAGCAATAATGACCGCAAACGTTATAAACAAGTAGAGGGTAGCAGTCTCAACATTCAAGTAAATACATATTTAAAGATTAATGAATAATTTACACGGCACACTCAAGTCCCAACATTTGCTCTCAGTATCGAACCCTCTATCCACAGCATGGAAGGCCTACTACCAAATTAAATGTGAAACCTGTCAAAAAGTTATTAGTACAAATATGTTTAATTAGGGACTGCATAGTGTTGAACATTTACAGATTGAACTGGTTGCATACCCAAATTCCAATGCAATGATGCAGCAACTTTGAGAGCAAGTATCTTCAGTGCAAGCTGTTTCTTAGTGTATTGCAGTAGAGCTGGTGTTCCCGACGTGGGAGGTGTGGGTGGAGCATCAATATCCACAATACGCTCACTCGCAGGTTTTGAGTTGGCATTTTTGTTGTCCACAGATAAGAATTCTTCTATGAGCTCACAGGCTGATGGCTCTGCAGATATACATCACATCAGTTAGTAATGAGATTTCAGGCAATTTCAGTTTATTAGACCATTGTTTAGATGAAAAAAATTGATATTAGTGCTTTGGAATGACTTGGTTTTGAATCTTGAAACAAGCATTTTTATGCTAGTTTTTACTGTGAGAACTTAATTAGCACGTTAGTCGAAGCGTATTTATCAATGATTGATTGTAAACATTTTTAATAACCTAGAATAAGGATGTTTACCTGGGTTTTCCTTTGCGAGATGTTTCTTGAGAAGATCCGGATCAAGAAGAAATTCAAACCAGAGAATAGTATCCGGCGATAGAGGCACTGTGCCCGGTCGCAACAAATCGACATCCATAATTACTAATGGATTCAAAAGAAAGTAAAGTCGTTTCCTGTATAATTGATGTGCAAAATATAAATTACGGGAAAAGAATCAAAGTAATTCGTGCCGCGACACAAGCACAACATAACTTTTATTTTTTAAATTTACTTCATCTTTTTCTGCTTCTTATTTCATCTTTTTTTTTTTTTGCTGACGTTGACAATAGCATTGACTATATTTGACATAGACATCAGTCAAAAAGTTGGCAGAAGTTTAAACCCGCTAGTTTTTTGTGGCACTCGTCGTTTGCGGGAAAATTCAGGATCTAAATTGCTGTAGGTACCTACATACTCTTGTTTATTAATTGAAATTTGATATTTACTAGCAATAAAAGTATGTAGATGAGAAAAAGGTCTGTTAAGAGCGAAAGAATAAGATTGTACTTATAAATAACAAAGTTTTGATTCAAGTAGGTAGGGACAATACTGATATAAATACGACGACCAATGTGGCGCGGTGGGCGAAGGTCCGCCTGCGAAACGGAAGTTTGCGGGTTCGATTTCCGCCTTGGGATAAATGTTTGTACAATCTGCAAATATTTCAGGTGTTCTGGGTTTTTTATACGTATCTATGTAATGTATTGTATTATGTAGGTATGTCAGTCTACTAGTACCCTTAAATAACACAAGCTCTGCTTAGCTTGGGGCTAAATGATGTTGTGTGGATTGTCCAGCATTATTTATTTATTTATATGTAGGTATACCTAACTTTTTTTTCTGCAATTGTTGGTCATATTTTATCAATGTATGTACATAAGTAGGTATCATATTTTTGATTTGAGAATGCACGAAAAGTCGTTAGTTTGTCAAGGGTAAAGTTAATACTGTGTGTGTCTGTGTAGTGTAGTGTTTTTTGGTTAGCAAAACATCTATACAAATTAATATGATAGATAAAATTGCAGTATCGACACGATAAGAAGAAGAAGTGTGATTTTGAGGAAAATGTACAAGCATTTATTGTGAATATCTATAAGTACTGCTATTCAATACTTTTATTCTTACACTAACTGACCCGTGCCCACTTCGTTGGGCATAATTCGACCGTTTTTTCTCCGATTCACTTTGCAAACGGACTACCACGTAAAAGCCTTTATATTTTTCGGTTTTTTATATAACCTATGACACTCAGCAATAATGTGGCTTTCCATTGGTGAAAGATTTTTTAAAATCGGTTCAGTAGATCCCGAGATTACCCCTTACAATTGAACAAATATACAAACATACAAACTTTACCTCTTTATAATATTAGTATAGATTATGTCATAGACTAAATAGTAAATACATTGAAATAATAATAAACAAACATACATGGTTACTGTATGAAAGAAATACGTATGTAGTAGGTATTATAGTACTAAATATGACACACCTCTATGAAATGATGTGTGATCTGACCTAGATCTTCGTTCGATAACCAATAATTGTGTATATCTATAATTTATATAGCAGTTGGAGTTATCTAAGTAGTTACGTAGGTGATACTAGGTAAGTACCTACCATAGATATGTCAATAGTACCTACCTGAACTATGTTATTTATCATTATCATTGACAAGCAGTAACATTACAGTTCTTGTAGCAACAGTGTGTGAGCTATTTCTTTCAGCAGTGCTTACTTTCAATACTGTTTGAACAAACGTTACGCTAAACAAAATATTGTTTTAACCGTGAAGGTTTCAGTAGGTATTTGATATACGTACCTACGTGTTTGAGAAAGTTATAGTTTTCTTATTAGTTTTATTCTTGTGCCTGAAGTATTCAACTGTTTAGATAAGTGCCTAGCTTATCAGTTTCGATCCGGCTCAAAACAAGTAAGCATTTGGTATTTTATTTAGATATTCTATCTATGTTTTTGTAGTATTTTAGATTTAGAAGCTATGTATGTATATAAAATATTACTTACCTATTCGTAGGATATTTATGTTTAGCAGTGACATAATGTTTTTAACAATTATAATAAAGAGGTAGTATATTATCTACTTTGTCTACGCATAAGTTTAAGAGAGTAGGTCGGTACATGTACCATGTACTTACTTGAACCGTGTAGAGACATGTACCTACCATGTACGAGTATAACTACAAAACTATTAAAAAAGCAACATTTTCCATGAAGTGTCACCTTCATCATAGATTATTACAGACTTAATTTGTATCCTAGTTACTTAAGGTAGGTACTTACCTTATCGAACAAACTGATCAAAACGAGTTTTTTTTTTAAATAATATTATTTTTAGTGGACGCAAACGAGTATCGACAAATAAACCAGAGCACAGACAACTCTGTGTGCATAGAAATGGATTTGCTGAACGTGGGATCGGAACCCGTCGGGATCCGATGTCCTTACTGTTCGGAAGACATCATGACGCGGGCAATATATACCAACACATCACGAACGCATATTGTTGCTATTGTATTTGGAATATTGTTCTGGTAAGTTGGAATAAAACTGCAAAGTCCTTGCAAGTGTAGAGAATCACCGTGGCTAAGGTCAGACTTGTGTAGAGAATCAACGTTGCACCAAGTTCAATATGTCCTGAGATAGTAGAGATAATTAATCGTACGTGAAATCAAAAGAGTCCTCTAAAAACAATCGGAATACATACCTCAGATGCAAATGACACCCGTACCTACTTGTTATATTTGTGAATTCGAAGTTTACAATGTAATTTAAATTTAGTCCGTAAAAACACTCCACCTACAATCTTTCATAAGAATGAAAAATTATTTATATGTACCTATACGGTACATCTGTAAGGTAAGGAGCATGCTGAAAATTAGGACACATAAGTGTAGAGCGCGTTTATATCTTTTCTATGCCGTAGCTGCAACGTAGTAGGAATGTAATGGGATCGTAGCAAACAACGAAACAATTCTATGGGAATGTTGTGTAAAAATCGTGCATAAAAATAATGTAATTTTTATTAACAAGTGAAAATTATATTTCTTGTTTTATAGTGATTCTTAATTACTTGAAGTAGAGAACGCAAACGAATATTATTATTAAATAAATACATATTCACGGATATTTCACAAATCACCCTCTAGTCCCAAACTAAGCAAAGCTTGTACTATGGGAACTAGACGGCTGATACAATACTTATATACATTTAATTTTTGTAAATACATACACAGAATACATAGAAACAGAAATATTTAAATAGTATTCGTGTGCGTTCGTTTAATATTTAAATTTGAATAGGCATAGAATTATTATATCAGCATTGTACACATGTTGTACTTGATTTAGAACTAGATGGCGTGTGATATGTCTATGAATGAAACTTCCTATACATAATCCTACTTTTTTTTTGTTTTTTTTAGGTGGATATGTTGCTGCTTACTACCTTACATGGTCAAAAGATGGAAGAATGTAGAGCATTATTGCCCGAATTGTAATAGATTTTTGGGAATGTATGCAAAAAAATCTTGGATATAATCATCGTTGATAGTCTACATATTGAATAAAATAAGGCAAATTATAGAGGTAAGAAGTAGTTAGTATCTTTTTTAAGTAACTATTATTATTATAAACAATTTTTATCTTAGACCTACATAGTATTCTGTCAATCGGGGTTCGGATAGAAAGTGAACTCTGAAGTAGCTGTTTGAATAATTAGTTCTTCATTACATGATAATTATGTATTTTGAATTGAATTGTGTGCAAATGACACGACTAACGAAGTTACCACTATGTAAATATTAAGTAGACACATACATACTTGTCTGTCATACAGTGTTTTGTTGATTCGTAATAAACATAATATATAATATAAAATTTTTTTAAATAATTAATTCTCGATGTGGTGTGAATAAGCACTATTTATTATTTTCAAATGTTTATAAAATTATTATATAAATCTATCACAGATTTTTATAAACGAAGCAGCTAATGAAAGTAATCTTAGTTTACATAAAAAAAAACTTATAATATATAACTTATATTACTTTAAGTAGCTAGATCTAAATACATCTATCCATTAATTATCTTAAAATAAGTATCTTACCGTACCAATAAAATATACGTTAAATAAATTCGTAAAAATACAACACCTTTGTAGGAAACATAATAAAAACAGTAAAACATTAAGGGCAGTTTTTTTTAAATACCTAAATGTTTTATTGTTATTTTTTTTATAAATATATTAATTAGATACAGTCTGGTACAGTCTGGTACAGTCGATATCGTTCGTGAATTATAAGAAAAGATTTAATTAAAATTATTTAATTAAAATAGTACTTTAAGTAGCTAGATCTAAATACATCTATCCATTAATTATCTTAAAATAAGTATCTTACCGTACCAATAAAATATACGTTAAATAAATTCGTAAAAATACAACACCTTTGTAGGAAACATAATAAAAACAGTAAAACATTAAGGGCAGTTTTTTTTAAATACCTAAATGTTTTATTGTTATTTTTTTTATAAATATATTAATTAGATACAGTCTGGTACAGTCTGGTACAGTCGATATCGTTCGTGAATTATAAGAAAAGATTTAATTAAAATTATTTAATTAAAATAGTACTAGTTTTTTTGTATTTTCAAAAGATCCTTGAAGCGAAATGAATAAAATTGATCAAGCCAACTATGAACATTGATTAATTTCTAATGCTGACAGTCCGTCCGTTTTTCATATTCTTGTTTTGAGATTTACTTTATGAGATTTTTAATAGTCGGACTTAGTAAAATTAATAAGGTCATATATAAAAAATACTTCATTGTGACACTAAATAATTTAACAGAAATATCATCACTCATTGGAAGTTCCAATGAGTCACCAAAAAATATAAAATATAATAAAAATACAATAAATAGTCCTGGTTCCAAATTGGAACCAGGTGGTACAGAACTAGTTTGTAAGTTATCATAGTTAGATAAGTACCTAATAAAGTACAACCTTTGTGGTGCAATGAACAATAGGTGCTGGTTTCACTATCAAGAAATTAAAAAAAGTCACAATCTGCGTAAAGTTCCATTTAGTAAGATAGGTTTATACTACAACGCTTAAATTAAGTAACTAGTAGCAAAATAGTTACATAATTACAATCGCCCAATTGCACTATTTTATTTGATGGTTAAAAGATTGAGAAAATAGCTAAGTTTACAAATATCATTTTGTGTGAAATGTCACAAAATTTACAAAAGCCAAAAAAAAAAGTTAATCGTCTGCAACGGTCTGTAGATAGCTCAACTGTTTCTTATGTATTTTATACATTCCTATGTACATTTTGTAAATACTGTAATAGCCGTTAATTTGTTTGTGAATAAATATATTTTAAAAAAATGTACGTAGTTAATTGTCATTTTCTTCGTTAGATATTCGTCGGATAGATAAAATTGGTTAATGCAAAAGTTAATTAGGTACTTAACCGTAATTGGGCAGCAGTATAAAAATATTGATTAAACTTTCTCAAACTTTACACTTCGTGTTGGATAAAAATACAATTGCTGATAAACTTGTCTGAGGAAAGGGTAACCACCAAGTATTTCTGGTCGATCGCATCACGAAGGTGTGTAAGATCCTATGAAAGCTTTGCACTGGGGGCAGTAGTGGTTGGCAGTCTTGCAAGATCTCATGCAGTATGGGATGATGCAGCCACAGCAGCAACTGAAAAACCACATGAAATCACTCAATTTTGATATTCTAAAACGTATGTAGAGTTTTTTGTGGAAGAGGCCGTTTGGGCACTACTAGCACCTTAATTTTCTTCTCAAAGTAGGTAGATGATGGACGTAGTGTAATACTATACTGGACAGGAAACGCTCCTTAAAGCAACGCATGGATAAACTTTATTGTTTTTACTTATTCACATTCGTTATAAATAATTGAATGAAGCCTTATAGTCAGGACTAAAACTCAGGAAATGACGTTGCAGAAATTTTGCTGACCTTTCAAAATACAATTTTGGTTCAGTCCATATAAATTACAAATATGTACTTCAATTCTATGAAGTGAATATAGCTTGCAAAACGTTATGATTTATTCACAGGTGCAATGTATTCTCGTAGGTAATAGCTGTACAATTCCGCATATTATAGCTAATTGCTTGAAATCTGAGTATAAATTCCAATGAGTAATCAACTTACCCAGCGAGCACACAAAGTGCTGCGGAGACAATATGAGTTCTATTGTTTGGCACGAAGTCCACTCGTGTCACGATCGTTTTATTGCAAGTCGTGCAAGTCGTGCCAGTGCGGCCGGGGCCGAGTTTGACAGGCCCAGTGGTGGCTGGAGGGTTGGTGATGACAGTAGTTCTGGGCGCTGCAGCTGGGACCACGAACCCAGCTGCTGGAGGCGGGTTATCCCCAAAGTATGACGGAGGGGGCACTGGGTTCGGGGATGTCTGCTCGTATGGCGGCGGCAATCCCATTTTGTTTTCCACTGAAAATAACAAAAGAAACTCTAGTGACACTGATATACAATAAATACTAGGCAAATGGTGAATTACACACTTAGTACTAGTTGACTCTATTGCATTACATTAAAGTTTAAATACAGTCGAGGATATATCTCGACAGATAATCACATACTTTGTTTATTTTTGAATGTTGAATCAAACATTATGTACTGCGACTGCGCTGAATCATTGTAACCTCTGACCACACACAACAATGATATAGGCATTTTTGACTTCATTTACTAGAGCGTAAACAACGATATTATACTCATTTATATCTATGTTATAGGTCGATATTTTGAGTATAGATTGTTATCATTTTAAATTATAGTAACAGGTAGCATTTTAAAGAAGGGTCTTATGCTTAGCCTAAGTTACATTATGTTGAAGTGTTGTAGGTACCTGATGTAATTTAGCTATGATGACTTGAACGTCATCGGTTTACAAAGTTATGCAGCACACTAATTTACATACAAACGTTTTATTTTTAAAATTATATGTATGTATACACAAACAAGGTTACTGTCTAGGTGTCAATGGAATTTTAATTCTCGGTACAATAATATTATTTCATAAAAGTTTTATAAAATAACTACTGACAAGAATATTAAATGACATATTTTTACCGACGTAAGCCAAAATAAAACTACATAGTAAAGTAAAAAACTTATGACGTATTTAGGTTCAAAAAATTAAGTAAAGGTTTTTATAAAAAATAACTACTTTATTACTGTACAATAACCTGGAGCTCAATGACTCTGATAACCTTGCCATATCCGTGTTTATTATTTAAATATTTACGTAGCTAAATGTGTATTGCCTAAATGATCTTGATAGTAGGTAAACGCAGTTACCTACGTGTAAAATATTTTAAATGTAACTGATTTAAATTCATACAAATCGAAGGTAGCCCGCCAACGTATTATTGGTTAGTTGGTTAGGTATAGTCGTTTACTTCAAAGCATTTAATATATACCAAAATTATAGTGTCATAATGACTTTGTATATGTCGTCTATGTTCTGTGGTATCGATACATGTTGGTAGATACCTAAAGTATTGGCTATTTGTACACAACCGACTAAAATAACTGTTCAAGTTCACCACAGCATAACCGCAAAACTGCCATTTTATTATACCCAAACCAAAACCGAACAAAGAGGTTTTAGTGCACTATCCACAACCGAATGAAAGTTCAAATTGCAAGAATGAGGCCAGTGGCTATTTAAGGATTTATGTTTACCAAATTCGCAAAAGCGCGTTGGTAAGGACGCAGATCGTTCTGGTGGTGACGGTGGTGTTGGAGACTCTGATTGGTGCCGATGACGGCGGCGACGACGTCTTCTGCGGCCGAACCTACCACGCGTTCGCTCATCTGGGTTCCAAAAATTTTGTATGAGATACTACCTAGTTTAGTATTAGACTTGTATTAGACTTGTTGGTTGGACTGGTTGGTATATCTATAATAGAGATACTGATATATAGGTATATTACACTGGTTTATTTTTCCTAACGTTGCGGCTAAGTAAACATATTTTGGTTCAAAAACGATTCTTTAACCAGGAAACAGGAAATGGAGTTAGCTATGTAAAATTAAAGTAAAATCGTTACATAACGTGTTATTATACTGAATCATACTTGGCATATTCTAGACATTGGTATTTTCCATTGATCACATCATGAGGCCAGAGATGAATAACTAAATGATATGAATATCTACTGAATCGTTTATCTATAAACAAAGACTGTTCTAACATGATAGGAATCCATTCATATCGAAATAAGAAGTGGATCTTTGTTTTAACCTACATATTTATTTATTATGTTTAATTTTACTTGTACCTACGAGCGATATCACGTTTTTGTACCAAAATTGAACAAATTACTGTACGAGCGATATCACGTTTTAGTTTATACGTATTTCGAGTAATTACACTCGTGATATTCAGGGCGTGAAACAAGGCTTTATGAACGCAGAGCTGCTAAGACTGATTTTACGTAGAGCCTCTACCTGAGTTTTTTGCAATAGCATAAGGTGACTTTCAGTACAACTGTGTCTGTATCGCTCAACATTTTCTTATTAATATTATACACTGAAAAAATTATTTAGTTGAATCAACATTTATTCAACCTATTTTTTGTGTTAATATAGAACCTACATAGAATATTTGTTAAATCAAACAAACCGAAATTGTTACTTTTAAAAGGTAAATTTAACCAAACCCAGTGAGGTTGTTTCAACACTGTTTTGAAATGGTAATATCAACTAGTTTATTATAGGTTATCAGAACATTCAACTTTTCAACTATTTTTTTTTGTTGATATAGAACCTACCTTTAATAAATAGTTGAATCAATTAACCTTAAATGTGTTGCTTGTAGGGTAAATTTAACCAAACCATGAGCTAAGTTAGTTTAACACCTACTTGTAACAGGTAAATTTAACCAAACCACCAGTTAGGTTGTTTTAACACTATTTTGAAATAGTTATTTTAACTACATTATTAAACCTGTATTTTTAAGTATATAGTGCCTAAGTTGTAACAACCTAATTTTCATGATAAACTTAACCTGTATTTTTAAGTTGAAACAACTTGTGGTGTTTTGTTAAATGAACCTCTGCTTTGTGGTAAAATCTACCTAGGTCATAATAGTATTTTTGACATAGGTGTAATGTAGATTCGACACGTAGCAATAGGTTAGAATAACTTAAATTAGGTGGTAAAATTAACCTGTGTATATTGGTATTCTTGACTGTTGTAAATGTAGTATTAACATGTGAAATTAAGTTGTAACAACCTAATTTTCATGATAAACTTAACCTGTATTTTTAAGTTGAAACAACTTGTGGTGTTTTGTTAAATGAACCTCTGCTTTGTGGTAAAATCTACCTAGGTCATAATAGTATTTTTGACATAGGTGTAATGTAGATTCGACACGTAGCAATAGGTTAGAATAACCTAAATTAGGTGGTAAAATTAACCTGTGTATATTGGTATTCTTGACTGTTGTTAATGTAGTATTAACATGTGAAATTAAGTTATAACAACCTAATTTTCATGATAAACTTAACCTGTATTTTTAAGTTGAAACAACTTGTGGTGTTTTGTTAAATGAACCTCTGCTTTGTGGTAAAATCTACCTAGATCATAATAGTATTTTTGACGAAAGTGTAATGTAGAATCTACATGTAACAATAGGTTAGAATAAACTAAATTTAGTGGTAAAATTAACCTTCGATATTGGCATTCTTGACTGTTGTAAAGGTAGTATTGACATGTGACATTTAGTTAAAATTACTTGTTATTGGTAAAATCAACCTGCATTTATTAGTAATATCTACCTACAATATAAAGTATTTTTGACAAAGGTGTAATGTTGAAACGATACGCCTCAATAGATTAGAATAACATACTATACAATACAAATCTCTTTATTGCATATACCACAGACATAGTAGGTACAAAAAAAAAGAAACTTAAACTAGAGTAATACAATTGGCGGTATTATCGCTTAAAGCAATCTCTTACTTTTGTACTTACCATGTAGGCTATGAAAAATGATCTGTCCGGTGATCATTATGGTTTGAAACTGGACTATGCCGGCATGATAAGTGCAAATGCTATTCTAACCTATCGCTACATTACATACATACACCTCTAGGTGTATGCATGTAATGTAGCTTTACAACAAAGCCTAATTCAACATTATACCGACTTCTTCCGTGCATGCAGATTGATTTTACAAACATAATATTAAAGTAAATTCTGTATAAACAAGTATTTTTACATTTCAGGTTAACTTATTACTTAGCTAATTACAAAATACTAATATAATATTGACACCAATCAATGCAGGCTTATTCTACAATACACTCTCATGAAAATACTTACCTACCTATAAAGGAAATCTAATTATAGACAATTAAATAAAAAAGTTATAGATCATTATTACACATTTATTTAACCATAAAAAAACATAATAAACACATAATACAACTTATATTATTCAAATGAAGTAACTAGCAAATCGTCCAATACGTATAGACATTTAGCGAGAGAATGTCAAAGTTTGCCAAACAAACTAACAATTATTAGTAGATTTAACAAATACGTTTAGTACCTATGTTTTCAAATGTAATTACCGTTTTCTGGATCGTAGCGTAATGGCCATTTGCCATTAGTTGTTAGGCCTAACAATCGAGTGAATATCACTTTGTTAGGCCTAACAACCAATAATCGTAATCGCTACGATCCAAAAAACGGTAGTAATTACATTTGCATGCCAGACTAGACCTACCGGTAGCGACACTTTTTTATATAAATAATAGAATTTAAGGGTAGTTACCTACAGGACATACTCTGCTATATTTAAAAAAAATGCCTAAGGCCAACAAACAGTATGTACCTGCATTAACGCCAGAATAAAACTTAACCATTACAGTTGACAGACTCACAAACTTAACTTAACTTATAGCTTGTTCATTATGAACGCTAGCCTAAAACTAACCAGCTGCGGAACCTATGTTGCAAGGCCCGACTTTAAACGTCCTGTAGGTCTAGTCTGTCATGCAAATGTAATTACCGTTTTTTGGATCATAGCGTAAAGCCCATTCGCCATTAGTTGTTAGGCCTAACAATAGTTTAATCACCATAGTGATAAAACTTTGTTAGGCCTAACAACCAATAATCGTAATCGCTACGATCCAAAAAACGGTAGTAATTACATTTGCATGCCAGACTAGACCTACCGGTAGCGACATTTTTTTTTATATAAATAATAGAATTTAAGGGTAGTTACCTACAGGACATACTCTGCTATATTTAAAAAAAATGCCTAAGGCCAACAAACAGTATGTACCTGCATTAACACCAGAAAAACCTAACCATACCTAACAATGACAGACTCTATTTCTAAACAACACATCACTAGCACAAAAATCTGTGAGTAATAGATCTGAATGTAATTTACCAGTTTATATCCAAAGTTTTGTTTCAAAATAGGATATTTTGTTATATTTCTTGCAGTTGTTTCGTTTTATCATTATAGTCTTTCTCGACCCGGTACGCTCCTGTTGCCAGCCAGTTGCGCACCTCTTGGAACGGTTCTTTATGGTATTTTAGCCAGATGACCAGCTCATCATTTTCTGAAACCAAAAAGCAGAGGTATGATAAATAATTGCAAAGCGATGTGTAGGTATATTAAACAAACATAATACCTATTATACTAAAGTATTACCGATGATTATGTTCTCTTCGACCTCAGAATCTTGTTTTTCATCATCATTATATTTGCGTTTCCTTGATATGACCCCCTCTTTTTTTAGGACGCGTCTTTGATTGTTATACCTGTCCACTAGTTTTCCTCTGGCAGGAATCGTTTTTTTGTTTGTTACTATGGCCGGGATGTAGTAGGTTTCCTAGAAAAAAAAAAAATATGCAAGGATAGTGAACATGAATAGTGGTATGAACTTGAATCAATTTTGTAAACACACTAGTATGTGTAAATTATGACCATTTTTTTGAAAGGAATCATAACTACGCTTCTACTACTACTGTATGACTTTAAAGATGAAAGATATAGGTATATAATATAACGGAGATACAGATACATATACATAGACAGGAACATGACGCTCACTATTGTCACTAACTACGTCGCACTACGATAACTACGCTTTCTACGACTACGACGACTTTAAAGATGAAAAATATATAATAGGTAGGTATAAGTAATATAACGGAGATACACATCATAGATACCTACATATCGCTCACTATTGTCACTAACTAGGTACGTCGCACTACTATTATTTATTTATACTAGGTAGGTAGGGTACTTGGCAAAGAATGTACTATAGGTATCATAAATAGGCTGGTAGGTATATAAACCTTATGTTCTGTTGGAACAAAGCGAGTGATAGCCTCTGATAAAACAATGAAGTCTTCTTTTTTCATGCACTGATATTTGTTAATATACCACTCCACAATGCTTTTTGTTAGATATGATCTGCTAGTCGCATCAAGCTTATAGCTTGATTTCAGACGGGCCAGAACCAGTTTTCCATAACTGTTCTCATTAAGAATGGTGGGTATATCTATACTCTAAAATAGAACAGTACAAAAAAAGTAAGAAACATGTGTACAAAAAAAAGTAAAAAAACATAAGGAAAACGTGTGTGTCATAATAAAATTATGAAGAATCCAAACTTACATTAAGTATTTGCTTTGGGTCAGCATCCGTTTTTACGCTACAGCATAAGCTACTATGACTAGAGCACGTTGTAGGGCTTGCAGGAGTAGAATTTGTGTCTTCCGATGCAGTTTCCTGTAAAATAATAAACCAAGTTAAAACTTTAGATTTTCTAGTTTTCTCTCCGTGCGACTTAACTTGAGACTTCACGCTGTGACGTCAACAATAAAAACTCAACAGAAATATTATCGTATGATTCAAAACTAGGTAGGTACCAATAAAATACTAATTAAAAATCATTTTTTTAAACAAGCTTTTATTTAAATGCTCTAAAACGAACAAAATAAATTTTGAATGCAATCAAACCCACCATTATATTAAATTATAAAATTTATATTGATATAAATAAAAGCTTGTCGCGCATGAACTTTAGTGGCGTTGTAAGTAGGTTTAAATTCGCATTTTTTTTCTCTTAGAGTCGACTTTCTGTACTTGTACTATTACTTATTCTGTGGTAGTACGTACGTACCTTACTACGCGTAGGTATAAGTTAACATTATTTTTGTGTTAAAATAACATTTTGTGACGTATTTGATATACCCACTACATTTTGTTAGTGCTTCCATAACCTATGGTAAGTAGGTACCTACCTAAATAAATAGGTGATTAAAAAATTTATAATACTAATTACCTATAATTAGAGATTAAATTTAGTACCTATAATTAATTAACAAGTGAGATTAAAATACCTAATAAAAATAATAGAGATAGGTTTACTTACATGGGTTATTTTTTCCAGCTTCCTCACACCGACTCTGAATAATATTCTTTCTTTTATAAGCGGCACTAATTCTTTTAGATCGTTATCCTGTATTTCTGTGAGTAAATCTATAGTGATTTCATTATCTGAAAAACAAAACAAATATTATTACTTAGATACCTACGTAAGTTCCTTAGGTACCTACCAACCTACCACCTAACCTATCGTAGTTTCGGTACACGATCTCGGTAGTTTACTATAAAAAATAACTAGGTACCTTGGTACCTTACCTACTGGCTACTACTAGGTACCTATACTTGTAGTATTATGTGTAGGTATACCTACCTACCTACGTTGCAGTGCCGTCTTATGTCTACCGCCCTGGTTTTCTACTCACCGACACATACCTACCTACATACGCGACGCGCGCCGCACTGTAAATTCAAATGAACTTATACCTAATTGTAGTGTTATAGAGATCATTTTTCTTTAAGTGCGAGCGCCCGGACGGCTTTGTCAAAAGGCGGACGCACAGTTGCCGCGCCGCGCGCCCATTTTAAATGAACTTACACTTTATTGACTTTGACTTAGAGATCATTTTGCTTCAAGTGCGGGCGACCGGGCGGCAAAGTGTCAAAGGCTTAGAGAATTTGCCGCGCGCGTATTATTAAATAAAATTGTTATTTGTGTAGTAGGTAATAAGAGTCATTTTAACTTGCACATCATGAGCAGTATGACAAGCACCGAAAGCGTAATAAAAGTAAAACGAACAATGATTATTGTTGATGACAATTTTTTTTTATTTAATTTTGCGCATAGGTAGGTACGTGTTTGTCGTAACCTGTATATGAAACTGTGCAATGGCGTTAAGTTCAATGAAATATCTAAATATTCATTAATCAGCGCTCGGCAGGCGCCCACGGGCGCTCCGCACCCGGGTGCACCGCACCCCTTGCACCCCCGGGTAAAGACCCTGCTACTATTAACCTAGATTTTATGTAGATTGCACCTAGAATATGTGGTAGAAACAATACCACATATTCTAGGTGCAATCTACATAAAATCTAGGTTAATTTAACTTATTACTTCTTGTTCGTATTAGGTTACCTAGGTAGGTAACAGCACTGAGTAGGTACTCAGTGCTGTTTTATGTACTGAGTACATAAAACTACTACGAGCTACATAAAATCTATGTTATGTTACTTACCTACTTGTAGATAAATTACTTATTTAGCTACAATTAGTAATTTCATCATGATCAGACTGGCGTTTCATACATTATATTATGTAAGGTAAGTACTTACCACAAAAAATTTTAATTGTCTCTTCAGATAAACCCCAGTCTCGGAGATATACTGGCACCAGTGATTTCTCAAAATCTTCCATATTTACTTAAGGTACCACTGAATCAACGATACGTATCACTAAACTCACCTTTTATTTGGTTTGTTCTATTAAACCACTTTTAGCAGTGGCATTTATTAATTCAAATTAATAAAGTCTAACGTATAGTAGGTACGTCGCGGGCGCCGGCGCCGGCGGCGCCGGGCAGACTAAACAAACGCAACGAACGCGCACTTGCGGAGTTGCGGTTGGATTTGATTGAAGTCAACAGTGTTGCCAGGTCACATTTTTACAGTACCCTTGGCTTGGTTTCAATTTACCCTAGATTCTGTATAATTTTGAAAATAAACATTAAATGTAATGTATTGAGAAATACATCGATGTTCCTAAAACATCGATTGTTTTCGCAATGAATGTTTAGGCCTTAAAGAAAACTAAGTAAGAACAAGGAAAAATATGTATTAAAATTCACGATCACACAGCAAATAACCAGCTATATTTTATTAATTGCTCTAGTTGTCATTGTCATTATAGTGTCGCTTGGTCAATAAATTAAGTAGATTAGCTAAATTGGGTTATTTCAGGGCCAATACTTGTAAATAAAATTAATAAAAAAAACCTAAAACTATACAGGGTCCGTAACTGTATAGTATAGTATAGTACTGTAGCCCATTCATTATAAGATCTTCACACGTTATGGAATGCAAATAAAGATATGAATATAAAGCCCCTTAAAAATCCTATTCCACTTATTTACCGCCTAAATTTGGGGGGTTATATATATTAATACCCTTTAGTTGGGAACCCTGTTTTGGTTTTAATTTTGCTATGCGGCTCCGCGGCAGCGGCAAAGGAAACCTAACCAATTCAACCGTATTTCTCACGAACTAGGTACTAATGCTATCAACTTGAAATTTGGAACAGTTTTTGTCTAAAAAATCGAAGTGGGGCTACTATGGTATGTGGGGTATCATATGAAAGAGCGCTATTTGCACATTCTCAAGCACTTATTTTTTTTACGCTGCATATAGCGTATAAAATATAAGTAGTTTTTGAGTTTTGACGAAAAATTAAAAAAAAACCGTCCCTTATCTCCGAAGTTTGCATAGAAAAAAAACTGAAATTATTTCATGGCACATGGGGCGGCGATGAGAGGCTGATATTTAAAAAAATGAAAAAAGAAAAATTGCCCGGTCCAGGATTTTAGCGTGTGAAGTGGTGAGGTTTTTACACCATGGCAGCTAGCTGGCCTCTTGTTGTATGTACAGGTCAAGTGGAGTTATTTATAGGGCTATCTCCATGGCTGCTGTTGGGGTGGTTTTCATGCAGCCAGTGATAGCTTAAAAGGCTTGTCGCTGGAACCATTGGAGTCCGGTGATGGTGGTCGAGAGTTCTGTCCTCGTTCACCAAACCAGAACGCCATAATATGCCAACCTTGGCCTGATCACCGCTTTGTATAGCCATATAGTAATCTTTGGAGAGAGCCCCCCGGTCTTTCCTAACATTTTTGTTTTACATTGGAAGAGTGCATTGTGCACTTGTTGAGATTATAGTCAAGATGATTTTCCAGAGCAATTTGCTATCAAAAATAAGTAGTTGACCTCTTCTTGAATATTATCAGTTTCGCTTTTCGGGATTAGCCGATAGCTAGTGCTTTGAACACCAAGCTCGCGCTTGTTTTTGATTTTCTCATGAGATCACTTAAGATGCCCTCGAATTTCCCCGAGGACCTTGCGAGTCTGTTTTTGCAATCAATTTTGTAAATTTAGCTACGTTCGCTTGTTGATACGACTTATGCAATATAGTTGAATTAAACATTATTTATTGTTTTTTTTTAATTTCTAGCAAAAGGTTAAAATATTTTTGTTATTTTGACTAAATGTATCTGTTGATTCTACTATGTAATGAAATGTTAGGTGTTGACAACTACTCACAATAGTCATTTTAACCAATTTGCTTTGTTTATTAAAATATTTGCAAATAGTTGAATCAATTTTGTAAATTTAGCTACGTTCGCTTGTTGATACAACTTTTGCAATATGGTTGAATCAAACATTATTTATTGGTTGTATAAATTTCTAGCAAAAGGTTAAAATATTTTTGTTATTTTGACTAAATTTATCTGTTGATTCTACTATGTAATGAAATGTTAGGTGTTGACAACTATTCACAATAGTTATTTTAACCAATTTGCTTTGTTTATTAAAATATTTGCAAATAGTTGAATCAATTGCGTAAATTTAGCTACATTCGCTTGTTGATACAACTTTTGCAATATGGTTGAATCAAACATTATTTATTGGTTGTATAAATTTCTAGCAAAAGGTTAAAATATTTTTGTTATTTTGACTAAATTTATCTGTTGATTCTACTATGTAATGAAATGTTAGGTGTTGACAACTATTCACAATAGTTATTTTAACCAATTTGCTTTGTTTATTAAAATATTTGCAAATAGTTGAATCAATTGTGTAAATTTAGCTACATTCGCTTGTTGATACAACTTTTGCAATATGGTTGAATCAAACATTATTTATTGGTTGTATAAATTTCTAGCAAAAGGTTAAAATATTTTTGTTATTTTGACTAAATTTATCTGTTGATTCTACTATGTAATGAAATGTTAGGTGTTGACAACTATTCACAATAGTTATTTTAACCAATTTGCTTTGTTTATTAAAATATTTGCAAATAGTTGAATCAATTGTGTAAATTTAGCTACGTTCGCTTGTTGATACAACTTTTGCAATATGGTTGAATCAAACATTATTTATTGGTTGTATAAATTTCTAGCAAAAGGTTAAAATATTTTTGTTATTTTGACTAAATTTATCTGTTGATTCTACTATGTAATGAAATGTTAGGTGTTGACAACTATTCACAATAGTCATTTTAACCAATTTGCTTTGTTGTTTAAAATATTTGCAAATAGTTGAATTAATTTTGTAACTTTGACTAAGTTCATTTGCTGATTCAACTTAACATTATGTTGACATTACCGAATTATTAGTTAAATTGACCGCTATGCGATTATACATGAAAAAATATGTTAGCTTAACCCATTTTTTTGGTTGTAACAACAATTAGATTTTAACTTTTTTTAATTTGTTCTATTAAATGTAGTACTACGGTTGTCACAACGTAATTTATTGTTGCCTCAACTGTTAAGGAATCAACATTCAGAAATTCAACTATTAGTTTTCTCAGTGTAGAATACAACAATTTTCAATACAATGTTTTATTTTATGTGAGATTATTTCAAGGTTTTTTTTGTTCCTTTAGATGTTTTTTTAAAGAAATTATATTGTTCTGAAATGTAAAGCCTTAGTAACAGTATTGCCGTTGGTTTAGCGAGATAAATCGTGACGTAGCTTTATCTATTTCGAAACCAGTTTACTTACTTGTTGCGTCCATAATTGATGATGAAATTCAACCTTCCAGCCGATTTTCTAATCACTTGCTAAATATTTTGCACAGGCACAATTTATCACGCACTTGTAGGTCTTTTTTACTTGATATATAAAGAATTTTTAATTTAATGGTGATTGGATGGATCCACTTTACGTTCTCTTTCGGTGTTTACGCCGAGAGTGAATGCACTCTGAGAGTGCGCGGGCGCTTGCGTCACACGGTAGAGTGAGTGAGACCTCCAACCAAGTTGCTTAAGTCATGGCGAGCGATAAAGACAAAGAACATTCGACGTCACGTTAAGGCTGAGAGCTGGGTAAGTTGCGCTTACATCACTGTACCCAAATATTTTAGGCCCGTTAATAAGCTATGTAAAGTAATTTATTACTTATTGTGTAGAAAAAAAAATGCTAAATTTACTAACATAGCTATTTCAAGGTTGTCTGGTAGAGATCACTTTTTAGCAATAAGGCCGCCCATTACAGTTTAAATTTAAACATATAGGAACTTAATCCTATACTTATGTTTAAATTGAAGTTGTGGTGTGCAATAAAGTATTTTCTATCTATCTATCTATTTCGGTTTCATTGTTTTAGTTACATAAACAGTTAGGATAAATATCTGTTTAAAGTTATACATATATGTAGTTGTTGCAACATATTCCATATTTGCTTGTTATAATAATTTTGCTCATTAACAAGTACTTATACATTTTTATTCCAAGATAATTAAGTATAGTGATATTAGTGACGTTATTTTCTGTTGGGCAATAATACTTGTTGAGTGACGTAATTGTGCAAGTGCGAGCTCTTGGTTGTTTACGTTGTACCAGCTTGCTCGCTTCCCACGTATTACAATAGCAATTACTTAGTACGCAACGTTCAAGTAACAATCGAAACAAAGTATATAGTACTCCTTAATCTATAGTGCATGTAAGGATTGAAATTTGGCATGCAACTGCACAGGTATTCTTGGCTATTGTCTATGCCCCACGTATTGTCGCCAAATGGATCGTAAAACTTTATATGGGTTACGTGGAACATTGATCCTTTTGGACCACACAAGTTGTAACTTTAAGAATAGTAGCTATAAATTTGCAATTTATAGCAAGTCGTTGGCAACTAAGTAAAACCTTGATTGATACTTAATATACCTACCTATAATTAGTAAGTTCTAAATTATTATTATAAGTAGTTATTTGTTCCCATATGATTTGTAGAATGTCACAATGGAACATGGGCATGGAACAGGTTGTTGAATGACCCTGAATTTGATTTTTGAATCCACGCAACCAATGCATAGTAGTATTATTTATTATTAGTTAAGAGTAAAGGTAATAAAAAGTAGTAATAAATAGTTATCGTGCCGTTAATTTCCGCCGTAGCAAATAAAGAAATACTCGTAGGTGTCAGACAGCTGTAGGTGCAGTTGAACATAGGTTCATAGACTGTTAAACTCTTAAACCTTATTTTGCCGGAAGTTCCTTATTTCTCTCGGTATCAAAATGTCTGAGATAATGATGAGAGATGAACATATCTACTAGATAACACATTAATGTGTTACCAACCATTGGATATCATATATATATTTTTTTTGGGAAAGCAAAAAGCTTGAATATTTTACAATATAAAATGGATAATAATAAAAAAGCCCTAATAGTTTGCACAAATAGAATGAGACCATCTAAACTAAATTAACGCCATCTGTTGGTGAATGCTTCTGATAGAATTTGTCTTAGGGTTCTCGGAGGTTGTGTTGGTTGCTGGTTGACATCGAGTACACATTAAATCAGTTCGGCCACAAGAGGGCGACCATTGGAAAAACAGAAAATGCGCGCGTCTCGTTACATAACGGCAGCAGAGGGTTGTGGCGCGCGCAGACAGGCGCGGGGCGCGGGGCGATCGATGCGCGCCCGGGGGGAGTCAGTCGAGCGGCGAGAGAGCGACATGGCGGCGCGCCCAAACCGCGCGGCGGCCCCGCGGCCCTGGCCGCGAGAGTAGGTCGCCATGCGCGATGCGGTATGAGGCAGCGCCGCGCCCGGCGGGCCGGCCCCCGCTAGCGGCGCCGCCCCCGCCATGCGAGCGCCGCCGCTGCTGCTGCTGCTGCTGATGGCGGCCGCGGGCCTGGCCGTGAGTCCGCTCGCGCGCCTCAACCCCTGGCTGAGCGCGTGCGACCTGGAAGAGGAGGGAGCGGGCGGCGAGCGAGAGTGCGGGGGCGCGGCGTGCAGCGGCGGCGGCGGCGCGGCGGATGTGCTGAGGGGGCGCGACGTGCCGCATCTGTGCGCGCTAGGAGCCAGTGCACGCGCCCGCCGGCTCGCCGATCTACGGCTGCGCGCCTGCTGCGAGCGCTCGCCCGCCTCCGCGCTGGACCGCGGCGCGCGCGCCGACGTGCAGGCCGGCGGCGAGCGCTGCCAGGACACGCTGCGCACGCTGCTCCAGCTCGACGCCATGGTGGCGCGCGTGCACTGCGACTTTGTCGACATCCTCACGCGCTATGACTGCGACCAGCCCTACTCCATACACACCTGTGACGAGTGCCAGGTGAGTGCATACCACCACCGATGTGCACGTGCTGCATGCTGTTTACCCGCAGTTCATACCGATCCAGTTCATACCTAGTGCTTACATTGAACGTTTAGTTCGAATTTTATTGGATGAAAGTCAGTGCATACATGGTAATTAAGGTTAGCGAAATGTTCCTTGAGTGTTTCTCGACAGTAAAAATTTAACCTAAAATTGAACCTAAGTAATCAAATCAGTGATAAGTATGAATTAAGAAACAATACGAGTAGCAAACTTGTAATGAAATACAGCCGTATAACAACTCCAGAGCCGCTGCGTAACCCGCACCGGTTTGCGATTATATTATTTGCGTGTATCGATCCGGTCGGGTGAGACACGTTTCTTAACCTAGTGTAGTGGCAGCGGCACGGGCCGCGAGCGGAGCCCGGTGGCTGGTGAGGCGGTGCCGAGGTGTGGGTGATGGATCCACACCCGCAAATCTAACGCCCCGCGATTTGTCACAGCCGAATGTGCGTGACAGGAGCTTTCAGCCACGCTACTGCACACTGTAGATTACCCAAGGCGGTTAGCAACAATACTAATAAATTCTCGTCGTTGACAGTGATATGCATGGGTATGACATAGGCGCAGTTATTCGTATTATCACTAGCAAATGATTGGTTTCATGTACTGTTTACCTTTTCGTCTAAGAAAAAAAGTATGCTGACAATCGAACAACGTAGCTCGAATAATGTATTGAGTAGGTTACATATTATACCTTCCATTATCACTAAGCTCTCCGTAGTTAAGTTGAAAAACATCTAAAAGATAAAACAAAGAAAACAGGAATTGAAAGCTACTTAATCAAAAGGTCACAAGAAAAGGTAGGAATAAGGTGTAGGTTGATTGAATAAATACTATAAAGGTCAACGTATATAAAGTAAATACAACTCCGATTACCATAATCTTATGATACCATAGAAGTCTTCAAACGAACACTTCTCCTTGTCGTGAAATATTTTTACAACAAAAATACTTAATTGAATGCAATTTTATCCTGATTACGTAGCCTGCTATAACAAGCGAAGTTCCACGTAGAACATGCAATAACAATAATGGTTTGATAACTATCTCACACCCTGTTCGTTGAGAGTCCATTACTCAGTGTTGCGATTCTGGCACACCTCTCTTGTTTCATTACTTATTACTCTAAACAATACCTAGTTACTACCCCTCTGTATTATAAAAAGTTAGCGTTGACTTTATGTCACTATTACGTATGGTAATTAGGACATCGGGACTGCGCTAACTTTTTATAAGATATACTTACCTATTTTTTGTGCTACATCGTAGACCGCATCGTCGAGATCGCGGTCAAACGCTTGCCTATAACTTGTAAAAAAAAAGACCGTACGTGTTTAATTATACGAGCATGTTAATAAACACGGCATCTATTTTCACTTACAAAAATGACTGATTTTTCAACATTCAGCACGTATCTTGCCTCTAGAACAGAAACAACAATAATTATTATGGGACAGCTTGTGGTTGGGTAAGAAAAGTTTGAAGCGTGTTGGTTATGAGGGAGCGGGCTACTAATTAGACCAGGGTTCTGCCTAAACCTCTGACCCTGAAATAAAGTGTGTTGACCACTTAAGAAACTCTTAAATAATACCTTTTGGATATCAGATTTGAAATATTGTAAGAGAGAAATTAATAAAAAATATGCATTTATTTGAATCACATCATAACTCAAAAATCAATTACAGACTTACCTATACGAAGTTATTGCTGTATACATAATATACATAAAAAACCATGCACTAAATATTTACTTGAATTCATTTCAATATTTGATATCTGGAATACTTAGAGCCATCAACATGAAATAATTAATTACTTTCCTATTTGTCAATTCAATTTCCTGATATTATTTTTCAATTCAATAATTTTTGTTCAGGTAAAAGCCTCCTCCATATTTTCCATATCTTTTGCTCTATAGTGATATCTATCCCGTTTGCTCTTGTTATTTCCTTTACTTCATTTTCACATCTTCATACAATATACTTATTTTTATTTACATAGATTCGCGCCAAGTGGTTACTGTTTTTTTCTATATCTCTCTTTTTTTTTTTTTTTTGGAAAACAGATTATAAACTACAAACGGAAATAAATTTGAGACATAGATGACGTAGATGATTTCAGTTGAAATGTCATTAGCCAAAGGAAAGTTATGCAATCATAGTATTGGTACTCCTTACTCACTAGATTATTTTCTAAATAAAACCTTTACTATAAATAGTCGTGACTCATTGATGTCTGATCTATAGTAAGAAATAGATCGTGAATGGGCAGGTGCATGGTGTCAGCTTTATTTATGTTAATAATATCAGGCTTTTGTGCCTCATAAAGTGATGTTTTTAAATGACGTGAATGTTATTAAACATTTGTGTGGTTTTATGTATAATGTCCTTTAACAGTAGGTACTCAAATTACAGTGAAGTATGTACTGAAAAACATTATCTCTGTAACCGTATTTTAATGTAAAATGTGTGAAAATCTTAATTTTAGATTTTCACACATGTTGCGTACAGTTAAAAAGTGTGATACTTTTAATTTGAAAAAAAATGTTTCTTTTTTAAATAGAACAAGCAGATTACCCGCTCAATGCGGGTTATACCTAAAACATATAATAAGTATGTGAGTATTTTTTCGAGGGCTGATGAGTATCTGGCCCTGCGTATCAGCATTGCTATTTAGCGCCGCAATGCAGCCAGTATCTTGGGTACACTTCCGATTGGTACTGATTTGGACCAGTTGAGCTATCTATAGATCGTTTGCAACAGTTTGTAGATAGCTCTACTGTTATCTATGTATTTTTAAATACCTACCTATGTTCATTTTGTAAATACTGTAAAAGTCGTATGTATGTTAGTGAATAAAGTAATATGTTATTCATAAGTTAAGCTTGAATTACAAATGATTAAATACATAAAACATTCGCTTTCATACTAAAGCACAGTTCACAACCAGTAAAAATAGAAAAGTCTAATAACCTCTATACTTACCAAGAACGGAAATATTATAAATATATTTCTGTAATATTTTCGACC
The DNA here is from genome assembly GCA_932527185.1 of Ecliptopera silaceata. Taxonomy (NCBI): domain Eukaryota; kingdom Metazoa; phylum Arthropoda; class Insecta; order Lepidoptera; family Geometridae; genus Ecliptopera; species Ecliptopera silaceata. Next base: position 6,865,560 of record OW052193.1, on the reverse strand, counting down.
GTAACGCTCATGTGATGACAGTTTATTTAAGCAAATAGAAGATAACAGCCTTGCAGGCAGCAAGCCAAGACATCAGGAAATGCAAAAATATAAGCAGAAATTCTTTAAATTCAATGTGTCCAATTTGGCTCAAATACTACTTGTAGGTTTTCTATTCAGTCTTGGTTCTGAACATCGTTATTTGTATTTTCATGTAAAATACAGTACCCCAAGTAGGGGCTGCTTGGATCTCTATACAAAATCAGTGGCGTTCGGCGATTAAGTCTCTACGATCTGTGTGTGCACAAACTCGTACTTGGGGTCCTGAAAAGTATAGATATCTACTGAAATGTATGTACATATCAAGGAAAAATGGGTTGTATGTTGAACGAAAAATTACAAAATATCACACTAAGTCTTTGTACTAACTGTACTAAGTAGCTTTTTGTTAACGATTCAAGATCTCGTACTACTTGTTAAAAAACAAGTTTCATGCAAATTGATTCATTGCCACGTTATGGAAATTCATAATTATTTTACCTATTATTGCAAAAATATTACAAGCTTTGCTTAGTTTGGGAGTAGAGTGTGATGTGTAAAATGTCTTTTTCATATTTCTTCTTATTAGATGTACTTTGCTTAACAAAACTTAAAAAAACTACACATTTAATTCCTATGCCTCGATACCAAATCAAATCAAATGGCTATGTTTTTATTATGCTAAAATAATAAGTAGTATAATGTTATTCCAGGTTCCAAAAAGTACCTACTCTGGTGGTAACCGGAGTAGGTACCCTCAATCATACCATTCAATATATAAAAGGTATTTTTTATAGGGGTATTAGTGAACATGGAATGTGAGAGATATACCATCTGTATCGTATTTTCGATCAGGCAAACAATAGCAAAGCTCAGAAGGGCCAAAGGTTTACATAATGTAAGTACTAAGTATTACTGTGCCCGGAAAGTGGGTGGCGTGTCCACAAGCATTTCCTGCTGTAGAGACCTTACCTGCGTTTAAATTGAACATCTGAAAGCTTTTAACCATTTTCCACAACGTTAACTTAAACTATTATGGTATCTTACACTGTAGTTTCGTTACTTACCTATTACTATTTTAATGTCACGTGCACCTAGTTTTTTTTCAACAAAAAAAAAATGATATACTTACACATATTAATTTAACATTTTTTTATTCGCTTTTTATAGAATATGTGTTGTTATTTATAGAAAATTATTCATAAATATTATTATTAACTAAGAACGACAACACGAATTCGAATGAAATATTTTGAATTCACAAGTCGTGTAATAAAGCTATTTCTGAATAAGTTCATGGGTCTACTATATTTAATAAATATTGAAAGTGCTTTTCTCATTTTAAGTGTAGGTAGGTAGATACATTAATAGCACATTTTGTCGATATAAGTTATTTTCTAGGTTATCGGAATACTCTCTCTAAATACTTAATGGGCTGGCACTGGCCACATTATGACCCAAAATTGTAGATATACAGTCGATCCATTCATGCTTCTAGGCTAGGGACTGTGGGGCAGTTTTGACGTAAGCAATACGATGAAGTGCATGCTATTTTCAAAATGTATTCCATCAGAGTTTAGGTTCATATTTCGATTGAAAATCGATGATTGAAAAATAATCATTGTTTTAATTTCATGACATGTATTTTATAAAAAAAAAATATGTTAAGTTTTACTTAAAAACATAATTATTTGATTAAATCTAATAACTAGAATTTTATTAAGAATTCAAAGACTTTAAAACCTTACAATAAATGACTAAGCTTGTAAATAGGTATGTTTATATAATTTTGGCTATAGTATAAGCCATACTAGTAATGCTTTTACCATAATTTTAGTGACATTGTAATTCACAGACTGTTTTTGCTCTAACCCTATCTTTTTTTTTTTTTTTGGTCTTATATCTTACCCAAACGAGGAATTGGGTTGACTCATTCTCGTTTCACTCTCGTTCTTCATAGTGATTATCTAATTATTCTGGCGACTTCAAGCGAGTCATAAATCTGCTCGAATAGGTAAGATAAGTCAGTTTGAGTGTGGAAATTGACTAAAAGCAAAGTACGGTTGTGAAGCAGGGGCCGGCTCGCAATGAAGTTTCATTCAAAAACACGCCTCGGATTGAGGTTAAGTGGCGGTGCGCAGGCGTGCGGTCCACGCATGCGCCCCTCCACCTTCTAGCCCGCAATGATTTCATCCACCTTTCAGTATTTTGAATTTACTTTTTTACTACAATAACATTTACTTACTATTGTAACTGCTACAAAATATTTTATAGTTCTAACTAAACTTTGATACTTAGCTATTTCAGTAGATAGTATTATCTAACGTTCCTATTACGTAACTTCGGAAACTACAGATTCTCAGCTGCAATTTAAAGCTGATATCCGTAATTTTTTGCGTCTTTACGCGACCCTTAAGTCAAGCCGTCATGTCCAGTCAGTGACCTAAAAAAGTAAAGAATGGACGCACTCAAAAGGCTTTTTAAAGAAACCGATACCTGAAGATGACAAATTCACGGATAAAAGAGGTCCCAAATATTAGTAGAACGTAGGTACCGATCTGAGTGGTGCTGCAAGACAAAGGGAACAATAGGCAGGGGAATTACGGTCTCTCAAGCCTTTCAGGGCAAGAATTCTTGCGGATCCTTCATTACAATCTGCGCTGGGGTAATTAGGTACACTTTATAGCATTTTTCATTTCAGAGTCTTGCATGTTTACAAGATAAACTTATCGAAAGCGAATATGATTATTGTGATATTTGAATTTAAAAACCCGAATACAAAAATCGTTTAATTAAGTACACGATTAAAACTGATTTCAGAATAATTCTACCTCAACAGAATTAACTGAAAATAGAACTCATGAATAATTTCATGAAATATGTGAGTGTTCAATACCTAATAGAAAAGAGTCACATACCTATTAAAATAGGCATAAACCAAAATTTTTTGCACCATTTTTTATTTCAATTACGTGTTACTCGTAGTATTTATTACATAGTAGTTATTTATTCTAACCCACTTTATGGATACTCTGTCATCGCACACATTGAATGACAAGTAATATTAAAATTCCCGAATGTGTGAATGTGGGTCGTACGTACTGCAACTAGGTCAGGGCGCCGCGCGCCGTCGTCCCGAGTCAGACGAGCCAGACCACGGAGTAGAGACAACCGTAGAAGCGCTGAGTGGTTAACTTTATTAACATACTGCAGGACGCTGGCCATGTGTTAAAAGGAAATTCCATTTTAGGAAATATTTTGCCCTTAAGGTGATACCTCTCGCTCTAGCGGGAAATTCAATTGAACTGTTATATCATTTTTATGATGAAACAGAGTAATTTATTTTGGATTATAATCCAAAATAAATTACTCTGTTTACTTCCTACTAATATTATAAATTCGTAAGTTGAATACTGAATGGATATGGATAGCCTTATGTACATATCCTTATCCATTATGTAGTTTTTGCGTGAAAGAATAACAAACAGACATTAATTCATCCACACATATAGATTGCATGTATTATATATGATTTTAATGAACCTACAATAATTGGGCATAACACCAGAATAGCATGGGCTAAAATTTACAAAAATATTGTTCGTAAGACAAGCAAGACGAAGTCGCGGGCACCAGCTAGTAGTCAAAAAAAAGCAAATTGAAATAAAACACCATTAATCTTATAAAAAATGAACGATTTTTTTTGCAAGTGTTATTACAGTTCTACTATTGCCACAAAAGTAAATAAAGTTTATACTAGTATTATTGCTACAAAAGTCAGTGCTACAAAATAACGTTAAAATAGCGAGTGCGCCGACGTTTATTCTCCACATCCGAGTCGTTTACACTCCATGACCGGGAAAGCTCCGTTGCTGGGAAATGCGATTTCTCGAATATATTTCACTACAAACTAGCTTGCTACTAGAACAGTTGACGCGCAATATTAGGTCCGTTTTTCTAACAAATACGCTGTAACCGGTTTTTGTGTGCACATTTGTCTTTTCATTTAACCCTTTTTCTTTGATAAATTCGACGTTCATTAGTAATGTGTCTATGTTTGTAGCGTTGATGCTTTAAGCTTCTTATTTATTTGTTTAACTTCTACCCACGATGATAGTGTCCGCATCCCTTTTATCTTCTTTTAATACTTCACATTTAAAAACCCTACATCCAAATCGTAAGTAGATTGAATGTAATTGGGTTTTGTTTATCGCTACTTTTATTACATAAAATAACGAAAAATATGTCGATAACATTACGCTTCTAAAGTAATTAAGCATGTCCATACAGTTTGCTAAACTATATTATAATAGTCGGTTTAGCAGCCCGATGGGTTTATGATATCAGTGGCGCGCGGTCGCGATTGGAACTTGGCCAGAAGAGCCTCCGGAGATGGACGACTAACAAGTTCGTATTATGGCGGTAATATGGAGCATAAAGGTTCCAGCTCACCATCTGTGGGTAGGTTTCGGGTCAGTTGCAGCTGTGCTTATTATATTCCTCTAGTATACTATGTATTCTGTTGTGAATGTCTTCACCGCATTTTATGTTGGCTTACGTTCTTTACTTTACTTTTACTGTAGATACCTATAGAATGTCGCTTGAGAATAGTTTTAGGGCAAACGTATTATAGTAAAATAACAATTATTTTAAATGACTCGGGTAGAGCTTGTTTGTCAATGAATAGTTTGATTGATAGTACGAGATATTTTTTCTATAAAGTACCTTAACCATGTGAAACAGCTCAATATTAACAGTCGGTGATTTTTTAAGTTATTTACAAACAAGTTATTTAAATCATAACATGCTTTGTTTCCATCTAATTTCAGATATTAGATTTATTTAGACGTTTGTTTGCAAAGACTTTTATTTTAGAAAATTGTAAAATTAATGTCGAAGTAAACCAAGAATTTGTTATGATATTCGTTCTGAGTTCTCTCCACTTATTTGTTGTAAATAGGCGTCCTTTTCACATTTCAATCCATACAGCGATAACCGCAGAGGAAAAATGACGATCCTAAAGAGTTTCTGGGCAATGTCCCTTCACCCCATAGTCCTTTCCGTGATGGCCAATGCGCCATAAGTAATAGTCGATCCGAGTCTAGACACTAACAACCTGACAAATAAATTGGTTTATTTTATGTTATGTTTGGGTTTTCGTCTCGAATTTGGTGAAATACTCACTACTCTTACTCGGATATTCCAAATAGTAAACATCATATCGATCTTTGTGAGATGTTTCATGCGTATAATTTTTTTTGTTTCTCAGAAGACTTCCGTTATGTTTTGGCAAAATATGTTTATATTTTTATATTGCTTTTAAAATAAAAACAAAATGTTATGTAATGAAAGTACTTACTTGTGTACACTGATAAGTATAAGTATTTTAGTTTTGTAGTACTAACACAACAAACTACGTAACGGACGTAACTAAATCATATCAGCTAAACATGCCTAATAGAAGTCTACTATGAAATACACAAAATCGTACATTATGTACCTGACTAAGTAGAGTAAAGCTACGCCTTGATAAAGTGAAGAGTCACTTGGGGCTTGTTTGCATACACGAGCACAAGACTACTTCGCAAATTAGTTATCTTGTAGGAACACGGTAGTCGACCTGCATATACCTACATATACCCTGCATGTAATTGAAATTAGCCAAAGTTTCTTACTAAATATAGTTTTTTTTCGGTTCATTTTTTTTTAACTTAGCAAGGTTTTTTATACTTTTCTTGCAAAAATGAATGGTGTTCTAATTTTAGCTTTCCAAAGTGGAAATAGTAGCTACGAAATAACGTGGTATAAGCTAATGAATGTTTTTTCGAACAAAGCAAAAAAATAACAAAATAACTTCAGTGATCATTGTCAAACAGATGCGGCATGTAACGACTTTTAAATGCATTTTAAACTATGTATTATATACGTAACAAATGTTACAAAATAACGGTGGAAAACCGGGACGTGGTAACATGGCTTCAAATGTAAATTCGTTGGTAAAATGCTTTTATAAAATGTTTTTTTGACCTGTACCCCAAGTACGAGTTTGTGCACACACGGATCGCAGAGACGCAATCGCCGAGCTCCACCGATTTTGTATGGAAATCCAAGCTTATCAAAAAGCCTACTAGGGGCGCTGCTTCGATTTCCATACAAAATCGGTGGCGCTCGGCGATTGCGTCTCTGCGATCCGTGTGTTTACAAACTCGTACTTGGGGTACTATTTTGTTTGTTAAAAGTTACCAAGCTATAAAAAATTCAAACTGCTATCGCAGAATAATAGTGAAAGCTCTAATATTAGTATGGTTAAACTTACGTAAATTTTAGGTCAGCACTTACAATCTTAGCGTTATAATTGAATGGGGTGTCATAGTACATACATGGTTTGTTAGCAAAAACCTGCATAACGTTTTTTTTTCATTCAATTTTTTTATTTGCAACTTTTATTTTTGGATGAAAATATAGGCTGGCGTAATTTGACTAGCTAGTATGCGTAACTTTTGCTGTTTTATAAGTTTGAAAATTAATTTTTTTTTTGCGCCCGTAGCATGCTGCTACGGAGAGTAGACCACGACAGGAAAAAAAAAATCTATGGATGGCAATTTACAGCATTTGTTGTGTTAATTTGTACGGCCACAGCGTTTTGGCGGGATAAATAAGCAGTGAATATCTATTGGTGTTTTATTTTGTGATTTGGTGTCGAAACCGGACGAGGCCATTGCGTCAACGTCCACATACTCATGTATTTATTAATGTGTTGCATAAATTATTTTATGCAACGCTCGTTTAGCGACGGGGAAATTACTGCGCCTTACGAACCTACTATTAGTTACTTTGGAAGGTTTCTTATTATATATTGAGATGAGCGCGCTCGCGCCGCCATACTCTTTGATTGTTAATTTAAAGTACGGTTTCGTCCGCATATGTTGCTTTAAACTGTTTTACGGTACGCAAATCTGAATTTATATATTCGGTTACTCTGGTGTGCAGCTTTATAACTCAATACTTAATGTTTTCAATCATTTATAAATTTTATACCGACCCTACGACAGCAAAATTACAGAACTAAAATACCTACTCTTAGGTAGTTTAGGTACATCAAAAGTGTATTTTTTAGTATTTAACGGACGCATTGTGCTTTTTGACAGCGTATACGCATTAAAGAAATTTATTTTTAAATTGAGATAGTATACGAAACTTGGTAATTCCAAGCGAATTCTCTGAATGGACAAGCACAGAGAGTGATTCCAGCAGGTAGAAACGTTGACATACGTGTGAATAGTTCAAGTTCACTATTGCGATATAGGTATTTGCAATTCTCGGGAAATTGATGTTTACCAATACTGAACGAGGTCATTGACCGGTCGTATTTCTCATGTAAGTTACATAGTTTCTAGTGTCCTATGTATTACATAGGTCACTAGAAACAAGTAAGTGGATAGTAACTCAATTTGCATGTCACCGTGTTTTGTATGCTACTGATCAAACAAGTATTCTACATAACCATTGATCGCATGCTCTATATAAAGCTTTGTATTGCTTTCACCGGTCTAAATATGAAAAAAATTTTTTGATTATGTAGGTAAGTCAAACACTGAAGTTGGAACTTACTCGTAGATAAAGTATACCAAAAATAAAGACTAACGGCTGTATGTAACACGAGCTTAGTTACCAAAAGTTGTTCGTTATAATTAGAAGGCGGTAGCTTGAAAATTAATACCTCTTTCTGGCGGCCGGAACGCTCATAGCGCTCGTATGCTCGGTAATGACTTCAGTGTCTACCTATTTCATTTTACAGTTGTTTGCGTACGCGGAGCTCATACCACTCTATACAAATCACATTAAGTTTCTACTACGTCTAATAGCCTAAGAGCCTGTGAACGCCATACCTTCATTTTAGAACGGCTGATAGTTTATCAGCTGATGCTCCCAACACAGCCGGTTAGCTACCAAAGCCACGATGACCAAACCTTCATATTGGACCAACGTTTTTACAAGTTGTGAGCATCCGCTGACAAACTTTCAGCCTTTATAAAATAACGAAGATCTGGCGTTCACAGTCTCTTATTCTATACGCTGCCAAAACTTAAAATGTTAGTAGCAAAATAATAATCCGTTCAAGAGCATTTTGTTTGACATAATTGTTTGATATAAGTTATTTATTCTGTAAAGTGAGTAAAGAAAAAACGAACTACATTTTTAATATGAAGGCTTATTTGCATTTTACTATATTTAGAATATGCTGCGGCACATGCGATTTCTCTAAAAGGGGCCAAACAAACTAATTGAATAAATAAAACTTTTCCAATATTAATGACCTGTTAAATAATACTTTAAATCAACTATTACAAATTAAAAAATTATATACTTATAACAGAACACAACGCAAAAATTACTTTCCTCCGAAGTTCAACCTGTAATCTTTACAAAGAGCCGAGATATCACAGACAATATCACTGTCTGCTATTCGGCTGAGAGCTCTGGGAGCCTCAGTTAGGACAAAAACGAAGCAATTATGTAACGACGTCAACGAATTAGTGTTTGTGCTGGCTACACGCCAAGTGCACACGAATGCAAGCTAGAGGGGGTGGGGGTATTAAGCCCAGTCGAACTGTATCGGATGATATACGATTGACCGAACACCAAGAATCGGATATCTCTATAATTTAGTTTTATGTACCCGCCTTTAGTACACAAATCTCTCGTGATAGTCAATCGTTTTTCTCCTAATAGTGTATTTGGTTTATTGATGGAATGATTGTTTGTTTTGTATGAACGATGATATATCGTTTGTAATACATATATTCAATCTCTAGTTACGAAGACCTCGCGTCAGATAGAACAACAATGGTTTTCAGTACCTGCTAAACATTATTGTATTTTATTAAGTAACTACTCCATTTTTTTTTAACTTGGTAGTACATAATTTGTTTATTCACAATACCTATTAAGTCTTATTATACTTACGTTCATATAATATTTACAAATTAAGTTAGTAGAGCTATCATATATAGGTCAACCGATCCAAATCACAATTATTGAAACCGTATAGCACTAAAAATTCCTATTTGAAAACGTAAAACGCCATAATGCAACTTGGAACAACATTTCTCTGTTAATTTGACGTTTAAAGCTAATTTAGCTAATCATTGTTTTAAATTGGATTGATTCATATCAGCGGAGTTGCGAGCCAGAAAATTATGAACTACAATTACCTAACGCTGGTTACATAAACATCCGCCAGTCCGCGCTCGCATTATACCTTCCTATTAGCTATTCTTGCACTGCTGCCGATACGATATTAGAAAAAAAAGTAAAATATACTTTATTCAATTAAATCACAAGGATCATTTAGAATCGTCCTACAAAAGGTGATTACTGAGGTAGTAGCTAGTTCCACGCGACCAGAGCCTAGAAGAACGGACAATTCGCACATCACACACTAGTCCCAAACTAAGCAAAGCTTGTACTTTGGGATATAGATTGCTTATAGAATACTTATGTATATTTTATTTGTAAATACCTTCATAGAACACATCTATCTAGACATAACAAATATTTATGCTCATTACACAACATTTGCTCTGGATGGGAATCGAATCCACAATCCAGCATGGAAGGCAGAGCTACTACTAACTGAGCTGTGACGCCTGTCGAATAATATATCGTTATCGTGTAGATATCGGATTCGGCCACTTTGCAAACACCTTTACTTTATGTGTAGGTATATTACTTGGAATCGTAAATATTATGTTGTTAAATCGATGCGAACTTAACATTATTATATCAACAGCACACAATGAATAAAAACTAATTGATAGGTGTATTTATATAATTGAACGAAAAAAACTATCTTGCCCATACACTAGTAGTAATGTGGTATCATGAAACTTAGGTAGATACCACATTCAAAAACTGCACAAAGATGTGACAGATCTACGCGGCCGTCTCATCATCAACCTATAGAAGTCCACTGCTGGACGTAGGTCTCTCTAGACGCGCCACTGAGCGGGATACTCCGATTTAGCTCTTTCTCAAAGCTGTGTCTACCTAACCGCAGGGTTTGCCCAAGGTACTCCTGCACAACTTCGCGCCCGTCAAATTAAATGAAAGTATTATAACATAACACAAATAACATGTGACATATTTAATGATTAGCGGGCGTATCCAGACAACTGAAATGTATTTGAACTGCATTTGAACTATTACTTGACAAGGGTCCGGTTAATGTACAACCATGGAAAACACAACTCGGTAAAACACGACCACGAAAAGCGCAGCCAGGAATACGCAGCCAGGAATTGGTGACCATTTTGTCAACCATGGAATTGGGTGACAAAATGGTCACCAATTCCGGGCTGTGTTTTCCGTGGTTGTGTATTCCATCGTCGTGTAATCACGGCAGCCAGTAAATCATGTTCAGTTTTGACATTGTCATTTTTAACAGTTCAGTCATAATTTTATAAAGCTCAGCCACGTCAATCCACAAAAATGCCACGGAATACTGATGAGTTACTATAGTAAAATCATCGAAAACTGAACTAAAACGGAAAGGATATTCGGTCACGCAAGTTTCCTCTTGCTGGATAGCCCTGCTGATATGATTTACCATATTTTTTGACATTATGTTACTGTTTCTTCTGTTGTTCTATGTATTATCTAAATGTTGCCTTATCTATGTTTTGTACCCGTCTGTGTGTTGACAAAATAAATGCATTTCATTTCATTTTCATTTTTGTCATATTTTCATATGTATCTATGTATATAAATGTATTTGTGGTTTTGGTGGTCTAACCTTGGTGATTTTCTTAAAATGGTTTATCAGCGACACGAAGAAGAAGAAGAATGTATTTGTTGCAACAAATCTTATATTTATTGATTGGAAGATTCACTAACTGCAATAAAACTCCTTCAAAACTGTACACAGTAAAGTGAATAAACCGATTAGTCCATTAATCCAATAACTAACTGCGCGGCGCTGATCCGCTTACTACCGGCTTTTATTTATATTGTTTTAATAATACTATATCAAAAGTGATTAAATAGAAATTTCTTTGAAGCAATAAACCTAGTATCCACATGGAAGATGACGTCACTACCATCACCATATACTTATTGATGTTACATATTGAAGTCTGTGCAAGTTGTCTGACTTTCCAATTCTCTTTTATCAGCCGCGTATTAGTGTTTATTTTATTTTAAAAAAATCCACAACTTGTGAGATGATGAAAACTTAGTTATCAAATGAATAGCCTTTATGAGATTTTAGGGAAAAAGTCCTTTCATACTGACATTTCATATTCACCTATTCTTATTAGTCAATTCATCTTTGTCTACATGTTCATCCAAATTTATATCTAACACCCTCTTTGTAATAAGGCTTTCTTTCTGCTGCATGATGGCATTACTATGCCAACCATTTCTTATTAACTTATCCGTTGTTGGCGATACTTTTAAACCTCTTATGTTTTCATCAGCATTCATTTTTTTATACCTGTGTATGTATTTACAAAAAAAAACTATTAGCAATCTAGTTCCCATGTTCCGCTGCTTAGTTTGTCAGAGTGTGATGTGTGCAATGTCCTTGAATAAGTATTACCTAAGTATTCCTTATTTTATACATTCTTGACACTCCAAATGTTCATAACTACTCGTCTTTTTTGTCGTCTTTGTCTTCCCCTCATTTTAATCTTCTGTAAGGTGATGGTTTTAGACGGTTTTCCTTTGAGATTACCAGGCATGGAATGTGACGTCACCAATAGCAATAAAACCTCGTTGAAACTATACATGGTGTAAGTGAAGAGATCGATTAGTCAATTAATCCAATAATTGATTGCGCGGCGCTGATCGGCTTACTGCCGGCTTCTATATTGTTACAAACCATGTGTAATGGCCTTTTTATTCGGTATATTTATTACTGTTCGCTGTCGATGATGTGCCCGGTATTTGACTTTTGTTTTTGTTGCAGAGTACTTTTGTGGGTTGAAACATGTTATATTTTATCTCTCTTTGGCGATATGACTACTGTACAATTAGAAGTAGGTAGGTAGAGGTATTAAAATGTCAAAGAAAGTCAAATCAAGCATATTTTTTTTATACTTACGTCTATTTTTAAAGTCAAATTTTATTTAAAAAAAAACATTAAAAAAACAAAGTTTACTGTTTTGATACATGTAAAATCACTATTTTGTACACACTAGACAGGCATCTACGCAATATCCAAATGACGTCATAAAACTATCATCTTGACCCACCTCACAAGTCGGTCTGCGATCTTCGGAATCAAATTCCGAGAAACTCACCAAGATTGTAAGCCAATGTTGTAATTAAATCAGCTCTTCTGAAAATTATGAGTCAAGAATCATACTCAAATAAATATCAGGGCACCGGACAGAGAAGCAAAAAAAAAATTTGTGTAACTATCACTAGTTGAACCGAATTGGATGAAACTTGTAGAGGACTCTACCTATATGGTAATAATTTTAAGTATTTTTGGTTTCAGAAATAGACACATTTTAACATTTTTTAAATTTTATTTTTCATTGTTTAAAATAGGTATAATGCATATTCAGAATAGCTAGATATATTTATATTCCGAAAAATCTGCTAGCTAGTATTTACTGACGTAAATATACGATAGTCACGTCTCACAGAATAGACAAAGTAATAACCACGTGCAAAAAAGTTAAACAACAAAAATCGTATACCGCCCAGCTTTTGTTTTTATGAAGCGTTTTCAAATATTTACATTCATTTGTCTTCGTTAGGTACCTACTCATTTGTTTCATAACCAACAAAAAGTTTAATAATTTCAAAAAGTTTTCTGTACCGGACAAGCTTTGACCAAACTTCACTTTGATGTTTAGTTTCGTTGAATTTTTATCAAAGGAAACTTGATATTTTAAGTAAATATAATAGGTATACGATTAAGTGGAGTATGGCTCGTGGGCCCCTACTCATGCACGCGCGACTTCTTAACCGTAAAAGAAACTCTTCAGATTCGTCTACGCCGCACGCTCGTCTCGCCTACTTTACTTAGGGCTCGTTCAATTTAGCGCCGAGTGGAGTTGGCTAGTCACGTTTCGAACACTGCCTCTGTTGTATTAGCTAGTCTGTAATAAACTATTGTGTCCGTACAAAAGATTTTAACGCATTCATACATTTTACACAAAAGCTTTGATTTCAAAATAAAATGTTGATGAATTCACAAAATAATACTACCGCCGTATTATTTTGTGAATTCTTCAACATGATGTTCAACGTTCGAAAAATGTACGATTATTTACATTTTAGAACAGGATTTTTAGCTCTTTGTTGTATAAGTATACTATAATTTTCCTTTTTCTATATCTTAATGTAAAATGACTTAATTAAATAAAAGTAGTAATAAAACTGCTTCAATTCTAGATTACTTAGGATACCTATATACCTACTGGATACACAAAACTCACACTGGGTAAACTAAAATGATTTAAGCTCAAATCAACAGCTCATTTCCTATAAAAACCGATTGCTTAGATGCTTTATGTAATCGATACATAAGTATTCAGTATTTATTACTTTGCAAAAGTATGTAAACTACCTCAGAAGAGTCTTAAGATGTTTATTTCGTAATATATTCTTTCGATAATACCTAATTAGTTAAACAAACTTTATTTACAAACAAACTTACGACTATACAGTATTTACAAAATGTACATATAAAATACATAAGAAACAGTTGAACTATCTACAGACCGTTGCAAACGATCTATAGATAGTTCAACTGATCCAAATCAGTACCAATCGGAAGCGTACCCAAGACACTGGCTGCATTGCCGCGCTGAATAGCAATGCTGATACGTTGGGCCAGATACTCACCAGCCCTCGGGTCACGCGTCGCTTCGACTAGACGCCCAGAAATAATTTTGAAAACGCGGTGGGCCTCGGTACCCCACGGACCTAGAGTCTCGACCCCAAGAGGAGCAAATATGTATGCCCTGTCGAGACCTGCATATTTGCGTCTCTTGAGATCCTCGGCCGAATCCGCCGCCGCACCAGCCCGAACGGATGTCTGTGACAGGTGAGAAGGTGCAAGGGTATCGACACAAGTTGCGTCCCACACCAAAGGCCTTCCCGCCTCCCACGGAAATTAAAAAAATTAGTTGAATACCTATATAATTCAAAGTCAGAAAGCTGCATGTTTACTTTTATCCTGAATACATAATAAATATTAGTAGAAAAAATCCCGCTTGTTTCTACTCATAAACTATTTATTGCTTAAATCAATCGTGTGACTGAAAATGTATCGCCCAAAAATGAGGGTAGCAGAAAAACGTACCTGTTTTACCAAAAATACCTAGAGACATCGTTCATTGTCTAGTTCCCCACTCCACCGGCAGCATTAAATACATTCGGCCATCGTTCTGTTTGAGTTGAAATCATAAAAGTTGTTCTCGTCTATTAATCCATGGTAGAGGGTGGCGGGTCGCGGGCGCGGCGCCGATCAAACAGGCCGGGGAATCAATATGGCCGCCGCCCAGCTGATCCGTGACCTCCCTTCCCCGCGCCCGCACAACACCCCCGCCGCCTTACACCCGCTAACTTGACGCTTATACCAAGTTTTCTCATGACGATCTCCGACTCTCCTCGTTGATTATGCCCTGCTTGTAATCTTGTCGACTTTTTTATGTGCATGATCAAAAAAAATTTATCACATTTCAGTAATTTTGCAAACTTTTTGATTACTTCGTTCTTATTTTTGATCAAGTCCGACGAAAAAGATGGAGATAATTTACAGGATGCATTTCTCCCACATTGACTTAAAACAATAGGTATTTTAACTAATTTTAATATTATATGAATTCATTCATTTCAACTATGCCTCAATGTACAGAACACGGTAGTACCCGGGTCATTTTTTTAATGCCTTGCCCAGCACCAATACTAACTCAGCATTGGGTGTTTTCTAAAGGAAAGACAAGGTCAATACTTACGAAGCTGAATAAACCGTTGGTTTCCTTACAATGTTTTCTTTTGCCATTCAGGAGTTCTGTATTGCACAACTACATTTTCCAAATAGAAAAATGTGTGACCTTAGGTATCACTAAGCAATGGACGTACGTCAACTAACTAACATGAGTTGTAGAACCGCATCAAGCAGAATATATAAAAAAACATCAATCAAAAGCACCGCGTCCAATTACTTTACTCACTGAAAAATGCAACCTGAAAATTGAATGAAACACTGGATTTGTCTGGGATAATATTTTATTAAAACGCCCATCGTTTTATCAAACTATTAATCCCGACCGCTCTCGTTAACTGAAGTGGCGGCGGTCCGTTCAGTTAATTATAAAAATACAGCGTAGTTTTTCACTCGCTAGATATCGTAGGATATCGCACCTCTTGGTGTCGTCTTAACTCTGTATTTAAGTTAAAGGATTAAAGGCTTGAATCTTGTGACCCAACTTTATTTTTCTTATGCTATTTACGGTTTCTGTTTGTTGTTATTACAAACTTACAAGTGTTTTAAAGTTTACGCTAAGACTTCAAGTAATGGCGGTTTATTTCTACGCGATGGCACAAATAGTGCCATTGATGTAAAAAAAAAACAATTTAAGAGGAACTATCGACACGATGAAGAAGAAGAAGAATAAGTTATAAAATCATTCTGCTTTTTAAACTTAAAGAAAACTAATTTGCTATGAAGTTTTAACAAAAAAAATATAGATAGCGTTGGCAGTACATACCTCGATTGATAGAGGAACGTGTTATTCTTCTTTGACTGTGCACTCTGTTGTGTCTAGACAAAGCAATAGCTTACAATTGCACTCTTCTTCTTTTTATTTATAAAAAACTTCTTTTGACACGTGCTGTGTCGTGTTATATTTTTAAACAAGCTTTTGTGCATACGCTTTTTGATTTTAGAAAAGCTCACAAAATACCTGATAACTAGCATATTTCTCATACTAACCAAAATATCTGTCACTATCAATATCTAATATCTATATCAGAATTCATGTTGTTATTTGCATTAAAAAAAATCAAGCGTTGTTGCTTAAAAATTTACCAAAAGTATACAGCAAACTAAAGAAAACAATACAAATTATAATAATAACTAATAACATACAAATCAAAATAACTATCATGCCATGACCCAAAACTTAAACTCACAATTATAAAATCGGAACGCAATCGCTTTTTTCATTTTTATGCTACGTCAAGATTACGTATTATACAATAACTTATTCAGTATTTGCATATTTTTTGAAGCGGTGTGTAGGTCTGAATTATGAATGGACGTTGTAGCGTAAGGCGATTACAGGGTCCGTTTATAGAAGTGTGGTTAATTAAAAGTTGGCGTCGGCAGGGCGTCTGCATTCTCGTAAACCTTTACAAAAGTTAGACGGTACGATGTATGTTATGCAACAGTATACGTACAGTACAATGTTACTTCTAGATTGTTGCTTTGATATTGTGTCCGGTCTTTGCCGGTTCTTGGGATAGGACAATTGTTTGAGCAACTTTAAACTAGTTTTATCTAACTTTACAATATCAGTTTGATTAGTTATAATATAAACAATTATATTCATTTCCTCTCCAACCATAGGTTATCTGGAAGAAATCGCTTATTTAGATATATGCCCATTGTACATTTGATTTTTTTTTATATGTTATTTTGTTCTCCTTTATATTAGTTTTCAGGTGTGCCATAAAGAATTTTCATTCATTCATTCTAGAAATGCACACGCCTCCACCGCGGTTTTACTTCACACCGTATGCAAAATGATCGGTATTTTCATCGGTTGTTCAGTTACTATCTTAACATGTTCATTATGAATGATTGGATCTATCAGCCAACTATAGCATAAGCAAGCCGAAAGCGCATAAATTTTTTAATGGTTTATACAAACTCTGTTTTCCGCGCTGGGATTGTGAATTTGAATCCCACCAAGAACAAAAAATTGTGCGTTGGTAAACATATGATGAATAAATAAATAATGTTGGACAATCCATACAACATCATCTAGCCCCAAGCTAAGCAGAGCTTGTGTTATGGGTACTAGAAGACTGACATACTTAATAAAATACATTACATAGATAGATATTTTTTATTATACATTTAAAATACCCATAATATGTCTTTATAATTGTTATTTTTATTAGATTGTTCTATTATTACCAAATAAAAATAGGGTTATGAGCAAAAGTAGGGTTATGAGTTTAATTGAGTGTTCTACCAGCAATCAAGTTTGTACAACATGTAACTTAAACACAGAACAAACATGTTTACAAACACACATTGTTTGTTAGAAGGCGTATTTACCGAGGTGTCACACCTGTGTTCTTATGTAACAGTTTTGAAACTAAAACCATTGTAATAAAGCTCATTTTTAATTGAAAAACTAGTTTGTAGTGGCATAGGCTAAGCAGAACCATGCCGTAGCCATACCTTGTTAACTTTATTGACTGGACTAGTCAACCGTAAGTAATTCCTTGTTTGTGTCTCCGCAAACTGAAATTGCTATACACAGACTAAACAAAGTGGTTTCAACTATTTTTCCTATATAAAGATACTATCTATATATATTATTTTTATTTTTTTTCTGTCTATATTAGGTACGAATTTCTACAAGTTTTTCTATATACAACTATTTCTACGAATTGTGTCAAATAAATATGTATTTTATGACATTCAACCGAATTTTTTAGGGCGGTAGTACGGCCACCTAGTTGTATATAATGTACCCGTATGGTTCTAAATATATATATCAAAATAAAAAAAAAAAAAAAAACTGCACTTAGAAATCATCGAAGAACAGCTAAAAACGAATTTAATACTACCTTTCTTTAACAGTGTATAAAAAATAGAGTATAAAAATATTTAACTGAATTTTAAAATAGAGTTTATTTATTTGTTGATCCTTTTGTTTGCATTGGGATAAATCAAGCGAATATTTGCTTTGAGTTTGGACAATATCAGCCATTCTGCATCGTTTCACTTTCCGGCTACCCCGCGCTCGTAGAGACTTGCTACGCCGTAGCACGTATTCGTAGCACTCTCAAATTCTTGCGAATAGCATAATATTCCTTTTACTTCTCGAGTTTATCGCGGTCGTAACCACCTGACTGTATTTTTCTTATATAAAATACTGTATGCTGTTTTGTATGAAATAAATGTTAAGTGTAATGCAATAAATGAAGCATATGTATAAGTGATTTATAAACCGATTATAATTTAGTACCTACCGAATAATTACTGCTTACATGAATATTATTAGCAGTTAATAATACTGCGTGAAATACTGTGTTTTTTTTTCGCAGACTTACGGTCTATTTTATAAAGGGTTAGCGCAGACTTGAAGTATTGATTACCATAAGAAATGCAGACATAAAGTCATAAAGTCTACGCTAACTTTTTATACTGGGGTCTTCTTCTTATCGTGTCGATGCTACAACTGTATTTTGTTGTAGCATCGTGTTGGAAAGATTAGCCAGACTAGACACTGCTTTACCGTGCCTAGCTGTTACCGGTGTGCGCCACGAGGAGGCTCTTTCCATGCACCCAAATTAATGCTGTAAATTCAAAAGGTATCTTATAACTTTTTATACTGGGGTTATAATGTAGCATTCCTAGCAAATATCGTAGCACTACGATTTTAATATTATTTTACACTACCGACTAGAATCATCAATTATTTCTAAATCCAAACACGGAAAAGGGGTTAGCGAGGTCTTTGCTGTAGTAGAACGATCCAGACTGAAAAGAATAATAATCAACTATAATAAAATGAAAAGAAGAACAATACAAATAAGTAGGTACAAAGTTTTATTTCCCCTCTATGTAGATAACATAACATGCAGTCCTATCTAAGCTATAGATACGAACTTCGCGTCCAACACTTTACCGTTAAACTTTAAACCTGGCTTCCGTTCTTTACTTTTATCAGTGAGTGTAACTTTTAAAATTGATGTTTTTCTCTAGAATTTGACGACTTTAGTTTTAAAATCTGTTTTTTTTTCTAACACAAATGCGGTTAACGACTATTGGCTATAGCCAACCTAATGTATGACCGTTTATTTTGTAAACTACACATTAAATTTTTATGTTACGTACGTGACCCCATTTTTTATTTTTCAATCGTTGTAGATAAGCTATATAAACAGTGTGTTTTTAACGCGGGATAAAGTATCTTTAGAGATTAATCTTTTGTTTGTTATTCGTCAAGCTAAATATGTATAAAAAATTGACAGTTCAATATTAATTTATATAGGTTATATTTTTTTGACGGCGAGGTCGGCCGAAGAGGCGTTGGAAGGATGATCTGGACGCCCAGAAGAGGGATTGGTGGAGTATCGCCAAAGACCGGGATAGGTGGAAAGCTTTGGGGGAGACCTTTGCCCAGCAGTGGGACAATATAGGTTAAAAAAAAAAATAGGTTATATTTGAAAATAATAATCTCATTATTCATTTTAATATAATTTCATTTTAGTGTAAAACTATTGGTAAGTAGAACCCGTAAATGGTATCCATAAATATTACGATATTTATGTTTGAAAAGCTTACATAATTTCTACCTATAATGTATATCGAAATATTAAATTGAATCCATCAAATTCTGGCACATTGTCTCAGCAAACGCTGTCAATTTAATAGAATCAATCGCAATTTCAATAAAGCAAGAAATTCATGGAGGCGTGATTTGCGGCAAAACGGAGCAGCTTCGAGTGGATGGAGGAACAACGGTTTAAATGCAAATAAGATTACAATTAGATATTTAGATCCTCTCACAACCCACTTATTCCGAAACAAGCCTCTTATACTGGGCTTGTTTAGTCATGTATTTAATAGACTATGCCAAATAGACGGTTTATATGAGCGGTTACGTGACGACTATGAAACAATACAGATTATAATATTGTTTTTTTTTCTTTTATTACGGGCAGGCTAAAGTTGTAAGAGCATGCTACCTCGTCTTTTTTCTGTTTTTTTTTCACCATGTGTAGATTGAACTGATTTTTTTACTTACTCTTAACAATTCTTTCATTTAGGTCGTTTATTAGTACTTTTCAATGTTTGCGTTGATTGGTTTTTGTGTTATAAATTCAAATAATTCATGGGAACTGTATTGCTTATAAGTAAAAGATTTATTTACGTGAAATACTGAAGTTTAAGCTATGTTATTACATATTATCACATTTATTTATACTTAATTACTCAAGATAAGATAAGATATTATGCGACGTCAAGGCGATAAAATGAATACTATAGATAAGACGAGAAATTACTGTAAACAAAATAAATATGACGTTTTATAAAAGTTTTTTTTGGCTCGCACAATTAGCGCATTTGCCATTTATCAAGTATTTTTTTTACAAAAATTAAAATACGAGGGATCTTATACGAGGATTTATAAAAGTTTGTTATAAATCTAACTTCTAATATGTAACCTAGATACAAGATAGACAGAGACAGAGAGAAGCAGATACAAAATACCTTAAAGAACGTAGAAAACTCGAGTGGCAACTTGGGCAGTGGGTAACATCAATGTACTTTTGAAAATATGGCATAAGCAGGGAGGCTCTCACGGCTCGTAATAACTGTGGAGTTCTCTTGAGCCGGCAACAATGCGCGCGGCGTCCAGATTACTTGTCAAACAACTTGACGACGCAAAATTCGTAAAACTCACCTTTTTTGATACTAGCTTCGAGTCGCTTGCAATATTCCTCAACAACCTATTGAATAATATTTATTTACAATCTTTTGGTGTTTGCAGGATCTAACATAGCTTTTCGTTCATTATGAGTTTATATTTGAAATTATCATCTGTTGTAATCTGTCTAAATGTTGAAAACTTTATTTTGCTTCAGCGCAAATAGCACCACACACAATCGATATAATTTAAAACCTTTTTTTGTTATAATAATTAATATCGGGTGAAGGTGCTACCGGAGCAGGATTACATCGTAAAGTTGTTTGACATTGAATTAACGATGTTGAAAACAAGGATTCACTTTCCTTTTCAATTTGAACAAAATTTGATGTATAGAACACATGACAGTGAAACCGAATTGCCCTCAATAAAACGCTGATAAATCTGAAATCACCCAGTCAATAGAAACAAAAGCGCATCGAAATGGTGCATTCCACTTGTGAAATATTTAGGCATTCAATAAATTGGTGCAAACGGGTGGTGTGATCTATGAAAACTACACCGGTTGCGATCCGCTTGACCTACAAATTGAAGTGGTGTCTTGCAGTAGTCTAGTAGGCACAACCCACCTCTGGTACCAAAAGTTTATATCCTGTCACACCATACCTTTAGAAGTATAATATTGAAGACAAGCAAACAACTTTATAGCATGGAACCAGAAATAAAACATTGATGTTGTTAAAACTGATGTAACTTATGGATCCACTTTAAAACAAATTTTTACGAGAAGAACAGTATTTTAAGTCTTTAAACACGGCACTTTGGCTGCGGAAAGGATGAGTTACTACTTAAAATTTAAGCCGTAATTCATCCTTTCCGCTACTGATCTCAGTCATTATTTTCATCGTTATTAATAAATTAGAATTAGTGTCCCTAGAGTTGGAATTTTTTGAGCAAACTCTGAACAACTTTACAATCAATTTGAGTAGAACTCAGCTACTCTTATCCCCCTGCCTGTAGCGTCGATAAAGCTTACCTATTGCAGGTGGTAGGGCACAAGGGGCAAACAAGCACATGGGACATTGACTGAATGGTCGGCCCGCATTGGTGAGCCTTTAGCATTGAGAACATTACAAGCTGATGATGAGTGGATCCGGGACTATACAGCTGCTTGACCTAGAAGTGAAGAGGCGCGCGAGAACGATCGCGTCGATAGCGCAGTGTCAACCTCCAGCCTCGAGTCGACTTACGCTCAGATAGGAGATATCGCTTAGTAGTGGTTCGCCCATCTTACCACACGCCTAATTGTAAAATTAAAAATTTATGGTTAATTATTACAGTTGTCTGGAAGTAATCGCTACCAGCGATAAGGCCCCGTTGCACTAAATTAATTTTTCGTTGGACAATAAAGAGTTCTAATTATATATATATATAGTATCTATCTATTAAAACGAATTCTTCTATATACTCAGTAGACATAGTCCAATTTTTCCGGAAATGATCGGTAAATATCATCAAACTTAGTTAATTTGTTAAAAAGACCGTATCTTTTATATTTTAATCAATTACATGATTCATAATACAACAATACCTAGAAACTGTCACCATAACTAAGATGTACGGAACCAAAGTATAGTACTATGAAAAAGATTTAAAGTTCACTATCTTGCTAAATAAACGGTTGGCAATGCTAGAGCTTAATTCGCATTATACGATTTCTCTAACTAGCTGTAAAGAATAGTGTTTTTCAGTTAATAAACTAGGATTTTATAGTCCAAAAAGCAGTGCTCATGGACCACGGTCCTGGAAGGCTGGCATTGTTCCAGTTGCTTGCACTAATTAACTAATACCTCTCCGTTACTATGTAAATGTGTTGGGCATTTATGAGCCTGATTGTGTACTTGTATCGTCTCTATTACTTTGGGATGATAGGCAATGGTGTTTAAGTATAATATGGTCTAGTAAAATTACGTTGTAAATGCTTTTAAGGAAGGTAGAATAAGGAAAACCACAGCGTAGTGGTTAGTCTATATTAACTTAGTGTGAAGACTGGATAAATCTGATATTTCAGTAGGCAGCACAAGGAAACGATCCCACTATAACCCTCATATTACTGTTACGTTTTCGTCGCGATGCCATTAGCTAATCGAGATTGTAGAACTCCAATTTTATGTGGAAATACAATGTCTGTAACGTTTATCGTACTTATAAAGTTACGATTGAATTGAATTGGTATATTCACCACAGTTTTTTTTACGGGTCGTAGTATCCGGCATAAAATATTATTTACAATTTTCCGTGCCCTTTTGCGTGCCCCTGTCAATAAAACCTTACAAATTCCTTCAGTATAGACAGTTTCGTATCGTGGTGATAGAATGTTTCACGAATGGAAATTGTGTATCGATGAGAAAGTGTTTTATCTGTGAGTTTTCAATAAGTACGTTTCGACACATGGTCCCGCATCCCGGCTGGTGACTGGAGGCTGCGACACTCGCGGCGCGCTCGCGGGGGCGCGGGGCGCGGGGCGCGGGGCGCGGGGGACGGGCCGTTGACCTACCCTCGCCCCTCACCTCTCACCCCACGCTCCGCACCATACTCGAATATATCCGCCCAAAATCAACCTTAACTCCAAACAGTTAGACGTCGTTTCCCTTACAAAATCTCACTATCGAAGTTGGGAAAATTGTTCCAAGCCATTCGGAGTCGTATTTCAAGTGAATTTAGTGTAAATTGTTTTAGTTAAATTCGAGGAGTGGAAATGTTAACCATGGCTACTCGTTTTTTCGCCGGTTCTAATATGAATGTTTAATAACGATATGTGTTGAGGGTTTCCATTACGGAAGTGATAAAAAATACCCTTTGTGAGTATCGGAATCGAGACCATCAAAGGAAGCTTTCAATTAATGTTTCAGCTCTCTTATACTCGCACTCGTGGGTAAGTCAATTATTAATTTTAGTCAAAATGTTTCATTTCATTTCGTAAACAAAACAAATGACGAAAAGACACGTCATTTGTTTTGTTAAAAAAATTACCAACATGTAGTATTATTACTTAGTTGATCGAACACTATATCGAAATACCTAAACATGTACTGTACACGTACAGCATACCTATATGTCCACAAATAATATGTCTTGCAATAGGCAAAAAAAATCTATACATATAATCATCTTACAATTTATGCCCGTCGTGATATTCTGTCAAATAGATTTTACTGTACAGGCGGTGTTAGTCTTAAGTATCTCTCCAACTTCTAACTACACTCGGTAGTCTTGTCACAGTGTACGATCTCTTTCAGTTTGTTTTTCCGTGAAACCAGAACACTGCATAAACTAAAATTGTACATCCAGTTGAGAACTTTCCTGCACATCATAACAATGTAGTGGCACAATTTGCTTGAACTTCAGCGTGTATCTTTTATGTTTTCCACATTTTACGACGAGCGCTGTGTTTCTAAATAAAGAAATGCCGTAATACTGGGGGGCTATCCAGCAAGGGGAAACTTGCGTGTCCGAATATCCTTTCAGTTGCAGTTCAGTTTTCGATGATTTTACTACAGTAACTCATCGGTATTCCGTGGCATTTTTGTGGACTGACGTGACTGAGCTTTATAAAATTATGACTGAGCTGTTAAAAATGACGTCAATGCCGCAGTTTAGCACGTGGCCTACCTGATTTGAGAATGGCCTACCTGATTTTTCGTTAATTCTATCATACTGTATGAAAATGGCACATTCAAAATATCAATAAAAGACGAAAAAGAAAACTGAACTGCAATTTGATCAAATAACAGTTCAAAAATATTTCAGTTATCAGGATACCCCCTGGTGTATCTAATCTACTTGCCTATCGTGTATGCCTATGTATCTACGTCACCGCATCGGCTGATCGGAACAATTTGCCGGTTGCTAATCGACTATTAGCTATGCATGTGGCGTCAGATAAAGGAGTTTCACATATGAGTTCCTTTAGTTACAATTTAACGGTTATCGGTTAGCTCCTGGACTTTAATGGAAAACCAAATCGAATTTAATTTTGTAAGTAGGTAGGGATAAATGTTTTTATAACAAACAACGAAAACAATTATAAGATTTATTCACAAACCACCTTACGACTATTACAGTATTTACAGAATTTACATAGGTACATATATAAAATACTTAAGAAGTAGTTGAGCTATCAGACCGTTGCAAACGATTTATAGATAGCTCAACTGATCAAAATCAGTACCTACCAATCGGCAGCGTACTCAAGATACTGCCTGCTTTATAAAATTGGCTGGTGTGGCAATATAAATATATCTTTCGAGAGAAACAAAATCTCTAAAGACTGCGAGAAAGTGCTCAGCATTACAGGCGCAGTATCACATCATTTGGTCTGGACGTGCCCTAGTCAGTAGGGATTTGCAACACATACTTGCACTCAGTTGGCGAGGTGCCATTTTATACGGGAGTTATTATATTGAAATATACAGGGAGTTATAACAGGCTTATCTCTACAAAACCGAGCCAGCAAAATGTGCTGTTATTGTCAGAAAATAAACTCTTCATTCTGATGACTTTTTGTCGAAACGGATTGAGCCTGCGCGAAAGTACCGCATTCCGCAGTAGGCACCTAGTCGAGTGGTTATCTTCACGTTTGTAAATATTTCCTAAGAAGTAGTTAACATAAGTAATGCGTAAAAGTGCGGAACTTTAATAATAGGGGTATGTATGTAAAAATGTATGCCATGGCTAATGATATTGATTAAATTAATATTTTTTATTATTTATTGTATCTGTTACACGTTTATTGAGGAGCGTTTTTTTAATCTACGAAATAAAAAACGATATGCAAAAGTCTCCGTTTACTTGACTACGTAGAGCTTAAAACATTTATTCAAAAACAAACTTAGGTTCGACTATAAAAGTATTTACAAAATGTACATAGGTATACATAAAATACATAAGAAACAGTTGAGCTATCTACAAATCATTGCAAACGATCTTTAAACGGTTTATTGGTATTACCTAACAATAGGCAATATTATAGCTGTTATTTAACACAATGACAGCTTTTTAGCCTGAAGCGATCTCTTCCAGTACCTCTACCATGAGTTGTCATGTTAAAATCGCCTGACTTTACTACTTACAGTAGTTACGTCAATATTAGTATTACGAATTTTTGTACCCAACTATTTGCTAGAGGCGCTGTACAAATCTTCATACATTTTTTTAACTACAGACGCTAGCGAGTATAGTATATATGTATAGTATAGTAAAAACTCATGGTAGAGCTGCAGGCATCCGAAATCAATGTATAGTCTGACCTGTCAAACCGATGACTATATGTAGGTCTCACAGCTGACGTGCATATTTTCGTATTGTACAATGTCAATATGTTTCTTGGACGTGGACATGAGAGACCATCAATCACAGTCCAGACGTGTCGCATGTGATACAACCCAGCTTATATAATGAACGGACCGTGTTGTAATTATTTCTACATCACTATTAGGATGGTAGGATCA
The DNA here is from genome assembly GCA_932527185.1 of Ecliptopera silaceata. Lineage (NCBI taxonomy): Eukaryota > Metazoa > Arthropoda > Insecta > Lepidoptera > Geometridae > Ecliptopera > Ecliptopera silaceata. The sequence continues at coordinate 6,839,396 of OW052193.1, read as the reverse complement.
GCTACTTTACTTTACTATACAAACTGAATGTGATTTAAGACTTGACAAGTTTTGAGAGGTTTTGATAGGCCTACATCGCGGTTCAGTACCAACTAGGCAGTCGTCACAGCTTAAATAAATAAATAGTACTGGATATTCCATTCAACATCATCTATGTTATGGGTACTAGACTGACATATTTAATACAATACATTACATATATAGATATTTTTATTATATACGACGATGTGGCGCGATGGGCGATGGTCCGCCTGCGACGCGGAAGGTTGCGGGTTCGATTCCCGCCTCGGAATAAATGTTTGTATGTTCTGCAAATATTTATTCCGGGTGTTCTGGGTATTATATGTATAATAAAAAATATCTATCTATGTAATGTATAATATTAAGTATGTCAGTCTTCTAGTACTCATAACACAAGCTCTGCTTAGCTTGGGGCTAGATGATGTTGTGTGGATTGTCCAGCATTATTTATTTTATTTATTTATTTTATTTATACATATAAAATAACCAGAACACCCGGAATAAATATTTGCAGATCGTACAAACATTTTCCCCAAGGCGGGAATCCGAACCCTTAGTAGCTTAGTTGGTAGCTTTGATTTCCATCCTGCGGGTCGTGGGTTTGATCCCACCAAGGGCAAATGTTTGTGTGATAAGTAATTGATTTGACGTTAACATTTGCATTGAGTTACTTTAAACTTTTTTTAGATTTTTTTTTGTGTAGTGACGCTAAAAAATCTCAATCATTATAATTATAATATAATATAAAATAATCATTAATGAAAGTACTCTTAAAAACCTGGTTGGCTTTTTGCTATAAATGTTATGTTAATTTGTATGATTAGTATACTGTTCATTTTGACTCGTGACATTTAAACATGAACAAAAGTTTTCCAATGTTTACCGAAAACCCAAAATAATAAGGTTCCAACCTTTAAAAGCATTTAGAATAAAATAGAAACACCTTATTTCAGATATAAAACTTAATGCTACATATTTAACGATATAATTATTACATGTAAAAAATACCTGAAATTGGTCATTAAGTACTCAGCTTGTGCTGGTGGATATACCTACCCATAAGCTTACTTATACCTACCTAGTTTATATGATCTGTGTACCTTATTGTACCCTTATTGTAATACAGTAGATATAACCCGCGCATGGTATCGTGTCAAGACTGCGACTGAACAACCAATGACAAATGACAACAATTTAATTGTATTGTATATAGGTAGGTATATTATTTATTATTATTTTGTATATTATCTATAGGTACACCATTTTTGCATATGAGTGTAACCGTGGTGGACGCGCTTTCATTTTCATAATAGCAAATCTTTACATATAAACAACATAAACCTGAGTTCTGTAACTTCCCTTTATGAAATTGATAAAATCTTTACTTATACAATTATTGTTTTAAAATCAACCCTTATTGATTAAGTTTGACAGCTCTTTTATTTACCAGGAAGCGACAACGTGAATAAAAGAGACGTATAGTGAGTACTACACACTTGGACAAAACAGGTTCTAGAGACCATAATTGTACATATATTGAAAAGGGTTATATTTAAAGGGGTATAGTTATATTATAGTGACCAGTTGAGTAAGTAGTTATATTATAGTGAACTTGGTCACTATAATATAACTATACCCCTACTCAAACGCCACAAAATATTATTTTTATTTAAATTAGTAAATGTGATATTTACAATCCTATCAAACAGAAAGAGTCTAGGTAGGTTTGTTTGTAAAGCTTTAGGAGTTTCTTTTGTTTTGTGGCAAAGCTTCAAAGACGGGTCTAGAGGTTCGTTCGTCCATGGTTGTACGAGTGAGACACGTGGCCAGATATCACGTTGTGGGTCGGGGCTGCAGACTGCACGTGGCAGCGATCGATCCACTCCATTTATTGTTTACTATACGACTGTACACAATGTGGTTACTACCGAATTTAATTAAGGGTTGGACATTGAATAATGCTTTTGTCTTTGGGAATTTGAAGTCACATTATTCGAATTTCGTTGTTGATTTAAGAGACTTGTCTATACATGGACCACATTATATTAACAAAAATTATGCTGCAATGCCACGTAAGGCATACTTTCAGCTTTGTGATTAGATAGGCTACTAACCCCCTATCTTATAAAAAGTTAGCGTTGACTTCAAGTCATCATTACGTATGGTAATCAGTACTTCAAGTCTGCGCTAACTTTTTATAAGATAGACCGAAAGACTCAAAGGTTTAAATCGGACCATCTGCTCGTTCCGCTGTCCTATAAATAAAATATTTATTTTAGTATTATCTTTGTCAGACCGCTACTTCTACTTGGTCATGGACAAGTCAGGCCAAAATAGTTTGTGAGTTAGTAGTAGTGGGTGTCATGTCTCGTTGTGCCTGCCGTGTCAGGCTGTCAAACTAGCATCCAGATTCCATTTCTGGTGTAAAGGGCAGAAGCCAGAGTTAGCCACTCTACGAGGCGGGGTACATATTTGATGTGAACCGGCGAGGCGCGCGCATCAACAATTTACTCAAACACTTAGGTAGATACAGTCAACGTCAAAAAAGTTTACGGCAATTCAGAAAAGTTTATAAAGTTATTTGTTAAAATATGAAATACAAAAAATATAAAATAAAATAAATATAAAATATGTATTAAACGGTGATTAAGAACGCCGCTCCGGTCACCTAATACTTGTATATCAAAAACATCTGTTATAATATCATAACTTTTTTCTTCATCTTTTGGGTTTAAACTTCTCTTTATGGATAACGTAGTTGCTTATTGTTTACAACTGACTTAAAATCACGCAAAGCCGAAAAAACACCAATAATACAGAAGCATATTAAGGAATGCCTAACGATCTTCGGCGATAAAAACAATCTTTATCAGTTGAACTATCTATAGATCGTTTGCAACGGTCTGTAGACGCTCAACTGTTTCTTATGTATTTTATATGCCTATGTACATTTTGTAAATACTGTAATAGTCTTTAACACGGTTTTTAAAAACAAAACAACTATGTTTGGATGCTCAGTGTACGCTAACAGAGCCCGCGGTGGTGCTTAACTACTCGACGCCTAAGTTCCGATCGATGTTCACGTTTTAATCAGGATTAAGCTGCTCCGCGGAAGTGCTTGTCGCATTGTTTCCAGCCTCGCGGGATCCCGGCTGCTTGCTTGAATATCCTGGGCGTGCATGCAATCAGTTTCAAACCACAGATGCACCCAAGAATCTAATTTATTTGCTTAATTAATATTTTCGGTTAGACATCCCTTGATTTTCCTGTGGATAAAGCTGACTAGGAGGTGTTAGTGCACCTAAAAATTTACCGTTAAAGATTTTTTCTTAGACACTTTATATGTACTACCATTTTTTACCATAGGTTATAAATTGCTTATAATATTGTTCAATTGTCATCAACTGTTTTAAGTGCCAGTAGATTTGTGACTAAAAGCTTTGTTGATTTATTTCCTGTGGTAGTTATAAGTAAACATAGTAGCTTGTTCTATTTTCTGACGTATATAGGTTTTAAATAGTATTGTAATAGTAAAGTGACTACAGATAATTACCAAAACCGATTAATTCAAAATTTTAGTTAAACATAGCAATCAAAATGGAGAGCGCTAGTGTACCAACCCCGATGTGAAATTATATGATAGTACTTAGCTCTTAGTATTTCAAAATTGAAAAAGCTTGTGAAGTTTACGTTGATCAGCTTATTTGGTTTGCTGAGCTTCTGTTTATAAATAGAAAAAAGAGGGTTTGCAAAGTTTTGCGCCAATATGAGATGTCGCAGCCACGCCAGCGACGAGACCCGAATCTACAAATATTATCATTTACTCGGTTGTTGTATTTTGTTATGTAACCTTACATTTTCACTTTCTACAAGTACTAACTACTAACCTACTCAATTAAATAAACCCACATTCATAGTTCGCTTTACTTACCAATTTGTCTCGATTATAAAGATATCAATGGGATATTATTGTCAAATGATACTTATTCACATCTTGGCGATGTAGATCGTGGTTTACCTAGAACACAAGCAGTTTTCAGATTAGAAAAAAAAATATTTATTGCACAAATATAGAGGCTTAATGCTTTTTTTCTTTTTTCAGCTAACCTTAGTGTAGTGTAGAGTTAAAAGTTTGGAGCGTACTCATTCGGTATGCTTCATCCATGTTCAATAACATTCGAAAACAATAAACAACTCTTTATTCCTGTATAATAAGAAAGTTGACTGCAATTACGAATAAAATATAGCGCAGACTTGTTAACTTGGAGTTGATAAATAATTTCATGCATTATTAAACTACGCCGCCTGAAGTTGGAAGAGAAATTTTAATAAAGCCTTACTGTTAGAGTTCTGACACTCGACAGAGCTACGTACATCGCATAAACATGTACTTTGCAAAGGACACAGTTTTCCAGCTTTTCTTTATAATTAATTCAAGGGAACTTCAAGTTGAGACTTGGGACGCTGCCACTCTGAGTGGACCGAAATGTACTGTTTGAACTTGTCATGTTTTATTTCTCCTACAATTTTCCTTTTAATCTGTCATTTTTTACTTCCATTGATAGTAAGTTGCGCGCACTTTTGTCAGATATACAAAAGCCAATCCAATCTAATGATATTTCAGCTGTCTTTATTGCAAATATTGCAGTAAATAATTCTTTCAGCTTGTGCATTGATTGCTAAAGACAGCGTGCCTCCGGCGTCGTCCGATCGGCCGCCGACAAATTGTTACAAATGGCGTAACAACGCCGCTCTGAGGCAGCCGGCCCGGAACTGGGAATTCATTCAAAGCATACACAATAAAGTGATTGAATTGGAAAACTAAGAACTGTTTTCTGTTGTTAACAACAGAAAACTTTTTTTTTTTTTTCGTTACCTTTTTTTAACCCTTTATTTGTTAATGATTCCAAGCAACAAAATATGTTTTTTTCTGTAAATGTAAAACAAAATATTGCATATAAAGACGTCTAGGTGTTACTATGTATAGTATGTATGTATTTGCAAAATAAATATATATATATATTCTATTAGCAGTCTATTTTCCATACTTAGTCCAAGCTTTGCGCTTAGTTTGGGTCTAGAGTGTGATGTGTGAATTGTCTGTAAATATTTAGTACCTACTTGGTGTGTGGTTCAAAAAATTCAATTAAAAGATAGTACAGAATTTCAAAATGAAAAATGTTAACAAACCAACGATCGCTATAAATATTATTAGAACGTCAGTTTGATGTTTTTATCGTGATCTAGAAGTGGACCGTATATTGCTTTCCCCGAGTGGAATCGTTCGTAGAGCGTAGTCATACCCTGCGGCGTGGTTTTAATGTGTTGAAAAAAATAATGACTTCCTTTGCTTTCAAAGCAGAATATAAATGAAAGATTTATGAGTCACACTGAAAAAGAAATTGCTGGGAAATTCATATATGGAAGATAAGGCGATAAAAGTATTGTCTAACTAGATTAATGATGAAATTATACAGAGATTTAAAAATATAAATAAGTGTATACGATTATAGAGATAATGCGCAATACTAATATAACAGATATAATATGACGCTGTATTCTCTATTTTATAATTTTAATGAAACTCAAGAACGCATATTTTTCTGAACTATGGCAAATCTAAATCTAAAAATAAAGATAAGAAATACGAATAATCTTCAGTTCACTTTGATTTTTATAAACCGGATACTAGTAGCGCCAACTAACGAGATAAAAAAAGCAATGTACCTCTTCATTGCCGTAAGCCGATTGCCGCAGTATCCGCGTCCGGATTGTAAGGTCGGATGTAAAAAGTTTATATGCAGCAAGAATATTGTACTGCAGCATTGCACAATTTGCACATCTGGCACATAGTAGTATTAATATTAGTCATGTAAAAGGACCCGTGTTTATATTTATTCTGGGTATTTTATATGTATTTTAAAATATATGTAATGTATTAAGCATTTCAGTCTTCTAGTACCCATAACACAAGCTCTGCTTAGCTTCGGGCTAGACGATGTTGGGTGGTTTGTCCAGCATTTTATTAAAATGGCGCTAGCCGGACGATATGACTACAGGTAAAGACAATGGACGTTTTTAGCGTTTCAGATCACAATCATTCAATGGTATGGTTACAGTCTTAGATCTCAACCACTCCTGTACCTACATAATCCTCTAATTTAATTTAAGTCAAAAGTCAAAATCATCAAATGAGACGATCAAAACTCTACGATTGACGTAGATGTAGTTTCATAATTCTCTTCTATAAGCTTCTGGTTGAACCTTTATTTTCCAGCAGAAGTTTTTAGTTCGAGCGACATCACATTATATTGCTCTAGTTTAATAAAATAAAAAGTGAAACAATAAACAATTGAACTCTGGTTAGTTGTAGAGTAGTAGATAAGCTCAACACTAATAGGATTGTTGTAAACAGCCGTATTTACTGTAAACAGTTTATCTACCGGAACTGGTGGCGCGATCAGCCCTCGCGGGATAACGCGATAAGGGGATTACTCGCCACCTACCTTCATCTGCCGTCTATTTATTTTGTTAATTTTGCTCTTTATTCCGAGACGATTATGAGCGTAGTTTCTGTTTAAGCGAGGCTTACTTTTTTACGGGTTGAGGCAATTTTGGAAGCGATTTTGCTGTTGGAGTTAATTTGGCGTGCAGCGTTTTGGTTTATTGCGCTTTTATTATTTTAATTTAACGAGTTCGAAATTGAAACATGACAAGTGGCTCTACCATGAGATGTCACAGTAAAATCGCCTGACTTTACTACAGTAGTTACGTCAATATTAGTATGGCGAATTTTAGTACCCAACTATCCGCTAGAGGCGCTGTACAAATCTTCATACATTTTTTTAACTACAGACGCTAGCGAGTGTAGTAAATATAGTATAGTAAAAACTCATGGTAGAGCTAAAGAATGATGATTGACCACTTGAAGTGAGATATTGTTTTTGTCAGATTGGACTATATGAATAAATATATTTTTTTTGTCATTTTTATTATCTATTAAATTTGTTACTGCATCAGTGCCTTAGATATTACTTACCAGTGATGTAATCCCAAAAGTTTTTCAACCCAAGATGAATCTCCAGCAATACAATAGGCATATTTTTCGGCACGTTATGAGATACCCACCTATAATTTGATCGGCGTGAGTCGACATTTGCACGTTCGACCTTCATCCATCAGTGCCCCAAGTACGAGTTTGTGCACACACGATTCGTAGAGCCGCGATCGCCGAACGCCTCCGATTTTGTATGGAGATCCAAGCAGCGCCCCTACTAGATTTCTTGAGAAGCTTGGATCTCCATACAAAATCGGAGGCGCTCGGCGATCGCGTCTCTACGATTCGTGTGTGCACAAACTCGTACTTGGGGTACAGGCATCAGGATTGCGGTCATTTTCCAGATAACGTCTTATTAGTGTGTTTACAGATTGAAAGTATTTTTGACGCGTTTTATTCAGATTTTCATACGATGTGCAGTGATAATCAAGATTATAAAATATTACGGACTATTAGGTTTTTTAGGGTTCCGTACCCAAATGGTTCCTACTTGTATGCTTTATAATGAAAATCATTGTAATTTATGAGGACACTGTTTTATCGAAAGCTCTACATATATTTTTTAAAATATATTATAATTTCATGTTTTATGAACGCGAAGTATCATGAAGTGCCTCTATAACAAATAAATAGTAAGAATACTGTTTTAAGTTTTGCTCCAAATAATAATAATTAATTAAGTAATACGAGTGAAAAATTTAAAGTCGAAATTTAAAGGAAATGAATCATTTTGTTAATAAAAACTACAAATTGGGGTATATTCTGAACTAATGGCGGTTAAAGTAAGTAGTTACGGAATGAAATAAACTGGTAGTTTATACCGTACTTTAACCGCCCGTGGACACATAAGTACATGCCATAAGCTACATTATTAGCTGGCTACAGTATGGCTGTGGTTTAATGCACGAGGTCAAAGGACTGATAACCGAGTCAGTACGCACTTAAACTAGAATATCTAATGAACTAGGTTTCAAATCGTGAATGCACTGGCTAATTTAGATTTTCTATCCTCTCCATACATATCTATCTATGTAATGTATTGTATTAAGTATATCAGTCTTCTAGTACCCATAACACAAGCTCTGCTTAGCTTGGGGCTAGATGATGTTGTGTGGATTGTCCAGAATTAGATATTTATTTGTCTAGTAGATATGGCACATTGTACTAAATGCTTTTAATTTGATGTCCTTATATCGTGTAGTTCTTGTACATTTTATGGTTGATCTAGCTAATTAACAAAAAATATGCTGAACTGAATAAACTATAAAAATATAGATTGCCTTCTCAAGCACGTCAAATATCCTCACAGAGCTGTACCTGAGTATCTTCTTGAGATATTTTGAGGACGTTAAAAGGTAGTCATAGGCATATCCAAATACTACTAGAAAATTACTCGATACGTGTATCATTTTACACCACAATGACCGTGAAATAGGTTTTTTTATCTATTAAGTACATTTTTAAAATAAGTACATTTGACACTGGCAGAATTGCCTGTCGTATTGAAGGGCAGATGCCTTAAAGAAAATGAATTTGTAAGCCATTAGTAAAAGGATGCAAGCCTATGTAGGTACCCGGTCGTACGTAGGTACCGTAATATAAATATTCGAGATACGACCCAAATATTGGAAGCAGGGTCACTCCCGCTAGACCACCTCTTAGTTATAACATAACTTTTCCAAAGTAGCATAGTCCACACCCAGTGGTGTAATGAACGTGCTTACGTAGTTAATTTGAGGTGTCTTACATGAACAAGAGCCTCCGTTCCAGCTTCGGTAGGTATGATTGATTTGATGTATCGCTAGCCCGCCTCCCACAAGCGGCCCGCTGAGACACCCTGCTTGACATGATGTTCATTTGTTCTGATTTGTTAGACAACCTCGCACTACCACCCGACATTACGTGATTAGAAAGCATTAGTTGGTAAGTTGTTATGTGGTAACTACTAATAAATGTGCCCATAATATAGTTTATTACGTGTAGTATGATAGAACGGCGAGTACCGAGTACCTACACGTTTTTATGAGCAATTTCTACATTGCAATGCTTAAATTGTAAGGGGCTTTTGTGAAATGATTCTCAGACACACTTTTACCATTCTTATTCATATCAATAGATAAATAATATAACCATATTGTGATAATATAGTATGTTCATAATGTATATTAGGGTCATATTTTTTTATTATTTAAAAGTACTAACATGAAACAGATATTTATTAACGTTATTACAATACAAGTAGATAAATAATACTTAGTATACTTACAATGAAATAATTAATTAATTATTATTACAAAATTAAAATATCTTACACTTTCATATCGTAACTTCCATGGATAGAAGTTTAACGATCTCAAAAAAGAAGAAAACATCGTAAGGAAACCGAAAACGGTTTAATCCTGAAAGATAGATTTACAAAGCCATCAGCACTCCCAAGCCAAAACGCATCGATAGCGCGTTTTAGAATACTAGTGGCGCCATCTAGTTCTATTTCATACACCTAATCAGAAGGTTAGATCCGATTCCAACATTTTCATCATTCATTCATTTATTTTCAACAATCTTTTAGTATAAGTATGCCTATTTTTTATAACCTACTTATACCAAAATACGTACTTATTGTCGTCAAAAATAATATTCTTTTTATGGCATTTCTGTAATTACGTCGGGGACCTTTGAATAAGAGCATCAAAATTCAAAATTCTTTATTGACTAATAATAAAATAACATTACAGAAACATCTAATACGCTATTCTATTTAAAATTAAGTAGATTATCGGACTATCAGTGCTCACGACAGAAATAAGTACGGTGGTAGTACGTTTCCGGACGAGCTCTTTCACAGAGCTTACATTTTATTACTAACTTTTGAATGCAAAATAGTTTTTATGTCAAAGAATAACCGAATATTAAAAAATAATAATTACAAGAAGAGACAACTTCACCAAACGGGCGGCACATAACAGGCTATCCTAATGAGCTCGGTGCCAATCACTTGATAACCAATACAATAAATTTTTACGAGACATTTTGTTCGTTACTGCCATCATCTACTGAGTGTTACTATGTTTAGTAAACTGTACAAACAGTTTAACTGTTTCATTATTAAGAGAAGGGTATTTTAAATGCTGAAATGTGTCATTTTAATAAGTGTGTTAGTATTGTTCATTATGCTGTTTTTACTTCCGAGTGTTACATAAAATTAAAAATGTTAGTTCCCTATAAATGATAGCACTCCATGTAGTTTTTTATATAGATATATAGATGTAATTTTACAGTCACGTTTGCATTCGCTTGTTCACTTCCTTTTACTTATACATTTGTTTAATTTGATTACGGCTTTTTATTTTTGATTAATTTAATAATTTATTAAAATATTGATATCAGTTTCCTGCGTTTTTTTCAAACAAAGCGTAACGCAAATATATGAAAACTATAGAAATGGAGATAAAAGAAATTATGATAAATGAAGATATGAAATAAACGCAAACAAATAGTTATAAGATAACTGTAATCTCATTATAAGTGAACTTGTATGTTTTTAAGAGAAAATAAATGTCTTTAAACCTAAACCTAAATACCTAGTAGATATAGGGGGCATTTCTATTATGCGAGCCAATCAAATTACCCTTAGACCGTACCTACTTTCTGTTAGTGTGTTTCAGATAAACGTTATAATTTTAATATGAACGCAGGTCTTATGTTTTGCATGTAGCGCGATGTCGCGGGTGTGGCGACCTTATGCTTGATAACTAATTAATCACTGCCTCAGTAAGCGCCGTAATTTCCGCAGAGTGAAAAATGCTGAATAACGATAAAAGTGAGAAGGGTCCACGCCAGCTGGCGCTAAATCGTGGCCCACAGACCTCACAGTACTTCCTAATATCTGGCGCGGACACCTCCCGCGCACATTTATGTGCAATGTCTAAGATTTGAGACATTTTATTATTATTTCTTTTAGGATAGGACTACCACTTCGTTTTTCTTCTGATGTCATATTTAGCCTCTCTTATCTGCGTAAGGCACAAGCCTTACTCAGTAATGCTCCTTGAACAACGAAGTGGTTTTTAAAACAGCAACCACTTGCTTACCAAACACAAACTTCAACATACGTAACTTCCGTAGTCTGGTAAACAAACATTGAATTTGCATGTTTACCGGTGTTAACCAGAGACTGCATCAGCTGCAAATAGGAAATATTATACCCTGCCTGAAAGCATACAAAACTTAACTCTCCAAACATAAAGACTAGCCTCATGATACACGTAGTAACAGGACCTTCCCTATTCCAGGAAACATACAGAAGGTGGGCGTGCAGCACCATGGTGCCGCTGTGGGTGGAAGAGGGCGCGGAGGAGGGCGAGGGCGAGGGCGAGGGCGAGGGGGAGGAGGGCGCGCGGTCGCGGCGCGCGCCGGCCGAGCACGCGGCGCGCTGGCACGCGCGGCACCTGGAGCGCGTGGGGCACCTGGACCGGCGGCGCGGCGGCGTGGTGGGCCGCTGGGTGCGCGCCGCGGCCGCCGGGCCCGGCCGGCCCCTGGCGCGCCTCAAGCCCTGCCTCTCGGTCTGTCAGCTCGTCGAGCAACACTGCCCATACTTCCTGCCCGCGGACCGCGCGCCGGCCTACCCCACGCAGTACGCAGGAGAGCCTACGTTCCTTTGTCTCGGTGAGAACTTCTACTTATTTCATCCTCATGGTATTTCTTACCGGCGTCTGTGTTTCTAGATACCTACCTATAATTTGGACGTCTTCAAGAGGAGAGTGAATAGGTTTTATCTAGGCAAAAGCGCTCCATCGTAGGCCGCATCATCACTTAACATCAGGTGTAAGCGGTCATCATCAGAGTTATTAAAACCTTCTGAGGTGGATGAAGAAAGAAAAGAAGCGAGAAAAATCATTTTCGTGCAGTACATAAACTTTCTTTATTTAACCATATGGTGCATCTTGGCAGAGTTGAATTGCAAAAAAAACAAACAGTTTTACTGATCCGTTTTTAACGATATAATAAAGAAATACAGTGGTAAAAACGTCGCCAAAAGCCTGTCCGAATGCCCGATTATGGAGAAAAACGAGGCAGGAATGAAAAGCTGCTTAGTTGTATTTTATATCCAGTATTTGCCAAGTGTTGATATTTTTGTGTCTTTTTAGTTTAAATTATTTATTAAAACTTATATTTACACCATTTTTTAGCTCATGAAAACGCGCGCTTACGTATAAAAAATAAACTATAACATAATGAAATAATGACTTCTTAAACGTGAATGTGTAGTACCTACATATTAAAATATTACAGCAGTTAAATCAGACAGGAGAAAATGCCTCATTATATTAGCTTTCACCAGCACTTGGCCTGCGTTCAAGATTAAAGAAAACAAAAGAAATGCCTCTTTGGCTGCAGGCTCGTTTGTTATACTTTGTGCGCTTTGCTTTGGTCAATTGTTGCACACACCTCTTGAAATATAGCACGTATTTATTTAAATTATGAAACAAACTAAGTATCTACTTATTAATCGGAAACTTTTTAATGCAACACCTTTCCGAAGAAGCTATAATAGGTAAATGGTCATTACTTCATGCTTTGCTCCAATCACAACAAGTTTGAAGATCTGAAGATGGTAATACAGTGCAACATTTCACTCATGCTTCGATGTACAGTAAGCTGTGTTGCCTGGGTTGCCATAACAAGCTAAGATGTAGAAAATATATATAAAAAAACGTCTCAACATCTATATCTACCATTCTTACAGCCCTGACAGCCTCAGAACAGACAAGGTCAATACGTGCGGAGTTAACTAAGCCACGAGATGTTTTCTTTTGTCGTTTGAGAGGCATCGCGCACATAAATTGTTCATCATCTCCATGTAAAATGATGTAGTAAACCGTTTGGACGAAATGTTTCAGACTCACGCATCCCGGAAACGGGTGGGCAGGCCAACAAGTCGAACTACGGCTGGGACGAGTGCTGCTACTGGTCCTGCGAGGGGCGGCTGTGCTACCGGTGCGAGGCGCGGCTGTCGGAGCCGGCGCGGCCGGACGCGGAGGCGTGCGCGCCCGTGGAAGATCGCGTGGCGGCGTGCTCCGTGCCGTACCAGGCACCTGGCACCGCGCCGCGCGCCTCGCCGCCGCCGCGCGCCGCGCTGCTGGCCGCGTGCCTCGCCGTCTGCCTCCTCCTCGCGCGAGCACGGACCGCATCCTCGCCTCTAGTGAAAGTGCGCGACTCACGGTTATAGTTTTACGTTAACGGGTCCCGCGGCCCAGGAACCGTGACCGACGAACCGCGGTCCGAACTTCTATTAGTACTATACTTATGATAATAAATAAGGCGAGTTCGCACGTCGGATGATGACCGCGGGTCGCGGCGGCGAGCGTCGACGCGGGTCGTCGCGATCTCGGCGGTGTACGCAGTAAGTTGATATTTGTATCTGATTGTTCGATGCAGCTGCAAAATAAAAACACCAAGATGTTCCGAAGAAACCAACTCACATTGTTATAATAGTAAGCGCTGTTAGCCGACGTTCTGTCCAGTATGTTAATAGTACGACTCGTAATTTTGATCCCAAATAATGCAAAGTTTACGAACACTTATGATTTTGTAAGTGGAGTTGTTATGTGTATTTATATTTTAAATAGTGTTTACAGTTTATTATTGATAAGACACGTATTTTGAGTTGATTTTGCTGTTTAGATTATAGAGAAGCAATATTTTAGACCAATTTGAAACTATTATTGTACCTATTTTACTAAGATCTCGACAGTTTAAATAAATAGTGTTATCACTGTGTAAATACGCGTACAATTTGTGTTAGGGACAGTGTGGTGACTCTACATAACTTACTTAATACTAATTATAATTACCTATCATGTAGACAACAACATCAAATGCAATAAGTTGTATTATGTACCTACCATAACAGAACTAATTAATACTACATTTTAGGTATGTGATAAAGAAAAGACTTCATATCGTTAAGCTAGACTAATGTCAGCTTTACACAAGCCGCGATTGAAATATTTTACTAAACTTTGATCTGAAGTCTTTCCTCTTTTGATCATGGTGACAATAGTTGTACGAGTAAATGGGGATCGTTTGTTAGATAGGTACTTATTTTGTACTGTTTTGAAACCGTGAGGATGGGAAGGTATCGCGGCTCACTGCTACTGTAGCAAAATTTAAACATTCTTATGCATTTACTATGTTAATTTGTTTCAAAAAGCACCCTTATTGACTTATTGAATAGAACACCACCTTCGAAATGCTGTACTATCATGTATGAGATGCGAAATTGTGTAAATAGTAAGGTGTGCGCTATCGACACGATGGGTGTCCAGTCGACGGAGAAGCGAAGCCTAAATAGTTGGTCTACTACTATGTATAAAAGATTCAGATAGAGCTAAATAAAGGTAGTTGTTGTTTTATAAGAAATAAAGTGTGACTAATGCATATAATGAAATTTATATGTAATATATCCGTCTTATGAACGTATATTATGCAGATGACATGGTTGAAAATGATTTTTATATGAATTGATTTTTAATATTTATTATTATACATAATATCGTATTGAATATTGTTATGAAATGCAATCGCCATATAAAGGGTAACGTCACAGTCATTGTATTGGTATAGGTACATTGAATTTGTTGGTTTGTCTTGTTTTTGATAAAATATTACACTGTAGAAGTGTCGTTAAACATTTTGTGATCAAATCCTCAATATGAATAGTTATGAAGACTTTATTAATGAACATTTGTTGAATATTGTCCTCGATCGGGGACGTAGTTGTTGTATTCGAATGATAATAATATAAGTAAGTTATTTTTTACGTTTTTAATGTGTATATGATGACGTTATTACGAATGCATTATTTTCTCTTCCTCGTCCACTTCAAACCACCGAAGGTGCTAAAGGTCTATTATTGCTTCTAAGGGCTTTATTTGTAGTTCATCGATTTGGTCTATCTGTGTCTGCTGTGCAACGTTGCAGCACACTGTTCGACGCAGCTCCTTACCTTCTCTTTTTGTTCACAGTCGTTTCCGATCTTTATTTACATGCATTTTATTTTTTCCTAAATCTCTGTGTAGTAACCGGTGACTGAACGGTTGACACGCAAAAGGTACGAGTTCCCGCGTTGGAAAAAATGTTTGCTTTGTGTGCAAGTGTTTGTTCCAGGCCTGGGTGTTGTACTCTTATTTGCTAGCTCACACTCCAGTGTGAGTTCAGGACCAAATGACTGTGTTTTTATGTTGATTTTAATGCCCAGTAATTTTAGACTTCTTTGGACAAAAACTCCCTCTTGACAAGTTGGTTGTCACCGTGTCAGCCGAGCATTGCTCGTGATCCCTAGTGCCTGCACTTTCAGAAGTGATTCCGCCATTGTATTTTTATTAGCATTTTAATTTTTCATTATTGTCTCTTTTACTTTTTACGGTACGTTGTTTTGATTTTATTTCACTAACTGTACCATTTATACTCTACCTAAGTAATTTTAATGCAATGTAGTTTATTATCTATTGTTATGTTGATATATAGATGAATGAAAATGGTATTTTGAAACTCATGGATAAACTTATTGTTATTTCAACTCTTATCTAAAAAATATAATTAATTTTGGCCAAATATTCATCATTTCGCGGACATATAAAGCGGATAACAAACATGTGAAATCAGAAAATAACATTCATAATTCTAGCACACAGATATTGTGATACTAAGTATTCGGTAATGGTTGAACTGATTGAGTGCATGATGCGGGACCGCTCGGTGGATAATGGCCCTTTTATCAACATTTCTTGAGTAACAGTAAAACTGCATTTTAGCGCAGATGACAATCTACCAGGTAGAGCTCTTACACTAATTATCTAACTGTACTTTATGTATAAATTAAATACTATCGAGGTAAAATTAGGAATAGTGATTGAATTACTAGAACCTAATGAATTGAAACAAACTTTGAGCACTCGTTAAAACTTACACATCAACCGTGCATTTCTTCTTGAATGTCGCTACTCTAAATCTTGTTCGCTTTTCTAACTAGAGTAGATAGTTGAAGACCAAAACGAGTTGAATTCGAATTCATAAAAATGCCAGAATCACCGTCTCATCACCCTCAATGCTATTACGATGGATTCGAAAGACCTGTGGTCCAGTATTTGTATAAAGTTACAAATATGATGTAACTTAGCGAGATTTTCATAATTTATATAAGTAAGGATTTATTGCATTATCATAAAGTCAAAAATTTAGCAATATAAAGTAGAAATAAAGTCATATAGAACTATCAAGATTATCCATGAGTCGTCTGACCGCGCCATGAGTCCTGACTGAACCCGGCAAGACAGCACCCGCACTGTAAGCTCCACTAGATTTAGTAAACGTAAATTATATGTTTTAATGTTCCGTTATATGTTTGGTGGTAGCGTGTATTTATGATTTTGAGTGATATACGTATATGTTTTGATGTACATAAATAAAGTAAATGTTTAACGCACAAATACCTTATTATGAAAGACAAGATTGCTGATTATGTGAGGCAGAGGTGAAATTATATAGGTAGCTGTTAACTGGAATTTGATTAGGGTTATAAACGTAGGTACTTTTGTGCTCTGTCTGCTGACCTTTTTCATTTTCGGAAATTATTTTTCAGAACTATTTCTATTTTTGTTTGTTCTATTATTTATAATATCATGTTCTTTAGAAGCAATAACTTCACAATGTATTTTATTGTTTGCAAAATTTTCTTCAGCGTTACAGTTGAAAGAAAAATGTAAAATTTACTTTAGACTGTTACACGCACAAAATAATTATTTAGAAGTTGCTTTCGGGGTCATCTAATATGCAAATTTCAAACTCTATCTTATCACTTTACTTCGAAAATAGTATAATGTAAGCAGAACACCAATTCGTAGCCTTGACATACGTACAACATATTATTACATGAACAAATATACGAAGCAAGCAAAATAGTATGTAAAATATATGTTTGTAGCTATTTATAAAATACAGATATTATTACAGGCATTATACAGACATATTTATAAAATACAATATCAAATAATTTGTTCATCATCGCCAATAGAAGTCTTATGTTTAGATTGTACGATTGTAATATTAAGATGCGGATTGAGAATGATATGAAATATGAACAAGTTGTCTCCTTTCCTTCTTCCTCTTTAATTGATGCAACATGTCAATTTAATAGTAGGTATTTTTATATACAAATATCCATAGATTGTTATGATATTCTATGTCAAATTATTTTCTTTGCAGTTACCATTATACTGGCAAATATAATTCGCTTTATATGAAAATGCAATGAAATTGACTAAACCTAAAATAACTGCTAATGATATGTTTTTTTAATTAAATGCAAGACTTTATGCATGATGTTTGATAGTTACCTACTTGATAATCAAGTGTATACAATATAAACAATACACTACAAATACAGTTATTTACCAGAAATATGTTTTTCTTGAGATCTTAAAAATCATTAAGACTAATAAGGAAATGACCTGATGATAACTAAAAAAAACATATTTACTCATACAATTTCCGCTCCTTACTCAATATGTTTTTGTCGAAAAAAATCATTGCATTGTCAAATAGAGCAGGCGTTCGAAAGCAAAAATAATTGCTAATTTATAACAAGATTTTATAAATGGTTTTTACTTGAAACTTTCGCACATGAGTCAAATTTTACAGTAGCCATCGCTATTATCTATGAAAATTTAATTGACTATGTGCTAGTAGCGTGGTTATCACCAGAATGTAAGCCCAATTTTAAAACCGACGGTCCTTGGTGCGTCGTGGTCAAAATAAATAGTCTGCCTCATGTGCGAAAACTCTAAAAAATCTTTGTTTCCTTTCGAGTGTTGAACGTTAAATAGTTGTAATTACAACTGTATTGTAAAACTCTAGCAACATAATCACACCAAATACTACAACGAATGCAACATCCATTTATTTTATATCAAGCATATTTGTATACTCATAACTTAGCTTTAGCAAATGTCTTCTTGTTTTTATAGAGATAGTTGTCTAAAATGTTTTGTTTATCTATTGTATTTCAACTTCCAGTTTCTTAAATGATTTGTTTAGCTAGATGGTCTGTGTGAGATAATTAGAAGCGTACCGTATGGTACGTCATGGCCTTCAATTTTATAGTCGGTGAAAATTAGTAACTTTAAGAGTACACTTGAGATTAAATAAAAAAAATCTTATGAAGAATTAAAGTATAATTACTAGATTTGTAATAATTTGTATGTTATTTGACGCGCCAAGTCATTAAGAGGTCCATATTTTTTTGCAACCCCGAAAGTCTCTCTTTTAAGGTGTTATATAACACGCATATTAAAGAGTGCAATTCTTATAATGGTAGGTACGTTTAGTGTAAGTAGGAACTTTGATTACTTTGTTCAATCGAAAACAAAGTCGCGATAAATTACATTAACGTCGTGATTTTTTTCGCACATTTTTAACCTCATGATGTTCATGAATGTCATCTTTTTTATTTATTTGTAGGAATGTTTAATTACAAGTTTAATAACGAGATAGATGGATACGTAAAGTCGATCTTATTAATATGTGCTAGTCAACCTTACAATCAAATAAATATTTGAGATAAGAGAGAACTTCAGAACTTACAAAAAGGTTTAAGAACACAATATTAGTAAATTGGTAAAATAAAAATCAATGATGTTAGCAATAGCAGGGTACATATCCAAGTATATTTTAATGATGTTGACTTAAAAACGTACAGTCTTTACTAAAACATTTTATTTAGTTGTTATGGCATGTATAGTCAGGTCTCACGTCAACAACAGGTAGAAATATTTATTTTTTCCATTTGTATGGCTGTTCATAAGTTAGCTAATATAATGTATGTAATTAGTGTTATTTCCAATAATATATAAATGTTTTTTTTAATAGCGTTATTTTGATCTAGTTACAAACAGTAGGTCGTCTTTGTTACTGTCGGAAGACATAGAACAGTTACTCCAGCAACGTTTGTTTTGTACGTTTTGTACCGTTTACACTGACACACACACCCTGTGCCATGGAAATAATTATATTTCAGCCCGTCATTCTCTAAATGTCGCGTCGATTTCATTATTCCTAATAAGTTCTAGATCATATAAATATATTTGTTATAGAGCACCATCTCAGGTTAGAAGTATTTTATATTTTAAATATCGGTGCGATAAAATAGTTTTGGCACTGTCGAATAATATGATTAAAAATAATTCTCGACCTGCCTACAGGTTCGCTTAATAAATTTTAATATATTTAAAATATCATTAAAATGCCTAATTCATAGTGAGAGAGGTAGCGTAGAATAAAATGTTATCTGATAATGATTACGACCGTAAGCACAAGCGGCGAGCGCGCCGGCGAACACTGCCACACCACGCAGGCTTTTATATATTGATATGATCTAGGATGTGTCGTAGGTGTTTCTCGAGTAGTGATCGTGTAATAAGTCTTATGTTATGCCTTCTAAATGATTAAACTGTTAGTGCGTGGACCCGCTGGCGACACGCGGCCAATGCTTCCGCGGGTTGGCACTACGCCACGCCGCCACGCCGCTGCGCCGCAGGCCGGCTAGCGGCGGCGTGGCGGCGGCGTGGCGGAGGCGTGGCGGCCGCGTCGGAAGCGCGACCGCGCCCCGCCAGCGCGTCGCGTGTAATGTAGACGTCGTTCTACACTCGAAGTAAGAATAATCACGTTCTAATATTCGTAGACAGATTTTGAAGTTAAATATTATTTGCATTTTCCTAAGAGTTAGAACGATTGAGACAGTAAGTAGGTCGCACGACCTTGTTATGATGAATTGTGGAGATGTTTATTAAAATATGTTTATGAAAATGAAATAAAAACGAAAAATATTGTCTTATAAACATGTAATTAACTTAAGAAGAATTATTGGAGAACAAAAAAGACGTAAATAAACCGATAAAAAATACAAATGTGAGTATCATTTCGTCCCTTCCTTTAACTAACACAAAGCCAAGTGCGATGGGCCCGACCAGAGGGTTTCAATTAAAACTTCACGCAGTCACATTAAATACTTTAATACAAAATCTTCGCTTACTTCAATATCACACTCGAACTTACATCATCTATTTATAGTAGTATAAAAACTATGACTTCGATTTAAATTATCGTTCTTGTAACTGTATAAAAAAATGCCATAAAATGGCGCACTATTTACAATGTGTACCGAACGCGTCCAGGTTCAGTGACACAGCACACGATCACTACGGCCGAGCTGAGGCGGCGTGACGTCACCGGGTAACGTCACCGACGGGGTAATATCGCTGGCAAGGGGTCGCCAATGTGCAAGGTTGCTAGGCACGCGCCCTGCTCAGCGCCGCCAGCGTGACCAGCACCGCGAGTGCGGTCGAGGCCAGCGAGGGCCGCGCGACTCCGCCGCCGTTCCCGCCCGAAGACTCCGGACCATCTGACAAAACACAAGCGTGCTTATCGCGAACTCACCGTGCCGACATAACTGTGCAGTGCACTGTTACTACAAAATTAGTGCTATATACACAGTGCATAAAAATGATTTATAAAACGAAAACACAGCGAAACATAATGAACTTGAATGTTAACGTGAACTTCACCAACGACTGCAAGCTTCCTGAATATTCAGATGTATAATTTGAAATGCAAATTTTAATGTGAGGCCGAGTTTTTTGGTGAAATTAACGTTTGCAAATAAAAATGAAGAGAAACCTACAGATGCGGGTGAGTGGTGTCGCGGCCGAGGATGAGGCCCTCTAAAGTACGAAGCGGCTCGGAGCCACGAATGAGACATATTACAGTCTAGCTCCATTCGATTGTACGTTGATCACTGAAAAATTAATTTTCTTTAACTCCAACTCATCTCACTACTGTAACCGAGACCAATGTGCAAAACTACTCTACAACTCTACTTTGTACAACGAGTCAAAACGTTTTATTGTTGAATACGTGATTTTACTCATGCAAATTAGATTAGTTGGAATTGTTATAATCATAATAAAGGTCAAGTGACTAATAAATGGTTACGCATTCAACTCTAGGTTTTTTTATTATGCGTTGTATTTATTAATTGTATCAGTATATTTCTATAAATACAAAAAAGTCAATTTCCATGCAAAATGTTAGTAACAATTTACTGAAACTACTCGAATTACTATTAGATTTATGAAAATCGAATCACGTGACGGTTTATGATGAAAACTTTCACCGATAAAATATTAAGTTGTGGTGCTGAGAACAACCAAAAGTGTTTTATGAATTTCACTCTTACTTCAGTGTAAATTCAGCTGTTTTTTATGAAGATGGATCTTTGAAACTCATCAGGAAAACCTTAATTTTTTGCTTCCACGAATCTACAGCATTCTGTAGTTGACCTATAAATCGATAATACTTTATCTCATGTTTTTAATGTTGTAAGTATGTAAAATAGCATTAAATATGTCTGCTCATTTTATACAAAGCATTTCTATAACATAAGTAAATACACAATAGTTTACATAATTATTTGTATATTTTTTTAAGTATGTTTTCTCTGTTTTTAAATTAAAATTACACACTTGTTATATCTATTCAGCTTTGTTTAAAATAAGCGTAGACAAAATTAGTTTTTACAAGAAAAAAAATGTGTTTCTAAAAATGAGCTAAAACTGCGATCATCCTAAATACTTACGACGCCATACAGTGTAAGGGTATGTTCGCAGTTTAGATTTAATGAGGTTTAATGAACACAATATTAAACTATACTTATAATAAAAGCATATAAACGTGGCATATTTGAGTCACCTTATACATATTTGTGATTACGCGACTGGCATAGAAGCAGCCTTAGAAAATATCCCATGTTTATATTTAAGGCTGTAAAAACAACTTTAAAACTGAAAGCATGCACCAAGCGTTACCAAACCACATGCCAAAAGCAAAGCCTATATACCATGCAAAGTGTAATGAAAAAGAACGTACAGCGAAAGGCGTGATAAGATCGCCGGTTCTAAAATCACCGCTTGACTATAATCTCACTGGTTTAAATTGTCTATGTAACATGAGTCTTTGTTCATTAAACTATATACAACGATCAGGAACCCTCCGAAGCTATTTTCTGAACCAGAAGAATGATCTGGGAGCGGATGATTTTACACCTAGAAAAATACAAACACACACGTCGAAATGCGATAATGTTCCAAGCACCGGGTACATCACATTGCAGTGTTTGGGTGAGGTATAAACACAGTGTATACTGTTAACAAACTAGTTATATTAGCCAACCGGTGCGGCGTCCAGCAAAAGTGACGTAAATTATTAAGTTCAATAACAAAATATGGCTGAAATTCCTATCATTTAACATTTTGGTAAAGTGAAAATTGATAGAAATTTCAACCAATTTGTAGTTTAGAACTCATTAGCAAAGTGCTGGTGCTTTTTAAAATATAAAAATTTGCATCAAAACTGTGTATTAATATTAATTAAAAAATGTGGTATAATTTCACGTTTTGTGTTAAAACTTTGTTATGCCACATTTTTATCGCAGGTATGTCCGGAGGCGCCCAGAAGCAACATCGTTTTTTTTTTGCTAAGACTCTTTCACCATCTGCCACTGTTTTCTCCAAGCCACCATTTTCCCATAAGCTGCACATTTCAAGAAGCCACCATAACACCATTGATGAACAAGAAACTTTGTTTAAAAGCTCTTGGTTTAAGCGTAATTAGTTTAAAATGTTAGTCTGCAAATATTTAGTATCGCTAGAAATATATCTACGGTTAAATGGTTAATTGTAGTTAAAAGGTATTTTTGATCGATGATTTTGTTAGTAAAAG
The DNA here is from genome assembly GCA_932527185.1 of Ecliptopera silaceata. NCBI lineage: Eukaryota > Metazoa > Arthropoda > Insecta > Lepidoptera > Geometridae > Ecliptopera > Ecliptopera silaceata. The sequence goes on along the minus strand of OW052193.1, from coordinate 6,816,484 downwards.
TATAAATGATTAATAAGTAAAAGAACACAATATAAAATCACAGAAACAACATGAAAAACAATACGTAAAGAGTAAGAAATAAAATCGAATCTACAACAAGACACTATGAGAAAAAAGAACTAACTAATAGGTCACAAACATGGAGCACATTTATTGCTGACAGGTGGTGAATCCTATAGCATAACAGATAGCTATCATAAAAACTTGATTGTCTTTAGAACCCAGATTATCTCATGGCAAACTTGAGAGCAAGATTTGTGAAATGATCGTATTTTATTTTCGATAGGACCCACCTAATAAATTACTAAACAAAACAACTAAACTTATGACTCGAACTCCCCTACATGTACCTAACTCCCCCTTACTTGTCCTCCCACCATCCCTTATCTGGTCTCCCCGCCCCTATTTTATCCCCCTTTTTTTGTATTTTTACATATCATTCCCCTAACTTGTCCCCCCCATTTCGATTCTCCCCGTCCCTGTTTTGTCCCCCCATGAATCTCCCCGCCCCTATATTCCCCCCTTTTTGTTTTTGTTGAGTCTGGGGCCGGACATACCTGCGTCGAACAGTATATCGCCGACGTCGTCGTTGTCGACAGCGGCTATCCGCGCACTACCTCCGACGGTGCCGCGCGGCGCGCTCGTGCAGCCAAGCCACCAATACGCCAGCGAGCGAGGGAATGCGGGGTTGTCTGTGTCGACCTGCAACAAATTATTATAGATAATTATTATATTACTCAAAATACCTATCCTAATATTGTTGTAAAGGCGAAAGTTTGTATGGATGTAAATATGAATAAATATAAAAATAATTAAAAATCTTTCTGCTTTTGTTACGTCATGCCGATAGATAAAAATAAGTAAATGTAAGCTTCATGAGGCTTACTTAAAAAAGTCTTTAATCAAAGTTATTTGTTGTTCAACGTTTTCAGTTCCTAAGTAAAAAAACATTATTACATATTATTAAAGTATTGAAACCTTCAAATTTGTTGATCAGATAAAGTTCTTCCAGGAAGGTATGGATGCAAATAATGCAGAGTACAAATATTCAAGAAAAATGTCATTACTAAGCACATAAAAAATAGCACGTCATAACAGTACCTATTTATGTTTGTTTACAAGGACAAAGTAAATAATAGTTGCCTACATTACTGTTGATAGAATTAGTCACGCGGTCATTTCGGGCATCCTTCACCAAGGTTACGTTATCTAGATCAAATAATAAATGAATAAATATTTACTGACATTTTCACACATCACACTTCAGTCCCAAACTAAGCAAAGCTTGTACTATGAGAACTAGACTGCTGATATAATACAATACATATATTTTTTTAAATACATACATAGAATACTTAGAAACACCTAGACACAGAACAAATATTTATGTTCATCACATTTTCTCTGGGTGGGATTCGAACCCACGATTCACAGCATGGAATGCAGAGCTACTACCAACTGAGCTGTGGCGCCTGTCAATAATCAAATAATGACAAAACCAACTTACACTGAACGTTCTATCATTAAACCGCCAGTAAGACCCTCCTTTGAAGAAATATGTGTATCCATTTGTGTATTGTAAAGCTGCATCTATACTGTCCGGGATGCCTTCCCAGTTAGACAAAGGTTTTGGGTATGTGGCTTTAACTGGCGGCCTTTGAGCGGGGTCGAATCGCCAGAACTTTGAGCCTTTGTAGAAATAGATTTTTCCGTTGCCAGACCAGACTAATGCCGCGTCGATATTGTCTGGAATTCCTGTGAAACCTGTTGAAAAATATAATTATTAAATAGATAAGTACCTAAATGAGTGAGAAAATGTATGAAATAATGACTACCTCACTTAACATTGTTAACAAAATTCTGTGGATCTGTAATTTCTTTTTTTCTAGAATTTAAAATAGAATAGAAATACTTTATTCTGTGACACAAAACAAAACTAGACATAACACATTTAAATATAAAATTGTACTAACCTTCACTAATATCCTTAGGGTACTGTCCATCCACCTTCTGTCCGTTATACCGCCAGTACTTGGATCCCTTGAAGAAGTATGTTTTTCCGTTCTTGTACGTGAATGCTGCGTCAATGTTGCCAGGTAAGCCCGGCCAAGCGCGAGAGATCAGTCTCGGGTAACCAGAAGCTACACCATCCTCCGTCAACTTCCAATAGTTTTCACCTAGGGAAAAAGGTTTTATGAAAATGTTTTTAAGCTATTGCATAGCTTCTATCGCGGGCCTTGAGCGTGGAGACCGAATCCAGAAATTCCGTAACGAAATAACCAAACATTGCGTATGCATGATTCAGCAAAAAATGCTATGCGCTTTACCGCGGCAGTCCTCGAGTGCCACACGTCTTTTTTTTTCATTTTATTAGTTCATTCATTTGAGTAGTAATCTTTTAGAAGACATGCAAAGTGTTAAGTGGTGACCTATAACTATATATTGGCTCACCAAACACGTTTATTAAGAACATGCCAAAAAATACAGTCACATTGTGAACCTCTGAAATCGGTGAAAATGATAAAAACTTTTAGGGAGTTTTCCCAGCCGAGAAACTAATCAAAAGTTGAATAAAAAATGCATTAGGTTTTCTGCGCTTATCTTTTGTTATTCTGAAGTAATGCTTTATGCTTTCTTTAGTGACGAATAGGTTCAATATTGAATAATATTTGCATTTGCGACAGACAGTGTGATTCAGGTTCTATTGCAAATAACAATGGTTATATTCTTCAGCGAACGCTAAATAATAAGGTTTAGGACACACCTGTCGTGACATATATGACTACATGAGTCAAATGTAGGTACGCCACGGAAATGACCTGAGAGTCTGAATCACAACTGAATCATACCTACGAAGGTTTTATTTCGTATTTAAATAAATCGTTTTAAAAAGAATCATACCTTTGAAGATGAAAGTGTTGCCATCAGCAGAATTGAAGATTGTGTCGATTTTGGAATCAGCGCACAACGCAGGGTCTTCAGATGGAGTGGGTTGAGTGGTCGCGCGGGGAATCGAACCGCCTATATCCGTCTGTGTCTTGTGACCGTACAGGGCCTGGAATAACAAACAAAAACATCAAAAATCGAAATAGTTTGTTAAGACAATACGGATCGACTTTTTTTATCCAACAATATAGAAAAGTGTTTTATTCATAAAAGACATTTTAACGTTTATTCAATAGCTTAGTAGGTACATATGTGAGTGCAACCAATAAAAAGCACATAAAGGTGTAATAGTTACTTTCCGGTATTGTATATTATACCTAATTTACAATACCGGATTACCGGATATACTATACAACAAATTAGTTAAGAGTAGAACACGATTTAAAAATAAAAAAAAATGGGCATTTCACAAATATCTCATACCTGTATTCCTTGCACATCATCCTGATCTAGTTGGAAAGCTGGATCAAATCCTCTATAGAAGGGAGCCATGAGAGCAGACCGGACATCACTATGGGACAAACCTAGCGAGTGTCCGAATTCATGAGCTGCCACCTAAAATATTACAAAAATAATAATCACCTGTAATCGATGAACCAGTCCTGAGAAACACATGGATAACTTTTTACTCCTCATTTTAGAATAAGTCTATCACATATCAAAACGCAGAAGCTACTGACGTAAGGAATATCTAGTTACGTTGGATGTGCGTAAATGCCCTTTGTGGTACCTGCCGAACGTGATTTTAACCTTATAAACTATCGTATAAAAATGAGTAATACGATAACTTAGCTACTAACTTGTGAATCATCATTGCACAAGCGTCACAGCTCAGTTGGTAGTAGGTCTGTCTTCCATGCTGTGGGTCGTGGGTTCGATTCCCAACCAGAGCAAATTAAAATGAACATAAATATTTGTTCTGTGTCTGGGTATTTAAATGTATTCTATGTATCTATGTATTTACAAAAAAAAATATATAAGTATTCTATCTAGTTCCTATAGTACAAGCTTTGCTTAGTTTGGGACTAGATTGTAATGTGTGAAATGTCCATGAATATTTATTTATTTCTCATTACAAAGTTAACAAGTAATTCTACTAACGACCTATTGCAGCTAATAAACTTAAGCTAACTCAATTGCATTGCACTAACTTGTTTGCTCATTCATTACAATTATACAAACATTTTAACACCCGTGCGTTTAAATTAAATGAGTTTTATGGAACTTTCATTATTTATTACTAACAAGTTGAGTATATTCGTAAATTGTTTGTGAAGATAATTTACAACTTTTGAGTCTTTTTAAACTTGAGTTATATTTACAAAAAAATATATAAGTAGGTATTCCATCAGCAATCTAGTTCCCATAGTAGCTCTGCTTAGTTTGGCAAACGCATAATCAAAATCAAAAAATCTTTATTCAGTAAAATCACAAGGATCATTTGGAATCGTTTTATATACTAGCGGTCTATCTTATAAAAAGTTAGCGCTGACTTGAAGTACTGATTACCATACGTATTGATGACGTCAACGCTAACTTTTTATAAGATAGGGGTTAGGTGATTCTATGTGCAGGGTTCCACGCAACAAGAACGGGCAAGAAACTTGGCACTAGAGGCGCGATGTGTGAAATGTCCGTGAATATTATTAAAAAATAAAAATGCAAGAAGTGCATGAAATTGAAAGTGCCTTAGGTAGTGCATGTTCGAATCACATGTTTGCACTAAAGAACGAGTACACAACAAATATTAAAAATCTATAGACTTTGCTGTGGTTCAATATTTACCTGGAAAAGATTGGTTCCCCTCCTCGAGTTGATTGACCAGACTTCAGCGTCGTCGAAATGAGCATCGCCGCCGTACACCTGGAAATTTATAAATTATTAATGAAATAATACCCTTTTTAACACCAAAAAAGGTTTGAGTATGAGTGTCTGGGTAAGTTTGTGGAAGTCCAAAAAGTGTTTGAATTGTGTAACACAATTTTTAGAGATGATTATGATCTGAATGTGAAAGAAATTCATTGAGAAGTGAATAAGGTATAGTAAAATTTTGTTTAGATTTTTTGGCTATACCCAATAACAAATCTGTAGTTGGTTTTGGCTCAGAATAAAATATAAATTCAATGTTAAAACTAATTTAAATTATTTTTTTGAGATTTTTTTTGGAATGTATTTTGAATATATGATGATCAAATACATTCTGCTCATTTGGCAGTATCTACTAAAGCTAATTAATTTCCTCACTATTTTTTCCTTTACTGGTACAAGTTTCAAATGATCACCTTGTATTAGTCTCTCGGGTTATCCACGGCTTGCGTAAACTTGATAGAAAAGGTTGGTCAACTCTGATTATTAGTTTTAAATAATTGAACCTTGAAATGCCTAAAAAGTCAGGTGAAAATAATACAGTAATTGAAAAAAAATATAGTTTGAGATAATGCTGGTTTCAACAGAAATAGATGTTTATAGATTAAAATGCGAAACTAAATTATAATTTTTCATCCATAGTGTAAAAGTGCGATTATCGCATTACCATACTTTCACTATTTAGGTGACAATAGTGCATCCGTTATTATGTGTTTTCCTTTAAATGCTATTTCATTTATAAAACGTACAATAATATTAATTTTATGTTCAATTACTTGCTTTATAATTGTGTAACCCTTTAATATAACCACAGCTATCAGTAAATAAATTATGTAAATAAGCAGAGTATGAAATATTCTATGCATATTGAATAACATCGAATCAAAATTTTAGGCAAAAGTATCAAACGAAAGTATTTTTTGACAAACTGTACTTTAATGGTTGCATTTTGAGGCAACGAATAGTGGGAACTATATGCTTCTGAAAGGGATGAGACGATGTGAAATTACGAATAGGGGGAAGAATTGAGAAATATTACTTCAAGGGCAAACTTCGGGTAGGGTATAAGACCTTACCTGTAGTTTTCCTTGAAGTAATATTAATAAATAAGTAATATTACTTCCATGAGAAACTACGGGTAGGGTACAAGACCCTATCTGTAATTTTCCCTTGATATTCCTCATTAGTATGGGCAGTAACAAGTAAAATTAAGAACTTAGACAGCAATGATATATTACAGGTTGAACAATACTTTGTACGATCTCCAAATAGTTTTTCCGGGGGTTATTGTAATGTACCTATTGTATTAAGTATGTCAGTCTTCTAGTACCCATAACACAAGCTCTGCTTAGCTTGGGACTAGATGACGCTGTGTGGATTGTCCAGCATTATTTATTTATACTTACGGGGAAGTAGGCATGTGCCAGGGTGCCACCAGGTCCGTCGAATGGATCACCATCACCATGCTCTCCTTTTTCAAACCTGTAAAAATATTGCCTCTTTAGAAAAATGCTAAACTACGTGACAAAGCAAGGGTTGCTAGTACATAGAATAATTTGGAGTATTCAGGATCATAATGTCAACTTCACAAGAGTGAGATGCATTGGATAGAACAATTCAGCATCTCGTGATTGCATAATTGTTTTCTACAACTTATTTTTATTAATCTTAGCGTACACGTGGTACACTCATTTCGTCCATAAACGATCGTCAACTGTTTATACTCGTACCTCGTACTTACTTCGCTAGGAGTTATGACATTTCAGAATACAGACATAACGGGTAACCATTTTTATTCTAGCAAGACCAAAATAATTAAATTAACTAAAAGATTTTTATTTGACATAATCGTGTCTTCATCAAAATTTGCACAAAATTGAGAGTGATTTTGTAAGTTTATTAGTGTATTAAACAAAATAAAGGCTAATGCAATGAGTATTCTCTCAGTACCAAAAGTGTATCTAAGTATCATCATTCAATGACAACCATTCAGTTACGCAACACAGACCCATGGATTGTGACGGAAGCCATTGTTAGAACAAATTACAAATGATTTTGGTGTGCTATGATTACGCTGGTGAATTTTATTATGCTCTTGTATGAAGCTAAATTGAAAATTACAACTATGTCGCATGGCCATCAACACGTAGGATAGAAAAATCGATTTAAATTATTGTTTTTTTTGCTGTCTTTGATGATATTTCCTACTTGATATTTACCATATTTTCAAAATATTACCCGAAAAATACAGATTTACTTCAGATAAGTTTACAAGATTATGGTCATTTGCAATGTAAACCGCAACTTTCTAGAAGAAATGGCAAGAAACTAGATCTGAATCCTAGAGTTTTTTTTTTATGTAAGTAGGTATATTTGTGATGGATTTTTTACCTGATTTCAATGTGGACCTGTCCGGACCTCTTCTGAGTGAATGTTAGATCTGTGTAGTCACTCCACACGTTGAAGGCTTTGGCAAGCTCGTTATCTACTTCAGCAGCGACCAGTCTTGAAGGGTACTTTGAAATCCTGTAGGTAAGGTTCTTTACACGCCATCTTGAACCTAAACAGTGAATGCATTAGAGCTATTTTTAGATATGGTTTTGAAGTTTCACGTTGATGGGTTTACGAGGTCAGAGGAATGTAAGGTTATACTGAAAATAAAAACCATGAAAAGTGTAGCGTATAGTGGTGAAATACAACTTTACAAATAACTAGTTTAAGCCACACCATATTTTTTAAATAGCTGTTATTAGTATGTAGCACGCTAAAAACTATTTTTAAACCGAACGAGTTTATACATTTTAAGCATAAGATACAGTGAAAAAGGAATTCAATTTCAACAAGTTGGTGAAATGAATGGTATAGCTTACCCTGAAGAGCGTATCTTTTGGCACGGCTTTCTCCAAATCCAACTTTGTCTTTCACTCCGCATCTTGGCAACGACATCATTTCTGAGGTTTCATCGTCCAATTCACCTGCAAGATACATCTTATTACTTTCAATTTATTTCACAAATATTAATGTATTTTATTTAAAAATTCACGCATATTGTTATAGTGCTAGGATGACTTAATGCTAAGAGCATTGATATCTCGAATTAATGTCTACATAGAAAGCTCAAACATTTCATTCGTCTCAATACTATTGAGATTCAACCAACAACAGTTTTTTTCATCTGAAACCGTGACAAGGAAGTAATTACACAGTCACACCGACTAAAACCGCATGCGGAAAACTACAAACAAGCTCAACCGCAGCACCGAACCAGTGGTCAGTTCTCTGTTCATAAAACACTAGTGCCACTGTTAATATGCAAGGGATCAAACCGAAGCTACATTATGCATTTTGCGTTCAATAAAGTTACAATGAAGGAAACAAATTATGAAACTCTTTGTCTTTATAAAAGAAGATATAACGAACAGCTGTGAGAATTTTTTCCATCTTATCAGTGGCCATACTGCAGACATGAGCACGTGACGAAAATATAAGTAGCGATAATCTGGCATTAGAGCCTTTATCAAGTAGTATGAGCTCGCAACAAGCTCGGTCCGACTCGTGCAGTGACCGATAATGAATTATGTATAAATTGGTATAGCACGACGCGTTATTTGCTTACATAATATCTGCGTTCAGTCATAGCCGAGTCCAATAAACTACTTCTCGTGTCAAGGCACGTACGTGTACGAAGACGATTCAGGCTCTGCCCACATAATTCTACACTGTTTATATGTTGGCTGTTAAGCCTTATAAGTTGCTTTGTCGATGTGTGCTTCATAATGGTAGTGATGGGAACGCATCAAGGCTGCAGACAGCAGAGCGTGTAACTAATGATCGGTCACTGGGTCGTTTTACTAGATAAAATACCTATAACATAACTCATAATCTATGCTCATCGATTTTATCACCTTAGGACAAGTTTACAGATAAATGAACCGGACATAAACAAACGGAAGTTGATTCATATTCAGATAAAAGTATGACGTTTTACTATTTGCGTTGATAAATATTATTACAAAACCGTATAAGGAATAAAATAGATAAAATCGAATAGTCATCTTTGTAGAGATTATATTTACAAGGTCACACTTGACCGGATAGATGCAGCAATCGTATTAATTACGTCAACCCATGTAATCTAAGAAATGCACCATCATTTGAATCGAGGCATTGCGAAGGCTACAATGTAGCATGTTTACTTGAAGGTTGCAATTATTTTTATACTTAAGTATGTACCTATAGTGTTATGTCCATATTATGCATATAAACTTTCATTACATTGTTATCTATTTCTTTAAACGAATCCATAAATTATTTTGTTTAAAGTGAACTTTGATTTAAGCGGTTTGATTTTTTATGAGTTCAATTTAAATATAAGTAATATAATCATACCAGACCTCGGAAATTACGAAACTGTATCACGAAATAATCGAATTAATATCGCTACTTTCACTAACCACAATCAATTTTCCAATGGATCTATTTGATTTACCACGAAATCCATTTAATTCTCTTACAGATGCAGAAAACGATGAAATTAAAAAAATACTCAGAAAGTCATACTATTGTTGACTCATGAGACTAATCCTTTAAATGTAAAAATCATGAAGCCTTAGTAGAAGTTCTTTTTATTAGGTTTTTGATAGGAAAATTCGACAGTAAAATACGTCATTAAAATATATTTCGTGACCGATAAGCAGTTTAACATATCAACAGGAAAAACCATCAAATCTTAGCAAAAACATTGTAAAAATTCAAATCTTTTGACCTGGAAAGGTAATCTTTTGAATTATCGCGTAAACAGTTGTTAACGTAAATATAGACTATATTTACAAAATAAAACAACTTATTTCTCTCACAGCAACAGCATTTTGGCAGATATAAGTGTATTTTTCAATAAACAAATGAAATAGTTAAAAAATAACACTTGAAAGAAATAAACAAGCTATGATAGTAATACCTGCGTTTAGATTCAAAATTACAATACGGGCATGAATTTTTATGTTCAAGTCTTAAATATAAATAATGCTGGACAATCCACACAACATCATCTAGTCCTAAGCTAAGCAGAGTAAGTCTTACCTGTAGAATTGAGACCAGCGAAGCTCTGGAATTCAGCGATCGCTCGCCTCCACGAGCTCTCATCCATGATATGTCCACTTGATGGATTCCGAACTGATGGACTCAAATATCCATATTGGGCAAGATACATCTGGAAGTATTCTTCATCATTAGACTGCCGTATCCTCAGCGGGTATAGGCACCTGTCGTGTATTGAAAGTATTGTAAATAGGTGCAATTTTTTTTACAAGTGCTTATTTGTATTTATATGTTACTTTAGTAAGGTGCATAGTTTATCTACAATACTTTCGATACACAACCGATTAAGTGCATGTTAGTTTTGTATAATTAAAAAGTACATTGAGATGGATTTATCAACAAAAGAGCTGCAATCATGTGTTTTACAATTAGTTAACAAGTTTTTGGCTAAGCCGATGTTAAATGCTAACCTACCTATAACGATATTACACTCAATACGTCCTTTAAGGACGTAATTCGATGATGCATACGATTGAGACATAGCTGTTAGGCATGTGCTTGTAATTGCACCGGCATCCATACCTTTCTAATCGACACCATGTGAACAACACTACTTGGCGGCAAAAATAGCTACGGTGGTAGTTCGGCAGAGTTCAGACTAGTAGCTTTCTTTCAACTTAGTAGTCAATGAACTATAACTTTTTTTTTCTTTACATTAATTTTATTTTATATACAAAAGTCTTCTCACAAACAGGTGTCTGTAATGTTAGCTATAAAGCAGGTTAGGTTTAAGGTTCTCTTTACAGAGCTCTACTTATCTCATTTACAGCTAACATCATAAGTATTATCTCGTATGACTACAAGGTTACCCACCCATTGTTTATTGTCAACGTGCCTGATAAGGATATTAAAAAGACGTGGACCCAAGAATCATATCTACAATTATTTATCTAAGTAAAACATATGTATCAAAGAGATTATTTGATAGATAAGCATATAGATCGATTTTTTTTTTATTATTAAATATGTAAATTATTCCGCTATAACCTAATATTCCTTTTGAAAACAGAGCATTTTTTACAAATCGCTTACAAATTATGTGCTCAAAATGAAAATAATTAGTATTTTTTTATTTTTTTTATTTATATATTTTATTTATGTTTGAACAACACAATACATAAATAGTTATTATTATAGCATCTAAAAACCACTAAGGTTTAACACGGTGCTATATGCTGAGTTTACAAAATATATTAATATCTAAAACTTAATATCTAAATTTATCACGACAAGTTACGGTTAACGTCGAAATAAGGGTCATCTATATGGTCGTTGTGAACGAAATACGGAGATATATTTGCCCTTGAATGGTGGTAACATTGGGTTACGTGTCTGACATTCAAATGCGCAAGCGCAAATCTCCGACTGGCACCAACGGACACGGAGCCACTTCTTTGTTTCCTATCACCCAGCAATACTCGGATTTTTACCTCAATATCAATGGGGTAAGCAATGATACCTAATAGCATTATTTTTGTCACATTCTAGTAATTGACAAGATCTTTGAACTGACCTATGCTCTTTCTAAAAGCTAAGTCAACAAACTCGGTAAGAATTGAACAAAGAGAAAAAAGTCAGTCGTTACAAAAAATGTATTGAAAACAATATTGGCGCTAATAAACGAGCGTTTACCGAAGAATGTGTGCATGCTGCGTTTAACGTTACATGAATACAAATAAACAAACCTCTGAATGACTAACCGCATGAGAATCGGAATTGAGGTGTGTTGGGACCCTCTATAAGCCAAGAGTCGGACATTGACATTGCTATTGTTTGGCATTCCTATACCGAAATGTATCGACCCCGAAAATATAGGTATCTTATTGATAATACTCGTACAGTCATAGCCTGCGTCTTTGGTTACAGTTATCAGTGTCTCTAGGCGAAACCTTCTTTAAATTACCGCTTAAGGGCACATAACACACCGTGTCCGCGAAATTTCAGAGTCTCACAACGAAATATTAACTGGGACGTGCTACAGTGCAAGATAATGAGCTAAATCGTCTCGTAAAGCGAAACGACGGCGAATTGTCGAACTATGGTGGGCGATAACTAATAAATTCGTACAGCCGTATCGGGGTCAGTGTGTCCCGTGAGTAACGGACATCTGTCTGACATGGCACGGGCCTCAGGCCCGAGATGAAGCTTGCTCTAAAGACCCACATTTCATGCAAATTTTACCGCCTGAGGATAATCAACAGTTCGGATTATCACGCAGCATCGCTAAAAGAAATAACGCTAATTAGAAATAATATCCTTGCATCGTTTCTCCGTAGCGGCAAATATTTAAGTTTGACTTAGTTCAAAAATATGAATTCTTTATTCACAAGAACTGTTCCAATCAATCGTATGAACAGCTAATTTAATGATTTGCTAGTCTTACACATCTTTAACGATATGTATTTGCATACGCAGTAAACTATACAACTTATGCAATTAAATGTGAGGAATCTCGTAAATGTGGCGTGCACAGAAAGAAAATTCTCCAAAGACACGTGGTGACCGTGAGTCAGCGTGACACAGGCGGTGACGAGCTTCCAACCTGCACAGCCTTGCAGCGTATTGATGAGTGTGAACGACCTTCTTTCACTATTGACTCTAAAACTCACCTAAATAAATATGTTTTGGCACCTACTTGATAATGCTCTTTTTGTTATAACAGAAGCTTTTAACCTTTTTCTCTACGTCTACAACTTTTTGTGGCAAAGCTAGTAAGCTAATGGAACCGGAAAAATGAATCGAAGGCCACACATTATAGTTACTGTTGTCAGTTTGTAGGTATTATAAAAGCATATAATTAAATTACCAATTTGTTTAATTTAAAATATTTGGATGATTGCAAAGTTTAGATTTACTTGTATTGTACAAGTAAATCTAAACTTTTCAAATAATTTTAAAGGATATAAAAATATACTTTAAACCTGTATTAAGTACCGAAAATGGTACACATAATCGGGAAATAAAACGAAAATGGCACAGGTGATAACCAGGTTACCTACATCACTGTAATGTTACGATAATCATAAAAGTGAAACAACCATTCGCCCTATTTTTGTAAACGGAGCGATTCGTTCAGCGAACAAAAGCTGCAACGAATTAGCAATCATTTACATATTATGTTCGAATAAATGACACTGTGAACTGGCAATCAGGAACACCTGTGTCTATTTACTTATTATAAATAAAATATTACCAACATCGATGTAGGTAAATTGAATCATAATACTTAGTATAAAAGGATATTGAAATGAAATTGATTTCCGTTTTTTCAGTCTTTGCGGTTGATACATGTGCGTGAATGCTGAAACTTCTATCTTCTTAGTATTAGCAGTCATCTCTTTAATGTAGGTACCTAGCAGGTAGTACTCTGTCAATGACCTGTCCATAGGTTTTCAGGGCCGGACTTATTTCTCAGAAATGCGATCACTGGTACACTTCGTATGGGCAATTGAGAAAATGTCGATTGATGAAAATGTATTAATACATGACAAATTAAATAGTTGAGTCATATTACAAATTAACACGTTTACCTCAGTCATTGGTATCAATTTAAATGTTTAAAATTGCTCAGAGATAAATGTTAGAAACAGTATTATATATTATCTTGAGAACGATAAATAAAACGATGAATAAACACATCATCTTGTTTTTATCAACGTTGGTATGATTCCATCAATATCAGTTACGTATCGTAAACGTAACAATTGAACATCAATCTTAATCATATGATATACGTAGCTCTGATTTACATATTGTATAATAACCTTCATTTTTATGGTTGTAATTGAACTTACCTAGATATTAGCTATGCATCCACGCGTAACAAAAAATGCGCAATATGCTCACATGTGTAGCATAATACCATAATACTCTGTAGGGCGATTATCAATAGTTAAGCTATTACATGCAAGCCATGCGGCCATTTAATGGCAGCTTAGAATGATTGCGTTGGTACATTGCTCACCATCATTGTTGAATAACTGACATTGGAACGTTTACCTGGAAATCGTATCTGATTTTGCCTTCCGGCCACACTTAAATCACCTATAATAATAACTGTATGACAATATGTAAATTTATTTTTTACTAAAATAAGTTATGGGCAAAAAATACTTCAAAATTAAAACGTCATATCAGAGCAACAGAGTAGAATAACTATCTATCAGTATAATATCCGTCTTAATAGTTCCGTCTTATTTCTATCTTAAATGTGCTACTTTATCCGTAACCTGTAGTACCTGTACCTACCTGTGCCCTTATCTTTCACTGTTATAGTTGAGCATATCAGAGGAGTGCATAATAGGTCTTGAAGTATGATTGGAGCGATGTCACGCTAGCTTCTAGGAAGTGCATCTGTCCTCGATCCCACCGATATGCCTTACTAGGAACAATCACGTGCAGGTATTCGTAAACACTGTTTAAAACCGCATTTTTCGATTGCTAGGATAAGCATAAGATATAAAGATTAATCAGCGTAGTGTAAAGTGTAATAAGTGTGCGGTGTGAAAATAAAGACGCGTTTTATAGATGTCTGATTTTTTTTTGTAAATTTAGCATTAAATAATATAAGGTAAAGGACTCATCGCATTGAGCCAGTTGCAAGTATTTTTGATAATGACCCGTTTTGTGCACCCACACGCAACTTTTGCAAATGCAACATCTGCAAATGTTATTATAAAACATGACTAATCAGAAGTTAAACTCCAAATGATAAAACATATACCTACTGAAACGTATCAGACCATATTATTAAAAGCCCTTCATCTGAAAGTCCGTGAATATTTAGTTATTTATCTAAGTCATCAAAATGTTTCGAGTTTATAAATATCTGTAAGATACCACTCAAAACTGCATCAATGTAATGGACCGATAAATCAAAACATCCGTAGAGTTGAGAGTCTATGGATATATAAATAATTTCATTACAATGTTATGTCCCGAGCCTTAAAGTTAATAATATTGACTCTAATCTTAATTCAAGACCAATAATTGTAACCAACATGATGATATTAATGATTCTATCTATCTAACGCTTTCGAAGCCAAACCCGCTAAAGATGTTCAGCAAGTATAAAATAAAAACATAATTTATTTTACGTCTAGACCCATTAAACATTGTATTTAATTAAATCATAGCATGGTAATGTTGATGGTAATTGTATCACGTAGTTGCATAGAGCACATGAAATTACCGACACGCTCCAATAGCAAATACTACATACCAAAGGGATGACTCGATATTACTATGTAATAGATGCATCTCGCCCAACGCGTGGACTAGATTACTATTCTCAAACTGTTTATTTAATGTAATAAGAACATATCAATGGTTATTTAGTACTGACACTTGTTTATCTGCATGGGAATCGTGCTATGTACTGCGCACATCAAAATTTAATTGGTTCATTGATTATTCATAGAACGTGGAAGGTAAATAACAAGATCAAAGCTTTTTTCGTAAACATGTGTGTATAATATGTAACAAAGTATGTTATGTGCAAATAAATAATGAACACATAAAGTGACTTTTTTATTATATACTTATCGTAGTTAACATAATTATATGAGAGGAAAAAACCAATTATATAGTAATTAAGTTGGGAATTTAAAGATAACGTCAATATCATTGTTGTTTGTCTTTTCAAAAAGGTAAATGTTAAAGAAAATTAGCGTTAATATAGCATTTACAATATTTACAAAACCCACATAAAATAGTAAACACATAGACAGTTCATGTGGTCAAGATTAGTACCAAAAAGAATCCCCAAAATACTGGCTGCATTGAATAGCAATGCTGATGGCTAGGCAAAAATGCATACGGCTGATGCTAAACTGATGAACTATATGCGTTAAAGATTTTCCACTGTAGATGTTTAAAAGGATCCTGTCAATCGTTACCGTAATTATCACATGGATGTTTATGAACTTAGAACGTGACATGTTTCAGGAATGCGAGATGAAACACGACTTAAAGACGCCTCTTTGCATTATTATAAAAAATCTATGCCCATAAATTGCTGCTATACAAACACAAAACGAATATCTAATCGTTTCTGGCGTCTATTAATTATAACAACATGTTTGTCTGTTTGTGAGTGTCATCTTTTATGTTAATTGTCTACATGTATGTGCAGTCTTGCATTTTTATTTCACATACTTGCATTCAGAGCTTTAAATGTCAATTTTGTTTTTCTTAGTGCCTGTCATAGTTTTTCTGCGGATGACTGTAATTTATGTGTTTGGATTAAATAAGCTTTAGAGTTATAAATTAACCGCAGTTCTAGGCTCACGTTAGCAGCGGATGACGGACTCGTAGGCAATAAGATAATTGCTCCCATAATTAGTTTCAATTATATTGTGATTGTCAAAAGATTAAAATAGAATCTATCGCGTGTGAAACACCACTTTTCCGCAGTAGAATGTATAAAAATGTTTTTTGTAGTATCTAGAGTGGAGCCGGCCCTTTGTCAGTCACTCACGTTTGTCACGTGCACCGCAGCACATTGTTTCTTTAACTTTCAGATATAATCGACTTTGACCTGTTGATTGCTTGCCAATCATCTATGGATCTGCAGTCTACACGTGTCACAGGCTATTTCTTTTATGTTCTAGTCGGAACGTAACAAAGACTTAATAAATCTGTTTCGTCTATACATTAAATAAAATACGTATTATACGTACTTATAATAAGGCCAAGTTACTTTATCTATGATTCACTAAATAAATAAAATAATTTACCTAACCACTCTTTTTAGTTTAAGTAATTCCTAATTCGCAGGGACTTAGCGTGAATTCGACAGTATTATCTTATATTAACCTTATTTTTGGTGTAAATACTTAGTTGCGATGTGTAAAAAAACAGAGCTTTTCTGCTTTTCTGTTGTACAGTTTCTGACACATGACAGAGACGCAACGGTGAACAATAAGCAATGGCGATGGGCAGAGGACTATGGCCGTGGCGCGCGTTACTGAAGGTCGCCACTCGGCAGCACTTCCTGCGTGCGTGACGAGCATGCGACGCCAAGTGCTGCTCTACCCATCACCAACACTACCGCAACGCGAGAACAACCACTCACATAGTTAACATTTTTTAACTTATATTCCAAAAAATATAGTAAAGTCAATTTCAATTGAAATCATAGCGGAGGTGAAATTTTGTCACAAAACTACCAAAGTGTGAAACCCTCTTTTTCAGCGGAAAGACAGTGCTATATTGTAAGTATTCATTTGAAGGTATACCATAGTTGTATCTATGATGAATTTCTTTGATGTAGTTCAACTACTTGTGATTGCACGCACGAACTAACGTTGTCAAAATTACAATCAAAGGTCTAAAAAGGTCTTAACATTTTCTCCGAAATTTGACAAAAACATAATATTCCCAGGATTACAAATCGTGACAAATGTTTAAAGATCTGAGGTCCGGTCATTCGCATTGTTGTTCTTAGTATTTTCAGTAGATCATCTCAGGGCCTCTGGCAAGTTTCCGCGATCGAAAGATACCAGTTTCCGAAAAACAACACGTTGACAGTTAAGAATGCAGTTACTTACTATTCAAATAAGTGAAAAAGATTACACGGCCTGCACAAATGTTGTTAACCTATGTCATTGAGAATACTGGGTCAGTAATCTACCTCAAGTGAATATTTAATTTGATTTATTTGCAGGTGCACAGGAGGGTGAATACCCCGAGGGCTAGTACATTCACGGGTTCATTGTTCTTCACAGTCAGAGGAAATTTTTACGTGAGATGTCCGCACGTTCCGATTGATGGGACACGCTTCGAATTTTTATAACTTATTTATTATCAATACGATGAAAACAAAGAGCTTACTGGTGCTTTCTGACTGCCTATTGTTCTTCGGATATTTTTTTGAGGCGAGTGACCTCCATTTAAGGGTTCGTTAAATCATAACAGTGCCTGTATTAAAATGCAGGAAATGCTTGGCCAGTGACAATGTTACACATGTTGTCACGTGACTCGCAGGTACAATGACCCACAAATAAATCTGTATCAACAATCTTTTCTTATGCTTTCGTGCCGTTGCAAACACAAAATATGATGTCGTGACCGCAACCAATGCGCTTCGCACGACAATCGTTCCCACCGGGCGTAGCCTAGTAACGCTTTCAGCATTTCAATACTTCGGTAGTTTACGATAAGCTTCCACTTGATTTGCATAAAAAGACGTGAAAACACAGGTCACATAAAACTAGTTAAGTTAAGTTTTGTCAAATAATTAAACATGTTTTGCCGTATTTCTACTAGGATCTAGAATAATCAAAGGTTTTTTCCTTGTAATGTATTGTCATCTTCTATTGATTACTTCGCGCCACCGTTCATTTCCTAATCACAGGTTTTGAACCGGTCTTCACTGGAAATCCCAAGCCGACCGGTTTTTGTTTTATAACTTAGATTACCTAATCGTAGGTCAACAAAATAAAAAGTTCAATAAGAAAATGTAAACTGTAAAAACGTACATTATTATTTCAGCGCAGTTCTAGTATAGGAAAGATATGTAGGTTTTATTGATTGGTCGCAAAAGTTTTTCAATAGGTTAGGTTACTTTGAATTGATGCCTGCCTACCTTGACACGCAATCCGCTTATACTTTTGTCTCCTTTCTACTGGATTTGTATAAGCATTGACAAAATTGTGTAGAAAATGTACAAAACCCACTAAGTACTGAAATACTACCTAAAAACTAACTATAATATTTTAAATATGCAAAGCGAAATAAAGGGCACTTAAAACATTACTTTGGGTATTTACCTAATAATTATACCATAGACGATAAATATAAGTTATTTCCGCGAAATATATGGTGTGTCGAAGATCTTTGACACAATATGTGACGAAATGTAAATAGGTGATAAATGTGATAATGTATTCATTGCCGTTAAAACTTTACAACTCTAGCTACTAATATTTATGAACTGGACTGCTACATCTTAAATAAGGTGCCTGTTCATCGGGGTATAGCTTTAAAGTGTTGTAACGCTTTGAAAGGAATGTTATAATATAATATTGAAAAAATTGAGTAGGTACCTAAATCATTTTACATATCCGGTAATATAAGCTTATTAATTATTTATGACATTCCTCAGTTTTTTAAAATTAATTCTAATATTTGAGTTTGAATAATGGTTTATTAATTGATAACATGACATAGCATACGAGTGGCTTGCCTCAGTGCCTACTTAGCTCTATGACCTAGAACTTGACGGCAAGCAACCAAGCTACCAACTGGTTTGTGAATCACTGCTGGATTCCGAGAAACGGCGGATTTTTATTGCCTGCGCTTCCTCTCCAAATCCCTAGGAGACAATTTATATGACTCACACGATCATATAGGTAACGTCAACATATAAGTAGGTACTTCCCTTGATAACATAATATGTTATCAAGGGAAGTATATTAAGAAGTTCAATTTTAAAATGGGATTAAGAAATTTCAATATAATATTTGAAACTATCACGGTTTTGAACATAGTAGAAATTTCAAATCAATAAATACTACAAAAATTACGTAACCCCCATTGAAAAAAGTATAATGACCAATATTAGGTGTGTAAACATATGCTCATTAAAGTGTGTGATTCATGTGTTACAGTGTTACGCAAACCAATCGAGAAGTCTATCAAAACGTTCTAGAGCTATTGCGAAAACAGTGTAACTTATCTTGGTTGGATATATAGTGGCTTTATGAATGAACGATACTGTAGCACCTACGAGCCGGATTACAACCTCACACGGACACCGTATTCAATTCAGTTCCGCTGTACGCTCGGCAATTCTCAGAAATACTGACTCAGCTCTTGAACTATTACGTGAACAAGGCATTTCCGATTCTTGTGATAGCGTTGATCAATCCAGTAAATAATAAAACCATTTATCTTTGTATTGCAGAAACGACTTTAAACAAACAACTGATACAATGATAAGTCCAACTCAATGACACTTTTAAAATAGCATTCTACACATTTTTTGTTATAATCTTAGTTAATTATTGACTTTGTGATAGTGATAGATAAAGTGCACTCACCATTGCTTTATCGGTGCCACCGAAGGTTGGTGCGGCGCTACTCCTCGTCAGCAACACTAAAGCAGCCACCGTCGTCCATAATATCCTTAACGTACTTCTAAAACTAACGAACGCCATGCTTCTTGATGATAATACTGTTCTTGATAAGCTCATTTATGATCCCAAATATTTATATCAAAAATATCTCAAGGACGGACTAATCATTACTCTAAGCAAGTCTGTTTCTCTTAACCAATTCTAGTGCAGTCTTGAATATAAATTGATTTCATTGATATGTTCGAGCACAACCCACGAAGATACAAAATCTGAAACAAAATAAGTGATAATTAAAACCTAAAATACAACTAGACAGCAAACAGAAATATTTTTTATTGTAGGTAATGCAATGTACTTTCTGCAAAAATATCGATCATTATTAAGACGATCAGATAAGATAGCACATCTAATATAAAAGTAGGTAAGTATATTAATCTCTACAAAGATGACCACAGTTTTTAAGCTTCTGAATTGATGACTGATATATACAGGGTCTCTAGTAAATAGTTTTAGGAGCGCCCAGAATTATATTGATGTTTCACATTTACAACAATTTGAAAATATAATATTTGAAACTACCACGGTTATGAACATAGTTTTCATTATAAACGGGATATTTACCATGAATTAATATTTATTTATCCCGTTTATAATGAAAACTAATTTGAAAATAGTAACAGTAAACAGATAGATACCGGGTTCGTCATGGTATCTATTGAGACATCCTGTATAATTTAAAGTTATATATATGTAATAAATTATATTTACATGTGAGGGGTCATCTTGACACATCATCTGTTTTATCTTTGTATGATTCATCCGCAGATTCATCTGTTTTAATTGAGATCTGCGTTTTCATTACATGAATATATAGCATAAGATTATGCTCTAAATAAAGATTAGAGGAACTCTGTATAAATAAAATAAATAAATATTCACGGATATTTCACACATCATAAAGTTGATCATTTCATATACATAGTTCGATAATTAGCTTTATGTCTCTTTGTGTCTGTTTTTTAAACATTAGATGTGATGATGTCCTCCGCGACGTATCCATTTAATGGCGAACCTTGATGAAGGATTTATTTATACTAATCTATTTAAGTTTTAAGTTTATTTAATACTAGCTGACACGTGCCCACTTCGTTGGGGATAATTTTTATTAAATAAAAAAGTAAGACATATGCTGTCGTTGACTTGTGGCTTTTTTGTAGGCATTATCAAGGTCCACATCTTTTCTGTAGAACACTTCTTTCATAGTTAAGGCAGCGTTCGTAAGAAACGCTTTCTTTCGACCGTTTTTTCTCCGATTCATTTTGCAAAACGGACTACCACGTAAAAGCCTTTTTATTTTTCAGCAATTTCTATTGGTGAAAGAATTTTTAAAATCGTTTCAGTAGATCCCGAGATTACCCCTTACAATTTAACAAATACACATACTTTACCTCTTTATAGTATTAGTATAGATTAAGTAAGTATATTATATATATATTTTTTTCCTAACCTATTTCGTCCCACTGCTGGGCAAAGGTCTCCCCCAAATCCTTCTCTCTGCTTTCCGCTTTCGTCCACCAACCCCTCTCGAAAGCATCGAGGTCGTCCCGCCATCGCCTTTTTGGTCGGCCTCTACGTCTTCCGTCTTCAGGCAGCCACGGTGTCACGATTTTGGACCATTTCTTTGGGTTAATATTCCGGCTAATATGACCTGCCCAGTCCCACTTAAGCCTCGCGGTTTTTTTGCCTACATCTGCAATACCAGTGAGCGAACGCAGCGTAGTGTTTCGCACTCGATCGATGCGCTTGAAACCAAAGATGCTACGTTCCATTGCTCTTTGGCAAATCTTGGGTCTGGATTTCTGTGCTTCAGTCAGTGACAATGTCTGCGCACCGTAGGTTAGGACGGGCAGGATGCACATGTCGATGAGTTGGCGTTTAAGCGTAAGTGGAAGGTCGCCTTTAATGTGTTCCTTCATGGACCATAGCTCTTCCAGGAGTTCTCGATGCGGCGATCGATCTCCTTATCCTGCCTGTTTTCGAAGCTCGCTAACTGGCCCAAGTAAATGTACTCATCAACAACAATATATTTTTTATAAAATATTATATTTAAAAAAAAACAAACCATCTAAGTAAATTATGTTTTTGTATGAGATTATGAGCACCCCCTTGCTCAATTTAACGGAACTATTGCTAAATACCGACCGACTTATAACACATTGCCAAAACGCACCGATAGCGCGATCTAGGATTTGTGCACAGTAACGCCATCTAGTGGTAAACACAACAAATTTCAAACTTTACTCTATTTGAGTATTCAAGTGCGACGGCGCGATGGCTTATTTCATGTATAAGTTTGGTGTTTCTATACCGATTTCTATGATTCTTTTTTTATTGAATAGGTAATAATGTTAACTTTTTAAAATTTGCGACGACTGAGAGTCTTATAAACGTAAGAGTAAACAAATATAATCAGAATGCTCCGAACTGCTAAGCTATCAGGAGTTACACGTGTTATTGTGAGTCAACCATAAAAGATAGACATATGCTGCTCCGGGATATTTTTTAGACAATTTAATGTAGAATATTTCCGTCATACATGATTTCTATGTAACTTTAACCATTAAGGCTGCAAACGCGACGGAAGCTTAAAAAACGGAGTAACTTCCCGATATTTCCATTCACTACTCAGCTCCTATTGATTGTAGCGTGATGAAAAGTATCCTATAACCTGCCCAGAAGTATGAAGAATAATTGTACCAAGTTTCGTTAAAATCCGTCGAGTAGTTTTTGTTTCTATAAGGAACATACAGACAGACAGACAGACAGACAGACAGACAGACAGACAAAAATTTTACTGATTGCATTTTTGGCATCAGTATCGATCACTAATCACCCCCTGATAGTTTTTTTTTAAATATATTTCATGTACAGAATTGACCTCTCTACAGTTTTATTATAAGTATAGATTATTTATTAGTTTGTATGCAATCGTCACAGCTTAGTTGGAATTAGATTTTGCGAGCATTTTATGTTGGGATCGTGATCCCCACTAATAGTACCTAAACATTTATCATCTATGGATTTACACAATACTGTTTTAAAAGTATTCACTAATTCATATTCTATATTTTTATTAGCTAAGTATAATGACGTCAACTGTCCATGACCACTCTTTTAAATCAAATTGAACCCTCAAACTAAATTGTTTTTGATAAATCATTTTCATCATAGATTTGTTCCATAAACCTGTTTATGAATTGAAAATAATAGAGTCGCAGTTTTAACAACTAGCATTGAGTGAGACGACCTACATATTTAGTGAGCATCGTGTTGTCAATAATCATTTACTATCAGTAAAGATAAATTGTTTTCTACGCCAACAAAATACAAAATACAAGCAACGTTTACATAGAGCCGAACTAAAATCATCTTTTCGTAACTACAACTGTTTTTGAATTTGTGTTAAAATATAATAAACCATACATTATATACAGTATAGTCAAAATAATGTTGAGCTATACGTAAATTGTTAAACAGTGTTGAAATTCTTACTGTTGTCAAACAACTCGATATAGCTTTTTGTAGTGAAATGACTACTTTTTGGTTATACCGAGTCAAACAAAGTGTAACTAGCAATTTTATGCTCTTCTGAGCGTAAAAAGGTGCACACAAGTAGGTATATGTTTTTTTTGATGGTGCCTCTTTATGCTTGTCGTTCACATAGCAATTTATTGACAACTATTTAGCGACTTAAATCGAGTTTTAAACCTAATTATGTGGACTTTCCTCTGAACTCTAAAAACCTAGGTTCTAGGTTGGAGCATAAATTCTGAGGGCATGTCTACCGTGTCTTCAGAATATATTTATGAGCTCATTTTATTTTATTCATAAATATGTTGAATCTGTTGTTTATTTCAGCATGTCTAGACTCCATTACGAAAGTGCTTTAGCTAATTGATTGACCAAATTAGAAACTAACCTGAAGTAAAACTACCCAGGATAGTTTATACCGTTTTTCGATGATTGCCCTTGACACAAGGTACTTTTAATTCGAATTGAACAGTTACAAATTATATCGTTTTTTTTATTCTATTAATTATAAAAAATAATAATAAAATGGAAATATAATAATATAAAGTATTTAATTTAAGGGTTTCAGTTAATATTCCAGGCTAAGGACCAAAAGGCCAATTCGCATTCTTATCCAGAAACTTGGGAGGAACGTATCTGGGATAAGGTGACCTTATTTCATTTTTTCTATTTTAGATCTTTCATCGGGGTCTCTCGGTACCAATACATGGAACAATAGAATGGTAATCAAGTGCGTAACGACTCTAAAAGCCACAAATAATATAAAATTACATAAAGGTGCCCTTAAACTTGGAAACTGACATCATACGTTCATTGTCCATGCTGTGGTCGAGCATGGCACTGTTCGCATTCAAATGAAGTGTCTGCTCTCGCGAGGGTTACGTGTGCAGACTGTTTCGCAGCCAGCGACCCTGGACTGCCTTCCTGCTTCCGGATCCGAGGGAGCAATACTAATCAACAACTTGTCTACCACATAATGACCATTGGCGATGATCATTGCTGATATGACTTGTAAGATTCATCTATTTGCATAGGTAGGTACTTTGATCACCCGTTGTTTTTATGTCTGACGTGAATTAGGTACATAGCACGTTGTTTGTGCACCTACTAAGATCATGGTAATGTTTCTGTTTATTCCATGAATTTTGCGGTGAGCTAACAGATTATTAAGTTCATTATTAATGCGTCTTGAAGTATATGTTGTTACAGACGTCATATTTCTGTACTTTAGACAGTCTTTATTAATTATTTAAATGTTCTGTTCGAGTGGCAGTTATTTTCAAATCTTTCCGTTTGTCCTTCAAGAGGGACCAGTAGGACAGTAACAGCTAGGCACGGTAAAGCAGTGTCTAGTCTGGCTAATCTTTCCAACACGATGCTACAACAAAATTCAGTTGTAGCATCGACATGATAAGAAGAAGAAGAAGTAGGACGATCGGGAATGAACGGAACCGTACAGGCTCAAACAATGGTTCAGCCAAATTAAAATTCGGGCGCCGCGTCCTATCGATGACTCACATAACTTAGTGGTCAAAGCACACCTCTGTTTGTTTACATTATTACTTATGACATGACAACCGATATTTGCATTACAAATTAACCACTAAAGTTCTACATACTATTGCTCTTACCTTGAAAAAGTGTACGACAGGAATTTTATAGCAGTTTTTTTATTTATTAATTCTTTTGAAACGACGTCTTCGACGAAACCCTTATGTTTTAGTAGTCATTAAATCTATTGGACATCAGCATAAGTTTCACAAGTATTAGCACACGAATTCTTTAAAACTTGTTATTAAAGCCTGTTTTGAGGGTCTACGGTAACATAGATATGTTAAATGCAACAATTAGTAAAGCTTTTGAAGGACTTTGATTTGGTCATAAAATATATAGGTGCTTAAAAGTAAAATACTGTTTGATAGTACGTAGGAATTCACAAAGAATGAGTTCACATCTAGATCAGTCGTTATCAGTGAGATAATGTTCTTATCCGACTTTATCTGATAACTGAATACGACACATTGCCATCGCTTTTCTTTTAGACTACAATAGTTTTACTTCATATACTCTACATTTTG
Organism: Ecliptopera silaceata; assembly: GCA_932527185.1. Lineage (NCBI taxonomy): Eukaryota > Metazoa > Arthropoda > Insecta > Lepidoptera > Geometridae > Ecliptopera > Ecliptopera silaceata. The sequence goes on along the minus strand of OW052193.1, from coordinate 6,790,827 downwards.
AGTGCATGTAAACTGATGGCTTTGAAAATTAGCTATGAAAATGAGGTTGTATGTTATTTTGTATAGTTTACAGATAATGGTACTTATCTACCTAGTTTTGGTAGAACGCGCCGAACTAGTCTACCGGAACAGGTTACGACAATGTCAGAATACGATGACCATGACACCAAACGAGCAATGAGCTGGGCAGATTTCGATTATTGCACAGATTTTCCAATACATAATTTCATACTGGTTAATTTTATTGAACTTTCAATCTACAAATAATGATACTGTTCATAGACAGTTATAAGGTCTGTAAATAAACACGTGCTATATGTTGCATGCATATAATGTTGCATTACAATCAAGTTTGTTTTTATTGAGACGTGATTATAGATGAGGAAATGTATGAATTATATGTAATTTTCCTGTATAAGACAATGAAGGAAAATCTTCGCAGCAATCAATGAAGAGAAAATTGCGTTTACCTATACATTCGGTGCGAACATGACATCCTTATTTTTATGGTAAAATACAAAGTATAACTACTTATAAGATGCATTTATTATATACCTATACTTACTTAATTTGTGTAGAACTACTTGCCACTGTAGATTAGATATTAGCTGTTCGTTGTTATAAGAGGTTCAAGGTATTTTATAAGTTGGTTGATATTTAATTGGTTAGTGGTTGTAATTTCGAGATAGGACTCACCTGTTGAAGTATTCCAGTTGTCAATTTACGCAATCCTCACTACTTGAAACGCCGTTTACGTCTCACTAGTGGAACACGAAGAGGATCTATAACTACCGATTTTTTCCGTAAATATAGAGTTCAATGTGTAAAAGATTGGTAAATCACAGACACTTTCAGTCACCGATTGACCCGCGTTTTCACTTTTCTTTGCAATTGCACGAAATTTCAAAGAAAATGTGTTAGATCGCGTGGCGGGAAGGGACTGCGATCGTTGCGCCCTCGTGTGGCGCGACCTATCGCAGTGCGCGTGTTTAGATGAGTGTGCGCCGCGCCGCCGACCGCTGCTTATAAATAAGGCGCGTGCCCCCTCCGGACTATGGCCGCCTACCGGGCCCGAGAAGCCTCCGCCCGCCCTGACACACGCACTTTTCACGCGAAACTTTTATCTTGGAGACACATCTATCTATAACATTTGCATTGTGTTTCTAAATGATCCTTGTGGTTTTACTGAATAAAGTAATTTTGACTTTGACTTTGTTTTTTATACATCGTTCTAATGGTTACCATCAGGTGGGTCATCGAATCGTTAATGTATTTACCATTTAACAACAGTTGTACCATCAAATACTTCCATCAGTTAGTTCGATTATTAAAACGCAGATTATTATATTAAACTATACTTACTAAAATTAGTTTGAATGTGCTCGTTACTTAGTCCGCGAGGACTTAGTTTTTGTAAATATACAAGCATATAGGTATTTCCACATTCAACACCCTTTTTCGAACCCTTTAGTATGAGAGCTTAAAGATGTAGTGTACTACAACTACTAGATAACTACATACCCTATCAATTTAATTAATCTAAGACCATTCATTTCGGCTGTGCGTTGTTATCAGTCAGCCAAGACTGACTCTTCAAGATAAACGAACTTATCATCGACAAGAATTTCCGCTAGAAAAAATAATTGAAAAAATATATTGGTCATAAAATAAAACCAAGAAAATGCTTATTGACCAGTGACCAAATGATAAGTAATACCTATATCTATTTTTCTTTTTATTTTCCAAGCTTCATTGTCTAGATTGTATAAAAAATTACGGATCCATGTGGGTATATCATAAAACAAACTAGCGGAAAATATTTGATCGTTTTACCAAGGTATTTCCACCACATAGTTCTATGAATTTCATTATGACAAACAAGGAACCTATTGTAAATGGGCGTATAAATTATATGTAATGATTTTCTGAAAATCGTTTTACGTTCGATAATTTAAAACAATCTTTGACCAACTCATTATTTATGTTATGTAGTCTGATATTCCACAGACACATAATTTTCTAGTTACCACATTCTTGCTTCTTCGTAGTAGTTTGTCTACATGTAATTGACCGACAATAAATTGTAATATTTCCTCTTAGAATCTTCCGATGGTATCAGCTCATCAAATCTGAAGATTAAACTGAATGAATGTTGATCGTGTTTTAATCAAATACACTTATTTTTATTAAAATTGTCAATCCCATCCACTCGCATTTTATATCTTATCTTGGAAACTAAACTTCCCTAAAGCTAATCCTGAATTTTAAATTCCAGGACAATGTCAAAATCAAAATAGCCTTTATTAGTAACTGCAAGTTGTAGATATACGTATTGGGTTTGAGAACTCTTCTTTTAAAGAGCTTAAAATGCTACTTGATTTGAATACATTAATTATTGTTACCAGTTGGGTTTTTAAAGTTTTTTTTAAGTCGTAACTACAATATGATCCGAACATGGCATGAGGATTCGTTTTATCCTTCTTGAAGTATATTTACTAAACTTCTTAGTTCCTATATATATTTATATATTTGAGCATACATGTTCAATTACGTCATATACCTACCATGATATATAATTCTCATTGTGAGCCGAACATGTTTTACCTTCGTAGAAATAAGTGACAAAGCTATTGTCTGTGTACTGTGGTTCTGGTGACTAAAGCTCGGGGTGGCTTTCCTAAATTGTAGAACACTGCAGTGGGTTAGTGTTTCCAGCTATGAAATATTAATTTCTGCCACTAAAATATTGTTATTGTGTTACGAGCTTTTTTATAGATCACGAACATCATTATAGCCAATGAAAAAATGTTCAGGGTTTGGTTAGTTTACTGTTTGCTCTGTGTTATGTTTTGTACTTAGTGTATTTACAAATAAAAACGTTTACAAGTATTCAGCAATCTAGTTGCCAAAAAACAAGCTTTGCTTTGGTAAATGACATGATTGTAAAAATATAATTCTTATTTGACAAAAAAAAAAACACTAAAATATTGCGAAAATTAAATTATTTTCAGGGATAGGTTTTAGATCAAAAATCCGGGTTAGATCTAACGAAAGTGTGAGAAAGTTGGCAACAGTTAGGTGGTGGTGGTATGAGCTGCTCGTAGTGAGGTCACCACGAGGTCGAGGTCAGCTGTATTGTGCTTGAGTCGTCTGCCCTTCGGTGGCCATGTGCTAACTTGAAGACATGCCAACTTAGACGTAGTACACTTTATGAAGTTAATGTCTTCCGGTTGTATGAGTTTTGTAAATGAGGCAGTGTAAAAGAATCTAAAGTTTTAGTGATATACCTACTTAATAGATGATTTTCACTAAGTCACAACACGAACGCTCAATGAAGCTCTGTTATTAAAAAGTTACTCGAGTCAGTATCGAGACTTTCTGATACATTAACGTCCGGTTTCTCGAACGATGATCAATGAAAAAATCTAATAATTACTATGTGTCAAACTCGGATCAATCGTGATTTGGGTTTCCAGAAACCGGCCGTAAGTATCATTTCATTTCATTTCATTTATTCAATAACAATTAATTTTAATCGATGCTTATGTCTTGTTATGTTTTGTTTAAGATAGATAAGGTAAAACTTAATTGCACACAGATAGAAGACTTTATACACAGGAAACATTAAATCTACAGCACAATGGGCGGGCTTATCGCTAAGAGCGGTCTCTTCCAAGGTTTTAATAACTAGTTATTACGTACTTTCTGATATCAGTTCATTCTTTTTCAGTCTTTTGTGCTATGGGTAAATCTATCTACAAAGACTACAATTTTACATCCAAATAAACTAACATACTTTTGTTAAGTACGCCTTATAATTGATGTTTATCTAACTTATAGGAACTCATTGTTGTGACTAATCGTGAATTCATAAAAGTATTTGGATTGAGTAGAATTCGAAGTAAATTTTCCTCGAAATCCGTTGCCTGGCTAACGGTACTATACCATATAGGTGAAGGTCGGTGATTCAATCCACCCCTACCCTTATTATTTTATTTCACAGAGCTATCGTCCTATTAAATGGTTACTCAGAAAGGGCCTGATACGAAACTATGTGATCATCTGCCATTAAATAAATTGAATCCAAATACGTATTGATAAATTAGTTGAAAAACTAAAATCACTTATACTCATATGGTAAAAACCCTAACAGGATTATTCATGTATATTGTATATGATTGAAAGAATCAAGAGCTGATATAAGTAAACATGAATAACTCCTTGACCACGTTTTCTTCGAGTTGATTCACGGCCAGATAATTCATAATTGTCGACTAGTCTTCTAAAATAATTAGGAGCTTACCTACTTTATTGTCAATTTTAGTGTAACGTTATACCAACATTTTTATTGAACTTTTTGAGAGAAACATCATTTAGTTTGCTAAAAATAAAATTTAATTTTACGCATTTCCACAAATTGACAAAATTGCATTTTATTTACGTGATAGCAAACGTAACAATGTAAATAAAAAAAAAAAACACCAATCTTTATCAAATCCAGTTCATTTTATCATTTCGGTTATAACGAATTTTATAGAAAATCATGTTGCGAGCGTTCGTAGTAAGAGAGTATAAAAACTAAGTATTGGTATTTAATTGATTTGAACGATTATGTTAAGGTCATAATTACTGTGAGTTACCATAAGACGATAATAACAGTGTTTTTAGATTGACAAATCGCGTGTCGGCCCAGACACATCCTTCAATGATAGGAAACCTCTCTCATAGAAAATTGTCTTGCAATCGAATGGAGCAATTGTACTTATAATTGAATTAAAACGCATGTACCGCCCTCTTAAAGGATAGAAATCAGGGATCTAGTTACAGCATTGCTGTCATTATTCCAAACCGGAAGACGGAGGATAGGATCTATAATTTGTAATTATCGAAGACTCCCCCAAGACATGCTATATAAAATTGTATTGTTTTAATAAATACCTAAATGTGAAAACGTATTACGTTTATTTGTAACGTTTTTATAAATGCTACAGTAGTTGTTGTCAGATTATTACACAATATTTCCCTTAAAAAATAATATTAAACCAGACGTACATTTACACTCAATGTTGAGTTTAAATGTACTCTATAACCAAGATAAACCACCATGAATGTATATTTTAGTTAGATCATTTCACATTTAACCACCACAACAGTAAAATAATTTAAAATTTTGAGTTAAATGTGCGTTTAATATGAAGAAATGTTTCGTATGAATTGACTTTGAATAAAGTTCAATCGAATTGTACCAAATTGATAAATTGATTAAAACTTGTGTACTTAAACACAAATTACTGTTGTTTATAAATGATATGGATATCATCAATAATACAGTTCTGGAAATTAAATTCAGTAATTTGTGTTTAAGTACACAAGTTTTAATCAATTTATCAATTTGGTACAATTCGATTGAACTTTATTCAATGAGGAGTTTATGCACCCAACTGTTATTTATTTAACTGCTGTCAAACAGCATGCCCAGACTTCACAATGTTCTTACAACACAATGAGTATGCTATAAATCAGGATAAGCGAACCGAAAACTAAATGAAAAAATCTGAATTCCTGCATGACGTGTTTTTCGATCGGATATTGTACATGTATAAGGTGTAAAAATTTGCTTTCGTAAACTACAGTAAAAATATGCATCAATATAAATTAATTAACTCAAATTTCAAATCTATTAAAGACGCAATCTTAACCACTTTTTAGAGTTTAGTGCTAAAAGAATCGGCTGTTATTGTTATTGTCGTACATTTTTGTATTTTGTAAGTAGGTATGTATTAGCATTTTGTATTTTCATACAAAAATGCAAATACCAAAAAAAGAAAAGATTTATCACAATATACACAGAATGACCTAAATCTACATTAGCCCCGTTCTTGAAAAAAAAGCTTATACAAAGTATTTATTAACACAACATTCCATCAGTTCAAGCAATAAGAACAAGTCACGAAGCTCTAGCTGAATAGAAGAAAAATATTTTAAACTATAGTGAAGTAAAGGAATATAATAAAGTTTATTGATAATGTTTTATTGAAATAAATCACGTACGCGAACATTCCAGCCGTTTTCCGAATGCCTGAGTATAAATATATAATCCTACTATACTATAAACGCGAAAGTTTGTATGGATGGATATGTAGATGTATGTTCACGCAAAAACCACTGTATTGATTTTAGTACGACTTTACAATAATATAGTTTATATACCAAAATAACACAAGCTATCTAAACTAATATTATAAAGAGGAAACATTTGATTGTTCGTTTGTTTGTTTGTTTGTTTGCATCGAATAGGCTCTGAAACCACTGGACCGATTTAAAAAAATCTTTCACCGTTTTGAAGCTACACTTTCTGCGACGAAAATAGGTGATATTTTCAAAAATATTAGATGTCTCCATCAATCAGGGTCTCTTTATCATCCCCTTGCTCTAGCTAGATTGCTAACACTCCAACCCTGCTTTAGCCAGATCGCTGACACTAAAATCCTGCTCTAGCCAAACCTCTAATACTTCGACCCTGCTCTAGCCAAACCTCTGACATTTCGACCCTGCTCTATATGCTCTTCTGTTGCACCCTGTATATGATATCTTTTTTTAACTATTATTAAAGTATTAGCCCTACAATGTTGGTGGTACTCGTACGCGTGGATATAATAAATCCACTTCTTTCAATTAAATGAGATAAAAACTCACGAACGTGTTATATGTGTCACCTAAACTGTTGTTTACTAATAAAATAATCAGTTGATTTTTTTTCTAGACCACGTGTCTATCCGCGTAATAACTATTAGCTAGGTAGCGTGGATTGTAGCTGAGTAAGAATTATCTATTTTGTATTTATTATTGTGATATTTGTTTTCTGTACCTACATTTCGTACGTATTCCGGACTTTTGTAAGCATTTTTGTGATTCTTTTAGGTTTCTCTATTGGAATACACAGAGCTAGAAGATACCTACGACTTTTTTTGCATGAATAAATTTTTTGTCATAAGAAATTTCTTAACTTACAAAATTCTCTTGGCCGCAATCTTCCTATTTTCAAAGCAAAATTCCGTTTTTTCTGACGCTGTACGTATACGCTGAGAACAATAGAACTCTGCTTATGCTTTAAAACTGTACATTTTGTAACAGTCGCATTACATAAAACAGTGGATAATGCATCCGAGTACGGTCCAGTTCGTGAATCATATCTACCGTTAGTAAATATTAACACCTACACGGAGTAAGTACGTTGACTTTGAGAGAAAGTAATTTATATGGAGCTTAGAGAGAAATCAAATAGTGGATCGCGTCAATGACTCATTGAAAAAATCAAAAAGATTGGCAGACTTATAATGTAGTATTATAATCTACTTATTCAAAAGTATAATTTATACAAAAATAAAAGAATATAGACTAACGAAATTGGACAAAACGGAAAATTTCAAAGACGGTAACATTATCGAAATGACGTACGGTAGGCACAACGCTCTAAATAAGTTACCTATAGGTATTAGTAAAATTTCCTGTTTTTCATTTTGAGAGGAGTATGAATATCCTTCTCATAGACAGCTATTTGACCAAGACGTCACGGTAAAACCTGTATTATATCGTCACTACGCCCATACGACAATAATAGATATACTGTTTTCGATACAGGCAAAACGAATCAAGTGAATTCACCGCCTCATTTGCCCCATGATTATGACTAACAATGGGAAAAATTGTCTCAAACTTTCTTACTTTTTGGAGAATTATTTAGCAAAATGAAAGGCAAAGTTTAGTTTGAAACTTTAGCCACGCGAAAGCAAAATATCGCGTTAACCGTTGAACATTTTAAACATTCTTTTACAAAAAAACTTCTTGATATGATTCAAAATATAATACTGAAACATCCTGTTTCCGATTTTTAACGGAAATAATTTTAATGATGATATTTCAGGGGTTTCCCATGTCATGTAAGCAGTACTTCCTTGTTTATTAGTCAGTGAACAAAGTTTGATACGCGCTGCTGAATACTATGTACTTTAAACAAACTTTGACGAAGCGATTTTCCTCCAAAGCTCATCTTCCTAGAACGTCACAAGGAAAAATGCATCAATCTACATACAAGATCTACACGAGCCCAAGAAGTTTTAAGACCATTCAGTCGCCAGTCACATACACTGCGAAAGATTTGAGTTGTACCTACTGCATATAATTCAACCCACCGCAAAAGTTCTTTCCGATTTATCCGTATACAATTTACATTAGATTGTAGTGATACTTTAAATAGCTGAGAAATTACTTAACTTTCTTTAATTCATTATCAAATATTCTAAACGTGAATCTTATAGGTACAACATCCCAACAAGTATTTTGACAGGCGTGACGGTTTTTTTTCCCATCTAGTTCCCATAGTACAAGCTTTGCATAGTATGGGACTAGAATGTGATGTGTGAAATGTCTATGAATATTTTATTTATTTAACTCTGCTCCTTTGACACCCACTTATAAAAATGTTATGTGGGTTATAAAACAGTCATAACCGCAAGCTTATTCAAGCCTCCACATATTCATCTCACCCAATTCTATTAAATATGATTCATAAGCTGTCCTAAATATTGAGCGACACAGTTTAGTTTCCTGAAAATAGCGCACAACTCGCTAACCAGAAGCTTATCTTTATTGTTCCAGTCGCGGTTCTTTTACAACATTTACGCGTTTACAATCAAACAGCTAGTAGTAGTATAGTTAGTCAGTGCATTAAAAGTATTAAAAATATTAGGAACTTACGCATGTTTACATTTGTAGTTTCAAAGAAAACATCGAAAAAATTCGAATCAAAACCCATTGATTTTTATAACGTCTATGAGTCATTCAATAAAACTATCACGATGAGTCACGCCCCACAATTCTTCATGTCAGGATCTTAAGTGTCTATTCCCGGAGCCCCAAATTGGGTATATTGTCTCCGTTGCAGTGAAGATAACAAGAGCAACAGAGCATTACTCATTCAACTTATTCATAGAAAAAATATTATGGCAGATAAAGCATTACACGATTATAGGTAATTTAAGCAACTGTCGATGGCTAAAATGACAATGCAGAGGTTCTAGTGAGCGCTTTCCCGTTGAATAAGATTTAGCAAAATAAATGTTCTTGAAATTTTTTGGGCTGTTTTAATTTAGTAGCAAAAACCGCAAAAATATGTGAAAATATTAATCGACCGCAGATTTTAGAGCATCCGATAGTGTTAAAGACAGATAGAGTCGTAGTTTAGGCACGTGGTCAGTGCGGTTTGTGGTTGTGAGGAAAACGCCGCGTGGACGACTCATGGTGCCGCAGCGCGTGCCTAGTGCCTAAATATTTATTATACTTAAAAAAAATCGTCAATGAACCATACAAAAATTGACTTTGCACGAATTTTCGTGAGGACAAATATTTATTTAGTTGATTTAAAAATATTTATTCTCGCCTTAACTCTGTAGAGTTCATTTGATTTGTTAACCTTAGGTATACTAACACTAGAAAGGTTTGGTACATAGAGTTGGTAGAGATTTAGTTTACAATATAAAATGTCCGCAAATCTACATAAAACGGAACTGAGAACGGAAGGAAGCCGTTGCTCGATTAAGATTCGATATCATAATTAGCCATATTAAGGAAAACAAATAATATTCTCATCACAAAAGCTATTCGGATTTAATTTTATTTACGTTTTGTGGTTTTAAGGCGAAGTATAATGACGGGTGATTTGTAGGTCAAATCTCACAAATAACAGCTATGGAAAATAAGGTTTGAATTACTATTGACACTTGCGTCAATACGAAAGTAATTTGTGTATGATTCATACTTGTGTTGATTGGACTTGTGAATCATATAACTGAGAAGGTATGTAGACGATTCAAATTAAAGCATCTGCTAAATACCTTAAGGAATATGAAAAAAATACTCACGAAAATACTATTGAAAATTACTATTAAAAAGATAAATCGGTCCAGCATGTCAGCATTGCCATTCAGAGTGCAGCCCTTATCTTGGAAACTTTTCCGATTTATACAGATTTTAATCAATTGAGTTATCTATAGGTAAGGAAGTATTTAGTGTATAATACAATAATACAGGGTCGGATTTATCCAATACAATAAAAAAGTTTTGGTGAGTTTACAAAACAATTGAAGGCATCCGAATCACAAAGGTTCTGAGACCCTTGTCTTTAATCGATTTCCAAAAAAGATTATAATCAAACATTAGGGATTCCATCAGCAAAATATTATTTTTTATGACGCATCTTGTTTCCACAAGTTGATTGTGAAACCCGATTAGGTATAATAAGATGCTTTGGCAAAACAAAGCTTAGCAGCCACCTAGGGCCTTCACTTATTGGCAAGGGCAGATGGAACTAACGGTGTACCAAGTACCTACTTTATTATAATTAATGTTATTTCCGCAGCCTGCAGTGCATCAGTAATAACATAAATGTTAAAATGATTGTAAACTAGCTATTCCGATGTATTCACTTGCAGTGGATTGAACAGACTGTGTTCCTAGTCTAGTTCCTTAATATTATTACGCACGCAACATATTCAAAAAATATATTCAGAGGTTGAGAGAAATCACGGGAGATGCACTACTTACATAGCTTGCTATTTTTTCTGTCTATCAATCGTCTACGAAGAAACCTAGAACCTAGAGGTGTGTGAAAAATAAAAAGACTGAATAATTTATACATACATCTTTGGTTATCTAGATAACGCAACTTTACCCATGTCCTGTTCGACTTCTGTTTTTCGGGAGTAAAAATGAAAAAAGGCCTTGGATACTAACTATAGGTGTACAGCATTCCAAGTACCTAAACTCCAAATGCCAAATCGGCTGACAGTAATTGAAGACCTAACATCCAAACATTAACTTTCACAATAATAATAGGATAGGTATTAATATTTGGGCTTATTTCTTAGACGTATTCTAAAATACAAAAGCGTAAATATCAAGATATCTCAATATATATCATGCGTGTGGGTCGTTAAATAAAACATATGCATACTAAGTAGTTACATAACATCTGACGTCGAATTTCAATAGTCATATTTTTATAGCCCAGATTGAATATTAAGAGGTTTAAGCAGACAAGAACTGAATGAGACTAGCACGAGGTCGTGAGGAATGGTAAAAACAGGGGCCTACATCGGCGGGTGAATATAGGCTGTGAAAGATGATGATTAATTAAGTTTTGTATGTACTAGTTCTTAGTAACTAGTAGCTACTTTTTGTTCAAACCTAAAATGGGTCAATTACTTATTATACAAATATTTGTCTTCACCTTTCAAGTATGGCTGATAGAAAATGCTTTCAGCATAAATTCTCCTTTTGTAAAATGTTTGTGCTTTGTAAAAAGTATTGAATAAATAAATGATAAATAAAAACACAAATAGGAAGTGATTTAAGATTACAGCAACATGTAAGAATAACAGCTGATGGTGTCACCATTTCTGCCTACATAATCTAATAGATGTAGGTACTAAAGGTATTTATTATCTGGACACTAGCCAGGGATGGAATACAATAGGCAAATATCCAGCGCTTCCTAGTACAATGGCTGCATCACCTTCATGTTTACTGAATACCTAGTGCCTCGGCACAGTTAGGATATGTAATTTGCATAAATAGCTAAGCTTGTATCAGCTAGTGCTTATATCAAACTCATACTCAATTATTATTTAATAAAATATCACAAGGATCACTTTGAATCGTCATACATACTAGGTGATTCTAGATGCCAGTTCAGACCCTAGACCTATAAGAACAGGCAAGAAACTAGGCCTGGATCTTACCGGTATATTATCCTTATTACAATTGTTTATTAAAAAAAATCGGCTCAAAGGATGCCCAAAGGTATTACAAGATAGTGCATAAAACAGTGAATAAAAGTACTGAGATAATACGGTAAATTGCTCTATCGAAAGCAGCTGGTCAACTTAACTCAACACACTAACTAGCATATACTATACATCGAATAAACTTAAACATACTCTCCCCATCAAGAAGGCCAAAGAACAAAAGTATCAAAACGATCCTGAAACGTTTTGATACTTTTGTTCTTTGGCCTTCTTTTGAATTGTATTTGCTTTGGATTGTAAAAATGTAATTGACAAAAGGGATAATAGCTACATTACTTTTGGTAAGTATAGCGTTGTTTAAAAAAACTGTGTAAAAATGCATAGTCAAAGTAGATCAGCCGTTTCCGATAGCGACTGTAATTACCACCTTGATGCAAGCGCATTGTACTATTCCACGAAAAGAAGCAAGGGACATCGACCCCGCTTTTTCAGAAAATCAAAAACAAAGTCCACGAGGAAAACGAGTTCCGCTCGCGCAAATATAATTTTAACTAGCTGACACGTGCCCACTTCGTTGGGGATAATTTTTATGAAATAAAAAAGCAAGACATGCTGTCGTTGACTTGTGGCTTTTTTGTAGGCATTATCAAGCTCCACATCTTTTCTTTATAACACTTCTTTCATAGTTAAGGCAGCGTTCGTAAGAAACACTTTCATTCGACCGTTTTTTCTCCGATTCATTTTGCAAAACGGACTACCACGTAAAAGCCTTTTTATTTTTCAGCAATAATGTAACTTTCTATTGGTGAAAGAATGTTAAAAATCGGTTCAGTAGATCCCGAGATTACCCCTTACAATTTAACAAATACACAAACTTTACCTCTTTATAATATTAGTATAGATTAAGTAAGTATATTATATATATATATATTTTTCCTAACCTATCTCGTCCCACTGCTGGGCAAAGGTCTCCCCCAAATCCTTCTCTCTTTTTTCCGCTTTCGTCCACCAATCCCTCTCGAAAGCATCGAGGTCGTCCCGCCATCGCCTCTTTGGTCGGCCTCTACGCCGCCTTCCGTCTTCAGGCAGCCACGGTGTCACGATTCTGGCCCATTTCTTTGGGTCCATCCGGCTAATATGACCTGCCCAGTCCCACTTAAGCCTCGCGGTTTTATTGCCTACATCTGCAATACCAGTGAGCGAACGCAGCGTAGTGTTTCGCACTCGACCGATGCGCTTGAAACCAAAGATGCTACGTTCCATTGCTCTTTGGCAAATCTTGAGTCTGGATTTCTGTGCTTCAGTCAGTGACCATGTCTGCGCACCGTAGGACGGGCAGGATGCACGTGTCGATGAGTTGGCGTTTAAGCGTAAGTGGAAGGTCGCCTTTCATGTGTTCCTTCATGGACCAGTAGCTCTTCCAGGCGTTCTCGATGCGGCGATCGATCTCCTTATCCTGCCTGTTTTCGAAGCTCGCTAACTGGCCCAAGTAAATGTACTCATCAACAACAATATTTTTTTTTATAAAATATTAGATATATGTATATAAAAAAAAAAAAACCATCTAAGTAAATTATGTTTTTGTATGAGATTATGAGCACCCCCTTGAATATTTAATATTTTGTTTTTAAATATTTATTCGTCATTAAAGCGGTAATCGGATACGCAACCCTAAATAACTTATCAAGATAACTCAATTTAACGGAACTATTGCTAAATACCGACCGACTTATAACGCATTGCCAAAACGCACCGATAGCGCGATCTAGGATTTGTGCACAGTAGCGCCATCTAGTGGTAAACACAACAAATTTCAAACTTTACTCGATTTGAGTATTCAAGTGCGACGGCGGCGCGATGGCTTATTTCATGTATAAGTTTGGTGTTTCTATACCGATTTCTATGATTCTTTTTTTATTGAATAGGTAATAATGTTAACTTTTTAAAATTTGGGATGACTGAGAGTCTTATAAACGTAAGAGTAAACAAATATAATCAGAATGCTCCGAACTGCTAAGCTATCAGGAGTTACGTGTTATTGTGAGTCAACCATAAAAGATAGACATATGCTGTTCCGGGATATTTTTTAGACAATTTAATGTAGAATATTTCCGTCATACATGATTTCTATGTAACTTTAACCATTAAGGCTGCAAACGCGACGGAAGCTTAAAAAACGGAGTAACTTCCCGACATTTCCCTTCACTACTCAGCTCCTATTGATTGTAGCGTGATGAAAAATATCCTATAACCTGCCCAGAAGTATGAAGAATAATTGTACCAAGTTTCGTTAAAATCCGTCGAGTAGTTTTTGTTTCTATAAGGAACATACAGACAGACAGACAGACAGACAGACAGACAGACAGACAGACAGACAGACAGACAGACAGACAAAAATTTTACTGATTGCATTTTTGGCATCAGTATCGATCACTAATCACCCCCTGATAGTTTTTTTTTAAATATATTTCATGTACAGAATTGACCCCTCTACAGTTTTATTATAAGTATAGATATAGATATAGATTATATAGGTTTTACCCACCTTGAGTACAATGTGCAACTATTAATACAGCACATCAGGTTACGAGCGTACATGTTTACCAATAAAATGCTTGATTGAATAGTGTCTGAATTCGACTAACCAATCTAGGTTGTTCAAAAGTGCAGAGATAGACGTAATGATAAATGGATGTTCAGAAGAAGGCTTCGAAAATTTTTTATAAACGATAGATAGTAATGATGGTTTCAATTTGAATAGACTTTTCATCATTCAAAATAAATGGAAAAAACCGCAAGAATTTTTATTCATTCATTCATTTTCATTCAACGTTCAGAGCAACCAAGAATTGTAGCCCTGATAAAAAAAATATTTAGACTAGTCGGTACATGCAAAGCCAAATTATATGCCAATTGGCATGAAACGTGCGATCAATACCGATTTTACAATGATAGCCTTACCGACTAGCACCTATGGTCAGGAGATACAAAGAAGTAGGAAGTTCGGATGAGACACGTGCTTTACATAAAAAGGACAGATGACCACATCGTGAGCCGGTGCATCGTGGCCAATCGGTAGATGTCAATGCACCTGTTCTGTCTCGACCAAACAACGGATTACTTTTTTAAGGCGAAGGATTTTTTTGGACTGTCGCAAGATGAACGAATGTTTTTGAGTTACACTGCGCGGTATAATGCGAAGCCCAAAACGCCTATGCCGGAACTAAAATATAGTTAGAACATAATAGTTAGTCGTTTATCCGTCTTATGGTACCTAATGATTTAAGTTTTTTGTGGCATGGTGAAGAAAATAAGGGCGGGATAAGCAAGTAGGCTAGTTCATTGAAATAAAAGATACATTTTAAAATTTCTCGACTCATTAAAACGAAGAGTACTTACGGGAGTCAAAGAAACTGATAAATAAAACAGTAAAAAACTAGGGTCGGTATTTAAGCGTAACAAAGTTGAAAGCACACTGGAGCTTCAGTATCACATCTTAATATTCTTAATCTTATAAACTTTGGTCGCCAATTCAAAATAATTCTTGTTACTTCCTGAGTAAACATCAATTTCCTTCAACTTTGCCTGCTCGTGAATTTTTTAAGGTTGAACTTAAAAAATTCACGAGCAGTGGATATCCCTCACATTTTGTAGTGTTTATTCTGTCAGGCAGTCAGTTGTAGCGCTAATTCCGCACACTCGTTCAGAATTCATAATCGCTAGAGGTAGTACGCTCAACAATCAGTATTCCATCAGCAAGCGGTTATGTGCCAGCAAAAAGCTAAAAATACAGAACAAGGGCACATCATGGCGGACATGACCTTACCTGAATCACATAAAACAGTGCTAAATCACTGTTATGTTCACTTCCTGAAGGAACTGTCCATAGACAAGTGGTGATCGAAGCGGTTACCGCTACTCTTATAATACATTATGTCATTGAAACTGAAAAACAATACCGGATTTCAATAAATACTAGCCTAATAGCAAGAGTATACCTATTAGGTCTTCCTAAATTTCAGTTATCATCAAACGTATTCTATTCATGTGTCAAATGTGAAAGTTGGACGTGTATCTACCTCTTCTTAATAAGGTATTTTTAGTAGATACGATAGCTATTTTTTTACTATAAGAACTTGATTGCTGATAGAATAGTCATATGCATTATTTGTTCATATTACTTCGAGTAACTTTTATTGGTAATTTCACCATTTGTCTAAGGTCTATTTTCGTTCAAATATCTAAGCACGGACATAAAACTATGAGGACTGAAGACAGATGCCAGGTAAGATAGTTAGCGATTTGCATTATAAAATAGAACGATATATTCATTGAAGTTTTATTAATCAGGTCATGTCTGTAATGCCGTAAAAAGGAGTCGTGAAACTAGACAGTCGCCATTCAGAATACTTTTAGTACCTGCGACTTATGGAATACAAAACAAATATTTTAGTTCAAGGGCAATCTTTAAAAATAAGTGATAGAATTTGCAAGCTAATGTACTAACTAAAACTAAACTAACAAAAAACGAAGGTAACTAAAGCACTAACTAAAACTAAACTAACAAAAAACTAAGGTAACTAACAAAACCGCCTAGGATCCTTAGATCAGATATCAATAAAAAAACGTATCAAAATCGGTTAAGTTGATTAGGAGCTACGATGCGACAGACAAACGAACACAAATCCTCGAAGACACCCTCATAGATTTTTTTTTTTATGCATTATGGGCAAACGCTTGGCCGCAATCACATCTGGTGTTAAATGATGATGCGGCCTACGATGTAACGCGTTTGCCTAGATAGAACCTATTCACTCTCCTCTTAAAAATTAATTAAATTTAATTTATGACACCATTTTTTTGACGTCAGAGGTTTAAAATACTCCCCGTCCCATTCCATCGAAATTACCTTTTTAGGTACCTACTAGGTTTTGCTTGTCTGCCAGCGGCATTAAATATAAAAAAAAATGTCTTGGAGTACCTACGTTTTGGAAATATTTTCATTATTAGATCCACGTGTCGATTGTTCATTTTGATTACAAATCATTTTATAATAGTTTTTGTTTTCAATGGTTTACGTTTAAGCAAGTATAATCGTAATTTTAATTATTTATGTTATGAGGAGGTTAACATAAACACAGTTTTATACCTCAAACTTTAATGCATAATATTTTATGTATTTTATATAAAATGTATTATATTAGGTATATTATAAGTGTATAGTAGCATACATAGTAGTTACCAGTAGCATAATATTACTTTCACCACACTGTTTCTGTTGCAATCAGTCACAAAACCTTTATTAGATTTAGAAGACATTTAACATTGATCCAAACTTACTCGTAATTATAACCGATTTTTTTAAATTAGGAAGACATTTCTTAATGATTTATTTTTAATATACACATTATAGTTATACATAGCAATAGGTACATAATATAATGAAAAGATACACTGCATATATATCCCGCTAGAGGGCGCTAGCTATTGTACAAAATGTCTATAATACTTACATGATATTGAAATTAAATGCATACTTAAAGTACTTATTAAAGAAAAATTCTCAGTATCTTTATTATAACAAATGTTTGTTAGGATCGAACCCAAGAACCACAGTATGGAAGACAGAACTATACCAACTTAGCTCCATACTAGAACTAGTTATAAAGTTTAAATGAAGTAGGTAGTATATTCAAAGACATTTTAAAGACGCATTATAAAAAAAAATACATTCAACACATTGCGCTCTTGTAGATTCAATGTAGATTCTACATATTTTGGCACATTTAGATCGTACAGATACAGAAAAATTACATAACTTAGCATTATTCTTACAAAGAGATGAGCGTATACATTTTAAATTAATTGACTACCAAATACGCTAGGTCCTTAACTTTTTTGCAAAGACCTTAGTTGTACCAAATACTCCCACACAAATACACGATTCCATACAAACTTAACCTTTCCCGAGATTGTTATATTTCAATAGAAAATTGGCTTATGTAAACGTTTTTGAGCTACAACTTTCAGCACCTAAACTTTTGACAGGTGTCGGGCCATTATTCCTGAAGGTCAATCTTCGAGGGATGAAATCAGGCCATTTAGTCTAATAACTCTTTAACAATGAACATTTACGAACCCAGGTACGTCAATGAATCCTCGTTGGAACACGTCGATATTAGGGTTGTCACGCAGTCTTTCAGCCAAGGCCTTTTCTTGTGCTAAAGGATGCCAAGCGCCTAGAGTGCACGCTGTATTCTCTCGATTGATGTAGTAATGGCAGCGGCGCGTCGCGTGCGCTGATGGCACGTATTCGAAGACACGAACGCGATTGCAACGGTGAAGTGACAACCATATTCCTGGGAAAGAAAAAATAAATGTTTATATCCTTATGCTGATATCCTTATCAGCAACATAATACATTTCTTTGCAAAGAAAAGTATTATTAAAAATAAGTAAGTATTAGTAAATAAGTATTAGTAAATTAACATAAAATATAAGTGAACATCAATTATGTTTTTGAAACTGATATACTGAGCTGAAACTGACGCTTCCTTCAAAAGTGGAAGTCGCTCCGATAATCAAGCCAAGTGATCTCAATATAAAACACGCAGAATGTTACATAAGTGGATCGCTTATAAATGACTAAGCAAGATACAGGTTTAATATTATGCATTTGCTATAAAACGTGGTATTATTATTCGATCAATGACTCAGACAATGCTTAAAAGCTAAATGTTCTAAAAACTAGATATACCTAAAAAGCCTGATGATGGAGGGTTTCTCCGAAGGCGATATGGTGACGTGTCCTGAAGAAGAGCCCACAACCCCCACAGTACTTGAGGGTTCAGTAGATGCACGTCGGCGTCTGGCCTTTGTTCCAATAACCTGCAAAAAAGTTCGTAGCTTATATCTCACCACTATCTCTCTTCTACTTAATCTCTTTTATTGACTCTCTCTCTTTCTTACTGATTATCTCTTACTGAATCTCCCTAAACTGGCTGTTATTTACTGACTCTCTCTCTCTCACTGATTATCTCTTACTGAATCTCCCTAAACTGGCTGTTATTTACTGACTCTCTCTCTCTCACTGATTATATCTTACTGAATCTCCCTAAACTGGCTGTTATTTACTGACTCTCTCTCTCTCACTGATTATCTCTTACTGAATCTCCCTAAACTGGCTGTTATTTACTGACTCTCTCTCTCTCACTGATTATCTCTTACTGAATCTCCCTAAACTGGCTGTTATTTACTGACTCTCTCTCTCTCACTGATTATATCTTACTGAATCTCCCTAAACTGGCTGTTATTTACTGACTCTCTCTCTCTCACTGATTATCTCTTACTGAATCTCCCTAAACTGGCTGTTATTTACTGACTCTCTCTCTCTCACTGATTATATCTTACTGAATCTCCCTAAACTGGCTGTTATTTACTGACTCTCTCTCTTACTGATTATATCTTACTGAATCTCCCTAAACTGGCTGTTATTTACTGACTCTCTCTCTCTCACTGATTATCTCTTACTGAATCTCCCTAAACTGGCTGTTATTTACTGACTCTCTCTCTCTCACTGATTATCTCTTACTGAATCTCCCTAAACTGGCTGTTATTTACTGACTCTCTCTCTCTCACTGATTATCTCTTACTGAATCTCCCTAAACTGGCTGTTATTTACTGACTCTCTCTCTCTCACTGATTATATCTTACTGAATCTCCCTAAACTGGCTGTTATTTACTGACTCTCTCTCTCTCACTGATTATCTCTTACTGAATCTCCCTAAACTGGCTGTTATTTACTGACTCTCTCTCTCTCACTGATTATATCTTACTGAATCTCCCTAAACTGGCTGTTATTTACTGACTCTCTCTCTTACTGATTATATCTTACTGAATCTCCCTAAACTGGCTGTTATTTACTGACTCTCTCTCTCTCACTGATTATCTCTTACTGAATCTCCCTAAACTGGCTGTTATTTACTGACTCTCTCTCTCTCACTGATTATCTCTTACTGAATCTCCCTAAACTGACTTTCTCTTATTGACTCTCTCTCACTGATAATAAAAATAATGCAAAGAAAATGAGAAAGAAAGCTGCTCTTATTTTTATCGACACGCTCTTTTTTTTCAAATACTTGACAAATGACAATGTAAATTGACATTTAATGTTGTGGGTTCGATCCCTTCTAAGAATAATTCTTTGTATGTTGGCAAATATTGATATTTGTTCATTGTTTGGTTGATCAATAAATATATATAAAATGTAAACCAATGACGCAGATTGAAAAGTGCAATAAACTATAGTAGACTTTTGGTTAATACAAGAGTCATACTGTTCATCGACCTATAGTTAATACTAAGTATCATTCATCACTACATGTAAGACGGAAACTAGGGCCGTGAGTCAACTTTATTGTTCCGGTGTAAAACAAGCAACTACTTCTTAAACCACTCGGAGATATGAGGGAAGATTCAGAATTGACGAATGATAGGAGTGAGTGGAAAAAAACATGTAGTGCCCATCACTCTTAGCGTGGACAAAAAGGCAGGGGAATGATGATTTCTTAGAACACCAAAAAATATTTGAAATAAGCATATTTGCTTATTTCATTTATCGGATGAACTTCATCTTTGGTATTCCAAAGATGAAGTTCATCCGATGTCACAAACAGAGAAAAAAAAAACATTTTTTTGAAATTGGCTACAAATATTTGCTCCATGACTGGATCAAGGATGTGACAAACTGTTGATCAATAAAACAAAATACTTACGTTTTATATACCGAAAACAGTGGATAATCCGGGTGTTTGTACCAGTCTTCTAAAGTCGAAGAGAAGTTCGCCGGGTCCCATATCAAAATAGACACGGACTTGTACAAAGGATCCTCTAGAAACTTGAACTCGGACTTCGTTACAACCTGAAAAATAATAATATAAAATACATAATATACATATATGACGACCGATGTGGCGCGGTGGGCGAAGGTCCGCCTGCGACACGGAAGGTTGCGGGTTCGATTCCCGCCTTGGGATAAATGTTTGTACGATCTGCAAATATTTATTCCGGGTGTTCTGGGTATTCATATGTATAATAAAAAATATCTATCTATGTAATGTATTGTATTAAGTCTTCTAGTACCCATAACACAAGCTCTGCTTAGCTTGGGGCTAGATGATGTTGTGTCGATTGTCCAGCATTATTTATTTATTTATTTATATAAATATAAAAATCAGGTTTAATAAAAAACTAAATGGAAGATAATAGCGACGGCTGGTATTTCCCTTTTTACGCGTTAGACATCGTTAGAAGTAGATTTAAACGTTTTAAAATGCTTTTTATTTTTACAAACAATAAAATATGAAGGGTTATTTCTATATTTTCTTCTATATTTTTTTTAATATTTTTATTACGTTTGAACAATAGATTCAAAGTGCGTAGTTACCTGTGAATTTAAAATGCGAATAGTTGTTTTCGAGCCGACGTCCTCGGTATAGTTTTCTGTGGGAGCGTTGTTAAACCTCAGCACCATATCATGGGAATCTGTAAAAAAAGTTTTTATGCATGAATGTAGTAAAATAAACATCTACATACATAGATAGCTAGATCATTTTATCTCCAACCACAACAAAAACATTGTAAAAAACATAAACACAAACATGGATATCTTAATTAAGATTGACTCATTCAAATCTTCTAAGATAATAATAAATAAATTAGTCAGCTTTCGGAGGCAATCTAATTTTAAGTTTTTTTAATAATATGCGTTTTTTACACTCAATACATGGTGTACTCCCATAAACCACGGTGCGATAATATGAGCTGGCCCTTGCCTTATACACCTAAATATAAGTTTCGCCATAACAATGACCAATACCCTTGTTTTTGCTACAAAGTTCGTACAATAAAAAAAAACCTATTCGTCCAAGGCCCTATCGCTTGACTCTCATCTTTGAACAATAAATCTATTGCGTAGTTTCAAACTTTAATAATAAAAAAGCCTTGAAAACAATGTTTCCGCTCTGTTTGGACAATTCAAAAAGATAGTTCCAATTCTGATGAAGAAACAAATTAATTTAATATCCCACATATAAAAGAACATGATTATTGTAAACAATGAGTGACGTAAAGTCAAGAAATCGATTCCTATGTCACAAACGTGTAAAATAAATACTTAGCAAATATACCAATGGTACCGCAGAGTATGGGTCAATAAGAATACCAACTTCCTCCTCAAAACGGGAAAAAAGAACAAAACAGTAATGCTTTAAACCAAGGAATTGCTTAAAGAATTTTCGACACGCAAAATCTTGTCCTGTAGGTACCTACGTCTCGAAAACCAAACATTGTAGTGATGATAATTAATGAAGATATATGTATAATATTATGTATATGTAGGTATATTGAATTACTCCGTAAACTCTATCACTTTGCATAGTTCTTCAACAAAACCAGTCGACTAGACTAAGATACTAGGTCAGGCAAATGACCTTGCATACACTTTACAGGACCTCTCTGAACTAAATAGAATATAATACAAAATACACCTATTATGAAACACGTTCCAGGAAAGTATACACAGGTGTTAATTTAATTATAGATATTAATCATGAATGACATAATCAGACAATTAATCCGAGAGGAAAAGGGCTAAGAACAATCTTCCGCACGACTGACCCATGCGCTGTAATAGCTATCACCTAATCTGTGACCCGGGTAAGAAAGCTGAACAATGGCAGTCAACAACATGATTACACATAAAAACCGATAATTACACGCCTCCTACTTATAGTAACGTAAACGTTTAGTTTTTATATACCGATTTCGATTTATGGACTTGGGTTTAACAGTTTGCGGTTTTAGCTAAATACACTCATCGCCAGATTCTTTAGTAGAAAGATAACAGATAGGTACAAGTACAGTTGAATTTAGTTTTATATACCTAGTCATACCTAGTATTAGACTATAAACAAAGTCAAGAGGTCTAGAGACAAAAAATAAGGAACATGTGGTTTGTAGGATAATTTTGTTATTTTAACAAAAAAGTAAAAGTCCTCATGTCAACTGCATGTTTTATTTGCAGTCGTTCTTGGTCACAATTTGTTCACACGGTAAAATTGGTCTTAACTCACAGAGTATTGATTCGTATCACGTTTTCACAACTTCGAAACAGCAGCAGATAGACCCAACGCAATGGAAAATAAAACTGTTTAATAATGTATGTTGGGCATTAATGTTGTGGAAGTGCAGGCTATTGTTTACGTCCTATCTAACAAGTACTTACATAATCAAACACTTCGTTATTTCTATATTAATACTAATTAGCACTTAAACTATAAACACACATTTCTCAATTACGATGCCATATCTTATAGATGATAGTATAGTTTAGTATGTAAGCTTAACCTATTAATCCGAATAATGATAAAGTTCGCGGAAATCCTACCAAAATCTCAATCTTTCAGTTTGCGTGCATCAGTGTAAATGTAAGCTAACTAAAGAATATGACAATTGATAGAGTCTAGGTAAAAATTCAACTCAAACTCAAATATTTTCTGTTTTCCCTACAAGCCTCTGAGAATCTGACAAAAAGCATGTTTTCGTAAGTGTACATAAAAATATTTGGTCGTGTTCACAAGGAGCATTGTCGCAGCCGTAGCAATACGCACAATGGCACATGAATTATGCACGGAGCCCTTAGAAGCCGGTTGTTGACACTGCAGTCGCAGCCTGCACGGCAAACAATACACGAGTCCTGCAGAACCTCTACAAATTAGCATAAATATGTATTTATGTTGATACTTTTATTCATTAACCTCAACTACACAAACGTGCGCTGAGCTCTATTTTTATATATTTCACACAAAATTCATTTCAGCAACAATAAAATAAAATTGCAACCTAGCAGGGAACAAGAATACTAGAAGACTTTAAAATACAAAACATATACTTTATAAAGAACCACATCTACGATTTATCTATGAGTAAAATAAATAAAGTGAATAGAATGGTTGATAAAACTAAGGATTACAAAACCATGGAAAGCATGTTATAATGACTTTATTAATTTTACTTACAGATAAATCGTAGTTTTCCACCGTTTTTTTCCCGTCACATCTGCTAATAGCGTGCTATAAATCGCAGACTGTGAGCCTTCTCTCACTAATAAGATAACAAAGCTTAGTATAAAAGCTACTTTCGTCTTAAATCTTTACCGTTATTTTAAGTGTGAGTAAGATAACTCTCTTTTGATTAGCGCGAATTTATTTATCACTTTATTTAAGAAGCCGCTTTATGATGTAAGGACAAGTTTTTTATGATAATAAACTTTGAGTACCTATATAAAAGATTACGCACTTAAGAAGGGAAGTGTTGAGCGTGTTTTATTAACAAAGTTTTACTGAATAAGTTGTGCCCTGATAATGTGTGTTGTTGTGACTCCAGTAAATAATTTTCACAAGAGAATTTCATGAAAAACACAATAAAAAATGTACAAAGTGAAAAGTACAAAATATCTAATAGCAACTAATAAAACTATTTCATTAATGTATATATAGTTTTTTGTATTTTCAATCGTTACACTTATTAAATCGTTACTTTTTTTTTAGTCAAGTATTTATTTTTCATACATCAGGTTTGTCTTAGCTTAAGATGATAATATGATTCAGGCCATTATTCTAAATGGAATAACTAAAATCTCATTCAGCCTCTATAATATCAAAGCTGTAAATATTGAACTCTACTGACTTGCTTGAAAACAAAACACAATCAGCAAATATACCATTGCTATATCACAGAAATTGTTCGCCAAACAAAATGAACATAGGTGCTTCTCAAATAAAAGATGTCCTTACACCTCAGTCGGAAGCATGTGTCATATCTTTCCACGTCTGGGCTATAAACTTATCAGCATTTCGAGAAAGGACAAAGGCATGTCCTGTGGTTATAGAATGACTAACATAGTACGAATAAAAAATATAATGATTGTACCAGTGTGATTCATGCATGGATTTTGCATTTTACAAAAATGTACTTACTCAGACACCTAGACGTAGGTAAATAAACTGTAATTCAACTGGAAGCCTATCCTTTCCTTATTTTATTCATCGTTCCAATGGAACTAGGACATTCAGTTTTATTTAAACTGCCCGTATAAATTACGAACTATTAATTCTTCATACGAATATGATCATCTAAACCAGTCTTTCCCAAAGTGGGCGATAACGCCCCCTTGTGGGCGCTGCAGGTCTCAAGGGGGGCGGTAAGAGACCCAGAAAGAAAATGGAGGCGTTGTGTAAAGGGGGGAGGGGGGTGATTTGTAATTTTATTTAGCTAGGAGGCCTCTTAAACAACGACTGCAAGAGCTCTCGACTGTCAAAAACAACTTGTGAACATCAACTAATATGAATTAAAAGATTGCTCAAATTCAAATTAATTAATTTAATTTGAAGTTATAGTGGTTTTTAAATAGGTGAAAAATGGGGGCGCTAAAAAAATATTTATTCTCAAAGTGGGCAGTAGACAAAATAAGTTTGGGAACCACTGATCTAAACAAACTGATTCTGTTTTGAAGAAGATAGAAGATATAGGTGCCTTCGTAATAAGTCACATGGGGCATAAAACTATTATGTATCATCAAAATTAAATAGTAAAAGACATAAGCTTAAATCATTCATGTATGTATCTACAAAACAAAAGTATATAAGTATTATATCAACAATCTGGTTCCCATAATACAAGCTTTGCTTAGTTTGGGACTAGAGTGTGATGTGTGAATGGTTCGTGAATATTTATATTTATTTATTGTTCATAAGCTTTTGATGCTGATTGTACCTAATATATATAACTATAAAACAAATGAAAGGTATAAAATAATCTGATGTCTTCTAGCAAATGTTTACTTTATTCATTACTTATTAGCATAGATAATCTCCTTGGATTTTCCGGCGCGAACGCGAAGCTTTTACAGATAAGTGTTGGCTGCGCCGGCGCCACCGCATTATTCTCGCCAATCGGCAGAGTCGAAGCAAGAACTTCAACAAAACAACTTTACCATGGTTGAATAATTGTAAAAATATAGTAAAATTTACTATTACCGACAGTTCTTTCAGGAATGATGCCTTTAAGAACGGGTAATAGCAGAACCGCTAGTTTCTACTTGTAGCCAATAAAAGTGGCAATTTCTTAAAAACCTTACTGGTAGGTAAAGTATTCTACCAATATTTAAAACCAATTTACAAATAAATTGTTTGTAGGCTTTCACATCCTAGCAAAGGATCTGTTTACACCGTATTTATCACCCATATCAGCATATCAAAACGTCGCGTTTCTGAGTAAATTAAGCTTTATTGAACTAGACATGAATAAGTCAGTGTGGCGACAATATAGAACCTGAATAATGTGCCTTTGTATCGGTAATCTGTGCTTTTACACTTGTAAATAAATGAATTAAAATAGATTCAGTATTCAAGTTATAATAGTGAAATGAATTTTTAACATAGAAAAAAAAGAAAACATTCGTTTGAAATGAGCGAAGTATGCCGATTTTTTTTGTGATTGCTACTTAATACACTAGAAAACTAATAGCAAAAATACAATAAGCTAAACAATTTCGTTGAATTTGCTTTTGATTTAGGCCGTTCGCCGAAGAGGGCAGTCCTCGCATGACAATGCGCGCACAAAGCCGAGATCCGATGCGATAGTGTCACAGTACTCGGTCGATCACCCGAGTGCTCGGCCCATAACTTGTTATTGTAACTTACGGCATATCCAACAGCATTTATTACAATGATATATGTAACAAACGTAACTGTTCACACATTTTTCATCGTGCTTAAACGCGTTCCAAACAGGTGCGTTCAAAATGTTGCATTTTGTTTGGTTTGGGAATGATATTGATGATATTCCAAATATTATACGTACTGTTTAGCAATGATTTGTGTATTGTATAGTTATATAAAAAGAAAAATATATGTGAATTAATGTAACTAAAAATAAAAAGGATGGTTTTAAGTACCTAAATTAGGTCGCGTTCGCGTCTAAGTTATAAAAACAAACAGGAAATAATTTCATCTGAAAAAAGTCTAATTGTTATTGAAGACTACTTTCACCAGTATACCCTACATTGGAGTGCTTTTGAATGTATGTAAGCAATTCACTAGTTACGGGTTGTTGGCCCGTGGCACAAAACTAAACAAAAATAAATAATAAACCTTAGTTACTAATAACGTTTAACGCGGTAACTGTAAAGAGCAAGTGTGAGTGTTGTGACTCTATATGCCTGCACACAATCACTTTTTTACTAATGCTAAGAGGATTTTATAAGACAAATAAACATCCATGGACTCTAGCCCCAACTAAGCAGACTAGAACTCTGGGATTGTTGATAGAATACTTATATACTTTTTTGTATCATCTTTACACAGAACAAAGATTCATCACACAAACGTTTGTTCTCTGTTAGGATCGAACCCACGAGCCACAGCGTAGAAGGCAGATCTACTACCAACTAAGTGACGTCAAAATGACGTTTGGACGAGGTTTGCATACTGTTCAACGAAAAATAGACACGTTTAATTAGCGTACCATAAAATTAAGATGTCCCCCTAATCCAAACAAAACCCTTTAACGTCGTCAAAACTAAATTTTAAACACTAATATTTATTGAAAAGCTAATAAATCGTCCAAGTTCTTAGACGGGATGACTACATTGCACGAGAGGGTACTTTAAAAAAAGAGTTTTTTTCGTTGGAAGTTTCTTAAAACACTTATGTGTTCTGTAAAGTACAGGCTGAGGCCATTAGTAAGAAATATACCCATAATTTCATGGAACACCGGCCAGCTCATAAGGAAGTGAATCACTGCCGACCACAGGTAGAGTGCCGATAGTAATTTTATTTTGTATTAAGTACATAAGTAATACTTAATTTCAAAATATTATACATAATATATAAAGACGAGTTGATGACAGACCGGAAATGCATCAAAATAGCACCTACTTATGACAAATTAGATTTTCCAACCGCAAACGATGACACTTTTACCCAATGAATGTGGTTGATAGTATTCGTGAGTAAGTTATATTATTTATACAATTTATTTACCTTATTCATAATAGCTATTATAAATTTGCAGATAGTAAAATAAACTCACCAATAAAGTCTCCAAGCCTTGATCCCAACAACGCCCCCGCACTGGTAACCACTGCACATGTATTGAAAACTCGTTGCTCTTGCAAAGGCGCCACCGGAATCTTAAAGCCCAGTCTCCTAAACGGCTCATCATCGGCTATTACCGTCTTGAACGGCACTTGTTTGAGAGCACACATTATTTCCTCCTTCGACGCATCCACTTTATTCCCAGTTTCGTATTTTACATCGTAAATATTTTGTGAATCCAACCCAGACCGGAACACTTTACTATCACCCATTAGTACTCGATGAAACTCTTTTATCAGGAGCTCCCTGAATTCGTTGTTCTTCTCTTCGCATTCTGTAGTCAGAAAATCGGCGCAAACATACTTATCAGTATCAAACTCTAGCAAGGGTTTGTGTGTGTTTGGGAATCTAGGGCCTCCGTGATTATGTCGGATTACAACATTAGAAGACTGATGGAGGGAACTTGATCCGCTCCGAACTGCCCCAACAGCCGATCTCCTGTTTTTATGAACAAAAGTCGTCGAATTGTAAGGAGATTTGGAAAATCTGTCCGTGCCTTGGAAGGGCGCTGTCTTGTGAGAAGGTACGGCTTCCGTTGGGCTACTGAACAGCCTCTGTTTTTCAATATGCATCCAATATTGTGACCAGATTAGGTAGAGGTATACGCACATTCCCAGACATAGAATGTTGATGAAAATCCACACGGACGTCGCGGTGTCTTTCATTCTACTGATAAAAACCTAGTAGTTTTCGCTTTAAAAACACACGTTTCTTAGTTTATCACTATGCAGGTTACGAAGAACGTATAAAAATGTAGCAATATTGTGTAGTGAATTGAAGGGCGGGTTGCGATCAGCTGATGATCGGATTGCATTGCGCTTGCGTGAAAATGCTGTAAACTCTCAACACAATGAACTGAAGCTGTCTTGCGCGATTTGATTTTCATTTGAGCGATTTCAGCGCATCATTTATATTATGTATGTTTTCATGAGTTACACGAATAATGTCCAATAATGTCAAATGCATCACAATTAGAAGTTTTTTTTTTATTAAGTAATCCCGAATCAGACGAAGATTCGGGAGTTATGAAAATAGGCCATTTTCCAGGTAATTAAATATTCCGGGTATATTGAGGTAAATTTATAGGGAAACATTACAAACATGTTTTTTAAAGAAATTTTAATTGCAAGATTTTTTAATAATTTTTAATCGTGGACTGATAAAAAGCAACAATCTATTTTTCGAAGCTGTGTCAATGTTA
The DNA here is from genome assembly GCA_932527185.1 of Ecliptopera silaceata. Lineage (NCBI taxonomy): Eukaryota > Metazoa > Arthropoda > Insecta > Lepidoptera > Geometridae > Ecliptopera > Ecliptopera silaceata. The sequence continues at coordinate 6,761,605 of OW052193.1, read as the reverse complement.
TCAATTGGGTAATAAAAAAAAAGTGCGTGCTTATTAAAACTGTATTAAAAAGGTTTTCACAACCAAGGATTTATTGTACTATTACTAAAATTAAGTATCACTATTTCAATTAGTTATAAATAGCTATTTTCTATTGCTAATTTGGTTCATTTGTCTACATCAAGTTCTTATTGATGTGACTAAATATTATACTTATGTAAATAAACTACTATTACTTATAGGATTACTGTGCGTACTTTCAGTCGGATTAGTTTGGAAGCCTTTGTTTTATTATAAACCCTAAAGTTCAATAACAATTTCAATTAAGTAATCAAAATACTAATACATTTTATAGTGATCTATGACGCCTGTCAATTTTATCTAGTTTATCTATTTAATTTGTCTTTGTTACTTAATTCTTGAAAGCAAACTGCTAAAATATAAGTTCTACTAGTTAAGTCTAAAATCGAATATTTAATAAATACCTACTATAATACTACCAAAGGAAATAAGGGATTTGTTAGTTAATCTTAGGTCGTTATTAATAGATTTTGTTTTATAGAAACATCATTTAAAACATTTTTAATAGTTCATTGATTATATTTTCTACTAAAAGCTTTGATTATTTCTTCTATTAAATTATTTATTCCTTACAAACTATTGACTAGTTTTAATTAAGATAATTGAACATAAATAAATACAAAACTTACTTTTCCAGCTCATTCGTAAAATCTTAGCGAGTGTGTAATTTTGTTTTTTTATATTCCTTTTTATTGGTATTGAGATTCGGAAGACTTATTAATTATATCGAACGAGCGAAGCGTACCATTGAGGATAACGTAAATCCATACGTCAGTTCAGTGAACTCTAAGTACTCAAGACATAAGTTGTAAGTATATCTACCCTTCCTTAACGGAAGAAAACCTTTTTCAAATCTACCCTTTTTGTCGAGCACGCCGCATTTTAAAGGGCAGCTTAAAAATACAGCGACAATAGAAATATTAGGTTCTAATAGTAATAGATTTTGGTCACCATAAGGATCAAGGACTGGGTAGGATTTTGCAGGACAACAATCACCGATCACGGTCATTCCATCGTGTGTATGGCGGCGGGTCGGGAGAATCGCGTCGATTTAATAGCGTGGAGTAATGAAGCACTGGCAGTAACCCGATGCCAAGAACCAATGCGCCGAAAGACGGCTTGTGAACTAGCCTGAAAACAACATCGTATTATTAATTACCCAAATCGAACGAATGTTGTTTTCGATATATTACTTTACTGGGACATGCGCTGTGATATATTGCATTCTCATAAAATAATAATGTAACACGCTCTAGTCCCTAACTAAACACAGCTTGTACTATGGAACTAGATTGTTGATAAAATACTTGTATACATCTATTAGTCTATTGCTTACTATAAAACTCACCATGGAATTGATACAATAAGGAATGTATATGAGAATGCAAGAACAAAGTTTATCCAGACTCTTGTACATCTTCTCAAGCTGCTTGAAATCCATTGAAATTGAAGAACTGCAACAAATAACATTGCAACTTAGTAAGAACTACACATATACAACAACCATATACTATACGCTATATTACGCTTAATTAATATTATTTGTGTACAATTTTATTACCCATTTTATACAATTTTATTGTATTGAAAATGTACCTATTGATAAAAATTCATGGACATTTACCACATCACTCTAGTCCCAAACTAAGCAAAGCTTGGAACTATGGAAAACAAAACTAAGTCAAGATTTGTACCTATTTTTTTTTTAGCTTTATCATATCTACCCTCTTTTTAAATGTTTATATTTTTATGTTGCAATGTCTGTACTTACACAATGTAATCCACTCTGGGTGCAATGTCATGGCTGAAGCAAACACCTGAACGAAACCCAACAGTCTGTATTTCCAAGTATGGATATTAGCATCTCGTTTTTCCAATTCAAAGAGCTGTTTCAAACTGTATGATCCTTTGCGGAACAGAGATATGGGGTCAGCAGTGGGGAAGTATTGCGGACTGTAAGGTTGAAGTGTTTCTGATTCAACAACTCCGATCGCAGTATACTGAAAGAAGTATTACTATTACTTTTTTAATTCAACCTATCATGTCCCTCTGCAGGGCCATAAGTCACTCCAAACTATTCCACAAATCTGGGTCTTCAGCGCTGATCCACTTATCGATCTCATATGTCTAGATTGATTTCTCGGCCGGTCTGGTTGTTGCTTAGTGTTTTTGCCTATGTTTTAATAACATTATGTATTACAATAACATGTAAGGTTTCGAAAAAAATTACTCTTTGCAACACATAATGCACATATTAGTAATATGTATATGAATTTAGTACTTCAATTATACTAATTTTCTACTTACAATATCATCTTCTCGTCCTGCATAAGAAAAATGAATTCGTAGATCACCAATATTGTGTTGCAAAGCACTATCTCCATGGTAGTAGAACCCAGAGTGCAGCTTTATGTCATTTCTCTCGGGTCTTGAGTCTGACCATATTTCATAGTAATCATTTACTTTACGCTTAACATCCAACCCTGTAAATATTTTATAAAAATATAAATCTCAGTGTATATAGTGTTTTGTACATATATATGAACAATAACTGCTTAAAAAACTTGTATTCAAGTAAATTTTGAAAAGTCTTGCTTGTAGTACTTGAGTACATTTCGAAATATGAATTAATGAAAGGATGAATTTTATTTTGTACTAATATAATCTTACATTAGCTTATAACTTTACATGAAATATAAGCCTGAAAGTTCAAAAACACATATATTTGATTGATTTTTTTTCATCATCCTTGTCTAGTCCATCTGCTTTTTATAAACTCTGCTAGATTATCACTAAATACTCTCATTTGCATTCAGGTTATACTTTAATCAAGTGAATGAAAAAGCTGTCTTATTTTTTAAAATTACCTAAATTCATCCATCCAATTTTGACACTTTCCGCAATATGTGTTTCACTGAACATAGGCATTGAGGTGGGGTTGTGGTGTCCCGGCCTTATGTAGAACAGAGCCGAGTCCACCACATAGTCTCTCCAGTCCTTGTGATACCAATATGTCTTCTGTGACTCTTCCCCAGGCTCACTCAAGAAGTTCTCTTGATCTCTGGAAAGTAATAAACCACATATATTTAAGTGCTGTCATTCCCAAAGCTTTGCTTAGTTTTTTTATATGCCATAATATTTTGTTATCGTTTGGGGCATTGTCTAATGTCTATTAATATTTATATATTATGAATAACTTGCATTAAATTTTTAAAACAGTTGTGGTCAGAAATTTTAGTGTAGTGCCTCCATTGCAATGTAACCATAATGTCAGGAAAACCAAGTACATAATTTATCTGCTTACTTACGTAGTCTCTTCAATCCACTGGTACATCTGTACTCGTTTCCGTAACTTCACTGCCTGCACATGTATGTTGTAGTCCGGTTCAGAAATAGGCTCCAAAACGCGTAGCGGGCCAACAATATGCACCACTTTACCTTCATATCTCCCAGCTTCACCGGAGTGCACATCTATACTTTCCGCTGCTGATACTAGCTCTTCCAACATCAGATTGCTTTCAATTGTTTTGCCCTGAAATTTAGCGACAACTCTTTAAATCGGAGCTTGAATTGAAATGATGCCGGTAGGCATAATCGATACTAACCTCAGCCCATATGAGGAAGTATGTAACGCCGGTAAATAGAACTAAGCTGAGCAGTGTAGTCAACCAAGTTTGTTTGAATTGATTCCTTACAGCAGCCCAATCCATCTGGAAGTACATAAAAGTTCTAATTAGCTACTAAAACTAGACAGCTCGTTACAACAAATAACCTTAATTTTGTGACTTACTTTTGTAGTTTGTGTGCAAAGTTTGTAGATGGTTGAAATACCCGTATTGATTTCAGGCTTCGGTTGTATGTTACAGAAGAATTACCGAAAATAAAGAGATTGGATAATGATTTTTCGCCGTTTGCTTTGTTTTTGTTTGTTGATTTACTTGATTTTATTCTATCTGTGCTTTTTTTGCTCTGTGTGTGGTATCGATGAAAAAATGTTTTTTACTCGTTTCCATTATGTTTTTGCTCTGTGGGCCCGACCAGATGACAAATAAAACAGTGACATAACTATAGTTATGACTTGACTCTTATATTATTGACTTTAAATTTTGCTACAAATTAAAAAAAAGATTGTTTTGTTTGTTTACATAAGTGATGAGTGAGGTTATGTTTTAATGCTAGGATGAAAAATAATGAAATAAAATAGTTTTAGTGTACCAGAACTGTAAAAAGATACCTGAAAACTAAACAATGTGCAGTATTTTCAAATCTGTATTATTGTGTCACAATAGCCGCATTATTGTACCAGTTCTTACGTTATGCCAAAGCTACTCACAATATCAGATGCCTATTTTTGATTTTTACCATAGAACAATGGGTAATTTTGATATTTATTAGAAAACACAACATAAACTAGCTACCGAGACAGCTATTTTTATGCTTACTTTGGTCTTACTATCTCTACTTATTTATAGGTAAATCAATCCCTGAAAATGAAATACCATTAATAAAAAAGAAACATCCTAATATTGAAAAGGTGGATCATCACAGACTGCAATGTGCACTACAAATTCTTCAAAAGTTTAGTATCACCCCGTTTGAAGCATGCCAGAATCTCCATGTCTTTAGCATGAACCCAATAACTGTAGACAATTACGGAGAAATATTGAAAGAATGTGGTTTTGTTAATATCATGCCAAAACATATTATAAAGTAAGTAAAACATCATCTAATTTATTTGAGTTTTATTTCTGTATTTACTCAGTGTACAATAAAAAACAAATCTGATATTTATTAGTGACTTATTTGTCTATTAAATTTATACACATTTTTTTTAAATTTTTAGCTAATCTAAATCTATAACTTAACAGAAAAAAAAATATTAGAAATAAGGTCCAACTTGTGGTTCAATACCTTCTAATTTTATTTACTAAGTTCTATAACTGAGTTCTTTGATATTCTCAAGAAAATCATTACTCCTTGATTCTATAAATAAATATTTATTCACAAACAAACTTACAACTATTACAGTTTTTACAAATAAATAATTAAATTTCATAAATATATTCAGCTATACCTTATTTCCTTCCAGATACCATACTATTGCAAAACACAGCACTATAGCGAGCTTAAAGAAACAAGGGATAATGAGAGATGACATAGACTTAGAAGAAACATTACTAGATACCTTCAAAGAATGGCCGGCTGAAGAGAAGAGACTTATTGGCTTCCCAGAATCTACCTCTTCTATCTGTAAGTATACACTTTTATCTCCTAAGACCTAAGTCTTTGTTAAACTCACTATGCTTTACTCTAAGTTATACTTATACTTAATATATATATTCCAAGAAATGATCAGGCTCAAACTTTGACAGACTTTATAAAAACTTTGAGAAGTGTTACAGCTTTTTAACAAAAAAACAATACCGAGATATATAAATTCTTATTTGTTGAAGTAATGGTTATCACTACATTACAAGAAATACTAATCCAAGAAACAAAATACTATTTGCTTTCACCATTTTATAGGCATTTAGAAGATTTTTGTGTAAAGGAAAGTTGTCATACAATAACTATCTGATCAAACCTGAATGAAAAATAGTGCTTTTTGTGTTCTATAATTACCAATCAAAAGATATTGCCCCTTTAATTTAATATGTTACTAAAACTAACAATATATTAACCTAACCTACTGAACCAAATAATGTTGCCATATAAAATGCAGCTGTATAATAAAACCTGTCTCATTTCAGTGACAATACGCACAAGTGTACTAGAAAGATACTTAAAATGGAGATTATCAATAACAACAGAGGAATTTGAGAAGTATTGCCGTAACTACCTACCGTTACGTCACAAACCAATGGCTGATATAAAAGAAGCATTAGATCTAGCTCAAAATGAATTAAAATTTGACACAACATTCATAAGAAGAAATGGTTTCATAATTGCTGCGGATCCTGCTAGTACAAAATTAATGTTGGAAAACGTTAGTACGATAGCTGGGTTGGATGTCAGAGAAGCAATAAGATTGGAACCCGCTATTTTGAAAAATAACTACAACTCTCTGCTAGAAATTAGAAGTTTATTAGAGGTAATATTTACCAGCTAATAGCTATTACAAGTATGTCTATTAAATGAGTAGATACTACCTACGAAAGTACCTACAGATCTTTACTTTTAGGCCTTAATCTAATTATACTTATTGTAATGCCAAAAAGCAGCCGACCACGCATTAAATAGGTACTTATATCAGAGGAGAACACAAATAAAAACAGCATTAATCATCATATACGAATTTCTACGCTATGTATGAGATACATTGCGAAGTGATACTACACCGCTTGAGAGTTGAGCTGGCATTCACTCGCAGTGTGACTCGAATATTTTACGTAGGCTCTACTTTATTCGTAGATTACGAATACTTGATTTTTTTTAATTCCCGAGCGGTTTAATAGCCTTTATTCGCAATCTAAGTTTTGTGATATGTAAGTAATATAATGTACATTTGATTACACGGTATGTGCTTCAAATGTTTTGTGATATGTTTCAGGAATACAGAATACCAGATGATTTCCAAAGTCGCTGTCTACGGGTTTATTGCATGCGCCCAGATACGGTGAAGGAGCGTCTAGATGAGCTGAGAAATATGAAGGAATACAAAGTATTGTCTTCTAATCCTAGAGTAAGTTGAGATGACAAATTACTATTATTGTCGTACGGTCTATCTTAAAAAAGTTAGCGTAGACTTGATGTATTGATTACCATACGTAATGGTGATATAATGTCAACGCTAACTTTTTACACAATGGGGGGTTACTTTGTGAAAAAATTGCAGTACAATCTTGTATTTTTTTCTTGAAAGCTGCAGTGCTCTATCCTCCAGTTTTTTTTTATAAACACATGATTAAACAAGCTGATAGTCCATCTTATTTGCACGCATATTCTAATACGTTAGTTAGTCTGCTCTGGTAACCTAGTTCTGGTTAGTTAATTCTCGTACCTGATCTCTACTCTATAGTATAGGGTAGAGATAGGGTATAGGTAAAGGCTGAGCTCCAATTTAAAGGGTATATACCCTTTAAGAGTCCCCGCAGACTGCAGACTTTTTATCGGCCGATAGTTTGGTCGGCTTCTTAATCAGTATGAAGACTGAATCACTGCAATGTGCGCATCTGCATACATCTTCATATTGATTAAGAAGCCGACCAAACTATCGGCCGATAAAAAGTCTGCAGTTTGCCGGGGCCCTTAATCGGAGCCCAGCAGTGCGACTGTGTTTATTCCAACAAATCTTTCGTGTAGCTTTGGTTTGCTGTACTAACGGCAATGATTACCTACATCTGTACTATTTTTAGGTTCTGACGTTAGTTATTCATAAGAAGAAAATGATGAATAGAATCAACAAAATACAATTGGCTAAGAAGCAGTGCTACAGCCTTAACCATTTAATTTCATCAAGCAAAGTGTTCAAAAAGTAAGTAACATTTTGAAAGGCAATATTTAAGAGGCGAACAAAAATTATGTACGATTACTTTTATGAAATAAAACTACTTTACCTAATAAAAAAATATCTATACCTTTATTATCACAACATTCTTTATAGTCTATAAAATTATGAATTACCAGCATTATGTGATAGATAATGTGTCCGCTTATTCACGAAAATTGAATATTGAGGTAATTAAAACAATGGTTCGCAAACTCAGAGGTTTTTCATGTCATATATTGAGTGTGTCAAAGTTTGCACATGAGTATTAGTTAGATTATAGTACTTTTATGGAAACTTTATAACTTTTCAAAAATATTTTCAACCATTTCCCTGACGTATCTAGTAATTTATTATTATTTCAGTTACATCAGCAACTTCGGAAGCAAAATCTGCGGTCGAGATATCGGAATACTCATCAGTTCTAGATTGAATACGAACCAATCACACGCCGATCACAAACCTATCGTGAAGCAATTGAGAAAGCATAAATATTGGCTGCATATTTCTTTGAACACTGTTGATGAAAACATACAGTTTCTGAAAAAGTATTTTGATGATGCAGTCATTTTAAATAACACTCAGTTACTCTTATATCCTGTGTAAGTTTACTCATTTACTTACATACTTCTGACTATGATCCAAGTGAATGGAGAATGGGCACTTTGGGCCACGACTAAAAAAAATGTCCCTCATGGTTGCCACATAGTACGTTAAAAAGGGCTTTTATAAGCCAATATTTTACTATAGTTACGGAAAAAATCCGTCCCATGGAAATCGAGATATTTCGATGAAATTGTTTTTCATTTAACATCATGTAACTTAGAATCCTGAAGGCCCACAAGAATAACTGTGATGACGTTTAAAAAAACATTAAAAGGGCTTTAATTATTTCTCAGATTGTTTAAAAATCCAACCTGTGGCAACTGAGTTATTCCTGAAAAACTGTAGTATTTCAAAAAATATATACAGTTTTTTGGAAATATCTCGAACCCTACAATTCGGATTTTCAAACAATCTAAAGAGAAATAAAGCCCGTTTTATGCCCTTTTCAACGCAACTGCAAGCATTTTTGTGGGCCTTCAGAATTCGGAGTAATACGACGTTAAAATAAAAAACTGTTTTTCAAAATATATCGATTCATCTATCGTTATATCGATATCGGCCCACGCTCCATACAGAATCGCCCATTCTCCTTTACCCCAGGTGTACCCCAGTGACCTGTGGGGTAATTCACTTCGGTGAACTATGAACTAAGTACACTATTACTACAAATAGAAGTCACAGCTCAGTTGGTAGTAGCTCTGCCTTCCATGCTGTGGGTCGTCGGTTCGATTCCCACTCAGGGAAAATGTTTGTGTCATGAATACATAGTAACACCCAGACAAAGAACAAATATTTATGTTCATCACACAAACATTAGCTCTGGGTGGGAATCGAACCCACGACCCACAGCATTGAAGGCAGAGCTACTACCAACTGAGCTGTGACCTATGATTTCTATGTTCCACATACCATTTTTTTTTACTTTAACTTACTTTTTTATAACTTTTCAGGGCAGAAATTGATCGCTACACAGACATATTCCTAAAAATGCGTCACCACCAAGACCAGCTTGACACAGAAATGGACATAATGTATTCCCATTTAAATCACGAAAAGTTCACAGACGACCAGATACTAAGTCTAGTTCTGTATGAAATCGAGAAGAAATACCATTTCAGTGGAGATGGGATATGGGCGAGGCTGGAAAATAACAAAGCTGAGGGAATTACTAGTAATTGATGCAAATACAATAGGTAAGTTTATAAACTTATTCTAGAAAGTCTGATCTGTGACGTCGAGGAAATATTTAGTGATTTACTATGTATTGTTCGTTAGATCTTGTTTGGAAGAGATTGCTTTTAGCGATATGGTGGTTCACTGTACAATAAAATGCACTATCTACACTACTATCCACAAATACTAAATGTAAAAGTTAGCATGTTTTTTATTTAATCTCATCACAAAATTATTACGATTCGTAGAAATAGCGATCGTGAAAAATGTGTATTAAAAGTGGTGCTATTTACATATCTTATAAAAAGTTAGCGTTGACATTATGTCACCATTACGTATGGTAATCAAGACATCAAGTCTGCGCTAACTTTTTATAAGATAGACCGTTAGTGATTATGTATATTTTCTAAATGCGTAAAAATAAAGAAATATAAAATTTAAGCACATGGTTTTATTTTTCCATTTAATCTAATAATTTTATGAAATAGACAGCTTATTGCTTTCAAAACTTAACACAAAACATATAAAACTAATACAAACATGCAATAACTAAAGAAGTTAAATAATTACCTATATATTTTTTTATTTTATGTATAAAAGTTATTCCGAAATATATTATGTAGGTAATGTATCGAATCAGTGACGTATTCGAGATACATTGCACGTCAACATCAGTTTTACACTTGAACGTTGCAGTGTAAGCGCGCAGTGTATCCAAATACGTTACGTTTACGATTGTCACATTAATTTGTGCTAAGTCCTCTGTATTGGCAAATAAGATATATTAAACCACTGGCTCCTGAAACACAGTTCATACTAGTTCGGAAGCCTATGGATTCAATAACTTAATAAACACAACATAGGTAATAAAGGATTTGTATTAAGAAAATATTTATTCAAATTTAAGCTTTATTTTAAACCAACCAAAACTAGATATGTGGAAAATTACTATCGTTATTGGTGTATTTATACAAAATATTCTACTTTAACTTTAACCACATATCACCCCGATAGAGGTCCGATAGCGGACTTATAACTAGGTAAAATTTGGCACGTTAGCTTCACTTTGTGTATTTACATTTTTATCAAATAAACTTAATATAACTCTAGAAGTGACGATTTTGTATATATGCGATGGATTTAAAAGCAAAAATAATGCACACTTTTCTATTTGTTTACATGAATGATATTAATATATATTGCATTCATTCAGTGAATTGGAAATACTAATGTTCTTTTTGTTTTTTAATTATGTAGTTCGAATTTACATTCACAGAATATAGCTTAAGAATAAACGGTTGCTTAGGAAAGATTGTCTGTTTTTCAGAATTATTTTGTGCAAATATATTTTATTAAACAAAAGAATATAAATAGGTATGTATCCTAAACAGTAAATCTGAAGAGAAAACATGTAAAAATCTTAAATACTAGGTACAGTAGAGTAGGTATTACTTTAATATGGTTAAATATATCTTATTATCTATAAAATTATATTTTATAATCATACAATAAGGCACAAGGAATGCACGAGAAGCAAGAGCTCTCTTAAAACGAATATAATATTACTATCTAAATACAAGTTTTGTATCAAAAATCCTAAACTATAATAAAATGCTGAGTATTTAAAGTACCAAAAAATTACGAATTTAAATATTTCGAATAAGTATCTAAATTATAATCTAGAAATATAATATTATTTACAATATTGTTATTGCATAACTTGTTGAAAAAAGTCACTCTGAAATATCTTAACCCCGATACTAAATAAGCTTATTGCTATAAAATCATTAAAATATTCGAAAGAAAAAAAAACACATGGTTTTAAATAATTTCGAACCAAAACCTAAAATAAAAACAACACGCGCTACCTGATGCTAATACTCCTTTTCGAAATTACCCTCTACCCTAAGATAATTTCGAAAAGGAGTATTTCAATTCAAAAAAGGAGGCAGGGTTGTATATGCCTGGCCGGTGCTCGGCTCCATCTTTACAACGACAGGTTGTGACAGCCCGTCCGGGTGTCGTTCCATCTCATAGTGCTTGTCGTGTGGAGCCATCGCGCATTTGTCGTAGTCTTCGGGCGGGACGGAATATCGCGGCGGTTCCTCCTGTAACGCACAAGCTGAATATTTATCCTCGTGTTCGTGCGATCTATATTCGAGCTTGTCATCGTGTGCGTGAGCTTCCATCTGCGGAGAATGCGCGGCCATCATCGGGTAGTCCCTAACTCCTAAAGGCGGAGGACTGCCTTCGCCGTACTCGTAAGAATGTCTGGGCGCAAACATCTGTCCGTCGTGGCCATTCAGAACGGTTGTGTACGAGTAAGCCGGCTGAGTATTGAACGCTGGGTAACCGCCAGCAGTGCTTGACGACAGCAAGTGATGGGAAGATAGCTCGTAAGAGTGTTGGTAGGACCAGGAGTCGGCCGGTGCTGGGAGTCCATTTTGTGGGAAGGCCGGGAGGTTGCCTCCGATGCCTGAGAAACCGCCGCCTAATGTCGTGGAGCTTGGAGAGCTGGAGCCAATGTATCCTGTTTTCCGTGGTGGTTCGCGTTTGCGCCATTTAGCTCTTCTATTTTGAAACCACACCTGAGATGGAAGAATAAATTATAATAAAGCACTTGCCAAAACAATTATCATTGAAGTAAGAATATGCACGAATAAGGTTATAACTTACTTGTACTCGTGATTCTGATAAGTTGAGTTTCAGAGCCAGTTCTTCCCTTGCAAAAACATCGGGGTACGGCGCTCGTTCAAACGCACGCTCCAACTCCTCTAGCTGATATGCTGTAAATGTTGTCCTGAGAACAAAGAAAATATAAAATTAACTAAACGCACTAAAATGCATTTCATGCCATCAAAGACTACATACTTCATTAAAAAGACTATTTGATTAACTAAATACCGTTATAACTTTTCTAAAGAATGTTTATTAGGTACACGTTAATTTAATACTGAGTGGACATCATAGATTGTAATCTCAATTGCAGTATTTAAATAACTGTTTTGTTACTTCAATTGATATTCCGAATTACATATTCAAGAGGCCTTATCAGATGCGCACGCGAGTGCCATCTGACGCGTGCAATATGGCTGCGGGCACACTCAGAAATTGATTGAGCGTGAACTACATCTTTGCACCATCTCAACTTGTTAAAATACTTCATAGTTAGTTTTCATGCAATAATCTTTAAGCTCTTAAAATGTCCTAACTTGGTTTTCATATGTTGGTTCAGTCTTCTTCTTCTTGCGTGTCAATAACTCTGAACAACTTTACACTCGATTTGAGTAGAACTCTGCTACTCTTAGGTATCCCCATGTCTGTAGCGTCGATAAGGTCTTCCCTAGTGCAGGTGGTAGGGCACAAGGGGCAAACATATATCTTGTTATTAACATATATAAATATCTTGGTTCAGTAAAACGTTGATTTCGTAGTGTTTTTCTGAGATTTCTAGCATTGTGTTTCAATTGAACCCGATTGTAGACCGCGAAGCCAGGAAGATGGCTCTCTATAGTATCTATTCGTTTGTCGAACTGGGTGCTTGTCCTATTGTTACTCATTTAAATGTAGTGTTAATGTAGGATATTCAATTATTTTATTAACAGCTAGTTATACATACCTAGCTAGCAAAATAAATGGCGTTATTTAACATTGCAGTATCTGTGCCCTGTCAGAGCTTATAGGCTGTTTTATCTGGGTTCTACGAGAGACCTATGACCAGCAGTCGAGGTGTTTTGATTATGACCACCCGAGTGAAACCACAGATGAATGAGATGAATAACTAATTTAATATACGCTTTACTTATATCAGATGCGTATTTGCCATCTGACGCGTGCAATATGGCTGCGGGTGTAAGTTGCGCACACGCAGAAATTGATTGAGCGTGAAACTATATTCACCCCTGTTGCGCCACCACCTCTAATTGCCTGCCAATTTACAGGCGGGTACAGAGTGCGGGAGTTTTAATTGTTTTACTTCAATAACTCCACGATTACTCATCGTCACCCGGCCTATATGTAGTTCATCTCAAATCGCATTCATTATTCGTTATCTGTCTTCATCTAGTTTTTAATCTTAGATAGATGTCAGATAGCCAATTTCATTGAATAATACTTATACACCAAAAATGAATATTTTAATTTTAATTGGTGATAATTACTAAAAAAAACATTTAATTAAAAATTGAGCACTTTCTATATGAAAAAGCTTTTAAGCTGCCTACGCGTATTTTATGTAGTTTGAAATAGAATTCAATACTTTTCTTTTATCCAACACTTGTTGCGCCCCGCCCTGCATCACAATAAGTTACCCAGTTTTGTGAGCCCTTTGTAAGAAAGATTACACAAGCAATTAACTTCACGCGATCACAATAAAGATGCTAGCTCTAACTACTAAGTACTCATGAGCCCTTACTAGTTATCTTTTAATCTGTGTCCCGGTCAGTGCTCGAAGATCGCACCACCGATAAGCCAATTGACTCCCTGCAGTCATACGGGTAATTAATCTAAGCGAATATAAACTTTATAATACACAATAACTGGAGGCGCCGGCATCAAGTGTTTTGTTGCAAGATTATCTCGGTGCTTGGCTCGTATTACGGTGAAGTAAGGCTTATTTTTGTAGAATAAGATGGTTAATTCGGAGCTTGATAAAATCTTCGAGTACAGTGCATGTTAGCCGTTACTTTTGCTCGAAGTAATAACAATGGTTAGTATTTTTTACTTGATTTGATTGGAGTATTAAAGAGTTTTTTTTCAACGGGTTCGGCTAGCGTTTTACTGAAATGCACTTTAGAGAAATACTGGAAATTTTCTGGGGTTTTTATGTATTAAAAGTGGTGGCAACATCATGTGTCAATTCAATAACAAGTTTTGTAGGTTTGAAAATTAAATTCATTTAATTCGTAATAACAGAATTTCGTATGAGCAATACATTGTAAATTTGGAAAAATAAATTTTCATAGGACAAAGTTTCCACGTTGTAAGCGGATAAATAACATCCTAGGTCTTAAATTTGAATAAACAATATACAAATTCATCGCGATAACTTATTCGGTTGATTTATTTATTCATAAACAAACTTACGACTATTATAGTATTTGCTAAATGTACTTACATAGATATTTTAAAATGCATAAGAAACAGTTAGCGATCTGTAAACGATCTATATAGATAGTTGGATTTATCATTCATAACATTTAAATACTCAAAATAAATTTACCTATCACACTTCTAAATCATCTCCCAAAGTGTTCACACTCCATATGTTGTTATAACATTTAGAATGTCATCGTATTAGTTATGCAAATAATAAAGTAGGGGTGCAAGCGCTCCGAATTCCTATATTATAAAATAAGGGTGTGCGCCCCTATTCAACACCTGTGCTCTCGACATTCTGTAAAGTACTGGCACGTGGCGACTCATATAATAATACCTTTTAAAAATTATATATAAAAAAATGAGATTTATGAAATATTATCTATGTATGTTTTACTGCCTTTAGAACCCTTTATATTATTTTTGAACTCTGTAACTCTTTGACTGATTTAATTTGCAATCTTAGCATCAAGTAAGTATTACTTGATGCTAAGCCTAGGTATAGCTATAGCTGATTAGCTGTCGATCTACTTAAATTAAATCTTATGCAGATCGGATAAACTATAAGAAAGTTGTGCTCTAACAAACATACAATGTTAATTTGTTATCTTTGCTAGCTTTGTTTGCTCGATTAATTAGTTTCGTTGAAAATGAAATTGATATCGCAAAATGAAAGTAAAACTTGTACTGAAGTGAACGTAAAAGAGAAGTCGTAGCAAATAGTGTAGCAAAGCTACTCGGACTTGCTACGTAACCCGCACGCTCTACCAAGACGTTCTACGAAGAAAAGTGTAAGCTACGCTTTTCGTAGACGCGTAGCAAGCAATTTACGACGATTTTAATATGTTATGTAACTAATGCATGCTTCTGTAAAATTTTCACAATGCATAGATTACCTATTATTATTGGTGTAGCTAGGTCAAAACATTAATATGAAATCAAACCTGGTTTTTTTCTTCTTGATGCCGTTGTTATCGCTCTTTTTCTTTTCGCTTTTCTTGGTAGTCGGTGGTGGCGGTGGTGGCGGGTGAGATGGCGGTGCTTCCACCGACTGTAGCAGCATCGGCTCGTCCTTCCGCTTGTCGTTGGCGAACACCGGCAGGTCGTCCCGGAACTGCAGGTCTCCGACGACGACCTGCACGTGCCGGTCCTTGTAGTCGCTGAACATGTGGTCGTCGAAGGGCGGCTGGTCCATGGCGGGCTCGAAGGCGCACTCGTAGCGCGGCGCGCCGGCCGGGCCCGCGGGCTCCCCGCACACGTACATGTAGCCGGCGGGCGGCGGGTGCGAGCCCGCTACCGCCGCGCCCGACTCGCTCGGCTCCGTCTCGACGCAGCCGCTGCTCAGCCCCGACACCCCGACTCCGCAATTTATCCACTTACTAATTTAGATCCCTCGGGATCGATGAACGTTCGCGCTCGTTCGTATCCTCGTGTCCGTCCCGGTTAAATGGCTTTAATCAGCTTTAACGAACTAACAGAATTTACCCCGTGGTTGGTCAATTTATATTTCCATAATACGACGCTCGGCACGCCTCGGGAGCCAATGCCGCGTGTCCGAGTACGTCAGGAGTGGGATCGCGAATGGGAATATGGTCCGTAGTCGACGAGCGGAGGGGACAAAATGAATGGAGTTAGGTTGGCGCTTATGACTTTGGTGTTCGAGGTGAGCTAGCCAATGGCACGGCCGGAGAGACCACTCCCCCGGCGCGGCGCCCCTCGGCGCTGCTGCTGCGGGCCTCGCGACTGCGGCGACGACGTCGCGCGGCGCAAACCATGCGGGATTCCCACAAGCTCACCCAACATTATGTTTGTCTCGATGGCATTGTATGGCCCCACCGCCCACATCATTATAGTAAAAGTCCATAACGCTTTATTGTAAATCCGTATCAACACCACTCATATGTCTACTTCATGATTTATAGCCGTGGGAAATAGTCCTCCAACAATCTCTGTTGCATATCAATGCCCACAAAATACTTCATAAGCTACAAATCATCGCGTTTCAAGCTTTGATAGGTTCACTTTTGATCTCACACAATCGGTAATTTAAGAACTCATGATGAGAAACTCCGTCCGAGATCCGTAAGAGAGGCTCTATGCCCAGCTGCAGAAGGCGGCAGGCGGCTGGCGGCGGGCGCGCCGCGGTGGAGCGGCGCAGGCGCACTGCCGCCGATCGACGCAACGATCACTTAATTATCAATTAACAGTTATTGCCCGGATTATTAATAAAACATTCGCCCTGACTATTGGCACTTAGATTAGCGTCGAGGGAGTAATGGCGCATTTCAACAATTTCGGTTGTTATTTAATTGAAGTCAATTTAGATGATCAGAGTCTATTTAGGTTGGTGCTGGCGCTCGCCAGCGGGATCCTGCTTCATTGGGCTTATTGGAGACTTTCAGACAGCACGAATTGCACTCGTTTGATGCACTTGAAGTCGCATTCGCCCTTTGACAGCGACTTGCGAATCGGTTTCGGAGAGCACCGTGCCGTTATGGAGATTACCTACTCTTGGATATGTGTTTTTAAAGTGATGGTGATGTGAAATACTTTTGCTAAAGTTATATAGTTCTTGAAGTGATGAAAAGCAGTGGTTTACTAAGTGAGCATGGATAAGAAAGAAGCTCGCGCGTCGCGCTGTTCTGGACTAAACTAGTAGCCTGTCTTATTTCATAGTCATGTAAGTTCGTAGAACGCCCGTACCTACCATCATACGAAACGAATATTAAAATAAATTGCTATTGTAAATAGACATAAAGCTTTATTGATTTTGACATTTATTGTTATAGAGTACCATTAAATGTATATGTGCTATGTACAGCATATATAGGATATATAGCACCAAGACCCGTATATACATAGGTACAAAATATGAATATAGTCAAATGTAGGCAAAGCTTAGCAAGAATAGTTTTCTATCTATAAATGTTTCAAGCACAAAAGGGATCAAATTAAATACATTTTGACGATCATTGATCGATCCTACTTATATTGCACGTGTGACGAAATATTTCACTTCAAAAAGCATTACAAATAGTACATACAATATACATACAAATAGTACCTAACTATAAGTTTGATCGATAGACAAACTTTAAATTCAATAATCGAATTATAATGGACAATACATACCGTAGCCGGCGAGACTGACGCTGCATTGACCGCTTGCCCATTAGTTATGCATCACATTCCATCAAGCTCACTGGCGCTGGTACAAGTAGCGTCATTCATGGACTACAAAGGGATTTTAAAACTCCTTCAGTTCGCTCTTTGTAAAGTCTCTCTGCAAATGGACTTAACGATTTGTTATATTTGCGTCCTGTAAAGTCACTCTTCCACATCACATATTAAGATGCATTTTTAGGTTACGACAAAGTTGTTTTATAACAACAAAAAACAATGAATCATGAAGGTGGTGCATCTAAAGTGGAGCGTTTACATCTGCTTCTAACTATTGCATCTATGTCCATGTACCCCAATCGATATGTTAATTAATACTTTTACTAGCTCGTGCTAGAAAGCCATGTTACAAAATGACTTAAAATCTAAACATTGTAGCAAAACTTAGTTGCTTAGTCGCGTTACGGTATGGAGGTACCTAAATAATGCTGCCATGGTCGCAGTCCTCAGAATTTGAGACATAAGTTCTATGTATTACATGACTGAGTCATGTGATAGCCCGCGTAGGCGCTTCACATAAAATCTCTCGGCGACGGCCGCACGACGTAGAATCTGCCGCCTGTTCAATTGGACTAAATTGCTTTCAATTGATTTCAATTGAAATGACCTCGCGCACCGGCTCGACTCCCGTTCTAGCCTGACACTCTTACGGCTATATTTTTTGGAGCTGACATAAAAGCTAAGATAAAATTCATTGCTACTAATAAAACTACCCACTGGTGTTGTACCTACTATGATGTATGCGAGTTTTTAAACGAAACTTTATAGATAGTCCGTTTACTAACCAAACTCACGCACTTGTCTTAAAATAAATTATTAAAAATTTAATTAGAGAAATGAGAACCGAATTGATTTTGAGAATTAAGAACCTTAATTCCATTTTGAAAGAAACAAAACGTGTACTTGTGATATTTTCATTAACCATTGGAATGGGTTAAACATATTTTAAGATGCTTTGTTAAAATCATGAAATATGTGAGAGTAAGTAGGATATCTCCTAATGATGATTGCCTCATTATTTCAGGCTCAAGACAATAAAACTCATAATTCAAAAATAAAGCAATTTATTCTGATTGAAAATGTACACAATGACGGTATGCTTGTTAAGAGACACGACACATTTTGGCACGTGTCCTATCCGGTGTACAATTGAACTTAATTAGGAAATAGCGGCGCGGCGCGGGGGACCTGCTATGACCGTCTCATTTAGATCACAATCTCGAAACTAAAGTTTCATAATTCGCTCGCGCAGTAAGTACATAATTGGATCAAGTGGCGCTGTCTTTTACAACCTGGTTCTTCTTTATCGCAAGGAAGCTTTTTTTTTCGATGACTTCTTCCCTTTACTCTCCCAAAAGTGCCTGTGTTTGTTTCCAGATTCGTCGTCTTCTTTAATCGTACTCAAGTGTTGACTCTTCCAGGTTCTCGATGGACCTAATGACAATATTTGCCGTCGATGTCTAGGTTTCTCTTCCTCATCATCATCGTCGTCATCATTATCAGACAATGGCAAAGGAATTGTGGTAGTAGCATCGTCGAATCTGATTCGCCTGCGAGATCGACTGGTCACCCTAGCCTTGGCTCTTGGTTTTGGTTTTACTCCAGAAGGTCCTGGTTTTGTTCTTAGTCCTCCATCGTACATAATACTGGATATTTCTTTCTCTCCGCCCGGTGCCGCTCCAGCATTAAAGTCCAGGATAGATTTTTCTTTTGCTAACGAATCAGATAAGATTGAGCCCGATCTGGACTCCCTAAAGAACTTCATAAGACTGAGTTCGTCTTCAGGAAGAGGCTCTTCTAATGTTAAAAGAGAATCTCTGATCATCAGAGGAGAATCGTTGGTATTGACAGAAGATTGCTCATTCGTAGCTTGGCGTGCTGGTTTGTTCGTATACGTTGTGATCTGAAGATTTCTTTGATCTTCAAACATCGCCATCTCTAAGCTATCTCCTGTTTGTACTGAATTATCTACTGTCGGTCTGATCATCATATTACTGAGCTCCATTTGTGTAAATGAGTATGTTTTTTTATGTCCTTGCGCTAATATTTCCTGCTCATGTTCATCATGCTCTAAACTTTCATTCTTTTTTTGGAAACAAAAGAAACACTTTCTAAAAAGTCTTGAACATATGTTAGTTTTAGGATATTCTTTAAATTCTTCGTCTGTCATTTCTCCGCTATACATAGATCCACGATAGAACATTTTCGAACCATAATCATCTCCTGGTGGGCGCATTATTGTATCCAAGTATAATCTGCAATGAATTCAAAGTGTAAGCTATAGCAAATCTAAAAACATTTGTTCCAATTTCAGCAGGTATACATTATGCTCAAACAATCTACATATGATACACAAATACTAATGTTTATTTATCAGAAATTCTAACATGTTTTCAACGCCGTCTGTATAAACAAAGAAGGCCTCGGCCACTTTAGGCACACATCGCTTCAGCCAGTAATGAACCGCGTAAAACAACGTTAGCAGGAAGGCGAGGAACGTGATCGCTGCAAGGTACACGTTGTGCTGGAGGCCTACAGCGGCCCCGCACATCAAGCGGTCTTCATCGTAGATATCTGAAAAGATTTATTACAACTGTAGTTTTCAGGTCACTTTTAGGTTTTGGCTTTGTTGGTGATCTTACTTCCTACTAATATCATAAACGCGAAAGATTGTATGAAGTAGGAAGTAGGATTCGTACTTACCTATATTATAAAAGTGAAAGATTGTTTGGATGGATGCATGTTTATTACTCTTTCACGTAAAAACTACTGAATGGATTTGCATTAAATTGTATTGTATTGTACTTAGTTTATACGTCAGAATAAACACAGGCTATAATTTGTAAAGATATTGTACGAATTAACCAATGCTCTTAGAATTTTCCTTCTTATTTATTGTTGTCAGAAGGGTGGGTGAGCACGGATAAATGATAAATGTGACAATCGTAAACGTATCGAAACAATGACGTGTTTAAGGTACACTGCGCGTCAACATCAGCTTACTGTCGAACTTGATACTGTTAA
Source organism: Ecliptopera silaceata (assembly GCA_932527185.1). NCBI lineage: Eukaryota > Metazoa > Arthropoda > Insecta > Lepidoptera > Geometridae > Ecliptopera > Ecliptopera silaceata. The sequence goes on along the minus strand of OW052193.1, from coordinate 6,740,979 downwards.
ATGGAGGTTTTTGCAGTTAGACATTATTAGCACGTAATAGTTCCTTCCATACTACCACTAAACGTACCATAAGAACCGCAATTAGGTACTCCATCGCAAGCCGACAAAGAGTCCACACAAACTCGGGCTCCCGACACTTGACACTCCAGCATCAAGTGAGGACACAGCACTTCATTGCTCAGCAATGTTCTAGCACTAGTAATGATCACTGATATACTGTTCAACTGTAAATAAAACCGGGCAAGTGTAAGTCGGACGACCCGCGCACGAAGGGTTTCGTACCAAAAAAAATATGTATGAGAGCCCAATTAAATATTTATCTACTGAATTATGTTGTTTATTTATTGCTATTACGACAATATAAATACATCGTCTGTGAAAATTTAACTCTCTTACTATCATGCCTCATGAGATACAGCCTACTGACAGACAGCGGAGTTTTAGTTATCGGGACCCGTTTTACCCTTTGGATACAAAACCCTAAAAAAGTCAGGATAACCTATTATAAGTTAGAGTATGAGTATCTTCAGAAATATATGATCTTCAACAAATGTTTTGTCTATCTATCTAAATGAATACAATTTCCATCGATAGCTCATTTGATATTAGATTTTAGCCACTGTCTCTATAGTTCCATTGTTTCACTAAACCCACATTGAGGACGTGACATGAGATGTATTGCACTAAGTCCATCACTCAAGTCTCATGTGTCTAGCTTATAACTCTGCCTCGTTACAATGTCAGTAGTACTGATTAATACAAATAACAGTGGTACTAAGTCAGTTTGCGGTAGGAATAAGTCCTACAGTCCACTGAAGGACTTATTTCTACCGCAAAGTGTACCATATTGTTCTATAATCTTACGGTAAAGTTATTCAAAGACAGCACTATTCGAGACGAGTTGAACAAGTGAATGTGTCGGCTCATAGGGCGAGTGTCTGTACAGATGTTGTAGATCGCTGGGCCTACGTACTGCTTCAAGTATCGTAGAGCTACACGGCCGTGGATCTACAAAACAAGTCATACATTATTTTTATTTATCTAATTTGAAAGATAGAAAAAAAAATAACATACGTTCAGTAGCAGCAAAAACATAAATTAATGCATTGAAAAAATGTGAAGGAAATTATCATATGTCTAGACATAGACAGTTCTTAATAAAATTCGAATAATATTTGAGCACAAAACTCTTTTACTCTATAAATAATGTTGCATAAGATTTTGCTTATATTTATTCAACATTGCAATTCGGCAATCGTCTGAGCTTAGATCTCAATTCTACATTTCCATTTACAGAGTATGAAATTCATATCTATACTAGCTTTAATAGTCTATAAATAAGCGTGTAATTACATCGTCGTCTTCCAACTCGACCAGCCTTGCAAACTCTTGCATGTCCGCCACGTTGAATGCTACTTTTGTGGTTGTAGAAGTTTTCGCCTTCGTCGTCATGCTGTGTGGTCGGCCGCTATCTATCGCGATTGACTGTATAGCTCTTTTCTTGCGTTCTAGTCTAAAATAAAAATAAATATATATTCACCGACAATTCATACATCACACTCAGTCCCAAACTAAGCGCAAAGCTTGTACTATGGGAAATAGACTACTGATAGAATTCTTATAAGTATACATTTTTTTTTGTAAATAGATACGTAGAATACTTAGTAACACCCAGACACAGAACAAATATTTATGTTCATCACACAAACATTCGCTCTGGGTGGGAATCGAACCCACGACCCACAGCATAAGAGCAAAAGATGTCGAACTTAAGAGTAATCCCGGGAAATATCAGAAATTATTCCACACAAATTATGAAAAAAAAACTCGCCGACTTATTTTGTGACAAAATGAACTGAAAGTATCTCTATCTTTACAAAAAAAAACTGTTCCCTAAAATATCCCACAGTGACTCTTGTACGAGTATATGCGGGTCATTATCAAACTAAAGGAACTAAGTAATAAATAAAAATATTAGAAAGTTTGATCGGTAATAATTTTGCTATTAACTTGGATCTTAATCTCGTCATAGCGTCAGAAGGTGTTGCTATTATGTATTTATACAGGTAGCAAAACCTGTCATACTTTTTTTTCATTATAAATTTTCATTTACCTCAACGCTAAATGTCACTGCTTCATAAAATAATTATTACTCATCAACTGAAGTACTTACTCCTTCCTATATGTTTCATTTAGCGATGACCGGCCGCTGTCGCTTACATTGTACGGTACACTTTGGTTCAGAAGTATAGCCATGTCGGGCGCCGCTTGTACTATGTTCTCCCAAGATTCATGATCCACTAATGAATGTGGTGGTACAGTTTCCCTAGAAAGTTATTATTTTGTACAAAAGACATAAACGCGCTCTTATTAGGTAAAGACTGTTAGGTTTTGTCAACATACAGTAAATTCAGGCGTTAGGCATTTGTTTTGTAAAAACAAACCACTATCACTTAATAGTTATTGAAACCCTCCCAAATGAAGCAATGTGTAAACTTTGAAAAAATATGCTTTTTGTATGTCCCTTGTCACGCACATCGAAAATAGTTCTATGTCCAATTTTATACGAGTAGTAAGCATGTGTGTATCAATGAAATATTTGCCTCTTTACATACTTAGATCTTGAATTGGAAAATATCTGAGTTGGAAAATATCAAAGAATATGCTTATATAATATACTTGGGCAATTTGACGGTGTTACGAGTAACTTCAGTAGATCTTGCTTGAGTGGTTCCGTTCTTTTGTAAACCCATTCCAATAGAAACTTTTTCTTCGGTGATGTTTTCTGAAATAAGTTCAATTTAGTGATGGAATTGAACCGATTTTAGACACCTGGGTCGATTCTATTATTCATTCAATATATTGTATTTTGATTACATTTATATAATCGATTATTTATAATCAAATGAAGTTTCGATCTGTTATGATGCACAAAATCGGATCGAGCCTCAAATGTCGTAGGTATCTCCTATTAAAAATTTAGTTCAAATATATCTTACTGAGTTTAGATGAAGTGGACAATGTAGAGACTGGGATAATTCTATCACGATCGACGGAAATAGGTAGAAACGATTTTGTTGTTTGTTTTTTTCTTCGTGTTACTAATGTAGCGTCTTTATTTTTTAATATTATTTTTCTGTAACAAACAAACTTTTATGTCATCTAATTTTTTTGTGATTTGGATCACTTGAGCTATCTAAAGATCGTTTGCAACGGTCTGTAGATAGCTGAACTGCTTCTTATGTATTTTATGTATGTGCATTTTGTAAATACTGTAATAGTCGCAAGTTTTTTACTAACATAAAAGGATATGCTGAAGTTCTTGGTAACAATTTATTTTTAGTATATTCCGTTGTAATAGGTGATAAATTGCTTGATTTAGATGTTTCGTCATTGTACACTGATAAGTTTGATTGTAAGTAAACTGTAAGAAAATTAAGATATTATTCGATAGAATTATGAAATTACTGAATGGTGTTTGAGAAGTTTATTCTCATTTAAATAAAGGTATGACTCTTTTCACGATTTTGCTCTAGACTTGGCTATCACCGCCCTTTTCAAAAATCCACCCTCTATCATCATTTAGAAAATGTTTATAATAAAGTGTGCATTGAACTATAATAAGAAAGAGCTGTATTTTTTTTTAAACTTACTGCTAGTATTATGTTTTATATTGGAAATAATATCAGCAATCCTTGATATATTATTTATATCATTAGTATTTAGGTAACCAGTTTTGTGTGGATTTTCATAATCTTTTTTGTTTTTTAACGTATCCATTAATTTATCGATCATCTCCCAGGAATCCTGTGTGTGATCCAAGTTATGTTTTTTTGTTCTCGTTGTTGTAGGAAACAGATATTTTGTGAATCTGTTATATTTACTTGAAGTCCGATAATTTCTGAAAATAACGTGCAATGTTTTTAATCCCTTCTCTGTTTTCATAAATATATTTTTAACAACACCTTAGAGCCGAAACGTTTCTAGAAATGTGTATTTCGGATTATTATATGTGGTATGCGATAAATAGCATCTAGTCAAAAAATAATATTGTACGTTTATTGTTGTGCTGTGTAATATTTTGTAAAGGTAACTTTAGAGCCTAACCCCCTATCTGACAATAAGTTAGCATTGACATTATGTCACCATTACGTATGGTAATCAACACATCAAGTCTGCGCTAACTTTTTATAAGATAGACAGGTAATGTTTGTATAAAAGTGTGTTTCTGATTATAATAGACGAGCTAAACACTAAATATCATCTATAAAGTAAAAAAAACAAAGTTTGAAGTTAAGATTTTTAGTAATATTCTGTTAAGGTAGCTTACTTGTAAAACTGGGTTCTAGCTTTCTTTCTTCCAAAACTTAAACGCCGGTTTGCATTCGTTCTGTGATTCGGATTGTAAGTCGGTAATTTTAATCTAAAAAGTCATGTAATTTAAGTTATTAAGGTAACCTGTCGGTAGGTACATTATGTTATTTAAATTAAGGATTTAACTAATATAAGTTAATGTAAAAATGTAGTTTAAACATACCATGTGCTAACTCATATTATACATTCCTTGTAATATTTATGCAAGTTCACCAATTTATTTATAAGTACTTACTTATTTTATAAATATGCACTGTAGGTATGTACTGTAATAGTCGTAAGTTTGTTTTTGAATAAAGATTTTCAACATTTAAATAATTTATTAGTTATTATTTAATTTATTTTCATAACCAGGAACTATATTATATTATCTACATTATGTAATATAACAAGAAAATCTATATATTTTTATTTTGTATTAGATACCTACTTTACTTAGATTATTGAATAATTATTATTCACGGATAATTTACACATTACGCTCTAGTCCCAAACTAAGCAAAGCTTGTTCTATGCGTACTAGATTGCTGATAGAATACTTTTCTTTTGTAAATACATAGGTACATAGACTATGTATTCTATGTAGTTACACCCAGACACAGAACAAATATTTACATTCATCACACAATAATTTGCTCTGAGTGGGAATCGAACACACGACCCGCATGGAAGGCAGAACTACCAAATGAGCTGTGACGCCTGTCAAAATATTACCTAGGATCTGGTGTGAACTTTTCTATCACGTCTAGTTCATAAAGAGGCTCTTGTCCAACTCCTCGTCTGCCGTCATCGGTCTGCTTCCTTACAGATAGTTGTACTAGAGGCAGGATACTAGTGTCGTACTTCACTCCTGGACTGAAAATACCTAGCTGGTTGATTATTATAGATTAAATAAAAATAAAAAAACTAGCCCCAAGCTGCAGAGCTTGTGTTGTGGGTACTAAAAGACGGACATAGGTACTTAATACAATGCATTACATAGATAGATACTTTATGATTAGGCAGATAACTGCTCTAACACAGTAAGTAACTAAAAATATTTTTAAATCAATGTTGTATTTGTAATTTTTTCAGTACTGTACATTTGACTACAGAAATAGATAAATGTAAGTTAATAACAAAATGCGCGTAACGCAATACGAAAAGTCCTATTGTTTTCGTTTGTCTTAGCTTAGCTTAGAAAAACTAAAATAAAACAAGGTAAAAACTAATTAGCAAAACTTATAAAATTGCGTTTCTTTTTGATTAAATTAAAATAAAATTAGTCAATAAAAAAAAACTTTTTTTTGTTTGATGGAAAAATCTGATATTAATAAATAAATAGGCAAATGACGATTACTATGGGTATACACCCATTACTATGGGTATAGTGCCACACAATCACACAACACACAATCGTTGTTGGTGCACTGCAAGTTCCAAACTAAACGTTATAAGTACTAAAAATAATAGTTATCTGGAAGAAATCGCTTTGCGCGATAAGACCGCCTATTGTAGGGCTAATTGTACATTGTGTTAAAACTTATTACTCCTCAATAAAGATTTCATTTATTTATTACTAACTGATGCCCGCGACTTCATCATATTATCGTTACGTTTTGGATAATACACACAGTATACCTTTATAAATTATAGCCTATGCGTTATTTTGATGTAAAGTTTCATTAAAATGCATTCAGTAGTTTTTACGAGAAAAAGTAACAAACATACGTCCATCCATACAAACTTTCGCATTTATAATACTATTAGTAGGATCTTCTTCTTCTTCGTGTCAATGAACACAACAAAAATTTTAGACGCAGTTCATGCAGAACTTTAGTAGGATTTAGTAGGATTATTTACTAACATTGGTGTAACATCATATTGATAGTCGAAGGCTTCTTCGAAGTCGAAAGTCGTGGTCGGCTGCTTTGGTCCCGGCTCAAGCTGCCCTGACACGTCCACGATAGGCACTTCCACTCGAACGTAGTCTTGAGTTTCCTTTGGATCGACGTACGGAGTTGGCGCGGGTGTCGATCTTTCTATGTATTCTTCTGTGCTGTTTTAACATAACATCCTAGTAGCTTGGATGTTCATTCATCAGTATCATTACTAATGATACTGATGTTACAATCGTTTAGTTTAGCCATAATAATAAATCTTAATTCGTTTTGCAATAAAAACTAAGAAATAAAGAAAGAACTTAGATGTCCATCAACATGAGCCTTCGATTACAATTATGGTAGCTTTATGATTGAAAACTTTATTCAATAATTAATCAAAAGTGGATCATGACCACTTTTGATGTTGATATAGTGACGTGACGCTATCTGCATGATATACATTTTTTTTAAGAGATAATTTTTCTCCGCGTGTAAAAATCTTGGAGCACGACCAGATCACCCAAGCCCTTAGAACCGAAAGGCGAGGTTAGAAATATAGGGATTGGGCTGTATGTATTATCTAAGTACTTGCCTCGGCTCCGTTTGCTCTGTAGTTGGTTGAGTAGTTTTCAATGTGTAGTACTTGACAGCCGGAGGTTTCTGTTTCAGCATAATCTCGGGCAGCATGCCCCAGTACCCGCCGAATGTCTCCCCCATTTCATAGACCAGGAGCTGAGGGCTGCTCTCGGAGCAGGCGTTCTCAAGACCAGAGTTGGAAGGCAGGGTTATGACCATAATCATGTTACTACCTGCTTCAGACCTTAGGAAGACTATCTTTTTTAAATATGGATATTTTAATCATGTTTTAGGGTGCATTTTAGCGCATAACTAAGTTTTAACTCATTTTTTCAAAATTGTACTTAGGTATGTGATTGTGCTCTGTTTTGTGTGCCTTAATAAAAAAAATGAGTAGCCTTTGGCTTGGTGATAGTTCTTTTCTGGATTCACTTCTTTAAACCATCTACCAAACAAACTTGAATAAAAAAAATCCTTTTGTTCTTTTGCTAAATGCTATTCCTAATTATAGGAATAGCATTTAGCAAATTTTAGCAAATATAATGTGATAGGACAGTTAAAAGGACAAACCAACCTGACGCTTATGAAGCAGCTGTAAGGTATATTCAGCTTCGTGAAGTGCAGTATATAGGAACTGGCCTCCACAACATGTCTTCCGAGGAAGATCGACGGTATCACTCTTCGTTTGCAGTACTCCGATAGATCTTTCTCGTAGAAGAGTTGTTTGAGGTCTAATGTGAAAACGCCTTGGCACAAAGCTATTATGAAAAGTATCTTAGAATAAAACATTTTCATTGACTTTCAGTACCATGACCATCTGGTTTGTAAATATGTATATACCTAGTATGCTGCGCGTGCTGTCTTTTTGATTTACTTATGTAAGTACCTAACTATAGCTCTTTCAAGTCCATAACAAGACTATCATCATTATGTTGCATTTAAACGTTACCGACTTAGTTAAATTGACACCGGACTCAAACTTCAGTAGGTAATTCTTTGTAAGAAGAATCATAAAAAAAACGGTAAGAACCAGGCCATAGTTTCTTGCCCGTTCTTCCGAATCACCGATAGAAGACGAGTCTAAATGATCCATGTGATTTTCCTGAATAAAATTTTATTGATTTTGATTTTATGCGAACATACGTTGGCATGAACTGTAGAATGATGTATTTTAAATGACGTCTAATAATTTAGTGAATAGTGGTCGTAGGTAGCAACAGCGAGAGGGTATTGAAGTAGGGTCAACGATAGGGGTCGCGTGACCCGCACGCAATACAACTCTACCATATCAGCTTGAAAAGAGGGTAAATATTTTATACTTTAATAAAAACATTAAATAAATAAGTAAAATTCTCCACAAGACGAAAATGCTAGATTTTACAAACCTAGTCAAAAACGACTCGAAATGACTTATGATTATACCTACCTACCTCTTTCTTCTTTTTTACTAGAGTTGTATTAGCTCAGTATTAGGTATATTAGTATTGACACATTAAAAAGTTGAGATGCTTAACTGCTTATGTTACTGTAACAACAACTTTTGACCGTTTTGGTTCAAATAAGTTGCAATGCAAGCGGCGACCTTTGGATAGCTCAACTCATTACGCTAATTTATAATTTAATATAACTTACAGTAGCGCCATCTATGATGAAAATACGACAATACAATATTATTTTCTTGCTAGCAACCCTTTTCATCAGCTGACTGTCAAAATCTGTTATGACATTGACTGAAAAAATAAAACGAACAGCTGATCAGCGGTCAGGCCTGGCAGTGTGTGATTGATACAATCGCATCTTTCACACAATTATTATATTACATAAAAACAAATCATGCCTATTACTGAATATGTATCATCGCTATCAGAGAATCCCTACTTCGGAGCTGGTTTCGGACTTTTTGGAATAGGGGCTGGAGCTGCTGTACTTCGAAAAGGATTTCAAACCTCTGTGCTCCTATTCAGACGGCATTGCATGATCACACTCGAAGTCCCTTGCCGCGATAAATCGTACCAGTGGCTATTACAATGGATCACACAAAAGGGGGCAAAACACACGCAACATCTTAGTGTAGAAACTTCATTTCTTCAAAAAGATACCGGTCAAATAAAAACAAAATATGATTTTATTCCTAGTGTTGGTCAGCATTTTTTTAGGTAAGAACTTACTCTTAGAAAAATATGAATATAACTAGTCTTATTTTTTATATATTATATAACTGTTTATTATAACCTCTTTCAGTTATGCTGGATCATGGATAAAGGTTGATAGAGTAAGAGAACAGCATACGCTGGATTTGCACATGGGTGTTCCGTGGGAGACCGTCACTTTAACATCATTTGGACGCAACAAGCAACTGTATTATGATATCCTTGAAGATGGTAATTAGAAAGCTATAGAGGCAGTGTGTTCTGTGAAAATCTATTCTTAGACATGAACTTACCGTAGGTAGGTACTAAGAAATCAAACTTTTTAAAGCAAAAAAGAAATGCCTAAGAAAAATACTCCATACATTTAACACATCACACTCTAGTCCCAATCTAAACAAAGCTTGTACTATGGTAACTAGAAGAATTTTATAAACCCATTCTTGGCATAAAGTAACACTCAAACATAGAACAAATAAAAATAATTATGTTCATCACACAAACATTTGCTCTATATAAGAATGGAACCCACAATCCACAGCATGGAAGGCAGAGCTACATACTTGAGCTGTAACCTGTCAACCTATATAAGATTGTATCTTTTGAAATCTATCTCTTTAAAAAAACATGGTAGCACAAAAGTGCAGAAGCAAAATCGCAAATTATAAGCTTGGGGAGTGTTCTATGGGTATTTAGCATTGATATTTACTGTATAACAACTTTGCATACATAATTTATATTCAATAATATGTTATTGTTCTTTACTTTCAGCTAGAACAATGGCTCTGAAGCAGCATGAAGGAATGACGCTCATGTACACCGCTATGGGCTCTGATTGGCGACAGTTTGGACACCCACGGAAGCGCCGCCCATTGGGCAGTGTCGTTCTCCGATCAGGCTTGACAGAAAAAATTAAAGCAGATTGTCTTGACTTTATAAATAACCCTCAATGGTATACTGAACGAGGAATACCCTATAGACGAGGTATGTACATTTTCAAACATTTTTTAAGTTATTGGTAACCTTTGTAATAAAAAATAAAAATAACCATATACATACATCCAGTTTAACGTACCTAGTAAAAAAAGTCCATCAATTTGCAAAGTGCCAGCTTTTAATTTTTAAACTAGAGGTGTGTTATGTTCATGACTATTTATTATGTAGGTATCTACAACTACCTACCTATGTCAAACATCATTTTTAGTAAACATGATCGAATATTTGAGCATTAAATAAATTAATAAGATAGTGTACAAAAATCTGTATAAACTAGTCTACATTTCTTGGCATCTCTTTTTCATAATGGTTTTGTTTCAGGTTACTTATTACATGGACCCCCTGGATGTGGCAAGTCATCATTTATAATGGCACTAGCTGGAGAATTGGAATACAATATTTGCGTTCTTAACTTGTCAGAAAGAGGACTAACAGACGACAGACTGAATCACCTCCTGAGGTACTTTACTATTGTACAACTTTTAATTTTAATTAGAGCCCATAACCATGTCAATTTGTATTCGGCTATCTGTCTTAAAATGGAGGTCTAGATTCTAAGACCTGTGGATTTTATTACTGAATGAAACAATAATCAATTATAGCTCACATATTGATTATCCTGGTTAAACATTTACAACTGCCTCAATAGGCACTTGTATGTGACAAGAGACAGCTGATATTCAGTAGGATTAATCATGCAGTATCTATGCTCAGATTGAGGTGAATGTACACCAATCTACAATGTCCCAAGTTGTTTTGGTAGCTTATGAATCTCAACACCGTTCCTGTGTCTAGAATAGTGGACTTTTACAGACTGACAATGATGAAGTTATCTATAACAGGATGAATGGAGGAGTTTGGGGGAGACCTATGCCCTACAGTGAGGCACAATAGGTTGTATAAAAAAAAAAGACTTACAGATGAAAATGAATTTAAACCTACCCACCTATGTTTCCAGTGTGGCGCCCCAACAATCAATCATACTACTTGAAGATATAGATGCAGCTTTTCTATCAAGACAAGACACCCCTAGTCAAAAAGCGGCCTATGAAGGGCTAAATCGTGTCACTTTTAGTGGACTGCTGAATTGTCTGGATGGTGTAGCCTCAACAGAAGCCAGAATAGTATTTATGACGACTAATTATTTAGAAAGGTTAGTTGGTAAATGAGTAAACATAACAGCTTTTGTTAAAAATCGGTCGAATAGTTCCGAAGATTCAGCTGTATTTCCGCGTCTTGTCACTAACGAGCACATTTAAACGGACTTATATAGAGTCGTAAATATCTCATTTCATCCTGTAATTTCTTTATTATGCAGTTGTACCTACCCTTCAGCTTGTGTCACTGATTGATAAAGAAAGGGTAGGCATATCCTCAGACTAACAAGCTAATAAGCGAATGGAAGAATATAACTTTGTATCGGAAGTAGACCAATTTAAAAGAATAATAAAAATGTATGTGGATTTCAGGTTAGATCCAGCTTTGATAAGGCCAGGTCGTGTAGATATGAAGGAATATGTTGGATTCTGTGACGAAGAACAAGTTGAACTTATGTTTTTGAGATTTTATAAAGGTGATCAAGCAGCTGAGCATTCGAAAATATTTGCACAAAAGTAAGTTGCTTTTAAAGCCCCGAAATCGGGTACTTAAACAAATTTCATGATTAATTATTATTACTTATAAAATGGAGGGTAACGTCTGCACATAACTCTTAGGTGTTTGAACACAGAGTGGTGTAATACATTGTGTTAAATCAGATAGTAAAAGTTAGAAGGAATAGTTAATGTATAACCAACAACATTATCCACAGCTTACAACGAAGGTAAAATCTTGATACATCATGATATCTAGCAGTCTTGTAATAATATTGATATAGAAAAACAGATAAACCTTGGGGAGAATATTGGTAAAAATGAGGTATAATTAAAAACATTGTTTTTTACAGGGTATTGGGAAAGAAGAAAGTTGTTAGCCCCGCACAAATACAAGGATATTTTATGTTCCACAAACACTCGCCTACAGAAGAAGTACTTTCAGATATTGAAACAATATGGACTCTTGGTTGAAATTATTTATTTTTTTAGAAATAAAGTTAACTTGTAATAATACATACAAAAAAGATCTTTCTCATGGTCTGACATGTTACATGATAACTAAATCTAGCAAATCTACATTAAATCTTAGAGGATCTAGTTTGCTCAAGGGCAAATAGTGTCTCTAAAGTGCAATTACAAAGTAATTTATCTTTTAGAAACTGATAACAATAATAACTTGACTGAAATTATTTGTTATAAAAAAAGTGTCAAATGATGGTTACCTATCCTATAATATAACTAAACAATTGGATGCTCGTGAGGAAAGAATAAATTATACATTTAGTAACGTAGTAAGTGTAGTAAACATCTAAGTTATAAATTCGTCTCTTCATCTGTTTTATACAATCGTTAAATATATCGAAAGTAAATATATAATTTTAAAACCGACTGAAAATTATTTTGCAACAAAGTTAATAGATTTTAACAAGCACAAAAACCTATTTGTGTTTGCCATCACTTCTGTGCTTATTTTTTGAGCATTATGTAACAATTTAGTTACAACTTCCCCGCGATAAATTTTAAGTATCTCCCATTGCCAGTTAGCAGATATCTTCGTCATGATTATGTTTTCATCGTTCCGATCTTTTATTTTCAAGCAGAAAACATTGTTTGCACAAAATAATGACAAACAGAGGACGACCGGTAGATCTTTGGTTTCTTGTTTATAGAGAACTTTGAATTTTATGAGAGTGTTAAAATCACCCGATAGAGTAACATCTGTATCTAATAACGTGAGTCGGTGAACCTGTAGGAGAGTTCTGAAGTATTTGAATGGTGAACTTGTTTTGGTATTTGGCAATTCCACAGTGTCTAATATAACGTAGTCATCGCAATTATATCCAGGATTCAAATCATTACCTTGCGTACTGAACGCGGTACCGTTTTGCGTTATCTGATGGTCCTGTACTGGCGGCGCGGAAGGCTCTTTCATTCTATTCAGAGTCTCAGTAGACATAAGCTCCTCTACAGATTTCACTTTTATTCTAGGAGCTTGTTTGATACTATCATTAGAACTAACCGGTAAATTGTTAAGGGATTTATTGACTACGAGATTAATGGAACTGTCCTCGCTGATTGAGATTTGATTTTGAGGAACCGCTAAAGACGTTGTAAATGTTATTACTGGCATTTTGATATTATTCTCGAATCCTGACGAGGTGATGTCTGAGACATCGTCGATACTGATCTCCAAGGTAGGCATACTAGATGCAGACTTGGCTTTCTCTTTTTTTGAATCACTAACAAACTTCTTAGGAAGTTGTCTTGGATTAGCGACAGGGTTCGAATTCAAAAGTTTTTTCGTTTCAGAATGTGTTGTGTTCAACATTGGTAAATCATTGAGAATACGTTTTGAATTTGTATTCTTGCTTACGTTACAGGGAGTTAATTCAGAGTATTGGCGTTCTGTGCGTTCTACACCACTGGGTTCTGCTACTGAAGTTGACCCAACTACATTCGATTCTTCCAACAAGTTGCATACCGCAGTTTTTTTATATTCTCTAACTTCCTTCGATTTTGCAACGGTTTTAGATGGTTTAAGAATTTCTGTGGAAGGCACTTCAGTTACTTTGGATTTTGGTATTAAAGTCGCCTCTGTTGTTCTTTCTAGGTTTTTCGGTTTTTCATACTTTTGTATGTACCCAGCAAAATTGTTAGTATTTTTTTCGCTGGAATATCGAAGCCTTGGTATTATTTTAAAGTAATTTGAATTATTTGTAACATTAAGAGGAGATCTCGATAACCAAATAACGTTAAGATTCATGTGTTCCATATATTTCATAACCCGAGTACAGTTAAAATTTCGTTTGTTAATAATTTGTCTCCCTATGCTTATAATCTTACGATTTAGTTGTTCTATGGACGGCATTTCTGGTTTTTCGTGTTTTTTAAGGTATTTATTGCGTGTCGTAGCAATTAGCTTAGATACTGCCAATAGTTTTGTATTCATCGACTTCTTGTTAGTTACATTTGCTCTGAGTTTTTTCTTACTCCCGTCATCACTATCTGTATCATCAATGCTTATGCATTCGCTTTCTCGAGTTTTCTCGGTTGATTTGTTTTCTAAAACGACAGTTTCATTTGAACTTCTAGAACATATTCTTCTACGCTTGCGGTGTCGGTTCTTTAAGATATTGCTACTGAATGATGAATCAGATCCATCGTCTGAATTACAATCTTCCTTTAGGTTAAAACTTTCATTGTCCGAAGTGTTGGCACTAACTTTTTCGATATAATTATAAGTAACGTAAAAATCTGGATTGCCTTTCGCAATAATTTTATTTTTGTTTAAGACTACTTGATCCATGGATCCCGTTATGTTAGGCTTGTTATCTATTTTCTGCAATTCAACAATGCAGTAATCGTTGAGCACAGTTGCATGCTTGGATTTGAGTAGCTTATGTTTAGTCTTGTGCTTTTCTGCTGCTTCCAACGAAAACCACTGTGAATTACATATTCTGCAAACATACGTCTTTCGGTATATTTCTTTCCAGTCTTTATCGTTTATTTCAGCCAACGAATTGGCCGAACTCTCAGTTACTAGATGATTTTTAGTCCCATGGCTTTGAGAAGTTGATGATACACTTCTTTTTCGTCTTTTAATTTCACCATCAGCATCTTGATTGGAGTTTTTTAGTTTATCAGCTGGATCCAAGTTTTTACATTTGATGATTGGTTCGAAGTTCTCTTCTGTTTTTCTTTGTGGTAACTGCAAAATGTTTTATACTGTAGCAAGGTTTATTTAAGTACCTACTTAAGAGTTAGTACAAAGAAAATAATGTTTAAGCTATTACTATAATATTAAAACCGCAAGCTGATGAACAAGAGCTCATAAATGGACTACACTCAACATTAGATCTAATCCCTAGAGCAAAAGAAATTTTTAACTGGCAATGTGTAGCATAGGACGGATAGATGTGCCACTCCAGTTAATTAAGGCTACGATTTGTGAATTACAGCCGCAATATGGGACGGATAAAAACCGAAAGCCCAGACTTTGTAGTACATCCAAAAGTGGACTGATATAGGTGGACAGTAACTATGATGATATAATAAAACCATTGTTTGGTGAAAGCTTGCAAGAAATATCTGATTGGTAAACTCATAGAGGAGAGTAGACTAGCATACTCAGCTGAGGGTGATAAATAACAATATTAATGTGGTAATGATTATTATGCTTTGGACATGTTATGAGAACAAAAGAATGTCATGTAACACAGAGTGTCAAGTATAACTTTGAATGGACTGGAGCCTAAGACACAATGGATGGATTGTGTGAAAAATGATATGCATGTGGAGGGAGCGAATGCTGAGATGATGGATGATAGAAGAGAGTGGAAGAAGAGAACATGTTGACTCCAGCTAGTCTCACTGGGGTCAGCACAACATGAATGTATGGGCAAGAAAGAGAAGAAAAAGAACTAGATTAGTGTGAGCAGTCACCATCCTAGGTTTGAAACCCAATGTCATGATCATGGAATATTTACTATGGCTATTGATATTTAAGACCCCATAACATTGAATAAGACATAGTAACAATCGGGAGAATTAATTTAGAATTCAATTCTTACATTATTATCTTGTATTCTTTTCTTCAACTCATCCTGCTTTCCAATAAATGATCTTTTTGTTTTAGAGTAATCTGATAGAATGGATTGGCACTTTTTACAAATCAACTGCGGCAAACCATCATACGGCTCCACCTGAAATATAGATCAAAATTCAATATTTGAATAAAAAAATATATATATACACGGACAATAAACACATCACACTCTAGTCCTACACTAAGCAAAGCTTGTGGGAACTAGATTGCTGATAGCATACTTATACCTCCTTTTTGTAAACACACTTAGAATACAAAGTAACACCCAGACACAGAACAAATATTTATGTTATTAACAAACATTTGCTCTGGATGTGAATCAAACCCACAACCCACAGCATGGAGGGGAGAGCTACTTCCTACTAAGCTGTTAGCGACATCTGCCATTTAAAATTCTGCATGCATTTAGTAGGTAATTTGATTGTCAAGAAACTTACATTAATATCAAAACAATAACAAATTTGTTCACGGATTGATGGATCTATTTGGTAGGTCCCCGAATCCTCCAGACATAGCCGGCATTTTATAAAAAGTTTTGGATCAACTTCAATCATGTTTATCTAGCTTATCTTTCTGAAACCAAAAATGTTTACACACATCAAGTATACACTGTAAATACTTACAAAAGCAGAATAATGAAACACATTCAAACTCTTTATTATCTAATAAAATAATAAACATACTATAAAGACCATTTAAGCAGGTACTGTTAACCTGGATATATTAGGACAGATCTTGCGGCATTGGTTAAAAGGTAAATAAGGAACTAGTAAGTAGGTATTCCAGGTTTGAAGCATCAGAGTTTCTTTCAAAATAGTTAACCATACTTCCCGCCACAACAGGCAGAATCGTTTAAACTTTGGCGATCGTACCTACTTTGAGAGCTGGCCTGCTGGAATAGAGACATCAATCGCCATGAACACAAAAGCACTTAGCACTTCCTTCCATGAGAAGAGATGATAATTTTGGTAAACTGAGACTGAGAAATAGACTTATGTTCCATTTTATGAAATTACCTCAATAAATTATCATAGCTATTAAAGCTAATTAAACGCACATCATGTTTACAAGAAAATTCGTAAAATAGCACGTTACAAACTAAAAATTACACAAATCTGCAAGAAGCTCTTCAATCAAAGTCACTTTTTATTTTCTGATAACCGGAAACTTCGTGGAGTAGAGTTGCAGAGCACTCTATTGGGGAGTAGAAGTAAATGAAGCTTAATTTCAAACACATTTCAGCAGTAAATTGTGATATCCAAATGAAAAACTAGATGGCACTGGCATGTGGAAAGAGGGAAAGAGAAGTAGGTATACTATTACTTATCTTTCTCTTTTTTCACATTGCAGTGCCATTCCTAAAAAACAGGTGGAACTGTTAAGAGAGCGAACGTTATAATCAGAATAATATCTAGATTAAGAATAAAATGAAACGACTTACAGAAAATAAAATAACAGTACGTGTGTAGTAGCGACATCTCTTGGTTGGAACCTGTGGTACATAGGCCAGTTTATTGATTTTTGATTAAAAAAAAAATATCTTGCTAGCTTTATCTGTCCAGTGTATGTGCATGTAAAGACCATAAAATTACCTACATAATGAAATAAATAATAAATACAATAAATAAATAATAGCTATTTGAAAAAAAAATTAATTTATTAATTGTAGGCTGTAAACCAGATGTACCTTGGACCGTGTCTATTGTACCTTGGCCAAAGTAGGTTCGAATCGAGATGAAATTAGGCGGTAATTTATTAGTTGTAGGCTGTAATTTATTTAGTTTTTGTCGAAATAATAATTACTTACTTACTTACTCCTATGGCGCAGTGACCCAAAATGAGTCTTGGCCTCCGACACGAGAGCTCGCCACTTGTCTCTGTCCAGCACGGATTCCCGCCAGTTATAGGCTTGAAGCTTGTGAAGGTCAGCTTCCGTTCTATCGATCCAGCGATACTTGGGCCGACCAACCGGACGGCGATTGATTGGTCGCCCCAAGTATGCTCGTTTGACACTCGATCATCTCCCATTCGCTCCAAGTGACCAAACCACCGGAGACGCGTAGCTTTAAATTCTCCAATGATGTTAGGCTCGGACACAAGTTCTTCGATTTCGACGTTCTTGCGAAGCCTCCAGATGCCATCATCCCTTTTTACTGGACCCAGGATTTTCCGGAGAACTTTCTTTTCTGCTACCAAAAGCTGATTTTCCTCTATGAGAGTTAGTGTCCACACTTCAGAGCCATACATTAATATTGGTCTAATGACAGTCTTTATTATGCTTTAGTTTTTCTACTTAGTAGTTTAGACACCAACACTTTATGTAAGGCTGCAGTACATCTAAGGGCGTTCTGTATCCGTATGTGAATTCCTCACGATTATTTGTATCAGTAACAGTGCATCCCAGGTATTTAAATTTGGCCACACCTTTATACACTGTACCTTCAATCTGAAGATCTTGACGTTGTCTACGCACATTTCGGTATCACTTCATATGTAAATACTCTGTTTTTTCATGATTTATCTTGAGTCTGACTTTCTCAGCTTCTGCCTCCAGGACCTTAGTGGCCATTCTGACATCCTCCCGATTTTCTCCTAATAGAGTCAAATCTTCGGCATACCCTATAATCCTATGCTTCCCATTCAGTATCAACCCTGAATCCATTGCTAGTACTTTTCTGAGCACATATTCGAGTAGGTACCAAATTGAAAAGCATCGGAGATATGGCATCACCTTGTTTTAATCCGGTTCTCACCGTGAAGCAGTCCGTTAGTTCTACCTCATTCGCACCCGCATGTTACTTTCATTGGTGGCAACTTCTATCATATCCACGAATTTCGTTGGGATTCCAAACTCCCTTAGAATAGTATACAAGGCTTGTCGGTCTACTCGATAAATCGGTAAACTCGTAAGAGTTTCTAATCAAGCTATCATAAACATGTTAGGTAATTTTACTATTAGTGCCATGTACCAATTATTTGAATCCCTGTAACTGAGCTTATTTTAAGGTTTTCTCAACATAAGCTCCATCTATCGTATCGGTATATCGATTTTATGCTTATGAGAAAGAATCGGAGTTAACGACCGATCTCAACGATCAGCGGTTTGTAATTTCTTACTCTACCTTTTCCTTCTTCGAGTCGCTGAATAACCAGTTTTAGAAAAATGAATTCTCTAAAATTCACTAAAGTCAGACCACCAATAGTAAGTGACATTGAGTGCGTTGATCGTGCAATGCATAAGTTCAGTGGTAGACGGTAGTACAAGTGCTTGGGCAAGATTAGCAGTTCAGTAAGTGGGACATGGTCTACCAGAAGCATTTTATCCGCTTGCAGGGGTTTGAGCGATAAATGCTAAGTGTAGGTTAATCTTGAACCCAGAAATATTTGACACCTAGGTACCTACATTATGATGCTATACTACAATGGAATATAAATACAGCTCAAGTACTCTTTGATTTTTATTTGATTTGAGATTCATCGTTTATAAAAGGAAGGTAAAAAACCACTGTACGTCACTGTACGAAAGTCAAACGTGGGTAGGTCCAATATTTGGGGTTATTGACCTTTAGGGGCAAACTAGTCAGTCAAAAGCATTAGATAGTAGGTACAATTATTTATTTAGTCCAGTCGTCCCTACACTTTAATGTTCAAATATGGGTAGACAAGCCTCACCAATGCCGAACTGCTATAAAATGCTGACTGTACCTCACGCTTCTTTCAAAAAGTGCCATCTATATTTCAGAATTTTTGTTCGCTATCTACCCGTTCTTAACAGAAAATGTTTCGCTACTTTATATTTTGACATCCTATTGTTGTTAAAGAAGTAAGACATGTCTGTTGTTTAATAATTAAAATATTAATTATTGCTTACTTAAAACAGCAACAGTAGTATGATTTGCTTTTAAACATGAAAGTTATTTAATTAGGGACGTCTATACCGGAAATGATAAGTATAATGTTCTAGAAAGTTCAAGATGAAATCTTTTGTAATATTGCCATCTAGCGGAGAATAGCATTACTAAGTATTACAGAATACTAAAGTTTTCAAAGAAAAAAAATAACAGCAGCGTCATCTAGAGAGTATTAATTGAAATGTTTTTGTTAGCATAGATGGCGCTTTACCTTAATATTGACAGTAGAGGGCACTGTAAGTAGGTAACAAATTAGAAAAACTTTACCAGTTTACTATAGATGGCGCTGTATGTAATTTCAAATAACTTTATTAGCTTAAACTAGATGTCATTGTAAGCAATTGGGAGTATAACTACTGTAATTTACAATGCCATCTATTGAGTTTATTATTGATACGTTTTAAATCCGAACCATTTACACGATCACCTTCAACACAACTAGTACCTATTCTTGTTCCAATGCATAGCATATCCAAATGTGATATTTTGTAATCGTTAGTTTCGAAAGATAGGGAGATCTTTTCAAACTAGGTAGAAGAATTCTCACTTCTAAGGAAGATGACGGCGACTGATTTCGTAAATCGTGATATAGAAATTACAATGAGCGGTCAAAAGTTCGACGTTACTACCAAAAGAAATCATCGTACTGCCACTTCCGCAAGTTTAAATAGTTTTGAGACTCGTGCGATCAATCGAGTAAGTTATTAATAAAAACAAAAAAGAGATTTCATAGTTTATTCATACAACTATCATCAAAGATTATGGTAATCTTAATAAACAATAGATCTACAACAGAATCAACGATTACATTGAATCAAGCATATTTATAAAATAATGAATTAGTATAATTCTAATGATTTTGCTGCGCATTGTAGATACCGTATTAATTCAATTGAAATCCAAAAATGCATGTCATTATTCAAAACTTAACAAATTTATTACCTATAGTATAGTTTTGTATTCAACAACCACGAAATGTCTCTGGGTGTCATTTAATATTAATATTATTTGTATTTAAGCATACAGATTGCATGAACTATGCAAACACGTTATCACAGCACTTCATAATAAAACTGCTTGTCAATAGACCAAATTATGTACAAAGTAAAATTCACTCACATTCATGGTATATAACAACCCAGACAATAACTCGGTATGCAGCAGCTATTATAGTCATATTGCCTTACACATGGAGTTACATTAATAACTAGTCAAGTATAATTATTCCGCAGCGCATTATCTGCGTTGACGCCGCTTCTTCTTGTTGGCGCGTGGCGCGGCCCCGTCGGCGGCGGGGGCGGCGCGCCCGTCGGCCGGCGCGGGCCCCGGCTCCTCCGCGGCCACGGCGCTGGGCACGGCGCGGCCCGGACTACCAGCGCGAGTATTCTCCCTGTGCTGGTTATTATTAGCTCTATCATTGTTGCTTCTAGGAGTATTAGCTGCGTTCGAATTCATATTGCTTCGGGCAGCCTGACTGGCATCAATATTCGATAGGATTTCGTCTAAAATTCTATTGTTATCGTTCAGAAGAGGGTTCAGGCTGGTGTTCCGTCGCGCGTTCCCTTCGGCTTGCGGCGCGGAGGCGGCGTTCTCGATGTTCTCTCGGAGCGCTTGTCGCAGGCGCTGTCTCATCCGCCGGCGAGCGTTGCGAGTCATCCCCAGCGCTATCATCGGAGCCGGCATGGGCGGGAGAGGCGCCGCGGCGGGGGGCGTGGGGCGGCGCGTCACGTCGAGCCGCGCGCGCATGTCCGCCTCGACGAGCGCGTTGGCCTCGCGGCCGAGCGTGGCGAACGCGCGGGACAGGCGCGCGACGTCGTTCTGGAGGTCCTGGAGGAAGGGCTCGAGCTCCTCCGAGACGGAGACGGAGTCGCGGTCGCGCGGCGCGTCGCTGTGCTGGCTGCGGTTGGCGACGCGCAGCACGGCGCGCGGCTGCACGTGCTGGCCGGCGTCGAGCGGCGTGCGGCGCACGCGCAGCTTGGCGCTCATGGTGGCGGGCGCCAGCAGCGCGCGCGCGTCGCTGCCCGACATCAGCAGGCAACGTTGCCGCTTCTTCAGGAAGCCCTCGCATGTGCGCACGGACCATGCCTGCCGTCAACCACATTATATTATTCTCACGATGCAAGTTTGTTGCCGATTCCTTTAGCCCAGCTTTTCGGTAAAGAACTGGACTTGTTGAAATGAAGAGTTGACATGATTTTTGTGGGTTTTGAAATATACAAGCATCTAACACATCTTATAAATTTGACTGAAATATTACACATAAGACATGATCTAGCAATCCATTCTCACATGAGAAAAGGACAAGATTGATATTATTTTCAAAATATTGTATAGAATCTGCATGAAATACATTTTGTTATTTTTGTACTTACACAATCAGAGAATATAGCTTCGCGGTCATTTCCAGATAAAGTGTATGTGTAGCTGAAATCTTCAGCCACCCTCGGCGAAGCTGCCATCACTAACCATGTGCAAATTGAATCAACTGCAAAAGAAAATGTTTTAATCGTTTTCACATTCGCTTCACTTTATTTAATTTTGACAATATATTGGCAGTTTACTAAAAGAAAAATTAGTAAAGAAAGTTTACTAAAACTTCTTTGTTAAAAGTAGCAATAATTGTTTATAACTACCTCCAGGCACCAATATTTGGGATTTCACATTTAATACAATATTAGTAAGTAAAATAGAATTGAGAAACTATATCTTACGGGCAATCTCGATAACTAGGAAGAAAAGACCCATGTCTGCGACGCGAACTGCAGTCACGATTCTGCCGACGTCTGTGGCAAACTCCCAAGCTTGGAGGTACTCTCCATTTTCATCAGAACGACCCTGAAGGAAACAACCATACAATCAGTTTTCAACAGGTTGGTTTTAATTTTCAAGGCATTCAATCAGCCCTCCTGTAAAATTATTGCTAGACCCCAAGCAGGAAGGTTTTTGAAATCAAAAGGCAGTTTTAGTTAAGTTTCATAATAAAAATAAATATTTACCTCAATGAGATCAGGAGAGTGGTAGTATCGTAGATGATTGAGCAAACGGCCAGATGGCAGCCTTTCCGGGTTGATTTTGCAGCAAAGGCAGCGAAATAGTCCACTGCAAGGTCTCGGAGGCTCCACTAAAGTCTGCTTCGAAAATACAAAACAATTGAAGAGCAATTGAAGGAAAATTAGTTTATAAACTGTTTTGCCCTATTCAAAACAGCATGGTCAAGTAAACAGTCAAAGTGTTTTTGTTTGTCCTATTGCATCTCAGTATAGAAATGTACTTACATTAACACTATCTCTTAAAGCTTCATCTTCTTCATTAGTAGATTCATTTTCTTCAGATGTAGATTCCTTAGCTTCACTTTGCTGCTCAGGTGTTGTGTTTCCTGTAGTCACTTTACCACCCAATTTCTGTAATTTTTAGTAGTGTTGTTTCTAGATCTACTATTAAACATTTAGTGCTGTGACAACTCCTTGATGATGTCGCAATTTGTATGGCACAAGATAAAGACAAATTTATTTTCAGAAAAAACATGTAACATAAGGCCTTTGTAACCATTATCACTAAATTACGAAGTATGAGAAACATAATAACTAAAAATGTGTTATGGCAGGGTATTGATTCAACAACAATTTTTTTTTAACTGAAATGTAACTTGAGAGTTAAGTGTAAATATAATGCTGTACAAAGTTGAATATGCTCGCAATATAAAGGCTTAAAATATAGAATGTATACTAAATAAAAATATATATAGGTCACAGTTATTTTATCAATTTCAAAAAACTCTCTAAATTTAATTACTGATATTATTAATAGAAATTGGCTCACAAGTTGTGACCAGACTTGCAAAAAATCTGTTCAGACCACTTGGCACCCTTAGTACCTACTTCAAATACCTTCTAGATACCAGAATTAATTAGTAGTAATTATACTTACAAAAGCACGCAGTTTTCGAATATTAGCAATGAGCTCTTCCATTGCATAGTTTCTTGTTCCAAAGAAAAATGCTCTGCATACTGGGCAGACGTCAAGGCGAACCTTGCATCGGCCGCACACATGATGCCCCTCATTGCATTGGAAGATCTGACCCGTGGGTATTTCGTAGCATACAGGACATTGTAACAGATCATCCAGATCTGGCAAGGCCTCGGCCTAAAAATTATGAACCGTTTTGTTATTTAGTATCTATGTGACAGCTGTTTCATATAATTGCAACTGAGTTGTAGAAAAGAACAATTAAACTAAAGAGAAATAGATTTAAACAATAAAATTATATTAATTATGACACTTTCAAAATACATTGAGGATAATATCTCTTTAAACATGGGTCTCTCTTTACTCAAGCAGTAACAAATAGACTAATCATTTTGAAATTCGTTTGCTAAATCGCATCATATTTTTTTGTTATTGTGGTACTCTCTGATGAGAATGCATGTAATGTAGTATTGTTTAGTGGAGTAACACTTATTTATTTCTAAACTAGATACTTATATGTACCTATTTGGTAAATTATATATTAAAAATCTGCTAGTATGGGGAAAAGAAAGAGATAAATAATGGAAAATCAAAAAGTTTTATTGGCGTAAAAATAACACGTGGATGAAGGACGAGGATACAGTGAGGATTTGTGACTTGTTTACTGATAAAAGGACATGGTATTTTAATTGCATTTACGAGCATGCGTGCGTTGCCTATCGCTAGAATTTTCGGTAACACATGTAAAAAATATTTTTCCGTTAGTACAAAGTTATCTCATCTTCAAAAATTAAACCGTTCGAGGCTACCTTCAACTAGCAGTTGTGAAATCTATGAAATTAAAATGGAGGCCTATAAATTCAGGGTACAAAAAGACATAAACCTAATTGTGAAGGCTAAATGATCAACAAAGGCAAACCACTATAGATCTTCTCTAACTACCGATTGAAGAATTTCAATTATCTATCTCTGCCTGAAGAACAATGAAATATAATGTTACAGAATTTATTCAGGAGAATACATACCTTGGGTGGCACAGCTTTTTCCGTCATAAGGAATTTATTCTTGAACTATTTGATTACCAGCTAACTTCGTCTGAGTAGGTACAGCACAATTAATACGCACGCACGCAACAGAATAAGCTTGCACAGCTGGCGAAGAAACAAATGGCGTCATTCGAGATCCAAGAACCAAATATCTGTCAAGTCAGCCATATTTGATTTTGGGTAGGGTGGGGTGTATCTTGCTGGCAGCCGTATCGATCGGTCGGTTCGGTGTTGTGTTGGCGACACTACAACGTCGACATACATTCTATTCTTCAACCAATCATGGACCGTATTGCTTAGAGTATATATATTCTACAGTCACTGATAGGCTGAACCTAGGGATGTAAATACATTATCAGCTTTATGTGCAATACCTACTCTAGAACGATGATTATGCGAGTATTGAAAATAAAACACAAAAGCAATAGTTTAGTAAATCTTAAATTAAATTAATGATGTTGACTTCGATATTTTGTTCTGTACTCCTACTCCTCACATAAAGCTTTAGGTAAACAAAACACATTTGATATCTGTAAATACTTGACAGTTAAATTCTAGTGTCATCTTGTCATTGACAAACCAGGACAGCACAACAGCTGATTCATTTTCTTTCACAAACAGCTAGCATTCATTAAAATATTCAGCAAGTAAACTGATTTGGATCCTTTAAAACAAAATATCACGCTTCTTTGTTGAAGCAGCGCTTCGCGATGATTTTATTACTTTATGTCACGCTCTTGTTCTACGGATTTTCTCGTGAGTACAATATAAAAACAAATACGTAGGTGTAACGCGTATTTGCCAGTATTTTACTTGGGTTTTTAATTAAATATTAACTTATTTTCAGCTACAAACTGTGAAAGACTCCGTGATCAGATTTACTCGCCAATCAACGCAACTAATACCTGTTTTAGACGGTTGAATGGCACACATCAAGCGGGATGTTCATGTATGTTATTTGTGTATAGTTCCTACTTGTATAGCATCTAAATTACTTATTTATTTGTGTTCTAATATTAAAACAATTACTTATCATAAGGAATAAGATCCAAACCAATTTTTTTTAATAAATGTTTGTGGACAATACACAAAACAGCATCTAGTCAGAAACAGAAGAGAAGATGGTCCGAAGAAGCATTCATTTCATTCTGTTCTTGGTGAGAATCAAAATAATATCCCACAGTAGTTCCAATCGAACTGTGATATCTAGAAATATGCTTTGGTAAATAGTGTCTAGACACAGTTTATGTGCAGTAGCACATCTATATATCATACAATTTTAATTTATTTATAAGTATTCTATTAGCAATCTAGTTCCCATAGTACAAGCTTTGCTTAGTTTGGGACTAGTGTGTGATGTGTGAAATGTCCATAAATATTTAATAATTTTCAACAGCTTCTATGAATGGTGCCGTGGGCGTTGTTCAAATGATCGACGGTATTGGTGATGCTAAATGGATCATCACAGAAGCTCTTGCTGGCCCATACATGGCTGTTGTAAACACATCTCTATTTGATGATGTCATCGAACTATTTATGGAAAATCCTGAGAAAATTGCCGGCGTTTTGGTTTACGATGAAAAGGAGAATTCAAATAGGTATGTGAGTTATTAATAATAAGATAAGATTTATTAATAATGGTTATGTTACTCAGTCCCAATTTATTTTGCATTTAAAGTCAACCCTTTGCATCTATTGGGATTTAGACAGCATCAGTAGCCACTTGTGGCTTGGATATATATTGTATGCTTGGTCAGTATCTTCATGAGCCTGTCTGGCTTATCCATATAAAAGACCATAGTTAATAAATTTAGGCGCGGATATACCATTTCTTTTTAGTAATAGGTACCTAATGAATTTTCTAATGATGATATTATATAATGAAATATGTTTTTCAGAGCGATGTCATTTTCTCAAGAGTCACAATGTCCAAATGAATATGCTTCAGACCCAGAAAGTCAATGCTCTGCTAAATCTGTGTGGAACAAAAAGGGTACTGGACTTTTACGTAGAGATATACCTTTCCCAATATTGTTTTTGTCCATAGAGCACAATGAGGAAATCAATCAAATTGAAGAATGCTATAAAAGGTAGGTACTACGTCGTAAAAATATTGTAATGTTTGGGTTAGAGTTAGAGTAGAGTTAATCTTGGAGCTATAAGGCTTCAATTCAAGCAATAATATTAAAAAGTTGAAACACACATTTGCAAGGGTGGTACAAATAAACCACATGTAGAAAAAGTGAGGTATTCATATGACTAGGTACAGCTGATTACAATATCGAGTGCTGTAGGTAGTGGCAATGTACTCGTATATACTATGATACCCACACTTGATAATATCTGTATGTATTGTTTAAATATATTAAATAATATTACCACTTGTTGCAGATTCAATATGTACGACACCCAAACAGGACCATTGTGCTCTATAGAAATAAGTTCATTTATGTTTGCGGCAGTGGATAGTGAACTTTGTATGAGAAGGTATGTTTGATATATACTATTCATCTTCTTTTTTATGGTGTCTGCATGTCGACGCAACAGATAATTCTGCCAATGAAAAGGGTTTGAGTCGGCTGATTTTTGGTGGTGGAAAAAATTCCCTTCAAAGATATATTTTTAAATAAACATTTGACGATTGCTTGATGTATTGACGAGCAGAAGATGTATAAAAAATAAAAAGAAGAAGAAATAGACCTAGTGACTATACATTACCTATAGGTATGAAGTAAATACTGGCGGGAAAGTTTGAGGCAGAAAACAATCGTGTGGGCAATTACAACAGTATTGATCATTAATAAATAAATAAATAATTGAGTAGTCAACTTTGTGAAACTAAGGCTCAGTCTATTCTTTATGTCTATTATTGTGTATTAGCTCTAAAAATATACCATGCTTATAATATTAGTATGATGAACACAACACAAATAAAACGTCTGAAATAATAAACCCAAAATTATTTTTAGATCGATGTCCACATCATTTTTGACGCCAACCAGGATATGCGATCCTATCGGTGACTACAATGTATACTACTCACTGTTTCCACGAGTGCAGGTTTGTTTTTTAAAGTACCCTATTTTTTGTGTGAAACATATTTGTGAAGTAAAATTGTTTGTGTGTTTCAGAAAAAGGAAGGTGCTAAAGAGAGTGTTACGTTGGTCACTGCCAGAGTTGATTCTGCATCATTGTTTGACAGTAAGTTTTTAAGCTATTGCATACCTTCTATCGCGGGCCTTGAGCGTGGAGGCCGAATCCAGAAATTCCGTAACGAATTAACTGAACAATAATAACCTAACACTGCGCATGCGTAATCCAGCAAAAAATACATGCAATAGCTTTACCGCGGCAGTCCCCGAGTGCCACACGTAGTCTTTTTTTAATTACACGGTACACTACGGTACGGTAGAGTATACGCAAGGTTTAGAAAGAACAAAGGAACGCAGATAAAGTTATAGACGCGGTGCAGCGGGGGACATTCCTAAACTTTTGTTTTGTCGTTAGTTACTTTCGAGCAGGAAGCTTTCCCTTTAGGGTATATTGTTCTGTGCTTTCGAGACATTGGAGAAGGTGTATGGTGTATGTATTGGTTTGTGAATATAATGTAGGCCTCCTACCCTCAATAATCTTCAGAAATAATGATTCTGAGTCTATTTTATCCCCTGTCCTTGTGTGTAAAAATAAAATTATTTTTATTTTTATTTATTAATTATTATTTTTTCTCGCGAATGTATCTCGACTATGAACGAGAAAGAAAGCGTAAAACACGTCTGGTACATAGTTTCTTCTTTAACTTAGTCGCCATTCGAGATTGCTTGTTTAAGAATGGTGTTCAATTCTGCGAACTTCTTCCAGTTTAACATGCTAAATCTAGAGCTATGTATTTTAAAAAATTTGGTAATATTTACAGGTATTTCACCCGGCGCGTCTAGTTCTGTGGTGGGATTGGTCACATTGGTCTCGACCGCCGCCATTTTGTCTAAAATGATTCCAGCTGCAGATGCGGATAAATATGGTAAGAATAGTATTGAATTAATATAATGTAATCGGTAAGTATAATTATTTTCATACTTCACAAAACGCCGTCTAAGAAAAGTTTAAGTGTACATAGTAGAATCCAGATATCTGATAGAAAGAATAAACATTGTACAAAACGTCATTTAAACAAACTACAGAAAACTAGACGATAATACGATTTTTGTATTACATTCTTAAATATTTTTCCCGAACTTGTTCAAACAGACAAAAATATATTTTACAATTTTTTTTGGCGTGAATTGTTTTTTATAATCTACACTTACAGTGTATATAGTGCGCTTAGAAGCTTGCTTATGATTACTGTTTTGTTTTATATGTGGCGTAGACCTTCTACGAACCCTCTACGTCGTAGACGGTCTACGAAGGTTATGGATAAGTTCCTTTGGGATTCAACCTATGTTTTCACTTCAGATCACAACATTATCTTTACGTTATTCAACGGTGAAGCCTTCGACTACATCGGTTCACAGCGAATAGCCTATGACCTCAGTAAGGGTAAATGGCCGGCGCATGCGCCCTTATCGCCTGACGATATCAAGTTGCATGTGGAAGTCGGCCAAATCGGCGGATCACTACAGAACCAAGACAGTGTAACTCCGAATGCGAAGTGGCCAATGTATGCGTACACTCCGAATGACCCGCTGCATTCAAGTGTTAGTATCTTGATAATAATATCTTATTAATATAATAATTGTGTAAGTTTAGTAGTGAGTCAAATTGATCTGATTTAAATGAAAAATTAGCAGAAAGGCAAAATTTAGTTATTTTATGACGTAATTTAGCCTGTATGTTAATTTTTCATTCAGATATATAAAATCAATTAAATATATTAATTTATTTTTTACATAATTATGCATACAGTGAGTACCTACTTTACAAATACATCTAACTATGACATGACTAAGATTCTTGTATTTAACAAGAAATAAAAGACGATCAAAAATGTCGCAGGAAAAATGTGACCCGATTGTATTGCGTTTTTTATACAAAGATTGTTTATACATGAACGATTTGAACCTTGAACTTTCAGTTTCATTACTCTTATTGTAGTTGTGAGTCTAAACAACTTTAACTTCCAATACATATTTAAATAACAATTTATGAATAATGAGTAATCAATTTTAAGCTTTATTGCGTTGTTCCAGATACTAGAATTCACAAATGGAATGACGACTAACTACAACCGGTTCAACGAAAGCATCGTTCCAAAATTCACTCCGAATATACCGCCGTCGTCCATCCATTCATTCCGACGAATTTTGAACCGCACCGAAACACTTCCAGAGATTGTATTAGTGGACTTTGAAGATGAGTTTACTAATATGTATTACAACTCGGCTTTGGACGAATATTATCAAACTGGTTACGAATATCGAAATATCAGTATCGATAATAATGGGACTTGTGAGTATGCAACTTTTTGTTGAAAAATTCTTCATTCTGTAAAATCATAGAATCATTTTATATTCTTCACAGGCGTCACAGCTCAGTTGGTAGTAGCTCTGCCTTCCATGCTGTGGGTCGTGGGTTCGATCCCCACTGAGAGCAAATTTTTGTGTGATAAACATAAATATTTGTTCTGTGTCTGGGTGTTTCTATTTATGTATTTACAAAAAATAAATGTATATAAGTATTCTATCAGCAATCTAGATCCCATAGTACATGATTTGCTTAGTTTGGGACTAGAATGTGATGTGTCAAAATTTCCGTGAAAATATATTTATATTTAATAGGCTACGCGACCAAAAAGTAAAAGATCAGGCAAGAAACAACGGCTCGGTTCCTATTTTTTTTGATCCTTATAAAAAGTTACAATTTAATATGGTTACACTTGCTTTTTTGACTCTTTAGACTTTATGCGATTTATACGATAGATACGTGCTTTTATCGTTGTCATTATGTTTTTTGTCGGCACTTATTTGTGAAAATAGTGTAAATATTTTTCCCGATCATTATAACCTCGAACAATTCAAGGCAAATATAAATAGGTGTCTTCTAGACCATCCTGCTCTATCGTCGGCTTCATCGGCGCTTTCGATTAACTTTTAACTTATAGATTATAAAAAAAAATGTATTAAATAACAACATTTTCAGTTAAGTCTACCGAAGAGCTGATTGCGAGTGGCGTGATGAATGAAACAGATATGCAAGTGAAGATATCTCGACTGTCCACTGCTCTAGCTCTCACTCTCTACAAAAGAGTCGTTGACGCTGAATATACTGGCAATTTGAGCGCTTCTGCACATTTGGTATTTTTTTTATATTTGCTCTCCACTAGCATATTTATTTAACACTATAACGATTTCACATGATCTTATACAAAAGAAGGAATCTACAGAAAAGTTGTATAATATATTCTGACCTTACTTATTTGTTATTTCATACCATTAGAAAGCTCTATTTTATGGCTATAATATTTTATGGC
Source organism: Ecliptopera silaceata (assembly GCA_932527185.1). Classification (NCBI taxonomy): domain Eukaryota; kingdom Metazoa; phylum Arthropoda; class Insecta; order Lepidoptera; family Geometridae; genus Ecliptopera; species Ecliptopera silaceata. The sequence continues at coordinate 6,709,935 of OW052193.1, read as the reverse complement.
TATAATATTTTATGGTAGAACCATTTTCCCTACGTACTGCAATTTAATGGCATTAAAGTTTAACTTTTTCACTAAGTACTACCGTATTATATAAAAGCTCTAAACTCTATATTTCAGTTATATAAAAAGATAAAACAAATTTAGTTTACACTCTTGTTTTTACTGAGCAATAATTAGAAGCTCGCTTATTATATGTTATACATTTAAGTTTTTTTTTATTTATGTTTCTGTGTACAATAAATAACAATTATGTCCTCAGGTAGATGAAATGCTGTATTGCTACACACGCAGCCAAGCTTGCCCACTAATGCAAGCTGTGGAGTACGGGTATAGTGACCTCGACAAATTGACGGCCACTCCCCCGATGATGTATGCTGGAGTCACGAAATATTCTACTAACCTGGCCACGTTTGCAGGACACCTTTTAGCAATACTCGCCGGCGCTGAAGTAGAGGCAAATGAAACTTCTTGCAAGAAAATTGAGAAACCGGTAAGTCGTTAAAAGCTATAATAGAAAAACTCTTTTCATGCATAGATTTCACATAATATCCTAATATTATTATTTGTTGTGACAAAAAAAATGTTCACTCAGCATATTTATTTAACTTCTAAATGATTCTTATGAACTGAACACACCATACATGACTATGTCTGGAATAAGGTAAGAGGAAAGGGAGTGGAAAGTGGAGGGAAGTACTACCGCCGTGTTATATCGCCAAACATCTTTACTTATGTCTATTGATGGGCGTCCTTGTCTCAATTGAAAATTAGCAAACACTACGCATTATTGCAAACCTCTTAAATAATGAATGTCCTGTTTATGAAAAAGTGAAAAAAAACATGATACATAACTAATGATATCTTAGATAATTACGTGGACCAAGGGCTACAGAAGTATGGTGACGTAATACGTATTTCCTCACACGTTGAAATTACAATGCATTGTGAATGTGCATTTTTAGAATGGTTTTATCTCTACATGATATTTAATAGTAACATATTTCCAGGGATACGAATATTATTGGCTGATGGGTTGGAATCACACCGGTGTTTGCTTGCAAACTACGATGAATATGAGCGACGCCGTCAGTCCTGCGTTTACGATCGAAGGTCAGTCACTTTAAACTCAGAATAATATCTAATCATCAATATTTTTTACTTTTACGATCTCAAGTTAAGCGATGTACCTATGTATATTTCTCTACTATAGCATCTTCCGTATCAAGCATCATTTGCACATCAATATACAATGAACTGCTGATTCGATTACTGTTACTTATATATCTTATCAGCACTTATTGCCATTATGGATATGTCTATAATCAGAGACTAGTATAAACAAGAAGACAGCTAACGTCATACAAAAAAACGTGACTCGGAAAAAGGTGAAATTCCGAGAGTTATACCTGGCTTATTTCTAGATGGCGCTATATTCCGATCAAACCTATGGTATAAATCCTTGTTTACGATCACATTTTTCACACCTAAAAATAAAATAAAAATTTTGGTGTGCACTAACACAGAAATAATACAGATTTCTTGGCTTTTAGTGCTGTTAGAATAATTTTACGGCTATGTGGCAGCGCCATCTAGAAATAAGCCAGATATAACTCTCGGAATTTCACCTCTTTCCGAGTCACGTTTTTTTGTATGAGATTGGCAGTCTATTTATTTATACCTAGTCTCTAGTCTCTGCTATAACTTAATATAAGTTGTTCGAAGTGCTTGTTAAATACGGTTTAACTGTCCTGTGTTTAACCTGACTCGATAAGATTTGTAGTCCAGGATCCATAGTAGGTACAGTTTTGCAATTTTAGAAACAAAAAAAACACGTTTATTAACCAATATAGGTACACCGAACAATAACTCTAATAATATAATAAATAAATAAACAAAATTGGGTTAATTTGGTTAACAGTGCAACACTGTGACTATTATCAAGCTTATTTTCCGTGAATAATTGAGCATAATATCATCGTGGCGAAAGCTTTGAATCCCTACACCATGTCGATCACAAAGTAACAAATCTGTTATTTCAGGTTACAACTTAAAATCAGGCTTATACTCATCATGGACCGAATCAGTTTGGCGCAAAATGTCAGCACGAATGTTTGTAAGCGCGACCGGCGCAGGAGTCGTCTCGGCCTCTATTTACGGCGTCAGTTCAGTCATCGTAGCAATATACTTAACTTACTTGATGAAGAGGAATAAAGAAATTATATTCGCAAGTGCGCCGGCAACTACAAACGAAGCTAGTTCCGGGTAAGCATGATTCAGTAACTTAGTAGGATGTCAGCGTAAACATTTTTGCAACCTAACCATCTTCGCAATTTACTTTACTTACTGGGTGAAGAGGAATAGTGACGTCATATGCAAGAGTGACCGACGACAACAGCGGATGAATTATTTCGGCTTCTTCTTGGCTCCCCTGTTCGCTCCCCTAGAGAGGATATGGAAACTTATTTTGTGTCGTTGACCTTTAATTGTGAGATAAGTATGAAATGTGAGATATGTATGAAAGATTAGATAATCCCGAAAACTATTGAATCGAGCAGGATTTGCTAGTGCAGGAAGCACCATAATAAAAATATTATTGATATTATTTAACCAAAAGTTATTCTCCTTTCAGTATTCTCAGGACAGTCAACTGTTGAGCGAATGCGGACAGAGAAGTTTTACTAAAAGACTGGATGCAGATTGCAGTGTGACAAAAAACATTCCTCCTCTCCTTATTGTTCTAGATGATTTAAGATTCAGTGAAAACTAAACCCAGTTAAACTAAACCCGATATATTTCTTAAAAACTAAACCAACTTGTAAATAATCTTCATGACAATAGACGTAAAAATCTGTTTTAAATTATTAACCAACTTAGGTAGTTCTTAGGTTTAATTAGTAAAATAATTATTATATTAAAATTCTGAAATACTCTCACAACTTTTATTCAGTTAATTGTAAAGAATAGAAATAAAGAGGGTGTGAATCAAATAACTTCCTAAATCTGCTAAAACTCGTCTACAGAATGCTCGGGATCCAAATCCAGCCCAATATTTTGTGAAAGTGTTGCCGTAGTCTTCTAATGATACTGTTACTCTATCGAAAACTGTTTCATTCATAACAGAATACAGATAGGGCATCACTACTTCAGATTTTAATTTAACCGACTCTCGATAAACCTTGCTCATCCATGTTCTACTATGCTGCATCGAGTTATACATATTGTATTGCTCGTGAAACATGTTTGTAAAATTCATGTCTCCGCAATCTTTTCTGTTGTTGAGTAAAACATGATAGCTTAGCATGTCATCGAGAGATATGGTCAAAGTTTTCACACTCTCTCTCAAAGTTAAGTTTGTGCTGCTCTCTGTTGATTTAAGATCTAAAAATCCAAATGTTGAGTATGAAGTACTTCTGATGAAGTAATCTGACCCTTCATACTCTGAAGAAGATTCGTATTTGAGGGTTGAGCTGGAATCTGATGAACTTCTGATGTTATGTAAAGTACTTTCTGACTTTGAATCTCTTTGGAAATCATTATTTAAATCGCCTTGTGGAGTGTTGTATGTGAATGCGGGCGTGTATAGTATTTTCGAAGAATTTTTCAATACGTTTCGATGTCTATCGTTCCAATGAATAACTTCGAAGGGAAACTTTTCAAACGTTGGCGCATCGTATGCCATAAATATTCCGTTGGCCAATTTGAAATTTATTTCTATGGTTAGATTCGCAGTGACACTGGTTATAATCACGAAGTATAGTTTGCGCATAACGTTCAGTGACATCACATTGTTGTGCTTTAACAATACTGATAGCAAATATCCCTGTGATACATTTCTGAAATGCCAATCACGGATGAAAACAGATGGCACAGGCTTTTTCTTCGTTGTGTTGTAAGACATATTGCAAGAGTTATAAAAATTAGCTAATCTTTGAAAGAAATCCATAGAGCATGAATTGAATTTGCATACCGATATGCAAAAACACAAGCGTCGAGGCTGAAGGATAATGTTAAAAGACTTGCACTTATTTCTGGGGTAACTAATACTGGGTTGCTTCCAATAAGGTAATTTTAAGGTGAGATCTTGGTTACTCTCATTTTGAGGGACTGTTTTGGAATCTCTTTGCATGTATTGTTCATTTGAGATATTTCTTATGTGCTGTTCATTGAGGTATTTCATAAACTTTTTCAACTCAATTTTTATTACGTATTTTGGCTCTGGAATACTTTCTTGCTCTTTACTTTCTGTCGGTGCATATATTTGCTGTTTTTGTTTAATATCCTGTAACATTTCCTGTAATGACCTGTACATTGTTTCCACTAGCTCCAGTATTGCATTGATATCTGTTTCAGACGCAGCAAGCGCATTCATCGTAAATCTTGCCAATAACGAAGAGTTTTTTCTTATAATTTTGTTTTTAACATTCTGACATCTTTGGTTAGTATTATACGGTAATAAAGTCATAATTTCAGAACAAAGTTTTAATTCAGGCATTGTTTTTTCAGTTGATAAATAAGGAATTAAATCTTTTTGGTAATAAGTGCTTAGCCCTTCGTCAGAACGAATTATGTGATTGTCATTTTCAGCGATCTCATGTTTCTGGATGCTTTCGTGAGCACCGAAGATCTGTGGAGATATTCTGTCTCTAGAAACTGTTCTTTTCATTGGGTTATATCTTCTCTTGTTGCGCTTCGAATATTTGTTGGTACTTGTATGCACATTGAATACCTTCATTTTGTCGCTCCGTTAATTTTGCAATGAAAATCGCGTATACGAACCGGAAGAGCTAAACAACCGTATACGCGTTCTGAAATATTAATCGAACTTAAATTTACAATCATCACATTAGGGTAAAATAAAAAAGCTAAAGAAAGGTTCATCTATAGAAAGGTTTCCCCATATGTGAGCTTTTAGGCGTAGTAGTATTATAAAATAAAAAAAATACATACCGTTGATGTCAGAGACACTTATGTACTGGAATTACATTTCCGATATTCTTTGATGTCCGTAGCAAAAATTACACATTTTATAAGGATTTTTTAAAATATTTTTTACGAGATTTTTATTTACAAGAAATCATTGACAATTTACTAGCGCGTTGACATTTTGTAAAGAGAAGCAGAGTAAGTAGAAATCAGTTAGTAAAGAGATCCCATTCAATCAAACACGGATGAATGTGTCTTTGCGCTAACAACCATATAAGTAATCATGTTTAAAAACGAAATATTATGATGACTAGAATAAAGTGCAATGTATTTCAAATGATGCGATGGTTTGACTAAATTGTATCTGAAAACGTTACGACACAGAGAAATGTTCATGTAGGTATCAGGTACCTTATAAAAAGTATGTTTTATGGTAATAAAACATACGAAATGTATGGTTAATGTTCTAATGCACTTTGTACATAGTTTGAATTTGCAGCGGAAACGGAAACCGTATTTCTTTTTTCCTATACTGGCAACTCATCATTACGGTGTAGATTTTTGACACTTGACAATAGGTTGCCTGTTGGTATTTATTCTATCTGTGGTGGTCGATTAGTGATGGGCTGTAAAATCGATTAAAATATTAAACATCCGAAATGGTTAAAATGTTGAATAATTAAGTCAGAGTACAGCGAAGGGTGTGCAGGCGAAAAATAAGTAAGAATATATATAATATCTGTATCTGTAAGATCTCTACACAGTTTCACAATAAATTATTCTTATTCTTAAAAAAAAACCGGTATCATTTTAGCAGTTTTGACCTGTTACATAAGAAAAACTTGTTAGAAATGAAACATTGCTTATGTCATAACCTATTTTACAAATAGAAAATATATCTTATTTAATTTGAGTAGGTATTAAATAATCGTTTTTATATAAATTGCAAGTTGAATGCAAGTGGCTTTAGTTCGCTCAATCCAGATCTATAAAGCGCATCACTATACTAAAAAAATATGAACCGGTCAATGCCCTTGATAACCGGTGCCATTCGCTTTTGTATAAATTGTAATACTTCGAGAGCGGTAACAACAACGTCTAGCGGTAACAAGTACTTCGATCGATCGACTTATCGTAGATATTCAGTAACTCCAGTAACAGCACCCAAGAAGATGGCAGCGTTGCCTGAAGTTTTCAAGTATGTAGACCAGAATACAAAGGCTTATAAGGAACTTCTGAAGGAAGCAGTAGCGATACCATCTGTGTCTTGTGATATAAAATACCGCGATGATTGTGTCCGAATGGTGCACTGGACCCAGGAAAAGCTGAAGGAGGTTGGGGCCACTACTGAGCTCAGAGAAGTTGGCTTCCAAACTATTGATGGGGTAGAAGTGAAACTCCCTCCTGTTTTAGTTGGTGTCTTGGGAAATGTAAGTAAAATTTTGCACATTCTGAATTCCATTTTTAAACAAAGTTGTTACTACTTTTTTTTATTTTATAGGATGCTCACAAGAAAACAATCTGCATCTATGGTCATTTGGATGTACAGCCTGCTTTAAAAAGTGATGGCTGGGCAACGGAGCCCTTTGAATTAGTTGAACGAGATGGAAAGCTTTTTGGCCGTGGCTCTACGGATGACAAAGGCCCGGTGCTTGGTTGGCTAAATGCCATCAATGCTTTCAAGGGTGTTGGAGCAGAGGTGAGTTGTAGTTTTTCTTTCGAAACTAGGTTCAATTATCAAGCAATCAAAATAAGCCTATATTGAGTATGTTAGAAACATCTCAATAAAAAAAGACGTGTGGCACTCGAGGACTGCCGCGGTAAAGCTATTGCATAGCATTTTTTGCTGGATTACGCATGCGCGGTGTTAGGTTATCTTCGTTAGGTTATTTCGTTACGGAATTTCTGTATTCGGTCTCCATGCTCAAGGCCCGCGATAGAAGCTATGCAAATACTTAAATGTTTTTCCAACTTTATAAACTGAGTTTCTTGCTTCAATATTTAGTAAGTACATAAAGTGCTTAATTTAATAATGTGAAGTAACTAGAAATGACACATGTATGAATGATATACAACTTATTGTGTTAACATCATAAAATTTTAATCATCATAATTTGCAGCTGCCTGTAAATCTGAAGTTTGTCTTTGAATGTATGGAAGAGTCAGGTTCTGAAGGTCTTGATGCTCTACTCCTCGAGCACCTCAAGCCTGAAGGGTTCTTCAAGACTGTAGACTATGTCTGCATTTCTGACAACTACTGGTTGGGTACTACAAAGCCCTGCCTGACTTATGGATTAAGAGGGATCAGTTATTACTTCGTGGAGGTTGAATGTGCTACAATGGATCTGCATAGTGGAGTCTATGGCGGCACTGTTCATGAAGGTAATACAATCATTTTTTACATTTTAAGTCCCTATATTTTATTTAGTTTATATTTTGTAGATATTTGAGACTAAATTTATGGTCTATATTATGAGTCACATCAATCAATGAGATATTACTTATCCAAGTGCATATGGGTCTTAAAAACATACAAATTAAAATAAGGTGTGGCAAAGGGATATTGCCCTTATATCTTTGTAGAGTATAGATTATTATAGCCAAATAGACTTAATTAATAGGGGATGATTAATTTTGTGGTCAATATGCTACCACAATAACAAATATCCTCAACTACATTCTCTTGAATCCAATCAGTATGTAACCCATAATACATGTTAATAGTACCTACATCAATAGTACTATTAAAAAAAAAAAAAAATGAAAAAATTTACTATTGTGCTAATATGAAATCAATGTAATTATCAGCTAGCAACAGTCAATGCATGCAAAGCAAAAGCAATCTGTTTCATGTCTTATCATAATAATGGAATGTAGATATGTAGATTTAGATAGGTGTTGTAATGAGATACTGACTTGCTTGTTTTATGAAATGATTATGTTATTTGATACCTATTGTTAGCTGTTATTATTATACTGTTTAAACTACATGCATTATAGTGAAGAATAAAAGCAGCGTTTTTAAGTTAATAAATAAAGGAATAAAAGTAATAAATTGACGCCCGTATTGGCTCCCCATTCAAAGAACGGCATTGCAAAATCATGGTTGTGCATATATAGAAAGGTTAAGAAATAATATGGATTGAAGTAACTTAGTCATCCTAATGATAATGATATAATAACAATAATACACAAAAGAACATAAGGGTTCAAACTACAGATATGATTCAGTGTCATATTTATACATAATGCTATTTATGTAGACTTTATCAAGTTTTATCTGCGGCGAATACGTGGACCGCATACATTGGTGCATCATGACATCTTCATAAACAGATGCTTTGTTCGTAGATAGATTGTAAACGACTCGAATTACAGACGATATTTTACAGTTAGGATATGGAATCTATGCTGTTCGGCATTATCATATTCCTTTAAGATAAGATAATTATTTATTTGTCCACAAAAACACACACAAACTTATAACAAAAATAAATACAAATAAATACAGGATTGGTTGGCAAGAGCACATACGTTTCACGTAATTTTTGTATGGACGATTTCGAGGCGGGTAATCCGAAATTTCGGTTTGCTCCATCCAGAGACTCGTGTCTTTTCGAGAAGCAAGTGGAATAAATTTGGTTTTATTAATTTGAAGTAACTGACCCTTACTTCAAAGTTCATTTTGACTTCATCTCTAAAAAACACGTAGCATTACTTATTTACACAAGAATCGAAGTATCGACCAATGATTCTATCTCATAGATGTTCGACGCGAAGTTATTGTCTTAGCAACTGGTACCAGCTGTTCTTAATAAACTTCAATTGATTTAACCATGAGCATTATTGTTCAGATGTCAAGTGGATATAGGTTTTTCAATTGTCTTTTCATACAGCGAAATATTATTGACTGACGGGCATAATTTATTGATAAATCGGAGATTTAATCTCTGCCTAGAAAGACTTTAGTGCTGTTATATAATATTTGTACTTAAAACTTAAAAAAAACACGTGGTTTAAATATCACATCCTACCGTTTTTTTTGTACGATCCTTCTTCCAATCCAGCGAGGTGTCAATTTAACTTAGTAACGTTTAATTAAATGCATCAAAGTCATGTCAAGGACATACTAATGAATAAAAAAGGTATTTAAAAGACAGCACACGCTTCACTACTTATTCACACACGATCCACCAAAGAAATGTGATTTGAACTTAGTACCATTACTTAAGCATGTTTTAAAACATTCTTATGTATTTCAGCTATGTCGGATCTGATTTACCTCATGGACCAACTGGTTGACAAGAATGGGCATATTCTCATCCCAGATATGTACAAGTCAGTTCCCGCTGTGACTGAGAAAGAAAAACACCTTTACACTTCTATCGACTTTGATACAAATGCATACAGGTAAGTGCAACATTAAATCTTAAAACATCAATGTCATTTAGTTTTTTGTTGTACAATAAAGCATTTTCATTCATTGATAAATCTACGATATTTCAGTTGTTGGCTTGAATTGAATCTCAGATAGACCTCAAATTCAAACTACTAAATGTTAGTATAAACTGTAGTTCTAAAAGGTTTACAGAAAAAAACGTGAGGAAACCCGCGCCGGCTTAATCTAGAAAGATTTCTAGATATGTCTTTCCTAATACGTCTAGATGAGACTTGGGAGATGTTAAGCTTACTCCTTCGATGCTTGAATTGTAATCTATCTAAAAATAGTCGTATTGTACTGTAAATATTTGAAGTATGTACTGTACATGTAATTGTTTTTTTTACAGAGATGGTATTGGCGCTACCCGATTGGCTTTTAACGGTGATAAGGAACAAATCCTGATGCACAGATGGAGATATCCTAGCTTGTCGCTCCATGGAATCGAAGGTACATTTTATACGCAATCAAAAAATATGATAGATACCATAATATGGTATTACGTAATAATTCCTAACTGTGGTGTGACGTAAGCATATAAATAAAATAGTCATTTTATTTATATGCTTGGACATTTAAGTTTAATTTTAATCTTTGTAAGATTATTTTTTCCTGGTACAATAGAAATCATTCATTCATTCATTTCACATATCGGATTATAGTCAAAGACTAAGCAAAAACTGTATTGTTGGAACTAGATTGTCTGATAGATTTAGTATATTGATTATTTCAATATGTATTTACTTCGAATTACTGCATATCCCACGTCAAAACTTTCTAGAAATAAAAGCTGGTTTATACAGGGTCAGTAACTGACTTCAAATTCGAGACAAGTCAGTGCTGACCCGAAAAAAACCCCGTGTAAACTGATTTGAAGTCAGTACAGTGGGTTGAAGTCAGCGCTGACTTGAATATTCGGACACGAATATTTTAAAGTCAGTTGGCACCCCCCGCCACCCGCGCACCCCCGCGCCAGCCAAATAAACCCCGTGTAAACAAACAAGTCAGTGCGTGGTTAGTCACAGCCGCTGCGTTGTAGAGTGACCACGTTTTTTTCGCTGGCGGTAAAAATGACGCGTAAGCTTAGCGAAGACGAAATCTTAAAATTGGTGCAATTATATTGCGAAAACGAGTGCCTTTGGGATATTAAATCCCTAAATTACCGCAATAAAGAAATGCGGTCAACCGCGTTGCAAAATATGGCTCAACAAATGTCGTTTATTTTTAGTTATCTCATTTTCTACCATTTCTATTGACTCATTCAACAGCAAAATTGATAAATTTTTCAACAAATAATTAAATCGTCGTTTCAGTTGTTTTCGCGAATTCATTTTCCCCACTGACTTCACACACGTGTGCTCACCGTGAGAAACGCACCACTACTACTTACTTCACGTAAACAGTTAAAGTCAGTCGCGGCGCCGACATTGGCGCTGCGACTGACTTCTCTACTGACCCTGTATAAACCAGCCTTAATAGACAAGCGCTTGACCACGATCTCACTTCATCTGTATGAAATTTGAATTATTTTTATTATGTTATTTTTAATATGTAAAATAAATTCACGACTTGGCTGTGGTGTAAAAACTTATTCTTTATATACACCATTATTTATTATACCTCATTATTAAAACTGAACGTACTAAATTTAATTATAAATTCCTAGGTGCCGCTTTCCAGCCAGGCGCAAAGACTGTCATCCCCGGAAAAGTTATTGGAAAGTTCTCTATTCGTTTGGTTCCGGACCAAACACCGGAGGAAATCGAAAAGATCACTATCGACTTTTTGAACAAAAAGGTCAGTTGCACAGGTTATTTTATCAAACTTATTATTTATTTTATTTATTTCTGGAAAACTTGCAGCTATTTACATTACATCAGTGGTATGTGTTGGTTATGTAATATGTGCGGGCATATGATGTATATTCTACACTGAGGGCCAACAGTAGTATCCACAACTAGGGTTAAAAAAATGAAAATTTATCTATTTTTTTCAAAGTAGAAGATCAAAATTTGTACCTTTCAATACTTTTTGTTTATTTTTTAATTGGTGGAGGCTAGATTTTGATTCAGAAATTAAAATATCCATTTTATTGTAAATCATAATAATAGGCTCATTCATTACACATGATCATGCTATGATAAGTAACATGTAGTTTATCTGTTTCTCAAATCACAGATAGTACTTAATGATGGTTGATAAATATTGTAATTACCTACGTATATTATAACATGTAATTGGTCTATCCGTGTAAATTGAAGTAAATAAATAAATAACAATATCAACATAGATTTTGCGTCCTACTTATATTAATATTATAAACGTGAAACTTTGTATGGATGGACGGATGTTTGGATGAATGTTTGTTCTCTTTACGCAAAAACGATTGAACGGATTTTGATGATACTTACAATAATGTACTTAATACATAAGAATAACTTGCGAATTGTCAAAAATATAACGATAGCAAGACGATGTTGCAGAAGAATATTTAAAGAGGAGTCCCTTAATTTGCGTCTCACGACAAAGAAAAAAAGGGGCAGTGTCCCCTTAAATATGCAAAATGCGACAGATACATAAATAAATGTCGTTTTATAAAAATAGTGTTGTGACTCATTAGAATATCTGCACGAACCGGGGATTCCACTGACCTCCGTTTAAATAACGTACTAACGATATTATCATTTTGCAACAGTTATTGTTGTAATCACCTTGCATGGTTGGCATTATTATACTGTTGGAAAATTGGAAAAGGACATGTAAAATTGTAAAGCAATATTTTACTATACATTATAGATGAAATTTTATTCACAAACAAATTTACGCCTATTACAGCATTTACAAAATGTACATAGGCATATAAAATACATAAGAAACAGTTGAGCTATCTACAGACCGTTGCAAACGATCTATAGATATACATTACATAAATCTGGTATTTCTTTAATGTAGAAAATCTGGAAGACTCACCATATGCAACGCCCTATTACAGTATTTACAAAATGTACATAGGCATATAAAATACATAAGAAACAGTTGAGCTATCTACAGACCGTTGCAAACGATCTATAGATATACATTACATAAATCTGGTATTTCTTTAATGTAGAAAATCTGGAAGACTCACCATATGCAACGCCCATTGACTGATTGCTTGTCGTGGGTCCCTCTTTACATCCTCTTAACATCCCACGCAGTCTAGTGAGGTCAGCATTATTATTATTACTAGCTGGTGCCGGGACTTTCTTGTTATCGTTATATTTTTGACAATTCGCACTATCTTTATAAATTATAGCCTATGATAATTCTGATATTTGATGATTAAATAGTGTTTATTAAAAATAATAATAACTTTATTTCAGGTAACTTAAAAAAAGTACCAAATGTTAAACTTAATCTTTGACCCATATCAATCTAATATATCTAACACTAACATACATAGATTAAAATAAATTATTAATTACAGTGGGCAGAGCGTGGATCTCCGAACAAGATGAAAGTGAGTGCTCAGAGCGGTCGGAGCTGGACCGAGAACCCGCACCACCCGCATTACCAAGCAGCTGCACGGGCCATTAAATTGGTGTACCATGTAAGATCATATTAATGCATTCAATTTACTTTAATTTACCAACGAGTTTTCATTCACGTTCCGAAACAAAAGACATACGCTCAAAAGTGGCTAGATTGAGCGACGATTCGGGAATTAATATAAGCATAACATAGTTCCTATACCTATAAGTTTAAGCGCCCAACCCCCCCCCTTTTTGCGATACCTGGAAAAGGTGAATAAGTTTTTAAGTGCCTCCTTACTTTTTAAGACGTTTGTAACACTTACTTTGGCAAAATAAATATCTTGTATCTTGTATCTAATTGTATGCAGACATTAAATGAAATGAACCGAAGACCGGACTAAGTGGCGCGTCTTGGGAGAGACCTACCTACCTAGCAGTGGACTGATATGGGTTGATGATGATGGTGATAAATGGTTGGATCAGCAAGAATTTCGACAATGAAATTTTGACATTTTCTATAGCCACTAAGAAAAGAAGAAGAAGAAGACATTTTATAAAATACTAACTTTCTCTCTCTTTCGATTCTTGAAATCTGGGAAATGTTCCAAGTTTCGATCTATATATTTTGCAACTTCCATCTAAATTAGACCAGCAGTTGCAACGCGAATCATAGTGAAACTTCCAAACATATGATACTTCACATTATTGTAAGGATTATTATTACGTGCGTCAATCAATATTATGGATAAGTCAGTGATATTCAATACAGGAAAATAAGACCCAAATAATGTAAATAATATACGATTGTCATTTGTTTTTCCGTAATATGATTCACTTACAAAAGAGCACGTGTAAACATGCATGTACAACCGAATTGTTATTACAATTTTTTATACGACATATTTATATACCCCTATGATGACTTGAAGTCTACTCTAACTTTTTATAAGAAGTTAGAGTAGACTTCAAGTCATCATTACGTATGGTAATCAGTACTTCAAGTCTGCACTAACTTTTTATAAGATAGACCGATAGTATTCTTATAAATTATGATAGATTGATGATAGACTAACGGCCGGTTTTTCAAACGCTGATCAACAAAAAAATCGAATAATTACTATGTGTCAAACTCGGATCAATCGTGATTTGGGTTTCCAGAAACCGGCCGTCACTGTTTTAGAAAAAAAAAATGAGTTACCATTTTTCTCAGTATGTGATTTGTATAAGACTTATGAGGAATAAATGATCTTAAACCTAGATTTGTCTTATGTCCTTAGACGGACCCCGACATGACCCGTGAAGGAGGGTCAATCCCAGTTACGATCACGCTGCAGGAGGCGTCAGAACGCAACGTGCTGCTACTACCAATGGGTGCTGGAGACGACATGGCGCATTCACAGAACGAAAAGCTGAACGTGCGCAACTACATCGATGGGGTGAGTTCATAAACATAATATCTCATATTTATAATAATTAAATCTATGTAATGTATTGTATTAAGTATGTCAGTCTTCTAGTACCCATAACACAAGCTCTGCTTAGCTTGGGGCTAGATGATATGGTGATATATTATTTATTATTATTATAATAGGGGTGAGCAGGAACTGATCGGGTTTTCATCACTTACACGATCCACGACACCATCGGGGATGCTAGAACACTGCTGCCACCAACCCAAAGTCCCATCTCCGTTACTTTAAGGAGTTGGGCTGGTTAAGAGGTTAGCAGGGGGATAATGCACAATTCACCCCATTGCGGGACGTCAGTGCATTCCAATCGGTGTGCTTAATCGCGATAAAACATAGCCCGTGTTTGAATCCAGAAATTCAAATTGAATAATTTTTTTTTATAAGCCAAAAGTTTCCCACTGCAGGGCAAAGGCCTCCCTTTCCTCCTTCCACTGATCTCGGTCTTGGGATGTTAATGACCAATCCTTGTCGTATGAATCGAGCTCGTCTCGCCATCGCCGTCTAGGTCTTCCAAGTAAATAAGTTTTATTAAAATTGGTTCAATAGTTTAGAATTTGGCGTTGACGCGCAATCTCACTCGAATATGTACGTTAGATTTACATAACGCGTGGTGAGTGCGGATTTAGGTACAATAGGGTACTATTTGACTCGAGTAGCAGTCAAATTGACAAGTTGTTAAATCATATCAGCCAGAATCCCTTACTAAATGGTTTACGGAAGGTTTTAGTTAATGAAATTGTCATTTTTGCGTTTAAAAGTCGGATAAAACATTCACTCACGCTTTTTCCAATATCAACATGCTTTTGCTTACGTGATAAATAATGCATCACCAAGCTTACGTTGTTGGTTTTTGTATTTACTTATAAAATATAAATGCATTCGTGGAAGTTAATGAATAATGTGAGAAGAAGACCGTGCTTTTACACAATGAACTGAGCCCATACGTATTTTTAAACCTTTATTTGCTCACGCATTTTGGTGAGGTCACTGGTTTTTTTTCTGTATTTTGTAATGTGTTGTAATGCGGATGCTTTACTAAGGTGGTCCTGTTTAAGTTTTATTTTATTTCTTTATATGTTACAAAAACGCAAAAACACACACATAAAGTAATAATTTTTTTTTGAAATTTATTGGTGTACTGAATAATTGTTACAATTTTTTTTAACGAACACTGGAAACTGCTGTCGTATAAACTGTGTTGCAGTTTCCAGTGCCCAACCTTTGACAAAGAGGAGACAGGCGTTCACTACGTGCTTAGTACATGTGGGGTAATTGATTTTAATGTTATTAAAATCACTATTTATATAAACAACTCCATCTTATACTAAGCCATATTAGTCTATATTTGCCAATAAAGTTGTTTTTTTTTTGTTGCAGATTAAACTGTTCGCTGCCTACATGTTAGAAGTGTCTAAACTTCCCTAGAGTTGTTTCGAAAAACCTTTTTAAATGTTGCTCAACAAAAAACACTTCTATCATACATATTAATAAGGTTCAAAGGAACATTCCGTTCTTTAAGTACAACTTTATTCTCTGCATAATAGCGTCATAATATACGGTGCCTTATTTTTACTTTATTCTTAAATACGAGCTTATACGAATGCATTTTTAATACTAGCTTATCTTATTAACGTAAGCGGTAGTTACACTTTAACTTCATTTTTCGGTGTTTCAAAGTATTTTATTTATATACCTTCGCATAGGACTCAAGATATTATGTTGAAATGTATAATTACTGTTTTTGTTTATAGTTATCTGTAATAAAATTGGGGTTGAAATCTATTGGTTTTATTTAATCTGCGTACACAAGTAACGATAGTTTTCCTGACCAAAACATACAAACATCTAAACTTTAAGATTCTCGTAGGCGAATATTAGTCGAAGACTCCATTACAATATTTATATTTTTTACAAAAAGGAACAAAACAGACTTCAAACGTCATCGACATGTATTACTAAAAAAACATTTTTAAAGATTACTCAAAAAATACTAGTCTGATCATCTTGAAATTTATATGGGACCTCTGAATTCATCTACTAAACAAAAAGAATCATCAAAATCGGTTCGCAATTGGCGAAGTTAAAGACAATAATTCGTACTTCTAAACAATAATTTGTAAAAGCAATTAAATCATTTAAATTATAAAAGATTTTTAAGACCTTGTCTCATTCATCATCCTAACGATATTGACTACACTTACCTACTTACTATACTTATGTACTTTCCATAACATTATTTTACATTAGACTAGGTATGCTCTGGGCGTGGCGGCAGATTAATCTATACGGAATATACGCAGTAGGTCAATAGCGCATACCCAATTGTACATACAATGTGTAAAAGATAGCTCTCGAAAATGAAATAAATCATGTTTTAGATTTTAGTGGCTAAATAATTGCCTACATTGGTCGTCAATGTGTTGCTAAGTAAAAGATTTAGGAATTATCCAGTTTCAAGAAATGTCCGATAAAGCTAAACGTAACGTATTTGAAACACACTGCGCGCTACAGCTGCAGCTTTCGACAGTATAGCTGATGTTGACGCGCAGTGTATCTCAAATACGTCACTGTGTCGACACGCTTACGCTTGTCACATTTTATTCGTGCACACCCCCTGTTGTTTTTCGTATTTTTTACCGGTAATGGACCTACTCTTAGCTGATTGCCCGCTTGACATCAAGCGATAATTTCTGTTATGTATTACTTCGCAGAGTAGGTACCTACATATTTATACGGTTTTGTTATTAATTAAACATGTTGCGATAACAAAATAAAAAAAAAATAATCGCTTAATAGGTACATGAATAATATTTTTTTACAAGATTAGGTAAGTTTGAGTCTGAAATACAAATCGGCAGAAGCCTTTTACACCCGATATTTATGTTGATATCCTAGCAAGGTAAGAAGAATTGGTTTGTTTTGTTTGTACCTGTTTATACATACTATCATTTATTATACATATTCTACTTTCACAGAACTCTCTAGTGATCTAGTGTAGCTTATTTTTTTTCTTAAATAGTCTTATCAAATATAATACCTACTACAAGGTACCTAGATGAGTTTTGTTTTGTTTTGCACTCTCTTTAGAGACCTAATACACAAAACTAAACCTACTAAGAAAGTGCTTACCACATAAAACTGAACATTACCGATTATATTTAAAAGACTTTGTTGGCTAAGATAAGAGGGGCTTTCCAGATGACTAGTTGTGCTTATGTGCAAAAATATTATTTTTAGTTTATTCGTTTCATCGAGAGACTGAAGATTTTTGTTACCTTTGCCTTGATCCGTAAAAACAGGTAGGTACATAAATAATAATAAAAATAGGTCTCTACCTACTTATTAAAAACTCGTTTTGTCAGACCCCCTACTCCTCGCTGTAGCATCATCTCTACCTATGTGTTACAGACGCGTCTGACACCTAAAACCACTTTTAAATTAAAAGATATAGATCTAACACGTTGGTTTAGATGAAAGTTATTGTTTTGTTTTATTCGATGCTATCCGGTAGAGTCATACCTACCATACCAATAGTAGCATAACATAAAGAGGATAGCGACCGGTCGTCATTCAGTCAGTCTGTGAGCATCGCTACAGCGCAGCTCACGTTAAGAATAACTCCACAACTTACTGTGTTTGATAATTCTGTGACAAATCTCCAAGCTCCGGACGAAAAAAATAAAACTGAAAAGGATTCTTCAGTGATCATTGATCTGTAAGTACCTACGAATTTTGTTTTGAGCATCTATGATTTAACAGTTGAAGTGCCGGTTATGGATTGAACATTATTTTCATAAGTATAAAATACCTTTTTGCTTGCAGTCAACATACTCGCTTTACAAGGCAACGATTTCTATACGAACCGACTCGGCACTTTCTGTATTTACACATCGTTTTTCGATTGAGTTCATTGGGAAGAAAGTTAGGTAGGTATAGGGTTTTTTTTGTGTTGGATAGCATAAATTGAGTCACAAAAGCAACTTCGTCGTTTACCTGGCTCACGCTTTCTAATTTACTATGACGAATTTTCGCTACAAGTAGAGTAATCAACGTATACAATTTTATCGTGTTAATTCGTTGCACTATTGCATAGTGATTTCAGTAGAATTCTTCCTGGAAAACTATTTCTTATCAATTAATGACAACTAGGTACCAATATCTAGATAACCTAGGAAAGCAACTACCTAGGCATCTATTTATATTAGGTACATTGTAATCTGTTCGATGAAGAGGTAGGTATAATCCACTGAAGTACATAATTGGTTTTATTGAAGTTGTAGCACTGCAATGAACGTTTCTTAAAGTAGCATAAATAAATACAAATATATTTACATGTAGTAGCCTCGTACATAAGTACGATTACAATTTTTTCCGAAAAGCAACTCATTACATAGGTACTTTTATTCAAAAATCAACTTACCTATCTTGCAAGAAGTCGAATAATGACATTTCAAAAAGTCGTTATACTTATAATAAAACAGTTTAAAAACACATTTTGCAGAAGTCTCAATCACTATGAATTAAACCAAAAAAATATATCAAATATGGACTAATAAGTGAAACTATATACCCTTCTTTAGCTTCGCGTAGTTGGGTAAAAACAGAGTTTGTTTTCGCAAACAACAGAGTCGCTCTCATCTCTCTCCCTATTTCTTGCTCCTATATTATCCGAAAGTTCGTATTGTTATGTTGAAAACAAAAGCTAGTGTGAACTATTTAATAGATTTTATTGTTATGTCAGCTCATTGAGAAACTTTCTCTAATAAACAATAATAATAATAAATAATTCTATACTATTTAGTGGAAAAGTACTTATTCTGGTAATGATGCAGTAAGTATTACAATAATGGCCATCATTATACACAATTAAACATACGAAGGTGTAGGTACTTGTTTGTAAAAGTATAGAAAATTACTTAGTAAGTTGATTTTTATCAAAGCATTTATCTGTAAGCGTTTGTCGATTAGTGACATATAACGAGCAGTCTTTTGAATTTTTATATCGAGTTATTATTTAATTTCAACTGTTTAGCTTAAGACACACTAACATGAATGTTTTATTTATGACTTTATCTAGTTTGCTATATTTTGTAAAAATATATCTATTATTAGGTACCTAATTAATACTTAGTTTTCATCACGAATATTCCTGTCACGTGTTCCTGAGATTCTTTTTATAGCTCGTACCAGGAAAAACTTAATTAATTCACTAACCTACTAAAATTGGATAGCAGTTTATAGTTCAACTTCAAGTTAGTGTAGTTTTTATCAATTTTGAGTTTTATATTTAGTATTCATGTGAGGTAGCGCTTCATGGCAAGGTTCTTATGCAAACGTTACGTCGTCGTCGTGGCTCGTCAGTACCTCAATAGTGTTTGTCCTCAATAACATCTATGTTTTGTGAAAAACGGACCAACTGCAGCCCGAGGTCGCCGAAAATTCGGTCAAATCAATACAGAATATTTTTGAATAAATTCAGTGCTTTGTGAAATATTTCCTTTGTTGGCGAGGTATCCTCATTTATCGTACCGTAAATGTATGCAAGAGTAAACTGAACGAGAGTAATACCGTTATGCCGCAGTTAAACAATTTGGTGGCAGAGCAGCGGGCGGCATCCGGTTGCGAGATGCAATTTACTGGAAATCCTGTTAATTCTTTATTACTCGAGTAGGTACTTACTCGTCAATTATAACGACACCGCTTCGAAACACTGCACAATCATAGAACAGAAGAATTAACTCAATTGACTAACAACTTCCTAGGATTGAAGGTTTGGCTAGCCCCTATGTGAGCACTAAATGATCTAGTGGGGTAACCCCGACATCCAGACCTAGCGTTCAAATTGCATACCTATAGTGTTTAAATTGCAGTCGCATTTATAGATTATACCGGTGATTTCAAGTTAAGTTGATCAACGTCTACGCTCATGCCACTCGCCAGGCACACAGTTCACTTTGTCATTATTGGTTGGACTATTGCTCACAATCGAAATTCACCAGGATCAGCTCAAATCCGCGGTTAAAGTAAAAACCCTGTAGAAGCAGAAAAAATGCCGTTTTGTCATCCTATTGTTACTTTGCTTCGATTCATCGTTATTGACACGCTTGTCCGGTTGTTGTGTAATAACTGTGTCGAGGATGACGCGTGGTCGCTTTCGCTGACTCCCCACGCAATGCCGTCCAAGGAAACCCGAGCAATGTGACGCAGGTCATATCTGTGGCTACTCGAAAACATTCGACAAACGTACTTAAGAAAGATCCTGAGTGAGATGTCGCCATATCTTGAATGACACGAATTCTAAAAAGTACGTCAAGATGTCGAAGGTGTTCGAGTTGACAACCTGGTAATTTACCGTAGATTGGAGTTATGCTTCGAAACCAGGGTTTCCCTATGACGCACGAGACTCGAGACAACATTAATTCCATGCAATATATTAAACGTTGCTGGAAGATTTTATGGTTGCGGACCTTATTATGTGCATTTTAAATTATACCGGTTGAGTTACCGCGTTGAAATGCATCTTGTAAGATATGATATATGATAAATAAATATTTATGGAACTTTACCATAAAGATTATTATTTTAATAATCTAAAAACACAGTATAAGTACCTCACAATGGTATCTTTTATTTCCCTAAATATAACATAAAATCTGTATAATCAAGAGCCAAAATAAAATGGGAATTATTACATTAGTTTATTGACAAAGAGTTGGTTTTTACCAGGTAATTTTTTTTTCAAGGTTTAATTCTGATATAGATCGTTTTGTTTACTGATTCAAAAATGTAATTTGCAAACAATGAGCATGACTGGGTTTTCCCTTTATGGAACAACATAGTTCCTATCCACAGCTATCAGCCTTGGAACAGTCTATCTCTATAAATAGCTGCTAGATTGACTGCTGGCATTAGGTTGGTATTTATGAAGACTTCTTAATTTTTTCTTTATTTCCAAGTTCACAAGCAGCAATTGAAATTAACCCATGATGAGGATTATGAAACCAACCCATTGTTTGTCTCTTGTGTTGTAGAATTTAAGTAAGTATTTAATCAAAATATTAAACCACGTTATAAATATAAACAAGATATTTAGTCCATTGAAAGGTTTTGCTAGTAAAGACGAGTTTTAGTTGTAGATCATTATTGTATTATGTGTATTCTTGTGTATACCTAAGTGTTAGCGCAAGAGTTTTTACCCAACTGTAACGGTGATGTAAAGAAAGTAGAATAAGTACGTACATGATTAGACCTCATTATTTGTAGATATTGAATCGTGAATGTGAACCTCATTCGACTCCACTATCTTTTATCCATGTTTTGTTTTTTTTTGACAGCCCCTATACGGCTGCAACTAAAATGATGTAAGAAATTGTTGTACTCTAGGTACCTTGTAAATTGACGTATGAAGTATTATGGTTCATTTGATTCTTTTAATCAGTAAATAAATAATCGTTTTCATTCTGATGTTAACACACATAAATCGATGCCATATCCGACAATAAGCATAGATTTTCTTCTAACTTCTGAAATCCCATGTTAGAGAGAATTCTTCGATAATCTGAGGTGAAAAATATCTCTGTGATGAAAATGAAACACTAAAAAACTGGTAGCTTATTATCATAATTCACGTTTCAGGTTCAGTGTTCCGTTGAAGCGCTACACGCATATAGGTGCTTATACTTGGTTATCTTTAACAATAGCATATCTAGTCTACTAGGCTTTAATTTATAAAAGAATGATAGATTACTCGCACAAGCTTAACTTGATCCTATATTTTATTTCATTATTTTTTACATAATCTCTGAATTTTCTCTACAAAGTTGTTGGTGGTCTCTCTGCACACTAACACTGCAAACACTAGGCTCAAAAGCCTTTATTGTATAAATGTATGTTTTTGTGTAAATACGTGTTGGGTGTATTTTTTTTTTTTTTTTTTTTTTTTTTAATTAACCTATACTGTCCCACTGCTGGGCAAAGGTCTCCCCCCTTTTCTTCCATTCTTTTCTAAAATGATGTAAGAAATTGTTGTACTCTAGGTACCTTGTAAATTGACGTATGAAGTATTATGGTTCATTTGATTCTTTTAATCAGTAAATAAATAATCGTTTTGGGTGTATTTAATGAAATAAAAAATAATAAATGTAAAAAGTCTAATCACAGTTCAATGGCAGTCAAGCTCGAGGAGAAAGTGCTGTCTTTGACGCGGCGGTCTGACCATTCGCTATTGAAAGTTAGACATGTTTGTGACCTCGTACCTAGATCTTTTTAACTAGATTTTTTTTTATATTTCTAGATCTATTTAGATTTTTTTATAGTAATTACAATTAGAATTAGAGGTCGTAAACAATTATTTTTAGGAGTTAATAATTGTTATCCGATAAGTCAACAAACCAAAAACTATTAAGTAATCTATTATTATGGTAATTGGTACCTACGTCAACAAACAAAATAAAATTATATAGATTGCTTGGTAAAATTAAGGTCAGTGCAAGTAATCTATAGCCACTTAATATAACAGCTTTGGCGACCTTGTATAGGAAACATTGTTAGTAATCTGCATAGTAGACAATTGGTCTCATTGGAATGTTGACAAAGTAAAATATACCTACCTAGTTATTTATTTTTTATTCGGCTAAATCCACACTTAAACCACAATAAATACATATTACTTATAACTTTATACATAATTACACCGGTGCAGTGGTTTCGGAGCCTATTCGATGGAAACAAACTAACAAAATCAATAAAATCTTTCCTCTTTATAATATTAGTTTAGATTACTTAATACAAATTACTTATTATAAGTGAAAGAATAAAATTTTGGCCTCAGGTTATTTCTAATATTGATTTGTACACAAAATATTTAATATAAATGAATTTGTTTAAACCGTAAGGATATATGGATATATTGATCTTAAAGAGAAGTCATATTCGTAAATGCAGAAGTGACTTGGTATAGGTTCCTACTTAAAACTTTGTAGGTTTTTGACTAGTAATATAACTCGACAATACAAAGATTATAGGCTTTTATTATCGAAATTATTATGAATATCCTTCAATGTTTAACATTAAACATTTATTTATTTATCTATGCAATGTATTGTAGGAATGTCAGTCTTCTAGTACCCATAACACAAGCTCTGCTTAGCTTGGGGCTAGATGATGTTGTATGGATTGTCCAGCGTTATTTATTTATTTGTATTTTATTTATTTCCAGCCGCCAAGATGCTCAAACTAGCTGGGATTGTGTTACTGGTCATATCGACTGTCACCAGCCAGTGTTTCTACAAAGATGACTCTTCCAAGAAGCTGAATCCAGAAGCTCGAACCTCCTTGTATCACGGACAACTAGCATTTACATTGAACCTTTTCAACGCTATCAACGAAGCGGTACCAGACAACAATATCTTCTTCTCGCCTTTCTCTGTATACCATGCGTTATTACTGGCATATTTTGCATCTGGGGAACAGACTGAGAAGTCTCTAAAGAGGTCTCTACAGATTCAAGAGAATATGGTAAGATATTTATTTAGCTGGTTTTAAGAATAGTCATAAGTTTTTAGAATAACGCCTGTTATGTTATTTTATTAGATAATAAAGAATTTGATATATGACAGGCGTCACAGCTCAGTTGGTGGGTTCGATTCCAACACAGAGCAAATGGTTTGTGTGATGAACATAAATCTTTTTTCTGTGTCTGGGTGTTACTATGTATTCTATGTATGTAGAATACATAGTAACACCCAGAAAAAAATATATATTTATAAGTGCAGTTCTTAAGTCAACCTTGATGCAGCGCGCCAGAAACTGGTTTGCGTGTCAAGTTTGAAGATCATGCAAACATCGGACAACAGATGTTTAGACTGCGCAAACAATCTCCAGTCTGAGCTTTTGTGTGTGGTCCATTTAACAACTAAACATCTTAGTTTTAATAAATTAATAAATACTTCAATATTTCGATATGAATATAGCTACTACCAACTGAACTGTGACGCCTGTCCGATCCTTTTTAATTCACCGAGTATGTACAATTTTTCGGCAAACTTTTCGCTGTAATTAGCTAGTTTTGATAGTCAAGAGAAGATAAAGCAAAGACGTCTTACATCACGTCTTGGTCATAAGACTTTTTTCCTAGTTTCGCACATCCTGTATAAGAGTTATTATGTATATTTTCAGGACAAAGTAAACTTGATGACGGCGTACAAAGTGGACAAGCGGTCCCGTGCTACCAACAACAACAGTGACAGCTACGAGTTCACGAGCGCCAACAAAATGTTCGTCTCCAACGAGTTGGAAGTTCGACAATGCATGTTGGACATATTCGGTGAAGACATCGAGGCATTGGTAAGAAGTAGTTTTACGCATATTTTTTTTCCTGAAACTGAAGTGCAAAAAAATAATAAGTAAACCTTTTCCAATCTATCCTTATTGCTTTGTCTAAGTAGGAATATTAAGTGAGTGCGCGAACAAAAGAAAAATATATACACGCAATATTCCACTGATTGATATAAACTTTAACTCAACCCATAACCTATGTTGGTTATTGTTATGACAACAAAATGATCAAGAGGAAAAAGCAGAAAAAAAGCTCATATAAATGCTTGTCCTCAATATTTACCTCATGTTCATAAACACAATGATTCATGTTATACATATGCAAATACGCCTAGTATGCACATAATAAATATAAATAAATAAATAATAAATAATGCAGGACAATCCACACAACATCATCTAGCCCCAAGCTAAGCAGAGCTTGTATTATGGGTACTAGAAGACTGACATACTTAATACAATAACATTACATAGATAGATATTTTTTTATTATATACATATAAATACCCAGAACACCCAGAATAAATATTTGCAGATCATACAAACATTTATTCCAAGGCGGGAATCGAACCCGCAACCTTCCGCGTCGCAGGCGGACCATCGCCCACCGCGCCACATCGGTCGTCATACGACACAATCGCCCATTACCTACCGAATTTCAAAAAATACTCATATTCTATCTATTGTTTACAGAACTACCGGGAAAATCCCGAGGCAGCTCGTGAATACATCAATAACTGGGTTTCCCGATATACCAAACACCACATTAAGGACTTACTGCCAGAAGATGGAGTCACTCAAGCTACAAAACTGGTGTTGGCTAATGCGGCTTACTTCAAAGGAGTGTGGGCTTCGAAGTTCCCCGCTGAGAGAACGAAGAAGGAACCGTTCTTTGTGTCTGAAACTCGTCAGACTTTGGTGCCTTTCATGAAGCAAAAGGGAACTTTCCACTACAGTGAGTTCACTTCTTGATCATTTTTATTTGAGGCTGATTAATTTTGATATGTATTGTCTTCTTTCTTAGTCGACGTCATCCACCGGAAAATAAGCCGCGGGGGTATATTAATGATTCCTCTGCCTTTTGATTATCTTCCGATTCTAAAGTGGTCTTAAATTCGTACGGACTATCTTATAAAAAGTTAGCGCAGACTTGATGTCTTGATTACCATAAGTAATAGTGACATTATGTCAACGCTAACTTTTTATAAGATAGGGGGTTACAATATACATTTTTTATTCGGAAAATATATGCGCTCAAACCAGTGCTTTTTAAAGTTGTAAGAGGAATCCACTTACAGCTTGGGCTTGGGCACATATATTTTCGTTATATTATTTGAATAAAAGTTTAGTAGCTACCTACATTATATCACCCTAGCTTTACCTTTTACTTTCAGTGGCTAGCGATGAACTAGGAGCACAGATTCTGGAACTTCCGTACAAGGGCGAGGATATCAGCATGTACATTCTACTGCCTCCTTACTCCATGAAAGAAGGTAAGTGTATCATGCTCACTTTAAAAAAACCTAGAATAACAAGCTTGTATTTGTTTGATTCGATTTGAGGTAACAAAACGCAGAAGTTAGTTTAAATACACTGTAGGTAAAATTCGTCACTGAATAAACCTTTAACAGGTTTAATCATGTAGTAATAACATTATGTTAATAAATAAAAAAGCCTTTATTACTTCTTTAAAAAATACACTTATTCTAATATGTTTTGTATTATTCACAAATTACTTCTTTAGGACCCCTCTAAAGGTGTAGGCCAACAGTTTCCAATAGTCTCTTTGCTTAGCTTTCTCCATCCATGCTCTGTTGTTTTTTACTTGCAAACATTTTGTTACTTGGAATCTATATCTTTTGTATTATTACAAAATATACAGAATAGAAAGATACAGAAAGAAACACAAAACTTTACTAAATTATGTTACGTATCTGATTAAAACTAGTTAACATTTTAATAATTAGAAACCTACAAGAAAAGTATTTATAAGTTTATTTTTATATATTTAGGTTTAAGTACCATTCCCTTTCCTTACTTCTTTTTAATTTTATTGTAATTTGTGTGTTACTGTGTTTCAAATAAATGCTTTTATCTATCTATCTAAACCGTATGATTTCAGGAGTAACAAATATAATAGCCAACTTAACTCCTGAGCGTTTGGCTGCCGTGGTGGAAGAGAGCTACATGGGCCGAGAGGTGGTCGTCGAAATACCCAAATTCAGCGTCGAGAGGTCATTGCCTCTCAGAAGTGTAAGTACAAACAAAAACAGGCAAACGATGTCTTAACCCTCAACGAAAGGTTGAAAACATACCCAAAAATATTGTTAAAATTTTGAAATAAAAAAAAAACTAATTATTAAATCAGCTAAAATCAGCTCATGTAAGCGATCATTCCAGAATTTTATTTATGTATACCATAAATGAAGACACAAAATTAAAATTCTAAAACAGTAAAGTACAAATAAATGAGATCAAAGATATCTTTGATTAAGTAGATTCGTAATGATCTATAACATAATGACTGAGGATCGCACAATCAATTTTACTATGAATTATTTTAGTTTTAAAAGTATATCAATTATTTGCTACAATTAATTGTAATGAAATGTGCACTGAAAACTTTACTTTCAAAAAATATTTAATAAAAAAAAAAAATGGTAGCACTCCGGGAGTGCCGGCAGAAGTGAAAACTTCAATATTAACGTTGTGTTTTCACTTTTAAGTTTTCACTTCAAAAATATAACCACAGTCGTGATTGTGTCATGTCATTGTGTCACATTCGCGCAAGCGCGAATGTGACACAACGACGAAGACAACGAAGACACAGACACATTCGCGCAAGCGCGAATGTGTCATGTCGCCACAACACTATTTAATTGTTTGAGTCATACGTCGCGTGACCGCAAGTGTGTTCTTTTGTCGTCTCTTGTTTTACGAGCAATGTATAAAAATTAAATAAGATCTTACGCTTTTTCGACGTCACGTGACCCTGACGCGAGTTTGAAAGTTTTTACCCACCCAGCGCCGCTAAAGAAGTTTTCACTTCAAAAATTAAAATAGCCCATCATTATTTTTAGATTTACCATTAAACCATTATGTATTTTATCCTTTTTGCAGGTATTGGAAAAGCTTGGCGTTGGTGATCTATTCAACGTGTCAGCAGACTTCAGCACACTCACCGGACAGCCCGGCATCCAATTCGATGACGCAGTGCACAAAGCCAAGATACAAGTTGATGAAGAAGGTATGTGACAGGCTTCACAGCTTAGCTTATAGTAGCTCTGCCTACCATGCTGTGGGTCGTGGGTTCGATTCCCATCTAGAGCAAATTTTAGTGTGATAAACATAAGTATTTGTTCTGTGTCTGGGTGTTTTTATGCGTTTATATGCACAAAGTGATCCTTGTGATTTTATTGAATAAAGAAATTTTGACTTTTACTTTGAATTCTAAGTATGTTATTACAAAAAAATATATAAGTAAGTATTCAATCTATGGATGGCTGAATCAGGCTGTGGATGATGATGATGAAATTAGGGTAATTAATATGTTTTAAACCCGTGTTGTTCCAGGTACCGTAGCAGCTGCGTCCACAGCTATATTCGGGTTTCGTTCATCACGACCTTCGGAGCCGACCAGGTTCATCGCGAACTTCCCCTTCGTATACGTTATCTACGAGCGACCAACCAACTCGATTCTATTTATGGGCGTCTACAGAGATCCCAAGAAGTAAATCTAGAGGAAGGAACAGGTAAAATTACTTTTTAAATGTAACGGTTACCTACATTGATCAATTACAAATGTAAAGTACCTTGTGAAATTAAGAATGTTTTCGAAGGAAAATTTGAAATGTCGACTAGTAACATTTTTTTGATAATTTAAACTATAGCTTAAAACTTCGTTGGCTTGAACAAAATCATAAATCGACGGAAATTTATTTAAATATGATGTAATTTTACGCACGGTTTTAAGTATAATACAAAATGACTTTCATTTATATTCAGGTGGGAATTTTAATAAAGATTCGCGTGTGGTATGAAAAATTCGAAAATTGTGATTTTAACTTACTTATAAGTTACCGATTTGTAATATTAACAAGATAGCAACATCCAACTTAACGGACTGAAACATTTTCACTGTTCTAACACAGAAGAATAGTTTTAGTTACATATTTATTTTTATATTTAAGTCAGGTTTTTAACCGGATGTGATAAGAATAAGAATCCTGGCTTTTAGTCTAAGTTTTTTAAGTTGAATATGCCTAGATTTATTACTTATAGTTTAGTTCAAAATATAAAGTGTGTTATGTTGTATAATACTGTGACTAAGGTTGTATAAAAATAGTGTCTATATACATTTACTAGGAAATTGTTTTCAATGCATCATAGATTTCCCAAGTAATTGTTTACAAAGAAATTCCATTAGCAAAGTTATCTTGGAATCACGTAAGTATGTACCTAACATATCAAGTTATGACCCATAAAAATGTTGTGAAACTTTAACATTTTGCAAGAACTATTAGTTTGACACACACCTGCATCATGGTACCAATGTCTTTGTTATAATTATGTAGTTAATAACAAAAACTAATTAAATTTTAAAGCGTTTTTACTGTATTTTTATTTCTTGTTTATAATTACTTCAGTATCTATTTATTTTTATTGTCTTTCATTTTCAATGAGACGATATTTTATTTACACTGAGTGCACAGGCTATTTTCTTGAAGTACCTTTTAAAGTCAAATGAATGAATGAATGAAAACACTTTATTGTACTTGTAATACACCTTGAAATGAATTATTGAAATGAATTATTATTTGACTAATACAAATCGTATTGACTAGGACCAGAAACAAGACGCGTTGTAGTACGACCATCAATGAGCTTCTACGACATTTTTTTCGTGTTTTCATGAAAGAAATTATAAAAAATAAATTATGTTTTCGAAAAAAATTACTCATTTCATGATATAATAACATCTAAAAATCCGTTTCACTAAGGGCAATAATGTTTTAATGACATTAAACTGAATAGTAATGCTCACAGTACTGATCAATTATGTGCATCATCTCAGCATCATCAAGTAAAATCAGTGTCTTCTCGCAACATCAACACATCATCGAAATGAATACAATGACGCAGTTTTTTAGCGTTGGCTTTCATCTTGTTTGCTGAAGATTTGCTAAACCACAGACAGGTGTTAAGCCTCCTTCTTCACTTTCTAGTAAGTTAATCAACTTTTTTTTATATTAGGTACTTACTCATGTAGTCGTTAGTAATTATTAAAAAAAAATATTGAGTCAAAGTATCTATAAGGTTTTTTTTAAGATGAGCTTGAACCCGTACGAATTGTTTCGTCACGAACTACCAGAAATACATAACAAAGTTTTCACTCGTAATTAATTATTTCCTGTAGGTAGCTGTAGTTCTGCTAATGATGTCTGCTAAAATTGCACACTTGTATTCACTTAAGTTAACTATATATACCTTATATACTTATAGATATATCATCTTAAATGTTCCTGTTGAGTTAATAAAAAACAAGTTCAGCAATGATAGAGATTTTCAATAAATCACATTCCCAAGCTCACAGGTTATTTAGTAGATATTTCGAAAATAATTATGTAAATATGTTACATTGATTGTTAACTTTATGGAGGGACTATAGTTTTGTGGAAACGAATAGTTATAGTGATATATAACATAAGCAATGGAATATTGCGAAGTGATAACTGGAAAATCGTCTCTAATTTATGATGATTGACGGCCCATCACACGGAGAAAGTTAAAGTGCCTCACAATATTCACATGTCTGTTTACATTAAGTATGCTACAAGAACTTGCATGTTTTCTTTTTATATCAAGTGATCATTTGAGTATGCAATTTTTATTAGCTATTTTTATAAGTTCTTGAAGGAAGGTTGGCTCAACACTTCCGGTTTTTGTAGCTCTGCCGGTCTATCCTAGCCTCTCAAAACCTGCCTTTTAAATCACGTTCAGTTTCTATAGTAACTCATCGGTATTCTGTCGCATTTCTGGTGGACGGCTGAGCTGTAATTAATAACGTCACAGTCACATTAGTCTACAAGACATGCCACAAAATACCGATGAGTTACTATGTAACTGAACGTGATTTACAACCTCGAAGGTTTTAAAAGGCGAGGATACTGGTCTAAGTGTGCTTTTCTCACATCTATAATATTTCTAGTTCTGAATTTGAATTGCTGTGCAACCTCTAATACCTAGTTATCCAGAAACTGTGCTCGTGCATGTTATGGCTTTCATGGTGAATTGCTATTGTTTAATTGTTTCAAATATATTAATGCCGCCGCAGGCCTATCGCATGAATATCTACGTGACAAATAGCTGAGAACCTGCGGTCTCTCTTAATCACTCGTATTTACTAATGCATTGATGAAGTCATAATTTATTTCTTTATCATCGATATATTGCTGTAGGATGTGGACAGGCGTCACACCTTAGTTGGTGTTTGCTGTCTTTCATGCTGTGTATCGTGGGTTTGTTTCTTGTCTACTGAAATAAATATTTTAGATTGTTACATCCAGACTCAGAGAAATCCACCACCAAGTTTTCTTAGAGTTTTTCTTAGTTTGGGGCTAAATTGAGTTGTATGAAATGTCCATGTATATTTATTTAATTATCCGTAACTAAATAGACATTGACTAGATATGACTATCAGTTGTTTGCCTATAATCTAGGTAGATAAATCCAGACAACAGTTTTCACTTAACTACTTAAAATACATGAAGTAGACATAGTTTCTCGTAGTCCATCACACAGCGGTTGATACAGTCTGCAAACAATGAGTGGAAAGCACGGTACGTAAATCCATCGGAAGTATTTGTGGATGCGATACGATCTTCAGTCCACAATGGAACTAATTACCACCCAGGTCGGCACGCCGGAACCGCAAGACAATAGCCACCCCGTGGACGGCTCGTGGTCAAGCTGAGATGTGTGCCTTTGTTCATCAGTTGTTACTTGTTATTTAGAGTAGGTATCTATCAGAGTCAAGCTGCAGGCTTCATTGCAGTCATGGCCGCTGCAACTGGCCCTGAGTAGCGATGGTTTACTGTTATAGGTATGTTATACAGTTGTTCGAGTTTTGACAAAATTAATAGACTTGACAAAACGTATGTAAGTAGATATATAAGGAAAAGGCTAAAAAAAATATAGTTTTGCTAAATGTTCATATAAGTAGGTAAGTTTAAATCAACCTATTATATGTACCTATATAATTACCAGTATATCTTCTTCAGAATGGTTTCTCTAACATGTTATACCTTGTAAAATGTTGTAGGTGTATATTTGAGTAGGGTCTGTGTTCAAATAAAATACAATAATATATTCAAAACATTTTATTAGCAAACTAACATAGGAAAGTAAAAATATAAGAAATTCATTATAAAACTGTAAATCTTTATAAAACTATGGTAGCTATAGGTATTCTATTTTACATACCTTTCGGTTTGATACTGATTTAGACCAGACTATCTGAAACAGGTGTTTGTACTCAGCGGAACGAGACATTTGCGCAATTTTGCCTATGTACCTAGTAACTTACTACGAGATTTTGATCTGGAGGCCTATTTAAATATTTTATATTGAATGTCGGAAAATAAAAGAAAGCCTTGACTATATTGACTAAATTCGATCCTCGATGCAACAAAATTGGTTTTATACATAAAATAGTATTTCAATAAGCTTAAGTAAGTAAGATATGAACACAGAAGATATATGTATGTATAGCTGAAAATTACATTTTTTTTAAGTTTGTCTTTATAAGAATTTTCTATACGGCCTTACGTCTCGTCCCGGCACATACGATCTAAGGCTTTGTCAGATTCCTAAAAAAATTTTTTTCAAAGATTTTATCTACAGTTTTATCTTTCATTTAGCATAAGTTTTTAAATAAGCACCAATTCAATATCTGACTGTAAACCTTAGAGCTGTATCAGTGGCACAGTTGATCATTGACACATGTGTATGTGTGACACCGTTTTACAGTTACACAGAATACAAAAATCACAGCTCCGGTTAATCAAAATAAAATATTTTTGTTTTCCTCTTCATCTTATTATTTAGTTTCTATAATAAATAATGAAATGTACTTCGTGTACAGGACGGCATTGTGTAAAAGGATAATGGAGGACATATCATTCATTAATTTTAATTGAGAGATTTCAAATATTATATTTCAATTACATTTGTAGTTCCGTAATAGGACCCACTGTTTATTACACGTGTCTTTACAAAATGAGACTCAATAATTAGGTCCTTGAAGACATGTAGGTACCTATGTATTATTATGTCGTCCACGATATCCTTACTGTTCCTTTGTATCAAACTTACACATAAACACAAGAACACTTTAGCAAACGAACACACACGTAGTAGTCTCAAATAGGTAATTGCTGAAATAAAGTGTGGAAAATGATGAGCCACATATATCTTGGGAATATCAGCTGACGACATGTGAATTCAGTGTTTTTCTTTTTAACATAACTTAGTTTTCTTGTGTCGATTCGATACTAAGGACTTAATGTAACCTATTTAAAATTATGTTACATATGTATGATGTATTTAAATTGTATATTCTTAAAAACAAGACACATTTATGAATAAAATCTATTATTTAACTCAGGAACAAATGCATTAATAAATCGTTCAATATACTACATAACTTTTGTGAAATATCGACCTCAATAACCAACTTATCTTATATCTCGACATATATTGTTAATATATTAACAACCATTTATGTACTCACAATAACTTAGCAAGGTAGCCATAATATCTTAAGGAGTAAACTGGTAAAATCTCTCAAAGACTATTCTTATTATTTACTTAACATTCTATAAATTCGCTAACTTTTAAATAAAATACCATCTAATGAGATTCAAGTGGTAGAGTATAAAATTTCTCAAATTATGTTTATTTTTGTCATAAAATCTGTTTTTATAGACACAATATTTACAATTAATGAGTATTGTTATAAAAAAAAATTCGGACTTAATACTATCTGTACAATTATGAGTACGGGGTAGTTATGCATTCAAACAGTTTGAGTAGAGTATTGTTTAAATAAAAAATAAAAATCTTGTGGAATGCTAATCTTTTTTGATGTAGACGTGCTCGCAGCTGGAGCAAATATAATTAAGTAACCTTAACGTGAAGGCAGTGTGTTTAGTTTAGGTTATGTTAGGTACCCATATAATTTTCAGTATAAAACTCTGGCAAGATAAACTGAAGTCGGCACTACATCGATAAATTTATTAACAATAATCGAAATATCTTAAAATAGTGTTTTTAATAAGGAGTGTCTTGATTCTTGAGAATGAATTATTAAAGAAAAAGCCTTAGATGAGTTGGTAGTTATTATTTTACCTACACGCTTTCGTTATATGCGCTCGAAACTGCAGAGTTTTCAGCAACTATTCAATATTAAACTTTTACTAACTAATGTTCGACGACCATCGATGCCAAAGTATAATTGTAACCGGCTTTCTATTTCCGAGGTTTGATCAAATGATGTTTATCTTTGCTGGTAAGTTTAACAATAGAATAAGGTCCGATTAAGTTTTAAACGTTTTAAAAAGCATTTTTTGCTCTACTTTTAATTAGCTAGTTTGAAAAAGAACTGATATAACAAGGGTGCCGACTACGTATCGAAACGTAGCATCACTTTTTTTCGAGAAAGCAGTTTTAACAGATTTTTTTATTTAACTATACGTGACATATTCAGTTTCAATTACAACTCTCAGCATGTAAAATTACACTTAACGGTTTTTTTTTTCATTAATGTAATTATTTCAGACATATTATATTTTAAATAAATGATAAAATAATTTAAGTATATTGATATTGTGTAAAATAAAAAAAATAAAAAAATAGCAATTTAAAAAAAAAACTCGATTGAAAAATGTCTGTCAATCAGTTATATTCGGTCAACATCGACCATTTGTAATTGAAAACAAAACAAATGAAACAATATCACTAGGTCATTCTATAACGACATTGCTTTTGATATGAGATCAATACGCGTTTGACGTGCGGAGGCCGAAATGTCGACCTTGATGCACTAGATGCTGCTTGATTTCAATCACACAACCCAATTAAATTTAAGCTGCTATAAAAATAATTAAATTTAACTCTCTATTTTGTAAAACCGAATCTATGTTTTTTATTTATTATGTATGTATGAAACGACTTCAAAAGGAGAAAGCTTGCATAGGGAGTCGAAACATTAAGAGAGCTTAGCTAAAAACGGCTTGATGTGGGCTGTATATAATAGGTATTTAGCAAAATAATGATAGCTAAACTAAAAAAAAACTTAGATAACATTTTGTACTAGGGCAGTTATAAGTTTGCGATGTTTCTGAGTAGCACGAATATTAAATAAAATACTATCAAAAAGTAAATCTATACTCTACAGACATGAAACTATTTTTATTCAACAGGAATCATGAATAAAGATGTACAATGTGCTCATTTCTCCTTGTAGGAACATTCTAAATTTTTAATCACAACATAGACAATTTGCGGTCAGACATAATGGGTTACTTTTTAATGCAATTCTCGAAACAAATTTCTTACCTAATCATATTTCAGATCAATAGAATCCTCCTACTTTTTTGAAAGTAGAAATTTCAGTATGATTCATAATCGCAAACGACGCATTCATATTGCTTTTCTCATAAACAGAGGTGCTTGAAAGGAGTTTAATATGTCTATTACTGTAAACCTTGCCTATCTATCAAACTATAGATCTGGGCGAGCCCTCGCATTATAAACACAAAGAAAGGCCAATCTTTGAGACGAGAAAGGGAGCACAATTTTAAAGACCGCCATTGGAACAGCACTTGTATTTCTAATTTATAGCAATCTGAGGGCAATCAGGCCTCTCCCTGTATCAGGCGAAAGATGTTATATTGGGAATGAAAAACCGTTCACTGTTGTCTGATATGGACGGTCCAATAATAGAGGTGGTTGCTACAAACAAGTTATTACTTACACTGAAATTTCTAGTAAGCAAACTTAATGGTAGCTTTCCTTGTAAAAATAATAGACCCCAAATAACATCAATCTTCTTAATACCTAATACACAAATGTAATTTTATTATGCACGTAGATTTCTAAGAAAAATAGCTCGAATACTAAAAAGCAACTAGAGAAAGATATAGAGGTTCGATAGTTGAGTAGTGAAAGATGGTGGTTCTGAATGGTCGTTCTTTTACTCTGTTTTTTTTTATTATTTTTAGAAAGTTTGTCGGTCGCTCTGCGGGAGAAATTACGTCGGCGGCGCCGAGCTGTAATCCTAGCGCTGCGCATCATTGTTGGCTATTTAATCTGATGATCGGAGCAACTATAAAAAATATTAGATAATAACATACCAAACAAGGTTTTCATATTTTAAGTTTCTTGTAGATAAGATGAAAAGAATATTAAATATTTTAAGGAGTTCATAAAATTGTTTATCGTACAGAGATTCATGCGATATTTTGGAAACTAAGGAACCAAAAATACCTACTGACAGGTACAAAAATGCATGTAAATACAAATTATTCGTAATAATATTTACATAAAATTAACGACTAATGGATATGGGGTATTGAGTATTGTACTAAAACAAAAGCATCATAATAGCTTAATACGCTAACAATAAGTACGGTAACGGGTGGAATTATAGACAAATTAACAAAATAAGATACGGCTGAGAACTTTCACATTAATCCTTTTGTAACGTCCATATACATTCTTAAAATTACCACTTTAGTAAATTAGCACCTTACCAAAATCATCTGTGATATTTCAGCCTTATTTTGAATCAACTTATCACCATGAACAAGTTTATTTGACTATGATAGTGACGACACAGGGGGCGGACGGGACGTGGTTACCTCTTGCTGGGCTTGGCGGCGGCGCCGGCGGCTGCGGCGCTCTTCTGCGCGATGTGCGTCTGGTAGTGCTTGGCGAGGTGCGCCTTCTGGCGGAAGCTCTTGCCGCACAGCGAGCACGCGAACGGCTTCTCGCCGGTGTGCGTCCGCACGTGCACGTTCACGGAGTACTTGTCCTTGAACCCCTTCGAGCAGATCGAGCAGTAGTGCAAGGATCTCTCCTTCCTGACGCCGTTCGACGTCGAGGTAGCCGCCTGAATGTTGGTGCCCGACTGCGTCTGACTCGTCGGTGGCGAATTTTTATTTTGTATTCTTTTGTATTTTTTGTTGACTGTTTTTGTGCTCGTCACGGTGGGTGACGCTGTCATGATCTGTAAGTGCTGATTTAGCTGCACGTCGCTCGGGATCATCGTCACCAGCTCGCCGTTCACGTGGTGGATGTTGTACACGCTCCGCGTGGGATCGAGCGCCTCCACGGTGCAGTACGGCTGCATAGACTCGCCGAGCTCAGATGTTATTCTTTTTAACTTTTCGTAGTCATCGGGATAATTTGATAGAATATCGTCGACGCTTTGTGTCGATGTTGGATTTTCTCCATTTGCAATCACGGTTGCGTTTTGATTGTCTAGTAATATCGATATGTTAACGTTACCGCTTTGTGGCGATATTGCCATCAGTAGCTCCTGGCTTACTTCTTTACCATCTTGATACATTGAAGGAACATCAGATTTATTGTTATTGTTTATAATGACTCTTTTTAATTCAGTATTAGCATCTGCCTTAGTTTTTTGAATAGTACTATATCTAATAAAAGCTTTTCCTTGTAGTGCGCTTCGTAATAATGATTCGTTTGATTCGGTGTTTTGATCTGTTATCTTCCAGTCGTTATTGTTATTATTGAATTCGACTTGACTTTCTAAAAGAGTAGGAGCAGTAATGAGAGGTGGACTGTGAGGATCGTCTTTTTTATCACTCTGGAATTCGCCATCTTCATAGTTAAATGGTTCAACTTTTACTAGATTACTTGTGCTCAAATCTGGGTTTTGGCTTTCTGAATCAGCATCATCGTATATTATGGCTTCTATTTTTGGCAAATCTTGACTGAATTCATTAGGAAAGCCATTCATATTCAATATGGATTCGAGGTCTAAAGATGGTGGTTCTATATCTGCCGGGCTGGAAATGGAGACATCTTCTTCTTTAACCCAATAGCGGCTTGAGCTCGTTTCGGTAATGTCAGGATTGAGAACGGTCAGTGTGTATATTTGGCCGTCGGTGTTGTTGATTAGCTTGTTAGATATAGTTGTGTCCGCGCATGGGTGCGTGCCGTTGATTTCACTGTCCTGATTCCAATAGTATTTGTTGAGGTCCTCTAACATACCGGAGTCCAGCCGGTCGCGGTCTCGGTCCACGTTCCATATGGAGTCGAAGCTCTCGAGCGTGGTGGGGGCGGTGGCGGTGGCCATGGCGCCCGGCAGGCAGGCCGACGAGCCCGACACGCTCAACAAACTGTTGTTGTTCTGTTCCTTGGGCTCCTCCGAGAGCAACGGATTCGAGCGCGAGTCGGGAGATTCCATGAACACGTTCACAGAACGCATCTGCTGCTTGTATTGTGCATCGGTAACTTCGTTTGATGTAACAAAATCAAAGAAATCCGACTTTGACAGTTCTGGGGCAGTGGCCGTCATGACTACCGTTTTAATTATAACCGAGGACGACTTCTCGGTTCTCTCCCGTCAGGTTTACTTCATCAAGCTCGACGTATTTGTGTTATTTGTTTGTACTACTGTATATTAATATATCTTAGTTTAATATGGATAACCCGATATGACTTGTACTATATTGGCAGTCGCTAGAGCGTCGGTAACTGATATTGCGGTGTGGGGCGTGGGCTAGGGTGCTACTCGGACGCGCCCGGCGTACGAGAGTCTATCGGCGGACCAATCCAATTTGCGAATTTGATCCGTACGTGCCTTTTTCCCATTATTCACGCCAACCCGAACCGTGCTCTTCAAGAACTTATTTCTCGTGGCTTCTGCCAAGATGAACGATGGAATTGGTGTAGTTTTCCATGTTTCCAAAGTCGTATTGACAAAGACAGTGCAGCCGTATCTGAAAAAAAAAGAAAAAACATTATGAGATTGATGATATTCATTCCAATATATTGTTTAAATTATAAGTAGATACGTGCGTTTGATTTACTTAAATGTACAAAATTACACAAAGAACTTTTATAGCGCTGTATATCTGTATGTTTAATTAATAAGATCAGTTCGGTCGTGTCTTTAGATCCTGTACAAAACCAGGGCGAACGAGTCACGCGTCGCGCCTATCAAGCATCGCGGCCTGCGCCTGCGCCGCGCTCCGTCCTACCCACGGCAGCACTTTTATACTACAATTTTACCATTGTGAGAAATGTTGGAAACCAAACCAAACGAAAAGTTTTATTGACATAAAAGCCAAAATGAGATGCAGCTCACGCCTTATGAATTTTAGCACTTAACTGAGTAATAATTATATACTTTCTACATTGTGATAAAATTGTGCAAGATTAAATATATTTTGGTTCTCGTAAGACCGTTTTTTAGATTGTGCAGCATTTTATTTTATATGTGCATTTGCGTGTATCTAGATATAATGTAAAATGAGAAAGGTCTGTCAAACGACACGATGAATTGGAGCAAGCTCGAGGGACCGAAACATGGTATTATGTTACCTACACCTGACAGCTGATACAATTGTAACTCGTTGTTATTTGACGAAATACTATATACTAGTTGCTTACTTCATGCATCATTATTTGTATGAATACTAGGTACCGTAAATAGTATTCCAAATTGTGTTCAAAGGTATCAGAATATTTCAAACCTTGATGGGGCACTTAACGTACTTATCAATCTTATCATATCAATGTTATTGTCAAAAAAAATAATGTTTTAAGTATCAAAATCAGTGTCTAAATTGCCTTAAGATCGTGAATATTTCGACATCAATTGACCGAACTTCTCGAAAAATAATTTCTTGTTGGTAATTTTATTAAGAAAAGTCCTCCTTTCGAAACATACATGATCGTAAAATCAGTATGAAGAATTCTCTCATTTGTAGGTGTCTTCGTATCGTTGTGTCGAGACAAAATAAGTTGTTACCTACGCAACTGTAAGGACCATCTAAAGTAGTACCTAATACTTAATGGGATATTAGGTAAAGTTCATGTAATGAAATATACCGACTGACAAACATTAACATAATAGTATTGTACTAAATATTATACAGGATGACAACATACAATCCGAGTATATATGAAAATAAAATAATTGGTTATTAAAGAAATACCTACGAAACTGGCCAAGTTCGTGTCGCACTCGCGCACAAAGGTTTTTATACCATATCTAGGTATCTGTTGCCATTACAATAGCTACCAATAGCAAACAAATAAAAATGAGAACGTTGTATGAGCGTTTTCTTATAAATATAATTATTTTATCCTATACTTAAGTATTTTTTAATATAGCAATATAAATACCTCTCTGGTATTTGTGAAAACTCTCTAACTATCACGATTCGTGAGATACAGCTTGGTGACAGGCGGACAGACGTACAGAGGAGTCTTAGTAATAGGGCCTCGTTTTAACCCATGGGTACGAAACCCTAAAAAGATGGTTTAGATCTAAAGCAGTCAAACAATATTTAAGTTAAGTATAGATACGTTAAATGTAGCCTAGTATAAGGTCGGTGTGGTTTTTCTGAGAACAAGGTCTGTTAAAGCTCCATAAGCCATTATTTTAACCGATAACTGGCGATTATTGTTGCATTTAGTTTGCTCTTTGTGGCAATCATGATACCAAAGCTTCAAGGTACGTACCTAAACTGTGGTTTAAATTAATGTTTTACGAAAACGTTTATTATACTTACATACTTTTTATGTTTTTAAACATTTATATGATGAAACGAGCCGATAACCCACCTAATGTTAAGTTGCATAACATTGCATATAACAACGTAGTTTTTTGAAATATTTTTTATTTTTTTTGTTTTCCTTTTGGTCTGTCTGTTTGTTACAAACTTTTTTTGGACATCAAGTATTCGGTCTAAAAACTTCTGTAAACAAGATGCAACGAGGTGATTCATAAGGATTCAGCTCTTGCAGAAATTGTAACTAAGAAGGTAAATTTTGATTTTACATTGGCTCGGGGTTTAATCTAAGGATCAGTGTTATCCTGCTTGCGAGTTTTTCTTTAGCACCATGTCGCGTAACTTGGTAGCTCGTATTGAAATAATTCAAGGTTTTCATCCAAGCATCACCGCGGCGGTGGCGTCGCGGCTGCGCGGGCGCATGTGGGTTAACGAGCGGTTGCGCCACGCCGCCGCCGCCGCCGCTGAATGCGCCACCACACCGCACATACTACCAACGATTCACCAATTGGATCACGACTATGTCATGATCGCTATTGCTTGGCATCTCTGTATCGCCGATGCACAAACACAAATCCAAAGATTTCCATTTGCTCACGATTAACGATATTCTCAGAGGTAACCTTCATGTTGTGGTGGTTTTTGCTATGACTTTAATATTCAGTGATTAAAAATTGTTTAAAATAAGCTATTCTTAGAATACTACACAATAACGATTTTTTAAGCTAGATTTCCTCCTTCTTTCTGTGACAAACTTTGTATCACCTCCGTTAGCACACTATTAAACTCTATCACAGTAGTGTAGAGTCTATATATTTAACTTGTTATCCTTAATTAACGTGAAGCAAACGGATTCTTGGTGCAATCTACAATGTTAGACTTTATCTTAGAGAACTATCGAAAGATGTCTACAAAATGCGCTATATTTTATTTACAACAAAATTAAACGGACGATTAGTTCTTTGTGAGAGAGGCGAGGGTTTAGATTTTTTGATAATGATCGACGATAATGCTGATACTAAAATATTTATTGCTTTCAAGAAAATTATTTTCAAAAATTTTCAAACTTTCTTTTTTCTAACTAAACTTTGATAATCATTCTATAAGATCTAATTTTATAAGTTCTGCTAGCCCCAATCAATAAATATGCCAAACGCCACTGACAACATACTGATTTATAATAGCAGACTTATATTAGTGAAGTTATGAATGACTAATGAACGCTAGTTGATACGGAACCAACTGTGGGAAATAATGCAGATAAAGACCAGACAGGCAGGTGCCAAAGCCAAGCTGCACAATACGACATTTGAACTCGGTACCCCGCACGTAGAAATGCCTACATGCCTGGTTAATTACCGCGAGCTTCGTTTGCCAACACATAGAGTTGGTACAAAACATGTACAGTAATTGGTGATCTGTTTCATATCGATCGGAATCTGCTCAGTTACCGTAAATGGCAGGTTGGCCGGCACATACCAGACCGCCGCGCCGCGCCGCCCGCCTGTCCGCGCGCGCGGCTGCCTTGAGCTCACCTTTGACATTTTACTGAAGATGACCGTTTGCTGCGTGCAGCCTTTGATCTCTCTCATACACCTGACTGATGCAATTTTATGCCAGATTATTATGCACACAACTTAGATAGCAGTAAAAGTGAAAATTATAATAACGTTATAGTACTTAGTTTACACCGCCAGCCGTCTCTCGGATACCTCGAATGACATGCGGTTAATTGCGGTTAACGCAATTAAAGGGCTCGCCGAGAAGAACCTCGGAGAAATTGTCTTAGAATTAATATAAATGCCTCAGGGTCTGGATACCTAAATGCATTAGATCACTTTGCAATGACTTACAGATGTGTTATTAAATGATTTATATTCGAATAGTTAACTAAGACTTGAATTCAAAGCGCAGTAGCCAGCTCATAAAACAAATTATCTTAATGTAGTATCTTCGTCGATTTAATGCAATTACATTTGCAATTTAATCACCGTGTGGGTGTAATTACGAACGAAATCTGGATCATAAAATTAAGAGTATAGGTTCTAATTTAAGCTTCGGTTGTGTGCAGATCGCTGCGGCCGGTTTGTATAGTGGCAATGCAGATCAACTGAACTTGTACAAAGATTTATAGCCACTAAGCGCAAGGGGACGGTGCCTGCAAGGATGCACAATCTAGTCGTGACACGTAGATTACTTACTTAGCTAGACTAGACTACATCGAATTCTAGGATATTCATTACATTGCATGTTTGTTACAGGACAAATACTGTAGCAGTTTCCCACGGAGCTACGCGGCGGTAAGCCGTCATTGCAAATAATGCCAATGCAAATCTGAGAATTGTGTATGCCTAGTGTGCCCTACTGAA
Source organism: Ecliptopera silaceata (assembly GCA_932527185.1). Lineage (NCBI taxonomy): Eukaryota > Metazoa > Arthropoda > Insecta > Lepidoptera > Geometridae > Ecliptopera > Ecliptopera silaceata. The sequence continues at coordinate 6,667,059 of OW052193.1, read as the reverse complement.
TTGTAACAATAAACAATGTACTGCAATGGTGGTCGTATATCTAATCTGGAAACATTGAAGACGTAGCTGAGCAAAACTTATGGAAATAAAGTCTATTTTTGGTCTATCTATCTACTTGTCAAACTTCTATGTTATCCATAAAAAAATAGACAACGGACACCTTTGACCTACTAACAGAATATAACAGCCTAATCTTTGATTTTATATACCTTTTATTTACATAATATTTTATTAATTCCTAAGCAAACAAGCACTAAATGAATGAGATGTACGGCTAGGCGGGCGTGGTATACCAGTTACGCTGGTTTAAAACTCGTCTAGTCATAGATTATACGACTTGACCGCTTTGTCCTATTTAAAAACACTTTGGATCATCTAATTGGACATCATTAGAGTTTACGTAATCGAATGTAGTTCTATTCAATCGACAATCAATTTAGAAGACATAATTAAATAAGTATAGTGAAATTGACAGAATGACAAAATGTTTCAAAAGCACAAATCATTGTGGCTTGAAGATAATGAAATAGAAAGTCATGTTAAAGCTTATACTGAGTCACATTGATAGATTTGTAATCTTAAAATAGGTATGCAAAACATAGTAGTGCAGTAGAACTGTCAAAAACGACAGAAATTTTGGTAGGTCTTCTCAATATTTATAAGGGATCACCGAGGGAAACCACTTACTTATATACAAAAGAAAAGTACGAGAGAAAGTATTATAAATAATTATATTAACCGCCAACGATTAATATAAGCTCTAGCACTTTTTAATATTTTTTAATTTTGGTGATACAAAAAATATTCAAATACAAAAAAGGTAATTAGACTAAAAAAATCTTCATGTTTCAGAAAATAAAAGTTAGGAGCCAACCTCGTGAAGCTCTTGTACAAAGTGTACACTCATCTTCATTTGATTGTACCTATATTGCAAATCAAAGTAGAATCAAGCACAGATCGCAGTTCTCCGTAAATATGATTTATCTGTCATCTTCATATAAGCCATTTGGAATATTTTTTGAGTTTTCACAAAGTGCTTTACATACAGTGCAAATTATAAGTCATGTACACAATAATTTGCCCGATATGCGTCAATCACGATTTCGTTTCGAAATAAACCAAGATTGCCCTACATCGCAGGTGCATTCACAAAAAAGAGAAACTGCGGTATTGCGATGTTGGAAAGAAAATCTTATTATCGACATAAGGGGCGATATTCGAGACGATCGCCTGCTCCAGTTACAGAACGCTCCCTCCCATTTGGATCCGGTTCGATCTCGTTTCGTGAGTCTACCTTCACTCTCATGGTGTTTTAATTACTGTTATTTAAAGTGCTCGAACAAGCATAATCGAGATGAAGTTGATATTGTCAAGTAAATATTGTTGGATGGCTTCTGTAGTGCGTGTGCGCTGCCGCCCGGCCGGCATCGACACCGCAGGGCCCTCTCACATCAATGCGTGCAAAATGCTACTACACATGCATCGTTTTAAAATGTTAACATTTACCGATACTTTATAAATGAAACTCTTTAACATTTTATATCATTTTGTCCACCGTATTCTATAACAATTATCCTAAATGAATCATAAAAACTATCCAATTATAATAGAGTTTTACTTAGTAACTAATTATATTCGATTATAAACAACTATAAGGCAGTCAATTTCTTAAAATTTGAAATGAATGTGTCTTTTAAAAGTGCGGAATCATCGCAGAGTCAGACAAAAGACTTCGATTCAAAAGATTTGTTGAATGAACATTTTAATTGTATCTACCTAGGCACTAACAAGGCTAATTAAGATGTTCCACTGTAGGTATGTTTTGAATAATAGTCAGTACTAGTTAGTTCGTAATAGACGTCAATTGATGATAAATATTTTAACATATACACGTGTAGAAGATGAAACATTTGGAATGAAAAGGAAAGTCACAGGTTTACTAATGAGCAAAATAATAATATAAATAGTTTTGTAAAACGATTTGCGCGTTTTATATTTAACTACTCATTTTATAAAAATGTACCGTTCTCATACGAATCTATGCTTATTTTACTTTGATTTAAGACATCAATAAATCACAGATTTTTTTAGCAAATAGTATTAATTATTTCCAAAACGTTTGCTTGTGTATTTTACAGCAATTAAACCGTAACATAAAGTAACTTAGTACAAAACTCAGTGTAATTATTCGTTCAGTATTAAATTTATCTATAGATACTTATAATAAAACTGTAGAGAGGTCAATTCTGTACATGAAATATATTTAAAAAAAAACTATCAGGGGGTGATTAGTGATCGATACTGATGCCAAAAATGCAATCAGTAAAATTTTTGTCTGTCTGTCTGTCTGTCTGTCTGTCTGTCTGTCTGTATGTTCCTTATAGAAACAAAAACTACTCGACGGATTTTAACGAAACTTGGTACAATTATTCTTCATACTTCTGGGCAGGTTATAGGATACTTTTCATCACGCTACAATCAATAGGAGCTGAGTAGTGAAGAGAAATGTCGGGAAGTTACTCCGTTTTTTATGCTTCCGTCGCGTTTGCAGCCTTAATGGTTAAAGTTACATAGAAATCATGTATGACGGAAATATTCTACATTAAATTGTCTAAAAAATATTCAACATCAGCATATGTCTATCTTTTATGGTTGACTCACAATAACACGTGTAACTCCTGATAGCTTAGCAGTTCGGAGCATTCTGATTATATTGGTTTACTCTTTCATTTATAAGAATCTCAGTCATCCCAAATCTAAAAAAGTTAACATGATTACCTATTCAATAAAAAAAGAATCATAGAAATCGGTATAGAAACACCAAACTTATACATGAAATAAGCCATCGCGCCGTCGCACTTGAATACTCAAATCGAGTAAAGTTTGAAATTTGTTGTGTTTACCACTAGATGGCGCTACTGTGCACAAATCCTAGATCGCGCTATCGGTGCGTTTTGGCAATGTGTTATAAGTCGGTCGGTATTTAGCAAGAGTTTCGTTAAATTGAGTTATCTTGATAAGTTATTTAGGGTTGCGTATCCGATTACCGCTTGAATGAAGAATAAATATTTAAAAACAAAATATTAAATATTCAAGGGGGTGCTCATAATCTCATACAAAAACATAATTTACTTAGATGGGTTGTTTTTTTTATCTATACTTATAATAAAACTGTAGAGAGGTCAATTCTGTACATGAAATATATTTAAAAAAAACTATCAGGGGGTGATTAGTGATCGATACTGATGCCAAAAATGCAATCAGTAAAATTTTTGTCTGTCTGTCTGTCTGTCTGTCTGTCTGTCTGTCTGTATGTTCCTTATAGAAACAAAAACTACTCGACGGATTTTAACGAAACTTGGTACAATTATTCTTCATACTTCTGGGCAGGTTATAGGATACTTTTCATCACGCTACAATCAATAGGAGCTGAGTAGTGAAGAGAAATGTCGGGAAGTTACTCCGTTTTTTATGCTTCCGTCGCGTTTGCAGCCTTAATGGTTAAAGTTACATAGAAATCATGTATGACGGAAATATTCTACATTAAATTGTCTAAAAAATATTCAACATCAGCATATGTCTATCTTTTATGGTTGACTCACAATAACACGTGTAACTCCTGATAGCTTAGCAGTTCGGAGCATTCTGATTATATTGGTTTACTCTTTCATTTATAAGAATCTCAGTCATCCCAAATCTAAAAAAGTTAACATTATTACCTATTCAATAAAAAAAGAATCATAGAAATCGGTATAGAAACACCAAACTTATACATGAAATAAGCCATCGCGCCGTCGCACTTGAATACTCAAATCGAGTAAAGTTTGAAATTTGTTGTGTTTACCACTAGATGGCGCTACTGTGCACAAATCCTAGATCGCGCTATCGGTGCGTTTTGGCAATGTGTTATAAGTCGGTCGGTATTTAGCAAGAGTTTCGTTAAATTGAGTTATCTTGATAAGTTATTTAGGGTTGCGTATCCGATTACCGCTTGAATGAAGAATAAATATTTAAAAACAAAATATTAAATATTCAAGGGGGTGCTCATAATCTCATACAAAAACATAATTTACTTAGATGGGTTGTTTTTTTTATATATAATATTTTATAAAAAATATATTGTTGTTGATGAGTACATTTACTTGGGCCAGTTAGCGAGCTTCGAAAACAGGCAGGATAAGGAGATCGATCGCCGCATCGAGAACTCCTGGAAGAGCTACTGGTCCATGAAGCAACACATTAAAGGCGACCTTCCACTTACGCTTAAACGCCAACTCATCGACATGTGCATCCTGCACGTCCTAACATACGGTGCGCAGACATGGTCACCGACTGAAGCACAGAAATCCAGACTCAAGATTTGCCAAAGAGCAATGGAACGTAGCATCTTTGGTTTCAAGCGCATCGATCGAGTGCGAAACACTACGCTGCGTTCGCTCACTGGTATTGCAGATGTAGGCAATAAAACCGCGAGGCTTAAGTGGGACTGGGCAGGTCATATTAGCCGGATGGACCCAAAGAAATGGTCCAAAATCGTGACACCGTGGCTGCCTGAAGACGGAAGACGTAAAGGCCGACCAAAGAGGCGATGGCGGGACGACCTCGATGCTTTCGAGAGGGATTGGTGGACGAAAGCGGAAAGCAGAGAGTAGGATTTGGGGGAGACCTTTGCCCAGCAGTGGGACGAGATAGGTTAGGAAAAAAAAAGATATATAATATACTTACTTAATCTATACTAATATTATAAAGAGGTAAAGTTTGTGTAGGTATTTGTTAAATTGTAAGGGGTAATCTCGGGATCTACTGAATCGATTTTAAAAATTCTTTCACCAATAGAAAGTTACATTATTGCTAAAAAATAAAAAGGCTTTTACGTGGTAGTCCGTTTTGCAAAATGAATCGGAGAAAAAACGGTCGAATGAAAGCGTTTCTTACGAAAAGATGTGGAGCTTGATAATGCCTACAAAAAAGCCACAAGTCAACGACAGCATATGTCTTACTTTTTTATTTAATAAAAATTATCCCCAACGAAGTGGGCACGTGTCAGCTAGTCATAAATAAATGTTTCGAAGTATTGCGGCATGCCAGTAAATTTATCATTCGGGAAGTAAAATTATGACATGCATAAATACTAATGTTTTAGTAAAACTGCATATTATCTTGTAGTTTTAAACAGCGTATTTATTTGTGGGTAGTTCTTTGTTATTACAAGTTAAATAAATAAATTCAAATGTTATACAAGCGTGAGTGGACTTAATCGAGCTTGACCAAATTTGGAAAATATTTAGGTAAGTATACGTGTTCACAAAACCAATAGGAAATATAGTTTTATGAGTAAAACTAAATAAATCTTAAATAAATTTCACTTTTTTTTAGATACTACATAACAAGGTATATAGTATTGTAATTGTGAATATGTCCTTATTTAAAATATTAAATATAATTAAAATATACTAAATACGAGTATATGTATCGTGAATTGAAAGTAGTTTTTATTTTACTGGCAGTTTATATTTTATTATTAACGAGGTATTGTTAAAGAATCGTAAATTTATAGACTTCCTCATTAATACTTAATCGTATTCGCTAAGAATCTTCAACATAATATTAGAAAACACAGTTTAATTAATTCAGTAATAAAGTTCAGACTGCTAGCTTAAAATTTAATAATTTATGAGATGGCTAATCATGTTCTATGGTACATAGTTCTAATTATACTGGCTTTATACATAAATTATTATCATAGATTTTATAGTAAGAGTTTTGGACGACCAGGAAAAAAATGTCATATGTGATAAAAAATTACAAATGTCTACTTGGTTCTTTATTACGCTTCGACTCAGCAATGTCTATTATACTTGTTTATCGAAAAACCCAATACGTTGGTCTACTTAGGAGTATCTTAGATTTTGAAAATATAATTCATAATTAGTAGTCAGCACATCGGTTCCGTTTCTAAAGTCCAGAGTGAGGCCCCAGAACCGCATCAAACTGGACAAATTTATCGACTACTTATATCCTGCACGTAGCCGGGAATTGAAATAAAAGTACTTATAAAAATAGAAATATAAATGCATAAACGTCTGACTCAATGCCAGCAAAGGCAGCAAGTCCCAAACCAAGCAAAGCTTATGTAAACTGATACAATAGTTTAAGCACGTTTATTTTTGTAAATACATACCTACATACAATATATAATAACACCCAGATACAGAAGCACCAGTGTTTGCCATCACACAAATGTCTATTCTTGGATAGGGCTTGGGAAACCGACCTACTACCAACTGAACTGTCGATATGAGAAATACGCTTTGATAATTACATTTTATTAAGTGAGCGAAATTACAATTTGCATTATTTATTACAGTAATATCGAATATTATATGTGCCATATAAGTTATGATATCATGCACTCATGTGGGAAAGTCTTTACAGCCGACTCGAAAGGTCTAGGAGATATAAATGTGTGCCCATGCATAAGTTTATATTGCTATCAAAGGGCTAATTATCTCAATCTAGTAATAATGTTATTAGATATTTCTTGTATTTCAATTTCAATCGCTTGTAACACCCTAAATATTATATTTTTCACTAGATTTCATTAGCTTTCATGAAGAATAAATTCCTATAATACTTTTTGTAGGAATTTTGCTAATTGCTTAATATATTCATCGACATCACACGCTATCTAGTTCCAAACGAAGGTTTTCAATGAATGCCTTTTCTTTGATATAATTGTAAAAACGTGTTGTTTGTGTATATAATCGATATAGATACATATGCTTACTTAATTAACTATTGTTTAATTTTTTATCTTCTTCTAAGAATTCGTATGTAATGTTTGTCTAGTTTTTGCAAAATTTATATAGGTAAGTACATGCGGTAGTGGCCTGTAATTGAAACAACACTAGATTTAATCACTTATAGTTTTATTCTATGTTACTTTAAGTGAACAAATTTATATATAACAAAAACATACACATAGCACATGTGCCCATCGGAAAGTTACTGTTCAAGTTACACACATTTGCGTCGGTCGAGCACTTTGGTTTTCACAGTGTAAATGACTTCAGGTTAATAATTTTCAAGTCGTGATCTCACATCAATATATTTCGCCGTTAATAGTCTGTCCTTATTTATGGGTACTATCTCGTGTATCGGGTTTCGTAACGTTCTTGCAGTTTAGAATCATTTGCATACACTGTGAGCTGTCGATGCGGTCCGTGTTGTACATCGAACGGTCCACGTCTAATTATATTCAAAGAAATCATTTTAGTAACTACTACGTGAGAACTTTTTTGATTTGTACAAATATTGCAAGTATTATTGATAATTCTCAGTTCTTCACAATAATAAATAACAGATAATCACAGTGTGTGACTTTATAGTGGACCTTGCTAAGATCTATAAATAAAAATATTTTCGAGGGTTAAATATATGCTATTTAAAATATTTTAATCAACTATATTTACATTTAATATTATTTATTTCATTTACACATGAACTTTTTTAATTGTAGTTACGTTCAAACGTTACCAATGTTACGCTTAGAAAATAAACAGTATAAAATAATATAGAATATTATGAGCGGTATTGTAATGCAGTCAAAAACAAAGTGTATCATTAAAATACTTGCAATGACTGTGTATAAAATTAGTCCTGTTTATTATAAATTGGCAATAGGTCGCGGATGCTGGGATGATCCAGATACGCGACGAATCCTTTCACTGCACAGCCTTGAACACCGTCCTAGGACTGACCATTACCGGAGCTGGCTTTAACGTCCTATCGATTAACATAGATCTGTACATTCTACCGAAAGATTTAGTGCCCATCTGTTTATTACCTGCGTATATAGTCTATTGTGAGGCATATTTGAGAGCAAATGTTAAGTTGGTCCCAGGCCGCGAGCCGTCGAAAAACGCCGGACATTCTCGCCAATTAAGCCTCGTCAAGTAACGAAGACGCCGAATCCGGCGAGGGATGTGACTGACGAGCTGTTTTGCAATTTAAATCGACCAGAGATCGTTATTGTTGATTACAGCTTCACATTAATTGGTTACAATATTCATGCACTTAGCTTGTTAAACTAAATCTAGTAATTAAATACGTTGTTTACTGCTGATTTACTTAAATAATTTTAATTAGAAATGGATTTGAACACCGCGTGTGTCTAGTTTGCTGTGTAGTATCGTCACGTAAAAGCCGTAGCAGAAGCTTCTATTTATATTAATTTTATGAATACTTAAGTTTTCGGCTATAAATAATATTACTGTAAAGTTATACGGCACAAGATGTGACGATAAAGATGTTCCCATTGTTGATGCTAATGATTCTAACGTGTTATTGTTTAATATGCATAAAATAATAGGTATTATTTTATTGCTAATTTGATACTCTTAAAAACTAAAATATTACGTTATTTATATTTAAACACCTATTAATGTATTTTTTTTAATTTGAATACAGCTAAAGCTCCTTTTAATAATGTTCCAATTTCTGCTCATAAAACAAAAAGGTCACAAAAGATTTGCGACACTATTGTAAGTGTAACTCGTACAGGACATTATTTTGTCATGCAAGATGTATTCTGAGGCTATTGGATCGGACACTAAAACATTTTTAATGTTTGGACCACACGCAAAGCCATTCAGAGGAGCTATCGCAAATAAATGTGACAATCGTAACTTCAATGTTCGTATTTGACTCGAATACGTTAGCTTTACGTAACGCGGCGGCTGTCAGATTTATTCGTAATTGCCCCTCAGTACGACGCGAATAATTTTAGCATGACGCTCGGAAACGCAGATATAAAACGGCATGTCAATTGTTATTTTGTCAGTGACACTCACAGAGCCGCTTTCGTAATGTAAAGCCATATCAATTCATGAGAAAGACAAGTCCTATACGGCTGTAGAAAAACCGGACTTATACGTTTTAATTGAAGGGTCCATTCTTCGAGCCGTTTATCAAGGTAATTTGGGGCTGGTTTGAAGTGAAAACAATTTTATTTTGTTAACTTTCCTTTAATAGTGCTCTATATATTGACATTTATCGAGCATAATAAGAACTCGCGCAAGGTAAAAAGTATTGCTAATTATTCAAAAATATTCAAGGAAGATTTATTACACTGATTGTGTGGCATTTAAAAACGTCTATACAAATAATAAAATAAAATTATCTTGTACACGTGCAAATATAAAAAACACACACAATAAAAAGCAAAAATAGGGGTGTTAAGATTTCTTTTTATTTTTATTTTAGTTGTTTGAAAATGATTATTATTTTTCCCGTCAATTAAACGTAGAACCAGACGTAAAGTACATTTATTTGGACACGTTTATTTGCTACAATATTGTTAACATGATGTAGAGATCACCAAACGATTTACCATAATGTACACTCTCACTTAACTAGCAATCGTAATTGATGTGCGATGGACTTCGTGCCGGGTCGTGTGTACACTGCCGGTAATTTACGTTGTATGTATACGTCGTTTACGATCGGTATAAAGCTATGCATACACAGAAAGTGACAGATTAGACAAGAAAGACGTTTTATGGACTAGAAGTAGCAAGTGTGGGATGTCATAAAATACATAAATCAGTATTCACGTACACTACAGGAAGTTGACATGAGATTATATTGTGATGAAATATATACTTTTTATAAAGTCAAAATTAAATTTGAAGGAACTGTGTTTTATTAAGTTTTCATCTATATCTTCTATATCTTCTATACTTATAATAAAACTGTAGAGAGGTCAATTCTGTACATGAAATATATTTAAAAAAAAACTATCAGGGGGTGATTAGTGATCGATACTGATGCCAAAAATGCAATCAGTAAAATTTTTGTCTGTCTGTCTGTCTGTCTGTCTGTCTGTATGTTCCTTATAGAAACAAAAACTACTCGACGGATTTTAACGAAACTTGGTACAATTATTCTTCATACTTCTGGGCAGGTTATAGGATACTTTTCATCACGCTACAATCAATAGGAGCTGAGTAGTGAAGAGAAATGTCGGGAAGTTACTCCGTTTTTTATGCTTCCGTCGCGTTTGCAGCCTTAATGGTTAAAGTTACATAGAAATCATGTATGACGGAAATATTCTACATTAAATTGTCTAAAAAATATTCAACATCAGCATATGTCTATCTTTTATGGTTGACTCACAATAACACGTGTAACTCCTGATAGCTTAGCAGTTCGGAGCATTCTGATTATATTGGTTTACTCTTTCATTTATAAGAATCTCAGTCATCCCAAATCTAAAAAAGTTAACATGATTACCTATTCAATAAAAAAAGAATCATAGAAATCGGTATAGAAACACCAAACTTATACATGAAATAAGCCATCGCGCCGTCGCACTTGAATACTCAAATCGAGTAAAGTTTGAAATTTGTTGTGTTTACCACTAGATGGCGCTACTGTGCACAAATCCTAGATCGCGCTATCGGTGCGTTTTGGCAATGTGTTATAAGTCGGTCGGTATTTAGCAAGAGTTTCGTTAAATTGAGTTATCTTGATAAGTTATTTAGGGTTGCGTATCCGATTACCGCTTGAATGAAGAATAAATATTTAAAAACAAAATATTAAATATTCAAGGGGGTGCTCATAATCTCATACAAAAACATAATTTACTTAGATGGGTTGTTTTTTTTATCTATACTTATAATAAAACTGTAGAGAGGTCAATTCTGTACATGAAATATATTTAAAAAAAACTATCAGGGGGTGATTAGTGATCGATACTGATGCCAAAAATGCAATCAGTAAAATTTTTGTCTGTCTGTCTGTCTGTCTGTCTGTCTGTCTGTCTGTATGTTCCTTATAGAAACAAAAACTACTCGACGGATTTTAACGAAACTTGGTACAATTATTCTTCATACTTCTGGGCAGGTTATAGGATACTTTTCATCACGCTACAATCAATAGGAGCTGAGTAGTGAAGAGAAATGTCGGGAAGTTACTCCGTTTTTTATGCTTCCGTCGCGTTTGCAGCCTTAATGGTTAAAGTTACATAGAAATCATGTATGACGGAAATATTCTACATTAAATTGTCTAAAAAATATTCAACATCAGCATATGTCTATCTTTTATGGTTGACTCACAATAACACGTGTAACTCCTGATAGCTTAGCAGTTCGGAGCATTCTGATTATATTGGTTTACTCTTTCATTTATAAGAATCTCAGTCATCCCAAATCTAAAAAAGTTAACATTATTACCTATTCAATAAAAAAAGAATCATAGAAATCGGTATAGAAACACCAAACTTATACATGAAATAAGCCATCGCGCCGTCGCACTTGAATACTCAAATCGAGTAAAGTTTGAAATTTGTTGTGTTTACCACTAGATGGCGCTACTGTGCACAAATCCTAGATCGCGCTATCGGTGCGTTTTGGCAATGTGTTATAAGTCGGTCGGTATTTAGCAAGAGTTTCGTTAAATTGAGTTATCTTGATAAGTTATTTAGGGTTGCGTATCCGATTACCGCTTGAATGAAGAATAAATATTTAAAAACAAAATATTAAATATTCAAGGGGGTGCTCATAATCTCATACAAAAACATAATTTACTTAGATGGGTTGTTTTTTTTATATATAATATTTTATAAAAAATATATTGTTGTTGATGAGTACATTTACTTGGGCCAGTTAGCGAGCTTCGAAAACAGGCAGGATAAGGAGATCGATCGCCGCATCGAGAACTCCTGGAAGAGCTACTGGTCCATGAAGCAACACATTAAAGGCGACCTTCCACTTACGCTTAAACGCCAACTCATCGACATGTGCATCCTGCACGTCCTAACATACGGTGCGCAGACATGGTCACCGACTGAAGCACAGAAATCCAGACTCAAGATTTGCCAAAGAGCAATGGAACGTAGCATCTTTGGTTTCAAGCGCATCGATCGAGTGCGAAACACTACGCTGCGTTCGCTCACTGGTATTGCAGATGTAGGCAATAAAACCGCGAGGCTTAAGTGGGACTGGGCAGGTCATATTAGCCGGATGGACCCAAAGAAATGGTCCAAAATCGTGACACCGTGGCTGCCTGAAGACGGAAGACGTAAAGGCCGACCAAAGAGGCGATGGCGGGACGACCTCGATGCTTTCGAGAGGGATTGGTGGACGAAAGCGGAAAGCAGAGAGTAGGATTTGGGGGAGACCTTTGCCCAGCAGTGGGACGAGATAGGTTAGGAAAAAAAAAGATATATAATATACTTACTTAATCTATACTAATATTATAAAGAGGTAAAGTTTGTGTAGGTATTTGTTAAATTGTAAGGGGTAATCTCGGGATCTACTGAATCGATTTTAAAAATTCTTTCACCAATAGAAAGTTACATTATTGCTAAAAAATAAAAAGGCTTTTACGTGGTAGTCCGTTTTGCAAAATGAATCGGAGAAAAAACGGTCGAATGAAAGCGTTTCTTACGAAAAGATGTGGAGCTTGATAATGCCTACAAAAAAGCCACAAGTCAACGACAGCATATGTCTTACTTTTTTATTTAATAAAAATTATCCCCAACGAAGTGGGCACGTGTCAGCTAGTAAATTAATAAAATAATACATTTATGTAGCAGAATACCATAATTATACTTCTGTATTTATTGGTATAACATTTAAATAGGATAAGTGTTTATTTAAAGCTCAGTTTGCCTCTCTTATAATCTTGACACTCAAACCCATTGTTTCCATTGCAGAGTGCTGAGACATGTTTATCTTTAATCAATAAAAATTTAATTACTTTTTTTTTCAAACCAAAAGATACAGTTCTTCAGTACAGTTATAGTACTACTTAAGTAATTGCTGTTCAACATCCTTAACTCAAAGTAAAGCTTGCTAATGTTGTTTATGGGCAAGAATAGCACCTGCAACCTGATCCTAAACCTACATCTCCGGTTTGAGATGGTTAAATATAAGTAGATATACTACATAAACCGATGCACATTTGTGATAAATCGGACACGGCTTACTCGCGAACTAATCTCGAACCGCTGTACAGCAATCAGTTTTGCGAAACTCTGCCAGTTCCCTCGTAAATCCTTAATGGATTAGACTTAAGAAAATATATTGGCTAAAATACTTGCACATAAAATCTGTGCGTAGGTAGGTAGGTATACATATTAGTGGACTGACACAATACACGTACAATAACGCAATGCGTTCATAAACCTGGAACTTACAATGCATTTTGAGTTAAATCTAATTATCAAAGCGTGTAAAGTTAGACGCACTTAATAAATACCTAAATATAAAGTTAAGAAAACAATTCCTTAATCATTTATTTTAAGAATGGGTGTTTTAGTACCGACGAGTACAATACATATAGCACATCATTTTTGATACTAATGAATTTTAGTGAACTTTGGTCACGACTTGTATGCGGAATAATATGTTGGTTTTCAATTCGTTTCATTGTTGCAAACTACCAACATAAATTTAATTTAAGAAACAAAAAGCTTAATGTTTTAAGTATTCCAATAACCGTTAAGTATAACAGCGATCGTTAATTTTATTTTTAACTTTTTCTTCTTCCTATTTAGGAATCAGAACTTTATGTCAGTGCTTGTATGTATATTATGTATGTATATAGTGAAGAAAAATAGCACGAGGAAATCATTTAGACGGTATTTAAAGAGCGTTTGTTTGACATGTATGAATCTTGCACTACAACATTTTGGCAAATAATAAATAAATAGGTAAATAATAAATAATGCTAGACAATCCGCAAAACATCATCTAGCCCCAAGCTAAACAGAGCTTGTGTTATGGGTACTAAAAGATTGACATACTTAATACAATACATTTCATAGATAAATATTTTTTATTATACATATAAAATACCCAGAACACCCGGAATAAATATTTGCAGATCGTACAAACATTTATCCCAAGGCGGGAATCGAACCCGCAACCTCCACGTCGCAGGCGGACCATCGCCCACCGCGCCACATCGGTCGTCGTCGTCGTCATCGTAAATGTATAGAATATACAGGGTGGAATTTTGTAAAGCCACCTGAAGGGGAAGTACTCTTAATACTTTAGATAGATAATTTTACTCAAAGAAAACATTCCTTTATTTTTGAAAAGAAAGAAAATGGCATTCAAAGATTTTTAAAAATTCGCTTGCCACACACGGTAATCGAACCGACTAAAATGTGGAAAAGTTGCACCCTGTACTTTTATTGCATCGATCGTTAGGGTCAATAAGGATGATGAAATCTCTTTAACAAACTTCATATGTTAAATGAAAGGAAAACAATGAAATCTTAAATTACTAATTCAATGGGTCAAGTTAAAGCACTTTTACTCAAAGATTATTAAGAAATGAGTTAAACTGGTTTCCTCGAGGAAGAGCGAAACCAAATAATTCTACAGCAAGATGGTGCTCCAGCCCATAACAGCAGAATCATGGATTGGTATGAGAATGTGAACGAGTTGAGAGTTGAAGTTCAGAATACGATTTATAACATTCACCACAACACGTTATTAAAGGTTACTAGAAATGAATTCGTTAGAAGAATGAATTTGTGTATCCAAGAAAATGGAACCCATTTCGAGCAATTAATTAGTTAGTTAAACATTATTTTAAATAATTAAATTAATTTAAGATTTCATTGTTTTCATTTAATTTATGAAGTTTGTCAAAGAGATTTCATCCTTATTGACCCTAACAATTGATGCTATAAACTTTTATAGCACCTTGTACTTACAAGGTGCAACTTTTACAGATTTTAGTCGGTTCGATTACCGTGTGCGGCAAGCAAATTTAAAAAAATCTTTGAATGCCGTTTTCTTTCTTTTTAAAAATAAAGGAATGTTTTCTTTGAGTAAAATTTACTTCCCCTTCAGGTGGCATTACAAAATTCCACCCTGTATAGCTTTGAAATACCTCTCACGATATTTAGTATGAAAAGAGCAGCTTTCATCCATCGTTTTCATTTTTTCCATTAGAAAATTCTACTTTAGCGAGTATCGAAAGCAGTTTTGACTTTGACTTTGAGCTTCGACAAAGATTGAGAAGTTTGTCTATGCTCACGCTCACCCTCATTTTAGTGAAAATATCTACAATGGCTTATCTATTCGACCATCATAATTTTAATTAATTTTAAGCTCGTAACGCTGGCAGAACATTATCAGATACACTATCACATAAAATAATCAAACTGATCAATCAAATATGCCTGATGATCGTAGTAGTAATATTTTGAAGTGCAACCGTCTGCTGTATTACTTCTTAGATCTGATTAATACATCAATTATTTAATTGACGACCGATGTGGCGCGGCGGGCGAAGGTCCGCCTGTGACGCGGAGGTTGCGAGTTCGATTCAAGCCTTTGAGATATATATTTGTACATTCTGCAAATTTTTATTCCGGGTGTTCCGGGTATTTTAAATGTACTTATATTTAAAATATCTATCTATGTAATAAATTGTATTAAAATCCCAAATTATTAAAAATCACGATCATGAGAAATGAGATTTTAATCTTAAAACTTATAGTTCCCAATTTATTATTTAATAAATGTGTAAAATATGTTTGAATATTTTTCTCCATTACGCAGCAACGAGCAGTTTCTTGCAAATCCTGCTTTATATAAAACAGTAATCAACACCCTGTATAATCCTATACATAATAATACATCAGTGAGACATCTTTATCATAAGTATTTTGAAACCAGTGACTAGATAAGTACATTTGAGTGCACCATTATAAGATTGGCTGGTTATAAGTAGGTAGTGATAGATATAGAATCACTCTTTTGTGGCCACGCCCACTTGAAAGTGCAATGTTGATGTATAACTACGATTAGAAATTCCAAATAGTACTTGACCTGTTGATTGAACTTAGAACCTCTTTCATAAATGTCTGAGTGTGTGATTGAAAAAAACCACACTGCGGTGATTTAAATCAAAACATAAATCTGATCTTCAAAAGCTAGGTATAGTGTTGATTTCTCTTCCGAGAAATTGAAAGTACGCGATTGCTTGAAAAAGACTTCTAAAAACTGGTACTTGTGTTCTAAAAATAGTCAATACATATTTATTAAAACGGTAATTTAGAAATCATGTCATCAATCATCATAAAATAAATAGAATTAGATAAATAACTCTATTGATAAAGTTTTTAAGGATGTCTTAAAAACATGCCTTACAAAGTTTTGTTGGAACGCTGTTAAGATTCTTCAGACAGCGAAACTATTTATTTTTTATTATTAAGCGAAACTATTATTAAGCTTTAATTGTTTCTCTACTGGTTTCAGCTATAGAGAGATCATTCTAATAAATAGAAGAATAATGTCTAAATTTACTCCAATATTAGGTACATTTTGCGGGAGTGGTGGAAATTCTATTAAGTAATTTTTATGACCTTTCAGCTAAATTACAATCATAAAAAATACCTCTAAGACACAAAATAGTGATAAAAACCTGTCGCCATAGTTCTTTAACTTTATTCTGAAATAACACATTAGCAATGCATTAATATGCATTTATCTTCTGCGATAAAGTGGTGTAACCAGTTGGATAATTAAAAAAAACAAGCTTTAGTTTAAATCTGTAACCAAATTAAAAATACCGCAGACAAATAAAATTGAATACGTATAAAAACAAAGTAGTTTTCAATGGCGCTATCGGCCGTAGAGGGCAATCAGATGACAAATTTTGACTTCCGGGCCCGCTACAGACCTCTATGATAAATGGTGACGTTGGTTGATTGACCAAATCGGATACCTGATTTATTCTTGGCTTAATTATCTTTTTATGCAAATGGTAGGTAGTTTTCGCAGATTTTTTAGCGTTCAACTAGTTTTATATTGTTTATTAATTAATACCTTCAGCAAATTGACAAAGCTTATTCGTTGGGGAATATAATTGGTTTGTTGATTACAATTAAAGCCTTCCTACCGACCGACTTCAAAAAGGGCTCGCAAATCGACTGTACGATTTATTTTGTATGACATTGTCTAACACCAATTATAAACCGATTTGGATTATGATATTTGAATTTTTGTTTCGATTAATCTTTAAAAATGTGTTTCTGGTCGTTGACAAAAGATAAAAACGTAAAAAACTAATTAAACGCGAATGTTTGATAGATATTTAATTACGTTGTACGTATGTACAAATTCAAATAAAACATGGAATACATTTATAATTCCATGTATTGCAACCTGAGCAAATAGGCTACTTATTAACTCAAGTTAACGCAGACGAATGGGACTCGGACGTACTAATATATTCCTATATGTAGTTACTCGGCAAAATGCAGCGCGTTTATGTCTTTTGTATGAAATCATGCAAGAATTTCAACGTCTTTTATAAAATGGTTTAGTTGTCTTGTTCGGTTGTTATTTTTACCCTGTGTGAAGGGATATTGAATTTAATTTATACTTATTTATTTATATACTTATTGAACAATCGAGATTTGAAAGATGCTTGTGTATGTATGTATATGTAGGTACGTAGCTATAATCCAATGTCACATGGAAGATATTCTCGAGTAGAATGTAAGTATAAACCGATGTAAATGTGCTCTATATACGTAAAAGTAACTCTTATTACACCTATTAAAATAATACCTGGAAATACGCATGGGCTGAAGGTAGTTCCGTGTCAGTAGACGTCCGGCAAACCTTCAATATTTCCGAACAAACACAGTTGAATCACCCGCGTGCGCGCTGTCTCTAGCGGGGCTGTGCGCAGGGGCAGGGGCACGGAGAGGGGGAAGGGGGGGCGAGGAGGGGTGGGGGGAGGGGGTGCGGGCAGGGGGGTGGGGGAGGGTCGGCGTGCGAACATGCGCTCACGAGGTCGGTGTCTTTTTACTCTCTTTACCTCCTGACATTCGAACTTAATGGATTTGCTTTATTGAAATTTAAGCACAACAACTACCGAGGTAATGGAATAAAATTAGGTTATCGTAACGAGAAAACAGTCTTCGAATGGCCATCTTTATGCTCTCAGCGCGAACGGTCCAATAGGAATCCGAAACATTTAGCATGGGTCGTGCGCTTCTAAATGCTACTCGTCTCGCTCAAGGCTCTACAGTGTTAAGCGTGTATGAAAAGAACGGATATAGGAATGCTCTGCTATCGACGAATACTATTGTTCTTGGCCGCGTAATGGAACAAAATAAAGACAGA
Source organism: Ecliptopera silaceata (assembly GCA_932527185.1). Classification (NCBI taxonomy): domain Eukaryota; kingdom Metazoa; phylum Arthropoda; class Insecta; order Lepidoptera; family Geometridae; genus Ecliptopera; species Ecliptopera silaceata. Next base: position 6,648,898 of record OW052193.1, on the reverse strand, counting down.
ACAGCGGTTTTCGTGACTGTGAGACAAAACTACTTTACTATAGAGGGGTAAGCGAGACACAAAATAAGGTTTATAGGGTCGATGGCCGAGCGAAGGAGCTTAAAATTGGATTTCTTTAGAATTATGCTTCATTTAGGGCATGTCTATCATAATCACGTAATCGCGTGGGCCATTCCTCGAACTTTGTAATATTAACATACATAAGCTGCGCTCATTCTACTTATAAAAATAAATGGCCCAACATACTGATGACAGTGCGACAGTTATAATATAACTCGGCTAAAGTTATTTTAAGTATGTACTTAGGTCCACGATCCATAGATCGTGATCAATCCGTGATCAATCCGCAATCGTGGATCATAATCCACGATTGCGGATTGATGCTTTAACTAAATGTTACAATTTATAGACGAATTATTACTGAAAATGTGGAAATGAAATGTATATTTTCCTAGCAAACGAATATTCATGTACACAATTTACAAAGTTAAATAGACTTCATAACTCATTAATTATTCGCATCGTCAATTACCGCAACGGATCTGGAGCTATGAATTCACAGACAGGTCTATCTTTACAGTTCTAGTGTTAAAAATAGACCGGCATTATAGTAATAGGGGATATCCCGGGTCCTGTGGTGACACGCGTAGCGGGACTTGGCTGCAGTAAGCCCGCACCGTTACGCCGGCGTCCTTGGCTGAGTTCTTTCTTGCAGCAGGTCGCTCCGAACTCGTTCCGCGCCTGCGCTATCGCGTCGGTACCCACTCGGTGCCACTGCGCACGTGTGTTTCCCTGTGTTAGTTCATATCTCTATGTGTGCACTCTGTATGTTGCCTTTACTACGAGAGATCTCTATGTGTGCGCCGGTAATGTGTGCATTGGATTAGTCCTATAACGGATATTACGGAATGTTAGAGAAATGCCTTAAATTCAAGTAGCAATGAAAAATGTGTATGCTAAATACCATTGGCGGCGGTGTACGTGTTATCAATAAGATTATTATTATTTATTATTGGTCTTATTTCTATAATGATATCAGTGGTCTATGTTTTTATTAAGTAAAATACATTATGATTGGAATTTTTATTGTTAAATCTTTTTACTCAATTAAACATTAAACTTCCAAAAAGCCTAATAATGTAATCATTTCTTCGAATACTTCATAAATTTGACAATTAAATAATCGAATTGTAATTGTGCTTTTGTTACGTCATTAGCATTATCTACAAATTGGGTTTGTGACCTTGCGCAATAAAGTTGAACAATGAACGACATTCATTAGATAAATTCAATTCGGTGTGCGTGCTCTCAGCAATATATTTATTCCGGTGTTCAAAAGAATGCTTTGAACGTTGTTATTGTTATATTTTAACTCAATTTCTTTTAGAGGACATTCTACTACATAGTTAGCTTGCCATGAGTTGTGCTGTGAGAACGGTTTATTTTTCCGGTCGTAATCGTCACAGCGTCAAGTTACAGCGAAAATACTGTAATTTCATAAAATCATTAAATTAGTGCCTGAAATCATTTTATTCACCTATATGTAGAAGGAGAAAATGTAGATTTACGTGTTTAATAGCCTATATTTATACTTTCGTACGTATAAAATATATTAGTACCTACACATTTCTAAAGTCTAGTCTCTCTCCATCTGATATCGTTATGTCAAAACCAACGACTACTTCCATCCGTTTTATTTCAATAAATCACTAATCTAAGCATTTATTTATTTAATCAGAAAAAACGATTTAAAAGATAATGCTACGTTTATCAAAAATGATGGAACTTAAATCATACATCGGATATCTCTCGCTACAAAAACATGACAGATAAAAACATGGGATGTCAAGAATCATAAAACCAATGCAATTACTTTGCATTTACTCTACTTTTTAGTTACTTAGTAAGATGAAAAATTGAGGCATTAGACTTCACAGCGACTGGTTTGAGTATATGAGTTTACTCTCATTGGGACTTTGGTGCTGTCAAGCGAGAATTATGGAAATAATAACTGTCTTTTAACCTTGATGTTTGTTATTATCGTTATTGTTATCTGTTTGTGGGTACACGGTACCCATTGCACGCATCTTGCACAATGAATTTTGAAATTTTAATTGACAAAGGTCAGCGATCAGCTTGACTCTTGTGGTCAAACTCAAACTTGAAATTAATAATAAAAAAATCTGAGAATAACCATGAGAAAGCTATGGAACGGAGTTCTGCGTATACTTAAACTAATTGTTAAACAAAAAAATACTAAATGACTTACTGTGAATTAAAATGAGATTTCAAATAAACGTTATTTTTTGGTTTGAATGTTTATCCATCGCCTCATAAAAATACCAATGAATAATGAGGTAAAAGTCTTCACAAGATAATTCATTCGCTCAAACGTTTGACACAAATGATCTTGTGCACATGCGCGCATTTAACTTGCTTATGCTCTGAGATTACAAAAGCCTTTAATTGTATTATTTTATTTTCAGTTTAATACGTGCTCTAAAAAAGCTTTTAATGCGATGAGGCTAATGTGGGCAAAGTGGCGGTAGGTATAAGTTGGGCAAGCGTGGCAAGGACGCAAGCGCATGCCAGCATGGCTCGGCGCGGTATCTCCAGCACGCGAGAGGCCGCAATGATTGGCGATGTGCACTGATACTGGCGGTAAAAACACAGAAGTTAGATTATATTTATTGTATCATGTTGGTTACAATTATAGATCTTAAATTAAAATTAGAGCCGAACATGATCCCGCGGCAGTTTGTCGTGTTTAGAATTTTGTGAACTTTTGCAAACAGAACTCATAGAAAAGAGATAGGTATATGATACAGAAACTTAGTCGAAACGCTGGGAATAATAATAAAAATATAATACATGAAAGTATCATGGTTTTGAACATAGTTTTCATTATAAACGGGATATTTACCATGATCGAAATATCGGGAAATAATCAAACTCACAAAACATGGTAAATATCCCGTTTATAATGAAAACTAATAATAAAATATACATGTATATTATAACATTCCATATAATATACTCGTATTTCTGTCATCTTTACTCCCAGTTGTAATGTTGAATAGTACTAGTAGGTATCACAGCGCGCGCTCGTCAAGTATAAAAAAAAGAGCAATCGGATTTAACCAAGTTTTAAACCAACTTTCATACCATGCTCGTAGGTATTGTTTCGGTATTCTGTAACTAAATATGTAGGTTGATTACTGTCCCGGTAAGATTTAAATCAAATAAAATCAATATATTTTATTACAGTTAAGTTATGCTAAAACATAACAGTAGGCAGCTGTTTTAATATATTTTTTAAACAAATCGCTAAGCTGGATAATAAAGCTTTATTTAGATTTCAAGTTCTCAAATTCACTCCAAAAACGAGAATATAAAATTAAATGTCAAATAAATTTGTACGAAATATGATAAAGTAAGTTTTGTGCTGCTTATTTCACTACCTAACCTACCTATCGCACCATGAATCAGATTATTGTACGAATACACATTTATTAGACGCACACCATGTAGCCTTGTGTGTGTACGAATAGTGTCTTGTCCTAAGGCTGTGTGCGTAACTGAGGTTATTTATTTGTGTGCGTTTACTCACACGCAAAGACTTGAGGTTCAACGTACCAGTCACCACTACGCGAGTTCCTTGTTCCACTTTACCACTGACACTATATTATTATTGTTCCAATGGAGTTTCCGAGTACTTACAGCTTTTTTTACATGCCCTTAATTTAATAGCTCTATGGAATGCGTTGAGTTATATAAACCTTGCTAAGGCTTATAAAACTAATAACGATTTGATAAGATACTACATCAAAGCGCGAGTTATTTATAAATTCCAATGTATAGTTATTTTATGTACAGCGAATGAGGCCTTTGTTGTGAATGCGTCATCTACCAAATAACTATGTCAATGTTCCTGTGGTTATGACTCGAACCAAACTAAACCAATCATATAAATGTAGGTCAACAAATTAAAAATTAAACTGTTTATCGACATTTTGTAATTTGCAACAGATATCTCTTTGAGTGTGCGCTTTATAAAACTTTAGTACAGCAATAACTCGTTCGAGTCGTAAAACGGTTTGTAGTTATAACACAATCATTATACCTTGTTTTAAATAAATGTCAGGTAACAAGCAAATCACAAAGAACTGCCATGGTTACCGAGTTATATTAAATGCCAGACAGCAGGATTCATTACATATATAAATGATGATATGGTAGGGAATATAAATAACTTTATAATTTACAAACACCCACATTTTACTTTAAGCCTATGTCATAATAGATTTGGGGAGCCAAATAATTTGTGGTAGAGCTAAGAATATTTAGTCAAATAAAATGTAGAATTGCAACAAGACTAAAAGAAAAATAAATATCAGTGTTTCATATAACTCTACGCAGTCATTTTATAATAGGTACAAAAGACTTCAACGCGCACTCCGACTTAGTGGATTTTCTCTTGTTGATGGTACTTATTTATTATTACGATAATAATAAAATGTTTTTTTTATGAAAATCATACAATTCATTCAACACTCTTATAAATTTACATACATACATATTTAAAAAAATTTAATGTTTAACATTTAACGCAAGTTTAGGGATGAAATATATATGTAAGTTTGGTTGTGTGTTATACGTTATTAAATAAACAATATTGACTTCTCGTAGAGCACTGACATTTCGAACCCACTACTGGAACGTACGTTTCTGTACCTGAGGGCCTAGTACGAGTTTTGCACATGCATACGAACGTATCGCCTTCGTATCGCAAGCTACCAATTTTGTATGGAAATCCAAGCTTCTCAAGAAATCTGCTAGGGGCGCTGTTTGGATCTCCATACAAAAACGGTGGCGCTCGGCGATTGCGTCTCTACGATTCGTGTGTGCACAAACTCGTACTTGGGGTACTGTACTGGCTGTACCTACTCTATCTACACATCAACACATGCTATTAACGTATGTATTATACTAATAATAATTGGTATGTCATAAAATCACTTTAATTTTCCGAAGTGTAATTAATTGTTTACGAAGCTAATAAGGAAGATACGTGTAAACAGTTTCATCAGTTATTATATAATCAAATTAATAATGGCTTCTTTTAATTGTATTCGCTTTTATCGAAATTATTTGCATACGAAACGGTATTGTTCTTCTAAAAATCGAATCGTAAAATTATTAATTTAAGATTTTTATGCGTGCTTATAACTTGATACTTTATTTTAATTATTTAAATTTAGTCAAACTATTACAATCTAAAGGAATGGAAATTTTGTGTATTTCGTTACAAAATTTGCTTCTAGAGCTTAAGATTTAGAATCATGGGAATTTTGAGACTAGATATCTTTTTTTCCATAATATTGATTTTCAGACTAACCCTGCCTACGTTTCCTAACCTTTACATGGGTCACCATTACTTATTGCCTTTCATACGTAATTTTTTTTATAAATAATATAATTGCATTTTGAAACATATTAAAATTGATGAATTGTCATACATAACAGTTATATTACTTTTTATCTAAAATACTTAATACAAAATGCTAAGCTAATTTTAGTGAACAGATATACGCTGTCTCGTAAAACCGTAACTGGTTTAGCAACATGCCAGTAGCTCGTGTCTGATAGACAAAGTTTTATGTTTTTTGTAGCAGTTGCATATTGGTAGATAAAAATCATTATCATTAACAATCCGTGTATTTTATATGCCTATGTACATTTTGTAAATACTGTTATAATCGTAAAGTTTGTTAATAAAATTGAAACTACATATTATCATAATAATACAATCCGTGTAGTTTACAAACCAATTTAAAGTATAAACTGTTTATCAGCAATTGAAATCCCAGTTGTACAAGTTTTGCTTAGTTTGAGACTAGACATGTAAAATTGTCATTCACAACAAACACCATATTTTTTTTTAAATTGCTCTGCCGGCATTGTATGTTTGTTAGATTTTACTAATAACTGTGAAACATCTATACTTGATCTTGATTAAAACTTTTTAAACAATCGAGTCTAGTTCCCGAACTTAGAAACAGTCTGCCAAACCGTCAATCACCATTTTCCCAGTGTTTTATAAGTTGTTTTTGAGTGTGAGTGTACCTACATATTGCGCGCCTTTCTCATACGAAGAACAGTACCCCAAGTGCGAGTTTGTGCACACACGGATCGCAGAGACGTGATCGCCAAGCGCCGCCAATTTTGTATGGAAATCCAAGCTTCTCAAGAAATCTGCTAGAGGCGCTGCTTGGATTTCCATACAAAATTGGCGGCGCTTGGCGATCACGTCTCTGCGATCCGTGTGTGCACAAACTCGCACTTGGGGTACAGGACTGTGACTGTCTCATATTTTTTTGTTTAATTAATAAAATCATGAGATTTTTAATCACAGACTTTAAAAGAAAGTTTAACATTACTAAAGCATTATTATGCAAAGGAGCAACACTTACCTACCTACATCTAAGACACCGCGATGAAACTTCATTTAGCGAATAATACATATGTTAATGATTCGCGAAAACTGCGAGATCTCTAATTAATTTTATTAATTTGTTGAATCCGATTTAAATATTTCGTCGCAACAGCCACATGAACATGGATTTATTTAATCAATATGTCCATTTTTCTATGTGATTGAACTGTCAAACTCATCATTAACTTGTACCTCAATAAAGATCAACTTCCTTGATGTGGAGTTGATATATAATTTATCTTCTTTACAATTCAGTTTTTGGCTTGTTAATAAATTCTTTAGAATGTCAAAGTTCAATGGTTGACCACAATTTGCTATGATACCATTTTACTTACACCAGAACAACATGAATATTATGTATGGTAGGAAATCACAAACAATTTATAATTGAATTTGTACTATTATCTACATTTTGCATCTTACTCTTGACTTTTGTCACAAGCACGCGCAATACGATAAATATTACTCAAGATATTTATCTATAAGCGAAATGGCCATTTCGAGGAGCATCTTAAGTTACGAATGCGGTTAATGTCTTTTTAATTTAATTTATGATGACAAGTGAAATCTGAATTCCTTATTTTTGTGAAAAGTATTTAAACATCACTTCTAGGTGTTACAAAGTATGTAGGTAATATTGATTTCCACGTTCCGACTAAGTCATACTGATTCAAATGTTTCATGCATTTTATACCAATAATTTTTAAGTGTTTAAAATGTTCTGTATGGCTGATACCTATGTAACTTGAGCTTTGATGAGAAAATTTAAAGAAACCGAAAAATCGACCGAGTTTATTGATGTTCGTTGAATTGAAAACCGCGAAGCCTTAGCAATAAATATTGCACGGTTTCTACATGTTTGTGGTTGACAGCGCGGATTGTAGTCGAAAGCCCGGTTGGCTTGCGTTAATAATCCATTTATTCTATTCATTAATTCAATTTATTGAGGATTCCATTCAACCGGCGGCAGTAGCGGAAGCAAAGGGTGGATGCAGACGAGATGTTTTGCCGCAGCTTGCCGCAAGTGACTTTCACCTTCGCTTAGGTGCAAAAATCATGCAATGCTCACGTCATATTGTGTGCAGAAACTGTGTAATTTCATGCATCCTCTGACAACTTCACAGCAGATTTTTTTAATTGTTTAAACATATTACCTTACGACGCTTTGAGATGCCGAGGGTGTTACGCCCGTTTGTTCCTTCTCTGTAACAACAAAAAATTATTTAAAACCATATTCGTTACAATAATGAAATAAAATGTTTTAATTCATGATAAGTATTTTACAAAAGAATGGATAATACTTTTTAATACTTTATTATGCTTACATAACAAAATAGAGCCTTTGAATTTCATATGATATAAAGCTATTTATGACACTTTTTTTTTATAAAAATAATTGTTATTCTGAATGTGCGGTTTATAAGAAAGTGACTGAATTTTGCATAAACGGAACCTTGGCATGAGTCTAGCAAGTAACAACGACCACATGTTATCGTCATACACGACACCCTAGTTTCTGCATTGAAGTATGTAATACCTGCAATACCGACTTACTATGTATGTAGTAATCGGGGTAACACTCAACCGGATGGATGAAGAAACTATAGTTCCGTTTTCACCATTAGGTATCAGAACCGGACGGACAAAGTGTCTGTATCAAGACCACGGGTAATACTGTGATTAAAAGCTACGCCAATCTATAAATGCGTTGCAATATTGCAATACTTGCTAAATCAAGTAGGTGAAATATAAATATTTTAATCTTAAAAATAGTGTGTAAACGAGTGCGTCAAGCAATAAGATTGCTCGTTATAAAAACTTGAAAACTGGTACAAACTGCAAAACAAAGTGGTTCAAACCGCAGAACCAGTCCTGTGGCAGGAAGCGGCCTCGGCCACCCCCCTTTCCCCTCAGCCTACCGACCACCTGATCCAGACAAAGCGTGTCCTTCGCTTGATGACGCATGCAAGTGCATTGCACTAATAATAACAAGTCCTTTCCATGTCCGGTAGGTAACACACAATATTTACCTACCTTACTTGAACTACTTGACGTAGTGTAATTGCAGGAGCCAACTTTATATACTTCACTAAACTTTTATTAATTACACCAAATCGTTTTCATGGTAAACTGTAGTAAACTTATAAATAAACTTATACCTATAGAACTTAAATAAAAGTAACATTTTCGTGCAGGTATGTATATCGAAGTCAAGCCTGAAGGCGTGCTGCAACGAATCTTTCTGGCCTGGCCAAATAAACGATCTCATAGAAAGTAGAGCAAGTCATTTATTTATTCAGTGCAGCAGCGGGTGCGAGCGAGAGATAGCTGCAAAACGAGCTCATTAAAATAAAAATCCGATTTTCGAGTGCAACTCGCGCAGCGAAATAAAAGTTTCCGACGAAATTTGCTCGAGTTATTCCAAAAAAGGCGCGTGGAACGCCCCCTGCGACGAGATCGCGAGATACAAGTGCGAGGTGAAACCGACCGCAATAGCCTCCACAATACTCCACATGCACGCCGTCTGCACAGCCTCACGACCGCATTTGCGTTTACTTTCGATCGGCGACGTAAACCATATGCCAATAACGCTGACAACTTTATATATTACACGTCACACAACTCGAGCTGAAGTCCTTTTTTTATCTGAATAGATAAATTTCTTTTCCGCATTACGATGGCTGTTTTCACTGTAAGAAGCGAGCCATTGTCTGAACATTACGCAGCTTAGCGTTGCATTAAGCGCACGATACAATGCAACTATATAATCATAGTCACGAGTCACGTTATCCACACGCGCATTTGCTATGTAAATAGCACCATGCACGACATACCACCGTCCGACTATTTCATTTTATCAAATTTTGTGAACGTGTTTTGAATTAATTTAAGAGTAAAATAATTCGTATCGATTGCTAAAAAAATTGTTTAAAATGTACCGATAGTGTCTTTTTCTACATTCCGTGGCGCCGGACGCGCAAATAATGAACTATTATTGCCGTATACATTTTTAATTTTTCTAATGCGTTTCTTCTTATTAGCAGGGTTAAAAGTGGTTACAGCGTGACTGATACTTTAAGACAGATTTGACATGCGCAAAATACCTAAAAGACACGTCGCCTTTCACAATCCAGTTCTTTCAGTTCTTAATCTTTGGATTAATTAATGATCTTACTTAGCAGAAACGAGAACCCATTACTATACATATAAACATAATTACTCATAAAGTTATTTTAGACTGCAAAATTAAAACCATTTGTACTGCATTTGTGTCAATTATTTTGGCAATACTTTTATTGCGATTATTAAATTGTTAGTGACTTGATTTTGCAATTTGTTTGACTGACCCAGTTTTTTGTTTAACGATTATCAAAACAGTAGCAGTCATTCGTTTTTTTTTTGATATTACAAAATTAATTTTATTTTATACTCATTTGAGATTATTGCAAATATTTTCCATTTCTTAATTTAGATTTTTGAAAGTAATTTTTACGATTGTTTATATAATGTAAAACATAATGATTTAAAGAAGATGTTGCTACACGAACTACATTAGCATTCTCTGTCTAAACAAAACTAATAAAAAAAAAAACTTATAAAAATAAGATGTTAATTATGAAACACACATAATAAAACAAAAAACTATATTGAATCTATACAGAGGTCCATGACGTAAAAATGTGATATGTAATTGGAAACGTATCGGTATCGGTAGAGTATCCAATAAATACATTGCACGGTGACATTGCAATGTTCGGCATTCGAGCTGACGTCGAACCGCAATGTGACTCAAACACACTATTGTTTCGATACGTTTACAATCGTCAAATTTATTCGTAATCGGGCCCCTAGTATCAAATGTTTTTAATAGGAATAGTTTGTGTTTACTGAGCTTTTATGTATGAGCCGTGCGTGACTTTTCTTTCAAATGTAGGTTCTACCGATGAAAAAGCCAAATCCTAGAAATGGCAAATACGCGTAAACCCAAATACGTACAGTAAATATTTGCGTGGTGTTACAAACTTGCTGTTAAAGTAAGTGTCAAGTCGCCTGTGTGTGTGCTTGTGGTTTTGTTGACAACGGTAGCCGCGTTGTCAAACAATCAATGTCAACTTAAACGCTATTTCACTTTAAATTTATTTTCCTCTATAAATTATTTCTTAAACAGACACAACATAATTATGTTGTTTTCATATCGTAATAACTAATTTGGTGTATATAAGTAGGTACACTATGAGCAATCTAGTTCCCATAATACTAAAAGCTGTGCTTAGTTTGGGACTAGGCGAGAAGTCTTTAAATATTATAAAAAAAATGCATATATACTGCCTAAGTCTTTAAATTTATGTATTTAGCGCTTTTTCCAAAAGTATCCGAATCGATAGCTTCAAGAATGAACTACTTATTAATTTTAGTACGAATATGGACAGTTACGCATAGTTCCGTATTGTAAGTTTTTCCCGGAACTCGATTGATTGCCACAAGGATATCTACAAGGACCTCAAAAGGACGGAAAAAAAGCCTGCGGCGGTACCTACGTAAATACCTACCGCAATTAAACAGATCAGGCCCGGCTGTGGTTTTTTCCAAACCCGAGCACGAGAAACCCCATTTCGATAAGGTTCTGAATTATTTGATATCAACTCCGGTTTTCCCCTTTTATTTTGTACAGTTTTTTTATAGTGCTGACATGTTATTTTGGTAGATAATACTTATAGTTGAAACTGATGTGAGCGTGATAATTACAAAATAAAAAACTTTAAAATCCACTATTTAATTTTTTTCGGTACATTTCAATAATAAATGTTTAAAAACCAAACCAAAGTCAGATGCTTAATTTGGTAAAATAATTTCAGGTTTGTCATGTTTGTGCCGTATTGCATATACATATTTACAAAATTGTATAAATTAAAGATTTATATCAAATAGAAATCGTAAAATAAAAGTTTGAAATGCCTAGCGAAATAGTGTGCCTATTATATTAACATAAATAGAAAAAATACTAGGTACTAAATTACTAGATTATTTAGTTTTAAGAAACTGTGGAAAGCTAGAAAAATAAATATGCTCCTAGCAATATATTTAATAATGAATTGTAAATTTAAAATCGACGTTCATTGACGAAATATTTGGAATGCAAAATAAGAATAACTTTATTTTAAGAAGAAAGTGCTGTAATAGCTTTTGTTTGGAATCTGCGTTCCAAATCTGTAACCTCAAAAACTGTAGAATGCAGATTCCAAATTCCTATATACATAATGTTTTGTGGTGGCACCATTAGCTTTTACATATTTTTTTATTATGGTTTAAACTTAAAATATAATAGGTGCGTTATATTTGAAAACTTTATTTTAACAGTATCTCCATTTAACTCGATTTATACTCTTAACTAATCGATTATTCTGCAGCGACAGTCTTGCAATGCAATTCAATTATCCAGATATTGTAACAATGCGAATTGGTATTTAAAAGCAGGTTAGCTGCCGATGATAATATATCATGGCTGCGCGGACACATCCGCCAAGAACTGTACCGCCTGTACCTAGCCGAGTACGATCAGGATCGGACCAGTCACGAAACCGCGGTTTGTGATACGAATAAAATGCACTCTCAGTGTAGCGTCCGGCTTCTTGCATAATCAATCGTCAATAGCTGCGGTTAGTACTCGAGCTTAGTACCTGCCACAACAACGCAGGCGTTACGTACTAGTTGCACTGCGGTGAATTAAATAATAATTGCTCCTCTATTATAAGGTCAAGAGAGCGCAAAATAGAGCGCCCACTCAGTTCCTATACCGTTATAGAAACATTTATGTTCATTGCACCTTTATTCATTGCTTGTTAACTAACTTATTTTATACGATAAAAAATACCATGTGACGTAGATTTGCACTTTACCAACTCAATTAGAAATAACTACTTGATTTTCGCACTGTGTTTTTAATTTAGTAAAAACTTCCCCGTCAACATCCCAATTGAGTTTCTAATTAATTGTGTGCGATCTTTGTTTTTCTAATTCTTGTGGTAGAGCACATTGGTCCTAATATTTTGAATGAATTCTCGAAGACATTCCATTCAGTCGTATTTTTTTATATTTTACTAAAGCTAAAACCTACCTGCCTTATATCTAATTTTAGTTGTCAATTCAGTAATCTATTTATTGCCAGTATTTTAAGTTTACCATATTTCAATTTTGTATAGTCAATGCTTTCATATATTAGAACAAGAAGTCGATAAGAGTAGCGTGTGGGCGCCTGATCGGCTAACCCGTTTCTTTGCATATCGATGCGAACTGCAATGGTAAATTCCATTATAAGTGAGAGTAGCCGTGAGTGTACTAGTTGATATGGTTTTACTTGAGCAAATTCATCGTCATTATCGGTCTCAAAAAAATAAAAAGTTGTCAGTTGCATATATTGCATTTGTGAAAATGACTTTCGATATTCAACTTTAACATCGTATTTTGATGGGCTAGTAAGTTCATACATTGTATCTTACTTAACCTCTGAGGTAGCCTCTCATTGAATTTCGCTTAACCTACTCAATTGAGTTATACAAAGTAGTTTTATTTTATCCAATTAGCTTTCTAGATGGTAAGTACTTGTAAAAATCACGAGAGGTTGGCGTTTCTCCCATGCTTTCAATGGTGTATTGAGTTGGTAGGTTTTATTCAAACTATACATAAGTAGGTGTTTATTAATAGATTAAACTTATAAGTTTCGAAAGTTGGTAAAACTGTTTCATATGTATTTTATATCACAATGTGCATTTTGTAAATACTGTATAGTCGTAAGTTTCTTTAAAAATTAATATCAATCTCTGACAAAGACAAAAAACTACAGCAATACTTACCAAAAACCACCTAACATTGAAATAATAAGCTGGTAGGTAAGTCAACGATTAAAAATGCACATAACTAACGGCTGGTTTTTCGAACGATGATCAACGAAAAAATCAAATACATAATTACTATGTGTCATACTCGGATCAATCGTGATTTGGGTTTCCAGAAACCGGCCGTTAGGTACTTTTAATTCTTGAAAATAGCGAATTCAAAATTATTCTGTTTACTGGGTACGTGCTGAATACGCCGTAATGGCAAAGTACTTTAATTCCAAGAATTCAAAATGAATATGTCAAAAATCTCAAGCTAAAAACGCCGAAGGTCGTTGATACTGCCGGTATGTATTGATAGTACTTACGCATGAGAGTCAAACAATTACGAACAGTAAACATAATAATTGAGAAGCCTAACTGTACAAATAACAAAACTGTAAATAGTTTACAAAACGGCGGGAAGTCCAAAGCCTATGGCACTTCTTCTTCTTTTTCATATTGCTTCTGCCCGTGTTTATTTTTAAATCTTTTCAGCCAAGTCAGTCAATCGTCAAGTAGGCTGTCATTTATTTTTAGAGGAAGATGGAGAATTTTCAAAACCTATGAAACGAGTTCTATCAAATCCCGATATCACACTTATATAATGGTCACACTCACTACAGTCAGTAATTGTTCTTTTTTTCTTTTTTGGTTATCTTTATTATTTTGCCACTCTAGACTAGAGTCATAAACATTTTCTGGGAAATGAAGGTGGTAAAGAATATGGCCGGTATTATTTGGAGAATCAAAGCTACACGTTACTGAAGTCAGACCGTGACAAATATTACTGTCGCGTAGTCTATAAATACTGTAGCGCCCCATTAACTAAAAACTATGTATACGCAAAAAATGAGTTAATTTTTGTACCAAAACACGACAATTTGAACCCGTAGGCAACAATCGGTCCGTACTTAGTTACTTAGCTATTTTTTTATACCGAGTAAATTAAAGATTTTCCTTTTTTTTTTTACCTGCTACGTTTACCTGTATATGAAATCCAAAGTTCGCAAAGTATTCAATAACCCTTGTGAATCACATGTCATGTCATTAACTTCTCAGGTTTGTTCAACCTTTGGTTTATTCACACCACAACAGTTGGTGTGGCCTAGATGCTTGATCTCGATAACATACTTGGAGATTCTTGGAGCATACATTTTTATGCACCAAAAATTTTATATATATTTATAATGAAAATGTTAGAACTTACTAACTTAGATCATTTGTGACGATGCCACTTTGGTAAAATGCCTAGTTTATTATAATAAGGTCATAGTTAAGCCCTCCGTAAATGGACAATGCACATGCTTGTAAATTTATACGGAAGATAATGATTCTTTAATTGTGTTGGTATAAAATAATTATTCATTAACATTTCACACACCGCTATCTATTTCGCAACTAAGCAAAGGGAGCACCTGATTAATACATATACATATTATATACTTTATAGTTGTACACACGGCAACACTCTGACCATCACATCACTATTGTTTCCATAGCGCGGAAGGCAGAGCTGAGTTGTAACGTCTATCAAAAGTGATATTCAAATATATTCCAAAACCACTACATTGCGCTGGATTCAACATATTAAATCATTGACAAAGCATGCAAATCACGAATTAAATGTCTACGGCTGCACTTTGACATCATGTTGTATCCTTAATGGAATCAGTATTCATGAATGTATTCGCAAAAACTAAATCAGTATGGAGTCAAGCCCAATTAAATGCGTGGCTTCACCATCTTTGTGCCTGTTAGTGCGTCTTGTGAGGTTTTGTACTTAGACGCATAATAAAAGACTTGACATCGAAGCATGAACTGAATCCTGATGTGTGAATTATCAGACAAGATTAAACTTCGAAGCATAAAATAGGTATAAAAATACATTTTTAAATTAAAATGTTTAGAGATATTGACACAACGCTATCTAGTTCGACACTAAACAAATCTTGAATAATGCCTGAATGCTGACAATATGAAAGTTTAAAAAAAACTACTTAATATTTTCTTAACATTGATAGTGATTAAAGATGTTGGCTTTAATCTAAGAATTTTTTGCTTGTAATGGCTCTTTGGTCCTAATCGCTGCGGTTAATATGATGGATGATTGGATATTAAGGTGCTCGTTCATTTTGCGTCACGATCACTTTTCATTACAAAAGACATCAACGCGCATGTTCGTACTTTTTTTTTAGCGCTTGTTCCTAATCTCCTCATCCCATTATACAGATACTGTGTTATGTGACTAAACAATCTAAATATTTGTATATAAATGATTCTATGGTTCATTTCCACATTACTCTGTGATCATCACCGTGCCAGTTCTCAATCGATACAAGGAGTACAAGCCCTTAAAAGATCATTATAACACCGTTACCGGGATTTCAAATATTTTAGTTCAAACGTCTGCATTATGCGCGATAAGATAAGATAAGATAAGATAAGATAAGATAAATCTTTATTTGTCCCCAAACAACTTATGACAAAATGATGATTCACTAATATCTGCTAAATCTAACCACAAGTGGATGACAAAAGCGTTGGATACGCGTAGGCAGCGGATTATAGCTGTTGATATAGCAACGGTACCTACACTACTTATATAAACAGGAAACTTGCCCATTGTCGCCTATAAAAATAAGCATGAAACACATTTTGTAAGTGGTTTATCTGAGTACGTAAAAAGACACAACTTCCTTCTTAAGTTTTTAAAAGCTTTGCCGGACTATTTTGTAATTACGATTACTCTTTGCAAATACATCAATACCATATATAAGGTTGGTAATCAAATTTAAAAAAATAAATAGTTTTAAATCCAAACCATATAAAACCATACCAAATGCAAGTAATTCAGCGGCAACAGTTCAACCACAACCGGATATCCCTCGCTAAATGCACAATCACACTAACACAAACTCTCACGAATTTTTCTCCCAACGCTTTCACGTCTTCCACTAATTATTATCCACTTTATCGGGCATCTTCAATTTGATTTACGTCTGGCTCTTACACAGCTCAATTGGTACACTTTTTCTTTTCGGCAAGGTAATTTAAGTGTAGGTTAGATGTGAGCCGTACCAATAGCAATAGCCACAGTCGCGACCTCCTTCCGAGCTCTATTACCACAAACTGGGGATAATTAGTTGCCAACAGACGATGCTATTACGCTAATACAACACGTATAGACTAATGAGAATTTTGAACTTAATTGCGCGTTCTACGCCGAACGTTACTAACTCCTGCTTGCATAAACCAAAGATAGCATAAATAACTCGGGTTAAGTTGTTTATTGTTATAGGTAAATAAATGTCATAGCTAGAGTTACTCACGAACGGATAAAGTTTTGTATTTATAGTTGCTGTGGAAGGATACGTTTTCTTTTAGTGTAAACAGCTCAGTTTAGCAATTCATTTTATTTAACTTTGAGGCATTTTCGTTAATATTTCGCTTGCTGCTTACTACATTGTTACATGTTGTAATTTGTTAGTTGTTGGACAAGAATACAAAATATTTAGACTTAATGTGACAGAGGCTATTATAGATCACAGGTAACTGCAATACAATACGATGTATTCCTAAGCTTTAGTAAATTCCGAGACCACAAGCCATAAAATACTTGAGTAACTATCATATTGACTCTGCTTTATGCAAATTGCACATTTATGCAAAGGAACCTAATACAGACATCAATTCAGGATTGAACAATGCAACTAGGAACAGCCGACATTATTTAATGGCGATGAAAGCGGTCTTTGCTGCTTGGTTTCTCACATCGCCTTCAAAGGTAAATCTTTCATACATTACTGGATATTAGCTTCTTGTTGTAAGTACCTATTTAGCGTAGCGTTATGGAGCTACTAGTAATAAAACCAAAACAGGATCGAAATATTAAACTCTCTTGATTAAAAGTCTAAGAATACTCAAACACAATATTTAAAAAAGTATTTTTGATTCAAATGTTGCACATTTATTCTCTTTAAAAAAAATATTATTTATTTCCATTATTTTTTTTCCTCTATACATATAAATAAAATAAATAATGCTGGACAATCCACACAACATCATCTAGCCCCAAGCTAAGCAGAGCTTGTGTTATGGCTACTAGAAGACTGACATACTTAATACAATATATTACAAAGATAGATATTTTTTATTATACATATTAAATACCCAGAACACCCGGAATATATATAGCATAAGTAGGTACCTACACTCGATGTACAATATTGAATACAGAAGTTTAAAAGTGACATTTTAGTATCGGAAATAGATGCTTATTTTAGAAAAATATATTGCATTTTGTATGAAATAGTACTTACTCATAGATTATTTTGTCATTCATTCTTTTTTCTCCTTTACATTACAAGACTTTTTTTTATATTGAAAATAGATCAAAACTTACAAATTGGGGGTATTCTATAAATGTGCCTAAACCCAAAGTTTGTCACTAATTTCTACATTGTAAACCAGGTTTATATTGAAGTGCAGGTTGATTGGCCGATGGCGATGTACCATGCACGCCATCTCTCGCCTGTTTGTGATTGAGTGAGTCATTAGTCATTACCGTCAAAGAGACTTCGATCGTGAGAGCCGCTTCAAACTAACAGCTCTATTTTCAAAGTAAATGAGCCTTCACGATTTTAAGGCATTAGGCTTTCTTTAAGTGATAGCAGGCGTGATCATTTTAAAATATAAAATAAGTTTGTCGGCCTACATTCGAAATTATATCACTGCGAGTATTTATAATATCATTCATAGATATAGTTAAGTGTTTATGCAAATACTCAACTGGAACTCAAATTAATTGGTTTCAATTTGCTGTGAAACTAATCTAAAAACGCAGTTTTATAATGCCATTAAATTTCATTTTCCGGCAGGTGTACCTAGGTATGCATGTTTCATTAACCGTAAACAGCAAAAAATTTACAGGCACAACAAACAAAGCACATCTATTCTTACAATAAGATTCTCTCAATAGCCCCGTTGACCCACCTACTTTCGGACTTGTTTAGTCGGCTGCGATCACGTGGTTCACGAACGGCTTTGAATCGCTAATACATCGAAACCAAAAGTAAGTATGCAAATATTCAAAAACCAAATTGAATGAACAAAATATGCAGAATCCACGTTGATATAAGCCAAAATATCGCAGGAAAGGAGAATCGACCGATCATGAAAATGCTTCAAATACCGTTAGCAATGTTGGGTTCAATTTGTTTACCAATGAATAATAAATTGGTTCAGTGTGTCAAGTGATCATTTTAGCACGATAATAGAGCAAAATAAGGCGTGGGCGCACCGCACAGCACTGTGCTTGCGCGAACCGGATCTAAGCTACAGATAAATCATGCTGCGAACGAACCTCGCACCTCGCCCTCCGCACCCCGCACCCCCTGCAGTCTGCTCACGCCGCAGACATCATCTTACTCAGTTAGCCTATTTTCAGGCACAATTGAATAAACGGTGTTTTTGCTGAACCAGCACAAGAATGCAGCTATAAAGATATTCGACCTACCGGTCATAGCAGCGCCATTATCACAAATCTAATGGAAAAAATATACGGCTCGAATTCAGCATGATATCGACCTTTCAAAATCTATTGTACGAATATCGTGGCTCAATTTGATATTGTTTCACTTCCACGAGCTTGAAATGGCAAATACCTACGTATGTAGATAAGTATTTACGATGCTATATAAATTGATTTGAATATTACCAATACAATTATTGGAAATGTCCAAGCTGTTTTAGACAACTGTTCAAAAGAATATATAAATTAGATTCACCATTCTCAAGATCCTTATGTACTTACAGGAAGTTGAGTATTTACTCAAAACGTGATATAAATATACAATGATGAACGACATTATTTGATATAAGACATATTTTGGACTAATCACAAGGTATATTGGCTAATCTAAGCTGTGCAGAAAACTGGAAAAGAAATTTAGAGTTCGGCCATCTCATAACGGTGGTCTACAGTCCAGAAAACAAGGAAAGCCTTATAAAACAACACCAAGCGGGTGCATAGGACGGTGCCACATGAGAAAAGATCAATGTACATAAAGAGTCTAACAGTATTCAGTATATAATATATGATAGCTATTATATTATATAGTTTTGTTGCAAAACCAATATATTTAAACTTGTAATACAAATCACTGACACGGCACGACGCATTTCTGTAAACGGACGGTGTGTCCAAAATAGTCCAAATTTTAATTCCATATCAATTTTACGTAACTTTTAAGACACCATGAAAATCTGTATTTGAATGATTTATAATACTGTTGATCATATTTCTTGCTACAAAAGTAAAATTGAACTATACTAAGTAGAGATAACTACAGACTAGTTGATTTTCTACCAATACATTCCATTTGTTCAGAGAGCTAAGCACCAGATTACACTGGAGCTTTTTTCTTATTACATAGTTGTCATCTTAGCCTAAGTCAAATTCATACGACAAGCGTTAGGTAAACTGTACGTAAGTGTAGTAAGACAAAGACACACAAGGCAAGAGACGCGTGTGTATTGGCGTGGTCGTCGCCCGGAGCCGGCCGCCGCCGCGCGGCCACTGCACTCGATTTCACTTTTATTAGCAATCCACCTAATTGGATATCACTGTTGCGGTTTTATTTATTTTGCAGATTCATCTGGGCTGGGACTCGTTTTTGGAAGTTCGTGATGGAATAGATACATAGAAGTTCAGTTTGGCAGGAGAAATCTGCATTCTTAGAGTGCTTAGAAGTCGACTCGTGAGCGAGCTTACAAACACGTTATCGGTTTTCTAGAATCTGATATGTCATTTATGTGTATCATGTGATTTTTCGTGTACAATAAAGAGTTTATCTATCTATCTCATTTAAGTTAAATAAAAAATACTCTTCATATTTTTTACATAACAGGACATTAGGCAGTGATTTAAATAAGTACACAAATGTTTCTGATTCTATCTGTAAACTCGAAGGCTGACCGCGTTGCCTGGAAAAGTACAAGATAAATTAAGACTTAATTCATACCTGAAACTGTGCTTGTAATCCCACGCTTGAGAGCTCAATGTAATGACATTATCAGAGTTTTTGTTAAGTAAATATATTGTCAATTACTGCAATACTTTTAGCATTTTACACTAAGCAATAAATAAAATCACAGACCTTCCATGCAAATATTATCGGTCTATCTTATAAAAAGTTAGCGCAGACTTGATGTCTTGATTATCATACGTAATGGTGACATTATGTCAACGCTAACTTTTTATAAGATAGGGGGTATATAATGTAATTTTACATGTGTTGCTATAAGTTAAGTAAAATATTCAAATTAAATATAGGAAGTAGGTACTACTAGTGTCAAGGACGTCTGCGACGTTATCTGCATGTTATAAAACAAATGTTAGTGAGTTCTTATTCGAGTCACGTAAGAACCTAGGTTTTTTTTAAAACAAAGACAAATGGGTTTTTTAAAATAGACATGAGCTCATGAGATCTTAAAACATCAAACTATAGTTTATCAGCCTAGTGTAAAATGTAAGTACATATAATCATCACTTTTCTGTAAATAAATACTTTTAGACACATATCCAATAAAAAATGTATTGTACATGAAAAACTTGATGGTAACAAGCATAGATATTATATAGATAGAATATGACACGGACACTTTTTATAATATTTTTTTAATCCGTATTATGCTCTGTACAAAAGAGTTTTTAATAGTAACTCTCTAAAGGAACTTCTTTTTTTCGTGAAACGAGCAGCAAAAATATTACCCCTGGAAAAAAAAATTACATCGGTACCTTTAGAAACAAATTTAAATTATCGATTAAAAACAAAATAATGTTGGTTGAAAAAATACTGTTAACTAGAGACAGAGAGAAACGCTAAATCATTTGTTTAGCTACATCTTGGTGTGGATGGCTGACCAGTGAGTGTTGACAAGTCCTCTAAAAACAAGGCCTACAATATTAAAGAACGATTGTATTACATTTGGTCAATGCAGACCAAATAAAGGTAGTAATTTGGCCATTTAATTTCCGCATCGCAGTATCTGAAGGACTTTGGTAATTAGTTCGTGTTTATAATATCGATTCAGGAATTATTGTGTAAAATAAAACTGTTTTCGTAATAAAATGGATATAATAGTTTATTTAACTTTATATAGGAAGAACAAAACCACAAACTTTCAAACAAAATCTTCAGCAAAGTGGAATAGTTTACCTACGAAGCTACTTGAACTTAAAAAACAGGTGGGTGCCTTTGAGTGCGTCAGTCAACACTACACAAATAAAATAAGTGGACACTTAACTTCCTATATTTACGGCAGCAAATTTTCTAACGCATATAAATAATTTTCACCAAACCCTTAATTTCAAATGTATTTTCAGAAATATGAAACTCAAAGGTACTCATAATTTAATGTGATTATTATATTACTTAACAATAATCACTTATTGCTGTTTCATTGGGTTATTAACGGTTTATTATTATTGGTTATTATATATTAATTATTAGAGGTATTTTGTGTCATCAAAAACAACTAATTAATGTTAAATTCTTAGATAAACCGGAACTGTTTATGTGTACCTACGTCGATCATAACTTTCACTTACACTCTATCATCGGATATTCCAACAACAAACCAGTTCTTGCTTTTTGACACTATCTAGCTAAGTAGTAGGAATTTCTTTCTACAGAACTTTTAGCTCTTTTTTACGCCTTAACATAACATGTTTATCATACTAAGATACGCTACCATATTTGAATTCAATTTAATTATAATAACTGACAGCTTCGTAATAAATTACAATTTTGCTGATAGAAAACTCCAAATCAGTGGTATATAAACTATATTTCTCTAATAGCTTTCGTTATGAACCTAATGCATATTATTTGACTAATTTTACATTTAAGAGAGTTTATCTTATAGCTATGCAATTAATAATGTTACTCAGATTTACTTATGTAATAAATCTTGAAGTAATTTTTAAAAACATTGAATAAATTCATACGGGTTTTACCTAGGAGTTATATTTTCGAAATCTTATTCAAACCTTCATAAGATATAATGTGATATTTTGTATCGCCGCTTCAAATCTGTTTAGCTTTTACAACTTTTTGCTGCAATAGCTATATTTGACCCATATCCATTGTACATATTTGTATTTACCTACTTATTGCTTACATTTTATAGCAAAGATTAAAAGTAGTAGCAAACGGAAGTACATGCACCCTGCAAAGGCACTATCATGCCGAATTTTCATGGGATTATTAATATGGAATGCATTTATCTGTGATTGTAAAATAGGATAGGATATATAATAGAATAGGATACAGATATTTTTTTATGGAATTCCCGGGCGTACAATATAAGAATCATATTTTAAAATCCGTTCTAAAAAAAACCTTTAAGTGTAAAATAAAGAAATTTATGTAAAGTAAAATTACTAGGTATCAAAATGTAGCCGTACCGAATACATGTTAATTTGTTGCGGAATCCGAGAGCAATAACCGGCGGCACTGCTAGCGGTATTCGGTGGTTTTCTCGACTCCGCGACTCGACATTCGACAAAAACACCCGGCAGCGCCACGCCATCGTGTGTGTGCTTGTATGCATACCCACATAAATCTCTACGTGTGTTTACTTTGAGTGTATTTCGACATATAAAGCTTAATGTGCGGATTAGTCACGCCTCGGCCTTTGAAAAAGTAACGCCATCGCAAACATACCTTTGGCAAATAAACATATGAGCAAATTATCTTCTTGAAGAGCAAATTATCGGAAATACTTGTAATACTTATGGTTTTAATAAATTGACCACGTTTACTGTCAAAAACAAGGAGTATCTATTATTTCTAAGTCACTAAGAATTTTCCTGAAAGGGTAATAAATTACTAAAAACTATTGTTATATAACTCACGACATAAAATACCCAAAGAGCACAAAATTACTCTAATAATTGGTGCAGTAGAATTGTATCACATCTTTTTTAAGTATTCATAGATTTAACGTATATATAAGTAAAATAGAAGAAGGCAAAAAAGTTATTACTTTCCTCACGTATTTTACAACATTTTGTTGTCGGTAAAAACAATGGTGTTAATTGTTGTTTTTATTTCAGGGGCAAAGGTTACGGTGGCAATGTCGCATCTCAAGGACAAGCACTTTCTGAGCAGGAGTGCGTTTCGGTCGAGCGCGCACTAGCCTTCCGCATAGAGCCATGCCGCCGCCGCAAGCCTCACGCGAGGGGTCAAGGCGCAACGATGCCTTCGAACCAATTTATTTGGCCGACATAGGCTGCAGTGGCATATAAAACCGTTTCCCGCCTACTTACTTTATATTATAGTTTCGGCATGACAAGTTTTCATTGCACCTGCGTATTTTGTAACATTGTTATTGAATTATTGTTTTGACTGTCAACTGTTTTATTTCAATAAATTAACAGGAGTGAATACTGAGATGACGGATGATAGAGGAGAATGGAAGAAAAGAACATGTTGTGCCGACCCCACCTAGTGGGATAAGGGCAGGAAGAAGAAGAAGAAGAAGAAGAAGAAATTAACAACGTCGAATAAATCACTGGTCTAAATTTCTATGTTACAGTTAACTAAGTATATAGGTATATAATGTAGTGGTACATGACAAGACTAAATTCATCATTGGGATAGTCGTTTTGTGCTGCCTGCCCACCATCATTTGCATGGATTTGTAACCAGGCTCCTACAATCTGCTTTTCACGCAAACGTGGTCTAAGACTGAATGCTTGTAATTACTTTATAATGAGAAGATATTTGTCGTTACAAAAACCCAATTGTGTTCTTGCTCAATTATACCTACCACCGATTTTGGCGCGATTAAAAATAAAGGCTTTTAAATGTAATAGGTTTCTTAAATGCTCGTTTTAAAGTAGAGTATGATAATTACACAGGAATGTTGTTCGTTGTAATATTAAATATGGACGGTTTATTTTAATAAAATTAAAACGTCATTGGCAAGCCTTTACGTTTATTCAAATTAGTATAAGTTTTTTATTTTGACAGATTTTATTTTAAAGTTAACTCCTAAGAACATACTTCTGTTTTTTTACTGAGTTATGTAAAAATATTAACGATAACCAGAATAATAAAGCAAATTAAGTCTCTTGTATTCATTAACGAAAGACAAATATTTTATCAATGTCCATGCTTTCTAATTGTATTTTATTACAAAAAAAACTACGCTTCAAATCTAATGTCTACATTAAAAAAAAATATCAAACTACGAGTATACTTCACATGATAGGAGTGAGTGGAAGAATAAAAAGTGTTGTGCCGACCTCACGTGATATAAGGGCAGGGAGATGATGATGATGATGAGTAAGTATACTTCACACATAAAATAGTATTTTGATACGTTTTTGGATAACGCCAATTTGTATACTATAGCTATGTATCTAATTTGTAGAGTTATTTCAAGAAGAATAGTTGGTTGTGTAGCGTTTCATTCTTTGCTGTGGAACAAAAGACTTAAACGCGCTACTCGCTACGTGGCGCTACGCCTTTTAACTCACTCACATGCTTTACGATTATTAATCTAATAAATATTTTATATCTATAGTTCTTTAGACATTTCAACATAAATAAATATATATATCAATATGTCAAACTCATTTACCCCAAGAAAAATGACATCTTTTCAATTTTTTAGAAGTTAGTTAATTTTACGTAAGTAAATGAGTAAATTATAGGAAAGTAAAATCGAACTATGTACTGTGTAGTAACTCAGTAATTAACTATTACATTTTACCAACTTTTCTTTGTTAATACCCACTAACAATGACACAATTTTCGTTATCTCAATTAACACAGATCTCAATAACACTTTACGTTGCGATTGCATGCAATAGCGATCGATTAATACACATCGATTCGGATGTTATCTGTCATTGGAATTGGAACACAATTAAAAAGGACAAATCGTGACGCATTTCATGGAGCCAAGAATACTATTGCATTGATGCCAGCGTGTGAGTGAAGTACTCGACTTGCGTAATGTGACAGATCACGGCGGCCGCTGCGCCATCATCATACTCCAAGTTATAAAACAATTGAATAGTTAAATTAATCTAACAATCAAATCAAATCAAATATTTTACAATGCCTTGACGAATTGTAGCCACCACAGATAAACTACGAGTTCTAAAGTACTGGTACCAATATACGGGAAGCTGACGTGGATTTTGGGGGGTGAGCACAGTACCTCTACCATGAGTTGTCACAGTAAAATCGCCTGACTTTACTACAGTAGTTACGTCAATATTAGTATGACGAATTTTAGTACCCTACTATCCGCCAGAGGCGCTGTACAAATCTTCATACATTTTTTTAACTACAGACGCTGGCGAGTTTAGTAAATATAGTAAGTAAAAACTCATGGTAGAGCTGCAGATAAATGTGACAATCGTGAACGTATCGAAACTGTACATGAGATACATTACGCGTCAAAATCGGTTTTACGGTCGAACGTTACAATGTTAGCGCGCAGTGTATTTTAAATACGTTGCGTTTACGATTGTTGCATTTATTCGTGCTCAGACATCTGCTGATAATCTTAAAATTCCATTTAGTTACAAAAAATACGAATATGGATGGATGTAGAAGTAGATGGAGGCGAAAGAAAAGATGGATGGACTGTGTGAATGATGACATGTGTAAGAACGGAGTGAGCATTGAGATGACGTCTGATAGAAGAGAGTGGAAGAAGAATACGTGTTGTACCGACCCCACATTATGTGGGACAAGGGAAGGAAGATGATGATGATGATGATTACAAAAATAAGGATATTCAGTTTATTAATTTAGCTAACAATGAATACGTCTGAATAAGTAGGCTTCGAAACAAAGAATGATACTTGAGCCATGAATGTGAGCTTCCTTTGTTAAGAACAATACGCGAAACGCCTCTAACAACATCCTTAACTGTTGAGTTACTTCTGTCAAAGACTCGTGAATAACTTGCAAATGTACTTTAACTTGAGTTTTTCTGGTTTTGTAAGAAACTGCTCTTATATTACATATGTTATTTCTTATATTTAAATTATAATTTATAATTTTATTTCAAAATTTTCATTAAATATAGTCGGCTGCTATTCTTTTTATTAGAATATTAGCTTTTTATAAGCTTTTATTTGAAGTAAACTAAGTATATCAAGTATTATATGTATTTTAATAAAATATTATATTAATTTTTGTTTACACTATAATTTTTAAGGATCATGTGCAACAATAAACACTTAGTGCTTCCATAATTAGAGGGTGCCACAGCATGCATTTTGGGTTATATAAGTAGATATTATATATAAGTTGGAAGATACCAGGATTATTCATTATAGGATTTTCCTTGCAAAATGGCGTTGTATAACGTGTTTTGGCCAGTTTAGTGATCCGCGTTTTACCTGATTTTATCAGTGACTTTTATACGAATAAAATATGATATACACTATTTGATTGATTCACTCTTCGATATTAACTTTAACTGCCATTTTTATATCTGTTGCAGTTAAGAGGTGTTATTTGAAGAATAGTCTAGTATTAAAATACATTATATAGTAGAATATACTTATACAAATTTCAGAAATAGCTAAATTCCGCGCGACAACTTGACGGGATGTTGGGTTATTTTCTTGAGTTATAAAAACCGTATACGTAGACATACATTAATCATAATATTAAAAAAAATATTTGCTAAAGTACTACAATGCACTTATCTTGATTCATTTCCATCCGGGAGGAAATCACATACAAAAGCTCATTAAATCATTGAATGTCTACCTGTCTGGTATCTGTGTCAGCCCGCACACAGTTTCAAAGTTCGACGTATCTAGACTTTTCAATTGCGAAAAAAATAATAACTAGTTGTGTATAAGACATTGGTTACTAACATTTTTGAGCCTTCATACAACAGCATAAGGTTAAATATGGCTTAAAGGCCGTTTAAAATATTCGGCTCAAATATAGCTATTACAGTGTGGCAATCTTAAGTTTATACGTTGTACTTGCACGCTTTGTTGAGTTAGGTATTTCTGTGGCATGAACAACAGAGATATCTACAATATTATGTTTGCTGCAATAATGTAAGTTTAACTGGTTAACACGTGTACCGTACTGTACACCATAAGACTTATAAGTTTCTTATTAGAAAATCTTAGAATTTTATGAGTTTGACCGACACGTGTGTGTTGTGTATATAGGACATTAATTACATCATCGATATTCCATTATTATTAAACCTACTTATATTGCTTAAATGTAAAGCTTTTCCTAAGATTTAACGTAGAGAGTTAGTAGATATTGATAATTTCCAGTAGCATTATGGAAATTTTTAGCCCCGAAAGAAAATGTTCAGAAAACTTAACAAAATGTTATTACTTAAAACAAGCCCATTTACTTACGAAATACTTAATAACTGGCATCTAGAAATGATGAATAGAACTCACCGTGTCGACGAAGAAGCGATCCAATAAAAAGTCAGATATCGGATTAACACTGCAATTCAAGCACGAGCACTTTGTCTCTGAGTCCAAAAACAATAGGTCATAAACACCTGTATAATACAGGAAGTCCTTATAGTGATGTCGCGTGTGGGAGTATTCCAGGGGGTGGATGGTGACAGCTAAGAGCTTCGGGTGCCGGCGGCGCGCGGGTGGCGGTCCAGCGTCCGGCCGCACTACGCGCCTCGCAACGGTAAACTGGCTGGCAGCGCCAACACAGCCTCTCCCTCGCTTGTATGAGTGCCTCCAACCTCCCTCCCGAACGGATAGTACCGTACGCCGCGCTTATGTCTTGGTAACATTTATTAAGCTTTTAGTAGTGTGGCGTCGAACCTGCGCTTGTGTGTTCTCTCTTGGGCACACAGACGCATAGCGGTACAGTGTTGTACAGAAGTGTGGGTGTTGGAGTAGGTAAAGTAACTACCTATGCGTGCTTTGATCTTACGATTCGGTATGCACGGCCGCGCGGCCGCACGTTGCGCTGTGGCTATACCTTACTTCTATAATGTCTACTCAATAATTTAAGTTTGGGTTTGTGCAACAACACACGTCGTGCCGAGCGAACTATCTAGGCTAGGAACCGGTACAAAGTACCTACGGCTACAAAATGTATCTTCTTTCTGAAAATAATTAGGTCTACATACTTATTTAAACGATTAATACAATTCCGTGTAATGTTATTTTATCTCATTAGCGGGTCTAAAATCATTTTTTTATAACTGAATCAGATAAATGCATAATAAGTGCAGCATTGCTGTCTGAACGCCTCAATATCTCTAAAGTTACCTACAGGTTGCAAGCAAAATAAAGTAGATACTTACCACCAATTATTTATTCTTAGTAGGTATACCTACTGAAAAACAAGGCGGGTAGGAACCCTACACAGTTGTAGGGTTCCTACCCGCCTTTGTTTTTCAAGAACCCATTCATTCATTCACAAGCATCCTATTAGTCTTGTACTGTACTCCTGTGTATATTTATATTCGATTTATATTTATATTTATATTTCTGTATATTCGACGACCGATGTGGCGCGGTGGGCGATGGTCCGCCTGCGACGCGGATGGTTGCGGGTTCGATTCCCGCCTCGGGATAAATGTTTGTATGTTCTGCAAATATTTATTCCGGGTGTTCTGGGTATTATATGTATAATAAAAAATATCTATCTATGTATTATATTGTATTAAGTATGTCAGTCTTCTAGTACCCATAACACAAGCTCTGCTTAGCTTGGGGCTAGATGATGTTGTGTGGATTGTCCAGCATTATTTATTATTTATTTTATTTATTATATTTTTACAAACCCAGCCAGAGTTCGGAATAGATGTTTTTATTCGTAATGACTGCCATCTATGTATTTGATAACCTGAAATGTAAAAGCACTGAATTGGAGGTCAACTTGCTTATTAGTAATATATGCGTTTGATAGATGGCACTGACTATAAATGTAAAGAAAAATATTGATATTATATTATTACGTACTATCTCCTATACACTCCTTGAAATTACATCACATCATCATATTTTTCTTATTTTTTGATGAGCTTTTTATAGTCTAGTTTCATCCTAAAAAATATGGTAAATTGACTTTTTAGCATGTAATTACAATAACAATAATGTTACCCACATAGTACATATCTGTCAAATCTGGCAAAACGGGTATCAAAAAATATCTATCACAAAACAAGCGCAATCACATAAACCGTACATATATAAGAACATTTCAAACATTACGCTTTAATCTCAAACTTAACAAAGCCGTGTTTATAATTTTTTTCTTATGTTTTAATTTACTAAACGCAGTATTATGGTCGATGCTACTTTTATAGTTTTGTTGGTAACAAAAATTTTTCTGGGCGTCTAGTCGAAGCGACGCGTGACCCGAGGGCTGGTGAGTATCTGGCCCAACGTATCAGCATTGCTATTCAGCGCGGCAATGCAGCCAGTGTCTTGGGTACGCTTCCGATTGGTACTGATTTGGATCAGTTGAACTATCTATAGATCGTTTGCAACGGTCTGTAGATAGTTCAACTGTTTCTTATGTATTTTATATGACTATGTACATTTTTTAATTAGTTATATTTGTTTACCTAGTCAAATGATTATGACTTTAAATAAAAAAAGTTGGTAACTTAATGATGTTTGTATCAGCTACTGTCAATGACAAGTGTCAACCTACTGTCAATTTGGCGAGCCAGGCCAGTGCCCTTTTCTGAGTTTTTTAGACTGGTATCCCTGTGCCGGGTGTGTAAGCTACGTACAAAACTGTGTATTTTATTTTGTAATTTACCAAAATCTAAGTGTAAACAATGAGTTTTTTTAAATATAAAGTGAAAAAATAATAAATCAATTATAAATCTCATGCTTAGTGTTACAGTTTAGGTGTTTTTTATGCTTTTTATATAGATGTGAGTGTGGTTCTCGTGCTTTGTCTTCGTGTGTGACAATACTCAAAATGGCGCATCAACTAGCACCGTCTGTAAATTGTTCACTAGACGACATTGACCTCAGCGCTCTAAAAGTAAGCTTTTGATATAAGTTATTTGTAACGTTAATTCATGAGCTGGAATCCTAAAGCTTCAGGGGTTATGAGTTAGAGGAACTGACGAAAGGGCAATGATCTCACAGGGCGTGAATCATAGTGAAGGTTCACATCACTTTGCATTGACTTAACTAGATACCAGCTTTTATTTCAGAGAGTATTTAAAAATTTCAGGATCCCGCTGGTATTTTCGAACTCATTGAGGTCGTCGGAAATGGCACTTATGGACAGGTGTACAAGGTATGCATTATCAAAGTTATTCATTGAGTGAAACAATTGTATTAGCCCAATACATTCATGTAGGTACCTACCCAATGTGCACTTTATCTGCCCTTTTCTTTAACCTATTATAACTGCTATCTATGTGGAAAATATTAAGTATGATGAAGGTATAATTGTCTGTGCTTCCCCATTACAAGAAATTAAGTCTAATAAGCTTCAATAAAACATATCAATTAAAGTGCTGAGGGAACAATGTCAATGAACTTTGTTCACTCTTATTACATTTTGATACTTACAAATACTATATAATAATGAATTTGGAAGAATCATAGGACTTCTATCTACCATAGTTACCATTTAGCAGTATTTGGTTAGTAAACTTATGACTGAGTACACAATATACAATTTTCTACTTGGCTAAAACTATTGAACAAAGCATGTTGTTTCTATTATAGGTTGTTTTTTTACTTCATTGTTAGTGTTTAGTTTGTCATATCAGTTATTTCAGGGAAACGAGTCTGTGTTGATAACAAAACCTTGCTATGAAGCTATCAATTAAAAAGTAAAATAGAAATCATTACAGAACACAATGTAATGGTAGTATTCAATAATGCATAAACATTATCATAAGTATTATAGCCTTGTTAGTCATTGTTATCTGTAACTATACTTTTCCTTCTCATTTAGCAGAATGTTTATCAAAAGACTTATCCATTTTAGGGTCGTCACACAAAAACAGGACAACTTGCCGCCATCAAAGTTATGGATGTCACCCAGGATGAAGAGGAAGAGATAAAACTTGAAATCAATGTGCTAAAAAAGTATTCAAATCATCGTAATATTGCAACATACTATGGTGCTTTTATCAAGAAGAGCCCGCCCGGGAAAGATGATCAACTTTGGTTGGTTATGGAGTATTGTGGTGCTGGTGTGTGATTTGATATAATTATATTATACTAGTAGTACGCCCCGGCTTCGCACGGGTAGCCTATATAAAAAATATCATTATAATATAGCCTATGTTCAGCGCAGATAATGTAGCTTCACAAAAGTGAAATAATTTTTGCTCCAGTACTTTCGGAGCCTATTTGATGCAAACAAACAAACATTCAAATCTTTCCTCTTTATAATATTAGTTTAGAATTTAAAAGCTTTATTTCAAAACATATATGCTTATATTTTTAAACACAAAGGGGTTAGAACTATTTATAATAATAACTCTCTTTTTAGGATCTGTGACTGATTTAGTAAAATCAACTAAAGGGCAATCCCTGAAGGAAGAATGGATATCATACATTTGCAGGGAAATTCTACGTGGTCTGAGCTATTTACACTCCAATAAAGTAATACATAGGGATATCAAAGGACAAAATGTCTTGCTTACAGACAATGCTGAAGTAAAACTGGGTAAGCAAATCACACTACTACCTATAGCAATGTTAAACATCAGAATAAGATTTCCAACATGTACATTGTACTTTTGTAAACCATAGCAGAGTCTCCAAATCTCCATACATATGGCAATTGGGAATAAGCTGTCTCTGATGAGTAATTAATTTCGATAGAGAATAGCAAGGACACCATGCACTAATGTTGGATGTCAATGCATAAATTATATCCCCGATTTGTATTAATGGGTAGACAATTTAGCGATGATCTGCTGACTACTATTTTTGAAACAACTGCCTGTTGACTGAATTGCAAGTGAATTTTCTTTAATGAATGACATTGAAGTTTGTGAGCAGAGTGTTTGCTTTGAACTGGTTTTTTTATTGTGTTTGTAGTTATATAATTTTCTGTATTGCAGTTGATTTCGGAGTATCAGCTCAGTTAGACCGAACTATAGGAAGAAGGAACACGTTTATCGGCACTCCGTATTGGATGGCACCGGAAGTTATTGCATGTGATGAGAATCCTGATGCGACGTACGATAATCGCTCCGATTTGTGGTCTCTCGGCATCACTGCACTTGAGATGGCTGAGAGTCAACCACCACTCTGTGATCTTCATCCGATGAGAGCTCTGTTTCTCATTCCAAGGTACTTAACATAGCATACCATAAGATGGTGCCACTCAGTACATACTATTTGCCTTACTAGTAGATCCAACTAACATTGGGTGCCTCAGAAATCGAATATAATTTATATTACAACTGAAATGAAATTTATTTAAATCAACATACATGAATGTATGATACATTCATGCAATATTAACATAGAAACAATATTGTATCTCTGTGGAAATTGATTTATATTAGAGTACCAAGCACAAGCACTTTTATCGTATTTTTTTCCTAGCTCAATGCATAAATTATATTTATGATATGTATTTATATTCCAGAAACCCACCACCACGTTTGAAGTCAAAAAAATGGGCCAAAAAGTTTCACGGTTTCATTGAAACTGTACTAGTGAAGGATTATCATCAGCGCCCATACACTGAACAGCTTCTGAAACATTCATTCATAAGGTAAGTAAACTTATCAACGGGAAAGTGATATGGTATGATAATACTGGCACTGATATTTGGACACTGCATATTATCAAACAATTAGGTAGCTACGTTATTTGAATTTATAATCAGTTGATAAGGAATATATGTAGTATATTATAAATATAGATGTTAAAATACGCCGTAAAAAGTATTATAAAAGCGGATATTAAGTTTGTTATATTTATAAGGATGTTTTGACGCCTTTTTCTCCAGACATCAAAACTTGTACAATTGGCTATAACCTGTTGCCATTTATTAGAATTATTTAATAACGATCTCGCTCATTTGTTTAAACGGACATAAAGTTGTCTCTCTATTTCATATTTGAAAGAGTGATAGAATTTTGATTCTTTTTGATAAATAGATATTAGATGTGTCAAACTAAGCAATCCTTGTGTGTTTTAAATCCACACTATTCCATAGAGATCAACCTACAGAGCGACAAGTGCGGATACAGCTAAAGGATCACATAGATCGATGCAAGAAGCGAAAGCAGGACAACTCTGTCCGTGAAGAATACAAGTACTCCGGCTCTGAAGGTGAAGAAGAAGAAAATGCTGTTGCGGGCGAACCCTCGTCTATCGTGCATAATGCAGCAGCTCACCAAGGAGGTGATACACTACGTCGCAACTTCCAGCAAATACAGGAAGGAGTTAGGTATGTGCATTTCTTTTGAACTCTGGTTTGTTAACCATGCTTCTGGGACTGAGAGTAGAGGATTTACTGCTGTTTTCTTGCTTGTTTTTGTCAATATCAGCTACGATTTCCAAAGCCTTTGAAAGTGCTTAAAGCTATTTCTGAATAACAACTTTTAACTTTAGTGAATATTCACGGAAGTGCTCGTGTACATGTTAGGGAATAGCGTGAATTGGGTTACAGAAGATTTTATATGCTCTCCTCTCAGTGACAGATTTTGCTGTGTGCTAATAATAATTACTTTATATTAACGATCTGTCTAACACACTAGACCAGCTGAGCCGCAGCCGCAGCCGCAGCCTCCGCCCAAACGCAACAGTAAACGTGAGGAACGCGAGGAGATTCCAGGTAAAATATAACTTTACTTCTAACCCAGACTCTTGGCAAGATTTCTTATGATTTTATTTATTATAAGGGATTATACATACATATATACTATAAATATATATTATACATATATACTATATACCCAGGCTTTGGTATACTTTAAATGATTTATCTATGAAGGAAGACTAGCAAAAAATTCTCTAGTAATAAACTCTAGTACAAAAATTGTTATGATGATCTTTACAAACTGTGGAATTATCTTCACTATCCAACTGCTACTTGCCAGGAGTTAGAGCTGATCTATAACCGACTTTGTGTAACATATTTGAAATTATCATGGTTTTGAACATAGTTTTCATTATAAACGGGATATTTATGTGGGTGTGTGGATTGTCCAGCATTATTTATTTATTTATCAAACTCACAAATATCCCGTTTAAAATTAAAATTTTGTGTAACATGTAAATGTTTGCTAGAACCGGGCCCACCCGTGAGGCCTACCATTCCACAAAGACTGATCGTTGTACCCGACCCGCAGGCGCAACAGCACAATAGATATAGGTATGTGTTATTTGCTACTCATACTACTACATTTTATGCTCACAACTAAGTTGAACTTTATTATCAACATTTTATTTTACAAAAAACAAACAAACAACATGATTTTTAAACGAACGTTAAAAGTGTGCTCAGACGAAAGAGCACGCTTTGATATACATATGTAACTTAATCATCGATCGTCGAGAGGCTGTGACCACTTCCCATCACGTGGCCCGCAAGCTCGTCTGCATGCTATGGCATAAAAAAAACGACTGCATTGAAGAACAAAGTGTAATATACTTTGACTTTGCCCAACCATGTAATCCGAATTAAGTCAGCTTGTACTTTGAAAGCTAGATTGCTATTTAATAAAAATATCTTTGTTCTGTCATTATTCCCATTATGATTGACGTTCTATAAAACATTCAGTTTTAATTGTAATAAACTACAACTAGACAAAAAAAAACGAACAAAATCTTTACTCAACTGCAAACTCAGGATTAAATTCTCCGCATACCAATTACTGATTTCTCATTCTAATTACATAACATTACCATAAAAGTTCCCACAGTGTAATTATAAGAACAATGTGTTACTAAACAGGCCTCTGCCTCCCACGCCCAAGTCATCTGGTTCGTCGAACAGCTCGGGCTCCAATAATGGAACCCCTCCAGCGAGCGGGCCGCAGCCTCCGCAACGAGGATCTCATCATCTCTTCAAACCAATGGTACGTAGTATTTTTGATGCTAGTATACAATAACCAAACAAAAAAAAATGGCGTGACTTGCATTAATTACGCAGACAAGAGCGTAGCTCTTTAATAAGAAGAAGAAGATACAATAACCTAACCGGCTAAGTGCTAGACGGACTCGCGCGTAAATGGTACCAAATCACGTTTTTAGTGTGAGAGCTCCTTTAAATATTGCCATAATATTTTTATGAGGCGTTGAATATAGTCGTTTGTAGACGCCGAATCGCATGAAGTACCAATTTTTGCAGTTTTTTTTCTCTATTGGTTGGATTCGAACCCGTTATAATCTATATATTATATAGTCTATACATTATAGACTATATATTCATATATAGTCCATTGGCATAAAGCTGGGTATTTTTGGCGTTTTCAGAAAAAAATAATAGTTAAGTACTTGAAGTGATACCTCGTATTACTCTTAAGGAGGGACTGTACATTCCCTCATTTGTTGTTCCTCCTACCTATTATAAAAGTGTCACTCTCTACCAGATATCCATAGTTAAATCAAGTCACATGATTTTAAAAAACGTTTAGTTTGTGTGCGCATTCCCTTACACGATACATGTAATTTATGGGCTTTTTTGTTTTATTTTCATGTCACGCTGTTTACATTTATTTGCACACCTGATTACTGCAGCTTCCACCGAGAAGGCCAGAGGTTTGTTCTCTATTTATATCTAGTACAGTAACTGGCAAGTATAATGCAGTGTATGCTGTATGCTGTACTTCATGAAATATGAAGTCTCAACTTATATCGCTTCTACAACGCTTTTTACTTATAATATATGAGTGGTATGAGGTAGGTAGAGACCGTCTGATCGAAAACTGAACGCTAGCTGCGTTTTATTTGCTGATGTCAAAATCATCCTTGTGTATAAAGGAATAAGGCATTATATCAATCTGTATATTTCCAACGCTGAACATATAGGCATATGTCATCAGTCCATTTATTCCCAAATGGTTGTCACTACTGCTGGCAATATTCATCCCATTGCGACTTCAACTTAGAAATTCCCAGAGCAAAATGAGTCAGCTAAGTTCTACTGGTGTATTCTTTTTTAGAGATACAGAATTAATTATAAATTATCTAAAATAATGAGGCGTTCAGTTTCAGATTAGACAGTGTCTTGCTAGTAGGTACGTTCTTATTTGCCAGCTACTATACAAAGCTTGTTATGGTTTACTACTATATAAGAAGTGTTCAATGTGTATTTTTGTTTCAGGATTTGGATAAGTTAGCGCAACAACTCAACGAACTAGGAGTAGTTTCTGGGAACGAACCACCGAATCGGCCGCCGCGAGCGCCTACTAACGGACAAGGTTTGAGTTCATTATTATAATAAAAATAGTAAAGTTGGCTTATACTTATTACGATTATTTTTATAACCATTTCAGAGCACTGTTCTTATAGTGAACATATTTTTTCGCACGTAATGCGTTTAAACCTATCTTACCCATGTTATTTTATTTTTTAAAGGGATTTTTCTGGCATATTATCCACATATTGCTTTATCTGATGTTTATATAGACAAACATAGAAACAAATGAAAATTTAGCCATAAATTAATGTTCATACACTTCTCTATCAAAACGATTTGCGTGCAAATGTCCTTTATTAACACATGCTAAGGAGATAAATTATCTTTATCTTATCTTTTATCAATTTTCTGTAATACATAGTAATGGTAAAACATAGTAACAAATGACGTTGGAACAGGGCCGCCCGTTGAGCGTACCGAAAGAGCCGTTGAGCCAACATTCGACGATTCCGACACAGATTCTGACGCTGAAGAAAGTGGCGGTCGCGTGCGTAACGATGGCACTCTACTGGCCAGCGATCCGCCGAAACCACTGTGAGTATACTGTAACATGGATCAAAATTACTGAGAGACAGTTATTTTTACGTGACGTAATCCGTCATGCTTCGGCTACATTAGCGGGCGAATATTCGTATCGTGTTGGCGCGACAAAACCGACAAACTCCCGGATACTACATCGTCTTCGCCCGAATACTACGCGATGACACGATGTACCCGGCCACATACATCGCGTTAACACGAATATTCGCCGTAGCCCGCTAATGTGGCCCCAGTATCCAGCATCATGGATACTAACTGCTTGTTAGAGCAAAAGGTTATGTCAAACTGACTAAAACGTCACGGTCAGTTTAGCTGCTAGGGTAACTAAAAGACAGCCTAGCTGGTTCCTTAAAAATGCGTTTGATCAATAACCTGTGGAACGTACAGTCGACGTGAGGACTGCTCAGAACTGGTAATGACAACCTGGAAAAACTATCAGCCTGAAATAGGATTAATCAGTTCACATGATGAAACCTTTGTCTATCAAGTCAAGGGGACAATCAAATGTTAGCGTAAAACTGTTTTACGCGTTAAACGTCTGCTGTAGTACTCCGTTAATGTACCTAGTATAAGCGAAACCAATCTCTTTCACATCAAACAAACATTAACCATTGTCACATTTACTTACATATCCATGTGTTTTTATTTATCATTTGCCATTTCGTTACTTTCATCCCATTTCGTTGTCCCTTCCGTCCCGTTCGTTTGGTTTGGCTTGTCAGTCCCGAGTTCTGCTACAGGCCGGGTCTGAGCGCGGTGTCCGAGGACGTGAGCGCCGCTAACCCGGCGGGCGGCGCGCCCACTCGCCCGCTCCCACCCACACCGGACGATGACGACGCACACGGCGATAGAACACTCGTCATGAAGCGGGTAAGTCTTCCCTTCCCCCACAGTATCGATCTACCTCAACAAACAGTTGAATTCGTCAGTTATTCAACCGGTTGTAGAGCTATATCTTTCCTGTGATCCATCGCTGTTGTGTGCTAACTATGTAAGCTGACATCCTTTTATCGCACCCAGCCGGGCCCTGCCTGCCATTGATTTTATTTCCTTTTCACGCCAAAGTAAGATTAGTGAGCATTGTTAGTTGTGTTTATTTAATTCCATTATTCATGTGTGTTTTTGTATGGGTCATGAAAACACAGAGGGAAAATACGGAGACCGATAAGAGGCAATCCGATGTTGACGAGGCCGTTCTGCTGAAGGACTGGGACTTTGCAAGATTCTTCCCGTCGAAGAGCGCCGAAGCCCGCGAAGAGAGACAGCGGGCTGCCAAGGAGGCTGAGCAGAAGCGAGTGCAGGTGCAGCGACAATCGCGCCTAGAGATGGAAAACGCGTGGACTAAATACAAAGCGATCGCGACTCCGCCCTCCAGGCACAAGCAACTGTTCCACACTCCCAAAGATAAATCCACGCAGGATAAACTCGCTGACCTCATGAAGTACAAAAAGGAACAAGATGCGGAATTGAACTCTCCAAATCGTTTCTTTAGAGGGTTCAGAAGGGAGAATTCCGATCTTTTTCCGTTACCTAGTACGCGACATTCCGCGATATACATCCCGAAACATGACAATCCGATAGGAGCACAGAAGCAGTTGAGGTCCAGCGGTATTTTTAACAATTCTCGCAAACAGATCATAAAGCCACCGGCATCTGGTGAACCAATTTTGACGGACTTCATAAAAATGAACGATAGTTTAAAGATGTCGGCTCAGGGCGAGATCAAGAAGAATGACAAAAAAATTGCTAATACGAAGATACAAGCCAATAACCCTACAGATGCTTTGAAGAACGTGGCAGCCTTGTTAAGACAGGACAGCGAAAGTAACAGTCCCAGTCGACAAAGTAGCGTGAACAGCGACTCTCCGTCCACTAGCATTTGTTTCTCTAGTGGCACTACGTTTGAGAAAGCCGGCACACCTGACTTGACCGCTGACACGTTAGAAAACAAGCCGGTAGAATCAGATGCGAATATACCGATGAAACCTCGCAGAGAAAAGACTGAATCCGATATAGTATTTCGCAGAAACTCCCAATACAATCGGCATTCGGAACTCTTGGCAAGCGGGCAGGAAGCGGTACTCGCTCAGGATCAGGTAATTTGCTCCCCGCTCAGGACAGTTTGATTAATATTTTTATACTTACAATCTGGTATGAGGGATCTATTTATTCTAACATAGAGTCTAACATTGTATCCGTAAATGCTTGATTAAAAGGAATGGTATTGAAATAGTAATTGGTTTCTGGTAATATATTAACATAAGTATGTATAATATGCGTGGGAATGGTTTAAGGTTTTGAATGTGACATAACAACGTGATGTTTTTTCCATGTATGTATACGTAAAATAATAACTTCATTATTATAGATATTTGCTCACACGTCTTACATTTTGGCGTGATCTATTATTCCAATTATAGTTGAGTATATAAGTAGTTGTATAGTAAAAAGATAAAAATCGTGTGTAATGCTGAGTTTACGGTGCCATTAAATAGAGTTAAGATTTTCATCTTTTTCAGTTACAAACATTTTTATAATATTGTCCATTACAATAACGTATTCAAAGAGGTAGAAATCATCATGACTTACTAATTATCATCAAATAAAGTATATTTATATTTGCTTAGTACCTCCAGCTTAGTTGTATTAACCCACATCTTCACCCTATGCTAACTTACTGTTGACTAACCACTCACACGTTATCCGTGCGCGAATACCGTCTTCCTGCCAAGAGAAGAACATAACAGTGCCATCGACACGACTTAACCTTAGGAATGCCTAACGAACATCGCAGCTGAACCGACTCATCTGATCTGTGAATGTGTTGCATGTTGGCTGACGTTTGTGTTTCGCGCTCTGTTTGTTCAGTTTTGTTATTAATGCTACAGCTACGTCATTGTTTGTCACCGTTTGGTTTTATTATTAACTATAACCATTTGTACTGAAATTGTTCAATTGAATATATTGTTAATTTGTAATTTGCCTAGATAAAAATAATAGTTT
This sequence comes from Ecliptopera silaceata, assembly GCA_932527185.1. NCBI lineage: Eukaryota > Metazoa > Arthropoda > Insecta > Lepidoptera > Geometridae > Ecliptopera > Ecliptopera silaceata. Next base: position 6,608,567 of record OW052193.1, on the reverse strand, counting down.
TATACAGTTGCTACAGTTTTTCCTGTTCCAATCTTAATGTACCTTGTTTCAGATTTTTCTAGTTGTATCATAAAGTTGCATAGTTTTCTCTATAGCCATATTAGTTTCAATACCGTTACCATTATTGAAGTGAAACTTGTAATTTAATAAATTTGGTGCATCTAGGGCCGATCAAGTGGTGCAAACGAAGGCAGTGGTTCTCGCACAAGCTCAGTTCTTCCTGATTTGCTCAGTCAGGCTGGACAGCCGACTACGCCGCCGCGACACGACAAATCTACCAGCGAGGAGGTAAGATCACTACAACGGATGTATGACCCGACTCGACGTAGATACGCGTACAAAGTAATACTAGAGTCTTTAGCGTAAGCAAACGCATTATAGTACGCGAGCGGATTGTGATAATTTTAAAATAGAGCCAACGAAAGTTAGTTGTATAAAAAAAACTTAACATACCGTCTAATTATATTTGTGCAGCTTGAAAGATCAAGTACTAGATATATTTACCTATATACATGAAAATGCTTGAGTCAATTAGAACATCATACGCGCTACTATTTTAAGTTCGGTAGCGTACCTACTAAGAAACGTCACTAGTGTTATTCATAATGATTATTAGCAATCATCAAACATGTGCTTACATGGGATATAATGACACTGATAAAATAATTATCTGCCTAAGTTCATTAGTAACATGGAGCTTCCAATGCCAAAACAATTTGTTTTAAAATTAACTATAATATTTTTATAAGTTTTTATCCCTAATCGAATGGCTATCTTGTTGGAAGCTCCAGAGCTCATTGTGGTGTCCAGCTTTTGGTCTTTTATTAATATAATAATGGTTGTCAATCATGCAAACTTCCCGGAGCTGCCCCGCCCCCGGTTTGCAGACAACGATCTCGCTGCGTAAGTATTCAATGAATTGATGCAAGCAAGACATGCTTACTACATAAAGGTCCTCATAGTTTGAAAGTTAGAGTTGTATCTTCTTCCTTTCATGCATTATCTAGACGCTTTCATTATGTAAATCAGTTTGTTGATCATCGAATGCAGATCGATATACCTCGGCTTAAGGTAGTAAAGTTGAAAAAGCTTCAATAACTGTAATGAGGTCGGAGGGTCTAATCAAACGCTGTATACCTACGCCGAAACATATTTAATAATATAATATACATTTTTATTGAGTAGCTCAAACATTTAGTTAGATTAATAAAAGATTTCAAATGTAAATGAAAATAATATTGTCATATAAACTCTTATAAGAGAATAATTTTATCTATACTATGGTGGATTTATGTTGATTAATTTTTGTTTACCTTTAATTACTATGAATCTGTTTACGAAATAATAAGTTCATTGCCTGCATCATATTCATGTGCCACACACGAATGAAGTAACTTCCATGTAGTAATGGCCATCAAGCAAATAACTTTCCAATGTATTTGGAATGACTAATAACTGGGAGATGGATTTGACTAACCGATCACCGATTAATGTTCAAATCAGAGTAAGAATATACGCTGTGTTTATCCGCGACGGATTGAAATAGATTATATTTTCTTTTTCAGTACAGGCAAGCGATTGCCGGCGGCACGCCTTTGTCCCACCATCACCTTCCCGTTCCTCAGCCTTCGTCGGTTCAATCGACTCCTTCTAAGTCGTTCGTTGCGAGTGCGGCTTCTCCGCACCCGTTGCAGCATTCCCCTTCCAATTCGTCTGTCGGTTCCCAACACCAGTTCCTTCCGTTACAACAGAAGCAGCGTTCGTTCCTTACGTTCGGATTCGGCGCCGGGTCCACTGGTAGCGGGGGCACGGCTGGTTCTGGAGGGAACGCCTCGCGTCGTGAGAGTCACGTTAATGTCAACGTCACGCCTACCGGACATGATGTGTCCTCCGATACGCCTGAGATACGGAAATACAAGAAGAGATTCAACTCGGAGATTTTGTGTGCGGCTTTATGGGGTAAATATAAATGCATCTTAATAAATTACCCGTACTTATTCTATACAAAAAGGATTTATATTACAGTAACAAAGATAAAAAATAATGACAAGACAAAATACTACAATGATCAACTCTCTAAATATATTAAATGTACTGGTTTCAGGAGTGAACTTGCTTATCGGCACTGAAAATGGATTGATGCTGCTCGATCGTTCTGGGCAAGGAAAAGTTTACCAATTGATCTCACGACGCCGCTTCCAGCAGATGGAAGTGTTGGAAGGCCAGAATATCCTTGTTACTGTTTCCGGGAAGAAAAACCGCGTGCGAGTCTACTATCTTAGCTGGCTCAAATCTAAGATTCTACGGACTGACGGGCTCAGCGATGTAAGTGTTGAGAAAACAATACTAGATTTGTATATTGTACTGAAAACTTAAATTACTATGTACTATGTCATAATAATGCTGTAGTTATTTTTCAACCTCAAAAAAGGAGGTTCTTATTTGAACTTTATATATTTGGTAGGGGTAAACAGTACAGTGATTGGCACTCTAAGATGACCTTCAACATATAAGTAGTAAATTCTTTGTTATAATAATATTTTTATGTGTCTAATGTATATCAGATAACAGGTATACCTATAAGCATAGATAATAAATCTACAAATTGGTTCTTTAAAAAAAATTGCTTTATTGCTTAATAAGTAACATAAAACTTAGTGTTATTGCACAATCATTGGCACTGAAGTATAATTAATGGAATAGTGAATTTGGTATAACGATTGGCAGTTAGCGATAATAAATAGTATAACGATTCTTGAAGTTGAGGACATATCGTGTGAGCTTCTCGTCTTTTATTGGGTATGGCATCTTAAAGCCGGGCACCTACCTGAAAAAGATGCAGAAGAAGAGGATGAAGCCTTAGCGTAATACTTACTGTTCTTCAGGGTATATTCATTGGCACCCAAAAAATGTATAATGATTGGCAGTGCCAAGAATTCTAATATAAGCAAAAACAGCCTTATTTAGCAACCGAATACGGTCTATATTGATGGAAATGTAATTTAAGTATGAAATTTAACACATGCCACCAGAAAATTAAATGTACAATGGTACAATCATTGGCATCCAAGCCAATCACTGTACCACTATACAAGAAAAAATACAGTGATTGGCACCAAAGAAATTACCGGTACACTTATTTTTCAACTCTGAAAACGATAAAAATAGCAACATATACACTAATTTAACATAATCAAATATAAATTGGTGTAGAAACTTACCCAAAAATCAACTTTTCACGTGCACTTCTATCCTCCAGTACTAAACTTTTTTATAAAAAAACAACACGATCACGACGACTTGATTTCCATCTAAACTATTCTAAACTCACAAACTGGTGTGAAAGAAAATTGACTAACAACAGTTTTGCCTCTAAAGATTATTAGATATTCTACCAAATAAAGTATTGCAACAGTAAATAAACAGGATGTCTCTTTTATTATCTGAATTTTTAAATCAGAGTGCCAATCACTCACTGGGGGGGTGCCAACAATAGTATGGTTTACCCTATGTATGTTACGCGATTACTCGCCAATTGTAAACGAATTTTGATGATTATTTTATGTTCGATAGATTATATTTGATTAAAATCTGACTATTTATATTTGAGTAATCTCCAAAAATGTGTTTTTAGTATAACTTGTAGATGGCAATATTATTGTTTTTTTTACAGCAAGCAGAGCGAAGGAATGGTTGGATTAACGTGGGAGAACTACAAGGGGCTGTGCATTTCCGCATTGTTAAATACGAGCGAATAAAGTTCCTAGTGATTGCACTCAAAGACTCCATTGAAATCTATGCATGGGCTCCAAAGCCGTATCACAAGTTCATGGCTTTCAAGAACTTCGGTGATTTGCAACACAGGTAAAAATAAATGTATTATGTATTTAATTAATGAATTTAATAAATTTAATAGACGACCATTGTGGCGCGGCGGCGGGCGAAGGTCCGCTTGCGACGCGGAAGGTTGCGGGTTCGATTCCCGCCTTGGGATAAATGTTTGTATGATCTGCAAATATTTATTCCGGGTGTTCTGGGTATTGTATATGTATAATAAAAAATATCTGTCTATGTAATGATATTGTATTAAGTTTGTCAGTCTTCTAGTACCCATAACACAAGCTCTGCTTAGCTTGGGGCTAGATGATGTTGTGTGGATTGTCCAACATTATTTATTTATTTAATTTGAACACTGAAGGCCGGCACTGTTAATTTGCTATTAGTTCTACTTTCTATATTGTGAGTTGTTGGTTTGATCCCTTCCAAGAACATACTTTATGTAATAGCAAACATCTGGGTGGTAATATATGTTCTAAGCACTTTATTAGCCATTGAGTTTCGTAAGCTTTGCGTAGTTCGAGACTAGATGGCTTGTTTAAATTTACATCAAGTTTTTTTTATGTACATCTATCATTTATTACAGTTTTACTCATGGTGAATAGAAATAAATAGTTTTTTTTATATTCTCAGGCCACTATTAGTTGATCTAACTATTGAAGAAGGCACAAGACTGAAAGTTATCTATGGATCAGCGGACGGATTTCACGCTGTTGATCTTGACACTGCCAGTGTTTACGATATTTATATTCCAAAGCATGTAAGTAAAGTAAAAATTGTTTATTAAATTTATTAAATTGTACATTAAAAAAATCTAAATTACAGTTAGCAACGATGAGACCGCTAAAGTTGAAAACTGTGCAGCAATTTCAGTGTTGTATTTTATACCTTTTTTTTGTGTTTATTCTTGGCTTTGTCATAAAAAATATGTATTATTTTACAGGGCGCAATTATTCCACATTGCATTGTACCGCTTCCGAACTCAAATGGCGTCCAGCTATTATTATGTTACGACAATGAAGGGGTCTACGTCAACACCTACGGACGCGTCAGTAAAAATATAGTCCTTCAAGTAAGAATTATTTTTGCTACACATTTACCCCCTATCTTATAAAAAGCTAGCGTTGACTTTATGTCTTCATTACGTATGGTAATCAATACATTACGTCTGCGCTAACTTTTTATAAGATAGACAATTAGTTTTTATTTTTGTTAATTATCGATTTTAATATTATGTTTTTTTTTCAGTGGGGTGAAATGCCAACTTCGGTAGCTTACATAGGGACAGGACAGATCATGGGATGGGGCAACAAAGCGATTGAAATTCGCTCCGTGGAAAGCGGCCACCTTGACGGCGTGTTTATGCACAAGAAAGCACAGCGACTTAAATTTTTATGTGAGCGTAATGACAAAGTTTTCTTTTCGTCTGCAAAGGGAGGGTCCTCCTGTCAGATATATTTCATGACTCTCAACAAACCCGGCATGGCCAACTGGTAGTGCAGTTGTTGAGTAGTCCGGCGCCACACGCGCCCTCATTGTGATCGTGAGTCGGGAGTCGCACGAACGGCGTCCTCGCGTGTACAAGCTCGTATTGTACAATTAAATGCCAGTAGTATAGTCAATAAACATTAAACATGTGCTTTGGCCATTCGAAATTCAAAGACTTGTGATAGTGACAGATTTTTGTAATATAATGCTCAAAAGACAATCCACAAAATATAATTATTGCATTCAAGTTTGTAATTGAGGACCCTATTGAATAGTAATTGTGGCATTTTGTACTGATATAGTTTCAATACAAGCTACCTACTAAGGATCATTATTATACCTAATTAAGCAATAACCCCTAGGATAAATGTTTTGATATTGACAACTATTCATAAGTAAGTTAATGTGCTTAGTTTTATATTATGTTGCAATGTTTATTTCTTTAAGAAAATGTAATTGAAATGAAACTACATTATTAATTCATATATGCCATATTATATTGATGATGTTAAGGTAGTTGGTGATAATCAATTGGTTACAATAATTAAACAAGTATGTTTTTGATGCCATGCCTGACGGCTTACACTCTACAATCAACATGACCATAGGCCCCCTCGAAGTTAAGAGATCATATATTTCGTATTCCCTTTTTAAAATATGGACTAGTGGACTCCCTTAATTTTACTGGGAACTATGGATGCAGTTGTTACATTCTTTTCTTGTCAGTCATAAAATACATTTATTATAGTGATAAATGTAAAATTTTATTCCTTGATATTTTGTAAGTCCAAATTCACCAAATCTGCATTTAGTCAAATCACTTGTATCATAAATTATCACACAATCTGCAATTTTATTAATGGATATATCCAAAAATTTTGGTACTATTTATTATTTATTTGTTATATACTATATTATTTACATGTATAAAGATGTAACTGTGCATATTGAAAATATATATCAGAAGACTTTTTATTTGATGGAACATTAGCCTAATAAAAACATAAAAATATCTTTATTTTATTTTACTCCTTCATTTAACCTCAATCCTTTAGTTGACTATTATAGTAACACACCTAAGACTAATGTTAATTACTTGAGGCCAAATCTCAAGGTGATTTGGACATAATTTAGTTAGGAAGAAAACAGGCCAGCTTTTGATAATCCTTTAGATTCTTGTTGAGACATGGGCACAAGCATCAAACCAGGCACAGGCGGCTGCATCTCCAAATCTCTTAAGTTGTTAACTTTGACTTTCAGATCACAGCGTAATTTGTTTATATCAATGTGAAGTTGCTTTTGATCAGCTTCTAATAATGTTTTAGTTGCTTCAACATTATGTTTTATAAGTACAGATCCAACAGTAACCCAACATTTGTGTTGTGATGATGTACCAATATCACGTAAGGCTTCACGATTTTGATTTCTCCGTTTGTCCAACATTATTATTTCACGTCTGTCTGATATAATCTCCTCCGCTAACTTTTCAACTGCAACCAAGTACTTGAGAGCTTTATCTTGGTCTTGCATTTTAATTTTTTGTTTGCATTAACTTCAAACTATGTGGGTGCTGGACAATGAGCACCTGGAAATAGGACCACCTGAAACTAAAAAAACAACAGGAATCCAAAGAGAACTGCTATCCATCATGCTAATGACTAATTACATACTCTAAATTACTTTATGCTCAGATTATAAAGAGTATATTTCTTTTCTAATGAACGAGTAATTCGGTAAATGAATGTGTAAAATTCAGCAAGTGAGTGAACTCGGCACGGTTTGTTTTGTTTTGTAAAACTGGACGGACGTTCCGGACAAGCACTTTTTTTTTTTTTTTTTTTTTTGTGGCTCGCACTTTTTGTGCATTTGCCATTTTCAAGTATAATTTTTTTTTTTTTTCATTTTTTTTGTTATAAAAAATTAGGGAAACATATAATTTTAATGAATTACGCGGTATCTAATACGAGGAATCTAAAACGAGGATCAGTAGGATTAGGAATAAAGTTATAAATATATACAGGAATAAGGATATATGTACAAACTTAAATTTTAATATCATTCTCATAAATGAAGGATGCCAAACTATGATATATACAAGGATCAAGGGAAGAAAGAAGGGCAGTGATGCTTGTAGGAAGAGGAATACGGTAGGCAATCAAATCTTCAAAAAGTTTTCTGTGGTCGTGCTGAGGGCAGGCAAAAAATATATGATTAATGTCACCAAATTCATCTCCACAGGCACAAGATGGACTTGAAACAATTTTTATACGAGCTAAGTGAGCTGGAGTGCATAAGTGCCCCAAGCGCATTCTAATTAAAACTGTTGTAGCTCGTTTACCGAGTTTTAATTTAAAAAACCAAGGTTTTATTGGTATAACAGGTTGTATTAATCTGTAGTGTTTTGCCTTTCCAGAATGGTTCCAATCTTCACCCCAAGACTCCTTGAGATGTGATTTCGGAAGCGCAATCAGATCATGAACAAAGTTTTTGTAAGGAAAAAGGTCTCCACATTCTACCGCCTCATTTGCCAATTTGTCTGCTCGGATGTTACCCAAAATACCACAGTGACTGGGTATCCACGCAAAATTAACTATTAGTCCGAGGGATTTGCATTGAAAAACCATAGACCTAGCTTCCATAACTAACGGGTACACATTTTTAGAACGGAAAGGGTACTTTGCAAGCGTTTGTATCGAACTCAACGAGTCACTAAAAATAACAGATTTTTTAAGTTTCATTAATAAAACGTATTCTAGCGCTTTGACTATTCCAAAACACTCGCCTGTAAAAACAGAAGCCTCTGGAGGTAATTTAACCTTTTGTACAATGTTAAATTGTTTGTGAAAAACACCCACACCAACATGGCCTGTCTGTAAATGTTTAGAGGCATCAGTAAATATCTGATGCCAATGTGGCCATCTTTCATCAACAGCTGCTTTAAAATAATCATTAGCATTGTTGCGGTCAATATTTAGATTATAAAATGTATCCAAAGATACTACTAGAGCTTTATAGTTACATTGAAAAATAGGTAAAACAATAGAATTATGTGTTTGCGCTGACAATGTTTGATATTTACGTAAACTGGTAATAAAAAGAGGGGATGATTTATGACTCCAATAGGAAGATGAAACTACAAGTTCCGAAAGATGTAGAATTTTAGAATGAAGCGGGTGGTTCTGAAGTTGCAATGTACGAAAGAAAAATCGACTACACAGATATTTACGTCTGAGCTGTAAGGGTGGTTCTACACATTCTACCTGTAGTGCGTTAATTGGGCTAGACCTCATAGCTCCCATGACTATACGCATAGCACGAGCCTGTATAGAATCCAACTTTTTGAAAAATTGAACTCCACCAGGCTCTAATAAGAAAGTGCCATAGTCTAAGGTACTTCTGATTAGTGCATTGTAAACTAATTTAAGAGAGAAGGGGTGTGCACCCCACCAAACACCTGTTAAACACCTCAGAAGGTTAAGGTGTTTTTCACATTTTTCTACGATATATTCACAGTGTGGACCTCCATTAAGTTTTGAATCTAATATGACACCTAAAAATTTTGCGTGACTTTTTATAGGGATGGATATGCCATCATATTTAATGGTTATAGGAGATATATTAATTTTACGTGTAAAAGGAACAACAATGCTTTTAGAAGGAGACAGTTCTAACCCATGTTTATCCAACCATAACTTTAAAAACTTAAGAGCACTAGTAATATTGTAAGCTGCCATATCAATATTAACGTTAGAAGAATATAGTAACAAATCATCAGCATATTGTAATATATTAACCATATCATTTACAGACGTTTCTAGATCATAAGTGTAAATGTTATAGAGAAGAGGGCTTAGAACAGAACCTTGCGGTAATCCCTTCCATGCCACTCTTGAAAGATCAGAGTTATTCAAGATAATTTTTCTACCAGCTAACATATTCAGAATAAAATTGGACAAAATATGTGGAACACCTAGAGAGTGCAGTTTTTTAATTAATAATTCAATAAGGACATTATCATAGGCTGATTTAATATCTAAGAATGACGCCACAACAGACTCATTTTGTGAAAAGGCTATGCGAATATCCGTTGTAAATACACTCAAGCTATCCATCGAACTTCTGCCTTTTCTAAATCCATATTGACTGGTGGGTAAGATGTTATGATTTTCAATAAACCATTCTATTCTATTTTTAACCAAATGTTCGGCAATTTTTATTATAACTGGAGATAACGCAATAGGTCGATATGAAGTTGAATCAGAAGGATCCTTGGAGGGTTTTATAAATGGTAACACTATTTGTGTTTTCCATGTTGGGGGAATGAGACCTGTCAACATGACAGCATTGATAAGATCTAGTAAATATTGCATGGCGGTATCACCAAGATGTGAATAAAATGAGTATGGAATACCATCTTTACCTGGGGCTGTATCATGAACATCTGATAACACACCTTTCAGCTCATCTATAGAGAAAGGAGCGTCAAGGCCATAGGGGCAGGTAGGAAGAACAAAGTGAAAGGGTGTAAACAGTTCCCTAGGTGGAACTGTTGGCGGAGCTAACCGATCTAAGAAACTATCACAGAGAGTAGGTGCCATAGTTGTAAAAGTAGTTGCACTGACTCCTGTTCTATATCGTCTAATATTCCTCCAGACTTCTGAAGGTTTTGTGTTTGGGGATATGGTTGAGCAAAAACTTCTCCAACCTTGGAGTTTCTTTTCCTTCAATAGTTTTTTTGTTTTTGTCATTATATCCATTAGATTATTGAAATTGGTCTCAGACATATCAGAATTATAAATCAACTCAGCCTGCTTTCTCTGAGTGACAGCTACACTACATTCCATATCCCACCACGGTGGGGAAGATAATTTATCAGAAGCGCAATTTTTTAAAGGGAATGTTAAATCAGCAGCATCTTTCAGAACTTTTATAAAATTGTCTGCACAAAAACAAATATTTTGAGAAATATGGGGTAGTGAAGTTACATTATTTTCAACATGACATTTATAATCACTCCATTTCTCATTAATGATTTTATGCCTCATTCTAGGAGGAAGTTTAGGTAATTTATCTATTTTAAACTGAGTGAATTTTATTACAATAGGAAAATGATCACTGCCATGTGTAGAGGGCTGTGTTTGCCACATAACTGAAGAAGCTAAACTAGGTGATACTATGGTTAAGTCTACTGCACTATTATTTTCAGTTGGTTTTGTTCGGCGAGTTTGAGATCCATCATTAAGAATGCAAAGATTTTGTTTATCTATTATTTCCAATAAATCTCTACCATGAATATTGGACAAAGAGCTACCCCATGCCCTGTGGTGGGCATTAAAGTCTCCCATGATCACACATGGTTTAGGAATGTTAGTTAAAAGATTATCTATTTCTGCGTTAATTTGAGAGGATGGATGAGGTATATATATTGAAACAAAACATACATTGTTAATAATGCATGCAACAGCTGAAAAATTATTACTGTCATGGGGAGGAAGAGATAAATTAGAAAAAGAAAAAGAATTATTTACAAGAAGAACGGCTCCTCCATACCCATCAGGTCTATCGTCCCTAAGGCAGGAGAAACCACTCAATTTGAACACAGAACCTGGTTTAAGCCAGGATTCTGTGATGGCGATTATAAAAGGATTGTATACATTAATTAAATAGATAATTTCACATTTTTTGGAGACTACGCTCCTGCAGTTCCATTGAACTGCGGATCTGGTGTGATCCATTGTGGTTGCGAGTGTAATATGCTAATGATGTCAGTAATTTTGGCTGCGTTGGACGGTTCTACGGTATTAGACTGTATTAAAAAATTTAAAAGAGCAATTACATCAGATACATTAAGTTGCCTATCTTTAGATTGGCCCTCTGTAAGAGCGCAACCATTAGATGAGGTTGGGGATGGCCTACTTATTATATTGTTATGAGCTTTTTGATCATAGCCTTTGGTTAAAGTGGGTGTAGAACGTGGTTTTAAAAAGACAGATTTTTTGTAAGATGAAGAAGCGGAGGGGTGGTTGATTTTATGAGAATTGTAATTTGAAGGGCCGGAGGGCTGGTTAAATTTATAAGAATTGGCAGATGGTGTGCTTTGATCCTTGGGAGTGGCTAACATTTCAGCATAAGATCGAGACAGAGAAGGATGTAATCTGGAAGCTTCTGCATAGGAAATACACTTTTCTGACATTGAAAATTTAATCTTTTGTTGCCTTGTATATTCCGGACATGATTTACTGGTAGCAAAGTGAATTCCTCCGCATGAACAGCAAGAAACACACTCCTCATCAATATCACATGAATCACCTGAATGTTCTCTACCGCACTTAAAGCAGCGAGGCTTAGACCTACACTGAAGCTTTGTATGGCCAAAACGACAGCAGTTGTAACATTGGACGGTCGGGTACGTATATAATTGCACAGTTAGAGCTGTATAACACATATAAATACGATCAGGTAATACCTGACCATCAAATGTTACAACCACTGTCTGAGTTGGTTTCCATACTGGAGCTCCATTAACGATTTCTTTGAAGTTCATACGCCTTACTCTTAAAATTTTTCCGCAACCATTAGGCACCGCAGAACACTCCATCATCTCCTCTGGAGAGAGGTCTGTGGGTACTCCACGGATTACGCCCATTCGTGAAACATTGTAGGTTGGTATAAATGCTTTCAAGTTGTTACTACTGAGGCTATCATGGGTAAGGAACGCATTAGCGTCAACATGATTATTAAATGCCATGGAAACTCTATTTCTGCCTATTCTCTTTACACTACCATTAATAATATTGTAAATAGCATTGCGTTTCAAAAATTTACCAAAGATTATGGGATGAAGAGTCGAACCATCGTTGGGGGATTCTGTTATACGTTGGATATGAACTATGTAGGGAGCATTATCAATTGACTCATAATGAGTTCTTGTAACTGGTGGTTGTGGTGGTTGTGTCGGTGGAGAGGAATTTGGTGACTGAGTTTTGGGTATGGAACTTGAATTGGGATCAGAAATAGGAACGTCAGTAATTAGCGGCTCCGCATAAGGCGGTAGCATAGGCATATTTTCGTCGGTTTTATCAGAAACTAAGGAGGAATTCTCACAGGAACATCCTTTTGATTCATTTGAACCATGTCGCTTCCTCTTGTTACAATGTTTGCACAATTTGTGCAAGCGAGTGCGTTTGCGTTTCTTTCCCACAGAAGTATCTGTATCAATTTCAGATTCATTTGATACTAATTTTTCGAAACTATTTGAAAGTGTGACATAACAACCAACCGGCGGGACTGTACCCCCGCCGGGGTCAGGCGGCTCCTCCATCAAATATATCAATAAAAACTTACCAGATACTTTATATATACACTAAACTACTTTTAATACAATTAATAATGAAATAAATACTAAAATCTAACTCTACTGATCACTATTTCTTATAAAATTTAAATTTTAAAAATTGGTGGGAAAAAAAACGCGGCCTCCCTGTTCGCAGTTTCCCGCCTTTTTCGGACAAGCACTTTGGGCAACTAAAAAAAATGTCCCTCAGGGCTGCCACATAGTTTAATTTAAATGGACAATCGACAATCCGCGAGTAGATCGCATCGGATCGTCGCATCACTAGCTTTGCATTGCATGGCGTATTCTATTTCTATTCTACAGTCTGTGCTGTGCGTGCGTCTGTGGACTGGACCTGCGGTTTATAAACTTTTTATTGTCTATTGGATGGCGTGGCTTGCTTGCGTGATTATTTTATTTTATTTCATTTTATTGAGTGACGTGACTTGTTATTGGTGATTTTAATTAAGTTATCTTAAATATCTAAACTTAGAGCATTGATTGAGGTAAATAGATAAACCCAGTGGAATTCGGATATTCTCTTGTCGTGTCGGTGGCGTAGATTGCGTCATGGATGGCCCACCACACCGTGGTTTTCGAGGAGGTGGACGTGGTGGACCCCCAGGGATGAGAGGAAGAGGAGGATTTGACATGCGTGGACGGTAAACCAAGTTCTTTTCGATTTCATGAGTCACGATTTTTAGGTTAGAATACAACTCAAGCGTTACCTTGCCCATTTTAGTGGTGGTCCTGGTATGAGAGGTCGCGGTGGGCCGATGAGAGGAGGTCCCCCTCGTGGCGGGCCGCGTGGGTTCCGTGGCGCGCCGATGCGCGGCGGCGGCGACCGCGGTGGACGCTTCCCGCCCGGCCCTCAGGGACCCGGCCCTCACCCCGTGCCCACCATCGAATCCAGACCGGCACCTCCGTCCAGTAAGTACTAAATTTTTGATATTAACACGCAATTATTCTGGCTCATGGAAATTCATAACCTAAAAACGTTAGTGGTATTAAATCGAGAACAGAATAACATAAGGATATTTTATATGCAAGAAACATAACCGGAGTTGTCTTTATTGTTTTATATGTTTCTTCAGGAGGAGGATTTATTAACAGAGGTGGTCCAGGAGGAATGAGAGGCCGCGGGGGGCGCGGCAGAGGTGACTTCGGCCAGAGAGGGGACAGGGGAGGTGGACGCGGCGGCATGCCTATGAGAGGTAACTGAAATAGAGTGGACTTATCCAATTCATCTTGGACTCCCTGAGTAAAGATATGAGCAGCTTTTGCTGGATGTCTACATCACAGTGTTTCACTTTTTTACCACTGTTTTATTTGTTTGTAGCCAGTTGTAGAGTCTGTTTTTAAGGGGTAACAACATCCTCAGTCAGCATGTTCTAAACTAGTTCGGAGTTGTATGCATATCTGATTCTGAACTCATTTCTGATACAACAAATGCAATTAAGAAAATAAAATAATTACGGAATTGAGTTTAGGGTATGATTAAGGTTGTTATCGTACTTATGTAATTAGCTAAGAAATTATATAACCTTTAAGGCCTGTAAGATTTTTGAAAAATATATATAAAAAAAATGGAATTGAAAGGTCGCGGCCACCATCGCGGAGGCCCGGGTGGTTCAGGCGGAGGTATGCCACCACCAGGACCTATGCCTCATCAAGGACCTGCCCTGCCCCCAGATGTAAGACCAGTTCCATCTCACCAGTCACATCAAGCACCTCCCGGACCTCAGGGTGCACCACCATTCAAGAGAGGTGGACCACCACATGGTGGACCTGGTGGACCTCCCAAACGTGGCAGGTATGCTATCTTAAGGTTATGAAAAATCACTTTGATTGTGTAAAATTATTAAAGGAACATCACTGGTCATACAGTCCCAACTGTAGAACCTGGTCTGAAAAAACTGTAAGATATTAATTTGTTTGATAAAAAAAATCATGATGTTGATTTTTATAAATAAAATCAAAAATCTTAATTATCACTGACAACTATCCTGTTGCATAAATGCCTACATGCAGTCTAGGCCCATCTGCCATCTCAACAATTAATACCAGACAAAAAAAATATGATGAACCGGAATCATGATAGGAATGTGCCGTCTGATACACGCATGACGATGATCCAATAATCTGATAACAAACTATTTCTTTGAAGTATTATATCCTAGTTGCATGTGTCTAATGAGTTAAACTCGTAGGTTTGAAGGCCCCAGGGGGGGAGGGCGGCCGCCTCAACAAGGGGGGTACCAAGCTCCACCGATGCAACACACACCGCCACAATCCAACGGCTACTCGTAAGCAACCTTTTTTAAATAATATTTAGCCTATATAGACATATATCTGGCGAAGCATCTTTTACAACTGACATTCATTTGTTTTGTAAAATCCATATCAAAACAGGCTTGTGAGATTAGTACAAGGATATGTTGACTTTTCTATGGTTACAATTATTTACAACTTTTTTCAAAAAAATTATGATGATCCGGAATCATGATAGGAATGTGCCGTCTGATACACGCATGACGATGATCCAACAATCTGAATAAAAAAGTAACTTTATCTCCTGCAATGATTTGTTTTGAGAAGTTTTTAAATTTTAATTTTATTTGAACAGGAATTCGGGATACCAGCAGCCCTACGAGCAACCATCATCTGATCCTTATGCCCAATCTCAGTACAACTCACAAGGGTAAGTTCTGTAACTTTTATCAAACTTAATTGTTATTTGTGTGCTTGCAAATATGGCACAGCTCTACTGACCCTCTAAACTCTTATTTAAAACATGATGAGACAAATCTAAAAGATAGGAATTGCCGTCTGACACACAGATGCAGACAATTTAGATCCTGATTTTAACAAACATAAAGACATTTTCTAAGCTTTTAGTTTCATTCTAATAGATCCTGTCTTTTCAGTTCTTACCAGAACAGTAACAACTACTCAACACCCGCTCCAGTGCAGCAAAACACAAGTTACAACTCTGGAAATGGTGGTTACGGCTCTAGTGGGTATGGCTACTCGACTGGTGCTAACCAAGGCTATGAGCAAGATAGCTATGGGTAAATATTTATTGTTTTTTCAAACTTGTACCCTGCGTGATTTTGATAAGTCAAATTTTTTGTAGGTTTATTGTACAATGGCCTTATAAGCACTTTGTGGATATGCTATTGCCATGTACTTAATTTTGTAAACTTAAATGAGGATGGGCAACTCTCTTCACTCAGAGTTGCCACCTAGAATGTTTGAAAGGGCTTTTACAGACCTTCATTTGCTAAATTCACGAAAAAACTGTGGCATGAAAACCAAGATATTCTTAAAAACTGTATTATATTTAACATCATTTTACATAGAATTCTGAAGGATAAAGGATGATGCACCTTCTCAAATATACCCAGTAGACAAAAGATTTTCGTGCAGTAAACATTAAGTTGATCATTGACAGTAGTAACGCGGGAGGAGCCGGCGACGCTGGCTATGGCACGAGTGAGCCCGCTTACGGCGGCAACGACGCAGCGCCTTCCTATGACTCGTATTCTCAACCCTCATACAACTCTTATCAGCAGCCACAGCAGCAATACAACAACAACTATGGTAAGTGATTATAATGTCACTTTATAACCTTATAGATACGGCTCATCACTTTATAACCTAATATCTCTTCATTTTACCGATTTTAGAGTTCAAATCTAAAACTACATGCCTGTGTTCTAAATGATTATTTTGAACCATCTAGTCTTGACCAGGGATAATTCCCGCAACTTATTTAGACGTTTATGTTTGTCTGACATGAATGCTACATGGTTTGGTGTATGATCTGTTGAGTTATATGTATTTCGAATCTGGTTCTGTAGATATTGGGATCGTAAGTCGGTTCTTTCAAAAATATTATAAAAGCGCATTAAATCACAGAGCGTTCACTTGACAAGCAAATATTCAAAAACAGGAAAAAGTGATCCCTCAGAATTGAAATATAAAATTCCTATACTTACTACGTTTATTAAATATAACTATTTATGATACCGATATAAATCCCTGGTCTCGACATGCGTCAACATAGAGGATAGGTGTGCCGTTCTAGACCAGTCTCTGTTATATAGCAATAAGTTACATACATCACGCTAGGCCGATCTTTAGTGTAAAACTAGAACCGGAAATATTAGGCAAAGCCTTGTCTAAAAAAGTCGCAACCGAAATTGACCCTTTACTCATACGAGCGATAGTAGACCATAGAAAACTAACTGGCACTCATAAATACTAACTCTAGGTAGGTTATGGTCAAAAACTTGAGTTATTATCTCACACTCAAGATCATTATGGCAATATCAAAAATATATTATCTAACTTGAAGCATATTCATGAGTTGGTCCAATGAAGACATCGTAAATTGCGGAATAAGTGCCAAAAATGTGCCAAAGCCAATATATAAATGATCAAACAAGTATTTATTTAAGTGATCTAGAATAAGAATAAGACGAAAGAAGATCTGAATATTCAGACATTATTGTTAGGTTTATGTTTCAAATGTCACTAAAAAAAACATGATGGTTAGGTTCATTATGAACTGATATCAGTGACCATATATTTTACTGGTAGAATATAGTTATAGGAATGCATTTACGCAAAAAATGCTCACCAATGATTAAGTAATAATTCATAGATATAATGAAATTAAAACTGGCATACAAAGTACTATAGAATCAATTAAATGCAAGCTACAATAATTGTAGATAGATAGTACTGTACAAAACAAAATATGTGTGTTAAACATAGGAAGGCAACATAATATAAAAACTTATAAGTGATCTTATTGATAAAACTATCTCTCCCATAAAACCAGTGAAAGAAAGCAACTGCTTCTTGCAAGCTATAGAAGTCAAGCTATCATAGATACCTACAATATAATTTAATAAATAACACTGAAGTTGATGCAGAGTTTATTATGTATGATGTAATTGTTTGTATTCCAGGCAGTTGGTGATCTGTTTCAATATAACAGAATATAAATTTACGTCTAAAAGTCCATTTAAAGTTTATTTTATGGATTGTTTGAAGATATTGGATTCCCAGGAGGTTCACATGGGGATAATAAGTAGTTATCTAGATACAGACTTTAGCTAAGATAGACAAATGTGTGCAAATATTTGTCATAGTTTATTTAATGACATTGGAATCCTTGTGACAATCTGACCGGCATATAAAAGGATATAGTTTATCCTCATTGATTTACTTTATATATGTTACCAAATGTTTTTTAAAAATAACTTAAATTATTCAGTGACAAGCAATAATGTATTTTTTTATCTAGTTTATAACTATAAGTTGATGGTATAAATAGGCATGATACCATGTTTTAGTTTAAGATTTTTAATTCTAATAAAATATAAAAATAATAGTAAAGTGTGTATAATTTTTGAAATGTGTTACTGTATCAATTTTATTGAAATAATTACATTCATAACAAAATCGTATTAGTGGAACTACTTAGTTCATTCATAATCAAAAACCCACCATGAAGGGGTAAAAGCGTAAATTAATATATAATTTGTAGCACCACAACTTAGTGCACCAGCAATGTTTTCGATTTGCACGATTGCACATGCACACAAATAACTATAACAAGTATGAAGGTATATAACAATGTACCATTAGAGGAAGGATCACGCTGTAATTTAAAATACAAATAAATAAAAGTATTTTTCTCGTATGCCACAAATTCCAACTGCAGTAGAATCACTTTTCTAGTTTTAAGCATATTTAGTGGCGCAAAGAGATCTTTTAATATTATAAATTTATAATATCATAAAGTCGTACAGTATTTATTCATTCAGGTGATTGGTTTCAGAGTAATCTTCTTTAGTATAAGTTATTTAATTAGAAAGTGGTTAGTATTAGTATACGAGTTTACAAAACAAGTAGAAATATGAAGAAATCTAATCAGGAATTTTATACATATATTCATACCGTAAGTAGGTATACCACTGACTGGCTGGTACAAATGGAATAAAACTCTGAATACAACTGTGCCTTGTATCCTAACAGAATTATGGATGCATGATGCATCCAAATTCAATTCTAATTCGTAATAAGGTTTAATTGAAATATTAAGGTATTGTTCCACAGGCGACGTTCTGCGACAGACAACAGAAGAGATACTGTTGTGTCTACCATAAATATAAAATGTTAATATGGGGATAGGCATTTTTATGACATGATATCCGATATACCGTCTCCTGCAGAATAGTACCTCAAAGCTATTTTAGATTCATCAGTGAATCCAAAGTTGAAAACAAGTATACTTATATATAATAAAATAAAAACACTACTAGAACTTACCTAAATAGTTTCTTCTTCTTATGGATTGATTCGAGTTATTTATAGTAAATAGGTGCTATAAGATATATTAAGAATAATCTCAAGGTTCCTCCACATCTGAGCAACGAACTGGCTCTCAGCTACATGGAAGATAATTTGAACATTCATGTTCAATAGAGAAATAATACATACAGGTAACAAACTTTATTAATTTATAATAATAAGTAGCGTCAGAATGGCAATTAAAGCCAAAATCACAGGTTACAAAACACCTCACGAAAAACTATTAAATAGTTTCGGACAAAGGATTTTTAATCTAAGAATCGTTTATAAATAGTACAGGTAATCCAGTCTGTGAATAAAATATGTGGCATAAACCAATTTACCAACTAGAGATTAAGGTATACCTACCTAGATTTAATTTAGTAAATAATGATGATCTAACTACTTTTATGCAGTAACTACTGCAGTCAAAGACTGATGATAATAATCGTTCAAAATTATTAATATTAAACTTAGAACTAGTGTAATAAAAATCGAATGTAATTAATTTCTGATGCTTACAGTAAAGTATTAGTTACTACTTTTAAACAAGTAGCGAAACTGGCCAACTAGTTCCTATCACAGTAATCCTATGCCAAAGCGCAGAATTATAAAATACAATTTATGCAAGTTTTGTAAAAAAAAGGGTCAAATAATGCAGTGCTAGGCATAATATTTTTATCAGGAAAATCAATTTGGTTGGACACCACAACAATATAAACAATGAAATTATAGTTGTGTAGTAATAATTAGGTATTTTTAGAAGGCATTAACAGATGACCCAATATACACCTAATAGTGATGATACCTCACAAGGTACATCAATGAGAAAAATGGGCAATGCACTGTTAAGCATTAGGTGGGCCATACATACATTACTAAATGAAATAATAGTTATAGAGCTTATTAGATTATTTAATATAAGTTATGTTAAGGTACTGATCGTAGATAGGTGCAAACATTATAATAGCAAATTATAGCGACAAGCAAAATGTTGCACGGACACTATTGAATTATACAAAAATGAAACTAGTAAAAGCAGATAGGTACTGTATGTAAAACTCAGAATGACATGAACATTGACAGCAACCATGGCACTATATTTTGTCGTGTGGTGGTGCTGGGTAAGCGGTGATGATCTAATAAGGCGCCGCCGCGCCGTGGCGATCTGAACACTCATTAACAAATACGTTCTAGTTAGGTAGGTACAGATCATGGCAAGTCACGGTGGCCGCATGTTGAAAGCATTAGTTAGGCCGTAATTTAAAACCATTGTTTATTTTTATGCATTTAACATTTTCTTCAATATTTTTCAGGATATGGGTAAATCATGAAGAAACCGAACTATGAATGGTTCAGAAACATGTCCCTACATTTCTGAGGTGTTCCATTGACCATGGAGCGCGCCACCCAAGTTAGAGACTGCGAGAGTTAAGTTATGGTATGTTAAAAATTTAGAGTTCACCTTGTAAGATAAATAGTTCTCACTTAAGGTTTTCATGATTGATGAGTGAATCATATTGTAGTTCAACACAAATGATTACATCAATTTAATATTTATATCCATATTTATACTTTTATTTGAATGTGTCAAGGAAGAACAGAACAGGCAGGAAACAATGATTTACTTACCATAATAATATAGCCACATAAGTCTGCTTCTCTTGGTTTTTCTATGCTTTAAGTACGAACACAAGAGTCTCAAGACCATATCACAAAGCTCAAAGTAAAATGCTGATATGTATAATTAATACAAATATGTAAATAATATATCACTTACATTATAATACACCAATTTCTGCAAAACATAACTAAAAAAATGTTTTTTCTTTCACAGATCCTTGGGCTTAGGAACAGGCTTGGGTGTGCAAAATAATAAAATGTCATGAAAAACTGCGTGAATTTATTTTAAGTGATGTTAATAAAAAATATGTGCATACAAATGTTTGTTTTCCTATTTTTTTGAGTAAGCGGTAGGCTTATTGAATGTATGTTATCCTTAACGCAAAAAACGACGGGGTGTTTAAGTTTGGGGGGTGTGTGTGTGTGTGTGTGTGGCATCCTTACAACGAAATATTGTGGCACCGTAGCTCCAGAACGGAAAACCTAAACTTAACACCCCGTCGTTTTTGTGTCGGGTGTTAAAAATCACGATGGGTCATCATAAAATCACAGCAAAGTGCCCAAAGAAGAATGGGCACTTTGGGCCACGACTAAAAAAATTGTCCCTCAAGGTTGCCACATAGTACGTTTATAAGGGCTTTTATAAGCCAATATTTTACTATAATGAGCGATTTTCCAGGGAGTGTTCTTATAATACACGATAGATGGCGCTCAACGTCAAATGCATTTCAATGTCAATTGTCAACACAAAAAGTTTTCATATTTTATCTGTGGTGTGAAATTTTTGTCATAGAAAAAATTCAAAACTGTTTGACAAAAGCTAAAAGTCTTCAATCGTGGCAGAAATCAGAAACCTATACAGTCTGTTGTCGTCAAAAGTAAAATCCACAAGAAGGTACACGAATGCTAAAATAAAAGCAAACAAAATTTATCAAAACGCTGAATACACCGAAACGGACGTGACAGGATGATAATGACAGCTACACGACAGAGCTACCAATAGATTATACAGATAAAAAAGAGAGGGATTTTGATACACTATTTGTCTACTGCCATCTATCGACTATTTTTGAACTATTTTTTTTTTTTAAAAGCCATTTGGAAAATCGCTCATTACAGAAAAAATCCGTCCCATGAAAATCAAGATATTTCGCTGAAATAGTTTTTCATCATCATATAACTTAGAATTCTGAACGCCCACAAGAATAACTGTGATGGCGTTTAAAAGGGCTTTAATTATTTCTTAGATTGTTCAAAAATCCAACCTGTGGAAATTTAGTTATTCCTGAAAAACTGTAGTATTGCAAAAAATAAATACAGTTTTTCGGAAATATCTCGATTTCCACAGGTTGGATTTTCGAACAATCTAAAAACAAATAAAGCCCGTTTTATAACGCAACTGCAGGCATTTTTGTGGGCCTTCAGAATTCGGAGTACATAATACGACGTTAAAATAAAAAACTGTTTTTCAAAATATATGGAATACCATGGGATGGATTTTTTAAATAAAAATAGTTTATGGTAGGCCTTTATAAGCCCTTTTAAACATATTATGTGGCAACCCTGAGGGACGAGTTTTTTAGTCGTGGAGAATCGCCCATTCTCCGCTATTATCAAAATAAAGTGAAATTTAGCACAAGCTAGGCTAGAAGAGCCATTTAGTATCGGGATAACTATTCATGGATATTTATTTAGCTTGTATGCAATCGACTGAAAAACCTATTTTACTAATATAAATTAGGGAAATAGGTTTAGGTTGAAATAAAATGCTAGTTTTGTATTTTAAATTTTATTTTAACTTAGGTCTAAGCTTGTGCCTCAGGCAGGGTCGTGATAATGTCAGAGTCACCGGGGTCAGTGATGGCAAGGGTGCATACTCGATAGTACTTTCCGCATGCTGTGCCTAACTCAATGTTGTTTCCGCTGTAGTGGTGGACTCCAGTTTTGGCTAGTAGAGCATAGTACTCAATCTCTGATTTCCTGTAACAATTTGTCAATCATTAAATTTGTATAAATAGAAGATTGAATGGAGACAATGGAGTTCTATGATAGCTTACATTTGACAGCAACGTTAGCAAAGCAAACTTGACTCAATTAAATTTTTACAAACTAATTTTATGCTAGTATGATTGGCTTATTCTAGTGTCAATTCCATACCTGGAGATAATTGTTTATATTAATAACTAACACAGCACAGAAATACATGATGAATTAAAGAGATTAGGATTTTTATTCTTACCTGCTCTTATTCTGCACAGGACTTAAGACTACTCCATAGGTTTCCCATAGTGAGCCAGCAAAACAGTCATCAATCAAATTTATTTTCAAGAGTTAGTTTAAAATCATTTCGCGAGACTTGTACTCTGCTTTGCTGAATCAACAGGCGGGAAGCCATACTTCTTTGTCTAAGACTCCATATGCATCCCTTATCGTAAAAACATTGGGAAACTCTACTTCTCAGTAGTCTCACCTTAGAGGAGGGGCATTTTTGGCAATGATGACCAGTTTAGCCTTGCCCTGACGTAGGGTCTTCAATGTCTGTTTGTACCCAAGACAGTATTTGCCTGACTTCATAACCAGAGCCAGGCGGGAGTTGATAGACTCGATGGTCTTTTTCTGTAAAAGAAGCAAGAACATTACATGAAGACTACATACTTCACGATGACAGTAACTATCATGATCAGGCACCCTTTGTTTGGAGGTTATAATGGTGTCAATGCATTTTCAACCTTACAAATAATGAATTTGCAAGCCTATCAAGCAGTATTTAATATAGGACTTGAATTTAAGGGCGATTGTACAATAATTAAATGAACAATCATGCCACAAATCCACGAAACTAGTAAAAGGATATACACGTGTACTAATGTACTAAGTCAAACTTACTTGTTTCTTAGCAGCAACCATGATGATAGTTGTTACGGCAAGTCACTCGAACTGTAAAATATAGAAGAGATTAGAATAATTTAGTAAATTTAGACTCAATCAAATTATTTCAAGAAAATATGATTGCAGAACTAACCTAGCTCGGAGACAATTTTATCCGAAAAGAATGAATAATATAGTGTTGCCATTCAATGATCTATATTCGCCGCGCCGATGACGTTCGCCACGCCTGTGCTGCCAAGGTCAAAATTAGATTGTCCTTAGTCACGACCTTCTTCTTCTTCGTGTCGATGAGAAATAAGCAATCGAGCTTATTATTTCAAAGATGATTGCTTGAGCTTGAAGCCTTAATCTTAGTTTGGAAGTGATTATTATTAAACGACTTTATTCACAAACAGAAATACGATTATACAGTATTTACAAAATGTACATTGGCTTAAAATACTTATGAAACAGTTGAGCTATCTACAGACCTTTGCAAACTTAAAGTAATTATTTAATTTTTTTTACGGTGTGTGTTGTAGTTTAGTATTGCATGTTGCTAAATAAATAAGATAAGCTCCAAAACCTTACCATAATGGGGCTGAATGTGAATCATCATTCCCCTGCCCTTATCCCATGTGAATGTGGTAACATAATTTTTTCATATGTCATTTGATGAAACTGCCATTGTCAAATCAAGTCAAGTCATAATGTTACGTTCAAAAAAAAAGAAATCGAAATGAAGTGGAAGTGGAATGGAATGAATGAGGCAAATGTGGAAAGCAGTTTGGCTTAGATCTATTTACAATAATCCATTTCTCGCTATTATATTCCAATCGTTTAGTTTCAATTCTCCCCGGAACTAAGAAACTTTTGTATTCTGTCTTCAATCTGTCGATTCGACGATCAATTTAGTAGGTTTATATTATTTACGTGAGTTAGTTACTGTGCCAACATAGAAGACAGAACCTCACACTCACCATACATTGCTGTAGAAAGAAAGCGGTTTACCGCTGAACCTTTGCCACGTAGTAGTTCCTTGGCTGCCCTCGAAGAGCATAGAAGACCCGACATTATCATAAAAATAAAATCATGACTGAAAAAGTAGCCAAAAAAGCTAGAAGCTCAGGACCTTCTGCAACTGGTAAACTCTATCTCATTGCCTACAATGGAATACAAACCCTTGGGTAAGATAAATTATTGCCATTGATTAATTTACAAGATAATAATCTGAGTAAACTCTTATCCTAGAAATATCTGCCATCTTATCAATTTTTTTTTATTTCTTCCTCAACTGTCTATATTTTGTAAGTAGGTACCAAAAAACCTCTTGATATTTTCACTGGGTACAAATATACAGGATCCAGTTCAAAACCCAGTGCAGTGTAGCCCCAGCAGGGTCATGTTCGGCTCTAATTTTAATTTATGACCTATAATTGTAACCAACATGATACAATAAATAAATCTATCTATCTAACCAATGTCATAGTCATGTAGGTACATTAAAGTTTTTTAATACCACCTTAAATCCTTGAATATAAAATATTGATCAGTCATGCTTTGAGTTTGTACCTATATATTATTAGTTTGACTTAAACTTGACCTTTGTGCTTGTGTGAATGTACTCATTGATTCCAACATTATGTAAATAACATGAACACAGTGAAACACTGAATAGTCATGTTGTTTAAATGAAATGTACATGCAATTAATTATGTGAGGTATTTAGGGGGGGAGACCCCCTCTCCCCCCCTAAATACCTCACTTAATTAATTTTCACTCTCTCCCCTGAGATTGGATGAGATTTAGAGGGGCCTCTTCTGGGTGGAAGAAAGAAAGGGAGAAAGTGGCATTGCCTCTAGAATAAAAATTATTGTACCAATATTTTTTTTTTGGAAATCACCAAAATATTGCATTATTGAAAAGTCTTATTGTATTTATTACATTCTCGCTTGTATAAAAGTATATTTATTTTGAGAAAGCTCACATGAGATCAGAGAAGCAAAGTGGTTTGAGCAAAATGACACTATCTCACCACGGGTAGAGGGGAGGTCAAAAAAATGAACAAAATTGTCTCACAAAATTAATTGATGCCTCTAACCAGTGAATTATATTACTTGCAGATGGGCATACCTACTTTGGCAGAGTTTATCACATTTCCTAAATCGAGGAACATTAGACACATTTTGGCCTGAAATAAAATTGACCCTTGTAATATTTCAAAATGCTGCTATCCTAGAGGTAACTATAAATATTATTATTTTATGTATTATTTACTAGTATGCTCTGAACTATTATCTCAAAACATTAAAAAAAAATAACATTTTTCAAGTATAGCCAGGAAACCATTGAATCTAAATTATTTAAAAAAAACTAAAGCTTTTTTAATATCTACTCAAACACTATGTAAATTTCATATCCCACTTACATTATGTTGTTGAGTTTATATTTTTTACTGGTTAGATCAGGGTTTTGAAAGTTTGCCCTAGTATACAACACTGATTTACTTACCTGAGTTTGTTAGTTGCTCAATTAGTTACTAAAGTATATAAATGAATGATAAGATTAAGATTACATATCATAAAGTGAATTTTGGAATGAAAGTTCAATGACTAATGACTATACAATCGTCTTTATAAAGCTAACACATTTTTTCTTATATAAAATTTTACTGCTTTATTACTATGATTCTATACAAAATATAATCTATAGTCTATTGTCTTGTGTAGATCTAAATTCCTAACATAGGTAATATAATTCATCAAATATTTAAATTAGGATACATTTACAAACATGACTTAATATAAATCTATAATTGTCTGTAATATCCACCAATAATATAAAGTGCTAAGTAATTGCTATTGGTTAAAATCAAATTTCAAAAATATATATTTTACAATGACTTGAAAGTTATGAAGAAAAAAAAAACTCTTTAGCACAATATAACATGTCAGTGTGCATAATATCTAACTTACAAAACTTGTTTCTTATTTTACTTGAAATTGCAATTAAACAAAAAGGTTTGTTCCTATAAGATCTATGTAAGAAAAATAAAGTTCTAAGCCTTCTATAAACTTTGTAACAACAAATTTAACGTACTGTTTTTAATAAAAACTTTTTACTAACTAGGTTGTCCATGCTGCGATTGGATTGGTGCCATCAGGGGCGTTTATTGTGTTCATGCAAGTTTACTCAAGGGTGTTTCTTGTCTGCGGTTCCCTATTACTCACTAAAGGAGCCACAACCAGCCCTGGTCTGCCGCTATGCATATTAGCGTGGTCTATCACAGAGATTATTCGATATGGCTACTACACGCTTAATCTTGTCAACATGGTGCCCCAAGCATTGTTATTCGTAAGGTGAGTACAATTATATCTTTATCTTATTATTATTATTATCTTTATCTTTAAAAATTATATCAACAGCTAAACACGACATTATAGGATATTTAATAAGATTACATTTTGTTAGCCTTATATTTTTGTTTATTGCTAGTTTTTGTATGTGGTTTCGCACGCTAGATAATTAAGTTGCGATAAACTTTCAATATAAAAAATAGATTACATTGGAACTAGCTTTCTTTACCGGGAATATAAACAGTATTAAAAATTTTAATGATCGTTTTACTAATCTTATACCAAAGAGATATATATATTACTTTACTTGATTATTTCGGTAATAATTTCTAGTAAATGACTAGTAAATTTGTGTATAATACTTCGTTTTTTTTTCAGATATTCAACATTCTTGCTGTTGTACCCAGTCGGAATTACTGGCGAACTTCTCTGTATGTATCACTCATTAGACGAAATCTCTGAAAAAAAACTACTCACGTACACCATGCCCAATGCATGGAATGTGGCATTTAATTATTACTACTTTTTAATCTTTTATATGTTACTGTACATTCCACTTTTCCCTGTTCTATTTGGTCACATGCTCGCTCAAAGAAAGAAAATGCTCGGTAGAGACCCGAAAAAGACCAAATAATTTTTAATTATCAGATTCACTGAACATAGAAATATGTATATCAGCTTTGAAAAAAATACAAAAATTTGTTTACACTCAAGCTTTTAAAATCTACTATTTATATGACAACTTCTTCTAATCACTAACCAAAATAATAAAATATTATTGTTAATCTTTTAATTATCTCTTAGATTATTTTTAATCGTTGATAAACGCATAAGCAGATTATCCAGCTGTAATTGTTCTGTTTCTAAAACTAGCTTTGTTACGTAATCCGTTGTTTTTGCACTAATTTAGACGAATTATCTTCTTGTATAAGTATAGAAAAGAGTGGCGTTTGAGGGAGGAGGCTTATACCCAGCAGTGGGCTAGTACGGGCTGCCGATGATGATGATGATGATGATAAGTATAAATTGGATTATATTTTATATGTTGTATATTTAAGAACATTCTAATGGAAAGGGTACACTTTTAGAAAGTATAGATTAGAATAATCACGCACGACATCTTCATTATTATTTATGTTTAGTTCATTCAAAAGCCCCTTCATGGTAGTTATTTTTATTTTGACGAATATTTGGTATAATAACGTTGAAAATAATTTTATGTTAAAGTTATTTTCTACGTTAGTATATAAAATATTTACATTTGTGCATATTTTAGTTTAATTCAGTTGCTCATTTACGAAATCAATGTACCTAGATTTTTTGAACTTGTTTAATGTGTACCTACACTAAACATTTTTCGTGTTTCTACGTTAATTATTATTCTGAAAATCTCTTTAATTTATTTCATAAAGACTTTATTACTAGAGTTTTTACGGACAAAACTTTATAAAAAACAAAAGCAGGTTATTTATTTTAAAAATAAATGAGACTATTTATTAACTAACTTTAGGGTTATTGATAACTAGCAGACCAGACTTAACATCTCTTGTATCATATTGTACGTATATTATTATCCAACACACCAAAGAATAACTCTGCAGTTTCACTGTTACCACTCAGCATATTTTAGGCCATTTCTGATAATATTTTCTTGAGGTTCAATTCTGTGTTCCGAGTAAACGTGTCACAAAAGGGAATCTTTTTTTGATAATAATCATTTTTCTTTGTTAGTTGAAATTGTACAGTGAATGGGAAAGGCACTCCATAGTCTTAAGTTGTTGTTATAAAATTTGGTAACGGATGTAATTTATTTATAATTGTAGTTTATGTTGCTGACTGGGTTTATGGGATATGAATTTATGTAATAAAATTTATTAAATATAACTGATTATTATTTTTCACTTGTCCCTCATGGATATAAATAAATTATAAATAATCTTTGACATTTCAAACATCACACTCTTAGACCCAAACTAAGCGGAACTTGTAGGTACCTACTATGGGAACTGGTTTCTGATAGAATGCTTATATACATATTTTTATTGTAAATACATACATAGAAACACCCAGACACAGAACAAATATTTATGTCCATCACACAAACATTTGCTCTGGGTGGAAATCGAACCCACGACCCACAGCACGGAAGGCAGAGCTACTACCGACTGAGCTGTGTGTGGCGCCTGTCATACGAGATTCTATTGTCATGGTATATTTTATACATTGGTAGATATGTAAATATGTACATGCTTAGTTTGTGTAGGCGAAGGTACCGGAGTATTAGTGAGAAAAACACGATAATCAATTATGATTTGAATCTTCATTTTTATCAGCATTGATTTGTAATAACAGTGTAGTTGGATTATTGTGATATAGTGGTTGGAATTGATTACTGATATCTTAGAGGTTTATGTGAAAAACAATAAATAGCTGTGATATGTTTGGTGGATAATAGAGTTAAATAAAATGTATAGGAAATACGTAGCGCTCGTTCTGGCTGTCCTCGTGGCAGCGGCTGAAGCTAACTCTATCAGTTTCAAGAATCCACCGATTCCTAACGCTTTGGGTGCAGATGGAGAGTGAGTATTTACTATTGTGTTAAACTATTGTAAGTAGTTGGAACAAAGGAACCGCCTTTAGTATCCCGATAAAACTCTTGACAACCATAAAATGGGATAGCGTCTTTGATCCGGTTATTGTGGATGTTCGATATCCATTATTTTTTTTCATGCTGCGTTTGCTGGATTATAAAGTTTAAATTACTTTTTTTACAGGCAAAAATGGGACGGACTTGGCATGACGGCCAGTCTGGACGAGTACATCGACAATACTATTGAAATGATCGTGCCTTTCATACAGACTAACGGTCTCGACCCAATGGACCTACCAGATGTCATTGAAGGATTCGAAGTCGTAAGTGGATCTTCAGCAGTTTGAAAACGTCTTTTTTTTACTTGTGTTTTGCACTCTACTGCAAATTATTTCAGTGTACGGTGCTATCTCATACCTATACCTATGAATCCTCTATAAAGGATTTTCAATAAGATACAGTGCTAGGCAGGCCGAAATAACAAAGGTTTCTATCTCGTACTACTATTCAATCTTCAAACTGGAACAGCAATTCGAGCATTAAACATTAGCCTACATAAATAGGTAAGGTTGTGGAGGTAGGTACTTCCACGGAGGAACTCTTTCATACATAGCCTTATATATACCTACTATACATACACTAGATTACCAATCAGTTACGAATACGCAATAGTTTTACACCTTGCATTATTTGTTTTCAGAGACCTTTGCTGATCACCTACAGCGCTTGGTTGAAGATTCATGATGGTTACATGACGGGACTGGTGAACGTTGGCCGAAACGGTGATCAAAGAGTCGACTACTTCGCAAAAATGCTTCGTATTCGTCTCTCTCTGAACTTCAGAGACCTTGAGGTGAGTTTTCGATTGGACAAAACTAGTGGCGCTAGACAGATACATACATAATAAGTATTATTTAGGAGCAAATACAAAAAGGTATAAGCAATAATAGGTTAGGTACCTAGTATACATAGGTAGGTATTCAAATATTTTAAAATGTTGTATGGAGCAAAATAAATTTTGGAATTCGATTTTGGAATGAAAAAAGATTCCATACAAAATTTGCGTGGCAGTTTTAAAGATGTAATTAGAATATAAGACATTTGTAAGCTTTGAATTGAGAACCTTCTCTGTTTTTACGCTGGTTAAAAACTGAGACAACGGGTTTACCTACTAGTTGACTGCTGTATGGACGCCATAAGATTACATTATGTTACAAACATTATCATTTTTTTTTCAGTTTATTTACAAGTACCTGGTGAAGGTAATGAATATCGGACCCACGGGAGGCATCAGGGGATCTCTGAACCGCTTCGTGGTGAATGTGGACGTTCTACTCGACTTCAACAATGATGAGATTCAACTTCAAGAGTTCTCTTTGACTGATATAGGGTAAGTGTTTTTTTTTATTGATCTATTATCCTGTATACGTCTGTATACGTCTTTTTGGACACAAAAAAAAGGATGCGGATTACAAGGTTTGAAGTAGAAATCGCCAAGAGAGGATAGACCAGCGTATTACAGTGTAGGTAACACTGTAATACGCTGGTCTATCCTCTCTTGGCGATTTCTACTTCAAACCTTGTAATCCGCATCCTTTTTTTTGTGTCCAAAAAGACGTATTTGGCCGAAGGGTAGAATCATCATATTTATGTACCTATGTTTATACATAAATCGAGTTTAATCTAGTTCCTATAATGTGCATGCGTCTCTTAGCTTTGGACTAAGTACCTAAGTAGATGGTGATTGTGTGAAATTTTCACATTTATTTTTGTGCAATAAGTACCTATCTATAAAGTAACAGAGATAAGTGCAAGCAAAGCCTTCCCTATGGGTCGAACATCTATAAAGTAACAGAGATAAGTGCAAGCAAAGCCTTCCTTATGGGTCGAACTTTGAAATAGGTAAAAAAACTATAAAGTAAAAAAAAAACAAATATTTGTTTGTTATTTCAGCCGCCTCCGCGTTCGTCTGACTGGCAACATCCTGGTGGACTGGCTGGTGAATCCCGTCATCACAGTGTTCGTTACTATCTTCGACAACGTCATCATCAAAGTGGTAGAATCTAATATCAACTCAGCAGTCCAAAACGCCATCTCCGCCATAAACGCCAATGTAAAAGATGTTATCCAATATATCGAATCGTATAACTAGAAAATGCTTATAAGAATGTGGCGTTATATTATTATAATAAAAAGTTATCAATAAATATGTTTTTTTTTTCATCTTCTTATATCTATAGTTTTCATTATAAACGGAATATTTACCATGATTTGTGAGTTTGATTATTTCCCGTAATATTTATTTTATCTATTTACTTAATTGTACCTACTTTCACGAAAGCAGGCAATGCAATAATGTTGGGCTTGTTCACAGGCTTGTTACACAGCATTAATTAGTTTCGAAGTTGCCCGCTGAATGGCTTTATTTATATATCGCAGTTGTAGCGTCTATAAAAGCACAGTATGATTATGGCTTAAAATCTGCATACTCAACTAAAAATGTGGCTGATCCTCATTATAGACTTAAACTGTGATAGTAACTAGATAGTCAACATTTGTAGACTGCTTAGTCGCTACTTTGACCGGAAGTTTTTAAATATTGGAACCGGATTAAATTTTTTTTTGATTAAAACTTTTATTGTCGTATCGGTTTCGTGGATTAAAAACTAAAAATATGTGTTCCAAATAAGATAAGATAATATAGGTATCTAGTAAATAAATTACTAATTAGTGACTGAATTTTTGATATTAAGAAAACAGCAATAACTAAAGGTATAACGATGCTCAGTAGATATAGTATCTGTAAATGTGTTTATATAAAAAATATCCTCAACCATGAAGTGACTAAATCCACATAATATGATAAATTTTAGAAAGTAATGTGGTTTTGAATCCTGGAAATAAATACGTTCCTGCTAGCTTGACACCAGTGTGTAATTGAGTATTTGACATTGACAGCCGATAAAATTAAGACATTGACTTGAGGCCCCATGCCCCCATCGCCCATGTGTGTGTGTTTTCTTTTCAGTCTTTTTCAAGAAAATACCTAAACACCTAAAGAAATTGTATTAAATTCGTACAAATAATGGGGAAAGTGAAAAAGATGAAGCCTTCTCAAGTAGGCAAGAATATTGCGCTTGCTGATCAAATAGAAACAACCCATTCAGTGAAAGCTAAAAACAGAAATAAAGAAAGAAACAGACACGACGACGACGACGAGGTTTGTTCGTTCAGATTTATATTTCAGTATTTGGTAGAACGTTTAGCTTACTATCTAGTTTAATAATTATAAAGTACAATGGTTTGTAACAAATTCACCCATACTTTATGTTAACCAACCTAACTTTTTGTTACAGTTCGTCAACGCTGACCTATCGAAGAAAATTCTGAAAGCTGCACGAAGGCAACAGGCTGAGCTTGATAATACTGTGGGCCCATCTCCTGCCAAGCATGTTACCCTTCCAACCGATTTTAAAGGTATAACTTCAATCAGAATAGAATTCAAGACCAACTATTTGAACATTTTATCTCGATAGAAGTTCTCTGCTTCTTACAATGACCTTTGTGATGAATTGATATCAGATCTAATAGTAGTAAGTAGTAAATAGTTTTCCAAGTAAGATCTATACAAGGTCTAACTGAGATTTTAAACTAAATATATTTCATTATCTGTATTTTGGAAGATATTTTTGTATTCAGACTTGATCAATTTACAGATGGGGATTCAGATGCTGAATCGGATAGTGACAGAGATGATTTGGAACCAGACACATACTATGACAACGTTGAAATAAATGAGGAAGATGAAGAGGCTCTCAAAATGTTTATGTCTTCAAAACCTGAAAGAACCAGAACCCTAGCTGATATAATCAAGGACAAAATTACAGATAAACACACAGAACTGCAAACACAGTTTTCAGATGTCGAAACTTTAAAGCTACAAAACATTGATCCTAGGTCTGTATGCATTTCTCTCTATTACTAGCTTTTTCCTGATATCATTAAATTAGAATTTAAAAAAGTTCTGTGTATAATTACTTTTTAAGAGCTGTGGATTATGTTACTCAATAAATAAATTTCCATTATCATATTGCTATTCATCTAAAAGCCAAACAAAGTGTATGCTATGAAACTGGACCGCTTATTTGTTTTAAACTTTCAGAATAAAAACTATGTATGAAGGAGTGAGAGATGTACTCAAAAAATACAGATCAGGAAAGTTGCCAAAGGCATTTAAAATGATTCCGAACTTACAAAATTGGGAGCAGATACTGTATCTCACTGAACCTACCACTTGGTCTGCAGCTGCTATGTATCAGGTATAAAATACAGTATTAATTATAGTTATTTTATAAACGGGATATTTATGATTGATTGACAGGTTTGCAAAACAGATTTGCAAGTTTGATTATTTTCCCATAAAAATATAGTTTACAAAGAAAAGAATGTTTAAAACCGTGATAGTTTCACATACTTTTACTAATTATTAAAAGCAAGCTATAACTTTCATATTGAATTATTAATTTCTGAATAATTAAAATAAATATTCATGGACATTTCACACATCATATTCTAGTCCCAAACTAAACTAGATTGCTGATAGAATACATTGTAGGTATCTATGTGGGCAATAACATAACACACAATATTTCAGGCAACCAGAATATTTGCATCAAATCTTAAAGAGAAGATGGCTCAGCGTTTCTACAACTTGGTATTGTTGCCGCGCATTCGGGATGACCTCGCTGAATACAAGAGGCTGAACTTCCATCTGTACCAGGCTCTGAGGAAGTCTCTTTTCAAACCCGGTGCGTTCATGAAGGGTATTTTGCTGCCTCTTCTTGAGGTAAGAACCTAGACTACCCCCTTTGTGTAAAACTTTAAACAACATGTTTTTTAAGGAATTTTATAATCCATGATATTATATGTACATACATTTTGTTGGTAATATCAAATCAATCACAAACTCCAGCATGATCACTGGCTTCAATTTAAAAAAAATGTTAGTTGTGAACCTACATGAAGTGGTTATTCATTGCAAGAGCCACTATTACTATAAATAAATAACAAAAAAATATATACCGTCATTTCACACATCACTCTAGTCCCAAACTAAGCATAGCTTGTAGTATGGGAACTAGAACTATGAACCTATCATTACCATAACCACCACAAGGGTCTGAAATAAGAATATGTGAAGTATCAAGTTAATAATGCAACTTGATACTTCACATATTCTTATTTCAGTCATTTTTTCTTTTTCTAGTCTGGAGATTGTACGCTACGTGAAGCTATCATTGTTGGGTCAGTGTTGGCACGTAACTCTGTGCCGGTATTGCACTCCAGTGCTGCTCTCCTCAAGATAGCTGAAATGGACTACAC
Source organism: Ecliptopera silaceata (assembly GCA_932527185.1). Taxonomy (NCBI): domain Eukaryota; kingdom Metazoa; phylum Arthropoda; class Insecta; order Lepidoptera; family Geometridae; genus Ecliptopera; species Ecliptopera silaceata. Next base: position 6,573,724 of record OW052193.1, on the reverse strand, counting down.
TGGAGCTAACTCTATATTTCTCCGCATACTGTTTGATAAGAAATATGCTTTGCCTTACCGAGTTGTGGATTCAGTAGTCTTCCACTTCTTAAGGTAAATAAACATATTGAATATAATTAATTCAGTGTGTAAAATAATACTTTATCAGTTTCTTAACTAAACCATGCACTATAGGCTGAAATTACTTGTATAAAATGTAGAAGTAGACTGGTGGGATGTGGCGGCTGACCGGAAGTACTGGAAGAGTAGGGGGGAGACCTTTGCCCAGCAGTGGAAAAGTATAGGATAATAAAAAAATAAAATAAAAATGTAGAATATTTTTGTATGTGGTATATTTATGCTTGTCTAAAATTAAGAAGTACTTAAGCAAATAAATCAAAATAATTTATGTTTTTTTTCTTTAGGTTCCAGAGAGATCATCGCACCTTGCCAGTACTATGGCACCAAGCTCTACTAACATTTGTCCAGCGCTACAAAGCTGATATATCAACAGAACAAAGGGATGCTTTGTTAGAACTACTTAGAAAACAGACCCACCCTACTATAACTGCAGAGGTAAGTTTACCTTGATTTTGAAAATAAGGCTTTATTATGTCCTGATGGTCTATCAAACCACAAATTGTAGATAATATTTATACACCAGCAAAGCAGACTACTATAGTAGTGTAGCTATACAAAACATGTTATCCTTTTTTCTCTTGTTAAATAACGAATAAACAAATGAGGTTAGACATAGCATCTTATTTATTTACTACACAGCACACAAAACAATAAAAAAATAAAAGGTTCTCAAATCAATGTGTATATTTTTTTACAGGTTCGAAAAGAGTTACAAGCAGCTCAGTGCCGGGATCTTGAAGTTAATGAAGCAACATCTAATGTGATGGCTGTTGAATAGCACTGTTTTGTATGAAAATAAAAGAACTTGTATGTATTGTAAACATTTCTTTACTGTAGACATTCATTAGGTTCACTCATATCCTTTTCAATCCTTATTTCTATAGCAATAGCAAGTACCTTTTAGAAGTTTTAAATCTAAGTAGATAGAAACTATTTCTGTAAAACTGGAGCAGTAAGCATTGGTCTATCCACTTGGCTACCGACTAGATGTACTGGGGGTAAAATAGATTCCTGGCATTCGCATTTTCTTCCAGAAATGTAGTCAAATGAGCCAACTTTGCTCTTGCACTGTGCACAGGTTATCTTCCCTTTAGTCCATTGTTCTTCTTCCACTTTAGTGTTTATCCAATCCGGTAGTTTATCCTCAGACAAGTAGATGAAACTGTTCAGGTTATAACTGCTGCATGCTTGAGGGTCACATGAAAAGTTGCAGTTTAATATGATTGTGAGGTCTGTGACTAAAACATGCCGGCATTTGTGGCATTTCAACACACCACTTCTAGGTAAATCCATTTATTAATTTCCAACAATGGAAAGATTTAGTTTTAGTTTCTAGCAAGAACGTAAATTACTAAAGGTTTTTACTGTTTACATGTTGTTTTGTTTTCTTTCGATAGGCAAGCAATTTTATTTTAGGTTATGTTTTTTTATGAATAAACGGCCATAGACAAACTAGAGCGAGACTCAAATCAAGATCAATGAAATGGGTCGATGACCCTAATTTATGAATGGTTTGTACAACTATAGTATTTTACTGTCAAAGTAGGTGTGGCAGAATTTAAGCGGGAATTTCAAATAATTTTAAACAATAGGACATCCATTATATCCTAATCGATTCTATAGCGTGTATACAGACTACAGTATGCAGGACTACTTAAAAAAACAATAATGTCACGTAAATAAATGAACATCTTATTTACCTATGTAGTGGGTTGAAAAAAACATGCAAGAAAAATAAAACAACAAGTCGCATGTGCGTGATAATATATTATTTCACTGAACTAAACTCAATCCACGAGAATTTTGCGCTGTCCAATGAATGCATGTTGAACCATTATACGGGAAGACAAATGTGCTTCGTATATGATCTAAATACTACATGAAAGTTCTCAGCAGTACAATAACTATTACACTATAACAATCTTTAACAAACATTTAGTAATTTTGTATAGTTTTAGTATCTAAGCAAAAAATGGGCTGTAGTACCCTATAATCTAATAATATTATCCAGTCGCATTACAATGTAAAATAAATTATCGTTATTGGACAATTTGGTATGGAAATAGTTACATGTATCTATATCTATTACACTAAACAAAACATGGACCAACTGATATTAAATCATGTATCAATAAACTACATTTTAAGCCAGCCCAAAACGAAATTTAAACAAACGAAAGATTACATTACTTACTTATTTCTTTGGTTCACTTCATGATGTGCTATTGTTTTGTATTACCTGACTGAATCACGTTAGGTAGGTACACTACTTTATCTAATTATTTTATGATAAGTAATGAACAACATGGCATAAGTCTTATGAATTAATTTATTCAGCAGATAAACACGCAACATGCTTTGGAATCGTTTTGTGAATAACACAAACAAACTTCATAAAAAACACAATTTTCAATTTTTCCATACCTTATTGCAAATGCACAATACAATATTATGCAATCATATAGTTACAGGGTTATAGGATTTTACACAAGCAATATTCATACATTCTGTAACGCTTATTTCCGGTTTTTCGAACGATGATCAACGAAAAAATCAAACAATTACTATGTGTCAAACTCGGATCAATCGTGATTTGGGTTTCCAGAAACCGGCCGTTAGTTATATTATATGCGTGCCAAAAGGTAGTTTGAAGGCACCTACTACGAGATCGTTGGGACCTATGAATATTATTGTCAACGAATGTGAAGACTTCACAATTTAAGTGTATAAATGTGATTATTTATTTATATACACAAATAACATATACAGTTTTTCATAAGGTTTAAATAAATTATATTTTGACTTGCGATTTGAGTATACTAAGGGAGATATTATGCGTTTTAAATAAAGGAATGCACATTATTCGCTGCTAACTTTCTTGTGCCACTCTACCATCTGTAGTCCACACAAAAAAGAGAGGCATATGCCCAGAATTGGATAAAATCAAGCTTTGATGAATTTATAAAAGCGTTTTGTCTGATACTAGTGCATACAGAATGTACAAATACTTATTACAGCGAGCGAATCGAACTAATCAATGCTAGTGCGCTTAAATTTTCAGCTTAACAATATAAAATTTCGATCACAGACAAAATTACATAATACATGCACGCTTCAACTTTGCGCTTATGTCGTTGAAATATAAAATACTTATCGTTACAATACGCTAATATAATAATTGTGAGATTATTCGAAGCTGAAACAACCAGTTTTCTGTGACTAAAAGGCAACAATTTAAACAAGCGTTCATCTTTCAGCAAGATGGCTTCCTATAACTTACACTAATATTTAGATGGGCGACACTTACGACTAATATTTAGATGGGCGATATCAATTTGTGAAAGAAACTATAGTCGTGTCAATAACACATTAGAGATTCCCAAAAGAATTATTCGGTGTACATGGATTATATTCTACTTTAATATTCTAAAAAATAAACAATTGATTTATTTGGATCTCGAGTTTTGAAACTACCAAAATATTAAGTTAACGCGTTACTAGTAATAATTTTTTTTACATGGCTTAACTCAAAAATGTACCTTTATCATAAGAGTAAGTTCCTTAAATCTATCTTAAGTTGCTTTTTCGGCAGTTCAGTTGTAAACATAACACTTAGTATACGGTGAATCAGCCCAAGTTTTGTAAATATAAAAAATGTGGTTAGACAAATTGCCAGTGCGAAACTAGGGGATGATTTTAAAAAGAGTGCATCTTGCTCAACGAACATTTAGAAATTTTACAATGACTATAGTATGAACTTGTACACGACACAAACGTTGGATTGTTCGATGTGAACCGCTTTTGTTAGAATTAGTATTTAATTAGAATACTATATTATTTTTAACGATTATATGACTTATGAACAAAATACACCCTGTGCTTATGCGCTATAAGTCAAATCCCTAAATTATATCTAGCGTATTCGACGTGACGCATAATTATAGTGTTCCGTGCGAACAATAATCAAAAACAAGTCTATATATAATAACAATAAAATAATTCTGTGATATGGTAATTAGCGGCATCCATATGATACACAATGGTTTTACCCTTGGCAGAAAATCTTCGAATACTTGGACAAACTGCATCTTAGTGACTTGTCACTCATCTGGATTCGTAATAAGCTTTTTATGAATGAAATCTTGAATTTATAAGGACAACTTGCGAAACCTAGCTAAATAGCTAGCTGTAGCAAAGAACTACTTACTTATTTTTTATATCGTGAATAAAAACATTTGTTTTACTTCGACTCGGTCTAGTAAGAAACATGTATAATAGTAATTGAATAAATAATACTAGCATACCTATATTAAGGATAAAAATAAATTTATAAGGATTGGAACGAATAAAATAATTGTACACCAATATAAAAAGCTACCTCGCCGGCTCATACCCATTGTATCTAGGTATATTGTTTCGGTCTTTTTTTTACTTTTTACGTATTCGATCTTAATTGTCATGAGCATAAACAAACTACCACAAAAAAGGAATTTGTCGTATCAATCTGCCGAATTATGCGAACAAGTGTTTACTACAACAAGCGATACTGATTTCATCTACCGTAAATCTAGAGTGCTGGCCGTACAATAGTTATTTTAAAAGCAAAGCTATGAGTTTAGTAAACTAGAGAGTTTTAAGAACAAGTGTACATATGAAAATTGACCAATTTACAAACCTTAACTACACAGTTAGTACTAAGTACATTTAGTATTTACAATCACTACTTTGCGAACAGAAAGTTCTTTTTCGTAACAAATCAATCTGCAACAGCGTCGATTAAAAAAAGTTCGGGTGCTTTTGAGAATATTTCAAAATATTTTATTAGAATGTATTGTAGTAAGCTTACCTATAGCGGATAGTTTTTATACAAAAGTATTTTTAATGAGTTTAATGGGTTGTCTAAACTGTTTACCAACTGAAGGCAACATCAAACAATTTGTTTAATATTATAATGTTGCAGACGAATGCCGAATGTATTTTTATATTGCTTTTACCCCGGATGCCAAAACTGATTTTCATAATACTCTCCACTCTGTGATTTTATAAACACAACCTTTGATTAAAATTAATTTAAATATCTATTTAATAAGCACTATCTGAATACTTAAAATAAGTGTAAGCTTGTAACATTGTTGTGATAACTTATTACTTTTAGTAATTGCAATCACGAATCAAGTACTTCTTATATTATTGTTGGTATTTTATTATTGCTTAGAATGATATTTTTGTTGGCATACCATTTATTCCTTGTTTAGGATACAATTTACAACATAAAGTTTAATTTTGAGCCAATTTATTATAATATTTAGGTATGTTAAAGCAGTAGGCAGTAGTAACCTACGTGTTGAATATTATATAAATAAAACAGCATTCACTCGTACATTAAATAGGTTAAAGATTTTTTGTGTCGTTCGTTAAAATGCAGCGAATATAATGAATCGAGCGAGTCTCATAAACGCACTTCCACAAGGAGTAATGAATGAATTAGCATTTAGCGTAATACACAAAACTATACCTACTGTGTGAAGGCAAGGAGCAAGGACGGGTAGGAAGCGTTTATCGTTTAGGTACCTACTCTCTTCTGGAAATACAGTTCACGGTTTACGTAATCCCTCAGTCTTATAAAGCCTCGACAGATTTAGCGGCATAATAACGATACATTTATTATTAATGAAGATCTTTAATTAGTGACAGATTAATAGTCCAAGAGCTAGTGAACCCTGCGAGTAACGGTCTTCCTGTAAGGCTAGAAATTTGTACACTTACGATTTATAGCATGCTAAGAGCACTAGCCATGATCTGGCAGGCTTCAGCCCTGTACTTCATCAGCCACATAGTTTTTTAATTGTAAAATAATTTGAGTTTCAAAACTTGTTTCTGTAAGCTTAAAAATTTAATAGGATGGAGTTTATTTATTGTAAATCTTGAAAAAAAAGTTACAGACGATTACAATCAGCAATAGTATATGCCAGATCAATTAGAAAATGCACAGTTGATGAGGTAAAATAAACTTTATCCTGTATACTTAAAATTTTTATATGTTTTCAAGTAAACGTCTCAGAGTAAATATGTACAATGCCAGACGGTTTTGAACAGCATAAGACCTTGCCAGGCGAGGGGACAGCTGCTAAGGGAGTGCAAATAAGAAATGTTAATGTTTCAATTTTATGAACATATTTATTAGCATACAGTAAATGCAATGTATTTTATTGGGTTTTATGCAATCTACATTATTTTTAACATTCATTTTCTTCAGCATCATCCGAGATTGCACTACTGTTTGCATCATCATCTGATTCTTTAACAATGTTTTCCTCATCTGAAAATAGTGAAAAAATATTTTAATGTACCTACCGTAATAATTTTTAGTATTTTTTGAATAAGGTTGTTAAGAATTAAATATCAAGCTCTATTACATAGGACTGCATATTAAATGTTACGGATAAAATAGTTGTATGTTACCTGAAATGTATTCCTCAGTTTCAGGCGATTGTGCTGTGGCAGTATCAGCAGGTCCTTGTAAAAGTATGTCGTATAGGTATAGAAGATGGAACTTTATTCCTCTCAAACCAATTTAAATCGTAAGAACTATCAATTAAGTTCCAACCGTTATTTTCAGGAATAAGAATGGTTCTTTAAAATTACAATTTCGCCATATATTTGTAGGTAATGTAGGCAGTTCTCAATAATTGTTGATGTAGTTCACGTTGGCAGGGTGGTGAATTCGATGAATCATAGCTTACTACTTTTTCATAAGCACTTTAGGATTATTTGTGTTGTAGATAGATAGATAGAAAACACTTTATTGCACACCACTTAATTTATTTTTGTACGTAGTTGTACGTAGTAAGGAACTTTTTATAACGTGCATTATTTAATTTTGAACATTTCAAACCATACATTTGGAGCTTCGACATGGGAGCCTTCAAAAGAAGGGTATATCTTTATCTCAAAGGCCGGTAGTGCACTGACAACGCCTCTGGTGTTCGCAAGTGTCCATGGGCAGCGGTGACCACTTCTCATCAGGTGGCCCGCAAGCTAGCTTGCCAGATATGTCATAAAAAATAAGTAAAATCACTGAAAACTGAACTAAAACTGAAAGATAGGCATTCACGCAACACCTCTGACTCGCACGCCTTTAGCAGCTGTCCCCTCGCCTGGCAAGGTCTTATGCTGTTCAAAACCGTCTGGCATTGTACATATTTACTCTGAGACGTTTACTTGAAAACATATAAAAATTTTAAGTATACAGGATAAAGTTTATTTTACCTCATCAACTGTGCATTTTCTAATTGATCTGGCATATACTATTGCTGATTGTAATCGTCTGTAACTTTTTTTTCAAGATTTACAATAAATAAACTCCATCCTATTAAATTTTTAAGCTTACAGAAACAAGTTTTGAAACTCAAATTATTTTACAATTAAAAAATTATGTGGCTGATGAAGTACAGGGCTGAAGCCTGCCAGATCATGGCTAGTGCTCTTAGCATGCTATAAATCGTAAGTGTACAAATTTCTAGCCTTACAGGAAGACCGTTACTCGCAGGGTTCACTAGCTCTCCAGCTATAAAGGATGCAACATTCTTGACAGTATATCCAAGAATAATGTCGGATAATAGTGCTATTACGCATTTATCCATTCTTTATACTATGAACGACTGGCTTCACATATATTAGCTTGTAAATTACACAAAATCAAGCACCCACTTGAATCCATCACTTATTTCCTCTTCAAGCACTCTATGCACTTGCACTATAATAAATGGTTTCGGCCATCTCATTGAGTTCGTTCGTTGGACATTTAGTTATTCAATAAAGCGGTAATATTTAAGAATTGAATATTTAATACAAATGGACTCGGTACGGGCGGTCGCGCCCAATAGCGAGATCGCGAGGACGTCAGTTTAGGCGTAACAGAAGTACAAAATTGGTCCTTGCATCGGGTCGGGGCCGCATCATAGGAAGCTTCGGTCGTCGTCGAGCCGGAATCGTGAGATATGCCGGCAAAAGTGGAAACGCGATCGAGGTCGTCGAGGGCGCGTGGCGGCGGGCGACGGCAGCTCTGCGCTCGCCAGCGAGCCGCACGACGCGCACTCCGCGAGCGAGCGCGTCGAGGCGGCCGGCGCGCTCGTCTCGCTCGCCTCACACTACCTGTAGAAGGAGTGCGAGTGCGGCGGCGGCGGCAGCGCCGGCGGCAGCGGGGCGTGCGGCTCCGACGCCGACCGCTGCACGCCCGGCGCGCGCTCCGCTCGTCCCGCGCGCCCGCTCGCGGGCCCACCTGCACCCGCACCCGTGCCAGCACCCGCGCCGTTCCAGTTCCACTCCCACTGCATCGAAGGAGCTTACATTGTTACACTATCCGCACTGCTACTCGCACTTCAATAACGATCATGAAACACTTACGTCGTTCGCCGGAGGCACCGACAGCGAGTTCTTCGGCAGTAACGTGGAAGGAGTATGAACCTGCGGTACGTTGTGATGAGCGCCTCCATCGCGCTGCTGCAGCAGCTGCAGGATCCGGCGCACGTCGGCGGTCAGTCCGGTCTCGAGGGTGGCCACTCTCTTGCTCAGCTCGTCCAGCCGCGTCAGCACCGTCGCCACCGAAGCGGCGCTGGCCGCCGTCCCCACGTTTTGATACTGGGGCGAGACGCTATCCTGCATGGTTGAGATCGCGAGTCAGTCGGGTCGCCCATGTTATTGTTGATCGAGGCGATGTCGATCGCGGTTACCTGCGGTGCCGAGTTTTGCGTTCTCTCGTTGGCGAAGGGCAGAGCGGCGGGCCGGCCGGCCTGGTGCAGGTTCACAGCCGAGTGCGGCGCGGAGCGGCTCGAGGGAGGGCGCGCCAGGGCCGGCGCGGGGCTCGCGAGGATGTCGTCGCAGGAGACGTGCTGCGGCGGCGCGGCGGCGGCGGGCGGGCTCGGCGTCGCGTTGGTGTAGTAGGAGCTGGGGTTGGTGCTGAGGCTGGACACGGGCAGCGTGGTGCTGTGCGCGGGCGTGCTGACGGCCGGCTCGCCCGCGCCGCCGCCGCCCGTCAGAGGGGACGTGTCCTGCAATGGACCTACCGACGACTGCCGCCTCACACCCGCTCTACTCCTATATGTTTGTGGCGTGGATTGGGCTGCAACGTTTTTCAGATGCATTTTTGAATAAAATTAAGACAAATAAGGCGCGTTTGTGTTTTAGCTATATGTTATTTTAATGGTATATATTTACTAGTTTCCGCCCGCGACTCAGCGCGTCTTTACAGTTTCCTGTGGTTTTAAGTGATAAAAAGTTGCCTATGTGTCAATCCAGTGTACCTACGTACTATATTATTCCAAGTTTCATACAAATCCGTTCACCGATTACAACGTGATTCATACACAAACATCATCATGTATAATATTAGGTGGCATGTTATTCGGTGTTCTGTACATTACAAATTGTAAGTCTAAGGACTTTCATTATTTTACTGGTGATGATCGAGGCCAATTTACACATGGTTTGAATTTACACGCATGTTTAATATTAGATATCTGGAAATGATAATAAAAGAACTGGTTACAGTAATTTCTCTTTATATTTCATAACGTTGGTTCTAACAATAGTCCAGTCGGTTTAGTCAGAAAAACAGTCTAAAATTCTGCTTGGTAATCAGTGCTTCGAACATTCACAGATAGAAATTAGACCACCAGTGACTTAAAGGTTCCAGTATAAATATTGCTACTAACTTTCGCATGGTTAGGTAAATGCTAAACCGACTGAGCTATAAATCTAAGTTTATTTTTCAATGTACTTTGACGTCTGACAGTATACAATGAAGGCTCTGAGCCGTCACTGCAAGAGGGTCACAGATGAAACTAAAGCAACGTTAAATCTATGAACCGAAACATGCACTATAAAGTAGAATGCATACTTACAGTACTTGTTGTGCAGCGGCTGGTGTGTTTTATGATGGTAGAGGTCTGGGAAGCTCCGTTTAAGTTGCGCTAGCATGCCTGCACACAAGGGCCGCGCTCAGAGCGGGGCAACGTGCTCAGAGGTTACGGGGTACATTTCACGGGATACGTTTATTAAGGGATTCCACAATTTATAACAAAAAACAATCGATTCAAAGCACCCCGTACACCCCTGTCCGTCGCATTCATAAAGGAAGAAATAATAATAAGTAAAGAAACAAGCATAACTCATGCTGCACAAAATTATCCTATGATGAATACTGTAGATATCACATCTCTCAGCGCTCACAGTTGGGAACACAGAGCCTGTCTATACAATTCTATTGGACCACTAGCCATTCAAACAAATCAGCTTTGCGATGATTGCCAAGAAGAACCATGTTTATTCTTTAGCAATAATACCGATTTTCATCACCTAAGTAGGAATAGATTTGATAACTTTTTATCCTCGAAATTAAAATAAAATACAATTAAATTAAGTAAAAACTAAATAAGATACAAGAAATAAATAAATTGCATAAAGAGAATGCATATTTTATTGACTCATTCATTTCTATGTGTATCGTCTACTCTATGAAAATAATATAGGATAGGACACACCACGAGACCCATGTTAGTCCACAACTTATTAGTGGCATGGGCTTATGGTCGAAGGAAGTAGAAAACATTCCGTGATCTAAACAACTAATGCTCACCAGTGATGGAGTTTAGGGTTGTTGAGCGTTGCTTGCTGAAGTTAAAGTTAAGGGGAGTGACGTCTTGGCCAGCTTTTTCCGCGGAAAATTCTAGAATTCCGCGGCTGGCTGGCGACTCAGTGTCGTCATCACTGCACTGCGAATCCTGGAAATTACGAATTAAATACGTTATTCTGTGCATTGGAGTAACGGATTTTACTACACATATAATGCCCAAGTATGTAGGTTTAGCTTGAAATTTATTGATCAGAGTTGTTTGAACCAAAGTTTGATGCTAGACCAATAAAACCTACCACTTTTTCTGCAAACGTTTCTGTATGTGGACGGCGTGTAGTACGTGCGTAGGCCTCTCGTAGCAGGCGTGCGTCGCAAGGATTTTCGTAGCGCATTCTACGCCGCGGTTCAATACCACTTAGCTCCTCCTGAAAAACGTTGTATTATTACTAATGTTAGGCAAGCGTAGTGTAGGACGCCCTCCGGCGAGATGGAGCGACGATCTGCGTAGTGTAGCTGGCAAACACTGCATCTTTTTCTTATCGTGTCGATGCTACAACTGTATTTTGTTGTAGCATCGTGTTGGAAAAATTAGCCAGACTAGACACTGCTTTTCCGTGCCTAGCTGTTACCGGTGTGCGCCACTGGATGAGAAGACCTGAAGACCGGGCTCAGTGGCGCGTATTGGGAGAGACCTACGTTCAGCAGTAGGGACATAGGTTGATGATGATGATGATTACCAATGTTAAAATAAAATATTTTTTACAAAAGTTGTGATACATACACATCGCATATTATAAGTGATTTCGAGGTTGTTAACAAATGACGACCGGAACTCCGGGTAGAAGTCCAGTACATCTAGTAGATCGTCTCTGTGCACGCGGTGCAAGTCGCAGTACGTTAGTGCCCGTACTCGACAGTTGCTGCGTCCCACAGTTGGGTAGATGCATGGGTTTTCACCGAAAATATCATCCTTACCTGTAACATCATATATTTTTTAAATATATATTGTATGTGTATATATCGATTATGTAAATATTAATATTTAGGTCAGATTTGATTTATGTAATGGGTAGGTTTTTGGGCTTAAATAATCCAGATTTTTGAGGACCTCGGTAGTATTTTGATCACTCTGTTTAGTGATATCCATCCATCCAGTCTGTCTGGGGTCTCTCTCTTCAAGGGTTTACATTATGAAAAATAAATGAATCATTCAATTTTACCTAAAATTGCCATAACGATGTCATCTTTTAGGATTTCTATCGAACCACGAGAAACGAAGTAAAGTGACGTAAGTACATCTCCACGATGCACTAATGTTTCCCCAGGTGGAGCGTGGGTGGTTTTGAATCGCAGCGACAGAGCTCTGTAAAAGATATTAAACAACATTTTATAAAAGTATTCATTATTTATAATAATAATAAAATTGGTAATACTTTTACCTCAAGCACCCAGGACTAGCACCTTCGAATGCTGAACAGCTTGCAAGTAAATTGCGATTCAAATGTAAACAGATATCAGCCTGAAGGCATTCAGGAAAGCCCTTGAGGAGGCTGGACGTATCAATGCCATTTGTATAACTCCACGCATGTTGGAAATATTCCTCTAGCCTCTGTCTAAGTGGGTTTGCGATCTGTAAAATATATTTTTTTTCATGAAATTGTTAATTCATTGGCACAGATAATAATATGTGTATCATTATGACAAAAATAACTCCTCACCTGGTGAAACCGAATAAATTCTCTCACTCTTAAAATTTGCGTATGATAGCGAGCCGTGCCCGAATACAGTCTTTGAATGATCGCCGATACATTACCGAAAATACTAGCGTACATTAGAGCTGCAACACGATGTTATTATGTAATTTACATGTATCAAAATACGACAGTGCTTGCGGCAAAATCAGACATACTCACATCCTACAAGCATGACAAATATCGTGAACCCTTTCTCCAAGTCAGTGTTTGGGGCCACATTGCCAAAGCCGACGCTCGTTAGCGAGGTGCAAGTAAAGTACAAAGCTGTGATGTAACGTGATCTGAAACATTCGTCAATTCATAACATAATACTAATTCACTAACAACAGGTACATTCATGTAGTTTCATTAGGAGGTACCTCATTGAGGGCCCCGTTGAATTGTCATAGGTCGCCTGAACGTCGTTAGCGAGAGCGTCTAGCCAACCGATCGGGGCTTGAAGCTGAGGACGCTCCCAGCTCCCTATCGCATACCTGCGTAAAAGATTGCGAGAAATTTGCTTACAAAACAGTAATAGCGTTGGTTTTTTGAAAGTTAAAAAAATACTTACCACAAGCAAGCGAGCCAATGTGCAATGAGTACAAACGTCGCCATGAGAAGAAGGAGAACGGCAGTGCCATATTCAGAGTATCTATCAATTTTTCTTGCCACTCGCACTAATCGGAGGAGTCGAGCCGTCTTCAGGAGTCCGATGAGCGTAGTAGTCTGCAACCACACCAAGCATTTCAGAACTCCCCAGCAAATTACTAGCAAAGTATAGCCGCAAACCCAACTCAAGCGTTATATGAATCGTTCGCTGAGAACTAAATTAGCATTAACGAGGCCTCGCAGCGAAAATCACGCTAACTAAGCAGATATTGCCTATGAAATATGCCTTCGAGCCGAACCAAACTTCGATATACTTGGTACTTTGCAGAGTTACAAGCGATTATTTTAAATCTAAAATTAGCGGCTGGCTTCGTACAGAATGCGGTGCAAATAACTGTTTGGTAAGGTATAGGTATATTGTAAAGTAATAAAGTAGGCAAATTATGACCTCGCGGTTAGTAATTAAGATTTAGACGAGTGTTATGCCAGAAAACTATGTTAGGTACTTGATCCTGTAGCAAGATGCGATTTGTTATCGAGTTATATACAGCAATAACGAGTGATCATATTAAAATGCTGTGCATCGACACACTCCAAATAAACAGTGTTTCACACATAGATTGCAGTAAACTTGGTTTAAACTTACCTAATACATACTTTGATAATTGTTTAGATATACTTACGCCATATAAAACAAATAAACCTTTATTTTCAGTTTTTATTTCCTAGCTGTATTTATTTTGAAAAAAAAAGTTATAAAATGAAATATTTTTTAAACTAACGATTTTTTTCAATATGTTTAAATGAAAGTATGAGTATAAATACAATTAATACTCCATTTAGAAAAGCACTACTAACTAGCACTTAAAAAGTTAAATTAGTTAAAATTTAATTTTAGAAAGGTGTTTTTATGTATTGTCTATGAAAAATATCAATGCCTACTCATCGGTCGTTTTCGAGGAAAGGTCATAAAACAAAAATAATGATGAAATTTTGTACAAATAATTTATTCAAGTAAAATAAATTAATATTAAAAGGTACAAAAGTAACAACGAAAAGTAAAGAATATATGTAGAATATATTGTTATTGTTTTATAGTTAAAAATGATGGGAATCCAAACACAATAAGGTCATAAATTCAGTCACAAACGTGTGTCACATCCATACATATAAGTATGTACTCGTATGGTGTATATATAATGATATATATTATAATATCCAACATATTTTTGAATAACAGTTGAATGTAAGGTGGGTGCCATATAAAATTGATATGTATAACGAGATGTTGAAATTAAACTTGGTGCGTCCTGTTGTGATAAGGCGAATTTTCAATCAATTGAAGGTACTAAATATGTTCGTCTGGGAAGTGTGAGCGTATTGCTACCAAGCTCTGTGCAATTTGTGACCTTTTCAAGGTACCTTTTTGTATAAAAAGCCAATGATGTTATTAATAGTTTGATATCCAATAACACTTACTGTGTTTTCTGCACACCAGTCAATTTTTACTCTAATATTACTCTATTCTTTTAAATAGTTTGGCAGTCTAGTATTCACTAATTTGTTCCAAATGATCTAAATACATTTGCACGCTTATAATATAACGCTATATCTATTTAATAAAAGTAATACTAAAAGTCATTCCAAGATTATCTTGTAAATACCTGTCAATACTTATAACTATAACTATTTGTAGTCACAAAAAATATTTGTAAACACTATAGTCTGCGATAGGTTGTTGATTCGGATTAACGCTAATCGCAAAGTCTTGTAGCGTTTCGAAGTGGTTTTGCAGTTGTTATATTTGATACCTTGGCATTCGTAAACTAAGTGGGTCTTGCGTAAGGTTTGCCATTAACCCTGCAGCCAAGCTCGTGATTTAGCGAGTGAGCTTTATTAGATGTTCGGAATGGTGTATAATTGGAAAATGATTAACATTTGCTCATGGGAAGCGTCCACATCTTCCATTAACGCATTCACTTTGTGGATTCAATGGCTAGTGGATATTAATGAATAAAATATGTCAACTAAAATGTTAATAGTGGCAGCAACATAAAAATAGTTCACAAAGATGGTATACCTCATCACTTTCCAGCCCCTGCTGTAACAAGAAATGGTATTACAAGTTCAATACGCACCCACCTTTGGGCATATTGCAGACCTACAATGAACATTAAAAGAAAATTACAAAAATATTGTTTTATGAAAAAATAAAATAAAAAAAACATAATGGAATCGGCTGGTTCAAAGAAATAAAACAAAAAAGGGCAATTTCGGAAAACAAATACATGATGTCAATATTGCATTTTTGTGAGTTTTAATCACGGCATTTTTAAGACTGATCGTATTTGTTTGTGATTTGACAGAATATAAATCCATTGTACGTGCGGCTGCATTGTGTAGTTTTATAAATTACGTCCTGCAAGAACCAGAATCTCATTTGTCCGAAACTCGTACTGCACAAAACCACATAATAGAAAGCGACACATAATAACTATACATTATAGACTGCGCGTTTTCATTTCGAAATGACTATCGCAGGTCCCTTACTTGACCTAGTTCTTATTACAATCTTATGACCTGTTTTAACCATCACTATGCAGTAGATATATATTATACTTATCTTCTTTAATCGTGTTGTATTGTATGGCCTCCACTTGCGACGCCTCTTCAGTTTTTCTTAACTTTTGTTTAAATTTTTGTAAAATAAGTAGATACAGTATCTTAACTAAACTATTACCTAGTTCTTAAGTAAATGAACTAGGATACGATTTTTTTTCGGACAATTGATCATCTGGGTATCCACCGAGAAGCACAAATTCACTTAATCAGTCATCAAAAAACATCATTCCTCCCGCACACACACAGCATAATATTCAAGACACCAATTAAGACAAATTTGTATTTCACGGTTTGCCGCAGTGGTCTATATTTTTGGAAAATTGCATTGTTATTGACATCTTAGTAAGTGATGCTTAAATTAAGTATGCGTTTATTTATTCCTTTAATGTGTTTATGTGATAATGTACAAAAATAGAGAAAGTCAGCTCACTTCATCGGTATCGGTGCCAAAGAGTAGCAAGTCGAAGGGGATGGCGGCGACGAGATCGATCAGGAACCAGCCGCGTAAGTAATGCATCGCTATTTTAGCCGGGTCCGATTCCACTTCATCTGCTATATCCACGTACGTTGTTCGAAAATTTATCAGTATGTCTACTATGAACGTCACGTCCACTGCAAAACAAAACATTAAAGTTACTTGATGTCCACATGACCACAAGATACTTTCATAAAAGGGTATGATTATTACCTATCATGTCGATGACAACTATTGGATCTTCGCCGAATCTTTTGGATTTTTTATCGAAATCCGGCTCATTTAGTTGAAAAGCAGCTACGTAGGGCGTAAATATAGCGGTGTAGATAACCAATATTAGAATCAACCAATCCCAAGCGGCCTGTAAGTATTAAAAAGATATTGAGTTACAAAGAACCACTAGTTTAGTATACTACAAACATTTATATTTATAAATAACGGAGCTGCAAACTAGGTACGTAGTTCGTAGCGTGAGCGCCTACAAATATTTGTAAGTTGCGCTTTTGCGTGCCGAGCTCGACCGAGGTCATTGCGGAAAAGGTTTTTACAAAAATAATAACCATCTATTCCTACATGTACGTCGGTATTGCTATGTTTTAATCAGGCACCACAAATGTTTTCATATTTTTTCCAATGTGACGGTTAAGCCCAACGTTCCTAATGATGACTTATTCACGCGGCACTTACCTTGTAAGGAGAATGGTGGAGGATAGTGCAAGGGTGTGAAGGTTGCGTGGTTCCCTTGTGACCAGGGACAGTCGCGCCCAAGGACAGTACCTGAAAATAATAATTATTGTTTCTATCAATGAATCTGTCTGATGTAACCAAATATTGTGTAGATATCAGATATCAGTGTAATGTTTATGAGTAAGTGGCGTAAAAAGTTTGGTTGTTGTAGCGTTTTTGCATTTGATATTATTTGTTTCTCTTGGTAGTAATAAAGTGCCCAACGCTTTATAAATGTATACTTAGTGGTAGACCAAAAACTTGGAAAGGTATGAGTTACTATTGAAATGCGTTTTTAATTAGCGTTAGATGTCCGTATAGTGCCGTATTTGTAATTATTTGTGTCGTTGTGTATAGTTTGTTGAAATAAAATTTATACGCCAATAACAAGTTCCAAGTAAAATCATGCAGCTATTTTATGCATTTTTCTACTCTAAAATGATTAAGCGAGGTTTTTTCCATAGGTTTGACATGATTTGTATTAACGAAGTTTATATTATGGTGTTATTTTATTTATGTGGAATATAGAACACGGGGTTTAATCAAGTTGATGTAACCGGGAGTGTCCTGGATTCCGCTGGCGTAGTTCATGCGTGGTAGGCTGGGTCGCACACTACAACTCAACTTTATAAATAAATCATTCAGTCGTTCGCACGGCTTGTACTCAAATATTTATCACAACGACTTCGAGCCAATGCGGTGCCAACGACGTTACGGTAAGGAGGTAAAATACCAAACCAAACAAACGACGTATTTCGTGGTTTAGTTTATGGATAAAATGTAGTATTTTTTTGTCTTGCGATATATAAACCTATCAAATTACATACGGTTGTACCTACGTGTTTTAACTTTAAGCAATTTAAAGGACATTAGACACCGAAAAATGCTTGCGAATATTACGACCTTTTTATACCAGTAAGTAACGCCTATTTCAAACGTCCCCGATTAAACCCAAAAACCACTCGGTCATCTGAAGATGAAAAATACCTTCTCTGCTGGAACGTAAAACATGTTTAACATGTTTAGAACACAATTAACCAATGTCAAGTTCGATTTGTAAAGCTGTCTCAGAGTTAAAGTAGATGGGAATGTTGCTCAAAATACATAATGCGGATAGTCATAAATATCAGAAAAACACAACACCATATTTGTCTAGGTTTTCAGTAACAAAGTTCTCGAAGACGAGCCTCGTTCAAATTTACTGAAACACTTTTTTAATAATAGTTTTTTTTTTATAATATTAATAATAGTATAATCTATGAATGATTTGATTACGGTATCTATTATTATTTTTATATACGCACGTAAACATTGATTGATATTGTTAAATTTATGTCTACGAAGTATCAGGCAAAGAGTAATGCATTACCTCCTTGCCGATGGCGGGCAGCCCGTTGAGACCATTACAGGGCGGTTCGAGTCGTACGACGCTCTTGCGCGAGCCGCGGAAACTCGTGTCGCGCACACGCACCGAGGAGCGCCAGGCGGAGGGCGGCAGCGGGTCGTCGCGCGAGCCGCGCGCGGACGCCACGCGCCGCGACGTGGTGAGCGCGCCGCCGCCGCCGCCGCCGCCACCGCACGGCGGCGTCACTATCAACGGCACGTCGGGCGGCCCGCGATCTTCCATGCCGCTGCCGCGCCAACGTTCTCACCGGAACCCGCCGTGCTCCGATGCTTCCGAGTGCTCACATTCCAGCACTGCGAGCTCGAAGGCCGTCGCCCTCTCGAGAAGTGCGATCGCCGTGTTTTGCATAGGTGCGGGGTCTACTTCGTACACTTCCGAATCCTCGCCTTTTTCTATTTCAGTAATCGTATTAGCGCGTTAGTTGGTTTGATACTTATTTTCTGGGAGACGAAAGAGTTTTTTTTAATGATGATTTTACATATTTTGTTGCGATAGCGAAACGAAAATCAAGTTGGTTAAATACTGCGCTGCGCCACGAAATGTTCGCCAAGAACGCTGTGGCTTAGGAGAATAGAGCGCAACTAATAGGCTGAGAGCTACGAGCGCCTGAAAGCGGAGAATGAGGTCGTGCCTCATTCAAGACAGTGTGTCAATAGCTGGTAGTTCTTTTCATCTTTTTATACACGCAATGACAACGCGAGCAAAACGGTTCACTTCAACATTCAACATGCCGGTAAAACTATGGGCAAGGACTTGGCTATAATCAACTTCAAGTTTTGCCGATGGTTACAACGTGTTAGTTAAATTGAATAAGTTTTCCTTGTAGAGAAGACATTAACTACACTATCGAGCGTCGATAGTAAAATTATGAGTTTACTTAATCAATAGCATTAATTAATTATTTGCACTTTTACTCATCATTGTAGTTATTATAGCTGAGTTAGCCTCAAAGCTCTTAAGTCTTTTTTTAATAACAAGATTGTTTAAGTATCACTTTTTTAAGATAATTTTCGATCGTTAAAAATGAATTCTGTTTGAAATAATTGTATATTCAGGTCGTCGACAGTAGTCTAGCTAGACACTAGACATGCGGCCCGGTGACAGCGGAATCGATACAATCCGTTTGGTTGCACGAGTTACGAGTAAAATGTACCCAGCTTTGGTTTAATTTAGGTATTCACTATATTCAAAATTGATATAATTTTGGATATCGAATTGCCATAACCTGTATGCGAATGTCTGCTAAAACTTCATGACATAAAGCTTTAGTTAATGTTATTTAAAAATATAAAATTTCGACGTAACATGAAAATAATAATAAAAATCCAATAAAATGTGTAAGTATGTAAATTGGAATAAAGAACTTAACTTTTGTTTTTTATCGAACGTAATGATTTTTTTTTTGTTGTAAAATTATGTTATCTACTTTATACGCAAAGCGGTGTTTGTACTATAAATGGGTTAAAGTTAGCTGAGTGTGAGTTCAGTCAGCATAGCTTTAACGTCTCTGTTGGTAATGTTCAGAACGATGTGGGAGGGGTCTGTTCATCTCCGTAGTGTTTGGTTGTCATAATAATGAACAATGGAGCGGGCGAAATAGCGCCTATGTACTGGCTTTGTAGTTCATTCTTAAGCTCTAAAGCATGAAACATCCTATTAAAATTTTCAATCAGTATTTCATAAAACCAAGACACTATATTATACTATTTACTACTAGAAAGAACATTAGATATTAAAAGAGAAAATTTAGAAATGATAGAATATAAAAACCGAGGCGTAATTATTTTAAAACTAAGGTGATTGAACAAAATGCAACTTTGAACAACTATCCTTCTCTAAGAACTGAAACAAGTTAAATAATTTAGACAAAGGAAACCATACCATGGTAGTCATAACTCCAAGCATGGGTCGCGTTTCACCACGGGATGTATTAAATTAAGCTATAAATAGTACAAATAGCTAAGCCTGCAACCAAAAGTAGAAACGAAACACCTCTGAACAATAATTGACGCACTGTTCACTGAACGGACTAAGCACAGGACGGATCCACACTCTACATTCAAATATTTTAATTCATGACACGCGTTATATAAAAACAAATAAAAATCGAATAAATATCACAGCGCAACAAAATTTGCAAAAGTCAACGGCAAAAAGATAATAACAGCTTTAACTTTATAATGCAGTCGATCGATTGAGCGCTCGACACATTAGTATTGTTTTACACGATAAATGACTAGGCGTCTGTTTTAAATAAATTATTTTAGTTTTACGTTTTGTCAGTGTAAATTGCGTGGCTTTTGTTATATACGATGGACTTTATGCGAATATTTAGATAACGATTTGTTGGCAGTGTAAGGCGGCAGGGTCCGCAGCGTGATCGCTGGACGTAAACTTGAGGGAACACTGTATCGGCGCACGCAAGAGGTCGCTGTGCGCGCATCCCGACCGGGGCGTCCCGACGGCTGGCGGAGTTTCCCGAGCACAGGCGTGACCTCGCGCAACCTCCCCTTCCACTCATCGAACATTTCAGCTGAAACGCACGGTGTGGTGTCGCCGCGCCATGCCCACGCTGCCACGCTACCGGATCTACCGTTGCCGCACTCACACCATTCACCAGTATTAGACTGCTAAGCCACTGCTGTAGAATTGAACTGTCAGAACCTATATCGTTAGGGGGTATGATGCGGTGTGTAGAGAAGAGTAATATCTTTAAGGATTAGTATTTAGAGATTTTCGTATGGTTTCTAGAATAGAATAGAATGTATATTCTATTCTATTCTAAAAACCAGTCTCTATTTAATGTGATTTTTTGACTAGTTAGATAATTTTACCATACTCAAGCACTAAGTATTTAGGTTTTTGTTCAGGCATGATATATAAATAAGAATAGAGTAGATTAATCAACTAAGTATAATGTGAGTTTTGTACCAGTAGATAAGCACGCTTATTGAATTTGCAAAACCAGTAAGAACCGTGTTCTTAATAAGGTTATTTGGTTGTCAAACTTAAAGGTAGAAAAAGCTCCGCGAGTATATATGTAACTTAAGTCTTTCTGTAAGTAGGGCCTATACCATCTACCAGTGATCGATGTTAACAAATTCAATGCTCAAGCAAAGTTATCGTTATCACCATCAGGCATATCAAAATGGTAACACCTTTGTGTCACGTGGTCTCACGTGCTGGTCGTAAACTATATGATTACGTCACTCAATAATATGTACATACAAATCTTAAGCAGTCGGGTTTATTGCGTTTGACACATGAAACGTATTGTTTAGTTTACTAACTCATTTACTTCATCAAAATACGACGACGTATTGTTCGGTTATTATATAACTGTATTTAGATGAGCTTATTCGAGTTAGTACTAAGTTTGTTCTGGTTGAGTTTCTTGGTGATAAGTCAAATATGGGTTGTTAAGATACAGTAGATTTTCTTGATCATCAGATTGCAAATGGTATATTATTCTTAAACATGTTTGATTATATGGGATGTATATTTTACGCCCGGTTCACAGTTTTAAGCAAAACTTCAGTATTTTATAGAATTCCATACGAACGTTAACGTCCCTTATCATATGATTATGTTAAAATGTTTCTTTTTAATAAATCAAGTCAAGGCGGTGCTAAGTTTACGCAAAATTGAAAAGGGTTTACATATCTATACTTTGGTATTCTAGCCATCTGTTGGATGAGCCGAGCCCTTGAACTATCGCGTGCTAATCGCGGCCAAGACTCCGATACCTGCCTAACACCACCTAGCTATACATGTGGATACTGCACCACTTTCACTTCAAGGTAAAACTCCAGATTGGTCATTTGATAGCGGTTGTTTTGCCTAATTTAACTTTCTCTATCGATTTTCGCGTTCTTCATGTTTTCTTTTGTTTTTCTATAATCATACGTGACTTTTTTGATGTCAACTTTTTTATTCTAACGGCCGGTTTCTCAAACGATGATCAACGAAAAAATCAAATAATTACTATCTGTCAAACTCTGATCAATCGTGATTTGGGTTTCCAGAAACCGGCCGTAAAGGTCTTTGATTTTTGAATTCGAAAGTACTTATTTAGTAGATTGTATGGGACAAAGAGTATCATAATAACGGATGCGGTTTATGTTTGCGACAAAGGTTTTATGTGAAAACTGAATGGACATTCTGAATCAGAAGGCTGAATGAAATTGGGGTTTAGATACTTTGCTTTTATTCACTGAATTACACTTACACCACGTAGCAGCTAACTGATATTGCACTTTAACATAACGTTTTTTTTGCGTACGCATCTAAATATATAAACTGGTCGTTACTGTTGTTATCAGGTAGTTTGATTTATTTAGTACATATATACATACTTAGTAGTAGATATTTAGTTATTTTTTACATTTATGGCCTGATAAAAATGGTTTCTGGTATTAAGTAGTACTATCTTTTCGTTGTATTGCATAACCTTAATAAAGTGATAAGTTATCAATATCCATTCGCCTAAAACAAATTCACATATTCAATTGTATAACACCTCAACTCCACTGGATGAGAAGAGCCGAGGACCGGGCTCAGTGTCAGTGGCGCGTCTTGGGAGAGACCTACGTCCAGCAGTGGACTGCTAAAGGGTGATGATGATGATGATGAAAACCTCAAAATCAAACGAACTTCGTTATGGGGTTTCAACTGTTTAAGAATTCTTAATGGTATGTCTAGACATACCACGCACAGAGCGAACAGAGCCTAGGCTCTGGTCGCGTGGAACTGGCACCTAGAATCACCTAGTGTATAAGACAATTCTAAATGATCCTTGTGATTATACCTACTAAAGAATTTTTGATTTTAGACAAATTAGGTACTGTGGGTTTCGTCCAGCGACTTTGCTATCAGCTTCTACCCAACTACTTATAAAAAGGTCAGGCATGCATATCGGAAAACAGCAAATTGGTTTTGCTTATCAGGACGCATTTTCAATACCGAAGTACTTGTGAACGATGTCATATAAAGTGCCT
Source organism: Ecliptopera silaceata (assembly GCA_932527185.1). Taxonomy (NCBI): domain Eukaryota; kingdom Metazoa; phylum Arthropoda; class Insecta; order Lepidoptera; family Geometridae; genus Ecliptopera; species Ecliptopera silaceata. Next base: position 6,550,404 of record OW052193.1, on the reverse strand, counting down.
CTCGTAGAGGATTTAATGCGGAAGCAAAAAAAACCCAACGAACTAAAGTATATGTTTTAATATTGAGGTCACATGCAAAATATTAACGAATTAATTATGGGTTACGGAAGGGATTTAATACATGAGGTGAGGTAGTAATGGTTCCGAAATATTTTTAAACGAAAAACTCTTTTTAACCGACGAAAAAAAAACGGTTCTCAAGTCAACGTGTGTATATATATATAATACATATATATATATTTTTGAACACCTTATCTTTGTATCAACTGAGCTACTTGTAAGTGACGTAATCAAATATTATGCATGGGCATTTCATATAATATGAAATAAGCTCTCTAGCTTCAAATAAGCTAAACTAGTATGAGAACTAAATGACTTGTATTTTTCCCTCAATATATACTCAGAATACATAGTAGCACGCAAAACGAATATCAATGTTTGCTATTACACAAATTAAGCTCTTAGTGGGGATCGAATCCGTTTGTGCATGGAAAACAGAGAAGAACAGTAGTTTAATTGTAACTGTATTTTAGTAGTAGACTCTTTTTTTTTAAAGATAGATCCGGGTAACTACCTACGTTCCTATTTCTATTGCCAAACATTGTTGTATGTAGTCCGGTTTGCAATCACAGGCAAGGGCGGATCCAGCTTTGGCTCCAGGGGGGGGGTCACGATCATGTTCTGACGCTAGGGGTGGGTCACACAGTCGTGGTCAAGTCAAGAACTTATATAAATTAAAAAAAAATATGTTCAATTAGTGGTCCACCTAAGTCCTGGAACAAGCTCAGGGGGGGGGTCATGACCCCCATGACCCCCCCCCCCTGGATCCGCCGTTGATCACAGGCTTATAAGACCTTTATGTATCAACGTGATGAGCGCGATACTCAACATCTTCAGTGCACTTTTTTCTTACGAGAGGAAATCCGACAAGTATACCTATTGCCTGTTAGAGCAGTAGGTTTTGTCAGACCAAAACTCACAGACACTTGTGCCAGGGGACACAAGTGCGTAGGCATTCGAATCCACAACCCACAGCATGGAAGGCAGAACTACTACAAACTGAGCTGACGCCTGTCATTTTTCATGGATCTAATCTAGTGCGTTGATCGTGTATTTAATTGATGAATACTTATTATTGTTACTTACCACCTTCTCTTCCACAGCAGTGTCATTATTGTTGTTGCTCCCATATTTTAAGGCACCGTTTTCCATGACCACAACTGACGGTCGGATTCCTCTTCATATACTCTTGTCTAACACTAATTGTCCACATCTATTACTTTAGTCCACAATTTCTCATATGTAAATGATATTATTCCATTCAGACGTAATTTCATTAGTTAGGCCACTTCACTAATAAATAAGCGTTTATTCAACCGTTGTTGGTAATAACAGTGAGTACCTACTAATCCATCTGTCAAAATATATCATGTTTATTTATCTTGCATGCCAATATATTCAATATAGTTATTATCTACTAGCTTTATTCAAAATAACCTCTTAATTATTTAGAACATAATGTAATAAGTTATTTTAAGGTTATTACACGTTTGATATAAAAAAACACAAGCAAAATACAAACATAAAGGTAAAGTCTTATAGCTATGTGTTTCCACAATATAGAAAGCCGCGGTATGCCACATAAAGACTCAATAAGACAAAAAAATATACACAAATAGTTTAACTTTCAAGAAAACAAAAAATATAAAATTGCTTTAAAAAACAAAGTGAAAGATTGCACTCACTCACTCTTTCGTAGGTTAGTAACAGAATTTCATTATTTGATTATTTTTCATGCATAACTTGTGCAGCGCCCTATAGCGCCAAACCAAGCAAAGCCTTTTCTACACAATTGCTGATACTAATTCGTGATTACACTGATTTTGTTAGGTTTACCTAAACCTAACAAATTAAGTGTAGTCGACTAATTGGAACTAATTCGAGATTACACTATAATCTCGAATCAATCGTTTAGAAAAGGCTTTGCTTACTTTGGCGCTTTAAGGCTCTTTGCGAATTATGCTTGGAAATAGTGATAAACAAAAACTGGAATTCTGATACTCAGTTTCGAAGGGGGTGAAATAAAAAAAAATGTTAAATCTAAGTCGATTTATTAAATATACGAAAGATTCTTTAAAACGTTGCATGTCACACGTAAATATGTAAATTTTTCAATCAAAATAAAAAAAAAAAAATCCCCTCTTTTTTTCAAAGTTGCAAATGCTGCCGTTTTTTATCATTTGCAGAATATCGGTAATCGACCGTTACGTTGCTTGAAATCAAATCTTTTTAGACTTTTAGTTAAGCCATAATATCTTTGAACCACCCTAAAAATATTATTATTTAGTTATTTTTGTTTATGATAATTTCACACGGGATAATTTAGTCGATACAGACAAAGTTTACCAATAAGTAAGTCTATTCTAAGTTAATAGGTATAGGGTTTATTGATAAGTGTTATAGTTTAACATTATCAGAGCGATCTACACCTGGTCTATTCCAAGACATACAGGTGCAAACTGTTCTTTGTCTTATTAGACTGCTGAAATGCATATTTAAAAGAAAATTGTATATAAGTTTTTAATTTTAATACTAAGACAATTACATATTTTATAAACATAACTTATATTTCACGTGACATATAAAAATAAAAAGCTCAAAATGTGTTTCTAGACGTTAGTGTTAGCATGCTAAGCTGCATGTGACTTTAGGTACAGAATGAAATACAAAAAATATGAAACAAAACTGTGATTATGAAGCTTTTAACCAAGTTATATAATGGAACTGATAAAAAAACATCGGTTGCTATGTTACTTTTCTTTGTAAACACATTGCTTTGTCCTCCAAATCACTTTTGTTCACTGCGAATTTAATGTTCTATCGTGTGCATTTCTTTGATATATTAATAATAATTTAAATCACGTTCAGTCTAGTCTTTGTCCATAAATTTGTTTTAGTTATTGTGGTAGTTTATAATAATGAAGGCACGGTTCGAACATACAATAGAGTGGTATTGTTTATATGAAATTGGCGCGTGAGAGAGGTGTTCGCGATGTGTTGCGTCGCGGCGCGGCGCGGGCGGGCGTCGCGCGGGCCGCGTCATACTGCGGCGGAGCGGCGGCGGCCGGGCCGCTTCACGGCGCGCCGCGGCCCATAGGGGCACGGTACCGCGCACCCCACGCCGCATAGTACGCTCACAAACACAACTACAACACTACACTCTTCTCTAAAATTATTTAAAACTACACAAAAGTAGTAGAAACTTCTTGTGCAAGAACTCGTCTGAGAATTTCTTTATAAATTACGTGATATACATAGTTTAGTTTACAGATATAACTTATCTAGCATGTAAATATCTAGTACTTAATTTAACTATGTCTAAAACATAAAATGTACTACCACCGTACTTATTTCTGCCGCCAAGCAATGCAGACAGTCGGTGTTCTTGTTTGAAGAATGTGTGTGCCAAGTACGCAGTGCCATACAGTACAGGGCTCGTCATCAATGGACGTGCTCGTTTAGACAATGCATTGTTATAGGCTTGTTCCATTACTCATTTGCATAAACAAAAATTGATATCACGTGACACATGTGGTCTTGTCTTATCGTAGTCTAGATAGCTGCACTCTTATTTATTTATCCTGAAGTATAAAAAAAAAACATTATTACCATGATAATAGCAATATATTAACCTGCTGGACAAAAGAGGCTTCCTCAACATATAATTCCAGGATCAATTAGCCTATAATCCACCGTATCAGGATTTCTTAAAGGGCCGACAGCGCGATGATGAGTGGCGATGACCACATCCCATCAGCTGACCCACATCCAGTCTCAGACCAGCATAAAAAAAACCCTTAAACATAATTTCAATGTGCGGATCACTACGGATCACTTTTGATCTCGTTTAATTTCGTCATCGAAACACTTCCGGATCAAAGCCCCCGAGGTTGTTGCTTCGCTTGAGCCGTTTTAAGTAAGACTATTCTATACAATTTGATTTATCATCATGGTATAAAAATATACAAGTTTTATAAATTAAATTCTCGTTTTACTTAACTTCCGCGTTACTGTTTACCGCATAGTTGTTTTGTTACTTGTCTAAAATTTATTTAATTTATATTAAAGTCTTGCATTGAAATAGTTAGAAATTCGATTATTGAGAAATTTAATGCAGTGTTTTCTTCTAATCTAAACTAATATTATAAAGAGGAAAGATTTGATTGTTTGTTTGTTTGTTTGTTTGTTTGTTTGCATCGAATAGGCTCCGAAACTACTGGACCGATTTCAAAAATTCTTTCACTGTTGTGAAGCTACATTATCTGTGCTGAACATAGGCTATATTATATTTTCAAAAAAATTAGGGATCCTTACTAAAACTTCAATTATGTAACCACCTTGGGTTACATAATTGAAGTTTTAGTAAAAGTAAAAGAAATTCCTTACATCGCGTGCGCTGCGGAAACTATTGATGATAGAAATAAATTATGTACTACAATTTTGTAGAACACATTATCATCCACAAAAAAGTCAGCGACAGCATATGTCTAACTATTATAGATATGTCATAATAAGTGTTTTAATATCAAAAAAATATAATTAAAATGACGACGCCAGAAAACGTTCTATATTTGTACTTAGGTATTAATCCTTATCTAAATAAATTACTTTAAAATTAAGACTGCTTCAATACCTTTCTATTACTTTTTAAATTATTGAATTCGGACATTCCATTCGAAAGATATCACGAGTTCAAAAATGTAAGTACTTATTAGAAAAAAGTCAGCGGGCGCCGCGCCGCTGCCGGTCACGGGAGTATATGCGGGGGGGTACATACTATAGGGTCTATATTTTTTATCATTTCGAAAATACATTTATACTGAGTAACATAATTAGCTATATTATATTGATATTTATTTATATAGGCTACCCGTGCGAAGCCGGGGCGTACTACTAGTATTCTATAAGTTCTTTAAGTTTTGATCATCGACTTGTGACGATGGCTGTACATCCCCAACTCAGCCCCACTCACCATCACCAGCCCAACACCATACCATCATTTATTATTGACAGACGACCTTGGGCTACATATTATTTCTCTTTAGCACACTGTAAGGGTTTTATTAGGTCAATGACAGATTTTTTACAATATTCAAATATCAGTGCATAACTGGTAGGTTGGTATGCTTAGTTATTAAGTAGACCTATGAATTACTTGGTATGTTTTGTATTATTCATACCAAGTAAAATTCAAATAATAGTTCACAATCAAGCTTAATATGCAAACAATCGTAGATATGTAGCTTAGCACTTATTTATTATATTAGTTATGCTGCAATGATTTATGTTACATTATAGAGATTTTGCTCTACAATAATTTTAAGTAACAATTTGTAACTGATGGATTGACGGTGTACAGCAGGATTTACATTTTTGTTTTATTTGTTTACCCTTTAGTTTTTTTATTGATTTATTTCGTATATGTATAACTTTGTGTCCGTTTTTAAGATCGTACAAACATTTATGCAAAGGCGGGAATCGAACCCGCAAATATATAATATATGACCACAATTGAAAAGTGAACATTTCAACATTTTTATATAAATTTTACACTAACGGCATATTCATATACCTACGATAACTGAGAATATCAGTAATCTAGCTCACATCGTACAAACTTTCCTTAGTTTAACACAAGATGGCGTTACGGAATGTCCATGTATACATAGCAGCTTAATCCAATATCAATTATCCTTACAGCAATACACGCTAAAAATTGCAGCCAAAAACTAAGACAGATCGAGATCTAATTTAATTAAACTGCACCACTAGACTTGGTCAGTGGCTCCATAAACAATCACCTTCCTCACCTATCAAGGTGACAAGTGTGGAAGATAAAAAAAACAGAAACATAATTTGGTTATTAAAAGTTAAGTGCTTAATTGATTTTTGTTTATTGTTTCGGATGACATTTTGTGGATGAGTATGGAGTTAGGACTTATGAATGTCATAAAAAATACAAAGAAGTTTTTAGAATTAAATAAATAAATATTGCTGGCCAATCCACACAACATCATCTAGCACCAAGCTAAGCAGAGCTTGTGTTATGGGTACTAGAAGAGTGACATCCTTAATACAATACATTACATAGATAGATATTTTTTATTATACATAGGTATAAAATTAAAAATCTTACGAAGCATTATAAAGTAAAAAGCTTTTACTTGAAAATGGTCACATCTTTGGCAAACTCAATGCATATTTTTTTTATCATCAGTGTTTAACATTACCTTAACATAATAGAGAGAGAAGAAAAGTGTTGAGATATTTTTGTAGACAATTTTACGATTTACAAACTTTGTCTGAACGATAGCTCTCGTTGTTTCAGAGATATACGCAAAAACGCAAATTTATGACTTTTAACCTGGAATAAAAAACAACGCACAAGCGGGATCGATGGGGACTTTTGACATATCATTTGTAATGACGTATTATAGGCCTGTACAAAAATCCAGCTTGTTGGGAATTAATGCAAGCTAGAATGTCTATTTTGACTGGACTATAATGTTATGACGTCGATATGAATGATGTTACGGTTAAATATATCCGAGAATTCAGAGTTCTTTGAAATCTGGTAATAAAATGATTCACTTGTTAATAACAAAACCGCGGAAAAGCCTTGATTAGTCGTGTGCAGTTCGAAGTGCTTATTTATGCTGGACACTGTTTACAGAGACACCTCAGAATGTTTTGTTACAAAAGTTATACAACATCAGAAAACTAAAGCACACAGATACATTACACAATGACAAAGAAGAGAATGAAAAAAAAAAAGAAGTTGGTAAGACAAGCAGGTAGCGATTTTAGAATCTTTGCGACCTTTGTCTCCTTGTGCGGCTGTGGTCAAACAGGTTCCATCTCAGCCTAAAGGCGCTCCACGCGATGTGTGCCATGATGTGAATCGACGCTGCTTTTCATATTAGGTCTAAATGCGTATGACCTCATGAACTCCAAATGTAACAAATACACAAGCAACTTGCTTTAATAATGAATAAAACTATTAAAAATACAAGTTACCTATTAAAAAACAATCACGGGCGCATGACAAAGCTAGCAGTAAAACTAACCGAACAGGTTTTCTCGTCTCAGCCGTAGTTGCATTCTCAAATTTACTTAAATTTACTCAAATCAGAATCGTTACTCAATATTTAAAAGACATTTATTGGAAACTATCAAACAAATATATTATATTATGCACACAAGATGCAAGAAATATGGAAAAGTTTTCGGAAGATAAGCGCCTAATTAGTAAATAGTCTAATTAACTGTTAGTGTGCTGTTACAGTTTATTAGTTACAGCCTAGTATTAGATAAGGTGGCTGTTAGATATAGACTTATCGACATATCTTAAATATCAAAAAGTAATAAACTAAATTATCAGGTGGTGTGGCCGCACACTTAATAATAAATTCAGACATGTTGATAGAGTCAGTCTGATACAAACGTGGTCGGTGCGCGCATGGTTTTTGCGATGCGGAAACTTTAATATTATTATAAAATCTAATACATTTGAGTAGTTTAATAAAATGGGTGTCAAAAATGAAAAAACTAAAGAGACTAAAAGTCCAACGACTCCACAGCAAAAGGATATTCCAAATGTGTTTTCGCGTACTTTTTACCTATGGATGTTCCCGCTTTTTTACAATGGGTATTGTCGAGACCTGGAGGAGGAGGATTTAGTGCCTACGAAACATGAATATGACTCACAAATTGTTGGAGACATATTGGAAAAGTGAGTTTAATTATTATGCCACGTAGAGTGTTGTTAATCTGTGAGTTCAGCTCGTTTTGGAGACCATAACCACAATGTCCTTGATAAGTCATGACATGGTCAAGGCAAAGTATACGCAAAGTAACTGTCAAGTTATAGGTTATGAATTCTTGTTGCTACTTGACTAACTACCTAGATTCTCTACTTAAGTAACTTAGTTATTATTTTATTGAATTCAAAATTCGTTACAGAAAGCAGTCAATTGATATAATATAAGTAATGCAACTTAAAATATGTAAAATATGTTAAATCAGTTTTACTTACAGCGAATGTACCTCAGAGAACATGAAAGTTCAAGAATTTTATTGTTTTTTGATCAAAATTGTTTATTATGCGTTTCCAAATAAAAGCTTTAAGTTTGTATGCTAAAAGTTTATTCCTTGTTCGACATAAAATATTGTAAAATTAATCAAAGAGATAATTGAAGTTTCTGATAATGCTCCTTGTGAGTGTTAAATCATTTTCTGACATTTGTTTGAACACTGGAAGAAGCTAATAGATGTTTTAAGAAGAAGAAGAAGAAATTCTAAAACGATGTTATCTGGCAGAAAACCAATATTAAATATTATCATTTAAAAAATAGCAAGTTTAATATATAGGTATAATAGTATAGGTTGATGATGATGATGATTTTAAAGCATAAGAATATTGTTATTGCAAATTAAAGTATTAAAACGACATTTATGTCTATAGTTATTATCAATGAATTATAATGTTTCCTATAGAGTAAACCATAAATATTAAACTACCAGTTAGTACTTACATAGTTTATTCTTACATTCCGAGTGCAAGGTTGCTCTTGTGTTGATTTACTTATGGCCCTTTATATCTGTTTTAGATGGTAATTGGGGCTTTAATGAGTTTTATGGTACCCAACAAAATATATAAACCCCTATAGGCTTTGTATATTTTGTTAGGTTTGTAGATATTTTAGTAGTTTGGTCTGTACGCGTTGTGGAAGCTTGTAGCGGCTTGAATTGTTTAGGGAATATATTTGTAATTGTAAATGTAGGAGTATTTTGTAGATGTTTGAATAGAATTTCAGAGATGACACTTTTGCTTGCTCTAATCATGGTAAAATGCAAGGATACCCGTTTATATAAACACACGAAGTCAAATTCATATTGTACAAGGGATATCTTATGGGAAGATATTGTAGGTTACTCAAGTGTCTCGAGTATTTCACTCATTAAACATAACGCTGTTCACCTACATTTTTTATTATCAGAGTTTAATCTGAACTCGGGTCACTCAAGTTACTTGGCTCCTATCCATTTTTAGCATGCCAACTTTTTTGAATGTATATCAGATTGCAAATATTAGTACATGTTCTATATATACTCCAGAGAATTAAAATTCCAACGTTTTGCTGGATACATAACTTGGTTAGACTAGTTTCTACAATAATACTTGTGACCTTGGGCAAGTTATTTCTCGACATTTAGAACCTGTTTATATTAAACGAATAGTGTTAATTATATAATGTTTTGTTTGCTATTTCAAACATATTTTTGCTAATAATAAACCTTAATTAGTGTACTCTTTTTAGAAATTGGATAGAAGAAGAAACGGCTGCAAGGGCTAATGGGCGAGACCCCTCATTTTTGAAAGTTCTTGTCAAAAGCTTCGGATGGTCTTTTGTGCCTGGTGGCCTGATGCAATTCATATATGTTTCATTGCGGTAAGATATTATACCTAGCATTTGTTTATTTTCCCACACTTTCTCCAATGAAAATGATGTACGTTTACACAGGACGGTCACACCTCTGCTATTCGGTCAGCTGTTGTTATTCTGGACGCCAGGTTCGGACATGCCCAAAGAAACTGCTATGTACTACGGCGTTGCTATGATATTAGCTAATTGGCTCGCTGCGTATTTTAATCACCAAGGAAATTTTTACTGCCAACAGTATGGAATGAAGCTCAGAGTCGCTACCAGCTCACTTATATTTAGAAAGGTTTGTCAATAAGTTATTAGTAGTTTAAGTTGCTATAAAACTTTTATGCAATGTTTATTTGCTTACATATTTATTTCATTTATTTTAACCCTTTTTTTAATTATTCTATTATCAAACAATAAAATATATTGAAGAAATCTTACTAATATTATTAATAAGAGTATGAAAGTTTAGGTGTTTGTTCGTCAGTAAAATAATACTAGCGACTTACTTAATATTTGCAAGAACCGTGTAATGTGCATATGTCTTAAACTTCATGAACATCTAAACTACATAAACAATCAGGCAGACAAAAAAACGAACAGGTCGGGGACAAACTCGCGAGCGGAAGCTAGTTGTATTTAAATCAGTAGTCAATTATAAAAAAACAACAATCACAATAGGATATATATTTTAAAATGAGGAAGTTACCTTGGTGACCTAAAGGAAACCAAACTTGTACTTGCTCATAGGTACATTATATTCACTTATCCGACTAAGCAAACAAAAAAAAAATTAAGATAAGAGATTAAAGCTTAGATACATGGAGGAAACTAAGCGTGGACTTACGCCTTAGTCATCAGTTGTTTCATCTATTGTCTTGTACATTAATCGCAATCGTATATAATAATCAATCTTCCGCCCCTCTCAAATATTCTCGTTTTAATTTGAATTTTAAAGTTATATTTTTATTTTCCTGTAAGTTAAACTATTTGTTTGTTTTTTAATATTGTCTAATTAAGTCTTTATGTTGATGCATGCCGTAATTGAACACAACGCTATAAGCCCACTTACTTTTATATTGACTTTACTTATGATTTCTTTGTTAATTGTCCTTATGACTAAATAAATAAATAAAATAATGGCCCAAATGTAACTTGAATTTTTGCAAATATTTATTTTATTTTAACAATTTTTTTTCTTGACAAAGAATCATGCCCAAACCCTGTACCAGATTGCATCAAAAGCTAATTATCATCAAAATTAATATTTTATTTATACGTGCACTTTGTCAATTTTTAACCGTCTTTTTTAACCGGGTTTAGAAAATTAAAATTAATTATACATAACATGATTATCAATTTCCTACTTCCGAGTGCTTAGTCCGAGCTTGCATTTTAAAACTCCCTACTCTCGAGTCGAGAGTCGTCTTTCGGATATCCATACAAAAATACAAGGACATCCGAGAGACGACTGTCGGCTCGAGAGTAGGGAGTTTAAAATGCAAGCTCGGACTAAGCCTTCCGCACGTCAACTATTTTGTTCCGATCCCAGCTGTCACCTATTTTCGTGAGTGGACATTGAGCATAAAAATCTTGTTTGCCAAGTAAGCTTTAGCTGAGAAGGCAAACATGATATAAAATAAAATACATTTTTAAATATTTTGAAATGCGGTTAAACATTGAAAAAAATATTGTTGGTAGCGAAAAGGTAAATAAAAATTAGGGCTTTGAGAGTAAATTCAAATTGATGCAAGTTGGTACAGATTCCCATAGCCCATTGGGCATTGTCCTTTGGAATGACAAACGACAGTTCGTCTTGCTTGATAGCCTAGCATAGTATACATGATGTTTTTGATTGACGAATTGGCGTGCTCTGATTATTGTTTTATTTAACTAGTATAATTATTACAGGTGATGCGTATGGGCAATGCAGCATTAGGTGACACGACAGCTGGGAAAGTTGTGAACCTTCTGTCAAACGATGTTCAAAGATATGACTTGGCGTTCTTATTCCTTCACTACGTCTGGATAATCCCGATTCAGTTGGTTGCTGTTTCTTACTTGGGCTACATTCAAGCTGGATCCTCTGCGATAATTGGATTAGCTGCGCTAATTATAATAGCGTTGCCGATTCAAGGTACGATATTTACTGGTTGTACATTAAATTGTTGTTTATATGTAAATATAGGTACTGGCGTCACAGCTCGGTCCGCGTTGTCCGTTTGATTCCCGCCAAGAACTGTCATTTTTTTGTTGGTCTAGGTGTCATTATGATGAGTATGATTTATGTATGAATGTATGTTATAGTAATCTAGTTACCTCAGTACAAGTTATGCTCAAGTACGTTATTGCGAGTTTATCCTCAACCTAATGTGCCTAAAAGATACTGCTTATGAATATTTTGCAGTGTAAATGACTTTCGTGCGACGTTCATTTTGTGTGAAATCGTGTGATATCTTTGGAAAGGTTCCATACTCGTAGCACAGGGTCATCCCCTGAGTTATTCCTAATATGCATACAGAAGCAGTTTTATTTTGTAATGATACTTTGCAGGTTGGTTGGGTCAGTTACTGGGAAAAATACGATTTTCTACTGCTGAAAGAACAGATGAACGAATCAAATTAATGAGTGAGGTTATCAACGGAATTCAGGTATGTTTTGCTTTATTATTGTTTATTTCTTCGCGTCAACCACAAAATACATGTAATATAGAGTTAGTCACCGGAAATTTACCAGCAATAACGTCGATATGAATGACAACTCAAACTATGTTTAATATAATATGTATAATTCATAGAATTGCAAAGTTATAAGATTTATCCTCCTCTAACAAAAGGTTAGCAGCAGAAATCGAATACATTTACATATTATTAATTCCAGTAGATTATCGTAATAAAGTCAGGTTAAATAGGAGCGCATTAAAAAGGTAAATAAATCTGTGCTAAAATAACTTTGTAAAAACCTGCAAGGATCATCATAAATACTTTTTTCAGGTTATAAAAATGTACGCTTGGGAAATTCCATTTCAAAAAGTAGTCGGGCAGAAGCGAGCCGACGAGCTGAAGGAAGTTCGGAAAGCTACTATTATAAGAACCATTTTTATCGGTTTCATGTTATTCACCGAGAGAGCTGCATTGTTCATCGCAATCCTTACATTCATACTCTTTGGGAACTCTATGACAGCTAATGTGGTAAGTACTTTACTGTTTTAATAAACATAATTTAAATTATAACAATTATAATAAATAAATATTCACGGACATTTCACACATCACACTCTAGTCCCAAACTAAGCAAAGCTTGTACTATGGAAACTATACTGCTGATAAAATACTTATATATAATTTTATTTGTAAATACATACAAAGAATACATAGTAACACTTAGACACAGAACAAATATTTATGATCACACAAACATTTGCTCTGGGTGGGAATCGAACCCACGACCCACAACATGGAAGGCAGAACTACTACCTCCTGAGCTGTGACACTTGATAACTGACGTCTGTGACAATAAAAGTTTTTTTTTAAGTTCTCAAAATAATTCTTACTTTATTTATCATGGAAAATCTGCAATACAGTTATAATTTCGTCTACGTCATTCGAATAAAAAGTTTTTATTGGGTAGTATTTTTACCTTGTACTAAACAGCTTATGATTCAGGTCAATAATCGATTTACAAGATAAATGAATCACTTTAGGTCGTTGTGTAGTTTTGTACCTTCCAATCTCTTTGTACTTATACTAAACAGATACGAATCACCTTACGTGATATAGGTTGCGGGTTCCATTCTCATCGAAAACAAATACTTTTTGTGTTGGAGAAAGTATGTTGTTTATTTATTTAGGTGTAACAATGTTTATAACTATGTATGTATTGAGTGTTGTGTTTATAAACAAAATGTATTTATTTATTTTATCAGCTTGTACTATAACTGTGTTAGTTATAGTACAAGCTTTGCTTACTTTGTTTGAAAATGATGTTGCGTAAAATGTTAAAGAATATTTAGTTCTATACGGTTTTCCTTGTTTCGCAACCAGTTTAGTTGTGACCCCACAAGAAGTGAGATAACTAAATTACAGGAAAGGAAGTGAGTGACATGCGTCATAGCCAGCCGGTATAAAACATGCCTTTCGCTACGTGGGTTATGGGTTCGATCCCTATCAATAACAAACTTTTTTTGTTTTGGCTAGATAAATTGATTTATATATTTTATATTTTAATAATAAAATATCGAAAAGATAAACTACATAATTATTATAATCATCACAGGAAGTATTCTGTTGACTCTAAAGATTTAAGGAAGAATGCTTTTTAGCTTTGTCCATTCGCCGACTTCCCACGATCTTAGCTACTAAGTTGGCATGTACCTACAGAATTTTTATTCTGCAATGCGATAACCTCGTAAATGGTTCCGTACATTTTGCCTGACCCCGACAGGAAACCACATTTATTTTAATTCTTGGCAGTCGGTCTAACGCACTTCATGTTTCCAGATATACCCATTGCAGCAGTTTTTGAATGCAGCACAATTTAACATCACTTTGATATTGCCTTTGGTAGTAGCGTATACCGCAGAACTGCTTGTTACTATTCAAAGAATTCAAGAGTTCCTTTGTTTGGGTAAGAATCTAAATTCTAGCTTTTTTGATTGCATAATTGATTAATCCGATGATATTTTTCATTAACATTTATTATATCAAGTCAAAAATGCATTACAAATGCATTTTACATGCAGTACCTACTACTTTTAATATACCTTTTGAGAGCAACGAACTCTCAGGACAACGACCTTTATAAAGTAGCTATGAGTACCAGTTCATTCTAGCGAGTATTTCCAGATAACTGAGGTAGAAAGCAGATGTGTAAGGTATAATATCTTAGAACAGAAGATACACTTTCCTACTTCAAGCTTTTTGTTCCTCAAAAGCAGTGCCTATAGCTACCAGACAATACAATTAAATCATTATTAAAAAAATAAAGTGCGTTGCGTAACTTTTTTTTTTTGGTGTCTGCGTTTTTATGACTTAGCAAATACAATGTAATGTAATTGTTATAGTAGCAGTATTGGTAGCTTAGTAATAGGTAATGAAATATTTTGTTTGTTCTGTTGTGATATACAGCATTAAGTTTTTGAGAATAGCTTAAAACTAAAATATTATAGAAAATTACGAGGTGTGCTTTAATCACTTCATTTTTATGTGAAGATTCAACGCGAGCGGAGTCATTGGCCAAACGTAGTGACTCTATATAACCCGTAGTATATATTTCATAGTCAATGAAGCGTTATTTCTCGAACAAAGACGGCCAGAAGTTGCCTGACGTCTTTTGCAGACCATCTGCCATACAATAAACAAACAAAACTATTATAACCAGTTCTATATGGTGTTCTATATTATGGGTATAGCTAAACCATTGTAAATGAACGCGCCTCTATCGCGAATACACTAACATGCAAAAATTGTGTATTATAAGATAAATAAATTGGATAAATAATGCTAGACAATCCACACAACATAATCTAGCCCCAAGCTAAGCAGAGCTTGTGTTATGGGTACTAGAAGACTGACATACTTAATACAATACATTACATAGATATTTTATTATACATTGGTTGTTCCGTCACCGTTTTGACACGTTATTAATAAAGATTAGCTGTCGGCCAAGAAGTGCATTAATGAGTCTAAAGCGCGTTTATTTTTTGAATGGTTTATCAGTTAGGATTGTTTTGTATTGGATTTACACTGATTTTACTTAATTTGACAGATGATCGTCCAGATTTACAAAAAACTGGGGTGAAAGTAGAGCAGTCTCCTATGTTATTTGGCAAAAGTTTTAAGGAAGTTGAGAATCCTGTCAGACCGTTGTCTTTCACCTTGAAGACAGACGATGGTTTCAACAGTACCAAGATTCCTGGTAAATATATAATAAATAATTGAAATAAATGTATAAATATTCATTGATTATATGGTCACGGTAACTAGGCATCTTACCAATCTCCCATGTTTCACATATTTTTTCAAATATATTGTATTCTTATCTTTATTTTATTTCGTACTTATTTATTTATTTCTCTCACTTAATGGATATAAAGTAATAATAATTTGATTATAAATATTTATTTTGATAATACGAGCGCAATAATATTATAGCTGAGCTGAAATTCATGTTACTTAAATATTTACGTTCAATTGTTTGCGAGTAAAGTTAGAATTTCCCAAATTGTTTACCTAAACATCTTTTTAATGGAAACATATTAGAGGCGTCTCTCTTTGTAGACTCATTTAAAATTAAATTTCTAAAACACATATTTTATTTTAATAATTTAGGTCATAATAAAGCTTAGCCTTAATCTCTAGTCCTGACTTTTACAATATCTTCTTCTTCTAGCGTGTCAATTGTACAATTTGTTTACAACAACAATAGTTTACACAGAGTTCAAGTAGAACTTTGTCACTAGTATCCCAATATTATTAATAATATAATAAATCATGTAGAACCATATACACACTTTACTCCGCCTCGTGTTACAATACAATGCACCATAAAGTGTTGCCAACACTTCACCGGGAATCCCGCTCGTGCGAACCGGAGCTTTGTTTCTTGCCAAAAATGAAAATAAACCATATCTTTTGTTTGTTACATTTTTAAGCTATTGCATAGCTTCTATCGCGGGCCTTGAGCGTGGAGACCGAATCCAGAATTCCGTAACGAAAATAACCTAACACTGCGCATGCGTAATTCAGCAAAAAATGCTATGCAATAGCTTTACCGCGGCAGTCCTTAAGTGCCACGCGTCTTTTTTTCTATAAATGTTTTGTTTTGTAACAAAAATTATAAAAAAATTCTGCCATTTTTGTGATACAGCAATCTATCGGTAGGGGAGACCAAGGAGGGTTGTTACAATTTTTACTTAAAACCACATATCTCAATAAAGAAACATAGCACAGTTATCAACTTTATGTCTAAATATAGAGCAATCTTTCCTCTATCAAAAACAGTCATGACAATAAATGCAAGTTGTAAGGTTTCTGAGAAAATCTACCAAAACAGAAACAACTCAAACTGTAACAACTCTCCTAACACCGAGGTAAGTTGTGACAGGCACCAAGGTAAGTTGTTACAGCTGTTTATCAATACTATATTTGATAGGTAAGATGACTTTTATAAGAATTATAAAACACACACCCTTTAATAATACTTCAATTATCATTTGGCATAATTGTTGAGACTACAGACATTAAGATTATAAGAAATAAATATTTTTTAAGTAACTATGGCATCATGACAATATCAGCCGCTATAAAATATGTCTGTAATCCAATATATTATGACAGACGTACAGCAGCTCACTCCTAGTGCCATTCTCGACCAGCCTCTCCACTCCTGAACTGAAACCTTTTGATTGGATTGCTAATGACGTAAAATTCAAAGCAAACAAACTAAAATAGGATAGTTGTTACAGCGTGTCACAACTCTCCTAGGTGTCGAAAATTACGACCTGGTCAGAATAAACATTCATAATTTCACAACAACGTAAAGGATCATCAAAACAACGCCACTATTTGAAACTTCAATAACCCTACAGTATACAAAAAAATAACATAACCATCTAAATTTAATGTGTCACGATATAAATATAACCAAAATTTTGACAAAAAAAATACTTTTCGGCTTTTTTTTCATACAGGCGTCGTACTCGGGCAACCATTTGCCTGATGCCTGAGACACTTGTTTTATCAAAAAGCGCATCTAAAAAGAATCAATTGAGTGGCATTGCCAGCTCACTAACGATCATAGGTTCCGAGAAATCGGCCTCGTAACAACTCTCCTCTGTAACAACTATCCTAGGTCTCCCCTACCAACGATTAATTGTTTTTAGATACTCGTTCCAACAATCATAATATGTTTGGCCACTCGGCTGACTCGAGATTTGAAATACATATAATAAAAATATAATAACGAAAGGAAACTAAATTGTCGATCTAAGATTCTATAGATAAGGAAAGTATTATATGGATTTAAAATTGGGTTTTAATGATAAAATCTATCAGTTTATCAGATAGAACAAAGTCGCTGTCGGCGAACGTTTCTAATTGGAATTCAAGTTATCCGCCGTACTTTCAATGAATAGTTGAATCGTCTCGCTACAAGAATTGCATCCGCATTCTTAGATCTCGCCTACTGCATGAACCTTTGTGATGCAGTGTGGTGCTAATATTTGCGCTATATGTAATGATGTAATTATGTTAGATAAAGTATTTATTTACAAACAAATTTACGACTATAAGGGCTAGTGAGTATCTGGCCCAGCCCAGCGTATCAGAATTGCTATTCAGTGCGGCAATGCAGCCAGTATCATGGCTACGCTTGCGATTGGTACTGATCTGGTTCAGTTGATTTATCTATAGATCGTCTGTAGGTAGCTCAACCGTTTCTTATGCATTTTATATGTATGTTTTGTAAATACTGTTAGATTGTGTTCCGAAGAACATTATAAAGTTTGTTGAACAGATGGGATCGGCGCGAGAAACTCTCGGCTCCGCAGGAGTTTGTCCCACCAAGACGACACGGCGCTAGTGGTGCGTGACGTGTCCGCCAGTTGGACTGCTGACCCAAATTTTTTGGCACTAAAGAACGTCTCGTTTCGACTGCGTAAAGGAAAACTATGCGCAATCATCGGCGCCGTCGGTTCTGGAAAGGTCAGTGACGTATTTTAATCTAAACTTCACTCGAGAGCGATAAACTTAAGCACCTGCTTAAACGTGCAATTGAACTGAAACAACTCAAGCTGCCACTTCATAATTTTCGGCTCGGAAGGATTTTATTGGACCATAAAATATAATTTCAAAGTTTGAGGAAGTTAAGCTATTTTTGTCTTTCCGATTAATGAGGCATGTAAAGTGTATTGAACTCTCAATTGAATATGCAATAGCGTTCTGATTTGAGTCTTAAGTTTAAAGCATTAAGTTGGTATTTAGTCGTTTCTTTCGTGAATTATTCAACAGACTTTACATTCGAATTTGGGTAGCCTTCATCAAAACAAGAAGTCCTTACACTGATAAGGTTTCACCGACCCACAGCGCACTTGGCTTATCGATTTATATCTGGCGAAGACTAACACTGCTAAAAAAGCTCTGTGATAGAATGTCAAAAGAAGAACATTGTATCTTAGAAAAAATACTTGCATTGCAATAAAGGATTACATTAGTATCAATCAATTTGTGGCATTTATCCTTACACAGCAAAGTCTCGCAGAACCTACAACACAAGCCTATTTTGGCTTAGTTTAGATTCTGCCATAAACCAAAACATTACATAATTAATATCTTAAATGTACCTACTTGTGTTTCTAGATTAGATCTATTATGTAATGTTTTTCATGGAACAATAAATTTGATTTGATTTCTGTTGTGTTTGTATCTGTTTCAGTCTTCGATTTTGCAATTGCTCTTAAAGGAATTGCCCGCGGCCACTGGCACATTTTCAATAAACGGCAAAGTCTCGTACGCTTGCCAAGAGGCGTGGCTGTTCCCCGCTACGGTCCGAGAGAACATTCTCTTCGGCCTGCCTTTTGATCAGGAAAAATATAAGCAGGTAAATACAAGCTTTGCATCTAAATTGTGGTTTAGTTTCCTTTGTTGCGAACCCAGCATTACTGAAAATTATTCTCTGCATAAAATACTTTGTAAAATAGGCACTGAAATCACTGTATGGTAAATTATATAGTTGACCTGTTATTTTTGCATTTCTTTCGTGATTTTCCGTTGCTATTTTATAAATGGTAATGGTATAAAGAGGGCGACTGGGTTGGGCGACACGCTTGTTAAATTCACACGCTTAACCTATCATAGAATCCTTTGACTTAAACTACATGGTGCATACACGCTATAGACTACATTACTTTCTAGTTAAATCATTATATTCAATAGGCGGTACCTGTACCCCAAGTACGAGTTTGTGCACACACGGATCGCAGAGAGGCAATCGCCGAGCGCCACCGATTTTGTATGGAGATCCAAGCAGCGCCCCTAGCGGATTTATTGAGAGGCTTGGATCTCCATACAAAATCGGTGGCGCTCGGCGATTGCGTCTCTGCGATCGGCGTGTGCACAAACTCGTACTTGGGGTACTGTATGTTTTTGAATGAAACGGGTTTCTTGTATTCTTAAGTTATATTGACAGGCGTCACAGCTCAGTTGGTAGTAGCTCTGCCTTCCTTTAATAGATGACAAATTCCTATTCATCTATACATTTCATACTGAAACGATAGAAACCATAAATTCAGCATCAAGCTAAATCTACTCTACTGACTGAATAATTAGACCAGGCTCGATAGGTTTTAAAACCAAAGAAATTAATAGCAGGATGAAACCCATTAGAAAAGGAAGAGAATATTATAAAAACATAAGGAAAAATAATTTAGGGGCGATCTGAGTTCGGGAAGGGGGTGGGGGTGAGCTTTTAAGGGTAAAAAACGCTTTTTCTCGATTTCCGGCAAAACTAAAAGTCCTATGGAAAAAAGTCAAATGGCAAAGTTGTAGGTAATTAAAAGATCTAAAACTTTTCTATACACACTTTTTTCACATAACCTCAAGATGTATGTGAAAAATTCAAAAAACCAAGATTTTGGTTTTTTATTAATATCTTTTACAAACAATTATATTTTTTCACTAAATTTGGTGATAACTTACCTCTTTATGTCCCAAATACGCTGTAATTTATTCGATTAGAAATATATATTTTTTTCACCTTATTTTGATTAAATATCGAAAAAATATCCTTATTTTCAATCGAAAATTCATCCGTCAAAATATCAGCTTTCTTATAAAAATTGGTATGTTTTCTGTTTGTTGAAATCTCTTCTTTCCGATAGTGAAAAAAAATTTATATGTTACCATAGAAAATCTTCTCAGAAAATGCAAAAAAAAAGTTAGTGAAAAAAAAAAATTGTGGAATGAAACCCATTAGAAAAGGAGGAGAATATTATAAAAATATAAGGAAAAATAATTTACGGGCGATCTGAGGTCGGGAAGGGGATGTGGGTGAGCTTTTAAGGGTAAAAAACGCTTTTTCTCGATTTCCGGCAAAACTAAAAGTCCTATGGAAAAAAGTCATATGGCAATGTTGTAGGTAATTAAAAGATCTAAAACTTTTGTATACACACTTTTTTCACATATCTCAAAATTTATGTGAAAAATTTAAAAAACCAGGGTTTTTTATTAATATCTTTTAAAAATCTGATTTTATATAAATAAAAATGTAAATCGTTCTATTAAATGTAGATACTTTATTCGAATTATGTTATTCATTACAATGTTTTATAATTTTTTTATTTTATTCATTAAAATAAGGGGAAAAAAATGTATATTTCTAATCAAACAAATTATAGCGTATTTGGGACGTAAAGAGTTGAGTGTAAGTATTCACCAAATTTCTTGAAAAAAACCCAAAACTTGGTTTTTTGAATTTTTCACATAAATTTTGAGATATGTGAAAAAAGTGTGTATACAAAAGTTTTAGATTTTTTAATTACCTACAACATTGCTATTTGTTTTTTTTCTATAGGACTTTTAGTTTTGCCGGAAATCGAGAAAAAGCGTTTTTTACCCTTAAAAGCTTACTCACATCCCCTTCCCGACCTCAGATCGCCCGTAAATTATTTTTCCTTATATTTTTATAATATTCTCCTCCTTTTCTAATGGGTTTCATTCCACAATTTTTTTTTTTCACTAACTTTTTTTTTGCATTTTCTGAGAAGATTTTCTATGGTAACATATAAATTTTTTTTCACTATCGGAAAGAAGAGATTTCAACAAACAGAAAACATACCAATTTTTATAAGAAAGCTGATATTTTGACGGATGAATTTTCGATTGAAAATAAGGATATTTTTTCGATATTTAATCAAAATAAGGTGAAAAAAATATATATTTCTAATCGAATAAATTACAGCGTATTTGGGACATAAAGAGGTAAGTTATCACCAAATTTAGTGAAAAAATATAATTGTTTGTAAAAGATATTAATAAAAAACCAAAATCTTGGTTTTTTGAATTTTTCACATACATCTTGAGGTTATGTGAAAAAAGTGTGTATAGAAAAGTTTTAGATCTTTTAATTACCTACAACTTTGCCATTTGACTTTTTTCCATAGGACTTTTAGTTTTGCCGGAAATCGAGAAAAAGCGTTTTTTACCCTTAAAAGCTCACCCCCACCCCCTTCCCGAACTCAGATCGCCCGTAAATTATTTTTCCTTATGTTTTTATAATATTCTCTTCCTTTTCTAATGGGTTTCATCCTACTATTAATTTCTTTATCTTTTTGTCATTTTTCAAGCTATCTACCCCGGACTAAATGGGTTTCGTAACAAAATGATAAATTTTGGCATTTAATTTTATTGGGGCATATTATTTAGATATAGTTGTAAAATATAATGGTTTGGCTCATTATATACTCGTAAATTATTATCTAATCACATGCACCTTAAAAATTTCGTTGACCAATTTATGCCACCGCACCTCTGCCGTTTAATTTAAAAATAATTATTCATGGACATATCACACTCTAGTCGCAAACTTAGCAAAGCTTGTACAATGGGAACTAGATTGCTGATAGAATACTTATATACTTTTTTTTTATAAATACGTACATAGAATGTATATAATACAATAAACAATATTCTATTATTAATATGTTCATCAAATAAACATTTGGTCTGGGTCGAATCGAAGCCACGACCCACATGGAAGCTACTACCAACTGATCTGTGCCGCCGATATATTTATTTTACAAGTTAAATTAAAATATGTTTGGAAACCTTCCTAGGTGTGTCGAGTATCTGCATTGGGGAAGGACTTTAAGCAATTCCCGTTTGGAGATCAAACTTTGGTGGGCGAGAGAGGGGTTTCCCTTTCCGGGGGGCAACGTGCTCGGATCAATTTGGCCCGCGCAGTCTACAGAGAGGTATGTCGAGTTGTACATGCCACTAATATCCTTTGGGAGTCGTGTCGGTCACATAACATAAATCATACCTACATTAGAAGTACTGTCACTGGACCTATTCCTGCCGTCAAGTTTGTTTGACGTCGAAATCTATTTCACATAACTTAGTTAGGTTGTCTGGAAGAAATTGCGTTAAGCGAGAATACCGCATTTTAGAAAATTGGGAACAGGTTTCTGAATAAAGTTTTTTTTTAACCATATTTATGTCGCCTAGATTTACTATAACTCAGTATTTTGGGAAGAAAACTATCCCACTTTTCAATTTATGCCAAAAGGTTAGATTATGTAGGCAAGAAAATGCGCTACTTCCGTCGAGTCGAGGGACTCCATAAACCATCTGCGTGAATGCGTGAATCCGTGAATCCCATATCTACTCCAGCAAACGTAAGGGTCTCTGTAGTTTGGAGACTTTTGCAAACCTTTTTCAATAAAGATAGTTTGACAACCCAACGGGGAAATACGACCCGGTATTTTTCCAGTAACAGCTTGCAATGACGCACAGAGGTACGCAGTTACTTTAAAAGATTCTTAAAATAAAACGAGTATTCAGTACTTTGACTCATTAAAATACTGAGCCTGGGCAAACAAATTTCTTAACAATTTTATCGTGGAAATATTTAATTACAAATCTACTCAAAATGACCTACATGTTTCAGATATCTGTGTTTCGAAACTGTTTGTTCTCTACATTTGAACATAAAGAAATAATTAAATAAATAATGTATGTAATTGTTCAATGCGATATGCACATCAAAAGTGGGTATTATTCACTCTCCTCCGTGAATTTTAATCTAATTGGGAAGCATCAAAACATGGTACACAATAAGTTCAAATGTAATGTAGGTCAGCGCATGGGAGATACGGGTATACCTACTTCAAATAACGTGCCTTGCAATTTTATTATAAAATAAAGTAAGTAATATGTAAGACCGTTCCTCGTTAAAATTTATTTCAATGCACTTTCATATATAATCAGCATTTTACGTTTTTGAGTCCTGTCAAAAACGTCATAGATTAGGTTCTTGGTTTATTGTGATCTTTCTTTTTCAAGTTTATCTTCTCTTCTTATCTATAAATCAGTTAAAGATAGTATAGGATCCTAGAATAACCTTCACCGAGCTGATTAGCGGATGAAAGTATTTTTTATCAAAGTATATTACAAATTGGTTGACTAAAAAATTCAGCCCAATACTTACCTAAGCTAACCATATTTTTTTTAAATATTTCACTGGTTTGATTAATCTACTACTACTATCGGAATAGATTCAAAATTGACGAATGATAAGATTGAGTGAATTAAGAAACTACGCTGTGCCGATTTCACTTAGCGCTAGATACGGAAAGGAAAAATGGTGATGAATCGTATTTATATTGTAATTTTTGTACACATTTATTTAAGTCTTAATTATAAAAGTTTTTTAGAATATAAAAATAACACTGCCATAAGATAAGGCCGCCCATTGTACATTTTGTTAATTGAATTTTCTTATCTGTATTTTCATTTAGTCATAACGGTGTACAATAAACTTTCATTCGTTCATTCATTCATTCATATGCTTGTCATAATTTTTTTTTGTAATGATTATTATTTACGCAGGTGGATGTGTATCTTCTGGACGATCCTCTATCAGCAGTAGATGCAAACGTGGGCAAACAGCTGTTCGAAGGATGCATCAACGGCTATCTTCGCGGAAAAACCCGTATTCTAGTCACTCATCAGATCCACTTCCTAAAGGCTGCGGATTACATCATTGTTATGAATGAGGTATCAATAACTTTATAAAACCCGTTAGCGTGTTTTTACTAAATCTTAAAAACATGTATTTGTTTATATGGATAATTATCACAGAAACCGGTTTTAGAAGCTTTCATTGACGTTGCTAAGTTACTCGAAAGATTTTGACTCGGAAAAATACCAATTTATATTTAAGAAAAAGTATTCGCATATTTTTAGTTGGTTGAAAATTTGTAGTATTTCAATTGTTTAAACAATTTTTCAAAAACCTACAGCTGTAAATAACGTAGAGCTTGTTGAACCCATGACCTTCTTTGAGAGATACTCCGTGCCTACTCATTATTTTTAAACAAACGAAACAAAAGGAAAAACAGTAACCCAGGTCGGGTTACAATTTGCACGTTAGAAACCGCAAAACCAAACCAACAAGAGAACATAAATAAAAGTTATAATGTAGAATAATTTAAAATGCGTACATTTTACTGTATGCTACGGGCCTGTAACTTCGTACGCTTGGCGAAGTCAATCTCCTGTCGTATTTCTGCCATGTTCTGTAAAAACTCCACGGAAACGTTGCTTGTATTCTTTCACTCAAAACAAAAACAACAGAACGATAATGAATTCACAATTCAACATTCTTGGTAGAAGAATTTCCTGATGTAATTCTGCGTTAAAATTAAAATCATATTAAAAGTACATACAAGTTAAGGTTGTCTGGAAGAGATCGCTCAAAGCGATAAGGCTGCCTATTGTACTTCACTAAACAAATACAGTTTTTTGTATATTCTTATATTTCCGTGTACCTACAATAAAGAGTTTTCTATTTATCTATCTATCAATTAAACTTTATTCAGTAAAATCACAAAGATCTGTTAGAATCACCTAGTGTATAAGGTGATTCTAACAGAGTTACTAGTTCCACCCGACCAGAACCTAGAAACTATATATTGTTATATTGTATTAGTCAAATCCATTTCTTCGAAAACCTAAGCTAACAAAATATGTATTATATAATTTAATATGCTGTCCCTCCGAGAATCAGTAGAGATTATTTTTGCTTATGTGAATAAGCCGATTGTGGTTGTATTGACAGTACAAAGGATTTACGAAGTATTTGGATGAATTATTTCATGACAATGAAACTAATATGAATAAAATATTTTTTGAATAAAAACGACGTGTATGTTTCGTAAACCGATCCAGTAGCTCTACCATGAGTTTTTTTGTCTGTAGTTAAAAAAATGTATGAAGATTTTTACAGCGCCTCTAGCGGATAGTTGGGTACTAAAATTCGTAATACTAATATTGACGTAACTACTGTAGTAAAGTCAGGCGATTTTACTGTGACAACTCATGGTAGAGGTACAGACTAGTGGAGGGGGTAAGCACGAATAAATGTGACAATCGTAGACGTATCGAAACAGTGACGTCACTGTTTCGATACGTTCGCTGATGTTGACGCTCAATGTGTCTCAAATACGTATTTGAGACACATTGCGCGTCAACATCAGCTTTTCTATCGAACGTTGCAGTGTTAGCGCGCAGTGTGTTTTAAATACGTTCCGTTTACGATTGTCACATTTATTGGTGCTCAGCCCTCTGTATCATTCCTGCGGTCTGGCCGGATGTCACAGGTTTACAAAACATTAGTTCAATGTTACGTGTGCTCTGTTAAATACACGCTTGTCCACGTAAACCACTAGTGATAGGTATTCTTCAATAAATGCGTTTTAATTGTAGCTTTTGAACTATGCGTGTAGCTTGTAGTGTCATTGATATATACTTAAAAAAATTATCCATACTTTCTTACAAAATTATATGCTGATTCTTCATTTGAATGCAGTTTGGACAAAGCTTAAAGTTATTGATTTAAAAAAATAAACAACTGAATTATCATAAACTAATCTAATTTGATAGAACTAAAAATGATGTCGTCTCTTTCTTATAAATTAAAATGACAAAGACGGTTAATACATAGTTCTATTGCTGTTCAAAAGTAAAAAGTAAAAAATAATTATTTATTCAATAAAATCACAAGGATCATTTAGAATCGTTTTACATACTAGGTGATTCTAGGTGCCAGTTCCACGCGACCAGAGCCTAGAAGAACGGGCAAGAAACTTACGACCTGGTTCCTACCGTTTTTTATATGATCCTTCTTATAATTATCTACTAATTACAATTAAACTAAGTTAAATTACTTAGTTTAACTTAGAGGTTGCGATTATGGATGTGGTGTTGATAGCATTATTTAATAGAATCGGAAATTCAGTAGGTAAATCTCCGTATTATATAGGAAAATTGAATTTTAAAACATATTTTTGTCCACAGGGCCGTGTTGAAAACATGGGAACTTTTGACGAGCTGGCAGCTTCAGGGAAGGACTTTTCCTTGCTGCTCGCGTCTTTGCAGGAGACCAAGGAGAAAGATGTCGATGCATTGAGTGCCAAGGTATAGTTCATTTTAAAATCACATACAATTACTATTGAAAAAAATCATTTAATCAGTATTGGCGCGGCGAGCGAAGGTCCGCCTGCGACGCGGAGGTTGCGGGTTCGATTCCCGCCTTGGGATAAATGTTTGTACGATCTGCTAATATTTATTCCGGGTGTTCTGGGTATTTTATATGTATAATAAAAAAAAAATCTATCTATGTAATGTATTGTATTAAGTATTAGTAGTCATCTAGCACCAATAACACAATCTCTGCTTAGCTTGGGGCTAGATGATTTTGTGTGGCTTGTCCAGCATTATTTATTTATTTATTGTAGTCTAGAATGTGTAAGTAGCATTTAAGTTTGTATCGTGGCAATGTCGAACTAAACTTTGTAGGTGCAGCTTATCTACAATTATTTTTTATTTATTGATTATTTAAAATAATAATCAATAAATAAAAAATATCTTGTTGCGATTTAAGTGGGCTTATATATTTTAGATAACATTATAAAATTATCGTCAAATTTCATACTCATTGTTATGAGATCATGTTGTTCGTATGTTATTTTATTTACGACTATTAGATATACCTACATCAAATACTACCATCTGCGTAATGACGTAATCTTCGTTCCTGTGGAAAGACTAATTAAACTTATCGATGACCTGATAATTTCATATCTTTTTTGCACATGCTTTATTGATTGTCTGTCACATTCTTTAAATGCGTGATTTACGTAATTACTCGCATTACCTAAATGGAGCGGTTACAGCATAAGTAGATAAGTTTTTAAGTATGATTTCACTCACATTTATCTTTTATGTAGGCTGTTAGACTCAAGTGTTTTTATTGTGCAGAAGCTTGGATCAAAATGTAATTCCGTACTCAAGTTAAAAGCCGCTCGAAATAGATGTGCTTAAGTACCAACTTTGGATAAGCTTAGTTGAGTTCGCGCTTAGAACTTAGAAACTTTTAATTGGTACTATGTGAAATAGGTCATTAGCATCTTATCTCATTAATATTTACTAATCAAATTAGACTAATGATGACCTCTGCAGATGAAGACGCATAGCAGATATGACGCATAGATTTTATTATTTAACTAGTATATACACCGTTTAAGTTATCAGTTAAAATTACATAATTAAAATTATAATTACCATATTGTTATTTCGTTTCGTACCTTTTTGTTTACCGCTTCTCTTTATCCCTGGCATAATTTAGAATTTAACAAATTGAACAGCAGTTTAAATTGCTTATCATTTCAGAGCACAGAACAGAAACTGAAACCTGCGGTTCTAAGACAGCTATCAAGTGCCGTCGATGGCGAAGAACTGCCCCAGTTTGAAGCTCAGAAGATGGAAGAAGAGGAGAGAGTGTCTGGCAACTTGAGATGGGAAGTGGTGACAGCATACTTTAGAGCTGGTGGAAACGCGTTCTTCATCGCATTCGTTATATTTCTTGTGCTTTTGTCGACAACGAGTGGTGCAGTCGTTGACTACTGGGTCAGTTTTTGGTGAGTATTTTTCTTGTGCTTTCCTTTTTTATAATTTTGTTCTTCTTCTTTTCGTGTCGATGCTACAACTGTGTTATATATATCTACATAAATATTTGGCCAACTCTACAGCACGACCTGTGGCTGCATTTAAGTCTTCTCTCGTGCAGGTGGTAGGGCACGAGGGGCACACTAGCAGATGCTGCATGGTCTGAATTACAGCGCCACAATCACATGCAGTAAGGTTGGCATCTCTGAACCCCCATTTACACATATTGTCTCTGCTGCGGCCCATCTGAGTGCGAAGTCGGTTCAGTGACTTCCACTCAAAAAAAATAATTTTGTTACAATTGCATTACTCTTCTTCTTGCGTGTCAATAACTCTCAACAACTTTACACTCGATTTGAGTATAACTCTGCTACTCTTATCCCCCTATTAACTAGCTATTAGCGTCTAACGGTCTATCTTATAAGAAGTTAGCGCAGAATTGATGTCTTGATTACCATACGTAATGTGGACATAAAGTCAACGCTAACTTTTTATTAGATAGGGGTAAATCGTTTATGCTGTTGGTTGTGGGTTCAATTCTCGCCAAGATCATTTGTGTGATACAAAGGTTTGTTCGCTTTCTGTGTTACTATGTATACCACGTATATGTATTCTGTGTGTGTTGTCTGCAGAATTCTTAGATAATGAATATTTTTTTGTGATGTAACTTTCACCCCTCATTACTCATTATAATCTTAAAATAAATCTTTGTATTATTCTTGATTTGTTTGAAGGATCTTCAGTTCAGAGTAGTGTTTTTACAACGAGTATTGTGCAAATGTGTGCATAAGTCGTAGTAGGTAACTACATAGTTTGGCGCATACTGTGCAGTTTGCAGCCAACTGCGCCTGTTATGGATGTAACAGAGATTAAAAAACTTTCTCCTAAATTGTATTGTGTTTTAGACTTAGTGCAAACACACCGGTCAAATGTTATTTATAAGCGCGTTTATAAATTTTTAATTTGTAAACGCTTTTATAATTTATATTTATTTATGCGTTTATAATTTGCACCGATTTTGTACTAAAACTTTCACTTTCATATATAACTACACCCCCGACCCCTTTTATAAATTTTATCTAGTCCTGTCCATCCAAAGGTTGCCTGGAAGAGATCGCTATTAAGCGATAAGGTCGCCCATTGTGCATTATGTCCAAACTATTGTTCTTCTTGTATTTTGTTGGTGTAATTAGTGTGTACAATAAAGCGTTATTCATTCATTCACCTACTTTAAATGTAACATATTTTTGTTAGGATCGGTAAAACGCATGTGTCCATAATTAATTTTTAAATGAACCTACGACTCACAGCCTTAAAACTGTTCTGTGACGTCTGTCAAAAAACGTTTGAATCACGTATTAGTGTGTCTTTTGTTTTGTAATCAAATGGTGCCAGCAAAGCGCGATAAATAAGCCTACTTTAAGCTCAAGTATTCCAACATAGCTACGATGTGTATACGCAGAATACTAATATCATAAACCCACTCAAGTATTCCTTTTATGTTGTCCATCTAACAAGACAACTGGCTTATTAGCTAATGTATGTACAATGTACATTAATATTAAATTTATTAATGTACATTACATACTCAATAGGTATTTGTGACTTAGCAACGTTATTAATTATTATTATATTGATATTCGTCGTGTTTATACACACACACCCTCAAATACACATATAATGTGGGACAAGGGTAGGAAGATGATTATTTGTCGTTTTTTTATGTGAATAGTGTCTGTATTTGTGGAAACTTATAATCCTGTAAATCGCATGAATCTTTATGTACTTTTTGTTTTACTTTTGTCATTATTTTTGTAATTATATGGTTATTCTTCTTAAATTTAAATGTATTTATTTGTTTCAGGGCTAATGAAATGGCGGTGTATGAGCAAGGATTAGGTGGCGCTGAAATGGGTAAGTGCAGACTGTAGATATGATTAGATTAACGTACTTACTACTAATATGGATACTTGACGTCCGCTTAAAATCATTTTGAATTAGCGATAACCAATTATTTTTCTATGGGTACCTTACTATAGGTTACATTCTGTTGAATCTTTAAGGGATTCTTCAGTCTGAGATAAGGGTTTTGCTCGTCTCCAATTTAAAGTTAATTTAAAGTTAGTTTAAATACAAATTTAATAATATAGACTATTAGGATGTAGACTACATAATTTCTAAAAAAATACTGCATAGCTCTGTAGTACAGTAGATGTCGTTAATATGATGGTGAGATTCAAATACTGTTTGTGCTGAAAATTGCATAATTTTATTTTATATCTCAAAATATTAATATAGCTTACTGCACGCAACGTTAACACTGTAAGTGCAGTAAGAAACTGAAATAAATAAATTAGTATTATTACCTAACGTTGCAGCGCCGCGCTTGAAGGCGCTAACGATACGATACGTTTACAATCGTCACATTTATTCGTGCGCATCCCTTAGACCTCGACAAATACTGGTAAACGGACTCATAAAAATTGAACTTTTCACGTTTTTATAATAAAATAAACGTGACGGTGTTTTTATATTTCATAACGTTTCAGTATCTTGTTTTACGAATTTCAGTTTAATTCTCCGCATTTCTAAACAAATATTATAAAGAGGAAAGATTTGATTGTTTGTTTGCATCGAATAGGCTCCGAAACTACTGGACCGATTTCAAAAATTCTTTCACTGTTGTGAAGCTACATTATCTGCGCTGAACATAGGTTATATTATATATTCAATAAAAATAGGGATCCTTCCTAAACCTTCAATACCTAATTTATTAAATAGGCTACCCGTGCGAAGCCGAAGTACTTCTAGTATTTTATAAACAGACAGACTGAAAATGACATGTTGATTCTTTTCAAGACAGTTCTCTAACTCTTGTGTTTTTGGACTTGGCCATCACCGCCCTTTTCAGAAAACTACCCTGTGTAGTGTGACTATATTTTACGTTTTTTGCCATCAGAAACCCAATTAGACGTCCAAGTTGGACCGTTCACAACGGGACAGTACCTCATCATTCATGGCTGCATGATCGCGGCATGTACGCTCCTGACAAATATCAGAGTGTTGCCATACGCCGCGCTTTGTGTATCTGCTTCAAATAATCTCCACAACTCTATGTTCTCTACTATGATCAAAGGCATCATGAGATTCTTCGATACCAGTTCGTCAGGTAAGATAAATAAATATTCACGGACATTTCACACATCACACTCTAGTTCCTAAGCAAATCCATTGTAAAAACAATAAAATAGATTTTTTAACGGTGATAATTTATACAGAAACTAGTCAATAGAATTATGTGGGTAAGGATCAGAGTTAATTCTTAAGGAATACTTAAAGTGTGTTCCACGAAGGCCACAAAAATAGGAAGGATTTTTAATAAAAATAGCCACTAACTCGACATGTTATCATATCACACAGTAGTATTGCGAATATAAAGAAAAAGGTTCATTTATTGAACTGATGAATCATTTATTCTCAAAAAATGGAATAAAAGTGAATTCTTAAGGAATACTTAAAGTGTATTCCACGAAGGCCACAACGATAGGAAGGATTTTTGATAAAAATAGCCACTAACTCGACATGTTATCATATCGCACAGTAGTATTGCGAATAGAAAGAAAAAGGTTAATTTATTGAACTGATGAATCAATTATGCCCAAAAAAAATACAAAAAAATAAAGTTTTTAATCAAAGGTCTGGCGTGAAGTTTTGTAATATTCATGCACCAAAACAAATCCGCCCACTCGTCGGGTATATTTGAGCCGATATTGCATTCATCTGTTAGGTGGGCATGAAAACATATTTTTCTGTGATCGAAAAAAATATGAGGATTAGAATACGCAATTTTAATATGAATATGCTTGCGTCAAAGGGGCTAGAAATCTTTTTTATTTCTTAATAAATTAATATTCATGATTTTATCATTGCGCTCGGTTTGGGACGAACTGATAGTTTATTTTATCTATAACGTAAAGGTTTGTGAAGTTGGAATAAAATATTTTTTTCTTCTTTTGAGATAAGCAAAATCATGATTACCTTATTGTACCTATGCTTTATTAGGACATTAAAACAATCTAAACTGCTTAATCCAGTGGATTCAAATATTTATCATATTATTGATATTTACTAGTGGATTGCGCCATGTTTCTTTACGCTGATAACATTTTCTGTATCATTGATTTCTTCCAAACATGATTTATAGTACTTTTAATTTCATAGGTTTAAAAATTATATTTATGATGAAATACATATTCAAGTACTTAGTTCAAATAATTAAATAAAAAATTATAAATTCTTGTTATTGTTACGTTAATTTGTACTTCTTTTACAGGTCGTATCCTAAACCGATTTACTAAGGACATGGGAGCATTGGATGATATCCTTCCAAGAACTTTACTAGATGTATTACAAATATTTGGAACTCTCAGTGCCATTCTCGTCCTAAACGCTATAGCGTTGTATTGGACGTTGATACCATCGGCGGCTCTAATAACCTTATTCGTATTTATGGTGATAATATACATGAGGACTGCGCAAGGCATCAAACGATTGGAAGGAACGAGTAAGTTATTACTTTTTTTTTTTACACATTGTGTCCCACTGCAGGGCAAAGGTCTCCCCCAAACTCCTCCACTCATCTCGTTCTCCTGCGGTTATCCACCACTCCGCCGTGTATGAGTCGAGATCGTCTCTCGAACGTCGGCCGGCCCGGTCGTCACCTCATATTTTCGGGCAACAAAGGAGTCGCAGTCTTAAAAAAAAAAGTCATAAAGTCTTCTGATACACTAAATGACATAATAAACGTTTGAGGAAGCTTCTTTGTGAAAGAACTCGTTTGAAATCTAGCCATCGTACAATTTGTATATGATTCTTTTGCTAAGCAACGATGCGTGCATTACTGTATGTGTATGCAGAACAGACGTGATTTAACTTTTTTTCAGAATTATTTTTTGGCAGCGAGCTATTGCAAAAAAAAAATTGTGCGCATTTGCCTTATACTTAAACTTAAAAAAAGGCCTGTATTGTGAGAATTATCTAAAACAATATATTTGTTTTCAGCAAAAAGCCCAGTGTTCGGTTTGGTGTCGTCTTCACTGAACGGCATCGCGACCATCAGATCATGCGATGCTCAGAATCGATTGATCGATCAGTTTGATCGACAGCAGGTTCGTAAACGTTTGTTTAGTTTGAGCGCACACCGACATAAAAAGTTATTTTTAAGTCACGTGGCTTAACATTAGACTACTTACTGCAGTCTTACCATTGATGTGCGCACACTCATATCAGTTAATGTAACATATAATAAGTCACATGTTACATTAACTGATATAATTGTACTTTATTTTGAGTTTGTTTTTTCTTCTATTATATTTATTTATTAATATAAAAGATGATAAGCTGTCAATCTAAATGACAAGTAAATAGAAAGTATTACTGCCAATGTTTATTTATTAGATAAAGCAACTTGAACTCAATGTTCCGAGCACAAACTATAATTTGAAGCTATAGTCCAGTCAAAATAGACATTCCAGTTTGCATTAATTCCCAACAAGCTGGATTTTTGTACAGGCCTTGAATACGTCATTACAAATGATATGTCAAAAGTCCCCATCGATCCCGCTTGTGCGTTGTTTTTTATTCGAGGTCAAAGGTCATAAATTTGCATTTTTTGCGTATATCTCTGAAACAACGAAAGCTATCGAAAAGTGGTTCAGGCAAAGTTTGTACATCGTAAAATTGTCTACAAAAATATCTCAACACTTTTCTTCTACAAAGCATCGTTTTCGAGATATAGTGACTTTAGACTGCAGGAAAATCGTCGAAGATGCTGCGTTTTTTTCATTTCAGCCGTTTTATCTGCTTCATTGCCACAAAACAAACAGTATTTCTTGAAATTTACTGAAAAGGGTGATGGGTTCGATGGGTTAGTCCTCCTCCAAGGTAATGAATCGTCTTTTTGTTTCAAGAAATACTGTTCGTTCTATGGCAATGCAGCAGATAAAACGGCTGAAATGAAAAAAACGCAGTATTTTAGTAGATTTTCCTGCGGTCTAAAGTCACTATATCTCAAAAGCGATGCTTTGTAGAAGAAAAGTGTTGAAGTATTTTTGTAGACAATTTTACGATCTACAAACTTTGTCGGAACTATTTTTCGATAGCTCTCGTTTTTGACTTTTAAACGCAAATTTATGACTTTAACCTGGGTATTTGCGTTTTTCGCGTATATCTCTGAAACAACGAGAGCTATCGAAAAATGCTTCAGGCAAAGTTTGTACATCGTAAAATTGTCTACAAAAATATCTCGACACTTTTCTTTTACAAAGCATCGCTTTCTAGTTATAGTGACTTTAGACCGCAGGAAAATCTACTAAAATGCTGCGTTTTTTTCATTTCAGCCGTTTTATCTGCTTCATTGCCATAGAACGAACTGTATTTCTTGAAACAAAAAGACGATTCATTACCTTGGAGGAGGACTAACCCATCGAACCCATCACCCCTTTCAGTAAATTTCAAGAAATACTGTTTGTTCTGTGGCAATGAAGCAGATAAAACGGCTGAAATGAAAAAAACGCAGCATCTTCGACGATTTTCCTGCGGTCTAAAGTCACTATATCTCGAAAACGATGCTTTGTAGAAGAAAAGTATTGAGGTATTTTTGAAGCCAATTTTACGATGTACAAACTTTGCCTGAACCACTTTTCGATAGCTTTCGTTGTTTCAAAGATATACGCAAAAAATGCAAATTTATGACCTTTGACCTTGAATAAAAAACAACGCACAAGCGGGATCGATGGGGACTTTTGACATATCATTTGTAATGACGTATACAAGGCCTGCACAAAAATCCAGCTTGTTGGGAATTAATGCAAACTGAAGTCATAATTTTAGTCTATTTTGACTGGACTACTAAAGTTTGTAAACAACAGCGGTTAAAACAAATATTTACCGAACGACAAGCTCGATCTTTTGTGTTAGACTCGATTCAGAGCCGAAACATCTTCACTTGATTGCATTTCTTATCAACATAGATAAATAATTCTGTACCACACACATAAGTATAAAAGAGTTTAACTTAAATTAGTAACAAGGTAACACAATGAGCGGCCTTATCGTTTTGTTTCTAAGCAACCGAAAACATAAGTCAAAGATCTAGGTAGGTACAATCTTATAACAAACTTAAGATTTTTTTTGCTTTACAATTCGGTAAATACAATACGTGGACAAGGGTAGGAAGATGATGAATACTAAATGGTGAAATAAAGTCAACTGTATCTTTTTATAAGACACAAGACGTTAGTATGAGTATAAAATTGATCTAACGAATTTAACGTGTTTTGAAATTGGCTTTATTTTTTTTGTACTTTTGTCGTATTTTAAACAAATTTTAATGAAAATTTACACATATTTAAGATTAATTTAATATTTTCGTCTATTTGGGGGAAGTTTACTGTAGCATTATTTATCGTTGAATTTATTTTCGAGGCACACTTTGACCTCATACCACACAAGATGTTTAAGTCTACAATGTGTGTAAAATCGCTCATAAATGTTTTGGCCCAGGCTGTCAGTTTTTGAGTAAATAAATGAATTGAATTGAATGAAGGTCCTTGTTCCGAAAGAGAACCACGAACTACTTGTAAAATATACTTTATAATGTACAACTTCGTACCGCCTTAGCGTAAATTTGATGCGCTACTATACATATTTTTTTGTTTTAAATTGAATGACGTTGACATTCGAATATTATATATATAATTTCATTTTTATATATATTGATAGATAAATGTGTGTATTTTGGCGCAGGATATACATAACACAGCGTGGAATGGATACATAGGCGGCGGTACTGCCCTCGGCTTCTATCTAGATTCGATGTGCCTCTTGTATCTGGCTTCTGTAATATTCGTCTTTATCTATATCGATATCGGTAAGTTACTTTAGATGTTTAATAATAAATAAATAAATATCACACATCACACATCACGTTCTAGTCCCACACTAAGCAAAGCTTGTACTATGGGAACTAGACTGACAGAATAATTATATGTATACATTTTGTTGTAAATACATACATAGAATATATAGTAACACTCAGACAAAAAGCAAATATTTATGTTCATCCCACAAACATTTGATCTGGGTGGGAATCGAACCCACGACTAACAGCATGTAAGGAAGAGCTACTACCAACTGAGCAGTGTCCTACTAAAGCTATAAAATCAACTTAACTTTTCTACTTTCATAGATTTAAAAAATATACGTAACAATGTAAAAAAAAAAAAAAAAAAAAAAAAAAAAAAAAAAAAAAAAAAAAAAAAATGTATACTCTTGTGTAATGGGTATAAAGATTGATCAATTTGATAAAAGTGGAGTGAAAAATCTCAAAATTAAATTTAAAAAATGGAAACTGTTGTTCAGTAAACTGTTTCATTCTCTCCATCCGTCAGCCATTGATGCGCGTTGGGGGAGCAATCCACTCTATTAAATCGCACTTCCGAAAAATATTAATCGGACTCATCGCTTTATCGAGTTGCAATTGTTATATTTTTTATTTTTGAACGATTAATAGTACCCTACGTATAAATTTGTTTACTCTAATCTGGTTCTTGTGGAATGCTACATTAAACTTAATTTTGCTTCTTTTTATGTATTAAATAAAATTATGATCCGTACCCCAAGTAGGTACGAGTTTGTGCACACACGGATTGTAGAGACAGGCTCGTACAGGCTTCACAGCACAGTTGATATAACCACTACCGAACTATCATCTGCCAACCCAGTAAGGTTTGATCCCCCCTAAAACAAACATGTTGTTTGTTTTATGTCTGAGTTCAACTTTTATTTTCAACTAAGTTACACTCAACGTAAGCAAGCGTAGTGTAGGACGCTCTCCGGCGAGATGGAGTGACGATCTGCGGAGTGTAGCTGGCAAACATTGGATGAGAAGAGACGAAGACCGGGCTCAGTGGCGCGACTTGGGATATACCTACGTCCAGCAGTGGACTAATAAGTCGATAATAGGTCGATGATGATGATGACACTCAACGAACAAGCTATGCTAGATGGTAAAAAAAAACCATTTTATGATTGAAATACAATTAAACATCTTATGAATTTACCAGGTGATGCAATAGCGGTAGGCAGCGTAGGACTCGCAGTGACACAAAGTAACACACTAACTGTCATGTTACAACACGGAGCGCGAATGGTTGCGGAATACTTCGCACAACTTACCAGCGTGGAAAGAGTGTTGGAATACACCAAGATTGAGACAGAGCAGAATCTATACGAAGGACGTGAGTATAAAAACATACTTTAAAACAATATTAATTTCAGCTGGAACACTTGACGTGATACGTCTGTTGTAAGAAATTTTAGGATTTTTGATTCTATTCACTATTGATATATACTCACGGCCGGTTTCTCTAACGATGATCAACGAAAAAATCAAATAATTACTATGTGTCAAACTCGGCTCAATCGGGTTTCCAGAAACCAGCCGTTAGTCATTTATATTTGTGTGCAGACAAACATACATTCATAAGCCATAAATATACAACAATATCCAGCAGTGGGAAGAGATAGGTTAGAAAAAAATATTGATTATGATATTGTAATAAATAATAAGATATTAAACTTTTTACTACTTATTGTAACGACAAGTTAGTGTAGCCCTTTCACACAATATTATAGTTCTTTAGGTCAAACCGTATACCGGTATCAAATATATTTGTGTGTGTAAACATGTTTGTTTAATTATCAAGTGTTTAAAGTACACGTTTTACTTAGATTGTGCTGAATAAAGAATTCTAGAGTAGCTAGGTACTTGTTTAAACATATACTTTAAGTTCTTTTTCATGTAGGAACATAAAATAAATCATTTATATTACTGTATTTTTATGGTGCTATGATGCAGTTTAATGATTAAATCGTGTAGTTCAAAAGCGCGTAATTTAGCACAAAAACCGTGTTTTACAAAAATGTTTTGATAAAACAGCAGCCGTGCCAGTAAAAAGTAAAAAGCCTGCACGAGCGGCCAATATTGCGCTTTCAACAATTCATCGCAACCTAAAAATTAATCTTTTTTACGGCCGCGTTGCCAGTTTTTTTTATTGCTTATTTTTTATTAACAGAGTTAACTTTGTTAGTGAAGTGGCATCGTTCGCACTAAAAGTACCTACACGGGTTTGATTCTAGTATGTAAACAATGTCAGTTTCGTACTTTTTTATAGTAGTGAGAGCGCACACTGACGACAAAACGTCTTTAGAGTCACGT
This sequence comes from Ecliptopera silaceata, assembly GCA_932527185.1. NCBI lineage: Eukaryota > Metazoa > Arthropoda > Insecta > Lepidoptera > Geometridae > Ecliptopera > Ecliptopera silaceata. The sequence continues at coordinate 6,511,909 of OW052193.1, read as the reverse complement.
GACTTGACGTGTAACTCTCATGGTTAAACTAGTAAAAAGTAATGTAAAATAAACTGTCCTACTGCAGTCGCGTTGGTATACGCTAACCCTTATAGATTAAACTTTAATCTTGAAAATACATTAGTTAAAGACAATCCCCAAGTTAGCGTTGACATTATGTCACCATTACGTATGGTAATCAAGACATCAAGTCTGCGCCTACTTTATATAAAATAGACCGAATATAATTTAACATAATACTAATAAAATAGTTTTTTTTTGTGAACAGAAGTGCCAGTGCCCCCGACTTGGCCGCAGGAAGGCCGCGTCGTATTCAACAATGTTGTAATGCGGTATGCACCTGATGAGAAGCCTGTACTGAAGAATCTGAACATTCTTGTCGAAAGTGGATGGAAGGTATGTCTCTTTGAAGCAGTTTGCGAAGATAGTGGCTAACCTGCTTAGTTTTACCTAAAAGTCCACTGTTCTATTAAATATCAGGGCTAATTTGGTTAAGCGAGGGATAGTTTTAAGGCTTAGGGGGGACCCTAGGGGTGCGAACAGGAGAGCCAACGAGCATGGTACATTTTTTAGTTCATGAAAAGTCAGATAAAAATTTTGATCGATAATGTGACCACAAAAATATCATTAATATTTTTTCGTGAAAAAGCGAACAGAATTTATTTGTATTCTAAAAGCAAAACTTTGTCAAAAAGTACTTAGTTTTGTTTCGTTTTTCCCAAAATTATTCGAGCGATTTCATTATTTTGTTGTTATTGTTTTCGTTATAAGTATTAAGTTGAAACGCTCTTTCTATTCAGAAACAGTATAACAACCAAGTTCGCTCTAATTGAATAATGTGTTGAAAAACACAGGATTGTTTTTTAAAAATCTTTCCTAGTAAGCGTGGGCGTAAACAAAATAAAATATGGTTAAATAGCACCCACTTATATTCCGAATGAGTTCCTTACAAATTTGGGCTTAAAAACTTCAAGTTTGCATACATTGTAAAATGTTACTTGAGTCAATACATTTTACGATGCATTGAAACTCAAGTTTTTCATACAAAAAAACGGTAGAAACTGGCACCTAGAATCACATAGATAGTATATAAGACGATTCTAAATGATCTTTGTGAACTGAATAAAGCTCAATTGTTTTAGACTTTTATATTTATGTTTCATTTTCCAGGTGGGTATTGTCGGGAGGACCGGGGCTGGCAAGTCATCGTTAATTTCTGCCATGTTTAGGTTCGCATACATCGAGGGTGATATCATTATTGATGGGATAGACACTTCACTAACATCAAGACAGGTAAGCACTGACATTTAATTATGAAGAATACTCATTTACTGTTGACGTAATATATATTTTATTTATTTAATATTGAGTCGTAGGATGTCCAAAATTATGATCAGTGGTTTATTGTTTATAGAAAGTTCTGATTGTTTTTATTGATCTTTCATCCATAAAATATAATGATAAAGTTCAATCATTTTATTTTCTTATTTATTTTCTGATCGACCTGTGTTTTTTCAGGGACTTCGATCGAAAATTTCAATTATCCCACAAGAGCCGGTTCTGTTCTCGGCAACAATAAGATACAATTTGGATCCGTTTGATATCTACAGCGATGACGACATTTGGAGAGCACTCGAACAGGTTTGACTAACGAATCAAATGAAAACAGTTTAATCACAATCAGTTACTATTTTTATTCACGTTTTAATATTTGGATCACTTTTCAGGTGGACATGAAATCTGCAGTGCCTTCATTAGACTTTAAGGTAACAGAAGGCGGGTCGAACTTCTCGATCGGACAGCGGCAATTAATGTGCCTTGCACGTGCCGTGCTGCGCTCCAATAGAATACTAATCATGGATGAAGCCACGGCTAACGTGGACCCCGTGTAAGTATTCAAATACCTAGCTTGAACCACTTTGAATTACGATCATGAATTAAATTAATTCTTCCTTGCAGAACGGATAACTTCATTCAAGAAACGATACGCCGTGAGTTTGCACAATGCACGGTCCTCACTATCGCCCATCGACTGAATACCATCATGGATTCTGATCGGGTTCTAGTGATGAGTTTCGGCGAAGCGGTAGAGTTCGATCATCCACACATTCTACTGTCGGACCCCAACAGTCACTTCTCATCGATGGTTCGAGAAACTGGCGATAAGAATTACGATAAACTCTTCCAAATTGCTAAAGATTCTTACTTGCAAAGTAACCTGAAAGAAAACAGATGAAAAAATATGAATACTGATATAACTACTCAGTAATCCAACAAAGTTTTGTGACTGCGGGCTAGCTAAGGATCAATAAACTTGTAAATAATACAGGAAGAGAAAATAGCGTCTGTTACTGTGCTGCAAAATCCAAATAAATGAAGTTACGTCTGCGCACAAAATAGCTTAAAAAAGCCCACAAAGCAGTTTCATATTTCCAATGTAAAATCAAATGGATTTATTTAGTGTTTAATTTATTGTGCCTTAAAAGTATGTGCGGTACGCTGGCGTGCCATGCAACTCGTAGAAGTTAAGATAAACGTATTTTATTTAAGTCCTAGTGAGTTTAGCTTTATTATTAAGTCAATGTTTTATAAAAAAATATCAAAACCTATATTTTCTTTTTAATCAATCCTTCAACTTCATCTTAACGAAACAATACATCGCAGTGTATACGTAGATATTAATTTATGTAAATTAAGCTCATACCTAAGAAGATAATGTTCTGATGTATACATTAAGCTCATACCTTAGAAGGAAATAAGGTTCATACTTAATGTCGTTGGAAAAAAGAGTATAATATACTACTCTAGAATAACTCTTGAGTGCTGTACTAAAACACAATTTCAGAAAATAATAAAAATTGCCTAACAAATTATGTAGGTACGTAAATATTTACCCTAGCCCGGCTACCAACACAGCAGGCGACGTCTTGGATGATGGCATCGGAAAAGTCGATAAGCAAGAAAAAGCGCAACTACCACCAGCCCCAGTAAAAACCCATGAACTTTGTGATCTTCAATGAACACCTCCCAGTTATCGTCAGTGCATCCGCCGCGGCAGCAACCCATCTTACGAATATCTTGAATGATTCATTGTATTGCACCTAACCTAGGTCCATGATTGCATCAATTACATTATTATTCATTAATTTCGTAGAAATGTGAATTTATTTACAAACACTCCATAATTTATTTGAAGGAATTTATGTCAGTTAAACTGGCAGACGAATTAACAATGTCAGAATGTGCAGAAAATGTGCACTAAAAAGTTATGAAAGTCGCCTGAAATGCTCGTGAAAAAGTATCTATGCGTGTTTGCTCGTTCGATTTGGCAAGGGCGTTATCACGTGTCCTTGTATTTGACCCGCGAAAGATTTTCAATTTCATCAAATGGGATTATGTGAACATGAATGTCAACGGTTCACATAATTTAGGCGTCGGTTTAATTGCGCATTGTGCGTAGCTCAACAGCACTGCAATGCGGTTTCCATGTAATGTACATCAAAGCCATGTTAATTTCGAACAAGAATTAAAATCAATTTCAATATCCAAACTTAATTAATTTCTTGAAGTTACGTGGAAAATTACGTTATATCAGCCAATAAATGCTCAAAGAAGTATTAAATATTGTACCTACAAACTCTCCTACTGTTGCAAAAACCAATGCACCAATTTTGATGCATTTATTTTTGATTGGACACCAATGTTAATTTTTCTCGAATTATATTCATTTATATTTTTCATTAAATTATACATAAAGTGTAAAAATATTTATAAAATGTTTGTCGTGCTTTTTCAATATTTTCAGATACTACGTGTTAATTATAGGTAAGTAGGTACATTTCAGACTTTATCACTATAATTGTCGTCAGTCTATTCATTCGGATGTTATTAGTTTAGCCTTAATGTGATACGTTAGGCGTCGTTGCAGCCGACGAGATATAAAATGAGTAGGTACCCATGGGAAATTGCACGACCGACGTAGATAGCATAGGAGAGTAGTTACCTACTTGGTAACAGTTCTTACTGGTAGTTCACCTCGAACTGGGATATCAGTATTTGCCAATAGGAAAATCGCAAAAAAATAAGAAATAAGACAAAAGATCGAATTAATTTCATTTAAACATTTTTTAACACTGTATCCTATAATTATAATTATTTACTCAAAAATAAATAACCATTGATTAAAATTCAAAACGTAGAAATTGATTTTTTAATATACTTATTATAATTGCTACACTAGTTAATGGTATACCCTACATAATGTGGGACATGGGTAGGAAGAGGATAATTAATTGCTACACTACATAGAAATAGGAACACTTTCGTAAAAGTGACCCGTTTAGAGCGGTAGGCTTTAAGAGTGGACTCTACACTAAACGTATTAAAAATTAATGTATGATTGAATAGGTACTTACATGAAAGTACTTAAGTTGACTTCATGACCCGCATACTTGACATCGATACAGGTTCCACGATAGGTAGATGATGACCATCACTAATAAAAACGTAATGTATAGAACATGAGGGTTCTTGAAGAGTGAGGTATCGCAGCACTTGGGGCTTGCGTTTTCGGAGGCCCCACAGCAACCCATCGCTGGCTTTTCTGTTGTCAAGATTTTGAGCCTAGTTTGTTGTAATTACGACATTTTTTAAATTACCATTCTGAAATGCTATTGTGCACAATAGTTTTGTAGGTGTATGCGATTCATGTTATTATTATGTAAAACGTTTTTTTTTTTTTATTTCCATTCCACAGACTAGTGAGGATGACACTATTATTCATTAAAAAATAATACAAGTTACAGAAAATGAATACTTCTCTTTGACTAGACCACAGACTCGCATATCAGATTCAAATTATTGAGCTTTCTGCTATCCCGAAGCTCAATCAACAATCATTTCATAGAAGTAGTAGGTTATACATTTAGCTATTTATAGATTTTTACTAGTAAATCTAGTATGAAGCCTAGTATGAAGTTGAATGTTTTTCAAAAAAGTAAATAAAAATACTTGATCAGGAGCAAATGTATAATTTATTCGCTTATATTCTTAACTTATGTCAAAAAACTATTACAATTCTAATTTCCATTACACACCTACTTATAGCTAAACAGTAGCACAGTGTCAATAGGCTTCAAAGTAACTAACTGCTTCTTTCGTACTTCGTCTTGGCGACTTCATAGAGTACTTTGCTCATGCTCACTCCAGTCTCGCGGACCATGAAACTGAAAACACTGTCAGGGTTTTGTAGGAGTACGTAGGGGTGATCAAACTCCGCCGCCATTCCCTTGTCCATAACTAGCACGCGATCAGAGTCCATGATCGTATTCAGTCGATGGGCAATCGTGAGCACCGTGCAGTTACTAAATTCATTACGAATAGTCTTCTGAATTAGAGCGTCCGTTCTGGAAACAAAGAAAAATGTATGAATTGTTTTGAATGGTTTTAATGAACTCCTTTTGTATATAGACCTGCCGCGCAGAGATAATGTAGCGTAGTAATAACAACCTCGCGCTCCGTTTTGTTAATGGGATTTCACAATGTTGGTCACAATTTAACAAAATTAGTATTAAGTTCCTAAATAATTTAAAATTAAAATAGGGAACGCGCGGCAGATTTACAACAATTTAAACTGAAAATATGAATTTAGAGAATATGTAAGAAAGGTAAGCTAAATTTTGGTTTATGTGTTCATGTAGCAAAACTTGTAGCAGTTTGACACACTTTACGTAACTTAAAAGTGAATTTTCAACCGGGTGAGAAAAGCCCAAAATTGAGGACGCTGGCATGGCATGAAGGAGCGGCCTACGCCCTGCAGTGGATGTTACCAGGCTAAAGTAGTAGTAGTACTTAGTAAAAGTGAATTCGTCAATACACACGATGTGTGTTATCTTGATGCTACGGCGGCATAGCAATTCTAAGGAGGTTGTTATTTTTCTTAATTTATGAATGTTATCTTACAATTTCTCCTACATCATTCAAACATGCCTCAATTCAATATTTGCTTCAAGTTCAAGCAAACATTCCGTTGTTTGTGCTATGATGTAACATATCAAGATTTTAATATAAGTCGGGATGAACTCAGAACAGTATCAATGTTAGTTAAAATTTGAGATTCGTATGATGTTTGTTTAGCCTGAACTTCGTATTATATTATGTAAGCTTAATTAAATGTTATTTTAACCTGCTATCATTTTCATAATACTAAAAATATGTTGAATTTTTTTTGGTACATGTAATAATAGCCACCTCTGAATACTTATGTAAGTACCCACCAAAAAATTGTTCATGATTATTTTATAAGTGATCTTGTTTCCATAGTGCAAGTTTTTCTTGCATTTGATAATAAAATAAAGATAGTATGTTTTTATTGTAATTCAATGTACCTACATACATTGAATTACAATAAAAATATACTTAAAGAATTACAAAAAAGATAGCTGATTAAATAACATTTAATTAAGCTTACATATAAAACGAAGTTCAGAGTATATAATTAGGTAACAAACATTAAAGTTTTGTGTCAAAAGAATGTTTGTTCTTGGTGGGAATCGAACCCACGACCGGACTTTTACGTTAATGTCGTTAATCCCACAAGGGGTGCTATGCTAGGCTATGCTCTCTTATAATTTGATTAGACAACTTACTGTGGGTCAACATTGGCTGTAGCTTCGTCCATAACCAGTATTTTGTTGGAGCGGAGGACGGCGCGCGCGAGGCAAAGCAATTGCCGCTGACCCATCGAGAAGTTACTTCCACCTTCAGCCACTTTCCAGTCCAATGCAGACACGGATTCCTTCATCTCAACCTGAAATCACAAAAAAAAACACAAACATTAGAAACAACATATAATAAAAAAATAATTATAAATCTATGATTAATTATAATCTATTGTAATAATCATTATCCCAAGTGAAATTATTCAGTATGTCATTATAAAAACAAATATGAAAAAGAAGAAAATACAATTAGCTTTTATGAAGATTATAGTTGATTAAATTGATCTTTTTATATCAAATTAAAATGTTTTTCTCGTATTTCAAATCGAAGTTGTCTTAACAAACAGCCAAAGTGATGGTATTATTACTAGCACATAAAAAAACACAAAAATAAAAAAGCAAATACTCTTACTTATTTAATCTTCCTTTTAAAGATGCTTTTAGCATTAAGCTTCTTTGTGCTAATTCTGTTATTAGTGTTTTATAAAGTACTATGTAGATGCGTACCTGCTCCAATGCTCTCCAAATATCTTCGTCACTGTACATATCAAACGGATCCAAGTTGTATCGTAGAGTTGCTGAGAAAAGCACCGGCTCTTGTGGAATTATTGATATCTTTGATCTCAAATCCTGCCAAAATAAAATATACAGTGAGTAGGTACTTTTAATGAGTTTTGTGATGGGAGTTAGAAATATACATTTTTCATGAGATTTAGGGATGGAACATACAGTGACACAGCTTTTCCATTATTTATACATACATACATATATTTGATTGGAAACTTGGCCATTACATTGCAGACGTAAGGATATTAAGTCTTATGTAGCTGTGAGTCGACGTGCATCCATACCTTTAGAACTGAGACAGACATATATTAATATAAGTATGACATATGTTTGCGCACTACCTAAAATTGTTATTCCCACTATCCAAAGGTTAGCTGGTAGAGAATGCTATTTGTAGCATTAAGTTCGCCTGTATACACTACTTAAGAATGTTCTATCTATCTATTTATTTGACCCACAAGCACACACACAAAAATAAAAACAACAATGTCATTAATTAATTTAAACAAATAATCAATATAAAAATCTAGGTCATTACATTGCGGACGTAAGGATGTTTAAAGTCTCATTTATCTGTGAGTGCGCCGGCAGCCATACCCTTAAAACTAAAACGAAAACTCACAAAAGACAGCAACACTGCTTGACGTCAATAACAGTTACGGTGGTATTACTTCTATGCATTATTACTACTAGACCTTTCGTAGATAACCTTATATACCTTTTTAGCGATGCCCTTTGTATCGATTGCGTCTATTTTGACGCTACCTTCGATATCGTACAGTCGGAAAAGAGCTGATATTAACGATGACTTGCCAGCCCCAGTACGTCCAACGACACCAACCTACAAATGCAAATACAAAATACATAACAGTGTGGTTGATGGAGAATGGGCATTTTTTTATGGAGCAAGGGCCATGACTAAAAAGAGTCTTAACGTACTATGCGGCAACCCTGAGTGTTTTTTTTAGTCGTGGCCCAAAATGCTTCTTCTCCTTTTTCTGGAGACATTGAAAAAGAAAAAAGTATAGCCATTTCCTTAACCCTAGACCTAGTACCCAGCACTCACCAAAGCTACTTTGTAAATAATTAAAGAGAGGAAAAATAATTAACTTAATTGACCTTATTATCTTTTCTTTTTATTCTTATAGTATTTGACTCGTAGGTTTAAAGATGTTAAAAATACTATAATGGCATTTTCTTTCGTGTTTAGAAACCGCAACGTCTTTGTAAAGTAAGTTATAACATAAGTTCGTGCGATCTTTTCGTATAAAACGCAATACGAATAAGCACAATACCTTCCAGCCACTCTGAATATCGATGTTCAAGTCCTTGAGCACCGGAGGGTCCTCGGGACCGTACTTCATGAACACACTTTCAAATTTAATGTTTCCATCCGATGGCCATTGTTTCGGGGTCGGACTGGCTGCAATAAAAAGTAACACCTTTTATTATAAGGCACATTTTTACGCACAAAGCTGGGTGTTTTTAATTAAATAAGTAAGGAAAGGTATGCTGGAATCGTTCCAATGCAGCCTCATTACTACATCTATTATTCCATGATGAAAAATTCAAGAATCTGTATTTAGCTCGGCCCCACCGTTCAGCCGGTATTGCTCTACATTCTCTTCTGTTGGTTGGTTCCAGCTCCCAACCATTTATGTCTAACCTATTTGTGTGTGTTTTGAAGTTTTATACAGGCACATACAGTGTGTTTACAAATCAATAAGTAATAAGTATCTAAGTTGTTATATCAGTAAATGAGTTCCTAACCAAGATACGTTGGTAATTAAATAAAATTTAAATAAATATTTGATTTAAATATTCGACGATAGAAGCAACAGTCCTTAAAAAAAAAGTTACCATAATCAATTTTTTGTCTTAAAAATAATATCACGATGATAAACTAATTAGAGTTATGAGGAAACTATAAAAACTATTAAAAAAGTTATAGTTTTGATGTTGAATATACGTTTGCTAGTTTAAGTCTAAATGGCGCTGGGTAAGTCCACTATTATTATAATAATTACATCCGATATCTATATCCTCTTCAATAGGCAGCTTGGTGTACTCTAGTACTCTTTCAACAGCTGTCATCTGTCCGAGGAAGTCTGCGGTGAACCTGGCAGCCATCTGCAGAAGCATTGTCAGCACCATGGACTGACTCACGGCGAGGCCCACACTACCCACCGGTACCATCGAACCTGATGAACAATTACGGTTATATTTACACTCAGTGCACCCAGTTACGTAGTTTCCATACTACAAGCTACTAAGCTTTGTTCATTTTCAGACTAGAGTGCAATGTGTAAAATTTCCATGAATATTTATTTACTTTTTTCATTTCAGTAAAATATGTTTCTTTTATTATGTTTCTCTAAAAATCATTTATTCAAAACATTTTATCAAAATTACAGTTAGCAACGATGAGACCGCAATAGTTAAAAACTGTGCAGCAGTCTCAACGCCCGCCTCCCAAACCAATGAGTAAGTATAGTTATATATATTTAACTTGCTTAATTGAATATGGTGTTTTCCACAACCAAAATAAAAGGGCTTTAAAAGCACTAAAATATATACATTATTGTGGAAAAACATACTGAAGTCGACAACGATGAACAAGCCCATGACTGATCCAAGATAAAACAGGCAGAGTCCGTCCAAATACAGCCCAAACGCAGTAGAACTGCCCAAGAAGGTGTAAAACGCACTTGTGTGGAGGTTCTGTAAATAGACAACAAGTATTTATGACTTGAAAATGAAAGAAACTGGCTTATAAGTTTGAGTAATTTTAAGGTTAGTTTAAGTTAGTACCTGAGCATTATCAAAGTTGGTGAGAAGTCTATCCTGAGAGTTGGAACTCCTGATGGTAGCGAGCCCCGATATAGTAGAGTTAATCATTCCAAACACTGGACTTTTTGCTGAAATCAAAATTATTGGTAACTTGGAGATAATAAAGATTTCGGAAAATAGTGAACTCTTTTGAATAACTATTTTCTTTTTTCTTACAATCAAGTGAAATTCAACTGTACTGTGTACTGTGCTGACGATGAAACCTAAAATATTTTAATAATGCTTATAAATCATTGTGTTTTTATTAAATTTTATGGAATTACACTGCTCGGTTAAGTTTACTCTAGCATCGAGCACTGATTAGAGAGACAGTGGCATGTACGTTTTTTTTTAACCGACATACAAACGGAGGAAGTTCTGTTTTTTTTTTATTTAATAGAAAAAAATAGGTTATTATGTCAAAATACTCACTAGTTCCTTCCAATCTCTTAACAGCCTGAGCAGCATTTAAGTACCACCTCAGCATTACAACGAAGCATACCATGAGGAAAGTAGTAGGTATCAACGTCCAGGGTAGTGCGACCGCGTTCAGAACTAAAATACTGGTCATTGCCAAGTACATTTGTGTAGTTTCTAACATACTCCTTGGCAGGAACTCGTCCATGGTACCCATGTCTTTGGAAAATCTGTTTAATACGCGACCTATGAAAATAAATAGTCTATAGTTTATGAACCCATTGGTTAAGAAAATCTTTTCGTTATTCAACTGACTTAAAAAAAGGAGGATTATCATTATATTTACAAAATAAAACATATAGTCGGAGTAAGAAGACTATGTTTTATTTTGTAAATATTATGTTACGCGATTACTCCGCACATTGTGAACCGATTTTGATGATTCTTTTTTTGTTTGGCAGATGGTCTTACTTAGTACTTTTTGAGTAATCTTTAAAAATGTGTTTTGATATAACTATTCGATAACGATTCAAGTTGGTTTTGGTAACTTTTGTAAAAGCAATATAACAATCTTTATAAAAATTGAAAGCAAAAAATATTTGACTGAGATTCCAAAAATATAAACTCACCTGATGGATTAGTATAGAAGAACCTCATGACAGCAATAATAAGTTTTTGATATATTTTATCGTGCATATTAGCAGACGCACGCATCGTCATAGCCACGAAAGTAAATACTCTGCACTGAGCGAATATAATAACTGCCAAAACAGCGCAACCATAAATTATAAGGTACTGTGAAGTTGTCAATGGACCCATTTGAGTACCCCATTCAGTATCTGAAAATAAATGTAAGTTAAGTAATCTGAAGTTATTTAGACGGATCTAAATTAATTATAAACAAAAACTCATAAACTTACCAAGTACTTCCCCATCTGCCAGAGTCTGCTCATATACATTAACATTATTAGTCCTGAAAAAATTAAACTTATAAGAAAAAAACACTGATTTACTTACTTAAAAAAAACTACGCTTAGTATAATTAGAAGTAAGAGTATTTTAAAGTAAAAGTATAATTTGTATGCGAATATACATTATATTAGTTGTCTGTGAGAAAATAAGACTTTTCCTAAAAACATTGAAACATAAACTCATTACTAAAGACGCGTAGATATTTATAAAAAATATATATAAAAATGAAACCCTATTTCCCTTGGTCACGCCATCACGCGTGAACGGCTGAACCGATTTTACTGCTATTTTTGTTGTGTTTGTTATCGAGAAGGTTCATAAGTCGACGACCGATGTGGCGCAGCGGGCGATGGTCCGCCTGCGACGCGGAGGTTACGGGTTCGATTCCCGTCTTGGGATAAATGTTTGTACGATCTGCAAATATTTATTCTGGGTGTTCTGGGTATTTAATATGCATAATAAAAAATATCTATCTATGTAATGTATTGTATTAAGTAAAGTATGTCAGTCTTCTAGTACCCATACACAAGCTCTGCTTAGCTTGGGGCTAGATGATGTTGTGTGGATTGTCCAGCATTATAATTATTATTTATTATGTAAGAAAAAAATCAAAGAATTGCTCGGAAAATTAGAAAATTTAAGAACACTTAATCGTTAAGACAGGAAAACGTCTCTCGGGTCAGCTACTAAAAAATATTATTACCAATAACTAAGCCAGAAGTCTGTAGTAGTTGCAGCTCCTTGCGTTAAAACTAACGCGAATACTGCCAGGAATATAATAAATAATGATTGCACTGATTTGAACCATTGCACGATGACATCAAACTTCAAGTTGCCTTTGGCCCTCTCCTCCGATTCCAGTACTTGTTTCTTTTCTGCATTTTTATCTTCTTCATCGTTAGCTGATGTTTTGGAGATGGTGCGATTTAACGCCTGTTTCTGTGGGGAATAAACACTTATCTAATTAGAGTTTCAAACGTCGTGCATATGTGATATATTTAACGTTGAAATCAGATTGAAAATATGCTTAAAAGTACTTACATACCTTTTTGTAATTCAATAATTTGTAGACTTAAGATAGCACAATGTCAAATTTTATTGGTTTAGATGCTATGTTAAAACTATTTTATGTTCTGTTTGTTTAAACTGTTTAAAATAAATGATAACAATAATAAAAATACCTGCGGATCACCTTCTTCAGCCTTACTTTCTTGCCGCTGCAGTAAAAGTGAAAACTCTTTACCAGTTTTAATCAGTTCTTCGTACGATCCCATACTTTCAATTAAACCCTGCAAATTTACACCACATATAAATCACATACAGAGTAGTTCTTTATCATTAAATGTATTTTTTTAAGCCATTGCATAGCTTCGCTCGCGGGCCTTGAGCGTGGAGACCGAATCCAGAAATTCCGTAACGAAATAACCTAACACTGCGCATGCATAATCCAGCAAAAAATGCTATGCAATAGCTTTACCGCGGCAGTCTCCGAGTGCCACACGTCTTTTTTTAATTTATTTGTGTTAGTTACCTCGTTGAGAACTACAATTAGGTCGGCTGATTTTAGATAGTGTATTTGATGCGTGACTAGAATGACGGTGCGTCCACGCAAGTATCCCTTGATACATCCCTCAAACAATAATCTTCCAACATTTGCGTCGACTGCGGATAGAGGATCGTCTAACAAGTAGACATCTGACTAGATAGTAAAGAAAAAAAGAATATCAAAATAAATATCAAAAAAAATATTATTAGAAACTATCACGGTTTTGCACATAGTTTTCTTTATAAACGGGATATTTACCATGATTTGTGAGTTTGATTATTTCTCGATATTTCGGCACAGTTGCATGCGCCATGATCACGGGTCGGGAAATAATCAAACTCACAAATCACGGTAAATATCCCGTTTATAAAGAGAACTATAACAACATAATTATTATGTTTTATAGAGTAAGTGGTATAGATTTATTTGCTGCTGAAGATTTGAGGTAACCAAAAATAGTGGTGTACGTCATTACATTTTGTTTAGTTCATGACTTTCTTCAAGCACCTATACATAAAAGAGTGATATGAAATAATATTTTTTTATTTTTCATTTTATAACATGCTTAATGTGCTTACTTCTTGATAAACAGCTCTAGCCAGATTGATTCTGGCTCGTTGCCCCCCAGAAAGCGAAACACCTCGTTCACCCACCAAAGACTGGTCTCCATACGGGAACTGATTGAAGTCTGGCATCAGACAACAAGCTTTGCAAACCTATAAATGTGATTAAAAGGTTAGTCTGATTGTTTAGTTTTTCTTAAAATTTAACTATTCCTTTTGAAAAATGGTAACACCGTCTGTAATGATGAATGTCTGTCTGAATGGGTTCGCCATCATGTAAGTAACATTATAGGGCATATAATCATCAGAGATGGTAAACTCAGTACCAGCATGTATTTTTTGTGCAAAAGATCGTACATAAAATACTGTCATCCCGACTTCTGCGACAAAGCTGATGCACGAAAATTGGATTGGAAAATTGGATATCAATAGTAAAGGATTGCTTTAAGTTTGGCTACGAAAGTTTCTGTATTTACCTCAGCATATTTCACGGAGTCATACGGTAAACCAAATAAGATGTTTTCTCTGACAGTGGCTGGGAAGAGCCATGACTCTTGGCATGCGTAAGAGATTTTTCCTTTTACATTCAAGTTGCCTGCAGCTAGCGGCAACTCTTTCAAAATCACTTGTAGAAGAGATGACTAAAAAGAAAAAGGTATTAAACATATCAACACAATACAACAATAAAATATGATAACTTTATGTAATTAAACGTACCTTTCCTGATCCAACCGGGCCAATGATAGCGCATAGCTTCCCCTTGCGGAATCGCAGAGAAAGATTTTTAAGAGTGAGATCTGCATCTGCCTTCGAACTGGTCCAAGACGCATTGACCTTAAACAGTTCAACTGGGTATTCGGCATCTACTGACGCGCGTCGGTTTACTAGAACTGAAAGAATCTTTCATCAAATCAGGAAGTCTGATCCTACAGCTTGATAAGATAATTATTTTTATCATAATTACAGTACTTGTACGGACCAATCAATGTTCTAATCAATTAATTAAAACGTATGGATATTGCTTCCGTCAGAACGACCTAGTTATGATATCAGATTCAGCAGAAGTAGAGTTCTATGTAAAACGAACTGTCAAGTTTTTGATGGCAATTAAATATGTTCTAATGATGCAACTTACCAGATGGAAGACCATCGCCAGAGTCCTCTTTCTGAGAGAACTTCTGCGGAACAATGTAGCTTGGTTCAAGTTTAGAATCTCTGTCGGTCCCTGAGAATTTAGTGGGGCTGGAAGTACCATTCACGTATGGTAGAGAAGCCATATCTTCGCGTTCATCTACAAACCAAATTTGTCATTTTAGATATGTTGATATTCAACAGTTGCAAAAAATTTAAATAAACCTAAACGGCTAAAAATCTAAATGGCATGTCATTAAACCTATACATGTTTGAGCGTCATAATCTCTAGCTATTCACAAGTTGACAATAACAATTGAAATATCCTATCCACTTGTGAGTGTTATATCATATTCACGGAAGTCAGAGCTGAGTTCTATTAAAGTATGCCCGCTATCAGCGAGTTTACTTATAATTTGTAATAGTTAAACAACCGTATAATTTGAAACACGCGTAAAATATTCGATTAAATCAGATTAAAATCTAATAATAAATGAACCCAATGAAATAATTAGTTTCTTTGAATAATTAAGTCAAACATTCTTACCCATAACCAAGAAGTTTTGTATACGTTCCAAAGATATCAACATTTCAGAAATATTTGCGATAGCAAACGGTAAAATAAATGTTAAATTCATCTGAATTACACTGAAGTATTGCTGGATAGGATAAATCTGAAAAGACATGAATTAGTTAATAACAGATATAAGCTATTACTAAATTCTATAAACAATAGCATAATTTATATACTATTAAGTATCAAATAATTTTGTGATACCACATTGACTTATTTGACTTAACTTACCAATGTCGCAGTGACCATTGTGCCTGAGAGTATAAGAACCAAGCAGGTCGTAAATAGTATAGTCCTCTCAGTGAACATCATGAATCCCATGAAAACACTGCGAATGATGGTAGACCTCCTCAGGGCAGCTAGTTCGTACGTTCTGGCAGCCCTTACTACTATCTGAAATGGTTTTTCCCAGGCGTACATTTTGATAACCTGCAAATGAAAAAAAAAAATGTTTTGAATATTATAAGTATAAAAACAAAGTTATTGCTTGTACTACTTTATATTTACATTTTAATATGTTTAAGCAGAAATACGTAACCAATGAACCGATTTAGATAAAGCTTGATTTTTTATTTTATTAAATTAGTTCGTTATCCGAATTAGCATAAAATTCTGAAAATCAACAAGCTTACGAGAAAGAAAAGACGCCCGTGACATGAAACAAATCATATGCTATTCGTTCATGGCATATCTTTTTAAAACTGAAATATCGTATGCATTTAATAAAACGGTGCGAAGTTAATGCGCTGGAGAGAAGTTTGTGTATAAAAAGCAGCAGGAAAATAGTGCTGAGTGCTTAGTTCGAGGTTGCATTTTAAAACTCCCTACTCTCGAGCCGAAAGTCGTCTCTCGGATATCCATACAAAAATAAGAGGATATCCGAGAGACGACTCTCGGCTCGAGAGTAGGGAGTTTTAAAATGCAACCTCGAACTAAGCACTCAGTACTTTTATGTTTGGAATAGTGTAAGAGTGGTGGCTACAATTGAAGTGTTGATGTAGTCGTACCTGAATCCCATTGATAATTTCACTCATCAGCTTGATCCTCTTGTCAGTTCTTTGTGCGGTCTCTCTTCTAGCGCTAGCAGTCATCTTAGTAAGAGCTCCTAGAATAATACTTATCTTTATTGACAGGGTTGCATTTAATTCTATATTAGAATCAAAAATCATACATTTAATATTTCCACTCAATTCGTAGAAACAATTTAAAGAGATCTTGTTAGTTTTGACTGCATCCCTGTAGTTCAAAGAAGTGTAACTTGTATCAATCAACAAGACTCAATTATGTCATAAAAACAAATGTCCAGAAACTGAATAAATTATACTTTTTGGAATTTATGAATCATAACTTAGTAGGGCTAGATTATAATTATTGCGGTGTCATGACACCGCAACATTCCACTAATTATGTTATTATTTTGGGTATAAATTAAATTAATAAAATAAATCAATCTTTACTAGGTAGTAAAGATTTTTATTTTAAATAATATACCTATTATGTACCCGATATTGTAAATACTACTTATATCCAAATAAACTGTACCTTTATATTTAACATGTGATGATCACGTTTTAATTTATACCCAAAATAATAACATAATTAGTGGAATGTTGCAACTTAGTGAGAATACAATCTATTTCACTTCAACGGCATTATTTTAAACTTACCCTGGATGGGAAAAATCAAGATGACGACTCCAAAGAGTCCAATAAACGGTGCGTATCCAGCGAGATTCCATAGGAAGTAAAGCACTACAGCCACTTGAATCGGCACCACCCACACATAATGCATGAGCATGAAAGCGTAGTCGAAACGAGCCACGTCGTTTGATAGCAAGTTTACCAACTTGCCGCCAGCCACATCTCCCAGCGACACTTGGCTCATACGTAATAACTGAAATTCAACAACTCGACTTATATTATTAGCATACATTTAGTGGTTCAGTATTCAAACTCTACACTAAGCTTCTCTTATTCCTAAGCACGGCATGGCTTAGGTAATAGAAACTACAAACAAATATTACAGCCATTGTATCCAAACTGCAGGTTATGCAAACGTTTAGTTTTATACCTAACAAAAATGAAAGCTTTATAAAATGTTTAAAAAACTATTTTATCGACGATGTTTCTGTACCCCAAGTACGAGTTTGTGCACGCACGGATTGCAGAGACGCGATCGCCGAGCGCCACCGATTTTGTATGGAAATTCAAGCTTCGTGTGTGCACTAACTTGTACTGGTGATATCAACTCATAAACTCAACTCTATATCATAAAAATGTTTACATACATCACTATAACATTTAATAACATTGTCAATTGCTACTGTTTCATTTCAGCAAATCACTAGTCCACATGTCCACTGATGAAGAGAACTTTACTTTACCATTCAGATGTTTTTAAGCTTTGTTGCTTTTCAAAACATTGCTGAACTGAATCAGTATCTATGTAATAAATGTCGTTTTAAACTGATGCATCCTTGTATAGACAAATTGTATTGGGAACACATTAAACTACGTAATCGAAACTAATCCATTTTATCTATGTTTTATATTCGACCCACGAAGTATTTTTATTATCTTTGCGGGCAAAAGTGGCAGTAGTAGGTACCTATGAGTAATATTGTTTTAATTTACTATGTCATTCTCATATTATATTGTTTGCTTACAAACCTTTCTGTAAAGTAGTGAGGACGCAGCAATTTTGACTCTCAAACCAAAACGGGAAACAAATAAAGAGTTATGATGCTGGCACATCATGTTCACAAAGTTCAGTCCAAGCATAGCAAGTACGTAGTACGTCGCGTCCCCTCGGGACATTGTCGAGTCCACGGTCCAATAAGATAGGAGAGATGCAAACAATATAGGCTGGTATATTCTGTAATACAATGACATAGCACACATATAGACTCAAATATGTAATTCTATCTAATCAATCGCTTTATTGCTAAACAACGAGTCAGTAAGAAAATAGCTTACTGCGGAAAGCATTATAATCGTGATTGGTTCACGATCGTCATAGTCTGATAACGAGCAACAAACTATAGAGAAAGAGTTGGTCAATTTATGTTATAGATAAAATAAATACTCTTACCTTACTGAGGAGATAACTAGAATATACAAGGATCCGGGAATATACTGCAACCAGTAGGCACGGAACATGGCTTTCCATAATTTAGGTTCACGGTTCTCAGCAACCGCATTTTTATATTCTTCAAACCAATACCTGTGTTAAATAAAATATTAATAAAATATTATTTCAATATTTTTTTGTGATAAACAATTTTGTTGACAAAAAGATAGAAGTGTTTGCACTGCCAATCATTGAAAAATAAATACATTATTACTTATAACATCAAATTAAATATTTGTGTTGTACAAAACGTCGAATGTTGGAAGCATCGGAACTGAAGGGTTCGATGAACGTTTGTCTAGTCAAAGGTGTTAATAAAAACACTTAAAAAGGTTTATTATGTACTTTCAAGACCACAGGTTATGATAATAATACTTTTGTAAATGATTAAGGTAGTACATAGTAGATAGGTACAATGATCACTAAAGTGCCTTACCTTTCTAGATACTCCCCCAGTCTATCGGAATCATATTTTCTATTAGGCACTATAAGATCTTCCTCTTCAACGTCCCTTCTATTACCAGTTATGAGGACAGGACACACCCACCACATAAAAAATCTTGATAAAATGTTTGGATTACTTCTCTTCTTGGTAGTGTTATTGGTAGTACCACCAAAACTATTATCAGATTTAGTCTCTTTTTCCATTTCGTAAATTTGTAATTAATTTTGAATAAATTAGCACTTAGTTACTATAAAATAAGTAACCTATTTCAGCCGCCATGCACTCGAAATTACTTTATCACTTTCAACAACACAACCAACACCGTGAACACTTAAATATGGAATACAAAATAGCTAATTGCCTATAAAAGTACTTCAATATCGAATCATCTGCTAAGTACTTATAGTAAACCGATAATAAACTGAAACACCTCATTTAAGTATGATTATTTACTTATCTTTAATTTATCATTGAGATTAGCCCATACGTAGTCTGTATTCAGTAGATACCTACAACTAGGTTTAGCATACACAATGTTTTATGATTTTAGGGAGGTCATGTTGACGCAATGATTTAGCACTCGGCATCGCTCATTCATCAATCGTTTTGTATGTTTTATTGGCTATATTAAGTATTTCTTACAACTGTTGCTTATCATCATTCTGCATGTTTATCAATCAAAATATATTACTTTCCAACAGAAATATTTTTTTGTGCTTAGTTTATAATTTACATGTAAAGTAAATCAATATTCACAGCATGAAATATAAATATTTTATTCAAAAATGATTACCAAACTAATTGGATAAAATAATATAAACAGTGTTCAAACATAAAAACTGGTTTGTTAAACAATGACATCAATGACACGGGCTTAGGAAGATGTGGAATGTATTGGACATACTTTAGGGATCATAGAATCACATGTGCATTTTGCACCCACTAACTTACTCTCGATATTTTCCACCAACATTTTAACATGGCAAATCGGTACTAGGTCACAGTCACAATATTTGGTTAATGCCTTTGGTGTTATCTCTTTTTTGTCTTTTTTGATATCATTCTCCAAACCATTATCGTTTCCCAATGGTAATGGCAAATATAGCGATTGTTTAAGTTGATCACTATTTATTTCACGAGGTGGCATTTGCGAGCAGCATTCACACCAATCAAGTGGTGCATCGGTGTTAGAATAATCAGTATCTAAGCTAGCATTATCATCAAAAGTATTTGTGGTAGTATGGGCAGTCTCAAAAAATTCTCTTGAGTTTTTCAGGACTATATCTTCAGTGTCGGACCCAGCTTCGGTTTCGCAATCTTGCTTAGAATCGTCCTCGTATAAGGTCTTGTGTTTTAAAAAATTATGTAGGTATAAATCTCCAGTCATGTCAGAAAGAAAATCATTATGGTAATTAGTATTGTCTGTAGGGTTGCTTTTCAATATGTAAGATACTTTTTCATAATATTTGTCATTCGGCATAGCTTTTTTCATAATACTATTCATAGCTTCATTGTCAGCTTGACCAATCGATTTTGTACAAATACAAGCTCCCAAAGCAGTATTACATGAGCATTCTATGGTGTAGCCAATGTATGGTGTGTTAGGGAAATGAGTTGCGTTTTCAATCTTAACATCAGCAACTTTGGAATTTTCATCCGTTTGGCAACATGGGGAAGAATTTTCTGGATTACATCTGCATTTTTTTTTCTCTGGATTAATTGGTTCATTGATAATACTTTTATGTGCACCTAGTAATTCAGCATCAGTAATTAATTCAACTGTGCCAACTTGTTTTTGTGTAATCGAGGTTGGCTGTTCATCTTTTCTTAGAGAGTCTGATTTATCTTTGAGTTCTTTACTGTTTTGGATGTTTTTATTGCTAGAAATTGAATTTATTGTTTTATCAATTAGACCATTGATAGGTTGTCTAAAAACATCACTATTAGTACATTCAGTATCTTTGCATACGCACTCCGATGCGTATGCAATATAAGGTATGTTGGGAAACTGTGCAAGCTTAGCTTTATTGTCATTGTGATTCGATAACATAGTAGATTTCTTTTTTTCAATTGTGCCTAATAATTCAGCGTCGACTTTTTTATCACAACAGTTACATTCTGATGTAGTTTCCAACTTTGAGTTTTCTGGTGCACGTTCCAGTGTTTGAATATTCTTGGCATACGTTTCTAAAGGATGGCAAGATTTAGTCTCCATTCCTAAATAAGCGGGTACCTGCGATGAGTTATTTTCTTTAACAATAGATTTCTGTAGGTTTTGACAGCAATCATATTTAGTTTTACTGTTCATAATATTTTCTACACAATTGTTGTCTCTTTCGGGTTGTTCTACTTTGAAATAAACTTGCTTGCTATCTTGCAGTTCATTTTTTTGACATCCACATACATCTTTCAAACGTTGAAAATCGTGTTCAATCAAATTGCAAACCTTACCTAACACTTCAGGTAAAATAGCGTCGTTGTTATTATTTTCTGCAGGTGGAACACAAGCGCATTGTACGCGTTGTATTTTAGTTTTTAAATATTCTTGTAGTAAACCATAAGCCCTAGTCCAACTCCCTTTAGAATGTTGGTCTTCGTTTGCACATTTGCAAGCAATTTTATTTGTGCTGTCTGTTATTACTTGCTTGACTCTTTTAAGTATTGTAGTAAAAAGCTTTTCTTCTTCTTCAGGTGGAATACATGTTGAGTTACAAGAAGTCTCCTTGAATTCCTCAAGCTTTCTTTTAAGATGTTCTTCTAGTAAATGAAATGTATTCTCTTCCAAGTCTTGTGATTCATCCAAGTGATTTTTATCACAGCAAACACAACTTTCTTCTTCAACTTTATCGCCTTTGAAACTTTGCACATCAAGACCTTTGTCTTCATTTGCCATCTGGTTTTGAAATGCAACATCGATATAATTTTTAAACTCATTAAAGTTTACATCGCATTCACATGAAGGCGTATCTTTGCAAGTATCTTTATTTAATTTCATTTTTTTATTTTTATACAAATTACATTTTTCACATTTTTCTCTGTTTTCAACTCTCGTAACAGCGATAATATTTGGATTATCAGTTGTTTTTTTATCATCATTATATACTTTTTCGAAACCAATCTCTTGGTTTGAGAAACTATCCTCTGAGCTACTATTTGATTCTTCAATACTTTTATCTCGAGCAATTTTTTTATTGACATCATGTTTTTTCGTTTTATTTTTCTGTGGTTCAATAAAGTCATTATTATTATTAACCTTTGTTTTTTTATAACTAGCAATAAGTTTTTCGTTTTCATCACGTTTGGTACTAACCATTTTTTCAGAACTTTTTTCTGCTAAATTGCAACAACCACACTGGTGTTTTTCACATCGTTCATTCGATTGATCTTCTATTTCGTCTAACGAGGGCTTTTGATTTGTATTGGTAACGTCAGTAAGAGTAACACCCAAAAATTGGATATCATACCCACAATCACATGGAAAAACTTCTGTTTTAAGTTTTTGATCATTTTCATTTTTTAAAGGTGTTTCGGGTGGTATATTTTTTTGTATATTATTCGTTGCTTTTTGACTTTCTTTTAATTTCTCTGATCCAATTAAGATTTCAGAGCCAGTGCTCTCTTTTTTTTTGTTCTTTATACTTTTACAACTACATTTGCAGGGCATACATTTATAAGGTTCATTAGGTGGTGCCTTTTCATTTCTTGTTACGCAATTGCAAAAGTCTTCGTTGCTTTTATCCAAATTTATTGCACCCATATACTCTGACTGAGTTGGTGCAACACAATGAGAATCCGTATCATTTAATTGAGTTTTAGTGTCGCAATAAATACCTTTACTTTGAGTTGAGTTTTCATTTTCATGGCTTAAAATATTTTTTTTACTAATTTCTTCATCATCATCATTAATACTAGTAACATTTTTGTTGTTAAAGCTACCGATTAACTTTTTGTTTTCACCTTGATCCTTTGGTATTTTAGAAGAGCTTTTACTATTTATTGAACTTCGTTTATCAAAACCAGGACTCTGACTACTTCTTAATTGATCTGGTTTTTCAGCAAAACTACTTATTTGTGAAGATATTTTGCTATTTGTTTTAGGCTTTTCTTTAATATCTGGACCTTTGTTTTCTTTCTGAAGAACATCCAATGAAGTTCGACAAGTATTTATATGCTCAGCATCATTCTTACAACAAATAAAATTTGATTCATTCTGCATGTGTTCCTTGTAATTCAAAGCACTTATTTCACTTCCAGGTGCGAAGTTACAACAGGGTATATTATTTTCACATGCTGTTTCTGTTTCGCATGGATTAAGATCCATTTTCCATTTTGCTAATGTTTCTAAAAGTTTATCTATTGATGTATTTGAAGGTATTTTATGAAAGCATTTGCAATTACTTTGACACGAATATTGTCCCGATGACTTGCTCATAGTTCGAGTTGAGATATCCTGGGATTGTAAACTTGCATTAATTGGTTTCGTTTGCTTAACACTGTTTGTCATTTGTGATATTGACTTATCATCCTTTCTTCCATTTTCTTCTATAACAGAGGCAGGTAGAATTTTATTTTGAAGATTTAATTTGTTAGGATCTTTTTGTGAGCACATGCACATGTTAATAGCGTATGTTTGACCAAGCTTTTTGTATGATTTGGAAGGTTTGTCTGATCCGTTATTTTGAGTACTATTAGGTTTGAGTGATTTTTTATGAAAGCTGTTTGTTTCTATTTGCTTCTTCTTCAGATAAGATGGCTTGCCTAGATTCATGTAATAATTGGATTGGTTTGAATTCACGGCTCTATTAATTTTTAGCTCTTTTTTGACAATTGCATCATTAGGTGCAATGGAAGTAACCAAAGTTTCTTGTCGTAAATCAGATTTTCCTGGACCCTAAAACCAGACAAATAAAATCACTTTACAAATAAATATAAACAGATTTTGCGTTGGATACTACGTATGTTACACTTACTAACCGAACCTCGTTGGAAAATCTTTGTAATTTTCTCCTCCATTAATTTTAAGTCTTCTTTTTTTATGGAGTCCTATAAAATTAGGAACGTATTACCAATTATCTATTACTAATTAGCTCGATTGATGCCGATAAAGCCAAACATAATCACAATTATCTATGTGTATAACATTGCATCATTTGAGGCCTTTGCTATCTAGATGTTAATTTTGGAATAACGTTGTGAGCTAAACATCCAATATGAATTTAGGCAGGTACTTAATAATCATATAATCATAGATTTGTATACCATGCCGTCTTACTGATATATCTACCTACCTTTTTCAAATCTTCTATCTGCACGCGAAGCTGCGTCACATCCTGCATTGTCTGCCGCCAGTAAGCAGGGGTGTTAGCAGGCGTCGTTGGACCGTTCACTGGAACCGATGGCATACACAAAGGCCTTACTAAGACCGGGTATACTGCCGCTGCTCCTTCTTTTCCGCAAGTTTTTAAGTTTTCTGGTTTAAGAGAGCACGAGTGTAGTACAACCATTGAAATGAGATAAGAAAAAAAATTTGATTTAAAGAACTTACCTGCCTTACCTGTCTTTCCTGGTTGTGGTTTACATTCACAGGGAGGTGGACCTGAAGATACGATATCCTTGGCTCGTTGGGTGAGCTCGTCAGCTCGTTCTTTAAACAGTTGTTCCGCAAGTTTGGTGGCGAGTTTTTGAGCTCGACGTTCTATGAGACGCTCCTGCCATCCCTCATTTTCTTCATCGCCTGGATCCGGTATCATTCTAGCAGCGTCAGCGCATGACTTACCCACCCACTATAAATGAAAAATATCTCAGATTAATTAAAATAATAGATACGGCACTAGAAAATTAAAAAAATCGCAAATAAAGAAAATAAATCTAGCAGTACCTTAGCATGATATTTCTCTATGGACGTCGCAATAGCAATATCTAATTCTCCGATCAGTAACTGAGAAAAGTAGTCCTTCAAGTTAGTCTTCACAATACTAGCACGATCCCAGTTGTGTCTGTCTTCCAAGCATTTCAGCAACTGACACGGCATCTGAGTGCCAGTTCCACTCATCTCTGATTGCAGGCCGCTAAACAAGTCTCCGAGTAAGTTAGACAATAGTCTGCTCCGCAAAGAAGTGCACGAACAAGATTCCTGAAAACAAGTCAACATCAACATGAAACTTGCACTATTTACATGTAAGATTCCAAGCTGATATAATTAATTATAGCCATGCTGATTAATATCTAAGTGATGATTCTTTGTTTTGTATATCAAACTTTTAATGTACTTACCTAACTTTAGCAATTGTTAATATTTAAGTTAATATTTAAAAAAAAATTACGTCAGCGCCATCAAAAGGCAAAACAAATAGTTTATAACTTATGTTGAATATCATTGTAAGTGTTATCTTTGTTTTTATGAGAAATAATTGTCTAACTTAGGTACTATTTGCTGCAATTGCCAATATCTACCAATATCTTTTCTTCAGGTGTGCACTGGCACAAGGCTGCTAGCGAAGCTGTCCGTTTCACTTCCACTGTAGCATCTACCGGCAGCTTGCAGCGACACTCCATTACTTTTTCCTTCAGAGCTGCAAGCTGTTCTCTCTTATTTTTCAGATCATCGAACTTTCCTTGTAAGCGGCTGTCGCACGTAGCTTTACAACCTTCCAAATCCTCGATCATTCCCATTTTCTCTTGCCGCAAGTCCTCTAGCTAAACGTTAAACAGTTTAAATATTAACTCATCATATTATTTCCAGTTAGCTATAGATTTATTGCTAATAATATTAACCTACTTTTAAATAATAAAATAATTGGTATCGATTATAATTATCGTGCATTTTAAGCGAATACTGACGTCAATCGAATGAGTAGAAACATGTACATTTAACTTTATTTGTACACCACTTTGCCAATCATTCGTAATTTTTACAAAGTATTTGCTAAGGGACCTTGAAAAGGGACTTAATTAAAAGCCTGTGAAGCTAGTTTGCCGGTGATGAAGGGATGTAAACTCAATATAACATTGATTAAGCATATTGTATAAGTTCTGAACTTTCATAATATCTATGAGCTGATGAGGGTTATGAGTAAAATAGTGATGTGCACAAACCTCTTCTCGAATCCGTGCATTCTCGGCGTCTTCTCCGAGCAGTTGTTGAGACACCTGCGCTATTTGTTCCCGCAATGCGCTGAGCTCTGCTCGCATTGCTCGCTCGGTTTCGTGTGTAAGTGTTTGTGATGACTCCAACTCACTTTGAAAGTTCAATAGCTTACGGCGAGCTTGCTCCTCTTTGAACTATACAAACGACTCCGGTTAAACACCCACCTTGCTAACAAGATAGTTACGGTATCGTAATTTCCTGAGTTCAGTAAATTTCCTTTCGTAGTAGGTACCAGTCAAAACTAAACTTGTACTATTGGATCTGGACCGATATAATTCCGATATATTATGTTTTGTAAAATGTAAATGACGCAGAACAAAAATGAGATCCAAAACACCTAAAAGCCAGCGTTTTTATCACGTTTTTGAAATCGGAGGTATATGCCAGTTTGTTTTTTGTTAATTTTTATAATATAGGTAGGTGCTCCGAGGTTTCTGACACAGAGACAAGCTCTAAAGATAAACTTTGATATTTATAATATTAGTAGAAATATGAACATATCACCTGCAAGTCTCTGTCCAGTTGCGCGGCCCTGCACTGGTGTTCAGCTAAGATAGCGTCAGTTTGCGCAGACTCCTCGCTCAGTTTCAACCGAAGGCATGCTCGCTCGCAGACTTCCTTCTCCACCAGACTCAAAGCAGCGCGGTCCTTCTCAGCCTTTTCTCCTTTTTCTTTGAGCTGAGCTGCCAATGTAGTACACGCGTTTTTGAATCCATTGCGTTCTTCAATTGCTTTTTGGATCTGAAATGTTAAAACAGATGTGATTGCTGTAGAATATTAAATTGGAGGCGGCATGTCCGCCAAAACGCGCCACTGTGTGATAGATTATTATATTAAACCTGTTTGGTCAAATCTTCTTCTTTTTCTTCTGTAAGCGTCAGTCGTCTCTGGTATCCCAATTCTAGATCCCGCCAGGCACCCTCGGCTCGTTCCAGCAGCTCTACTCGTTCAGCTTCCCGCCTCGCCAGCATGCCGGCGCGCATACGCAGTTCTGTCGTCGCTGTATCCATTTTAGCTAAACGCTCGGCGCATGCGGAATCTATACAACATGCCTGGAACAATTCTATTATATTTAAAAACTCTACAAGTCATTTTGAAGTATAAGTAGCGAACATAGTGATGCAACTTACTGCTTCAATTTTATTCATAGTATCCTTAGGTGTCTTCGGCGCTTGGCGTGTACTGGGCGTGTTCTCCATACGCATCACTATTTTAGTATCAACAGGCAGCTTGACGACTGGGCCGATAGAGTTAGAACCAAAGCTCATGGACTGAACATCTCTTGAGTACTTCGACTCGTGGGATGGTTTCACAGATAGCTCTATTGGTGTGCTATCTTTTGGCTGCGCAGGAGTGCATTGTTGTGTTTTTGTTTTATTTTCTATGTACCTTCAATATATTTGAGTCGTCGTTAGTAGTTCGTAGGGCTCAGTAAATGTTAATAAAGCCAAGTACCTACTTTAATCTAAGGACTACCTTAAAGGTTGGTTGTAGGTACAATACCATAAAGAGCTATAAAATAGTATTAGTTTTATAAACACCACAAGAAAATTATTTAATTCCTCACTAACCACAATAATTATAGGTAAAATTATTAGTGGTCACATGCATTATGTTGTGAGTAATAAAATAATATACGATTGAAAAAGTTATATTCTATATACGATATATACTATAATAATATACGATAGTTATTTCTTAAGATTCCTGGAATGTTACCTACGTAGTTTTGTTAGAATTCCAATTAATGTATTTATATGCATTAACTAGTAAATTGAATAGCACGTTTAATAAACTATTTTGAATATTAGATTATTGCTTACGTAGAACTTACGTCCAACGTAGGTTTCAAGATCTTGTCAATGCTAATACGTTTGCGTAATGGTGATTATACGAACAAATTTGATATAGAAAGAAAACTTGAAACATTGAACAACAGACTTGAACTGCACCAGATTTACAAAAAATATTCTATTATTTCCAACTACATAAAGAACATAAGTATGCATTAAGATAACGTTTGTTTCACTGTTAGGTAACTTTTTTTATACTTATGCATTATAGGCAAACGCTTGACCGCAATCTCACGTTAAAAGTTACAAGAAAGCGCCAAATTACATTTACATATAATTAAAATAAGAAATAAATTTTAACGAGAAATATTTGAGATATGAGATAACTGCATGCAGACTGCTGCAACCTATCAATAATAATTTACTGTCTATAGCCGTCTCAACTTGCACTCAGAGCTTTGTTTTCTGTCCTCGTTCACGTTCAACTCGAACGAGTCGGATGTGCAAGTAGGTATGTAATGCAATGCAACCGGTTGGTCACTCAAGCTGGAAAGTTTTAGGCCGAACTTGAAAGTCAAAATCGGCTTCGCTGTTATCTTGGCCCAAAGTCAAAGCCCTAATTCTAATGAATCTACAAACTTGGAATGTAAATGGAGATACAGTGTAGAATATAGTTGCTTTCTCAACCACTCACAGTCAGATAATTGACGACAGTTTAATGCCGTAACTCGTTTCACTACTCGTGCAGTAAGCTAGCTGTGAGAATATTATAGTGCTTACTTTGATTCTGAGGGTCTAGAAAAAAGGAGCATTACCCGGAGACTAAAAAAATACAGTCCAACGGCCTATCACGATTTACTAACTGCTATTTTTGATCAAACTTGTGAAGCAAACGAGAGCTTAGATAAAAATATCTCATAACAGTTACCATTGCAAAGGCAAAAACGAAATTAGATCCAACTAAGCATGTCAGCTAAGCACGTTATACTAACGTGCTTTGTTTGACTGCGCTTTAGAAAGGATATTTGACATCACTTCGAACAGATACTGATCTAAGATCTATAAGATACATTTTAGGTGCCTTTAGTGCCGAAAATGTAAAACCGAAGAATGCAAAGACACTAGTGGAATGTAAAAAGAGTAATACGTACTTGCAGAGGCTGTCCGTGTCATTGTGCCCGAGCTGTTGCCAGGCGAGCACAGCGCAGGCGAGATGACGCTGCTCGGCCGAGTCTGGAATCATCGCGCTAACATCTCGCTCGCAGTCCAACCGCCCCTTAGCAGCTTTTATAGCACTCTACGTATCAAAACATATGTTAAGGGTAAATTACTGTACAAAACAGTTAAATAATTAAGTAAGTTAATATAAAGAACCAATCTCAAAAATTGATACAGGGTTACACAAAAAAATATTATTATGTTCGCAAAATAGCTTAAACTAGTAAAAGATATAACAGTTCAGCCGCAATAAAAATAACCCTAAAAAATTTGAATTTCCCACTAGAGCGAGAGGTATCACCTTAAATCTCAAATTCAATGTTATTGCTTTAAACGGTGACGGAAAACATCGTGATAAGGCTTTGTTAGGACCCCACGTGTTAATCTCCAATTCAAAGATTTTTTATTTATTAATATAGCATCATGATATAGGATCATTTAGAATCGTCTTACATACTAGGTGATTCTAAGCGCCAGTTCCTCGCGACCAGAGCCTAGAAGAACGGGCAAGAAACAACGGTCTAAATTCTACCAGTTTTTTTATAAGTTCCTTATCTAACCTTTACTGCAGATATTGGCCGATTAGGCTGAAGATAGTTTAAGTACTAAAATAAAACTTTAAAAAAAAATACTTTAAAACAAACAATACAAACAAATGAAGATACTGTTTTGATGAGAGAAATACTTACAGGTATTTTTTTATCCAATTAATGAATAGTCACAAAGTTATATACTGACCACGAAACCGTGTAAGTTAAAGAGGCGATGACATTGAAACATAAACATACTTCGTTAGTGTTTGTACACAAATTCCGGAATTTATATACTCAATCTATACTGTATCAATACTAAATTAACGCTTCAGTGTTAATTTTAAGTTAGATTGTTTGCAAGTTCATTTGTATTTCAAAAATAAATTGAAGATTGAAACTAAACATAATCTTGCTGATAATACTTTATTTTGCACCATAACCTTCGTTGGCGCAGCTAACAGTGAATGGTAACCAAATTCATAAGACTAATGATAGCATGGACTGTGATAATTGGTTCTTGTTTCATAGTACCTACCGACCATGATAGGTACTCATAGTTTTCGATACGCAACATTTCTGAATCAGGTCAATAAAGTTTTCTTCTATATGACCTGATGATCTCTTCTTTTTACATCTATCATCCGTCATCTCTATTCATATCATCTGTACCTCTACCATGAGTTGTCACAGTAACATCGCCTGACTTTACTACAGTAGTTACGTAAATATTAGTATTACGAATTTTAGTACCCAACTATCCGCTAGAGGCGCTGTACAAATCTTCATACATTTTTTTAACTACAGACGCTAGCGAGTATAGTAAATATAGTATAGTAAAAACTCACGGTAGAGCCACTGTAGCACAATCCATCCATATTTTCCTAGTATTCCAAGTCCGAAGTCTAAACCACTTTATGTATAGCTACTAAGTGTGTGTTTACCTTTATGTCCATAGTAGGATTCTTTTCCAAGGCTTTGGAAACGTTCCATAATATCAGTGAAGTGAGAGATGTGGGGTTGATAACTTCGGTCACATTTTTATTGTTTTGGCTTCGTTCGCTATCTAATCGATCCTGAAAACAATTAAGTTTAAAGACTAAAATATTCATGAAGTAGCGTATTTGAAATAAAAAGATATTTGACCATGACTTTTGTAAATATCATTCATATTGTGAAAGAATCACCAGTAGGTAAATAGAAATTAATTGCACACAAAACGCACGCACGTTTTTGAGTTTGAAGCGCAGAAACCCATAAAATAGGGAACGACTAAACTTCCAAATCATGGTACTTAAATAATACGTTTTTGTACACAATATTCATAACCAAGAGCATCGTGCGTATTCAAGTGAGCCCCATTGTTGGCATCATCAAGCTACAAACCTTTTTGCAACTTCCCGGTCCTTTGATGTTATGACCGCTGCGTTCCGCCATCCTGTGTTTAATGTCTCCAGCTATTTATTCCGTTTTAGTAAGAGACTGCATTTGTAAAGCAGTAGTTATTGCAAAATTTCTTCCTGATATAACATTATAAAAATTTTGCCATCATTTTTCTTTCAGAATGTTTCAGTTCTTCTGTCAAACCTTTACTTCTGTCACTTATTTTTTATTGCCGCAAATAATAATTCCTCCTTCAGGTCAAAACAAACGGAGGAGGTTTTCAAGTCAACAAGATTTTTTTTTTTATTCTTAATAATTACTGTGAAATTAAAAAAGAATTGTTGTAGACTCATAATTTTGTTAAAAATTAAACTCTTCACAAAAGGTATATACTTACTATTGATATCACAATTTTCTAAAACTCTATAAGGGACATCTGTGTCCTGATAACAACGTTTATTTAAGTTTATTTCGAAAACTAGTTCATTAGCAATAAGACACCTAGAAAATTTATTAAAAATAGGATAGTTATCGTTTATTATACTTACTATAATATACGTAGTTAAAGTATACGTAGAACTACTTATATACAAGGAACTATACAATGATTATATTTATAAACTACTATTGTACCAAACCATTGTTTTATCTAAGTGTTTTTTTGATTTACTTTATTATAGCTATAAAAATATTTTCCATACTCCGTCTACACCGCTTTAAATCAGGTTAGGGCGGTGCACAAAGATCTCTGACAGTGTATTCGGTGACTCTCCTTTGTTAAATTCCCCTACAATAGTTTGATACCACAACAGGAACTGAGGTGCGTCAGCCGTCACATGGCAGTCAGACAGTCATGCAGTCATGTAGTCTCAATAACTCTGTAATGCCGCCGATTCACGCAGTATTGTCGCAAGCAGTCTGATGACCCCACTGCACGCCACAATACCGACTTATCACAAGTTAAAAAAAAACAAAATCGGACTACTCTGTAAAAAGTTATGTCCGATGAAATATAAATAATCACAAGTATCATTTAGAATCGTCTTACATACTAGGTGATTCTAGGTGCCAGTTCCACGCGACCCAGAGCCTAGAATTTCTTAGTGAATGCTTAGTCATTTTTATCGCTCTTACCAACGTAGTTTTCTATAAACTCATGCATAAAAGTTTTAGCCATTACTGTTTAGAATAGATCATTTTGCTAATATGATTACCAGTTACCTAGTTACATCTTCGCAGTCATGTGATCAATTGGCTTGAAGGTTATTTTCGTAATTTTTGGCGAGAATATTTGCCCAGAGCCAATGTCTTACCTTTACTTTTCTACAGTATTTTGGTTAATTATCATGTTAGGTGAGTAAAACAATTTCATTATAATTGTTATTATAAGTACACAAACAATTTTAATTTTACTTTGAATATAAACTTCTTTTGTTTGTTGATATTGTTTTTTAATGTCCGTAATTTTAGCAGTAAAATTTGAAAATTGTTTAAACGTTTCCTTGCATACGTACTTAGGTAAATAACGTTACTTAGGTGTACGTGTTTTGACTGTAATTTTGTATTTAATCTTTTATTGTGGCGATTAAATCCTCAAATTGAATCGTAAGTAATCACAGCATATAAAAAGTTTGTCTATTTGTCGATATGATTTTTTTTCTTTCTACCTGATGATAAAGCACTACTCTATAGTAGCATGAAACAGTCTTTAGAGTGAAATACAAGCAAAATATGGGATTAATCATTTCAAGACATATGTCCCAAAAGTTTTAACAGTTAGATTAGTCAACATTATGAAAGAGATTATAAGAAAAACGAATTCCCGCATTTACCACGCGCCACTACTTAATAGGTATTTTTTTTCTGTGCGACTAGGTACTCATATTTAAAGGCAGCAACGTGCGCGCGCGCAGCAGTAGAAGGGAGGATAGCACTCGATCGGAGTCGTTGCTAATCGAGTGCTTCGCGCACGCGACCCGCCGCTTCAACAATCATCGTGATAACGTTTTTTCATAAAAATGACGGTTCCCATATAGTTACTAAAGTACAAAAACTAGTGACTTTTTGCGATAAAAACTATTAGTATTTTATTTTGTATAAATATTTAAATTAATCTATCAAAATGGTGAGTGGAAATAAAGACGCAAACGACCCTAAAAAAGTACCCCCAAAAAATCGTGAGAAAAAAACCAATAACTACAAGCGTGCTAATTTTTTCTCAAAAACATGGTTTGTCTGGATGATGCCGACCTTCTGGCGAGGATACAAACGGGACCTCTACGACGCTGACCTCACCTATCCCAAGGATAATCATCTTTCAGACAAGCTTGGCGACCGGCTTGAAAAGTAAGTAATTTAATATAATTAATTATGTAATATTATTTACATATATAAATCTCACTAGTCTCATTTAATTTCTAATAATTACGGAAAAACTGGGTGCATGGAAAGAGCCTCCTCGTGGCGCACACCGGTAACAGCTAGGCACGGTAACGCAGTGTCTAGTCTGGCTAATCTTTCCAACACGATGCTACTACAAAATACAGTTGTAGCATCGACACGATAAGAAGAAGAAGACGGAAAAACTGCACGAAAACCGTTACGCCAAAAGATCAATAATATTGACCTTTGACGTGCATTTACTACAAGGTGATGCGAAAAAAATATAATGTAGGCGAGTACGTACACATTGTTGTGTGTACTTAAAATCTTAAGTGCCGGCATCAGGGCCAGGCACGATATGATCAAATTGTTAAAATAAATAATTATCGAGTCATTCAACTGAAAATAATATTTATACTGTGTATTAATATTATTTTTGTTATTTTATTTGTTTGAAAAATTACTGCTGTTTTTAAGCCTTGCATAATTATGACGATTAAACCCTTTGCAATGAACAAAGTTAAAAAAAACTAGATAGCTAGTCTAAGTCCACCCCGTTTTTACGTCAGTGTCGTCGGCGCAGGATATTTCTGGATAGAATGTGAGCAGGTTCTTAACTTAGCCGACGTCAAACAGGCCCTAGGTATAATTAATATGAAAAACAGGATCAAAGTATAACCACTACTTAGCTGGTTAAGTGCGAGAATGCCGTCTAGCAATTGTTCAAAAATATGTTATACAAGAAAAGTCTTTTTGAAAAAATACTCATTTTCGACAATATTTTATTGTACGTACACTCAAGTAACGAACGTAGTAAAAGTACTATACTACTATATATTAACACTAGATATCTATAAGTAAAAAAACTTTAAACTTTCTTTCTTTAGGCTTTACAAAATACATGTTGATTGAAAATATTATTCCAGGCTACAAACATTATCTAATCAAATTTGCCCAAATTAGTTCAACAGATGA
Organism: Ecliptopera silaceata; assembly: GCA_932527185.1. Classification (NCBI taxonomy): domain Eukaryota; kingdom Metazoa; phylum Arthropoda; class Insecta; order Lepidoptera; family Geometridae; genus Ecliptopera; species Ecliptopera silaceata. Next base: position 6,477,589 of record OW052193.1, on the reverse strand, counting down.
TTTGCGATTTTTATATTAATTGAATTTTAATATTTTTTTCAGCGCTACATTTATTTTAAAGGCAAAGTAAAAACATTATTTCCTGATTTGGCTTAGATAATAACAAATGAAGTCTAATGCATTTTGTCATTGAATAATATTAAACATAGAGGATACAACCAAATAAAAATATTTAGTACAAATATTGTCTCGTCAGATTTTTTTAGGAGATCGAATTCTTAGTTATTTTTTTTTTCGGTTGACGATAATATTTAGATCATTTCATTTCAAACCATGCTAAATGTAATAATGCTCTGCATTATTTCAAACCCCCTTATCTTATAAAAAGTTAGCGTTGATTTTATGTCATCATTATTACGTATGGTAATCAATACCTGAAGTCTGCGTTTACTTTTTATATAGACCTAAACACTTTTTGAAGTAAGAAGATCGAACAACTCAGAAAAAAGTAAGGAAATGCTATCAACCTTCTTTGACATTTCACCGACAAGCTTGAACCTCCTTAAAACGATATACGAAGGTTGCTTTTGAGACTTGAGTTACATTGCGTAGAACAACGCAAAAAGGATGACCACGCAATTTAACTCAAATGTCAATGCCGAAGGTTTGTGTATTGTTTTAATTGCCACTATGAGTATGAAGAGAGAAAAATAAGCATCTGGCGAAAATAGCTTCGAACTCGGTACGTGAAAAATATATAAATAAATAAATAATGCTGGACAATCCACACAACATCATCTAGCCCCAAGCTAAGCAGAGCTTGTGTTATGGGTACTAGAAGACTGACATACTTAATACAGTACATTACATAGATATATACTTTTTATTATACATATAAAACACCCAGAGCACCCAGGATAAATATTTGCAGATCGTGCAAACATTTATCCCAAGGCGGGAATCGAACCCGCAACCTTCCGCGTCGCAGGTGGACCATCGCCCACCGCGCCACATCGGTCGTCAATAATAACATAAATATATATATAATAACATTAATAAAATATATTTACTCCAAGTATTTCCAAACAAACATACATCATTTCAGTTAAATCCACTTTCTGTTTTCTTTGACTACCTTATACTTGAATTAACATATTTTCACTAAATTGTGCAACCTTATCGATAATTATTATAAACGTCATTTTTATTCACCAGCCTCCAAGTAATTTGATTATTAGTTGTGTTGTGACCACTTTCGCGATTGAACCACAAGGTAAACCAGACACTTAAAGATAAACAGAATATAAACTGGGTAAGAAATAAAAAAATATATGGCAAATACCGGACACTACTCTATATTTATATCAGAACTATGTTTACAAAAACTGCAAACTGGCTAAAGACCAAAACTGAAATTAAACTCTCCAATTGGTTATGGGGTTTAATATCGGTCATGATATTCAGTACTTTGTGGATTTTTTGGTAGGTTGTTATAATGTATCATCCCGGTAATATTGTTTGTTCCATATACCTAATTAGTGCATTCTAACAAACAATACCGTAAGTTTTAGAATAACTGACAGAACTTTTTTTTTTTTTATGTTTCTATATTTTTTCAATGTCTACTATTAATATTTTTTTATTAATAAGTCTTGTTAGATAGAGGGCACAATACTTCCGTGTGTGCATAGTTGATAACTTAGCATAAAATAAAATAAAAATATACACAAAATATAAGTACGTAGGTATATTTGCTCACCATAAAAGGTGTTTTAGAGTTACGTATACAAGACTATGAATAAGACGTAACTGAAGTAATGTAGAGACAAACAAAAGTTCCGTTCAAACAGCAGCATAATAAATACCTACCATGTTCTGACGGTCGTAATATAGCGAAAACCGTATGCAATGGATTAAATAAATAATAAATATTCACGGACAATTCACACATCACACTCTAGCTCCAAACTAAGCAAATTTTGTACAATGGGAACTAGATTGCTGATAAAATACTTATATACATTTTTTTATGTTTAGTGTAAAATGTATACAAGCTTTTCACATGTTTTTTTAGTTTTTCTGCCCTTGATAGTTTGAAAACCTCTTGGCTGATGAACTATATTTACTTATAAATGGTAAGTAGTCCATCTAAAATGGTAAGTATCATACGTCCAGACGTCCTACTTAATACAGTGGCTTAAATAATAAATATTTGTATTGGCGCCGACATGGCGTGAAAGCGTCTAGTACTAAATGAGATTAACTCTCCGCGATACCGTAGGTGGTGTGGTGCCACTAGCGTATGAGAATAGTCATTAGTACGGCCCTAATAGGTTGGTCGCTAAACCGTGGACACATTACTTTTTGTTTTGATTCATTCAAAAAGTAAATTAGAAAAATAATTAACGGTGATTTTTTTTTATTAATTCAAAAACGCATTTGTAAAAAGTTGTCTCATGTTTACTTAGTTTGTTAGACAACTTTTTTAAATTATAGTACACTGTAATTTTTTCAAAGACAAATGCGTTGTTGAACTAATAAAAAAAATCACCGTTAATTATTTTTAAGAAAAATAGTTGATCTAGAAAGATGAACTATTTTTTCTAGATCTTTTTTAAGTACTGCTATTACTTGAAATTACGTGTATTTGTTGTTATACTATGTAAATTAATAAATAAAGTAAGTAGATATAATAATAATGATCTATGAATGATAAAGGATCTGCTTTATCGCGAAGCATAATGTTAAATCGAAAAATATTGGTTCCCATTTTCTCAAGAAATCGACAATGTTCATCTATTTAGGTAATATTCAGCTAACTAAGGTTGTAAAAATACCAAGTATCTAATATTACTTTAACTGCAATAAGTACCTACTATTATGTTTAGCTAAACAAAGCTTGATGGCATTAACACACCATAAAATATAGTCCGACTAAGTGGGCGCTAAGTATTTCACACCTGTTAGGTAGGTGACATTTTAACGAAATAATGGTAATTTATAGTTACAATAAATGATACAACTGTTTAATCTTCTAATATATTTCTTAGAATTAGGTACGCAACGTACTGCGCAAAACAGTAAAGAGAAACAAACTTTCCGGCATTTATTTATTTATTTATTTATTATTATATTAAAATTTATTTACAAACAAACTTACGACTATACAGTATTTACAAAATGTACATAGTCATATAAAATACATAAGAAACAGTTGAGCTATCTACAGACCGTTGCAAACGATCTATAGATAGGTCAACTGATCCATATATATATATCCATATCCATTATTATATTTATTAAGTAAATTAGCTCAAATTTCGTAAGAAAAATTGCGGCCTTTTTGAAATTTCTGAATCGTTAGAGTATACCCCTTATCGTATAAAAAGTTAGCGATGACATTATGTTACCATTACGTATGGTAATCAACACATCAAGTCGGCGCAAACTTTTTATAAGATATACCGTACGAAATTAATTATATGAATTAAGATTTCATTTTTTGTTATTATAATACACAACATTTGTTACAACTATACATATAATGAGACCTGTGAGATTTCTCTTACAACATTCCTTGAAATAAATAATTAATAGAAAATATGGAATTTGGATTTTCTTAAAGTGTCAGAATTTCAACTTTGTAAAGAATGACATGCTATAGAACGAGGCCAAAGAAAGGAAAAAGAAGTTACTGTAGTTTCCTGTCCAATTGATTCGGTTCCCGGTAATTGTGATAATCCAATGTACCTTCTATCTCATTGGGTAATGCCCGCGACGACGGCGGCTTCGATGTCTCGTACTACGCAGGAACTCCTCCGCCATTAACCAATTCAAAACACAATGAGACTTCGGACCCATTCGTTTATCCACAAATATTATGAAATACTCTTCTGACAATGTTTTATTACTTTTGATACATGGCAGAGAGAAACCTTTGATCAGTGAATTCTATCGTAATAGGTAATTATTCTCAATAGAATAATTAGATTTACATTTTGGGTTACACGGCATGGTAAAGTTACTATAACATTAAAGTTTATTTCAATACAATTATTTAATAATTTGACAGGCGTCACAGCTCAGTTGGTGGCTCTGCTTATCATGCTGTGGGTCGTGGGTTCGATTCCCACCCAGAGCAAATGTTTGTGTGATGAACATAAATATTTGTTTTGCGTCTGGGTGTTTCTATGTATGTATTTCCAAAAAAAAAAAAATGTATTCTATCAGTCTAGTTCCCATAGTACAAGCTACGCTAAGTTTGAGACTATAGAGTGTGATATGTGAAATGTCCGTAAATATTTATTTACTCAATACTCAAATCATTTATTGCTCGCATATGTTAAGACTAGGTTGTATTTATGTACCTAATTACATTGCTATTGTTGTCAACTTCTATAGGTTTAGCTGCTAAACGGTAAGGCCTAGCGTCTGCAATGAGAACTGCTAAGTACTAATCAAGGTGATGCGACTAGTTAACGCACCGCTTTGTGTGCACATCTTATTGTTACGTTAAGTAGGAGATTGACTGAACGAACTCGTTAAGTGGGATGTGTCATTGTGTGATAAAGCTGGATCAAATCTACACATGTGTCATGTCATGATCATGACATCCTATCCTTATATTATAAATGCGAAAGTTTGTATGGATGGATGTTTGTTACTCTTTCACTCAAAAACTACAGAATGGATTTTAATGAAACTTTACAATAATTTAGTTAACACATCAGAATAACACATGCTATAATTTATATAGATATTGTGTATTGTCAAAAACATAACGATAGCAAGACGAAGTCGCGGGCAGCAGCTAGTTATTAACATGATACAGGAGTTGAATATATCACTATACATTCTCTAAATATTCTCTCTATTTCTTCTCTTTCCTGCCCATATCCTACTAGGTGGGGTCGGCACAACATGTTCTTTTCTTCCATTCTATAAGCAGGCCGCATCATCATTTTGCATCAGATGCGATTGCGGCCAAGCGTTTGCCTATAATACATAAAAAAAAAACTTTATCATCCGTCATCTCAGTATTCACTCCTTTCACATCCATATCATTCTTCACACAATCCATCTTATATATATACAAGATTAAGCTTACAAGTAAAAGTTTGATAAACGATAAGCCCTTCTGTCTATACCTTAATTATAAAGCTTTAAATCTTATCACATAACTGTAAATTAAGAGCGATTTCTTGCTATAAAATACCTCTGACAGCTTTATGCGGAATGACCGGCCCGTATCTTTACAAATTCTAGTCCAACCACGTGTTAATATGCATATATACATATGCAATATGCATGATCGGATGTCTGTAATTGCATGACTCAATCACGATATCAATTAATACTCCCAGACGTTTTAGTTTAACACAAACCCTTCATTATAATTATAAAACCTAAACATTCCAATTATTTTAAGATGTTAAACATTATCGATCGATACAGATCATTGTGATTACAAAATTACATTCCATCTCGATTTAATAAAAAAGGCAAAAAAAATGGTTGTCTGTAAAGTCGGTTAACTGACGATAGTTGAACGTGACAACGTCACTTCATGGAACGCCTCAGAACGCCTCAGAACGCCTCAGAACGCCTCATGAGTCATGTTTTTTCGTGCGTGCAGCCGGCTCTATCGAATTATAAGACGTTGTCACGTCAAAAAAAAGTTTTATGATGAATTCGGCACCATAGACGTAGAAATAAATAGGTTTAATAATGCTTTGAATTCGCAAAGTTAGTGCACTCGATGTTTTAAATTCCAAACCTTATTCTCTGCACTCAGATATCGAAGAGCAAAAATACTCTTTTCGAAATGGGAGGATGAAAAACTAATTATTTAAAACCTGGCTGGGTTCTACACGGACAGAAAATTAGTTATCAAAATTATACCTACTCGCTATATTCTTGTGGTGTTCAACTCAACCAGCAGACATTTTTCTACCTGCCTTTAGTATTTTTTGTTCACATTCAAGTAACAATACAAACATCATACATAAATACTGTTGTGATTTATTTATTGGTTTTTGAGTGAGAATGCTATTCATATTGTTTTTTTCTTCTTCTTATCGTGTCGATGCTACAACTGTATTTTTAATATTGGTATTGCGTTTCAAGTTATAAAAATATAAATTATTATTTATCTTGGCTCGTTATTAAACAACTTGGCCTCTGTACCTCTAATTATGAAATGTAATCAACAATTGGCCAATAACTTACCAATTTGACCTCCTACATACTTTTTACATACATAGAGTCACGCACGCACACAAATCGCTCGAAAACATGTATTTTAAAACTTCCAAAAATATCACTTTGTAAAAATAATAGATCTATAAATATTTGCAGCAATATGCAATACTTAATTAAGAATGTAATGTATTTTATAAATATTGTAATGTTAATGTTAAAATCTATTCAGTACTTTTTACGGGAAACAGTAAAAAACATACATCCACACATCCATTTATCGATCCATCCATACAAACTTACGCGTTTATCATATGAAGTTGGATTTTATTTTACTGAAATTAACTGTCGTTCGTGTACGACACTGATAGTACATAGGCTGCATTTTGATTACCGCTGCAGCATTGCAGGTAGGATCATACAGCAAATTATAATTCACACAAATGTACACGCACACTCGACACGCTAGCCGTTGACCCTTCTCAAGGGTATGTTCACACTACCAGCCGAGCTCGGATTTAACAATATATTCGTACGTAAGTACCTATAGAGTTTCGAGTAACGGTCTATCTTATAAAAAGTTAGCGCAGACTTGATGTCTTGATTACCATACGTAATGGTGACATAATGTCAACGCTAACTTTTTATAAGATAGGGGTTATGTATATTATAGTATTTTTTTTGTACATTTCACACATCACACTCTAGTTCCAAACTAAGCAGAGCTTGTAGTATGGGAACTGGATTGCTGATAGAATACTTATATATTTTTTTTGTAAATGAATTAATAGAATTTGTAGTAACACCCAGACACAGAACAAAATATTAATGTTCATCACACAAACATTTGCTCTGGTTAGGAATCGAACTGACGGCTTACAGCATAGAAGGCCGAGCTACTACCAACAGAGCTGATGCTATAGAGTTGTAAGTTACTCTTCTGTATTTACTTGAGACTGTTGTCTATATCATAGGGTAGGTAACGTTAGAAATATTTATAATGTGGAATACATTTTTATTTGGTGGAAATAATGGTGGGTATATAAATTGAATTATTCCATTTATATAAACAATCCCACATCGTGTACAGGTACGTACCTAGTCCTCCGACGAGGATGGTAATTAGCGAAAGGTTGTCAGGAAATGGATGCGACACGCTGAAGGCTACTGACGATGGCATTGCATACCTGCATCCCAAGTACGAGTTTGTGCACACACAGATCGTAGAGACGCAATCGCCGAGCGCCATCGATTTTGTATGGAAATCCAAGCTTCTCTAGAAATCTGCTAGGGGCGCTGCTTGGATCTCCATACAAAATCGGCGCTGCTCAGCGATTGCGTCTCTACGATCCGTGTGTGCACAAACTCGTACTTGGGGTACTTGTTCGGGTATGGACACAGTAATACAGGGTTTTTTTGTATTAAACAATGATGCCTCTACTGCATGCTATTCTCGTCTCATAATCCACTGCGTTAAAATTGTTTAAAATTTATATAATTAGCCACGTTGGCATTATATAATATATATATAAATATCTAATATAGAAATCGAATAAAAATGCTTATATTATTTTTTTATAGTAATTTTTATTCTACCTTCCTCTTCTTACAGGCTTGCTGGAAGAAAATTCTTCATATTTTTAAACCCGCTATTGAACATATTTTATACTATACCTAGTTCGTTAGTATTTTCATTCACAATATATTAAAGAAATTAAAAAATCACGCAACTTTCAAAGTGTCTAGCGACTGTAAAACTTGACTATTGCTGCAATAATAACAAAATATTAACTTCTGTATTTATTTCGTAAGGATAATGGCAAAATTACTAACTAGCTCAACGGCAACAATTCGCAAGCTATACTTAATTTCGAAATACTTATAACTAATTGTGAGCTAGCTAACTGTGTAGATGGCCATGCAGACGAGAAAAAAATCTAATGCATTAATAGCCTTGTATTCGATAAACAGTCAATAAGTCTTCCACAACGTTATTTCCATACAATTGAGGTCAATGCGGATGGATTCTGCAACCTCGCTACTGATCAACTACTACTACTACTAATAATAGTAGGTATCTGCTATACAGGTTGATCTATTTTGTATGGTCACTTGTAAAATAAATAATCCTAATTAAAATATCGAATACTAGCTGAACCGTGCCCACTTCGTTGGGCATAATTCGACCGTTTTTTCTCCGATTCACTTTGCAAAGCGGACTACCACGTAAAAGCCTTTTTATTTTTCGGTGTTTTATATAACCTATGACACTCAGCAATAATGTGGCTTTCTATTGGTGAAAGAATTTTTAAAATCGCTTCAGTAGATCCCGAGATTACTATACCCCTTACAATTTAACAAATAATACAAACACACAAACTTTACTTCATTATAATATTAGTATAGATAGTATAGACTAGTGTAGATTTGGTGTCTTTTTACAAGAGACCTTTTACGCACTGAGTTGTATAAAAAAAATTAACAAAAATATAATAAAAAAACTAAAAACTCGTTATTGCTCTTAAAACTACTTGGTATAATGATAGCGTAAACAAAAATGAATTTGTAGTAAGTACACATAAATGTTAATTAATTGCCTCCAACTCTCAATCTCACTGGCACTTACATCCTGAAATTGATTCTGAGTAAATGTACTTTAAATTGAATCAAAATTAATTTGAAATTTACCTATCTGTAGCGCGTGCGATCAATTAACATCTTTTTTTATAAAGTAGGTTAATTAAGTGAACGTTAAAATACGCTTAGCAAGAAACTTAGTAATGACTCATATATAATTAGAAATAAATGAAATAAATAATGCTGGACAATCCACACAACATCATCTAGCCCCAAGCTAAGCAGAGCTTGTGTTATGGGTACTAGAAGACTGACATACCTAACACAATACATGACATAGATAGGTATTTTTTATTATACATATAAAATACCCAGAATACCCGGAACAAATATTTGCAGATCGTACAAACATTAATCCCAAGGCGGGAATCGAGCCCGCAACCTCCGCGTCGCAAATAAGACAAATATAAAAATCTACAATGAATAAATATTCATGAAATCCAATGGTTTTACATTGTAAAGTTACAACCTATATAAAGATTATCTCTATCTTTCATGTACTTGTTGATCAATAATTAAGTACATACTTACTTGAGTATATATTTTTTATTGTTAGTTATATAATATAATCTTTACACCAATCGCTTTTTTTCTTCCCTGAGAATCAAACCCACTACCTAACAGACATCATCATCATCATTGGCCATGGCGACTGAACTTGTATAGTTATAGGTATAATGAAATTACCAAAAAAATATTTCATGTAAGTAATTACCAGAAAAAATATTAGTCGCTAATCTTAACTTACAAAGTACTTAACTTATAAGTAGATTAAGTAGTTTACTTACGTTTGAGGCATTACCGCTGTTTGTTTTCCAAGCAAAGACAATATTATCTCGGATTCCACGAATCGACGACCAATGGACGGTATCAATAAACATTAGTTCTTACTAATGATTCTATCAGGTGAGCACAAATAAATGTGAATGTGAATCGTAAACGTATCGAAACAATGACGTATTTGAGATACACTGAATGTCAATATCAGCTTTACTGACGAAGATTACAAAGTTAACGCGCAGTGTGTCCTAAATACGTTTTATTTACCATTGTTCGTGCTCAGCCCTCACCTCAGGCCAACTTCCTTTCGTCTTGCTGTCATTGAAGATTTATTTATTGGATATCAACGTCACTGGACGAGGAACGGGAACTTAATAAAAACTTTAAAAAATGTCATCAACGATTTGAATCCCTATTGTACATCACATAAACTCATATGACGTAAGTTACAAAATAGCTTTCTAAATCAAAGTATTCATGTTTGTATATCAGTTAAGATGTTAAATATTGTCGTATTGCAACATTCGTATTGCGTATCTATGGGACAGTAGCAGCCATAAAGTTGCGAGACCTCTCTGACAGTTTCTTCATTCTTGTGGTACTATTGTAATGGCCATATAGTTAAGGTCTCTAAGGTTCACACACGGCTATGCTGATATAACTTACATTCTGAGTTGAACCAATCAGAGACTGTGGAAAACACGAGAATTTTCTATGAAGGCCCTTGATTGGGTAATGCTTGGGGTAAGAGACATATTGTCTGAGCTGTGTGTGGCCAGCGTGGCCACTATAATCGTGAAAACGTAACACCCTGCTACGTTTTCAGACCTTTTGACGTGACAACGTCTTATAATTCGATAGAGCCGGCTGCACGCACGAAAAAACATGACTCATGAAGCGTTCCGGCGTTCCGGCAATCTGAGGCGTTCCAAGATAAGATAAGGATAAGGATAAGGCAAAGGATAAGGCAAAGGATAAGGATAAGATAACATAATTAATAATAATTAATAATTTATTTTGCAGAACCGCTTACAATACCGTTCATTGACGTTGTCACGTTCAACTATCGTCAGTAAACCGACTTTACAGACAACCATTTTTTTTTTACCGGACCCTAATTTGTAACGCTTGAGTGCATCTGAAAATAGTTTACACTAAGGTAGCAAATTGAATGTTGGAAGAATGTAAATCAGAGTTTAATTTGGATCCTCCACTCAGTTTGCTTTTGAATTAACTTAAAGAAGTTAATTCTTAATGAACCTGTATTATTCTTATTTATGTATGCGCCAACTAAGACTATAATTCATCGCATGCGCCTTACAAAAGACATCAACGCGTATGCGCACAATGAAGTTCTCAGTTAACTTTTTGAAAATTAAAACTATAAAATATGTTTTTCAAATTTTGATTTTATATTGTCCCGACTAAAGTTTGTATATTATCTGTAAGTATCACATACAGATACCTTGCTGGGCAAAGATGCGTGACTGATTAGCATAGTCATGCAAGTGTCATTTGCAGCTCCTAACACGTCTGTCTCTGAATCTATAGACTTTTCTCCTAGTAGAGTATGACACGAATACAAGTGTTTTTTTGACGTGACAACGTCTTATAATTCGATAGAGCCGGCTGCACGCACGAAAAAACATGACTCATGAAGCGTTCCGGCGTTCCGGCAATCTGAGGCGTTCCAAGATAAGATAAGGATAAGGATAAGGCAAAGGATAAGGCAAAGGATAAGGCAAAGGATAAGGATAAGGATAAGGATAAGGATAAGATAACATAATTAATAATAATTAATAATTTATTTTGCAGAACCGCTTACAATACCGTTCGTTGACGTTGTCACGTTCAACTATCGTCAGTAAACCGACTTTACAGACAACCATTTTTTTTTAATTTATTAATGATTCAATAGATTAAAATAAATAAATGTACACTTGTGTATGTATGATTATGCTAATCAGTTCACGCGTCTTTGCCCAGTTGCACAGCACTATTTTACGTCTTTAAGTACGCAGTCGTACCAGTGTACGAGTACGTATCAAGTAGCAATAAACAGATAAAATTGTCGTTGGCACTTGTGATTACAAAATAGAAATAGCAGCAAACAATGTCATAAAAATAATAAAACCAGATAAAAATAGACGCTAGGGAACCGCTCAAGAAGTTGTTCATCATGGTGGAAAAACTCCCATAATGTTGTTCCACACCATGTTTAGACTAGAAATATCCAGAGATAGTTTGAAAATAAACACAGCAAAACCACAAACCAGTATTATAAAAATAATCGCGGGGATATTGATCTCAGTCTAGGTAATAGTGCAATCGCCTACGCCCCCGCCCCCGCCCCCGCCGCCGCTCCGCACACCTGTCGCAGTTACGTTGTGCGCCGCGCCGTCGCGTCGCCGACATGTAACCCTATTTACACTACGAGTAGGTACATTGATACTCCAACAAATAAAACGGTCATAAAAATCACTTTCACTTGTATCTTAGTAAATCATACAAATAATCTAAAAATCAGATGACCACTGAAATAATCATCATCATCATCATCATCATCATCAACCTATTATTAGTCCACTGCTGGACGTAGGTCTCTCCCAAGACGCGCCACTGAGCCCGGTCTTTGGCCCTTCTCATCCAGTGTTTGCCAGCTACACTCCGCAGATCGTCGCTCCATCTCGCCGGAGGGCGTCCTACACTACGCTTGCCTAAACGCGGTCTCCACTCCAGTATCCGTTTGCTCCAACGGTTGTCGGTTCTTCTGAAATAATATTTTTAGACTGCTATAGATGAGCCTATTAGACTATAATCAACTGTCCTAACAAAATGCCCAGTTAATCTTTAGTACTACCATTGTATTACGTCTTTATCTCAGTGGATAGACTTTACAACAATAGTAACCACGTACTGTCTATACATAGGTACTCAAGTTGGATAATGGCTTGGCTATCTAAGTATTCGAATACAAAATATTCAATGAAGATCAAGTTAATTAAACACCACTGTTGAATAACTCATTACGAATGTAATTAAAGATAGCTGTTGTTAACAGTAAAATTGTAAATCTCCCACGATTCTCACGTAGAATTGTTTAATAAACAACGTCACGACGCGCACCGGAGCTCATTTAGCTTGCGCCGGAGCAGAGACGGCGCCGGCGCCACGCGTCTAACTTCACTGGCACGAATCGCACGATCTACAATCACGAATATTTTTGCAAGTTTAGGGATAACCTTTTGTTCAATATCAACCTATTGCTCATCTCCCTTATCAGAGTTTAGTAGTCAATTTATATCTACGACTGTACTCGATGTAAATATAAAACGGTTTTAAGAATTCAAATACAGTAAATAGGAAACGACACAGTAAGTACTGAGCACGAACTAAATATTTCAAGAATTTGTATGACGCGTGTACTAACAACACGCATAAGTTCAATGATGATGTCATAGAATGGAATATTTTTATAATAGCTACTTTAAAGTCACAAACTATTTTATAAGGCCACCAACTAATTTCGTATTTCTTCTGTCCATTACCATTAGGGCTCAAAAGTGCATTCATTCGGAAATATTGTAGCTACGCTTTTGCTTTGTTGCAGGAAATGGCTGGAAGAAATTGCACTGGCGAATAAACAAGGTCGGAAGCCGTCCCTACTGCGCGCCATGACAAAGGCATTCTGGATGAGTTACGCGCCTTCTGGAGTCATGTTTCTTATTCAAGCCCTCCTACTTAAGTGAGCAATTGTTCAGTTATATTGACGAACTCACGCTAAAAGAACATTATGACACATAAACGTACTTGTACTGCGTGAGTTGCTTCAAATTAGGTAATTTTCCAGAGTATTCTAACTTTAGAGACTTAAAATTGATCTACCTAGCAACTGAAATATCATATAGAATATTTGATTTAATCTACTTTAAATTTTGTAAGAACAATGAGGTAGGTACACACTTTGGGCCTCGATGTCCGTCGTATCAACTAAAGCTCTGATTTACCAGACCTTTCCAACCAGTCGCGCTGAGCATGATGTTGGCGTACTGGGAGCCGGGCTCGGACATGTCCTACGAACAGGCAGTGTACTGCGCCACTGCGGTCATCATGATGTCGCTACTGATTGCATTTCTGAACCATCACGGAACATATTCTACGCAGCAGTTCGGAATGAAAATACGAATAGCCGCTTGCTCACTCATTTACAGAAAGGTGAGAACATCGTAGTTATTGTCTTTTGTTTTGTTGTTCATTTGTTTCGCACTCATTTTTACTATCGATACTGATTTTCTAACAATATATTTTTATCCAAAGGTGATGCGCATGAGTTCGGGCGCTCTGGCGCAAACAACAGCCGGTCAAGTGGTCAACCTACTCTCCAACGATGTCAACAGATTTGACTATGCATTCATTTACACGCATTTTATCTGGTTACTTCCTCTACAAGTTATCATCGTGTGCTACCTCATTTATATTAAGATCGGCTACGCAGCTATTGTGGGAGTTATCGGCATCGTTCTGCAAACGATACCCGTACAATGTAAGATTATATGCTTAAGTACCTAAACTCATTATGAAATACACTCGAGAGCAATGAATCCGGGTCACTTAAAGAATCCTAAAAATCTCGGAAACTAAAAATGCTAGGTTAATGCAATAAATTGTATTTAATAGACAATGTAATACTCCTTAAATGAAGGTATTAAAACTTCTTAGTTATTGTAAAGTTATATCATAAAAAAATCAAATTTGAAAAAGGGCCACTTTCGAAGATGGAACTACGAAATTACAGCATTTGGTTTTGCTTTTGTTTGTAATCTGTCATTTATGTGGGTACATAAACCATGTTGATAGTGCTCTATATTCATTATTCAAGCTGAAATTATGTCGCTTACGCCTGAAGAATGCACCAGAATACTTACAATGCTGGAAACCGGCCGGAGTCAGCGCGATACAGCCAGGACTGTCGGTGTGTCGCTGTCAACAGTACAAAAAGTTCTCCGACGTTACGAAGAAACTGGTTCTAACCTACGCAGACCAGGAACGGGCAGAACCAGGTGTACCACAGCACGAGAAGACCGATACTTGGTGAACACCATGCTTCGAAATCGCTTTCTCACAGGAACTGAACTCACCAATCAGTTTCGACGCCTCGGAGGAAGTAACCCAAGTGCATGGACAGTAAGACGTCGGCTTGCTGAATCTAACTTAAAACCCCTTAGACCTGCAAACGGCCCTAAACTGGAGCGTGGGCATCGTATTTCGAGACTAAGATATGCCCAGAGCCACGTAAATTGGAGTATTGAAGATTGGTCAAAAGTTATGTTCTCCGACGAATCAAAATTTATGCTCTACAAGCACGATGGAAGACACAGAGTGTATCGAAGACCAGGGGAAAGATTCAAGCAAGCATGCATCGAAGAAAAAGTAGCCTACGGTGGTGGGTCTGTACTTGTGTGGGCCGGAATTTCTTCTGAAAGTCGCACAGAGCTGGTGATCATAGAAAACGGCTCTTTAACTAGCGTAAAATATGTGGAAGAAATCCTCAATGATCACGTTGGTCCATTTATGGTCAATTTAGGTGAGGATGCTATATTTATGCATGACAATGCCCGACCTCATACAGGTAGGATTGTGAATGACTACCTTCAAGAGATGAACATTACTCGTATGGAGTGGCCAGCGCGCAGCCCGGATATCAACCCGATCGAGCATGCTTGGGACGAGCTAGGCAGATGCGTAAAACAACGAAACCCTCCACCAATCACGCTTCGTGAGCTCAAAATTGCTCTCACAGAGGAATGGGAGAATATTCCCCAAAATCGTATAAGGAACTTGGTGTACAGCATGCCAAACCGCGTAAACGCAGTAATGGAAGCACGAGGAGGCAATACGAAGTATTAAAATTCAAGAAAATCGTAATAAAGTTCAAAAATTTCATGTTTCCTATTTTTGTTTTAAGGAGAGATCAGCAGTTTTTTTCTTTATGTAATTTTGTGTTAATAAAATGTATGGTGACTCATATTTTTTTTTACTTTCATTTAAGGAGTATTACATTGTCTATTAAATACAATTTATTGCATTAACCTATCATTTTTAGTTTCCGAGATTTTTAACATTCTTTAAGTGACCCGGATTCATTGCTCTCGAGTGTATTAACAAAAACAGCATGTTTTGTTTGCAAATCAACTTCGCTCTATCGCTAAGCTAAACGCATATACCTTAGGGATCAAAGCAATAATAAATTCTTTGTATCAATTCTGTAACAACAATGAGGTCACATACACCTGTTCATTCTATGTTCTCTTCCAGCTTACATGAGCAAATTGGCGGCAAGGTTGCGTATGAAGACCGCGTGCAGAACTGACGAGCGTGTGCGGATTATGGACGAAATTATTAATGGCATGCAGGTATGCAGTACCTACGCTCTAGTTTTTAGTTTAAAATACAAGCTTAACACAAATGAATACATTAACATACTTTGTTTAACCTTAGATGAATAAAACATCCGCGTTTAACTTGCTTACGTCGTTTATCTTCAGAATCATTTTGAGTAAGAACAGCCGATTCAAATGTAGGAAACAAATATGTTAAAAGGTCAATATTACACCTTATAATATTTTTTTGTAGGTCATCAAAATGTATGCTTGGGAGAAGCCATTCGAGCAGGTTGTTGCTCTAGCGCGGAAGAATGAAATCAGCAGCATTACCTCAGCGTCGTACCTTCGTGGGGTTTACCTCAGCTTTATGGTGTTCACTGAGAGACTGACGTTGTACATTACTCTGTTGACATATTCATTATTGGGCTATCAAGTTACCGCAGACATAGTAAGTAACATTGTAAAAAACCCAGGCGCCCACTAAAACATACCTACTTATTTCCACACTAAATTAGCGAGATGAGTCAGATGAGTGAGAAGTACATGTTTGACGAATTTGTGAGATTACATGCACTGACTTAAACTATAGTTCATTTCACAGTTTATAAATGCCGTTCAAGTAAAATGATCTTGAACTTTTTAACCTACAATTATTGTTAAAAACACATCAATTACCCAATGAATAGTATCGTAATGCACAATTTACAGGTTTTCCCACTGGCGCAATTCTACAATACACTTCAAGGAACACTTTCAATAATTATGTCAAATGCTGTATCTTTTTTGGCGGAGGCGCTGATTTCAGTGCAACGCCTTGAAGCGTTTATGTTGCTCGGTATGTGAGACTCTACTTGCATGTCTACCGTGCTCCATGCATGTCTCGCACACTTTCTTACGTGCACTTTTCCTCTTAAATCTAAAACAACCTATACTTGCATGATTAATTAAATATATTTCCCTACATTAACACTATCAAATCTCTTTATTTAGGTTAGCGAATCCCTCATCGCTTTAAGACATAATTTGTTTAAAATTAAGCAATGAGAATATTTGAGTTGAAAAGGGGAAAATATTAGGCTCTCGTTTTGGTTCCAGATAGGGTAATAAATGCAATGACTTTTCTAAGAGAAGTCTTTAAATAAGCACTATTATTTTACAATACCTTCCACAGGCATTTCCGATGGCGCAATATATCAACACACTCCAGTATTCTTTGGCTATTTTTGTGCCGATGAGTCTTTTCCACTCAATGGAGGCTTTAGTTTCCATTCGACGAATGGAAACGATTATGTTGTTGGGTATGATAAATCGTTGTAATAGTGTGATCAATGTCTTTGCTGCGTTTTTGGGAAACCATTGTTTATAAATACGGACGTGTTGTTACCATTGGTGGGCTGACAAGTGCTTAGTTATTTATTGGTATTTGTAAATATGGGTCCACTGTAGGATACAGGATATATAAGTCTCATATTTTTTCATAATCACAATGAGATGAAAACTAACAAAACTAACATAAGATGCATGCACTTCTTTCTGGTTCTAATTTTCTAATATTCATTTGGCTATTTACCGCACTTTTTCGCATATTATTAGGTACGTAAGTTACTTGGCCACAGCAACATTGCTCCTTAGAATTAAGAATATTTTAAAAAGTGAATCTTCGTATTCATTTAAACTTTAAGTGTTGCCAGTGCATTTCAGACTGAATTTGATGGCGTTTTGTGAATGAATGTCTGTGCAGATATCATTTATAATATAAAATATAAAGATAAAATAATAATCTTAAGTTTTACAACAGATGAACGGGAGGATCTACGTAGTGTCCCTGATGTCAATATCGCCAAGCTTGTTCAAAGTGTAGAGAACCGGAAGTTGAAGAACTTTAGTGACGTCGACCTCCGACCCACCTTTAAGAATATCGATGAGGAAGGCATTTACAACCCTGGTAAGAAACACAGAGAAAAGCCAAAAAAAAGACTTATTTCATTATTGTTTAATGTTAACATCTAAACAAAAAACTCTTTTACTACGAGTGCTCAACTGATTTAAGATCTTTGTAGATGGAAAATTCATTTTTGACCTAATCTTTTGATAAGTACCTACCTAACTACGTAATATTAATTTATCTTATATGTGAGTCTGGTTTAAGGTTTTGATTGCAATGAAAGAAGTGTGGTAAGTCAACCGTTCAACAATTTGCCGGTTAGTCCTGACATTGGAGTACTCCTTCAAGACGTGAATGCCAGCTGGACTGAAGATGGTCCCATCACTCTACGTAATGTGAACCTGTCGTTACCTAAAGGAAAACTCTGCGCTATTATTGGTTCTGTCGGCTCAGGAAAGGTGGGTATCAGGCAACTACTTCTAAAGTCACCTTTCCAAGACAATACATGAGCAATAAACTTACTTATCTGTTTGTAGAGTTCCATTTTGCAACTTTTGCTGAACGAGTTAAGGTCCACGAATGGACGCATTTACTTATCTGGCCCGCTGTCTTATGCGTGTCAAGAACCATGGCTATTCGTTACCACCGTACGCCAAAACATACTGTTCGGTTTGCCATATAATGCAAAAAAATATAAAGAGGTAAGAAATTGTAATACTTATACACCACTATTTTTTAATTACCAAAAAAAAGTTAATGATAGCTGCAGCAGAGGCTACTAATGATAATAGCACTGTCAAAAGTATTTATTATTGCACTAGCACAAAGTTATCGTACTTTCTTTTTAACCGAAAACTGGCACAAATTTATGGTCACAATACTAGAAACTACTCGTGTAGTATTACACGAGCCTATCTATACAATACAATACAATACAAAACATTTATTCATTCAAAAATATACATGACAGATGACACACAAAAAAAACAAATACAGAAGGAGAAGTAACAAGTAAAAAGTAGGAATCTTAAAAATTAAAACAGAAGGTAGGCGTGGGTATGCCTACGCATGGTATGCCTACGCATCTCATACTTCATTCAAGATCTCATTCCATCTCCTTCCTACCTAACTACGTCATCGCCCTGTCTCACTTTATTCTCGCTCGTCTAACTAATTCAAGGTTATGAAGATACCTACAGAAAAAAAAGACATTTTGTTTTTAAAATAATTTTATTTGTAATTAATTGCAACTTTCCCTTCATACTTTTACGGGCTTAGGACCGGCAAAATTACGTCTTGTCGTTTAACTTTATCAAATGCGTCTATTATGCGCTGTTTTAATTCCTGCGCACTGGTAGGCTCACTCACATACACTAGTCTTTTTATTTCGCTCCACAAAAAGAAGTCCATGGGTGTCAGGTCGGGTGAGCGCGGGGGCCATGGAACAGGGCCGCCGCGGCCGATCCAACGGTTGCCAAACTCCTCAGTCAAGTACTCAAGAGAATAGTGCGGCGGTGTGCCGTCTTGCTGAAACCATAGCTCACGCAAGGCTGCTAATGGAATATCGTCCAACATTGTATTCACCATAGTTCGCCCTCGTCCTGGTGCATACGATGGCACGTAAAATGAGCCGTGATCCAATAGTCGTTGGTAAATGCTGGACATCGTGGAATGATTCGGTTGTCGATTGTTTGGGTACAAATCGCGATACATCCGTAATGGCACTCACGTTTTCCCCGGACAAAAAGTACGCGCGTAAAGGATCGTAAAAGGACGATAGGAAGGATCGTCTGTGGCCACTATTACATGTGCACATACTCTCTCGACGTGTATTGATATGCCATCGCAACACGATTACACGATTAACGATAAATAACACGAGTGATAATGATATTACGAGCGCGCAGCGCAGTGTCATCTCACAAACTACCCGCCGCCGCCGCGCCGCGGCCGGGCGCCGCGGGCGAGAAGGCTTTAGCGAAGAGTGAGACGGAAGCTATTTATGAATGGATTTTTAACGTGAAAACATAAGTAGCTATGTAGTAGGACGGTACGAATAAAAGGTTAACTCAATATTATGTTTTTGTAAGGATATTTTTTTTTATTAATTATTTTAAGTTTTAACGGCCGAAATGTGATTAGTAACAGACACTGAGTGTAGGGTTTTTTTTTTTTGGTAGTTATAAAATATTGGTGTATATTCTTTGCAAAGATGAACAAAACCGACCTTCTTTCGATTCTTAGATCGCACTATCTAAGCGTATTCCGTGTCACGATCGATGTTTTGAGATTAAAACAAAGATTACTCAAAAAGTACTTGTCCAATCTTCATGGAATGGAGACTACTTGTATGTCTTACCGAATCATTACGATTTGACGACCGATGTGGCGCGGTGGGCGATGGTCCGCCTGCGACGCGGAAGGTTGCGGGTTCGATTCCCGCCTTGGGATAAATGTTTGTATGTTCTGCAAATATTTATTCCGGGTGCTCTGGGTATTTTATATGTATAATAAAAAAATATCTATATATGTAATGTATTGTATTAAGTATGTCAGTCTTCTAGTACCCATAACACAAGCTCTGCTTAGCTTGGGGCTAGATGATGTTGTGTGGATTGTCCAGCATTATTTATTCATTTATTTTAAAAAGCTCCTCATTTTCGGTTAAAAATATATCTTACTATTAAACTAGCAAAGCTTGGCTCATTCGCAAAGGTAACTTATGGTTTTCCACAGGTGGTTAGAGTGTGTGCCTTGCAAAAAGATTTCCAACAATTCCCACACGGCGACCAGACATTAGTCGGTGAGAGAGGAGCCTCCTTGTCTGGAGGTCAACGAGCTCGCATCAATCTTGCAAGAGCTGTTTATAGACAAGTAAGTTTATTTATACCATACGAGAAGATTAATTTATTACAAACAGTTAACGCCATAAGTAAATTATGATACTTCTATATGTATATTACACAGTTCAATATTTACTAACTTCACTAAAGTATGTACAATAAAAGACCTAGGAACGCTTAGTCATAAAAATATTTATTTACATCTGTAAAAGACTTAAAGACCGTAAATAGACCGTTACGCGGTCTATCTTATAAAAAAATAGCGCAGACTTGATGTCTTGATTACCATACGTATCTAATAGTAACATAATGTCAACGCTTTTTTATAAGAAAGGGGGTTAAAACTAGCTAAAACTAGAGGTATCCGATTGAGCTATGGCATTTAATTATGAAGCTAAGTAATTTAAATGTGGTATTACGCGTAATTTGAATCTATTGAAAACAATCACTTACCTGCTTCCATTATTGGCAGCGCTCCAGCTACGGCTTACCCATCTTTCCACCGCAGATACGGCCTTAACAAATTTTTAATATAAAATCATTTAATTATACTCTACCTAAGTAAATAATGCCGTATTTTTTATGCAGTTTTAAGTAAATAATGCAGTATTTTTTATATAAAGTTTCAGAATAAAACGGTTGTCATAAACTATGAATCATTAGGATACGTTAAGGAAACCTTTGCTTTCCAATGAGACAAAAGATTTGTTATGTGATAATGTGTGTAATCAAACCTTATTGATTAGCATTTAATCCACGTAGATATTGGCTCGTGTTTAATAAAAACAACAAGATTTCTAAGAATCAAAAATCAATGCTCTTTCTTCTGAAATACGGGCAGACCTGCCGTTGATCAACCGTTGGTGATGGACGTAGGTCTCTCCCAAGACGCGCCACTAAGCCCGGTCTTCGGCTCTTCTCATCCAGTGTTTGGCCAGCTACACTCCGCAAATCGTCGTCCTATCTCGCCGGAGGGCGTCCTACTCTACTCATGCCTAAACGCGGTCTCCACTCCAGTATCCGTTTGCTCCAACGGTTGTCGGTTCTTCGGAGAACATGACATTTTACATGAATGTTTTCGTTACCCCAGGCCGATGTTTACCTCCTGGATGACCCTCTGTCAGCAGTCGACGCACACGTGGGCCGACAGCTGTTCGATGAATGCATCAGCGGGTACCTGCGACACACGACGAGAATCCTGGTCACGCACCAGCTGCATTACCTCAAGGCTGCGGATTACATCGTTATCATGCAAAATGTTCGTATTTACTTGTACTATGAACACATCATGTACCTTATGTTCCAGGAGATCTGAGAGTGAAAGTATCTACCATGCCGTAGGGGGTTTTTTTTAAACTATAATCAGGTAAAGCTAATTAAAAAAATATATTTTGGTGTTTTAAAAATTAAGGAGGCTCTCTAATCAGCGTGTATTTGTTTATAAGCCATTATAAATCATATATTTTTCAATAAATCGCAGAAATCACTTACATAGGTATGTAAGTGATTCTAAGTGCCAGTTCTTAGTGATCACAGCCTAGTAGAGCCGTGTCGTAATTTCAAATTATTCTAATCAAGACTTCATAATTTGAGTAGGCATATAGTTCGAGGTATTTGTACAAGGGTAAGAGAGAGTAAGAGGTAAACTCTTAATGCAGTATTTTGTCACCGACTGGGTTGTGGTGAAATTAAACGCAACTTATTGCATTGCGCAAATAATAGTGAATCATCGTTTGCACGCGTAAACAAGATGGAATTTTAGATTTCTCAGTATAACTATATCTAACACGAGTCTCAGCAATCGGCACAGAATCGTTTTAGAGTTATTTTATAGATAGCTATAACATAAATCTAGTACGATTCTGCATATAATATAATATCGTGATAAATATCACGATATTACTAGGTAACTAAGTCACAGAGTCATAAATAAAACTTACACCTGCAAGAGCATCAAGGCATTTGTATGAAAGATCACCCATAGTTTCATTACAATACTATGTTCCACTATGGTGTTTTATGTCCAAACAGGGATCTGTGGATGCAAAAGGCACGTACCAAGAATTGATGCTGTCTGGAAAAGACTTTGCAAAGTTACTGTCTTCTTCACACGATGAAAATAACACCGAAGCTGAAAAACCACCTCCTATGTCCAGACGCACTTCAGCTAGGGTAAGATCACATGACATAATTATAATCTTGATTGACAGGTGTCCAGATTAATTCTCGATATAACAGCAGAGCTATGCAATACTATAGTTCTCAAAAGTAATGAAATAATATTTTTTATTTATTTAACTAATTTTCCGTGGATAACGCTGACAAGGCTGAGTGGACTGGGAATTCATAGGCACTAGATTCACTTCATATGTAATGGTAATTCATAAAGGGATAAAAAGTAGCCGTCCTTAATGGTGTAAAGGTATCATTTAAGTAAATAAAATGCAGTTATTATCTAAATACAACTCCATTTTGAAAAGATAATACATACCTAAGTATGTAAGGCTTTATATTTTTTGACGTGACAACGTCTTATAATTCGATAGAGCCGGCTGCACGCACGAAAAAACATGACTCATGAAGCGTTTCGGCGTTCCGGCGTTCTGAGGCGTTCCAAGATAAGATAAGATAAGATAAAATAAAATATTAAATTGTTTCGAACGACGATTTATTTTGCAGAACCGCTTACAATACCGTTCGTTGACGTTGTCACGTTCAACTATCGTCAGTAAAAAGACTTTACAGACATCCATTTTTTTGAATTGTTGTTTATATTCTATCCAGAGTTTCTAGTTTTATCGACACCTGTTTTCGGAAGTATTCTACGAGTAATGTATGACTCATATTATTTAATTCTTAATTTTACCTCCATTTTCCGATGTAACAGAAATATAATAACTTTGAGTGAATTGTAGTTGTCCACAACTCGTCGTCCATCTCTGACTGAGTCGATGACCGGCTGCGAGGGTCCTGCGCAAGAGATGGAGGAAGAAGAAAGAGAGACAGGTTCCATGAGCTGGCGGGTGTACAGCGCATATTTACGCGCGGGCGGACGTACGCCCAGGCTTCTGTTCATGGTATTACTACTCATCATAGGGCAACTGTCAGCCACGCTGTGCGACTACTGGGTTACTTTCTGGTAATTTATACATATTTAGACACAATTCTGAATCAAATCATTTTATTGCATGTGAATCTAGGTAGTATAAAAGTGGTGGTTAGTAGATAGGTAATATTTCGATTTTATTAGGAGATGATTAAAGTAAACTATACATGTCAATTAATACCTACAACTAATATAATTCAATTAACTGTTAAATACAATAAAAGACGAAATTAAAAATAATATAAAATTAATGTCAAAAACCTAGTATACCTAGTATATTAGAATTAAAATGATGTTAGTCTTTTAATTTTTCAAAGAAAATAGGTACCTTTTACTTATTGAGAAACTAAAAACTAAATTAAATCTATTCATCGAGCGCTTATGGCATAAACTGATTAAGTATGAATACACAATTATACGAGTAGGTACACTTCACATTTATTTTATTTATTTTTGTAGAATTTACAGTTATGTACCTACATCATTTGTGTATGTTGGTTATGTAATATGTAACCTATAAGAATAATTGATTTTTACAATATTACGTTTATGATTAAACACTCTCATCTTAGTTATTTCCACAGAGGAGGTTCTCAAGTTAACGTGTAGGTACATTTTTTTTTACATTCCCATTCGCGTTTTAATATGTTCATATTAACCAACCGTCTAAGAATATTATTTTATTTTAGGACAAACGAAGTGACCCGACTCAAAGAAAAGGAAGGCAACAATGCAATCAAAGATTATGACCGGTTACTAAGTACAAAAGAAGCTCCAAGAAATAGTACATTCAATATAGCGAGCTACTTCTCCGGAATCGATCAGAAACCAGGTCAGTATTTATAAATAAATAATACGATGCGCTCTGTACATAATTGACGATGCGTCTTTTTGCCTTTTCCACGCCCTTATTTGCTTAACAACACCCAAAAATCCGGTATTGTCTGATAGAG
The DNA here is from genome assembly GCA_932527185.1 of Ecliptopera silaceata. Classification (NCBI taxonomy): domain Eukaryota; kingdom Metazoa; phylum Arthropoda; class Insecta; order Lepidoptera; family Geometridae; genus Ecliptopera; species Ecliptopera silaceata. Next base: position 6,452,864 of record OW052193.1, on the reverse strand, counting down.
CAGGAGTTTCAACGGACTGTCATAATAGCTCACAACAAACCTTGACACGTTGAATAGCTTTAGTAGACGAATTGTGAATGGTATGAATTACCATTCATTGTGATGACACCGAGTCCAATCGAGTATAGGTACTGGAAAATTATACCTAACCTTTCGGCGAATACTGAGTACTCGACTTACAATATCAATAACAGGAATTACGGTACATAAAGGCTCTATCAATCCATGATTTGATGTATACATACAGCTAAAGTTCCAGTTATTATAGTAAAGTAGTCCATATTATATTATATTAAATTGGCATATTTGTAATGCATTTCTACGGTTGAGAGAACTCTACTCTACTCGTTGGGCTCCCAGTACCACCGCAAAACAATTATGTGGCCTGCCTGATTACTTTGTAGAGTCAACCGCACGGCCAGTGTCCCATTTGGCACTGAAACCACTACTGCCCGGAGATATGCTGTTCTAACGAATTGTTTTTAAAATCTCTTTATTTTCAATATATAAATATTCACGGACATTTCATACAACACACTCTAGTCCCAAACTAAGCAACGCTTGTACTATGGGAACTAGACTGCTGACATAATACTTTTTTTTTTGTATCTGCATATTTATGTTCATGACACAAACATTTGTTCTCGATGGGAATCGAACCCGCGATCCACAGCATGGTAGGCAGAGCTCAATGTTGCTCAATAAAATGGACAATAATGTTGATAAATTTGTTTTCAGATATGGATATCCACGCATTTATAGGTCCTTTGGACACCTCTCAGTATCTCTACGTGTATTCAGCGTTGATAGTCTGCTGTATTTTCTTCATCACGGCTAGAGCGTTAATGTTCTTCAAGGTTTGCATGACGGCTTCAAGAAACCTTCACAATGATATGTTTCATTCTATGCTGCGAGGGGTGATGAGATTTTTTGACACCAATTCTTCAGGTAAATATTTTGGTTAACCCAAAACAGAGAACTCGATTTCAAGAATGAAAATCCTGACAAGTAATTTATTGAAACAATAACATCATCTATTCTTTTATTTTGTAATTAAAATTATATATTTTTTTACAGGGCGTATACTGAACAGATTTTCAAAAGACATTGGTGCATTAGATGAGCTGCTGCCAAGGTTCCTGTTAGAATGCATTCAAATCTACCTGGTGATGTTTAGTATCTTGGCTCTCAATGCAGCAGCACTGATTTGGACCTTACTGCCTACCACCATCATCCTACTACTTTTCTACACAATCCTACAAATCTATCTAAAATCGGCTCAATCTATTAAACGGTTGGAAGGCACAAGTAAGACCCTCATATTATTCTCAATAAAGATCAAACACAAGCTAAATAAAGATCCCTGTTTAGTATTTATTTAGCTGAATCAACAGTTGAACACAAATATCTACTTACGTTACATTTAGGTATTAAAATGTTAACAAAATACAAAACATATGTAGCAATGAAATAGGTAGCCTGAAGACCCACGCAACACGAGTAGCTTACTTCGTCTTATTAGTCAGGAATCAACTTGTTAAAATTAGCGCAACTGTTAATTCCCCGGAAGGACAGAACCTACAACACAAGCCTTCGTTTTCGTGTAGGTTCTGTTATAATATAAGTAATCAAATAAGTTTATAAAACATTTTGGTTTTTTTAATTACAAGCACAGGGGACGGACGCAGCAGTATTTCTTAGAGCACTTTTTCGATAGCCTTTCGCGGTAATGTAACGCATTATCACAAAATATATAAGTAGACATTATCCTAGATTAAGGATGTGAAAAATTAATATTATGAAATGTATTTTTCAGCACGAAGTCCTGTGTTTTCCCACATGTCTGCAACATTGAATGGAATCAGCACAATTCGCTCAGCTGGAGCTCAACAGAGACTTATTAAGGAGTTTGACCGGTTTCAGGTATATTAGATCGGCTGTTCAAATATACTTTATTAGATAGATAGATAGATAGATAGATAATTATTTATTTGGCTAACACACAACACAAAGCCTTAAAAAATACAAAAAACATGGAAAAAAAAAACTTAAAAATACTAAAATTAAACTAATGTAGGTAGGTACATGTACCCAACTAAGGGGTAGGTATGGGCACTGAATAATCTCGCTCTGTGTCGGATGCAACCAAACAGGTCCTGACTCAGCTTGGTGCCGCTGGCATAGTGGGAACTATACCAGCAGCGCTGGTTTTCAGTCAGGGCCTTAATTAAGGGTGACGTCACACGTAACATATGCTATACAAAGGTAAAAAGTATAATCGTAGAGTACAAACAATTAATCATGTTATATAAAATTATGTGAGAAGTACGAGTACAGTAGAATAGAAATATATGTATAATATGTATATAATATAATATAATAGAATAGTACAGAAGAAGTTAAAATTATTTAAAGACAGACATGGTTTCAAAACAAAGGGCATAGTTTAAATAGTATGTAAATTAGATTGCAATAATGCGAAACATAGTACAAAAACATGGGATTAGCAAACAGTAAGTTCATGAGTCAAGAGGTCTTCATAGAAAAGAAAAAGAAAGAAAGAAATAAGTCGTGGGTTTGATCATTAAGAATCAATTTGGGAAGCCAGAAGAAGGTCTTTGCAACGGTTTCTAAAGGTATTTAGAGTTTTAATGGCACGAACTGGTGGAGGAAGATCATTCCAGCAGCGAGACGCTGCAAATCTGAATGACCCACGAAAAGCTACCAACTTGTGCCTCGGCGTAATAAACACATGGGTGCAGTCCCTCTTTATGTAGCGTGAATATTCTTGCACCAATTTTAGCTTCTGGAATAAATAAACAGGCGTTTTCTTATTTATGACTCCAAACAGAAGCGTAGCTAAGTGAAGTCTCGTGCGAGCTTTCATCTTTAGAAGTTTAGATGAATTAATAGTCCAAGAGCTAGTGAACCCTGCGAGTAACGGTCTTCCTGTAAGGCTAGAAATTTGTACACTTACGATTTATAGCATGCTAAGAGCACTAGCCATGATCTGGCAGGCTTCAGCCCTGTACTTCATCAGCCACATAGTTTTTTAATTGTAAAATAATTTGAGTTTCAAAACTTGTTTCTGTAAGCTTAAAAATTTAATAGGATGGAGTTTATTTATTGTAAATCTTGAAAAAAAAGTTACAGACGATTACAATCAGCAATAGTATATGCCAGATCAATTAGAAAATGCACAGTTGATGAGGTAAAATAAACTTTATCCTGTATACTTAAAATTTTTATATGTTTTCAAGTAAACGTCTCAGAGTAAATATGTACAATGCCAGACGGTTTTGAACAGCATAAGACCTTGCCAGGCGAGGGGACAGCTGCTAAGGGAGTGCAAATAAGAAATGTTAATGTTTCAATTTTATGAACATATTTATTAGCATACAGTAAATGCAATGTATTTTATTGGGTTTTATGCAATCTACATTATTTTTAACATTCATTTTCTTCAGCATCATCCGAGATTGCACTACTGTTTGCATCATCATCTGATTCTTTAACAATGTTTTCCTCATCTGAAAATAGTGAAAAAATATTTTAATGTACCTACCGTAATAATTTTTAGTATTTTTTGAATAAGGTTGTTAAGAATTAAATATCAAGCTCTATTACATAGGACTGCATATTAAATGTTACGGATAAAATAGTTGTATGTTACCTGAAATGTATTCCTCAGTTTCAGGCGATTGTGCTGTGGCAGTATCAGCAGGTCCTTGTAAAAGTATGTCGTATAGGTATAGAAAATGGAACTTTATTCCTCTCAAACCAATTTAAATCGTAAGAACTATCAATTAAGTTCCAACCGTTATTTTCAGGAATAAGAATGGTTCTTTAAAATTACAATTTCGCCATATATTTGTAGGTAATGTAGGCAGTTCTCAATAATTGTTGATGTAGTTCACGTTGGCAGGGTGGTGAATTCGATGAATCATAGCTTACTACTTTTTCATAAGCACTTTAGGATTATTTGTGTTGTAGATAGATAGATAGAAAACACTTTATTGCACACCACTTAATTTATTTTTGTACGTAGTTGTACGTAGTAAGGAACTTTTCATAACGTGCATTATTTAATTTTGAACATTTCAAACCATACATTTGGAGCTTCGACATGGGAGCCTTCAAAAGAAGGGTATATCTTTATCTCAAAGGCCGGTAGTGCACTGACAACGCCTCTGGTGTTCGCAAGTGTCCATGGGCAGCGGTGACCACTTCTCATCAGGTGGCCCGCAAGCTAGCTTGCCAGATATGTCATAAAAAATAAGTAAAATCACTGAAAACTGAACTAAAACTGAAAGATAGGCATTCACGCAACACCTCTGACTCGCACGCCTTTAGCAGCTGTCCCCTCGCCTGGCAAGGTCTTATGCTGTTCAAAACCGTCTGGCATTGTACATATTTACTCTGAGACGTTTACTTGAAAACATATAAAAATTTTAAGTATACAGGATAAAGTTTATTTTACCTCATCAACTGTGCATTTTCTAATTGATCTGGCATATACTATTGCTGATTGTAATCGTCTGTAACTTTTTTTTCAAGATTTACAATAAATAAACTCCATCCTATTAAATTTTTAAGCTTACAGAAACAAGTTTTGAAACTCAAATTATTTTACAATTAAAAAATTATGTGGCTGATGAAGTACAGGGCTGAAGCCTGCCAGATCATGGCTAGTGCTCTTAGCATGCTATAAATCGTAAGTGTACAAATTTCTAGCCTTACAGGAAGACCGTTACTCGCAGGGTTCACTAGCTCTCCAGCTATAATATAAGGCGTCACGTGTGTGCGAGGAGGAATTCGAAAGCAGAAGCGCGCGCAAGCGTTTTGTACACGCTGAATCAATTTCGCAGTTCTAGACAGCAAACAGGACCCGTAAACGACATCACAGTAATTTAACTTAGATAAAACCAAAGACTCGCAAAGCATTATACGGACTTCTTCACTGATGTAGGGTCGAATCTTATATAAAGATTTTATTCTGTAAAAACAGTTACGCACACACTCGGTCACATGACCTTCAAAGCGAAGGTGTTTGTCTATGGTTAATCCAAGACTCTTTGCCTCCGTAACATGTTCCACGACTGCACCTCCCACATGAATTTTAAATTGAAAATCTGCAATTTTATTAAGTCCAGCCTTGGTGCCAATAAGCATATACTTAGATTTTCCAGGATTGAGAACAAGGGAGTTATTACTTATGTATGTTTAATCCATTGCTAAAGTGAAAAACCCCAGAGATCCAAAATCATTTTTTTAGGTACTAACTGGTGCCCGCGACTTCGTCAAGCTATCGTTATATTTTCCATAATTCGGACAATATCTTTATAAATATGTCTTATTCTGACTAATATTCTACATTATTGTAAAAAGTCATTAAAATCCATTTAGTATTTTTTGCGTAAAAGAGTAACAAACATACATCCATACAAACTTTCGCTTTTATAGTATTAGTAGGAGTGGGATATATTTGTTTATTTTCTCAACATAGTACTACATATCTGGAAAAATGTGGCGGAGTGCACATTAGTGACGTTGTTAATAATATATTCAGGATATCCATACGTCGACGTGGAGCAGCTACTTGGCGAGTGGAGTCACGCTTGGTTTCTGGTTGGATTTCATCTGTGTGCTGTATCTAGCTATTGTGATAGTGGCCTTCCTCGTCATTGATAGTAGTAAGTTTAGTTTAGTGTATCCTTATAAAGTAGATTTAGACCGTAGACCGCATCGTCACTTAACATCAGGTGAGATCGCGGTCAAACGCTTGCATAAGACTTGTAAAAAAAAATAATTAAAAACATATGTTTCTTTTAACCTACATGATCAAATGCTATCATCGATTTATATAAAAAAGGTATTCTGTGAAGGTATACAAAAACACTAGAATATTTCATATTTCTCTTCATTTATATAAAAATGCAGAGAGCAAAAATAGTTTGACCCCGACGTGATTTGAACACGCAACCTTCTGATCTGGAGTCAGACGCGCTACCGTTGCGCCACGGAGTCGCTGATGACTGTGCTTCAAATTAAATACTCGGTGTTGATAGATCAATATACATCCAAAACTGATATACGATTACGCTATATCCAAAAAAAATTGATGAAATTAATCAGCTTAGGAATGCAAAATACAATGGTTCCTCCATTCGGTCCTTTGTTTAGCAATAGTCTTTGTTAAAGGGCCAATTTGTAAATGTGTTACAACTTTAATCTCATCGATGGCCTGAGGACGTAAAAGGGTAAAATTATCATTATTGGAGCCGTCTGAGCACATCCGGTCCTTTTAAGAACTGGCAGCTTAGATTTTTTAACACTTCTTTCTTATAAAGAAAATTGAAGTCACGAATGTTTTTTTAGTATCAAAAGTATTTGCACCACCTTATTGACTCTAGATTTTCGGTATCTTTTTGTCAAATTTATTATATTAAAGTTTGAGTTAACCTGCTAGTTTATTTAGATGTAGAAGTCCATCACACTACACAAAACTAGCATGCTACCTTATCTGACGTGCTGTATATAGCGTGGTGCTATGGAGGCGAGCACTAATAAATGTGAGAATCGTAACGCGAAACAGTAACGTATTTGATATACATTGCGCGTCAACATCAGCTTTACTGACGAACGTCCAGGCGTTAGCGTGCAGTGTAATTCGATTACGTTACGATAACAATTGTCACATTTCTTCGTGCTCCCTCAGGTGTATTATAAGCCTATCTTTGTATTATATAACGTTGATACTGATTAATATTTGAAACTATCATGGGGTTTGAACATAATATAGATACATATACATAAATAAATAAATAGTAACGGACATTTCACACATCACACCCTAATAGTTTTCTTCGTCAAGTTCGCAATTCGACCCGTGATTATGAATGCAACTGTGCCGAAATATCGTCAATAATCAAACTCACAAATCTTAATACTGTCTGCTCTTGTACTACCTATGTATTCATTTCAAATGTATTTACCAGAAACTATATTCTCCGGCAACGTGGGCTTGGCAATATCACAGACGCTGATTCTAACCGGAATGCTGCAGTTTGGCGTCAGACAAACCGCTGAGGTCATTTCGCAGATGACTAGTGTTGAGCGGATACTACAGTACACGCATATTGAACGAGAACCAAAGTGGGAGAAAGGAGGTGAGATCAGTAGCTCTACCATGAGTTTTTACTATACTATATATACTATATATACTATACTCGCTAGCGTCTGTAGTTAAAAAAATGTATGAAGATTTGTACAGCGCCTCTAGCGGATAGTTGGGTACTAAAATTCGTAATACTAATATTGACGTAACTACTGTAGTAAAGTCAGGCGATTTTACTGTGACAACTCATGGTAGAGGTAGGTACAGGTCGTCTCATAAGGACCATGGAGTTCGTTATATGGATATGCGGTCTATCGTCAGACTTGATGTATTGATTACCATACGTAATGATGACATAAAGTCAACGCTAACTTTTAATAAGATAGGGGGATGGTCTACCATTAGAACATTATTAGATATTATAAACATACGTGTGTTTTGTATGTGACGTTAGACTCTTGTAGAGTATGACTAAAAATCCTGCACAATATTAAAATGGTTTTTAAATAGTGGTAGGTAAAAATATCGTAAATATATAAAAACATACATTTTGAGAACTAAGACATTTTTCAATATTAGGAGTAGGTTCTGTTAAATTGCCATATGTTTTCACGGACATTTCACACATCACGCTCTAATCCCAAACTTAACATAGCTTGTACTATGGGAACTAGATTTCTCATAGAATATTTTTGACTTCTGAATTTTTGCAGAGCGAGAAACAACCAAGGGCTGGCCGTCTCAAGGCCGGATCGAGTTCCGAAACTGCTACATGAAATACATGCCAGAAGACTTGCCCGTCCTAAAGAACCTGAACTTAGTTATCGAAAGTGGATGGAAGGTCGGAATAGTGGGACGCACTGGCGCTGGAAAATCTTCGCTCATCTCATCACTATTCAGACTTGCGATTGTGGAAGGAGAAGTCATCATCGATGGCGTTGATACTACATACTTAGCTTTGCAGGTAATAAGCTACAATGAAGTGCTATGTGTGGTAAAAAAATTAATGTCAATATTAAGTTCTAAATTGTTTAATAACTAATGTTATGCCAACACACTAGTTCTACTAAGACCTGTAGATTGCATATTCATAATACCTTATTAGTGTGTTTTTTAATTCAAATTAAATAACTTTTGAAACCAACATTTTGTAGCAGTAGAATTTTCGATGCATAATTCCAAACATGATAATGAATTGTGAATTAAATATCTTTTTCAGGAATTGCGCTCAAAAATCTCCATCATACCTCAAGAGCCAGTGCTCTTTTCAGCAACAGTGAGATACAATTTAGACCCATTCAATAACTATGATGATGATCAGATCTGGAGGGCGTTGGAAGCTGTAAGTTTGTATACACAATATTTAATAAAATATTTTTAAAACAAGCTCGTGAAAAATCTCATGTCTATGAGTCAGCAACCACTAAGAAAATCCTTGATTTTTTGATACTGGATTATTTATAAATTTCTATATTCGTTTTCAGAATTAATCCATTAATTCGCTAAGAATTTCTTGCCATGAAAACATTTCCCTACTTCAAGATTCATCGAAGCCGGTCGTTCGGTTGAATGACAACTGAAATAGATTTTCAGTAGGTATAATGGAATGACATCATGTGATTTATTTCAGGTTGATTTAAAAGCAGCGGTGCCAGCACTGGACTTCAAAGTGTCGGAAGGCGGCTCGAACTTCTCTCTCGGGCAGCGCCAGCTCGTGTGCCTCGCGCGCGCCATCCTGCGCGGCAACCGCATCCTCGTGCTGGATGAAGCCACTGCGAATGTGGATCCTAAGTAACTAGCTTTTACGTTAAAAAGATTTTATTTCAACCAATATTGTCCTGCTACTGGGGTTTTTTTTACACCTTGGGTTACATAATTAAAGTTTTAGTAAGGCTCCCTATTTTTTTTGAAAATATAATATAGCCTATGTTCATCGCAGATAGTATAGCTTCACAACGGTGAAAGAATTTTTTAAATCGGTCCAGTGGTTTCGGAGCCTATCGATGCAAACAAACAAACAATCAAATCTTACCTCTTTAGTTCTTCCTTATTAGTTTAGAAAAATATATTTTTAAAATATTAATTCAAATGAAATTAACAATAATTAAAGAGCATTCAAGCTTCACCTAGATCATATTATAAACTCATATTCGTTATTAAAATATTCTTCATTCCGTAAAACCACAAGGTTGATTCGTCGAGTGAACAATCGTATTATATTTAGGTGATTCTAGGTGCTAATTCCACGCAATAAATAAAGTTTATGACAAGTTTAAACATAAGGCAGAGTGGATATTTTTATAATATCATTATCCAACAGACATTTTCAAATTTATATTAAACGTTTACCTCAACGTCAGTAATTAATAATATTTTTATTTTTCAGAACTGATGAATTCATCCAGCGAACAATAAGAACATGGTTCGCTGACTGCACGGTCCTCACGGTAGCACATCGACTGAACACCATCATGGACTCGGACCGAGTCATGGTGATGGACGCCGGCCGACTCGTCGAGTTCGACCACCCTTACAAACTGCTTGCCAACCCCGAAGGGTACTTCACGAAGATGGTCAATGAAACTAGTGATAAAATGTCGACGCAACTCAACGAGGTCGCGAAAAACACTTTCATTAATAACGGTGGAGTTATTGAATAACTTGTTTCGGTTCAATTTTATCTACGCATCGTACAATACACATCATGATGAACCTCTATCGGTCTATAGCTGAACGTAGGTCTATAAAGACACACCACTGAGCCTATAATTTAACCTATATCGGTATCGGAACCTACATCGGTCTATAGCTGAACGCAGGTCTACAAAGACAGCACTGAGTCAAGTCTCAACTTAGCTCTTCTAATCCAGTGTTTAGTTGACAGAAAACGCGGTCTTCACTGTATAATTAATTTGTTCTAACGATTGCCGGTTCTAACTTCTACAGCCAACAGGATCACTACTATTTCAACTTGATAATCTGATGACTTCATACATTACACGTTACAAAAATACTACACCTTAGTTAAAACTGGACCTAGTAAGGTATTTAGTCAAATAAGCCCTATAGAGTGATGCATTGGTTATGACTATGAGATGTATCTATTATACAGGGTGTAACAAATGAGGTGGACCAAAAGCAAAAGGGCGATAGGGGAGCTCAATGGCTATCCATATAACCCCCATGTATGTTCAGCGATATTCAGTCGTTCAAAAGTTATTCCCACTTTTATGATTTTTTTTTTCATTAACAAATTTTAGGTTAGATTTCCCAAGTACACCCAAACTATTAGGGCTACAAGCGTAATTTTTTTACACCTTGTAGCTTAATAGTAGACCTTTCGTATTACAATACCAGTTTGAGTCGTTATTTGATTGATTTCCAAATAAAAAATAATCTTTACAGAAAAATCCGAAATCTGAACTTCCGCGAGAAACTTTAGGAGCAATTTAAAAAAAAAACTTGCTGAATATTTTTTTCTACAACCTATCTTAAAAACTTCCTCCATTTATGGAGCAGTTACCCTGAAAATTTCATAAGGCTAGTACACAAGCATCATGTTAATAGGTGAACTCAAGTGTTGTAAAAGTGCTGAAATCAACGGTTCAATCGACCAACACGATGGTCCGGGCAAGTCTCAGATTGTATGCCACCCCTTCTAATCAATTGCTCTTGGTATATTCTAGCAGCCTCTCGAGCGTTTCCTTGAGCCATGACAATAACACATTTCTGCATATCTACGAGGAGAATATGGCATGATACACTAATCGCAAAGTTTGTATAGTCCGTAAGCGCGCCGTTTTCGTTAAAGTACAGATAATACAAATTCAGACTCCTGAGTGGCCGTACTTTTTTAACCTCCGACTCCAAAATAAGATTTAAAAACTAAAACCCGACTACGAAAAGCTAGGAAAGAACTTTAAAAATTTTTTTTAAAAACTTTTCTTCTTTAAAAGCAGAATTTGTTTTTTTTACCTAAAACAGATATTTTTAATTAACTTGGTTGTAGTCGGAGGCTAGTTATGTAAAAGTACATAATACTAAGCATCCGACTAAACCCGTGATGAAGTAAAATAAGTCAAGAAACCAACAGTAGATTAGGTGTGATATTTAAAAAGTTAAACTTGTTATCTAGCTTTTCGTAGTCGGGTTTTAGTTTATAATCATAATTTTTGTATCAGGGGTTAAAAGAAGCGCGGCCACTCAGGGGTCTTAATTAGGATGATTTTTACTTTAACGAAAACGGCGCGCTTACGGACTATACAAACTTTGCGATTAGTGTATCATGCCATATTCTCCTCGTAGATATGCAGAAATGTGTTATTGTCATGGTGTAGCTCAAAGAAACGCTCGAGAGGCTGCTAGAATATACCAAGAGCAATTGATTAGAAGGGGTGGCATACAATCTGAGACTTGCCCGGACCATCGTGTTGGTCGATTGAACCGTTGATTTCAGCACTTTTACAACACTTGAGTTCACCTTTTAACATGATGCTTGTGTACTAGCCTTATGAAATTTTCAGGGTAACTGCTCCATAAATGGAGGAAGTTTTTAAGATAGGTTGTAGAAAAAAATATTCAGCAAGTTTTTTTTTTAAATTGCTCCTAAAGTTTCTCGCGGAAGTTCAGATTTCAGATTTTTCTGTAAAGATTATTTTTTATTTGGAAATCAATCAAATAACGACTCAAACTGGTATTGTAATACGAAAGGTCTACTATTAAGCTACAAGGTGTAAAAAAATTACGCTTGTAGCCCTAATAGTTTGGGTGTACTTGGGAAATCTAACCTAAAATTTGTTAATGAAAAAAAAAATCATAAAAGTGGGAATAACTTTTGAACGACTGAATATCGCTGAACATACATGGGGGTTATATGGATAGCCATTGAGCTCCCCTATCGCCCTTTTGCTTTTGGTCCACCTCATTTGTTACACCCTGTATATTACCGGCATTTAAAAAAGTAACTTCTAAATTAACTATTTTTATCAAAATCATTATGCATATCTATTTCGAATAAGGAAGTGTTTCTTTATTACAGAGTTTTGAATTTTCTCTGATTCATGCCAGTAGATTATGTAGTTAGTTATTTTATGTATGTTGATGATTCCTTGAATTAAATAATCAAAATAAGTAATCTTTCGGAAAATACATTGTGTGTAAAATGTAATTAAATACGATTGATAGACGTAGTTTGTGCATGTTAGTCTGAAAGATATCAACCTATACTAAGACGTTATTTTTAAAAATAGTTCATATAATAGTAATTAAAGTACCTAATGACCCATGCCATGTCGGATGGGTCTTCATTTAAATTTTGATGCATTTTTGTATATTTTTTTAATATATTTTAGGTAGGTGTTAAGATGTTAAGTGTAAGCAGTAATCACAAACAAGTACCTACTTTGATTTATTGACAAACAGTCATGTATATCCTTTATTCATAATGTAAGTACTTACCTACATAAACAAAATGTGTAAATTCTGGTAAGATACCTAATCTCACAAGTTCCGTAGGTAGGTACTTATAAGGATATAACATTTTAAATGGCCGTTCAGGTTGTCACGAAATAAAAACAATCTATAAGAATAGAAGTATATTTATTTATTTCATTTTCCCATAAACATGTAATTGTAAAGGATGCAACTATTCCATAGAATATAAATAACCGGTAGATACACTTATAGAAAGCAATAATACTCTAGTTCAGTACAAGAACTAGTATATTATAACTTGGAAGTAACGTTTTTACTATGAAAGTATCCATTCTAAGTGAGCCGAGGGCTTAGTCCGAGCTTGCATTTTAAAACTCCCTACTCTCGAGCCGAGAGTCGTCTCTCGGATCTCTCTCTCTATTTCATACAAAAATACAAGGACATCCGAGAGACGACTCTCGGCTCGAGAGTAGGGAGTTTTAAAATGCAGGCTCGGACTAAGCCCTCTGATGCAGCTACGAAACGCTTCGATAGCTCTTTATTTCGATCTCTACAACCTACGCTGCGACAACTTTGTGCCACTATTTGGGGAATTACTGGAATGATTCGAACTCATTAGGGAATGGCTAGCAATTAGTACGTTGATAAATATCCGCGTTTTGGGCAGAAACTTCATTATTATACCATCAGTCTAATCCGTAAACAGTTATTTAAATACGTTGCCGGATTTCTTAGTCTTCTTTCGCTTTGGCTTGGTTAGTCCTGTCGCATCATCGAGGTAAGTCTGTAACATTATTTCAAATATTATTTAGTGTCCTACCAATTTTACAATTAGAACATTTTACTTACAATTTCCTAGTAGTCAAATAGAAATCAGGGGCCAAGGATTATAATAAAAGGACCTCACTCCTGTCCTGCGCCCTGCCTGATTTCAACCATTGCCCTCATTGTCTATGGTTCACTCGCTGGGGTCCTGCCTGTCCCATCTGTGTCATCAGTCAATCCTAATCCTAACCTAGTCTGTGGTAACATCCTACTAGTTTGTGTCTGTTCTGTGGTGTTTCCTATTCTATCGGCTGTTTGTTCTAATTTTGCGGGATATTGCATTATCATTTTGTTCGTCCCCTATCGTGTTCTCTGTGTTTACTTGGTTGAAATTTTACTAGGATAGTGTGAATTTATAAAAAATCCTTCTCCGTAAGTAACCTTAGTTTCTTGATCCTCACTCTTTTACTACACATTCGTAATGCGTCCCGTAACAAGTTGTTTGTTGTTTCAGCACCAGTAACATGACATCTAATGCAATTAGTACTCCACCGTCGGCATCTTGGGCTCAGAGAAGCTCTCGAGTTTTTATAAAATTCAATGTCGAATGTGAAAAGCCTGACATTACCATTGAAAAGAAATCAGTTTCTTTCAAAGGCACATGTGCCCCTGACAACAAGCTTCATGAGGTTATCATTCCACTGTATGCTGAAGTAGATCCTGAAAAGAGTAACTTTCGCAATAAAGGCCGCCTGATTGAAGTGTGTCTTACGAAAGACAATCCAGACGAGCCATTTTGGCCCGCTCTAACAAATGATAAGAAGAAACACCACTGGCTCAAAGTAGATTTTGAGCGCTGGCAGGATGAGGATGATGAAGGTGCTGCAGGAGATAACTTTGATGATATGAATGATTTATTTTCCAACAAAATGGAAATAAGTGATGGTGTTGATGACAAGGATGACTGCAGCTCAAGTGAAGAAGAAGATCTACCCGATGTGCAGTAGACAATCTCAAGAGTATTTAATGATAGCCAAAAATACATCAGCTAGTTTAGTACTTATGATCTAATCTAATATAATTATGGACAATTTTGTGCTTTTATACAAGAGTAGTGAAGTGTAGCTGTTGTTTTTAGTTTAGCTTTCAAGTGGTTTTGTGAATTTTATGATTAAACTTCAAGTAACTAAATTGCTGTAGATTACATACAAAGTGAAACACAATTTGTGACTTGAAGTTTAATTTGCTTGTTTAAGTTCAATGTACAATTCATATGTACAGCTCTGTTCAATGTTGGTATTGTACCTAGTACCTTACCTATTTACATATTTTGATTTACTGAAAGAGAGAAAAATATATTAGTAACATAGCATTGTTTTATGGTTGGGTGTATGAGTAATGTGCAAAAACTATAAGATTCTTATCTATAACAACTAGTGCCTTTGTGGCTGGTAGTTCTAAAGGTGTTATTTGCTTGTACAAGTTAATTGTTTCACCAACAAAATATACCTATTTTCTTCATTTTTAGTTTTTGTAAATTTATACATATAAGTAACTAGGTTGCTTGAAGGTCATTCCAAAGCATTGCTTCTAAGCAGATGTGTATATCTTTGCAAATTGTAATAAAATTGGGTTCTAGTGATAAAATATCAGAGCCATCCTCACATAATTCCATATAAATTGGTGGTCTTTTATCTGTAATTTTTATCTGCAAGTTGCAAGGTATTTGTAAAATTAAATATTTGACCAACTGAAAATTAATACTCAATAGAAATCAGTAGGCTCACAATCAGTTGTTTTAAATATTTACTCTGGGTTTAAGTTTCAAAAAGGAAAGTATCTGCTAGCTAGATATTTATATTTGTATGTATTTTAGATCTTAAAGTGGCTTAGTTATTCTCAACAGGTCAAGTGTCAACTTAGCAATCTTAGATGCTAATTATTTAGATTGGTGACTGCTAGTAGCGTCACGTGAATGCATTCGTGCGGCCTTGTTAACGAATGTTATTTGAAGTTTATGCAACTGCATTTATTTAAAACATTAATATACTTTGTATTTCCCATAGTTTTGTTTTTGTTGTAATCCTTAATTATGTATGTAGATACCTATCTCCATTAGGTTAGAGTTCGGCGTGACTAACTGTAAACTGTTTTATTTTACTTTGAACTAATTAGTATCTCAATAAGAAATTCGCTGGTTCAAGACATCTTGAGCAACTAGAAGGTACTTTGACCATAGATTTGGATATGCAAGGATTAGGTACTTTTTTTTCTAACTTCCTTACATCACTATAGAATCACGTCAACCATTTGGTGATGTCAAAAACAGAAATTAACATTGTTCTAACAAAAACCCACCCCCAAACCTAACCACTTAAAAAACATGATCTAAATTACGTGTAAACACAATGAATAAATAAAATGGCTTCAGATTAACCACTTAGGATGGGACAGCTAGAAGCTAAATCATCTACAAAAATGGCCAAAAGCGCCAGCTCAACAGTGAAGAAGGCTTCATCAAGTTCAAATAAAGCTGCGAAAGGCAAAGGAAAAGGTGTTCCGAGTCAAGGCCTAGATTTTTCAGACCCTAAAGTACTAGCTATTGTTGGCCTTATCGCCATCCTCGCATTACTGCTCTGGTACGGGTACAGCAACGGCTGTCTACGACGACGACGTCGCAGAAGCTCTTGTTAGTTGCGGTACAAATGCAAGTTAAATGGAATCTTCGACGGAGATTACCGAAAATGCAAACGCAGCCATGAAAAGAGCGTCTGGTTCAGAAGGTACTGATAGTAATGGTAATCTGAAGGAGTTGTTGAACCTCGCGGACCCTAAAGTGCAAGGGATGCTGCTGGTGGCTCTACTAGCGGTCCTCTCACTGGCTCTCTGGTACGAGTTCTCGTACGGATGCTTATGTCGTCACAGAAGGAGGAGACCCAGACGATCTTGCTGTTCCTAGACTTCCTAGTAAGTTACGATATCTATCAAATTTTGATTTTACAATGCTTCCTACTTTCATAAGTATTACTGTTGTACCTACCTATGTAATAGATGATTATAATTTTGTATCAGACAATTTAGAATGTTAATAGGAAGAACAAAGAAAAAAACTGTTTATACTTAATGTATTTTTATTGAAGTAGATACCCTAATCATACACTTAATTAATGAACCTTATGACGAACAATCACGTAAGTATTTATTACTTTCAGATTTAACATGACTGTATTCTCATCAGATAAATTGAATATAAAATGTGTGGAAACAATTGAATCTAATGGTCTTATCATTACTTCATCGGGACGCCGCAGACATTTACCCTGAAAGAGACAAACATGTTAATATGTATCTACAAAAGTACTAAAATATAAATAATATAACACAGTTAACAGCAAGTAATATTTATTATATAAACAACAAATAAGTACAATTATCGATGTGGATGTGCGATAGAGAAACAAGGGTTCGGATGTTAACTTTTTTTTTTTTTCTTAAATGCTGGATAATTTACACATCATCTAGCCCCAAGCTAAGCAGAGCTTGTGTTATGAGTACTAGAAGACTGACATACTTAATACATTTCATAGATAGATATTTTTTATTATACTTACATATAAAATACCCAGAACAACCGGAATAAACATTTGCAGATCGTACAAACATTTATCCCAAGGCGGGAATCGAACCCGCAACCTTCGCGTCGCAGGCGGACCTTCGCCCACCGCGCCACATCGGTCGTCATTTTAACTTATCAGCCATGACGGCCGAATCCAAGCATGGCCCTATTATCAATAACTTTGGGTACACAAAATGATAAAGCACGTCAAACGGAGTATGTATAATTATTTAGTGACCTATAGAATGTTTTGATACACTCGCAGTGTAGCTCTCATTGAAAACTGTAGTGTCTAACTCTTGCTCACGATATCGCTGGAGTTTCGATAGAAGGCCGAAAACATGAACAAACTTTAATTATTTTTGTAAACTAGAAAACACTGACCGAAAACGAAAGAAACGTTTTTCTTGTTTATTTACTACTATAAAGTTGGACGAGCACTATCAGTTCGTTTCCACACTACTCAAAACTAGATGTTGTTTTCATTGTAATTTTCAACAGGATTTTGAACACTCCAAGATGAGAAGTGTTCAAGTTGTTGGTACCTTTATTATATTTAATTACCTTGAACCTCAGTTTGTGTGTCCCAACCGAAACCTCCACCAGTTGACCAATCGTCGACTTGGTTCTCGGTGTCATCGTCAGTTTTGATCTGATCCTCAGCTTCTAAGCAACATACACAATATATTTTGGTATCAAATTTAGGTACTTGACTACTAATAACTAGTAGTAGACATTTTCATAATTAGTCGATAAGGAGGGATGCACATACATATTTGGTTAGTGTGGTACCTAATGCTAGATATATCGGCTTGTGCCATCATTATTATTATGAATATTGATTAAATGTTATAACATTTTTAATCAAGTGACTTGATGGATTTCATATTATGCTGTGTTGGGTGTAATATTAATTTTTATTTAAAATAATATATATAAATACAATTGTACTCCAAAATGTCTACCTGTTTGAACGACTTCGGCGACTTCGGCGAAGGCGTTAGTGTCGTTCACAGTTTCTTCCCCGATTTCTGAGAATTGATACACATCGATTTTTCATTCTATATCGAGGTGAAATAGGACGAAACTAGCATAAGTACAAAAACTAGTGAAGTTTTTCATTTCATATCTAGGTGAATATAGACAAAAACTAACTGACCAAAGAGTTATTTAATAGGAAATAAAAATAATTTACTGAATTTATACATTATACCAGGGGTCACCAATTAGTTTTGCTCGGGGTCCATTTTAAGAAATATAATGACCTTCGCGGTCCGCACATTTTATAAAAAAAATATTGAACATAGGTAATTTGACGACCGATGTGGCGCGGTGGGCGATGGTCCGCCTGCGACGCGGAAGGTTGCGGGTTCGATTCCCGCCTCGGGATAAATGTTTGTATGTTCTGCAAATATTTATTCCGGGTGTTCTGGGTATTATATGTATAATAAAAAATATCTATCTATGTATTATATTGTATTAAGTATGTCAGTCTTCTAGTACCCATAACACAAGCTCTGCTTAGCTTGGGGCTAGATGATGTTGTGTGGATTGTCCAGCATTATTTATTTATTTATTATTTAATTACGGAAAACAAAGGTATTATTATTTACATATCGATGAGAAAAGTGACATTCTTAATTGTTGATTATCTGTTTGATGTTTGGAGTGGAATTGGTGCAAACTATTGACATTACTTGTTACTTCGCCCGGAATTTTTCGAATTAACGTCAACAAAAATACTGCCTGGGATATATTTTTCGGTCCGCATACAATGGGTCGGCGGTCCGCATGCGGACCGCGGTCCGCCATTTGGTGACCCCTGCATTATACAATAGTGCGCTCAGTTGACTTGCCTCAATTTACTTGGATACGACGTTCTCAACTCCTGAATATTGTCAAATTAGTAAAAATTACTGTTACTGTACCTAATGATTTTTGAATTATTAATCCTGACATATATAATGGCTGTATATTATGATTAGGGTCCCGTACCCAAAGGGTAAAACTGGAGACTATTTCTAAGATAGCGGGACCTCAGAAATAGTCTCCCGTTTTACCCTTTTCACCGTTCGTCTGTTGTAAATTGTTTTGTAAAATCAAAACTTACTTTCAGCTTTCTTCTTGTCAGCTTCTCCTTTCATCATTTTAAGGATGTGTTGCTTCTCCTTTGTGAGATGTCTCTTTCCATTCAGATGACTCGTCATTTGCTCAGAACATGTTACAGTGGTCTGGAAAATAAAAAAACTTGTAACACTATGAAAAGAAGCCACTTGAATAATCTATTATACCATGTACAAATTTTCAGGCAAACTGATTAAATCTAGTACTAAGATAAATAACTAAAATAATAACTCAATAAATTCGTTATTATGTTTAAATAGACTATGGTTTAGATTCTAAGTACTCTGTAACAACGAAAAATAAATCGGTACCTTGCAAATATCGCAAAATAACTCGGACGAAGCAATTTTTTTTTCTTCGGGAGCTTTTTCTTCTGGCAAGCCTACTGTTTCTGGAGCAGATTTCAGTTGTTTCTTTTCACGTCGAATAAGCTGATCCCTGTTAACGAAGTTTGAGATCATTGTAATAAAAAAAAGACGTGTGGCTTCGGGACTGCTGCGGTAAAGTTATTGCATAGCATTTTTTTGCTGGATTACGCATGCGCAGTGTTAGGTTATTTCGTTACTGAATTTCTGGATTCGGTCTCCATGCTCAAGGTTCGCGATAGAAGCTATGCAATAATTTAAAAACACACACACATCGTATTTATTTCGTGTATAAAACGTCTATAAAACTCTCTTTAGCACCACTAGTCCACAAGATCATTGTAGAACAGATACAATGAAGTTTATGCTATCATGGACCGACTGATGATACACTGAATAATCAATTAAACAATTTCAACAATCGCAATTTTTGAACCGCATCTAGAGAAGCCTATCGTTCATGAATTTGAGGGTACAAAATATATGGACCCTCCAGGAGCATAATTATTTGAATTGAATAAGTTGAATAGACTATGAATACAAATTAATAGAATATACTTACACGCGTGGCTCCATTCCTGGTTGGAGCAAGATCGGATTTTTCGGTGCTTTGCGACCATCGACAATGCTGCAAACATAATTTATATATGAATAAAGTTGTTTGAACTAAGTTGCATCAATCAATAAATACACTGAATAATCATTTCATTGGACACGTATTTATATGAACTCAATATCAATACAACGTAACATAAGAGTTGACATACATTGTTTTTTTCACCTAAGAATAAATATTTTGTTGCTGTTCTTTTGTTTAACGGTAAAAGAAGGGTTTTGAGCACGTATATATATATAACAATCGTTAACGTAATGTATTAAAGACACTTACGGCCGGTTTCTGGAAACCCAAATCACGATTGATCCGAGTTTGACACATAGCAATTATTTGATTTTTTCGTTGATCATCATCAACGCCGTGTATCTCAAATATGTCACTGTTTCGATACGTTTACGAGTGTCAAATTAATTCTTGCTCACCCGGTCAGTCTACTTCTCTACCGTCAATTTGATTATGACGACGCTCGGGTCAAGTCGGTCCAAATTGACCCGATGTATAAAAAGTAGGTATGTACGTTACGTCACATACTCAAGGATAAAGCAAAAAGAGGAACAAAGTTTTTTTTTAATACTTACGCGCGATGAGACTTCCCAGCATAATGAGAATCGGCGTGCGATTGAGATGTGATTTGCACATCACATAGCTCACAATACAAGCTTCTAGCTTTCATTGGAATCTACAAAATAGATGATCATAACAAAAACATATCATTTTCAGAAATTTCATTCCCACCGCACAATTTGTACCCTTCAGGTATCGAATTAAACTATATTTTTTTAGACATTTAAAAAGTATCTTGAAAAGGTACCAAAGTTGCCTTGCTTTATTTCATTTGTCACAATTGAAAATTATTATAAATTTTTAAACTGTTGTACACATTGGTATTTTCTATGCATATTGTTTATTCCCAAATATATGGGTATTAATTTCTTAATTATGGATAGAATGCCAACAGTACAACAAATCTTAGTCATAAATAAACAAAAGGAAAGGCAATTTGATACAATGTAAGGTTCTATTTGATGACAGGAGTTCACACACTAAATAAAATAATATTTCCCTAACTTCTCCAGTCTCCACACCAAATTTTTAAACCTCTGTAGGCATATTTTTATCCTTCAAAATAATTAATAATAAATAAAAAATAATTATGTGAACTAATGAAGTCATCAAAATACCTATGGAAAATTACATTGTCAAATTGTCTAATTACCTCAACATTATATTTGCATGATTTGTGCAACGCTAAAAACTTTTTTTGCGCCTTGTAGTGATTTTTACAATTATAGTGAATTTTAGCTGAAAATTAAATAATAATATTAGTATACAAATTTATTATATTAAATATATCAAATGAATAGAATGTAACTTACCCATAGCGAATGACTCAAAATGCTGAGCACACAACCCGCAATATTCTAGCCCAATCATATCTAAAAGCTGTCGAGGCAATGGTTTTATGTATTCTGGAGAAATCTCGCATTCTAAAAACCATTTAATCAATAAATTTAACCAAATAAACATTATTTATCATAAACATTTAGATCTTGTTAAATATAAAGAAACAAGAATATGAAGATTGCTATTGGACACTATTAATTGTAACAGAAAGTTGATAATAATATGTATAAAAAATGTGGGCCTCATCTTTCTTTCATTACATTTTTTAAGTTTTGTTTAAAATACAATAACATATTATTGCAAACACATACTTTCCAATAACTTGGCACCTTTGTGCACAGGTGGTGGTGGTGGCGGCGGTGGCACTGGCCGCTGCGCTAGTTGGCCAATTGCTCCAAACCCTCTGCTCCTATTGGGTCCCGGAGGATATGGTCGAAATCTTACTGGCCCATACCAACCACCAGCTCCAAAACCACTGCCTGGGCCAAACCCACTACCAAATCCGTATTCACTGTCTGGTCCAAACCCGCTGCCCGGTCCATATCCAGTGACTGGATCATATCCACTTATCTTTGGATACCCACTGTCTGGTCCATATTCACTGATCTTTGGATATCCGCTGTCTAGTCCATATTCCTTGTCTGTTCTATTTCTGTTGATGGGTCCATATCCACCACCGGGTCCATAGCCACCTTTATAGTTACCATAGGCTTCACTGTACTGTACATTTCTGCCACTACAAAATTAAACACATAAAATTTTGAGCCTTTCAATAAATTGCTATAAATTTGCATTATTTACTGATAGAACCTACTCAAACTGGGTGCATCTTCACCATTTCCCATAAATATAATACTTGAGAAAAAACCAAAACATGAAGAATGAAACTTACATCTGTCCTCCACGAGGTCGCCTCATGAAGGGCATGGGGGGTGGTGTGGCCTGACCTAAGTTATCATTTTCATAGGAATCATCCCCAGCACCCTTTTCATTGTCTTTATCAACATCGAGAGCATAATCAAAATCACTCATTATCTGGAATAAAATGGCATAGTAAATAAATAAGCATGAAAACCTATCCAGAATTTAAAGCTGCATTATCAATGTATCATCACAGTACCCCTTTTATCCACTGCAGTATGTAGGTAATTCATTTATTTATTTTTTTATTTTTTATTCCACAAAAATTATACAAAGGGCGAACTTAATGCTAAAGCATTTTCTACCAGCCAACCCAAGTAATTAAATAATTACGATCGCTGTTGATCGATCGATGTTTTAAACTGACTCAAATTCAAGCCTCCTTGGCTTCTGAGTTTGAAAATCCTATTACCTTGAAAGAGTATGTTCACCTTATTTAGCACTAGCTGTTGTTCATTAAAACCATAAAATTGAATACGGACGTAGTTTTGTTCATCTGCACAATATAACGAAAATGATGATAACAAACCATACCTCTTTTGCCCACGTCGACTGATCAAGCGAAAATCATAATAAGGTATTTGTTAATTCACTGACTATATAAACAGCTAAAACTGGTTGCTGTGCTGTGTAAAAATAGTAAAAAAAGTGCTTATTACAAACTTAACTTTTACCGAGCGTTTGGAGAAATTTTCCATTCACGCGTCCAGAGCGGTCAAGGACAATGCATCGTCCTGTCCAAGCGTTTTTTGCAAACCTTTGTTTACGTTCGGACGCGACCTTGTCAACAAGATCGTCTCTTGTTTAAAAACTACGATAGCTATACTGACATAAAAAATACTGACGGAAAGGTAGAAGAATGCGGAATCTAATTAGAATAAAAGAAAGTCTAATCAGAATAAAATCTTATTAGAATAAATGCGTACATTTTGAATTTAACAAAATTGGAAGATATTTTCCTTATTTATTTTTTCCTTGTAAAATTAATAAGTTCTAGTAAAGTATGACTTTATTATAAAAAAGTAGATTATATAACCTTTCAAATGATACCAAAATCTTTATCTAAGCATTTTAATTTCTATCCAAATAAAATACAACTACCTTCGTACTACTCACAAGGTCGGCGGGTCTCCGGCGGCGAATAATCTGTTAATCAAGACACATCTTCATAAAATATACTGTAAATATCTTTAAAATATGTATACAGTAAAACAATCTATCGATTTGAACAATGATTTTCCAAATATCTGTTGAATAAATGATAAAATAAATTACTGAAATCAACAAATTAGTGTTTTTTTTACAACGTCGTACCTTTCAAGTTGAATAATCAGTCTCGATCTTTTGGAAATGCCGTAACTATGCATATTTCCTAAAGCTTACACCTTCACAAGTCACTTGATACCCAATAATCATAAAACTGAGTAGTATAAACACATTAATCAACTCACTTTGTGTAAACAATGAGCGGCCATTGTTTACGTTCGGACCACCCACGAACTTTTTTATTTTTTTGCTCGAAAATTTTTGTTGCCATATATAGGAACGAATGACTCTAGGAGATGGATAATTTATTAGAGAGTCATCTAGTAACGGGTTTCAGTACTAATTTACACTGCATTCATTGAAATCATAGTAAAACTAAACCAAGGTCACCTGGGGACTGTAGTCACCACGGACGCGTGAGCGGAAAATCTTCGGGGTGACTGTAGTCACCGTGGACGCGTGAGTGGTTAGAGGTGCCAACTATAACATTTTGTCACAGCATATTTTATTTTCCCAAATCTCATTGAAAAATTCATCACCAAATTGAGGCCCTCGTGAAATATTTTATTTCAGTGGTTTTGCTATCCGTTTGTCTAATTTTGCTATGTAAACCGTACCTAATGCGAACCGAGAACCGAGCTATGTGAAATGAAATGATATGATAATGAAATGATATTTATTGTTTGTAGAAACTAGGTAATTACATTGGTCTTAATTTAGTCTTCATATCTCTAGTTCAGCCTGAGGCTTACAAAGAGATGTGCAGATCTTTATCATCGTAAGATGACCATCGTTTACATGCTGATACATACATGTATTTACATAAATTACTGTATCTTGGGTACGTTTCCGATTGGTACTGATTTGGACCAGTTGAATTGAACTAAGATAAAGTAGGTAGCTCAACTGTTTCTTATGTATTTTATATGCCTATATACATTTTGTAAATACTGTAATAGTCGTAACGTAAGTTAATAAATAACTATTTTTGTAAATTACTGTAAGAATATATTCTACCAAAATACCCTATGTTTCTGAAAACACCCTTTAATTTAGGTGGCTTAAGTAGTTGTGAACACTGCTTTTCGGCTTTCTTCTTGCAATAGTTACTCGATCAAACGAGTCTGAAAACTAAAACGCGAATTTTGTATGGAGCATTTATATTAATTTCCAGTATTCTTTGTCAAATTCTAGAAAGCTAGGAACTAAAAGTAGTTTCGTAGCTTAGAAATAAGCAGTTGTTCCTGCTCATTATGCGCGCATCGCACACAACACAACGCACCAAACAGGGTCATTTCACTCGTATCTTACATCAAGACCAACCTCAAGATTTTGAGGGATTTATATAGTTGAGTACAATAACTGTAGATGTCGCCACGTGTTTTTTATTTTGTTATTTTGTGATGGTATTACTATTTTAATGGCAACATTTGGCAAACTTTTGCGTTTATTTTCACGCAGAAAATGAAATTTAGTAAAATTCACCAGCTTGATTAATTTATTGATAACAAATTCTAAAAATAATCTAATTGTAAAAAAACTAATGCCATTAATGATCATGTGATTATTTTTCTATAAATTAAGGGCTCATTCATTTCTAGCTGTGGCATTTGATGAATGATTCCCTGTTGACACATTAATTGACAGTAACGGAACGTGGCGCGCACGTCAGTCAGCCAGCCACAGCCGAGCCGCCATTTTTTTTATTCGCCGTGTTCCGTTGTTTGTTGTGTGGTGGTTGTGTGTGTCTGTGCGTGTGTTGTTTTTGATTTTCTTCTTCTACTTTTGCTTTGCCTTTGGATTTCGATGACCCTTACAACTTTTGTTTTGACCCTCGCAAAACACTTTGGACTCTGATTTTATGCCTGACGATTTGGATACTGTTGGAACGGGACATGGCTGCTTCTGCTAGGAGTTGTTGTGTTTCAACATGTGGTAAATCGCGTAAGTATTTATTACTAATTCTAATAAAGTAAATAATAATAAATAAAATAATAAAATGCTGTTGGGAGTATACTTACTGCATTAGATCCGGAATATGTTTTCAAAAATAGAAAAATATGCCATGATCATTTTGAAGTAAAATATTTGACACGGTCTAGAATATTGAATAATAATAGCCGTCCCAACTTTACACATGCAAGGTATTTTTTTTTGTTTGAATTATCAATATTTTATCTGACTGTGGATTTGCATGCGTGGTACCTACCGGGATAAACGTAGTCTGTGTTATTCCAGGTCATAAACAATATGTATTCCAAGATTTAGGCAAAACTGTTCAGCTGTTTTAGCATGATTGAGTTTATTATTCTTTAATATTTATTTTTATATTGTCTTCAAATTCCAATTTTTCATTTTTACAGTGTGTCATGTCAAATGAAGGAAGTGGCAATGAGAGACATTACTACCATAGATTTTGCAGCTAGTAATTTGGAAGTTTCACAGCCCATGGCTCCCGCTACTTCTAAAGTAGATCCTGTACCCAGTGATTTGAAAGTTTCACAGCCCATTGCTACCTCACATCATTTGAAACCCATGGTCTCCACTACTTCTAAAGGTAATTTAGCTTCAGTCATTAATCATTATCATTTTAGTACCTACATAGTCTAATAGATAGGTATTAGAAATAAAAATTGTATTGTTAGGAAAAAAAATGTTGTGTTTGCTCTCTGCAATAGCATTGATGACTGATATTGGAATAAATTAATTGCAGGGATCAGATTCGTTAATGACAAAAGAAGTTTGTTACAAATGCTGAAGAAAGAAATCAGAAAAAAGAATTCTGCAACACGTCTGAATAAGGCACTAAAATTATCAGAAAAGATCACTTTTCAAACTACTTTGAAAAAGTTTACGAGCCTGGCAGCTATTTTTATGGCAATGCAATTCCGAGAAATTACAAAGAAGAAGATGGGTAAAACATTTACAGAAAAAGAAAAAATTGTTGCACTGAGCATTTATAAACAGGGACCAAGACGTTACAGGCAGCTTAGTAAAATATTTGTACTACCCTCTCCGCTAACATTGAGCAGATTAATAAAGCGAGCAGATTTAAGAGCAGGAATCAACGAAAACTTGTTCAATGTGATGCGGAAAAAAATTGAAAAAATGAAACCTGATGACAAATTGTGCATATTATTATTTGGCGAAATGGCGATATCCCCTAATTATCAAAACAATCAAAAAAAATATAAAATATCTGGTATGTTTACAAGTGGCATAACCACTCAAAATAAAATTGCAGACCACGCATTAGTTTTTATGATAAGAGGTGTATTAAGAAATTACAAACAGCCTGTGGCTTATACATTTTGCTCAGGCAGTACTAAAAAAGCCGAACTAGCCATGTTAATAAAAACTGTCACACGAAAATTGCACAGTGTGGGGTTGCGGGTTTTGGCTACAGTGTGTGATCAGGGAGCCGCCAATGTGAGTTGCATCAACCATTTGATCGCGGAAACAAAAGAAAAATATTTAAGAAAAGGAGAAGAACTCCGAAGAGACATCTTTGAAATAGATGATGAAGAAGTAATCCCACTTTACGATCCGCCGCATCTTATTAAAGGCATTCGAAATAATCTATTGGACAAGAATTTAAAATGCAAACTAAATGGAGTTATCAAAATAGCAAAATGGGAACATTTAATTAAATTACACGAAGAAAACCCTTCATATTCAGGAATGAAATTGTTAAAAAATTTAACAGAGGATCACATTAACCCCGAAAAATGCAAGACGAAAGTGAAGCTTGCTACACAAATTTTCAGTCAAAAGGTTGGAAGCACAATGGGTTATTTGGCAGGTAATAATATTCATATATTTTATAAAAAATAAAAAAATACTTGCAGAGTATGTCAAATCAAATACATATTATTTTCAACCGTGTTACACTGACCATCATCAATAGAGGACTTTAGTCTCTGACCTTTCAGTCTAAGGATTTAAAGCTTAATTCTACAGACTATATTGCCTTTTTCTAATAGCGAATTTTTTTATGTTTCAGTTAAACATATTTTACCAATAGAATGCCGACAGACCGCGGACATATTACTGTTCTTTGACGAATTGTTCGACTCTTATAATGGAAGCCAGGTCAATTCTAGGAAAAGAAGCGGAAAGCCATTGCTGCGAGGTTTAACACCAAAGTCAAGACATAATGCTACGTGGACAAAAGCAAAAGATGTTTTAAAATCCATGAAATATTTAAAAAATAATAATGAGGTCGAGATTCCGTCCATAAATAACTGGTTACATACTGTACAAAATGCAGAATATTTGAGAGATGTTTTGTTTAGTAAATACAACATTAAATCTATATGGATGAGACATTTCAACCAGGACCCGCTCGAAAATTTCTTCAGAAGCATTCGGAGTCATGTCTTCAGAAATATAAGCCCGACTCCGGCTGATTTTGAAGTAGCGTTTGCATCTCTGTTAATCAGCAATTTAACATTGCATTCGCCTGGTTCAAACTGTGAACGAGATGATTGCAAAACAATGTTTAAATCCACGAAAGAATTATTCAAAAGCAGTAAAAAAAAAGAAAATCCCTCAAAAAATTTACATCCTACATGAACGAAAATATTTTCATAAATTTTAATTAAAAAAAAGAAAATCCAGTTATTTTGTGACAACAACTTGACAAGTTACTGGTTACCTCATGAAGAACTAAAATAAATGTATTTAAAAACTGTATGTCTTGCAAAAACAATCTATACAATACAGTTAAAGACAATTAATATGTACCAGGGAATTTAATAATAATAAAAAAAGCATTTTTTATTATTAGATAAAGTATGCCCCTCTGAAAAGTTGATTGAATTTTTTTCGCAAATACAAGATGTACTATTGTGGGTGCTAAATAAACAAACGAAAAGTTTAAATACAAAATCAATTTTGTATGTAGAAATTAATACAAATTTTATGAATAATAATTGTCAAGAACATAAAAATATAGAGTTTGTTTGATTTAGGCTGTAGATTTTTCCTACATAATTGGTGTAAGGTCACTAATAATATATAAAGCATCGCAATACTTTGAAATGACCAGCGACGATATATTTCAAAATCTTGCCAAGATTACGTTAAAAAAAAGAAGAAAAAATAAATGAAAAGTGATTAATATCCTTGTTTTATTATATAACTACCCTATTAGCTACGCCTAAGTTAGCGAAAAGTTAGTAAAAAGCAGGCAAAATTAAGGGGATAACAAAAATATTTGCCAGTCATAAGATTGAACCCTGTCCTCCTACTTCGCAGCCGATCGCCCTTTCGCCGAGCCACGGAAATTACGAAGTTTGAGTCACTTTAAATGTTTCACTAAACTTCAGATGGCGTTGCATCGTTTTATTTTACTGATATCTCTATCTCCCTTTAAATAGTTACTCTATGTCTGCAAACAAACTTTCTTTTTTATATTGGTATTTTATATTTTTATTATATTTTATTTATGTTTATATTATATTATGATTGATTAGGATGTTTATGAGAAAAACATAACTTAAGACTAGGCGGTATGGTTCTAAACGATAGCCGAGGAGCGAAAAAAAAAATCATTCAAGCCAACCACGGAGCACAAAACCAGTGGAGAGAGCATCGGCACGTTTTTGTTCTAAATCTAAGTCACTAATAAACGGCGGGGGGAGAGGCAAGCTTCGGCCGCTGTGATTGGGTGACGAATTGACAACTGATTCTCTAGGGATTCCAAAAGAGTAATTTTAAAAATATCGATATCGATATTTTATTGTTTGATTGAGTAGTCTACGGATTTGTTTGTGATACAGAGATACGCATACGCATTCGATTTTGAATGAAAACAGAAGACCAATTAACCAATACCAAAATTACGAGAATCTAGTCGCAGTCTCATCTCGGCAACAAACAAATGTCAAAAACTTGTCAAAATGTAAGGAAATTAGAGGTATTTTTGACAGATTGATACTGAGATCATACTGTGAACGTTGTTAGATGTTTATTAAATTAAGAAGAACATAGGCTTACTTAAGGCCCCTTGACAAATATGCGGCGGTTCGAGTTTAGGTATTTAAAGACGCGCGACGCGGCTCACAGCGCTCGCGACTCGCGAACGTACCGTCCACGCGATATTGAAAGACTTACGAATTTGATATTTTCACAGTACTTCATTACTTCCAACATTAAATACCAATGATATTATTCATCAATATTTAATTTTGGAAGTATGAAATTATGTGTTTAATTGATTTGCTATGTCGTGTCAAGAAACGAATATTAAAAAAGAAGATAAGATTTGTAAGTAGGTATAATTCGTGAATTTGAAAAAAATAGACCAATTAATTTTTGTTGTCGTGATTTCTTGTAGAATAGAAAAATTTAAAAGTTGAAGGTTTTTTATTTTTTTTATTTATCCTTATACTACACATATATTATTTTGAACTAATAAAAACATTGTATTATACCTTATCAGATACAGACAATAAATCAAACTAAAATATATGCGTAAATGTTTTTTTTATTGACCTGAAACTTTGCAAATTTTTAGAATGAGCACCGTCTTGGTCATATAAATAGGTTGATGGTACCTATACTACCTGCCATATAAAAAATGTTTTGCAACCATTTCGGATTCCAAGATGGCGCACACTAGTAAGTGTCAATTTAGCGATAAAGGTGTCATTTTCGGAGTTTTTCGGGATGCTGATTACGAATATGGCAACCATTTTGGAATCCAACATGGCGCACACTGATTTTGGTCCATTTAGCGATATGGGTGTCATTTTCGAGGTTTTTCGGGATGCTGATTACGAATATGGCAACCATATTAGAATCTAAGATGGCGCACACTAGTTTTTATCAATTTAGTGATATGGGTGTCATTTTCAGGGTAATTCTAACTTTATTTTTTATATTACTTCCTTATCATTATTTTGACCACAATCACAATCGAAAGTACGCTGTTTTTTGCTTATTTTCGAAAACCTGGTCTACAAATTAATTAATTTCTCAGTTGTTAATTAATAAAGCAATATTTTTTTCCTACATTCTACTTTTGAAGAATCATTCTTTGATATGCATATCTTTTTATAACCGTGAAACGTTTCTGTTAATAAAAATCTTATACGAAACCTCGCCAATTTCACAAAACTCAATGAAAATCAAATGAAATCAAATCAAATCAAAATAGTCTTTATTCAATAAAATCACAAGGATCATTTAGAATCGTCTTACATACTAGGTGATTCTAGGTGCCAGTTCCACGCGACGAAAGACGAAAGAGGTGTCATCTGCAAACTGTACTATGTCACATAGCTTTTGAACAAAATAGGCGAGGTCATTAACGTAGACTAAGAATAAGCGTATTTAAAATTTCTTGTAAACTTGCGACTTTTTTTTTCAATTTCCTTGTTTTGTCTTGAAGTCTCTTCACATCCTTTTTCTTTTTATTCAAACTATATATAAGACGATCTATGTTTCGTTTCATTTTTCGTTCTCTTGGTGTTAAATCGTATTGTTCTTCAGGGGTCTTAAAATTGTGTTTATCTAAACTCTGAAAAAATAGTTTTAAAAAATACAATTTTATAATTGCTTCATAGAAAATAGTATTACACAGGATAATAATAAAATTCACGAAAATTACCTTGCTTGTAGAAGGTTGATTCTCTACATTTCCTGATGAAGAATGTTGAGCTTGGACATTAGTTAAATCTGCTGATGGCGCCTGCAAAATTATCATATTTAGTAAGTAGACATTTATTCACAAACAAACTTACGACTATACAGTATTTACAAAATGTACATTGTCATATAAAATACATAAGAAACAGTTGAGCTATCTACAGACCGTTGCAACGATCTATAGATAGCTCAACTGATCCAAATCAGTTCCGTGGGAGGCGGGAAGGCCTTTGGTGTGGGACGCAACCTGTGTCGACACCCTTGCGCCTTCACACCTGTCACAGACATCCGTTCGGGCTGGTGCGGCGGCGGATTCGGCCGAGGATCTCAAGAGACGCAAATATGCAGGTCTCGACAGGGCCTACATATTTGCTCCTCTTGGGGTCGAGACTCTAGGTCCGTGGGGTACCGAGGCCCACCGGGTTTCCAAAATTATTTCTGGGCGTCTAATCGAAGCGACGCGTGACCCGAGGGCTGGTGAGTATCTGGCCCAGCGTATCAGCATTGCTATTCAGCGCGGCAATGCAGCCAGTATCTTGGGTACGCTTCCGATTGGTACTGATTTGGATCAGGTAAGTAGATACTCAAAAAATGCACACTGACTGAATATATAAAAATTAAGATATTGATTATTTCGTTCTTAATTCTGTAAATTCCAAGTATTAAAAATACATAATTATGATCAGTTACGGATAATTACAGAAAAAGTCAAGATTAAAATAATAATCATTGTTATTTGTGAATATTACCGTGCTTTTAGAAGATTCATTCTTATCTTTTAATACAGACAATTGATCTTGGGTGTTTTTTGAATCATCTGGAAGTGTCTGTAAAAAATAAATATAATTGAATATAACAAAAAGTGAATGACTAACCCATGTAAAAGTAAGTAATACACTATTTATAAAAATACCTACCAGAGCAGGTAAATATAAAGTAGGCACTGATGACCTATATAATCGGCGTCTATTATTTTTTAAACTTTCATAGCAATCTGTCGTGAAATGCCTAGAACATACGACACTAGATTTTGTTGGAAAAAAATTGTCTCTATGTGTAGCTTTAATCCAAATTTCTTTCTTCTCGGTGTCATCGTTGGGAAACCTGCAAATTTAAAAACAAATTAAAAAAAAAATATATATATAAGGCAAATATCTATATTTTAAACTAGCTGTGCCGCGCGACTTCGTTCGCGACTCGCGTAGAAGTCGTAAGATACTAGCAGCCATATTTTAATAAAACTCCCTCGTCCACCGACCCGCCGCGTTGCATCTCCCACCCGCGCTATTTATTCACGATTTCATGGCGCGGAACCCTAATATTTTTCTAAAATAAAAACAGCCTAAGTTATTCCTTATAATATCAGCTATCTGCCAGTGAAAATCCCGTCAAAATCAGTCCAGCCGTTTCGGAGATTTGCCGGAACAAACAGACATACAGACAAAAATCTTACTTTTTTTGTTTGTTATAAGTACCGTATATACTTTTATAAAAATTACATTTAGTAAAAAGCTATTATTTTGACATTACAAACAGACACTTATATTTTATTTATTTGTATTGATTACATCGATAAAAACGTCGCGATGCTGCGAACAGCACTATCGAGAAAAAAAGAGACAACTGCTAATGAGCAAATCAGTGTAGCAGAAAGAGACAGCAACACGAACATTCCAGAACTTAAAATATTTTTAATTTTTAATCAAATTGAATAAATGGAGTAGAAAACCACTTACCTGTGAAATGTTATCCCATCTTTTGTGTAACTTGAAGTAGTAGTACACTTTCCACACCATTTAATGGCACAACTAGGCATTACTTTTTGTTTTATTTGCCTTAAAAACGGGAGCGCGTGATGTTCGTACATAAGCCTACCTCTGCTGCGACTGACGAAAATTCCGCCGCATACGCTTGTTAGAGCGTATGTTTAGTGACCACGGTATCCCCCGCACGCGCTCTCCACGTTATGTGCTCCGTGAAGCCAACCAATAGGCATGGGCGTTTTTGGATTTTTTCACAAACCGATACAAAACCGATTTCAGATTTTGAAATCGATTTCAAAAACCGTTTTTAAAAAAATCACGAATGCGTATCAAAACTATAGAAAACTAAAACTTTAGGTAGATTTAGATTTTGTTCGTTTGCAGTTTGTGTTTGGTTTTCGTTTTCGGTGCAAAACTAAACTCACGTCGGTTCGGTTTGGTTTCGTTCGGATAAGATTGTTTGCAATTTGCGTTATCATCGTGCGTTTTCTAAAAACGGTTTTCTCATATTGGAATATCGATGCGATACGATTTCTGACTGCAAACGGATTTCAGTTTCGTTTTGATATATCTGTCTCATGCCTACAACCAATCCTGTCAATGTCATGTTATGTACGTTAATGAATTCAATTCGTATTAGATACCGCGTAATTCATTAAAATTATATGTTTCCCTAATTTAAAAAAAAAAAAAAAAAAAATGTAAAAAAAAAAAATTATACTTGAAAATGGCAAATGCACAAAAAGTGCGAGCCACAAAAAAAAAAAAAAAATGAATTCAATCAAAAAGTTGTGACGAATTATTTTCTAAAAATCATCAATATCGTGTGACCAAATGAGTTTATTTCCATATAATACTTTAGATTTAGAAGTCAACTCAATGAGGATTATCGTTTAGCTGTGTCAGTGTTTATGTTGATGAATTTATCAACATGTTCAAAAAACTTAAAGATAAGTTGGCGGAGGAAGTAAAATCTTCTCCTCAAAGAATACAACAATTTGCTCAGGCAGCACAAGTAAGAGAAAATGAAGAAATCTCTAAAGATATTATTGATGGCTAGCGCATAATGCGATGTGGAACATTACTAGGTCACGTCCCACATAGCTTTAGTACTTACTAGAATTGATTTTCAAATGAATTGAACCAATCTAAGATTTCCATTACTGCTTTTCATCAATGATATACGTATTAACGCTACCATTATACTTTTCCTTGTTGTTGCACATTAGTTATATTTACTAACACTGACTCCACACTTCTTATTATTTTCAGGCTGCAGTGACTTCAGCATCAAGCAGTATCTCTGATATCACCAATAATGACCTCTTTTCCATTACTGACAATGGTAAGTTTTTTTTTATTTATTATTTAAAGTTCTTTGAAACAAAGGTTTATAAAAATTCGTTGTTCGACAAAGTGTACAAGTATGATTTAGCATAAAATAAACAGGAAAAGAAAGTTGAAGACAAACTTTGTGAGAGACTGGTGCCTGAGTTAGATTCATGGAATCTGTATTACAGTTCTTCTTATCTGTTTATAACAGATCTATGAATTAACTATTAAAATAAAACTAAAACACAACTCAAACTTAAACTCCTAAAATTAAAATATCATTAAAATAACAAGTTCTAAGTAGTCAGTGTGCTGTGAATGGTAAGTTGAGTAAGATGGTTTACTATATTGAAGACCTCAACATAATTTTCCTGCCCTTATCCCACACTTAGTTTTATTCTTCCACTCATTTCATCTTTTGTTAACTCTGAATCTGTATGATTTTCATCCTTTCTCATTACTTGTCGATACCACACTTATCTTGCACTCCTAAATTTTAATATAACACTTTTAATAATGACGATCACATATTCCATTTTGTTAATAAATCTGACTGTTAGTAATTAGAGTGTTTATTGCTAATCTTTTTCAGACAACCCCCAAAACAATGCAGGGAGATCCCAACCCTCGCCTAAGCAGCAATCAACATTTCAAGATGTGTCTCTTACACAATCCACATCTGAGCTAGCAAATTACGGTCAAGATATGGTAAAAAGTTTTATTTTATTTTTAAACAAAAGCCTTCAAAAAATATTTGGAGGAAAATAAATGATTGAATTGCAAAACTGTAGAAACAACCAAAAATAACTTGAAAACAGAGTTTCTTTTTTATTCTTGCTTGATTGATATCTTTAAAACTGCAATCAGATTATGTACTTTGTGCTGATGGATTAACTGATATGTCATAAAAAGTCCTTAATAGGTAGGCAAAAGTGTGTGGAAATTATGAAACTTTTGTATAACCAAATGTATAAGATTGTAACTACCTATAACCTTTTATGTTTTCAGGAAACTCCAAGGCAAAGGAAGCTGTCTAACAGTTCTTTTGCCAGTGACATATCATTCAGGCTTCCAAGCTATGAGACTCCGTCCACATACCATTTGCAAGTAGGTTCTATTTCATAAACTTAATTACTTTTAATTACCTTATTTGGGTGTTATCAGGAATCCCACCACAAAAGATTAAGAACATTAAAAAATTACATATACATTAAATTACCTTTTTACTCAACTCAGCTGCCAAATCAGGGCCTAACCTATACTATTGATACTTTTCAAAATGCATTTATGTCACTGCTTTAAAGCAACTAATTCATTTTGCTCTACCCAGAATATGCATTAGGTTTTTAAAAAGCAATTTTTCCATATTTATGTTTAATCATAGTTTAATCCATCTACTCTAATAATAAACTATTTTTTTCAAGTCTGATATGGAAGTATCAGCAAGTGAAGCAGATGAAAGAGGATTTTCCGGAGGACCGGCAACACTTGATCGAGTTACTAAAGAACAGTTGTATTCAGCATACAAGCGCACACAAGAACGCTACACCAAATATAGAAACCAATATGGTGATCTTGCCCGCCATTATAAACTACTTGAGAGAGAAAATGCTAAAGCTAGAGTGAGTTTTGTAATTATATTTATTAGCCACAAGTAAGTATCAAGTGTGTCAAATATGTTTTTTTTTCAGAGTGTGTTAGTTGAAACTCAAGATAAAGCTCTACGAAGAATATCAGAGCTAAAGGAACAATGTACATTGGAACAAAGTGCAAAGGTTAGTGAGACAATTACACAGGAAACAAACACTGATATTATTGATACAGATATCATAACATAAATCCATTTATTGGGAATCTCATGAACATAAATCCTTTTTTCGTTTTATGTTCATGAGGTTTATCATTATGTTCATTTAAATGCTCAGAGTAATTTAATATGAAATACTTTCAGGCTCATCTAGAAAAAGCTCTTAGGATAGAAATCGAAGAAAAAGCTTTGAAAATAGAAGCTTTAAATACAAAAGTTACTCTATTACAAAATACTGATAATCCAAATACCGGGGAAGTTAGAGATAAAAGAGATACTGACAATGATGTTCCATTAATCAACTTAGCTTCAGACAGTACTCCAAAACCAGCAAGTGAAGAACCTCCTTTGCCTGACGTTACTAGCTTAAACAACAAAATTGAAAAAATGGAGCAATTGTTGAATAAGTACAAAGAGTCGCTTAAAATGTCTAAAGATAAAAATTCTCAAATAACTGTTGAGTTACAAATTCTATCAAACGACATTGATATGAAAAATAAACAAATTCAAGAATTTAAAATCATAGAAACACAGCTAAATGAGGCAAACAATAAAATCAAACAACTAAATGATGTCAATGAAGAGCTCCAAAACCAAATAAATGCTCATGATTTTACAAAAATAAAAGAATTATCTACCTTAGAATTAGATTTACAAAAAGCAACTGAAGAAATAACTGAGTTACGTAGCAAAATTGACGTATTTAGTAAGAGAGAAGAAGACTACGCCATTTCACTTGCCGAAAATAAACTGAGTATTCACAAAGAGTTAGAAGGTAAAGAAGCCGAAATCAAGTCTCTCAAAGATAGTTTAGCGGCCAGTAAACAAGAAAATCAGTCAATGAAAATTGTACTTGATGATTACAAAAATAATTTGTTGGTGTTAGAAGGTGAAAAAGAAAAGTTAGTTAAAGATTCCGCAGAACTCATGACCATGAAAGTGAGAATTGATGAATTGAACTTACAAATACAAGAGTTGACAAAAAAATGTCAATCACTGGAACAGTTAAAGTCAAAAGCAGATGAAGAATATAAATGTCTTCAGCTACAACATAAACAAGAAACTGCAGAAAAGTTGGCAATGATTGATAGAAACGTGTATTTAGAAGGTAGAAACACACAATTGAGTGAAGAAAACATGAATAAAAGTTCACAAATAACTAGTTTGGAAAATGAATTACAAAATCTATCAAAGAATATAACTGATGCTTCAGCTAAAGACGAATCTGAAGCTACCAATTTACTCACAGAATTGATGATGTGGAAAGAAAAATGTGAAACGCTAGAATCAGAAATTCAAGAAGAGCGCGAAGAGTTAGTTAAGTTACAAACAGAAATTGAAAAGCTTTTGATAAATCATGAGTTAATACAATCTCAAAACGTAAATTACCGCACAACAATATCGAATTTAACAGCTGATAATTTAAAAATACACAAAGATGCACTAGAATACAAAACAACAATCTCTAGAATTGTAAATAAAATGTCTCAAGAAACAAGCGAATCAAGGAAATTAATTTATATTATCTCCAACGAAATGCAAACATTCGTAACAATGAATAAAAAGTCGCTGAGCTCTATACTAACTGAAGTAACCGATTTGTTTCAAAATATAGTGCTGACATTAGAAAACAAAATTGATAAACTTACAAAGGATTATGAAGATGTTAAGATGAAATTAGAAGAATCTTATACAAAGAATGAAAAAATCTTAGCCGAAAAAACAGCACTTGAGGCTAAAATATCCAAACTAAGTGACGAATTAGACACTGAAGAATTGGCATTAAAAGACGAAATATCACCTAAAATAATGGCTTATGAACAAGCTTTGGAAGACACTAAAACTGCAAAATCAGAAAATGAAACATTACATAAAAGAGTAAGAGATATTGAAATGGAAAAGCATACAATAGAAGATTTATTACGAGTTTTAGAATCCGATAAAAAAGAGTTAACCGTTATCGTATCTAATTTAGAAGAAAGCCTTGCCAAAATAAATAAAGATTTTGAAACGGCAACTCGTAAAAACGAAGAGTCAGAAAATGTTGTGAAGTCTTTGATCAAAGAAAATGAAGAACTGAAGAAAAACGAAACCATGGAATCAGGAACGAAAGTGAGAATTGATGAATTGAACTTACAAATACAAGAGTTGACAAAAAAATGTCAATCACGTGAACAGTTAAAGTCAAAAGCAGATGAAGAATATAAATGTCTTCAGCTACAACATAAACAAGAAACTGCAG
Organism: Ecliptopera silaceata; assembly: GCA_932527185.1. Lineage (NCBI taxonomy): Eukaryota > Metazoa > Arthropoda > Insecta > Lepidoptera > Geometridae > Ecliptopera > Ecliptopera silaceata. The sequence continues at coordinate 6,414,440 of OW052193.1, read as the reverse complement.
AAAAGTTAGCAATGATTGATAGAAACGTGTATTTAGAAGGTAGAAACACACAATTGAGTGAAGAAAACATGAAAAAAAGTTCACAAATAACTAGTTTGGAAAATGAATTACAAAATCTGTCAAAGAATATAACTGATGCTTCAGCTAAAGACGAATCTGAAGCTACCAATTTACCCGCAGAATTGATGATGTGGAAAGAAAAATGTGAAACGCTAGAATCAGAAATTCAAGCAGAGCGCGAAGAGTTAGTTAAGTTACAAACAGAAATTGAAAAGCTTTTGATAAATCATGAGTTAATACAATCTCAAAACGTAAATTACCGCACAACAATATCGAATTTAACAGCTGATAATTTAAAAATACACAAAGATGCACTAGAATACAAAACAACAATCTCTAGAATTGTAAATAAAATGTCTCAAGAAACAAGCGAATCAAGGAAATTAATTTATATTATCTCCAACGAAATGCAAACATTCGTAACAATGAATAAAAAGTCGCTGAGCTCTATACTAACTGAAGTAACCGATTTGTTTCAAAATATAGTGCTGACATTAGAAAACAAAATTGATAAACTTACAAAGGATTATGAAGATGTTAAGATGAAATTAGAAGAATCTTATACAAAGAATGAAGAAATCTTAGCCGAAAAAACAGCACTTGAGGCTAAAATATCCAAACTAAGTGACGAATTAGACACTAAAGAATTGGCATTAAAAGACGAAATATCACTTAAAATAATGGCTTATGAACAAGCTTTGGAAGATACTAAAACTGCAAAATCAGAAAATGAAACATTACATAAAAGAGTAAGAGATATTGAAATGGAAAAGCATACAATAGAAGATTTATTACGAGTTTTAGAATCCGATAAAAAAGAGTTAACCGTTATCGTATCTAATTTAGAAAAAAGCCTTGCCAAAATAAATAAAGATTTTGAAACGGCAACTCGTAAAAACGAAGAGTCAGAAAATGTTGTGAAGTCTTTGATCAAAGAAAATGAAGAACTGAAAAAAAACGAAACCATGGAATCAGGAACTATCAAGAATATAAAATGTCTCCTTGAAACTGAAAAAAATAACCATTCTGTTACTATTGGGTCATTAGAACAAATGACAACCGATAAAAATGATTTGAATGAAAAGTTCCAAAATGTTGAAATCAAAAATACGCAGCTTGTAGCACAACTAAACGAGATCAATGGGTTACACCAAGCTGCTACTGATAAAATTATTGAAATGGAAGAAATATTTAAAAAATCTGAAATTGATAAAAATAATTTGGAACTTCAAGTTGCAAACGAAAAGAATGCCTTAATAGAGAAATTGAAGGTAGTCGAAAACGATTATGTGAAATGTCATGATGAGCTCGAAGATCTTAAATCACGTTACAAGATAATAGAAAAAGATATCATTAGATTAAATTCAGAACTTAACCATAAATCTGAAGATTATGAGAAAAAATGTAATGAAATTAGTGAGCTAGAGGCAAAATGTGCAATATTATCTGAGGAAAATATAAAACTGAAATGTGAAGCAGCTAGTTTTACTTCAGATATTAATAAACTTGAATCAGAAATTGACGAAATAAAAAAATCACACGCAGAAATAGAGCACGAAAAAGATTGTCTTAATATTGTCATAGAAAACTTGGAGCGTAAAGAAGCAGATCAAGTAACCTCAACTCAAACAAAAGATACCCAAACTGACAGCACACCTATTGACACTGTTACAAATATAAATGAAAACTCCGCTTTGTTTGAAAATAAATGGGTATTGGAAAATAAACAAACCGCAATGACCAACACTGCATCTTTGAACTTAAAAACGAATGAGCAGGAAGACATTATTGCACAATACACAGCTTTAAAAATTAATAACGACGCTTTAAAAGATGACAATAGGCGGTTACAATCTGATATAGAAGGCCTCCAGTCATACTTAACAAAAATATCTAAAGAAAATAGTGTATTGAACGATAAGCTGCGAGAAGTGATTGCGACAAGTGAACATTCCATGGATAACGATCAGCTATCCAGCAATATCAATCAATTGCACAACGAACTTCAATCAGGAAAAGAAAAAATAAATGATTTACTGAGAGAAAACTCACTACTAGTTGAAGAAAACCTAGAATTAAAAGACCAATTAAATTCACAAAACTATTCCAAGCCCATAGATATAGTTAATAATGTCAACAACAATCCTAAAGAAAATGAAAACATCAAAGAAAAGTATGATAATTTACTACAAAATACTAGTGATATGAAAAAACAAAACATAGACTTGGAACAAATCAATAAATCTGTTACTAACAATAATAATCAGCTACAAGAGAAAAATGAAAAGTTAAAGCTTTCAAATGAAAAACTTGAGAGGAGGCTTGATGAAGCTCTCGTAAGTTTGAGACACTTACATTCCCTGTCTGAAAATACAGAGTTGGAGTACTTAAAAAATATTTTGTATGAGTACCTCACTGGAACGGGCACACATTCCGTAACATTAGCTAAAGTGTTAGCTGCAATAGTAAAGTTCGACGATATGCAAACTCAGATGGTCCTTCAAAAAGAAAAGGAGAGACAAGGATTTGTAAGTATTTAATATGTAATACTATTTACCTAGTATAAACTATTATGTAATGTAGCTTGTAAATTGTTCAGTGTTATGATCTCATTGTTAAGTAAGTCCCTACTTTAAATTTCAATGTTATCTGAGTTTTAGGATATCCTTATTTTGATATATAAAATGCTAAAATGCATCTCCCGTATGTTTACATCGATTCCTATTTCGTTCTTGTTTTGCTAGTTAAGTGTCTTTTGCTCAGGATATTACGACATTATTTATTTATTTTCGATTCATTATTTCGTAGCCTTTATTTTGTTTGTTTGTTTTTTTTCAGTTGCGGCAACTTGGTATAATTTGATGTCAATAGAGACAAGCTAATATTAATGTCTAAATAAATAAATAAGCGCTTTTAAGAGATTCAAAACTTGTTCAGTAAGTAAATTGATTTTACATATTATTAACTAGTAGGTACCAAATGTTAGGTTAATATAATGTAGTATTTTCTTTAACATCATTATTATTGACTGTATTTCATAGAATCAAAGGTTTTGAAAAAGCTGGTTATGCTTATAATAATTTATTTATATTCTATAAAATTTAAATCATAATCACGAATAAGGATAGTGGGCTAGTAGGTAGTTGATGCAGCCAGCATCAAAAATGAATAAAGGTTATTATGCAAAATATTATATCAAGCTGACAGTTTCTTATACATACATAGTACATATTTTATTTGGATGAAAAACTATGATAGTCATCAAAAATGTCTTAATATTTATTTTTAAGTAATCAACTTTTGGTGTTGACTGTACACATTTTGTATAATGTTGAAAATAGTTGAACTAATTTATTTTATCATATTTTTTGAAAATTTTTTTCCTAATTGAAGTATTTAATATATTACATAAGTTATATTTTCAACTAATTTAAAAAGATGTTTTAAGTGGGCCTAGTCTTTACCTACTATTATTAAAATAATGTATTCAGTTAATGTAAGTATTTGAAATGGTCCGATCGACAAATCATGAGTTAAGAACAAAAAGGTGCTAGTATATGCTTTTTACGTATGCAGGCAGATCCCACCCATTTTTTACACAATCCTCTAGAATTACAACTGAAAAATGTATATAATTGACATATACAGTAAATCTAGTTATATATTATCACAGATAATATTATCATTTATCATACTGGTAGTATAATGAATAAATTAATATTAATGTATGTTTCACTATAGTATGGCAACCACATTGCTGATACAAATGCAAATTATTTTTTTATTATGCACTGCCTCCTTAATGGAAGGAGTGTCCCCCACAGCTTAATATCACTATCCTGAATAGATAACACTAACAGTTATGTTAGCGCAGACTTGATGTATTGATTTTACCATGTAACGATGACATAAAGTCAACACTAACTTTTATAAGATAGGGGGTAACTGTGTGTTGTGAACACATGCTGCACCAAAACAATTGAAAAAAAAAACTGTCATTATAACACAATAATTTAGATTGTTACATCCACAGAATAGCTATAGAATTTGCTTTTCTACTTCTGAAATACTTGAATGATCCACGCGTTTTCTTTTGTTTATTAATTAATAGTGCTACTTAATCCATTTTGTAGATATGTACTACATATTAAAATTCTTTGTTTAGGAAAGGTATAAGTTTAAGATTACTAATAATGAATACAGCATTGCAATAATTAATTTATATACTATGACCAAAATAGGAACAACTAATTTGTCCAATAAATTGATCAAAATCATGGTCATTCTGAAAAAACATTATTAAATGTACCGTTATGAATAACAAAATAATAGCTGTTTATACTTTTGTAACGAATTGTAATGTTAATTAATTATAAAAAAATGTTGGTACCTGCAGATTCATAGTGGCATAGCAGTTAGATTCATTATTATTTTAAATAGGTTGTATTAAAATAAATAATATAATTCATATTTATTAAATAGTTTTATTGCTAAATAAAAAAATATAACAACTACTCTGTTTTTATGTAACAACAATGATACATACTTTATACTACACCTGCTCGGAAAGTACCTTGATACTTTATCAAATTTACGATAGAAAGTACGTCATTGCATATCGAACAAATATGCGGCGAGAAAACGCATCTGAGCGGGAGAGAAAAGTGTATGAAAATCCATTTCTTACATGGTTTTTCTTTTTTAATTTTGGGTAAGACTATGCGCTGGTAATCTAAATATCAAAAGCCAAAAAGTTTTTACAGTGAGTTTTTATCTCCAAGTTCGCAAAATGACACTGGCCACTAGCTGTGTGTTGGATGGTGTCAAACAATTTGAAAAAAGAACATGTGAAAATTTTAGTTTTTTATTTTCCTCGTAGGTGTAGTTTATAGCACTATGTATCACTCAAGAGAAAGTGCGATTCCCGATCTCGGGTGTTTTAAAGCCCTCGCCTGCGGCTCGGGCTTCAAACGACACCCTCGACGGTAATCGGTCACTTTCTCCTCTCGGTGAACAATGTACTATACTACTTACAAAAATCTTTGTAAGTATGTAAATTAGGTAGGTAATTTTTATTTCTGTACATTAATTAGGCTCTAGCGCACTTGAAAGAATTGTGAAATGAGTTGGCAAAATGACTTATTCCTTTGTCTCTTCCTCGCTGTCATTATCAGAACCACTAAATTCATCACTTAAGAAATCTTTGTCAAAGTTCATACTATCCATTTTTGCTACCATGTCTTCAATTTGTGAGATCAGTGCCTGTGAAATTTCACCATTTTCCTCTTGCTGTTTATTTATATATCTAAAAAAATCAGAAAACTATCAATCATGTTATCAACAATTTGAAATGTAGTGGTTTCATGTAGCAGAAAAAATAAATGATCAAAACAGGCAGGAAAATTCAAGACACAGGAATATTATAAGGATGCACATATTTTGTGTCTTTACCTCAGCAAAGTACGACGCTTCCTTTCTGGTAATCCTTTCAACAACGATTTAATGTCCTTCGTTTCAACTTGATCTTCAGTTGTTTCTTCTTCTTTCTGAAAGCAAACACGTTTATACTACACCTGCTCGGAAAGTACCTTGATACTTTATCAAATTTACGGTAGAAAGTACGTCATTGCATATCGAACAAATATGCGGCGAGAAAACGCATCTGAGCGGGAGAGAAAAGTGTATGAAAATCCATTTCTTACGTGGTTTTTCTTTTTTAATTTTGGGTAAGACTATGCGCTGGTAACCTAAATATCAAAAGCCAAAAAGTTTTTACAGTGAGTTTTTATCTCCAAGTTCGCAAAATGACACTGGCCACTAGCTGTGTGTTGGATGGTGTCAAACAATTTGAAAAAAGAACATGTGAAAATTTTAGTTTTTTATTTTCCTCGTAGGTGTAGTTTAAAGCACTATGTATCACTCAAGAGAAAGTGCGATTCCCGATCTCGGGTGTCTTAAAGCCCTCGCCTGCGGCTCGGGCTTCAAACGACACCCTCGACGGTAATCGGTCACTTTCTCCTCTCGGTGAACAATGTACTATTCTTGTATGTTGCAGATAAATGAAAACTAACCAGGGCATATTTTTTATATTTACCTCAGCGGCTTTACAACACTTAGCACAAACTTTTTTGTCTTTAGCACATTGACTGCAAAGCATGTGGTAAGCATGTTTTACAGTTTTTTGATCACAGCCGACGCATTTACGAGGGGCAGTGAGTGGTTTGTACTTTTTATACTTTATTTTCCAATCTAATATATCTTTACAACGTTTGCACACACCTGATATTTGCAAAGAATTCAATAGCTTTGTTTTGTGACTCGAATCGTGTAGATCATTTTTGAACACTGTTCGATTTTGGTGTTTCTGAGGTCTATTTCGGTAAGCATTACCTCTAGCGGTACTCATGTTTTTCAAAGCAAATAAAATTAAAATACAGACTTGAAAATATTGCAATTCAATGTTGTAAGGTACCAAAATATAACCTAACTTTTATTAAACTTTGATTGACTGATTGATTTGTTTGACGGTTGACGTTAGTTTAGGTTCCAGAGGCCAAAAACAAAATGGAGAAGAGAATAGGAAAATAATGGGTGCCGTGATTACACAACCAAGGAAAACACAACCACGGAATGCACAGCCCGGAATTGGTGACCATTTTGGCATCCACATCCACATTTGGCATTCGCATGACCGTGTTGGGAATTTGATGCCAAATGACGTCATAGCATATGCTTCGTTTGCACTTACTTGAATTTTTCTTTAGCCGATCTTGTACAAGTAGCTAACTATGCCACTGTCAAAACATTATTTTTAAACCTATTTATTTTCACGTGTGATGCGTCACAGTAGGTGCGAGGATCGAAACGACGAGCGTTAGTTTGATAAAAGATAGTTTGATAGAAAACCGCGCCAGAACCTACATGCGTTTAACCATTTGCTAGACAACAATTATTGAATTGGATTGTTTCCTTTTCATATTATATTCTGTGCAGTTTATCTTTATCAAAATGGGATAGTATCATTTTAATCTGTGGTTTCATCTAAACGAAGCATAGGCTAGGCTTTTGACCAATCAGAGCTATGGTCGCCAATTCCATGGTCGTGTTTTCCAAGGCTGTACATTCCGTGGTTGGACATTCCCAACACGTGTCGGGAATGCGCAGCCCGGATTTCATGTACATTTTGGCTACGAATCCCTGGTTGCGTATTCCTGGCTGTGCTTTCCGGGTTGTGCTTTCCATGGTTGTACATTAACCGGACACAAAATAACTTAAATGTCGTAGTAACGTAAAAGTAGTATCAAACAAAACGAAAACGACATAAATAAATATAAGCTCTGACGGCTGCCATAAAACTACTGTGATTACGGCAAGGAACTTAATATCCTAAAGATTACGGTAAAGTCTAGTAAATTATGACAGTGTCTAATGGAACTCTTATTAAAATTGCTGCATGGGGAGGTGTTTTAATAAGTACCACAGGATTTATTTTACAAAATCGTCTAGTGGACAGGGTTAGGAGTTTTGAATACTACAAAACTGCTCTAAAAACACTGCGGCAGCACCCTGGTGCGGTGCATTACTTGGGAGAACCTATCAAGGACAGAAGTTTTAAACTAAGTGATACAGAAAATAATTATTCTGATGGTTTTAATGCTAGATTCTCTGTACCTGTGTTTGGACCAAAGGATAAAGGGACCTACTATTTCTGGGCTCTCAGGGAAGATGATGAATGGAAACTAATTAGAGCTGAATTAGATTTGAAATCTAAACCCGATTCAAGACTAGTTATTGTTAAACAGAGCTGATCAAAATTTGTTCTATAGGTAGGTATTGAATGATCCATACAAACTATACTAATATTAATTCTAGCTTATAATATTGTGATATTATTTTGATTTAAATGGGAAAGGAATACAGAAGTATTTGAGTATTCCATGTTTTCTGTTAAAATACAAATCAAATTTAAAAGCATGATTTTATCTTATATAAATCAGTGACATATTGCACTTGCAACAATAATCACCAACCTATAAAAGATTACAAAGTGAAACACAATTTTTATAAAATTAACTATAGATATTTTTGGTTGTAGGTAAGAAAAATATTTTGCTTACATAAATTAAGTTAGTTTATATTGCAGGCTTATAAATTTTAGGTACTTTGTTAATTTCTTAATTATTATTTTTCCAGATTAGGCAATAGTTTAAAATATGTTTGTTGGGACATCAAAGGAAAAGTTTTTATACCACAATACTCTACTTTGCTTAGTCCAGGCTTTACAAGGCAAAAATGTGACAGTAGATCTAAGAAATGACTCCTATGTTTGTGGCTGCATCAGCTCTGTAGACGGGTAAGCATATTCTAGTTTCATCACAGTTGACATAATTGGCGCGGTGGGCGATGGTCTGCCTGTGACGCGGAAGGTTGCGGGTTCGATTCCCGACTTGGGATAAATGTTTGTACAATCTGCAAATATTTATCCCGGGTGTCCTGGGTATTTTATATGTAGAAAAAAAAATATCTATCTATGTAATGTATTGTATTAAGTATTTGAGTCTTCTAGTACAACACAAGCTCTGCTTAGCTTGGGGCTAGATGATGTTGTGAGGATTGTCCAGCATCATTTATTTATATAAGTATATTTATTTATATATTTTATATTCGTTAGCTTATCCTAGAAAGAAAACTTAGTAGATACATACAAATGAAGTTTAGTATAGCTTCTAGTTAACATTTTTTTTTATCATAGCTTGATCTACCCATTGCTGGGCAAAGGCATCCCCATCAATACACATATGTACTATACATAAATAAATATTCATTAACATTTCAAACAACGCCAGGCTGTGACGGTCACAGTCAGTTGGTAGTACATAGTTCTGCTTTCCATGTTTTGGGTTTGATTCCCACCCAAAGCAAATATTTATGTCATAAACATGAATATTTGTTCTATGTCTGGGCGTTACTATGTGTATGTAGGCTATGTATGTATTAACAAAAAAAAAATTATGTAATTCTATCACCAATCTAGTTCCCGTAGAGCTTTGCTTAGTTTGGGACTAGAGTGTGATGTGTGAATTGTCTGAGAATATTTCCATGAATTACCTGTATAATTGTTTCTTTTTTAGATATATGAATATTTCTTTCACAAACGCTGTATATTGTGATCCTCAAGGAAATGAATACTCCTTCGAAAATATATTTGTACAATCCAGAAATATCAGATATGTCCATGTTCCTGAAGAGGCAAGTACCTACATTCATATACCTACATTTTCTCTAACCAATCTCATCCCACTGTTGGGATGAAAGATCTTAACAAAATTGAAATATATGAAATATGTAAATTTAATAATTGTGTAATTTTTTTAGTTGATTGTTCTCATTTGGATATGGTTTTTAAAATACTTTTCAGACTTATTTTAAATATTAATTAAAGAAAACGAAATAAGTAGTTTTTGGCTTGACTTATAGTAAAGAGTGAATTAGTTACATGTTGATTTTCAAATTTTATTTCAAAAACATTACTTAATTAACTTAGTTGTATCTAAGCTATCATATGATATGGATATAATATTATATTGAATGAATACTGACATGAATTATATAGTAATATATTCATTAATTATATAGTATTTATTTTTGATATTAAATTATGCTTATGATTAAAATGACTTTGTTTCAGATGTCAATGTTAGGTACTATAAGGTATGAATTGGGATATGACAAAGTGCGGCCCCCGAAAAAACCTGTCGAGAAGTCTAGAAAAGCAAAGAAAGCTTTCCAGCAGCATATGCAGACTGTTGCCGCATTAGATATTTAGTTGGTGATTTTTTTTTATTATAGCCAGATCATTTGATTATAAAATAAACAGTTTTCTTTCATAAAGGTCCTGCGACATACACATCTATACACTAATATTAATTTTCATACATAACTTTCTTATTTCATGGTACAACTATAATAAATGAGAACTTAATTCGTTTTAATGTGATTTGGTGAGGTATTAGGTAAATGAAAATATTTTTTATATTTTAGCATTTTTTTTGTATTTGTATGACCTTTGGGTTACCGCTTACTATCTATTAACCTACATTCAATAGGTTTTTTATTTTTCCTACTGTCATTAAATTTGAGAGAGATCAACTAGTAAACATTACAATTACATAAACAGCAAATCAGGTTTTCCAATATTTTTGCTTTAACTTGTAATTCTGTCCTAGCTAACATATTGACACAATAAAAGTGTACTTTCAACTATATTTTTAGACTATGACCTACTTATTTCTAGGCTTTAGAGATATTACATCCTAATTAGGTAAGCCAGCTACTTTCACTTAAATAGCTGGTATTAGTAATATAATACAAAATCACAGACAACATGAAACATTGTTTTAAGCGCAGACCTACAGACTATATTAAACTTTTAGGTGCCTATGACTTTATGGGCTATATTTCACCGGGACCCCATGGCGGCGAAACCAGTCGCCGCCACCAACAAAATGTATACAGTTCTATAGAGAGTTACTCACCTGGTGTACGTTTGGTCGCGCAACCAAACGTACATTTTGTTGGTGGCGGCGACTGGTTGCGCCGCCATGGGGTCCCGGTGAAATATAGCCTTAGAAGGAGTGAGCACGAATAAATGTGACTATCGTAAACTTATTGTAACGTAACGGCAGCACATTTCTGACACACTGCGCGGTGACGCTGCAACGTTCGGTAGTCGAGATTTCGTCAACGCGTAGTATCACTCGAATAAGAAAAGCACGGTAAAGCAGTGTCTAGTCTGGCTAATCTTTCCAACACGATGCTACAACAAAGTACAGTTGTAGCATCGACACGATAAGAAGAAGACTCGAATACGCCACCGTTTCGTTCATTACATTTACTCGTGCCCGAGCCTCTGGCCTAATTCGATTGATCATGTTGATCATTATCAGCATAAGGTCCGTCGCCGTCGCTTACTTGATATTGTCACTTGTGTCTTTTTCATCCTCATTATTTTGTTTTTTACTATAATCGATGACAGGATTTTGTATAAATGTCGACGGAGTGTGCGTATGAGGCGGTATTTTTTCCGGGTACATTGGCATATTATAAAATTTTTTATCCATATTAAAGTTGCTTAGATTCACCGCTTCCTGATAATTCTGGGAGTATGTCTGAACGTAGTTATCGATCGCCAAGTTTTTAAATTCGTAGTTATCCGGTTTGCCATGAGTCGTCGGTATAACGTGTGTTTGGTCAATTTTGAGAGATCCGTCGATTTTGGCTTTGGCCACAAAAGTTTTTTGTGATTGTACTTTGGGCATGATTACGATTTCTTTGTAATTGTGTCTATCACCGCGATGGATCGGCGCTAATTTAGTGGGGCGCTGGAATATCTCGGAGTCGTCGTAGGCCAACGTCTCGGGTTCCGGCGTCGTTTGACTGCACAAGAAGTTCGACTGATTGATACTCGCGATGATCGAAGTGGGGCTCGGCGATGATTGCGTCACACTGGGTCTCTGAACGATATTTATGTTGATGCACTCTGAAAGGAAAACTTACGTCAAATGGAATACTTTAACGGCCGGTTTCTCGAACGATGATCAACGAAAAAATCAAATAATTACTATGTGTCAAACTCGAATCAATCGTGATTTGGGTTTCCAGAAACTAAGTTGCCTACAAAGAAATTGTGTATTGAAGCAGTAAGTACCTTGCGGCTGGAATTTGGCGAGCTGCGCGTAAACCTGTTTCATGCGCTCTATGTTGAGCTCGGATGCCTTAGCGTGGTCCACTATGGGCAGCGGGTAGTCGCGCCCGATTACACAATTGGCGGCTTCTTGCACCGCCTCTGGCGCCACCCACGGCTCGTGGATATACTGCGTGGGCATGTCCTTTAGTACCGGGAGGTATTTTCTGAATAAAACAAATATAGATTGGTACTTAATCGAGCGAATGAAATGGCGTTGTTACAAGCGGTTCTAAATATATGCTCAAACAAACAGTTTGTGCATAACTTCGAGCTTGTCTGTACCCCAAGTACGAGTTTGTGCACGTATAATCGTAGAGACGCAATCGCCACCGATTTGGTATGGAGATTTTTTGAGTAGCTTGGTTTTGAATACAAAATCGGTGGCGCTCGGCGATTGTGTCTCTACCATCCGTGTGTGCACGTATATCGTACTTGGGGTACCTACTGATCTCCATAGATTTCATTTCAATTTAATTGTATTGAAGTAAATCGGCCATGGTGTTGTAAGATATTAGGATAAGTAGGGAAAAGGAGGTTTGACTCAATCCTTTGTGGATGTGTAAGATGGTTCATAGACCCAGATCGCATACATAGAAATACTGCTGTACCTGATGAAATCACCATTGGGGTCGGTCTTCCGTCCGAACCGCACCGGACAATAGCAGTGGAAGAATTGCTGGAAGAATGAGGAACATGACAGCCACATCCACATCCCGGCGTTCACCGACCAATCAGCGTCCAGAAGGTACTCTTCGAACACCTGAAACACATGGACATTTGAATAAATAAATAATGCTGGACAATCCACACAACATCATCTAGCCCCAAGCTAAGCAGAGCTTGTGTTATGGGTACTAGAAGACTGACATACTTAGTACAATAAATTACATAGATAGATATTTTTTATTGTACATATAAAATACCCAGAACACCCAGAATAAATATTTGCAGATCGTACAATCATCTATCCCAAGGCGGGAATCGAACCCGCCAATCCGCGTCGCAGGCGAATTTCGCCCGACGCCGTACCTTAATAATTTGAAAGTATCTCGGCGGTTATAATCCCAGAGATATACAGGGTGGTTTTTTTAGAAGGGAGGTGATGGCCGAATAAAAAGTGAGTAATATAATTTAAATACTAGTGGTTCTGTGAGAACTGTACTAGCGAGCCTTTACAACCATACAACACAATAGCCAATCTTTTAGCAATATCTTGCGTGAAAAGAAAGCGTGCGCCTCTCAAACATTGAATTCCATCAATTTATTTTGCCTATAATTAATTAGTTACCTATATCGAGATTAAAATAGTTCATACCTTCATTCCGTCTTCCCAGGAGATCCAAAGGTCGCCTCTGGTCAAGAAGCAAGCCACTGCATGTCTCGACAGATGGTGTATCCAGCCTTCTTCTCTCAGCTGAACCATGATGGCGTCTATCCAAGGGAAACCACATTTACCCTGTTTCAAATAAATTAATTTAAAAAACACATTATAATTCACAAAAATAGTACATATATAGTACAAGCTCTGCGCTTAGCTTGGGACTAAAGTGTGATGTGTGAATTGTCCGTGAATATGTAAGTACCTATATTTATTTATATTTAAAGGTGCCCTCATCAATATTCGCTCAAGTAATATAATAATGCATAGAATGATGTCCCTATATGAAAAGTTTGTAGCAAAAAATTAACAGGGGCTTTTATACATCAGGCTTTCATGACGTAATGACGTCTTAGTAGGTACTTAGAAAATGAAAACCTATTTTCCTATATCATCACAACCAATGTACTTAGGTAAAATTTTATTTATTTATACTACATAATATATATTCATACATATTATATACATAGTACTTTGCTACGACGTAATATTATCTGTGCGTTCGGTAGGTAAATAATAAAGAACAAAGATTACAAGGCCACAGAATGGATATTAGTTTACAAGGCTGCAGATAAACGCAAACGTTACGTAATGAGTGACGTGCATAATCATAATAATTTACGCGGATGGCGTTTTCATTATATAATAGGGTATTATAAATAAATGAAATACTCGTAGGATGACTCGAATACTAGGATTCGCTGGAAATGTATGTCACAGCGTTGTATTAGACATAAAAGATTATTGTGTCTAAAATAAAAGTCTTTTAATATTCGTCATTCGCGCTAAGTCAACAGATAATTTAAGACACTACGCGCTACCGCTGCAACGTTAGATAGTAAAAATGATGTTGACGCGCAATGTATCTCAAATACGTCACTGCTTCGATACGTTTACGATTGTCAAATTTATTAGTTCTCACGTTCCTGATGTTTTTGCTAAGATTAAAAGTTTGAAAATTCATAAAAACAGGTTGCAAAAGCAACTTGCGAGTACAATTGTTCTATTCAAGATGTTGTATTTACTTACATTCCCCCATTTACAAAGAGCTTCCGGGTTCATTTCCCACGGTATCTGAACGCAGATAGGGTTCCCTTTCATTCGGTCGAAATTAGGGTTCCTCGTCGCGGCGCAGTAGAAAAACTCACGCCACAATATCTGACCGTGGAGAGACAAAGGCGGTCTTACTTTCCTAATTCGCTCATATAATTCCGTCAGTTGATAGTAGAATAGTCTCGTTGATAAGCAACCGAACCTGTAATATATAATTCAATACAACATCATAAATATAAACGTGCACAAACTTTATCAATAATTAACATGTTTTATATATCATTACTTTTGAATTTAAAATGATTAGGTACCTCATTATATCGTTGAATGCTTCTAAAACTACAAATGTCCAGCCTATTCTATTCCTAGTTGACTCTTTAAGAATACCGCAGCGTACACAAATCTATATGTGAGGCAAGTATACCGCATCATCATTTATTTATTCGTTTTATTTTCATTCTTTTTAGCACAAAACTATACAACGGGACTTAATCCTAAAGTATTATCTACCAGCCAACCCTACGCGATGACAGAAAAGAGGTTGGCGTGCGACAATCATTTAACATCAGATGAGATTGCGGTCAAGCGTTCGCCTATAATGCATACAAACTTATTTTACTCTCTCACTGAGTACTTCGATGACAGATGTTTACCGGTCCGCTCTCCAATTATTGCTACACCCAAACTTGGGTACATTATGTACTTACTATTAGGACCTTGTGTACATAATGATGACAATAAAATACTGAATACTGAATACAAAAATGTATATGTTTCACCTTAGATATGGCGATAGACCGGTCTGGCTGGCCTGCAGTGACTGCGGAGTCATCTTGGGTCGGCCAGAGTTCGCGACCGCCGCCTTGCGTTGTAAATGCCGTTCGAGTCTCGCCAGAGCCTCGCTTTCGCCGCCGATCCAAACTGGCGGCTTTAGTTGATCCGTATCAAACCCTACAATAAACCGTTTCTAAGACCTCTATATCTTATAAAAATCTATTAATTTATATTCGAACAAAAAACTTCTGAAATAATTTGTAAAAGTGTTGGCTGTTGTTATTTAAACCAATCATCGACAGAAGATAAGACTAGAGCGTCACATTATGTGTATCATAATGTGACGCTTATATATAGTTTGGGATATATTCCAAAAGTTGTCAGAGACAACTTATCTCAGCCTACCAGAGGTAGGCTCTAAGGCGGTAAATATTAATACCAATTAAGTTCAACGAACCAAGCTCCTCCAGAGTAGGTACTCCGAAAATATCGTCATGTTTGTCGGAGATAGGCGTGATGGCTCCGTTCAGAGTCTTGAGGGTGATGGTGGGCTCGGCAGTGGGCGGCGCTGGCATCGACGCAATCAGAGCTTGGAACTGATGGTATGTCAGCGGAGCTTTCCCACCGTTGCGCTCGATAATTCTAAACGTGTTACAAATTGTGTGAATCTCGCGTCAATGCGCGTAGCTTTTCCCACGGCTTCTAGTATTTTTGACAAATTATCTGCAAATACAGATCCGAGAATGGATGTCGGCATCTACCAAATGGATATTGTAAGTGAGTTACCCACAGTGAAAAGCTGTCAATTCGATCACAGGAAATGAAGACACAACCCCTTCAGATTTATAAATATCCTGTCCGATTGCTAAAGTTATTAACTCTCCCTAAAAACTTATAAGCGAACACAAAATATAAAAAAGTACTTGGCAGAAATGCGTTAACTTACTTATCCAATTTGTAAAGTGTGTGCGAAACCCGCGATATGACTTTGACGTTCATTTCGCGGCATTTCGACATAATGTTATGGTCTCGGACCCGACCGTAAGGTTCCGGGTCTTCCTCAAAAGTAAGTGAGGTGGTTCCCCATTTTTTGAACAGCTTTGGCAGGACGTCTGCCGGCTGACCGCGAATTACGAACAGCCGTGAATTCAGCTTCTTTAAACTAGCGTCCAGATCCTCAAGACATTGAAGCAAGAACCTGAGAACAACATAGCATCTAGACAGTTTAGTACCTGACCCCCCGATCTCTGGGAGTAAACACACAAAAGGCAACAATATACATAGAGGAACTGAGTCGCAAAGAGTTATGCAACAGCATTGTGACGTAGTACTGAAATAATTGAGCGAGAAAAAATGTTATTGACAACTTAGGTAAATCTTATCCAACGATATAATCAACTAAGGGGTTCTGATTATTTTATAGCTTTACAAAAAGAACAACTTCTAAATTTACATAGGAAAGGGTTTCAACATTCGGTTTTTTTTTATTTGTCCTAAACACTCTTTAGAGAACTAATATTACGTTCATTCCATTTTCACATACATACCTCCATTTATTAATTCCTCCGTTGGAAGAGCTAGCGAACCATGGATCGACTAGGAAGACGCATCGAAACGTGGCCGCATTGACGAGTCCTGCTCTCAGTGAGGGGTTGTCATGAAGTCTGAGACCTCTCCTGAACCAGTGAACGGTGTGTTCTAGCGGCGCGGCTGGTACAGGGAGTTCAGACGGCGGCAGCATCATTGGCGCGCCGGTCGCAGGCGAAGTACCGACATCCGTCGCCGTAAGAACTTCGGCAGCGGCAGACATTGCACCTCACGCAGTCATCCCCATTCAATCTGCATCGTACTATTGTTAGTAAAGCATAAGTTTATTTATTAATTAAGGAAGAATCTAAGCAGCCAATAATGAACATTAAAATTTGGAGGTAAGCTATGGTCTTGTCATAATTATTATCATGCTATAAGAACTAGGTAGGTACTTCGTAGCTTACACACTAAATAATTTTAGATAACTGAATCTTTTGGTCTTTCTTTACTTGAATCTTCTAAGAATGTTTTAATTAAAGCTGCTGGTACTGAAAAATCGTTGAAGTAGGTAAGTTAGGTACTTTTACCTTCATTTTTCCTAGCGAAACGCGCAAGTAACACAGTCACGTTGACGTGATCATGCTGAAATATGAAGTTCTATAAAAGCCGAGAAGTTCTGTAAATGCAAAGTTCGACTTTCTTTGAATTAAAGAGTATAAATAGACTTCTTATTATGAATATTAGGAAATCAAAATTTTTCCACCATATCCAGTAGGTAAGTGATTAATGTAACGAACGAAATGAAGCGAATTTTAACTTGACTACGCGGAGCAAACTACAACAATATAGGTACACATACCTGGACTGCAATCATGGATTTATTGATAAAATGACTTGTTAATAAATCGGAAAATAGTCAAACTAAAACTTTGAAACATGTAAAACGAAACTATGTCAATGCCAAGATGACAAGCCCAACCTTTTTTTTATCGTAGCAGCTGATCTCACCGAGACAGTAGATTAGCCGAAAGACGCTACTCAAAGTTAATGGAATTAAAGATATCAATTACTATTGCATTTTTAAGTACAAAACAATTTACAATTTTTTTAAAAGTAGTTAGCATTAATTAACATAGATCTTGTTTGTTGGTATCACATTTTTTTTACCCATCAATAAGATTTTTACAACATTAGTAAATCATCCTTATTGATCACATTTTTAGTAAAAAAAAAGGGACAAACATGAAAAACCTATGTTTATTTTTACTTTCTTTTATGTATGGTCATGTATAACTTTTTACAGAGTAGTCAGTTTTTGATAATTATTTGAAAGTTGTTTATTACATAAACATAATTTCCAAAGTTAATGAACTTTAGGGCATGTAGTAATTAGTAGTTTATTATCACAAAAATTGTAAATTAGAAAAAAAATCCTAAAAAAATAGCTTTTTATTTCAATCCATTTGGATATAATTTTTTTAGTATTTTTTTCCCTTTTTTGGCTCTTGCTTGTTTTTATGGATATTTTCAGTCTGTCTAGTAAACTTCTGTAGTGAAGAACTCAAATTTTGATGTCAATACTCAAATTGAAGGCATAAGATCAGCTCTGACATCCCATATTAGGGTGTATTGTGCAAATATTTAATCTTGCCAAATATTATTCAGTTTATAGATATTTGATGTTTATTTATTTATTTATGTTACACCAACGGCATAATACATACACAATATATTTGTTACAATCTAGGACAATGTGATTACTATTTTGTCTCATTCTTCCAAAAAACAAGATAGTTCAGTCAAGATTAATTTCAAATTATCAAATAGGTATTTATTTATTATTGACTATCTAATACTTTTGACGAACCTCGGTCTGCCTCCCTTCCAGCTACGAGCATATTGTAATGCCCTTAAAACAGGGCTCATATGTGACACCTACCTACATTGTATTACCATGTTATGTACCACCATATGAAATCAATAAATGTATTGAGTATTGAGGTACTTACGAGTTTCACTTTATCACTAACTAGATTATAAGTAAATTTCCATTATGTTTTTTTAGGCTAGGTATATTTAGTAATTAGTTCATTAGCTTATTTCAGTACCAATTATGTTTGCGCACTACCCAAATTGTTATTCTCACTACCCAAAGGTTAGCTGGTAGAGAATGCTATTTGTAGCATTAAGTTCGCCTGTATACACTACTTTTAATAGTGCAATAAAGAATTTTCTATCTATCTATCTATCTATCTATCTATACTCCCGTGACCGGCAGCGGCGCGGCGCGGCGCCCGCTGACTTTTTTCTAATATACTTACATTTTTAACTCGTGATATCTTTCGAATGGAATGTCCGAATTCAATAATTTAAAAAGTAATAGAAAGGTATTGAAGCAGTCTTAATTTTAAAGTAATTTATTTAGATAAGGATTAATACCTAAGTACAAATATAGAACGTTTTCTGGCGTCGTCATTTTAATTATATTTTTTTGATATTAAAACACTTATTATGACATATCTATAATAGTTAGACATATGCTGTCGCTGACTTTTTTGTGGATGATGATGTGTTCTACAAAATTGTAGTACATAATTTCTTTCTATCATCAATAGTTTCCGCAGCGCACGCGATGTAAGGAATTTATTTTACACCTTGGGTTACATAATTGAAGTTTTAGTAAGGATCCCTAATTTTTTTGAAAATATAATATAGCCTATGTTCAGCACAGATAATGTAGCTTCACAACAGTGAAAGAATTTTTGAAATCGGTCCAGTAGTTTCGGAGCCTATTCGATGCAAACAAACAAACAAACAAACAATCAAATCTTTCCTCTTTATAATATTAGTTTAGATATGGTGAGATATACCTTTCAAACATTTGAATCTATAATATTCTACTTTGAAGGTGCCGATGCAATTACTGACACAAGAAGCTTCAGTGTAATGGATGCAGTGCAGTTCCATGCCAAAAAAATATAAAATATGAAACAATGGTCTGAGGAAGTTAACTGAAAGCAACAATAAAAATGATAGATGGAATTTATAATCAACATAATAAATTAACTTACCAAGAGATGAGGAACTGTATCAAGATTCAAATGACAATATATAAATCACATATATCAGCACTATTTTCAAAATATTAATAAAATGGCTGATCTAATACAGGCTCTTTATTATTTGAATTTAAAAAACATAGAATTAGGGAGAAAAGGTGTACTCCTTGTATAGCTTATGTAGCCGAATGAAGTACGATACGAAAGAGCGAGCAAAACACAGAGGAAATTCCTACGTCAGAGCCTGCCACGCCGCATGCAACGTGACTTGTAAAGCTGTGATCGAAAGCCAGCAGGTAAACAATGTGATTCTGAAGGCTCTTCCAATGTATTTACTTACCGTGCAAACTCAAACTAAACACCGTTTTCACCGTGTTTTGTATGTTAAGTGTAATTAGCACTTAAAATTAAATTCCACCGAATACTATAATCAAATCACTTTCTCAAAGAATAAAAAGATACATGTACAATTTAGGATTTTAATAGAACCAGTAATAAATTCCGCAAAACAATCACAACACAACACTCAGCTGTAACCACAGAGTACTATTGTATAACCTTTAAAATAACAAATCATGTAAGTCAGTGTCATTTTCATCGTAAATAAGTATGTCACTGCCACGCTAACGCTTTCAGCTTTTCAGCTCATACAGCTAGATGATAATGGAATGCAGTTTCTTTCTGAGTTCAAAGACTGTCAGTGTCACTGTCACCTTCAACAGTCACTGTCTACATTAAATTTTGAAATTGGCAACACTGTGCCTTCTGTGAGTTCTTTCAAAATTGACCGTCTGGGAAATGTACGTGAATTTTTACATTAATTCCAATCGTAAAGAATCTCAATGTATTTGATATATTTCAACATGAAGTTATTAAAATATGTGAATGTTAGAAACCTTTATTTTGGTTTGAACCAAATTTTATATTGTTGCAATGTTATTATATTATTCCAGTGACGGGAAGTAACCATGGGTCGGGTTATTCGTGCGCAACGTAAAGGTGCCGGCTCCGTGTTTGTTTCACACACTAAGAAGAGGAAAGGAGCACCCAAGCTCCGTTCATTGGACTACGCTGAACGTCATGGATACATTAAGGGCGTTGTAAAAGTGAGCATTTATTTATGATTCTAACCTATACCTACCTTGTTTCTCACTACAATAACACAACATAATGTCATCAAATAATGTTAAACTTTCTGTAGTCTTTCCCAGATTATAAAGCTTTCTACTTACTAAGCCCAAGTTTTAATTTTATACACGTTTCCAGGACATCATCCACGACCCTGGCAGGGGCGCTCCCCTAGCTGTGGTTCATTTCCGTGACCCATACAAGTTCAAGACCCGCAAAGAGCTCTTCATTGCGCCTGAAGGATTATACACTGGACAGTTTGTTTACTGTGGTAAAAAAGCCACTCTTGAAGTAGGTAAGTGTTAGTTGCATTTGCAATATATTGTTATTAAAACACTTTCAGACAGTATTCTAAAATGTTTGTAAATATATTTAATTCATAGTGGTGATACAGACCACTACATTGATAAATATATAAATGTTTATAATTCACACATCACACTCCAGTCCCAAAATATGGTAACTAGGTAGATTGCTAATAGAATACTTTTATAATTTCTTTTTTGGATAAACTTACAACTTGAATGCAATAAACTGTGAACTATTTTGATTGTTGGGTATAACAAGAACAGCAATAAATGTTTTAAAATCACATCAAGTCCAGCATTTTGTCATAATAATAAAATACTAAAAAGTACTAAATAATGTTAATCTTTATAGGAAATGTCATGCCAGTGGGAGCTATGCCCGAGGGTACCATTGTGTGCAATCTGGAAGAGAAGATGGGAGACCGAGGCCGGCTAGCCCGCGCTTCTGGTAACTTCGCCACGGTCATCGGACACAACCCTGATGCTAAGCGTACCAGGGTCAAGCTACCATCTGGAGCCAAGAAAGTTCTGCCCTCAAGCAACAGAGGCATGGTTGGTGAGTAATAAAGTGATTCAAATTATACTTTTAGGACCTTTAATTATAAGTAATATTCAAGGACATAATCATACATGCCTTTAACAAAGTTAAACTTGTGATATGGGAACCAGAATTTATTTTTAAAAATACAATAAATACATAACGTGGAAGAAACTTCAGTGTTTTGTTTTGCCAAAACACCAGAAATTTGCACCAATTCAGATACTAGTCAGAATTAATATTGCAATAACTGCTTTCTAAGCTTAGGTCAAGACTAAGCTTAGAAAGCAGTTATTGCAATATTAATAAAAGAAAAACCTAAAACAATCTGTTTCCCATATTTGTTACATGCTTTACTTAGTAGAGTAGATAGCATTGTATGACATCTCAACAAACATTTAATTTAGTAATGATGATTTTCACTTACCTACTCTGATCAGCTATGATTACACAAGAGGCTCTTTCTGATGAGTTTTCATTTCAATTTACATATCATTCATCAGAGCATCACTATATTGGCCAATGCATTACAGGTATCGTAGCGGGAGGTGGTCGTATTGACAAGCCTATACTCAAGGCTGGTCGTGCTTACCACAAGTACAAGGTGAAGCGTAACTGCTGGCCGTACGTACGAGGTGTTGCCATGAACCCCGTGGAGCATCCTCACGGAGGTGGTAACCATCAACATATTGGTGAGTATCTTGTTTTATACTATAAGTACTTTATTTTTAATCATATATTATCAGATGATTGTTTGCCTATAATGCATTTAAAAAAATGTTTGTAACTAAATATTTTATTGATATTATAAATTTACATATACAAATTAGATGCATATAGCACCCATATGTCAATAAAACAAAATTGCAAGAAGTAGTGAATCCATGAATCTAAATCAGGCGCCAGTCTCTCACAAAGTTTGTTTCAAAACTTCAAGTTTATTTTCTTGTATAATATTAAATCATACCTTGTACACTTTGTGAGAGAAAAATAATCGAATTTTTATTAATATTTCATTTTAAAAAAGTTATCAAAATTTATTTGCCCTTAAAATATTTCTTTAGCTTATTCTGAATCTTGTCTTGTACTTACTGACTAAAACAGGTTTGTAAACTAATGATGGCATTTCTTTCCAGGTAAGGCTTCGACTGTCAAGAGAGGAACGTCTGCTGGTCGCAAGGTCGGTTTGATCGCCGCGCGCAGGACCGGAAGAATTCGTGGTGGCAAGACCGACACCAAGAAGGAGGCGTAAACTTATTTTTATTCCAAATAAAAACGATAAAATCAATGTGGCATTAATTTTCATTTACATAAAATATTTTAGGGTAAGATTACAATAACACGTTATAACAAGGTATGTACTATTTTTATTTATAAAGTTGTGTATTCATTACTTGTTAAGATAAATTAGTCAGTTGATAACGCGCATTAAAACACGCTAAATCAATAATTATAAATCAAAAATAAATAAAATTACACAGCTTTATTATTTTGTAATGTTTATAGTACTAAGAACATATTTTCAGGAATAACTAAAATAAATTTTATTTCCATAGATTCAACTATCAAGAAACCGTGACCTAATAGAAGAATACCTACCATTTCTGCAGAGTTCAAGCTGAGACGGTTATTGGACACGCACAAAATACAGACTTAAATAATTGGTAAGTAAAAGGTATTTTGCTACCAGACTTCTTTTGTTAACTATGACCACTCGCCCGGCGTTTGCGCCGATTTTCATTTTACACTGGGACTAACTTGTTTTAGTGTAAATATTATTATATTACAGTGAAATAAATATATTTTAGATTTTCATTAACTCATGAAGTAAATACACATGATGATTTTCACTTACCTACTCTGATCAACCATGATTACACAAGAGGCTCTTTCTGAAGGAATCTAATTTTAACATAGTATTCGTCAGGGCATTACTGTTTTTTAAACTTTATTATCCTTTTTATAGATTCTACAAGCTCTAATGCTGCTGGTGGTTACTACAATGAACTTGGATTGCCTATGCATAGAATAAATGGTAAGGATTTTTTTTGATTTATTTTTAAACATAAATGTTTAATTGTTATGATAAAGTTAAGACCAAATTAAGTATAGTCGTATTTATTTGGGACAACTGATACATAGTTAATTATTATTGGTAGATTAATGGATTACTTTTTTTTTATGAAATATGATGAATTTCACTTACCTACTCTGATCACCTATGATTACACAAGAGGCTCTTTCTGAAGTTTTATCAAAATGTATAATTTATTTTATTTCGTGGATTATTTCTAAAAAAATATTTTTTATTGCAGGAATGGGCACATGGCTGGATGTGCTGAGAAAAAATAAAGAAGAGAAAGTTCCCGAAGCTCAATTTGGGCTGCGGCTTGTTAGATGATGGAGCTATTAAGTTTAATTGGTTAGTGATAAGTTATTACTAAAAAATGATTTATTTGACATTTGAAGATAGAGCAATATAAATACTTTATTGAAAACATTGTTTTTAATTAATCCGTAATTTATAACATGATAGGAAAATTATGCTTCAGTAAATAGGTGCACTAAAACAAGCAGATATTTTATCAATATTTTTTATATTTATAAATTCTACATCTATTTAGGTAGGTCGGTTAATAAAACTTAAAAGGATTCATTCTTGTTAGTAACAGTTATTCCATCTATGCTAAATTCAGAAATATCCAATTCACTGTCGTCCTTTTCCGCTACTTTCCTCGGCTTTACGAATGCCTTGTGGTTGACCGGTGGAATAGTATCAGACTCGTCTAGTATTGAACTGCCTAAGCTTGTGTTACTGCCGCCTGTGCTAGCCGCCCTGACCATAGGTCCGGCGAGGATATCTACGCCTCCAACAATGGCTGTCGAAGGCGTATCGTTTCTTCTAGCTAGCTGCGATTCAATAGTTTTCTTGAGTTCGGCAATTTTTGGGCTGGCACGAGTGTTTATTTGAATCTTCGTATCATTCTTCAATGGTTCGTTTTCAATACTGTGAACAAAATTTCAACTGTTTACAAAAGTACCTACTATCATCAGATGATTTTTTTTTAATTAGTCAAAACTCGCTGGCGACTGCAATTCTCTTTTTTAGAGAAAGAAAAAGACGCCGCCTATTTTGTAAACTAAAGCCTTAAAAACGTAGATTTTTATAAACTAAGTAAATTACCTTGATATATCCCACTCTTCACCATCGAGGTTCACCAATCCCAATTCATATTTTTCATTACCATCACTTTTTTCTGTGATGCTTTGTGATGGAGATGCGCTCACAGATTTCATCTGTATAGCATCCATATCAAACAATACTTTCTTCTTATTCAAAGAAGACGTTGAGGACGCATTTTTCAGAACGCCTTTTGTTTTTTTAATATTTTGGACAATGTCATCAGGCTGAATCTTATGACGCGGTGTGTCTGGAAGAGATTCTACATCATCACTGCTGTTTTCATTATTAACCGTTGCTTTGTTGATCACTCCGCTTGGTCGTGTGGCATTTTCTGATAAATTCGTTGCAGATTGGGTGCGGATAAACAGGTCACCATTTTCTATGGTATATTTGCGTACTGCGTGAACTGAGTCTATATCAGCTGATGCTGGTCGTCTTGCTGGTGACTTGATAAGATTTTCTATAGATTTAGAAGCCTTTGAAGCTGGTTGTGGTTTCGTAGTTGTGATCGTACCACGGTATTCATGATCGCTATCATTAGTATCATCTTCAGTTTCGTTGTTATTTAAAAATTTTGATTGCTTTACATTTTTCTTGTTTGTTTTATTCTCGGCAATAGACTCATGATTGTGTTTGATTTTATCTCTTCGATCAGCTTTTATATTATTCGATGTATTCTCGCTTTTGCTTTTGTTTGGACTACGTCCTGAACTCATGGGACTCTCATGCCCTGAGTCAGGTGGAGTTCTGAGTAAAGTCATAGCTCTTTTGCTCACGTCTGTATTAATAGATCTTGGTTTTTCTTTGCTGCTATCATTTAGCTTTACTAGGGACAGGGCCTTCGATTTCACGTTGGATATCACGGACGATATGCTCCGGAAAGACTTGTGCACCTTATTTGGAGATACATATTCATTATTACCGTTGTTTTTTCTTCCTGCTTCTTCAGTGCTCGCATCCAAGTAAGCTAAGATACCATACCTAGTTTTCTCATACGATGGAGATTTCTGAAAGTAAATAAATAAAAATAATTATCAGAAAATCATAATTCTAAATGAGTATTGATCCCCCCTCTATCATCCTTATTGGTTATATCCTACCTTCGATTTTATCTCATTCAACTGTTGCAGTTCCAATCTCTGCTTCTGGAAGATGCTTTGAGGTAGTCTGCTTTTCAACGGATCCACTCCAAAATTAACTAAACGATTATTCACTTCTTCTGTTAACTTTGCTCTGACCACTCTTATCGGACTGAAATAATAAAATGCATGTAGGTAAGATAAAAAATATAGTTACACAAAAAAATAAACTTTCTCCAAAAATGAACTAGTTACCTTCCTGAAACTGTGACAGCAGGGTCATTTACTTGCTTTGTACAATATTTTATTTTTTCGTTTCTTGGCTTAGAAACTTTATTCGCCTTAACGTACTTCTTTCCTGTATCATCTTCATTTACATTTATTGAATTTTGTTTATCCTTTGCGTTCGTTACTATTTTACCGTTATACTTTGTATGAACTGATACAGCATGATCTAGTTTATTATCCACTTTTACTACTAAATTCTTCGCTGAATTTTCTATCAGCCTATTTTTCCTAGGAGGTGGCTCAGCATTTTCTTGAGACGAACTTGAAGCTTCTGACGATGTACTACTTAGAGAACCAATGTTTAGAAGTTCTTGCGCCTTTTTGTGCAGATTTTCAAGAGTTTGTCGATTTGTTAATTGTTTCGATTTATTGTTTGGTTTGTCATGCTGGGATATCAATGTGCTCGATTCTTGTTTTTTAGGCTGAAAAAGACCAAATGGTTTTAGGAATACTTACATTATTTTTTATAACTAAAATAAAGAGTTAAGTATTTGTTTGTCTTACCTCCACTAGATCATCTGTTGAAGTTTGTACCGTTTCAGATATTCTGCGTTGTCGGGTTTGTTGTAATAACGTTTGTAATTGAGCAGCTTTTTCTCTCTCCGTTTCAGCTAGTGCTCTCGATTCTTTGGCATCTCGCGCGACGTCGTTAAGTTTTTGAAGCAAAGCGTCGTATTGTTTTGCCTGCACTTCTGCACGCTTCGTCCAAAATGCAATTTGTGCCTCGGCTTCCTTGTTAGTGGCGTTGTCTTCTTTCACGTTTGCCACAATTTTCTGTAAAGTAAAAAGTTAGTTATGTAAAGTTTTGCTTAAAAAAAAACTATAGTGCATAATAGAATACTGAATTTACAGAATTACTCAATTCCTGTTTGAGAGCTAGTAGCTCAGCACCTTGCTTTACTAGTGTGCTATTTAACTGTTCAATCACTGATGTATCTTTAGGCTCAGGCTGTTGTATTTGCTTATCTTTGATAGCATTGATTGTTTCCAAAATCTGCGTTCGTAAGAGTTTTATCTCTTTGTCATACTTTTCGTGTTCTTCCTTTTTCCACTGTTCAAACTTATCTAAGAGGTATTCTTCATTATTAGTCGATACTTCAGCGTCTTTGACATTACGTTCTTGTTTCGTGTTTTCGTCTATGTTAGTTGATTTTTTCTCCAATTCTTTGTCTACTAATTTATTTTGGTTATTTGCATTTGTTATAATTTGTTCCATGTCTTTGAGCTTTGTTTTAAGTTCCATGATTTCAGCATTCATTTTAATATTTTCGTTGTTTGATTCATTGGCTTGCTCTTTTTGAGGTGCCTCCATTACATTTGCGTGTCGCCTACTAATATGACTCTGCAGATACAGTTGATTTAAAAATATTTTGTCGCAATAGTTGCATTTATTGTATTGTGCGGTGTCGTTCGCAGTAGAGGGAAATATATCACCTTTATTAGATAGCGTTTTTAAAATCATAGCTGCTATGTTATCATTGCCATAGGGTAGCGGGGCTTTAAAAGAGTGTCTTGTTCTTTTTCGGAGTTTTCTAAGTTCTTCTTCTTTCTCTTGAAGTTGCTTCTTAGAAGCATCTAGTTCCTGAAAAAAGAAATATATCGCATTTATAAAGTACTTAAAATTGTATGAGTGTAAGCATCACGGGAAACAAACCTGTGCGAGCGAAGTTATTTCTTCACGCAATACATAAACGCTCCTATCGAGATAATGTCTACAAAACTGCTGGTACTCTACTGCCAACTGTGCTAACCGAAACATCTTCATCACTCCTTCATCGAGGATGCGCACATCAAACTCTGATTCGAAAACACAATCGAGTATCTGTAAATTATAAAGTTGTCTTTAAATACAAATTTCAGTGTTTCTAAGTTTCATTGTAAGTATTTGGAAAGGTTCTTACATCATTGAGATGTTGTTCGATGAGGACAAACTTCCTTTCTCTTATAAGATTATCAAGGTCGATAAGTTCTGAAAAAAGCAAACAATAACAATGAAAAACTTGTTATTTTCAAAAGCCGATCTTATTATTTCAACTCTTACTAATTTTATTCCAGTCAATGTGCACTCGTGGCCTATGTGTATTGAAAGTAAACCCTGATTCTTCTGCAAGTCTAGGGAAGTGGTGGTGAAGCTCGTATGAAGTTTTGTATGCCATCCTGTATAGAAACACCGCATATCCAGTTGACGAATATGTTTTTGTTTATTTAGATGCAACTTGTTGTAGAAAGTAGGATACCTACACAATTATTGAATTAAGCTAGAAGTTGCGAGAAGCAACAATTATAAAAACTTTGAAATGATTTCACTGTTTGTTTACCAAACTTATGCTGGACAGTTGCTAGGCAACGCATCCAATCAGCATTCAAAACACTGATTATGTCTGCGCTAATTTTTATGTTAGTGATAAATGTTGCCATGGATAGGATAATAGAGCACGGAGTTCTAATGATTTATTCATATTGTTATCTATTGTATTCTGATGTGTCCATGAATAGACTTACGAAATACTGTGTGCTTATTGCACAAGTACCTACCTACTACATATTTAAATAGGTCATTTTAAATGAAACCTATAAGTATTCACTTTTGTACCTAAACAGAAGTTTTAAGGGATATCAATGAAATACATATTTATTGTGGCCGTTTACCACATTGCTTTAATCTTTATTAATCCAAGATACAGAGCGCCTGTTTCGTCGTTAAGAATATATCGCACATCCTATAACTAGTGGGAGCAGTCTCATGGGCAAGGGAAGCCTGACGACACGTTGAATTATTAGGTTTTTTTTTTGCTGTTTTTTTCGCATCGCCGGCCTATGTTTACAAGCAAGTTATAAGAAAAGTGTGCAGGTTCAACTCTACACAAAACGTGAACTCAAAATACGCAGCTCTGCACGAATACGTGGACTGAATATTTTGCCACTAGCTCACGCTCTGTGCTCGAGTTATACTTTGTACAATGTAAAATATTTGCGTATAAAAATAATAAAGAACATCGCTTCGGCAGAATCGTGAGTCCCGTGAGTGGCGCGGTCGTCAGCTTGAATAGTTCAGTAGTAAGAGAGGAGTAAAAGAGCTGCTTATGCGGCTGGCTTCTCCTCTGAGACGGCAGTGGCTCCGGAAGCCACGGAGGCGTTCTCATCGGGAGCCGCGTGGCACGCCAGAGACGGGAACCTCGCGAACAAAGCTTGCTGATATTTAGGGTGGCTGAAAGGAAAAATACCCTTATTAAACCGTATTCTATATTCTAAAAGACATTTGCAATAGAATAGGTAATAATAGGAATAGGTATATCAGAATATTAGGATAGGTAAATAATACAAAATCAGACATAAATTGACATTATTACCTGATACCATATACAATCGGGTTGTAAACAGCATTAGCTTTCGCGAAGAGAGATCCCCAGATGGTGGCGAGAGGGCTGATAGGCATGCTTTCGAAGACTCCGGCGTAGTTGATCACCAGGTAAGGTGTCCACGCCATGAACCACAGAGAAATAGTCATCAGAGCTACCTGTAATTGAAATGAAATAGAGTAACTTTTATCATATAGGGCAAAGGTACAAATGAAGAGGTAGATAAAATGTGGACCTTGGCCAGTTTGCATTCGGCGTTGGTGTTAGCAGCCTCGGATGATCGCAGAGAAGCTACGTTCATTTTCTTAGCCTGTTCCCTCATTGCCTTTTCGTGAGCTGCGACGGCCTAGAAACATTCAAATAATCATTAAATAATGCAAAAGTTCTTAAGTATTGTAGATATGTCAAAATAATCGTCTTTATGTTACCTGCACAATGAAGAAGTAGGAGTAGATGATGAGAAGAAGAGGCAGGAAGTAGACAAACACGGAGTAGATAAGGATGTAACTGCGGCTCAGCCATTCCTTGCTCAAGTAATCGGTGCCACAGGCGGTCATGTTACCCTCCGGTACATATCTGACAACATTTAAAAACAAGACTTTATTATAATTCTTTGAAGCAAAACTTGATAATCCAGTGAAATGAAGGTGTTAGGTACTGTACCTGTTCCATCCGAAGAATGGAGCAAGAGTCCAAGCGAGTGAGAAAGCCCAGATGCCAAGAATTCGCAGAAGAGCTCCATTGATCGTCATGGGCTTAGCGGCGATACCTTTTACTATGACGTTGTAACGATCGAAGGCAATCATTGTCATCGTCCATATAGAGGTGCAACCAAATAGAGAACCGCAGCATGCGTAGACCTCACAAGCAAATGCACCTGAAATGTAATTACAATTAGTAAAGCCATGAAACGCGTATAACACAGTACCTAAATAGGTACGAAATTACGTACCGAATACCCATGTTTCGTTGTAGCAGTTTATAACCATAGGCGGAGACATGCAGCACATCATCAAGAAATCGGAGAAAGCTAGGTTGACAACAAGCAGGTTCGATGGGGTTTTAAGACTCTGAAAGCAGAAGAAATAAATTATATTTTAAATTAATGTAAGAAATCGTGATATTGGCGCACATTAACAGACCTTAGTAGACATGAAGATGTAGACGACCATTCCGTTGCCCGTGATAGAAACGAACCCAAGGCAGCCGATGACGAAGCCGAGAATAGCGTGCCACAGTGGATTCATAGGGGGGAACTGATACCTGAAGATAATAAAGTAGTTTAAATTAGTTTCCTAGTTAGAGATAATATACAAATTCAGATGTGGGAAAATACAAACCAGTGGGGATCGATCATGTGCAGCAACTCGGGGGGCACTTTGTCGACGACGGTCTGGTTGGAAGCGCCGTACGCCGCCATTTGGCCGCTCCAAGCTTGGAGAGCAGCCACTCCCGGTCCAGAGTCCATGCTTACAATAGTCATCTTCACTTCAGAGGGTTAACCTGAGAACGAAACACTGCTATACAAACTTCACAAGAACCTCAATTTTTCAAAATAGTAGTTGAAATATCGGGAATTACTTAGAGTCCAAGGTAGGGGTCGCTGAGACGGTTATTACAAAAATACTGAAGAAAATCGTTGCACGAACTACTCCAGTCTTCAGTGTGTTTAACCGATCCCGTGGTGCGTTGGGATGCCAGGTGGAGGCTACTCGATGTTTGCTCAACTGCCCATGGCTTTTATACTAAAACTCAGGATTACCAGTAACGTCATGAGCAACAAAATCAATATTCATAATTAGATATAGAAGCTACTTGTTTAAGAAGGTGAATACATTACCTACCTACATAAGTCGGATCATTTTTTACAGGGCCGGCTTTTGTTTTTTAAGATGTTTTAAATTCATGATTACTTACAACAATAAATTAGACCCGTAGTGAATGTATTTAATATTTATTGTTGTAATTTCGACCCTAACTATTTCTGTAAGTATATCTTTAGTGTAGTTTAGAATAATAAACTCCTTACAAACTTTTAACGGTGTTTTGTGCGATTCTGTAAGTCCCTAACAGTCACGGCACGGTAGTAATTCTCCGTATAAATGGCGTATGTGTACAATTCGTATATTTCCTGATTGATAGGTCCCCACAGTTTATGCTAATGTTTGTTGGTGTTTAGCCATAACTAGATACATAGTTTTTATACCCATCCGTGTAAAATGCGCAAGAGACAGGCGGCGGCGCTGACGGCGACTACGACGAGGCTTTCATCGACAAACTGCTACTTTGCGCCAACTTGTTTCAAACCTTTATACCTAAGTTCTTGCCTTGAAGTCAGTTTTTCATGTTTTTGGATCCCTAACAGAAATATGGAAATGTGGGTACATACCTACTTAATAGTTGTGTTTGAATTTACCCCTGTATTTCTTATGCCACCCTACTCTTATAATAACGTTAAGAAGCTACTAAAAGTAGGTAGAGAGGGGACATTACACTAACAGGATTATGCTGCTCAGGTCGAGAAAGATAGCTCTACAACGATGTAGGTGACTAGATGCAGGTAGCATGTTATATGTATATTAGTAAGTACTGGGTACTTATTCACAAAATTATAGCTACTTATATATAGGTAGGTACCTATGTAACTCTAACTAGCTAAATGTTAGAACAAGCTGAGTGCGCTGACCACGGCACTATACCAATCCCTCTCGTGCATCATCAGTCTCGTCTCGTGTGCCTGCAATTGCACCGGATCACAGCAACTCGGGTATTACTTTTTTGTGATAGAAATACTTACTAAGACGTAGAGGTACTGCCTCTACGTCCTACTCCCTATATTATTTGAGCAAGTCGGATGATGCTCACGATAATGACTTGAATCATTATCGTGAGCAGCGGTGTAAGCACTTACCTACCCAAGTACCATTATGTACCTACTTATTTTACATTTGAGTTTTTAGGAATGTACCTACAAGATCTATCTTCTTAATCATATGATGCCTGTTATGTAATATAGTAGATACCTACCTACATAGTTACTGAGACCATGCACCTATTACCTACATACTAGTTTTTGAAAATTAAAATTATGACATAAATAAATCAAAAAGAGCCCTTCGTAGACAATCATTGATATCGATGATGATGATGATAATGTTCCATCTACATGTGCATGTTCCCAGCAAACACATCAAAGATTCTTTTTTATTCTATTCTCATCAAACTTGCCTACATTTTGAGTTCTCTTAGCATAGCATTTTAATCGATTCCAGGTACACAGATTTTCAAAAATGGTGCTCTATGATATGACTGCTTACTAAAAATCAAGAATCTTTGATGTATTTGCTGGGGACATGCACATCTATTGCTGTTGACGTTTGCCTGCCTGCTTGCCTTTTTTCAATCCAATGTGTCACTGTCAAATCAAATGTCAAAGCAATGTTTATTTTGGTTCTGTCATTGGAATTAAAATTTTGTTTTCACTCGTCGTAAAGTTCTGTTAGAATTGTTGAATTCAAGTCTACAATATAAATCTGAAGTAAATTAACAATAGAGATCCAGTTATTTAGAGTTTCGTGAACGCGAAAGAGTTCAGTGCAATGGATTTAGAAGAAGATATCGAATTCAGTGAAGAAGAGGAAGAGATTACAGCAGATACAGTTCTAGAAACACTTCAAAGTTCTTGGCAAAATGAACGTTTAGCACCAGAAATACTTCCTCATAAGAATGATATGGTGGAATGCATGCTGGGACAAATACAACATATGGAACGGAACATAAACAAACTACCCAAAACAGACCTGAGAGCTTCTATTCATAGAATGGAATTGAATAGAATCAAGTTCATAATATGCAATTATCTTAAAACTAGGCTAAATAAAATAGAGCAGTTTTGTGTACCAATAGTAAATGAGGAAAAACTAAGGATAGAGAGCGGAACAAACTATCTAACTCCTTCCGAGTACAAGTATGCTCTTGATTATTTATCAGATATGGAAAGCCACCTGAAATCGGTAGTACTTGATAAAATGCCAGTAAATATGCAAGTTTTTGAAATGAGCAAAATGGCTGCTTTTCCTAATATTCAAACTCATGTATTCTTAAAAGCGAATGAGAATATTAACGGAGTAGTGCTCGAGGATCTCACGGGCGATGATGAAGAAATTGATATAGAAGGAAAGTACCTAAGATGTTTTAAGTGGTTATTTAAGCCACTGAAATATGTGCTTATATGTTTACCTGTTAATTTGGCTAATAATATGTTTTTTTTTGTTACAGAAGGAACACAGCACATCTTACAATATAAACCTATTGCTGATCTTGTTAAGAATGGAAAAGTGCAATTAGTTTGACACCATGTTCTGGCTATATTTTGAAAGATTCCTGTTGATGTTCAACACTTTTTTTAAATGCTAATGGTGGGTATTTTTCTGCAATATCCACCTCCGTGATACCCATTCAATAATGAATCAGTTCTGAAGAATGAATATACATAATTAAGAAAAAAGTCAATTTTATGCCATATTGTGCCTTAGTAACATAATGTGTTGCATATTTTGAAAATAATGAGGATTGTGTTTAATAAAAGAGTTAAATCAAACATTTAAAATATTTTATTTCTTCAATTTAGAAATATCACAATTAATAAAGGCAAAATTAAACATTTCACAATAATTAATTTATAAAATACATCTATGCTCTCATACAACTTATTTTAAGGTAAATATAGATATTTAAATTTAAGTATATTAAGTAGTCCTGGTACGCATTAAGTATCATGATTTATAAGTACACTTTTTCTTAACAAAATATATACAACTTAGTTTTTTGGATGCAAAAAATTTGCCATAAAAGGGCCTAATTAATGAATGTTTTTATCAAAAGTATGCTAATGCCTCGTAATAAACATTTTAGAAAATATGACACTTTAGAACATGGTCAGATTACAGAATGAGTCCTGTGGTCTGTTTGTAAAACACATCTTGTAATTCACTTATGAAATTTGTACAAGCAGTTAAGTACTAACAATAATCTTAAAGTAAACTTGTGACTATTTGTCTTATATTTGGTCCAAAAATAAAATAAATAACAGCTCTAAGTACATAGTAAAAGCACATAATAATATGCTACAATTTCATGTATGCACCTTATTAATTAGTATAATTATCAGATAAGATACGGATGGACTTTTCATTATTGTGTAATTTAAACAAACCTAACATTGGTACAGTACAGTTAAATATTTGATGAATCGTAAACTTTACGAAACAGTGACGTATTCGAGATACATTGCGCGTCAACATATCAGCCTTACTGTCGAACACTGCAGCGATAGCGCGCAGTGTATCTTAAATACAATATGTTAACGATTGTCACATTTATTTGAGCTCAGCCCTCTGGTGCACTTATATCAGATAGTCTTTTGTATAGATAAAACACGATCCATAGCACTGTAGGTACTCATCTAAAGACCGCATATTAGAAATTCGAATTCATTGACGAGGAAGCTTCATAAACCATCTCAGAAGTTAGCTTACACATAGTAGGCTTTTTAAAGCGGTAAGTATCTTTATAAATGCGTTTATATTTTATTTAAATTTGAGACTACCTATGTAAACTCATTTCGCATTACGAATACCTCAAAGCTTGCAATCAGGCAACATATTGCGCAGATGATCTTATACTTTCGACTAACCAAATATATTCGCAGTCTAAATAGTATACATCCATAGTTAGTAAGCCTGCGTAGGTACCTAGGGATTTCGTAGATTTATTTTACAATCCATTTATCAAAGACGTGAGTTATCATCCGCATCTACATATTTGATGTGTTGTGCATACGCGTTAGCGGCGAGATCTCTCAAACTCTGCTCCGAGGCGGGGCCCAATTGTTGTACCATTTTAGAGAAGTGGCCTTGGTCGTTTTGCAACAACTCGTGTGGGTGTCCTGCTTCGACAATCTCGCCTGCTTCCATCACCTGTAGGAAATGAAAAAAAAAAAACGTAATGACAGGTTTGGTACTACTTTCAATTTCGAAGTTGTCTACTTTCAAACTTCCGCTTGATACAAATGATAAAGTTTGATTTACACAAATTAACACTATCTATTGGGACACCCTGTGTATCATTCATAAGAGGTGAATGATCAGTAGAACGTAGAACGTTACGTGGATAAATAGGTATTTTTCAGAAACGCGTAATTAAAATTTAATTGTTTACATTTAACGTAAAGAATTACCTATGTATGTAATACTTACAACCACTCTGTCGGAATCGGCAACTGTATGCAGTCGGTGAGCGACCGTGAGTACCGTGCAGTCGGCGAAGTATTTACGAATGGACTTCTGGATCATTGCATCCGTACTGTAAAAGATAAATTAATCAGTTTCTGGCCGTAGAGATCTTTTGATCGACTTCTATCTTATTCTTGCGATCAATAATAACATAGGTTTCGAATTCCACGCCTGGATTTGTGAACTCTTCTAATTCAGTTAAACTACTTAGTTTAACTACTAGTAAATTACGTAGACTACTAGAGTAGTCTAGTAACTGAACGAGAAGACTACTTTTACGACTAATGCCTGACTGTATATGTATAGTATAATAGGCACCAGACCACCTAGAATAGCATATAACAGCGGGACCACGAGAAAAACAGGTAATGGTTGACAGTGCGTTTAGCCTTTTCCCATCTTGACGCTTAGGGCACAGAACATAGACTGCCTGACCTCGTAGCTGTAACGCTTTCTTTGCTATGGTTAAGTTTCGCTTACTTGGGGTCGACGTTAGCCGTGGCCTCGTCCAGCACGAGTAGTTTGTTGCGTGCGAGCGCGGCGCGCGCTAAACAAAGCAGCTGACGTTGTCCCGCGCTGTAGTTTGACCCTCCGGACGCCACGGCAGACGATAGTGACGTCACGCTGTGTTTCAACTCCACCTGATAACAAGTTTATTTACTTATTAACACAAAAAGTTACTTATATTCAATGGGATGACTTTTCTACCAGCCAACCCAAAGTATTAGATAGAACTGAGGTCATAAAACATAGCCATATGCAAGTCATAGAAACAGCTTGGTACCTATATAGCTTATGAACCATGCTTTCAGAAAGTGATATAAATTGAAATTAAAAGCCTTTGTGTCCGTAAGTAAGTTTCGATATTTTTTGCAAGAAAACGGATTTTCCTGTGTTTGGTTAAAACCTGTACAGTCGTAGTAGGTATAGTGGTAGCAGCCAAGTCAATTCAGCTCAAAAACCTAGTTTCGAAATGATCTCAGGCATATTGTTTTAACTACCACACACTTAAAAGACGAAAATATGAACAGGTAGTAAAAATAAAGAGTCAGTGCAATGTTTGATCTCTCGCTACTAATATATGGTCTTATAATTATAAGTTATATCATGATTGTATATTACCTGTTCCAAAGCCTGCCATATTTCGGAATCCGAGTATTTGTCGAAGGGATCCATGTTATAACGTAAACTGGCGGAGAACAGCACCGGTTCTTGCGGAATGATTGCGATTTTCGAACGAAGTTCCTATAAAATAGAATAGATTCAGATGTATTAAATGTTTCAAATAGGTTTACATAAGGTCTAGTATGTAATTATGTTCCAAACATGACCAATAAATCAGCGGTAATTGAAAATTTATACATTTTTATACAGTATTCCATTAGTATGTATTGAGAATTTGAGATTGTCAGTTTCTGTACCTAAACGGATAAGAATAAGTCTATTTCCATACCCAATTCTCTGTCTTTAATATTAATGCAAAAAGATTTCTAGATTATACATTGTTGTAACGGTAACTTATTTCAAAAGGTTATTTTATTGATGAGAAATTATGAAGTACCTTCAGAGCAATAGAGCCGGTCTCGACGTCATCTATGTAGACATGTCCTTCGATGGGCGCGAGGCGGAAGAGTGCTGAGATGAGAGAAGATTTACCAGCTCCAGTCCGACCGACCACTCCAACCTACAAAATACATACAGTTTTATTTTGTTTTATACATTTTAGGCTGTTAGTGAAATTAAGCAGCGGATATAAAGCCTTTCTTTATCGATTCATAAGTATCCTTTGCTAATACATCCCAAAGCACTGTGACACATTTATTTTGTTATTACTTATTGTTCCTTAGCTGACTGAGTTAAAATAAAACTTATGTTTAAGCACGTAGTGCGTTTATAGTGACCACGTGACATATTTTTTTAATTTGGAATATGTACCTACACAAAAAATAAAAATAAGTACATAAAAAAGAAAAACAAATTAAAATGTTTCAAGCAACCATTAAATTAGGTAATTAAAGTTCAAAACAAAATGATACTAATTCACATTATAGTGATATAATAACCAAAGCATACCTTCCATCCACTTTCAATGACGATATTAAGATTCTTTAGCACTGGAGCAGCATCTTTCTCATATCGCAGGTACAGATCTTTGAAGACAAGGCGAGCTCGTTTCGGCCAACCAGAAGGCGGGGATGGTCCTTCCGTTTTTTCTAACGGAAGTGACGTGTACTGCGTCACTCGCTCTACACTCGTCATTTGAGATATCACCTCCGTGGCTTGCTTTATGCCGTATTGCACCATGCTTACTAAGATAAGTCCTTGACTTAAGGCTAGGCCTACGTCTCCTGATCTGGTTGAACCTGTAAAGAAAGTTCTGGTTGAAATTAAAGTATACAATTTGGTTATATGTACCATATACGCAAGACAAATTCCTATTTTAAAAAGACAAACGAGCAAGGTATTGCAACGTCTAGAAAATAATATATATAGAATACTTCTGACTGT
Organism: Ecliptopera silaceata; assembly: GCA_932527185.1. Taxonomy (NCBI): domain Eukaryota; kingdom Metazoa; phylum Arthropoda; class Insecta; order Lepidoptera; family Geometridae; genus Ecliptopera; species Ecliptopera silaceata. The sequence goes on along the minus strand of OW052193.1, from coordinate 6,376,155 downwards.
TACGAGATAAACCCCTGCCCGACGATTTCCTTCCTACGAGTTGTAATAGCGAAAGTTTAAAGAATTAAAAACACTAAACAAAAGGAGACTCAGTTCATGCATATCGCGGTGAGACAGTAAATGGATAACCTAGAAATCTAGCCTATGTAAATATTTCGGGCTTATAATAAAAACGATAAGACTTCATATGTTACAGAATTGGAACTTACCATCATCACGGAGCAAGAACGTGTATGCGACCACTATCACATAACAGGCAGAAATCAAAGACAGCCATATCGAAAACGCCGTGTTTGCGATAAGCGTTAGATACCTGAAACAAACATAAGCAATTAACACTCTTCTAATATAAACCCGACATAGTTTTTTTATTATAACACCTCATTTTCCTAAAACACCTTATATTATACGAGAAAAAAAAAACATGTGTTCATATTTCATTCAATCGTTGAAATTTGTAATATTAGTACTTACCTATTAATGATACTTTTGAGAAATATGCGTAAAATACTAAAAAAAATAATAGGTAAGTACATATCTACCCACTATATATCTACCCACTTGAAAAAAAAAAGAGCTAAATTGATTAGATTAGTAATACTTCAATAATAAAAAAAATAAGTATGTACCTATCACTTTTAATAAATAATACAATCTAGTAAGTAGTTTCAGAGTCATATTTACCAAGCTGCGGTGTGGACGTCCTGTTTGTCATCGAACTGTCTGATCAGCATTTGTTGTGCGCCGCTGGATCTGATGGTCGTAAGGCCCGCCATACTAGCAGACACGTGCGAAAATACTGGACTCCGAGATACACCTTCAACTCTATAAAATAGAAAACTTAAGGTCAATAATAAATAGTAAAAAAATGTTTATAAATCGTAATAATTAATTGAAACAGTAATATTTACAAAATTACCTACATACTCAGACTTTTAGTAAACGAACATGATATAATAAATCTGAATCTAAGCTTTTGAACTTAGTACTTAAAAAGTGACCAAAAGTAACTGCTCAAAGTCTGACCGAAACATAGATTTTTTTGACAGATTTTTATAAGAATAAGAATCATTTATTTGCATAATACATGTCAATAGAGTCAATTTATCGAGTTAGGCGACATAAGAGAATGTTTAAAATATGGCAATATTAATTAGGCTAATCAAGAAATGTGGCTATGGAAGATACCGATACTTAAAAAATAGTCCCACATTTATTTTATGTATGTAGGTACTTATTTTTTACCCTCCGACGCAAAAACGATGGTAACACCCATCCACAGAGCATTAGCACGGAAAAGTGATAACGTTTGAATTGACGTCATTTATTATATTTTTTTTCATGCTCAGTAATTAATATTGCATACTTGATTCCCAGCTAATAGTCGCCTTGACTCACATATTGCCCTTCACCCACAAAGATAATACAAAAACGTATTGTTGTACCTTTTGATAGTCTGTGCGGTGTTGAGGTACATAACAGACCATAGATACATTAAAATGCCAGAGACAAAAGTTGTTAAGACCATGAACGGATTGACGATCGCAATCATCACCAGGATTCCGATCATCACCATGAATACCTGTGAACAATTCAATAAATGAGTAAACTTAGTGGTAGGTACTATTGTCTAGTTCCAAACTTAGTAAAGTTATAGAATAGATTGCTGATATGAAGCGAATGTAGTTTTTTTGAGAATACATGCTTATTATAGCATACACTATAGATGTAGAGCAAACCTCTATATTTGTCAACATACAAATGTTTCTAATTTTCATATGTGTTTCCTAAAGATATTAATATTACAAAAGTTATCAAGTCTAGCAGGATTCGAAATTTGGGACCTTCCCCTTGATTTGATAATGAACCACGCTCCGATTCGATTTCTATACATGTATTCAAACTATTGACAATCAAATTGCGTGAAGTTGAACCGATATTTACGTATAATTATATTTTTTACAAAAATGAACCCGGGGTTATCTGAAAAACACTTAAAGATTACTCAAAAAGTACTAGTCGGAATTTAATGATATATATGGGACCACCTCATAAGTATGATTTACCAAACAAAAAAATAATTATGAAAATCGGTTCAATGCGGCTTGGAGTCCTGTCGTAGACAAGACACATTTATAGAAATCAGTTAGTCCTAGTCAATTGCATAACGATAATTAATATTATTATGGAACTGTTAAAGCAGCTTCTAGAGATAATTATCTTTATAAGGCTGCTTAAAATAAGCTAGAGAACAATTATAATTCCAATTGTATCTATAGTTCAACTGATAAATTATTATTATCAGTGGTTTAAGCAGTGTGTACTAGAATTTGTTGTTTTGTTAAGTACCATTCAAAGTCAACATATGTAAATTTGTAATAAAACATGACATGATGAAGTGAGCGAAGATTCTAAATTTTTAGGGCATCATCTTGTCTTTGACAAATTACCGTTATGTGTTTGTATGTATGTTTGTTATAGCAGCATTACTTTCGAATTATTACCTGCATATAATTTGATAGGTAGTCGTCGGTAATATTGTGAAGAAAATTGTCTGTCTGGTTAAAACCAAAGAATAGTAAAAAAATTGTCCAAAGAAAAATCAACTGTGGTGTTTTATACGTAAAGGCTTATTTTAGACTTTTCAAAATAGTTTTTATTATAGCCTTCCTGCTATAGTAAAAACTTCTTCTTCATCTATATATATATATTTAAATATTTATTCCGGGTGTTCTGGGTATTATATCTATAATAAAAAATATCTATCTATGTAATAATATATTGTATTAAGTATGTCAGTCTTCTAGTACCCATAACACAAGCTCTGCTTAGCTTGGGGCTAAATGATGTTGTGTGGATTGTCCAGCATTATTTATTTATTTATTTTATTTTTTATCTTTATTCTTACCTGAATACTGTCCAAGTACATCCTAGGCAAAGTTTCATCCACAACACCCATGTCTTTAGAGAATCTATTGAGGATACGACCCGATGGGTTGGTGTCAAAGAATCGCATGGTCGCTGCCATAATGTTACCGAACATTTGGTTGTGAAGTTTTATAGAGCTTCGCATACACACCCACAGGAATAGGACAGATCTGCAACAATATTTGATTCATTACTATATCATATTAACCTATAAAACAAAACAATAGATAGGTGCTTGTAGCTAATACATAAGGTTGTAATTAACAGTTGGGTAAGGAAATGGTTTGTGGTGTTTCTGTTTTGTGAGCTATGTGTAGTAAATAAATAAATGTCTATATCTGTCTATGAAATGCACTTTGACTAAGGTGTTACATTACACTACGAGCCGGAATAAAAAGTACATGGATTTTTTTGTCTAAATATAGCTAATAATGAAGCCTATGGAAACCTGCTGATAGAATACTAATATACTTTTATGTGAGCAAAACAGACACAGAACAAACACAGTCTCTCGTTTAGTCTACTAACTCTAATCAACATTAATCAATCAAAAAACAAAAAAATAATAAAAACAATTATTTTTGTTGTCAGCATGATTAAAGTATGTCAAATGCGGCATGCATTTTGAGCATAATTATTATTAGCATAGAAAAAATATGCAAAATAGTTACTGTTTTATAAAAGTTCACCTTTCAGTTGTGAGAATGATGCAAGCAAGGATTCCAATACTCCATACATATATGTAATAGTTATGGTTGATTTGGGTTGCGTCCACAGTGGTGCCGTTGGTCATATTCTGGAGAGTTTGCGCAGTTTGCAGCATGGTACCAATGATTGTATGGTTTGGTGTGGTGGTATTGACACTTTCCAAAACGTCTGTGCTATTTTCGTTCGTTGTGTTCATGCTTGTGAAGTTTCCGATGTCGTTGAATGGTGTTATATACATCAGTTCTACTTGGTTCATCCTGTGAAAGAAATGCATGTTACATATTTATATTCACGGACATTTCTCAGATCACACTAAGGAATACTTTTTGTTAATGCACTTTCTTTAAGTCAGTACCTACTGTAGGTACCTGCCATATTCAAATGATAAATACTTGATATGTTTGAATTGAGGTTACTTTATGTGTATTAAATGTGTTTTTCTTACCAGTAAGTAAGCCAGAGATCGCTCATCGAGGTAACGAGTTGAGCAATGAGGATGGAAATGACAGTCAGAGTCAACAACGCATAGCCCCCGCCAGAGCGGAAGTACTGCCCGTACACTTTCATTGATATGCGACCTTGTAACAAACATATCATAATAAATATATAGTCAAACCAATATACTTATATATTCTTGGACATTTCATACATCGCGCTCTAGTCCCAAACTAAGCATATACATAAAAATATGTGAAATATACATAAAAATACCCAGACACAGAACAAATATTTATATTCATCACACAAACATTTGCTCTGGGTGGGAATCGAACCCACAACCACAGCATGGAAGGCAGAGCTAATACCAACTGACACGTGACGCCTGTCACGTCAATCTAAACTGAAACATAGCGGTACATAGAAATAAAACCATTTATTTTACCACTACATATTGAGAAAATAAATATACATATACATGGTAGATGAGAAGGGCGGTTATGGCGAAGTCCGAAACCACGAGAGATATCGAAAAGGCCATCACCTCCCTTCTCAAAAAAACATCCTGTATCTATTTATTTTTTAAAAGATGATTTATTTTCTAATAACAGTTTTTTATACAAAAATAAATGATACTATATAGACCATAATATTATTTAATTATCAGTCCATTTCGAAAAGGACAATAGGTAATAACTTTGCGTTATTCTTATTCACGAATAAGTTAAGACAAGACAAATGAAATTCTCATAAATTTATAAGAAAAACATCAACATCACATCCTACTTATATGAATAATAAATACATAATTAAGTTAGTATATTCATACAAATGTAGCTATCCTCATGAACTGTGTTACTTGTTTAACTTAGATTATGTATAATAGATTTATTTTAATCACAAACCTGTATTTTAGATCCTAACCTAGTACCTAAAGATTTTTTGTGGATGTCTTAAACGGTTAATCAGAGACACGTCCAGTTTGGCACATACCCGCATTTTACGAGTTCGAATTCCCTGGTGACCCCGTATCTCGATGCGGTTAATAATATACTAATTGGTTTTCTCATGGTGTTTTCATTCAAGGTACAATAGTAGTAATGACAACAGAATAAAAAAGTACCTGTTCCAGTCATCTCAGATTCTTCTTCTTCGTCTTCAATATCCATTCCTCCATGTTCAGAACCATGGACAGTACTAGTTGTACTTGTGTATGACTGTAATTAAAAACGGATATTAGAAATAAGATCTCCGAAATCAGTCTCGGTTCAAGATAATTAAAATGTTGATCGCTTAACTTTTATTTGGTACTGATTTGGATCAGTTGAGCTATCTATAGATCGTTTGCAACGGTCTGTAGCTCAACTGTTTCTTATGTATTTTATACCTATGTACATTTTGTAAATACTGCAATAGTCGTAAGTTTATTTATATTTTGGAGATATTGAAAATGTAAATACTGGGTTTCTTTATTGATATTCGCGTAATAGTTAAGAGAAGAGATCAAACAGTATTGGTAATTCCAGTGTAATGTAGTTCAAAGACTTTGGTCGTGATTTCTAGTCAAATATAATTTATTCAGTATCGTGACTAGTGTTACTGTTAGCCTAAAAACTAAAGACATTAGCGACTAATTAATTATTGCATCACCCAATTTGGGTACATTAATCTTCATTATCATTTCAGCCCGTTGGCACCCGTTGAGTATAGGCCTCCTCTTTATTATGCCTTTCCTTTCGGTCCCTTGCGATGACCCTCATCCAGTGATTCCCGGCTCGCTCCATTACGGGTACATTAATTAAACTAAATGTTTTAATCATAAGACCTGACTGCATAACATTATGATGATAATAAAATACTGAATACTAGTTACAAATAATCAAGTTGAAAACAACTATTTCACTTGTATTGAGAAGATTGCAATCAGTTCAACCATTACCGTTACACTGAGTGGTCACGAAGTTCTACCATACTTAGTAACCACAGAGCTTCCAACTGTAGGAATCTTAGTGACGTCACAGTTCAGGTTTAGTAGGTCGGACGCCGAATTTATCGTAAGGTCTCGTATTTTGCCTTTTAATATAAATGAAACTAGTTATTTCATAGTGATTATGATTAACTGATTTAGCATTATACTTTTTATTGCGTTTCAGCACAAAACTGTGTCACAGCCAAAATATAATGGTTTTAATTGCTAGCGTAGTTTGATTACCTGTAATTGTAAGTGACCGCAAATTTGCCATTTCACTCTATTATTGTAAAAAAATGGTTTGCTTACGTTTTATGAGTATCTTTTATAATTTAATTTGCACCAGTCTCGTATTCAATAGAACCGGTTTTGTATCAAGATAATAGGCGACATGGCACTTGTAAGAAAACATATGATTTGCATAGATAATGAGCAGAATAGACACAAATCATATTATGCTGACAACAACCTACAAGTGCATGACCATTTGACATTACTGACAGATATGCATGCCACATCTGCTAGTTATGGCTTAAGGCATAAAAAAAAGACGTGTGGCACTCGGGGACTGCCGCGGTAAAGCTATTGCATAGCATTTTTTGCTGGATTACGCATGCGCAGTGTTAGTTTATTTTCGTTACGGAATTTCTGGAGTCGGTCTCCACGCTCAAGGCCCGCGATAGAAGCTATCCAATAGCTAAAAAAATTGGGCATTCATGGTTTCATTTTATGGGCATAGACTTGCATCTTTGTTACGTCATTTAAAAAAATATATATTGAGTTACTATTTCGGAAACTCTTTGGAGGTTTTCGTAGAACATTATTTTTCATTTTCACACTTCATTTCCGGTGATTGAACATCAAAGAACATAACAGTTTGGCTTACTCAGTTGTAGTTTTTTTTATTGCCTCTTTTACAGCACACACATTTTAGTTGTCTTTGTTGTTTCAATTTATGAGAAAAGGACGGTAATATTTTTAGTCCTGTCGTTAGAACTTTAAGAAGTTAGTAAGATTACAACATGTCATATATCCAAAATGTATTCAAACATTTTCGAGTATTGCAAATAAAGACTTATAAATACATAACAAAAAGCAACGACGAGTATGATTTTTAGCAACCTAATGATAAGTAGATTCAAACCCGTCAAACCGGCTACACAAAAATATATGAGCAGATTCGAGATTTTACAATGTACTTAGGTATATGAGTACAGATGATATGATAGTATACTCCAACAAATAAATTAGATTAAAGCTTAGATTATTTTGGGCGCTTTTTCACACGGGTTCATTTATATTATATTTTTTAATGTCTACCGTTGCCGTGGCTGCGGAGCAGCGGCCGGCGACGCGGACTTTTAAAAGTCAAGCAATTTGCCTCATAATAATTGCTCGCCATTACATTCTAGAAAATCGTAGGTTAAAAGTGAGTGTTACGTACCATAACAGACATAGTTCGTTGCCGTGGATGTGTGAGTGGCTTCATCGGCTCCTCGACGTTTTCTTCTTCTTCTAATTCCGAAAATAATGGAGATTTCGATACCTCTCCAAAGTTGCCAATTGTTTCTATTTCACCCTGTAATAAAGCGTGTATTAAATTCACGGCAGAGTTTTCTGACGTACTTACCTAACTTAGTTTACCTTCCTAAGTTTGGAACTAGAGTATCACGTTCTAGTGTTATTTTTATTTGTTTAACATAAAACCAGGTTTATTGAATTTATTTTAAAAATTGCTCGTATTTCCTTATGCAATCCAAATTACTTACTGTTAAAGTATGTTAGTAGTTGCAAATATAACAGCGTTCCCTAGGGATAATTTTAGATAATCCATTCAATTTTAGATAATAAATATATCTTTATATCCAATATCTTTCTTTGTACACGTCCCCTCTACTTTTTCTATCTCACTTTCGCCAGGTTGGCTGAAAGAGAACTCTTTTTAGGGTTAAGTTCGCCCTGTACATGTTTTTTATTTAAGTTTATTTGTCTGTATTAGTCTTTGTAGGTACAATAAAGAATAAAGATAAACATAGAATGTATAAAAAGATACCTAAGCACTAAGATCTTGGCTCGTTCGAATAAACACTATCAGATAGTAAAGTTGCGACATGCAACTACAACAACTGTTCATGTGCGACTAAGTAAAAGTCAGGCAATTACCTACCTTAAGGTGATACCTCTCGCTCTAGCGGTTTTTTTTTTGGTTTTTTTTATTGCGATTGAACTGTTATATCTTTTAAATTACTGCACAAATCAGTTATTATTGTTTATGTTCGCAAAATAGCATAAACTAGTAAAATATATATGTAACAGATCGGCCGCAATAAAAAATAACCCTAAAAAATTAAATTTCTCGCTAGAGCGAGAGGTATCACCTTAAACAAACTCTTTACGGTGCTGAAACATTATAGCTACTCAGTAGATATTTATCACAAGAATATTATTTAGCACTTGTGCAAATATTACCTTCCGTCTTACAATATTATGTGAATAAAATAATTAATTACCTATTGTAAAGACATGTTTGGATAGTCATGTAGGCATAAACAAGTAGGTAGGTAGGTATCTTTTTATCATACTTTTTACGAATTGTTAATTTTTTTATGAGAGTGAATAATTTATGTGTTTAATAATGTTATTGTTTTTATTATTCTAAAAATAGTTTTGCTGATTACTATGATATTAAATATATACCTACCTATCTTTCTTATGGACCTAATAGGAAGAAGTTTTATTTTTGATAATCGCAATGCCAGCAGAATACTGGCTAATCAAAATTTTATGAATAACTAAACATTTATTATTATGTATACTAACTTAGTTCTTTTGCTAAAATACTATTGTTCTATTAACAAAAGCTTGCTTTTGTCATTCACCTCTTGCTCAATTCGGCATACTCGTTCAAAAATGTTTCATCATCATCATCATCATAACCTATATCAGTCCACTGCTGGACGTAGGTCTCAAAAATGTTTGAATAACTTAAATATCTATAGAAAGTCATGAATATGAATGAGTATTTACTTTTGACCCGTGATAGCGTATATCACTGTCAAAATATCGGAAAGCATTAAAAAAACGTAAGTACCTACTTCTAACTTTTTTTTTATATATAGCAAATTTCTCGAGATTTCAGACTTGACCATCCTAAACCACCCTGCATAATAAAGTTTTTTTGAATATCAATTTCATACCTTACCTAGTTGTTATTTTTATTACAACGATAGGTAATAATATTTATGTCGATTTTTGACATGATCGGTAATACACATGAATAATCAAATCACTGATGATAACACTCACTATACGTTCAAGATAAGCATCTTATATTAGAAAACAAGTTCTTTAGATAAAGATTGATTAGGTATTATTATCATTTGACAGAAATAGTGTTACTTATCGATTGTTGTCAAAATCAAAATGATTGATAGCATGTTACAAAATACAGCAAAATTCTAATATAAACCAAAAAGGTATTTCTAAAATAAACCAAAAATATTTAAAAATTAGAATAGAATCGTTAAAATATTTCCTTTTATATGTCAATAAGTAAAACGACCGCAACTCAAACAAAAAAAGCATATAATTATAGCTATTCTGTATTTTATTTGTCAAAAATTACCTATAATTACTCTTCTTAGTCTCTTTCTCATAAACTGAAAGCCACAAAGACAGCTATAATTTTAATGCTCTGTCAACTTAGATACGTTTACTAACGCTTGTGGAATAAAAATGTTCCTAAGCAATATTTCCCGCCAAGAATGCAAACATTTACAAGGTTATACCAACACGTCCTTTATCCTTTATCAGTTGACTATGACACACTATGATATTTTTAAATGTTTATTTACTTTATTATTATTATTTTTTTTACTAAGCCATTTATTCAGAAACTTTTTACAGATTAACATTGTTTTAGTTTATTTTGTTTCTGTGTGCCTTTTGGCATCAGGCCTCCTCCAATTCCTTCCATTTCCCTCTATCCTTTGCAGTTCTTGTCCAAAGCTTTCCTCCTGTATTTTCGAAGTCATCTTCCCAGCGTTTATGTTGTCTTCCTCTGTTTCTTTTTCCATTTCTTGGTTTCCAGACTGTAACTCTTTGGCTCCACTTGTCGATGCCTCTAATAGTGTGGCCAGCCCATCTCCATTTGGGGGATTTAATTTTGAATATGACGTCTGTTACCTTAGTCTCACTCCTTATGTTTGTGTTCCTTATCCGGTCTTTTCTTTTTACACCTAGGGTAAACCATACTATTGTTGGCACCCCCCCAGTGATTGGCACTCTGATTTAAAAATTCAGATAATAAGAGAGACATCCTGTTTATTTACTGTTGCAATACTTTATTTGGTAGAATATTTAATAATCTTTAAGAGGCAAAACTGTTGTTAGCCAACTTTCTTTCACACCAGTTTGTGAGTTTAGAATAGTTTAGATGGAAATCAAGTCGTCGCGATCGTGTTGTTTTTTTATCAAAAAGTTTAGTACTGGAGGATAGAAGTGCACGTGAAAAGTTGATTTTTGGGTAAGTTTCTACACCAATTTATATTTGATTATGTTAAATTAGTGTATATGTTGCTATTTTTATCGTTTTCAGAGTTGAAAAATAAGCGTACCGGTAATTTCTTTGGTGCCAATCACTGTATTTTTTCTTGTATAGTGGTACAGTGATTGGCTTGGATGCCAATGATTGTACATTTAATTTTCTGGTGGCATGTGCTAAATTTCATACTTAAATTACATTTCCATCAATATAGACCGTATTCGGTTGCTAAATAAGGCTGTTTTTGCTTATATTAGAATTCTTGGCACTGCCAATCATTATACATTTTTTGGGTGCCAATGAATACACCCTGAAGAACAGTAAGTATTACGCTAAGGCTTCCTCCTCTTCTTCTGCATCTTTTTCAGGTAGGTGCCCGGCTTTGGTGAGTTCCCAACCAGTCACACCAAATCCAGTCACACTGTGACTCGTTGGGAAAAAAAAATGCTATGCAATAGCTTTACCGCGGCAGTCCCCGAGTGCCACACGTCTTTTTTTTTACTATAGAAGCAGTGAGTAGTATTAAATATCAGATGTTATCTTTTTCTGCAAAGCACTTTTTTTCTACCAATACACTATATCTGCCATTTTTGATAAAAATAAATAAAATAAAATAACATACACGTCGTTTTAAGTGAAAAGTAATTTTCATTTTTGGAAATATTAATTGGTGTGACTCGTTGGGAATTTTTTTTCCCAACGAGTCACACTGTTACAAAAGTGTAACTGGTTGGGAACTTTTTTTAAAAATAAAGTTGCAACGAGTAACAGTGTGACTCGTTGGGAATTTTTTTCCCAACGAGTCACAGTGTGACTGGATTTGGTGTGACTGGTTGGGAACTCACCCTGGCTTTAAGATGCCATACCCAATAAAAGACGAGAAGCTCACACGATATGTCCTCAACTTCAAGAATCGTTATACTATTTTATTATCGCTAACTGCCAATCGTTATACCAAATTCACTGTGCCAATAATTATACTTCAGTGCCAATGATTGTGCAATAACACTAAGTTTTATGTTACTTAATAAGCAATAAAGCAATTTTTTTTAAAGAACCATTTTGTAGATTTATTATCTATGCTTATAGGTATACCTGTTATCTGATATACATTAGACACATAAAAATATTATTATAACAAAGAATTTACTACTTATATGTTGAAGGTCATCTTAGAGTGCCAATCACTGTACTGTTTACCCCTAGCATGCTTCTCTCCATAGCGCGCTGGCAAACTGAAAGTTTGCGAAACTGTCTGTTAGTGAGAGCCCAAGTTTGGCACCCGTATGTTAGAACCGGCAGAACACAAGACTCGTATAGTTTTCTTTTTAGTTTGATGCTGAATTATTTGTTTTTCATCACGTCCTTCAGCGACCAATACCGATTCCAAGAGTGAGCTACTCGTCTCTGACGATACTATGTACAGTCAGCATGAGAAGTGTGGACCGACTCATTTCTATTAATAGTACTAAATTGCCTTCGGTTTTGTTAACTTTTTAGGCGTAGGTATATCACAAAAATAATAATAAAAGTTATGAGCGGATATTTACACGTTAACAGAATTTTTAGGATTGTATTATCAAAATAGATATAACAGAGAGGAGCCAACAAGAGGATGTGATACATCAATTTTAGTGTTTGTCTTGATATTATTGAGACTTTTTACTTCTTTTGAGTTGAATAATCGTTTTTATCATAATTTTCGATGAATGTACAATGACTTTGCAAAAACGTGTCATCATGACGCACATAAAATCTGCAATACCATATCGTAAATTGGTCAATTGCGTAATAAATATCAGTGTATTTGTCTTGTCTATAGTCCAATATTCTGTAAATCTTTGCGTAAAGCTTTATTGAATAACATTGGGAACTCATTTATGTTCATGCAACGGACGGCTAGCTTTCATGGCCAAAGACCTGAAGAAATACCGTATTGGCATTTTGTTTGAGGCATAACCAGAAAAAGATGATCTGTAGGAAGACACTAAAGCTTGAGTGAGCATGTGCTTAAAATACCAGTATTTCCCGGTTTATAATGATTGTTGTCATAAATTCCGTTCATCGAAAGGCGAGCCGTTTTACCTCCAAAAGTAACGGAAGTAAAATCTGTGGTTGCTAGTTACAAAATAAAAAAACTGTTAATTAAAACACTCGTTAGTAACGATTCCCTATTTGGTTTTTCAACTCTCTTGCCATTATACTTCGCGGTACAACACCTTAAATCATCAAACTAATCACACAACATACATAATAATACTAGTTGCACCCGCGACTTCGTCCGCGCGCCGTTTTTCACCTTAGCTTACGTTACTAAAGTTTTGGTAAGAACCCCTAATTTTTTCTAGCAATAAATACAGCCTATGTTACTCAGGTGCAGCTTTCTAATGGTGAAATAATTTTTGAAATAGGCGCAGTAGTTTTTTCCAGTTTGAGTTTAAGTCATTACAAACACACACACAAAAATACAAATATTTCCTCTTTATAATATTAGTTTAGATGTAGATATAATCATAACAAATCACGAAAGATAAACAATACTTACATTGCGCAATATCACGACACTATCAGCTGTCTTCAAATGGTGCAATTGATGGGTCACAAGGATCCTTGTGAAGTTCTTCAGGATGCCGTTCACGCATTCTGAGATAAGATGCTTCCCTACGTGTGTGTCCACTGCCGATAGCGGGTCGTCCAATAGATATATATCCGCCTGTAGGAATGAAACAGATAAATCAATATTTATTGACATTTCACATCGATCTAGGTTCAAACTAAGTATAGCTTGTACAAGAACTAGATGATAAAGTACTTAGATCTACATGTAATTAAAAATAACAAAACAACAATACATAATAGCACCTAGACACAAAACATACAAGTTTTTTACAGTTAATACCAACTGCGCTGTGAAGCCAGTAAAACGAATGGACATAAAAACGCAACTTCTTATTGAGCCTGACTTTACAATATTTAAAATATGGATCGTCATGATGAGTTATAAATAATACTTCAGGATGGTTATCGGTGTTGTTGAGATAAACACATCAATGCCATATTTTAGTACTTAGATATTTGTATTTTATTTTAACTTAGGTCTAGTAGTAGCTATAAGTGAGTACATGCACCCTGCAAGGGCACTGCAGTGTAGATTTATTTACTACATACATTGATTAAATACATGAATAGAATAGAATATACATTTAATCAGCAACAACAACAACAAGACACATGATACAAATAAACAATAACAAAACATACACATTTATATAAAAATAAAATATCATTAAGTAATAAAAGTAACAAGTACATAATAAACAAACAAAAGAAAACATACAGCTAAAATATATAAAATAAGGATGATATAATGTCAAATAAGGATGATATAATGATGATGATGATGAGATAAATAAGGATGTGATATAAATGTCAAAAATACTAGAAAAATATAACAATAATAATAAGGTCAAATGGTAAATTAATGGTCGTTAAAAATTGTTTAAATAGGCTATGTCAAAAAATAATGATAACTAATTGTACAGTACTCCTAAATGTACAGTTTGCAACGAAAAACATATTTTTAACGTAAACACTGTAGTGTACATTTTGGTATAGTGAATATACTTTTACTGTTATGTTCGTGACTACTCGAACGTGAAGGTCAACTTGTGGTTATTAAAAGATAACAGTCATAGATGTACATTTGAATTTAACTCAAAATTTAGTTCGGTCGAATTTTATAGATACTTTCTGATAACGCATTTTGATTTTACTGTAAAACTGTTACTAAGTAAAATATATAGTTTTATAATAAGTAAATCAATATAAAAACAGATTTGTATCCCGTATGTCTAAATTTTCAGAGATTAAGTAGTTTAGTTTTCAGTGTTTTGTCGCATGAATATTTATTTATTAATTATAATCATTATCATTCTTTAATTATTCAATTTTCATTATATAGTTTCCTGTACAAATCATTGAAATTTATTTTTACTTATCTGTGTATACGCATCACTAACACAATAACAGTTTATCAAGTTTTATTAGTTAAATCAACATTTCTAAACAATACTGTTCAAACAGATGCAGTAAATTGAATAAATATTGGTATAGTTTATGAATTATATACATATAACGCAGTACAAATAACACATTGTGAGGACAACGAATTTAAAGCAACGCATTAATTCACGTGATCTGTTTTCTGACGCATTGCACAGTGCATATCTCTGACACTTTGTAAAAAGATGCCTATAAATGCATTGACACCCTTAGACTACACAAAACAAACACAGTATTACTTACACACTGATTTATGCCAGAAATAGGTACCGTATTCATCGGTTAAGCTCTTTAACAATGAGCATAACATAACAACTTCTCAAAAAAGATCATGACAAAAATCTCCCCGAAACCTTTCACTCATCAAAATAAATATATATATTTATATAAAAATAAACATACCTGTCTATAGCAGGCTCGTGCAAGGCCGATTCGGGCTCTTTGTCCGCCGCTCAAACTGATGCCCCTCTCTCCAACCATGGTGGCGTCCCCAGCAGGGAGCAGTTCGAAGTCACGCAGCAAAGCGCAAGCCTTCACGGTCTGACAAACATTTACCAAAATAGAACCGGCTACTCTCACATCAATGAGAGATAATCCTCTCACACACTCAAACCACACGTTAAAGATAATGATTAAGTCTGAATCAAGACTTTTTCAAGATTTATTTCTCACAGTTTATCTGCAAATGTTCAAAAATTATGTGAGTATGCAAACCTGAGGCCTTGGCTAATAATAAACTGACTATCTGATTTTTGCATAAGATGATTCTGATGATTGCAGAATTGGTCTTTTAGCAAAGGTATTTTTTAACAAAGGTATTGTTAAAAAAATGCTTGTCTAAAATGACCTAAAAGACCAATTCTAAACTTAAGTGCTGTAAATGACTGTAGATAAGCACTGATCTGTGATGGAGATAGCCACGACTTGCGATCCTAACATCTAAGATTCATCAGTAAATTAAAACATACTAAGTATATTGATACAAGGATAGACAATGTCTTGTAGTTAGTTACTTAAAGATCTAAGAGGATGTTTACCACGGCAAAAGTCGTGACTATATTTTATTACAATAAAACTTAGTTTACACGAAACAAAAATCATTTCTTTTAGATTATTTCTGTTCAGACTAACGATAATGAAATTGGTTCAAAACGAGCTTCATTCAACACGATTAACCTACTGACAACGGCCGACCAAACTACCGTTTGCCGTTAGCCTAATGAATTCTTAAGAGTGCCCATCGCTCAAGGCCAGTGTAATAATAATAACTAATAGTCATGATGACAATCAAGGCAAAACATAACGAGCAACGTAGTTGGTTCCATGACACACAAATAAATATTTACAGGTCATAAGAAGTCAAATTATTGCAGTAAAGTCAGTTGCTTGTTGTACTTATAACGTCATAGATTTATAGGAATTAAATTAATTATTTAAATAAGACCAGATTCATTTTAATGTGTTATTCAATCAAAAAAAAAAATATTTTAAGCCACATGGTCTCGATAAAATAGCAAAAATGAACTAAATACTTCATTCATATGTCCCAGAATAGTGTTCATTGCTCTGTATATTCCACTGACTATACCGAGTATCAAAAGGTTAACTTGAATTAAATCAGAAATTATTACAAATCACAATCGTAAAATAACAAGAAAATGTCTGTACTGGGATGAGTGGAATGAGTGTTCCAAGAAATCATGCATGATTGGTGGTTTATTTACAGTTGTACCTACTCGCATAAAGTTTTTTTTGTATACAGATTTCAATTATTATTGTATGTTTCTTGTGCTCGCAGTAAGTATTTCTAATCTACAGACACGAAACGGTATCACGAACACACATTACAGATAAAACCATCAATCAATACACAAGTTTATCGCTTCGTATCGCACTACAAAGGGTGTTGTGAAGCTCACCTTCTTATATCGCATCTTGTCGTAAGGCAGGCCAAAGAGAATATTCTGTCTGATCGTTGCCACAAACAACCATGGTTCTTGACTTGCGTATGAGACGCGAGAGCTTCCGAGAGATATCTTTCCTTGCGTTAGTGGTAGCTCTCCGAGGATAACTTGCAGTAGAGAAGACTGACATAGAAATAAAATAAAATTGAAGGTATAGAATAGTATAGATCATGACATGACATGACATGACACAATGATACGCAGAGTTTGTTTACGAAGATGACTCAACGAAGGATGATTATTCTTTAACATACGTGCCAATCACATAAATGATGATATGACATCTTAAATTATTTATTAATATTAAAATGGATTTTATGATTATGTGGACATTTTATTCAGCCTATTCAATAATCTCTATACTTATTGTGATACATTATAATTTAAATCCACGCACTAAAGTGTAAAAGTCAAATCTTATAAAAGTGTAGGTAGATACTAAATATCGAGAATATTCTAATTTAAAAAGTTACGGAATGTTGTACACTTATAATTATGGCAATACATATACAAATTTTAAAGAAGTAGATTAGGTTAGTAGTACTAACCTAATCTACCACATAAGCAACATAGTACTATGTTTCTTGAGAATGAAAAGCAATCAATACAAAAATTTGATCTTTACCTTCCCAGCTCCTACAAGTCCTGCAACGCCGATAAAGTCTCCAGGTTTCACTGTGATGCTGATATTCCTCAGTGTCGGCACGATAGGGTCTTCTAACCAGCTAGCGCTAACTCCAGACAACACTAGTCCAGTCGGCTTCGGTATTTCGTTTACAGCCTTCTCAGATCCGTTTATTACACTTTTATTGTTGATGTATTCGATCGCATTTACTGGCGCCAGTTCCTCGAGCAATAGGAATTCCTAAAACAACATACAAGAATGTTTGTTAATACGGCGCTATTCTTAGATAATTTCCAAGAACCGGAAGACATATATCGTTAACTTTATACGGCACAGTTAAACTGTGAATATCTTAGACATGTCTGACTTGAAGATATTAATTACTTATGCTATTATTTATTAATTTTAGATTAAAAACCTATTAGTGGTAACCATAACTACCTAATAAGTATATTAGGTGCAATTTATGAAACCAAATTCGAAACAAATTTTAATGATAATTAGGTACATAATTTGTAAATCAATCGAAAATATTTGAGTTACCATTTTTCTCAGTAAGCGATTACCTACCTATGTTATAAATCTTATGAGGGAATAATTAATCTTTAACCTAATCTAAATCAATACCACATGTTGTCTGCCCTAATCCTGGGTTTAATGTTTACGTTCTTGTAATGCCCGATTACGTCATGATTTACACGTTTTCAAGGCCAGTCAGAATCCGCTATATTTAGGATAACAATAACTGCAGTTTACACAACCTTTTAGTTATCACCGCATAATTTTAATTCCAGATGAATACAAACCATTTGATGCAGTTTAAATTGTAATTGAATTATCAAACTAACAACCCACCTCAATCCTCCTAACCGAAACCCTGGTTTCAGCCAAAAATGCAAGAGCCATAGGGAAGAAAATATTGGCAGCCAATTGCAACAGATTGAAGTATTGAACCAAGGAGAAAGTGATTTCGGCTCTGATTTCACCTCCCAATACAACAAATGCGACCACAGCCGAATAAAGGATAAATCTTTCGGTAAATACACTGAGAGCCGTGGAGAAACCTTTGATCATTGATGTTCGCATGATAAAGTTCACTTCCATTCTGAAATAAGAACATATGTTAATAAAATTACTTAGGTATTCCTACTTCGCTAAAAATATGTATAATCTATGTTAACGACGCTACATTATATGTATACAGGCGTCAATTCCAATTGTTTCTGTACGTAGTCAGTTTATAGATTTTATAGACGATAGGATAGACTACCAATCTTACAATAAGTATAACTGTGACATAGTTTAATCTCATTATAAGTGAACTGTAAAGTTCTGTATGAGTTCAAATAAAGCTTCTTAAAACCGAAATAATGTAGGTAATGTTTAAAGCATATTTAAAGCTCTGTCAAAAATATCACGAGCACGACAAAAGTATAACGACACAAATAGTACCTACCCATAAATTATTACGGTACTTACTTCCGCAGTTTCGCGACCAGTTTCTCGAAAGGCACTTCCCAGGCGTACATTTTGATGACTTGGACGCCATTTACAAGTTCACTCATAACTTTTACTCTTTCGTCGGTGCGTTTTGCGATTTTTCCACGAAGAACTCCTTGACGGCTACTCAGATATGCTAAAAAAAATATCAATTTGTTAGCATTTGTCTATGTATGTACGTTTCGCTCATGGTCAATATTCGGTTAGATGTTTCCCTTCACCATTTATCTACAATTATGGCGACGGATATTTCTGACAAAATATTGTCGACTCTACCGTTGTGTTTGTGTACTCTATTATTGGTTATTTTGTAATACTAAATAATATGTTAATTAACAAAAATTAATGTTACACTAAAATTTTGTGTTAGTTATTAAAAATGTTATTTACCCTCAATAAAAAATTGTGGATCGTATGCCAATTAAATAACATAATATTATACTTAATATGTTGTTTTACCTTGAACCAAAACAGTTTGCAAGAAAATAACAGTGAGAGCGGCGAGAGTAGCCCAAGCTATATGTTGCCACACCATGTATGAGACCACTGGTACCACGATGGGCATCACCCAAATATAGTTCAGGAACAAAGTCACCATATCGAAACGGTTTACATCGTTGGACATCAAGTTTATCACTTGGCCGGGCTCTGTTTTACTCATACCACGGCGATCCAGTTTTAAAATCTAAAAAATATAGGATTTGTTAAAAATTGTATAGAATATATAAGTATTTGATAAAAAATATATATTTCATTGATTGATTTGAAGTTAATCTGGCTAATCTTTCCAACACGATGCTACAACAAAATACAGTTGTAGCATCGACACGATATGGAGAAGAATTAACGCTTTCCGACTGTATAAACTTTTTCCTGTTTTCGGCGGGATTGCATCGGCGCATCGGCTTTGCCGATTGTAAAAGTTACAGTTGTATTGTTATAGTTACAATCAGGACAATCTTTTTTTTACAATCAGTTCTATTGTAATTACCTTTCTATACATTAGCGAACAGCTAGCTATTCTTACTCTCATGCCCACACGACCTTGGCTGAGCTGTAAATGATTCAGCATCAAAGACGAACACACACTAAAAAAGTTCATGGCGAAATTGTACACGTGGGCATATTTGTATTCTTCATCGGTTTTCGTCCCAGCAAAATATTGTATAAATAGACCTAATGTGAACGGAATCATGGGCCTGAAAATAGAATCATTATTAGTTTTATTACATATACATAAGTACCTTAGTAATTATTAATTGTCTTATTGCAAGAGTACGAACCATACTACGATGAATAATATGCCACACAGCAGTCCACACAACATATATTCCACCCAAAAGGAACTTATTAATGCTTTGGAAAGGCTCGGCTTGCCACCTTTTCTTTTTGCTGTTTCTAATTCCTTCTCCCATGCTTCCTCTAATCGGTCGCCGAGTCGACCGGAGTGGTCACTCTCGCGAGCTTGCCATAAGTCTTCGATAGTCAGCCCTTGTTTGTATCCTCTTCGGAATAAGGTAAAACTCGATCTGTATAATAAGGCACAGTTCAATCAGCGCTAACGACAACTTAGCATTTTTATGAGTAAATATTCGTTACTTTTGCTAGTAAAAATCCATAGTCGAGTCTACATCTCTGCTTTATTTACCTACTCAAGAATATATAAAAATTATAAGAATAACTTAGTGTTCATTTAGAAAATATGTAGTATGGTCATTTAATATGGTCAGATAATAATCACAAATATCACAATCCATTTCAATGAAACAGCGTGTCGTCTTATCAATTATTTTCAATTGGTGAGACCGCGTTTAAATTAAAGTTATTTAGCTGTCTGCAGTGGTGGGACAATATAAGTTGAAAAAAAAATAGGTGTCTGCAAGTTTATCTGGCTGGCAGTACCTACCTACGTAGATAGAGCTAAAATATCTTGTAATGTAAACAAAAATGTAGATTTTCAATCGGCATGCAAATAATTTTATTCCTTGTGTTAAAGTTCTACTTATCGCTGAATTGTAAAATGTTAACATACCTACCTAGGTAGGTACTTTACGAATATGAGTGTAGGCGTAGACATAATAGGGTTTTTAATTTAATCAGTAAACTAAGTATACCGAATATAAACATTTCTCTTTTCTTATAATAAGTAAAACAAGTATAATTCGTGAAAGACGTGTGTGATGATGACACAAAGTTGTATCAGGAAAATAATATAACAAAGCCAGAGAAAAATTTAAGTAATGTACTTACGTTATGAACAATTTAGCCAAAAAGTTTCCACTTTCATATGGATTTTTTTCTTTCAGTATCACTTTAGATTCCATTTTTAATTCGTTTGAACGAACTATGTATTTTATACGAAGCCGAAAAACCAAAACCGGATTGTTAAAAACCACTTTAAAGATTGTTTGCCTAGTTTGTTCACTGGACGCTCGAATAATTGGTACTATTTATCACTTCACAATTAAATCCGTTTTCTATACATGTCATAAAAAAATTCCAGTAGGTAGTTTTATACCAATGTGAGTAGGCCAGAACTGTGTTATAGTTCAGAGCTTATTTAATTATACACTCGCTTAGTTTCTAAAGTATCACTTGGATATTGCATAATATTCAAGAAACTTTTGTTGTAAGTAGTCATAAAGACATCACGGTATGAAACGGTAATCACAGCACGTTATTCTCGGACCGTGCTCTATTTTAAACTATTTTTTAAGGCACTGGATTTATTTTTATGTAAGAAAGTATTTACTTTGAAGCCCGTATCTTTCATTTAGTTTTGTTTGTATGTATCACAGAAAAGTAGATAGATATATAAAATAGCGACATCCCGAACAGCGGGCGCTTCGCTCGGACGTGCGTCGCCGACTATTGTCGATGTGGGTCGAATCGAGCGAGTTGAAAACCGACCGAGCGAAACGTCACTGAATGTGATGTATTTTTATTTTATACGGACTATATGCCGGCACTTAGTATGTAGTAAAATAAAGAATTATGTTCATTACGTACCTATATTACAATGTACTCTGTGGTTCATTAGGATGTGCTCATAGCTATCTACATCAAGAAAACGCTAAATGATACATGGTAGCAAAAAGTGGTTTAATCAATATTGGTTGTATTGATTTACAATAAATGTCTTGTAACGTATCAAACGGTACCCCAATACGAATTAATAATAAAATGAGCCCTAAGGTTGTAAAGCCATAAAGTTCTATAGGTAAAAAATACTTAGTCAAAAATTAAGTGGTCACCTTTTATTTTTAATTAAGTAGTATTTTAAAATAATTCTGCATAAAGTGAGGAATTAATCCTTAACATATGATACAATATACAATGTTTTTTTTTTCAAAAAACATGCAAGTATTTAAAACTTAACTAAACTATGTACAGAAAACAGTTACTTTAACGTTAAAAAAACATGTGATTATTATTAGGATATCAATATTTTAAAACTAGCCGCTCACGCGACTTCGTTCGCGTGCCGGCAAAATCCACTTAATTCACAATAAGTGGATTTTGCGATAACCCATTACTATTATCTTGTGAAAGAAATTGATGGTAAAGTGCAGTCTAAAAAAGAAAACTAAGTACATATACTTATTAATAAAACCGGATAAGTGCGCACGAAGAGTTCCATACCGTGTCTATCTCCCGTTGCCCTTATCAATATCGAATAAATAAAAATCACGTTTATGTATAAGCCCCCTTTAATATTAATACTATTCTGTTTTTAGGTGTACCGTACCCAAAGCGTAAGAACGGAATCCCGTTAAACAGACTTCGCTATCCGTGTGTCTGTCTGACGCCAGGCTGTATGTCATTTATCATAGTTAGAGAATTGAAAATAGACAGAAATCAAAGACTCGGTAATAGGGGGACCGAGAAGAGTTGGGACAGTTTTTACTTAAATTAACATATCACAATAAATAGACATAGCACTGTTATGAACTCTATACTTAAATAATTAAATATACACCAATCTTTCCTTTATCAACAGTAATAATTTTTAATAATTATTTGGCATAATTGTTGAGACCACAGACATTAAGATTATAAGCAATAAAGCTTGTATAAGTAAATAGTAAAAGCACATTTGCTACAATTTCATGTAGGTATAATAGCACCTTATTAGTATAATATATCAGATACGGATGGACTTTCATTATTATATGTTTTAAAGAAACCTATTATTGGTACAGTACAGTTAAAATATTTGATACTGGGGGGTGAGCACAAATAAATGCCAATCGTTAACGTATCGAAACGGGGACGTATTTGAGATACATTGCGCGTCTACATATCAGCCATACTGTCGAACGTTGCAGCGTTTACGCGCAGTGTATCTCAAATCTATAACGTTTACGATTTCATTTTCATTTATTTATTTGGTAGAATGAGGGTTTACAGGGGTTAAACATTTTCCAGCAGAATCTTACCTTTTAAGGGCATGCAAATAATACAGTATATACAATAATACATATGATGGGCAGTCGATTTCTCTTAAAGTTAATTTAATTAATTATTCTAATTTATGATCATCATTTAATAAATGTTATACTGTAATAACATCACTGTACAAGTAATGCCATAAGCACAGTGTGCAGTCGGTGAGCGACCGTGAGTACCGTGCAGTCGGCGAAGTATTTACGTATGGACTTCTGGATCATCGCATCCGTACTGTAAAAGACAATTTGTTAGTAACCACCGTAATAACCGTGTAGATATAGATATGCTGACGACTTCCATCTTATTCCGGCACGATGTGTAAAATGTCCATGAATATTAAATAATAAATATATTTATTGTAGCGAGTCAACTGTCAATAATGTCATCTCTCTCGTTTTCTCATATGCTGTCTCTACTCGTTTAGTTTTCAAAGTTTTACGACTAACGCCTACTGCTGTCCACCAATATAGCTCAATAGAAACCAGGACCACCTAGAATGGCATATAACTGCAGGACTACTTATTTTCTTTATGTCACGAGAAAGATGGTGATGCTTGACGGTGTTTTTAGCCATTTTCAATGTCTTATATTGTAAGTTTCCTTAAGGTACCAACTTTTTCATCATTCTACCTAAGTAGATCCTTAAGATCTCGCCATCTTGACGCTTAGAAGCACAGAACAAAGACTGCCTAAACTCGTAGCTTTGACGCTTTCTTTGCTATGGTTAAGTTTCGCTCACTTGGGGTCGACGTTAGCGGTGGCCTCGTCCAGCACGAGCAGTTTGTTGCGTGCGAGCGCGGCGCGCGCTAAACAAAGCAGCTGACGTTGTCCCGCGCTGTAGTTTGACCCTCCGGACGCCACGGCAGACGATAGTGACGTCACGTTGTGTTTCAACTCCACCTGATAACAAGTATATTTACTTATAATATAAAGTACTTTTATACAAATAACTACCAACCAACCCAAAGTATAGAACTGAGGTCAATCATATGCAAGCCATAGAAACAGCATGCTATGCTACATAATATAGCTTACGCACTAGAAAGAAAGTTGATTGTCCTGTGTTTGGCTAAAACCGGTACAGTCGTAGTATAGTAGTCAAGTCAATTCAGCTAATTATTTAAACTGTCTTATAATGAACAGGTAGTAAAAATAACGAGTCAGTGCAATTTTTCATCTCTCTCTACCAATATGTAGATATATGGTTAACTTATATCATGATTGTATGTTACCTGTTCCAAAGCCTCCCATATTTCCGAATCCGAGTATTTGTCGAAGGGATCCATGTTATAACGTAAACTGGCGGAGAACAGCACCGGTTCTTGTGGGATGATTGCGATTTTCGAACGAAGTTCCTATAAAATACAATAGATTCAAATGTATTAAATGTTTCAATAAGTTTATATAAGGTCTAGTATGTAATTATGGTCCTAACATGACCCGGTCATGAATGTGTTGGGCCTGTGTTGTGTTTCTAATAAATCTCTAGCTCTCTCACTCTCACCCGTCATTTATTGAACGGTATGACCAACAGACAATTTATACAGCATTCCATTAGTATATACAAATCAAAATCAATTAAACTTTATTCAGTAAAATCACAAAGATCATTTCGTCTTATAGGTATGGAGTGATTTTAGGTGCCAGTTCCACGCGACCCGAAACTACGGCCTGATTCCTGCTGTTTTCTTATATGATCCTTCTTACAAAGAATTACAATGAAATACTGAAGTTCGGGATGCATTGAAAATATGGTCAGAGTTTTAAGTACCTACCTAAACGGCTAAGAATAATATTTATGCAAAATACATTTCTAGATTATACATAGTTGTAACGGTAACTTATTTCAAAAGGTCATTTCATTGATGAGAAATTATGAAGTACCTTCAAAGCAATAGAGCCGGTCTCGACGTCATCTATGTAGACATGTCCTTCGATGGGCGCGAGGCGGAAGAGTGCTGAGATGAGAGAAGATTTACCAGCTCCAGTCCGACCGACCACTCCAACCTACAAAATACATACAGTTTTCTTTAATAAATATACATAAATCAATATTGCTGGACATTTCACACATCACACTCTAGTCACATATTAAGACCAAGGCATACCTTCCATCCACTTTCAATAACGATATTTAGATTCTTTAGCACTGGAGCAGCATCTTTCTCATATCGCAGGTACAGATCTTTGAAGACAAGGCGAGCTCGTTTCGGCCAACCAGAAGGCGGGGATGGTCCTTCCGTTTTTTCTAACGGAAGTGACGTGTACTGCGTCACTCGCTCTACACTCGTCATTTGAGATATCACCTCCGTGGCTTGCTTTAGGCCGTATTGCACCATGTTTACTAAGATAAGTCCTTGACTTACGGCTAGGCCTACATCGCCTGATCCTGTTGAATCTGTAGAGAAAGTTCTGGTTTAATTGAAAGTATAAATTTTTGAGGTTATAGGTAGGTACAAGAATGCAAGACAAATAAGTATTTCAAAACGGCAGAAACTATAATGAAAAATAGAGACATCAAATGATCTCACGTTCGGAAAATAAAAATACTTATGAACTTATACTTAATACTTACTTTCGAAAATAGAGATCAAGCTCGATAAAATCTGTCAAAAAATCTGTTTCGGTCAGACTTTCTTTGATTGAGCACTTTTGGTCACTTTTTTGCAAGTTCAAAAGCTTAGATTCAGATTTATTATATCATGTTCGTTTACTTAAAGTTTTAGTATGTAGGTAATTATGTAAATTATTTATTACAATCAATAAACATTTTTCTACTGTTATTGATCCTAAGTTTTCTTTTTTATAGAGTTGAAGGTGTATCTCGGAGTCCAGTATTTTCGCACGTGTCTGCTAGTATGGCGGGCCTTACGACCATCAGATCCAGCGGCGCACAGCAAATGCTGATCAGACAGTTCGATGATAAACAAAACGTCCACACCGCAGCTTGGTAAATATTACTCTGAAACTACTAGATTGTATTTATTAATAGATAGTGTTAGGTAAGTACATCTTTATTATGAATAGATATAATATCACAAATGTAATAATATTTTTTTTCAAGTTATAGCAAGCGTTTAGCCTTTATTAGGTTAATATTTTACGCATAATTCTTAAAAGTATAATATGTACTAATATTACAAATTTCAACGTATGGATGAAATTTGAAAATAAAGTTTTTTTTTATCTCGTAAAATATAAGGAAGGTGTTTTAGGGAAATAAGGTGTTAAATAATATATTTTTACAACCCCAGTGTTAATTACCCAACAGTGTTAATTACTCTTGTTTGTTTTAGGTATCTAACGCTCATCGCAAACACGGCGTTTTCGATATGGCTGTCTTTGCTTTCGGCTATTTATGTGATAGTGGTCACATACATATTCTTGCTCAATAATGATAGTAAGTTCCAATTCTATAGCACATGATATATATTAAGTTTTATGTATTATATAAACCCGAAAAATTCGCATAGGCCTTGAATTTCTAGGTTTTTCATTTACCGTTTAACCGCGATATTCATGAGCTAAGTCGCCATTTTTCAGTATTTTTTATTTTTTAAGTTTGGCGATTAGAACTTGTAGGAAGAAATCGTCGGGTAGGTTTATCTCTTACTATACGCCGGCACTAAGAAGTAAACTATATAATTATGTTCACTATGATGTACCTACACATAACACAGCTATCTACATCAAGAAAATCGTCAAATGATACATGGAAGCATAAAGTGGTTTAATATTAAAGAAGAATGGGCAATTCTCTATGGAGCGTGGGCCCCGCCCGAGTCGGGGCCCAAAGTGTCCATTCTCCTTTGTGAGCTAAGTACCTACATTTTGGTAACAGTTATCCCACGACAAATAATACTATGTAAATCAGTGTAAATACACCTGCGATAATGGTAATAAAAGCTACTGATAATATTTTATCTATGGAAACTGTAATTATATACTTACAGAATATTTAATTTTCTATTCCAAATTGCACAGTTAATACCACCATACAAATACTTAAGTTGTCAAATAATAATATCAAATAAGTTGAATAATAAATACAAATTTTTACTATACATACTTACAAAATTTGCTATTCTTATCATGTATTTTTTTTTGCAATATCCTGATGTTTTACCTAATCTTATGTTAATAGAAAACTGTGCTCAATTTATTATCGGCGATGTTATTATTTGTTAATATTTTACTGTCCCTGATTTAAAAGCTTAGAAACGTTAACTTACTTGTATGCTCAATTGTTCTCAATTGTTCTCAATTGTTTATAATTATTGTATTGTGTGTGATATTGCAAAGAAATTCAATATAGGTAGGTAGGTACTATGTGTGGATTAGAAACTCAACAGTCCTTCTTAGAGAATGAAATGACAGCCCAGCAATAGATGATCAAACGAACTCCAGAGTGAAGTTCGATCACTATTATATAAGTCACTTCATTCGAAGATATAGTTTAATTTAACACGTAGTCCTTTAAACCTACAAGGCAGTTCGCACGAATTTAAAAATTGACAATCGATTTTGGAATCGATTTTCGCTCTTTTTTTTTTTTGTCTGTGGCAATACTTTGCTAGCCTACCCCTACTCTGCGCTCGAACTTCATTTCTTTAGAGAGAGAATTATAAATTTATAGGGAATAGGGTAAATCGGGAGGGTGATTTTATATCTTCGAATGAAGTGACTTATATAATAGTGATCGAACTTCACTCTGGAGTTCGTTTGATCATCTATTAATATTACGTCACTTCATTCTTCAGATATAGTTTAATTTAACAGGTAGATGTTCAGAGTACTCAGGTTATATTAGGTTTATATATAAACAACTTTTTTATAAAATCAGGATAAATTTTAATTCCAAAACAGCAGTAGATAATTTCATAAGAAAAATAAAATAAAGCTTTTTCAAATAACTAAAATAAACTTATAACACATTGTTATTTTAATAACTTAATAATGATCAACAAATTTCTAATAACATTAGCGTTATTGATTCTGATTGTCATTAGTAAAGGAGCAAATTGATCTCGCAAAAACTCCTTCATCTAATACCGGGCGGTTATAAAACTTAGCGAAGGTCTGAGAAGAACTAGACCAACCAGCTGTCTTCCTAATCATATCAATAGAGACCCCGGCGGAGGCCGCTGCTGATGTCGAAGCATGCCGTGTGCTGTGGGCACTGAACACGCTCACATCGACACCGCTCTCCGCCAAGGTAACCTTTATCCACCTACTGATGGACTGAGATGAAGCTTTTTTATAGGGCTTCTTGTAGGTGAGTAAAAGGTTATCTATATCGGCTGGCCTCAAACTTGATGTCATAAACATATAATCATCTAGTGTTGTAGCAGGGCATATATTAAGGTTTTCTTTAAAGTAAGGTAAAATCAATACCGGCTGTTCCTTACCTGCAGCCGAGGTTTTAATGATGTCAGAAATTGGAATTTGCAATGAATCAGAACATCTAATAATATGAGATACCTTAATAAGTGAAAGAGTTTGTACTCTATGAGCAGTGCAAATAGCCAGTAAAACGCATAGTTTTTTGGTTATTTTATCCAAACTTAAACCTTTATTTGGGTACCAATTTGCAATATGATTCAGTACAGTCTGGGGGTCCCAGGTACCTACGTATTTAGGAATACTAGGTCTTTGTTTGTATATACCTTTAAGCAGACGTCTTATACTATCGTCGGATCCTATATTACCGCCCAGCAACAATGATAACGCTGAACGGTGTGAGTTTATTGTACCGTACGACCCTCCTGAATTAAATTGTTCTGTTAAGAATGTTAAGATATCAGCTAACTGAGGACCAAACGTATTTATGTCATTGATCTGACAAAATTGCCACCAAGATTTATATGATGTATTGTACTGCTTTAGCGTACTTACAGAGACGGACGATAACATTAAATCTAAAGCTACCGATGGAATGTTTCGTCTTCTGAAAGCAGTCCGGAGAGCCTCGCGACTCCCAGGGTAAGGTTCTTGTGCAGTGGGTGTTGTGATCTGAAATGCGAATGCAAAAGATCTCTGTTAGGCTTGAAATATATAATCTCAGAAACTAATATCTTTTTAAGAAGTGGAAACCAGGGCTGTCCAGTCCAGTATGGAAAAACCAAGATGCCCGTGGCTCTGTCACTAATGATTTTTCTTAAGCACTTAAGTATAAGCGAAAAAGGCGGAAAGGCATAAAAATTGCGAAAACGCCAATCAATCGTGAATGCATCGACCGTCAAGGCGTCTGGGTCTCGCTTCCAAGAAACATATACTTCACATTTTGTATTGGTGCGTGAGGCGAAAAGATCTATGTCTGGTAGACCCAGATTGTGAACTATCATTTGAAAGGCCCAATCTGATAGTTCCCATTCTGTATCAATGTTTATTTTACGGGATTCTTCATCCGCTTCAACATTATCTTTCGTATTTATGTAAGAAGCGAAAAGCCAGACATTTCGCTTCTCGCACCATTGCCAAATTATTTTAGCCAGGTCGTTAAGGTGAGGGAACTGGATTCCCCCCATGCGGTTGATATAACTAATAGCTGTAGTATTATCTACACGTAGTAAAATGCTACAGCAAGAAGCATCTTTGGCAAAACACTTAAGGCCCATAAATATAGCAAGGAGTTCTAGAAAGTTTATATGATAGGAAAGTTCTTCGTCTTTCCAACTACCATTTACACGTTTGCCGTTGCAGTATGCCCCCCAACCTGTTCTAGAGGCGTCTGAAAAAATTTCGAGAGAGAACGTTTCATCGGGTCTCATGGGGTTTGAAGTTAAATAGATGTGTTGATTCCACCATGTCAAATCCGGTAATATTAAGTCTGATAATTTAATTTTAGCTTCATAATTATTATATTTTTGAAGGGCCAAAAACTTTTGTCTTTCGAGGGTCTTGGTATAAAGCCATCCATATTTAACTGCTGGACAAGCAGAAACCAATACCCCGATAAGCTGTGAAAATTCCCTAATTGTACAATTGGGCAATAAGGAGTATTTTTTGACTAATTTATTTATATTATTTCTCTTATCTAAAGGCAAAGAGAGTGACAAATCGGCAGAATTGAGTATGAAACCTAAGAATTTGCATGTTCTTTGAGGGGTTAGTACACTTTTCTCAAAGTTGATTACAAATCCTAAACATTCAAGCAATTCTACAGTTTTAGTCATATTGGTGTAACATTCAGATAATGTGTCACCAATACATAAAATATCATCAAGATATATAACCGATTTGTAACCTTTGTGTCTCAGGTAGCTTATAGCTTCCTTCATGATCTTTGAAAACACTCTAGGAGCGGCGCACAATCCATATGGCATTGCGTTAAACTGATAAACAGTCTCATCAAAAATAAATCGAAGATATTTTTTATGTGCTTCGTTAATTGGGACTAATAAATAGGCCTCTTTGAGGTCTATAGTAGCCAGGAAACTGTCTTTTGAAATTAATTTTGTTGCGGTTCGATGGTCTTCCATTTTAAAATGAACCTTTTCGACAAATTTGTTGAGTGGTTTTAAGTTTAAAATAAATCGCTTGCCACCATTAGGTTTGGCGGTTAAAAATATGCTCGAGATGAAATCTCCTGTAGATCGACTACAGACTGATATAGCCCCTAAATCTAATAACTTGTTAATTGCTACAACCATATCTACTTCCTCATTGGGTGTTAATTTATTATTAGGAATATGATTTTGTCTAACGTTTCTATTAAACGGTATCGAATATCCTTCCAGAATCCAGTCTAGAATTAAAGTATTAGAAGTTATTTTGAGCCAACAAGAGTAAAATTTCTGTATTCGACCAGCATGTACCTTTATTGCTGGGCCGGAGCACGTGGCTTGGTCTGGCTCTGGGGTTGAGTTGATTGCTTCGGTGCCGACGCTTGGGGTGTCCTGCGATTGGCTGGGACCGGCTTCCTGAAGCCCCCTCGCCCCCCCCTGCTCGTCGTGTAGCGAGGAGGGCCGGACCAGTTTCCCTGAAACCTTTGACGGCTAGTACTGGGCTGTGAAGATGTCACGGGCGTCTTAGCAGGGGCAGATTTTTTAATCTGCAAACTTTGCTTTTCTATAGCTTTTGAAGCTTTGATTTTTTCTGATAGCTTTTGGCCAAAGAGGGTATCGTCCCGTTCTTCTTCTTGAATTAAATTCAGGAATGATTTTTCAAGAACCGGTTTAACGTAGTTTTTCCGAACTTCAGTCTCTACGTGATGAAGATCGCAAAGAATGCGAGAGCTATCGCTCAAAAGCTTGATGGCCTTCACTTTTTCGGAATCATTTTCCAAAAGCAACGACAGGCCTCTATTGAGAGCCGTGATTCCTATACCCAGCTGTTGCTGGAAAGCCTCTATTTTCTTGTCTCGTCCCCTTGCAATGTCCGTAGTAGCGGCTGCTATCTCAGGGTTAAGCTTGGGGGCTTGCAAGAGACTGCAGTTTTCTGGTATTTGGAACTGTTTTATAAGCTTTTCCTTGGCTTCTTTCTCCAGCCCCTTTCGGAGTACTGGGAGCCATAAATGCGCTAATTTTTGGTGAATTTTTTCACCGAACTTGGGTATATCTTGTACTGGATCTCCGAGAGCCAATAAAACGTCTGGATCCAAATCAGGAGTCACGTTTAGTTCCTCGGCATTGTCCAATTGGACTCGTTCCGGGTCTTCTTGGGTATTTATATCCTGCGATGACCTCGTAGGAGACGGTTCATCATTGGTAGGTAGTAGCTCGGATTCTAGAATTGAAAGAAAAGGAAACTGATAAAATTTTATACGAAAAAAAAAATTTTTGAGGGTAGATCGTAAAAATAAATAAAATTCCAAATTTTATTTTATATTATCAGAATTACGATTAATGTACATACTAATGATCCTATTTATGAATTAAATTAATAAATAAACTAAAGATCAAAGTTTATACTTTGATACCAAAATAAACAGGATTAACATGTACTTCCTGATTGAATTACCATTGTGTTGTCTCACAGACAACCTCTAGGTTAAATTGGGTACCATCGTGTTGCCTCACGGACAACCTCCAGGTTGATATTACCATCGTGTTAACTCACGGTCAACCTCCAGGCTAAGAAACGAGTACATACTTAACTACGGTTTCACTTAGTTAAAAAACACTGACTAACCTGAATTTTCTTCCGATGAATCAGTCGAATAGATAATTCGTTGTCGTTTCTTGTTTTGTTTTTCTTGAAGTCTTCTTATTTTAAAATTATAATGTTCCATCTTGTCTTCGAAACTTCTTTTAGGAATAACTGTAGGTACTTTCTTGCAGTAAAGTTGAAATTAAATAAATGTATTTTAGGGAGCGAGCGAAACGTGCGCGAGCTGCCTCGCACGAAAAAAGAATGGAGTTCGAGCGCAGAGTAGGGGTAGGCTAGCAAAGTATTGCCACAGACAAAAAAAAAAAAGAGCGAAAATCGATTCCAAAATCGATTGTCAATTTTTAAATTCGTGCGAACTGCCTTGTAGGTTTAAAGGACTACCTGTTAAATTAAACTATATCTGAAGAATGAAGTGACGTAATATTAATTGCAATCAGATCGGAGAAGGACCTCGATCTTCTTCATAACGTGTCGACGCTACAACTGTATTTTGTCGTAGCATCGTGTTGAAAAGATTAGCCAGACTAGACACTGCATTACCGTGCTTAGCTGTTACCGGTGTGCGCCACGAGGAGGCTCTTTCCAAGGACCTCGATAAACTTGAGAGATAAAAACAATAGATAGACAGATGCTATTCTTTTGTATATAGATAGTCTATTTTGCATTTTTGTAACTATGTTTAATATACTTATCTCTCTTATCTTTAGTTGTCTACGCGAAATAAGTACATAGCTATGAATTGATTAGTTTATATATGTATAGTAGATGTTTATCTATTCCCTTGTAGGTATGTAATGTAACTCATTAACACCACGCCCACCTCATTCGTAGTTGTATGAAGTCATTTTTGTATTAAAGGCATATTATAATAAAATTACAAACTGAATACATTGAAATGTAAAGGTTTGAACTGTATCTATATATATATAACTGTATTTATATGTAAATTTTAACTGTCACATACATATAGTAGGATTTAATAAAATACAAAGGTACATTGGTACAACAAACTCGATTTAAACTTTATTTACTTAGCGAACATTACAACTTCGGTTATAATATCACACATTGCACAATATTGTGAAACTTACACAGGTTTTAATTTTTTTCGGCTAAAAATGTCATGTCATGAAAAGATAATGACGTCCCTGAATAATGATAAGCTGACTTGTAAGTAGCCTACCTCCTACCTTCGCTATCTGGATAGATTTTAATCAGTAAAAATCAGTTTACGAACAACTTTAACAGTTAAGCTATGACTATTGAAAGACCGCCTCTTGTACCAGTGTTGTTTATATGCTGATGAATAAAATGTGTAGGTACCTAATAATTGATTATTATCTTTTCACTTTTGCATTGCTAGTAAGCTAGTCTATTCGATCATTGCGGCCGAATTTGATATTCAACCTCTTAGGAACATTGAGCTCGGTAATATCGTTGTTTAAGAAATAAGTCCTTTTTTTATATATTTTTTACATAACCAAAAATGAATTGGATATTATTTCTTGGATATATTTCGATTTTCATTCATAAGTTGCAGTCACAACGAAATAATTAAATTGCTTTTTTTTTATAATATATCCATGGTTTAAAGAAAAATATATTAAAGATCCGAAAATCGTAAACTAGTAAACTAAAGGTATATTTAAATTGAAAAATCGGATAGTTTAATATAAATTCAAAGTAGTAATTTATGAATGCTTTCCCAGTAGGTACCTACATTAAATCTGACTAACAACTACGGGATGAGTTCAGGATTTATTTACCTTGGGTTTAGGTACTGACCCTAAATCTTAAACCTACTTAAAAGTTTTTTAGACATTAGGTTTTAAACCTTTATAGGTTTCACAATAATATTGCAAAGCACATTATTTTTCTACAGCTTTATGTTTAGTTAATAAAAAAATTCTTAATTAATCTGTTAATTAAGATGTACAGATTAATTAAGAATTTTTTTATGTATGTTCCTTGTATTGTATGTATCTATTGTAATTAACAATACAATACAAGGAACATACAATATACATACATTCTGTTATACCTATATATTAAAGTTATATACTAAAACAGTATTCGTACATTCTATAATGTTCTCTGCACTTTCTTAACATGCTGGCTTTTAGACTCGCTTAGCGCTTGCTCTAATTTGTTTGTCAGGTGTAATAAGTTTGGGAGATCACATTGCAGCATCACATGACGGATTATATTCTGACAATGACTGGCTGCTTTGGCATCCTGAATTGATGAGTTTACCTGCGACACCCTTGTATCATGACTTTGATGATAATTAACTTTATCGCTGTTGGATTGCCCAACATTTTTAGGAGCCATGATTACAAAACACATGGTTATCATAGGTTTTATTTGCTGTGTGTGATTTCGCGACGCAATCTGTAATTAAAAGATATTTATATTGTTTGCACAGTTCATCTGGTTCCTATTATTTTAGGACTTATCGTAGTTTTAGTACTTAAGTTTTTTAGTTATGTACTTACCTGTATTTCAAATCTCCAAATAAAATCTTGATATGTAGGATCTTTTTGTTGAAGCAACTGTAATGCTTCTGACAATTCTGGTTTCTTTGCAGCGTGCAGTCGCACCAGTACCTCTTGCTTCTCATCAGAGAATCCAGCAATAGCCAATGAAGATTTGAAATCGGATTCGGACAGCTGGAAAATATCGATTGTTTTTGGTGCTGTTTCACGCATATATCACCAGAGCCCTTAGTCCGAAGACGCATATTAAAACTCCCTACTCTCGAGCCGACAGTCGTCTCTCGGATGTCCATACATTTTTGTATGGCTATCCGAGAGACGACTGTCGGATCGAGATTAGGGAGTTTTAAAATGCGTCTTCTGACTAAGGGCTCGGGTTTTAAGAAATCGTTTGATAATTTTTCGACAGTTAATCACATGGCGAGCCGGTTTACAATATTAATTTTAATTAATAATAATATTAGTCAAATTATATCACTTACGTTGTATTTACTTCCTTCTACTATAAGGTATATTAATGCGTGTATCAGGTTTCGTACATCGCTAATGGTTATGCTTAGTTTTTCTGCAATCAGAACAGATATTTTTTCTTTGAATATGTTATTTACCAACTACACTCTACCTACATAGAGTATCTGTATAGAGACAGTACTGTGACTGTTATGCTTTGATCACACGTACCGAGTAAACCGGCGAGACAGTGACGTATTTAAGATACACTGCGCGCTAACGCTGCAACGTTCAACAGTAAAACTGATGTCGACGCGCAGTGTATCTCAAATACGTCACTGTCTCGCCGGTTTACTCGGTACGTGTGATCAAGGTATAACTCTCTATCTCGGTTCATGAGATACAGACTGCTAACAAACAGTGGCGTGCCTAGTGCTTGAGAATAGGGCAAGCCCGACATACGTTTCATGTTTATGATTAGATTTTACATTCATAAATAAATCCCTTAAAATTCTCCTCTTCAGTAGGTAATTACCGTCGGCGAGTTTTAACAGATAGGTATTCTGAAGGAGCATGTAGGTAGGTACTGACTTTTTTTACTGGACTGAAAGTTAGGTAATCGAATTTTATTATTGGACTTAATACAACCACCAATCCATCCTAGCCAATTAGTACCTACACTAGTTTATTAACTCTTCAAAAACTTGTTCGTGATATTTAGTTACAATTCCGGTGTAAGTTTGGTTATTCTCCGTGAAATACAAATATTTCACCATTTTCTCGATTATTAGAACTTTCACATCCTCACAAGAAACAATATGATCTATTTTTTTTTTTTTTTTTTTTTTTTTTAATGGCAATCGTCCGTTTCGGACATTTGTGCCAGCGTCACGTCATTTTTGGCAAATAAATACGATTAAACAAATTATAATCAGGACCAGTATAGTATTAAGGCTTATTAAATTTTTAGCTTATTTAAATTAATGAAATGGATGAGAACTTTGAATATTTTAGGGTCTATGGAATGAAGTAATTCTTGAATATGAGTAGGAAGAGACAACTTAAGAGAAATGAGTGATTTATAAAACTGTAAATGGTCTAAAAGGGGACAGGCAAAAAAGATATGATTCAAATCACCTTCGTCGATACCACATTCGCAGATGGACGAGTTTTTGACATGAATTTTATGAAGATGATATGGTATGCAGCAATGATTCATTCTCATACGAATGAGTATCGACGAAAGGCGTTTTATAATTTTGAATTTTGAAAACCAAGGTTTACATGGGATGATCGGTTGAATTTTAGCATAAAACGAGCCCTTTCTTTTTGATGAATAACTCCAATAAGAAGCCCAATTGCGAGTAAGACGGACTTTGGGAAGGGCTAGCAAATCATGACAATAATTTTTAAAAGGGACTTTGTCCCCGCAAACAACAGCATCTTTGGCAACATTATCAGCTCTTTCGTTTTCAGAAATACCAGTATGACCAGGAATCCAGGCAAGAACCACATCAAAACCTTTATCGTTACATTCTATAATTAATTGTTTTATTTGAAAAATTATTGGGTTATGTATTTTGGACGAGAAAGGGTTAGAAATAAGAGATTGGAGAACACTACGAGCGTCGGAAAAAATAATAGTACGCGGAAGTTTGAATAGAAGGATATACTTTATCGCTTCTAAAAGGGCCAGACATTCTCCTGAAAAGACAGAAGATTCCGGAGGACTCTTAACTTTTTGAACAATGTCGTATTGGGAATGGAAAACACCATATCCAACACACCCCAAAGGAGATAATTTAGATGCATCTGTGAATACAGTGTGCCAGCCTCGCCAGTCTCTACTAATAATTTGTCTGAAATATTCATTTGCTTTGTCGTCATCTTTACAGATACCAAAATTTAAGATTACACGTGGAAGGAATAGAATTGAATCATAATCAAATTGGAACAAAGGAAGAGTAGCATATCTAAAAGTGGGGTCTTTGATCGACTTATAATTTTGAAAGCTTTTGATGAGAAGAGGGGAATCTTTATTGCGCCAGTATGGTGAAGTCCGAAAAAAACGCTCGAGAAGTTGTAGTTTTGGAATGATAGGATGATGAATAAACTGAAGGGACCGATAGAAATAGCGGTCCGCCAAGAATTGTCGACGTATGTGAAGGGGGGGATCCACACATTCAACTTGTAATGCATTTATGGGGGTCGATTTCATGGTACCTGTAATAATACGAAGAGCTTTGGACTGAATGAGGTCGAGTTTTTTAAGACAAGCTTTATTTGCAGGATCAAGTAAGAAGGTTCCATAATCTAAAACACTACGAATTATGGAATTGTATAAAATTTTAAGCACAAATGGGTGAGCACCCCACCAAACACCAGAAAGACATCTGATAATGTTAAGGTTTTTTTCACACTTTATAGCTAGCTGATTGCAATGGTCGACACCATTTAATTTCCGATCAAGAACGTAACCAAGAAATTTAACACTTTCTTTGACGGGAACAGAAGAATGATTAATTTTAATATCTAATAATGGAGGAGATCTTTTTCGTGAAAAAATAACGATATTACTTTTACCGGCGGAGAGGTTAAGGCCATGATTTGACATCCAAAGATAAAGTTTATCAAGAGAAGTTTCAAGATTTTCTGCAGCAATTTCGATACTTTTATGTGAATAGTAAAGCAAGATATCATCAGCATATTGTAGTATGCGACTGGAACCAATAGACATTTCTAAAATTCATTTCTTAATATGATCTATAACTGCACTCATTTTTAACTCAATATCTCACACAAATCACGAAAGTTAGAAATGTTACAATGAAAATCCAAAACGTATCTATCAAAGACAAAAATGACAAAATGTAAACAAACAAAGAGTTTTCTAGTACGAACTGAACTTCGTGCGTGACCCTAGTTTGTGACAAACTTCATATTGAAAGCCGGGCTTAGCGCTCCATACAAATTGACCAAATTGCTATACAAATAGATACAGAGGTAGATAAGTAACTCATAGCACTTTTGCATAGGTTAGAACGAAACAGACATATGCGCCCGCGAAGCCCCGTTGCAAGCCCACAAGTGCGAGCGAGATGCATGAGCCCGCGCGCGCGCTGCGCGGTTCACGTTGCTATTTTATTTAGTAGGATTTCGGCGCGTTCGATATCCATAACTAGTTATGTACATAAACAGTAATGAAGTGAAAGAATTGGCGCGCGAAAATTTAAAAATACGTTAGTATGGCAGTCGATGTTTTCAGTAGGTTTGGAATTTGAAGTAGAGATGCGTAGCATCCTACTAGTCTTTGAAGTAAGGCAAGCCCGGCTTTTCGGCTTGTATGAAGCTACCGCCACTGCTAACAAACGGACAGACGGACGGACGGACAGACAGACAGCGAAGTCTCAGTATCCTTTGGGTATGTGACATATCATATGAAGGGCACAGGGGAAGAACATGCAATGTCACATTTTTATATTTTTTCAACTGGCAATGCAATTTTATAGTACAATCGCGTTAGAATGATACCCCAAAACATACTTTGCAATACCATGCTCAGTCACTTAGTAATCTTCATTGAAAAATATTGATACAGTGCATTATCAAGCAATGTCCCATTCGAACAGGAAAAAAACAAGCTTTGTCCATGAAATATGGTCACAGAAATATGGGTTGCATAAACCAGAAATCACCCTGCGAAACACCTGATGACTGGGTAAAAGTGATTCGTGAAGCTAGACAGAAGCCGGGATGGCTTCTGTCTTATGGTTTCCTGTTTACCTTTCAAGTGATTGAAGTTGATCAACCACTTGTCAGACAATGAACAACATTTTTGTGACCTATGTATAAGAAGGCATGCCCTTTTTTATCTCGACCTATAAGAGAAATCAGGATTGAAAAGGATCACCCTAGATTAATTTTTCATAGAGAACATTACAATTCCGCTTGGTCGTCATCTGTTCTCATGGGACCTAAAAAAAATTTGAAGAACTCCTCTCATACCATTGGTGTCTCAGAGTTTTTACAGCCAGTACAATCATTTAATGAGAGCCTACCAGTTTCAAAGGCAAAATTCGTGGATATACAGGCCTTGTCAAAGTTTTGTGGGCCAAGAGCTAAGCAATATTTCCCACAAGTATAATATAATAATGCTTAAACATTATCGATTAAGCGGACATTGCATATTTTTTTCCTGTATTTTATGACAATTTTGTGGACATTGCATATTTTATTCCTGTATTTTCTGACTTTGTTCACTTTTTTTCTCATAACTCAATAAATACAACCAAGAAGGGTTTTTTTTTGTACTGTAAACTCAAAACAAATATATTTTCTTTATATATTATATATTTCCGTTTTATTTCAGGCTTTAATGTACCTTTTTTCAAGGATCAAAATGTTTATTTAACAATTTCTCAGTTCATTGTCTTAGTGACATAGCATGTTTTTCCCCTGTGCCCTTCATATGTAATAAATCTAAATAAATACATTCTGCAGATATGAAAGCTGAAAAGTAAAAAACAAATTATGACTTGCAGATTTAATCAGATCCAAATCACATAATACTTTATATGAGATAACTGAGACTACCTATTTATAAGAAGTAACTTTCCACTCAAGCAGATGCATTTTCTTTTAATGAGATAATTACTATTGTGTCCTATCAGAACCATAAAAAGGTCAATTAAATGATCATTGCTCATGGCTGCAGTTATAAATAATATGTAAAAAACAGTCTCCGAGTAGCGGCAATAGATATAAATCATCTGTCAGACGGACAATGGAGTCTTAGTAATAGGGTCCCGTTTTAAGTTTTGGTGGAAATGTTAATTCCAGTATTTAAATATTTTGTGAGTCGAACTTCCATCAAATTTATCCAATAAAATCACATGAATCACTTTAAAGCGTATTACATACTAGATAGGAGATTGCGGGTTCGAATCCCCCCTTGGGATTAAAAGTTTTCAATAAGTACTCTTATCTTATTTTAAGTATGTACTGCAATTTCTTGTTTATTCCATCAAGTTAAATAAATATGTTTACTTATATTAATAATTAAAATTTTTATCTCAATTTCATTGCTTTATTTATTTATATGTTACATCTACTTTAACAACTACATTACAATTAAAAATAATATTTACAACATAATAATTCATTTTGAATTTAGGTATTAAACAATAATTAATAACTTAACATCATTATAAATAAAAATTTTATAAAGCAAGTACATAATATTTATAAAAGGTATAACCTACCATAACATAGGTAAGAACAAGAAATTTTATCACTTTCCATCAGGTGAGTTTGTGTTATATTCTTTGAAAAAACTCCTACTCCTATTACAATATAAGTGAAAGTACCTGTTTATGCTTTAATCATGCCTCAAAATAAACTGTACTTTAATTGGGACATTTCAGACAGAAAAACAGTACTTGCATATAAAACGGTAACAGTGAGTATAAATGCCTAGAACGATGATACCACCCATTGTACCTCTCGTTTTTAAATGTCTCTCCACTGGTGTATATGTATATTGGCCTTTGCATCTCATCTACATGATTAAATACAGTGTTTAGGGCCATTTTGCATGGAAAGAGCCTCATCGTGGCGCACACCAGTAACAGCTAGGCACGGTAAAGCAGTGTTTAGTCTGGCTAATCTTTCCAACACAATGCTACAACAAAATACAGTTGTAGCATCGACACGATAAGAACAAGAAGAGGGCCATTTTCACCTATTTCCCAATATATGGTACACTGTATTACCTGAGGTACTAATATTAGATGGAGTAAGCTTATCCTGCACCTATACCATCCTCTCAGCCTAGTCAGCCATATCCACAGGAAAGACAAGGTGAATATGTGCAGAACTGATGTGTGTGCAGGCGCAGATTTCCTCACAATGTTTACCGTCACTGATGTACCATAATCATAAATTCTATATTTCTATTCTAGGCAGTAAATAGTAGGATATCTGCATCACAAAGGATAGAACTGTTACTATTATCTTCACTGATTAAAATACTACATGCCTTAGAAAGACAATACATTTAATTGATCACAACTATACATCAAAGAGCTATACTTTAACATAATGCAAGTTGACTGTCATGTTAGTTACTGGGATATTGAGTTAGAATTTCTCTGAGAATTCTTGTTGTCTGCAGTATCTCTAAGCCCGACCGAGTGGAAGTACAAATGACAGTGAGTCTCCAACTGGTCCCCAAGATGTGCGTTGCACTTGGAACACTGTTACCCAGGCTATGATAACAGCTGCCCACACAGCTGCTCCAGCAGCTGACATCAACACATCTGTAAAGAGGATTTAATCAATGACTCAGTCTGTGTGATAGAAAGCTACATGTATATGCAAAATTAGCTTACATTTCTTTATTTCCCTTTGCTCCTCAAACGGAGGCTTTGTGAATGCTTCCTTGAAGAACCAGACTGCATTTACTGCCCATAAGAACGGCAGTAGCACACAGCCTCCTAAAACATGAGCAGTTTTTAGTATCGACTCGACGTCGACGACGACGTCAATTTTGTGATCTTTATTGATTAGTATCAGCTTGCACTTACCTTTGAAATAGCATTTGCAAAGGTGCAATTTCTTGTCATTAGGCATTCTGTTCAGATCCATTTTTCTTGATTTGGTTTGTTTATTCTATAATTTATTTAGCAACGAAAAGTTATTTTCAATCAAAATAAATTGATTCACAGACTGACGATTCAAATTAGGGATGTATTCATGGATAGTGAATAAACATCGATGTAAAACTCGATGTTTTGACTTCAATAACATCGACATATCGATGCTCTGAGAATAAAACAACCAAACGCTATATTTTTAATGAGAGCGCCATCTAGCTTACATTTGATGGATCAACTTTTTAAAATAGACACTCAATAATTGAATATCAAGTCAAATAATTTCAACTAGATGACAATGACACTGATCGATCAAACATTTTTTTTTTGTTTGGATCCAGAGATTTTGAATAAATATACATTGCATTTTCAAAGAATAAAAAATACTGTCAATTGACAATAGGTACTATTGATACGCGCTCACACTTTTCTTTCTTGATGATACTCTTCGCACACTCGATACTTTTGATTCGATACTGACATCGATGTCAACACCAATGTTTTTCTAATATCGAGCATCCCTAATTTTTTTTTTATTTTAATATTCTTCTAGTATTGCCAGCTCTGTAGTAAATGCTACTTATTTGGGCTGCCTTCGTAGTTATTATTTTTATTTTGTAGTGTTAATGCTATGATAAACAATCTGAATTGGATACATAACAGAAAGCTTATTAATTGTAACTTGCCTCTAATTATAAATATTTTTTTTTGTTCGGTTTCTGTTTTTTAATTCTAAAAATAGTAAACACGAAGTTATCGTGCTTACTAAATTACATGTGTGGATGCTAGTGCCAGACATGTGCTTCTAGATAATGTTAACTTCTACAGGCCTACATTTTAATATTTTTACGGGAAAGGGATCTGGGTAGCGCATAGACTGGATAGTGCCAGCAATCTGTCTAGAGCAAGATCGCAGGTTATCTGGGTAGAGCTGGTTAGAGAGTCAGGGGTTTGACTAGAGCAGTGTCAGCAATCAGGCTTTTTTTTTATTTTGTCATACTTAGCTTATTTTGAAAGCAGAAAAAAGCAATGACACCATAAGAAGAATTGGAAGAGAAGGAGAAAAGTACTAATAATAAGCACCCTATAGATATACAGTTTTCTGAATCCAAACCAAACAGATATATAAAAAGTACATCATTTTTTATTTGTATTTAATCGTTATTATGTTATCAAAAACCGCAAAGTTTTTGAGAGTTGTTTTATTATAGAAAAAGATTACCAAGAAGTAGGATATAAATATTTTAAAAAAGATCATTACTCTTATTGACAAATAGGCACAACATATTGTGCAAGCTCAATATATTACTTATCTCTTTTTTAACAAATTCTCCTACTTTATTTTTTTATTACTTATTTCATTTGGTACTAAAATTAATTTCATTTTTTTTAAATTCCATTTTCATTTTGTTCAAATGTGTCACTTGGAGTGAAAGTTGCAAAAGGAAAGGCCATAATGAACAAAAAATGACCAGTATGATTCCATCATAACTGAGTATATCCAATGAAGACATGCCCTGTGACTGGAAAATCTACTGCTGTAAACTCCTTCTATTTTTTTTTTTTACTAAAAATGACATGTAAACCTCTGCTTTATTTGATGATACAATAATCTTTGACTTCTTACGCACCTGCAGCGACATTGTACTTCTTATCATTGATACCATTGGACAGGTAGTCCAAAGCGAGCTTGCAGAAATCGATGAGAACTGTAAACAATCACGATAAAGTCTTCATCATGCTGTTTGATAGTAAAACTACTACAAGTTGATAATTTTCTAGTTCATTTTATGGGCCAGAAGTTGATAAACAAACCTTGTGTTGGGTATTGATGTAACAAATTAAGATGCTCTTTTTGTAATTCACTTAAAAATATAATCATTTTTCGAATTTTCAATGAACCTGGCTAAAAATATGTAAATAAATACTCCTACCGACCGACGACGCGACGACGCGAAGTTGTTTATTTTTGTTTTGTTTAGATTTTTTTTTTTGGTTGGTGTCAAAACTTTGACTTTGACATGATTTGCTTATCTGTCATTGACCTGAAGTTATGTGATTAAAAATAATATAATCGATTAAAAGCTGTTTTATACGTTTCACGTTATTCACAGACGGATCTTTCTAGTTCCAAACTAAGCAAAGATTGTACTACCACATAGTAGAAACACTAAATGGAATAAATATTCAGATAATAATAGTAATAAATTATCTTAATTAATCGGTACATTTTCCGAAAGTTGAAAGAATTTGATCAATCTCTATACTGAAACGTCATCAAATGTCATGTCAACAAGACGTCACACACGCACATAGAATGTCATGTCAAATCGAAGAAATAGTGCTCACTCGACGATTTTTCATGACTTTTTCAGTTTTTAGTTTTGTTGTCATGTTTCTTTGATTTTATTAAGATTCAGAAGAAATTTCGTCTAATATTAATGGTGAAAGATAAAAGTGCATCACTATGGCTTTGAAGAAAGTCAAAGGAAACTTTGAACGGATGTTTGATAAAAACCTGACGGATTTAGTTCGTGGAATCAGAAACAACAAAGATAATGAGGTAAAATGATTTATTTGTATCAATCTCTGCTCTAATCAAAACAAATGTAATGTCTAGAGATATTTAATTTCATGAATTAAAGTCCTCTAAGTCAGCATAGGCCAAGTCAAGTCAGCAAAGTATACCATGTTTCTATCAGCATATTTCTGCTGTGAAAGTATGTCAAGTAACATAACACCAACCTGTGTAAACAGTAATATATCAGCTACTCATATAATTAGCCACCTAGCATGAAACATATTGTCCCTAATATATAGCTATGTATATTTAATTTTCCAGGCTAAATACATAGCACAATGTATGGAGGAGATAAAAGTTGAATTACGGCAAGATAATATTGCTGTAAAATCAAATGCAGTAGCTAAATTAACCTATGTAAGTGTAGAAAAGTGTTTTATTATTAAAAATTATAAAAAAAAAATTGAAAAAATATATATTTTTTTGAGCAAGTTTGTGATATTACTTCTTTGGAGTACATTGAGCACACCTAATTAAGTGTATAGTATAGTACACCAATTTACAAATGATTATTAATT
The DNA here is from genome assembly GCA_932527185.1 of Ecliptopera silaceata. Classification (NCBI taxonomy): domain Eukaryota; kingdom Metazoa; phylum Arthropoda; class Insecta; order Lepidoptera; family Geometridae; genus Ecliptopera; species Ecliptopera silaceata. The sequence goes on along the minus strand of OW052193.1, from coordinate 6,331,161 downwards.
TAACATAATGTTTACTATTGATAATTCTCCTGCAATGCAGTAATAGTACAGGGTGCTATGTTTGGATGAAATTAATATGTTTTCTTTCTTTGTATTATAGAGTTACTACAGAAACTGCTCCTTTATAATCCTATTTTAAAGTTAAGATACAATATATTTATTTTGTTTTTTTTTCACAGCTTCAAATGCTAGGTTATGATATATCATGGGCTATATTCAATATAATAGAAGTGATGAGCTCAAACAAGTTTACATACAAACGCATCGGCTACTTAGCAGCCAGCCAGTCCTTCCACGCTGAGTCCGAGCTTCTTATGCTTACCACAAACATGATTCGGAAAGACCTCAATGCCCAAAATCAGTATGAGGCTGGACTAGCTCTAAGCGGACTTAGCTGCTTCATTTCACATGATTTAGCGAGAGACCTAGCCAACGATATAATGACATTGGTCAGTATAAATAAATTATTCATGTTGATTCAAATCTTGGTAATTGCATGCTAATATTTTTCATGTGAATATAGATGAGCTCCACTAAGCCTTATTTGAGGATGAAAGCGGTGTTGATGATGTATAAAGTATTCTTGAGGTATCCTGAAGCTCTGAGACCGGCCTTTCCTAAACTCAAAGAAAAGTTGGAAGACCCTGATCCAGGTAATGAAATGGTTTTATATCTACCACAAATATTAGTTGTTTTAAATTTCAGTACTGTCTGCTTTTCTTGGGCTACACCCATGAGACAATTCTAAACATGCTTGTTAAGTTTTAAAACTGTTAAAAAACTTGGATATCAAATCAAATTTTATTTATTGATATGAATCTATTGCAATATTTCAGGGGTTCAGTCGGCTGCAGTCAATGTAGTATGTGAACTGGCAAGAAAGAACCCTAAAAACTACCTCTCACTGGCCCCAGTCTTTTTCAAATTGATGACCACATCTACCAATAACTGGATGCTGATTAAAATCATCAAACTGGTAAGTCTATCTTGTATAGAATGTACATATACTTAACAAAATAGCCTTGAACTTTGTTATTAGTGGTACAATTTATTGATAACAGATTTATACACAGTTGTGAATGGTGATAAATTTGGAAGTTAAATTTATCATATTATTTATACATATCTAATAATAATACTTTGTTCTTTTGTTTTAACACAACTAAACTGTTATGTGACTTATTGCAAATTCCCTGCAGTTTGGTTTAATGACACATTATGAACCAGACATCGGAAGAAAGATTACTCAAAGCCTCATAGACCTTATTTGCAGGTACTTCTTCGATATAGAGTTGACAATAGTGCTAGTTCCATTCACTACACCTTCACCATAAAATACTAGTGTATTATATAAAGAATCCTTATTAGAACTTACTGCATAGTTGAAATATTGTGATATTTATTTGATAAAGTTTTACTTCTAAAATATTCCAACAGGAAATCAATTTAAATACAAAATGTATGCTGTATAGTAAAGTATTAAGAACTACTGCAGAAGAAATATTATTGAAAAAAAAATCTCAATGTTTAAATAAAAGCAAATTTTTAGTTTGTATATCACAGTATTCCAATAACAATGAATACACAAACAACACAAGTTGGCACACCAATTTCACATTTCTGTATTATTTTTGCTGTTGACAAAGTTCTAAATATCCACCATTTTAGGTGACTACAGTTATTTGCTGTTCAAAACAAACAAGTTTGTTATTAGTTGCTCCCACATATGCTAGAGTTAAGTAGTATCATTGTGTTTGTTGCAGTTTGGTGCCTTAACCCCATTAGAGCCTCGGCTTGGCAAGAAACTGATAGAACCATTAACTAACTTAATACATAGGTGAGTCAATTTCAATTGACAGTCAATGTGGGATCTTCATCCTTAATCTATTATTCGAATTTATCAATACAACATGAAAAACAAAATTATTACTATTATAAAAGTGCAATGCTATTTTTAAGCTTTTATATTTTATTTAAAATAAACGCTTAGTTTCCATCGTAGCACATCTGCCGATTATATTGCACTAGAAGATGCTATTCGTTAATCGAACTTAATAAAGTTATGCTAGCTTATCACGAAATGCTTGCAAGTTGCAACCAATATTTACTTTTTTATATAATAGTGCGGACAACCGTGATTGTAAAAAAAAACTGGTAAAATTGCTCAAGGATACCTATACATATAGTTAGTCTGTTTGCCGATAAAATTAGTAAAAAGTAGTTTTTTACGCCGAAGAAAGAAGTTCTCTATTCAATTACTTGTTTAGTTTGGGACTAGAGTGTGATGTGTGAAATGTCCTTGCATACCTATTTTTTGTTTTCTTTTTTTATAACTTATCACATCTTGATCTACAAACCTTCAACATACTTAATCAAAAAATATCCCATACCAAACTAACCAGAAAATTCTTCCTACGGCAAATTTTAGTGTAAATTTCACGTTATTTATTAATTTACTTATGTTATGAAATACTTAAATTCATTGTATTCTCGTCAGCACGTCAGCAATGTCGCTGTTGTACGAATGCATCAACACAGTGATCGCTGTGCTGATCAGTATAAGCAGTGGAATGCCGGGGCACGCTGCATCAGTTCAGCTTTGCGTCCAGAAACTAAGAATACTTATTGAAGACAGCGATCAGAATCGTGAGTATTGCCATTTGGCGATAGCGTAATAAGCACGGAGACAGTGCTGATAGTAAATAATTTTAATTTAATTAAAATACTATAGAAAATAACGGTCAGAAGCAATACCGGAAAACCAATATACACAATCAATCAAGGGCGGATCCAGCTTTGGCTCCAGGGGGGGGTCACGATCAAGTTTTGGCGCCAGGGGAGGGTCACGATCAAGTTTTGGCGTCAGGGAGGGGTCACGATCATGTTTTGGCGCCAGGGGTGGGTCACACAGTCGTAGTCAAGTCAAGAACTTATATAAATAAAATAAAAAATATGTTTAACTAGTGGTCCATCTAAGTCCTGGAACCAGCTCAGGGGGGGGTCATGACCCCCATGACCACCCCCCTGGATCCGCCGTTGCAATCAATCCACATATTTTACTCTGCGACCATGAGTATTGCCAGGACAAAGCATAGACCATGTAATATTTACTTATTGTACACCAGAAAGAGACGAAAATAGATTGGTGAAAAATAAATACAAATCGTAAATCGAAGTGCTATGGACGGTCTTATCACTAGCGATCTCTTCCAGACAACCTTGTCTTTGCTACACGTCAAAAAATAGCATTTTTGCTATTAACACTTGTATCAGACAGAGACGGTACTATTTTTTCTCTCAATATTATAACATATAACTTTTTTTTATATCATTACAGTGAAGTACCTGGGCCTACTAGCAATGTCTCGAATACTCAAATCTCACCCCAAATCGGTACAAGCTCATAAAGATTTGGTCCTCGCGTGCTTAGACGACAAGGACGAATCTATCAGATTAAGAGCATTGGGCTTATTGTATGGAATGGTAAGAAAACTTTTATGATAATAACTATCATCATCATCAACCTATATCAGTCCACTGCTGGACGTAGGTCTCTCCCAAGACGCGCCACTGAGCCCGTCTATAAAAACTATGTAGTCGTATAATTATATAATTTATTTTTGGCTTAAAGTAGTAATAACGTTATTTTAACTGCTTTAGTTATTGAAAGAAAAATCTTAATAATTCAACATAGGCTCTAGAATCTTTGAAATATTTAACAATCAGAATTTTTGAAAAAGGTGATGATGGCCAATTACAAAACCTTTAGATTTTGATTTTACTGATGTGGATCAGTTGAGCTATCTATAGATCGTTTGCAACGGTCTGTAGATAGCTCAACTGTTTCTTATGTATTTTATATGACTATGTACATTTTGTAAATACTGTATAGTCGTAAGTTTGTTTGTGAATAAAGTTTGTTTTATACAACATTTCAAACCGTTAGAAGTTCTTATATCAATAAAAACTACACATTTAGTTTTACGTTTTAAACCCTGTATGCTATAGGTACAGGGGTTTATAAAATAGCTACATAGTACATATTTAGAATATTAAAAAAAAACTATTAACAACCTTCTTTTCTCAACCACAGGTTTCCAAAAAGAATCTAATGGAGATAGTAAAGAAACTAATGGTTCACATGGAACGGGCGGAGGGCACGTTATACCGCGATGAGCTGCTGACTCGCATGATAGAGATCTGTTCTCAAAACAACTACCAGCATGTCGTTGATTTTGAGTGGTACGTTACTGTACTCGCCGAGTTGACCGAGATGGAAACCAGCGCTAAACATGGTAAGGAACAAATACTAATAAAATAATATTTATTGTTACAAAATTATGCACAAATTAGGTCAGGCACTGACTTCTGTTTCAGTTTAAGAAATACTGTGACAAGTTATTTTAGTTTTTAAAAAATAATATTCATGGAAATGAATAGATTCGTTTATAATTTTTTGATTTTGATTTTGGTGATTTATGTACGTATTGTACGTGATCCGAACATGACCCAGCTGAGTCACTCAATATAGTGCCTTTAAATAATGAATTGTCTATTTTTAATATTATTTTCATGACGTCATTAAAACTATTTTTCATTTATCCTGTTAAAGAATTAGAATATAAAATGTTTATTCTCCATCTCAATTCTAATATCATCATCATCTTCTTACCCTTGTCCCACATTATAGTGGGGTCGGTACAACACGTCTTCTTCTTCCACTAAAATATAATCTATAATATGTGATTGTTTGTTTCCAGGGATTATAATAGCAGGTCAGCTGACGGAAGTGGGCGCTCGCGTCGCTGAAGTGCGATCATTTTGCGCGCGAGAATGCGCGTCGCTGTGTTCAAAAGCCGCGGCGTCGCCGCCCGGTCCGGCGTCACGCGAGGTGCTATACGCCGCTGCGTTTGTACTGGCTGAATACTGCACGTGAGTTCTACTGCTTCTTTTTTCTGGCTGTATACTATGAGTTGGAATGTTAGTATTGTCGCGTAAGTTTAATAACGTCAGAAAAGTCTGCATTTAATAACGTGAAGATTTTCGGGGTTTAACCTTTGTATCGTATATATATATGTATTAGATATCATGTAATTTTTATTTAGCTAGAAACAGAATAGAAGTAAAATAAAAATATGGTTCTAAAAATAAATGTAACGTACTCCCAACACAAATTAACTGTTTCCGTAGATACATAAAACCGAGATTAGAGAGGGAAGGGGGCGAACAAAATTTCACGACATATCATCAAGGGATGAATCAAACATCGCCAAACTCTTCAAAGTAGTTGTTATAGCTAGCTATTCTTTCACAGCGATGACACAGTAATGAGCGAGGTGATATCCCCCCTGCTAGTGTGCGCGGCGGTGGGCGGCGCACACATGCGCGCTCGGGCTGTGTGCGTACACGCGGCGCTCAAGCTCACCGTCAAACTACTGCAGACGCAGGAACGTAAGCGGGACATTGTCACCGCTACCGCTGTGAGTATACTTACCTGTCGCATAAAACCTACTTTGTAGTACCTAGACTGTACCGTCGGTTATCCCCAATTTAAAGAAAAACATGTACATACACATTATCTGGTTCCGAAATAAACAAAATGGACGATTGTATTTTACATGTTTTTGAGGCTAGTTCTCAAGATTTTGCTTATTTTGTAACTAAATGGCGTTGAGTTAATTACCATAAATATTTTTTTAAACTAAACAGATAGGTGTACCTACACTATACATACAGTATGTTTTAAACACAAAGAGTAGGTACATTTTCTTGCAGTAAACATTCCCAGGAGGCAATTGTTGCAGACATGCTTAATGTCAGGTTTGCTTGGGTTTGAGATGACGGACCAGTAAGGTCCCACTGCAGGGCAAAGGTCTCCCTCAAACTCTTATCAGTAAGGTTAAAAAGCAAAAAGTCATTATAATAAAAATTTCAATTATTTTTCAGATTCTCCGCAATACAATAGTTGGTTTGAAGCCACTTCTCTGCAGCGAGGATATGGAAGTACAAGAGAGAGCGCACAATGGCTCAGCCTTGCTGTCCATAGCTCTGCGTCGACTCAACAGTGACGATGAATTGTTAGATGATCCATCTGATATGCCACTTGTACAACACGAAAGGTCAGTTAAGACCTTGTTCTAAACAAATGACAATCGAATTGAAGATGGACTTTTGCTTCTTTTTAATGTTAAATGGTCTTTACACGTCAATTTGACAAACTCATTATCATTCCCCTGCCCTTATCCCATGTTAAATGGGGTCAGGATAACATGTTTTTTTCTTACTGCTATCATTCGTCAACTATGAGTCTACTCCTTTCACATTCATATCCTCTTTCACACAATCCAGCCACTTCTTTCTTCTTCTCTACACTTGTAAATAAGACAAACTAAGCCTGTGTTATTTTGAGATAATTTGTACCAGTATATTGAGCAGAAACAGATTTTCCGATTTCAACTCCCAGCTAATATCTAATAAACTACTAAAAATGCACGGATTGCAATATTCCTGCTAAATTCACGTCAAGCTAGCAACCATGTTTATACCAAAAATCCAAAGTTTATGCATATCTATTTAATTATGTTTCAGTAATGGCCTGGATAAAATCGATGATGTGAAGGATATGGACGGTACTGGCCCTGCGGGTTTCAGCGGCGGTCTTATTGACGAACTCGCTGATATGTTCGACGGGGAACTGAAACCTGTCGCGCCTAAAGCTCAGAAGAAAGTTCCTATGCCCGCTGAGTGAGTATTATTATTTTTTTTATTTTATTCTATATGTAGAAGATAAAGAAGAAATACATTTATTAACAATGAGTAAAACCGACTAGTAATATATAGTATTATTATATGAGCCGACTGGAGGGAGGGAAAGAAGGCTTTTGTATTGATGGTGGTTTGAATAAATAGTTTTTCTTTCTCTCTTCTTTGCCCTACAGAGAAGAAGGATAGGAACACTACAGGTTCTTAAATCTAATTCAATTATTAGCTCAAAAACAATCAGATCTTGACTACATTGGTCCACTTTCTTTAGAGTAGTACACAGTAACACTCAAAAAACCTTTTTTTTTAAGTCTTTAATATGTATTTTGTTCCAGTCTGAACCTAGATCAATGGTTATCACGCGACAGCTGGTCCTCGGAGAGCTCTAGTTCGGAGGACGAGGGCGAGGCTGCCGTGTTCGCGCCGCACCACGACCCACGCCCCACCGCGCAGTTCACACCGGAGGAACTAGACATGGTAACATAACATACATCCTTTTATCTATACTAATTGTAGCCATATATCTCATAACATAATTAGTCGAAGCGACGCGTGACCCGAGGGCTGGTGAGTCTGGCCCAGCGTATCAGCATTGTTATTCAGCGCGGCAATGCAGCCAGTGTCTTGGGTACGCTTCCGATTGGTACTGATTTGGATCAGTTGAACTATCTATAAATCGTTTCCAACGGTCTGTAGATATCTCAACTGTTTCTTATGTATTTTATGACAATGTACATTTTTTAAATACTGTATAGTCGTAAGTTTGTTTGTGAATAAAGTTATTAACATGATAAACTGCATGGTAATCTGCGCAACAAATCAACAGATGGTATTGGTAAACCCGAGTTCGCGCAAACTAAGTTCTGTGTCTCACCAATACGAATGTGTACAATAAAATATAAATAAAATTAATTTAATTTTAGCTACGAGAAGCAAGAAAGCAGGAGCAGGCGAATAACCCTCACTACCTGAAGGATGATTCGCCGCGCAGCTATCAGCAAGAGGATATTCCTATCGCTGAAATAGCACTTGAAATACCGCTTCAAGTGCACGGTAAGTTCATATTCATTTATTAATTGCTCACAAGTACATTTAATACAGCTTAGGTGTAATATAGCTAGAGTATATACTGCTATGAAAAAACTATTCTATCAATGTCTGATAAAAATCTCTGGCTCTAACTCAACACTCCTATTACAGCCAAGAGATCTGACAAGTACTTACTGACACGGGAAAGCTCAAGCAAGAAGAAGAAAGAAAAACGGCCGACGAAGAAACGAAAGAGCAAAAAAGACAAGCCTTCTTCGGAATCTGATAGTGAAGGTGAGTTCTCACACCATTCAAAAAGATATAATGGCTCGTTAGCGTAGTTGTATCTAGCTATAAAGTACATATACCAAATGATCTGTGTCAAAGACGCTATGCCGTAGTACCAACTTTTGTTTAGTTTGGGGCTAAATGGCGTGCGAAATATCCATGTAGGTACATATATATTTTTGACAACTTTTGTGTCCCTATTTGCCATCAAACAATGTGTGTTCTGGGTGGAAATTGAACCCATACATACATAATTTTAAAAACTTAATTTTATGAACCCATACATACATAAAAGGCAAAAACGTAATTTTATAAGGGTTTTATGTAAGTATGAAAACTTTTTTTATTTAAACTTGTTGAACAAATGTTGTATGAAAAAAGACTTAAATGAAAGAAGACTTGAATCGTATATTGTCTGATTGTATTCGGAATGAGGTCTTGCGTCGCAAAATAATATTTATAACGTAGGTATTAACAGCATTTTTGGCTTGTCTACTATCTGACGAAGCGAAAATGCTGGCCAAACTTTATTTTCGGTTTTAGTTCTTTTGTTCTACGTAATATTTATGTTTTACCTGTGACTGCGTGATCAAATTCCCATAATTGAAAAAATCGTTATGTATGTTCTTCTTTCTGGGGGGTTAGCACGAATAAACGTGAAAATAGTAAACGTATCGAAACAATGATAGTTGCAGCGTTAGCAGCGCGCAGTGTATATTTTTGTGATAAAATGTTCACACATGACCGGTTTTATCTAAACTAATTTTATAAAGAGGAAAGATTTGATTGTTTGTTTTTTTGTTTGTTTGCATCGAATAGGCTCCGAAACTACTGGACCGATTTCAAAAATTCTTTCACTGTTGTGAAGCTACATTATCTGCGCTGAACATAGGCTATACTATATTATATATTAAAAAAAATAGGGATCCGTACTAAAACTTCAATTATGTAACCCAAGGTGTATAAAAATACCTAATTTTTTATATAGGCTACCCGTGCGAAGCCGGGGCGTACTACTAGTTATGATATAAACGTGTATATTTGTGTTAAAGATGATGCGTCGCGGCCGATAGTGGCGGAGGGCGGCGAGTTGCCGGAAGGCGCGGCCGCGTCCGACGACGAACCGACGCAGTTGCCCGACGACCCGCACAGAGCGCTCGACTTGGACTTAGACCAGTAACTATTACATTTATCTAAAATCTTAGCAAAAAGTTTTTACAATATACATGATTAAAAAAAAAACATATATGTATATATATTATAAAAAACTTAAAACTAGGTTGTCGCCGGCAGCGGGGCAAGGCCCAAGCTACCGGTGGTTAGGGCTACAGATTGAGGAACCTCCGGACAATGCGTGCCGTGTCGGGGATCACTGCCTTCTGCATATATATTATATATGTAGTAGGTATACCTAATCTTCGTGTCGACAGTTCAAATTAGTTTCGCAAAAAAAATTGGTTATTAATAATTAATAACCAATTTTTTTTGCGAGACTCAGTGTTTTTCCATTTCTTTTTTAATTTAAGAAAAAAACTGTGTCATTAGGATATATTTTGCTCTTGAGTATTTAGAGGAAATCAACTACATTTCAAACCTTTTTTTCAAATCTTTCTTTGGTCATGTTCATGATCGGTTTTTTCTGCAAAGGAAAACTATGTCTAATTCCTGACGTAATTGTATAGAAAGAGATGTGCCAAGATCAAAGTTGTATAGGTACAGTTCTTCATGCACATGTGTTACTACATATATATTTTCAAATTGTTTCAGACCTCTACGCGAAGAAGAAATTCTTGCCACAAGGATCAGCCAATATCCATCACCCGATGCCGTCTTATTAGAAACGCCCAAGATTTCCAAAAAGAAATCCTCGGCCAAATCGACAGACGATAAAACCAAGAAGAAAAAGAAATCGAAGAAGAACAAAGAAGTTGACTTAATATTACCAGAATTAGTTAAAGATACTAATGATACTCTATTAGTAGATTCTAAATCGAATGGCAAGAAACGTTCCAAGTCCAAGACGACTGAAGAAACTGCTGAAGAAACAAAGGTCACAAAGACTGATAAACATAAGAAATCTAAGAAAAAGACAGATGATAAGGATTTAAAAAAGAAAAAGACGACAAAAAATGGTAAGTTTTATACAACAAAGTTACTAAAATTATAGCTTTACAAATAATGCAGCAGTAATAGGTCTGTTGATTAAAGAAAACGTCGATGAATAAAAGTGGCCTACGATGGCGTGGAAGGGAAAGAGCAGGGAGAGTGAATTAAAAATAAATCAAAGTATAATGAGAAAAGATAATCTACAATACAGAGAAAGTACTATGGTTTTTGGGCGATGGTTCTTTTGTAAAACTAACGTGTTTTTTTGTTTCAGATAAGCACGAGACAAAAATTGGATATGAAGAAGCGTTAGGTATTTCTACACCTAGTAAGGAAGTCGTATAGTATAAAAATATACAGAATATTATATAAAAAATATAATACTTATTTCTCGTCTTGTCACGTTACTCATGCTATCTCAGTGCAATTGTTGATTTGAACAATTTAGTTATATATTATTACGTAAGGTCGTTTTAATGCTTTAGTTACGTTATTTTCATTATCCAGAGTCAACCATGTCCATTAAGTTTAACTAAAACAAAAATATATAATGTAATCATGTACAGTTTATTAAAAATGATTTATCACAATATGAATTTTACTTTTACGCATAACTTAGTAGGTAGTATATACAATAATTTAATTTTATATAGGTACCAAAATAGGTTAAAAACTTTACAATCATAATTTTTTAAACGTATCGAAAAAGGTTAGTATGGTTATAGATGTTACGTTATCTCCTTCTTCGGTATTTGCCAGGACATGGACCCTTGCCTCCTCCACCGCCACCAGACTTCTTATACGACATGGCAACCTAGACAGAAAAAGTAGAACAGAAAACGCTATAAAAAAACCCGGCCGTTGAAATATACAGAGTGGTCCACTTAGTAACATTTAATTGAAACTAAACTAAATTGATTTTTCTTGAAATTAGAAGTAAAAAAAATACCGGCAAACACAAAAGATTCTTGATTTTTGAGTATGCAGTCATTTAGTTCAAAATAGGTGCAATCTGAGAGAATCAATTGACACTGATACTACTTGCTTACTACTCTTTTCCACTTTATGAAGTTACACTTAGTTTTTTATATAATAATCGATATAAAAGCAATAATACTTCCTTTCTAACCAAACATCAACTTTGCAGTTGATCACAAAAAAAAAAAAAAACCCTGTAGAAAGCATCGAGGTTAAACGTTAAACCTACTGCACTGATAACATGGGAGATAAAAACTAGGAAGTGAGAATGTCTACCAATCATGAGTTGCTAAAGCTATCAGTTACTAATATGTAATTGTTACGCATTGCGACAAACTGAAGTTTGATAAAGGTTTACATAGATATCTAGATGCGATGGAACTTAAAAATTCTAATACCGCTATAACTAAGGAATTAAGGAAAACTACAGATCAGATCTAAAATAATTTATTAGGGCATAATTCTTTTGAAGAAGCCAATAAATAAATAGTTACTCAATAACACATAGTGCATGTAACATACATTGTTGTACTTGCAAATGAAATAATCTACGTTTTATCAAAATACATAAACATACAGTTAGCTATTTACAAAGAAACATGTTATGAATTACATATTTTACAGAATACTTTGATTTATTGCATTGATACACGTATACAGGCACCCGAAAGGCGCCCATGAAGAGTTATATAAAAATAAACACATAAAAATAGCAGTTAAGCATTACCTACTATAACGACATTAACAATACTTCAAAAAAGCTGCATTTCCATGCATCACTAGCATTTAGAAATCATGGAATGCAGCGTCATAATATTTGAACTTATTAGCATAATCAACAATTACTTATGGTCACTTATTCTAAATGGTATTCAATAAATAGTAACATGACGTTAAACCTAAATCTACTTACGTTAATTGATGTACATACAATACGACCCGCATTATCAAACATTTTTTTTCCAAGCAAATTTCTTGAATATTCCAAGAAATATGGGGATAGATATTTCGCAAAAATAGCATAAAAACGGCAATTGTATGAACTCGAAAATCACATTAAAGTTCACAGCGTTCTTGTAAAATTGAATAGTGAATATACATACCTAACTAAGTCAGTATAGTGGTATACTAGTCTTTTAAGAAGCGGATTACAACGAAGATTATATCTAAAGGTGCAATACAGATGGTGACGACTAAATATGTGCATAAGTAGGTATAAATTCGAAAGTACAATATATTCGAAAGTCTAACTGGTATGTTCGATTACTGAAGGTAACAATGACTTTAGTGAATGAAGAGAGGAAATACTGTTTCTACTTTTCGAGGAAAGGTTTAGGGATATCGAACTGAACCTCGACACCGGCCTTCTTGGCGAGGGCGACGATCTCCGACAATTGGACGACGAGAGCCGCCGCCTCGTCAAGGTCATCTCTCGGAACGATTCGGAGCCCCGATTCTGCGACCAATTTTCTCGCCTCTGTGACTTTCGTGCCCTGTAAATTAACAATGTATCAAGTCACGTATAATGCTGTTTAGCAAAATATGATCATATATTATGCAATCAAAAGTGACGAGATCGTTTCTGTGAAATCTGACAATAACTAATCTTAATAAAATTCAACAGCATTATTATCATTTCTACCTTTGTTAACATCATCACAACAAATCAATAATTTTACGTACGTTATGGATACTTATCAATGTAGGTACATAATGAAAAGTTTGTTTGCTGGTTGTTGCCAGATATTACTTTTACTAATAATTTTGATGTTTCTATATTTGGTCATAACTAAAAAAGCGATTGGAATGAAACTTAGAGTATGTACTCATAAAGTTCGTAACTTTTATAAAAACAGGCTATTTTATCCCGAAATATGAACAGGAAACTAATAACGCGCTGATGAGGTCTCGGTTGTATTTAGTAGTGTTATATAACCTGCACTTTAACTAACCTGAAGACAACATGATCTACCGGTCCATATATGGGCTTTTTAGAAATACTTTTTAGGCGGCAAATACCGTAAGGGCACGATTAAACTGGCGTAGTCGGCCACCGACTTAAAACTCGGCCACCGTTCCTAAAAAATTAGAATAAAAAATAAAACTAACCTGAAGACGGACAATAACGGGAATCTGAATGTTGAGAGTCTTGGCCGCATTGATGATACCCTCGGCGATGACGTCACACCTCATGATACCGCCAAAAATGTTCACCATGATAGCAGACACTTTTGGGTCGGATAAGATGATCTTGAATGCTTCCTATAAGAATAGATTATTTTATGTCCGAATAGAGCAGCTTGTTAGTACTGTACTTTTTTTTACCACCTTTATTCTTTAAATGATTTCAATTACAAAAATGTAACACTGAATTTTATAATATGTGGATATCTATTAATGTGACATCTCTGTGTTATCATTGATTAAGTCAAGATTACAATATTACTTTTCTTTTTCATAAAAAAAAAATATTATTTAGTGTGTTTTGCTTTAGAAAAGAAGATTAGATAACTTACCGATACAGCTTGAGCAGTAGCACCACCACCGACGTCGAGGAAGTTAGCCGGGTCTCCACCATACAGCTTAATGATGTCCATGGTGGCCATGGCCAGTCCAGCTCCATTCACCATGCATCCAATGTTTCCTAGAGGTCATTATCATTAACATTGAAACAATAGTCTCAACAGTTAATTGTCAGTTATATGATGTGCTCAATTGTCAATCACAGCTCAGTTGGTAGTAGCTCTGCCTTCCATGCTGTGTGGGTCGTAGGTTGGATTCCCACCAAGAGCAAATTATTTTTGTGTCATGCATATAAATTTTTGTTTTAAGTCTGGGTACTATTTACAAAAAGTATATAAGAATTCAATCAGCAATTTAGGTTCCATAGTACAAGCTTTGCTTAGTTTGGGACTGGACTGCAATGTGTGAAATGTCTATGCATATTAATATTTTATTTATTAACTCTTAGTCTGTAATCTTGCTGTAATCTGTACATCTATTTGAGCATTATAAATGAGATTGTCTGAAAGAAATTTAAAACAGATATTTACCGTCCAAAGCTATGTAGTTCAAGTTGAATTTGGCTGCCTCAATTTCCTTGGGATCCTCTTGAGTTGTGTCTCTGTATGCAAAAAGTTCTTTCTGTCTGAACTCAGCGTTGTCGTCAAACCTGAACTTGGCATCCAGGCAGAAAACTGCAAAACAAAAGAAATATGAATAATATGTTCATCATCAAGTCTATCTTTATTGAGTTTTAATTACAAATGAACAAAAGGTTGGAAATCCACTTTGTACCAGTCTTCAATAAATAAATAATTTATATATACATTTTGTATCTTGATAATAATAACACTATATAATACACTAACATAACATTAACTGTCATGAAGTACAAAGTACAGTAAAGTGATAAATCAATGTTGTTTGTACTTACATTTGCCTGTGCGTGCATCTTCCGCATAAGGGTTGATCTCAATCAGAAGAGCATCTTTCTTCAAGAATAGGTCGTACATCTTTTTAATCATATCCACCACATCAGCTGATTGCTCTTGCAGGCCAATCTACAATAATAATGATAATTTAAAGACTAGTAACAAATACACAATGTTTGTTGAAGTCTTTTCAAGGATAAGTTTTGCCTTATTACATAACTTCAGTTATAAAAAGTATATGTTTTTGTGAACACGTGGCACCTAGATTCACCATGTATGTAAGACGATTCTAAATTATGGTCCTTGGGATTTTACTGTATAAAGTAACTTTGAATTTGACTTTGAACAAAGAATTTGTGACAACTGGGCTTTATAGTTTTTTTATAATATTCACCTTCTGCACAACACGGCAAATCTGCTCATCTGACATGCCCTTCATAATGTCAATGGGTTCGTAAGTGATGGCTTCCGGGCTTTCAGCAGCTACATCCTCAATGTTGACACCTCCTTGTGATGAAGCAATGATCACAGGACCCTGCAATGAAGTTAATCAGTAAAGCCCTCTGTACCTGTAAGACCTGAAAAGCTCAATACCCTGCCGTAACTCAGTCAAATCTACCATGGAGGGTATGGTTTTGTAACCTTATTTTAATAGTTATTTTTGTTCCTCACAACATGTAACTTACCTAAGTGATACCTGAGTGATAATGGTAACAAAGACTTTATGTTACATATTTTTCTGGAAATAAATGTTTCTTTATCTAAAGCTATTCTCAAAAAGGTAAAAGTTGTAAAAATACTTTAACATACATTAAAACTGCGCTCCATCATGATAGCCATGTAGAACTCACGGCGCGGAAACTTCCGTTCAGTAACCATCACCATGTTGCAGATACGGCCCGCTGGACCAGTCTGCTTTGTTACCAGAAGTTGTTTCAACATTTTGCTTGCTATTTCTCCGGCAATTTCCGGCCTGAAGTTGAATTTATTATCAGTTTCTTATCAATATTAATGCTGGTTTGAAAAATATGAACTGCAGTGATAACTTACGTCTCAACCATTCGGACACCACCTTTGAGGCCGGATTTGAAGGTTCCCTTTCCTCTACCTCCGGCAAGCACCTTAAATAAACGTTTTTTGAATGAAATAAAATATTTAATCAAATAAAAATATCTGTGATAATATGTTCATTTGATGACTGTTGTGTAACATAAAATTTGGTAAAAACAGTCAACTAACTCATTTCACTGTCATTGTAGAACAATAACATTGTTAAGAGTACAAAGTACAATTCAAACGGTACTTATCTATACATACACTATGCTTATAAACTACATGGTATTTATGCATTTTGGTCACTTACTTGGGCTTTGAGTACAATGTCTTTGGATTTGAGGTCTGTCGCAAACTTGACCACTTCTTCCTTGGACTTGGCGACATTGAATTTAGGCACAGGAATGCCTGCATCGCGCAACAGGGTGTAGCTGACATATTCGTGGACATTTAGATTGCGAACTTGCTGTTTGTTTGGTATGTTATTGGTTGCTACAGCTGCCAAAAGCTAGAACAAAGATTCTGCTAGATCAGGAGT
Source organism: Ecliptopera silaceata (assembly GCA_932527185.1). NCBI lineage: Eukaryota > Metazoa > Arthropoda > Insecta > Lepidoptera > Geometridae > Ecliptopera > Ecliptopera silaceata. The sequence goes on along the minus strand of OW052193.1, from coordinate 6,314,973 downwards.
TCATAAACGTGCAACTGTCCATTGCAGATCTGTCTAGACTATGTAAACAAAGATTGTATGTGCCTGATTACGAGCACTTGGTTTTGATATAGATAGCAGCTTGAAGAATATTTTTCTATACATATTTCTAGATAATTGACAATGAGTATTTGTATACTAGTACAAAAAAACCTGAATTTACAGCGCTGATGACGTAAGGTCACACAGAGCTGAAAAACGACAAGGTCAATCTATAAATAATTTGAAGTTTGCAATCAAGGTTCACTATTTTCGGTAGCTCGATCGTAAGTATGTAATAAAACTGACTAAATATATTATGGTTAAATTGGTTAATGAAAAAGTGCATTGAAAGATAGACAATATGAATAATTACAATAGAGTTATTAATGAATTGTTCGCGATATAAATCGGAAAGAAGTGGTGCTCGTAAATATAAACTATATTTCCTAATGATAAAAATGGTAAAAGCAAATCTACGCACCTTATTTCCATTTTTTACAATTATATTTTCAGCAAGAGCAAGGGAACGAGGCAGCAGAGTCGCCATTTTTACGGACTGACTTGGACATAGACAAAAAGCATGTCTAGACTTTAGATGAACACTGTCATAGACTAGACCACAGACTAGACAGACAAACTCAAACATAATGTTTTAACTTCTATCCTACATTTAAAAAATCTTTAAAAATAATCTCTAAAATTTATGCTCTACCTTGTCCAATCATGTAGATCAATAGAGTCTGTCAAGCGAAAGATGGCCCTGATAAATCGCGGCAAATTCAAAAACTATTAGTATGGCAATACATTAAATAATAGGATAACTTGGAATTTTTGATACTTTGATATTATTCTAAATAAATATACTTACATAATTTTTGATGATGATTATGAATAAGTAGATGATATACTATTGCCATACTAATAGTTTTTGAATTTGCCGCGATTTATCAGGGCCATCTTTCGCTTGACAGACTCTAGCATATCATCATCATTTTACTCATACGATGTTGACTGTACTGTAGGTACATTACAAAATGTGCTTAGTATTCTCAGGACCTTGTATGTACTGTACGGAAGACTAGCCTGACTAAGATCCCTTTTTTTTTATTAAAAATATTTTTTTTTTAATTTTACAGTATTTCTTTATTAAAAACCTATCTTCTTAAATACAAACATAACACAATAATAATATAATCAATCAATCTGATTTAATACTACTAGGTACACTACTTATGAACTTTTTTTCCTCAACCCATACTCCATTTCCAGTGAAATAGTGTTTCCTTTCAAGTATATATAGCACTAAGCTAAGTTTTTGAGAGTCATTCAGCTCTTGGATGTTAATATTATCATATAACATTGCTCCTTGCTCATTTACATTTTTAAGCATACCAAGGATTTCTTTTATTTTGCTCCATGGATAGAGTAATATAGGACAGTTTTTATATATGTCATGTGAAGTAAACTCTTTGGATAGTTTCTTATGTACATACTTGACTTGCACCAGTGGTATGTTTATCCAGAATGGATGCCTTTTTAATACATTACGTAAATCATTACTTTTGTATTTCTTCCCCAATGCATCGGATATACAGAAAAGTAAGTCTTTTCCTTTTCCAAGTCTATCGCCAGGAGCTTTTTCAAATGTTTCATAATGAGCGGAGCTGCCTGAAAGTATGTTCAAGCTAAGACACTTTTTGTTAGTGTTGTACAATTTGTGCATTCTTCTGATTGCTGTGTTATTGTAGTGGATCATTTTGAGAAATCTCGGATGTTGATAGAATGTATTGAATTCTGGTATACTTTTGGCTTTTTCTAATCTTTCTTCTATAGTGTTACTACTGAGAGTGTAAATGTCGAAACATCTTCTTTGGGCTTCATCACTTATATTATACTTTTCAAGTATTTTTCTAATTTCAACCAAGGTTTCATAATTTTTCATTGCAATTTTTGGATGCATTCTGATCACCTCTTTTATATCTATTCCTCCAATGTATCGAAATTTATATATTATTTTTTTAAGATTCTCTGGGTCTGCATGAACTAGGTACATATTTGTTTTGATTTTATGTGTAGGAATCATTACTTGAGACTGTAGTATTGTAAGGCTCTCATTGATGACTTCAAGTGGACGGTGTTTCACTGTTGGGTACGTCTCTATACCTCTGTAAAACTCTTCTTCAGTAAGTTCCAATACTAACTCTAAATAGCGCTGTATTATTTTAAGCCGAATTGTAAAGAGACTTAATTCATCGATATCTTCCCAAATAGAACTAGTTAGAGATGTAGGCCACTTTGTCATATATTTAGCTAGTCTGTTTTCTATATTCACATTTGATGGAATTAGTCCAGATTTTTTCAATTCACTGACACGTTTCTGCTTTATTATTGGTAAATAAGATTTTAATAAGGCTGGAGACACATTTCTGATACCACATTCTGTGAAGACTTGAAATCTATATTTCAATGTAACCGGCAAAATTCCAAACAGCTGAGGTTCTTCAATTAAAGTTTCTTTAGGAAATCCCAGTTCCTGTACTGTCTCTATGATTTTTTTTAAATGAGTTTCTTCTAGTTTATTTATAACTGGATGTTTCATCATCATGTGCTGAGCAACATTTTCACAAATCCTAAGATATTTGCACAAATTGTGCACCGTGTTTTCATGTAAGTTTAGATTTGAGGATAGGTTTCTACATTGAGGTCGCCAACGACAATTCCATATATAAATATATCTTTGAAAGTTCATTCTAAATTAAGAGCACAAATGTTACTCAAAAATAAAGTCGAAAAACTCACATTGTTTGTTTACAAAACAAAACATGACATGAAAGGATTTTTTTTTTTTCAATTCAATTCAATTTTTATTTAATGGCTTAAGGGGGTTAGCCAACTTCGCCAATGTCACGTTGCAAGTTAGGCCTTAACACGAAGGAGCAGTTTAAACCGGTGGACTGATATGACAAATAAGCAATAATATTCGGTTAGTTATCCAATACCTGTAACAATAAGACAGCACAAACTAACTACAGACATCACAAACAATAATATACAATACCTTTTTTTTTTTTTTTTTTTTAAATATTATAGGATGTGGGAAAGAGTAACGGTCTATCTTATAAAAAGTTACGGCAGAATTAAAGACTTGTTAAAGGCTCGGTGATATTTTTGTCGTCTTATAAACGAACAATAAGCCAAACGTATCCTTTTGGTGTATCCTAAAACTAAAGTGCTCAGAACCCTCCTTTAGCAGATATTTAAAAATGGCCGTCATGTCAAAATAAATTCTTAAATTTATTTTGCTTCTTTCTAAGTAATTGAGACATTACATGGTACAAAAAGTATACAGCGAAGGAGTAAAAAATAATGCCGACCGATAAAAAGGACAGACATGCTGAAATGAGATGAAAATTTTTGTTGTTTGTTGATTTCTTGTTAAATAAATTCTTCAAAAAGAATAATCAAATATCTTGGAAATAGGTATGCTCGGACCTAGAAAGAGACTAGCGTAGAGCCGGTATACCACCAAAACATCATGTGCTAACAGTAATTAAATGCTGAGGCAAATACATTATGTTGGATAATAAGGTTTTTCATTTTCATTTGTCTCTTGAAGTAGCTGCCTAGTCTACCTACATATGTAAATGTTTACTCACCTTCTTACTTATGTGTCAGGTTTACGGAGATGCAACTGCATCAGCACAGAGATGATCATCTGATCACCTGATCAACGGGGATATAATATGATATACTACCTAATAAAGACTTGACCTGATACCATTATGGAAACCCTCTGATTATTTCCTACTTATGCATAATCTATTTACTTATATCTCTACAACACTAGTTTTTTTCATCACTATTGTCATCCACCACACCATCGGGGAACACTGCTTCCACCAATTCAAAGTCCTTCTCCGCTACTTTAAGGAGTTGGGCTGGCTGGGGTGAGGTTAGCACGGGGACAATGCACAATACACCCCATTGCGGGATGTCAGTGCAGATCTTATTCCCCCATTTAGAATTAGAACACTAGTCTTGATGCTTATAATAAGCTTATGATAATAATTTTGGTTTACTTTATGCCAATTAATAATTAGAATCTGGCCATGATTATTCATGATATACCAGGTAGGTACATACACACACACCATAAATATGAAGATAGGATTAAATAAAAGTCATCTAGAAATATAACACATGTATAATCAGTTGAACGTGGATCTCATTGTTTAGAAATCAATAATGAATCTTCTTTTATTATTATTTTTCAAACTGAAAACAATAGGTGATGATAACTCTTCTTTTCAACTGAGAACCCATACAGTCTATTTTAATTTTCAGCTCTCCTTGTTCTTAGTTCTTACTTATTGCTATCTGGAATAGAAAGAAAATGGTACGGGTCAAAAATTATAAAAATTAATAATAGGTAAGAATATATCGGGGAGAGAGAGCAAAGATTTTACAAACAATTTAGGCATATGCTTCTGTCTACACATACATCTATGACAAACGTCATAGCTGTTTTGGTTCAAATTTGGGGATAAAACTTCGAGGTTGTTGGTATAGGTAAGTTCAAGAGTCTGGGCAAATACAACAATTTTGTGTTTTGTGCGAAGCATTGACATGCTTTGTTTCATATTATCTTCCGCATGCTTTGTTTTCCGCCAGAATATATACCTAGGACTAGCCTTAAAAACCATACATACAACACTGCAGTTACATTTTCAGGTTCCGTAAAATGAAAAGGGTTTTTGTGTGTGTTTGTACTGAAATAGCAGCTAGTCGTATTTTTACAACCAATATGAAACAGCAGAAAACAAAATTCTATTCTTGATTTTATGTATTTGCAAGATTTCTGTAAAATAAAACGAAATAAATTCTTTTGTTTACCTTTTCTAATGTCAAAAGCGTGCCAATTGTGCCAAAGTCAATTTATGTTTCTGTCAAAAATGATGGATAAAACTAAAACCGATGCATTCCGAAAGAAAATAAAATTGATTGTTGCCATTATTTGGATGAAAACTGAATCAAGCACATAATTGCGAGACCATAGTTATTGCACTGTTAAAATTCGATTATAAGACATCATTCTTAATGTGTTATTAAAGAACACGCTTTACTGCTAAAGTTCGCTATTGTTAAACAACACTTACAATCTGATTTAGGCTATTTTTATAAGATAGACCGTTAAAGTTTAATGTGATATTTATCTATATATTTACATAAAACAATTATAAATGGACTATATACAAGGGAGAGGAGGGAATTAAAGGTAATCGGACGGGGGATACCAGATTCGGGAGGGACAAAGTCATATAAAGATGTTGGATGACAATTAAAGAATATATGATTAACTGTTCCTATATCAAGTCCACATTCACAAAGTGAATGATCCCTGATCCGTAATTTGGCAAGGAATACTGGGGTGCAAGCGTGTCCAAGACGAAGACGACAAACAGTAGAAGTAGTTGATTTACTTGCTAATCGATATTTAAAAAACCAGGGCTTATTTGGAATCTCTGGTTGAATTTCACCATAATGTTTGCCTTTTAAGTTCCTAGATTTTTCCCATTCTTTACACCAGGAGCTAGATAAATGTAATTTTGCTAGATTGACTATGTCATGACAGAACAGTTTAAAATGATCAAGTGTTCCCATTTGAATAGCATGTTTGGCACAGGAATCAGCGTTTTCATTGCCAGGTATTCCAGAATGTCCTGGGATCCAGGCTAAAATTACATTTATTCCAAGTTGGGAACATTGATAAAGGGCTTGACGGATTTCTAATATAATAGGGAATCGAGATTTATCTCTGCTTTGGATAGCTTGGAGACAACTTTTAGAATCTGAAAATATGACGGTTTGATTGAGGTTGTGAGATTTGGAATATAATATAGCCTCTAAAATAGCAATAGATTCGGCTGTAAATACTGAAGAAAATGAGGGACATTTAAAACTTAAAATTACACTGAATTTGGGAATCCAAACTGCAGCACCTACAGGGCTATTATCTGAAAGTTTAGAACCGTCAGTGAAAATGGATAGCCAATCTTTAAATTGATCATTTATTATTTCATAAAAAACCCTTCCAGCCTCTATGGTATGTTTATCAATGCCTATGTCCGTTTTAATGTTAGGTTTATAAATAAGAGCTTCATACTGTGTTGAATAAAGTGGATTTAGATGGTATTGAGCGACAGGATCCGGTAATCGAGTAAATTTAAAATAACTGTGTAAAATACATGGAATTTTATCAGTAGGAATATAGCTCTGATCCCCATAATTATTGGAAATAGAATTTAGTTTAGAAATTAAAGGATGATTAGGATTTTGGAGAAGTTTGAACATAAACTTATCTGATAAGTATTGTCTTCTAAGTCTAAGAGGAGGTTCTACGCATTCAACTTGCATTGCATTGATAGGAGAGGATTTCATGGCTCCTAAAATTACACGTAAACTTTTTGATTGGAGTTTATCAATTTTTTTAAACGCTTCTTTATTGCAAGGATCTAATAAGAAAGTCCCATAATCCATATGACTGCGGATGATAGCATTGTAAACTAATTTCTGGGTAAAAGGGTGAGATCCCCACCATACACCAGAGAGTGATCTCAGGACATTTAAATTTTTCTCACATTTTTGAGCAATGTATTCAAAATGCTTCATACCTGTAAGTCTTTGATCCAACCAGATTCCCAAAAACTTAACTTCTGATTCATGAGAAATAGGTTCGTTGTTAATCTGCAAATGTAAAGGGGGAATGTTCCTTTTTTTGGTAAAAACTATTGACTTACTCTTGGGAATAGACAAGGACAACCCATGATCTGATAAAAAGCAAGAAAGGTTTTCTAGAGCGGAGTTTAACTTAAGAGAGGCGTCTAATATACTTTTATCAGAAACATATAGAGCTATATCATCTGCATATTGTAGAATGGAACAATACGGTTGTACTGATTGTTCAAGGTCAAATGTGTAGAGGCTGTATAACAAAGGGCTTAATACTGAGCCTTGGGGAAGACCTTTCCATACATTTCTAGGAGGAAAAAATTGATTTTGATTTTTTACGATTATGGTTCTCTCTGATAATAAATTACATATAAACCTAGTCATCTTCTCAGAAACTCTCACTCGAATAAGTTTCTGTCTGAGAGTCGGAAGATGTACATTATCATATGCTGCCGTAATGTCTAAAAAAGCTCCTATGAGATATTCCTTGTTTAAAAAAGCCAAACGAATATCTGAAATCAAAATACTAAGGCTGTCATATGTACTCATATTTTTTCTGAAACCATATTGGGATCCTGCCAGAATACCCCTACTCTCCATAAGCCATTCTAGACGATGTTTGATCATATGCTCTAATATTTTTACTAACACTGTCGATAATGCTATTGGTCTTCGATTATTATGGTCACTAGGGTTTTTACCTGATTTCAAAATGGGGATAATAATCTGAGTTTTCCAAGACATTGGTATAGACCCACTTTCATAAAAAATGTTAATAATTTTTAAATAATAAGTTTTAACTTTAATTGACGCATTTTTTAAAAACGAATAAGGAATGCCATCTTCACCAGGTGCGGAGTCAACGAGACCATCAAGAGCACAATGTAGTTCATCGCTAGAAAATTGGGAATCAAAACAGTCCCGAGAGGGAATGTGGTAAGATGGAGAAGGAAATAAGTCTTGATTTGGGACACAATATGGAGACAATTTGTCTGAGAAGGCTTCTAGCCATGATGATGGATCGTTTACAGAAACATCCTCAGAATCGCAGACATGTCTGAACCGTTTTATTTGATTCCATAAAACTTTTGCAGGAGTTCTGGGAGATAAATTTTCACAGAAATTGGACCAACCAAGTCGTTTTTTTTCCGAAAGAACCTTTTTTGTATGCGCAGCACATTTTTGATAAGACAGAAAGTTTGTTTTAGTCATGGAAGAATTGTAAAGTTTTTCGGCTTCCTTCCTTTCCCTAAGAGCAGAAGAGCATTCTAGATTCCACCATGGAGAAGCGATTCTAAACTTCAGAGGCTTCTTTAAAGGGAAATGATCATCAGCACTTAATTTAACAGCATCAACAAATTGGGAATAACATGTTATAGAATTATCTAATGTTGGTAAGGCCAGTTTATCAATTCGGTCATCTAAACTAGATGAGTAAAGAGACCAATCTGCATCTGCAAGTTTGAATTTAAGACATGGAGAAAAATTGTTAGGGGGGGGGACTCTACTAGGTAAATTTATAACAATGGGGTAGTGGTCACTACCATATGTGGAATCTAAAATTCTCCAAGAAAGTCTAGAAGAAAGAGATGGGGAGCAGATAGTTAAGTCAACAGCAGTTTTAGGATTCTGATTGGGATAGACACGACGAGTAGGAGATCCATTATTGATGATACACAAATTAGCTTCATCAAGGATTTCAAGAAGCAGGTGACCAGATGGGTCATCATAGTAACATCCCCATGAACGGTGATGAGAATTAAAGTCACCCAACAAAATGACTGGAGAAGGGACAGAAGAAACAATCATTAATATGTCTGGGAAGAGAGATGGATTAGGATGGGGCATATACAAGGAAATAAAAGAAATATTTAAGGTGCGTAAAGCAACTATGTTTATGTCAGGGGAGTGGGAGGGGATAGGGATTTGGGAAAAGGAAAGTGAGCGCCTTACAAGTAAGGCGCTACCGGCATGTCCGTCAGCCCTGTCGTCCCGCAGGCAGGAGTAGCCCGAAACTCGAAAACGAGTTCCTGGCCTCAGCCATGTCTCCGAGACGGCAATGACTGATGGGTTGAATTTAGAAATTAAGTTAATTAAATCAGATTTTTTCTTGGTTATGCTTTGGCTGTTCCATTGGAGAACAGTTGTATGATCCATTATGATCGGAAATTACTTGTATAAGTTTGTGGGCAACGTTGGACGGTATGGAGTTTTTGTTTTGAGACAGGATGTTAATAATTAATGTGAGAAGGAGTTCAAGGAGATTATTCTCCTGAGGCATTGTGGATTCTAAGTTAGGAAAAGCACAACCATTGGGAAGAGAAGAAGGCAATTCTTGAATTATGGCTTGATGAGCTGTTTTGTCGTACGAAATTCCAGTTTGGACCCTGGGACGGGGAGTGGTAAAAACTGATTTTTTATAAGACTTTGAAGTTGAAGAGGGAGAGTTTTGAAATATAAATGGGGATTGAGTTTGTGGAGGAGGGACATTGAACATTTCCTTTGCGACCTCTGCATATGATTTGTTGACTTTAGGACATTTATTGGATGATTCCTCATAAGAGATGCCCTCTCGGGTCATTAGCAGTTTAATAGTTTGTTGTCTGCCTAATTCTGGGCAGACCTTACTGGAGGCAAAATGTTGCCCTGAACAATGAATACATGAAGATTTGCTCTCAGGAATCTCACAGGATTCTCCGGTGTGATCCTGTGAACATTTAAAGCATCTAGGTTTAGATCTACATTGTGCCTTGATGTGTCCAAACCGACAGCAGTTTAGGCATTGGATAGTAGGGTATTGGTAAGGCTCGACTGTAAGGCTGGTATGAAACAGAAAAACTCTTTTAGGCAGTCTTTGTCCATGAATGGTAATAACAACGGTTTGTGTTGGGATCCAAGATATTTTTCCTTCATCGTTTACTTTTCTATTAAGTCTGCGAGCTTTAAGGATTTCACCGCAACTTTCTGACAAAATTAGGGAGCTTGCAAATTCTTCCATGGAGAGATCAACTGGGACCTGTCGAACAATACCCATCTTTGTGATGTTGTAGGTGGGAATTGAGGCTTCGTATTTGTAATGGGACAGAATTGGATTATCCAGAAACTTATTGGCATCACTAAATGTTTTGAATTCAACTGATATCTTGTTCCTGCCAACTTTTTTGACTCCGTCAATGCATATATTTTCAATTTTGTTCTGGACTAGGAATTGACCGAACTTTACAGGTCTAATATAAGTGCCTGCAGATTGGTCAGGTTCTATTCTGGTAACATGAACAATAAAAGGTCCTTTGTCCTGCTGTTTGTATGATTTAACCCCAATTATCATAGCTGGGCTACAATAGACGTTTTGAATTGACGCAGATGGTAAATCAGTGTTAAGAACAGTTATTTTTTGATGTCTATTAATTATTGAATCATCTTCGATTCTACGTTTCGTACCTGAAGTTGGAGGACTCGGTACATTTGTTGTGAATAAGTCCTGAGACAAATTATTTGTCCCTCCCGGATCCGGTGGTCTTAGAGTGTCTTCCTCCATCTTGAGCGGGAGGAAGCCACTATTTTGTTAGTAAACTAACAACAATCTATGTTAGAAACATAAAACTTACCACCTGATTAGTTGTTTACCACCACCAATAATAAAAGAATACTTTTGCTTAATTAAAAATGAGATTGATCTGCTAAAAAGCAAATAATTATTTTCGAAAACTCTCTAACACGTGTGCTGGCTTCACAGGTGCGACAGCGAAAAAACTTTTTTTTTTTTTTTTTTTTTTTTTTATTTATTTGATCTTGGAGATGTCCTGACATGAAAGGAATGTCAGCTTTGTCATGTCACCTTTTAATCTTACTTCGTCTTCTTTCTTGCAAAAGCACAGCTCCTAGACCAAGACGGTAGGCTGATGTATGGAATGTAATGCTTGAAGTGAACGAACAAAATGATAACGACCACAGATAGGAGGAATATAGCCTGTGGAAATAACTATCAATTCGATTTGGGCTGGGTCGGTTTCGGTTCCTCTCGTCCTATTTTATTTAGTTCGTTTTCATATTTTTATTTACTTTTAGATGTTGTGGCGTTGCGGCGTTTGCTTACAATCTTATTCCGCTTGTAGTTTATCCATTTTCGAATCTGCGGGGATTTGAAGACATTAAACAGTAATGGCAAAATCTAAAACAGGACTGTTTGCTCTTGGATTCTTTACATTTGCTACATTTTTTACTATTATTGCATTTGTGAGTCCTTACTGGCTGGTAACGGATGGTAAACTGAAAGAACCAAAATTCGTTAAAATAGGTACGCCCTTTATCAAACTGATAATTGATTATGTAGGTTTTCTTAGGAGAAACATATAACTGTTTTGTTTGCAGGATTATGGGAGGTTTGTTTCAATAAATTCGAAGAAATTCATCACTGGTATGACACAGTTTTCACTGGCTGCTGGTGGATATTTGAAGAGGAGTACTATATTATTCATGATATCTTACTACCTGGGTTCTTCGTGGCCACCCAATTTTTCTTCACAATCTCAATGTGCTGTGTTTTAGCATCAATATTTTTATCATTTGTTTACTTGAAGAAAGACAGAGATGATGATAAATACCTTACATTATTGGTTACTTTAGGCACTGTTCTGGTAATTGGAGGTAAATATTCTAAGACCAAAATAAGCCTTGCATTTAAATATGAGTAAATATTGAACCTACTCTATAACAATGACATTCTATTTCAGGTTTTTCTGGTCTTATTTCTGTCATAACATTTGGAGCAAGAGGTGATGGTCGTGACTGGATGCCGAATTGGGAACATAATGATCTTGGCTGGGCATATGCTTTGGGTGTTGTTGGAGTAGTCCTCCTTTTCCCAGCTGGAATTCTCTTCCTGGTGGAAGCCAGGGTGCACAAGTATAAAAGGCTGCATGAAATGCAGAGCCGTGACCCCTCATCTTATACAATGCATGAGAGGAAAGTGGGATATTCAGGTGGTCACACTGACATATAAAAAATGTTTTGCTTGAATATCTTTATTAATGTGTTTGTGAAATGATGTAGCACTAATCCGTCCATTGAAGACTTACAATGTATAATTATTGTTTTTATATTGTACTGTGAATGAATCTCACCTGTAGTTATTAAGTTTTTTTACAATTTATATTTAAGACTTACATGAGCCATGTTTTAAAACAATAGTTAAAGTATTTTTAACTGTTTATGATTAATTTTTACTTATAGCTTATACTGTACTTATAGTTAATAAGAACTTGGAATATCAATGTTTTTGACTTAAATAATATTTTTTAACAAATACTCAGTCTATTTTAAATGTCTCATATTTTGCTTCACTAAATGAAATCTTATCTTTACTCAGATCAAAAGGTACGGTAGATTTACATAATAAGGCAGATTTTGCGCATTGTAAACCAATGTGCACATTGTATGATTCCTTTTGGTGAGAAAGCATACCACTTATAAAGCCACTGATGAAGCAGTCACCGGCTCCAGATACATTCTCTACATTTTCTATAGACTTAACAGGGTACAATTTTGCTCTAAGAGAATTATCCTTACTTAACTTCCTAACAGTTACAATGCCGGTTTCGCCAAGCGTAACAATAATATAATCAACTGCTATTGAAACTATCTTCGCCAGCATAAATACTTCGTTTAAATTATTTGTTTTTTCTATAATAACATTAGGACTAAGAGCATAAGCCATGGCTCTTAATTCATTTAGGTTTGGAGAGCTAAATGATATATTAAGTTTGGATTTGAGAGGTTTAGCTGCCTTTCTTCTATCCGTTGGCTCCAAGAAAACTGAAAAATAAAATAATTTTAAAACAATATTGTACTACATAGGTCAATGAACTAGGGTGCATACAGATTACGAATCTCCTCATGTTACTGTCAGTGTCATGAAGAAAATTTAGTGTTGTCGTTTTAGCTTATTGACGATAATTTTAGTAAAATTCTAGGGTCATTATGTTTTTTTGTACGATAGACGATTAGAAACAGTATTTTATCATCAAATAAAAGTTGTATTTTACGGATACGTACGTACCATATTTTCGTTTAGTAATTTCATGCTGTTGTTGTTTTGAACATATAAACCTTCCTCTTGTATCACTCTATTCTAAACAAACCGCATCGAAATTGGTTGTGTATTTTTATAGATCTAAGCATAGAGATAATAAAACGCAACTTATCCATTTTTCTTCCTAATGATGATGATAGTGAATGACGAATGGTATGGATGTCTGAGATTTGGGTATGGAATATACAGAAGTACACGGATAGCATTGCAACATGGCAACACTGTTTGGGTGTGTGTTGTTACAGTGTTTTGTGTCGAGCGTTTGAACTTCGAATTATTTCGAATCCCGATATAAATCGACTGCTTTTTGGGCTGAGTCTATGTAACATGATTTAGAGATAATTTAATAGTTCAAAAATAAATAAGTTAAGTGATTCTTTCCAGTCTACTTTGTAAGTCCAACTTTGGTGTATTTTGTTTGGTAAGTTGTTACAATAGAATTTGTGTATAGAGTTTTTATTATATTTTAGCAAAGGTATCGCTAAAGTATTTGTGAAAATTTTAGTATTACTTAGTTCGGTAACAAAGGCATTATGAACCAATTTCTTCTGGGGTCAGCCCTTTTGCCAACCCCCTTCCTACCTTTCCTTGTCAAAGGGCAAAAGCATGCATGGTACAAGAAGTACTAACATTTACTATTAGTGTATGATAATTCACTTAAATGTGTTAGTAAAGCTCAAGGGTCTACATGAGTAACACATGCCTGACCTTGCCCTGTGGTAGAGTAAAGCTAAATAAAAGTTGATACTTTTTTAAAACCCTTTAGCTATCCTTCAATCTATCTTACATATTCCAAAGAATCAGTAACCATTGCTTAATTACATTTTGGTTTTGACTTTAGATTAGACACTTTTTACATTACGTTGATTACAATAATAGGTCTTATATTAAACTATAATCCAATATGATCTCGCATAAAACTGCAATATTGTTATAATCAATCTAGTGTTCATTGGTGATCTTTAAAACTAAATAATCTTATAAACATACTCATTGTTTTATTTATAGATGGCAAAAGATGCATGAAAAGTATGATGAAATATGACTGATCTGATGTTTAATATGCATGTGAAACTGCGCCGATGATAAATAAAACAATTTAGTATATGGTTGGTTACTAAATGCATTGACTCACTGTGGCTATGCCCTTCAATGCATATATGTACTCTAATTAGACAAACCATCCCAGGCTTAGTCACTTAATTGTATAGACAAGTGTTGTAGTGCTGCATTTTGTATGTAGGCTAAGAATATTTTCTAGTAGGTACTATACTATACATGTCATTTAAGTGGGCATGTTAGATAATATGTAGTCTACTTTTACAATCATGACACAGTAAAAAAAAGAAAGTTTAAAATGACTTATAAACCTAATATTTTGCTATTTACTTTTTCATAAAGTTTTTCTATCAACTGGTTTCTTTTATAAATTCTCCCTTCAATTCAATATACAAAAGATTCCAGTGTGAATGTGATCCTAGAACCCTTTTTATAAGTAACCCTATGTTCCAAAAAGGTCACTAAATAAGGTCACTCACACTCTAATATTATTGCCTTAAGAGCTTGAGTGACCCTGAACCTCAAAGAACAAAGACGGACAGTGTTCATTTGGGTACAAAAAAGATAACTAATACTAGGTACCGCTGCCTAAATTACTTATCTCATGTAGAACATCCACCAAAGACATGTTTCAGATAACCCTGTGTATAGATAAACTGTTGTTGTATGTAAAAAAAAAACAAACTATGTATGTATATTAGAACAAGGTCTTAAAAAACATTCTTTTTATATAGAAAGAAACTTATACATACAATCTTATAGGAACTTGTACTAGCAGCCCATCCTGACTTCGCTTTTATCGTATTGGGACAGCCTTTGACACTCACAAATAACATAGCTTTTAATTGATAAAAGAATTTTGAAAATCGATTCTGTAAATCAAGATATTACTTCCTACATCCTCACAAAATCACATACCTTACCACTTCCTAATATTAGCATAAAAGCATTACAAAATAAGTGTACTAAACTAAATCATGGTCAAAATATAAACACTTATAATATACCTACAATGTCCAAATATATTCAAAGTCCAAACAAATTTCCCACGGATTTAAAGTACCTACCTATGATGCATGTGAACTTCTTGGCATTGTGTAGATGTGAATGTACGCGTACAGTAGCTACAGTTCTGTTGCGAAACATTTCATAGTGGCTACTCCTTGGCTATTCATCTCAAGTATACAACCTTGAGCTATCCTAGTGTTAAGTATCGTACCTTTAAAGTTTGTTTCATAATTGTTGAGTTCCAGTTAAAATAGACACTACTTGTTATTGAGAGGCATCATGTTAGTAGGTCTCCTACTTACATGATGTAGACTGTGATTTTTGGACTATGTAATTATCGTTTGTTAGGATCGCTAGCTTCCGTTAATTTACGTGAGTATGAACGTGAAGTTTAAAGGCAACATTTCATACTTCCAAACACGTATATAAAATGGTAGTCCCTACGAAATATTTTCACTGCAAACAACTAACTTATAGCTGGCTGATAAGATTTATTGTAATAGCTTAGTAAAGAAGAATGGGCATTTCTCTATGTAGCGTAGGTCATGAAAAAAAACTCTTCCCTCAGAGTTGACACATAGTATGTTTGAAAGGGCTTTTGCAAGCCTCTTTACTCTGGAAAAAATCCGTCTCATGAAAATCGAGTCATTCTTTAAAAACTGGTTCTTTATTATATTTTAAGTCGTGGCACAAAATGCCCATTCTCCTTAAGTAATATATTTTTTCTTATATCAATTCAGAAAAAATGAAAAATAGGAGCTTAGCCGGTAATTGCGGCATTGGCGTATTTGTCATTGCCCTTGTTACTGTGGCATTGGCATTCGGCACGCCTAGCTGGCTGGTTAGCGACTCAAGAATAAGAGGAGCCAGATTAGACAGGTAATTATTATTATAAAACATACGATTCCGTATTTAGGATGATTCATGTGACTTGACTACTATCTTATACTCTATTTGGGTAGGTATCCTTTTTTTTTTACTTGAGAAAACCCACCATGGATACCTACTGTAGTGAAGTTATGTCAGAATTAAACTGACTAAAACCTAACGGTCCTTCGGACACTTCTGCCAGAGGACGCGAGCGAGCTTTTGCATTCTTCCGTTATTGTTTGGGTAGCCTGCACTGTTAGTTCACTGAAGAACATTTCTAGCCTCACCACAGACCTATACTTCTATGATTCTAGATATGCTTAGGTGGGTCTCGCGAGGCTTTCTAACAGGCATAACGAAAATACGTAACACTTTCAGATTGGGTCTTTGGAGCCATTGCTTTCGATCTCTGCCTGACCCCTTGGACCAATATCAAAGACGCTTCTTCGTAGGATGTCGTTGGGTATACGATCCTTTCACGACAGGATACGATAAGATTCGGGGATATCTTTTACCTGGTAAGTAATAAGTTAGAAAATACTCTTAAATTGAGAAGACTAGTAGGTATTTTAAGTGTAAACTTATGGATTTTTTCCATCGAATCTCTTAAACTTAACAGTATGAATAATAATATAAGTAATTTGTTTTAGAGTAGATTTTTTATTTCAATTTTTTTTTTCAGGTTTTATGATAGCGACTCAATTCTTCTTCACGTTATGCCTGCTAGGTGTTTTGATATCGACGGTATTGGTA
The DNA here is from genome assembly GCA_932527185.1 of Ecliptopera silaceata. NCBI lineage: Eukaryota > Metazoa > Arthropoda > Insecta > Lepidoptera > Geometridae > Ecliptopera > Ecliptopera silaceata. The sequence continues at coordinate 6,298,463 of OW052193.1, read as the reverse complement.
TTGGTTTTCTTCCTTTGCTGTGGACCAGAGCAAAGTCGCTATGAGACATTAATTAAAAGTATCGGCTTCATTATGTTGGGTTCAGGTAATGTACACAGATTACTTGAACACACAGAACTTGCCTTTTTAATATTTAATCTTTTATTCGGTTATTAATGGTAAATTATTCTTCCAGGTATATGCGGAGTTATAGCTGTCATAGTATTCGCTTGTTTGGGAAATACAGATGGATGGATGCCGGATCATCCAAATAATTACCTAGGTAAGTTAAAATGCTATTTTAGAATCAGATAAATTTGATAGTCAAACGTGTAGTAGCAGTTCTGATTTAAACCCTTGAAAATAGTTGAAAACGCATAAGTCTGCCATTAAATGTTAAACACTTTATTTGATCTCAATATTCAGGGTATGGTCGTTCGTTGAGATTCCAAAATATATTTCCATGTACACTTATCACTACCCCAAATACAAGTTTGTGCACACACGGATCACAGAGCGCCACCGATTTTCTATGGAGATCCAAGCTTTTCAAGAAATCTTCTAGGGCGCTGCTTGGATCTCCATACAAAATCGTTGGCGCTCGGCGATGTTGTCTCTGCGATCCGTGCACAAACTCGTACATGAGGTAGAGCTCCCGAAGATTCAGACTGTTCTCACAAAAACAGGCTGCTGGGCTATTAGTTCACTCAGATGAAGTCGCGAGTATAGAATATTGGTTATGGGGTTAGCTAATTTATGTGTATATTTAATTCAGAAAAGCTAAAGACAGAGAAAAGTAGAGGCTTTCACCGCCCTAGGTGGTTCTTACGTAAAAGAAAAAACAAATTACATAATTACAAATATACAAATTAAACTAGGCCATAACTTTTTTCGTGTTTTTAGTATGTTAGGAAATAAAGCTATTTTTAATTCAAGGTTGGTCCTTCGGCCTAGGAGTGGTCGGATCTGTAGCTTGCCTCGTCGTATCAGCCCTTTTCTTGACCGAAACCAACATTCAACACAAGAAACGAAACAAACTTAAGGAATCTCAAGCTCGTTTCGAAATGGAATACGAGTCGAAGGCGTAATATAACTTTTTAATACATTGCTTTAATTTTCTGTCGTTAGACAGTCTTTTTTTATATTTCTTATAAATGACATATCTCTTTGAGCATAAGACATAGGTTACTTTAATACCAATGATCGAAGTAAGTGGTATTAAAAAAATAATTTAGATTTTATAATTACATATTATGAAGGTAACATGCTATTTTATATTAATATTTTTTTAAATCGATTATATTGATAGATTTACTTTGTGCATTTGACCGATTTAAAATTATTCTAATCATCTGAATTTGGATTATTGAAATGTAACATCCAAAAGTACAGTCAATTGAAATAAATTTTGACTGAAAAGGGTTTTGTTATAAATTCAAATAATTGTGTTTAATTGTTGAAAACAGCTTATAGATCTTATTTTTTTATATTTGTCGAAACATTAAATTAAATATTAAGTTATATTAAATAACACCAAAATTTCTGAACCAATTTCTAATGAAGAATTAACAACGTATTCGTAATTTTCTTTGTACAATATTTCGCATTCCGTAAATTAAGAAAGAAATAAGTTTATCATAGATAAATCAACCGATCCGTCCTTGTACTAAATTGACTTTATTTTTAATATTGTAATATTTTATTAAGCTTTAAAACATAACATTAAGTTTGTAACCAGCTAAAAAGGCAGCTCTACTTGTCACACAAATATAACAACGAAGTAAGCTAGTTTTCTTGCTTACCTACATTGTTGAGTCTACTTTATATTTTCTAAAACACTTACACTAGTTAAGAGGCCGCGAACCCCAGACCTTGGTTATTTTATAAAGGCTGAAAGTTGGTCAACAGATGTTCCCAACACAAGTAAAATTTTTATAAAATAACGAAAATCTGGCGTTCACAGGCTCTTAGGTACGATACTTTTATCCATTTGTGCCTTATTTGTACTGTTAAAAATTAAGCACAATAATTACTTATAAGTGAACTTTTTTTACATTACATACTTTTTTAATTACCTCCACCCTTTTGTTGTATTTGTTGGGTGAACCGCTATAAATATAATTACATTATTATGTATACCTATTAAGTTGCATGCACGGTACATATTACGTGTTAAAATGCAATTTCAAACCATTGTTTGCCACCACTTACCAAATCAGAATTAGTTTTGTAAGGAGTTAACTTATATCAAATCAAATCAGTATTTATTAAGGAACAAAAAAATAATATAACCAATACAGGCCTACTTAAAGTAAGTCAATGTAAAGTAAGTCAAAATTATTATCATGATCACCATTTAACATCAGGTGGGCCATCAGCTTGTTTCATCATTATAAATAAGTTTTTAAAAACTTTTCATTGCTCTTGGGATTTCAAATCTTTGTTGCTAATTTGTATCATCATCATCATCCACAGCTTGACTTAACTCACTGCTGGGTATAGGCCTCTCTATTTTGTATGCTTGAATAAAGTCGGATACGACTTGTATTTTTCGAAAACAAGGTAAAATTTACGTATTTAATGATCATGTTTTTAATGTTGCATTTTTATTGTTGTTAAAAATGTACTGAATAATATTTTCCGTCCACGTTTTCTATAAATCTACCTTATTAGAAAGTAAGGAAGTTGTATTAACCATTATCTTATAGTGTTATTAACATACTTATCCACATTAAATTATTTATAATTTACTGAAGTGCATAACAGAGAATCTCGTAACTGCCGTCCTTAGAATAGTTTAAAAATAAATGGTTTATTATGAGTACCAAAGAACTTTTTATTTTACAATATTTATCGTTTCCCTGGCTACATATAAAAAAAATAAATTACTTAATTTCAAAAATGCGCTCAAAATTTTCTGCGAGTTTAATGAGCTGGTCAGATTTTCGTCAGTCTGTGAAAGTCACTGTCGCAACGAAAAGCTTATGTCAAATGTCACTAAATGCAAGTTAATTGCTTTGCTTGGTGTTGATGTTGGAACTTGTGCGAAAACAAAGCTATTCGTTATTCTGTTTTGTATGCCGGAATAGAATTTATTTGATTAAATAAAATATAGTACATCTATAGGAATAACAGAGAATATCACCATGGTTGCAGCCAATAACGAGTATCCGAAGGCTTCAAGTGAGTAAACGAACCCAACATACTATACGGGCACGCCCAACAAGATTCCATGCGATATTTCTAAAAACTTTTATATCTAATAGCGTACTTGTTTTTATTCTAGACTGTTACTAACTAGGTCGACTTAGGACGACTAGGAGCTTCTTCGACCTATCAATTTATGCATATATGATACATGCTATTTTTATTATTTTCAAGAGCTTTTGGCATGCTGGTATTATTAGAATGTTACACAAATATTTATCTGTTTCAGATGCCACATTGATAGGCGCCAGTATTACGTACTTGGCTGGCTTGTTCCTTCTATTATCATTTGCCAGCCCCTATTGGATTGAGTCATATCCCGAGATGTTTTCTTCATTCAAGCGCATGGGACTCTGGGAGTATTGTTTTGATCGTTTCCGATTCCCAGCATATCAGTTTGATAAGTTGTTTGATGGGTGCCACTATATTTTCAGTAATGTAAGTGATATAGGTTTTCATTTAATCTGTAGAACATAATCAGTCCATAAATGATCTAAATTATATCAATTTTCTAAAAAGAAACAAAATACATACTATGAGCATTTCCTTGATTTCTATTTTTCAGAGTTAGCCTTTTCTCATCATCATCTCTTACTTTATAGAACTAATTTTGTTTGTATTTTGAAATTTATATTTTCTTCCTTCCGCATAACTTAACACTTAACAACTTTTATCAATATTCAAACACATTTAAATATTGTTGTCCTTTTCAGGAGTATTATATGATCAGAGAATGGTTGCTGCCGGGATGGTTGATGTCTGTTCAGTCATTTGTGACGTTGGCATTGATTCTTTCATTTACTTCTCAAGTGCTCCTGGCTTGTGTGGTGGTGCGCTGGCCGCTACGGCTTGTACTGCGCTATGAGTGGATCTTTGTCTCTAGCTCATTTGGCATGGTGGCCACTGCTAGTAAGTATTTCATATAAAATCAAATTGACATTTCAAAGTGTTGTATGTTAGTTTCGTAGCATAAATATCTTGCAGTACCACACATCATTAAAAAAAAAAACTAATTAAGTAAATGTAATACATATCTCAATTTACGAAATAAATATCTTAAAAGAAAATAAATATTTGAATTAATAAATAACAATTCACACATCTCATACATTAATTGAGATTTGTTTTTAACATACATATATTTTGTTAGTTTTCTATATGTAATGATGTGTCTGACTAGGAAACTATTACAACATATTATTATGAGAAAAATGAATTGACAAGCAAAATTCAAAAAACGTTATATTTCCAGGTGTATTCCTGTTCTTAGCTGTTGCAATTTTCGGCGGTAATTGTTATCGCCGCGACTGGCTGATGTATCCGTCGTTCAATGTGCTATCATGGTCCTATGCTTTTGCTGTTGTCGCATTTATTTTATTTGGTAAGTACCTACTTTCTTTTTTCAGCACTCAACATTTCACAATTATTTTCTGTGTGAAATTTAAACCTAAGGTTAAAAAAATTAAAAAAAAAAAAATGGTTGTCTGTAAAGTCGGTTTACTGACGATAGTTGAACGTGACAACGTCAACGAACGGTATTGTAAGCGGTTCTGCAGAATAAATCGTCGTTCGAAACATCTTGGAACGCCTCAGAACGCCGGAACGCCGGAACGCTTCATGAGTCATGTTTTTTCGTGCGTGCAACCGGCTCTATCGAATTATAAGACGTTGTCACGTCAAAAGGCTGTCGTTTTGTTCATTTAAATTTGTATAGATCTGACCTTATTTTTATCCATCATGGCTTTTGAGTTATGCTTAATAATTCGTGATTTCATGTAGGAGTCGTTTTTCTTTGAGTTATGTTGATTTGTTGTAAACTATATTCAGATTCTGTAACTTTAAAGTTTAACAGGGTAGTGCGTATTTTATCTAATTTGATGTTATCTTTTTGTTTAATACATAAATGTATTTAACATTGTAACATACTGTGATGCGATCGCAACTTTATATAAAATAATTTATTTTAGGTTTGGCAGCAATCCTGTTGTATTTGGATGCCTGCAAGTTGTATGAACTTCGTTCCGAGGCCAAGAATCTAGTGGCTCAAATGCAGCACTCCCAACCTGAGCATGCTTTGCAGCAGTTCCGTGACCAATTGCATCAACAGCGTCATGGATGGTAGTATGCGAAATGCTCCGTGGATTGTAGGCGAGTAAGATTATCCTGTCTAAGACTGGCCCACGTTGACATAGCGGAATAATCTAAAATGATCCTTATGTTGCTAAGATTATATTTAATTTTTAACTACTTAGGCATGCATATTTACATTGGTACTTATATACTCTAGAGAAATGGCAAAACAGTTGACAATCTGTGACCAATCTCTTTAAACATGATCTATATGTAATTATTATTATCAATACATAAAATTATATTTTGGAACTTTAATATTGTAAGTTAGCAATTAGCGCGCAAATCTATCGTAATTTAAAATACTTTGACTACGACGATTTCTGCACGTCCTGTTTATATTAGAAAATTCTGTCAATTTATTATGAATCTCACTAAATATAAACTTTGTAAGCTCTCCTACAAAAATATCCGCAACTGAATTTTAGCTTTTTAGCATTTTTCTTAATATTATAGGTATGTACTTCTAAAATAATATTTAATGTATTACATACTTAAGTAACGTTTTTGACAGAATTTCGAGATGAAATTCCACTTAAGAAAATTGATTAGAATTGAAATAGCTTAAAGGTGCTTTAAGCCACTTTCAAACTTATATATAGAACTTCAGTTTTAGGATTTGTATTAAGATAAAGGGCTTGGATAGGAAAACAGTTAATGATTAGGATATAAGGTGTTTGCTTAATCAATAATACCTATTTTTCCACTAGATTTCAATGATGCTATTGCATATTATGTTATTTCAATATAAATTTGGTACCCAACATCATCTTCGCATTTACTATTTACTATACAATTAGGTAATAATCGTGCCTTAGACTAATCTAAATAATTTGACAAAATCTTAGCATTATAAAAATCCATAACATATTTTTAAAAGTATTATAAAATCGGTTTAAAATATAACACTATTTTTATATCAAACTACTTAATGGTTTTTTTTTCTACAAATATTTTGAAATCGTCCATGTGTAATTATTTTGTTAGTTTATTATTTTGTAGTTATCATAAATGACACTTGATTTAAGTTACTTATGAATTCTTTATAGTTACGTTTATTTTTAAGTTAACTTGTTTTAGTATATTCCGTCCAAATTATGCATAGCCATTTAAAACATGTAAGCACTGTACTGAATTAAAATAAATTAAAACTTATTTTAGTAAATTTAGTTTTTTTTTGTATTTTATATCCACTCCTTTGCGTATTTTTCATCGCATATTTGTAAGATTTGGGTATTTATTAATTATTGCTTTTGTATGGAATAAAACTATAATATTTAACTCATTCACATATTATGTCAAACTAGTTCCATGATTGGTCGTAATAATTCTTTCTTTTGGCTTATAACGATATTGTGTAACACGATGTATATGGAGCAACATCCATTGTAGCAGCAGAGTACCTAATGAAGTCTGACTATTCAAATAATACGAGGGGCTCCCATTTAGTATTCATTTGTCTCACATTGCTTGTCGGAATTGATCTACATCATTCGGTAAGGTGCACAGACGTAGAGAATAGACTGAGCCAAAGCCTTACAAAATTGACCATTCTTTGCGGCCAATACCTTTTAAGCTAATTGCATAGCTTCTATCGCGCGCCTTGAGCGTGGAGACCGATTCCAGTAATTCCGTAACGAAATAACCTAACTGCGCATGCGTAATCCAGCAAAAAATGCTATGCAATGGCTTTACCGCGGCATTCCCCGAGTGCCACACGTCTTTATGTAGAGTTAAGCACAAAGGTGCGGTCATATCATGGGTCACTCACTACTGGCCGCACGTTTGTCTCTTTAGGTCTAAGTTATACCTAGTATTCTTTTGCATTACGTTGCTTGTCAGAATCGATCTACATCATTGTAAGGTGTTAAGCTAAACAATGACATGACATGACATGACACTTACCGGGCTTCCGTATTCGATGGCACACTTTGAGGATGTGTTCAACCGTCGCTTCGGGAAGGTTCCCATCGATAACTACAAGCGGCGCTTCTTCTAACACTTGCATGTGTTTGTTTATCTGTTTAAACAGAATTTTGAACGTGAGTGGTTAGAAAGGTTATTCAACTCTTAGATCTGTTGTTGTAATTAGGTGGGTTATTGTTACCGAGTCAAAATAATTGAAGATAAACTTTACTATTTGAAATAAGTAGGTACTTTAGGAAAATATTATTCAAAATCACGTGGCAAAATTAGATTAGTATCTCAAGGTGGTGATTTATGTATAATTCCACCACATAATGATAGATACCTAATACCTACTATACCATTTCTGGTAGCGTGAAAAACCGATTGACGCTGTGTAAATTATACTGAATATACACAGCGTCAATCGGTAGGTACATTACGCATCAAAATTAAGAGGTTGCATCTATGCAACCTCTTAATTTTGATGCGTAATGTATTAAACCATTACCTTAGCTAAGCTACAGATTTAAATGCGCAGATACCTTGCATGTCATTTGTTTTACTCACAAGGTCGATACTGATGTGATTATGTAGAGCCATGTCACCGAGACCCAGCACACATTCCCCCTTCGGGTCCAACACAGCCGCATACGTCGCTGTGCGTGCATTTTTGATAATGCACCCTGAAATAAAAAAAAACTAACACTAGATATGTGTTCCAAAAAGCTGATTGATCACAATAAAATATCTTTAATAGGTTCCCGATGACAATCCGGGGTATAAATCTTTTCTCATACTGTAAATGAAATCAGCAGTAGTAGACTGTAAAAAGCAAACAAAAAAAGTACTTATAGGTACTTACATACCTACTAGTAACTTATTTATATATATAAAAATTATCTCTTCACGGTACATTGAATATAAACATATAAAAGGTTTGCACCTCTCATTTCTACAGATGTAGGTACCTAAGTAGGTATTGCATTATGTTAAATGTCATAAATGCAGATCGATCTCCGACAAGGTACGATTCCGTATTCATCCACGGAACCAGTCCCTAGATTTTACCACATTTAGATATACAACTTGTACTTTTGAAGCCTACCATCTAGCAGCAGTCCTGGTGCAATATCAGCGAGGTACTTTCCATCAGCGTCATCTCCTACTGCCGTCAGTAAGCGCACTCTGCCTCCTTGCAGCCGCCACAACGCCTCGGCAATGTTCCGACCGACTCCTCCGCCGCACTGGTAGCTGGTACATGGGTGCGTGCTCCCGTCCAACTGAACAGACAAGTAAATAAATAAATAATTATTTATTTATATATTTTACAAAATCTGCAGCTCATAAAATATGATATACCTACAAAACTTACAAACAACACATAAAGTCAATTACTATAGGATTTACATTCTACTAATACCTACTTCGTATAAGTAATTATAAATATTCACGGACATAACATCACACTCTAGTCACGAACTAAGCAAAGCTTGTACTATAGGAACTAGTTGGTTTCATGCTTTGCCTTTCATGTTGTGGGTCGTGGGCTTGATTCCCACGAAGAACAAACATCTGTGTGATGACAAACATTGATGTTTATTCAGTGTCTTGGTATTACTACGTATTATCTCATTTGTAAATTTACAATGTAAGGTTCTGTCAGAAATCTAGTTCTTTTAGTACAAGCTTATTAGTTTGGGTTTTACATGTTTGTTTGTTAAAGTCGATGAATATTTATGTACCTATCAAGTGCAAAATTGCTAGTCAAACAAACATCACTCTAAAGAAATGGGCAAATACTCCTTGTCCTCTTTTGACAGTGAGATATATGTCGTGTAGCCTAATCCTAGCTGTAGCCCGCTAATTTGTTTAATCTACGCTTAGGTACGCCTTAGCACTCGGTAGATACCATAAACAAAACTAGTTTGTTTTGAATGTTTACTCCGTAGCACATAAACAAGAAGTTGTTAATGAGGTTCTCTTCAGCCTAGATACGAGTAGATACGAATTGAAATCTGTTTTAGGCCCTAAAGGCGAATGGGCAATTTGCTATGGGCCACGACAAAAAAATCTTTCTTCAGGGTTGCTACATAATACGCTTTTATAAGCTTTTTTATCCGTAAATATAGTAAGTAGGTACTTTGTGCCACAACTCAAAAAAAAATGTCCCTCAGGGTTGCCACATTTGACCTCACTTGTCAGTTTACCTAACTATCGTTTACTTATCTATTTATTATGTATGAGTAACCTAGCCTAGGTATTTATAGTTTAATATAACAAGGTTCAAATATTATTCTTTAAATCCGACCGAGTCATTTTCTTGAACATGGCAAGCAATTTATCAAGTGCTAACTTTTTAGTGAGCTTAATCTATGACACGGAAAGCCGACTTGGCCTAATCACAAATGCCACTGTTGACCTCATTTCAGTTCGACCAGCAAAAAGCTTATTTCATTTAATAAGATACTGTTATATACTCGTATTTCACGCTAAATGTAAAATATTATAATAATTTTAACGTTAAAAATAAATTCACAAATATTTACTTCGTTATATTCGCCACAGCAGTAAAGTGCTTCAAAAGAATTTCTTTATTGCACGTGAATTATAACTGTGGGTTTTTATAATGAAGGGTTGCATTGCATGTGACATGCGCCAGGCAGGCTGGCAGAAATAACGGGTTCAACGATCAGTTATTGCAATGTTCTGTTGATTTAAATGTAGTTTGATATCTTGGCCTAAATTATTCCAAAATTATGTAGACCATACTGTTTTATGAAATGTAAAGTATTACTTACTTAACAGTTAACTAACAGTGATGTTAAACTTATAGCGAGTGTGTGGGTAGCGAGATAATATAAAAATGCTATAAAACAAAGGATTAAAACGAAAATTTGTAGTGTTGTACGCATTTGTTGCTATTCAGCGCGGCAATGCAGCCAGTATCTTGGGTACGCTTCTGATTGGTAGGTACTGATTAGAACCAATCGAAGTTTCTTATGTATTTTATTTGCCGTTGTACGCATTATTTATAATTAAGTTACGTGTACGTACAAGTAGCCATTCACATTAAAAAGCTTAATGCATTTGAACGTCTAAATCTAAAAGAACCCCATTGAATAACGAGTTCAGTGGCATTTGAAGCTCAGTCAGTGCGGGCACTGCGCTGGCACGGTGAGTCGGGCTCAACCGCAGCGATGGTATCATGGGTCAGTCCAACACGCCACTGCATTACCCAACCACTAGTTTTTGCACAACTATAAATACAGAATTTATACCCCGCAGGCCGACAATCTTGTTTTTATCTAATAGTTTATGAATTCCTTGTTTTGCGACGCCCATGTGGCTGGAGTGGTACTTCCTGTATATTAATCTTGGCTGTGATTTATTTGTCTGTGTTGTGCCAGAACTGTTAGTAAGAAATATTTTTAGAGGCAGTAAGCACCTTGTATCGGGTATTCTTGTTATAAACATAATATGCGCAGTATAAGAAACCTCCATGGCAACTCCACAGATTTCACATCCTTACTATAATTATTCATTTTCTGGATTAGGCTGGACTAGACTATAAAGATGGGAAATTTTACTCCATCCAAATCGTATACCATGTTTACAGCAACACTGTAAGCGGAAGGATACATATACACCCTATTTACTGGGTTTATGTTTAACCAATACTTGAGGATAATGAAAAAAACCCTTGATATCAATCTCTTAGCCTTGGTAGGTATAAGTCATTCTACTAAATTTATATGTATCTTATTTTTCTAAAGTGTTTAATTGAATAACATCAAAGTCAAAGTCAAAATTACTTTATTCAGTAAAATCACAAGGATCATTTAGAATCGTCTTACATACTAGGTGATTCTAGGTGCCAGTTCCACGCGACCGGAGCCTAGAAGAACGGGCAAGAAACATGTGTTAGTTTATCATCATCTTCCTACCCTTGTCCCACATTATTTGGGGACGGTACAACACGTCTTCTCGTCGTCTTCCACTCTCCTCTATCAGACGTCATCCAAAGTCTTACTCCTTTCTTACACATGTCATCATTCATCAATCCATCTTTTGTTTTGGCCTCCCTACTTCTGCATCAATAAATAGTATTAATTAAATGAAATAACATGTGTTAGTTTATCGAATTACATAATCATGTCATACCATATCATGGATGTAGGTAATCTAATTCAAAACAAAGCTGTGACGGATACGAGTGCGTAATATAAATTACAGGGCTTATATTACACTACCTACTTGATGAATATTGATGAGGTTGACGTCAGACAATGTTGATATTCAAATATATAATGATTTGTTCGCGGAATATCATGTAACTGAACGATTATATCGCAGAGTAATAATTAATAATAGGCACTTTTGAAAGTATGAACAATAGAAATAACACTGAAACCTGTCTTGACATAAGTTTTATGACTATAACCATTATAGTTTGCTACTAAGATTGGATTCGATAAAATTGGATTATGATTTTATTCATGAAATTTGATTGAACTAATCCGATTGCTACCTTATAATAATAAGAGCTTGCGACATGGATAATTTAAATAAATACAAATGTTTGCTTTTGATATGAGAAGCTATTTTCTGTGGGCCCATTTTGCCGTCAGTCAAAGCATTTTCTCGCGAAATCGGATAAAACTATTCAAAGATACTGTACACGTGCTACGAATTTGCTACGTATTTTTCGTAGACGCTCTACGTTGTCGTCGCGAGATGTCGCAGTTGATGAGTGGGGTCGGTATTATTTGTTTTTGTTGCAAAAACACTCAGCTTTGTTCTACTTATTGAAAACATAAATCCTAGTTTTATAAAATAATAATGTTAGAAACGTTCTTTCACGCGGCCGAATAACTCTTTAGAGGCTACAACTGCTGTCACGATACCATCTGCTATTTGTAACTACGTACGGATACGAGAATAAATAATGTCGTTAGCTCAAAGCCGAAATAGATTTACAGAAATAAATAACCTGATAAACTCGTCCAGTTGAACCACCACGCCTCTTACTCGTTATAATTAATGTTAAGTCATTTATTATGAGTCTTGTCAAGCTACAGACATGGTACAGATCACTGAAAAACGTGACTATTTCTTTAAAAATGCCATCCCCATTCATTATGATGTATCAAGTAATTGCAGAGTGTCAACTTGGGCAAAGGGCATTTTATTATCTTACATAGGTTAATAATTCTAAGTAGAGGGGCTGAGAAAAAACTGAACAAAGAATAATGGATGTTAATAATCGACATGTTTAGCGATAAAGTTGAATTTTTGTAAAATGATTTTGCGATGTGGGAGGGCGCTGGGAAGGCGGCGGGTATCGAGCGTGGGCGCGCCGCCCTAGCGGGACGAAGCCCTACAGTCGAGTCAGTGGAACGGGCCGGCGCGCACGCCCGTACCCTGCGCCGAGACCTGCCGCCGCCAGTCGCCCGTCGCGTCGCCAGTCTCTAGTCGCTAGTCGCCAGTCGCCGACGCCCGGCGCACCGCACCGCATCTTACACGCGACACTACCTCCTCACATCTACCTACATCTGCCGCAAGTTACCGCTGCACGTACACTAACGAGTTAGAATCACTTGCAAACTTTCTCGCGTGATTTGGGTTTTAATAAAAAATATAGTGACGTTATTAGTGAAAATAAGACAGTGTTTATTTAATAAATTGGGTAGCGGCGGCGCCACGTCTACAACGTCATGTTTTTTGGTATGTTGAATTTATTACTATTACGAGTAAGGATTACTTAGAGCAAGTTTTAGTGTTTTTTGGAGAAAGCTGTGGCTTTCGGGTTCATGTCAAAAGACTGTGTTAACAAAACGCTTATATCGTCCATAATCATAATAAGTGTCTGCAAATCGTCCTTATACTAGCAGCAAATCACGTGAATTGATATTGGTCTACATCTGAAGAATGTATCCGACGCTGGTGCTGTCAATAACAGATAATATATAAATAATTTGGTTTGTCACTGAACCTACATACTCTATAAATTACTCTATAAATTTGATTATAGGCCGTTTTCAATAAGTGGCATGTAGGCAAACATATTCATAATAATATCAAATTGATTGGGTACCTACTGTTGGTACAAAATAGGTAACCCGACTGAACAAAGAATAACTATTAAAATAAGTATTTTGGGTAGTATAAATAAACAATATCTTCTGTTCATTCAAGAGAATTTAGGGGCCATTTTCAACAATAATGTTCTTATTTACGGGACACGAAGGATAATGCTCTTATTTATGGGGCATGTTTAGATCGAATAGTTGTGCTATACCATTATGTTCTTAGTTGACCTTACCAACGAATGCTCTCAATTGGTGATTGAAAACATCGAGAGAAAGCCCACTGCTCAGCCAGATCTGCAAGTATCTGCTGTAAGGCTACATGAAGAATTTATTGTGGTTGGAATAGTATGCCTACATTTCATCAAAGACAAAATATTCGCTTTGTACGCTCCTGATATATAAATATATACCCAACTAAAAGTATTATGATTTCTAACTAACCTGCCAGTTCTAGAGGTCATGAAAAGGTATTAAAAAAAAAAGTTTTACTCTAACGGGAAATTATTTTACTCATTTAAAAATGTTAAAACAAAGAATACGAATTTAACAAACTGTTACCAAGCTTACTGTGAAGTTCCACTCTTGGGGCCCATTCCGGAACTACGACAAAAGAAAACTTTCACTTCTTTGAACAGGAAAGCAAGAATTCTCGAATTGTTACTCAAAGCTCCATAGATTTAGTTCAGTAAATACAACAACAATCCAGTTACGTAGTTGAACCTTGAATTTGGGTACCAACCGGCCAGGGATTAGAGGCCAAACTAACACTAACCAGATTCGAAGTATAAAACCATATTTATTATACGTTCTGAGGTTCCCGTGCGGGATATAAAAAATAATTTCTGTATATTTGGCCCTCGAAGCTGACACGCACCACCACGTACATGACGATTTACGACTTATTGGTGAATGCAATGATCTTCATACAGGATCATTGAGTGAATGGCTCAATTTGCGTTTTCAGTTTCGCCGGTTTATAGCAACTAATTTAATAAATAATTTAGCTCAAACACTGGGGCAAAATAAATATTCTTTGTTACATTATCCATGAAACCTTGCTACAATTTTACAGTTAATTATGAAGTAATTCAAAGCAAATTCTATCAGGCCTAAGGTCTATTTCTAATTAATGTTGGGAACGGCTTTCGGTCGGTTTATGAGCAAATATCGCAATGATTTATACAGTGTCCCTCGCCCAACACCCTTCTATAAATTACAGGTTTAGGGTGTACGTTTTAATTCATAAATAAATTCCATGTTTTTGGTATTGTTATTCAAATTTTCAATAAGAATTTATTCGCCTGATTTTAATCTTTACGGTATTGTATTCCATAGAGAAGGTTCCGATGTAATAGATATTTATAGATATACGTAATATGAATGTAATAACAAATGCTTATTTTAATTTCAGTAAGCAGACTGAAATATGGCTTCAAAGGATTTAATATAATACGTGGTTCTGTTTTATATCGTTCGTGCTATATAAGTAAATAATATGTTAGCTGGGGGAAATGTTTATGTAGTTATTTGCGAGGTAGCAATAAGCACGTAGAATACATAACGGCACATATGTTACGAAGTGTGTTAGGCCGGTTGCCTGTCGGGCATTAGGAATCAAACCCTCTCGGTTTACTTATTCATGGACAAATGCTACCCAACCTTTCATTGCTAGATGCATTCAACATAAGTGAACCAACAATGCTAATTTTATTTTATAAGTTGGTATCGCTGGCTTTTACATAAGTACTCGTATTTAGTTACAACAATGAAAGATGAATCAAGGAAACATTGATTAGTTACTACAATGAGAGAACAATCAAGGAAACATTTGAAGTGGTGGACAAACAGCAAACTAAATAGTAATGAGGTCAATTGGTAATTAGCGATTCTGTGAAAGTAAGGAACACTTTGTAATCCGCTTGCTCTTGCAATATTGTGATATAAATTGATTGGCTACTTATATTTAGTTTAAATATACCTGATTAAGATACTGTAAATATTGCATTTAATACAAAAATGTAATAACCACATAATCTTAATTCCGTCTATCAATTGCATTACGCTTTTCACAACGAGCAAATAATCTGAAAAATAATATTGTATTTAATGGAATTGATTTTGAACGGATTCAGTTAGAATAAGTGTGTGACAATTTATTGCGTTTGAATCATGAGAGGCTGAAAAAAAAATTTGTTTCTATTTGTATAACCTGTGGTGGTGTGCATGTATCTTGTTTATACGTATGTACTATCACCGCGTCAGTGCAGTTAATATACGTTCGTTAAAGGCTAAACACGTCGTATTATTTACTCGATATTCCCCCGACCCCACATATCACAACCGATCAAAAGTTATCATTTTGTTAAATGCAGAGGTCAATTAGAAATTAAACTTAAAATTGTAGCTAAAAGACGAGCAACAACTAAATAGATAAATCCATCGTAATGGTAGTTCTCCCTACGATCTAGGAGGGTGTGTAGAAGCTCGGGTAGTAACCGGAGAAAGCTCGTTATCAGCTTGAGATGTAATATAACTCCCATCTTGGGAATCCCTCCTATCGAGGTTGCGCACCTATCTACATTTACCTTAAGCCTGATACTACTCAAGTACCTGATAGTGAAGATGTTATACGAGCTTTGTAACCTATTTTAAATCCCCGATATTATCGTCTTACAAACGGATTTTGGTTTTCTAGGCGTGCGTCTTTGTTCTCAATGTCGATGTTTTATCAGATGATCACTTATTCTATTGAAATTCAGAAACGTACCACAAGCATGGATTCCATTGGCTCTGTGGTCGTTTTCGTTCAGTTCGTTTGGCATCGTAAAAGTTCACACCACATTAAGCCTTGCTGTAGTTTTGGCCCCCAGCCACGTTGGTATGTTCTAACCATTTTTCTGGAACAGTTTTGAATGAATCTTTCTTTGATTCCTAACTGCTTTGACCCAGTTCAGAAGTAGACAAAACTCTCATCTTTCCAAACTTGTCCACTTTGTCTAGTCACAGATTTTTGATATTGTAATTATTCTGGCTATTATGAGTCATGAGGTTCAGACTTGTTCAATCACAAAAGGGTTCCCATTTTACTTTAGGTTCACGACGAACTTCTGGCCTGTAAACATGTAGACTAAACGCAAATATTTACTCGTGTGCTAAGTAGCTTAATCTAGTTCGAACAATAATGATTCAATGTTTCGCCGGACGACCATAATAAGCAATTGTATGTCATTTGTGTACCTAATTTGGTAGAATATAGATGTATAAAGTATTTTAGCAGAGTGGTATTTGTCGACTGAATTCAATAGAAACGATTAATCATGCAATACTTTTACTGTCAGTTTTTTTTATGACATAGGAAATCGGACACAAGATTTTATTCTATTGTGGTCGTTCGCCAGAAGTAGAAATGCGGAATGATAGTCGAAGCACTGACAACATGGATGTGTGCTGGCACTGTGCCACGGCGCCGACTCGCACTCGCCACCACTTCGCTCCACGATCGAGGGCTTTTATTATTATTTTGTATCGTTTCACAGTTTTTTTTTGGAAATGTGTTGACAATTTCTCGTATGATTTTTATGACATACACGTCACCTCTCGCGAAATGTGTCATGAATTCAATTGCAATCCCAGATATATCTGCGGCAACTATCAATCTTTTACCAGAAATTTATGCAATGATAATTTTGTTTTGCAGGTTAAAGTTCTGCAATATGTACTTGTATTATTTCTAAAATCGGTATTAAGGTTCCTGGAGCGTCATTTAGTACAAACATTGTTTAGGGGATATAATTTTATGTCCTAAAAATATACTGTATACCTGATACAAACTAAAAGTTTACATATAACAATTCATGTAAAATGACAGACATGTGCGATTGTTGGAAATGGGAAGTTAGAAAGTGATTCCACTGAACATTAGTCGATACCTAACATTCGGGTAAACTGAATCGTACAAACCTGCACGAGATATAATAGAGTACTTTCGCAAAATTGCTTTCAACGTTTCGAATAGGAAATTGCATGTTGCGGGAATGTGCTGCCATGCAAGAAGATAATGCGATATTACGAAACATGTGACGACCGATGTGGCGCGGAGGTTACGGGTTCGATTCCCGCCTTGGGATAAATGTTTGTACGATCTGCAAATATTTATTCCGGGTGTTTTGGGTATTTTATATGTATAATAAAAAATATCCATCTATGTAATGTATTGTATTAAGTATGTCAGTCTGGTACCCATAACACAAGCTCTTAGTTATCTGCTTAGTTTGGGGCTAGATGATGTACGAATTTTCAAGCATTAAAAAACAAGTGTTTGCCTGTGATTTGACTTACGTAAATATTTATTTATCTCGTAAATAAAAATATGAAACGCTTATGAAACAGAAGAGCTATAAAAAGCAATATAAATCAATATTTCAATGTGTTTCAGCGCTCTGCGAAAGAAACATTACATAACGCTCGATGAAATACTCTTGAGAAGAGCCACGAGCAATTGTGTCAACTATCATCCATATAATACTAATGTATAAATAAAGTCAAAGTCAAAATTGCTCTATTCAGTAAAATCACAAGGATCATTTAGAATCGTCTTACATACTAGGTGATTCTAGGTGCCAGTTCCACGCGACCAGAGCCTAGAAGAACGGACAAGAAACTTACGGCCTGGTTCCTACCGTTTTTTTATATGATCCTTCTTACAAAGTGACAAGAGTAATATGTGACAACTTGTGTCACGAGAGACTCTCCTCCACTCATAAGCTTGAATATGAATGATATTTGCATGGCAAAAACTCTAGAGGGCTTTACAACGGGAAGTTTTGCAATTATGAGGTGCGTAGCTCGCCTCTACGAGTATCGTAGCGCTACGTGCTGCTACGAGCCACATTTATTTCAGTTTATGAGCTTGAAATGACTTGAATTCGTTGAAGCCGGAGTTTTTTGCGTACACAATTAAATAAATAAATAATGCTGGACAATCCACACAACATCATCTAGCCCTAAGCTAAGCAGAGCTTATGTTATGGGTACTTCTTAATACAAATACATTACACAGATGGATATTTTTTTATTATACATTTAAAATACCCAGAATTGTGAAATTCTATTCACAAACTCAGTAGGTGTTAGTGTGATTAAGTAATATTTTTTTTACCCACTGCTGGACAAAGGTCTCCCCCAAAGCCTTCCACTTTTCCCGGTCTTTGTTTTTTATAAAAATACTATGGAATAAAATAACAATCAAAAAGTGGTTATACGTAACAGTTTCTCTGCGATTTAAAATATAATTTATGCTAGTAAAAATTTCTTTACGAAAACATTTTTGAAAAAGTATTCCTCAAGGAAGTGTATAAATCTAACTCGGCTGAGATATAAAACTGTCTATTCAGATGCAGTATTATAATTTGTTGAAATATTTAGCTATCCGCTGGGAATCTCAGCATAAACTCAAATCCCAGCCTGGGATAAGGCAGTGGGCTGAGCCTTGCAGACGGCCTTTGATTCAATGCTATTGACGTGATTGACCAAGGCTCTTCTAATATCAGCGGAACAAAAGACAATCGCGCGCTAATTGACAGCGTTGACCTAGGGCCATACAATATGTATCTAGCAAGTAAAATAAGTATAAGTATAGCATATGTATGCATAAACATATTTATATGAACTTTGTTGTTGGATATTGGCTTTGAAGCCATACTTGACAGGCGTCACAGCTCAGTTGGTAGTAGCTCTGCCTTCCATGCTGTGGGACGTGGGTTCGATTCCCACCAAGGTTTGTGTGATGAACATAAATATTTGTTCTGTGTCTGGGTGTTACTATGTATTCTATGATCGTATTTACAAACAAAATGGTATGTAAGTAGCATACTTACTTACCATTTTTTTTTGTATCAGCAATCTAGTTCCCATAGCTTTGCTTAGTTTGGGACTAGAGGGAGAAAAAAATCTTTATTCAATAAAATCACAAGGATCATTTACGATCAAAAATATATCTAATGTATACGCTGACCTGTAGTTTTCCTTGTCCGTCGGTAAAAAAATACAAAAAGTGTATGAATTTTGGTACCTAGGGTACTTTATCTCCTCCCCCTAAAAACCACAAAAGCATTAGACTAGTTTCTTGTCACTCGAAAGCCACACGCGAGTGGAACGTGATTTTGAAAGACTTGAAGAAACTTGCTCCGTTTGCCAAGACATGTTTTAAGTAGGTAGTTGTTATCGAACGTTTTTATATTATGTTTTTGTTTAGCGGCTTTAGCACGAACTTGTATTTAAAATAACAAATACCCTTGTAAAATGTTAGCAAGAAAACTTCAAAAGCAGACACCCGAAAGCATTGTGATTTTTCTTAATAAAATTGTTAAAAGTTTCAACATTCTTTTTAACTAGGTTTTAACGGTCTTTTGAGTCAGTGGGCATACAAAGGGTATTTAAAAGGAAAGCTAAATAAGTATATTATGTTGACCTTTGGCCTTATTCGGAACCGTTGGATACGTTATATGCATGTGTTTAACCTGGTTTCATCACAGCGAAATTAGTTTACGTATAGGATATCCGTTTATAATTTGCATAATAATTTGGTCATTCTATGTTATTATATAAAAACAAATATGTTATAGCCTGACTATAGTGAGACCCGTATGATTCATAGTAATGTAAGTAATAAATGAATATTCATGGACAATTCACACATTGCACTCTAGTCCCAAACTACAAAAGCAAAGCTTGTACTAAGGGAACTAGATTGCTGATACTTATATGTATACATTTTTTTTGTAAATACGATTACGATAATACAAAAATAATTAAACGATAACGTAATATGTTTTTTTTGTTTAATGTGTTTTTTTGTGACTATGAAATAATGGTAGATGTTTGAAAGTTTTTATAAAAACTTATTTCAAAGAGATCAGAACAGCGTGTATCCGTAAATTGAATGATGAAGGGAGTCAATAAGTTTTTATTGCATAAAATAAATTGCTGTAATTGTAATTCTTTGTAAAAAGGATCAAATAAAAAAACGGTAGGAACCAAGCCGTAAGTTTCTTGCCCGTTTTTCTAGGCTGGTCGCGTGGAACTGGCACCTAGAATCACATAGTATGTAAGACGATTCTAAATGATCCTTGTGATTTTATTGAATAAAGAATTTGTTACTTTACTTTACTTTTCTGCAAATAATACAAAATCTTATACCAACCTAAAGGAAATCAAGTGGGTACAAAGTTCAATGTTGGAGTATAAATAGCCCGCAAGCCGAGGGTTGCCCGATAATATGAGACAGGCTGAAGAATTAAGTGATTGTCAATCGATACTCTGCTGAAGGTGAAATGAATTGAAATACTGTGACTTTCACGAACCTTGATGTATTCATTTTAAACTTAGGCGTATAATCATATACTTAACTTACCCTGAAATTTGAATAGTAAATGATTTTACGTAGTAGATGTATTTTTATCACTCATTTTCATACAAATTTATGCCAGATTTTTCTCACTGAGAACATCCATCGTCCAATAAAAATCAAATAACTACTAAATTAACTATGTAAGTACTTACAAGTAAGTTTTAGAAAGATTTTGTACAGCAAAGTTTTGTTCAATTCTAATTATTAGTTGGGAAAGTTTCCATCCTGCAGCGTAAAACAAATAAGTATCCCGGGAGAGTTCCAGATAATCCTCGATCAGATAATGGAGATTAGAAGGCATTAGAGTCTCACAATAAGGAAATGCTTAGTTACTCTAGAATTCATAAAAATCCAACTAAAATAATAATACTAAGTAAGTAAAAGGTATCGATTAAGATAGTAAAAAGATAGTAGATGATGATGATGAAAGGTCCTCAAATCCGTTTTCGTGATCAGATTTGCGACACGCCGTGAACGGGTATATTACAATAACCATACATCACCTTTTGTATGGTAAAGACTGAGAAAGTACTGAGCGTTTCCCTAGATAGGGACCGCTATTATGAATACGGGCGGCAAAGCGTTAAGATAAGACAATCATGCGGTTTTTTCTTTCTAAGTGATATACTTATCTACAGAAAAGAGACAGGTATTGACTGCTCAGCGTTTTTTTTCTGGTCTTGGTTAGTTTTGTGATGCTATTGCTCAGTCCATACTCAATGTCTCTAGATGTTACAAATGATTACTTAAATATTACATGATTTCAAACGGAAATATCGCTAGAAACGTATTCAGGGGGCGGGTCAATGTAATCAGTATAAGTTAGCTTTACTTACACATGCTATAAAATGTTCGAAGTCGTTAGTAGTTTCTCACGCAACCAACAAAAAAGTTATCACAGTAATATAGTGAGTAGAACCAAAAATATAACACAATATTAATAATATTCACGGACAATTCACACATCACACTTTAGTCCCAAACTATTATGGGAACCAGATTGCTTAATTGCATAAATACTTACACTAGAGTTTCTAAAACAAGTACTTAGGTACACCATAAATTTCCAGTTCTTGGGAGTTTCAATGTTTTTTAGTTCATACAAGACTGCCCTGTGTGTCTGTGTGCATTTAACTAGATGATTCTATTAAAAACGTATCAGCCATAGATCAAAAATGTTTATTTTATTTTTATTTTTAATATATTTCGAGATGCTATAGATTTTCCGTCATATCAGCGTGAAGGAAAAGGATCAAGCATATTATCTTTGGCCTGTCATGTCCGTGGGCTTTTATCGGAATTATCAAGTTACAGCGATTTGTTACAGGAAATTGTTTATAGATAATGAGCTACTACAAAAACATTATTAATTAAATAGGAGTTCTAATTCACTGCAGTGGATAACATTATTTGTAAGAAACTGAATCACGCTTCAGTTTTGTAGTCAAAGTCCGAGCGATATTGAGCAGTTTAAGCCAGTAGAATATATTACCTATATAATTTTATATTCACTTATTTTCCGCTTCCTACTTAAAAACCGTTAAAAGTTATAATTGAAAAGTAAAAAATGGTGAGTAAAACAAAAAAAAGTAACAAAAAATACTTATGAAAATGCTTTGTTTAGAAATTCCTATAATCTAAACTTATATATTATAAAGAGGAAAGATTTAATTGTTTGTTTGTTTGCATCGAATAGGCTTCGAAACTACAGGACCGATTTCAAAAATTCTTTCACTGTTGTGAAGCTACATTATCTGCGCTGAACATAGGCTTTATTAAAATGATATTTTTTATATAGGCTACCCGTGCGAAGCCGGGTCGTACTACTAGTTACTTATAAGTAGTTACATAGTCGAAACAAATGGGTCTGAGAACATCTCCCATTCTAGGTTAGTAAGAAAATTAGAGTGGCGCCGTCGTCGCGTTACGTAAACCGTATTTGAATCACAATTCGCATCAATGTCAGCTCGACAGTCGATCGTTGCATTGTTACCGTGCGATGTATATCTCGCGGGTATCTATCGTTACACAAAAGTAAAAAAATTGTCTATTTCCTTCCATTTTTAGTATAGTGTATTCGTATAGTCTCACTTTTGTAAAAAAAATGTTTTATCAACATTTTTAAGCTATTGCATAGCTTCTATCGGGCCTTGAACGTGAGGATTGAATCCAGACATTCCGTAACGAATTAACCTAACAAAAATAACCTGACACTGCGCATGCGTAATCCAGCAAAAAATGCTATGCCTTATTAGCTTTACCGCGGCAGTCTTTTTTTTTCAAGTCAATCGAGTTGTCACTTTTAATTATCTTGATGCCAAACAATAAATCTAAAATGTGTCTCATATACACAAAAAAGTATTTTTAATTACACTAACCATGTTATTTAATGTAAGTATAAATCTTTGTTTATAGCTTTCTATTTTTCTTCCTCTGTGTGAGCTTTTCTCTCGCATTTCATATTATTATAATGAATACCTGTTAATTAAGCGAGGACAGGGCTGTTAATTGCAGGCAGGCAGCATAATAATATAGTGTTTGTTTAAAATGAGCTTGGAACAAAAACTGTGGTTTGGTTACACATAATAATGTGGAAAGTAGAGCTTTCCACATTATAAGAGGATCCGAACTGAAACCACACGTGTAACCACATTTCAACTACTTGTAACAAAAGTACTTCAACATTTTAGTTAAATAATAATAATAAATATTCACGGACAAATCACTAATCACATTCTAGTCCCAAACAAAGCAAAGCTTGTACTATGAGAACTAGATTGCTGATAGTATAATTATATACTTTTTTGGAAAATACATACATATAATACATATTAACACCAACAAAATAAAAAAAACATACTTAAACCGTTTAATTTCAGTCAGTACAAAAGATTATCTTTATTGTTTATTGAAATTATTGTTTTTATAACACAGAAAATTTATGAACAATCACTATCATATACTATATCCTATCCTATCCCACTAATATTTATAGGGCGAAAGTTTGTATGGATGAATGGACGTATGTATGTATGTAAAATAAATAAATAAATAAATAAATAAATAAATTTACAAAGCTATTGTGAGAATTGACAAATAAATAGAGATACAATAGCAAGGCGAAGTCGCGGGCACCAGCTAGTACAAGATAATGCAACTTGTTCTAATAAGAAGCTTAATAGGTCCAACATCTACTCTTCTAAGCATCGTACACTTGTCTGTTAGCGCTGACGTCCACATTATTCCGCTAGGACCCTCGTAAAAGTCGTGGCTTCTCTTACGTGTTCTAGATACCCAAGGCTATACAAAGCCAACTATATTGAAAGTTTTATGTATTTCGCTGGGAACTAATATCTTAATTCTCTTAGTATGAATAAAAGGTCGTAAACTTGTTATGTTATTTATTTTGTTCGTAGCCGACTCGTGATTCAGAGAACATGTTGCAGTAGTTGGAAAATTACTTTGGTTGCAGTTTTGATCCAAACTTACCTTCAACATGCAGATTACAGTGGCTCTAAAATTGACTGTTATATAGTCTTATCTCTCTCAACTATCCTTACAACTAGTATATACCGCGCAATGGTAATAGGTAAGTATACCTAATGGGCTTAAATTGTTCTTAGTAAACTAATCTTTAAAGTAAATCGTAATCATTTTTAAAATAAAGTTAGTGTATACTATATACTTACGATATTTCATACTTTTACTAATGAACAGATAACATTTTTATGTAACAAATTGCGATACTTTCTTCTTTTGAACTCTACAAGACGGCAGTAATCCTGTGACACTTTGAAAATTGGTTTTACTTTATGAATAACAAGCGTTCTTATTCTAACTGCGCTAAATCTGTTACACTTAAAATACAGTAATTTTTGTAGTATAGTATATTTTATATATATTTTGCTGTATTATTTATTTTTTTAGCTTAGCTTCTATCGCGGGCTTTGAGCGTGGAGACCGAATCCAGAAATTCAGTAACGAAATAACCTCACACTGCGAATGCGTATTCCAGTTTATTTATCACACTCAAAAAGAGGATCACCGTTGAATATAATAAAAGCCATGTTTGGCCGAAAATGATTAAAAGCTTTACTATTTTTTCGGCCATGTTGATTTGCAGCGCCGGAAAGCCTACCATGTTGCGTGAACAGAGTAGCGGAAAAAAGGAAAACCATACTTCCTTTTACTGGCACGTTATTTCCCATTAAGAAAGATGTTTAACAATTAGGGCCCCCGCAAACTGCAGACTTTTTATCGGCCGATAGTTTGGTCGGCTTCTTAATCAGTATGAAGACTGAATCACTGTAATGTGCGCATCTGCATACATCTCCGATATCAACAGAATCCGTCGACCGATAAAAAGTCTGCAGTTTGCGGACCCTTGTATTTACTAAAATATCAAAAACACCTTATAGATTTCTAGAGTAATTAATCTACATAAGTAAAAATGAAAAAAGGGATTTACTTTTCGCGTTTCGATGTGTGTCCGTCTGATGTAAAAAAGGTCAGTAAATTTGGACTAGAAGCCGGCTCAGGCTATGCGAAGAGATGCTCCAGTAGGAGTAAAATCGGTCAAAAAGAGATAGGCTTTTTTTACACTATAAATACTTACAATAGTAGCTTAATTACAGTACAAATAAATAAATAATGCTGGACAATCCACACAACATCGTCTAGCCACAAGCTAAGCAGAGCTTGTTATGCTGGGGCCACACTAGCGGGCTACGGCGAATATTCGTGTTAACGCGATGTATGTACCGGCCGGGTACAACGTGTCATCGCGTAGTATTTAGACAAGAAGATCGCCTGTACCCGAACACGATGTTTTTGTCGCGCCAACACGATACGAATATTCGCCCGCTAATGCCGAAGCATTATGGGTACTAGAAGACTGACACATAATACATTACATTACATAGATAGATATTTTTTAGTATACATATAAAATACCTGGAACACCCGGAATGAATATTAGTACCGTTTATAGATAAGTAATAACCTCATTAAAAAGAAAAACAGCGGAAGAGAAAAAAATAGTTTTGTACTCTATGGTGGTGTGTTTGGCCTTTAAAACCTACACGACGTCCTCATTATGAAGACCTAAATCAACATTTTTTACAAATAAAGTCGTAAGTAAATATAACACGTTTTTAATAACAGTTAATTGGCTTTTGTTTTAAAATATAAATATGAATGAATTGTTTTGTCAATAATTACATTTGTGACTTATTTGTTTTATTGTTTACTTATCGTTATAAGTCAAATTAATTATTGTATGTACCCAATTCTATTTATTATATGGGGACGTCAGTGCAGATTTCATTCCCTCTACTGCAATCACGTTAGCGGAAACTGTGGTATAAAAATAAGTTTTTACTAGATAAAAACTGAGATATCGGATGCATAACAACTGAAAACCATTGTTTACATGTTGCAAAGTTTGAAAACAAAACATTTAAAAACCGCGACGGATATTTCGGTGAAAATTTACGATGATAACCCGGCTGCTCGTAAAAAGTTATATTTGCGGCGGCTTATATGACCGGAAAGGCGGCTATATTGCGTGCGAGTCGCTGGTCTCACCGGAAGGACGGCGCGGCGGCCCACGGCGGCACTCGTCACGTCGATAAGCTGCGTATATAGCCGTCTATAAAGGACCTTATAAATACTGATTAATACTGACTAATTAATTTAGGACTGGAACGCGATGTGATGAAATATCCATACATACATTTTAATTTGAAGTAGGTAGGTACTTTTTGACTGTTTTGGTATTTTTCTCGATAATATTTTCCGTTTCATATTATGCTAAGTTTGCAAAAAAAATATTATTTTACCAGCAACCAGAAATTAAGCTGGAAAAGAGTTGTATTAAAGTGTTTTTACGAAGTTTCTATCAGTGTTTGAACAAGAAGAAATGAAGGGACATATTATTTGGATGCCTATTTATCATTCTTTTTTTCTAGTCTCATAAACATTCATTGACCACCTCCACATGCATATAAAAAGCAGGTACAAAGCGTATTTATACTATTAAAACATTTAGAAATAACGTTCGTTTCGTACTCGTATAATTGCACAGCGAACACTTATTTGCTTTGTTTCAGTTCGTACCTCGTACTTCATCCCAATTCAATGATTGTGTTTGAGGAGTTGAGCAAATAAAGAGGACTGAAGCAATGTTCAGAGTTTAATCCACGCGGGAGGGGGAGGGAGTCCTCCCCCCACATTATTCATTAACTTGCGAGAACACTCGCGGGCCACTTTGTGCGTACATGATCTCTGTTGCCCCGTTTTGACTCGGGATTAAACCGTTTATAATAAATTTTACGATAAACCTGTTAGGTAGTCTGTAGCTGCTCATGTAAAAGCGAGAGGTGAGATGCTTATCGGCCGTGACGTGTAAAGGGTGAAAGGGTGCGGCATTATATCCTGTGACGACAGACCCCGTCCACAGAACCAAAGCAATAACTTATAGAAATTATGGTGTTTTTGTAGCCAAAAACTGAGCAAACAGTTTTAAGAGTAGGAAGACGAGGAAGTAAAAATAAAGCACTTATTGAGACAGTTATTTTGTAAATAAGTTCTAAAAAATAAACACAATTTCAGCGTACTTAATCAGTTTTTCTCTTTTTTCCAGACAACAGATGTTTTATCAGGACGTGTAGTTTGCAACAATGGAGCTAAGTGCACTCTGCCGGTTTCAACTCATCCAATTAAGAGGTAATTGACAATGTTCATGTATTTCCACAAAATAGTTGAAATTAATAAAGAGTTGGTACTGAAAGTTTATCTCTGGATAGAGATTCGGTTGGTCTTTATTGAAAAGGATTTAATAAAGTTTTGACGACCGCAGATGGGACATAAAACCAGAGACGAAGAAATGGCTATGTGACTTGTCGCGTCAACAACCATTAACTACACGTGCCCACTGCGACACGATGTAATATTATATTTTTCTATTATATTTTTTATAAATGTATAATATAATCCGGGTGGTAAAAATTACATAGCAAATAGTAATTGAATATTGTACTGCCAAAGTTCTTACTCAAATCCAAGGTACTGCCATGTCTCGTCACTTTACTACAGCGTGTAGACTGAGTACCTACTTGGGACTACAACATTGCCGTACTTACACATAAAAAATATATAAGTTTGAATTTATCGGTACTTTCCTACATAATGATATCAGCATAAAAAATCAGACACTGATGCTTGCTGTCTGTTCGTCGCGATCGATAACTTTGAGAAATAGCTTCTGTCGCCAGGCTCTGCGTCAGTAATTAGTTTTCCTTCAGCTAGCTCATTGAACCTGACCGAATCCTGACCCTGTAGTCACGTCGCGTCTGACGTTATTTCCAGTAAAAATAAATATGTTATCTAACGTAACAAAACAAGACCGGTCAAGTGCGAGTTGATTCGCTTACGGCTTCCGAAAAAAAACTGTAATTTATTTTTTTGGACGTGTGTTTAAACTCGCTTTGTAATCTTCGGATTTCCACAGATTTTTAGAACAGTTGAAGGCCTCAACATGAAAAATAGATACACTTTCGAGAAAACCAATAAAGCTTTCAACAACTAATACCGTGTTTATCCCCAACTTACACGTAAAACATGCTTGTATAGCAAACTATCATCTTTTGACGTAAACAGCATATAAACAATTTCCTAACGATAAGATGATGTCTAGCAACTTCCTGTTTCTGGGGCAATCGATTTATTAGCCTGTTATATTAGTTTTTCTATCGAGGTTTGGTAATCCGAGTTCTTATGAAGCAGTAAGAGGATTAGGTGGTATTCGCATCTGATGAGTTTTATATTATGTTGGCGATTATCGGAAGTTGCCGGTGCTGTGCCAAGGTGTCGTTTAGCTAAAAGTGGCCAAACTTAAGTCGAGTAGTGAAATTTGCGATGTCGATAAGACACGAAGTTCTATCGAAGATTGCTTCTTATCCCAGCTCGGCCTCGGCCGCTCGAGCGCACTTACCTACATTACGTTCCGTGGCTCTGCAAAGTTCTTATGACGTTTGAATGTCTGCTCGGAGATCTCGCTTCAATAAAAATGGTTCGAACAGGAGTGGTACGTAACATTACGGAAAGTATACTTAAGTCTAATAAAGCCGTTGCAGTCAGTCGAACGCTTTACAGTTTTTAGATTTGGAAAGAAACATTATTTGAACTTTTAAATATATTCTTTACAAATGATTATTTCGAATTTTAGAGCTACCTACATAAGAATAAAGAAATGGTTTATACAAGGTGAACCAAACATTTTCGCTTCTAAAAAAGTAAGCTATCGTTAAATGAAGAGAAAACGGTCGTCATTTATTTTAATTACTCATTTTATTAATTTCTTCATTTGGAACAAGTAAAACCTAAACCAAACAAGTACTAAAGACGCGATGATATAAATAACTAGCAGGAAAATTTGGTAGAATTTTACAAGTGTCTAAAAATAGCCGGCGGTTGTTTATAAATAAACGCTACGCTTGTGGTTATGTCGACGTTCGGGTGCCGTAGCAGCACGCTACAAAATTGCTACACGACGATATTATACTTGTCGTGTCATAATAACGTACACCCGTAATAAACGCTACGGTCAACCGCGTATGTATTTTTTAATAGAATATATGAAGTGTGACTCTTTGCCATCGTTCAAAACACTTATAAAATGCTATAAAATTTGATTAAGAATACGTTTTTGGTTCCTGCGTTGATTTAGACATCTAAAAGTACTTATGTATTAAAACATTGTAGTTGTATAAAATGATTTTGTATTTTATATATTTTGTATCCAATCTACATTCTACTTTTCATAATATCTCGACAGACGGGCGCGACCCAGCGATGGTTCTCTTTGATTGATTTTCTCTTCACACGAACATTATTCAGTCGAATTCTAGTTATTTATCTTTCCAACAAACGGTGAATCTATTTATTGACTTCCATAACAATTCAAAGTAAAGTTTTGTTGTGCCACCGGTGCCATACCGGCGGAATGTATGGTTTTGTTCAAATTTTCACATGGGAATAACTTTAGGTAGGTTGGTTAGAACTTTTATGTTGTCTAGTTTACGAGTGTTTTATGTAAAGTTGATGTTAGTGAATCGCGTGTTGGATTGTAGGTGGCGGTCTTGATGCTCTACTGACACGAGGATAGTGTGCAAGATAGTTCAGTGGTAATCTAGAAGCTTCTACAAGATAGATTTGGAACTCACTGAACTGATATAAAATTCAACACCAGAAAGAGCAGTGACTGAATTGTTTCGCGTCTAGAGAGCTGAGGCACACACTGCTAGCCGCAAGCCTCGCTGCCAGTTAGCCTATCACAATGCACGTTGCAGCACGGCGCTCTAATTTATAGTTCGTACGTCACCGCCTCCCTTATCTGCTTTCCGGTGGCGTGTACTGCACTACATTTTGCACAGGGTAATCTGTGCAAGCGTTCGAACTGCACGGTTCACAGGTAAACGACCCCGTTTAACATTCAAAAAGCATTTTAAGAACTACTCGACTGTGGTGAAACTATCATTGACTTTGTCTAGGTTACGAGGGGTGAAGGCGTGGGCATCATTAGAATTTATAAAGAGGTGTTATTGTGATGAATAAACGAATTACTCGAGTGACTTTAAAAGTTAACAAATCACTTCTACTTCACAGAAATGTTTGAGCTCGGTATATATTTCTAGTTGGGTATATATTTTTATACACGATTTCAATTATCGAAGCTGATTTGAAACTGTATTATTTCATTAAATAATAACGTTGTTTTCGCCACAAAAAACACAGAGAAGTAAAATATGTATTGGTGGTAACCACTGTCTTTGCGTTGCTACAGATCATACTATAAGCTAACTATAAAACTACCCTTCAAAATGTAAATGATCGTTTTTACAAAGTATTTGAAAAAATATTTTCCAGTATTTTGATACCTACAGCGCGTATCAGGGTACTATCACGGAATTACGGTGAAATCTTGTTGACATTATCTTTGTAATAAATGCGTTTGATCTATATTAGATCCAACAGGCGACAAATTAATGAGATGCTTCACGCTCGCTTACCACACTAATTAATAATAAAGGCCTTGAGTAAACATCAATATAGATAGAATGTAATCATAGATAAGATTGGTAACAGCTAGATCATTTTTTTAGACTACCTACTAAACAATAGAACAAGCTACATATAATGTTTAGTGGTAACCACTGTCTTTGCATTGCTACAGATGATACTATAAACTAACTATAAAACTACCCTTCAAAATGTAAATGATCGTTTTTATAAATAAAATGTATATAGTATAATTTTACAAAATTAGGTACTGGACCGATCTAGTTCCTAAATGTCTGCTTGGTTTGTACGTAGTATGTTTATAAAAAATATTACAATTATTGTTTCTAAAAGGTATTTCTTCCAAACAACTTAGGTGAGGTAAAAACAAATTGGCTAGACTTACCATAATATTTTATTTATAGGATAAAATACCTATAAACAGTTTATACCAGTCCAGTGCGTGTTTTGTTAAGTACCTACGTTGCTTTTTACTTATTTTGTTTTACATATTGTATTATTATAAGTAGCTAAATATACGAACAAAAAGTGAACGCGTTTATTTCACTTGACTTTGACGTCACGGAACTTTACACGGATTCAGTTAAAGTTTGTAACAAAATAAAAAAAACAATTGCATTGTATGTAATTTTAACGAATACTTTTTCTGAAACTGGTAAATAAAAAATGCTTTGGTTGAACTTTGAAGCTTGATAAAAGTGCCATATTGGTTTTTTCTTTGAATATACTAATTTGTGTGGTCCATAATATTTTTGTTACTGATGATGACTTTACTAAGACTTAAATTGAATGTGGTTGACGCCAAGTGGCTCTCACAATTCACAAAACCTTCAGAGAAAGTTCTCGGCTAGCGGAGCGAGATGTCGCATAAACAGATTCCAAGGCACTCGGTATTCCTCGTATTCACTACTTTGCTAAGTTATGCCGAAATAGATGGCTTAGTTCATCGATAACTGGATCTTTGAGACTATTCAAATAACTTACTTAAGTTAGTTATGGGTACGAATCGCTGCGAAACTTTAACCAGAGCAAACAAAATAAACCACAAATACTGAATAGATTTTGTAGATAGATAGATAATACTTTATTGCACACTACAACTTTAATACGTAAAACATTAACTAGAGTATGACACACAATGGCCGGCCTTATCGCTAAACAGCGATCTCTACCAGACAACCTAGTATGGACTGGATCATAAAATACCTACCAACCAAACCCATATCATGTAATGCTTGATTTTTTTGTAAAAAATTTTTTAATTATTATATTATGTAGGTACTTGATTTTTTGATATGGTTATTTATTATCAGGCGTATTATTGATAGGTTTCATAGCTCAGTTGGTAATAGCTCTGTCTCCCATGCTGTGGGTAGTGGGTTCGATGTCAACTGATAACAAATGTTTGTGTAATGAACATAAATATTTGTACTGGTCTGGGGGTTACTATGTATTCTGTGTATGTACTTACAAAAAACTGCATATCAGCAATCTATAGTATAGCATTAGTTTGGGACTAGAGCGTGACATGTGAAATGTCCATGAATATTTATTATTATAAGAGTGATAATTAGTGATATTATATCATTATATATGTTTTTTATGAAGTTATCATATAAATTGTATATTAAGCATTAAGGTGACATTGTGTATTAAATTATTTAAATTAAATGAGAACAGTTAAGATAAACTTGAAACATCAAGTCCTGAAGTACTTCTAATGAAGCAGAGCTATGGAGCACGTAATGAGCCTTTGGTGGCCAACACAATCAAAAATTACTGTACCATATATTTTTTTAGTACTTATACTTATTCAAAGTCACGTTCGAGAGTGACATTATTTAAATCAGATATTGAAGAGACTTGTTTACGAAAGTATTATGTGTTTTATTATGTAAAAATAATTTAATATGTAAGATATTGTCAATAAATGAAATAAATAAATATTCACGGATATTTCACTCAGCACACTCTAGTCCCAAACTAAGCAAGGCTTGTACTATGGGATCTAGATTGCTGATAGAATACTTATTTAGTTTTTAACACCCAGACACAGAACAAATATATGTAAATATATGTTCTTCACACAAACATTTGCTCTGGGTAAGAATCGAACCCACGGCCCACAGTATAGAAGGCAGAGCTACTACCAGCGGAGCTGTGACGCCTACCAATCTGTTTAATTTGCCAAAATAACGGCCGGTTTCTGGAAACACAAATCACGATTGATCCGAGTTTGACACATAGTAATTATTAGATTTTTTCGTTGATCATCGTTCCAGAAACCGGCCGTAAGTGTTACAAACTTGGTTATAAGACCAGTGACTATAACACTACGGCGGCGTAGAGATACCGTCTGGCCGCGTGCGAGACGATTTCAGGTTGCATTTTTAACGAGAGCATTCTAACTGTCCCGTTTTACCGCTCGAAGAGAGACTTCGTAATTGGATTAAGCTATAACTTTCTATAGCTTTATGAACTGCCGGAAATTCGTTTGTCGCGTCGACGAAGCTGCCTCGGGCACACACCTCTACTCCTATGACAATAAGGTTTATTCTATACATCCATGGGTCAGTAAATAGGTTCATACAAATCCAGGGAATAACTAACGGTCCCAACTAAACGTTTTGATTATGCTCGTACTAAGTAGGTAGTATTTTAATTAAGGTTTGCGGTTTTCCTAGCTTACATACCTAATAATATTCTCTATTTCCGCAATAGTTTTGGTTACCCAATTAGATGAATTTCGTTAAATTAGATTGAACTGCATTTTACTCGACTGCTTGGAAAAAGAATAAATTCATTCATTAAACTGCCTTTAATAATAAAAAAAAAAACCCTTGAAATAAAAAAAGTTTTTACATCTCTGTAATGTAAGTTTATAAACTGGTGATGGAACAGATATAACATACAATATAGTATGTACAAGCTTTGCGCTAAGTTTGGCACTAGAGTGTGATGTGTGAATTGTCCGTGAATATTTCTTTATTTGTTATTATGAATATAAAGCACGTCGTCGTGTAATCTACGACTTTTAAGCAGAAGAGGTGTTTTAATCTATACTAATATTATAAAGAGGTAAAGTTTGTATATTTGTTCAATTGTAAGGGGTAATCTCGGGATCTACTGAACCGATTTTAAAAATTCTTTCACCAATAGAAAGCCACATTATTGCTGAGTGTCATAGGCTATATTATATTTAAAAAAAAATAGGGATTCTTACTAAAACTTTAATTATGCCCAACGAAGTGGGCACGGGTCAGCTAGTCACAGATAAAGGAAGAAAGACAATCAGTTCTCAGATCTCTGCCTAACACAGGCGTGATAAATGAACGACGTGATGCAGGTTACTAATCAATTTGCGAATTTGTCAACAAGAAAAGCCTTCGGATCCAGAGGCGATTAGAGCGAGAGAAAACGCGGTGAATGTGAGCACGCAAGAAATAGAAAAACAAAACAGCCTCCCTTCGACCTTGTCCTCGGCTTCCGCACACTTCTCAAATTCGTCGCAAATGACGCAATTGACGTCTCTCGGCACTACGTAATCAAGAAGTAATCTTCTTTCTCCGACACTACCAGTTTAAGTACAACAAGCTTGAGTAAAGCAATTCCTTGTAGGCAAACGTGAAGCTAGCTTGGATATTAAATTAAATCTGAGAGACAGAGGTTGTGTTCTCGACGGAACTTTTTATGAATTTTAAGGCAGTCGTAAAGAAATACAGTATTTTGCGTTGCAAAAGTTTCAGTTTTATCTTATCGATGGGGCGTTTGTTTCCTGCTGCTCATCCTTGTAACAGAAGTGCTATTTTAGTATTTATATATTTTCGTGGATACTAATATCACATAACCTCGGAATATTTAATTTATCATTACAAAGTGGAGTTGCTTGTAATAAAATCGATGCAGTAAGGACCCAGGGTTGCACTTTTGGTTTAATTTAAAAAAGGGTAAACCTGAGTTTGTGTAAACTTAAACCGTCTTATTTTAAGTCTTTCCACTATTATTATAAGAACACACAAATAGAATCCGAAAAAAAAAAAACTGTACAAAAAAGGTGAGCACTAGGTTTGACTTCATTATATTTTTTATGTAAAAGCGATCCTTACGGGAATAAATCATCTTTATGAGGGATCTCTTACCCACGCCTCGGGAGATCGGAAGCTTGTTCTTTTTTTGTTAAATATCTGAAATTCTTGCGGCAAAATAACCATGAATTCATTATGTTCTTATAGTTTATGACTATCACAACGTTATTTATAAATTAAAGCATGAAAATTCACACATCGCGCTCTAGTCCCATACTAGGCAAAGCTTGTACTATGGGAATTAGATTGTTGATTGAATACTTAAATACATTTTTTTTTGTTAATACGTTTATAGAATTCATTTATAAATCGCGAGAGAGAGTGAGACAGACATTGCTTTGTAAAGCAAGACAGTTATTAAATTAAGATATATATTTAGATATATATTTATTTTATTAACTACAAACAAACAATCAAATATTTCCGCTTAATATTAGTGTTCATTGCCCGTGTTATTCTGATGTAATTACATTATTGGAAAGTTTCATTAAAATTCATGCAGTAGTTTTTGAAAAAGCTGTCTAAATCCTAAAATATTTATTTGCAGATAAAAACACTGAGACTAGCCACGTCTTACATATCATATCATATAATAATTCCATTACCACCTCTCAAGTTTTTTATATTTATAATAGTACAAGTTAGAACTCCGAGTAACAACGCCTCCAGGAGAATATTACTGTTATGTTAACAACATAGTCTGTATCCCTAAGCGATACTTGTTGGCAGTTAACAACCCGGAGGAGGTATTCGTTAACTAAGCTCGTAATTAAATTTTTATTTTTGCATATCAAAGTCGTTACGTGTATAAATAGCTTAATTAAAACCCTTTTGCATATTCATGCAAGCTTCACTGGGGTTCCGTCCCGTTTAAAAAATATTTAGAGTTAATTTATATTTAGAGTTAAAAAATACATCTGTATATAGGTACATTTTGACTTTATCTTAGAAATCAATATTAAACACGGTTTTTCGCAATAAATCAAGAAGCATTCATGAAATTCTATGCTTATTTATGTACATATAAAACAGGTACAACAAAAATATTTCTTTTATAGTTTGTTTTTCAATGAAATTATATGAAACATCAATGAAACCCTTGAAATAATGAATGAATCATTCATTATGAATTCACTCTCGAATTAAAAAACCATTACCTAGATTCGTGTGTATAGTTAAGTGGTAGTACATCAATATGTTTTTAACTACGTACAGTGAAACACAAGCCAAAGCTACTGTTACTACTATTTTTTACGAAAACACAAATTATTGTATTTCAGGAGTACAGAAATATGGTGAACAAAATGAATATTGTACTTTTTTCGTAGCACATATTAATTTATTCTATTAAATAACGAATTTGAAAAGAGATGGTAGAAAGAAGCAAAATAAAGAGAGAGATGGAGGAATTTGGAGGAGGCCTTTGCCCAGCAGTGGGACGAAATAGATTAAAAAAAAAACGAGTTAGTATGTAAGAAAAATTTAACGCCATTTAGTTAAGCGTTGACATAATATATTTTTTTGTAATTCGTCAGTTTATGAAATCATCGTGTGTGTGGCGCTATAAATGCCGCGCTTCAAGAAAATGAACTGTCGAGTAAACAAATTAAATTCCATTAGTATAGCTACTCGCTTGTCTAATGCATAATTTATTTATAAGTTGCCATACAAATTGGGCTTTACATTATAGATAGAGATTTCTATATTATGTATGTACCAAAAATAAACCAAAAACAAAAATATATCTAATAATTAAAACTTAGTATGTATTTACAAACATAAAAATAATTAATAAAAAATCATCAACAACATCAACTTAAAACTAGACTACATAGTAAAATTTATATTAAACTAGAAATCATAGATGGTAGGTATGTAATTACCAATTTGATTTTGAATAAACCGCTAGCCTTTGATGTTGTGTGGATTGTCCAGCATTATTTATTTATATCAAAAAATATCAAACAAGGGTTTGTGTTTTAAATTTTCTTTTGTTGTATGTGTTATAATGTCTAGTATATATCTATAACTACGCGATGAGTCTAGGGAGCGATCCATTGCTAAAATACCACGAGCAAGAATGACGCCCACAACCTTAGCCATTGACCTTTATATTACCCCAACTTTTGAATATATTAGGTCAAGCAAAGGAGCTTCATGTGTATGACTAGAGAGTGTATGAAAGTTCAAGGATTTTGCAGTATCATTCAAAATTAAGCAACGCGGCAGATGTTATGAAACTAGTCTAGATCTAAACTAGCATAGAGTTTAAATAGATTATTTTGAAATACGAAATGTATGGATAAAGCATATTAGTGACTGTGTTGCATGCGAAGCTCTGTTCAAATTAATTTATTTCACCTAATTAACAGACAGGCGTCACAGCTAAGTTGGTAGTAGCTCAGGCGTATTAGCGATAGGCGTCATAGCTCTGTCGCCCATCCTGTGGGTCGTGGGTTCGATTCTCACCCAGAGCAAATGTTTGTGTGATGAACATAAATATTATTTGTTTGGGTGTTACTATGTATTTACGAATAATTATGTATATAAGTATTCTATCCGCAATCTAGTTACCATAGTAGGTACAAGCTTTGCTTGGTTTGGGACTACAGTGTGATGTGTTAATTTATTTTATCATTTTATTTATAAAGCGGAAGTTTCCCACTGCAGGGCAAAGACCTCCCTTCCCTCCTTGAAATGTGTGAATTCTCCGTGAATAATTATAAAATAAATGAAATAAAGCTTCAAGCGCTTGGCCTGGTGTATCTACAAGAGGATAATGTAAGTAGTGAACCAAGCGGTAAATGTTAAAACACAGTGCAATTTTAATGACTGCTCAAAAACAATCTTGTACGAGTGCCAGCCCCTAGATTTTATGAGAGCACGAACTTCAAGGAAAATTAGACACTCGTAAAACGTGAGCCGACGCCGACGCTCCTGTAGAATTAATTTCACTAATTACAGCGCCACCTGCCGGCAGACGCTCTTTTGTTTACAATTAATCATTGTTAATGCTCATGTCACCTTAATTCGAATGTTTAGGTAGTCGTGACATACATTTAGTAACATCCCTTGTCGTAACATTTTGGTTTAAGTCTTTACCCCGTAATTGCTTTTTTGCTGATATACACTTGATACTATCAGTCTCCTATATTATTATGATCTAACGAAATAGTGCTATGTCAAAACAAAACATAAATATTTATTCGCTTGGTATTAAAATAAGAGTTGGAAGTACCCAAAAGCGACTGATATGGAATATTTTATCTACGAACTCTTTGAAAGTTTTCAGTTGTAATCGATCAAATTAGAATCAAACCTACCTTTAATATTTCGCTAACAAATTACGTAATAACTAGGTTCCAAAATCCTAGTAGGTAACAAACACACCTCGCCTCCACGTCTGCTGCATTGTTTTACTTGAAGTCAATGTCAAGTTTCGTGAAAGCTTGCTCGCTAAATTAATTAACGTTGAATTTACATAATATTCTTTGAGTGACAGCCCTTTAGGGCCTAATTAAGAAACCGGAACTAAACTATGGTTTAAACCTAGTCTAGCAAAACCGTGGACTAAAGTTAGACCACACTTAAATCTCGTCGGACCAAAACTCGGCTCTTAACTCCAGTGTTAAGCTAAATCTCGGTTTTTTCATATTATGAATGATAGTTCGGCCCAACGATAAACCACCGCCGTGGTCTAACCCTACATTTTAGTTAAACCTAGCTGACCCCTAGTTTAAGGTAGGTCTAAGTCAACATTTGATATGAAAATCGATTTCGTCACTCATGTTCTGATTGAATTACCTATTTTATTAGATATTTTTCTGAACTTCCAAATATAATTTTTGTGGAATTGGTCATTGTTTTTCAATCATTTTCTAAAAATTTTAACTCGCTGTGTGCAAGCACATTTTGTGATCTTGTCGTCTTTGTTTTGTAGTATTATTAGTTTTTATTGCTTGCAATATTACTTTATATATATATAGGTACCTAATGGATTTTCTGAACATCGTGCTGCTCGATTTGGAGGACCGAGAAGGCATGGAGTTGCTTGGGAGTCGGGAGTCGAACTGGCAGCGCTAAAGAATTTAGTAAAGTTTTTGGAATAAAATGTTGGTGTTTTTTTTTGTATACTTTTCTTTGTTTCGTAGGGCTTTAGTGCTCAGATGGTATTAGCTCTGCCTTCCATGCTGTGGGTCGTGTGTTCGATTCCCACCCAGAGCAAATGTGATAAACATAAATATTTGTTCTGTGTCTGAATGTTACTATGTATCCTATGTAAGTACCTACGTATTTACAAAAAAAATATATAAGTATTCTATCAGAAATCTAGTTCCCATAGTATAAGCTGTTCTTTGTTTGTGACTAGAGTGTGATGTGTGAAATGTCGTTAATTTTTATTTATTATTTTATAAAAATGTTACCAATTTTTATAAAATAATAAATCTTATGAAATGTGCAATTATGGAGCACATAATTTTACATAATTACCTCTATGTGGATATGAAATTAAGGGCTTGACTAGTAAAATACGATGCGGCGATGTGGCGCGGTGGGCGATGGTCCGCCTGCGACGCGGAAGGTTGCGGGTTCGATTCCCGCCTCGGAATAAATGTTTGTATGTTCTGCAAATATTTATTCCGGGTGTTCTGGGTATTATATGTATAATAAAAAATATCTATCTATGTAATGTATAATATTAAGTATGTCAGTCTTCTAGTACTCATAACACAAGCTCTGCTTAGCTTGGGGCTAGATGATGTTGTGTGGATTGTCCAGCATTATTTATTTATTTTATTTATTTAGGTTTTATAAAGGTACCGTGTACACAAGGTAAATAGGTATATGTATAAATTAGTAGGTACTTTGTACTTACTTTTACGTCCATTATCACTTCTTTTTTATTATTTTCCATTCTGTAGTAGGTACGTATCTTTATTACAAAATGTAAAACATTTTTATTTAAGACCAACTTTTGTGTTTGCTTTGCCACTAAAATCAGAATGACTTTGTTTTCAGACAAACTACTGTTACTCGCTGCTGTTATATAACGTGTTCTAGGCAAGGTTTCAGTAGATCATGGTTCACAATTGTCAGTAAAATGACCCTCGAAAGAATTTGTATTTTAATGTCCCTAATATTATATGCTATCAAAACATTTTAAATGTAGGTATCTTTGAAAGTTTTAGGCGTCATTTATGATTATTAAATAAAGATCTCACCTACCTATCAAGGAAACTAAATAAGTAAAAATACAAGAAAATTAAGTCGAACACTCGTTTTATTTATTTTCTGATTTTTCTCTGCATCGGTACCCGTAGGTATTTATTGGAAGTTGTTTTCAGGAAAGTATGTACACGTACCTTTTAGATACAAACATTAAATCAGGAATAAGCACAGTTCAAGCCGTGTGTTCAAATATTAAGCCGTGCGATATGATGTCCATTGCGAAAAAAAAGCACAACAATGAGAATCTCCGGCCGCTAGCACATTATCACTAATTTTGATGTTTAGATATTTCCTTCTTTTCTCATCACTTGTTTTAATTTGTAATGCAACATTGCTACACGAA
Organism: Ecliptopera silaceata; assembly: GCA_932527185.1. Classification (NCBI taxonomy): domain Eukaryota; kingdom Metazoa; phylum Arthropoda; class Insecta; order Lepidoptera; family Geometridae; genus Ecliptopera; species Ecliptopera silaceata. The sequence continues at coordinate 6,258,005 of OW052193.1, read as the reverse complement.
TAAATCATTTCTACACATGATTTACATTACATTACTGATTTACAGTTTTGTACATTTTTTTCTGCTTTAGGTAGTGCGAGTTTGCCGCGCTTTTCACTTTTCTTCAGTCATTATAAGCAAAGGTCAGGTTACTATTCTACCAAAATAGAAATATTTTTATGAAAATAATTGCAAAACAATTACAAATAATGATATTTGGGAGTTCAGACACATTATGTGAATGAACACAAGTAACTTAATCGATTTTCATACCGTTTGATAGATTTAACGAAAAATAAAGTTGAATTGGAGCATGGTCTACCTGCTTTAAACACGGTCGGCTTCAATCAAGTAGGCCATGCTCGGATCTGATTGGTCGTATCAAAACAGGTAGGCCATGCTCGGATCTGATTGGCCATATCAAATCAGGTAGGCCATGGACTTAGACCGTGTTTGATAATATAAAAAAACCGAGTTTTATCGTTAAAGTGGACTTTAACTGCAGCGTTAAGAAGGGTTTTTCGATAACACTGAGATAGATCTGGAAAGATAATAACACGGTTATGTTTGAATTTTCTAGAATAATATTGAAGTTTTAATGCATTGTTAACGTGCTTCGTCGCAGAAATACCGCGCACCAGTTCAAGCGCAAAACAGTATGCGCTTTGCCATGTCCAAACATTACATTTTTTGATAATTCGTTTATTTTGTAACTTTTAGATCTAAAATAAAACCTAGATAAACAACGTTCGAAGAACCGTTTTTTGTTTATTTTTTAACCTGTCCCAATGCTGGACAATGAAAAAAATAGCGAAATACATACGAAGGGCTATGAATTCAAAATGCTTTATGATTTTTTACTCCAATTATTATCAGCAATGTATCTACTTTAGAATTTCTCCGAAGTTGTGAAAACGGTTTTGAGCTCAATCTAGAGAAAAAAACATTTAAAACACGCTACTGAAATTTTAAATTTAAAGAAAAATATTCATAAAACAGTCCGGTTAGTCAGTATAGGTATGTCAGTAGGTGTGGTAGATACTATGATTATTAATTGATATCTCTAATTATAATCGGAAATTCCTAATGGTATCGTGTATTTTAAAAATATACTTTTGTAGCACGCGACCGTCGACAATTATAATTTCGATACGAGTAGATCAATTTAATCTATTGACAGTAAATAATAGTTGGTGGGTTTTTTAACAATTTAGAATTCCCTATTAATATGGTTCATGACCTTGTTAAAGTAATATTATCAGATCATTGTACTTATAACAGATTATAATAGATTCTCAAGACTCTTTCTGAAGAGTGTGTGAATATCTGCTTGCAGCATTTCCGTTCTAAATGAAAAAGCTGATAGGAACGTAAAAAAAAATTGCGGTAAACTATAGTTTACAATATGCTAAGACACATGATTAGAAGTAACATACATTTGTGAATTATTTAGTGGGTATGTTAAGTTTTGTTGTCTATATGGTGGAATTTTAACCAGTTTTAAAGAGAAAAATCACCATTTTCTCTCATTGAAACAAAAGACAGCCGATTTGACGATTGACTGACGTGACTGAGAATTATATTCAAACACTTGACATTGACAGAATTGCCTGTCGTATTGACGAGCAGAAGCCACATAAAAAAAGAAGAAATGTGCACAATGTTAGCATGTTACAAAAGTGGATTTCTCTCTGCGCCAGTATCATATAATGTTCAATCGGTTTGTTACGCTACGATACGAGCCATTTATAAAACTCTACTTAAATAAAAATTTTATCATCTACGAAAGGAGATTAATTTCCGAATTTCGAAAAAGACAATACATGAAATATACTAAAATATACTTATATAAAATAATAAAATAGTGAAATGTTTTTAATGAAATGTACTTACACATTATTGGGGGTGTAAGTGTAAATGCATCTTTGCTATAGTTGCATAGGTATCATCCCCAATATATTAAATCCCGGATAATGAAGTACTAAAATGTATCTGGCACTTATTCACCATAGTTTTGTTTACCAAGTTTAATTAATGATGATAAAATATCAACAATAAAATTTATCACTGAAAATCTAAATTTTTCACAAATTTTAGATATAAACCTTTTGCTCCGTCTCAGCGTGACTAGTTTGAAAAATAAATGATTAAAGCCAGTAATGATACATTTCGCAGAAAAGGTGATCTACTTTAGTTGATAACTGTACAATAAAGTATTGTTTCATTACAGGGTTTTTGCAAGGTGTAGCCGACCGTCAGCATGCCACCTAAGTAAGCTAACTGTTCGTAGATTCTTACAAAGCCTCTGTATTTAGATGGTGATCAAATTCATACAGCTAGTTTTTTTTTTGGTTTTTTAATAACGCAGTCCCACAGCTGGGCAAAGGTATCTCCCCTCTCTATCCTCTATACAAGAACTTTGTTTTGTTATTCGGACAAAATCCATAGACGCAAAAATAATTTTGGGCTTCTACTGGACCATTATGTTCATTCGCACGCTGAAATAATTGACTCACACATGTGTATTTTCAAAATCGTGTAGATAATCATTTTAAAAACAGGCATAGAACTTCTTTAGATGCTAAAAATCCTTCATGGTGTCACGACGACGCCGTTATCGTTAACCTTCCAGAAGGTAAAATATGTTTGTGCTGAGGGGTTAATGTAGATTAGTATGTTCCGTGTCTCCTATCATTAAGCTTCTTGCAACTTTTATCACTTCAAATTAGTTTTCGACCTCATTTTAGTTTAGATTGGCATAAAAACGTGGAAACGAATTCGCTTCGCACTAGTAATCGGTTAGATTTATGGGCACATTAATTAAAAATACTGCTATTTACATTGTGTACATAAGGTAGTCGTTAGTGGCTTATGCTGTATCAACCTTTTTTGTATGATACTAGTTATGCACTAGATAAGTAGCTAACAATCTAATTTTAACTACTATATTATAAATAGCTAGTTGAAGTTTAAACTTATTAATCACCGTCCGTAATCACGAAATTACGCCAGCAAAACTATTTATGACTCTGCCTTTAAAAAATAAGAAAATGAAACGACTGATATGCTGCCACAACAAATAGTCAAAAAACTAGTTACAAGTTCCAAAGAGATTGAATTATGTTAGAGCTTTGAGTTGTAAACTTTGAGGTAGTTTGGGCAGGTTGGAAAGTTCAGTGCAACATAGTGCCAGGCGCAGTACCGCCGCATAGGGCTGCGCTGTCACGTGTCACTCTGTAATTTACCATTTTCGTGATTCCTGTGAAACGAAAATTACCCATCACGAAGACGCGGAGAGCGTGCAAATTACACCAATTTATGCTAAAACATGATTGAAAAACAAGTTCGGAGTTTTTGTGACCTGATTCGCTGTAGATACTGTTTTTGCGTGCTTGTTAACGACGCCATTCATTGGTTTGATTTGATGTTTTAGAATATTTTCGAATTGATTTTTTCAACAGAAATATCAAGCTTTTTGACTGTATCTAAGGACTGTAGGTAGGTACTGTAATTAAATACAACAGTTGTTGTGTGTATGTTATTTTTAGAAACTATATTTCTAGGTATATTTTCCAAGAACTTTGCAAAATCTTTTAACTCTAATAAAACATCATAAATTGATCGTGCGAGCGAAGAATAACAGCTAATTTAAAATACCAGTATAACGTAAGCACCCATTTTTTGGAATTTCAATGAATTCATAGAGCAGGTATGGTTGAATTATTCTTGTGTTATGATGTGTTAAGCTGATCTTAGATATATAACAAAGATTAATTTATTAGAAGTGTTTCTCTGTGTTACCTATATTAAGGGAACATTGCGTAATCTCAGTTGCAAAATCACTATTTGATTGGTACAGAAACCTCGCTGACAAGTTGAAAACTAATTTCTTGTAGCACAATGCAATCACCGAGGTCGATGTGTGCAGTATCGGATAGACACGGCCTGCACGTACCTTCCATTGATTTGAAGCGAGTTTTAAATTAGATTTTTGAGGGTTCCGTAAAGGGTAAAACGGAATCCTATTAGGTACTGAGACTTCGCTGTCTATCTGTCCGTCTTTTGCCAGGTATCTCATGAACGATTTAAATATAAGTACCTACTAATAGTTGTTTTTTTTTCACAGATCTATATACCTACATAGTTGATTATTTCTGATGCTACTTGCGACTTTAACATCAAAAACGGCAGCAGGTATCTCCGACTAGCATGGCGGTCGGTTTTTTTATTAATTATTTTTTTTTTGATTAAATTCATACATAGATACAAAAATAAAATATAAATGCAGTGTAGCGAAAATATCAGAATGGGACTGTGTTTTACTAATACTGTGGACAATCGACACAGATTTTAATTTGGATTGCAATGTTTGAAAATCCACAATCGTTATGGAAATGAAACAATGATTCCATTCGGCGCGGTTAATAAATGTTTGACAACGATTTCACTAAGCATTGTTTGGTGCTGTGATAATTATTTGATCGATAATAAATGTGAAACCTGTTACATACGAACACATGTTGCGATCTACTAAATTTTAATCAAAATCTCAATTTTAGTAGTAAAAAGTAGCTGGCATAAAGTTACGGTTTTGCTGTTAAAAAATAACGTGAATAAATCTAAAATTCAGTTGCTCAAGTTTCATAATATTATTTACCCGATAGCGCAGAGTAAAATATAAATATAGAGGAAAGTCACCAAATATGGAATAGTATCCAAATATGGAATCCCTTCATTTCTCTAAAACTATAAGTATTAAACGCAACACTTGACCATCTTCTGTTTCATTTGGTCTACTAACTATCACACTGACACCATCGAGTCGGTTGCGCGAACGCTTCACGTGTGGCATGCGTGTTTTGTTTTGTTGTCGTGCAGAAACTTTTAAAGGTAAGTAATAAATGAGTATTACCAGCTGTTATGTTTGTATACATAAGTGTTATACTATTTAGTATATCGCTATGATGTTTATTTCACCATTATAGGTTTTTTTTTCTTTAATATATTATGACTTGAAATAATATTTAGAAAAGTTTGAACTAGTATAAAAATCCAAATATGGACAGTCGTCGGTGTCTAATTATGGGACATTAATAATGGTAGTGAGCATGATGAGTTGATGGACCAAGTACCTCCTGACTTTGCTGATGCAGAATGTATGTTCTGTTCAAGGCTTTTTTCCATGGATAAGAGTGGAGAAAGCTGGATTAAATGCTTGATGTGTGGGCTCTGGACACATTATGATTATGCTGGTCCAGAGTTTGATACTTAGATCTGTGACTTTCCAAGTAAGTAATTATGTAATTTCTTTCATTTATCACAATATGTTATATTCATTTAATTGATCTAAAAGATTTTAATATCCATTTTTGTTATTGTTATGTTGATTTATGCTTATATTCCATATATGGGTACCTATTCCATATTTGGTTACTCATTTGTGATTTTGATTTTTGTGTTAGAATTTAATTTGACAACTGATATTTTTGGTTAAAGGCTGTTAATTACTACATATAAATGTATGACTGATTAGAAAAAACATTAAAATGTTTTAATTTATACGTAGTTTTTCTTTTATATCCCAAAAACAAAATGGTATTCCATATTTGGTTACTTTCCTCTAATGAATAATATTGTTTCTGATTCTAGTCTGAAAAAGAATAAAAAACTAAAATAGTAAAAAAATTGCAAATGTACAATGCAGCTGCTATTTTGGCTTTGAAAACAACTTGTTGCTTCAGGTTTATGTGCCATGATAAACGATGGTAAACTACTAAGAGAATACCACTTCTAGCTACTACATCTACTTTGTGGTACATGCGGTTACTCTTCCCACTGGGAAAATAAATCATCGCGTGCGTTTTCCTCGTGAATCTAAAGCTTTTGTATATAAATTTCTTAAACTTTGGAATATCATCTGATAGAAACAAATTTAAGCATAAAAGAAGACGTGAAAAATAGTCAATACAATAGTCATTGTTTTTTTTTAATTTGCACCTTGCTTTAGATACCAAATCCCTGAGACCCTAGTATAAAACTGGTTATTGCTATACACCAAAGATGGCTTAACGCAATATGTTTTTATAAGCTTTAATATATATAAATATAATTATTATATTTTTTATAGTTTTGTATAGAGAGATATACTCTCGGGCTGTTAAGATGCATAAGATCATTAAATTAAAATGTTTATTAATAAGTTACAAGGAAATATCACCTTGTTTCGCGTCATCGGCTAAAAAGCGGCCGGTTAAGCAAACGTAAATCTTAATAACGTAGTAATTTTATTACAAATTCTAGAGCTCTAGCTAAGTGGATATATATCTGTTATGTGAATCCAAATCCTTGACCCCAATCGTTCTTTCCGATTCGGATAAGGGTGTGGGAAGGCCCTTCGGAATTCCGTCAGCACACAGGAAGGCTACTAATATAAATTAAAGTTTACGATCTTTACAAACAAATAATCAGCAATTAGTTACTGTCCGGAAACGTCGGAATTTAGATTTATTAAACCTAGATCCGAGATCCGAAACCGAGAACCTTAAATCTCAAAGTGTTAGCTTGTTTTATACTAAAAACTGTTAGAAATTTATAATGCATCTTTTTATTAATAACAATCATAAAATTGATTATAAATATGGTTCTCAAAAAATGTATATACTATTTTATTCATTTGAAGTCTATAACAATGCCTTCGATGCCAGTCTCAACAGTGTCAAATCAAACCATTAGTGTTACTATACCGGCGCAATATTATATTGTTGTGTATCTAAGTGCTGACTGTCTATATAGCGATACTATCATGTCCAGTCGACTGCATCAGAGTACAAATCCAATCTGATTGCGAAAGAGGGTGAGACAGGGAGATGTTATTTGTCCGAAACTATTCACCTCTGCAGAGGATGTGTTCAACCTACACTAGAATAGATATAGTATATACAGGGTGGAATTTTGTAATGCCACCTGAAGGGGAAGTACTCTTAATACTTTAGATAGAACTTTTTACTCAAAGAAAACATTCCTTTATTTTTGAAAAGAAAGAAAACGGCATTCAAAGATTTTTGAAAATTTGCTTGCCGCACACGGTAATCGAACCGACTAAAATCTGTAAAAGTTGCACCTTGTACTTTTATAGCATCGATTGTTAGGGTCAATTAGGATGAACTTCATAAATTAAATGAAATGAAAACAATTAAATCTTAAATTAATTTAATTATTTAAAAAAAATTGTAAACTAACTAATTAATATTTTTTTTTACAAGTTTTAGGCAAGCGTTTGACCGCGATCTCACCTGATGTTAAGTGACGATGCGGTCTACGATGTAGCACACTTGCCTAGAAGATACCTATTCACTCGTCTCTTAAAAATATCCAAATTATAGGACTCAAGAAACACAGACGCCGGCAACGAGTTCCACTCTTTGGCTGACCGCATTATAAAAGTAGTAATTGCTCGAAATGGGCTCCATTTTCTTGGATTCACAAATTCATTCTTCTAACGAATTCATTTCTAGTAACCTATAATAACGTGTTGTGATGAATGTTATAAATCGTATTCTGAACTTCAACTCTCAACTCGTTTTCATTCTCATAAGATTTAATGTAAATTTGATTTTTTACATAATCCCCGCAAAAAAAATCTAAAGGGGTTGAGATCTGGTGATCGCGCAGGCCATCTGATCGTGCCGTTTGTACCATCCATGATTCTGCTGTTGTGGGCAGGAGCACCATCTTGCTGTAGAATTATTTGGTTTCGCTCTTCCTCGGGGAAACCATTTAACTCATTTCTTAATAAATCTTAATAATCTTTGAGTAAAAGTGCTTTAACTTGACCCATTCAATTAGTAATTTAAGATTTCATTGTTTTCCTTTCATGTAACATATTGAAGTTTGTGAAAGAGATTTCATCATCCATATTGACCCTAACGATCGATGCAATAAAAGTACAGGGTGCAACTTTTACAGATTTTAGTCGGTTCGATTTCCGTGTGTAGCAAGCGAATTTTTAAAAATCCTTGAATGCCATTTTCTTTCTTTTTAAAAATAAAGGAATGTTTTCTTTGAGTAAAATGTTCTATCTAAAGTATTAAGAGTACTTCCCCTTCAGGTGGCATTACAAAATTCCACCCTGTATATCGATGGCAAATAAATCATTGACCTTTGGTGAGACTTCTACAGGCGAAGATGATAGTGATGATCTTTTACATCTCAAATCAAGGATTAATTATTCAATAAAATCACAAGGATCGCTTTGAATAGTCTTACAAACTGGCACTCTACGTGCCAGTTTGTCGCGACCAGAGTCCAGAAGAACAGGCAAGAAACTAGGCCTGGATCCTACTAGTTTTTATATAGTTCTAGGATACTACAGAAATCGTGATTTTTATGAATTCCATTGTTTTTGAACATTACATTTTCTGCCTTAAATCCTCATATTAATCATCATCAACATATATCAGTCCACTGCTGGACGTAGGTCTCTCCCAAGACAAGCCACTGAGCCCGCTCTTCGGCTCATCTCATCCAGTTTTTGGCAGCTAAACTTTGCAGATCGTCACTTCATTTTGCCGGAGCCGCTCTAAAATGTTGATGGTTTTAAAATGATGTATGAAGACTTGCAACGTCGAGAAACGTATCGTATACTGGGTACGTATCTCGTTAGGTGATAAATTCCATTCATAGTGAAAGTTTGGGGCCAGGGCGGAGGGCGGCCGCCGCTCTAATTAATTGCGCCCACGTCTATTTTTGGCATCCAAGGACGCTCCAACGTGACCAGAAACAGCAATCTAAGTCCAAATATCCCGAAAAATTTACATTTGATCAGTGATTTTGACAAATCAAGCCTTTTCTACCAAAATCAGTGAATTTATTGATAATTAGTAATAATTCGCAGACGTGCGTATTTTACGTAAAGATTATATTATGATTATATTATGGTGTAATATGCGTTAGACTGGACATACTGTAGACCCATCACTGTTGGCAATATAAAAATTTCACTAATACGCATAAATATGTGAATACGCGTGATACAAAAATGTAGAGGTTTTACATTTATCAAAGGAATTAATGTATAAAACTCTCCAGTTTTCTGCGATCATAAAATCTACCTCAGATTAGCAACATAACATTTTATCCTGTGGAATGTAAAGTAAGGAATAGAAGGTAAGTAATGTAAGGTACCCTTTAAATCTTGCATTCAATAGAGGCCATTTAGTAGGATGTCACTCCATTTGGCCCAAATAGAGCCATTCGAGCAAAGCCCAGACTGGGAATAAACTGGAAGCTAGCCAATAAAGGATATTTATTCATATTGGACATTAGTATATGCAAACTTGTACAATTCTAATTTAAATTCATTGCATATATAATTGGGAATCGTTGATGAATGTTAGTGGCGTTTTTACGCTTGTTATTTAAATGTTTTGGTAAGAATATGAAGAAATACAACAATACGAAACGAATGTCTGTGAAACCATACTTAATCACTGCTGCAATAAGCTGCACTTAAACGCAATGCTGCTAAACTGGGTGAGATACTCCCAAATCCTCTTGGCTCTGACAAGAAGCCCAAAGGGCTGGCAATAAATATAACTATCGTACACTGCGCGCTAACGCTGCAAAGTTCGACAGTAAAGCTGATGTGACGCGCAAAGTATCTTTAAACGTCTACGTCACTCGTTACGTTTATAATTGTCACATTTATTCGTGCTCATCCACCTGAAATAAGTTGGAACTTAATTGAAATTCAACACTGATTCGTCATCATCCGTATTTTAGTAAATGTATAATTAAATTAATTTTATATTTATAACGGCTATTATCCGATTTTGCTTCTAATCCAAAAAGGTAATTTTGTTATTTATAGGGGAGCGTTTTATTACCTTTTAGGTACAGGGGCGCTAAACACACTACTGTTATGGTCACATATTTTAATATGAAACAGCTTTTGGACGCTGTAATACGTAGGGCATTGTTTTGTATGGAAAAGCTTGCCGAAGCTCTATACTATCTTCCTAGTCTAGTCGGTATAATTCACAAAAGAGACAAGGTCATTGCTTGCGGATTTTGGAGTTACTCATGATATTTTCGTTCTTCGTTTCAGACCACTGACCATTTTATTTTTAAAAACCGATCGAATCGTAATATTCAAATATCTTTCGGTCGAGGTTTGAACCCTCAAGATAAGGATCGGAAGACCACACAGATTAACAATTAACCTTGGTATAGCAATAATTCAGAGGGCGTTTTATTATATTCACCAAACAAAGCCTTGACACATTGCCCTGGCCATTCTATTTGCATGCGAGTCGTAAAATCTTCCCGCGCCTTTACACTCACTGTTAAGCTTCTGACGTAATTTTACTAAGATATTTTTTAAGTATTCGTTACTCAAACTTAGGGGCGGGATACTTTGTAATTTCTTTGTATATTTTTTACGTTATAATAACTTTAGACTGTTCCTACCTAGATACAGACAGTAGTTATAATATGTTTTTTAATCTTTATTCTTTATTCTTTATTGTACACACACAAACATATACAGAAAATATAAACTTAAATAAATTAGATAATTATTCTCTGAATTAAATACCTACAGTTATTTTACTTTATATTTTAGAGAAACGGTTAAATTCACAAGCAACATCACTAGTTTTAAAGTTTGTAATTATTTGTAATTCACAATGAAGAAACAAACCTTTTATAGAAGTTTCTCTTTACTAATTGTGAAGTTATTGAGAGATATAAAACACCTAATTAATAAGCTTATGTGAAAATACGTCTCGCCTACATCAAACGCTGTGAAATGCTTATAATGAAATAACAAAAATTTCGGGCCCGACCCTGCCCGGGGCGTGGGTTGTGGTCCATGAAAACAGCCAACTCTTATGCGCGATGCTGCTAAAATATGTTTCATTTTGCAAACCGCTCTGGAGGGCAAAAGGCGAAGAGGGCGCGAAAATTTCAATAATTAAATTATTTTGGGGTAACATGATTATATATCACGTTTAAGTCGGTTATTCTGTGGTTGAAAATCACGATAAACAAATATAAATAATTCATGGACATTCCACGATCTAGTCTCAAACTAAGCAAAGCTACTATGGGAACTAAATTGCTAATAGTAAGTAATATTAAATATTCGCCTACAACCAAATCACAATGTGGAAACCAATATTTTTATTGATTACTATCAGATAAAGGCGTGTTCTGGACACTAAACCGTATTTTTTTGTGTATAATTTTATGATTAAGAATAAATTAATACAGGCACACACGTATACGTATACAACACAATACGTATTATTCGAATAGTCTCATTGTATTGTGCTGATCACAGACAATGCATTTTGGAGGAATTCACAAAATTAACTGAGAGTGGTTAACATCAGCAAGGTTATAATAGTGTAGCCCGGACCTTCGGTTTGGCTCCTCGCCAGAAACCGCCACTTGAAAACATTGTTACACTGATTTTCCCCGAAATATTTGTGTATATAAGTATTTTCTAAATGAAAACAGCGCATACACACTTTTAATAGAAACTGTACGTAACTGAGATTTTCTTTGTACTTTGTACCTTTTCATTCATGTGAAATGATTGCTTCAGCTTATATTCTTAGGTGCCAGAAAGTTTGTAAGAGTCGTTTTCCTTGAATTTCCTCTCGTTAGAGGATTCTGGTCACGTTTCACGGTTGTTATGGATAGCTCAAACTAATCTCTCTATAAGTTGATTTTTGATAAGGAAAAATAAAATTATCCATGGTAAGTAGGAACTTGATAATATCGTATCGGTTTATCTAATAAAAAGTTAGCGCAGCATGATGTCTTGATTACCATACGTAATAGTGACATAATGTCAACGCTAACTTTTATAAGATAGAGGGTAAGTAATTAAGAGCCAGCATTAAAAATTCAGGGCCCTTCTTATAAAGTGCTGTTTGCTTAGGCATTCAATTTCACAAGAACCCTCCAGTTTTGTGTAAACTTTGAGAGTAACTTTTTATTTGTCAGCTTGTTTGGTAGATAATACTGGTTTGATTGCAAAATATTATGAACCTCTTTTAAAATAATCAGATAAAATTACATGTAATACTAATAAATTTAAAACATAATGAACAAAACCAAATTCAATTCTGTATTAAAAGTTTAATATACCGAACAAAAAAACATCATAATTTGTTTATAATTGGTGGAGTAATCACATAACAGGTAGGTATGGAGTAGATGACCAAAAAGAAGGCAAAAAAATATAATACAAAATATATAAGTAATATATTCTATTTCAAACCAGTTTTTTTCTCATTAGTTCACGAGGAAGTCAAAACTCGTAAAAACGTTTGCCAAAACGGTTTGATAAACTATCGTATAGCTTCGTTAAATGTAGCTGTAAAAGTATATGTTCTTAGTGGTTATATTGGCAGTTTCTTTGCGTTTAGTATATTATATACAAATAACATCTTAGAGTCACAGTAGTTTTTCAGAAACAGTAGTTGGACATAAAGGATGTGTAATAGTTGGAATAGGCAAGCATAAAAATAGGAGCAAAATAAATAAAACGAACAAAAAAACAATGAAAATCGACAAGTAATAAAAGACACACAACACAATATTAAGCATCTACTGATCAGATCACAAGACAATCACCAACTATCAGACATTCAGAAAATCATCAAAATCGATAACCCAGAAAAATTAGTACACATAAAAGGAAAAACAGTTGAAAAAAATAGTAGGTAAATTTAAAAGAAAAAACAGTCGAATTGATAAACTCTTCCTATTTTAGAGTAGTTTGTAAAACCCATTCCTATCAAAGTTCAAAAGTGGTTAAAAAAAACAAACATCGGCTTTTTCCCGAAGCTCACAAGATAATGAATCTGTCAACATTCAAACTCGCGAAACAGGCATCGAGGCTGCATTCGCCTATTTGTATTCCCCATAGACATAGAGAATGGAGCAATTGCCTCTCAAAATTGATATGTGCTGCCAATATTCGTCTCTCAATCTATTTTCTGTAGGTCTGTAAGTCTATGTGGAAATAGACAACTGCTGGCCGGTCGAATGTTCGTCTCTCTCACGCTTTCCCGTCCGTATTTACTTCATACGTGGATCCACGTAAGCGTTCTCTATCCACTAGATAGGGAACGCTTAGGTAATTCAATCTCTGTCTCTATTTTTTATAGCTCTGTGTCTATGTAGAAATAGACAATTAGACAAATGCTGGCCGTACGAATGTTTCGTCACTTTCAAGCTTCACCGCTCATTTACATCATACATGAATAAAGGACGCTCAGCCCATTTTCTATGTCTATGGTTTTCTCATACTCTTGATCCGAACAGTCATTGTTTTTGTTTGTTTTGTACCGGTGAGCTTTAAAACCACTTTTGTTTCGTTTTATGTGAGTGTAACCTTCCAATAGTTGTTTGACGTTTTCTCGATACAATGTATCTTGTTTTTCCTAAAATCGGAGTTATGGCTGAATGCCAGGTTTGAAAAAATCAAATAATCCTCTTATAGTACTGGCATGCGATATATATGCATAGTAAAGTTGAATGAGTAATATACTTATACCATTTAGGTAATAAAAAACTTTTAGCACTACCTATGTACTTACAATTTTAAAAAATGAGACAAGACTTTGACTCTACCTACATAAAATGGCTCCTAAATTAGTTAGCTTGTGAAGTAGCTCGTAACTCACTTTTCTGTAAAAATAGCTATTAATTTATTTTACGCCGCTATCCGGAACTACAAAGGTTTCCAATTTTTACGATATTGAACTTAAGCGTTAGCCATAAATTGTAGCCGTAACATGTAAATTTAGTCGCTACTAATGCGTCTCAGTTAACTAATTAGTTCCAATTAAACTAATCTTAGTTTATATAAATTTTAGGGAAAATTAATTATAGTTTGGATTTTGAAAGTATGTATGCAAACTGATGACCCATGTCTACCACCCAACATGACAAGTCAGCAACCCATCCTTTATGTGCCTTCTATTCATAATTTAGCAAAAAGTGAATTATAATAATGCGCTGTTATACTGACCGGCTATTCTGTAAAAAGTCGGTAGGTACATGTGGATGAATTCGTACATATATGTACCTAAGGCGCTCGAGATGTGATGCTGATTTCGTAGAATGCTAAATAAATGGCTATTTTAACTTTCAAATGAAACGAATGAGTATTCTATAAAAAGAACTCCGCGTTATTCGTGTGGACGGCTGACGCGGGTCGCGCCAAACGAGGACCTCAGCAACCTATCACAGTGAATTTATACCGACTTAGAATCCTGCCTCAGCTATTGAATAATTCACCGCTGTGCCAGAAATCACTTTATAACTTAGGACTCGATATAATTCTTCGATCATCCTCACATTCGTTTGTATGAAAGAAAAGTCTGTGCCCTGCTTTTCTGTGAAATTAGCTGTTGGCTTTAGGCAGTTCATACATATGTATATGAAGCTGTTTGGTAAACTACTGATTGTATTGAGTATTTCTTTGGATTGAGAGTTTTTAAACATATATGTGTAGGTATACATTTACATTTGCAGCATAGATTGTTTCTAGTAATATGATATCATAAATCCTCAAAAAAAAAAAGTAGAAAAAGGTAGCAATCGTGACGTAGATAATTTGATTTCTCTCCGTATAGGTCGATGTCAACTTTATTATTCACGGTTCCACTCATCGGATCCGATTTCACGGAGACTTCTAACGAATGGTATCAATGGTTTTAAAAATTCATTATTTTCCAAACCACTTCCCTAATGCAATTTACTGTTGTCTGTAACTTCGCTACCCGCTGGATGATATAAAGCTTTTATTTTAGCCACATTTCTTATAGAATTTCATTTGTTTTGTCAGAAGTCCGAACACTATGTTTCAAATAATACATTTAGTAGGACTATCACTGTTGAATTGATCGTGTTTGTATTCAATAAGGTTTTAGAAACAATACGGATCCGAATGGGATAGCGTAAAAATGGAATAAGTGATGGTCACGGGAGACTAGGAGTGAGTAGCTCCAACAATATCGAAGGGAGAATGGATTGTGAAATTTGTATGAGCTCGTGAGCATTCTGCCTCGTAGACTACAGAAGTAACACGGATCGTCGAACATACTTGTAGGCACTCACATAATTACTAGGTATTATATACTAAGTTGTATTTTGGAATATGCAAATGTACATAAGTAATTTTCAACCGATTTTTAAAAAGGACGTTCTCCTCTATATGTTCTATGTTGGAATGTATTTTAGTCCTGATGGTCAAGATCTGACCAGAAGTTTTTTAACCATTAATAACGCAAAGTTTAGACGGTTTTCTGTTGTTTTTGTAATTTTACTTTGGTCTCCTTAATTTACTTGGTTTTAAAAGTATTTCTAAAAGTAGGCTTTTAGAATGTGATTTCTGAGGGCAACATTATTTTGAGTGGGGTGCGTGAATGGTGTGGTTAGAATATGTACCATAGATATTATAGCAAAATGTAAACAACGAATCAATTTAAACATGTTTTGTATGGTTAAAAGCTTTTAGCGCGTGAGCTAGAATACACAAATAACTTGGCGGAATGGAAATTCCATAAGCAACGACATATTGCACAGCTTGCGTGAATTGTTTGTAGCATGTAGACTATGTAGAGTGTACATACGTGTATGTATTATAATGGTTTCTGAGGCGCGAGTTGGCGCGTGTCCCTAGCCTCGACAATGCACCATATGCTCAGATATTGTATGTACCCAACAACAAAAGCTTCGGCTTCTCTAGTTATTGTAGTCCTGACTATTCACGTGCGCTCTTCATGTAAATGTATTTGATATCTATGTAGCTAGCAGATTGTGTTAGTGAACCGTGTATTGTCAGAACCGATAGTGGATAACGCCAGTAGGTAGGTAATTCCAATTTTGGCTGGGAAATTTCCAACTGGTTCAGTGATTTAATACAATTAGCGGACATAATTAATTGTGCATTGGAATCTGTTTAATTGAAAATAATGGTTGGCAACGGCTGTTGATACTTTTCAATTTATATATTAACATTTTCATCCAGATTCATTTGAAAGTATTGTTGTGTATTATTTGTTTTTTTTTATTTTGTTTTATAATTCGGATACCCAACACGTTTTTGAACTTTACATTTTTAAGTACTAAGCATGGAATAACGACAGAGTGTTCCCTTATTTACAGGGTACCACATTGTGCTTGACAATAAAACGGACAATAAAATTATAATATAATTATCAAAATATGTATTATTCTATTTAGAATGGAATAGAATAATTAATTGCAGTTATTATTATAAAACTTAATTAAAATAACTGAAAATGGTCATCACTCAGCTTGTGCTGGTGTTAACTATTGGGCTCTACACCAGCGCTAGTTTTCAGTAATGCCAAGAGAAGATTTGAAGAACTGATTTCAAAAAGATGAGATAAAAGAATGAGTTGTTGTTTCAGGACTCACAGCGGCGTGGTAGGAGCGCTGGTGACCATCGCGCGGCCGCTCCTGTGACTAGCCCGGGTGCTAGTCAACGGCACGGGCGGCGGATTGTAAGTTATTCATAATGTTTGTTATTAAGGTGATACGTCTCGCTCTAGCGGGAAATTATTTTTTTTTTGGGTTTTTTTATTGTGTCTGAACTGTTATAAACACTTTTATAATTTAGTAAGTTAATATAAAGAACCAATCCCAAAATTATTGTTTATGTTCGCGTAAAAGGTATAACAGTTCAGCCACAATAAAAAAAACCCTAAATTTAATTTCCCGCTAGAGCGAGACGTACCTATCACCTTAAAACATATTTATACATATACAATTATACTACGTTTCTATTAGCAAACAAGGTCTATATTTTTTCGTCAAAATGTTTTTTTAATCTCACAAACCAACTTACAGTAAAAAATACAGAAGAAAATAGGTTTTCATGGTTCATTAGCGCTTTTGGCAAATGAAAATATTTGCAGCTTTGTATACAAACAGAGCGATTCTGAAAGGTTTGTTGTGTAATCGCATTAGCTTTCAAATATCGACGATATTATTCCGATCGAATTCTCTTGAATTTAAAAAACATCGAGTTCTGTAGAGTTTTTTCAAGCATCAAAACCAAATCATTTTATGCAAAATACTTAAATTGTGTGGATCGGAGTAAAATGAGATTGAGGATACTTATACCTACAGGTAAATGTAATAAAAAACCTGACCAAATATTTAAAACCCACTTTCCAAGTTAGTAGGTAAAGTAAATCGGTCTAAGTCAAACTACTACTTTACTATAAATATATACCTACTACTAGGTACTTTGCTCACAAAAGGAAAATACGACACTATAGTGACAGACATGTAACAAAGTTGGCCACTTTAATCCTATTATGATGCATCAGCCTTTGTGCTCGGCTTCACTAAACGAGGCTTGTTGCGAGTGTTAGTTATGTCGGGAGCACCATTAAAATCCTTAAGCCGAGTGCCGAGTGCCAAGTGCCCAGTTAGTCCTGTCCTAGCAGTTCATCGTGTGGTGGACATTTAATTAAAAGCAGATTAATAGAAGTAGCAATAATAATGAATACGAGTGCTACAAATGCTAATTAAGTCCAACCTACAATGTTCATTGTGATGCGTCACACACATAGTCAAACATAAAGATTGTTATGAAATGCGACTTGTTATCAATTTAGATGACTACATCAGTAGGTCGTTAGTGAAATACAAATGACTAACTTTGCAAGAGTGCTTCAAAAAAGGTATTTGTTGATGTGGTTTCAGAGGCGTGGGGCGCGGCGCGTGGCGGCGGCGCGGGCGCGGGCGGCGCCATGACGCGGCGCCCGCCACCATGACGCTGCCGCCGCCCGCGCGCCCCGCGCACCCCGCGCACCCCGCCGCGCACCGCGCAATGCGCTACTACCGCATCTGGATCTACGCGTGCAACGGCGCATTGCTGTTGGGCGCGCTTGCCTTCTGCGCGGCGGCCGGTCGCGCGCTTGCGGACTATCGGCGCGCGCTGGTGCCCGGCCTGGGTGCCGCGCAGCCCGGCTTCCTCTACGGATACGCGGCGCTGCCGGCGCAGGCCGGCCTGCTGCAGCTGCTGGGCTGCCTGGCGGCGCTGCGCCTCTCCGAGCGCATGCTCAACGCTTACTGGCTGGCGCTGCTCGCGCTGCTCGTCGGGGACGCCGCCATCGGCGTCTACTGGGCGTTCCGGTTCGAGCGGGTGTGCCGCGAGCTCCGGCCGCAGCTGCGCCTCCGACTCGCCAAGGACTACGACACGGACGTTGAATTTTCCGAGGCCTGGGATCGTCTTCAGAGGGAGCAGCGGTGCTGCGGGGTCAACGGCCCGGCGGATTTTGCGGCTCTTAACCGAACGGTGCTCCCGCCGAGCTGCTGCCGCATCCCAGCGCACACGGCCACGTCCGCCCCCGCTCTGTTCGGCGCCGCCGCCACGGCCGCCACCTCGCTCGCTCCCTTCACTCCGGTGCACTGCGCTCCGCACACGGCCGCCTGTGCGGAGCGCTTACTCGTCTGGCTGCGGAGAACGGCGGATGCGCTGTTCGTTCTAGGATATTGCGTCATTGCATTTTTAAAACTGTGCTTCCTCGGAATCCTCCGGTACGAAATTAAAGAGATGATTCAGAAAATTAGAATACTGCGGAGCGAGCTCAGCGCGGGCGAGCTGCTCGAAGGCAGTCCCATCCACGGAGGCCCGCTGTCGCAGACGGTGATCGTGAACGCGGTGAACGCTAATGGCGGCGTGCGCGCGCACGGAGGCAGTCCGGAGCGCGAGGCACTGCTGGGGCGCGGCGCCGAGCAGGGTGGCGGAGGGGGCGCGCGGCGCAGCGTGCACGATGAGTCGCTGGGCCCCAAGACCATCAACGGCAACAATAACTGCGAGATGCGCGAGCTGGCGCGCGGCGAGTACCGGCCGCTGGCGGCGGACAGTGCCGCCACCCGGATCTGACTAAGATGTTACCTGGAGCGGCTGTTTGGGCGGCGGTGGCGCTCGTTCCCGGCGGCCGGCGGCGAGGCGGAGCACGTGTGCGTGCGCCGCTCGGCCGCGCGCGTGCGCCTCGACCACCGCCGCCACACCCGCTCCGAGTTCGAGCTGTGAGCTCGACCTCGCACTCGGTTAACACCACTGTCAATTGTGAGAACTTATATTCTCTGTAGAACTGAAATTGAAACTGTTGGACATAGATACAATGTTGTGTGATTGGTAAAAGTTAAAAAGTGTGAGCATTTGTTTGTCGGACGATCTTTGCGTATACGCGATGAAATCATTACCACGAGCGAGGCTTGTGTTTAGTTCCTACGGGTTGCTAAGTCGAGTTGATTCCGACCCGTTTCATATTATGATCTCCTAAATCGTATGTCGCGTCGTTCAGCGTGAGTGTGTATGTGACGTTGCATCGGCCAGACGAGACTATAGCGTAGAGGATAGTCGATGCCGGTTCATGAACAACGACGAGAAGCGATCATGCGGAAAGTTCTAGGTCAAAGAATTGATACATTACGAGTATGTAGCACTGAAAACGGGAATCAATATACAAACTTACTTTGATATTTATATCGTAAGATCAGTTTTGACTGTACCTATACCTACCAATTTTCTAAGCAGCTGTTGTTAAATCATTTAGTTGACTCGTGAGTAATTAACTGACGAATGCTTGCAGTAGAACCTGGCATTCTGCATGGGGTTTATATATTTAAGTTCGTTCTCGCAAGCTGTTGAAAATTCTTGCACTTTTTTTTGTACAAATTCCTTACTGCATAATATAGGTTTTTATGTGAGTTACCTAGTTTGGTAAAGCAGAATTAAGATTTTCTACTAAACTTCAATAACACCAGAGGTCAATTATGATTTATATGTTTACTTAGACGATTCTAATATCAACCCGTAAGTAGTCGTATATAAATAGTTTTAACTATATCCTATTGCACGTACATCCTGAACAGTATTCATAGCTGTACTTTAGAATATTACTGCTTTATTTAGCAACCCAAACGCGAGTTAGATTTAATTTTAATACTTAGGAAGTACTTAATTAATTTTGTATTTAGGTTTAATCAGTGTATTAACCGTAAAATAGCCATTGTTCTTTATAAATAGGTTACATTGGTCACGTCAGTATAGTCAAATATTTGTTCGCTTTGCTGACTTTTAAGAAAACTGCAAGTTTTATTATAGGCTAGTATTTTGGGGCTGGCGGCACACCCAATGCATGGTCTTTTGGAGACTAACCCATGCTAACTGGCTAACTACATTATTTTATCTTGCATTCATTAATATTGCTCGTTTTATAAATAAATATACATAATTTGTACATGTGTAGTATGCGAGTAATCGTGCATGGACAGATTTACAAACATAGTACTGATATGAGCTTATTGACGTAGTGCCTACAATTATATGCTTACAACAGTTTAAAGTGAAAACAGACAGAACTAAGCTATCACAAAAGTTACAGCCGTATGTGAACTGTAAAATTAACTAAGTAATCAATATTAATTCAACCTAAAAGTAACAGTGGAATAGAAAAGTAGTTTCAAAGAGATTGCGCGACAGTCAGAGCGCACATTTAAAAAAATCAATAAAGACAAGTAATGTACTCGTATTTAGGTAAATAATAAAGGCTGTGTCATATATAGGTGAAACCTATTGAAGCAGTGTGCAGGGACTACCAGGTGTACGCATATTGGAGCCGAAGTCGCCGAGCTCAGCCGACGGGTGGTAGGTAGCTAGTTGTTCACGTCATTCAGTTGCTGCATGAGTATGATCATGATCGACCCAATATTGAAATACCTACATACATATTTGTACATTACGAAGTAAATTTATAGATTGTATTGTATTGATGGGTATGGAGTTATGTTCGCTTAGAGTAGGTATAATATTTTGTGAATTTATGCAGAAACATAGTTTTTTAATATTGTTGTCACATAAATAAATGTACCAATCTTATAAAATTTGTACCTATATTCGGAAAGTTGAATAATTTTTAGCTAGGATCCAATCTAAGTCCTGCATTTCTTCCAAACTATAAAATGACATGTGCCTTGGCTTATAAAATTGTATAACTGATGTTATGTTTATTGTAAACTAATGATTTAATTGAAATATACTCGTCTCTGATGTGCTGCCTACTAATATGTTGTAATAACCTTTACTAGAGTTTACCTACTTACCTTAAGAACTGTATAAGCTTTCACTACAATTACCTACCTATAGATGCTACACAGTAACTCTGTCTCAGAAATAGAACGTCTAAAGTTCTACGGTCTATTTATCTATCTAATTCACATTCATCTTAAATAGCAGTATAAGCTGCCGTTATTCTTATCAAATAGATACATGTTACTGTGCTTCATCTAGGTATAGCTTTGTCTGAAAACTTTGGTCCCATGACGTGCATGAAAACTGCATAAAACTAAAATTGATCTATAAAATTCTATGCAGACTTTAGCCGTCATTTTGATTAAATAATTAAACCAAAATTGATGTACATAACAGTTAGGTAAACCCTATTTTATTTTGGGTGACATATTTTGGTTCACCTAATGTCGGTCCTTATAGATACTTTCCGGCAATTTGCCTCGTCCAGTTACAGTTCATTTTCAAAGAATATTTCTAAAGAATATATTGAAGTAAATAAACTAAAAAGTATTATTCTAATATCTACTATGAAGTATGAAGTCTGAAGTAGAAGTATGAAGTCGTTTCATACGAGGCTATAAACTCAAACAGGGCCAGCTTGTCGTTTTATCTTTTAAGTAAATCTACTGTACTAACTAATATGGATCGACAAATTGCTTCATTGGCCTACTCAATACCTATTGCACGAGATTGACGACTGGACGAGGTAAAACCGTATCTCTTTTGTTTTAAAGACGTGTTTATGTAGAGTTGTTGCAACTTTCCGAGGGTACGCACTAGGCGACTGAGAGCTAAATATTATCATAATAAATGCATTAAATAAAGAGTTTGTTAAAATGTGGTCTTATTTTATTTTATTATGATTCTTATAAGTATCTAGTTTTATCACCCGGCATTTATGTACTAGGATAACTACTCACGTGAACATCCTCAGTTGTTCTATAGGTCCTGTCTACATTGGCTCCGCCGATAACAAGTACGTCGCCATCTGCTTCACCCGCGGCTAGCAATGGCAAATCTTCATCCTCTTCTATGCAAACTTTAGAGCGCCTTTCACATGAAGTGTGATATTTTCTAAAACCACTCGGTTTAGAAACACCAAAACCGATATTGAGCGCTCCTAATGAGGCCTTTTCAAGTTTCTTGTACTGCACCGCAATGTCAGCGCCGACTCGGGCGTTGTTCTTTATTAGAGCGATGTCTGCGAGTCGTTAAGTAAGAAATTGTAGCAATTAGTTTCAGTGCTATCATTTAGAACGTTGGCATTTCTTCACATTTAATTTACGACAAAATTACGTAGTAACGAGCGGACCAAGGTTTCATTAAGGATTTAATGGGTGCCAAATTGTTCTGTACGCATTGAAGAGAGACTTGACATAGGTACAAATAATTATTTTTGTATATTTTTATGGAAATGTGGAGGATTTCTCATTGCTCTACGAAAAAAGCTATTTACAGAAGATAGAGTATAAACCTACGTGCCGAGATACTTGAAATACATTCCATTAGTCTCTTACCCTAAGGAATAGGTATATTTTATTATTTATGGCAGCCTTTATAAGTCGTAAAAGGATACTAGCATTTAGAGAGGCTCCGTCTGTAGCTTTTGCCACCGCAGCGAGAATAAACGGTGTCACTTCTTTTCCATGTATTTTCTTCTGTTTCGCGTCGTCCAAAGCTTTACTTATGGCTTTCTCTATCTTTTTCTCTACAAAAAACATGTATAATGTATATATGTATATATATATATATATATATATATATATATGTTAACTATGCTGATTAAACTTGTTATTATAGTTAAAAAACGTGTAGTATTTTGAGCTCTTCAATTGTTTTGCAATAATGGTAAGGTAAATATTTTTTCTTACATCTGGCTATAAAGAAGTTGTTAACACAAATTGAAGGGCAGAGCTATTTAGGGATAAACTTTTGTAATTCGATGTTTGCTTTCCAAACAAAGTTTCTACGCATAAACTTCAACCATCAACACATCCATGAAATGAGCAAGCGAATGTTAGTAGTCCATAAGTCGTCATAATGAGAATAAAGTTACAAAAGTTTACGAAGTTTCTTCTACCATTAGCTAAGTATTTAGTGGCAGGAAAAATGAGAGAGCAAACATTGAAAATATCATTATTGATACGGTAGACGTTATTATTTATCCTGCACTGTCGTAGTAGACAAAATCAATCGATGAAGAAAGCATCAGACAGATTTCCCAGTTCCCAGTTGCAAAGTATGGTTATCGTCAATTGGTGTATTGCAAGTAATTGAAAGTCATATAACGAAGAGAGTGCTAAGTACTATCTTATAGGTTAGTGGTTTTACAGAGTTAGTTTGTCATAGATCATTAACTCGAAGACTACATTTTAAGTTCATCATACCATCAGCAGCATATTCCTCTGGTATGGGAACAGCAACCACGATGCCGGAGCTAAGGCCCAGTGCACGCGACGCGTGTAAAACGCGCGCGGCTTCCTCCGAGTTCGAGACACGGTGTGGAGCGTGATGTCCTGACCGCGGAGTATAAAATGCTGGGAAGTCTTTTGTATTTCCGAATGTGCAAACGCATACACCTTGAGTTTCCTATGAACATAAGAAAGAGCTTCATGATATTCCTAATTCAGTTTGCAATAAACATGTTAGAAGGAAGACACAAGTAAGTAAATAAATAAAATTAATCAGTAAATATTCTCGAACAATTCACACATCACACTCTAGTCCCAAACTAAGCAATGGGAACTAAATTGCTGATTGAATACTTATATACATTTTTTTTGTATTTACATACGTAGAATAAGTACAACAAGTAACACCCAAACACAGAACAAATATTCATGTTCATCATACAAACATTTGTTCTGAGTGGGAATTGAACCCACGAACCACAGCATGGAAGGCAGAGCTACTACCGACTGAGCTGTGACGCCTGTCACAAGTGAAGTAGTTTATGCATTGTTTAAATCTAGGCAATGCTTTAGCGTTTGGGCAAAAGCATATTTGAACAAGTATGGGTATCTTTCAAGCTAAATTAAGTAGGTACACTGTAACTAAATGGAATTCCCAAAATGCATTTATGTATGACGTAGCATATGCAGCGAGAGGTTTTAGGTCGTAAGAAAATCACAGTATAAGTACATCTTTATAAAATACTCCTTGACCCGGTTTCGACAAGCAAAAAACTAATGGTCCCCATGGACCAACATCTCGACCCGAAAGGATTAAATCCCTACTACCAAGATGTATAGGCAGATACGATGTACTTTGTGACCCTGCAGGGTATAACCCGACAGTAACTTCAACATGTTGAAGTTACTGTCGGCTCGTTCTTGTGAGCCGGAATGATGAGGTGACGACGCACGGGTATTATTGGGTCACATTCCCAAAAACCTTTGCTATGATAATGATATTTATGCGAGGCCTCTTTTTATTATTTCACCTCTTCAAAAACTCAGTTGGGGTCACCGTGGCCGAGATGTATGTTTACGATTATTTGGTTAGAATTTTTACCGTCTAAACTAATATTTTTTTTTGTTATAAAGCATCATTTTTGTTATAAAGCATCACTGCTGAAGTCAGTATGTGAGGCCTCAGTATTTTATTTGATTAAATAGGATACTCCACACGAAAAAATAAACACTACGATTAACAATAAGTTGTGTTTGACAAAAACTTACTAAGTATTCAAGGGTCCTTCCAACATCAAGGATAGATTTGACACCACCGCATACCACCAGGGTCTTGCTGCGGCCAAGTTCTGTCAAATCAGCTGACACGTCCAGGGTGGATTCTCCTTGTCTGTGCACGCCACCTTAGGAGATAGTTATCTGGTTACAATTTATTAGCCTTAAAACTTTACCCAACCGGACCCTATTCCTAAGATTCAATAGTTTAGCAGCTTTGCTTGTGCGCCTTATAAATCTTGTGTATGGACTTGGTAAATGTGGACAGTTTACAAACGAAGGCGGAAAGAGTAAAAACTCAGCATTTAATTAATTCATTATTTTTTTTTATAATATCGATTTACATTTTGCTCGCAAACAGGGTAGTAATTCTAAGCTACTTATCTATTTACTCCTTATTTTAACAATTTCTCTCTATTTACATATTATTCCTCATAACATATGCCGACGCTTTATGAATTCTGAAATAGAAGGCGAAGGCTTTATTTAATCGACACAGAAGAAGGATACGACGGCTATTTCCTGAATTTAATATTTTCCCAGTCGTTTTGAAATATAATATTTAAATCGCAGACTTTGAATAAGATTTACATTTAGACTGCCGCGGCACGATTCGTTGATACATATCTTTAAGACATTGAATAAGGCGCCGGCGGAGTCCCCACGCGTTAATTTATAATTTTGCTAGGCATTAAGAAGACGGTATTAATTGGTGATGGAATAATTTTATGGGGCCGGGACAGCGTAATCAGTTAAAGTGGTAATCGAAGTAGGTCGGCTCGGCAGACAGAGGAATTCCAACGGCAAGCGAGCAGCGCGGCGAAGCGAATAGACGTTTGGAGGTGGGTGACAGATCGCACTCCACACTGCGGAATGCCTTGGTAATTACATCGACAGTTTAAATAATAAATAAATATTCACCATCATTTCGCACTAGTCCCAAACTAAACAAAGCTATGGGAACTAGATTGCTGATAGAATACATAAATGCATATTTTTTTTTAATACATAGTATCATCCAGACCAGAACAAAGATTGTTCAAAGATCATACAAACATTTGCTCTCAGCGGGAATCGAACCCACGGAAGCACGGAAGGCAGAGCTACTACCAACTGAACTGTGACGCCTGTTTAGTACACACAGTCATAAATGCGCTACAGTAAACGATGGATTGACCCATAATGTTCGTTGCCTAAATCCAAATCGCTCTGCTGCTCATCAAACGGGATAAATTAAGTATTTACGGTACGTTCGCTAATACCGATTATGATCCAAAACGGGGATAAAATGATTTACATTCCTAAGCACCAACGAGTTTTGGATAGTCGGTTGTGTTTATTATTTTTTCTAGTTACTGGAAAAAAAAATCTGGAGACAACACCTGCAATATCTTTATTACGATACTTATGCTACTTTAGTGATGCAATGCCAATTTTTTGGTTTCACCTATCAAGGCTAACTGGTAGAAAATACTATAAGCGTTAGGCTCTATTTTTGTACAATCTCCGTGATTTTTCAATAGCAAACTACTTCTACATATTTAAATATCATATCAGCAGCGATATATTTAAATAAATAAATCTAATTAAGCTGGAAAAACAACAATGACGACACTGATATACAACTTCCTGGAAGCCTCATTAATTTGAAAAATCTTAGTAATAATAGTTATAACATTAAAATAATGCACTGTTGAAGAATACTACTCAGTATATTTGCATTCTTCCAGTCAACCGCCTTGGAAGTTACACCGGGTAATGCAATGGCACTCTGTTTTCCATTACACAACTGAAAGCAATCTACACGCAGGTACAGTCAGCAGAAACAAATGAAGATTACATAACTCGTACCGTAATTTTATGTGTATTTGTAATGTGTTGTACCTGTGTGTTGTGTGTCAAATAAATGTCTCTCTCCCTCTCTCTCTCTCAATTTATAAAAATAAGTCAATTTACTGTAGTTATTTAAGTTTTTATAGATCTATTCTTGCAGTATCGCCTACGTGAATAATATATGTTGGTTACGGGACGAGATATACTCGTTTTTAATCCGAAAGTTGTATGATTTAGTAATTTAGTAATGTCATTTATTGACATAATTATGCAACTGCGTCAAATTACTATTAGATAAAAAAACATGAAAAATCCTTTTGTTATTCTGAAATTAATTAATCAGAAAAAAAAATAAGTAGAAGATTTTTATTTTTTTTACAAGATTAAAGTAGATTTAAGTATAATTCAGTTAAAACGGTATGTTGTATCTTTTAAGCACGTCATAGTTTGAAAATAGCATTTTTTTAATATAATAAAAAATATGTTTTGAAATATCGATGCCCTAAAACTTTAACAGTGTAATTGTTAGATAATCTTTTATTTCACTTTCCCATTCTAAGGCTAGGAACAGATGACCGCGCGTAGTCGCGCGTCGCCGCGCGGTTGGAGCATTCACATGACGGTATTTGTATGGGAGCGCGCCGCGCGTTGCCGCGCGGTACCGCGCGGTCATGTAGACGATAATTACCGTTTATATTGATCTTGTACCGCGCGGTTCGTAGACCCGCGCGGTACCGCGCGATCATCTGAACCTAGCCTAAATACCCTGTAAACATGAAACTACTTTACCATTCGTGTTTAAAAAAAAAGCAATGTTTTATAAAGTTTTTTTTTGCGCACGATGCTAATGTCGCTGACTGTACCTGTGCAAGGGCTCGTGGGATTGCAATGGTTTTCTTTTAAATATTTGATGCATAAAGCAATCTGGATCTCAAGAGCAAACTGATAAGGTTTATTATTGAACCAGTTATTTTAATCTTGTGACCTTATTCTCGTAGCGATATTTTTGTTTTGCTGTTTATAGTCTAGCTAGTTCAAGTTTATGTTACCATTTATGTGTTTTCATCGTAAAACTAGATTGATTTATAGTCAAAAGTAGAACTACACTGCGCGGTAATGACAACTCGACTACGTCGCGTAATGTTTCTCTTGCGGTTCATTTTTACTATTTGATCCAAAGCATGCTCTGAAATATTTACACAAGTAGTATTTACATAAGTGAAATTAGGTGGTCTATCAAAAATGTAGTCCTAATAATAGCTTCAATCGTCATTAACAAATAATACTAAAATCGCATATTTAAAGATGTAACTTAATAAGGGACTATTCTCAGAAATAACTTAAATAAGGGACTATGTCTGAAATGTGACCTATCCACAAAAAAATATTTTCGAAATCGGTCCACACTCTGCGAAGTAATCGCCTAAATACGAGTACAATAAAATAATCAGTCGAGTTGACAACCTCTTTTTTGTATTCGGTTGAGAACAGGGAAATACAGCACATACCTATACCACCAGTTACGAAGATTGGTATATCAGCGAGTTCAGCCGCGATAATAGTTCCAGCTACAGTGGTGGCTCCATCTAATTTAGCAGCAGATACCAGAGCCAGGTCTCTTCTTGAAGCTTTGACAACGCCTTTGGCTTGTGACAGGTACTGGAGCTGATCTGCACTTAGCCCGACTGTTAGTTGACCTTTGAGGATTGCTATTGTCGCTGGGATTGCACCCTGTAGATGGTAATAAATAAAAATAAATAAATAAAAAGAACTTTACAAAAGGTAATTCTTAAAAGGCGGTCTTATCGCTTGGCGCGATCTCTTACCGTAATAATAATGTTATTGTAAAATACCTCTCAAAGTATTTCATCTATATTTTAACGGTCTATCTTATAAAAAGTTAGCGCAGACTTAAAGTATTGATTACCATAATATCTACGTAATGATAGCATAAAGTCAACGCTAACTTTTTATAAGATAGGGGGTATGGATATAATAAAAGAAGTACGAATAAAAAATAGTATACTCCTTGTTGTGTTTATAAGCAAACGCTACTAGTAACACAAAAGTATTTATAATATAATGATTATACACGCATCCGATAAATACCCGTGTGCACCTTCATATGGGTATTTATCGGGTACGCGTTTAGGTATAAATCCAGGTATATACCCATCCATGGTACTGCCACTGTAGCAGGATGCTACGGTGCGTCTACGAGACTGCTACGCAATTCGTAGCATTTTATAATCACGTTATTGAATAGAACAGAATAAAACTTTACTTTTTTTATTTCGTTAGCACAAAAATAATTGTGTTTTGTAAACAGCACTGGTTACTTACTTTATACTCATTATTTCTAGAATTTGTGATATATATTTCAGTGAAGTAGGATCAATAACGAAGGCATGTAAAAAAGAAGTCAGTACCTGGTGCCTTATGATATTTTCCACTTGTACTGCAGTCTCCAAGTTTTTGGGGTACGGCATCCCATGAGTGATGATGGTGGACTCCAAAGCCACTATTGGCTGACCCTTAACCTTTGCTTGAATAACTTCATCAGAGAACACGATTGGCGATGATTTACTATATCTTCGGCAAAATCTGATCAGCCGGGTACCCCTTGACATAGTATGTTTCAGTAAAAATGCCATTCCGATACCTAAAATAAGATTGGGTTCGTTAGCGACGTCTAAAAATACATTGGTATTAAGATGAACGGTTCGAATAAATCGTGGGAGTAAACGCTACTATGAAAAACAATAAACGGTGATTCGCTTGTGTTATTTGAGGTACACTGCGCGGCCGCCATATAAATTGTGCGTCATCTCTCGTGAATTGTACACTTCAGCCGCAATGTAACTGAAAACTGGAAAAGTAACTGTTGTCTACCGTTTTGCGTGGTAGAGAAGCTTGTTATTCGGTTCGATTCGAGCTGGGTGCTGGTCGGTCGCAATTTACTTTAGTCGGCACGTAGTTACGACCATGAAATTGACTCGTTCTGTTATTACGACTTTAGAACTGGTTCGACGTTTTATTTGTCTGATCGTAAACATTATCTTAGCTTTAGACAACGTGTTCTGAACTTTCTAGCTTACGGTGTATTGTAAGCTAGATAGCTGTTAACGACGAATGTACAGTTTTCAGTTTTATGCGCAGTTTAAGTACCTTCCGAATTTAAGCATACATTTCTTTGAAACCGCTAAAGCTTTAACCTCTCAAAAATATTGAAAAACGTTTTGTGTTTTACATTATGACCTACGTCCAGCAGTGGACTGCTATATTAGGTTGATGGTGAATGAAAAATCAAGTCGCAAGTTTGTTTGTGAATGAATATATTTTTAATGATTACAAAAAAGGGACCTTTGCCCAGCAGTGTCACAGTATAGGTTAAGAAAAAATAAACTGACTAACAGCCGGTTTCTCGAACGATGATCAACGAAAAAATCAAATAATTACTATGTGTCAAACTCGGATCAATCGTGATTTGGGCTTCCAGAAACCGGCCGTTAGTAAATGAAAACGATTTTTTATCTTTTAACTCTAACCACCATGATAATGCTAGTTAATTAATACCGTTATTACTGTCAAATCTCAGACTTCTCAAAGCATCAGTAACATTCTTGATTAAATTAAATGCCGCCAAGGATTTACTTTTAATCTTGCGAAATTTTGTTCATCACTATTATAATATAATTTGATTCTACAAAGCCATAAAGCCTCTTTAACATAACTTTTTCACATATTTTGGAAAAATAACTAGGTAATATTATAAAACTAACGAAAAAATCTAATTATTACTATGTGTCAAACTCGGATCAATCGTGATTTGGGTTTCCAGAAACCGGCCGTAAGTGTGTGATAGGATAAACAGTAGATCGTAGCTCGACACTTTTGATGGTGGCTCTGTTCACACTCGAACATTAATCAATGTCGACAAGTCTCTAGTTAACTTCGAGAATATATACCTGGTAATTTTTACAGCTCAAATAACCAGGGTATTTGATCACAAAAATGAAACCATTTTACGTAGAACTTGTTGTAACCCAAACCGAAGTTATATTTTAAGGTAGTGTATGAGGAATGTATAAGGTTTTAAAAATGGTGGAAAGAAGCAAAAGAAAGTGAGAAATAGATGAATTTGGGATTTGCCCAGTAGTGGGAGGATGTAGGTAAAAAAATAAATTAGGAATTTTCGAATCTGTGTATTGTATTAGGTCCCTACTCAATCCCTTAGATGCAGATTATACGTGCTATTTTTATGCTAAGTTGATAATTAATAATCTAATTAATAATTTCAAATTATTTCTGGGCGTCTAGTCGAAGCGACGCGTGACCCGAGGGCTGGTGAGTATCTGGCCCAACGTATCAGCATTGCTATTCAGCGCGGCAATGCAGCCAGTGTCTTGGGTACGCTTCCGATTGGTACTGATTTGGATCAGTTGAACTATCTATAGATCGTTTGCAACGGTCTGTAGATAGCTCAACTGTTTCTTATGTATTTTATATGACTATGTACATTTTGTAAATACTGTATAGTCGTAAGTTTGTTTGAGTATTAAATAGATAAATATTCACGTACTTTTCACACATTGCGTTCTGTTCTCAAATTAAGCAAAGCTATGGGCTTATATATATTTTTATTAATCCGGTATCGATACTCCGAACAAAGTATTGGTGTCTTCCAATGCTCCATCTCAGATAGACGACACGACATGGGTGTTATGTCGTATCGCGTAGTGTCAAAAAAACCGTAACCTAGGAACATTGCTTAGAGTAAATAGTAAATAGCAACGCACAAGGAGAATTTAATTTCGCCGATGTCACCATGGAGAAGTTATTGTTTTTTGAACTCCTTTACAGACTTACAAAGGAGTTTTGTATCGGCTTAACTGTCTCCGTTACCTAGCAACGGTATTTACATGTCCAAATTGTTTACCTAATTTGACTTTGACAACCGTCACATAATTTTGTTTATTTATTTGTGAACGTTTTCAAGCAATGTTTTCATAAAGTATCTGCATATTTTAATAAATCGTGTTTTTATCAACTGAGTCTGCGTTCGTTTATTGGTAAGTACTTTTGAAAGAGCATGATATTCTTATACATACTTTTAAATTCCGCAGTTCTAGTAGCTCTAAGGTCCTGGTTTAGAAAATTGTATTACGTCTTTCGATACATTTGAATGCCTATTCTTTACTGGAAAAGCAATTCCAACATTTATCAGTTCAAAGTGGAATTTGCAAGTTCGGAAAACCAGTTAGCGACT
The DNA here is from genome assembly GCA_932527185.1 of Ecliptopera silaceata. NCBI lineage: Eukaryota > Metazoa > Arthropoda > Insecta > Lepidoptera > Geometridae > Ecliptopera > Ecliptopera silaceata. Next base: position 6,226,099 of record OW052193.1, on the reverse strand, counting down.
GCAAACACGAATGCGGAAGTTTGAATCTCAACAATGTCTGAACAGAATCAATTCTACTCTTTGGCAACTGCTATGTTTAATAGAGTTCTATTGTTATGACTGTAGGCAAACATTCTGTAATATGTAACTAGTGGTTTTTGAATCAGACTAGGTTATGCATGTCTCCAAATTTTCTTGCCCATTCTTTTAGTCATAGGTCGTGAGGAACTGGCACATAAAATCTCCTAGTGACAATTATAAATGATGCTTGTTATTTTACTCAATAAAGTATTTATGTCTATGACTATCCCAGTCATATCCATGCTTATGCTTGGTTTTAAATATTATTCATGTTTTTCTTCATGTTACAGTTTCGTGTTCTGTTATCATCAATATTTGTGAAAACCTATTATTTGCTGGTCAGATTCCTAGACTAAAACTATATTAAGTGTCAAAAGTTATTAATTTTCCTTCAAAATGAATAATCATTTATTACTTAGTAAAGGTTTCTAAAAAAAACTGTCTAGATCAACATGGCGTGGGGCCTCCCAAAGCTGCCTGGCTTGACATTCTCCGATCCGACGAAGACCCAGTTCCACATGAGAAGCTCTCTGCGGTACTACCAAGGGCACCGCTTCCCCGACACCTTCCTCCGAGGACCAGGAGCCACTGACACTGATGTCGACAGCAACGCCTTCGCACTGCCCGATGATTCAGTCAAGTAATTTTATTGAAGTTATGCGACGTTCCTAAAATAAAGTAAAGTAAAGGTAAAAGTAGTAAGTAGCGGAAATAATATTGTATACTTTGTTAGTTCTACGTTTCAGTGAACAAGTGCTTCACACTGAGCAGACAATGTCCTTGTTGAGAGTAAACAAACTGAAAACATGCGAACCGTAAATACCCGTAGTGCGTAGGTATTTATTTACTTTCACAGTAGGTAGGTAAAAAAAACAACTTCAAAAATGTCATTTCATACCTTTAAATCCCGTAGGAGTAGAATATAGTTTAAATAGACAAGAAACAAAATTTCTAAAACATAACTAAAGTTTAAAATTGTTTTGATGATTGAGATCTTAGGCGTTCACTTTCGATATTACTGAGAATCCAAGTTCACAGCTGTATTTACCTCGCTAACAGTCAAATTGGGACGAGAAGATTATAATTTATTTAATTATAATTAAAACTATAAGGGACTCCAAGTGACTTTTGGCATTTCATTGAAAGGGAAACAGTTTGCGAAGTAATTCAAAGGGTGAATAGGGTTAGGAATGATCTGTCTATTAAAAGTTGTTCATACGGGCCTCAATTTAGACAGTCGTTCATTACAAGTTTAGTAATTTATGCGCAGACGAACAGAATCCTTAGACGGGTTACTTCTATATTCGTAGACATTTATGTTTTCTCCCTCACGCACATAGCCGCAGTAAAATAAATTACACATTTCAACGAGAGTAAGCGTGGTATATTTTTTGGTTTCTATTTGGCAAGTAATGGAAGTAGTAACAGATAGGTGATGCAGTAGGTACGTTCAACTCTGCTCATTGCTTACTGAATATGTAATGACACGTTCAACTCGCACTTGAGCGGTTTTTACATAATGATGGGTTGTGCTATGTTCAGATGAATAACCTTAATCGTTTATGTGATAACAGCTACGACCCATCGCTAACATATGGGCGTGTGAAGCAACCAGCGTTGGCCGCCATAGTGCCTCACTTCGTCCACTACGACAAGCGATGTTTGAACTTCACTGCATTTTTCAAGCAGCCAGTTTACGACAATCCTGACGAAAACTATAGAGTGCGAGTTGTCAATCTCGTATACTTTCTTGAAGATGATACACTGACTGTGATGGAGCCAAGAGTCAAGGTATAGTGACATTATAACAAGAATTCTGTGCTTATTTTTCTTTTCAAAGCACCAATGCGTGCTTAGAATTCTTAGTCGATAGTTCTCAGGAGTGCTAGAGTATCTTTCTAAGTTTCAATTTAATTTCTGTAGCATGTTGGCAGTATATATTGTTGTTATCTTATTATTACCCTGTTGTCAACTACATAAAAGTATCACTGATTCCATTATTCTAAAGAAGCCATCCAAGTTCCTTTTATATCGTGTTGTTTACACCTGCGAACAGCCAGAGCTTCTCTATTTAGTCGACGGTATTGATTTTCTTTTGCTTATTTGTTATTCTTCGTGGACATTGTCGTTGCCACGTGTTTAGTAGATACAACATTATCCTCCTTGCCTTCCCTTCAGTCTCTGTAGTAGACTGAAACAAGAACTAATTTGACGTAGTTCGGATGATTGAATATTAGGGCGAAGGAGAACAGTGGGAGTTTATTGCTTTTAGATTTGAAAAATGATTATTGTTCGGATATTTTTTGGTCCATGAACAGACCTTAAGTACGCATGTTATAATGGATTGGTTTAGATAAGATAGATATATATATAATTATTTATTTGGTGAACACAAAGCTTGAACGCAAAAGCACAAAGCAGAAAATTGACCTTAAAAATACAATAGGTATGGGCACTAACTAGTCTCGCTCTGTGTTGGATGCAGCCAAACAGGTCCTGGCTCAGCTTGGTTTAAAATGAAACACAAACATTCGCTTCAAAAATATGCTGAGAAATAAATGTTATTGTTAATAGAAGTTGAATTAAGTATAATTAAACAACTTCTTTGTAGGTCGTATTATAATTCCGCAACTTATTTGCAATCTCGTTCTAGCCTAATTAACTAAAGAGATGCCCCGCGCTCATTTTTTACTTTAGATATTTATTATCCTACACAGCTCGTGCTACAGTAAAATTATTATAATCTGAAATTAAAATGTCTGGGTTGTATGTCATCGAAATGAACTCGCTTAATTGCTATTGTTGTAACTAGTTTTATAAGCTGCAAAGAGTCAAATAAATTAAAAAAATAAACAATGTGCATTAGCGTTGAAAATCTATGTACTATAGCGGATTATAGTGAACTGGTAGGCGCTTTGAAACGTGTAGAAATCACGCGACAGGGAGAGAACCAAAGTGCAAGTTTACACAATTTTATTTTCACAAAATATGGCTTCATATTTACGTGTATAGGCGCATTTTTATATAATATGATTATTATATAATATTGTCCGGCTAAATGGTCTTAGAAAATAACATAGTAGGGTTCTCTATTGTAACCTGTTAATAAATGAATAATAATAAATATTCACGGACATTTCACCCATCACAATCTAGTCCCAAACTAAGCAAAACTTGTACTATGGGAACTAGACTGCTGATAGAATACATTTTTTTTAAATACATAGAGGAAAGTAACCAAATATGGCATACCATTTTGTTTTTGGGATATAAAAGAAAAACTAAGTATAAATTAAAACATTTTAATGTGTTTTCTAATCAGTTATACATTTATATGTAGTAATTAACAGCCTTTAACCAAAAATATCAGTTGTCAAATTAAATTCTAACACAAAAATCAAAATCACAAATGAGTAACCAAATATGGAATAGGTACCCATATATGGAATATAAGCATAAATCAACATAACAATAACAAAAATGGATATTAAAATCTTTTAGATCAATTAAATGAATATAACATATTGTGATAAATGAAAGAAATTACAGAATTACTTACTTGGAAAGTCACAGATCCAAGTACCAAACTCTGGACCAGCATAATCATAATGTGCCCAGAGCCCACACATCAAGCATTTAATCCAGCTTTCTCCACTTTTATCCATGGAAAAAAGCCTTGAACAGAACATACATTCTGCATCAGCAAAGTCAGGAGGTACTTGGTCCATCAACTCATCATGCTCACTACCATTATTAATGTCCCATAATTAGACACCGACGACTGTCCATATTTGGATTTTTATACTAGTTCAAACTTTTCTAAATATTATTTCAAGTCATAATATTTTAAAGAAAAAAAAACCTAAATTGGTGAAATAAACATAATAGCGATATACTAAATAGTATAACACTTATGTATACAAACATAACAGCTGGTAATACTCATTTATTACTTACCTTTAAAAGTTTCTGCACGACAACAAAACAAAACACGCATGCCACACGTGAAGCGTTCGCGCAACCGACTCGATGGTGTCAGTGTGATAGTTAGTAGACCAAATGAAACAGAAGATGGTCAAGTGTTGCGTTTAATACTTCTAGTTTTAGAGAAATGAAGGGATTCCATATTTGGATACTATTCCATATTTGGTGACTTTCCTCTACATATTATTACATAGAAACACCCAGACACGGAACAAATATTTATGTTCATCACACAAACATTTGCTCTGGGTGGGAATCGAACCCACGACCCACAGCATGGCAGGCAGAGCTACTACCAATAGGTTGTACAAACATTATACAAAAAGAATACCAGTTAAATAAAGTTAATACATCGGCTATTTTCTGGTGTCATTTTATGGTAAATACAATTAAATGTTTGACAAGAAAAGCGGTGTTCGATTCGACATCGTATTATTATAAGAAAAGAAATGTCGAATCATTTTTTAATGCGACATAAACTTTGTGTTTTTAATTACAAAATTTATATACTCATAATTACACAGGACTAATTATCATATCTGTAGATCTTTAAAAATCAGAATTCAGAAGTACTTGATTATTTTTTTCGTAACAATTACAAAAAAATAATATGCATTACGAGAATTTTTAAATTATTTTAGGTTTCATTTTATAAAATGAACTGGACACGGTTCGCAACACTACCTTGTCTACAGGTCTTGATGCAGAAAATTCACTTCAGCGAACAATGGCGAGACGCTAAATTGTATTGTAGATAGGTCTACTCGAGAATGGATAAGAATGGTTAGAACAAACTGTGAAGAAATAAATTACAGACAAAGCTGCAACATTTAGTTGTCTAGACCAGATTTTGATCAGTTTCACAATTCCAAAATATTTAAAAGAATGAATTTTTAATTAATTTATCATTTAAAACAATGAATGAAATAATGTAGAAATCTAATGTACATGTACCTACTCGTAAGTATCTGAAATGGATTGCCTCTCCCCTTTTTAAAAATATGTTCAGTGCCTAAGGGATTACAGTCCTGATCATATTCATTTAACTTTGGTTATTTAAATTATTAAACTGAACGATAAATATATTCTCGTTAATTTTAACACAGAATTTTCAATTATGTGAAATATTTCCCAATTTGGCCTGGCCTTTACTGACTGTACCATCGGGGGCTGTAGACTCGCTCGCGGCTCACCGCAGTTATATTATTTATCTTTATCTCGCTGAGACAAATGCGGAGAGCGCATTCGTCCACAATAACGAGACGAGCAAATATTATACTTTTATTTAGGCATTTTAAGGTTTTTTATTCTTATTCTTTATTGTACACACACAAACTTATACAGAAAATATAAACTTAAATAAATTAGATGTACAGAGGCGAGCTTAACCCTAAAAAGAGTTCTCTTCCAAAGAAAAAAGAAAAAAAGTGTTTTTTACGGAAAAGAGCTAGTTTTGTCGGACCTTTTTATAATTATATTTTAGCTAATAACAATTAACCTAGAATTTTCAAGTACTGACTGAAAGTAGGTACTATTTGCTTTAAGTACTAAATTAGTTGTAATGTTGTTATCTAATAATTACCTAGTAACATAAAATAAGTGTGTTCTTCTTAAATGTAGTAAATAAAAATGTAGTAAAGACTCTTCTAACACAGGTAGAAAAACTTAAAAGTTCCCAATCCAATTTGTGTGAACAACTTGTTTACAATAAAAACTTTTTTGATTGTTTGAAAGTAAAATGTTGGTAGGTACCTATTACTGAAGCATTTTTTTTTGTAATATTTTGTCAATACCAATTAAACTAAATAGTCTTCAGGTACTGACTAAAAGTACAATGTGGGTACGTTTTACGCAATGAGGTAGGTAGGTATAGGTATGTACGAGAATAAAGTCTGAAGTAAAATCCGCAAAGGTTTTCGTAAGCAGGGGTTTAAATTAATGAAGGTCTCCGAGTCCATAATGTCTATATTGACTTAATGGGGTTTATTAATGATCTCGTAAATTTTACCAGCTATTATAACATCAGCGGATAAAAAAACTATTGTAGGATAGTAAATAATTATTCTGAGGCAAAAATACTTTCATTTATGAAAAAAATCTACAGACAAACAATGCTACGTTTGATTTTTATTTATAGCTAAATTACCCTTACTTGGCTACTTTTAAAAATGCTAAGGACTCACTAGAATCAATAAATGGGAAGATATAATTTATGTACATATTTGTTTCTATTTATCATCTTTATTTGTAGAACTCCGGCTTATGGCAAGGCAGAATGGTAAAGAGGGGGAAGATACCGAAGAATGATCTCGGAGAATGCTGGCACTGGAAGGATTTCGACAACGGAAGGGACATCTGCATCTACGGCAAGGTGTTCCACACGGTCTCATGTGATCTTTTCACTAAGGTACGCAATACTATACAATGCAGCATCTGCACCAAAGAAGATGTGAATACAGCCACAAGCTTAGAGCCAAGAGCTGGCAAAACATCTATCAATACGAATCTTATAGAAATAATTATTGCATCGACACGATAAGAAAATCTGACTGGGGACGCAAATAGAATATTAATAATAGATAATAATATAGGTTTTCAATAACATTACCTCTAAGAGTTGATAAAAACTGTGATCTTCACCTTACCGATACCAATTTTGTTTAAGTCACCTACACCACATAAATACCTAGCATTTTTTTGCATCAACCAATGTCATTGAAATACCTAATTTACTTAAAAATAAATCCTGCTTACTCGATGGCGATGCTTATTGACCCGCTCATAACTTCACGCTGGTCTAAGATTCCACTGAGTCTTTTTATCTTTCTGTCTCTTTCTAGCGTCAGTAGGTACATGCCGGCTGTTTGCTTACAATACAAACAAGTTTCAACGACTAACCAAACAACAGATGATCATTTCTGTGACTTATCTCATAGCAAAAGTTTTGTTCAAAATAACAACGGTATAAAAATATATTTCTAAAACTTACCAGTATATTGAATTTAAAATCACAGCGGTGCTGCTCTTCACAGAGCAAAAAAAGGTACGGAGCGAGCACAGCGTCCTATTTTTAGGTTATTAGGTTTGTGTATAGCGGCGCGCGGGAGTTACTAGTTGGTTATCTGTGACACAAGGTCGCTGCTGGACATTACCTACAGGCAGACTTGCATTTTGAGTGTTTGCGTCCATATATATGTATCCGTATCATTTGTAGTAGACAAGTACCCTGTAAGTACACTACTGTATCAATGTTATTGTGTAAAAAAGTTTAAAGGCTATGTATGAAAAAATGATTTTGCTATTACTGCGTAATCATACATAAGTACCTACAAAATGGTTACTGGTAGTTTATGTTAGTTAATGGATGTATTGCATCTCAAATCATTGACCTACTCTAGTGCGAAATATTTGTTTTTTTTTAATTCAGTTTATTACATTCGTTTTTACTATTTTACAACTAGGTATTTATCCTGTAGGTACCATCAATATCTGCAAATACTACATTATGGTTTTAATATCTGGTCTGCTTATTATTTTATCTGAAATATAATAAACAATCACTTGTATGTACTGTAAGTACCATCAATATATGCTGCAAATACTACATTATGGTTTTAATATCTGGTCTGCTTATTATTTTATCTGAAATATAATAAACAATCACTTGTATGATTTTAAATTCATGCGGTCCCTTAGCAATGATAAAGCAATAATGTGAAACGAATGGCGGCAGTAAAACTGAATGGATTCCGAAGAAAGCTAAAAGAAAGGTTGCGAGAGGTTATAGGAATAAGTTTAAACCGAAAGAATAGATAGATCATTGCAAATAGAGGTATCTACATCCAGTAGGTACAGTCAAAGACAAAAATATGTATACACTACACTGCGTCATAAAATGTTACCATTACTACATTAAAAATATTTACAACCAACGCTGACTTATATTCAAATATCATTTTAATTCTAAAGTCAAAATAATAAAAAATATTAATTAATTAATATTTTTTACCTTTTGTTTAACTATGTATTTGTTTTTGTTAAATGAACGTATTTTTGTACTTATTTGATTGTCTACATGTTTTTGTCTCTATGTCATACCAAATTATGTAAACTGTACGTGTACCTATACATATATATTTTTACCTATGACTGTATTTATCATCATTTCAAAAAGTTGAATTAATAAAACATGTGATGTTCTCATTATACAGGTAATTTAATCTTATCTATCTACTTATCGTTTATCTGTATCATTATCTTAATCACTTATCTGACGAACTTACGATAACCCACACACTGTCGTATTTATATCGATAAATAAATTGAAAATTGTAAAAATACTCCCATAATAAGAGTAAGTATAGTATCTTAGTATCAGACTTGGACAGTAGATAACTTTATTTAAAAACACAGTAGGTAATACTTCATAGTGAGGTTTCAGTTATTTTAATAAAACGAAATATTTATCCATCAAATGTATAATATAAAAATCTAGTAAGTAAGTTCTTAACTTTTCTATTCATGTAATACCAATATCAAATAGCTCAAAATTCTTAATACTTAATTAATTTAATCAATCTAATAAGTAAGTAGGTAGGTACATTGTATTACTTATCACAGTGCAAAAATGTAGTGCGAAACGACCTTGAATCCCATGTACAACGATATGAAGTACGGAACTCCAAAAGCAATGCCTCTTGCCGGCTGAGGCAAAGGTCGTACGGCGTACACGAACGTATGAAGAACCCTGCCTGCAGTGTATATTCTGAACAGAAGCGTCGCCCACGCAGCCTCAGGATTCGTCGTCAGGAACAATGCACCAAGCAGCCAAAACGCTGGAATATTCTCCAAATCATTGAGATGTGCTCGTCGAGCTCGCTCCACGTCTGGATCATCAAACTTCACTTTCCCCTTCGCTTTTACAGCATCTTCGGGATTAGCGAACACCTTTTTTGTGTATCGGGCTTTAGATGTGAGAAGCGCTGTTCCTAGTAGTTTCAGCCCGAGGATTCCGGAGTAGACGATGTACGATTGTACAGCAGGTTGATCTAATATTGATGCCATGTTTTGATGACTTTATGTGCGCGGGCGCGGACTGTGGTGGTTTCGACTCGCTCGGTGACGGTCAAATGGCGTTTCAAGATTTACTATCATTAAAAGTACCGCTCGACCATACCAGCTACTTTCAACTCACACATAGATACGAACGCTATATTGCTGTATTCAACGAATCAGGAAGACTCGTGAGTTAGCTGTTGTTTCGTATTTTATCTACTTGGCCTACCCACACGTACATATTTGTGTGGATGTGATTACAGCCGGCTACCTGCGGTTTATAGGCTAGAAGCGCTCAAGAGGTCAATGCACTTCGTACGATGAATTTTAGCGCTAAGTTATAAACTGTGCTACAAATACTTTAGTAAAAATAAATATAAAATTAAGTTCTTGGTTTAACAAGAACTTAATTTTACATATTATAGTATAATGAAGTTGTAATTACTTACTTAATTATTATAAATACATTAACATGCAATGTGGTACAAGTACTACTAAATATACACCTATAAATTAATTAATAAAACGCAATCAAAATATTACCGTACTGAATAAGTTTCTTTGTATTCTTTAATAAAATCGTATAAAATCAGTCACATTAATTTAACACTTAGATAAGTAGGTACCTATACTCAATCATAAATGTTACTTTACAAAGCTGTAATATAGTAAAGGATGGTTTGGACACCCATGTATATGTTAATGATGTATGGAATTCCGAAAGCGATCCCTCTAGCTGGTTGAGGGAGAGGAACAACAGCGTAGACCACGGTGTGAACTATGCGACCCACAGTGAACGCACGGAACAGAAGAGTAGCCCAGGCAACCGCTGGACCGGTCGTCAAGTACAATGCTCCGAGCACCCAAAACGCCGGTATATTCTCCAAGTCATTCAAATGAGCCCTGCGGAGCCTTTCTACTGCAGGATCGTCAAGTTTCACTTTGCCCCTCAATGCTTTCGCGTCCTCCGGGTTTGCGAATGAGCCTCGCGCCACACGGGTCATGCCGGTCAGCCCCGATAGCGCTAGCAGCTTGACGGCTAGAATCGCAGCGTGAACGATGTACGCCTGCAAGGCTAAGTTGTCTAGAGATAAGGGAGCCATTTCAAACTGTTTCCTGGCACGCAACACGACACAGCACAACAACGGGCGCTCGCTCACTGACTGTACGTTACGTTGTACGGCTTATTAATGAGTGTAGGTTTAAAACAACTTCACGCAACTTGCTGGCAGAAGCGATTCATGTCCAATCGTTTATTCAAGTTATATGCTGCCTCGCTCGTTTGTTATTTGTATGTGTGCGCTGTGTACCTATGTGCGTCATTATGAAAATAATACATGAACACGAACAAAGTTCATGGTCAATGACTCGTTTTGTATTTTTTGAATGTTTAATAAAGTTATTTTTTAATTTAAACACGAACATCTTGTAAGTTTAACACTTAGGTTACCTATTTTCGTGCTTTAATTAAAATATCATAAACCAAATCATTTATGAAAACCTAATTTATTATTACCTACTTAAATTATGATAAAACATATAATTTAGGCGATATAACTTAACTACTTATACATAAATAAGTAGTCTAACAATTATATAATTTTCCGACTTAAATTAAATTATTTTTTTTGATTGTTTAAATTATATCTCTTTATCTTTTCTCGAGTTTATCTACGTCACCTACATAAATGTAAAAACGGTTTTTATATCAGGAATGGCTGGAATCTCAAGGCGTAGAGCTTTCAAAGCCGGAGGATCTGCCCATAGACGCGTACACAGAAAATGAGCACTGGAAACGGATTCCGCCGCCGAGACGAAGCGCGACTAAGAACGACCGCCTGCGACGCTTCTTAGAGTACGACGGAAAGGTTCTTGCGTGAGTATTTACAACAGTGTATCAAAAACACTAGTTTTTTTTTACAAGTTATAGGCAAGCGTTTGACCGCGATCTCACCTGATGTTAAGTGACGATGCGGTCTACAATGTAGCACACTTACTTGCTGTACCTGTAGACCTGTTTTTAAGAGGTAGGGTAGGACAGACGTCACAGCTCAGTTGGTAGTAGCTCTGCCTTCTATGCTGTGGATCGTGGGTCCCCACCCAGAGGAAATGTTTATGTGATGAAGATAATATTTAAAAATATAGGTATATTACTCTCAATTCATTTTATGTGTTCTAGTTTCGTTTATTTTGTAATTTAAATATTAAAGTTACATCTAACTCATCTGAGACTTTTCTAGAATCTATTTGTCATATTAACAATTATCATTTGTTGATATTATGTGATTCCTGCGGGCGTCAGACGTGTGCTGCATTTAATTACAGCCCATCGATAACTCGACCACAGAATTCCCAACGGCAACTGCTGCGTCGAACTGTCTATCTAAATAATGTTATAACAGCCTCGTTTGGAGGCAATATTGTATGAATTGTATTGTATTGTATTGTTGTATTGCTCAAAGATGAATGCAGACCACACTACAAATTCAAATAAAAACTTGAGAGGTATCAATGGACACCCGGATGGAACGAAGTTCTTAATTTAATAAACTTGCTTTCTATGAGAGAGAGAGAAAGACAGAGGCTTACAACTATAGCAAAAAAAGGTAGCACTCCGGGAGTGCCGGCAGAAGTGAAAACTTCAATATTAACGTTGTGTTTAATTATAAGTATAAAAGTACTATCATTTATGAGGTAGAATACAATGTTTATGTTTTTATTTTTTATTATTTTTCGCCCTGTGCCGCCTAAACAGAGCAGCACACTCAGGCACGGTAGAAAGAGTGGGAGATACTAGTTCCTCTCCCTTCCCCTCGATCTTACGCTTTTTCGATCAACGTCACGTGACCCTGACGCGAGTTTGAAAGTTTTTACCCACCCAGCGCCGCTAAAGAAGTTTTCACTTCAAAAAATTAAGACCGAAACTGGTAACGACCCGTTACAACTTTTGGTCTAAGTTTTTTCCGTCTAGTCCCCTTTCGCAACGCGCGATAAGGAGCTTCGTTTCAAAAGTATTTAAAAAGGTTGTAAATACATGCTTTTTGATTTTCTAGTACCTTTATTTTTAGTTCTTATACATTCCTATAACAAAACATAAGATAAGAACGTAACGACACGAAAATGCACAGCGATTTAAATTCAATTCAGACATAGACTAGATGAGCGGTACAAAGCCTGGGTTCATTAGAAGGTAACAAAACACTGACGGCCGGTTTCTCGAACGATGATCAACGAAAAAATCACATAATTACTATGTGTCAAACTCGGATCAATCGTGATTTGGGTTTCCAGAAACCGGCCGTGAGACTTATTGGACAGGGATATACGAGCAGCCAGAAGCTGCATTAGACTACGACGGTATAGGTACTTACTACAATCATCTATTTATTTAATTCTTTTGCCTACGATAAACAACAGGACGACTTAAGGCTAAAGCATTTTCTACCAGCCAACCCAACGTGGTAACATAAAAGAGGTTGGCATGCAACTAAAAATAAATATATGTATAAAGGACAATGCCCAATACCTGTACCAGATTGCGTCATAAAGTCATAAGATAATTATCATTAAAATTAATATTTTATTTATATGTAGATACTTATATAAAAAAATACCATTATTATTATATAATCATGACAATAAATGAAACAGCTAGAGCAGTCGTCTAGAAAATTGTAGTTCGTAGTCTGAAGTAATTGAATGCTGTTTTTTTCGCTACCCGTGTAAGTATGGCCGTCTAAATAAAAATCACCTTTATCGATCTCCAAAATGTCTCTCTGTGATTTTTCATCTCGATTCCCGAGATGCACACAGTTTCCCATATAACACGGCAAGGATGAAATTGTTTCAGTCATGGCTGTGTTTGCTAGCAACATTCGACTGTAGGGGAATAATTAAATTGAAGTTAGCTTAACAAATCTAATTTGCAGTCAGTTCAAACTGGCAGCGAGGTTCAGGAATGCTCCCTGGGGATACTTCTAAGCAACTCTGGTATGTTTCGCAAACTCGTGTCACTCATGTTGGGTATTATACATGTCAATGCAATTCTATCAAATAATCATTTGTGTTAGAACCAAGAGATGAGATATTACGGTTATGAGTCTGAATATACAGGGTGTAACATAGAATTCGACACGTCTCAAGGCGAAGAGTAATTAGAAAATCATTGAAAATCGAATAGCAAGCAATTATTAGGTACACTGAGAAAACTGACAATCATAAAAGAGGTGAATTCAGCTTAAAGTATGATGAATTCACTCAAAGGACGGAGCATAGTGATTCACCAAAAAGAACGATGATAATACTGATGTTGATGATAACAGTATTTAAGATGATGTGTCACCATGAATTTAGTTTTAGTTTCCTACTATTTTTCGATGCCTTCCTCATATATCCAGTTATATCCTATTATTTTTCCTACTATTTTTCGATGCCTTCCTCATATATCCAGTTATATCCTATTATTTTTCCTACTATTTTTTGGTGACTTCCTCACATATTCAGTTATGTCATACAATTTGTCCTACTATTTTTCGGTGACTTCCTCACATATTCAGTTATGTCATACAATTTGTCCTACTATTTTTCGGTGACTTCCTCACATATTCAGTTATGTCATACAATTTGTCCTACTATTTTTCGGTGACTTCCTCACATATTCAGTTATGTCATACAATTTGTCCTACTATTTTTCGGTGACTTCCTCACATATTCAGTTATGTCATACAATTTTTCCTACTATTTTTCGGTGCCTTCCTCATATATCCAGTTATATACTATTATTTTTCCTACTATTTTTCGGTGACTTCCTCATATATCCAGTTATATACTATTATTTTTCCTACTATTTTTCGGTGACTTCCTCATATATCCAGTTATATCCTATTATTTTTCCTACTATTTCTCGGTTACCTCCTCGTATTTTAGGTTAGGTCCTATTACTTTTCCTACTATTTCCTCATATCTCTGGTTATAGCCTATTATCTTACGGAGGTCGCCCTCAATAGGAGTATTGTGTTTTTTTAATTAACCAATTAATATCTCTATAATACACCAGTGATTACTTGTAGTTCTACTCATTCTCCATCAGTAGGACTACAACTAAATACTGGTGGATTACACAGAAATTGTTTGGATTATTAGAAAAAACTGAAGAACCCTAAAATTGAACCTTAAAAAAATGGGGAGCAAGTAAAAAAATAGGAAAAAGTACCTTGGCAAGAATGGTAAGAAGGTAAGAAAGGATGTATGTATAAATTAAACAAAGAAATAAATTTGAATGGTATTTTTATTTCCATAGTATGAATGAATAATTATTATATACTTACTCTAAACATTTATTCAGTATAAAAGAAGACTGTTTTGTTTAGAAACATCCTCGCCTTAATGATTACAGTATCTATTTGTCGGTCATTATAATTAATCATTATATACATTATGTTCAATAATTCTAGTTTTAATCAATATCTATTTGTCGGTCATTATAAATAGTCATTATATACATTATGTTCAATAATTCTAGTTTTAATCAATTAAAATAAAGGTTGAGACGAGTAGAAGTTTAATTTACAAAAAATAACAAACTTTACATTAATGTACCTATAACTAAAACACTTTTGCCCTTAAGTTGATTGTTTCAGGGTAGCCATTTTGTTTACGTTTTTTGCAATTTGCAGGCCAGTACTAGGTTGAATGTTAATTAAATGTTGCACGCGAGTGTAAGTACATAAGTTGTACTACGTAAAAAAAATTGAATTTCGCGGGCTACCCTGACGCTTTCACCTTAAAGCTGCATACAATAAATTGGTTATATTATTATAGTAAAAATCTATTTTCAAGTAAAGTGCTACTATAAACACTCCGATGAGACTAATCTTTCCCTCATACAAATACTTTACTTTAAAATCTATTACTAAAGGTGAACGCACACTTTTCAGAGCTGAAGGAGGCGAAAGAATAGAATTTTAGAATGATTTTACCATTACTTTATGCGGACACCGTTATCGGGCCGTCTTTATAGGATATCCTAAAGGGATATCCGATAAATACCGTAACTAAGGGTAGATTACTAGTTGAGCGCACTCTGCTATAAAAAATTAACTGCCCTTGGACTCTGCAGTGCCTCAAACTAGCAACGCCGCGTACGGTATAAATAAATAATTGTACATACAAATACTTTACTTTAAAATCTATTATTAAACCAGCTATTGAACTAGCTATTGGTGCTGGCTCATACCATTACTTTATGCGGACACCGTTATCGGGCCGTCTTTATAGGATATCCTAAAGGGATATCCGATAAATACCGTAACTAAGGGTAGATTACTAGTTGAGCGCACTCTGCTATAAAAAATTAACTGCCCTTGGACTCTGCAGTGCCTCAAACTAGCAACGCCGCGTACGGTATGAGTACATAATTAATAATTATGTAAACGTTTGAAAAAAAATTGATATTACTGGATTCAAAATAAAATTTTAGCAGCGACCGTAAGCCGTTAGAATACCTACAGAATTTTGAAATTTTTACTCTAGGTGCCATCTACTTGTAATATATGACGTGTTACCTCGCATTAGAGTGAGCGTGCTAGGACACGGAGAAACGGCATTTTGGCAAGGAAGGCACAGATAATCATTACCTTGTTTAACTTCATAAGCTTCATAATGAGAATTAAATTCAATAGTTTCAAACATACAGCAACGGAAAAAAACCTCTTCAGTATCTGTCACCAAAATTGCATCAATTCGGCCAAAAGTGGGTAATAATTCTTCATCATCTATATCTACAGTAACAATAGAGTTCTGCTGCCATATAACACCAGCTATTGTAGCGGAAGTAACCGAATATTTGAGGACAACGCCAGTGCCGAGAGAAAACTTGACAGTGTCTCCTGAATTTAATGCAGATTTTTTCCCTAGTATTTTTGTTGTAGGTATTGCATTTTTCACAAACAAGTCATTGAGCATAAGTTGACATTTTATTGCTAGAGTCTTGCAAACATTGACTCGATTAAAAGATGATCTAGCCACTAACTTAGATACCCTGTGCTTGGCTTCAAAACGCATAGCCCACATGTTACGTACGGGGCCGAACTTCATTAGCATGGTAGGATAATGAGTCAGAAAATGAAACTTTGGTTGCAGGGGTGATTTTGTTAGCTCCATGTACAATTGATTAAATTCTGCTATTATAACCCGGAGTTGAATATTGGTGTCACTAAAGACCCTATGACTTAATAACCTGTCAGTGATTTGCCGCAACATAATGTATAATTTCCATACTTTATTTTCTAAAGGAATGTAAAATCCGGCTATTAGGCTGAAGTATCTAATAAGGGTAAGCATTTCTGATGCTGAAGTTTTCAATTTTACTTTCGAACCTTGGACAACTAAACAATTACTTGGTTTTGAATTCCTATCTGGTCCATAATCAAATGAAATTATTCTTTGTTGCAATACTGAGATCTTTAAAAGACCTTCGGCAAGGAAGTGGTTTATGACAAAGGTCATTACATAACGAGCTATACCTTCTAATATATCATGCATTGGGTCTACTGCTACATTTTGAAATAAATCAAATCCTGTCACCTTAAGCCAACAGCATGATTCTTTAATGCCCGTGTTAGTTGTATCGTTTTCTTGCAATTGAGCGTGGTATGAAGTCATATTTCTAAGCAAGTTACTGTTTTCATATAGAGCAGTTTGCAAACCTTTCTTGTCAATGTTACAGATTCTGCAACACTTGTTAGCTGAAAAACTTTCAGTAAACCCGAGAATTGAATTCAGGCCTAAATTATCGCCAGTTATAGCAACAACCTTGAATTTTACGGTTCCTTTAAAAAACTTATTTTCTATAAAAATTCCTTTGTTTTGCAAGTAATTCAATTCCTTAATAACAGGGTCAAAAATAGCTTTGTTTCCATATTTAGTTTTGTCAGCAGAATGGCAAATAGCTAACAGCAAAATGTTATTCAACAATGAAAATAAATGTGGTGGGAGTGCTGGCAAGGAAACGTATACACCACCAAGCTTATGCACCCCAGCGTGGCTCCCCAAAGGATTTCCAATTTCAAAATCATCATAGTATACTACTAAAGGAAGAATAATGTCCGACGCCTGCGGTGTACACATTGCCAGCCATACAGATCCCTGCATTACATTTTCTAGACACATTGGCCTCATCGGATTTTCTTCACGGGTTACTAAATTACCTTTTAGGTGGTTCAAATAATCCGTTACATCTTTCCAAATAGTGTCAATGGAAAAAAAATTCTTCAAAACCTGGTGAAGTTGAATTACTTGCATTGTACGTTGCTTGGTGTGTAATGTTAAAGTGTTACTCCTTTGTGAAATGTCAGGACAATAACCAACGATTACTTCATGTGGTGGTATAAAAGAACCTAATAAATTAAATTCTCGGAATCTCAAATATTCTGAACGAAACGGAAAAAAGATGCCCTTCAAAACTGTGTTGAACTTATGAAGTCGTTTATTAATTTCGCTTCCAGACATGCTTTCCTCATCAGCTAGCACAGGGTCGAATACGGACATTAAAGACGGTGCGATATTGTCAAGAAGGGTTTGCAAATGACTAACCATAGCTTGTACAGACGATCGAGATACAGAGGGATTTACATAAAGCGTTGAAATAAATTTCAAAACTTCTTTATGAATAATACTATCAGCATTATCAAGGACTTCAGGTTCACTATCAGCTTCAATGTTGTGCTCAGTTGCTACTTCGGTAGTCTCTGTTTCACACATAGGAACTACGCAAGCCTCGTTTGAGGTGGATGGCAAATAACGAGTGTTTACTTTATTCAAATGTTTTAAGTTAACATGTTTTCTAAATTGTCTAATGTCCGTGAAATACCGGTAGCATGCGTCTTCACCACATTTATAAATTCCAGTAATATCAATTTTTTCACATTCTTTCCTTATGTGGGTAATAAGTGAAGAAAACGTGGGAAAAGTCTTTTTACAACTGTGACACTTCATCTTAATTTAAATTGTGACTCCGAGAGTAACTAATATCTCCTTCACAGATTGTGACATACGATCGTACGATGTTTTGACTTTGTAAAAACCAATTTGGATAATAAGCCAAATGTTATAGCTTTCAGTAGGATATTTAGCCGCAGTAGCATGAAATATTTTAAAAGTCACATCAACAGCCTCAGTTAGTTTTGTGAACTTGTAAAACGTATTGTCACATATTGTGAAGGAGACACCTGACTGGCGGCACCAAATTATAAATGGTTGGAGGTTAATACCTAGTTTTTGAAGCTTTTGGCGACGCTCCTCAATTACCACTTGCACGTCTGCGTCATCATCCACGATGGTCACAAATCCATCCAATATCTCCGCTCGTGAAGCTTGCCAGTCTTTTCTGGATCGGCGGGCAGGAGGAATATTAAAGAGACAGCCGAGTAGCAATATCGCTGCTATTAATTTTGTCTCCGGTTCTTCATCTGGAAAGAAAATAATAATAGTATATTTGACACAACACATCATCATTAACTGAGCAAATAGGGAAAAGTATCAGAACAAAATAAAATCTATCTATATAAGTAAAAATGAATTGCCGAAATGTGTGTCCGTCCGCCCGTTACTTCTGAACGACTGCACCATGTTAGATAATTTTTAAATTCTTTTTTGTCTATATATTTTATAACGGGTTCACCAACCCAGGAAGGTCGAGCACCTAGAACTATATAACAGAATCATTTCCTTACCGTCACAAATTGCCAATGTATCAGCTATTTTTCGACGAAGAAACGAGTCCTTTGTGGTGTTATGCTTCTGCTGAGCAGCTTTTAGTATGTTTTCCGATGAAGCATCCAAGGCGTCGAGGCCCCCGGATTTATCAGGGAACAGTGCTTCGTAGTCATACGTCAGGAGTCGCCATCCATCACTTGACTTCAGGATAGGATACTTATTGAAGTACTCCTGTAATGTCCCTTCCTCGTAGTACAAGTACCGGAGGCGAGCTCGCACCGTCTCCCGCCACAGGGTACTGACCTCCTGCCACGGACCAGCTGAAGGACTTGACAGCTGCTCTAATGCTGACGCTACGTCCTCCACTTCACCTGCACACAAAAATTAAAACGATTAATAATTAGTACAATAACAATAACGGTTCTTAGATTCAGATATTTTGTAATTTGTAACGAAAATTTATACTAATTCAGATATTTTTCTTAATAATTTTGTTCTTGATAATTTAATTCAATCTGAAAACATAAAATTTCTTGAAAAGGAGTTACCTTCTTTAAGTCCGGTTAGGTCGATTCCAGCGAGTGGAGGGGTGTCTAGCCTAGGATTGGACTTGGAGCGAGAACGTGACTTGGGCTTTTCAATAAGGCCCAACGAAACTAAATGCTGCCGTCGAGCCCTTCTGGCGGTGACTAACCAGCCAGAGATATTGCGCTTAGCCTGGTAAGCATCAGCCGGCAGGTACGGCGCGTAGTATAGGGGTGGTGACTCCTCTTTAAATAATCTGCCAATGTCGTAGGATGTAGCAAGCAACTGCGAATCTGTCAGAAGTACCGGGTTTTCGGCCGTAATGAGCTTCTCCATAAGCAGCTTGCATAAACGTCCACGCACGCTTGAGGGTAAGGCGCCCGTTTTCTGCCCAATTGCTATTATTTGTTTTCCCTCGACTGATGAATTCAGTATGACATTCACCTGAAACACAAATAGTATAAGTATGGCATTACAAACTAAATATGCAAGGTAAAAGTTAAAAAAAAATGACACTAAAATGTTAAAAATACAGGTTCAATATCTACTTTCCATTCAGTATAATGATCAGTTGGAGTCGGTGCCAGTCTAGGCATCATGAATTTAGTTGTTAGTTATAGCTGTCACCAACTCCAAATATATTACTGATCTTTGTGACAGTATAGCTCCTACTCACCACTCGACCATCGAGGCAGTTTAAAAATATTGAATGTCAATTTAAATTCCATATCAAAAGTACAGGATAATAGGCAATAACTTACTAAATTGCTCCCGGTGGACTCTTGACTAACTGCTTCGCCCACTGACGACGACGAGTCCAGTGGTATCACCAGTATGTCACCATCCTAAAATAATATTTACTTTGAGACAATGTTATAATAGTACATGTAACAAAAAGGTGTGATAATATGAGTATGTACGGTCAATTAACCTCAATAATCGTTGAAATAATCACTAAATGTGTCTGAGTGCGACCGTTAACTAACAGGCTATAGGTAGCCCTAGCCGGAGTTAACTCAAGGGAAGTGTTATATTTTTTTACTAGTAATTGGTTCAGCATTGCAGGTGTAAACGGTCCTGCCCTCGTCCCTTGATCCGGCCCTGATAAAAACTAATCGATCAAGATCAGGACTGATCCTGGTCTCAAAGAATGTCTATACCAAATTTTGCATCGGTTCAGTGTCTTAGGTATGAAAATGTGAAAAGGTCCTGCCCAGCTGACTTACTTTCGCATTTATAATATTAGTATGGATGTAATTACAAATTAATACATATTGCTCTTGAACCAAAAAACAGTAAGTACGAGTACTTTTCTACAATTTTGCATAACTTACCAAATTTTCCTGGTTAAGTCCTGCTTCGCAGTCTTGGTTGAGGATTGAGCTTTGCAGTCCTTCACAGGGTGGCAGAGGCTCTAAGTTACAAGGTAGACTAGTTAACAAGTCATTCCTCAGCACCTCTTCAAAGAGTGATGAATTGTAGGAGTTATCCTGAAATTGAACAAGAAGTTTAAAAAGGTATCTAATAATAATGTACTTAGTTGGTAAACTAAAAAGACTGATGAAAAGTTAGGATTTTATTCCACTTTTAAATAAATACTGCACCGGTTAAATTGTTAGGTATCCTAAGAAGACTTTAAATAAAAGTTAATAAGTAGATACCTACCTACATGTAGGAGAATGTGCATTAAAGCAACCCAAAGCATGTGTAAGCACAGTTTAAAACAAAATTTACTTTTTTTAAATAAAATTTAACATGAAAACAAACCATATCTTTTGGTTGGTCACTTTTTAACATGGCCAAAGCTGCTTCAAATCGGAGTCTGTCCCCTATTTGAGGGAACATACTATGTATGTCTTGTTTACAAAGCATCTGCATTGTTGCGATATCAATTCTTTCAGCTGAAAAAATAGGTAAATTTAACAACGCCCTGATTGCAGCTGTGAAATGCACTACGTCGCATCGACTTTATAAAATGTAGGTTGGTACCTATTTGTTTTTTTTTTGGGTTGCAGTTGCACATCGAATCTAGTGTTTAATATAAATATGAACGTATATCTAGGTAGGTACCATACGACAAGACTATTCTTGGTTGGAGTGTACAGCGGTCAAAAAAGTGTTATTTTCGCAAATCGTTTATTTTCTCGATTCTATAGTAGGTATGTAACACCTAGAAAGGCTAAAAGTGTCTTGGTGTTTTTGTCTCCGACCAACCGTTTGTCGTAAAACCATGTGGAAGGGATCCTTAAGTTAGGTTATGTATAACCTTGAAATTGGTCGCGAAATTTTTTAAAGTATTTTTTCATAGTGCCCCTAAGACGACACTCTGACCCTATTCTTGCTGGAAATTAGAATGTGTGAATGTAATGTGTGAGCTCATGCTAGAAACTTAATATGCAGGTTTGACAACTTACATTCAAAACGGTCGATGTAGCGTTCCAAATTCCACTTCTTTAAAAGATCACGCGTAGGTATATCCATTATCCACACGTTCACTAGCACTAATGGAATTGTTGTAGTTTATTATAAAAGAAGAATAAAAAATACGAATGTAAAAAAATTGTAAAATTAAACTTAATTCTGAGACTCGTAAGTCGTGCGCCGGCTGTAGCGGTGAAATACAAATGGCCGACCAGGCCGACCGAACGAAATGACGCGGCGGCGGAATGAAATGAGAGAGGGAGACATTAAATAATGCCGTCACCATAAATTTGTAGGACATCATTCAAATGTTAGATGCTACTCATAAATGGGTCTCTGTAATAATAATTTAGTAGGATACTCATAAAATGATATGACTATAATATTGAACTTTGATGCTTACTCTAAAAATATGAGATTATTTAATCGTATTATCATAGGATTCACATAAAATAATATGACTGTAATATTAAAAAATGATGCTTACTTTAAAAATTTAAGTCTAAAGCATTATAATTTAATATAGTACATTAGGGGGAGGTCATCGTATTTTTAGAGGATACTTCCTCATATTAAACTATGAAATCTATTTATATTACGGTGACTGTCATTGTGTTTTTTAATTAGAATCTTATTTATAATTATCATACTAATTTATGGGACAGTGGACCATTTTCTATTACATTGTGTTATTATTTGAAGAAGGTAATGTTATTTCATAATTACAAATTTTTACGATGACAAGTATCATAATATTGCATTATTTACCCAAAACATTCGATTCCATCTTAACACATTTCAGTTCTAGCGTAATATTTACTTATTATCAACATATTATAAGACAACGCATCTATTTTAAACCAACGTCACGATATTTTATGATTATGCCAAAATGACATTTTTCTCAGTGTAACATAGTTCGGATGAGTTCATTCTAAAAAGCTATGAACTCGAAACGAAAAAAAATATTTTCGCTTTTGTTATTCATACATTCTGAAAAAATCTGCCTATCTTTAACAAGGTAAATAAAAAGTCCATTAAAATATCGATACTTCCATTTACCTACTTATCTCGCGGGTCGAAGTGTTGAATCTTTTGAGCCGGTAAGTATTGTACATTCTGAATTGAGCTATTACGTTCGTGGAAACCGTTATCCCACCCCCCTCGGGTCTCCTTCCACCTTCGTGCCTACAACCTCATCCCCCGAAGGTAAACAGCGGGAAATTGGAGCTGACCGCTCATGAGAACCTGAAATAGAAATGTGGTCCTTTTGCAGCAACCTGATCTTAATTAAAGTTTGTAGCGCCATCTATTTCGCTACATGATAAACTGTATCGTAGTTTTCGTAATAGACCAACAGATGGCACAGGCAAATCCTAGATCGCGCAAACGAAGTTATCACGGAGTTTGAACATACACCCGAATAGCATCCATTGAGCCAAATGTCGCTCGGTGTGAATCAAGGGATCTTTCCTTTTCATTTTAGAAGCTATATTCTGCAAATTCAGCATAATCAGATATCAATTTTTATTTATAAATTAAAATTAAATTAGACCTAATGAGTAAGCATGGTAATAGACTGTATACAGGGTTACATGGAAAGTCGTGCTAGATCCGTTAAGGGCGTAGAGTACCCATCATTTCTGACTTATTTTACTAAGAAACACTCCACCCTAAACTTAACCCATTTCGAGATATTCGACTTTTAAATTTTTATTAAAAATTGCAGATTTTTAGGCTACTAAATTTATTTTTGTTTTTTCTGTGCATCTTATTATTATTATTTTTGCATTTTTACATGGGTATTATGATGCTTTAGGACGTCAATCATTAAAATAGTGCATAAGTTAATTGAATAGATCGTAGTAGAGAAGTGAAACTTATGAAATAAAAAAATATTTTAGAAGGTTCGTTTTTCTCTAAGGGATATCTAAAAAAAATATTATGGCACTCGTTCGGCGGATGTTATAATAAATATCTACGTTTCAACAGCTATCTAACGACGTATAATAATCTAGGGTTTGTATTACATTTCGTGGAAAAAAGTAGTTTGGACGCTCCAGGTTGCAGTTCTAACGGTCCCACGCGAGCAAGACAAGTGAACATTTAGGTAGATGCGAATGAAAGAAAAAATGTGTAGAGACCGGCTAGGGCTGGGAATACTACAGGGGAAATTGTTTTGGTTGTCAGTCTGCATAGTGAATGTAATATCGTTTTGCTCTTTTTCTCAACTTCAATATAGGGTTTCACAATTTACTTTCACCGACCTAAGTATTTTATTCCTGAAATTTTCGCTCTCATTTCCTTCAATACTTTAGGCAAGAATCGTTATACAGCATTGTAAGTGCCTACGTAAAGTTTCCTCTCAACTTGACAATCGTGCTCCAAGCCGCAGCAGCTTTTTATGATCCATAAACAGCGGCCTATATCATTTCGAGAGGTTTTATTCTAAGTAGGTGGGCCATAAATTTTATCAAGTTCCCTTAGTAATGAAAATATGGAACGCACCTAATTATGTACTTACCTAGTCTCAGTATTTACCTAGGAACTTGTGTACCTACAGCATAAATAATATTTCAAAACCAATGCTTGTACCTAGTCTCAGTATTTACCTAGCAACTTGTGTACAGCATTAATAATAAATCAAAACAAACGCTTGGTTCGCATAAATGCCAAAATAAAAATAAATGTAGTTGAAGCAGAGAAGTAGGTAATATTTACGCGGCCTGTATCGATTTATTGGTTTCTGATTTTATAACGCGAAGCTTTCAACCAAACTTTTCCCGATAAATTGAAAGTTTGGTTTGTAGGATACTTAGCAGTTAATCAGAATTGGACAAATCCGATATTACGAACGCAAAAGCTTTGACGTGTCACGTGGTCAAAAAACCACACAGACAGCATGATTTTTGATTTCACTGTGAATTTATTTGGCATTTCATTTTTTAAGGCCTGATACATAGATAACTATAAATGTTCACGGACATTTCACACATCACACTCTAGTCCCAAATTAAGCAATATGGGAACTAGACTGCTGATAGAATACTTATATTTTTTTTAACACAAAACAAATATTTATGTTTATTACACAAACATTTGCTCTGGGTGAGAATAGAACCTACGACCCACAGCATGGAAGGTATAGGCCAATTGAACTGTGACGTCTGTCAATTTTGTGTTTACACTGAAACGTTCTGAGCCAAAGTTGGTTTAATTTAAAAGTTTTTTTTTTTTATATTTGTTGAACTGGGTTGTCTGAGTGATTTGTTTCGAATCTGAAGTGTTCGGCTTGCAATTATAATGTGATTTCTGCTGGTTGTGGCTGCCGCGCCTGCTGTCGGCGCCGCCGCGTGGTTTCCCCCCTGCCTAATGTCTCCGATGGTTAGTCCCCCCTTTGCTGGTTTCAGCTGCTCATGTTTACGAGCCTAACTTTACAGCTCGTGGTAAAACAGAGATTTAATTTTTGATTGCTGGTATTTTTCATTTTGAAGCTCAAATGTTTAATTTCGTGTTCGCGGTCACTTACATTTAATTCTTTCTTATTTAACTTTTCTAAGAGTACGAATTCTCAGTTAATTAATAGAAGATTATTATATTTTCAAATATAGGGAACATTTAAGAGAAGGTATCTCACATTAAGAAGCTAGCGGCAATATATTTGAATTAAAGAAAATATTGATGTAAGTATGCAATTTCTTAATGAAAACAACATTGTACGCCCAAAACAGATAAATCGTTGGCTAATTTTATTTTGTTTTAAAAACAACTTCACGTAAACAGCTATACGATAAAATATACATATTCTTATCGACCTTTTTAAATTTTAAAAAGAAGACCATGAGTCTTTTGTTTGTTTTATAAATAGTTTGTTCAAAAATGTCATTTGCATTCTTATTTAGGACATTCTAATTTGTAAACAGTAGAAGAAAGAAATCAAAAATCAAACATTTCTCCGCAAAAGCCGTATCAACAATACTCATAAGTAACGGTTTTGTTTACTTATAGCATACTACATAAAATAAAACGATTAAACTAAACTAACTAGCTGTAATGTATTGTACAGTCTTCTACTACCCATAACAAAAGCTCTGCTTAGCTTGGGGCTAGTTGATGTTGTGTGGATTCACCAGCATTATTTATTTTATTTTATTATTAAACTCTTACGTTTAAGTAAATAAAAACCGCTCCATAGTTTTATTTTGTTCCATGTTAAAAGCAATCATTGTTGGCACATCATTTATTTACGTCTTGTTATCTTATCTCCGGTCATAATAATAAACACGGGCCGCTGTCTCTGGAGTTTTGTTAATAAATCACTGACATCTCCGCAACTCTCTCCGGAACATTTGTCTGGATATACATTTTATTCTGATATTTTTCACATAACAACAAAGTTGGAACATTTTACCAGATTAGATAACATAGGACTTTGGTATTGTAATAACTTGCACGTTTTTCCTTATTGCAACATTGATCTTTTTGATGGCAGCTGAGAACAACCTGAGAGTTGAAGCATTGAGATGCACTTTTTATAATTAAAAAATTAACATTCGTTGAATTCTTGTTTGCTCTCATATAAAGCTTGTATTGTGAAATAAAATCGTAAGCAGAAAAAATACTTAGTGGTAGTTATTATCGTAACTCTAATAACAAATAAGTTTTTTTTGCGCAGGTTCAATGTGGTCTGGGACAACCGTGACTCAGAAAACGGAGAATTAGAAGATTTCAAGTTGCTCTACTTTCTCCAAGATGACACTATCGCCATCAAGGTTACCCATTCTATGTATCCTGACATAAAAATTTATGGGTGTTTCGTATTAACAATAAGAAAATACAAGTATAACCTAGTAGTTCATATCTAGAGCAAAATTTCTCGTTCGCAGCTTCAGATTTCTATGCAAATAAGATCAAAACTAATCATATCATCATTTTTACAGCTCTTTGTAAAAATGGAAAAACTTTTTAGCAAATGTCATAATTTTCAAATTTACTGTTAATTCAGTTACAAGAGAAATAATTGATGTTGTTCAACTTAAGATGAGTTTTCTATTTAAGTTGACAACAGGCGCTGGTTTCCGAAATCAGCACAATGAATTGGGGCACCAAAGTCAGACGCACTTCAATTAAGGGCTCCATAAAAATGTCTTTGTGCTCATGTTGCGACGACGTTCTTCATCGACAATCGTATGCACAAATTTAGTAGACATTATCAACAAAATGACAGTCTTAATAACTGAAGTTCCTATTGTACAATTTGATGATTTGCCATGAAAAGACGCATAGACTCGACATAAAACGCTTTTACATCCCCCCCTTAAAGTTGTTTTGTTTTCTCTAGGAACTCCACGATGGCCGAGGCGGCAAAGACCCTTTTCCTTTACTCCTCAAGAAAACTAAACTCCCTAAGAAGTTTAAAGAGAAACCGGGTAAGATTTTCTACTTCAAAAGCTTTTGATTTACGAGAGTGTAACATTTTACACTGTTGCCATGCGTAGCTGAGCAATAGTATTTTTCTTGAGATATCTTTTTAGAAAAGTCTACAAAAGCAGTCAGTTGTATCCTCGTATTATCAGCACAATATTATGAGCTCATAGACCGTGATTTTACACAGAGTAGTAACCTGATATCGATTTGTATTTAATTTCATATTACATTTGACGCATGTGGCTTGGTTCCCAGATCTATTTAATGTCTGTGTAATATTTGATCTCATTAGTGACCAACATCCATCGGCTTAATTTAGATTAAAATGCAATAAAGCTTAAATTAAACGGCCCAATAAACAAAGCATTAAATTTAGGTGTAATTGTCTCTCCGATTGTATTTCAAATCAATTTAACAACACGCAGATATTCTTTTCCGTATTTTTAGTTTTTCAAACAGCTTTTCGATGTTCCACTTCGTCGAAGTTAGCGCGGGCAAGTGCGCCTTGTTAATCCCTACTGGCGGATAGTTGAAGTACAGCCTCCAACGATGCTACTGACTTTATACTTCAAACCAAGTGAAAAATCTCCAAACAAAACTTGACAGTTCCTACAGCTTTGTGTGATATATTTTTGTTATTGTTTTGATAGTATCATGACCATCTAGTCTAGGTTAGTATCTTTGCTCGGTAAGAACGTTCAACTTACCATCGCCATACTTACAAATTACCAGTAACTGGAGAGATGTTTTACAGTTAACCGAGTATCGTGCCTGCAGCGTCAGAGCATTGTAATCAGGTTAGGGTGACATCGGAACGGAACTTCACACGCTCCCACAATTTCTGTTTAATCGAATTGGTAGCGTGTCACAATCCATTTAATAGACTTGGTTATCGTTAATAGCTTGGTACGAGAAAATAGACATAAAACCTCGACTAGTCAATTACTTCGAATAGGTTGAACAATCTAAACAAACAAGTGAAAAGTATAATAACAAAGAAAGGCGGATCAAACAATTAACTGAGGATAAAGTTAAATTATTAATTCGTATAATGCTTAACTTTGCTAGTAATTAACGCGGATAAATACGGCATTCGCTTTGTATTAATAGGTCGTTTTTAAGAAGATTAAGCTATGAAAGTTTAAAGACTTTTCCGGTCGTTTCGTCTCTAACTTCTTGAAGAAGGTAATAAATTATTGCAGCTGAAAAAATCACATTGTGTTGTGGTGTGTTGTAGCGTCTCTGTAAGTGATTAACGAGAGTCTCCCGCGAGTGATTTACACAAAGAAAAAGCATGAACTTAACTTTAGTTTTTTTAAGTGGAGTAGTCGGTATTAGGTAGAAAACTTCTATGAAGTAGCGAACGTGAAAAAAATTACTAAGATATTTATTGAGCATTGTAAGTTTGCTTATTTATGACCTAACCTATCTCGTACCATAAAATACACATAAGTAGGTACACGGTTAAGAATGCCAACTAATATCTTGAAAATACTTTTAAAACGCTCATGTAAATATGCTTTTTTGCAGTGTCATTTCCATCAACGGTTTTGGAGACGACTGAGGAAGAAGTGACTGAATATTACGCCCCAAAAGATCTCATCGTCGGCACAACTGTGTTTGTTCTGGGCCGACGGTTTTTATTGTGCGATTGTGATAAATTCACACGGCTGTATTACAGGTAAGATTTTTTGGAATTATTTATAAATTTATGCGCAAATTGAGGGATATTAGGTATTTGCTTCAGATTAAGGCGACGGGTCGAGTGAAATTTTTCATAATAAATAAAAATGTCATAAACTTCCAACTTTATTATTAATTCATTGTATCTACACACACGTTAAACTTGTAACACGGCATAGTTTTTGCCGCAGTGGTTAAACTCTAGATAGTCAGCGTGGCAACGTCGCATTTTCAAATTCAGTAAGAATGCTGAAAACGACGCAAAACACATAATGAGCCGCGCACAGTTCGGATTGTCAAACTCTTAGGCAGCGCCTTATGAATATTTGCGAGCACACAGCAATGGAACACTTATAGTTCCTAAGGCGCTACTCTTCTTCTTCTTTAAACACCTTAATGTAGATTTTTTTTAACTTGCGTGTAAAGTTACCAACCATATATAGAATAGTTGTGCTGAGTTTGGTACCAAATAAATCTGCCAAACCCATAAAAAATGGGATCAAAAACCACACTTTTGCAAAAGGTGTTGGTACTAAACTTATATTTTAAAGTAAACTATAACCAAGAGCACATATTTTGTTTCCTACCTGACTAGTTCAATATATGTGTTATAGGAAATAATAAGTTTCACAACTCCACATGCTATGACTTCTTCAGAAAACACTCCCAAAAACACGCATTTGGCTATACCCGTCACCTTAAGTACCTCTTCAATGATTCTAATTATGAAAATATTAGCTATAAATGATTAAAATAAATCCTCGTTCTGGTTCATTAAGTGTTCCTATGTCTATAGTAAATATTATTTGCCTACGAATGAATTAAATGATGTATAGGTAATGCCCACAATAGTGAGGCATTTGTTGAGCAAGAGCGTGTACGAGAATCTAAATTGTATTTAAAAGAGTAGGTAATCCTTAACATTGTTATGTCGAGGACGTAAGCAGGGAAATAAAATCAGGATTAGCCGGATGGCTGGCGCTGCTCGGCCATCGCTGTATTCCGTTACGTAACTAAGTTAGAATGTAATAACATTCTTGGCACGTCTGTAAACGACGGTGCCCACCTACACGCTACAAACTATCAGCTCTTACGCACTGCACATGCACTCCTATACACTCCATTTTTTTTGTCTTCTTTCCATCCAAGAGGCAAAAAACCGCACTAAGGAGTCAAGGTTACTTATAAGATTAAGAGCTAGATGCGTAACAATGATATTTCATGAATCTCCGTTCTTTTTTCTTTACTTAATGAAAGCAATCGATATCCAACATGTACTCTCGATAAGAGACTGTCAGATCATTTTAGGTCACATGTATAGGCGACCAAGAAATTGGTTTACCACTTTTGATGACATCTCCCAGTAACATAATTATTCGCTAAGGATTATCTACAGATTGACAGATTCTGACGCAGCAGTTATTAATCTGTCAAGCGAAAATAGCCCTTGATGTTTTGTACGTGCAAATGATATTCAGCCTTAGAGTGGTAAACCAATTTCTTGGTCGCCTATACATAGTCTCTAAGGCAGAAATATTAAGCCTAGACCCTACTCAATACTCCCGCTTGCATTAGCAAAGAGGAAACAAACACGATGAAATGAAACGTCAAAGCCAATTTCATTTCTTTATTGACGAGCGTTGGGAAACCGATAACGTTATTTATTCTGAATCCGATGTTTACATTTATTTTCAAAACTCCGTTTGAACGTGGAAAGATAAAAATTTGCCTTTTTATAAAAAAACTAGCGGCCCGTCCCGGCTTTGCACGGGACTTAAATATTTACAAAAATACATACAAACATAGCCTATGTTACTCAGAGTAAATGTAGTATTCTAATGGTGAAAGATTTTCTGAAATCGGCGCAGTTATTTTTGAGTTTATTCATTACAACGTGCACACAAACATAAAAATCGTTGAAACCTTTCCTCTTTATAATATTAGTGTAGATGCAGATATATTTTTATAATATCTTTGCATCGTGTATGTTTGCTTAAAACTTTTAATATACTTTCTGTACCTATGTTATAGCAAAGATCAAATAAATAAGTACACTTTGCGGCGCTAAGCTCCATTTCGGATAATGGCTAGCGTATTAGCGCGGATAACACGTTCAATTTCTCGTCTCTCTTATTCTCTTTGTTTCGACGTAGACAAATATATCACTTCGTTAGTGCAACGTAAGCTCTCTGAGATTGTTTTATCGCTATTCCACATGCCAACTACTACACATTACACAAATTAGTGTTTATCTTTCGTTGTTACTTTAATCAGTCTTTGTAAGTCTGTTTAGTTATAGATCGTACTCAACCGTCTAAAGATCTAGCTTATTTTGTTGTCTTTTAAGTCATAATTTTCGTTGTCTATTCATTGTTAGTTAGTTTTTAAATGCATTCAAGGTATGAAGTAAATACGGAATCACACGCAACATACCTACTTATTAACAAAACAATAGCAAATGACAGGTTGCGTACCTTTATAACAAAGCATATTTAACCATTATTATAAGACAGTTTTTATCGATAATTTCTATACCTGCGTAAATCCTGAGAGTTGCTCACAAATAAATGACAATCGTAAACATATCGATACCCAATCCTAAATACACTACGCGGTCACGCTACGATATTCGGCTGTCGAGCTGCCGTTAACGCGCAATATGAATCGAATACGCTGTCGATTATTTATACACACTAAATAACAGTTAACTCACCGTTCACATGGAACAATTTAATCGCAAAATTCTGCAAGTGATTTTTTATTGTTTAATGTCATTCTTGTCTTACGTAATAAATACCTATCAAGTAGGTACTTGGCAACAAATAATTGATCATTTAACTTGTAGCTGCACTCGCACATAGAATTAAAAACATTAACGAAGGCGGCACTAAAAAAATCACAAGTCAATAAATCATTATTCTGTAAAATCTCAAAAAATATTTAGAATCGTCTAATAATACGATCTGCATGCATTTTAAAACAAAGTTATTTCATTACCTAAAATAAAGGTTTTTCCGGCCTGTAAAATATATTTATTGATGAAAAATGGTAGTATTCAATCGCGCTGCCAAACTCTTTCGTAGAACCATTCATAAAAATGTTTCCTATCGCGTTAAAAGTAGTCCGTGGGTAGCAGGCTCTGAACTTGCCATGGCAATGGTCCAAAAAGGAAATTTAAATAAGGATAGGTATGTACCTACTTGGTTTCTTTAGGTTCCCTACCTACGCATATATTCGTATAAAAACTATTGGAAGTTTTGGTCTAGCATTTGCTAAAAACTACATACATTCTGCAACAAAGTTATGAAATCATAATACCCTACCTATATACAGAAAATGCTTTATTTGAAAGTCAACTTTCAAATAAAGCCTTTTTCTATCAACAATCTAGTTCCAGATCTAGAACCAGAAAACGTTGTGTGAAAT
The DNA here is from genome assembly GCA_932527185.1 of Ecliptopera silaceata. Classification (NCBI taxonomy): domain Eukaryota; kingdom Metazoa; phylum Arthropoda; class Insecta; order Lepidoptera; family Geometridae; genus Ecliptopera; species Ecliptopera silaceata. The sequence continues at coordinate 6,193,804 of OW052193.1, read as the reverse complement.
ATCCATGAAGATTTAACTAATGTATTTGATATTTTGATTTTTTGTATAGATCCATTCTAATCTTTATTATGTCTTTTTCCTAGGTCCATGTTAAACATAGAGCAGCCACCGGCCGTGGAGGTTAATCAAGAGACTAGGAAAGAATTTCCCAAGGTGAGAACGCGTCCTTTCTTCATTCCATTTTATATTTTTACAAAATAAGCTGCTGGTTATGACAGGCTGCGGTATAATTTCTTCCATCTGGGAGAAATGTTTCAACGCTCATCGAATATCTAGTCCAAGTGACGATGTAAGAATATATTTTATTGGTTTTTGATAAATCTGTGATCATGAAGACTGAAGTGTGCTTGTTTCTGTAGTCTTACCCACCGCACATCGGTATTGGGGCGCCCGAAGACTCGTTGCAATCCTGCTATGGACTGGTACCGAAACCACCTCACAAGGATGTCATCAAATACAATTTAAATGCTAATAAGGTTAGTGTTTATCTATACTAATATTATACAGAAGTAAAGTTTGTGTGTTTGTTAAATTGTAAGGGGTAATCTCGGGATCTACTGAATCGATTTTAAAAATTCTTTCACCAATAGAAAGCCACATTATTGCTGAGTGTCATAGGTTATATAAAAAACCGAAAAATACAAGGCTTTTACGTGGTAGTCCGTTTTGCAAAGTGAATCGGAGAAAAAACGGTCCAATTATGCCCACGGCACGGGTGAGCTAGTAATGTAAGTCCTTAAAACTTTATGCAAAAAAAAATTCTACTATTAGATCTTTATACACAGTTTTCAAATAAATGATTCTTATGCTTGTGTTACACCTGTAAACCAAAATCCAGATGCCAGACGAAGTTCGTGGTGAAGTTCGTCATAAAGTTATTATCAATAATACGACAATATACACGATAAAGCACGTTATTTAAAAAATACTGATTATTGGTTATAAGATACCTTTTAGGCGAGCTTAATGAGGCATCCGCGCTAAATTAATGAGGAAATTACCATGCTGAATAATTGAGCACTAACTACGTACCTAAACTGTTGCAAACAATCTATAGGTACGTTGCTCATTTTTGTTGCTCATATCATATTTTACAATCTGAAACGCTGTCTAAAAAGTTTTTCTTAAGTTAGTGAATATTTCCATTCCATCGAACAATATAAATTATTCTTTGTTATTTGAGTTTGCAGTCTCTCGAGACTCAATTAAAGTTGCAACGAAGTGCCTGCGCAAAGAATCAAGAAGTGAGACTTGGAAATCTTTAGATGCTACTTACTTGTATACCTACCTAACTATAGGTTCGTCTCGTAGACACACAACGATGCTGGCTGTCGCATAGCAGAATTTTCACTGAGCATTATCTGGTCTGAAAATCAATATTATGCACGTAGGTACCTAGTGAAATTTTATCCGTTTAGTAGCAATTTCTGTCCAGTATCAATTAACTAGCGTTAACTGCGTTTACTTTTCATTTTCTCATTGTAAAAATGTGCTTCTGTTAATAAAAAACCACTGACGCGAATTGAATTGTACCTACCTACTTGCTATCTAGTTTAAGTTTTTTTAAGTTTGTATAGAACAAGACTTGATTAGGATGACGTAGCTAATTTTTATTCGATGAAGCCGTCATTTGATTAATTAACAACAGCAAATACCAAAGTACTTACCTATTCTATATTTTAGAAGTTCCATATTTTTGCACAAAAAATAAATGTTCACGTAAAAGTTCCTGCTCGGATATTTGTGAATAAGTTGTTACTCATTTAGTAACGTCAATAGAAGGCGATCTAGCGATTCCCTTGACCCAGAGTTCCGTCCAATCGCATTTGCATGTTACTTTGTTACTTTGATTGGTTCAGATGAGATTGAACTTATTGTTTCATGTTCCAAGTAATAAAATCAATTATATTGGCTTTTGAATAAAATGAGATTATATACTTAGATTGCTCTGTCGAAAACTAATTCGTTTTCAATGGAGTAACTATAAAATAATGTAACCAGTTACACACCTAATCAATCAGATGTTAGGTAGTATGTACCTACAGGGTGTTATGGCAACTCCTAAACAGAAGTTTTATTCAAATTACCTCCTAAGACAGTATTTGTATGGAGTAATTACATTTTTTTAATGCTGCCTATAGAAAATGATATAAATAAACGTTTAGCCGTTGTTTTCGAAATTACTTTTACCCGGTAAAGAATTTTCGAAAGGCGTCACAGCTCAGTTGGTAGTAGCTCTGCCTTCTATGCTGTGAGTCCTGGGTTCGATTCCCACCCAGAGCTAATGTTTGTGATGAACATAAATATTTGTTCTGTGTCTTGGTGTTACTATGTATTCTATGTATGTATTTAAAAAAAATGTATATAAGTATTCTATCAGCAATCTAGTTCGCATAATTCAAGCTTTGCTTAGTTTGGGACTAATGTGTGATGTGTGATATGTCCCAGAATATTTATTATTATTATTTATTTCTATTCATTTTGATTCACAGAATCTACGTTACTTGTGCGAGCTTGACTGGATTCACCCGGAAGACAACGGTCGCCGATTCATCGTGTCGTACAGTTTGGCAGACGGAACCATCAAGATTGGCGAGGTGCCTCGTCGCAATTCTGGCATCAAAGAAGGGAAATTCCTCAAATCCATGCGCCTGCAGACGCCGGACTCCGATCCTAACTTCCCCACATATTTCACGCCGGACAAGTTTTATATCGGTGAGTTATGGGTGAAAATGGGCTTTTGATGCTTTATTTTATATGAAAGTTGTGCAAGATTTTCGATTTAATCATATGATCATACGATTCCAGGACTCCAAACTTATTATGCATGTCGTAGTTTCGATAATAAGAAGTATTAAGATCAGAATTAAGTATAAGTGAAGCAGAAAAAGTAGAATAAATGAACTGTTTCTACAAAACAACATATTTCCAGAGCATCTTTCATTTGACATACATCTCAGTAAATATCTTAGCTAAGTATATTACTGAGCGTAGTCTTTCTTCTCAAAGTTGGAATCGGTTGCAGCAAGTTTGTTAAGCGGTTTACGACTGCCAGTAGTTTTAATGAACTCCTTTTGAAAGAATGGGATGATAAAACTTGGTGAGTGGGGATGGTATCAGAAGCAATTTGAAGTAAATTTGCTGCCTGGCAGACTTGGAGATGCAATCCCAACTTTTGATATCACTCGCAAACATTAATTTCCGTTACATTCAAGTCTTGCTCAGATTTTCTTGTTAGATATCAGAAAACGAAGTGTTCGTGAAATTCAATCAAGGTTTACGTACCAATTGATAGAAAATAATATTTCACTTATTTGAGTCACACAGCACCATCAGTAAATAAATAAAATAAATAAATAATGTTGGACCATCCACACAACATCATCTAGCCCCAAACTAAGCAGAGCTTGTGTTATGGGAACTAGAAGACTGACATACTTAATACAATACATTACATAGATAGATATTTTTTTTATACATATAATATACCCAGAACACCCGGAATAAATATTTGCAGATCGTACAAACATTTATCTCAAGGCGGGAATCGAAGCCGCAACCTTCCGCGTCGCAGGCGAACCTTCGCCCGCCACATCGGTCGTCAAATGTGATTAGTGATTTATAAAAGTGTTTCATGTTAGAAGTGTTTCATGTATCCTCATCTATTTACAGGAGCAATAATACCCGTTTTCAAACATCGATTTAGGATAATCGGCTGTGATCTATTCGTGTATCGGTATATGAGCGCTAATCCCGAAAAGTTTCCGCAAGAAGTGATCGACAACGTACGTAACTACCACATGCGGGAAGGCAATTTGAAGGACGAACTCGAGGTAAGGGGATTACAAATAAATAAAAAAGTATTCACGAAAAATTCCTACATACTTATATACTTAACTTTTTTGTAAATACATAGTGACTCAGACACAGGACAACTTCTAAAAAGTTCATACGACGCTTACACGAAACTATTTCTGTAGAAAAGTTTGTAGCTACAACTCGATTGCGTTATACCATTTTTAAAAGTTAAAGTTATGACCTAGATTTAAGCACAAACAATTTGTAGTTTATTGCAAAGCAATAAAGTGTTTCTTTATTCTCTAGGGATGAGCTTTAGTAAAACATACAGTGTAAATAAGTGTACATAAAATATAAATGCAATAAAAAAGCTATGACGACAAAATTAAAATACAGGATTTTGACATTAGTCAATTCAAATTAACATCATTATTTTGTAAAAAACCTAAAACATTTCAACAAAAGTCAAAGTGATAAATGTGCAAATAGCAAACATGTGTTTTGTCGATACATGCTTTTAAAAATGATGGATTGTTTTATGTCGTCGGGAATGCCAATGGTGCACTAGTTAGGTACAAGCGTAATTTTGATGGATGTCCTCGCACATGTTGTCAGTGACAAGCACCATCACCATACATAGCTTTATATGTACATCTAAACGTTTTGTAAGCTCATTAGAGAATAGAATATATTATGTAACTTTATTGTACACCACAATTAATAAAGAAAAAACAGACAGTGAATAGCAATTAAGAGTATGGTACAATGGGCGGACTTATCGCTTTAAGCGATCTCTTCCACACAACCTTTGGATGGACAGAAGCATTTCGGTTAGTTAAGAACGGGGCGCAAATAAAAAATAATAATAACTAGATATGACACACTTTGTAAATAACAGCTATTATTACAAGTGTTGTGTTTGGTCTAGATTGTAACGTGATCTTACACGAATCCCATCGCTTTTATTGCAATGGACTGTGTGTCCTGAATCTGAAAGTTTTTATTTCACTATAAAGTTGGGGAAACTTCGCAGGTAACGCGGAAATGTTTAAAAATTTATCCCTGTTTTGATCTCCATCGACTTCGGCATTACATAGATGTTGAATATTGATTTGGCTTTGATCGAACTTGTAAATAAATAAGACGTGGTTTTACCGAAATTAAGATCAATGTTTGAGGACGACAAACATAGATCACGCATCGAAGTTGTTTAATATGTGTTCAATAAGGACGATGATGACGCAAAATTCACACGGTGATTTTTTGTAATTAAGTACTTTGCATTTCAAAAAAACGAATGTTTTTAGTTAATTGTAGGCCTATCATAGCCTCTCAAAACCTGCCAAGTTTTAAAACACGTTCAGTTTCTTTTGTAACTCGGTATTCTGTGGCATTTCTTGACGTTATTATTGATACAGCTTATATCAGTCAGAAATGCCACCAAAATCAGTTTCAAATTTCCCGGATAGAACATTTTTGAAGCCCTACCGTATAAAATATAAGTTACTTAGAATAAGTCTAGATAACGCCTTCTTAATCAAACCAAATTTTACTGACCTTTTTGCAATTTGTTTTGTTGGTATTTGTTTTGTTCTTTATGTTTCTTTATGTCTATCTATATCTATAGATATTATAAAGAAGTAAAGTTTGTATGTTTGTTAAATTGTAAGGGGTAATTTCGGGATCTACTGAACCGATTTTAAAAATTCTTTCACCAATAGAAAGCCACATTATTGCTGAGTGTCATAGGTTATTTAAAACCGAAAATACCTTATGCCCATCGAAGTGGGCACGGGTCAGCTAGTTTGTTTTTAAATATAAAGTTTGTGTTTGTCTAGGCTGCCATCCGAGAAGAGCAAGCTGCCGAAACCCGAGCTCAACTTGCCAAGATCGGGCAAGCGGCAGTCGCCGAGCCGAGTGCCATGGAGCGATGCCTCACCGCGCTCGACGTGGTGGAGGGCAGTGCCACTCCGCCGCGCCCGCCCACGCCGCCCATGACCACCGACAGAATCTCCTACGAAGACACATTGAGAGCTATTCGAGCAAGGTAATAGATAGATAGAAAATGCTTTATTGTACACCAACACAGAAAAGAAACAAAAACATTGAAATACCTAAGGTGGTAATTAAAGTAAGATAGTTTGTACAATGGGCGACCTTATTGCTTAAAGCAATCTCTTCCAGGTAATAGAACACACTTCAACTTTTCAACATAATATGTAGTTGTAAATACTTACTTAATAAAATCATGTATTCTATTCTAAGTATTCTATAAATGGCTCGTCTGATTGTAAACTGTCGACAAATGTAAAAAGATTATTCTGTTCACAATAAAACGTATAAAAAATAATAAGATATATGTAAAATCATGAAACAAATATTCACGTAAAATTCACATATCACACTCTTGTCCCAAAGTAAGCAAAGCTTGTACTATGGGAACTAGATTGCTGATAGAATACGAATAAACATTTTTTTTTGTAAATACATTGAATACATGTACACTGAGCTGTGACGCCTGTCATATAGCATGCGTCATTGAATAATTGAAATTTAAAGTACTTAACACTTTTTACATTCTTCCCGATTTTCTAAATAGTAAATAATTTCTTGCAAAGGAAAAAATGGCGTGACTTGCATTGATTACGCAGACAAGAGCGTAGCTCTTTAATAAGAAAAAGAAATAATCTTCTAAATCTAAATAACAAACAAATCGAAATTGTATCGGACATTTCTAAACAATATAATATTGAGATTTATTTATTTTTCACTTTATCGGCGCGGCCGGTGCTTAGTACAATCAGGCGACGCCCTTACCACAAATCTTAACGATTTGAAATCGATCACAACTCAAATGTTTTCATGGTAAATAAGCACAACGATTTAACCGTCGATCAATTACTCGGTGGCGGGGCTTAAGCAAATAAAACGCACGTTGTCATAAGAATTCTAAATGCGGGGATTGTTCGTTAATACAAGCCAAGTACTTCCAACACGTAGGTAGCTACGTTGTTTTAACGGTCGACGTTCTAATGACATTTTTTATGAAGCCCCGAGTCCATTTAGAAAGTCATAAATTATAGTTTTTATGTTCAGAAACTTTTAGAAAATTCAAGTCGGGTTCCTTTTTAATGTCAGTTATTTTGTAGAGCGTTAATTAACGAACTGCACGTCTCGCTTAACACGAGGACAAATAATATTTTACTTAGTTGCACATGTTGGATATTCTATTTTAAATAACACTTGGCACGAGAAACTCATTTCCATATTTCGCTTCTGGCTAGTTTTCTTTTGAATAAAATGTTTGTGCAGTGTGCAGCATATTTTACTGAAAAGTTGGAGAACTAATAATATTTAGAAAGATTCTAGATGCAGACAGCACATAAACGCGAACTTCACTAAGTTAAACTGAGATGCATTCTTGTTGTTATATTACATAGTAACTACTACTCAACGGCGGATCCAGGGGGGGGGGGTCATGGGGGTCATGACCCCCCCCTGAGCTGGTTTCAGGACTTAGGTGGACCACCAATTGAACATAATTATTTTATTTATATAGGTATTTTGTCACAATACAGATTTAATGTAACTACGTACCTTCAATATTTAATAACTTTGTATGATGGCAAACGTTTGGGAATTACATAATCAAAATTAAATTATAAGTTCTTGACTTGACCACGACTATGTGACCCCCCCCCCTGGCGCCAAAGCTTGATCGTGACCCCCCCCTGGCGCCAAAGCTGGATCCGCCCTTGCTACTACTATGATAGTTTATATGATATGATAGATTGTAAAATAATTATATTTCGAGATCAATTTACGCAAAAAAAATAATTACTAAGTAATTATGAAAAGTTTTTTTTACAAGTAGGTATCTTTTAATATACCTATTGATTTCACCTAAGGAATAAGTTACTTTTAATGGATTCCATTCCAATCAAAAGTCAAATCATATTTTTTATTTCGGAATATAAAACAATAACAGCTTCTCTCTGAAGACTGTACTAGAGTGGAATCTAGTAGTCTTCATTCTTCTTGATTAATATACTTTTTTTACAGTAAACCAACCTGCGACAACGTAGTGCCCCTGAAAGGCATCCTCAAGTCAGGCACAGCTCGAGACGACCACCAGAAGGTGGTCTGCTTCAGTGGACCCGCGGCCGATGAGCACAGAGACCAGAAGAAACTGGTCGACTACCCGCCGGGACAACAACCACACTTTGTTGACGATCCCAACTTCTGCGACAGATTCAAGGAAGCGGTAAGTCTCTGATTAACTATGATATACAGGGGAGTGAGATATACCTACAGAGCGCGTCGACATCAGATTTACTGTCGAACGTTGCAGCGTCAGCGCGCAGTGTATCTTAAATACGTTACGTTTACGATTGTCTCATTTATTCGTGTTTAGCTCAGATACTAGTTTTTTGCCCGTTCTTCTAGGCTCTGGTCGCATGGAACTGACACTTAGAATCACCTAATATATAATCCGATTCTAAATGATCCTTGTGATTTTACGGTATACAAAATATTTGAGTTTGACTTATCTCAGTAATTGGTAGATCACGGCTTTCTTAGTAACTTGAGACATAAGGGCTATCGGCTTGCTTTGTCATATCGATATATATATTTTCTAAAAAGTAATGGAACAAGCCTAAGACAAAGCCTAGACTAGCTAGACAAACCTAACATAGGCTTAAAGGCACTAATTAACTTAAATATGTATGTACTTATGTTCAAATAAATAAATAAGCCGATGGCCCACCTGATGACATTTCGTAAAAATCTCATGTAGGTACCCACCCGCATCCATACCCATAAAACTTATAATGGTCTATTTTATATAAGTTTTATCTATGTTGAAGTACAGATTATAAATATGAAACTAACCATTTATAATTGAACAATGTAATAAGATCTTCTATTTTCGCAATCACGCGGTAGCGGTGAATTAATTTGAATAAAATATGGGGGTAAGTTTCATAATCCCCTCCCACTGGTTCAACCCCTGCCCTATAAGTGGAGCAGATAAATTAATACTGTTCGTGAATAATTGCTATCATGCTGCAACAGAGTGATTCATGATCGGAAATGTTTTCAGCTGCGTACTGAATTATTATTATTTATTATTGTTATACCTGGATTGACGTAGCGTAGACTACGTAGCACATGGGGCTACGACAGGGAATGACTGCTACGTAGCTACAGACACTCACTTCGTGCAGCCACATGACCCCAAAGGGTTTTAAGGATGCAATACTTCGTATGTTTTTTTATAACACTCAACTTACGTCAGCCTGCAATTAAATCCCAACTAAAAGCACCTATTACTTTTAGAATTAGCGAATTTTAACCGCATGAAAATCATCATAGCCTCTTTTTTATGTTAAGTAAAAATCTATCAAAAAATGGTTGTCTGTAAAGTCGGTTTACTGACGATAGTTGAACGTGACAACGAACGCAAAGACCGATTGTGCTTCTTTGTCGCTCGTTCCGCGCTCTCGCTTGCACTTCATGGAACGCCTCAGAGCGAGGTAACGCCGCATGAGTCATGTTTTTTCGTACGTGCAGCCGGCTCTATCGAATTATAAGACGTCGTCACGTCAAAAATTGTATAAGCTCGTTATAAAATAGCCCCTAACTTTCCAGGATGCAAAGGAACGCGCAGAGCGTCGCGCTGCAGATATCTGCCCGTACGAGATAGTGCCGAGCGCGCAAGCCGCTAGCGCGGGCGCTGACGACGCGGGCGACCGCGCGCAGTTACCCGGATACCTCGGCTCTTACGGCGTCGATTGCAAAGAGGTATGAACATTAACAATTTTGAGGAAATGTATGGAAGAAAAAAACAATTGACGATCTCGCTCAGGGCTCCTGACTCCAGTGACGAAATCGAAGTCGATGTGACTGCGAATTCAAATTTACAAACAAATGTCAAATCGAATAAGTTTTGATTTTTTCGTTGATCATCGTTCGAGAAACCGGTCGTTAATGTTGCAAAATTGACCACCAAATGTTAGGTATTTTTTCCTATTTTGCTTTCGTAGTAGTCATTTAAGATCGTGTCTGGTTTCGTTACTGGAGTCAGGTACCACCTACTGTGATCATGATGAGCATTGCTATGACTTATTATGAGGCTCCTACTTATTACCTACTCAGAAAAACCATCTGACGAACTCCCAGGTGGCTATTACTGCTATATTTGAAAATACAGGGGACCTTGTATTACCTAGTTTAAGGCCAATTTAAAAATGCAAGTAATGATATTGGTCAAAGGCTTTGGAAAATAGTCAGTACAAAGAAAACCCTCGCCTTTTGACAAGAAAAGTATAGACTAGGAAAGACTGACGCGTCAAATACGTATTATAAATTTACGACTCGTTTTATATTTGTCATTTTTCAATAGAAAATATATACTTTAGCCTTGACATCGATTCAGTATCGTTTCAGCTCAATTTACAGAATTAGCTTTTAAAAATCTTGAACACATTTTTTGCACTATGTATTTATGTAATCTACTACTTGGTAAGTAGCACAAGGAACGTGATAGATAGATTCAGTTATTGCATCATGTTGGTTACAATTATAGGTCTTAAATCAAATTGGCGTTAAGACAACTTTTAGGTAGTACATACATTCAAAAAATATTCTTAAAATTAAACAGATTATGACAAGCATAGAATAACGTGTAAGTACTGACGATATACGATTCTGAACATAACTATAACAGCTCATAATAAACACACTAAGGTCCAAAAGGTCGGGAATCGGATTTATTGAATCGGTTCGCGGGTCTCATGTTACGCTCAGTAACGACCTTTGATCGTAAGACCTTGTTATAACAAAAAATAACATTAGATTTGATTCACAAATAACCTTGATACAAGCAAAAAAAAAATGTTTCCGTGTTTTTTTGCTTGTTATAATAGCCACGTATTGTCATTTATTTGCACCATCTTCATTTTATAGTAACTTAAACCTATGTAAAGCATTATCTTTCAATTATTTTTAGAACTCTACTACTTTATACTTGTTCTAGTTACAGTTATTTCTAGACTTGTTCGTCCAAGGTCAGTTTAATTATTTTCCACATTTCCTCCAGGTGCCAGAATACATGCGCCTATCACCAGACGCATACGAGAAGGTGAAGAAGCTTCGTCGCGAAACGCCCGATATATCTCCCGCCGCGACGCGAGGCGCCGAATACCCTCGCTTGCCGCACCCCACGGTGGACGAATGCGTGCACCCCCCGCCTGAAGCCATGGGTCCTTGTGCGCCGAGGAAAGAAGAAGACGTGGCTTTCGCATGCCCTAGAGTCGAACCGGTTTTACCCGGCTGTAACCCCGATAAACAAAATCAATAATTTAAAATCAAAATTTGTGAGAGCGCACACCAACGATTAAAGGTACATTAAAGTCACGTGTTGGTTTGACTATGGGTGTAGAGTCGTAAAATAAACTGTCATACTGCAGTTTAGTTGGTGTGCGCACAACCTTAGTTCTAATTTTATCAACGTTGAGTAAGTATGACTTCCTAAGTTTCAAAGTGCAAACTTAAGCGCCTACCTATGCGCTAGTCATACGAAACTCAAGTGCAAGTGCAAAAGGAAGTGCAAAACTTACTCGGCATTGGGAAATTTAGTATATGATAGTCCACCCAACATGCTGTTTAGAATTGATTAAAAGTAATGGCTACGGTATGGTGCATAAGGTTCAGAAATAATGAACTCCAAGCATTGTTTTTTGATAGTTCCATTAAAATCTTTTTGAAATCCATGTTTTGAGAATTAAGATTTTAGCACAATTTATGTTCAATATCGATATAAATGGTATGTTGGTGAACACTAAAATGAGTGGTAGATTTGAAATATGTAATTTAATTGCTAAATTAAATAAAGATTTTTAATATCTTGCTTATAAAATATGTTTTCTTTAAACCTTTCATAGCTTCAAAAGACAGTGAACTATAAATGTTTTGTTTTAAAATTAATTTATTCTGTTAGACTGATATAAAATAAATACTCAGAAATTAACAAAATGCAATCGTTTATTTTTATAATTATTATCTAAGTTTTTTTACAAAAGAATCGTGTATAGTAAAATAATTTATGAATAAGTATATTAGACCGATGGTTAAATAAATTATGGGAATGTTTGTTGAATCCACACTTCATTAATCAAATATTATTGTTTATCCAGATTTTTGAACCTATAATTACTTTTAATACATTTAGTTTAAATACAAGAGGACTATCAATAGATATTGTCAAATACCAATTGGTACACAACTGGAGTCATACTCATAAGTCAAGGTCACATAAGGGTCAATAATATTTTAGACTTACAAAATCGCTATTAAAAAAAATCTTATATAAACAAATACATATATTAATATTATAGCCTAAGAGCCTGTGAACGCCAGATCTTCGTTATAAAGGCAAGGAATAAAGGAAAGTTTGTCAGCGGATGCTCACAACATAGGTCAGAATGATGGTCCATTATGTAGGTTTGGTCATCGTGGCATACACAGTTCTAATAATCTGTAAAAAACCACCCTACTTCAGTCAAAGTATAAAGACTGATATTTTGTTATTACCAAAATGTTATTAAAAAACACATATTTCAATGCCAGACACATTACATAGTGGAAACGATGACCAAAGCTTCATAATGAACCATCGTTCTTAGCTGTGTTGAGAGCATACACTGACAAACTTTCAGCATTTATAAAATAACGAAGACCTGGCTTTTACAGGCTCTTACTCTATTATCGAAGTATAGTCCATAAATTATAGAAACTACGTTAGATATACAATAACAAGAACAACAACGGCTAAGGTGACGAACATCCCTCCGAATAAAATGTATTTGTCCTGAGCTACTCGTCTTTCTATAAGAGATATAGTTGCGTTCGACAGACCAAGTGTGTTCGCAAGATCTATAATTCTTCTGTGGGCCCCTTTCAAGGTTTCTCGGTTATATTTCAGCGTTTCCAGCATACTTGTACCTGTAATAAAATAAGTGGTTGCAGAGGAACCAAAAACACATCTATTTATAAGAATATGATAAGTACTAAAACATAGATCTAAAATCAGCGCTCAAAAGTGCACTATAAAATAAAATGTCTCTATAATTTAGTGTCTCTAATTATAAAAAAGGCAGACATTTCATTGGATTTCTCAAACTCCATGATACATCTGGTTAGTTCTGGAATAATAAAGAGTCAAATCATTTTAAAAAATCATTCATTCATTCATTCATTCAAACACTTACTCGGAACATGTTATTAAAAAAATCTACTAAATCTGATAATCTGGTTTCTATAGCATAAACTCTCCTTATTTTTAAGTCAGGATGACGATTTGTAAAATGTCCGTGATTATTATTATTTATTAACTTTTAAGATCAGACTTGACATTATGAACTCTCAATTATTATCAACAAAGGCAACAGTTCACTTATTGCGTTCATTTGAAATAGTAACTGCATAAAAACCACGTCATAGTCAATTAATAATAATTGCTTTCTAAAAACCACTGCATCCAAGGTGAAAGGTCAAAGATCATTAAATGAAGGATATTTGCGACAACAACCAGCTGCTTACAATGATCATGTTTATGTGTTATATATGTATATATACATAAAACACTTAATAAACATACCTATAGGTATGTTTGTCGGATTAATTCAATGCCCGCTTATTGCGCTAAACTATGAACAAGGTGTCCCTTGGTGTAAGTGGGTAGTTTGCATCATGTACATTAATTAGTTGACGTCACCATAGCCAAGTCCGGGATTTTTTTTCATCTCAAAGTGCTTCACCTTAGACACTAATTATTGAGTATCAAAGTACAATGTTTTTACCACAAGTAAAAAAAAGAACAATGCATGTTTACTCTCCTTTGCTTAACTAATACAACGTAATTAATATTTTATACAACTAAGTTACTACAATGAACCCCCTTGCTGAAAGTCACTGAAACGCGTTGATACCTCCTTTATAAACTTGACATTGCATGCTTTGATCGTGTAAACCTTATGTAAACCTTTATCAAACTGATTTAGTAAATACTGACAAAATTTGATGATGAAACTAGCTCATCAAGTTCTTATCTAGAGCTGGTTTTGAAAACGATTTCTATCAATTCGTTTTTAATTGTATTTGATAGCGGTTGATGGAAATAAAAGTGGAAAATATTAATGTTCTCTTGAATTAGTGCCTACCGGGTCGTTACACTTTTCATTGTTTGCTAGCAACAATAGAACAGAGTCATTTCCTATTTCGCTAAATTGTGTAACACGCAAGATACCTATTTCAATAGTTAGTCATCTGCATATTTTTAATTGATCTTGTCATGAATAAGTAATAATTAAATAATATATGCATGGATTTGTCATGCAACGCCTTTTAGCTCTAAACTAAGAAAAGCTTGTAGATAAACATACTCCAATAAATTCTTGACATCCCAATTTTGCTTGAATTGTTTTTATTTTGTTACTTTAGGGTAGTTTCAAAGTGACTTTGCATAAAACTAATAGGATCAAGTTGTATCGGTAAAAGCCTTATCGTGTCAAAATTATAAAAACGTATAGTTATTACAACTAACTCGTATAACATTGCCGTCAGAGTTAATAAACATAAAACTATTTTTATTCGCGTGATAGCCGCGACAGAGAACGTACTTAGTAACTTTATACTTGTCAACTTATACTTATTAGTAAATAGTAGTCTCGTCGAGTGATTTGTCAGTGAATAGTACTTCAAAGTGATCCAAATTAGCACGTGTCGATTAAGGCAACTAGAACGTCTAGAACTAGCTTTGCTATAGTATTTATCGTATATTTATCAAGTTTATTAGTTTGCCTTGATCCGATGTGATCATGCCCGGTCGAACGTTCGCAAGGTCGTCGCGGTAGATTGTTGACTGCAGAAACTAACAAAATCGGAGTTTTGAAATAAGTGAGGTGCCAAGTGCCGTGGACTTGCGGATCAAAAATGTGGTGAGTACCTCCTACTTATGTTTACTTCAGTCAGAATGTATTTGTTTGACAAATACTACAGTACATAAGCGGCATTCGGGACATTGTTTTGTTTACTAAAAGCTATGATAATGTGAAGTGTTTTTGTGGGCGGATGTTTGTTTTATAAATCCATCAATTTCAAAATTTTTAATAAAATAGAAACTCTTTTATGGTTCTTGATATTTTATTGAATGCCATAAAAACGAGGAATAAACCCATATATGTATATACCTACATATTCAAGTATCTAAAAATAAAAAAGTAACAGAGACATTTACCTGTTAGTAAATGACATTAAGATGCGATTGCGATGTTTAATTTGAGTTTTAATTGTTAAATTTATTTTTGACATTGACATATAATAAAACCTGACTGGCGTTATGTTGTTGTTGTGTTCTGCTACCTACTTTATATGCGTTTTAAATATATAAATACATTTTTATACTTATATACGTAGTAAAGTATTTACTTATTTATTTCATCATTCCTATGCATCTCGCGTTTGTTATAAGCACTATAATTTTATTGTTGGTTGCTAATTAAGGGTACCTACAAAAGTTTGATACTAATGTGAAAAGTAGAAAAACAAGTTTGGATCTATTCTTGTTTGACCTTTGTGCGGTGTTTTCGATCTCGTCAAATGAATACGTATTTATTTATTGTACAAATAAATAATTCTGAAAATTTTAGACAACGCCATCTAGCCCCAAAATATAAAATTAGCCCCAGAATATAACCAGTCAAATGCGAGTCGGACTGGCACACAAAGGGTTCCGTACGAAAAAAATCACGTTTATGTATGAGAGCCTCATTACATGTTTATTTTTTTGGTGATTGGTGTTTGTTGTTAAAGCAGCAACATAACTACATCATCTTAAAAATTTCAACTCTAGCTAAAGCCGCTTCTAACATACAGCTTGGTGATAGACAGACAGATCAAAATGACATCTTACTGATTTTATTGTACTACATTTTTTACACTCCCCTTTAGACCCAACTAACCCCTTGGGTCGATTATCTTCATACCAATAAAACTAACTGGTACTAAATGTCGATTTACCAAATTCTTTAAACATCGGATAAGCGATTTGAATAAGTATTTGATCCTCTAGAAAATAAAACTTACAAAAATATAAACAAATTATGACATGTACCTAAAAATAAATATACAGATCCACTAAGTCAACGATTCTGAATCCAAAAATCGTGTTTATTTTTTTGTCCTTTCTTTACCAATTGCAGCCATACGCTATAAGGATCATCTTATAGTGGTGACTGATATTTGGTAGGCCCACACGTACGAACGTGTAACGCAGGTTTCAGCCAGACGACCGATATGGCGCGGCGGAAGAAGGTAGGGATAAATGTTTGTAAACATTTATTCCAGGTGTCCTGGGTATGTTATATGTAGGTATAATAAAAAATATCTATCTATGCAATGTATTGTATTAAGTATGTCAGTCTTCTAGTACCCATAAGAAAAATAAGTTTAAAATATAACCAAAATGTTTATGTTTTGAACTGCAATAAGTTCAGATCTTGCCCTGAGCTCAATAAAGCATAAAGACAAATGCCATGTAGGTTTCTAAGAAGGGTACTTCGCCCAAGGGCGAGTTCAAGATACAAACTCCAACACTAAATAACTTTACGAGTTACTAACTTACCAAAAACTTTTACTTTAGCGATGTAGGCACGCATGGGCTGTCTCAAAGCTTTTTCTTAAGTTTAGGATATCGCGACTTCGATAAATCTTTCGACCTTATTTAATCTCATATAAGGTTTTGAATCAAACCGAAAAATCTGAGGAATCACACGACGAATTTTAAAAAGAAACGAATCATTATTACCTCCAAGGGAAGCACTAGTGCACACAATTCGATTATATTTTAGATATTTAAGAAACGGTCAAAACCATGAAAGAAAACTTTGTAAGGAAACCAGAATACTAACTATTCTAGCAGTAGTAACATGCATCCTGTGTATGGAATACAAGCTGCTGAGAATAAGTGATTGGATGTACTTACCTCTGTCAACCTTCATTAAACATCTACAAGGTACCTTCAATTGGTACTGGATCCCAAGAGATCATAGTCATGATCACATACGCTACGCTACTCTTCATGGAACTCAAATTCTTTATACTCCATCAATTTTATGAAGATTAGGATTTGTATTTTTATTTACATGCCTAGGAGATGAAGGCATGATCCTATTTAATTTAATTATTGATAAATGCGTCACGGCTCATTCCCAAACGCCCCTGCCAAAATCCCCTTAGCATTTTTGTGTTTATAGCATCTGTCAAGTAAAAGAAACTGTCCTTCGATTATTTGTTTGGTTAATTACTAGTCAAGAAACTAAGTAAGTATTTTTTTTACTTGATAGACGCTAGAAACGTACTATAAGAATGCTAAGGGGATTTTTGGCAGGGGCGTTCGGTAATAAGCCATGCGTCACAGGCTCACAGGTCAGTTGGTATTAGTTCTACCTTTCTTATTTTTAAGCTATTGCATAGCTTCTATCGCGGGCCTTAGCGAGACCGAATCCAGAAATTCCGTAATGAAAAACCTAACGAAAATAACAACACTGCGCATACGTAATCCAGCAAAAAATGCTATGCAATAGCTTTACCGCGGCAGTCCCCGAGTGCCACACATCTTTTTCATTGTTTATTCCCCACTGAAAACCAGCGCTATAGGAACCAATGGTTTCTATAGGATATAATGCAGCATATATGTAAAAAGGCCACCACTCAGCATAAGCTATGATAGCTTATGCTGAGTGGTGGCCTTTTTACACTTTTTTTTTTATTTTTATGTCATATATGTACTTATAACATGTTATGGTGTAAATAAATATTTCTTTCTTTCTACCTGTGTGTATCATTTCATCAACGTTTCTATGTGAGTTCTGCAGCGAGTTCTGTTCCTGTCCCAAGTAGTCCACATTGATGGCTGTGTGATCGTGACCAAAGCGCCGAGTCAAGAGTTGTTCTCGATCTGCTATCTCTTGCTCCCTTCTTAGTCTTTTGGACTGGACATTAGACAAAGATGCCTGGAAAATATTAAATGGTTGTGATAAATAATGATGGAACAAGTTAAAACAAAATACCTATATTTTTAAGTATGTATGTATAATTTATTTTGAAAAATATATATTTTCAGATTATTTTTATTCATTTTTTTTAAGAAACTTTTGCTAGTAGTTTTTAAGATGAGTTGTTTGTATTTACAAGATTTGTAACTTAAGGGGATGGGCCACCAGATACTATTAACAATAATTAATATTAGTCAAAAGCAAGTTAAAGATAGGCCCGGTCAAGCAAAGAACTGCTACACTACAAAACAAACAAAATGAATGAATGTTTCTCTCCCAAATTATTTGAGTGATTTACACAAATTACTAGTTTAGTGCATAAAAGCAAATTACCTGAATATGTTTACTGTCATACTTCAGCTGGTCTACTCTCATCTTGGCCATTGTTCTTTGATTAATTGGTGTTTTAAATACCAAAATGTCTAACTTTTCACAGTTTCTGAAATCACAAAACAAAAAATATTAAGAACTACTACTGGAAGTCTTATTATTATTCCTTATTCCTTGGAACATACTTCAAGTCAAAAATGTCTTTATTCAATAAAATCACAAGTACTACTGAGATGAACCAGCTGACTGTGATGTGACCACTGTTACATCAAATTAATTACAGGTACGTGAGGTACTTACGCATTAATTGCATTTATTTTGGACTGAATAGCAGATTCTACAGCTTCATGATTATTTGGATCGTTTTCCAACTTATGAAAAAGATCTGAAGTTTCTCGAACTATCTGGTTTGTCTGATGATACAAAACCTCCATTTTAATATGTGAATCTCAATGAATGTGTTCAATTATCAAGCTGTGTTGTACTTAATGTAGTTCCAATAATGTAGTAATAGTTTTTAGCAGACCACAACGAAAAATCTACACATCAATTTTAATTGTTTTGACAGTTACACAGCTGTTGGTGTTGCCAGCTGTGTATGTCTAGTCAAGCGTCACTTTTGACTATTTAAAATATTTATTTAGATTCATGTTGGTTACAGACTTGAACTCATAAATATTTGTAGATATGTGTGATTCAAACATAATCCCACTGGGGTACTACAATAAAACTTTAAGACAAAGTGGGACGACCATTTTACCAAAACATGTTCATATAAAATCGCATTTTGTACGTAATTTACTCCAATAGTATAAAAAATATAATTTATAAAATTTGATATGTAACTTTTTTATACGTTGTCTGTTTTTAAATTACTATTACACCAATTTATTTATTGTATGTATGAGATACATCTACTGGCTGCTGCAAAAATGCAAGAATTGTAGCAATATTGCAATTAGTTGGCAGCACTCGCACACGTGGCATAAACGTGGACAACTGTCAAACTTCATGAGCAAATGTACTATCTGTGTGATTTTATCGGTGTTTATGTCTAGTCTAAAAGTTTGTCAATCCAGTCATCATGACATGAATGAATCATCTCATCTCACACCAATTCTCCATTGACGTTAGTTTTAATGTTTTCGAAAAAAATACAGACCTATTTCGCTTGACCCGTATAATTATAGAGATAAAATAGAAAACTTACAACCGTGTTCGTGAAAAGTACACGTTACAATGGGTGATGGATGCCAATCTTGTTTGACGAGGGTCCCTCATGCCACTCTCGTCGCAACGATTATGTGCTGTTTGGGCGTGGGTGTGTTCTGTGGAACAATGTTTCGTGGATCAACTCTCTCCATCCGTATGTTTGATGAAGTATTTCATTTCCGTTTGATATGGATAGAAGCGTTGCAGATGATATTTACTGTGGGCAGTGCGTGTATGGCCGCTCTTGGATTCATGCTGCTTTGTCTGGGTTGCCTGGCAACAGGTGCCACACGGCAGAAAGTATACAGAGCCTGGAGAGCAAGAGTCGGTGGTAGGATATCATGCGCAATCTTTATGATCATCACATACATACTCACATTTGTATGGATCATGCTACTTGGCTTTCTAGTCATAACAACATTCCTGTTTACCATTTTCTGGAAACTATGCTCGAAACCCAAAAATATTGACTTATCAACATGCATTGATTTCACGCAGTTTGATTTCATGTTTCCCTCGAGTGTTAAACAAGAAGATATGAAAATATGTGAAGCGCACAAACTGAAGCTGTTCTGCAAGGATTATGTGGAAAAAGCTGAGTTTATGTTTATATTGGCGATGGTATCCTGTGTGCTGGTGATACTGAGTTTGGTGCACTACTTGATGTGCCTGTCTGCTAACTATGCACACATCAGAGATCATGAAAAGTTCCAGGAGCTTCAAGAGTTGCAATACCTCACCAACCCGGACCTGCATGCTTCTAAAGATCGCTTCTAGTATATGGCCCGCGCACCCCTCCTGCGCTCATTGGAGGCAACTACTAAAATGTGACACTGTTAAACAGAATTTAGACCGAATCTGACTGTGTTCGTTGACAAAGACATTCAAAAGACTGACTTTCAATGGAAAGTAAATGCATTGGACATATCCAAAAGTAAATTAGTGGTTTCCTATCAGTGACACTATTAATAATAGATCAATGCACACATTCCTTTTGAGAATTATTTGAATAATCCTAATCTGTTAGTAGTTCTAAATGTTTTTGTAAAATTTCTAAACATAAGTATTTGACATTGTTTTCTTTACCTGTTAATGTACTTACCTGATAGTTCTGTATATTATAGCATGTTTTATAGAAGTATATAAAACCCAAGCTATTGTCTTTGAAATTGGTGGCTCATTTCTGATTTTGAAAATCTTTACACTTTGGTAACTTTTAAGCTGCATTTTATATTATATGTAAGGACTTTGTAATTTAAGATATTTTAGATATAGAATTCGATTGATGTTCAAAGTATTGTACAATAAGTAATTATTTATATACCTAGGTATTTTAGAAGATACTGTAGACTTAAGATGGACAGCTATCAATTGACTTATTAGACTGTATTCTAACAGCACAAGCAACTAGTTAAGTTAATAACTAACATTTATGTTAATTCAACAATAACATCCTAAAAATTTTGATACCAAAACAAAAATATTGACTGATTTTTGATCAAATTTAAGTACCTTTAACAATATGCACCAACTTAGGTATAAATAATGTTATTTGCACATTTAATTAAGCTATGTAGTTGATTTATCATTTATAACTATATCACTTTAATAATACCTATTTTATTATCAATATAAAGTTGTTTAATTACTAATAATAAGGTCTTAGGTTGGATGTTTGATTTCCTTTATCTGGGTGTCGTAAGCCGCGGGCTCAATTTAGTCTAATAACAAAAATGCTCACAATGCACAATAAGGGCAAAATGACAAGGTGTTTAGGTTCAAGCAGGAAACCCACTTCTATTGTTTAAATACCTTTAAATGGTGTCAACACAGCATGCAAAGTACATTTGTATTTTAAAACTATAAACTTTAACCTCCACTGTTCCTCTACATTGTTGAGATTCCGGACATAATAGATATTCTATTGTTTTTTAATGGTACCTTGACAAAGGAGACAAAAGGTTACTTGCATGTTTTAATCAGGCAAATGTTTTATGTAGAGAATAAATACATTCAGTTCAGTTCATTTATTTTCTCATAGGCATTTACAATATTGCACTTAAGAATGTCATTACATTTGTTCCCGCCTGTCTATAGATTTGATTGTATGGTAAAAACTTATACCTAGGAATAAGTGGATCAATTTTTTGTTGCCTTATTGTTTGAGGAAACAGCGTATTTACCACGACAATGCTTGATTGCATGCCCCTTGGGGTCGCATGTAGGTAATGAGATCTCATTCGCGCACGTGATATGCAAAAGAAGTTTTAATAGTGCTACTCAGTCGATGCTGTTTGTGACGGACACACACAGTTTTTAATTATAGTGGAGTCAACCTTCGACCTAAAATTATTTGAATATTGTAGATTCAAGCACTATTTATAATGCAACTAGTGACGAATCAAAGTCTAGTATTTTATGTCCACAAGTCACACTTATTCATTATGCACTGCGTCATCTTTGTTCGGAACGTTTATTTGTTTTGTGGTCTGTGTGTCTGGTCTAGGTTGTTTATCATTAGTTAGAATACTTTCTATACATCATATACTTAGAATAGAGGCATCATACAGGCTAAAAGATGGCTTGGCCTTGTCCGGGAGTTTTGTATTGTAACCGTTTTGTCGGTAGGTAAAGTCTGCGTCAAATTGATATGAGCTTATCACTTAGACGCTGACTGTCCAATACCAACAGATTTGGCGATCATACGGATGTGTGTAGGAGTATGAACGCTACGGTTTCCGTGTTCATACATAAAACTGGTTTTCGGAATACCATTCAAGCAAAAATAACCCTGACCATTGCTGTTTTGGCACGAATGTTTCCTTCGAAATCGCTGGATTTAGCATAGTAAGGTCTAATAATCTACCAATGTACGATCCTACGCTAAATAGGTACCTACCTACCTACATAGTGACTAATTTTGCTGCATGCCTACTGTCAAGTTTATACTTATCTATTTACAATTATAGTTGACTAGGGGTTCATTCATCATTCGTAGTTTCTTAGGTCAGAGTTTTAGATCTTAATTTCTATCCCAAATCTCGAAGATTTGTCTACTAAATAACGATACCAATACTTGTGTTTCGGTAACTACTTATATGGAGTTATGTTATGATAGATAAACACTAGTACTCTATATCCTAATAAACTTCAGACAACAGTTTTATTTCAGGAAAACCCAGCTTGAAATCTTCGGGTGAGAAACGATTTTCAATGCATTTGTATATACTTACTTATGTAGGTATAGCATGCTTATTTCGTTTATGACGTTGATAATTTATGCCCACGCTTCGATCGACGATACAATTTCCAATAGCAATGTCGTAGTTCGGTCGCTTGGATGGTTTTAGTTTTAGTAAATAAGTAGTGACTTGTGAGCGCCAGTGAATGATGTACCTAAAAAATGTGCCGTGAAATAATCCAGACATCATCACATCAGAACCTCACCGGCTCACAATGGAATATTTAAGTGCTGCTATTATCTAGGAACGGCCACAGGAAATATCGTGCGACGGCTAAGGTACTAACCCAAGTCAAAGTCATTTTAGCTAGGTTAAATAAAACATACTATAAAATAACTTCATAATCTACGTAGGTATAGGTATTCCTATGCAATAATACCTACTATAATGTTCCCTTTATGTACTTTACTAAAACAATCCTTTTGTGAAATATAATTCAATATTTTATTAACCTAAGCTAAACAAATAAGTTACTTAGTACCTTATTTATTTTGTTATCTGTTCTACCTACATAGCGTGTTATTGATTTTGAAACGTATTGAAGTAATAAACTAGAATGTTGTAATGATAATGATAATTAGTAACTTCGGTCATGGAATGATGTAACCTTTTGACCCAACAAGTCTGGTAATACTAATAGCTCATCCTCTCTGATAGGGTGTTTTATTTTTAGTTGTTAATTTGATGTCATTTGAATAACAAATAAAGTAATAATATCAAGAGTTTCCTTATTGCTATTTATTTTATGTCTGTTAGTTAGTTAGTGGTTTGAGAGTGAAAATAGTGATTTGTGCTGTTGTAAAATGTCGCTTGAAAAATGTGTTAAAACTGTAAAGACGCTGATAAGTGATTCGAAGATATCATTAGTGACCTTCCGGAACGGATCTTCTCAATGTCAGCCGAAGGCGGCCTTATCTTTTTCTCCAATAAATTTTCTAACTGGTAACGGACGTGATGATGTATCTGCGAAACCTACACACGACATAAGACGAAGTAGTTCAAGTAACGATGTTAAAGAGCCTACTGAGTTATTGTACCAGCCTTTACGAAGATCTTCAAGCTATAATAGCTTTCATAGTAAGAAGTGAGTATCTACCTACTTACAAATACTTCAGGTTTACCCTAACCAAATGTAAATATGGGTACACTGCCTGCAATCAACTTGTCACTATGCTAATCCAATCTTGAATAAGTGTGATGATCTAAATATGTACCTACCTACCTAGTTAGTTATATTTGACACGGGGGATTTTTTTTACGTGAGGAAATCCGTCATGGATACCTACTGCTTGTTAGAACAGTAGGTTATGTCAGACTTAATAAACTGACTAAAACCTCACGGTTCGGCGGACACTTCTGTCAGGGTGGGTTTACACCAAACGAGCGAATGCTCATTCTATCCCCACTACGTCAAATTCTTCTAGTGTAAACAGGCGTAGAGCATTCTTTCGTTGTTCTTAGTGCGTTCGCAAAGATTCTATAGAATATTCTAAGAATGCTCGCTCGCTTGATGTAAACGGCGCAAGAGCGCGCGAACTGTTGCTTGGAGCATTCTATCGTGTTCGGACGCGCTCGCTCCACGAGCGAGCGCGTCCGAACGAATCAAAGTTCTAGCTCTTGTTCTAGCTCTAGCTCTGTGTTCGTTTGGTGTAAATGGATACCTCTAGTTTTCGTTTACACTAAAAGAATAGGAAAGAATGCTCTTGTTCTGGCTCTAGCTCTATGTTCGTTTGGTGTAAACCCACCTTCAGGGGAAGCGAGTGCGCGTTTGCATTCTTCCACGATAAAATCAAATAGGTACTTATAGGTGCATATAGATACACCATTCTTAAAATGCACGCGGTTTCACACACAAGCAAAAATGGTTTACATCCAATACGAATAAATTAGTATAATATCTACTTATATGTCCACAAACAAATTTTTATACGGGGCCCCGCCAAGGCACGCTACGCCACTGCATTGATTGTTCTAAGTAAAGAATGGCTGGATCTGTCGGCCAACTAGTGGTCACTAATAAGTAAAATTATGCCTTTTATAAGGCAAAATTCTACTTATTAGTGACCACTAGTTGCTCTCTACCATATTTAAAAAGCGAACCATGTCGTTTCGTTTTCAACGAAATTGGCTCTACCCGTTCTGTATATTTTTCTAGCACCTCTATATGACCATTATACCTACATATACATTTCCAAACAAGAACTTAAATACCTACAACCATACCATTAAATATATTAAACAGGTTTTCGCTTTAAAAAGGCTGTGGATGTGACGCAGTTGGGCCCAAACACCTGCGTCATAACATCAACAATCAAACCAAATTATCCCAATTTAGAATACCGATTTCTGCGGAAATTAAATAATAAATATTTGCAAGACTCTGATGCACTTTATTTGAAGTAAATAAGTATTATATTTGCTTGAATCTATAGTAGGTACATAGTTTTAATTCTCATCTTCAATCACAAACAAACTTGTTAGCTTACATCTCATTTGGATGGAATAAACTTATAACTTACAATTCAAGGATATTTTTGTACTGTGTCCAAGCGAATGAATTCAACCTTGGTCTCTCGCTTTTTATTCACGGAAGCCAAATACCTTCTTTTTTTTCTTTTTTTTCGATGTAGAAAGGTCAATGTAACGAGTTTTATTTTACTAAAACAAGGAATTCATTCACAGTGAGCACCGTAGACCCGTAGTTTTTTTTAATTAGCTTCATGAAAATCGACAGTTTCGCAGTTTCAATAAGGAAAAAATAGATTTTGAATACCGAATGAATCGAAATTAAATAAAAGTAAGGCCTGAGACACGAACGCCATGGAGATTATTTATTTAGAGCTTTTCGCGTGTTGTTTTGCGTGCCGTGCGCGTTTATATCTTTTCTAAGAAGGACTCATTGTTTAGCTCCAGACTTATTTTTATCTTTGGAAACCATTTATTATATATTCATTTATTTTGTCAGCTTAGGTTACCTTGGACGTTACGTACCTACACGTAAAAGATATAAACACTGCTATTTTTCAGCGACACCTACTTACAGGTAAGATTAATAATACTTCGCGATTACCAAAATAATCTAGTAACTGGAATTATTGTGGGTCGATTGTGTGGGTATTATGATCAAAGTTACTGCGTCAAACTTCAACTCTTTTAATTTTTGCCAATCTTCAACATAGATAAAAAAGCTAAATTAACCAGCGGAAAAGGTTAGAAAAACTGTAGTAAAGTGTAGTAAAAACTGTTTGAATTACTTGAGCACGTCCTTCATGGGATTAGCAAATAATCGAGAGATTCTTACCGCAGTACTCTAAGTAGGTACTCGAAACTCGAAACTCAAAACGCACAAATCCACATTGTAGCAACGATCTTGCAAGGTTTTTAATTGAAACTAACTTAAAATTGCTGTGTTTATTTTTCTTAATAAATAATCTTATTTAGTACGATTTCATATAAATAATATCTAATTAAGTAAAATCTTGTCTTATTTAGGTAAAATTGTATTTATTAAAAATTCACTATTTTGGAGATTAATAGTGCGAAAGTAAGGATTGTAGTTGTAGAGCTTTTTATTAACGAGCTCGTCCTGTTTAACTACCACCGCACCGTACCAAATTTTGCCGCTAAGGAGTTATGCATAATTGTTCTGTAAAATAATTAATGAGAACCTTAGTTTTGACAGGCTCAGTTGGTAGTAGCTCTACCCAGAGCAGATGTTTGTATGATAAACATAAATATTTATTCTGTGTCTGGGTGTCACTATGTATGTAGTAACAAAAAAAAAATATTCCATATCAGTACCTCTACCATGAGTTGTCACAGTAAAATCGCAGTACAGTAGTTACGTCAATATTTGTATTAAGTACGAATTTTAGTACCCAACTATCCGCTAGAGGCGCTATACAAATCTTCATACACTTTTTTAACTACAGACGCTAGCGATTATAGATTGTAAAAACTCATGGTAGAGGTACAGCAATCTAGTTCCCATAGTACAAGCATTGCTTAGTTTGGGAATAGAGTATGATGTGTAAAATGTCCAAAAATATTTATTTATTTGTCAGTTGAAAAATATAGGGCTTTTCTAGAAAAAGACAATGGTTAATATATACGTGTAGGATTTATCAAGCCGCGGATTTTCCAACTTCATGCGGTGACGAACTCAGAAAATGATCGAGTTACTTTGTGAGTTCGCCCTCTGCAATCACATAAGAACCTTTGTGTTCTTAATGGGATTGTAAAACCTTTGCTTGACCAATGCGATGCTTAAAGTAGGTATTTCTTGAGTAGATCTAAGCACTATATATGGTTCGTTTTATTTTCGTTCTGGCGCCTAAAAAAAGATAGGTACTTCATTATTATTTACTTTTGCATATGTAAACATCATAAATTGCCAATTCTACGTGGCTACCTATAGTAATTTTCACTGCATATGCAATCTTAGAAAATAATAATGTTTGAAGATAATTACATTGTTTTGTATCTAATGACTAGTAACAATGTATTAATCCAATCAAGCGTGGTTTGGATTTGAAGTGTTGACGTAAATTACTGAGACAGAAACGGAAAAAAACATCTTTTCGATCGAAGTCGTGATCGTGAGCGAGTAGTGCGAGTACCTCGCCATGCGTCGCGCTTGAAACACGCGCCCAGCGGACAAAGCACAGGGTCACTATTTACTTCCTATTATTTACATTAATTCGGAACTCGATCACGCGCTAAATTTATTCAAATATTCCGGTGATTCTGATCTAACTCTGCTTAGTTTTAGCACAGATTTGAGTATTGGCACACGCGTTTGAAAATCGGAGCTTTAATAAAAAGTGCTCGTGAGCTTTGGGATTTTCCGCATCCCCACTTGAACCGGTTACGGTTTTTGTTGATCTCTTTGTGAAGTGAGTGTTTTCTTGTGCCATCAGGTCATTCGCGATTCCGGACGGGCTGGTGATGGACCCATTAGCGCCTACCGCGCTAGCGGTCTCCACAGAGTTCATGGACCGAATCGGCAGTGGCCTAACCTTGCTGAGGGAGCATGGGAAAAAAGTTCAAAAGGTATCTTATTAGGTTTTATATTAACCTACGTACCTAGTGCAACTTCTTTAGTTTTGTACATCAAAAGCTCTTAAATTTAGGATTTCAAACAGTAACTTTCGTGTACTGTTCAAATAAATTAAGGAGAGTACGTACTTACTGCAATTTTTTAAGTTCTGAACACCAAAAGCTTTTAACTTTAGGATTTCAAACAGTAAGTTTTCGTAGTTTTAATTAGCTTCGTAAGCTTGCTACGGTATTGAGTATACTTAAAAGATCAACTACTTAATAGATTTTACTTAAGAGTAGGAATAAAAATAACGAATTATTATTCGAATAACGTTTTGAACCATTGTAATATAATCTATATTTCATGTTCCATTCAAATCGATCTAGCCATTACAAGGATTGCAGCGCGTGATTGTGTTGCTAAAATCTAAGTAAATAAACAGAATTCTAAATTTTATTAAATGAATACTTACTATTATGTACGAATACCATTTTTATATAAATATTGACTCTACCTGTCCGGTCACTACGCTAATTGTGTTAAAATTTGTTTACCAATCATCATTATTTAGAATGTCTACGAGCAGTTATTCGCATAACCATAGCAACCACATACACGTTATCGGCGTTTAAACGGTTTTTAGTACTTTTCTATTCAATTTAAACACATGGTAAGGTACAACAAGATTGAACATTAACAAAAACTATGTTGTATTTATGTATTTCTAAAAAAAAATCTATAAGTTAATTAGGTACCTATTCTATCAACAATCTAGTTCCCATAGTACAAGCTTTGCTAAGTTAGGCAGTAGAGAGTGTTGTCTATGAATATTTATTTGCTAAAAACTGCATTCAACTGTCTTTTAGATTATACAAACATTATGAAAAAATAATAATGTTCTTTGCCACAATTGTATTTTTAATCTAATTTTCCTGTTCCAGTATGTTTGGAAAAATCGAAAATTCGACATTCTGAAGAAGTCTTGGAAATCAATAGTGAACGTTGTACTTATTGAAGCTAAGGACTTGCCAGATGGACCGACAGGAAATCTCTATTGTAAATTCAAGTAAGTTTTTCTACATTAATAAAGTGCTACGGGGACCTTCTGTGTTAGACCACGTTTTAGTTTTGGGGTTACTTAGTTTAGATTATAAAGAAGTCATATGTTAAAAATGACAATTACATTATTTGTTTATCTGTATGCACCGTACTTCTCTAAATTAACTCACAGATTAATTAGGTACGCTAAACATACTTAATGCTGGTATTAAGTGTAGTTTCAGTTTTAATTCCACTATAATATCACAAAATTATGCAAACCTATTTATCTAAGCGACCCTTGATCTAAATATATGTGTTATTTACAACAACAAGATCAAAACTACAAGTAATCTATTTACTTTGAGGCATTATACGTGATAAGCGACTCTACATTGCATAACCAATCGTTAATAAATCATATGTAGGTCGATACAAAAATATCTTATTAGCTTCAATTAGGTGGATTGGATTTTAATATCCACCACGTCAATATCCTAATGATGCTTTTCAGCCAATCACAGATTTTGATGTGGATCATGCACTTAAAAATTGATTAACGTTTTCTTGCAATATGTATGTACTTGGCGAGAAATCCCGGAACTGACCTAAGACCTTCTATTTGACAGTTCCTTTATTTAGAAGGTCAGGGATACATCGTGCGCATGGAACTTTCCTCAAGTCCTCGCGTTTATCTATGCATGTCCTGTGACTCTAATGACATTGAATGATCGCCAGAGAATTGAAGACGTAGTAGAAAACGCTCTTTGTGTTATTGTTCGTCTGGGGAACTTACATTGTCCTTTCTGGCGCTAAATAGTGATGATCGCATAATAGTTCCGTAGGCATATGAGGCTATACTTTTCACACTTTCATGTCTCAAAGTAAAATTTAATGTATCATGATGTGCGTCTTCGGTGGGTTTACTCAGTGAGGACGCATTTTTATAGGCAGTAAGTTTATCACGTGAGCCATCGGTTTGTTGTAAGTATATATGATTGAATACAAAATATGTATTCAATGTTGAATGTAAACTTGGTTTTTCAAGTTAGCTTTGGAGTAGATGGTAATATATTCAGCATTTGTTTACATAGTATACTTAGAATTTTAAAATAATTCTATCCAGTATGAGAATGCTTTTTTATGTGAAATGACAATAAACACAAAATAGTTTTAGGTGACTTATATTGGATAAACATTTGGTACCTACTTTTCTACTCTTCTTTATCATTGTTGAGCCAAAACTTTAAGCAGTACCGATTGGTAATGATTCGGATTAGTTGAGCTATCTACAGGCCGTTGCAAACGATCTATAGATAGTACAAGTTTCTTATGTATTTTATATATATTATCTATGTATATTTTGTAAATACTGTAATAACGTTAGTTTGGTACCTCCTTCATTTCCATAGTAGGTTTTTGCGCGAAACATAATACAAAAAGTGTATTAATTATAGTACATATTGCTGCAAAGAATGAGTTAGAAAAACTACCAAGTTGTTTAAATGAACAAAGTAAAAAACAACAGCTAGCTATTTTTTTCTTATTATCAATTAGTAGGTGTAGGTAAACACATAGATGTTGTTTGACTTATGAATTAAAGACAAAACAAGAAGAATTAACGAGATAACATGACCACACACAGCAACCTTGATCCCTTGATCCAAACATATAAATTATGATTTATAATTAAACTTCTTGTTTCAGATTAGGTAATGAAGATCACAAATCGAAACAAGTATCTAAGTTAAAACCGATGTGGTGCGAGAGATTCAACATACACCTTTACGAAGAAAACTCCTTGGAAGTCACAGTTTGGCTGAAAGGAAAGCAAAAAAACTTTATGGGAAGGTAAGTGAAAAAGGCTATTTTTTTATTCGGTGTGATTTGGTATATCATTTTCATTTGTTTAGTTAAGTATTTTGCATTCATTATTATTGACCCAAAATATATTTAGAATATGTCGTCATACATTTTGGAAAGAATTCTTAATATTGTGGATTTTTTCCGATTCAAGTTTTTAAATTTTCTTTATGAGACAGACTTACAAAATGCTGTACTGTACTTGTTAACCTTTGTACTTCGGTCAACGCACTTTTTATTTACAACTTATGTACTGGCACTTATTCATGTAAATAAGTGTCTGATAAGGTGCTCGTCTCGGGAAGTTCCTCCTACATATTTCTGCCATCGGTGTACAAATAATAATTAAAGACTATTCTTACGTCTTAGAATGATAGGACGCATACGACGCCTCAAAAAGCTCGTCCTTTTGTGGATGTCCTCATTGAGACCATTTGTTCATTCACAAGACCTCATTGAAATTAAGTGTGTTAGTATGTATTCATTAAATTGTTAGAACCGTTTTAATTAATATAAATAAATAAGTAAGTAAATTGAGACCATTTGAGACCAAATTCAGATTGTCATAGGCAGAGGTAGAGTTAGTTGTAATACTAAATTATTTAGTGGTAGTATCCATTTCAAATTAAGTGTTTCATCACATAAACTCATAAAAAAGGTTGCAACCATATTTTACATATTGTTATTCATTTATATTATTTTTTAAAAATGCATAAATAATGCAATAAACTGTTTGTATAAAATTGTATTTGTGAGGAGCGCTTCAAATAAAATTATTCATGCTTTCGATTCGACTGTTTTTTTGTACATTGTGATATGTACAAAAACATATTAAACTAATATAAAATCCACCTAATAAACTAATTACAATTCATAAATAATTTAATTTTATATTAAGTAATTTCTTGTAAAAAAATTAAAACCCGTAATAATCCATACCCCCCACACGACGATGTGATAAGTACAATATAGTAAAACAATAATAAAGTCAATTTTAATTAAAAAATGCACCCAATGATCTTTTGATCGTACTAAGTAAATATAATAGAATCGGAGCGTCAACAATAGAACGTAATAGGTGTCACCTAAATCCAAGTTCGTTCTAAATCCAATAGACAGCAAACACAAAGAACGCATAATAATATGACTTAAAAAAATAACCCGAAACTTGTATAAATAATGCGTTAAATTCATGAACCGCTGCTCCTTTTTAACATCGACTCATGTTCCACTTCAAAAGATTTTCCAAGAGTCATGTTTAATTTGTGTTTTTTTTTAGTTTTTGTGTTTATGTTCATTTATTTTACTCTTTAATAATTAAACTCGCAAATCATGGTAAATATACTCTTTATAAAGAAAACAACGAGTATGTACATGAGTGCGATAGTTTCTGGAATTATAATTAGTTGTTTAGAATCTTGCTCAGATCTTGCTCAACTCAAGAGTCAAGTATTTCACCCTTTGTTCATTGTTCTGTCATTGATCGTCTTATTGTAATGATAATGAGTAAGATAGGTAATTTCCACGTAGGACCTACGTACTTACCTAGGTCAATCCAATCAGTATCAGAAGTACGTATACTTACCTACATTATTTTGATAATTTAGTATGATTTGACGACCGATGTGGCGCGGCGGGCAGTGACTGCGACTGTGTCTGCGACGCGGAGGTTGCGGGTTCGATTCCCGCCTTGGGATAAATGTTTGTAAGATCTGCAAATATTTATTCCGGGTGCTCTGGGTATTTTTTATGTACAATAAAAAATATCTATCTATGTAATGTGTTGTATTAAGTATGTCAGTCTTCTAGTACCCATAACACAAACTCTGCTTAGCTTGGAGCTAGATGTGTGGATTGTCCAGCATTATTTATTCCTTAAGATCTTTAAATCTTCTTGAATAATTCATAAACACACAGAAACCATCTAAATATTCAATCAGTTTTACTATGGAGTCCAACTTGTTTTTTTACTCTGCCGATGAACCGGTCTCACTCAACATGTAAAGTTATTTTCTTACAGTTAGTATTAAGATTTTAAGTACTTAATTCATATTTTAATCTTCGTTAAAGTAATGATAACATGTTTCTTCTAGGTGTACGATAGATCTGTCTCGACTGGATAAAGAAAAAACACATGATCTATGGCAAGAGCTTGAATGCGGGTTCGGTTCCTTGCACATGCTCGTGACAGTCAGTGGCTCAGCACGGCTGACGGTGGATAATGTCCCAACGACCACGGGAGCACACATTCCACCGGCTGCAGATGACTTTGTAAGTACATTATAAAATGAAAAATTGAAAAAAAACGGTACGCAAATTGGTATACGATAGCAAAATGACGTCGTTGTTTCTTGCCAGGACCCCGATTGTGTTAAATTTTAACATAAACAGCAGTTTAGGTACACCAACGTAAGTACGTATTTCGGAATCGCGATAAGCGTGTAGCCAAACCGTTCAACATTCAAACGTCAAGACGAACTGTTTACGTTACAATTTAACACAATCGGGGCCCAGGGTAGATATAGCGCGAATATCAGGCACAAAAAAATCAAGATATATAACGGTCTATACTGTACGAGCCGTAACTTTGCTTGTGAATAATTTATATATATAAGATAAGATATACTCGTATGATAATTTAAGTGTAGTGTTCTTTCATTCGTATTTTATGTTAAATTTTTTATTGGATGACGATGCCACCAGACGGGGTATGACGTCGTTGATATCTTTTGTATGAAAAATAGCATAAGTTATATTTAAAACTTGTTAAACACCTACATTATTTGTTAAACTGCTTCCCGCTGTTACAAAATGTATTTATAGTAAGATATTTCTGACAAAGCTTATAAATACCACCCACCTATATATGGTGTTAACACGATTTCCTGATTCCCTTGAGGTCACTTACATTCTTTTAACTTATCGGTGAAAGTACCTTTACCCACTTTAATAAATCAATGCTCTAAGGTTTGCTGGTAGAAAACTCTTTTAGGGTTAAGCTCGCCTTTGTATATATTTTTCAATTTGTATGTTTTTTTGTCTCAATGTGTAGAATAAAGTATAAAAAATAAGTAATGATTTTTTCACAAATAAAAAGATTATATAAGTAATTTAAAATTCAAATCAGAATGAGGCCTAGGACAGTCCAAGATACTTAGTGAGGAAGGAAAAATGTATCATCTATAAATCCTCTTGTGACTGATCGGTATGCGGTGCAAGTGGTCACGATGGTCATTGTCCTTAAGAAACTGTTTACTTTTATATGAAGTACATGACATTTGCATGTGGACCTTTAAGGGCCCCCGCAAACTGCAGACTTTTTATCGGCCGATAGTTTGGTCGGCTTCTTAATCACTATGAAGATGTATGCAGATGCGCAAATTACAGTGATTCAATCTTCATACTGATTAAGAAGCCGACCAAACTATCGGCCGATAAAAAGTCTACAGTCTGCGGGGACTCTAAATATCTACTATCAATGACTGCACAAACTTACCGGTACCTAACATTTCACACATCACTAACTAAGCAATGTTTGTACTATGATATATATACAACTAGATTGCTGATAGAACACTTATACATACATAGAATACATAGTAACACTCAGACACAGAACCAATATTTATGTTCATCACACAAACGTTTGCACTGGGTGGGAATCGAACCCGCGACACACGTCATGGAAGGCACAGCTACTACCAACTGAGCTGTAACGCCTGTCGATGTTAAGAGTTAGTAGTTATACTTAGTTTGTCTGTGCAAATTGGACAAAAACCAATATTATTATTTTTGCATTGGATTATATATCTGGTTTTCACACTCATTATTATTTTATGACTCAACTTTACCATTTTGATAGACTTTGATCTTGATTACTGATCAGAGATCCGGTTCTTTTCATTAATGCGGGATTATTCCTACACAATGTTTTTTAAAAACAAGATATAAATGGTAAGAAACAAAACATGATACTACCGGCGTAAAACCAAGGTAACAATGACGTAGGCAAACAAATTAACTGTACTAATTATGAAAGTATAGTTATTAAACAATTGACAGACGTCACAGCTGCCTCTGACGTGCATGCTGTGGGTTTGATTCCCACCACGAAAAAATATTGTGTGATGACATTGATGTATGTTCTGTGACAACTGACAGTGTTTACTAAGTATTCTATGCATATAATTACAAAATATATTGTTCGAAGTATTCTATCAAAAAAAAAAATACCATAGCTATTCTCGATGTGGGACTAGATAGCGTTGTGTGAAACGGATACGAATTTTTGTATTTATATTAATTATACGCTAATCTAACGGGAAATATCTATGTGCTTAAAGTCAAAGTATGTTAAACATAGGTACTTAAAAAAGTAAGTCAAAGCTATACAAAAAAGCTACGAAAGCAACACAACGGTACCTAGAGTCACCTAGACGTAGCTCGGAGACCGGTTGACTAGAACTGTTTTTAAAAGTAAAAATTACCATCTACCAACTTAAGTATAATAATTAAGTTAGCAAGCATTGGTAAAGAGTTTGGTTTGCCAAACTTAAACTAGTAGGTGCCATAAACGTGTACCTACTACAAACCAAGTAATTTTTAGGTACCGTTTATTATTTTTGCAGCTTGATTCACGTACCCCTGACTCCACGTCTTCATAACTCTATATCTGGGGAGATATCTTCCGTGATTGTAGAACTGCGAAAATATCTTGCCAACATTTCAGCATGAATCTAGATTCGCATGCGTATTTATGAAACTAGCAAGTTTCAATATACACTCGAGAGCAATGAATCCGGGTCACTTAAAGAATCCTAAAAATCTCGGAAACTAAAAATGCTAGGTTAATGCAATAAATTGTATTTAATAGACAATGTAATACTCCTTAAATGAAGGTATTAAAACTTCTTAGTTATTGTAAAGTTATATCATAAAAAAATCAAATTTGAAAAAGGGCCACTTTCGAAGATGGAACTACGAAATTACAGCATTTGGTTTTGCTTTTGTTTGTAATCTGTCATTTATGTGGGTACATAAACCATGTTGATAGTGCTCTATATTCATTATTCAAGCTGAAATTATGTCGCTTACGCCTGAAGAATGCACCAAAATACTTACAATGCTGGAAACCGGCCGGAGTCAGCGTGATACAGCCAGGACTGTCGGTGTGTCGCTGTCAACAGTACAAAGAGTTCTCCGACGTTACGAAGAAACTGGTTCTAACCTACGCAGACCAGGAACGGGCAGAACCAGGTGTACCACAGCACGAGAAGACCGATACTTGGTGAACACCATGCTTCGAAATCGCTTTCTCACAGGAACTGAACTAACGAATCAGTTTCGACGCCTCGGAGGAAGTAACCCAAGTGCATGGACAGTAAGACGTCGGCTTGCTGAATCTAACTTAAAACCCCTTAGACCTGCAAACGGCCCTAAACTGGAGCGTGGGCATCGTATTTCGAGACTAAGATATGCCCAGAGCCACGTAAATTGGAGTATTGAAGATTGGTCAAAAGTTATGTTCTCCGACGAATCAAAATTTATGCTCTACAAGCACGATGGAAGACACAGAGTGTATCGAAGACCAGGGGAAAGATTCAAGCAAGCATGCATCGAAGAAAAAGTAGCCTACGGTGGTGGGTCTGTACTTGTGTGGGCCGGAATTTCTTCTGAAAGTCGCACAGAGCTGGTGATCATAGAAAACGGCTCTTTAACTAGCGTAAGATATGTGGAAGAAATCCTCAATGATCACGTTGGTCCATTTATGGTCAATTTAGGTGAGGATGCTATATTTATGCATGACAATGCCCGACCTCATACAGGTAGGATTGTGAATGACTACCTTCAAGAGATGAACATTACTCGTATGGAGTGGCCAGCGCGCAGCCCGGATATCAACCCGATCGAGCATGCTTGGGACGAGCTAGGCAGATGCGTAAAACAACGAAACCCTCCCCCAATCACGCTTCGTGAGCTCAAAATTGCTCTCACAGAGGAATGGGAGAATATTCCCCAAAATCGTATAAGGAACTTGGTGTACAGCATGCCAAACCGCGTAAACGCAGTAATGGAAGCACGAGGAGGCAATACGAAGTATTAAAATTCAAGAAAATCGTAATAAAGTTCAAAAATTTCATGTTTCCTATTTTTGTTTTAAGGAGAGATCGGCAGTTTTTTTCTTTATGTAATTTTGTGTTAATAAAATGTATGGTGACTCATATTTTTTTTACTTTCATTTAAGGAGTATTACATTGTCTATTAAATACAATTTATTGCATTAACCTATCATTTTTAGTTTCCGAGATTTTTAACATTCTTTAAGTGACCCGGATTCATTGCTCTCGAGTGTAGATAGTTTGCAACGGCCTGTAGTTATCTCAACTGTTTCTTATGTATATGATACATACCTGTGTACATTTGGAAATAAAGCGAGTTTATATTATATACTTAGACTAAAAATAATATTGTTTTCAGTCATGGTACCGTCTCGACAATGGTTGGAGTGAAGTGGGCCAGTTGACAGTGACAGTGCATGGCGCTCGTGGTCTCTCAGCGATGGGTATTGGCTGTAAAGCTGACGCATACTGTGTTCTGGAGCTGGACAATTCCAGGGTGCAGACGCATACGGTCACCGGCACCTCAGATCCAACCTGGGACAATAATTACACCTTGTAAGTGCATGACTGTTTTTTTCTTACAAAGCTGACCAGCACGTGCCTTTGGCAAGCTGTGAAATAAATATACTTAGGTGATGTAATAAAAGTCATAGACTGTGTCAAACTATAAATACTTACCTCTTCTGCTATCTGGCTACAAATATTGGCCAGTAATTATGTACCTATTAACGGTCTATCATTTATAAAGTTAGCGTTGAATTTATGTCATCATTGCGTATGGTAATCAAAACGTCAAGCCTGCGCTAACTTTTTATAAGATTGACCCTTAATACATAACTACTAGCCATTATTTGTAGCCAGAGAGCAGAAGATGCTAAATATATTGTATTATTAGTTAGATAAAGTGTCTCTCATTACACTTAACAAACGGCAAAGTGTCCAATCTACCAATATGATTTCCTGACGTGTTTTATTTACACGCAAAATTCTCTCTTGGGCTCCCCTATTATTGTGTAAACTAAGGATTAACACAATTCTACTTAGTCGGTTCCAAAATAAACAATTTAGGCTTCGAGCAATTCAATCCATAGGTCTGATGGTTTTACGTATTTCGATACAGTCATACATTACGTTACGTTAACACGTTTGATTCGAGTCGCTTAGACCCTACTATTGACAATGAAAGGAAAACCCAGCTTAAGCCTCCTTTGTTGCCTTCTACTTCATATTTATTCTTTAACACAGTATCAAGAAATATCAAGGTTCGTTCGTGGTGGGCATTCCCCACATTTACCACAAAACGTATTGATTACTAAAATACGTCATTATCTATTACAAACCAGTTAGACATCAGAGATTTGATTTCAAACTGGTTCGAAAGTTTTGAGCAACCTTATTTATAAATAATTACCTTTACTCTAAAATCTAAACCTAAATGACAGGCGTCAAAACAGCTCAGTTGGTAGTAGCTCTGCCTTCCATGCTGTGAGTTGTGGGTTCGACTCCCATCCAGAGCAAATGTTTGTGTGATGAACATAAATATTTGTTCTGTGCCTGGGTATGTTATATGTATTATTGTTCGTAAAAAAAACGGTAGGAACCAGGCCGTAAGTTTCTTGCCCGTTCGTCTAGTCTAGGCTCTGGTCGCGTGAAACTGGCACCTAGAATCTAGTATGTAAGACGATTCTAAATGATTCTTGTGATTTTATTGAATAAAGAAATATTTGATTGATTGATTGATTATTCTATGTATATAAGTATTTACAAAAAAAACATGTATTCTATCAGCAATCTAGTTCCCATAGCTTTGCCTAGATTGGTACTAGAGTGTAATGTGTGAAATGTCCATGAATATTTATTTTTTATTTATCTTTTCAGTGCAGTAAACGATGTTACTTCAACGTTAGACATCACAGTGTATGATGGGTCCTTGCTGCATGAGAATTTAGGCAGAGTCACGATACCATTGTTAAGAATAGAGAACGATGAGAAGCGATGGTACGCTTTGAAAGACCGATCAAAAAAGTCCAATGCGAAAGGCAACTGTCCTCGAATACTGCTGCAAATGTCTTTAGTCTGGAACCCTGTGAGTATTTTTATTTATTATTTGTTCAAGATCTCATCTTTCTATACTAAGAAGCGGTAGGAAACAGGTCGTATGAATGAATGAATGAAAATACTTTATATGTACAAAATGTACATCTTACAACTAATTTGAAAGAAAAACACATACTTAAACCAAATCAATCTAATACTGTGTTTAGATTAATTTGGTGGGCGGACTTATCGATACCTAGGAAGCCATTTCTCTTTCATCTGTTCAAGATCTCATCTTTCTATACTAAGAGGCGGTAGAAAACAGGCCGAATTAATGAATGAAAATACTTAACTTGTACATTTAACAACTAATTAGAGAGAAAAACAAAAATCAAATTAATCTAAATACAGTACAATGGGCGGACTTTGCTAAGGAGCCATTTCTTCCAGACAACCCGTAGTTGTTTGCCGGTTCTTGTAGGCTCTGGCTGCATGAAACTGGAAGTAGACGATCATGAAATGATCCTAGTGATTTGGAATATTAATTGAGTTCGAGTTATAACGCCAATCACATTTTATATTCTTTGTGGAGTAGTTTCCGTTGTTCATAATTACTATGCACATTTATGATGTGCTAACAAAAAATCAAGTCAAGTTGAGTAGGAATAGTTTGCCAAATAATAACTCCGGTTTCAGATCTGAATTAATTTGTAATTTAAGTAGTTTTGCTATAATAAACCGTAAATATACTATACTTTGGGTTCATTTTTGTAACTTCCCTTTGCTACTCAGCTTACCTATTAAAACCTGTTATCTTTTTGTTGGTCTCTGACTCTACATGACTTTACATATTTATTTTGCATATTGTATTTGTGATAATGGTTTTTTTTTAGGTAAAAGCCTCGCTACGAGTTCTAAGTCCAAAGGAATCTAAATACAAAGATTATAAGAAGCCAAACAAGTTTAGCATCCCATTAATTTACAACAATTTGAAATTCATAAAGGATATTTTCACGGCTGTATCTATTGGAAATGAACATTTTAAGTAAGTTGTTTTTTATTTATTTTTTCACGATGCTACAACATAATACAGTTGTAGCTTCGACACGATAAGAAGAAGAATTTATTTTTTTGTAGAGGTTACTAACAAAACTTGATTTTAATAATTAATATACTTATAAAAACACTTTATTTATTTATTTATTAATTAAATACTTTATTGTTAACTAAATCAATCTAGTTTCGATAGCTTTGCTTAGTTTGGGACTAGATTGTGATGTGTTAAATGTTCTTGAATTATAATAATGCTAATTTTAAGCAATACATATACTTCTGAGTGCGTTTTTAAGTATATTTGTATACATAATATTACTACATATATAAATCTTCCAGATATTGAAAATATTTAAGTTTCAATAAAAACTAGTCTCGTCCCAAATCAATGACATGACTAATTAGAAATACAAACGATTAATTATTTAAACAAGGTAATGCAAACACTGACACATATATTATTATGCTTGTTTTATTTCATTGTTGTCACTAACCTTTGATTTTACTAAAAACCGTTTGACATTACTGAAAGTGCATTTGACGTTTCACCTGTCAAAATGACTGAAATCATTGTCAATTAGGAATAAATATGACAATCGTAAGTGTAGTGTTTCCGAGATATGTTGGTACGCGGTGACGCAGCGTTCGCCAGTCGCTAAATGTTGACGCGCAGTGTGACTCGAATACATTAAATTTACACAAAAAAAAAACAACGGTGACTATCGTTCGTGATTGACTCTTTGTAACGGTATTATTTGAAAACAAAACTATTATAAGCATTTGCAACTAGTATGTCATGTTCATTTGCCATTTTATTTTATTTATTCAAAACAAGTGAATAAAAATATCAATAAATATTGGCACTGGAAAAATATGCAAGATAATGTATTTTATGAAGGAAGTAGCATATATAATAAGTGATTATTTATTTATGTAAATGAAGTAATTACTTGATTTACACATTTTAATTACCTACTTCTAATTGTATAATTTTTTTCAATCATATCATTCATTTAATTTATCAAAACAAATATTAATTATAAATATTCCCATAAACAAAATGTTTACACTTGTGTCTTTAGTTTTAGGTACTTCAAATGTTACAAAAAAGCTGCAATTTTTTTTTTATAGATTTGAGGTTCATCTTAAAAAGTATCGTTATTCTTAAACGGTCTATCTTATAAAAAGTTAGCGCAGACTTGAAGTATTGATTACCATACGTAAAGTCAACGCAGTTAGCGTTGACTTTATGTCACCATTACGTATTTTATAAGATAGGGGGTATGTATTTTAATAAATCCTTTAATTTTCAGATACCTTTTTGAATGGGACAACAGAGAGTTGTCTGCGATGGCGCTGATTGCGTGGCTCACTTTCTGGATGATCTTCAAAATGTGGATGACACCTTTACTACTGGTTGTACCAT
Organism: Ecliptopera silaceata; assembly: GCA_932527185.1. NCBI lineage: Eukaryota > Metazoa > Arthropoda > Insecta > Lepidoptera > Geometridae > Ecliptopera > Ecliptopera silaceata. Next base: position 6,152,528 of record OW052193.1, on the reverse strand, counting down.
TTGTGTATTACTGGTTTGCCAGTCAGAATAATAGTAAGTTCCTATCTTATTACATTTGAGAAGTCACTAATGGATATCATTTATATGTAGGTATAATAAAAAATATTTATCTGTGTAATGTATTGTATTAAGTACCTATGTCAGTCTTCTAGAACCCATAATACAAGCTCTGCTTAGCTTGGGACTAGATGATGTTATGTGGATTGTCCAGCATTATTTAATTATTTATTTATCATACCATAATTAACATTTTGATAAAATTTGAAAGATTTCCTTTAACGCATATATTTGCATGCCTAAGCATGTTCAGAGAGCCACATTCTAAAAGAACATTCAATATACAAATATATTTTTTATGACACATATAAATAACCAAATTAAAAAATACTCATTGAAACATTTTTTTTTGTTTAGATATCAACGCATTAGTTCCTATAACAACGTCTGATGATGAAAATGAAGAAGATGACCTGGAATCTACAAAAGTAAGTAACAGACAAATGTAGAATAAACAATACAATTTTATCTAAATACATATGTATACAAATTCCAAAAATATTATGCGTTCTTTTTGATTCCAAAATAAACTGTTATTAAATAAAAACACTTCACAGCATGTTGTGGTGTCCTATAATTTGGGAAACACTAGATTCTTGTATTTTTGTGTTTTTTCCGTTCGATACCCATAATAAATAAATAAATAAACAGGAACTAGGATCAGTTGAACTATCTATAGATTGTTTGCAACGGTCTTTAGATGGCTCAACTGTTTCCTAAGTACCTATGTTTTCTAAATAGTCGTAAGTTTCGTCACAGGAATTAATTTTACCTAATTTTAACAGGATGACAAAACAGTCAAAACAAGAATATATGGACTACAAGATCTGACGTTTACAATCAAAAATGGAATAGATTTCATTTGTTCTCTTATTGAGAGGCTAAAAAAGTGAGTATTATAGCGAAACCAACTGTGATTTTAGACAATTCGTTTTCGAAAAAACGCCCAGACAATACCTGAGTTTTGCGTAAAACTGGCACCTAGGATCACTTACTAGATAAGATATAATATGGACTTTGTTGAACAAAGAAGGAAAAACAGTTATAGCTCTTAGAACTAAGTACATATTCCAATTCAAAAATATACAACTAGGTATATTAGGTGCATTATTAAAAATAAATGATCTTCGTGATTTAACAGAATAAAGATTGATTGATTTTGATTTATTCATATGAATATTTTTTTTTAAATTCAATCAGACCGATTCTGTTTATAACAGCAGTTTGAAATAAATTATTTATGATTTCATTGGACTCTGTCACAAAATCTCAAAGTTGCAATAAAATGTTCCAAGATTTATACAACCTTTATTAGGTTTTAACCTTTTCTTAGTGATCGCGTGATCTATACTTATAATAAAACTGTAGAGAGGTCAATTCTGTACATGAAATATATTAAAAAAAAAACTATCAGGGGGTGATTAGTGATCGATACTGATGCCAAAAATGCAATCAGTAAAATTTTTGTCTGTCTGTCTGTCTGTCTGTCTGTCTGTCTGTATGTTCCTTATAGAAACAAAAACTACTCGACGGATTTCAACGAAACTTGGTACAATTATTCTTCATACTTCTGGGCAGGTTATAGGATACTTTTCATCACGCTACAATCAATAGGAGCAGAGTAGTGAAGAGAAATGTTGTGAAAACGGGAGAAGTTACTCCGTTTTTTAAGCTTCCGTCGCGTGTGCAGCCTTAATGGTTAAAGTTACATAGAAATCATGTATGACGGAAATATTCTACATTAAATTGTCTAAAAAATATCCCTCAACAGCATATGTCTATCTTTTATGGTTGACTCACAATAACACGTGTAACTCCTGATAGCTTAGCAGTTCGGGGCATTCTGATTATATTTGTTTACTCTTACGTTTATAAGACTCTCAGTCATCCCAAATTTAAAAAAGTTAACATTATTACCTATTCAATAAAAAAAGAATCATAGAAATCGGTATAGAAACACCAAACTTATACATGAAATAAGCCATCGCGCCGTCGCAATGGAATACTCAAATCGAGTAAAGTTTGAAATTTGTTGTGTTTACCACTAGATGGCGCTACTGTGCACAAATCCTAGATCGCGCTATCGGTGCGTTTTGGCAATGTGTTATAAGTCGGTCGGTATTTAGCAATAGTTCCGTTAAATTGAGTTATCTTGATAAGTTATTTAGGGTTGCGTATCCGATTACCGCTTTAATGACGAATAAATATTTAAAAACAAAATATTAAATATTCAAGGGGGTGCTCATAATCTCATACAAAAACATAATTTACTTAGATGGTTTGTTTTTTTTATATCTAATATTTTATAAAAAATATATTGTTGTTGACGAGTACATTTACTTGGACCAGTTAGCGAGCTTCGAAAACAGGCAGGATAAGGAGATCGATCGCCGCATCGAGAACGCCTGGAAGAGCTACTGGTCCATGAAGGAACACATGAAAGGCGACCTTCCACTTACGCTTAAACGCCAACTCATCGACAAGTGCATCCTGCCCGTCCTAACCTACGGTGCGCAGACATAGTCACTGACTGAAGCACAGAAATCCAGACTCAAGATTTGCGAAAGAGCAATGGAACGTAGCATCTTTGGTTTCAAGCGCATCGATCGAGTGCGAAAAACTACGCTGCGTTCGCTCACTGGTATTGCAGATGTAGGCAATAAAACCGCGAGGCTTAAGTGGGACTGTGCAGGTCATATTAGCCGGATGGACCCAGAGAAATGGTCCAAAATCGTGACACCGTGGCTGCCTGAAGACGGAAGGCGGCGTAGAGGTCGACCAAAAAGGCGATGGCGGGACGACCTCGATGCTTTCGAGAGGGATTGGTGGACGAAAGCGGAAAGCAGAGGATTTGGGGGAGACCTTTGCCCAGCAGTGGGACGAGATAGGTTAGGAAAAAAAAAATATATAATATATATACTAATATTATAAAGAGGTAAAGTTTGTGTATTTGTTAAATTGTAAGGGGTAATCTCGGGATTTACTGAACCGATTTTAGAAATTCTTTCACCACTAGAAAGTTACATTATTGTTAAAAAATAAAAAGGCTTTTACGTGGTAGTCCGTTTTGCAAAATGAATCTGAGAAAAAACGGTCGAATGAAAGCGTTTCTTACGAACGCTGCCTTAACTATGAAAGAAGTGTTCTAGAGAAAAGATGTGGAGCTTGATAATGCCTACAAAAAAGCCACAAGTCAAGGACAGCAAATGTCTTACTTTTTTATTTAATAAAAAAGTAAGTAATATCCCCAACGAAGTGGGCAACGTGTCAGCTAGTTTAATAATATATTTGTTTCAGCTTGGCTAATTTTACGGTGCCATATTTAAGCTACTTAGCTATATCAGCTATGGTCCTGCTAACTGCAGCTTTGTATTTGCTACCTATCAACTATTTATTCATGGTATTTGGTAAGTTTTTTCCTAATATTTTATGTATTAAGGAAAAGTACTTTGCCCCCAGACGAGTTGACGTTCAACATTTTCTAGTCTATTGATTGAAAATAAAAAAATTGAGGAAAAATGTTTTTTTGACAGAAATTCTATTTTGAAAATTGTTTTAGCTTTGTATTTGGGTATTTGAAGCGGATAAAGTAAACCACGTTTTTTTCTTCTTTTTTTAATAACCTATGCTGTCCCACTGCTGGGCAAAGGTCTCCCTCCTCTCCTTCCATCTTTCAAACCACTTACCTTTCATTATTTTATTCGGTAAGTAGTTTTTTGAGTTAAAAGTCCGTTTTAAGAATTAGTACTTAGTATCAGAATTTTACACACTCATATTCCTGATTCTAAGTTGTGTTAATATTTCCAGGTATCTATAAGTTTGGTCGCAAACTCCTCAACCCAGATAGAGTTCCAAATAACGATATACTAGACTTCATATCAAGGGTACCGGATGATGAAATATTGGTAAGGAATTTATTTTTACACCTACTTCCAATCGAATAGTTTTTTATTTGTGTCTTGGGATCACCTTTGTATTGATTGACGTAATCAATAAAAATAAAAATAAATTATAGCTAAACAACATTCACAAAACAAGATTCATATAATCTTTTTATTTGAAATGTCGCTGCTCTTTTGTTTGCGTAGATCATTACATTTATTAAACAAAGTTGTATTATTAATTGGGTGCTAATGTTTTTTGTTTTTTAATGTTGCTATCTTTTATTAAATAATTATTCCCGTCTTTCTGTCGCACTGTTACTGTTACGCATTGGGACAAAAAATCCCGTAATGTTTTTTCTCGTTCAGTCACACCCTTTAACATCAGTGTAACTGAATGGGAAAAACGAAATCCCATAATTGGGTAACACTACAACTCAACGAAACTTTATTCCCATATTGAACTATTTTGAATCACTGTTTTGAATCATTGTCACACCTTAATGAACTAGTTTGAATCATTGTCACGCCTTATTGAACTATTTTTAATAATATTTTTCATTTTTAATTTAAGTCTTTAAACAATTATTTTACTTCTTAAATTAAATATTTTTGTATAATTTTCAGAAACAATGGCGTGAATTAAAAGTGCCAGAGCCTAACTTAAGCAGAAATAACTCAGGAAAAAGGCAGTAAAAAAAGTAACGCTGGCGTCGATAATAGTAAATATTTACATCACATTGTGCCATAGTTTTTTGCTCACAACTGTATTTTTAAGTTAAAGTTATGAGGACTAAATCTCTATTTTGCCTGTGGTCTTTGTATGTTTCATGTAAAAATATGAATAGTAATATATATTTTTTTGTTTATTTATTAGAAATATGTTATATTTGATACAAAGTTGCCGCATTTAGCTTTAGCACACCTAATAAGGATAAAATCTCTAATTTGTCTGGTTTCATATAAATATATAATAATTTATGTATTTCTTTGGAATAGCTATTAAAATTTTTTGATATTTAAATTTAATAGCTACAGCATTTTAATTTGTTAATAACATCACAATAAAATCGTGATTGAAAAATAAGATTGAAATCCTTTTACTGTTAAGTAGACTAGGTATTTTATTTTTATGTCTTTTTTACTTACTTTAGTACAACAAATGTGATTTATAAGTTATTTTTGAAGATTTATTCCATTACTATGTACTTATTTGTTCTTTTTCTCAATACTTTGAGAATCCAGAACGTAAAGCATGGTTGAAATCTGTACAAAGTATTTTTACTAAAGATACTTAAAAGTATCTTATAGATTTAGTACAAAAATGATGAATGACAGAACCACTGTAAGACTATTTAAAATTGTGATTTAGATGTAGATAGTTAATAAATACATTCATACTCATATAAAAAGTTTTATTTTTCGTTAACACCTATAAATTTCAGTTAAAAATACATACATACAATACAATACAATACAAACATACATCGACGACCGATGTGGCGCGGTGGGCGAAGGTCCGCCTGCGACGCGGAGGTTGCGGATTCGATTCCCGCCTAGGGAAAAATGTTTGTACGGTCTGCAAATATTTATACCGGGTGCTCTGGGTATTTCACATGTATGTATAATAAAAAATATCTATCTATGTAATGTATTGTATTAAGTTTGTCTGTCTTCTAGTACCCATAACACAACCTCTGCTTAGTTTGGGGCTAGATAATGTTCTGTGGATTGTCCAGCATTATTTGTTTATTTACTTTTAAATCCTATTTAAAACAGGCAGGTTCCGTTTCAAGATGTTTTTCTTTCTTCTTTATTCTTCTTCATTTTACTCTGTTTTTTTACGAGTTGATGTCGGTTCAGGAACGTTTAACTCTTTCCAGTTTTTCTGTAATGTTTCAATTATATTTTTTATTTAAATAAATAAAATTAAAAAGTTAGAAGTATCGTCTAACATTAAATTCTTGTGGAAAAGATTTCAACGCATCTCGCCTACGACGTAGAGTTGAGAAATTAGTAAAATATTTAATTGTTATTTTAGGCAACTTGAACATTAATTGTTTTTTTTATTATAACCTATCTCGTCTCTCTGTCGGACACAGGTTTTCCCCTTATTTAGAACAATTGTAATAAAAAAATATTACGATGAAGTTTTGTAACTGTTTATTGTCTAAAATAACTATAGTTTTTTTTTCTTACCAATTCTTCAGTATCGGGAATTCTTGAAAAGAAATCAACTATATCATTGTTTAATATTCGCTCCGGGTTAAAATATTTTCTACAAAACTTGTACAAACCTAAAAAGAAATAAAAAGTTTATAATGTCTACTAGCCTGTAAGTTAAAAATGTAAAGAATATCAATAATAAGCACTAAACATTTGAATACCTACCAAACATTATCATTAGATAATTAAATGGTATTAAATATAATCCCATTGATGATACAACCAATAAAAACATTGTTAGGTAGCTCAAGAAGGGTACTTTGAAACTTGCTAAACTGAAACAAAAGATAAAAATAGCTATTTTATTGTTCCATTTTGAAAAATTACAATAAATAGGGGTCAATAGACTGATGAGTATACTAGAAAAAAAAGTTACATTGTGGTTATAAAAAAATGTTTGATGCAACCTACATGTTTTCGTAAGAAGTTTTAACTATGTAGTTCTTTATCGTTTTGTGAAGCTACAGAAACAAGGAAGCTTGTGAAAATGTACCATTTTAAATAAGTCAATTGACTTACTTATAAATCTTTTCCGACAAAGATGCCAAGTACTCAATGCCGTTCGTTATTGTAATTGTCATTTCCGGCAGTTCTTGCAGTCTGCCTGTTAGACTTCGTTCAGATTTTTCTTTGCCGGAATTGTTGAAGTCTTCGACAATGCCATATCCTCTCATAAAAGACTTTTCTTCTGAAAATTGAAAATTGAACGGATATGAGTATATGTCAACGGGTGAGATTTATTTTTGTCGTTGGCTTTTTTATGTGACAAAAAAAGGTCTGTTTCCGTAAAAAAAAAAACTGGTATAAATAGTTCATGGAGTTGTGGATCAAAATCATTTTAGATTAGGTACTTTATTTTTTTCATAAATATACTTTTGAAATACAGAAAATATATTTCTGAAAAATAACGATGACTACCAAACATTTACATGCGATACAACGAGTTTTGAGTTAGCTTAATATTGCCTTTTTGAGTATTATTTATATTTAAAATAAAATACTTACGTTGATGACGTCCAAAGATCCAAAAATATAAGAAAGGTACCAGCAGCAGGAGGGGTGTAGCCCACATTTGAAAGTGGTACCAAAAAACTAACCAACAAACTAAAGCTATACAATTATACTTCCGATTTTCCCACTCAAATAATTGCCTGAAAATATTGGTAAGTTTATATTAAATAGGCTTTGCATCTAATCTAATTGATTTATTTAGGAACCTACTCAATATAAAATGTTCTAGACACCGCGTCCCGTTTATCGGGGAATAGGTAAAGCTGGCTCAAAACGCTTTATAAATTATCTAGTTGAGATGCATAGGGCAACATACATTCAGGAGTCCACACCAGATGTTATTATAGGAAAGTCAATAAAAGTGTAGCTGAAGATATCCTCACACAAAGGTGAGCACGAATAAATGTGACAATCGTACTGTAAACGTAACGCAGTGTATTTGATTCACATTGCGTGTAAAACGATAGCTCGAGCGATGTAGCGTCATCGCGCAATGTATGCGCAACTCTACGTATGTCACCTATATTCGTGCACACCACGTGCACACCTTTCATATACTACGTTTACCATGCTATGTAACTATGTAGGTAGTATGTTACAAAATGGTATTCATTCATCCACTTCCACACAGCATATCTACAAAATACTATATTTGTTAAACAAAACAATAATATTCTTACTTGTAACTTTCGTCGAGGGATAACAGACTAACAAATGTGTCTTTAACAAATTCAACATTTTTATACACAAGGGCAATGTCAAACTTGGGGTTCTTCTTAATATATTTAATTTCCTTTGGATTAAATAATTTGAGTGACGCCTTGATCTGAAATCAGTTTCATTAAAATCTATTGGCCGGTTTCTGGAAACCCAAATCACGATTGATTCGAGTTTGACACATAGTAATTATTTGATTTTTTCGTTAATCATCGTTCGAGAAACCGGCCGTAAAACTTATAATTGTGACCAACATGATGCAATAAAAGTATTTATCTGTCTCTAAATATAGAATAGAATATAACTTTATTGTACACCAATAAAAGAAACACAAAGAAACAAACAATAAAAATAGGACGTACAATGGGCGGTCTTATTGCTATAAGCGATCTCTTCCAGACAACCTTTGGATGGACAGAAATCATTTGATTAGACAGAACGGGGCGCACATACATATATATGTAAAATATTGTTCTATATTGTGAATTATTGCTATTCTTAAATGCCTGTACCTAACGGAATAGTCTATTGTTTTATGGCCAGCTAATAGATAACATTGATAATACGCGCTACTTTAAACAACTGATTTAAATCACTTCTGTCAATGTTTGTCCCCATTAGTAAAAGATAACAATTATTGAAAGTCAAAAAAAAAGTCAAAAGTCAAAAATTACTTTATTCAGTAAAATCACAAGGATCATTTAGAATCGTCTTACATACTAGGTGATTCTAGGTGCCAGTTCCACGCGACCAGAGCCTAGAAGAACGGGCAAGAAACTTACGGCCTGGTTCCTACCGTTTTTTTATATGATCCTTCTTACAAAGAATTACAATTAAACTAAATTAAGTACTGAAGTTTCAGTGCGGTGTCAATTTAACTTAGTAATGATACACTAATGAGTTTTAAAAAAAAAGAAGTATAATAAAGCTATACGTAAATCAAAAAGACAGCACACGCTTCGCTTCAGATACAAATATACTACAAAGTACATAAGTAAGGCAAGAGAACATTACTAACATCACAAATCGACAAAGTTGCTGTTGACGGGTGGAGCGACATCAGGCCATGCAGTTTTGTCATTAATATAGCTGTCTAAGGTATAATACGCCTTTTTTATAAGATTATTTTTAATGTATGTTTTAAATTTTCTAACTGAGAGTTTTGTTGCATTTTCGGGGAGTTTATTATAAAAACGCACGGCACCCCCCACAAACGACCCACTCACCCTCCAAAGCCGGAACCCAGGGACGCACAATTTATATTTGCCTCTAGTGTTCACACCATGAACCTCACACTTTTTCAAAAAGCTATCTTTATTTTTATGAGTGTACAATAAGACTTCATAAATATATTGTGAAATTACTGTTAGAATACCAATCTCCCCAAACCGCTCCCTCAACGAATCCCGCGGTTTCATTTTATAAATGGCACGTATAGCCCTTTTTTGCAAAACAAATATAGTTTTTATATCAGCTGCTTTACCTGAAACAGCTGATTATATGTGTAAACACGTTTATTCGTCATTCAATCATCGTATCTTGGACCGCCGCTGTATTCGACGACCGATGTGGCGCGGTGGGCGATGGTCCGCCTGCGGCGCGGAAGGTTGCGGGTTCGATTCCCGCCTTGGGATAAATGTTTGTATGTTCTGCAAATATTTATTCCGGGTGTTCTGGGTATTATATGTATAATAAAAAATATGTATCTATGTAATGTATTATATTAAGTATGTCAGTTATCTAGTACCCATAACACAAGCTCTGCTTAGCTTGGGGCTAGATGATGTTGTGTGGATTGTCCAGCATTATTTATTTATTTATTTATTTTCCCCAATATATTTCTCAATATTTTGCTCTCCCCATATATTTCCCAAAATGACTTCGGAATCCAATTATTACTAGTTTTACTTCGACAATTTAATATAAAAAGGATAATGGCCGGTTTTTAAACTGCACTGCTGTATATAAGCCTTTCACATATTGAACAGAAAAAAACTTACTAAGTATTTAATTGAAAGACTTTCTCATCTATCTCTTTTTTGCGTGAAAAGTACTTACTGGATTCCAATAAAGTGACATTTCCAGTAGAACCCTAGGGCAGTTCCCTTTGGCACTATTCCTTCTACTTCTGTCTTTTAGCGCGTACCAATGCAACTCTCCATTATTGACCCTTAGTAGGGGGATCGACACTCGCCCTAACAAGTTGTCGCGTAAAGCTGACACTAAAGAACTGTCATATACTCTGAGCTCTAGAGTCGATGTCACATCATACACTTTACTGTAAAAAAATATAGGTAAGCGTGCAAATAAGGGCAAAGACAGTAATATAAATATCTATCAAAAACATGCAATATATTGTTTATTAACAAATCTGCTTAGAGACTTACTTTGTTTTAGCTGTTTTTTTTTTTTTTTATGCTAAAATGGGTGTGCTCTTGACCTCGAAACTCACACAAGTGCAAGGATGAGGTCTACGATGGAGCGAGCCCACCCAGAAGGTGCCTATTAACTCTCTTTTTGAAAACAACGGGGTCGTAGTTAAGCGGAAATACAGACGCTGGAAGCTGATTCCAGATTTTCGCAGTGCGCATAATAAAAGAACTTTGAAAGCGCTTAGTTCTAATAAGTGGAATATCAACCAAGTGAGGATGATAGTCAGCTGTGCGTCTGAAGTTCCTGTAAAAGAACGGTGAAGGCGGAATAAGGTCGTGTAGCTCCTGGGCACACTCACCTATGATATCATTATTATCTACTTATATCAGTCTACTGCTGGACGTAGGTCTCTCCCAAGACGCGCCACTGAGCCCGGTCTTCGGCTCTTCTCATCCAGTGTTTGCCAGCTACACTCCGCACTCCTATGACCTAAGATTTATAGGTCTATGTTTTCTTTGTAAGAGGACCTAATCTATAAATAACAGGAAGTAAGCTCTGGAGTCTTTAAATAACGATAAAAACCCTACTAAGTAAAATAAATATACTTACAACACGAAGCACTTGTCCCAATGCATCTCCGAAGAAGCACTGATGGCGTGAGTCCGTACCGTTTCATTGTCAACTTCAAGCAGGCAGTAAGGCTTACCACTTAATCCTTTAGCAGCTAAAACTTTAACCTGAAGCTCCCCAACAACTTTCAAGTCGCTTAAGTTGAATAATGCCTAGAATGGGTAAAATGCATTTTTTTAAATACATATTGACGGACATTTCACACATCACACTCTGCACTGCTTTAAATACTTATATCACTTATATCATATAATACTTATATCATATGTATTTTTTAAAATATATACATAGAATACATAATAACACACAGACACAGAACTAATATTTATGTTCAAAACACAAACATTTGCTCTGGTTGGAAATCGAACCCACTAAGTTAAAATACGTTATTACATATAATATTTTTTCGTTGCAATGGGAATCTTAGCGTGACTGTGAGAACAGATAAATATTATACCAGCTGGTACCTACATGTACAAAAGTGCTAGAACTGCTTGCATGGAACTCGTAGCAGTAAACGCTACGTGAGTTCTACAACGTCTACGAGTAAGTAAATACAGTTTTACAACCAAAAAAAATGTTTAAATTCATATTTTATTTGGCAACTAACAACCGATTCTTGGAGCATGGGTTGGTGAAGAATCGATGGATGAACATTGGTTCTCCATCTCAATATTTGCACTCTACGAGTCTTTTTTTATTTGGTTATCTACTATATTTTTTTATGATTAGTTTATTGTAAAGCTTTGTATAAAGATCTTATGGTACAAAATGTTTCAAAACATTACACATTTCGGGCATACAATTATTTATGCTTAAATTAAGGCCGCACATTCATTAACATAATTAATTTATTAAATGTTGCCTCTAAATAGGTTTAAAATTCATAATATCTTACGTGTTTATCTTGAATGTTGGTATCGATCGAGACATCTTCGCTTTTGTGAGTATTGCACATGGTCACAGAGAGGTGCACCTTTCCATAGCCGTCGTCGAGGGTCTGCCATACTTCGTGACTACGCTCCTTTTCCAGCTGAGAGAGATCTAAAACGCAGCTGCAAGAAATAATAGCAGTAGATTTAAATAAATCAATAATTATTTACACAGACATTTCACACATCACACTCTAGTCGCAGACTAGACTGCTGATAGAATACTTGTAAATACATACATAGAATACATTGGAACACCCAGACACAGAACAAATATTAATGTTCATCACACAAACATTTTCTCTGGGTGGGAATCGAGCCCACGACAGCATAGAAGGCAGAGCTGTGACGCCTGTAAAACCTGCCTACCAATTTGATGGTTAGGTATATAGTGAGACTAGATTGGGTATTTGTTAAAACTGTTTGTAAACTTGTGGCGTACCTATTCCACCAACACGTACTTACTTTTTGTAGATAAAAAAGAAGATAAGAAAGAAGTAAGTACGTCTTGGTGGAGTAGGTACGCTACAAACTAATAAAACGATGTACAATATTTACCTGCCCATAAAACTTTTCTGTTTCCCTTTGTCCCATAGTGAAACTCTCAATAAATTGTTTGAGTATCGGTAAAACTGAAATCTTTCTTGCCAGACAGGTTGCTGTGAGTTCGGTACTGACTTAGATTTAAATGTGTATGATCCGAGGCTGAAAAAACGTGATAAAATATCAATAATAATGCATGATATGCATGATCCAACCTTCAATAGATTATGGTTGATAGATAAGATTGCAGAAAAAATGTGGAATCTATTTTTGGATGAACTTATAAAAAGGATAAATAAAATAGTTATAACGGAGTTCATAAACGTTCTAACAAAAGGGTAGAACGTTTACCTATCTCCAGTCATAGATTTAAATCGTTAAATCTATGTCTCCAGTAGTATCTCCAGAGGTTAAATTTGTGGTAAAATCATTATATTGTGCAAGTACCTACGTATGCACATTTAAATTTCATTTGATTCTTTTCGGAAAAAACTGATGATCTCAATCAGATTCATTATGGATATCTCTGAATAGTGCAATAGGTGGAAATCGTGAGATAAACGCTTTTTTTTAGATCAAAATATGCAAAATGCATAAAAAATCCTTATTAGATTGCATCCAGCCTGAATCAAAACAACTTATTTCAATGCAAGTTTCATTAAATGAAATAAATTAAGAAATAAATAAATAAAATAAAATTATTGGTATTTCTCAATCGTGAAATCGGTAGATTTTTTTATTGACATTATAGATAATTCGTGAGATAAACACTCTTGTGATAAATATAGTTGCAATGCAATATGGTTAGTTATATTGCATCCAAGCTGCATCATTGATAATAATATTCTTTTGTTTAAATAAAAAAAATAACGGAAACCTCTGAATATCTTACCGAACTTTGCAATAAAGACCGTGGGAACTACCATCACTTGGTACATTAGGTAGACCCTTTGCTTCTACCACTACGACAGAAACAACTGTCCCTCTCTGACCTTCCTTCACTGCACTAGCAACAGAAGTACTCCTTAGTACCCTAGAGGTATCCTCTTCATCAGGGGAAGGTGTAGATTCGAAAACAGCACTGTCTCTTTTTTTCGTAGGGGCTAAGAGATTTACGAGGGAACTAGGACGCCATCTACAATAATTTTTTTTGATAAATTAAAAGTAAATAGATGCATGTTCTATTCAACATCCCGTATCTCTCTTACCAAAATATATACTTACTAAAAGATTTACCCCCTATCTTATAAAAAGTTAGCATTATGTTGACATGATGTCACCATTACGTATGGTAAGCAAGACATAAAGTCTGCGCTAACTTTTTATACTGATAGAGAATATATAAAAAATATAATATATAGAGAATATATAAAAAATAGGTATGGAACTTATAGAAAAGCAAAGCGAAAGATCAAAATGCCCGACTCTACATTATTGCAGTTGCAATGCAAAGAGAGTTCACAACCGCAATATAAATTAGATAAGAAAGGTTGATAATATTTACATGCTTGGTTTTGATAATTTATTCCCAAACAAAACCGTATTTCCATCACTTTCGTAACTAGCTGAAGTCGCCACACTCGTCACTGAATTCCGTCGACTGTCACTCTCATTTTTTACAAACAATGTAGCACACGGTAACATTACTGAACGGATTCATACCAATGACTGCTTTGTTTTGTTTGTCAAGATCTAGCTCATAAAAAAACATGATAAAATACCTTATAATCAATACCTACCTACTTCATTAAATGATAAAGACCCTCCGTAAACACATAACGCTTGGTAAGTAGGTACCTATCTATGGATTATAATGATTATTTTGATTACCTTAAAATAGAGTACCTACTACTACCTAGGTTGAGAAGCATTTTCAATAAATTGGTAGAGCGCATGTCAGAGGCTCACAATGTTTGAAAACAGTTGAAGAATGAGAAAAATAAATACCTCCTGAAAATGTCCTGAAAGATTAGTGATGTGAATTCTATTTTTAGTCGTTCAGTAGCATCAGAGACTAGTTTATACAAGGTAGCATCAAGATTACAAAAAATATACAAAGTCAGTTCTAAGAGTTCCGTATCCGATTAGACGGGCTCCATTCACAAGACTCCGCTGTCAGTCAGGCAGATGAAAAAAAAGAACTTCAAATGCTATATAAACTTGATCCTTAGTGGATGTGTATGAGGAGTGCATTATTGAAGCATGCAAAAGCAACCGCTGAGGTGACCTTAGGTTTAGTTAACTGGGTTAGCCTGATTATCACATTATTTTCGTTAAGAAAAACAAGGTTTTAATTTATTAGAAAATAGAGTGTAGAAACCTGAAAAAAACCGATATCTACCTCGATACCTTAGATATTTATCTAGGTGTCATCTATGAGCAAGTTAATGTAAACTATGATAACTAGATTAGAGAGAGATTAAAATGAAGATGGCGCTAAAAGCTAATTTTAGCCCTACTCTCCGCCAGAGGCGCTGTTTGATTGAACATAGCGTCCGTTTATTTTCGCGTCACGCACGCAACACATACAAACAAGAGCGGTGGTGGCGCTAGTGTTCTAAAACTTCCATTTTATTTTAGTAATAATTTTGGTGTTTGTTGTGAGGTTATGGTGTAAAATAAATCTGTTTATGTTTATTTAGTGTGTCTAGTGATTTTTGTGAATAAAATGGAGACTCGAAAGGAATCCCTGAGTGCGTTGAAAGTTTGTCGGTTTTGTCTATCTCACAATGAGTCGATAACATCATTGTACGAGAAAAGCAAAGCGCCTAAAAATTCAGTGACTCTTTCAACAAAAATCATGACATGCGTGGCAATTGAGGTAAAATTATTACTACTAAAACTTCTAAATTATTGGTAGGCTTTGAGACTTTCATGTACTTACGTGTACAGTGTACTATAAAAGTAATCTTCGAACAAGTTACCACCCTGGTTTTTGATATACCTTATTCTCTAACATAAATAATATGCTCTGTAAGCCAAGCCAGTAGTTAATAGTTTTTCTAAGGCTTGTTAAATTACCTATATAATAAATTTAGTGAAACGCTTGACCAATTTGCCAGACTTGAAAATGAATGTACAAGAGGCGCCATCTAGCAGAAATATACCTTGTAATTATATAGGTAAACAAACAAGACATTATTTGTAAATTCTAAAACATCTATGTATCTTTTTCAGGTTTTTCCATCGGATAAAATGCCTCAGTACATCTGTAGCCGTTGCAAATTTTTCATGGACTTGAGCTATGGATTCAAGCAAATTTGCCGACAAGCAGATCAAAATATTCTGCATTACATTCAGAATGGGACCGCTATAGAACCTCTTACTTGGCCCTCCTTGCTAAATAAAGTAAGCATTTATCATAATCAACTGAAATATAAATTTTATAATAATAAATATTACGCTTTATAAAAACAGAAATGAAACAATTAAAACCTTTTAACGGGATGGTTATAAAAAATTGTGTACATAAGTAATTTACATTTATGTCAGTTAATTTTGAAATTCATGAATACTTTTGTACCCTGTTTTGAGAGTGATCTGTATTCACATAAATTTATTTTGATATTCAGGTGTTCAAGGCTCACACTAAAGCTGAATTTGATGTCGTGAAAACTGTAACTCAAGATGGGGCTACTGTCAAAGTGACAGCTGAAGAAATGTCTGACAGCGAAGAAGGTGATGAAGACAATGTGTATAGTGTAAAGGTATGTAAGATCTATAAAAAAATAATCATAGAGAGTTCCCTTGCTTTTAACCAAACTTGTACTTTAGAACAAGCCACTCAAGTTCAATTCTGTTGTATTTTAGTTTATTTTTTTTGTTGAAGCAATACAGTGTCTTTGTATCTTAGTCAAGTCAAAGTCAAAAATTACTTTATTCAATAAAATCACAAGGATCATTTAGAATCGTCTTACATACTAGGTGATTCTGGGTGTCTGTTACACACAACCAGAGCCTAGAAGAACGGGCAAGAAATTTAAGGCCTACCACTTTTTTATATGATTCTTGTTAAATCTACATCTATATGGTATAGTTTTGTAACTCTATATTTGTAACTCACTGGTGCGACTTTGTCTTGCTGTCATTATAATTTTGTCAATTTGCACAATATATTTATAAATTATAGCATTACTCTGATGAATAAACTACAATATTGTAAAGTTTCATTAAAATCCATTCAGTACTTTTTGCATGAAAAAGTAAGAAACATATACCTATTTAAAACTCTCATGTTTATAATATTTTTAATTTATTTTGTAATATTATAGAAATTAGGACATTGTTCCTTACATCTAGTAACATACATTGCTGATACATTGATGTCATGTTGCCATAATATCTTCCATAAATAATAAGTATAAAAAGTTTATATTACTCTCCACAGATTGGAGATGGATCTGAAGAGTTGAAGAGTATTAAGGTGATCACAAGTGTTGATAGCCAGAACAACAAAGACCGCAAAGGTATGATATATCATCTCAAACTATATATTACACCTGATTGAGTATATGTGTAACTAAGCATTGATAGAACAAGCCGGATTCTTACACTCAGCATGAGCGCACCATATACAAGTATTAATTTTGATATTCACAAATAAAAATACAACTATTACAGTATTTAGAAAATGTACACAGCTGAGCTGAAACAGTTGAGCTATCTACATACCGCACACGATCCATAGATAGCTCAACTGATACTGGCTGCAATATAATAGCAATGCTGATTTAGTATTCATCAGTTTACTCTTCCAAAGACTGTTTCTTGTGTTGTGACGCTATTTGCACATGTTTTGTGCAAATTTTATCATGCCTCAGAGCTAGTGTCTTGGACTCATAGAAAAACAGGCTTTTTGCATCAAATCTTAATAAATTACTCGGAATCATAGGCCACATTTTGGCCATGCTCATAAGAATAGTATGCTGTAGTGTCGGAGACATTTTTAGTTGACTATCCTAGTCTTAAGATATTCAGTACTCATGCTGTTTCTGCTTGTTATAAATAAATATCATTATGTTTATGGAACCTCTATATTGTGCATGAGGATTGAGGGTCAATCAGTTATTTATTTTTTTAATAGGTACAGTCAACATCTCAATTAAATCACGCTTTTACCCTGATTTTTGAATCATTTGTTTTGAATGTGTGTAAAATATTTGTATTGTGTAAGTGCTTAGTTAATATATATCTTGGCACAGTAGTCGCACTTGTCACATCACTCTTGTCACACGGTTTACAAGTTATAATAAGTGTAACTTGTAAACGGTGTCTCGTTATTTATTGATGATGTTGACTGCACCTACCTACTCTGTATAATTATATATTTTATGTTTTGAGTTTGCGTGTGTTCATAGCTTTGTTTATCCCCCTATGCAGTACAATTATTTAATTATAGGGTTTAGTGTGTATGATGTGTTTTTTCAAAGATTTAGGTAAAGGTTCTGCTTTAACTTTATTTTATTATGTTTTTTATTATGTTGGCTGTTTACATTGCATGTTATAGCAAGAAAATAAGTTCCAGGATGTTGAAATTTACTATAAACCATAGCCTACTCTGTTGTTTCATTTTTCTAAACTAAACATTTATTATTATTATTATGCCTTTATTTCAGATTAAAATACTAACTACATAATACAGAAACTATACTCTATGTTATGATATCTACCTGTTATCTGTCTGTCCCTTTTTGACAGTCAATTTAGTTTCATATTGTCGTGTATTGAAATGAGATGGCTATATTTTCGTGTTTAGTTTAGGAAAATAACAAAATAGCTACCCCTGACTGTTAGTTTTGCTGAATCATGGACTACAGTACTATGAGTAAGTACTTTGGTTACTTAATATATGCCTAAATTCGAAAAAAACTCCACTAGAATATATAATATAAAATATACAGGTGAGAAGTAGATAGATGTTTTGCTTGATTTGTTTGAATGTAGGTAAACCCATTAACACACTTAAACCCATCCTTAAAATCTATTTGATTTTAGTTATTACAGAGAGAAGATTATATATTTACAGATTAAGTTTCATTTCAAACTAAAGGTTGCTAAAACTTTGTTGTGTTTATATATGAGCTGTAATTTCTGGACAGTTTTTATTATTTAGGAGAACGCCTATTATTTTACAGGTGTCTTCTATACAAATTATTATTTATTACTATTTATTTATTATTATTATATAGTATTAGGTAATACATGCGTTTGGATTTTAGCTTTAAAGTATGAAGTTGATTGTGAAGACGATCCCACGCAGATCTTTAATGACGGCTGCTGGCCGTGCGATGAGTGCGAATGTACCTATCCGTTGGAACAACTCTTGACGCTACACAAAGCTCAGAAACACAGAGCCAGGACTGTGGAATGTGATGAATGCGACGCGTAAGTCTACTAATAGCCTAGCTAGAGTCCACGACGGCCAAACCTTCTTCTTTTATTTTATAATAAATACTGTTTTTTTTTGACATGCACAGAAAATTAACAATGCCGATTAACCTGCCTCAACCGATTTATAGAAGAAATTGTTGTGGTTGATATTTATTATTTTCTAGACATAATAAGTAAATATGACAGTCGTCCTAGAAAATGTCATGTGATATTTTGTGACTACATTTCGGCGGTAAATGGAATCGACGTCGATTAAAAAAAGTAAAGAATAATAAGTATTAACTATTATTGAAATTAATTGGGCTAGCAAGTCAATAATAGCACAATTTACTACGAAAGCACGAACGGGCACAGTAACAAACAACGCTCGTATGACATTGATTAGTGGAAAAGTTTGATAATTCTTTTCAACATGGCCGATAACCGATAGGGCGACAAAGTCGCGTAGGCTGCAACTTATCTACTGACATTAATCATTTTGACAGGCATCACAGCTCAGTTGGTAGTAGCTCTGCAATCCATATTGTGGGTCGTGGGTTCGCTTCCTACCGAGAGCAAATGTTTGTGTGATAAACGTGAATATTTGTATAAAAAAAGAGTATACATATAAGTATTCTATACTATATCTACTTAGTTACCATAGTACAAGCATTGCTTAATTTGGGACTACAACACATTTGAATATCAAAGAATAAAATAAACATTAATTCAGAGATATTTCATTCGTTGTAATGGCTAAATCAACTGTTTCCTTGCAGCAAGTTTTTCACAAAGTACGATTTGATCGTGCACCAATTACGACATACCTCTGATTTACCGTTCCAATGCGTCGCTTGCGATAAGAAATTCAAGCGGCTTGTTCTATTGAAGAGGCATGAAAAGGTAATAACTTCATTGTATCTATAGTCCAACTAATAATCAGATTCAAAATATCTTTATTAACTAATTGATTAAAATACAACCCCTCAGGTCCGTTTGGCCCAGTTTCCCGTTTGGTCAAAACCTTGTTGTACACCAAAAACAGAAACAAACATTTTAAATCGTAAAAAAAACAAATATAAAAAGCAATGCTATTTAATTAATTATCTTTCAGCTATTGCACAGTGATTTGCCTCAACTTAAATGTGCTAGATGCCCTGCAACATTCCTATCAAAGATTGAACTGGACGCACACAAAATGAAACATAAACTCAATATGCCGAGTATGTTCCAATGTAAAGTCTGTCAAAAAAAGTAAGTACGTAAAAAAGTAACTAATTCATCCATAAGTCGCAGAGCAAAGGAAGGGTTATTTTAAATAACAGGTCCTGAGTACTAATTACTAATTTGTAACATATACGAAATGATTTTAATATGAATTATTAACTTAACGCGCCGCAATGAAGCTGACTCCAAATTCAAAAACAGGTCGAGACTATCTACTATATGTAGATCTTTACCCACACTTTCTTCAATTACCAGCGTCAAAATGATCATTTTCAAACATCTTCAACTTTTAGCTTATCATTTCACAAATTATACAATCTATTAGCAGTTTTTTGTAGCTTCACAGTTCAAGTAATATAAAGCTTTGTTTCAGATTTATTGAATTTGTTACACTGCAAAAGCACATGCAGAACATTCACGAAAAGAAACCTGCGTTCGACTGCAATTATTGTCCTGAGCGTGAGTTAACGGGCACACATTTTCTTTATCTATATAATACACCCTTCCCAAAAGCTATGAACACGCGCAACGTAGATATCTATGTATATGTATAATTCTGTGTTGTACGATATATGTGGATGTACATATGGTATATTTCTGTGTTATACAATATACATTTATTTCAGGTTTTACTAATATGACTAAACTAGCGAAACATCTTCGGACTCATGCCGGTGATCGACCTTATCCATGCAAATATTGTGATAAGAGCTTCCTCAAGTCTCATCATTACACAAGGTAAGGTAATTCTTTGTAAGAAGGATCATATAAAAAAACGGTAGGAACCAGGCGGTAACTTTCTTGCCCGTTCTTCTAGGCTCTGGTCGCGTGGAACTGGCAACTAGAATCACCCAGTATGTAAGACGATTCTAAATGATCCTTTATAAAATAATTTTGACTTTGACTTTGTAAACTTTCAAAAGAACGAGACTTGATTTTATTCTTAGTTTCAGAATCATATTTTATCATTAGTATGTATTATCTTTTATGAGCTGTGGATTTTGTCAAATAAACATAATAAAAAAAAAACCTGAAATGTTTCCAGACTTGAAAATAAAAGTTAAAATAAACATACATCGTTTCATCTTTATTTTTATATTGAACAATTTTTCAAAAATTATCTTTGAGGCAAGAAAGAATTATAAACTACAGTAACAGTAATCTTACGCCTCATTCTTCTCTCTGTACCGGGTACCTATGCCCAGACACCAAGTCTAGCTTAAAGTCACGTCTTTAAAAGACGTTTGATCGTTGATAACCGCTCGAGAACTAAGCTATTACATTGACTATTCCAGACATCTCCGTGTGAAACACAGAGAGACGATCCGCACGCCGAGTGGCTCGTACACCGAGGCTGATGCATACCGTTGCGCGGAATGCGAAGAGACCTTCCAAACGCAGGACGAATTGATCTACCATTCTGCACTCCACGCTACCCGCAGTCTCACCTGCCCGCTTTGTCAGGAGAAGTTTGATGATGTTGATACAGTGACTGCGCATATCAAGTCGCACGTCAACGGTAAGTAGACAATAAAGGTGTAGCACCATCTATCTCGCTACATGATGAACTACATCGAAGTCTCCGCAACAGTTTTCTGAATATAATTTTTTTATATTATCCGACACATAAAAGCAGAAGAAAATTAAAGTATTTTTATTTCACACAAAAAAATTACAACTACTTATATCTACTTATACTACAACTACTTATATATCTTATACAGCAAGACATCATGTTAAAACAATAATAATATGTAGTAGGTTCTTACTTTACTGCCTACAAATTTAAAAAGTCAATACTGGCCCTATACTAGGTATAAGCCTGTGGCCATAGGTGAGTTATGAGGTTAGAAGGTGTGCAGCCTATTTTGTGGTTGAAGTTGAGTTTGTTGGTGCAAATGATACAATTTCTATTTCAGTGTACAAAGTGTAAAGTGTACTTATATAGTAATCAATAAGAAAGAAAATAAAAAAAAGAAACTATTACCAATCGATTAGTAATATATTTCCTTTGCCAGGTGCCGAGTACATGTGCGATTTCTGCGAGTTAATCTTCACAACGCAGGAAAAACTTGACACGCATGTCGCTATATCACACGACGAAAGTGAACTTAATGATAAGGTAAAATTACATTTTTACTATAAATGTCTTCATTATTATAATATCGAAAGTAAAAGTACCTATTGTCAAAAAGATCTATTATTCCGACAAGCAACACATTGATTGCTGTACTATTTAAAGTGTATGGGTGCAGATGAAACTTACCAATCTTAAATTTCCGCGTGATGAACGCAATGTATTATCCAAATGTCTATAAGCACACGTCATCTAAATAAATAAATATATAATGCTGGACAATCCACACAACATCATCTAGCCCCAAGCTAAGCAGAGCTTGTTTTATGGGTACTAGATACTTAATACAATACATTACATAGATAGATATGTTTATTATACATATAAAATACCCAGAACACCCGGAATAAATATTTGCAGATCGTACAAACAATCGATCGAACCCGCAACCTTCGCGTCGCAGGCGAACCTTCGCCCGCCGCGCCACATCGGTCGTTAAAACTACTTGCTTTGTAGCTACCAAAGCAAGTGCAATTGTGCAATGTAGCTGTTTTCTTGTCCGTTCTTCTAAGCTCTGGCTGCCATCTAGGCCGCAGTGATACTATAGCCGAAATAGGCAAATCGGTTCTGGTCGTGACAAATTAACACTTAAATCCTATCCTATAGTCGATGTAAAAAAATCGTCGTTTTTTACTTACTAAAATATTATTAGATTTTTTAATAGCAGGCGTAATCCCTACTATTGTCATATTTTATAAATTTTTGTTTTAGGATACGACGGAAAATGAAGACGAAGATTCAATGGACGCAGATGGTTACGAGGAAAATCAATCAATGAATTGTAATTCTTATAGTTTTCATAATAATAAATCTTATTAAGCCTGCTATCGTGGTGATAGACCGGTCCCAACGTAAGGCAATGCTCGTAGACATCACCATCCCACATGACGAAAACCTCGTAAAGGCCGAGAAGGAAAAGCTTAGCAAGTACCTTGACTTGGCCTTCGAGGTGACCGCCATGTGGGATGTTGATTCTACGATCATTGTTCCGATAGTCGTTTCGGCGAACGGTCTGATAGCGAAGAGCCTCGACCAACATCTAAAGAGGCTCTCGCTAGAAGGTTGGCACAAGGGGCAGTTTCAGAAGGCAGTGATCCTCGACACGGCACGCATTGTCCGGAGGTTCCTCAATCTGTAGCCCTAACCACCGGTAGCTTGGGCCTTGCCGGCGGCAACCTAGTTTTAAGTTTTTTATAATATATGTTTTTTTTTTTAAATCATGTATATTGTAAAAAACTTTTTGCTAAGATTTTAAATAAATGTGTACATAATCTTATTAATAATACTACTTTAGATTGCATATAATTTTTTTGTAATTTACAGTAAGAGAAGAAAACGGACAAATGGTTGTGGAAATCAAAAAGGCTGGTGATTATATGGTAAGTAACACATATCATATGTTTCAAAGGTTTTAGTTATTGTAAAAGTATTTATTTACTTATTGGTTTATTATTATTTTACAGGCGTCACAGCTCAGTTGGTAGTAGCTTTGCCTGCCATGCCCACACAGAGCTAATGTTAGTGTGATGAACATAAATATTTTTTGTGTCTGGGTGTTACTATGTATTCTATGTATGTACTTACAAACAATCTAGTTCCCATAGTACAAGCTTTGCTTAGTTTAGGACTAGAGTGTGATGTGTGAAATATCCGTGAATATTTATATTTACCTATTGCTTTGTTTATTATTGTTTATTATAACTTCCAGATTGCTGATACAGTTCCAATGGATGAAGATGAAAATAATGTTATTGATCAGTCGGAAGGTAATTCACAATATCATAACATCATTATCTCTACCCTTATCCAGGTATTGAACCGGTTCCATTAGGGGTTCCGGTTCTTGTAACGGTGCCAATAAAGGTTCCGATATTGTCGCTAGAATCATTAATAACCGCTATTTATAACATAAATATTTGTTCTGTATCTGGGTGTTACTATGTATTCTATGTTTTTTTTAAAGAAAAAATAAATGTAAGTATTCTATCAGCAGTCTAGTTCCCATAGTACACGCTTTGCTTAGTTTGGGACTAGAGTGTGAAGTGTGAAATGTGCATGAATATCTAAAAAGTACACAACATATTTCCAGGTAGCGAATTGGAGATAACATTAAACGACGCGAGTGGCCCCCTGCTTGCGTCGAAACCGATGAAATTCGACGAACCGCCAAAACCTCCTGTTAAAACAGCCGCCCTCGTCAAAAACAGATCTGGCGTTAGTATCGCGAGACTAGATGTTACTAAATCTAAACATAACATTCCTGTGGCAGTTACTAATGCTCTGGCTAAACCGCCTCAAAATAAAGAGGTAAACTAGAATAAAAGTTAATTATTTTATTATTAACACAAAAATAGTACATAAAAGATCTGAAACAGAACCTTTTGACACTCATATTTTAAACTATCTATGCTGCTAAATTGAGTCTCAAAAATGTTGTCTCAGATATTTTTTCGACTGAGCTACAAATAATATACTTTTTAATATCTAGTAAACTGAGATACAATATAGATATTAATAGCATATAACCAGCCGCAAAGATAATATGCGCCACACTTTGCGCTCATCTATATTTGTTTTGCTAATAACATTGTAGTTGATATAAAGTTACAAACTTATGTGTAGACAATGAAGAGGCAAATCAACCTATTTTTGATGGCTATGTAGAACTTCAACACATAATGTGCTATGGTTTTATCTCTGTATGTTTACAATTGCTTTGCATGCATCTAAACTTCGTCAAATCAAACTAAAACTACTTACTTTTTTTATCATAATATGTAATATCTATTTTTATTCCAGTCTCCAGTCATATTAAAGAAAGTAGAAGAAGTTAAACGAAAAACTATCGTACAGTCATCTTTGGTTCCAAGCATTTCAGGTAAATATTACAAAAATTATGAAACCCGACTTCAATCGTCATCAAGAGGCATCCTTAGAAAAAATATAAATTACTCAAAAGTACTGGATAGATCTTAATTAAATTTACTTGAGATCTAAGAAGTAAAATATACCAAAAAAAAATCATCAAAATCGATTCATAATTAGCGAATTATCCGTTAAAAATAATCAACAAAAAATAACAGTAGGTACTATTAGTTACTAGTTAATACTTAAGTTTACCGTCTTATATTTAAATCACGATAACAAACCTTCGATCGCACCTACAGAAAAAAAAGAAAAAGCGATTGCCAAAGTAGAAAGCAGTACTGCAGCGGCTGGCGCGAGTGACCTATCCTTGCGTCTATTAGAGAAAGAGCTACAAGACTTGCAGCGGGTATGTATATTATGACAAACAAAAAAATCCTTATGTACCAGATAGTACATGGGTCGGTACTACGTGAGTTAACGATATTATTGAGTACCGGTTGACTGATATTGACGCTGTTATTATCGCTGCTAAAATCTTTTTTATTATACAAAGAACGAAGTTCTTTATCGGGCGTTGCGAAAGCGGGCTAGGCGGAAAAAATTAAGACCAAAAGAAGCAACGTGCTGTTACCACTTTTGGTGACGACCGATGTGGCGCGGTGGGCGATGGTCCGCCTGCGACGCGAAAGGTTGCGGGTTCGATTCCCGCCTTGGGATAAGTTTGTATGTTCTGCAAATATTTATTCCGGGTGTTCTGGGTATTATATGTATAATAAAAAATATCTATCTATGTAATAATATATTGTATTAAGTATGTCAGTCTTCTAGTACCCATAACACAAGCTCTGCTTAGCTTGGGGCTAGATGATGTTGTGTGGATTGTCCAGCATTATTTATTTATTTATTTGGTCATATTTTTTTTGCTATAGTTGTAAGCCGTGCGGCGTGTTTCTCTGTCTCTGAACACTTTCACCTGTATAACCATACTTCTCGCAAATAAACAATTTCATTTCATTTCATTTCATTTCATTTCATTTCATTTCATTTCATTTCTCTCTCTCTCTCTCATAGAAAGCAAGCCAGTTATTAAGTTAAGAACTTCGTTCTATTCGGGTGTCCACACCTCTCAAGTTTATATTAAATCTAGTTTATTCTACGAATCTCTGTTGATATTTTAAGGATCTATCTTTATATAGCTGTGAAAAATACAATTAGCAATGTTTTTACAGACAAATCCACGTAACGATGTCGCCAAAACACCAGCTAAACCGACAGAGGCTCTGAAAAACAAAAGATTACAAATGCACACATCCACGCCAAAACCAAGGTAATTTAATAGAAAATTTATTTAAAAAAAACTTAAATGAGATTTTTATATGGTACTCAGACATTGTCAAAATTCGAGTGTTGATATTAGTCAGTTTTTAGCTCCATCCCGGTTAACTGAATATTACACATTGTGAAATATTACGCCACAAACAAGCAAACACTAGATATCATATTTTTTGCTAAATTAATAAACATCATTATTATTTAACAGACCCATAGAGAAAAAAGAAGTTTTTACACCAAAACTAGCTTCTGAGAAGCCGTCGCAGGAGAAGAGACCAATCGGTCGTCCTCCAAAAGACAAAGAACTTAAACAAACAGTTCTGAAAGAAGATAAAGAGAAAGTTAATATCATTCAAAAAGATGAGACAGAGACCAAAGAATTTAAAGAAAGAGACACTCCTAAGGTAAGAGATTGAAAACTAGTCGGTACCATTATCTATTCCGTACGGAGTTGGGTATGTGTCTTTGTTTCTATATTTCTGTTATTGAGTATGTGTTTGCCAAATAAATCATATTATCAAGCTGAGTTAATCATCATCACATTACGCTAATGAAATGGGCTGTCAGACGTCAGTTTTTGGTATTAACTCTACCTATGCTGTGCAATGTGTATTTTTTGTAGTAATAGCTCTTACAAGCTTTGCTTAGTTTGGGACTAGTGCGCGATGTGTGCGTAATGTCCATGAATATTTATATATTAAAAAACATTTATGTCATGGCAAAGATTGATGTTTATTCTGTCTCTTGGTATTATTACTAAACATTCTTGTTTATAATCTATCAATCTAGCTCCCACTGTACAAACTTTGCTTAGTTTGTGTTTCTATTTTTTTTGTACAATAGAAAAACGAATTATTTTAACACCCAACATGAAGTCAATGGGAAATGTATTTTTCTTTTTAATTGAATATAATTACAAATTACAACAGCTAGTAAAGAACGGTGCAAATGACATGTCAAGCGAAGAACCAGTGCGGCGATCGACCAGGCCTTCTAAAGTAAAGGACTATGCTAAGATGGTTCGGGATAGGTGAGTTACAAAAAATACAAAAATTCTTTCTTTCTATAAATAAATGTTCAAAAATAGTGTAGGTCCTAACTTCTGTTTTAGTTTAGGAAAAACTGTGTTCAGAAGAAAGTGCAACAGACGTTTATAATCTATGTATAATAAAAAAAAAAACTATAAGATTTTAAATAAATGTGTAATAATAATAAAGATATTGCAAAGATTTTACAATCGCAGAATAAGAATCTGATTATAATGAGTTGTGATATTGTTTCCTGTTTATGTAAGAGACATTATTTCTGCAAAAACTCTCTTAGAATTTTTTTTAATGCTTCATTTTAAACTATGGAAGCTACAAGACCTTAGAGTTCAATCTTGAATTATAATCTTTAATAATGATTTCTGATCGGATTATTATTTTTCTAGTCCTGACGAAGATGATGAAACTACCGATGATGAGCAAGATCTAGACGAATCTAAAGAAACAGATAAAAGTACAGACGTAAGTCAAATTACAAGAGCATCCATATTCTTATACCTTTATATTTCTCATACGGGATCTCTCTAAGATTCTCACACTAAGGGAGGAGTAGAATAAGACGGACGAAGAGAAACGGTAGACGCAAAGGCCGCCCTTTGCGAACATGGCGAATGTCATACTAATTCACCATTTCTTCAATGTAGTATAAAATGAAAGATAAAGATATGTTTATTTTTTAACTGTTGCACATTTACCTTGCGTGGTTTATAGGGTTCAATATAATAATTTTATTTTGTGTTTTTAAGTATGGAAATTAATAAAAAAAAAAACAAAAGATCTAAATGATTAAGTAGTACTACTCAGTTTGTCCAGTCCGGACGTACTATAAGAGGGTAATGGACAGGGTCATACTCACAAAATATGACCTCAGTTTCAGAAATAGTAGAAATGACTTCTTTCACTTTCTTTCGACTGACATACGCTGATGCAGAGTCCGTTTTGCGCCATTATGATTTTTGATGTACCTACATTATTATCTTTAAGTTCTTTGTTGTCGCAAATAAAATATTTTTCTTCTTTCTTTCTTTCTTTCAGAATTTCTTGTAGAAAACAATACGATAAATTGCAAAGTCGGGAATGTTTTTATTTTTTGTACTTGTTTTGATAACAGACACCACGTCGAGGTCGCAAACCTTTACAGAAGCCATCAGTCGCCCTTACGCCGGGTATGGTTCCCAGAAAGCGGGGAAGGCCGCGCAAAGGCCCTACTGTCATGTAAGTAGTCAAGCTACGTGTCAAAGTGCTTCGGGGAAATACTACCACAGTACTGACAATAGTGACAGGCGTCACATCTCATTTGGTAGTAGCTCTGCCTTCTATGCTCCGCCGTGGGTTCGATTCATGCCCAGAGCAAATGTTTTAAAAAAATGTGTGGTGAACATATATTTGTTCTGTGTTTGGGTGTTTCTAGACATTCTATGTATGTATTAACAAAAAAAACTCAGCTCAGAGTAGTTCCCATTGTACAGGCTTTGCTTAGTTTGAGATTAGAATGTGTGAAAAGTGAAATATCCGTGAATATTTATCTCCTTTTCTAATTTACATAATTTGTGTTTACAAAACTAACAAAAATTATGTCGTGAGTTTTGCATCACAGACTTTTTTGATTCCTGATTCAAAAATATATAATCTTTCAGACCATCAAAAGTGAGCAGAAAAGACTCCAATGGTGATGAAGAAATGACTGCGGTTCCTTCAGATCCAGTAACTTCAGCACCAGAGGAGAGTAAACCTGATGAAACTACCACGAAAGAGCCTGATAATAGCACAACGGTAAGGACACTTATTAGGGCCTTCAAACAGGGTTCATATGCTGTACCAAATTTAATTGTAACAACTAGTTTATAACCATGTGATCGCAATAAATGTATTGAGTATTGGTTTCCATACACCCACCAAGTGAAACAGGACCCTCTTACTGAGTTGCTGTCCGTCTGCCACCAGGCTGTATCTCATGAACCGTGATATGTAGATATTTATTATGACAGTTGGCATTTTCACAGACGATGTATTACTCGAGTCGCTTTTTGGAATTAAGTTCCTTATCGCGCGTTGCGAAAGGGGCTAGACGGAATAAATTAAAACCAAAAGTTATTTTTTTTGCTATAGTTGTAAGACGTGCGGCGTGCGCGTGTTTCTCTGTCTGTCTCTCATAGAAAGCAAGCCAGTTATGAAATGAATAATAAAAGTAAAAAATTATAAGTAATAAAAAAGTAACTATGTTTTCTACCTACATTATATTTCAATTTATATAATACTTTAAAGTTTTTGACATCCATATGTCAAAAACTTTAGCATTAACCTAACATTAACATAGCATTAATACAAACGATATTTCAGGAATCAAACTCACCTGCAGTGACGCAGCCAGCTATCCAATCAGCAGAGCCTGTACCCAATGTTATTATGTCACCCAGCGGACAAACATTGAAAAAAGTATGTCGATTTTTTTCTACTAAAACTTATTTTATTTTCCGTAATAGCAAACAAACCAGGACTTCACATAGCCTATGACATCCGGACTGGTCAGTCGCGTCATTTGTTAAGATCGGTTTAATGGTTTATGAGCTGGGAACATAAAATATGAATATCCCACATACAAACATACACTATCAAACACATCAGTCTCCCTCTGTAGTCCACGCATAATGGACCACTTTGGAGTCTAAATGCGGAAACGGGAGTACACTACTAATACAACCTGAAGTCGAATAAAATAAAGTATATCATTAGTTAGATAAGTAGGGCTATCTATAGATCGTTTGCAACGGCCTGCAGATAACACAACAAGTATATTGCATAAATACTAGACTAGTCTTCATTTTCTTTGTGTAAGTTATATCTTATCATTAGTTACAATCATTTTAGATTTCACTAATTTCAAAAATAGGAATCAAAATTACCCAAATGTTTTATAAAGACAAGCCTTCAAAGCCGCCGGTTGTAATTGTTTACTTACTATAAAATAGGGAGTAGCTTCGTTAATTAATTATATTAACATCATTGTTTACTTAGTCCACTCAAAGGTTGTCTGGAAGAGATCGCTTAAAGCGATAAGGCCGCCCATTGTATTCACTTACTGCAAACACTGTTTTTTCTGTTATTTCCTTGTGTACAATAAGCTCTATCTAATAATCTATTGTTTTCAGGTGCCTATAAAAGCTTTACCTCCGGGTGTAAAACCTCTGCCGCTTCCCAGAAGTAAGTTCACATTGTTACAATCACTTTCCTGTTGATGCTGACTCATCAATCAATAATTTATTGGCCTACATATAAATCGGCTATTCTATGGTTTTTATGTTGACACATTGATTATTAATTTACAAATGAGGAAATATGTAAATACCCAAACCACAATTTGTAACAGTTTCTCTTAAAAAGTGACTTTTTATTGTAAAATCCCTGAATTTAATGACGCAAATATAAAAATACCGCAAAATATTTGAAATTATTTCACCATAAGTGAACATAGTTTTTGAATACCAAGAGGACAATTATTAAATAAAACTATTTACAAATATGATCACACCTTATCTCAAGGCACTTTATACAGCGTAAAAAACCTCTTGCTAGTCCCTTTTCAAAATACATCTTATATCTGACTTGTGATGTGGAGAAGTCACAGGCACAACCAAATCCAAATATTATATTCGGTACATACCTACGTTTATAGTAGATAGTTTATACATATTTTTACTGCAATTGGTATCCTTTCTATGTGACTTCGTTGATCGTGTGAATGAAAACATAAACTGTACTCCAAGTACGAGTTTGTGCACACACGGATCGTAGAGACGCAATCGCCGAGTGCCACTGATTTTGTATGGAGATCCAAGCAGCGCCCCTAGTGGATTTCTTGAGAAGCTTAAATCTCCATACAAAATCGGTGGCGCTCGGCGATCACGTCTCTGCGATCCGTGTGTGCACAAACTCGTACTTGGGGTACTGATTTAGATACTCTAATAAAATATATTTTTTGTAGATATGACTAGCGGTGAAGTTTGCGAGATGCAAATCGGGAAGAAAGTGGTCAAGGTGCAGAAGATAGTGATGACGAAAGCCGAAGTTGAAGCTATGACCAAACAGGGACTCGTAGAAATGAAGGTAAGTTCGTTATTTGATACATAGCACACTAACAATTTGATTGATTAAAGATTTTAGACAGTGTTGCCTCTTACGCGAAAATTAATTAAACTAAAAATAAATTAACTGAAAATAATGAGACCGGATAGAAAGCTAGTCTTATGAACTCGCAAAGTAAAAGTCAATAAGTACAAATGAAATGAACTTTCAGGATGGTACAGTAATACTGAAACAAAGAATAAAGCTACCGCCTGGAAACGCAAACGCTGCCGCCGCTCTGAAAACACAAATGACTGTGGAAGGTTAGTATATGACTTTACCTATAAATACTGTACATTCCCGATCGTCTCAAGTGGGACGATCGGGACGTCAAAATCATCACATGCGTCCTACTGAACTTGACAATTACCATACGAAGATATTTAGCATCGTTTTTGTGAACTTACGAGTTTCTGTAGTTTTTGTTTTTTATGGAATGCAGCATGCGTAAATATTTATATTGTTTTAGTAATTGTAATACTTTTTTGCAATGTTTCTTCTTCACTCACGCTCTATCATTCGTCAACTCAGAGTTTATATTATACTTATATAGATAGGTATTAATGTCATAGATCATTACTTATGTAGAACCTCGATAACTCAAACCTCGGTAACTTAAAAACCTCTATAATATCAAAAATAATGTGTTCCCTTCCCACCAGAGTCCAATCGTCTACCTTGGTAACTTAAAACCTCTATAACTAAAAAAAAATTGTGTGTTCCTTCGGACTTTAACTTATCGAGTTTTTACTGTAACATGATCCATAATTTAGTTGATTTTTGTAGTGTTTAACTGTGCTAACAACTGTATTTATTTTCAGAACAAAAAAAAGAATCTCCGAAGGTGGCTAAGCCGACGCGATGTGATTTAGGCGACGAATAAATTTTTTTTGTAAATTATTATTATATTACATTTACGGCCGGTTTCTCGAACGATGATCAACGAAAAAAACAAATAATTACAATGTGTCAAACTCGGATCAATCGTGATTTGGGTTTCCAGAAACCGGCCGTTAGACTCGCATGTGTAGGTAGGTAACTTACGTTATAATTATATGTAGAATAGGACAAGAATTTACTGTATTTCTTTACTTCGTATGATCTTTTCTCTAATGAAATATAGATTGTATTCTTGTACATGTTAGTAATATAATTAAACAAATCCAAAACCAATTCCATTAAATTACGGAATAAAATACCTAGTTTTATTTAAAGTATCGTAGAATCATAATAGTTTTGGGAATAATGTACTGTTATTATGAGTTATACAAGGTGTCATAAAAAAACCCTCGAAAATGAAAACTTTACCCATGACGTTTTTTTTCTATAGAAAAAAAACAGAGGATGCGCAAATATGTACTAATATGTAATGATTTTTCATGCCCTTTTGGTTTCGCAGGAAATATTGTTCGTAATGAGTTCTTTATTCTCACAAAGTTTTCGAGAGTTATTTTAATACACTTAGTAGGTACAGTTTTTTACTTACACTTTTCATTGTTGCTTTTTTCATGAAATATATGTTATTTTTCCTTTTTTTTGTGCATAAAATAATAAATATAATGCATTACTCATCCATTACATAATATAAGGTTATTTAAACTATGTACACATTCAAAGTATAGAATTATGTAAATATACATAAGTGTTTATTTGTGTAGTAAACAAAGTTTACGCATTTCGCGTCACTATTTTGTAAGTGAAATAAAAGTACATAATAAACTTAATGTATTTTCAATCGATTTAAATCTTAGTCTTAATCAACCCTAAACCACCATAATACACTCAAATAGGTTTAGTCTTAGGTTCCATAATAAAATATTCTTGTATTTTTAAAGAACTTATTGAATAAAATACATTTGACTTATAAAACGGTTGGCAAACCTTCATCAACATCAACATCAACAACCCGTAAACGTCCACTGTTGGACATGAGTCTCCTCCAATATTGGAGGGTTTTTGCCATAATCACCACGCTTGGCAGGCGGATTGGTGATCGCAGTGTGGGTGTTACGTACTCAGTTGGATGCTGCTGCCCATCCCCGAGTGTATTTTTTCCTTTAGTCGCCTTTTACGACATCCTCAGGAGGAAATGGAGGGGTCCTATTCGTAAGCCGGAACCGCCACAGCACAAATTGGCAAACCTTGGCAATACTTCTTTTATAATGCGTAAATACGACTATAAGAAATAGCTCCAAATCCAGCAACCGCTAATATTATGTCAACGTTGAGAATCACCTCTTTACTAAAACCTTTTTTTTAAATCCACTCAAAACAACTAAGCTTTCGAACGAGCTTATTTTTAGTTCACCTACTCGTCGATAGATGTAGTTGTGTTTTCTTTACTTTATCTCTAGATGGCGTGATCGTCTTTTTTCGTTAGCCGCCTTTTTTATCAAGGCTCTAAGCGGCAACGTTCAAAATAAAGCTAATCAAACGACATCAAAACCTCGTCACAACAAGTCGTGGCACAAAGAAAATCCCGAAACTTTTACTCGATTTTATTTATTGTGATAAATAATAAAATATTTTGAAACGATAGTGTAGTGTTCGGTGATAAAGCTGAATCATCCCTGAAGGATCCTGAAGATTTTTTAAAAGTTTCGGTAAGTTTCTTTGTAATTATTTTCTAATTAAAAAAATACAAAGCAGTTAAACTATTCATTGTTTTGATTTTTTTTATATTGTAATGGAACTAATTTTTTTTTAACTAAACAAATTATTGAGCTGCTTAAATATTTTTTTAATGAAATGTGCAATTTCAAGATATTAATTGTTGTTTTTGGACAGCATTTCGCAAAGATAAATTCAACAAAGTTTCGAAAAAAGGGCTGAATAAAAGTACCTATTGTAACCTGAGAGATGAGCATAGATAGACCAGTGCCTCATAAAATTTGCTTCAATCATGAAATCGCCACGAAATCTATGATTTCGTGCTATTTTACGGTGTATCTAAAGAATACAGCCTTTGACAAACAGTTCCAGAATTTTCTTACGTGTGTTCAGAGCCTAAGATCCGTCTCTAGTATTCCTTCTCTCAGACGTAATACGCGAATTACTGAAATATTGTACAAACAGACAATCTTTTACGCTTAAATATAAGTAAGTACTTAGTAAAATAAAAAAATATATGTAAAATTTATATCAGTGCGGTAAAGATAACAATAGAACCGAAGTCTTTAAATTTTTATGACCTATATTTTAATCTACAAACCCATATCATATCAACAAAAATGTTATTTAACTATCACTGAAGTAGGTACATGTTAATCGCAGAAAACATTATTTTTAAAACCATACATCATTATACCCTATATTTAATGGGGTATAATGATGCTCTCGTAAAACCATTCTTCGACCTGCCATTATGCATCGGACGCCAATTTTCAAAAACTGGTTTTAAAATTATTTCAAAATTGAAGCTTTTTTAGGCATACCTACCTACTCCTTAACAGACACATGCCGAAAAAGCTAAAGTCAAAAGTATTTTAAAGCTAAAAAAATCCCCATCGAGAGCTTCTCATAAAATCGTGATATAACCACCGGTTCATTTCCACCCGTCGTTTACTTTTACAATTATTGCTTTGACATTGAGACATGTAAAATAAACTAGAAAGATTCGAACTGAAAACATAAATGGTTCTATCGGTTAGCGTGTCGCTATACTATGACCAAACCATGCTAAATGATTGGACATGGCGACCGTCCAAATATTATAGATTCCTGCTAACAATTGCTTACGCATTGCTATGCGAAACATTTTGATTAGGTACATACCTTGTAAACTCCCTTGTTAAAATGTTCTTCGTGTGTGTATTTTTGAATTTTCGTATTGATGTATTTCTGAGAAACAGATTTTAAAGAAACGCTCTATGGATAGATTTGTGTAAGTAGGTTTAAAACACAGTTTCATCAATAATGAATCACTATTATTAATTACAGTCATCTTTCCTTATACTTACACGGTATATGTAGGTACCTACATCATGTGTCAATTTAGATAAATATAGATACTTATCTGATGAACAAAAATTTTTTAAGCTATTTTTTAGCTTGTATCTCGGGCCTTGAGCGAGGAGACCGAATCCAGAAATTCCGTAACGAAAATAACCTAACACTGCGCATGCGTAATCCAGCAAAAAATGTTATGCAATAGCTTTACCGCGGCAGTCCCCGAGTGCCTTTTTTTTTCATACAAATGTTCCATACCTATTCATATATCCCATAATATAATCAAAGACTATTTCTTCTAAGCAAAGCTTGTGTGAACCAAATCTTTCACATGTAGGTGCTCTATGGTAAAAATCTATCTAAGTAATTTATGTATGCAACTTTTACAATGAAACATTGGTAAGCAGTTTGATGTATTCGCCACGGTTTGTTTGAAACGCACACTCGTAAAATGCAGATTTTACAACTCGAGCCAGACTGAAGTCAATGTGTCCCATCCCATGCAATGACATTAAACATTCAAAACAGTAGTCTTTCATGATAACCATGTGTGCAGAATGTGCAGATATTAACGACAATACGGGTTCTCGTATCTACCATCGGATATCGACCCTGACACGCTTGTAGTTATTGTAGTCTGTCTCAGCCACCGTAGTAAACTAGTTCGAGATAAAGACTGACCGCCAGTATTGTCTAAGACACCTAGATCTGTCATTAGCGACTATTGTAAGACTCCGGAACGGATGCGACTATGCAAACTAATTACAGCTAGGTTGCGTAGATTTGTATGATTGGTTTCAAATAGCTAATTTATGCTTTAAACCGAAGAAAAGTTACAAGTAGGATGTTTTTCACGTTCATAGTTGTGAAAAAGGGAGATTTGTGACAAAGCCGATTTATCATCCATAAAAATTGAAACTTCTCCCAGTTATAATTTTATTGGATTTTCTCAGAAACTTTATTACTTTCAGTTACTAATATGATATGACTGTTGATGATAAAGGAAATAGGGTATATTTAGGCATAGATGTTATTTTATTGATATAATTTAATAAAAAAATGTCACAACTAACGTACCTACTTTGCTTAGGCTTAGCACGTTCTACAACAATATTATTAGCATACTTCTTAAGCAGTAAAAATGTTAAATGGTGCCAAATTATTTATTTAAAAAATCATCACGTTCGTCTGTCAGCCTTTCCAAGCATAGAATGATTTGTAATATTCGTAATGCAAAACGTGATTAGGTTTCATAAATGTTTAAGTATAAGTCATACGATTAAACAAAAAAAAATGGTTCTAAAGAAGGTACCGAGTACCTACCACATGTTCGAAGACAGTAACTATATATAACTATCTATTTATATAATTATTTAACTCCCCACGACAAAATTACGTATTCATATGTATTAGTAATTTTTGTGTCTAATTTGATGTTATCGTTTTTTTGGTATCAACAATTCTTATCCAAATAAACGTTATGGAAGACGGAAGAGAGCCCTCTTCTGAAGAATCTGCCTAAATACTCTCATTATTTAATATAATGAGAGTTTAGTATTTCTGATGTGTCCAACAGTAGTTAGTGATTAGATATACTATCTCGACCCATACACATTATCTTTACTCAAACCGACAAACGCGGTCACCTTGCTTGTCATTCTATTATTATAAACTACAAAATAATTGACGAGATTTCTCATCATGGATTTTCCATGACTGACTATTTTTTAATGAAATATACGAATCATCACATTGATTCCAAATATTCTAACTTGATTTTGAAATAAACATCCAAATTTCTAAAATATTTTCACTCTGATGATATTGTTCTAGAGCGAAGTATTATAAATAGGTATGATAGGTTAGTCATTCTCTACCAAGCCGCAACAAAAAAGATCTCGAAAAATCTTCAGAAATGCATTTGCACTTGCCCTTCACTAAATAATACTGAAATATAGAAGATAGATTTTATAAAAGAAGTTAATTTGAAGAGGATACTACAAAAAAACGGTTCCGCGCTTTTTTATTTAAAAATTAATGTTTTTATAAATCAACGATTAAATATCGATTTAGAATTCTGTTGTATAGTTATAATTTAACATTCACAGTTATCCTTATTCTTTCAGTCCTATTAAAGTTACCGAAAAGAAATCGGGTCAAGTGTTTACAAATGTCAGCCTGTATGGTGTCGTGATAGTGTCAAACAGAGGATAGCAAATATTTGTTGATAAAACAAAAACTCTTCGTATAGTACATTAATCAAAATTTTCATAAAAATATGAAAACTTTATAAATGACAATGCCACTCCTCATTTGTTTTATCTAAAAACGTCATTTTATAGCCTTTTTTTATGATAAGATGAGGTAATAAATGATGCTGGTGATTGTTAACTCTATAAATAGGTTTTCATTATATGTACTTACTTAAAAAAAACGATTAGCTTTAAAAGAACAAGAATAAAAAAAAATATTATTTCAAGAAATGCCACAGAATACTAATGAGTTATAAAGAAACTGAACGTGATTAAAAACCTGGCAGGTTTTGAGAGACTAGGATAAGCCAACTGTTTCACGATCTATTGAAGCCAAAAATTCCAGCTAAACAATATCAGATCAATTTAACTCATGATATTAATTCTAGGGTTCTTATCTAATAGAAGGCTTTTATTTATTGCTAAATTGTCAGCACTCGTACAGTGGAGCGAAAAATAGAATAGTTATGGTAATGACCCCAAAATCATAGGGTGGGCGGGTCATTTCCGCCCGCCCAACTGGGGAAACTAAGGAAATGCGGGCCGGATATCCGGCAATGTATGTGAACACCACACACCATTATAATCAGCCATGAACTTCATTTCTTTTATAAATGTGCAATTTTATGAGGTAGGTAACTGAGTATTTTTATATACAAGACAACTGCATAGCGGTTAATTCTAACATTAATAAGCAATATATTTATTATTTACGCTATTTTTTCCTTTGCCATTATAAAAAAAAAACTAAAACATTAGCGTGAATATGTTGGAGTTGTCAATAAATTAATTCACATTTTTTTTCTTAGATTTCTGCTGTCGGTTGATCTGTTTCTGTCATTAAAAAATAACCACAAATTCAATTTGAATGTTTTGTGATACTTATACTGATTTATTTATAATGCCAAAGTAATTAACTATAGTCAGACGTAACTAAATGATTTGTTCTTTGGTCTTGACATTGAAAACAGAACTGGTTTATCGGAGACAAAAAAATGCAAGACATTTATAAAAGCATGATTCACCAGTCTCTGAAGTGTTGAGGGCGTGCGCCAGACCGAGATCTTATACAGACAAATTAAGAAACTTGTTTTTGATCACTTTATAAATAGATTAATAAATATTCATAGACATTTCACAGATCAAACTCTAGCCTAAGAACTAAAACTTGTACTGTGACATCTAGATTGTTGATACTTTTCTTTTTCGATGACGAAATGCTGTGTGTAGGTATGTAATGAAAAACCAATCAATAAGTATTTAATACTTTACAAACAAACTTAGGACTATTACAATATTTACAAAATGTAGGTACATGAAACAGTTGAGCTATCTACAGACGTAGATAGCATCAATAAGTTAGAAAATAATTGGATAATATTTAGGTAAAAAATTGAGGCTACATCTTCACAAGAGATTCATTTTTCAGAAGAGTTGTATTCAGCGAATCACAGACCGGTCCTGTATCATGGTTTAGTATGGCTCAAAGCAGTGAAGTCACCATAATGATGGATGACCATATAACTAAATAATAATTATATAGGTATACAACAATACAAATATCAGACTTCTGACGCAAGATCTGACGGCATACCACAATAAAAAATACACCATATTATTGGAAATGAGCTCAATGTATCTACGTGTTGGTTAAAGCTACTACTATCCTGTAAAGTACCGTATCCTGCATTTGGTTAAGTAGTTAAGTATGACTATGGTCTCAATCTACATTTTCCTTGTTTTGCGAGGTTAATTACAATTACACACAATAACAAAGATAAACACTTCTCATTAAATGTAAAATAAAACAAGTAAAGAATAAGTTGCTTTACTCCTTATTTTTTATACAGCTTATCTTATTATTT
This sequence comes from Ecliptopera silaceata, assembly GCA_932527185.1. Classification (NCBI taxonomy): domain Eukaryota; kingdom Metazoa; phylum Arthropoda; class Insecta; order Lepidoptera; family Geometridae; genus Ecliptopera; species Ecliptopera silaceata. The sequence continues at coordinate 6,112,992 of OW052193.1, read as the reverse complement.
CGTAATAAATAACCTAGGTGTTATATTAAAATTATTTTTAATGGAAACACTGTGATGGATGAACGAATATCTAAGCATTCACATTTCAACTATCATAGCAGTAGCGGACAGGACTAACAGAATAATTGAGGTGTTTTTTTTTTAAATTGAACGTTATTATGATTGAAATTCAAATCGAAATAATGTAGAAAAAACCGCAGGCGATTCCACGAAGATATTACATTGTTTAAAATAAATGTAACTTCTTATGTGGGTGTTGTAACAATGAAAGCGTGTCTACGAAAAAAAGTTAATGGATATCGACACACTGTCCCTTTCAAAGTCTTATCGATAGAAAGAGATGTAAGATTCTATAGCATTTTTGGAACTTACAGAGCGTAAACCCTATCGTTTTCCTTCTCAATTCGTGAGATACAATTATATTCGGCTCTGAGGTTCGAGCCCCGAAGCTATTATTAACCGAGAGCTACATAAAAACAGCTACCTTATATAATTGAGAGTCTACGGCAGCGTCCGGCTGTAAGTTGTGTGCGTGCAGCTCGACGCTTTGTTACCGACAAACCAATTTATTTACATAGTGCTTAGAGTAGAGCGAGGTATTTTTTAACAAATTTTGATAGGTTTGCTCTACAAGTATGTTTATTGCTCTATACATCTAATCTAGATCGTTTAATTCGCTGATTATCCATGTTTTACGCCATGATGTTTTCTTTCATACTGCGAGGACATTGGAAACAACAATTTTCAAAACCTTATTGTGGTTAGATTTGAAGAATATTACCTAAATAAATAAACCAGTTAATTCAGCCAACTGTATTACTGTATAATTGTGAGTATAATGTAGAAAGGACCTCATATTTTAGTTTCACTATACTGGTATTTAGCCATAATTATTTACCTAGTAAAATGTTATCATATCACTGATTATTTGTTCTAAGAATTACAATAGTATGCAACTAATCAGATAAAACTCTAAAAGTAAAGTAAATACAAGTCATTGCAAATACAGCAGCACAAAACTATGACGCACAATATTAGAGCGAAATTGATTTAATTTCTCGATTAACTGACGTCACCCATATTCAGATTTGGGGTTTTGCCAGCTAATTTCGAAAGTTTTAAATTTACACCTAACCTAACCTAGCCTTCTTTCACATATCCTCAATGCTGGTGGTTGACCGACGACTCTTACAGGACAACCTAACTATATGTAACACCTTTTTTTAAGATGGTTCTGATTTGCCCTATCTCCTCTGGTGAAACCTGGGTATACTCTGGTAATCTTGATTTCTCGAGGCTCGAGTGAAAAGGTCTTCTTTTGTCGCCGGTGTGCGCTCTCGCTTAGGCAGGTAACCATAATTCATGGGGCAGGTTTTACGGAAAATTCAACAGGTGTTATTGAACTCCGCGATCACCGCCGTCATTGCGTACACAAGGTTGCAAGTGGCGCGTGAAGAATCAAATTACCTTTTCATCTCATCGGCAGTACCTGGTAACATAACACTCATTATAATAATTGGATTATGAATATAATGAGCACTAATCAGCCTACAATTCTGCACAAATCGTTTTTTTATTCGGTATCACAGAGTTTATCACGTTTCCAGATTTTGAAAATTGTTTTTAGTTTGTATATTTGTGGAAATTTAACAAAATAAAACGGTTTTCTTATAAATTCTACAACTATTAAAATCAGTAGGTACAACAAAATAAAACTTTGCTTTTTTCATAACCTAGAAAAATCTTTTTTTCTAAGCCTAGAAGCCAGACTAGAAGTAAAAACTGCAGCAGTGTTTTAAAAGTTATTTATTTTTTTAACGATTCGCACAATATCTTTATAAATTACAAACAAACAAACAATCAAATCTTTCCTCTTTATAATATTAGTTTAGATATAGCCCATGTGTTATTCTGATGTACTAAGTACGTTATTGTAAAGTTTCATTAAGTATACCTAATCCAATCAGTAGTTATTTGCGTGAAAGAGTAAAAAACATATGTACATCCATACAAACTTTCGCCTTTATAATACTTAATAGTAGTATAGGATAGTACTTAGTATGAGGAAATGTATTTAGGTAGGTTAGGCATCTGTCCCGGCAGGCATGCGTACAAAATATTAACAGGATTATTAATAGCGGTTATAAATAAATAAATGGTTGGGGTGACAATCGTACCACCCCGTGTCTGATCCTTCAACCCCGAGACAAGACGGGAAAATAACAATGTTGGGGTATTTTATATTTTTGAGATAACGATCACGGAAGCTAACTAAGCGCATTAAATTCACTTGACTTGTTAAATACGATAACTGTGGCCGAATACATTTATCAAGTAAGCTGCTAAATTAAAAAGAATTAAAAAAGAAGTCATTCGTTTTTAAGAGAGAAATAAATAAATTTAAAAAGACATGTGGCACTCGGGAACTGCCGCGGTAAAGCTATTGCACATCATTTTTTGCTGGATTACCCATGCGCAGTGTTAGGTCATTTCGTTACGGAATTCCTGGCTTCGGTCTTCACGCTCAAGGCCCGCGATAGAAGCTATGCAATAGCTTAAAAATCTGTGTCTGGTCGAAGTCATTATGTATCTCATAAAGCTATCTTTTTATAAGATCTAATAGACGTCATCAGCGCACAGTCACTTTAAATCTGTATTTAGGTTGCTTGCGGATGTAGCGTAGTCAGACTCCGCCACTTACATCTAATTTATTTACGTCAGAATAACCTACCGACGAGCTTCATTGCGAAAAGTTCCATATTTTTTCCAGTTTTAATGCTTCGGCTACATTAGCGGGCGAATATTCGTATCGTGTTGGCGCGACAAAAACATCGTGTTCGGGTATAGGCAATCTTCTTGTCTAAATACTACGCGATGACACGATGTACCCGGCCACATACATCGCGTTAACACGAATATTCGCCGTAGCCCGCTAATGTGGCCCCAGCATAAGAAACATGTTTGCTACGTTTCTTACAAGATACAAGATTCTAAATCATATCCTCATAATAAGACTGATTTGCCGAGACTAAACTAAATCTACGGCAGACCTTTTATGTACCTAAGTATGTGCTATAAATGTATCTTAGAAGGACACAATACTCTGAGAAGTGTAAATATAAGTGCTTACCTGAATTACGTTGACTAGATCTATGACCTATAAAGTCATAGAATCGGCAATAAATAAAATTAGCTTCTTAGAACAGCAATAGTAATAATATAACTGTCCGTTAGTGGTCACGACACGGGCGCGCCTCCCTGAGGGAAACTGATGGTACCTAACCTCATTCGCACTAGAACCTATCATTATAATAAACGTCATTAGTTAGGTCCTACTACTAAACCTAATGGATTCTTTAGAAAATTAATGGCACGGCACGGTAGACTTTATTTTAACCACATGACTTCAGAGGGCTTAGTCCGAGCCTGCATTTTAAAACTCCCTACTCTCTAGCCGAGAGTCGTCTCTCGGATGTCCTTATATTTTTGTAAGAAGTAGAGAGAGAGATCCGAGAGACGACTCTCGGCTCGAGAGTAGGGAGTTTTAAAATACAAGCTCGGACTAAGGGCTCAGCTGATGGCCAAACTGACTTTTATAGGCGTAGCCCGAGCCCGTCGAGTTTGTTTCTGAGACAATGATCGATTTGTTAAGATAAACATATTTGCTAATACATCACAGGTTATAGGTACTAATACAACCTGTGATGTGTCTGTGTGTCTAGGCATATAGACAGAAAAAAAATCATAAAGATCTAGCCTAGATCTTTATGATTTTTTTCCTAGATCATCTAGGCGGTGTTGGAAACCGGGCCATGACATGACGCAGCAAGAGGTTAGATATACATGAAACGTTGATTTTCCATCAAAGTCGTCCTCTTACGTTATACTTAGTAAGTTCTTAGTTCGCCTACTGACTTCATTTTGATTTGAGAGCTGGTTTGATAATCTTGCCAATGGACCATCCATTGGCATGATTATTCGAATTGCATGCTGTTTTCAATCTCTTGGAGGATATGCGGCTGCATTCAAAAATCTTTATTTTTGGCATGTGTCAGAAGAAACGTAGAACCTTGTAAGAACTTAAACAACCAGTCAGCAACTTTCATACCAAAAGTTATATAAATATCTACCTATTATTGTTTTATCTGTGTTTTATCTCAATTGTCTGGATCACTGTTTTAGTACCTACTTAGCTACTTGGTAGCTTGTAAATAGGTATTCTACGGTCATAGTTTATTATTATTTATTATACATTCTTACACAGTATTTTTTGCATGGTCCTAAAAATAGGCTGCTAGACGTTCGTTGCCCCTTATAAAAAAGTACAATGTAAATAAAGTTTGTTTTTTTCCTTATGATCGGGGAGTAGGTAAATATGAGGCCTTATACGTACTTAGGAATCTATTTATACATTTCAGTTATGATTTAGTTCCAATAAATATAATTTTATGTTAATTGTTTCCTTATTTATTGTATGATCTCAGAATATCGCCAATACATTTCTGAGTAGAGAAGAATGACGCGATCACCACCTGCTACTGCTTCTTGTTTCCGTCGACCTTCTGAGCCTACGATAATGAAATGTAATATATAATTGTTTTCTATGGAAACTTTTTATCCCGTTTCTACATATTCCATTGAGAGTAGGTATTATAATTATCAAACGTCGCGTCCGATTAGTCAGAACAGAAGTCAGAACCGACCGTGATCATTTTCTTTGTAGCTATTGTAAATTACTACGTGTAGTACGATGTAATGCGTCATATATATTTTTGTATTTTTTCAATCAAAAATTCAATGATGAAATGCAGAGTATTTGTATTATGTTTTTGTCATATTTAATTATGTTTTGACATGAGCTCTACAGTCTTTTGTTTTTGTCTAGTTCAAAAATCGTAAACGAACCTTCCTACGAAGTAGATTAATTTTATTTTATCATAAGTTTATTTTGTGTGTAAGCATTTTATTTTAGTTTTCAATAACTTGACAGATTTTCTTTGTATGATAATGTATAATTCGATTAAATTTTGTTTGTTCTATTAGGTACGCCTATTAAATATGAATTAGATGCTTCTGTTGTTAAAATAAACAAAGAGGTTGTAAGTCAACAGAAGGCCGTATTTATTCACCCAGGTCTTATTATGGAAATCGAAGGCTTCTCAAGCGTTCAGCAATGTATCATCCCTTGGGACATTTGACCACTGAATACTAACGTTCAACTAACGTACTCACCTTGGGAAGTCAATGTTACAACGCAACAACAATGATAATTAACAGATTATGCAAGAAAGTAGCAATAAATAATCCTTGTAAAGAAAACACACTGGACTTTCTTTACACAATATGATGTCAAAGAAAACATTTGCCGCAAATAAAGTGTGACGGCGGCGTTTTGCCAAAAGATATTCCACCGTGATAAAAGAAAGATAAGAGTTACGCTGGTGTAATCTTAGCTTAGGTCACAATCCATTTTATCTTAACAGCTGATTTGTTGCCAAAAATATAATTTTGTTTAGATATTTGTAAAACAATGACATCTGTAATACTTTTCAATTTTTATAACAGCTTGATTTTATCGAAATTTTAATTCTAAGAAAAGGTGTCGGACCTTTTGAGGAAAATAAAAAGATAAGGAACTTTAATTTAACGCACCAAGTGACCGTGTGAAGCGACAACCTTGTAATGAGGTTATTATGCAAGTTTTTAACAGTACAAAATTGTTGCAGTACCAACGTAATGTTTCTGTAAAACATTCAAACAAACTGGTTGTTTTGTGACTCAGTCAAGATGCAGTCGCCATTGGAGCCCTGAAGCCGTAACCTAGCCTCTCAAAACCCGCCACTCTCTTTGTAACTCATCGGTATTCTGTGGCATTTCTTGTCGACTGATGTGTCTGTGACGTTATTATTGACAGGATTAAATACAGCTCAATCACATCAGTCCAACTGAAACGCCACAGAATACCGATGAGTTACAAAGAAACTGAACGTGATTTAAAACCTGGCAGATTTTGAGAGGCTAGGACAGACCGGGCTGAATTAAGCACAAAGTGTAGCTTCATGATATTTTCACGTGATTTCTAAAATACATAATATACCTTCGTAATAATTATTAAGCTTGGTGTGTGACAGGTAGATATTTAGTATCTATAATTCGGCCGCTCAGAGAATGCGTTCCTGACACCTGTCAGTTAGTCACGACGTGATGGGCACAACATAACACTGAGTTCGTTACCGTTCCTCCAAAGTTAACCGTCGGATTATGTTTAAGATTATTTTCGTTTTAAATTGGCGGAATCATTTAAAATTCATGTTTTAGTTATTTAAGTGGAAACCAAAAAAAGGTAATATTAATGTAATTCTTTGTTACAAAGTTACAATCTGTATTTCTATGCAATAAAGTACATTGAATTGAATGTGTACGTAGTTTTATTTTTATATATCATAAAATTTATCTTATAGTCCTTTATTTTCAAATTCTTTCTTTCAAAGAAAAACAAAACGTATTGTTTTATAAAGTATAACCCCCTATCTTATAAAAAGTTAGCGTTGACTTTATGTTATCATTACGTATGGTAATAAATTCTTCAAGTCTGCGCTAACTTTTTATAAGATAGACCGTAACTGTATAAGAACGGATTACGATACTATTATTGCCTTTTATTGTTACCACAGCACTACAAATATAAAGCGCTGACATAACCTTGTAATAGCGCAGTATAGATTTAGAAAAATATTGTTTACAAAGTCATTTGCCACTGAGTTTGGCACAAAATTATAACATTCATTGATTTATTGATATAATAATGTTGTTTTAATGCTCATCAATTGTTAAAACGGTAAACAACCAGCAAAAATATTTTTATCGTAATTGCAACGCCATTACAAAGTTACGTCGTCAGTTCAATCGCGATGTGTCAGGAACGCATTCTCTGAACAGCCGAACTATAGTCTGTACCGAGTACCTTATTTAAACGTGCGTGTCATTTCAATGTTGGTTACTAAGTAGGTACCTGTCTAGGTAAACAAATGGTAACAAATTAGTGGCATTGTTCGACAATTGTTCCTAAATCAATACTGGTTTGATTTGAATTTAACAAATAAACAGGAGCTAACGGGCTAATAAAATGATTTGATTACATCTATTTCACCAAACAGCTACAGACTGGTTAAAAAGAAGTACTTATTTAACTTTTATAATCTTTACCTAAAGCTATCATTAAACATCTGTCTTTTATAAGGTATAAAAGCTAATACACAACGGATTTGGCAGCCTGTGAATTTAAAAAATATTTTCGATAACGATCTTTTTCTTAGAACTTTATGATAAAGATTGAAAAAAACATAGCTATAGAGCTAACCCTCTATCTTATAAAAACATAGCGTTGACATAATGTCACTATTACATAAGGTAATCAAGACATCAAGTCTGCGCTAACTTTTTATAAGATTTACCATAATATCTTTAATTATAATTTTAAAAGCCTTAGCACTGGCGCGAGTATAATAACGGAGAATTGCCTCTTAGATTAATTAGTCTGTAAATCAGACCGTAGGTAAAAATAAAATGCATTGAGGTAAACATAATTATTTATACAGGGTCACATGCTGAACGCACCTTGAACTATTAACGGTAATTCATTTCTCCAACATGTCACCACGGCTTGTACCTATCACCTACGCACCTGTAGGTAAATATAGTGTTTTGATAGGTAATTACTTAGATAGGTAGTGTAAGTACCAAGGTGATAACGATCATTTTAGGAAAGCTTCTATATTGAAGGTAAAAAAAAACCATTAGTAGGCTCTACCGTTTTATCTCTACCCTTCATGTATGTTTTGTTTACGTTTGATTTTTGTGTTCCTGTTTATTTATTTCAAATAATGTAAGAAATAAATAATGCTGGACAATAATAATAAATTAGTAATAAATAAAATAAATGTTACAAATGCAAGAGAATTGTGAAAAAGAAAGTAAACTTCGACCAATCGAGCAAAAAAGTTTGAGCAATAAAATGACTGAAATTTTCGTCTATTTCATAAGAACCATACATGCTTCGTGTATGAATTTGTGAAAAGAAATACATATTATCTGTAGTACTTTTATTTATATTTTTTAATTTTTTTTCCTGTATATTTCTTATTTTATTAAATATCACTATACGTATATCGCTGAATATCGCTGATGTACTTAAAGCTTTTTATCAAATCAAATAGAAGGAGAGACTAACTAAACAAGAAGAGAAGTGGTAAGAGCACGGTCATCTTTGTGTAACTAAACGACACGCAACAAAGTAGGCATTGTTAACTTAAGGTATTAGCATGTCACTGCGTTCAAACTATCAACTACTTATATACGTAAATCAAAAGCAAACATGGTGTCTCTTACACCTGGTAGTTCTGTTAAAAATAAGCCTGCTTCTGCCCGCAACTTTACTCGGACTTCCAAACAGTCACGACGCAAAATAAAAGCAATTCAGATAAGTAACTGCCTTCAGATAAAACCTTGTTAAATACCTAATCAAGGACCTAAGTGATTTGTATATTGCTCTGCTCATAAAACTAAAACGCACGTCGTAGCTGATTCAGGCTGAAGAAACGCAACCAGAAGAAAGTCCAATCCAATCAGAAAACTCTTAGCCAAAGAAAGAAGAGAAGAAGAGAATTGCTTTTGACCTTGGTAAAAACTAGAGAGTTTAGATTGCTCTTATAAGGAAATGCTGGTCAAAAATCAAGCGAAAAAAGCTGATTAAAAGTCTGCATCAATGCAGGTCATGGGCTGCTAAACCTGCAGAACTGATTTGCATTTTTTTGCAGTTCGTGACTTGATAATATCAGATGGATTTTTTTATCCGGGTTTCCACGCGAGCAATGCTTGTGTAAATTATTCACAAACCTAAGTTACCTATACTAGTAATGCGTGTTCACCTTGCACTTTCTTCCCATCTGCTGTTATTCGCACGCATAGGTACCATTTATTTATACTTAATCCTGTAATTAAAGGGGGTTCAGACCACTCCACGAAGAAATGCATGTTTAGGTACCCAACTTTGCGTGCCATCCTGTTGTAATTCCTATTCCTTCTAAGTTCTAAACAGTTTTACGAACAATACAGTATAATAGAGTTTTTCATGTTCTTTCCTATTCAATGTTTGTTTCAACCTTTGTTTTTATAAACGTTATGTTGGTTTATGGGGACAATGTTACCCAAATGCGTGTTTTTGGGGATGATTTCTGAAGAAGTCATAGCATGTGGAGTTGTGAGTAGCGTTTTAAATGAGACAGAGATCAGAGTATTTTTCATTTCGATAGGTACTTACCACAATGCGAGGTAGTCACAGTAATAAAGTAATGTCAAGGGTAAATAAAACCCTACTTTACGTATCCAGTAAGGCGAAGTTGCGGTCGGTCACGGCTGACCAGACCTTGTCAGGATGCCCTCGTAAACCCTAAAGTGGCGTGGATCACTGCCAAGAGCCGGTTTAATGCAGATTGCATTATGCAGCTGTCAAGAAAAGCATTAAAGAGATTCCATATTTTACGGCTTTTTACATGGCTGCTTGGACGTCATAGCATTAAAGCTTCGAATCATGCCTTCATTGCGGTTTTCATACATTTTAGTAGGTAGGTAAGATAAACGTTTTCATGAAAGAGGTTTTTCAGACGACTTAGAAACTCAGTCATATGAAACAAACTCTTGGATGAAAACTAATATAGAGTCGCGGAGGTACTCTATCAGTTACAAAAAAAATGATCTCACTTTATAGTCCAGGAGCCATTAATTACTTCATAGTATATGTCCCTTATGTATGTTACGAAGTAATTATTGACCTAAAATGTACGTGGCTCCTGGACTATTACTACAATAGGGTGTCAATATAATAAATAACGAACGGGATGCAGTTCCCCATACAACTCTAAAGTAAGTAATATGATTTTAATGTCCGGATGCTAACTTTCCCAATATGCCACTATTTGTCACATGTCACATTGGATGGACCGGTGGCAACCGAACCGTAGGCCTTCCGTCCAGCTAATTACTACGAAATCCGGAGTCAGACAAGCGTAAATGAATCCAAATCAAAGGGTCATTCGGCCCTTTTCATTTAATTAAACACCCATGACGACATAAATTTACCAAGTAATGAACTGTACTTATTTGTTTGTAATTAAAACAGAATTGATGAAAAACGCGGGGAAGTCCTCAACAAAGGGTACTAAATGATAAGCTGGAATGAAAAGGAAAATAAAATTTAAAATGCAACAAAAACAAATAAACATTTTTAACAAAAAATTAAACCGCCGAAAAAACTTAAAAACATCATGTACCTTTCTTATTCTATCCTAATTACTAAGTTCTTAAACTTGTGTAAGTAAACCTAGTAATTCTAAGTCGTTGAGATCCTTCTTCGTTTTTTTCGTAGGTTAAAAAAAAAGAATACCTACACACAACGATATCTAGCAAACTAGGCAAATGCTTGTAATATGGGAACAAGATTGCTAATAGAATATTTACATACATTTTTAATATAGTAGGTATCTACCTAATACCCGAATATGAACGCGCTTTTAATATCTATTGTTTCCATTCTAACTAAAATGAAGAGAAGTAAATTTTTGGTTATGTAAATCGACTAACAAAATTTTATCTGATCTACTGAAAGATTTTAATTTACATTTGTGATAAATGGAGTCGAAAGATTTCAAAGAACGTTTTGTTTTTTTTTAAACCGACATGCCGGATGAGCAAAGATGAATTCTTGAAAGAACCAAATTAACATTAAAAACTAATATGAATGTTTGTTTACAACACGCGATCCAATGATGATGATTTTCAATGAAAAATGCAATGAGTAATAATTATTAGCATTGAATTGTTTTACTTATTTCCTCAAGTTGACACTATTAATTATCCCGTACAGGATGTAACTTTATTTAGTAAGGTAGTGCGCGTTCTCGAAGTTAAACGTCCACGACACGGAATTTTATTGTGAGTTAATTTACATAAATTAAAACCGTTATATTTAAAAAATAAAAATTTCAAAAACACTAACTTAGTCTAAAATTTGTGTGAATAAGATTTATAAATAATCTCATTAACGTTTTGTGCTAAATTACGTTTATAGATTGATTGAATTGAGAGGATCTTACGTTCATCTACATTTTAAATAATAATCTAACTAACCTACAGTGAGTATACGTCAAACAAATAATAGTACCTACCTATTTCCTAGTTGAGAGAACAGTTTGTTAAACATGGGTTTGCGCAACATTTTCTAAAAGCTTTGTAAAGTGAATTTAAATTTAAAAGTAATTTTTGTTGAGCTGTGTAGCTGTGTAGTTCGGAAATTCGGTGCGTGCGACCAATGTGAAGTTTTGTTCCAGAACCATGGGCGAGCTAGGAAACAAGTTGGGTCTAGACGAGCTGGCTGGAGGCGCGGCTGGCATTAGCAAGGCACTCCTTGCTGAGTTCATCGGTAAGTAGACAAGGGTAGATTTTTAAACAAACAAAAATAATTATTGTAGTTTCATACTACCAGAGACTAGTATATACTACCCATTGGAAAAAGAGGAAAATATTATAAAAAAAGAAAAACCATTTACGGGCCATCTGAGGTCGGGAAGAGGACAGGGACAAAAGATGCTTTTAGGGGCAAAATATGTCTTATTTCGATTTTCAGCAAAACTAAAGTAGCAACCGTGTCCTATAATTGGGGAAACACTTAGATTTAAGTCCTTTGTTTGTATTTTAGTATTTTTATTTGCTTTGTATTTTTGTATCTTTATGTGTTTTTTCCATTGGATACCCTTGATAAATAAATAAATAAATAAATACTGCCATAAGTCAAATGTTCATGTCCAAATTATTCAAACTATACTTGAGCCATAAATAGTGCTTTAATAGAATTTAGTTAACATAGATTTTAGTTTATATTTTAGTGAGAAATCGAACCCACGACTCACAGCATGGAAGGCAGAGCTATTACCAACTGAGCTGTGGCTGTGACGCCTGTCACTTAGTTGAGTCTTGACAAAATAAAGGTTGCGGGTTCAATTCCCACCTTGGGATAAATGTTTGTACGATCTGCATATATTTATTCCGGGTGTTCTGGGTATTTTATATGTATTATAAAAAATATCTATCTGTGTAATGTATTGTATTAAGTATGTACGTCTTCTAGTACCCATAACACAAGCTCTGCTTAGCTTGGGGCTAGATGATGTTGTGTGGATTGTCCAGCATTATTTATTATTTATTTATTTATCTAGGTAACCTAATTTTGAACCTGTTCGGTTGCGGCGCTTGCATCAACATCGCTAGTGCCACGGCTCCCGGAGACATCGTCCTTATCGCCCTAGCCTTCGGATTGTCAGTCTTCGCCATTGTTTCCGTAAGTTACTTCACTTTATGTAAAGAATAAAGAAATAAGAATATAGCTAAATAAAAAAAGACGTGTGGCACTCGGGGATTGCCGCGGTAAAGCTATTGCATAGCATTTTTTGCTGGATTACGCATGCACAGTGTTAGGTTATTTTCGTTACGGAATTTCCGGATTCGGTCTCCACGCTCTTGGGCCGCGATAGAAGCTATGCAATAGCTTCAAAATATTTCCAGAAGTGAAAACATTCGGCTACTTTAGAATCCGACTAAGCTTGCTATTTGAAAAGGAAGGTGATGGCTAAGTACGAAACCACCCGTCTAAGCTTGCCCTATACATGGTGGTTTTTTGAGAACGGTGATGGCCAAGTCCAAAACCATGAGAGTCTGAGAGATGTAAAAATAACCGTGCCATAGATTTATAATAAAACAATAACTGCAAAATTACTTTGTTTTTTGCATTAATCTCTTATTTCACGAGACTAAAGAATAAAATAAATGACTCTCGACTGACTCTAATTTTTATTGAAACAATAAGACATCCTTCATTATTGAATTCTGTTACTAATTTAGATAATTTGCTAAAAAGTAACGTGTTACTAAAAATGAAAGAAAATACGTATTGAGTATCAATACTCAATTCAATACAAGCAAATTTCATTTAAATTCCTATCTAAATATATCAGTCACTTAGAGTCAATGGAGTACCTCTACATCTATATTTTAGATAAAATTCATTTAAATATTAGACCATTTTAAATCAATCAGTCACTTAGAGTTAATTGTTTGTACATACCTACACCTGTTTTAGATAAAAATTCAATTTAATATTAGTCCATTTTATTGTCATTTCATTATTATCAACATTATAACACCTTGACAAAAGTATAGTGTGTATGCGTCATATGCAGAGATGGTGCTGGGAAGGTCAGTCGTCTTTTTTAATTCCCGTAGTGCATATGTGAAGCTAGACAATTTAGACTTAACTTTTTGCATGTGTTGTATATAGTCTAAGTGAGTAGGTATCTATATTTATTCCAAGCAGTGAAAACGTATCTACAGATTCCAAATCGGTATATCGGAAATGAAAGAAAATAGTTTTTGAATACCAGTTCTTTGTCCAGTAACAGCACGGTCCGTTCTCTATTTACCAGACTTAAGATAAATGAATACTGCGATATTATCGTTCGCATGTAATAACCACGTGAAAAGATGTTCCAGAGGCCCTATCCTAGCCCCTCGAAACCTGCCAAGTTTTAAATCGCGTTCAGATTCTATAGTAATTCAACGCATATTCTGTGGAATTTGTTGTAGACTGATGAGTGTGTTACGTTATTATTGACAGGATTTAATACAGCTCAGTCACATGGTCACATCAGTCCTCCTGAAACGCCACAGAATACCGATGAGTTACAAAGAAATTGGACGTGATTTAAAACCTGGCAGGTTTTGAGAGGTTAGGATACCGCCTCAGTATTAGATACTTGTAGGTCCTGCGTAGTCTATTTGCCCGCATTAATGAAACCATTGAAGATAAGCGTTATCTATTTTCGTGATGTTAGCTTATCTTCATGGCGCTAAATTACGCATCCATGTTTTGTTACTACTAATACCATTCTGATAGTTGATGTAACCACTTAAGAAATTCTATTTCGTGATCAACATTTATCAACTTTTGCAAACACTTGACGGATTCTATAACCGTTTTTTCAATTTTGTGATCAACTATTATCATAAACTTTTGCAAACACTAGAAGGGTTTTATAACCTTTTTTTCTATTTCGTGATTAGCATTTATCATCAACTTTTGCAAAATCTAGACGGATTCTATAACCGTTTTTTTCAATTTTGTGATTAACTATTATCATAAACTTTTGCAAACACTAGAAGGATTCTATAATCGGTATCAATATAAACAAAAGTTCACTTACAAGTACAAGTTACATTGAAATGTGTTCTAGCTAAAATTGTTCATTATTTTTTCTCCAACAGGCTATAGGCCACGTATCAGGTGGTCATGTAAACCCAGCAGTGACAGTTGGACTAGCATCAGCCGGCCTGGTGAAGCCGTGTCGAGCCGTGCTCTACATCATAGCGCAGTGTGCAGGAGCGGCCGCTGGTTCTGGACTCCTCAAAGCAATGACTCCTGAACGAGTAGCCGGCAAACTTGGACTCACTTCATTGGGCGATCAAGTCACATCGCTTCAAGGATTCGGAATCGAGTTCTTCATCACATTCGTTCTCATCTTCGTCGTCTGCGGCGTAAGTATCTTATGCATGACATTCTGAGCCTGTACCTCTACCATGAGTTGTACAGTAAAATCGCCTGACTTTACTACAGTAGTTACGTCAATATTAGTATTACGAATTTTAGTAACCAACTATCCGCTAGAGGCATTGTACAAATCTTCATACATTTTTTTAACTACAGACGCTAGTTTATAGTATATATATATATAGTAAAAACTCATGGTAGAGCTACTGAGCACATTAAATGTGACAATCGTAAACGTAACGTATCTAAGACACCGCTACAACATTCGACAGAAAAGCTGATGTTGACGCGCAGTGTATTTAAATTTTATTCTCACTCCCCCTGATACTTTTACTTTAACTAAGTACCTACAAATAACACAGTGTATTACTATGTTATTATGTTACTATGTTATTTTATTTGTATTATATACTATGTTATTTTATTTATCACAGTAAAATCTCAGATACAAATCGAAATGCTACCCAGTGATATAATCAGTACCTACCTATCAGTAGATGCCAAAAAATGCCGCAAACTTAAAATTAACGCGGAATTACCTACTAGATAAGACCGTCATGCAACTAACATTCATCGTTACGAAAAGAGGTCGGCTAATTACTACTTTTCGGTTGTCATATAGAATAGATAACACCTCTTTAATACAAACATCTGGGGGCCTGTAATTTTTTTTTTAACTGGCATTGAAAAATTAAAAAAACAGTTTTTCAACATGTCGAGGGAAAAGTTATGAATGTGAGTGTGGCTGGGTATGTAAGTAGAG
Source organism: Ecliptopera silaceata (assembly GCA_932527185.1). Taxonomy (NCBI): domain Eukaryota; kingdom Metazoa; phylum Arthropoda; class Insecta; order Lepidoptera; family Geometridae; genus Ecliptopera; species Ecliptopera silaceata. Next base: position 6,097,576 of record OW052193.1, on the reverse strand, counting down.
GAAGGCCGAAAAGAAGTGGTTGGATTGTGTGAAAGATGATAATATGAATGTGAGAGGAGTAGATTCAGAGTTGTCGAATAATAGGAATGGATGAAGACATGTTGTGCCGACCCCACCTAGCGTGGGATAAGGGCAGGGGAATGATTATGATTAGATATATTTTTTACCGCTTTACACCCTGTATATTATTCAATAACACTACAGTGACTGTTGGTAATACAGATAGTTATCTATTCAATGACCACTGTTAACTATTCATCATTGGAACTTGTTTCGTGACAAGATGTTATTAGCGGAAATCGATGTAAAAACCGTGCAATCTTCTATCTTCCGAATCAAATATTTATGATGGTACCTAAACTGAAATTACTTTAGTTTGTAGAGCTTTTTGTAGTTATAGAGACAATCATATTGTACATTATAAATAAGTACCTATAAGTCTATAAAGTACCTTTTGAACTTTTCAATCAAATGTCGATTAACTACTTACTTAACTTTAGTTATCCGAGACACATTTTTTTTGTTAACTAGACAAACACACTCAGATCCTACAATACTTAAAATTTGGTATTGGTAAGTAGGTAACTATAAAATAATCGTGATATTCATTACAAATAAAAATTAATATTAACTCAAGTACCGAAGTATATCTACCTATAGGTATACAATTACAGTGTAGGTACTGTTTTAAGGTAAGTAACCTTAAAACAGACAAACATTAGTTTATTTTCTATGTTTTTTTTCAACAACTTAGGTACTTAGTACCTATATTTATGGTAAAGAACATTTAAACGGTAACTAACTACCACGTAAAAGGAATGCGCTGAATACCTACTTCCACTATTTTACCATAAACCCATTAATTACAATAAATTGTTCAGTCCATGAATTTAACGTAATCAGTCACGTAATCTTGTCGGCATCTTGCTGGTAATTATTCAATGACATTCGTACAGGGTCGGATCTACGTAAGGGCTGCTGGGGCTGCAGCCTAGGGCCCCGAGATTACAAGGGGCCCCAGGCCTCGCTAAAATCAGTACGCGATAATTTGCAGTCGGTTTACGGACGATATTTTTATATATTATATAGATAACGGCATGAGAAAACATTGATGAAAAATTGCATACTTATATCAATATACGTAGAAACAGTTTTTTGACATGGCTATTAGTTGAATACTTAGTTAGATAGGCCCCAAGTAGTTTCAGCCCACGGCCCCACAAATTCACGATCCGCCCCTGCATTCGTAAACAAATGCGTCCTTAGAAGGTATAAGTACCTATCGTGGTTAACACTGCAAATAGTGTAAGTACATATGAATAAATATTCATGGACAATCACACTCGACTCCCAAACTAAGCAAGTGAACTAGATTACGATGGAATACGTATATAACTTACATATTTTTTTTAAACATACATATGCATAGAAACACCCTGACACAGAGCAAATGTTCATCACACAAACATTTGCTCTGAGTGGGAATCGAACCCCACAGTATGGAAGGCAGAGTTACTACCAACTGAGCTGTGACGCCTGTCAAATCTGTGATGTTTTAAAGCTTCATGCAGTACGTGTGACATACCGACGACAGATTAAAAGGGATTACATACCATACATCAGCCTGACAGCCTAGTTACAGAGCGTTTTGACTAATTCTGACAAGCGGAAGCCAGCTGATATGTGAAAAACTCGAAGGGCACTTGAAAAAACGTTTTTTAGTAAAGAGATATACATAATACGGAATTTTATCGCGTACCTTATTATTATTATTCCGGACGTTTCGGCTAAGTTGCAATAGCCGTAATATTGCAACTCAGCTCGAATTTATTTGGCTGTAGTGACGTTAAATTTAAATGTCATGATTATTGTGTACGCACAATATGAGTGCAATAAAGTAGTACCTATTTAAGACGCAAGTTAAATTAAGGAGAAAATATTTGAACCTCAGACAACATTGTGAAGGCACATCGCGTGACGGAATTCAGTATTTTGCTGGCAAAACGAAATGGCCGAAGATTAGCATAAATCAATAGTTAGATACGCAGTTAGCGAATATTATATTCGGATTCCGTTTATACATATCTACTTATTTGTAAAACTAATCTATTTTAACAAATCACATAGAGGTACCTACATAAAAAATTGAAAAAACATACAAAACATACTTTATACATACTTGCTTTAATAATCGCGCGAGAAACTGGCACCTAGATCACCTGTATGTAAGACGATTCTAAATGATCCTTGTGATTTTATTGAATAATGTAATTTTTAACTTTAACTTTATTGTCAAAGCCTACTTTACATAAGTATATTTTATTTGTGTACTAAATCCTCAGCTCTTATAAACATAAATAGAACTTTTAATTAAATCTAAAGCGTAGTGCTGTACCTAATGTATAGGTACTTACATTTTCTGCACACTCAAAAGGTAATAAGAGTGAGCTTGAGTACCACTATCTTTAAGATAGGTACTCTTGCTAAACTCATAAACTGCTAGGCTAGATCTTATAAACAAACATTTACCTTAGTTATCTTATCATCAGTAGCTGCTGTGTGAAAACAATGTAGTTGCACTTGACCGAATAAATATTCACCTACATTCTTATCAAATTGTGATCCTATTATGTGAAATAAAATGATTGAAGTAGCGCCATCTAGCGAGGAATAGCAGTTAGAAAGCTCACTAAAGCTTTCTTAATACTTACGTACGCGTTTAGAAGGGCTTATTCCCAAACGCCCCCGCCAAAAACCCCTTAGCATTTCTATAGTAGGTACATTTCTTACGTAAGTAAACAACTTTCTACTAAAAAGTTATCGAAAGACAGTTTTTTTTACTACAAAGGGGATTTTTGTTATGGGCGTTTGGGAATAAGCCATTTGGTAGAGGCGCGTTGTAGAGTAGAAGAGAAGAGAAAATACTTCGTAAACCGAAATCTGATTGGCATGTGACAAGACTGGCTATACAATGCTAAACTCAACTTAAGCGTAAAGGGATCTAAGTCTTTTTTTCGTTGACAGGTTTGCGACCCCAACAAACACGACAGTAAGGCCACTGCCCCTCTCGCCATTGGCCTGACTGTCACTCTGGGTCATCTATTGGCAGTGGACTACACCGGCTCCGCTATGAACCCGGCTCGAGCATTCGGCTCCGCTCTTGTCATCAACGAATGGGATAACCATTGGGTAAGGAATTTTCTTTATGAAATTGTGTTGAAACTTCAAAAGTCCCCGCAGGCTGCAGACTTTTTATCGGCCGATAGTTTGGTCGGCTTCTCAGTATAAAAACTGAATCACTGTAATGTGCGCATCTGCATACATCTTCATACTGATTAAGAAGCCGACCAAACTATCGGCCGATAAAAAGTCTGCAGTCTGCGGGGACTCTAATAGAGTTAGATAAAGCATAAATTTCGTTGGACATGCTTTTAGTTACTTAATGCCGAACCTAACGACGCTACTAAAAAATGCTTTATAAGTAAATGCCTTACTTTGCACCGAATTGTTATTTATATTTGTTACTGTTGACCATAAACATTACTGTTTTGTGTGTTCACAGGTGTATTGGATCGGTCCGATAGCGGGCGGTGTGGCCGCTGCATTACTTTACGTGCACGCATTGTCCGCGCCGCCCACCGCCGCGACTCCGCGGTACCGCAGCGTCGCCGGCGACGAGAAGGAGGTAACGAGAGTCTAAGATAGGTTTGTGCCGTTTTCACAGCGTTTACAAGGCTTTATATGCAGCTATGCCACAATTTTCAAAAGGAGAGTGATTGGTTCTATCTAGGCAATTGCGTTACACCGTAGGCCGCATCATCATGAGATTGCGGCCAAGCACTTGCCTATAGGTAAGCATAAAAAAAAAACTAGTCAGGGGGTATTACACATTACCCTGAAAATTCGCAATAGGCACAGTAGGTACAAATAAACAGTAAGCGAACACCACAGAGGTTTTTTGTACAGATAAGTATATGTTGCAGTAGTTACTGATTGAATAGTAGGTAACCACGTATTTGTCTGATATAGAACTAGAAACGTACTAAAATGTTGATTTCTTACAAGCGTACTGGACGTCCAGCACCTACTGCTTGGACAGTTGACCAAGGCGTAAGCATTATTTTGTTTGTAGTTTTTTTTTTGTAGGTATTTGTGTAATTAAACAAAGGAGAAGGGGCATTTTCGGCCAACAAAAAACTCTTCTCGCAGGGTTGCCACAGAGCACTTTAGAAATGGCTTTTACAGGCCTACATTTCACTATATTCACGGAAAAAATATATCCCGTTGCCCATTCTCCTTTGATATTTTATATGTGGCACCACACACCTTCCATAGCTAACGCAGAACCATAGACTAGCAAAAACTTCTAGTAAGCCCTCAGCGGGAACTTTGACTTCCACATCCATTTTGTTGTTACAAAATGCATGCCATGTTGTTAGTTGCTCAGTTGGTAGTAGCTATGCCTTCTAAACTGTGAGTGTTCTGTGGTTGGTATGTATTCTTAGAATATGTTTACAAATAAAACAAAATTAAGTATATAAGTATACGATCACCAATCTAGTTTCCATAGCTCTGCTTAGTTTGATAGTATTACTTATTATACATTTATTTTATTGCTTACTGAAATCTGCACGTTTTCGCTATGTCCTCAAAATTGTAATAAAGATTACAGCTGAAGCGAGTGTTCAGCTTTTTTTTTTCACTAACCTATCTCGTTCCACTGCTGGGTAAAGGTCACCCCCAAGTCCTTCCACTCGTCCCTATTCTCCGCTTTTTTCCACCAATTCAATTGACCTCGAAATTGTCTAGTCATCGTCTCCTTGTTGTTGTTCAGCATATAAGTCCTCTTAGTATTAAGTATTACTTAAAATATAGTATTACTAAATAGTAATATTGTTTACAGCTGAAGCGATTGGACGGTAAGCTGGATGACCTCGCCTGAGACCGCGAGTGGCGGCCGCGACCGCCCGAGCCCCCTGCGAGGCTCACCACCGTTACCCACCACTACTTGTGAACGCAATCAACAATAGTGCCGATAACAGACTAACTACAACCAAACTAATAGGGAACCAATAATAGATGGAGCATTTTGGGCCACAACTAAAAAAAATGTCCCTCGGGACTTTTCCGATAAAATTGTTTTAATTTAACACTTAGAATTCGATAAAATCCGATAAAATTGTTTTAATTTAACACTTAGAATTCTGGAGGCCCACAAAAATGGCTCCATAGAGATGCCGCCTATTCTCCTTTATACATATACAAACAAAATATCAAAAACTTCAATTGTAGTTTCTGCTTCGGTTAGTTTTTATGTTCTCAATGTTCTTTATCGAAATATTGAAAAAAAAAACTTTAAAGTACTTAACGATACTGGTTCCCTATTAGTTTACTGTTACCTACGAAAAGTGTCGAACAAAATGTGAACAATTGATGTGAAGTACCTAAACAATTTGAAAGGACTCTACGTATACCTTTTTATAACGATACGTAAAATAAGTAAAATCTCACTTTTCATAAAATTCTATGCACGAAAGAAATTTGTATAAGCTGATGTATTTTTGAATTTTATAATTTTAATATTGTGCACTTGAAAACACCACGAAGTTTATTATTACCAAAATATCCTATGTACTTATAATGAAAATAATAGAAGAACAATCTCACGACACTACTACCATCTACTTAGACTTAGTAGGCGAAAGACGTACTTATAAAAACACGTCTAAAACTCTTTCTCATCTCTTCTAAATAAAAATTCACTTAAAATTAAGAGATTTTCTACGATATTCGAGATTTTATTTAGTGTACTTTAGTTTTAAGTAAGATAAGATAAAATATTTCTGCTAATGCCCGGTTCCTTTATATTCCTTTTTTGACAGTTACTGAAATTACTGCTATCCCTTTCTCATAAACTGAAACGACAAAGATAACTATAGTAGATATAGTTTGATGCATAATGTTTAATGCTGTTCTAAAAAAATTGCAATAAGTTTACAAGAATACCGAACATCGATAGATTTTTTTTAAATGACAGGTCTATAACGAACTTTAGTATATTTAATAGGAATCTGACATTTTCTTTATGCTTTAATCATTTAGCGTTTGTATTTTTAGTGTAAATTATTATCCGTTAAGTTAAATATGTTGATAAAGGTTCAACATACGGCCTTATTTAAAATCGCCTCTTACACACACCTTGTAAACCGCCTTAGTTGACAGTTAAGATATTGCGTTATAGCATAATTCATATTTCCGTTACATTTAAATTAAAAATTATACGCGTTTGTCCCAGTTATTTTTCTTAATGTATTTAAAACAACAACTGTATTTTAAATACATTGTACAAACTACAAAATTGTATTGTCTTTCGAATAATAAGAAACAACAATACATTTTCAACGAGATGTCGAATATTTTACGAACTGTATTTTTATGTAAGTAATTTAACTTATTTACAAAACGACCTTCGATCAAAGTGTTCATGAATATTTCAAACTTTTTTACTGTCTGTGAATCAACTAAGTGTAACTAATTAATTATACCTTCTTCGTGTACCTATATTAAATGTAGATAATAAATGATATTATTTTAACCGAATGTTTTATTTTTTGCATTACCCTAATAATATGCTTTTTTTCTAATAATCATCATTAGACTTTGAATATCAATGTTGTCAGATGCTGCAGTAAAATATCGTAAGGATTTCTAGGGACGGCGTTAGGATTGCTACCTATCACGTATAAAATTCAAAAGTATTGCAAAATTTGGGTACTTGCCAAACGTACCTATTTTACATGATCTAATCCCCAATAAGGTAAATCGAGTCTATAGAGCCTGAGAATAGAGTCACAAGTTGTGAGATAATATTCTTATTATTGTTTCAGCTTTATATGACTCAACTATCACGTGCTAACACGTATTGTTATGGTAACATTGGTAACTAAAGCCTTTAGCAAACAGAAGCATTCTCACATCGAGGTTGCGGTCTGATATTAGCTTACCACCGCATGTCTACAATGCATTATAAAAGGATGTAACATATCCTTTTATTGTTTATATTTGCAGATGCAATGATTATTATTATACCGCTTATCCTACAGAGGGTTGAGCACAAATAAATGGGCAGTCGTAAACGTAACGTATTTAAGATACGCTGCGCGCTAACGCAACGAAGTCAGACAGAAAAGCTGATGTTGACGCGCAATGTAAATGTATCTCAAATATGTCACTGTTTCGGTACGTATACTATTGTCACATTTATGCCTTGATCACACGTACTGAGTTAACCGGCGAGACAGTGACGTATTTAAGATACACTACGCGCTTACGCTGCAACGTTCAACAGTAAAACTGATGACGACGCGCAGTGTATCTCAGATACGTCACTGTACTTGTACACTGAACATTTTTGAAATTCTCCAAGGAAAGGAGCTTGGACGTCCAATGTTCAAATAACAAATTCCAAATGAATAACTATCTATCTATCTATTTCGGGTAGGTCTAAACAGTCATTTTGTAAGAGATAGACATAGATAGAAATAAATCATTTATTCAACAAGTTATTACGTACATTATTACATTTTTATAATTTATTACACGACTAAAGAATGTATTGTTCAAAATAGCTATACTAAGTCACTAACTAATGGCTGATTTACACGTATCAAGTTGTCTAGAAATTTACTACATTTTAACTTTATTTTAAGTGACTTAATCCGTGTAAACAGTGAATTTAGTAAGAAGTTGCAAGTTAAAAATTAGTTGCAACTAAACAAGGTAGAATAGAATTTTGTCTATTTTTCGGTTTAGTTGGTGGGCGTGGCTAATCACTTGACACGTTTGGACAGGCAACATTTAGTTAAATTTAAGTGAAAAGCATAATGCACTGTTGATGTTGGTCGTCCGCTAGGGGTGTATTTGTTCTGTGGTCGTCCATCTTGAGCGAATAAATGAGTTTAACTAGTTATTTAGTATTTTTACGTGTAAACGGTTACTTAAAATTAAGTCGCTTGAAATTTAGTTACAATTTAGTTAAGACTTGGCAACTTAATACGTGTAAATCAGCCATAAGTAGATACCTATACAATAATTCATTGTAAGTTCATTGACATAACCGGTTCCATGGTTTGGTTCGAGAAATTCAGAACGAAAATTAGTAATACACATTTTCTTAAATACACAGCATATTACCGAAGGTTTTTTAATAATTTTCTCCCAAAATTGAATTACATATTACGATATTTCTACTTGGTGATTCTAAAATATTGAAGTCGAATTCCATTTATATTCTAGAAAATAAATGGTGACTCGTATTTTTGGGATGAAGTGATTCGATCAGTCTTAAAACACAGACTAGGTAAGTAGATGTCGATTGCATTAAACACATTTTTATTTTGCTGCCTTTTGTTTTTCAAGCATTCATTCATAAATTCATAATTATTTTTTAAATTATTCCATTATAGGCTAATTACATGAATATTCCTATATTTTTACTGTGTAAGTATTTACATTATGCAACAAATTTATTTTAATTTATACCTACTTGAAACAACAGTATCTGTAAAGTTCAATTCCATAGCTATATCCTCTATGTACTTCAGAATTGTAAAAAATCACAATTATCAAATAATAAAAATAAATATCAAATAGCTTACTAGAAGGCACAAAACAATATAACTCACTGTACAAGGTATACACAAAATAAACTGTAAATATAGTACACTAAGAAATAAAAATGATCTCGGACATTTTTTCAAGTGTTATTGCTAATTACAAGTGTATTTTACGTCAATATAGTCAACTATAGTAAATGCAATGACGTCACAGTTTAGCCAAAATGACTCGCTCAATATCACATGAAAAAATATACTATCTTGGAAATATTTTACAAAAGAATGACATTCTTTTAACTTTGATTTGAATTATTTTAAAGAGATGGTACTACATTTATTTTACGTCGTTTAAATTTCATTCTAAAACCAAAAGAAGTTTTAAATTCGAATAAAACTGGGCAAGCGCGAGTCGGACTCGCGCACGAAGGCTTCCGTACCAAACATTCACGATTTTGTATGAGAACTCCTTTATATATTTATCAGACAGACAGACAGACGTACAGGGCAGAAATAGGGTCCCGTTTTACTCTTTCGGCACGGAACCCCAAAACGAGATCTTAGAAGAACGGTGGTGATAAACTTTTCCTATTACATTTAAATGTTCATATAAATTTAAAGCATTTCTGCTTGTCGTGAGGTATTCGTGTTTTGAAGAGCACTGAGTCTGCCCGGTACTGTGTCGATAGAAGTGGTGTGTAGCCCAGTACCTGTAGAATTGTTTGTCATATTAATTTGGGTTACTTGACGTCTATTTGACAATTCAGTTGGTAGTAGCTCTGCCTTCCATGCTGTGGGTCGTGGATTCGATCCCCACTGAGACCTAATGTTTGTGTGATAAAAATATATACTTGTTTTGTTCTGGGTGTTTATGTACTCTAGGTATTATGTATGTTTTTACAAAAAAATATAAATATTCTATCAGCAATCTAGTTCCCATAGTACAAGCTTTGCTTAGTTTGGAACTAGAGCGCGATGTGTGAAGCTTGTACTTTGGAAACTAGATTGTTAAAATACTTGCATGCATTTTAAATACATATATAGAAAGAAATACATACGTTTAACCCAGACACAGAATAAATCCTTATGTTCATCGCACAAATATTTCCTCTGGGTGGCAATCGAACCCACGACCCACAGCATGGAAGGCATAGCTACTCCCAACTGAGCTGTGACGCCTATCAAACTAGCAAATTAATTTAATAGTATATAAGGTTTAGAAACTTGATGTTAGGAAGTTACCTGTGAGAAGAACTGAATACATTTGTGCCGCTCATGGAAATGCGTTTCGTCAGATGAAAGCGTGACGGGACAGCCGGGACACCTGAATGTCCATCTTGAAGTTACCTGCAATAACAAAACGTTTATCTATAGATATTGTATCAATTAGTAAGAAGTTTTCATTTCACTTACGGCCGGTTTCTGGAAACCCAAATCACGATTGATCCTAGTTTGACACATAGTAATTATTTGATTTTTTCGTTGATCATCGTTCGAGAAACCGGCCGTTAGCGTGGGATAAGGGCAGGGGAATGTTGATGATGATAGTACGAAGTTTTCACTCTTGTTAAGTAAAGGAGGGGCATTTTGGGCCAAAACAAAAAATCTCTTACCTCACAGTTTTTTTTTTTTACACTTGGAATGATTTTTTTGATGACATTAATGAGTTGGTGCTGAAGGTATAGTTGGCACGTTTGAAAGGGTATACAGGCCTACATTTCACTATATTTACGGGAAAATTAAGGACAAATGCTTGTATGATGAACACTGATGTTCATCACACAAACATTTGTTGTCGGTGGGAATCGAACCCACGACCCACAGCATGGAAGGTAGAGCTACTATCTGAGCTGTGACGCCTGCCAACATGTATTTATTTATTTTATTTTTATTTCAAAGGAAAACAAACAGTCTTATAAACTACATAATAATATATCTAAACTTAATTTACATGAAATGAACCATCGGCCTGTTGCATTATTTTGTTGAATAAAATAAAATTTATGCTGTTTAGTACCTTGACAGGCGGTCTCCTAGTGATGTGCGCTACAAGGAAGTTCATTGCAATATCTTCGCAGTTCATGAACTCGTCCACATAATCGCGAATGGCGGCGGGTAGTGTGCGCCAATACGCCCAAAGGTAATATCGATGAACGAACGCCGCGCCAGTCAATACCATGCTTAGTTCACAGCTGAAAACAAAGTTTAATTTAATAATACTAATGACAGGCGTCACAGCTCAGTTCGTAGTAGCTCTGCCTGTCATGCTGTGGGGCGTGGGTTCTATTCCCACCCAGAGCAAATGTTTTTGTGATGAATATAAATATTTAATCTGTGTCTGGGTGTTACTGTATTCTATGTATTCTATGTATGTATTTAAAAAAAATAATGTAAAAAGTATTCTATCAGCAATCTAGTTCCCATAGTACAAGCTTTGTTTACTTTGGGACAAGAGGGTGATGAGTGAAATGTCCAAGAATATTTATTTATTCTGTGAAACGTTGACTAGGAGAATACAAAATATTTAAATATGTTTACCTGTAATTAGAATTGTAGAGAAATCCGTTGTTAAAGTTGACATCCCAGGCATGATACCGACCGGGGAATCCCACTATCCTATCTCGATGCTCACGCCACACCCTGAAATGTATACAGATTAATTTATCTCCATAGTCTTTATTAACACGACTTTAAGGTATATTATTGAAAAGCACGCGCTGTAAGCTAATTGCAACGTCATCAACACAGCACGCTTCGACCTCAAGGGGTAATTAAGCAGTCTCTAATCATGCCATAGGAATATGCTACTTGCGTACAAAATTCAAAGTTAGCAATACACAGCAAAAGCGATATTAGTTCTCAATTGTGCTGTAGAAAAATGATCCTTACTGCTACCGGTTAATGTACATTACCTAAAAGCAAAGACGATCTCATCGTGTCTGAGATGCGCGTCATCGTCCACACAGAGCACCGCCTCGGTGTCTATCAGGTGGTACGGCAGGAAGCGGTTGTTTAGAGAGTTACGTGGGGCTCGGATTACGGCGACCGGCGCGCCTGACTCGGGCCATGATGCCATAGACGAAGGAGGCGTGGGGCCGTTCCAAACCACTATCACCTGGAATATTTCGTCATTAGAGCACGATGCAAAGAATTTTCTATAGGTACTCGTTAAACACCACTCAAGGGACATGTGTAAGGTTGTAAGAGGTAACTCCTGTGGACGTATTTCATTCTTTATTTTTATTGTACACATAAAACACAGAGAAAAAACATAAATACAAAACATGTACAGTACATATAGGCGAGCTTAGCCCTAAAGAAATATTTCTTTTAATAAAATGACTCAAGGAGGTATGTTTTCATAATATAATGTAAAGTGTACCTTATTCAAGTAGGGTAAGCTTCTCAGCCGTGCGATAGCGGCCCCCAGCACCGCCTCGCGCTCGTAGCTGAGGATGACGACGGTGAACTGTTCCCGGGGCCGGTCGCCGCCGAGCGCCTCGCTGAACTCGCGGCCCGCGCCGCCCGCGCCCGCGCCCACCGGCCGGAACCCGGCCGCGGACCCCATGAACCGCGCCTCCGACGTCACCGGCGGGTCCCACGGCAGCTGCGGGAACAGCGCGAACGGCTCCCCCCACTCGTTCCACGCTTCGTACCCGTGCACCAATCCCACAGAGTAGTTTCTTCGGTACGAGGGACTGTTGTACGGAGCCTCCAGGGGACCTAGCGTCTCCTCCGGCTCGGCGTCCACGGCCGGCGGCTCGGAGCGCGGCGGCGTGTACGAGTCGTCGAACGCCGCGGGGGCGGGGATGGCGGGCGCCGGCCGCGGCGGAATGAGCAGTCTCTGCCTCAGGGCGGCGAGAATGGAGTCCACGCTGGCTTGCACGGAACTCAGATATCGCTCCCATAGCACGCGGCCCTGTCGCCGCAGCGATAGTAGATCCGCGTCGCCGAGCGCGCGCAGGAGAAAGTGAAGTTCGGTCACTCGCGCTGTGGGTAGGGAAACCGCCGCTCGTCGCCAATCAAGAACTTCATCGAACGGCAACCTGATTCTGTCTCCGCCGAGGATAACCGGTATCGCGCCGGACCGTAGAGCTTCGTAGAGTCTCGCTTGCACTAGTGCCGTGCTCGTATATGTGATGTCAGCGGGAGCGAGGATGAGGGCGAAAGTGGAAGAATGTAAGATCGCCTTCCTCGACCGGTCCGTCCCGCAGAGCGCCCAATCGCCGGCCGGTAAGATAGCTCGTTTTTCGACCGGCGGATCGCACTCGAACTGTAGAAGAAACGAGTCCGCATCTGGAGCTAGTTTCATCATTTTTTGCAATTGCTCAATCAATTCTGTATTTTTAATTTTCTCGGTTCCCTTCAACGGTGGTTGCGAGCCCTGAAAACTGAATGTTGTTTATGAATTCGTACCCAAAAGTTTTAAATTAGCAAGACAGAAAACAGGAAAGTTATATACCTGAGTAAGTATTGTCGTCTAGCGGGCGCCATTTGTCCGCAATCAGCCCATACATCGCCTCCGGGCGGACCTAGAGCCGGGGGCGTCACTAGGTCGAATCCAGGCCGGAATTGGTTAAGTGTGAATGTAGACTGAGCTATCATGGCTCTCCCGGTCGACGCTCCTCTAAAAGCGTCGCCGGAGCCAACTGACAGCTCTCTTCGGGCCAGATTCAGTAGTAAATGGTTGCGCCCATCTCCACCCCAGTAAGGCAAGTTTTTCAGAGCTGTTTCATTTAGATACAATTTGTACGTCTCTGTCACTGTCCTGAAAACAAAATCAAAATTATGCACATGTCAAATCCAGAGAACAAAAGGACATTAACAAAGACAGTTAAATAAAAGCAAAAACTTACGATGCACTTTTCTCCAATGGGAATGATTCTCCGACGATGACGAGATAAACGCACGCTTCATTCGGGTCTTGCGTCAAATGAGGATTGTATCCAAAAGTTTGTCGTAAAGTAGTTTTCAGGAAACCATCGACTTCAGCGCCCGCTAACGGCGCATGGACATCGGGATCGTAAAGGTATACCGGGAAGCCCGAAGTCAGCGAACAGCGGGAATGATCGAAGCAAGAAAACATGCGACAGTTTTGTATTGAGTTCGTGTTGATTTCTGGTAGGATAGGTGGTGGTTTGGAGGGTAGGATGGGGAGAGGTGGGGCCAGTTCTGGGGTGTCGCGTCGGATGGCTTCTAGTTGTGCGATGCGCGCCTGGTCGGCGGAGACGCGCAGACGTTGCAACTCGGCCGCGGCGCGCGCGTGCTCGGCCTTAGCGCTGTCGGCGCGGGAACTGGCCGCCGCTGCTTCTCGTTGTAACCGTCCACGTTTCGCTTCTAGCTCACGTAACTCCGTTGATACAGATGCCTAGAATTAATTATGTTTTTTTGGTATTGATGTTAACTGTTAACTTTAGAAGCTTACTTCTAAAAAAACATAATACTAAATAAAATATAATAGGCTGGACTAAGGTCCAGCCTGCATAACAGATCTGCCCAAGACAAGCGGTTTGTAAGCAAAAGTTATAAATATTTTATTCAGTAAAAAGACAATGATCATTAAGAAAGAATTTAGAAGAGTAGGCAAAAAACTTTTTTGTCTACTCTAGACAACAAAAGTTTAAAATCATCAAACTAGAAATTGAGGATACTAGGGTATCTAAACCAATTGCATATTTTAAGTAAGAACATTTCACATTAAAAAGTAGCTAGAAGTGCCTAAAATAATTACTAGAAACCGACCTATGTAAAAATGCTTCACTAAATATTTAGTTGTGCTTTCATTATGTTTACCTTGATCCTTAGCATTTCTTCTATTCTTATTTTCAGATCAGTTGCAGTCATCGTTGATACATCACCTAAGACTTCAAGTGTATGCTGCATCGGACTGGACCCAAGTGTGGTTGCCATTGTTTCATACTGTAAATAAATACTACTTATTGAAGAATCTACCTACAATGGCTACAATAACTAATGTATATTTTTTCTACAGTAAACTGCTGATGTTGTATTTCGCTCATATCTAATAAAGTCAATATGTAATTTACTGTATCAATTCATACCCTGAATTTATAAATGTTTAAGTACTCCAATTAAATTAGAAACTCGTACAGTTTTTACCGTAAGGACATATTGATGTAAGGCAGTCCATAAATTGAAATAATGATAAATTCTTACCTTGGACAAGTAATAATGAGTAAAAAGAGGCACCATAAACAAAATCACTGTCACCAACAGCAACACGCGAGATAATTTTAAATGCCCCAGCCAAAGGCAAAAACGCTCGTAAATTAACATCGTAATATCGATTTATTTATCAGTCAGCATTTTGCGTAGATCAACAAAAATTGTGATGAACAATTTAGACAATGTACATAATAGATTTCTACAAGCCACCGCAAAAATCAAAATAAGTTTTTCCCGATTTTCGTTATTGATGTTTGGCAATTTGACACTTGATCGCTGTCATGCATGTCAAAACGAATATGCTGCCATATTCATCCACAGAACAACATTCTCGGCTCTCCAGGGCTGCCAGTACCACGGAATGGCATTTTAATAAACGTTACTTTTTGTAAAAATAGCGTTGCGTTTAATAAACAAAAATTGTTCTCAGGTAGGTATACTGCAGCGTCCCATTCATCAGGGCTTACTTAGTAACCCCTGACGCTGTTTGAATCTATCTAAATTAGTAACAAAAGCCTGATTATCCTTGCTTAATAAGAAGGATTTATTGCCAGCTCACTAAGAGCTGGTTCCCACTTGTCGGATCCAAATATTAATCGGAGGTTCTAGTAGCAGAGCATTTTATATGAAGCTATTCACACCTAACGGAAACCGATTTTCATATAAAATGAATCCTCCGATTAATACTCGGATCCGACACCCGACAAGTGGGAACCAGCTCTAAGCTATCGAAAGGACAGGATATTATTGGGTAGGTAGCAATAAAAAACAATACTTTAGTAACATAATTAAGTCAGGACGTAGCACTAACCTAATTTAATAAAACACTAACTTGTACTGTGATGATAGTATGTATATAAACCACTTAACATACTATCCCATTATAAACTAGGATGACAAAGCGGTCGACGGATCTATCGACGGGATGTTGGCGCATCATACGTTATGAATAAAGTTATATATAAACTGAAAAAAACTTAAATACGTATTCAAATACTATACTATACTACTTTAAGTACACTTTTTAACTAGTCTTAATAAACCCTACCCTAGTGCATGGAAAGAGCCTCCTCGTGGCGCACACCGGTAACAGCTAGACACGGTAATGCTGTGTCTAGTCTGGCTAATCTTTCCAACACGATGCTACAAAATCTTGCATAACACCTCTCAAAACTTATCTAGCATCGACACGATAAGAAGAAGAAGAAGAAGAATAAACCCTAATCTTGCTTTGCTTTAATCTTCCTTCATACCTTCCGTCCACCACAAAGATACTTTGACAATAAAGCATTTATGTACCTACTTAGAACACAAATTTTATATACTTACTTAAACATTTTTTTAATAAAATAAATACAGAAAACCTTTCCAGCTCAATTGTGGTAGGTTTATATGTTTCACTATGTAGAACCGTTTTTAATAAACACTGCAGTTAAAACCGAATCATTTAGTTCTTTCGGGATTGATTTCTTGTCATTATCTTTTTGTCAGATATTTCTATAACATTAAAATGTTGTTCCTGCGACTTTTCTCTATGGTGAATAACTAAGTGAGTAAACAATTCACTTGGATTAAATAGAAAATGACATTTTGAACAACTTTGTTTATGTTGTTTAACTTTTGGCTGACATCTTTTAGAGTGATTTGTTGCTTTTTGTTTATTTAAGAAATGCAACCCACAATTGCATTTATAAAGTATTTCAAGGTCTCTATTCGCGTCCATAGCATTTTCCATATCGCTTTTATGAGCATTATTATTGTGATTATTTTCATTATTTGACTTATTTTTATCGTTTGGGTTTACAGTTTTATCTGCAATAAGTTCGTCTTGTTGATTATCATCATCTTCAATGTAAATACTATTTTCCACAGCATTTTTCTCACTCTGTCTATGATCTTCGTTATCGCTGCAATTTTTTGTATCAGTTTTATCTGTCTCTGTTTTTTCAATACAGTTTTGACTGTTTAAAACTTGGCTCATTTCGTTTATGGTTTTATCATTTCCGTGTTTAGGTGATTCATTTGAATCATATGAATACTGTATTATTGGCAAATGATTATTAAATGTTATAACATTCATATTTTCTTTTATAAAATCTGGATCTGTCTTGTGTTGTTTTGTATGCTGTTTAAGATTACCTGAAGGGAAATATAGATTACATTTTAAGCACGCAGTTTTATCCAGCTCAAAGTGAGGCAGGCAGGAATGGTTTTCAATGCTTTCGTGTTTTTTCAGACACATTTGGCAAATTCCACATTTATAGAATGTATAATCGTAAACAATACCACTGAAACCAGAAGGAAGTTTTGTCGTAATGGTTTTATCGTTCATGATGTCGTCTTTGCGTCCAATTAATATAACTTTGAAATTTTCTGAGTAAAAATTGCCTAAGTCTGTGTGCTTAGTGAGGTGCGATGCTACGTCATCTTTATCTATTAACAGGCCGCAAGTTGTGCATTTTACCAAAGAATTTCTGTCACATACATGGTCTGAATACATTAACTTATCTACAATATTATCGCAGTTTCTACATTGATAGAGAATGTATTGATTAGTAGTGCACAAAATACGTTTGTTTAGATCTCGGTCTTTATGTTGATTAAATAGAACTATATTGAATGACTTTTTAGTGAGACTCTTTGTTATCTGTTTATGTAGATTTTCGTGAATAGTGCGACTAAATAGTGATATAAATGGTAGGGCACAAAATTTGCATGGGTAACGAGAAGTGACACAGGGACCCTCAGTATGTTTATACACGCAGCTTGCATCTGCAAAACTTCCACACGAGGCACATTTGTAAAGATATAAAAGTGTCGAGCCTTTTTGAATACGTTCAAACTGAATTCGATGTTCGTGCTGATAAATCGAATATTTCAAAAGTTCTTTTACCACTTTTTCAGGTAAATTTTGAAATACATGATTCACCCATATCATATTTTTCATGGTGTAATAACTAGGATCAAACTTCTGAATTTGAATTTTAGATACAGTGGAATGCACCCTACGTTGGTGGTCCGCATATAAGTTATTGTCGAATTTTAACGAACATTGTTTACACTTTGACACAGTCGCTATATAATTTTTCTCAGCGCTATAATGTGTCTGGCAATGTTTTATAACTTCGTCGTAGGATTCAACAGATACACCACATGTTTTGCATGTGTACAGGACTACTAAGCAACTGTCGTATGGTACTAGTTTTTCATCTATATCTGTGCTATTATTTTTTTGTACAACTGTATTATGACTCTCGTCGGAATCATTTGTTTCTTGTACTTTTGGTTCAATTATGTGGTTCTTTATTTCAGTTGTCCCTTTCGTTAATTCAGAATTTAGTTGTGATTCTGATTCTATAACATTATGTACACTCAGAGAGGCATGTGCATTTGAATCGTGTGGTGTTTTGTCCAAAATGTTTCTGTTTGTAATACTCAAATCGGATGATTGCTTTGGTGAATTGCTCCTGACGCTTGAAAGCGAATTTTCCTTTATGACGTACGAGTGAAAAGACATGTGAAGTTTATAAGTTTTTTCTGCTAACTTAATATTGCAAATATCACATGTCAAATAATTTATTTCATCACAAACGTGTCTATATATGGATTTTTTTCTAAGAAAATGTACTTTGCATAACTTACAATGTGGGTATTCGGGTATAGGAGGTCGTATCTGATTACCCTGAAGATCGAAAAATATGTAATCTTGCAATGTGATATTTTTATTTTCGTCATGTTTTTCTTTATGTATTTGCAAAATCGAGCTGGTAAATATAAGCCCACAATCATTACAGCTATATTTGGGTGTATGAACGCAAGTTCCGTTTATGTGATTCTTATTCTTCAATCCTAAGCCACTGACAAAACTGTTACAGATGTGACAGTATGTCAGACAACTGCTTGGCTCACAAAGTTTTTTTTTAGGCTTTACTTCACACTCGATTCCAGTACTTTTCCTTTTTAGATTCGTAACTTTTTCCGTAAGTAGATTAGAATCAATTATAACAAAATCGGATATCTCCTTTAAGTGTTTGTGTTGAGTTTTATGATTGTTCATCCCAGCTTTATCAACTAGTATATCGCATATCATACAATAAGAGGAATCAGTTGTATTTGATCCACAATTTGAGAAATGTTCTTGATATCTCTTTTCAGTGAAATGTATGGCACATTTCGTGCAGTTAAACAGTATGTTGTTACAAGGTGGTTCATTGAGTTTGATGACATTAATATTTTTCGAAAACGCATGCTGCTTCAAATGCAATTCTTTGTATTGTTCTTTAAAAACGTGCTGGCACATGGAGCATTTCCAATCATTCAAAAGTTCTGTATGTTGTATGTGATTTCTAGCAATGTTTGAAGACAGGAAACAAACACTACATTTGCTGCATTCGAAAAGAACAGATTCTAATGCAAATGAATTGAAGTTATTAATTGCAACAGTATTATAGTATTCATTGTTTTGCTTAGTTTCAGCGTCTTCTTTTTCATTTTCTATTCGCAAGAACATTAAATCAATATGATATGAATGAATATGTTTATTGTGGGTTGCTATATTTGAACTTTTATAAGAACAATATTTGCATTGGGCATTATATTTTTCCTTGTTGACATCCAAACATGTTACAGTTTTATGATTTCTCGTCATATGCGAGAAATAAGCATTTGAGCTCGGTAGATAATAAGAGCACTGACGACATACAAATAGTAATTTCTCGTCTTCTTCTTTTGTGCTACTGCTACTAGCAGCATTGTTTATTTGCTCAGTTGTTTTTTTCTTTGGTTCAAGTATTTCATACATGTGTTCTATTAAGGACTTTTGATCTGGAAACACAATCTTACAATGTAAGCACAGATTGGATGCTGTTGATTTACTATTTTCCGCGTCTGTTACATTTTTTGTCTCGTTATCTTCAATAGCATCATCTTTCCTTTTATTATCACTAGAAAGCTTTTCAGAGACAGTGTTTATTTGATTGCTATTTTGCTGTATAATTACTGGAATTTTTTCTACTGTGTTTACTTTCAGATCTTTAAGATCATCAACAGTTTTACTTATTTTTGAGACACAGTTATTATCATTTGTTTTTAAAGAACTAGTTTGATGTTCCTCTTCACAAATGGAAACATTACTTATTACTTCTGCAGCTGAAACCGAGTTTTCTGCCTTCTTTTGTTTTTCGGATTTTATTTTAACATTGTTCATCTTATCTAGAGTATTTGTTTTTTTGTTGTTTGAAGTTTTATTACTGTTTGATATTTTAAATTTAGTATTATTTTTTCCTTTCACCTTTATTTTTTTGTTATGTACATTTCTATAGTGTCTATACAAATTACTCTTATTACAAAAATAAGACGCACAAATAACGCACTTATGTCCAGTTTCATTAATACTATTTTGTTTCGCAAATAATTTGTTATTAATGACTTTGTTATTATGAACTCTATTTTTATGATTATCAAGTGCTTTCTTACTAAGAAATAATCTGCAACAGAGTCTACAATATCTACCATTTTGGTTTAGATATGATTTGATATCTTGGAGAATTATTTTGATTTGTTTTAATTTTACTGTGTCTCCATGGTTTTGGTTTTCATCTACATTTTTAATATTATCTTGCACAAGATTGGAACTTAAAATAAGTTTTTCATCTAGGTTATTTTGTGAACAAACTGTGTCATCTCTGGAACCATTTTGAGTAACCTTGTGAGGTTTTGAACCTACTATATTTAGATTACTGTTAAAATTTGAATGTCTATCATCTCTACTATCACCTAGTGTTTCCAAGTTAAGATCTAAGCTTGAAACATACTTCTTTTCGTCATCTTGTATTTCTGTATTAGTTCTTGGACTTAGTTTTAATGCATTACTAGTTTGTTCAACTTCTGAAGGAGCATCAGAATTACCCAAAATATTGTTTTCTAAATTAAACCTTGATTGCTCTTGATCTTCATGTGTTTCTGCAAGTTCTGGTTCTTTTTGAGCACTGGAATCTGGAAAAAATATTATTCATCAAAATAATACACAAAACACTTTTTATAAATTGAAAATAACTAGTCTCATTTGTACCAAACTAAATAGACTAAAACAATCAAAGTTACTTATAGTTTGAAAAAACCCATTTTGGATAAGGAAACATTTATAACATTCCATGTTATGGTAGTTACTAAATCCATGTATCACCAAATCTTTTTTCCCAATGAGACTATTTTTTTATATTTAAGTATATAAACTAAAATGGTTCTAACAACCAATTACATTAATTAATACTAAAACACATACTAACTTTTTCACTAAAGGAGTCGAACATGATAATAAATGGCAAGATAAATTAACATACCTTCTTCAAAATATTGTGTTATTTCTTTTTTAATTACAGAGATATCAGGAAATACTTTTTTGATTAACGGATTATCAAGCACATCATGTTCTTCAATATCAATTTCATAATCCATCATTTACCTGAAATAAAAAAAAAGTTTGTTAAGCACTGAATGAGAAGAGCTGAAAACCAGACTTAGTGGCACATGTTAAGACAGAATACATATTAACAAACAGACTCAGAAAAAACACTTATATTCATCACACAGACATTTGCTCTGGGAATCGAACCCACGACCCACAGCATGGAAGGAAGAGCTACCAACTGGACTGTTGTGATGCCTGTCAAATAAATTTGGTAAAGAATAATTTAGCAGCGAATCAAAGTCAAAATGGTATTCACGATAATAATGAACCTTTGATTAGATCCGGCCTTTTCCTACCTTTTTTTTAACAATCTAAAGAATCCTTGGAGGACAGCCATGAAGAATAACACATTTTTGCGGAGTACCTACCTAATTTGGTGGCACACGCACGCTTATTATGATACACATCATACAATATCAATAAGGTCGCGTATTTAGAGCAAACCAACATAGAAATATAAATTTATAAAGCAATTACAATCGCATTCACAATCACAACACAAGGAAATATTTAGATGTAGGGATGGGCAAAAAATATCGATATATCAAAATATCGATATTTTTTCTGAAAAATATCGATATATATCGGCGTTAATTTTTCCAGCGATATATCAATTTTCGATATTTATTTTCAGATATCAAAATCGATACATTTTTAAAGCTCTAAACAACGAGTGCTCCTGATGTCAATATCAGACAAATTCTGTTTTGAGTAATGTTATGTTTAATGTGTTTTTTTTTGAAATCAAGCAATGAAAAACCTGTTTTTTAAATAAAAAAAACTGATGTCAAAACAGCCAGATGTGTATTTGCTTTAAAATTTCGAATATTTTGGGAATTTTTATAAATAATTGCATATTGGGCAAAAAAATATCTATATATCGAAATATCGATATTTCTTGGATGATAATATAGATGATATATTTGAAAAATATCGATACGATAAATATCGATATTTTTTTTTCATTTGCCCATCCCTATTTAGGTGTTTTTCTTTTTAAAGTGTTGCCAGCCAGACTTGCCAGTATTGCTATGCCTTGCAACATCATTTTATAATTTTACTACTAGCCAGCTAAAGGTAGTAGAAACATTTTTGAGTTACACATAATATGGCTAAGCTGATAAAATTTACATCCCGAGACTCAATCCGTATGAGGTATTATAATATAAGACACAAATTATGTTTCATGAAGGTCTCTGATTGGCTGATGCATGCAGCCGATGCAGGTATGGGTTGTAAAATTATGCATTAGCCAGCTGTCATGTCAGGTGTGTGAACATTTGATAATGTAAACTAGCGCCATCTGTCCACAGAGTATTTTGTTTTCTCCCTCCATCTAATTTTTCCTTCCACACTCCACCTCACTTCACAGCTGATCAAATGTCAAGAAAATGGAGCTTTGTTACGCATTTTATAATTTCAGATTAGACAAAAAATGACTATGAAGTCAATTTACACTAAAATTCTTATAAGCTTGGGCTAGAATGGATAATACAAGTCCATTTCAGCCTTGGGCAAGTGACGATAGTGCGAAAAATGTGAAATCCGAAAGAGATGTAGTGGATGACGCGAAACTTCACAGGGAAAATGTCAATCATCCAAAACATAGGCAAACTGCGTCTTATGATAAAGAAAGTGTCGCCGTTCCGAGCCTCACACCAGGCACTTCGAGTGCGGGAGGCTCCGGCACCGACCCTGCCCGGACCAAAGAGTCCAAAATGGATTCTTCTAAAGTAGCTTCTATGCAGCAAATCGTCGAAAACACCCTCAGGTAATGAAGAGCTAATCATGTTCGGCAGATTGTATCACTTAGCAGTTCGCACTCCCTATCATTTGCAAATTTGCTGTACTTATCATCACATTTAAACAACATTATTGCTAGAGGCCCCTCTCTTTTTAATACATGTATGTATAATACATACATATATGCTATATCTCATGACACAGATGCATTTTTGAAGTAAATGTAAAATATTTTTTAAAACACCTAAAGTAGTACCCACAAGAATATTGATTTTTAAGTATTTAAGATAATTAGAGTTATATTGTATACATAATGTGCTTGGTCCATGATACAAAAACTTCTATTATTTATAGCCAAGAGGGTCGGCAAAGAGTATCTCAGTTGCTAGAAGCTGTGGAAGCTCTGAGCGGGGCAGAAAGACTCCTTCTGTACCTGAGACTACCAACCGGTGTGCCACCACATGATCCACTCAAGCAGCCTATGAACCCGCTAGGATCTAGGTATGTTGTTCAGAAACTACTTAGTACTGTCCCACACTCAATGATACTCTATGTACGTTTAAACCATGGTCTGTGTTCACCATTACTTATTGATAAGAGATGGAGGCAAAGTGTTAATTATCTTTTAATATTTTTAAGTGTTTGATATAATGATGAAACTTGCTGCTAAATTTAAATAAAAGTATTTAATGATATTCCAGGATACCAATTCCATATTTTCTGAAATTACTCCAAAAGCAATCACAAATTTTAATAAATATATTCATTTACTATGCAAAAATATACACTAATCAATATTAAGTAGAATAGAAAATAATTACAAATTGCAAAATAGATAGATTTTATATTTAAGTGCTTTCTGCATTTAAAACAAAAAGCAAAAGGGGTACTAGCTATATAAAAGCCAATGATTCCTAAAATGCTTAACCCAAAATTTTTGTTACATATGGGTGATTAGTTTGTTGTAGACTTAATTAAAAAAATATGTAAATATTCACTGACAATTCACACATCACATTCTAGTCCCAAACTAAGCAAAGCTTGTACTATGGGAACTAGATTGCTGATAGATTACTTGTATACAGTTTTTTTTGTATAATCCAATTAACATCAATTATGAATTATGTATTTTCTTTGATTTGATCTTTTTTTTTCACAGGGCAGAACTTCAACAAACTGTAATTTGGATACAGACACATTTAGAAGTTGATCCGGATGTATCATTGCCCAAGCAAGATGTCTATGATGAGTATATGTAAGATTTTGTTTTAATCATTATTATGAGAGACCTTTTGAGCAGTGAGACACCAAAGTTTTTGAGAAAAAACTGGTTTTAAAGATAAAATTTATAACAAGTGAACTTACCTACCTGAGCTTTGCGTAAAAAAATTTGTACAAAAGTTTATTTAAAACTTATTATAAAATACTTGTCGTCAGTAAACATACAGGTGCTATGCTCCAAGTTGTGTATCTAGAACCTATGTCCTCAAATATTTATTCAAAGCAATAATATGTTTATATTTTTCTAGAACATGGGCTATATCATATTTACATAGGTATCAAAATTATAAATCAGAGCAATGGTCAAATTCAACGGACAACATAGTTAGGCAATCTATTCAAAAAAACTGTTTATCCCATCAATAACCATTATAAAAATACATCTTGATACTAATCTGGGGAAGTCTCATAGACATTAAGTAACAATTAAAATGGTTATAATACTATAATGTTTACAGTGCCCATTGTATGAGCTGCAACACCAAGCCTCTATCTACGGCGGATTTTGGGAAAGTGATGAAGCAAGTCTATCCAACTGTGAGGCCTAGGCGACTCGGCACTCGCGGAAACTCTAGGTATGCAAAATAAACCTTATTTTATTAGATTTATTAACAAAAAAAAATTAATCTCAAATGAAAATGGTTTTTAAAGTTCAAGCTTTAGTTATGTGTCGCAGTTAAAAGACGACACGCTTAAAAATAGCTTAGAAATATTCAAACAAGAACAAAAGAAAAACGTGCATTGAGTATACCAACAGAATTCAATGGAAATCTCTGCTCAAATCTTAATTTAGCTTGTATAATTTCGGACTGAATTCAGAAATAACTTCATTGAAATGTTATGAATTCACTGGCATATTTTTCGAACATAGAAAAGCATTTTAGTCTATCTACGTTTAAACATCTTGCCGTGAAACGTCTGAATACTCTTTGATATACAACAATGTTGCATTGCGCGGTAACAAAGACTCGACTTCGGAACTTAGTAGTGATATAGCGCAGTTTAAATTACACATATTTATCCCGTCACTTATGCGTGTGTAAATCTATTGCGTTACCGAGACCGCACTGTACCTCTACCATGAGTTGTCACAGTAAAATCGGCTGACTTTACTACAATAGTTGCGTCAATATTAGTATGACAAATTTTAGTACCCAACTATCCACTAGAGGCGCTGTACAAATCTTCATACATTTTTTTAACTACAGACGCTAGCGAGTATTGTAAATATAGTATAGTGAAAACTCATGGTAGAGCTACTGGTAACCGCGATAATGCCGCGACAACGACGCACATTTTTTCTATTTTTTTAATGGACTTAATGCTGGTAGACTCACGCCTCTTACAGCTCTACCGTACTATAAAGTGGGATGCATTTATAAACATCACTCGCTTTAATGCATACATCTACCCGGTACGTCATTAATCAGGTTTGACTTAATAAAATCACCCTACCCATGTTTGACAGCACTTTCTTAGTGGGGATTAATCTAACAGCACGGCAGAGCTTATTGTAGTAGTATAAACTGAGCTGTGACGCCTGTCAAATATTTGGTTCTAATTGAACTCGTTCTAAATGAACGAGCTATCAGCACTGTTTGATTATATCTAGTGTACTTAGTTAAGATTGTTATGTCTTATTTAGATAAAGGAAACAATGATTAGCATATAGATTGTAAATGAAAGAAAGCTGGTTGACCCGCCTGTTCAATCGCGTTTAGACATCGTACCGATTGTTTATATTTCACTTCGTAGAAAACTGCATGCAACTGCTACATTACCTTAATCATGCAAGTTTAAAAAAAAAACAATATGAATTCTTTTTCAATCGTCCTTGAGTCGAATATGACTCAGGACATGTTATTTATTCTTTATTTGCATAATCTAAATTACATAATCGCTACATATTGTTAGTCACAAATGTATGTCATTATTATTAATTTTATTTATGTTAATTCCTTTGTTCTATTCTGTGTGATAGTTGTGATTAATTTTGTATTGATATTTTTATTAAAAGTATACAATAATTACGCAGAATGTATACAGAAAAGACAAAGCAGTAGTAAAACGCAAAAATAATAATAAAATTTATATTCATGGACAATTCACACATCACACTCTAGGCCCAAACTAAGCAAAGCTTGTACTATGGAAACTAGATTGCTGATAGAATACTTATATACATTAAAATAAATAGTAGGTAGGTCTAAAATATTAAAGATTAAACTAGTATTGGTTGATGTATTTGTTTTAATGATTTTCTTGCATAATAACTATGATTTGTATAACTAGTTTGTAAAACTTATAATGCTATTTTATGAATTTTTGCTAAATCATTCTGTCAATCCGATGTTACATTACATAAGGCTCTATCATGTAATGAATCTTATCTTTACTTCACGTGTACCGGTTATAGATAACTGCGGTAATGGTGTCCCACAAACATTCAGGTTAATAATCTATGAGTTAGCGAGTTTATTATTGGGCTTATTATTTAAAAACAAAAGCCAATTAAAAAATCGGTTCCCATATTTTTGTTAGACGCAAAAAGTGTCATCTATCAACATCTACGCTTAATTTAAATTAATATTATAAACAATAACAATAAAACATTGATAGTCAGGCTTATAGCTTGGTTCCTATATTTTTATTAAATGAGGTAAGTTTCATCGACATCTACCTAGTTACAAAATACTTAACGTTCCAAACTACTTACCTATAAGTATGAAATTTAAATAAATATGATAAACAATTACAATAAAATATTGATAATCAGTTTTCCATACGCGCATTGGCCGCACATGTTGAACCAGAAGTAGCCAAAAATACAATACAACTCATGAACTATATCGCATCCAAGTTTCATCAAAAACTGTTCAGCGCGATATTATTGGAGTTATTATCATCGAGATATAATGTTGTTTTCTTTGAAGGTACATATTTGAATTATAGAAAGAAAATGCAATTTCCAAGAATCTCATAATATATTTCTGAAACGCTGAAATTGACGTACGGGAGTCATAAAAAGGTACAGCTAGTAATTTGTTAATTTTACTTGCATAATATAATAGAGAAAATAATCACGCCCTTATAATCTACAAGTCTTCATTACTGAACAGCCTAATTTTATCAAGAAAACTGTGAACTTGTTATCAACTTCAGAGCTGATTGTGGATACTTACAATGCCAGTGACGTATTATGATTATTTACATTACATATTACACGAATCTGTAGAAAAGGAGCGCCACCGTCATATATTATGAAACAAAAGATAGCTTGACATTCAAGTAAAATGAAATAGCAACATTCGTTTCGGTTTGGTCAACTGAACTAATACTTGTAACACACTGTCAAGTTTGTGTATTATTGTTCCGGGTCACTGAGATTCCGATACATTGTACTTTATTGTCTAGAGTTACGATACACGCGCTTGTTTCTCAGATAAGGGGATCCTGTGTTTGCAATAGAGTCCACTATGTTCTATTTTCTATACTAATATGCAAAATTTCGGTCTTTGTATTTAAATCACTGCGTTTTCAGTAAACTAATTTAGACAAATTTGAATGTATAGTCAGTAATCTTAATTAACACATAGCCTGCTTTTTATCCTGCCAATACCGCGTTACAAATGTGAAAGATTTGATGTTTATTAGATTTTTTGATTGGCTAGTCACTTGATGCTTCGAAAATTAATAAATTGAAAAAATGGTTACAGAATCGCAAAGTATGCTAGTAAGCAATACACGCGACACTGAATTTATCATCTCTGCCAGTTTACGATATAATCATATTGTTTAATATTCGAAATCGCATCACGTGTCGAGCTATTGATGAACCATTTTATTGATTGGTAGATAC
This sequence comes from Ecliptopera silaceata, assembly GCA_932527185.1. NCBI lineage: Eukaryota > Metazoa > Arthropoda > Insecta > Lepidoptera > Geometridae > Ecliptopera > Ecliptopera silaceata. Next base: position 6,069,426 of record OW052193.1, on the reverse strand, counting down.
GCCATCTCAGTTGGCATAACTATCAGTTTTGCCTTTCGCGTAGGTTGTGGGTTCGATCCCCAAAAACAAACATTAGTGTGAAAGCAAACAAATGTATTGTGTCCGGAATGTGAATGTTGTAGGATATGAAAGAGGAAGTCTTACAAATAAGTGGTTGGATTATATGAAGAGGAGTTGATTCAGAGTTGACAAACGATAGGAGTGAGTGGAAGACAAAAATGTTTTGCCGACTCCACTAAGCGTGGGATAGGACAGGGGACTGATGATGTCTGGTTGTATGTAGACGATGTTATTATAATTTATGTGTTTTTCTTATGTGTTTCTTTTTTTTTTATAGATATTGCTATGCTGGCCTTCGTAAGAAGATCAAGCTCGAGGTGCCGCAGTTACCTGATTTGGGTGAATCATCTTCGTCGAAAGTAAGACGCGTTAATTATAATAACGTACATTTTATGACGTATCAAAATAGGCCTTACTATTACACCCATAACGATTTATTTAATGAGATAAAACCTTCAGTGATGTGATATTCATAATTATCTATATCTTTCTTCTCATCGGGTGCACCATAAGTTGGACTATCTGTCTTTATGATGACGTACCCGATGACAAGCGGTAACTTGGCCTATTATGGGCATATTTACTTAACTCTTTATTGCACAAATATACAAATAATGTACAAAAGGTGGGCTTAGTGCTATTACCATTTTCAACCTGCCGACCTTAAAGGTCGAGAAAATGATGCACCTCATTACCTATATTACTCTGATACTTTACTATGTTAAATCTTATGTGCCTTTAATGGCACCGACAGCTTTAGGTATAATATGGTACAATGGTAGTGTATGTGATTTAAAAAAACAAAATTAATGTTTCAGGAAGGCAATGTGGCGTCGAGGGAAACTGAAAGAGTTATCTGCGATTGGGCGGAAGCTAAAATCGGTATGCTTTCTATACATTTAAAATTAGTTTAGTTGATTAGTTTTTTCTTAATCGACTTATTTAATAAACTATGGTTTAAAATTTTATCAAGACCAGACTAGTTTTAGAACCAACGTAATAACTGACTCAAGTCAACGCGTTTTTTTTCCCAAATAACGTGAAGTGTTACTTGTCGATATTGATTGAAGTCTGTTTCCTTCATTTTGTGAAATAAGTTGTATGTGTAGGTGTAAAGTTCGACTGCATATCGGATTTAGCTGGACATTTGATGGCGGGCGGTATCCAACACGCCGCAGTCACCGCTAACGTCCCAACTGGCCCTTTACCAGGAGTTTCACCACCACCTCTAACACCGGCTACAGGTAACAACGTTATATATAAGTTTACTGTTGTTATAAGATAAAATAATAATAAATATTTATGGACGTTTCACACATCACACTCTAGTTCCAAAATAAGCAATGCTGATAGATTTATGATGATGCTGATAGGAACTAGATTGCTGATAGAGTACTTATATAATTTTTTTTTGTAAATATATACTTAGAATACATACTACATTCCCAGACACAGAATAACTATTTATGTTCAACACACATAATTTGCTCTGGGTATCGAACCCACAGTATGGAAGGCTACTACCAACTGAGCTGTGCTATGACGCCTGTCAAATATATATGTTTATTTGTCCCCAAAATACACACATCAAATACAACAGTTTTATTATAGGTACAAAGTAGGTAGCCATAAAAAGTATAAAGGTGCTGGGTAAACACATAAGATAATAAAAAAGGAGATACCAAAAATAATAAAAACCTAACACAAGTATTTGCTAACCCACCCTATATCATTCTGTGGTTTATCGGGGAAACTGGATGATTCTATAAAGTTCCTTTTTAATTCTGCTTAAAATATATTTTCTATGAAAAATGTTTCAGGTTTATCGGAAGAGCACGCAAACCGACAGTTGATGTCTCGACTGAAACGAAAGATGCAGGTGAGTGTGGGCAAACAAACCCATGACTCGGAACAAATACAAGTGAGCAACTAAACACAATTCACAATTCTAAGAAAATTAGTCCATACTGTATTTCTATATCTCTGCATGTCTATTATCCAGTTTAGATTTTGTAAGCATGACATGACCATGACTGCATAGTAAACCTTGGCATTAGTGTATGTAGGTACTCTACACAAAACCGTTACATGAGTGTGAAATCAAATATCTTATTTTAGGGCACGCAGGCGACACCGGGACGACCCAAGAAGAACAAGGGACAAGAGCACGCCGGGGAATCCCCTCCGTCGACATCGTACGTGAGTCACCACCCACCTCTCAAACACGAAGAAAATATACCCGCGGACAGCTTGCCGGGCTACGGCTACCAAGCCACCTACGTGCCCATGTACGACCGGCCCTCGTACCCGCCGTACCAGGCGCCGCGCGCGCACCCCTCGCACTCGCCGCACGCGCCCGCGCCCGACTACCGGCAGGACCCATACGCGTTCGAGTGCTCGTACGCGCGCGACCTGTCCGTGTCCGTGCCGGACGCCGCGCACAACCTGCCCATCAACCTCAGCAGCGACGCCTCGCTCGACCTGTCCACGGAGCGCGGCGACTGGCAGCGGCGCCGCCCGCCTGAGCCGCCGCCGCCGCCGCGCCTGCCGCTGCCCGGTAAGAAGCTCATCCTCGAGACGTACCAGAGCGAGACGCGCGCCATGTCGCCGCGCGCGCAGCCGCCCGCGCCGTCGCAGCCCGAGGACTTTCCTCGCACCGAATACCTGCCGAAGAAGATGCGAGCCGCCGAGATACTGGGTGGCAAGCTCGCCGCGGCGCGCCTTGCATCGGCCGCCATGGAGCCGGCGCCGCCTCCCCCCGCGCCTGCGCCCGCCCCCGCCGCCTCGGAGCCCTCGGTCCGTCCCGAGGGTGCTTTTTTAGAGGATCCAAAAAACTTAACGAGCCGGTCCAAAAGCAGAGCCGCGGCGCTGGCCCGGGAGGAACAGGAGGCGGCGAGTCCCGCGCGGGCGGGCGCTAGGCGGTCCCCGGACCGGTGCTGCGGCCTGGCCGGAATCAACATCAAGACGGCCATGATCTGCGCGGAGAAGCACACCGAGATACTGAACCGCGAGCGCGTCATCAGCATCTGCAACATCGACAAGCACGACCTCGATGACTACCTCAACGAGGGCAGCAGCCAGGACCACGAGGAGGAGCTGGCGCACTACTTCCACAAGGCGCCGCCCGCCGCGCCCCCCGCGCCGGCGCCCGCGCCCGACGCGACCGCGGCGCCGACACCCGCGCCGGGGGACTCCAACACCGCATCCGCTTTTTTAGACATCCAGGACCCTCAAGACGATCATAGCCAAGGCAAAAACGAAAAGATATCCCAGCTCCGTGAACTCTTGGCCAAGAATTTGAAAAATCAAAATGGGTCCACTCCTCAGACGAACCAGGAATCCGCGCAGAAATCTGAGGATCACCCTAAGACGTTGATTTCCGATGGTGCTTTCAAGCCACTCATGAGCATGAACGAGGGAGAAATTAACGGGACGCCCGTTACGATCCACGGCGATGTAGATAATAAACACAGCAACAATGTTCCCGTTATAAACGGGAGTTCTTCCGTGCCATATGTAAACAGCAGTAACCAATTGATGTCAAACATCGGAACGCCCCATCTTTACAATGGTCACTGTCACAATGAGCCGCAGAGTCCTACCAGTAGAACGCAACAGTACGATTTTGTACCGATTTCAGATGGATGTCACTCTCCTGGTAACTTTAATTCTAAATCACCGTTGGGGTTCGGGGCGAGAGGGCAGAGTCCAACAAAAGTAAACAAACAAATAATGATGGGTGGCTCGTTGCAGACTTCACCGATCTCCCACAGCACCGCCGCCAGTCCCTTTGTCAGTCCCAGAAACACACCTGTGCCCAGGTCTCGCTTCTGTTCGCGACCTATTCCGAAACTAAACGGAAGAAAAAGGCGCAACCACTTAACTCTCGGCATGAACGACCCGAAACAGTTCGCCGTACCGAACGATCAAAAATTCATCGGCAAGGCGCCTATCGTTGGACCGGGCAAATATTGCCAACCCATGTCCGCACCCCCGTCACCGAACATACTCTGTTCACAGTACAAGAATCAAATGTATCATAGTGGCCTGGTTCCCAACGGTGGAAATCATTTAAGTTTGAACTTCTTGCCCAATCAACCGTTCAGAGATCATATTAACGGCGAACAACCTCTATCTGCGGACCCTTTATCGAGTGAAGTAAGCCGATTCTTCCAAGAGGCGGTCGTGTCTTACAGCAGACACGATGCATTTCGATCGCAGTCTGTCCCGCTGAAGCACGCCATGAACAACATGGCGATGCTAAGTTATAACAACACTCCGGTCGGGTCAGTGCCCCCGACGCCCATTCCCAACGAGTTTTGCGATTTCGGTTCCCTGGCGGACACCTGCGATATCACGAAGGCAGGTCTCAATCGTGAGACGCTTGACAAAATTTACAATGCGATCGACAGCAACAACGACGTTCTGAGCGCTGAGACAGGACCGAACCTCCTGAGTGTTAGCGATACTTTGAGCAACGGCTTCACCGATACCGAACCGATACTCTCTGCAGACCAGCTGACGTCTCTCATCCCGACCGGCGACGACTTCAACCAATCGTTCACCGCCGATGGCAACGCGACAGACAACGTGGAAGACTTTCTTAAGAGAGCCAACAGCATGGATTTCGAACTGTGCGACCTGGTCGACAAAAATAAGTATTATAATACTTCACGTTCAGTGCCAAGCACCCCCTTACCGTACAAACGTCCGGCACCCAATCTACAGATCGACTCGCGCCGATCCAGGGAACTCTTCGCTGCGGACAATAGTTATTCCGCAATGACGAACGGAATATCTTCCAAGTCCGTACCCTCCACTCCGCAGTTCGTCGAAGAAAAAAGCTTTTTCGGTTTCAGTAATAAAGATTATCTGATCAATGGTAATTCAGTGAGTGGTTCCGCTCAAATTCACGAATCCGTGGTCGACAACGACCAGGGATTGACTTCCCCGCTGCACGACATCCTGCGGGAGGACATGCTCACGGAGCCTTTGACGCCCGCCTTGCTGGCCGACCTCGACAAAATGGACGGAGCTCCATACGTCGATCTCTAGTCAGCCTATTTTTTTTATAAATCATCACTTGTACATAATGTAAATACTGGTAATTCGATTAATGTGTACAGTCACCGAAATATTGGATAACTTCACGGAGTACAATATTCGTAAGTGTGCCTTCAGTGAAGGCAAACGCGAAGTGTGCGTTTAGATAATTATGGATTTCTCACTCCCAAAAATTGAGTCAATGCCGTGCACCATGATAATGTGATAAATTGTTAAGTGTGACTTCAACTTCGAGAGACACAAGAGCTGTCTCTATAATGTTATAGTAACTGAATGTGCGGACGTTGAGTATGTTAATCGTGCTTGTTTATTTAGTACCTGCCTCTTTCAATATTTACTATCTTCGTTAATCAATCAATCACAATATATACTTATCAATTGCTAGATAGATATATACATACTCTGCTTTTAAAAGCAAAGCACCCGGCCTACGAGTTGGAACGAATGGCCTTCACTTTTTGTAACAAATATATTAATGAAATACTCATTGAATAACCCGCTAGAATAAAATAGTAATGACATATACCCATACAATGTAAAATTTGTGCATAAAAATATATAACAGCGTTTTACCGTTATGTATCTAGTTAGCTAATTTGATACATTGTAAGACATTATTTTGATTAAGGTATATAATAAGGTGTTGTTAATATTGAATGTACCTTACATGAGGCTTAAATAACAATAACGATTTCCCATTTCAATCGACAAGTAGTGAGTATCAAGATTTTGGTACATAAATTGATCGCAAAGATTGTTTCAAGCTAGGAAGGGTATCTTAATGTGCCTCGTGACAATATGCTATCATATACAGATACATGTATGTATAATCACAACGAAACATCGAAGATTTTTATTGTGCGTTTAAAGAAATAGTGAGATACAATACATTATAGTCGTACGTTCGATACATGGTAATCAGTTCCACTAACATCAAAGGAAGATCTAGTTATTATCTAACCAGACCAATGCTGCGTGCCAAGCGCGCTTAGTTAACTAGATATTGTGTTTTCGTAAGAAAATTATTAAAATAGATATAGTTTATGAGAAATGAATTTATTGTAAGTTAGCACAAAGATTTAATATATTTTATTATCACATAGGGAGTTTTACTTGATATACTAAATTTACATAAATCGCATCAAATGCGAGATAAAAAAATTGTATACCGTTATTGCTACCGTGAGCGTATAGAGCTTGATTGACAAACATTTGAAAGATAAATTGTGTTGAAGGTGTACCTCAGTTTGTGTGGTTATTAAAACAGCATTACAATTATAAATGTCTCTTGACTAAACCTCGGTTTATCGAAAAGTTATACCTAACGACACATCCATAATCGCTGTGCTGTTTTGATATATTGATTGAGTAACTCTAGGGTCAATGACATGACAGCCATAACGTTCCATAAGACTAACATATTCGAGATACATTGCGCAGTGGCGCTGCAATGTTATGTTATCCAGGTATCGTTGCCACGCAATGTAACTTAGATAAGTTTTACGTAACATTGAATCATGTTGACCCATTTATATATGTATGCTGTGTGAATATAACTATGATTTGATGTTTAATGTTCATGTAGTCTGATTCTACTGCGCTGTTCCAAACCATGACCGTAATGTAATAGAAAATATTCTCTGTTTCAGGCGTAACAAAATTTTTGGAACAGGAAACTCCCATCACATACCTTTTTGTTATCTTATTACAGCCATGGATTGGTACGTCACTAGAGTCAGACCTATGTTAGTCTATATTCATAATACAGATTCATATAATTATTATAGTAGGTCACGAGAATAACAAAAAGCTAAGGTAAATACCTACATTAGTTGAATAGACAGCAGTCAATAATACACGGTTAATTCTTATGTTTCCACATCCTGTGCCTATTTATTAAATATAAATATAATGACAATGTAAAGCTTTGTAGATTGATAAAAAACGCTAGTACAAAATAAACACTGATTCGACAGGGATACCTAGGTATATATAAGTGAAACCGAAGACTGTAATAAACTTTGTAGATATTTTAAACCCAAATATACTTGCTTGCGAAAAAGTCGACCCACCCGTTTCGATTATCACATTTTAATGTACGCCTAGCGGATTTTCAGACACAATAACATATAATCTGTCTGTTCCGAGCTGACAGTTCGATTTAAGCTTATTTAACTTCTATTACCCGTTGGTCTAGTCTAGATCTTAATACCTATATTCTTGTATCATTATAATTTGTATCGTAGAAGTGTGGGTCGGTTTATTTGCATAATTAATTAATTACCCAGAATCACTTGTTCGGAATTGCGACAATGACTTGAGTGATCGCATCAGTGTTGAATTCCAATGGTACACTTACCAAAGTACCTTATTATTCTTTTAAGTGTAGCACACACGACAGATAATGTATATTACTTTTGTAGGTTCAGCTAATCAGAGACTAAAATTTTGGTATAATATAGTCCCTAATTGGCTGAGGTTGGGGATGAAATATATATTATCCGTCGGGTATGTAAACATCTTTAGGCACGTCACACTCATTAATAGTTTAAGTCAGTAATTTAAATTGTGACAGATTAGTTATTAAAATATTTCATTCCTCACCAACTCAATCTTCTTTCTGTAAAAACTTATTGTTAACAAAACTTCATTATGTTATTGTTACTATATCAAGTTATTTAGGTAGGTAATTTCATTGTAAATGATTTTAACAATATGAAAGCAAATATTAGTTTGACTAGCAGTGTGAAATGTCCATCGTGTTGTGATCATTTAATGCAAATGTTTTTTTATGTGTTTATTTGTGATATATAATAGGTTTAAAATATATATTCTATGAAATACAGATCATAGTCAACTCAGAAATGTTGAAATATTGGTACTTATGTATATTATTTCAAAATTGTTTATTTTTAGTATAAATTATATATTTTAACAAGTGAAATTAATGGAAAGATATACCTACTCATTCATGATCAAAAAATGAAAAATAAAATTAATATTATAGGTTTCAGTAATAAAACCTTTTTGAAACCATGTCTTATCAAAAAAACAAAGTTGACTACCAAACCTGTACTAAAATTTCAATGAATTAAATAAAAATAAAATATTTCTTCCAATTCAAGTGTAGATAAATTATTGGGTAATTAATTTTAAGCTATTTTTGTTGAAATATTAAGCTGAAACTTACAAGAAATTGCAATAAAACCTTGAAATTATTAAAAAACCTAAGCAATTGGCTTTGTGGGGTTTCAGTGTTATACATTTTTTTGTTAGTCTATTGTTGTTTTATAATATTGTGACATTATAATTGTTTTATAAACATTTTGATAAAAGTACATGAATACAATTTGTAAATAAAATCAGTTATGGTAAATAATTCAATATGCCATTTTATACATTTGTAAAGATGTAAATACGTATTGTGCATTCAATGTTGGTTTTTGATACAGCTGTATAGACTGCTGACAGGCAGACTAGACAGCTGTGTTGTTAAGTTCAGATAAATCGAAAGAAATTAATATCTTGCTTATACCTAGAATATTGATTCACTCATAGATTGACCCTTAATAACACTCACAATAAAAGCGGGTACTTAGTAGTACCTTGTAGTCTGATAATAATTTTTGTGAAATCTAATATACTAGTATTTTGGACTCAATCAACACACTGAAGTCGAAAAACTTTATTTTTTTTAATTATTGTTTTTAGAAAAATCACAAACATTTAAAAAAAATGCTGTTTGAATGGAAACATGTTTTTACTTCGAAAAATAACGTACAAGATTTCATATTTTATCTAGAAGTTTTTTGACATTTCAATTGGTAATAATGAATGATACTTCTTTCATTTTGCTGTAAAATATAGTTTTATTCAGTTGATCACAGCACTTGTTGATGTTTTAAAAATATGCGCTTTTTATAACTTTTCATGTGATATAAAAAACATAGCTAACAATTATAATAAATCATGACATTTCACTTATTCTAAATCCATCATTATGTTAATAATTGTTATTATTTTTAAGTATATTATATTTTAAATATGTAATTAAATTAAGATTTAGTATGTATGGTTTTTTAAGTGAAGAATATCCATGTTGTTGATTAGTCTTTTATGGATGTTGATTTACACCATTTGCTACAGTGATAATAAATGGTATCATAGTATTTTGAACTGCTTTTGATTTCAGGACCCAAAACATTAGGTCCAACTTCAAGGATAAGTTGCTTTCAGGACCACACATTGTATAATATCAGTTAAATATCAGCTTTTTCCTAAATCTGCCTAATTCTAACATCATAATTCCTTACTCTTGCCATAGTTTTTTAAAAACCACTCATGCAGTATAGGATCGTCATCATACACATAATTTTCATTCACCTTGACTGGTTGATCCGGGTTCCAGACAAACATGATGCTAACTAAGGGCAATGTTTGCAAATTGTTCAATGCTTTATCACCATGTAATCTTCTAATTTTTCGTGCCAGGCAACGTTTGACGTAAGTAAAAAAGGTGTCCAAGAAGTTGAAGCAAACATTAGGATTCCAAAATTTCTGTAATATAATACTTAAGGTTAATAAAATCATAAGTGAAATTCAAAAAGAGATACTTTCAAGGATACCTACACTTTTGGAACCAGAAAAAGTATCCAGAAATAATTAGTCACTCTCATTGGTCGGTTTTACTGTGTATGTATAAATTGCTAAAGCCTGGCAAATAGCATTAAGAGCAATAAGCTAATATCTTAATGCTTAATGCAAGGGAAAAATTTGGTGTCATGCAATTTAGGTAGCTCCTAAACTAGGGCACAAATTTTGGATACCAAGTTGAGAACAACTATAACTTGTAAGTACATATAATGGAGATAAATCGTAATAAAAAAATGATACTGACTTGTGACATTTTGGCCAGTTCTTTAACTTTGAATAATTTCAGCTGTTCTACAATTCCATCATCATTCCTAAGTCCACAAAGTATTGTATCAACTCCGACAAGAAATGACTGGCACCACCATTTTTTTGTTTTAAACCTCCTGTAACATAACCACAAACATATATTATTAAAATTGTATGGTTATGGTCGCATTTGTATGAGTTGCTAGTTTTGGCATGGCAGTGTTTAGTTCAATGTATTTAATACATTTTTTTTATATAAGTTATATACTCTTACAGGGTAAAGAAATAGCTTTTTAATATTGAACAAATTTCTAAAATTGTTTATGATAATAATTTAATAAGATTGTATCATGTTTCTCAGTAAGTGATTTATTTTATAAATTTTATGAGAAATAAAGAATATTAAACCTAAAACCTAAATTGGGGATTATTGTATAAACTAATTTTCTTTATTAATAATATTAATTTAGCTAATGGTGATAAGCAATTACCTAAAACTTCTTTCTTGATTAGGATGCTGGATATGCCGATTAGTCTTTAATTCTACATACTCTTTGGAAGACAGGTAATCTACAATAGGATCTGCTCCTAGGTCTTGGCTAGGAGGTTCCAAAACCTGTTCCCGATCACATCTGATACCATCCATTTCAGCTTCATACACAATCTTGTGGTTATTAAGATTGGTGGTAAAAACTAGGGAGAATTCCTCATTTTCATCGACTGGTTCATTTGGGTTAGGTTCTGTGTCTGGCTTATCTGAAAAACAATCTAGTTTAAAATAGGTAGTGACTTATAAAAAGTTAGCAAAGACTGGATGACTTGATTACCATATGTAATGGTGACATAATGTCAAACTTTTTACAAGATAGGGAGAAAGACTATGAAGGTACCTTAGCTACATTTTGCAGTCTTATTAATCTCAGAGACTTACCGGATAGCATATATTGCTCAAACTTATATCCCCATGAGGTGAAAAGTTTTTCTTGTTCTGTCATATTTTGCTTCCTTCCTTTCTTCTCTTCTGTGTCACGTGCACAAAGATATATATTACCTTTATATAATATAGCAACAATTTTCCATGGTTCTCTATTCTCATAGGGAGTACAGGCTACACACGTCATTAGACCACGGTAACAGAAAATCTGAGCTTTATCTATACTGCTTTCTTGAGCATGATTCAACCTGGCCTCGTTTTCTAACAAAAATTTCAGTAGTTCAGTTAATTTAACATCCAGACCATCTGGTTTATGTAAAGCTCTATCATAGTGAAGATTTAGGTCATATCGCACCTGGCTTTCATGTAATCTTCTAGCGAATTTGATATTCTCTAATCCAATGAAACCTATAATTTTCGGGCGATCGAAGCGGGGAAAAGGCTTTGCATAAATATTGCTAGCAACATGAAGTTCTGGTTGCATAACCATCTTTCAAACAATTCATATCATAACAAGATCTCTATCGAAAAACTCAAGAAATATGAAATTAAAATTCATCATTAGAATTTTTTTGTTTGATTCTAATGTCTTCTTCTTACAAGCTGTTTCATGGATGTCAATGTCAAGTCTTTGTGACGTTACTCATTTTTGTATAGTTACAAGCTTGAATAACCGTAGCTTCAGTAAAAAATATCTCTATTAAAACTTATCCATATTTGCACAGATTCCTTGTTAAAAAGCTTTCCCGTTAAGTCATCCAAATTATGTATAACCTCAACAAAAAAGTAAAAAAAGAGGCGGTTGCAATTTTGACGTTAGGTTGACTATTGACAGTTTTTCAAATGTTTGTTTTGTTTACGAATCGTAATTTGTACAGTTAGTTTACATTTACACACTCAATAAAATGTAAGAGCAGCTAATTAAACGCCACAAACTTTAAACAAAATGAATTCCACGTTTCAAAAGTGTCGATTGTGTTTAAAACTCGGGGATTTCTGCTCCATTTATGAACAAGATGATTCGATCAAGCTATCGGAAATGGTCATGGCCTTTACGAACATTGAGGTACCTATTTCAATCTATTTAATTAGCCTTTAAGAAATGAAACCACTACTGGGTATAGCCGTCCTGTATATTCCTCAAGTTTCTCTCCCGCGCCAGTCTCCTTCATTGCTGCTCAGCTTCGTCCACAGCATCATGTGACCACCTGGCAGATGATCTACCTCGCACATAGTTACTCAAAAATTTGATTTCAACATCGGGGTTTGTTTAAGCGAGTACATATCAATTGTACTGCCACAAACGAGGATTTACTTTGACCTAATTATTTCCAGATTTACGAAGGTGATGGCCTAACCGATCGGGTGTGCACATCATGCATAGAGAACCTAAGCACAGCTTATCTTTTCAAGCAACAATGTGAGAGGATTGATAGTATGCTGAGAAAGGCTCCAGGTATGTCATGTTTTAGCATGTAACTTTTCCAATTTGTTTAATTCAGAATTTTATGTTGTCTCAATTTGAAAATGTAATACAGATACCAACATAAACCAGCCAGCACTGGAGGACTACAATGTTTTTTTTCACAAAGAGTTCCATCAACACACGGAGTATGATGAAGGATGTGCCCAAGAAGACAACAATGACAATATTGTTAAAGATACTACCATCGAACCACAAAAAGAAGTTAGGATGGGTTGGGTCCATGAAACTAGTGATGAAACAGACAGTGATATGGATTCTGTCAAATGTGTTTGTTGCAATGAGTCCTACAGTACTGTGGGTGCTCACACTTGCCGTGTTCAATGCACTATTGAGCATAGCCAGCTACAGCGCTCCAGTAGCAATGAAACTTTAGTGGCATCTGATATGTCACCTATTGTACATTCCACCAGACCCGTCCCACCAATCCCGGATCGACATCCCACTGTAAGTGTTTCTTGTGTACTGTGTGATGAAAAATATGATCAGTATGAGGATTATGTGATACACATTAATAAATGTACCACAAATGTGAAATTGCACCATTTTGTGTGTCCAGTGTGCCATGAGATGCACACCAATAAGTTGGTTTACTTGGAGCACTTGAAAATGATGCATTTCAAGCCAGCCATACCTACGGGCTTGGATTGTGTTGATTTTGTGCCAACACTGGAGAAAACCAGGAGACCAAAATCAGTAAGACGTCAGATAGGTTGGTCCATTGAAGATATTTACCAAGAAATTGAATGTAAGAAAGTAGAAGAGAAGAAGCAGCACTCTCCTGCATCCAGCATATCTCATAACTTTTTTGAGAAAGAGACTCCTACATCAAGTCCTCTAAAAAATTTCTTTTCAAAGTTGGGGAATGAGTGAGTTGGTATTTAAGTGTTAGCATGGGGACATCTATGCTTTGTACCACTAACAATAATTGTAATGAGCTTTTACTTTGTAATGGGAATGCTTTCTTCTCTTTCTTTCACCTTAAAAACCAAACACACTGTCTATACAGACTTCTTGTTCTATGTTATGGATTACTAATGCAGCATCAATAATTCTTTAACCATGTTACTTATATCAAACTTCAGGTATATTTATTGTATTTCAGGTCTTCCAGACAAAGTACTCCGAAGAGAGTAAGCTTCAGAAAATTTATTGAGAATGGCAAAGCAAAGACAGCTGTGTACCTGCCCTTTCAAAAGTACATACAGAATTATAAACAAAAGAAAAAGGCTAATGGCTACAGCCCCATAAAAGGACCAATGCAGATTACTACAAAACTAAGGGCAAGTCTACCTGTTGAAATTGTATCAGGTAACTCAAATACTTTGACCATAAAATGTTACACATTTTGTTGTTAACTGCCTGAAAGTACCTACTTACTATAATATTATTGTAATAATTTTTTCTAGATAGTGATTACAATTCTCCGAGTGGAACATCGGAGGAGTCTTGGAGACTGAAGCAGAATCTGATATGTGCATGTGATAAAAAAGTATTCATGCTGTCTGAATCCATCAGCGTAAGTCCAAATTTGCATTTGTTTCAAGAAGATCCTTCGAAAATCTTCATTCACTTTCTCAAAGAAGTCTCAGATGCTTTGGGAGTGACTTTACCTAAAGAATCCAAGTGTATTATGTAACCATATATACTCTAGGGAGGAGGAGGCTCTTAATTGTTTTTTTAATGTATGTAACATGATTTCTCTGCCAATTATGAACAGATCTTGATGATTCTTTTTTGATCGGCAGAACATATGACCCTTGAAATATGTTCTGCTGATCAAAAAATAATCATATAAATTTCATAAAGGTCGGGCAAGTACTTTTTGAGTAGGTAATCATTTTAGGTCTCATAACTTCGATCGTGACACGCAAGAAATCGACAAGATGATGAAATTGGAACTAAATATGTACTTGCCACTATTGAAGTCGGTTTAGTTCATTTTTGCAATAAAATAATAAAATATTATTAATATAATTATATAAATATTTTTTATTTTGTAGGATCGCGACAGAATATCAGCTATGATAAACGAGCTTGGAGGTGTGGTGGCTGAAAACACAAAAATGGAAATGATGGCAACACATTTCATATCGGTGTTGCCAAATGACACGTTGACTGGAATGATGGTTTGCGCTCTCGCCACGGGAAAGTGGGTACTGACTGTCAGCTTTGTGTACGACAGTTTCAGATGCAAGAAGTTTCTTCAGGTTTGTAGAATACTCAAATAATACGCGCGGTTGTACACAAATCAAAAATAGTTGTAAGTAAACTTCATGGTAGCTTACCTTTTACTTACCCTTCATCTTTTATCTTGCCCAGAGTGCACCAGCACGATAAAAGATCTTCGCGATGGCACAGATAGTGCCATTGATCGTAGCTCGTTTATGGGCAAAACAAATTTAAAAAAAAGGGAAACTATCGATACGAAGAAGAATGGTAGCTTAGTTAACATGCATAATAAAGAGGGTGTAGTTGTACACTCTAAATAACCCTTAGAGTATTGAATACTAGATAAAAATTTGACCATTTATATCTGGAGTTAATATTTTAAAAACAACACCTTACATATTGGTCATTTGATGTCTACGAAAGCTATTAATTTTTATCAACTTATACCTTTAACAGGAGTATCTTTACGAATGGCTAAAGCACCCGAAGATTTTAGAAGTAGATACAACAAGCGTGGAAGTAGCAAAGGCCGCAGTGTACTGGCATCTCGAGTTGCAAGCTCCGAACGCAAGGTTCCCTTTCGAAGGCAAGCAGATCGTACTCATCATGAAGAAGAAATACAGGCAGTACTACCAAATGATATTCAAGAGTCTGAAAGCAAAACCTGTTACTTACGACCCGAGGTAAATTCCACATTTTTTTTAAATGCGGGAACTATTTATTTATGAATTTGTTTAGTTTGGGCGAATACTATATGCTCACACGCACTTTGCTATTATATATTTTTTTAGTTTGTAGTCCATACGTGACAGTGACAGGTCGCAAGTCGTCGCCACTGCTAGAATACTAACTGATTCCCTCACGATGTTTTCCTTCACCGATTATAAGGAATTTCTAACTCGTGTGCCTGTTTGTTTATCAGAACCCCCGGAAGTTGTTGCACCGCTGATTACTGCTTCGTGGATATGAAGGTTATCGAGAGAGTGAAACTAAAGTTCTTTGCGCGTCACAACGTGCCCGTACTGCCGTATCAGTACATTCTGGTATATCTACTGAAACGAGGAAAGGTTGAGGACGAGACGAAATATCTACTACAGGATTGTAAGATGTTTCCCACTGAGAATAACTATTTGCTGAATAATACATGCTAAGAGACTGACCAGTCAATGTAGTTACACTGTTATAGATTTTCTCTTATTGCAATAGTGAACTAAGTGAAATAAAGATAAATGTTTGGAGGTCATTTACCTATGGCCATGCACACGCACAGCCCAAGTGCCAAATTATAGTTGCAATAATGCAATCAAATTAGACTATCTATACACAGTATCTCTTGTGCCTTATTAAATTAGGTAGTTTAATAATATTTAGATCAAATATATTTTATTAGTAATATACTTAATTATGAAATGTTGGTAGTAAAGCTACATGCTATAGTTAGTATCCAGATGGTGTAGGGTCTTATTCATACCTTTGATAGTTATATGCAAGTATGCTCTTGTGACATACTTGTAGTAGTGCATAATTTTTAGGATAAGCATTATACAAAAAACGGGCATTTAGATATATTATATAACATGTTTTTGTATTGTATAAAGGCAGGTAGACTGAGATCAAATCTAGATTTGATAGGGACTGTCATGGAAAAATACATATAATGTTTTCTACAGTCTCTGATTGGTTGAACTTACATAAAGAAGATACTTATATGTAATAGCATAATCTTCTAGACCACTGATGTATGCATACCTACGCACTTATATCGTTAGACTTACAATAATTGACACCACTTTAAGATGTATCTATGAAACTTTAGGTTCTCATCCACGCGTACGACCTTTACCTTTATACAGGAATCAACCACGCAATAAGTTTATGTAATAGCTAGATATAATAAATAGATTTTTAGTTTTAAAGTGAAACGGTAATTCGTTTTGTAACTGTTAGTAGTAGTTGGAAATCATTTTTTAGTAGAAATTTTTATTTATGTTAAAAAAATTATATGCTTTTAATCATTCCTGGACAGAGATATTATGTTGCCATATCTAAATAATATAAGCAATGATGAAATAAATTTTATATTTTACGTAAAACCTGGTCTTATTTGCAAGTGAGTACGACGCGCAGTGGAGACCTTGGTTTTGTGATGAAACTGGTGGTAAGCAGAGCCATCACCTGTCTTAAAATGGCGCTGCTGTTCCTCTGGCCTGTTAACTCTAGCTCTTCTGCTCTTTACCTGAAAGGTTATTAATGTTATTTTTTTTCAAACTTATTTAATAATTTAACGGTAAACTACCAATCGAAACGTCATCATGTTCTAGTTATTATCATGATGTTCTGTTCCCAGGAAACTTTTTATTATATTGCTAAGTTTTGGAAAGTTGTTGATACCTAGAAGTAGGTAGGTAGTTGTAACCTCACGCTGCGTTAATACCTACCAATAATATACTATAGCCGAATATAATAATTTAACTTAAATGTACCGAGGTACTAGCAGGTAGGTAAGTAAATAAAACTATAGATAAAGAAGGGATAATATTACATATTAATAGGTACTTACTTCTTTCAGTAGGTAAATACCTACTGCTAGCTACATAACACAATATAATAACTAATTAAATTAGGGAGATACATTACTCTGGAATAAATGAGAAAACATGCGACAGTGGTTATTATAGTTCCTATCATTCCCCAAATCTGGTCAGTGCTGGGAAAACCATCGTCTTCAAAATGGGACCTAAGCTCAGGTTCATCACATTTACAAAATGATATCAGGGACAGGAACATTGGTAATAAAACTGGTAATTTTTTCAAAGAATATTATTAAACGTTTAAGTTATTTGACAATTATCCACGACGAAACCAAGTGACAAGCATAGCATAGATAATATGCGACTACGAGTACTTCACATCGTGACAAATGAGATAGAGTAGGTTGAGATTCAAGTTCTGTCATTTTTTGATAAAACAGCATTTTATTTTAATTGTGTTTAACAGTTAACAATAAATTTTAGGCTTTGAAGGGTAAATTTTCCATCAAAACAAAAGACAGTCGACTTGAAGACTGAGAATTACTTTAAAACACATGAAATTGGCAGACCAACAACACGTGAAGAAACACAAAGTACAATATGGCAACACTGGCATGGGGAAAAACCTGTTTATCTTGGTAAGCATAAAAAATGTGCATGTTCCCAGCCACAGAACAAAAAATACAGTAGAAGGAGCATAGTCCTTTTTTCGCACCGGAACCAGCGTACCCTAACTTACACTGACACAGGTTAATTGTATTTCGTCACACTAAGAAAAGCGTCGTGTGATTGGTTGAATGAAAGTAAGTAATACATGAGTCTTCGTTCATTTGAAAATTAACAATAATCATATGACGATAGAGTGGTTTATTATCTAATCTATTTACGTATTACGTCATACGGAATACTTTCACTACCAAGTTCTGCTACTCGCCACTAGATGTCACTACACCAAATGCATTTAATAAACCTTTATTACTTTTGAGATAAGATTCATATTTCCGTAACGAGCTCTTTACTATTTTTGTACTATTCGTCCATTTCTAGGGTTGTACTGCTGCCATTACTTTATATATCGACAATGCGTTTTATTTTCAACGAAAATTAAAGTCGATAAATATATTTTACATTTCAAAATGAATTAAGTACCTTACTCATTTTTATGTTTGAAATCATTGTGTTTATAAATGTATATGTATACTAATATAAAAATGTATATAATAATGGAAGTAATTAATACAAATAAAATTAAAACACTGGTTTTATTAATGAACTACTTACATTAATAAAACATCTACATACTAAAAAATATACATTATTGGCCTTGAAAGATAACATACTTGTTAAGAAGTTGCCTTTTTGATAGTTTTATATTAATTTTAAGTAAATGATGTATCCGCACATTAATGTAGCGTTCTGTTATGGCTTTTATCAAGTCACATGGTTTGATGTGGGGAATGTGATTTAAAAAAACGGTTTGAACAAGTCATGGAAGTACCTACCTACTACTACAATTACTATACAGAATCATAAAAAAAATGCATTATAGGGTTAATTTTTTGCCGATATATCATAGAACATTGTAAGTTTAAAATATCGATAACTCATTATCGATAACGTCAATACCTAATTGAGTAGCGGACTGTGACATGTCAGTAGTTGGAGTCTTCGAGAATAAATGGTTGACTTTAAAAGAAAGTAGACCCTATAGAATAAACAATAAAGTCTATTTGTACTTGTCTTGTACAATAAAATAATGTTTTTACAATTTTCATCGAAATTAAGTAAATCAAGACTAACCGATGATATGATATACCACCATTTGAAACATTTTTAGTTCTGCTGTCGTTTTTGCACTCTAGAACAGCGCAATAAGGCATTTTTGTAATTTTTCTAAAGCTCTTATCACTGTGACGGTTCGATCTAGACTGACGTGCGTGAAATAGGCGTGGCGGAGACAGTTTGCGAATCTACGCTAAACTCGGGGTACGCGCACCCCGCCCCCATACTACTTCTACTGTATTTTTTGTTCTGTGTTCCCAGCAAACACACTAAAGATTTTGAGTATGCAGTTCTTAATGCAGAATTAGGTAGTGAAATCTCAAAAATCTGATAAAAATTTAGGTGTACCGAAGTTATATAGGCATAAGATTGTATGTAAGCCAGTTATATGGGTCCTATATATGATGCATATCTAGCCATGCTAAATGGCTTTTGCGATACAGGATTCATTTGTAGGTCTAGTTTAAGTACCAAATTGGTATAAAAAAAAACGAATTTCTAGACTCAGAGTTATAAGACAAAATGAACAAGAGTTAGCTAATTCTGCATTAAATAATTGCATACACAAACATCAAGAATCTTTAATGTGTTTGCTGGGGGCATGTACATCATTAAATAAGCACTCGTTTTTTTTCTATTCATATTGATAAAGATCTATTATCTTTATGTTGCAGGACGAGGACGCAGTCGCTTTATTCTAGTGAAAACATTTTTTGCTTGTTTTAGCATTTCTTTACCTAACTGAACCTTTTTTGTTTTAAAATATTTTTATTGCTTCCACGTGTTGAAAAATGACCCACTCAATCCGTCTCATTCTTCAATATGCTTACCATAACATTTTGAAGTTTGCAGGCGAGTAGACCGATGTTCTAACATTATTTTGTGTAGACGGTTGGTGAAATATAAGTTCGGTAGTAGGTATTAACATAGAAAAGTTTTATTTTGAAAAATGGGTTGCTTCTGGTCCTGTGAAGAGGTAAGTGCCCAGACTAATTACCTACCTAATATTATGTCGGTTTTGTGTTCACTACCGAGGTACCGAATTCCATTCGGTACCTAACCTACAGGTAAATTAGGTAAGTATCCCATTTCATTTCGTAGGTACTTAGGGTACAAGTTATATAAGTACAGCGTCACTCATCGAACCTATTGCTAATAGATAGGTACTCTCAAAAAGTTTTGTTTTATGTTTTTACGTGATGGTGATGCTTTCAGGATTCGATAAGGTGCCAGTATTGTTCTAGGAAGGCTGACGACGACGATGGTGTATGTGTGAGTTGCAGGAATCGTACGACAAGACAGAAGGTAACTTTTAAAAAAATCCGTACCTAAGTAGCTACCTACATAGATGAAATGAAATACCTATATTTATTGGACAACACAGAGAGTACAGAACATAAAAGAAAAACAACATATAAGTCAATACAAATACCGTAAAAGAATTCAGAAATTAACAAATTAACAAGATAGGTTGTCAAAAAGGCTCAGTCTCAGCTTGTTTGCTCCCTGCAACAGGCAGAGCAGCGCTGTTTCTCAGACTGAGCCAGAAGAAAGCCAGATATGACGTAAGAGAAGTCGATAAACGTATCTATTATTATAAATATTAATTAATTATTACAGGAGAGTATCCATCACCGACCACACGGTCCACGGTACCAATTTGGTGAGTTTCGATGCTCATGTAAACGTGAATGGACGAGCCGCAGGTCTTGGCCCAATAAGTACCAGATTTGCCATAAATGTCGAAGTCGTGTTTATGCACACAATCAGGTTAGAAAATGCAAATAAACTTGTGTTATATGAATAAAAAGTATAATTTGCTAGATAAGATTAGGTAAGTTAAACTTTAATTAAACTTGTTAAGTAATTGTGATTGGTTTAGGTTTTCAATTCTAAGTTTAATATAAATAAAATAATACAAAGTTTATACGAGTACCTACATACACTTTACGGTATTTCAGAGAAAACTTCGTCCCAGTGATATGCGCCGTGATAGAGTGAATGTCCAAGACCATCCTCAGGAACTATGCCAGATGTGTATCGAACTGGGTTTTTACTGTGGAAAACTTCGTTTTTAATTATTTTTTTATTTTTTAAAGTAATAACTACTTTGTGTAAGTATACATATTATCGTTGAAGATAGGTAAAGTAGCTACCCAACACAAGTTTCATAAGTTGATTGAAAAAAATATCTTTCAAAGAATAGCATTTCGAGGCAAACATACTTTAGAAATTATGTTTGCCTATAATTATATAAATAGACGAAAAGCAACTGCTGATTCTGATTGTGCCTATATACCAGTCGATTTAGATTCTACATTTAGGTATTAGTTTAATAATTATAAATGAAAATATTTTTGATAATTATCACAATGTTTATTTTATATTCATAAATAAAATACATGTTCAAATTAATCACGTTTTTACTTCCATACCAGACCATCATATTTCCATCTAAGATAGGAAAAACATAATAATAAATTATCATGGATATTTTCACCAAATCACATAAGTCCCAAACTTAGCAAATTGCACTCTATGACGGACTGATTGGTTAGAAAATTGAAAACATTATATTTATTACATATGCTTACATGTAATATAATAGATTGGACAAACATTAGTAACTGACATTAACCATTATGTTTGTATTTTTTGGGAATCGAACCCACGACGCACAGCGTGGAAGTTAGAGCTAAGCTACTACCAACAGAGCTGTGATCACATGATGCCTGTCACAGCTCAGTTATATGTAATATCAAATGCAAAACCTTATTCTACAACTACTAATCTATACTAATATTATAGAGGTAAAGTTTGTATATTTGTTCAATTGTAAGGGGTAATCTTAGGATCTACTGAACCGATTTTAAAAATTCTTTCACCAATAGAAAGCCACATTATTGCTGAGTGTCATAGGCTATATACAAAACTGAAAAATAAAAAGGCTTTTACGTGGTAGTCCGTTTTGCAAAGCGAATCGGAGAAAAAACGGTCGAATTATGCACAACGAAGGGGTCACGGGTCAGCTAGTATTATTAAAAACGCGAAAGTATGAACGTATGTCTGGATGTTAGTTACTCTTTCAAGCAAAAACGGCTGAATGGACTTTAAACTTTACAATAATAGTTTAAACATCAGAATAACACCCACATTACAAAACAATTCGTGTTTTTCAAGTTGTACCATTACTTAAACGTTTTTTTACAATGGCAGTCAAGGTCGAGTTTTTCAATTGTTCCAAAATATCCAAATAGTTTATGTTGTTATCCTTTTGTTTCTCCGACAGATGTGCGAACAGGGGTAGAAGATAGGTTGTGAATTCTTCTATGAAATCGTTTTTGATTAGTTCAGCGACTGCGGCTATGTAGTTGATGGCATTTCTTACTTGACTATCAGTTAGCGGCTCCTTGAAGTATTTATACTGTAAAAAAAAAAAAAATGTTGATAGTGCAAAACACTCTGAAGAGTCTGTAATACTGTTTTAAGACATACTAAATACAAACTTCGTCCGTATAGTAGGGGAGCCCAAGAGGGGATTTCGGGATTTACTCGAGCGCGGTTGATAAACATACAGGGGGTACCTTGTACCCGGTTAAGTACCTCCCAAATATGAGCTTCCTATGTATGGCCGCGCGTGAATTATAAAGGATTAGATTTGTAAAAAAAAATTGATCATCTGACATTCTCGAGCGCGTCAGATTAAGTTAGGGTAGGTTAATTACATGCTGAATAGTGTATATTCCACTAATCTGACAATTTGAGAGTGACGAAAAGAAAGGGGAGCGCAGCAAAGTTGTAAAAAAAATCTCGAAATTCTCGAGCGTAGCTAATTTTTTTTTTATATTGTAGGATACAATTCAAGGATAACGAAAAATATATATTCTGGCGATTTCCGCAAGCCGAAGTATGAAAAATTCATCGATAAAGACCATATGACCCTCGCGTTTGAAATGATAGAGTTTTTTTGCGTCACGTTGTCTTGTGATATAAACCCATATATGATCACTTCATATATGGGTTTTACTATGTAAATATGTATTTACAAAAAAAATGTATATAAGTATTCTATCAGCAATCTAGTTTCCATAGTACAAGCTTTGCTTAGTTTGGGACTAGAGTGTGGTGTGTAAAATGTCCGTGAATAATTTATAAAGAAATCCAAAAAAAAAAAATTGTTTATGTCAGTTCAGGCGAATCCTTCTAGATAATCGTCAGATTAAGAGACAGCACATTTCGAACGTAAAGATGAACCATATGTATCTCGAGTATGTCAAATCGGCGAATTTTATTTGTACATTATAATAATGGCCGCGAGTTTGCGTCACATCGAAATCGTCAGATTAGTGAATTAGAGCTGTTTTTGGTGCACTTAACACTCCCTTAGAAAATCTGACGAGCTCGATGAAATTTTTGTGTTTTTTTGTAACTTTGCTGCGCTCCCCTTTCTTTTCGTCACTCTCAAATTGTCAGATTAGTGGAATATACACTATTTAGCATGTAATTAACTTACCCTACCTTAATCTGACGCGCTCGAGAATGTCCATGCGGCAGTTTTTTTTTACATATTTATAAATCTATAGCCGCTTCCCCCACCGATGAAAGGTATATGTTATATAACATTTTTTTCTTCTTATCATCTAAGCTTTGCAACCCAATAGGTCTCTATGACGCTCGAGTAAATCCACACTTAGCATCGTGGGCTCCCCTACCATACCGGCAAAGTGACCAACTAGGTACTGCTAAGATTAAGAACCATAAAATAATGAATAACTTAGTTTACTGTACAAATAGATATTACGAAATGTATAATAATTACAAATAGATATTATTTTTTATAATTTAGATTATAGCATACTAACAAAACATTATATAGTGGTTTTCAAAGGGAATATGATAATATTTTCTTACCCTAATGATGTAAATTAAATTCCTATAACAATACAGCAAGCATGCAGAGCTGTTATTCGTACGATTTTGTTTTTCGGCAAGTGTTATTGTGCCAATAGCATTGTAGAAGGTTTCAAGCTTCACAGTGTCTACATTATCTTGACTATCCCAAATGTAACACCACTCTTGCTGTGTACATCCTGCAATTACCTGTAATGTGAACTCTCTGTTGGCATAATGGATTTAATAATATAAGATTTGAGGACTTAAAATGACTATATTTAGCCCGTGATCATGGCACATGAAACTGTATCGAAATATTGACAGGCGTCACTGAGTTGGTAGTAGCTCTGCCTTCTATGCTGTGGGTCGTGGGTTCGATCCCCACCGAGAGCAAATGTTTGGGTGATGAACATAAATTATATATAAATAAATAAATGCGATTTTTAAAACTTTTCATAATCTTATTTTGATTTGATGTACTTATTTAGTTATTTACCTAATGATTTTATAACATAATTTTATTAACTTGTATGTTTGTGCAAATCACAGTTCACCATTTCATCTACAAATAAATGATTTGATTTGAGACTTATAGCATGTATATACACTAGAAGCATTTGAAATGTGGTGTTGGAGAAGGATGGAAAGAATAAGCTGGACAGAGAAAGTAACGAACATAGAAGTGTTGAGAAGAGTAGGCGAGCAAAGAGCCCTCATGAAAATGGTTGAGAACAGAAGGGGGAAGATGATTGGCCATCTTATACGACAAGACAACCTCATCAGTAACATCATAGAAGGAAAGGTAGAAGGAAGGAGAGGAAGAGGAAGGCCGAGGATAAACTACATGAGCCAAGTAAAGATGAAGGTTGCCCTCGTGTCGTATAAGGAAGTCAAGGAGGCGGCCCTGCAAAGGAAAAAATGGCGTAGCTTGCATTGATTACGCAGACAAGAGCGTAGCTCTTTAATAAGAGAAGAAGAGCATGTACACAGTTCAGTAAGTAATATTTAAAATCTAGTTGAAAATGAGATATTTCTTACCTGTGACATCCATAGTGACATAGCATCTTTGCTCATATTATTTCCAATAGACCCGCCAATAGCATCCAGGTATTTTGCTCCTGGGGGGTGCCATAGATCTCTGTAGTAATACATATTTAAAGGCAGCAGATTACCCAATTTGCTTTTCAACCAGTCTCTTTCTTTTTCTAGAATTTAAAAGATTTATTAAAATAAGTGTCTTATAAAATATATTGTTATTATAATAATTATAGTATTTACCAGGTATAGAATTATTTTGATATGTACTAAACAGCATTTTTTGAAACTCTAATGTTGCGTCCAGAGCTATCGTGGTATTCACAGAAAATGTATTCATATTCCATCGCAAGACATCCAGAATTTTGCCCGTCATTGCAAGTATTGGAGCTCTGTATGAAAGCAGTTCTTCCAGTTTGTAAGTCTCTTTTAGCAGTTTAACATGGAAATTGATATTTTGAACATCTTTAGTTATAAGTGCTTGGTGCATATTTGTCATGATTATAAGCAGGAGTAATTTTGATCCCGATATAATATCAGCATCCTTCAGTCCACTGATGAACTTGATAAAATTGTTCTCCTTTGCTGTAGTGTCAAGTTGAGTATGAATAGTATCTTGCGTAATCTTTATGATACATGGCTCCATTTCCGTACTATAATAATAGTTGGAATACTTTTCAAACATTTTCATGACTTTCACCATTACTTCTGCTTGAAATGTGTTTTCAGTGGCAAGCACAAATATTTTGGTGTAAACCTCCTGTGGATTTTGTAGGAACAATGTCAGTACATCAGAAAGATCAGAATCTGGTGTAGCGATGAACTGATTGAATATTTTAGTCATAGAGTCTTTGAAATCTGGCATCTGTTTCATATTCACAAAGTTATTGTTGTTGAAATGTTCATCGAGAATCATGTACTTGTTTGGTAGACTGCATTGATGGAACACTTTGATCATAAGAGACTCGGCAAAACCTTGATTTTCCAACTTCAGATTTACATATTCATTTAATATAGTGTAGAGTTTTTGACACTGCTCTTGATCAAACAGGTTTAAATTGCTTGCTATGACTTTGAGAAAGTCTAAATTGTGGCAGAGATTCTCCTTGTGTATAAGAGATTGGATCCATGTAGTTCTATCCTCATTTTGATCATCAATATTCTGTAATATGATGTGATCTTTAGTTGCATTTATGATGTCTTCCATTTCATCAGGTTTTCTGGAAATTGGTTCCATCATGCTAAGAAGTGGATGTTCAGATAATGTAGGGATTTTTATCAAACTATTGCATACTTTGTAACAGAGTTCACCGATGGTTTGCTGCATGGTTTTGGCATTTTCTTCAACTTCACTCCACCTACAAAATACATCTACGCTGACATCCATGACTAGCGCCTTGCATTCATCTAACATTTCATTGTGGCAGACATTCAGACATTCCGACAATATATTATCATGATTTATGTCACAGACATTAGCATTAGGAACATCTTTTTGTAAGGTACCTTCATTGTATGTTAACAAATACAAATCAATGCAAGGTAAGTTGGTTTCCAATTTGCTTGTGAAGCATTCTATACAATTAGATATTGTCAGAAGCATAGCATGGAGTCGTTTTCCAAAATATTCATATAATTCATCCTTATCAAGTACATTTAGCTTGTGCTCATTTGGAGGTGATTTGAAGAATTTTATGCAGGTTTGAAAATTCTTGAATGCTGCTGTGGTTTTGTGCTTTACATCCTCAGTGTGTGAGTTCAGTAAATATAGCCGGGCTATTGTTTTGTAGCAAGCAGTAGACACCAGTTTTAATTGGTCTAAACATTCTAGGGGATGAAAGTATTTAAAGTTATCTACAAATGCACCAGATACTTCAAGTGCTAATTGAGGTGATGTGTAAGATATTATTTCTTGGACAAACTGGTCCATGTGCACATTCCACATGAGTTCGCACATGAGACACTGAGGTATTGTGGTCACAGACCAGATAACAGAGTCAATCCCATCTAGTTCCAGCATTTCATTCAACACAGGTAGTTCTGCATTTAGTACAATGTAAAATGCAAACTGTCTCATCAATTGAATTTTTTCTTGGGTGGTTTCTCCATTATATCCTCCGCGCTCAAGAAATCGATGGATATTATCTATTACTCCAGTTATTTCATCTTCATTACCTGTAAATTTGTGTAATATCAGTTAAATTGATTTTTCAAATAATGAAACCGGGTTTGCTCTAGCTGTAGAACACGACAGACGGAAAGGTTTCACTAATGTCTTCAAAAGTTTACAGTTCTTCGACTGAAGGGAGATACTAAAAGGTGTTCTTTGCATGCATTACACAATAAGATAGGTAATATAATTTGTACAGTAAATTTATTTTTCAGGATGACCTGTGTGTCAGACTTGGATCAGACTTGGATATTTACCGCCTTTTGCAGAAAGCTCTGAAAATTTATGAATATTGTCTGCAGATAGCAGAGCTCCTTGGAATTGAGATAGCTCTTGTGTGAAATTCATTTTTAAGAATCAGGTTCACAAGCGATAATAGTTTAAATCCAAAATAAATATCGATCAAATCAAATCGAAAACACAACAAACACGCATGGTAGGGTGTGGGTGACCACAGAACATAATATCCTAACGGATGCGTGACATGACAGACGTGACAGTCAATTCTACAGATTATAAGAAGATTGTCGCCGTGCATCAGCCAATGAGGGTCCGAGTGTGTGTGAATGTCAACTGTCAATCAAAGTTTGAATTTGATTTTTTGTTGGACTTCATGGACTTGTATTATTGTGTTGAGAACAACAAAACAAGAAAATATTATATTCAGCTGATAATAAGTTGACTTTATATGTTTTATGTGCTTAGAACAATGCAGAGAACATGCTTAAGCCTGACATACTGAGATATTGTGAAGATTCGCTTTATCACGTGTAGTCGCGACTTCGCTGTCTTCAATACACCGCACCGACTGACCACTTACAAGACTTCGCGATGAGAGAGTACAATTGAAATCAAAGTAGAATGGCATCAACAATTCTGCTAATACTTTTCCTACTGAGTTGTTCTAGCTTACCCTTATTGTTCAGTTTGGACGGTGATTTTGTCTTTGATGATTCTGAAGCCGTTGTGGGAAATAAAGATGTGTATGGCGATCTTTGGTTTCAAACATTTTCACATGATTTTTGGGGAGCAAATCTAAACAGTAATTTAAGCCATAAATCTTATCGCCCAATTACTACACTATCATTTAGGTAAGTTTTAGAAGTAATTACAATAATCTGAAATAAATACAAACATAAACTAGTTGATCTATGTAGATATAATAACTGCTCAAGAGAGCAAGGAAGACACATCATTTGATGTCTTTCTCTTGGACTTTCTATTGATGGGTTAATTTCATGCAATAAAATTTTTGTTTAGTTTATTTTACTGACTTTGCCATTGAGTTTAAATAAAATAAAATAGAAAGTTTTATTTAATATTTCAAACTGATAAAGTACTAAAAAAAAATATACTTTTTTCTCATACTTTCAGGCTCAATTACCTCATGAGTGCACAGAGTCTGGTAGCATCACATTTCAAAATAACAAATCTTGTTTGTCATATGTTTTGCTGTATAGTTGTCTGGTTAGCATTCAAAGTTATTTTTTGTGAAGACAAAATAACAAAAGAAAGAAAGTTTTGGAGGAATAAATCATATTTATCTGCACTACTATTCTGTGTGCATCCTATACACATAGAATCTGTTTCGGGAATAGTTGGCAGAGCTGATGTATTGGCGGGTATTTTGTTTTTTCTTGCATTTTTAATGTACAGCAAATCAGTAAATTCTTCGTCTAAAATAAGTAACATATACCTTATTATTACTGCAATGCTCTCCGGAATATCCATGCTATGTAAAGAAAATGGGATAACTGTTTTGGTATGTACTTTATTTATCTACATATTTGGCCTATTTTTTCTCCAAAAATGCCTATTGTTTGTTTTTTTTTTTGCATACTTATATTTTTTATCATTAAATATATGTCAATTTCTATTGTGATTGTAGAAATTAAATAAATTAATAAAATGTTTTTATTATTTTCCAGGGTTTCTGCATAATGTATGAACTAACACTAAGAATAAAAGCTGGAGCTGACAGTTCTTGGAAGAACAGTACATATCGGGTGGTATTCTTAATGATAGCTGCATTGTGCATGGTATACATTAGATGGATAATAATGGGACGAACCAAACCACAATTCAAAGAAATTGATAATCCAGCTGCTTTCGCTGAAAACATGATTACAAAGGTATTTATTACATGATTAAGTACATAATAAGAACTGATGCTAAGAATAGTTACAGATTTTTATATTAATAAAATAAAAATACATAATAATATGTAATTTTTGAAAAATAAGAAATTTAATAACTGTCTGTAAACATTACTTAAAGTTTGTTATGACTGGGATTGTAAATTGGGAGAATCCAGCAGTTTGACTGATATAGGTTGATGATGATGATGATGATGGGAATGAAATTGAGAAACTATAGTCCAGAAAAGATCTACAATCTTACTGGCAATAATTGTGTAAAATATTTGTGATCTTTTTTTATTGTGAAAACCCAATTTGTTTATCAACTTTTATTACTGAATGTACCTAGATAAGCTGAAATATGCGAGTTTATGTACATAACTGGTTATTTAATTAATACTGAAATACAATAATCAAAATTAAACAAATAATATAGAGAAGAAATGTAATCTTCCAAGTGCCAGCAAATTTGGGTACCCACCTAAAGGAGAATGGGCACTTTTGTATGGAGCGTGGGCCACGAAAAAAATCATGTCCCTCAGGGTTGCCACATAATACGTTTGAAAGAGCTTCAAAGAGCCTACGTTTCACTATATTTACGAAAAAAATCCGTCCTGTGGAAATTGAAATATATTGAAAAAACAGTTTTTTACTTAATATCGATTTGCCACGAATTCTGAGAGTCCTCACAAATGACTAAGGTGTCGTTTGAAAGGACATTTAAAGGACTTCATTTGGTTCTAGAAATGTCAAAAAATCCAACCTGTGGAAATAGAGTTATACCTGATAAACATGATTTTAAAAAAAATTTACGTTTGGCTCACATCCAGCGTTACCACAAATATGGCCGATACGGTGTTTAAAAGAGCGTATAAAGGACATTTTTTTAAGACATGTAAATCAAAAATCCATCCTATGAAAATAAAGTTATAGTGGAAACACTTTTGAATTTATACTATTCAATTTTGCTTGGTTCTCTGAAACCCCACATCAATTAGATATAATACGTTTCAACGCCAAAGTAGGATTACAGACATGCAGCGAATCATCAGTAGGGCCACACGGATTTGGTAGTAGGAACCACAGGGGGCAAATGCTGGTCAACTTTCTAGAGCGGGAGGGACTCTTCTTGATGAACTCATTCTTTAAGAAGAGTCCGCAGAGAAAGTGGACTTGGCGAAGCCCCGACGCTGTGACGAAAAACGAGATAGACTTTATTATAGCGGCCAAGAAGCATATATTCAGAGATGTCTCAGTGATCAACAGGTTTAACACCGGTAGCGATCACCGAATGGTACGAGGCACTCTGAATATCAACTTTAAGCTGGAACGTGTCCGCTTGATGAAGTCTAAGCTCCGACCAAACCTACTCCAAACCACCGTGAACTCAGAGAAGTTTCAACTTCAGCTTGAAAATCGATTCGCTGCCTTGGAAACTACCGATGACGTAGATCAGGACCTACACAATGTGGTAAACATCCTCAGGGAAGAGGGCACGAAATTTTGCTCAGTAAGGCATACGGGTAAAAAGTCCAAGTACTCGGACGAGACTCTCCGGCTAATGGAAAAACGACGCCAGACACCACTCACCCCTACTATGCTGTCAGAACACACGGCTCTTAACAAGTCCATTGCTAAGCGCATACGCTACGACCTCCGTCGCTCCAATACGCTTCGTATTCAACGAGCAATTGAGCAAAATCGGGGGTCCAAAGTGTTTGTGCAGCAACTTGGTAGGAGCCATCTGACACAGCTCACGACATCTAGGGGTGAAACCGTCGTTTCCAAGCCGGAGGTTTTAGCTGAGATCGAAGACTTTTATGGCCGATTGTAGGCCTCGCAAGTTTCGTGTCCGGGATCCAGTGATGAGGATGTTAGAGCCACACTGACCCGCCATTATACAGAAGATCTCCCGGAGATCAGCCTTGACGAGATCGAAGTGGCTCTGAGGCAGTTGAAAAATGGAAAAGCCCCAGGGGAAGACGGAATCACGTCGGAACTCCTAAAGGCAGGTAGTCTACCAGTCCTGAGGGAAGTCCAACGTGTTTTTCAATCCGTCCTAGACCATGGGAGAACTCCAAAGGCATGGAGCAAGAGTGTGGTTGTGATGTTTTTCAAGAAAGGCAACAAGGCCTTACTGAAAAACTACAGACCGATTTCACTCTTGAGCCATGTTTACAAACTGTTTTCCAGAGTTATTTCGAACCGTCTTGCGCGAAGACTTGACGAATTCCAAACCCCGGAGCAGGCTGGGTTTCGCAGAGGATTTGGCACCATAGACCACATTCACACAGTACGGCAGATTATCCAGAAGTCCGAAGAGTATAATCAGCCACTGTGCTTAGCGTTTGTGGACTATGAGAAAGCCTTTGACTCTGTTGAAACCTGGGCTGTTCTACAGTCTCTGCAACGATGCCAGGTGGATTGGCGATACATCGAAGTGTTGAGATGCCTATACAATGATGCCACTATGTCTGTCCAAGTCCAGAACCAGCAGTCTAAACCTATCCAGCTGCGCCGCGGAGTAAGACAAGGAGATGTTATATCTCCGAAATTGTTTACGAGCGCGCTGGAAGATTTGTTTAAGACGCTGAGTTGGAATGGGATGGGCATAAACATCAATGGCGAATATATCTCACACTTACGATTTGCCGACGACATCGTCATATTGGCGGAATCGTTGCAGGACCTACAACAGATGCTGAACAGTCTTGCTGATTCCTCACGACGGATTGGCCTGGGCATGAACTTGGATAAAACGAAGGTCATGATTAATGATCGTATTACCCCAGAGCCAATAACCGTTGCCGGAATGCCTCTCGAATTTGTGCAGGAGTATGTTTACCTCGGGCAGACACTGCGATTAGGTAGATACAACTTCGAGAGAGAGCTAGACCGGAGAATTCAGCTGGGCTGGGCTGCGTTTGGGAAACTTCGTCAAGTCTTCTCGTCATCCATCCCTCAATGTCTGAAAACGAAAGTTTTCAACCAGTGCGTCCTACCCGTTATGACCTATGCTTCTGAAACGTGGACACTGACAGTGGGGTTGGTCCACAAGCTGAAAGTCGCTCAGCGCGCTATGGAGAGAGCTATGCTCGGAATTTCTTTGCGAGACAGAATCCGCAACGAAGTTATTCGTCAGAAAACCAAAGTGTTCGACATAGCTCAAAGAATTAGCAAGCTGAAGTGGCAGTGGGCCGGCCATGTTTGCCGAAGAACCGACAACCGTTGGAGCAAACGGACACTGGAGTGGAGACCGCGTTTAGGCAAGCGTAGTGTAGGACGCCCTCCGGCGAGATGGAGCGACGATCTGCGTAATGTAGCTGGCAAACACTGGATGAGAAGAGCCGAAGACCGGGCTCAGTGGCGCGTCTTGGGAGAGACCTACGTCCAGCAGTGGACTGCCATAGGTTGATGATGATGATGATGACGTTTCAAAGAGCATTAACAGGGTATCATTTGGTTCTAGAAGTGTCAAAAAATCCAATCTGTAGAAATAGAGTTATACCTGATAAACATGTTTTTTTATAAAACTGACGTTTGGCTCACATCCAGCGTTACCACAAATATGGCCGATACGGCATTTGAAAGAGCATATAAAGCAATTAATTTTTTATTGTTTCAAAAATCAAAAATCCATCCTATAAAAATAAAGTTATAGTTGAAACAGTTTTGACAATTTTATACCGCTTTTTACATTTTATCGAAATGTTTCGCCCATCTGCAGGTGAAGTGTGTCTGCTTTGCTGTAGGTCAGTCTATTTACAGCGAAGATATACTCTATCTAAAGAACTTATTAATAATTGCCGCGTAGCGTTACAAAATATCAGGACACGTGTTGCGCCATAGCAGGTTTGTTAAAATCTATTAGAGAATTTTAGAGAATAAAGTCACTCTTCCACATTTTTCGTACAGCATAAAGTCAAAAGTGTTTCAACTATAACTTAATGACTTCTAGACTTGGAGAGAGAACGCAGAGCCCTGAGCGTTCGAGTTAACATGTTGGCCCGTAGGTTCGCAGCGACCAGTCCACAGGTAAAAATAACCCTCTTTAGAGCGTATTGTCAGTCCTTCTACACCTGCAGCCTCTGGACCAGGTACACTCGAAAGGCATACAGCGCTCTACGGGTTCAGTATAATAATGCGTTCAAGGTGTTGATGGGGCTGCCACGTTTCTGCAGCGCATCGGGCATGTTTGCTGAAAGTAGAGTCGACGGCTTTCATGTCATCATGCGTAAGAGATGCGCATCATTACGGATTCGTGGCAGCCCGAACAGCATCATCGTATTATATCTAATTGATGTGGGGTTTCAGAGAACCAAGCAAAATCGAAAAGTATAAATTCAAAAGTGTTTCCACATAACTTTATTTTCATAGGACGGATTTTTGATTTACATGTCTTAAAAAAATGTCCTTCATACGCTCTTTTAAACGCCGTATCGGCCATATTTGTGGTAACGCTGGATGTGAGCCAAACGTCATTTTTTTTAAAAATCATGTTTATCAGGTATAACTCTATTTCCACAGGTTGGATTTTTTGACACTTCTAGAACCAAATGATACCCTGTTAATGCTCTTTAAAACGTATTATATCTAATTGATGTGGGGTTTCAGAGAACCAAGCAAAATCGAATAGTATAAATTCAAAAGTGTTTCCACTATAACTTTATTTTCATAGGATGGATTTTTGATTTATATTATGTCTTAAAAAAATGTCCTTCATACGCTCTTTTAAACGCCGTATCGGCCATATTTGTGGTAACGCTGGATGTGAGCCAAACGTCAGTTTTATAAAAAAACATGTTTATCAAGAATAACTCTATTTCCACAGGTTGGGTTTTTTGACACTTCTAGGACCAGATGATACCTTGTTAATGCTCTTTGAAACGTATTATATCTAATTGATGTGGGGTTTCAGAGAACCAAGCAAAGTCGAATAGTATAAATTCAAAAGTGTTTCCACTATAACTTTATTTTCATAAGATGGATTTTTGATTTACATGTCTTAAAAAAATGTCCTTTATACGCTCTTTTAAACGCCGTATCGGCCATATTTGTGGTAACGCTGGATGTGAGCCAAACGTCAATTTTTTTAAAAATCATGTTTATCAGGTATAACTCTATTTCCACAGGTTGGATTTTTTGACATTTCTAGAACCAAATAAAGTCCTTTAAATGTCCTTTCAAACGACATCTTAGTCATTTGTGAGGACTCTCAGAATTCGTGGCAAATCGAAAGTAAAAAACTGTTTTTTCAATATATTTCAATTTCCACAGGACGGATTTTTTTTGTAAATATAGTGAAACGTAGGCCTTTTGAAGCTCTTTCAAACGTATTATGTGGCAACCCTGAGGGGCGTCTTTTAAAGTCGTGGCCCAAAATGCCCATTCTCCTTTGTCTAGGCAACCTGCCTATGATTCAGCAAAAAAAGTTGATATAAACAAATTGTGTTTTCAAAATTGAAGTAAATGCACCAAAGTTACGATCAGTTTCATAATTAATTTATATATTTTCAACAAGTAAATATGTAATACTAAAAATAATATGACATATTTTACAGGTATTATCATTCAACTATATATATTTTTTAAATGCCACATTATTGATTTGGCCTCAGTGGCTGTGTTATGATTGGTCCATGGGGTGTGTCCCTCTGATCAAGGATTTCAATGATATCAGAATAATTTTTATAGCATTGATGTACCTTTACGGAATTCTCATTATACAAATGCTATATATGAAGAAATCAAAAACATCAACAATAAGGTAAGTGTTTTTTAAGTTACTTACCTAGTAATTTCCTCTAGTGTTACCTGCATCTTTTCTGCTATATATCATTCGGAATAATATAATATAAACTACAATACTATGAAAGAATAATTATATTTAGCTTACGATCTTATTACATTTCACATTTAATTCAAATAGAATCTTATATGTGAATAAACTTTTCGAAAAATAGGTTGCCTGCAATTTAGACAACAAAAATGTAAGAATTTAAATATTAATAAATATTACAGGCATATCATATTAGCCGTGTCACTAATAGTCGTACCGTTTCTACCGGCAGCAAACGTGTTTTATCCAGTCGGTTTCGTAATAGCCGAGAGGGTTCTGTACATTCCATCAGCAGGGTTCTGCTTGCTCATTGTTATTGGATTGGACAAGATTGTCGAAAGGAGGAAATGGAGAAAGGTAAATCTTTTTGGAGAACTTTTTATGCTATTGCATAGCTTCTATCGCGGGCCTTGAGCGTGGAGACCGAATCCAGAAATTCCGTAACGAAATAACCTAACACTGCGCATGCGTTATTCAGCAAAAAATGCTATGCAATAGCCAGAGTGCCACACGTCTTTTTTTTTTCATTATCTCGTATTATGTGAAACGGAACTAACAGATCCCCAGAGTGGTTTTAGAAGGGCGCTGAAGACCAAGTCCACAAGAGTTAGTGAAATGTCTACAATAATTGCTGCATACTACATTTTTTTTATAAATCTTTAACTTTTGTAAAAAAGACAGCCCGATTAAGTGATTTTTAAAAACAAGTCAATGGATTATGTTGCTGATAAAGATCAATTTTAAGAAAATAGCAAAATTAACTTTTAGTATAACATCATGAAGCGACAGGATGTGCTTTACTACAGAAGTGTTTTTTTTTATTCCAGATAGGCATATCCCTATACTGCTTTCTCCTCGTAGTATTCATGCTAAAAAGCTGGCACAGATCTTTGGAATGGCGCAACGAATATCAGCTGTTCACGAGCGCCTTAAATGTGTGCCCTATGAATGCTAAAGTACATTATAATGTGGCAAAAGCTGCAGATGCGAAACAACAGACTGAATGGGCGTTGGAAGAATATAAAGAAGCTTTGAGGTAAGAAAATTAACCTCTTTTATAGAAAACTAGTAGAAAAGGTAGAAAACTAGTATTGAACGTTTTAGCTATTTTGAATCCCCCCCGACGCAAAAAACGATGGGGTGTTATAAGTTTGGGATGTCGGGGTGTGTCTGTGGCATCGTAGCTCTCAAATGGATTTCAATTTCGTTTCTTCAAATGAAAAATATTCGATTAGTAGAATATAATACACTTTAATAAATTTGAAATTTAAGATGGCAGCCACCACAAAATGACGGATGAGATTTCACAATTTCCTTATCCTGATAGGAAAGGTTTTCACTTGAATTTTTTGATGTGATTGAAATCAATGAAATTTTTAATTTATACTTTTTGTTCCAATATCATTATTAAAAGACTAAGTTGGGCGAAATGCTAGTGTTTAAATAAAGTTAACTTCTTGTTTCAGATTGTACCCTGAATATTATCAAGCTATGAACAACTTAGCGAATTTACTGAAAAATACAAAACAATATTCTGAAGCGGAATTGTACTTGCGAAACGCTATAAGTCACAAGTTAGTCAACATTGTATTGCTATTCCATTTTTAATAGTTTTTGAGTTAAATCGAAACTAACAAACACATACCTTTCCTACGTCTCATATAACGAAATGTTTCATACTCCGAATCTACGTAGCATTATTCTAAACATTAGTACCTACCACAAGTACGAGTTTATGTACAAATAGATGGCGCTCGACGATAGCAAACTCGTACTTTGGATACTGATAACATCTTAATAAAGCCTATTATTTACAGAGTGGATTTTCCTGCAGCCTGGATGAATTTAGGAATAGTTTTAGCCAACACAAAACGATATGACGAATCCCGTAACGCTTATCAAACAGCTCTAAAGTATCGGAAAAATTATCCAGACTGCTATTATAATTTAGGAAATTTGGTAAGTTACATATTAATTTGAGTACTTACTTAAATTTTTATTTCAGTATAGCTACATAATTGTCATGTAGCAAATCATACAACCTAGTGATTTTCCTTTTTTTTTTTACATATATATAAAGTAAAAAAGACATTCATTCTACTATTCTTTAAATTAAACATTCATTTCAATTAATGAGCCTAATAAACCTAGATAGATAGGTAGTACATATTTAGGCCCAAAAAGGGTGACTAACTTTTTAGCTCCCGCTTTTATAATATCAACACTTATTTCGGCTAAACATAATATTTTGTATATATTTTTTAGAACCTGGAGTTAAATAAATCAGAAATTGCGATGGATAACTGGTTTGAAGCAATAAAACTAAAACCGAAACACAATCTAGCTTGGACCAATTTATTGGCGCTAATAGATAACACAGGTCTGTATTTTTGTGCACGTTTCTTGTCTGGTCTTCAATAGTATATGTATACTCACTGTAACCTTTCGGTTAAAGATCAAGGTTAGGTTCCTACCCCCATAATACCAACGGCGGATCCAGGGGGGGAGGGATCATGGGGGTCATGACCCCCCCTGAGCTGGTTCCAGGACTTAGGTGGACCACTAATTGAACATAATTATTTTATTTATCACCATACAGATTTAATGTAACTACATTCCTTCAATATTTAGTTAATTTAATATAATAACTTTGTATGATGGCAAACGTTGGGGATTTATACATTATCAACGTGAAAAGCAGAGCTAATAGGCTAAAAGGTACTTTGATGTGACGATTGGTTTTTTTTTAATTCTACAGGTCAATTTGATAAAGCAATGGAAGTGATACCTAAAGCATTAGCTGAGTTGCAAGATTCCCCGTCAGTAAACTTCGCAATCGCCAATATTTACGGGAAAATGAACCGATATAATGACGCAGAGAGGCACTTTTTGAAGGCTATCGAGCTGTTCGAGAAAAATGTTCAGCCAATACATTATTCTAACTTAGGTGAGAATTAGCATATTACGATCCAGACCTAGTTGCATGTCTATTCTTCTGTCCGGGTCGCCTTCATGTAGCAAGAGTATATTTACCTAATATCTGTCATTTTCACAGAATTTGGACGTTACTTTTTTGATTGAAATGACTATTTTGTGCAAACGACTTGACGGACTAACAACATATAATATGATAATGTTGTTATTTACAGGAGTGCTGTACCATCGCTGGAAAAAATATAAACTAGCCCAGAAAATGTATGAAAATGCATTGAAGATTGACCCTACCTTTCGAAGTGCATTACACAATCTGAAAAGCTTACAGAAACATATAAAATAACATATGTTTGTAAGTTTTTATTTTAATATCAACAAAGAAATAAAACCACAGATATCTGCGTCAAAAGTTTTATTGTTTTCACCTGATTATTACTGAATTTACTAACAATGATATTTCTGTACTAAACACAATACGATTAGGTAAGTATATCAACACTATTTCTGACTTTTAATTCAATATTTACAGATTTCAATCGATAGTCAAACCAATGTTCTTGTATATCTTTGAATTCACTTATTGCGTTCACGCCTATGCGTCACTCTGAAATGCGCTAAGTATAGTTTTAAAGGCTGAAGTTTGCAGAAGTCGGATAATTCACTCGCGCCTCAGAAGCGCCCTTCTCAAACGCCAAGAACCGACGCTCTGAGAGGCGGGAGAACGCGAGTGCTGCAAATGTCAGTGCGGCATCGTCACAGTGAAGTTAGCAGCGAGCGGTTGCAGCGTGTGCTTGATGTCAAGCACCGTGCGAGGATCTCTGAGCGCCGCGGCGGCGTGGGAGAGTTGCAATGCGCATTCTGGAGCGGCGTTGGCCGGTAATGTAGTTAACTCTCGCTCTAATGCTGCCCCCACTGATGTGAGAAGCTCGGAGAAACCGAGAGAGATTGCTGCGCGCCGGAGCCGATTTAGTTCCTGAAAGAATGGTCAGGTTACGTCGGAGAAGTTACTACTGAAATATACTGATTACTGAGCGAACCAAAACTAAAGTAAGGCCGCTAAATTAATAATTCTATTCAGTCGTAAAAAGACCACAGCCAAATATAGGCTACAAGGATAGATTACCACATTACTACTGCCATAAACGGATAGGAAACTTTTCGAACAACACTGCTGATACATACTACTGTGTACCACATAACTCAGTAGGGGTATATAAATTGACGAAAGTGTACCTCAGAACTCAATGAGGACTTATAGATGACTGTGTACCTCAGAACTTGTAATATAGTAAACATAAATTGGTAGCATTGTACCATAACGAGGACAGATAAGTTATCGGCAGTGAAGTAAACATGCACGCTAGGATAGCAAATGCACACACAAATCCTTCATATTAAGTCTGTCTATCTTATAAAAAGGTGACGCAGACTTGATGTCTTGATCTTCTTCTTCGTCGCATTCTTCATTACTGAAAGTCGTGCCCGTCTTGAAATGTCCTAGTAGAGTTGTCGACTGATGTCTTGACAACCGTATGTAATGGTGACATAAAGTCAACGCTAGCTTTTTGTAAGATAGGGGGAATATGTTTAACCATAGCGATAGTATTACCTTGTATAGATGTTGCGTCTTGTCTGGCAGTTTGCGCGCATGCCTCAGTACTTTCTGCACGTCGGCGTGTAACGCGTGTGTGTGAGCCCACGCACAGCCGCCCCCGCCGCTATACGACCGCCAAGATCGGACCGGGAACGTTTCAACTGAAAACATAAATCTGTTTCATGATGTTGCAATTTAGAAAGATTTCTAATAAGTTCATCATCATCATTAACCTATATCAGTCACCTGCTGGACGTAGGTCTCTCCCAATACGCGGTCCACTGAGCCCGGTCTTCGGCTCTTCTCATCCAGTGTTTGCCAGCTACACTACGCAGATCGTCGCTCCATCTCACCGGAGGGCGTCTTACACTACGCTTATTATAAGTTATGGTTTATAAATGTTACTTTCGTTGATATATACGTCTAAGATTGATCAATATTATTAATTTATTATAATCTCACTGAGTAGGTCCATTGTGATTGTACCTCTGATTTACTTCACACAGATAACTTACAGACTAGGTATTACAGAGCTATGTACAAAGGCGAAATTTATCCAAAATACAACGAATTTTATAGTATAAGTTAGCCTGTAAGTGACAATTATAAATGTTTACTGTGTGTGCTGTTGGCGTTGCCTATCAGTAAATAATAAGATAGGTGCGTGCATCAGCTAGTGATGCTAAGAATCTATCTTACCGTCAGTAGTGCCATCTTCAACGGGGCCCAGTTGGTCGAGTGGGCCGAGCCAAGGCGCCGCACTGACTCCCGGTCGCATCACACTCAGTAAGAGGCAAGAGCGACGCGCTCGAGACGCTTCGCACCAAGCTGACAGTGTCCCATACCATTCGGAGCCCAGCAACACTATTGCTGCCATTCCTTCCACCTTGAAAACGAAGGCTAGATACATGAGGTACCTAATAAGTACCTACTTTTTTTTTATGTAAGTGAAATGTTGTTTAGTGGTATGGTAACTAGATCGCTGATAATATGGGTAAGTATTACAATATTTTTATTAAATTATATTTGTTATTCTGTTGTATATGCTATGTTATTGTAAAGTTTCATTACAATTCAGTAGTTTTTGCGCGAAAGAGTAAAACATACATCCACACATCCATCCATACAAACTTTTGCGTTAATAGTAGCTACCTTAAGTGCTCCATGGAGAAGTACAGTAAAACTTGGCACTTTACTTGGATCTGTGATATCTTCTTCATTAGTCGATCCATCTGTGCTTGAACCATCCTATTGAAAAATACAAAAGTAAATTAAATTTATGACGTGACAACGTCTTATAATTCGATAGAGCCGGCTGCACGCACGAAAAAACATGACTCATGCGGCGTTACCTCGCTCTGCGGCGTTCCATGTAATGCTTGAAGTGCAAGCGAGAGCGCGGAACGAGCGACAAAGAAGCACAATCGGCCTTTGCGTTCGTTGTCACGTTCAACTATCGTCAGTAAACCGACTTTACAGACAACCATTTTTTTACGTCAATTTTAATTATCATGAATTTCAATATTGTTTTTTCTTTGCTTTTTCAAATTAGTATGTGAATCAAGTAGTAAGTAATTTTTAGTTACTATTATTAATTGGATATTGTCAAATAAATTACCTTTGTAGGTGTTTTAGGTTCGAAGTTATCTCTATTATTCGTATTGTTTGTTTGAGTTTGGGGTATGATCAAGTGTTTGCTTACTGCTATAGGTGTACCTGTAAAAATATATAAGTATCCTAAGCACACACTGATAGAATTATAAAGATTTATGAATTTAGAAATAGGTTCTGGTATAAAAACAGTAGTATTCTACCAGTCATCTAGTTTGAATAGTACAAGCTATGCTTAGTCTGGGTCTAGATAGCATGGTGGGTGATGTGTAAAAAGTTCATGATTATTTATTTCTTATTATTATTTTTGTTATTTTTCACGGTGGGAGAGACCCAGCAGTGGGTCAAGTCAGGCTGTGGATGATGATGTTGATTATTTTTTATGCTGTTAAATCTCATCTTCCATTTACCTAATTCCTGTTGCGTAACAAATCCAACTACATGTATTTGACTAGCGAGAGAATGTGACTCGGTTTGGTTCTCGTCCGGTATTGGTTGGGGCGGTGGAAACAATTGAACGCGACTCTCCAACTGCCCACATTTGAGAGAGCACCAAAACTCTTGGTACTGTTGCTCGCATAACCGCGTCATTGCTGTTATAGCCTGAAAAATTATAAGAATAATTTTCTGGCCATCCATTACGTCGCACTTATTTCGTAATGTCACATTATGCAATATTAGTTCTCTTAAATTGTGACGTAACTTATGACAAATTTATGAAAACAAGCAAAGCAACCCAAAACACTACCTATGACAATTGCATTGCACACTGAGCATGTTGACTGAAACATTTCCTCTTGTGCCTGTCATTCTGAGGCAATTTCGGTTTATATGCCTATAATTTTAGGCACTTACAATCAGAACACATCTGTTTAATAGGTGTTTTATTTGACAATTATAATAAGCTTTGTTCTATAGTTAGGCTGTATTTGACACAATGTGTAGCTAGGCCGGCCATTTCACACATCACACTCAAGTGATGTTTAAGTAAGAATAATCATACTTACACCCGGTACAGAGAGCTGATCTGGGCAGTAGATAGAACCCCGCATGACTGCAGTGCTTGTGCTGCCGTTTGAGTTTGTGGACATGTCAATAATCTTCTGGTACAGTGGCATAGCTGAAACATTGTTTACTTTACTTAAACAATTGTAAAACTTAAGTTTTCAAAGTAATGCTTAGTTTGAGACTAGATGTTATAACTAGAGGCATGTTTCGGCATTGTATGGTTAGCCTGTATAAAAACTATAAATTATATATAATTTTTAAAATCAGCATTTTCAGTTTATTTGTTACATAGAAAAAACCAAACCTTATCTTTTTTTTATTCAGCCATTGTCATCCCACTGCAGGGCAGTGGCCTCCTTTCCCACAAAACTTTATATTATTATAGTGTAGATAAAAATATCATATCTTACCCTGTTGGAGACAAGTGTCATGTGGTGACACTATAGGGACAATGTGTATTTTTGCAGGGTATGAAGGTGGTAGCGGCAAAGCTTGTAAAATACGACCTCTCCCTAATGGACCAACACCTGCACTGCCATCTGTTATCTATCGAAAATTACTTTTTATTAAAAGTAAACAGACATTGAGTAGCAGTGTGACTCAGTGGGATAAAAAATCCCACTGAGTTACAGTGTGACATGTTTGGAACTCACCAAAATGTAAGATTCATGTTAGGTTACCACTAACCTCTGTCACATTACTCTCTGGTTTTATTTTATATGAATAAAGAGAATTATTTTTTAAAGAATAAGTTTTATTATTTGATGCTCTACTTTATTGATTTAAAGTAGAGCGTCAAATAATAAACTTAATATTGCTGAGGTTAGGTAAGCTACTTAAAAAAAAAATGAATTTATTTCAGACTTTGTAATACTTTTGAAACTCACAATTTTAATTGTAGAGTTCCTCAAGTGACTGATTATGTCTTACCAGAATTATCTGAACTGGTGTTTGATATCCCCACTCATTTAAGATCACTTGATTGACTCCAAGCAATGCATTCTCAATGCATGTTTTGTCACCCTCTTCCAAGTGTGGTAGTTTGTTTCTTATGCTATCATAGTCCCGAGTAAACGGAACTACCACTATAAAAAATAATGTTATATTGATACATGTATTTTTAAACGCGATATAAAATTCTACTGCTTGAATTATTATCTTATTTTGAAAGTTATTGAGCCTAAAACTTTCAGGTATTGGTCTGCACTCGCTTACTTTGAAAAAGTTTTCTAGAAAGTTTTTAAGTAGACCAAATCTTAAAAGTAGATCTTACCTTCATAGCCAGACGAAAATGTCATCAATGCAACATACTCCAACTTGGCGTGCACATTCAAGTGATCCAAAAATGTATTGATTGCAGCAGATGCAATGGAATGCCTCGTATGACTTTCAGTAGCATCAGGCAATGGTACAGGTCGCAACATCGATAGCGACACATCGAGTAATAATAATGTAGGCATTTTTAATCACTTTTTGATAAATAATTACGAGCTGATACTATAAATCTTATAACGCCGCTCGTTTTGCACTTCGCATCGCAACGCAAACACAAGGTAAATCAAAACAAATACAAATTTGACATTGACAGTCGTCTTGAAATTACATTGACACCTGATCCATAAGCCTATGTTTCAAAGCAATGGAGGTAATCAGGGGTATGTTCAAAAACTACGAAATCTTTTTTTGTCTAGGTAGATAAGGCTAATAAGGCTTTACACATATCTAAAAGCGTTTTTCATGCGTTACGTCACTGACAAAATGTTGGTTGAAACGATTTAGTGGACTGTTCAGGCTCTTTATGAATTCGGGGGTTAAGCCTATGATGTATCGGATCCTACTCGATTTAGGATATTAAGTAGTAGATAGGTGGTAGATTAGATAGTAAATACCTGGGTAATATTAACAAAAATGGAGGATAATATTGATATTAACAAAATCCTAGAAAGCCACGAAGATTCCGAGCAATTTGAGTTCAAATAC
The DNA here is from genome assembly GCA_932527185.1 of Ecliptopera silaceata. Classification (NCBI taxonomy): domain Eukaryota; kingdom Metazoa; phylum Arthropoda; class Insecta; order Lepidoptera; family Geometridae; genus Ecliptopera; species Ecliptopera silaceata. Next base: position 6,025,299 of record OW052193.1, on the reverse strand, counting down.
AATTTTATCAACACCCCTTGGGATGACCGTTCCAATAAAAGCAAAGTTGGAATTGTAGCTTTGCTTAGCGCTATTTTTACTGCAACAATGGCTTGCATTGTCAACAACTTCGTAATGCATTACAGAGGGTTTCCAACCAAGCAGATGAATCAGAGCGAAATAAGTTGTTTCAGAGTGAAAATAGAGGATTATCGTTATGTGGCACGAATTCATTCTGTATCATCCATGGAGCTACTATGCGTGGGTGCGGTAGTTAGCTCGACTTCAATTTTAGCTAGTGGGGTTTGCGTGAAGTCTGGACCTATTCGAGTTCTTGTAGGAAGTCCTACAGAGTGAGTTCTATTATGATTAAAGTAGATTGATAGGCTGCAGCTACTCATACAATTCCTGTGGTGTACCTACTGCGTACAATATCTTACAGGACACTTCCTCAATGAAATATTGCGGTAAGTTAGGTAGAGGTAACGAATCGCAAAAAAAAAACAGAAGGTGGGTAGGTAGATAAGGTAGGTAGGTATATATTTACTTTGGTATTTAATTTTATGATTTCAGTCCACACTGCAAAAAAGGGTTCACAGTCGACACCATCAAACAAGTAAGCCACGATAGTGTCGTATCCCAAAAACTGGTGCTGCTATCAAGTTTTGAAGATATGAAACAATGCACTAATGTCATCCGCATCGGTACTAATTTAGATTGGGAGATGAAGGTCTACATTATTGGAAGACCTTTGAGTGTTGGAAGAACTTTGTCCCGTCAGTTGGTAACACTGGCCGGAAAGGATTTCATGGCTTCAGGCGGGATGAAGAACTTAAATACTGATAATACGATTTGCGTGAAGGACTTGGGGCAGTGTCCAGTGGGGGTCGGGGACCTTCTGGTGCAGAACGGAGTTCTGTTTGGGGTGGCTGCAACTAGTGTTCACTCCTCGGGTAGAAATAAAGTGGCATGCTTTGCTGATTTGGAGGTCGTTTGGGGTCAGTTGAAAGAGCTGGATTCTGAAATAAAAATGTGAATGTTACCACTCGATATCATATTTTTAACATGTATTTTTATCTACTTCGTACATAATTGATATCTTACGTACGTACCTACCTAAGTGTTCATAAACGTTGAACACTTATAGTACTACAGGTACTACTACGCTACTAGAACTACTGTTACTAAAAAGTAGGTACTTAGTAGATAATACAGCTGGTTTTAAGCGATTACATTAGCATAATTGTAGGTACTAAGTACTACTATAATCATACTATAATCATTGATACCCATTTTTACTGCATTACCGTAAAGGACGACTTCGTAATGGACATGCTCAGTGGTTAGGTAATCGCAGAGATAACCAACTATGTACTTACCTAAATAAAAATCTTTAACATAAAAGTATTTAGGTAAATAAAGTACCTACCCAAAGTTTCAAATAGTCCGAGAATGAAGATTCTTCCGTCTATGGCGTCTCGACATGACATGCAGCGAGCCAAGATCAGTTTCCTCAGGTCCAGCAAATTGCTTCCAATCACCGCTGCTGATATACAAAGCCAGTAATAGCGCTATAGCCAGCACTGCGCAGATCGCGAGGCCATTAGGAAACTTGTTTAATCCTCTTACTGCCTCTTTGATGGGCATTTTTCGAGACGACATTTCTGAAGATTGAAGGGATTTGCTGAAGTTTACCTGAGGACGGGTTTAGGTAAATTAAATTATTATTTATCTCATCAAAAGATTAGTAAAGAAATATCATTAAAAGTGCTAGAAGATATACTAACAGCTGGTTTCTGAAACGTAATTTTATTTTTTGGTTGATCAACGTTTCAGAAAACGGCCGTAAGTTTACTAATTTTGTGTTAATGATAATATGAGATGGAGATGTTTAGGCCCTATAGTTTTTATACAATTAAATGATGGCACAAACCATCAATCGTTCAAACTATTTGACTATAACAATGCCTCACTGAACACATCTGCTGAGGCTTTCGAACTCGAACAATGCAATGGAAGCATACTTTGCAAGAAATAAATAAGGCTGCTTCTCAGGAGTCTCTCTAAAGCTCTCTTAATCTGTGGTCAGTAGTTTACCTACTTATATCTGAAGACCGTGATGACCAATGGATGTTTATGGTGTCGTTGTGGAGTGGATATTTTCTATAAAGTTTCTGCGATGAAAAACGCATGCGAAGAAATGAAATTTGCTAAATGACTTTAAGTCGTTCCGGCATGAAAATATGGCTAGCAACGTGTCACTTTTAGGAAGACCAGTCTAAACCTATTCGAACGTGCGTATGTATAATGCATTCGTTAGGTTCGGGCTAAATTATAATAACCCATTAATATCTCGTCATGCGGTCGATTGGATGTCAAACGTTGAACTGTGATTTTCCACAGGGTTGGGTGCTGTCACCACGACTACATTGGTGTACCAAAAAGGCTCTGGCGTTCACAATTAAAATGTTAATTTACGTGGTCGCTATCAGCGGGTCGCGCGTCATACGATTCAGGATGGTAGCTAGAACGAGTAATATTTTCACCGTTTCTATTATTTTAACTCTAATTTTAACATTGTGCGCTAGGGGTCGTGGGGCCCCCACCAAAAATAAACGTTCGTGTGAAAGTCAACATTAATGGTCGCGTGGAATTGGCACCTAGAAACACCTAGTATATAAGACGATTCTAAATGATTCCTGTGATTTTACTGAATAAACTTTTATTGATTTTAATTTGATTTTGATGTATCTATGTTTGGGTGTTGATATTTGTAGTAATATGACTAGCATACGATTAAATGATTAATTAACTTAGTTGTTTCAATAAACGATTCTCTTGTCTCTATCACAATGTGTCTCTATCACTCGTCTTATCACACTCTTTCTTGCCGTAGTTTTCTATACCGCGTAGCACTTGACGTAGCACACTCTTCCATGGCGTAGCACTTTTTACCGCGTAGCACTAGACGTAATTCAGCGTAGCTCTCAATGTGGGCTACATTGAGAGTATTTTTTATTTATTTTTAATATCTATCCTAAATACAACCCTTTGCGGTAGTAGGGTTCTACCATGCATGCATACCCATATGGTACCCTATTACTTTCATCAGCCTACGACACCGACCTTTCTCTAACGATAATGGACGGATAATTGAAGCACTTATGAACTACAATGAAGGTCTGACAATCTGTTAGTTCATAAGTAGAGATTTTAAGGATTTATCTACCATCTGATGATAAGTTTAGAAACGTTCTAGAAAAAGAATGAAGTATATAAAGTGAATAAAGATTTCGATACGACTTCCACCACACTTGTCTTCGAACCCGGTGGTTTTTCTGTGTCTTAAATATTTTAAAACATAATACGTATATTACTTACTCTATCTTATTGGAACATTATTGTAAGTAGATTTAGTAGTATGTAAAACCTAAGATTATTTACATAAACTTTTTATTTTATATCATTGTTTTGATAGAATAAGCCACAGATAATGGAAATTTCCATTATAATCATTACTTCTTTTTCTTCTTTTTTATGAGGCTTCTACCGGTCAATACGACAGGCAATTCTGCCAAAGTCAAGTGTTGGGAAAAGAGTTCCATGATCCGGAAATGTTTTTTTAATTGGCATGAGTCAAAATTGTTTCACTGCGATAACACAGAGTATTGTGTAATGACTACGATGATCAAACTTCTTGACTAAAACTGCTTCATACGCTAAACGAATTTGTACGTTGTTTTAATACTTTCATTCGTATTGACATTGGCAAAATATTCTGTCACAGACCAGATGAGGGCATTGTATAGACAAACAAAAATAAGAATAGGTAAGTACTTATTTTTGGTCAAGTTTTGTACGCACATTTGTACGAGTTAAAATGAAAATATATGTATACTTACATAAAACTGTATCTGAGTATCAAGTCTAATACGTAATCATAATCTAATACTTCGATAATTCCTTCTTCTTAGTACCAACACATCTAAGGACTCTTCACAGGTAGTATCTACCACAGGTACGTTCGCACACATGAAAGTTCGCACACAGAGATTTTAATCTACAGGTTTAACTATGATAACGGTTTGACTCGTTTAGTCCTAAGTAAACCCCTGCACACCAGTAGGTACCCCAAGTACGAGTCTGTGCTCACACGGATCGCAGACGCGATCGCCGAGCGCCACCGATTTTGGCTGGATACCCAAGCAATGTCCTTAGCACATTTCTTGAGAAGCTTGTATCTTCATATAAAATAGGTAGTAATCGGCGAACGCGTCTCTGCGATCCGTGTATGCACGAACTCGTACTTGGGATACAGCCTAGGCCTTCTCGTTACCAACTGGATTTATGAATACTTACCTGGAGCTTAAGTTAAATTATTTATTCATACATCCCTTGTTTCATAGTTATATATATCTAAACAATGTGGAAGGTACTCGGGGAGAAGGGTCTCAAGAAATATTAGGATTATTCTTTACAAACTTCACAGGAAGATGAATGAGAGAATTATCTTTTGCGAAAAGAGCCTGCCCAATGTAAAATATATTATTTTGGAGCGATAATCTCTTTGTTACGTGATTTAGGTATAATTTAGGCAGTTATTCATTTTATTACAGTACCTACTTTATTTTAATCTAGTGTTTTCTTATTTATGGTGGTTTGTTTCAATATCAATTTCATGTACTTATTACGTTTAGACAATTTTACAAACTCAAACTACGGGCTCTTTTGTCGAATAAAATGAAATAGGAATAATCATGTATTGTGAATAAAAAATTTACATTTAATTATATAACAAATATTACATTTAATTGAGCAGATGCCTATTCACATGATGGACTATAAAGGCGTTCATTTTTAAAATGGATATCTTCAACTTTTTCCGGCATGAAGTTGCAATGCAAATTTAAATAGGTGTTTGATCCTCGTTTGAGTCATTTATACTCAAAGAACACTTAACTGCTCAAACGGGAAGGAAATTTCCACTGGGATTATGGCTGATCGCCGGATAATAATGACCTATAGGATCAACTCCGCGTTTTAATATTAATGAGAATGTGATCTATGATTCTCAATAAAAAATATTAATTGCTGTCTCCTCCCGTAAACAATTCCGTCGAGACGAGTCATTGACATAAAAAACTGCCTATACTCAGATAGATAGATAACAGACATATAATTGAAATAATAATGAAACTTATTATAATTTACATACTTTCCAAAGAGAAGCAAAACAAAAGAACGTAAAGTTTAGTTTTAGTTTACCCAGGATATTTTTTTGACTTAAATTGTTTGAGAAACATCAAATAAACTGTGATCCAAAATTCACATATTTGACATATATTTTCTTGCACCCTCATCTGTAGGAATTTATAGGGTTAAAAAATTTAGCTGTTGTAAAAAAAAAAGAAGTTTTATTAAAAAATACCTAACAATATGAATTACTTACTTTAATAATATTTTGCATACATTTGCAGAAGAAAGGTACACAAAACTTAGAATTTAATTAAGTAACCAGTCAGAGAAATGAGAAGCATTTTAATCTTTTATAGTTTTATGGAAAGTTTAAGTGAACATCTGTATTAAAACCGTTCTTCACTGTAAAATAATATTCATGAAAAAAAACTAAGAGATCTCTAAAAATAATAAAAACTCACTATTCAAATATTATTATTTATTATAAAAGTACGCACAGACTCACTATTCCAAAGTGCGATACTAGAATTATTGACGAGGAAGTAGAATTTTGTTGAGATTCTCCGATTCTAAAGACTGCTATTTCACTTTAAATCTGCTTCTAATAAAATAAAATAAAAATGTACTTACCTAAATTAAATGTTACGTGAATACAATAAATAATAATGTTCATATTTATTTTTCACCCAGACTGTCTCTGTTTTTTTTTTATTATTTGTGTAGGTACTAAAAATTTGTACTTATATCAATTGCATAAGTAGGTAATACATAATTCTTCTAGTAATACATAATACACAATATCCTTGCTTAAGCGGTGTTTAATGTTCATCTACCCATTGAGATAGAGCCATCAAAGATAAGATCGCGCAGTCAAAGAAAATGAATACCAGCTAAGATAATTTAAGGATAAGGGATTTTTATTTAAATATTTACACTTGGTCTTATTAACCTTTTTGAAATACCTACAATATTTTTAAATGGATTGTAAAATGTATATTGTGAATATTTCAAGTCAGCCCAACGCGTTGCTCTAGTTTAATTTTTTTGACCTATATTGGGCAATAAATATTGCTGGGCAAAAGTCTCCAACAAATTCCTCCATTTCTCTTTCGCTTCTTCCCATCACTTCTTTTCGACGCCGTGTAGATCCCACTTTGAATTAAAAATTGTATCAAAATTCAGAAAATCATTGTACGTAGACTTTCAGGCAGGGCCGTCTTTACCCGGGGGTGCAAGGGGTGCGGTGCACCCGGGCGCGGAGCGCCCGGGGGCGGAGCGCCCGGGGGCGCCTGCCGAGCGCTAATTAATGAATATTTAGATATTTCATTGAACTTAACGCCATTGCACAGTTTCATATACAGGTTACGACAAACACGTATGCGCAAAAAAAAAAAATTGTCATGCCAAAAAGAGTGTTGACCTTTGACACATTGCCGCCCGGTTGCCCGCACTTGAAGCAAAATGATCTCTAAGTCAATAAAGTGTAAGTTCATTTAAAATGGGCGCGCGGCGCGGCACCTGTGCGTCTGTCATCATAGGCGAGTAATTGCGCCCTTTGACATAGCCGTCTTAGTCCAGTCAAAATAGACATTCCAGCTTGCATTAATTCCCAACAAGCTGGATTTTTGTACAGATCAGATACAGATCATTACAAATGATATGTCAAAAGTCCCCATCGATCCCGCTTGTGCGTTGTTTTTTATTCCAGGTTAAAAGTCATAAATTTGCGTTTTTTGCGTATATCTCTGAAACAACGAGAGCTATCGAAAAATGGTTCAGGCAAAGTTTGTAAATCGTAAAATTGTCTACAAAAATATTTCAACACTTTTCTTCTACAAAGCATCGCTTTCGAGATAATATAGTGACTTTAGACCGCAGGAACATCATCGAAGATGATGCGTTTTTTTCATTTCAGCCGTTTTATCTGCTTCATTGCCACAGAACAAACAGTATTTTTGTGCAGGCCTTGAATACGTCATTACAAATGATATGTCAAAAGTCCCCATCGATCCCGCTTGTGCGTTGTTTTTTATTCGAGGTCAAAGGTCATAAATTTGCGTTTTTTGCGTATATCTCTGAAACAACGAAATCTATCGAAAAATGGTTCGGACAAAGTTTGTAGATCGTAAAATTGTCTACAAAAAATACCTCAACACTTTTCTTCTACAAAGAATAGCTTTCGAGATATAGTGACTTTAGACCGCAGGAAAATCGTCGAAGATGCTGCGTTTTTTTCATTTCAGCCGTTTTATCTGCTTCATTGCCACATAACAAACAGTATTTCTTGAAATTTACTGAAAGGGGTGATGGGTTCGATGGGTTAGTCCACCTCGTACTAGAGTACGAGGCTACTGTTTGTTCTGTGGCAATGAAACAGATAAAACGGCTGAAATGAAAAAACGCAGTATCTTCGACGATGTTCCTGCGGTCTAAAGTCACTATATCTCGAAAGCGATGCTTTGTAAAAGAAAAGTGTTGAGGTATTTTTGTAGACAATTTTACGATTACAAACTTTGCCTGAACCACTTTTCGATAGCTCTCGTTGTTTCAGAGATATATTATGCAAAAAACGCAAATTTATGACCTTTGACCTCGAATAAAAAACAACGCACATGCGGGATCGATGGGGACTTTTGACATATCATTTGTAATGACGTATTCAAGGCCTGCACAAAAATTCAGCTTGTTGGGAATTAATGCAAACTGGAGTCATAATTTTAGTCTATTTTGACTGGACTATCTGCAGTGTAAAAGAAAACCAGGGCGCAGGCTGAGCCCCGCACCCCGGTGCCGAATAGACTTAAGACGGCACTGCTTTCAGGAAGTATTCGATGTACTTTGTTTCAGCAGGTCACGTGCCCAGACGCACAGGCCTTGAGAGGTCATTGTCGATTCATGATCGATAATCATTACCTCATAGAAACACAGTAAACATACTTACCTATATAACTACGTATCCAACTTGGTTTTTTATCCTCATCATTATGTTACCAAAAGGAAGGCCCCAAAGGAAATTTGATAAACAAACTAAAGAACACAATAATTAAGTCACTTCAGATTTATTAGAGAATAAGAAACATATAATGGACACCTTCTTAGTATAAGCTACGAGTATGCTAGCAAATTAAGTGAATAAAAAAATACTCATAGTAAACACTCATGTTGTGGCTAGATTGTAATTATATAAGGTAAAACTATTATTATTGCCCTTACCTCGCCCCACTCCTATCATTCGTTAAGTTTGAATCTACTTCTCTCACATTCATATCTTTACCTGACAATTATCAAAAGAGGACCAATGTAGCAGTGCAACAAACCCAAAATCTTAATCTCAATCAGAAAAGTGTTCTTGGTAAACCCTATCAAATAACATATCTAGTACATGGAGGTACCTACAGTTTAGCAACTGCTATAGGTAAACATTTTCCTGATACTCGCAAGAATTTCCGATATTTTCAGCTGACTTTTAAGGTAGGTACCGTATTATGATAATTATTATGCTTATTAGCGTTACTATACCTGGCACCAGTACAGAGTAAAATGCGCTAACACATGTCTACATCTAAAACTGTAATAATAATTAAGTGAGATAGGTAAATAAACTCATTTTATTCCAATGTTTATGTTTATGAACGTTTTCATTTGCTGAAGCGAGCTCCCAGTTGTAAAGTTAAAGAGCGGTATTTATTTTATGCGGAGAACACGATCAGTACCCCAAGTACGAGTTTGTAAACACACGGATCGCAGAGACGCAATCGCCGAGCGCCACCGATTTTGTATGGAAATCCAAACAGCGCCCCTAGTAGACTTTTTGAGAAGCTTGGATTTCCATACAAAATCGGTGGCGCTCGGCGATTGCGTCTCTGCGATCCGTGTTTGTACAAACTCGTACTTGGGGTACTGAACTTCAGTAGAAATATTTATTTTATTTGCTATAATTTTATTAGCATAACGTTTTTGCATGTATAATTCGATGCAGCGAAAATTCTGCATCGAGAGATGTCTAGTACCGTCGAGAGTCAGATTTGAATAAATATCTAAGCTCTGATAAACCGAAATTAAATGTTTTTATCGAACAATGTTTTTATAAATTCTCTACCTTATTAAACACATGAAGAGACAACATACCATGCTATTTTAAAGCGAAGCCATAAGACCTAAAGAAAGGCATACAATCAGCTATCAGAAATGACTAGACAAATTGATACATCTGTTTTACCGAAAACATTAAACTTGTTTTAGTACACAAGTCTCCAGCACGCAACATGTCCTGCAAATGGAAGAGTATAGAGGTCACCGTATAAAATGTTTAAAGGTTCATAAAGTATCAGCACTTGCGGTTTAGCGGGTCTCAGGCCAAACTATGATTTATACCAAGATAAACTCAATACCAGGGATAAATCTCCACTTCAGTAACGAAGGTAAGCTTTTAACTTGTGATGTAAATCACTTCTATCGCAATTGTTCGCGATACTTTTATGGACTTTTTCAGTGTGCATGGGCGGGCCCTTGAGTCTTATCTAGTGCCGTAGTGTTATTTATTCTGTGTGGGAAAGTCTGAACCTTCTCTTCCAAGGGTTTGCTAGTAATTTATGATTCGAATAATATAAAACGTGATACTAAGATTCTTGAACGTAATCTTCTTTTATAATGCGGTCAGCCAAAGAGTGGAACTCGTTGCTGGCGTCTGTGTTTCCAGAGTCCTATAATTTGGATATTTTTAAGAGACGAGTGAATGGGTATCTTCTAGGCAAGTGTGCTACATCGTAGACCGCATCGTCACTTAACATCAGGTGAGATCGCGGTCAAACGCTTGCCTGTAAAAAAAAACGTAATAATAAAAGGAAGGAATATCTACACTGCGCGGTGACACTGCAACGTTCGACAGTCGTGCTGGCGTAGACTCAAAGTGTGATTACGAATATGATGATTTATTCAACTTTGTCCCCAATTTTAAAACCAACTTGTTACAATCACATCCTTTTTAACCCGGCGTCAGCACAGTCAAAATGTGCAACAACGACAGTAGGGTTGGGTCGACAGGACCCGTATAAGAAAACGCCATAATTACAAAAGTTAAAATAAATTTGGTTTGTGGTTGTACTATCTGTATAATACGATTATCGTTATAGGTTTTGAGTAGAAAAAAAAAACAACATGATACGAAACTATCTTTTTAATTACTTTTTTATAAAAGTATCACAAATAAATAACAAAATAGACAACCTCTGTCTTAAAGTAATAAAATTTTAACAAAACACACTTTTTTCTACAATATAAACTCATTTGTTACATGGTAATCAAGTAATTAATAGACTAATAATATAACACCATTTGTATCAGTCTTATACGTCAGTCATGGTATCCTTATCATTTGCGCAATCTCGGCAGTACATTTAGGATAGTACAATTTTCGTATTCGGAGTCGGATTCTTGCAAAATACTTAAAATTCGCTGCCGTTCACGTTCTTCGATATTCATAATTGCAAAAGTTCTGAAAATAACAAAATAAACAATATTATAAAACCAAAAAACATTTTTTAAAACGGCGCAAAATTACGACACGAATAGTATGGTTGGGTCATATTTACCTTTTTCGCGTTTGACCGTGTCTATCATCCGCTGCGGCCGCAACACGACTTATTGGCGATATCCCGCACTAAGTGGGGACTGTTAGCTCCAGCTACTGAGAAGTTTGGCAACGTCGCACACAAATTCTAAGAAACACGCTCATTTGAAAACTGCTCGGGTCAAATAGACCCAACTGTGCGAACGCCGGGTTAAAATAGTTGTTGTTTCTCCATAATAAACTATTTTGTAATTTTTTAATCTAACATGCCGTGGTTGTCTTGGATCTACGATTGATAAGCTTCGTCACTTAGAGTGTGATTGATTTCCACTACTCTTGATTGAATGGAACCTGTTGAATACATAGATACTTATATCTTTACATTGTCGCAGCAAAATATTAATATGACTTATGGTGTAGTGTAGTACAAAATGATTAGTAGATAAGTAATTAATGATGATTACTTATATGTAGTATAATTGCGTGAAGCTAAAAGCTTATCTATTTCAATTATAAATTGCAATATTTAATCTATTTCAATGACGACTTAGAACTGAACGCTCCAACGCTTCATGAAAAATTGTGCCTTTATCTTAAATTCTAAGAAAGAGATTAAAGTTTTCTTGTATGCTCTATATTGATATTCCGCATATTTTACGAGAGTTTCTATTGTAATGTGTATATGAAGTTGATAGGAGAAAATTAATGTAAAAATTGAAGATGATGACGGTTGCGGAGGCGGTCATTCAAAGAGTGACATGAATGGTGGTGGCGCATGCGTGCAGAGCCGGCTCTCAGCAAGATATAAGCGCGAAGAGCGATACCATTGCCACACAACATTGGCGCGCCTAAACCATCCGAGAGAAGGAACCGACTATATCTAAATATATTTAATAAATTCACCAATAAGTTTAATAGTGAGTGGTGACCGAGTTGTATAGTGCACGCGTATTTTGCCCCCCTGAACATTCTCCGCGAACTTTCAGTTAGTTGTTCGGAAGTTTTTGGCGGCGTCGCACAACTTAGTGTTCCGAGGTAAGTGATATCAAACTATATTATAATTTAATATTATCCGACATGTTTCAGGATAATTCCTGAAATTATATAATTGTGATTATAATAGTAGTACAATTTTTTTTATAAAATAATGATTAAATAAAAAAATATAAGTAAGTAAGTAAGTATGTATATTTACAACGAGAAACCTTGAATGGCTAGTTTCGAAACTTTTTAGAAAATTTAAATTCTAAATATTCAGTAAGTTGTGTCATATTAATAATAGAAAATATTTATGTAACTGTGTAAGAATAAATACAAAATAATACACAACAGATATACTTTATCTCTCGAGTACTAGTAAATACAAAAATTATTTAAAAAAAATTTTTGGAACACGTACATTTTCATGTGAGATTTCTTTATTCAGCAATTCAAAAGTCAAAAAACTTCCGAGTTCCACAATCACAAATAATTTAAACGAAAATCGATATCTATCTTCAAAAATAATGAAATGAAGACAGGCATCACAGGTCATCTTGTCAGGTCAGCTTTCCATACTTAGTGGGGTCACACTCACACCCCACCGAGAACAAATATTTGCGTGCAAATATTTGTACCTCGTCGTTACTACGCATTTTTTCAGCTATCTTCTTCCCATAAAACAAGTTTCCATAAATATTTATCTATTTCTGTTTGAAGCATAAATTAGTGACAGTTTATCGATATAAGTATGTTACCGCATACACAATTTATAAATCCAAACACCATGGTTTAGGTATTATCGTATTTGCTTATTCCAGCGAACAAAATTCGTATCAGCAAATTGGGTTAGAGGTGTCATGGAACACGGCGTAGTACGTAGAATTTGTCGCAATTTCATAACTTTCCTTGTTAATGCCATACCAGCGGGGAAAACAAGCTCAGTTAAAAATATTTTTATACTTTTTAACCTTCTATATATGTAGATGTCAAGCTCTGCTTAGCTTGGGGCTAGATGATGTTGTGTGGATTGTCCAGCATTATTTATTTATTTATGTATGTTTGCCAATTACTCGAAGACGCCCGAACGAATCAGAACATTCTTTTATAAAATTTTATCAACTTCAAATTTAAATGGGGCGCCTAATTTTCAATTAGATATAAATAATGCTATTTGATAATATTTGTCGATGTCGATTGAAGTTTTCTTTTTGTAATAAAAAATACTTGTATGGGACAGTAATTTACAGTAGGCATAGGTACAACAAGTTATTCGGAATAGGTACTTAATACAGTATAATGTATTATAGCAAATATAAGAATTACCTATATCGCTGAGATTTGTGTAAAAATGATTAAGTAAGTGTTTGAGATCGGAGCTCGTTCCGTTCTTTGTTAAATTTAATGTCATCAATAAAAACGCTAAGGCAAACTACGATAGGCTGAATGGACTAAACTAACAACACGTTCTTACCCTCTCTACAATACAAATATTAGGTCTAGATATTGCGCAATATTTCTGAAAAATAATTACTTGTATCAAGGTTGAGTCAGCATAAAAAGTGGCTCACACTAAAATCTGATTGAATTATTGGTTCTGCCTAGTAAAATATTGTAGTAGTTACGATATCAATGTCGATTTTTCACATCTTCATTACAATGCCGTAATAAAATTTCAGCTCACTAGGAATTTTTCCGCAGATGAAACCTAAAATGACTGGACTATTGTCTGACTGAACTGAATTAAGAACTGTGGGTAATGTTGTGTACCTACCTTATTTTGTTTTTTTTCTAGATTGCTATTTAAGCGCATTTGCAATTATTTGCACTCAATATTTCATACATACAAAATAAATTTAAATACATACCAAAAGATAATAATAAGTACATTTAATTATTGATAGCAATTAATTTCTTACTATAACTGTGTTCCATCTAAAATGAAGAAAACGTTTATTAATTTTGATGCTCATTTCTTAATATCAATCTTCATTTTATTAGTATTTTAGGTAGGCTTTGATGCTATTAAGTGACAAATGAGAAATAATTAAATAAGATTATCTCTCTTGGGTCGTATAGAATAATTTGTACCCCTACATTAATATATTAGAAAACTTAAGCAGCCTTTACCTGATACAGAGAGGCATCTTATTTATGCTCCAACGGAATTACAGTGCTATAATTATGCCAAAACACAGATTAGTTTGATGCTACGCATTGCAACACTAATGTCTATATTAAAAGTAAAAAAAAAAACAAAACAAACTTTCGATGGTTGATTCCAGAAAAAAAAACACACAATTGTTTAAACCAGGCTATGTTCAATTTTCAAAAATGCAAAGCCCATTCATACTATGTAAGTTTGTGTGCCTACGTGCTCGAGTCTAAATGGCCAGAAAACTTTTGTTTAGTCTGCGCTTACTGTGTACATACTCAAAACAATTAGGGCTACCTAACGAGTAAACTAAAACTATAATGAGTTCCTGAAACCACAATGTGCAACAATATCTAGTCTTTGTTGCATGATCACAAAGTTTACAAAATACATGTTACTCACAACATTATCTATCAAAGGATATCAGTATCCTCCTTTTCCTACACAATCTCAAATTAAGGGTACATTTTGTGACGTAAGACATAATAACGGCTTTCTGTTTATGCCAGATGCAAGGAAATAATTCTGAAGAAGCTACATAGTTGAATAATACGTCGTTGAATATTCGTAGTCACTGTAACTAAGTATTGTGATTCATTAAAAAGGTCGCGCAATAGGCTTCAAAAGTGTACCTACCTATTCAATCCGTGTTTATTTAGATGTTTATAAACATTTTTTTTTTAATAATAATACATAATAACTTTATTCAGTAAGTAAGGTCTTACAAAACACGTAACATCTTAAATGTAAAAATTATGTGGACTTATTGTGGACCTGAGTCTAAAATTTAAGCATTTCGCTAAGCCGGGGCTTGTGTAGAGACAAAAGGTTATCTACTATTCTCGACTGGTGCTGTAATACAATGCCATACAGTATTTTATTAAACTTCCCTGCGAGAAGGAAATTCGCATTATAAAACAATAGCCAAAACAGAATGTAAGTTGGAAACAAATAAGAGCAACCGGCCGGTAAGTGGGTTCCGATGAAACAAAGGGAGGACTTGTGACGGGGTTTGAATAATTACTGCAAGTCGGGACACGGCTGGCTATTCTCCTGTTATCAAAACTTCAGACCGAACTTGGTATCAACAGCTTTTATCTGATTGACTTATAATTGGACGGACAAGAGAACAATTGAACTTGTTGTTTTGAGAGATATTTCGTATCATTAATTGTTTGCTAACTGCGGACAAAAAGTCAAAGTAAAGTCTTTGCTGGTATTTAAATTTAGATGAAAGATACTATAATCAAAACATCTTCAAAGTACATGTACAATAACAAATTATATGAGTATTCTATCAGCAATCTAGTACAAGCTTTGCTTAGTTTGGGACTAGAGTGTGACACTCGTCACACTATTCATGTGAATATTTATTTATTTAAAGTCTTTCGTTAATAAAATAGGACACATGTTCAAGAATATGGAAGAAATAGAAATCTTGTCATCCAGTAATTCTCGCTATTCAAGCTATCCGCACGTCTCAGGTCTTACAATTTCTTATTTTTTTATCCAGGGATTACCAGAATGGCTGGGATCTCGCGTGTTGCGATTTTCCTTGGTGCTTTCATGCATGGACGGGATTCTGCAACGACTTTGTTCTTAAGTCCTTTTTACTACATATGCACTAGATCAACCTTTATTGCTTTAATGGTATGGGTCTGACCCTGAACTTGTAGCATTTTCAGTCGACATACGGCCTTTATGTATCTACTAGCTGCTACCGTGACTTCGATTATATATCTTCGGCTATCGTTATATAATTAAATATTCCCACAATATTTTTATAAATTATAGCCTATGTGGTATTCTGATGTATAAACTGCAATATTGTAAAGTTTCATAAAAATCCATTTAGTCGTTTTTGCGCGAAAGAGTATATAAAAAAAAAAAAAAACTTTGCGTTTATAATATTATTAGGATAGTAAGAAGTTTTTTATTTATGTTTTTTTGGATGTACCGTAGGTAATGTACCTACCTACTACCTAAGTACTAACTAGTTTAGACAGTTATATTATTGTAATTGTAAAAATAAAAGATAATATTTTTCCAAAGAAACTTATACGTAGTACAATTTATAATGATGTTATTCTTATCAGGTTTGTTTTCCAAAGTCAGGTTAGATGAAGTAAGATTAATTTAACACAACACAATTTTGTTTGAAGAAACTGAGGCGTGATAAAGCTAACTTAACAACGCAAACTTTTGTGCCGAGATTACTTTCTTAGTAAAACACAATTTAATGTAACGTTTTTGTTATTTTTTCTGGTTTCCTAATGTTGGTAATGATGTTAATCAAATAAAAAAAAACTCATTTGCAGACGTAATGTGAAAGAGTTTAGTTATACTTGTAGTTTTGACAAAGTAACAAATTATTAAGTATACTTACTTACTTAATTTTTGATTATTTGTAATTCTCGCTTTTTTTATTTTTGCGTGTTTTATACTTTATTCTTACTAAGATCAAAATTTAATTATACACTCAAATAGAATTTGAAAATAATTATTTAAATTAATGTATACGACGCGACGGCAGGTATATTTCGTTAGTTTTGATAGATACAAATAAACTAAAGTAAATAATACATAATTCAATCCCAAATCACAAATCTGTGGTTTTGTTCTGCCTTGAATGAGCTGTTTCTCTGCAAGTACACAAATTGCCAATTAAATTGTTCTATCATCCAGAAATAGAAATTTATTTACCCAGAAGGAATTATTTGCATGAATTCAAATGATTTAGTTAGTGGTCACAGGGAGGATAAACAAGGAAGAATACCAGATCGCAATGATTACAATATGATCCTACTTTAATATTATAAAGGCGATAGTTTGTATGGAAGGAAATGTGGATGGATGTACCTATCTATGTCTGTTACTCTTTCACGCAAAAACTAAAGAATGGGTTTTGATGAAACTTTCAATAATGTAGTAGGTATACCTATACATCGGAATAATATTGGGTATAATTTACAAAATATAGGGTGCGAATTGTCAAAAATATTACGATAACAAGACGAAGTCGCGGGCTAATAGATAAATTCATTATTGCATACCACAAACGACGAAATAAAGAACTTATACAACTAAATTTTCGTCCTTATCGCTGAGAGAGATCTTCCAGGCAACTGAAGCGAGATGACTGAGGGTGGAATATGTGATCTCTATAATATAAAGGTTTATATTAAAATTAAATACATCGCTGTACATGCAAATGAGAACGAAGAATAAAAAAGTTAATAATGTTGAAAATAGTAGTTTACTGCCTCTGATATAAAAATGCTACAAATATTAATAATTCGATGGACATTCGCAGCTGTTACTCATTAGACATGGTCGCATATGAATCCGTTATTTTTATTGCAATTTTTAATAAACAGAGCCTTGTCATCCGTTTCAGAGTGTGACATACTGAAAACTCAAAAAACTGTTATAATAAATAATATATTGTTAAATTCATAGCAAGAAATTCTAAGACTTTAGACATCAATAATAGTTGATGATTAACCCCACATATAGGCAATATATGTACCAATGTATACGAATAATCTTCGTAACACAATGTGTTAGTCAGCCGTAAGGAAGTTCAAATGATTGGTCTATTTTCACGACCCCTTTCCGGAGATTTTATCAGAAAATAAGCTGTATTTTTATTTGAAATAAGTTCATAAATCGTGATAACATTTACAAATTCTATCGTAAGTTTTATTGGTAACATTTTCTGATTAGTTTGGATTGACAAAGGATTAGATACTGATTATTCTCGTCATGCTTCAACTATGACTTGACTGCTTGATTAACTTGGTCAGCTACTTTACTGAGAGGTTTCAGGCTTCTATAGTCCTGTTATTAAATAGTAATACCCATTGTTGTGAGATTTCTGCAATTTGTGTAAGATGAGAATTATATCAATAAGATAGAGAATGATTTAGCTAATGATCGATGGATAAAATCCTATACCTCCTGCTTGATTATACTTATAATTTATGCATGACTAGCAGATGCCCGCGTTGTCTTTGGATATTTGACACAATATCTTTACATATTAGGTATAACCTATATGTTATTCTTATTAGCTATATTATTGTAAAGTTTAATTTGAATACATTCAGTAGTTTTTACGTGAAAGAGTAAAAAACATATATCCATCCATACAAACTTCCGCATTTATAATATTAGTAGGATTCTGTTAAATAAATTAGAAATTGTACCTACTTGAATGAGTAAAATGACTTAGGTACCTTATTTTTTTTTATCTTTGGTGAATTTATTTTTTGTGTTTTTAAACCTGTCATTCATAAGTTTAAATAATCCTGGTAAGCATCGCCCACGAAGGTCCTCTCAGCTCTCGAAGGCCCGCGGCTGATAAGATTACGAGAACGAAGTTATGGTCTGGTCTGCAATTACCTCGGATGCAGTGCTTTCCACCTCTAATACACGAAAATACCTTATTTTCGACAACCTCATTAACGTCTCCTCCGCTTAATACTATTTAGTTCGGTATATGTTACCTGCATAGCAAAATTCGTAAACTTATCGGAAATATTGTAGAGTCGATAGCAAATTGGGAACTGTAAAATAAATTCAGTTTTGGTTGTAGAAGCTACAAAATTTATGTTTGTTTACGATTAAATGTAACATATATTTACCCCCTATCTTATAAAAAGTTAGCGTTGACATTATGTCACCATTACGTATGGTAATTAAGACATCAAGTCTACGCTAACTTTTTGTTAGATAGACCGTTAGTATAAAAGTTTTACGAAAATCTTTTTCGCATTATTTATACTCACATATCTTTCTAGAAAAGAAGATAAAGAGGCGTGGGATCTAGATAATGTGAATAACTTTTAAAAGTCACATTCGCCTTACGTCTGTGTGTTACAAAATAACTGTATTTAAATTTGTAAGACTTCAGACAGCAATGCTTTAGCAAGTACCCACATTCGGCCATTTTCTTCTATATATAATTTTCTACGACGAAACGGCTGCATCGGTTTGGGCTCGCAAGTGTTTCTTTGATGCGGTTTTAGTTATATGGAACCACTCAGTCAAGGACCGCACGAGAACCGCAGCCACCTCGGTAACCAATTTAAAGCTAGAAACTACTGATGAATATAATAATATGTATGTCGACAATTCAGCTTTAAAACTGTCAGGATATTACATATATTCCAATATGAGCAAAGTTAAAAAAAAGGTAAAAAAAATAGTTGAAAATAAAACTTTAAAACAGAAAAATAAATGAACATTTGCGCCACGGAGGATTTTTAGTATTTTTTTACTCAGAGCTTAATTAAATAAAAGTTATAATACATTTTCATTAAGACACTGAACAAATATTTATATTCCAACACAGACAATACAGTGTAGACCGCATCAACAGCCAAATCTTTGTCTTAAAAACAAATAAAAAAATTGTGCACTTTGGTAGTTCTTGAATATAGTTCTATTTATATTTATATGATTTGAACCCACAACTCACGGCGCGAAAAACATAGGTACCTAATACTGATTTGTATCTTCTAACACAAGTACCTACTCTATGATATTTTATTGTGAATATAAGTTTCTGAATATCTAAAGTATGGTAAATGTAATCAAGCGGAAACAAGTACCTTAGTACAGCCATTGTCTGGGATAAGTAGGAACGTTAGTGGTAGGAAATATGGTGAGATAAATCAAGCTTCAATTGATTTATTGACAGGCAATATAGCTTAGAATCAGCTCTAAGAGTCTTAGTCTCGGATTCTTCAAGTTATTATTGATAGTCGAGCCTTATTTGTGGACGTGTTAACCATTGATTACCGAAAAGTAATTAACGGTATTGTAAACCTTACCACCCTGTTATTGACATATAGGTACGTGAATAGGTTAGTTGATTTGTTTACTTATTTTTAATTTGAATATTACCGTGAGTGACGCGATTACTTAACTTTTTTATTTTACTTAGAAAAGTAGGTATAGTATTCGCAGAAGTAATAGAGTAAAAGTAAAGTAACTACTAAGCCGGGAGCATAGCGGTTAATAAATACAACAAAGTGTGTTGTATTCCATAATAAACAGGTATTCCAAAAATATTGTTTCAAGTAAAGAGATATATTACACGGGATTTTATCGCGTACCTTATTGTTATTATTCACGACGTTTCGGCTAGTAGAAATAGCAGTTTCGACACTTTCGACTAAGTTGCAATAGCCGTTTCGGCTAAGTTGCAATAGCCGTTTCGGCTAAGGTGCAATAGGTCGCGGGCAGACTTGAAAATATCTCTTTACCATGAGTCCTGATCGCGAAAGTTTAAAAAACTCTAAAAGATTGTTTATTCGTAATATATCAGCAAATCACAGGTTACATGCACAATACTATTTAAACATGTCAAAAGCTTTGTATACTTGGAATCAGAATTTATAGAATATCTGTAATTGACAAACGACAGAACCATCTGACCGAAGATATCTAATTTAAACAGCGGGATATTTATATTTTCTTCGTATTTAAAGGAACTTTATGTAAGTGGATTATCTAAGAGGTTTTTCTGTTGTTTTTATATTCGAACAATAGCAATGACACTGAACTGTCGGACGGAGAGTGGGCGGTTCTGCGGCAGGCAGGTTTTACCTACTTCATCCTCACGCATTTAGGTTTTTTCTTTTTTATATGACTTTCACATTATTTAAGGCTTCGAGTTAGCATCTGTTTTTATCTGTACTTAATACAATCCAAGATAAGATTTAACAGAGAGCGGTGAATCATAGTCAATTACCCCTTATATTATAAAAAGTTAGCGTTGACTCTCTGTCATCATTACGTATGGTAATCAAGTCCTCAAGTCTGCGCTAAATTTTTATAAGCTAATCTTTATTCTGTATGTACAAAGATCATTTTGCAAAAAAAATAAATGATTTAAGAATCGTCTTACTCGTACTTTACCGAACTTATTTTACTTAAGAAGGCTGTCACTATCTTATTTATCTAATCTTTATATTGACACCACAATACAGGTACCTAATAACAAAATATTACCTACATTTACATAGTAGGTACCTACCTACTAGCTTTGCTTACTATGGGACTAGAGCGTGAATCGTGATGTGTGAATGGTTCAGGAATATTTATTTATTGGCAATTTTTTATGTATAATGAAATAAATGATTTATTGTATAGTCCTTCGATCTTGTTACAAATCTTGTTATATTTCTGCTGACCAACAGATTTTTTTCGTTCTATTTCTATTACCTCAACATTTAAAATTCCTTTCGCAACGAACTATAATGGAATCATTACAACCATAAAAGTTAAGGTTTTGTTTGAGCAAAGAATTCCTTTGGTTTGTTCATTTCTTTTACTTTGGAAGTACAATTATTCATGTTTGTTTTTTTTTTGTTTTACTCTACAAATTTTTTCCTTTGGTAAATATACCAGAGGAAAAGTTTTTACTTTTTCATTTTTACGCTATCAGATGAAAGAGTGGTCAGTGATCGTACCAGAAGAAACCTTCCTTTTCACATTTACAACAGTCACACTACTCACATACACACCCTCATACAAATACTTTACAACATTTTGCATATTTTCTTTTACGACGCACAGTGTAATAATATTGTCTGTATTGTTTATAAGTTTTAGCATAAATCATACTTTTTTCTGTGTAAATTAGTTTATCATGGAACATTATCCCTGTTTTCATCTTGTCTACCTGTGTTTGTGTTCAAAATAAAACAATTATTTTTGTTTTTTGGTTTGGTTTGCGGGCTAGGTTGTTACATTACTTCTTGTATGGTTATATCTTCTTCTTTTATTATACTGTATCAGCCTAGCATGTGCACTTGCCAACCAACCAACTTGTACATTATTTTTTTATATATTTTTTTGTTATAAGTACAAACTTATTAAACTCATTTATCTATCTATCTATCAATTAGGATTTTTGAAGTCACGTTTTCTTATATAATTATAATTTTCTGTTATTTTTAAAAATGTAAGAAGGTATCAACTCTTACTCCTGTGTTTCTGAGGTAAAATAAACTTTTCTAACTAAGTCATACAAATCCAATATCGATAGAGCCCACTTCACTGTTTTTTTGTGAAACCATTAGGCAACGAGAGCCTATTTGGCTGATCTTTTGCGAGTAAAAACGACTTGGCACCACCTTTAATGACTTGCGTTTTGGCACAGTTCGGTCGGACTATTGTTCATACAAAAGTGACCAATCACCTTTATCTTTTGATCACTGTAACACGGAATATGATAAAGTTTGTCTTTTATAAAATATAAACTTAATAATAATAAAATTTATATATTTTAAACACATAATAATAGGTTTCTCAAAGTCAAAGTCAAAAATTACTTTAATCAAAAAATCACAAGGATCATTTTTTTTTCTTAGATACTATGTGATTATTATTCATTTATTTATTTATTATAGGTGCCAGTTCCATAGAGTACTCAATACAAAATGTACTAAAGGAGAATGGGCAATTTTCTATGGAGAGTGGGCCACGACTGGAACTGTTTATTTTCTTAAATATAGGCCTGTAGAATCTATTTTAAACGTTACCTTATTTTTATACAACTAAACAGCCCTATTTTTTAGTTGTGACACTTGTGACCCAAAATGCTTATTCTCATCACTTCGAGAATTAAATCGAATAATACACAAACCTCTGGGTATAAATGAATATTATTATTCGTTTTACAATCTGTCTCTCCACTTGTTGAGTTAGAGCTGTCCTGAGACGGAATTGGGTCAGTGGTCCATGAAGCTGCAGGATCGCTATCGGTCACTTAACTTAATTTACAGGAACCCCAGGAATAGCACACAGAAAGCTTTTTTACTTATAAATTAATATCTTTTCAATTCATAATAATTTATTAGAAATAAACGTACTTACATGATAATTTATCGTTCCAGTTACAACAAACCAATATCAATAAGTAGATAAAACAATTAAAAAATATTATCAATTGAAACTTAACGAGACACACGGTGTAACTGTCATCTTACCAAGTTTAAATTAATATAAATAAATATATCTATATAGACATTTCATATCGCAAACATTTACGGCCGGTTTCTCGAACGACGATCAACGAAAAAATCAAATAATTACTATGTTGCAAACTCGGATCAATCGTGATTTGGGTTTCCAGAAACCGGCCGTTAGTCCCAAACTACTCATATTTGAACAACAATATTGCTACGGATGGGCTGAAATAATATCAATCTACAGAAGATAGACTAAGAAACAAATAAAAGATCCTAAAGCTTATTTTACTTCAGTTATCTGCGACTCAGAGACGGTCCTGATATGCTAACAAGCGACTTTGCACAAAGGGCTTTACAATATTGCGAGATTGTCACATAAATAAAGGCATAGTTTCATTCCGAAAATAAAAGCGTTAAATAGAAATAGTTTAGCATCACTGAGTACTATCGGGATATTATATTATGTCTACTTTCTTACTTGTAAAAACTATAACAATATCTTTTATTCGCTAGCCTAAATCGTCCCATCCCACTGCTGGGCAAAGATCTTTCCCAACTTTAACATTACGAATTAAAAAAAAACTAGACTTAATGTTGGACACATTATACAAACATCTACTTATATATTTTCTTCGTCTGCCCATTTTTTAGTTTTTATGATTATAGTTTGTACAAGTAAACTTTTGTATTATGAGAGGTTTAAACTTTTTTAGCTTTAAAACAGACTCTGGTTACAAAGTTTTTAAATAAAAAAAAATCTAAATCCTTTGACCAATTAAAATTTTCTTAAAAATAAAAGTTTTATGAATTGATACCGATATAATTTAATCATAAAAATACTTAATTACTTTATTTGAGTTATTACTTTATTTTAGGTGAGTAAAAAAGTAATTTGTAGATTAAATTATTCAGTGTTTATTTTCAAGAGTTTGAAAATATTTTCTAGATCGTTCAAGTTCTTTCAATATCCGGTAAGAGGAACCTCTTTTCGGAAATTTCAAATTGCATTTCAAGAGCAGATTCGGAAAGAACTTGAAAATACCACAATTTTTCAAAACATTCAAGATCTAAATATTTTGTAAAATATTGCACATTACTTAACATTTCTTAAAAACGACGCGCACTCATTTTACAGTCATAATTAAAATTGAACTAATTATAATAAAACCAAAATAGTTATTTGAGTTTTAATATATTGTTAAAAAAATATGAATCTCAATTTTGTACGTTTTAAAAATCACATATTATCTACTTATGGCAAATGAATTATAACTTATTTTAAGGTCACTACTATTTTAAGTGAAATAAAAAAAAACAATAATAACGAGGTGTTCACTGGTCCAAAGAATAATTTCTGTCAAGTGCAGATGTCCCGACGTTGACGTAAAACTGTAGAAATAAAAGAAAAATAATTGCGATATTTCACCGCGGAGAAATGCTCTGTGCTGACAAATATAAACTCATACAATAACAAATCTAAAGATATCTTGAAATGTTCAAATACTTACACCTGGGTTACAGCTGAATAATAGGTACTTGCATAACAAAGTATTCTTCACAGGCTTTAGAAAATATGATTATATTGAATTGAATTGAAACTTAGTATACTTTTATATTCTTTGAAGATTTACGTAAACTAAGCTCGATTTATTACAATCATTTAATAAAAAAAAATATCTCAGATGTTTCTTTCCAAAAATTTACATAAAAGAAACAAAACAGTATAAAACAAAACATTAGAATGTAATATTTAATATACAATGACGAGCTATTTAGAACTAAACTAAGTAAAGCTTGTATGGAAACTAGATGGCTGATAGAATATTTAATTTTTTTTTTTGTAATTACATATTTAGAATACTTAGTAAAACCAGTAACAACTAGAAATACAGCAGTAGATATATAATTATAATAAATTCGAAAATGACGTGCAACTCAACAAGTCACAAACGAAATTGCAGAGAATATTATGTAGTTATCATAATATTCTATATAAACCAGCTTATAATAACATGGGAATACTAATGCAATCAAATATAACTTAGCATTAGTTTATTTCACAGAACGACGCGTAAGTACTTACACTGAAGGTGAAAACCTTTAGCACCAAGAACTTATTTTGTACTAGTAGTACACCCCGGCTTCGCATGGGTAGTCTATATAAAAAATATCATTATAATATAGCCTATGTTCAGTGCAGATAATGTAGCTTCACAACAGTGAAAGAATTTTTGAAATCGGTCCAGTAGTTTCGGAGCCTATTCGATGCAAACAAACAAACAATCAAATCTTTTCTCTTTATAATATTATATATATATATATATATATATTTTGTATAAAACTCTTTACTTTATAAAAGTATCTTTGATAGTTGCTAATAATGATAGCCTAGAAGCAATTTAATTATTTTCTAAATACTTTTTTAAATTAAATAAATAAATATTTGACCCACGAATCATGCTCTCGAACAAAGACCAGAAAAACCTATAAAAAAAGCACATGTCCTTAGTTAATCAGGTCGCAATTGCCTGTGAAATCACCGAACGACATTACCGCCATTAATAATTTCAACATTATGACATGACATCATGTCGTGAAGCTAAACGTTATGAAGCTCGTTCTTCTTAACGCTTTGAGCACCCCTTAGAGTATTATGGGATCAGTGTCTTTGAGTCGGGTGATAAATGTCTTTTGCTGTCTTAAGGATAACTAAGACGGCTTAGAAAAGCTTTTTGAGGTTTTTGAGTTATTTCATTCGCTATTAATAAAAAAAGGTGTTATCTTTAACTACAAAGGAGCGATATTGTAAAGATGATTAATATTTTTTTGTAGAAAGTTTATTGAGTGATCTTGTGAATAGATTAATTGGAAACAATTACTAGAAGTCTTAAGAGATACTAAAACAACTAGTAAAACAGTCCGGTGATTAAAACTATAGTGTGGCGTATGCTGTAAAAAGCTTTGCAGCATCACTTTATAAAACAACCGCATTCTAGAAACCGTAAAAATATATCTTCAATTCAATAAATATTACAGCTTAAGTGCGTGTTGTAAAACTGTAGGTACCAGAGTAAAACATTGTGTTGCCTCTGAGAACATTAGGATTTTAGTAGAACATTTCGTCCGGAAAGTATCAAACATGATGGTCTATTATCTAAATGGGTCATTTACTTGAGTTATTCTAGCAATAATTGTCGAGTTACAACGGAATGGTTTAAAAAGTTTTCATGCGGGTGACTTCTGTTTCACGGATCTTATCTATTTCGAAAGGTCAAAATGTTACTTTACTTACCCTAAAAATGATATATTGTGAATGTAATATTCTATTCACAAAGCTGGTTTTCAATCCAATATCATTTCGTTTTGAAAGCCTAACAGAGCATACTTAGTCCTAACCCCGGGCTCAGTATAAATCTATCAGTAGCTATCGAGCTCAGTGCAAATTGCTTAAACTGGGCTCATATTGCTTTCTACAGCGATACGAGTTGCATGACAACTAGGTCAAACTTGTTTATTTCCTGTTGTCTATCAGCCGTGGTTTGATCTGTTTGGAGACTGTTTAGATAGTCCCGCATGATAGGTTCAAATCGGCTGCTAATGACAATCGCTAAGCTTCATTTGAACTATGTCGCCATCATTGATCGGATGGCTTCAAACAACAGTGTCCTAATCGGACTTGTGATCGTAGCTATTCGATACAGGAAAAAATAAATTTCATGAGTAGATAAGGGGACGTAATGTACTGGCTATATTTTCTTTTTAATCTAACCAGTTGTAAACATCAGTGGGCAATAGCTATATCATATAAATTACGTTTCTGCTTCTTTTTAATAGTTTGAAGACAGAACAATAATTTGTGTTATGGTCAACTTTAAAAGGAGTTATCAAAGAAGTGGTCAACATTGATATTTATTCTGTGGGTATGTATATTTTATGTACCTAAGCATATACATATATAAGAGTTCTAACAACCGAAATATTAGGAAAATAACAAGAAAATACAGCATAAATACTCTTTACTCCAGATTAAGTACCTACATACTTTAAAACTAACCATATTTTTCGTATTTCATTAACATTGAAGAAAAAATATACACGTTGACTTGAGAACCTTCTTTTTTTTTCGTCGGTAAAAAATGGAAAGCCTACTTATGACCAAGCAACAAGTTGTTATTCACATCACGACGACCCCGTTCGCACTCGATTGTAGTCAAAACGCCGGAATTATACTAACGCATTGCAAACGCGTGTTTTGTGGTCTTCATAAAACGGCGACACCACCATTGAGGTGACCCTAGCTCGGATAATCTGCACTTTTAGCAGACTTTTCGAACATAACTATAAAATTAACATAGAAATGCTGAAGCTTGTCCATAAAGGCGTCGTTATCTATGTCACATTCAGCGAGATTTTGCCTTTTATTAGAACAAATCTAGAATGGTGATTTCTTTGTCTATATTTTTGTTGTAACCAAAGCTTTTTTTTTTGAATAACCTGTACTTTCCCACAGCTGGGCAAAGGTCTCCCCCCTTTTCCTCCATTCTTTTCTATCAGCCGCCGTTTCCTACCAGGCTCCGTCATAAGTATCCAAGTCGTCACGCCAACGTTTTCTTGGTCAAAGCTTTTAACGCGAATTAAGTACTGGCTCCCTAGGATATTTATAGAGTTCTATTAATCACTTTATTGCCAGTCATCAGACTTCAATCAATCCTAGCCCTGAGTTGATTTATTCGATACAAGCCGAAAAGGTAAATGCCCAAAAGGAAACGAACCATACTATTGAAGCTGAGCTGAGTAAATGACTACTCAGCTCATTTTGGATAAAACTAACGCATTTGTCTATTCTATTTGACATAAAGCAAACTAAAAACTAGAAAACAAAGATATAATTCAGATTAATTAATTCAAAACTCAATACTAATTCACGTGTACTCAAAGTAACGAAATAACCGAACGAAAATAACCTAACACAGCGCATGCGTAATCCAGCAAAAAATGCTATGCAATAGCTTTACCGCGGCAGTCCCCGAGTTCCACACGTCTTTTTTTTTGTTTTACCTGGCTTGGAACTGGCTGGTGTAGTGAGAATCGAAAATATTTTTTTTTATATTCTAGCGATAGTATTCGACGACATATTATTACTTACCTACTCGTAAAATATACTTTATAATAATAAAACAATATTGATGCCCGTGGCTGTTAGAGCAAGATAATCTCTTAAAGCTAATATCTGAACTTACCTTTCATTAAGCCGCAGGAACTTCTTGATATTCTGTCCATCGTTAGGAGTTATTGAACGAATTGTTCAGGTGATTAATTGAGGTTTAATTACTATATCGTTTAGCATTAACTCGTTTACACCGTAACTTTATGCGTCATTTTCAATCGCGGTATCATCGGTAAGATTACTTAGCTTCGATGATTTATAAGACTTTATTTTATTCTTTGGTTTTTTATTTTTTATGGTCTTCTTCTTCTTTTTTATATGGCCATGGCCTCCCTTCGTCATAAGGCAATTTTATCAATATACAGGTGTCAAATTATACAAAATTTTTAAAAAAACTAATATCTGCACGTAAATAAATTCAAAAAACAAAACCCGCATAATAAGGTTAATCAAATAAATTGTTTGATTAAAAATACGTAACTCTTGTAATGAAAATTTGAATCGTTAGTGATTTATGTCAAACCACATAACCATTTCAATAGCAGCTCGCTGACGTGCTGATATTGGTACATATATGATAGAAACACAATAGAACTGACTATTGATTGAAAACCAAATCAGTTTGATTTGGACCTATCAATTCAACGAATGAACATCTAAACGATAAGACCAAAAAAACTTGAGAGGTGTCAAGGGGCACCCGAATGGAACGAAGTTCTTAATTAAATAACTGGCTTACTTTCTATGAGACAAACACGCGCACGGCGCACGGCTTAAAACTATAGCAAAAAGTGTCGTTACAACCTTTGGTCTTAATTTTTTCCGTCTAGCCCCTTTTCGCAACGCGCGATAAGGAACCTCTTTCCAACAACTTCTCACTCTTTAAATAACTATTTGAAGGAAACTAAGCACGCTAAAATTGTGTATTTCCAAAAGAGATTGCATCTTTCTAGGCGACATGCTTTACTAGGTGACAGCGGCTTAGAGCGCGAAAGAATCTTCTTTGCAGTTATTCCTTAAAGACTTTGAAATTGACAGTTTTCGTAGTTGATGAGAGCTAGGGTGACACACCAACACTTAGAGTTCAGCTGAGTTCAGCATTACGTTCAACGTGGGTGTAACCGTGTGACATTATGACTATATAACCTATAGATATGGTGTTAACAAATGTAGTTTGGAGAGCGTGTTCTGCGAAACCTATGACTCATTTTAATAATTTTCCATCTGCTAAATATAAAACACTAACGGCCGGTTTCTCAAAAAAAAACAAATAATTACTATGTGTCAAACTCGGATCAATCGTGATTTGGGTTTCCAGAAACCGGCCGTTAGTATTATCCAAAGCATCTAACTAATGTTTACAATGCATCCAACGAATTTTGTGCATTTAGTCGTTTAGTTAAACGTCGCTCCTCTCCATTGGCTTTACCATTAGTAAGCTTCTAATCAATAGGTCTAATCCTGTCTGGTAAGACTATTATAGCCGAGTTGTTCTCTTTATTTACTTCTCAGCTGTAGCAGAGAGAGTGCGATGATGTGTAGTTTATCTCTAAACGGGAAGTTAGCAACGAGATAGCACTACGACATGAGCTACGACTTTCCTACGAGACTGGTGTAATGAAATTCGCTTTGTACGCAAAAATACAGAGGCTAGAATAAAATGCGGAGCTCACGGAGAACATTTTGTTATCGTCCGTGACAGTTGAACAGTGGGCGAGTGCTGCAAACATACTATTGGAAGGAACTCTTTACCAGGACAGCTGCAGAAACATTTTTCAACTTCCAAAACAGACATAACGTATCAAATGTTTTCCAAATCAAATTACGAATGTCTGGTCTCTTAATAAACAATTTATATGAATATTTGAAAATCGATATATTAAAATATAAAAGTATAAATTAAATATATTAATATTTTAAAAGTGGACAGTGTTTGTGTCATTTTTTTCCGTCAATTATTAATGAATGAACGAATTTGAAACCGATATTCTTAACAATTATCAAAAACGGCATTTTTTTTTTAAATCCTAATTATTTATGTATCATATATATTATACTATTTGACGATTTATAGTTATATATATCGTCAAATGGTCATTAAGACTTTACCTGAAATTGCTTGGCTGCGATACGGAAGGATATGCATACGTGGCGTACAAGCCCACATATTTGTAAATCCTACCTACCTCATGTCACATCGTTTTACAACAGAAATAGTTTAACTAAAACCTCCTTCATATGCCCAAAACTAAAGCTAACTATGCGATCCCAAAATGTTTATGGAAAATGTTTACGCAACTAGTTTATTAATTATCAAACACTAACACATGTTTTCCTACACGATTTGACTTCAACTGATTTATCTATAAACCCTATAATAAACCCTACGTTTTGACATAAGTTTTCGACGATATATACATAGTAAGAGTCGTGTCGTTAGCAGTAAATGCAAAAGTCGTAGAGTATTTTGATATTTTTAAACTAAGTTAGTTATCATAACCGCGATACTAAATTATAACTTTTTTACTAATTAAGCTAAAGTTTTTATTCATAAGTTATGCATTTTATGCTTGACGCAAAGCACTACGCGAGTGTAATGAACAACAAAAAAATCGAGTAGGTGGTAAAAAAAAAACTCGTGAACAATAGATAGGTACGGTTACCGAGTATCGTTTATGTCATCTGCTTAGTAGGCGGTTGTTGGGCAATCAGGGGAAATTAACGGGTTTACATGTTTATTTTGCATTTACAGTTAGTTGTCATTGCAAATGCAAAATATTTTTTGTCTAATTAGGTCTCGATTTTAACGCATGCCGTGGCACCCTATAATTGAAGAAACACGTAGCTTTTACACCCATTTGCTTTTTATTTTTAGTTCTCATGTGATTTATTTGTTGGTTGTAAATAATAAATAAATAAATAATTCTGTTTAATAATTTTAGGGTTAAAGAAATTCATTCTCGATTGTATTACATTTATACAAATTATACAATTTCACTTAATGAGAAAATACTTAATTAGACTTATGGTACAGCGGGTTTAAAGAGCATGTAATTTCTTTAATTTTAGAGAATCTCTTATACTAAGATGATAGTTTCATTTATTTATTTGTTACACCAACGGTACCTATATTCACACTGTACATAGTACTTTTATTACAGTCTGGGACGGTGTGACGTGGTGTTGTCATGACACGTTCTTTTTCTTCATATGGTTTTTTTTGGTATGCACAGGATTTTTTTTGTTATTGAATGACGTTGATGATTCCAAATCAAAACAGAATGAGCTCTACCGTCGCTTACAACATAAAAAAATACGATAAAATTCATATAAAACACGTTGATATACTTTTCTTCCAAAGCGTCTAAGCGTTTTAAATATGATGTATGACGACAGATAAAAAAAGGTAGCACTCCGGGAGTGCCGGCAGAAGTGAAAACTTCAATATTAACGTTGTGTTTAATTATAAGTATAAAAGTACTATCATTTATGAGGTAGAATACAATGTTTATGTTTTTATTTTTTATTATTTTTCGCCCTGTGCCGCCTAAACAGAGCAGCACACTCAGGCACGGTAGAAAGAGTGGGAGATACTAGTTCCTCTCCCTTCCCCTCGATCTTACGCTTTTTCGATCAACGTCACGTGACCCTGACGCGAGTTTGAAAGTTTTTACCCACCCAGCGCCGCTAAAGAAGTTTTCACTTCAAAAAACTTTAGAATAGAATAGAATAGAAAATCATTTATTTTAGTAATTATTACATTTACTTTAGTAATTATTTCAAAGGCATATATTAATCTCTGAAATTAATCTTTGATTGTGATATGCCGTTCCGCATGTACCGTCTACACGTGCGTGACTATCGACAATATACTTATATTTTTTGATCGTGTCTCGTCGCCGCGTCGTCTTGTTTGTAGGTTATTATAGCATTAAATTTATGAGCGACAACGTTATGCTTTACAAAAGCGCTGCTTTCCTAATTTAGGCCACCTTTGACAGCTTACAGAATTTAATAATATCTATTTTAGGTAAAGTAGGTTGTTCCATAAATGTTTCAGTGAGGTGAATAATTTTACTTGTATTGTTTTCATCATCATGGAATTCTCAAAACTATCTTGAAACGAAACACGTTCATAATAATATTGCGTTACATATTATAGTTTTTTCTTTTGTGTTGGCTTACAATATATCATATTATTTCTATATTTTTATCTATTACGCTAGCCGAATTAATTTCTCTTTCAAATTGAAAAAAATCCTACCCAACCATCCAAGGCTTTTTTAACTTTCAATAGTTTTTATTTTATTTATCATAAAACCAACATTGCTCTTAAAAATACGAATCTTATAACTTATAGCCAAGTGCTTGATTATTTACATTCTAAGAGATACTTATCTGATAATAATAAATACACTCGAGAGCAATGAATCCGGGTCACTTATAGAATGTTAAAAATCTCGGAATCTAAAAATGATAGGTTAATGCAATAAATTGTATTTAATAGACAATGTAATACTCCTTAAATGAAAGTAAAAAAAATATGAGTCACCATACATTTTATTAACACAAAATTACATAAAGAAAAAAACTGCTGATCTCTCCTTAAAACAAAAATAGGAAACATGAAATTTTTGAACTTTATTACGATTTTCTTGAATTTTAATACTTCGTATTGCCTCCTCGTGCTTCCATTACTGCGTTTACGCGGTTTGGCATGCTGTACACCAAGTTCCTTATACGATTTTGGGGAATATTCTCCCATTCCTCTGTGAGAGCAATTTTGAGCTCACGAAGCGTGATTGGGGGAGGGTTTCGTTGTTTTACGCATCTGCCTAGCTCGTCCCAAGCATGCTCGATCGGGTTGATATCCGGGCTGCGCGCTGGCCACTCCATACGAGTAATGTTCATCTCTTGAAGGTAGTCATTCACAATCCTACCTGTATGAGGTCGGGCATTGTCATGCATAAATATAGCATCCTCACCTAAATTGACCATAAATGGACCAACGTGATCATTGAGGATTTCTTCCACATATCTTACGCTAGTTAAAGAGCCGTTTTCTATGATCACCAGCTCTGTGCGACTTTCAGAAGAAATTCCGGCCCACACAAGTACAGACCCACCACCGTAGGCTACTTTTTCTTCGATGCATGCTTGCTTGAATCTTTCCCCTGGTCTTCGATACATTCTGTGTCTTCCATCGTGCTTGTAGAGCATAAATTTTGATTCGTCGGAGAACATAACTTTTGACCAATCTTCAATACTCCAATTTACGTGGCTCTGGGCATATCTTAGTCTCGAAATACGATGCCCACGCTCCAGTTTAGGGCCGTTTGCAGGTCTAAGGGGTTTTAAGTTAGATTCAGCAAGCCGACGTCTTACTGTCCATGCACTTGGGTTACTTCCTCCGAGGCGTCGAAACTGATTGGTGAGTTCAGTTCCTGTGAGAAAGCGATTTCGAAGCATGGTGTTCACCAAGTATCGGTCTTCTCGTGCTGTGGTACACCTGGTTCTGCCCGTTCCTGGTCTGCGTAGGTTAGAACCAGTTTTTTCGTAACGTCGGAGAACTCTTTGTACTGTTGACAGCGACACACTGACAGTCCAGTAGGTCTACCATGAGTTTTTACTATACTATATTTACTATACTCGCTAGCGTTTGTAGTTAAAAAAATGTATGAAGATTTGTACAGCGCCTCTGGCGGATAGTTGGGTACTAAAATTCGTCATACTAATATTGACGTAACTACTGTAGTAAAGTCAGGCGATTTTACTGTGACAGCTCATGGTAGAGGTACTGGCTGTATCGCGCTGACTCCGGCCGGTTTCCAGCATTGTAAGTATTCTGGTGCATTCTTCAGGCGTAAGCGACATAATTTCAGCTTGAATAATGAATATAGAGCACTATCAACATGGTTTATGTACCCACATAAATGACAGATTACAAACAAAAGCAAAACCAAATGCTGTAATTTCGTAGTTCCATCTTCGAAAGTGGCCCTTTTTCAAATTTGATTTTTTTATGATATAACTTTACAATAACTAAGAAGTTTTAATACCTTCATTTAAGGAGTATTACATTGTCTATTAAATACAATTTATTGCATTAACCTAGCATTTTTAGTTTCCGAGATTTTTAGGATTCTTTAAGTGACCCGGATTCATTGCTCTCGAGTGTAGTTTACGTCTTGAGTTAGAATAAAAATAAAATTATACAAAAATACGATGGAAATGTACCCCAAGTACGAGTTTGTGCACACACGAATCGTAGCGACGCAATTGCCGAGCGCCACCGATTTTGTATGGAAATCCAAGCAGCGCCTCTTTCTTTAAAACTCATCGGTATTCTGTGGTATTTCTGGTGGAATGACATGACTGAGCCGCATTTAATCCTGTCAACAATACAGTCACAGACACATCAGTCTACAAGAAATGCCACAGAATACCGATGAGTTACTATAGAAACTGAACATGATATAAAACCTGGCAGGTTTTGAGAGTCTAGGATACGGCTTCAGTATAGAATGGTTTGGAGAAAGGGCACGTAGAATCAGGATAGATCCATTGTACTGGTACTTGAGTCTGAGCACGTAGACCATCCAATAATTAGTGGTTGTGCTAGAACCAGTACCAATGGCGGCTATTGTTTATTAATTAGTTTTACATAAAACAATAGGTACGTGAGACAGTAATTCTATTGAATTGGTCGAGATGTTTACTTAATATGTACCTGAAAATTATTCTTGAGTGGTATGTTCTTGATCAGTATTTAAATATAGATGAAGAATTTATATTTCTTTACCGTAGTAGGTATAATAAATAAATTTTCTTGGATTTTCAGTAATTTATATTGTAATTTTTAGAGATCACACTTTGTTTATTTACCTAATAGCTAGTTTTTTTTAATCAATGTCAATGCTAAAGTTCGGTGCAAGTACTAGGTAGGTATATATCTTGGCTTGTTGGAGTTAGATGAGTTTTTACTCACTTTTAAAGCGGTTTTCTGTACATTTACATAATACAATCTAACTTTTTCATCGTTTACCTGTCTTTTAAACATGATGTAAGTAAAATATGTAGTAGTTTAGTAGTAGTAGTAGTGTAATATAACATATTTTACATTAGATTAGCGCGTCTGAAGCCGAGGATTTGATTGGTCATACGGCCGTATACATTATTTTATTTAATCGATTATGCCTCTTCATTGGAATGTTTTATAAAAATCTTAAACCAAAAATAAGCATAGTTATAAAGTCTTAAAAAAACTGTTTATTGATTTATTAGGTACAAGAAAACCAACAGACAACCACAAGACAAAAGCACAAAATAAAAGATGAGAATCGTGTTGTTTCTTCGTCTCTTTTGTTATAAACGGCCTCTTTTTAAGGCTATTACGTCAGTCATTTAGCATGTAAAATATAGTCTGCGTCATCATATCATGATAATTGAGGTGTCATGAGTAAATGCAATCAGCTCGAGTGAGCTCCATCAGAACCTGATTATCGGGACAATGCAGCTTCAGAATATCGAATTACCGTTGATTGCCGACTTATCATTGGTGGTGTAATTAAATAAAGCACGAATCGGGTTATTAGTCGATATTAATTCGCAATTGTTAATTAAGTAGGTGAATGAGGTTAGGTCTATGAGGTTAGTTGACCTGATATTGTACACATACAGTGATATCCGATTGCAAATCATAGTTACATTTTAGTACCTATATTCCATCATCATATTTTATTATTTTTCTGTTTTGTTAGTGTTAAGTGTTTGTCAAATAAATAATTTCTTATTCTTATTCTTAATCTAAGTATATATAGATTCTACGTAAGGAAGAGAAATACAGATTGAACATTAAGAAATATAAGAAAAATATAATGAACGGTCTTATCGCTAGTAACGATTTTATCAATGCGATTTTAGTGAACACAGGTTAGACCAACATATAACATTCACACAATTAAAATAAATTTGAAGACAAAAAAAATAACTCTTTATAAATAACACTGTTAGTAGGTGGATATGTTTATTTACACCGCAAATATTTATTTAATCCTCTAAAATATAATATTTATCACAGTTTGTTTACAAAGCATATTTTACCGAACTTTACTCGCAGCAATAAACTTCATGAAACTATTTCTGGATTCCAACCATCAAAGGCAAACCTCGGAAATGAAATACCTGGTTACTTGCAAATTGTAAACAAGCTGAAGCTGCTTGCTAATTTATAAGTACTAATAAACTATTGAAAACTATAAGTAGTAAAAAACATAACATAATATTTTTTCTACTTACTTACATATATTTATTCCGAACTAAAAATTTGCATTTATACATGTCCTAGTTTATTTACTAGTATATTAAACAGTGCATTTATTTACAGGCGGCACAATTATTATAATAATATAATATTGACGGACATTTCACACATCACACTCTAGTTCCAAACTAAGCAAAGCTTGTAGGTAAATACATACATAGAAAACATAGAAACACCCAGAGACAGAACAAGAGGAAGGAAGAGGAGGCTTGTACCCAGCAGTGGGCAGTGGGCTAGTACGGGCTGCCTATGATGATGATGATACGCGTAATTTTGGTGTCTCTATGACTAAGATCTGCATTATTTCCACAAATAATCTCATGAGTTAAATAGTGATAGTGTATTATGAATACAATTTACTGTAATCTTTATAAAACCGACTGAAAAAACCAGTCATTAACCAAACAATATGATGAAATTATGCTCACAAGATAAGCAAGATGAGAGATATAAATAGCGAATTATTCTGTCAATTGTCATTCTTCTCAATACAATTGTAACTTACAAATTTGTAACTTATAAAATGATGGTCAGTTATATTTTTAATTCGTTACAAAGTCTGATTGGAATAAAGTTGGTCGAGCATATTATTGGGAAAATATAACGTGAGTTTACTTACATTTTAAATCCAGTTTTTGTATTTTTGTTGATTTTTTATGACAAAAAAAAAAAAAAAAAACTAAACCTTTCATAGTTTTAAATATGAAAACCAAGTTGCAGTTACAATACCGTTTTAAATGTCCTAGTCCACATTTATTACTTGTTTAATTTAAATAACATCAGATGTAATAATGATGTCGCAGACATCCGTTCGGGCTGGTGCGGCGGCGGATTCGGCCGAGGATCTCAAGAGACGCAAATATGCAGGTCTCGACAGGGCGTACATATTTGCTCCTCTTGGGGTCGAGACTCTAGGTCCGTGGGGTACCGAGGCCCACCGCGTTTTCAAAATTATTTCTGGGCGTCTAGTCGAAGCGACGCGTGACCCGAGGGCTGGTGAGTATCTGGCCCAACGTATCAGCATTGCTATTCAGCGCGGCAATGCAGCCAGTGTCTTGGGTACGCTTCCGATTGGTACTGATTTGGATCAGTTGAACTATCTATAGATCGTTTGCAACGGTCTGTAGATAGCTCAGCTGTTTCTTATGTATTTTATATGTAAATGTACATTTTGTAAATACTGTATAGTCGTAAGTTTGTTTGTGAATAAAGTTCATTTAAATAACTACATCTACGGGTATTATTTTTATAATTGTATGATTGGTTGAGTTTTAGCAATAGTACTAAAATATTTCATAACCCCGCATATGAAAAATCTTAAAGCGAAAATTCTTTAGAAACACAAACATGCAATTCGCTCGAGAGCCTTTTGAGAATTTTCCTCATCTATTCATTTGGTCATGTGAATGCTTTCGCATGAATTTTGTTTCGACTAGCGAATAAGTTATTTACAGGGAGATTTTCTTGAAATTTTGGTCAGAAAAGGCACATTAATAATGCACACATTTTGTGCACATATTTGGTTTATGAACGAGATTTACATTTAATTTTATGAGTATTTTACTAATTATTTAATATATTTCTCTTTGTTGCAGATTTACTGAAGTTACTATCCTCGTACAAGAATGGTAAGTTTATATTATTAACATTTCTTGCTAAAGGAACAGTGTGACACTTCCAGACTTCTAAATTCATCAATATACCTATGTCCCATTCTGTAGCACTTGTTGCATTGTTCATAGTTTGTTTAGATAAACTGACCACCAATGCGGGTGAAGGTTGCGGGTTCGTTTCTCGCCTTGGGATAAATGTTTATCTGCAAATATTTATTCCGGTTTATTCTGGGTATTTGATATGTATAATAAAAAAATATCTATCTAAGTTATGTAATGTATTAAGTGTGTCAGTCTTCTAGTATTACACAAGCTCTGCTTATAGATGATGTTGTGTGGATTGTCCAGCATTAGTTATTTATTTATTTATAATACAAAATACTTAATCATCTTTTAATTTGGTTGGTTTTGCGGTATCTTATTGTAAAGTTGCCTGTTGTGCAATCGGTTAATAACCTGCTCGACTAGGTTCCGAATATTAGCAACACAGAATGAATCTTGAACAATGGTAGTTCATTTCAGGGCGTCTATTGTGGGCCGGTTGGGCCGCACGCTTCCGTGGTTAAGGTATCGAGGCCCACATTTAACAGCGCTAATAATTTTCACTATCACTTTAATTTTCCGGGGTTAAACAACAAATTTAAACACAAATTTTGTTCAAAATACTAAAAAAAACAAACATTATATTTATTTCTATTTACACATGAATTTTGGGGATTACGGAACTTGTGTCAGTCTCAATTTCAATTCATTCACATCAATCTTTATTCTTGTAACTTTTCTCTTAAAGTAATACAACCTTTTAAATATTTTTAAAACATATATCATGTTATCAGGATCAAAGAAAAAAGTAGATATAATTCGTAGAATTTACTGTCTAAAAATCTTACGAAGGTTTTATTTTCTGTTACGTACCAAAACGATTTGCAAATGGCTTGATGTTCAACGTAGCGTGCTATGTATCAAAACTAAATTGTTTCTTTGCGACGAATTTCCAGTCTTGTGAAAAAAAGGTTCATGAACTTTTTAAATAAATTACTCAGGATGGGGACGATTAAGAAAATCAACGGTTTAGAGGGTTTTGAACTTCAAATGCTCCCCGCGTTTTAAACGTAGCTCTAGTTATTTTGCACCTTTACGGTCTATCTTATAAAAAGTTAGCGCAGACTTGATGTCTTGATTACCATACGTAATGATGACATAAAGACAACGCTAACTTTTTATAAGATAGGAGGCTAGAGTCCATTTAGTGCCTTTAGTGTTTACCAAAAGCACTAAACGAACGTAATTATATGTTGGTCTTTTGTAGTGTTTATCACCGGAGGACAGGAACGTAAACAAACTTTGTTGGGATGTTGGGGAACCTGTGTAAATAAGGCACCCTTGTTGAAGCCTTTCAACGTAAGACAAATGCCTCAGCAAAGCCATTGACAAATTGCAGACACTTAAGACAAATGCTTTATTTATACCGTTGATTAATGTTATCTTATTTTATGGTAGACCGTATTATACAAATAAGGGTATATCATCATCATCATCTTCCTACCCTTGTCCCACATTATGTGGGGTCGGTACAACACGTCCTCTTCTTCCACTCTCCTATATCAGACGTCATCTCAATGCTCACACCTTTCTTACACATGTCATCATTCACACAGTCCATCCATCTTTTCTTTCGCCTCCCTCTACTTCTACATCCATCCACATTCATATTTAATATTATAAGAGTATATACTGATAGTCAATTGGTCGAATCTAAAATAAAGTTTAATCAAGAGCATTTCGAATTGAATACGATTGGACACGATTCTAAAAACTTCAGTTCTAGGCAAAGACACGCAAATGTCCTTACTCTGTGGCCCTGCATAAAATTGAAGTTTCAATAAATGTTATTTTTAAAAATTTGGTAAATACATATGTAAAAACTTCATCCCTTCACGTTAAACACATTTCTTAATGATTCTCATTGTGATATAGCAACATGCTTTATGTTAAAAAGACCTGTACATTTTTCACATACTATTCACTTGATTCTATTTGATTTAAACATGCAAATTACCCTTTTTCCAATCCTCAGGCAATTTGAAACAGATTCCCAATTCTAGCTCAGTCAGTCGATAGTTATTGCGTTGTACGGATGAGCGGACATACAGACAAATGAGCTCTGCTAATAACGCTTCGTTTTTACGGAACACATGCAAGGTGGATGGAATCTTTCACCAAGAATTTTTAGTTATAATTGATGACTATAAGCCGGAACTGGGCGGAAGTGGCAAGAAACTGCGTGACTACAAAGCTACTACGTTTTGTATAATCCATCTTACAAAGATTTATTATTTTTATATATAATGCCGAAATATAGCCTAGAGACATTTCAAGGTAGTAACGCTAATATTCGTAAACAAAATTTCCTAAGATGATAAATACCGTCAAATAAATTGAAATGAATTTGAATTGTATTAAAATGTTTTTTTTTTCTTTTATGATATTATTAAATTTTTAAAGTGTTTAGCACTTAAGGCGACGGGTAGGGTGAAATTTTTCATAATAAATAAAAATGTCAATAACTTCCAACTTTATTATTTATTTATTATATCTACACACACGTTAAACTTGTAACACGGCATAGTTTTTGCCGAGGTGGTTAAATTCTAGACAGTCAGCGTGGCAACGTCGCAATTTCAACTTTAGCAAAAATGCTAACAACGACGCAAAACACATAATGAGCCGCGCACAGTTCGGATAGTCAAACTCTAAAGCAGCGCCTTATGAATATTTGCGAGCACACAGCAATCAAACACTTATAATTCCTAAAGAGCTACTCTTCTTCTTCTTTAAACACCTTATTGTAGAAATGTTTTTTTTTAAATCACAAGATACAAACCATAAGAATAGCTGTGCTGAGTTTGGTACCAAACAAATCTGCCAAACCCATGAAAAATGGGATCTAAAACCTTACTTTTGCAAAAGGTGTTGGTACTAAACTTACATTTAAAAGTAAACTATTTCACAACTTCACATGCTATCACTTTTTCTGAAAACAGTTTTCGGTTTCCCCAAAAACACGCATTTGGCTATACCCGTCACCTTAAGCGAGAAATTCGCAAAAAGGTAACCTTTGAGAGTAGCCAATAATGGATTTATTTGAATAAATTAAGAGTAACAGGTGCCAAATATAAAGAAGTTCGCAGTTAATTAAGAAAATTAATCGTGTAAAAGGAATAATTTAGGAAGGTGCTCATTTTCCAACAAGCGCCCTGTCGTATGCTCGCTAGAGTATAAAAAATAAGGTATTTTATGATATTGAGTTCCGTATAACATATTTTTTATGTAACCTATTTCTTCCCACTGCTGGGCAACGATCTCTCAAGTCCTTCCACTAAACCTTGCTCTCAGTTTTCTTCCATGAATTCAAACCTCTCAAACTTCTCGGCTTGATAACACGGTCGCCCACTATAATATAAATGATAAAATCTATCAATAATAATATAAAAAATAATACTGAATATCGCGAAATTTGCCGATGATCGTCTCTTTGTTAGAATATTTGACATATTTGAGTTTGTACTTTGAAATACTCGACATTCCTTTCATGCGAGAAGGGTTATCAGTACCCCAAGTACGAGTTTGTGCACACACGAATCGTAGAGACGCAATCGCCGAGCGCCACCGTTTTTGTATGGAGATCCAAACAGCGCCCCTAGCAGATTTCTTGAGAAGCTTGGATTTCCATACAAAATTGGTAGCTTACGATACGAAGGCGATATGTTCGTATGCATGTGCAAAACTCGTACTAGGCCCTCAGTTTTACATATGTTCAGATTTGTTCACCGCCTAGCGTAAATTATTTCGCACAATCACAATGTTTTAGTTTATTGTTTGAACTTTGAATTAAATGTTTTTGAATTAATGACTATTACAGTATTTACAAAATGTACAATAGGATGGATAAAATACATAAGAAACAGTTAAGCTATTCACAGAACGTAAGTTTGTTTGTGAATAAAAAGTATTTAACTATTAATGACTTACATGCCGAGATTACTGGTGGCTATGTACCCACAATTTCAATAAATCCGTCATTAAGCCATACTTTCGTTCTTTTCGTAATTACTTATTAAAGTGTTTTAAATTAATGAAACATAAGTATATGCGTTAGCTACGAACCCACTATTTTAGATAGTCCATGATCTTATTCATACTTAGGTACTTTTGTTTATTTTGAGACTTCAAAACGTGTAGTACCTATTGATCGTGTAAGTGGAGAATATTAAAAGATAAAGACTAGAAAATAGAAAATGGTTGACGTATGAAGAATTCCACGATAAACATATAAAATGAGAGCATGTCTATGTAAAACTCTGTATAAGAAAGCGCTGCAAAGAAGAATTAATATTCATGCATTTTATGGGAACTTTATATTGTGAGCGTTCGCCCCTTTGACACCTACATGTTGAACCTACTCTTGTAATATCTATTCGCACTAAACCTGCGTAGGTATATACGTAGGTATATTGTTTTCATAAAAGTAATAAACACGCTTAATAATTAAATAAATAAAAAAAGCTTTTATTCGCTTTTTGATAACAAGAACGGTATTTATTAAGTGGCAGCGGTGTTCTAGGTGGGCAAGTTGTTCCCTGGACAAAAGCCTCCTTCAGAGCTTACCAGTTGGTCTTTGCATGTCTGCCATTCTCTAGGAAGTTCATCCTCCCAGCCCATAAACTGTATATACACTTCATATATGAACATACCTAATTTTAACTTTCCAAATGATAAAGTTCTCATTTAGGAATGTTTGATTACTCATAGGTAGATACTAAATACATTATATCTAGTTTATCATCATCATCATCATCATAATCAGCCAGATTCGCCCACTGCTGGGCATAGGCCTCCTTGATATTTAGTTTAATGATTAAGCAATATAAATAAATAAATAAATAAATAAATATTCACGAACATTTTACACTCCAGTCCCAAACTAAGTAAAGCTTGTACTATGGGAACTATTAGACGGCTGAGTGTAATGAGGTTACGATGTTTGAAAAAATATATAACGCTAAGAAAAAATATGTCGAGCGAGCGAAGCAATCAAGTTTTCTTCAGATCTTCGGTATGCAATTTCTTGCAGTTTATGGAGTGTCTATGGATTCTGATGTTAGTAGACTCTAGTTCATCACAATATCAATTCAATCCATAGCCCGGGTAGGCCCATACGTCAGTTTTTGCTCCTGCTATTTTACACTTAACTAAAAAGATGGATAATTAAAGATTTATTTAGAAAACACACAACACAAAGCTTACATATAAAATAGACCTTAAAAATAATATAAAATTAAATATAACTCGGCGCTATACCCAGCTAAGGGTCAGCCATGGGTCGAGTACAACCAAATAGGTCCTGACTCAGCTTAATGCTGCTAGGTACAGTGGGAACTATACCGAGCAGCGCTGGTTTTCAGGCAGGGCCTTGAATGAATGAATAAAAACTATTACATTTTAATCATCGTTAATTAGATGTAATGTTTCTTGTGACAGATGTGGTGGGCTATGTGGTGCGTCGCAGTGCTGGTCGGCAGCTCAGTGGCGGTAGCCGCGCCAGCGCCTGACTCTATCAACATGGACATGGTCCAGATCGATCCATCTGCTCCTGACGACGTAAGCTCTTCTTTGTACCGTATACCTCTTTCAATGTACCGTAAACCAATGGCTCTCTCTCTATCTATAATATCTCTCTAGATATCTCTCTCTATCTCTCTAGATATGTCTCTCTATCTCTCTAGATATCTCTCTCTATCTCTCTAGATATCTCTCTCTATCTCTCTAGATATCTCTCTTTATCTCTCTTATCTCTCTTTATCTCTATTATCTCTCTTTATCTCTCTTATCTCTCTCTTTCTCTCTCTAGATATCTCTCTCTCTCTATCTCTCTATATCTTCTCTCCCTCTCTCTCGGTTCGTGTGTGATAGTCAATGTAGATCTCCTAGCATTTTTGATTCTCTGGTTCGTCCTTGTTAGTCAATGCACCCCTTGATCTCCGAGCATGCTTGATATATAGTTGTTTTAAAGATGATATTTAATTTGGAAATTACGTATGATATCGTGAAAGTGTTATGTAAAGTCTTTGTTAATGCTTAATAGTTCAACTCTACATAATACGTTTGTGATGATCGCAAGCTAGAATATTGACGATTCCGTTGAAACGGAAATGAGTAAACAACGAAGGGTTTCTCCCCAAATAAGGTATTATTTTGCGCTTGACTTATTTATCTTATCACATAATAGATATGTACATTTTTTTTAAAACATACATAATA
Organism: Ecliptopera silaceata; assembly: GCA_932527185.1. Taxonomy (NCBI): domain Eukaryota; kingdom Metazoa; phylum Arthropoda; class Insecta; order Lepidoptera; family Geometridae; genus Ecliptopera; species Ecliptopera silaceata. The sequence goes on along the minus strand of OW052193.1, from coordinate 5,981,014 downwards.
AAAGATTATACAGAAGATAAAATAAATATTAAAAAGACAAACAACAAATAAATACAAAATTAAATAATGACAATGTGTGTGTAGGACCAACAATATGAATTTGATGTTTTTTATAATTCGGGATCGGCTAAAAACTCCCAACTCATCGGTTAAGCCGAAGTTAACTGCTCTAATTAACAGTGTAAGCCTTTTTGGACCCACTTTCGAGACCTTTTATATAACTTGTATTTAATAATTAAATGTTATTAATTTGTACATGGATGAGACTAGCACAGGACCGTGGAGAGTGGCACAAGAAAAGGGGGCCTATGCCCAGCTGTGGGCGGAATCAGGCTGCGGATGACGATGATGATGAAGTTGTACGTTTGTTTTGTAGGAAAGTATGTATGCTGTGCAACCGATGGCTGGACGCTTCGCATCGGCTCCTTGGCTCTACCTTCTCTCCGACATGCCACGCGACTCACAGGTAAAAACAAAAATAAACTAATCCCAAAACTAAATAGTTTTGTCTTTTAAAATGAGGCCTCCAAGTTTGTGTTTCGTGCGTTTATATTATACGAAAACCCACGGGCACCGTTCTACGAAACAATTCTACGAATTTAGGTTTGCTACAATTGAATGTGCGCGAAGTGTTACCTATTATATTGCAAGTACCTGTATTATTGGTAATCGTCGTCAGCAAAGTAAAAAATTGACTTTAAAGCTTCAATATTTTTCTGTACGATTAACGTAAGTAGCTTTAATTTAGATTCAATTAGCCAACGCACTCATTTTGTTATTTGTTGGCGGGTCTGTTATTTACTTAAAGACAGGCTTTTGTTTTAGTAAGGGGTAAAGGCTCCCTGTAATTAGTTGAATTAATAAACAAAGTCCATTCGAAACCTCGAAGCCACTCCATAGATTAGTAATTAAGGTATTTTGTGAATGTTTAACCAGTTTTAAATCTACCCAGCGTGACTCGTTTATTTAGCTATTAAAAACCGTGTTTGGTTTTAAAAATAATAATATTCGATTTAAAAAGTTTGGTTTTTACGTTGATTATTGATGATTTAAATATAATAAGAACTTAATTTACATCAGTTTATTCGTACTATGACCATTCCAAAGCTCTATAAAACCTATCCTATGAAATCTACTCTATAAACCCGTTATGTTAATATTATTAATTGTGACAAATATTTACATTATATGACATTACTAAAACCCTTACCATTTTCGAGTTTATATTGAATGGTGCCGAGTTTCTTTACCTTGTGAAGTGTCATTCAGTGTTCGATAAACATAAGGTAACGAGGATGACCACAAGAGGAAACAAAGAGAAGTCATCGGAAAAAGAGACCTCTGTCCGCGAAGAGAAATCCAAGAAAGAGAGGGTGAACCGGCAGCGAAGGTCATTCACCGTGAATCCACCGGTAGACCATCTGCAGAAAATTGCCTACATCTACTACATGGACCGTGTCGCGCACGAGAACAGAGATATTTTAAATCGCATCGGGAAAAGAGGTCAGTGAACTCAAATTCAGTTATTTTTTTAGTCAGTAAATTTAGTAGGCAGCCTTAGTTAATACGGAGATTTGTACCTAGGCTAGTAATTTTAATCAATTTTGAAAATCTTGCTTCAACCTTAGCTTATAAAAAGTATTTTCTGTTTTCAACATTAATAAGTACATTCACAAACATTCTGCATAATCATCTACTCTGTAATGTCTAAAACTTAAAAGTATTTAGTGACTTTTATGTGACTTTATTTGCATGGACACCTTTTAAAATCAGAATATCGCAAAAAGTTCTTTCCTATTTTCATATAATTTTGATCCATTTAAATTATACTAAAATTAGATAAGTTAGTTACAAATTTTACTGTTATTTTAAGATTTCTAAAACATCTCGTTGTTTTCCTTAAATAATTAAAGTAATAAGTTTAGAAAATAAAGTTTTAATGGACGTTGAGGGCATAAGAATAATTTATTGTTTAACTGAGTATAAAAATCGAGTACAAGTTGTATATCTTAATCTCTTTATGTATTTTGCATGATATTTTAGAAACATCCAAATGATTGGCATTCTTAATACTAACAGAAAATTATTTTTCTAGCAAGATGGAGCGGCCCAGGGGAGTACTGAGAACACCAAATCTACAACACCAGAGTACTTTCTAAAACTTTTTTGAAGTTATAATAACTTTTCTATACTATATTTTAGTAAGTGCTTGAAATGATTACCTTTGTTGAAGTGATTAGTTTTTGAAATTGGCTTTTTATAATGCAATAAAAAACTACTTAATGTAGATTGTCTTGTTATTTATATTTCTACAAAAAACATTCTGCATAATCATCTACTCTGTAATGTCTAAAACTTAAAAGTATTTAGTGACTTTTATGTGACTTTATTTGCATGGACACCTTTTAAAATCAGAATATCGCAAAAAGTTCTTTCCTATAAGTTTTCTGCTAAGCTGGTTTACCAAAGAGGTCCTTCTACAAAAAGCATCTACTGTTTAGCTACTAACTCAGTCGATAATTTGAGATTTTCTGAGGCTTACACAAAAAAGTATTGTACAAATTTAATTTGAGACGTAAAATTACTGTTGAACGAAATGTTGGCACGGACTTTCCGAAAAGGAGTAATTATAAGCAACAGACGCAAGGGACAAAGTATACAATGATAAGGGACCGTAATCCCCTTAGTTTACATTATAATTATAAGGTGCTACGTGTCTGCTTCCCTAAAACATGCTTCCACTTATAATGAAGCGGATTTGCACCCAAGTTTTTTTAAATAAACCAAGCACATACTAAACATGGTCGCGTGGAACTGGCACCTAGAATCACCTAGTAATACGATTGTAAATGATCCTTGGGATTTTATTGAATAAAGTAATTTTGACTTTGACTTTTACAAACCCCTGCACCTAAGTACGCTTAGAATAGATCACGTAAAAATATTACACTGATAACGCAAAGTTTGTATGTCACAAACAAAACAGAAAGTTACTGCGTTATGTTAACATAATGTATTCGATTCATACGTCGCATCTAAGTCAGTTGGACTGCTGAACGTTGCAGTTTCACCGCGCAGTGTATCTCGTTACTTTAGAAAAGTCATTTCTAAAGTTTAGTACCTACCTACGAGATACCACCTACGAAAGGTATAAAAATATACAACTAAGTAAGTATAATGAACTGAGACAAGTGAATCGTTTGTATGTATTTTTTTATCTCTTTTAGATAAATACGATGACTTATTAGGGACATTATAAATAGTTTTCAGTTCAAACTCAGTTATCTCGTCATGCACATTAAACCGGTCACTTACCGTGATATATTATACCCTCGTTAGTTTGAGCTTTTAATAGAGTTAGACCAGGCTCGATAGGTTTTAAAAACAAAGAAATTAATAGCAGGATGAAACCCATTAGAAAAGGAAGAGAATATTATAAAAACATAAGGAAAAATAATTTAGGGGCGATCTGAGTTCGGGAAGGGGGTGGGCTTTTAAGGGTAAAAAACGCTTTTTCTCGATTTCCGGCAAAACTAAAAGTCCTATGGAAAAAAGTCAAATGGCAAAGTTGTAGGTAATTAAAAGATCTAAAACTTTTGCATACACACTTTTTTCACATAACTCAAGATGTATGTGAAAAATTCAAAAAACCAAGTTTTTGGTTTTTCATTAATATCTTTTACAAACAATTATATTTTTTCACTAAATTTGGTGAAAACTTACCTCTTTATGTTCCAAATACGCTGTAATTTATTCGATTAGAAATATATATTTTTTTCACCTTATTTTGATAAAATATCGAAAAAATATTCTTATTTTCAATCGAAAATTCATCCGTCAAAATATCAGCTTTCTTCAAAAAGTTGATATGTTTTCTGTTCGTTGAAATATCTTGTTTTCGATAGTGAAAATTATGTGAAAAAAATGTGTATGCAAAAGTTTTAGATCTTTTAATTACCTACAACTTTGCCATTTGACTTTTTTCCATAGGACTTTTAGTTTTGCCGGAAATCGAGAAAAAGCGTTTTCTACCCTTAAAAGCTCACCCCCATCCCCTTCCCGAACTCAGATCGCCCGTAAATTATTTTTCCTTATGTTTTTATAATATTCTCTTCCTTTTCTAATGGGTTTCATCCTGCTATTAATTTCTTTATCTTTTTGTCATTTTTCAAGCTATCTACCCCGGACTAAGTTTATAACCTAATCATTATACTCGTGTATGTCATGCGAAGATCAACAATGGACGCGCAAAGCGGCGTATGCCTTCCCTGTCTATTGACCTGCCGATGTCCGTGCTGCGTCAAAAGCTCAGTCTGGAAAAAGAGAGGCAGGCGCAGGCTCTTCGGTATGCTGCTAACAGAAACTTCTTGAACGACATCGGCAAACGAGGTGAGAAAACTGCAATATACTTTGTACATTCAATTTATAAATAAATAAATATTCAAGGACATTTCACACATCACTCTCTAGTCCCAAACTAAACAAAGCTTGTAGATAGGTACCTAATAAGGGAACTAGATTGCTGGTAGAATACTTATACTTACATTTTTTTTGTAAATATATATCTAGTAACGCCCAGACACAAAACAAATATTTGTTTTCACCACACAAACATTTGCTCTGGGTGGGAATCGAACCCACGATCCACAGCATGGAAGGAGCTACTACCAACTGAGCTGTGACTGATGCCATTAAACAAGAAGTCTCAATGTCGTTGGAGAAAAGTAGGTACGTGTTCGATGAATTTTCGTACACATATTGTTATATATCGCATATTTTATTATTATTTTCTCGAAGTTACGACTACGCAATAGCCGTGAGATGACAAACATATCAGTTAACTTTCATTTTTTTTAATTTTCTTTTCTTCTAATCATGGAAATATTTCCTTTGTTTAAGCCTGCTTTTGCTACTTATGAATAAGAATAATTTATTGTAAAACTATAACAGTAGTAAAACTGAACAATATGATTATGTATGACCACGCGTACAAAAAAGTCAGTACCTACCTACTACTCGAAACAGTATGCGAATTAGATACATAATGAAATAAAAGATTGATTAGAACCACAAAGACAAACTTCGCTTTCACAATTAGAAGTTTCAAGTCAAGTTTGGAATATTTTCCTTTATAAATTCCGGTTAAATTTATTTATGTACCGACCACTTCCTGGCTTATGTAAATCTGACTTGAAAATATGTGGTGGTATTTTATCACACAAGAAATTTATTAGGAAGATGTAAAGTTAAACTATGTATAAATAAATTACATACCAATAATTGGTGAAATGTGAGATTTACAATAAGATATAGGTACCTACCATGTTTTAGGCAAATAAATATTTCATTTCATTTTTTTTCTACCTATGCTGTCACTACTGGGTCTACCCCCCTCTCTTTCCATTCATTTATGAATGAAATATCCTTTATTTCAAAAAAAAAATTAATATAATTGTAAAATTTGCTTTCAGGATACCAGCAGTGGTCTGCGAGCCCAGACAAGTACTACTAAAGAAATAATATCGTAAAAAGATCTTAAAATTCAACAGATGTCATAGTTATAGCTAAAAAATGAGACAGCTCTTACTCAACTGAATTGTATTAAAAATTAAAATATTTATGATAAGTATTAAAAAATGTTTTGGAAATTTTAATGATTTTTGTGTAGCAAAAGTACAAATTAGTGGATATGATTGCTTTTTGTCAATGGCTAATATAATATTTTATAATCAAGTTTTGGAAAAAAACTGCGATCTACGGCTGTATAAAGAATTTAAATGTCTAGATTGTTTGTTAAAGTTTTTTTATATATTAGTTATTTTTTTTACTTATAGGTAATTGTTATCAAATTGTTTTTGGTAGACGTCCATTTAACATAATTGTTATGTAAATGTGATCTTCTTCTTATCGTGTCGATGCTACAACTGTAGGTGATATATATATTTATATATATATATATATTTATATATATATATATATTTATGTGATAAAAATATTAGTTTGTCAATCTGCTGTAAATTTTGTATTTTATTTTTGGTAAATTAAATAATTGTAAGACGTATCACGTCTCTGTAATTAAACACAATAAATGTTCAAGAAATCAATTTTTTTATTGTATTTACTTCATATAATTATTATAATATTATAAACCCTAAGACCTTAACTTATACCTATAACTAAAAACACAGAATCAAAAAGCATTCAAAAATAACTTACACTTAGATGTTAGACGATGACGTAGATGCCTAAACTCGTACTTCTTCTTCTTCGTGTCAACAATCCCCCCTTGTCAAATGTGTCTTGCCCAAAAACTAGCTACTTGCAACTCTCACTGCCTGTGTTGATGTAGGTATGTAGGTACCAGTAATAGTAAAACATTATAACGGATTTTTTTCTAAGGAAATATCTATTTCTAGATAAAAGAAAAATAAAATTGTAGAGTAAAAGTCTCTTTTTAAAATTAGATCTGTACAAACATTTCACCCCTTTATTGGGGAGTGAATCGCACCCATTTCTATCAGTCCTAAGGGTAGCGTAATTCAATAAGTATAATAGTACCTTCAGAATATGAGTGCCTCTACGACGCCGAGTCACCCATATATTTTTCTTTCTAAACAGGTAAAATTTTGACATATGGTGTAGGAAAAATTGGGGAAAAATAATGCGGAAAGTATAGATTTGTTTGCAATATTTAAGGATAAAACCTACAACGCATTTTTTTGTTAATTAGCCATATCTATTTCATGACGTGGAAAATATCGATTTTTACAATTAGCTGGTATATAAAGTTTATCGTATAAAAAGTTAGCGCGTTGACATTATGACGTATCGTAATCAAGACATCAAGTCTGCACTATTTTTTTTTAGGATGGACCGTATGTCTTTATTAATATTTTTTATTTATTTATTTGTTACAAAATATTAATATAAACTGTGACTTCGGAAAAGAGGGACTTGGCGCGTATCGCATTCACCTTGATGAAGACCCTCGACGAAGGTGTAATTCGGTTTCAACCCACCACCTAAAAGTAATTAAAATTCGTTCGGTTTCGTTTCGTTTCCATTTTAGGGTTCCGAAATCTGTCAAATAATCAGGAACTTGTATTGCCGTGTGATTAAACTTAGGCTTTTATATATAAATACGAGATTTGATAAAGAAGAAGTTACTTGTAAAAAAAGGATTTATAAATATAGAATAAAGAAATAAAATATTTATTTTCTTTTCAATTTTCTTATTTAGGGCCAGTTGAGCTATCTATAGATCGTTTGCAACGGTCTATAGATAGCTCAACTGTTTCTTATGTATTTTATATATACCGATGTACATTTTGTAAATACTGTTATAGTCGTATCTAAGTTTGTTTGTGAAAAGCTTATTTAATAAATTTGGAAGATAACTGTGATGATTTTCTAATGTCTAAACAATCTTATGAACAGAGAGTAGCAGAACTTCGCGACGGACGCGCTCGATCGAAGCGCAAGATGCCATCACTGTCGATCAGCAACCCGATGGAAGTGCTGCGGCAGCGGCTGTTGCTTGAGGTCGCCCGCAAGCAGATGCGCGAAGCCAACCAACGGCAAGCCATGGCCAACCGGGTCTTCCTGCAAAACGTGGGCAAGCGAGGTCAGTCAGATTCTCAGGAAATCTTGCTAGGGGCGCTGCTTGGATATCCATACAAAATCGGTGGCGCTCGGCGATTGCGTCCCTGCGATCCGTGTGTGCACAAACTCGTACTTGGTACAGTTCTATTTTTGTAGTCGTTTGATTTAAGTGTTAGAAACTGCCAGAGTCCGACATCCCCTCATTCTCTCATGTACATACAAGAAACGATAGAAACTAGGCTGTAGGTTCTTCCCGTTCTTGGCCTCTCAAAACCAGGTTTTAAATCACGTCCAGTTTCTATAGTAACTCATCGGTATTTGTGGCATTTCTGGTGGACTGATGTGACTGTGACGTTATTATTGATAGGATTAAATACCTGGCAGATTTTAAGAGGATAAATAGGGTCTTGTGAAATTGGCACATTGAGTCACTTGGTAAATAGGACGATTATAATGATCTTTGTGATTTCAAGTAATATTGGCCTCGATCTTACACTGATAAGGTAAACCTTAGATTTCAAAATAATACAAATTTTAACTATCATTCTTTGTACGATAAGTTACAAATATAACACCAGGTAGAGCGCACATAAAAACAAATTTACTGATCAGCAGCGAAATAAAAATCAGGTTTATTGCAGTTTCAATAGAGCTCGTCGCCAGTAACGATAGCACTAATCTTTATTTCTTACTGCAAATGTAACTAGGTCGAAAGCAACACGGGGCATTAAGCTTGGACAGTGGGTAGATGGAATAATTTATTGTACTCAATGGTTTACGCATAGTTTGTTTCTAACACATTTGCCTAAATATTTGGTGCTGACACACTGACACTTGATCTTCGCGTGAAATCGTCAACGAAAAAATCAAATAATTTCTGTGTGTAAACTAACACGGATCAATCGTGATTTGGGTTTCCAGAAACCGGCCGTTAGGCACTGAACCTATTGAGTATAGTACCTAATATTTCTAGATTCAGAGAGGAATAACACTCGTGTAACACGAGCAGGCAAAATATTTAACACGATTCGTGTTAAATATTTTGTGTGCGTTTCATAGGGAGCATTCAATCAGTACAAAGTGTAGAGAAATAAAATGTTGCATAAAATATTTGTTACCCATCACTTTAGCAATAGATTGAACCTTCAATTTAATTTATGCAGCATCCGCGTATCTATCTTAAATTCAAATAGGCTATGTATAAGCAAAACAAGACAGGCGTTGAGTAATTAATCTTTCTATCCCTGGCAATTACGGGTTAAATTAAAAAATATCCGAGACCCAATTCATCATTGTTAGAAAAACACTTATTGTTAGGGTTAAAACAATATATACTTAGATAGAAGGATTTCTTATTTATTTAAGTGAGGAGTGAAGATTAGAAAACCCAGGTTATAGTCATAGGTAGTTCACGTATGCTATCCCAAGTTGACTGGCATGATCTTCCGCAAATTAAATTTGATAGCACTACTTTAGAAATTAGTGAAGTGGTGAAAAGTTTAGGTGTGCTTATCGACAAACATCTTTCTTGGAAACCACAGTTATCAGCTATCAGTCGTAAGACTTTCGCTGCTGTTGCCTCCCTTAAGCGATTACGCAACTTCCTTCCAAATGCCACCAAAATAGCGCTCGCAAATTCTTTGTTGCATCCCATCCTTGACTATGCCGACGCCAGCTACCTCGATTTAACTGAAGACCAACTCAATAAACTTGAGCGTCTTCAGAACTTATCCATTCGATTTATATTTGGCTTGCGGAAGTATGATCATATATCTGAGTATCGGAATAAACTTAAATGGTTACCAATACGACTTCGTCGGAATGTTCATACTCTTTCACTTCTTTATAATGTCTTGTTTCTCCCCTCCACTCCTTCCTATCTCAAAGATCGCTTTGAGTTCCTTCACTTTTCCAATTCCCGTTCCTTGCGCTCGTCAGATACCCTACAGTTAAAAACTCCTGTCCACTCCTCGCAGTTTTATAGTAAATCTTTTACTCTTCAGGCCATCAAACTCTGGAATGCATTACCTGTCCCTATAAGGCACGCAAAATCTCTCCCTATTTTTAAAAACATGGTCACTCAACACTTTTTGTCAACACTTTCTCTGTCATCATCGTAAGTATATATATTATGTATTTTAATTGTATGTAGGTGTATTAGTTATATTTATTTAAGTATATATATTATATTATAATTATTTTGTTTATTATATTATGCCAAGTATATACATATTTATAGTAATATTTATTTGTATTACTTTTATCTTATGTACGCCTTCGTCCATGTATTGTTCTAAGAATCCTGTCCATCCAAAGGTTGCCTGGAAGAGATTGCTTTAAGCAATAAGGCCGCCCATTGTACAAACTATCATACTTTAATTACCACCTAAGGTATTTTGATGTTTTTGTTTCTTTTTCTGTGTTGGTGTACAATAAAGCATATTCTATCTTCTATCTATCTATTAGCGTGGTATAGGTAGACTTGTTATGAGGAGAGCTAAAAACTATATTAAAAGGAAAGTTATGAATGTAAATGTGGTTGGGCGTGCAAGTAGAGGAAGGCCGAAAAATAAATTGTTGGATTGTGTGAAAGAGGATATGAATGTGAGAGGAGTAGATTCAGAGCTGACGAATAATGGGAGTGAGTGGAGATAAAGGACATGTTGTAACGACCCCTCTTAGTGTGGGATAAGAACTTAAGAACAGGGGAATGATGATGAAGGATTTATTTATTTACAGGTTTTTAATAATGGGAGTGAGTGGAAATAAAGGACATGTTGTAACGCCCCTCTTAGTGTGGGATAAGGGCAGGGGAATGATGATTATGAAGTATATATTTATTTACAGGTTTTTGGGCCGATTCCGTGCCAGCTCGCTACGACAACTAGAGTCCAGTACTGACCACTTGTTTTCTGTTCCTGAATGCTGTCATCACTACTTGGCTGGAGACAAGGTTTTCCTTCAAAAATACCTCTTCATGTTTAACCCTAAATCTAGTATGAAGGCGCATTTATGCCTTTGTCGGAATACCTAGAGTTAAAGTAATTAAAATCAATGTTGATCGAGTAAATAATGCAGATGCATACTTTGAATCTATAGCAACTGCAGTATTGTTATAGGAAAAATATTAAAAGTATTTATATAAATCAAACAGGAATAAGTGTTTATATTAAAAAATATGTATTAAAAATGTACCAAGTCTATTTAAGTATTGTTTGCGATCACAAATCTCATTAATAAGAATCAAAGTCCTGACTGACTGACGGCTGACGTCCACGCCACAGCCCAAACCGCTGGTCCTAGAGACTTGAAATTTGGAAGGCGTGTTCTTGGAGTGACTGTGTGGCGTACTAAGGCAGGAATTTTGGAAATAACGCTCCGGAGCCCTAAAATAAGGCTTTGAAGTTTGTATGCAGAATCTTATCCCGTGAACCGATTGACTTGAAACTTGGTACGCATAATGTTGACGCGAAATAAAATGGATCTGCATTTTTAGATTTTGCAAAATCATCTCCATTTCCCTAAAATTGAGTAATGTTTGAAATTTCGAGTATACCAATAGATGGCGCTGTCTCACTTGCGTAATCCTAGAACGCGCTATCGGTGCGTTTTGGCAATGCGTTATAAGTCGGTCGGTATTCAGCATTAGATTCCTTAAATTGAGTGATTTTGATAAGTTATTTTGGGTTGCGTACCCGATTACCGCTTTGATGACGAATAAATATTTAAAAACAAAATGTTAAATAATCAAGGGGCTCATACAAAAACATAATTTACTTAGATGGTTTGTTTTTAATATAAATAATATTTTATAAAAAAAAAACTTACGACTATACAGTATTTACAAAATGTACATTGTCATATAAAATACATAAGAAACAGTTGAGCTATCTACAGACCGTTGCAAACGATCTATAGATAGTTCAACTGATCCAAATCAGTACCAATCGGAAGCGTGCCCAAGATACTGGCTGCATTGCCGCGCTGAATAGCAATGCTGATACGCTGGGCCAGATACTCACCAGCCCTCGGGTCACGCGTCGCTTGGACTAGACGCCCAGAAAAAAAAACCCGGTGGGCCTCGGTACCCCACCGACCTAGAGTCTCGACCCCAAGAGGAGTAAATACGTAATGTCCTGTCGAGACCTGCATATTTGCGTCTCTTGAGATCATCGGCCGAAAAAATACATATATAAATACTTACTTAATAATATTATAAAATTCTTCCGTGGGAAAGGGGGCAAGTGTTTTGTAACGTTATCAATCGACGAATTTTAATGAAATTATTATGAGGCGCTCTATGACTTAATTTTACTCTAATGAACGCAATAAAAAGAGGGAAGTTTTCTGTAACGTTATTTATCGACGAAATTCAATGAAAATTGAGACACACATTAAAGACTTGATTTTACACCAAATATTGCAATTAAAACTAATAAGAGAGTGTGGGGAAAAAAAAGGAAGTTTGTAGTAGCGTTATTTATCGACGATTTCAATCAAGTTTGAGATTCACTCTAACTAAGGGCCCCCGCGCAAACTGCAAAACTTTTTATCGGCCGATAATTTACTCGGGTTGGGCTGAAAGTGCACACACCGAGCCAACTGAACAGTTCGGTTGGTGAACAGGGCGCCAACTATCAACAGCCGGCCGACTATTCTCGAACTGACTGTTTCAAAATACACGCACACGACGCCAAATCACAGAGCGAACTGAACTATCGGCCGACTAAACAATCGTCAAGTATGCGCAGGCGTGTATGCGCCAATTCTGATTAACAGTCGGCCGATAGTTGGCCGACAGATTAGTTTGAATGTAATCGGGTAGCCCATCAAACTTTTTTATCAGCTGATACTGAATCGCTGTAGTGCGCGCATATGCATTCCTCTCCATACTGATTAAGAAGCCGACCAAACTATCGGCCGATAAAAAGTCTGCAGTTTGCGGGGGCCCTAAGAACTTCATTTTACACAAGATGTTGCAAAATGATCGGCTATAGCATAGTTATCAAATACTTAAAAACAGAACATGCTTAGAGGGTTCGCATAAAAAAATGTTTTTTTTCTTAATCGTTTACATAGGTATGGTAAGGATCTTATCGCGGGCGAGTCCGAGTCGCACTTGGCCTGATTTATTTATTTACGGTAACGATAATTTAGTGAGTTTTGATTAGGTACATATGTTTTAGTAGTTTACGTTATTGGGTTTTTAGGGTTCGGTAACCAAAGGGTAAAACTAGGCCGTATTACTGAGTGTTTGATTTCTGTCTAATTTAAATTCTCTAACTATCACGAATAATTAATATTAAAGGGGGCTTATACATTAAACGTGATTTTTATTCATTCGATATTGATAAGGGCAACGGGACATAGATACCCACGGTACGAAACTCTTCGTGCGCACTTGCCCGGTTTTATTAATAAGTAAGTACCAGTAGTAGTACAAGTCATAAGTTGCCGATCGGAGACGAAGACTAGCCTTGTGAACTATACTAAGCTGGCCCGTCTACACGGGGCGGCGGCGTCGCCCGCGCCGAGCCAGCCAGTTAAGTTGGCGGAGTGCGGGAGACGCGAGGGAGGGGGCTACTTCGTACTTGACTCGCCAAAAAATAGGATTGAGATCTATTCAAATCAACTTAATCAACAACTTACATTAAAATAAATTAAAAAAATTAGTTCAAAAATTAGTTCAGTTCGCTCTGTGATTTGGCGTCGTGTGCGTGTATTTTGAAACAGTCAGTTCGAGAATAGTCGGCCAGCTGTTGATAGTTGGCGCCCTGTTCACCAACCGAACTGTTTAGTTGGCTCGGTGTGTGCACTTTCAGCCTAATCCGAGTAAATTATCGGCCGATAAAAAGTCTTGCAGTTTGCGCGGGGGCCCTTAGAAATTAAATTAAATTAAATTTTTAAATTACATCGTATCAGCATTGCTATTCAGCGCGGCAATGCAGCCAGTGTCTTGGGTACGCTTCCGATTGGTACTGATTTGGATCAGTTGAACTATCTATAGATCGTTTGCAACGGTCTGAAGATAGTTCAACTGTTTCTTATATATTTTATATGACTATGTACATTTTGTAAATACTGTATAGTCGTAAGTTTGTTTGTAAATAAAGTTTTTAAACAACTTACTACTTAACTCGCTTTTGCCGTTCATACGCAAAAAGCGACTTAACTTGCCAATGATGTAAGTTAACTCGCTAATGTACTTACTTGTTGATGTGTAAATCGGTCTTTAAAACGGCACGCGGACGAAGTCGCGGCGGGAACAGCTAGTTTAGAAATATAAATGAAGAAAATAAATATTTATGAACATGAAAAAGTACCTATATATTGAAATCATATAAATATACCTAGTCATAACCTAACTACTTACCTACATATTTGTTTGCGACCTCAAATTCTGTATATTAATGATTCGTCTTTACAAATAGGTAGATTGTAACTTGTTCGAGTAGTTAGTATGTTATCCAGCTCAACATACTTATTACCTACATAATGATGTAACACCTTGTCTTGTAGTGAGCCGCATACCCACTGAACCCTACCCTAATCGTATTTTTCTATGCTTAACTGTTTCCTATGTAGATGTTTGTTTAGATACATTCCTACAAAACGTTAGACGATTTTTGAACTTATTCTAGTAAATAATGTAAAGATTTGTAATAACTATGTATCTATCTATGTGCCAAAGTATATGTTGTTCTATTAACTGCGTCACTTATAGAAGAGAAAGAATGTAGTTACATTAAATTAAAATATAATGAATAAAAATACATTTGAAAACTAGAAGAAAACACTATTTATACAGCTTCTATACGAGTAAAAGTCTACGGTCTATCCTATAAAAAGTTAGCGTAGACTTGTCTTAATTACCATACGTAATGGTGATATAATGTCAACGTAACTTTTTATAAGATAAGATAGGAGAATTACACATCAGTCAAGTTTATGCGTCTCTACCTATACCTATGTGATCGGCGCTGATATATAGGTAACCTCTCCTTTATAAGTCTTTCATCTGTGTACCCATTAGACAATTTATTTATTTCTATCATGTTAATTAATTATACATAAATTACGCCTATTAGTTATAGAAATTTGTCATTTGATTGTACAGATAGATTTATGCTAGTATTTATCACATATTATGTATGTTATCTAATTGATCTCTATAACTTATTATCTAGTGAAGGTAGAGCAGATGCAGTGAATATATCAATAAAAACGTTACTTATTTATTTGTTTTTTATTTATTTAGTTCCTTAGTACCTACTCACAGATCATAGATATATAAAAGATAGAAAAGCCCACAGAAAATATATTGAGTTTATTTTTTTATAAAATTTAATTAAATTTCTAACTCAGTTTATAAAAAAGTCGGCTTTGTATCACTATGAGACCGGTTTCAAAAACGGAAAAAGCCACTTTAACCCTAATTATATTTATTTATTTTCATTTTTATCTCATTAATAAAATCTTTTTAATTTCCACTCTTTAAGTAACATCTTTTAAGTGCTCATATTATTCCTTCTTCTTTCGTGTCAATTTTCCTTCAATTTTTTTCAATTATATAAAAACATAGACTAAATATATAATTAAAATACAAAATACCATCTATGCGAAGCCGGGATGTACCGCT
Source organism: Ecliptopera silaceata (assembly GCA_932527185.1). Taxonomy (NCBI): domain Eukaryota; kingdom Metazoa; phylum Arthropoda; class Insecta; order Lepidoptera; family Geometridae; genus Ecliptopera; species Ecliptopera silaceata. Next base: position 5,965,773 of record OW052193.1, on the reverse strand, counting down.
AGTTATGTATAAAATTGAATGTTTAGAAATTGGTTTGGATCAATAATCGGTCGATCTATTGTGACGGCTCTCGTGATCCCTTTTGAGTTTGAATGGGATAAGTGTGGACTGGAAAATAAATTTAAATAGCTTACACATAATATACGGCTTAGATGAGATTGACGCCTTTGATAAAGGACTGGCCTAATTTGCCCATAGTAGAGACAACTGGAAAGTACGATGGACACAGCCTATCCTAACCTTTTAAAAGACCTGCCAGGTGTTAAATCACGTTCAGTTTCTTTAGTAACTCATCGGTATTCTATAGTATTTCTTGTGGACTGATGTGACTGAAGTTATTATTGATAGAATTTTATACAGCTCAGTCACATCAGATCATCCGATATGCCACAGAACACCGATGAGCTACTTCTTCTTCGTGTCAATGAACACAACAAACGCAGATGAGTTACTATAGAAACTGGACGTGATTTATAACCTGGCATGTTTTGAGAGGCTAGGATAGATCGGCAGGCTTCTAATAACAATAATTACACACGATTTATTGAGTAGTTTGAAACTACGTATAAATAGAAATCGAGAAATCAGCGGCTGAAAGAAGAAAATGAAAGCTTCTAAAAATATTTAAGTTTATTTATTTATTTACACTCAAAATAGGCAGGTTTTCTGTACCATGTTTAAGCTATCTACAAGCAAAACTATCTGAGGATGATATGTAAGTAAATGAATCAGATTTAATTGGACTCTGCATATGACATACTTAGTTCATATTGTGTTTAAAAATGTTGAATTAAAAATACCTTCACAATATGATGTCGTGTCGATTTCGTTCCGCAGTAACAAGAATATTCCTCCTAAATAACGAGCCCAATCAACTTTCCCAACTCAGGTCCTACCCTTTGACTGGAATTAATTGGTTTTATTTAACCACCAAAATAAAGAAGCACTTGCGTTGGAACTTCATCTCGTTTTGGGTATTTTTTTCTTTGACCTTTGCTATTTAGGATGGACGATTTGTTTACCCCCTATCTTATAAAAAGTTAGCGTTGACTTTAAGTCATCATTACGTATGGTAATCAGTATTTCAAGTCTGCGCTAACTTTTTATAAGATAGACCGTTAGGCGTTAAGAGGGGGTATATTCTGAGAACCGCAAGCATTTTATACAAATTTTGATGTAATAACCAACTATTTACTTATTTATATATTTATTTTTGTAAATACATACATAGAATACCTACATAGTAACACCCAAACATAGAACAAAAATTTATGTTCATCACACAAACATTTGCTCTGGGTGGGAATCGAACCCACGACCTACAGCATCTATCAATCTAGATCCCATAGTACCAGCTTTGCTTCGCTTGGGACTAAAGTATGATGTGTGAAATGTCCGGAAATATTATTATCATTCTCTACTTAGATAAATAGAGTAGAATTTTGAAACGTTATTTTATTTAGTACAGATTGTAAGTACTAATTAAAATAAGTATATGGGTGATTTACAGTGTTGTGTCTTTTTTAATATAGTCGTCATAGCATGTTGTGTGTTGATACATGCTATGCCTAATTAAAAAAAGTGAATTTTGGACCGCTATTTAAATCAAAACCGGAACCTAGGTCCTATTACTTTTTAAACTTAGGTAAGTACATCTAAATGAATAAATGATGTTTAGATTAGCTAGATGAAATCTCTTCACAAGCACATGACCGCGTGTAGTACCTACTCAAATTAAAAAGTAAATCTGTTGAATACTCTTTATAAGATTTTTAATATAGCTTTCAGAGAAATGAATTAAAAAGTTTTTCTGTACAATATTAAAGTTCTAGCGGTCCGGGCAAATTAAAACGAACCTTTGGTTTATTTATAACTACTTAGTAAGTTTTTACTTTTAGCTAGTTAGAGTTCAGTACTTTTTAATCGACTTCAAAAGAAGCTTCACACTAATTATTTTTTGGGTTTATCTTAAAAATTTGCCTGTCATACGCAATTTGAGAAGTACTTTTTAAAACCTTAGTAATGTTAATAAAATATTATCTACATATCGATGTCTCATTCAGTTTCTTTTCAATATTTTTAGGTATATAACAACAATATTTATTATTATAACCAAAACCTTAGAATATCTAATATAATCACTAGAATATAAGTGAGAGAAATAAATACTTAAATAAATATTTTGTACAATCTAGGTAATTGTAAGTAGGTAATCTACTTAAAAAAATACAGCTTCATAGAAAGTAAGTTGTACGTATAAAAACAAAACGTACCTACTTACCTAGAAAAACAGACGATATGAAAACCACGCACGGTTAGAACAAAGTTTAGATATAAATAATTGACTAACAAAAATAAAAGGAGCAAACATTATCTATAACATACAAGTATTTTCTTAGTGAGGATCGAACCCACGCTACGATATAATAAATGAGTGACGTCTGTCAATTAAAATATACTATTGTTATAAAATAATGATAGCATTAGTTGCTATGATACAATATTATCGATGAAACCAAAATGATGGTAGTTCAGGTCCATATTTGTGACTAAATTGGTAGTTATAAGAATCTCGTAGCCTTTACAAATGAGAAAACAGTTTACAAATCAGCATGGACGTCGTTGAAGGGTAAAGATAGATCATTGTAATTCATATATATTTTTTCATACACTAGCTAGTGTTTGCTGCGATTTCATTCGCAGATATTCATTTGTTTTAGTTTATTTATTTATTTCTCTCACTTATCTAACACTGGGATACAGTGGGTAACCTTAAATAATGATAGATTACATTATTAATTGATTTATGTTTGAATTGATTGATACATAATGTCTGCAGAGTGAAAGTGTAAAACAAAGGTATTTTGTTGAGTGCCATACATACTTAAGTACCTATTTACTTCTTTTAGAAAAGAAAATATTTTATTTGAGTAGAATAAAAATATATAACAGACGTGATTTTGTCGGTTTAAATCATACAAAGTTCAAATGCTGCTAAAATACAGTAATAAGCACTTGTAGTCATTTTGAAAATATGTGTTTTGGTATGCTTATAAAATATGCTAACGACGAGTTGATGGGTTTTTTTTACAGTTTAAGTAACATGGATGCGCTGTTGTTTGCATTAATTTTGGAAGTAGCACTGCTGCAAATTCGAATTCTCGGTAAGTACTCATTTAAAAAACAATTGGCTTTTTTTTTAAATTTCGTACAATAAAAGCTCGTGGTGGGTATTTTAACGCCCTCTATTTATATAACAATGAAATTATTGTTTACAGGAGGCAGCACTGAGCTTCGAGCACGATGCTGGCGAATCAACAACAAAAGCGAAAAGCTTCAGCGCGAAAAACTAAGAAGAGACAGGTTGGTTTTAGTTCTAACTTTATATGTAAGATGTCGCTTTTACTACTTTACTTTAAAATAAAACTTTTATTGTATTTTTCCTAACATGTTGAGTGTAAGTTACATCATCATCATAGACCTATATAAGTCCACTGCTGGACGTAGATCTCTCCCAAGACGCGCCACTGAGCCCGGTCTTCGGCTCTTCTCATCCAGTGTTTGCCAGATGATGGAAAGTTTTAAAGGGAACTAAATCAAAACATTTAGTACTAGGTGCCTCAATTGTAGGTATAATCAAGTAATTATACTTAATTAAATTTGATTAAAATCTGAAAACGCGTTGATGTCTTTTTTATGACTTAGCTTGGGGCCTACGAGCCTACGAGCTACGGTCTACGACGTCTTACTTTGTAAACTACAGGCATATGCTATTTAAAACGTAAACATAAGTCACTGTTTAGTTTCACCCTAATAGTTTTGCTTTAACATAATATAAAGGAACCATGCCCTCGATTAATAAAAAAAACAATAATTTATCACTTATTTTTTCTTCTATATCGTCAACTCGCGTGCTCGTAGATTCCCGTAAGTTTAAAAACCGGGAGTTGACCAATAAGTTATACTTACATACTGTTTCCAGAAATACGGTCAAAGACGTCTTGAGCAGAACTCTCATCGAAGTGGCGGATAGCGGCGAATGGCCGACGTTACGGCAAGCCGTGGGTGCGTTGATGCAACGGGCGTCGTCTGCAGTCTCCATGCGACTGCAATACGAACAGCTGCTAAAGTCAGTTATTACGCGTCACAGCACAGTTGGTTGTAGCTCTGCTTTCCTTTCTGTGGGTCGTGGGTTCGATTCCCACCCAGAGCATGTTCTCTGAATTGAACCCATGACAAACACAATCGAACACAAACATTTGTTTGTGAGATGAACCTAAATATTTGTTCTGTGTTTGGGTGTTACTATAGGTGTGTAGGTAGTATTTACAAAAAAAAACTATCAGCGATCTTGTTCCCATAGTACAAGCTTTTCTTAGTTTAGAGTGTGAAGTGTGAATTGTCCATGAATATTTTATTTATTCATATTTCACTTTGTGTTTTTGAATTTTTGATTAATTTACTTTTCCATATATCATATAATGTTTATATATACATCTTTATATACATATATAACATAATGCTTATATATGCCCTTTTCAAGGTCACGAGGTGAGATAATTGAAGAGTTAGAAGAAAAACGAATCCAGTGGGTGACGCAGCTTCGCGATGCTGGCCATAGGACCGCCATGATAAGAGATAAAATCAACGTAAGTTAATGGCTACATACGCGTATGTGTCATACACATTTATTTAGTACCTACTTAATCTCATAACTTCATAATAAACACAATAGAATGTACAAATAATGTGAAATATAAGATTGAACATAACTAATATCCAAATATGTATTTTTTAAAGTTATTTGAATATTGGCAACGAACATACTATCATGGTGTGACTAAACCTTTAAAAGCTTGATTACCTAACCAACCTACCACACCAATAATGTTTTAATCAAGTACGTCCAAACAAGGACGACTGCCATTTAAAGACATACAAAATTATCAAGTAAGTATGTAGGTACTGAAAAAAATGTTAAATATGTGTGTAGGTAGAGAAGATAATCAAAAGATAATTAAAACTTTTTTAATCAAGTATACACACAATTTTTCATACTTGATTAAAAAAGTTTTAATTTTCTTTTGATTATCTTTCAAAAAAGTTTGCAACCAATAGTATCTACATACTTATAATAGGATGACCAACTGAACGCGAATGTTCGTATCGAATACGCGGAGAAGTGGGTGTCTGCTCGCGCAGAATCTCTAGAGCTTCAGTGGCAGCAGCCACGGCCGCCTCCGCCCAACGTGGAGCACGAGGATAGAGTCCACCATGAACTGCTCAAGGCATATGAGATGCAGATAAACGTAAGATTATTTTTTTTTAATAAATTAAGAAACATTTCACACATCATGGCATCAAGTCATTTTGGTAAACATTAGCTTGAATTTAGCTACGAATTAAAGCTACGAATAATTTATAATGACATCCTCCTTGCAATGAGGGTGTATAACCGAATACCTCCTATTCACTGATCTCTGATAGGTACGTGTCTAACGTAGGTATCAATTGTCATTATAGGAACGTGAAGCATCCTTGGTTCATTGGGAGAAACGGTACGACGATGATACAGTCGACATCAATGCTAGGTTAGCAGCTAAACGCGAGCAACTTCGCGTAGCTACCGTCAGGCATGAAGAGTTGCAAAAACTGGTAAGTTATATACACTACACGAATATTATAAAGAAGAAAGATTTGTATTTTTGTGTGTGCAGCTGTTGGTTTGTCTCACTGAAAGTGTGTGTGTGTGTTGTGTTTGTAATGAATAAACTCAAAAAATACTGCACCGATTTCAAAAAATCTTCACCATTAGAAAGCTACATTCACTTTGAGGTACTTATGCTATTATTTATTACCTACTAAGAAGAAAAGATAAAGGATCCATAGTCTTTACCAAAACTTTAGTAACGTAACCCAATATCCATTATCCACCCGTGCAAAGCCGGGACGAGCTGCTGGTTTAACTATATAGTAGGCAAAAAAAGACTAACAAATCCTTGTGTAATTTTATATGCTACGGAAGTCCAGTCTGTTAATCATTCGTTACTTATTTACCGTTGTTTGATTTCAGTTCGATTTGCACGATGGCGAAATGCGTTCGTGGTTAAATTTCAAACGTGAACGAGCAGCGCGATTGGCCCGCGAAGAATGCGTTCGAATATCCGCCACAAGAATACAAGCATGGTGGCGTGGCACTATGGTGCGCCGCGGGCTAGGAGCGTTCCGTTTCATGCGTAATTTGAAGAAATCTCCTTCTAAGAAGAAAAAATAAATAACTAAAATAATATAAGTACCTACCTGATAAATCCTATTATTCAATCGTCGCTAAGTAAACTTAATTTTTGAAATATGAAATGAAATAAGTACCATTTTAAAAAACGTAATATTTGGCACCAATTTCATAGATGTCCGTTTTTTTAAACTAGTACCTACTTACGATGCTTACGCTTAGGTACTTAATTATTTTTTGGCACATGCTACAAGCATGTGCGTCAAAATCATAAGTCCCCAGTACACAATGGCGTATGCTGGCCCACGACAGGCCATCGCCATTGTGTACACGGGGCAATGGCGTATGATGGCGGACAATTGCCGATCGTGGCGCGCAATCGGAAAGTTGTCGGTTTTTCGGGCACACTTCAAAGGAATCGTGGCGTAGCGTGGCCTGTGGTGTTCACACAATGGGCCATTGTTTAGTTTGTCACCTACAACTTTCAAGTTTATTGATTTATAATAATTGTAGTAATTTAGGTACGATGTTTTCAGATGAATGATGCATTTTATCGTATCTAGACTCCCTAAAAATACCTATTTAAAAAAAAGAGACATTTCTTCTACGTCCATCGCAAGTGGATTGCCAGACAGCAATGAGACATGCGCCATTGTGTGAACACCAAGTGATCGTGGCCTACAGTGGTGCATTGCAAAGCGTGGCCCAGCATACGCCATTGTGTACTGGAGCCTATAGAATAGTTAGATGTTGACCCAAATCCTGCAAGACACTTTTAACTTTACTTTGTAACTGTGTTTGTACGTTATCACACAGACTAGCTAGTAGGAAAGATCTAGCTAGTAGCATAGATTACGATTTATATCTATGGCTAGTGGTCAAGAAACCACCTACTTTTTTTTATGGGTCTTGACAGACAGACAAACACACGCCACATAAACAAAATGAACAATTTCCTCTTCAAACCCTATTTGAAACGTATCCTACCAAATCCATACATCACAAAAGTAATAAGTTAGCCTGTAAGTGATAATTATAAATGTTTACTGTGTGTGCTGTTGGCGTTGCCAAGCCAACAAATAAATAAACATGATTACGCCACGACCACGACCTCAAGCATTATTTAAAATTCCACCAAAAATAACAGCGAAACTCAACACAACGTTAGAAAAATCAATCAACGTTAGAAACGTCAATGTCAATACAGATGTTTTTCATTCACTGTCACTGACTACCTCGCATATTATGTCACTGTCAGTTGGTACAGTACTCGCGCGCTTTGAAAGCAATGTAACTGTCATGTCATGTCAAATTACTCTATCAGTCAGTCAGTCGCACGCTTTCGCTCGTATTGGTTGCCGGTGTAATTTGTGTGATTAATTTAGTTCATAATACCTACGCTACGTTCAATAGAAAGTTTTACGCCGAAGTTAAATATTTCCCCACGCAATAATCACATAGACGGAAGAACATTTGTCTCAGTGTTGTGTTTAAATCGAACTGTGGTTATAGCAGCACAATTATATTGGGTTCCTTGAAATTTCCAATTCTCGGAAAGTTGGATTGTCGTTCATGAGATTCGGTGAGTAATCGTTGGTACTATAAAAGTATTTTTAAGTTTTGGATTTTTCTGCTATTGTGTACAATCACTGCGCTGGAAAGCTATGTATATGTACTAAATAAATTGACTGTCAGCTCATTATCCTTCATATATGTTTGGGTATCTACAAGAACTTTCATAAGTTTTGTGTGATGTACTTATACTTAATTTGTTAAATATTTATGGTATCAAAGGTAATTAATTTTAGAATTATTTATAAAATATACATCTAACTGCTGACTATATTTGTATATGATTTGTGGCAATAAGAAAATAGTTTGTCATAATGTTATGATATAGTTACTACTAGGTACATACAACAATAAACTATTTAGGCGGTGACCACTTCTCATCAAATAATTTCATCAAGTGCAATGGCATAAAAAAAATCTAGGTACCTTAAAGAGAAAGCCTATTGAAAACATAACCTGTCAGGCCATGCAGTCTCTAAAATGTGTTTTTTTTTTATCAAGAAGTCTATTGAGGACTACCTAATGAGGACAACTATTGAGGACTTAATATCTTAACCTATCAGGCAATGTTTATGCCTAAAACAATTTTTTTATATATTTCCTACTCATAATAAATATCATCTTAATCTTAATTTAGTTATTCATTCATTCTGAATGAGACTTTTCTTTTTCAACGAGTTAAATAGACCAGATCCCTCTGTAGGATTACTAAATGATACTTGTAAAATAATCACATAAACCATAATTTCTTACCATTACCTTCTTCTTCTTATCGTGTCGATGCTACAACTGTATTTTGTTGTAGCATCGTGTTGGAAAGATTAGCCAGACTAGACACTGCTTTACTGTGCCTAGCTGTTACCGGTGTGCGCCACGAGGAGGCTCTTTCCATGCACCCATTTACCTATGAATTACATTATCTATGAATGTCTCATATTAATAATATGTTAAATATAAAAACAAATATTAAACACATCGGGAAATCAAAGTTCAATGTTTGTTAGAGATATTTGATGAGCCAATACAATCAATATTAAATTTATTGTGTGAAAAGATGCGAGTAAGTGAGTGCCACTGAGTATGCGGTAAGATTATGAAATAAATTTATTAAGGGGATATAATGTTTGACACATTAAAACAGAACAAAATTATACAAAACAAATAAGATAAAATAGAAAAGGATTTGCTTAAATGCAACAATCAATATAATTTATAAAGTTAAGCTTTGCAAGAACAAAATGTTCTATGATTACAAATTTTCAATTTGGAGCAAACTATTAGAAAATATATATATATTATATTAGATACTGAAGTATCTATTATCTCATTAACCACAATACTCATAATAAAATGAACAAATCATATTTACTATGACAAATTACTTATCCAAAGCAATCATGTTTGAATTACTTAAAATTAAAGTATCATGTTAAAATAATCACCATTTTTAAAATGTATTTTATAATTTATTTATTTTATTGCCTGTCACTACATTAAATCGGGAAGAGTGGATGGAGGGAAGGGAGGCCTTTGCCCTGCAATGGGACGACAATGACTGAATAAAAAAAAACTCACCTGTGTAGCAAATAAATAACCTCATCAAAACCAAATTGATGCATTGAGTTAGAATAATATATTGGAAATATTGGCACAGTACAAATGCTTCATCTATCTAATAAGCATCTTAGTATTAAGATTTCTTGGAAAGCCGCTCTCAAGGTCTCTTAGCGTACATAATCAAGTGAATTACGGAACGCCAATCTCTTAGAATCTGATAACTAGAAACGTGTAGGTAACATGTTCCTACCTAGATTTATATACAAATATGGTAACTAAGATTACGACATTCATTGCGCATAAAGCACTCAGCGCTACGACACAGCTTTAAATACTCGTAGAATTATTATAGTTGCATTAAAATATTCAAATTGAATGAAATAGAGACAACCATGACTTAAATACCGGTAGATTTCCTCCCAAATCTCGTATTACTAGGTATAATATACCTTAAAGTACCTACCTAAATATAGATTTCAAAGCTTTATTTTATTTGTGTTCAGAATAACGTAAAGAGATATATTACACGGGTTAAATTAATTCTGCTCGCACAGAGAGCCTTTCATCTAAGCTCTCGAACGATTCTCGATAGATCAAATTTCAATATCGCAAAATCGTTGCTTGAGATATTTAGATCTGTACGGCTCAGCTATTGCAAAGTTACCTAAAAAACGGGAAAACGACAAATAAAGTTCAGCGGTAAAAACACGTGTAATATAGGTATCTTTACCTCAAGGTGTCCATGAAGAGTTACATCATTTGCACTTGCCGATATTTTGCAGTAGATGGTGGTTTTTTCCGTTACATCCTTATCATTCGTACCAAAAGTGTGCATGTGGTGGTACATGTAAGGACATGGGTCAGAACTGTAATTGTGTCTGTGGGATGTTTCCAACCGCAGGTAAATTGCATTCATTTCTTTGTACATCCGTCTGGATGCCCTCCTTTACAGTAGATAACATACTTTATACTCAGTAAAATAAAAGAAGGTACCTCGTTTATTATATTCATTTTGTACGTAAATATTAATAGATAGGAAAACAGTTTCCTTATCATCTGTAGTATACATACGTACGTACTATTAATTATGATGTGATTTAGTTACCCAATATACTAAAAGTATATTTGCACTCCATCCAAAAAAATAATCATTTTGTTAATACTTACTGATAAAAATCCAATAAACATCGTACCCTCGGCTATCTGAGCAGTTGACGGTATAATAATGAATCCTTCGAAGAATCGGAAAAATATCAGGAAAGTCTGTCGACGTTTTATTTCAATCGGACCGCATACGAAGGTACGAGTAGTAACGGTCGTCTTTGTGCACGGGCGGAAGTGAAGCCTGGCCCACGGGACCCAAGTACCATTGGCCAATCACCCTGTCATACCATAAATAATTATATATATAGCCCGTGAATATGTTAAGGCCATAAGAGGTTGTGTTCCCGGGCTATAAATGATCCACATGCTAAGAATTAAAACAGTTATAAGTAATTCGAATAAAAAACTTCTGTACATCAATAAAATAGACAATTAATCGGTTTACAAATGGACACCTACCATAAAGCGAAGGAACGACAACATTGTCGGTAGCATGACGACAAAATATAATCGTCTCGAGAGCTGCACAGCAGTACTGCGCAGTAATTAGTTCGTTAATCACACTAGCTCCGCACACGGTTGATGCAGCTTGGTTTCCGAGAAACCGATCACCGGGGCTCGGGAGGAGCGGCAAATTGCCGGCAGATATGTGTGCCGCCCTGTCCGTAATTGCAAAAATCACTCGCAAGCTGCGGAACGAGCTTGTAGTCCTTGTATTACAAGTTACAAGTACGACTTGTGTGTGAGACCGCTGCCGACATGAGAAGTGTATCATACCCGTTTTGTACTCTTTGTACTGGCGCTGGCGCAGGAAAGATCTGATCTGTCTTTAACTTTCGCTAATTAGTGGTTTGGTTTCACTAGGTCTCTAAAAACGATGAATTCCATTTATTACTTTTCTTATGGTCGCTACTTTAGAATTTAAGTCGGGCAATTTGCTTTGCATTGCTGACATTATTCATTTTAATGCATTGTGTGAGCACAACACAACAAACATATCTGATAACATTCACTTCTTTTTTGTTTTTATATTTCTAACAACTTAGTTCTTGTTGAATAATTCATCATTTGTTTCCCAGGATTCAATATTCAATCTCAATAAAAATCTCGATCAAAGTATAATCTTTTAATCAATTTGCATTGATATTAGGTTTATCAGTGTGTATGTAGTCCAGAAGTTTGGTATTTATATTTCAAATCTATTTTAAATGAAATGTTTTTTACTTCGCTAAATCATGAACATACAATTTAGTCGTTTGTCATCTATGGTGTCTAGTAACATTATTGTTAAGAATTTCCCTAGACTCTAGGGCCTAGAGTTTCAATAATTTTGTAGTTTAAGTAAGACTGTCCTCGGCTAAACCGATGGACTGCGGTATCGATGCAATTAACAGGTTTATCAATACTTACAACTAGGTGTAGCAATACTTCAAATAAATGTTATTATGCGTCATAATTATATTCGTGGGAACATCGCAAAATCTTTGTTTAAAACAAACATTTTTAAAATATGATATTTAGCGATTTAAATCAATTTCAGTTTATATGGTTTAATTTTCATCGATATGCTCCGTCGATACGCAATTTACGTACATTATCTCTCTGTTTCATGCTACAAAATAACGGCTGATCTCCCTAACTTTAATTATTCATGATTTAAATATTTATTTTCAAGACAACTAATCTCTAAGATATTGTTGTTCGTGACAAGAACGAATAATAGACTTTGCTAGTAAATTGCTTTTCTCAGAAGACTAGACCAGTGCCTAAGGCGGGGGCACCTAGTTAACGAGTCCTTGGTCTTTAATAATAACTTAAGGTAGTTAAAAAATAAACCTAAACCCTTTACTGTTTATTTTTATTTTACTTCTTGGTAGATTATTTTTTCGCAGAAATTGTCTGTTGATTCAACTTTCTTAATCAAAATGCTGGAAATTTTCTTAGTTATTTAACATTCAAAGTTTTTACTGTTATATACCCCTAATTCTCAGTAATTGGGTATATTAAATATTAATTTCACCGTCCGTTTTGAGTTTCTTTAGCAGCATTAACAAAGAGTAAATTAAATAAACACTAGTACACCAATCCTATCTAGTTTGCGGTAAGTACATAGTTACACTACGATGGTACTTTCCCTGACTAAAGCATTAATACATAAGTAAAAAGCCCTACTACTACTTCAGTTAATTCATTTCTATATGATACATGATAAATAAAAAAAAAATGGTTGTCTGTAAAGTCGGTTTACTGACGATAGTTGAACGTGACAACGTGTTAAGAAAATACTGATGGAATGGTAGCATTTTTCAAAAGAAAATTTTAGGAACGCCTCAGAACGCCGGAACGCTTCATGAGTCATGTTTTTTCGTGCGTGCAGCCGGCTCTATCGAATTATAAGACGTTGTCACGTCAAAAAAACATAATGGATTGTACCGTTGCTTTCAGAAACCCATTATAGTCTTCCAAGTATAGAATACCTACTGTTCAGTCTAAGCATATTGTTTTCATAATCCCTCGACGGTCCTGGACTTTCTATATAACGTCACATCGATTATCTATAATGTTATTGTTGGAACCAGTTTATTTGTATTTTACGTTGAATTTCATAAAACAATGGTCAGGGTTCTTTAAGTCGGGTTTTTACGTCAGTACTTAACTTATCTACCTGCTTGTCACGATCTCGAAATATAGAACTTTATGCAGAGAAGATTAGAAGATTTACATCAATGCCATCCTGAAATCCTAAAATAGAAAAGGGTATTAAGTCCTTGACAAAAGTCTGTAAGTAGCTCAAATATTACATGAGCATTTTGTAAATATTATTTTGAGATAGGTATAGTGTACTGAACTTTAAATTTATAGGTACTTTTTTACCATAGTCACTGATCCTAAAATTCTAACATCAATTAAAAGTGTAAAAAATACAGTTGACCTATTAAAATATTTTGAACTTTCTTTCATTTAATAATAAATAATATTTGTCTGTGCCTTAAGTGAGTTGCATGACAAATTCCGATTTCTACGGTAGCTTGCGGCTCATTCCGATACTTGGAAATCTGATGCCCTACATGCTAATGACAATGAAATTTTCAACCGCAATTTACCTGGTAGTCAGTGGTTAGTCGGTCTGTCTACAGAAGAACATTCAAACGTTGTACATTGCTGGGTTCTCTAAGTGCCGTTCAAACAAAACTAAAATGTCATATTCCGTTAGCTCAGTGTAAATAATGCCAATTATTTAGGGTCATATCTGCACTAAGCTGCATCTACGCTACGCATAAAAACTATGTTAGATGTTCAATGTTTAGATGTTCATATTAAAAATAATGTATACCTATTATGCCGTGAATAATTTCTTAAAAACACATTTAATAAGTTTATGAAATTGAAGTAGTGACAGGTAATAAGCAGATCAAAAGGTCGCATAGAGTTAATATAAATGTTTTAGGTTTACTATCACCAAAGGAGAAACTTCATTAACCCGACAATCCCAATCCTTAAGGTAATGCTTTTCGGATTTATAAGTGATCCCTTGTGATTATGGGTCATAAAATATAGAACTGTCAAATCCTCTGAATGCGCTGGCAGCTTAAAGTAGCATCGAGGCTCTTTGATATTGCACACAAAACAATACGCTTGCCGACTACATTTTTTTCGCTATTTCCTTGTTAAAGACATACCTATTATATATACCAAGCTGCTATTGTTCATTTTATGTTACTGTTTACTAATAGTCTGAATTCTAAACAGGTCGACGCGTTATAAGAGGCATTCGATGAAACGCTTTTATTAAAAAAATAAACAATTCATAGCTTACACCGACTTCTTGCACCTGAAGAAGCAAGAATTCTGATATCCCAGAATTGTTTTAAATGCAAATGATTAGTTGCTGGCAGAATTCCTGGATAGCATCAAGTTAATTGCGAATTCTATGCTATCGCGATTGCCATTCCCTATTATGATGGGTTTCTAATGTATGGAAATCGTACCTAGAAATAGCCTTCTGCAGTGCATTTCCTAGGTTTACTATGAAAATGTTACGGTCCACAGGTTTTTCATCGTTATCGCACACCGCTTCCTCCACAATTACCAAGATATTGATTTGAACATTCATATTGGTAGGGTATTTGGTATTCGAGAGAAATCGAATTTCGAGAATCAATTTCGGTCTGATGCGTACACGATACTCGGAATATGACTAAGTCCCGGTTTAATATTTATACCTACCTAGTTCTATTTCGAGGTTTAAATTGTGCGTGAAAGTATGTAAGTACTTACGGCCAATTAAAATTTATACCACATAATATTTGTCAGAATATTATTGCTAGTATTTATCTTTAAATCTAAAAACGATTTTTTTTTGGGATTTTAGTATCGGTGACCTTCGTGTCCTTCATGAATACCTCCGTACTAAAATCTATTACTATTTACAACAAAAAAGCTGTCGAACTAAATACAAATAGAATATTTAGGAGATACTAAATGTAAATGTAACACTACTACTGAATTTTCACCATCAAACTCAAAAAAATCATCATCAGCGCTCTCCACTGATGCACACTTGGCTTAGGCCCGTGTGCAGTTATTTACCGGCACTTTGGAGGCGATCTAAATTAGCCTAGAAGAAAAATAATAATATAAAGCTAGGTGGGCATTAAGTAAGTATAATTTTCTTTATCTTCATCAGGATGCGATAGCAAGATGTGGATACAAGCGGCTCTGCTGCTGGCATGCGCTGGTGGTGCTCTCTCCGCCGGCTACTGTTCTCTTAACACTTTCACTACGAACAGCACATGGATGCAGTTCACCAAGGAACCCGTCCCTTTCGAGTTCGGCTTTGATGATAAGTTCAAGAGTATCCACTGCTGCGTGAAGGGGTACAGGAGTATTGAATGGTGAGTGCCCTTAGTTTTATTTATCTGTGACGTATTTTTTTTTACTTGTACATATTATTTATTCACAAAAAAACTTACGACTATTACAGTATTTACAAAATGTACATAGGAGTATAAAATACATAAGAAACAGTTGAGCTATCTACAGACCGTTGCAAACGATCTATAGATAGTTCAACTGGTACTAATCAGTACCAATGCTGACATATTTAATTTTACGAAGTAGTTAATATTTATTTTCATTCTGCATATATAAACATTAAACTTTTATGTAATTATCATGTTTTGATAGAAAACCGGCTAAAATAACAAGCTAAAGTTCCCGTCTGCACCTGAACTTTTGACAGCTGTCGGGTCTTTAGGCATTATCAACCCTTGAAAGTTTCTTAAAACTTCAAAGATCCTGTCGTTAATCTGTATGATGAAACAAAATAATAAAGCTCACTTCTATCAGAATTTTTAATAAAAACATCGAAATTAGGTACTTAGCAAAAAATATTTTTGGCAACGAACTCCGAGGCTTATTTAAGTACCCAGCGGAGTTTTAATTAGTAATAACCGCATCCGATAAACCGCTGTTATTGTGGCCGATGCAATGTCATTTGGTCCGATCAGACCATATCATAAGAAAGGTCAGTGTCCAGATGTACACGTCATTAGCGATGATCTGTAGGTATAAGGTACCCATAAATACTATTTAGTAAAAAATGATAGCGCAGCTTTCGATGTGCTATGGACATTGAACAGGTGTATGCGATATAAGAGCAGACTTCTCGGAAATCTCGCTCGGCTGCTCGCAGAAATAATGATTCTTGCTCGATACCTGTACCTACATCTTTGATACATAAATAATTACGTGTAAAAACCTGCTGTTTTGATTCAAATACTAAGAAAGAATACTAAAAATAATGTTACAGGCTTTAACAGCTTTTTTATCCCTAATATACCATGGTGGTACCTATGGTGTTCAATAAAAAGCATATATCTTTTTTATTTAATTTTTAATTTATTTAAGATATGACAAACATTACAGATACATCTATACTTATAATAAAACTGTAGAGAGGTCAATTCTGTACATTAAATATATTAAAAAAAAAACTATCAGGGGGTGATTAGTGATCGATACTGATGCCAAAAATGCAATCAGTAAAATTTTTGTCTGTCTGTCTGTCTGTCTGTCTGTCTGTCTGTCTGTATGTATGTTCCTTATAGAAACAAAAACTACTCGACGGATTTTAACGAAACTTGGTACAATTATTCTTCATACTCCTGAGCAACATATAGGATACTTTTCATCACGCTACAATCAATAAGAGCAGAGTAGTGAAGGGAAATGTTGGGAAAACGGGAGAAGTTACTGTTAGGAATAGATACTCCTTTAATATCTATCACCAACCTTAGATGTTACCATAGCAACCAAACGTTGTTGATTGTCATCAATGTCACTATCTTCACTCTTGACTAAAAAATATTCTTTACAGTATACGTTATTAATATTCGTTTATTTATTGTAACTGGTTTTATTCGATCCTGCAGTACTTATATCTACTTTAACATGGTAGCAGAGCGTGGTTAAGGTACCCTGATGGTTCTATTTTACTGCATCCATCGTTCGCATATTGCAAAGGTTTGGCATGGAGAAATGTAAGCCAGTGCCAACACCAATTTTAAAAGCAAATAATGCTCAAGATGTTAATGAAGTTTCAATGAACTTCCCGTACCGTGAAGCTGTTGGATCACTAGCTTATTTGATGACAAGCACGAGGCCTGACATAGCCTTTGCTGTCAGTGTTGTATCTCGAAATTTAGATAAACCTACAAGAGAGAACATCATCAATATCAAGAGGACAATGCGTTACTTGAAAGAGACTATAGAAGAAGGCATCGTTTACAAGCCAGGAAATAGTCATAATTTAGAATGTTACAGTGACGCTGACCACGGAGGTGATCATGAAACTGGAAGGTCTACCTCAGGCATTCTTTGCATGTATGCTGGAGGTCTAATATCCTGGAAAAGTAAACGCCAGAGCACAGTAGCGATTTTATCCACCGAGGCAGAAATAGTGGCAGCAAGTGAAACTGCTAGAGAAATTATTTGGCTTCGAAAGATCATGAAAGATATCATTGGTGAATGTCCAGCATCCCTATGTGTTGATAACGAATCAGCAATTAAGATGGCTAAGAATCCGCCAGAATTCCACCAAAAGACCAAACACAAAAGGATACGATCATTCTTTATACGAGAATGTGTTCAAGATGGAAGCATTACGTTATTGGGTTTTTAGGGTTCGGAAACCAAAGGGTAAAACTAGATCTTATTACTGAGTCTTTGATTTCTGTCTATTTTCAATTCTATAACTATCACGAATAATTAATATTAAAGGGGGCTTATAAGTACATAAACGTGTTATTTATTCGATATTGATAAGGGCAACGGGAGATAGATACGGTACGGAACTCTTCGTGCGCACTTGCCCGGTTTTATTAATAAGTAGGTATAGATACTAAGTTTTCCGTCATAGACTGCTCTTTACCATCAATTTCCCTCATAAGAAGATAGTAATGGGTTATAGCAAAATCTCTTAAAACGGCACGCGGACGAAGTCGCGGCGGGAACAGCTAGTTAATAATAAAAATATAAGATGTGACTAACATTTTAGTGTTTCCTGGTTGGATAACATTGATACCCAAACTAGGATTAGCCTGTGGTATGGCGTATCAATGCCCTCCGCCAGACAATTTGTTCATTTCCTATATTAAAATAACAATTCGAGTATTTGAAACTTAAATTAAAAAGTAAAATACAATATTATGTTACAATAGTAGTAAATAAGTTAATATAATTTAATTATAACAATATATATATATAACAATATTATACATATAGGACGAAATAATCATACATACACTCATTTTGTGCTATTTTTATTCCTATATTACCCATAAATTATTCGGAATTTGAATGGTTACAGTCATTATCGTCATTATACTGTCGCTAATAATAGTACAAACTAAATAGAAAATATCTGTAGAATAATGATCAGTTAACAATAATGGCGTGTTTCGCTTGACCTAATCCATTAGTGCCTATGAAATTTCCGAGATAGACGGTTTCGCTGTAAACAATAAAGTATGTAGATGAAAACCGTTTTTGATCCGAGTTACAAAGTTGATCAACTGAAAAAAATCCGAGTATTTTTCTGAAACGAATAACAATAGGATTAGGTGGCCGTGGATATTTTCATCCTTAATCATAATCACCATTATATAATCGTTTTGATGATATTACATCTTATGTTTCTCAGTTCATTTGCAACAGTTTGTCAAAATTAAGTACATATATAATCCTACTAATATATTCAACGCAAAAGTTTGTATGGATTGATATGTGGATGTACGTTTTTAAACTTTCACACAAAATCTACTAAATGGATTTAAATAAAACTTTATATAATCATGAAATTTCTGATTTAACACAGGCATTTATAAAGATATATTGCGAATTGTCAAAAATATAACTACTTATAGCAAGACGATGTCGGGGGCACCAGTATAAAACATGAATGGATGAGATTACCATCACAGGCGTCAACAGTCACAGCTCAGTTTGTATGAGCTCTGTAGCTATGCCTTCCGTGCCGGTCGCTGGTTTGATTGCCACCAAGAACAAACATTTGTGTAATGAATACTGATGTTTCTTCTGTGTTTGGGTGTTGCTATGTATTTAATTTTATATAGTGTAACTAGCTGTCCCGGCGATTTATTTATTTATTTATATATATAGATATATAATACTTTCAGCAATCTATTAAATATATTTTCTATTAAACAAACATAGTTTAGGCTAGGACTGTTTTGTGAAATAACCATGAATATTTATTTTAAAAACAAATGTTTGTTCTCGATTGAACCCACAGTGCAGAAAGCTGAGCTATGCCGACTGAGCTATGACGCTAATCATATATAATGTAGTATATTATTTAGTTCGTGTATACATATAATGAGAGCACCTGGTGTGACTACAAGTGCGGTTCTCAGAAGTAGTGATTGCACATCGCTTTAGTGCTACTCCCCCCTACAAACTACTCTCTCTGACGTCAACACATATTTTGCTCTCAAACAATAGTTTTATTTAACATCAAACGTGTTTCTTGGTCAAAATATTTTTATTTATATATATAATATTTCACTTTTTCTATTATGACCTACTTTGATTTTAACCTTGTGTCCTGCCTTCTGGAAACTTAATAAAGCTATAATATAGGAAAGGAGGTAGGTCAGAGGTGGTATAGCAACAGACTAATCAGTATTGATAAAAGCTCCGCACATGCTGAAATAGCTACATCATTAGTAAAAATAATCAACGTACGTACTAAATTGATTCGCGTGACTCACAGCGGTGGTGATAATGAAACCCTAGCTAGGCCGTTCCGTCCAAAGGATTATGTCATTATCCACTTGTTTCAACTTGTAGCAAATCTTAGCAATCATCACGCACGGAAAACAATTCCAAGAAAATAATGCAGCAGCCGCTGTAATTGCTGATTTTTGTTGAACAAAAGTGGTTCGCTGGCGTTTTTGCCAAACCTTGAATGAAGTCAATGGCCGCCCGGTCGAATAACGACCAACCTGCTGATCCTTAACCTCTAGACTCATGAGATTTTGGACACGAGTAGAAGTTCTATGAGGAATTCCTTACAAAACATTACATTGAAATAAAAAAAAATCTGAAGCAAACACACTACAGTTTTTAAGTTTAAAGTGGAGCAATATTTTGCTAAATTTCGTAATGACTCATCCAAATTTATATTAACTGGACTCGTACAAACTGCTTTCTCTCTACAATGTCTTCAGACCACGTTACATATAAATTCTTCCAACTACATGCATGCGATGCATCTGCAATAATTTGCATCGAGCGATTGTAATGTTCTTCGTATTTTATTGGAGAATTTTATCCGACATGTTGAAATAATGACACATTCTCTTATCTCACGATTCGAAATATCTTGATAAGTGGAACCACACAACACTGAATGTAATTCAATAATAAAAATATAAACTTTAATCCCCAAATTATACTTTATGTACGTTCTTACAAAAAAAAAGTATTCTACCAGCCATCTAGTTCCCGTAGTACACGCTTTGCTTGCTTGACTTTGACTAAAGCGCGATGAGTGAAATATCCATTAAAAAACCGTGGTAGTTTAAACATTAATCCATTACAAAGGTGTAAAGGTCGAACCTATTGTGTCACTGTTGTTGGCCAAGTGTTTTTTGCTTAAAAGCGATTTAACCACTCACAAACTAGGCATTACCTACTAGAAATAATTCCTAGAAACTTGTAGGTAAGTAAATAGCGCTTAAATTATGCGGTTTTGACATTCACACGTAATGCAACATTTAACTAGATACGTACGACGCGTATTTTATTGTTTCCAAAGTTATGTTTCTAAAACTGGCTTGTTAGTTGAGCTACTTTTTACGTACCGGACGATACACCTTGTAAAAAGCAACACAACTTCACAGTTCAGCTGTGCTCGCCTTTTATCGTTTTATGATATGTGCCTGATTTGAACCTTTTTAGAGTTTTACAAGGTTGAAGTCCATCAGTCAAGTATGTAGAAGCGGGAGTGGTCATCTTCTTGACTGTAATAAAACCCGCGCCGGCGGCGCACACGCCGGAACGAGTTGTAGTCCTGCCTGGGAACTTTATTTTATTACGCCCACTTTTACTTTTAATGCTAAACTGCTTCACAACGATTCGACCCGAAATTACGAGCTTTTTTCCCCACTTCAAACAAACCGTGCAAATCGCGTGTCTCATGTAAAGTAAAAGGTGATCGCCCTTCGAAAATATGGTATTTCAATAAGTGACAATTGCTCGATGTAAATAAAATCTTATCAATATTCGCGGCGTACGTCTTCGTAATTCCTGGTAAGCCCTGTCGTGCGAACTCGATGCTGGCAATTTTTTGTCACGTTCGATCGCTATCAGGACGTAGGTACTTACCCAGCTAGATAATGATTAGTGAGAATCGAGGATGAAGTAACTGGGTTTGATCGATTCTGTGTCTGGACATGCGATGCGATGATGCTTGATAATTTTATAAAATCAGTTCTTAATTGAGGTGGTTTATATCTGTAAATGTGGTTAATATTTACTTATTCTGAGATGAAAAACATGTATTTTTATTACTCACAATAAAGTATTAAGTACTTGTTGAAATACTCAAAAAAAGCAAACCGGTTTTATGGGCTACCATAGCTTAATCTTACGTGTTTAAGTTTATCCTTGAAATGATAAGTAGTTTGCAAGCATGCCTATACAGTTTGAGATAGAAGCTGGATTGTCCCGTTGTTCATTGTGAGGTTGACAAAGGGCCGGGTGCGCGGTGCAAGCTGGTTGTCGCTAGCGGTGATCGGTGAGCGCGGTGGTACCTGGCTGAGGGCTTAGTCCGAGCCTGCATTTTAAAACTCCCTACTCTCGAGCCGAGAGTCGTCTCTCGGATGTCCTTATATTTTTGTAAGAAGTAGAGAGAGAGATCCGAGAGACGACTCTCGGCTCGAGAGTAGGGAGTTTTAAAATGCAAGCTCGGACTAAGCCCTCTGGTCGCGGCCGGTATCTGCGAAGGTATCGCACGTCGGTCGCCGCAAACCTGTATTGTAGCAATTCCCGGAAGGCTCTTTGTTGCACGCCGCGGTCCCCCTGCATCGTTCGTTTCCACTGCATTGCTGCTATGGGAACGTTCTCATTCAATAGTTTGCCTACATACCTACTTAATTTGATTTAGATTTATTTTGAGATATCGCTCGAATCTGAGAGAGCTTTAATCATGTTTCGTGTTTAATATGCCACTACAGATACATATAATCCAAACTACTTGCTACTATTACTGTTATTTATTTTGTTTTAAATGTAATTAGGCACTAACGCAAAACAAATAATAAGATAAGGTGTAATTCGAATTATTTTACTTATTATATTTTTGTTTTCAATCTTAACCATTTTTCGACAAAAAATGAAGACTAAAACAAAGATAATGTTCTTCAAGTGTCTTTGCATTGCTGATGTGTCAATTGAAAGCAACCGTTCCGATACTTCTAATGAAGTGGCCATAAATATACAAAACAAGCATAGGCATCCCACTGGGCCCAAATAAAAACCGACATCATGTCTTGACACGTTCAAACGACTCGATTTGTTGAACTGATTATTTTTAAACGCCCAAGATACTGACCTTGTTCAGGTAGAAGAATTCACTTTGTTTTACAAATTCGTTGATTAGCTTATCTTCTTACGATCATTCGGGCATGTAATATTAAATGCGACTTTTGATATTATTTTTATCCAAGGTTTAAGGATCGCATACTGGTTTTTTGTCAAATTGTGCCGATAAGTGCAGTACGGCACTTATCATCAGATCTGCTCAGTGCTCGGTAAATATTTAATTAATACATGTAATTAACGAAAATCAAAATCGAATATTCAGTTCACGTCCGGTCCACCAGTAGATATTACCAGCACAAGCCGAAATACGATGTCTAAAATGTTGTAATTTCTTTAATACAAAATTTGTACCTACCTAAAGTTGAAAACCACAATCTTGTTAGTATTACAGTTGGCAAATACAGTTTCATTCGTTTCGATTGTTAGCTACAAAGAATAATAAAGATGCGTCCACGGCAGCGCAGCCTCCACAATGGACCGTTTATTTATCTGCCATATTGATCTCCTTTGACGCCTTACTATTCTATTTTATCCCCGATTCGAGTGTAGAATACAATTCTTTTGTAACATTTTTTGTTCACATATTTCATTGCTGTTGTTATGCTGAGACAACGATGTCCTGCGTGAATGGGACTTTCAATTATTTTGTATTGTTCAAATAAGAGGGTAGCTCGCACATCACAAAGCAAAATGTTATGTATTTTGACGGCAACACGCAACAGTAGATACCTCTAATTTTCAATAACTTTATTTGATTCCAACGAACTCGCGTGTTAGCTGCATTTTCCGTGTAAATCATCAAATTCTAAGTATGTCGACTTTTACAATAATACAACTTCCAGGGAGAAGGCTTACGTTCTAATAGACCTGTCCAAATGACAAGGGCCGCATTAATTTCTAGTTTTGTTGCAGTCCCATTGTTCGATGTAGCTTTATTTAAATAAGTTTTCTTGAACGCATAATGACATATATACAGTAAACCACAGACCTAAAAACGATGATGCTAAATTATCAGAATCAAATGGGGTAAAGCCCCAGAAAATATTCATTCATTCATTTACCTCCTAGTTATACAGATTGTATTATCCTCTTAGTCCCAAAATACGTCATTGCAAACTAAGTTAAAAGTTAATTCATAAACCGCCTCTTAATCTAAGCAATGTAAACAAATACTTGTAGAAAATTACTAACAAAATAATAACTTTATTTTAGTAAGGAATTTAAATTACTATGAGTTTAACTCCACACCTCAAACTATTCAGCTAGGTGGGCTTAAGCCCTTATTACATTTTGTTTAAGTAATTATAAATTTTAACAGTTTTACCTCTGAGAGGTACAAAGTATGCTAGGTCAGTATATATTTCAGTCATTTTTCCCCCCTACATGCACGGAACACTGTACTTAATCTAATCTAATTGAGTGAACAAGATTATACTACAGAACGCTATAAACTCGCAAAAAATGCAACTCACACTCAATTCTATTTCCATACAAAGAAATTAGTACATATCTGTCATTTTTTTTCTCCTTCACTAAAACTCTAAAAAATAGACTCATTAATTTTCCGAGAAATTTGTCTTGGTTTCGTTTTCATATTCAGGTTACCACCTGAGGTTTAGATCTTGTTTCATCTCTGGATCACTAAGCATGTCCTCAATCTTTTATCATATCAGTTTAAGAATGAGAACACCACCGAAAACACCCATGCCCTATTTTGCCTTCTAACAAAATATAACATATATTTTGTTAAGTATAATCTTGGAAAAACATATTATCAATTTTTCACCTGCGTCAAAATACAGATTGACATATAATGGAGACACAATTATACCGTGATTAAGCCCTTCAACGACTTTCTTAGAACGAATAGTCAATGCGCGTCCATGATGTGTGTGAAAAATAGAAAAACGTGACTTTGAGAGTATGCGTAATGCAACGGTTGTTCTTCGAAAAACTGTGATGACTTATGATTCCAAACGGAAATGTCAGTTTGTTCAGATTTGAACCGCTGCCTGGCTTCGTTGCTTAGGATCGCTGACCGTCGGTTCGACTTTTTGGTTCACACGCTGGTGTCTTTATGAAGACAATATTATGTACACTGTAGTTCTACAAATATTGACATGACATAGATCATTCCATACTGCTGTCGACGATAACTGTTCTTATATTTTTATTTATTTCATTATAGACGAGAGATTATGTATGCGAAGCGATTCCGCATACACAAGAATTACGCCATCGTGTCCTTAACTAATGATAAAAATATAACCAAACGATTTGAAGTTAACTTTATATCTGAAATGACCATGATAAATCTATAGACCACCGTGTCAGACCAGACGTTGGTGAAGAATGTCACGAGAAACTTGATACTCAATAAGCTTCAGGAGCAGTGGCGAGATGCATGTCAAACGTGTCGTTTTATTCGTGGACTCGAGACCAGAATAAAATTGAATGCCTCATACATTGATGCCTCACATTTACAATAATACCACATCATCAATATTCTTATTTTTTGCCTCGACTCCAGAGAATTATTATGAATTGATGGTGTCAAAGCTCGGAACGCACAGCTCGGAACACGTGATAATTTGCCATCGCATAATTAATGCATCAATAGAAATTGCAAAGTCGTCGTGAATCGAATGGGTTTCGGGAATTGTGGTGCCAGCTCGTTATGGCACCGCTGCACGTTCGACGAATGGCTTCATCGTGGAAATTAACATTCGACCAGCAACTCGCATGGCGCGTTGCGCCGGACCCTGCCCGTCAACTCGTCACCTCATGAGCAAATATTGAATTTGTTCTCGCCGACCGTCATCTTCATGGGACCTCCCTGAGGTGTCGCATTCCTACAAAGTCAATACTCTCGTTCATAGTTTTTTGTCACTGGGAATTCTTCATTTCTAACTACTATTTCATTAACTTTTATTTACGTATTGTAGACTTGAGTATCTAAACTTGTGCCTTTCCGTTTTATCTACTTTAAAATTAGTAATGTTAATTTTTCATAGCTGCAGTGGCCCGCTTTTTAATTCTGAATACATTTTTTAAGTTAACATTCGAATTCTGTAAAGCAGTGTACAAAATGCTAAACTAGTGCAACCTACATCTGAGGTGTGTGTCGCGTCGACCACGTGAAATGAGTCACTTTGTGTCGTCAGTTTGGAAACTGGTTTTACTTACTCCGTAAGTCCGTAACCATTCACCATTCACCAAACACTATCTTACATAAATCTTATTTCATTATACAATGTGCTATGTTATTCACACAATTGATATGATTGCTTACTATGATGATATGATTGCCAACGTTTTAAAAGTTATTTTATAATAATGGTGAACAATGTCATGTTGCAATCTACATACAGCTTTTTGCTTGTAGCTGTAATTGTCCGGTATAATAAGTGTCAGTCGCTAGCCGGTCTTGCTTGTCTTGTGTACAAGAATTATCCTAATTCAAGGCTACACGTTGAATGCAAATAACTATTTTGCTTATTCCTAGTAAGCCTGTACTTATTTAAATCGCTATAACTATTTCAATTACAGCTGTAATCTAGTTTTCATTTGCGAGACAAGATAATAAATCTTATATCGTATCAGTTACCTATTTTATAAATTGTTTAAAAAACCCAGCGTCCATGCTTTGGGATTTCCAGTAGATTCTTTATTTTAGTTCGCTGTGATGTCATTTTAAAATGGTTACTTTACGCTGTCTCAGTCAACGCATTCAATAATATACATTAACCTGAGACGTATGACGTCTTAGTTTGAGTTATCAATGAGGGTCATTGATACTGCATTTATCTTAAAACTGCATCTTCACTTCTTGCATTAGTGTATTAGATACGGGCCGCTCCCAAGAAGCCTAATTGCACGAGTGAGTCCGTCGATATATGGCCTGATTAGCGAGAAGATGCTTGCGTGCATCTAAGAACTGCCGACGGCCCTGCGGTTGCAAGCCGCGGTGTCCGCACGCAATCACATATACACACGAGCTTTCTAGCTATACCAATAACTAAGTAATCATGACAACCTCGTTGTATCGTGGACAAATTCCGATCGTCTTTTAAGTCATATTAACAATGAAATCGGGTAGGTATACGTTATCGCACGTGCATCTTGGCAGCTTATAGCTCGATGCAACTTGTTATGCTGTCGTCGTGAGTGTCGTCCGTCGACTTCTTCCCGGTGGCCCGCGTATGCAGCGTCTAATGTCTATACTATAGTAACATAAAATAAAAAAGAGGGTGCTTCGCTTTGCGAACTAGTAATAGTAATAACATCCCACGAAAAGGTCAATATTCACAAGTCAATACTAATACATTATTTGATACACGGGAAGAAAGCACGTCTGTAAATGAGTTCTATAGGGCGAAAGTATATAAGTACATGAAATACGGCTTGAACCGTCAGTTATTAATGAAGTTATGGTACATGTGCGACCAGGCCAACGAGAAGGGAAGCGCCGCGTCCACGCTGCGTCCGCAGACACGCCATCCGAATCGATCACTTCACGCACCCGTCGCGCATAATGAAACAGCCATTTCCGGCGAATTCGTGGTATCCAATAATTTAATATTTCGCACAATCGAACTCTAAACATCGAAGCACGCACAGACGACGACACTACCATCAGCCTTTATTAGTATTCGTCGCGTGATTTAAAGTAATAATACATTCTTGTGCACTTGCAGTTTCACGTAGTGCCAAGAAACCGCGGTCGGCTACCGAATGTTAAATGGGTATTGTTCGATGACTAGACTTGAGACT
Organism: Ecliptopera silaceata; assembly: GCA_932527185.1. Lineage (NCBI taxonomy): Eukaryota > Metazoa > Arthropoda > Insecta > Lepidoptera > Geometridae > Ecliptopera > Ecliptopera silaceata. The sequence continues at coordinate 5,938,406 of OW052193.1, read as the reverse complement.
ATCTTGAGTTATGAACTAAGATGCTTTTGTATGGTAATATTATACAGACTTTGAAATAGCTTCGTGAAGTCGTGAATATTACGTGTGCGGATACCTTCAATCTGTCTTTATACATGTTACACTCAATCCATACAAAATACTTATCGCGTATAGTATATGGTGCCCTGTATAAAATTAATATTACAATTACATAAAATGTATATTAGGTTTATATTGGTACAATTCAAAAGTTTACATAATACCTTCGTGTTAAAGGATCCACTGTAAGCTGTAATGATACTTATCACTATCATATATGTCTTCTTATTAATTTATCTTTCACTCGCAAAACATTAATATTTATAATTAAAAGCTGGAACAGTATATCAATAACTCATAGATAATACAAAGTCATATTCTTGCATTTCGCGCGTTTTAAAATGTTAATGTCTGGCTGACATTGACATTTGTCAAATACAGAACTTCACATACAGAAGACACAGAGTATGTAATATTTGTGGCTATCAGCAGTTACAGGTAAAAATTGTACCGGGTATGCCAAGGGTATTCAATGTTTCATAAGTCGTCGTATGTTTGTGTTATGTATCCTTTGAGTGTACAAAACACAAATCATATGGATAGTTTCAGCAAAATGGGCAGATATATCCTGTTTCCGGACTATTCTATGCATTCACTTAATTTAAATACAAAGACAGTCTAGCTATACACATACGTCCGCTCAAAATTGTTCGTCCAAATATGGAGCCACGACAACGTGAATACATATAATACGTATATTCTGTACATTTCTGATACGGTAGGCTGGTCGCTGCAAGCACGTTAAAGTAATTGCGTAGTTTCATCTATCTATGTTAGCTTGTGTACTTACGCGTCACGGGGCATTTCAATTTGATGTCATTTGGTTTCATTTGATCGAGATTGGTTGTATCCATTACTTTATTACTTTACATTACTTTAATCTAAGCGAGTACTTAGTCTGTCTAAAGAGTAAAATATCTATAAAGTATATCTTGCGGTTTAAGTAACAGTTAGTTGTCGGTAGTTACTGCGGTCACGGCGGCAGACTGCAAGTACTGCAACATCTCCGTAGGTTTGCTGTCATGTTCCCAGGCGATGTTTAGCAGCGGCAGCATTCCTTGCCCTTATGGGCATAGGCAGGCGGACGAGCCACCTGGCTGTTCCGGGACGTGTCATTACTTGCCTGGGACTACTACATTCCCTGAACATCGAGGACGCAAATACAAACTACCGTCTTCCTCTCTAGGGTTTTTAACGCGTTACTTGCCATCATGTCATGACAAACGTTCTCGGGATTTTTTTAATAATTTTGTTCTACCTAATGTGTTCTGTTCGTTATTGAATTGAAGTGGTATTGTTCTTATAACTATTTCCTTCCTTGGTGTTCTGTGCGCCAAATGAGAATGTCAACTTTCTTCTTTCCATCGACGAATTCAACTTTACCATTGTTTATTTTTTTAATGCATGCAGTCTTTACTTCTTTCAGAGTATAACTGATCGTTCATACAATGCATGCAGCATACTATTTTTTAATTCGTTTCCGCGCCTAATTAGGGCAAGGCATTTACAGCTATTAAGAACTATTATATACCCTACTGACAAAGGTATTTTTAGTCATGTGCATATCCATTTCATTGGATACTTTTCACTGTACACGCGAGTATAGACGTCCCTTTTACATGGCATTTATACTCTCCTCGCTGGAAGTGCACGGATTCGTTTACACAGCAAAGAGATCGCTGAACGCAAAACTCCTAACGTTGGCAGCATGAACTTATGCATACTTAGAATTAATTTCCTTGTATTGTTTACGAGATTTCGATCATATGTTCGTCGACATATGAGAAGGAACTGTCTGCTTAGAGCCGGGAGAGGCCGGTCGCGTGGTTTCCCGTTCACCTGTTATGCGATCAAGTTTTTACCCGCGCCCGGTACCTTGCGGTTTTTCTAATCGCGTTCAACTGTTCCACCGCGCATCCCTAAACCGCTCTAACTGTATAGAGCAGCTACACTCGTTTCCAATCGTATACAGCTACACCGTCATTAATACACAGGAATGCAAATGCAAACGTGTAGTTACATTTGAAGGTATAATTATTGTTCGTCGTGCAAAAACAGTACGTCTTCACTGTACTTTCAATACCGCTATGGCCTGCCGCCCAGCGCAAATTAATCGTGTCGCTTATACTCGTACAGGAGCTGGCTTTCTAAAAACTATAGTTCACATGTAAATATTATGAATAAGTAGTAGATACTAATGAATAATTATTTTAACGCAATATTATTATAACATAATACGGGGTTCATCAAAAACATAACAATATTGAACTATTGAGTTTGGGTGGCTTTTCTGTAATCTAGAAAATATCATATAAATTTTAGAATAAAGCAAACATTTGTTTGATTCACTGCTGACAATAGCTGCTGAGTTTATCAAGGTCACTATAATAAATCATTCCGAAATTAACTTAAAGCCATTTTATGTAAGTTAATATATTAATAATGTTTTTATTCCATCGAAACATTTTCAGTATTCAGTTCCATGAAGTAATCCAGTTTCGACGTGGTCGTGTTACGTACGCGATAATGAATATTAACTTTCACAGTGAATTTGAGTTTGATGATTTTCCAACCTTCAACAGTTTGGTAACTGTTTTAAAATGATCTTAGACTTTGTTTTCTTCGGGATCAGCGTTAGTTACTTTTTCATTAGCTAGACTTGAGATAGTATCTCTAGCTTATCTTTTGCATTGCAATAACACGAAAGAGCGGACTATTGAAGCACCTATATCCACTTAATTTTTTTATAAAAGTCTGTATTTTTGTTTTACATCAAAAAAACGTATATACACAAAAAAAAGCCCATAAATGGACTCGAAATTTTAAATTTGGACGATACCTGATTTAAATTTAAGATAACAATATGAATGTCTATATCACTATACATCAGTGCGTGTTATATTACGTGTTGCAAGCACTCTACAGTCAACTAGTTCGCAGAGAAGTAATTGTAGCTGTTCACAGAAACGATCAACTAGGGGCTAGAAGCCCACAAAGAGCCACTGCAAACAATGGTCTGGTTGCGCTTGAGATCACCATTGCCCGGGGACAATGAAATTTAATAGTTATATAATATAATTCCATTACTAGGGCGTTTCAAATAATTAAATTTGTATCAGTACTAAAATAAGAGGAAAAAGTAATCTACAGCCTTATAACAAGAAGTTGTAACTTTTTTAATGATTTGCTAAATTACGAGTTTTTGCGCGGTCGAACTTCCACTGAAATGACGTGATCCATGTCTTATAAAAACCCGGACGCAATGCTAACTATAAACCAACAAGGCGTTTGGCAGCCTATTTAAATAGAGCTTGGATAAGTTCTTAATTAATAACGTTGATGGTGAATTGAACCGGCTCGTGGAAAATTAACCTCACAGATAGTTTGTTCGTAACACAAACAAAAGTAATTACTGATACTATGTTGTGAGAATATTATCGAAACATGAAAATTTCAATCAGTGCTCTGTTTTACTGTAAAATTATCAGCATCAACTACATTGCCTTGGGTTATTTTCTTCTATTAGTTAATTAACTGTAATAATCAAGATGGCAAAACCTTGTAAGTTTCAGAACTACCCTGTTTGAGCCTAAATGTTTTATGACTCTCACGAGAAAGTAACCCCTTCATTCAATAAGCGCATCGTTCCGTAGTGTACGGTAAATGGACATTACCGGTACACGCGTCGATGCACATCGACATCAGAACTGACACACTTTTATGTGAAAACTATTTTACTGCATAAGTAGTTTGTTTTTCTTGTGTTCTGCAAGGTGCGCTGAGGGGGAACAGTTAGCCGCGTTGTAATTTTAACAAAGATCGCTATTAATATGGTCTATTAGGTAACTACATTCTAACGGTCTTAATAATATTGTAAAAAATAGTAACAAGGATCGCTTTCTTACGCAGATAAAAGAAATGATTTCAAAAATAAACTACATAATGAAGCAGAGTTCTCCGTAATGTGCGCCGTCATCTTCGATCATCCTTTTATGATCGAAGGCCGTCATGTATAATGAGGACGATTCGCCATTTGTGGTTCCCGTAATATTACTCTGACAGTGAAGGCTGCGCGCGAATGATTTGTGGCCAAGGAGTTTCATGCAACCCGACACGGTCAAAGACCGGTTCAAGATATTTTGGAATTATTCGTCTCTTTTTACAGGCCAAGGGAGAGACCAGACCGCGCCGAGCCTGCGAGATGACCTCATCAAGGAATTCTTCTTATTTTAACCTTTCCTAATTCCATCTTCTTGAATCACGTTCAGATAATGGTTGTTTCCACGAAACTTGTTTTGCTATTCGAGCCCTTGCAAGTGTGAAATTGAGTTATAAATTGAAATGAACTGAATAATAAATTGCAAAAGTAAGACATTCTAGACATGTCTTGTTAATGATAATGCCCGTACTTAGGTTTTTTGCACTCACGTTAGTAATTAAATTGAGTTTATGTCTTGTCTGTGGTTTTATTATCTGCAATGGCCAAGGCCGATGTTGCAGTTCATTTATTTCAAGTTTTGGTTTAATTTTTTTGGTGTACTTTATAGCAAAACCAGTATATTAACGTACATTAAACCAGTATATTAAAGAAGATATTCCTGTTATAAATCTAGGAAAAGTGAGAAATAGTTTATGAGAGAGACGGACAAATTGAACGATGTTCAATATAGGGATTATGTTCTAAGAAGTTATGACTGGCTATTTACTAGGTTATTGAGCAATCTACCTTACCTTTGTTAAATTGAGTTTCATTAATTATCAACTCCATTCTGAGAACTCAAACTAGTTAAAAGTAACTACATATTTCAGTATTGGTATGCAATGATATTTTATGTCATAAAAGATCATTATTGAAGCAATAATCATATTGTTTGACGGTGTATAATTCATATCAATAATACTATATACATATATATATATATATATACGGGATATATGTGTATAGTACACTTTTATGAAACTAGCTGTTACCCGCAACTTCGTACGCGTGAGTGTATGTTTTGGAAAAGCTCGTGAAATATACTCACACTAAAAGCATAATATTTTTTTCCTGAAAATTTGCTATTATATTATAATGTATTAAAAATCGTTTAATAGTTTAGTTTGTTAATGTTAATGTTTAACTTAATACTAGTATACAAAGGTTAATAGTCAGCATTCCAAAACAAGTTGATTTGGTGATGAAAATTACATTACTAAATTTTTCTTTACACTTGATATGGCGTTAAAATTAATTTTATCTCATTGCAGTAACAATTTTAATATAAATTATGCGAGCGTTGAGTGAGTCATTTGTGAAAAAGATATAAATATTCGCAGCGTGCTCTCCCAGGGATACTGGAAAGTAGAATGATGACTGGTAAACATACGCATTAAACGATTTCTTGGAAATGGTCATAAGATTAGTTCGTGCAAATAAATAGCACTAGTTTTTATGCTTCGAACGTGTAGAATAAGGGTGTTGCTCCATGATGTTACTGCATAAAAACTGGCAACATTGTCGTGGCTTGCTATCATCAGGACATTAAAGTGTTGAATTTTCTGGAGTCGCTAAAGTAAATTAATAGGTTCGCGAAGGTATATTCGATATCCTAGGATGCGGTAGTGCAAAATACATTTGAAGAAGTCTAGACATGGTAGTCAAACGCAAGTTCTGATACTACTTTCGCGGTATTTAAGACAGGAAGCTAAGCTATCGTCGTATTTCTTAGATAATTTCATCATATTAGTTACTCCAAAGAAACAACCTACACAAGTTAAACAGGATATAATTATTTTGTATTCTGTGAGTGAATGTTGACACAATTAGCGATGACCTTAAGTTTCCAAAGTTCATATTGATTTATTATGTTTCCATAGAAATTGAAAACGAATAAGAAATAACGAAAGAATAACGAAAGAATAGTTTCGTATTTGGTTAGTCCCTCCCTATTAAACTATAAATATATATTATTATTAGCTAAAATATTCCTATGCCAGGTTATGATATTTGAAAATGGTTTTAATGCATCATCGATTCTACTGAAGACATTATCCAGATTACACATTGGCTCTGTCGGAACAGATTCTAGGAAACAATTCCTGAAACGGCCTTGCGATGAAACATCATTTACGGCCGGTTTCTGGAAACCCAAATCACGATTGATCCGAGTTTGACACATAGTAAATATTTGATTTTTTCGTTGATCATCGTTCGAGAAACCGGCCGTTAATGTTTGTTTCCTCTACTGACGATTTAAAAACAGCTTCGGCCAACTTCGTCTTCACTGTTCGCAGGAATCGGTTACTTTGCGCGACGTTTTGTTTGCATAAGCGCGCTTCTCCGAACTCACTACAGCTGGTTGATTCTAACGTCGATTTTCAGATAGATCGAAATAAAGCAAACATTTAGGGCTATTTTTACACGGACGATTTATGATTGCAAAACTAGCGATTCAAGCGTCGCACGACGATTTCCTCATTGAGACGCGAATGCAATCCGGTGTTTCTCAGAAGAGCGGTTGTCATCAGCAGCTGCATTACTCGCTCCCGTCCGGAATGATGTTACATTACTCGTTACTGGGAATTATTTCCTGCACATAGACACGCTCGACTATGACTTGGAAAATAATGACATCTAATTGAAGCAAACATTTTTAGGACACTATGCGCAATATATAATAGTTAAGTATTGTAAATTTGCCCGCTATTGTACAATTGCCTAATGTCACAAAGGTCACACGCAATATTGTATATCCCTGAAAAGGTCAAAAGCCCTTTTCATTTCAAACATAATGGAAATGTACAATTCCTCGTACAGCCATTTCTATAAATTGGAAATTCATTATTTTAGCTGCCACGGATTCATATAACATGGATGTGGTAACAATAAAAACATTTAAAAGTTTGTATGGTTACTCTTAAACAGGTTTCTTTGTTCTAGGTTCAAAGATGGTGTTGCGTACCCATGGTCTGCTGTAGTTTCGAACCTGATTCTGTATCCGGAGGCTGCGAACCAGACGTTGTATACTAGGAGAGCAGCGCGCGCTGACTCCGGAAACTATACGTGTCGACTTAGCAACGAGACGCACACAGAGACGCACACACTTCGGCTAGACATTTTAGGTGGGTAAAACTAGATAAGAACAAATACATAGTTAATATATAAGTATTCTATCGGCAATCTAGTTCCCATAGTACAAGCTTTGGTTAGTTTGGAACTAGGGTTTGATGTTTGAAATGTCCATGAATATTAAATTTATATTATGTTATTTATAAAGACTTCAAATCAGAATTTGGTGACGATCCTTAAAGCAGTAAACTTTACACAATTATAATGATTATGATGTATTTCTATGATGTATTTCACTTTTTCTGTTTTTTTCTTCACACGCACTATTCGAGGAAGAATGTTATTGCTACAATAACGCCATTTAATTTCACAGAAAAACCGACGGATGCTCCAAGAACAATGTTCATATCGAAAGATCAGTGGGTCGAAGAAGGGGGCGAGGTGCGACTTTATTGTGAAGCCCTCATTGGTAAGTAAATTAACAAACAATCTACACAACATCATCTATATTCTCTCCAAGCTAAGCAGAACTTGTGTTATGGGTATACTAGAAGACTGACATACCATACTTAATACAATACATAGATAGATATTTTTTTTTATACATATAAAATACCCAGAACACCCGGAATAAATATTTGCAGATCATACAAACAATTATCCCAAGGCGGGAATCGAACCCGCAATCTCCGCGTGGCAGGCGGACCTTCGCCCGCCGCGCCACTTTGGTCGTCGAAGTACACCCAAGACTTTACTAAACGAATATATTATACTCTTTGAAATATAAGCTTGAAAGCCCTTTGTTAGAAGTCCTCTGACGTCCTGAAACACTCAATCTCAGGCGCTCACGTAAAACTATTATTTTCTCTTCTATTATTGTAGGTTTACTGTTTCAGCTTAAAAATCACACGATTCTTTTGAAATACAATATTGTTTTTTCTTTTATGTATACGTGATCTCTTCTTTCAAAAGTTTTCTATATATCCTATACCTAACCTTTGTTTCACTCACTTTGTGAGTTTCGGGATCGTATTTGAAGGCGAGTCAAAAATAATTAAGGTTGTCATTGAATTGTCGAGTTAATTATTTTCAACTCTATAGTCGCTATGTTTTGTTTCTTTCAAGAAAAAATAAGAAAATTAAAACAACATAACAAACCGTAAAAAACATATTTAATTATTTATTCATAAGCCTTTACTAATCTTTCGTAATTAAGGTTGATTATGATTTATTTTAGCAAATTATTATTTTTTAGCGAAAATGAGAATGGGCAATTCTCTATGTCGCATGGGCCATGACAAAAAACTCTTCTCTCAGGGCTGTCACATAGTTCGATTGAAAGGACTTTTGCAGGCCTATCTTTTACTATTATTCGCCCACAAAAATGGTTGTTTTCTTCTCCTTTTACCCAGTTTATTTTGACAGGTCGTTCTTATTTGGCGGACGCGCGAAGTGACCTACGATGGCGTAAAGTCTGGCCCAACGGTACCGAGGGTGACCTTCTGCCCACGCAAGCTGAAATCAAAACTACACGGTAAGTTGTGGTGATGTATGTAACTATGCCCACGTGGAATCTCGCTACGCAAATAATATGTATATACTTAGTGCTGAAAAACTATTTTGAAATCGCCACGGAATTTCCTAGAATTCAGTCCACTAAAGCATTTGATATTCGTACGAAATTCGCAAATATTATTAAGTTTCCCGGAACTTGTTGCCCCCGTTAAGTTTGAAAGGTTTCTGTTTGTGCTTATACATTTATGAATATTCAAAACCAAATGTCATAGAAGTGAATTACTGCTAGCCGAATAGACTTGTGAGTTTGTACGAAAAGATAAGTTGTTTTCTTTAATGTCAACATAATAAGCGTGTATGAAACATAAACATGTATGAAAAATAGACAGAAGAAAAAGCAAGAAAAGCCTCCTTAAATGTTTATTTCATTCTGCAATTTGCATGTTACCATGTATGTGTAACGATGTATTTCTGTATTGACATGTATTGACATGTATTGACATGTCTCTGATTAAGAATTAAGAGAGAAGAATTTATTTATTGGAACCAAAGAAAAATAATCTTACTTTAGCTTAGAACTATACATGCAATCTTATACCTAAGTACAACTAATTATGCATAAGAACAAATAAAAACTTAATAGAACTTAGCTAGGGCACTAACCCCCACCCTAGGTAAAAAACCTGTGTTGTGGGGGGAAGTCTCTTTCGACTGGTAATAATTTTTCTCCTGTTACCACCAGGGTAACACAGGAGGAAGTAAGATGGTGTGGAAAAAAGCAGTTGTGAGATGTGTTCAGTTTTTTGCTATATGTTGTGTTGTAAATTAGCGTTTGTGTTATGCCTTGTGTTGTGAATATAAAGTGTAGTGTGATGATTTGGCGTGAGGAGGGTTGAGGATACTGCTACTACCAGTCTCTTAGGAGTCTGGGCATCACAGGAGTATCTAGAGAGGGTGTGTATGTATGTATGTGTGTAAGGGTGTGTGTGTTGTGTGTGGTGTGTGGTTGGTGAAGGTGTGTGAGGGTGTGGGATATGAGAGGCGGGGGTGTAATAAAAGAGTTAGGTAAGTGGGTAAGAGATATGTTGTCCGAAGTGAGCATTGCATGGGATAAGGGTATTAGGTAAGCCGGAGGATAAGGGTATTAGGTAAGCCGGAAATACATCGTTAAAAAATTCAATTCTCAAACTATCACGGTTCATTATCGTAGGGTCCCGTTTTAGCCTTTGGGTACGAAATCCTAATAACTGTAGAAATCAGGTCATAAGTTTCTTACCTATTATTCTAGGCTCTGGTCACGTGAAACTGGCGCCTAGAATCACCTAGTATACATATAATTTGATTCTAAATGAAAATATCTTAGTTGCCATGAGTCCTATTTATCCGAAAATGTAATCGAATGTAGGCCATAAGAAGGCCTTTCAATCGTAATGCGGCAACCCTGAGGGTATGGAATGCTTATTCCCCAAATTAAGATCTATGTAATCTTCATAACATGTATTATGCAAATAAATGATTCTTATTCTTAGCGCGCAGTGTATCTCAAATACAGTTACGTTTACGATTGTCACATTTATTCGTGCTCGGAGCACTTCTGATATAATTTTTTATATATATTGGAAAATCAACTTTGGCTTCTTACAAAAGTTGTTTGAAGCATAATGGATTTCCTTGAAAATAAACAACGGATATTTCTTTGTTTATTTTTGTCTTTGTGTATCGTATGAATTCTGAATCACAATAATATGAAACGTAACGATCAAAGTACTCTGTTCACATAATCTACTATATAAAAATAAGTCGGGTTTTCCTTCCTGACGATATAACTCCAGAACGCACGAACCGATTTCCACGGTTTTGCATTCGTTGGAAAGGTCTCCGGCTCCGTGAGGTTTATAGCAAAGAAAATTCTGGAAAAATTTCAACAGAAAAGCGGGAAAGCGGGAAAATATCCCGTGCGAAGCTGGGACGGGCCGCTTGTCATATATATAAAAATGAAACCCGTTTTCCTTGGTCACGGCATCACGCGTGAATGGCCGGACCGATTTCACCAATTGTTATTATTAGGAGAAGGTTCTTACGGAAAAAAAATAAGAAAATCTCTCAGAAAAAAAAAAACTCTCTAAGGCGGTACGAAGTTCGCTGGGACAGCTAGTGTTATAATAATTCCCTTAAATCGAATTTTCAGTAAAACCGTCTTAACAAAGATTTAAATAGAATAGTCTCAAGAAATCTATGATCGAATTTACCTTCAAATATCCGGTCCATCTCATAAATAAGAATCAAAGTCCTGACTGACTGTAGCGTGCAAAGCGTGATGTATGAATGTCCATAATATATCTATAATTATTTATTAATATAATAAAGATTAAATATTTCAGTGAGGACGTGGAAGACATTATCGGCTCTTACCTGACAGTAGAACGAATATCAGCTCAAGATTACGGAACTTACGTATGTCTCGTGCATAGCAACGACGTCGTCTCACGAAATTATGTCACGGTACATTACAGATGTAAGTGCAATCATTTATTACTATTATTAAGTTCTTTTGTGTTGTATTTCCCTTACCTTCCTTATATTATTACTTCCGTCATAGCTCAGTTGGTAGTAGCTCTGACTTCCATGCTGTGGGTTCCATCCCCACCTAGTTCAAATGTTTTTGTGGTGAATATAAATATTCTGAACTGGCTGTGACTTTATGTATTATATGTAGGTATGTATTGACGAAAAAAAATGTAAGTATATAAGTATTCTACCAGCGACCTAGTTCCCATAGTACAAGCTTTGCTTAGTTTGGGACTAGAGTGTGATGTGTCCCGGAATATTTATTTTTTGAAATGTTATATGTAGAGCTCGTCTTAGTTTAATTCAACAAGTCATGAAAACTAAAACGCTAATTTTGTATAGCGTAAAATGTAATTTTGATTAAAAATTTAGTATCTGTACATCTCTGCATAGTGAAAATATGAAACTCGAAGGTGAATCCGTAGAGCGAGCTACGTTCCCGGAAAATATTCTAGGAAGCCTAGCCTGACCAATACAATGGTAGGTCTCGTAGTATGTTGCGGGAGGTATACACTAATTAATGTTCCTAAGCGTATAAAGTTTATCATCATTTTCAACTGTAATCTACTCATAGCAAAATAATAAATAAATAATGCTGGACAATCCGCACAACATCATCTAGCCCCAAGCTAAGCAGAGCTTGTGTTATGGGTACTAGAAGACTGACATACATAAATACTTCTGAAAACACGATATTTAGATAGCATTTATTTCACATTTCTCTCAAATTACAAAATACATCAAAAGCCTTTGAAATCTGAGCGCGAATTGCTTTATAAATGTTATATTATCTATTGAAAATTGTCTGAATAACATTCATATTTACCTCAATATAAATTTCATGCAAATATTTTTTTATTTTTGTTTACTCCGAGCCAGTGAAACGGACGAAACGTGAAAATCAAAACTATTTGCAATAATCGTTGGCGTATTTGGAAAAATATTCGCAGAAATAACTATTTAAAAAGTAGTATTAAATAAATGAACGAATACGCAATAGCTGCACAATCTTTATCTAGTCAACATGTAGATCATTTTATTGATGTAGTATTATTATATTATTGATATAACCAGTGAAAAAAACTTAAGGTTATACTGTCATAAGCGCTACAGCTGTTTTGAATTTTAACGCTCTAATATTAAGAGCCCATTTTGAAACCGCACCGTGTGCTTAGTGTCCTTCTTCTTATTTAAGATCTACTCTCTTGTGCGAGTAATGAGTGCAAGTCACGCCATTTATTTATTTCCAGAGCAGCCTCCTTGACCTCCCTATACGACACGAGGGCAACCTTCATCTTTATTTGGCTCATGTAGTTTATCCTTGGTCTTCCTCTTCCTCTCTTACCTTCTACCTTTCCTTCTAGGTGTTATTGATGAGGTTGTCGTGTCGTATAAGATGGTTAATAAGTGGCCTATTCATCTTAAAATAACAACCTCTTGTTTATTATAGACTAGCTGACCCGTGCCCACTTCGTTGGGCATAATTCGACCGTTTTTTCTCCGATTCACTTTGCAAACGGACTACCACGTAAAAGCCTTTTTATTTTTCTGTTTTTTATATAACCTAACACTCAGCAATAATGTGGCTTTCTATTGGTGAAATAATTTTTAAAATCGGTTCTGTAGATCCCGAGATTACCCCTTACAATTTAACAAATATACAAACACTCAAACTTTACCTCTTTATAATATTAGTATAGATAAACTTAATTTCAAGTTATTTTACTTAGACTGTTTCTACGAAATTAATTACAGGTTTAAGATAAACATTTTGTGTAAATGGTAATATTTCGGAAGTATAATTTCAGAGCATAATTTCATTATTACATTCCAAGCACTACACGTAACACCGAGTTGCTTTGGTGTTGATATTATTTTGTGGCTAGATATTATTATGGTAGCTCCGCTACCTACGTGGTAAACATCTCATACAAGTAATATGTGCTTATTAATTCTGGCTCGCATTTCTTGTTAGCAAGTAGTTTTCGGCACGGCTTTATATTATAGTCATCATTATCATCAACCTATATAAGTCTACTGCTGGACGTAGGTCTCTCCCAAGACGCGCCACTGAGCCCGGTCTTCGGCACTTCTCATCCAGTTAATATTATAAGATAGTATACTTACTCGTTATAATTTAGGTTGTATGTATTAGACAGGCATCATAGCTCAGTTGGTAGTAGCTCTCCCTTCCACGCTGTGGATCGTGGTTTCCATCCCCACTTAGTTCAAATGTTTGTGTGATGAATATAGATATTCTGGACTCTATGTATTCTATGTACAATAAAATATGTATCTAAGTATTCCGCAATCTAGTACCCATAGTATGTGGCTTTGCTTAGTTTGGGACTAGAGCGCGATGTATGAAATGTCTATGAATATTTATTTATTATTCTATTTGTATTTTTATTTATTTATTTATTTATGCACACATGGTATTAGTAATAGCTCAGGTGTTATATATTGCTAATTGTACAATCATGTACCCTGTTAGGGCGCAGCAATTTTGTTATTTGCAATGTTTTAATTTTAATACAAAAAATAATAATAATCGAATAAGATGTCCTGTATTTACAAACTGTATGTGCTTTGTTTAGTGTTATTTCAACGTTATTTAACCAAGCCGACCGCGAATAATGCGGAAAATTACAAACTCGCCCAGAGTTCTTTCATTTTTTCTCTTTGTTGTGAATAATTCAATAATAAGGGCAAATCTTTTATACTAAAACAAGAATAAAAATCTGTTTTGGCTCATTTACCTAGCTATCAATTAATTTTCAAAGTACAAAGACCTTCTACTGTGTTTAAATGCTTTATTTATTCAAATAAAATCGATCTATAGGTACTTATAATAAATCTGTAGATAGGTCCATTCTGTACATGAAATATATTTTCAAAATAAGACAACGACAGCGCAGTTAGCGTTAGCTCTGCCTTCTATGCTGTGGTTCCTGGGTTAGATTCACACCAAGACACAAAAAAATGTGTTTGTTCTGTCTAATCTGACTGACATTATGTATGCTATGTAGGTATGTATTAACATACATATAATATATATGTATTCTATCAGTAATCTAGTTCCCATAGTACCTACACGCTTTATTTGGGATTAGAGCGTGATGTGTGATTTTTTTTATAGATTTAAAAAATTCTCTTATGTTTCTAAAATATTTTTTTATTTAACGTATCTCGTCCCACCGCTTTCGTCTACCAATCCTTCTATATACATTATAAGAACTAAATCAGCTAGTTTCCGAGGTACAAAACTTAACTTAGAACTAGATGGCCTTAAAAAATAGAAAAGAAGTCTACACGAGTATCTTCAATAAACTTTTTTATGTCCATATCCTTCATCAAATTACACGTATTAAAAAGATACGAAGCAATCCGAAGAATCTGGCAAATAAACAAAGTAAGATATAGACTACCGTAATTATATCGTCAGATACCTCGCTACCGATTATTAGCTTTTTTGTCACCGCTCTTACGAATGCCACAGAGAAAAACAATTATATATCCAGTATAAATAATTACCTCAAAACAATTACTGAAGTTTTATGTCGGTCTTGTAATTTATTTGTTGGTATGTGGCTCATACGCTTTTGGCTATCGTGTAAGGCAGGTGTGCATAACGTGTTTTGTTCAAAAAAATATTTTTGTTCAAGACGTGTAATAAATTAAAGATTTCACAGCATTTCACAAAACGTATGAAAAAAAGATAGTTTTTGTGATTTCTTCCAGAAGAGTAACCATGATGGGTTTTTAATAGTAAATTCTCCGTCATTTTCCGTTTAAAACATATGACAGCCGACTTGACGATTGACAGACTTGACTGAAATAGTCAAAATAACACTTGACACTGGCAGAATCGCCACTGCATGTCGAGCAGAAATTAAAAAAGAAAAAAAAGCAGAAAGTAAGAATTGAGAACTTACTACTTACAATTAATTAGTCAATAGCTCAAAATTATTTACATAGCGCCAGTAATAGAGAGCTTCGCACGCTTCGTTTGCTCGGGTTTTTTTTAACTAATTCCTCTGTACTTATCTTTATGCTAGGATGTTATTATATTTCTTCTATACCACAATATTTCCCATAGTTCTATCTATTGCTTACTTTCCCTAAGTTATTTACGTGTAAGACTGTGAGAACGGTCTCCGCGACAGTTCTTGGTAATAATTGTTAGTGCTCAGCGATTGGAAGCGAGTATGAAGTAGACTCGAAGTTGCTCAGCCGATTAATTGGATTTCACCGAAATGATTGATCTAGATCGTGTTCAATACATTATTGTAATTTATTTAACTTTCCCATAAATGTTTCACTTTTTATACCCTACACTTGTTAGGTTAGGTTTTTATTAGAATTGTAAAAATGTATGTTGATGTATACATATTTTAGAGTCCATACGTGGGGTACAACATTCCATAAATTTATGTGAAGATAAATGGATCAAGGTGTGGTAGGTATAATTTAGCAACTCGCTTAAGAAATAATATAATCATGAGACCAGCAAAAACTGCATCCCTAAAGTGCTTGAAGTTCGAAGCATGAACCTGCTTGAACACAGTTACACATTTTTATTATGGAAAACCTTTATCGATAAAAAAATAAAAATGTTTTACTTCGTTAGTTGTGCTTTAAAGTTTTTCGAATTAGAAAATAAATAACCGATAAAATATAAAAAAATAGTTATTACTTAGTACAGGTACGTACCTGTACTAAGTAGTAACTAATTTTTTTTTATTTTATCGGTTATGTTAAAATATGTATGGTATATTGTTCTCTTATATTTTATCGGTCTCTTATTTTTTAACTAATTTTTTTTCTAGATAAGTTTTAGAATGGAGCATTTCAAAGTAATAGAAACTATGTCTTTTTCAAACTTCGAATCTCTGAATTGCCCGCGGCAATCTTTTCACCGAGCTAATGCTGGCCACACACCATCCTTCCTATCGTCCAATCGGCATGACGCTACTGATTTCGATTCTTTTGGCTTGATCACATCGATTGGATACTGCCGATTGGACCGTGTGTGGCTGTGGGCGATTGGCAGTTCAGTTCGTAAGAAGGGCTTTGAAATTGAAAAAAGTAAAAATGCAGATCCACTAAACAAGGGGGGTGAGTACCAGAAAAATCCGAAATCCCCCCTTTTCGTCCCCCCTCTTGGGGTGATCGCTTCCAACTTTTTTTCCAGCAGTCCGATTGAGCTCAAATTAAAAAGCATTGTTATTTGTGCAATTATCTATCCGAATCCATCGAAAAAAAATTCAAAATCCGACATGAATCACGCTGTCAAAAGCAAAAAGCCAAATAATCGTCGTCAAGCCTGCAGTGTCATGCCGATTGGACGATAGATTGGATCGTGTGTGGTGTATATGGACGTACTGCAGATTGGATCCAGCCTGCAGTGTCATGCCGATTGGACGATAGGAAGGATCGTCTGTGGCCACTATAAAATGAATTCCGCGGCTAAAAGCGCACACAAGCGACTGTCAAACACACACTATCGCAATAAATATATTGTGGTGGTGTGTGTTTCATGCATCGGCTTAGGTGATGCGTGAAAGTGGAAAGAACTCTCACAACACTCATTTTACAAGTTTACATGTTTTAATAAATTTCTGGTGCGACTTCGTCTTGTTTTCGTTATATGTTGGAGAATTCGTTCAATATTATTATAAATTATAGCCTATGTGTTATATTCATGTACAAAGTATATTATTGTAAAGTTTTATTAGTATCCATTCTGTAGTTTTCGCGTAATATAATAATATAAACATACATCCATTCATACAAACTTTCGCCGTAATAATATTAGTAGGATAGGATTTGCCGACGCGCTTACTACGATTATGATAACTTGCATAAGTTTCCGAAACTTACTACACTATTAATACTAATTTAGTATTAATTACTAATTGTACTCAAAATGAAGAAATATATTAAAAACGGAAAAGGATATTGATCGAAAGAACAATGAGTGATCTTATCGCGAAAAATGATCTGTTACAAATTCTTTTCAATAATAATATTCAAAGCAATATGATAAAATAGCTCACTTAATACGGTTTTATACGATTTCGATGTGTATAATTTCCGTACATTATACACACTATGTGTAACAAAATTGTAGTTCCTATATTTACAATAAAAAATCTTCGTTCATAAAACGTAACTAGGTACATACTAAGAATATAGCTACTCAAAAAAATAAAATAAAAAGGATTCCTAAAAAGGACTCTGGAACCTTATAAAAACCTTTTGGAAAGTTTGTACCTATTATCACGTTCTAGCTAGACGCTCGAGAATTATATTTTAAGAAATGTACGGCGATCGGTAAAATGTCACCTGCCGAGTAACTCTGAATGGCAGAAACCTTTGAATCTATTTCGTATACTTAGTAACTTTTATTTTTGTCATTGTTCACTGAAGTTTAAAAAAAACGGTAAACTGTTTGGTTTACGTCAACGAAATAAGTTTTTTTTTCTAAGAACTTAGTTCACTTAACGTTAAACGACTTTGAAAACTTCGCTACGATTGAAGTTAATCTTTGTTGAAAACTTTCCGTTTCTACTTTTTGTTCAAATAGGGGAGACCTAGGATAGTTGTTACAGAGAAGAGTTGTTACAAAGCCGATTTCTCGGAACCTATGATCGTTAGTGAGCTGGCAATGCCACTCAATTAATTCTTTTTAGATGCGCTTCTTGATGAAACAAGTGTCTCAGACATCAGGCAAATGGTTGCCCGAGTATGACGTCTGCATGAAAAAAAAGCCGAAAAGTAATTTTTTCGACAAAATTTTGGTTATATTTATATCGTGACACATTAAATTTAGGTGGTTATGTTATTTTTTTGTATACTGTAGGGTTTTTGAAGTTTCAAATAGTGGAATTGTTTTGATGATCCTTTACGTTGTTGTGAAATTATGAATGTTTATTCTGACCAGGTCGTAATTTTCGACACCTAGGAGAGTTGTGACACGCTGTAACAACTCTCCTATTTTAGTTTGTTTGGTTTGAATTTTATGTCATTAGCAATCCAATCAAAAGGTTTCAGTTGAGGAGTGGAAAGGCTGGTCGAGAATGGCACTAGGAGTGAGCTGTTGTACGTCTGTCATAATATATTGGATTACAGACATATTTTATGCGGCTGATATTGTCATGATGCCATAGTTACTTAAAAAAAAAATATTTCTTATAATCTTAATGTCTGTAGTCTCAACAATTATGCCAAATGATAATTGAAGTATTATTAAAGGGTGTGTGTTTTATAATTCTTATAAAAGTCATCTTACCTATCAAATATAGTATTGATAAACAGCTGTAACAACTTACCTTGGTGCCTGTCACAACTTACCTCGGTGTTAGGAGAGTTGTTACAGTTTGAGTTGTTTCTGTTTTGGTAGGTTTTCTCAGAAACCTTACAACTTGCATTTATTGTCATGACTGTTTTTGATAAAGGAAAGATTGCTCTATATTTAGACATAAAGTTGATAACTGTGCTATGTTTCTTTATTGAGATATGTGGTTTTGAGTAAAAATTGTAACAACCCTCCTTGGTCTCCCCTACTCAGTATTTTTATAGTATTTACCTTATTACTTTTCTCTTCTTAATTTATAATCATCTACCTCTTAAATTTTATTCATGAACATTTTTGAAAGTTCATTGTAATATGCACAACATTAATAACGTACTTACAAGTACCTTATCTACATATCAGTACACTCGCAGACACTCCTTTTACTAAACTTGATCTGTATATCAACGTTTTATTGTCAAAGTAATATATTATACTAGCTGCGCCCGCCGCGACTTCGTCCGCGTGCCGTTTTATGTTAAATAATAATAGTACACAATAAGTTGATATGATTAAATTACTAAAAAAAATAGGGGTTAATGATAAAAGGGTAAAAATTTAGGGTTGTATGTATGTATTTTAATGCGACATAATAAAAAAAATAAAGAAATTAAAAAAATGACTAAAAATAAAGAAAAATGTTAAGGGTGGACAACCCTTATCACTAAGGGGTATGAAAAATAGATGTTAGCCGATTCTCAGACCTACTCAATATGCTCACAAAATTTCATGAGAATCGGTCAAGCCGTTTCGGAGGAGTACGGGAACGAACATTGTGACACGAGAATATTATATATAAGATTTGGTATATAAGGAAAATTGCTTTTATAAAAAGTTCGATTTATTTTTGCTCAATTTTAAATTTATGAAGGCTTACGAAGGACTTGTCTTTAGAGACGGAATAAATAGATAGATAAGAAACACTTTATTGATTACTATGTTTAATACATTGGTAACACACATAATACATAGTAGGTACGGTATTTTCGGTACGGAATTTCTGGATTCTCCACGCTCAAAACCCGCGATAGAAGCTATGCAATAGGTTTAAAATCAAGTATCTCAGTTGCATTTTTATTTATAGATGGCGGGGGTCCAGGTAACACGGCGTGGTGTGGGGGCGACCAAGTGCCATGGCGAGCGTTAGTCCTAGGGGCAGCTGGTGGGGCTCTGTTACTGGTGTCAGCGGCTGTGTTCCGACGGCGATGTGTTCCAAGGATTCTGCTCGCTGCGAGGCATGCGAGGGCCAGAGCGGCCACCCCGGCGCATAGAGCTAGAGGTATGTATGAGTACCAAGGGCGGATCCAGCTTTGGCGCCAGGGGGCGTTACATAGTCGTGGTCAAATCAAGAACTTATAATTTAATTTTGGTAATGTAATTCCCAAACGATTGCCATCATACAAAGCTATTATATTAAATATTGAAGGTATGTAGTTATTAAAGTATGGTGACAAAATATATAAATAAAATAATTGTTCAATTAGTGGTCCACCTAAGTCCTGGAAGCGGTTCAAGGGGGGGTCATGACCCCATGACACCCCCCCTGGATCCGCCGTTGATGAGTACATTCACAGATCTCGACTTACAACTGAAAAACTTTCAATTTCCCGTGCGCATTCTACAATCTATCTTGTGGCAACTTCCGCACGGCTTTTGTTTGCGTGTGGTGTTTTAGATATAAATGTTAACGAATACTTGGTCCGCACTGTATATAATTTCTAGCGATTTTTAAATGTATTTTGTTACAAAAAAAGAAAATAGAATAATTTAGAAAAAACTATTAATATACGGTCCAATTGATAACCGGTTTGGATTGGATTGTTGAAAAGCACTCTGTCTTAGGGCTATACTTCATCCAAGAAGGATGGAAAGAAAAATGATTTATTAACCCACAAACATCATATGTAAGTATGTATTAAGAAAATGTATGTAAGCTCTGCTTAGTTTGAGACTAGATGGCGTTGTTCGAAGAAGGTCCATAAATAGTGTGAAAAACGACAAGTCATGCAGGAACCAGACATCGGGCCGAACAAAATATTTCAGGAGAATCAAGAAAGTGATTCAGAGTATCTGGGGCACGTTGAGGAAACTTGTAAAATACCGACATTCGACTTGCAGGGTACCGCTCGAGAGTTCATTAACAATATTAGGATGGATAGCGAGCGGTCTGATAAAGATTTTTCTGTTACACGTACTGCCTCTACTGCGTCGAGGCAGCTGATGAACTCTAATGAATTTGATGTTCAGCGGCACAAAATATTACTATTAACTGATGAGACTGGGAGAGGACTAGGAAAACGGTTACAGAAGCTGGTAGGATCGGAATATTCCGTCATGTCTGTAATAAAATCAGGTGCGACGTTTCAACATGTAGTGAAATCATGTGCTGATTTCTGTAAGGATTTCAATAAATCAGACTTTATTATTCTAATGGCAGGCTCTAACGACAATAACCCGCTAAGTGTACAGTCATACTTATATCATACCCTAAATGAACTTAAGAAAACTAATGTATTTGTCTGTAAAACATATAAAAATTCTAAATTAAATGTGAATTATTTAAATTATATAATGAGGCATGTCTGCATTAACAGTCCAAACTCAGAATATTTGGAGTTTGATGATGACAATAGCTTTCTCGGTTACGATAAACTGAATGCCAGTAGGCTGTTATATAGGTCATTGTTAAGAATATCCCAGAGAAATAAGTACAATAATTATGTTAATACAGTAAAAAAGGTTTCAGTTGCTACTGAAAGGACAAGAGCAAACAAGGGTTCACAAACAGATATGACTTTTTCTGATGTGAAAAGCACTGCGTGTCAAGTAAATATGTCGACACAAATAGTAGAGCAGATGCAAAACAATACTGAAAATTTAAAATTTTTTCGAGGCTTACCACAATAACATTAAGATTAATAAACAAGTGCTAGGGTCCAATTCTAATCAGATCAATATTTTTTTTCAAAATGTATGTGGCATTTCTAATAAAAAAGATGAATTGAAAATTTACCTTGACGAGTCCACTCAAAATCCAAATTTTATTTGCCTATGTGAACATTTTTTAAAGGAACAAAGTTTATCTGTCTTTAACTATGATGATTACAAGATTTGTGCTTATAATTGTAGAGCTCAGAAGTCAAGAGGTGGAACTTTAATTATGACTCATGTAAATAGAAGTACGGTAGAGTTAAGTATTTGTAAAAAGTTGTACAAAATTAATTGTTTTGAAGTTTGTGGAGTAAATGATCTAACTTCTAACTTAAACTTATGCTGCTTGTACAGGACGCCAGACGAGAAGAATTTTAATGATTTCATTGTACGTCTAGAAACTCTTTTGGAACATTTTTTTAACAAAAAGTGTATAATTTTGGGGGACTTCAACATAAACTTTCTGATTCCAAGTAAGCATCTAAGTGAGTTCATTACCCTTGTCAAATGTTATAATTTTAGATGTCTTATTAAAACAAAAACTTTTATTCGTAATAACTCTGAGTCATGCATTGACAACATACTTACAAATATAGTAGAAGAAAACGTCTTAGGCTGTGACATTGATCACAACTGTTTGGCTGATGGTCATGCTGGTCTTTTTTGCAGTCTTATTTTAGATACGAATATGTCTAGAAAGCAAAACGAAATTTCTTACAAAGCTAAACGCAGACAATTTTCAGAAAAAAATAGGTTCTTATTTAGACAAAGTTTAGAAAAAAGCAATCTTGGATGTTGTAACATCAATAACTTTTTGTCAAACTTTCAAAATATTTTTGACAAAAGCTTTAGGACCAGAAATATCACAGTAAATAAAAACAGCACTAAAAAACTAAAATGGATAACGAAAGGCGTAAGAACATCTAGTAAAATGAAAAGATTTTTGAATGCGATGAACAAAACAGAATGTGATGAATCGCTAGTGGTTTATCGGAAGAGGTACGTAAAAATTTTTAGAAAGGTATTGACTTCAGCAAAAAAGATTGCGGTTCGATCTGAGGTAAATAAGGCTAAAAACAAGACTAAACGATTGTGGGACATAGTGAACAGACATAGAAATAAGGGTAGTACAGTAACTGTAGATAACTATAAGCTAAAACTTGATAGTGTAATAGTTGATAACGCCGTAGAAATAGTTGACATATTTGTTAAACAATTTGACTATAGTAATAGGGATTATAGTGACATCAATAATAATTTACAAGCTTTGACATTTTTAGATGACTGTAGTAGAATTAATACTGACATGACTTTTAAACTGACAAACAGAAATGAAATCAAAATTATACTTAATAAAATGACAATGAAACATTCACACGGTTACGATGGTATCCCAATAACGGTGGTTAAAGATAATATTGATCTGCTTGCCGATCCACTTGTTACTTTCTTTAACCAATGCATCAATGCTAGCATTTTCCCAGAACAATTGAAAATTGCGAGGGTCCTTCCGATTCACAAAAAAGGGAAAAAGAATGATCCTAATAATTTCAGGCCGATCTCTTTATTGCCCATATTGTCAAAAATTTTTGAAAAAATTATAAAAGACAGACTGATAACACACGTAAATACAAATCACATTTTAAACAAACGTCAATTTGGGTATCGAACATGTGTCGGCACCACTGATGCAGTTGATCACCTCATAAATGATGTCAGGGAGAATCTTAATAAGAAAAAAAAAGTAGCTGGTTTATTTCTTGACCTTTCATCTACCTTCGACATGGTAGACCATAATATCCTACTCGACAAACTGGAGCATTATGGAATCAGAGGTGCTGTACTAAGTTTATTTAAATCGTACCTCAGTAATAGGAAACAATTTATTGAAATTAAAAATATAGTAAATGGGCAAGAAGTAATTACAAAATCTAAAGCCGTTGTAATAAAACGTGGAGTGCCACAAGGTTCTATTTTAGGACCTATATTTTTTGTTATATTTTTGAATGATTTGATAAATTTTTTGAGTAATTGTATTTCTGACATAAAACTTGTAGTGTATGCTGATGATACAAACGCTGTTATAGCAGCTCCTAACCTGTATGAACTGGAAATAAAAATGAATACAGCATTAGAAAAATTTAACCAATGGTTCAATGTAAATAAACTAAAGCTTAACATGAAAAAAACACAGGGTATTCTTTTTAAATCAACAGCCCGTTCGAATGATGCTATTAATCTCTTCAACGGAGGAGCAATGGTAAAGTTTGTAGAGTCAATTAAGTTTTTAGGAATATATATTGATCGGTTTTTGAACTGGAAAGACGAAGTAGAATCTATTGAAAGTTCAATTAGTTCTGCCTGTTATGCACTCAGAAGCCTTAGAGACGAAGTGAGTTTGCCTCAACTCAGGATGGTTTATTTTGCCTTGGTAGAATCAAAGCTCAGGTATAGTGTCAAATTTTGGGGCAATAGCTATGATTACAATATGAAGAAAGCTTTTGTAATTCAAAAACGGGCAATTCGCACAATGGTACGCATACCGCAGTGGGAATCCTGTAAAGATTTTTTTCGGAAACTAAACATATTGACCGTTCCTAGTCTCTACATACTTGTGGTACTACTGGACATTATTAAAAACCCACTTAAGTATGAGACAATTGAGCAAAGAAAAGAAAGATTACTTACTAGACGCAAAGACTTAGCGGCAACAGTCAAGCCGCAACTAAATGTCGTTATGCATGGCTCTTTGTATCAAGCGGTCAGACTTTTTAACTCTCTGCCTACGGAATTGAAGGTTTTGGATAGTCCCCTTAAATTTAAAAACGAACTTAGAAAAATTTTGTTGCAAGGAGTTTTTTACTCAGTTGAAGAGTTCCTAAGCAGATAGTTTATTATTATTATATATTTTTTTTAAATCTTTATTTGTTTAGTACTTATGTAATATTATAATTCTTATTTATATTGAATTAGTTGTAAGTTAAAATAATTTCAAATACAATTGTACATTGTTAATGAATAAATAAATAAATAAATGAATAAATAGTTATTGAGATTGTACATTTTTTTACTTCATGTTTGAGATAAATATTAAGATGACGAAATCATATCACGTTTATAAAACAGCTATCAAAATAAGCACTTCAAAAGAGTGGCTTTAGATTATGTTAACTTAATATATAAAGAGGTCTCATTTCCTTAGCCTTTTACCTGGCGCTATATTTCGTTTGATCTTTTAAGTAAGCCGAAATTTCTTGATATTGCTTTGAGTTTTCTACTTTGAATGTTGAATAAAATCGGTTTAATATAAATAAATATTCAGGGATATTTCGCACATCGCGCTCTAATCCCAAACTGTTTTTACTTTGGGAACTAGATTGCTAATAGAACTTGTAATTTTTTTTTTGATAAATACACCCAGAAACAGAACAAAAATCAACGCTCGTCACACAAACGATAGTTCTCGATAGGATCGAACCCACTATGGCTAAGGTGACGAAACCAAGTTAGATTTGACAAACGCAAACGCTATTTCATGTTCAGTTTTGTCTCTGTAGTAAGTAGGTACCAATAGGCGTAGTTTTGTCAACCAACTTCAAAATCAAGGTTTTCAATTCGATAGTATGTTTTTTTAAATAATATGTATGTTATGCAATAACTCCGCCAAATTTAATTTTTTTTAGGGTTCGTACACAAATGCTAAAACGTGACCCTATTACTGTCCATCCGTTTGTAGTATTACTAGATAAGTAGACATTTTTTGTTATTAATTGTGTATCTCTAGATGATGTTGTATGGTGTGTGAAAGAAACTGTATTTTTGTTTTTCTTTACAGTGTTAGAAAAAGAATTTGACGTGTTAGTCTGCTGGACAGCGGTGGATGGAGAATTGGTTCGCGGAGCTTTACTGCCGACTCTAGCTTTGAAATACAAATATCGAGTCCACTCTGTACAGTTATCAACACAGCCTGACACATGTAAGTTATATTTATATTTCTTTTATAAACTTTATGTAGTACATACTTATGAATTTACTTAGATACTTACAGCCATTTAATTGGTTAACATAAGTAGGTACACCTATGATGTCCCACTACTGGACAAATGTCTTAGATATTACAATAAAAATTAACTTTAGGAAGGCGAAAATTAAAATTGAAGATATGGAAAAATTAACTCAGCAGATCCATTAAGTAAACGAGTTTGAATCCAAAAATCGAGTTTGTCTTTTGGTCCCACTGCTGGGCAAAGGTCTCCTCCAAAGCTTTCTAATCCCGGTCTTTTGCGATATTACACAATATATTTTTCCTGGACGTACAGATTTTTCCAACGCCTTTTCTGCCGAACCCGATTGTCAATGAACTTAAAATAAGTAGGAGTTTCAAACTCAAACTACTTCACACCAAGAATATAAAATGAAAAGACGCGAGAAAAAATACAATATCTCATAAAATCAACAACGTGCTAGAAAGTACAAAGAAAACCATTTAATTTTACCTTCAAAGCGAGAAAATATACGAGTATTTCTCTCAAGTAATCTACTTACTGTCTCGTAAGCCCGGCTTGGAACCCAATAGCGTCCATTTACTTGCGAGAAAACATGATGGAATATAAAATATTTATAGGAAACAGGACACTCAGAATAAGCGGATAAAAGCTTCGTTAAAAGCATTGCATTTTAAATGAATTCTTGCCAGTTCATTCGAATGACAGGTTGATATCAAAAGTTTATAATGGAATTAATGGAATTGCTTACAACAACTATCGGTCATAACGTCCGATGTCTAAGGTCCCTTCAATGTCGTTATACCTAACGTATTCTATCAGTAATCTAGTTCCCATAGTACAATCTTTGCTATTTTTAGGACTAAAGTGCGATGTGTGAATATTTATTTTTGTTTATTATGCAGGGTACGACGAGCTAGTGGGATCGGCGGGTCGTTGCCGGTCGTTGGTAGCTGTGTTATCTCCGGCGCAGTATTCTCCGCAGCAGCTTCTAACCGCGCTGCATCAGCTGCGAGCACTACCACTACCGCCAGTCGTCGTACTACTACAGGTACATCATCATTCCCCTGCCCTTATCCTATGTGGGGTCGACATGTTTTTTTCTTTAATTCACTTTTATTATCATTTAACTCTGAATCTAGCTCCTCTCACATATATATCGTTCACACAATCTAACTACTTTTTGTGTCTTGATATTATTTTAAATGTTCATTTATGTTTGTTAGTGTGTGTTATTTTTTTTTATTTTGATGTAATTTGCATTTAGTGCACGTCCTACGTGATTACAATAAGAAAAAAGGCAAATAAATTTTAAAATGGCGGTCTTTTCGCTTTAAGCAATCTCTTCCAAACAACATTTAGATTGAGATGTCTGATACCATCTAAATTTTATTTGTTATTTTTTGTCATTTGACTTTTTACTACTTGGTTAGTGTACAATATTTTTCATTCATTCATTCATTCTAATGACAGGATCTACCAAAGTTGAAGCGTGAAGCGAAAGAGTGTGGCTCGCGGCTGGTGTCGACGCTGCGAGGCACGCGGCTGGTGGCGTGGCGCCACGTGCACGAACGCGCCTTCTGGACGGCGCTGCGGCTCGCCCTGCCCTTACCCCCACCCGCCGGACCTACCCCCAGAACTGACACACAGGTAACTGCCCTCCCCCCACCCGCCGGACCTACCCCCAGAACTAACACACAGGTAACTGCCCTCCCCCCACCCGCCGGACCTACCCCCAGAACTGACACACAGGTAACCGCCCTCCCCCCACCCGCCGGACCTACCCCCAGAACTGACACACAGGTAACTGCCCTCCCCCCACCCGCCGGACCTACCCCCAGAACTGACACACAGGTAACTGCCCTCCCCCCACCCGCCGGACCTACCCCCAGAACTGACTGACACAGGTAAAACTTTATAAACTAAAGCCCCATTTAAACGGGAAGAGTTTCTCGTACGTTTCCTTACGAGAAACTAACCGCTATTATCATAATAACCAATAATCGCTATGACACAATCGTATCAAAATGTTTACATACAGGCAAGAACTAAAATCTCGCCTACGATTATGTCATACGAGATTCGCATGTGACATGTGAGCATGTGACTTATCCTTTGCATTATTCCATTGCAAGGCAATTGTCGCCCAAGGCAACGAGCGAGGAGAGCGATTGTTTAGACGAAAAAAATTTTTTATATTCCTTCCATAATCGTATCTTCGAGACGAGAAACTCTCCCCGTCTAAATGGGGCTTAAGGGTTCTGTGAGAACAGCATTCCTCGCTAACATTTACAACCATGCAATAGCATGCAACATCTTCTGTAAAATTAAGTTCTTATTACCTCTCAAGCTTGATTTAAATTAAATCCGTCGATAAATAACGCTACAGAAAACTTCCCCCTTTTATCCCCTCCACTTGAAAAATGCGACCTGTAGGCGAGAACAGACAGACAGAAAGACAAAAGCAGTTTTGCCTAATGTCGAAACTGAGACGCTTCACTCGCTTAGTCGATAATTATCCATAAGAAAAAGTTAATTTTTTTGGGCATTTCAGTTACCGCGAAGTTTTGAGTTTTCACGATTATTTCCGATAACCGACTAACTCTGCTCTTTGTTCAAACTATATATTTTGTTCCAGGAAAAACCAGTTCCAGCTGAAGTAGACGAGAACAAAAATTCTCGTTCAGGGAGCCTCACTGCGCTTGTATGAGCACTCTGTAAGAACGAGCTAAGCTATCGCGCGGGCAGCTTACGTAGTGGTAGTGTGTTTGTGTACATGTCTAGTGTAGCGGCTGTGAAGTGTGTGACACTGAGCGCCAGTACCGAACTAGTATTCATATGTTGGCACTTTCGGACCTCTCTCGGTAAGCATCAGCTGCCAATATGTTCCAAGACTGTGAATAGAATAGCTACTTATAATACCCAATTATCACATAGACTTACCTTAGTTGTAAGACAAATCTGTATGCAGTTTCCTAAGATCTCAGCATCTTTTCTTGTACTAAACTTTCTTTCCATATCTCTAGTGCCAAACGAAGAAAGATTATCATGACATTTTCTTAGTTAGCATGTTATGGTTGTATCCATCTATTTATTTTATTTAACACTTCATTATCATATAATATCTGACGCTAATCTTGTTAATAGGGATGTGCATTTAATCTCGACTGCCTTCGCATCCACGTTTCAAGATGACATTTTGTCTGTATTAGATTTATTTTTCCGTCGCTAATGTTTCATTGAAATGTTTGTGACATTTTCGATGTTAAGCTTATGTCGGGCATAAGTTTATCATCTATTTTTACGCATATAGGTATGTCCGTGTATTATTTCTTTATGTTAGTTAGGAATTATTATTTATGTTCTCATTGTACTTTGTATGAACAGAAGTGAGTGAAAAAGTGGAGAAGGATTAGGGTTCTGTGATAAATTGATGTACGGATTGTTACAAGATATGGCAGTATATAAAAATTCAGTATATTATCTTCAGTAGGTACAGATCTCTCGGGCGAGTCTGATAAGTTCTAACATATTTATATGAAACTTTGTATACTGCTAGGTCTTCAAAACTTAAATGTTTACCTTTTAGTAAAAGTAGTATTGTATGTTCTAGCAATGATGTAAATATCAAATATTGTATTTTTGAAAGTATTTCGTAACATATTGTATTATTTGTTAGCATAAGACTTCAAGAAGCTAAGCAGTTTATAATTTAAACCTTTTGTAGTATTTTGTCGCGTTACATTCCATAAAAATTATAACAACTTTAAGTTCTTTGTGAAAGATGCGAAATAAACAAAAAAAATAATTGTAAATAATTGGTTTTTAATTCCCTTATGAATAGACAGCAAATTGTAAGGGTTAGATATATTTCAAATTCCCTCCATTAATGAAGTCAAGACCAGTTTAAGCTTGAGTTTAAATATGCGACAGTTTTTACCAAACCAAGAAAGTATGAAAACTTATGATCACTAAATGACGTAGCGTTTATATAGATTCCAGGAACACAGATTTACAAGATTTTCCGATTATTTCAGTTCTGCATGAAATTACTGCATACCTACTTAAAAATCAAAAATCTATGATGTGCTTGCTAGGGACATGCACAATATGCACATGTCCCTAGACGAAATCGGAAGAGCATTCTCTTTTTTTAATGTAGATAGTTTATACAAAACCTATTCACTTGAAAAAATGATTTTTCGTCATTTTTACTACAACAAAACAAGTGTTTTCCACTCGAATTCTAATTACGATATTTTCATTCTTTCAAGAAAGATATTTTTTGGATTTGGATTTTTGGAAAGATCATTAGACACATCTTTATTTAAAACGGATTCATAATCACCTTTAAGTGTCTGATATCGATCCGTAGAATTAATTTTTCGGTTTGTTGATTCCCACTAACAGACCCTTGTATTTAATGATCATCATGGCGTGAACACTAAGCTATTACTTTTTTGAGGATTCTTTAATGAAAACTACATAAATCAATTGACAAACATTTATTTTTGTTGCAAAACAACAAAGGCTTACTTAGAGCTATCCATATTACAATGGCAGCCGCTACATTTTCATAATTCTTTATCACATTCATAATATAATCATATTATTGGTACACATCAAAAAAATAATAAATGAATAAAATTATTCGAAAATATAAGTACGTATCAAAATAACGCACTTGAAGTGCATGAAGGTAACATTCAACGAGGTGATTTGGAATATAAGCATTTTTAAGTACAAACTAAAAAGTCTGTTTCAGATTACTTGTAATTTACTTACACTTTAAGTACAAAATATTTAGGCACCTTGCAATAAATTAATCACTTTTAAAGCTTAATAGCACGTTCTTGACCCTTGTTTCCATTGGAATTGTTTAAAATCATACGAATAATCAATAATATAACATAAAGAAGTATTCGAGTAAGTTTTGGTATACAGTAAAATTTTAGCAAAATTTTCTATTCAATTAATAATTATTGTACATCTCACTTGTCGTTTACGAAATTCAGCTAAGTACATATAAATTACTTTCGTACTATTCTTAAAAATAGTTAATAATTAAACTAATACATTGTGACGTAACATGCTGTGATCATCATAAAATAGGTAATGAATTTATTTATTTATTCACAATGAAAAATTATAATAACACATACATACTTCACTTAGCGGACAAATAATGTGATGTTTGCATGCACATTCAAATAAAATTAAATTCAGATCCTTTGTACATATTTCAGTAGGAACGTTACACTAATCATTCATAAACTAACATTATTATAGAATTGTTTTTAGGTGGAAGTTTCCGATGGGCCGGGCGTGTCAGTCGGCGGTCGCTGTTTTTTATCATAAGCCTGTAAACAAAACAACACTTCTAAATAATCCTTGTGATAAATTGTTGTTTTTTTTATTTTTGACTTATAATCTGCTAAAGCTACAGAAGATAAGAGATACTTTATTGGTAAATTTTATGAGACAGTGGCAACTTTCATTCCGAACACATTAGAATAGAAAAAAAGTACATTATTACACCAAACGCATCGAACAAAATAATTGGCCTCCACTCAGCATAAGCCATAGAAGCCAGTAGTGCTTATAGCGTTGGTTTTCATTTGGGATGATGGTGTGACATTGTATTTTAGCTTCACAAACATGGGCTCAAGCATGACGTTTGTCACACTGCTAAGATCTGCCCCTCATTAAAACAAAAACAATGATTTTTGCTAAACAAATTATTGATTAATGTTTTTTACCTGTTGTGCAACCCTGATGAGAGTTTCGATCATGGAGCGTCCGGTCTGGTCCACCATGCCTCGCAAGACTCCATCAGGCTTCTGCAGCAGAATATGAGGATGGTCGAATTCTACCATTGTTCCGGCGTCCATGACCAAGACCTAAGAATACAAAGTATGAGCTAAAACACCAAAACCATACACTCAACAAAGAAGCCAATTTAAGATATTTAGCAAAATCTAAATATTGTTTCATTAGGAATTCGTGTATAACTTAGATCACACAATTCCATTTCTGTAGCTTCAAGGTGATTAGAACCAATGCTATAAAATGAATATTACTAACAGGTCTACATATCTGAACTTTGCATTTACCACACAATTTTACAAATAAATACCATAAATGTTGCAAATAAATATGTAGCTAAATCTCATACCTTATCCGAGTCCATAACAGTGTGTAACCGATGAGCAATAGTGAGAACAGTGCAATCAGCGAATTTGTTTCTAATTGTTGTCTGAATCAGGGCGTCAGTCCTAGAAAAGAAGAGAATATCAACCACAAACTCACTCATTGATCTTAAGCTCTATATTCATGTACATAAAGTTCATTGTGCATTTGAAAATCAGTCATTTATTCTCATCGCGCACGACATTACTGCCTCTTACGTAAAATGCTAGCTGGCTCTGTCCCACTGAAAAGTTAATACCAAATATCGTCTCTAAAGTGATAGTGATAAAGTTTATTTGTAATGTTGCCTCGTCGAACATGAACAATATATTTCAGCGCACTATTTCTCGCGCCACACACTAGTTTACTCTGTCTGACTGACGACTTTAAAGTGATAGTCATACAGTTCATTTTGTAACTATCTGTGGGTCGACCAAGGCATCCTAGTTGTATCTGTCTGACTGAAGACTTTTCAGTGATGGGCATAAAGTTCTTTATATAACATAACATAACTTACTGTGGGTAGACATTAGCCGTAGCCTAGTCGAGTACTAGCAGTCGATTTCAGCGAACTATTGATCGCGCGACAAACGAGTTATCTGTCTAAGTAATGACGTCTCTAAAGTGATAGCCATAAAGTTGAATATATGACTCACTGTGGGTCGACATTAGCCGTTGCCTCGTCGAGTACAAGCAGTCGATTCCGGCGCACGATGGCTCGCGCGAGGCACACTAATTGTCTCTGTCCCACTGAGAAGTTGCCTCCGCCTTCAGACATGCGGGAACTAAGCCCCGCTGGTAACTCCATCACAGCCTCTTTTAACTCCACCTTGAATAATAGACACACATTGTACAGGATTTTAAGACAATATTTTTTTGTCCGAAATTAGTAATTTATTTCATTTAAGGAAAAGTTTCTAGAATACGAATAACGATTAGCGTCGCTTTATTTTATTGGATTGTCTAAAATACATAGGTTTTTTCTGATTAAGCTGTTTAATAGAATTTTTATTCTACTTTATACAAATCCATATTTTAAAAACAAAATAAAATATAAAATTTTATGAACATTTGATATATTAAAAAAAAACTAAAGTTATTTCCAACCATTTATTGATTCATTAACTCGTATATCATTTGCAAATGAGTGCAACCAAATAAAAAAAAATATACATAGTTGACTTCCAATCAATTTTATGTTCAGTTAAACTAGTACCAACCTCCTCCAAAGCCCTCCACAGCACCTGATCAGGGTACTCATCGAAAGGGTCCAGGTTGTGCCGCATGGTGCCAGAGAACAGAACCGGCTCTTGCGGTATGATGGAAACTTGGCTGCGCAGCTCGTGAAGCCCCAGGGTCGACGTCTCACGGCCGTCTATGATGATCTCACCTTCGATTGTAGCTAATCTGTTGGGAAAACAATTCAATACAGGTAAAAAGGAAGTAAAAGGAAAACATACTTTGATGATTTTTTAACCATCGACGCGAAAATGACGGCGTGTTATAAGTTTGAATGTCTGTGTTTGTGTAACACTATGACTAATTTCAAAGTCGAGGGTATTTTTTTGTTTTCAACTTAGTTAAGGTCCTTCAAAGTTGTTCAACTTGTTCTGGTCTTTGCCAAATAAATATAGAAAATATTATGTGTTGGATCGGTTGTAGTTTTGTGAATCACGTCTACAATTTATATCAGATAATCTTGACGAAAACAATGCTTATTTTGTTTATCAGCAAAATATGTTACCATCTTTTTGGTAATGGGAAGATTTATTTTATATGCTTAACCAGCGCTATATGTACATAATTATATTATTTATAATTTGTTTTTAAATGTATGTTCTATGTGTAAATAAACGTTTTCTATTCTATATAATGTTTATCACGGTGAAAGATCAAGATAATATACAGAATAATAAGCAAGATAAAGTTACCTGAACAACGCATTGATGAGCGAGGACTTTCCAGCGCCCGTCCGTCCCACAATGCCCACTTTCTCCTTCGGCTCGATCACCAATGTCAGATCCTTCAGAACAGCGGGCTCGTCGGGTGTGTAATACAAGAATAGATGACGGAACTCAATGCGACCGGCTTCGGGCCACGATTGTGGAGGCTTCTTTGAAGGCTCTGATTGAAGAGGCGGTTCCGATTCTATAGTTGAATACTCCTGAATTCTGTATTAGGAAAATATATATTAGCTGGTGCCGTGATATCGTCTTGCAATTGTTTTATTGACAATCGCAAAATATCTTCGGAAATAACAGCCTGTGTTTTATTGAAACGTATAAAATACATAGTTGTATAGTTTCATTCAAATGCATTCGGTAGTTTTTGCGTGAATGAATAATAACATTTCTGTATATGCTTTGTGTGAGATCTGTAAGTATACAGTACCCCAAGTACGAGTTTGTGCACACACGAATCGTAGAGACGCAATCGCCTAGCGCCACCGTTTTTGTATGGAGATCCAAACAGCGCCCCTAGCCAAATTTCTTGAGAAGCTTGGATTTCCATACAAAATTGGTGGCTTGCGATACGAAGGCGATACGTTCGTAGGCATGTGCAAAAATCGTACTAGGCCCTCAGATATACAAAACTTCAATAAATTACGACATAAAAAATGCAAGAGAGGTATAGAGTTTTGAAAGTAAAATAAATTTGTTATATTCTTACCTTTCAACACTGGTCATTTGATTCTCGAGTTCTGTAGACTGCCGCATGCCCCATTGGAACATGCCGGTCAAACCCATTGCCTGCGTGATGGCCAGACCAACGTTACCGCCGTATTCCTCTAAAATTAATTATATTAATAAGATAATTGTATTTATAAATACAAATATGGACTCATTTAAAGTCGTATTAAAAACATAAACAGGAGAGCTTAGCTAAATGCATTTTTCTACCAGCCATCCTTGAAAGATGAATGCAAATGAGATTGGCGTGCACTAGAACTAACACAGTAGTTACAAGTAACTTAAGAGCTAGAGCAGAAATTTAATTAATTTTACGGTATACAAATATATATATATAGATATATAACATTGACTTTATAACACTGATTAGTCATTGACTATTGACTATATTCTATAAAATCACAAATATAAAAAATAAATAAATAATATACAACAAACCTATATGTACTAAATTAACAAGTAGTTAACAAATTCTTTTGAATAAGTTTCAAAAGAATTTAGTAAACAATTGTAACAGTGGGACAGAGGGCACCCTTCACCATCAATCGTGTACTAAGCTATTGGAAGAAAAGGCATACTATTCAATTGACGAATTTTTAAATGACATATTCTAATAAATATAAAACTAGCGCCTTTGATTATATATTATTATTATTTATTTATTTTTCATTGGACATATACTTTGTTGACATTATTAATTTGAAATCATTTTTATTGTATATTAAATTCTATAAATTCATTGTTATTATTATCTGTGCATGACGTTTGTAAGCCTCAGGTTGAACTAGTGATATGAAGACTAATTTAAGACCAATGTAATTACCTAGTTTCTACAAACAATAAATATCATTTATCATTATCATTATCAGTGATCCGTAAAATTTTACTGAATAAAAACCTTATGACTTTGAGCTAGCATCTTTCATACAAAGTGGAGACTTGAGAAGAGTTACTTTACGAAGAGAGAGATAGAAAAAAAAGAGCTCACCATTTCCGAAAACAAGGAAGCTAAGTGTGACCACGGCGATGTAAACCACACACACAAGGTCCAACCAAAAGCCAAACGCTCGCGAACTGGCAATAAACAAGTACCTGTAACAAACAACCACATTATCAACATTGTTGAAGCCTATTAAAGGACTACAAATAAGTACGTAAACGTATCGTAACTGTTGCGTATTCGGTAGTATACTAGTATAGCGTAGGCGTACACTGCGCGGTGACTTTGCAACGTTCGGTATTCGAGGCGTCGTTGACGCGCAATACGTAACGCGGCATGATTTTGACTTAGATTTTTTTTTGTGCGGATGTCACTGAAACCTTATATTATTTTGTTTCGTTAATTTAGTATGTACGAAATCCATTCTTCATCAAAACTTTTAAACTAATATAAAAAGGTTAAAACTTGTGAGATTGTTCGGATCTTCTTCTTTTAATCTTGGATATCGACAATTCTTTTACCAATAGAAATTATTTGTGAGTGTCAATTATTACCTAAAGAGGTAAAAAAAGGCTACCTGTGCTAAGGCCGCTGGTATAGTTACAGTTCTATACTACCAATCACTATACAGTTCTACCTAACTTTGTGTGACAAAATAAACGTTGTATCATTACATAAAAATATTCTTACCAAGCTGAGCTATGTAGATCCTGATGGTTGTCAAATTCCCTGATAAGTGCTTCCTGTGCTCCGAAAGCGCGGATAGTAGTGATGCCTTGCAGGGTCGCGTTCAGATGAGAGAACACCGGACTGCGAGCTGCGGGAATTCAGCCACTGTACTATTGTTACTAACTAAACTAGCTAATGCATACACCAGGCTAGTTATTGTTAATATATTTTTAGTAAGAAATGTTCTATTTTTGTTATTATTATAATACATAAATATGTAATTAAATGTTTTTTTTAATAGTACCTACTACAAGGTTCAACGTATTGTGTATTAGATAATAAAGCTTATCTGTAAGGTTAACTAAGTGTAAATAAATTGTTAGTAAATAATGTCTGAGACCGATGCTATTGTAAATTAGTGATAAACATAATCCAAGTTTTAGATTGATTCATTTGAAAATTAGAAGATATAACAATATAAGTATAGTCGGCATAGAAACAGCGTTTACCATCCAATAATAAATATGGATAAAAAAAACTAGTTTTATGGAAAGTTAAGTAGACTAAAGCGAAAGTGTCTAAATTTCACAAGCTTAGCTCATGTCAAGCGGTCGGGTTATATCAGATGAACTAAAAACGAAGCGCAGTGCGCGTAGGATGACTCACTCACACCCTCGAGCCGTTTGATGCTGCGAGAAGAGGACAGATAGAAGATTCGTAGACCGTAGAAAACAACGCCGATAGCCAGAGTTGGGATTAACAACCAGTAGTTTACTATCGCCACCACTACCACGATACCGATTAGGGAAAGGCCGATCTGAAAAGAAAGTTATTATAGTAAAACAGGACACAAAAATCACATCAGGTCACTCAGAATAAGCCATCAGATGATATTAGAACTACATTTCGTAGAATTTTAATTAACTAATGTATAATATTAAGAACATTATTTTTATTTGGATAAGGTATATTATACGACATATAGAGTCACATACATAATACAGGGATAACAAAATTCAAGTAATGCTGGACTTGATGATGATGATTCTTTCAGCGGATATCCATTTGTTTATGGTGGTGTTCCATTGCTTGTTTTCAAAATATAGAAAGTATTTTTGACGTGACAACATCTTATAATTCGATAGAGCCGGCTGCACGCACGAAAAAACATAACTCATGCGGCGTTACCTCGCTCTGAGGCGTTCCATGTAAGGCTTGAAGTGCAAGCGAGAGCGCGGAACGAGCGACAAAGAAGCACAATCGGCCTTTGCGTTCGTTGTCACGTTCAACTATCGTCAGTAAACCGACTTTACAGACAACCATTGTTTTTTCAACATACAGCTACAGATTATATTTAAGAAAACACGTAAATAACAACTTACCTGTAATACATCAAGTAAAGCCGACGGCAATACTTCATCCACTGCTCCCATATCCTTCGAGAATCGGTTCAATATCCGTCCCGACGGGTTTAAATGAAAGAAACGCATCGGAGCTCGCGTTATAGCAGCGAACATTGTGTTGTGGAGTTTTGTTGATGCTTGCATCGCCATTGAGAAGAACATAAACGAACGGAGTAGGGAGATCACTACTAGTGTTATCACCATTGCTGTGGGATAAAGAATATAAGTAAAAAATAAATGATTATACACGGGCAATCATTCATCACACTCTAGTCCTAAACTAAGCAAAGCTTGTACTATGGGAACTAGATTGCTGATAGAATGCTTAAATACATTTTTTTTATAAATACATACATAGAATATAGTAACACCCAGACACAGAACAAATATTAATGTTAATCATACAAATATTTGCTCTGGGTGGCAATCGAACCCAAGACCCACAGCATGGAAGGCAGCTGAGCTGAGCTGTGACACCTGTCATTCTTATCAATAGGTACAGTCACGAGTTTTAATTTGGGACCCACCTAAGGTTGAATATCGTGTGGCAAACTGCCGTTATTTAGTGCTAATATTCTAACGTATGTCATACGTCATACTGAAGTTTCGACCTTATTGCATTATGAATGTTCTAACAACATTTAATGGAAAAGGGTCCCAAATTAATGCTCGTGACTGTACTAGCTTACAATGACTTTTCCTGTTTCTACTAGTTTAGCTCTGCCTTTCATGCTGTGGGTCATGGGTTCGACTCCCACCCAGAGCAAATGTATGTGTGATGAACATAGATATTTGTTTTAACAAAAAAATATGTTTATAATTATTCTATCAGCAGTCTAGTTCCCATAGTACAAGCTTTGCTTAGTTTGAGACTAGGGTGTAATGTGTGAAATGTCAGCAAAAAAATATTTAAGTATTTAAATACGTGAAACTCACCACTGTATATATAAATGCAGTCATATCTCGATATTCCGTTGTCAAAGTAAGCGTTGTCGATAAGCGAGCTTGTGTAGTTACTGGCATAACTTTCTGGATCGGAAATGTTCCTACGGTCCGTTGCACTTAGCTTTTGAAAAGGATTCTTTTCTTCTAAATTAACCCTGAAAAAAAAAAGAAATTTAATAAATTCTTACTGCCTGGGAAATTAATTCATATATTTAAAAAAAAAGAAAGTTGTTTTATTTTAAATTAAATAAATATGAATGGACATTTCACACGTATATAATTTGGTTTTTTGGTTGGTATTTAGTTTTTTTGAGAAGTGTGGTTCTCTGTCTAGTTTTTCGGAAGTTTCTTCAGTCTAGAATTAGATAAAAATCGTGAAAGAATTCATGACCTCAATTAAATTAAATAAAATTTACTTTTATATAAAATAGATCCAACTGATTTGAAAAAAATATATACTCTGCATTTTGAATCAATAGATCCTGATTTAGATAAGAATCATTATTTGTAAGGACACATATGTATTACTAAAAATTAAAATTAAATTAAAATTATATAACTCACCAGTAACTAGTCCACCAATCAGAACCAGAGCCTAGTAGCTGAGCCAATACAGCGATAAAAACCATTAGAGTGACTAACGCAGCGTGCCCGCTCGCTCTCAGGTACGCGCCGTATACTTTAGATGAGACAGCACCAGCTGTTCTAAGTTCGGCTTCTTCTCGGCCACCTTCGGGCGGCGCCGTGGCTGTCAGATTATCCACTGAACTGACCTGGAAAAGTATACCACATTTGAGATCGCTGTTTAGAGACAAGGCGGTATTATCGCTTAGCAATAAGGCCGCCCCATTACACAGAGTTTAGTTTTAAAGTTTTTATTATTAAAAGCTAACTTTATTCACAAACAAACTTACGACTATACAGTATTTACAAAATGTACATTGTCATATAAAATACATAAGAAACAGTTGAGCTATCTACAGACCGTTGCAAACGATCTATAGATAGTTCAACTGATCCAAATCAGTACCAATCGGAAGCGTACCCAAGACACTGGCTGCATTGCCGCGCTGAATAGCAAGTTTTAAAGTTTTTTATGTTGTGATGTACAATACAGTATTTTCGGTTTTTCTCTTCTTCTGTTCTTTAAGATTACGAAATCTTTCTACATTATAGTTTTATAATGTTACTTTGAAATACATGTCAATGTTTTTTTTAAACACTGCACAGTACATGCACTGCACTTCTATAAGAACAGTAACGTTTATTTAAGCCTAAAATTCTCAATCCGACGTCAGTACTATCCAGACCGAACAAATTTCACAAAAAGTGCAGCACTATTGTTTTATCTACATGTATTAAAGTAACATTGATTATGTTACTTACAGAGTGTATGCTCATCTGTCGTTTCCGGAAGCTTCCATGCAAGGACTCTTCGGCGTCTTGCGAGGAGGTGTCTACGGTTGGTTTCTTCTCATCCTCTTGTTCCTCCCGCGATAGGAGAGTAGCGAAGTCTAAGCCGGACGCGCTGAGAGTGTCGAAGTTACCAGCCGCGGCGATCGCACCGTTTTTAAGGATTATTATCTAAAACAAAGTACTATTGTTTTAACTACTATTGGTATTAGATTAGTCTTTCATGCTATGGGTTTTGAATTTGGTCCCCACTAAGAATATGTAGCACATATATACTCTGTGGAATGAGTGGGAAATCCAGCAATGGAGTAGTAAATAAAAGTTTAAAAAATCCTTTTTCTGGGATTAAATGACGTTGGGTACAATGTCTATGACAATATTAACGTATTTCGAGACTTGAGTCACAGTACAAGCTTCGCTTAGTTTGGGACTAGTGTGCGATGTTTGAAATGTCCAAGAAAATGTATTAATTATTTAGGATTCTGTTTTACGATGTCATTTGTATATTAATGTACCTGTTCTACATCTCGCAAGAACTGCAGTTGATGTGTGACAAGAATGCGCGTGGTATTTCTCAGGTAACCAACGACACACGACTCGAAGAGATGCCTGCCGACGTGAGCGTCGACCGCTGACAATGGATCATCCAGCAAGTATATATCAGCGCGTTTGTACACCGATCGGGCTAGGGATATCCGGGCACGTTGACCTGTTGAGATGACATAAATAAATATTCTAGGATATTTCACACATCGCACTCTAAAGAGATTGATTGTGTGAAAGATGATATGAAAGCGAGTAGATTCAGAGTTGACGAATGATAGAAGGAGTGGAAGAAGAAAACTGCTGACCCCACTTAGCGTGGGATAAGGTTCACCAATGATGGTGAATTGTTGAGAGATGCTATTTTTATATATGGTTGAGATTTTTTGCTGAAACCTGCAGGCTCTGATATGTATCTATGGGTTTGTTTTCGGCAGTAGTTCACGATAAACTGTAAATATCTTTTTTTCGGGATATTATTTAACACTTGGCCTATAGTTAACACAATAGAAGTGAATGTTGTCTCTTGGACATGAAAGAAAAAAAAAGAAAGAAAATTCAAATAACTTTGCCTGTAAGTATATGATTTTAATCAAAGCATTTTTACTCCTTACCTCCACTAAGACTGACTCCTCTCTCCCCAACTATAGTTTTATCTCCGTGTGGGAACAACGAGAAGTCACGATCCAATGCGCAGCGACGTACGACAGCATTGTACCGCGGCCTGTCCATTGCTTGTCCGAACAAGATGTTTTGACGGACGCTTCCTGTAATACCACAATTGTGATTACACCAATTTATGTTTTTCTTAATGTACTTACGAAAACATTATGATTGTTATCGCTGAACTCAAATTTAAATAAACGTGGGATTTTTTTTATGGTCATTTCAATTTTCATAAAAATTTTATATAAACTGTGAATTTTATTTGACGTTGAATTCACACAGTTAAGATTAGATTTGATTAGATTAGTTAAGATTTTGTTGGTATTTATGACTTCCAACTTCTATTATATGTATTCTATAAAGCTTTACTATATGTATTTGTCCAGCATTATTTATTTATTTATTTATTTAATTAAATTTCATGTTAGTGTTTTTACCTGCGAATAGCCATGGTTCTTGACTGGCATATGATACAGTTCCGCCCAAATACACGCTTCCAGATAACAGCGGTAGTTCCTTTAACAATACGTGTAGTAGAGATGACTTTCCGGCGCCGACTGGGCCGATTACTGCTATCAATCTGAAATGTAAAATTAGTCAGTAGAACAACTTATTTATTTTTATTTGTAATAGTGATATAAATTAAGTTGGTAATAAATAAAATCTTAGAAACGTCACAAATCCACACATTTATTTTTTATCAAATAAATAAAGTTAAATATTCACGGATACTTAAATTAAAATAAGAACAATTACGGCTTCTAATTAAGAACTACAAAGACATACATTGGTGAGACCTAACGACATACAAAAGATAAAAACATTTTCAACTTTAAATTAAATAAAGAAGTAATACTAAAAATAACAAGATATTGAAAATTTTTAATAAGAACGATGTAAATGTACTTACTTGCCAGGCTTTATAGTAAGTGACAGATCTGTAAGTGTGTTCTCGGAATGTGATTCGATCCATTTAGCAGTAGCGTGTTTCAAACGAACACCTCTCGCATCTTCTTCTACTCTCGCCGATAATTCATGTTCGTCCTCTTCGCCAGATTCCAGCGGCGCGATATTGGTATTTCCTACATTGAAATAAGGTTTAAATTAGTAGTAAATCTAATGAAATACACCAAATGAAAGTATTATTATTTGGTGCTAGATATACAAAGGTAATACACTAGACCAGGGATTCCCGGATATCTGTTTCCTAGGGGTCGACACAAACGAAAACTGATTGTGGGGGTCGAGGAGGTCTAAAAATCGACCACTATTAAATTAACATAAGTTCTTATTTAAGTAAGTTCTTGTTTATGTAAGCTTTGTGTTGTGTGTTTTCTAAATAAATCTTTATCTATCTATCTTATTTAAAACTTTCAAGGTAGGTAGGTACTGTATTGTATATGTTGTGTTACGTGTACTAAGAATAATTAATGTTTTTGTAGATAATTTGGCCATGGGGGTCTGAGGTAACAGTTCATTTTGGAAAAGGGGTCACTTGTCCAAAATAGTTTGGTTATCACTGCACTAGACCTCACAAAAAGTGAAAATGTTTCTGAATGTCCTTTTCACTCCTTAATTGTAATATGAAAACCATATTTTCTAATACTATATTTGCAATTTATGTATGACAAAACGTATTTAAGTAAAAAAAAACAATCGACTCAATTATTCGTCAAAACAAATCAAGTACAACAGATAAAGATTGTTATTACTAAACAAGAATAATAGCATATAATGCAACATTATTTTGTAAAACCTAAGTCAACTCATAGCCCTAGTTTATCAGTCATTTACCTTAGGCAAGTATTTAAATTTTTAGATAAATAAGTTGGAGGTTAAGGGCAGTAAGGTTATAGGTACATGAAACTTGTTTTATGTCAATATGTAGTCATAATATTACGTACTTTAATATGACCTCATGGTCATTTCTAGTGATCTTTTTATTTATACTACACTACATACTTATATTACATAGACTCTGATATTCATAATCCTCCTTTTGCTCCGCGTAGTTGGGTAAAAACAAAGACGTTCTATAGTTATGACGAGTATATCAACTAATATTGAAATATTAATTTAATTAATTAAATTATAAATGACATGTAATTCTATCAAATTACCAATAAAATGTTTATATCGCTTTCCGCTATCTCCCTTTCCCTACGTATGCTTAGATGGTAAACATTTTACCATCACATTCTAGTTTACCATCACACAAAAATGATTGTTTCTTAGGAATCGAACGCATGACCCACAGCACGGAAGGTACTACTAAGCAGTGACGCATGTCATGTTCATTTGTATGATAAATTCAAAATTGGGTCACAATTTACGT
This sequence comes from Ecliptopera silaceata, assembly GCA_932527185.1. Taxonomy (NCBI): domain Eukaryota; kingdom Metazoa; phylum Arthropoda; class Insecta; order Lepidoptera; family Geometridae; genus Ecliptopera; species Ecliptopera silaceata. The sequence goes on along the minus strand of OW052193.1, from coordinate 5,895,109 downwards.
TTAATTACTATGACACGAATAAAACAATCTTACCATTCCCTTTAGCCTCCTCATTGATAGTTTTAGTAATTGGAACAGCGGCTAGAACAGAGTCTTTCGATTCCTCCTTAGGAATTAAATCTTCTTTGATAGACAACAAAGACTCTCTCGTTTCTTCTTTCTTCACTTTGGTTTTGGTAGAAGTTTGTATTTCAGCTAAGCCTGGCACTGGTTTGCTGGTATCTTCGTATAGCATAAAGCTTTGCAGGCGTTTTATTGAGATTGTAGCTTCGGCCACCTGTGCGATACCTGGAAACATTTTAAAATTATTGTTATTATTAAAAGCCTGTAGTGTTCCACTGCAGGACAAAGACCTCCCTTTCTTTTTCTCCAGGTGGCTATTTAGGGCAGATGTTGGCCAGTTTAAAAAATATATGTAAGTATTTCTTGTTATGTACACACACGTCATATATGTTACCCCAAAACTTATAATTTATTCTGTGCGCTACGGAAAGCTTATAGAAAATAATATTGTACCCGCAAAATACTCCTTTACGTTCATTCAAATATTTTCAAATCTCAGTCAAAGAATCATATTCACAGCTATACCGTTTCATTTAAGTTGTAGTTGTATCTTGCCCAACCAAATCTACCATGCAATACTAACTAACTAGTGAATCTAGCAGATAAAACTATAGTACAGTTAATACTAACATACCGGATACTTCTGTGGGAGAAGAGAATTGAACTCTCGTGTAGAAGAAATATAAGTCGAATTTGTACATCAAACAGTTGTTTATTAGTATGTTAATGTGCCAGACAAAACATTTGAAATATACTAGTATTATAATTATACTATATAAACTTAAGTAATGTGACATTTGGTTACGATATCCGCTATCAGATAACATCTCATAATTGAATACAAATGGTTTCATAAAAACTATATCGGCAGACGCGGCAGAGCGTAATCAAGACATCAAGTCTTGATTACCATACGTAATCATGACATAAAGTCAACGCATATTTATTTTTATAATATAGGGTAAATCTCAAATTATATCAAGAAACTCACCTTGCGGGAAAAACACGGTCATAGTCTGCCTCAGAATATTATAGAAGCTGGTTACAACAAACACTTGCTTTGCAGATATCACGTTGTTGACAAGAACATACGCCAGTATAGAACAGAACAGGCAGATTCTGGTTGTGAACATGATGAATGAAGTTAGAACTCCTCTGATGTAGGATGTCGCGCGAATCTGCTTTATTTCATGCCTGTAAAAGGTTTTATAGATCAGTAAACATATAATTGATTTTATAAGATTGGTCGTAGTTAAAGTATGAGGAAGGAGTTTCTTAGCAGGCGTCTGTGTTTTCAAATGCCCTACATAGGTAAACGCGCTAAATCGTCGACCGAAACATCACATTATCAGCTGAGCTTGATTGCGGTCAAGCTTTTGCCTAAAATGTCCGAAACTTCAACAGACTATTGATAAAAATGCTGAACATTAAATCAGTAGTTAAAGTATTAATACATTTTTATAAATTTAATTTTTAAGCTTATTTGTTTAATAAACAGAGAGTCCATCCAATGTCAAACCACTACCAACACTTACACATAGTATCATTCCGATGATTCCGAGACTTGAGAATGATGCATGATGAATGTTAAAATTCAAGCATCTAACATGCAATGCGAATTTGCCCAAATTCACCAAACTTTTCCTCGTTCCGTTCGCTCGATCAATGATTTGATACGAGTAGACCCAGATAAGGTAAGCCGAAATACGGGTTATTTCGTATTTACACATTTTATGACTTTTGATAAATATTTTTATGGCAATAGCATGTAGTAGGCTGCTAAGTATTCAGATAAAAAACATTAAATCCTTTTTTATTTAGATGTTGGTACATATTCCCAAATTCTTTTAACTTTCAGGAAAAAAATATTTTTATTTGTCCTGCTAAAACACGAAAAGCATATCTAACCGAGCCGAGCAAGCATTTAAAAGGCTTCCCGTTGTCAATTTGGGCAATCCAGCTGAACTAATAGCTCCATAACACGATACGAAATGGTATAATGTACCTAAATATTTGTTATTTGAGAAGGTATCGAACCAACAACTGACTTAAACCCTCATCGAGGAATACTGAAAACACATTTTCCACTCATATATACTTTTCAGGTATTAATCACATTTATATGGGACCTCTGCAGTATGATCACCAAAAAAAAGCCATCAAATTGCGTAACATAAAATACTATTTAATAAACAAATACCTACCTCATACGTTCTTTAATAAATACTATTCGTGTGATTTAGGGCAACACAACTCAGCGATATCAAAATACATATTAGTCACGTTTATTTTACTTTCTAGCCATAAACTCATCTCTAGAAATCACACGTTTAGCTCAATAGAACTATTGAGCTCGTGGCATTGAAAACATGCAATCATTTTATGTGATTACTAGCCTGACCTCAAAACACAACTACAGCTATGCCTAGAAACTGTATAGCGAAGTAACAATGAATTAAAACCATACAAAACATGTGTCATACCACATTTTCAGTATTTATATTTAATCTTTACAGCGAATCTAGATGATACAGAACCTCAGGTAAATTTTCAATCAGGCCATAATAAAATAAAAATGTTTTACATTAATAAATAATAATTAATAATATGATTCTTCAGTAAGAACTTATAATATAATCCCAGCCAGTTAACTATATTTCGAGGAAAACTAAAAAAAAAAAGCGGTGAAGAACTGACTCTTAAAAGCACCGAGTAAATAGACGTTTCCAAAGAAATCTTGTGGTTTTACTGAATAAAATATTATTCGCGAAATTTATTAGCTTTTAAGCTATGCCGCGATTTTTTTTATTATTTGAACAAATAATAATTACCAATAAAATCAACAAATTTCTTTATAGTTTTGCGTATCTTTTGCTATTACAGTACCTTTGGTTCTTACTAAACTAGAACAATATTATTATATTAAATTCACTTTAAAAGAAAACATAATTTTGCTTCGGTTTCATAATTTAGCATTTAATTTACATATTTTTTATTCAATTATACCTATACGATTTTCTGAAGTCCTTTATAACAGAACAATAAACGGAGATTCAAGAGTCAGATTGACGTCATGAAAAAAACATTACAATATTGTCCAGTATTTTTAATTTATTTTCACAATTAACAAAGAGAATTAGTTGCAGTGATGAGTGACAACGATGACCACAATCAATAAAAATTATTTCTTTCGACTCGTAATTATCCGGTTCAATTCGATTAGCATGGTTGCACACAATACCGGTCAATAATCAGAACACTATGAAATCGAAGGTAAACACATATGTTAATAAGTTTGATTAAAAAAGACCCCCCATTTAACAACTAAGGTTTTTCCTAGATCGGAACTAGTTTAGTAAAGTCCTTATTAAGTAAAGTCATTGCGTTTTATCTTAATTTCCGCTCTACCGGCCTTTAGAGATTACATTATAATCTTGCTAAGGATTTAATACTTTAATACGTTCGACTCTTTACTAATCTAGTTGGCCCACAGATCCAGCCATTGGTAACGTTAAGAAGGTTACTGAACCACCAATAAAAAAAAAGTTTTTCTATTATCTGTAAGTACACCTTTCGGGAGGCGCAAGCATTTTTAGACTTATCTATACTAGACTCGTATCGGGTCTTGGATGTTTTAGAAGACGCAGAAATGACTCACTTTAAAACAAATCTAGATTAAATTCTACAGACATAATGTTGGTAGAATCTACATCATGTTATAATGACGCATACTTCACTCATACATCAGCATTGCAAAGAACAAGCGTGTAAGCATTCCTGTTTGATTATCTAAACACGTTTCAGTCAAATAGCAAAAACAATATTTACAAGATGTAAGTAAAATGTTTTTAATAAAAAGTTGGTCCGCATCAGATTCTCAGGACTGGGCTTCTGTTTGATAAGTCAGAGAGTTTTGACATGAGCTGATTGTTTAACACTACAATTATGGCCAAACCACATCAAAATGTAATGATAATCAATCAATGACGATCAATGACGACCGATGTGGCGCGGCGGGCGAAGGTCCGCCTGCGACGCGGAAGGTTGCGGGTTCGATTCCCGCCTTGGAATAAATGTTTGTACGATCTGCAAATTCCGGGTGTTCTGGGTGTTTTATATGTATAATAAAAATATCTATCTATGTAATGTATTGTATTAAGTATGTCAGTCATCTAGTACCCATAACACAAGCTCTGCTTAGCTTGGGGCTAGATGATGTTGTGTGGATTGTCAAGCATGTTTATTTATTTTTTTAATTAATATCACCGTGGGAACCGATGCATCGATTTTTACAAAACACCTAAAAACCATATCAGCATAATAGTATTTATTTCAGAACATACATTTGGAGCTACAAGACCTCATACAAACTCGCTCACGCCTCAAATAATAGTCCTCTTTTTCGACGAGAGTCAATAAATAGAATATTATGCAGGTCACAAGTCAAGGACCAATTAAAGTGCAACTTCACAGTTGCTCAGTAATTTAGTTGATTGGTTGGTAGAATACATTTTCATATGACAAAACCGCAAGACGAGTTCGATGGTCAATAGGACAATATTGTTTGCGCCTGTGAGTAGGTAAGTATTTTTTCCTGGTCTATGTGTTATTGTACTTCCTGTTAGTTACTGATACTTATGACACAGGCATAGAACTACAAACAGAAAGGATACGAGCACGCTTCCAAAAAGCTCCGCGAATGACGTGCCAAACGGCGTGCCAAGCCAAAGACCACTTTCGGCCAACTACTCTGGGCTAGTAATCACTATCTGTGCTAGTACATATTTACAGACGTCATCTGTTTACTTGTATGAATAGAAGGTACCCTATACACGCTTTACTACACCGTGTATAGGGTTTTACAATAATGTATGTGGAAGTGACTCTCTGTTTAATTTATAGGAATAAAACGTACACAAATTCTCTAATCATAGTTATAATTCAGTTAGTTCACAAGGATTATTTTAGTCTTTTATACTAGGCGGTTCTTGTACCTACCAGTTTCTAACGACCAGAGCCTAGAAGAATGGATCACCTTAAGTGATAATATAGGGGGTATTTCGGATCTAAGAAAACGTAATAAAAATCACATAAAAAAGTATAACTTACTTCCTAGCCTTGGCCACAAGATCAGCGAACGGTTTCTCCCACGTATACATCTTGATGACTTGGATTCCCGACAGGATCTCATTCATGAGTCGAACCCGCTCGTCAGTCCGCAACGCTGTCTTCAGTCGCAGAACCGATGTCCGTTTGCCAAGGTATGCTAAATAGAAAATAGATTTTTTTATGGCATTCTTTTTAGGCTTTTCAGATACTATGTTGAAAGTATGCTTCTAAAAAGCCACGGCAGATATCTATCTATACGATAGTTATTATTTCCTACTATTCCTTTTTCTATTATACACAAATTACGTACATATGACTTTTGCTAGTAGTAAAAAAAAATATTCGAGGCACTAAATCACGCAAAGGGATGCGTGCCTTCGTGGTTAGAACAATATTAATTGTTATTTTTATAGAAATCGTGAAATCAGGTCAAGGCTACTGAGTCTAGACTGGTTTGCACGCTAAACAAATAATTTACACTTATTGTCTTCACTTTAAATATATTCGTTTAATATACGCGCTGCACTAGACCGAATATAATATTCGGTTCAGAGCTGTGACCATATTGAATTATGAAAGTTGTTAAGAAGACAGGCATCTCTTTACAGATCCAATCGCGTTTAATTTATTTCTGATTTTAGGTACGCTGCTCTGCATTGAATAAATGTCTGCACTGAAAAACGCGTGTTACTATTAATATTGTGCTTGTAATAGGTATAATAAATTTCGCGTTTCATATATAATCTTACAATTTTAAAAGCTATCATTCATTATTTTTGTATAGAATAATATACAAATTTACACGTAGATTATGGTAATTAATCTATAAACTAAACCGTGTTATGACAATAACCAACAGCTCGTAAAACTAATTACTTCGGCGATCAGTACCTTCCCTAATTACGGTACAAAATACCTTAATATTAGTTTAATCGTTATACAAATATTTGACCTACCCACGTGCTCCAAATTGCCAATAACGATAAGCATTCATTCATCATCATCTTCCTACCCTTGTCCCAGATTATGTGGGGTCGGTACAGCACGTCTTCTTCTTCCACTCTCCTTTATCAGACGTCATCTCGAAGCTCACTCCTTTCTTACACATTTCATTCACACTTCCATCTTTTATTTTCTTTTTAACGATCTTTTTCTTCTTGCGTGTCAATACTGGTTTTTTGATAAGGGCGGTGCTGGCCAAGTCCGTAACCACGAGAGTTAGAGAAATGTCGTAAAAGGCCTAAAGCCCGCGATTTTTAATAAAACAATAACTGCATACTTCGTTTTTTTTTCACATCAATCACAGTTTTTTATTGATGTAAGTTAAGTATTTTTTATCATTTACAAAGTTTTTGATAACATTCCAGATTAAGACTGATTATGTGTGTAAGATTGAGACGTAATATCAAAAAAAGTTTTTAATTTAGTAAACTAAATTAAATAAGTTTAGGAACCTACATAGTTTATATTGTGCTGATGTCCGCGACTTCGTCTTGTCATCGTAACACTTTGGATAATTCACACAATATCATTAAAAATTATAACCTGTGTTATTCTGATGTATAAACTACATTGTTGTAAAGTTTCATTAAAATCCATTCAGTACCTCTACCATGAGATGTCACAGTAAAATCGCCTGACTTTACTACAGTAGTTACGTCAATATTAGTATGACGAATTTTAGTACCCAACTATCCGCTAGAGGCGCTGTACAAATCTTCATACATTTTTTTAACTACAGACGCTAGCGAGTATAGTAAATATAGTATAGTAAAAACTCATGGTAGAGCTACTGTAGTTATTGCGTGAAAGAGTAACACATACATCCATACAAACTGTCGCATTTATAATATTAGTAGAATTGTAAGATCTGTTTATTTGTTAATCCACTGAATTTTAAATTTAAATGTCGTCTCATTCATCCGTGATCGAACGATAAGAATACAAGTCTTTGGCACTGATAAGGTATTATAACGCTGTATTTTTAATTCCAATATTTATTGTTTTTTTATACGAGATTGTATCTGACCTTAGAGAGCTTTTCATTGTGGTAATTTTCCTATTTTGATAATAATTTCTCTTATTTTCGATGTTTCTTAATTTTCATTTCTTATGTTTCTTATATACGTTGAATTTTCTTTGATATATTGTTTTCTGCACAATTGATTTTCCCCATGTATTTGACATTGCGGAAATCAGCACAGCAATGTCACTTATGCGATAAGACCGCCCATTGTGTATTATATTCAGTTTTTTTTATAATTTGTTACTACATACCATACAACTTTTTAAATGGTAATTAAACCTTTTTAAATGATAAATAAACCTTTTTTAAATGATAAATAAACTTACCTTGTAAAGGTATGAACGCCAGCATAAACCCGACTCCAACCACAGCGGCCCAACTGATCTCCACCCACATGAAGTAGGTGATTATGACAGTAGCAAGCGGTCCGATCCACAAGTAATGAAGGAATATTATCGCTACGTCGAACCTATTCACGTCGTTTGAAAGTAGGTTCACCACTTGCCCAACCGTGGTCTCGCCGAGAGCGGTTTTCGAAAGACGTAGAGACTGTAAACAATTAAATGTCAGTATCAAGTGTTTATTTCAAATTTAAAACTACCCTCGGTTTTGAAATTTGTCATAGTATCCTAGCAAAGAATTTTACAAAGAATTTAAATCTAAAGTCATTTTTTTTTTGTTTTTTCATTATTATTTTTTTGATAAAGATTAATAATACATTTAAAATTATGGTCAGTTATTGTAAATTTATTATTTAGGCAATAAGAGATAATGTATTGGATCGGTTTCATGCCATATGAGTTGAATCTACATTAAAATATGTTAAATAATGTTAATACACTATGAATAAACCATAAAATTTAATCGGAACGGAGTAGCTAGTCTCACTGGCGCCTATTTTAATTTTACTAGACAAGAAAAAAATATCAGCGTAAATTTATCTCGTAGATGGTCGTAACTTTGTTTGTTCATTGTTATTTTCGTAACAAATAGAACGATAATCACAAAAACCACATTAAATATTTATTTTATTCTATGGAGATAGTTTTACGATATTGTTTTATTATTCTACTAGCTTTGAATGTTTGCAGTTGTGTAGGTAAATGATAATTATGTCAGTAGCGATAAAACAAATTATTTTAAGTAAGTATGTACCTACATATTATTATGTATCAAACTTTGTTTATATTGGGATGGTTTTTTTTACATATTACGACAGACGTCACAGCTTATTTGGTATGGATCTGCCTTCTGTGGAGTGTCGTGGGTTCGATCTCTACTATGAAACATTTGAGTGATAATAACAAATAATTGTTAGTTGTTACTGTGTATTTTAAGAATTAATTTTTCAAACATATACTTTTTTATTCAGAAATCTAGTTATCATATTACCAGCTTTGCTTTTAAGGCTAGATTATATTGTATGATTGTCGTTGTATTTATTTAATATTAATTACTTTGGAGTAATCAAAAACTAGGGTCCAATTTTACTATTTGGGTACGAAACCGTGAAAAAGAAAATATATACTCACTTTTCTGTATATCAGAGAGCAACATGCTACCCTGAACTTCATCCCCATATGTAAGATAGCCATCATATATGGATGCACTACGAATACATTTAGCGCCGAACACAGCACTACTGCTCCAGCGTACATATACGCTTCATTCTGCTGTATGTTGTGATGGTCTGGGCTATAGTACTCTACCAGCTTGCCTAAGAATATCGGTTGGGCTATCCTGAAATATTATCATAATATTAATATCGCATATTCTGCATCACACAATGAATACGAAATTGTAAAATCGAGTTTATATATTATATTATAAAGTATAGCATTTTTCTATACTTCAAACTACATTAGGTTTATATTTCAACCAGGAAACTATACTACGTACCTATTTGATCATGTTTGTATGCAAAATCAATACTAGTGATAACATTTTTAATCTTGATAAAAAAATTAGGTTATTTAAATACATAATGATAAATGCATACTGATAACAATGGCGATTAAACAATCGATGCGTTATCACATAAATAGTGAGACGAATTATATTATCTGATTTGTAGTGACAGGCAATCGGAATAACCACACACATCCAGTGATAACATTACAAATACATGATCTAATGATCTACAGAACAATACATATAATTATAACATGCCTAATACTTTTAACTTGAAATTTCCCATTTTGATATCTAAAACCAAAGAGGGGGATGATTCGCTCTAAATGTTTCATTGAACACCTAGGACTACAAAATAATAGTTTTAGATGTTGTCTACAGAGAAATACCCCATAATCAAACATACCCAGTTTCACACTCTTTACAATCAAATAATAAATAAATGAGTATAATCAAATGTACTCTATGTTGTTATATCGAATTGCATTACGACTTATGAAAGGAAGGAAAGCAATCTTTAGCAATAATAAATAAAACGTCTATAATTTGAATTGCTAAGGACTACCGTCTCCTCGCATTGTTATGACTTCTTCCATGTACAAACAATGAATTAAAAAGATAAAACAGTTTACTTATCAGCTCTACCTATCTATAAAACTACAGCCTATAAGCTTCCTCAAACTATACTGCATTAGTTGTTATATTTTGTACACAATCTGTATGATTTCAGTGTAAGAAAATTGTGTAAACTCGCCGTCGCACCACTGCATGGCAACAGGAAAATAGCAGCATAATTCGAGGTAGATACTACGTGCGTCATCTAAGGCAGTGTTTCTCAACCTTTTCATGAAAACCCTCTAGCATTCCTACCTTTCGCGAAATTTTCATGTATTTCATTTTACAAGGATATTGTAGGAACCGAATACTTCGATCGATACATGTTTATGCAAATGCATAAAAAGGTTTCGGATAAATGCAGAATAAAGTAATACAGTTATTTTTACTGAGAAAGTGTTTGCGATCTATCGCGACCTTACGGAGGCTTCGTGACCCGCAGGTTGAAAAACACTGATCTAAGGGAAGGTAAGCCTCATTTGCTCACATCTTAGTAGCATTAAGTTCAGTGGAGTGTCGAATCGCGAAGCGCTGAGCCTCAGTGACTCGACTGTGCATTTGGGCCAGTCGGTGATGCATATAAATGTGATCATTTTGCCCGAAGTAGCCGATGAAAGATCCCAACATTCGTGGCTGTTGAATCCTATGCGGGTATAAGAATATTAAGCAAAAAGCAACGCTAAATAAACCTATATTTTGTAGCACTACAGTTCAGACTAATAGGCAACTACGACTTTCAACCTAATTTTAAAGATAGTATTGCTAAAACATCATTACAGTCCGTTTTTTGTCTTGTTCATAAAATACAAAAAGGTATATTTAATACAATTGCAATAGATGTTGAAATAACTATAATATACTTAAGGTATAATTAATTATTATGACCCCACTTGAGCTTATAAGAATCAATATAGTCCAGCAAACGATTAATCTGTTCATCAAATGAATCGATTGATCTAAATAGTAGTTATACTCGGGCCAAGATAAGTCTGCCGTGATTATATCACATTATCTTACAGTTATATTTATCTTTCGGATTACACAACAGAAGTAAACATTAAGTAAATAATAAGTAAATAATAATAAAGGGCTATAAAACCTGATTATATTGTTTTTATTGCTCTATAAAAGTATCGTCAAATCGTTCTGGCGGAAACCGGTTTTACTTTACAATAAAAACTTGTGTTACTTTCATATTTTACTAGATATCCGGATATATTCTATAAGTCAGACATACATACATATAGATAAATATGCATGTTTACTTAATTATGTCAGTATATGTTTAATAATTCGATTTGAAATAAATGTTGAAATGATAATAGAGGCTTTTTTACTTTTTACTTTTCTTTTATAAATAATTCAAGGTTAAGCCCCAAATGGGCAATTTCATAAATTATTCCTCATATAATTTTTAGATCTAAATTTCCGTAAGGAAGATCGATTACACTGTCGACATTAAACAAATATTAGGGTACTGCATAAAAATACATATATATAACAATAATCGTCCATGAAGAAAAAGGGTACACAAGAATACAATACGTACATTACCTACGTATGGGATCTCACGTGACAATACTCTGCCATAACATACATTCTGAGAATCGCGAATAGAATGCTACAGGAAGGTCAACTGATTGTGATAGGCGGTACAAAGGTTGGGTCCATTCTGATTCACAACGTATCGTCGCTGAAACCTAACTAGGTCGTCTATATTCCGCAGTTATAATAATAATAAAATATATACCTACCGAAACTTTACGAACAACAATAAAAGAACGTCATAATACTGCGCGGGGAAGAATGATCACACGGTTGTAATAAATTTAGAAATTTTTTCAACGGTTTTAAGACATTACTAGTACGGTAATATTCCCACAAACGGATAATAAAAATACAACAGTATGTTATTTTATTGCTGCATCTAATTACGCAAGTTTTTGCAACTCAAAAACAAGCTGATTACAGTTCGTTAGCTCTTAGTGTCTAAGTACGGTCGAAAGATGAATGACCGGTATAACCAGTTCTTGTTAAGAAATGTCAGATATGAGGGTAATCGGCCTAGGTCAAGTTAACATTGGTATCCTATCCTACTAAAATTATAAACGCGAAAGTTTGCATGAATGGATAGATGTAGGTATCTATGTTTGTTACTCTTCCACGCAAAAACTACTGAAGAGATTTTGAAACTGTACAATAATATAGCTCATACATCAAAATAACACTTGCTATAATTTATAAAGATAATGTCTCAATTCTCCAAAATATAGTGTAGAGTAAATATTCACGGACAATTCACACATCACACTCTAGTCCCAAACAAAGCAAAGCTTGTACTATGGGAACTAGATTGCAGATATAATACTTCTAAACATTTTTTTTGTAAATACATACATACATAAATACCATAAGACCAAGTCGTGGGCCAGCTAGTTACTAATATCAGTACCCCAAGTACATACTAGTATCCTAAGCTTGGATTTCCATACAAAATTGATGGCGTTCGGCGCGGCGGCGCGGCGATCGCGTCTCTGCGATCAGTGTGTGCACAAACTCGTACTAGGGTTACAGATCAGCACTACAAATTAAACAATGTAAGTGCTACTAGTATTACAGAAAACATTATTGGCAGCTCATGAGATTCATATCATACCCACCATTACATTATTTATATTATGCGGTAGTGCTTATAGTAAAAATCCTTCGTTCTTTTATGATCGAAGTAAAAATCAGTCTTTCAAAAGATCGTCATTTAAGTCTGACGTTACCAGAATGATTTATATTTTTAGAAACGAGGTCAGGGTTAAATCAGCGCGATATATTTAACAAACAGTTTTTTTAAATAAAACGGATGATGTGTATTCGGTTTGAATTACGTTCAGAGGCAAATTAAGTAAGGAAAAGTGGGCACCATAATAGAAAACATGTTTAGGTCCAAAGGCTTGTTTTTCAACAATTTTTAACTATAACTAATGAAATATATATTCGCTTTGAATAACGTTGAGGCAAATTCAATAAGAAAAGGGGGCACAATAATAATAAATATGTTTAGGTCCAAAGACCTGTTACTAAGGTCTGTAACTGGGTTAGACCCAGACAGAACTTTGTAAAAGAAAAAGAAAATACTACGCGTCGTTCGAGTTTGAGTATCAAAGAACTCAAGTAAAAATGATGTGACTAGCGCAGTTACCTTGTATAAGCATCGGCATCTTACAATCGTGAGTAGGCATTCGATTTTAAAGGTTTCGTCAATATTTGTTTTGGAAGTTATTTCCCAGTAACACCAGTCTTGAGTGCGCGTAATACGACAGAGCGGACGCGGTTTTATCTAACATTTACATATAGCTAAATAATGTATGTTTACAGCAAGTTGCTATGTCATGTAAGGTTGGAACTCAACTCATTCATTTTTAGGGTTCCGTACGCAAAGAGTAAAACGGGAGCTCATTACTGAGACCCCGCTGTCTGTCTGTCACCAGGCTGTATCTAATGAAACTTGATAGGTAGAGTTGATTTTTTTAGAGATCATGTATTTTTGATGCCGCTACAACATTAAATTCCTAATAAAATTAATATTTAAGGGGGCTCGTGATTTTTAACGTCCTTCATACGTCTAATGGTGCGTTTAATTAAACGGCCTGCTGTATACAGCGACCTGATTTTTTTAAGGTAAAGGAACCATGCGCGAATCTGACTCGTACTTAGCCAGTTTTTCTATTTCGAACTTTGTACTTTCTATGATCTCATAATATTACAACACTGAGTGGTCTGCTTGAACCTGTGTAACAATACAATTTGTATGATTGCTGAACCCAACGCCTTTGAACTTCGTTAACGACTATAAAAATATATCAACCACATTATGATTTATAAGCTAATGTTATAATAAGTTTTATTAGTAATTCATTGGCATAATGTTATTCGTATAAAGTGTTTTTGTTTAAATTTTCGGTCTATCTTATAAAAAGTTAGAGGTGACTTGATGTCTTGATTACCATACCTAATGGTGACATTGTCAAGGCTAACATTTTATGAGATAGGGGCTAATCTTTATTAATACGTTTTACTAGTTTAGAGAAAGTTTATCGAAACCACATTAAAGGACATGTTTGGTTTTTCTATGGAGGCTGGGCTTTTATTCGGAACGGCTATGAACAGAGATGAGATTATACTTTTATGAAAGTACATAAAATATTAAAAATTTGCATAATTTTTTTAATTTTTTTTGAACCACTAATTTTTAGTTATAACATTTAGAGTCTGTCAAGCGAAAGATGGCCCTGATAAATCGCGGCAAATTCAAAAACTATTAGTATGGCAATAGTATATCATCTACTTCTAGAAAAATATTGTTTTAAAAATTAAATTGCAACCCACAGTTATTATTGATTTTGGCAACACTATTCTCTTAGATGTCACTATGGGAGGGATGTTCATAAGAGAAATATGTCGATGTTTTGAGGAGATCGATATTGGTCGGGTACCTGTATTAAACTAGTCCATAATATTAAATAGGGGTCGGGTTAATTATGGGTAAAGCACTATAGAAAGGAAACAAATCAATTTATAAATATAAATGAAACGTAAATATTAATGACGAACGAAAACAAGTGACCATAAATACCACTCACAGATTATAGAAGTTTTGCCACAAGTGCTGTCCTCGCGGACAATATGTCTGCGTTTCGTTATTGCAAAGGTTAGTTTTTTTAGTTTATTTCTACTAGACTAGTTTAATACAAGTACTTGATTGGTGTCGATCTTTTTGAAATATCGATATATTTTTTATATGAACATAGGTACAACCCTACAAGTGAAATGACAACTGACAAGTGTGACAACATGACTGACAGTGACTGAGGTAATATTTTTAAAGATTCCAATGAGGCTAAGGTATCAATACCATACATCCCAATCATACTTAACAGAAATAATTTGTTGGTTTTATTTGTTTATTATATTTTGCCATTGTTTTTAAATATTTTATTAACATTAAGGTACATAATTATGCTTTAAAAAACGATATTCAACCAATGTTTCTTTGAGTAGAAATAATATAACGATGCAAAAATATTTATGTAAAATATGTAATGATTTAATATTTAGATATTAAGGCCCAAGCGCTCAGTCAGGACGGTAGCCCAACAACAAAAGATGTCGCTAGTTTAAAAAACTGCGGTTTTTCTTCTGATTTGTTAATGGTTTTTTGCGTTTAGTTATCAAAATTCACCTTTGCGAAAACTTATTAATAGATACCAATTAATCAATACAAAACACTATAATTTTAGTAGAAAAAACGTGCAGAGGCTGGCGAGGAATTTCAAGCTTGCTATCTACTTTGACACGCAAAAATGTTTCCGATATTTGAAACGGCGCTACCGTTTCATAATTTCGACGTCAGGTGATAAGAATGAATAGCCCAGTTCAAAGTACTGTGGACTGACATACAGAGCATACGAGTTCAAATCTCGGCCAGAACTTTTATTTTTTGTTGCTTCCTTTGTTTCCCAAAATTTAATTTTTTGAGATTTATCTTTACATTTTTACAGACTACTTTAATACCTACTTTATTGGTATTTTTTTTTGAACTTAAATGCAAAAAAATGCAGTAGATACCTATTACATAGGTTACCTTCTAATAAAACTGTTAACATCTTCAAGAATATTTTTATATGTATTTAATATTTCAATAGTGAGACTCTCTACAGCTCTATAAATTAAACAAATAAAACACATGAATATGTTTTGCCCAAAAAACGGGCTACGGGATATATGTCGTTTTCTGTGGCGTCGCTAAGATTCTTCAAGTGCAGGTGCAGCTGTTGGTACATTGTCTTGCCTAGAAGACAAAGGATATAGATTGTTTGTGGGGCAGTTACATCATAATGCTTGATCGGAGTAGTAGTAGTAGTATTCAAAAGTCATCCGCGTGGATCGCAAAGCGTGCATGTTTCTTCGGATCCTTTCTGTTACCACAATGAGTTTATAATTGGCACAATTTATTACTTTACTTGCAAGATAAAATTTCATCAAAAACAACTACGACTAAATTGACAGATAGCAAGCAATGACAATTAGGTATGTCAGCGAGGTTGCCTTACTACAGGTTTTATTCACCCTGACAACAAAAAAAAGGTTTTATTTACCTATATTTCAATGCGTTTATTTGGAGGTTTGTAATTTTCCTTACAAATAAACGTATTTTTTTTAAGAAATATTTTTTCTTTATATTTATAATTACAGAACATTAAAAAACGAACAGTTTGATAATTTTTGCAAGAAAATAAATTTATGTTGGCCACACTTTTACAACCAAACAGAACTAGCAGTGACACGTGACGCGGCACGCGTTGTATATTTCGGCTCGGAAACGTTTGGTAGACTTTACGTTCCCTGTAAGTATTTTACATTTATACGTCTTTTTCATATTGCAATTTGTACATAATTTAGTCTATATTACTCGGTAAAGATATTACATCCTAATGTAGAAAGAATTTTAAAATCGGACGTGTGCTTTTGAATTAAATAGTGACCAACAAACAGACAAATCTTATCCTTTAGAATTTTAGTTTAGATAACAGACCACAGTGGAAAGCATGGCAACGTAGCATTTTCAAGAAGAAAAGAGATAGATTTAGTTTTGTTGTCTTGTTTCTCTTCCTACGGCTGGAGAGCTGACAACAAACCTTTGAATTTTGTATTTGAGAGATAATTGTATTAGAGTATTATAGTATTCGAGCGAAGAGCGAATGACGTAGTCGTATACATACTTACTAGATACATAAACATTGACGACCGATGTGGCGCGGTGGCGCGGTGGCATTGACGACGCGGAGGTTTTGGGTTCGATTCCCGCCTTGGGATAAATGTTTATACGATCTGCAAATATTTATTCCGGGTGTTCTGGATGTTTATATATTTAATAAAAATTATCTATCTATGTAATGTATTGTATTATGTATGTCAGTCTTCTAGTATCCATAACACAAGCTCTGCTTAGCTTGAGGCTAGATGATGTTGTGTGGATTGTCCAGCATTATATTATACCTATATACATATTTGTAATTTCTCGACAGGTGGTTCATATATTACGTGTACAGTACATATTTAATTACCGCTAGTTTTGTTTCATACTAAATACACTTTATATCCAGCTACAATAGCCGCTGTTCCGAACAGGGTAAAAAAGGTTTATTATACAGGGTGTAACAGAAGGGGTGGACCAAAAGCAAAAGGGAGATGGAGGAGCTCAATACCTATCGAAATAACCCCCATGTATGCTCAGCGATATTCAGTCGTTCAAAAGTTACTCGCACTTTTATGTTTTTTTTTTTATTAACATACTTTAGGTTAGATTTCCCAAGTTTACCCAAACTATCAAGTACGAAAGGTCTACTGTGAAGCTACAAGGTGTAAAAAAAATACGGTTGTAGCCCTAATAGTTTGGGTATACAAGAGAAATCTAACCTAAAATATGGTAATGAAAAAAAAAACATAAAAAGCGAGTAACTTTTGAACGACTGAATATCGCTGAACATACATGGGGGTAATATCGATAGTCTAAAAGCTCCTGCATCGGCCCACCTTTTGGTCCACCCCTTCTGTTAGACCCCGTATATATATTTTTTTTATATTTAATTCTGCACAAAATGATGCAAAAAAACAATGCCGCGTTAGCGCACAGTTAGTCCAGTCATTTTAAGTTTAATTTTAGGGTTTAAAATAGCTAAAATGACTGGACTTATACGTTACGTGGACGATTGAGCTCCGAAATATGAGTAAACAAAACGATACTCATACAATGTGTAGCAAACTTTTTGTTGTTACGTGGTACATTTAACATTTTTCGTGGTTGTCATGACAACTAGTAGTAAGTAAATAAATAAGTCAGTCACAAACACCAACATTTTGTTGTTAAAAAATCTTATATAGTTTGTAATATTATCTCAAATAGTGCCTATTTTTAATGCAATGTAAGCTAGGTTTCATGAAAGCTGGACAGTCTAGCCCAGATCCTGACATCCAGTTATTCGCAGGCAGAAATCCTTGTCGTGAAGAAAGTACTACTAGAAGCATAGGCTGAGACCACCGTGACCAACATTCACCTTGTAACAAGAAAACATCTTCCGATATGTGAAGAGATCGTTCCCGTATCATGAAGGATTAAAGTTGGAAGACGGCGACCAACTTCAAGTCAACATCCTTACCATGGTGACCCAGTGCAATGACAGTTCTTGGCTCCAGTATTCTGGACGTCTGGATTAGTCTAGCGGACCATTGCCGCAGATGAAAGATCAATATTACTTTTGTGTACTAGTGTTTTTTTCATTTTATATAAGAAAAGTGTATGCTAGCGTCTAAAGTATTATTTACTATTGTTATAAAGTGTGTGAGTCAGTAAGGTTTATCTACCGTTTCGGGCCGTTTTTAAATAAGTATTTTAGTACTTTATTTTTTACAACAATATTATGGTAAAAAATACATTTACTTTTCTTACAATAAATTGTTTTTTTTTCCACAGCCCGGGGGGCCAAGCCCCCTAAGCTATTTTTTTTGTAAGTAAGTAATCTACCTATGCTATGTAAAATGCCTTAAAATTATAAGAAAGACACCTGTTTGGTTCAACCAAACTTCTTTGCATGGGAGACGGGTGCGGGGAAAACTGAGAGATATTGCAATCTTTACGCTGAAAAGTCCGCTTCGAATGTAAATATGACATAGTACGAAAAATAAAAGAAAAACTAAAACGAAAAGAGACAAATGATATCCTATTTCTTTCTACACAAGTATTTAGTTCAAGTAACTAGATGGCGCTCTAGATACCTTTGCTATAACTTAATACCTAGTGCTTCGCACAGATGGTGCATTCACAGTTAGTTCATTTTTTGAACACGCGTCACGTCTCACCTTAAATAAATGGCGCTTCTAATATTTTTTTTGTTTTTGTAAGGCTATAATGGATAATATTCTCTATCAGAAAAACCGCATAAGAGAGTTGTTCAGATTTTAAGCCCATTTAATAACATGTCCTTTATTGATTGCTCCGTATCTACCTTATCGAAGGGAACTAAAAGCTCACATCAGCTGCGACTTGCCACTCAAATTATTCAATAAAACGATAATAGAGATATACAAGTATTCTGATTGTAGCTTTATCTGATGTAGGGCAAACTGAAGATAATATGAAACCAGTCTACAGTGAATGGGTAATCCTAATCCCTTAAATAAGCAGGTAAGATTCCGATGAATGACGAAGCTATTTACAGAATAAATATTCAGAAGTGAGTACGACTAAATGTGACAAAATCGTAAACGTAGCGTATGCGCGGTAACTTTGTAACGTTCGACAGTGAAATTGATGATGATGCGCATTGTATGTTAAATACGACAATGTTTCGATACGTTTACTATTGTCACATTCATTTGTGTTCACCTGAAGACATTATGAGACGAATATTTTTAATAACTTTGGCATGTAATCGATAAGAATCGATCATTGTGGGGAAGTACACGTGGGAATATCGGAGCCAAAATTAGAATGAACTAACATACATATAAGGTGCTATTTTCGTACTTATGCATACAGTTTCTCGTGACAATACCGTGAGAGACACGTGAGCCACGAATAGACGCGAACTCGAGCATTAGTTAGTACTTATATAATTAGTAAATAGTTACTACCATAGATATTCTGTGGTTGGTAACCCAGATTTAGCGTGGTTCAGTTTCTTGTCACACTTTACTTGATAAAAATATTCTAAAATACTCTGCAACAAAATTGTCTTTTACAACCTACTTTCAGAAACCTTTTTCCACTTTGTGACGTAAGTATACTATTATGTTAGGACTGAAAGTAGGTTGTAAAAGACAATTTTGTTGCAGAGTATTTTAGAATATTTTTATTTTTGTTTTTTCTATCGGCTTTCATGATCCTAACAGTTAGGATCATGAAAGCCGATAGAAAAAACAAAATGTAGGTATACCTACTATAAATCTGCGAATTAAAATCTCTTGAGATAGGCATACCCTAACGAAATACACGTCAATATGACTAAGTCATTGAACTCAGGGCCGATTTGCATTGGTCAAGGACAATGATACTTATCAAATACCTATGTACAAATACTGTTGAGGTATTGAGGTACAAGAATAATAGAGCCATCATTTTGTTAAGACTCACGTAAAAGCTTTGCTACATTCGAAAAGTTACGTTTTTAAGCTTGTCAGAAACATAATTGATGTACACTGCAGATTAGCTTTTTAGCTCCTTAAAATATAACATGACCAAGCCATATAACTGACATGTGCAAATTTTGCATACGACTATGCGCACAATTGTACTGTCATAATTTAGAAGGGACTATGCAAAGTAGTGTATATTTAAAGTTATTGTTCAGTAAGGTGTGATCCAATTACCACACTGGAATGACTCAGTGCACTTATCTACTTCGCTAAACACTTGACCAGTGTAAACACACCTTTCAGATAAAGTCACAACACCAAGCAGCAAAATAAATATGCTTGCGCTAAGAACATGTTTTAATTTTGGATAAAAGCATTAAAAACTTACCGAATACCACACTCCATGACAAGAAGTACAAATCCGTACAGCATACACCGTGCTGCGTATGCCCTCATTATAACACGAAGCAGACTTGGTGTCCGTTTTCCACTGCCTGCTCTTGCAACCTCATCCTCCCATAATCGGGCAAATTTATCACCAAGAGGGCCTGTCAAATGAAACAAACATAAACCCACTGCAACTAATTAAATAATAATAAACAGTCACATTTCACATCACACTTTAATCCCAAACTAATCAACTATATGGAAAGGGTAACAACATTGCTGATAGAATGTTTGTTTTTTTTTGTAACAGTAGTTTTTTTTTACATCAAAATCAAGCTCATGGTCCCGATGTGAAGGTAAAAAAATAAGATCATTCTACTCACCAGATGAATGTTCTTCAAGGGGCTGATAGAGATCCTGCTCCTCCATTTCTTTTTTTGTACCACCCCAGAAAATAGGTAATGTCCATCTGAAAAATAGTTTGTATGCAAAAATGCTGTGCAACAAATGTGTTGTAATATGTTTTGAAATTAAGTTTAGAATAAAAGGATTTGCTCAGTGTTTTTATTTCATTTAGATTTTAGATGTACAACACTGAATCAGCATCTCACAGAACTATTTTGAACTACACTGCAGGTAAGTTCTTTTTTTTAAAAGCTATGCATAACTTACGCGAATGTTAAGGCAGATAGAATATTGGCTCTGGCTCTTGGGTGAGCAGGCTGAGTTTTCTTCTTGAGAGATTCCATGGTTGCTATCCTTAGAGAAAAAATATGTTTAGTCACATCCTTTGAATACTACGAAATTACCACTGTGGGTAGGTATTAAAACTGATTTAAAAAGGCCATTTAAACCAACAAAACCTTGTAAATAATATGTAGTAAATAATGATGGTACTCACAGATGCAGTCTTGTGTTGGACGGACAGTATTCGTTGAACTAAACGTCTTGAATTATTAATGACATTACAACCAGCTGTGCCGGCTCGGCCCCCAAACTCGAAAAAATCACACAAAACGCAACTACCTGCTCCCCCGTAAAGATACCCTTTTCACAATACTTGAATATCTTCTTTGTTTAGCACTTTGCGAATTTTGTAAACTTAGCTTACTGATGTGATCATAGACTTTACTGATTTATAGATTTATAATACAAATTATTTTGTATCACTTTAGCATTCTGAGCGCGTGCGGTTGTAGTAAAATGTGATGTGATGTGACAATCAAAC
Organism: Ecliptopera silaceata; assembly: GCA_932527185.1. NCBI lineage: Eukaryota > Metazoa > Arthropoda > Insecta > Lepidoptera > Geometridae > Ecliptopera > Ecliptopera silaceata. The sequence continues at coordinate 5,873,585 of OW052193.1, read as the reverse complement.
CAACATAGCCGGGTGATGTAAAAATTGCACTGGAAAAAAATTGCGGAAGTTTGTGATTGGGCTCGACACCCACCCGGCCGGCAGCTGTTCAGCTACCGAGGAGAATAGTAGATACGAATGAAAAATTGGTACCTATTCGCCGTAATCGAGCCTCCAGCGGAGCGAACAGAGAACTAAAATAAAAAATAAAATACTATTCTCTTTCGTTTACCGACCGAAGAGCGAGCGAGCAAGAAAAGAATACGTCGGCGTGCCGTGGGGTGGGGGGTAAATAGTGGAGGAAAAAATTGGCAAAAGGATGGAAGGGGGTTATTCAAGCATGGACCTACGATGATGGGATGGACCGGTTGATATAATCGCAACGAAAATATCATAATGGCCTTCACACACAGAACATATATAATGTATATTACCATCCGAGGTGTAGTTATTGTAGAATAATTAAAGTTTGTCTCGGATGTAGGTCGTGCAAGATTTTCAAAAAAGTATTAACGCATATTATTTGTTGGGCTATAAATACTGAATTAGGTTCAAACATCTTCTATGTAACTGTAATCGAAACTATTAATTTTCTAATCTTTTATATATTAAATCAGATACCATAAATACCCCACCCGAAATCTCTGATTTGTTGGTTGCATGCAACATGTAATAAAAAAGTAAATTAAAATTATACTAAGTATTTATGTCATAAATGTACATATATTACATCTCAAGCCTGGGGCGTTATTCTATATTCTATTGCAAAACTGTTCATCCATCAACTTTGATGGGCTATGTGAATTTGATTACCTGTGGAAAACACCATCTTAACGGATGTCGTTGTCTTATCATATTTATTTGTCAATGTTGTATTGACGGACAGAGAAAAAGAAGAAGGATTTGAAAATTCATGGTACATTCATAAAAAAAACAATACGTTTAAGGATTCCCGCCATCTTCAAGATGGCGGGAAGACGCTGTAAATAAAATAATAAAGAAAATAAACTAATGAGAAAAACATTTACTGTAACAAACTAATTTATGAGAAAAACTTAACTGTGAAGTGAATGCATGAAATACTGAAGAAAACGGGTTAACATAGGAGAGAAACATAACGTACGAAAAATCTTGAGGATGGCGGGAAAAACATAATTGTAAAGTTGTAAAGTGAATGCATAAAATACTGAAGAAAACAAACTAACTCAAGAGAAAAGCATAACTGTGAAGTGAATGCATGAAATATTGAAGAAAACAAATTAACATATTATTATGAGAAAAACATAACGTACGAAATATAAGTGGACTTTCCGCCATCTTGGGGATGGCGGGAAAAACATAACTGTAAAGTGAATGCTTTATGATAGAAGTGTAAAGTGAACGGGAAGACGTTGTAAATAAAATAATAAAGAAAATAAACTAATTTAAGAGAAAAACATTTACGTAAGACTAGGCGGTATGGTTCTAAAACTTTAGCCTGCTCCGAAGAGCAAATAAAAAAAAAAAAAAAAAAAACAATACGTTTAATTTTTTTTAAATGGTAAATTAAAATACCGCACACTGCAGAATATAGCATAAATGAAGACTGAAACAAGTGGAGAGTGAGAGAAGTTCACAATGAATTAGAAACGACTATGTGCTAAATAACATACAGTTTCGAACATTTGCCCATACATAACCCAAAGGTTGCAAACTAATCTTGAAAGTCCAGCATTATTTATTTATTTAAGTAACTATAACAACATTAACAACTCGTCGTTGTTCTTCAAATAAAAAATAATTGTTGTGAAGTATCGGCCACGCTTAACATGCGGGATTCGCTCTTTGTCTTCTCATTAAAACGTGACAAAAAAATATGGATCATATGCATATTGATATTTTACATTTTGTATAATATTATGACCACTAAACCATGCATTGAAACATGGTCATCAAGTAGCTTCAAAGAGGACGACTCTTCAGATTATAATCAGTACAAGTATGCTGTGTTAATAGCCAGTGCACCATCCAATTATGAGAGACGGGAATCCATCAGAAAAACTTGGATGAAACTGGCTGCAAATATTGATAGAGATAATGAAAAAACTTGGGGCAATCACAAACCTGTTGTTAAATTTTTATTTGTTGTGGGCGCGGGGGGCTTGAGAAGGAATGACAAGAGGCTACTGGATACTGAGAATAAAATGCACCTAGATATGTTAATATTGGATGAATTTATTGATAGTTATAAAGCACTAACACCAAAGATGCTGCACTCTTTAAAGTGGATAAGTAAACAAATGAAAAAACTTCAGTATCTTATTAAATGTGATGACGACTCATTCCTGAGAATTGATCATATTGTACATAATCTAGAAATGTATGCACCTACTATGGACGCTCCTGAAATACGCAGATATATTAGTCACCAGGTAATTTTATATTAAACCTAAACTTATCTTTTAAAATAATAAATCATCCCCTGTATACCTTTAATCATTTTCACTAGTACAGACATTTTTAAGATAAAAACTAAACCAAGTATTAATTCAGATTCCAAACTACATTTACTCCAAATTTTATCATTATCTAACCAGTAGGTAGGTACATGGCTGAATCTAAGGACAAATATAACTAAGCTTTGGCATTTTATTTAAATTATGTTTTTTTTAATAATCTATAGACCATCCTGTGGCTTCAATCTTGCCTTATGGAAACTATGGAAAGCGCTGACGATGGAGCAGGATGGTCTAGAAGTCACCTATTTACATTAGCCTTGAAAAGATCGAAATATAGTTCTATGTGATGATGATTTCAAACAATGCCTTCCCGAACTATAGTTAAAACTTGTATACTTGTATAAAACTTGTACCTACAAGTACATAAATATTACTATTGAATATTTTTCAGGAACTTCGATATTATAAAGGTCTATACTGGGGTTATTTTAACGGCAAAGCAAGAGTTTTCAAAAGTGGGAAATGGGAAGAAAAGAATTGGTTCTTATGCGACCGCTACCTGCCTTATGCGTTAGGAGGTGCATATATTATATCACGCAATATAGTGGACTTTATTGCTAGAAATGCTGATGATTTGAAGTAAGTTACCTAACCACCAACTATCATCTTCATTAAATAATATAGGAACTGAAAAAACTTCCTAAAGCTTTAATCTAATTTGTAATCCCTAGGAAGAATATACTTTTAGCTCATTTAATTTGAGAGGTACTATGATCTTTATTTCACACGCAATCTTCCAAAATGATTGGCTATGGCATGGTTATAAAGACTCGCGAAGTCTGCGTTCTCACAGAACTAGTTTACCCTACAATCCACAACTAATCTGTTTCAGTTCATACAACTCTGAAGATGTGTCAATGGGAGTATGGACGGCATCACTTGAAGGTATCAACCGAGTACATGACCTCAGATTTGATACATCAGCAACATCCAGAGGATGTTCCAACAGTATGCTGGTCCGACACAAAATATCCTCATCTGGCATGTCTATGATTTACCAAACTCTGGAGTACTCGGATGGAAAGCAATTTTGTAGAGAAGAAGGGGTTAATAACTTTTATATTTATAATTGGACAGCTATACCTAGTATGTGCTGTAAAGTAAAGTGAGATACAGCTGATTTGAAATGAAAAATCTTATCAGTGGGATAGGTCAAGTGTATAAAGACTGTTCTAGACTTGTTATATACGAAAAGGTCAATAAGTACACTGAAAACTTAAATAATAATAATTTAAGTGACTTCACTGAGATTGAGTTAGTGTAGTCACTAATATTATCTATAGGTATTAAGGAAGTAGGTTTTTTGATTTATAATACTAATGCAATACATGTATAAAATTGTTGAAATACTGCAATGTAAGATAGATAATATCATCAAGTTCTTGAGTATTTTCTATGAAAATATCAAGAGGTATTTTGTAAGAATCAAGTGCTTAGATTAGAAAATATTTTGTATGTAAGGAGATCATGATTTTAATCCTCAGGTTAGACACAGTTTCTGATTTCTATATCAGATTCCTATTATATTTTGGTCAATTCATACAATAACTGTATAGATTATTGATTGTGTTATTCTGATGTATAAGCTTACATCCATCTATACAAACTTTCGCATTTATAATATTAAGTAGGATAGGATATAGGTACCGCGTTTTTGTTATTTTTTATTTTATGTATTTAGAACGGTAAAACTATAAACCTAAACAAGTAGCTAATAAGTAAATAGTCTATTTTTAAATATTGATGTAGTGTTAGTTTTTTCTAGTCAATTGTTATTTAGTAATAATATTTATAACACTTCGTAACTAATGACAAATGATCGCATTTCTTATCGTAAGTAGAAACACATGTCTTTGCCTCCATTGTTAGGGCTATGATATAATTTATTACACTAACTTAATTGTATTTATTAGGTGTGCTACAATCCTAATCACTAATTACAATAATCAATAATTATTATTGATTAGGATTGTAGCACAGTTTATTTAGCTTACCTAAGTACCTACCAGTAATTTATTCCGCTTACCAAAAACATTTCTACTTTCATTAAAATAAAACAATAAAAACAGTGCATGATTTTTTTATTGTAATAAACATTCAAAAACAAATTAGAAAAACAATAGTCCTTTCACGGTACAAACAAATAAACCACAATAATATAAATCATAGAAAATGCCATTGGAATTTTCAATATATTACTCTCAGGCACCCTCAGACAAGTAGCGGTTGTATACGAAAGCTAAGCGCCGCAAACGCCTTTGACAAAACGATATTTAGAAAAAGTTCTTTCATTATTCCACTCATTGCTTAACATTAACCGGATAAATTCACCGGCACGTCACTATCACATAAAAGTTTTTAGGAATTAATTGTGATTTTTGGTTTTCACATCCATGTATGTTTGATTGTTATAAAATGTCTTTCGTGATAACTCCTCTTTGAAATAGTCAATAGTTCTCTGAAGACCTTCTTGTAGGGATATCTGAAATAGACAACGTAAAATGTTATTTATGTTGGTTTAACAACACGGCACATTGCATGTAAAAATGATCTATACAGATAGGTAATCTGTAGGGATGGGCCGAAATTCGTTTCACATTCGGTTTAACCGAACTTCGGCGGTTTGAACCGAACTTCGGCATTCGGCCGAAATTCGGTTCAAATGCCGAACGTTCGGTACAAAAAAAATATTAAAATAACTCAAGTGTTTTGACTAAATTAATAAAAATAAATTATAATTATACTTTAAAATTATACTTTAAACTTTGTTAGTCTACTTGAAATTACAAAAGAAATGCACGTGTCGCGATGATGACGTGTTTTCTAATGAACGGCCAGCTTGGATAGGTGCGGGGGTGCGCGGGCTGCGGGCGGGGCGTACGCACCAATAATTCAAAAGAGCGGGTAAACAAGATTCGACTTGTGTGACTCGAGAAAGCGCGGTGATACCTACCGAACTTCGGCCGAACTTTTTATTTTCACCGAATGTTCGGCCGAAGTTCGTATTCGGTTCAAACCACATTCGGCCCATCACTAGGCATTAATCTGTATATATCATTTTTACAGACCTTAATATTTCTAATGTGAAAAAAATGGCAGAGAAATAAATGTAATTATAAAACATATTGTTTATGGAACCAAAAAAAATTTAACTATAGCACAAACTATGCAATAGTTAAAATAAAGCTGTGGATGATGATAAATGGTTGAAAAATAGATATAACAGACAACATACCTTCGGCTCCCAGTTGAGTTGTGACTTGGCTAGAGCTATGTCAGGCCGCCTGCGTTGAGGATCGTCTTCTACCGCAGCGCCGGTCGCCACTAAGCTGCGGCAGCCGGGGACTAGATTCTTTATTATCACAGCAAATTCTGAAACAACATTACAGGCTAGATATTTGAAGAGCGTCACAGCTCAGTTGGTAGTAGCTATGCCTTTCATGATCGTGGGTTCGATTCCAACCCAGTGTGTGTTTGAGTGATGAACATAAATATTTGGTTCTGTGTAATTGACATACCTATTTCAACACTGTGTGACGTAGACACATCAGCGAAAGCTGCTCGTCTTTAAATAATAAATAAAAATAAATAAATACAAAATATTTAGGAATACACTAGATGTATTCCATTCTATTATCGTTTTGATACTTGTACAAGTGCCACATTCATACGATTCTCACATATTAAAGTATGTATAGTTTGTACATAGATATGACTTTATTTTTTTTTTATGAAATGTTGAATTATGTACCTTCTATTGTGTGTTCTACAGGATTTCCAATATTTACAGGTAATGTATAACTAGATGCCATTAAAGCTAGCAGTCCATCAACGAGATCCGATACGTAGCAGAATGAGCGCGTCTGCTTACCATTGCCATACACCTGAAACAAGCAAAGATAAACTATTAGACCTTTTTTTTAAATATTTCTACCGATCTTAAGATAGACTAATTTAAGGTAATATATACGGTACATTCGTATCAGATTGTAATTTCGGACCCAAAGTGTAAAACGAGACCCTATTACTAAGACTGCGCTGTCTGTAAGTCGGTCTGTCCGTCTGTCACCAGGTTGTATCTCATGAACCGCGATAGTTAGATAATTAAGAATTGAAGTTGTCACAGATAATGTCTGTTACAACTTCTTATATTTGTTGCCGCTATATCAAAAGATACTTACGTACTTACTATCTTATCTACTACAAAGTATACATAATTCTGTATGTATTGTATTACAAGAAAAGTGTATTAAACCACTTACAGTTATAGTCAAATTCTGAAGCGCCTGCATTATGAAGTTGGAGACCACACGTCCATCAGACACGTGCATCCTCGGTCCATACGTGTTGAATATCCTGGCTACCCGCACAGAAACATTCTCTTGTTTCGCGTACGAGTAAGCTAACGTTTCTGCCACTCTTTTGCCTTCGTCGTAACATGCTCTTGGACCTGGAATAATTAAAAAATAAATAATAATAAAGAGCGGAAAATAATCGTGTCAAGATAAATGAACTAAGTCATCCAGTTTTTATGAATCTCGTCCTAAATGAGTAGATATTGAACTAGCTAATTTCCAGATCAGATAAATTATTGTACTAGTTGAACAAGCTTGGCAGAGCCCATGCCATAGCTCTAGATTGCTTCTAGTGTTAACACTAGATGCTAACTAATGCTAACATTCGTAGTTGCAAACTATCTGATTGTCTTTTCTTTCACTACACAATAGCTCACCTCGCGCTCTTTAATTTGAAAAATGTACTCTTAGAGAACTTTTTGCTAGTATCTGAACTACCTTTTATAATATGCTTCTATGGTTTAAACAGTTTTAACAAGCTGTAGCTTCATTGTAAAACATTTAAGGTATCTAATTTACAAAATTGTTAGCTACGGTGTTGGCGCGTGACAACGCTATTCATAAACAAATTAGAAGTAGGTTTGTAAGTAGAGCCAAACTATTTACATATTGTTGACTCTATTAAAATAATCTGTAAATAGATAAACAGAAGAATGATAAACTACTTCCATGCCCGGTTTAAAAATAGATAAATAATTTACCTATAGGATTCACATGACCCCAATAGGATTCTGGCTGTGGGTGGACCATAGGATCACCATAAACTTCTGATGTACTTGCTATCAAAATTTTTGCACCAACTCGGCGAGCTAAACCTGAAATTTTAAAGTTGACTTTGTTTTATAACTTTAAACAGAAAGGTTAGCAGGCCTAGGAGACCTAAAAGCATCAATTTTGTATTTCAAAGTTAATTAGTACTTAAATCAGTGTTTATGTACTTAGTACATAAACACTGATATTTTTTTAATATCCCACTTGTAGTATAATAATTAAAGAAAAATACAATTGAGAGGTAGTGACTAGATATTTTCTAAATAACATGTATTCTGTTGTCTCCTTAAATAGACATTAATGTAGGTATCACTTACCTAACATATTAATAGTTCCTAAAGTATTTGTTTTAATAGTTTTCACAGGATTTTGCATGTAATGCGGTGGGCTTGCTGGACTAGCTAAGTGATAGATTTCATCTGCCTGAAAATTAAAAATGTTATTTTAATGCATTGTTATTGTAAGCTAAAACAAACATTTGTATAATAAAAAAAAATATTACACCAATACATAGTATACATAGTCAAAAACTTTTGTAGCTCTAGTCATGATTTGAAAACAATATTGAATATATTGAAAAAAAAATTGAAAGCCCTACAACTAAGTGGCTAGCATAAACCAAATGACAAAAAAATATATGAAGATATGTAGAGAGTCCCATTGCGGGACGTCAGTGCAGATCTTATTCCCCCAATTAGAATTAGATGTAGAGATTACATACCTCTACATATAGTGGGTTGACAATATCATGATGTATCATTTCAAAGTTACGATGTCCGAACCAGTGTTCTACATTGCGTTTGCGTCCTGTGAAGAAATTGTCAACCACAATTACTTCATGGCCTTGCATCATGAGGATATCCACCAGATGGGAACCAACAAATCCTGCTCCTCCTGTCACCTAGGGACAGAAGAATCACTTGGTAAATAAAGTGGCATTCTACACACCAACACTTATGTATTCAATGTATGTATTTACCAAAAAAAAATATATAAATGTTCTCAGCAATCTATTTTCCATAGCACAAGTTTTGCTTAGTTTGGGACTAGATTCTGATGTTTGAAATGTCCATTAATATCTATTTATCTAGTTCCAAATTAAATACTTACTATGGAAATCAAATTGCAGATAGAATAAACATATTTTTGTAAATAAATTCATCATAGAGTTGAATACATAAGAAAACCCAGACACTGATAAATGTGAATACATACTAATATTGAAGCCTATGCAAATATTTTATTGCTATTAGCTACATAGCACCTCAGTTAGACTGTTTTTCTAATTGATTTTTGACCAGAAATCCATGTAATTTGTAATAATATGGTTGTCTGTAGGTACTCACTATTATCCTTTTTCTTTCTTTAACACCTAAAAATTTAACATTAGGATACTTCTCTGGTATACGTCCATCTAGTATAGCCATCTTTTTCTCCAGTTCTGCCAACTTTGCCTTAGTTTCTTGGAGTTCTTTCTTCATACTATCATGGCTAAAACTCTCATGTTCATCCATTTTAACTATTTGTGGATAATTTTCTTCTTTTATATTATCTCTATAAGTCAGGTCCCTGTAGTCATCAGATAGTTTTTGAGGTAACTTCTTTTCAGTGTTGTTTTTTCTTGTGAGAATTAAATATACAAAAAGTGCTGGAAAAATATTTATAATTCGATCAGAAAACACATTACGAGCTGATAAACAAATGCAGCGGTACAGGTTTACAAACCGGCTTTTGCTATTACTCACGGACTTTATATAAAATACCTAGATATTATGTCTATGTAATCTGAGATACGTTATAGAATGTTTATTGTACGTAACGCAGGAAATAGGGCAATTTTCTTGATATATCTACTATCCTAGAAATATATCGCAGATGTTTTTGTACGATTCGAACGAATTCAAGGTGTAAATAAATTTTAAAAGCACATTATTTTAATTTCGTACTCACCGACACACAAGCAGCCAACGACAGTCAATGTCTTTCTGAATTTTAGAGATTGTCTTATCATCGTAAGCGGGTCGTATTATTAATTTGCTCACATTTCTCTTGTATTTCAATTTTGTTGGTACAGTACAAATACAAAATAGAACATGAACGAACGAATGAAATGTGAAAACTGTCAATAAAGTACAGTCAATACTGGAAACATCAGATTTATGGGTTTTAAAATTGACGGCGAACCAGGCACATGATAGTTATATACAATTTTTGTACTTTACAAATCATACAATAGATTTTGTTTCATTAATATTAATGAGTGTATGATATGACAAACTTGTTTTGATACTTGTGATAACACATTTTTGATTACTTTTTACATTTACTAATTATGTTGACTGTACTGCAGTGTTGCCTGCTGTTTTATTTTTATCAATGTAGATTGATGATAAATTTGACGTTGCGTAAACTAAAAGACATTGACAGTGACACACAATTCTTAGAGCAATAAAATTAAATGGAGTGGGCTATAAAGTAGTATAGGTATATTTGATACTTTTACATTAGTTGGTACTATTTCCTATGTTTTCAGTGTTTATGAGGTGAATTAACAGGGGTATGAATTGCACTGAGGTAGGGACGTATTTCGATACCTACCTACCTACTTACCGTCTACACTAAGTAAAATAATATCATAACGGACTACTTACATATCTACACTAATAGTAATAAGGTACCTATGTATTTACGCTGTTATATGATGACATGTTTTTTATGATCGTTTCCTCTAATGCTTCGGCTACATTAGCGGGCGAATATTCGTATCGTGTTGGCGCGACAAAAACATCGTGTTCGGGTATAGGCGACCTTCTTGTCTAAATACTTACTACGCGATGACACGATGTACCCGGCCACATACATCGCATTAACACGAATATTCGCCGTAGCCCGCTAATGTGGCCCCAGCATAATAGTTGATTAGTTGAACATCAGATTAGATGTAAGTAGGTAACAGCAGCTAAGCTGTGTGTGAGCACCTTTATGTAAGGGTATTTTAATACTTAATAGCTGATCTAGCAAATATATTATGAGCAATCATGGGATATTAAAATAAAACATCAAAACTGTACATAGTTTAAGCTCATTATAAGTGAACTGTAAAGTTCTTTATGAGTTAATAAAGATTCTTTAAACCGAACATCAGCTAAGAAGGTACTTAGATAGGTTATATACAAATTGAAATAGGTATCTATTTATTTATGACACTTTCCACGAGCCCTTACAGCCTTATCCGGTTGATCAGAAAACAGGCCATCTACCCCGGCAGCGAAATAAGCTTTTACTTCTCCGACCAAGTCCCCCATCGCAGCTGGAGAGGAATCTTCGCTCTGGAACTCTTTTGGGAGGAAGGAATTCTCCGCTCGGAATGTGTAAGGATGCACTCTTAGGTTTACCGCGTGAGCGTCTGCAACAAAACTAGTCGCTGTGCCCAGTCTGTTGTTGTCGTCTCGTGGGATGATGTAGCTTTTGTCAGGCCCAACCGCAGATGCATACTTCGCTACTTCCTTCAAACCTTCTGCTGTAGCCATATCACCATAAGTCAGATTCGTGCCTAAAACTATCTGATCAAACGGCTGCATCGACTTTTCATCGAAAAGCTGAAGCAATTTCAAGTTTGTAAGTCTACTCAGTTCTTTCAAGTTGCTTACTTCAAAAGACTGGATGTAAACAGGATCACTGGATTTCCAGTAACCGTTAATCAAAAAGGTTAGGGCTAGCGGCAGCTCCATGGATAAGCCTAGTTTTTGGAAATGAGTGCTGTGTTTGATCTCTGGATATATACCGATCACTCGACCCTGGCTTCGTTGCAAGCTCTTGACGAGATCTATAATTTCTTGGAAGGTGGGTATTTGAAAAGCACCGTCCATTCGTGCATTGCCGGGTCTAATATCAGGAATACGTTCTATTGCGCGGAGCGTCTTTATCTCTTCGAGTGTGAAGTCTTCTGTGAACCATCCGGTCAGCTCTTGACCGTCGATTGTCTGGGTGCGCCGTCGGGATTCAAACTCGGGGTGTTGCCCGACGTCAGTGGTCTTGCTAATTTCGTTTTCGTGTCTGGCAATCAGATGGCTATCCTTGGTCATAACCAAATCTGGCTCCACATAGTCAGCGCCCATTGTTATGGCCAGCGCGTAAGACCCCAAGGTGTGCTCAGGTGTATATCCGCTGGCACCGCGATGGCCGATAATCACTTGACTGCATAGATCTTGATCTAATATCCTAGGGCCAGCATTTTCTGATTCCGGTGCAGATATTAACTTTGAATTCGAAAGGAAACTCATTCCAAGTATTGCACATACTGTGAGTAAATAGTTCATCTTTGGGTTTCCTGGAATTGAAAAAAATGCCATAACAATAATAGTTTACTTTATTTTTCATTTTGCCTACGGGCTACTGCTACGATCCGCTACGCACTGTATAGGCCTACGAGCCTCTACGGCTCTACGAAACTAAATAGGTTTAATTACTATAATTACTACGTCAAGTACGAATACTTATAATTAGTATGTTTGTTTCCTTACTTATCTGCCCCAGTATGCAGTAATTAGATTAACCTTCGGTGTAGATACGTCTATGTCGTAGAATACATGAATGTTACCTCTATGTAGGTAATCAATATTTATTTATACTTAGTTAATTTTCAAGAAAAGCAATAAAACAATTCAAGGTTATTTTAGTTATAACTTTGGTTTGTACCTATGTCATATCACGTGAGCGTATCTTGCTCTAAACTGAATAATTTTGCAAATATATCATCTATTTTGTAGGTACTTGTCAACCGTTATACATAAATAACCATGACTAAATTGTTCTCTAAAAATAATGGCTATATTGTATGTAGTGACTGCACGAATGTTATGGTCGAGTTATTTATGTTCCCACAAAATAAAACCTGAACGACAAAAATTAAATTACTATCAGTTGCACTCAGAAAAATACGTTATATGATAATGCACGCTTAATCTATTTGACTTTTCTTGCGTATAATGATATAAGATAATATTATGTAACAGTGAAACCGGAAATAAAAAAAACTTTAGATTAAGAGACGTCAAAGTATTTTAAAATTTTAATAAAGGAATAAATATGTTTACTGACCTTTTAAAACTAAACACGCTTCAGTACATAAACACTAACTGCACGATTTTTCTTAACAACATTAAATATTTTTTTCAAAATAACTATTTTTTATATAAATGTTAGATGTGTGCACGTTCATTTGAACGACTATTGATAATGCTTAGCTCAACTAGACGTACAGGTACAGGTAACGAGTAAATTGAATAAGGAAACAACAAGGTTTGCTCATGGACTTCTAGAGGAAAATATATAATTCTTAAGCAAACTGCGATTCAATAGGCCTGGTAATATCCATTAGTAAATTTACGCAATACGAAACCTAGAATTGGGTAGACGGCCTTGATTAGTTTCTGTCTGAGTTTCATTTATATTATTTACCAGCTGTATACATACCCAGAATGAACTAAGATGGGTGGACCATGGAAGGCCATGCTCCTTTGAAGGCCAACTATAAAAAAGTCATATTTATAGTCATTCTTATTTTATTCATTTATTATCTCTAAAATATTAAATCTAAATGTCTTCCTTTTCATATCTGTACCTGTCTACCACATCTAACATAAGAGGTAAAGAGATATTGACCGTGAGTGGATCATAGATAACATTTCTTATCTTCAAGTCGTTATTAAAGTTATATGATATCTGTGTTAGATACCTGAATTATATAGTACATTAATCAAATTGCACAACGCTACATCAGCTAGCGTGCATTTGTGCTCACTTTAAGCAAGAAACATTTACCTATAAATAACTGTCACTCAAATTAATTTCTAGCACTACCGTAAGATATCGAATAAGTACTTGTATATCTTTATTAACATTTTCAAGTACCTAAACCTACTTAGCATGTTCCTCGAACACGAAGAGATATATCAGGATGTTCAGTGAAGATTCCATCAATTCCTGTAGCGAAAAAGGATCTCAGTTCACTGCTGAAGTCCCCGAAGTCTGTTAGCGTGCCATTGCTGCGAAACTCAGTCGGCAGAAATAAATTTTCTGCCCGAAATGTGTATGGATGCACCTTCAGTCCCGCTGCATGGGCATCGGTCACGAAGCTTGTAACTGTTCTCAGCCTGTTGTTATCATCGCGATTTATGATGTAACTTTTATCAGGGCCCACAGCAGACGCGTATTTGGCAACGTTCCGAAGTCCTTCCTCCGTAGCCATGTCTGCATACGTGAGGGACGAACCGACCTGTGCCTGATCAAAAGGCTGGAGAGATTTGTCGCTTTCATATAATTGAAGCAACTTCAGATCACTGTATTTCTTGAGTTCTACCAAGTTGTTCACCTCAAACGATTGAATGTAAACAGGATCTGTAGATTTGTTATATCCATTGTTTTTAAAAGTTTCTATTACAAGGTGTTCCACTGGCAGTTTCAGGCGTCGAAAATGTGTACTGTGCTTTATTTCTGGATAAATCCCAATGACTCTTTTCTGGCTCACTTGGAGACTCTTAACGAGGTCTATGACTTCTTGGAAAGTTGGTATTGTGAAACTGCCATCCATTCGTGCGTTGCCAGGTCTCGTTTTTGGGATTCTTTCGATAGCGCGGAGTGTTTTTATTTCATCGAGAGTAAAATCTTCTGTGAACCAGCCAGTTATTTCTTTTCCATCGACTGTTTGGTTTCGGCGGCGGGAAGCGTATTCCGGACGCTTTGCTACATCGGTTGTCACTCCCAGTTCGTTGTCATGCCGTGTGATTAGTTGACCATCTTTAGTCATCACAAGATCTGGTTCTATGTAGTCAGCTCCCATAAATACAGCGAGGGCATAGGCCGCTAGGGTGTGCTCTGGGATGTAGCCACTGGCTCCACGATGTGCTATGATCACCTGCTTGCAGAGATCAGCCCTCTGAGTTGTAGTCTCAATTTCACTGGTTGGTGCCGAAAATACTGTTTGTAACGTAATAACTAATGTTAAATTAACGACTCTAGACCACATTTTTAGATAGTTTTCTAATAAAATTATCACATTTATAAAAACCACTATTGTTGATCTATTTACTTTTCATAAGTTGAGTATGAAACTTGGCACGTCAGATGTGTGTCTCTGAAGGTACTGTTGCAAAGAAAAATGTTTTTAATCATGAATAAGTGGTTTATGCTCTTCAAATTTTGATTTAGTTTCTTTTTACATAGTACATATTACATACAGACATTATGTTCATGGTTCTGTAAAGCATGATAGAGCTCATAAAAATGAAAAGAACTTAGTATAAAAATCATCATTTAAATCATTATTTTTTTTTGTATGTTATTAGTTTACACATTTGGTTAAAGGAGATAGCTTCATTATGCAACAAAAATAACCTGAAATAAAAAAAAATACAGTGTTTTTTTATTAAAATAATTTTGTAATACTTTATTCTATGCGACTGTAATAAGATAGCGCCACTTTGAGGTCAGCTCTTTTGATAGAGATAATTAGTTCAACTACGTTAGTGGGTTATTACCTACCTATAAAAAGAACAAAATATTAAAGATAAAAACGTTTCCTGGCAGCGTTATGTTCAAATAAAAAAAAAATGTACAAAAGACAGTCATTTTATTACCTACGCTTACACACACACGGTACCTAAGCCTTGAGTTTGCATCACTAATTCACAACCTACATTCTTAGTTTCTTATTGTCTTAATTATGACCAACTCGACATGTTCCTCGCGCACGTACCATAACATCCGGTTGATCCGAAAATGCACCATCAATACCAGCATCAAAAAATGCTCTCAACTCCCCTATACTATTTCCAAGTGCATCTGGTAGACCTTCGCTTTGAAACTCAGTTGGAAGGAAGAAATTCTCTGCTCTGAATGTGTATGGATGGACTTTCAAGCCAACAGCATGTGCGTCTGCCACGAAACTTGTCGGGGTCCCAAGTCTATTGTTCTCATCACGAGGGATTATGTAGCTTTTGTCAGGACCAACTGCGTAAGCATAGGTTGCAATCTCCCGTAGCCCTTCCGCGGTAGCCATATCACCATAAGTAATAGGAGTACCAAGAGCTGCTTGATCGATAGGCTGCGCTTGTTGCCTTCCACTAAATAGCTGAATCAGACGAAGATCAGTCAAATTCTTCAGCTCTTTCAAATTACTTATCTCAAAGGATTGAATGTAAATAGGTGCTTCAGGTCCAAGATACCCATTGGAATGAAGAATGTCCACTAGTGGTTTTTCCATTGCCAGACCAAGTCGTTGAAAATGAGTAGCATGTTTGATTTCAGGGTAGATTCCAATTCGTCTTCCTTCACTGATCTCCATGCCTTTGGCCAAGTCAATGATGTCTTGCATGGTAGGGACATCGAAGGCTTCATCCATGCGAGCATTTCCTGACCTTAATTGTGGGATACGTTCGATCGAGCGCAGGGTTTTAATCTCTTCCAAAGTGAAATCTTCGGTGAACCATCCAGATACGTTGAAACCGTCAACCGTTTGGGATCTATAGCGAGATGCAAACTCCGGGTGTTGTGCGATGTTGGTCGATAGTCCGAGTTCGTTGTCATGCCGTGCTATGATGTGTCCGTCGCTGGTCATGACTACGTCTGGCTCGATGTAATCAGACCCCATGGTGACAGCTAAGGCGTATGCTCCGAGCGTGTGTTCTGGAACATACCCGCTGGAGCCTCTATGTGCGATGACTAGTGGCTGGCAGAATTGTGCATCGTAGTCAATAGTGTCGGAAGTGCCGGAGTTTCGTAAGACCACGAATGCGATTACCCCGCTGAGACCGCCAACGCAAGCCAGAGCCAGCACCCAGAGTATTAGGCTCCGGGTGTTCATGATTGAGGTTCTGAAACATTTCATAAAATATTATTTTTGAAACAAAGTAAGTAAACAATGAAGGATCCAGAATTTATAAATTGGTTTTATATTTCTACGAAATCAGTGAAAATTTCTACAGTGAACACATGATTAACCTTTTTTCGTAAGTTACAAATTTACCGATTTAGAGTATTTGACACAGCCTTACTTAATTAGAAATTTAAAACTTCAATCATGTCCATTGCACGAAATAACTAATACTGAAACATCGGAAGCATGTCATTGAGGAATTTTATTAATGTAATAAAAAATAATACTCGTGGATTACCTTTGATAAGATTCCATTTATTTACATACTTACTACAAAAACAAACCTACCTAGAATTAGAAATGTAAAACAGATGTCTGAATGTTTGAGCAACCACGTTGCAATAACTAGTCCAATTTATAAAAAAAATTATTGAAATTCGTTGAAACTACATAAGATAAATGATTTTACCATTAATTTATTTGACTTTTTTTTTAATTTGACACGTTCAATAATAGGTACATTAATAAAATTATTTTTTCTATCTCTTTTCAATTTATCGCAGGCATTTCATATTATTCATGGTCCATTGACTAAAGAAAACTAAATAATTATTGCGTTAAATCTGAATAAAAAGATTTAATCAAAACAAACGTGCATCCCCCAGCATATTTTTTCTCCCTATGTTGACATAAGACTACCGCTAGGGTTGTCAAGTTATGTATTTTATGACAAAACCCTTACATATTATTTACAACGTACGATATGTTTTATTGTTATAGATAAGATAATATTACCGTACACGATGTGTACACGTTTAAAGTGACATTTGAAAGTGGCCTGTTTTTGTATCTTACATGTTTAGTAGGTGCTAGCTAAGTGCCATAGTTTGATTTTGATTATACTTAGCTGTATTAAACGGATTTAATTATGATAATGCCGAAAAATATGCGATGTTTTTATCTCACTAATCTATTTTTATCATTAATAGATTAGTATAGAAAACCCGCGTTTTCTCTCATGCTTAGGTATGTGTACTTACCTACCTATTAATATACAGAATTTTTACGTCAGATAATGTCTTATTTTTGGAAATTTAGACTTCGGTTTTAAAATCTAAAACAAACAGTAAACTAGCTACCTAAAGATCAATATACTATAAAGGACAAAGGGACAACCCTAATAAAGCAGATCCCTTTACTCCCTGAGATATCCCTTTATTCGTTTGTTTTTTCCACCTACCCTCGGATCACTAATCCTGATCGAATTAAACTGTGTCGTTAATCATTATCGTAAGCTGGAATACGGAATTAGACGTAGATTGCAGGGTGTCGGTAAGCCGACTTTATTAGTTTTAAAGTTTGTTTGAACGTGCAATGATGATAGATATCATTAAATAATAAGATGTTTTGGAATCTGAACTTGCTTTTTCCAGCTCTTAAACTACTAGGTGGTTTTGAAATGAAAATGGAACTTATTTTGAATTAAAATTAATCATAAAGTTGAATGTGGGACAAAAAAATTATTTGGCATAAATATTATCCGCAGTAGATACCTTTATTAATCTATTTTGGTAGTTGTTTTAAATTTTCTTTCTATCACGTTGCTGTTAGCAATGACTCAAGAAAGTATCAAGAAAGTTATGTGCATCTTGACTGATGTTGATGTTCACTAGACTTTTAATCACAATAGTAAACACAAATTAAATTATTCAAGTTAGATTCCCACAGAGTAAGAGCTCCCTAAGGTTAATGTAGAGCAAAGTGATTCAATTGTATGCGGTACTCCCTAAGTGCGTAGTATGTTGGTAATCCCATAGGACTCTAATCATATCGTTTGCGAATCTGGTTTTGGTGTAATTTGTATCTTGGGGACGCTTTGATTGGCAATGAATAGTGCGCTAAGAGCTGAATTTTTCTTTCTAGTTTGGCGTATAAGCAGTATAGTTGCTTTAGAGTCAATATAATGTTATAAAATATAAACAGCTCTACAAAGATAAATATACATACAAAGAATATTTTATGATTGTCGCATATTAGGTCCATAAAATGTCTCCACGTAAACAAAATAATACATAGCCATTTAGTATATTTTACTTGGACAATGCTGAATGTATATGGTAGATAAAACAAAAGAAATTCTTCAAGAAATACTTGGCGTCAGTTAAAATAAGGTATTTCATACAGAAGTGATGTGGGTAATTGGATAATCAGAGGCTTGGCGATCCAAGGCGGGGCAGCCACGCCTACGGTTAAGACCCGTTTGTATTTCACAAAAATCAAATGCCCATTAATTTTTAATACAAACATTGAATAATGACAGGTTGTTTTCTAATTTATTTCCCTAGTTTTCGTGTGAGAAGAAACGTTCATCTCGCTGCGTGCGTGCTAAAGGTAAATACCACTTTCTATGGATTTATGAATGTTTTCAATTTAAATGTAACTATTTGGTAAAATAATCTTTTTCAAACAAACCCAATGTGCCAGGAAATAAATAAATAAGTAGGTAAATATTCATGGACATTTCACAAATCACACTCTCGTCTCAAACTAAGCTGTATTATGGGATCTAGATTGCTGATAGAATACCTATATTTTTTCTTATGTTGCACAAACGTATTACCAAATAATTTAAATGCTCAAGTAAAAATATGTAGTACCAAGGAAGCTTAAGCAGTGTAAAGTGCATGATTCAAAAGAAACATAAATAAAAATAAAGAAATAGAGACCAAAAGAAACTCATGAAACATTTGAGTGGGTACCTCCTCATATGCACGTAGGTAGAAGAAGATGAAGATGCACTTACTATAGGTAGGTATTCTTATTATTTGTTGTTTTTACCACTACTCAACTTTTTAGCTCTTTCTAGATATCTGTGCTACGATAAAACTGATTATATAAATTGATCTACACATTGAAACTATTTTAATCAATTTCTTGTTTCACAACATAATTTAATAATGCCTAAGTATCTCCCAGTAAGAGCAACTCAATTTCTACAATAATAAAGCATAAAATCGTATGCTTCAGAACACTTCATTATCCGTGACAATCGACAATCAATCATCAAAAGCTCGCAAAACAATAATCATATTATCATTCTCCCATAATAACAAATGTAGGCCCGAAATGCATAAAGAACCGCTTTGTAACTTTTTTTGTTAAAATAATTTCAAGAAATATCGACGTAAGGTTGCGACCGACCAAATCGAACAATGTAAACTTATGAGCAACGTATTATTTATTGAAAACAAGAAAAAAATGAATACGATTGGCTTGACATATTGTTAAGGGTCCTTATAAAATTATTTGCTATCACGCCATCCGAGACTTGTTACGAAGAAGCGATGCGGTACAAGAGTACCTACCGGTACATACCCGAGCGTTTACGAAGCCAGCTCGGCAATAAAACAATCGTGTGGCCGAAACAAACCGATGGATTAATGGTTCGAGAGGATTTTGTCTAAGGATAAGTAATGTTGTCTTCTCATTTTAATAACCATTTGGAAGGGCCCGCTTCAAGAGCGCTATTAATTATGCTTTGAATGAATTTTTCGAATTCCCTAATGTCATCCAGCTTATTAACCGGCTTCATTTTTTGTTTGAGTTTTATTTGTTTTGGACAGAGCGTTTTGGTTTTGGCGCGGTCATTCCGACCGTTCGTTTTTTGTCTCGCTTTATGCAATCACGGAGATGAAATATTATTTTGAGTTAATTAGATACCTATTAGTTGATAGCATTAAATATGAAAATACTTATTATTTTTACATAGTTTAAACATAATAATATGAATGATGATGTAAATATGTCGAAATCATTATTGTATGTAGGTACGGATTAATATAATTCCACATATTATTGTTTCAAACCCTCACCGGGTTCTTTTTATCTATTCTTTAACCGCACTTGCATTATAATATAATCAGTATAACGGCAATCCTAATATAAATTGAGCAGGAACGCTAATTAAAATTATCAGTTGGGATTCAAGCAGGAACAATAAATCAAGAGGTTCATACATCAAACATCACCTGCAAAAAATATGCCACTAAATGAATAAAATGAATTCCAATGCGCGTGATCGATAGACTCATAGATCGGATCTATAGATCATAATCGACTTTGAAAATGGAATGCGTGAGTAAGACAAAAATATAATTAATGATCCTTCGAAATTCGAATCGGGCGTAGACATGTTGGCGTCGTCGCATAAACAAAAAGCAAAAAAGTTCTTTTTTTTTTATTTATGTAAAAACATTTTCTAGATTAATCATTTCTTTTGGTGCATTGTTGCATCTGTCGTGTCGGCTTGTAGGTCTCGAGTATTGGCTATTGTTGCACTGGACCTCTGTTTTTTACCTGAAAAAGAAACTTTAAAAAATCATCGCGCCATCTGTGCTATAAAATGATTATGAAATACACAGATTAAAAAGTTTATTAAATCATTATCAATAAATACAGATGAACTTTTGTGCACCATATAAAACGTATAAAATTTGCAAATAATATAAAAATAAGGTAGGTAACTACAGAACTCAGCGAATGCATTATTAATCCTTGGATCTCAACTTAAAAATATTAGATGTTCGATGAGATGAGATGCTCTTCGTAAAACATTAAAATGTAAGTATCTGACATAAAAGTTATGTTTACATCAAAATGTGTGTTCTAAGAACATGTTATATTTATTTTTGTTTATAATAGGTATTGTAAGAAAAAATTATATCTCAATGACTTTCTAAGGTGCAAAACTTAAGTTACTTAATTTTTATAATAATTCCGGCCATCGTCAAAGCGGTATGAAATCATTTTTTTTAAATGTGTCAGCAGGTACTCTACCTGCTCCGATCAATCCTGACTCCTCTGATCTCGTTCTGACGGATAGCGCGGCTGTCGCGGAACGATTTGTCACGCTGAGACATCCATCTCGTGGGAACTCTTGTAGGGCATAGGGCTCCGATTAAGCCCGCCTCATACCTATTCCTGCTGTCAAGTTAATAGATATGCTCTTCTATTTGTTAATATACTTGTTTGCAACGGTCTGTAGATAGCTCAACTGTTTCTTATGTATTTTATATGCCTATGTATGTTTTGTAAATACCTACTTACTGTAATAGTCGTAAGTTTGATTGCAATAAAATAATATGCTCTTCTTCTTCTTTATCTGTAGGCAGTGTATCAATCAGTCACAACTTAGTTGGTAGTGCTGTCTTCCATGCTGTGGGTCGTGGGTTCGATTCCCCCCAGGCCAAATGTTTATGTGATGAACACAAATTTTTGTTCTATGTCGGGGTGTTACTATGTATTCTACTAATGTTATTAACGAAAAACTTATATTTATCCCTAAGTATATATTTCCTCAGATTTTGTCGATAAAAAATTTCGAACTCCTCAAGACCTTCACGATGCTGATTGTGTTTTTCTACTATGGTAGCAGACTGTCTTTTGTTTGCGATTCGTGTCGCCATTCACGAGCGTTTATTACCTATTGGTGACAGTTCTACGAGCTCATTACTTTTTTCGAGAGTTATAGCTATAACTGACTTGTCGACCGATATCCTCGATTGGGATCCTTAATGATGATCACTGTAGCTTTTTTCAAAGAGTTTGACTTAATAGTAATATTATCTTAAGTACCAATATATATTCACAATAAACAGTAACATTATGAGTTATGACAGTTGTTCTACGAAGACACACTAACATTTCTCTTCCAGGCCACTAAACTTCGGGTAAATATAAAAAAAACTAATATGGGACCACCTTTTTCACCTGACAACGCCCAACATTCGTTTTTATAGACAAGTAGAAAATTAAATTATAGGTTATAATTTTAATATGATAGGTGTGTAATATATTAAAAGGGATGAAATATTTTTATCTTGATATAATGTTTATTTTATTCTGTCGTAGCTCGGCAGTTATTAAGTATCATTCGTTTTTTACTTGATTTGATTATTTCTGCCTAATTTATAGTTTCTTTCATTATGAGGAGTTCGCATTTTTTTATTAAAAAAATATTTAACCAGTTTAAAATGGTGCATTTATGTTGTACCTATGCATTTCCGCGCTGTATAATATGTATACGTTGAGCCAGATACTCACCATCACCAGCCCTCGTGACACGCGTCGCTGCGACTAAAAATAAAAATACTTAATTCTTTATACCTAATACCTATCTGGAAATCGAAAAAGTATTGAATTAAGGCATCCAGTTTTGTACTGTACTATTATTATTTATTTATTTTTATTTTATTTATTATTAATATTATTACTAAGTATACTTACTATTGTTATGAAGACAACACTAGCAGGCGTATTTTGTATATCTGTCTTATATACTTTTTACAGGACTAAAGAATGATTTTAAGCTATTTACGCAAAAATAGTAAGAGCAAGCGGCAAAAACAAAAGAACACAAACCTATAAAGATAAGTATCTACAAGAAAATCGGCAGAGATTCGACTAAATTGTCCCGATCGAATGGATGTAACGACCTGTTTTTTGCCTGTAAAAAAGTGCCGACCACGACAAAAGACAAAGATTGTTGCAGATAGAGAAGCAATAAATAACACATGTTTTTTTGGTGCTCGGGTTTTATGATTAGAATTAGTTAAATAAGGATTGAATATTTTCTTATTATATTTATTTATGGAAAATTAACATCGGTTATGTTTATACAAAATTGTGCGTATCAAACAGAAAGCCAATTACAGATCTTCAGTGTAAAAAGTAAATAAATAATATTATATAATCAAAGGCTTATTCATTCCTTATTTGTGTTTAATTATTATCGCCTCTCTGTGACTTTGTCCATAGACTACTTTATTAATCATTTTGTCAACTTAAAATGCGTTTTTAGTGACCTGAATTCAAGTCTTGTCAACATCGTCGTCCTTAAAATACGGTGAAAAGCAGTTTTTTGGACAAACTCAAGTCATATAGTTTCAAAATTCTTCATTTATTTTATGTACCTACCTACTATATATACATCGTAATCACCGCGTCAAAAATTGTGTAGGTAAATCGTAAATTAATCATTATTTTCCAGCTCATTTATTCAAACAATGGTTCTCCTAGACTTAATTTATAAAAAAACAACCTTTTTTTATTTATTATATTAAGCAGAGATAAAAATCACTGATCGTATGATTAATATGTGGATTAATAAGACTTACCGAACAAATAAAAGTAGAGTTTATCTGTCATTATTAGATAGGGGTGAAAAAGTGTTTGACGAAATTGTGGTAGTAACCCCTACGACGGGCTCCTGCAGGGCAAGTTTATTAAATCTTCCTTGGAATTCATTATGGTCTGTTTCCAAATTAAGTTTCGCACCCCAACTTTTAACTTTACGCGTTGTTTTCGCAAGCTTGTTGATTTAATTTTAAATATTTTATAAGATTTATTACTTTGATTGTAATTAATAAAATGAGGGGAAGCTGTGCTCGCGATCTTTTATAGCAACATATCAGGCATTTTAGTATGGACCATAAGGAGATCGTAGTACTGGTAAAATTTCTTGTGAAAGAGCTTGTCAAGAAAAGTACTAAGTACCACTCATTCTTATTTATGCTGCAAAACAGTGATATGTAGGTAGTTGCATTGCTGTGTTTCGGCTTATCCCACATTATTATATCTAGACTAGAGTATAATCCCAGCAATTAAAATGCAATCAAATAAACAATCAGGTGAGATCGCGGTCAATCGTTTGCTTATAACATACAAATAAACTTTATTTAGTAAATTCACGTTGGAGCAAACGGATACTGGAGTGGAGACCGCGTTTAGGAAAGCGTAGTGTAGGACGCCCTCCGGCGAGATGGAGCGACGATCTGCGGTGTGTAGCTGGCAAACACTGGATGAGAAGAGCCGAAGGCCGGGCTCAGTGGCGCGTCTTGGGAGAGACCTACGTCCAGCTGAACTAATATAGGTCGATGATGATGACAAAGATAATTAAGAATCGTCTTACATACTAGATGATTGTAGGTACCAGGTGACCAGAGCT
Organism: Ecliptopera silaceata; assembly: GCA_932527185.1. NCBI lineage: Eukaryota > Metazoa > Arthropoda > Insecta > Lepidoptera > Geometridae > Ecliptopera > Ecliptopera silaceata. The sequence goes on along the minus strand of OW052193.1, from coordinate 5,849,102 downwards.
TAGAAGGACGGTCAAGAAATGTATGTATCTCTATTCATATTACCACGCAGTGAGTAAACGGAGCAGACGTGTGCATAAACATTTTTACAAACTTTAATTACCGTACTAGTCTAAATTGAATCTTATAGCTAAATCATTGAGTGGATTATCGAATGTGTGAAAAAGTGCTCATAAAACATTGTTCCAACATCGAACGGACTCTGTTACGCTCCTCACCCCCTCGAGTAAAAAGGACGCACTTAATAAATTTGTCCCGCTCATCACCGAAACCAGTTTCTAGGCAAGCTAACAAACAGCGAACCCGCCAGTTACACCAATAACATAATCGGAGGTTAAAGCAGAAGTTACCAAAAATGAACGTTCAACGCAGCCCGCCTGGAACCCCTAGAGAAGATATTAAGACGCAGCTAGATTATTCGATTGGAATGGATCCGAAACAAATATCATTGAGAAAACGCAAGGTACCAGATAGTACCGACCAATACACCAATAGAGAGCTTGCTGATTTCCGTGTTGACATACTATTGATTCTGCAAAACTTTGCAACGGCACAAAATAATAGCCTTCAAAAAATTTCGGAAGATATTAGTATCATCAAAGATAAAATACAGAATATAGAACAAAAAACGAATAATATAATACTAGATCAAAACAAGTTAAAACAGGAAATCTCAAACATAAAGAAATGCTACAACGACACAGAAATCAAGATTTCATCAATGAAAAATGAAATAGAATATTTGAAGGAATCAACAAACAAGCCTAATTCTGCTAATCATATAATAACTCTAAGTGATACTGAAAATGTTATTATTGAGATACGTGAACGATCCATACGCGAGAAAAATATTATTGTCACAGGTATAGAAGAACTGAAGTCTGCAGATTCGAACGAAAGATTGGTGCATAACATGGAACGTATTAAGGAAATCATAAGAAAAAAAACAAAGGATAGCCCCAACCCTATAAATTGTGTACGCTTAGGAAAATACAAACAAGACTACTCTAGGCCCATAAAGGTAATTTTTGATGCTGCCGAAACTGTTAAGTCCATCCTACGAAGCAAAACTGACATCGGTTTGGAAAATATACATGTGTTTTCGGACAGAACGCCTCAACAACAGAAACACGTCAATAATTTGAAAGAAGAACTAAGAAACCGGCAGAAAAAAGGAGAAAACGATATTAGCATAAAATACATCAAAGGAGTGCCGAAGATTGTCTCTTTGTTGAACTAATAATATCAAAAATAGGTAAAATTATTATTAAAACACATTAAGAAATATTGATAAAAATATAATAGTTAATAAATAGAAAACAACAATCACTAAACAATGCATGCACTAGTCTTTTACAAATTAAAAAGTTAAAAATATTTCATGCATGCTATTTATTTATTATAATTACAAAGGTTAAATTTTCTAAGCAATTAAAATACTTTATTCGAGATTGATTAAAAACTATTGATTAATTAATTAATTAAGAAAAAAAAACTAATAGTATAATATGTTCAACTAATAAAAAAAATGTATAAAAAAATTGCAAAAAAAAAACATAATATACAAAAATATATTACACATCTTATGTATTTATACTGAATATGATAATCATTCATTATTATGTATATCGCTTTCCTCTGAAAGTGATAAGCTATTTCAATTATTATCTAATTTGATTTATTCAATTTAAATAAGCATTGTAAGAAATACCAATACCTTGCATAAGCTTTATCCATAATCAGGGTTTAACCGTGTACGTTTGGTGCAAGTGGCTTCAAGCGACCACAATTGTAAAGGTGTTCTGAGATAAGCATGATTATTTCTAAAACTACCCACAAATTTTGTTATAACTAAATGTGTTTGGCTAGTACCTATTATGATGTAATATTATGAATGTAAAATAATATAATGCTATAAACTCACTGTATAATGAGCAAAGTACTAGTATAAGTATAATAATAAGTTTTCTCAGTAAGTGATTTGTAATAATCTTATGAGAAATAAATATTCTTAAACCTAAACCATATTCTCAGAGGATGTGCTCAGTGTTCTAATGCATTTTTATGCATGTAGGCAGCTGTTACCCCTTAAAATCAGGTGAGCAGTCAACTAGTTCGAATTTCCTCATAAAAAAGTAAGTTAAATTAGAAATCTATAACTAACAAAGAAAAATACAACTAATGCAAAATAATACAGCATTTTCTTAAATCCTTTGGGATCACCGAAGCTTTACAAGGATACAGTGAGTAGGTACGTATAAGCTGACAAATTTATATCACTTTACCTGGAGGCATGTAAGGTAGGCATGGTTTGGTCGATCGATCCAGCCACCCAGACGCCCAAGCGTCGCGTTGCCTAGCAACCGCACCCAGCGGATGATACAAGACATAGAGTAAGAGAGTAAATATTCACGGACAACTTACACATCACACTCTTGTTCCAAACTAAGCAAAGCTTGTTCCTACTATGGGAACTAGATTGCTGATAGAATCCTTGCAGACCTTTTTTTTGTAAATACATAGTAACACCAAAAAGAAAGGTTTCTTCTTCTTCGTGCGTGTCAATTATTATAATGGTGTTTTGATTAGAAACTGTCACCCGGAGACATTCGATTTAAAATCAGTGTTTTTATTCAATGGAAAACTATACATTATTGAAGTATACCTAAGCTCAGGAAAATAATATTAATTAGATATCTAACGAGTTTTCCGCAAAAAAACTTATACAGGCTTGCGTTTCGTGATGATAATGAGGATCTACTTAGTTTCCTTTGATTTTGAAAGTACAAACAATTTGTTATATTCGATCGATTAAAATCAATTTACTTTCAATTTTCTGTATTCATCAGACCTTTTAATATTGCTGTCAAAAAGAAATTGCGTTTCTTCCTATGTTTAGGACAGGTTTCATCATAACTGTTGGATTTTAAGCTTTATGGCTATTAAAATAGAGGTGACTTGGATGTTTGTATTTTATACTTATTAGTGCACAAAGGTTGGTTGTCGCAAACAGTCACGGAGGGATGGAGGGTGAATTATACCCTGCCAAGTGCAGATGATATTTTATGATTATATCTACCTGGGACTAATCCTGTTGTTTTTCTTTGAAGCATAACCACTGGCATAAATAAATACATAGTAAAGAAAAAAACAAGAAAACTAAAATTCACATATCCAATGGTCGACTAGCAATAATTTATTAAAAAATGTAATATCACCGGTGGTCTAGAAGATATCGCTTTGTGCGATAAGACCGCCAATTGTAGAGCTAATTGTGCCACAAACTAATATATTAAAATATAAATAAAAGTAAATGACAAAACACTCCAATCTGTTGCAAATATCTATATAAAAAAACAACAATTGCAAAACATGCATTGCAATAGGTACATACATAATACACGCATAAAAAACAGTAGGTAATTTTAATAAATTACTCAATATTACTAATATTACGTGTGACGTATACATATCAGTATATATTGCTCTATAAATAAACAAACAAACAAACTATAAAGTTATAATTCCAAAGGTCGTCTCGCTCTGCCATGGCAATTAATACAGAATACAGGTCCCATGATAGTCCGTCTCTCAAATATATGACCCATAAAACCTCGATTACGTTTTATAAACACTACATTTATAACTACTTCATGATTGTATTATTTATTTTGAGTAATATATTATCCTGTGGTGGAGATTTCGATTTTTTCTAAACTGTACCTTCAAATATTTAAAATTCTCTGGCACACTGCACTCCATTAATTTATAGTATTCTTTTAAAGGTAAGTTTGTATGGAGATGGATTATTTTATTGTTTTTTTTTTAATTGCACAGAAGTCAGATGGACTGTAACTAAGTACGTAAGTTTTTAGATAAGTAGGTACAATATATAGACAGGCGTCACAGCTCAGTTGGTAGTAGCTCTGCCTTCCATGCTGTGGGTTCGAATCCTACCCAAAGCATATGCTTGTGTTATGAACATAAATATTTGTTCGTTCAGTTACTGGGTGTTAACATGTATTCGAAGTAAGTACCTATGTATTTTCAAAAAAGTTGTTTATAAGCATTCTATCAGCAATCTAGTTCCCATAGTACAGCTTTGCTTAGTTTGGGACTAGAGTGTGATGTGTGATATGTCCAAGAATATATAAATTAGGTACTTAGATAACAAAGTCCTTCTCCACAGCGATGCAGCCTCCAAGTGGCGAGCACGCTTGCTCGGACAGGCGCGATCGGGACGCCGCACTAAATTTCAATATTTTAATCCTTAATTTAAATTTTTGACATTTTTATTTTATGTTGGTATTCGTGTAGTTTCATTTTAACGTTATTTGTCATATTCAGGAGACGGGGGAATGGAGCTGGCGCCTTTACCCACCATTATGTTACAAGTTATTGACAATAAGGGCATACTTACTAAATGTTGAAGGACAACGGGATATCTATGGAGGAACTCTAGAATGATTGGGTAGGATCTAGTACTAGTAGACAGTGTTCACATTATTACCATAATTACGAGAATAGACCAAAATCAACGCAGACTACGCGTTGACGCTAGCTTGCCTACCGAACGATGCAGTGTCACGGCGCAGTGTATCTTATTGTGCTACTGGGACGATACGTTTCCAATCTGAAGTATGATCTGAGTGTTGTTTAGGCATTATAGGATAAGTGAAGCGATATACCATAGTGGTTATTACTTTATATCAGGTGGGCCATTGGCTTGTTCTGTCTTATTACAGTTATAAAGAATCGGATTTATTTTACAAAATTTTGATATACTTACTTTCAATATACCTAGATATATATATACATATAAAGACATTATCTATTACCTACCAATTCCATAATTACTTATAACTTTTTATAAACTAAAAGAAAACATGGCCTTCAAAGTGCTATGAACTCGATATAGAGGCATCCGGCTGTGTTCGATAATAATTATGACGTCATAATGAGTGCCATCTTTATCAAAGAATAAAAATGCTGTTCAACGTATTCAATAGTAACCAAACAGTAATTTCGGACGCGCTCAACAAGACGAGGTGGCCGAGTGGTTAAGGCGTTGGACTGCTAATCCAATGTGCTCTGCACGCGTGGGTTCGAATCCCATCCTCGTCGTATCTTTTTGCATATTTTTATTATTTTTTATCATTCATTTATTGTACTTACTCGTATTATTGTTTCATTAGTAAAGTTTCGACCTAGCTTTTTACAATATTTTTTTTCAAATAAATTATTTTTAAAAGCTATGTCTGTTTTGATTTTACATTTTTATTAATACATATTCTTATCCCCACGAAATATCTATTAAGTAAGTATTTATTGCATTTGCATCCGTTTTCTAACAAGAATTACTTGGTTAAATATAAGATGATTCTTACAAGCTTTCTTACATATTATCCTGATTAGGGTCTTATTAGTATTTTGGTAAATCTGCTTATCATCAAACCCTGTTTGTATTTTACAACTTATTGATTTTGCCAAATTAAGTGTTACAAACTCGGTCTTCTATAATTCCTTGGTCCTCGTACTAATAATTTATAAAACCTTTTTATAAATGTGGTATGAATACTATCTATGAATGAATACTCATCCCGAAAAACCAACTATAAACCTGCTTAACCCTCTGTTGACGCAGCATTATTCACTTCCTTCATCAAACCCATTTAGAAAATCACGAGCTCCACTTAATCTAAACCGCAGCTTACTGGTGTTCATAAGTGCGTGTAACATCGAGTGACGCGTGCCGTAGTCTGTGCACAGTGCGAAAAACAATATACATAAATAACTCATATTACAATAGGTTATGGGCCCTGACACGTGTCGGCGACGTGCCGCGTGCCTATGACTTCGACGCCACAACGAATTATTTGCGCATATTGGTGCACACCCATTGATATAGAAGTCATAAGCTCAAGTTGGTTACTACCGTACTGAAACAAGAAATAACCTAAATCTTAGAACTGTTGACGATCGTCGAGCCTAATGGAACAGGCATAAGAATATAGGTAAGTACAAACAAATATCAGCAATCTATGTACTTAAGCAGTTTGGAAGTAGATCGCAATGTGTGATAAGTCTGTAAATATACAGAACACAATAAGATATAAAATAGTCTTAAGCTATTATTACAGTCTTCATGTTTTGAAGATAAATTAAGATTTAGGGCCCCGCAAACGGCAGACATTTTATCGGCCGATAGTTTGGTCGGCTTCTTAATCAGTATGCAGATGCGCACATTACAGTGATTCAGTCTTCATACTGATTAAGAAGCCGACCAAACTATCGGCCGATAAAAAGTCTGCAGTCTGCGGGGACTCTTAAGAGACAGTATAAGGAAAACAAATAACTTGAAATTGCCCTCGATAGCACCGCGTAGGCGCTACGCAATCGCTGGCCGTGGATAGAATGCCAAGTCCACAATACATTATGAAATACTGCAATGAGCTAAAGCTCGCGATTGGAATCGGAAGTGGGGGGATGCTCGGGATAGGAGGAGCGACTTCCTTCCGGCCTGCACTCCCGTAACTCATCATCAGGGCGCGACGGGGGCCCAAACCCCCGCATAAAGAAACACAAAGATTTGTGTGAATTATACACAGTGCGTAAGCAAAAGGGGAAGAAAAAGTATTGACACTTATAGAAATGGTGGATGGGAGTGCAAGATTTAGTGGTGAGTATTTGTCTATAAAATAATCAAAACTCACAACAGCCTTACATTACTGCTGATACCGTGTCTCATCCAGGTTTTTGCTTCCTGACATAACTTAAGTTGTCAATTTTTTTAAAGTTATTTTTCTATTATATTCCGGCTATATTCTTACCTATCTTCATTTCCAACAGACATTCCTATATGTATTCATAAATGATCATTTCATATGAAACTTTTATACAAGGACAGGTACTAGGTTAGTTTTCAACACTTAGATAACGCCCACATTATCAACCTTACAACTAACAGATTAGAGTAAAAAAGTAGAATAACACGTTATTTACTTTTAGATATGCAAATAGTTTGTCACAGTTGTCACTAAAAGCCTTTTAGATTGGGTTTTCATGTTAAAATGGCGTAGAACGATTCACCATCACGATAGGCGGTCGTCGGAACACTTGTTTCGTACCCAGAACAATGATATCCCACTGTTTGCCTGCATTGCGCTTCCGGAAAGCCCAATTTAAATTCAAAACACGTTGAGATGTTCTTTTTAGATTGAAGGTTTTAGAAAAGAGGTTGACACAAACTTGTAGAATACCGGCTAATTCGGCTATCAAATTCAAAAAGTTTGCATTGACCCACTGGCCGTTAATTATTTGAAAATAGAATAGAACGGCCAATAAGACATTCCAACTTCTGTGCGAGCCAGAAAAAAAACAAGACATTCCCGCCACCTATGTAGGTATTTTTTTTTATTAGCTGTCGAGTTTGGACTAGTAGTTGTGCATTAAAATAAGTTTAATCGTTATTAAATACATCATCGGTTTCGTCATTAAAAATAAACATCATCCATATTTCAGACTTGTTTGTTGGAACTTTTGTATTTGTAGGTTTAATTATGTTCGATTATATATGCTAGTTCGATTATCTTTTTATCGTTTGACAATCGCTTATTTATTAATGCGATGAATTCAAAATACAAGGGTATAATAACTTAGCAATACTTATAAATAAAGATTTCAGACCATACAGAAAGAAAGTAAAAAAGACCGCCCGGGATGCATTTATTTGAATTCTAACTCTATTGCACTTTACCATAAATTATTTTTTGCACCTTACGGAATATATTAGCAAACAACATTTTGAATGAAATTATTGAAACTTTGAACTTAAGATAACTGTTCCCTTTTTTCTTACAGTCAAACTCAGAGATGTATAAGTAATTTAAAAGATAATTACTTTGTCTACTTATAAGTATATTTTACAGCGAGTGATTATCAGACGAGATAATATTCATCCAAGTCTTTAAATATAACTTAGGTAAGTACATAATTAGTTTAGAGAAACTTCAAAATGTGTAAAATTGTACTATCATCAATCAGATATTGATCCATTGCTAGAAGTAGGTACTTCTGGTTAGTTTTTTATTGATTTTTTAATATAAGTACTTAATTAAAATCAAGCACAATGTTTTCAGATTGAATATTAAAGAATACCTACCTAAGGTATTATCTAATATGCAATCTGAAAACTCAATCAAAAGTTTTGGCGCCAAAGATATTCTGTTATACTTAGAGATTAGAGATACCTTGTATAGTACCGTGTATCAAACCGACGTTGACTTTCGCCTAGTACTTATGATAGCATGTACCTACTTTTTTTTTTGCCGATATCAAGCTTCACTTAAAGTAAAAGTCCGCTAGATCGACTACTAGAGTAGTCTTAAAACGTATTGTATAAACACATTTTTGCTCTTTCATTTTTTTAAATAGGTACTGCTAGATCGCTGTCTCTAGTTATTAAAGTTTTGTGTCATTTATGACAGTCGCATGTTTAATAATTTTGCATGGAATACCCTAAAAGAATGTCTAAGTATGTGTACAAGAAGGCTTTTTGATATGAAAATAGAGTGTTTAGTTAAAATACATAAATCTAGCTATAGTTTCCTTAATATTGTTCACTTTGTCAAATGGATATTCTAATTTGAATACATTTTTAAGTAAATAGAAATCAGTTTAATCAATAAAGTATCTATTTATAGGCTGCGTCTGGTATGTAAAGGGATGACGGGGGCTGAGGGAGGCGGGGCCAGGTGTCACTCGCAGGCTCCGGATCTTATCTAAAATGGGGATACACATCGCTTACTCACCGTCACAGTATATGTACTAGTTGAACGTTGGCGCCTAAACACGATATTACGTTTTGTTTTTTTATGTTGGGGTTGACTACCAACATAACAAACATAAAATATTTTTGGAGTTTTAACATGAAATCTTATTTTTACATGGCCTGTGTATCATATTTTATTGTAAGTTTCGATGATTATGTCATTCGCATGCTAATTTCAATGTAAAGAAGTGTGTTTAGAAAGTGAAATATTCGATATTGACAAACAATTGAATATCAACATGTTCAACCTGTAAGTACTAATACCTATTGCGTCCTATTCTTAAACTTGACAGCCAAACACTGCTTTGAAAATGGCAAGCATGAAAAGATTGTCATAAATAACAATTTAGGAGTGACCTATGAACTAGTATAAAAGTGTACTTTGCTAATAACTAGAGACAGCGATCCAGCAGCTTTTACAAAAAATGAAAAAGCAAAAATGTGCTTATACCTACAATACGTTTTAAAACTTCATATTTTTTAATTAAACACAAAACCACACCATACCTGCTTTGCTAGTTATAAAATACCTTTTTCCTCATCCATATCAATGATTTTTTCAAAAATTAGATCATAAGTTAATTGAACATCATCAAATGATTAAAATCTTTGCTTCACCTACATTCAATTTATAAACTTAAAGCTATGTCAGACAGCTTAAAAGCATGTTAACGCCATAATCAATTACGATACTGGTTACTGTCGAGAGAACCTACCTACGGTTACGTGCGCAGACGCATTAACTTTGCCAATTATAGTGCCCGTGTTCAGACCCGGTCGTTCCTCTCCTAAAGCAATATGTTAACATTGTACTTTTAATTTCTCCACCAGACAGATAAAGAGGCAATCGCGAGTGCATGCGCAGGAGTGAGGATTTATAATAAGAAAACGCTCCTACCGCGCATGCACCATAAGGATCTATAAATCTTTTGAGTACTGCATCGGCCAATCCCTGTTGAGAAACGATAAATCATCCCCTTGGACAATTCGAATCGAATACGATCGTTGTCTGCTGTCTCGCTTGCTCTCGCACTGTCTTATGCCCCGGAGATCATTTATCATATTCCTCTCGTTCCTTCCCAATGATAAATTCAATTCTCTGTTCGAGTATGATTGTTCCTTGTTTTGTTGTTGTGGTGTTTTATTGTGGGTATCGTCACGGAGCCTGGTTTTTTTGATCGGGATTCGGTCAAAATGATCGCGAGAATTGCATTACAATTTTAGATTTCGTGACTTGAGCGATCAATCTTGTAAAATTGAATTATTAGTTCATAAAAACAAATATTTAATGATACTGGAAAATCATCGGGATTCATTATTAAAACCTTTATCTGATTTTTATTTGTTACGCTTGTAAAGAAGCTTGTACATAAAGTTTCAAATAAATGTATGTCTATTGTCTATAAAGCTTGTCTTGATTATTTACATATCCTGATAGACATAACTCAAGTAAACTTAAGTAGGTATTTACAAAATGATTGTAATTTAAAGAATCAGATAGCTGAGCATAAACTCATGTTTTAGAGGATCGAGCCAAAATGTGTGGTAAATATTGATTTCACAGTACAACTCAGACAAATAGTTCGATTTGTTTATTAAAATAAAATTGGTTTACAAACTTACCTTCGTCTTGTGACCTAGAATTTAAATGCAAAAAAGAAATAACTAAGCAGTTGAATGAACGAAGAAAAAGTGTTTTACATATACAGATTACCTACGAGTATTTGTAAAACACCTTTTTTCCGTAGCATATTTAACTGATAACCAAGTGTGACCGTTTATCTTTCATTGTATTTTTCCAGTAGGTATGTTGTTAAATTAAATAATAGTTACTTCTTGTTTTTGTAAAACATTACGAATAGCTATTTACACCCAGGCACAGAATCAACATTAAAATGTATTTAGGCGTGAAACTATAAACCTACTTTAAAATAATACAAACAGAATCGTAGTTGACATATTTTTATTTTTGCTTTTATATACAGGCCTGTAGAAAAGACAACGATCTCATAAAGGAACAACTTAAAATCGAAGATAATTTCATGCCCTCAGTCATTTAGTTGAGTAGTTTAATTATAGACAATAGTTTAATTCTTCTATCTACAATATCGATCCGTGAAAAAATAACACTATGTTTTTATATAAATATACATTTGCTCGCAGTAGTAAAGTTATAGAAATCGATAGCACAAATCATATAGCGACACATATCCATACAATAAAATCAAATTCTTATCGCTACTATCACTGGGCATTTTTTCTTAAAACTATTTTATACAATACAAATATTATTATAATGTACACACATTACAACCTACGTCGTTTAGACTTTGGTGCTTTGGCCATGCTGATTTGACAACGCAAACTGTACTTAATAACTAGCAAAAATCAGTTTTTTATTCGTTAAGTGCGTTTAAAAGTGCCATAGAATTTCAAACATTTGCTAGAAATCAATCTTACAAAAGATTCGTCTGTAATTCTTATTCTATGAAGGCTGTGATAAATCATTGTCAACAATGCAGTTGACAAAATCTTTGCTGAATGAAAGTGTCCCCGGCATACTGCTAACGGACAATACTATAAAGAATCTTCACCAAAAAATAATGGAACACGTTCCCATACACAAAATTGTTTACAGAAAATATACGACACGCTGTAAATAAAGCATTCAGCTGGTGGTCATTGTTAACAACTCTGTTGTTTTAAAGTTACGACGATTACAACGAGATTCGGATAATAGGCCCTTTTGTTCGCTGTCATGTCACATACTGCTTACAGTAGAAAATAACTTCGGACGGTTTGCTCTGGCGTTGTTTACTAGAAATGGTCGGACTGGCTATACTAATTAGAATATTAATAAGCGTAACACACCTTAAAATTATCCGAAAGCGCATTAGCGAACTTTTCATTCCACGGAAGGAGAATCGCACACTAAATTGGACGTCCACGAAATCACTATATAAGTATTTGATAATCACTTTCTTTAGGTATTCTCCTTATCGGTTCAGCATCCACTTTGAAATGTGTAAGTATAACCAAAATACCCAAGGCGCTGTTTGGGTAGTCGAAATATGTATCATAATGCTATTGCAATTTTATTTACACCAACTAAATGTCTGTTATGAATGTTAGAAAATCGTATCATGTAAACAGCGCTTTATTAATAGTATTTATTTGTTGTGGGTGAGTTTACACTGCTGAGGCTCAGCGTATAGTGCAATCATCTTTTGTTTCACGTCTCTGAGTACCTTATAACAGTCGAATGAAGAGTTCCCTAAGCGCGATGCGGTCAGTAAGCGGCGGCGGCTCCCGAATGGTGCATTAAGTGGTGGTGGTGGTAGGACTCCTGCGTCGGACACCACCAGTCCGGCACTCCGTGCGGCATGGTCGGCGCTGGCTGGTGGAACTGAGTCCAATGCCCTCCAAACCCAGTCTTATTGTCCATCACTCCGTTACCGCTTAGATTGGTCAGGTGCGGCGGCGGAGGTTGGTTGTGATGAGGTGGTATCGGTCTGTCGTAGGGTTTAGGGTCGTAAGGCTTAGGGTCGTGTGGGTTGAGGTATTTGTCGTTAAGGCTTTCTAGTTTGTCTGTTATAGATGGATGATGGTGTGGGTGGTGAGGTGGAGGAGGTATTGGTGCGGCGGGGCTGGCTGCTCCTGCTGTGACGCTGACGCTACCCGCTGAGGAAGAGTCATCTCCATCGCTATCGTACCTCGGTGACTCTCCCGCCGCTCCATGCACCTTCATATGTTTCCGCAGTGACGAAGGGTGGGTGTATGACTTGTCACATCCATGGACCCGACAGTTGTAAGGCTTGTCGGATGTGTGTACGTGTGAATGTTTTTTTCTATCTGAGGAGTTTGCAAACCGTCGGTCGCAGCCCGCGTACTCGCATTTGAAGGGTTTTTCACCTGAAACAAAAGAAAAAGTATTTAAATTTACATGTTTTTGAATAATATGTGAACTTTTTGTGCTGTAGATAAGGCGGTAACACTACTCTAATAATAAATGAGTTTTATTAAAACTTCTAAGACACAAGTATGTTATTTCATGCCAATAATGTATAAAGAAACTCTACATTCTTACACAGGCTAAGTTGTTTCGAAATTCTCAAAGACCAGGTACGCGAAACTCCAATCACGTAATAAATAACCAGATTTGCTTGTTGTTTATAGTTGAGTATAAATAAATATTCACAACAATTGCACGGGATACTTAACACGACCATAAATCATATTTATAAGTCGACTTTGTCACATCGCCGTAACAAAGCTAACTTACAATAGCCAAGCGATATTAGACTCTAACGACTTGACAAATGATATATTTTCGGTTTGATGTCTCAATAAGTTCTGAGGTTCAGCTGAAAATACTTGCTACTTTTGAGAACTTGATGATTTAAGTTAACAACTAAGGCATATTTATTTATGAAATATTTTGTTCACCATAGTTCAACTGTGTCTTTTTTATAAGTTTCTCAAATAAGTCATAATTTCGAAATGAACAGAAAAAATATTCGTAAAACCAATGTAAACAAATAACAACTTATTTATAACTGTAATGGTTCATATAGGATGAATAATATGTGAAAGCTTTAATAATGCAGCGTTACATTACAATGATCTCTATATTTTTTCACTGTTCCGAATATTGAATAGCTATAAGCCCGTTTTTGCAACAATATTTTTTACACACTACCCGCGAATGTATTGATAAAATTCTCTCGAGTTCACCGAAACGTATGTGATGAGAATATTTAACATTCAATAAGATGTATCACGAGTAGGCTCGGATGGTGTGACCGCAGCCCCGGCAATGTATTGTACTGTTTACAAATAAACCACTTCGGTTGTAATCCTGCATTGTGTTTGAAATCTGAAGATTTGGTAGCACAGATGCTAATCTCAAGTGTCTGTTAACGTGCCAATAATAGAAGTTTTGAGGCGTTTCTTTACCGCAATGTTTGTATCAAGTACTCAATGAATCGCGGCTTACACATCATTCAGTGATACTTCCTTTCTCATTCAGCGTCATCATAGAATGTGCATTATTCTCTATCATTCATGGCTACACGTAGGAATTGGTTCAGTGATTCTTAAACAAATTGAAAACATCGTAATTTATGTTAAGGTTCAACATTAAAATGATTTTATTCGGTGTGGTATAACGATAAAAACCTCTCGGCCCTTAACGAGCTTAGGAGATAAAAGATTCCAAAACATGTGTCGCCTGTCTAATTACTAATCGGGCGTCTCATCTTTGGATGTCACAAAAAAGGAACGATAATCTATCAGCGCTTCACGCGTCCTCTGCGCACGCGACTCTGCTAGATATATAGATACTAAAATTTAGTGCAGCTGTGTTTGTTTATGTGAGTAATTGGCTTGACCTTTTATTTACATTCTTTTGTTTATGGCTCTACTTACTTACCTACATTATTGTATGGAATGCACTATATGTTTTAGCATAAGAATAAGGCTGTTTCATTTAGAAATTTGATAGCAGCTGGAGACAGCTAAATAACGAGTTGATTGCTTGAAATAATACATGTTTTTCAAATATCATATCATCAATATCATATCATAAATGATAAAAAATGACTTACAGAGAAAAAAATCAGTGATGTTTGATTTTCTTGCAACATTATTTTGCGGAACCCAAAGTCAGCAAGAAAAGAAAAATATGAGTAAGAAATGCTTGGAATCCTTGCGTGCAGGACGCCGGGATCAGATGGTTATCTTAAACGGCTGTATCACCCACGGGAGACACTTTTTTGTAACGTTATTATCGATGTGAAACATGATCTTGAATTTTTTTCATGTATTGACGAATCGAATGGTATTTTTATCGATGTCATAAGTAGTTACTTTTTTACTTACTACTACTACTTTTACTCCTATGGCGCAAAGTGAGTATTGGAGATGAGAGCACCACTTATCTCTGTCATAGTTAGGACTCATAAAATATAATTGTTTGTAAAATAATAGTTTAAAATCGTGATCAGCGAAATGTATCTCATAATTTTTGTTCAGTTATTATTTTGCAAACAACCTTTTTATTTAAATATTATTTATTAAAATATTAGGTTATATTGCAACGCTGTTAAAATAAGACATCTACGCGTCGTGATGATAATTAAGATGAAAATTAATAAACCTACGCAACTTTTTAATGTACAGTAAATCATAGTTAATGTGTTTTAAGTAGATACTTATTAAAATCCAACTATATAATTAAACCTTGTAAATGTTTGACAAATTAACAGTTGGCAAGTCGCCTAGCGCATAAAGGTTTCAAGTTACTATCTCTCGTTAAGTGCTCCCTGTAAAAACAAGCTTTTTAGAAATAGCACAGTCCGCCTGAAACTTGAGAGAATCGGCCTTTGCTCTCAAATTGTGTTAAATGGCTTTAGGTGAGTTTACTAAGAAAACAAACATAGCAGGAGGTCGTCGAAATTGTACAAAATGAGTAAACTTTTTTGATTGCTCATTTACAGCTCGAACATTTCAAAGTTTTCAAAATTTCGACAAGGCGCCAGCGAAATATTTATTAAAACTTTTGGATTTATAAAATAGATTTTAAAATTAATAATAATAAAGTCAAATATGGAAACAAAATACCAGTTCAGATATCTGCAGACAGTTGCAAAAGGTGTAAAGATAACTCAACTGAGGCCGTTTGAGGCAGGTTTTGAGAGGCTAGGATACGGTCTCTGATCCAAATTGGCTTTGATATAATCAGAAGTGTGTTTATGTAACTGCAATATGTGTATATATCGTACTGATGTAGGTACTCTATAAGGTAGAGGGCTTACTAGAGGACATTCCCAACCTTCGACCAGCTATCTTGATTTTCATCTTTACAAATAAAATTGTTTCATTTAACATAAATTGTCTTGGTTTATTATTTTATAAAAACTGAATTAATAATTATTAAAACGCTTAGTTTAGATATTATAGTTTGAATTTGCATGGATGACTATCGAAGCTCATTTATTAATGTAATTAGTTACAATAATGGCCTGATGGCTCATTATGGTCTATTACTATTGTAATTGGCAATCATCATGGATATTTGACAACCCACACTGTATTATTTATTACAAATACAATAAATAAATATTTACGAACATTTAACGCATCGATAGTCCCAAACTAAGCAAAGCTTGTACTGTAGGAACTATATTTCTGATAGAATACTTTTTTTGTATATACGTAGTAACCCAGACACAGAACAAAATATTTATATTTATCACAGAAACATTTGTCCTCGGTGGATCGAACCCACGACTTAGGTACAACGTAGATGGCAGAGGTACAACTACCAACTGAACTGTGACGCCTGTCAAAAATGCAGTAAAATTATACTTCGTCTACCAAAGATTTAATAAAAATTTAAATAACTATTGTTGTATCCAATCATATAATAGAGTTAATTAGCTCATTTTAAATGTATTAATAGAGCGATCAACATACCTACACTAATTCCACGCATAATTAATTATTCTAAAAAACTAAAAACTTGTTTTAACTAAATAGTTTTAAGTTTTGTAAAATTAGAAGATGTAAGTGTAAGTATATTTTCAAACGACTTCAAAATAAGAGGTTCTCAATCCAACCGCTTTTTTTCGTGCGATTACTCTGCCAATTGTAAAATAATTAATATAAATAAGATTGACTAATTATAACTACATCACCAACACATTTAAATTCTTTTTAAATGATGCTAGACGATGTTGTGTGGATTGTCCAGCATTACTTATTTATTAAAAAAAAACACGCATAAATCCAATTGAAGCCAAGCGGTCACTAGAGAACAAATTAAAAGGTCAAATCACAATAAGTTAATTCAATCTGTACCATAGCTTTAATAAGCAGAGAATGACTTGTGGTTTGCTACAACCGCTATTAGGACAGACATAACCACAGACCATGTTCTGTTTGATTCACTGGAGATAAACAACGAACAATATAGTCAATAAAGCCAGTACTAGTCGAGAACTCACCTAGTTACCTATATAAATTATGAAAATATTTTGAACTCGCCTAGTTACCGATATAATTAACGAATATTTTTTTTTGGTTATTTATATGATTATTACACTTTGGCATGTTTTAATCTAAAACCGACCGATGTTTTAAATGTTTTTTTTTACCTATAGTGGCCCACACACAGCCCACAGCTGGACAAAGGTCAAAGGTTTCCATTGATCCCGGTCTTGGGCTATATTCTACTAATCTTTACGAGTTTGAGCTAAAATTATCGTTGACCAGCACCTGTACTCTTGACAGTTGGGCATTATGGACTGATCAATGCTTGAGGGTTTCCTGAAATCAGGCCGATTGGGCTATTTAACGCTCCTGGCATTAAGATATATTTAAGAATGCCACTTTAATTTCTTGTAAATGTATGTGTATAGATTATGATGATGATGTATTTATTCGCGAGAACACGTACCTACTTGTAGCTATGAAAGCTGTCTAGACAAGAATACCAGTCATACAGCCTCTTGGAACTGTCAATACAAACACACAAAGGCTGATTGACGGCGGTGACGAAACTTCCCCAAAAATCGATTTTCTCTCGCATATTTAAAAGATCCCGTGCCTTCCATAATGATTTATGATGTTCCTTTTATCCGTAACGTATTTCGAATTAGAAAGATATATTAATAACTCAATTTTTTCCACTTCTCCGAGAATACAGGCACGAACAAAAAGAATAGGTACTCGGGGTCGAGCGTATTCGGCGCCCAACGACCGTGTGACAAGGTGCTTTATGCAGACGATTATGAACATCGAATAATGTTCCGATAACCGATAAATATCTGCCAACTCATACAAAAGCATCAAAATAAATGTATAATAGTAAATGTAGCAACACTGGCCACGAACTGCACAGTCATATGGACGAGATATATATAAATTAAAAGTGTGCTAGAGAAAAGTGTAGTCCGGTGAAGAGCGATAAAAAATTTAATCTTATGTCTTAAATACAATTGCTCGTTGGCTCGTTTATAATCAAGACTGTGTCTTGCAAATCTCATGAAGATAATTTTCTAGACTTTTTTGTCGCAGTGTTGCTCAATATACTGCGCCAGCTCGGCTAGCTGTGATTCATTTCATGGCACCGCTTCTCTTCATGCTGTATTATCATAATTCACTCGCTGACACTTGCCCGATTGTTTGACTTGCAGCAATTAAAATATGCACTTGAAACATTAAATAAATTAAAGTAACATAATTAAAGATATCTTCTTCTTCTTTTATGTGGCTTCTGCCCGTAAATACGACATGCGATTTTGCTAATGTCAAGTGTTTATTTGAAATTTATCTCAGTCAAGTCAGTCAAATGTCAAGTCGGTTATCATTTGTTTTGAACAGAAAATGGTGGACAGTTTTCTCTTCAAAACCACAAAACAAGTTCCATATAATCGCGATATCATTATACAGGGTGTTTGGAAGGGAGCTTTACATACGCCTAGGGTAGAAACTAGGGATAGTCTGCTACCTACCCCCGCCCATTATATTGACCTTGGCCTCAAGGTTTTTTTTTAATTTATTATTATTTTTTATTTGACTTTTTTATGATTTTTTGACTAAAACTACCTGTAGCTCAAAATCTATCCATGGGACCGGTCGGCTAATGGTCTTGTTTTAATCGTTAGAGTCTTAGGGTCCTGCAAAAAATTATTTTACACCAGAAAATTGTGGAGAAGAAAAGTTATGGGGCCTGAAGTACCGTAGTAAGGTAAAGAAATAATTTTAAGGGCAACTTTCTATGGGGTTTAAAAAAAAACTAACAGGGTTGGAGTTCTTCTGATTTTTTTAAAACATCCTCAGTCCATGCCCTTTCTAACGATATGCTAAAAGTGTATTTATCACTTTTAGTTTTAAAGTTATTAATTAATTTCCGCAACTAGGGCACTTCAAGCAAAAATTTCAACTAATGAAAATTAAATGTGTTCGATCGTAAAAGGATGGCAAATGAAACAAAAAATTTGGTAATGACTAATGTCATTAAATTACAAATTTTAATTAATTACTAATTTTTAAATTTTAAATTAAAAAATAAAATAAAATTTTTAAATTTGAACAAAATTTGTAATTAATTAAAATTAGTAATTAATTAAAATTTGTAATTTAATGACATTAGTCATTACCAAATTTTTTGTTTCATTTGCCATCCTTTTACGATCGAACACATTTAATTTTCATTAGTTGAAATTTTTGCTTGAAGTGCCCTAGTTGCGGAAATTAATTAATAACTTTAAAACTAAAAGTGATAAATACACTTTTAGCATATCGTTAGAAAGGGCATGGACTGAGGATGTTTTAAAAAAATCAGAAGAACTCCAACCCTGTTAGTTTTTTTTTAAACCCCATAGAAAGTTGCCCTTAAAATTATTTCTTTACCTTACTACGGTACTTCAGGCCCCATAACTTTTCTTCTCCACAATTTTCTGGTGTAAAATAATTTTTTGCAGGACCCTAAGACTCTAACGATTAAAACAAGACCATTAGCCGACCGGTCCCATGGATAGATTTTGAGCTACAGGTAGTTTTAGTCAAAAAATCATAAAAAAGTCAAATAAAAAATAATAATAAATTAAAAAAAAACCTTGAGGCCAAGGTCAATATAATGGGCGGGGGTAGGTAGCAGACTATCCCTAGTTTCTACCCTAGGCGTATGTACAGCTCCCTTCCAAACACCCTGTATATCAACGGTTTACAAAACGCTACGGCGCAGCATTATTGGTAAAATTCAACCGAAATTAGACATCAAAGCTCAACATAACATTAGAAAAATAAAAATGCTGTTTTATCAAAAACTGATACAACCCGAATTCAATCAAATATGAGTTAAATTTGACAAACGAGCGACGTCATTCTCGTGCACGAGATGAAATAATAGCACATTTTCCTGTCTAGCCATACGATGGTAAATTAAAGTGGCTGTCGCATATTTCAGGCAGAAACTGTGAAAATACTATCTGTCTTGCTCTGATTACTATCTACTGAGCACGTGCAAAAGAGATATTCGCTACAATATTATCAGGGAAGAAATGCAATGCGTTCTAGAGCGTTTATTGTTCACTAGCAGATCCCTTGTTTTGGACGGTATGAGTTGATCTGAAATGTTCAGATATAAATTGGTATCAAAAATTATGAATTCCGTGTGTTGGTTCCCACAACATAAACAATATTGTACAGGCAGGTGTATGAAAAAGGTACAAAACTTGTACCCAGGCAGGGTACGCTCGTCAATCCTAACGTCAGGCGTTTTGACAGCCCTAACCGGCATCATCGCCCGCATCAACAAAAAAATATAATTTACAGATTTTTTTTTTTATATTTTGATACCTAACACGACTAAGATACGTACATAAAAAACCTATTTGAAATGTTTCTAAACACTCTATTAACAATTTTTTTTTCATATATTTTTAATGTCAAATTCTTTAAAAAATTTTGATCTTAGTAGGTATTGCTAAACGTTTTGTTATATTATCCTGTAAAATACATTTGCGCAACTAAAACAAATTGAATTGATACTATTCGAAATAGTTTATGTATGTCTGGTATCATATTTCTCAGTATTTGGGTTCACCAGAACAGATTTGGCCACGACATGCATTGTTGCGTGAGCAAAAGTATGGATATAACTTTGCCTTTCGCTTGTGTATTCGTAGAAAATTTGGTGTTGAACGTTTTTGAGATAGACAAATTCTGGTCGTAGAGCGCCATCTGTCGGGCTTTTAGGCCTGACAAACTCTCGAAGGTTTCCTGAAATAGGCTATTCAACGCTTCTGTCACTAAAATATAAGTACTACTTACTTATCTATCTTTTTCTATCACATTGTATATTCCTTATTAATAAAATTTAATAATTATGGTAAATATTCATCAAAACCACAATAAAACGTCTAGCAGTTTTAGGTGATAAAAAAGCACATATGTGTAGTAAATCATAAATATTATGTTCTTGTAACAAGGTGATATCACAAAATACATCACTTCATTAAACTTATAAAAAACGACACGAGAATAACACGATATATCGTGTAAATATTTTTTGTGTTATCGTTTATAAACGATTCAAATTTTTAATTTGCATATTATTAAACGGATATTAACTTATTGCCATAAAATGCAATTTTGCGATCTGTCGTACAGATGTATAAAGTATTATTGTTATATGGATCGGTCGTGTCCACTCATCGCCCACGCGTTGGATCGTGTTTCAGCCCCCGGGCACAATTTTGGGACAAACCAATATTTCTAACGAATATTAATAGCTCGTTTTCTTTTTTTTTTAAGTGTTTAATTTTTGTTGTGAGACGCGCCCACATTGCACGAATACCGGACATTCTTTTGAGAACTTGATTTCAAAGCTGATCTTAGTACGAAGTTAATCGTAAACGTATGTTGGGTTAATAAAAAAAATGATACGACGTGATATATGAAATAGATAAATTACACAACACAATTATAAATTATTGATTAGATAAATTATTAATACTCAACTGTATATTTTTAATAACTGATTTTGTTTACCTTCTGTCTACCTAATGACTAATGAAAAATAAACTCTGTCTATAACGTGTTCAACTGAGGACGTGCCCTGTAAGTCGTTACAGTGCGTCCATCACTTGAGATTTAAGATTCAGTTTATATGTCTTTTGTATTTCAGAAATTGAACTGGCACCCATAACCTCTCCAAACCGGTTATGCATGGTAGTAGTACTTCTCCAAATCAGTACCTATATTCAGGTGAGGTTCTAGGCAGGTACTAACTAGGTCCTTACTAAATGTTTTTTGCAACAATATTATTCCCTATTCTATAAATATTTACTAGAAAAATTGCATAGGTAATATAATAACAATTGTAAAAGCATATAAAATCATGCTATTTATTGTATATTGTGGTCCATTTCCTGATAAAATGTATAATCTCGTCGCATTTTTCAGTTAAACACGAATCAATAAAATCTAAGATATGATGAACAAAAATAGCTATTAGGAGACAAGTCGTTCAAATTCGTGTTAGAATTTCGATTGTTCTCCGATCCCAAGATTCTTGACATTGTCATTTTTTGGGCAGTGGGGTGTTAAAAGTGCATAGAATGCTGATTCGAATGCTGTTAACACAATGGTGGTGGATGCAAGTTTTTTACTGCTTACTCTTTTAGGCAACTGAAGCCATTACTGAAAACCAAAGAAAATACGTATCACGCTATATAACACTGGGGGTTCTCGGACTTTTGTATATACAAACTTACTTACCTATATAGGTAAGTAAGTCCTACAGAAAAAATCAAAATAAAATCAAATGTGCTTTGGAAGTTCATGTAGCTAAGTTTGGTAAAATATAATAAAGGTTAAATAAAATATATATAATTATGTAACCAGAACATGTATCATTAACAACGTAACACAAATGTTGTATAAATGAATTGTTCGTCTAGCTTACTAGTATCTTTGATGTAGGTAATCTTGTTCTTCCTTATGTCATCTGTGTTGTCAAATAAATATCTACATTTAATTAAATTTTAATTTCATCTTTACACACGGCACACCTATGCCAAGCCTAATAACAGCCTGGTTCAGTTTTTTAAGTTCATGATAAAACAACTAAGTAAGTGTAATGCCTTGTTTATAACGTTATACTGATCCAAATCATTTTTTACCAGCACACCTTTTAATGTTATTGCCAAAGATAGGTGTAAACAGACACCTTAGGCCAGGCATTGATGTCGGCAATATCACAGAACTTCATACATATTGATACCAACAAGGTGTCGACGAAAAAATACATGAATGATGCAGTGAGACCCTCCGCAGTCGCCATACAAGACGATGGAATTTTGCACAGTTAAAAACCTCAAAGTGCAAAGTTTTTTTACACGGCTGATAGCTCATTTAATTTAATGAGCCTATTTCATGATGCTACAATATACTGTAGTTTTAGTAAGTTCTTACATCTACTGCGCCTGTACGGTTATAACAACCTAACAAGTTTTTGACCAAGCAAGATAATCCAGTAACTGAGTTAGAGTTTACCTTTTGCACTTATTTAACAGAATATTAAACCTTTTACACTTAATAGAATATTATAGAGTTTAGATTTCAGATAGGATACGTCGCTGTGGGTTAATTACGACCTTCGTTAATTTGTGTATGTTAATTTTATGCTGTTGAGATACAACTTATATATTGATAAGATCATTATACTTTGCTAATAAGCAATATCTCTTTCACTTAGCATCATCAAATAAAGAATAGTCTCTGGTTCGCAAAAATATTATTAAAATAGATACTTGTATGTAACAAAGAGAAGAGCGAAAACTTTAAACTCTTAAAATGAAAACAGAGATGCCATTTTTGAACAAAACCTTATTATACCTATATCAAATAGTAATATTCAGCTTGCAGACAAAAGTGACTGTCATTATAAAATAGAAGTGATATAAAGTACTATGAGAAATGATGGTCGTAAGATAGGAAGGCGAGGCGTAGGCAGAGAGCATTGCGCGCATCCTGATATCCTCGCTTTTTTATTCGAGGGCTAATAGTCACAGAATAAACACGAGTACTATGTGCCATTGTTAGATTGTAATACAATTTATAGACAGTTTGAAGTTGTTGCACACACATTGCTCTGTGTTATCTAACCTATGAACGTTATTTTTTTTTGTCATAGCAGGCAGAGTTTGCTGGCCACTTGATGGAAAGTGGTCACCACCATGGACACCAGAGGCGTTAAAAGTATCTAAAGTAAAGTAAAAGTCGGAGCGCTGCTGGCCTTCCAGGTCTTATGTGTTTTTATTTTGAACTTAATTCTATATAAGTGCTTAATAGTTTTTATTTTTTTCTTATCAATTTATTTATTTACTTAGTTGCCATAACTTCACACAGAGAAGATTAGATTTAAATTGTATCACTGCGATATGTACATCGATTAGATTTTGTAATTATTTCAATGAAAGAAAATTATGAATTCAATCACAAGATGTTTTGTTCGAAGATAAAGATCGCGGGCGTTCAATCAATCAAATA
The DNA here is from genome assembly GCA_932527185.1 of Ecliptopera silaceata. Taxonomy (NCBI): domain Eukaryota; kingdom Metazoa; phylum Arthropoda; class Insecta; order Lepidoptera; family Geometridae; genus Ecliptopera; species Ecliptopera silaceata. Next base: position 5,825,214 of record OW052193.1, on the reverse strand, counting down.
GATTAGTTCAGTCCCATCCCACCTGGTTCCGTTGAATCGACCGACTAATCGAGAATATACAGAGTTTTACTAATAAACCATTCGTCTTGCTTATTTGTATTGATCGATCATGAAAACATCACCTAGATTTGTTTTGCAGTTATAATTTTTTATGTTTTATTTATATGACAAGTGACGCTTGTGTTTTTTTTAGGTTAGCGGAAATTGGCATGCTACCTATATACCTACTTTGGCATGGACGAAAGCATAATCGCAATAACGCATGCGTTAACATTGATCGTAAGATTCGTAAGCGATGTATATAATATGTAGCGAACTATATCACATAATAATATGTGGTGTGGCCATTAGTGAAAACCCAATGCGTTTTCGGAATTGATCTTGTATCAAACTGGTAAAGTTTTTGTGCGCACTCTTTTGATCTGTTTGCACTACTTTAACGTTTAGCGAAATTCTTTAGCAGTGTCGCAAAAACTAATTTCGCTTTGCCATGGAATATTTTGAATTTTGAAACGTGTCGGATCGAGTAAGTTTCTTTTTTGATTGAGAAGTGACAAGTTGGACGACATTTTTGAACGTCTGATCATGATCACTATGATAATATAAGATATAAGATCCATAGTGTAAAAAACATCCATAGAGTTGGAGTCTATCTATGTACCTACTTCCATATAATAATAATACGTACCAAATTAAGCCTCATATTGATTTTTGTTTAATGTTAACAATATTATGTCCAAAAAAGTTGGCTTAAACTCAATAATATTGTAGTGCCCCAACGGGGTCATGTTCGACTCTAATCTTAATTTAAGTCCTATAATTGTAACCAACATGACGCAATAAATAAATCTATCTACGATTTTCTTTTGATCCCTGAAAAGTATGACGAATAGTATCTCCCTATGGCTATCAACATGGTATAAACATTATGTGGATCGAGTATCACCAGTGTCGATCCGAAGGGTGTTTACAAAGAGCCTAAAAAATAAAGCGCTTATCGTCTTCATTGTCTATGTTGCGACAATATCTAGGTGTGCGTTTAGGGTGGCAAGGGTGTGTTTGTGCGATTACTTGTTCATGTGTGGGGTAGACTTGTGATGGTGGAACTGACGGGTGACGATTCGACCACGCCCAACTAATAATCGTTTGTTTTTACACTTGCTCCCTCATTTATTTTGATGTTTGTAACTCACTTTCATTATTGATAGAAGATAAATAGTAAGTACTTAATTTATTTTTATAATAACTCATTTATTGGATATGTTCAATTTGTTTTGAAGCTCTATTAAAAAATATATATTTAAGTTATACTGTTTATTTTTGTTTTTTAAAACTACACAAGGTTGTGGTTCGTGAATTTAACATTTTTGATAAAAAAGTTAAAAATGTAAGGTTATAAATTTAAGTAAGTATAGGTATACCAAAAAGCTTGAATTCATAAAACTAAGTTGAAATATAAAGAACAAAATCCCCTACAGGATAAAACACACACATTCACGCTTTTGTGACTATATTTTTTATACGATTTATCAATTCAGGCAGATGGTCGCTCGCTTATAAACACCTTTTGAAATGCACCCGACTATTATAGGGTTACATTATCATACGCGGAGATAAAATGGCCGAACATCATACAAATATGGCAGTTTTTTCAGCATTTATTCATAATTTAGGGTAGTTAACCGACTATCAAATATAGGTTATCAACTTCAGAGATATTTTGTTTTGATTTGCAATAAATTGTATAATTTTGTATTGGATAAATGTTTTTCACTGTAAGTACTTTTCACAGAAACCCGTCAAATCACCGATATTTTTTTTTATATGAATGCATTTTTTATATTATTTTACAAAGATACAATAATATGTAGGTACACTTTGATCAAGCATATAAGTATGTATTAAAACAAGCTGCCTAAACGATATTGGAGTGAAATTTGTGCATGCAAGTACTATTTAGACTGTGGTTTGGTCTGCACTCGACGGCACAATACAGCGGGGTCCAAGAAGGGTTCCGCATTGTTTGCAAAATATTTTGAAAGCGTCATTTTATACGGCGTATTAGCCAAGCAGTGCGTTTGATAGTCGGGGCCTGGGGCACGGGACCCGGGACCCGTCTTCGACGGTGCAATCGTATCATTATTAGGGTATTGTGTTCACTGCTTCTTGTTTACCCCTGGTTCATCACCACCCTAAAACCAGCGTTGAAGTGTTTACAATGAGCGCATTGAATATTCAATATGGATCAATGGTTTGAGGTATAGTTAGGTATGTCATCCAAGGTTTGGCATGATAACTACAGAGTATAATAGGTTTCAAATCTATCATTCTATCTCTCTTCTATTCTATCTAAATCTATCATGTTTAAAAATTTATTTTAATTTATTGAAAATGGTTATTGACGTATCTAAGTTACATGTGACATGTCTACCTAAAGATAAATAAAGATTATGATTATGATTCATTCTTAACTCTCTCCTATGATTCGAAAATCTGTAGCCTAGAATAGAAGTGCTATCTCTTTTTGTCGCCAAAGACTTGTTGAGATAAAGTAAAAGATAATCAGGAAAATACCTTTGGCTTGTATTTATAAATATTTAAATTAATAGGTTTGAAAATTAAATAATGATTTGAAATATTGTTCTAACATTTAATTATATTCGTTTAAAAATATTCATGAATAATAAAAAAACCCGTTTTTGTCTTTGCTTAGAGAATGTTGTAGTCAACGGGCTATTAAAACTATCATTCTAGTATTCTAAATTTAAATAGAATGTATTATAGTTTTCAGTGTTATTATGTCTATATATATATATGTAGGTGACATATAGACACTATAACACTTATTTTAACAAGTATTTTATAAATAAGAATGTAAAATAAAAGATATTCGTTCTTTTTATGTAGGTTTCAGTCTGTCTGTGGATTAAAAAAAAATAAACAAAGTTCAAAAGAAATTAAAATTTGAATTGTGGCAGAAAAGCGAGTGACATATAATGAGATAAAAGTTTCTTCAATAAATAAATAAAATAAAATAATGAAGAAGTTAATAAAATTAAAAAACCGAAGGTTAAGGTTAATTTAGCAATTAAGCTTTAGAAATTAATGTATATTATATCTAGTAATTTGAGCTATTAAAGTTTGCACATGATTATTGTTAGATTATTGGTAGAATTCCGTCATAAGTAAGTAGTTGGACTGAAGTACCTAAGTAACAGTGTGAAATCGTAAACATAACGTATTTAAAACACACTGCGCTGTAACGCTGCAACGTTCGCCAGCAAACCTGATGTTGACGCGCAGTGTATCTAACATACGTCACTGTTTCGATATGTTCACGATTGTCACATTTATTCAAACACCCCCCGCATAACTTCAGATTACCAAGTTTTGATGTTGTGTAAAATTATAAACGCTGATTAATATTTCGCTATTCAAATGATAAGATTGCATACTGTAACACTTGTTTTTTTCAAATGTTACATTAATTGTGAATAAATGTGTCATGTTTTTATAAGATCATAAGTGGAAATAAAGTAATTGTTGTGTTGTGGGCGGATTCGCCCGCGGGTCTGACGCGTCGCGCGCTAAGCCCTCCCTCGGGGTATTTGGTTATTGTCTTGTTTATTTCGCAATCACCTTTAATAGCTAATAAAAGATTTGACCACGACATAATTTATAATATATTGGACAGGTCGGGCAATATATTCAGTTATATTGAAAACGCTTAAGGCGACCTTGATTGATTCCTTTCGGCGGTGAATATCTAACGCGGAACTTTAAAATAATTATTCTATGGCGCGAAATTAGGGATACTGACATTTTGTCCATAACTGAATTTTGTAATTAAAAAAAGAAAGAAAGAAAAATAGTTCATTAACCCATAGGAATACATAAAAATAACAAGTAAGATAAAAATGAGCTTTTGTTCTATTAATAAACGTACCCAGTGTGAACAAGGCAGAAAAAAATTAATTTATTTATTAGATTCTGTAGAAACAATGAAATATAAGTGTAATTTACCTACTGAAAAATCATAGTACAATCAATTCAGACGCGTGTGACGTTTTATAAAGATAAGGAAGAAATAAATATTATAAAATTTATAGTAATTTTATAGTAGGTATTTATTCAAAAACGTTATCAATAAAATATAATAAGGCTACGCTACCGATGCGGAAAGTATCAAGTTACACTTGGATAATAAAAATATCAATATCATGGTGCTCGCTCGCTTTGGACCTTAAAATCATTTTTCAGATTGTTATGATACTTCCTACAAAAGTTTTATTAATAGGTACCTACCAGAAAAACAGTTGACTGAACTAAGTACAACAATAACGCAACAATATTATAACTTTAATTAGCAATTTAGCAGTGGTTTTTATGACAGATTACGCTTTTGCATCCAACCAATTAATGTCATAATGACTGACAGTGGGTCCCGTTCACCAAACTTCAAAGTTAATTTATAGCTCCCAATAAAACAATTCTTCAAACTTGCCCGCAAAAAAATCCTCTATTCAAAGGCAGAATGAGATAACAGCAGACGGGGGCACAGGACAAAAGTCCCAACGCAACACACTAAACAGTGACAGCCAGAAAAAAATATAATAAAACCATCTGGGCATACCTACTCTAAACCATAGAATTTTTGTTCCCGAAAACCGATATTTAAAGTTAAGTACCAATACTTTACCAATAACAATGCTCTAGCGTGCGAGAGAGACAAGGCATACCCGAGACGACGGAACTGGACATTTTAATTTACGATCTATTTTTTTCTAGCGTTTAAGATGAATCTTCGTCTTTTGTAATGAATTGAAATATGGAGTTCTGACTGGAAGCGTTTTTGTCTGTGCCTACTGAGAAACGGACTTCACAAGTCGATGTGGACATTTATAGGATGCCCGTTAGCTCTTGTTTATGCTGTGGATCGCGTTACAAGGATATTCTTTGATAACAGTTTGTTGTCTCGTGTCATTGTGTCAGATGGGTTATTGTAGAGGCGTGCTCGGATGTGTCGTAACAGTGGGCCTCCGTGTGACCGCAGCGCGCTCACCGGGGGTGGCTCATTATGGATTAATGAGAATTGAAATGTTTCACAAGTCACCGACAGTCTGAACAGCGATGACATTTTATATCTATATCAGTGCTATGTTCGCAACAAAAAAAAGCAACTTTATAGAATAGGTTATAAATTAAACTCACCAGTATGCGTTCTTTTGTGTATCTTGAGGTTTTCTGATCTTGCGAACACTTTGCCGCATCCGGGGAAAGGGCACGGGAACGGTTTTTCTCCAGTATGGACGCGAATGTGGTTCACTAGCTTGTATTTCGCTTTGAAAGGTCGTCCGTTCCTCGAGCAGCCCTGCCAGAAGCATGCGTGCGTCGTGCACTCCGGCCCGCCGACGTGCTCCACCGTCAGGTGCGTCACTATCTCGTGCATGCTGGAGAACAGTTTGTTGCAGAGCTTCCTCGGCGGCGGCTGCTCGGGGTCCTGCCACTGGCACCGCATGTCGCGGCGCGGCGGCGCGCGCACGTAGCGCAGGAAGGCATGGGGCGCGTGCGCGTGGCTGTGAGGCACCAGCGGCGCCGCGCCCTGGTAGTGCATGTCACCGCGCCAGTCCCAACTCTGCTCGATGGGCTGCTGCGGGAACAGCTCGCCGCAGCCTCCATACTCGCGCAGGTAGCCCGGCTGGTAGGAATGCAGCGGGTACGGCTGGTAGTGAGATGGGTGGTGCGGCGGCGGCGGCGGCGGCGGCGGGTGCGGCGCGGCGGCCCCGTGCTGCGGCCGCACGCCGCACCCCGGCTGCGGTGACATCTTCAGTCCATACGAGGCGAGGTGAGCGTGGTTCGTCTCTAGAAACGCATTCATGGCGGGGGTGGCCGACGCCGGCGCATAGCCCCATTCGCCCGCCACCATCCACGCGGCGGGCGCGGCCCGCGAAAAACGTCGTCGCTAATTGTGCCGCTATCTACGGTTACCGATTCTTGGCTTTGCACGGCTTCACCACGTCATGTGTATCGATGACTTCTTGATAAAATAAGTGGCTTCACACTCTGTAACAAATAAATATTGTAAATCTGGGTTCATATGTAAGCAATTATTTATACCTGTGCCTGATTCAAAACCTTAGCTGAATATTCGAGACAAATTTTAAAACATTTCTCAAAATAATAACACGCATTCAAGCAACCATAACCGAAGATGAACATTTATTTATAATAAAAAAATTGTGAGCCAGGTACTTTTGGACATTAAATTAAAGTGTGGGTAAATTTATAGGACACTTTTATACGGCTGAGACAAAAATTTCGATTGTATTCGTGTATATTTAATTTTAGTTTATTTGTTAGGCTGGTTCCAATCTCTTTTATGGCCGAGGTTTAGCATCGATAATTTATTAAAATAGTTTTATGAATGATAAAACCTGTTTGAGCATAGATATCATGCGACAGAAGGACGAGGGCTTTATTGCTACTTCGCGTCCCTTTATAATTATTTTACCTCGGCCTCTACCTGGCAAAATTAAACTGATCACCACCATTATACATTTTCTTTAAGTACAATATTTTTAAATCAGATCTTGAACGAGTAATAAAATATTCATGATAATTTTATAAAACTGTTTTTGTTTCCACATAACATCAACAACTTGTTTGCTAATTTCAATTTAGTATTTTAATTAAAATTAAAATCGTCTTGAACGGTTTAGAAACAGATTTTTTTTATATTACACCCCGCATACAGTGCAAATCTCCAACAACTGTCAATCAAGACAACTGTACTTTTTGTGGGCGTCTAACATAATCGCATTAAACTCGAATAATGTTGTTTATATATTGTTTAAAACACTTCATCGTGCCGTGGAGCGAAGGCTCTACCTGGGTGAAACAATGTCTCTTTTCAGATTTCCATCTAATCTGTACATTATCTACTGGCTTCCCGCAGCGCGGCCGCTCCAGCACAAAGCAACGGGTTGACAGATCTGTACAGACAGTCATCGGTCAATAGGATTACAAAATCACAATTTTTTTAATTAACTCAAAGCATTCTCAGCTTTATTTACTTGCAAAAATGCACATCAACAATTTGAACATCTGCAGTTTTTTGGATACAATGTTGCAGCTGTCGTTTTGTACAGTTTTAAGGAATTAGCTCTAATCTCGTTAGATGAGATGATTCTGTTGGTTTCACAGCGGTATAAAAAATTGAGAAAAAAGTATTTTGAATACCAACATGAACACAAAAAATAAAGCCTCATTTGATAAATCACTCAGAAATTTACAATTTTTTGTCAAATTCAGTTTGAGCTTTGTTTCACCAAAAAGTAATGCTGAGCATTTTTGTCGCATGTTTTTAATTCAAGAAAATACATAATTTGAATTCAATATAGGTACACCTATGACTCAGGCACCATATACATCTTTGATGCATTCAATAGTAGATAATACGTATGTGTTTACAAAACAGTTTTTAATATTTTTAGTACTTTGAGGTCAGTGATCAAATCGGTGTTTATGTAGTAAACCTACTTTTTTTCAAAGGTTTGCCCCTTTGCATTTGCATTTAAAAAAAATCTACTCAAGTTCGGTGACAAATGGCAAAGTCATTAAATATGTCAAAATATTTTATTGCTTCTTACCATTAGAAAAATAGATTAGTCTTAATGATTTTAATGAATAAAGCAATGCATATACAAAATAATGGACAAATAATCAAAAGATATCAAAATATTCAAGATTCTCAGATAGAGCAGTACCTAAGTACCTAGGTACATTGATTTTTATTGTTTTGTCATCTAATAAGTTATTTTCCCGCCAATTATGCATGATTGCATTGATTTTGATTGAAGTTTAGCACATGTTATTAGTTAGTTTTCATTTTTTTTGTTTGGAAAAATGTGTTTATTGTTTTCAATAATAGAATAATTAGTCAAATATTTTTGAACTAAGTATGGAATTTGTGTCAATGTATTGGTAAATATTTTAACTAGTTGGGTTAGTCTATTTTTGACAGCATAGTATAGCACTAGTGGGTACATGGACATCATGAGAGAGTGATAATAAATGCGCAACCTATAAAAAAAATATGATTATTGCTAATATGTCATAATACTTGTGACATATTTACATTTATCACATAAGCAAACTGCATGCATTAAAATACTAGAATAACACATATAAATGCTAGAATATAAGAAACAAATACATATTATCTAAATTACTGTAGGTAAACTATTATGGATGCTTTGATTAAATTTAAAATAACACCTGATAATTAAAATTATATACAATATTGATTACAAAATCAAAGCATATAATTTGATTTTTTTATTAAATTCTTTTTAGGCTTTTAGATAAAACTAGTCCGTCGGCTATAATAATTTGCGATGCTTTTCTAAACTTGCAAGTTATTTAAGCGTGTATGAAATATCTTCAGGTTTTCATATAGGTATTCATTAACTAAATCCCAGAGTACAACATTTTCAAAATACCAGTAAATATTATCATTAATAGCAAAATTTGCATTCATTTGATGTATGTATTATTCATGGACATTTCACACATCACACTTTAGTCCCAAACTAAGCAAAGCTTGTACTACTGGGAACTAGATTGCTTATTTATTGTAAATACATACATAGAATAAATAATAACACCCAGATACAGAACAAATATTTATGTTCATCACACAAACATTTGCTGTGAGTGGGAATCAAACCCATAGCATGGAAGGTAGAGCTACTACCAACTGAGTCACATCTCAGCCTGTCGAACCTTTAAAAGAGCCAAGAAGTAATAAATACTCATTTGAACAACACTTATATCTAAATTAGAGTGAGCTTTTATTAAATGTTGAATATAGATTATAATTTTATTATTATTATTCAGCCATTATCGTCCCACTGCAGGGCAAAGGCCTCCCTTCCCTCCTTCCACTCTTTGCGATCTAATGCAATTACAGGCCACGTGCTTAGATGCGAGTCCAGCTCGTCCCGCCATCTCATCCTGGGTCTTCCACGTCTTCGCTTTGAATGTCGAGGGATCCACTCTGTGGTTTTCTTAGCCCATAAATCATCGGGCATGCGACAGATGTGTCCGGCCCAGTTCCATTTTAGGCTGGCGGCTTTCTGACCAACGTCAACGATGTGTGTTTTGGAGCGCAGGATACTGTTCCGCACGCGGTCGGACAGTTTCACGTTTAAAATACTGCGCTCCATGGCTCGTTGGCATACCCCGAGGGCGGATTTTTGATGTTTTGTCATTGACCAAGTCTGAGCACCGTAAGTAAGGATGGGAAGAATGCGTACGTCCATGAGTTTCCTTTTTAGGGTAAGTGGTAGATTCCCCTTCATCAGGTCTTTCATTGACCAAAAGCTTTTCCAGGCGTTTTCTGTGCGTCTGGTAATCTCTTTTTCTGTTCTGGCCTGGAAAGACACTGTTTGGCCAAGGTAAAGATACTCTTGGACGTACTCAATCTCCACACCTTCCACATCTACTGCGCGCTTCATGCTGTTAGTCATAAGCTTGGTCTTTGACATATTCATCTTCAACCCCACCTCGAGGCTAGCGTTGTTAAGTTCGTTGATCATCAAGCCGAGTTCAGACGCTGAGGAGGAGAATAGAACGATGTCGTCAGCAAAACGGAGATTGGATAACCTATTTTCACCGACGACAATTCCTCTTTCTTCCCAAATATTTGCCAAATTCCTAAAGACCTGTTCTAAGGTGGCCGTGAAAAGTTTAGGAGATAGCGGGTCTCCCTGTTTCACTCCTCGCTGGATACGGAAAGATGGTCCTACAGTGTGCAGCTTAATAGCAGCTGTGCTGTTGAGGTAGATGTTGCGTAATAAGTTAATGTAGGTGGGTTCTATATCTTGATTTTCTAGAGCTTCGAATATTGAGTTGTGGTGGAGGCTATCGAAAGCTTTGGAATAGTCTATGAATGCAAGATAAAGTGGCAAATTATATTCGAGGTGTTTTTCTATTATCTGATTTAAAGATTGGAGATGATCGGTAGTACTAAGTCCGCGTCTGAATCCGGCCTGTTCTGACGGTTGGTGCATATCTAATTGGCCAGTGATCCTATTTTCAATAACCTTGACGAAAGTTTTGTAGAGGTGTGAGACAAGACTAATGGGTCGATAATTGCCAATTGCAGATTTATCGCCCTTTTTATGAAGTAAAATTATATTGGAATGACAGAAATCATTGGGAAATGTACCGGTCTTTAAAATGGAGTTAAACAAGTTTGTGATGTAAGGAAGGAGAGATGTTTCGCCTATTTTTAGGGCTTCGGTGGTAATACCATCATGACCTGGGCTTTTATTGTAATTCATGCTCATGAGAGCACGATGTACTTCTAGGCCTGTAATCGTGTCGACATTTTCTGAGCAAGAGTAAATTGTAGGAACCGATTGGCGGTTCACATCATTCTCCGTGTAAAGTTCTTTATAAAAATTTGTGCATATGTTTAGTATTTTTGTTCTATCGCCTTGCTTCACACCATTGCTGTCCCTAAGGTTTCCCATAACAGCATTTCCTTTCTCTGTACCTCGAATAGCTGATTTCAAATTGCGGTTTCTTTCTAAAGCGGTTTGTACTAGATTAACATTGTATTTTCTAATATCTTTGCGGATGCTTCGTTTTACGGCTATATCTGTAACTTTATATTCGTGGGAATACATAGTGAGTTTTTGTCTTCCTTCAATAAGTGACTTTGTTTCGACGCTGAGTTTACTACTTTTATTTTTAGGTTTTGTAAATTTTTGGCTAGCCATTTTAATGCTTGTATGAATATTGTTATACTGTATTTGAACATCTTCTGATTCTAACAATGGGAGTGAATTGAAACTGTTTTTTAATTCAAGAATAAAATGGTCTTTGTTGTTTAGTAAGCTTAGTTGATCTATACGTTTGATGGAACTTTTAACAACTTTTAAACGATTTATTTTAAGATCTAATTTTAGAGATATACGCAAAGGTCGGTGATCGGAGCTAAATTTAAAGTTATTTATTATTTCAACATTGTTTATTATTCGTTTGTCAGAAGATAAGCAGAAATCAATTTCATTTTTGGTGGTTTTATCAGGCGAGAACCAAGTCCACCGACGCTGGGGTTTCTTATAGAAATAGCTGTTGCTGATACTTAAAGTTTGACCGAAAGCAAACTGTAAAAGTCGAGTGCCACGCTCATTTCGGTTTCCTAATCCGTAGGGGCCAAGTATATTGTTGCTGTCTGTATCCTGTCTGATACCTAATTTTGCGTTGAAATCTCCTACGACCATCGTCCAGGTACCTCTGTGATCATCGCAGGCTTTATTGAGGAGGTCATATAGATCTTCGACCTCTTCATCTGGATGCGTAGAGGTTGGTGCATATACCTGTATGATAGTGAGTGTCTTTTTATCTGTTAAATTGAATTTAATGAGAGCTAATCTATCTGAGATGGGAATAAATTCATGAATGTGATTTTTCCATTTCTTAGCAACAAGAAAACCCACACCATTACGGCTACTTTCTCCGACGTAGTAGAAAATGTTGTCGGTACGTTCGAGAATTTCTTCTCCCTCTCTTCTTACTTCTGAGAGTCCAATGACATCCCACTTTATGTGTTGTAATGCGTTTTCCAGTTTGACTAAACGCTCTTCGGTGCGAAGAGTCCTAGCATTAAATGTAATGATGTTAAGTTTTTCGGAGTCCTTTTGACGAGCCATAGTTGTTTGACAGTTGAACCTCGCTCGGTGATTGTATGCGCCCCATGCTCCAGAGGACACCCTCCTACTGTCATCGGCGGTAATCCCGCTGGAGACGCCGAGCACTGGGGGCCTGTTTCTTTGAGTGTACATCATAATTAAATAAAAAAAAAAATTAAATAACATAGATTATAATACATTAAATAAATATAATAAACATATTATGTATAATGTAAAAAGAAATATAATACTAGTCGGGTTACTATAGATAACTATTCTATATTACCGCAAACGTCATGTTAGCTGTTTCTCATTAAAAGAAAAGTAAAGCTTAACCAAAGTTCATTAGGTACATAATTATGCATACATAAGCATTAAATAGCATATACTTTAACAGACATTAAATTAGGAACAGAATATATTGTTTATAATAAGATCATTGTGCTGAAATAGAGCAAATACACAATGGGATTTCGGCCGCCGCGCCGCCGGAAAATATTGCGTCGGAAAAATTATATGCGCGTTTTTCTATTAGATGTACCAACGCAGCTATTGTTTTTAGATAAAAATCTATTAAACATGATTAGTTTAATATAATTAAACCTACGCGTTATCACAACAAGGTGAATAATAGGTAAATGTGTGGTTTATTTTTAGTAGGTACTTTTTCTGCATTTTATACAGGTTTTTTGTATTTTTTAGGTGAGTATGCGCGTAAAATATTTTCTTGTTATCTTATTATATGTCATTTAAATTTCTGTATATTTTTCAAATTTAATTTTTAAAAAATGTATCTACAGAAATATTACAAAGGTATTCTAAAGATACAGCCTATTGATAAATTCAATTGGAACGTAACATAGGCAACATAATTAAAGCTAAGAAAATCGTACAGCATGTGGCTCACCTACCTGACACTTGTCAACTTGGACTTCGTTTCTGATGAAATTGTGTAAACACAGTAACTCACAGTTCTAACAAGCACAGAAAAATATCAAAACACTTCACTGAACTATATAATGGTGCGTATAGAAAATATAATTTCAGTATCCTCATGAATATAGTAATAATTTCTTATCACAGATAGGCACGTCGCTATAACGGTCTTATTTCAGTTTCACAGTTAAGAAGCATCAATTGTTTTTTGGGATAAATGTCACGGATTTTTTCCCGAAATGTTGAAAGGCTTCGCGACGTGTGTCCTCCGACTCCGCTGAGACTCTCAGCATGACTGCGGGCTCCCGCGTCGCCGCCCCTCGCCACAGCCGTCATACTGCTTCTTAGAAAATATTCTGCTTGGAGCCGGCGAAGGCGCGAACGCAGCCCTGCGAGCGAGGCAAGGGCGGGACGCACCCAACTTTTTCACCCAATCCATCGCTTCGGTCGGTAAACCACAACACCCAACCATCTCCCTCTAACTTGAGCGGTAAACGAACAAAAGAAAGAGAAAGCAATGTTAAGCGAAGCTTGTGCGGAGAATAACGAAGAAAACTTCTTTGTATGGGTGTCGTAATGTGTTCACTTTATCAGATTTACGTTGAAAGCTCGCTGTTAGCTTCGAGGGCGCCACATCGAGGCTTCCTATCTGATGTACTGCCTTTTCCGTTGGTGTAAAAGAGATGGGAGATCACCGGGAAATGTTTTTGCTAATGTATTTTCCTGTGGGAAGGAAAACACATGTTGTCGCTTTTAATTTAATACGCGTCACGCTGCGAGTCGTGTCGCGCTTACAAGCTCTACGAAAAATACTTTTCGATAAATTTTATAAGAAATAATACGTTGGTTACTGTTGTAAGTAGTTAGATATTATCTAATATATATATTACTGTTTAAAGCATTTTATTTCATAATAGTAAGATAGGCGTAGTGTGACCATTAAATTAATTGATTGAAATGAAATAAATTTCGTTAAAGGTTTAATTTTTTTATTTTAAAAATACCGACCAATTCGCACTGTAGTATCTAATTGACAAGAGTTTTAGTTCATTAGTACCGATTCGTTTTGGTTCACGTTAATAAATATTATTATAAGGACTCAGTCCTAAATGATTTATAAAAACTAAAATTACGACGCCAGATATAAGCCTTTGTTTTATGATCTACATTTTAATATATTGTTGAAACTCAAATAAAAATTACTCTAAAGTCAAAACATACTTTTTTCCCTAATTACTATAAAAAAACACGTTCTTAATTAAGATTCTAAAAGTGTAATAAGTGTAAGTAGGTATAATAGATTTTAAATTCCATGTTGACGTAAGTATATTCTTAATTATTGTAATATAAATGCAAAAGCTCACGCTCTACTAAATTGGTTCAACTTAGTTCATAGGCCCGTTTCACTGTGTTGGTAGACCGGGTATAGGTAGGTACCTACTATAAAAAAAACGTATGTTGTAGATTTTGAGAAGTATGAAAAAAAAAGTGCCAAATATATAGGTCGAGAGAAAAAATCGAATGAAGTCAAATCTAAATTATTTTTTTTGTTTTCTGTCGAAAAAATGTATATCGTAAACACTACGCAAATGAAACGAGGGCTGCTAGGCGCTGGTTACCTGAAACCCAAATATTATTTATCCAGTATTTATCAAGGATCATTTAAAATCGTCTTTTATATTAGGAAATTGTATGTGCCAGTTCCACGCGATCAGACACTAGAAGAACAGACAAGAACGGCCTGGTTCTTACACTTTTGTATCATCCTTTTGAAAGTCTCAGCCTCTGAGTGAATGGTTTTGAGTACTAACACTTACTTCTCTGTGCCCTAAGCTGGCACGCCTTCTAGTGACGACGGATTGGCCACTGGTGCTTCAACTAACGGGGGCGGAGGGCCACATGCTTTTATTTTATAAACATTATTATCAACCGCAGCACGAACGTGCGTGATTAATTTAATATATTTTTATCAGGATTCCTCTCACGCTATCTAGTTTTTGCAGTATTTACCGTATTAGGTTTTAGAAAAATCTACTAGTTTGCAGAAACGTTAACTTACATTTTTATGTCATTAAGTTAAACAGTAATTTGTTATAATGTATACGTTAAAAAAGTTTATTTATACAAGCCAACAAATAACTATAACTAGACAATTTCTGTACTTTTCGCATATTTCAATCATTATCTAATCATTAACGGTCTATCTTATAAAAAGATAGCGCAAACTTGATGTATTGATTACCATACGTAAATGATGACATAAAGACAATGCTAACTTTTTATATGATAGGGGGCAAGTCGTTAAAATACCTCTGGTACCTTCGTAATTGGTGTGCGCTAACCCTAAACTTTACCTAAAGCTTGGTGAATCAAAATGTATCTTGTATAATCCACACTTGCGATACTTATTCGTATCTGTCATTCGAGACTTTATTTCATTTTAGTAATACATTTTAGTAATTTATGTATGTCCTAAACATATATTTTACCCCTATACTTTATTCAAAATGGAGTACAAAATAATCAAATATCAGTAATAGCAATAATAAAAACGCACAGTCGGCATCCAGGTTAAATTGCACCACAAAGACCCCTGGCAGCATGTTGCGGGTTCGTAGGTATTTTAAAATAACGTTATTTGTACGGGTGTTTTTCGGGAGTGATGCTAGCTACAAATTACCATGGACAATACCTCCGCGGGACACCGCCATTATTGAGTGCAGCAAGCAGATGGCGGACTGAGGACCCCTGCTTATAAGCAAAATAAATTTAAAAAATTGCTTGTAATTATTGCTAAATTAATAAAGTATGAAGGTTTATTCTAAATATCTAGTAGCTTTGATTTACCTACTGAACTTTTTTTGTTATTACATTTTACAGCAAATCACCGTACAGCTTGGTGCCAGAGCCTGTGAACGCCAGACCTTCGTTATTTTATAAGGGCTGAAAGTTTGTCAGCGGATGCTCCAAACATAGGTAAGAACGATGGTACATTATGAAGGTATGGTCATCGTGGCTTTGTACACGGTTCTAAAGATGTGTGAAAACCGCCCTAATTACGTCAAAGTAAAAATATTGATTTTTTTTGGTTTTACCTTCAAAAAGTTATTAAATATACATCTTTCAGTGCTAGACACTTTACATATGTAGTTGAAATACCGTGCCAGACACTTTTTATGTTTCTGTACGTTCATAATCTGTTCTTACTCTATCGGAGAAAAAATAAAAAAAAAAACAATAAAATAACGAAAAGTATTGCGGAAAATTGTGGCCATAGTTTGCCCACGCTCTGTTTAATTCACTGTTAAAACTCCGGTTTGACCGGAAACTATCTTGTTTCTCTTATTTCTGTGCGAATGAACCAAATAAATTTATCACCTTTAAAGATTTATTATAAATATATTAATTAAACTCTCTTCTTCTTTAAATCAATATATATTTATTTAAAAAGAAGAGAGAAAATATTTACCGTGTCAGTCTGATTTTCGACGTATTTATTGTATTTAGCATTGCCTAGTTGATAAATAAATTACTGTTGAGTTGGCCAAATAGGTACCTACTAAACTAATCTAAAACAGTTGGAGCATCGACACAATAAGCAGTCGATAAAAAAATATTGGCATTTATAAAACTCTAATTAATCTGTCAAACAAAAATAACATCGCAATAAAACTTTATAATCGACCACTGGTTGTAATTTAACGCATCATCAAATTAGAAAATAACGTCTTAATATACTGCAATATGATAGTACCTATTGCAAGTTGAACGAAACCAGTTCAATATTCGTCGTCTGCTAAGAACAAACTTTGCCATTCAGAGGGCTTCAAACGAATAAATGTAACAATCTTATACGTAACGTATTTAAGAAATACTGCGCGCTAACGCTGCAACGTTCGACGGTAACGCTGATGTTGATACGCAATGTAACTCAAATACGTCACTGTTCTCATCATCATAATACAACGTAGCAGATGAGATATGATACGTTACTTAGTCTAATATGTTTTGTAAGTATATATTTTAATAAGTCTCAATAAAATATGTCTTGTTTTTTTTCATGACACCTAGTACAAGTTAGTGCTGATATTAGCTATGGTGTGAGTAATACGATAAAAACAAACTTTAATTGGTAGTTCGTTGATGTCTAATACTAGGTAAAACATGCTACGGCGTAGCATTGACCCATGTACATTATGTGATATAGCTATTTATTACAAAGTATTTGACAGGCCTCGCAGCTCAGTTGGTAGTAGCTCTGCCTTCTATGCTATGGTCGTGGGTTCGATCCCCAATGTGACAAAATGTTTCTGTGATAAAAATATTTATAAAATATTTGTTCTAGTCTGGGTTACTATGTATTTTAAGTATATTTACACAAAAAAAATTATAAGTATTCTATCAGCAATCTAGTTCCCTTAAAGGTACATACCTTGCTTTGTTTGGGACAAGTAGGTATAATGTGTGAATTGTCAATGAATATTAATTATATTTATATACCAACCTTAAACTAGTGGGGTGTTATACCAAATCACGTATAACACAATAAACTTCATTAGTCAAAATATAAAAAAACACCTGTTCACCTCTTGGCCCTAACTGTACAGTAATTAATTCGAATCGCAGCAGAAATCCGTCGAGCGATGACTATTGATATCTCGCCTTTACCTCGCCGACACAATCGAATACGATCGACTTTTTGTCACGATCATTTCGATCGAATTCGATTCGGACTTAATGATTTTAAACTCTTCATGTACTTGTACTTTTACAGTCATCTTAATAGGTTTAAACAGTTACAACTTTGGTGGCACATCCTGGATGGATTTTCTATTCTATAATAAAAAAAAACAAAAAACATGTCTTTAAATGAAGAAGAACCACGACATATAAAGCGCTCGGCACTTGTTTATTTGCTTTTTTTTTTGTATATTTTTTTTATTTGGTTAAGGTTGCTTTTAGTTTACCTTTTATGCAGCTGAAAAAATATCGGCACTAAAGCGTCTCGTTACCATTTTCATTTTATTTGGATATATCAAAACTGTAAATCGAACCCATTAATAATTCTAGGTATATTAAAGTATATTAAAAGTTAAACGGTGTACAGAAATAACGCTACACATATGACAATTGAAACGGCCACAAAAAACATGTGACAATCAAAATAGGCTACAAAAAGCTCATAAAAAATCATTAATAAAACCTTTCTCATATAACCTTGGTGAAAAGTTTAAAGTGGTCATCTTAAATTAATTCGCATGCACGGAATCTATTCCACCCCTGTGGAGTCATCATGAAAGCGTACCGAGGAAGCTAAATGACTACACACTCGTAAATACAACATACTGGTCTTTTGTACATGGTTTTGCTTGCAGGCTTCAATCCATTATGACATAAAAACATAATACATACTTAGTGAAATAAATAAATATGAAATTCAGCATCTGTCCGCGACTTATTCATCCTTTAAACTTGTAATATCTGGACTAGAATATAAAAGAAAATAAAGTAAAAAATTTAGCATTACAGCTGAGACGTAATTGAGAATCATCCAAGAATCAAAACAAAAAATCGAAACTTTCCCATTTTAATAGTACGGATGAAATTATTGTTATAATAACTACAGTCAAAATACAAATAAAGCATGTTTCCTAATCCTAACAGTTGTTTGACAAACAGACGAACCCTTTTGGTTACTTAAACAAGAAATAATAATTTAATATGCCATTTGCTGCAGACCAAATTGAGCAATTTATACGCGTCTCGGCCGTGACTTGCCCGTTTGGCCGTGCGTGTGCGCATTATTATTAAAATATAATAAATATGCTTTGCAGACGTATCTAGATGAAGTATGGAAAACAAACTGTTGGTGCGATTTTAGGGTTCCGTATCTAAAGCGTAAAACGAGACCTTATAACTCCGCTGTCCGTCTGTCTGTCTGTCTGTGTGTCTGTCCGTCTGTCACCGGCTGCAGCTCATGAACATGTAGTAAGACAGTGAAAATTTTCAGAGATTCATGTTGCCGCTATAACAACAAATACTAAAAAAGACGTGTGGCACTCGGGGACTGCCGCGGTAAGGCTATTGCATAGCATTTTTGCTCGCGCTGGGTTTATAGGTACAATATAATGACTACTTATATTTAAAAGTGAAGTTACCTAGGTAAGTAGATTATGTAGGTACTCCAAAAATGTTGTTGGAATGTCATGATTTATACGCAGCAGTTTTTCGTACATTATGACTTTTTGGCTGGGTTTTGTTTGCAAAACTTATGGTACGAGAAAAGACAGTGGCAATTGCTACTAAACTTTACCCGGTAGTAGGTACCCGTGCGTTTATTATATTATATTATATTATCTTATTGTTTTATTAATAAAAGAGAGTTTATATGGTTCTTGTACTTTCAATAAAGAAGCCGAATATTATTGCTTGTTCGCTGTGAAAGACGAGTTTATGTGAATCAATTAATTTGTTCTTAAAATTAAATACGGTAACGATGATATAGTTTATAACCAAGGAAGTTATAGAGTAATAAAATATTTACAGTTATTTTTTAGAGCTGTGCCAAGGATAGTTTTATAAAATTAATTATTTATCCAGTATTATTAAAGTTTTAAGTAGGTATATTCGATTTATTGGTTGGGTACTACGTTTAGGTACAAAGCGATTTCAAGAAATCGATACCTAACCTATCGATTTTTTACTCGATACAATTCATTGTGTTCGTCTATTATTTAGGTAGATATTTTAATCAAGGCGATCGATTGTTACACATCTGTATAAAAGAAGGTAATTAATAATAAGAGATCGACAGACCGCGGCGGTGTTGCCCCATGCCACACAAAAAAACAAAAATGGAAATGAAATGGAACGATTTGAAACGGACACGATGTAAAACGATGGGTTTTATTCGTAAGCCCTTTTTGCCTTTCGAATCGTATTTTTGATTATTTGCGGTATCAAATCCCGAAAACGGCAAAAACACGAGATCAAATAAACAAGTCCCCAGATATCCTCAAATCGAGTTTTTATTTCTTGATTCATCAATAAGCAATGATTGACACAAATATTGATACGGTATGCCCTTAATTTATTGAAGTGTTTTTCTCATATCGATCTCGTTAGCTTTATTAACCGCACGCGCACCCAGATACATACAAAATACATTTTTAGTTTTAAAGATAAGTTTTTAGCAACATATTTCGTTTTGATTGCCTTCTCCATGAAAAGGAAGTTTTTACGGTTAACTTAGCATTAAATTAATATTTGTTGAAGTTTTCTCATATTCCGTACTACATCAAAGTATTACATAAAAAAAACTAAATCAACTACCTAGCAACATTTTCAATGCATCTAATCGCTATAAATATACACTTACTTAGACTGTGTCAGAACAAAAACTAGTCAAAGTCACCGCCCCGACCACGATCCATGGCGACAAATTGCTTCACCAAAATAAACTAAACGTTCCAAAAAAGGCTGATCACGAGAAACCAATCCACGACTAATAGGTCGTTTTACAGCGTACTTACCCATATTCTAACTAAACGGTACTCGTATCTCAACACGAATAAATGTGTCAATCGAATCGAAACAGTGTCGTATTTGAGATACACTGCGCTTCAACATCAGCTTGACTCTCGAACGTTGCAGCGTTAGCGCGCAGTGTATTTTAAATACGTTACGATTGTTACATTTATTCGTACTCAGCCCTTTGTCGTCAAAAGTGTCGTAAGAGAAATACATTCAAGACACACTGCGCGGTAACGCTACAACGTTTGACAGTCAAGTTAACGTCAACGCGTAGTGTCACTCGAATATACCGCCTTTTCTATACTCTTGAGATTGTCACATTTATTTGATCCCACTCCTCAGACCAAAACTAATAGCCTAAGAGCCTGTGAACGCCAGAACATATAATTATTTCTTTATATACATTTTATATAGTAGATCTTTTAAGACCTCTTTCCGACTAATAGATGAATATCGTTTTAGACACGCGTTATATTTAGATATTTTAAAAACAGGTTAATTTTATCACTTAATTTAAAAACTATAGATAAAGATATCAGATTAAAAATTAATACCCACATATTTATTATTACCCCATTAATTTGAACACGAGTAAAAATAAGTAACAAATAGGGACAAAATAAACTAAAAATAGAAAATATGTTATCTAAATAGTCAATTACTAGTAGTACCTAATTGAAAAATATGAGTCGATTAACTTAGGTATTATTTTGAAACGTAAACACACATAAACTTGAAAAAAAAAACCTTTATTCGCTAATTTTTAATTATTGTGATGCTATAGGTAAAGTAATTAAATATAAGGCCGATTACATTAATGCGCAATGCATTTAATTAAACAATATAATGTAACGAAATAGAAAAAAAAGAAAAAGAAGTAGAGAGTAGAGGTTGGTCGCTAATTTCAGACAATAGTCTCTAGGTCCGTGGGGTACCGAGGCCCACCGCGTATTCAAAATTATTTCTGGGCGTCTAGTCGAAGCGACGCGTGACCCGAGGGCTGGTGAGTATCTGGCCCAGCGTATCAGCATTGCTATTCAGCGCGGCAATGCAGCCAGTGTCTTGGGTACGCTTCCGATTGGTACTGATTTGGATCAGTTGAACTATCTATAGATCGTTTGCAACGGTCTGTAGATAGCTCAACTATTTCTTATGTATTTTATATGACAATGTACATTTTGTAAATACTGTATAGTCGTAAATTTGTTTGTGAATAAAGTAATAGTGCATTAAAATTCAAATTTATTACCATCATGGTTTTTTTTATTAAGTACCTACATAATTATTATTTTGATCTTTAGATTTACAAAAATCTTATTTTTTAATTAAAAATCTTAGTTTGTTATAGGTTGATGATGATGATGATATGACATTTTTTTTTTTATATCTTCAATAGTTAATAATTACATAAAAAAAATAGTTCATCGAATCAAACAAAATATACCTAATAAAAGTTCATTCAATGTATTTATTTTTGTACAACAAGTGAATAATCAGTAACAAAGGTGAGTAATATTTATCTACTCGATCTTGCAAATTGTCTGCTGGGGTAAGGGTGCTTATCTAGATTACACCAATCAATGCTATTGAGAGGAGCCCAGAATTATGTATACGATAATTAACCTTGTTATCTGCGAAAATCAACGGAAAAAAATGACGGTAGAAAAGTGGCTCATAAGCCAACATAAAAGAGTATAATTTGAAAAGTGGATGTTCTCGATTCGATTTATTATTTTGTAAGTTACTCGTAATTTCTGCCAATTATTAGATTGTCTTGATACTTTATTGTAAAGAGGTTGTCTAACATTTTTTAGATACTCTTTTATTGTTAAAGTACCTACTACTTACTTAATCTATAATAGTAGAAAAAAAATCCTCCATTTCTTAATTTGATTATTTTCTGTTTTGTTTCCCACACCATAAACAACTAATTAATTTAAATTAAGTAATTAATTTTCGTTTATTAAGAAAAATATGTTTTTGATAAGCGTGGAAGCGATATTAGGGAGCAACCACGCCCGCGCCCGCCCCCATCCGCCTACACTACACAAGATCTATACTTTGTTTATTCAATACTAAGTATTGACGTATAGATCCTATGCTTGATCATTCCGATCAAGCAAACTCCGAAGAGGTTAGCGACCAGAGAGGACGCAAGCGTTCGTGACAATTTGCGACCTCTTTGGTCGGAAAGAGTTTTGCTGTATGCTGGATAACAAAAAAGTTTTGTGAGAAGTCATTTGAATTTAGAATTTCGACTAAGCTATCGAGAGATAACTAGTGTACTACAAGTACCTAGTAACTAATTTTGCAACTAATAATATTATAATCTTAGTTGATATGAGCGCTGACTATGATCTTGATTTGACCTTTGATAAGATATCAATACCATTTCCTATTATAAAAAGAATGGTTCTCAACGATATCGTATACTTTTTGTCAATGAAAAAAAATGCCCTTTAGCGTATAAAAGAAGTAATGCTCATAAGCAAAAGGTGCCGGTTTTATAACCCACATAAAAATGCACATTATCATGACTTAAATATTGGTTAAAACAATAAACCGAATCCTCAACTTAACTGTCGTGTAATTATTGTTTTTGATCCACTTTTTTTTGTCAATATTGAATGGATAAGATCTTTGCGTTGGAAGAGCTTTGGGATCATACCAATCCACTGACATTTTGGAAGATTGCATTGTGATAAGAGTATTGTTAGGTATTAAAACGTTTGTCATATTCGTTGTTAGAAGCCGGGTCATAGCCTTGGTAGAAAGGCACTTAAGGCTCAGGCGCGTTTTTCCCGGCGTTATGGGAGGCCCCGCAGAGCCCCGCGGGGCTCCGGCCGCCCCCACTTAACGCAATTTATTGCGCGACCCTTTAATAAATAAATGAATAACCGAAGAAAATTCAATGATATACAACCACGACGCGTGCTGCGCTGAGTTTTCCCATCGTATAGTGAAAAATTGCCTTAATTTTGGAAAATACAGGGAATATTATAAGGCTTTGTTGTTGATAATGTGAAGTAAGATTACGGCGTCGTAAATAATGTTGTTGTTATTTACCTGGACCAGAATAAAACAAGGATATTTTGTGTTTATTTTTAAAATGTGGCTCGGTACTTACAATAAACGCGAATGATTTCCAAACTTACAAAGATAAGGGACTGGGTACAGTTGAATCAAGAAGAAAACAGTTTTTCGTTGAAAAATGACAAGATAAGGCAGTCTGGAACAAAGTCAAAAAGTCTTCTGAGTCTTGAAGATATCTTTCGGAACCACAACACACCACGTCTAAAAAAAAATTATGGCGTAATCAGACATTTGTAGCCGGAAACACGAAATCTCTCCTATGATATGAATACCGACACGACTAATATTTCATCTCTCCTTCTTTAGATAGCTCGTGAATTCCAAATAATTGTCTGTGTTCCGAGGGAGAGTCGCAAACAATCGTTTGTTCCATGTCCCGATACAGGGAGTACAAAAAGTACAAACTCATTAGTAAGCCCGACCGGGAGCACAAGAATTAATGAAGGTGAACAATAATTTAGGGTTTAATTAAAAGTGCAGCCCCCTGTAGCGCCGCCTCCGCGTCAGACCGAAATAATTTTATATAATTTTTGAAGGTAATTTAATAAGAATTCATCTATAAAATCTATGGATAAAGATGATGATTTGTCTTTAAGATTATTTATTAACGTTATTTTTGGAATATGGTAATTTATTTATATTTCATTCATAAAATATTTGACAAATTATGTTCGTAAAAGTTTTGTTCGGCAGCATATTTTACGGCTTTTTACATACTAAAAGTAATGATTAAAAAATGCAAGAAGCTAATTAAAATTAAATATTGTTTATAAATCGAAATGACTAACTCTCGTGGTTTCGGACTTGACTTAAGATGCCTTTAAAACTTAAAGTATAAGGTAGTAACTCTGTTGCATTACGTACACTCGTCTTTTGTTTTTCAGCCAAGACATCTGTAGAAGTCGTTTCATCATTTTTGCTATGCAAACTAAAATCTACTGGCATTGTTTATTACGTGAAGTACTAAAAACACCTGATATATAACGTCTTTTCTCACAGGTATCGAGTTCAAACAATGTGCTTTTATCGTGCCGAGACGTGACCCTCGCGAACGCGACGCTAAGAGAATGGCGATTATTCCCAAATCACTGTTATTACAACACAATACCACTGATGAGGGGACCGCATAATGCAAGATCGAAATTGATAAAAGCAATCTGATTTTGGCCATTCGACTTAATGCTTTTCAATCAATAAAAGATATAATTCGTAAGATGAAATTGCAACGCAAATGTTGAAAGAATTTAAAGTCTTTTTTCTGATAATTCCGTGAAGAAAACCTGCTTATTTACCCAGGAATCCCTGTCAAGTAATTACAATAAAATGCAGTTAATTAACAAGACATGAGAACAAGCATGGATGATTGCTGGAAAAATTTCATTCAGTTTTAAACCTGAACGAACGACAAGAAGTGTATGCAAAAAGTGATAAAATTAAAAGTAAAGTCATGTGCGATAGGTGTGCTCGGTCCAATGGTACCACCCTTGACGCGCAAAACAATGACGCAGTTTGAAATTCGAAACCAAACGGAAGTCCGCGGACCCCCGGGATGCGACGATTTTCTTGCGCTCGCGCAGCTCTACACTTATTTAAAAAGTAAAAACTTAAATGTGAATGCGCGCAAAGAGGGCTCATAAGCGCATTTTTGTTATCGGCGACGCATTGAAGTCAAGTCGCGATTCATTGTTCAAGCGTATAATTATCCACGTATTCTTCATTGTTGCTCAAAATCAAAGAATATGTTATTCATTTTCCCCTGACTTTTGACTTGGAACGTATTGAGCAAGCTCAATGGAAGACGGTTAATTCTTCTCACGAGCTACTGAGCTTTTAAGTTTATTTTAAGAATGCCTAGTTTGTATAGAAAAATTGTTAGATATGGTGATACATATTCAACTGGTTTAATATATACATATCTATTATTTTTTTTGTTTTACAAATAATATACAACAGTAGGATCAACTACAAAATATATAGCACTACCATCATTGATGAAGACCTATCTGATGTCATAAAAATGTATGATGAACTTTCTTGATTCTCTTGAGCTCTCTTTTCATCATAACTCGTTGGTATAAGACGACAATATGCGTAAGAAATGCATACGAAAACCATCTGATACTGCTTGATACTACAAGGTTTAGGCATCAATAATTACGTAGTATACCAGCTGTACACCCAGTCAAACAAATGAACGTCAATACCACTTATAGAGCCAAAGTGCGCGCTCCATATGCCTTCCAAGTACTCACCTCATACTGACCCTACAAGTGACGTCACGTGCGCACAAGAGCCCTCTATAATGCCTCCTTGTGTGATCATTTCTATTCTAGTTCTGTTCAATCACTAATCGGCACTACACGGTACTTAAAAGCACTGAAGAGGTTATAATGAGACGGTGCTATTGTCGCGTGCGCAGTTTTTTGTACGAGCTAAGAATTGACGTTTGGAAAATAAAAGAGTTAATGTAGTAATAACATGTTTTATTGTAGTCTTATCATGTGAGAGTAAATAATAAAATGCGGATATGAAGAGTGAAATAATAGCACATGTCTTAAGTAAGTAAATTAGAGGATACATTGATTTCGTAAGTACATACAATACACAAATTACTCTAAAATTGCATAGAAATAAACAGCTTTAGTGAAAATTATTTATAATTTGATTTAAACAAAACGACTTTATTTCAGACCTATTACACAGTTACACGTTTTAAACGAATAACTTTATAAACTACAAAACTTTTGGAAATATATTTCTAGAACATTTTTAATAACAAAAATAGAAAGCTTTGTGTAAAAACTGTTGTATAACAGCAAATATAAATTACCACTACCCAAGTAACCAAACCAAATTTAGCAGTCACCTTTTTCAACAAAACATAATTTGTTTGATTTGTAAAGAGTGAATGACGGAACGCGCGCTCTCGTCACTCGGCACAGCGAGTCATTGTTTGTGGCTCGCGGGTGTCCACGATACCCCGCCATTTGCCCCACAGGGCTCCGCTAAAGACCCACCATGTTAATACACATTCTGAAGTCACCAAATGGTCCGTTCAACTGTCAACGAAGAATAGACTCTTGCCCTTGAACGTCATTATTTGAAAAGCTGAAATGGGAGTAGATTTAATAGGTGTGTAATTTTCGCTGGCAAAAAAGGGATGATTTTTGTTGTGAAGGTACGCTGACTTTATTTGGTTGCTTTAATATTGAAAACTGAGTAACATGTCATTAATTTGCACGTTTACTTAGTATACACAAAACATCTGAATCAAGCTTTGATTCAGATTAACGGACATACCTACCTAAGCAAATATATGGCTTCAGCCATATATTCTTGACAACATGGCATGACAACGGTTTCTTTTATAACATGTGAACTGCGATAAATTGTATAAAAGAAAAAAATACTTTTACAATCGGTTTCAAGGCAAGGTGACTTAATTTCTGCTGGAATACGTTTGATTTCATTTGTTTTAGTGCGTGTGTGTGCCTGAAAAAGCTAATGAAATCCGTAAGTACCTAATCCTTAACAATTTCATAAAGCTTTAAAAAAATACAATTAAAAACATATCTACTGAAATGAAGACGGTTTAGTCACTTTATGATGCCTGAAACTGTAATCTAGTGATACGGACACAAAAGCTTCAAAAAAAATATTTTAACTACGATGAGCAGAATCGGAACTTCTCAGGTGTGACGCAAGTTGAACTATTGATCGAATAATCAATAATTAAGTAGTTATGGCTGACCCAGTGTCATGTCAAGGTCACGACACCCCTCATTCTCAACTGTTGCGTATTCTTGAATACTTGATTTTGACTTTGCTTGTAAAGCATCAAATCCTTTATTTTGGCATTAAGATGGAGCTTATAATCTAAGGATCTTTCACCAACGTCTTCGGTTTTTTCTTTTACACTGTAGTTCTTGTTAATTTTTCAGAAATATTTAGGCTATTTTGTGTTATTCACGGATACAAAAATATATATTATTTCATTTCTCGATGTCTTGGATTAGCCCACGGGTATAGCAACGAATCCAAGACATCGCGATCAAGTTCACAATAACAAAAAGGTAAGATCGCAAAATTAAAAAAAATCTATGTTTCATCCAAATCGGTTAACAGGTGATTTAAACACCCACACCTAAATATAATATTGTGAATTATACATTTAAAATTATGGTACAACTTAGTTTATAGCTGAAACGGAGCTAAAAACAATAAAATGCTGATAAAAAACAACAGCGTCAGAGAAACAAATATTTTGTCAAAAGCATCTAAGCACAGAGCTGTTGTTGTAAATTATTTTAGTTTTTAGATGGTTATAAAAGTGGTCCCGACAAATGCACACGCAGCGGGCAACAGCGGGACGCCACCAACGGTCCTCTGCATATAAATACATTCAAATGCCTACATATTGACGCGTGTTTACTTTTTAATCATTATTAAAGTGAGATTATTCCTAAAAAAACTGTATGCTGAAAATATCGTAGGTGGAAATTAGTGAGCATGGGAAATAAGACAAAACGAACTAAATATGTATAACAAAATTAATGTTGATCTTTAAAACTACGCAATGGATTTTGATACGGTATTTTTTAATAAATAGAGAGATTCTAGATGATGGTTTATATGTAATAATATAATGCACGTATTAAATCAACATTTATTTATGATAGGTATATACAATACATGCTAACTTAGAAATAATAACAAATAAATATCGTAAAACGTAACCTGACTCAGCATAGGTTGGTCACTGTATCAACATTTAACTCGTGCGAAGCTAGAGCGGGTCGCTAGTATGTATGTTTATAATATTATTAATGTACTTAACTTCTTTGCACCGAATCTAGATGATTTAAACAGCGTCACGGGCCACGGGTCCATGCCCGATGGAAGAGAAACAATAGTGGGACATATTTTGGATAAAATAGGCTTGAGGTCAACCAAGTACCTACCTACAAGTAATATCAGTTAGGTGGTTATCACGACGTTTCGGCTACTTTGTTATATCCTCGGTCGGGAGAAAATTAGACCACTGAATCTTGGAATAACGTTTGCTACTAAAACCTTTTTTTATACCAAGAGGGTGCTACAATGCAGGTATTCCAAGAATTAATTTCCAAAAAGTATAGGTATAAGAATTCCATCACCAATTTAGCAGCTATTGTAGTTTAGTTCAAGTCCGTGAAAACGATTTAAGTCTAATTAAAATTATTGTAACCATAATAAGGTAATTTACCTACTGCAGGTACCATAATCTTTAAAGTTACAGCATTATAATTAATATTTACTTGTAAAATAAGAACATTGTAATAAAACTTTTGCTTATTCCATAATCATTTATGGAGTAACTAATGCGTAGTTTCTCAGTTTGCGGATTACTGAGACAAAGTGGACCATTAATGTACTTTATTATTGCTTTTATATATTTGTTATTGTGAATAGACTATAAGATATAGGTAATATGAAGATTACGAAGTTACGAACTAAGAAAAAGTTTAACCATAATTTGTATCTAAATTGTTTTGTAACAACAACATATTTTTGCCTAAACATATTAGAAATACTTTTTGAAAAAGTTTTGTCTACACTTAGTTTTATTTAATATTATTATATAAGTTTTTTTTATACAATTGAAAATAACTTACGTAGAAATGATGATATTTATTATACAAGCACTAAAGGCCGGTTTCTGGAAACCCAAATCACGATTGATCCGAGTTTGACACATAGTAATTATTTGTTTTTTTCGTTGATCATCGTTCGAGAAACCGGCCGTAAGTATTAGTAATCAAGTTATAAGTGAAATAAGTGTTAGTAAATTATTCAATAGCAAACAAATTAAACGTTAAACAATTTTTGTAAGTTTATTTTTGTCGAAAGTTGTGTTACTCAAGAGTAACACAATTTTTGTCAAAAAAAATGTTTGAAAGAATATTCAACCACGTAAAACCCAAAGCATGCGATTTGACTATTCTAAAACACATCTCTATATTTCAAAACACGATTATTTCTTAACACGAAGACTTAAATCAAGCAGGTTCTATTCCAAGATAGTATATAACAATACAAAGGGTAACAAAGCTAAAGATAGGAACAGCAGCCTATTTATAAAAGAAATCGACCCATTTATTTGCAAAGCTATATTCTATCATCAAGTTATAAATAGCCCATACCTTATTTAAACAAAAGAGTTATAGTTTTGTCTTGAAGGCTTCGCAAAGGGCGCAGTACGAGTCTTGAGAGTCTTGAAAAAAAAATATCCACATAAGAGTTAAAACTGTAACAGTATTATTGCATGTTATTATTAAAGTACATCTATATAAATATGTTTAATTATATATAGTAGGTACATATAAAGTATGACGTCATACATATGAGAGTGGGAGGTAACGAGGGCGTGGTATACAAATGACCCTCCTTCTCCGACACTCCCACTTCAAACTGGTTTCCAATTAAACCTCAAGTGCCTGCATTACTACCTTCATATATAACTTTATAAAAGAGCATGGGACAATTGTATCGAAGTTAGGTTCCGTAATATTTTTGAAACATGCAATGTCGGAACTTTATTTGTTACAAAACCCGTGGTATGTAATTTTTGATAATAAATGTTTTCATTAAAAATCAAATGGTATTGTTTTTGAGACGATCTAATTTGATATATAGTACAATTTTTGCTTGCTTTGGGATAATATAGCGTTAGGTAATATGACCCTGTATATTTATTTATTTAAATACCATGTTCCCTATTTTCTAATCGAGTTTACGTCAAATAATTATTTAAATCTCCATTCGTACAATTTTATTTTTGCTAATTATTATTTTTTATGATGAGCTCTGCTAAATAAAATAAAATAGAACCAAACACTTTATATGTACCATATTAAATGTACTTATGCAAGTTTTAGACATGAAATGCCCCACCTCCTTTTTGTTTATTATAAAGATGCTACGGAAAATTCCTCTTGACGGTCAGTTTTTATGACACCGTTCCGCTACTTATTCATACCTACTTATCAAAATCCGAAATCGATAATAATTTTATTATAATAAATGTGATATTTAAACTTATTATTGCCTGTCAAGTTGCAATTTTTTTTTTCAACACTTAATATATTCAAAATGTGTACTCGATTGACCTGTCATTTTTGATACAAATAATAATTGACCATGACAATTAGTAGACAAAATCAAAACGCTCATAACTTTATTTCTGTTAATATTTTAATATTATGTGCAAGTTGCTAGTTTTCATTGAGAGTTAATAATGATCTTATATTATGAGCAAGAATCGTAACAAAACTTTTTGCCGTACAGCAAATAATGAGTTGACAGCTGCAAAGAGTTCTATGATCATTGTAGTTTGAACTTCGTTCAAGATCACAACGGTGGCCTGCCACACGCAGTTACGAATAAAAAAAAGTTAGCTGTTAACTCGTGCCTCCACTTATGTGCAAAACAGCTAAATTATAGCAATCCCTACCTAGTAATAGGTTCCGGTTACTGAATAGCAAACATGATGCAGATGTTTTGGATATTTATGATTCAATCGCATTATAACAGCTATGATTTGGGTTATTTATATTAGGTACAACTAATCCTGTTTTAAGGATACAGTTGTTATATAAATAACTTATAAACGCATTAATTTTATTTACCTACTTTGAAATGATAGTTTTTACTCAGGTTAACGAGTAAATTCGACAGACTTTTGATAAATGAATAATCATAAACAGAAAGTGTCATGCGTTCTATGAAGTAAGATTACCTACCTACTTACAAAACAAATAAAAATAGATTCGTCACACCATGTCGAAATCGCGTCAACATACTCCACATGACTAGAGATGAACTATACCAAATGACCATGAAAAATGTGGGTTGGGTAAGTAAACACAATTTAGCATAGCGTCATGAGTTGTGAATGTGTATTGTAGGATTCGTATGATTACTGTTTTATGTACAGTTCCATAAGTCTACAGACCGCAATTCATTTTGTTCAATAGGTACATCTCAAACCACCGTACAAGACTTTTAAATTAGTTCGTCAGCTTCAATTAAACAACAATTGAAGACAAAGGAACGCGTTTCGATCTATTGTGATTTTAGATTTTAGAAGGAAACAGCGTATACGTTCTGTATAAGTGAAATATGTTGAAAACGCTACAAGCGCCTATATATGTGAAATGGGAAAGAGAAAATGGTGATTATGACGAAAATTGTGCTCTACAAAAGTTAATCAGTGAACATGGAGTATTCATTATGGAAAAGGTAAGCTTATATTAACTGTGAAATTAGCGCCTGTTACCAAAAAGTGAGGAGTGCAAGATTAGCGTGGTATTACCTGTTATATATGGGTGTTCTGGGTATTTTATACAAACATATCTATCTATGTAATGTATTGTATTAGGTATGTCAGTCTTCTAGTACCCATAACACAAGCTCTGCTTAGCTTGGGGCTAGATGATGTTGTGTGGATTGTCCAGCATTATTTATTTATTGTTATTAGGAGGGATTAAAATCATATTACGAAAAAAGTTATGAATCTGAGTGTGAATGGGCGTGCAAGTAGAAGAAGGCCGAAAAATAAAATTGGATTGTCTGAAAGAGGATATGAATGTGAGAGGAGATGTTTCAGAACTGACGAATTACAGGAGTGAGTGGAGACAGAGAACATGTTGTGCCGATCCCGCTTAGCGTGGGATAAAGGCAGGAAAGCGATGAGCTTATAACTTAGGTTGGTAATAGTCACTTAGACCAGTTTCTATTAAGCATATAATAGCTATACCGTGCACCGTGTACACTATACCGAACAACAATACATAATAATTCATGAATTGCCAGAAAAAATATCTACCCGAGATTCATCTTACTTTCGGTAATCAGTAAACATTGATTTGTTTAAATTAAAACTAAGTTTAAAACATTAATTTTAAAAACAAAAGACGTTATTTATAACCATGCATAAACAAAACAATTCAATCAATTGAAAGCGTTGATTCAAGGATCTGTCACTTAAAATTAGTCACGGAAATAAATCTGTAGCATCTTTTGTATAAACTAGGAAATTGACAATAAGCACGGGCTTGGCAAGCTGTATTATTATCGAAGGGACAATTCGAGCACCCAACGACTTGTTTAGAAAACATTACTTTGTGTGAAATAAAGGAATGGAAATCTTTGCCCACCGTGACAGGGTCCTGGGACAACCATAAATCAACTCATTGAATGTCGCCTTCTCGTCATGGTTTAGAAATTGGGATGTTATAAATTCAAAGACTAATAAACATGTTGAAATTGGTTTTCTGACAATTTACTAGCGTATTTCAGGATGAATAAATTAATAAAAACTTTTTGTTTCAACTACCTCAAGCTACCACTAGTTTTAGTCAAAGTTTTTTAATTAGCAGCAGTAGGTTATTTTAAATTTTAAAGTTAAAAGTAATATTTTAAAGTTATTTTTCTACTTAGATATTTATTTCTTTATTTTATTTATTGATGGTTCTTGGTGTGAGAAAATGTTCAATTTCATGCATCTGACTCCATATACTTTGACATACGTCTCAAAGTGGTGGACGCATGGCAATGTCTCTTATAGCACGTCCTCCACGTGCTCAGTGAATGAATACTTAACTCAGTGGAGATATTATGACAAAAAGATTAGGACACTTATCTATACAATCGCTATATTTTGATAAAAAAAATGTCTTACGTATTTTATTTAAAGTTTATCATTATTTATTTTACCATTTTACTAATACATAGATAAGCCTCTTTATGAATACGCGTTGTAGACTAAAGATAATAATATCAAACGCGGAAAGCATGATTACTCCTGTTGTGCAATCAAAAAAACCGTGCTGTTTACGATAGGATTCTAAAAATAACCAACCAGTAAGCCGCTGGTATGCGAAGAACTGAGCCCTTAGTCCGAGCTTGTATTTTAAAACTCCCTACTCTCGAGCCGAGATTCGTCTCTCGGATCTCTCTCTCTACTTCTTACAAAAATATAAGGACATCCGAGAGACGACTCTCGGCTCGAGAGTAGGGAGTTTTAAAATGCAGGCTCGGACTAAGCCCTCTGCAAATAAACTATCGATTTTGCCTTTTCTACACCGTTAATTTGTTTATCTCTATGATATAGATAACACGTACACCGTATCTGATATAATGGTTCAGTCACAATATCAATCGAATCGGTTCCACTGCAGTCTTTCAGTAACGTGAAGTGTTATAATAATAGTGTTTTGTTTAAAATGAAGGGCCCCAGAGAAGCGGAGTGGAATCCACCGTTCCGTGGATCGAAAAACAAATATAATATTAACGATGTTGATAATGGAGACGCGAAAAATAAAACGTCTGAAAGGTAAGGAACAATATTGTTTTGGCATTTTTAAATGTGACATGCTTATGCATAAAATTACAAGTCTTTTTTATCTGACATATTTCGTATTATTTCGTGAATAAAAACATAAAATATTATGAGCAGTTACACACCAATCTAGGCTATTTCTAGCACGTTTTTATTAATGTTTTGATTCCAGTGGTTCAGAAGAAGAACCGGAAAAAGATGAGATCCCAAGCATAAGCTTCATCACACTAGTAAGTTACATTTTAACGTGTGAAATGCTATTTTTAAGGAAAGCTTAAGAGGCAATTATAAATGTCTAATATCCTTTTAAAATACATAATGACACCCAATTATGAAACTAACCTCAATGTTTGCCTTCCCACAAAATGTGTCGAATCTAACAATCCATAGTATGCACGAAAGGCGAATCAACTGAGCTGTGAAACTTGTGATAAATGATGTAGTAGTTAAAAAACTATCTATAGATCGTTTGCAACGGTCTGTAGATAGCTCAACTGTTTCTTATGTATTTTATATGACAATGTACATTTTGTAAATACTGTATAGTCGTAAGTTTGTTTGTGATTGTGAATAAAATAGATTATTTTTATTTTAAAAACTTTTAATTTTCAGTTCAGATTCGCTTCAACAACGGACAAAATCTTCATAACAATAGCAATAATTTTTTCAATGATAAGTGCAGTATCACAGCCACTTAACACGCTATTGCTAGCTTATTTACTAGAGGCTATGGTCGATTATGGTGTCTCGATAGTTATGGGATCACCTGATGGCGATCAGTTCCTGAATGATTTGTTCATTTTTGCGATGTATAACGTTGCACTTGGAGTAGCTATTATTATATTATCGTATATATCAACAGTATTGATGAATATGGCTGCGTATAATCAGGTATGAATATTTTTAATACATAAAATTTAAAGACTTTACCATATAGCCCCAAACTAAGCAAAGCTATGGATAAAACATAGTATTATCTTATATGAGTTGATACATATCAAAAGGGCCTAAGTCACGCATAAACAACTTTTGGTTAATTGTTAACTTATCGTCTTAGCTTATTTGAAAAGGTAAGAAGGGTATGTTTAGTACACATACCCACATCTCTTTTGCCCTTACTCATTTCAAGGTTTGCTGGAAGAGAACTCTTTTTAGGGTTAAGCTCGCCTATCTGTAGGTACATGTTTTATGTTTAAGTTTATCTCGTGTTATGTTTTGTGTACAATAAAGAATAAAGGGTACACATACTGCAAAGCTAATCAGACTATATCTACGTGCAAAACTACGTAAAAAAAAGTAGACATAACCCGCACCTTGACGTTAAAACCGGTTTTAATTCTAGATTTAGGTGCGGTATATTAAATCAACAGTATTGTTTAATATATCTGCGTCAAATCAGGTATGGGTATTTTTAATACCTACATCAAGTATTTAAAGACTTTATATCACCACATAGCCCAAAGAGAGACCTTAGTGTCGGTAGCATACTTAATTATTTTTCTTTTTCAGGCATTCAAAATAAGACAGGAGTACTTAAAAGCATCTTTGAATCAAGACTTTGGCTATTTTGATCTTAAAAAGAATGCGGATATTGCTTCTAAAATAAACAGGTGAGAGAAAAAACTATTTGAATTGAAGGTCTAGTAAAAGCATTTATGTATACAACCGTTGTAAGGCCCGTGAGCCCGTAGTCTGAGTTTTATTAGGTGGGTTTCGCAAAAAGCGATATCGAAGAACGCGCTTGAATGTTGCAAAATGTAATTTCGAATTACACGTTATTCGAAAACTATTGTCTTCATAACAGTTTGAGAACCAAATCAAATAAACTCATACTTTGATGTAGGTATATTGTGAATTGTGAAATATATGGATAATGTGTGAAATAGCAAATTGTGAAATATATTGTGAAATTCATTTGTAAATATTTCTGATCCTTGAACAGGTATACAATAAACCTATTGGGTTGTTGAAAAAGATTACTGAAGCGCCGTTTTATCATTAGTTTGTTTGGTTGTAAAATAAAGATATCAACCTAAGACTCGTTAATCCAATTAAGATATTAATATTCATAGTAGCTAGTTCCAAACCAACGAACTTGTATTATGGAAAGTAAATTGCTAATCGCCAACTCTTGCCCTAGTTTGATAGCTTTTTTAATTATTAGATATTATTTTACATATACACTTACTTAGTTCCCATAATACAAGCTATTAGACAGTGAGACACAGTGACTCATAGTCTTAAGAAATGCATAGGCAGTGCATCCCTTCTTCTAAAGGTAGTGATATGCTGAGAAATGATTCTCATTAAGCCTTTACATACAATATAGCAATTCAGACAGAATCAATGTTTTTATCAATAAATCAATGTTGAAACTATTTTTTGCTTTTGGTAGGGATCGAAATTACCACCCCCTGTATATTTGATACTGGGGGTCGTAGGCAAAGCCAAGATATAACCTAACTATAATATGACATCTATTTTACTTTTTTTTCTAGTGACGTGATAAAATTAGAGGATGGCATTGGTGAGAAATTAGTGATCTTCATATTCTACCAATCAGCGTTCCTGAGTTCACTTATCATGGCGCTGGTCAAGGGTTGGAAGTTGGCTCTTCTCTGCTTAGTATCATTCCCCATCACAATGTTCTTGGTTGGGCTTGCAGGAATTGTGAGTATTTTTTAACTTGTTTTAAGCAAATTTTTGACTGCAATTTTTCCTGATGTTAAGTGACGATGAAATTGGCAATGTAGCACATTTACCTATCTAGATACTAAATACATACCAGAGATTAAAAACCGGTTCCAATGGGGGCAATTTTTTTTACATTGAAAATTTCAACTCTGTAACTATCACGGTTCACGAGAAACAGCCAGACAAACAGACAAGCAGTATTATTTTGTGGGATTTTATTTGTATGTTGTGTTCATATAATAATATCTCACTAAAAACGTGATTCAAAATACAAGTATCACCAATTAAAGCAATAATAACGCTTTATCACTCGCCAAAACAGTTTTAACTGTTCGTGATTAGTTATAGTTCAAAAATTGTTTAATAAGTGGGGGCTACATACCATGATGATGTAATTCTATGATGATCATATTGTATTGTAGTAAATACGAGGGGTATCGTAAAACTTCATTTAATTTACTAAATATCATGGCGAGAGCAAGTCATTGTTTCTGAGTAAGTATGATGACATAGGTACATAAAAACATGGATTTTTTGTAAGCACACATCCTAAATCATTCAATTCGGTAAAATAATGATTAAGTTCCTAACTATTAATTAATCTTATTGAGTTTGAAATATTGAAAATTACAACCATTTAGACTTAGCGGCAAAGCTGTAATGACGTACCTATTATAGAAATGCTAATCATCAATAAACTTTATTGTTTTGAAAATAAGGTCTAAAATCGAATTAATTGCGTGCCTACGAAGTATTACAATGCGTACTATAACTAAGGCTCTATGCACTTATAGTAGATATCTTAAAGATTAAGATACCTTCTATAAGTAATATATTCACCTCACACAGGTAGCCGCAAGATTATCGAAGAAAGAGTCAGTAGTATCCGGAAAGGCCGGATCGATCGCGGAGGAAGTAATATCTGCTATTCGTACCGTGTACGCGTTCAGTGGCCAGCAGAAAGAAATAGATCGGTACCAAGTATTCTTGAAAGAAGCAAGGAAAATCAACACCTTGAAAGGTAAGCTTTATTATTTAATACCATAATTATTAAACAAACTTACGACTATTACAGTATTTACAAAATGTACACTAGCATATAAAATACATAAGAAATAGTTGAGCTATCTACAGACCGTATTATTATTAAATATCCAAAATACTTAAAATTTTATATTTGATAGCGTGTGCGAGTTTTATTTCATGACAGTTGCTGTAATGATTTTAATTCATTTAATTTTACCATCAGATGAGATCGCGTTCAGCTAGCCTATAAATGGTAAAAAAAAACAATGGGAAAATAGGTTATTATTGTAGATAAGAATCTGTGAAATGTTTTTCTTTACATTGGCTGTTATTAGTAACTTGTAAATTATCGTAATGATCAGTAAATGATAACGACCTATCCTGACCTATATAAGCTAGATACTTCTGAGCTAAGAAGTATCTAGCTTATATAAAAGACATCAACGCGCGCAAAGAACTCTTTTTATAAGTTGTTTCTTTTTAGACAGTGACTTTTTATTAAATCTTTGAGAACATGATATCTGCGAATTAAGTAATTACCTACGAAGCGTGAATAAACTAAATGATATTTTAAAATTGCAACACTAAAAGAACGAGTAGAATCATCATTATGACAATTAACTCAATGTTATCAAGTCTTTTACTTATTTTAAACGGTACTTCAATTAGTATGGCTTATAAAACACGTAGTATCAAGAAATTAAGTGTAAATAAACCATTTTTAAAATAAAAGCGCGTTCAGCTCTTTAATGTTCGAGTTGGTCGACAAATCCAGCCAATCTTTATTAATGGTAACATGTCTAGAAGGAAAACAATGACCAAGCTCTATTTCATTGTATTATATCTGCTGTAGGTATACCTATCATTTTTTCATGTGAGTGTAAAAGAAGTGGAGCGCGTGCATTTTTAGAATATAGAAGTTTTAAAACATTCGTGATCAAAACTCATAGTAAAGAGATATATTATTTTAATTACGGGAATTGATCGTGGACCTTATTGTTATTATTTCCGACGTTTTGGCAAAATAACAATAGCTATCGTTTGCAGGCGACCAACTATTGCAACTTAGCCGAAACATCGGGAAAAATAACAATAAGGTAGGTACCTAGATAAAATCTCGAATAATAATATCTCTTTACTTTATTTAGAATAGTTTATCAAATATTAGAATTTGGTAGATTGTAAGATGTTTGGTTCCAGGTGTCTTCACTGCTTTGGCGATGGGTGTTCTATTTTTCTGCATTTTTAGTGCTTACGGACTATCTATGTTCTTCGGCTACAAGCTCATGATCGATGAACCAGAAAACTATGACGTATCTACTATGATTGCTGTAAGTTACTTTACAGATAATTAATGAAAGTATTTTTTTATGTTTTTGAATAAGATTTATTTAAAAATTTAGCATTTTTAGAGTTATCTAAAAATGCCAAATGAAATGCTTGACTAGCTATGCAGGAAAACATTTCAAATTAAAAAAAATGGCTTTTTTCTTAATTTTTATATCATCTCTCATCCAGATCATAGGTAATTTAATAAATTACAGATTAAGTTGTCTTCAAATACATATAAAAATATTAGATTCCATCTTAAAATAAAACAAACCATCTCACAACAACAAATAAACCATATCGCTAGTACAACAGTCACAAACCGCGAGGTCGCAAA
Source organism: Ecliptopera silaceata (assembly GCA_932527185.1). Lineage (NCBI taxonomy): Eukaryota > Metazoa > Arthropoda > Insecta > Lepidoptera > Geometridae > Ecliptopera > Ecliptopera silaceata. Next base: position 5,786,183 of record OW052193.1, on the reverse strand, counting down.
TACTTATATAGGTAGTAGGTAAAGTGAGGCTGCCATGATCAAAATACCAAGCCAAATAACATGAACGTCTTCCAGGTGTTCTTTGGAGTGATGACAGCATCCGCTAACTTCGGCATATCCTCAACTCTAATGGAAGTATTCGGAGTCGCGCGTGGGGCTGGTGCTCAGATCTTCCACCTGATAGACAACGTGCCTACTATCAACCCTCTGCTGAACCGCGGAGTTACTCCATCATCTATTGATGGAAACATTGAACTGAAGGACGTTGAGTTCCACTACCCGTCACGACCAGATGTTCCTGTAAGTATCCTTTCTACAAATTTTATAAATGTGAAAGTTTGTATGGATAGATGTGTGGATGAGTGTATGTTTTATCTTTCACGCAAAAACCACTGAATGGATCTTAATGAAACTTTACAGAAATGTAGTCAGATTCAGAATACAGACATTGTGTTATTCTGAAATAACACACAGGCTATAATTTATAAAGATATTGTGAATACGAGTATAAAGGTAGCAAGACAAAGTCGCGGGCAAAAACTTGTAATATATTATTATATTTTACTATTGATTACTCGTGAGACTAATTGATAAAAATACATTTTTCATAATCGAGTATCGTTACCGATAGGAAAGATCCTTTACAATCGATAGATATAATTAGATAATTAATTAGATATAATATGACACGAAATTAGTAATTTCTTGATATAGTGGAGTTTTTTTATATTCAGTTTTATCGAGAAATTATGATCGCAAAGAATATTTGACAGTTGACGACGATCAATAAAAAATTCGCGACATTGATGATTAGATTTTCGATTTGCTATCAGCACGTCCAAGTAAGCTTTTTACTATCATTGTTGTAGAAGGACATTAAATATTGCATTTAAATAACAATGTGTTGCGTCATAATGATAACATTTTATCTGATCCTACGCATTTTTTAATTTACCTATATTTTATCCAAAGTCTGTCAAGGTGATTTCATATCTTAAAATTACAACGCGTGCTAAACACGCAGTGATACTTATTATTTTTAGAATTTCTAACAATATTATAGAAAACTGGATTCTTTAGCTTGTATAGGTACCTACTTCTAATTTTTATCGAAACTCAAATCGAAAAGGTAGACACAGAAGAATAACTTAATAAGACAATTAAACGGATAACTCTACTGAACTTATTACATTGTATCCCAAAAAAATCAAACGGGAACAAAGTCTAGAACAAATGAATGTTACAAACAATCCGTTTCGCAAATCAGTTCATGATATATTAGTTATTCAATTCAAAATGTTTTTAGGTTCTAAAAGGGGTCAGCTTAACAGTAAAACGAGGACAATCGGCTGCTCTCGTTGGGCACTCCGGCTGCGGAAAGTCAACAATCATTCAACTGATATCTAGATACTATGACGTCATCGAAGGAAGCGTAAGTAACCATTTCATCAAGTTTCTAAACTTATATAAGGGTTGATAGAAAAAGTATTAATGAAAATAAAATACCCTTCGATATTCAACAATTTTCAATACAGGATCGCAGAGACTTTTAAAACTAACTGCACATTTGTTGTTCTCAAAATCGGAATAATATGAAAATGACGATTGAAAATAAATATCATATTTATAATCATTTCGTCGTTGATACTTATTTTAATTGTGAATTAAAGGATATTATTTTATTATCTATAAAGGATGTTATTTTGATTTATTTTACTGAACCATCAATGCCTAGTACGAATAAGACCATACAATATATAATTTAAATAATAAGTGTATTTAAAAAAACCTATTTAAAAAAAAAGACGTGGGACACTCGGGGACCGCCGCGGTAAAGCTATTGCATACCATTTTTGCTGGATTACGCATGCGCAGGGTTTGGTTATTTTCGTTCGGTATTTTCGTTACGGAATTTCTGGATTCGGTCTCCACGCTCAAGGCCCGAAGCCATAGAAGCTATGCAATAGCTTAAAAAGAACACTCTTTAGTTTACGATGACGGCGCCACCACTCTCAGACTCTCTCCTTATTATAAAACAGTTTACTACTGAAAGTCCTAGATAGTTCATACATACCTACTTCAACACATAAGAAGGTGCGTGATAAGTGCCATTACAACTGTGATATCAAAATGATCTTATCAGGGTAATTGAACCTATCTGTTGATACTTTACACCTACTTTGGACTAAATAAGGACTGAACTTGTCTAGATCTTTTACTTTGTTTCCTGGTGCTAAATACGGAAAAACTTTGTCTGCAAATCCAAAGCAATATAGAATAAAACAAATAAATATTCACGGACATTTCACACATCACGATCTAGTCCCAAAGTAAGCAAAACTTGTACTATGGGAATTCAGATTGCTGATAGATGGATTTTTTGTACATACATACATAGAATACATAACTCACAGACACAGAACAACTATTTATGTCCATCACACAAACATTTTCTTTGGGTGGAAATCGAACCCACGACTCACAAGCATGGGAAGGCAGAGCTGACGCCTGTCAAAAATAGTAGACGTTGCATACCCCTTTTTCTTTCAAGATTATATTTTCAAAATGATTCCTATATTATTATGAATTTAACTTGTTTATGTCGTCATCATTAATATTATACTTATATACCTACGACTTATTGGTTATCAACTCAACTCTTCAAACTATAATCTTTGCTGCAGGTTTCAGTGGACAGCAATGACGTTCGTTCGCTGTCAGTCAGATGGCTGAGAGATCAGATCGGCCTGGTTGGACAGGAACCCGTTCTCTTCAATAACACAGTCAGAGAGAACATCCGGTATGGTCGAGAAGACGCGACCGACCAGGAGATAGAGACTGCAGCGAGACAGGCGAATGCACACCGGTTCATCATGAGACTGCCTAATGTATGTATGAGGAACAATACTTCGTTTACCTACTGCTCAGATCATCATAATTATTTCAGCCTGTTGGCACCCACTGCTGAGTATAGGCCTTATTAATGCCATTCTTTCCGGTTCCTTGCGTCTCTCATCTGTTTTCCCGCTTGTTCCATTATGTATTTGGGCTATCGAGTTGGTCTAAAATAAGACTCGAAAATTATTTAATGGCCTTTACTTCCTTTTATGTTTAAAAGCGTCAGGAACTACGTATAAAGATGAATATATATTAATATAGGGACATTTCACATAATGCCTAAACTAAGTAAACCAGATATACAATAGATAACCTAGACAAACTCAATCACATACCATCTCTACCAAAATTAGCCAAAATAGTGTTCTCTGATCCATCAGTTTCTTTTCCGTATGTTTTCAGGGTTACAGCACGTTAGTGGGAGAAAAAGGTGCGTCACTTTCCGGAGGACAGAAACAGCGAATAGCTATAGCTAGAGCATTAGTTCGGAACCCTGGGATATTGCTGCTGGATGAAGCCACCAGCGCGCTGGACAACACCTCAGAAGCTAAGGTTCAAAGGGCACTTGACAAGGTGAGCTGAGCGTCACGTCACGTTCAGTTTCTATACTAACTCATCGGTATTCTATGGCATTTCTGGTAGACTGATTTGACCAATAATAACGTCACAGACACATCATTCTACAAGAAATGCCACAGAATACCGATGAGTTACTATAGAACATGATTTAAAAAATCTGGCAGATATTGAAGGGCTAGGTAGGATGGGCCGGTTGATATGGCTTTTTGGCTTAACCAATGATCGGGTGTGATCTGTTTGCCAAATGAAGTTAAATGTCGTTAATTGTATAAACATTATTATTATCATTTGTTTGCTGTTGACTGACTTTTGTAATACAAAAGTTCTATTTTATAAACTTTGTTTATTCATTTTTAGGGTCTACATCAATTTGTCTTAAAATAAAAGTTCTTGAGATAGGTAATTTTTTTCACCAGTAGTCAGAATAAGATCTTGTAAACAAACCTTTTTACAGGCTCAAGAAGGACGTACTACTATTATCGTTGCACACAGACTTTCGACGATCCGGAACGTAGATGTAATTTACGTGTTCAAAGACGGCAAGGTGGTCGAAAGTGGTAACCACGACGAGCTGATGAAGAAGAAGGGACATTATTTTGACATGGTTATGTTGCAGACAAATGGCGAAGAAGGAAAAGGTTGGCTCCCTCTTGAATATGCTGAAACTCCTTGAAATATGTTGAAACTCCTTGGAATATTTTGAAATTTGTACGATAATTTCATGACTGTTTTTTTTTATTTACAGATTTCTCAAAAGATAAACTGACCAGAGAGGTTTCAATAAGGAGTGAACAAGATGATGACGAGGAAGAATTTGGGGCACCTACTGTAAGTATTTAATTTAGAAAAACTTGACAACTTTAAAACAATGATAATAGTATGAATCACAATTGATTTATATTGTTTTATTGCGTCGTGATGTCACAAAAAAACATTAGTAGAATTTAGTTCACTTTCAATGGTTTATTGTTAGTGAAGTCTTAGGTTTTATAAGTAATAATACCTAAAGCTCACCGAATATCCCCGATTTTATACCGAGTTAATGATAGCTTTTTTCGACAGGAAGAAATAGCGGCCAGTACTGACAAGGAAGTTTCATTTTTCGAAGTGATAAAACTGAATTCACCGGAATGGAAGTCCATCACTGCAGCCAGCATCTGTGCTCTGGCCAGCGGGTTCGCTATGCCACTATTCGCTGTCATCTTGGGAGATTTTGTTGACGTAAGTTTATGCAATACACACACAGTGTTTTTGACGTGACAACGTTTTATAATTCGATAGAGCCGGCTGCACGCACGAAAAACATGACTCATGCGGCGTTACCTCGCTCTGAGACGTTCCATGTAAGGCTTGAAGTGCAAGCGAGAGCGCGGAACGAGCGACAAAGAAGCACAATCGGCCTTTGCGTTCGTTGTCACGTTCAACTATCGTCAGTAAACCGACTTTACTGACAACCATTTTTTTTTTGAGATTTATTCTATATTGTACACAAAATATGACAAGCTCAGATAAAAATAGTTGATTATGTGAACTTATCTTATCCGTAGACTCATCTTGACCATGAGATCGGACTAATACTAGTAGAGATGTATGTTGCGGTAGACTGTAACCTTCCTTACCAATTAGAAAATAAAAAAAATATATTAGAACAATTAAGATATGTTTGTGACATTGATACCCAGAGGTAAAATCAATAACTATTTTGTTTCCGAACTGAATTTTTACTAATTGAGATATAATATTAAACTATTCTTTGCAATAAAAACACTAGTACGTTTAATGATGATGGAGTTGAAACTCCATCAATCTAAACAAATAATATGAAATTCAACTTGTCAAAATTAGATCGTTCTTCAGAACGATCTTCAGAACGACGATTTATATTATTTGATTGGGAAAAAAGATTAAAAAGTGCCAAAAGCCAAAACTACTAAGCTAGCAGTAAAACGTTAAAAAACGTCGTATTTTCCAGGTTCTTTCAAACCCTGATGAAGAAGCAGTTCAGAGGCAAATCAGGACGTATTCATTGATATTTGTCGGTGTTGGAGTATTCTCTGGGTTTACTAACTTTATAATGGTGAGCATAATACTTGTTTTACCTGCTAGATGTAAAAATCGTTATAGCTGAGCTGATTAATAAGGATTCAGTCATATAAAAAAAATAAACAAAAACACAGAACTACATGTATGTAAGTACCTACTGCTTTTTGAACACCCTAAAAGGGTAGAATTACAATGATACATTCTTATATATATGACATCTTTTTACATGTAATTCTGCAAATAAATAAACTTTGACTTTGCTTTTTTATTCTGTGGCAAAAAATCAGTACCTACTGTCAAAGTGAAAAGTAAATTGCAAGAATAATAAAGCTTTTTCTTAACCTGCTTTCATAGTATTTGTTTAATGGCAACATATTCTGCGTAGGATGTTGAAATTTAATGTTTTTCAGGTATTTTTCTACGCTATCGCCGGAGAACATTTGACGGAGCGTTTGAGAAAGTTGATGTTTCAAACATTGTTACAACAAGAGGTCGCATTTTTCGATGACAAAGAGAATTCGACAGGAGCATTGTGTAGCAAGCTTTCTGGAGAGGCCGCTGCTGTACAGGGAGTAAGGTTTTTAAATAATTTAAATATTTTTTTTTTGCTCTAACCTATCTCGTCCCACTGCTGGGCAAAGTCTCCCCCAAGTCCCTCCACTCGTCCCAATTCTCCGCTTCATAAATATTCATAACATAACTTAATATTTGTTTACTAAACGAGAGAGAGAAAGAGAGAGAGAGGGAGATAGATACGTTTATTTGACACACAACACAGGTAATGAGGGTTTTCTATATTTTTTCTGCCACTAGGCGGCGCTACGTAGGCGTCAGGTCCAAACATCTGTCAAATAGCACAGAGTCGTAGATAATGAACTTAAATTATTGAAAAAAATTAAAGGAATGATTTTAAGAATAAATAAACCAAAATATATATACTTAGAGAATTACAATGAGGGTTTTCTGAAATGATCTCCGTGAGATGGCAGGACTGTAGCGTCAGGTCCAATCTGTCTGGACTGTCAAAATACATACAAAAATTGTAGCGCCGCCTAGTGGCAGAAAAAGTATAGAAAACCCTCGTTTCAAACAATTAGTAACAAACACACATAAAAACTAAAAACACAAAGAATAAAAAATTTCAGTACCGTAAATGAATAGATAAAATAATTTAACCTGCTCAATATAGAAGATTACTTTTTCTTTATTTATTTTAATTAAAATTTATTTATTCTTTTCAGGCTACAGGCCAAAGAATAGGTTCAGTACTACAAGCAATAGGAACTTTTGGCTTAGCCCTGATTCTCGCTCTCATATACGAATGGAGAGTCGGTCTGGTCTCACTGACTTTCGTTCCTATACTCACCTTTGTACTGTACAAGCAAAACAAAATGGCGCAAATGGAATCGTTTGGAACAGCTAAAACTATGGAAAGCAGTTCAAAGGTAAGTTAATATAATAAATATTCACGGACAATTCACGAGGTCACACTCTAGTCCCAAACTAAGCAAAGCAAACTACACAACACAAGATCTAAATTGCTAATAGAATACTTATATGCATTTTTTTTTTGTAAATACATGCATAGAATACTAGTACCTAACGCCCAAACACAGAACAAATATTTATATTCATCACACAAACATTTGCCCTGGGTGGGAATCGAACCCACGTCTCACAGCATGGAAGGCAGAGCTACTACCAACTGAGCGGTGACGCCTGTCAAGAACTGCTACGGAAGTGCTACGAAATACGCTACGAGGCATCTTTAACAATGCGTATTATGTATTAATAATTGGTTGGATGTCGAAGTTAAAATTGTTTAATTGCTTGTTTTTTATAATACGTGTTTTTAGATCGCAGTAGAAGCAGTCGCAAATGTCCGTACAGTAGCGTCACTCGGTCGTGAAGAGAAGTTCGTTAAAGACTACGCTAACCAGTTAGAACCAGCTTTGCTAACCGCTAAAAAGGGGACACATTGGCGCGGTCTAGTGTACGGTCTTTCTAGAAGTATCTTCAACTTCATCATCGCTACTGCTATGTACTATGGTGGTACCCTCATTGTATACGATGATGTTCCTTACGCTAATGTTTTCAAGTGAGTGTTATTTTGTTCTGGATAAGACGTGTGTTCATGTTTTGGGCATCATTTGGGCATTCAGTAGAGATGAAATGTTCTAATATTTTTGTAGACAAAAATAAAACATTTAATTAAACTTTGGCTAATAACGTATAATAATTAACTAAAGGATTTTATTTATTTAAGAGATTTAGAGTCCCCGCAGACTGCAGACTTTTTATCGGCCGATAGTTTGGTCGGCTTCTTAACCAGTATGAAGACTGAATCACTGTAATGTGCGCATCTGCATACATCTTCATACTGATTAAGAAGCCGACCAAACTATCGGCCGATAAAAAGTCTACAGTTTGCGGGGCCCTTACTTTACAACGTTAGCATAGAAAACAACTTAAGAAAATAGAGTCGACAGCGTTCTTAGTAAATAATTCTGACCAGTAAAACTATCCAGGTCAGCGCAAGCCCTGTTGATGGGAGCATCTTCAGCTGCGCAGGCGCTATCGTTTGCGCCTAACTTCCAGAAGGGCATCAAAGCAGCAGGCAGAGTCATCATGCTGCTCGACAAGAAATCCAAGATCACAGACCCCGCTATACCCGCTGTGGAGAACTTTGTAAGTCTATTTTAAAAATAAATGTTCATGATCATGTTAATGATAGAACATTTTCTTTTCAAACTAAGTATTTATGCCTTTTATTGAAATATTTAATTAGCACTAAAGTGGTTCGAGATCTTTTTGTCCTTTGCTTATTTTTAGAAAAAAATAGGCTTGTTTTTCGAACTTAAGTACCTTCTTTTGTTTTAAGTTTTATCCAAATTAGGTCATTAATTTAAGCGTATTTATAATTAAGACATAAACATCTATATTTATGTATTTACTCGTATAATATTAAAAATACTTAACGAGATCACTAGACTACATAATAACTCATTCTTATGGTTGCAGAGAGGATCAGGTCAAGCAAGTCTTCAAGCAGTTCAGTTTAAGTATCCAACTCGACCAACTATTCAAGTCCTTGATAAATTGGACTTAGAAGTAGTGAAGGGTAAAACTATCGCACTTGTCGGCTCTAGCGGTTGCGGCAAAAGTACTGTTATACAACTACTTGAGAGATATTATGATCCAGATGATGGTGTTGTGGTGAGTTATGTCATTTTTGACAGGTTTCAGAGTAATTTTTGACAGTTTGTAGAGTCATTTTTGACAGTTTTTCTAGGATTTTACAGCAGTTGAATATAGAACTGTAGTTCTCAAATACTTGTAGGTTTATTTTTTGCTTCGTTATATCTTGATCATCAAATACAGACATTTTGATAGATATGAATTTATTGGTCGATCGATATATTATTAATTATTTTTGCGTGGCTAATTAATTAGTGATGTCACGATAATTCATGAGATGAATTTGAAATGTGTAAATATATGCGTAAATAATAATGATATTTTGTTTTAGTAACACAAGTAATGAGTTTTTGTAATCATCATTTTTATCTCAGACATTTACATTTATCTTGTATTCTTATACATATAGGTACTTAAAAGATCCTAAGCTTTACCTCTTTTTCTAGGCTCAAGACAGCATACCTCTTATCAGACTACGCCTGGCTGACGTTCGGCAGTCGATAGGATTTGTGCAACAAGAACCAATTCTATTCGACAGAACTATAGCGGAAAACATCGCTTATGGAAACAATGCAGCAGAACCCGCCATGGATGAGATTATAGCAGCTGCTAAGCAAGCGAATATACATAACTTTGTTACTAGCTTGCCGTTGGTAAGTCACTGAAAACTGTGAGGCGCGAGGTGCCTTTTTATTCTACCTCTTGAGCTTTTAAATATATTAGGTACAAAATATTTTTTTATTCACAAAGAAACGACTATTACAGTACATATTTACAAAATGTACATAGGCATATAAAATACATAAGAAACAGTTGAGAAATAAATAGTTCAACTGGTCCAAATCAATACCAATCAGAAGCGTAGGTACCCAAGATACTGGCTGCATCGCCACGCTGAATAGCAATGCTGATACGCTGGGCCAGATACTCATCAGCCCTCGGGTCACGCGTCGCTGCGACTAGACGCCTAGAAATAATTTAGAAAAACATAATTGACAAATTCGTAAAGGGTTTGTTATACTAGACCTAACGTATTCGTAAAGTGCTGATAATTAGGCAAATGTAAAGAACTATGTACTTAGCAATCTGTTGATTACGTCAGCTTCTATAAAAATATATTTGATATCTAATCGATAACCAAGAAATTTATTATAAGTCAGTTTCAATGGAAAAGTATACAAAAATTGAACCTTCTAGAATACGTTGTTGAAATAACTAATCCATTGTAATAGGGACACTTATTGAGTAGTTATGATAAGATATGCCTTTTGGCGTCAATTTTTACAATAAATATTTGCATATTTTATTATAAATAGACAAATTAAAAAGATAAGGTAATCACGATAAAAATACGATAAATACTTCGAAAGCTCTAGAAACAGGTTTTAGGTCAAGCTTTTGTGTAAACCTATAGACTTTTATTTATTTATTTATTTATTTATTTATTTGAGGAAGACCATCAGCTTATAATTACTTACATTACCTATTATTTTATTTTATTTTTCAGGGATATGATACAAATATCGGCTCTAAAGGCACCCAGCTTTCTGGAGGTCAGAAGCAAAGGGTAGCCATCGCCAGAGCTTTGATCAGAAAACCTCAGATGCTGTTGCTTGATGAAGCTACGAGTGCGCTCGATACCGAGAGCGAGAAAGTAAGTTTTCTTTAGCTGTTTTGAATGTTTATATTTCAGTAACTTGTAAATAATGTAATCGTCCCCTCTTAAGGGGGACAGCGAGCTCAATGACGTCGTAGCCTATTAGCACTGCAAATGAAGATAATGCGATGTATCGAATTTCGATCAGTGCGACCCAAAAACCCAAAACATAGACTGATTAGGCTTATTATCAGACAAAATCGCAGACAAAAGACTGATAAGATGTCGAGAAAATAATCCTGTGAGCTTTCAGAAGGGTGATCACGAATAAATACTTATCTAGATATATGTAAATATATGTAATCATATGTTGACAAGAATAAAAATACATTATATATACTTATTACTTAAAAATTGTATCCTTGCAATTTCCAGGTGGTACAAGAAGCGTTAGACGCGGCCAAAGCCGGTCGCACCTGTGTCATGATTGCACATAGACTGAGCACGGTTCGCGATGCAGACGCGATCTGCGTGATCAAAGACGGAATCGTTGCAGAACAAGGAACACACGCGGAACTAATGGACTTACAGGGGCTTTACTACAACTTAAACAGAAGAGGATACTCGTAGTTTTAAAATAATAATCACTACTACTGAAATATTACTAACATATAATTAACTCAACAGATTTACCATTAGCACTCCCCACTGATGCACACTTGGCTTAGGCCCGTGCAACAGTTATTTACCGGCACTCTGGAGCTGAGCTAGACTAGTCTAGAAGAAAAATAATAATATAATGAAGCGAAGAGCTTCGACCAACATATCAAGAGGGTCTCGCTAGAAGGCTGGCTCAAGGGTCAGATGCAGAAGGCAGTGATCCGCGACACAGAACGGTTCGGACGTTCCTCAATCTGTAGCCGTAACTACCGGTAGCTAGGGCCTTGCCCAGCAATCTAGTTTTTAGTTTTTTATAATAGTATTTTTTTTATATAAAACCTTTTGCTAAGATTTTAAATAAATGTAAATAATAATGCTACACATGCGTCTTTTAGAACAACGTGGTTCTTTGCTCGTTTATTTCAGCTTGCTATTAATGCTTGGAACGGCCTAAAAGTTATGTATTATAGTGCTTTTATAATGCTTGCCTCTAGTGATAGTTTAACCCTAGCAAGTAATTTAAGTCACTACACACTTTGCTTATTAAATTGCGTAGTTTTTAAAATGACTGGAGCAAAGAGACCTATTTACTATAAATGGTCATGAGTAGTTTTTAAACAAAGAAATTAGAAATTCCACCTAAAAATCGAATTGAGGTATTATGTTTATGTAAGATTTTCATTATTATAATAAGATTACTGAAACTATTCCAATTGTATTCTGACATACTCAGAGATGAACATAGTAAAAATAGGCAATATCACTGTTTGTTCTATTGGTAACTTCTGTCGCGCTGCGCACGAGGTTACAGATAAAACAGTAAGTGTATTGAGTACATTTTAGTTCCGTCGTGGCGCACGAAGTGACAGATTAAACAGTAAGTGTATTGAGTACATTTTAGTTCCGTGGTGGCAGCACCGGTATATTTTATGGTCAGTATTCTATAATCTGTGTGCTACTTTCAAACAGAGGGTGGACATAAATACCGGCGCGCGATCTGAGACAAGGCTTTTTGCTTCTGGCTCTTGGAGAGGCGAGACGGGAGTGCTGAGCCAGAGGAACTCGGAACTACGAAGGAATAGTGAGTGTCTTGGATAACCATGTAAGTGCTAGCTAATAATTGATTACTATTCTTGAAAGGGTAATGAGATTATGAGAAGATACTTTCGCGATAAACTCAATTGTCCGCGTTATTAATATCCAGTTTATAATTGTCGTAATGGATCAGTTCGGTCGATCTGGGAGAAAAAAGCCGAGCAGACAGTGCGAGGCTAGGGGGTCTCTGAATGCGTTCAGAGACCCACTCAAGCATAGCTTGCTTGAATGTGGGCTCCGGACTCGAGAGTGAGTCCCGGTGCTAGCTGGCCGGGATAGGAATGATCTCTCGAGTGCCCAAGGGTCCAGGCAAGGCCGAAGGGGGGTGTATCTCTGAGCCCTCGAATGGGACCGATCAGAGATACAGAAAGATCGACCCTATGAGCGGTAGCGGACTGGTTGCTTAAGGGGATGGAGGCGTAGCACTTGGGTTAGACTTCCCAAGCTCGTTCCGGTTGTCCGAGAAGGCTGTACAGTCCAGGATAGTCGCGTAGACTGTCCTGATGATGGCTGGAATCCGGGCACTATCTGGGCGTCGTCAGATAGTGTAGAGACCAGGGTCGATCGGTGCTTAGGGCAGTCAAATCGTGTGCGAAGCAGTTACATTACATTAGTAGATATCGACTCATAATCTCATCCTCACGTATATATATATATATTTGTCGTGCAATATAAAGGCGCGACAAAATGGTGGAGATGCAGGGATATGAAATCCTTGGAGATTGAACAACGAAAAGTTTTTTCGTGTTGTTCCCAGAAAGTGGTTAGTCCGTGGCTGACATGAACCAACCGTTTGGTGGTTGAATTGGGTTTTTCATTTACTGAATTATATCCAGAAGAAAAAAAAAAAAATATAATAAAGAAAAATAAAACTATGGTTTTATTTGATTGTCCTTGAATTTCCCCCAACATGATAAAAACAAAATGGCATCCTTTGAAAATATGTGTTGTTTTATTACTTACATCCTACTTTTTTATTTTTTACGTAATCGTGAACTTTTTTAACGTGTTTTATTAATTTCGTCATTTATTAGTTTATATTTTAAACTAGAATAACGAGATATTGATATATGCCTCTTTTGCATATGTTATTTGAATATCTCAATCCATTGACATACGTGCGCGCACTCCTTTTAAAAATTATTAGACGGAACGTTCCGGGTTTAAAGTTGTTAATCCTGACATTTATGGTTTTTGTTATAATTAATTACCTATTGAGATAATCAATTTGTGACTGTTATCTTTTTTTTAAGGTTAATTGATAGAAACCGCTTAATTCAGAAGTTGGATTGAATTCAATCGTTCCAGCCTAGCTCTGGCCTAAAGCAAAGATCAGTTTTCATTATTTAATTGTACCGTCAGATTGTGATCTTTCGCTATTTGTGTGATTTAATCATGGCAACGTTCGTACTTTCCTAGTGAGGTAGAACTAAGCCTGATTTAAACAAAAATGCTAATGATTTTTGTAAGTTTTCAGAGAATGGTGTATTTAGAGTGCTAGTGCTGCGACCTTGGTGCCGATGACGACAGATGAGTGTGCTACCAGCTCGTTTGTCACGTCTGCGCCGCAGTCTCGCCAGCACGGGTTCTAGCAATGCCCTGGCAGTCCCAGTTGCAGAGTGCGCGACTACCCCCAGCAGCGTCGACTACGCGAGTACGTGTGTGGGCCCCCTTGAGTGTGCTTACTGTTTGGACAACCACCACTGAACGCCCCATTGTAGTGATGAGCGCGTTATGCAAGGTCAGATTCAACCATTTACTTTGATTTTGTACATCGATTCTAGTTTGCAAGATATCGATTTTTAATGTGGGTAGTAGGTAAACGAACGCCTTAAGCAAATGCTGGTCTAAGACAAGCAGATACTGGTCCCGGACAGTTCGTTTCTTGAAGGGCGATGCTTGTAGTTGACTTTACGAGTTTAGTTTACCCACACTTGTTCAAAACGAGTTAAGCACATGTTACACAGTAGTAACATAATCGATTTCGTAAACTTTCAGTAAAATATGCGTTGATAGCTATACCACATAATGTAGATTGCGCTAGGTGTTTTATTTTGCGCCTTTGGTGAGTTTGGGAAACTATTGGTGTAGTTCAGCGTGATAAAAATAACTCATTAGTATGAGCCCCTGATGTAATATTTGCCGCTGTCATTTACAGCATAATTGATTTGTTGAGTTTTTGTTAGTAAAATACAAAAAGAAATAACGACTATCGCTTCAAGTCGTTTCTATGAGATCTTTTTAGATTATTTTGTCCGATAGAAAACTACCCGTTATTCCGTTAGGTAGAATAAAGTTTTGTCCTAAAGGCTAATCTAAGTGTAGTTCTTTTGTTCATTTCTAGCAATTGTGCAATGAAACAAATTTAGGTGTCGTTAGTTAGTACTAATTAGTACATGTAGCTAAGTGTTTTGCTTGCGATAACATCGAAAGAACACCTTTCTGTCGAAAACAAGTGACGTCATTTTCGTTAAGAGATAAGATTGTTGCAGCGATAAGATTGCGTCGAATCGCTCATTCTTTTTGATGAGGGTATTTTGGAAATAGTGAAACTTGCAATATTCTTGTAGAAAAATGTCGTAAATAGATTTGATGGCGAAGTAATCGTTTTATCTGTTTAGAGCATACTTCAAATCTATCCGGTAGGGTAGACAGTGGACGAGATTAGTTATTCTGAGTCTAGTAAATATTTCGTTAGCAAGAAATGTTCTTATCAAGTTTTGCGAGGTTGTTGATACCTAGGTAACTAAAACATCGAGTGAGACCGTTAGTTACTAGGCATGGGCATTTTTGGATTTTTTCACAAACCGATACAAGACCGATTTCGGATTTTGAAATCGATTTCAAAAACCGTTTTTAAAAAATCGATTTCGGTAGCGAATATCGGAGCGTATTTATTACGACAAACGCAAAATAGAATTCTTTCGGTTTTTGGTTTTCGGTGCAAAACTAAAATCACGAATGCGTGTCAAAACTATAGAAAACTAGAACTTTAGATTTTGATTGTTTGCAGTTTGCGTTATCATCGTGCGTTTTCTAAAAACTGTTTTCTCATATTGGAATATCGATGCGATACGATTTCTGCAAGCGGATTTCAGTTTCGTTTTGATATATCTGTCTCATGCCTATAGTTACAGTTTTTTGTAGGTGTTGAAATATTTGTCTTCCGTCAAAAAGTGTTTAAGTGTCAATGAGGTTTGCAATCCGGATATTCGTCGTACCCGGATAATTGTTAGTTGGTTTAGTCCAGATATCCGTTTGTTTTTTGATCAGAAATTCTAGATCCGGATACATAAGGTAGACTAGCTGGTAGATACATACAGTTGTGTGTTTATAACATAGACGTTCCTTTATTTTTCTACGGTGATAGGTCGTCGACGATTTATTTAAATAAATTAACATAACTTAGAAGTTACTGGAAGCAATATTATTTCAGTTACATAACGAATTTACTGGTACGAAGAATTATATACCTGCTAGGTTTTGAGATTTTAATTAATTAACGCATTCAAGTTAATAGAAGCAATATTATTTCAGTTACATAAAGTATTTATTAGCCTTCAATTTTACATTAATTAATTTTACTAAGGAACTAGCTACCTATATGTTTAACTACGAATTACATAAGCTACTACGAATAACATAAGCTACCACGAATTACATAAACCACCACGAATTACATAAACCACCACGAATTACATAAGCTGCTACGAATTACATAAGCTATTACTAAGTACCTATGATCATGTACCTAACTACTTACATGCAGATAGATACTTTTCTTTTGATTTGAGCTCTTACATTGTTTGAGTAATCGTTTCCTTTAGGACCTTTACTTACTACCTAGTTAAAGTTGACTTTATTTTATAATTTGAGCGAATCTTTACTCTTAAATCAGTTCAGCATTGGTTTGGATTTATACGTTATGATACAAGTTACGTAGGTACAATTAAGTCGTATCTATTCGAACGGGACCAAACTAGTACCTACCTATTTATAAATACTAATACAGAGTGATACAAATTAAAAATAAACTACAATTTAATGCAAACAGTGAGCAATAAATAACTTCTAGATAACGGTAGGATCAACAGCGTGTTGTGGTACTGGTCAACCCAATCATATCTCTTAGAAATCTAGACTTGTAATTTTCGTTTTAGTTTTTGTTGGTACTTTGCAAAAATTCATATTGTGTTGACGAGTTGTACACTTGTTTGTGCACAGTTGAAGTTATACAAAATAGTTTGAGAAAAGTGTAAATTTGTGTAAAGTCTGAAGTTTGATCATTCGTCCATAGAATGTAGCGAGGTCTTAATCTACTATGAAATGCTGAACGATGCGTTAGTAGTCCGTTAGTAGTCTGGTTGAACATATTTACAGTACTTTCATACCTGGTTTTCTTCTTTCATCTTTGATTTTTATACAATGGAGGCAATACTAGTACGTTCGTAAAAAAATATTTCATGTTAGCCAGTGTTGGTTACGAGTCTGAAGTTGTGTGTGAAGAGTCTGAAGTAGCTTTGATCTATTGTTAATGTGTTGGCGTTAGCGTTTTTATTTTAGACAAAGCTGTAGTAAACGTGTGTGACGTTTTACTTGGGTTTACAATACCAGGTTGCAGATAAGAGCGACTTCACAACTAATTGACATTGAAACCAAATGTTTTTGTTTTGGTTTGGATTTTGATGTTTTTGTCTGTATAAGACGAACGTAATCGTGGCAATCGTGGAAATTGTTTACTTTGAATGTGTAAGTGTACCTGTTAAGGTCTCATAGTAAGCTGGTCGAATAATGTTTTTTCCATGAGATATGAGAGACTAAAGCGTTAATTTAATTTTCTACTACACGAGTTTCGAGTTTTATAAGTTGAAAGGAGAAAGAATGGTTTAATGATTTGCCCGCTGTTAGTAATTTGATTTTATGTATCTGTCATACATAGGAGTTCTATGACAATGTACTGATGCACATGGCATCGTCTTATTGAAATAATTATCAAGTCACATCAGTCAATCGTCAAGTCTACTGTTTGTTTTGAAGTTAAAGATGTTTGTGAGGATTCACTTAAAACAATTCAAAGTTGTTTTCTTTATGTCCGATTTTTGTTGTAAGAAAAGGTGACATCACGATGTTCCAACTCTCTTTGTATTCGAGTTTTTACGGTTTACTAAAGTTTTGTTTTTAACTTCAACGTCGTTTAGTAGTGTGTAGTGCTTGCAGTGAAGCAGTCGTGCATTGCAGTGAGACACTCCTACTCTGCTAGTATTTTCATAAAGTTTTATGATCGAACAGTTGTAGGTACAACTAAAAGTCATGTGGTGTTTACCTGTAATGGGTTTGTACACATAGAATAAGAACCTTTATGTTTAAGTTTTTTGGATGTGTTGTGTATAAACTGTTGGTGAACCTAAATAAAATAAATAAAATAAATAAATAAAAGGTGTGATGAGTTTTGCCGTTCCCGTTTCGAAATGTGGAAGAAAGTTCTTTCGTGTCAAATGTAGTTGAGTTTGACGATTGTTTTTCAAAAAAGTATTTATGTATGTACATGTAAAATATTTGAAATGTTGACGAGATTTTTAATGTTTTGTAGGTTAGACTAAGCGAGAGTTGTCGAAGATTTTACCGACTTCTTTGTGTCAACAATCGTAAATAGATCCGACAGTGGTTTTGTCGAATACTTATGTTAACGGAATTTTTATTTTTATTTGAACAAACTACATAGTTTGTGTGTAGTCAAATACTTACGAGCCAGTTCTTGTTATTTTGACGCTCTGTTACTAGCGGACTACTAAACTACTCCGGTATGATGAAATTAATGAAAATAATAAATGAAACTAATCGTTATTACAATTTTGTACAGGTTTTCATTGGAGATGTAAGATGTAAAAGAAGATCGGACGTGGCAAAAAGAGGTACACAATGGTAGGTAATTGGCTTTACTGTCTTTGCGACTGAGCAATGGTTGCTCGGTGCGGAGACTGGTCATTCACTTGTACTGTGTGTGTCATGTGTTCGAATGTAAGTACATCATGTTACATCGTATAAGCTTGAAAACTACTTGAACTATGAAAACGATTCTAATGTACTGGGTCGAGTCCCTTCTCATTGTGTTGTTGGGCATTTTTGTAATAAAGTTTTCAGGTAGACCTGGTATGACATGCTAACAAGGCGCCTACAATCGCATTCTGTCTTCAGGTGTCTGTAAGGATTTAAGGGTGAACCGTAAGATTTTGTAAAAATGAGTGTAGGGGAGACCTAGGATAGTTGTTACAGAGGAGAGTTGTTACAAAGCCGATTTCTCGGAACCTATGATCGTTAGTGAGCTGGCAATGCCACTCAATTGATTCTTTTTAGATGCGCTTCTTGA
This sequence comes from Ecliptopera silaceata, assembly GCA_932527185.1. Lineage (NCBI taxonomy): Eukaryota > Metazoa > Arthropoda > Insecta > Lepidoptera > Geometridae > Ecliptopera > Ecliptopera silaceata. The sequence goes on along the minus strand of OW052193.1, from coordinate 5,767,746 downwards.
TGAAACAAGTGCCTCAGGCACCAGGCAAATGGTTGCCCGATTACGACGTCTGCATGAAAAAAAAGCCGAAAAGTAATTTTTTTTGTCAAAGTTTTGGTTAGATTTATATCGTGACACATTAAATTTAGGTGGTTATGTTATTTTTTGTATACTGTAGGGTTTTTGAAGTTTCAAATAGTGGCGTTGTTTTGATGATCCTTTACGTCGTTGTGAAATTATGAATGTTTATTCTGACCAGGTCGTAATTTTCGACACCTAGGAGAGTTGTGACACGCTGTAACAACTCTCCTATTTTAGTTTGTTTGCTTTGAATTTTATGTCATTAGCAATCCAATCAAAAGGATTCAGTTCAGGAGTGGAAAGGCTGGTCGAGAATGGCACTAGGAGTGAGCTGCTGTGCGTCTGTCATAATATATTGGATTACAGACATATTTATAGCTGCTGATATTGTCATGATGCCATAGTTACTTAAAAAATATTTATTTCTTATAATCTTAATGTCTGTAGTATCAACAATTATGCCAAATGGTAATTGAAGTATTATTAAAGGGTGTGTGTTTTATAATTCTTATAAAAGTCATCTTACCTATCAAAAATAGTATTGATAAACAACTGTAACAACTTACCTTGGTGCCTGTCACAACTTACCTCGGTGTTAGGAGAGTTGTTACAGTTTGAGTTGTTTCTGTTTTGGTGGATTTTCTCAGAAACCTTACATCTTTCATTTATTGTCATGACTGTTTTTGATAAAGGAAAGATTGTTCTATATTTAGACATAAAGTTGATAACTGTGCTATGTTTCTTTATTGAGATATGTGGTTTTAAGTAAAAATTGTAACAACCCTCCTTGGTCTCCCCTAAAGTACGATTCAATCTCATGAGAGATTTGTGTGTTGAATGCTGAATCAAAACGTAAAGTAGACTCAAACATAGATTTTGGGCACTTTCTTGATGAAAACCCGTGAATAAATTTGTGTTTGTATGGGTTTTGATTTAATCATTTAACGTCGGAGCATACACACATAAACGTGAACTAAATCAACACGTAAAGTAGACTCGAACATGAGTTTTGGACACGTTTTCTTGATGAAAGTCTGTAAGAAACTATGTGTTCGTATGGGTTTTGATTTAGACTTAACTTCGGAGCGCGACATGCAACTCGGTGCCTCTGTCTGTTGTTAGAAGATATGCAGGTTGTCTGTATATCTTGGTTAGGTAGGATAATGGAATAGTCCTAACTGTGTATTTTCTGTTTCATTTGAGGAACATCCTGTTGGTTAATCCCAGTTTGTTCCAGGCACCCTTCATGAAAGGTGCCTCAGCCAACCGCGTGATGGAGCCATCTCTGCAGTTCGTGCCTGCAGCTCAAGCCTTCAGTTCGTACCTGCAGTTCGTGCCTGTTGCGAGACGTCGAGGTGGTAACACCTCTCTAGTATTGTCTAATTAGTAAAATAGGCTGTTACTATGCCCACATTTCTCCAAATGGATGAATCACAGTGGCTATCGAACCGTCATTATTGCTTGAACAGAACCTTTTTTTCTTTTCGGGAGGTTCTCCTGGACTCCTGTCCAGGAGAGTTTGAACTTCATGAATGGTCAGAGCTGGCTAAGTCTCATAATGACTTTATAGAGATAGAAGATAAACAAGAAGAAGAAACAACTGCTAATAATAACAGTTTATATGACTATAACGTAACCAGTGGTTACACAAATGGGATACAACTTGAACATTTCCTGGATGAGCTGGCGAGTGGGAAGATTCCTCCTGTAAGGGAGTCTTGATTTGTTTATAGACTTTAGGTCTACTTTGATGTAGTGGTTGAATGGTAACTATTCAACCACGCAATTCAGCATGGAATTATGACACTATTTTGATACAGTCTATTGGACATCTATATCCACGGGAAGATGGTTCAGAACAGAGTCTCCAACACGTATAGACTGTTATAAAGGAACTAGGAGTATAGTGAATGTATAGCTCAAGAAATACATCCAGATTTAGAGTCAATTCAGGTACCAGATACTGAATTGCTCCTCAGCAAGAAACAACAAGTACTCGGAGATGATTGGCAAGGCAGACAATCTAAGTGATAGTGACAACGCCAATGGAGATAACCTACATGTGGATTCAGTAGTTTTCAGCCCTGTTCAGACAGCAGATAATTCGCCTCAACGAACTACCGACGTTAGAGGAAGAGGCGAGAGAAGCGCCGCCATACGTGCGAGGAAAAAAAAATTTCTGGAATGGACACTTCTTCTATTTGCCCTGCTGAAGTAACACCTTTTTTGTTGTTGGGAGTGTCGCGCTGCGCACGAGGTTACAGATAAAACAGTAAGTGTATTGAGTACATTTTAGTTCCGTCGTGGCGCACGAAGTGACAGATTAAACAGTAAGTGTATTGAGTACATTTTAGTTCCGTGGTGGCAGCACCGGTATATTTTATGGTCAGTATTCTATAATCTGTGTGCTACTTTCAAACAGAGGGTGGACATAAATACCGGCGCGCGATCTGAGACAAGGCTTTTTGCTTCTGGCTCTTGGAGAGGCGAGACGGGAGTGCTGAGCCAGAGGAACTCGGAACTACGAAGGAATAGTGAGTGTCTTGGATAACCATGTAAGTGCTAGCTAATAATTGATTACTATTCTTGAAAGGGTAATGAGATTATGAGAAGATACTTTCGCGATAAACTCAATTGTCCGCGTTATTAATATCCAGTTTATAATTGTCGTAATGGATCAGTTCGGTCGATCTGGGAGAAAAAAGCCGAGCAGACAGTGCGAGGCTAGGGGGTCTCTGAATGCGTTCAGAGACCCACTCAAGCATAGCTTGCTTGAATGTGGGCTCCGGACTCGAGAGTGAGTCCCGGTGCTAGCTGGCCGGGATAGGAATGATCTCTCGAGTGCCCAAGGGTCCAGGCAAGGCCGAAGGGGGGTGTATCTCTGAGCCCTCGAATGGGACCGATCAGAGATACAGAAAGATCGACCCTATGAGCGGTAGCGGACTGGTTGCTTAAGGGGATGGAGGCGTAGCACTTGGGTTAGACTTCCCAAGCTCGTTCCGGTTGTCCGAGAAGGCTGTACAGTCCAGGATAGTCGCGTAGACTGTCCTGATGATGGCTGGAATCCGGGCACTATCTGGGCGTCGTCAGATAGTGTAGAGACCAGGGTCGATCGGTGCTTAGGGCAGTCAAATCGTGTGCGAAGCAGTTACATTACATTAGTAGATATCGACTCATAATCTCATCCTCACGTATATATATATATATTTGTCGTGCAATATAAAGGCGCGACAACTTCAATGGGTGATAGGTACGTCTCTGAGTACGGCAGAAAGAATGATAAATCAATGAATGTTTTATGAGTCAATGTGTAGAGTTCATGTTTAGATTTGACGGTCAAATCATTTCAGTTAGGTAGGGTACATTACCTATAGATACAAAACCAATTATTTAGAGATATATATTTTATTATTATATAGAGATAACAAAAATGTATTTTAAAAAACCCACAGGTTTCACAATTCTACCAATATTTTTTTATATTTTTAAGAAATAAATAAGTACCTACTTAGGTACATTAAATGTGACACAAAATAAACCTTTTTTTATTTCTTACGAAGTGTTTATTCTTAGTTAAAATGAGACAAAGTAAATTGTAAATCATTTTACTTTTACGCAATTCAGCAGTAAATGATTTACGGTCGCTTCGAATGGCGAACAAAAGGACCATCGTATTGTTCCACAAGACAATGTTACAAGCGCTATTATTTCCGTATTAAACATATGGCCGGACAGCATTTCTACTAATTTCCAGCACACTTTGTAATTTGTAAACAATAAAGTTTTTGTTGGGTTCATTCTGGGACATGGTGCAAAAACGTGCTCAATTTAAGTTTTTTATTTATTTACGAGACTTAAGTTTATTGGAATCAGCCACTACAGTAGTCTATTTCTTGTAATTCCTTAACAGTCCATAATAGTAGATAATTTGTGATATTGATGTAGAAAAAAAAACATTTATAAAATCGAAGATGGTGAATCATCTGAATTACGTAGGCATGTCGTAAAGACGCGGTTAATTGAATTTGCTAACTTTTATAAGTAGGTATAGATACCTATAAGATAGGCCTAAAAAAAGTTTAAATAAGTAGGTATAAGAAAAGTAGTCAATTACTTCAAATCCACTGTATTTGCCTAGTAATAAGTGAGAGAAATAAATAAATAAATGGAAATAGCAGCACCCCCTAATAGCAGCATACCTATTGTGGAAATATGTAGATAGGTAGGTAAGTTCAAATTAAATATAATTTGATATTTCGTCAATTATTTGTTAATCGATAATAATTTATTTGTTACTATAAGCTTTGTGTAACTAATGACAGATCCCGCATGGATCGACAATAGGTAATAGGCCTTCAAATAGTTGAAAATTTTTTGTGCGCATGCTCCAACTTCCGCCATGTTTTTCGGGCACTTTATTTAAAAATGTATGAGAAGTGCACGTTTTTTGAAGAAAATAGTAATAAAACCAGTAATAATAAACATAATTTTACAATCAGTTCAATTCAAATTATTATGCATACATAATAAAATTATATTACAAGTATTTTAATTAAAATATATAGTGTTATCCTTAAGAAAAGGTAAAAAAACGTTGTTGTTATGGAGTATGCCGCAGTGATACGCGTAGTAAATCCTTTCAGGAGAATTTATATTATTTTATTGACGACCCATGTGGCGCGGCGGGCGAGGGCCGCCTACGACGCGGAGGTTGCGGGTTTGATTCCCGCCTTGGGATAAATGTTTTGTACGATCTGCAAAAATTTATTCCAGGTGTTCTGGGTATTTTATATGTATAACAATAATATCTATGTCATGTATTCTATTAAGTATGTCAGTCTTCTAGTACCCATTACACAAGCTGTGCTTAGCTTGGGGCTAGATGATGTTGTGTGGATTGTGCAGCATTATATTTATTTATTTGTAATATAATTTTTTGACGACCGATGTGGCGCGGTGGGCGATGGGCCACCTGCGACGCGGATGGTTGTGGGTTCGATTCCCGCCTTGGGATAAATGTTTGTATGTTCTGCAAATATTTATTCCGGGTGTTCTGGGTATTATAATTATGTATAATAAAAAAATATCTACCTTTGTAATTTGTATTGTATTAAGTATGTCAGTCTTCTAGTACCCATAACACAAGGTCCGCTTAGCTTGGGGCTAGATGATGTTGTGTGGATTGTCCAGCATTATTTATTTATTATTTTCATTTCTTTTATATTAAGATATTTATTATTTTTTTGTAAGTATTTACTTTTACTCATTATTATTTAATTATTATTATCCTAATCTCTCAACTAGTTCGGCTTTATTTCCTCCTTGAGGACGACCATAGTATTTTAACCATCATTGTAAATGAACACAGTTGTGGGCTTCTACGGTAGGATGCACTAACGAAGCTCCGTCAATTAATTTTTCATTTAATTGCACTATTAAAGGTAATAATGTTTGTTGCCCACCCATTTCTATAAAAAGTGCCCGAAACTTTCATATTACCGCGTTTTTAACATGGCGGACGCGCATGCGCTGAGCATACTGTGGACAGGTCTATTACAGCAACAGCTTTATCTACTCTATCAAACACCAATTAATAAAATTACATGTTACATAAAACTATTAACGTCCCGCCGCGCCGCAGATCAGACTGATCAAAATCGTCTCTGAAAGCCATAATAAATTAATTATTTTATTATGTCACAAGCAAGACGCGATAAAACCGACAAATGACTACGGAATTGAGACATCCCGCTATCCCCTTCATTAGACACGTGGATCCCTTTTACAAATATCTGCCGTCGTAAGATAAAATACTATCTATCGAGAAATCAAAATGGCTGCCCTTCAATGTTTTTTGTTATCCCAGCGTGAGCTTTATGCTAATGAGACCCAAAAACAAACATTGTTACAAGCCAAATGTGTAACATACTATAAAAATAAATTAAATAATAAAGGGAATCGTTAAAATGGATAAAATGTACGTAATTTATCCACGAGTCACCTTTTAGGCATTCCGTGGATGCCTTCTCGACGGGGTCCCGCTCTAGACGCGATCTCCGAATAAAAAGGCGCCACAAAAAGACGCATTCAATAAGCCGTTGGCCATTACCGGACGTAATCGATGAGATAAATTAATAATAATGAAAATGGACAGACGTAGGCGCCGGGTATATTTGACGTGGTACCTACCAACTAAACTAATCAAAAAATCTAGATGCACGCAGTACGAATCGCGTTTTTAAACTAACCTATGTACCTACTGAATACCTAACAAGGTATTCTGTTAAGTAAAGTAACTAATTCAAATCCATCTACCCAACAGGGTAGATGGATTTGAATTAGTTACTTCAAAAATACTAATCACTACTAATCAAAAATAACACACTACTACTAATCAAAAATAACAGACGCCATAGCTCAGTTGCTAATAGCTCTGCCTTCCATGCTGTGGGTTCGATTCCCATCCAGACCAAGTGATTGTTCTATGTATTTACAAAAAAATATGTATACAAGTATTCTGTCAGCAATCTAGTTCCCATTCCCTTATTACATACAAGCTTTGCTTAGTTTACGACAAGAGTGTATCGGCAATGAAAGTTGTTTTAGTGAATTCGTGACGTTGCAACTGTTACTTATCTACCTAATGAAAGCAATTTTATAGGTATCATTGGGAAAAATATTTAGGGACTCTTTAAGACAACGCGTTAATACCATTTGAATATCAGACAAAATAACAAGTATCTTGTCACGCAATCGGGAAGGGCGCCGCGTCTCGTCTCGCCCACTCAGATCCTATAAAGATTACAATAATTGATCATAACCGCTTTTACTACTCTTATCCACAGCGTATGCTATCTAAAAATACTTAAAAACCGCTACGATATTATCTTTTTATGTATGTGTAAATCGGTGTGTTGTAAAAATATATTCAACAAAAACATGAATTAAAATTGTTATTGTTTTAGTTGAACATATTTAAAAGGGTAATAAAAGAAAGATTTCATCTGTTTCTTTATTTTTATTGGTAAATTCACATTAAAATTATAGACCATGTTGATGACAGATGAGTTTTCTACAGACAAAATTTAGATTAATATTTATGTATTCACTATGATACTGTATCGGTACTTCTCAATTTCTAAATCTACATCAAATAGCTACATCGATTAGGGGTGCATAAATGCTTCAAAATTTCAGTGAAAGGAGGTGAACCGGCAATGAGACCATCAGAAAATAGAAAATACACAATTACATCGTTCATTTACGAAATCACGATACAGATCGAACATCAAAAATATTTCTATGTTAGACGTCTACGTTCACATAATCGTTACTAGACAATGATAGAACGCGGCGAGTCGGGCAATGAAAGACTTCGACGCAACGGAACGTATGATATCGTTATAGTTTACTGCTAATCGACTAATCCATTAGTGAATCGCGCTACCTATCTCGCGTATATTTAGGCGCTTGTCAACGCATTTATTTATTTAAAAAGAAACACCGCGCGGACGTCGGCCGGGGCCTGAGATTCAGCGTCGCCGCCCGCGCCATTCGTCACTCGCACCGCTCGCTCTCTATTGTATAATTACATTAAATAGTCACAGGGTAATTTCAGTCCGAGTTCATTAGAAAGCGCCTTCGGAAATTCTTGATTCATTCGTCACAATATCGATAAAATGAATCATACAATCAAACAACTAAAAATCTAGACTCGAGAGTATAATTTAACAGTTCATTAACAAGGTTACTATCGCCTCGTTTAGATTTTGAATGGTTTTTATCGATGACTACGAGCGCATCAGGAATTTCAGGCAGCACAGTATAATATAGGTTGTTTAGTGTCGGGTGTAGTGGCGGTGCGAAGGGCATCTGCTTAGGAGTCCCACCAGTCGGGACCGCCGCTGCCGCCGCCGCCGCCGCCACCGCCGTACGATCCGCCATAGTTGCCGCCGTAGTTACCGCCGCCGTATCCAAATCCTACGGAAATATACATAGAATTAGACAAGTGCTGCATCTCAGTTTGATAACTTACACACTCCAATTGGGCATTAAAGTAGACTGCGTGTTGACGTGGCAAGATAACATTCTTCATTTATTTCTGTGTCTCTCTCGCTCATTATCGGTGAGCTTTGCTTGGTACAACACATCCTCTTCTTCCACTCTCCTCTATCAGACGTCATCTCAATACTCACACCTTTCTTACACATGTCATCATTCACACAGTCCATCTATCTTTTCTTTGGCCTCCCTCTACTTCTACATCCATCCACGTCAAGTGAAATATCCGTGAATATTAAAAAAAAAATTGGTGCTAACCGGAGCCGGCGCCGGCGGAGCGCGCGGGCTGCCGCGACTGCGTGCGGAAGTCTCGCGCCCCGAAGGCGCTGCCGGCCGAGGGCGCGGGCGTGCCGCCGAAGCGGCCGCCGCCCGAGCGGCTGCCGGTGCGCCGACTGCCGCCGCCGATGCGACCGTCCGACGCCGTGCTCGTCAACCAACTGGAAACAAACGTCAAGAGTCAGTCATCGCAACTTAACTCAGCTCAGCTCAATACAACTCATTACAGTTGCGTTTACATAAACCTGCTCACTATTAGTTTCAGGATAAACTATAAAAACACCAATTACAAAAAAGTTACATTAGTCACTGTAAAATAGTGTCGCTTAAAAATAATAATTACTAACCTAGGCACATCCTGCTTTGCTTCAACGAGCAATTCAACGAGATCACGCGCCAATCCGCGGTTAGAGTCATTGAAGAAGGAAGTGGCTACTCCCAGATTTCCCATACGGCCGGTACGACCGATGCGATGCACGTATTCCTCCACGTCAGAGGGTAGATCAAAGTTGATCACGTGACGCACGTGAGGGATGTCCAAACCTGGAAAAATAGCAAACGTGATAGGACGTCAAGTGATCCTATGCTAGAAGAAGTACGCTGTCTCTCTGTCTCCCTCTAGCAGCGACGGCGGTGGCTACTAGAATGGGCGTCTGTCTGGTATGAAGAACGATATGGATGACGTCATAGCCCTCTGATACTAAGCTAGAAGAAGTAAGCTGTATCTCTGTCTCTGTCGCACCTCTAGCTGTGACAACGATGGCTACTAAAATGAGCTTCTGTCAAGTACGCAGAATGGCACGGATGACGTCATAGCCCCCTGATACTAAGCTAGAAAAGTAAGCTGTATCTCTGTCTCCTTCTTACCTCTAGCAGCGACGGCTGTGGCTACTAGAATGGGCGTCTGTCCGGTACGGAACCGACGTAAGGCTTCTTCACGTTCGCGCTGAGAACGGTCACCGTGGATCGACGTCACAGGGTAGCCCTGGTGATCCAGGTACTCCTCCAATTGGTCCGCACCTGTGGAAAAAAAATACATAAAATAAAATTGTATATCTATAGAACTTTCTAGAATGACAAGACCACACTAAACAGTAGCTATTAGCAATGTTGGTTGCAGAGAATCTTTGAAGAAATACATAAACTTTTTGACAAAATAATTAAACCGCCGAAAAAACTGAAAAGTAAAATAATATCTTTTTTATTCTACCCTAATTATTAAGATTGAATAAAGATTGACGACCGATGTGGCGCGGTGGGCGATGGTCCGCCTGCGACGCGGAAGGTTGCGGGTTCGATTCCCGCCTCGGGATAAATGTTTGTATGTTCTGCAAATATTTATTCCGGGTGTTCTGGGTATTATATGTATAATAAAAAATATCTATCTATGTAATGTATTATATTAAGTATGTCAGTCTTCTAGTACCCATAACACAAGCTCTGCTTAGCTTGGGGCTAGATGATGTTGTGTGGATGATGTCCAGCATTATTTATTATTATTTATTTATTTATTTAAGATCTTATACTTATGTAAGTAAACATAGTAACTTTAAGACGAAAAAAATTCGTCTGTTTTAAATTTATATTTCAGTAAGAAGAGATGAGAAAGTTCGGTCTTTTACGCTGAGAACTAATTTCGCTAAAGAAGCTAGTGAATAAAACATGTACACTTACCCTTTTTAGTCTCCACAAAGACCAGTACCAGCTGGTCTTCCTCAGGTCGCGAACGTTGCAGCAAGTTGGATGCGTTCAGCAAATCCAACAGGTACGAACGCTTGTTGCATTCTTCGACCCACACCACCTGGACAACACAACATTTTTGTTACATTTTTTATTCAAATAAGAATTGGATCACGCGTACATAATATTGTGAGAACATTCTCTAAGAAATCACATCACTAACGGCCGGTTTCTGGAAACCCAAATCACGATTGATCCTAGTTTGACAGTACCTATTTATTTGTTTTTTACGTTGATCATCGTTCGAGAAAACGGCCGTAAGCTTCTGTTTGTCAATTGTAACTTTGCCTAACGCAAGCGTTAGTCGACGCTCTATTTTCTCTGTATTTCAACCCAAAAACGTTAGATCTTACAAACTTTTGGTAAATAGCAAGATATTTTAGAAAATGTCTAGTCTGTGGGATATTTGTTTTCATGTCTAATAACGCCAATTTTTTTCCACACTGCACACCTTAAACTTTAAGGCTTAAAGTGATAATGTTTCAGTGTATTACCTACCTTCTGAGTGATATTCTCAGACGTGGAACCGACGCGTCCGACCGCCAAAAACACGTAGTTATACAAGAAGTCCTGCGCCAACGCTTGAATCTGCTTGGGGAAGGTAGCAGAGAACATAAGTGTTTGTCGCTCGCCGGTTTTAGGCATCGTGTGACATTCGACGATCTTGCGGATTTGGGGTTCGAAACCCATGTCTAACATGCGATCGGCTTCGTCGAGGACCAAATGGCGGCAGTGGTCGAGTGCGACGCGGCCGCGGCCCAGCATGTCGACCAGACGGCCGGGAGTGGCCACTAACAAGTGGCAACCACGCTCCAACTCGCGGAACTGATCGTGGATCGGTGAGCCACCATATCTGTAAAGAAAATAATTCATTTTTAATCAAATTTGAATTAACATATCAATGTGACATCTCAGAAGTAACCATTGCCTACTGAGATGTCACAGGCACTCAATGGATGTGCCATAAAGACATTCTAATAAATCAATAACATCATAAAAAAACACAATTTAAAGTACATATTAGAGCAATTTTAGAAATCAATCTGTTTTTGAATTATCCAGTCTATTTAATTCACGGTAAAATTCTAGATATTTCAATGACACTACTAAGTGTAATTAATATCCAACATGTATCGTATTTCCATTATACATCCGAAAGGGGTGTATTCACACAGAGCATATGAATACATTGGTGAGGTCAAAGGTTCAAAATATTGAATTAGAAAATACAATAATAAAAAAAATATTATTATTAGAAAAGTGTGGCAGCCCTGTGTGTCGCGCGTTTGCGATCTCCGCGCGGCCGCGTAGTCGGCGCGCGGCGCGTCGCACTCACTCACTCACACAGACAATTTAACGCGAGTTGATTATACCTACTACATGCCTAAGATTCTACGGCGCGAAATGAGATTTTAAAGAAATGTATGTGAGTAAATACGTAGATTATGTTTAAGTACCTACTGTAATAATGAAACATGCTCCTCGTTGGGTTCTCGTCAATGGTCGAGGATCGACTGCTGGACTTGCGGGCTTAGGTTACAACAAGGCATTCCCTTGCAACACACAACACCATGTCGTAATATTCACTGTTACACAGACACTACTAACACAGAAAACTACATCAAAAAAACCGCGAACCGAAAAAATCGAGAAATTGTTTGTTTGTTGCAAGGAAGGCAAACGGCGACTATCTATTAATAGACGTTACTCGGCCAGTAAACAAGTTTAGAAAAGGACAGCACCATTATGTTCATTCCGTTCCAACATAAACAAAGATTAGTAAACAGAGTAGACACAACGTTTGATTTTTTTTTAAGTATTTTAAAAATAACATTGAAACAGAGTTACGAAAGTAGCTTTAGTGCTCGAGTAGGTAAGTAGAAAATTGTAAAGGTAAAATTGAGTTGGGTAGGCTACTTCCTACCTACTAGCTAACCAAGAATTGTGAAAAGATGTCTATCGTGCCTAGGGATTTCAGTCAGTAAAATATGTTACCTTGCGTCTAAGTACCTGGATCAATACCAAAGTAGGTATAAATAGGCTTTTAAAAGGCCAGAAGTTACATAATACTTAACTAACTAGTGTCCGTTCTGTTACCTACTTTATCTAGAGTTAACACCAAAAGGTTATAAAAACAGCTGTAAATAGGGTTGTCGAAATGTTTTGTCAAGTGACGTGTTGAACAAAAGTAAAAAATTGATTTCATGAATGAAAAATACAAAAAAATGAAAAGTCGTAGAACAAATGTTGTTCGCAATGACGTATACTATACCTACCTTTCGGGTTTATAGGCATATATTGTTACACGCTGTATAAAGTGACTTACACGACACAAGGGCGTACACGCGAGCGGTAGGCGAATTTTCTAGACTCGTCAAAGATCTGAGTGGCGAGCTCACGAGTCGGAGCTAATACCAATCCCAGAGGATACTGTTTACGTCTGTTGTATGGCCTGTAACAAAAACAAAATAAAAATCTTTATGCTAAAGTAATTTTACCATAGGTCACATATTATTATCTAGTAATATAATCATAGTATTATTTATTATGCAAATAATTAAATAGCTGTACAGTAACAATCTAATGATTATGGGAACCTTACAAGATAGCTGTAGAGCACTATAACAATCTAAAGGTCCTTAGTTTCAGTAGATAGTTTAACATGAGAAGATCTGGAGGTTTTTCTCCGTACCCCATATGCTTGACAGGCCCCGCCTCGTATCGGAACGGAAAATGGCAGTAACACGCACTGCAGCTAAGACTGCGGCATTCGTGAAGGTCCTTGATTGGCTGGTGGTTACTTTTAAGATTACTGTAACAAGTGACGATCTGGAGGTCTATATCCTTACCCCATATGCTTGACAGGCCCCGCCTCGTATATCTGGTTGAGAATGGGCACGAGGAAGGCGGCCGTCTTGCCGGAGCCGGTCTGCGCGCACGCCATGACGTCGCGGCGGCCGAGCACTATCGGTATCGCGTATTTCTGCACAGGCGTCGGCTTGTCGTAGCGAGCGGCGGCTATGTTCGTGCGCATTATTTCCGTCAGGTTAACATCCTCAAACTGTAAATATTAAAATTTTGTTGTTCTTGATATTTTGAATGGTTACTTAATAACATCGCTGTGACTTGAACACTTGACGTGACAGCATAGACCTGATTTATCCAAAAATCTATTAAACCAAAGACCATCTTTTTAGTTTTGAAAAGCCCAAATTTTATATGGAGCAAAACGATACCCAATTAGCGTCTTCGAAGGTGGCTCTGTTGAAGAATAACCCAAGTTATGTGTCTACTTCAATGAATAGTATTTACTGAATCCTATTTAGTTAAGGATATTTTCAAATCAAATCATTTTATTGTTTGCGAGTCTAGGAACATTAACAGATGGAAGGTGTGTAAGGTCTCTAGATCCTGCTAATTAGCATTTTATATTCTGTTCATTCATTTTTCATTAGTAGTGCTATACTGTTTCTATATGTGAGGACCTTTATATGGCTTACTTGTTACCTTACAATGTTGTTATAAGATTTTATTATTAGCCGATGGTCTTCCTCAGATTAAATAAATAAATAATGATGAGGGTAACTCACGCTGGAGATGAAATCCGGCACGCGGTCGCCGCTCGCCTCCACCGGGATATCCTCGTATTTGGAGAAGTTGATGCCGGTGTTGCCAGTGCCAAACAACTCCAACTCCTGCCGCTCGTCGCGAGGTAGCGGAATCGTCCAATCATTCTGCAAACATATATATTTAGTTACATCTTGTTTTTATTATTATTACATGCCACACCATCTTTCTGCACGCCCAGGAAGACTGGTCTACCAGTCAGTAGGACGACTTAATGCTAAGAGCATTAATTTTTTTTTTAATTAACCTATTGTGTATACTGCAGGGCAAAGGTCTCCCCCAAACTCTTCATCTACATCTCCTGCGTTTATCCACCACTCCGTCGCGTATGAGTCGAGAGTGCGAAGTTTTAAAATAAATATATTATCGACTTTTGATATAGAGCTATTGAGCTCAGACACAGCACGAATTATGAAAAACTAAAGACAAATATTTTGATTAACGACTTTTTTCGATATACAGAAAAATTTGAACATATAGGCTCCTCAGCTAGTTATTAATAATTACAAAACTAAACATGTCAAATAACTAAAGACACAAATGTGACGAAATATTTCCGTATGTATTTGTTTTCTAATAAAGTGGCTACTGACCTACGCTTGCTACTTTATTATACATCATATTTGCATGATTAATTAAAATACCTTTTTTTTAGAAACATTCGTATTCATAAAGTTGCGGTACATATTACGTATTGAATTAATTCGTACCATTAATTCTATTAATAGCGATAATCATTTTCAAGGTGAGCCACGGAAATATATCACAGATAAATATACTTCAAGTTAAAAATCTATTAGCGATTGGGCTAATATTCACCAAAACACTATCTGAAGGTTACTGTAACGTTCGGTTTAGACTACAAATATGAATGATTATGCTATAAATAAATCGGTAAAGTCAATCCGCACATTAACGTATTGGTGAATGGTAGTCGAATCTTTCTGGCATGGTTTCAAATTGTACAATTTATAAGCCTATTGGAATGTTTATTTTCATACTTTGATCATGAACAAAATGATTTAGAAAAAAATATCAAAAAGTTGACAAAATGCTTGAAGAATCCATTATTAATACGAGAGTAGGTACCCCTTTATCATGCTACTTGTACTCAATCGGTGCTTTAAAGACGATTTGTATTTTTACCTCCAACCATATAAACTTATTAGCAGTAGCAAAATTAAGGATAAAACCACAATAAAATCAGATTAAGCAACCTTTGAACGCTTACCGATTTTTTCTGTGAGCTATCATTGTGTCTGGAATCCTAGAATATCAAAGGCAGCAGACAAAACACTGTCTGGTATATTAAAACTACATCCAAGGTGGTAAAATTAAATATGTATTTTCACAAACATTCGATACCTCATCCCTGCGATTGGATGTGCGACGCACGTCATCGGAGGCCCAACGCGAGTTGCTACGTTCATCCTGTCGTGGCTCTGGCTCCTATAACAAGCAATAAATAAATAAATAAATAATGCTGGACAATCCACACAACATCATCTAGCCCCAAGCTAAGCAGAGCAATAACAGTCATTTTAATATTAATGCGACTAGGGGCGGTAGATTTCATATCACTAATTATTATTAACTAATTATTGAGCTATGACAGGCGTCAGTAGCTCTGCCTTGGTCGTGGGTTCGATTCCCGCCCAGTACAAATATTTGTCCGATGGATATAAATATTTGTTCTGTGTTTGGCGTGACTTGAACTAGATTACCGATCCTATCAATTATTTAGTTCCCATTGTACAAGCTTTGCTTAGTTTGGAACGAGTGTGATGTGTGAAGTGCTATTAATGTAGCCCGTTTCTGAGAGTAACAAATTTTACAAAGGAGAATCCTCGACACATTGAAGAAGATTTTGATTGATATGGGTGGTCGGCCACCAACACAAAGTCCTTCTCTGTTACTTTAAGGAGTTGGGCTGGCTGGGGTGAGGTTAGTATGGGACAATGGCCATTGCGGGACGTCAGTTCAGATCTCATTGCCCCAACCAGAATTCTTCTTCTTCTTGCGTATCAATGGCCAACAAAAACATCTTACACCAAGTTCGAGTAGAATTCACTTTAATTAGAAGTAGATGTGTGGGTGTGCGTACCTTCCAGCGGTCGTTGCGCGGCGCAGGCGGCTCGTAGTCGTCGTCGCGGCGGATGTCTCGGGAAGGCTGCGTGGCGCGCGGCCGCTCGCGCTCCGGCCAGCGCTCGGGCTCCACCCAGCGCTCCGACTCGCCGTTCGGCGCGCCGCCCGCCGCCTCGTCGCGACCTGATCCACCATATGTGGGGGAAAACAGACACATATTTATTTCTTCTATGGAAGGTCTGATACTGGATCGGCTCCAGTCTCATACTAACCCATTGGCTAGGACTCATAGAAAACCCTACGACAACAGTACGGTTGTAAAGGAGCCACATCCTAGACAATTTATAACAATGAAGGGAAAAAAAAAAAGACTACTGAGTCTGAATCCCAAAAGCAAGTTTACATTGCAAACCAAACCAAAGTACAATTAAAATGGAATATGAATTATATACATTATAATTGCTTATCAAGAAATTATATTATCGTGTGGAACAGAGATTACAGATATTTCCTAGTTACCCTTGAAACCATTTCCTGTGTTAGCGTAAGTGAATCAGAAATAGACTTAAATTATCACCAGCACCTGCACATCATATGCTTCGAGGCACATAAACAAATGTGACAGTCGCTGCGTAAACTTATAGTTTTCGAATCACACTGCGCGTCAACGGTAGCTCAACCAATCGTTGCAGCGTCACCGCGCAATGTATTTCGCATACGCTATCGTTTACGATTGTCATATATATTCATGCTCTACTCAGAATGCATATTTTCATTAATTCTTGGCATATTTAGACGTTAATATCTAAAAGCGTTGTTGTATATAAGCATCTGATTTTGCTGATAGTGAATTTAATCCATCACCAAGCATTTATCCTAACGAAAATTTGATTATAAGGACGACGTCCTACAACCCAAGATTCGGAGCTTTGAGATCATGCGAACGAAAAAATTGTCCTAGACAGTTGTATTCAATGTATCTAAGATCTTTGTGCGATGTGTCTTGTTTCATTCTTGTCACCAGACCGTAGTTTCTTGCCCGTTTTAAGCTCTGGTCGCGTGGAACTGGCACCTAGAATCACCTAATGTTTATGACGATTCTAAATGGTCTTTGTGATTTTAGAGAGTAAGTTTAATTGACTTTGACTTGAATAAAACAACAGACATATTGGACGAATATCTTTGAAGAGTGGAATACAATCTGTCAGTTAAAATCTGCTTCCATCGTTGCTAGTAACTCACCAGCTCCGCCACGGGTGTCGTCCGCTAATTGACAAAAGAAAAATACTTTGAAATAAGTGGTATGTTTTGATTAGTACAGTCACAGCATTTCATTATTATTACTATGTTATTACGTTTTATACTATAAGTTATTGGTAAGTACTTAAATAATTTTTAATTGAAATTTAATCATTAAAATTGTTAATAAACTGCGTTTATTTAAAACGATTGAATGATATTGGACAAATATTGAACAAATATAGTCTTACTTTTACATATAACTATGTATAAACCATTGACTGAACAAATAAAACTGATGAATCTTAGATGTGCTGGTATAACTGACTATTTATGGCACAGATAAAAGTAAACAAAGTTTAGGTACGTGATATCGGTTGTACTTACTGAGAATTGTGTACATTTCCATAACATACTTCTTATATTACTTTGGTGACATGAGTATCCGAACAGGCAAACAAATGCATGACAAACTTACTTTTACCAGAGACTAGTATAAACAATTGCTTATACTTACTTGTTTATACTAGTCTCTGCTTTTACTGAGAAGCAGATAGACTTTTCAAGTGCGGTTTCGCGCTTTCGACTTTAAATTCTTGGTGAAAATTATGCCTATATCACCTAATAAATCAGAAGTATTATCTTTGAGTAAGTCACTACTAATAGTTTAGTGTCAGAATGAAATAAGTTCATGTTACATTATGATTTTTATAGTTTGTTTCAATTACACTGTAATTTGATTTAAATTAAAGTAAACAAGGATTAAATCGGACACGCTGCGTTACGTTAACTTTACGATTGTCACATTTATTCGTGCTCACCGCTCAGACCTCATTTTAACGAACAAATCAGAGGTGGATTCCCAACGAGTCACAGTGTAACTCGATTTGGTGTGATTGGTTGGGAACCCACCGAATCAGGGTGAGGCCCAAAGACAATGATTGGGTCTCTAATTTATGATAACTCCTCAGAATGTTGATGCAGTCGTCAGTGGTATAGGTATAACCTTACTGTCAAAGTTAGGTTCTAAGTAATTATCATTAAGTAAAACAGTGTTAGTTCCGAAATCATAACTAGATGGCGCTAGTAAATTTGTATGAAGGCTAGAACGCGCTGACGAAAACTTTTGCGATATTTTGGTGTTGCGGCAATTACATTGTTAATACCTCTTCTGGTTCGGTTCAATAAAGCACCTTTGAACTAATACCAGATTTGCATTACATTGAAACTCCTCTAAAGTGACGGGTCCTTTTACACTTACCGCGATTGTCTCTGCGGGCGTTACGCGAATCGTAGCTGCGGTCATAGTCCCGTTCGCGGTCACGGTCGCGGTCGCGATCATCGCGGCGACCCCCGCGTTCGGAACCTCGCCCGTTATTGCCGAATGATGGACGGGAGTCCCGTGACTCGTTAGGACGAGTGTCTAAGCTTGCAGGCTTAGACTCTTCCCCTGCAATCAGAGTTTTAAGTCTACATTCTTCATTTCAACCGATGCCCTCACAGATGAACTTTTTTACATCTGTAGAGTTAAAACGATTCTAAAAATGCAGGCGCCTCTACTACGGATACACTCAAATGCAAAAATGGTGTTATCTGTACAACATTTTGACAATACAAATAAATTTGTCACAGTCTTGACACATTACCATGAAGGGCTGGATCTGTCAGCCAATCCGTACAAACGCGCATGTATTTTTATATAAGTTTATCATTGTTACATTACACTGTTATAATTGTACACTGTTTTTATAACTAGCTCATGATTCTCTGGATTCCTGTTTCTTTACCTTATTTATATTTAAAAAGGAAACAAAATTGCAGTTGCTACCAATAAAAAAATCTAAATCCATATAACATATTCAAGAGCTTTTGTATAACAATATTGTGCAACAAAGATTATTCAGGAAAGATTCCAAAACAACACATGAATAAATGAATAATGCAATCTTTGTGTAACTACTATATAAACATCTGTACAATCTGCTCTCAATACACCAGCTTAGATCAAGCTAGATTTATAGCTTGACACTAGAGAGGTGTTATGTTACACCCAGGTTTGACCTACATGTTTTTGTAGGTCAAGCAAATTGCGAGTAATAGATTGCTTGCGAATGCCGAATACATGACAACATAACATATTCAGTAATTGATATTTGTACCTAATATTTCTGTGTTTTTTTATTTTAATTTTAAAACTGTAAGCTTCAAAGTAAAGCTTTAACAAGATAAAATAAAAATGTACAAATGAGGTCAGACAACATAACATACTCTAGTAACTAATCTCTAATCTAGTAACTAATATTTGTGTTATTTTTTGTTTTAATTTTAAAACTGTATAAGGTCAGTGTGGGTAAGTCCGTCTAGGCCCTAAGTCCGTCTAGTGGCAATAACTTCCGTTTTTGAATAGCTAGAGCCATATAACTCGGTTGGTAAAACAGTATCATTGAGTTACTTCGAACTAGGGATAACAGATGTCGCTAACATCTTTATATTGGAAAAAAAATAACAACCAATTTTTTCCGCGAATTTAACTTGAAGTTGAAGTTTGACGTCTCGTCGAAAAATGAAAAAAAAGGTGTGAAATTTAAGGAGTTTTCTGAGTATCTGTGATAACGTAGGCCATTGACAGATTCGGGAACGTATACCTGGTGTCCGATTCAAAAATAACGCATTAGTTTCGTAATTATAACAAATAGAAAAAATCCAAGCTTCAAATGTTATAGTTGGGAAGTCCGTCTACTATACATAAGGCAAGTCCGTCATATGCCGGTCTTGCCTTAATTCCAGATATTGTCAACCTTTTTAGTAGTTCAAATTTTATAATTATTTTATACTGTTTATTCAACTTGTAAGTATTATTTGTCTGTCTACGAAAGTGAACTCTTTTCAGGGTTAAGCTTGCCTCTGTAAATCAAATCTTTATAAGTTTATTTTTCTGTATTTACTTTGTGTATAATAAATATTTAAGTAAAAGATGCACTGGTATGTTTGCAAGAAGGCTAGCATCACCTATAAGTATTCTTTAAAAGTTTCTATATTGTGAATACATATTTTGAAAGCATGGAACTATCCAACCTTTTTTTTAGTTTCTGATTTTTTATACCTGACTCATGTAGCATGGCACATCATGTCGGACTTTGTGAACATTTATCGTTTTAACAAAGATCTGATTTAGAAAATTATCCCATACTCATTTATTTCGTAGTGGCAGAAAGTGTTATAAATGTAGCTACAGATCCGGCAATAGTTTGCCACACCATTTCTAAATTCATACATTACATTATTAACGATTACTTGTTTACAAATAAAGATTCTTGTGTATTGATTTGTATCTTATTGACAAAAAAAATCGTAAGTGGGTACTTTGTGAAAATGTTTACAACCACTGAAAGTACATCATCAGCAAAGATATGCCGGACTTGCCCTTGATTTTAATAATTTTATTTTTCTTTAAAAGTATACCTTATAGTCACACGTATAAAACACATATTTCAACGGCAGCTTTTCATCATTTATCGATAAGGTTTTCATACATATTGGCTCACTAGTTACGATTTTATTGCTACTAGACGGACTTGCCTCAAACTGGTTGGGAAGTCCGTCTAAATGCCTACTTTACAAAAAAATGCTATAAATCTGAAGACAATTACAATTAACCCTACTTTTAGATAGATATAGAAAGATAAATGTAATACCAATATTTTCCGACTACTTAAAGTAACTAATAAATTTTATTTCGATTTTTAAAGTTAAATTGAAATTCAATTTAAGAAAACTAAGCCGGACTTGCCCACACTGACCTTATCTAAGCTTTAGAAAGATAAAATAAAATTGAATAAAAGAGGTCAGCGGTTTCTAAATATGTAGTCAACCAGTATGATAAAGAAATGATAAGTTGTCAATGCTCCCACCTACTTTGATGACACAAAGATACATTGTCGCTATATATGAATGAATCTATTTAGATATTATCTGTATTTGTGTTATAAAATAAGCTTTAAGTATTGTTGCACCTCATCATATTACTAGGTACCCTTATACCACTATGTAGGGTCTATACAACCCTTGTAATCTTCTATATCAGCCATTGTCTGTGTTCAATCCTGTCATAGTTTACACAGTCCATCAAATTATGTATTCTCATAGGACTACAAAAACAAACTGTTAACTAATCACCCTAATCTCCAGCTTAAAAAGGTATATAACAAGGTTTACACATATTTATTATATTTATTACACATAGTTCATCCCAGTGTTTCGTTAACCTGATCTGACCTTCTTTGTAGGAAACAACCTAGGTAGTATTGCATTGGTATCCCATAAGTTAATTCAAAAAATAAAATGTATAATCGAAATTAAATCAAAATTGTTAACTAAGCTAATTACAAAGTGGTCTACAATAACTTTACCTTGTGAAGGGCTGCCTTGCAACTGCCGACGCAGGTGCGGAGGAATGTAGCGACCAGCGCCAGCACTCTTCGGAGCCTGAGGCTGCAAGTCCAGACCAGCAAGCTGAAAACAAAAACATATAAGCTTGATTAAACATTGATACAAATTAATGTTCTTAAAAATAAATTAAATCCAATTTCAAAAACTATTTCTGCAATTCTAGATTATTAAAACTAATCAGGTGAGTAAGCATGACTATAAACCATGACAAATGCAACTCTAGCCACCTATCTGTATCAACAAAAAAGTAAGTAGAAAACATTAATGAAAGTAAATCTTTCATTAAATTAACAGTGTGGCATAAATCTTCACTTTATAAAGAGAAATCAATACTTAGGCACATAGTTAGAATTTTATCTACGAAATGATAGAAATAATTTCCTCCCGCCATGACATGACACGCAAGTCTATCGTGACAATGACCTCACACCGAACAGGCTCGGAAAATCACAGTAGCCATCAAGTGCATCCCGAATGTTCGCAAACTACTAAGTTAGCAAAATCAATGAATAAAATACCGTAAAAGTGGAAAGATTTAGTCGCCATGTTGGTTATTTCAAGACACGTAAAGCATTGAGATTCTAGTTTTAGAGAAATTTAGAAAATTGATGCCATTTTATGAATTAGATTTTCATCCTAGCGAGATTGAAAATCAGTTTAACAGAGTGCTATGCCTAGAAATGCGTGCAGTGATGGAAAAATCGATACAAAGTGCATGTACTACATGAGGTACTGACCTGCTGCTCTAGACCTGTTCCATTTTGGTTGGTAACATTACTCATATTACTACCAAGCGGTACGTTTTTTTGGGAACTTTTCTCAAAAAATATAATAAAAACACAGTCTACAATGAATTTTGTACACACACAAATTCACAAAATCACATGAAAAGCCTTCAATTTTACTCTCCGAAATCACTTTTCATTCGCAGTTTTTGTTCTTTTCTGTCATGTCAATCGGTCATTGGTTCGGTCTATTCTAATAAGTTCATTCATGTGCTTCTGTCAACTTACTATGTTGCTGTGTCAAAATCTGTTGGTTATGGTCATTCATTCGCTTGGTGCTTTTCCACGTTTTACCTCGAATTATAGCAAAAATCCCGACCATGAATAACTAAACTACGTCATCGTTCGTAAATATTTATTATTATGTATGTATACTAAACTTTTTTTTGAAGTGAAAACTTCTTTAGCGGCGCTGGGTGGGTAAAAACTTTCAAACTCGCGTCAGGGTCACGTGATGCTGATCGAAATAGCGTAAGATCGAGGGGAAGGGAGAGGAACTAGTATCTCCCACTCTTTCTACCGTGCCTGAGTGTGCTGCTCTGTATAGGCGGCACAGGGCGAAAAATAAAAACATAAACATTGTATTCTACCTCATAAATGATAGTACTTTTATACTTATAATTAACACAACGTTAATATTGAAGTTTTCACTTCTGCCGTCACTCCCGGAGCCTTTTTTTTTTTATTAAGTATTGGTAGTTCTAGAGTGGAGACCAAGGACGGGCCATAGAAATGTGAACTTTCAGAAAATAAGGTGGACAGATGACCCTGGTCAAAGTTGCGGGAAAGAGCTGGATGCGGAAAACTCAAGCTCGCTCAGAATGGCGTGCATTAGAAGAGACATTTACTCAGCATTGGGTGGCAACAGGTTGAAGAAGAGAGTAGATTGGTGGTATTACTCGATGTCGTAATAAGAAGGTACATGGGACTACGCCAATGCGCTCATAATTAGGGAAATTATACTAAGGTTTTTTTTTTTTTTTTTTTTTTTTTTCTGGTGGTTTTATCTGCAATCAGCCTGGTGGCTATAAGCAGATCTTTTGGGAGATCCAGGTGGCGTGCGGGGCTGTACTCCAGTGAGTGTAGCACCAATGTGGTTTATTTTATTCTCTGGGTTCTAATATCTTTCGACGCTTTAGCCTTTTTTGGTTGTCAGTCTCCAGTAGCTTTGCAGCCAGTGGGTTAGGGTGTTTTGATAGTCTGGTTTTGTATGAGTTTTCCATGAGTCGGATTTCTTCCTTGATTGTGGTAACTCTTAAGTTTTCGTGAAGTTCTTCAGTCGTAATGAACCATGGTGCATTTGACATTGCTTTAAGGATAGAGTTCTGTAGTCGTTGGATGATGATCAAATTAGAGCTAGAGTCTGTCAAGCGAAAGATGGCCCTGATAAATCGCGGCAAATTCAAAAACTATTCGTATGGCAATAGTATATCATCTACTTATTCATAATCATCATCAAAAATTATGTAAGTATATTTATTTAGAATAATATCAAAGTATCAAATTATGTAATTCCAAGTTATCCTATTATTTAATGTATTGCCATACTAATAGTTTTTGAATTTGCCGCGATTTATCAGGGCCATCTTTCGCTTGACAGACTCTAGCTGCAGTGCCCACTAAGCATACTAGAGTCTGTCAAGCGAAAGATGGCCCTGATAAATCGCGGCAAATTCAAAAACTATTAGTATGGCAATAGTATATCATCTACTTATTCATAATCATCATCAAAAATTATGTAAGTATATTTATTTAGAATAATATCAAAGTATCAAATTATGTAATTCCAAGTTATCCTATTATTTAATGTATTGCCATACTAATAGTTTTTGAATTTGCCGCGATTTATCAGGGCCATCTTTCGCTTGACAGACTCTAAGGTTGCAACATTATTTTGTCTATGAGTTGTTATTTCCGGTACGTTTTTTTTAAAAGACAATCATGCCATAGAATATAAAAAATCTTAGCGTCATGTCATTCAATCCTAGTGTCAGTGTCGTTGACAGTATTGTGACTAATGAAAAAGTAAAAAAAAAAATAAGAAAATAATAATTATTTACATTTTGTTTACGTCTCAACTTTCAAGGTTTTGTGAAATTGTGTTTATTTAGACTTTTCTTCTAACCTACACTATTTAGGTAATACTTTAAGGTTTTCGTCATTCTATTCCCGTGACCAAGATAGTTGCTTCTTAACAATCAACACATTCAATTGATGGTGGGCGCTCTTTTTCTGTTTTCTGACTGTATAAGCCAGCTGTACTCGCAGAGAGTCAGAATATATACATAGTCAGAATTTCAGCCCTTAATCCGACTCTATGATCAGTAATCAAAGCAGGTACTTAGCTCAGTACCTAGCATTTGCATGTAGAGCAACAGCCAATAAAACTATTCCATTCTACGTTACTTAAAGAGCGAGCAACACTAGCTGCTACTTCATTTCCAGTAGTGCATGCAGTTCATATATTCTCAAGTGAGTGTGAATGCAATTACTGTAGCATTTTCTAGATATCTGCCTACATCCTTTTTTGCCTTGCCATTACTGAAAACCAGCGCTGGTGTAGAGCCCAATGGTTTTACACCAGCACAAGCTGAGTAATGATCTTTTTCAGTTATTTTTAAATTGAATAATTATATCGTTTAAGTGTTCTAGCATTAAGTTTTTATAATAACTGAAATAAAATACTTATTCTATTGTATTCTTATTTCAGAATGGAAGATAGTTCATCTCCAGGGCATAGAGAACGCCAGGCGCCCCCGGCTCCGCGCGAAAGGCATGCACCTCCTGAGCCCAGGATGCGACAAGCCCCGCCGCCGCCACGTCACGCCACCGGCCAAGCCCCGCCCGCGCCTCGCGAGAGAATCGCACCGCCACCACCACGCGAGCGTCAACATCCTCCACAACCAAAACACTAAGACTTTTATGATACTTTGTGTATACTATAGTACTCTGGGTCACAACTTGAAACATGTATGGCTAGATAGGCTACCGTATCTGCGTTTGTAGATGTGACAAAAGACATTATTTAGTATAACATTTTGGTAAATTTTACCATGATAAACTTCCGATAAGTCATGGTTATTGAACATGTATGTTCACTTTTGAAACTTTATAGATACCCATATAGATATATTAATATAGAGTAGTATACATACATAATTACATATACAAAAATATTATTATACTTATAAATGTTTGAGTCAAACTCATTTGATAACATGTAATTTTTTATACAACACAATAGCTAAGGAAATGCTGACATACATGCTACTCATATTTTTGTTATGTTATTATTAGTTATTATTGCATATCGTGACTTAGTTTGGGAGAACAACTAATATACTTACATCAATGAACAAAGCAATGTGTATAGAACATTTGTAATAGGTTATTATGTTTGTATCTAAGTAGTTATAATAATTATAAGACCTGATCAAAGATTAAGAAAAAATTTAGGAATTTAGTGATTCAATGGAAGTGCCATTATCAAAGTACCTATGCAAAAATCAGTGATACTCGCATTTATGTATTGTTTGAGAAGAGTTTGAATTTATTTTATGGAAAACAAACCCGAAATAGAGCAGAAAAAGCATATGGAAATTTCTCAGTTGTAAAGCAGTCTGTTGCAACACTAAACTAGATAAGATTTATATTTTTAGGATTATTTACACTACCTGTTTAAATTAGTTTTCACTTTTCACCAGCAACTTTAAAAAAATTATCTTAATTTTAAGAAAAAATCTAAAAAAATTATCATTTTTATATAGTTATACTTAAGTTATAAAAATATTTAAGGCAAAAAATTTAAAACAAATGTTATTTAATTAAATTTGGTTCTAATAAAACAAGACTAATCTAACATTTCCGCTTTTATCTTTATCTCTTAAAAAAATTATATCATTGTCAATTTGGCCCCAAATACGTGGGCGCAAAGGGAAGTCCGTAATCATACCGCGACAGTCGCAAATCCCAGTATTCTTCTAGCGTTGAACTTACAAACACATCATGAATTCAGTGATCATATTTTTTGCATTTATCGTGGTAACGCACCAAGTTGTTCTACCGCGGAACAAATTCCCTGATGCAGTGCCTGGAATCGTGATCAAGACGGCTATTGCTGAAGATTCTCCCGCTGTCTTCGAATATGATATCTGTCCTGACGGCCTGCAGAAGGACGTCTCGGGCGCATGCCGCGAAGTTTGGTACGACGAATGGGACGAGGACTGAGTAAATCGGACCGTTTTGTTTGAAATTTGTGTCGCATTACTACAGGAATAATAAACTTGGTAATAGTTTTTTTTTTTTATTTATTGTAAGTGGTATAATAGTTTTCTTTCTCTAATAAGTACAAACAAAGTAGGGAAAATTTGATTAAAAGGAACAGTATCTTCGCAATATTTTATTAGTATTTTCAGTAGGTATATTCTTTTGATTCTTTAGTAGTGTTGGTTAGTTTATGCTCTAGGGATGAGTGGGGCGATGTACTTCCAAGTGTCGACTTTGCTAAGTAATGGATTTAAAGTGGAGGGCGCAGCAGCTGCGACTGTCAGAGAGATGGCACCACGGAAACGGTGGATGTAGTCGTAAATAACCTCCTCCACAATAGCATCGACGATTTGGTCCAAGTCTCCACCTCCGAGGACACCGGTTAAGTTGGACTATGAAAAAAAAAAGAAAATGTATAAATTAACTACCTACCTATTGTATCCTTAAAATTTAGGTAATTTTGTAGGTCACTGTTAAGTTGTTCATAAGTTGTTCACTGTCTAACATTACCAACAGGCGAGCCAAAGGTAGACTCTGAAAGTGCCGAGCGAGTATCTCAATATGCTCGTATTAATTACCCACGAGCCGTCGTGGGTAATTAACTTAATATACGAGCACGTCTTCGCCTAATCCGCCCATAAGTTTCTAAACAGAAAAACAGCGAGCATCACTGGCTTAAGAAATTGGTTCCCTTCGGCAAGTTCTTCCATAAATAGTCATAAACTACTGCTGCCCTAAATAAATATAAATAAATATTATTAATAAATATTCTTGGACATTTCACACATCACACTCTAGTCCCGAACTAAGCAAAGCTTGTACCATGGGAACTAATTATAAATACCTCGAGGGATGGAATCTCGAAGGAGGGATTCACAACTCGGTTGATGAGGACGGATTTTTCATCATCAGACTGCTTCAGCAAAAACGTACATTGGAAACGGAATCCACCTACTTCGAATCTGAAAAGTGAAAAGTTATGATTTTTTATTATACATATAAAATACCTACCCAGAATAAATATTTGCAGATCGTACAAACATTTATCCCAAGGCGGGAATCGAACCCGCAACCTCCGCGTCGCAGGCGGATCTTCGCCCGCCACGCCACATCGGACGTCAAATGTGATAGTGATTTATCTAGGGTTTTCATTTGTTATATTATACATAAAGTGAGGTAAGTGTGCAAATCTTGTTTAAAATTTATAAACAACTTACCCAGCCTTTCCTTTGCCATACAGAGGAATAGCAGTGTACACATCACCAACCAAGTCGTATTCACCTGGAATAAGTGAAGAACATCAATGTTTTAGTCTGTAAATGGGTAGGTAAGGTAAAAAATAATTCAAAAACAATTGTAGATGCTATAAATGAGTAAAGGTGCAAGACTTACCGGCACGAATGGTAAGTCTAGGAACGGAAATATCGACTTCAAAAGTCATGTCTCTAAGGTTCAAATTGCTTCTGTTAACCACAAAGCCACCTAGTCCTGCCACATGAATGTCTTTCAGCAATAAATCCAAGCTGAAAAGTTTCAAAGTTTTTAAAATTAGGTAAAATGGTATTCATAATGTGGGAAGTGTAGGTACCTACCTACTTTTCTTGTACGTTTTAATTCTCGTTAGTTCTATCCATGTATTTTTCTCTAGTAACGAGAATTTTGCACAGAAATCAGAATCATTATACAAAAAAATCTGTTTAATACTATTCAGTATACAATATTTACCTACTGATGTTAATTAGTAGCCACTGCCTAACGACACATTACCATAATAAACTCTTCCACTATGGATGTGCTAGGTGTTCATAGTAAAAGACAATGGAGCTACCAGATGAAAGGTTCTATTACAGTTGCAGTGTAAAAGCACAAAACTATCACATTTAGTAACTTAAGTAATTAGCTACTTTACATTTACGGTAGATAATAAAATTATTTGAAGCAGCCGGATTAGGTTTTTACCTTCTAAGTACCTACTTAATAGGTAGTTGATAGGTACCTACAAATATAGACATATAGACATAGACATAGACAAGTTTATTTTCTTACTTGATAAGTCCAGCGGGGACTAGCAAGTGGTACTTTTCCAGGTCCAAGGGGTCTAGTGGGGGGATGCCAAATGCGCTGGATCCATTGTTGATAATGAAGCGCAAGTAAGCGAATAGTTGGCGAACTAGCGCGTTCACTAAGACGTTGTGGTTTTGTGTTTCCTCGAGATCTGGAGACGATATTTTATTAAATTTACAACTTTTTGAGAACTTAATAAAACAGTGTCTAATAATATGGCGGATAAATATGGTGCGCTATAATTTAGAAGAATTATTGATTACGTAGGTACTAATTAGGTAGGTTAGGTACCTACCTATGGTAAATTGTCATGATTTCCTGAGTTTTTTATTTAAAAAAACTTACTGGAGAAGAACAATATAGACATAGGCGTAGCTAGTTCTACTAAGTAAGTAAAGTGTTATGCATTTACCAGCTGTTTGGAGAGACTCCAATTTTTCGACCTGCGGTGCCGCTGCTGCGACTGCACATAGCATCAACGCGAGTACCAATTTCATTCTGCAAAAACATCCGAGGATATATATACTTACCTACCTACAGTTTAAAACTCAGAATGGCAAGGTATGTCGACGACAGGTAAAGGAGACAGTATGCATAGGGAAGAGAAATGTTAGGCGTTCAGCGCCAAAGTGTGTTGAAGACATAGCTAGTGTGGTGGGTGGCTCGCACTTGGATAAAACTAGCATTGAACAGTGTATAAGCATAATTAAAGAGGCTTATACCCATCAGTGGGCTAAGAATGATAATAAATACGAAAACATATAAGTACAAGTGCGATCCTCTAAAATATATTTTACTCACCTTATAGTTTTACTGTTGATTTACTACTGTTTCAGATCACGCCAAATTACTCATTATAAAATATAATAATCTGGGTAGTATTATGTATCAGCACTGATTTGGATAAGTTACATTTTAATCCGGAGATAAAATACGATATCTGGATTAATTTGAACTATCAGAGGTTCAGTGGGTACCTAAATAAGTAGAACCTTATCAAACAGATATTGGATAAGTAGATGATTATTGATTTGTTTACCTATTATCGGCTTAGAAATGGAAATGGACCTCATAGCTTTTATTAGTAAATAATAATTATACATACCTACCTATGCTATGTAAGAAAAATGCAATTTTTAAAATAAATTATTGTACTGCCATAGAGGTTCAGTAGCAACCTACCTATATATACATTAAACACGCCTACGGAGTGAAATTTAATCAAAATACAAATATAAAATAAATGTTAGATATGAATTAGCATGGATGTAGAAGTAGAGGGAGGCCAAAGAAAAGATGGATTGGCTGTGTGAGTGGTGACATGTGTAAGAAACGTGTGAGCATTGAGATGACGTCTGATAGAAGAGAGTGGAAGAAGAAGACGTGTTGTACCGACCTCACATAATGTGGGACAAGGGTAGGAAGATGATGATTGTGATAGCTTTGAATTCGATATTACCTATAGTAGGTAGGTATAAAACTTTTAATCGGATGCGGTTTTAAAGTAGCACGAGCTAGCATTGTACAACCATAAAAGGAACTTAACAGGGTGCATCGAAATTAATCTATTTGGATACTTAGGTACGCAGTAGTTAGGTAGCTGCTTTTATTTTGTTGACGGAAAAGTTGAATGCAAAGCGCATCTATCACAGTTAAATAGGTATTTTATTACCTACGATTCGCTTATTCAATGTAATGTCCAAACTAGTAATTGAATGTATGAATTCCCATGTGGGCCACTGAACATCAACCGCCCTTGGCCCAATTCTGAAGATAAAACGGATTAAATGCACATCAAAAGCTTGATCATGCTCAGAACCGGTTCAAGGTATATTCTTTTCTCGTTATAAAAACGCACTAGGTAGGTAAACTGTACCCCACTAAGAACCAGTAGGTATTATATTATTCTTCTAACTAAACCTCATATTAGGTAGGTACATGTTATTTTCGTTTGTCTATATTACATTTTATGGAATTGCCTATGATTTAATTGAGGATCAACTTTTTGCTCGATAGCTTTATAGACAAACTACCTTGCTAGATCCTAGATCCAGCCCTGAGCATGCTCTATGGGCGCTCCCATCTTAGTTACGACTTTATTTATTACACCATTGTGGTGTGTGACATTGCATAATGTATTGCCCTAAAGGTAAGGCGAGACATTTATGTGATTGTGCTCACTGAAAAGGCATCACAGTATAATGGCGAACATTTCATAACGTGATATGATATCACGTTATAATGACTCCTTTCCTACGCCTGTGCCCAGAAAATACTGGTACCGTGCTTACTCATGTGTATATTGATTGATTCATGGATATACATAATATAATATATAATGTATTGTATATATAATATACGCACCGGGTGTGCGATATTATTGTAACGGCTATTTTTAATCAAGCGCTGGTAGGTAGGTAGGTACTACTGATAGGTACCTACTATAAAATAAAGATAAATAAGATAATAACTAACGTCATCCTAAGAATGTCTTTGTGTTTTTTTTGGTGGAATGTCCTGTTGAATTAATAAAAAAATATAAAAAGAAATAGAGTTCTGGTACCTAGAGTCTTTATCTAGCCTAGCTTCGTTGATTGAGATATTTAAAGCAAAATCTTGGAATTCATTAAAAACACTTCATTATCTATTTTGATCATTATATTGTTCTTTAAGTGTGAAAGCATAGATTTAAATCTATGTGTGAGAGAACAAAAAGAACAAAAGATTTATGATAATGCCCCTTTAAATTTATAAGCGCAGCGGCCAGATGTCAGGCGTAAAACAACATGGCGGTACTTACGAGTATACCATTACTAATAGCGAGTTGAAAGCCCTGGCGTCGTAAATTAATTAATAACCTATATATTGTTTGACCGACGAACGAAACCATCAAATGGGATTTGAAACTCATGTTTAGGTTTTATTAGTAGGTCAATGACTGATCGTCCAAATGGAGCATGACATGACTGGCGGAAGGAAGAAAAACAACTCTAGCACTCAAATTGAAGGTCATGTAGATGGTAGGTAGGTACCTAATGTTTCTAGGTTTCGAATGTAACAATGTAAGTAAGTATTATGTAGCATTGTTCATCATGTTTCTCAACTTCTAAAAAAATCAAATTTATAGATGCATGTCCTTCTTCGTATCATACGGTTTAACTGTTCGCAGCCAGCTAGATAAACTATTTAAAATGCAGACAGTAGTAAAACTTTTAAATAACCGGCATTGTTTATACAAGAAGCCCTAGACGTACCTACATAATCCTCAAGATGTAATTATAGATCAAATGGTATTTATGTATAAGTATGATGTGTCCGTGTTCATCAGAAATAGCAAGGACATCAAATTAATCATTTTTTTAAATTATTTTCACTTTGCCTGTACTGTATCTACCTATCTACCTTACCTATAGACTCGGCGACTAGGATTGTTGTAATTGAAATAAGCAAATACCTAAAGGCGTTTTCTTTTATAAACGAATGGATATTTAACTAGTTTGTCTGCTTTGCTTTTTTATTTTAGTTTAATTAGGCACTATTGGAGAAGACCTTTGCACAGTAGTGGGATCTATATATTTTTTAACCTATACCTACTGTCCCACTACTGGGAAAAGATCTTCTCCAATGCCTTCCTCAAAATGTAATCAAACACAATTATAATTAC
Source organism: Ecliptopera silaceata (assembly GCA_932527185.1). Classification (NCBI taxonomy): domain Eukaryota; kingdom Metazoa; phylum Arthropoda; class Insecta; order Lepidoptera; family Geometridae; genus Ecliptopera; species Ecliptopera silaceata. The sequence continues at coordinate 5,735,430 of OW052193.1, read as the reverse complement.
TTTAATAAACCAATATCAAATACAATGTACAAAATATATAGGTAAACTACCTAAAAACCAAAATTTGGATTTTTTTATTCATTTAGGTACTAAGTGATTTTCAGCTTAGCGCAGTGTGTTGCAGGAAGCGTTGAGACGATGTTTGTAAATGGACCTAAACATTTTTTCTGCGACTGTACTTCAATTTCGGTGGTTCATCTATTTGGTACGTACTATTTATTCTCGGTTCGGCTCCATGAGGTTCAGTATTCGTTGACCTGTGCTGAAAGTACCTACCTATCCACCTGGATACGAGTAACGACTCGCATTTATTTACATAGTATCAGTTTTTTTATAAAATACGAATTTATTGGTACAAAAAATGATTGTCTTTGAAACCTTGTGAAAAATTAGTGGGAATTTCTTTAGTGATTTGTTTGAAGTTACAAAAATGTGGAAGACGATTGCAGGTTTTTTCACAATCTATGTGATTGTGACAAATGTTACTACAGCTCCGGTTTACCATCATTGTAAGTACCTACTTGATTTCTTTAAGTTATAAGACGTTCAGAAAGTATTTTGTTTTTATTAAATATTTCATTTTTTACCCCGACCACCGCTAAAATTGTTAGTAAGTATTTATTTCGATTTAAATAAAGCATAGTAACTCGTGCTGAAAAATTAAAAAAAGAAATTCAAGTAGTACGAACGGTAATTATGTACCTACTCGCAAATCACTTGGACGTTAGGGTTAAAACTACGTGCAGACTGCAGTCGTTGCACTGTGGTTTTCATTAGAGACAAACGTGTTAGTAAAATAAAATCCTGTTAGTGTTTAGGTATATTTTTAACGGCATTGATCTAGTAGGTACGGTTGTGGATTTAAATAATAAATAAATAAATATTCATGGACATTTAGCACATCACAATTTTTGGTTTCAAACTAAGTAGGTACTATGTACTATGGGAACTAGATTGCTGATAGAATTCATATATACTTATGTAAATATGTACATATAACATAGAATACATAGTAACACCCAGACGCAGAACAAATATTTATGTTCATCACACAAACATTTACCCTGGATGGAAATCGAACCCACGTCCCACAGCTTGCAAGGCAGAGCTATTACCGACTGAGCTGAGACGCCTGTCCTTTGGCCCAGTATAGGTAGGTACATCATAAAACTAATATAATTTAGTAGGAGGTTAGGTAGTTCAGTTTGAATTAGGTACTCAACTTTGGACCACTTCTAATATTAAGTATAGATTAGTGATTGTTTTAAAATTTTAAATCTGCCACCGTTTATATTTTCGATTCGGTTATGAATGAACCTATGTACGCCATTAGAATATTATTTCTTTAAAAAAAACTAAGTTGTTTTTTTAAATTTCATGTTCTTTCTTTGATTCCTTGCAAGATTGGTATTCAGAGATGTTTTTAAATGTTACAACAATTCCATTCTTTGTTAGCACGTGGACCTTCGTATACCGTCAACGGCGTCCCTGACCACCGCAAACCTTACCTCGAGGTCCGCAACTCGACTTACCACGGCAGTGGGCCGAGGGAAGAAGCTCGCGCTATGTGCTCTGTGAAAACCGCAGAAGTCAACGCCACTGCCAATGCTACTATTACAAGGAGGCTGCATGGAGTCGTCACCTCAAGTAAGATATTACATTACACCTCACATGATATAGGTACCCTAATGATCATATTGGTCTAAAGGTCTCGACAGAATACCAGCGCCTACAAGTGGCTAGGCATTATGCTGAGTGGGGGCCCTTTTGCTGCTTAATTTTTATTGTTTTGTTTTTGTTCTTTCTGTTTTGTGTGCTATTATATTGTGTAGTTATAAATAAATAAATGTCTATGTCTATAATTTAGTCGTCGGTCGCGTCAATCGGTTCACGGGATAAGATTCTGTAGGTCTACCTTGAGTTTTTACTATACTACATATATTTACTATACTCGCTAGCGTCTGTAGTAAAAAAAATGTATGAAGATTTGTACAGCGCCTCTAGCGGATAGTTGGGTACTAAAATTCGTCATACTAATATTGACGTAACTACTGTAGTAAAGTCAGGCGATTTTACTGTGGCATCTCATGGTAGATACACTGTTCTTAGACGGCTCTTGACTGACTGACGGCTGACGTACAAACAAGCCACCGCACCGCCCAAACCGCTGGTCCAAGTCACTCCAGAAGTCCAGAAACACACCATTTAAATTTCAAAATTCTAGGACCAGCGGTTCGGGCTGTGGTCAGCAGTCAGTCAGGACTTTGATTCATATTAATGCTATTTAAGTAGATACCTACTACGTGGGTATATAATGAATGTATGTAGCTACCTAGGTACTTTATGAGTAAAAGTTATGCCATTTCCTACGACAAATTAGGTAGGTACTTACTCATTTTATTTTCAACATGTTTCAGGAGAACTCCATTCATCGATCCAGCGACTCGAGCTTATAATCTTCGGCCAGATGCAGCAGCTTTGGCAGAGCTTAGATGCGATGCGCGCGCAACTCTCGGGAGAATCTCAGGCAGGGTTTCCTGATCGACGCACTATGGCGATCAGATTTAAACATGGGGTCAACTGATAGATACCTACACTAGAATATCGAACGATTTTCATTAATAATTATTGATCTGAAACCTTAAGAAAATCTCGTCTTGGTCTGACTAAGATAAGAACTAAGTTAGTCATGTAGATAATCTTCGTTGGTTAGGTGCTATATTTAAATTTCTGAGATTTATCAGTATAGTAGGTATACTATACGTTACATACAGTATATTCGTTTAGTACCTAATAAGTACTAAACGAATCGGTTTATATTTGAATTTGTTGATACTTACAATTATTTCTACACAGGATTAAATAGATATGGTATAATTATGTACCTTATCGTTCACAATAACATTGGTTTGTTACTAAACAATGTTCCGTGACGCACTGTGCAATATTTTTTTCATTTATCTTTTCTAATATCAAAGGATTATTATGATTAACGAATAATCTTCATAACTTGGACGGTATTGTTTTTCTTTGCCTTTTATAAATTTAGTTTAAGAAAACCGGATGACTTGTTATCTTTTAATAGTAGGTACCTATAGGTACTTACGCAATGTGAGTACCTATTTTGATAATTATGTTATAATATTGAACCTAATAATAAAATATTTATCTATGTAATGTATTTCTTCTAGTACCCATAACACAAGCTCTGCTTAGCTTGGGGCTGGGTGATGTTGTGTGGATTGTCCAGCATTATCTATTAATGATATGTCGGTAACTAAGATATATACCTACCTATATACAACTCGGTTTCATTTTCTTCATCTAATTAGTCAAATAAACCGATACCTTAAAAAATAGGTACACTGTGTTTGTGATTCGAAATAAAAAGGGAGAAAATAAAAATATGTAATTAATAAAAATCACTTTATTAACAAATTAGTACTTTACTGAACAAATCAGCAGTAGCTTACATGGTCAAGTTCCGTTTACATATTGTACTGTCAGAATTCAACCATGTAATAACAATAAACAAATACGTTAGTTACAAAAGTTATTTTATTTTATTCTAAACGCTTCTGTTATTAATAAATATTAACATTTTATTATGCTTTAAATTTTATACATAAGTTATTGTTTAAGATTTGAATGTGTTAATGATTTTTCACATTTAGTTTATATCTCTTAAAATATAGTTGTGTATGGAATGTTTTTGTAAACTTACATTGATAAACTATTTATCAATTTTCTCTAGCTAGTAGATTTTTATATAAATCGTATACAACACTTTGAGCTTGATATATAGCTACAAATATATTGAGATTATTTAGATCTGTTTGTTCATAATTATTTTCCTAAATATAAATAAGTAAGTAGGTACTTAACGTTAGTATGGTATCGGATTAAAAGTTATATTTCATAACATGTGTAGGTACTATTTATTTAAAAGGCCCAACCAGAAAATCTAAATATCAGTGATCGCTTCTTCGAAAAGCCCTAAAACGATGTTATTTTTTTTATGAGATTCAAGTATATTACATAAAGTTAGAAACCCTTATTTCTTATTAAAATTAATAAATTTGCATGAGAAAAAGCTTTATCATTCGGATATTAACCTATCATTGACAAACAAAGTGTAAATAACTACTCTGTTATAAAATATGACATCAAATTATTAATTAATTTTGAATCTATACACACATAGTATTTTAAACGCGCATTGCTAAATTCAAAGCAAGCGCATTATCAGTGTAATATACATTCATATAACTCTACATACAAACTGTATCTGCATACAAACAGTAGAAAAGCTGAAAACGCGCGTTTTTTGTTTTGACTAATAATACAAATATTCTTCAATCGATACACACTATTTGACATTTTCGGTAAAAGTGGTGACATATGGTGATACGGGCGTTGCCGTTGCGTCGACTGAGCGGTGACGTTTTGTCATTCTACATACAAATCGGACATGCCTGAACGCACAGAATAGGAGGGAAACGAAGTGGGGGGAAGGGAGCAGCCTTGAAACGACGGAGAGGAAAGAGAAACGCCGTCAGAAATAACTGCGTTGACGCAACGGTAACATCGCTCGTGTAACATTCACTGCGTTGAAATCATTGCGTTTCGACGACGCAGTGTAACCGCAACGCCAGTGTGACATCTCTCTAACGCGCATATATCAAATGCTATGGAATTGTGTGTTTATGCAGCATTAGCTTGCATGTAGCGACGTAGTTCCTCTTGAGTGTCGAAAATCATAACGGGGAAGGGTGAGCCGGGGACATGACGTCCGGCCCATCGCACTTCCACGCGGTAGTCGCCGGGCTCGGTGGGAGAAAACTGGAAATTAATACTTTATCAGAACAAAATATTTATATTATTTATTAGAATCCTTTATGTGAAGAATAGATTAAAAAAAGATTTAATTATTTAGTATGTAATAACAATTAATTCTATGTACACGTACACTAATCAGTTGCTACAACAAGATACAAATCAATAAGTAGTATTAAATTAATTTATCAATGATGTATTGCGTTTTGCTATCGCTGTACCTTGGGTGTTTGTTCACTAATTTTTGCGTATTTTTGACTGATTAGATAAAGTTGTGCCCACCAAAATCACATAAAAGAATTGATTTGGAAGTTTAAGGATTAGGTATATTCATGTGGATGAAAACTGAGATAAGAATTCGCTCAATAATAATAAAAAAAAAAAAATTATGGGTACAATCCGAATGAATTTTGAAAAATTTGAACATTCAGATTTCCTGTAATGTTAATAGCAGGAATAATAAATAACTACGGTTAACTTAAACTACGGTTTTAAAAACCCAACTAAAATTTTAAAACCAGAGATCCTATTCAGTGTTTAGGACGCTCTTTTACTTGTTTTATTTGTTTAGTATTAATAAAATATTTTTATTATAAGTACACAACACAAACACATCAAAATATATGAATCGGTGATTACAAAAAAAATGGCGACTTTAAAATATAACAGAAAATAGTGCTATGTACTGTAACTTTCAAATAAACATCAAATGAGCAACTTATTAAAAAAAAAATATTTGGTTGCTGATTTGACTCATCCTGACTGTGTACATACCTTGCAAAGTATAGTGCGATCTTTCTGGCTCTCTCGTTGCATTTCAACGCGGAAGGCTCCTTTCGGACCTCTCACTCGCACGGTCAGCTGTCCCGCTCCCGCGCCGCGCGTGTCGCACAGAAAACGCGATTGGAACGTCGCGAGAACGCCCGGTTCTAACCCCGGACCGTATACTCGAACCTGATACAAAATAGGATTATCTTATCAATACTAATATAATAAAGAAGTAAAGTTTGTGTGTTTGTATATTTGTTAAATTGTAAGAGGTAATCTCTGGATCTACTGAACCTATTTTAAAAATGCTTTGACCGATAGAAAGCCACATTATTGCTGAGTGTCATGGTTATATAAAAAACCGAAAAATAAAAAGGCTTTTACGTGGTAGTCCGTTTTGCAAAGTGAATCGGAAAAAAACGGTCGAGTTATGACGAAGTGTCAGCTAGTCTTCAATAACAGTATTATATTTTTTTTGTGTATTTCTAATATAAAATGTTTTTTTAGTTTGTCACTATTCGTGAACCACTAATTGGCTGGTGAGATTCATACCGTCTATTATCATAAAAAGTTTGCGCAGACTTGATGTCTTGATTACCATACGTAATGGTGACAATTATGTCACCATTCATTGTTGCCATCACCCTATATAAAAAGTTAACGTTGACTAATGTCATGGAGGTTGGTTTTTCTAAAATATAAATGAATACATTTTATGCAAAATATTTATTGTGACTTTCTCGACTCTCACTGTAACACTGATTATCCTATTTCGCTGGCTTTATCATTACCGTTTTTTAAATACCTTAGACCTTAGAAGGGGAGACCTTTGCCCAGCAGTGGAACAGTATAGGTTAAGAAAAAAAAATACCTTCGAAGGGTCGGGTGCTCCGGCCACTTTGAGCACGAAGGGCGAGCCCGGCACGTGCTCGCCCGCGAACTGCACGCTCAGCACGTGCCGGCCCGCCTCCGCCGGCTTCACGTTCAACGTGAACGTGCCGTCTCCGTGCTCGTATAACTCACAATACGCCACCTGGTGGACAACACTGATTAGTTTTACACAAGCGGATTTTTGAGGAGTTCTTTTATCAAGGGAATGTGTAAAAAGTTTCGGACTTGATATCATTGTACTTCTCAAAAACCAAGCTTAATTTTATAGATGAAAAACACGTGGACAAAATAATGACTTTTAAAGTTCCCTACCCAGAGGGTAAAACGAGACCCTATTACTAAGACTCCGCTGTCCGGCCGTCTGTCTGTCTGTTTATTCGTCAATTCGTTCGTCTGTATGTCTGCCCGTCCATCCGTCCTTCTGTCTATCTGTGTCCGTCTGTCTGTCCGTCCGTTGGTCTGTTTATCTCTATCTTTCTATCTACCTATCTGTTTTTTACTATGTCTGTCTATTCGTCCATCCGTTCGTCTGTCTGTCCGTCCACCCGTCCTTCTGTCTGTCTGTCTGTCCGTTCGTCGGTCTGTTTATCTCTCTCTGTCTATCTACCTGTCTGTTACTGTCTGTCTATGGATGTCTGTCTATGTATGCCGTCCGTCAGCCAGTCTAAAAATGGCTATATTATATACCTTGTTAGGTCCAGTACAATGCGCGGTAAGTTCGCCCGGGCCGGCGCGGCGCGTGTCGATCCAGGACCTGATCTCTCTGCCGACGACTCCGCTCTGCAGCCCCGCGCCCGAGCAAACCACTCGCGACGCGTCACCGCTTTCCGCGCTCGCGTTCACATTCACTGTTAATGGGCAACCTGGAAGAAGTTATAATAATAATAAAGTTGTATACATAAAGTAGCTTTAAGCTAAAACAGGTGTTTTGTTGTACACAGAGTAGTCCACACATTAATCTCCGTGTCAAAGGGAGTAGGAAAAAAGAACCTGCTGGCTGACGGGACGCGTAAGCCCTCTTTATTACCATACAACACGAACTAACAGTTTTTTATTAAAATATACTGTTCGGTCGTATGGTTTGGTGAGAAAGAGGTCTTACGCATCCCGTCAGCCATATATGATGAAAGTTAGCGCCATCTATTGGTAGCTGGGTGAACTAATTCTGCATCTACCAATAGTGGTTTTTGGTAGGTATGATGTAGTAAACAGCTGTTGAGCTAGATGTCGCTAAACACTCCGTCCAGACTGACCTTTGACGAGTCTAGCGGCCCACAGCACGGTGAGCTGGTGGTCCCCCGCGCGCCGGGCGCAGTATGTGGCGCGCCACACGCCCGGCCCGGCGGCCGCCAACGCCACGGGCACGCTCTCGCCGTCCGGGGCCGTTAGCGACGCCTCGGGGGCTCCGGGACCAGCCGCGCTGCCATCTGTGTTACCAAGTTACATTCATAATAATACATATTCAAGGATATTACACACATCGCGTTCTATCCCAAGAAATTAGCTCGTACAATGGGAACGAATAAATTGCTAATAGACTACTTCTATTTTTTGTTGTAAATACATACTTACATAGAATATTATAGTAACACCCAGATATTAAAATGAAATGCTGAATTTCCAGTAACTAAGTTTATTTATCAGATAAAAATCATACATAAAAACGGCAAGCTCAACGTTCTTGTGGGCGCAAGGAATTGGCATCTAGAATCACCTAGTGCATAGATACGATTAAGACAATTCTACAAGATTCTTGGTGAGTTGTCAGATGATACGCATAAATACTAACTATTGACAACAGTGCGCGACGTTGCCTGATGATTGATTCACATCGCACGCTGTGTTGCCAGATAGTGCTAAAAAGTATAACACTTACCGATAGTAAAAACAGCGGGTGTATTAGGTGCTGCGTGCGCTAATCCGCGGCCTGCCAGAGTTACTCTATCGGCGATGTTCCCCGATGCAACGAGGGCTCGCCTCGGAGCCCCGGCTACTAAAGCCCCGTTGTACGTGAGTTCTAACTCTTGATCCCCACTGATGCCTTCAGTCGCCGCTAGAGTCACCACAGCGCGACCTGATACTGTTTCAACACCTGCAAGAATAAAAATTAGAATAAACTTTAGATGGTTTTATTTTATGTATGATCTTTTTTTATAACTTCTTACGTATTAATCCGATTTTGATGATACAAAAAATAAAATTGACGGGCACATACGCGCAGACTTAAAAATACTAGTTCTTAAACTAATGTAAATAATTAAATCATTACACTAGCTAGGTTAATAACTTAGTAATTAGGGTAGAATAAAAAATTTATTTTTGCTTTTCAGTTTTTCGACGGTTATTGTATGTTCAAAAAAACTCTTTAGTTAAAAAATAAATACCTTAGTAAAGTAACTTACGTTGATGCCGTCCAGCTAGTAAGCATTCTAGAGTGCCGGGGCCTGCGTTACTGGTGTCCAACACTAGTTTGGAGGGAGCTCTCACACGCCCAGAGTTATCCGCGCCCCATCCGCCAACAGGCATTATAGACGATGTGTCTATCACCTGGGAATATCATATTGCTTAATTAAATTGAAAATGCATAAATAAAACAAAAATTCGCGGAGACTAGAACGCGTTGTGTGAGATTTCACACAACGTACTCTAGTCCTAAACTAAGCTTGTAATATGGGAACTAGATTGCTGATAGAATACTTTAGTTGGATACATTTAAAAAAGACAAATTTAAGACACCACAGACGAATAAAAAAGGTTTTTTTTCCATCAATTTAATAACTTACAAGCGAATTAATTAAAATAATGCTCTGTGAAGCAATTTAATACGTTAATTACTCTTGAGACATAAAATATGTCAACCTTCATCAGTTATTGTATGTACCTGTTATTGTAAGTTGTATACAAAGCTAGTATTAACTACTAAACATATAAAGCGCGCACTTGTCGCTCAACATAACGTATAGCTTTTAAAAAGCAATAAATGTTGGCAACAAATCGCGACGTTGCCAGATTAATCGGTACCATCAAGAGACGTCGCGCGCTGCAAATCAAATTGATGTAGTAGTAATAGTACGTAGTGTGCGCGTTAAATCAAAGTAATGAAGTTTATACGAGGCGTTGCCAGATGATTAGCACTATCAGGCATTATTTTTAACTTTCGACTCTCACCGCGAGATGTCACGAGATTTACAGCCTTTTAAACCATAACGTAATTAATGCATGCCCTTTATTTTTTATTGGGTTTATAAATTCCTTGAACTTATTTACTTTATTTTCTTTTTATTTACTGATAAACTTACTTTTACTCAGATTTTTTTAGTACTAGTATTAAATCTTATCAAACCAACTTACTTTGACAGAGAAGGGACTGCCCGGTAAAGGTCCGGTCGCAGTGTATATCCTGACTTCGTATAATCCCACATTCAGCGGAATGTAGGCGCAAAGCCATTCTCGCGGAGCGCCCGCGACAACCCTGCATTCTAGCAGGCCAGAGTCTATAGTACCGTCGTTGTCTTCTGATATTCTTTCCACCTGTAAATTTAAAATGAATAATGAATTATATTCATTTCAAATAAATGAAGAAAAGTGTAAAAATTACATACATTATAATGAGGATATATGTATAATATTTTGAACTGGTTAAGATATTTATGGATTAATTAAATGTATTGTTTATTTACTTCAATTTACACGGATAAACCAATTATATTAATTGTAGATACAGTGCCGCTACTTATAACAAAAATGGCAGGACATTTTACAGGGAACAGCATTTTTGGGACCCATACGATAAAAGGATCATTATATAGTGGTGACAGTTATTTTAGCCCACGCGGACGAACGTCACCGGTTTCAATTAGTTAATAAATATTCATGGACATATCACACAGCCCCAAACTAAGCCAAGCTTGCTTTATGGGAACTAGATTGCTGATAGAATAGTTATATATCTTTTTTGTAAATACATACATAGAGTACCTACATAGTAACACTCAGACACAGAACAAATATTTATATTCATCACACAAACATTTAATCTGGATGGGAATCGAGGCTACGGCCCACATACATATATTATATCAGGTTACCTCAACAAGGGGCGGTTTGTCCTCGTTGCATTGTATAGTGAAGGCGGCTTCTTTCCCGACGTGTGCGTGCGCTAGCCCGGTGCCGACGCATCGCGCGCCGCCGCTACGAGTGCTGAGGACACCCAGGGATATGGGGCTGCCCGGTACTGGAGCACCTGGAAAAGTTATTACGTTAATTTTATGGTCAAACGGCAGTTTGAACATGCAAAATTCTGAGAAAAAACAGGATTTGTTACTGAGGTTTTGACTCAATAGCTGACCTGAATTTTGATAGAAAAACGGCAGAAGTTTTTGACATTTTATGATTCTCAGAATTTTTGACAGGTCGCACCAAATATCAAAGAACTGTTAACCGCCATAAAGTACCTAACATATAAAAATAAAATCGCAGGTTAAAAAAAAGTGACTCATATAATAAAACATTCCGTGTAATTTTCTTAAGTTTATTTGCAACTGAAGTGTCTAATTATATTATTGATTAATTGTACATAATATAGGTAGAATTAGCTCACCTCCGTAAGTAACGTAGATCCTGTAATGCGCGGGCACAGAAGGTCGTAAGCGCACTCTGAACGTATGTCCGTCTTCCCTTATATCGACTGGTAAATGAACTCTTTGTTCGCCCATCGCTTCACAAACCACTTCCAATTCACCGACACCTGCTTCTTTCGTGTCCACTGAAATAAAAACACATTATATTACGTATGGAAGAAAACTTGCCTTTGAATCGTCCCTATTTTATTTTTTATTTTCATTTAAATTTTATTATACTACACTAGACACTCGTACGTTTTTACGTCATGTCTTAAATAGTTGGATATATATTTGTAATAATAATTTTTAGTGGATAATTATAAAGGTTACAAATATATAAAACAATCTAAAAATCAATTATTAAAAATGGTAATGTAACTCATATAATTTAAAGAGTTCAATTTATCTATACTTAGGTAAAACAAAAATTCTAAGATTTTTTTTTCAAATTTGATTTGATGTGATTTATTTAGATAACCGTCTTAAATTCAAACAGATGAGGTACTCTGTTACAATTTAGAACGTTTTTTGAAAATATTTATTCATTGTACAAATGTTACCTGTAAAATTGATAGGAGTTTGTGCAACTATGTTGCCAGTTGGCAATCCAGCCAATATAACTCTGTTGGGGTCGAACGATTCGCACGTGTATGGACTGCCGGCAATCGCTTTTGAAAGGTGGAGTACCTCTGAAACCAACATAATAACATTAATAATAATTAAATAGTGCTTTTTCTTTCTATGAAAAATAACTGATTTGAAGATACGGTATTTGTATTTATTTAATGCTTACATGTACCTACACTTTTTTCGATTTTATTTACCATTTTCTCATATCGCATCGCCATCACTTTTTCAAAATCTTCAAAAAAGGAGATTTTAATTCAATTTTTTGTTTGTATAAAAAACTTAAACTACTGGTTAGAGAAAATTGATCGACTAAAAAAAAAGTTATGAGGTAAAACTTTTTTTATAGTAGATTGAAGAAGAATAGAATTGTCTCTAACTAGTAATTTAAAGTAATTATTCATACATGTAGATTTAGTTTTTTTCTTGCTTATAGATTTATTTTATAATTTTGTTAATATATATTTCCATACCTATAGTGCTCTGTCCAACATCATTGATAGTGTATTCAGCCTGCAGTAATCCGGACTTGGTCTGGTAACACCGGACAGGCAAGGCTCTAGAGCCGGGCCCGGACACAACCACGTCGAATTCTCTCGCCGGTCGGCCTAATGTATCGATACTGAATGACGCGACCCGATTCACTTGCGCTTGGTATAATCCGAGGCCTGATGCTGATACCTGAAGATAATATTGTATTTAAATACAATGTGAAAATTATATGGTGTTACTTTATTATGGATATCAAATGGCTTGACCAGTAGAAAACTATACACTTAGATCAAATTAAGATTTAAAAAAAAATCACAACTCACAATGAGTATTAAATCAAAGAGTTCGACTTGTAATAATACACCGTGACAAATGTCACAGTTTCACTTTAAAAAAATAGTAATCCTCTCAGTATCGGTCGTGCTTTGCATTGATTGACAGTGCTGACGGCACAAGTCTAATGCCTCATGCCTTACGACATCACATGTCATGACACATGAGGTCACATGTCACGTACACACGACGTCACAAGTCACGTGACACTAACCTCTTGTCCATGATGCACGGGCAGTACGTCCACAAGGAACGGTTCCCTGGCAATGGGCGTGGCACTCCACAGTAGCGTGAGTCGATGTGGGGCCGCCCTTGCGGGGTGCCACACTAACTCCTGGCGGCCCCCGCCGCGGCGCCGCACTGAATGTGCCACGGTGGTGCCCCCACACGTCACCCGGCCGGATAGTCGGCCAGCGCCGGCGTTTGTTGTGCTAACTGTCATAATTATAATCGTTTATTGATCCATGTAATATTAGGATGATTTTTTTATAAATTTTTAATTCTGTAACATTTTTTAACAGGATTAAGGTAAAGATTAAAGATTAATCTAAATTTGCACGCGTCTTCACCGCGGTACACTTACATGCAAGAATGGTGTACTTATACGATACTATAAATTGGTTATTGGTTTCAGTCATCGTCGGGGATAAATATGGCAAAGTTCTACATGCACTATGTTTGAAACTTATGTTGTGTCGATTGACACACAAGAAGAAAAAGTCATCTTCTTGACGTTCGTTAATCTGAATCTAATCAAAGGCTACGCTTTAGATTTGACGAACGCAAGTTAATCCACCAGTTTCGTTTCTGAATCTCCTTACCTTAGGCTACAGCTAAACTTTTGAACTAAATAAAAACAAAAGAAGGTTCCAAGATATGAAAACCACAGTGTACTTACCAGTTAGTATGGCAGGTCTATGCGCGACTGCATTACCAATAGACAGGACTTTGACAGCCGATGCATCATTCGCTTCGACCTCTGCCACCGGTCCCCGTGAACTCCTGACCACGTATCTTCCAACTTGAGTAGCAGGGAATGTTAGGAGACCGGTGTCTTCGAGCTGTGCTTCGGATATTCTGTTTCCGTTCGGTGATATAACTTCGATGTCGGTTATGCTTTCGTCTATTTCTACAGTGGCGACCCCGCCTGTTGAATTAAAATATTTGCTAGAATGTTGTGAACTGATTAAAAGATAAATGAACTATATTTTATTTTAATAAACTAATCAAGTTCTCGTAAGTGATTTGTTATCTAGATGTTATTAATAAAAAGAGGTAACCATCAATTGGCTGTTAGAATGAATGACCTACAAAATATAATGATTCAAAATAAAATCCATGCAGGACCAAAATAAACTATCATATTTATTGATTAGTAGTCTGACAATTAACCACAAAAGACGGATTAATCGCGATTGTCATATTTCGATAGCAAACCGATTGGAATTGTTGATGATATTGAAATTGTTAGAGCTAAAATTATCGATGGCCAGCACTTGAACTGAAAGCCGTCGAGCTATTTGGTGAACATTAAGCTGATGTGGGTCATAGGTTAAGTACATAACATTTTGTAATTTCCTAAGTTATCTGAAATAGGTTATTATTAACTATGAACATACCGATCTGCACGTATGTGTGCGGTTCGCTGACTCGACAGATGAATGGGCTGCCGGGCACGGCTTGCTCGTTGAAAGTGACCGAGACGCGATGCGGTTCGCGCGACACCGGGATAAATGTCACGTCGTATAGTCCACGGGCTACTGCTACGACCTGGAACAAAGATTGGAAAAAATAAAAATAAATAAATATTCATGGACGATTCACACATCGCACTCTGGTCCCAAACTAAGCAAAGGTTGCACTATTTATTTATTTATACTTTATGGGATCGTTTAGTGGCGCGCTCATCAAAATTAGCGTCGTACCTCGACATTTTTATGGCAATATTTTTACCCCAAATCCCAAATCTTTTCTAGTAATCTGTGTTTATTCGTATTCCAAATACACAAATCTTTCCTACTTATAATAAAGAATAGAGAAGATATAATAGAGAATAAAAACAATTATTAAAGGAGGTTGTTAAAAAAAAGTTACAGGTTACCTCAGCTTTCACAGTAGTAGAAGGTGTAGATACGACTAGTTCAAGGGTCCCTTCCCCCGCGCCCGCGGCGTCCACGCTAAATGTCACCGCTTTACCGACTTCCACGCCCCGCTCCTCATCTAAACCATCGTCTAGGCTTAGACCTTCTAATGTGCCTTCGAGTTCTGAAACAAAAGAAAGAGAAGCATATTGAAAATTTAAGAAAATAAACAAAATAATAATAAGAGAAAATCATAGCATTGCAAGATAATGGCGATTACGGTGTATGACTTCATGCGCAGTTCACTGCCAAAATTGTTTGTTCTTCTGTTCTTTTATGTTATCATAATATGGATTTTGTGGCATCAATGACTTGATTGTGCCACAAAACGCGTTGCAGATGAATAACGTCCTATGCAGTCTATCATCATAGTATTGCACTATGACAGCCTATTGCTTCATCATCTTTTCACATCTTTAGACTAGATAGTCTAAAGTCAAACTTGGGCCTAACATACGCCATTAATAGATATTAATGGCGTTTTACATGTTAGGCCCAAGTTTGACACACTAAACGTCATACGTGCTACAGTTGAATGACGATGACCTATGCAGTGTCGTTTTGCATGTCATAGTTACCTCCAGGTCCAAGTCCAGTGACTCTAACGCGATGGACGTCGTACACGTTGCATGTGAAAGGCGATCCGGGCACATGACGTCCTGCACAATTAACTTGCACACTGTGACGTCCCACTGCTTCGGGTGTGTACGTCGCCGTATATCTCCCTTCCCCGGTGGGCGTGACTCTGGCCCGGACATTACTACCGCCCGGGCCTGATACGAACACTGTCGGTTCACCAGCTGAAATAAAGAAGAAATATTTAATTTGGGGAAAAATGGACAAATCCTCCAGTTTGAAGATACCTTCACTTTTTAGGGTAAAGAATTGAACGAGAATTATGTTAATAAGTTACAGATAATGGTTTCTGGCGGTACATATTATGCCACAACGAGCGTTCACTGTTCTTTAGCATTTCCGAAACAAATGAGTGCAGATTTGCCTATTAAAGGTTTGAAACAACGTACTATCAGTTAGAAAGAAGTTTAAACTAGTAGCAGTTTTGAGTCTACAAGCTAGTTTGTATAATGTAACGTAAAATGACATTGCACTAAAGAGTCGACACGTGGTATTGCAAGCGGCACTTATTAGACAATGATCTAACTCTAAATCAATATTTGTAAACAATACAGATTTTGACGTGTAAATATTTACAGATCGTCATTCAAATCATAACAATATGATGGCTGTTTCTATCAATATTTCGGATATTCGAGGACAGCTAAATACGATCAGATGTTAAAATTAGTATATACACTAAAAAAATGCTTTGTTATGTCATTTACTGCCTCTATCATTCGTCAATTCTGAGTCTACTCCTTTCACATTCATATCCTCTTTCACACAATCCAGCCACTTCTTTTTCGGCCTTCCTCTACTTACATATCCAGCCACGCTCGCATGAATGTGTCTACAAGTATTAGATAAAGATAAGATAGATAAAAGCATTTATTTGAAACACAGTAACACACAAATTACAATAAAATAGAAGTAAGGAAAGTAAATGATACTTAAACTTACATATATAAAAATAAACTTATAAAATAAAACAGATACAGATACGTATTAAATGTAATAGGGAGTTACTGACTGTGGAAGCCAGTGAGGTGTATCTCAGCTGGTTCGCCGCGGGCAGTGGAGGCGAGGCCGGGCCCCGCGGCGCGCGCGTCGGCGGCGGCGGCCGGCGCGGACACGGCGCACGTGAACGGAGACCCCGGCACCGCGTGACCGTTGAACCGAACCGACAGGTTGTGGGGCGCTGCTTCTACTGGCTTGAAGTTCACCTGACAGTGGAAATTAGATTAGATTTGGAAGACCAGCGCAGGTTGTAGTAACTGTACAACTTTGCCCTTTTTGCTGAGTTGGGACCTTATGGCAACTATTGGTATTTGTTTGATATGTTTTTCTGTTATTGCAAATAAACAGTTTGAATTTGAGAGCCTTGTGAAACTGTTTTAACCATAACATTATATTGACGGTACATCTAACTAAGTTGTGAGGCGATGCTCCTACTGGCTTGAAGTTTACCTGGCTGTGCAGATTGCTTTTATTTATGAACTATGTTAAATATTAATTAATAGTTTTTTTATTTTATTTTATACAAGTGGCTACGAGGTGTTCGATTTTATCATACATTTAAACGTACACATCCGCAAGTCCTCTTAGTGAGAAACTTTATTATAAAACTGACTAAACGTTACTGTAATAAAAACAAATAAAATACAAACCTTGAACCTCGCATTTCCCTCGCTCTGTACATAATTTGGCACATTTTTTCCATTCACTGCTACGATTATCTCAAGATTACCGGCACCTAATAACAAAACCTCATTAATATTTTATTAAATCAAAATAATATATATACCTTTTTATTAAAAAACTACAATAATATCATTTCATTTAAATATCTTACCAGCATGTGAAGCATTGATAGTGAAAGAGACAGGTCTGCCGACGACTCCAGGCGATATATCGGTCACATTAACTCGAGCTGCGCTGTACGCTTTCACAAGGAATGGACTGCCTTCTACATGCCCTCCCATTGTTCCTGCGCGAACCTAAAAATAAACATATATAAATCAATTAAACTTTATTCAGTATAGGTACAAAGATTATTTAGAATCGTCCAATACTATAATGAATCTAGGTGCCAGTTCCACGCGACCAGAGCCAAGAAGAACGGGCAAGAAAGTATTATAAGTTGGTGGGAAATTCATTCTTGGTTCTGAGTGAACTGCACCTTAGTCTGCGCAACAAATCAACAGATGGCATTGGCAAAATTATCACAGAGTTTGAATATAAGTAATACAACCGAACCCATTTTAGTACCAATTAAATACTGAATACTTACTTCAATACTATGATCTCCAACATCCACCGGAACAAAAGATATTGTGTATCTCTTGCTTGGTTCGTTTTCACCAATAGTCTCTTCAGCAGAAACCTGTATAAATCAAAGTAATGTTTAAAAAAACACTACTACCTATTCAAAATGCTTAAACTTATTCGCTTGTACGTAAACAGTATTAAAACAGTATAATATAAACAGTATTAAAGCGGTATAGCTAATAATGAAGCTATTTGAGACTTTAATTCGAAGAGAGAGAGAGATGGCAACATTGCCGCATATTTTAGCTAATTTTGGCTTCAAATTGTTTATATTTAATTAAAAATATGATCAGGAGAATTTTGTCCAGCTGTGGACATATAAGATGAAGTAGTAAAAAGTGTTACCTGCACAGAAACGGGACGTCTCGCGGGCCCCAAGACTTCGACATGAGGCGACGCGGGAGAATCGACGCTGAATGTGTAGGCATCACCGACGGACACTTTGTCAGGGGATTCCCCTGAACCGGCGCCGATAACCCGCGCCGGAGCAGACACGTGACACACAAATGGACTGCCTGAGTAGAGAAATATGTAAGTTTTGTAAAATGTGAAACAATCTCGAAGCTACGTCAAAGTTGTCTGATTTAAAAAGGACTTCAGTGTTTTTGGAACAAATATCTTGATAAGAAAATGAAGTAAGAAATACTAGAAGTAAGAAATACTAGACGCACTCTAGGCTACTATTTTTACATTGGTTCAGTCATTTTCATTTACGACTTGACGCATACATTAGAATAGTATTCGGGTTTTAAAGCAAGATATGATATTACTGTACTGAATTGCTAATTTTTAATAAGAGTACAATTTAGGTATATGCAGTTGAAGCGTTGGCAACACAACAAACAACTGTCGAAAAATAAGACAACTCCGAAAATTCAGTAAAATATTTATCTAGTTTTTTAGATGTTGGCGAGGCGATCTCGACTCATGCGCGACAGAGTGGTGGATAAACGTTGGAGACCTGCAGTGGGACACAGTAGGTTAATAAAAAAAAATTAGCTAGTTACCTGGCACGTGATCTCCATTGAACCTCAACTCCACAGTATGCGGTCTAGGATCCCTCGGGGTGAAGCTGATGGCGTACGTATGAGCTCCTTGCGCCGCGGCCGCTGTCGGTACTCTACCGCCGTTCACTGTCACCTCCAGGTTACCAGGACCAGCCGCCATTGTTTCCACTGTGATAGAAAACAAATGAATTCGTTAGAACTCGTTTGTAAATCTCTGACATTGGCAAAATCGTGGCAACCCTAGCCTGCGAAATGCCACTAAGAAAAGAAGAAGAAGAATATAACTCGTTTTTCAAAACAATTATTGATTTTACAAGTTTACAGATGTTGAACAGTTTGTATTAGCTCTGCCCTGCAGGTTGCATCTTTGAAGAGAATAGATGGATTTTTTAATGCAGTAAGTTTACTAATACTCACCTAAAAAGGTCACAGGTTTGCCGACCGTACCATGAGCAACATCTTTCACTCTGATGGCTGTGACATCATACACCTGCAAAACGAAAAAGGTTTTTATGCATAAGGCAAAAATAGCGCTAAAAGTCAGGGTACAGATAATTTATTTTGAATATTCGTTTATACTATCTGTTGTCTGGCTCTTAGCGCAACAGTTTCAATACAAAGTGAAATAGTAGAATAACTAATTAATAAAATGAGCAATCGTTATATTACATACAAGTAACTTTCTAAACTTTGTACCTATACATGTTAAATGTACAATCATTTATACAATGTGTTCTGGGTATTTTATGTGTATTATATAAAAAATATATCTACCTATGTAATGTATTGTATTAAGTATGTCAGTAGGTACTAACTAAGCAGAGCGTGTGTTATGGATACCTACTAGAAGTAGTAGGTACCTACCCATAACACAAACTCTGCTTAGTTTGTAGCTGGATGATATTGTGTGGATTGTCCAGCATTATTTATCTAAACTAAAATATATTAATATATTAACTAAATTATAAAGAGGAAAGATTTTATTGTTTGTTTGTTTGCATCGAATAGGCTCCGAAACTACTGGACCGATTTCAAAAATTCTTTCACTGTTGTGTACTACATTATCTGCGCTGAACATAGGCTATATTATAATGATATTTTTTATATAGGCTACCCGTGCGAAGCCGGGGCGTACTACTAGTTAATTCATAAAATTGTATGATTTCACTGACCTTCAAATGAAACGGGCTAGCAGGTATCGGCTGCGAGTCAATGAGCACGTTGAGCCGATGTTCCCCGACTGCTCTCGGCACGAACTCGGCCCGGAAAACGCCGAGGCTTGCCGAAGACACGGCCGCCGGGATAGAGGCACCGTTCGGACCTGCGGTCGTACACCGCTCAGCTCACGACCACGCCCTAACTTCTACCCCACTACTATTCATTCATTCTATTACTCCTTCATTCAATATCCTAACCCAAACTAACACATCCTCTTTTAAACGTCAAGTAATAAGTCAACCAATTGTTTATTTTAAGCTTTGTTTTTTTTAGTATTGTTCTGGTATTTTTCATAAACAATAAATAGTTCATTCAATTTTCATTCATTCTTTCAAGTCTTGGTTGGGAAATAGTTATTGAAATCTGAACATGCTATACTAAAAGCGGATGTGCACTTAATTTAATATCAATCAAAATTGTATTTGAATTTTAATCAGGTTTCATTACTTGTACAATTTGCATTCATATGTGCATGTGCAAACTCAATATTTTGACAAATAATATGTTCCTAACTTCATTCATTCACAAGCTGACCGTTTATACATCACACACTTTCCTTGAATATTTTGTAAACCTACCCCCATTAATCTCATGTACATGTTAGAAGTTAGGGCGAAGCGGATGAGCTTTAAATAAATGATTGTTACATTTCGTCATGTTATTTGAGTATTCAATCTGAAACTGAGTCGACTTATTCTAATAAAAGTACCTACTCTACGATATAACCTAAAATATTCCTATATATTTCATACAAACTAATTATAAACTTTATTCTTTAATTCTAGAACCTATTATTAGTATGGTATTAATAGTGTATTTGAATTATTTAAATTCTTAAAGTAACTTGACATGAATCAGTTAGTACAGCAAAGCATGTGCTAAAACTACGGTTATTTTTTTTCTTTTTTATCTCCTTTGTCTTTAAACCCCTAAGAACTCTATTCAGTGATAATGGGTCTTGATTAGTCCCCCCATAGAAAAGTAATTTGCTCATCTATAACGCCCTGTAAGAGAGGAATTATTTAAATAAATATGTAGTAGTAAATTGACCCCATTATAAATAAATATCAATGAAATATATACATAGTATATAATAGTAATTATCTTGTACTAATTATTACTTTAATAAATAGTGGAAAATGAAACATAAAATCCATATAAGCCCAAAGTGGATAATAAACGTCATGGCGAACAACTATTTTATTTCAAAATGCCTCTTAAAAAAAACCTCAAAGCGCTTGATAAAGTCTGACTAATTCCACAATATACTCGTAAGAGTGCCTGTTTTCGGCTTATAAGGATATTATGTTACATTTGTATGCAATCAAGCATCAATACCAATAGTCCAACCAATAATCACACTAAGTTCTACTTCAAATTATATAATAATTAATAAATTGATGAAATTATTATTACTGCTTATTCTTCGTTAATTTCATGAAATTTCCTGATCATTTGAATTCATTGACGAAACAACTATGAAAAAAAGCAACCACACTATCTGTCAATGTTAGAATTTGATTTGTTGGAGTATATGTCAATAGAGCCTTTTTGCAGTTCAAATTTAATCTTACCCTCAACGTTAACTTCAATCTGGTCAAGGGTTGCGGTGGAGTGATGGAGTGTTAGAGCAGCGGGTTGGTGCAAGGGTGCCGGTCCGGGGACTACGACTCTGGCCCCACCACCACTGCCCTCTGCCACTTCTATTACTAGAGGACAGCCGGGCACTCGCATCTGAAGAGTGTATGAAAGGTCTAGGTCAATGACTAGAGCTCAAATGATTAAAGATCAATGTGTATGAGCAGCTTTCATCATCAACGAAAAAACGCAAGCTCTGCTTAGTTTGGGCCTAGAGTGTGATGTGTGAAATGTATATACTTATTTATAGTCTGCTTCTGGCATAGTTGATACTATTTCAACTTATTGAATTGTAAATTTAATTGTGCTTGCCTAATTCTTTCTTATAGGTACATGTTTCAAGTGTATAGATTTAGGATCAGATGGTATTATTCAGTTTCAAATTAAAAACGAAAAAAAGTATTGTGAAAAACATGTTTTCATAACAAACCTTATTAAATGAAACATTGACAATGTGGTCGCAGGCCTCAGTAGGTGTGAACGAGACTGTGAATCTGGCATTTCCCTGAAAAAAACAAAACATGTGCTTTTTATGTATTGATTGAACTTCTTCATAACCTGAATAGTTAAACATTATTGCAAAACTAGTACCAATTCAGCAATACTACAGTATAAATGCCATAGATTAACAATATTTTAGACAACAACTGTGGACAACTTTTAATTGGCCTTCTGATTTACTTATTTATTTGACTATGTAACTACCTAGCTGTTAGTTTTTCTAAAACTTATAAAATAAAATAATATAACTTTAGTGCTTACCAAAGGATGGACCTGAGTGGGTATATTCAGTCCTCGAGCAGACACCGTTATTTCAAGGTTTCCTTCTCCAGCTTGAGCAGCGTCTACTGCCAACTGAACTGGGACTCCAACTCGAGCTGATGAGCCTCCATTCACACTGACTAGTTTCCCATCATAGGCTTTGCAGACAAATGGCGTTCCCTGAAACAGTTAATAATTTATTATTAAGATTTCACCATTTTGCAAGCTATAATTAGTAAAACTGCATAGGTCTTAGTTATACTAAAATAACAAGAACCATTGAGTATCTTTTATTTAGGTGAATTTAGATGCGAGTGTATCGTGATCATAGCCTACCAGATTAGGCAAGAAGAAAGATACTCCGAGGTTTATGGAATGAGGTACATTGTAGACTGTGAGAATACTTCAAGTATGCACTCACCGGTACTGGCTGGTTGTTGTACTGTGCGGTGAGTGTGTGTGGTCCAACATTCTTCGGCATGAAACTGGCCGATAGTCCGGTGACTGCATCGCCAGTTAGCCTTACTGGAACATCGCCCCGAGGTCCTCTCACTGTCACCGTGAGTTCTCCACCAGCCGAGCCCTCCACTCTCACTGAACATGTTGCAGTTTCACCAACTGGGATGAGTTCTAAAAAGAGGACAGATTTTGTTTAAAATCAATAAAAACTTTTTCGCAAAACTAAGTTTCATTCTATTCCGCACTTTAACTCATAATTTTGGTTAGATTTTGTTTAGTTTGTTGTTTGTAAACAAAGAACTGCAGCAAAAATATAATTTTAACTTTACGACAGCTAAAAATAAAGTTCAAAATTGAAAAAATGCTTTATAGCTTAGAACGAAAATTGATGGCGGATATTGTCAAAATAA
This sequence comes from Ecliptopera silaceata, assembly GCA_932527185.1. Classification (NCBI taxonomy): domain Eukaryota; kingdom Metazoa; phylum Arthropoda; class Insecta; order Lepidoptera; family Geometridae; genus Ecliptopera; species Ecliptopera silaceata. The sequence continues at coordinate 5,712,280 of OW052193.1, read as the reverse complement.
ATAGTGACATTGACATCGATGACATACGAAGACAAAAAAACGAAATCGTTACTTCCGTACAACTGGCTGCTTTTATCGAAAAAACTTGGCGCCACTATTTAAAAATAAATCACTTAATTTTTTAAATCACTTTTTATATCGCCAGTCGGTATACTTTAAAAAATGAAAAGTACCAATACGAGTATTATGGAGGTTGCTTTGGGTGTAAAAGTCACAAAAAATAATAATTGCACAAACCAATTTGAGCGGTATCAATAGTAACTCTCTGAGCTGGGGCCACGTGGAAAACAAAAGGGGAAGATGGTACAGGCTCCCCATTGAATTTAATATCGACTCGATGAGGTTCCGCCGTCTCTGGCCGCCAGAAGACTAGGCATCGTCCACCTCCAACCACCTGTAACAGTTAAATTTTACTTAGCCAGATGAATTTCGGGCACAATTGAAAGCTTTTTAGTGAGACCACAATCAAAGTCAACTAAAGATGTTTGCGTTTACATAAAATTGATAAATGATGAATAAAATATTGGATGCTAACCTGCACATGGTTGGGAACTTCTCCTTCGTTGATTGATATTTCCAACTGGCCTTCGCCAGCTGCACTAGCATCGACTGAAATAAAATAAAAAAAATATGATTCCTTCAAATGTCAATTTTATTTATAGATCAAATGTCAGGAAAAACATTATTATTTATTTATTTATTTATTTCTTAAAATTGTAAGGCTTTGAGTCGCTTAGCGACTATGTCAGCCCGTTATGTATCTATCTATTAACAAATCTACTTCTTAATTATATGGTGTACTAATTTAAAAAGTGTACTAGCTGCCTCACAGAGAGGAACAGCTAGTACACTTTGAAAAGCGCCAACATCTAGTATATTCAAATGATATTGCCCACGCATTTGGCACCTCATAAACCGGCTCTGCTCGCACTCCACCAGCAAATGATGAACATCTTCTATGACTCCACAAGTAGGACAATTTGGGGAGTCAGTAATGTTCATAAGATGATTAAATTGTAGTCGTTCGAGTATAGTGTTGACAGTTTAATGAAAAACATGGTAGTTGATCGCGTAGTTACAGAAGTATTTAAATTTCCGTCACGTATGCTATGCCGGTTTTAGATCTTCTTTGTTTTTAAAGGTACTTATCCTATAATTTTTGACTAAATAAGTTTATTGAGGTACGACCTTTTTCGATTCAATTAAAAAAAAAAGCTTTTTTTTTCTGGCTTCGCACAGCTTGTGCAACTGCCATCAAAAGCTTGTTATCTCATTCCAATAGTCCATACCTTTGAACTGGCATTGTTGTCCGACTACAGCATTGCCTACATCAGCTACTTTGATGAGGCTCGCGTCGTACACTTTGGCTATCAGCGGAGTTGTCGACAGACTACCTAATTTGTCACCATCGATCGTAATCTGAAATAATGAACATAGGTTATCAATAGCACTCTAATGTATAAGATCATCCTAAACATCATGCATCACGTCACGCAGAGATTCTGGTCGTGCTTATTTTGGTTTGAACAATACAGCAGATATTTTTTTTATTTTTGCATAAAAAAAGTACCTACTGATTTCAGCCGAGTATAGATATATTACGATCATTGGTATCAAGCAACGCATATTATATAATTATATTATTATTTTAGATACCACCCTTCTGATATCTCTATATTAAGGCGCGAGAACAATAATGTTGTTACTAGCCCGTGAACAGTCAAATTAGCTGTTCATTTTAATACATTAATGTTTATTTAATGCATACCTATCTACTTTACAAAGTACCTGTAGCAAAGCAGATACATAGGTACGTCTACCTACAAATTGGTTGGAGGGAAGCTGTCCCTTAGTAACGCGGGTAGTTCAGGGTCGCATCGAGTTATGAAAAATTTGGGGGCGCTCCCCCAACGCCCCTAGAATTGGCATAGCCTTTTTTAATTCCTTAAAATTCCGGCCCTTCAATACAGGAAAATTAATATTTTAAAATAAATTACAATAATAGAAGTATAGTACAACGTGCATTTCCTTAACAAATGAAGTCTAGCTAAGTAGCATTACGGTAAAAATATGCTGCGTGATTCATGATAGCTTTTCAATTAGCTTCTGAAATATTGAGAGTACTTATTTAATTTATTTTTGATCAAAGGTACAACACGGGTTTTCAAAGGATACTGAAGGATTACTGAGGAATTTGGAACCAGTATTGATCTTATCATTGGGCATCACAGCAAGCTTGGTTAGTAAGATAAACATAAGTATTACCTCTAATTTTATTATGTCAAAAAATAAATTAATGTGAGACAGGGCATATTTTACTCCTAAAATATTTCAGCAAGATCACTTAGTATTTAAGTAGGCTAAGCAAAAAAGCCTGTAAAGGCCCTCTTAAAACTCCTAGCTACGCAACTGGGGACTTCCTGCCACGTCATGTATTGAAACAGTGACGTATTTAAAATACATTACGGGTCGACATCAACTATACTATCAAACGTTGCAGCGTTAGCGAGCAGTGTATCTTAAATACGATACGATACGTATCATCAGTTAAAGTTTGTAGGATAGATAATTTACGACAGAAACCTGCGAAGGACAGGTAAGATGAAGGTTAAAGGTGGTTCCCATTGATGACATTTACGAGCTGTTCACTGCAGGTGGTAGGTAACTTCGAACCAGGTAAATAATATAAGATATTTTCAATGTAAGTTGACAGGTACAGATACCTAGAGTAGGTACCTAGTTTATGTGAAAAGTAGTTTTAATTTACAATAAACATAAGTGCCTTTAGTTTCTAAGTATTTTGTACACAGATAATAATAGTTAAAACTGAACTAAGTAAAGTATACATACTTACATACTTACTTAACAGAAAAGTGTGTTTCCGCAGAACACTAAACTAGATATTATGAAGTATTAAAATAACTTCGTAGCACTGCTACGCGCCTGCTACGAATTTTCAATTGTTCCCAAGAATTTTTCTCAAGTGAAATTCGGTTGACATCCGACCTTTTTTTTTCCAAACAGAATAAATAACAAAGCAGGAAATTTCCTCAAAAATGAACAATTTAATATCACCGACGGCTGACTTCATAAAGTTGAAAACGCTGCATTCGCTTGAAATGTTTATCACTATTTCGTGGAAATATTGTACATGTGTAAAATGTGGTTCTACCTGAAGTCATGAAATCCAAGTGAAACTAGACCTTAAGTATACTCATAAATGTAATATCAAGAGATATGAGTCATCACTGCATTAGTGACTACTTTCTCAGATTAATCAGAGTCGAACTGCAGATTATCTTGAGCTAACAAAGTGTAGTTATAGCTGTGTTATTCTGATGTATACATTACGTTTCATTAAAATCCATTCAGTAGTTTTTTCGTGAAAGTCTAACACACATACATCCATTGAAAACTTTTGCCTTTATAATATTTACAACACAAGTCTAGCACTTAAAGTAGTTACCGCACACAACATAATTTATTACTCAAGCCAAATTTATTAATTGTAAAATTATAAAAACCTACATTATGTAAAACTAAATATTCGCTTGATTTTTTGTGAATAAATTTATTATTAAGCAATTGCATAGCTTCTATCGCAGGCCTTGAGCGTGGAGACCGAATCCAGAAATTCCGTAACGAAATAACCTAACACGCATGCTTAATCCAGCAAAAAATGCTAGCTAGCTTTACCGCGGCAGTCCCCGAGTGCCACACGCCTTTTTTTATTATATTAGTAGATTATATGATTAGCTTACATCGATCAAGTGTGTGCCCACTTCATCGGGTGTGAACTCAATGCGGTATGCACCAGGTCGCTCCGCCACGTCCAGGACACGGGCGGTCACTGGTCTGCGAGAAGGCGCAGTTACTGTCACTCCGACCTGTAAAATTAGAAATAATATCAGTAAATCCTTAATTAATTATCCTTAATTAGCGGAGGTTGCGGGTTCGATTCCCGTCATGAGATAAATGTTTGTACGATCTGCAAATATTTATTCCGGGTGTTCTGGGTATTTATATAATAAAAAATATCTATCTATGTAATGTATTGTAATAAGTATGTCAGTCTTCTAGTATCCATAACACAAGCTCTGCTTAGCTTGGGGCTAGATGATGTTGTGTCGATTGTCCAGCATTATTTATTTATTTATTTATTTATGTTTATATGTATTTGGAAATTATCGGGAATCGGGAGCACAATGAAAAACGTGGTACAGGAACAGACAGAATAGCGTTTATTGATAGTTACCGATATATCGGTATATCGTGACTTAAAACTACTTTTATTCTAATAGGATAAAGATTGAACATTATCTATGGTTCAACACCACACTATGTAAAATTTAACAAAAGAGCTTGTTAAGTCCAATAAATATAGGTGTTACTCTTATTCTTCTAGAATGAACGAAACCATCGACTGCCAACCTAACAAAAAATTTCTGTTTATCGGATACCTACTTATGGTATGTAATATTAATAAATGCGACAGTTTACGTGCCGCTTGGATACTTTTTATTGAACAATGCGGCAGCGAAGACATGAAAAAATACTGTTTATGACGTCATTAACATAAAAGTATCTTTTGGAACAGTAGCTTGGGCAAGCAAAGCCGCGGTACAGTGGCTACTGAACGAAGCTTGATCGAACAGTTTAATTAATCGAAACAAATTGATGGAAGTGCTTCAAAGTGTAAAATATTGAGCGGCGCCGAGAGCTCGCTGCATGTATCGGTTGTAAATAAAATTTCGCTTGAAAAAGGTTTTTGTACTTCAATGTGACACTTCAATTCGTTAAAATGTTGATGCGTTTTTTGCAAACATACCAAGTCTTTGGCAAATGACTAGAGTACCATCATAGCTCACTTTATGAGTTACGACAAAGTACTTACATAAGAGCCTGTTGGGTAAAAAGCCCTTCACGGATGTCATTCCTTTTGCCAAGATAAATAGAGCACTATAAAACCATTTCCCGCACCGCTAATTTTCCCTCAAAACGGCATTTTACTTATTTATCATTGCAATGTATTTACGGGCAAATATCGGTTATTATAGTTTAATTATCACCTAGTCGAAGCGACGCGTGACCCGAGGGCTGGTGAGTATCTGGCCCAACGTATCAGCATTGCTATTCAGCGCGGCAATGCAGCCAGTGTCTTGGGTACGCTTCCGATTGGTACTGATTTGGATCAGTTGAGCTATCTATAGATCGTTTGCAACGGTCTGTAGATAGCTCAGCTGTTTCTTATGTATTTTATATGACTATGTACATTTTGTAAATACTGTATAGTCGTAAGTTTGTTTGTGAATAAAAAAAAAAAAATATCACCAAACCTCACCATGATAAATGGGTGGATCCGCGGAAATCCGTTAATGGCAAATATATCATAATAATAAATTAAATATCACAGCTGCATTTTTTTTTTACTTTACAGGTTATTTTAAACATGATTTAGCGCAAGGCGCCACTATTTAAAATAGTATATTACCTTTATTTAATTTATAATTTTAAAAAACACGCAACAAACATCATCATCATTTGCGAAAAAAGTCGAGTAATAAACTTCTTTATTTATTATTGAAGTATTAACAATGCACTTTCCGTGTTTTTTTTTACATTTTGGAAGTACACATTATCCAGAATAACATGAACAATAATTAAGTGATTCGATAATGAATAACATATACTAATAAATAAAAGAAATTTTGTCACGGAAAAGCATCAACACCGTCGCGGCACCATCAAAGTTGTATTTCTCGAATGTTCTAACACTAAACCGCGCTGGAGAGGCCACGCGCCCTCTTCCTCAGCCTCTCTTACGAAGCGGAACAGAGTGCCCGTCAGTTTTATTCACGCGGGGAGTCGCAAATTTGACTTCCATTAGCTTGTGGAAACTTTGTCAAATATTTCCATCAACACCATTGACAGAGGAAATCAGGTAAGCACTAAAACTATAGTTTATCAAAATATCCTCAGCTTCTGTATTTTATGTACAATATCATAACAAGGGCTGGTTGTGCTCTTTGCAGTGTGGTATTTAGTTAAAAAAACCATTAGTAGTCATATTCGTCATAACCATCATCATCATTACCATTTGTTTTGTGTTAATGGTAATGATAATATGTAAATGGTAATGACGTACTGCGTGTTATACTCATATAAATTCCTATTATTTACTTTAAAAAATGTTAATATGAGTAGGTATGTGATGCTGAATGTATGTATAATATTTAGCAAACAGTAAGTAAGAGGGATTTATAGGAGGGATGGATACCTACTGGTAATTTAAGAACTACCTTTCAAATATAATAAGGTTTATTCAATAATCAACTTAAATATCTTATTCTTAATACTTCTTGTGATCCATAATCATATTATTTATTTATTTATGAACTTAATTTTCTTATTGATTCATAATCAGTCTCATATGACTACACAGTCAACCAAATTCCCATTCATCTCCAAATTATTAATTATAATGTAAACTTCACTTGTCATCTTTTATTTAAAAATGTTAATTATTACTATTATAAGTAATCGTAACGAGTATGTACTATAAGTCGTAGTTTTTATTAATTACTTTTTCATATGAAAAATTTTCTCCAATTTTCGATATATCAATCATTGATACTCTATGCCCCATTTCTTCAATTTATCGACGATTATTACTTCTGCACTATTTTTTACCATGTGGTATAGGTATAGATGGATTATATGTTCTTTGTCACTTGTTTGCTGTATGTTTGTAGCATAATAATGGAAATTATCATCTCTCGTTTTATAGTAAACTTATAGTACAAATGACCTAATTTCTAAGGACTTATCCAAAAATCATTTTTTAGTAAAAAAATATATTGTTAGGTTTTTTAAGTTACCTTTACACTATTTGTTTGACATTGTTATTGTTTAGAACATCTATTATCTATGTATCCATCGTGATTTGTTTTATAGTAAACTTATAGTACGAATGACTTAATTTCTAAGGATTTATCCAAAAATCATTTCATCAGTGAAAAATTATATTATAAGGATTTTTAGGTTACCTTTATACCATTTGTTTGACATTGTTATTGATTAGAACATTATCTGTAATCAATCGTTGATTTGTGATATTCTATTAAGATTATAGTGACTAAAGAAGAAACATGTGTTTATTGCCTATTTTTATCATTACCATTAACTTATCGTCATTACCTTTAAAAAATGTCATTACCATGATAAAGGCGTCATTACCGTTGCAATAAATAACTTTGATAATCGATAACTTCTGATTCTCTTGCTGGATTTTAGTGCCTTCAATAGGTTTGTAAAGGTTATTAAAAAACCTTTAAATTTATTGTGTTTCGCACGCATTTCCAACAATTTAAAAAAATATGTTAAAATAAATAATAAAGAATCGAAACGGCGGATCCACCCAAATATCATGTTTTAAAGTGAACATGAATTCATAACCAATAATCATTTACAAACTGATACGTGAAAAACTTTTAAAGCAAAAGTGATGTCAACTTTACATTCCAATCGTTCCCTTAAAGATTCAGCTTGGAACCTTTCCACGTGTCTAACGTAATAAGTAGTTTTACATCAGAAAATGTATACATACATCGCTCTTAGTGAAGTTATCAGCACCGGGCGATGTGGAGATCTCGAAGGCGGCCGGCACTCGTGCAGGTATCAGCCTGGTGGGCTCTCCGCCGCCGCCGCCCGCCGGCCCCGCCATCACCTCGACCTTCCACGGGGATCCTGCAAGGAACAACATGTTACACAATCACTCATTATGATTTTTATCAAGAATTAAATAAAATTAGTAATAATAGACGGCCGATGTGGCGCGGCGGGCGAAGGTCCGCCTGCGACGCGGAAGGTTGCGAGTTCAATTCCCGCCTTGGGATGAATGTTTGTACGATCTGCAGATATTTATTCCAGGTGTTCTGGGTATTTATATGTAAGTATAATAAAAAAAAACTATCTATGTAATGTATTGTATTAAGTATGTCAGTCTTCTAGTTCCTATAACACAAGCTCTGCTTAGCTTGGGGCTAGATGATGTTGTGTGGATTGTCAAGCATTATTTATTTACTATTAAGATAATAAAAATAAAATTATAGTAGTAAGGTAGATGAATCTTACACAACATGAAAAACTAAACACCACTGAAGGTGGAAGTCGGTATCTATATCTAAGTAGTTGTTAGTAAACCATGAAATAAAAAATTAAGCTAACTTATATTAAGCTACCAAATATTAGAGAAAACCGTTATCGTGTTCTAGAGGGGCCGAGCACCCTATCCTATGGCTACGGGCTACGGGCTTGTTAGTTGATAATTAAACATGCGTTCAAACTATATAGCTACTAGTAGTAGTTCTACTATAGAGCTATATAATTTCATTGTTTAGTTATATATATTTAGGTATCTAATTTAATAGCTCATTGTTCTAATAATTGTTATGACTTCATACCCAAAACTAGTGCACTAATGTTTACCATACGCCATATCGCAATCGTAATTCAATAGTAAAATACTTAGAAATACAACTAAATTGTCTATTTGTTCACATTGATACTTAAAAATGATAAAATTGCATGTTTATAATAAATGCTTCTAAGTATGCACGTGAAAACAGCCACACCTGAGAATCACTTAGCAGACCTGACGAATGCGCAATGGTTCTAATTAAAATTGCTGCGGATGTGCATATAAATGCAGTCAAGCAAGTGAGATGCTGTATTGCAAAACGCAAACGTATATTTAATATACTACCTGACCCGTGCCCACTTCGTTGGGCATAATTTGACCATTATTTCGCCGATTCACTTTGCAAAACGGACTACCACGTAAAAGCCTTTTTATTTTTAGTTTTTTTTATAACCTATGACACTCAGCAATAATCTGGCTTTCTATTGGTGAAAGAATTTTTAAAATCGGTTCTGTAGATCCCGAGATTTCCCCCTTTAAATTTGACAAATATACACAAACTTTACTCCTTTATAATATTAGTATAGATGTACAGGGTGTATACATTCTATCAGCAATCTAGTTCTGATAGTTTAGCTTCTGTCTTTCCCGATCACTACAATCTTGGTCTTTTCAAGGCACGAGGGAACAGGTGTCTCCTAGACCGTCCTGCTCCATCGTCGGTCACAACATCACTTTCCATCAGGCGAGTGTGTAGTCAAAAGGCGACCTACTTACTCTTTGTTAAAATAAAAAAGTTCTGGTTATAAAGGTACAAGGATTAGTTTAAGACTAGAGCGTGATGTCTGTAATGTTTTTATTTGTAAAAGTAAAAAAGGCCTATCCATATCTAATGCGAATGATGTTGCACAAAAGAGAAAACCTTTTTTCATTTCCAAATTTACATCAGGAAAGTGTAGTTCGTTTTGAGCAGAATCGTGGGATTATTGGCTGTTTTATTACTATACCGTTTTTATTCGATTGATGGCAGACATTTCAAATATAGCTTCTGATCATTAAGACATCGATTTATCGTTTTAACTCGAAACGATAGATATTTTAATTGGGTTACTATAATATTTTCAACGGCTAATGAAAGTTATCTGTAGCTTAATTAAAAACAGTTATGAAACTAAAAGGTCAATAGAGCAGAACGGATCTCAGTGAGGTCGCTGGTTCAAATAATAAAATGAATCCTGATGGCACATTATCAACTCAAACTCAGCAGTTTTGTCAAGATTTTGACAAACATTGTAGCTCCTTCCGTGCCATGGTTGTGAGATCGATCCAAACCAACAACAAACGTTTATATTTGTTTAGTTTGGGTCAAGATGGTGCTGTGTAGCAATAATTTCTATAATCCTCAGATGCGCATTGCATTAGTCCCTAAATAATTCTATCGTTCATCTGGCTTTCGATTCAATCCCACTTTGCTGAACGTTGTATCAACGTAATTGATCACCGCTCTGAAACTTTATCCACTTGCTTTGCCAATCTTGCCATCCTGGTAATACCAACACGCTGTATTTGCATATTTATTCAACCCAATAAGGGTATACTTACAGTGTTTTTACATGTTTTATGTAATCTTTTGATAAAAGGATTGTCAGAAAAATGTATTTTGTTATTTTCAAGGAGTACGTTTACAACGATTAGCGTTGTGAAGTAGTTAGTTGTACATTTTGAATTTTAAGCCTAGATAAGTTTCACTACTGACTATACGATAATACTAATAATAAACGTTTTAAGCTTATACATACTAATGTATAAGTCCTGAATTAAAAGAACAGGTTTTGAACAAAAATGGCATCACTCCAGTTGTTGATATGCTTCTATTTGGCTATGCTCATTAAGTTTTTCAGAACATCAAGTAAGAACGCATAAAATAATTACACCACAAGATATACTGGCTGGCCTGGTCTGTGGTATGCCCCACACCTGTCTCACAGGCTGTTTGGCCACTTGGTCAGCCTCAAACATTACCAACCTGAATAACGGTACGCTACAATATTAGTTTGTGCGAGTAAGCGATTAAACGTTGCCTAGACAATTATTGGTCACTGGTTTGGTCACCTAGTTTCAAGGGTATAATTTGATGTGGCGAACACTGTATGCTTGAGACTTTGTTGGGCATTTAAACATGCAAGTTTATATGACAACTGAGTGCTACATTAAGACTGTACATTGTTGATGGCAGGTTAAGTTCTTGATGGTGATGCTATTATATGGAAGTGCTATGAACTTAATGCCCAGCAGTGTCCGGCAAGGTTGTAGTCCAGCTGTTACAATGTTACATTTTTTTGACTTCAACTTAAACGCCTAAATAATCCGAGTACGATTATTAAATAATCCTACTAAACCCTAATATCAACCGTACTTTTTAAAACAATGTGCGAGTTCCTTTCAGTTGAAGTAGCGTTGCTGTGTTTTAAACTAATTAGGTCGTAAAATAACCAATTAACAGGAAAATGATCAGAATCACGCCAAAATGGTTTAATCAAAGTCACGTGAACGTAGGCAACGACGCGTCAATCGACCCTCTGCTTTGTGACCATTCGACCATGCCCATTAACGGTATAATGGCGGAAATAATGAACATTGGCTCAGTTGTGGCGCATTCTACAGCAAACTAGCCACTAGACAACTAAAGAACTACAAACAACCTTTGCAGTGGGACATAACGGCAATCTAGAAATATAACACCAAAAATAAAATAGCAAACTTTGGAATTTATTAACTGCTAAAATATTCTTCAACTAAAAAAAAAATGACATACAAAACAACGCGATAAGAGATATCTTTTTGCTACTAAGATATTTATTATATATTTACCGGTTTATACAGGGCAAACTTTATCCGTTCCAAAAATATTCCTAGTCTATACGAGACACAGAACAAATTATATCACTGTGTAAACCAACTACATAGATGAGACGCAACGGCGAGATTATTATTGTAATTAATTTGATAATTCACCAGACTATCTGACATGTTCCAAGAAGTCCGGTATGCTTTGATAAACATCTTCTTGTAATTACTTGCCTACCCTGAGAACGTTAGAACTATCCAAGCATGACTTGATGAACTGCAAGTAGCTTTTGAAAGTCATCAACAGCCGGTGATTATTAAAATAATATTTACACTACTTTTTGTTGACATAGAACTATTCTAACTTTCTTAGCGATCTAGCGAAATTTGTAATTGTAAATCATCAAAGAAATGCTGTGTGTAATGTGTTCAATGGTAGACTTAAATGAAAATATATAATTGCAGCTAAACTCGATTCATTTTGAAAACATTTCTACTTAGTTTCATAAGTGGGAAAGTTTCGTGGATATACGCTATCTTACTCCCCAGCCAGTTAAAAGAATATAGCAAATTGCATAAGCAATTTCATTTATAGTGAAACCGCATGCCGCAGACGATAGTTTCCTGCGCTCGCTCTAGAATGTTTGCAAACATTTATAATATTTTTCAAATATTTATTCACAAGAAAATCTTTGGTACGCTGGCTCTCTCGTAATTTCCGCTAGTTATATGCGAATGAGGCGACACAAATATTATGTTCGCAGACCAACGAATCGTGACGCAAATGGATGTGAACCAAACATTGCTATGTCAAGCGTAAAGTTGGACACGAACGCCCACAATTATATCAATTTAACCACATTACATCTGAATGTATATTTATTATAAACTGGCCGCGACATTTTCAATTTTTTCATTTTCGAGCCGCAACAATACAATAAAGTGTTACGTTTTTGTAAACAAGAGACAAAACATCCTAAGCCAACATAAAGTTGGTATCTTCCAAGTGGAAAGGCGATTTGCACGATTACACCATTATTACGAAAGTTATCAAAACGAAAGTTACTTATTCTGTGATTACCTATCGTAGAATCTTAACGCTCGAGGGACCTACTACAACGAGCTCAATTAAATCGTCTCTTTATGTACTGTATCAAGGTATTTATACGATTAAACTACTTATAAATCTTTTGGTGAATGGAGATGGAAGTTGGCAACTGCGTCACAGCTTTTTATAGCTGATCTAATTTGCCTTCGTTTTTCTGATTTTGGAAACAATAAATAATTATAGTTTTAATAGTAGAAGAACTTCTAGTGAATGATACATAGAAACCTATAATATCTGCCGCCAAGCCGTGTGGCTTGCATTACTATGTCAGACCTCAGCTGCAGATTTAAAGAGCATATTTCGGTACAATTACAGGCCCTGGAGACATGATATTCTTGCCTCTCAGGGTAATAATGGATGTAGTGTGATGTCTCAAACAGCACGTCCGGACATGTGACTATATGTTTAGTAAGGTAATGCACTTAAGCATTTTGAGATAATAAAATAATACTTTTCTAACAAAATGATTGGGATTAGGTTTACCGCCAATACCCAGTGAGCGTCATTCGCCTTCGTTACCCTACTAAGATTCAGAGACAAAATTTGCACAATTCGATTATGACGTAGCGTTCAAGGAGGAAGATAACAGTGGGATACAATTACAAGTTGCTTATAGTGATGGTAAATGTTAGTTTGAGCACATACCTATCAATAATTATCGCTAAGTATTGTAAATTATTATATAAATAGTAGGTAGGTATAAATGCAAATTCGAACCCACTAGAGAAACCCAATAACGTGGTACACGTAGGATGAAGATTGTTATCTCAAGGTGAACAATCAAATCATCTCGATGTGTGTGAACATTCGAACAATAGGTAATCATCAGACATTTGAAAAATCTAAAATATTTATATTATGATGTGTAGAAATATCGTCATACTTCAAAACGTTATGGCAATATAACTGAGATATAATGAGATATTTTGCCCTTTTGTGACTGGATATTTAGTGCCAATTTTATGCGAATTAAATGGTGAATAAGTCAACATTTGAATGCCCAGTTGTTATACCCATACCGAGTAGGTAGTAATACTAGCAATGTATGCTTATAAAAACAATAGCAAGATGAGCTGTAAGATACATTTAATATGATACTATGAAACGTGTCAGTTGTTCCATTTTCCAGGACCTTTACTATATATTTTTTTAAACCTTACTACTACATAAATAGCAAAGTATAAATAGCATAAGGTTTGCAATAAATTTTAACTACCGGAATATTAAACTGTTAAATTAAATTAAGATTATAATATTAGAACTTATATATTCAGTTTTTTATTCTGATTTGTTGTAAGTTTAACGGGAAAATATGTATATACATATTTTTGGAATTTCTCTAGACCACGCAGACATATTCACGAGTACCTACTTACTTAGTAAGTAATTATCATATTTTTGAATTAGCTAAATAAAGTTTGGTTTTTAGCATCACAAAAATAGATTTGTTATTTCAAGCTTTCAAGTGATAAAACCTTACAAAAGTTGTACTTAGAACATAGGAATAACTAAAATTCTGTCTTGGATGTTATGGGTCTAGTTAAGAAAAACTACTAGGTTGCATAGAAGTAAAACTTTTTACTTTTTACTAAGAGTTCACGTCTATCTATTAGTTACGCAGCTAAAAAGTTTTATAATCTTTATAAATCTGTACTATTCATGGTATAGATTCTATATCATGATAGTACAGATTTATAACGCTTTGTATTTTTTATTACGCGTCGCCCATTTTGCAGTTTGCGATGTGCAAGTATAGTTCGGTAAAACCATGTATTTTTCGAACAAACCTCTATTGTTTAGCTCCAAATACCGTGATGTGCTTGAAGCCCTACCTTTACTCGATTGTATTAAATTCGAATTGCCTGTTGTAACATTCAGCATTGTTTTGCCCGCACCTCATCTGGTGACCTGTTCAAAACACTGATTCCACAAACAATACATTGCAAAAACTACCGTTAAAACTTGTGATATAATCCTTCGGTTTCTAACCAGCGGTAGGTTTTAGTGGTAAAATATAAACGTACGGTAATGGGGTGACTTATACACAAGTGGCGATCACAATAGGCCATCTAGGCCGTAGTGAAATAATAGCCGCGAAATGGTAGATAATAAAAAAAAAACACTTGTCTAATTCTAACTTAGAATTTATTTAAGCTTTTACAATGAGAAGTATTTGAATAAGATGCCATTGTAAACGTCCATTGTATCTACGCGGACACGATTTCTTTATATTTGCGTTACCAATGAGGTTAAAGGAACAAACGTGGTTTGCTAATAAAGCTAACTTTGCTAGTCTTTTTAAGTTATAAATAGAAAACAGGTGTAACACCTCACTTGGTTTAGCTCAATATTGTATGCTATGGATCAAGAGTTTGATCCCTAGAAAGAACAAATACTTGTCTGATGACCAAAATGTTTCTTTTAAGTCTGGGTCTTACTATGCACGTCTTACAATTTAAAAAACAAAATAAAAAAATAGACAGGTATTCCGACAAACTAGTATACTATGCTTATTTTGTGTTTGTGAAATACCATGAATACTTTTACACTAACTTTTACTCTAACAAAAATGTTTATTTACAATAATTTATATCTCTTCGTTAAAACCGTTAGCAGATATTCAAATGAATTAACAAGCGTAAGTACGTTGTTAAGATGGAGGTATGACAGACTAGAAAGGCTAGTTAGACAAGTAACCTCGATGTCCTCGATAGGCCATTCCTAGCGGCCTCCATTCGACCTTAGAATAAATCCAGAACTTTGTGACTACATTGAATAGGAATATACCGCTGCAATTAGGTACATCCGTGTGCACTGCAAGTTATAGACCTCGTTTAAGAAGACCACAAAACATAAGTACTAAGTAGACCTAGATCTAAACGCTAGAAATAAAGCACTGAGATGCAACTTTTACAGTTTAAATGTTGGATATAAAAAACATTTAATTTATTTTTTTTATTTTAAGATTACGAAATATTGACAGTATTAACATGATTTATGTAGGTTTACCGACATTATGTATGTTAATAATTATGTAAATGTTAATAAATTATGCTTAAACTATTACTTTATCATTTGAATTGGAATTTGTGTCATGTTCCTTGATTGTCTGGTGATATTTTGATGAACATTTGCAGAAATCGCTCCTAAAGATAATAAAGACATAACAGTAAAACACAATTTTATTAAATGATAATAAATTCACTTGCTAATAATTAAATAAATTAATCTCGTAAAGTAGGATAGGTATAATATTTCCGTGAAACTTTATCCATGTATATTACTAATGTCTAGAACATACTTTGAAACCAGTCAATACAATGCAGAGATATACATATAAGTGAATATTACAGCGAAGTTACTGGTTTAGTCAAAAAGTACTAGATATAACCTTGCCTTAACCACATTAAGTATATGGTAGAATTAGAAACCGTTAAGCATTAAATTACATCGATTAATTACGTCGTAGTTGAAAAGGGAATAAGTCACATAAAAAACTGGTTATTCTCATGCGTTTCGAAAGCAGTTTTAACCGGTTTTCTGCAGGTGTCATGTTACCTACTTTTGTACGAACTTTCAAGTTTTATTTGCAAGTGCAGTTAATTCATAAACTGACAATTATTTATGACAATGACAATAATTGCATCAGCATTGCTATTCAGCGCGTCAATGCAGCCAGTATCTTGGGTACGCTTCCGATCGGTACTGATTTGGACCAGTTGAACTATCTATAAATCGTTTGCAACGGTCATTAGATAGCTCAACTGTTTTTTATGTATTTTATATGCCTATGTACATTTTGTAAATACTGTAGATAATAATTATTAGTAAGCTTGGTTAATAAAACGACTACAACATTACTCTCATTAAAAGGTAATGGACCAATAAAATGTGTGTAATAAAAGTACCTATTGTGAAATACCTTTGTCTGAAATGCCTCACAGTGTTAGAAAAAAAATGCCATAAGAGGCCTGCGTAAACTCAGAGACATAAAAATGCCTGTAATTGTACCTAAGTCTAGAAAAATGTGTAGTGAAAGTCAGTGCATTTTGTAAATGTGTGAGAATTCGTCAACATTATATCATAAACAAGTGTTCGAGGAAGTCATCGATATACGAGCGTTAATTTTATTAATTTTTAACCGACACAAAACTAACGAGGTTTTCAAGTAGACGCGTATAAATTTATTTTTTATGTAAAATTATCACGCATTCCTTATAGTAATCCAAATTTGTTTTTTTATTAATTTGAAAACAAACAGTTCAATAATTTGTATTCACAATTACTTCACAAAATAAAACCGAATTATCTTTAATACCTATATTTATTCATAGACTGGAGTGATTCGAAAAATCTTCATTAATAGAAGATATATTCTTTTTAAATAAAAGAGGCATAACATACTTCAAAACACTATCTAATTATTTATCATTATTTGTTTTAATACAATACGCGAGTTAAATCACGGGCTAAACCTATATCAGTAACTATAACTACGTATAGTAGTAACTTCAAAGCGAACTTGAACCTTATTACCTTCATATCGTTTCCAGGGACGAAGGCGATGTGGTTGCAATTCGATAGCTAGCTCCTATCAAATTATATCAGCCGGTTTCTCGAACGATGATCAACGAAAAAATCTAATAATTACTATGTGTCAAACTCGGATCAATCGTGATTTAGGTTTCCAAGATATTTGGTCGCGTTCAATAACGGGGCTCAACTATCTTGACAGTCACACAGATCGGGTATAGGTATGTCTTCCGCTGTGAGTTGAGGGTTGGCAGTTTAATTCCCATTATTTTTCTTATTTACATGTGTGTAGTATATGTTTATTTGCTTAGTTTGCGTTTTACTTAGAACAATATTCTACTTAGTAACGTGTGAAAACGATATACATGCATGTATGATGAACTAATCTGCTATAAAAATGAATAATAATAATCATTCAGCTCAGAACATTTTGAACAGATTTAAATATATAATTTTCCAAAACATTAAATCAATTTCCCTCCTAGGAAGATAGCAATGGGTTATAGCAAAATCTCTTAAAACGGCACGCGGACGAAGTCGCGGCGGGAACAGCTAGTATGTTAATATTTATGTTAAATAACTATGTAAATGATTATAAGAGAAAACGTGAATTTATTTGCGCACATTATTGTATGAAACGATCGGAATTTTTTAAGGGCTGATTTGGGACAGCAGTATAATAACTCGTAAAATAAAAAAATAATAATATTACGTAGCTTTTTTTAGTATGCGCGGTTTTTATTCTAAACTACAAATTTGTTGGTCGTTATACGTTTCACCGTTCCGTCTTCTGGTCACGTGTTACGTAACAAGAAAGTGATAGTTTACGTTTACGTACACGTTAGCTTATTTTACTTATGCAAGTAAGTACCATTTGCCATACACGGTCGAGTGCTTTCACTGTGAGCCTTTTCTGACATAATATTATTTGACAATTTACATAACACAAAGTCATCTTTATCCACAGCCACTTAATAGTATTGGCCTTCGTCTCAGTACTTGTGACATTCCTCTCAGTTACGCGTAGATTAGGCTACCTCGAGCTAACAATACTTGGTAATAATACTCGTAGACTAATTATAAAATATTCATAAGCTAAAGGTAAGTAGGAAGTTCAAGTTTTCAAGTTTCTATAAGCTCATAGTCAGACATCACGGACACGCATTCTTTATCAATGAACTTTCAATTATAAACAATTTCAATTTTGTAAATACCTACAATTTATAAAAAAATAGTGAAATTCAAGCTATATTTCCGGATATACAAAGCAACGGAATTAAGGTTTATAACAATTTATTTTGATAATAGAACCCACTTATAAAATACTTAATTTACGCAGTTTAGGTCAAGCGAGAAGATCATTAATCAATACGAAATCGACCTACTTTTGGATTTATTCATATACTTACGAGAGTAGTTGGATATCTATTATACTACTTGTTTTATTGATAAATATTCTGCTAAGACAAACTTTTTGCATCGGTTTTTGTGCTAGTCACGCTATATTGTTTGGCATCGACCTGCGATTGGGTGCGATGAGAGCCATAAAAACCTTACAATATCCGCTATTTGTGCATTGTAGGTATACATTTTTGATAATAACCATTAACCTACATAGTTATAAAGTACAGTTTAGGTTGCCAAGCGTGTTTATAAAAGAGGGTGTGTGTGTGAGAAGGGCCCTTACAAACCGTGCGTTGAACTCTTTTGTATGTGTAGTGTAGGCAGTTAGTCAGTCGTGCAAAACCATACCCTAGATTCAGGATGTCCATCAAGTAGATAGGTAGTTAGGTAGATGTATATTGCCTGTGCTGAACAAGGTATGTGGAATCAATTTAGATTTGTAAATACTACGTAAGCATCTACTTAACTTGAGTGGTTCATCATCATTACTTAATTTGTTAGCTAATCAGAATATTTGTGTTATAAGCTAGTAGGTATTGCAAAACATTATTTCATGGATATGAATTGAGGATTTAAATTCAAATAATCATAGATAGCATGTAAATGCATTATAGAATATAAAATCATATATCAAAACAATAAGATTTCTAGTCTTGGAAATAAAAATCACCACGCTAAAAAAGGCTTCACAGGCAAAAATGACGTGTCTCGCCCACTTTTTCAATAAATAGGTACCTAGTTGACCAGATCCGGATGAGGAAATATAATGCATGCAAATACACTCACTTATCGAGGGCGATACGGCCTCCGGAGACAATCTCGTGTCCCAAAAGTGACAGCTATCTAGGACACTTCCACTAGACAGACAAGGGAAAAGAAATCACAACAACACTTTCAGATATCACTGACCACACAAAACGAAGCCGTGAAGCGGCTCAACTGTTCTTAGTGATGCAAAGATCAGAGAGGCACTTTACTTCAGTATTTACAACATATGCGGAAGAATACGCGTCGAAATATCATTTTTGTAAGTTAGAGGCAGAGCCTCGATCAGACGCGGGCGCGACACAAATGTCAGTGAGGTGCGCTGGCGCAGTCACTCGCGCCCACCTGCCTGACGTCACTGCGGTATTCAAAATGGCGGAGTGGAATTTGAGAGCCTACTAGTGGTAGCAAAAGCGGTTCGTTACTCAGTCACGTTGCGTTGGTTTTGACTACATTAACTAAGCACTTACAAGATTCCTGGTCTTCATTACATCTAAAATGTGCATCTAGCTAATTTAGGACCCAGTTCCTTATGTAGTCATGTTTATGCAAAGCTCTTTTTTTAGCAATTTTTTTTTATGAAATCTCTAGTTTTGTGTGACACTAATAAATTAATAATCTAGGTAAGTACCTATAACTTTAATTATGTTTAACTGTGGTTAGAAAGCGAGCGGAAAAAATGTTTTCCACGGCGGCGTACCACCCCATTAAACTTAATTACTAAACTAGGTCAGCTGTTAATAATTCAGGCGTATTTTCTAGAAATCTCTCCTTGTGCGTCCTCTACATTAATGTCGTAAGGAACAAACACACTTGGCGAAACGCTGAGGTAGTCACTATACAAGTGGTGTTATAAATGAGACTCATATTTTAACGTCTATTTTATAAAAAGTTAGCGCAGACTTGATGTATTTATTATTATTATTATAGATTATCATACGTAATGATGACATAGACAACTTTTTATGAGATATTATTTTTAATTAGTTTTCGTATTGTCATGAATGACTCATAATTATAATTTTTTTCTATTATAAATTTGGTATGTTATAAAATAAAATGGTTAGTATATATGTATTTATAAATAAATTTGTAAAATAATTCATTCATTCATTTTCAGCCTGTGGTGTCCCACTGCAGGGCAAAGGCCCCCTTCCTTTTCTCCAGTTTACTCTGTCCTGGGCTATTGTGGTTCAATCTTTTGTATGGGCATCAAATTTGTCCCTCCATCTGCGCCGTGGTCTACCGCGAGGTCGTTTATAATAGCAGGGGAGCCCACGATGCTAAGTGTGGATTTACTCGAGCGTCATAGAGACCTATTGGGTTGCAAAGCTTAGATGATAAGAAGAAAAAAATGTTATGTAACATATATCTTTCATCGGTGGGGGAAGCGGCTATAGATTTATAAATATGTAAAAAAAAACTGCCGCATGGACATTCTCGAGCGCGTCAGATTAAGGTAGGGTAAGTTAATTACATGCTAAATAGTGTATATTCCACTAATCTGACAATTTGAGAGTGACGAAAAGAAAGGGGAGCTCAGCAAAGTTACAAAAAAACACAAAAATTTCATCGAGCTCGTCAGATTTTCTAAGGGAGTGTTAAGTGCACCAAAAACAGCTCTAGTTCACTAATCTGACGATTTCGATGTGACGCAAACTCGCGGCCATTATTATAATTTACAAATAAAATTCGCCGATTTGACATACTCGAGATACATATGGTTCATCTTTTCGTTCTAAATGTGCTGTCTCTTAATCTGACGATTATCTAGAAGGATTCGCCTAAACTGACATAAACAAATATTTTTTTTTGGATTTCTTTATAAATTATTCACGGACATTTCACACACCACACTCTAGTTCCAAACTAAGCAAAGCTTGTACTATGGAAACTAGATTGCTGATAGAATACTTATATATTTTTTTTTTGTAAATACATATTTACATAGTAAAACCCTTATATGAAGTGCTCATATATGGGTTTATATCACAAAACAACGTGACGCAAAAAAACTCTATCATTTCAAACGCGAGGGTCTTATGGTCTTTATCGATGAATTTTTCTTACTTCGGCTTGCGGAAATCGCCAGAATATATATTTTTCGTTATCCTTGAATTGTATCCTACAACATAAAAAAAAATCAGCTACGCTCGAGAATGTCGAGATTTTTTTTACAACTTTGCTGCGCTCCCCTTTCTTTTCGTCACTCTCAAATTGTCAGATTAGTGTAATATACACTATTCAGCATGTAATTAACCTACCCTAACTTAATCTGACGCGCTCGAGAATGTCAGATGATCAATTTTTTTTTACAAATCTAATCCTTTATAATTCACGCGCGGCCATACATAGGAAGCTCATATTTGGTGGAGGTACTTAACCGGGTACAAGGTACCCTCTGTATGTTTATCAAACGCGCTCGAGTAAATCCCGAAATCCCCTCTTGGGCTCCCCTACTATAATAATAATTATTTTTTTATTTATTTTACTAATATGTATACACTTTTATCTGGGTGTGTTCGACGTGCTAGTTATACTTTGTCTTGTAAAGTAGTATCCTTTAGCTGCAGAGACAAGTATGTATAAATAAAACCTTTTGTTCATATTTTACTTACTTGTGTTTTCATTTTTGGATGAAAATCTTCTTTGCTTGGAAAGTTAGACAGTAATATTGTACAACACTCACTTTAAGATAGTCGGAAAATGCTGATAGTTTGAATTTCCTACTATTTTCCTCGCGCTGCAAGTTGCTTATAGAGATAATAAAGAGAAGACGTGGAAAGCGGATTTACAGACACATTACAAATAAATACAGGGAGGGGGGTATCTTGACAACTGAAATGTTTTTGAACTGTTATTTGATCAAATTGCAGTTCTGTTTTCTTCTTCGTTTTTTATTGATATTTTGAATGATCTATTTTCATACCGTTTGATAGAACTAACGAAAAATCAGGTAGGCCATGCTCAAATCAGGTAGGCCACGTGCTAAACATTGACATCATTTTTAACAGCTCAGTCATAATTTTA
This sequence comes from Ecliptopera silaceata, assembly GCA_932527185.1. Lineage (NCBI taxonomy): Eukaryota > Metazoa > Arthropoda > Insecta > Lepidoptera > Geometridae > Ecliptopera > Ecliptopera silaceata. The sequence goes on along the minus strand of OW052193.1, from coordinate 5,690,174 downwards.
TAAAGCTCCGTCACGTCAGTCCACAAAAATGCCACGGAATACTGATGAGTTACTATAGTAACATCATCGAAAACTGAACTGCAACTGAAAGGATATTCGGTCACGCAATTTCTGGAATTGGATAGCCCCCCAGGCTGCTGTCACTGTTATAAGCATGCTCGGCTCACCCGTAGTTAATGGATTTTCTTTCTGTTTGCAATCATAGTAAATTACACGCACCATGCATTTCTTGAAAGCCTAGATTCCTTGTTTGTTTTTAGTCGACAAAACTGCAGTTCTCTACGTCGTATTTCCTCTAGCACGGTTAGACGTCCTAAATTATACATGATGTTATTCGTAGTTCATATAAAAAAAGACGTGTGGCACTCGGGGACTGCCGCGGTAAAGCTATCGCATAGCATTTTTTGCTGAATTACGCATGCGCATTACGGAATTTCTGGATTCGGTCTGCACGCTCAAGGCCCGCGATAGAAGCTATGCAATAGCTTAAAAAACTGTGGCTTCAGTGTAAGAAAAGAAAAATAATTACTTTGCAAGTAATTTTTAGATGTTAATTTGTAGTTCTTTCGTTACTAAGTGACCAATAATTGCTTAATTGAATTACCATCAGTGTTAACTACAATACCTACAGCGGCATAGCCGTGATAAGTGTAGTTATGTTCCAAGTTTGATTCTTTGATTGATTGAATGGTACGTAGAAAGTTCTTAATAATGGTTTTAAGGATTAACGTGAAAGTTATTTTATGATTTAAGTCTGAAAAAAAAATAAGGCGAACTTGTGATTTGTTTAAACCGTCGTCTGTCCAAACTTTAAAAGTGATATTTATTTTCAAGTTTTTACCTTTATTCTAAAGAAATGAAGATGCCACTTGGAAATTGTAAAAATGTTGTGCAATAAAACTTTTGTATCCATTTTCCAAGAGAGATACGAAGCGACACGGAACGCAGACAGTGATTTCAAATTAGAAGAAAAAGACACATTAAAAGACGTCATATTTCTTGGAAGAAGCTCGTCTTTGTTGGTAGGTACACTATTGTAAAAGGCTACTTTATTTTTTGAATACTTAGATACTCGTACGTATAACTTATTGCAAAATAACAGTGTGAACTTGTTGATAATATATTTGCGTATCAAAAAAACTGTAGTAGGTATTTAGCTTTAATTCCTGGTTCTTTTAACACTTGCGGGGTTAGTACGAACTAATCTAAATGAACAGTCGCCGCGTCACATCGAGTCACACTGCGCGTCAACGACAGCACCTAAACGCTGCAGCGTCACCGCTCTGTGTATTTTAGATACGTTACTTTATGATACTTTACGCAACTACTTTTTCTGAAGTAACTTTCTTCTATCGCGGGACTTGAGCGTAAAGACCGAATCCAGAAATTCCATAACAAAATAACCGAACGAAAATAACATAACACTGCGCATGCGTAATCCAGCAAAAAATGTTATGCAATAGCTTTACCGCGGCAGTCCCCGAGTGCCACACATATTTTTAAATAAAAACCTCTGCTGCTAATATTAATTTAAAAAGAAAAAGATGAATACAAAGTTTACATAAAAAGCCTCTTGAAAAAGCTTAAGAATATACAAGTACAGGCGTACAAGTTATGAACATACTCGAGCGTAGAGCAAGTACACTCTTCATCGCGAGTTGCAATTTTGATTTGGTTTTGCGTTCAGCAGTGGGTGTTCGTAGCGAGATGTGGAGCAACCAAGCCTTTGTTCTCACAATCACATACAATTTGCGACTGCGAGGCGCGCTGTGGAAGAGCGCAGATAATGCGCTAGGTTCAGCCTTTTTGAAACTAGGTACATGCAAAAGCACGCTTAGGAGCAATCGTACGTTTTAATTACATGATAGCGTTTGCACGGAATAAACGTTAGTTTTTTACAAACAGCATCGCAACAGCGTTGTGTTTTGTCTAACTTAGTCACGGCAAAATAAGAGCAACAAATATACAAACTAAATATTGTTCTATGATGTAAACAATAATCTTAGTAAAAATTAAAAAACTACAACTACACGAACAACTAAAAATTACAGTAAGTATAGTGTTCACTTAGCATCTTACCTACATCTTGGCCTATAACAGAAACACGACTAGTAGAATAAGAGATGGAAGACCCTCCAGTTGGACGGTAACAGCTTAATAATGAGATGATTATGCTATGATTGAGTAGAAAAGTTATTTATGATGCTTATAGCATAAGGACGTCAGTGCTGATCTTATTCCCCCTACTAGATTTAGACTTAGGAGGTAAACTGACCTGGCACATGTTCTTCGTTGAAAGTGACCCGCACAGTGTGAGGTCGTGTAATGCGCGGCACAAAGGCCGCTGCGTAGCGGTGGCCTCCGAGAGCGCGTACTGAACTCGGCACTAAGGCTCCGTTTCCTCCAGACACTTCCAGCTCCAAGTGTCCAGCCCCGGCTGTACTTCCATCAACTACACCAGATAAAACATACGCTGAATTTTCAAGTTATTTGCAAATAGCGCTACAATTTTTTTTAAAGTACTGCGATTAATTAACGCAATGACTACATAGATCACTTCTTTACGAGCATATTTCATGGTGTTGCTATGTAATCTATAAATGTATTTACGGTATATAAGTATCTTATTAGCAATTTAGTTCCCAACAAGTAGTACTTAGTAGACTTACATACATGCTTTTTTTTCATTTAAACATGTTACAAATTATTATAACAATAAAATTATTTCAACTACCACCAAGATTCAATATATAAAAAACCCAAGATATTTAAACAGCAGATATATATAATATCAGAATTCCAAAAGCGCTCAGAAAACACACGAGTACCTATTTCATAGATTACGAGTACGTAGCATTGATCGTAACTTACCTATAAACTCCACAGGTTTCCCAACTACTCCTTTGTATGTTGGTTTTACGATTATTCCTCTGGCACCTCTATTGTTATCCCTTTGCAATGGTCTGCAACAAAATAGAGGGATGAAACACCATTCCTGAGTTAGAAAGGTGGAGGTGAACATCACACAGACACTTTTACAATAATTGTCAGGAAATTATGCGGTCTCAGAGTGTACATTTTACACTTTATTTACAACTATTGAACTAAAAACTGTGTTCGTACTGGTTACTTTGAATTTGAATAACATTAATGGAATTACACACATTCTTGATAATAATACGAATTTGCATTTATTTCAAACTTGAAGGTCACGTAATTGATTGGTAAAATATAATACCTGCCTTAAGTAAAGCATTTTTGTTTCACTATTTCTCGCAAATTGATTCGCAGAGAAAGAGTTAGTCTCATTGGATGCATCCCTGTCCACATGACAATGAATCAGATGAAATCATCACCACACTTTAGATTCATCAACATCATCATCATCGACCTATATTAGTCCACTGCTGGACGTAGTTCTCTCCCAAGACGCGCCACTGAGCCCGGTCTTCGGCTCTTCTCATCCAGTGTTTGCCAGCTACACTCCGCAGGTCGTCGCTCCATCTCGCCGGAGGGCGATTACACTTGCACTTAGATTATTTTGTTTGTAAACAGATTGCCACGAATCAAGATATAAAGAAAAAAACTATTTCTCTCAAGGAAAATTCACTATGTTTTAAATAATTTTGTAAAACCTTTACATATTAGTAGAACTTCACCTGAAACGTTCGTGTGCTGCGTCCGTCTCAGAGCGGGCCCCCCCGGTAGGGTCGCGGGGGGGCCTATTGGATAAAAAAGACTGCTGTTGTTGTTTGCTCTCCTCCACACTACTGTATGAGGAGTCACGCACTATGTACGAGCTTTCTCGTACTTCGCGTTTCACTTCATGCTGTGAAGAAAAAATAAAGTTACAAATGCACACAAGGTTAGGTTACAATTCCACGTATGTCAATTATTTATTATAGAGAATGCTGGTTTACATGCCTAAACATATTGTCAAATTGTAGTATGGTGATTGTAGACCTGTGTTAAAAAGGCGCTTTACCGTATAAAATATATTTATTAAGATAGTTTTAGATGGGTGGTTCAATAGTAGCAAGACGAGTGGTACCTGAGATAGTCCTAGGTATTCACAGAAGGTACTAACAAGATCAGCTATTCCATCTACGTACAAGTAGTCTGATTAGCACACGAATACCATCGACAAGAGTAGGTACAAACTTGCTTGTGTGAATTTACCGGTAGCGTGGATATTTACAACTAAATAAAATTAAACTACTATAAAATCTACATGGTTTTCTTTTCCATATAATGGCAAACCCTCAATCCCTACCACATAAAAGATAAAAGGCAGAAGGGTCATTAACTATTTTGTCTAATGGATGAAAGTGGACCACAGGAATGAAAGTATTTGGGTCACAGTATTAGGTATATGGGACGTTAAACTAATGGGCGAAACTATGTTCGCCCACTGGAACTTCCGCTATCTCATCCCGCGAACAGTAAAACTGACAAAATATAATCGGCGCAGTCTTTGGAAAAGAAACCACTTTGTAATTGAAACCTGAAAGAGCCACTTGACCACAGTACCGCATATTTTTCATTGAGGTTCCCAAGAAAAAGATCATCATAAGAGCAAAAGTTAACTTTTGTTAAACAACTCCCGTGTAGCTTAAATCATTGCCTACAAAGATTTGCAATATAGGTACAATTTCCATGTAAGGGTTTCAAATAACCCTCATTCCATCATCACTTTCTATTTCCTTAAATCTACGATGTGAGTCACGCAAACAGTTTACATAGTTACCAGATAAATGACATTCTTAACAAACACAACAATGATGTATTTGAGGTACACTGGCGCGTCAACATCAATTTTACTGTCTAACATTGCAGCATTAGCGCGCCGTGTATCACAAATAGGTTACATTTACGATTGTCATATGTATTCGTGCTCAGCCCGCAGTTCTTGGCAAGTTATCGTTCAGGGGCCTATGGGACTCAAATGACTGTGTAACAAGTGCTACAACCAAACTTTGGTCTCTACCCAGTTAACTGAACGAATTGAATAAACTTAGTTTGCAAATACTAAGCATGTCTTTGTTACTGCTGATGTTATTAAAACTAAAGATGCTTTACTTATATTGTTATTGTTTGAAATTCTTGCATCAAATGTAATGTTATAAAAGTTTCGGTAAATGTTTGTTATCTTTATTATATTTTGTTATATTTTACCCCAAAAAATCAGAATGTATATGAGCATACCAAACAAATGAGATAAAGTGGCACGCAAAAGCTAATATGCTAAGCTACATAAATAACGAGAAAAAACAAAAACATTGCTAAGTAATGACATGGAAAAAATGAGGAAAATTATCTTGAAACTGTTAAAGCCCTTAAATTCTAATAAAAAAGCTAATTTTCAAGATTACGAATCTTAAGTATCAACAGCCTTGTTACGTAAAGCCTTGAGACAACAACTACGTACTCCAATTAATATTTTCTCCCGTTATCATCTCATACATTTTAATTGAATATTATTTACCTACAATATTATATATACAGAGCCATCCAAGCGGACAAAATATATAGTATATCTGGTCGCGTGAATCTGGCACCTAGAATCACCTAGTAAATGTAAGACGTCAGAGTCAAAGTCAAAATTACTCTATTCGGTAAAATCACAAGGATCATTTAGAATCTTCTTACATACTACGACGATTCTAAATGATCGTTGTGATTTTATTGAATACCTAAGTAAGTTTTGACTTTTGACTTTTAGAATTTCGGTTTTGATTCGTCGTGTATACCTAAGCTCTGCATTCCGTAACCTAGTACAAACAAATATTTCAAAGTGCATCAGAAATTATGACAAATTATGATATAGACACATCCATTACCGCAGGACTGGGCAGACAATACGCCAACATTTTACTGGTTAAGACGGATCGCCTCTAAGAGTCTTGTCTTACGAAGTTTGAAGCTTTATATTGAACATTTTACAGCATAGAAAATATCATTTGCTGTACAATAAAGTGTACAGTACGTGTGCAAATCTCTTAGAACGTCTATAAACTCCATTTTTAGCATTCAGAAAGTTTGTTTTACTAACATATGCTTTACAAAAGCGGTGCAGAGTTCGCGGTCAAGCGGCTTCACAGAGCATATGCAGTGTAAGCAAAATATATAATTCATCGCTTTGTGGAGTTCAAGCCGCATGACTACGAAAATAACTTACTCGACTGGTATAAATGTCGGAGTCTCTGTCATCAGCTAACCGATCCAGCTGTCGATTGAAGGAATCTCTCGACAAATCGCTGAACTTGTTCAGCTGCGTGTTTCGTTTTGTCTCTCGTTCCAAGGTGTTTCCGAATCGCTCCGGTGGAGCAGGATCCAACCTACGCATAGTTTTTTATATTAGTTATAATAATTAAGAAGCGAAAACCTAAATATTCAGTGAGTCAGAAAAGTACACAATTATTTTTACTGAAAACTTTTTTGTTAATTGAAAACACATTAAATCTAAAGTAAAAAACACATTCTCACATTGTTTCACCGTTTCATTAAACGAATGTCCAATGTTCCATCTTACGACTTATTATCTGTTATTGACAAATAAAAATCTTTTGGTACCTACACCAATCTTTTGACCGAGTAGGTAGTTGGTCAAAATATTGGCGTAAACCAAAAAAAATTTAAAAGTACTACATAGTAACCTAAGTGAAAGTCATTTGCTTACGTATTTGCACCCATCATTTGTCTGGTTTTCTCAAGAGCGTCCCATGAATCTCTTCTGGGATTAAATAGTTTCCCACCTGGATCTCCAGTATCTGTATCAAATATAAATTTACATTACAATTGTTTTTTTATAAAATAATTTATTGAAAGAAATTTATATTGCATTATATATATTTACAAAAAACACATGAAAAAACGCAAGCCGTTGTAAGCTCATCTGATAACTTAATATTTTATCCATCTCTCTTGTAAAGACCATTCTGACCGACTTCTAAAAAGGATGAGGTTTTCAATTCGATTGTTTGTTTATTTGCCAACTAGTTAAGGCTCTTCTTCTTTGTCCGTCAATACGACAAACAATATGAAGTTTTGAGAGGTCTATATAAATAAAACTTACTAGGACTTCCCAGTCTTCTCCCCCTATCAGCTTCTAACGAAGATAATGGACTGCTTTGGTCGAGGTTGTCCTGCGAACCGCTGAATGAGCTGTACTTATAGTTGGAATGCTTCTCGACCACACGTTTGGTTGTTGTGACCGGACTGTACCGCTCTATCGGACTGCTTACTCTGAAACATGATAATATTATTATTATTTGGTAATGTTATTTTTGGGTTTTACGAAGCCTTATTTAAAAAAATCGGAGCATCATTTTACACATCGCGCCCTAGTCGCAAAACAAACAAAACTTAGTTCCTATTCATTGCTAATAGATTACTTATACATATACGTATTTGTGTAGGTACATAGTAGGTAACAGTATTTATGTATCATACATACAAATTTTTATATTCGATTTCAAGAAAAAATAGCTTTTAGAATATCGGCGATCAACCAAACAAAGACTTACATTGAAACCTAGGTTTATTACTTATGCACTAAATGAACAAGTACTTAGTAGACTATGTATGAATAATGCGCTTAAGTTATAAGGCCTCTTTAAACTAATACAATAAAGGCTAATTAATATGAATAGCGTACTAGAAACCTGCATTAAGCACTTTGCGAGCATAAAATCCCCCGTCAAAACAAAAATAGGCTCTCATTCACAGAGCGCTATAGACTCCCTATTGAGAGCCTGATTGAAAATTGATATAAGCGTTCATAGCCCATTTTCTCTTCGATCCCGGGCCAATATTAACAAGACTAACAAATATATACAGTGTTATATACAGTGTCTAACAAAAATCAGGGGAGTCATTTACTCGCTTTCAACTTGTTTCAACATACCTGTTAATTGGACTCGATGTCCTATTCAATGGACTGTCTTTTCTAGTGAGCGGACTCGAAGTCCGTCCAACTGGACTGGTGGCTCGGTATGGACTCGTAGCTCGATACGGACTGCTGGCTCTAAACGGACTCGATGACCTATTGACATCCAACCGGGACCCGTTTCCTAAATGCTTGGTAGTTATCGGGCTTGCCGTCCTATTCAAAGGACTTTCGGAACCGTATCTAGTATTCAGTGTTTCTTTCTTATTGACTCTCGATGTCGAGTACGCGGAGTCGACGATATCGTAGCTTTTCTCTTTGATATCAGACCCGAAGGAAGATTTGTAATAATCACTCGAGTCACGTCGTTCATCCCGTCTATCGATTGAACTTGTGTTGTGCTTTGTTGTGTTTGAATCGTACAAATTGTACTGATTCATCGGGCTTTCGGATCTCAACCGTGTAACTGAAAAGAGCGGAAAATATTTTCATCGTAAAATTGCTTTTTTATCGTCTAACATATAAAATGTTATACGAAATGGAAGATGTTTTGAGTGATAAATACCTGGGCTAGAAATCCTGGCATACGCCGGGGCTGGACTGGAACTGTCTCGGGGTTTCCTAGACCGCGATCCCACTCGGAACATGTGCGGCGAGCCGTGGACATCGTATCCGTTAAAATAAATGTACAGCTGGAATATTTACAATAAATTTACAAAATACACGAACTAAAACTTATACCTTTTTAGCTTTTACCGATACAAGGTGTGCATTAGAGCACACACCATTGAGTTTTTTCATTAAAGTAGTGTGTACTTATAACGATTTTGTTAAGACATTTTAGAATCTCACCCTGTGTTTTCCGGGAGCTTTGGGCATGAAAGTAGCACGGTACTTTGTAGCAGATAGTTTCTCTAAAGCACACATAACGCTGCGCTTGTCGTGGACTATGTCTAACTGTAAGTCCCCTTTGACGCCGCAGCCACTGGTGTCCAGCTCGAAGGAGTGGGGTTTTAAGGGCTCAGCGCCGTCCAGTGCACCTTGGCTAAGTCGGACCCCGGCAGGGTCAAAAACTTCGCAGGTGAATGGACCTCCCTAAAAATTTAGAAATTTTAGACTCGTATTCGGAATAGTAAATGTAACTAATGTTTTAAAAGTTTCGATCTAGACCTTTTTATCTAGATTATTTCTTAGTTTGCCAAAACAGAGTTTACTGAGTTCACAATCTTATGGATAAACAAATAAATACATTTCACTTATATAAATAAAATAATAAGTTAAGTTTAGCGAGTTTCACTGAACGCAGCCTTAACCTACAATATTCACCAGCAACCTATTAAAAGTTCAACTTTACATCAAAGCCTCCAATTTGTGTTAAATGATATTTCAATAAGCAAGCGTCGCAGGCGGGCCGCGGTTAACGCTCTCTAGTTTCGTTTCATTCTCGTTGTTCATTTTCGCTTCACTGCTTTCTATTCAGTGTGAAAAATGAAAATGGATCGTTTTTTAATACTCAACACTCGCTTGAACAGCCATAAAAGATAAACTTCTGAACTAATCAATGCTGCTAATACTGGGAAATATAAAACTAAAAAAGAACAATAAACTTGTGCATTTTATTAAATTGCAGATGTGTTAAATTACTTTTTTTTATTTTCACATATTGCTCCGTTAAATCTCGAAAACATTTGTATAGTTTATTTACTGATTATTTGGTATTATTTATACGATTTTGATATGCAGCCAGAGTGCGAAATCAAACTAGCAAACATACCTAAATCCTATCTCGTAGTGTGAAAAATGATAGCTCACCAAACTGACTACCATTCAGATGTATAAGAATATAAAATGTCTTGAGTACCTTACAAGGAGACGGCTTGGCACCGACGAGGCTTATGCGATGTTGGTGTGAAGTTTTGACAAAGAAGCTTACATGTATGAATCCACAGAGCCAGAGAGAGATACTATTTTGTGACGTTTTACGATACCTTAGTATCTACGTGTTTATTCGCTATTATTTACGCTTTTTTATTTATTACTTCACGTTTTAAATTAAATAAAACTTGAGTTTAGTACCCTATAAATCAGGTGAGGTTTGTGACATTCGTGTAAACATTAGCAGCAAATAAAAAAAGCTCAGTACCTCTACCATGAGTTGTCACAGTAAAATCTCCTGACTTTACTACTTTATACAGTAGTTACGTAATTATTAGTATTACGAATTTTAGTACCCAACTATCCGCTAGAGGCGCTGTACAAATCTTCATACATTTTCTTAACTACAGTCGCTAGCGAGTTTAGATTGTAAAAACTCATGGTAGAGCTACAGAATATAAACGTACAATAAACCTTACTTAAGCTAACATGACAACTAACCTGGATATGCTCCCCCTTGTAAGTGATAGCAATGGTCCATGTGCCAGCCTCGTCTGGTTGGAAGGTGGCGCTGGAGGCAGTGGTGCCGGGGGCTGATGGCGGTGGATGCCGAGCCTCCAGCGGCACAGAGCGGCCGCTGGGGGAATGCGCTGTTACGTCTATATCTTGACGACGAGGAGCTCCTGGGAAATCAAATTTAAAACTAGATAAACGTAACGTTCTGGTAACTGTAAATTGTTTAAAAGTTGAGAATGCACAGCATGTCAACTTCTCAAATTTATATCTCAGTCAGCATATCCATACACTCATTACTGAATAAACTAATAATTCTTCGTAAACTATATTCAAGTAGGTCCGTTGTCTTAGTAAGCGATTTTGTGATATATTTTTATAACGCTTCAGTGCTTAAATTTTCCAGTATAAAGCCTAGCTCTATTTTCATAAGCCAAGCTCTACAGTAGCCGAAGATAAAAGAATGAGCTAACTGTAAGTCGGCGAACCAAATCGTTTTACAATGCCACCGCCTTCGCGTTGAGGTTCAAGCTATGAAAATAAGTTACGAATCGGGTGAGATAATCCTAGTTTAGCTAGAAATAGCTCCACTCCGTCTGCAATGAATTTAAGAAGCTTTGGCAGCAGTTTCATTTATTCGCTTGCATGTACTAAGCTTATAGGCTTACCGAGTAAGTGAAATCTTGAGAGTTACTTACCTGTAGCACTGACTAGTACTTCAACTATGCTACCGGCGGCGCAGGGAGCCATACCAGGAGGTGGCACTGAAACCAGCCTCGGTAGGACCCTGAAGAAGTATCTTCCGTCTACCCTGAATTACATAAAAAAGTATACTTTAGTCCAAAGCACATTATTCCATACACTAAATCAATTGTCAAGGTAGGCAAGTTATTTCTCATCTATCATTGACCAATTTATATTAAACCTACAGAGAAGTCACAAGGGTGATTTATCTGAAATACGGAATATAAAATACCAGCTTCAACCCTAGACTTTTCATGCTGTTTATCTACTATTGTTCATTAAAGTCATGAACTCTAATATTGTATGTCGGATCAGTTATTAAAATGAGACAGACAGACAGACATCAAAAGATTTATTTAACGTCAAAATACGGAGAATCATCAAGGTTGCCAGGTATAAAGATTAATTTAACAAACCGTCAGGATTTCAGTTCGAGACGGTAGACCCTTGAAAACTCATTGTGAAATCAACTCGGCTCTCACTCAAATGCCATATTAGCTCATTGAACCCTTATGATTTTCACGGAGCGTGCCATTTCGTTTTATCAAAATTATTTTTTATACAGAAAGGAATCACAATGAAGTTATACTTACATTTTATATACTTAATTTACTTGAACTTATACTTTACCTAAGCTAAGTAAGAAGCACGTACGTAGATAGGTAATATAATCGAATGGCAAAGCGTACGAAAGATAACAGAATGCTACAATTGCTATGAAACAGCAATATTTTATGCTACCTAAACTAGCAATAACAATGGTAATAATTTCATTATAGGTGCTTAGCTACCTGATTTATTTACCTCCCATAAATGGTAGATTTAGCGTACTATTTATGTGACATCTGTTACAAAATGGGGTCACGGGGAGAAGTAATAAACAACTTTAAGTTACGTTACGTCACGTCAAGGAATGCTTGATCTAATGCTTATAAGAGTAACACAATAAAACATTTTAGGTATGCACAAGTATGTACACAATTAAACTATGGGTTAAACTATAGATATCCGGTAGTTTTATATGCACTATACACTAATTCCTGTCATTCTGTGTACCTATCTTTTAAGGTTTATAAAGTGATTCAAAATAGCAAAATAACAGTGTGTTTGTTGTCAATATCCTTTCCGTTAGAACTAGCTAAAATGCCAGCGTATATTGTACTGAAGTAAGTGTGTAAACACTTTGGCGGCTCAATAATGCTAAACATCGTTTCATAACCACAACCAGACTCTTGCCACTTGCCACATCTGTCGTCTCAATCTTGAAAAGCACTGAATGGGTCAGTATAATACAATCTTGCTTTAGATTCTTGTAAGTATAAGGTACAAATTTAAAATAATACTTTTTTTAAATAATCATCGTAAACATTTCTATAAAATGTGTAACTACAATAAATATAACAAATATTTTAACAGATTCTTATGTATTTTATATGCCTATGTACATTTTGTAAATACTGTAATAGTCGTAAGTTTGTTTGTGAATAAAGTATAGTTTTAGAGTCCCCCCGCAGACTGCAGACTTTTTATCGGCCGATAGTTTGGTCGGCTTCTTAATTAGTGGCTGAATCACTGTAATGTGCCCATCTGTATAGGTACATCTTCATACTGATTACGAAGCCAACCAAACTATAGGCCGATAAAAAGTCTGCAGTATGCGGGGGCCCTTATACAATAAAAAAAAAATAGAATGTAACCACCATAACCATCTATTTATATTTATTCGTAGTCTACGTGAAAATAAGGCCGACTGAAACATTTAAAACCAAATACCTACTCCAAACTTTAACGTGCGGTGCGGAGAGAAAAATAAGAGCTGCAATGTTCAAAACTGTGGTTTATTTATTTATTGTCACAGTGAAAGATGTTGTCAATTCAAAGTAAATAACTGCAGTAATTTTGTGAAATTGAAGAATTTATTGGTTTTGTTCAAGATGTTATAGACCAAGAGCCAGTAGCGAGACTTACTTTTTATAAAGTACAGTGAATATTTGGACAGTTTACTGTCAAAGCCACCAAGATCAAACTCTTTATTTAAACTTCATATGGATCACAGTTAGGGATCGCTCTGAACCTTTGTAAAATGACGAAAATGTTACTCGCTCTTAGGCTATTATTACATTTCCCAGTGAAATAAGTCCTATAAATGAACTTCATATGTCTTCAAAAGTACTTTTTGTTTATTGTCATTAAAGAACTGTTTTTTAATTTCCAGATAAAAATTATTAAAAAAAAAAGACATGTGGCACTCGGGTACTGCCGCGGTAAAGCTATTGCATAGCATTTTATGTAGGATTACGCATGCGCAGTGTTATGTTATTTTCGTTAGGTTATGTCGTTACGGAATTTTGGGATTTGGTCTCCACGCTCAACGCCCGAGATAGAAGCTATGCAATAGCTTAACAGGTATGTCTTCAAATTTCTTTGACGACAGATGTGGCGCGGTGGGCGATGGTCCGCCTGCGACGCGGAATGTTGCGGGTTCGATTCCCGCCTTGGGATAAATGTTTGTACGATCTGCAAATATTTATTCAGGATGTTCTGGGTATTTTATATGTAAGTATAATAAAAAATATCTATCTATGTAATGTATCTATTGTATTAAGTATGTCAGTCTTCTAGTACCCATAACACAAGCTCTGCTTAGCTTGGGGCTAGATGATGTTGTGTGGATTGTCCAGCTTTATTTATTTATTTATTTAAAAGTTCTTACCGAACATCATCAACAGTGAGTACGATCTCGTGCATGCCCGCGTGTTCAGGTATGAACTCGCCAGCTCCTCGCGCGTCCACCTGCAGTCTGGACTCCTGCTCCAGAGGGTTCACTATCGACACCTTCACGTCCGACACTGATATCTCATTGGAGATGCTCTCTACTTTTATGTATGTCTGAAATTAATGTTAAAAATAAAGACTTCGGTTTTAGTTAGCAAAACCGGCTCGAAAGTACCTAATAGTATATATGTTTAGTTAAGGTTTTTATGTAAGTATTGTTTCTCAATAGTTGTAAGGTGTACATGTACAATAAAGCATTTTCATTCATTCATTCATATGTATAAATGTCAATGCATTTGCAAAAAAATTAATTATATGTTTAGATTTTTTTAAATAGGAAGTTATTTTTCTGAAATGCATGCGTTTTGCAACTTTGCGAGCTACTTTGCTGTAAAAACATTCTCAAAATAAATTTTACTAAGTATTGAACCAATATGTACTTTAAAAACATTCTAGTTTCGCTTAAATTTAATTTCCTGTTCAAAAACTTGCTCTACGAGAGCACCTATAATGAATTTACTTTTGGCATGCTCTGTATTGAAACACGCTTCGTAGTTACTTAAAACTTTAATGTGATACTGGCCACGTTGGAAATCAAACAATAGTATTGTTTACAGTAGTAGTCATCAGCAAAATTCACTTATAACGATTGCAGTTTGAAAGGCCTCATCAAATATTAAAAACAATAGATATGTACTTAAATACACGAAGTAACGATAGCTGACAAACACTGGATGAGAAGAACGAAAACCGGGCTCAGTGGCGTGTCTTAGAGGCGACCTACGACCGAGCATTAGACCGAGGTTGATGATGATCATGATGAAATACTTACAGGTTCCCCAACTCTGCCAGACGTAGAGTCTAATGCTAGTCTCAGCATATCGTGGATTGGCGGTCGCGGAGTAATATTCCTGAACTGCGAGGCCCACGCCATTACGCCGAGGTGTTCGACGTCACTTGAGCTCATGTCCTTTGCTGATAGAACTGGTTTGACCCCTACAAATCATTAAAATATTATAAAGGTAAAGTTTTGAAATAACTAACTTTGTAATTCAAGTGGGCTAAAAACAAAACGGTTGAAACCCTGGTTTTCAAATAAAAATGACATCAATTGTTGTTTAAATACGGTCTGACAATATTTGCAATGGATCTAAAATCTATATATATATACAAAGGAAATATAAACTTTTGGTATTGTAAAGCAAAGCCGATGTATAACATAAATATTTATCTGATAGAGCTATATAATTTTCAGTAATAAATTACCAATTTTGGCAAAGATCTTTGATGATAAAACCGTAGAAATGCTTGCTTACCAATCTTTTTGGCTGCGTCGATGGCCTGTTGATTGTTCTCCTCCCACCGCGTTGGGTCGAGCCTCAGTCTACTAGCCGGAGGTGCAGGACCTCCTAGGGACCGCACCAGCTCATTTCCAACTCGACCGTCGTTCCAATCGGTCTGTAACATTACACATCTTTTATCAAGACCCGGTTTTGGAGACCCAGAAATGTAATAAATACTAAATATCTCTCAATATAAAAATAAATCTACCTACTATAAGAAATCTAATATTAGGATCGTGACAGATTATTTGTGTATCGATATCGTCAAAGAAGCTAGTATCTGAATTAATTAAATTGATACGGAGAGTAACGCATAAGTTACATAAACCCCAATAATTTAACACGAAAGACACAATAGACTGACTAAGTCGCGGTCAAAAATTGTATATCTCTATAAATCTTAATAATCTCATTTTACCGTAAGTTTATTTTCTACTTTGTTAAATTATTATTATTTATTAACTACATGCAGTTCTGCAGGTGTCTTAAACAGCAATTTCCATGTTCATATTATACACTCATTTTGCGGAAATTGCTTTGATCCGTCGGTAGAGTTCGCGGAAACTTCTGAGCTTGCATTCAGTATAATGTTGGTTGTTGTTATACAATATGGCTCTATGTGGTCAGTTTACTACATTCTGGAGTTTACAGATATTCACAGTCGGTTTTCGTCACAGAACATAAAAAACTGTTTTTTATGTTCTGTGGTTTTCGTCGCTTGTTTAATATAAAAACAATAGGAAGTAAAATTGAAATGAAAATGAAAATTTAATGTCTGAGAAACAATAATAAAGCAAATATGTACAAATATGTAGTAAGAAAACTGAAAATAAGTCTTCCCTCATTGATTCTTCTCTCTAATACATTATTTTGAAAAGCTACCGTAATACTTTTCATGTCATCGTTATCTTACCGTGAAGTTAGTGATAGCTCGTTCAAGCCTGGAATTGACCCATTCCAGCGTGGATTTGACACCAGCCGAATTTGGTTTCATGAAGTATGACAGGTAAGTCATGCCTGACAGTTCGTCCAGCCAAGGGGACGCTAAGTACTCTGGTTCTAACACCATAGGGACGTCCAACTCTCTGTGCGCTAGCTTCATGGCCCGACGACAATTTTCTACGGCTTCGTGACGATCTGGGAAAAACAAATTGTTAGGTACTTTAGTATCGAATTACTGTGATACAAATAAACGGTAACTTTGTCTGTGTCACTTTTATAGCAGAGAATCTACGCAATAAATATAAAAGTCCAATTTTAGACATCAAACAAGGATAAAATCATTGACTTTCTAGAATGAAATGACACGTTTCCTTGCTACCGCTTCACTATATCACGTAGCTCAAAGCTATATTTTTCACATCGAGCTATATTTTTTAATATAACACGCCCGAATGCACATCTAACGCGAGTACTGGGTAATATATGAAGTTTGATCGTGTTGCTTGAAAATAACTTCTAATAAGCACCGTCAGTATATTACCTGTGCAAGTCTGAAAGTGCATACAACGTTTTCTTCGAACATTTCCAAGAAATAGTTTGTGTTTTAGAGAGTCGGTGTTTGTCTAGACGAGACAGTAGAACGGAAAACAACTTTTCACAAAAATGTTGGTAACATTAAATTCTTACGACATTTCAAACTCAAAGATACTTTTTTCTTTGCTATTTGTTACTTTCAATTGAGTATAAATGAAAAATAAAATAAAATTCATGTATATTCTACACAATTCCGTATAGCAAAATGAAGCTTGTATTTTATTTAGGAACTGAGTTTTAATTTTTTTACTTATCGATACGAGTATTATAGGAAAGCAACTCAGGTATTAAAACAAACATTTACGTTTGCCAACCAATAAATAATTTGCCAACACACAAATTCTTGAAGATCGAACCCACAGTGTGGAAGGAGGAGCTTTACTAACTGAGCTGTTAAATGCATCAACATATTTCGAGCAGAGCTTTTAGAAATATCTGTAGGTCCTGGGTAGTGCTACCGTATATAAGCCGACCAACACTGATATTCGCATTGCTGTTTCAGTTGGGTGCCTCAGAAATAGACAGCATATGAGACTTAGCATATTTAATATACGCTTCCTGAGATGTATAAAATATGCATATTTATAGAAGTAACCTGTAATTGCGTATACTAGTACCGACGTTTCAATCGAATCTTAACGGCTGGTTTTTATAACGATGAACAGCGAAAAAATCAAAAGTAATTACAATGTGTCAAACTCGGATCAATCGTGATTTTTATTTCCAGAAACCGGCCGTAAGAAGATCAAGTTTGTATCTCACGGCTGTCAAATAACACGCTTCTATGCATAGCAAATTATACACCAGAATAATGAACAATGAAATGCAAAAATTTACGCCAAAAGAAACCATGCACAAAGTACATAAGGCTACCCATGCATAAAATTGCTATGAGCAAAAGAAAGGGACTACTAATGACTGAATAATCACAAAAAAACCTTACTCAGTTCCCGCCAATGTGGGAATGTCCCAGGCTTGCAGTAGTCTACCAAAGCTGATAGAAGAACGCCGGTATTCCAGTCTGTCGTCAGGTTTCCAACACGGCATTCTGGTAGAGCTGATTGTAACCATGACAGCATCAGCTTTCTGCAATATTACATCAAAAGTTAGTACTTCTTGTTACTTATGCAATTATTTTTTGGATATATCAATGTACAGTCTGTGTCACAAATAGTAGGTAATCAACTTGATAACATCTGAGAATACTACTTCATTAGGTTTGGGTTTTGATGATTTTTTTCGAAAATAAAATGAAGTAGTTTTCTACGGTGAATCATGTTAAAATGTAAATGATGAAGCCATTTATTTGTTGTTATCTCGATAGTTCAGTAACGCATTTACTTTGCCGTATTCCGAGACTCTAATTCTGTGGTGAACCGATGCTTTCCCGGTAGGTACTCAATATTATTTCAGGTCTTATCACAGACATCAAATGGTCTGTAGATAACTCAACTATTTCAAGTACTTATACGTAGGTCACTAAAAAAATAGTTGTAATTTTCTTTGTAAATAAACGTCTCTTTTACAGCCAGAACTATTATTACAATACGAGTTTACTTAAACAACTTGCCAGAACTGAACCATAAAATTAGTTTTATTACCCACCTTTGCTAATAAAAATAGGTTTTGCTTAGTCCCAGCACAAACCTGCAAGTTTGTGCAAATAATGGTATTTATGTTAATAATGAAATGCAAAAAGGAACTGCTTGCGTATTTCAAAAACGCCCGCTTTAGGTACAAGTAAATGTAATTTTATTTACAATGCATGTTAAATTTGTTTGCGTTAGTGCACCGTCTCAAACTATTGACCTTAACAATAAATGTTTTCAGCTATTTAGATACAGTTAGTTGTGATACCGAGGCCAAATACATTACGTAGGTAGACATTACTCAAATTACATCATTGTTACCACGATAGACGAACTCCGAAGAAACCTTGTACATCTACTAAGTTAGTTTTGCTTATGGAATCCGTAAGTAGAAATAATGGACCAACTCATGGGGAGTTTTCAGGGAAATGTAAGCTCTCTTCTGTACAAGTGAATATAGCTATTGTGTATCTACATAATATGGCTTAGTTTATTCAAATCAGTAAATTTCATTTCAATTTCATTTCATTTTCATTAAATTTTAATCGGAACTGTAGGTAAGACAATACATTGTCGCGCTGTGCAAAGGTATTTGTCAGGCGTCAAATCACAGCTTAGTTCGAAGTGCTTTCCATGATGGCCGTGGGTTCGATTCCAACCCAGAGCAAATGTTTGTGTGATGAACATAAACATTATGTTGTGTATTTAATGTATGTATTTACAATAAATAATGTATATAAGTATTCTATCAGCAAACTAGTAGTTATAGTACAAGTACAAGCTTTGCATAGTTTGGGAGTAGAATGTGATGTGTGAAATTTCCATGTTTTTTTTTTATTAATGAGTATATTTAAATAGGTACCAAGTTTGTGGAGATACTGGAATATTTAATAGACCTTTTAGTGTATCTGTACTAATATTATACAGAGGAAATGTTTGTATTTTTGTGTGTGTGTATATTTGTAATGAATTAGGTACTAAAAATACTATAAAAATCGGATCCACTCGTGCGAAACCGGGATGGGCCGTTAGTCTCGAATAAAACTGAGTTGTTTTGAACAAAGTTCAATAGCAGTTGGCGATTTATCTGCCTTCAGTAGATATAAACTGAAGTGACTGACCGACTTGGAAAGTTAATTTGAAAGTGAAAAACTTACCTCGGCGGGAACTTGCTTCTTCCAATCTGGTATCGTACGATAAGTGACCATATCAATCCCAGAATCAGCTTTAGGTTTCCATTTACGATGTCTACATTACCTGGAAAATAAAAACAAGTTTTTACGGCGAATGCAATAAAATATGTGTGATTTGCCTTTAGCTTTTTCCGATTCTCAAACGCTCTTTTAGCATGTTTGAATTTTCTTTTTAAGTTTCTGACTTTTAAATTATTTGTGACAGCGATAGCTTATTTATTTACTACACAAAAAGGTACAAATTGCATTAAATGGCGCTGTGCAGAGTAAATATTCGATTCGGTGCGGGTAAAAAACCCAATCCGTTGCTCTACAAAGGTCGTTAAAAGAAAAAAAGTGGATCAAAAGATAGAAAACATACCAATATTTACTAGTTTAACACCATCGTCCTCGATGGCTTGGAGAGCGGTGGTAACGTTTTCTAACTTATGATGCTGGTTGGTGGGGTTCGGACTCCATCCTTTGAGTCTGCGACCTTGAAGCGCCTCTACCAGCGCGCAGAGCACTGTGCCGTCACGTAAATCTTCAACTAGATCCAACACCTAAATTCATACATAACTATGATAACATAGATATAATATTTTCGAAATACTACGCTGGCAAAACACGAAACTTGATTTGGTTTTTTATTTTTTGCGATTAACAAAAGTAATTATAATTACCATTCTCATGGGCCTTAAAGATTAAAGCAACTCATTTATGCTAATATTAATTAAAATTGTAGTGTTACTATGTAATCTATGTATGTATTAACGAAAAAAAAAGTATGTTAATATTCTATCAGCAATCTAGTTTCCATAGTTTCGAAGCTTTGTTTAGTTTGAGACTAGATCTTGATGTGCGAGTTGTCCGTGAAAAAAGAAAAGAAAAAAAGAAAAGTGTATAGTGTAGTGTATTGCAACCTACAATAATACCTACTAAATATTTGTGTACATGCATACTAGCTTATTTCCTTCTTACCTTTATATTTACAGGTTTTAAAGTTTCGTTCACCCAATTCTTGAAAGTGTTAGCTTGGATTTCCACCCACAGGTCCTCGTGGCCCTTGATTGCCATTCCCTTTGCAGCAGTTCCAGCTGTACTTCTGGCAGCCAGCCCAGCCTGGGTGATACGGCCAGCAGACCCCTCAGCCGAATGCCTCATCAGGCCTTGATGCGTCACACGTACACCTTCCATGGTGTATTCGTCACAAACGTATCAGATAACTTAATTGTTTTTTCACTTTTCCTTTGGTACTACGCATTCTTATCATCTGGAAAGAACGAAGAAATATGTTTAGCGCGAACACCTGGAGTTATAGATAAATAACTATAGTGTATACCGATTCTCATTTATTATGAATAGACTTAGATCGATTCAAAGCATACATTTTGTTGTTTACAAGTAATTTTATGGCGTCAATTTTTAGGTATCTTTCTAATATTTTTAGCAAACTTTTGGCCGTAGATTCCGGCATCAACACAGGTAAATATTGATCGTGCGACAGAAGATGGTTGGTTTTTCAAGATGCGATAATTGGATATTGATAAGAGTACATAAGCACAAGGTCAAGTGCAAACCGTCCATTGTCCGAAAAACATAATTATTGTAGTGGGAATTACATTTTTCTAAGCAACATCTTAAAACAAATGCAGAACCGTGTGAAAAACTCGCGAGCGCGCGCTCACTTTTCAGTATGGAGCAGATTGATGACCCGACTCTTCTGCGATGATGGATGAGTTCCCCGACCACCAGCGAGTTGTAATTATAATGCACCGTACATTCGACTGCTAAGAGATTTTTCTTTTGCAGCGCTATTTGTTAAAAAATAGAGAAAACAGTAACAAAGAAGTATTCACTAATACAAAATAGGATGCTTAACATACAGTTCGTCAATTTTGTAATCAAGAAACGGGAAGTATTATGTAACTTTCATAGTTTATACTTATACTTATTCTTATACTTATTCTTCTCATAAGCTAACCCTCACTTTGACTTACAAGCCTCTACTTAGAGCTAGGAACTTAAAACTTTGCTAAAATTTAGTTAAAGCTCTTTGCTTGTGTATTGCATACTTTGGTTTTACATTCCAAGAATATTGTTTGATCTATGCAATGTAAGTTCATATTTTATTTTACTTGCCGGCGTCAGAGTTTTCAGATACATATAATTTGGACATACATATAGTTTTCCAGAAGAGAGTGAATAGGTTCTATCTAGGCAACCGCGTTACACCGTAGGCCGCATCATCATTTAACATTAGATATGATTGCGGCCAAGCGTTTGGCAACAATGCATAAAAAAAGGAGTATAAAAATACTCAATCCTTGGAAACGTAAAACATACACTTCGCATTCGAAAACGAAAGCAGAGCAATAAATGAAAGAAAATACTCAAATCCCTTTGGTAATCCTCTTGAGAATCGGCAAGAAAGATTTCGGGACCATCTTAAATCATTGCGTTAGGAAGGTTTTGATTACCTGTGGGTTTTTTTTCATTAATAATATAGAAACATTTTTCCGAAATAAAAAATGTCTACAATGTATTTTACATTACACGGTTTACGCACGAATTGAAAATTATTGTAATCCTTTTGGACTTACGAAATAGGATTTTTTAAATTATAACGAAATTTCGGAATTCCATCTCTTCTATTAAAAATTTGCGTGTCTATTTTTGAAAACTAAGACTTTGGATGATTTTTTTAGTTTGGGGGTAACTTTTAGCCTACAGTGGCACAACAATAGGTTGAATAAAAAAAATAGCTGCCTTATCATGAATTCCGTTCTAAAATTGTTTTTATTATGATGAAACAATTCAATGAGATAAAGTTAAATGTACAGATTATCTTGTCAGGAGTTGCTGTGTGGGTTGTAGTTGCTCTATAAATTAGTTCATCAATATAATACTACTAGACTAGGTACTTGGAAACAGGTATCTGTGTATGAAAATATATGTAAGTAATAAATTCTTCAGGTTTTGGATAATTGGGGAAAATATGTTCCCTCATGTTATTATCCCAAATATTTCTATTAAAAAGTTGCTACGGACTACAAGAAGCTAAACATAGATATAACATAAATACATAATGTAGTAGATATGACTAGATACTACTACAAAAAGTAGGACAAAACATGGACAAAACATGGTGTCATATGGTAGTCTAAAAGCTAAATATGCAAAAAGCTGATAAGTTTTTGGATATTTTATCACTTATTTAATTTGATCATTTTATCACTTAAGTGTTATATGGAACTCAAAATCCAGCTGACAAAGTGTCATAACTATTTTAGGTTTCTACGTCATGAGACCTTGTCTTGTTACAAACGCTACGAGAAAATGTAAACAAAAATGTATAAATTGTGGAATTTATGCTAAAACTGTTCAACGGTTGAGGTAAACTTGTGTTCCTTATATGGTAAGTTGATTCATTTGTTACACGTATGTCCTTCCTAAGGCTTTGGCTCATTCTAAGAACGCGTTGTGTGAATCACGTTTGCAGTTTAGAATATCAGTACGCTGAAATCTTAGATACCAATATTAATATTTTTTTTTTGTACCTAGATATCAAATATTTGTAAAATATATGCCAACTAAGCATTTGAAGTGCAACTTGCTGATAATTTCTGATCAAAATACATACGTTATAATTTTATTTATAAAATGTTAGATTAGTAGTTAGATGTTGTAAAACATTTAACAAGGTTAACAAGGAAGAGATCGCTCATAGTGATAAGACCGCCCATTGTATATCTCGATTACGTTCAATTTTTTGTTCAATTTGTATTTTAAATTAAGTGGTGTGCAATAAAGTGTTTTCTATCTATCTATCTATCATTTTTTAAACCCTGAAACCATGTTCCGTTTGCACTAACGATAATGATTGTACATTTTAACATGGGTACATTCACTTATAACATGAAGAACTCAATTTGTGTAAGTCATTGGTATTTTATGTCTTGTCGACATTCGCTAGGGTCCGTTTTCTGGGGCAATTTTCTACGTTCTAACCAATCTTCTCTAGTCGTGGATAGTGTTTTTATGTAGATACCTACGAAGAACGAAATTGTATCCCTACTTTACATTTTTTATTGCAGTTACCCAAAGGAGACCAACACAAAAAATGTTTTTAAAACTGTCTCATGTTTTTATGTACCTAAATAGAAACATAATCAATTAAACTTTATTCAGTAAAATCACAGAGATAATTTAAAATCATCGTATATTCTAGGTGATTCTATGTGCCAGTTCCACTCGACCACAGTCTAAAAGACGGGTAAGAAACTAACCTGAAACCTTATGCTTCTGAATGCCTTGTTAGATATATATGGTCTTTGTATCACATTTAATCGATTTATTTATCGTCATGGGTCACTTATTAGTTATGCCCTGATAAATGTAGGATGCTGTACCTGTACCTGCCATATTTTTTTTGCCCAAACTTTACTTCTTTTCAACCTAGTCGCCCTCATCGACAGGAAAAACAGGGTCAATACGCGTATATTTCTTCACTGTTTAAGAAAACTGGCGCACATGTATTTTTCTGACTGGTTCATTGTTGCACGACCGGGTTTGACCCTTAGGATCGGTAATGGAATACAAGATTTAAAATAAAATTATAAGCGATCTTTCTTGATGATAAACGATTATTGTAGCATTAAAAATATTTGTTCTGTGTTTGGTAGTAACAATATATATTCTATGTATGTATTTACAAAAAAAAGTAAATACTAAGTAGGTACCTATAGTACAAGGTTTGCTTAGTTTGGGACTGGAGTGTGATGTGTAAATTGTCCTTGAATATGTATTTATTTATAAAAATACAATATTGGTAAGTATATTAGCCTTCTTTGATTAAATGCGGTTATCGTAGCATTATATATAAAATATACTTTAATATGATGAGTACGTAAAACGAAATCGGTCCTACAACGAAAGTGATGTTTTCCAATTAACCTTTGAAAGTCAGTGTGTTTGGTGTGTTCCTTGTTTTTTAGCGATACGTAACTTTACACCGTGGGCTGAATGTTATTGAGTGTCGATTGGGTACCGCCACCCACAGCGAGTTGATTTGAATCATGTTATGGCTTCTAGAATGCTATAACATCCTGATGTCTGATTAAATGTAGATAACTGAATAATGAGATTAAATCACTGGGATTTTGAAGACAACTTGTATTTACAGGTAGGTTCTAGAGCCTGATTACGAAGCACCTAGGCCAACATCTAAGCGTAGACTACAGGAAAGAAACATTTCCGTACGAAGAGTTTTCTCTTTGTATTAGTTTTGCGTTAGTAACTAGCATTAATTTGATGATTGAGAATAGTTTTGTTCAAGTTACTAGTATTGCGTCCTAATCATCATCAATTTTTTGCTGTAGAATGCAGCTTACAACCATATATAGATATGCCTTTCTGTAAGTAAAGAGTTTTTTCTAAGAAGAAAACTTTATCATATTTTTTAGTAATTCATTAGCGCCTATATTTATAACAAGATTTAATGTCTGATAAATATATATATATATATATAAATCTTGTACTTCAAATTATTTACTGGTATAATAGGTTTAATTATGTGTAATCAATTAAAATGAGTACTAAATTAAATGTATTATGATTGGACGTGCCTTGTAAATCCATTTATATATACATTGACTTACAAGGCACAGTATTATATACGGTCTATCTTATAAAAAGTTAGCGCAGACTTGATGTCTTGATTACCATACGTAATGGTGACATAATGTCAACGCTAACTTTTAATAGATAAGTTTTCATTTTAGCATCAATACCTTACTTGCAAATCATTTACAGGCGTCATGTAACAACAGGCAGTGTGCAAAACCATATATGGTATTTGTTAAATAGATGTGAAGATAAGTAAGTAACCAGTACAATGGTAATGGTCATTGGAATGTAAACAAATAGAATGTTATTTGTATGCGACACGATGCGTCTAGTCCTACACAGTTGCCTTCACAAAGTTACGACTACTTGTAAAGTACTATAAACACATATATCTAATCAAATAAAATCATATTATTTTGAAGTAAAGGTTGACAAAGTAATCATCATCAGTCCACTGCTGGACGTAGGTCTCTCCCAAGATGCGGCACTAAGCCCCGTCTTCGGCTCATCTCATCCAGTGTTTACCAGCTACATTCCACAGATCGTCGCACCATCTTGCCAGAGGGCGTCCTACCCAACGTTTGCCTAATCGCGGACTCGTTGATATCTTGTATGTTAAATTATTTAAGCTTCTAACAAACTAGAGCTTGTTATGGAAATTCAATTGAAAAATATGAGGAACCGAGCCTCCATTGAGACATAAGCAAAATATTGTTTAATTGCGCGACTTCGTCTTAATATCGTTATAATTATTTTGAATAATTCACACAATCTTTATAAATTATAGCATATGTGCTATTCTGATGTAAAAGCTATAAGTAAGTAAAGTTATAAAGTGATTATAAAGATTCATTAGAATCCATTCAGTATTTTTTGCGAGAATGAGTAACAAACATACATACATCCATACAAACTTTCGCCTTTATAATATTATTTGGAAATAGGATGGCTGAAATAATGACCGAAAATAAAAGTTTTTTATGTACGGTTGGAACCCCAAAATGCGTAAATAACTAATGTAAGGAGACTAAACATACCTAGACATGTATCTACGGAAGCTGCACGACTTCACCGTTAGCTCTACCACTACAATATTATTTTGTGAGCTAAATATACTCCAAGCTTCGGACATGGAGCGTGTACCACAACCGTAATTGTAACGGGAGACATCATTTTACTAAACTAGACACGGTGACTAAACATTGCAGAATATATTCACATCCAGGACGTTTTCAGTTCTCTCATTTTATTAATATTCATATATTTGAAAGGCGTAACAGCTCAGTTGATAGCAGCTCTGCCTTCCATGCAGTGGGTCGTGGGTTCGATTCCTACCCAGAGCAAAATTTTTGTGCGATGTATTCTGTATGTAGATATTGACAAAAAAATTGTATACAAGTATTCTATCAGCAGTCTAGTTCCCATAGTACAAGCTTTGCTTAGTTTGAGACTAGAGTGTGATGTATGAAATGTTTTTTTTTTATAATATGCAGCATATTTGTTTCGTGTGTGAAGTTCAGACTGGCACCGCCTACGCTCGACGTAGATTGATGACATGTACGCCGGAGACACTTGGTTTTGCATGGCCATTGTTTGTTTCTGATTGGTATGAGTTTTTTGTCTCGTAATCGTCTGTTTTGCTTGATTATGAATCAATAATGATGACAACGTGGTTATCGTTTAAAGACTGACGTTTTGAAAATTCTGCTTTATTTGGACTAATAGAGTAAGAGCCTGTGAATGCCAGACCTTCGGTATTTCACAAAAGCTGAAAGTTGAGCATGAATCTAACGTAAGTCACACTGCACGTCACTATACCGAGTTAACAGCCAAACGTTGTATTGTCACCGCGCAGCGTAACTCAAGTTACGATACATTTTTGTAACCTTAATATTTTGATGTTTTGACATGGTCAGTAGGTTATATGATATTATGATTGTAGGTTGCCAGTTCGCTGGTCCAGACCCGATGTGAAACCGGTTCTGAACATAATTAGTAAATGATGATTAAAGTTTAAAAAAAGTTGAGGGCAGATTAAAAAAAACAATCAAAATCTATTTTATTTAAAACACACACTACCATCGTAAACAAGTTTTAAGCTTATTTTCATCTTTATAAAACTAATTACCAATGGCCAAATATAAACAACTTTGCAAGAGTGATCGACCTCTGCTGCTGATTGTCCTTTCACATTTTTTGTTAGCTATCTAGAGGCTACCTGCACACAAAAACATTTAAAAAGAATGCTCCTGCAAAAAAAGAGCAAAATTCATTTTTATTTTGAACATTCCAAAATAGGTAAAAACCAAGTGCAATATTTTATTTTCTATACAATTATAATAGTATCTACCTATCCTAAAAATCACGACGAACGTAGGTGCAAAACTAATAAAAAGAGGTGTGTAAAATGGTATAATTTTATTTTTAACAAGCGTCTGCATATCGTGCTTCGTGCACCGCTGCCTCCAATAATCTGAGCCATCCACCTAGAAACGACCGTCGGATCACATACTGTGGCTTAATTTTTTTGTTTTCCTAATTCTAAAAATGTTAGACTAAAATTTAAAGAAGGTAAACAAAATAATTAAGTGTTTCCTACTCGCAAAAGGAAAACTTTTGTGAGCAAGTCCAAGTTTTGTTTTGCTATTTAATTGGTTTTATAACTCTCAACTATCTAGAGGATTAATTGTGGTGTACCTACTCTTACTTAAAAGATTAGCAAATTGAAATGGAAATAGGTCAGCCAAGTAGAACAGGCATTTAGAATCACCAATTTGAAAAACCATTACTGAAGCGAATAGATATTACAACATATTTGTCAGTGAGGGATGCTCGGAAGGATGAGAAAAGAAAAGAAAACAAAGAAGAAAAAAAAACTTGTGTTTTGTTTAGTATTAGTTATTTTAGCGGCAACAGAAATACATCGACTGTGAAAATTTTAACTCTCTAACAATGACGGTTTCGTTTAATACAGGCTGGTAACAAACGGACAGACAGACAAACAAACAGAGGGCTTAGTCCGAGCCTGCATTTTAAAACTCCCTACTCTCGAGCCGAGAGTCGTCTCTCGGATGTCCTTATATTTTTGTAAGAAGTAGAGAGAGAGATCCGAGAGACGACTCTCGGCTCGAAAGTAGGGAGTTTTAAAATGCAAGCTCGGACTAAGCCCTCAGTAGTCAGTAAGAGGATCCGTTTTACTCTTTCGATACGAAACCCTAAAAAGTATTGAATCAATCCCTACACAGTATTAGACAGTTTAGGTTGAATAAGAACAGCCCATTCGGGCTTTGGAAGAGTACTTCAAACAGTAGAAAGGTCGTAGGTAGGTCGATGATCATGATGATGAAGTATAGGTGTAGTTACTAGGCAGTTAGCACCAATGTACGCGTTGCGAAATGTTACTCAATAAAAGATAAACGTTGTGTAGGAGCGCCTTAACCCACTCATGCGGATTAATTTACGACTTTTGAGAACGAAAGCGCCAATTTTAAGCGGGAAATATTTTTTGTTAGTCTGTTTCTAACTACAGTCTGCAGTAGAATCACTTTCGGAAATAAAATACTTATAACCTAAGTATGAGTAATTAAAAAAACTGAAACAAGGAGTTTAGCAGAAAATATAATACTAGAATATATGGAACAGCTGGTTTTGTTCAGTCTTTAAGTAATAAGTAATAAAGCTTTCGGAGAAGTTTCAAATGTCTATCAATACGTTTTCATAAGAAACCGAACTCTTATGAAAACTTATTGATAGACATTTGAAACTTTTCCGAGGCTTTATTGAAAGAAATTTATGTTGGTAGGTAAATTAAATTAATGCTTTGAATTAAGAAATAAGAATACCACCAAAACACTTTATAGGACTTTTGCAATTTTATACGTCAAAACAAAATTTACCAAGATATGTTTGGGACATACACCAATCAATGGGTGTTTAACGACACCCGGCACCGATACGACACCTTCTTAAATGATTCCGATATATCTCTGGGTTGATGAAGAATATCAGTTCAAACTCGGTGTGAAAGCTTACTAAATCCTACAAATAAGTATTTTATACGCGAAAGTTTGTATGGATGGATGAGTGGATGTATGTTTGTTACTCTTTCACACAAAAACTACAGAATAGATTTTAATGTAACATTAGGTACAATAATATAGTATATACATCAAAATAATACATACGCTACGTATAAATATTTTTCAAAATATAACTATAGTGACGAGTGGAAGGCCTTGGGGGAGACCTTTGCCCAGCAGTGGGACGAGATAGGTTAGAGAAAAAAAAAAAACTATAGTGAGACGAAGTCGCGGGCACCATCTAGTGCATGACAAAGCTCTTCGATGAAATCGTGTCGGTATCGTATCGTATGCAATAAAATAAAGCCAGTAGAAATAAAATGGTGTATGTTCACTAGTGGAACGTCTGATTTTTTACTCAGGTTTCAACCATTAGGTTATTGAGTTATTTTTTAATTAACTTAATTATCTAGAGTTGAAAACCTGATTCCATAAGGTCTGGAACTTTACGGATATAATTAACTAGATTTCATAACTTGCATTATAGTAAATTTAATTTCATAAAAGGTCTGCAAGTTAAGTTTTAACAAAATGAGTGAGTTTATAAATTATTTTCAGTAATAATTTTACTTTTCTAGAGTCTCCTGAACATTTAATTACACTCATATCTACCTAGGTTTTTCTATAAGTACATACATAATATAGAAATCAAAATAAGTTATTTTATTTTATAATCTTTCTTCAATTTGGGTCTAGATAGTGTTGTGTATGAATATTAATTTATTTTTATATTGCATCAAAATTGAGAGAGACGAAGATACTTTTTTTTGTAAATTAATAGTAACGCTGTCTTTACAAATATGTAGAGTTTCCTCATAATTATTACTTTTTTTCGTGTACTTAATTGTTATTTTTATAAAGAATCTTTCTATGGCTGTTTTATGTACTAACCATTTTAACAGCAAATGTGAACAATATTAATATCTTTTAGTGCACGACTTTCGTGGTATGCAAACTATTTTAAATAACCTTTGTTTATTTTCGTTCTGAGCAATTTTAAGGGCAATGTATAATGTATGCTGCTACAGTAAATCATATTTATATATTATTTAAAGAAATACTATAATGGTTGACTACATTTAAGACTAATATTTTAAGATCGCGGGAAACACCTGAGTAAGAAAAGCTCAAAACAGAAAACGCTGGCAAAGTCAAAGTCAAAACTGCTTTATTCAGTAAAATCACAAGGATCATTTAGAATAGTCTTACATACATGGCATGGAATGAAGGAGGCCTATACCCCGCAGTGTGTGTTACCAGGCTGAAGTACTTAGTAAAGAAATACTAACTTTTATATTCAATGGAAAGCTGATATTTGCTAGTCGATTGAACAAGGATAGTGTAGCTCATACCTAATATTTAATGCAAGAGTTTGTAGGGTCGGATGGAAGGATGTATGTTTGCTATTCCACGCAAAAACTAATGTATGAATTTTAATGAAACTTTACAATAATATAGCTTATACATCAGAATAATTCATAGGCTATAATTTCCATACATATTTTGTGAATTATATAAAATATAATGATAATAAGACGAAGTCGCGGACGCCAGCTAGTAAGTAATACGTAAGAAGTAGAGGCATTTCGAATACATAAGCGTTACCAGTAGACACGTGTGCCGGGTGTGGGCAGATCGGACATAACAGGTGATGTCATTACCTTACTTCGTAATCTTTGTCACTTTTGGCGCTGGGAGACTCGCACTTACTCATAAGGTCTCAATGACACATTGCTCTATAATCTCAAGTTATGCAAGCCGACCGGTCCTTTGCTTACAACAGATTCATTCAAAATCAGCTGGACCTGTTTACCAAGCTATAGGCGGTGATACTTACTGTAGTTGCCAGGATTATCATTTTCGATAACAATCATTATAATAACCGAACTGCATATCCGTTGACTCGCAAATGCCCTTGGCGAAGCCTTACAAAACTGAACGATTACTACGTCGCACTGGTTTCTTAATCACACGTTTAGCACTTCACTGTTTTTCAGTCACCTGTTAATGTTATTGTATGAGATATTGTTGTCGGTAGGTAGTGGCGCGTGAGTG
Organism: Ecliptopera silaceata; assembly: GCA_932527185.1. Lineage (NCBI taxonomy): Eukaryota > Metazoa > Arthropoda > Insecta > Lepidoptera > Geometridae > Ecliptopera > Ecliptopera silaceata. Next base: position 5,658,977 of record OW052193.1, on the reverse strand, counting down.
CGCAGGCGCGGTGAGGTACTGGCCGCGTGAGTGCCGGAGGTGCGGAGTCGCGGCAGGTTGCGAGGGAGCCCTCTCCTCCCGCCGCCCGCGCGCCAAGGCTGCCCTCTGCGCCCGCGCCGGCAGCGCAGCCCGCACAGTGACGTGACGACAGCGTGCCCATTTATGTCTTTGGACATGGTTGACGGCCACCGCGGCCATATGGCGTCTTGCGGTCCTCGCGATTAACGTTTTTTCAATGGAATTCCGTAATGGTAGGTGGCGAATCGCACCAAGGTGTGGGAAATCATAAAGACTTCGCGCGATTCTGTGGAATGTTGCGGTGCAACAAAGCAAAGGCTCTGACAAAAAATACTCTAATTTTATTGCTGCATCATTACCCTCATGGGCGCTCAAGTCATTTATTTAGATGTCATTCCGGATCATAAAACTTGGTAGTAAACAAGATTACTATGGTATAAATAAACTAGTATGTAGGTAAGTTTCACAACTTGCTATTAGTGTCTAACAGATAAAATACACTGATGAAACCTTCTAACCGCTACCATTTGGAAGTCATTTGCGTGGCTAAATAAGGAAATGATCATAATATCTGTGATCATATTAACATAATAATATGTCATTCATATTCGAACATGAATACAATTACCGATAGTTATACCGTTGTGAATCAAAGTTACTTGGTCCTCGAACAGATTCCATATAAGGAAATCTTTCTTAGATGCTGTATGTTGGAGGAGACAGGAAAACATTTTATTATTAATTATTATTTTATTTATTTATTTTTATATATCATATCATATATCATTACGATGTTATATGATGTAGCATTATTAATTCTTGAACTATTTTATATAAGTTCCGGGATAACAGAATAATAAAGAAATCTCTAAAAATATGGTATTTCAATATAGGAAAAGCTTTACTCTTGTATCGTACTTACTAATCTAACTTTTAATATGTTATTTTTTCGAACAAGCAGACTGCCTACCTGATGTTATGTAGTATCTTTTTTTAACAATACATTGCTTCAACATGTCCATTAAGAATACCATCCACTTTTGTCCCAAAAACCATCAAAATATAAGTAAGAATAAACGGGACGCGGGCAGCTACCGGCTACTTAACTTTGCTAGTTTGTTTTAATAGTTCATAATTTATATTTTAATAGATAAATAATAACATACACGATACGACTCGTGAGCATCTGCGGAACAGTAAAATTAGATCCAAGGGTCGCGAGGTTTTAAATTGATGCGGGTTCGGTCAAGCGAGACCTTTTATGTTAAAGAGAATTTTGTCGATTAGGAATTCTTTGGAACATTCATCGCTTTTGAACGGCCGACTGACATTTTTATGAGGGTTTTATTCACCTTAATTGAACAATTTTGCAATGCTTGAATCGCAGGATCGGTTTAGGCTTTGAGAATTCAGTTTTTATAATTGATTTTTTTTATGAGAGAAATCAATAAAATCGATGTCTGATAATGTAAATTGTTTGTACTATAATGAACTCTCCGAAAAAATTGATAAAGATTAAAAAAGAGAAGCAGTTATTGTGTTGTATAAATCAAGGGCATGACTTCTTTCACGACTTTTAACTCTTGTGGATTTGGACTTGGCCGTCAAAAACTGTAACAACTGTCCAATTTTGTAACGTTACAATTAAACAGTGAATATTTTCTTTCTTATACTAAAAATCCTTACTCTTTAACAATATAAGTAAGTACTTTCAACACTTTCAGATTATCATCTTGCATTTTTCAGTTGAAATTTCAATATGTCAAAACTATTCGAGTCGGAAATAGTAAAACTTCGATTGAATTTTCATGTCTAAACAGGGCGCAGGTGAAACAGCGACGGAGGAAACATTTTCAATTATGAGAAATGGAATTGGTGTGCAGCTTGTACCATTTAAAATGTATGAGGAGGTAAACCACGTTTGCAACCATAGTTCATACTAGATTTTATCTCCAGTTTCACTTGTAGGAGCAAAACGATCCTGATTAAGTATTTGATTGTTATATGTGAAAACATGGCCCTTATAAGGCGTCGATAAAGTCATTTTAGTCTTAGGTCTCACATAAACTTTATTTTTACGTCAATTTACAAAATGTACATCGCACCAGGACATCTTTTTTCATTGACAGTTCTGTTTAGAAGAGACAGCTAATACATCTATTTTTATAAAGAACGTCTTTTACAACAGAGTATAAATGCAATTGCCACACTGACGTGGAACAAAGATATGGTTAAAATATAGTAAGCTTTCATTTGAGAATTTCATTTTTTTTTGGACACTTTTCAAGGACTGTAAACCTACCTTAAAAGTTTTTATGTTCTACGTATAATTATTGGCAGATATCAAATATCAAAATACTTAATATAGGGTCTCTTTGACTTATAAAAGAATAATAATGTAGTCTTCTGAGTTTTGACAGGTATAGGTACCTAATGTAAAAAATACAGAAGGGGTAATATTTTATGAATTTAAAATGAAACAACGCAACAAGGGATCTGCTTCACTATAGTAAGCATAAGACGGTAGCTTTTAGGGGCAGCTTTCGATACCAGGCAACCAAGTGCTGGAATAATATTCCACCGCCACTCCGACTATTAAAATCAAAATAAATTCACTTTTAGAAAACGTTATAAATTATTGTTGATGAATCAACAAAAAACTGGGTTGTCTGGTATCGGTAGCTATAGCGCACCCTTTACATGCTGATTTCATTGGTTGATATGACTTTTGACATTTTATTATATTACGCTTTGACATTCATAATTTGATCACTGACTTATATTATTTATTGACAGGATTTATCCACATAACAAACACGCACACGTAATTACAAGCTTCCCTCTGTGATAACCAGACTCTTAAGAGACTGGGAGAATCATGGAAGCTTGCTGATCACACTCACACCCTTTTGCGAACATCACTCACACAGACACAATACCTACTCTCACAGGGTTTAACGACAGGAAAATGGTTTCGGCAGAATATCAGTGTCTGCTGCCACAACAGTAGATTTTAATGCTGAGTCGAGGCCATTTTGCCATTGTAGCACACATAATTCATTTTTATTTTTTTTTATTATGATTCAATTATTGTTATTTTTATTATTATTATTTTTTTATTTTTAATTGCAAAATGTATTATTAATTAATTTTTTTGTCTTTTGTTTAATCTTTTTTTAAAGAACATTGCCCAAACCTTGTACCAGATTGCGTCACAAGCTAATTATCATCAAAATTAATATTTTATTTATACGTGTACTTTGTTAATTTTTAACCCTCTTATTTAACCGGGTTTAGAAAATTAAAATTAATTATACATAACATGATTATCAATTTCCTACTTCCGAGTGCTTAGTCCGAGCTTGCATTTTAAAACTCCCGACTCTCGAGTCGAGAGTCGTTTTTCGGATATCCATACAAAAATACAAGGACATCCGAGAGACGACTGTCGACTCGAGAGTAGGGAGTTTTAAAATGCAAGTTCAGACTAAGCCTTCCGCACGTCAACTATTTTGTTCCGATCCCAGCTGTCACCTATTTTCGTGAGTGGACATTGAGCATAAAAATCTTGTTTGTCAAGTAAGCTTTAGCTGAGAAGGCAAATATGATATAAAATAAAATACATTTTTAAATATTTTGAAATCCGGTTAAACATTGAAAAAAATATTGTTGGTAGCGAAAAGGTAAATAAAAATTAGGGCTTTGAGAGTAAATTCAAATTGATGCAAGTTGGTACAGATTCCCATAGCCCATTGGGCATTGTCCTTTATGAAATTGTATTTTGATTATTATTTTTTTTGTGTGGCAAATAAATATATGTCTATGTCTATGTCTACAACGCGTCTTTCCACTTTGGATCGCTATAACTCCGCTTCGTCTCTAAACAACGGTCCTTATAACTAAGTATTTAAAACGTTACATTTGGCCCGGCTATCACTATAGTAGGTAAATGTAAAAGTTTTATGAAGACTTGTCTCAAGAAAAGTAGCCAGACTCTCTGTATCAGTATTATTATGTTTAATAGCAGCTCGCTCGTTACCCTACCGTGTCGGGTAACTGAATTGTGAATTGCAATTTATTGCCTTTGCGCTGTTGTTATTTATAATTTATAAGATATGATTAGCATACGCCGTGTCTGTACCGTCGGCGCACCCTTTATAAACAAATTAGCTTGAGTTATGCTGATGAAAAGTATCTCTATCTTGAAGAAAGTCGACTTTGTTCAACAGAAAAAAGATTGCATTAAAATATTGAATAAATGAACGAATAACTAAATGAATGAATGAAGGATCGAACGGGTGGACGGACGAACGAAATGTTTTGCTGTAATGTAACCTATAAAATATAAATATTGTGTTACAACCAAAAACTTGTCACAAAAAACAAAACCAGGAATAAATACAGTGAAGCTCTTTCGCAAGAAGATAAGAAGATCTAAGTACTACAACTTACATGGCTACAACATTGAAATAAAAAAGATTGATTTATTTCAACCAAAAAATTGTTAAGCAAAACAAAACACTAAACCAAATTCCCGGATTTGTAAGTCCGTAGCCTGCGGTTGTTCAAGCCAAGAAAAGACATGCTTCAATGTCCATTATCTTAATGCTAACCGACACGACACATTATAGTAAGATTATCTAATAAATAAGAAAGCGATTCTTTCGTTACTTTTATAACTTTTGATAACACAACACTGAAACTCCAATCCTTGTTTCCAATCCAATGTATCTAATCTTTGTTATTATAGGAAAATGCCATGAATTTGACATTCACTCTCAATCACTAGAGAGTCGTTTTCAAAACGAATCGGTGATTTTTTTTACCGACTTTCCATATCTAATACGAACACATGATAGCTTTTTTTTAACTTGTAGATATATTATGAACCTATTTTGACGATTCTTTTTTATTTGAAAACTGGTACTTCTCATGTGTATGTAATATTTTTTAAAAGCACTTGATGTTCAATATAAAACCTATCTGACCAGTCGCTAGTGTGAAAACGCCTAATGAAACCTGCTGGGCAATACAAATAAAGGCTATACCTATTGAACATCTCCTGTCGTTTCTTGTCTTTCTCTAGCCATTCTCAGCTCCTTAGCCATTCTAGGGACAAGCTGTCTTCCACTCGGTATGTACGTGATTGGCTTAAAAATACGAGCCCGAAGCATTTCCGTGGTTACGTATTGTACTTTGAAAGGGGCTTGTTTTGCGAAACTGAATTCTACTAAAAAGTGGTACAATTGCAGTCTAGAAAGCATTTTTGGACATTATTCAGTTTTGACTCGGATAGTGAAATCTATAAATTGATATTCTAATGACTTATTTCATGTATCTACAACAATTCGGTATATTGACTTGAACGCGATGTGTGAAATTTCTCTAAATTACGTATGTATTAATTTAATCATCACAAAAGTCACTTAGGTTCCCGTTCTGTGACGTACCGATTGGCAAAATAATGATTACTAAACCCCTAACCCCTAGGTAAGCTTATAAGCGAAAGCTTACTTACAGCCCGTTCACACTAGTCGTAAGTCGTCTAAGACTAAAAGTCGAAAGTCTGATTTACCTGTAAATCGCGTCTCATCCAATGTGAACTGCTCCATATAAAGTGTATGGTTACCAGAGCATTCGACTTTTAGTCTTATGTGACTTACGACTAGTGTGAACCGGCTGTTAGTTAGAATAATTTTTATTACGTTTGTTCGTTGCTTTTCTGAACTGCTGATTTTACAGCGTGGTATGATATGACAGCAAAGATCCATTAGTCAGCCAAAACACTTATGAACTAGTGCCAATTTTTTTTATCAAAGATAGATCTTTGATAAACAGCTAATGGATAAATAAAATTTTTTGTTTAATTAGTTAAAGTTAGAAAAATCACCCAAAAAAACAAATTAGTTATTTTGTTGTATTTGTTTAGTATAATATCCGGTTGTAAGGGATATTTAGAATAAACTCTTTATTTTCTTTACCTAAAGAAACTACACTGAAAAGTTTTGATTTCAGAGTTTCCAACAATCTGTTTTCCAGAACTTGAAATACAACAGAATATCTCATTTTCATAATGTCTTAAGTTAGTTGACGACATAATTAGAGGATTTGAAGAAAAATTGTGCCACTCTACATCTGCATAAAGATTTCAGTAAAAGCTTAAGAAACCGGAATACTGCAGGCGATTTTTTGAACAATTTAACTTATGGTCTAGTCGAAGCGACGCGTGACCCGAGGGCTGGTGAGTATCTGGCCCAGCGTATCAGCATTGCTATTCAGCGCGGCAATGCAGCCAGTTTCTTGGGTAAGCTTCCGAATGGTACTGATTTGGATCATTTGAACTATCGATAGATCGTTTGAAACGGTCTGTAGATAGCTCAACTGTTTCTTATGTATTTTATATGCCTATGTACATTTTGTAAATACTGTAATAGTCGTAAGTTTGTTTGTGAATAAATTATAGATTTAAAGTTGAGTACCAAATAACGTTTTGAAGCTAAAGTTTTATCTACTAAACAGGGTTTTCTATCGAATCGGAAGCGAATCATTTGCTCGCGGGAAATTGTTTCGAAAATGGAAACTTGTTGAAGTCGGTTGTTGCACTTGAGCCGGTAATTAGTTTTGGATTGGTGGCGGCTGAAAGTGGGGCAAAAATCACAATCCCGTTCATTATAATGGATTTAGCGAGTTGTCGGCCCAGCTCGGACACTTGAATTAATGAGACTTCTCCAAATCCTGAAAAGCTGGCACTTTTCAGGAAGTTAAAATGAATCGCAATCGCAGATAACTTGTGCCACTTTCTTGCTCTTTTTAAGATAATATGGACTTAGCAGCTGGCCCACCGGTCGTCAAGTTGGCCCCTGTACATAATCCCGCATTGCCTCACCGAGAAGATATGATGAAATAGGTACCTACACATGTCGATCCAAATAGAGTCAAGGCAGAACAGATTTAGTACGTTTTGAAACATTGTTAAGTGACTATGTACATCAACAGTGGTATATGTATCTATAATTCATGAAATAAATGACTGCTACTGCAGGATTAACACATCTAAAGTAGGTTAGGTACTCTACATAAATTACAACCAACTCAGCGATTAAGAAGAAAAAACTTTCTTGTCGGTACAGCTGTGATACAGAATAAAACAGTAACAAACATCGAAACCTAGGCGTGTCGACACGCTGATGGATGAAAAGCGTTTATATTGAAAAATAGTGCCTGCTGGTGTTACGAAAGCAAGTGACGACGGCGCCGGTAGAACTACCGCGACAGGCGTTTGTGGGATTACAGCGCCTTTGAAACCCCTGCAAATCAAATAAGGCCACATTTCCATATGTGGGGAACTACTGATAACACGAAAACACGAGCGTGTGCCTATTTGCGACAGAGTGTTTTTGGTTGGTTGGTTATATTCTTTTTTTGTGTTCAATTTTGTACGGAATATCGTAGAGGTTTATGGTTTTGGGCTATGTAATATCTTCAAATGTATAGGAGTGTATTGGTGAGAGGAAAAAGCCGGTTTTTATTATTTATTACTCTTTCACTTTTTGGTAGCGAGTATTAACTTGATAGGTAACCCATATTATAAGCTGCTTGTTTACAATAAAATTTAATGTAGATATATAACCTTAATAGGTTTTTAATGATTTGGGTACTAAAACTACGTGTCAAATCAAACATATTTTCAATCCTTTCAAATTCGAATTTCTATTTATAGCAGCATTAATGTTAAAGCTATTTCACGCTTTTTAAAAAAAATTGGCACCACATTTATACCTAAGTACGCTTAAAATAAAAGTTAGCTTCAAATATGGTAGCAACAAAAGAAACAACATTTTTGTGTATTAAAACTTGTAGGTACTACTTACTTTTAAAAGTAAGAGCGTTTATTTACCTATCCACTAACTGCCCCAAGTACTTCTTGATTAGGTACAGAAAACTCTAAACAATATTCGTTTGAAATTAAAACAAAAACTATACTTACACATATAGATATAAATAGTCACGTGGAATGAAAAGAATGAATGAAGGGAGGAAGGGACCGGTATGGACCTTTGAAAAGAATTCAGCCATTACTATGTATTTATTTATTTTTTCAAGCCGCTTTAGTAATTTCTGCACACAATGTGAAGACAGTGCATTCACATCTAAGATTGAACAAAGTACGTGTAACGTCTAGACGAGCGCTGCAGTGTCGGCGGCGTCTGCAGACTGCACACAGCAATGCAGCTCGCAATCCGTCAAGAGATCGTTCCACTGCATCACTGCTCCTTGTTCACAGAGAAAATAACTTCTCAAATGCAAAACAACAAGGCCAACAAGCAATACGATACACAGAGAACGTTATTGATAGCGGCTGTAGTATGCTCCGTCATTTTGTCTGCAACCGAAACGAGCTACGTTGTTAGTCGGAGATGTATTGTACGTATTTTAGATGAGTTATTTCTCGAGTGAACTCCGTTTGTTTTGTAAATATAACGGACAAACACTGGTGCCCCTCGGCTCGTGCCCGCGCTAAGGGGAGGTAATAAAGGTGATACTTATGTGTATTTAACAAAGTTACCAGCACTGGTATAAAATGAGATTGTAGGAGCACATGGGTAGCTTGGCCGACTGCCACGAGACGGACTTACAGAAAATTTACTGGCCACAAAAATTTAGCTTCGCTACACTACGGCCTCTCCTTTGGGGTTCACCGGTTAGATTAAAGTTTTGTTAATATGGAAAGGCTGCTGCGGCACGAGCGTGCGATTTCCCATGAGATTAAAATGAGCACACATTTCTGATTCCGAGTAAAGCCCAACTTTCAGCAGAATGGTCAGCGATGATAAGAGAATTTGACGAGATCTGTGTGGAATAGATCACGCGACCCAACGTATGGGCCGCGATCACGAGGGCCTCTAATAATACTCCATTTTGAGACATATGAAATAGCTTTTGGAATTGTAAAAGTTCAATTGACTTCTGGGATTTCCCATAGCTCTGTGAAATGTTTGATCTCAATTATTCCTAAGATGTTTGAATTGATTTAGGTCTATTTTTTTGCCCCAAAGTTTCTTTAGTGATTTTTCACGGGGCCTTGTTAAACACTAAGGAGTGTTCCACATGACATGTATTATTCAAAGTGGTGAGCCGCGAGGAAAGCCTCTCGTTACGCTGCGCGCTGCACGCACACCCTAATGGCACCATTTGCTGAGATTGTTTCTTGGAGGGTGATGTCTGACTGGTGTCTACTGAGACAACTACTCATCACCCTAAAAACTATTTTTTTGCGAAGCCAGCTGAAAGTATTAAAACTTTGTTCTATGTTTCGAAAGCACCGATATTTTTTATCCATCTATCGCATAAACAAAAATAGTTTATAAACTGCAGCAAACAGTCAGCGTGACGATTGTCGAGCTAAAGTTAGCCTCTGGCAAAACTATACGGGTTAACACGGGCAAAAACACTGATCACTTCAAAACACATCCATAGTATTTTATAAATATCGTCTCTAATCAACAAAGACCAGAAGGAAGGCTATTCGCATAAACTCTGCAGGTGCCACTCCAGACAAATGAAGTGACAGAGAGCGCGATAGTTTTCTCACCAGCTGGTAATTAATCAAGGGGTGCCTCCGCAGACTATAAATCATCTATGCTGGACTCTAACGAGCGGTTTCGGCAGCTTTCATTTAACCAATAGCTCGACACTATTGAATGATGTAACTCCCGAGATCTGAATATTAAACTCATTATTTAAACTGTCTAATGGATAATAAAAATCCAAATAGTTTTTGTTAGATCATCTAAATATCCTCTTAGCTAGTTTTATTTATTACTTCTGAAGTATACTTTAAAATGTATAAATAACGTCCAGAGATAATGGACCTCTTAGCTGGCATATGTCAGTAAACAGTTTGGTCCGTAGCTTAGACTAGATTCTGCCTCAACTGAAGAACCAGCGTAAGTATTACAACTTGCATATGCTGACTTGAGGCCATTTTGCTACTCTTTAATTTTATTTTAAACATGTTAATTTTAAGTTAATTTTTTATTTTCATCTTTGTACCTACTATGTATAATGTTAATGTTAGAGTTGAAAATAAACACTTTGATTTGATTTTGATTATCAATTACCTTTAACATAATTGCTCTTATCACTGAGACTAGCTTATGATAGATAACAATGGAGATAAACTCATAACAAAAGATTTCACGAACTAGTGTAGCGGTCGGTAACTAAGCAACAATAAAAGACAAGTCAAGCACAACTTTGGCGAACAATTCGGCTCGGGTCCAAATTATTAATTTGTGGTGCAGTGTCGCCCTACGCTGCGAGCGTCAATGGGGGCCTGTGACGAGCGCAATGCGGTCAGGCTCACCAAATGAACGCTGCAAACGTTACTTTGTTAACCTACGCGATGAAACCTACTTTGCTCGCAATTTTGCTGCGTCAAAGTTTTCAACTGTTCAAAATTTTTCATCTATACTTATAATAAATCTTTAGAGAGGTCAATTCTGTACATGAAATATATTTTCAAAATAACATGATCGATAATGGTGATTAATGATCGATACTGATGCCAAAAATGCAAACAGTACAATTTTTGTCTGCCTGTCTGTCTGTATGTATGTTCCTTATAGAAAGTCTTAAATATTGATCAAATTTGATGTAGAATAATGATCTCGTGTGCTACGGTCCAAAAAAGTTTATTAAAACATTGGCGATAAACACTTCTAGGTACAAAACAGGCTAGAAATAACTGTTTCATAGAAAAATGTTGTAGCTTTACCTAAATAAATATTGCAAAATCTAATTCCTGATGAAAATCACCGCGTCGTAGTAAGGTACAAAGTTGTAGCACATTGCAGTGTGGTGGTGAAAAAGTTTTCAAAAATGTATACCGATATTACGTAGCATGCTACGTCGTAGCAAAACATGTCTCACGTTTCAGAACAGACAATTTCATAACACAACTGTGTTACAGCAGCAATATAAATAAATAATGAATATTTATGAACATTTGACACAACAATCTATTCACAAACTAAGCGGCGCTAAGCAAAACTTTGGGAACTAGATTGATATAAGTTTTTTATTATTATTTATATCTATTATTTATTAATTGCTTGGTGTTGCCATACAGTCGTCTTTATTGACACTTATTATTTGTTTTTTTTTTACTAGTGTTGGGGTTGTTTGGAGCTACTAGTGGAGATGATGATTAAAAGACGACTTGAATAATACTGTCATTTTATTGAGAAAATCGTCCTATTTATATAGTAGCCGAGCCTCGTCCGGCGCTGGAGGCAATACCTAGCGGAGAACGGCGGTCGGTATTTCGAGGCTCCTGATTGGCCGAGCGCGCGTTCCCTACAATATTGTTTCTTACAGCTAGCTTATTTTCTACTTATTTTAACCTAATTATCTATCCTACGTGTATATAATATTACTTACTTATTAATTATCTACCTAGCTATCCTACCTAACCGTATCTATATATTTGCCTTAACTAAATGAGAAAACCGAAATTATAATATTTATTTTGCTTAATAATTAAATACAATACTATGCTAATAATATTCTATGTACACTACATTATCCCCCTTCAAGTGAATCGTACCGTACGATGAACGACTCGTCCAGATCGCGTGACGTAAGGTTCCCGTTCCTGCCGCCGACTCGCGGATGGCGTAGGTGATGCTGCCGCGCTGTGATTGGTCGCCGCAGTCTCGGTACTGGCCGACGGTAGCTCGTGCGCAATCTCATTGTAGATGTAGGCAGGCTTCAAGCGATCCATGGAAACGACTGTGGTACGATTAGGTAGTTGTATCTGGTAGCATTTATTTCTTCTTTCGATGATTTTGTATGGGCCTTCATATGGTGGTGTAAGTGGTTTTCTGACTCTGTCGACGCGTAGGAAAACATGCGTACATGTAGCTAGATCCTTGTGTACGAATGGTGTGCGCTGTTGTTGTTGTTCTTGAGCGTGTGGCGCTAATGATGCCATTGTCTCCGTCAATTTTCGCACGAAGTCTTGTTCATTCTCCTTCCCGTTTGTAGGTGAGAAGAAATCTGCAGGAAGTCTTAGCGTCGATCCATAGGTGAGCAGGGCCGGACTCAGGTCGGTGTTTTTGTGAAGTGAGGCACGCAGTCCAAATAAAACGGTGTGGATTTCTTTGGTCCAGTTGCTGGTTGCTCCTCGTGCCATTAGTGCTGCTTTGAGTGTCCGGTGCCATCTCTCGATTTGTCCATTTGATTGAGGGTGGTAGCTTGTAGTACGTAGGCGTTCCACTCCCAATTTCTTCATAAGGGCTTGAAATAGCGTTGATTCGAATTGTCGTCCTTGATCTGTTGTGATGCGTAGTGGGCATCCAAATCTGCATATCCAGTGTTCGTATACTGCTCTGGCGACTGTTTCTGCGGTGATGTTTTGTACAGGGACGGCTTCAGGCCATTTTGTTCGGCGATCGATCATGGTTACGATGTACTGGTTTTCTTCGGATGGTAGAAGTGGTCCAACGATGTCGACGTGTACGTGGTCGAATCTTCCAGAGTCTTGAAAGTTTCCAAGTGGAGTGACAGTGTGGCGCGTCACTTTGCTTCTTTGACATCCAACGCAGGTACGTGTCCATTGCGCGACGTCAGTGTTCATACTAGGCCAGAAGTATCGTGATGTCATCTGTTTCCGTGTGCTTCGTATCCCGGGGTGGCTCAACTCGTGAAGTGCTTTGAACGCTGCTTCTCGAATAGATGTAGGTAGGTACGGTCTTGGTTTTCCGGTGGTCATCTCGCACGTTATAGGTAGTGTAACGCCTGGTAGATTCATCGTAGCAAATTTCAAGTTTGATTTTTTTCTGAGTATTTGTAGCTCGATGTCTTTTTGTTGATCCTCAGCCAGGCGATTGTAGTCGATTGATGAAGCGCAAGTTATTTCTTCGAGTCTTGAGAGCGTGTCAGCGACGGTATTTTCTTCTCCTTTTATGTACTTGATGTCTGTGCAGAACTGGCTGATGAACTGTAATTGACGGTCTCTTCGTGGTGTATCGCTGTTGCTTGGTGGTTTCTTCAAGGCGTACGTGAGTGGTCTGTGGTCGGTGTAGATCACGACGTCAAGTCCTTCGATGTAACGACGAAAATGTTTCACAGCGGTGTAGATCGCTAGAAGTTCGCGGTCGTACACGCTGTACTTCTGTTGAGCTTCGCTGAGTGTCTTCGAGTAGAATGCTATTGGTTTCAAAATGTTTTCTTGTTTCTGTTGTAGAACAGCTCCCATGCATTTGTCTGAGGCGTCCGTCATTATGTGCAGAGGTGCTCCGGGAACTGGATGTGACAATGTGGCCGCTTCCTTGATGCTGTCGCGACATTGTTTGAAGGCTTCCTCAGCTTCCGGCGTCCATATGATCGGTGTTTTGTCTTTTTTCTTCGTGTTATGTAGGTACTTGTTGAGTTTTCGTTGTTTTTCCGCTTGCTTAGGTAGTGTGTCTCGATAGAAATTCAACATTCCCAGGAATCTTCGTAATTCTTCTACTGTCTGTGGTTTAGGGAACGATGATATGGCTTCTGTCTTGTCTTCCGTGGGTTGTATGCCTTGTTCTGATACGATGTAGCCGAGGAAAGTAAGACACTTCTTGCCAAACTCGCATTTTTCTGTGGTTATGCTCAGCCCGTACTCTTCTAATCTTTTGAAAACTTCATGTAGGTGGCGCTTGTGTTCCGCTTCGTCCGATGAAAAAATTAGCAAGTCGTCGATGTAGGCGAAGGTGAAATCATCTAGTCCTCGGAGAGCTTGATGCATGAAGCGCTGGAACGTCTGTGCTGCATTGCGAAGTCCGAAAGTCATAGACTTAAATTCCCAAAGGCCAAAGGGCGTGGTTATGGCTGATTTCTGTATGTCTTCCTTGCTTGCCATAGGTATCCAGTAGTAGGCTTTCTTGATATCGATCTTCGAAAATATTTTCTTTCCATGTAGTCTGAACGTGAAGTCCTGTATTCTTGGTATGGGGTACCGGTCCGGAGTTGTCATAGCGTTGAGGCGTCGATAATCTCCGCAGACTCGTAGTTGCCCGTTCTTCTTCTTCACAATGTGCATAGGATTTGCCCAGGGACTGCTTGATGGTTGACAGATGCCCATTTCTGCCAGTCGCTCGAATTCCTTCTTCGCTTCGATGTACATGTCCGGTGGTAGCGGTCGTGGCTTCACGTGTATAGGTGGTCCAGTGGTGTCTAGGTGGTGTGTGACGTCATGCGATGCTGCCTTCTTCATCGACATGGGTTTCTGAATGTCCGGGTATTTCTTTAAAATTTCCGCGTAGGGATGGTTCTCATTGATGACATGGATAGTTGTTTCTTCCTCGCTGTAGGTGGAGAGGGTCTTGATAGATAGCCTGGTCAGCCCGTCTATCAGTCTTCCTCCTTTTAGGTCCACCAGGATATTGTGGTGTCGCAGGAAATCGGCTCCGATGATAGATCGTTTGACGTCGGCGATCACGAAAGTCCACGTGTAGTTACGTCGTAGGCCCAGGTTCAGTTGTAGTGTCTTCTCTCCGTAGGTATGTATGCAACTTCCATTTGCGGCGTAAAGCTTGAGTTCTGACGGGGTTGACTTCTTCATCTTCACTGCGATGACTGAGATTTCGGCGCCGGTATCGATGAGAAAACGTTCACCACTTTGACGGTCGGTGACGCTTAGGCGGTTCATCTTGTAGCTGTTGACATCGGTGCCCGCCGTACGCGATGTCTCTTCTAGTTTTCCGACGGCTTAGTTTCCTTCCATGCGCACGGTGATTCACATCTTCTTGCTTGTTTCCTGAATCTGAAGTGATAGCGACATAACCAATCTGGGTCCGTTGGTTTTCGCTCGCTCCCATTGGTTGATTTCGAACGTGAACGCCCGCGCCAGTGGTGAGCGGGACGGCGATACGTTTGTCTCCCTCGTAGCTCAGCGACTTCCAGGGTGAGTTTCTCGATCTGTTTTGAAAGCAACTCGAACTGTGGACTTGTGGTGTGGTTCAGCGTGGATATTGCCGCGATTTGTGGTTCCATGTGTTCAGTCATTTTGTCCGCCATGGTAGCCAGTGTGTTCAGCGATGACTCTTCGTTGACTGACAGTACGGCCCGCACAGAGGTAGGCAGCTGATTAAGCCATAAAACCTTCAGTGCGTCGTCCTTGACCATGCTGCCGCCGAGGTCCCTCATCTTTCGGAGTAGCTGGCTTGGCTTCTGGTCTCCTAGCTCTTGTCCGCTCAGTAGTTTTTGTAATTGTTTAGCTTCTGATTCTTGATACACGGAGAGTAAACGGTTCTTCAAAGCGAGGTATTTGCCCACCGATGGTGGGTTCAGTAGGATGTCTCCGATTTGTTGTACATCGGTCTGCTGCAATACGCTTAGCACGTAACGGAATTTCTGATCATCTCCAATCTTCGAAGGTTCTATGAGGGCTTCGAACTGCGCGAACCATAATCTCGGATATTCCCTCCAGAAAGGTAGTATCCTCGATTGAATGGACACGGGGAATATGTCTGCTCCGATCCCAAACGTCGTCTTCTCTTCAGTGTCTGAAGGCTGCGAGTGCTGCTGCGGGGTCACCATTGTTGGGGTTGTTTGGAGCTACTAGTGGAGATGATGATTAAAAGACGACTTGAATAATACTGTCATTTTATTGAGAAAATCGTCCTATTTATATAGTAGCCGAGCCTCGTCCGGCGCTGGAGGCAATACCTAGCGGAGAACGGCGGTCGGTATTTCGAGGCTCCTGATTGGCCGAGCGCGCGTTCCCTACAATATTGTTTCTTACAGCTAGCTTATTTTCTACTTATTTTAACCTAATTATCTATCCTACGTGTATATAATATTACTTACTTATTAATTATCTACCTAGCTATCCTACCTAACCGTATCTATATATTTGCCTTAACTAAATGAGAAAACCGAAATTATAATATTTATTTTGCTTAATAATTAAATACAATACTATGCTAATAATATTCTATGTACACTACACTAGTTTCCGCCTCCGATTTTGCATGTAGCAAATAAGTTTAAATATAGTCTCAATTAACAAAAACGTATAAGAAGTTAATAGATATTTGTTTTAAAACCGATTGTTTTCCATGAAAATAAATTAAAACAATGAAATGCTAGACAACTGGCATAAGAACTATGTTTATGCAGTTAATTATCGTAGGATATTAAAAACATAGTTCGTTGGTGTACATGTGAAAAGGCGCCACTAATAAGGCATATCCATGCCCGCAACAGACGTAGTCGCACCCCGCTTCAACACCTCAAGATAAATGATAAACACGGCGTTAGGCTTCGCAAAAGCGTTTACAGCCACGAAGCTTTTATTCAAATTGTTCGCGAATAAAATAAACAGGCGATGGTTTTATTTAAATACGCAAAGCAAATACTGCCGCTGCAGATAATATACGATCGCTAAACAAAATGGCAGTGTGATAAATACGGTACAGTTTGAACACGCCAAGTCTGCAACGGAGTATATGTAAGTATGTATACGTACGATTGACATACCTGTTTTTTTTATTTTCATTTTGTTTCACAATTTTAGGAAAACTTACAGCTAATAATAATTGCAATAATTGCTTGATAGCCAATTACAAGTTTCCACAAAAAACTAGTGAAAGATTAACATAGATTACAGTCTCGAGGTAGACGGAAAAAAGAAAACTATAAGTAAATAAATATTCGCGGACATTTCACACATCACACTCTAGCCCCAAACTAAGCAAAGCTTGTAATATAAAATACATACACAGACACATAACAAATACAATTTTTAATATTATGTTCATCACAAACATTTGCTCTGGGTGGCAATCGAGCCCACGACCCACATGGAACCTGCATGAAAGGCAAAGCTACCTACTGCTACCAACTGAACTGTGACGCCTATCACTGTTCAGTTGGTATACTAATGATCTTTGATCTGCTAAAATAATAGAGTTACTCTTCATGCTTCTTTCAGTAGTTTTTGTTAGTATTAGGTCTCAGAATGAAGAAACTAAGCATAAACATGTAAAACCACAACATATTTTGTGTTATTATTTACAAACATGGCAGCGAAATACGAATTTAAGAATATACGGTTTTAAAGATATAAGACATCAAAGATATTAAAATATTAAAAAAAAAAAAAAGTAAAGATATTAAACCCCAAACAGTGCTCCTAGCTCTCTGTCTTAAAATTCTGCCAAACAAAAATGCAGTAGAAAATACGGTACGCGATATAAAATAATAAATGGTATCCATTCATGCGGTGACTTTTGGCATTAATGAGGGAGCGTCTCGTTTTACATAAGGCAGGTAAGTTTTCATCCTTTTATTTCTACAGTCGAAAATCTAGGTACCTACATGATGTTTGTATTACACAACTGAATAGTGGAACAGGCAATCTGAAGACAAAATGATGTTTTAATAAACTTCAAATTAAATTATATGACGCAAACAAATATAGGTATAAACTTAAATTAAGTGTACAATTAAGATATCCTTTTTTGATAAAAGCGAAGGAAAAGAAATTCTTTGTTTTCTCGTGGTCTTGGTCCGGGCGTGGCACTGGGTCATTTTGGTCGCGTGGAACTGGCACCTAGAATCACCTAGTATATAAGACGAATCTTAATGATCCTTGTGATAATACTGAATAAACATTTATTTCATTTAGATTTTTTTGTTGCTAGACATAATTGATACAGAGTAGTTATCAAGAAGAAATGTCAATCGTAAATGTAACGTAATGGTAGCCCAAGATTCAGCAAAGTAGCGGTGAAACTTTATATTTTATTAAGCAAAGCTAGTATTGACGCGCAGTGTGAATCAACCACGCTACCGTCACGATACGTTTAAGATTAGGTACTATTAGTACTATACGTACCTTTACATGACCTTTATATAAAAATAATCGAAACCAGACAAATCTATTTAAAAATATATAATAATATCTATGTATTGAATAGCATCGATAAACGGTTTATAAGTCTTGATAACTTAAGATACTTGAGTTTCTAGAAATAAGTATAAAACACTTCACATAAGCTGCTTTGCCTCGCACTTTTTCTCAGAATCAAATAAACACGAAGAATAGCGCGAGTCGATATTAATATTTTTGCAGATAACTGTACAAAGAAATAAAATTGTATTGAAAGTGTGGAAAGACTTAAGCTATGCTTTTATAATTTTGTTTTGCTTGACGCCTGAAAGATATTTCTTCTGTGTTCTCTCTAGATTCCAAACCAAGGTCTTAACTTTTCTCACGGAAGACATCCGTTCAGATTTCTTAGTACTATAGATACCTAACCTACCTTGATATAAGGAACGTTACATATAGTATCAGTACAAACTAGCTTACCTAATAGTAACAACAATTTACAACTTTCTGTGTTGTTATTTATAAATACGTTTTTAATTGGTATTTTGCGTAAC
Source organism: Ecliptopera silaceata (assembly GCA_932527185.1). Taxonomy (NCBI): domain Eukaryota; kingdom Metazoa; phylum Arthropoda; class Insecta; order Lepidoptera; family Geometridae; genus Ecliptopera; species Ecliptopera silaceata. Next base: position 5,640,533 of record OW052193.1, on the reverse strand, counting down.
TTAACATTACGAATTTAATGAAAAGTGACAAAATAAAAACTTGGTTCGCGTAGCGATCCGAAACAGAGTTGTGACAAAACTTTAAAGAACGCAATTAAAAATAAACGCATCGCCGAGTTCGAGCGTCTGGTTTAGTGCAAAAGTTAGTTTTATTTAAATATTTAACTTCAAAATGATACTACAGTTTTTAGGTGTTTTAGCTGTAAACATTTATGTAGGAATACACAGTAAACATTTAGCTTAGAGTTAGGCAGAAATAGACGCGAACAGAAAAAGGTTTCTAGTTTATTCGGCAGTTAGAACTAAGGAGTGGAGAGACTAGAATTTTGAGGGCGGGTGTGTTTTCAAGGCAACTGAACAATTTGATATGAAGCCAGTCCATTACGAACGGGCACCGCGGGCAATGAGCCCACCACAACGTAAATGCTGTCGATTTGTCCGGCGGCCTCCGCGTTCCACTAAGCTAATGAGCCTTTACATAGAGGTACGGAAATCATTTCTCTTTGCTGCCCGAAATTTTCTGAAGAGCTACTTTTAGCGCGTTCGATGTTTTGTAGGATTTTGCAGAGCAGCGTAGCGTCTCCCTTCCCTTAGTATATTTTATGCCTTATTATATTTTTGTGGTAGACGATATATTTGTACCAAACATGTACTTGATTTGTTTTAACGTATATACGGAAATCTACATTTAACGCTATCAAACTTCAAACTTTAATTGCATTTATTCGATAAAATCACAAGGTTTACTTTGAAACGTCTTACAATCTACTAGGCTAGTCTTACTATCAAATCTTACATATTAGATAAAGGTTTCAAATCATTATTGGTTAAAAGAGTTTATACTCTCGTATAGTTCATACTTATATGAACTATACGAGAGTCTATTGGTAGTCGTAACTATGAGTATAAAGACTACTTGATCTGTACCTCTACCATGAGTTGTCACAGTAAAATCACCTGACTTTACTACAGTAGTTATATAAATATTAGTATTATGAATTTTAGTACCCAACTATCCGATAGAGGCGTGTACAAATCTTCATACATTTTTGAAGTGAAAACTTCTTTAGCGGCGCTGGGTGGGTAAAAACTTTCAAACTCGCGTCAGGGTCACGTGACGTCGAAAAAGCGTAAGATCTTATTTAATTTTTATACATTGCTCGTAAAACAAGAGACGACAAAAGAACACACTTGCGGTCACGCGACGTATGACTCAAACAATTAAATAGTGTTGTGGCGACATGACGTGACGATGACGTGGCGACATGACGTGACGTGACGATGACGACGAAGCCAACGAAGACACAGACACATTCGCGCTTGCGCGATGACGTGACGATGACGTGGCGACATGACGTGACGTGACGATGACGACGAAGCCAACGAAGACACAGACACATTCGCGCTTGCGCGAATGTGTCTGTGTCTTCGTTGGCTTCGTCGTCATCGTCACGTCACGTCGTGACTCGTCGTCAATGACGTGGCGACATGACGTGACGTGACGATGACGACGAAGCCAACGAAGACACAGACACATTCGCGCTTGCGCGAATGTGTCTGTGTCTTCGTTGTCTTCGTCGTTGTGTCACATTCGCGCTTGCGCGAATGTGACACAATGACATGACACAATCACGACTGTGGTTATATTTTTGAAGTGAAAACTTAAAAGTGAAAACACAACGTTAATATTGAAGTTTTCACTTCTGCCGGCACTCCCGGAGTGCTAGCTTTTTTTTAACTACAGACGCTAGCGAGTATATTATTTACAGTATAGTAAAAACTCATGGTAGAGCTACTGGATCGTGGTAGTACGTTCATAAATTTAGGCAGATGAAGATGTCCAGTGGGGAGATAAAAGCTCACGAGGCTTACAAGTCGCATTATTTATAGAAGGTGGAGAAATCTTTTTTAAATGAAACTCTTCTTGTCTTTGACCGTCTAGTTGAAGACATTGTTTTCGATTAAAATATATTCTTCGAGAAGGTATGAAAGATTTATCTTTTGTTTAAAGATGGTTTGTTTCATAAGTAAGAAGCTATACTTAACCAAGCTGAGTCAGGACCTGTTTGGTTGCATCCGACACAGAGCGAGATTATTCAGTGCCCATACTTACCCCTTAGTTGGGTACATGTACCTACCTACATTAGTTTAATTTTAGTATTTTTAAGGTCAATTTTTTTTTCCATGTTTTTTTGTATTTTTAAGGCTTTGTGTTGTGTGTTGGCCAAATAAATAATTATCTATCTATCTATCTATCTAAAGGTTGATAAGTTAAGATATACTTTGGTATTTTAGTAAATAGTCCGGTCCGTAAGGTTTACAACTTTTGACTTACGATGAAAATAAAGTAATGTTTTAAACGAATAGTTTTGGTATAGTTTGAAATAAAAAAACCTTGTAATTAAAATAATATACATTCCGCAGTAGACGTCTATTTCTCCTAAAAGTTTTTTATCCAAAGCAAAAAAGGCCCATTTAGACAGGGAGAGTTTCATAAAGTTTTTTAAAGCTTTGTAGACTAACTGTGTTGCTCCTGCCTCAAATACATATAAAATACTGACATAAAATACGAATGCAATATATTTCAGAATAGTGAATTTTGTGGACAAGCAAGGTGGCTAAAATATGATATATTCTGTCCTTTGTCCGCGAACTACCACAGTACATTCCTTAGATTCCAGCCCATTATTGATTTTTTGGTTCCTATTGAACTCGTTTACCTGTGTAGGATTTTTACTTTTTGCGTGTTACTAACCTATCTACTTCTTTATACAACTATGAGCCACAACTGTGACACGAAAAAGTGTTAAATCTCATGTGCTTAATTTAATTGTACTGGCATCCATACGTTTCAAGCCGGAAAACAGCAATTCAAGCATTATTGTTTTGCGACAGAAATAATTATATTCACGGACATTTTACACATCACACTCTAGTCCCAAAAAAAGTCTAGTCCCAAATAAGCAGAGCTTGTAGTACTATGGGAACTAGACAGCTGATATAATACCTACTTATATACATTTTTATTTACTTACAATAATAATGTAAAAAATAAACAATGAACTTAAAAAAAATAAACTTACTTAAAATACATAGTAACACCCAGACACAGAATATTTATGTTTATCATACAAAACATTTGCTCTGGGTGGGAATCGAACCCACGACCCACAGCATGGAAGGCAGAGCTACCAACTGAGCTGTGTCACTTGTCAAGATATGACATGTATGTGTTTATGATTGCAAATAAAATGTCCATATAGGGTAATTGGATCTGAAATAGTGACTGCTATTCTCCGAGGATTGACCCACGTCGCCTGTTACCTACAGGGTTTTATTATCTCTCGCCTATCGAATAATATTGATGGATTCTGAAACGAGTTTTGAATTGGATTTCCTTGTTGAGTGTAAATAAAAAAAAAACTTTTTATGTTCAACCTAAAAAACAAATTTACTTACGATAAATCGAAAGCTCCAACTTTGCTCAGTTTGTTGTTCGTTTTTAATTATTAGAGAAAGATTTTGAGAGTTTTGAGTGCGTGTTGTATTTTGTTAACGAAATAATCAGATAAATACCTGTAAAAAGAATAAAATACTTAACGGCCGGTTTCTGGAAATCCAAATCACGATTGATCCGAGTTTGACACATAGTAATTATTTGTTTCTTTCGTTGATTATCGTTCGAGAAACCGGCCGTAAGTGAACTCACCTAACTGCTTTGCAAAGCTGCCAGCAAAATTTAAAATTAACCCATTATAGCGGGTTTCTGAAAATGTCTTAATATATGGAAAAGGTGCCGTCGGCAGTGCAGGCTCTGCGGTTCAGATAAGTGCAGCGAAGCGAGGGGAATGCAGACGAATGATAGTTCTTCTTAAAGAGCCGGGTTATACCAACCCGCATATACTTATTATAATCATGCCAACAGTAGAATAAACAATTAACTGTGCTTCTACAGAATTTTAGAACCTGTACCTCTACCATGAGTTGTCACAGTAAAATCGCCTGACTTTACAGTAGTTACGTAAATATTAGTATTACGAATTTTAGTACCCTATTATCCGCTAGAGGCGCTGTACAAATCTTCATACATTTTTTTAACTACAGACGCTAGCGAGTATAGTATAGTAAAAACTCATGGTAGAGCTGCTGAAGTATTGTGTACCTACTTTACGTATGTACTACAACAATGAACATCACTAGTGTTGTGTAAGTAGTCATGCTTTTAGGTCGCTACGTCGAATCGGAACGATAGAAAATAAACCAAGACAGTGTCGTAAAGAAAATATAAGAACGGCCGCTCATGAATAGTAACTGAAATAACAAAAGAGCAATATCTCTAATACAAAATGTGGCATTTGAAAAAGAACTACGAAGTGAAATGCTGCCATAATACCTAAATCTAGACAAAACCATTTCATTATTTTTCTAATTATTAATAATTAATTAATTAGGCAATATAGGTATTTCTATACGAAAATGTTTAACGAACTTGGAAACTTGTTAACCAATATTCTTCCTCTTGCTTCGCTTACAAATAGGTAGTGCATTCCGAAATCGTAGTAGAATAAAACATTAACAGGTAAGTGGGAGCCTTAAATAGGGACTCAGATTGCGAGACTAATAAAATATGAATGCTGGGGAAGGAAATCCAGTGATCTCACAAAGCGAGTGTCTGTCTTTCCTCTTTGTGTCTATTGGAGGTTTTAAGGTGCACTTTTACTTATATTATTAAATAAATAATAATAAATAATGCTGAACAATCCACACATCATCTAGCCCCAAGCTAAGTAGAGCTTGTGTTATGGGTACTAGAATACTGACATACTTAATAAAATACATAACATAGATAGCCATTTTGCGTAACCATGTGTATGCTGAGGATCCATGTGCCTAGCTTACCTAGACAGTTTTAGGTCCCTATAAAATTCGGTGTTTTTTTGGTAAATTTTGATCTAGATTTTCAGATTGCACATATCCTGCACTGAATGACTGCATACTCAAAATCAAGTAGGTATCTTTAATGTGTTTGCTGGGGACATGCACATATTTTTTATGTGTTCCACCTTAACCATCATACTTCGTATGTATTTAGATCAATCAAGCCAAGCATCGTTTTAGTAATATAGTAATAATTAGTTATAAAATTGAGATGTTCGCTATAGAAAATACAATTGCTCACATTTGTGACTAACTTTTTTGAAAATTTAGTAAGTAATGTTTCAAAACAGATACCAGGTACGTTATATGCTTTAATATCAACTTGTACTTTTTGTTATCTAAGTTACCTGCCTTTTTATGAATAACTCAATACTTTAAAACTTTTGAAAATAAAAAAGTTTTTTAAATCATTGCTTCGGTGTTTTTTTTGTAACTAGCAACAGCTTATTATCTCAATGAAATGATTATATTTTTGCTGTAGGTACCTATTGCTTGTCCATTGCATTCATGTGCATTGTCTAACTAAACTAAACTAAAGTGTAGTTAGTTGCTTGCTAGGTATAAAGGTAAAACGGGGATGAAGTAAAAAACAGTTTTTCGTATTATCATTATCTTTTTATTAACAATAAAATGAACCGTGTGCGATACATAATCGTTACCAATTTACTTCCTGCACAAGCCTGTTTCAGTTACAAACGAACCTCATTTTATCTCATGTCCTTTCCTTGTAAAGAAACAGTTCTTTGTATGTGAGTTATAAAATGAACTACAACGCTTGGTCGCCCACTGGAAATGCAAACCTACATCGTACAAAGCACTTGTCCCGTCTCCATATATATAATTATTCAATAGCATAATGCATCTCTCTTATGTTTTATAATCGAGAAATCGTAAGAAGAAAATTTTATGGAATTATAATAACAATAAATAAATATTTTATTTACAGTTCAAAAATTTTATCGCCTATCTATTATCTTTGGGCGTTTAGGAAACAAACTGCATGATTTAAAACTAACTAATTTAACTCATTCGAGTGAAAGTTTCCGCGTAGATTCTAGCTATCTGTATAGATATGAAACACAAGTGCCTTGGTAATTATCTCGCCCGTCTACCGCTCACCACATTCGGTCTCCTGTCTTTCAAATTATATTAATTCTCAATGAAAACAGCTTATAAACACGTATCATAGATTCGAATATTTACAATTCTCTTATTCAACCTCCCGCTCCTTAACGTCTCACGATTTGGTACAATCTTATACTTACTGTAAATATTGAAATAAATCGCTTAATAAAATAATGTTGGCAGATAAACTTATGAAAGCGATAACCATATAATGTAAGGATATATCATACCACTTTTCGAAAGGGAACATAAAATTATTATTTTTTATATAAAGGGTGTAAGTACAAAACGTTATTTTAGACGACTGTCGTTTTACATATGAACAATCTTATTATCTTAAATATTATTTGGCAGTAGTGATCTTCATTTTCCAATGACGTCAATACCCGATTTACTCTACAATTCTTAAATTTATAGATCAATTAATTTAATTAAAATAATGACGAATTTCCTTTGAACTGATTCATAAAACGAGCAGAAGTATTTAATTATCAGGAACTACATAATTAATTAATTTGATTATAAATAACACAATGTACATTTTTAGGTAATAATTGTGATTGAATTTACTACTCCCCTAGACTGTAAAATCAATAAAAACTGTTAAATAATATGATTACAAAATTGATTATAATTAATGGTTCAAGTCTTCCGGGATATTATGATAATTAAAGCTCAAATTTAATGGATAAGGAAATATCCATCTCATTTTAAAAGTCACAACGTAAAAATCTTATAAATAGTACAATTTGGCCGTTCCTTTGGCACTATCGCATCAGTAACTACGCACGGATCATACATCAACACGACAAACGATACATTTTGTACACATTTCAAGATTATCAAACATGACGCCATTCAAAGTTCTGTAAACATCAGCAAAAGTAATAAACAATACTAAATTTCAATTCATAGAATCGATGAACATAATCGGTAGTACGAATAAGGTTACACCTAGGTACAAGCTAAGTAACCGAAAGCCCTTTCAGGGCGAAACGCGCAAACTGAAAGGTGAACTTTTACATTACCTCGTCACCGCACGCACTTCCTAAACACTCGATGTATCTAAACTTCTTTATAATTTAAAGATAATATTGTCTTTTCTTAATCTCACTCCACGACACTCGTCAAATATTAGCGAGTCGTATATACTACGTATATATAAATTTGATAAAGTTAATTCGTGTTTAAATATACCGTATTCATATTCGTAAAAACACTAATCATCGTTCGATCGAGTCACCGTGCCCACGCACGACACCGAACCACACTAAACTGACCTTTATCTACGTTACAGTACAATGCTTTGAGAGCTTTCGTTAGTACACGAGTGATAGTCTGTTGAGCTGGGGGGGCAGTGTTGGGGGCAGTGCGGGGGGCGTGCGGGGCGCGGGGGGCGCGGGCGGCGAGGCGCGCTGCTAGATGATGCTCTCGCGGTTCCGCTCGTTGTCCTCCTGCGAGCTGAGCGAGCTGCCGCCGCAGATCTGCATCTCTATCTCTTGCAGTCTGTTGGACAAAATATCATTGTTATTCTCAACACCTGGAAACTTTGATATGTTTGGTTGTATGAGGGTTTTTTCGAAAGTAGACTTCACGATATGGAGCTGGATTACTTCAATGGTTGAACAGCTTGAATCGTTGAAACTTTGAACTGCTGCATACATCTCGACACCTGTGATTAGAGTTACCTACCTTTCACTGCTATGATTATATTTGACTGACAATGACTATTCTTGAGTCATTCACGGACCACTGATTCTATCTGCCGTCATGACAGGCTCTCATTTTTAGGGATGCTCACCTTTGGTCCACCTCCCACTGCTGCTGGCTGAGCTTGGCCGACATGGCCGCGTTCTCCGTCTCGACGGTGTAGAGTCGCTCGCGCAGCCGCTTGATCTCGCACTCGAGCGCGTCGTGCTCTACGAGCGCGCCGGGCCGCGGCCCGCCTACCAGCCCGCCTGCCAGCCCGCCTGCCAGCCCGCCTGCGCCACCCGCCGCGCTCGACGACACCGACAGCACCGGCGATGACACGCGGTGCGGACTCACCGACGAACTGTAACAGAACCATCACCTTCACTGCACCATCCGATGTAAACCCAACTTTAGAAGTTACTTAATTTAAGGGGGTGAAATGTGGAGACCTCCAAAATGTGATGATTGATATTTTAGGTTTTGTGATTGATTCATATTTCCAGTTGCAGAAATGCAGACCGAAGTAAGGAAGTCCGCATCCGGCGCGGGCGCAGTCGGACCTAGGTTGCGAGTGGCAAATCTAGTAGTGCAGGTCTTCTACAAGTGTCAGATCGGGCCGCACGTTACCTATGCGTGTGGTAGGGAGGCGGGTGTGGGACGGCCAGCGAGGACTGGGGTCGCTCCTCGCTAGGCAGGCGGCGGCGCGCGGGGGCGGGAGCGGCGCGCGGGGCGGGGGCGGGGGCGTAGGCGAGGGCGGGAGGCTCCTCGCGCTCCGTCTCGTTCCCTGTGGACGGTCGGACTGTAGCAGCGCGTCTGTTACCTATATAGCTGGTCCCGGAAGGAAGGCGGGTGTGAGGCGTGCACCGGCGGCGGCGCCGGCGCCGCGGGCAGCAGCTCCATCTCCTCGAGCGACACGCGCCCGGCCGTCTCCACGAGCCCGGGCGTCGACTGGCACCGGCCCATTGCCACTGCACCCAAAACAAAAGCAACGACAACTAAATATACAAGCGGTATTTCAACAAGACGTAAGCCACTATGCGGCGACCTCACTTGTGAACACTTGCTTTATGGCCGGATATCCGAGACTTCCGGGAGCACTTCCAACTGGGTCAAAATATTGTAGCTTCATGCCTATGATTTTTCTAGTACATATCGCGAGAAGCTACAAGCTGATAAATATTTAACTAAATGTCTAACATGTTTCCGGCTGCTTCTACCGCTAGTCGGTTTACACACATCGAATACCGAAGTTGAAGTTACCTTTTTCGAGTGGCGCCTTCTTATACTTCTCGAGTCTCTTGACGGCGATGGCCTCGAGGCGCACCCTGGCGGCGGGGTACTCCTTGAGCACGTCCCACATGTCGGTCTTGCTGAGCACGAACAGGTCCGAGTAGCCGACGGAGCGCACCGATGCTGTCCGCCGGTTGCCTGTCGACGTGTCATCCACACACTCCGTGCCGACCGGCGCTCGGCCTCGGCGGGCGTCGTGGACCGTTCCGTTCGGAAATGTTCCGTACTCGGAAGGGCCCACTCTATAACTACGGGGAAGACCGAAGCGCCGGCGGCGGGACACGGTTTAAGGAAGTTTTCATTTCAAAGAAGCTAAATCGAATCTACCGAACAGATGAGAAGACATACACGCTGGGCTCATACCGGGGACACATAACGTTCGGTCAAACAATAAGAAGCCATGACTATGGGGCGATTGAACATTCGATCCATTCCAGAGATAAAGCTTTAAAGAAGATAAAATTAGACTAAGTAGATCTATCGAAATGTTAGTTAAGAAATCTGTAAAGAACTAAGCAGTTCTACGAGTCAAAGTAGCGCAGGGAATCATTGTCGGGTTCTCAAGAAAAAATAGTATCTTAAGAAAATCGATGACATAGGATCTTAAAAGTACGCTGGGAACGCTTAAAAATAAGGGGATACATGCACCAAGAGGTCACGCCAAATAATAAGAAAAACTCGGGGGGATGCAAAGCGATCGGGGACACTGCCTTCAATACATCCAAAAGGAAATAAAACTGAACGCAAAACAAAACATGACATTCAAGACGCTACGATTCCATGAGAAGAATCTAAAATCAAGCGACAAGAAAAATGTAACTCGAAATAAAAAGTAAAGCTTACCATAAGATCATGGTTCGAGTTACGAACAAAAAGAAAAAAAACCGTTTGAAGAAAGTCGAAAAACAATTTAGTAATCTAGAAATGTTATTAGAATTACAGAAAGAAATGTCCAAGCATTCCCTTAAATTAACACAAACCAGTTACCGATCCCTGAGCCAGACAGTCGTGGATAGTTAGTGAAGTAGAGTGCAACCTGACAGCTGGGTAAGGGAGGGTAACGCGCGTTCACAATGATGTCCCAAAACCTGTTGGTAGCGTCGCAGCCGCCCCTCGGCTCTGATTGCAGCGTCGCCTCGACATGTTTGCTTTTCAAAACTTTTACAAGAAAAATAAATAGAATAATAATGGCGTGGCGTCTCGGGCCGTGGAGATATTTACCAAGTTGTTTACCTGCCGTGCCCATGTTCAATATTGAAATTTCGCCAAAATAAGAACCCGCCTTTAATGTTGCTAGTACTGTCTTGCCGTTGTCGCCTACCACCTGCAGTTTCCCTCGGTTCACTATGTACATCTCCTTGCCGACTTCACCTGGGAAACACAATTCGCATTGAGTACGCCGAACTAAAAGCTTCCGGAAAATACTAAGTAATATATGAATATTACCTTTCCTGCAGATATAGTCCCCGGGCGAGAACAGCACTGGCCGTAGCCTTAGAACCAACTCACACAAAAACCCCGCTTCCGTGTTCTGAAAGATCTCCACCCTGCAACATTTTAGCATAAATTACTTATGAATCATCGCGGTCGCGGTCATCCTAAAAGTATACATTAAGTATCACCTGTACAGATTTAAAAATGTTCGCTAAAAGCGAGCTTCAGCTGAAAAACAGAAACACTCGGAAGAGCCATTTGGCGACAGAAATGTACGGATCGCATAAACGAACACTTATGCATAATTCATGGAAGTAAAAAGCGAATGTTTCTCTTTTTAATTATACAACACGGGATATTAAGCTTGAACTGCCACGCTGCATTAATGTGGCCGAATGACTAAGTATAAACAAACAATGGAAAGTATTTCTACAATTTCCATTTTGCTTTTGATGAATATTGAGATGCTCCGTCAAACTCTCAAACTCTTACAATGAAAAGTTTTTTATGGAAATGAGTCACGAGCTGGCAGATGGTCCTCATAAAGTTCAATTTCCTTTCCAATATCGCTGATGGACTTGGCCTACGTGACATTGTACACTACACACTTCAGGCACGTGAACAAATGCACTTAAATAAATAAATAATGCTGGACAATCCACACAACATCATCTAGCCTCCAAGCTAAGCAGAGCTTGTGTTATGGGTACTAGAAGACTGACATACTTAATACAATACATAGACAGATATTTTTTTTATTATACATATGATCATACTTGATTTTCTTTAGTGCTCTTTCTTGTCACCCGTATTTTATATGATTTAGTAGATATGAAACGAATCACGGAATATGTGACAAACCCTATGATTTACGTATCTACTTATTAGTCACATGCTACTGTCATTCAAAAAGCGCTACAGACTGTGACTCAAAAAATTCTAGCAGAGCGCTCGAATTAAGGACATAGATCCATTCAAAATTTAGTTTATTTTTAAGATTATGTGTAATATATTTTAGTTAGTAATTGTACCTATATTTTTACATTTTCTACTTAAGGTGACGGGTATAGCCAAATGCGTGTTTTTGGGGAAACCGAAAACTGTTTTCAGAAAAAGTGATAGCATGTGGAGTTGTGAAACTTATTATTTCCTATAACACATATATTGAACTAGTGTATTGTTACTCAAAATTTGTGCTCTTGGATATAGTTTACTTTTAAATGTAAGTTTAGTACCAACACCTTTTGCAAAAGTGTGGTTTAAGATCCCATTTTTTATGGGTTTGGCAGATTTGTTTGGTACCAAACTCAGCACAGCTATTCTTATGGTTCGTATCTTGTGACTCTAAAGAAAACATTTCTACATTAAGGTGTTTAAAGAAGAAGAAGAGTAGCGCCTTAGGAATTATAAGTGTTTGATTGCTGTGTGCTCGCAAATATACATAAGGCACTGCTTTAGAGTTTGACTATCCGAACTGTGCGCGGCTCATTATGTGTTTTGCGCCGTTGTCAGCATTTTTGTTGAAATTGAAATTGTGACGTTGCCACGCTGACTGTCTAGAGTTTAACCACCACGGCAAAAACTATGCCGTGTTACAAGTTTAACGTGTGTATAGATATAATAAATAAATAATAAACTTGGAAGTTATTGACATTTTTATTTATTATGAAAAATTTCACCCTACCCGTCGCCTTAAATGGCTTACTGCACGCGTTGGTTGAAACTGTAAGTGTAGTAAGAAACTGAAATAAATAAATAAACAAATAGGACGGGAAAACAGCAAGAAAGCCACTTGATTCAATTACCATTTTAGGGTATCGAATCATAAATAATTATATTTTACTAGTAAGTCTCCTTTATCTATGCAATAGCTATAAAAGGAGGGCGCTGACTTCTGAGACACAGGTTTAATCCTACTTCAGAGGTTAGATGTTTTTCTCTATAATGTGAGATACTCTAAATAAATTTTACGATTTTCCAATGACTCACAGATGAAATAGCAATGATCATAATGCTAGTAGTAGCTAAAAGCAGCAATCATGCCAAATCTTATCTAAGTTGTCTTATGAGAACGAACAATTTGAACTAAATGTAAACCACATTAGCAGCAGATGTTCGGATGCCCTTCTAATTTGCCTGATCCACTGACAAGTTCATTATCCTCAAAGTTTCGCAGTGTCTGTCCTTTATCATTGTCGCTAGCGAGTGATTACAGTCTGGCTACTCAGTCTCAAGACGTACACGACTTCAAAACTAAGTTCTACATTCCGTTTCCACAAAATTCTCAACTAACGAGAACACTGGTGGACTAGAGATAATAACCCTGCCTTGTAATTTTTAATTTAGGGAGACTTTTGCCCTGTAGAGTCCTACTGCCGGGCAAAGGCCACCCTTCCTTTCTCTAATCGTCTCTATTTATAAATATACAATTTAAACATATCTTTAAAACACACCAATTATTACAAAGGATAATCTAAGATTTGCATACCAATATTTGGTGAAACGTGAGGCACTATTATGATAAGATCGTATATCTATGTTTGAGGTGAATAAATATTTCAAGAAATAACTTGAAAAAAAATAAGTATAGTCGAGATCAGTGGCGGATCATTTAGATCCGTTCGATTATTAATTATGAGAGATTAATATACAATTAGTAAGTCATGTAGCATTTCATATTACTTAGTTAATTGTATTATCGATGTGATTGTGAATATGTTAATAATGTCTAAGTGTAATGGATGTCAATTGTTTGCTAAAGGTAAAACCACACAGCTAAGGGTAAAATCATGTCATCTTGTTCCTATTATAATAGCTATGGGTTTCATGTTTAAATGATTTCGATACACAATAGTTGAGAAAATACGGTTAATAGATTTTATGTATTCATTTAAATATTTGTATTCTTAATTAGTTAAAACGTTACTAGAGTCCGGATAATCTTAATTTCTCTGAAACTTCTGCAATCTAGATGTTCAGTTTAGTTCTCCCTCGAAAAGTCTAGACTGCTAATAACGTTTTCATAAATGTGAAATGTGTTTCATAAAGGGGGAACATAATATTTTCAAAAGGGAAGCGTTGCATTTTCTATGTTAAGTAGTCGTAAATCATATAACCCTAGTGCAATATAATTTGTATTCAGTTCATAAAAAGTGCTTCAACAGCGCTGGCCTAATTATATTCTAACTGGTTTACTATCGGAGCACGGGAGTGCTTATTTTTTTGTACTATCTTTGGTTATTTCACTAACATTTTTGGGGTATCTATTAAACCGTAATATGATAAATAAATACTAGATAAACATATCTAATAAATAGGTCAGCTAACATAACATAATATTTTTGTTTGCACGAAAATAATAACGAAAATGTATACAAAATATTACAAGCAAAATAAATATTATTATATTTTGTATCATATGATACGGCTGTTATTTTCCGCGTTCACATTATATTCAAAACATCTTGAAATTATCGAGGCTCGACTTAAATCTGGTATATATTATACTAGCTGACCCGTGCCCACTTCGTTGGGCATAATTCGACCGTTTTTTTCTCCGATTTACTTTGCAAAACGGACTACCACGTAAAAGCCTTTTTTTTTTTATATAACCTATGACACTCAGCAATAAACTGTGGCTCTCTATTGGTGAAAGAATTTTTAAAATCGGTTCATTAGATCCCGAGATCTTTATAATATTAGTAGGTATAGATAATGATTAAGTACTGTTTTAACATTATTAAATGCTCTATCAGCATATCTGTCCACCACCTACAAAACATTCTACACATTATATATGAGTTTACTTGATTTTCTTTAGTTTTCTTTGTTGTATCCGTATTCGCTATGATGATGATTATGAAACAAATCACGGAACATGTGACATGCCGTATGATTTACGTACTCATTAGTAACATGCTACTGTCATTCATAAAGCTTGCGCAACAGACTGTCGGCCGGTTTCTCGAACGATGATCAACGAAAAATCAAATAATTACTATATTTCAAACTCAATTACAATCGTGATTTGGGTTTCCAGAAACCGGCCGTTAGACTGACAAAAATCTAGCAGAGTTTATTATTTACCTTTTCAGAGTGTCTAGATGTACATTAATAGCTATTTCCGCCTTCAACTTGTCCGGCAGACAGGAGACCGCCTTTTCTTCGTCTGAACACTTCTGCGTAAGCCACAAGTAGTCGAACCACTTGATCACCTTCACTTGCAAGTGTGTTGGTACTCTTCTCATTCGCATATAAGTCTTCACACCATCCAGTTTCGCTGTAACAAATAAATACGTATAAAGATATCTTTTAGATCGAGTTTCTAATATCAAAATTCGACTTCGAACCAAGCTCCAAAATGACAGAATAATGAAGCTGAAATAGAGTTGAGAGGGACACCTTGCAAGACGGGTCAGAGTGGTGGCCGAGAACTAAAGACTGAGCACACGACACACTGCGCGCTACCGCTGCAACGTTCGACAGTAAAGTTAATGTTGACGCGCAATGTATCTCAAATACGTCACTGTTTCGATGACGTTGACATTGTCATATTTACCCGTGCTCGTCGTTTCTCTGGCCAGGTACCCACCTGGCCAGAGAAACGACGGGCATTCAGGTTTTCAACGGTATCATTTTAACCCAAAAATAAGCAACAGAAATTTTCTGTGGTCATTTTATAAACGCTGAGTTTTCAGAAGCTTCAAATATAATACTCATAGCCTATGCTGTCTGATAGCGCAAATGTCAACATCATTTGGTTTACCACGAGCGAGTGTTTCAATATTAACTTTATTTTACTCAGGTGCTTTTGAACCTAAGCCAACGTGAAATCCGCAACTGAGCTACATTTTTCAACGTCCACACCTTTCTCCGGATGTACATTTTAACACAATTTATCATTTTGCTATGAAGTTTCTTGCGACAAAATGAATTTATATTGTTTTGTAAATTGCACTTAATCTTATCTGTCATCGGGTAGGTAAGTTAGGTTAGGTTAAGTGGGCCGCCTCGTGTGTCTCGCTAAGTTAGCGCTGACGAGGAATAATTGCAATCTCAAGTTCGCCAAAACAGTTTTAGAACACTTCCAATGGCAGTGGTAAGCCAAGTTTGATGTTAACTTGACTAGCATAGCATTGTTGGCAAACGTACTGGTATCGAACTACTAACTAGGTGAAGTTTGTTCGTCCAATACCATCCACATTATTGTGTCGCGTCGTTTGTTTTGCAAATGCTAGTCTATCTAGCTAGACTATCTAAAAGACTGTATTTTATCAGTTAAACTTTACGGTGTGAAAAAAACACTTTATTGTACATCAAAATACCAAAAGAAATTACACATAAAAAAAAGAAACCTAAGATGAGCGGCCTCATCGTTCTATAGCGATCTCTTTCAGGCAGGTGTGTAAACCAAAAGTAGTTTATTACTTCTTGAACTTTTTTTAATCAGATTGATAACGGAACAAAAAACAATACAACAATGCGAGCGCTACTACTATTAGAAGAAATAAGTACTGTGGTAAGTACTTTTCTGGAAATACATTCACTACAAATACAACTTTATTACTCTATATATTTCAATACATCATTTAGTAATTTAATTATGATACATAGCAGGCTAAAATCAACAAAAAGCAGAAATCGGAGAACTGATATTATTTCACGTGCGTATTACATGAATCATTTTGTATGGTTTATAAAATTAAGCCGAAATCAATTTACATCAAATGAGCGGCATTGTGGAGCGATTACGTTTTCAATACGCGTAAAAGGTTCAAATAGAGTTCGCAGAATACATTTATTTGTACTGCAAAATTCATAACTTTTTCCATGGAACTCAATTAAATATTATATAATATTTTATTGAGTAAAATCACACCAATAAATTTGTAATAAAAACTAAATCACGATAATAACCCATGGCCTACTTGATATTAGACTGTTACCACTTCCTTAGAAAGCATGTCAACTTAGGGCGTGATTATTTCTTTACACTACGCTCATCACCTTTTGCGTATTATGTGATTCTTGTCGTATTAGGTGCGTAGTTTGCGTCTAAAAGTTTTTGCATGAAACACAAATGGCTTTCAAGTATACAGTTCACTATTGAACTCATAGACATAGAATGGACTGAGCTTTTCCTATCCAGGTATGTAGTAAATACGGGGCGGCAAGGCCTGAACGAGACATAACAATCGTGCTGCCAGTAGTAATCTATTTCTACATAGGCTTACAGACCTACAGAAAAGAGCATGTATTGACCGCACATGTAAATTTCGTGACTAGTCACAGTATTTTCATTATGTCTATGGTTTCACTCATTCAGCTAACGGGAACGTACAACATATTACACAACTTCGTTAAGCCGGTAAGGTCTACATAGATACTGTGAGACGAACTTTCCTCCCCATATTAGGGTAGGTTATTCTACACATGGCTTGACAGATAATAAAATGCAGACTATTTTGTTGTTGAAAAATGAATATTGTTTTATTGTCATACATGAAAACCAGCTAGCATAGAGAGTATTGGTTTGTATAAGCAATGAACATGCAAAATGAATATGCGTCAATTTTGCTGAAATTTAAATAACCACACGTTAAACACTTACTTTAATAAATAAGTATTTATTAAAATCGGTTTACTTATTAATAGCAGATGTCAAGTTATAGTCTCATTTTATTTTATAAGCTAAAAGTTTTCTAGATAATATGGCCACATTTTTGTTAATTTAGTACACTGCTGGACGTAAGTCTCTTCCCAGACGCGCCACTGAGCCCGCTCTTCGGTTCGTCTCATCCAGTGTTTACCAGGTAAATTCCGCAGATCATCGCTCCATCTCGCTTGAGGGCGGGCGGCTTACACTATCCTTGTCTAAACGCGGTTTCCACTACAAATTGACTTAGTTTAAGGAAATAAAAGTATACTAATAATGTGAGAGTCTATATCCCCATAGGAAAATCCCACACAAAGCGGTGTTCACGTTGAACAAAGAGCTCCAACTAATCACTCGAGTAGGGGCCCAGTGTTCGGCGGGCTTACGCTAATCGCAGATATTGGATCGATCGTTTAACAACCAAATTACGACAACCCTATTAGATATTCTACAACCTGTGTTGCTCACAATACTACCTTTTTAATGCTTTTAGTGTACAATTACATCACAAGTTTTACATATTAATATGTATGTCACTTTGCGTTTGTATCTATAATATGAAATATTTACATCATCATCATTCCCCTGCCCTTATCCCACGTTACGTGGGGTCGGCACAACATGTTTTTTTCTTCCACTCACTCCTATCATTCGTCAACTCTGAGTCTACTCCTTTCACATTCATATCCTCTTTCACACAATATGAAATATTTACAATCAAAAGGAATATATAAAAATTCAAATAATCTATAACATAAAATGGTACTTGCAAATATTAGTTTTGTAAGTTTTAAAATGCATATCCAAATATTCTCTGCTGTTATCATTTTAATTTATTTTATTTTATTTGGGAAACAAACAGTTATTATTTACTGAAGACACAAAAAACATAAAATAACACACAAAACTAGTGAATTAAATAGATTTAAAATGGGTCTAAGTCAAAATTGTATGTCGTCTAAGTCCTCGAAGATTGTACATAATTTAAAATGATGATAATTGTCGCTATGTTTTAGGAGACCTAACCAGTTTAACCTAGTTAACTCGCAAATCGCAATATACATAAAAGTATTGTATATTGCGTATAAAACCGTGAGAATCAAATTTATATTTGTAAAAAACCTAAATCCCAGGACCATTATGCGGTTTAATTTATTTGTTGTCGTCGAGTTCGACGGCGAACAGTAGGTAAGTACTTACACTGTTTTTGTAAATATTTTCCTCAAATGAGAATCCACCCCAAACGATCCCCAAATTGATGGTCAAATGTCAAAATACAGTATGTGGGTTCGATTCTAAATTCAATCGCAAATGTGATAGCAATATTGATGTTTCTTTTTTTACCTCGTTTTGTATTCTATGAATATCTATACAGAAAGTATATTTATTTTTTCAATCATTTTAAGAGCCCTAAGCGTGTGATTCAAGAACAATTTTAACTGAATTCAAACTAGAAGGTTCACCGATTACTCAAAGATGCCTGACAAATATTATAATCTCTTTTTTGATTTGAAATGGGTTTCAATTCTCAGGTGGTTCTACTAAACAATCAAGATCCGACAAACTGAGTTTGTATGAGTTATTCTTAATAAAATATTTACATTAACTTCTCGATATCGATTGAAGACAGTTTTACTATATAAAAACTAAATCATGTCCACACAAAGACTGCGTTTTCAATCCTCGGTTTTAGAAAGCAAAATCCAGACTCTCCACTCTGTATACTGGTGTCTTCCACTTACATTTTGGTAAACAAATTGTTATTTCTAATCCTATTTAATACCCTACTTTATTATTAATTTTACGCTTCGCTGTCGCAAACGAGATTTACGAACAACGGCGAATTTCTTGTTGGTGCTTTTGCGGTCCTCTTATTACCAAACCACGTTTTGGCTTGTAATTTATTCGTTACATGTTCTAGTGGCAATTTATTTTTATAAATAAACTCGCAACATGTCCTGGTAACATATTCTCGCAACGTGAACTTTCTGATGCTATTTCTGAGAACCATTCAAGTTAAAATAAGGCAATTTATATAGCAAATTAGTCAAGTGCAATTCTGCGAGAGCAATACATTACCTAAAATAATACTACAAATGGAAATGCGCGTTATTTTGCATGCATTAAGACGTTCAAGGTCCACAAACTACTAAAAATGCCCATAAATGTATTTTAAGTTTTGTTGTGTTGTGCGATGTTTAATTAACAAAATTAAGCGGAAACCGCCAGAACAGAGCGTCCAGCATCTAAACAGCAAATGAAGGGACGGCGGACGATTGTTTACGAAACAAAGTCAACGTTCTGTACAAAAACGAGTTGAGTCAACAACGCTTTTATACTTGCTGTTGTGCTCGGTGACTTTGGCTGGAGAAGGTTCGTTCAGCGTTATGGCACGTTTAAATATTGTACACGTGAAGTTGAACCAGTGCACAGAATAATACTAAATACAGAAGGAACACGCTTTGTACCGCGACGGCCTCGCATACCGTCCTGAAGGGCTTAGCATACTGTGTGGCTAACCAAGGGTCGACCTTTGCAAACACATACGGCAAATGTACATACGTGTATAGTAAATATTCAATTAGCAAATACTCATTTATCCATTAATTAGCTTCATTTATTTATTAGGTTAGTATCAGGAGTGTTATTGGCTATAATCAAATGAGCTTTGTTATAATTCAAATTTTAATTTCGAACCTTATATATAACACATTCACAGTGTATCTTATCATGAATATACTAAAAACAAAATTCATTAAATTTTGATTTATTCGACGAAATGAGATTTGAAATAGAAAACTCTATACGGTTTTTCCAACACGGGAATGACCTCGTTTTATGATTTTTTAAATATTTTTTACACTGCAGATACTGTGCCCAGCGCCTACAACTAGGTTCAACGTGAATAAATTGCTCGAACATTTTATGCGATATAAAGTCGGCCAGTGCTCGCTATACGCCCTGCAGGGAGACAATCTATTTTTACGATAAAAGATATTTTAAATTCTGGACCGTTCGAGTCAGGGACAACATTGGTATGGTAATTCACCATCAATGTAAAATCTGAAGTTCAAACAGAATACCTGGTTAGCTTGAGTCAGTGGTTGCGTACACAATTCTATAGCAGGGACGTGTCCAACAATTTGAATATAAACAAGGTACTAGCAGGGAGTGCAGTGGGCGGATTGTTTACTGGGAGCGAGCCGTGTTCCGTGTCGCCGACGAATTTCTAACTTCTAATTGAACTCTCAAGTACAGTCGGCGCGCACTCGATTGGACTCATTAGCGTCATGAGAGACTCAGGTGCCCGATGGCCTATTGGAAATTATATTGAAATACTTTTGTTCTACTCAGCCGTTCAGCTCGCGTTATTAAATCCATAATTATAACTTTGGCCCGGCTGAATAATAGTACAACGAACATATTAAGCCAATATTTATGTGTAGGTACCGGATGTACTACGCTGTTTACGAAAATATATTACGACTCTTACCGATAAGAAAATCATAGCTTATTTTACCTTAGGAAAATATTTTTCATGGATGGTATGATCGTAATAAAAGTATCCCAAGATTTTTACGAGACAGATAAGTTATTTCCGTATCAAAAGACCGTAACGTATATACCGAGTCAGATGAACTGAAAGAAAATACGTGTTGCGTTTTGTATGTCAGCCTCTGAGCCGAGTCTGAATAGGCAGAGGTGCAAGTAGGCTGAGTCGACGTTTTATTATGAGCGCAAAGATTCTGACTCGTACGTGAGTTGATGTAGTATGCAGTTCACGGCGTAAGTACGCAATTAGTCGAGCCAGGACTGCCAGCCAGCCAACTCGGTACTTATTAGAGTTGCTGCGAGTTAGATAGCTTTCGCGCAGCGAGCGCAAACGGTATAACTTATGAATAATATTAATCTGCGAGTGGAAAGTGGGTGCAATGAGATTGTCCCTAATGGATTTGCGGAAATTCAAACTTTGCTGTGTTTGACGTCCTAACATCTGTATGCAAAACTTTTATGTTATCATTTGATACTTGAAATAAAAGTTATCGTATCAACACCTTTTCATTGATTAAAACCGCGTTTTTAAGAAGATTTTATCCCATCGCGCCTTATCGATGTGAAATCTAACGGAAAAAAACAAATTTCAAATACAAGGTCTAAGAGACAAACCTGCAATTAAACTAAAAAAAAATTGAACAAAATAGGGTTGTCAAAACCAATAATGCAGTGAAAAAACAATATGTACAAACAATAATGTAGTGTAATGTAGTGATAAGATATTACCAGACCGGAGAACCATAAAAGCAGCAAAATGCTGGTTACGGTAGAAGCGTTTTGGTATCTGTTCGACTGTGGATAAAGCGGCGTCGCCAGATGCAGCGGACGCAGAGGCGAAGGCGGGGCCGGTAGCGGGCCCATCTCGCGGCAGATCGATGTGGGGAGGCGCGCGCGGGACGCTTCCCGCGCTGGGATGGGGCGCGGCGCCCGACTTTCGCCGAGCTATTTATAGCATTCAAGCCGCTGACCTATTTCGCTGCAGCGCCGCCGAGGAAGGTCACGGATTCAGCCTGCTCTATGCCGTCGCGGCGCCATTGTCTTTTCAACCGAGCTGCAGTGCTAATTAAAGTTGTTGACACTTTACCGCTTCTCTTTTTAAATGCTGGTTTCATCCTTAGAATTGATTATTGGGAATCGTTGGGATTGCGATTAATATTCTCTGTGAAAATGTTCTTTGGGGGTAGTTTTAGGTGTGTTTTTAGCGTGAAGTTTATTGTTTCCCTGAGTTGGCGTAGCGGCGTATGACGTCAAGTGGCGGAGGCGGGCGACGGGCGTCACGTAGCGCGCGTGCCGGCACGTCTACCTGCTTAGTACGCTAATGTGACAGCCACGCTGCCCTCACCCCCGACCGAGCTCTTTGAACCTCCTCACACGCTCACAATCATTTATCATGGTAGCTACCCACCGCACAGCGAAGATTGCACTTACGTTCCTCTGACGTTACAAACAATTTTACTCGCGTTAAACTTTTTATAAATTGTTTTACCTTGTGGTTATTTTTAGTATCAAGGTCTTGCGTAACAGAAACGGTATACCTATGACATTGAAGGCACGGAGAGCTGTCGACAGACAAGGTCTTTTCTACAACACGTCATGCTTCGCATAGAGATGAGAATAGAAATGGAAACAAAAGGGCCGGTTTGTGATACAAGGTGTTGATTCTCCGAGAATATTTTTTATTACAAAAATATTACACGGACTTGATTATATTTTATCAGCAAACATAAAATAAGGCATAAGGACATGGTCTTATTTCGTAGAATATATTATGTATAACTACTATTATATTTTTATTATAGAGTACATAAAATGTTACAATAAAAAGCGTTTCTTTTTATTAAACACATTGATGCAAAATTAAGAAAAAAAAATTAAGTATTTAAAAATAAATAAGATTTGATATTGCCGCGATATGAACGCAATACAGGTTTAAATAGCAAAAGTTTTCAATATTTAATATTATTATTATAACTCTATACTCTTTTTATACTGAGAAAAAATATGACAAACAGACTAAAAATACAACTAGAACTCCACAATAAAACCTATCTATTAATCAATTATGATAATGTACCTGTGTCCTGCATAAATACAAACTATATAATAAACAAATTATACCGATCTAATTAGCAATGTTGTGAATATAAACATCGATTTGGTACTAATTATCTTTAGTGGTTGGTCTCTGTAATAAAAGCTTTAACACAAATTTGACGTTTCAAATTCAAATCTCGTTATTGACACCTGACATAATCAAAATCAGTACAAAATTTTGGCTCTGTGGTTTACATATCTATGACGCACCTTCTAGGTTGATATCACGATATTTAAGTTTTCAATGAACTCGAATATTTTATTGTTTTGATATGCCAATTTTTTCCATTAAAATGTTGATGGAATTTTAGCGAATAATATTTTAGGCCGTTGGAATTAAAGATAATCTAATATTTAAATAGTGTGGAATTCATTTTTCATAGGCATAGAAGAGAAAATTATCCACCATTCTTAAAACAATCTGTCGTTTGTTTTAAAAGAAAATTGGTGTTTGACTTGATGTTTGACTGACTCAAATTTGTTTGTTGTGTTGTGGGCCAATTATAAAAAAAAGATCAAAAATTAGTAGTGTTCAATTTTCAAAATTAAATAATAATAGTATTACCTTGAAACTCTTTCCTGGCGGTGCTGACAGAAGTGACGATATTTGCGACATGACCGAGCACAGTCGCAAACAGTAGCAGCCCGAAAAGCAACTGCGCTATTACAAACACGTACTCCCCTTTGCTCCGTGGCCGCGGCAAGTCACCTGTCAAAAAAACACATAATATACACCTAGTAAGTTTCACAATTTGTATTTTCTATGACTCAATGAGAATGAACGTTATTTGAGTTACATTGTACGGTTGCGATAATTTTATCGTGTCGCTTTGTAGCCGAGTTTAGCCGCAAGTTTAACTCAAATATGTAACCTTTGCGTTTACGTTAGGAATTGTTTCGTGCTTACCTTCTTGAGAGCAAATTTCCCTTAAATAGCGTAAAGTTTGACAGATGAGGCTTATATTATGATGTGGGTTACTGCCTACGATCTGTCATTGGTGATGACAACGTTAATATCAAATGGACCATTGTTTGATGGAACAGACATATATTGGCAGAAAATAGACATGAGATTAATAGTTACAATAAGGTTTACCACGACGTGGATATCGCTAGACATTCAATGCCTTTTAATAGAGAAAGAAAGTTTCCTGTTCTGTATAAATTGTGTTAGATAAATTTGCCGCTTCCGCTAAAAATACACAAGCATTTTTGCTTTTTTAAACTTCGGGAAACTGCAACAGTATGACTTTGTATTTTCTCGCTTATTTTGGTAAAATAATATAAATGGTTCGCATTATTACGAAGCTCCACAAACGAATGAATACACATATTAAGCCGAAAATATGCAAATTAAACTAACCTAGGCGTCGTTGAACCTTACGTAAGACCTACGAACTTGTGCATTTCAGAAACAGCTTTTTAGTTTTAGTTAGTTCATAGAATTTTTATGGAATAATAATATAATTCAAGCTTACTTACACTACAAAGTACCATTTTGTTCTACTTGCGAAATAAACTGTTTCAGTTTTGTTAAATTTCTCGTTCAAAACTGTATATTTTAAATTGTATAAGTACATACGTACAAGTAGGTAATTACGATAGTTATATGAACCCATTGCAGCAATAACATTGTCCTTACAAAGACAACAGTCAGTTCGCCGAACAGTTTTAATGAGGCTCATTAAATAAAACAATTGAAACGGAAACTAGCAAATGGTCAAATTATTTGCAACGTCAAAGCGATTGAATAAATTGTGAATAGGTACAAATATCACAAAATGTTTCATTTATAATGATGAGGTAATGTAGAGATTTTTGACAAAAAGATCAAACCGTCGGTGAACATTATTATTGTTTTTCAATAATTAAATAAACAACATGTGTGTTCACGGTAAAAGTTTATTTGTCAGATATCCGGTCGCGTATTGCGGTAAATATGAATTTGAAAAATATGCGAGGGACGGCTTCGCTTTTATCCCTGCTACGTTCGAGTCAATGTCAGATTAAGCCCCGTGTGTAAGTACTTTATCCTACCACCTGTGTGGAGGAGACGCGAATAAAAGCACCATTTTATTTTTAAAATATCAGTTTTAATGCTCGTTTGACGCAGATGTTTATTTATCACACACCTTTTCACATTTCTCATACGATAGCGCGACGGAAGGATTTCATATTTTATTGGAGCTTTTATTGAATCAAAACTCTATTTCGATTTTGAGATGTTGGAGAGATCGTTGATCCTTCGTTTCGAAGTATGCACAAGCTATAAAATAAATATAAGGTAACTTTTAAAGGACAAGTCTACCTTTCACTTTTCTCCCCAATATGCGCGGTTATTGAAATAGAACATTATAAATATTTGCTCTCGATATTGAAATGGGTATGAATTCCCGGACGTTCGGGACTTAGCGTACCCGAGAGCGATAAGAAGATATTATTATAAGCAGGTATGCACGCCGGGAAGACGGATGGCCCCTCAAGGAATGACAGTGACATACGGCTCCACAAAGAATCTATTTCAAGATATCCGCCGCCGCGCCGTGCTATTATTATATTGAACTAACAAACACAACCCGTGCAATCTCAAAATTGAATTGAGTTTAAAAACACTTGCAACGGTTGAAAATGTGTTTAATTATATTTGATTAAGTAGATAAAATTATTATAAACACTTTTGTTATTAGTTTTTCGCACGTATAATAAATATTTATAAAAAACAATTCACATCTAAAATATCCTATATAAGTTTTTCTAAGAATACAGTCTACGAGAAAATACGTAGACGTTTCGTAGAAGGTGCTACAAATATCTACGCACGGACTTTGTATGCATCTACAAATAGTTATAAGCTTTCAAAATTAGGTGTCAGCAAAGAATTTATACGTTCACACCACAATTCACAGTATATTGGTGTTTTTTTACAGTTTTTTTTTAAACGCATAGGTAAGTACGTTTTCATTAAATCTGTTAAGCACTAAAGAGTACAAGTGTGTGTGACACTATCCCATACCAGCTATTATTTTAATGGTCACCACCATAAAACTAATATTAACCATTACGTTCGGATGGGATGATTGGCAAACTTTGAAAACGACGCTCGATAAAGGGAAATTCAAAGTGTAACACTTATTGTTGCATTGTTCGGACTAAGCTGACTAAAACGACTTAAGTAAGGGTTTGTTACACAATGTTTTTAGTTATATGGTAAAAACTTATTTAGTTATTGATACTTAACGTAAAGAAAAAATAAATCAAATTTCGGTCAAATTACTCAAAATAATGTGCAACTCGACTCGCCCTGGCCGAGTTAACGAGCTGGCAACTGACTTGCTTTTTATATGTTAGTATGTAATTAATTTGAAATGTGTGTTTTTTATATTAAATAATTTGTAAACTAAGCAATATCGACTGTTGTCAGATATCGGATGTTGTGTTTTGTGCATGTTAAATTAATCAAAAAGATGATAAATGCATTTGATTTTATATTAACAAAATTGCTGTTTGTTTGTAATCTAGTTAACATTACGCATGTACATTAATGCCTCGAAAACTTTGTTATATTATCATTTAAAGTAATCGTTGGAATATTATTCAAAAATAAATAAAAAACAACAATTTTTCATCCACCCAAGAAAATGCAAAGAACGTCAGCGGTCGAGATATTATACAAAAGACCAACAGTTACGTTTCAACTGCAGGCTAGCCGCAAACTTTCATAATCAAGTAGGTACTAATCTGTGGAGTTTAATGAAATATTGTTTGTAACTGTTTGATAGAAAAGCCAGTAACACTTATTTGTGGTTAGCTTTTTCCGGTGGTTGTCTCGATTATGATAATTATTTTTAAGTCTCCATTAAATGCTGGACAATCCACACAACATCATCTAGCCCCAAGCTAAGCAGAGCTTGTATTATGGGTACTAGAAGACTGACATACTTAATACAATACATTACATACATAGATATTTTTTAAATTCTACATTTAAAATACCCAGAACACCTGGAATAAATATTTACAGATCGTACAAACATTCATCCCAAGGCGGGAATCGAATCCGCAACCTTCGTCGCAGGCTTTCTTCGCCCGCCGCGCCACATCCAAAATACCAGTTAACTTGAGCGAATTTCAATACTTACAAAAGTAATAGGCTAGTGTAGTTTAGTTGTTCTTAAGTATGCCTATACTAGTTTCTATACGCTTTTCATAGAACGACTAAGTTTTCGATATACTTATACGTATACGTATACGCGGCACCTCATTTCGTAACTACCGCTATTTTTCTTAGCTTATCGGCTTGTCCCTTAAAACTAGCCTGTGGGCAAGGGTTGACCCAGTATTTTTCTCCGTTATCTCGACCCAATATTTGACAACAAAGGCCACACATAAGCTTTCGCAGAAAATAAACCTTGCTACGTTTTACTTAGCAAAAACGTTTCAAAATCTACTTTACTTACACTTGTGTATTTACTCAAGAATAAGCTTTGGTATTTGAAAATATAAAATATTATTAAGAAAAGTATTCGGGCACGATCTTAGAGGATTAAAGATGAAGTAGCCACTTAATTTAAGCAGTAAGCTGCAACTTAAAATGTGTCAATACTTTTCAGTCTGCATTTACTGATAATATTAAATTAAAATCTATTTCATTTCAACATACAAAATGCTATTTGCAAAACTAAACTGCTATTGTAGAGGTAACGAAAATACTATTGTTAGTTTGGAGTAAACTAGTGTTTATTTATAATCATTATAACAAAATAATTAAAATATACAGAACAAACTCTGCTTAGTCTGGGGCTAAATAGTATTGCGTAGAATGTCCATGTTTTTTTATTAATCCTAATATAACTTAGCTATTTTGTACTAGTAGTATATCTGTGTCTTGGTTGTAATATCTGTAAATCTGTACAACCAACAGAGCAAATGCTAGCATTAATATCGTTATCAAACATTTTTAAAATATATTTTTCATTCCATATTTACACAGTTTTCATTCTATTTTAAAATTCACGATGCAAAGTCGTCTAATAAGATTGCGTATCAAAATGAAAACGAAACTTGTTAAGAATCGTCACTTGTATTAATTTTTTCTGTACTTTTCCCCCTTTTTTTTGTGAGATATTTGTTGTGTTTATTAGGTGTTGCGTTATTTTAAAATTTCTATTATTTTATGACTTTTTTTATTTTTTAAAGAATCTTATAACATTTATGTGTAAATGTTTTGGTATAACGACGTTATATAACCGTTAAAGTCAAAATCAAATATTTCTTTATTCAATAAAATCACAAGGATCAGTTAAAATCGTCTTACATAGGTGATACTAGGTGCCAGTTCCACGCGACCAGAGCTTAGAAGAACGGGCAAGAAACTTACTTAAAAATTGTTAACCTAATTTTTTGGCAAACCAAATAAACCAGCTGACATTACACCAGTAAAATGAACTGCGGACTACCGAGACATTTCATGGAAACGCAGTCTAAAAATAGCACACTCGAGTTCTACGCCAACGTATTTCCGGAAAAATTGAGTTTGCTGCCGAAAATAGATTACCGCGATAAAAAATCTGCATGATGTAACATTTTTGCTTTTTTTACCTTTTGACGCTTTTAGAAATAATTAAATAAAATGGGTTTATGACTTTATGCATGTTGATATAATATGATATCAGATTTTTTATTTATATTTAGTACCTAATACATTATAGTAGTTTAAAATACCTTGTAGGTGTTTATATGTATTAGTATTTTATATGTATATAAGGTCGTTATATGTAGGTACATTTTTGGAGATATGGTAGGTACCAGACCTTACTTTCTTGCCCATTCTTCTAGGCTCTGGTCGCCTTAGTATATAAAACGATTCTAAATTATCTTTGTGATCTTACGGAATAAAGAATATTTGAGTTTGAGTTTGGAGGTCTCTTAACACTATTAAGGCGACGGGTAGGGTGAAATTTTTCATAATAAATAAAAATGTCAATAACTTCCAACTTTATTATTTATTTATTATATCTACACACATGTTAAACTTGTAACACGGCATAGTTTTTGCTGCAGTGGTTAAACTCTAGATAGTCAGCGTGGCAACGTCGCATTTTCAACTTCAGTAAGAATGCTGAAAACGACGCAAAACACATAGTGAGCCGCGCACAGTTTGGATTGTCAAACTCTTAAGCAGCGCCTTATGAATATTTGCGAGCACACAGCAATGGAACACTTATAGTTCCTAAGGCGCTACTCTTCTTCTTCTTTAAACACCTTAATGTAGATTTTTTTTTCCTTGGATGTATAGATATCAACCATAAGAATAGCTGTGCTGAGTTTGGTACCAAACAAATCTGCCAAACCCATAAAAAATGGGATCAAAAATCACACTTTTGCAAAAGGTGTTGGTACTAAACTTACATTTTAAAGTAAACTATAAACAAGAGCACACATTTTGTTCCCTACCTGACTAGTTCGATATATGTGTTATAGGAAATAATAAGTTGCACAACTCCACATGCTATGACTTCTTCAGAAAACACTCCCAAAAACACGCATTTGGCTATACCCGTCACCTTAATAAATGTTATTAAATAAATATACACGGAAATATCACACAACGTTATCTAATCCCAAACTAAGTAAAGCTTACCAATACTTCGATAACTCGATTGCTGATAGAATACTTATTTTTTTTGTAAATAAATGCATACATAGTGTATTCTTACTCATCCTATCCTGCATGCAGAAAAAACACCAATGTTTGCCAAAAAAAATTGTTGAAAATCGAACCCACGACTCACAGTATGAAAGGTTGAGCTAATACCAACTGTACATGTGAAAGTCCCTTTTATCACTTATCAGCTACTAGTCTGTTAAAATAAAACTTGGAATGCGATAGTGCATGAATGAAAACTTGTATTTATTTTTAAACTTTATTTTAAAATTTCTGCGAATATTACCGTTTTCGCGAAATAAATACCATGTTTTTGATTCCAAAATAAATGTTAACTATTCATATTATTTAAAATCAACAAAGCTTATACATCAGTGATCAGTCCATAACGAACGAAAATAAAATTAAAATAAATAAATCTTACGGTCATTTCACACATCACACAAAGCAATGAAACATTATTAAAAAAAATACCTTATTCTGAAAATACTGTATTATAAATCCAGCAATGGAATTGAGCGTAGTATTTTATTATCACAGGTCACTAAAAAATACTTTATCAACTGCAAAATTGAATTTAGCTCGGGTCGGCAACATCTGCAGAGTTTCTGCTAGATTAAATACGGCCACGGATTTGCTTCGGGAAGATAACGAGCTAGACTTTCACAATTGGTTTACGAAATGTTCGACCATTTTAGAGTATTTTACAAATATCTAGTTTTGTCCGATAAGAAAGAGATACCTACTTTTATAAAGGTTCCCTTTATTTACTTCTGACAAATTGGCAATGTTTCGTACAAGATTTTAAGCTATTGCATAGCTTCTATCGCGGGCCTTGAGCGTGGAGACCAAATCCAGAAATTCCGTAACAAAAATAACCTAACACTGCGCATGCGTAATCCAGCAAAAAATGCTATGCAATAGCTTTACCGCGGCAGTTCCCGAGTGCCACACGTATTTTTTATTACCGAAATCGTTTCACGATTACCTAAATGAAAATATGCAAACCAAAATGAAACGAAAGTTGTACGGACGGACAGACAGTCAGACAGACATGACGAATCCATAAGGGTTCCGTTTTTTGCCATTTAGCTACGAAACCCTAAAAATGCAGTATTTCTTTCATACTGCATTTTTAGAAATTTTGTCTAAAGGTATATTTATCGTGGTTTTTAGATATAAAGATATCACAAACGGATGTCAGTAGCCACTTTTCATCCGTGAGAGTTTGTATTCAACGCAAGTTTATGACGTAGTCTGTAAAGTTAAGAATCCTACAATTCGTCATAAAATCTGTAACTGAATCATAATTTTTAATTAGTAACCGATAAGATAGAACAATTTCATCAGTCAGACCGTTAATTATGCTCAAAAGATTACAATAAATTAAAATGGATAATTTTGATGAATTTTAATTAGGATTTTTAGCTTTTGAGATAATACGAGTCCTCAGGCGAAGAGATAAATTTTCTTTATCTTAACGTAACTTAAATTGTAATTAGAATTGTTAATTTAAAGCCTTTAAAGAAAATACCATTTGAAGCCTTTTTTTAATTAGGCTTAACTATAACGGTCCGACAAATTCTTCTTCTTCTTTTTGATATGGCATCAGCATGTCAATACGACAGGTAATAGCTGCCAATGTCAAGTGTTTATTAAAAAAAATCAGTCCAGTCAGTCGTCGACTGTCATTTGTTTGAAATGGAAAATGCTGTACAAACTTCCCTTAAAAACCCATGGGAAACGAGCTCCACCCAATTTCGATAACACCAATTCCATGTTATAAGTAAAATAGAGTCTATTAACGTAATAAGTGTAAAGGCACATGAATACACTCTAAAATTAAATAAAGTGTTAATTTATTTTTTGATTCAATTTCACCTAAGCATACCCTCAGTAAATACGATCCCTGAACCCCGTATAATGTAAACCGTATTAACGATATAAACCGGCGTATCTTTCCTGCAATTATCTCCCTATTTATGAGCGGAAAGTGTCAACCCCGGGAAGTTGCGCCTCTGTTCCAGATAGGGTTGCCAGATAATATCACGATCGCCGGCTAAATCTCAAGATTTTTTACAAATGGCTATGGGTATCGATTAGGTATTACGCTGTGATACTTTGTTTTTTTGTCGTTATGTCAAATGGTTTATAAAGGCACGCATTTCATTCAAAATACTGAATTTACTGCAAGCTTTACAAAACAAGAGGTATTTTGCTCATTTAGATCCAAACTGCGATGGGTTTTTTTTTAAATGCGTGAAAATAGAATTGTTCTTAAAAGCATTGTTTATTTGAATAGATGACAAACTGCCAACCCTAGATCTAGTCGAGTTTTCATTTCACCGTATTATTAAAGCTACTAATCATTATGAGTTGGAAACACGATATATTGAAGAGAAAGGGGTTAATTAAAACTTATTAGGTATGCTCCGCCGGTCTGAAAAATGTTTTACTTTGCGAGAACTTTGCTGGATTGTAAATTGTGTTAATATTTTATTACTGTGGAATTCGTTGGACACTGGTAGACCACGGGAGTGGATTTCAAACGGAATTACTCGTATCTTCCCACCCGGCTACAAAACCTTTAACCGCACTGCATTGTGCCATGCCGCCATATTGAATTACCTTCGATTGATACCAGAAGGTGAAACCTTTTGACGAAATCGAATACTGACGAAATAGTGAGGTAACAGAGACAAGCAAAGTTAGCAAATACTCAACTAAAATAAGATCCAGACATCGATAACAATATCTACAAAAGTATTGTCAGAATTCAAACAATTTGCTGAAAATGTCAAAGGATTCCGTTTCCGAGAGCGGCGGTGTTGAAAACCAATTAAACTAATTTCCTTTGACACTTTTTACCGATTTTCCAATTAATTCAAGTATGTCTTAACTATCTCGGGATCGCCTTGAGCTCGCTCCGCGCAGAGTGCACGCCACTTCAACGCGATGACGCTCGACTCGAGGGACGTTCTTAAGTATTTTTACGATGAAGTCAGATTTTTAAACGCAAACACGCATGATGATGATGCTGAACCGATTTTTTTACACATTTTTACATGTATTTTGAACATTTTTACATGTATTTTGAATATAATATAAAGTTTAATATTATTCAAATACCTATAACATGTGTGAAGTATTAAATTACTCTTAAATATAATATTTATCGGAAGACTATTTTTAAGCAAAGCTTGTAATATGGGAACTAGGTCCTTATAATTCTAAGAACTCGCATCACAAGCAGGCCTTCAGCATTAATCGGTCTACGAGAACTTCAAGGAGTAACTACTTTGGGATATTAATAGATCCGATAGAACTTTACAAATTACACCACAAACTGATCACCAAGTAAAGTTTTGAAAACATTCGATTGGTTCTGCAAAATTAAGCTGTTTTCTTACGAATCACCGATCGGCGCTTTGAGACGGATGCACTCCCGCGAAGTGCACCTAATACTTCAGCTCGATGACGCTCGACTCGAGGGAGTTTTCAATTCCTTATTTTTATCTATACCCGCTATTTTCTCGACTATTCTAGTGATAATAGCAGTGATTTTGTTGTGAACTATAAAATAATAAATACATTCTGATTGTTCATTTATGTTCAGCTACAACTATTATAATATAGTTTAACCGTTTCACATCATAAATGTTATTTAAAAAATATATACACAGAAGTTAATCAACTATCGGTTCCCAATAAATTAATTTATATATTGTAAAATATATAGGTAATTTTTCAAAAATGTATTCATTAAAACTCTGCCATAATTATGTTGAGCGGAAGTTGCGTATTTTGCCGTGCATGCAATTTACTGAGGATTATGATGAATATAAATCGAGCTTTCAAAGAAATACAATTATCCACGTGCCCGTTACAGTAATGCTTCGGCTACATTAGCGGGCGAATATTCGTATCGTGTTGGCGCGACAAAAACATCGTGTTCGGGTATAGGCGATATACTAAGCGATGACACTATGTACCCGGCCACATACATCGCGTTAACACGAATATTCGCCGTAGCCCGCTAGTGTGGCCCCAGCATATGAACTGTAGCTATACAAAGGCAGAGACTTGTAGTGCTTCGGCTACATTAGCGGGCGAATATTCGTATCGTGTTGGCGCGACAAAACCATCGTGTTCGGGTATAGGCGATCTTCTTGTCTAAATACTACGCGATTACACGATGTACCCGGCCACATACATCGCGTTAACACGAATATTTGCCGTAGCCCGCTAGTGTGGCCCCAGCATATGAACTGTAGCTATACAAAGGCAGAGACTTGTAGCAAAAAAACAAAAAAAACAAATGAAATGCACCGAGAGAGAGAGAAAGAGGGAGAGATGTATTGACAGCATTGACTTGAGAACCTATACGTCTTTCGTTGGTTAAAACTATTCATATTTTGACATGCGTATTGTTCTTTCTGCCGTGCTTCTCAAGGATTTGTGTTTTGGCAAAGATTAAAATATATTATGTTGTCTCTGGGTGCTTAAATAATCTAGTTATCTAATCTAGACTAATTTTTAATAATGATTAGCTTTTTATGAAGGTTGAGAAACGATTTGAAACTTTGAGTTTTGTATGATAACTGTATATTACGTACACAACAGTTTTTTTGTTAAGGTTATATTATATATATTTTTTAAGTTTTCGCAATCCACAAAATATGAAAATAAAATAACCGCCTCTAAATAATCTCTTTCCTATGGTCTATGTCAGTCTTCTAGTACCCATAACACAAGCTACGCTTAACTTGGGGCTAGATGATTTTGTGTGGATTGATCAGCATTATTTATTTATTTATTTATCAACTAAACATACGTTGATACATTTGATACTTTGTACCTTATTATAAATTAGATGCGCTATAAAATAATATATAATCTACACGACCGACGAAGGTTTATTTTAGCATACTTCTCGGCACGCTAGGGATGCTTTCAGCGTAAATATTTTTTACAAACAAACATTACGGAGACTGAGTACAATTTTAATGGGATAATTGGCATAAACTTTTTATGTGTTTTTAAGGGACGCTCGTTTTTTATTTTTACGTGGTATATGAATAAATATATTAACAGCTAAATAAAAATAAAGTCCTATAGGTTTTTTGATCACAGTGTTTGATCACATTCGGTACTAGGCAATAGTAGCTACTTATACATATATGAGATCGTCTTCCGGAATTATGCTTCCAGAGTTATCTGGCAGCATATAATCAATCAATTTCAGATACGTATTAACACAAAACATACCAAATATAACGAGTCTGGCTATCTATTTAGTATTATTTGTTCTAATAGAAATAGTTTCAACTATTCAAGATGATTTCAACTTGTTGTCATGAGTGGATGAAAGTTAGCGAGTTCATGAAGGAAATTAATAATTGAATAACCGAGTTGGTCAAATAAAGCTATTGGGCGTGAGCACGAATAAATGTGACAATCGTAAACGTATCGTAACAATGACGTATTTGAGATACACTGCGCATCAACATTAGCTTTACTGTCTATGGTTGTAGCGTTAGCGCACAGTGTATCGCAGTGTATCTCCCCTGACTGATCTACGTAGATACCGTGAAATCAGTTTACGATCAGATCGTTGATCATTTTATTATCATCATCATTCACAACTTGACTTCACCTACTGGATACCGGCTCACGGCCCTATGCTTATTTTCATCATTGAGTATAAAGAAGAAATAAAGAGATTTTCATAAAAAAAATGCGACAGACGTACTTATCAATAAATGAAGTCAAAAAGTAAAAGGTAAAACATTTTTTAAATGAGATATGCACACCTAAACTTAAAAGTAAAGTTTCATGGAAGAAAATTGAAAACTGTGGACAGAAAGTTAAGCGCTCTTTGAAAGCGAAAGGAAAATTGTAAATTGCTAGCGGTTCATACCTCCAGGCACAGTACCCATCAGCTATTATAATTCACAAAACTTTACCAAACTGTGTACCTATTTCAAAAGCGCTTACTAAATATTTGGGACGCGGATTCGTAATTGCAAGTCAAACATTAATAACGAGGTGGAATTACTTGTGCGTGCTCTGTCAAGCTCGAACATACCTTTGAATTGATAAGTTTATCAAACTAAGCTCTGATAATGGGAACTTTATTGAGCGCTCACAGACTTGACAGCTCTATAGCGACAATATCGGCAAAGTTATACCATTCTGTGTATTGGGTTTGATCAGACTTTTGACCATCTGGTCAAAAGTCTACAAAAGTCTATTGGAATTTTCACTCGTGGTTGGGATAATATTTAGGTATTTTTATTAGACTATGAAGTATTTTATTCGACTATGTTTGATTCCACTATGCCCTTAAAGTTACCCATCTGCAGCGAGAGGTTAGAAAACCGTTATCAGAATACCTATTAATGAGATATATTTCAGTATAGTTAAGACTTACATCCACACTTTCATTGGTTTCGATTGATTAGATCTTATTCAATATATCTTCGGTTTTACTTTACAAATAGGCCAAACCCAAATATCATATTTCGTCAAAAATGTACGGCTTCGATGCAGATCACTATCTAACCTTTCCAAAGGTTAGACGGGTTCACCCAACAATTTATTTTTGACTCCTCAACCGATTATAGTATAATAACTGGACTAACGATTTATTCTGAATATCATTAAAACTGTAGCGCCATCTATATCGCTACATGGTGAACTACATCGTAAACTACGCAACAGACCAACAGATGGCAGAAACAAGTCCTAGATCGCGCTTACGAAGTTATCATGGAGTTTGAACATAAGTAATAGAACCGATGACAATCCATCGGTCCTCGGACCCCGAGCCAAAGGTCGCTCGGCGTGGAAGATCTTCCCATTTCGCTGGAGATACCACACCTTATCTCCACAAAACTATAGAATAAAGTAAGATACAAGTAGGTAGATAGAGATAGTTTTTTTAGTGATAAAATATGTTATGTTTATGTTATATGTTTATGCCCATCGTGTGTCATAGTTTAACTATTGTTAATTTTAACATGTATATTTTTATCTTGTGGTGCAATAAAGTTTTTTCTATCTATACTCGCTAGAAAGTCTAAATCTGAATACCTACCGTACATGCTAGATCATTTTAGATACCTACGGATATCGAATCTAAGCTAGACGAGAAATCGATGGTTAGATTTGATGCAATCAACGTTATCTGGAAATTCTGATAGACTGGCACGACAAAGCAATATACTGATTTATTTCTATCTGAAACGTACAAGTTATTTTGGGAACTCGTACGTTTCAGTTTTGTACCTGAATATAGCCTGAATCATAGTTTTGGTTGACTTTTATTTACAAAAAACATATATTTATACTTATAAAATACAATTATAACAAAAAATATATTATACTCACCTTGAGTACACCTTAACTTACAATTCAAATCAATTTATGATGGAAAATAGTTTTCTTTAAACAACGGATTATATACCACGATATGTAAGAGAGATACACAATTACTATTATTTTTAGTTATTTCTGTATATTTTTGATTGTCTATTTATATATTTTTTGTTTTTTATATCTTCTATGTATAATTTACGGCCGGTTTCTGGAAACCCAAATCACGATTGATCCGAGTTTGATACATAGTAATTATTTGATTTTTTCGTTGATCATCGTTCGAGAAACCGGCCGTAAGTGTATATCTTATGTTTCTGTCCGTTTTAAGTCGCAAATAAATGTATTTTCTTTCTTTAAGATTTTTAAGAATTTAAGTAATGACGCATGCAATTGAATATGTCATATTTAAAGAGAATTAATGTCTATGATTATTTCTGTAGGTATGGATTACTAAAGGCTTACTAAAACCAGTCGAACGAAATAATTATTTTGGAAATGTAGTGAAATGAAACATTTAATTTGGACTGATTAGATATTGAGGCTAGAAAAGTATTTTCGTAAAAATGTGTTTGTGCAATCAGACATCGTAACGTTATTATGTTAGCTGGAAGGGTAAATAAATTACCTCAGACATCGAGCTTGAGACTTTATCGCATCAAAGTTTAAGTGGGTTGTTTATCTCAATTTGAGATTCCATGGATTAAAGCGGTTCATTATTTTTGAAAACTTTCTTGCATTTTACTTAACACTTTGGAATTATTACGACTTTTAAATAAGATTACTTGAGCAGTATATGTGTTTGTTTGTAGAATAATTCAAAAATAAAACTTGGCTTTTAATAAGTTTATGGAGTAATAAGAGAACATTCAAAAGTTTTACATCAAGAATATATCTCAACTTGTTTCGGGTGGACCAAGCGATTAAAACTTTAGGTATTATACCTACCTAATTAAGTTACTTGTTCTTGTATATCTACAAGACTAGAGATATGTCTGGGTTAGTGTAGTAGAATTAAAAAATACTAAAATAATTAATTTAATACGAGTAGCATACGAGTAGCATACGAGTAGCTTACGAGTAGCGTACGAGTAGCATACGAGTGTGAGATCGATGTAACATATGTCATTGTAACAAAATAAATAAATAAATAATAAAATAATAATAAATAATACGTACGAGTAGCATGAGTGCATACGAGTAGCATAAGAGTAGCATACGAGTAGCATACGAGTAGTAAGCGAGTAGCATACGAGAAGCACACGACTAGCTGACGAGTAGCTTACGAGTAGCATAAATACTTGTATGCTACTATGCATACGAGTAGTCGCTAAGACTCTATGAGTAAGTTCCACAAACATACTCGTACATCCTGAATCTTGTCTGTTCTATCGGTCAAAAACAAAGAATATTCACAGTTGCCCAGTTGGTTGATAAGCTCTGAGTGCATAATAGAGTTTCTTGAGCAGAACAATAGCCACTCAAATGGAGAAGTTTCGTAACATCGCTACTGCTTTGGACAAGGCTCCAATGAGATTTTGTGAAGGAGGCGAAACTTTACGAAAAGACGTTGCATTCTTTGAAACGGGTTTGGGAACAGAACGTGACTATTGAGTATACCTACATTCTGTGAAAATTGATCCGTGTATTAATAAATAAATGCATTTTCAGCTAGAAATGTATGGTTATTTGTCGAAAATAGTACCTACTAATAAACCTAGTTCAATAGTACATTGTTCACCGAGAGGAGAAAGTGACCGATTACCGTCGAGGGTGTCGTTTGAAGCCCGAGCCGCAGGCGAGGGCTTTAAAACACCCGAGATCGGGAATCGCACTTTCTCTTGAGTGATACATAGTGCTTTATACTACACCTACGAGGAAAATAAAAAACTAAAATTTTCACATGTTCTTTTTTCAAATTGTTTGACACCATCCAACACACAGCTAGTGGCCAGTGTCATTTTGCGAACTTGGAGATAAAAACTCACTGTAAAAACTTTTTGGCTTTTGATATTTAGGTTACCAGCGCATAGTCTTACCCAAAATTAAAAAAGAAAAACCACGTAAGAAATGGATTTTCATACACTTTTCTCTCCCGCTCAGATGCGTTTTCTCGCCGCATATTTGTTCGATATGCAATGACGTACTTTCTACCGTAAATTTGATAAAGTATCAAGGTACTTTCCGAGCAGGTGTAGTATAAAGTATATTATCCATCAAGCAATCAGTGACTCCATTTATGTATTTATCCTTATGATTTTCCATTTTTACTTTTAATATAAATGGAGAGTTTAGACATTTGCGTAAGCCAGTGAACCGATTTAAATAAAAAAAAAAATTATTTCGCTACTTTTATCTAGAAAAATCAAAGAAACTACAACTGCTTCAAAAAATCTAGTTTTTTTTTGCAACTGACTAACAAAATCCTTTGCAGATATCTGCGGCCAGGAGCCCAACTCCACCATAACAATTAAATTGACAATCTGAGCTCGCCGCAGTACAACACTGAATACTAATACAGTTTTGGCACTGAGACTACATTTTATTACAATGTAGCTACACTCTCGGATGCTCAATGAAATAGTGACACGTGATGCTCATAAATAATTGAACATAGTTTTGTGCACGCAACTATGTATTTTGTATGGATGTGTGAATAACTGAATAATTACAAAAAATAGCGGTAGTACATACATTTGAATAAAGTAAGTAATCATTTTATAGTACCTAGTAGAAATATTTCAAACGTAGATATATCATTATATATGTGTTATTACGATTTATTACCTTATAACCTTAGAAGTATTTCTAAATGAAATGCCATATAATTTTTTTTTTCATGAAATGTTTTATTTTATTTTACCGGCCTGGCGTTCGCCTTTAAATATCTACGAGTAGGTGGAACCCTTCATACTCGTCCAGGAGCGCTGTGTGCGTGTATGTAAAAGACTAGATACCTACGCAGTGTCCGCATTAAGGTTGTCGTTTTGTAATGTCGTTTTATAACTTTGATAATAAACATAAAAATAATCAAATACGATATAACGCACATCTCAATGTAGTCTCATGATATACGTCCTCAGTGCTTAAATGGGGCTGTATATTTAAGTGTGGCCGCATACGGGTTACATACGACAGCGACTAAAATTCACCATAGATTTTCTTTAGTTTTTTATACATTTTCTCGTTTCATACAGTTGACGCTTGGCATTGCAACTCGATTGCTTGTCGGATGGTTTTTGTGGCCCGTATGCGTCCACACTAAATAAAATGTTGTAATTCTATTTTAATAAAAAAAAAGTATAAAATTCACTCACCTATCGTCGTAAGCGCCAGCGTACACCAATAATAACTTTGCAAATATTGTTTCACCACATCAGCAGTTTCAGTGTCATGGTACACCCAGTTTTTACTACCGAACCCATTGTTTTTATATATTATATGGTACAAGCACCCATTCCAATGGAATATCACTAACAAATAATGTATTAAACTTGTTGATCTAAACAGATTTGGATAGTTCGTGTGTCGTTCCGTGCGATCCATGAATGCCCAGAACCGGTATATTTTGACCAAACGAAACGAGCGCAGTATGGAATTGAATCCGATCGACAGGTACAAGAAATCCAGCGGTAGTAGACAGAGGCAGTCTATGTAGAATATAGTAGAATTCATGTAGTGGGTTCGGAGTTTAGCAGAGTCTGTTTGTAGCACTCCATCTTCTAGGTACCCCGTTCTGAAGTGAAATAATATGTCTGCCAGGTACAGGAAGTCCGTCAAGTAGTCCAGACAGAACCATACTATTAACGTTTCACCTGAAACAAAACACATAATTATGTTACATACAAATGTACCTACAACAAGTTTATAGAGACCGGGCAGGCGTCAAAGCCCAGTCGGTTTAACTTTTCCTCGCTGTAAGTTGTGGGATGGACAAGAACAAACATTTATGTAATGGCAAGCATTGATGTTCTGTGTCTAAATTTATGTATTTACATAAAAATAAGGAATTGTCTCATAATATAGGTCGAATAATAATATAGTTCGAATCCAGCTGAGAGTAAATGTTTGTTTGATTAACATAAATAATAATTTTCTGTGTTTGGGTGTTTTATGTATCTATTTAAAATGTAAGTATTCTGTCAGCAATGTAGTTCATAATACAAGCTTTGCTTAGTTTGGGACTAGAGGAAGATATGTGAAAATCCCATTCATATTTTAGAATCATCTACATAAAAAGTTGGTATTCTTTTATCATATAGACTAGAAAATGCGCAAGCTTTGTTAACTAACTGCTAATTAATATTTAATTACAACCAGCGCATTGCCAATTTAAATATTAACACTAAGTATAAGATTAAAATTCTATCAGTATAACACTTAATTCCCTCAAGTTATTCGGTTGACCATCCGCAAAGTTTAATTAAAACTCGCAATTAAATTATTTGATCTTAGCAAGTTGCAGCAGAAACTGCAGAAACTTAAAGTAGAAATACAATTACGTGACCAACTCATCGGAGCTGGAGAAGGTAATGGAATCGAAACTACTGGAAACCAATCCGGCAAAACATCCAACTTATCTTTGTAAAGTGTTACAATGTTCTTCACAGCTCACTTGGTAGTAGTCTTCAGAACGAATCTTAGATTGCAAACTTCAAACTTCAATTGCATTTATAATCAAATACAAAAGGATCACTTTGAAACGTCAACATGCGAATTCAATTCTTACAATAACGTATTTTTTCAACGAGCTATCTAAGTTTCTAAAAAATATAAATTAATGATGAGTTTGATATATATTGCTGTGTGAAGTAATATCCCAAAATAATAATTTATTGCAATTTTTAAATACTAAAAAACTTTATTTTGAATCCGATCCAAACTGAACTGTAAATTATAGCAAAGGCAAATATTATCTTTTGATTTCATGTTAATTTGTAACATTTATTTTACTTGCATTTATTAGAATAAAATTTAAAAATATATTTGATCATAATAATTTAAATATCCCTACGTACATTGTCAGTCGTTGTCTTGTGCCTACATTGATGGCATCGTTAATCCACGCAGTAGTCTAAAGTATTACAATGTTTAGAAATTCCTAGAAAGCTATTAAGGTATCGGGTAATTCAATTCACGTCGGTGCAAGTTTGTAGAAACTATGTGAACTAAGGCTGCGGTCCCGTTATGCAAATTGTACGCGGCTGACCATTTGCCAACTTATATAGATACTTAAATAAAATATTCAAGGACATATTTTATACTCATTGCGATATTGCAAAGCTTGTACTAAAACTTATATTTGTATTCTTTAGATGGAGTAATTCCAGCATTATTTATTTATTATTTAATTCAATCAGATGAGCTAACCATGGCTATAAGTGATCAAAATGTTTGCATCATTTTATGCAGTTGCGTTCATTCATAAAAGTTTATTCTTTCATTAAAATATGCCCGCAGATTGTTTTATTACTTTTTCATAAAAAAAAATACGTAACACGTGTCGTTACGTGCACAGTGGCCTAATCACAGCAAAAATCGATTTAGATGTTGACGTATTGCAAGCAACAGACTATAATTTGCAGCTTAGAGGTAGCTTATTTGGAAGAGATAGCTTGATAAGACAGCCTATTGTGCTTAATATTGTATATTTCTTTCTTGTATTACATCTTTCATTTTGTATGCAGTAAAGGTACAATAATACATTTTATGTTATCCACCAGGCTGTCAGCCGGTAGTTGGCAATCAGCCGCAAACTATAAGCTGTTGTGGGACCGTAGCCTAAGACGGCGCAGTGCCGATCGTAGCCGCTAATCTCTCTCGCTATCTAAATGGAGACGTCTTTTGCAAAATCCTTACAGTCAAATTGGATTTTTATCCTTTAAGCACCTCTTTTCATATTCAAAGCGGGCGAAGAACCGATTGTATTTATACAGTCTGAAAGTTCTAAAATGGTTTCTTTGAAGCTTCACAAGCTAAGCATATAGCGAAAAAAACTTCACATAATTGCGAACAGGATTTTTACTTTGAAGTAGTAATTTTAGTATTTTTTAAACGATATTTTTAATTATGAATTTTAGTAATGTTTAATTGTATAGTTTATGCATTTGTTATTAGTCATGTTTGTGTCTTTTATTTCTAAAACCATTTTAAAATGCACGCGTGTGTCACATCACATCAATGCACTTGTTGGTCAACAGATCCAGTCATTATTTATAAATGTTAAGGTATCAAAATGATGACTAAACAACCAATGACAAAAACCTATGTATTTGTAATGTATCTGTACATTTTTTTTATATGGCGGTGGAGGCGAATGCATTTTTAGAATGGTACCTAACTTTGTTTTTGATTTAAGCTAGTTTGTATGTTTATAAATTGTATATTCTTGCAGAGTTAAAAGTAGAACGTTCTAGAAAAACAGAAGTTACTTGTTTATTTTGCAGAAAATATCCGGCTTAGGAAAATGTTGTTGAACGCTCTTGAAAATAATACACAACGTATTATTTTTCAAGAGTATTTTTCAACATTTATTTCGCAGAAAATATTATGAGATACCTTTTGTATTTATGCTGGTTTGTCGTTTTTTTTATTTCTTTTATGAGTTATGAATATCCATTTATGGTTTAAAAATAAATGTTAAATTGAATAAATAATAAAATATTCACGAATATTTAACACATCACGCTCCAGTCCCAAACAAAGCAAAGCTTGTACTATGGGAACTAGATGGCTCATACTAGACTTATACATATTTTGTGTATACCCAGACACAGAACATTTATTCATCATACAAACGTTTATTCTCGGTGGGGATCGAACCAACGACCTACAGCAAAGAAGAGCTACCAACT
The DNA here is from genome assembly GCA_932527185.1 of Ecliptopera silaceata. Taxonomy (NCBI): domain Eukaryota; kingdom Metazoa; phylum Arthropoda; class Insecta; order Lepidoptera; family Geometridae; genus Ecliptopera; species Ecliptopera silaceata. Next base: position 5,596,855 of record OW052193.1, on the reverse strand, counting down.
GAGCTGTATGCAACATTTTGTGACAACTGTATGAGTCATAACAAATAATAATAAATATTTATAGACATATCACACTCTAGTCCCAAACTAAGCAAAGTGTGTAACTAGATTACTGATTGAATATACAGTTTTTTTTGTAAATATATATACATAGTAATAACATATCAACTTACCATTAATTTCTTGAAAAGCGAACCTATAGACTATAACCCATAGGTTGTAGAGGAATGCTAGAGAGACGACCATGGACCAATAGTAGCACAGCCTTCCCGCTGGGTCGAAAACAAAAGACCACTTCGGTCCTGTTCGAAGCCGACCGCTCGCGTAAGTAGACCGTCTTCTTAAACCTCCTCTGCTACTACTGTGAAAGAAATTATACTATTAACAAGATATTCTAAACTTGCATTGATAGATCATAATTATTTTAGTTTTGGGTACTAAATGACTGACATACTCAATACAATACATTACATATATTACATATATAGATATTTATTTATTTACATAGTACAGATAACTTACATTATTTGGTATTCTATGATATTAAGTTCAATTCAAATGTAAAATCCTAATGAACTAGTCTGCTAGTGCAAAATAGGAGCGTTCGTTAGTAGACTTTGAATGCCGAAGTTGATTGAGGGAAAATCTTGTTGGAATTATTCACATGCAAATCTCGCGCCTCAAAAATATGTTTTGAAGTAGTCTGGCAAGAACCCTTTAAAACATTTTTGTTTAAATGCTCGTATGTCGTACTTAGTATGATTAATTTTTCTAATTGCTTTAATATTTGTTAAAATAATTCAATATACAAAAGCAGAGCATAATAAAACAAATAGACTATTAGAAACCAATTTGACAAAATATCTAATAATCATTAATACATCTAATTTCATCAATTATATGCAATGTTTTTGTTGATTAATTCATTTTATTAATAAAGATAGTGTAAATATCGAAGAACCAAAATATTATAACTGTTGAGCTGTTGAAATCTCGACAAAGAGATTTTCATGGATCTACAGTTTTCAGAGGTAAAGCAAATTCCTCAACATTCCAAGACTAGTTTATATCGCGTCTTCAAACCCTTAGAATGCCGAGAGCTTAACATGTATTGTGTATTGTGTGTGTAACAACCATCAGAAATATATAAAACAAGATGTACCGGCGAACTTCGTACCGCCTTAGAGAGATTTTTTTTTTCTTAGAGATTTTTTAATTTATTTTTCCGTAAGAACCTTCTTCTAATAATAACAAATACAACAAAAAAAGAAATTAGTGAAATCGGTCCAGCCATTTACGCGTGATGCCGTGACCAAGGGAAATGGGTTTAATTTTTTATATATATAAGTAGATTAACTTAACGAGAGTCTTAACTGAGATAATTTGTTAGAATGAAAATATTTATGGTTAGGACCCATAAATATTTTCATTCTAACAAATTTTAAAATGGAACTAAATGACACTTGATATCTGAAAACTTATATTTTGTATTTTCTTTATAATTTAATACAAAGAAAAATATTGTGCTCTATACTTTGTGATCAAGTTACACGAGTAACGACCCTGTGGCTATAAATGTAGATGAAATCTTGTTTATGAAAAGTGATAGTTTTTCATAGACAATATTATTTTTATTTACAGATTGCATTTGTTTAGTTGCAATGGAGGTATAAGATTTCTAGTCAAGCATAAGTTACAAATGATTGTCAATCTAAACAATTATAATAATGATCAAAACACGTATAATGAATTGTTGATAAAGTCTTTACATGTTTATTTATTTAATGTTTTTTTTGTAGATCAATGCACTTCGCCAAAAAATTAGGGGGAAATTCAGAACTTTTTTTTAGTACAAGACTAACAAATAAGCATATAAACGCTTGATTATTTGTAAATATCACAAAAATATCCCCAAGAAGTCCACTTCATTCTAATATAAATAGACTATATCTATAGCAATGTTTTTTTTATTCATAATTTTAATAGTTTGTAAACAAACACATATTTGAAAAATCACCAAATCTAACAATGTAACATTTTAAATCTACATCACATACATATTTTTCAATGCTCATAAGTCTTTAGTTACATAACTCAATATGAATCACCTAAAACTGTATTGTTAATCCATGTAGTTACTATAGCGGATATCCAAATTATAATTGACATTAGGATACTGCTATATTATTCAGGATAACAGGAGAGATATCGATTACGGGAGTATCTGACTCGTAACTATACCTATCTCGAATCAATGAGCATTCATGTTTTCTATTGTTTCGAGTACAATGCTTATTGAAATTACAAGCAGTTTAGCAGGTATAATTAAGATGTAGATATTTTGATTGAGATTAAACTTAACTATATAATTAGGTGTATACATATTTTGATTGCTAAGCGCTTCGTTAGCCAAAAAGTCAGGTGAGATGAAATAGGAAGAATGATTTAATTCGACTGTGTATACCGAATTTGATGTTTTTAGTATTATTTTATAGCTGATGCTTTTTAAGTGTTCCCAGATAAATCTATCCTAAATCTAGCCAATACTTTTTTGATTCTTCAAAATACGTATTTAATCAGAAGTCGAATTCAATCAGATTTTCAGATGGCGAAGTCGGATTTCATTTCGTTAAAACAAACGGATTACGAGTAAGCTCATGTATAATTAAAGCTAATGAAATAAATAAGTCAGTTATCCGGCCAGTGACAAACTCGGCTTGCATCGAATCAAAACACAAATCCAAATGCTACCATATAATCAGTTCATGGGATTAATTCAGGAATTCGCATACGGTACATCTAAATTGAATACTGGTTGTGCGATTCAGGGAATATCCATACCCAACTCGATACACAAGGGTATAGGTAGCCAATTTGTTTACATAAGGTACATATGCTAAACACAGTTTACAAACGCACGGTCAAATTGGATGCTGTAAAGGGCCTTCCATGATAAGAATTTATACAGGGGTTTGGACGGGTTCAAGTAAGTTAGGGGAGTGTATGCTGTTCTAGGCGTATATTAACTTAGTTGAGAGTAGATGGCGCTGTGTGAAAATGTCCACGAATTAACATTTATGTAACTTATAAATAGACGACGACCGATGTGGCGCGGCGGATGAAGGTTCGCCTGCGAAGCGGTGGTTGCGGGTTCGATTTCCGCCTTGGGATAAATGTTTGATCTGCAAATATTTATTCCGGGTTTTCTGGGTATTTTATGTGTATAATAAAAAATAAGTCTTCTTGTACCCATAACACAAGCTCTGCTTGGCTTGGGGCTAGATGATGTTATGTGGATTGTCCAGCATTATTTATTTACTTAGGGAAAAGGGACTGCAGATATGATACGTCAGCCTTCACAGTTATTAGAACAGATCTGTATTAATATAAAACTGCACTATATGCTATCACTTTAGTCTATCCTAACCACAATTATACTTTTTAACACGGTATCACTATTTCACGACTATGACTTCACCGTTCGAAGGCTTAAAGAGGACTCTCCGGCACAGCCACCTCATTCTCTTTATATCACCGCATAAGCGTAAACAACAAGATGGCGGCGGCGTGCCGGATGTGACTTTTATTCTTTTCTAGAATCATCACAAATATCTTCATTTAAATAGCTAACAATGTTTTATAATTCTTAAATAGATTTACCAAACTAATATATTAAACAATTTTAGAATAATATTTTGGAAATCATGACATTCGGCCATCCGACAATGTGTCGCCTCCCGGCACACACAACATTAAAAACAATATATATCAATATTATTAAAGTTAATATGTACGTTGTAACACCGATATATATTCAATTTTAACAATATAAAGACCTTGAAACAATAAATCATGACATTCGGTAATTATTGTAGGTGGTTTTATACATATATACATAATGTATATAAAATCTAGCCTTTCAATTTTACATTAAATTGACAAAACTACTATTGGTTCAACGCTTGAGGTATTCCGATCTGGTAGTTCAACGCTTCTGTGAACATAAATATAAATAAAGTGAATAATACAATAAGCAATTGTAAATCATATTTCTGAATTCTGCTCCAGAAAAACAAATCATTGCGGCACTTCACTTCACTTGGAGCTGTAATCAGATTATAATTATTATTATAAAAATAATGATTAAATGCATCTCCTTCAAATTTTAGCATAAAATAATAATTATAGAAAGTCTTCAAATTATAGCATAAAAATTAATAATCATTGAAAGGTTTAAATTCAAACATAAAATAACAATTATAGAAAGTCTTTAAACTCAAGAATAAATATTACACGCCCGAAAAGAACAGGCTGCTAAAACACTTTCCATCAAAGACTTTATACACAGTTTCACAACAAATAACTCTTATTCTTGAAGATTTCATCAAACTTTCCAAGAAGGGAAAGATAACAGAAAACATTACCAGTGCTACCTTCCTGTTTCTTACGAAACATTGAAACATCATACTCCAGCCTCAAGATGATGCGTACTGACCGAACCATACGACACAGGCATTTCACTTGAAAAGACGATTCGATAGCCGTATCGGTACCCACCAATTCAACTATTTATTAAAATCCTTAAAGTTGCCAAAGAGATTGCGTTACAGGTACTGAAATAACATAATATCATAAATAAAACAATACTTCTTACGTAAAAAGAAGTAAATATTACCAAACACCAAAACTTAAGAGTTGGTATGATCAGAATGTTAACAATTTGTGAATGTCAAAGCTTTCACAATCATCTTCAGTTCTAGACTGGTTAACGTATAGAAACTTTAAAACTGTTGTTCATAATTTTCATAACACTATGTTAATGATTTATGAACTCTAAATACTTTGAAAATAAAACAGTGCACGCTGACGAAGCCGCGCGTTCAAGCTTATCATATATAAAAAAAATAATACACACATACGTCAAAGTTAATCCAGTAGACCAACATAGTCCAGTCAATCCAATAGACCAACATAGTCCAGTCAATCTAGTAGACCAACATAGTCCTCTCAATCCAGTAGACCAACATAGTCACTCAATCCAGTCAGCAAACATAGCTAACTCCATCCAGTCAGCAAACATAGCCAACTCTATCCAGTCAGCAAACATAGCTAACTCAATCCAGTCAGCAAACATAGCTAACTCCATCCAGTTAACAAACATAGCTAACTCCATCCAGTCAGCAAACATAGCCAACTCAATCCAGTCAGCAAACATAGCAAACTCATCCAGTCAGCAAACATAGCCAACTCCATCCAGTCAGCAAACATAGCCAACTCAATCCAGTCAGCAAACATAGCTAACTCCACTCAGTCAGCAAACATAGCTAACTCAATCCAGTTAGCAAACATAGCTAACTCATCCAGTCAGCAAACATAGCCAACTCAATCCAGTCAGCAAACATAGCCAACTCAATCCAGTCAGCAAACATAGCAAACTCATCCAGTCAGCAAACATAGCCAACTCAATCCAGTCAGCAAACATAGCCAACTCAATCCAGTCAGCAATCATAGCAGACTCAATCCACCTAGCAAACATAGCTAGCTCAAAACATGTAGACCAACATGTATATTTAAGCCAATTAGCAAACATAGCTAACTCAAAGCAGTTATCAAATAAAAAGGAAAATCAAAATCAAAAATTTCAAAAGTACAAAAATACAAAATAGATCGTCCTTTAATATCCAATGAACAACCAAAGTACGCTCGTTAACTAAAATTATCATAGATTAACCGGTTTTTATCAAATAACCTTAAAAAAATAGATAACCGCCACAAATTGATTTTCTCAATAAGAAATTAATTATACTCTTCATGTATACGCTTTTCGGTCTTGAAAAGTCAAGCGAGGGTATCTTTGCTGATTATAGTAAAATACAATATCCATAAAAAACCATAAGTAAAAATTAACCAAATTAGTTTCTTGTTATAAAATTTTTCATTACATAGACATTTATTTATTTACCACACGTAGCACACGAAAGTGGCTAGTTACCTACAAGTGACCAAGTAAGCGCTGCTATTCTGAAAAAACCTTTAGATCAATAGACTTTGTGATAAACAAGTATACCTTCGTTGCAAAAATGAAACCAATTTAAATCAAATATACCATACATCATAATACAATACATAACAAGTTATTAAACATGTAACATGTAACCAAAAATAAAAGAAAATTATGAAATGTTTACTTTAAAGGTACACCAAGGATTGTATCATGTATCATGTGAATCAGAGATTAGCCCGGATTTATCACGAACATTTTGTATCATCAAAGAGTAGCCTTGACATAATACGTCGTACAAACTCCATTGCACCATACTATGCACATTATTTTAATGTACAAGATAAAAAGAACGAGAGAACAATTAAAGTTAAGAATCATATAACAGGTATATAAACAAAACTATATCAGATGCTATCAGAGTGTAGCCCTGATCTAGCACTGACAAGTTAAGTTAAAATGCAAAAATGCGCCGTAAAATACCACCAGAGGGTTGCCCCGGCCAAGTACTAAACCACACATCAGTACAGAATCTTACGCATCACATCGTCAGAGAGTAGCCCTGACCTTATGTTAGCGTACATACCATGATATATTGCATCTAATGCATAAATATTTAAAATTAAATATGGGCGTAAAATGAGGGTAGTCAGAAAAATAAATAATAATTATAATGAATCATTCATCATCACATAACAGGTATATAAACAAAACTATATCAGATGCTATCAGAGTGTAGCCCTGATCAAGCACCGACAAGTTAAATTGGAATGCAAAAATGCGCCGTAAAATACTACCAGAGGGTTGCCCCGGCCAAGTACTAAACGACACATCAGTACAGAATCATACGCATCACATCGTCAGAGAGTAGCCCTGACCTTATGTTAGCGCACATACCATTATATCCTGCATATAATGCATAAATATTCAAAATTGAACATGGGCGTAAAATGACGGTTGTCAGAAAAAGAAATAAATTTTAAAAACATCATTCAGTTCAGTTCATAATTAGCTTTCCATCATTTTGATTGTAAATTAAAAAAATATAAGTACCATACCATTTCCTTTTGGTTCATCCAACTTCTGAAATAATATAAAACTGCACTATATGCTATCACTTTAGTCTATCCTAACCACAATTATACTTTTTAACACGGTATCACTATTTCACGACTATGACTTCACCGTTCGAAGGCTTAAAGAGGACTCTCCGGCACAGCCACCTCATTCTCTTTATATCACCGCATAAGCGTAAACAACAAGATGGCGGCGGCGTGCCGGATGTGACTTTTATTCTTTTCTAGAATCATCACAAATATCTTCATTTAAATAGCTAACAATGTTTTATAATTCTTAAATAGATTTACCAAACTAATATATTAAACAATTTTAGAATAATATTTTGGAAATCATGACAGTATGTCGTGTGTTGGATTGGATCCATACCAAAGTTTTTGTATGTTGGTAAATAAAACTGAAATGTGCTGTGTCAATAAATGCTTTATTTTACTTCTTCTTCTTCTTCGTGTCGATAGTTCCCCTTTAAATGTTTTTTTTTTATTGTTTTGGCCAGAAGATTTGTTTCTCGATGAATTATTTTACATGAATTTTATGAAAATTCATGTTTCAATCCTACAAGTACTTTGCAGCACCGAGTATAATAGGATTGAAGATAGACGAGAGCGGTAGACGTCGTATTATACAGAAATCCCGAATGTCATGGAACCTCTGATAACATTGACTAAATACGTATTTATTGATAAGAATTTACACTCATCTTTTAAATCTTTGTTGAAATCCATTACAGGACCTATAATTATGAATTAACATACTGAAACAATATTAAAGTTAATAAAAATAAAATAGTTACGTTTCTTTAATAATAAAAAGATAGCAAAAAACTAGTATAAAAAGTAAGTTATTAAAAAATAATAGAGAATAATAATATAGAAAGAGTGAGAGAGTTCTAGTATATCCTACACGTAGGCTACAGAGAACTTTGAAGCACTAACATGTCTATCTTCAGAAAACTCCGACTTGTGCCAGAACTTTTTAACTCGCTCTAAGTGGGGGAATATTGAATAACTATTACATTTACTAAATAACTATTATAAAAGACAAAATGTGGTTATTCACAAACAAATTTACGACTATTACAGTATTTACAAAATGAACATATAAAATACATAAAAAACAGTTGAGCTATTTGCAGACCGTTGCCAATGATCTATAGATAGCTAAACTGATCCAAATCAATACCAATATACGCTTCCATATCAAAGATACTGGCTGCATTGTCAAAATGAATAAAATAACTAATTAATTAAATTATTATCTAGTAAAAGATTATACTAATATTTTTTAGCTCGAAATAAATTAATTACTAGATCTATAATTGGCTTAAAAAATTACAATGACCAAACGGGACCGATAATTTTCTTCGCCTAGAAATAAAATATCATCATATTAAAATGTACCATGTAATATGCAAGAGGCTTTAGGGAGAGTGCGGTGTCGATGTTTGCATTAGTTGATTGTTTGTTAACTGATTGACCGGGAAACTGAAGACCGCAAGGGTATCGGCAGATGTAAATTCAATTAAAGGACTACATATAGCAACATCTATTATACTACACGGGTACCTTACCAACCGGAAATGCTTTAATGAAGAGTTTCTGTCAAAATCCTAGATATTAGAATAAATTCACAGTAATTTCACACATCACACTCTAGTCCCAAACTAGAGTGTGAGTGTACTTTATTCAGTAAAACCACAAGGGTCATTTTGAAAAGTCATACATACTAGGTGATTCTAGGTGCCAGTTCCACGCGACTAGAGCCTAGAACAACTGGCAAGAACATACGATTCGATTCTGCCGTATTTTTTATATGATCCATATTAATATGTTGTATTACATAAGTTTTGTAATTTGTCGCCAAAAATGAAAAATTGGCGGTTGCTCAACAGTTTGATCCCCAAGCCGACGTTCACGGCTATCGCAACGTTGTCGAAGCGTGAAAATAACAGTAAGGTACGTGTTATTTCCGGATTTACTATAAAAACTGTGAAAGAAGACTATGTGATATTTTCAGATTTTTTCAGTTATTTGCTCAGTATCAATGATACGAAGGGGAATATTACATGCGATCGTCAATATTATGTTGATGATATATCTTTCACAGAGTATTTACTGAGTCTCAGATAAGTAAAGATTATACTGCAGGAATACTTATCAGTTTATTTTGTTCTCTTACTTATTTATTTATCTAATCATTATGTAGGTATAGGTGCCTACTTACTTACCTTTCAAGCAAACCTTATTGTAATACAGGTAACTTTTATGTGTACAAGTATTTTATATCAGCAATCTAGTTTCTATAGTACAAGCTTTGCTTAATTTGGGACTAGAAAGTGACGTGTGAAATCTCTGACTATTTACTTAGTATATTGCCTGTATTATGAGCAAAACTACGTGTATTAAAAAGGAATAAGAATAAGATACAGGTACCTTTTTATAAAATAGATGGTATTTATTGCATTTAAAATTCATAAATTACAAGAATGAATGAATGAATGATCAAGATTATGTAGTCATTTATTTGCAAATCGAACTGAAGGCGATTTGTTTTTTTCACGTCAACGTCTCTTTTAATATGAAGGTTTATGTTCACTCAAAAAGAACAATGTAATAGGTACCTGTCACGTCTCACTAAGGTATCTTAGCAAGGCAAGGCAAGGAGGGTATTTTGCCTAAATTCAGAGAATACTTCCAGCGAACTTTCTTAATGAAACTCAACAAAAATAACAAGCTGGAAACCTCCCGTAAATAAGCATCACCTTCCCAAATATCTTGGGATGAACAAAGTTTACGTAACTTTATTGGTCTCTCGTTACAAATAAACTTTGAATAGTTTACAGCGTAACTCTACAAACTACTTTAAGTGGATATACTGATATAAATTGGAAGGATGTACTGTCAGCTGCTAGAAGAATGACGATCTTAAAAACTGTAAAGTATCAAAATCAAACGAAAAACTGAAATTAAGAGGTAATTTCTAGCTACAACGTTTGTATTAGTTAACAGTAAGTCTGAGAGACTTCCATCACTTAAGACAAAAAGTTGATAAGTTTTTTGTGTCTGTGATTGCTCCAGAACTTTACCTAATACCCTTAAAACCAATATACAACAATAAGAGTATAACTGCTTTACGTCGATAGAATCGGTAGTCGCACTGCATCAGAGTAGCTACTACTACTAAATTTTGAAATGTATATCTATCTTTAAAAATATATGGTATAAAGACCATCATCATCATCAACCTATATCAGCCCAGTGGCGCGTATAAAGACCGATAGTACTCATTTTCACCCGAACAGAATAATAAAAGAAAAATATATTTAGCAGAAATATAAATATTTGTATATCAATTGCGTAAACTACCACATTTACCTCGATTCATAACCAGCAGCTCAAAGGCTTTTAACTAATCAGAAGCCATTATAACATTAACAACATGCTTCAAATATGAAAGCAACTTCATCGGTCTCGACGCGAATAAACTAACCCAGAATAGTTGAACATAGGTCACAAATAGAGGGAAACCAAAGCTTCGACCCCACATCTTAGCAAACTTACACTTTGCCACGTGAATATGCAATTATGCAACTAGTATATTTCTTGCGTAATCTGCTAGAATTTGCCTGCGAGGAATTACCACTTATGTTGGTTTAGAAGATTAGATGATCTTTATAATTTACTGAATGTATGTCAACTTTATGTTTATTTTATGGCTGAGACGCGAGAGGTTGGAAGAGAGATTCGCATACTAAAACTGTAAATTACATACAAGAATTCTTCTTAAAAATTATCTTAATCCTAACATTATGTGCTTTGTATGATTCTTGGATTAGATATTCAATATGCATTCTAAATATTATAAATAAATAATAAATAATGCTGGACAATCTACACAACATCATCTAGCCCCAAGCTAAGCAGAACTTGTGTTATGGATACTAGAAGACTGACATACTTAATACAATACATTACATAGAGATAGATATTTTTTTATAATGAATGCATATATCTATACAAATGGGGTTAGAGCTGAAACCGTAACAGTTGCAACGGGGCCACGCGACCCGCTCGAGGTGTTAACTTGTTAACTAGTGCCAATAACGGAACAAGCCAATTATACTAGTTTCTCTTCTAGCTAAAGTAGACGAAAACTTACTCGCTGATGAATACAATCCAAAACTTTTAGATCAACGCGGACCAATCTCACAGCCACCTTATTATGTAAACCTAAAGGTTAACCAGACACTGAACAAATATTTATGTCACACAAACATTTTCTCTGGGTGGGAATTGAACCCACGATCCACATCATGGAAGGCAGAGCTACTACCAACTGAGCCTGTCAATATCACCTATCTATGAGACCTCGTATCTTGTACAGAGAAAATTTAAAATTTAATCTACATAATACATTACAGACATCATACATTTTTATTTCATAGTTCATTTTGTAAATACTGTATAGTCGTAAATATGTTTGTGAATAAAGTATTACAATGTAAAAAAAATCTACATAATAGACATATATAGCGAATCAAATCGGAAAAAATCTGACTACAGTCTCAATTCTCTAAATTCAAATAAATCCAAACTGATAAGATCAAGTTGTTATTTAAAAAAAAACTACAACGAAATGTAGAGTTACTGGCTATTGAAATAATAACACATTCGTATACGTTTATTCAATTATGAACAACACCCGCCGAAGGGTTGGGTTTGGGAAATTGCTAGGAATTTTAATTAGGACCCTTGCCCTACTTGTTAGTTTTTTAATAAGCTTACAACTGTTACATGTTTTCATTAATATAATTAATGGTTATTAATGTTCTTTATTCAGTTTAATTACGTAGGTTTTGTTCTCATAGACGCTTTACTTGGTATAGGATTTACATTGTGTGAAATGTCCATGGATACTAATACTCTATTATTACTGAAATGTTTTTTTTATTACTTAAATGAAATTTATCATGTGCTTCATATTCGATTTAAAATTTGATAGGTTGCAAACGAGTGACTTCCTAATCAATAATCGTAAAACAACCAGAATTTAGTCATTAATTTATGTAGTAGTAAATATTAACGAAGCTTATTGTATGCTAAGACGTGTTATCCAAATATTACTCTGTCCATTACAATGTATATGTATAAATAAATATAAAATAAATTATGCTGGACAATCCACACAACATCATCTAGCCCCAAGTATGTAATATGTAAGTTTATAGCTACTAAGTTCCTTCATACAATAAATGAAACACTTCGTTAGAGTGGTTTCAGACTAGCGTTTTATACGCAAATCCTAGATACGCCCGTTTATGCGAGTTTGTTTTTTTGAAGTGTTGTTATGTAGAGCGCGTCTAAGCGCGTATACGCGCAGAAAAAAAATAAGCTAAACTGAAACGAAACCATCCTAAGTGTAAAGTGATAGAGTTCCGAATAAACATAGCCAGTTTACAGTTAATGTGTGCTGGAAGCTGAACGGCTAACTTTACAACCACATCCTGAATTAAACTTGCCAGTGCTGTTCTGTGAAGTTGGATCTTGAGCAAGTTTGATAAGTCAGCGTTTAAAGTCCGTGAAACGATAAGTTATTTGGATTAGATATTTATTAAATATACAGGAAAAGGAGCTATGTGCGCTATACTATTTTATAAAAACTGTTTAGTAATTTCTTGGTATGTTTTTTGTGGAAATGAGTTCCAGTTTTTGCTTTCATTCGCAAACTAAAAGAAACTAAAACTATAATTTTTATGTTCGTAAAAAGCTTCTACCAACAGAATTAATTTAAAACTCGTTGCAGAGACCCATGACTATGTTTTTCGCTATACCAAACGGCTTTTAGCTCGAGATGCGACGGACCGGTGGATGGTATTCGGTAGTAATATTTTTCATTTCTTAGTATTATTAAAACTCCGTAATAATTTTTCTTGCGCGATCTAGGATTCGACCGTACCATTTGCTAATTTGTTGCACATGCTAAGGGGCAGTTTTTCATGTAACTAGTTATATCGAAATAAAATGTAGCGCTATCGCGCTTGATATTTTTTAACCTTATTATATCCTTTACGGTAACTAACTCCCAATAAATCATTGAAGTACAGTTACAAAGGTACACAAATATTACAAAGCGGTAACGTCTGAGCAATAATGAAACGGTTATACCACAAAACGTCCAAACCTGACTATTTGTGTAGTGAATGCCCCAATCTGTATTATCATTCCTGTTTAGCCACGTGAATATTACATGTGAATCGAAACGCAACTTGAATTAACGAAGCCTCACTACGCCTTAGTACAATGCCTGGTAATATTCGGGTTAAGTCACAGCATAATCTACTGATAGATAGATCAGTACATACACGGACCCAGGTGAGTCGCTGAAGGCTCAACCTAAGTATGTGGCTATTTTGATGTGTCGCGGTTTGATTGTGGCGTTGACTCTCAAACCATGTTCCACCTATTGACCTGCCCGCTGTGCCCCAGACCAGTCCTTTGGGCGACTTGTGCAAGTTTTGGAAACATAATGTTTAAAAACATCATCGACACAAAGAAGAAGAATACATACAATCCTATAGAAATAAATACAATAAACAGGAGATTTTCATCTCAAAAAGTTACTTATTGATAAAGATGAACAAATACTTTTTATGTGAAATGTGACAAAGAAAACTACAACTGCAATGTTTAAAAAATGCACATTAACAGTAGAATTTTTGAAGATCGTTCTATATAAAGTTTGCCCGTAAAATTGCGGTAGCATTATATTTTATCTAAGTAAGTACAAATATCAGATATATTAACATGATTTCAAATTTTAAATAGATAAGAGATAAGTTAAATAATTACGAGTATGATACTCGTACCTTAAATAAATCTTGCTTTTACCTGGAAAAGCTTCCTGAGGTTCTAATTTTATATTTTTAAGAGAAATTAAGAAAACATTTTCATAAGCTGTATATCTGTTTGATTAGGTAGTGATCTAGCCATTCAAAATAAGCTGTGACAATACTCAACTGGATAATAATAGGATGATAACGGCTTTTATATCCATTATGTGTATGGTACAATAGGGAGATATAATAAATGCTAAATGGCAGCCATTATTATCAGCACAGGTAGATTATTTATAAATTATTTACTAACATCAGATTGTTGAGTTAAATATGTATATTAATGTTTGCAAACAATGTTATAGAAATAGTTTTGTTTCATAATAAACTCTTTGATGACTTTTCGGTCGTACGACATTTGGTGAGTTGATTTTAGTGAGATAAGTTGACATAAGTGAGATAAGGTGACTTTAGTGTGAGTGACATTAGTGATTAGTTTTGTTATGGTATTACGCATACCTTATTGCTATTACAACAATAAAGTACGCGATAAGTAATACCATAGTAGTACAAGTGACATGAGTACTAGTGATATTAGCATAAGTGACATTAGTTTAAGTGATATTCATATTAGTGCTATTTATAAGTTATATTAGTATACGTGATATTCCTATAAGTGCTAGTAGTATAAGTGATATTAGTGTAAGTGCTAGTAGTATAAGTGATATTAGTGTAAGTGCTATAAGTACATTACCTATCAGTTCCGTTGCAGTTAGAAGGTGCGAGGTGGTTCTGTGATTGGTGCGGTGCTGGCGTGGCCGGCGCGTGCGGCGTGTGAGGCGTGCTTCGCCATCCTGTCAGTAGAGGCGCCTCTCCACTCGCGCCCAGAAGTTTTAACCTACACAGATTTACGCTGTTACATACGTGTTACATACGTAAGATATATAGAGACCGGATTATATGCATTTGCATATGTCAGCCATTCTCCGCGGTAATTAAATTTTACTTAAGATCTAGTTATGATGCATATTATTGGTACAATTACAATATTTACTCGAGTGCAATTCAAAAGTGCACTCACCCGAAATGCGATAAAAGTGATAATATCGCGAATTCTACCAATTTTGTAATCACAAAATACATTATCCTTTTTTCTAAATTTCGGAACGCTGTCAGTAGCCGCGCGCGTCTTTTGTTTTGACAGTTACGAGAACCTTTGCTTATAATCCGGTTTTTAGTGTGCAAACAGTGACAGTTCACACTCAGCTCAAATTATTAGATAAAATACTCAAGGTTAACAAATTGCTGAGTTATCTTCGTTTATCCTTCGGTTATTGTATAGATTTGATCAGGGAAATAAGGATTTAGATCATTGAGTATTAAATAAATTGAGTATTGAGATCAAATAAATTTAACAAATAATTTGTGAAAATTACTACCTTGTGTTTAAACTAGTGCACACTACCCGTCAACTGGCTTCAATACAGAATACTTAATAATACATGACAATGAGATGGCAGTAATCAGGTTTATTAATATTATACTCCGGGCAAAATATATATTGATAAAGTAAAGAGGTTTGACTGTAACAGTCTTAGATTCTTGCTTGATTACCTTTTAGCTAATTACTAGTTTATTTCAACGGTTTACAAACTTCAAGAAAACACTCTCTAATTAGCAGAAAGCATAATAGTAATGGGCAAAGTGTCGAATATAATTCGTAAACCGCAACCGTCGTCCCGTGACACCAGCAGTAAAACCACTACTGTAATTTTAGTGTTAGTTTATCTCTTTTCAGATAAACTAAAGTGTTCCGCGTAATAAAACAGTCGAGGTACAATTTCATTCTACAAATGATCAAGACCCTCGAAGAATTGCTACAACTCTATTTAAAGAAGGGTAAGAGCAGATGGCGGATTATATTTTTCTGCTAAAAATATTTTGAGCAGCATAATAAAATTGTTGAGCTCCATTTCAAAATTGAAACACGAAGATTCGCATATCGGGAAAGTTATGTAGATATGGGATTTTTTCAACAGAAAAGGGCGAAATCGTTTGAAACCCAATCGACTTAGTAGCACACGAACGGCTACCGGTAGAAATTGGTTTTCCAATGCGATCTCGCGGGGAGGGCTGCGGGAAGGTTCCACACAGAGCTGTCGTACCGTAAAATGAGATATAAACCGCTCAAAAATGCGATCGGTTCCATTGCGGTGCGCGCACTCCACAGCATTACGCGATCAGGGCTGCCGCATTACATATTTATTGAGTTTGACAATCACTTCACTGAGTGTCATAGAATGAATGAAATAATTTTATTTATTTGAACCAAAAAATAAAAATAATCCTACAATTAGCTTAGAACTAGACATGCAATCTTAGACAATAGTACCTAAGTAAACTGTTTGTGTACGCTATCTCGGTTGTAATCGTATCACCAAAATTGGATATTATTGTACAATAAATTAATATATAAAAAGTATGTTAAATTGTTCAACGTTGAATGGACAATATTAATCTTATTAGGGTGAAATAAAGAGACAACCCTATTAAAATGAAACGTTAGGTGCCTAACCCACATAATCTCTTGTGGTTTAGGAGCGTTTAGCGGGAAACCATAAAGCTGACAAGAAATCGACTTTATCCCGACTTTTCGGATTGCTATGTTTTATGACGTTGAATTTGATTAAAAACTTTCCAAAGTTTTTAATATAGGGTTAAAACTTTTAACCCTATATTTTGATAGTTTATCAAATAAACAAGATGAAACTTGGAATATATATTTTTACCCAGACATTTGAAATTCAATAGATACACACAACAGAGGGATACACATAACTGTTTTTTTTTTAGTTATTTCTGTATATTTTTTATTGTCTTTTTAATATTTTTTTTGTTTGTTTATATTGTCTATGTATAACTTTGTGTATATCTTATGTTTCTGTCCGTTTTAAGTCGCAAATGAATGTATTTTCTTTCTTTCAATATTTCAGATAGAAATTAAATATGATAAGATAAAAATAAGCATTACTTTCTATCGAAAATAATTTCTAATGTCGACATGAGAGTCTTTTTAGGCGCGCACAAGAGGTCAACACTTGTGATTAAAGCGACACTCTGGAAGGGCCCTCGCCTGGACAAACAAGAGACAGGTACTCGAACCTCTTTACCGACCCCTAATGGAGGCGCCGCCACATTTATCAAACTTTTTTAACCCTTGTTTTAATTATGAGGATCGCTCAAGGAATGTAAATATCGTGAATCCTCGCAGAAACTTTAAAATAAATAATGCTGGACAATCCACATAACATCACCTGCCCCAAGCTAAGCAGAGCTTGGATAACTACTAGAAGACTGATATACTTAATACAATACATTACATAAAGATAGATATTTTTTTATTGCACATATCAAATACCCAGAACAGGATATTGAATAAATATTTGCATATCGTACGAACATTTATCCCAAGGCGGGAATCGAACCCGCAACCTTCGCGTCGCAGGCGGACCTTCACCCGCCGCGCCACATCGGTCGTCAAAAAGTAGTAAAACTTTAGAGTCCCCGCTATCTGCAGACTTTTTATCGGCCGATAGTTTGGTCGGCTTCTTAATCAGTATGAAGACTGAATCCCTGTAATGTGCGCATCTGCATACATCTTCATACTGATTAAGAAGCCGACCAAACTATCGGCCGATAAAAAGTCTGCAGTTTGCGGGGGCCCTTATAAATATCGTCAGTTTGAAAGAAGTTGGCTGTCATACCAATATATTTGAAGCAGAATGCCGAGTATCTAATTATGGCGTCGTAAAATAAATGACGGCACGCACAAGATTTTGATGTCGGAAGACGTTAAAAATGAGCCGTTTACCCACCGAGCCTGAAAGTGTTATGATCCCGATATATTTCCTTTATCGTGTGCGGCGTGACAGATTCCAGGGGGGATATCCTGACAATTGAAATGTTTTTGAACTGTTATTTGATCAAATTGCAGTTCAGTTTTCTTCTTCGTGTTTTATTGATATTTCGGATATTTTCATACCGTTTGATAGAATTAACGAAAAATCAGAAGAAGAAGTAGGGCATGCTCAAATCCGATAGGCCACGTGCTATACCGCGGCATTGACGTCATTTTTAACAGCTTAGTCATAATTTTATAAAGCTCAGTCATGTCAGTCCACAAAAATGCCACGGAATACTGATGAGTTACTATAGTAAATTATCGAAAACTGAACTGCTACTGAAAGGATATTCGGTCACGCAAATTTCCCCTTGCTGGATAGCCCCCCAGTTTGAAGTATCAAGTGGATATTGTCTTAGCTGAAACGCTCCGGGCTTTATCTACGTTAGGCTGGGAAGGAACTTTTACATTTTTGTCGTTTAGATGATGGAATGCGTGTGTAGTTTAAACCAGATTTGTATTTAAAAAGAAAAAAACAACACAAAAAATCATTTTTTAATATGTTCTAATTGATATCATTAAGTGTGAAATGATTTGAATCAATTGTTTTAATAAAATTAAAAAGTTTAAATAGATTTAGTTTTTTGCAAGTAACCAGTGCAAGCAATAGAAATTTTCGGTTTAGTTCCTTTTTTTGAATGAACCATCAAAATACGTTTCCGAAAGTCACATTTATTTGTAATCACTTTCAGAACTCTAGAATCTTTTAAAATGCTTTTAAATGTTATTAGTCTCAGTCAAATGACCTCTATTTTATTGTTACTGTTCACTATCTATGATTTGAATACACGATATAAAAAAAATAGATCCTTAGCACTGACCAACAATTGTCCACGAAGCCTTAGGCAGCGGATAATAATAATAATATCTATGATTTAGTCCTAAATAGTGAAGTAAAAGTCTATTTTATGATGTGAGATGTTAGCGTGTCGGCCGAAACGAGCGGAAATAAGATGTCTTCGGGCGTCTGCCATTTGAAGGATAAAATGTCTTTTTAGAAAACCCGTATAAATATTTTCAATTATTAAAATAATTACATTTCCTAATATTTTTATAATAATAAGTAATTTTTTCATGAAAATGTGTGTACGAATATTTTTTGCGTAAGAATTAAGTAAGGTTATTTCGTTACTCGTAATGCAACTGTGCTATATGTAGCTAACTATTGGTCAGGGGTGGTCTAACCTTAGTGATTTTTTTCAACGACTCGAAGAAGAAGAAGACTGTACTTAATTTGTTTGTTTTTGAAGTGAAAACTTCTTTAGCGGCGCTGGGTGGGTAAAAACTTTCAAACTCGCGTCAGGGTCACGTGACGTTGATCGAAAAAGCGTAAGATCGAGGGGAAGGGAGAGGAACTAGTATCTCCCACTCTTTCTACCGTGCCTGAGTGTGCTGCTCTGTTTAGGCGGCACAGGGCGAAAAATAATAAAAAATAAAAACATAAACATTGTATTCTACCTCATAAATGATAGTACTTTTATACTTATAATTAAACACAACGTTAATATTGAAGTTTTCACTTCTGCCGGCACTCCCGGAGTGCTACCTTTTTTTATAATAATTATCACTGACATATTTCATCGTGATCAAATACCTAATATTTACTGAACCAGTTTGATTTGTACGATTTTTGGCAAACAGGCGTCAAAACGCTACTATTTTTGTGGTGAGTGCTTTATTTAAATAATAATCAAAACGGAACCGGAATAATAGAAGCCGTAAGTAAATAAATTCAATAGATTCAAAAAGTACTATATTTGTATGAAAGTTATTTCAGATGTTTTTTTTTAACAATTCTACCAATGAAATTAAAATTTAATTCTAAACAAATGACTATTATGCTTTTGCTACATTATGTAGTAGTACATTGTGTAGTGACGTAGCGCTGTCTACGCCGTAGCATTTTCCGCTACGGCGTAGACAGCGCTACATCGCATTTAGCTTTTAGAGAGACTTCAACGAGCTAGTCATCGTTCATAACTTTCATACAAAGCAAAGGTGATATAAATTGTCCTGGCACTAAGTTTGTTTTGTGATGATTGATTTTTTATTTATATCTGGATGTTATTATGTATTCTATGTACATATATTATTTCAAAAAAGTATACAAAGTCAAAATTTCTTTATACAATAACATCACACGGATCACTTTGAAACGTCTTACATATTAAATGATTCTAGGAAGGCCAGTTCGTCGCGACCAGAATCTAGAAGAACTGGCAAGAAACTAGATCTGGATCCTAGCGTTTTTTTATATGATCCTTCTTACAATTGTTTTTTCTTACAAGCAATAGTTCTGTAGCAAATGCTTTGCTTTGGGTATAGAATAGACCAAGGGTCACTAATTACTTTCGCTCGGAGTCCATTTTAAGAAATGAAATGTCTTTCGAGGTCCACACATTTTATAAAAAAAAATTGAACAAAGGTAATAACGGAAATTACAATAGTATTATTATTTACAAATGAGAAAAGTGTCAATTTTTAGTGTTGATTGTCTGTCTGAAGTTTGAAGTGGAATTGGTATAAACTATATACATATATTCTAAATATATGTTATATTATATGTTACTTCGCCCGGAATTTTTCGAATTAACGTCAACAAAAATTCTGCGGGAAATATATTTTTTCCGCGGTCCGACATTTGGTGACCCATGAAATAGACCGTGATGTGTGAGAAATGTATGTGTACTCACCGTGCTTTGTGTGCGCGTCGCGAGCGCGAGGAAAGGTCTAGTTCGCTGGCGGCGGACGCAGCGCCCTGCAGAGAGCCGCGCGAGCCGCCGAGTCGACGCGACCCCAGCCGGCACGTCATCATTTCTAAAACAAACATTCAACAATCAGAGACCCAGAGACCCAGAGACACAGATACGCAGAGACACAGAGACCCAGAGACAGAGACCCAGAGATCCAGAGACCCTAATATTCTGACAGATAGAGAAAAATAAAAAATATGACACGATTTTGTTAGTATCAATATTGCTGTGTGTTTGAGTGTGTTATGTATTTACAGCTAAAACCTAACAGAAGCATGAACACGGAGCTTAGTTTTTAAATGCTCGTCCTTAGTGACGCGCGTTGGATAGCAGAACAAAAGACTAACAATCTTCAGTGATTGTATTTAAAACAACTGTAGCATAAAAATAGCAACACAATAAAACTAATTACGAAGATAAAATTCAAGTGTAACAAGTTCATTTCGCTCAATATGAAAGGGCTAGCCAGTCCCCGAACAAAGAGGAAAACAATAATGATAATAAACGGCACCGTCTCGTGAAGCGAATAAAATGAATAAAGCGCAAATCGAATGAGCCCATTGTTGCGGCTCCACTTTTTATAAACCGCCGTCGACCACGATTTTGCTCATCGAGGCGCCCACTCCCCTAAAGTTCCGGTCCAAATTACGAAATTCCAAAGAAAACTGCGGCGTTCTTTCCGAACTTGCCTAACGAACTAAAAATTAAATTAAATTCGATGCAATCCGGTGCGGTGGCGCCACAGCGGCATACAGAAATAGGCCCATCCCGCGCCGAACCGGTAATTACCGTTGCTGTGGTAACGACCGGCGGGATTGGGCGCAAATATGCAATTAATTCATCGCTACTTACAGTGCGAGTGAGTAGCTTACCGAACTACGTCACCGAAACGTAAAGCTATTGTTGTATGTAAATAGAACTCACGTGGATTGTTTCGGGAACACTGGTTTTGGTACATTTTAATGATACCTACTATGTGGCGCAGTGCGGTATCCTGAATCTTGTTGGCAAATCTGCTTATCATGTTTATTCAAGTAATAGGCTTTAGACGCTCTCACGTATTTACAAGTATTTTGATTTGAATTTATTTATTTACAGAACTGATCTCAGTTATTTACCTTCATTTCACTAACATGTGCCCAGATTCAAAATCATTAGTAAATTACATTTCAGGTTCTCTGCTTGGTTTACGTAAAATATATTTTGATTAATAAATACAGAAGTTCAGTCAGAAAAGCGCAAAAATAGTTCATTCAGTGTAATTCTTCGGAGAACGGGCGACGAGCGTATGTAAATAAAATGTACACAACATTTAAAGAACAGAGAACAAAGGCCAGCGCTGCAGGGTTTATTTTAATCTCACGAAACTAAACGAAGGATGTTGCTGTAACTGCGCCATTTCAAGGTAGCGTGTACAGTATCTCTACCATGATTTGTCACAGTAAAATCGCCAGACTTTACTACAGTAGTACGTATATATTAGTACATATTACGAATTTTAGTACCCAACTATCCGCTAGAGGCGCTGTACAAATCTTCATACATTTTTTTAACTACAGACGCTAGCGAGTATAGATTGTAAAAACTCATGGTAGAGCTATAAGCGTGACAGTTTGCCGATGCCAGTGAAACTCAACGATGATACATTGATTTTAAAAATAAATTAAAATCTATCAAGCATCCAATTATAGGAAAACCTAAATAATTCTGTCAACAGATTCAATCATTATAGTGGTTAGCAAAAAATGTTGTACAATGATTGATTCAGATGTAAGAGGCTTACTGATTGATCAGTTGACTGACTCTCGTTACTCAACGTTTTCACAGATCTGATTTACAAACAATAATGTTATAAACGTCATTAAAACTGCATCCGGTGCTCATGAATAAGCATGTTCTGTCATCGTCTGATTAATCGCCACATAATTATGAGCTATCACGTGCCATTACACGAATTGCTTCAACAAATCAACCTCCTAATTTATTCAGAGGTTGCGATTGTACAAGCAAATTTAATTTGTTAATTAATTGGATAAAACCGGGGGTACGGACAAAACAAGCTTCGTTGAAACAGCGTTTTCACAATTTCTAAAGGCTCATTCAAACGAAAAAATGAAGTTTTGAATAGGAATAATATCGATAGCTATTTTTGTGTAGCCTTTATACTAGAACAGCTGGTTAAGCCACGGAAACGAAATATTCACAGATATAAGTGTTTTGAAAAGTGCTCTGTAATCTCCACTGGCTCTATCACATAGAGTGGGCCTCGGCCTGAAAAAAACCGCTGAAAAGCAACTCACGCACGAACGCCACTCAAACAATGTCAGTTTTGAAGCAACAGCGCACTTCCCTACGTCGAAATAATTCTCTGTATCCGGCAAAAAATATGGGCGCGGTGTTTTGTAGAATTTCCTTTGTAACTTTACACGTCAGTAGTTTCTCGGTTTTATAAGGATTCAAATGCGGGGTGAATTTGAATAGCTTTTACATGCAAAGTTTATTGCTAATCTGTTACAGATTCAAAGCTTTCGTCTACACACCGTTTTTTTTATTTGATGTTTTGACGAGGCTGGCAGATGGCTGGCTAAATTTTCATATTACCCTTCTACGAGTATAAAACCCCGCGCAGAAATTGGCTAGTGGTTCGATATCAGCGGCTAGATATGCCATAAAATATATCATCGTTGGCAGCAAACACATTTTCGCGCTAGTCGTTAAAATATTATTCGTTTCACATTTTGATGCATGAACTAGTTCGGATTAAAAAGTAGTGACTGTTTTCGATATTTTGTTGTTGTTTGGAGTGAAACTCGGATCGCTGCAGGCCTATTTCAAAGTGCTGTGAGCCGGTAGTATCGTACATAACTCTTCGCCCGGGGCGCGCCGCACTGCGTCGCGACTCGCGACACATTACTATTTACTACTATCTGAAGTGTCAAACTTTTCACATTCAATAAATAACATCAAATACTATTTAGTGTCTTATTTGATTCTTTAAATTCAAGATTTCATAAATGATCATATTTATTTATTTAATCGTATGACATAGTTTAAACAGGCGCAACAAAACAAATAAAACAATCATACATATAAAATCTGTCAACTTATGGCTAACTAAATTAAATAAAATTGCACGTGTCCCCTGGGTGGTGCTAAACGAGCTCGAAAACCGACTAAACAGGCTTTAAAGAATGATCATATAATGTGAATTCATAGTTATTTTTGTAAGAAGAACACGAAAGTTATCAAAATATTTTTATATTTTACCATCTTTTTATATACCTACTACTAGTACTCAATAAATCATGTGTTGTATCGATCTCGCCCATCATGACACAAGCATTTCTTAAACAGTCATAGTGCTTAAACCAGGCTAGTTATGCGGTAAAAACATGTCTGCGTAAAGAGGTGATTTATTGCAGAGGTTTGCTCTTTCCGCTAATTACATGAACGTGCCGCGTCTCATGTGGTTTTGCTCTAATTTATACCTTTGATATGATGTTGGTAAATACAACCTGAACAGTTTCTTTTTGTTTTGATTTAACACCTCGTTTGAAAGATCTGGGGGGGGTATCCTGATAACTGAAATGTTTTAGAACTGTTATTTGATCAAATGTAGTTCAGTTTTCTTCTTCGTCTTTTATTGATATTTTGAATGATCGATTTTCATACCGTTTGAAAGAATTAACGAAAAATTAGGTAGGCCATGCTCAAATCAGGTAGGCCATGCTCAAACCCGCGGTATTGATTTTTAACCGCTCAGTCACGTCAGTCCACAAAAATACCACGGAATACTGATGAGTTACTATAGTAAAATCATCGAAAACTGCAACTGAAAGGATATTCGGTCACGCAAGTTTCCCCTTGCTGGATAGCCCCCTGAACAGTTTCTTTCTATTTTGATTTAACACCTCGTTTGACCTGAAAAGGTCTGAACAAAGGAATCATAAGTGCATTATACGCGCACTATTATGTATGAAGCGGGATCGTAGCTTCTTTATGTACTTTTCGCACTCCAAAGCTCTATAAAAACTTAATCCTTTCAATACGGATATTGGTTCAACTCGTAAATGCATATTAGCAATATGATTTATGGAACAATATTGTAATAGTTTTCAGAAGTATTACAATCGAAATGGATATACAGAAAATGTGCAGTTTGTATCGAATGTTGACGTAGAGTAAAATGAGTGGATCTGAAGATAAGTTATGTACTTTTGGCCAATGGGTAAACAGAAATCGATCTACGTACTGTATACACGTTTGTATGAATTGGAATAAAAATAAATGATGGAACAATCAGAATTATTGATGTTAAGCTGTAACTTTTGTAATATATTCCACAATGCAAGTCTAATGAGAACCTGCTTTTTGAGGCGATACTCTGCGTCCGTCACTTTGAGAGTAAGGTTATTGCATAGCATTTTTTGCTGGATTACGCATGTGCAGTGTTAGGTTATTTTCGTTACGGAATTTCTGGATTCGGTCTCCACGCTCAAGGCCCGCGATATAAGCTATGTATAGCTTTAAAAAAATCAAGCTTTTCAAAAATGTATTCTGCAGAGTACAACAACCACAATAGCCCTCATAATTTTACGGTCTTCAGAGCTTGCGTCATGAACTCAAATGTAAACTGCATATGACCAAAACTTTTCTCTTTTACCTTTTTATCGTGTTTCCTCAACTTAATACGATAAAAAGTTATTTAGCCTACAAAAGAATGTGAGAGTTACGTTTTATATCACGGACAAAATAAAATACCCGTATTAAATCAGATGAACTGGTGCGAGGGAAAAGACGGTACCCACAGTAGTTGATCTCGACGCCTGGTTATAGACGAGAGGGCGATATTATTTCCCTTACAGCTTGAAGGCCAAGGACTGCTTTTTACGTCTCAATAGAGTATATTTCTAGAATTGAATCGATAGTATTTGTGAAGGTTATACCTACTTTGAAAGAATGTTAACAACTTATGAGCGTTTAAGTTTGATGATACATTTAAATGATATAGTTAAATATATATTTTCTATCAGCAAATAAATATAGATATTAATAAAAATAAGCCGAAACTAAATGTGTAGGGTACATTTAAGTTAAGTTTTGTCAATAAAGTTATTCTTATTCTTATTGGTTAGTTTTTGATTATCGAAATTCACATTAGAACGTGGTAAGTAAAAATATACGTTTGACATATAAATAATATCATAGAGTTTCTTATGATCTGATATCATCATAATATTAATATTTTTTAATAACATCACAATATTTTTTTATCTGGTAAGAATTAATTTCTTTTGGGTATTATGATAAGAAAACTATCATCAGACCGTTGGGTCTGATCTCAATAGTTTTATCGTAAAAGTAGAATGAGTCAGCAAAACGTTGTGGAGCATCCCTTGGGCAATGACGCGTAAACCAACGATCATTTTCTGCTAAACAGCGTCTGCTAACTGAATCTTTATTACAATTATACTTTTTCAAACAATAAGCTTTTATGAATGAACAAAGTCAAATATCACAAGCGTCATTTAGAATTGTCTTATCATCATCATCAACCTATATCAGTCCACTGCGGGCCGTAGGTCTCTCTAGTGTTGTTGTAACATAATTTACTTAATTTAGCGGGTATCATTGTATTATATAGAAGCCTTGATATTTTGAACCTGTTGCCTAAAGCAAAGTTTGGTAAAGTCAGTAAGTTTGCGCCTTCGATTCAGTACACTGCACTTTATTACTTTATAACATACGCTGAAGCAGCCTGGCACTCTCTGCAACTTTGATATAGTAAAAGTTTCGTTTGAAAATCCCAATATGTACAATATTAATTTTGTTTATGAGTAGGTATCATTGAAAATGTATATTATTTTTATATACATAGTTACTTTAACATCTTGTTAATGCTTGAACTCAGCAGTATTTTATAGTTTTTTTTCTTCATATAATTAAATAAAATCACACTAAGTCCAATAACGTCTAGGCCGTTGGCGACATCTTGGATTTTTACTTACATATAAAACGAAGTAGAATTTTATAAAAATACAAACTCACAAAAATTAAAATCTAATAACACTGAACTACTTTAAACCAAAATATGCTATCGGCACGTTTGATAGAGTCCAAAATTGATTGTTGTTTTACAGGGTCTGATGCGATTACTCACGCTCGAACTTCTCACCTACATTTCCCAGACCGCGAGTATATTTGAATAAAATATGAGTACCGGGAAAACTTCATGAAGAATTCGCACCAAAGAAAGCATTTTTGTGTTATTTACAAACAAATGCGGATGTAAACTTATTTATTATGCAGATTGTAATGCAAGCTTTATACAGCGTGCTAATTAGAAATATTTCAACGAGTCTTCCAAATAGAGCATCAATTTTATTGTTATCGTTTCTGTGGAACGAGTTCCGTAGGCAATTAAAGGCGGAGGCGACGATCGATATTTCAGGGAGAAGAATATAAATTGGACTTATGTCTTGGAGCAGAAAATGACTGTATTTCTTGCTGGGGAAATAAAGCTATACAAGTTATACAACGCAAGACAGCCTTGAGTTCTTCAATATAGTTTGTCCGTGCAATGCAAGTCTTCACTAGGTTTTTTATGAAATTAAGACATCATGATCAGATGGCCCTAAGCATGTATGTTGAGAGCGACCCAGTATGGTACCGTACTAGGTACGTTAATATTAAGTGAATTGCATCCGCCTCGCAATGCGACCGAAACACCACAATGATGCAAGCATTACTTCTTGGTATTTGATAAAGATACGGTAGACTAAACTACTTCCCTGAACGAGCTCTTTCATAAGAAACTACTACTTCGTAGTAAGTACGTTATAAGTTATTACGTACAAAGGTACAAATCTAAAATCTCTCTATAACATTTAAAATAATCATATTACATAACTTGTTATATAATAAAATGTCTCTAAATCAAGCTAATTGAGAGTAAACCAGCCCAATTCAACTTTATAATAATTAAGAACTTTCCGAAAGTATCTTAAACGCGCAAACAAGCTAAATTTAAGGTAATAAACCAAGATTATCTGATTGACCAAATTTTGAGATTAAAAGAGTTATTTCATTTTGATAATAACATTATAAATAATTAATGATGTCTGAAAATGGCAGTGGTTTTATTTCGATGTTTTTCGAACTGGGGGGGTATCCTGACAACTGAAATGTTTTTGAACTGTTATTTGATCAAATTGCAGTTCAGTTTTCTTCTTCGTCTTTTATTGATATTTTGAATGATCGATTTTCATACCGTTCGATAGAATTAACGAAAAATCAGGTAGGCCATGCTCAAATCAGGTAGGTCATGCTAAAATCAGGTAGGCCATGCTCAAATCAGGTAGGTCATGCTAAAATCAGGTAGGCCATGCTCAAATCAGGTAGGCCACGTGCTAAACCGCGGCATTGACGTCATTTTTAACAGCTCAGTCAAAATTTTATAAAGCTCAGTCACGTCAGTCCACAAAAATGCCACAGAATACTGATGAGTTACTATAGTAAATTATCGAAAACTGAACTGCAACTGAAATGATATTCGGTCACGCAAGTTTCCTCTTGCTGGATAGGCCCCCTGTTGTCTAGGATGTAACGAACGAAGGCGGCTTGGCCAGCATCCCAATCGTGGAACAAGAGCGCGTGAACAAACTATTAATTATTTATCAAGTTGGAACATGTTCAGATCGCAAAGCAAAGAACTACGAGAATTTGCGAAGCGCTCTGATAATCGCGAAAGTCGAATAGAAGTGAATTTACTGCGTATATCGATACGATTCGATAAGATCGAAAAAATTCGTAGCAAGCTTGAGTAGATGATTAAATAATGTAAGTACCTACCTAAAATAATTAAAAAAAATAAGTATTTTATCAGCAATCTAGTTCTCAAAGAACAAGCTTTGCTTAGTTTGGGCCTAGAGCGTGATATGTCAAGTGTTCAAGAAAATATAAAGTTTATATATAAAGCAAGAGTCTTACAACGACTATACATTCAATTGAACATTTTATCGATTCATTTGTTTGAGAATGTGTGATGCAAATAATGTACCTAACGAAATAAGCAACCAGAGGGCTGAGCATGAATAAATGTGACAATCGTAAACGTATCGTATTTAAGACACACTGCGCGTTACTTCCGAAACGCTCGACAATAAAGCTGATGTCGACGCGCAGCGTATTTCAAATACGTCATTTTTTCGATACGTTTAAGATTGTCACATTTATTCGTGCTCCCTCCCCAGTATTAATCTGCAAGGTAAATCGTATCGGGATATCGACTTCCTCATTCTGGAGGCAAATAGAGTCGTCAACGATAAAGTAATCGATAGCTACAATCGTATTCGCGGGTTGAGTGGATACAAACAAAACATATCTTGTATTGTAACCGTAGTCAATTTTGGTACCTTATATCATGTCATGAATTGTTTAGGACACAGAAGTAGGTAGTTCTAGGTACTACTCAAAATTTATTTGTAAAAATGAGATGTAACTAGCACCGAATATAGGTTTACTTACTATATAAAAAGATTAAATATACCTATATGGGCAGTAATACAAACAAAACAATAGATTTTGTGCAATCAGCATCCGACGACTATCAGAACTTAAAAATTCTTTATTGATGGGCGTTGATCAAAATTATTTATCTGATAAGAAAATTCATTCAAATCAAAATGAATAAATAAATAAAGCTTAAATCTGACAACTAATAGTAAATTCAATATTTCACTGTTCACAATAGGCATGTCGTCGAAGAAGTTAATAACATAAAGTACTTAAAAAGTTAGTTCTGTAGCGGTGGGACTTCGTGATTGATTGTTAATAATCTCGACAACAACAGATTCTGTAACAACTTCAGCGACAATATTGAGTGACGTTTTTTGCAGATAAACAAATATTTTTGTTATTAGTACCTTTTTTGAGTGAAATCATAGTTCATAGTTCATTTATTCATAATAAAGATTACATGTCAATTCATAAATTAATCGGATACAAGTTTTAATCATTAGTTAGTAAATATAAAATCAAAAAAAATAATAATTTAAATAATCTTAATAATAACAAAAATAAAAAAAAGGTAGCACTCTGGGAGTGCCGGCAGAAGTGAAAACTTCAATACTAACGTTGTGTTTAATTATAAGTATAAAAGTACTATGATTTATGAGGTAGAATACAATGTTTATGTTTTTATTATTTATTATTTTTTATTTTTCGCCCTGTGCCGCCTAAACAGAGCAGCACACTCAGGCACGGTAGAAAGAGTGGGAGATACTAGTTCCTCTCCCTTCCCCTCGATCTTACGCTTTTTCGATCAGCATCACGTGACCCTGACGCGAGTTTGAAAGTTTTTACCCACCCAGCGCCGCTAAAGAAGTTTTCACTTCAAAAAAAAAAAATGTCACCTACATAACTTAAGGACAATAAATTCGTCAACATCATAAAACGACTGGCTGATGAGCCAATCTTTGAGTCTGTATTTGAAGGATTGCGTTGATGGTGCGTCAGTGACAGTGGAAGGCAGGCGGTTGTACACTGCGGGCCCCATCATGTATACCAGCTTTTCTGTTTTTGTGAGCCGTCTAAACCTTTGATAGTCAAAAATAAGTATGTACAAGAATAAATGGGTCAATTTTGGTGAACGCCGCTCTGTGCCTTTGAGTTAACATTTTGCGTGATATGCGTGACACTGTAATCAGAAACGAGCAGACAGATTTCAATATCATAATAAACGTTGTCTTAAAACATCATAAACTCAATAAATAAAGGCTCAAATCTTGCTGATTTTCAGAGAAGGTATTTTCTTTAAATAAGTCAAGTCAAAAATTTATTTATTCAATGTAATCACAAGGTTCATTTAGAATCGTTTTACATACAAGGTGATTCTAGGTGGCAGTTCCACGCCGAGGACTAAACAATAAACTCAACTCATAGTATTCGTATCAACAATGCTCCAAACTTGTGATATTTTACGCGCCTACGTCATGATTAATCTCAAGATGATAGGTAATCCGGATTTAAAAAACGCGACGCTGAAAGAAAGATGACGAGCTAATCAAATTTCGCGCAAGTTCGGAAACTTCTCAGCGAGTTCTCAGATTCAATTAGTAGATACGTCCGCGTCCCGTCGCCGCGCTGCCTCCGCCCACGGCCCGCGGTCCCGGTACCTAGGTACCTACTATCACGGTGATTTTCATTATTATGCTTACAATAACCGTTCTCGCGCCTGCCCCAACGATATTTGCCTTTTTGTACAGCGAAACCCGAAATATTATTTCATTGTTTCAATTAACTCTCCGACCGCTAAAGAAAATAAACCTGAAGAATTTGAAACAGACGGAACTGCTTTCGCTTTTATGGAAACGCTTTTGCAATATAAGAAACTGTTACCAAAGTTTGTAATAAAGAGACGGTAAATTTTTCGTTCAATGTTTAAAAACAATGGTAAAATGTAAAGCATTCCAGGGTACCGTTTTCAATCATCCACAATGAGAGTGTTGAGAAAGTGGCACCTTCGGGAGGCGAGTTGGTGGAAGATATGTGCGCCGCGCGGCACATTACCGCCCACGACACGTGCACATAATCAACCACTGGAACTTTGTGTATTTTTCACGTAAACGTCGAATCGCTCTCCAGGGCCGAGCGGGCCGCTCCAGCAGTCGATCGCTCATCAGCCAGCGATAATAAAAATTAAATTACTTTTCCACTTCAAGCGGAACTTTTTATCGATAGCGGCGAGAGCTGTTCAGCCTTTGATCTGCGCCGTAATGAATTAAAGACGCAACCTCTGACGTCACAATTATCCGTTTTTTATCATGACAAAAGTTTTTTGTACAAGATAATCATGGTTTTACTTTTTTGTTTACATGAAAACCTCAACTGCTAAATGGTCACTCACTGTTATTATTAAGGACTTTTATATGTGGTAAAATAAAGGAGAGTACAAGAACAAAGAGTTCTTTCTTCTCAAGAAAGGTATAAAACCTTTGTGGAAAGTCCTGCAGTTCTTTGTTTAACCAGACAGAAGGTACTTTGAAGACGCTGTAATAAAAGTTTATGAGTGTTCGATTTCATTCCACGAAAACGCTATTACAAAGGTTTTTTTGTCCATCAACGTTCTTTATTTATTTCAGTAGCAAAGTGTCACTCTACAGTGATGATACAGGGTGTATAGATATTGCTCCCGATAACCGAACATTAGATTCTACATTGATTGCAAAAAAATCGGATTACTAAAAATGTGTCCCTTAGTTAAAAGTCTAAGTCAAAAATTACTTTATTCAGTAAAATCACAAGGATCATTTAGAATCGTCTTACATACTAGGTAATTCTAGGTGCTAGTGGTAGTGGTTCTAGGTGGTAACATCTGTCATTTTTTATCAATAATTGATAACAGTGATAAAAATAACAATAACTAAACAAAATAAAACATTAACTGTATACAATCTTACAATAATAATATATCCTCTAAATCAAAATTGGCATTTCGTTTACCTATATTTCAGTTGTATTAGTAAAAACATATGTTATTCATAAAAACATGCTTTCTTTTTCGATAATTTTTAGTTTAGTTTTATAGCACCCTGTAAGTTAGGTGTCATTGTATTGTCATGCTATATAATATTATACGCATACAGTGGTCTAGGCTAATGACCTGTGACGTAACGTCATGCCCGGATCTAGGTACTCTCCCATTGACGTAGGTACCTCGTTAATCTTGATACCTGATTAATTGTTCGAAGCCGATGTACCGTGCAGCCTGAAGCAACATAGCTGGACATGGCATTTGATAACACTAGCATCATAAAGCTAAGTGCATACATTATCTATAGATCTCTAGCTAGGTAATTATATTAATTTAGACACAAAAATTACCAATGGACTACCCTACACTAGACTGTTGCAGCCGTGAACAAAATGATTACCATACATAAACAAAAGTGTAAATAAATATAAAGAAAACATTTATTAGGAATTAGAACGGCTATAATCACAAAAGCAAAGTTTAATTATGACGTGTTTCTGATTTCTGATTGTTAGTAATAGGTACAGCGATTGTTAAAAACACTGCGACTGAAAGTTTGAATTTTTCGTTTGTTTATATCATATAATTTTTACGCGAACAATAAAAAATTCAAAATATATATTAACTGAATAGGTTCAGGTTGTAAAACATATAAAGTTAGTTGTCTAGATAAATGAATAGGCTGCTTTTACCCCGAAAATCCAAGAGGGCTGTAGAGTGAGGAGAAATTCTACCCTCCTAAATGATGTGCACTAATATACACTTGCTCTTACACTACAATGTATAGGCCCAACAGACTGCTACATCTTAGCATGCTCATAATTCGCTCGGAGCCATTGACCTGAGATAATGAACACTGACATTCATTACCTAATGAACTAGCCTGCAGTAAGATCACTATATTATGTAGTTTTTGCTTCATTAGTCATGTAAGACGAAACTCAATACTAGCTATTAAGGTGACGGGTATAGCCAAATGCGTGTTTTTAGGGAAACTGAAAACTGTTTTCAGAAAAAGTACAAATACAAATACAAAAAACGTTTATTGGCATAATGTTGTTTACAAGGTTATTGAATCCATAGGCTCCCGAACTAGTGTACACTGTGTTTCAGGAGCCAGTGGCTTCTCCATAATACATATGTTTGAGTACAACCAAAAAATAAAATATATGTTACAATATAGGTATTATATATATATAAATTTACTATTTAGACTATGATGAATAAGAATATATATTGTGAATATATAAGTGATAGCATGTGGAGTTGTCAAACTTATTATTTCCTATAACACATATATTGAACTAGTATGTTATTAATCAAAATGTGTACTCTTGGATATAGTTTACTTTTAAAAGTAAGTTTAGTACCAACACCTTTTGCAAAAGTGTGGTTTTAGATCCCATTTTTTATGGGTTTGGCAGATTTGTTTGGTACCAAACTCAGCACAGCTATTCTTATGGTTCGTATCTTGTATGTTGCTAAAAAAATATTCTACATTAAGGTGTTTAAAGAAGAAGAAGAGTAGCGCCTTAGGAATTATAAGTGTTTGATTGCTGTGTGCTCGCAAATATTCATAAGACGCTGCTTTAGAGTTTGACTATCCGAACTGTGCGCGGCTCATTATGTGTTTTGCGTCGTTGTCAGCATTTTTACTGAAGTTGAAATTGCGACGTTGCCACGCTGACTGTCTAGAATTTAACCACCTCGGCAAAAACTATGCCGTGTTACAAGTTTAACGTGTGTGTAGATATAATAAATAAATAATAAATATGGAAGTTATTGACATTTTTATATATTATGAAAAATTTCACCCGACCCGTCGCCTTAAGTAATTACATCATCTATAAAACAGTGCTGGAATATAGATATAAAACAAAGTAAGTATACTTACGTAATTTGGAACAAAACAATTCATTTATACCTATATTAAATGTTGTTGAACGTGCACACAACATAGGCATATCAGCAAAAAAAGGGCACCAACTTAAAAATAAATAAGCTGGTTACATTAATGCATATTACCTTCCGGGTAAGGGATAAAGTCGTACCATCTAATATTGACGCAGCAATTCATATTCGTGATAAATGATAAAAAACTCGCCCCAAATTATTCATCCAGGGCAAAGGTGAGG
The DNA here is from genome assembly GCA_932527185.1 of Ecliptopera silaceata. Lineage (NCBI taxonomy): Eukaryota > Metazoa > Arthropoda > Insecta > Lepidoptera > Geometridae > Ecliptopera > Ecliptopera silaceata. The sequence goes on along the minus strand of OW052193.1, from coordinate 5,562,563 downwards.
TGAAGTCGCAAAAAGTCGAAATAGTCCGTCCACATACTCGCTACACCTGTTACACGGACCCCATAACTCAGTAGCGCGGTCGCTCGGATATAGGAACGTATCTAACTGGGTATCCAGTAACTTACCATTTCTGTCTGCAGAGCATAGTAAAACGATACAGATGTAAACTTGAGCTGTCAGTTTTCGATCACGATTCATCGATTGAAGCCAAACACGACGAAACTTCGAGAAGACTTGGCATTATTAACCAAATGCCTCGTAAGCAAATAAGTAAAGAAAGATGAAGTATACACAATAGTGTCTATAAACTATTTTTGTCCATATTTCAACATCTGAAGTGCTCTGACGACTAACGGAAACTTTGAAACAACAAGACAAGCATAACTTGGTGAACTTTATGAAGCGTATTTGCGTAGTAAAGTATCTACTTCAAACTTTTTATTCCAGGCTATGCCCGTGGGATGTATTCTACTTTAGGACGAATTCGCCTATCAAAACAGATTTCTTCTAAATTTACATCCATTATTTTGTATACCTTACAACTGCTCACATTCCGTTTCGGTTTTATAACTCATTTACCTCGATTTAGAAACAGTGAGTTTTAGTTGATCGGAAATGTAACATTTATTTCTCACAAATTGAACAGAATTTTCCTTATAACAGCAAACTAATTACTTTAAGTGTGTGATCGTGGATCCCCGTCCCTGCGGCAAAAACCTTGACTAATGTATGCGGATTCGGGAGAACGAGGCTTTACGGCTCAGTCAAATTAAAACGGTTCGCTTTAGGAAGCGAAAATTACTCTAGCAGGTAAGTGCACTTTAATATTCAATTTTAGATCTTAGATGCAGTTAATGCTCCTTTAAAATACATATAGAATTATCATGCGAAAATTTGGTCTCCAACAGAAAACTTTAAGTATTTATTTACAATTTCAAAGCTTTTATAGCTGTATAAATCCTCATTTCAAAACCCCTTTAAAAAGTTGGTTTACGAAACATAGAGAAACTCCCAGTTTAGAGTTGAAAAATCACCGCATAAATGACGGTCAAAACGCGCCGCGATTTGCGGTCACAAATACAGCCGGTCACATCCAGCCGGATATTGAGGGAGGGAGCGCAATCGTGGCCGGATTTAGGGAGGCAAACAGGGCCGCCAAATCTCAAAATGATAATTTGCATACCCTATTATTGAAGTGAAAACTTCTTTAGCGGCGCTGGGTGGGTAAAAACTTTCAAACTCGCGTCAGGGTCACGTGACGTCGAAAAAGCGTAAGATCTTATTTAATTTTTATACATTGCTCGTAAAACAAGAGACGACAAAAGAACACACTTGCGGTCACGCGACGTATGACTCAAACAATTTTGTGGCGCAGACACATTCGCGCTTGCGCGAATGTGTCTGTGTCTTCGTTGTCTTCGTTGTGTCACATTCGCGCTTGCGCGAATGTGACACAATGACATGACACAGACACATTCGCGCAAGCGCGAATGTGTCTGTGTCATTGTGATTGTCATTGTCATTATGACGACTGTGGTTATATCACAGACACATTCGCGCTTGCGCGAATGTGTCTGTGTCATTGTGATTGTCATTGTCATTATGACGACTGTGGTTATATTTTTGAAGTGAAAACTTAAAAGTGAAAACACATTCGCGCTTGCGCGAATGTGTCTGTGTCATTGTGATTGTCATTGTCATTATGACGACTGTGGTTATATTTTTGAAGTGAAAACTTAAAAGTGAAAACACAACGTTAATATTGAAGTTTTCACTTCTGCCGGCACTCCCGGAGTGCTACCATTTTTTTTATGCAAATTATTATGCTCCGCTATTCAAAGTAAACCAGAGTTGGTTTTATCAACTTACTACAAATGCAATAGCTCTAACCCAATGTTTACTTTTTATTTTATGGGTATGTTCCAGTGTTTCAGTGGAAATTAAAAGGGTTTTCTATTATTTTTTTAAAGTTTAGTCAAGCATCGCTATAAACTTAAATATGATTGACTTAATCATGCCGTAAAAGATAAACAAATTTGTAGGAAACTTTTTAGAAGGTAAAGTTAATAAATTAGGTTAGTCGATTGAAAAATAGTTTTCTAAGAAGCGACTACCGTTTTTTTATGTTAAATTACAGTGCAGAGCGTTACTTGCTGCTTTTGCTGGCAGACAATATAACATTTTGTTGAGTTATGTTCACTCCACACTGTCATGCCATGCCCCAACGTAAGCACTTAAACCGGCCCTGGAAAGAGCCATGAAACTTTTACGTCCTTGCCCGTGCACCTATTACACGGACGTCATATTTCATTGAATAGGTCGACACCGCTGGATTTTATTAAACTCGTAACGGGCTATTCCATCACCCTTTCTATCCATGTCATGAACTTTGTCTATGTATGAACGTTTTCTATCAGTTTGTTTTGCAAAGTTAATTATTTTGTATTGGAGTTGGTACCGATAAAAACCGTATTAATGATTAGTGTTATTTTTATAGGTATTTATTATAATTGTTATTATGAAGCTAATATGTATTTTTTTCTCTTTGGGCTATTATTAAATATTTCAGTATAAATTTCTTGAAATGATGATTTTATTAATCTGGTTATGGTAAAGGGTTGTATTTTTTTAAGTTATCCATACAAACACTATACACATTGTGCTGGCAAATCTACAAATCCGATCGTGAGGTGTTTGTTCAATTTGGCGGGAAGGGCCCTTACCTGCCTGAATCCTTTCCAGGCCCTACGTCAACGTTTTAAAGAGGCTTATTTAGGCGGTAATGCGATTTTGAGAACAATAATGTTTGTCTTTTTTGTGACCGACAATAAGTACAAAGCAGAAATATTTCTTGAGAAAGAGACATTCAACCACATACTGCTATATTTACTGTTGTTGCGGTGACAATGAAATGTTGTGACTAACATTGGATGATTATTGACAATTTCGCAACATTTTCCGTTTGTAAGCCCAAAATATCGATTCAATTTGTCACATTAGTTTCAATATTGGAATTCGTTCGTGTATTGTGGTGATCGTGGACAATCTCCCGTGACAAGAGGTGACAGGAGGTGACAGCAACTGACAGCTGGGTTGCGAAACACTGCCGACGTTAACGTGATCAATCATTGAGGACACAATTCGGGGCACAATTTATCCGCATAAAACCATTCCGTCGTATTTAAAGGGTTAATTGATTCTCGATGGCGGGAAATAACTCGAGTTCTAATCGCTTGAGTATTACATCATAATTACATCGTTGCCAACCGTTCTGAAGCCGTACCTAGGTACCTACTTTTGATGCATATTAAATGCATGTTAAGAACATTACTGTACACCGGTGTGGTTTATTTATTACCACTTCATATACTTACAGTTTATATAGAAAGTAGGTTTACACAGTAAGTCATAAATACCTACTTTTTATTCATTCAACAATAGCGGATGAATTCAACCCGACGAAGAAAGCAACTTTCACTCAAAGTCATAAATTCTGTACCCAATCAACCGCCCCATAACGTCTAACACTCTCGTACAAAGTGTCAACAGGATAAAGAATTCCGATACCACACCTTACATTTACCAAAGAATACGCGGTATACCTTGCAATAGATACGGCAAGCCCGCAAACGAGTGGCACATAACGAGCGCATATTGAGACATGACACGTAGCCACACGTCGGCTATCCGTGGCACATTATGCTGATTCCGGCGCAGAGCTGTGCCTTCAACGAGCCATACTGCTGTACAAGATTTAGATTCTTATCGCATTTCAAAACGTACCTGACAGCCACATTTGTGACTTGAAGATTTTATAGAAACATTTTAGCGAGATATTTCAAAATGGTGTCAACGGGTAAGCGAAACTTTTACCGTGCAAATAGCAAGCATTATGCTTTTGACGTGCATTGAATATCAATAACTAAAGGCATTTTTCAAGACTCTATAACGGAGTCTTGAAAAATTCAGTGCTCTATGGATTTAGAGTCCAATATTCGGTATATTATACTATCTAAGAGCAAAGTTCGACAACTAAATTTATCTGGTATAACTGGTTTGACTTCGTTTCCAGCTATTATTTTCACAGTGCTTAAGTTTTAACATAAAAGACTCCAGTGCAGTAGTAATAACTCGAAAGCACCTCTATTTTTATACCCATTTAATGAACAAATTAAAAAACAACACAAAGTTCCCAAATGATATGAATAAACGCTGTGCAAATGACCAAACTACTTCGGGTTCACCGCTGTTCTAGACCGATGAAAGCAAACTAAAAGCCAAATCACATTGAAAACTTCACGCATACGTACTACGATCAAATTTTACGTTCCCGTAACGAACTCGTTCAACACAACTTTTGCTAAACAAACATACCCGAACGTGATTTAGGAAACTTTCCCATTAGGCGTGTATTTGCCGAAACAAAATATGAACACAAGGTAATTTTACGTGATAAACTGCGGTTGATTTTATAAAACGAGCGGCGCGAACGATGAATCAATAGCTACTCCAGTTTGCGCATTGTTTGCTTCCCTATCAGAGGGATAAATGTACGTCCAATAATTACCGGTGATTTTGTAAAATCGTCGGGGGTAGTGACAAGTTTTAACACAGTATTATCGACCACCCGCGGCTATTACCTGTTTAAATTATCTGTGAATAAAGTCCGAGAGCTTTCATGATAACTTGTGAAACGCCGCAATGACGTCGCGAAATCACAACTGTAATCACATTCTGTTTTTATTCGGGTACAATATTATATGAAGGCACTGATTGTCTGGGATATGAACAAAATGTTTAAGTAGATAGTATAGAAGCTCAATTTTCCTGAATTTTAAAATACATTAACTGTTTCGGCTCACATCATAATTTATCACATACAGTATTTACAACATATAAAAAACATATTTATACAGTACATAGGCATATAAAATACATAAGAAACAGTTGAGCTATCTACAGACCGTTGCAAACGATCTATAGATAGTTCAACTGATCCAAATACGACGCTATAACAGTTAATCCAAACCTAAGTTTTACAAACTGGATTCAATATTTCAAGTTTTCGATGAAGTACGGAATCCTTAAACCATTTCGCTAACGACAACGATGAAATTTTTACCTTAAATACCATTTTCAGCCAACCTTTGTTACGAATAAAGAAACATAAATTATAGAGGTAAAATTGGGTTTTAAAAGGGCGATTAGGAAATATTTGCAGTCAAATTAACAGAACCTTACGAGAAATAATGGAATAACAAAACCACCTCATGCTAAGCGGTCACTTCTGCCTATGTTTAGCATACATAAATGAAAAAAAAATGCCTATAGACGAGACTTCTTTGACGAGTCTTGTGAGGCTTTCATAATGCTACCATTATTCCTAGACTTAAAACATTTAGATCTAATGAGCCAGTGATTGCACATAAATAGAAACATATTTGAGATAAAAAAGGAGTACCTACTGCTTTTATTCTCCTTTTAGACGAACTATTTCACAAAAATCTACAGCTAAATATCTTTGTTTTAGGTATCGTGACATAAAGCAAACACATGAGTAAACCGTCTGTATCACATGACGAGTGTGGTTTCATGCGTTTGTGAACTCATAATCAAAGGTTAGATCCAAGATGCTTGTAGGTAATGATCCGAAACCACTTGGATTCAAACTAGAAGTGCATGAGTACATTGTGTTTGTGCGAACGCAAGATCTGATTAGATGAAGAAGCTTGTAGGCGATCCAAACCCACTCAAATTCAAACTAGAACAGAGGGGGTATCCTGACAACTGAAATATTTTTGAACTGTTAATTGATCAAATTGCAGTTCAGTTTTCTTCTTCGTCTTTTATTGATATTTTGAATGATCGATTTTCATACCGTTTGATAGAATTAACGAAAAATCAGGTATTCAGTCATATTTTTATAAAGCTCAGTCACGTCAGTCCACAAAAATGCCACGGAATACTGATGAGTTACTATAGCAAAATCATCGAAAACTGAACTGCAACCGAAAGGATATTCGGTTGCAGTTCAGGTCACGCAAGTTTCCCCTTGCTGGATAGCCCTCCAGCATACCGATCTTCACAGTATAATTTTATTTCAGGGCAAATTGGATTGACTATATCTTGTTAGAAAACCTACAGATTGCCAATATTTTACTGAAAACAATTGAATGAAGCCAATCGAATGTTCCACGTCATATCATTAATGATGGAAAAGGTGTGTCGGAATAAATCACATTACCATATCCATATATATTCATTAGCGCGAATCATAAATTCATATCGAAGACTTTAACAAGTCACTCGTATAATTACGGCCGTATCCATTTACCGATGACTTTTGCATGAATTCATGACTGAATACGAGGCGGGGAATTAGGGTGAGAAGGCAAGAATACCTAAATAACGCTTTTCAGATGAGTTACACGGATTCTCGGGAAATAAATTAATCAAGTAGGGCAACCCACGTAGAGCAGATTTACGAGGAACCACGAGCCCCCCGCTCCTAGCTCGCCCTTGAGCCTTCTCGCCGCGATCTCACTACACAACTCATCAATTTCCTTAGGACATACGACTCGGAATCCTGTTAATTAAACTATGCTGCCAAATTAAATATCGCGGTTATCTCGGCTTCGGAAAGTATTCGCATTATACTCGTCGGCTCAAATGAACGAATTATGCCGGCATGGATCACAAGTATGCCAACAAAGCTATGCATTCGAATATTATAAATCCTCAGTGCTACAAATTCACTTGAAGCCCGAAGCGGCATTCGTGGTATTTCAAACTAGTTAGTTGCAAACCATTCCATTATTATCAAGAAACTAAGAAAAGCGTTATCAGATAAACAAAACAATATTTGTTATAATTATTGTTTATTAAATGGTAGTCTTAAACGAATTTTTTATTCCTTTTATCTTATTTTAACTACTGATCTAATTTCTGACGTGTATTCTTTATCCATGAGACTGTATCGACTGAAAAGTCTGTAGATACTGTCTGTACTGTACGAATGAAATATGTATATGTGAGTCTGTAGATGTGTATGCTGTAGATGTGTCTTTGTATTCTTTACCTGTGAGACTGTACCGACTGGCAAGATGTGTGTCTTTATTAGTGTCAGTCCGTAAATGTATAAGTGTGTCGATGTGTAAGTATGTAGATGCGTAAGTATGTAGATGTATTTTTGGCTCAAGTTTCATTTAGAGAACCGCTAAAGAGTGGAATTCGTTGCCGGCGTCGGTGTTTCCAGATTCATATAATTTGAACGTTTTCAAGAGGAGAGTGAATAGGTTGTATCTAGGCAAACGCGTTACAACGTAGGCCGCATCATCATTTAACATCAGATGTGATTGCGGCCAAGCGTTAGCCTATAATCTATAAAAAAAATATGTAGATATATGTGTATGATTGTGTATGTGTGATCCTTACCTATGAGACTGTACCGACTGGCAGATGACTGGTCTTTAGTGTCAGTCCGTAAATGTATAAGTGTGTAGATGTGTAAGTATGTAGATGCGTAAGTGTGACTGGCAAGATGTATATGTCTTTAGTGTCAGTCCGTAAATGTATAAATGTGTAGATGCGTAAGTGTGACTGGCAAGATGTATAATGTCTTTAGTGTCAGTCCGTAAATGTATAAATGTGTAGATGTGTAAGTATGTAGATGTGTAAGTGTGTAGATTGTAAGTATGTATATGTGTATGTCTGTGAATGTGTGATCCTTACCTATGAGACTGTACCGACTGGCGCCGAGGCTCTGCGCGGGCGGCGAGCCGGGCGCTCGCAGCGCGCCGCCGCCGCCGCCGCCGCCGCCCAGCGCGCCGCCCTCCAGCGCGCCTGCGTACAACACATCATAACATATCTTATCACGTCATATCTTATCACGTCATATAAACTAATATTATAAAGAGGAAAGATTTGATTGTATATTTGTTTGTTTGCATCGAATAGGCTCCGAAAATACTGGACCGATTTCAAAAATTTCTTCTCTGTTGTGAAGCTACATTATCTGCGCTGAACATAGGCTATATTATAATGATATTTTTTATATAAGCTACCCGAGCGAAGCCGGGGCGTACTACTAGTCGGATAATAAAGATACAAGATAAGATAAAAAATGTTTATTTTCGGAAAACAGATATATAAGTACAAAAAATTGGGAAAAACGATGATAACTGCAGTAGTTGTGAGACTGTGTCGCAGCTACCAACACCCGCCAAAGGTCACATACTCAATACATTTATTTATTTGCAATAATGTACGTGGCATAACAAAAAGAGAGGCATATGCGCAACAGTGGGCGCAATCTAGATGCGGATGATGATGATGATATTGTACGTCACAACCGAGGTTCGTATTTAATAAAAATTAGGGATTATATTGTCTCGTCAAGGAGGCGGATAGATTTTTACTTCAAAATCAGCCTACCTAGAAAAAAATCTAAGACCAAAAAATTTACTATAGGTACTCTTCCTATTTATGAAATCCGTTAACACTGGTAACCACTACTTAGCTATACCAAAAATGGGATTCATTTCAAAATATTAAATCCACTGCAAGACAAAGCAAACCTTTTTTCTGTTTTGTATTTGTCTCAGTGGAAAAGGCCTCCTTACTGTGTTCAAATAAATAAGTACATTTTAAAAAGCTTGGCAACACTAAAACTTTTTACTGCAGTATGTGTTATCTCTGGAACCCCCAATTTACTGCATATCGTTTTCATATAATATGCAAATGTGAATATATTTTTTCAGCTGTTTTTTATATTCGACTGTGTTTTATTATTTGTATAAAAGGTAGCTTAAAGAGACGTAGAGTATCAATAGCTATCCATGTCAAATGTTGCCCCATATCAAATAAGTATTCATTTCTGTCACACGAATAAATAAACACCTTTCAAATTGTCACGTATGTATCTACTATTCGGACACTTAATCTTGTTTTAGTATTATTTTTCTCGTAGATAAAAAAAAACAACTAAAACATTACATGACAGGCGTCATAGGTCAGTTGGTGTGGCTCCATGTTGTTGGTCGTGGGTTCGATTCCCACTCCGAGCAAATGTTTGTATGATTATTATAAATATTTCTTCTGTGTCTGGGTGTTTCTATGTATTTTATGCATGTATTTACAAAAAAAATATAAGTATTCTATCAGCGGTCTAGTTCCCATAGTACAAGCTTTGTTTAGTTTGGGACTAGAGTGATTTTATTTTATTTTAATTTTAAAGTGATGTGTGAATTGTCCGTGAATATTTATTTATATTTACATTATAAAAAACTTGATAGGTATGCAATCATCACACAACACAATAAAACTGTTACGGCCGGTTTCTCGAACGATGATCAACGAAAAAATCAAATAATTACTGTGTCAAACTCGGATCAATCGTGATTTGGGTTTCCAGAACCCGGCCGTTAATGTATTGACAAAAATGACAATAAGAGTGTATTCTGCACAGCATCCTACTGAATATATTCGGACAAAACAATTTTGCTGCTGCTCGAGTCGCCGAGTCAACAACTTTGTCTGATCAAAGTCCGAAATAATCAGTTATAGTGCTCCAGAATAAACAGGGCGTCATCTCATGTCGTGACAAAAAATGGTTGTCTGTAAAGTCGGTTTACTGACGATAGTTGAACGTGACAACGTCAACGAACGGGATTGTAAGCGGTTCTGCAAAATAATCTATCTGTAAATAATAATCACTTCATGGAACGCCTCAGAACGCCTCATGATGTTTTTTCGTGCGTGCAGCCGGCTCTATCGAATTATAAGACGTTGTCACGTCAAAATAAAATATATAGATAGGCTTTTTAGGTTTCCAATAACGTGTCGTTGATAAGGGCTCGGGATATGGCGGACATTTGAACTGTGTAAACGGGGCTTCGGGGACTCGTCTTCTTACTTTATGCCCTCTAATGTAGCCATTTGTCGCGCACACGCAAATGCAAAATCTACATACCTACATGATATACATAGCTGGCAATTCTTAATACTAAAAAAATTTAAAAGTTTATTAAAACGCAGTTAAAAATACATTTATGTATTTTTAACTGCGTTTTAATAAACTTTAATGTAGACTGGGTTATATCAAATAATAAAACGTAGGTGTGCATACTAGCGTTCGTTTTACCGTCCGAAAATATGAGCAAAACTAAATTCATGCAAATACTTAAACGGGTAAAACTAAATTATACTGGTCATGACTATAAAATATAGTCAACTATACAGCATAGTTTTACTACTTTTATGAACCATGTTAAGTAAATTTATCGCTATGATGTTTCCACATTTCTTTGGCCATTGTTTCAATATTTTTATGAACATTTTTATAGCTGGTAACACATGTACGAAATCATTCCTTTTATACGTATTTACTGTGTGCTCGTTCATAGCGCCATTGTATTTACCCTTATAATTCTAAGCACGTACTTGCCTTTGTTCAATTAATTAAAAACCACATAAAACAATTTATGTTCGTTCATTTAATTACAGGGAGTGAGGTGCACGAATTTCTGTTACATTATTGGAAAGCATAATAAGGGGAAAAGTACTAACTTTAGAGAACGCACATATCTCAATTTCTTACAAAATCAAAACTTTGAATACTTGAAGTAGATCAGAGAACGGAAACTATTACGATGCAAGTATTTACTTAAAAAAACACTGGTTTTTCCTTTGGAGCTCTATCTACATTATTCTACATATACATATGTAACTTTAACTTACTTCTACTTTAATTTATTTTATATCCTTACACGTCCATTTTTGCATAAGCTTAAAATAACACAGTACTTTAGTAATAATATTCAGTTACTACGGAATAAAGAGCTCGATAAAAATGCAAAGTGAATGTAGTTAAAACATTTAGTCGACTATGCATATTCAGGTTTCGTCACTGACTTTATTTCCAGCTTTCTGATTCGTGATAATTATTCTAACCATTACTTTTTGCCTATAGTCTGACAGACAAGATGTAGGCATTACAGCGTGCTAGACAGTAGCTCTACCATGAGTTTTTACTATACTATATATACTATACTCGCTAGCGTCTGTAGTAAAAAAATGAATGAAGATTTGTACAGCGCCTCTAGCGGATAGTTGGGTACTAAAATTCGTAATGCTAATATTGACGTAACTACAGTAGTAAAGTCAGGCGATTTTACTGTGACAACTCATGGTAGAGGTACAGTACGCTAGATAGATAGTATGCTGGTTTAGTTTAGTGTGGTGTAATTGGTCACTACGCTACAATAAACCAATAAATGTTACCCAAATGCTTGTTCTATCAGTCACTCTTATAAAGAGGCAAATGTATTAATTACTGTTTGACAGGCGTCACAGCTCAGTGGGTAGTAGCTCTGCCTTCCATGATGTGGGTCGTGGGATCGATTCCCACCCAGAGCAAATGTTTGTGTGATGAACATAAATATTTGTTTTGTGTCTGGGTATGTAGTAGGTATGTATTCAATGTATGTATTTAAAAAAAAGTATATAATTCTATCAGCAAATTTAGTGTTCCTAGTACAAGCTTTGCTTAGTTTGGGACTAGAGTGTGATGTGTGAAATGTCCATGAAGTCCAATTTATTCATTTTATTTATAATCTACCACTACTAATATATTTTAATTCTGTATTACCTACGCAGTAATACAGAATTAAACTTCAACTAACAGTGAATTCTACGAAACGTACACTCGAGAGCCCGCCGCAGGTACAAGACTATAATATATTCACAACAGTCTCAGACCTCAATCTTTGGAAACGTTTAGGGCCACTTTAAATTACATCAGATATTCCTCAACTAAACCAAGCAATCATTACGAAATTGGTAAATAAACTGAATTTGCTTTGTTTAGGAGACTAATTTCAGGACAGAAATACAATCTGATTTTGTTCAACAGATTACTATTTTTGCATGAAATACTGTAATTTTACTGCTTTTCGATATCTACTTGCTTTTGTATTACCGTACTTATTTTATACAAACGGGTCGTAATCTACGTTAACTTTAGAAATTGCTCTGAACAATATATTTCAGTTCGACGGTCCTTTTTCAAAGATTTTGAAGAGCACAGAAATGCGGCAAATATACGAGTTAATAGTAAAAGTTGAACACGGGTTGGGAAATGGGCCACTTCGGACTGCTTGGAAGCCGATACGCTTCATGTCTTTCCAGCATTGGTCCAGCGAGTGGCATTTATAATGGCAGTGACGTCACACCAATGCTCTACTTAAAGCTACTGAACGTTACACGGTCGAACTGCATTATTGAAAAAAACTAAGCTATAAATATCTATGTAAAATTACTTATTAGCCTACAGTTTGGCTGGATTGTGATTGTGATGCATTTAGAGAGGCTTTCATTAAAAATTGCTATTTCACAAAAAAAAACATTATGCAGATTTTTATCAACCTATTTCACTGCTGGGCAAAGATCTCCCCCCTTTCTTGCCACTTTCCTCTACCCTACCCTATATCATAAAATGACTAAAATTGTGCTATTTTTGGTTTATGCTTTCTACTAAACATATTCCAGTTTCCGAAAAGAGTTTTTCATAAGAAACACACAGTTAATTTAAAATGAGACTTATTTATGTGGAGGACCTACACATTTACCTTCGAATATCAGCCGGTTAATTTGGGATATGTTTTTTCATATGTTTTTATAGCTTCAGATAAAGCGAACTAAACCCAATTTTCTTGGTATGAAAACAAAGCTTTTCTGTTATGATTTATCTCACCACTCAAACCATTAACGTTTGATAACGGCAAATTCTAAGCTACTACATGACTAGTGATGTGCTTAGTCGATGAAACGAGCCGCATATTTGTCTCTATCGTATTAACTAAAAATATTTAATTGTACTAATTTCTATAAATAAACAACATCCCCAGCAACAAACACGTCATTTCTGATATTGAATCATCTTATCACAAAGTATTTCGATACTTTAATGACGAGCGAGTTAAATATATTCACGGACATTTCACACATCACACTCTAGTCCCAAACTAAGTAAAGCTTGTTCTATGGGAACTTGCCCTGGGTGGGAATCAAACCCACGAGCCACAGCATGAAAGGTAGAGCTACTACTACCAACTGAGCTGTAACACTTGTTTAACTAAACATAATTAAGTGAGGCACGAAAAAATATGTCACAGTCACTGCGTTATATAAACCTTACGTAGTCGAGTAACACTGAGCATTACCGTCAGCTAGATTTCTAACTAAAACGCGCAGCGTATATCGGATAAGCTACAGATATTGTGTTATCACATTTACTTGTCCCCCTGGAAGTACTTTCGTTTTCGAATGATAGAACATAAATGATTTCGTAATGTGATTATGTGTATTTGGTACATCACTAGTGGACATGGGAATAAGGAAGCCAGTTGATTAGTGACTACAAAGTTCCCCTAAATTTCTTGTTGGCAACGAGCCAGCGGTCGTTAAAAGAACTTAATATCATATGAGTAACTTGCGAGAGAGCCATCTTATAAAAAAAAAGTAAAAAAAATTTAGTTAACTGCCTATCGTTTCCGTGTCGGTATTCGTAGGAGGTTTACGTAAAGAGGCTCGCTTGTATTTTACATTTCTTTTGATATAAAAAAATAAGTTTGTTTTCGTTCGAGTATTGAACCGTGAGTGGTCAAAAAATAACCTTTTAAGCCAACTTCAAAGTCGATTGAAATGTAGTATAATATTCTGGTACGACCCGCATTTTATTAATAAATTGCTACACATCATACCTAAGCATCAAAAGCAATTTTAAATTTTAATAGGAATTTAAATGAATTGCTGCTTTCGAAGCGGACGTCAATCATATCCGGAGTGCGACGGTAGCCTTGATTAAAGTATAAATTACCGAGTCAGATGCACACAGGGCGATCCAAGAAAGGGCTTACACTCCATAGATTCGGAATTACACTTTCAAACTAATAGCATTAATACTTAGGCAGTTTAGGAACTAAACCGAACGTTTGCAGCCAGTTCTTCTAGGCTCAGAACTAGCTTAAACTCACAAGCGATTAAACGTTTAAAACTGATCCTACTATAACTGATGTGGCGCGGCGGGCGAAGGTCTGCCAGCGACGCGGAGAATGCGGGTTTGATTCCCGCCTTGGAATAAATGTTTGTACGATCTGCAAATATTTATTCCGAGTGTCTGGGCAATTTATATATATAATAAAAAATATCTATCTATATAATGTACTGTATTAAGTATGTCAATCTTCTAGTACCCATAACACAAGCTCTGCTTAGGTTGGGGCTAGTTGATGTTGTGTGGATTGTCTAGTATTATTTATTATTATTATTCAAGACAATTAGCTCTAAAACTAGCGTGTTACAAATAAATAATAAAACAAATTAGTGTCCGACCGAAATTTCGGTTTCGGTTTCGGTTTCGGCCGAAATTGGGCCAAAATTCAAGTTTCGGCTTTAGTTTCGGTTTCGGCCAAAATCGGCCGAAACTTTTGCCGAAACCAAAACTTATTTCGGAAGTTGTCGTGCACGTTCGACTAACTTCGTTTCTCGCGGCAACGCTTTGGCGGACGGTGGTGACCCTGTTCAGGAATTGTCGTGCGCCGTTCAGATAGCTCTGTAGCATCAAAATTTAGTGCGTTATCGCACTTATCGCCCGACGCAAACATTCTTTAGAGGCTTTGTTTAGGTGGAAATGATTTCATGTCACATTTTGTTTCGTTTCTGTACTTGAATGATTTATAGTTCATTATATCATAAACATATATAAATATTGAGTAACAGTAACTTCGTTTTGTTGTTATAAACAAATCAAGTCACATAAGAGATAGTAATTGAAAAATGTATAGTGTTTAATTTGCTAAATACGTTGTATAGGTAAACTTATTTAAAGATTAATTATAAATGATAAATAAATAAATGTTCATGGACAATTCACACACCACACCCTAGTCCCAAACCAAGCCAAGCCTGTACCATGCTAACCAGATTGCTGACAGAATACTACCATACATTTTTTTTTGTAAATACGACTCAGAACTAGTATTTTTGTTTATCACTGGGTGTTAAGTAAGTATCTATTTACATTATGTATGTAAGTATCTATTTACAAAAAAATATGTAATATAAGTATTTAACCAGCAACCCTGCTCCCACAGTACAAGCCCTGCTTAGCTTGGGACCTGAGTTTCATGTGTGAAATGTCCATGAATATTATGGTTTTATTACAGTTAGTTTTTTAATCGTTTTAAAGTAAAATTCAGAAAACACAGTTGGTAAAATATACCAAAGGAGAATGTGTAATTTTCTACGGAGCCACGACTAACAAAATCGTCCCTCACGATTGCCATAATACGTTTGAAAGGGATTATGCAGGCCTATCTTTGCAATTTTTTTATTGAAAATCCATCTCATGGAAGTCGAGATGTTTTAAAAAACGATTTTTTATTTAACGTCGTATTGCCCCGAACTCCGATGTCCCACTTTTGTGGGACATCGGAGTTCGGGGCAATACATGTGATTGCATGTGATTGGTTGCGTTTAAATTAATACTAATTCAATCTGTAGAAGTTGATTTATTCCTGAAAATCATGTAGTATTGTAAAAAAATACAATTTTTCAAAAATATCTCGATTCTTTTTTAATCAATGTAAGAATCAAATTAAGCTCTTTTAATGCCAACTAAATCCATTTTTGTCCTCTTCAGAATTCTGAAAAATACGATGTTATATTAAAAGATTTTTTCTGAATATCTTTGGGATGGATTTTTTTTCGTAATTATAGTAAAATGTAGGCCAATAAAAGCCCTTTCAAACGTATTAAGCAACTCCGAGGGTTTTTTTTTATGTTGGGGGACCATTTTTTGTATTTTAGGGAATTTTATACTTGACCACGTGAGTTTCGGTTTCGGCCGAAAGTGAAGCCACGGCCGAATTTCGGTTTCGGTTTCGGTTTCGGCCGGAAAACCAGTTTCGGTCGGACTCTAAAACAAATCGATGGCCCATCTGATGTTAAGTAGTAATCCACTGCAGTATTGCCTCACTGATAATTTCTGCATACTCTACTTTTACCGAACCACATTTCCATGTCGCAATACATCGAAGTTAAACCCTCCCAAACCAAACTGGATGCAATATTAAATTGAATGTATATATTAGCATTCTGAATAAGCTTTTGGCACAGACAAAATAACACAACAAACTTCCAAAAGTTTCACTTACAACGGTAATAATACACTTTATAAAATTAAATATGTTAGCAAAATATACATAGTTCAATATCTTAGTTATTCTTTTAGTGATGGAATAACGAACGTGAAAAGCTTCACAATTTCTTTCATCGGAAAAAATATTAAGGAAAACTACAGCACGCAGAGAAAATAAGTGTAAGACCAACGCAATACAGTTCATTTCACAATGACAGTCGATCGGAGTGACAAAAGCTTACTTCCGGAAGCTCGCCTCGTCCGTACTAATTTATATTCGATCTGATTATCCGGATTTCTCTTAATCAATTCGAATTCCTTTAATGCTGAATTAAGTGATTGAGGTTTCTTCTTTACTATATTGTTGTTTTTATTTTGTAAAGAGCGATGATAAATAAAATAAAGCTACCTTTTGCGATCTCTGGAGAATTTTAGCTGAACAAGTTATGACAGAATTTCGAACAATTCACATGGGAGGGATGTATGGATGACTTAGGAGTATTATTGTTCTATAAAAAATTAGGTTATGATGCAAAGCCATGACAAACAGCATTTATCGTAGGGATAATCGCTCAGCGCGTGTATCCAACATGTTACTGTCATGTGCTCTATACATATCTAACGCAGTCTAAGATGCCGTACGTTAGCAGACGGTAGCTAAATTAGCTGGAGCTGGTGGATTGACCTCTTCATTGACTATTACGCTGGCATTTAATTAAACGGATATTAACCGTCAGATGCATCTCCAGACGAGCTTGAATATTAACAAAAATCTTATAAAATGCAACATTAATTTCAAAGAATCTTTATTTATAAACAGAAAACTATACCATAGCATTTTGCTTTCATTTTTTGAAACTCAAGTTCAAAAATGAAATGCTATAGTTCCCACCGATTTCAATGATTAATTAAATAGAAATAACGATTACTAGATAGCGTTGTGTAAAATGTCTCTAATTCAATTAGCGAGTTTTGCAAAACGCTGAATAAGTACAAAAAATAAACACAGAAAAAAACAAGTAAAAGCAAATGAATGAGCGTTGAAGTGTAAAATCAAAGTGTTGAACCGACATCAATATAACAAACCACAATATAGTGACTTATTAAACCAGGTGTACCGAAACATCTCGAGTCGTCTCAGCAAAGTGTCTGAAAGCGAGCCCATTAACCTGTACCGCTAGTGACGTCACTTATCGTGTCTCCCGAATCACTGAACCAGAATTGTCGTGGTGAAGGTTGGGACTTCAGAGGTTGTGACTTCAAAAACTTACAATCATTTCTTGCGACTGACGCGATCGTATTTTTTTTTATACATTTTAAAATACGAAAATTTAAAGACTTTTTCAGTTTTTTTTTTATATTTATGGTAAGATCTATGATATGAATGTGGATGGATGTAGAAGTAGAGAAAGGCCAAAGAAAGGATGGATAGACTGTGTGAATGATGACATGTGTAAGAAAGGTGTGGAATTCAGATGACGTCTGATAGAGGAGAGTGGAAGAAGAGGATGTGTTGTACCGACCCCACATAATGTGGGACAAGGGTAGGAAGATGATGATGATGATGATGGTAAGTTCTATGAACGGCATATTCAAAACATAATAATATAAGTCTGCAACATTCTGGGGCGGTAAATAAATATACTACTTTAGCTAAAGATAAATCAAGAGAGCAAACAGTAGGTACCTAATAATATTTAGATTTTCGTACACCACGCGTAAAAAAAAAGGGTTGTTAGCACATAACGCCTATTTTCTAACTAAAAGCCTATTACGATACTAAACCATTTTACGGATCTTTACGATATTGTATCGTGTAAAGAACCTTTATTCTTAAGGGATCGAAAAAGTTTTTCACGTATCGAAGACGAACTTCGAATATACATTCTAACAAACTTTTACTATCTAAAAGTTTACAACACACCTACATGGATCAGCTGTGAGGTATATCTATGTTTCTTTATATGTCAGGTTGCGGTTGTTACCTCTGGCGCGAACGAAGGCAAAGGGTGTTGGCCAGGTATAGACAAACTCAATTTATTTTCAACTTAGTTGAAACTGGAAAAGATTCTCAATTTTACTATCATTTATTTTATTTTACTAAAACTCTCGTAACTTTTTTAGTAATGCACTGATGTTTATTATTCATTATTATGCTATTTGTTTTTCAACTATGTATATGATTATTCCTATTCTTGTTGTATTTACAACTTGAAAATATCAAGTTGGAGCTATGGAGCCCTTCAAAATCTTTAGAAGGCTATTTGAATGACTTATCATATTAAAAGCGTGATATATGTAATACCAAATTCCTTAGCAAACTGATCACTTATAACAGATTTACCATTAAAGCATTTAACATTTCATAATTTATTTGAAATGTTGATTCAAAGTGATTAGTAAAATGTCATGAAATCAATAGTTAGAGTGTTGAGCTAACTAGATTTAAAATGATCCTTTTCGTTGTACGGAATAAAGAATATTTGAGTTTGAGAAGAACGGAGCGAACCAATCCAACAACAAACCATAAATCTTTTCATTTCTTATTATAAGTGAGTGATTTAAACAAGTTTAATACAAAACTGTACAGTTGGCAAGTAAATAGCGAGGAGCAAGGTCGCGACTAGTCACGTCCCACCCGTCGCACACGTGACGCCGTGGGTGCGTGGCTCATTCACCTATTAGGTGACATAAACTAGTAGATTTGATGAATTACGTTAAAGTCTTTTATTATTAGCGATTAAGCTATTAGCTTTTCAAAATAAATAAATATTCACAATTACACTTCCACGCTTTAGTCCCTAACTAAGCAAAACTTGTAATTATGTGCTGATAGAATACTAATATAGGTACATTTTTTTTAAACCCCAGACAGAATAAACATCCGTTCTCATTACACAAATATTTGTTATCGGCAGAGCTACTACCTACTGAGCTGTGCCCATGTCAACCTCTTTTTAAAAATAATGATACGGATTTTAAAGAAGTTATTCTTTACCCCCTTATCTTATAAAAAGTTAGCGTTGACTTTATGTCATCATTACGTATGGTAATCAATACTTCAAGTCTGCGCTAACTTTTTATAAGATAGACCGTAAATATTTGATTTTGTCTCAGCCTACTGCAGTAATCGTTTCTCTAATATTTAATGTTCTTCTGATTCTGTTCCGAAAGAAAAATGTTTATGTAAAAAGAAAAATAATGCTACGAATATGTTTCAATAGAAGCGTTACTAGAAACGTGCGAGCGTGAAAAATATAGAGAAAATGTAAAAGGTACGTGTTTTATAAGTTGATGAACGAAACAAGACGTTCAGTCAACTTCTTTTTCCAACACTATAATTCATTTATATTTATTTAATTATTAAATTAAGAAAAAACTTTGAGAAGCTTAACGACTATGTCAGTCCTGCTTTCCAACACTAAAAACATAAACAGTAATACCAAATGTATACTATACATTTTCTAGTATTCCAGAAGCGTTTCCTTTGCTGCAGTGCTCTGAATAAATAGGAGGTCGCCGCGTCATGTCTATGACGCACATGACGACGGCCGGTGAGTTACGCCTATCAGCCAACCGCAATATTATACAAACAATTACGTATTTTCATACTCAGTTAGGGCCCTCGCAAACTGCAGACTTTTTATCGGCCGATATTTTGGTCGGCTTCCTAATCAGTATGAAGATGTATGCAGATGTGCTCATTACAGTGATCCAGTAAAGAAATGGTAAAGAAATTTGATTTAAGAAAATATTGACGGACATTTGACACGTCACACTCTAGTCCTAAAGCTAAGCTTGTAACTGTAAGTTTAGCACGGGTTTAACTTGCTAGAAAAACGATAAAATGTATCTAGCTTGATTCACTGTTAAAATACTATTCTAAGCTTGTATTGTTTATGTTCAATATAAATAATAAATATAGTTAGAAATCCTAGACGTTCTATATAGACTAAAAAGCAATTTTTCAAGGAGAAAACTATGCGAACGTGATTGGTAAAAGTTATTTATTTTAAAGTCAGTTATTTTAAACAATAGTATATTCTTAACGCTTCAGCAACCCAGAACACAAAGGCAATCTCATCACTCACAACGTCTGGAGCCGAGAATGCATTCAAAATATCGTAGACCGTAGCATTTGTAGATAGCTACGTAGCTCTGTGAATTTTTGTTGTACAAATTGATGCAGTTCATCGAATTGTACAACGAAAATTTCGAAACTTGCCGAATAGCTTTTATTCGCGGTATAGATATACCGACTTCTAAAGTTATCTAACATCACCCACGTATGTTTTTATAGAGATTACTGTGGTAGCTTTTTGTCCTGATTTTATCATTGGCATCCTTTATTTTAAGTTGTACCAGGGGAGGTGAGGCGTGGGCGGGGTGAACTGACAAAGGGACCGCGATCAACGCGCAACGGCGACATTTTCAGCTGTTTCGGCCCAGATAAGTGGTGCCATGCCTGTTTGCTGGAGATTCCATGCTGGGTTTTATGTTCATTCGTCAACACTTTCATGGGTTGAGATACGAGCAAAAGCATGTAGTATGACCGGTTGACTACGTAAAAATGTCTTTAGTAAAAGTTTTTATTAGCCTGGTTCGTAAGAATTGTATTTATAGGACCATGTCCTGTGTATTTTCGTACTATTACATGCCTTTAAAACTTTATTTCAGGTGGTCGCGCGCAATAGAATAGATACTTCACTTTCTAACTTGAAGTGACGAAACCACAATTGTTAACAAAATAAAGTATTAAAATCCTGACAAAGCCTAACAAAAGTACATAATACATATACATTTCCAAATTGATTATTCTTTTCCATTGAATATATTTAAATAATTGTATAAAATGTGCACACCCGTATTCAATATTTAATTCAGGCAACAGTACTGTCGGCAGGTGTGCTCTCAGTATTGCATGCCCGCCCATTGATAGCAAACAAATAGTTATACGCACGGCAATTCGCGGTGTACTTCCCCGCCGCATTTTCAATTACAACCGGCACAATCGTTGAAAAAGGCATAATCAAGCGAGCCTATTTCCATTTTACGAGTGACTGTACTTGTACAGTCGTAAACATGTGTAGTTTACGAGTGGGTTGTGTTGCGATACGTATATCCGGGATTATGCCCTTTAGCGCGAGTTTCACTCATGAATACCACCCCGATTGTAAAACGTTTCTAGCGCGTTTGAATAATCTAATTGACTTTTTAAATTATTAAATTAATTACGACTTAATAGACTTCCATCGACATTAGTGATTCACAGCAAATAAATTTAAATATTATGTAAACTGATTTCGGAGGCAGAAAAAGCTGAACGATACATTATTATTACTTTTCGTAAAATAAAATATTCAACGCAACTTTACATGGCAAATTCAGTCTAGGAGTAATTTCTCGAATTGGAGCTCGCATAATTTAGGCGTCATTAAAACCGTCGCACCTTTGTGGAACCGTAAGGTTCGCAGCTTCCCTTGTAGCGGTACATTATTAAACACATTACCTAATGTAAAGCAGAGATTTATACTTTTACTTGCACTGTATAAACATTTTATTATTCAATGAGTTTTCGTCTCGTTACTTTTTACTTCTTTCTTTGTTTACCAGTTAACAGCATCACAACATTTTCTGAAGGAAATGGTAGGGAAAATAAAATTCATATTCGTTACAGCTTTTTCTTAGAAAATGTAGATTTATTTTATAAATTTACTGTTTTGAAATTTATCACTTTTTATGATCTCGAGTATAACTATAAAGTTAAGTCACACGCGGTCGTGCAATAATAAATTATTTCAAAGTTCGATAGTATTTTTCAATTCTTGCTTTCGCCATATTGCAGAAAAGTTTATCCGAGCGAGTTCATCATCATCAATGTATAAATGCGAGAAATCAATTGGACATCCATTGGATTATGTTATGTCTGCATCACATTTTATGTTTAAAGTTAAAGCTAGTTTAAATTAAAACGTTAGCGCAAATAAAGTGCGGTTTACGAAACTGTGATTTAAATCGAACAAGTAAAATTTTGTGCTTAAAATGCAAATAGTCAAAGTAATTGAGAGCAGTGGATACCTGCACAAAATGACACGCCAGTAATAGAGCGAAAGGGTTGTAAATATATTTACTTTCGCATTATCATCTAAGTCTCCTGCAAACAAGGGAGCAACGCTGTTTTAATTACATTCCCCATTTCCGCCAAGGGTCCATTTATAGAAAGGAATACGTATAATAAAACTTCCAAATACAAGTCCAGATCCGTAGCGTTTCACTTATTTTTGTGTAGCTTTTTAATGTTAGGAAAGGGGTCGCGCTCGCGCTCGTGTGCAAATAGTTAACAATGGCCCATTATAGAAGTGAGGCTGGTCGCCGTCGCCGCCCCGTCCCGTCCTGTGCAAACACAAGTAGCGCTAGGTACTCGTGTACCGCTTTCAACTCAGCTGCCGGCAAATCCCTCATTTTCTTCGACTACAGCTTTTACTTATTCATGCGTGTTGTGCGCTTGTTGTAAGGGTGGCTAGTCGTTTGGTGCGGTGCGCTCGTGCATGCCCAATGCCTAAAAAAGTTTCCAAAAGTGCCCTCGGAATATTAATTTGGACCGTATTGACCCAGTTTCGTATTCGTTTGCACGTTTATTTTGCGTGGTTTGAAATAAATTCCTAAAATTATTAGAAGCACGAGTTCATGATGGGATAACCTGTGCGGCCGCTTCGAGTACCGTCCTCTTAATAACAAAGGGACGAAACGCAATTTATCACCTTGACATAGGTAATGAAACGGAAATTGGAATTAAAACAGAATACAGAATGTGCGAAACGAACACAACTCTCTAGGGAATGAATAACTTTTTGTTTTACACATCGCTGGTTAAGTTGCGCTTGACACAGGCGCGGCGGGGCCCGGCATGGGAGCGTTCCAAACTTTCCTCAGCAGGCAGTTTGTACAGCGTCCGTTCTAATTAGGGCATGAGCCGTTTCATTACAAAAATTAATAAGGATCGGCCGGCTCTCACCGATGGACGCTAATGAGAGGCTGAGTGTAATGAGAAAGTGGAACTCCTTTACAAACTCCTAGACAAATTGTCTGACAACATAATTAATGATTTCCAAGCGTTGCGTTGCTAGCCGCTGAACGGAAACATTATAATTTCCTAGAGATGGCAATTGCTTTTGAGAAGGTGCACTTAACTGCTCGAGTATTAGTTAGGTTGCAATCGCGTGGTTGAGATACTTTGCATGCAAAGGGTTCCAATTCCATTGCTCTCTCGGAGTAGGTAAATATTTGGCGATCTAAGACAAGTATTTGTCGGTTCAGGGGTTTGTTTGTGCTGTGTTGGCTTACTTGAGTTCCTTAAGATTGAATATTTAAACATCAAATATGCTGCCGAGATCGTATGCGTGCTTGAAACGTTAAACAAGGATATATGTTTCAATTTCAGCAAAGCAACCACTTTGGAACGGCGAGAGACTATGCATTATGTATTTCTTGTGCGACGCTTGTTTTGCGAATGAATGCGTTCTGTGTGACAGTTGTACATTTCGAACAAATGAAACGAACTTTTGTGTCGAGTATTTCTTTTGTTTCTTTATTGAGCTGGGTCTTTGACAGTGTTTATTGAAGCAAATGGCGCCAATCAAAAATCCAGTAGCAAGCGACACGTGTATCGATGAGGACGGAGACGAGTCCGCTGACATAAATGATCGGCAATTTCCCCCGGGTCCGGTCGACCCGTCTCTCAATGTTTTATTTTTACCGAGAGTCCGAGCAAGGCTGCGTTAACACTATATACATACATAAATTGTTAAACACCGACACAGAATTCGACAATTTCCCATGAGCCCTGACGGAACCGATGGCCGAAGTAGTTTTAACGTTTCGAATATCGACTTTTACCCAATGTAACTGCGAAACTACCAAATAAACCAAACTTGAAACTGAACTTAATGTAAAGCCACCGAATATCTCATAATAAACACGAGATTTATTCAAAATTTTTGAAATATTAAAATGTATTAGGCCTTAATCACGTCAGATCTTCATGATATACGCGCTATATAAGAGCATAAATATTTGATAACCATTCCCCAGAAAGTACGTTTAATGTGTAAACTTGAGAATTGATTACCAAATCCGAATTCCGAAAGTGAGTTTATTGTATTAACGCAAGTTATGTTCCCGATAAAGGCTCCCTGAAGCATACCTACATTGCCTTGAGGTACGGCGAGGCCTAAGTTTGCGGCTACAACTCGATAGCTGCGACGACCCTTGTAACTAAGTTTGTGAATTACAACAATCTGTCATACGTCGAAAACGGGCGAGCTTAAGATCATAAATATCCCTTTGGGCAACTAACCTTCGCGATAACGAAATCAAAGACTTGGAAAAAGCAATAAGTAACTTTATAATCAAACAAGTAAAGGCTATTTGGGTTCCTGGCAACAAAGGAATGAGACTCAGTTAATCAATAAGATAAAGGAGACGTTGGTTGGCGTCCCTTGAATCTTGACAATGCCTAAGTCGATAGTAACTCGGACTAACTAAACTATTTTTATTACATCTATGAACAAAAAGCTTTTTAATTACGTTTAATTAATTGGACATGTGTGCTGAATATTAATGTGAGATTTTATACTCATAGTTTCGGTAATTGTAGTTTTCTGTGTCTTTTGTTTTTTTTAACTTTGTGGTTACAGATTTATTTACTGAATTTATAAATTTAACATATAAACTACCCATTTGTGTCTGAACCAAGGCTATTAGTATTATAAATACCCGCAAACGATAATGGTAATAGTGTGTGTATAATTGTGTATTAAGGGTGTATGTGTATGTGTAATGTTACCCGTGGATACGTCGCTCGTGGTGGGTTCGGCTAGGTCGGGGCGGGCCGGCGCGCCGCCGCCCGCATGCTATCAGCTGGCCGGCGCAGCCATCTCGCCGGCGCACGCTGCCTCTCACCGCACTGCGTCTGCGACCACACAACACCACCATCAACCACATCAACCACCACTTTTACTGCCGCTTAATGCTTCAAGCTATATTAAATATATTTATTTACTAATTTTATGGAATATTAGAGATCCGGCTACGTAGAGATATTATTTTTATCTATCGGGCTACAAAGCGGGTAACCGTTTGGCCGTTCTTCTTGGCTCTGGTCGCGTGGAACTGGCACCTAGAATCACCTAGTATGTAAGACGATTCTAAATGATCCTTGTGATTTTACTGAATTGAGCAATTTTGACTTTGACTTTGCCGCAAATAAAGTGTCTTTCTTTTGGTAAAAGAATTTTCAAAATCGGCAAAAACTTTTCTTCTTTATAATACGAGAACAAGTAAAGTATAGTCAACTACATTAGATGAGCTGGCAAAGATATATTGAAGATTGACACCAATGATTTATGTCTAGATGGTGCTAAGCATACCAAATAGCTTGATTACAAATCCTTAACAACCAACGCCATCTAGTAGCAAATTGCGAATCACGCTCGCGATAATCCCTCATTCGTATAATCGCTAAAGTTTAGAGTTCTACTACTTATGTTATAAGAAAACCATTGCGCATTACAACGCCTGACATCCTTTGTTTAGCAAGGTTATAGTGAAAAGCTCGTTGTAAAAGAGTTTGTTCGTCGAACTACTACGGCAACTATTTCTGCCGCAAAGCAGTGAAGCTTGTATCTCTTTTTTTGCTGTGATGAACGCAACGTATATGCTTCAATCGACTTGCGCTGTGAGGTAATGTATTGTTATAAGCAAAGGTAAATACTAAACCAGTTTCTATGCAACGACATCGTGGTAGATCATCATAGATCATAGTGATAGAAAATCTTTTTCTATTATCTTTGGGCAGAGTGATCTGTAAGTTGTAATTTAAAAGGATTGAACTCTTAATTTTGAATACCTAAACAAGACGTTTACAAAATGCTAGTTTAAGAAAACTAGAGGAACAAAACGTTTCGATTTGTCATAACAAAAGAAGAGACTGATTATTTAAGCTCTTCACAAACTTTCAACTATTTTAAACCTGCTAAATCGTTTCACAATCCGAGTATAAAATATAGAGTAGATACTTATCCAAATTTAGAGCCATAAGTTTAGCCCTACAGCGCATAGTGTTCCACATAAGGCACATACCAAAAAAAGGTGTATATCTTATAACTAAATACCAATGGCGCCATCTACTATTGAGTAGATTAACGACGATATATTAGAGTATTGAATGTAGTACCATGGATTTTTGCTAGATGTCTCTAAATGAAGATTTTATAATTTTTCTTCAAATAGGAAGACATTTCAAATCCGGCAAAGAAGCGGCGTGAAAAAAATCATAAAAAATATATAAAATCGAATATTATAGGGCCGAAATAATTAGTAGAGGTGAGTTTATGTTTATTTTTGTTAATTTAGTTGTCATCTTGTAATTTCATTGATAAACGGTACATAAAATCACCAGATTTTTGTATGTGACGGATATGTCACACCATGCAATCGGTGTCCTCAAAATTATCGTATTGTTTACAGATGAGGCGTAGAAAAAGTTTGAATACTGCGGATATTCAACACTTTCTTGAAATTCCATCTGGTAGTGAAGATGAACAGGAGCTGTCTGGTGAAGATAGTGATGACGACTTGATCAGAATCTAGGATTCTTCTTCAGGACACGCCTCCACTTCATTCATCACCATGAATGAAGTGGAGGCGTGTCCTGAAGTCCTACAGGATGATTATATTTATGAAAACGTGAGCAAACCTAGTCCACAGTCAAGTAGTAGTATGTTAGTTACGTCTAACTTAGCCAACGTCACGCCACAGCCTAGTACTTCTGACCAAGAAAGTCTTAGATCCAGACGAGATTCATCACGAGCTCAGCCAACACCTAACCTATCCTAATAAGAGACAGATACCTAAATATTTTTTGGGCTCCATCTTTGTTACAGTAATTGGCTTTGAATGATCCTTTTGAACATTATATTTAGTAGACTCTTCAGCAATTTGACCTAGCAAATCGTCGTCAAAAAACTACAAAAAGTACTGTAAGGGTGTTTCAAAATCAGTATATGGTTGTACTAACTGGTCAACTCCAGTAAATGTGGTATCAGGTTAATGAAACTCCATCTTTCTCCATATATATTCGCTTTTCTTTGGCTTTGCCTTGACAGAAAGGGCAGTAGGTGAGACGAATGCGGGAATAGGTGTTGGCTGAGCTCGTGATGTAACTCGTCTGGATATAAGACTTCCTTGGCCAGAAGTACTAGGCTGTGGCGTGACGTTGGCTAAGTTAGACGTAACTAACATACTACTATTTGACTGTGGACTAGGTTTGCTCACGTTTTCATAGATATACTCATCCTGTAGGACTTCAGAATACGCCTCCACTTCATTCATCACCAAATCCTGGATTTTGATCAAGTCGTCATCACTATCCTCACAAGACAGCTCCTGCTCATCTTCACTACCGGATGGAATTTCAAGAAAGTGTTGAATATCTGCAGTATTCAAACTTTTTCTACGCCTCATCTGTAAACAATACGATAATTTTGAGGACACCGATTGCATGGTGTGACATATGTGGGTCATACACAAAAATATTCATAAGTATGTATCTATTGAGTTGCGATTTTTTTAAATATTTTTCCTACAAATAGCTCCACATTTGCAAACTAATACATTTTTTTGAGGACGAAATAAAAAATAAAGCACTGTAGGGTTAGAGACGAAAGTGTCAATGATTCAACTGAAATATACTGACGTAAAAGTAGGCGTTATATTTCAAAAGCTTTTTATTTTATGTATATTTGATGGTATAGTGTATTTTTTTTGGTTTGCATACAATGTGGAATTTACCTAGCTTTTAAAAATTACAATTCGTAGTCAGACAGTACAAATAGTTAAAAAAAATATATTATGTAGAAAATCTGTTTAAGTTTAGATAAATGTCAAGGATATTTAACACAACACTTTTATAGTACAGTATCAAAATAAAAAAGCAAATTAAATTTAATAGTGAGCAAATAAAAACCGCGGATCGATGTTTATATAAACTTTCTGAATACTCGAAATTTAAAGTTTGTACAACTGATGTTTTTCCCACGCAAATAAAAAGGATTTTTAAATGAAATTATGTATCACAGATCACACCAGTCAGGATCGTTTTCCAGAAAAATCCAATATAGAATTCAACATACTGCAGTTAAAAATAAATTTAAACGAAATAGCGCACTCGAGGCTTTTTAAAAATACATGCGGACTAGTCCGAATGCATGTTATCTAAAACAGGAGGAAGCTCGCCGTATCGATGTATTTTATTAATACATTTCAACGGCCGTCATAGCTTAGGCAGTATAGCTCTGGGTTCTAGTTTCTGGGTTCTATAACCATCAAGAACAACATTTATTATTATAAGATTTTCTACAGTCTGTGAGATAACAAGTTTGACAAAAAACTAATTTATCACATGACAATATGATTGATTTCGACGACATGATTAATAAAAATCTGAAGAGAAAAAATAACTTCGTTATTAGTTTACAACAATATGGGGCTCTTCTAAGTTATTAAGTTACGCAATATAACTGAATAACGAAATTAATTTATATTTTATTTATAATATATAACACATTCATTTGTAAGCCCATTGTTTTAAATATAAAAACTGATCTAACGAATAGATTATAGAGACTTTGTCCTAGGTTAAAGAAGCGCCCTGTCAACCCTTAAGAAACATAAGAACAACCTACTTAGAAGAGCCCCCGAGCATATTGCAATCTGTAAACTTGGACTGAATTTAATTAAAACAGCAAATATTTTTTACTAGCGAGGACATGTAGGTGGAAAAGGAAATGGCTAAAGTTCACAGATCGCACTGACACGATGCCGCTTTCATGTCACGACTCGGTAAAAAAGCTACATCATTCTACATGGTTCCATCGACAATAATTTTGATAGTACATACATTTGAGGCTTTTACAATGGAGGCTTTTCTTTTAACAAACATATTTGATATTGGCTGGATAGACGAAGCTCGGTGAGAGATTAAAGTCTCAACTGAATCGATACGCAATACGCAAGTAGGTACTTACTTCAGACAGAGATGTAAGGCTTTAGATCTCTAGTCAAGCTATCAGTCATTTTCAAAATCTTACCAATCATGAACCACCTACTAGCAACTTGTAAAACATGGGTGTTAAAGTCATCATTGCTTTTTGACTTTGGTGGTAACCTTGTAGCTAGTAAATCTGTCAAATTGATCACTAGGCAACGTCCTAACAGTACCCACGTACCGTGAGCTTTGACATCGTAGCACAAGCAAATTAAAAAAAAAGTGTTGCAGGAAATCGTTGAAGCGCCAGAAAATGAGATCAAGCTCGCAAACAGAAAAATAAAGCAACGACGAGGTGAATTAATGGGTGGACTCGACCGACTGAGTAGCAAGTAGACACTCGTACACGGATGCACATTCGAGCGTAAAACCTGACTCGATTGAGCAAGCTGGCCGGTTCCATAAGCTGCGGGCACTGTGGTGAAACATGCGGTACGAGGAACTTTGTTTGCAGATAACTCATTCATATTCCATGCCTTTTGTTTATGGAAGTCGACCAATTGTTTGCACTCTACCGAGATGATATGATAAAGGCACTGGCTCCAGAGCCAATACGTTAAGAATAACAAGGGTTACGTGACTTGAGATGGTGATGCATTTGCTTAGTGGTAGACAAATATTAGATCGAATATTGACCTAAAATACTAGCATAAAGGAATAAATCTACAAAATAAAAGCTCGAGATGTATAGATCCACCTGCGGTGTCCCTAGCGATTTCTTTGAGAAGCTCTGAATACAAAATCAGCATACGCTATCGCGCTAGGCGCAAGGCACTTTACACCAAACTTATACTAGGCACTAGGTCAAGCACAATTGTTTAGCTTTTACAGCAATATGAAGTATCTTGTCTGTTTTTCTAGGCTATGGTTGCGAGGTACTGGCACCAAGTATTACTTAGTATATAAGACGATTTTAAGTGAGCCTTGTGAATCTAATAAATATAGAATGATTGAGTAGTAGTTGATTAAGATTAGAGTATGACAAACGTATTGTAATTTTATGATATTCTTTACTGATACTGAAAACATACGTCATTTTTCAGATAAATAAAGTAAAGTACTTATTTGTGATAAAAATAGAAAAGTGTTTAAAAAATAATAAAATAGAAACAGCAGCTTTCACAAGCAGAGTTCAAATGAAAAATATACAAAAATAAATCAGTTTTCATAAAGCATTGTGTCAAACAGGATATCCACACCCTCCCCATCCACAAAACATGTACTTTTGAGAGACGAGACAAAAATAACGAGCAATTAGTATCTAGTTCAGGAGTCTGGCAGGTTGTATTGTTGTTTCAACGGAGGTGAGCTTTGTTAGTCATAATAGTTTAGGTATATCTAGTAAGTTTTATAATATGTATCTGAAATAAAGTGTTCTATTCTTTTCTATTCTACGAGGCATTGTAATCATTACGCGAGTACAAAGCAAGAGGACACATAATCTTCATACAAATCCATCCGAGCAAACGCTTAGTTTATTTGATAATGAAATCCAATTACCTTCTCAGATTTTTTTCACAAAGGACATAAACCCAGTGAAGTCTAATAACTACGTAGGTAGTAAAGAAGACGTTATTGAGAAATTCTTCCGTGTTCGAGGAGACAAAGGGAAAATAAATTCATCATTCAACTTAAAAATAGGCCCCAAGGTAGGAGTAATATAGCGCGAATACTTCTAACTTTTATTACGGTCTTCCGCAGGCTTACTGTTATGTCCCTTTGCCGTTTATTACTTAGACGAGATATTTTTTATGAACGTTTCCAAGCGTACAAGTCGCTATAAAATATCGCCTATTAGTATTTTCCAATTGTTCTGTTTGAATTTCCCTTTGTTCTATCACGGCTTGATATTACTTTACTGAATTATTCATGTTACTCGTGTTTATACTAGTAATAAAAATACAGGAAGTAAATCAATATTGCCAATATGGAATATACAGCGGTGGATAATATATTACCTACCAGACAACATTCCATAAAAATATTTTTAACAAAAAAATTTTACCGCCGAAAAAACAGAATCCTTTTTATCCTAAGCTACTTAGTTCTTACACTAATGTAAGTTCCTAAACCTAGTAATTTTAAGTCGGCGCCGCGCCGTAGGTACAGCGTGACAACCCCAAGCAGCACTGTTCAACGACTCGACTAATTTGAATCATCAAAATTAAAATCGAGTACCGAAACGATGAAAATTCTAAAATTCCGTAGTCGCTCGTTCAGCGTCTGTCACATGCGAAACATGCGCCATTTATTTGTACCGAGGCTGGTAGTGACACAGTCATTCTCCAAATGTTTTCGTTGTTCAGTGGAGACTGAAACGACGAGAGCGTTGCTATACGTCACATTCCGCCGTCGCCCGCGGCAGATACGGACCTCACACTTCCCAACGTACTTTTCAAACGCCAGTCGCGCTCCAAAACCTTTCCAGCCTAGCGAACTGGCGAGCATTCTCACTGTCATTTCTTTGACTGCTCCCATTGTGCCATTCTTCTTAATGGCAATGGTCTCGAAAATAGCGCTCGCTTTACATTACCATTTCACAGCACTTGGTTCCGTATATTAAATGCCATTCCCGTAGTCGCTGTAAAATTAGGAAATCTATTTGTGTCGCACCGCACCTCTTCATATTTATGCCGGTAATGTCGGCACCATAAGTTTCAAAGGTAATGACCGTTGCAGACTTCAAAGAATGTTATTGCGCGACATTATGAAATACCTACCCGAGTATCGAGCCCACATCGAGGCGCTGCGCTGCTACGATGTATTAATAGCTGATCTGTACTACTATTAATAACTTTGCCGATATTCCATTTACCCATGTATTTACTGCTACAGGCTTAGGCAATAGCCGGCGACGCACCCCAACGGGGTTCTGCTAAAAGCTTTTCTACACTATACTAACCGAACGTTACAGTAGGTACATCCAACGGAACGCTCAGCGCTCAGACCATCCTGTATTTTGTATCCTACCAAGCTCGCACTCACTTTGCTAGACTAATGGCAAAATCATGGTACTACATGATCCCAGGAGTAGCGTAGTACTTCAATAACTTGCAATAATATCTACAATATCAACAGATGCTTATTGCTATTTGCTGACAGGTACAATCCTAGCTTATTGAATGTGTCGCAGTCGATTCAAAATCAGACAAAATGTAATATCATGTCAAACATGCAAGATCCAATAGCACATTTATTTATCCTTCGAGCGAGCAAAATAAACACAAGATTCGTTGAAGAATACTGCTGACATGCGCATTCAGAGATGTTTTTTCATTTCCCTTGGAAAATTCATTTGATTTCGCCTCTTACGACTCTCGTCTACATTTTTCTTCGTGGAATTTTTTCCTCATCGTTTGCTCTTTGGAGTAATAGTCTATTTTAAAAGTTATTAATGTATCTACTAAACGACATTGTAATAGACAGATTGTTTTATATATCGAATATTTAAGATATTTTGCAGTAACAATATAAACAACGTATCTGGCCTATTCTGCACGACAAAGCAGCTAGTATTTTGTGAACACTTTCGATTGGTAGTTTGGATCAGTTAACGTATATATTGATAGTTTGCAACTATCTGCAGATAGCTCAACTGTCTCATTTGTATTTTATAAAAATGTACCTCCATATTTTGAATACTGTAATAGTCTAATTAATATTAAATAAATGGTTTATTAATAATATTATTTTTAAAATGACTAGACCAGAGTTTGTCCAGAACAGAATACCAACATGTCTTAGTGATAGGATCAAAGTAGGTAGCCGTCGAAACTAACCCGTATATACAGACAGACCCTCTCAGGGACTTTGTTTCGTACTTGCAGATATGAAGGGGTAAGATATGAAGGAAGGTATCTACCCCTAATCTACCCTGGTAACCGTAGTAAACCGATAGCTATGCTCACTTATCTTAATAATTGATGTGCATTTTGTGGATAAGCTTGTGAATTCTTTTGTTTTATTTTAAACTAACCCAATTTGAACACTTTACCAATGCTTTTTGTATTGAGATATCAAAATTATGTTTTATAGCTGTAAATAGTTTAGCAGTAATCGCTTATTTTATATGTGGATCGTAAAAGCTTCGTTGGATTAGTAGTAGCAACCCGCTTTCCGATCCTAAGATCTCAAACGGTGAGGCACAACATCAGAGGGAATCCCGCGGCTTAGTTCTTCTCTCCGCACTTTCTTGCCTTTCCTTTAGATATGACTGAACAGAGAAAATGTTACAGTTGCTGGGATCTGCAGATCCACTTCATCTCAGACACTTTAGCGTAAAAATGCATCTAAAGTTTTTTTACTCATGGACATTTCACACATCAGACTCTAATCCCAAACTAAGCTTTGCTTAGTAGCGTACTATGTGAACTGGATTGCTGATTTAATACTTATGTACATTTTTTTTGTAAATGCATACATAGAATACATAATAACACCCAGACATAGAACAAATATGAATGTAAATAATTATAAAAAAACAAATAACGTGACCGTCTCATAACTAAGATCCCCAAGATTTTTTAGGTTCCCTAATAATAGACTTGTGTATGGCAAAACGAAAGCAAAACAAAAATAAGATCAATTTCAAGATTTTAAATTAAGAAAATAAATGTTATAGATTTGAAGTAAGTACCAGAAGACCAAACATGGCGAAGAAGTTTCTTATTTTCATACATTTTACAGGTCTAAAGGATGATTACAAAAATGTATCGCTTATAATGTGAAAATTGAAGTGCTTCACAGCAGCGCAAGCGCTTCGTTCATCGTAATTTGATTTCACAAAGTACCACGTACAAGAAACATTACTGTGAGAACCATTTATAAAATCGTTGTTATAAACTCTGCACCATTTGGCTGTAGCACAGGTTTACAACCTTTAACAGGCACCAATCTCATACAAAAAAGGTACTCGCATCTTAAACACATTAGAAATAAAAAATTTTGCTATATACCTACACAAATGTTTGTGTGATGAACTTAAATATTGGTTCTGTGTCTGGGTGTTACTGTATGTTTTCTATGTATGTGTTTACAAAAAAGTATATAAGTATTTTATCAGCAATCTAGTTCCCATAGTACAAGCTTTGCTTAGTTTGGGATAAGAATATGATGTGTGAAATGTCCATGAATATTTATTTTTTATTATTTATACTTTTCTACAATTAAGTACATTATTGTATTTCTTTTATTTACCACTGATATTTAGTATGCCTTGGTGTGAGAAAATAAACGTTGATTTGTTATTTTTTATTTGAACCCGAGGATATAAAGTCAGTCTCTTTCAACTGAGACGTCATCCGATCCTAGCATACTTCTGTAGGTGAGCTCAGGCGGTGTCATATTACAGCTTGTGACTGAAAGCCGCATGTGTCTTTCTTAAAGCTATTCAAAGAATTAAAGAGAAAACGGCTGTGCTTCGTATTTTGTACTAGTATTAAAAATAGCGAACCAAATATACAAGTGTGAGATAAGGAAAGTAGTTACAAAACTAAATCGTACAACGCGCTTGAGGCGAGTCTTATAGATGTTATTTATTAAAGAGACAACTAAAAATCAGGATAATCAATGAGGCGACTGGTAATCTTATTAAATATTCTCAGTGCCTCTCCCTTATCCCGATTTGGCAATAAATTACAAGGTTGTATCTCTGTCAAGCCTCGGCCTATACAATGAAATGTTATTGATTTTGTGAAAATAACGAGATTCAATGTCAAACTTCACATCGGTTTGAACACCTGTTACTATGTGCGTTACTATTCGAAAGCGGTCTGCGATTTCAAGAATTAATTTGATACTTTTAAAAATG
This sequence comes from Ecliptopera silaceata, assembly GCA_932527185.1. Lineage (NCBI taxonomy): Eukaryota > Metazoa > Arthropoda > Insecta > Lepidoptera > Geometridae > Ecliptopera > Ecliptopera silaceata. The sequence goes on along the minus strand of OW052193.1, from coordinate 5,527,451 downwards.
CGAGCTTCGGTATAAAAATGCCGTAAATGGTATTCAAGATCGGGCAGAATGGCGCACGTGCGCGACTTTATCCCCAGCGGGGTAGAGGTTAAAATACGATTGCAATTGTTCCCCGGGCTGCTTTCGGCCTGCCAAGGTATTCCATGCGGGTATTTATAAGCAACGCACCGACTTACACATGAATTGTCAGTGACGGGTCCTTTACATCGCGCCACAATCACCGGTGGTCACAGAGAGGGCACAAGCACTGGGTGGGTATTTGGGTAATAGGGGTAATCGCGGGGCGTGATCGCGGCGCGGCGCGCGGTAGCGTGACTCGCGGCTCGGTGGACTCGGCTGAGGCAGCGGCGCGGGCCACGACAGCCTCCGTCGCAATGACGAAACGGCCGGGCACGCGCGCGCGCTCTGCGGCCCAGCCTCCCGAATCTCCCCGACCCTCCGCGATATCTCACGACTGCGGGGTGAACAAACTGAAACCCGCCACGCTTCTCCTTCTAACAGTGATGAGGTTAAAAAGGATTTGGACTTACTCGTAACATTTTACGGTTCGATAGCCATTTCAAAGTCTAGATATAGTCTTGTCTGCACAAGCATCGATAGTTTAAAAACTGCTTGTATAATTGTACAGCTAAGCCAGTCTGAAAAACCGGTACCGCGATGCCGCGCCGCGGCCGCGTGCCTAACCTTACTGCAAAGTGCTTAATTGCTTTAATATCGAATTAGACTAGACGTCGCGCACAGATCTTGAACGAAATATAAATTATAAGCTCAACATTCAGTGCTGCAACCTTTAAAATAAAGAAAAATATTGTCTGCAAGCATAGCTAATGAGTTGTTGCCCAGAGCGAAAAACAAACCTCCTTTGGAATACAAGCCAAATGACGTTTTTTTATTTTAATTTGTAGTTAAAATTTATCAAAAAAAATAGTTCGGAAACGATTAAAATGGGGCAAATTGATATCCCTGGGAAACGGCAGGTGACGGAACGAGGAGCAAAAACATGGGCATTGTGCCGGCGCGCAGCGACCTTTGAGGCGCCCTGAAACAAATTGCTCCGCGTTTTTATAAGCACTCAAATGCTTTTTCGTGCAGCATTAATGCGATTGAAAAAACTGACTGTAAAGATGAGTAATGGCCGGTCTCTACGGAGTTTTATTTATTATTTAAATATTCATTTCACTAAAACTAACTATAATTATTTTGTAAATACTTTACAAGTCAAAAGAAACAGATTACCTAAGTATTTTTCATCATTTATGTTGCGCTAATTTCTATTTATAGAACATGAAAGTATAGAAACCGGCCAAGTGCGATTGTTATAACCACAAGTTACGGAACAAAGAAAACGAAAATATAATTACAGCGGTTGGTGTTTCTGTAATACAATGAAAATGTTTTCTTTAGAATTCGGAATTCTACAGATCTGCTACATTGGGGAAAACACCGTATACTGCAAAGCTCCGTTGCGGCGAAACATATAAATTATTTAGTTTACTTATATACACATCTTTGTACTGGAGGAGTAAATATTTTAATGCGATGAGTATTTTTATATATGGTTGTACATCAACTGAACAAACTGTCGATTCACTTACTTCTATTTTGACAGCTGTCACAGCTCAGTTAGTTTCTGCTCCCATGGTCGTTAGCCTGATTCCCTCCAATAAAAACATCTTTGTACTGGAGGAGTAAATATTTTAATGCGATGAGTATTTTTATATATGGTTGTACATCAACTGAACAAACTGTCGATTCACTTACTTCTATTTTGACAGCTGTCACAGCTCAGTTAGTTTCTGCTCCCGTGGTCGTTAGCCTGATTCCCTCCAATAAAAAAAACATTTTTGTCAAACATTGTTATTTTTTGTTTTCGTGTTACTATGCTATTTAAAAAATATATATCATCTCTGGGTTTACATCTGATTGTATTAGTAATCTAGTGGCCATAGTCCAAGTTCAGCTAAAGTTGGGACTACATGATGTTGACAGCGTAGCGTATTGATACGCTGAATGACTTCGTAGCTGTGCGTCAAGTCTACGCCGCTATGCTGTAGGCAAGCTACATATTCGTAGCACTGGCAGACAAAAGGTTACAAAAAAACGTGTGGCACTCAGGGACTGCCGCGGTAAAGCTATTGCATAGCATTTTTAGCTGGATTACGCATGCGCAGTGTTAGGTTATTTTCGTTAGGTTTTTTCATTACAGAATTTCTGGATTCGGTCTCCACAAGGCCCGCGCTAGAAGCTATGCTATAGCTAAACTAACAGAATTACGATACAAAAATTACGGTTTGGTAGAGACGTCGCTGTAGATAATGCTAATTTTCGTAGCACATAAATATGAACTAACACTTCGTACATCAATCTACGTCCATGTAGCACAGACTGCTACCTCATAAAAAAAAAGGTAGCACTCCGGGAGTGCCGGCAGAAGTGAAAACTTCAATATTAACGTTGTGTTTAATTATAAGTATAAAAGTACTATCATTTATGAGGTAGAATACAATGTTTATGTTTTTATTTTTTATTTTTCGCCCTGTGCCGCCTAAACAGAGCAGCACACTCAGGCACGGTAGAAAGAGTGGGAGATACTAGTTCCTCTCCCTTCCCCTCGATCTTACGCTTTTTCGATCAGCATCACGTGACCCTGACGCGAGTTTGAAAGTTTTTACCCACCCAGCGCCGCTAAAGAAGTTTTCACTTCAAAAAATAGACAAAGTTGTGTTTGTAACGCATATACTGAGCAACACCTTCGTACCACAGAAATGACTGCAGCTTCTTTTCTTAGACGCATTTCTTGGACCTTTTTATATCAACTTAGAAATACAACTTCATAGAGTGCCACTTCGAAGACGTTCGTAGCACATAATTTAACGTCATTTTCTCTTGTTTTCTTAATTAAAATCAACCTTCCTTGTTTTCAACAGAATATACTGAACAAGATTCATGATTTTGCAAACCCTTGTAGTAAGGGCCTGTTCATTTTAGTTAGTGTGCGCATACTTCGCATTTCTGTTTCTCACTAAACGGTTGACGTAACACTAGTGTTTCTTTACATGACAAACGAATAGTTAAGTCACAATCTTGTCTTTGTAAATTATCTCACACTGTTTTTATATTCCGACACTTAGGTACTTTATTGGTTTTCAGTAAAAGTATAAATAAATAATGCAGGACAATCCACCCAACATCATCTAGCCCCAAGCTAAGCAGAGCTTGTGTTATGGGTACTAGAAGACATACTTAATACAATACATACTTAGTATACTTTTTAAGAGTCAATTCCTTCTGACGCCCACTTTCCAAAATGTTTCTGTGCCGATTGCTAACCATCTTGAGCTTTTAGGGTTTACTCTTACCCCTAAACTAAACTTTGGTTCGTTCATTGAGTCTAAGGCCAAGACAGCTGCGAAAAAGCTAGGCATATTGTCGAAGGTGAGACGGTACTTCACACCGGGACAGCTTCTGACTCTATACCAAGCTCAAGTCCGGTCGTGTATGGAGTACTGCTCTCATCTTTGGGATGGCTCTGCCAAATACCAGCTTGAGGCCTTAGAGACCATTGATCGACGAGCCAAAAGGCTCATAGGTAACGACCTGTTGGTTGAGTCTAAATTACTTAGTCTCGAACACCGCCGTAAAGTTGCCAGTTTATCGGTATTTTACAGAATTCATTTTGGAGAGTGTGCGTTGGAACTTTACAACTTAGTTCCCCCATCACCTTTTTATCATAGGACTACCAGACGATCGGAGATGAGACATCCATTCATGGTTGACATTCCACCTGCCCGCACTAAGCGTTTTGCTTCTTCTTTTATAATGCGGTCAGCCAAAGAGTGGAACTCGTTGCCGGCGTCTGTGTTTCCAGAGTCCTATAATTTGGATATTTTTAAGAGACGAGTGAATGGGTATCTTCTAGGCAAGTGTGCTACATCGTAGACCGCATCGTCACTTAACATCAGGTGAGATCGCGGTCAAACTCTTGCCTATAACTTGTAAAAAAAAAAAAAAAAAACCACTCGACGCAGCACAAAAGGAGTGTTATGACAATCTACGGATGTATGTGGGATGTTCATTTGTTACTTTAAGCTCATAAATGTCATGTGACTAATGTCAAACAACGGATCTTGACAGCCTGGATGCATTAGTCTGTGACGTCATCGTTTGTTTGCGATGCCCTATGGTGCAAAACAAAGGCCTATTTATAAATAAACTCAGTATTGTGTTTGATATCAAAGGAGGCTAGAAGTAAATAAATATTCTAAAAAATCTTATTACGTAGGTATACTTATACCATACCTAACAATTGGTTTGAATTTACGTAGTTAGTTTTTAATTTATTTTTGTATAAATGTATTTAAAGCAGTAAAGTCATTCACCCTTCGAATTTGTTCACAAAGAAAAAACAAATCCAATTAAAAACCTAATTATATTTTCGTTTATACAAAACAATACGTATTGTATCAAACGCCCATTTCTAGCACAAAATATATAAGATATATAAATAGTTTTCTTTGTGTTGTAAAATGGTGTCATGTAATTCCTGAATATTTGGCACGCTTACGAATAATAGCAGAACATGAATTAATTACGGCGTGCGCGAATCGAGACGCAACGCTGTGGTTTAAAGCTTTCGACAATCAGCATTTCAAATGGATTTGCGGCGTCCAGACCACAACTAAAAGCAATAGTGACTAGTTATTCAAACTTTGTAAGATTAACAACTCAAGTGTCTGCCGTTGAAGAGAATATTATAGTGGTTGTACTAACATTGATCATTAATAAGTTACAACATATAAACTATTTGTTTAATCTGGAATATCCTGATGGTGTATAAAGAGTTTCTCATCTACTGTTAATTAATAAGTCATTTTAATGTGTCAAAATCTGTATTTTCTTAATTCTGTAAATATCATGAAACACACTAACAAATATATGCTTATAGTACGAGATCCGGCTGCAGGATGACTTCGCTCATCTGTTTTTTTGCTTAAAACCGATTTTTTATGTATATTTATAATTAGGAGAATATATATTTATCAGGTTGCCAAGCAAAATTTGGCCGCATGTATGTTTAATTAAATTATTTTTAATTGGTTTCTGGGAAAACATTTCGTTCACTTGTTTTTTAAATAAAATAACGTCTACATCATAGCAATTTATATGAAGATTCAAAAAAATCACGGCTGCCATTGCGCACTTGGCCGCACCTCTTTGCAGCCAGGTGTAAACAGGTATGATTTTGATACATTTATACGTTCATAACGTTTATTTATAAATTATACATCAAATTAAAGCTAATTTTTTTCTATTTATTACCATATATGGGTGCCTAATGAAATCTAGCCGCAAATAAGGGGTGCTGGCTTTTAAAAATTATAAATATCTAAGGTAGAGTGAAAGAGAGTTAGAGCAATAGCGCACTAGCGGCCTGGCCGCTGCGGCCCGGCCGCTAGTGCGCTATTGGGGTTAGCGCGTAAAGTCTGTCAAGCGAAAGATGGCCCTGATAAATCGCGGCAAATTCAAAAACTATTAGTATGGCAATACATTAAATAATAGGATAACTTGGAATTACATAATTTGATACTTTGATATTATTCTAAATAAATATACTTACATAATTTTTGATGATGATTATGAATAAGTAGATGATATACTATTGCCATACTAATAGTTTTTGAATTTGCCGCGATTTATCAGGGCCATCTTTCGCTTGACAGACTCTAACATCATTTGTCAGAAGAGGATAGCGATTGCCGGCTGTGCTACGCTTTTAAGCCATTGCGCATGCGTCGAATGTTAGTGAAAATTTTTAATTGAAATTTTTTATTTGCTTAAATGTTTAATTAACATGTAACAAACGATTTAATCCCTGAACAAAATCTACTAAAATTTCAAATAGTACTTTCACAATAAAATTTTCTTTTACTTAGGTCACCTTGGTTTTATTTTTGTACTTTTTAAATTAATACTAATTATATTAATTAAATAATGTCAGATACTCACCAGCCCTCGGGTCACGCGTCGCTTTGACTAGACGCCCAGAAATAATTTTGAAAACGCGGTGGGCCTCGGTACCCCACGGACCTAGAGTCTCGACCCCAAGAGGAGCAAATATGTATGACCTGTCGAGACCTGCATATTTGCGTCTCTTGAGATCCTCGGCCGAATCCGCCGCCGCACCAGCCCGAACGGATGTCTGTGACAGGTGAGAAGGTGCAAGGGTATCGACACAAGTTGCGTCCCACACCAAAGGCCTTCCCGCCTCCCACGGAACAAGCGTCCTACCGTCAGGCCGTTTACCATCGTCACGCATCAGACCATTCGGCTCTAGAATGGCTGGCACATTCACGCTGGTAAAAGCCCGCCGGATGATGTCGTTGAGGCTAGCATTATATTAATGACATTATTTAATTAATATAATTAGTATTAATTTAAAAAGTACAAAAATAAAACCAAGGTGACCTAAGTAAAAGAAAATTTTATTGTGAAAGTACTATTTGAAATTTTAGTAGATTTTGTTCAGGGATTAAATCGTTTGTTACATGTTAATTAAACATTTAAGCAAATAAAAAATTTCAATTAAAAATTTTCACTAACATTCGACGCATGCGCAATGGCTTAAAAGCGTAGCACAGCCGGCAATCGCTATCCTCTTCTGACAAATGATGTTACATGCTAACTCTCTTTCACTCTACCTTAGATATTTATAATTTTTAAAAGCCAGCACCCCTTATTTGCGGCTAGATTTCATTAGGCACCCATATATGGTAATAAATAGAAAAAAAATAGCTTTAATTTGATGTATAATTTATAAATAAACGTTATGAACGTATAAATGTATCAAAATCATACCTGTTTACACCTGGCTGCAAAGAGGTGCGGCCAAGTGCGCAAAGGCAGCCGTGATTTTTTTGAATCTTCATATAAATTGCTATGATGTAGACGTTATTTTATTTAAAAAACAAGTGAACGAAATGTTTTCCCAGAAACCAATTAAAAATAATTTAATTAAGCATACATGCGGCCAAATTTTGCTTGGCAACCTGATAAATATATATTCTCCTAATTATAAATATACATAAAAAATCGGTTTTAAGCAAAAAACAGATGAGCGAAGTCATCCTGCAGCCGGATCTTAGACTATTAGTATTAGATTCGTTATTTACAAGTCTTACCGATAGAATGTTTTTTTTTCCTAACCTCTCATACCTGCATTCTGCTGATTTAGAAAGAAAGAAAGAAAGAAAAGAAATGAATAAGAATATATTTTTTTAATATCACAAACGAATATCAGGCAAGCTGTAGTCGACCGTAGAATCGATGTTAATAACCGCACTTTTATGTCCCAACGATAGTTCGAACGCGTCACGATCCTCTGTCAATTTACCGAAGAAAAAGCTAGTATTTACTCTGGAAATCTCCGAGTTATTCAAACTGTTTGTTCCCGATTTTAAATTCAGCGCGGACTTTCGCCTGGGGCTTTCTTTCGGCGTTGAACAATGATTGTGGATCTCTGTCAGAATACTTTTCCTTGGTTTCTTAGGGGTCGTATAACTGTCAAACACAAGTCTCACTAGCTTGTTGTTTAAATTAACGGTTTTTTTGGTGGATGGTTTGGTTACTATTCTTTCGATAACGTCGGATATATCGCTTTCGTTTTCGTCATCGCTTTTACCTAAAATGCTCAGCCATTTGTCTGCGAGTTTGTTTTCTTTATTTTCTGGGTGGGATTCAAATTTTGGACTTTGCACTAATGACATGTTTGCAAGGCTTCGACGTAGCGATACCAAAGGGTCGATGTTAGATTTCTTTCTTTTCTTAGCTATAAAACTGTCGATTGTTTTCTGCGAGGCTTTTTTCGTATTCTTAATTTTTCTTTTAAGTTTATTCACACTAACGCTAACATTGGCTTTACTAGAGTTCAACTCGAGCGCTTTCAACGAATTATTTAAATTCTCAACATCAATATTCTTGGGTTTTCTATTGTATTTTCGTTTTGGTTTGTCGGTGTCGTTTTTGATCTTTTTGCTCCTAGTTTTCTTCTCTTTAGGTGGTTTTTTGATGGATTCCTCGTACGAGTTAACTAATTCAGGGTAGAATTGACGCATTAAGTCTTGTCGTTCTATTGATGTCCATGGAAGTGATCGTTCTTCGCCATCTTAAATAAAACATAATACTCAAAACTCTTTATAGCATCTAAATACCAGCAAAAAATAGAATAAACTCTTTGCGAAAAAATGGTTGTCTGTAAAGTCGGTTTACTGACGATAGTTGAACGTGACAACGTCACTTCATGGAACGCCTCAGAACGCCTCAGAACGCCTCATGAGTCATGTTTTTTCGTGCGTGCAGCCGGCTCTATCGAATTATAAGACGTTGTCACGTCAAAAGATTTATCATTGCTTTTTGTAAATATAATTATGGATTATATAAATTACCTTCATACTGGCTATCAGGTATCAACGCATCGTATTGTCCATTAATATCAGACCACACTACCTCAAAGCTCGGGACACCTGTAATGATACAATATTTTTTATATGTTGTTAATTAAGATAAAATGTACTTAAATCAAAATACGCGCTATTACTCCGTTCGAAAATGTTAATGCAATTTATTGTAACATTTATCCAATGAAAACAAATGAGTATAGAATTGATTACCAAAACTAGCGGCCAGCTTCACTCAGATATAATTTTTATCCTATCGGGTTATAATATAGCTTACGAAGAACATGGCTTCTTAAAAAAATATATTTAATAAGATTCAAAGGATCCAGAGATTACTCTCTACAGCTTAACAAATTTACCTTTTTTTAATGTTATTATAGATTCAATCAACAAAGCGTTGCTGAATAGTATAAATTTCACCTCAAAATTATGAGAACAATTCGTTTATACACAGAGAATAGAGATTTTTAAAAATATGATAAAACAAAAACCTTTAGGATTTCTCTTCTTCTTGATAGTAATTGGTTGAATCGTTCTACATGGGACAGTTTCCTGAAGGTGCCATTTCGTCAACAACGGCAAAAACTTTTCAACGCAGTACCTTTCCGGCCAATCTAATTTATTCGACATTACTTTCTGAAAAAAAAACATATTTTTACAATGTACCTACTTACATACTATTTCGAATGAATATTAGTACAATTTTATTTACAATGTCTTAGCGCCATCTGTCGCAATTCAAGCAAACCATCATAATATATTTATTGCGATAGATGGCGCTAACACAATATTTACAACGAAAAAAATATATTTTTCTAATAGCGCACAACTCAAACTGTTCTTCCTGCATAAGTGCATGCAAATACTTTATTCGACTTTTCTTTGACTTGATAAAGTTCTCCGTTCTTCAAAGTTGCAGTCTTGCGTTCACTTCGAGAAAAAAAATAAGCTTTTTGTTTTAGAGTTTCAGAGTAAAGGAGTTGGCCAATTTAACGAGTCAATAGTATTTTTTGTTACAAAACTTCGACCAGTTTTTTAGAATCGCATTATAATAACAAGATACAATGTTTACTAATGATAAAATACTTTGAACTTACCACAAACTGAATCAAGCTCGGCGTAGGTTTCTTCAAGCTATTGAGGTCGATGAACTCTGGGGTAGTGTTTAGGAACTCTTTCATGATTTTGGGTTCGGGGAACAGCGTTCCACAGGATAAAGCTCGAGTTCGTAAGGATAGCTCTCTTTTAACTTCCGCTACTTTCGCCCTGCCATTAAAATGGTACATACTTTTATTTTAGTACTACACTATTATAAAACTGTAAAAATATAAATATTTGTAATAACACCTCGTGTAAACAACCGAACCAATTTTAATAAAACAAATTGTAAAACATACTTTGGATTCGAGTGCGGGGTACTTTTCGACGAAACCGTGGCGACTGATACGAAACAATAAGTACCTATAAGAGAATGGGGTAGTCCTTTGCCCGGCAGTGCATAAGCACTGGTTATTAAAAAAAGACGTGTGGCACTCGGGGACTGCCGCGGTAAAGCTATTGCATAGCATTTTTTGCCGCCGGTCGGAGTGTTAGGTTATTTCGTTACGGAATTTCTGGATTTGGTATCCACGCTCAAGGCCCGCGATAGGACCTATGCAATAGCTTAACAAAATACACTTACTTGTGTCCATAATCGTTGCAGCCTTTATTAGTAGCGCAGACAGGGCAGCCTTTCTTGAGATGCGTCCTTCCGACATGGCCGCAACGGTCGCAACGGCCCGGCGCCGCGGCCCAGCGCGTTCTCTCCTCGAAATATTCCACGTCCGTCACCCATGACAGTAATCTGATAGATTAAACTATTTTAATATTCCCCTTGTGCCCTACCACCTGCACATGAAAGGACCTTATTGACGCTACGGACAGGGAGTAGCGGAGTTGTTTTTTTTCTAAGCAGAGGCACCTGCATCTCCTGAACAGATTGCGTAAATTGCACGGAAAAGAATAAATCATCACAAAATACAAAGACACACCTTACAAAGAGGAATATTTTTGAGAAAGTTAAGTATGTACTAAATTTTTATTTCACTTAAAGATTCTAATAACTATCTCCAGACAACTACAAATTCTTGTAATTGCACACATGAGACACCTTCATGCTTCAGAGTGATGGAATCAATGCAAATCACAATGTTCCTTATTGCAAAAAAAAAGTGATTAGAGTGAGTCTTCTATATAAATGATATTACCTGGGTATAACGTCATCTTCAGGAACTGTATGTAGAAACGTCACCACTGTGTTGATTGAAGTACCGCAAGCGCCGACACCGTAGTCGCAACCGCAAAGTATCGCCAATGCAACCATTTTTTTGCGGCCAAAACCTAAAATCGTTAAATGATAGCGCGGATATAGTTACAGCAGGAATAATCATGTAAAAGTATATCGTACAAAGTAGGTACCTACTACTCATTTCTCGCTCCAAGCAGTGAAGCTCGCATTACTTGCTGTGGTTCTAAGGTATACTGATTCCATTACAGACACAAGGCACTAAGTGGACATGCTTAATGAAGCAATAATGAAGAAACAATAGATACAACGCTATAAACAGTAGTTCGGAAAGATGGAGCATTCTGCGAAATGTAGCTGGCAAACACTGAAGGGGCGATAACTGAGCTTAGTGGCGTCTTGTGACTGTATAGGTTGATGGCGATACCACATATTATATGCTTATATAAAAGAAAATTGTATTATGCAGGTTTGACGACCGATGTGGCGCGGCGGGCGATGGTCCGACTGCAACGCGGATGGTTGCGGGTTCGATTCCCGCCTTAAGATAAATGTTTGTACGATCTGCAAATATTTATTCCGGGTGTTCTGGGTATTTTATATGTATAATCAAAAATATCGATCTACATAATGTATTGTATTATATATGTCAGTCTTCTACCCATAACACAAGCTCTGCTTAGCTTGGGGCTAGATGATGTTGTGTGCATTGTCCAGCATCATTTATTATTTATTTTTTAAAACAGCAAAAGAAAGAGGGAGCTTTACCATTGCTTTGGTACATTTTGTGGGCGTCATAGCAGTCAACAGATCCTTGCATAGCGCCGCCGCCCGCCGCGCTCGACACGCTAAAGTTGCGGTAAACACGACGCGCTCCGTACGCGAAGCTGTCCGAATCCTGCGATATCACTGCGTCTACCAACTGTTGATTTAAAAAAAAACATATTTAGGAACATTACACGCATTATTCCCAAACTAAGCAAAGCTTGCATGGTAGAGACTAGCCCCCTATCATATAAAAAGTTAGCGTTGACTTTATGTCATCATTACGTATGGTAATCTATACTTCAAGTCTGTGCAAACTTTTTATAAGATGGACCGTAGATTGCTAATAGAATACATGTATACTTATTTTGTAAATACATACATGGAATACATAGTTACACACAAACTGTCTAACATATAGTTTTGACGTGACAACGTCTTATAATTCGATAGAGCCGGCTGCACGCACGAAAAAACATGACTCATGAAGCATTCCGGCGTTCCGGCGTTCCGGCGTTCTGAGGCGTTCCAAGATGTTTCGAACGACGATTTATTTTGCAGAACCGCTTACAATACCGTTCGTTGACGTTGTCGCGTTCAACTATCGTCAGTAAACCGACTTTACAGACAACCATTTTTTTTTTTAGAATGTTAATTAGACAAAATAAGTGAATCTGCAATGATAATAGATATATACAAACACCTTGTGCATTTAGTTCAGCACAGGTCGCCTCGGCCTCTCCTCGACCTTTGATGCAGCTAACACCCATACACTTCAGAAGATTTTCACACTGAAAACAAAAACATAAAATTTTAAAACAAATTGTTTGTATGAATGAATACCTAACTAAGCCCCATTGGGTAGTTTGATACTATGTATTTAATAGCTACAATGACAATAGAGGATTGCCTTGTGTGGTAGTAAGGGCCTATGTTGACTCAAATTATCACAAAAATGTTCCAAAAATATCTTTAGTTTTTTTTTTTATATTTTATTTCCAATGCTGGACAAAGATTCTCTTCATTTTCTTTCTGGATTTCAGGATTTAAGTAAGTGTGGCATGTTTTTATTTATCTGCCATAGAAAATAATACTCGAAATAATGTAAATGCCAACTGATTATGTAAACCTTAAAGAACATACTTCTCTAAGAACTCCTCCGAATCTCCTTCTAGACACATCTGGCTTCTTTGTTTTGATATTGTCATCTTTAGGTGCGGCCCCTCGGAACTGTATTGCATTACGAGCGGCCATCACATTTTGTTTCAGTTGAGGCGCTTCACCTTCCAGTACAAAGATAGGGGTTATATCAGCCAGAACCAAGTATATTGTCCTGAAGAACAGGTTTCTAGAACAATTATGGTACATTATGAATTGTTATCAAAAGCTTACTCCAAGCTGTAATATGGGAGTTAGACAATATGAGGGTAGACTGCAATAAATGGTTAAACTATAGATATCCGGTACCTGCGGAGTCGTGACTAGGGGGAAAAGGAAGGGTAGACAACAAGAAGTCTTCCCCTGAAACCAGCTTTTCTAGGAAGGCTATAGTTTTTGAGTTATGACATTTTTGGGAGCCAAAATCTTCATTTCTTCCCTTTCCACCTAGTCACGACTCTCGGCGCAGGTACAGGATATCTATAGCCAACCCCAATAAATTCTAAAATATTGATGTTACTCAAATCATACTAATGCAAAATGTATTCTGGATATAAGTATGTATGGCAATCTTACCTAAGATATAATTTTGGTTGGATGTAGTAATCAGTAACATTTTGACTATCGCAGACCCAACCAGAAAGGTCTACAGCTAGTGTTTCACCTCTGATCTGTAAGCAATGTGATTTGTTTTGTGAGGTACATTACAATGATGATACTTCATTTTACGATTATGTACTCACTTCATGTAGAGATTTCTTTTCACTGAATGGAGTTAAAACTGTCCATAAGCCCTTAACACCCATGACCTGATTTATTAATGAAATTTTAGTTAAATAATAACCATTGATGTAGTAGTATTACAATAAATGTTTTTTTTTTATAATTTCATTTAATTCGAATAAAAACGCTTCGTTTCGCTCGTTTGTTTTGATTTATTATTATTCTTCTTCCTCTTTTTTTGACTTTTGACTGTTAGACGCAAATGTCAATGACACAGACCAAAGAACATACGTCCATAAATTGAGCAAGAACAAGTATTTATTTATTTCCTTCGCAATCCCTGCAATATTTGATGTTTTCTTTAGTTATATCTTCATTTGGTCATTCATTGCCTTTTTTTTCAAATGACAAGTTACTAAATATCCGTTTAATACTTTGACCGGAAATTATTACATACTCAAGACCCACAACGAAAATGACTTATAGCCTAAGAGCCGACCTCAGCCAGACCTTCGTTATTTTAGTAAGGCTGAAAGTTTCTCTGTGTGAGCCTCCAACACAGGTAAGTACGACCCCTGACTATCGAGTTTCGGTTGTGGTTACTTTAGCAGATAACCGGTGGTAAAGGTGTACTTATAAAACAGTACCTTACTTTCCTTAAAGTGTAAAGTTCAATTTCGCTATATTTTCTCCAGAATACCTTTTGGAATCACGATCTTCATTGCCGGACACTTGTCACGGTTGCTTCCCCCTGCCAGACACCCCTAAACCTTAATCAATTTTAATCATACTTTCGTCATAGTATAAAAGCTGAATTTTATATATGTTACTAAGAGACTTATAAAAATATGGTACCTCAAAATCCAGACAGTTGTCATGGTTATTACATCTCACCAGACACATTGAAAGCCCGCTGTAGGTGCGAGCGCGAGAGATCTGCTAAAGTAACCACAACCGAAACTCGATAGTCAGGGGTCGTTCTTACCTGTGTTGGAGGCTCACACAGAGAAACTTTCAGCCTTACTAAAATAACGAAGGTCTGGCTGAGGGTGGCTCTCCCTCTATTAGCACACAAGGAAGGACAAAAATAAAACCCATGATTTTTTTAATTCAAAAATCTTATCTTTATTTAAAAAAAATGTAGTAGCATCGTAAATCAGTCTTGATGAACTAAATAATAATTCATAAAATTATTTTCAAATCTCTCAAATTCAAATCACTTCTACTGCTTGCTTACTCAATGACTGACTTTACTTAAAAACTAAATTTTAATTCGATTTAAATCAGCAATAAATTATTATCTTGTTTATATCCATGAATGTAAAACTCACATCGTCATAAATACAAAATATCTCAGAAATACATTTCAATTTATGGAATTTTGAAAACCCATACAAGTAAAAAATTCAATCAAGGTTCGTTGAAAATTCAATCTGATGTTATTGGTAAAAACCACACAACCACTGGTAAAGAAAAAACTACAAATCAGCTTCTACTATCACTTCTCTCACCATTTTGCTGAGTTCCTGAAAAAAATAAATATTATATTAGTATTAAAAAAGAATACATTGCTAACTAAGAAATCTCTGAGGTTTGCTGACTAAAAAATAAACTTACACTGTGTGTTCTTTGTTCAAAATACAGCCGGACTGCAGGCACCAAAACGCTTAAGGATTGACTTATTGTTGCCATTGTTTGGGCCTGTAGTCTGTTGGATTGAGCTGTTATAACAGCTGCCTCGGCTTGCGCTCTCGCAGCTTCAGCTTGCTTGAGAGTGGACTGGGCGAGTAAGTTGTCGGTTTGGGCGCGTAGCTCTTCAATACGTAGCATCATAGCTCGAGTCTCTTCCAGTGCGCCTCGATTTTCTGAAGGCAAAATACAATAATAAACAAATGCTTCCGCATTATTAACATGATTGCTTTGCTTGGGCTGTTATAGCTTGTAATATAACTTTTCTTGATTGTGAATGAAATGACTAGAAAGAACAAACAATTTTGCTTTTAATAGTAATCTTAGGTACTTATCTATATTTTATGAAACAAAATACAATAACGAGCAGTTATTCACCTTGCACCCTGCTATGCAGTAGGATCAGAATATAAGAGGTGCCTGTGTCTCCCTACTGCCCGTTCCTTACCTACCTCCCCTAACCTTTGCCTATAATAATAATGCATGTCGCAAAGCATATACTAAAGCTTCTCTGGACGATATATTGCTCAAACAACCTTATGTTTTTTTCTTCAACTACTTAGTTTATCATCATTGAGCATCCTGCATCATAAAAATGCAGGCGCGGCGAATGTTCGACCGAGCTGACAACTGCCACCATGTCCACCTCAATTCAATCGCCCCGCTGCATACGCGACCACCCGACAATCCAACTTCCTGGAGGCCACTTCCCCGCGAGCTCCTGGGCTCACCCGACTCTCCGTAAAGAGATTGATGAGCACAAAACACGCGAAAACCACAGCGTGCCATGATGGCACAAAATAAGAACCGCTGAGCAAAAGCGGTCAAACCAGTGACTCGTGAGTTGTAGCTCACGACGAAGAAGCCAGAGAAAGGAACAAACGTTCGACTCTAACCCGCACTTCCCAAAAGGTAGAAGTGTAGACGACTCAATGATGACTTAGTTTAAATGATCTGTGTCATTACTTAGCATTCTCGACCCTCGTCGAGGTCTATGGTGAGGCCGTTGTTGTCGTCCACGACGTGGTGGCGGCGTGGACGATGGTGATGGCGGCATGGATGGTTGAGGCAGCAGCGGCGATGACGGCCGAGGTGATTGCTGTGACTGTGTCGACAAGGGCTGCGGCGAAGACGACGGCTGATGACTGAAATGGAAAACAATATGGCTGAACCCATTTTTATATATAATTAAGTCAATTAGAGTGATTGGAGGACGAAAGCAGAGAGAATTTATTTTATTTATTTATTTAGGTTTTAGGGCATACTTACTCATTCGGATCTACATGCTCCAAAACCATTTCACAATTTTCTTCCATTGATACCTGTATATAAAGAAAACAAATGAACTGTAGAATGCATAATTAATAATACTAATAACAAATAATATAAATTGTAGTATACATACCTGTTGAAAGGGATCTTGAGTAACACTGGATAAGGACCCAATGTCCCATCCAATGATGTTAGCTACCCGGTCTTCAAGGGCAGTGAGGGTAACATTACTAATGACATCACCAGAAGCTTGCTGTGATACAGTAAAAGTGATGACAGACTTGTACTCTAATATATCGTACATGTCGTAATGTAACGTTCATGACCACACACTTGCTCTTTTTACCAACAGAGTGCTCCTTTTTTCAAAAAAGAACAGACTATAATTTGTTAAGAACGATGGCATGGTAAGAGTGAATGAATAAGTGTATATCCAAACATTCGTTTTTTATTCAACTACGATACGATAGAATAAGCCGTTGGCCCGCCTACTGTTATTTATCATTGATTACTGCCTAAGGTAACAATGCATTTCCTCATCTAGCAAGTCCACTAAAGACTTGTTCTGTGAAGCAATAAAACACTGCCCTCTGCCTTAGGTATATCTGGTGTCTATAATAAAATAAAAGTTACTACAGTGGAGCTTGAGTCCTCTGGGCAGCAAATGCCATGCATACCATTTAGTCCAGTACACTGCAAAATACCTTACGGTACTTTTTCGATTGACGTACTTATGTATAAGTTATTATTGATGTTATTAGTAGTTTCAGATAAATGAATTCATTCGTTTAAAAACGAATATATTTTTATTACATTATTCCTTTGCAGCTCGCGCACCTTTAAAATACTAGTTTAAGTATACACTTAGAAGTCGGTCTATGTATTTAGATGAAACTTATATAAGTTTCATAGACATTAACAAACTTATATGTATAGACATTAACAAACTTATATAAGTTTCATCTAGATCAAAGTTTGTTTGATGTTGCGGCTTAACCACTGGATGGATCAAGATGAAACTTTAATAATATAATTTTATAATGTTTTATAGATGAAACTCATGAAGCAGATCCATCCAGTGACTTAGCCGTGATGTTATAACAAACAAACAGTCAAACTCGATTTTAGGACTCAAAATCGTTTACCTAGTGCATCTGCATATTAACTTTTTCCATATATTCGTTTTTAATTTTCGGCTCTTTTACAGTTTTATAACAGTATAGATAGATGAAAAAAAATATACAAAGACATTCTGTAGTATGAGCATTTGTGCTGCGCGAAGCCAGGGCGGGTCGCTAGTAAATAAAATAAATAATTCACAGACATTCATTATTGAGTTATATACACATTACTCATCATTATTTTGTCCCCGTTACACAAGCAAAGCACTTGGTTTCCCCAATGAGATCACAAGGCGTATCCAGTTGACTGAAGAATGACTATCGTGCATGCCTATGCCTTGCCATCATTCACTCATTATCACTCACATACAAGGAGCATACTGTATTTGACCTTGAGATCCGAATGTCCCAACAATGTTAACAACTTAGCGTAGCTTCCCCGAAATTTAGGAATTTTTTCAAGATAAAAAATTGCTCAGGGTATTTGTTAGGGGTATATATTTAAACAGACACAAAAAAAAAGAGAAATGTAAAACATTTGTTTGTGATGACTTAACGGGAAACCTTTTAACCATTTTTTTAGAAGGAATCTGTGCAAATATGGATAAATTTCGCATATTTAGGTGTTCGGCCTTCGCTTAAACCATATATGAGATAACTACCCTTGTAACTCAGTCATATCTGTGGGTAAGTCGACTAAAGCGCCATCTGTCCCGTATGAGTAGCACTAACCAACGCCACGAGGACAGCGCCTGGCTGTTATTTCTTCAGTACGCTTTTGTAACTCAGTCAGGAAACTTGTGCACCAAAAAGGATAAAAACGAAGAAAAATTTCGGTAAGTGTACAATGTTTCTTATTCGACGACAATTCCACTCGGCGCCCTAGGCCCAGTGACGAGACGCAGTCGTTATTTTATAGCGACGTAAGCCGTCACAGTGTGCTTTCAGCCACGTCGTCTCACAGAACGCATGTCGTATGGAAACGCATGTCGTCCCACCAAAAAATTGGTCGTCTCACTAGACACCTGTCATAACGAAAAACGCATGTCGTCTTACAAAACACATGTCGTCTCACAAAACATAGTCGTCTCAAATGCATGACGTAAAACATGTCGTCTCGCTAAAAGTCTACCCTCAGTTGATGCGACAAAGTGTGTCGCCTCGCGCCCCAGGCCGTAATTATTTTGCTAAGTAACAAATGACTAATGGTGTTATTCATGTCGTTTGCAGATAATGGCGAGCACGTCAGCCTTAACTATGGGTAACTTGGCCTTATTAGTGCCAGAAGATGAAGATGAAGCATCATCATTCAGAGCTATTCTCCGCTCTATCCAAAACAATTATCCTAACGATTGGAAAAACTGGAAAGTTGTTGATCAATCTTACGAAGATTTATTCGGCAAGGACATTTCCTCCTCTATGGACAGCAAGCTAAGGTTCGGAATTCCGACTACAGATTTAGTCCGTGCTTTTTATCCAGAAGCAAAAGATCTGTCTGAAAGAGCATATAGGTGTATTCGAAAGGTTTTAACTAATTGGCCTCTGGGAAGAGCTCTGGTTTATTCACCTCATTCGATCGCATCAAAGGTTCATGACCCTTCTTATCATGAATTTATGGCCACTATACGCGAGCTAAAGACTCAAGGCAAACTCACTAATCGAGATAAAACATCAAAAATCATGAGCAGGGAAAGCTGTGAACAGCGATCCGCGCATAGCACACCGCTCTCGAGATCATCTATCTCCAAGAAGACGACACGCGAGATCGATTCGGATCGTGATAGTCGAATTTCGACAGCTACCAAACGTCGAAGTGAAGAAAGAGGAGAATCATCTTCACCAAAACGTCAAGTTGTGGCAGGATCCGTAGATCATAGTATCAATAATAACTTGATGGAAGTGGTATTACAAAAACAAATGGAGATGTTTGGTAAGATTCTCGAAATGCAGTCAGAAACAAACAATAATATGAAGAAACTATATGAGAACGCACATAAACAAATTGATTTAAATGCCTCCATTGATTCGGTGCCTGACAGTACACAGGAGGTCGAAGAAAGTCGCAGTCGTTCACCAATGATTCACTGGGAAAACGAAAATAGTGACACAGATTTTGCGGACTGCACTGATGATGCAGAACAAGCAATCAGGAATGAGATCGCTAGTGCTCAACGCCGATTGGAAGCAATCAAAGCAACTAAAGCAACACAACACAACGGTGACACAACAGCAATGGCGTTTGATTTCAAACCTTGCACTACGGAAATTGAACCAAAATTTTCCAAAGCTGACCCGATTTTAGAAAAACAGGGAGTAGAATGCCAACGCTTGGGAACTGACAACTGGAAATATATTCGGTACTCTGAGGTACAGAAGCAGTTCCAAGCCACTCCAACTTTCTCGGCATTAAAAGTTAACAACTTGCTCGCTGGAGTCGCCCCAAGCTGGACATCTGTTGCCATTTTAGAGAGGATGGATCTTATTTTAGGAGCCATCACAAACGGCTTACTTCAGCAAAGACAAATATTTGAAGAACTTTGTGATAAGCTTCCACAAGATGTCAAACAAAAGGTGGGGCAGGAATTCTTGGGCAACAACTCTAAATTCCGTAAGAATTCTGATGCTTTGCTTCAGTATGTATGTGGTAGGAGAGCTGAAGTTATCCAACAAAGAAGAGATACATACAAAGTGAAAAATAAGGCATTGCATGAAATCATCCACAGCATACCGCCTTCAGACAGCCATCTGTTCAAAGAACCTGAGCTGTCGCAAGTTGTAAAAGACCAAGGAGGAATACAAAAGTTTTTTCCATTCAAGAAAACCTTTCCTCCAACTTCGAAAACCACCTATAAACCGGATTATAAAAACAAAAAGGGAAATTATAAAAAGGAGTTCAATAAATACAACAAATTTAACAAGAACTCCAACCCTTCGTACAATTCGGGTAACAAAAGAACACAATATAACAACAACGAGAAACAGGATAAAAACGCAAAAGGACAGAATAACAGATGGAAAGGAGGTGCTAAAAGAGCATGACTCGAAATCATTCAGAGCCGGTCAACTATCGTTTCATCGAGAAAAATGGGAATCAATAGGTGCCCCTTCGGCTGTAATCAACATAATAACAGGATACCGAATTCCTTTTCTGAAAAAACCTCTGGTGGTGAAATTGACAAATCGCAGAAAATCATTCGAGACCCGATCTTCCGAGGACATGAAAGACGAGATCAAAAAGATGTTAGATTGGGAGGCGATTCAACCAAGCTCACACGCAACAGGATTCCTGTCAACAATGTTTTTAAGAAGAAAACCCGATGGAACATACAGACCAATTTTCAACTTAAAAAGACTGAACCAATTTGTACATACACCAAAATTCAGACTGCTGAACCACTACCGGATCCCAACGATCCTAAGTCCAAAAATTTATATGACAAAAGTAGATATCTCACAAGCCTATTATCACGTGCCGGTAGTACAAACACATCGGAGATTCCTATCGTTAGTTTACGAAGGAATTATTTACGAGATGACATGCCTACCATTCGGGCTAGGAAGTGCCCCATCAGCCTTCTCAAAAGTAACAAGTTGGCTAGCACACTGGTTCCGACAGACCTTGGATGTAAAAGTTGTAGTTTACCTGGACGATTTTTTGATCGTGAATCAAGACCCAAAAACTTTAAAGCAACAAACAAGTTTGTTGATCAACAAGCTAGAAGAGCTAGGTTGGTCGGTAAACAAAAAGAAATCGGTAACAGAACCATCCCAGTACCTAGAATACTTAGGTATAACCTGGGATACCGACCGAAACCTGAAGTTGCTCTCAGATGCAAAGATCAATCAAATAGTAGGAATGAGCCAAACTTTTCTGCGGAAGGAAAATTGGAGCTGGCACGACGCAAAAGTCATCCTGGGAAAACTTAATTTTGCCTCTTTTGTAGTACCTTTAGGAAGACTACATTGCCGACGACTACAGATCGATTCCAACAGATTGCCAAAGCTAAAGCCGCACAAAAAGTTCCCGATTACCAAGGCATGTCTAGAAGAGTTAAACTGGTGGATCGAAAATGTTCACAAAAGCACGGCAATTCATCAAGACAACCCAACTTTATTCATAACTACGGATGCTGCAGACTCGGGATGGGGAGCCATAGCAAACAGTCAAAAACTATGGGGAAGTTGGACGGGCTCTGTCGCCAAATTACCTAAACTGAAAGGTAAGACGAAAGTCTGAAGTTATAAATTGTAATGATGCTGTTGTCTGACTATATAAAATGTGTCTGGTTTGTTATTGGGAACTGTTTCCCTTGAGTCTGGGGACTCCTCCCGTTTCAGTACGTGGGAACTGCTCCCGTTTCTGTCTGTCATGGGGGTTTCCCCCCGTGTAGCCTCCAACCTCCCCTTAAGCCACCCCGAGCCTCGCTCTTTCTGTGCAGGATTCTGTGTGCCTGTTTAACCGATCGTCTGTACAATCAATTCTGAATTAGTCTGCGCTGCACCAGTGTACACTGTTCAGCTGATCGTCTGCACGATCAGCGCTGCATTGTCTGCGTTGGTTCAACTAATCGCCTGTGCGAATAATGCTTCATTTACTATCCTGAATGCATTGGTCAACATCTGATAACTCGTGCAGTAATAAATTAGGGTCACTCACCAATGTATGTCTTGAAACGTTACCTCAAGCTCACTCGCTCGCATCTCTCGGAACGTACACTCAAGCCCACTCACCAATGCCTCTGACTGAACGTCCACTCAAACTCACTCACTGATACTTCTCCCGGAGCCTTCTGTCAAGCTCACTCTCTAATCTATCTGTCTGCGCGTCCCGAACCTGACTGCCAGGAGCAGCGGCGTGCACGCACCCGCTCGCCCCCTTCGCCGGAGCCTACGACTCGCTGTCTCAGCATTTTGTGTCGTCACAAAGGAACGTTCTAGTATTCTATTTAGTCTACTCATCGATATAGCAACTAAGTAAAGCTTCGCGTTCGCGACATTCCCGCCAGCCGAAATTAAAACTCTAAAAAATTAAAAAAATTAAAACTCTTCTGGGTACTGAATATATTTTGCTATAGCTGATTACATTCAATAAGAAATTAACTAATAACTGTTTATTTATGGTACTATTTATTTGTCTGATTCTACTACTCGAACAATGTGATTATTAACTGATTAACTTTTTGTTCTCTTTGACGTTTCTTTGCCTGTATCCGTTAAAGAACTGTGTGAATTCTGTATCTGTTAAAGAACTGTGTGAATTCTGAATCTGTTAAAGAACTGTGTGAATTCTGAATTAATTAAAGAACTGTGTGAATTCTGAATCTGTTAAAGAACTGTGTGAGTTCTGAATTCGTTAAAGAACTGTTACTGATCAATTTTTTCTGAAGTTTGTTCAACGGAAAATTATTCAAAATTGGGATTTTGACTGGGACTTCTGATAATATGATTAGGTATTTTGATTTTGTAATGGTACTGTATCTGGCTGTACTGGCTTTGAACTGTGACTGGAAAGAGTTTGTTTTACCCTGATGGCTTTGTTTTACTTTGGCTACTTTACCCTGTCCGTCCGAACCCTTAAAAAACTTTGTTATTATTTTAACTGTCTGCTCTGTCTGATCTTATTTAAACTGTTTCTGTTAACCTTGGTGTTCTATTAATTAATAATATTATTGGTTATCTCTGATGGTCATTTCTTTCACGCAGGCTAGTTGAATACTGATTTCCTGATATTTTGTCCTGAGTTCTGTTATGATTTGATTGATCTAAAATTTCAGTTGTAACTGAACCTCCCACACGAAAGAAAGTGTAAAGTCTTGAGAAGTTAAAACTTGTTCTAGTTTTGCACAAACCGTGGTCTGAGTTCTAGTATTTACGATGGTCTCAAGTTAATTTTTACTGTATAGGTATAACTGATTGTAATTTGTGAAATATGTATTTGTATTAAATTTATTTCATACTATGTTTGACCGAACCAATTAAGGTGCTCGTAAAATCTTCAAAACTAATGGGCTGACTCTTGAATAAGCTTCCATCGTTGGTACTTTGTTTTTTAAACAACATCTAAAATTATCACTTTTGCTGTAAGCTTAACTGTGTGGTATTGTCTGATACAATCAACTGTACGAAATCTTTCAATTCTTTCTAAATACTTTTTGTCAAGTCTTGTCTTGTGTGAAGTCTTTTACTAGGTACTTCCAAATTTATACTTTCTGATTGTCAGGTAAGTAAGTAAGCATATTCCGAGCTTATCTTAGTTTGGGACTAAAATGTGTTTTGCGAACCTCCGTCAATATTTGTTCATTTATTTATCTTGTACGTTCTAATTAGAAGAGAACTGAAATAATTTTAACCAATGAATGAAATGGTATACTGAACTTTACTCGCTTTTGTGATAAATTATGCATTGCTGGTAATTTGAATGGGCCACCACTAAAAATTTACTACTAAATTTCTCACATTTGGCACATTTTCTGATAACTTTTTAAATTGTGGATCGTCCATCTGACACCCAAAATTGATCTTTAGCAAGACTATGTTAAACTTCTACGTGATACATTATAGCTTCTGTGATTTGGCAATAAATTTTTGTGTGATTCTGAATTTTAGGAAGTCCGTCTGGTTCTTTCTGATTCTCTGTCAAATCTGTATTTGAATCTTCCTCTGCATCTGAGTATTTCCTTTGGTTCCGTAAATAATCAAAGTAATTTAGTCAAGTTGGTGGCACGCTAACTTCTCTGAGGTAATACTGAGTCTGAATATTTAGTCTAGTGTTTTTGCCTCATTTGTGTCAACGTATTGAGTGTTTTCAGTTATTACAGGTTCTGTAGTGTCTAAATTGTTTGTCTGTTTCTCTGAATTGTTTAGGCTCAGTAGTTTCTGAATTCGGAAGGTTGTCCGATCAATTAAATTTGAGTTTCTACATTATTTTCACTGTTAAGATATGTATACCGTTTTTCTGATTCATTAATCAATAAATTTTGTCTCTTGAGCCAGTTTTCGTAACAATCAATTCTATGTGCTCTAGTGCCAATATCTGATAGATTGAGATTAGTTTGCATTTATCTGATTTGTAAGTTTATGTTCTGTTTGTCTTATTCACTCTATGCGAAATAAACGTTGCGAGCAGTTTGTCAGAGTTGTATCAACTTAAAACTGTTTGACTATTGGTCTGTTTATAATATAACTTATATTATCAATCTGTAGCCAATGAGTACTCTTACTAATTCTGATCTCTGAATCTGTATATTTATTTGGTCCTTTAGTGGCATTAGACTAATCCATAACAAAACTGAAATATTTTCAATGTATACTGGTACTGCGCAACTATACGACCGCTGCGTATGCGTCGTAGAAGATTCTGTGAAACAATGCAATTTTTATTCAATTTTACTACCTGAGTTGATTTAGTTTAGACTTTGAGCATAGTAGCGATTAATATGTATTTATCTCTTGATTATCACATCATTTTTCTCTGTCATTTCACAACTTTTGGAAAAACGTAATTTGCTGGGAGCATTACTGACACTGTGAAACCACATGGATCATACATTGAACCACTGATCTTAAAAACGTCTCGTTTTGATTTTGACTGAGCTCTTTTTACACCGCCTTTGAATTAGACTTCTAACTGAGTTAATCATATTGTTTTTTCACACTAAACCATGGATCTTCATATGCTCTTCATCTTCAGCATGAAATCTGTTTGGTTTTTTAAAGATCTGATCTCTGAGCTTGCATTTCAGTCACGTAAATTTGTGAACAAACTGTTCATTGACTTTTTAGAAATCGCATATAATTTCAATGCGTCAGAAACTGTTTGTGCGCTTCTCGCAATATTATCAACGGAAAATATAATTCTCTTTAGTTTTTATCTCTGTATAATTCTTGTCGTCTTTGTCTACATATATTGCAAATAAATATGTGAATACTGCATACTAAATTTCAACGTATACTACATCTCATTATCTGATCTTGTTAAGTAGAACCTTTCTGTGTAAAAACGCACTTGAAATCACTTCAAATGAAACGCGGTACGTTAGCTGAATGAGCTTCTTCCTTTAATTTATTTTTAAGTCGCAAAACTGAGTAACAACTCTATCGAGTTAACTGAAAAAAGGTCTTTCCTTATAAGGTCGGCCAATCGTATATGTTCTTTGAATTTTATGCATAAAACATTCAGATCTTTTCATACTAAAAGATCCTTAGCATTGGCTCAGGTTTTAATTATCTGCTGGTTTTGTCTGTCCACGTATCATAGACTATGGGCCGGTTTCTCCAACGATGTTCAATCGCTCATTCTACTGATCACCGAGTTAACTTAGCAGCGCTATAAACTTTGATTGAATTGCAGAAAGGCGAATCAAACATATTTGGCTACAGATTAACTAATCACAGTTCTACGTTTGCTTGATTGAGGAAAATATTAATTGATATGGCAACAACGTTTCTTTTCAGGTATAGTTCATTCATTTTTCGGTCTGTGTCATTGCTATAACGTCTGTGGCTATATTTTTATTTTGATTTTCTTGTGATTTCATCTTTGAAAGTGAAAACTTGATTTATTTAGAGGATTTTGGAGTATAAAATTAACTGTTGTTGAGGGATAAAAGTCCTATGAAGAACATAATCGATATCTAAGTATAATTATACCGTGCTAATTCTCTTTACGTGCCATTTACAATTTAGTGACTTGTTGCAATGTGTTTATCTATTTTCAGAAATAAATCAACACAATAAAACCATTCTTACTTCATGTCGTTGGAGCTAAAGGTACTCCAGAAAAGTACTACTAAAATGGGTCCTCAATAACAATTGAAATAGTTGCGACAGCGCTTCCTGATATTATTATGATATTGGTAAGTAAAATCTTTCAAACTACAGTGTAGATACAATTTTACTATTCGTATTCATTACTATACTACGCACACATCGGTACATCCCTACATGGAATTATATTACCTATTTACTCGACAAGTAAAATATATTTCAGATGAAAATACACTGAAATTAATCCAAGAATGTTATCAGGGTGGTGAAGTCTATGCCCTTATTGTATATTATCCTATAAAATATGGTTCTATAAATTAGTGCAAATGGTTATTCAATATGTTTAAACTTCTTTATTACAGATAAAAAGGCAATATGTCTCGCAGGATAATGAAGCTACACAGTACAGTCTTCTCCAGTTTGGCAGAAAGATGTCTGCAACATGCATACCTGGAATGAGAAAAATTTAAAATGAAAATAGTTGAACACAAAAACACAAAGTAATAATACTCCCAAACAGTTTGCTTCGGTGTATTTTTACAAATAATGAGACAAAAATAAAATAAATGTAATATTTTAATGATTGTTTTATTTTAATGAGGTTACTTCAATTAGGGTTTCTATGTTATAATTTTTATTATAAATTCTGAGGTTGGAAAAGGCTCATAAATAATATAACTAGAAATGTACTGAGCCTGTGTCATATCACTAACCCGCTGAGGGTTAGTCAGTATATAGTACATGCTGTTAAGATGATGATTCTTTAATTGGAATTAGGTACAATAAAATATATAATCTCACCTTACTACATATAATGATATTATAGGGGAAGCACACTGAAGTATCATTAACATTGTCCGCCACATTCACTGCCATTTTTTCTTCAGCAAATATTCAATAGCATCTTCATGCTAGAAAGCAATTATTATGTGTTAAACCACAAGATTCAAGTATTATTACATAATAGTGCTTCCTTTCTCGCTATTTGAACTCAGAAACATGATCTAAAACAACGTTATGTTGATTATGAGATTAATAAATCTAGGTTATCACATAATATTATAGGTACCTACTTATGTTTTTGTTATTACCTGAATTATTTTTCTGATCTATTATTACCTCAATATGTAATAAATTCATATCATTGCCCATAAATTATCTTCGAAGAAATAGTCATCACAGAAAATGCAGGACGTATAAAAAAAAACGTTATAAAACTCATCACAGGTCGTAATATTAGGGCATCTCATATCGGAGTCCGTCTTGTATATTAAAATCTTCAGAATTAGCGAAAAACATAATAAAAACTTCGAAAATATATTCAACAATTCGTCGCGATTACAATTGAACAGCCGCTAATCGCTCGATTTTTTAGATTAGTTGACATGCCAAGTTGACAACGGTTTTACCACGCATTCTACCCTAATCATCCTTCGAGAAACTCAAATTTGGATTTTACATGGCATTTTTGATTGCTTGCTTCGTTTAATGTCAAGTAATCTGGTGTTCAATATTTCGCAGTTGACAAGAGTTCGAGAAAACCAAATCACGATTGATCAGAGTTTTGACACATTGTTATTTGATTTTTTCGTTGATCATCGTTGGAGAAACCGGCCCTATATCTTCTTCTTCTCTTCTACTTTCAGTGTTATCGCGGCTGTGTACGAAATGATGCGAAAGATAATGACTTGAGTGCATTTGTGCTAAGAAAGGTCTGGTACCTCTTTTGCATTCCCATTTTGTTACAATTTTTATATGATCTGATCATAATTGTGATTTCTTATCAGAGCTATCTTTTCGTTTTTCTGATGAGATTGTAACTATGTACACGACTTTCAGCTAATATTATGCTGTATTCGATCCACGGTTTTTGGATATGATGCCGTTCATTTTCTTCTCAATGAATTGTCTCTTTAAACTGTTTTTCCGCCTCTATTACTTTTCGTAATTAATTGTTTCTATAAACTTCAACTGTTTTACCGTCTGTTTCTCATGAGTAGCCTTTGACGATTCTGTAATACTTTTTGATTCAAGGTCTCGGTAATCTTTTGACTTCCACTAATTTGACTGGAAGATCACTTTAATTAGGTTTACTTCTGAATCCTTTATCTGAATGATAATAAGTCAACACGGTAAGTTGATCTGAATTATCAACTGTCTCTTATCTTTTCAAGCCAAAATCTGAATTCACTAAGAAAAGAGCCGTGATTTCTTTATATGTAATATGAACGAATTATAGTAGTCATTACTTATCAAAATGAAAATTTTATTAACGCATGTACCATCATCTGCCATTATATATTTTTATTTACACGCGTAAACACACTGAGTAACACTAGTTCTTCGCTTGGTTTTTCAAAATGACTTCGGAATTACTGACTTTTCATTTGTCGTGGTGATTTTTCTCCGAACGTAAATAACGACAGATTTACTTTTCCACTATAGAGAGCTTCATAATGTTAGCGAGCGATTCTGTTCTTTTTTGCTGTGAAATAAAACGCGACATTGTAGATTTTTACTTTCTGACTTTACACTCCTTACATAAATTATGTAAGTCTGTTACAACGTAGTGTTTGTTTGAAAATACTTTATCTGAATTGATTTATTCGGCTGCGATAGCTTTGTAAAACATAATGCTTGATTGCCAACTCATTACAATGTCTGTTCGATGCGGCTAGCTTAGCCGTTCATATGCTTTTCTTTGAAACAAATGTAGCAGAGGCTATGTATTTGTGGCTTGCTATCTTGCTTAGTTTGGTAGGTAATGCAATCACACTTGAAATAAATCTTTTCTGAATAAATAATATTAATTTAATTCCCCTTTTAGTTGGCTCATAATTTCTGTCAAAATAAAACATCACTCTCATCAGCTCTTAAAACTCTTTCACTTGATTAATTGTTGCCATCTGTAAGTATTCCAAAGAGCTCTATACATAGTGAGCGTCAATTATCCATCAAGAGTTGGTTATAGCAATTTTTTCTGATCCCAAAACTGATAACATCTGGGTACGTCACCATAAACTTAGAATAACTCCATTCTTGGTAGTTTACTTTATTTAGGATTTCATCATTTATGCATGTTACTTAAAATGTTGAATGCTTCATTCTGTCATAGCGTTTGAGACTGACATCTACTTGTGTCTGATATTAAATGTTCGGCCTGAATTTGTACTAAAGTTTACCGACTGATTAACTTTCTAATTGGGCTCTCTATCTGATTAACAGTAGTTTTGTATTTCTGAGTTAAATCTTTGATCGACACCCTCTAGCTTTGAATTTGCTTATTCTGTTGTTATAACTCGCTGTAAATTTCTGACATGCACACTGACTTTTAATCTGTACAGAACGCACGGACACTAAAATCAACTTTTAAAAAACGGGTTCGGAGGACCTCTTTCATTTTTGATACAGTACCTACTCATGGACCCAAGAGTAAGTTTACTCAAGTTATCGTTGTAATATTTAGATTTGTTTGTACTCTGTTCAAAACGATAAACAAAACACTTCGTTAATTAAATCTCTGTAACTATATACATTTTCATCAATAAAACTGATCTGTTAAGCTGACTGTACCATCATCATTTAGTGCGTAAAATAATCCGACACCATAACGAATATGTTTTTCGTTAGCTCAAAGTAATGTTTACTTTATCAGCATTTGGACAAATGAACTATTATGTGATACCTTAAACCAAATGTAAACAAAGAGAGGCCCCATGAGAGCGTATCACAAAAAAAATGTTATGTTTTAGGCCACATTGTAGTTATGTACTTTTATATGTCTTGCCTTCATTAAAATTTTGTTTATACATTTTGTTCTGTAATTTATTATAATTCATTAGTTTTTCTCTTTTCTTCTAATAGATTGATTGTGTTTGATCTGGTTTTCTGTATATATTTTATACTGTCTAAATTACTGAATATTACTGTATATATTTTTCTATCTTTCGTTCTTTTAGGGCTGTATTTGACCATGTTACTATGTCTGTATAGTGTATATAAAATATTGTAATTACCACTGATTCCTGACCTTTTCCTCTTCTCTATTCACTGTTTTGATTTGTTTTCTCTATTTTGTTTTTCACTAAAATAAGTAGGTAGGTGGTAGGTACCTATAATGCGAACTTAAAAGTGTTGAATTATAAATCATTTTAACAAATGGAAACTTGTGCTGACTTTTCGATAAAACTTTCTGTAGTGTAGACTGTATCACTTCTGTAATGTTTGGACTTGCCTCTGACTACCCCTTGCAAAATATCTGTCTCGTTTAGTAACAATTAATCTCTGCAGACAATGTAACCCTTGTTAGGTTCCTGTGACATTAAATAGGTCAATACAATGTATTTCTGTTTGTGTTTAAGGCTTAAATGTTGGGCTATACTTAGTGCCATTGTACACAAGTAACATTATTTTATTTATTTTTTCATCTATGCTTCGCTTATATTTTTATAACGTACGGATACGATACGACATTAATATCGGCTGAAAAATAAGAACTGAATTATTTTTCTGCGTATTATGTTTTCTACTAAAATATTATCGAGATTATTATCCCTGCATCTCCACCATGTCGCCAAATTACCTAAACTGAAAGGTAAGACGAAAGTCTGAAGTTATAAATTGTAATGATGCTGTTGTCTGACTATATAAAATGTGTCTGGTTTGTTATTGGGAACTGTTTCCCTTGAGTCTGGGGACTCCTCCCGTTTCAGTACGTGGGAACTGCTCCCGTTTCTGTCTGTCATGGGGGTTTCCCCCCGTGTAGCCTCCAACCTCCCCTTAAGCCACCCCGAGCCTCGCTCTTTCTGTGCAGGATTCTGTGTGCCTGTTTAACCGATCGTCTGTACAATCAATTCTGAATTAGTCTGCGCTGCACCAGTGTACACTGTTCAGCTGATCGTCTGCACGATCAGCGCTGCATTGTCTGCGTTGGTTCAACTAATCGCCTGTGCGAATAATGCTTCATTTACTATCCTGAATGCATTGGTCAACATCTGATAACTCGTGCAGTAATAAATTAGGGTCACTCACCAATGTATGTCTTGAAACGTTACCTCAAGCTCACTCGCTCGCATCTCTCGGAACGTACACTCAAGCCCACTCACCAATGCCTCTGACTGAACGTCCACTCAAACTCACTCACTGATACTTCTCCCGGAGCCTTCTGTCAAGCTCACTCTCTAATCTATCTGTCTGCGCGTCCCGAACCTGACTGCCAGGAGCAGCGGCGTGCACGCACCCGCTCGCCCCCTTCGCCGGAGCCTACGACTCGCTGTCTCAGCATTTTGTGTCGTCACAAAGGAACGTTCTAGTATTCTATTTAGTCTACTCATCGATATAGCAACTAAGTAAAGCTTCGCGTTCGCGACAGGCTCGCAAAGACAATGGCACTCCAACCAAAAAGAACTTTGGGCTCTTTACGAAACCTTAAAAGGTCTAGGACTACAAATACAGGAAAAAGTGATAGTCTGGCAGACAGACAATCGAACGGCAGCTGCGTATGTAACAAAACAAGGAGGCACAAAGTCAACGAGACTCTTAGAAACAACAAAATGCATCCTACATCTATGCAGACAACACAATTGCAACCTAATCGCACGCTACATCCCAGGTCCTTACAATGGTCTGGCAGACAGTCTATCAAGAACAAAAAGCCTACCAGAGTGGCACTTGAAACCTCGAATCATCGAGCAGATTTTCCTTTTGATGGGAAAACCAGAAGTAGATTTATTTGCCTCAAATCGGTCGGCAGTACTACCAAATTATGTAAGCGAAGACGCCTCCGACAAGATGAGTCATTACACCGACGCATTCAGCAAAACCTGGCACTACAACCTAGGGTGGATATTTCCCCCGCCAGCTCTCATACCGAGAGTTCTCCATCATCTTCAGGCATCAACAGGAACCTATTTACTCATAGCACCGAACTGGTGCAAGGCATTCTGGATGCCAGAAATAAGAAGGCGTGCCAGTCAACCACCGTGGGCAATACCCAATCTTCCATTGAATCTAGTAGACCTTCAGACAAATCTACCACCTCCGAGAGTAGACCAACTCAATTTGCTGGTCTGGAAGGTACGGGCTGGGCCAGAGAAATTTTAGGCTGGAAAGATCACGAAGTACAACTATTACAAGCATCTTGGAGGGAATCAACTTTGAAAACGAGATGGCTTAGATGGGCTTCAGAAGAAAAAGTTAGAGCGGATGCTCCCAAACCAACAGAGTTGGCAAGATTCCTTTGCTATTTACATGAAGTAGTGAAACTGGCCCCAAGAACTATCTTACTTAGTTCACAAGTCCGTGGTAGCAACATTTACAAATCCCCAAGATAGTGCAGCACTGAGTTCACACCCAATAGTAGCTCATGCACTGAAGGGAATCCTTTCTAGTAAACCAAAAGTAAATATACCCCTTTCTTGGAACGTAAGTGATTTATTAAAATTTCTTAAGTCTTATGATTTCGATTTTAAAAGCTTATTTGCAGTATCCCATCACACGAGCATCCTGCTCCTGTTGGCATCTGGTAGAAGGGTTCACGACCTCACGTTATTGAGCTTAAAATCAGATCCCTTTGAAGAGCATGATAACGAGATGTTTTTTTTTGGCCGAAATACGGGTCTAAAACCGATAGTGTCAAGCATAGACAATCGGGATAGTGTCTCAAAAATCATCCCACACTTAGATTGAATCTTATTCACTGGATTAAACAAGTAATCTTACTATCAGAAAATCGTCGAAAGTCAAAACAAATAGAAAACCTGTTTATCACAACGAGGGGATTTGGGAAGGAAGCATCACGAGCTGTGATCGCAGGGTTATTACACCTTATTTAAAGATGTGTAAAACCAATTGATCATAATCATAGTTTAACGTTGATTCTATGAACGAAATAGTTCTTGTATTGTTAAGTTTATTCAACTACTTATGTTACCACATTATTATCTAATAAAAATGCAAATAAATATTTAGAATAATATTTTTAATGATCTTATTTAAAGAAGCACTTGTTGTTTTAATCCTATGTAAAACCAATTGATCATAATTATAGTTTAACGTTGATTCTATGAACGAAATAGTTCTTGTATTGTTAAGTTTATTCAATTACTTATGTTACCACATTATTATCTAATAAAAAGGCAAATAAATATTTAGAATAATATTTTTATTCACCTATAAACACATGTTAGTCACAGTACGCCTAGGACAGCGCCGGCAGAGGTTAAACACGTCTCATATATGGTTTAAGCGAAGGCCGAACACCTAAATAGAACCGTTTTTCCCCCGAAGGGTAAAAAACGGATATTTAGGTTTCTGCCGAAGCTTAAACCATACCTAAAGGCCTTGCCGGCTCTAGGTAGGTACTGAAGAAATAACAGCCAGGCGCTGTCCTCGTGGCGTTGGTTAGTGCTACTCATACGGGACAGATGGCGCTTTAGTCGACTTACCCACAGATATGACTGAGTTACAAGGGTAGTTATCTCATATATGGTTTAAGCTTCGGCAGAAACCTAAATATCCGTTTTTTACCCTTCGGGGGAAAAACGGTTCTATTTTTCACTGAAGTTAGGGAAAATTCTGATTTCAAAGTTGGCAGGACCGAGTCAACTATACAAAAATCGGCCCGTGACGTCATATATTTGTAAATTGAGAGTACGCGTGTGCGGTCGACCATAGAGTTTTCATACAAAATGTATGGAAAGGAGGTGATGAGCGATATTTGATATAGTTCAAATGTGTTACAACCTTAATGCTCATCATTTTTGACCTTACCCTACTCTTCATGTCATTCCATACCTGGAAAATAACAATTATATTCATATTACACATTATTTTGTGGTTGTTGCTCGTCAACATTTTTCCATTTGATTGGTGCAAATTGATACCAACAAAGAATAATGTTTTGCAAATTATATTAATTTATACTCTTACTATGTGTTACACAGTGTTGCATATCAATTATTTAGTGCAGTTTTTTTTGCATACTTTGTATATGTTTCATTATTATAAATTTATTCAAAAGGATAAATCTAATTCAGGTTAATTCCAAAGCCATTGTATAACTCTTCGAAAATATTTTGGTAACAAGTACAAACTAGGTTACCTTGGGATGTGTAAAAGGTATAGTCAAAGACACTTCCAAACATTACATTTAACAACTACCCACATTTTAAAAGTAGTTAGTTTCAAATTATTTTTTTAGTAACTTGTATTTATTGTTACTTACTTTGGCCCATTCTTTGGGTAGTTTAGCAGGACCCTCACAGTTCAAACTGTCGGCACACTCGCGCCAAAGTCGAGACGACACTTCACGCGCCTCTTTAGATCGGAGTCTGCCGAGGGCCAAATCCAAATTACCCTCAGCAAACTCTAACAGCAATTCAAGTTGCCGCATCGTGGATGAACGGCGTCCTCCATCCATAGTCTCTAAAAAGTACACCTTAATTAGTTAAAAGTTAACATCAGGTGGCCCACCTGATGTTAACTTTTAACTAATGCGCAAATCTAACGCAAATGAGCTTGTATTATCACTTAATCATACAAGAAATCGGGCTGAATATAATGAAAATAAGTGGACAAACGTGAATTAAGATTACTTACTTAACTGTAGCAATATTTTTCTATAAAAATTTGATAGGCCACTGTCTTTCTAGCGATACTAGCTTTATTTGATGAAGGAAAACAGACTAGTCGGATGCTGCAGGAAAAGTAAGAAATTTGTAAAACAACGAATGTTTGAACTTTATCTAGGCTCAGTCGCATTCATTCACTTTTTTGACGTTGACATAAGCCCGCCGCATGTAAGTTACATAAAAAAAAATGACAGAAAAAAAAAAAAAGGTGCTGCTTGTTATGTTTGTAGTGATAGTGAGTTTGTTGTGTTTGTATTTCTAAAGTCTCTGTTAGTGATAATTTGGTTTTTCTATCATAATCTACCTAATCAGCCTACTACAAATTCGTATACCACAGGAATTCATTCATGTTTAATGAAAATATTCAATGAAAAGTGCATGGTACAAAATGCCGACATTGACCTTTGCGAACAAAACGGCAAAGAAGAGAAAAACTATGTGATCGAAGTAATAAGGCTAATCTAGCTAGTTAGCTACTCTTATCAATACCTATTAGATGTAGAATTCTATGTTTACCTAGAACAATAGTTGGTAGGTACCTACCTACTATTTTTATGTAAAAATAATTATAATTGCTAATGAGGTGCGATGATAGTACTTCTGATAAAACTCTGCGATAAGGACAGTTATTACATTACAGTTACAGAAAATTCATGATTGTTCTACAAAATTATAAAGAGTAGGGGCCTGGCAACTGATGTAATCTTTGTTTGCGAGCTTGCGTTATCAACTAAAGTAAAAACAACACTGATTTCGTAAATTAATTTGCTCTATCATACTGTGTAGTATATTGTGAATTAAAGCACATTGTGGATCATAATGTCGTATTTAAGATATATTTCTCGTAAATGGTGAGTTATTTATGTACTTTTATATGTATATTGTGTAATAAAAACATTTAGGTAGATGATGAACTTCAACAATGTCAGTTTGCTGAAATATACAAGATGGTTGAATGTATTGAACCCTACATGGCATATAGCATCTATTTCCTATTGGATCTGTTAAATAAAATTGATGTAAAGTTGGTTATCTCTGTAAAAGACACTGAAAAACGGTAACATGTTCAAGATATTACATGGTAATTTGGGAATGCTCTGTAGTCTGTCTGTTATTGTTATGTGGTGTATTTTAATTTAGGTATCATTACAATATGACTCATTTGTTGTGATCGGTAAAATAAAAGTATTATGTAACTCATATTGAATTTATAAAAATACTAAAATTAATATCTAAATCCTACAAACCTATATGCAGTTAAGTAATAATTACTTTATATTTTCAGCATTTCCTGGAACCTACCGATCTCTGTAAGGTATAAACATGCACAAAACATCAAAGAAGAGGTTACCCAAAGACAGATCAGCAAAGTTCTGATAGCCAACCGCGGGGAAATAGCATGCAGAGTTATGAGAACAGCTAAGAAACTCGGCATAAGAACAGTTGCTGTGTTTTCTGATGCTGATAAACATGCCATGCATGTTGAAATGGTAAAAAAATGTGTACTATCAACTGATAACAGTTAAAAATAGATTAGCTAATATATCAGTTCACCACAATAGATTGCAATCTTCTTAGATAATACTACATCATCATCACCATGTTTCACTTGCTAGGTCTTATAGGTTAACACTATCAAATTAGCAATATTAAAATCCAATATAAGGCTTTTGAAGGTTTTGTTCTCTTAGTTTACACACAGTTTTGGATTATAAACATCATCCTACTAATATAATCAGTGTGAAAGTTTAGACGATTGGTTCCCAATCACAAGGTAACCAGTAAACACAGATCATAACCTGAATTAACATGCTCTGGCTCCTTTATATTCCTAAAACTCGATAGGAGACAGAGGGGACATAGTTCAAGTAGCAAGTGATAATATAAGAAAGTTTATAACTCTTAGATTTGGCTTACATCAATTCTTGTTAATTCTCAATCCTTGCTCCTTTATATTCCTAATACTCGATAGGAGACAGAGGGGACATAGTTGAAGTAGCGAGTGATAATATAAGAAAGTTAATCACTCTTAGATTTGGCTTACATCAATTCTTGTTAATTCTCAATCCTTGCTCCTTTATATTCCTAAAACTCGATAGGAGACAGAGGGGACATAGTTCAAGTAGCAAGTGATAATATAAGAAAGTTTATCACTCTTAGATTTGGCTTACATCAATTCTTGTTAATTCTCAATCCTTGCTCCTTTATATTCCTAATACTCGATAGGAGACAGAGGGGACATAGTTGAAGTAGCTAGTGGTAATATAAGAAAGTTTATCACTCTTTGGCTTACATCAATTCTTGTTCATTCTCAGGCTGATGAAGCCTACCACATTGGCCCAGCTCCAGCAACCCAGAGCTACTTAAATGCTGAGAAGATTCTAGAAGTAGCCAAAAGGTCTAACAGTCATGCAGTACACCCTGGCTATGGTTTCCTTTCGGAGAATGTGGAGTTTTGTGAAAAGTGCGCTCAAGAAGGAGTCATATTTATTGGACCTCCACCAGATGCTATCAGAGATATGGGTATTAAAAGGTAAATTTCTTTTGAAGTAAGTTGCCCGTCTACTATATGTATATCAACATTTTTAGTCAGTCCAAAAACAAATGTTGGTAGGATTAACTTAATGGGACAGATTCGGTGGACAAGGCCAACATATTTAAAAAAACATGTTTATAATGGTTTTGAGGTGGCCTTTGTCCCGAAGTGGTGCGCTTGTCTAGAGCGGTCTAGAGAAAAAATTATTATGTATTCAACACCAGATTACCATACTTATAAATTTTACTATTATTCCAGCACATCAAAAGCTATAATGTCTGCAGCTGGAGTGCCAATAGTCAGAGGATATCACGGAGAAGAGCAAAGCATTGAAAGACTGCAGGCTGAAGCACAAACAATTGGATTCCCTCTTATGATCAAAGCTGTCCGAGGCGGTGGTGGAAAGGTATATACAATAACCTAATAATAACTGAATAATATATAGACAAGTGTTTAAAAGTTTCAATGTTCTTAGGGAATGAGGATTGCAATGACAGAAGCAGACTTCTTGCCTCAATTGGAATCAGCAAAAAGGGAATCTCTAAAGTCGTTTGGGGATGATAATATGCTGCTGGAGCAGTATATCACAGACCCAAGACATGTGGAAGTTCAGGTAATGGAATAATCTTCTTGATATAACCTTTTATGCAACATTAGTAAACATAGTTTTCATTATAAATTGGATATTTACCATGATTCGTGAGTTTGATTATTATTTATTGGTAAATAACCCGTTTATAATGAAAACTATGTTCAAAACCATGATAGTTTCAAATATTATATTAGTAAACGTGACTTGGCGGGTAAGTAAGTCACAAACATTTTTTCCAATGGCGGTTTTATCTACATCTCGTAAATAGTTCTTAAAACGAACAAAGAAATGTGGTTACAGTTTTAAATTTCAATGTTGACATTGAACTGTTTCAGGTATTTGCTGACATGCATGGAAATGCTGTTCATCTTTTTGAAAGAGACTGCTCGGTCCAAAGACGTCATCAGAAAATAATTGAAGAAGCTCCAGCGGTAAGTACCTACTTTTATAGTAGGTAACCATTGCATAAAATAAGTTGTAACAATGTGGACTAAATGCTTGTTTTAACCATGGTTGATGGTACATGCATGATACTACCTAAAAATGATTGGACTTCACTGTTTCTTCACTATTTTGGAGTAAATTCAGAGGCATTAATGGGTCCTTTAGCGTCACCTTAATCGCTACGTGAAGTCGCGTGAAGATCTTTCTTTTTCGTAGGATATGCCACACATTACTCATCTCCCACAAAGGGAACTTTGGTAAACAGATCTATTAATGGTCCTCCTCTAATCTCCATATATCGGCTTCTCGTTATGTTGCTGGTGTAGTTATTCTGAAGGTTTATATCACGTATTCTTTACCCTCCAGCCAGGATTATCGGAAGAAACACGTAAATCACTTGGTGATGCCGCAGTGAGAGCAGCTCGCGCCGTGGGTTATGTCGGCGCTGGAACAGTAGAGTTCATCCTACATCGTGCGACACACGAATTCCACTTTATGGAGATGAACACAAGGTTGCAAGTTGAACATCCTATCACAGAGATGATTACAGGTGAATTGCGATTTATTGTTGAAATCAGTGATTGATTTATTAAAGAACAGGAAAAATACACAAAATTTAAGATCCCTGATATGGTTATATCGTAATAGACCTATAGCCAACGCACAAATGAAATAAAATCGGGTGTGATTTCAAAGAGCAAATCCGAAACATCCTTTTAAAAAATATGATAAATTAATCTGAATCTTGTTGACATTTGTCTTGACAAACTAATCTTCCCTTTCAGGTACGGATTTAGTGGAATGGCAGC
Organism: Ecliptopera silaceata; assembly: GCA_932527185.1. Taxonomy (NCBI): domain Eukaryota; kingdom Metazoa; phylum Arthropoda; class Insecta; order Lepidoptera; family Geometridae; genus Ecliptopera; species Ecliptopera silaceata. The sequence continues at coordinate 5,488,209 of OW052193.1, read as the reverse complement.
TCAGAGTAGCAGCAGGCGAAGCATTACCGCTAACACAGGAAGAGATCATTCGCCGCGGTCACGCAGTCGAATGCCGGATATATGCAGAAGAACCGAGAGCGGGCTTTTTACCTCGCGCGGGAACTTTGCACCGACTTACCCAACCTTTACCTGAAGAGTTCGTTAGGGTAAGATTCATAAGGATAATTAAGAATTATTTTATTTAGTCATCATCTTCAAACCATAATAGTCCACTGCTGGACGATTCTGTGTTCTAACCGATTTAGTCGTGAAATCTTGTTTTACTCGTAAATTACGTACGTATTTTGTGTAATCATAACATTCTTTACAACTTGCGACAAGTTTTACGCATCTGTCTAAATATAAAAGTGGTTTGACTTAGTAAATACTTCGCACATTTGAGACGGACGTGACGGCACATTTTTACATTTTTCACATGTTTAATTCACCTATTGTTCTACATATCTTTGTTGCTATGACGAAAGCTACATGTTTATTCATTGCTGTAGGTCGAAACAGGTGTTAGAGAAGGTCAAGACGTGTCAGTACATTACGATCCCATGATTGCTAAACTGGTGGTGTGGGGTCGCGACAGAACCGAAGCATTGGCCAAGACCAGGATGAAGCTTCAAGAATACCAAGTAAGTATTCTTAACTCAGTACTATCTCTTTTAGAAAATATAATGAGCAAAGTATGCGGAACAAAGTCCATGTCTAGTATGTATTCTACTACTGTGGCATTTGTTAACCAGACAATTCATTTAAATTTAGGCAAAAAAAGCGTTAGATTTTATGATACGCAATTCTATCCCCAAATTTAAATCGAACCCACGACCCACAGCATAGAAGGCTGAGTTACTGAGCTGTGACGCCTGTACACTATTAAATGGGACTAATGGATGTATTTTATTCTGTTTTTATTGTCTATGTGTGTATAACTTTATCAAATGGGACTAATGCATGCATTTTATTCTACTACAGGTAGCTGGACTAGAGACGAATGTAAACTTCCTTCTACGTTTAAGCGGGGCGAGCGCGTTTGTGTCGGGTGACGTTCACACCGCATTTATACCTCAACACGAAGCAGAATTGTTCCCCACATCCGACTCGGTTCTCACCGAACATCGCGCGATCCAAGCGGCTTTAGGGCACGTGAGTACTTTATTAAAGAATATTTATTAAAATTAAAGTATAAAGCATAAAATTTGCATATTTAATATATACATAACATAATTTGACCTGGAGAAAAGGAAGGGAGGCCTTTGCCCTGCAGTTGGACACCACAGGCTGAAAATGAAAATGAATGAAATGATTATCATATTTGATATAAGTTCTCGATAAAACTGAAGTTTCATCACATTGGAACTCCGTTTTATTGAAACGTTTAAAAGGTAAATAAAAAAATTAAATGTACTTATATTTTTAAAAGGTATGCACATTAAATAATATTGAAAGTGCTACTATATGTTACTATATTATACTAGCAAATAGCGAATAAAAAATGTTCTCGAGGTTTTCATTTCTCTATAAAGTTCTATATTTATTATGATATTTTCATTACTTATAATAGTCTATTGAAGTAACTTTCAAAGCTTTATATCTGTAAGGCGAAATAAAAGCTCTATTCAAATATTTGCAATCAAAATAAAGCCTACAGTCCATAATAGTTTATAGCCAATCAAGCTCCAATAAATCGATAAATATCATGATTGCTTTAGTAGACGTTGTAAATTATAAATCAATGACACAACGGTTTATTGCAGTTGCTGGTTAGTAAAAGTGAAAGTTCCGCCAACGACTCGTGGAAAGGAATATCTGTGAAGCCTACTGCTTGGAGACCAAATTACAATGTGCAGAAAACTATACCGCTCAGATTTGATGAAAAAGGTAAGCTCATTCGTTCAGAAGTAAAAACTTGAGAGGTGTCAATGGACACCCGGATGGAACGAAATTCTTGATTTGATAACTGGCTTGCTTTCTATGAGAGAGAGAGGGTTACAACTATAGCATAATTGAGACCAAAAATGGTAACGGCACGTTTCTTTTGCTCATATTTTTTTCCGTCTAGCTGTCTTTTGCAACGCGCAATAAGGAACTTCGTTCGAAAAACATTCAAGGTATCCATACGCTCCCAAACTAGATTAAGAATACAGCTACATCTTTGTCTAGTATCGGGATGAGAATTTGACCTGAATATTTCATTGTACCTTATAATGGCAGATATAAAACGCACATTTTTCTTCGCAAATCTGCGATTGATCTATAATGTTTGTATTGTTTAAAGACTAATCGGAACTAAGGTATTTTGAGAAAGTATCTTCCGAGACAACTGAGAAGATGTCTATTATGTATACTTTTATTTGTTCGCAAAGTTACTACTACGGTTCATATTAAACACGCTCTTCGATCAAAGTATGTATCAATTTCTATATCTTAAAATTCTTTATAGATCTACAAGTGACAGTGAAATACGAAAGTACACCCAACACATACAGTGTGAGAGTCAATGATGGCGAATGGAGATATGTGGAGGCTTCCTTGCAGAACTCTCCGCTTGGATTGCGACTGGACGCGGCGATCGATGACAAGAGAAGTAACGTCGGCCTGCTAACGCATCAGAACCAAGTTCATGTATACGATGAGGTAATAGTTCGAGAAAAGTTGAAAATTTAAGTGTAAATAAATAAATAATGCTGGACAATCCACACAACATCATCTAGCCCTAAGCAGAGTTTGTGTTATGGGTACTAGAAGACTGACATACTTAATACAATACATTACATAGATAGATATTTTTTATTATACATATAAAATACCCAGAACACCCGGAATAAATATTTGCAGATCGTACAAACATTTATCCCAAGGCGGGAATCGAACCCGCGACCTCCGCCGCGCCACATCGGTCGTCGAGTATGGAGCATTGAAAGAACATTGCCCAAACCCTGTACCAGATTGCGTCACAAGCTAATTATCATCAAAATTAATATTTTATTTATATGTGTTCTTTGTTAATTTTTAACAGTCTTTTTTAACCGGGTTTAGAAAATTAAAATTAATTATACAAAACCTGATTATCAATTTCCTACTTCCGAGTGCTTAGTCCGAGCTTGCATTTTAAAACTCCCTACTCTCGAGCCGAGAGTCGTCTTTCGGATATCCATACAAAAATACAAGAACATCCGAGAGACGATACTCGGCTCGAGAGTAGGGAGTTTTAAAATGCAAGCTTGGACTAAGCCCTACGCACGTCAACTATTTTGTTCCGATCCCAGCTGTCACCTTTTTTCGTGAGTGGACATTGAGCATAAAAATCTTGTTTGCCAAGTAAGCTTTAGCTGAGCAGGCAAACATGATAAAAAAATAAAATAAAATACATTTTTAAATATTTTGAAATGCGGTTAAACATTGAAAAAAATATTGTTGGTAGCGAAAAGGTAAATAAAAATTAGACCTTTGAGAGTAAATTCAAATTGATGCAAGTTGGTACAGATTCCCATAGCCCACTGGGCATTGTCCTTTCAATAAAGTAATAAAGTAATTTTATGTGGGAAACATGTACGTCACCGATTCGTGGTATAGTGCGCGTAAGATAGTCTAATACGAAAACAACATGATTTGACAATAAACCACAGCTATAGACAATATTTAATAAGGAACCCGGTTGCTTGATAAATCTTTATAACTACTACACAAATTGCGTACGTTCCAAAACCTATTTAAAATTCTATTTTTCAGTCAGGTCAAACGATAGTGGAGATTCTTAAGGCTAAATACCAGGCAGCTAGCTCAGTAGACACTACGGCGGCGGCTAATAGTGCTTCGTCGCCCACGCACGGCATTTTAGAACGAGTTCTAGTCAATAAAGGAGACAAAGTAAGTGCCATGTTTATTATTACCCTCTTATTAACCCAGATTTAGTGTGCAATACATTTATTTACACTTTCAATGTCTAATGCCACAGACAAAGTTCTCCGTCTTACCATTGCTCTCAGATTTCACTAAGCTACTGGTTGAATTGCTCTGCTGATAGCACAGACTCTAGAAAGACTAAGTAAGAAGCACTTGATGTAGCTCTCAAAATAACACTCATATTCATGCATCTGTAATTTTGATAACTGTCGCTTAGCTGGCTTGGATGGACCTTGGTTTAATTGTTCATTTACGCTTGTTGTTTCCTAAACATTTCATACATCGCCAAAGCCAGCCCAGATTGATTAAAGAATACATTTAAAACTTACAAAACATTAGTTAGAGATTCTCTTTCATCATTTATTCATAAATCTTCTAAGCAGGATTTTTTATGATAGATATGACAGATCAACATAAAATGTAATAATTAACCATCACTTGAAATAGTGCTATCTCCTTTAGTTTCAATAGTGAGAAACAGTGCCAAGGGGAAGCTTGAGCATAATTTATAGATTTAAACAAACTGTTGAGAGCCGATTTTAAGTACCACTATTATTAAACCATTGACGTGTAAAAGTATAATAAAATAATGTAATGTATATTTACTTTACAAAAAAATTCTCAGGTAGTGAAAGGACAACCCTTATTCGTTGTCATAGCGATGAAGATGGAATACGTCGTGCGTTCGCCGAGAGATGGCGTTGTAGCAAATCTGGCGCCCTTCAAACTAGGAGACGCTGTTGGAAAAGGCGCTCACGTTGTGTTGCTGGAAGGTGATAGTTGATATTTTAATTTTACGCGGTCTATTCATTCCAACTTTGTATCCCTTATAATATAAGATATACAGGGTGTCCTAGAACTACAATAAAGCGTAAACGGGATGGTCTAGAAATTGTACATTTCTAAGTAGGATATTATACTGACTTACTTCTTTCTTCTTCTTCGATACGATAAGAAGAAGAAGAAGAACTGACTTACTAAAAACGTAATATTAGTTTTGGAACATTCTTTATGTAATGTTGTAGTAGATTAAATAATATTTTATGAAGCAAATTATTAAATATTTTATTATATATTAAAATTATGTATAACAACGAGGATCAATTTTATATCAAGCTTGTTAATTAAAAAGTAGTATAACTGATGTGCGATGATTTGCTAAGAGCGTTTGCATCTCGATAGTTTTCTGTTGAATTTTTCGAAAAAAAAAACGGTTGTGTTTGTAATTAAAGTTTCGAAGTTTTTAAATACATACATAAGTACATGTAAGTATATCAAGTTTAAACAAATTAGATGAGTTGTTGCAACTTTATTGTCTAAACTTACTTATAATATAATATTAATGATATTATAAATATCTACATTGTAAAATGGATTCCAAAACACAAATGAAATACATAACTGTACTTACGCTATGATGCTGCCTTAATTTATAATAATAAGTAAGAGTGATGAACAAAAATAAATATAAGTGTTATGGGTTATTTGTTAAATATGTTATAGTTTGTTAAATAAAATATATAATTATTTCTAATGTACACTATTTTACGATATATCTTGCCTAATTCAACTTAGATAAAGTTTTCTTTTATCTAATATTTTTCGGCATATGCATGAATATAGGTATGCCATGCTCATGCATAGTGTTAAAAAATATTCTTCACAGAAATAAAGCAGCATTGCATAAAAGTCATAGTATAATCTAGTTGTGTAACTAAAATATTAGGTTAATATTGCGGTAAATATGCTGCAGTCACGTATTAGATACCAAAAATGATAAGTAATGAATATTTTATTTAAGTTTATAAACTAACAGGTAAATTCGACGCATTACTCATCGGGGGGCGTAGCTCAGATGGTAGAGCGCTCGCTTAGCATGCGAGAGGTACCGGGATCGATACCCGGCGCCTCCAATCTTTTTGTTTTTTACTTTTATTTCATACTTATTTATTTACCATAAATAGTGATATCATTATCTACTATAGAATAAAGATAACAGAGATGTGGTTTTGCGGTTGCAAATGTAGTGAGAAAAACTTGTTACCGCGGGCCGTCAGGTCATTTATCAAGGTACCGGATGTTGTGTAGATTTTTATCGCGGTTCCTTATGTTGCTAGTCAACTTTATATAATGTTATCTCAATGCGGTTTTCAGAACATACTCTACAGTCTACGTCTATGTTTATGTATAGTTACTCAGTAAAAGATAACAGTAAATTAATTTATAAATTCTACTTTATCAATAATTTAATATATTTTATGATGTAGATTAAAAATACTAGTTGAATCCGAAAACAGATGCAGCATATTTAAAGCCATTAAAAGTTATCCCTAAAAAAATGCGATAATAAATAAATAGCCTGAGTCGATGAACGTAAGTAACACGCGGACAAGTTTAATTAAATAATGAACATTGTTAAAATAATTAGTACTTATATCATAAAACAAAAACTAAAGTATTGTTTTCGCAGCAAACTTCAATGGCTAGTTTCCTTATTTTTATTTTATGGCTAATTAAACCAAAGATTAGTTGGCTTGAAGCAAAAAGGGACGCATTTTTATCTATTTTCTCGGTATAATTTTTTGTCATAGTTTATAACTAGCAATAATCCTCCTTCATCAATAATCTTTTGTCCCTCCTTTCTACAACCCCTCAGAAACAGAGAATTCCATTGAAGTATTATTATATTACTTTTACTGCCTTTACCTGGCGAGGGTCTGTACCGGCGCAGGTTTGTTGATATTTTTTGTTTGCATTCTCCGAACAGCTGATCCGGACAACAATTCCAGCTTCTATCCAGCCCGTGATTGGTCCAAACCACCCCTTGAAAAGTTGAAACTCGTTTGTTCCCCCGCAAGGAAAAAATCTACCTCATAGTTACATGTTACCACCGAATGTACAATGAACCTCATCATTCGATATCGTGAAATAAATCTTGAATAGACAAAAACTGATTATTGTTAGATTTAGTGTGCCACGTTTCCATTTGCGTTTATAATAATTTATAGCTTGCACACTCTACTAATGCTATAATTCGATTATTAATATAATTAATTGTTGATTAAGTAATAAATTTGCTCTAACTTTAACATAACTCGCATTAAAAAACATGATACGAAGATTGTATCTATTTGAAAATCAATATCAATCAACAAAATCTCACTTTGAATCATCATAGAATATTTATTACATTTTATTAAGATTAGTTATGTATTTTAAATGGCTTATTTAATAAGTTGGCGACTACTTATTCTTATCATCAGATATTTTGTACTTAGCCTATAAAAGGAGTCTTCATTATATAGGGTTATATATGTAATATAATATAAAATTTGCCTTTTAAAATACGAGGTTGCAAGTTCCGATATCAATTCGTAGATAAGTAAGAGTTGTTAGCAAAATTGAAAAATGTAGGTTAATTGTATTCCGAGTTTAAACAAATTAGGTAATTTGTCGTAATTATCTTATTTTATTATCTTGAACCAAACAACTATACGTACATTTGACAAAATCTCAGGAGTGGGACAGGCGTCACAGCTCCGTTGATAGTAGCTCTGCCTTTCATGCATGCTGGTTGTGGGTTCGATTCCCACCTAGAGCAAATGTTTGTGTGATGAACATAAATAAATATTCTGTGTCTAGGTGTTATTAAGTATTCTATGTTTGTATTTACAAAAAAGGATGTTTTTGAATAAGTAGGTATTCTATCAGCAGTCTAGTTCCCGTTGTACAAGCTTTGCTTGGTTTGGGACTCGAGTGTGATGTGTGAATTGTCTGTTAACATTTATTTATGAATATTTATCTCGGAAAAAAAAAAAAACAACACTATTTAAATATTAAACATTACCTAATATCTAAATGAACGTGTTTAAAGTAAAATAATGCTTCCGGAACAAAAAAAAGTCACATTGAATTTAGATAAGCATACCTACTTAGTAATAGTATTTACGTGAACCAATAACGTACATAAATCTACACTTACGGCAATACAACTAGTTATAGTTACCTTTATCGCTGATGTCAATGTAAAATAAAAGTATTCTTGTATCAAGTAGGTAAATTCTTCAACAATAGTAAATTATACTTTGTTAATTACGTAGGTGTAATGCGTACGTCATCAATCTTTACATTTTATTGTTCTGCCTTGAAAGCAATCAACGTTCTTTGATTTAGTTCACCAGCTTTACCTTAGAATAAATAATACATCTGTTCGATACCGGCATGAATAATATTGTTGTTCAATAAAATAATGAGGTCAGTATCATAAACACTGCGAAATTTTAAATGTTTCAACGATTAATTTATGGAAAGCAGTAAATTCGTGGACACAACAGATTTTGTGCTAAAATATTAATCAAAACTGACGTACGAATGTTGAATGTAAGTAACAAGACTAGCCTAGCCTGTGAGATAATAATTAGACCATGCTAACTTGGCAATAGTATACACATACACTATTGCCATGCGCATTTGGTTAGCGCTTTGTTTGAAGTGAATCGTATAGCTAACTGACTAAACGCAACTAAATTCCGATATCATCGGCTTTTATACAGAGCCCTTAGTCCAAAGACGCATTTTGAAACTCTCTACTCTCGAGCCGACAGTCGTCTCTCTGATCGATGTCCATACATTTTTGTATGGCTATCCGAGAGAAGACTGTCGGCTCGAAAGTAGGGAGTTTTAAAATGCGTCTTCGGACTAAGGGCTCTGTTGGCCACCACTAAAGTAAACTACTTACGATCTAAACTCCTGATAGAGACACAATATGGCACTTTGTACAACAGCGTTTAGAGAGTCTAGTGTTTATACGATCTAAGGCTTTACGGCACTTAATCTACATACATTATGCATTCTTTGTTCAATAAAGCAGTCTTATTTTTTAATGTAGCCCGGTACCTACTCTGCTCAGGTACATACACCTACTTGTGTGAAATTCTGTGGAAAATTTCGACGTCAAAGCCCTACAAAACAATACAATTCTAAAGAATGAGTCTCAAAGCTCTGACCGTCAAAAATTCTAAAAGTTTTTCAAGTTATTAAGTAACCCTTTTCAAATCCGAAGTTTGTAATAAGGAAATTACTTTACACGAGGTAATGCTCCACATTTCATCAAACGTGTTCTTATTACATTTCACTTTTGTGAACGTGACTTTTATTTGAACGTGCTTTCTTTTAAATTAAATACATGTTGCTAAACTGTGGTCTTGAAGTAACTATCTGATCTGCAATCAATATTATTCGAGTGTGTTCGGAGCATTGAGTATCCCGGGGTATATATCTACTCGATGGTCCGGAGTTTCGAATTCTATTGTTGGCAATTGAAGCCTTGTAATCCGTCATGTCATTTTGTCTGGCCATGAATACGCCGAGTCGTTCGGCTATAGCCACACAGTTTTCAGTAATTTACATGTACGTTTTCTGTATAATCCGGGACTTAACTTTTATAGATATGCGGCCCTCGGCTTTGTAACATAGACTCTTTGTTTTTGTCTGTATGCTTTATGACATTCCTTTACCCGCTAAGTAAATATTGACTGTGAGGGTCAAAAACGTAAAACCAACAAAAGTTGGTTTTACGTTTTTGACCCTCGACGACGAAGAGTGTCGGTAACAATAAAACTGGCCATCACCTCGACAGGACCATGAGATGGGATTGCGTGTGACTATTTCTATTTGTAAAATTATTGGAATATTCATTGGGGCTATTCACTACCGAGAAAGAAAATATAAAGTATTGTGAAGTGACGCAAAAAGATTATGATTGACACTGGTCTGGGATCTAGACAAATACATATAAAAAAAAAGTATGACTGGGAACGCTAGATCACGGATTCATTGTCATTTGCAAAGTTTCTTTTCAATTTTTATATATTTTTGGGAACATCGTGAGATTTGAGTTCGGAGTGAACTAATAGTTAGATGCAGTTAGGTCAAGACGACCGTTGCATAAGTGGATGCATCTGCTTGACATTTGAATCGACCCCGAATAGAATCTGTGTCACGTCATGTTTTAAGCCGTGGCAGCGCGTACCGGGCGGTGCAGCGCGTACCGGGCGGTGCGGCGGCGTGGCGGCGGCGCGGTGGTGGCGGCCGCGAGGTGCGTTGTGCAATCCCGTTAGCGCTCCTCCACGTGCGAACCGAGCCGGCGCGCCTCAATGTCGCTCGTGGGCGGCCGGCCGCCCTTCGCCGCCCGCCGCCCGCCCGCTGAAAAAACCGAGTTTACCCGAACTAGGCTCTCGATCCGAGGGCGACCGAGTCGCCGTCTCGGTCGCACGCGCCCGACGTGCCCGGCCTCTTTCGCTCGCTCGAACAGCTGAGTATCAAAACAAAGGAGAGAGACGGGCGGTCGCTGCTCCCGCTCGCCGGCCGGCCGGTGCCGCCGCGCGCCGGCCGTCGCCGCCGTCGCCGCTGCGCTCCGCGAATCACTCGCGCCAGTTAGCTTAGTTCTCTTCGAGACCGCGCGTATCGAGGTCGTCCGCCGCGAGCTCTCTGCGAAGTTTATACCTCGAAAGGATTCTCCTTCGTCCCGATCTTTGAGGACCTGCCATCGTATTATGTTTCCGCGTGAGTGCTGCGATCAGCCCCGGCCTATTGAGAAGCCGGACCGCGTGCAGCGCACGGAATCGCGACGCAACTCTCCCAATTTCCCTAAATTCTGTGACGGTTATCCCGCGAAGCGAGTTCGCCGAGCGATTTGAAATACTTCAGTGAACGTTTGTGAGATTAGTTTACGAAGCGGGCCACGGACGCCCGCCGGTGTTTTTAAGGTTAGAATCGAGGACGAAAGCGTGATAATGTCGACCGGCAAGCGTCTGGCGAAACGCTCCATCATCGGGACGCGGGTCGCCGCGCTCGGTGACGATGGACTATATTACTCGGGCATGATCCAGGCGGTAAAAACGCCGGCTCCCTTCCCGGAGAACAACAACTGCATAAACCTGACGCCCAACACGCGCTACACGGTGCGCTTCGATGGCGGCAAGAGCACCCGCGAGTACCGCGACGCCGAGCTCATCGGGCCCGGCTTCCGCGGCATGCAGGGCGTCAAGCTGCAGCCCACGCAGCGCGTCTTCCTCACGTACAACGGACGCGAGGTGCGCGCCGACGTGCTCGCGCACGACCACCACACGGACGAGCTGCAGGTCCAGGTCCACTCGCCCGCCGCCGAGGTCAGTACCACATTCCGTTCTATAGCCCTCCGCCGAGCCGCAACACGCCACACCGGGACACTCGCGGACAAAGGGACAAAGCCCCGAATCCAGTCGTACGTACCCTTCGAATAAACTAACGATGGAAAAAAAGGCCGGCCGTCATTGTTTTTTTGCAAGCCATTTCGGATCCTCACAAAAGATTTAGACGCACATTTTTACACAAAAACGGGTACCTCCTACTCTGTCTCCATTCCCATCTTCTGGACCAGCTTTTGTAAAGCCGGTGACCAGTATTTACATTATTAAAAGAATGGTAGAGTAGAACCGGCTGAAATAAAACAGTAAAATTGTATCTGTGCGTAGTTGGTTCAGATGAGAGTGAGACAAAGGTTTGTTGAGTATTGTGGTGAGCTAGTGACCCTTCCACGTGCAGTGCAGTGCTGCGCGTGCAAGCTCGACGCATCACGAACTAGCGCACACTGGATGGCAATGATGGCATACTATGTACAACTGACTTTACCTATTATAGTAGGTAATGCAGTAGCAAACAACTCTTTATGTCCGTGTTTTCTGCACGACGCGGCGGTACTTATCGCTGTAACCGCTACCGCACCCGCCTTTTTGTGATTTCACTGCCCTCTACGTTGTTGGTGACGGTGACCTCTCGATGCACTTTGATTAATTTCTGATACCTGCTGATTGTTTATCTTTGAAAGGCTTGTGCGTGCGGAAAGTAACAAACACCGCAATCCACAGTGAAACCGGAAAAATATTTGTGACTAAGTATTTCTTGTTTTCATCTATTGCTTGTTGGTTCATGCGTCATGATTATTAATGGGTTCTCTACTAAATAGACAACATGCTTATCGTTGTGATTAACAAAACAGGAAAGTAAACACCATTCCTGTTTTGTTAATGACATTGATTTTCCTATCATACCTACTAATATTTAAAATGTCAAAGTTATGCGTTTGTGTAACAATCATGCAGATAGTACCAGGTATCCGATTTGGAATCATAATTTAGACATATTATTATGTACCAAACTACATATTTCGTTATTTTCGTGGCTTCTTTCTATCCCGAAAAATCAACAGGGAAGATGGGAAGAATTGCAGCGCAGTCTCAGTCACGGGCTAGTCATAAAAGAACAACGGCCACGTAAATTTGACTACGTTTTTGCTGTATGTTATATAGAAATCAAAATAGCTTAACATCAAGGGCATAGATAACATTATCGAGGTATAATGCACACCTATGTGTGTGTAAGCTATACAAAGCAAGTAATTATCATCGGATATTACCTACATAAAAGTGCTTAAAAACGTGTGTAGTTTTCTTGATACAATTTTAGATTAGATAAACGGAGCTACCGGTGAGTGGACCATGAGCCCGTTAAATATAATTGTACAGAACAGGCGCAAGCAACTAGATAAACGATCAACTTCACACGTGCAGTGTGTTCTTTACTCATTGATAGAGCGAGCTTTGTCTTAAAAAGTTGTTCGAACGAGCGAGACGAGAGTTGATCTTTGTGTTTACTTGGGCAAATCGCCGTTGTTATGTATGTTAACCTGATCTGTAAAAAAAAACTGAGTTATAGAAAACAGTTTCTTAGATATTCCAATAATATTTTGCGTACCTACTTATCGCTTGTAAACAATACCGGCATAGCGTGAGTTTCATTTTTTAAGTTTTATTTAATGCGTTCATATAAAATAAAGACTGATTTCAAAATATAAATACCCATAACTTCAAAAATATTCATTTTACCTATGTTTATTGTTCGCGTACATCGTTGGACCTGAGTTCTGGACGAACTATAGGTGTAGATTTCAACCTAAATTTGTATGTAAAAAGCGCATCAAAGTTAGGGTTAAAGCGTAGCACGTCGCTCGTCGTGTGTTACCTACACGCATGCGCTAAATTTTATAAATCCGGCCGCACCGTTATGCCTCAGCTTCGTATATCTAACTGTGTTGAACGTAACAAGTAGCCGGAGCTAAGATTACAATAATCACCACCGTCGTTCTAAATTGTGTTTCGTAAAAGTAGCTGCTCAGATAGTGGTGAGTACCTGTGTCACAGTGTATCTACATAGATCTAAACGTATTGTAGAGCTTCGCCTAGTCAGTGTTCTTGTTTTTGTTCGAGCGTGGATGCCGGCCGGCCGGCGGCGGCGGCGGCGGGGCCGGCCCGGCCTGCGCGCGCACTCGGCGTCAGCTAAATCATGCGTCATCGTCATTTACACCGTCCACTTTATGCTCTGCCCATGACTTTGTTAGCCAGAATTTCATTGTGATACCTCAATTCTATTTCCAACTATTTTTTAACCTTTTACTTCCTTTTGGTTTTCCGTGATAAAACGTAGCCTAGAAGCTACTCCAGCGAACGACCTTTTAATAAGTATAATAAGGGTCCTATTGTCAACCTGTTCGGGTCACTCACTGATCACTTAGGCTTTCTAAATCTGAAACGCTAGACAAGACACCTAGATAGTATTACGTAGTAGCAAGAAAAAGGATTGGCTGCGCGTGCGGCAGGCCTTGTGCCATTATTTGTGCGTAGATTGTGCTGTGTGTGACGTAGCACGCGGTACTATCGTGACGCCCCAATCGGCTCGTGGTATTTATCTACCATTGCTTGTTTACTAATGTTGGAATGTGAATAATGACGCAGTTTTTAACTATAACATTTGTTTACAAAAGACCTAAGGAGGAAGATGCTAGGTAAATACTAGTACATTGATTGTATATCATGATGAGCTCCACCCACCGTTCAATGATATCATTATATCGCTCATACACGCTGCTACGTCGCGACGATGTTTCTTTACCGAAAACAAACATTATTTTGCGTCACACACTATGTGCGTACGATATACCGTTCACTTCATCAAAACAAATAAAGATAAAGACAACTACTTCGCTCTGTTAAGCCTGAAACAAACAATTTACATAGATATTATATTGCATAGAAAAAATAATTTTTAATTGAATCAAGCAGTGGTGACTGTATGGGTATTTTGCAAAACGGAAAATATTGCGTAAATTTCTGAAATACGTATATTATAATCACGAGAAATAATTAGATAAGGAACAAAAGGAAAATGCTTCAACAAAATTGACATGACGCCTGTAGGTATTTCCAGTTCGTAAATATCTGCTCTGTACTTTACCTCCCTAGTACAGAATCGCGTCACACGTTATTTACTCGTTCAATGGACTCGGCAAATCCAATGCGCTCGGAATCAGATCCGATTCATTCGCTGACGCATAACTCGCCGGTATAAACAACATTTAGATATCTACCGGCAAAAGAGGACAAATTACGTAATACTCACAACGCTAAAAATTGCACAAACAATTTGAATATGATGACTCTACCAAATAAGAGCAACATCAGCGTTAGATCTTTCAATAAATTAGCAGGCAAGGTTGAAATTTGATGCTACAATTTACAATTAGGGTGTTGCTACGTTCTTTATTTCGGATGAATCAGCTATACCTAATGATGTCAAGCAATACTAAGTAGATATTTGTCTCTCGATCACTTTACTATACTGCCACTTCGATTTGCAGTAAATGAAAATGATAGAAATGACGGAAGGGACTCTGCCAAAGTTGCGAGCGAAAACTATGGGTATGATATAAAAATAAAGAGTGCTCGCTGAGAAATAAGGTCACCGGCAGGCCCGGAACCGAGTAACGGTATTCGTTACAAAGTCGCGTCAAGAATTATTTTCACGTGCAAGGCGCAGGCGGGCGCGGCGGCGTTGGCGACGGCGGCGTACCGTTAGCCGGTGGCGATGGGGCAGCGGCTAACCTCATCGCGAGACTCGTTTGCTAAGTGGGACAACGCAATTGCCTAAGGAAAGCACAATCCGTTACAGTAGCTACAAACAACAGAAGAGTCAGTGCTAACGAATGATGCAAGAGTTTTATAAAAACATTACTTAAAACCCAAGTTCTTTGTAGCAAGTTCGTAAATGTCGGGCAAGATTTCTCTAACCAAGCGGTGTTTGAGTAGACTTACTTGGCAGAACGATAGCGTAGATATCTATTACCAGTTAGACAAACGCTTGGTTTCACCATAATATAGTAGTTATCATTTAATCTGTGATATCGTTTAACGTGATTACCGCTACTTTTACATACCGGTTCCATTGACATCGCTTGATACTTAAATTCATTTGGCATCTGAATAAATTGTAGCAATTTATTTTAAAACAAGTTGTATAGATAAAATCGGTATTCACACGAATTTGTTATAGTACGCTAACCAAATTAAAAATAACAGGTAAAATAACAAAACCTATAAATAGAGATGCGCAAAACTCTAAATAAAAAGGTATAACGGTATTTACCGGTCAGTAAAGTATTCTTTGGTACCAATACCAAGGCTTATGCGACACGACTACGTAACGGGTTGCGCCTGCGTCGTCGAATGTGAAAGTTCTACACCTGTATTATCCATGCATTGAGTTACCTAGCGGCGGTAACATGGTAACTGTTTCAGACTCACTTTATTTTGACGGGGTTTCGCAAAACAATAAGTTCAACTAAAATCAAAACAATGGAAATATTAGGTACATATCTCTAATCAGTTAGTTGCTTGGAACGTCGAAGTTACATACCTCCGTTGAAAACAAGTTTACTTAGTAGCTGTAATATACGCTCAGCTAGTTTAGCTATCATTAGTAAAATCAATTAACTAAGTAAAAGGCAAATTAGGTCCAATTACCTGCCGACAATAATTACAATTTTAGGTAGACAAATGTGGCATGGAAAGTGTATAAACAGTGATTGTCGGCTTTGCAATGAGTTATTACTTATTACATGCTAATACCATTAAAAAAACTGATTGCGCGTGTTCGGACAATAGACATACAACACATACTCGCTGAGCCAAGCAATAAGAACTTGCCAACTATGTAATTAATAACGCATAACCAGCATTGCTGGCGAAAGTATTTACGATTCTAAAGCAAATTACAAGTGCGTTATCCAGATTTTCCAGTCCGGTTCAGTTTTTTTTCGATGCACTGAAGACGCTTCAATGTCTATGGCGCTTAGCGTTGCGTGGAGCGGTGGCGTGATCGACGCAAATTTCACTTTGGCGATAAAGTTATAGTTGCTTGCGTTTACGCACGGTTTGGACTCATATTTTCCTTAATACACCTAATTTGTTTTCAGTTATATAGAAAACAAGGTATTTCCTTATGGCCCTGGGAATTTTAAATCAAGTTATATTGCAAACAATACTATATAAACGTACGCACATATATTTCATCATTTATTACAAGGAAGTAAAGTTTGTTTTGAATAAATTTTTGAGTTCAATCAACAACTAAGACATATACCTTGTGAAACCTTGTTAATGAAGCGTAAACGTTGCTATTTAAAATATTTGCTTGTATCTAAACGATGTAAAGAAGTCATGGGAAGAGAAATCGGCACCCGAGCCCCTCTTACACGATACGCTAACGCTCTACACTTTATGCGTAGCATGCTTGCCTGCTCATTTTCTACATCATCTATATTTCATTGACAATCTATTTTACATTTTCAATTTATGTGCAAATTATTAACTTTAACGTTGGTAAATCAATGTTGACCAGGGAATTAATTTGATACGGATTTGTTTGTTTGAGACAACTCAGCTGGATACTGATCAAATCAGACTGATTGTTGTATATATTATTATACTAACCTTAGAATGTGACAAAGATCTGTTCCCGCCTACAGCAGTAATATACATTATTTGATATTATATTTCCAAATAAATTATACGAATAATTGACGCAGAATTGAACCCACGCGCATAAATGCGTTATTAATTCCACTAAATAACAATCGTTATTACATAAGGCGTATTTACACATTTTGAAATCTAAAATACTACATCTCAATCCTAAAGAGTAAACTATGTATTGTCATAACTATTCCTAAGAAGTATTGGGAACTGCAAAATTCATTTGCATGCCAATAGAAAACAAATTGTGATCAGTTGAACTTGATTTGCTAAGTCACTTTTTTATGTATCTTTTGTAAATCAATGTACTATTTGGAAATCGGTATCAGTTGTCTATAGTGCTATCTCCTAAAGTCTAGCAGTAAGTTTATGTTAATTGGAGATTCCATAATACGCTTGACCTCAAATCTGGATGTCTACATAATATAACCCACTCCTGTGAAGATTTAACTTTGTTGTGTTAATGCCGATTTTGATCTAAGCCGCATAATATTATCAAGTAGTTTGAACTATTTTATAATATTGAGTCATATTTTAGAGATGTTAGTTAAAACGGGAGAAGCGTAGAGACGTGTAGGTCTATCTTATAAAAAGTTAGCCCAGACTTGAAGTACTGATTGCCATACGTAATGATGACTTAAAGTCAGCGCTAACTTTTTATAAGATAGGGGGTCACAATATGTACGTGGGATACAGGTTAAAATATTATAGAAGACGAAAATGTCACCTGATTAGCTGAACATATAATAATTAACTTTTTCTATAATTTTTGCGTAGAATACATATTAGCCAGTAGGTATACAACTTAAAATGCTTTTAGAATTGTGATTTATTCTGTGAATTTAGAAGTTGGTCTCCATCCTCCTACAAGTTGGCTGCGACGGCAAGGCCCTTTGTGAGTGACCTCATTGCATTTGCCTTGGAATAGTTACATGATTTATTAAGCCTCTTATCTAAACAGCTGGCAGAATGAGGCGTGAATCTCGATGCTCTGTTTGAATTAGGACGCATCTGTTTTAATTCATTAAGCGCGAAATACCTTCGCATAATTCTCGTGGAACTTATAGGTAGGTACTTTAAATAGCTGAGTTCACCTCAATCCAGTTGAAAGCATTACCGAAGTGACTGGTAGAATAGATTTGTACCTACCTACATAATGTGTTTAGCGTCACGCATGCCGGCTGTTGCGAGCTGACTCAGTAACGCAAAATAACTTGTTTTCCAGTTTGAGGTAACAGTAACACACCGTGGCCGTTACTGCGTGGGCGATGCTCGCTCACCTACGATTACACACTGACATCCTCCCTATTCGTATGCCAAAGAAGCTACTAACAACGCATCGCTTTGTTCTTCAACTAAGGTCAAACACGATTTGGTAAACAATGAGTATAATGTAACCGCTTCATTTTTTGGTCAAAGGTGAGTCGAGATCGTGAGACTCTATTTTGGAAGTCCAAACTCAATTAACATGTTTGTTGGCGGAAATTCAGATAGTGTGAGGTGACCCTGAATTGGCTGATGCAAATCGGTGCAATGAGTAGGTAAGCTGCCTCCATCACCGCGACATATTCTTCTAAAGAGCTAGTTTAATTGCAAGTAGGTAGGCGAGGCGCGCGGGGAGCGGCCGCGCGGCACGGTGACCCACTGACCCAGAATCGCTGATATTGAACCGGTGACGACGCACAGCCCGTATTCGAAATCCGACCTCCACTAGCGTTTTCCTCTTGTTTTATTATGTTACTATCTTCTCCTTACGTTCTAACATCAGATTTTGATGTAATTTACGAAATACAAGATACTTGTCATAATAGTAATTAGATCAATTACGGGCATATTATAGCCTTAAAGTTGTACTCTGATCTTAAATGTTTAAAAAAATAATATTCAAGTTTATAATCTTAAAGGTCAAGATATATGGGAAATAGACATGCGGATGGTAGGACGAGTCGCCGAAGTAACGGTAAATGCGGCCTATTGGCAGTGCGTATGTTCGTCCGCGACTCCGCGTATAGTAGCGAACAGGTTCCCGTATCCGTTATCAACTGGTGAGTAGGGCGCGGTGGGCCGCACTCTGTTTTTGGGTCAGGCTGGGTCACGACGCCTGCGTGCTCAGCGTCCTCCTGCAAGCATGTTTGGCGTTGTCTCGATGTCCAAGAGTAGAGCGGCGAGTAAGCCGGCAAGTTTCTCAAGGTAAAACGCTCTCTTTTCTAAGCGTGGCGCGGCACCACTGCTATTATGGCATCGCGGCGAGTATCGTCGTTCCGACGGCGCGGCGATGTTGAAATTTCGACGCCGCTGCTACGTCCTTGTGCAGATTTCACGTTCAATTACGTAATGTTATTAAAGCACGATATTATTTACGTGAGCGCTATGCTGCGCGCACCCGCCTACTCGCGCCGAGCGCGGCGCCCCCGCACTCTCGGCTTGACGGAGCGTAGCATTTTACCCGTGACGTCACTGTCGCGTCGCGCCTACGCTCAATGTTCTCCGCTGACGCCTATGACGTCACCGTTTATAGAACTTTAATCACATCATTCTCTGACGTCGCCTTTTATAGATGGTTCCATCACCAATAACTGACTTTTACCATATTATACTTATAATTAACTAAGTAAACGAGCATAATATAATTGTTTAATTATGACAGGTTACCAAATCGGGATGATCTTACATATTTAATGTTATTGTTGTAGTTTTGTAAAAGTTCTTAATCTGTAGGATCTTGTTAGCTTAACATCAAAAACAATAAATGCATGTTATAGGAGTAATCGCTGTCTGTACGTACTAGATCCAGAAATAGAGCACAGTTAGGTTAGCCGGGCTGCGAATGCAGAGCGCCTAGATGAGAGGATCGCGACCCGCGCCCTGCGCTCGCCAACTGGGCCAACTAGGCCGCTAGTTGGTCCTGTGCAATCGATCAGCATAACCCAGTTACACTAATGAAGTCTCCAATACAGACCTACCGATGCCACGCGGCACATTAAAGTCACGTACTTAATTGAACAGCGAAACAGTTTGTTTCGATAGTAAATTATCTACGGTTGTCTGATTTCTCCGTGTAAATGTAGAGCTCCACGTTTTGTGCAAATATCTGTAACAAATTAAACGGTTTTGGAAGGAGAACGGCCGCAATAAAAACGCTTGCTGAATTTTGACGTGCGAATGTAGGTCACGGTTTTTTGGGGCAAGGTTGGTTGCAGTGGTGGGTAACTGTGGTAAGATTGGCCAGTAGCGGCGGCGCGGCTCGTGCTCGCGTGGCTTGCCCTGCTTCCACTGCATCCGCTTTGCAACTCGCCGTTTGTATTCACTAATCATACAAGGCCACGCCGCACCGTGCCGACTGATTGACCAGCCTAACCGCACACATCCGATTCTAATGTCTAATACATGATTGAATGTAGTTGTCCAAATACATATTGACTATGTAGTAACGCGATCAAAACCAATTGAACATTCATTATTATTTCGTAGGAGGATTTGATTAGGGGCCAACAATGTTTATGAGTCTCAAATATATTTTATTTATACACATTAGTGACCAAGCGTAGATATTTGCGTATATCTTATTATAGCTAGGAAGCCATCACGTGCGAGTAAATAGAAACCTACCCACGCATCTGTTTGCTGTAGTTCTCAGCTTCAGCATAAAATAGAAGTTAGTGGGTGCCGGTTTAATCGAATCGCAGAGCACTAAAGGTCAGCGCTTAACCTATACCAATGTCCGCTTAAAAGCTTTCAACGCGCAATTTTTCATTTTACGGCATTTCGTAACGTTGCACTATTGCAGTTAGTTGTGTCAAAATAAGCAATTAAAATCGCTACTCAAAAACATTGTACTATCATAAGCTACAATGTATAAAACATAAACAAGGCGACCCTTTTGTCCAGCAAGATTGTTAATTCTCGCCATAGTGCGACATCGTTAGTAATTTATCTTAAATAAATATAATAATGAGCTTTATTGAGGACACAGATACGGATAACAAAAATAAATAGTTACAAAAAGAGCTGTCCTACAATCGTATTGTATTCATCCAATTTATAGTTAGTAGTAACTTATTGCTCTATGACTATGTTGACCCATTTATTAGTAGGTACACAATACAAACGATCGCTCTCAACCGAATCGCTTATGCATGCCTTTATGTAGACACTACGTGACTCCTAAGTGCAAGCTTCTTGCATAACTAATGAAGGTAAAATCGGCGTAGATGATACCTTGTTAAAGCAAGCTTGGTTATGCGAAATTTCTACGGTCTACGAGAGGTCTACGACAATTCGTATTCGTTCGACTTGTGTCCTTTTCAATAGATAAAAGTAAATTTTGTGTCGATTTCACTCCATTTAGGACCCGTATTACGAGTTGTAGAGTCGTGCTACTCGTGCTTAAAGTCATGGGATATAGATAATCATAAACTCATCATAATCCAATTCCTAGAAAGTAAAGCTAACTGCGACTTGTTGCGACCTGTTGTAATGTGTGATGCACAAAGCGTATGATCATGATTCTAACCAAAAGGTGTTTGAACGAATAATTTGACGCGCGATCGTTAAATTATAAAACGGTGTCTTTGATCTCAACTGATCCATTAAACCCCACCGCCTACGCCTTCACAAAAGGTTTAAGCTCAGCTCCTGTCATTGACTCTGATATCCTGCAGACAAATCTGCACAAGTATGTTGTTTAAAAATACACTAATTTTGCAAAAAAAGACAAAGAAAAAAAAAACTAGAGTTTTATTTAGCAAGTGAAGCCTTTTTCATAACTTTTCTGTGGGACGTAGATCGCATCGGTTGACGAGAAAAATAGATTCAGTTTCAACACAAAGAAGATGTTACAGTGTAAATAATCCATTTTGCGCGGCCCTGGGCGCCCTGACAGCTTTGATGCGCAGCAGAGCGAACGTTTTCGCAATAAGCACCTAGAACACCGACATTGTAGAGACAAACCACGATCACGAAACGCCTATCAAATTCCATTAAGTTAGCTTCAACTACTGCGTTTAAGTTTGTTGCTTCAATATTTACCACACATAAAGTGTCAAGACACAGGTGTAAATACTGTGAACCTAGGTGTACGAATCGTATACCGACACTCCGCATTCTGCTATATTTATCCAGTTGAAACTGAAGCCAGCTTTATTTATAACCAAAAACAAAGAGATGGAACGACATTCTTTTGTCCGTTATAATGACTTCAAATTACCAAATGACAATGGCCCTAATGACAGTTATCTTCATTTTACAATTTTATGGAACTACAAATTAAACTTTTAGAAATTAATAGGTAAATAATGTGTTAATAATAAGTACTTACTAATGTTAGTAAACCTGTTGTAATATCAAGCAACAATGTGAGATATTACATCTCATCTATACATCTATGTTAGTGACGTGACAATACAAATATCGGTGCTGCATTACCGCTGCGTGCCAAAGTCACTTGGTGACTTTCACTGGCATTTCAAAGCGGCCGTTTCGCCATCGAATAAAGCAATTGTGCAATGGCTGTCGCTTTTTACATAACGTGTTGGGTCCGAGAAGCGTTAGGTAGATACCGTAATAGAAATACTGCAAAATCTATAGAATTTTGAATTGTAAATCGATTTGTAATTATATTTTGTGATTTTTTTATGACAATATAATAGTGCTCATGAAGTTCTTAGTGCTCTAATTCTTGAAATGATAGATAAGCCCTCATTGGCCAAGCTGCATTTTTAGAAAGGGAATATAATTCAAGTAATTGCAAAACACTGCCATAAAAAATAAAGTACTAAAAGACAAAAAATGGATCATTTAACGATAACTTATCTCATTATCCAAGAACTTAGACAAAAACCAGTCATTATAAATACATAATTAACGAAAAGCGAATGTGTGCCAGACAATGATCAGTGCGATGCTCATTACAGCAACTTTCATTGTTCCGGTGCGAGTGAGGGGCCGACGTCAATCGTCTCATGTCAGCAGCCTGCCACACTTGCACGAAATCATGTAAAAGTGAAAGTATGATGTGATCAACTAGGTACTCCACGATCAACCGCTATTACAACTGCATACGGACCTACGGTATTTTTAACACAAAACATATATACTGTCAAACAATTTTCTTCAACCGCTTTTTCAATAATAGGAAACTTTGAAATAATCAAATAAGTTTTTAACCTAAATTATTTTCGCGTACATATTTAGGTCAACCTAAATCTAAAAGGGACATTTATATAATATCAAAAATGATTAAGTTAAAGATTAAGCCTAACAATTAAACAGAATGAGGCCACTGATTATGCGAGTTAGCTAAGGAGGTTAAATACTAGCCATTAAGGCAAATTAAGGTTTTGTAAGTAGACTAGATAGAAAAGATGTGCACTGTACTACGCCTAAATTGAAAATACATTATTTTAATAAAGATGTTGTTTTTATGACACCGTGTTCAAATAAGCCGGTCATGAATGTTACTACCGTCAATAAACTCACTGTAACCAGCCAAGAAACAATCATCACCTTAAACTAGCGCTAAACAATACAATACAAGGTTGCTGACGTAATAACAAAGCTGTAGGCATGTAACTTGTCAATCACGCGAAGTTGCAGAAGGAAGCTAGCGAAAAGGCAGCCAATGTCGACTGCTCTCATAATTGACCGAGAGAGCGACCGCGATCTGCACAGCCCAACCGGTGTGATATGTATTACATATGCGTCATGCGCACGAGTTTCATAAGCCTTTCAAGTTCACACTGCTATGTTTATAGCATCATAACCGGAATCGATTTTAAGGTCCGTTAATTTAATTTATTATCAATGTGCAATTTTCTTCTTTCATATATTTAAGATTGTAGTACTTTTACTCGGATCATAATTTATGCAGAAGTATCAAAAACTAGTTGATTAGTTAAGTACTTACATTAGATTCATGAGCTAGATTTTGTGCTGAAACGACTATGCTAATAACATAATAATATTCTACATATTAAGTAGGTACCTTACATTCAACCTAGATGAAATTATTCGTACACAGAAGGCCTGACCTTTATTAAACATGACATGTTATGCGGAAAGGCTGTGCTTTATTTCCACACACTGATGCAAAATTATAAACACGTTCTTGCTAATGTGCTACATTGAGACTGAACCAGTTTGCTTCCACCAAACAGCTACTTAGCGGTATGCCTTTCCTGTTCTGAGTTGGACATTAGCCACATTTGGAATTTGCTACAATTTATAACTTAATATCACTGTAACCGGTCATTTGGAAAACTAAATCGGTGAACGGCTGTGTTAGGTTGCGAGCGCTGGGTATATGGAGCAGCGCACAAAGTGCCGAGTCCCTGACACGGCTTGCAACTCGCTCCATTTCCACCCAGCCTGACGTCATGTCCACCCAACCACGGACCGCTTCGAAGGTCGCTCTATATTGATCTCCGGCCATTGTTGCCATGCATGAATATACACCAAATTGCACATACCGATATAGAAATATGTATAACGTTGACGCAAGGTCTTTGTCGAAATGGCGATAAGTGTGTCACTAGCACAACCGTACAAACGGCTTTGATATCTTAGCTTGTAATTTGTACGATCCATTATATACTACATGTATAAATAAATTGCATTTATTTCAAACATTTACCTATTTCAAGCTATTTTTCTATTGTCTCCAGGCACCTATTGAGCTGAAGAAGCGATTGGATGAAATAAGACTATTGGAGTCCCGCAAGTCTGCCAGGCTTGCAGACGTCGACACAGATTTCGCCAGGCTTGCGGACATGGCCGGCGATCGTCGTCGTGCCTCCGCCACCATCGAAGTACCACCAGCACCCGTAACACATCAAATACAAGGGTAAGTCTACATCCAAAGCAAGCATAGTGTGAAGGCCAAAACGGATTGAACTAACTCTTCATATATCACCTGCAAAATAAGGGCAATAAAGTCACGAATACCGGTAAAACTTAAAGCCAGAAGAATAGTGGGCTTAATTAACAAATATCATTGCTATTTCGCCTTGAGCTAGTGGCTCACCTCGCCGCGAGCTCGAAGGAAGGCCATCGCATTTCTAATGCCCGCTCGCTGCCTTGCAAAACCTATCTGGAATCTACCAACTCGTTTGCCACATCTACAGGAAATAGGACATCAGTTCTGCTTTGACAAAGTAAACCGATCTCAATAGACCTCACATCATTAATAGAAGTGGTACTGCTTGTCCCCGTGACTATCGCTACTTACAACAACCAGAGCTTTCAGGGTAGAATTGTTGTAGGTATTCTGAACATTAGAACGCAAAGCCTCCTCTCACTTGAAGCGGTATGTATTGCGGCTGTTACCTTGTAGGTAGGAGTAATCGCTCACGAGTGTGCACTGTGTGCATCGGGCGAAGTGGGGCCGGGCGCGGGTGAGCGTTGCGAAACGCGCACCGAGCACGTTAGAAACTGGATGGAAGTGTTAGCGCGGAGTACGGGCGTGTCCTTGTCACACTTGCCTACATTCTGCGGCCGGAGCCCACCGCCCGCGCCGCTCTCCCCTCTCTGTGCCTATAACAGGGACAGACAATGCAACATTGCTGTGAGAACTATTAAAAAATCCAGCAGATACAGTAGACAATTTGCCATAGACCTGACATACAAATCCAAGAGCGCCTGATGAAACATCTGAATAAGATGGGAACCTTCTCACCCAGTTCTTTTACATTACAAAGAGTAATATGTTCGCTGATCACAAATAATGTCACAGATGATAAAATGAAACGTAATGTGTTAGAACCGGAACAAATGGCATCAAGTGGCAGAGACGTGACGCCTGTCGACGCTGCAGTTTCACTTTTCATCGTGATCACGCCGAGGTGAGAGGCGAGGCCTCCGCTCACGGTCCAAATTTCACAACAACCAACGAAACAGACGCTTGAAGGAGCTATCTGCTTTCAGATCGCAGCGTATACCTACATCGCTAATTTAACGTTACACACTTTCTAATTTGACGATGTAAACGGTTATAATCTCCTTTTAGATACGAAAAGAAGCTGAAATATTAAACTGTACTTTATTCACGTAGAGTGAATAAAGTACTAGTACTAGTAACTCTATCGGTACATTTATAAAAACTCACGCGGTCTAAGTTTCTGTAGCATAATTTAGTTGTGAAATCAGGACCCAAGGGTTGTAGTGCGAAGGTTTTCGGATAGAGCAAAGATACTCCGAAACTTAATAATATTCGACGAATTATGTTAAATTGTACGAAAATTCTAAACATGTTTTGCAGAAGTTTGGTCGTTTATTTTTGATCACAGGTTGTTATTTTTATTGAGACAATGACACAAGAATGTCGAGATGAAAAAGATGAACCTTGGATCCATTTAACAAAAACAAGGCAAGACTTCTTAAGCGCTGAGAAGCTTTCTTGGATATAGCTCCGATAGAGATTCAATCGAGGCGATTGGAACAAATTTCGCAATCACGAGGCCGGACCATAGCAAAGTGAAAGTTCGCAAAGTATTCGTTTTCTTTTAGCTGTATGCTTGCCAAGTAACGTAATTTTAATCAATCCATTTAAATGAGGAAACGGATTTCTTTAAATTCTATGCTAGTTTTACATCGTTAGCTCAAGGTTTAGTTTCTAACATATTTCGATAGGACCATGAATCAACCAAATTCAAAGATGGCGTCGCATTCGGCTGGTACTTGGCGCGGCCGCCATGTGACACGGTGACCTAGTTTCGAAATGGAACGGCACACACACTAGAAAAATACCGCATACAATGATATCCGCGAACGCCACACCAAAGTAACACCTAATTTGGGTAATCAATTGAACTTGCGTAAATAGAACAAAATTGAAATGTTTCCATTTGGATGAGAAGGAGATTATAAAGAGCTTCAATGAAGTAAAGATATACGTGAATGGATTCCAAATAGATCAGCGAGGCATCATCCTGTCGGGCAGTAGGGCAGCTTCGCGGCTCGCATTTTGATGTTGCAAACAGCTAGCAACACCTTTGAGACTTTTATCAATAAGTCAGTGTCAGCGCCTATCGCAAATCTACTAACTCAGAAGATTGATTAGATTCAAGCATATCAGATCAGCATTATTCATTTGTAATTTAAATGACAATAAATAACTAGATAGATAACGCATCTTCAGCTTGTAGAATTATGTTTGGTATGTGTAGAATAACTAATCCATCGATGGATCCTTATATGATGAACATTTAGATATTCGGATCTCGGTTAGGGACTGATTATTGGCTGCAAACTTTTGTATGATAATGAGCTATTTCAGTGTCACGGACGGCCACGGATAATGATACCTTATACATACATTTAATGTGATTCAGTTAGTCGAATATGATTTCGACTACTTAACTGAATCAATCACGTTCATAAAACGAGAGCGAATATTGCGGACAGCGTAAGTAAACTATTTAGAAGCATGAAAGTAAATAAAGTTAAAAGACATTGAATTACATTCGGCATGCGTTTGCGCAACATGCAAAGAGAAGGCGCGCGGTGCGACGTCGACGGGCCGGCCGCAGGCGGTGGTGGGGTGCCACTTTCTCGCTGAGTATACGTTTGCTTTCGTTGGCGCTATAGAGGCCCGTTATCTCATTTGGCAGGTGCCGCTACCTTGGGAAAGTGTTACAAAAATGGCATCAAGATTATGCAACGGTTTAACAATGTTTAAAACTCTATCAGCACTCAAATGAGTTGAAAGTTTTGATGTATAATTTGGACACGCCAAAAAGAATTTGGCATTGAACAAAGGACTGCGATGCGTGCACGTCATTTACCAGGAACGATTACTCACTGACCGCCCATCTGACTTTGCGCCGACCTACCTGCAGGTTATTCCACCGATTTACGGGAACAAAAACTGTTGAACGCCAATTATTCTTCAATTTTCAGAGAACTGAGTCGTGTTGTATGATAATTGCTGTTTCATTGTGTTCGTACAAGTACGTCACGGTATGACAAGTTCTAATACGAGTGTATGCCCTGGCCGCACCACCGACCGCCAGGACTCATTTTAGGTCACCTCAACCTATTACTTACACTGTATGGTGCTTTTTTTATAGACGTGAAACCGTTTATTTAAAATTGCAATAAATGGTAGAACTAATACGCTAGGCATGGCTCGTATTAGGAGTTTAAAATGTCAAGAACAGGTTAAATTAATTAAAAAATGTCCGTGACCATGGCTTGGCATAGCTACGTGGAATATTAAAACCAGTACAAATAAGTGTTTTTGTTCCTTATATCAATACCGGCTAACAGCTAGAAGTCAAAAGAGCAAAATGATGTCACACAGCACACGGAAGGCGTCGGGTTCGTGGTATTCAGTGAGCTCAATTACAACAAACCTCAGTGTTTCTAGCGCAAAAAGTGCTCCCGACCTACGTCAACGTAGCGAAAAATATATTAGATCCGAGTCCGAAGCGAACAAAACGACAATCACCAGCATTGACAAACAACTTGCACGAACAATGACTGCTGAAGGTCTTCAGTTTATTTTTCAAATTCATTATCATAATATGACATTGAGTCGACGAGGAAGCGTTCGTACACATTATGTAATGCCGACAGTTGGAAATACTGATGTAAATTCTTGAGCTATTAGCGGCAGTTCTCGTTTAAAACGAATCACGTTTAGGTATAATGTTTGTGAAACTACGTCTACATCTTATCTTCGCTACGTCCGCAAGTTACGTAAGTCGTGGATGGAATGTTTGCAGTGAGATTTTACGATGACTACGCTACATTACATTAAATGACGCCGTGTATGCACGGAGCGTGGTGTAAAAGAAAATCTACGAAAGCGAACGCAGTGAAGAGAAATCGCCAATAGGTTCCGTTTGCTTCGACCATATTGGGACCATCAAGAATGAGCACATAATTTGCTGTGATGAGGATAATTCATAAACTACGGTATTATTAAGTACATTAACATTTGACTTTGGAAAGCAATCAAAAATCTGATATTTATACACTGCTAAATACGGGTTGCACAATAAGCCAATATTGTTTAATATGAATAAGTAAATAAAAAAAAGCACGCTTTATTACCAAAAAAAATAATATTGCAGATAATAAAACTTTTTTGCAATGTGTATACAATGTAGTGTTTCGAAGCCGGCAATGAGCGGCAAGGCCGTTCTCAATGTTACGCGAGTAGTATACCTACGCCGCAGCAGCGTGTGGCAAGTGTGTGCTCAGCCGCTACTGCGCCGCGCCGCCCGCCGCCCGCCGCGCCGCGACCACGCGCCGGCCAGTGACCGTGGCGAAACATTATTATTATCCCTACACAGCATCATCAGATGCTGTTTTAAATGTAAAAAGCTCAGCGGCGGCCCACTGATAAAACTAAGACGTCGACGTTGTCTTCCAAACTGACGTCAGTACACTCCTGACAAAGTAGCCAATTCAATTTTGTTATCAATTTAAATGAGCAAATCGACTGCAACGTAGGTATGCCGCGCGTTACGTCAGCAGCGCTGTGTTACGTCACGACGCTATTTGTGCGGCCGGCGTTTGGCGAGGCGGCGCGGCGCGGCGCGGCGGTGCTGACGGCCGGGCCGGCCGGCAACCAAAGCATCATCCCCATTATCGCGAACAAAAAGCAAAGTCACCTCCGAGAGCCAAGACGTCCGTCCATTGGCACTCAGAAACGACCTCGCCAGTCTATGGACATTATACTATACTTACTTAGAATTTGCAACCACTGATCAGTGGTAATGATTTCCATTCTAAGTCGCTCTACAATAGTATAAGAACAGTTCAGCGACTGAGCGTATCTTTTCAATCGATGCATAATGTATTAGAGCCCGAAGCAAAACGATTTGGTTAACAGGACACCGCGTCCGGTCATGCAAACGCTTGAAACGGAACATTTCGTGTGTAAATCGGTGATTAACCTGTTAATATATTAAAATGAATATCTATTGTTGCGATGCAGATGGTAAGAGTGAATAGACGACCTGCGTACTACACCGGTAGGTACATAATTATCATGTACCTATTTATTTGAGATCGGATAACGAACCCGGTGGAAGGTCAAAGCGGGGTGAATACACCTTGTATCTAGGGTGCGTTCGTAGGTCGACTGTTGTGTAGCGTTTTTTAAATTTATTCAGATTTCTGGTCGGCCGCCTCGCAAAATGAACACTAATTTGTTACATTGCAAGTTTATATCGCTTGGTCAAAAGCCAAATGAAACGCGTTTAACGTTATTTATTGAAATCCAACAATAACTGGTTTTCGCTACTTGATATTTAAATGTGTATGTTTACTTATTTTCTGTACACACATTGTACAGAAAATTGTATAAATAACGATGACTTTTATGTGGTTTAAACGAGGTAGATTTTATAGTTGTAGGTAGGCTAGACTAGGCATCAGGCGGCGCGGCGCGAGGCAGCTGAGGTGGGTTCAATCCCGGTCTCCCGAACATTGACTACGAGTTGAATCGGGTTCAAAGCCTGTGCGTGTCGTCACACCCTCGGTCATTGCATGCCGTACGGTTTCTTTACATTACAGAAACGCATCGATAATCAACTTAGATAAAGGATCACTTGAAATATAATACATATCTATGTATTGAACGTATTGTTCACATTATTTGTTATGTTTAACAACAATATTACTTACGTAGATTATATTCTTTTACAACCTTATTTACATTTAGTTTTCGATAAAAATAAACTATTGAAAACAAATGAGTACATTGAATTCGACAATATCTCAATTTGAATGTTTCATGAAAGTCATATGAAGATGGGTCATTGAAATCAGTAGCGCGTTGAAATCATTTGTACTTATAAGCAAACAAATACTAAATCATATATTTTTGAAACCCTCCAAATAGCCTCCAAATTTAAAGTTCTTAAAAAGCAAATACTTAATTGCGGAATACCTAAGTAAATAAATACTCAGAAATTGGATGGCTAAGCGCCTAGACTAGACTATTCATAACCTGTACTGGGGTAGGTCGTTCAACAAACTCGCGAGTTGAACGAACCTCCTTGTAGAAGGTGGTAGGTACAGGGTGATCGCTCCGGGCACAGCCTTCGTCCTTATGTGACTTGTAAGAATGACTGGCTTTAGGTCGCCGCCGGTTATGCAATAGCCTGACGAACCCTCCCCGGGATCCACCACCCTTCGTTCTCCGACCCGAGCCTAAAACTTTATACCTCAGGGTGAACAAACGAATTTAGACCTAGTCTAGACTTGTTGATTGCGTCACATTTTCTTGAGAGGCTTTTAATCTACTCAAATATTGGTAAAACTTTGTCATTCTTCTTCTATTTCGTCGAATAAACATACTTGTTGGTCCATGACAGCGTTTATTTATTGACTAAGAACTGAGTTAAAAAGCCAAACTAAATTCATTACTGATTGTTCTTGGAAAGGTTGATAATGCGTTCTTCGAAATATCGATCGCCCTGTCTGGCAACCACAGTATTCCCGGTTTCCACTAAGCGATTTCCACGTAACCCTAAAATTACCTTATTTTAGCTAAAATGAATGTACCTCAGGTAGTTGCGTACATTTTCTACTTAATTTGATACAAATGAGAGGTATTCTGTTCGCACTGTTTCTAACTGTTGGTAATGAACAATAGCCGTAGCGTTGCTGATGCATATTTCTGTTGCAGCTCCCGCAAGAGAGGACCGAGCAGCACCTGCGACCTGGGCTACGGGGAGCCAAACGACCAGATGAACGAGTGCAACGCAGCCCTCGTCCTGATGTCTCTCAGCTGTTCTCCCAACTCGCCACGCCCCAGTAAGTCTACCCGAAAACATTATCTCTACTGTTTTCGACTTTTTGTCACGAAAATCTGCAACAAGAATCGAAATATGTTCACAGTTTTATATGGATTTCTATTACTGTACTATAATACTAACAAAAAAACGCTGAATCTTGGTGTTGTGTAGAATATCGGTGACTTTAAATTCTTGGAACCATTCAACTGTTCCTCGAACAGAGAGCAGTAGTACCACCGCCAGTGTTTGTTAACACCGTCTTGCCATACTATTAGTCTGTAAACTACTTTACCCAGTGGTAGCTTGCCTTACATTATTCAAATAACTTAACTCATTCCAAGCTTCGTCATTTTGTTGCATTAATGTTACAATACCTGTCTGGGATTTAATTGCTGTAACGCTAAGGGAATGCATTTTATTAAAACAGCGGTCCACTGATGGTTGTGTTAAATCTGCAAAATGTGGATAGCGTCTAGACGACGTCTAGACAGAGTCTAGACAGGTATTTGGCGTAACACTGTTCTCATGATGAGCACCAACGAAATGCCCTCTCGACAAGCGTATTTGAAGCAATTCACTTCTATTTTGTATTTGATTATACTGTAATCATTATGCATTCTGTGGTAATATAAACTTTCTCAGAACATTTCAGACATGAAGTTCGTACTTGCCTTAAAATAATTAGAGCTGTAAGTCTTGTATCGCGTGGTCAAGTAGTCACCTGCATTCAGGCATGGTATTTTTCCGTGGGCGTCGACTAAACATTAGAAGCAGTAGATATAAATAAACAATTATTAAGAGTAACGTCTTCCTTGAATTAATCATTGGTCTAATTTAGATCCAAGTGCCCTGGCAATTACGCAATAGTAATGCAGAGCTGTGCCTCCATAAAACTTTACGATTCCTCTTGAGAAGTGCGACTGTTGAATCTACATACACATGTGTGCTAGAAAATAGCCAGCTCCATCTCAGTGAAAGTGGTCTGTAGTTCCGCTTCGATATTCATAGCATTTAATTCATATAAGTTCATTATTTTGGTGGAAATAATTCAAACTTACTGTTTATAAACCGTGCACCGACAGTAATTTGAATAACCGCTTTCTTACTTTCAGTTTTAATAACTTTCGGAAACAATGACAACATTAATTCTGCAGGCGAATACAACTAATTCTATAGAGAAACCTACCAAAGGAAGTTATAAAGTTGGGTATGGTGATTTCTAAAGATGCTGTTACGTAACAATAGGTACTGTGAAACTTTGCCGAATTTCAACCAAATCGATACAAAACTGGTCTTGACTTTACAGTGCTTTTGGAGAGCTTCGTATTGAGTGGAATTTTTTGTTGATAGGTGCTGGTTGGGGTGGTCGTTCGTCTGTGTCTCCTGGAGCCAGCAGCAGCTCAGGCTCGTCATGGCGCTCCGGCACTCCGTCGCCGCCGCCAGCCTCCTCCTCCTTCAGCGACGAAGGCATCGCTATGGACTACGAGGACCTACACCCGCGCAAGAAGCGGGTAAGTCTATTTGTACGTACACCTGCACACTTATACAATACCTACTTAATAAAAACTTGAAAGGAATACCTGCAATTAAATGCGTGAGATGCAGAGACTGATCTACTCGGAGTGACTTGATTTCAGGAAAGTTTATTTTTTTTGCACTTCTGGCATAAAAGGAGCAGCTGACATTATATAGAGATTTGAAGGTTGGATCCTAGGTCAAGACAGATGGCGTGGAATATTGTGTACATATCTACATATTAGAAGAACAACACCCGTGCAAAATTCCTAATGCTCTGCAAGGTTATATACACAACAAAAACGCGGAAACTGAGGAGTTTCCAGCAAAAAGTCTAAACAAAGACCTTTATGGAAATTCGTAGTGGATACAATAATGACTAACAATTTATGTAATCGTTCTAGCGTGCTTCGATGTAAGCAGGAGATAGTAATTAGATTTGAATTGTAAAAAATGTTCCTTACGGCACGTGGCCGGTCAGAACTTCAATTAGACCGTGACACACTTATCATCGCTTTCGTATTACTGTGGTGTGCTCAACTGACTACCATATTTGCATCCAGTAGTTTTCCGTTTTTGTTCCCTTGGCCTTTTAAGTAATTCTATTATGAGTACACATGGAACCGCTTTTCCGTAGACAAAGTAACCACACAACCTGATTTCATACCACATTGTATCATAGTAGATGGTGAATATTCAGTGGAATATAACACGAGTATATACTAACAATTATTGAAACATATAACCCTGGACTTCAACTGCTTTGTCTGATGGTGACCCTAATAGCTCTTTGTGACGCATGCATGACTCAATCCACAGATGCACTTCAAATCGCTGTGGTGGCATTTAGCTCATAATCTATTGTGTTGTAAACTTGCAACCGGTAATTACGTATCAGTTTCCTTTGTTCAATTTCCTTCTGAGATAAATCATTAAGTTGCCTTCGGCGAGATATTTCTAGAATGGTCGTTTGGTGCAACTTTCTCTCGCAACAGGTGTTCGTTGGTAATACCCGCGCACGTCCCGCTGAATACCATTACATCACGACTCGGACTACCTAATGCAGGATATCTAATAGCTACTTAAACTACTTACATTAAAATTCTTTATTCACAAACAAACTTACGACTATACAGTATTTACAAAATGTACATTGTCATATAAAATACATAAGAAACAGTTGAGCTATCTACAGACTGTTGCAAACGATCTATAGATAGTTCAACTGATCCAAATCAGTACCAATCGGAAGCGTGCCCAAGATACTGGCTGCATTGCCGCGCTGAATAGCATTACATTAATACATTAGGATATGGTTTCATAAAAGAGCGCTGAGTTCGTATAGACCTGTAGGAACCAACTCTAACGAAGTACAATGCAGTTTTGTAATTAAAACCAACCATTATTTTGTTATACCTGTTCGCAAGTCGTGATCAGAGATAAAGAGTCACTGACATATTGCATTTTATTGGCAGCAAGTAGTATGTTTACGTAAAGATAGATGTTTGCGCGTGTCAATAATAATAAATTTTCCACTTTGTATATATTGCAGCTTTTTAAACAAAAACGTCTACTATTCTATACTATGATAGTTGTTACAAATGCGCTTAATTATCATTTGTTGTGAACAATGCCAGAGTTTAATAAACTTGGATTTGTAAATGCAATGTGTTTTGTACCTATAGCATATGCAAATTACGGTACCTTTACTTACTATAACATTTACATAAAGTACTCAATACAGTAAGTAAAAAATAATTTGATTAGTACAACTAGTAGCTGGTAGAGAATGCTTATGCTATTATGTCCTTTGTATTGTTTTATTTCTGTGCAATATATTTTTTTTAATAATAAATAAACAATATAATATAATAATTTAAATATCGGAACTTGCTCTCGCTAAAACACAGATAAATAGCATTAACGCGTGCGCACATAACATTATGATTTACGATCCACGTGCGCAGTTCACTGTGTCGTACAATGTCAAGGCGCAGTGGCCGGTTATGCAACACCATTGTAAAATTGACATAAATGTGTTTATTGCCGCGCGAGCTATCGACAACCACGGTACAACACCAGAGTGCTTAGTCTGAGGTTTCATTTTAAAACTCTAACTCTCGAGCTGAGAGTCGTCTCTCGGATATCCATACAAAGGGCTAAGTCCGAGGTTGCACTTTAAAACTCCCAACTCTCGAGCCGACAGTCGTCTCTCGGATGTCCTTATATTTTTGTATGGATATCTGAGAGACGACCCTCGGCTCGTGAGTAGGGAGTTTTGAAAGTGCAACCTCGGACTAAGCACTCAGAAAAAAAGATCCGAGAGACGACTCTCGGCTCGAGAGTAGGAAGTTTTAAAATGCACTAAGCACTCTGATATTATTATGGCACCGTTCGTTACGCATTAGCTAGTCACACGTTCACCTCATGATAGTTAAAATGAAACAGGTTTGTTTTAAATATCACGGACACGTTCTGGATAGAAGTTGACACCTCTGTCGCTGAGTGACACTAGAGCGGTATTTATAGTAGTTAATAACTATTCGCTGTTGCGTAGTGAGAACGGCGAGTGTTGTTGTGTGTCACGCCTACACTAGTCGCTCGGCCCTACCGGCCATGAAAATCAATTGGATCCTTCATATTCATTTAGCAACGTTATTTATGTTTGAACTAAACAAATATTTGGAACAACCAAGTATAAATAAGTCTTTATTTATATTACTTTCGAAAGTTTTAAAAACATCATAAAATATCACTTTGTACGTCACATATTATCGCCGTGTAAATACCGTGTGGGTAAACCACACCACTAATGGCATAATTTACCCGTAATGTTCTCCAACCGTTAAACTTTAATATACATTCTCCGGTTTTTGTGAATGACACACAGAAGCTGTGAAATAACAACTTGCCAGTACCTATTGTGTTGTGTTGGCAAGCCCACGCGTGGGCTATTTTATGTAATGTTTGAATAGATGTAACCTTGTACACGTTGGGATGGCGGCCACGCTTGCGGTGCCGATGTGGGTGGGCGGACCAGAGACGCTTCTCTAGGTCTTATTACTGCTACTTTTATATACCGGTTCAACTGATATCTACGCGGAACTGGTACATATTCGGTATCGGGTACAAATCTAGGAATAGTTCAATTGCATTTATTCAATAAAATCACAAGGATCGCTTTGAAACGTCTTACATACTAGATGATCGTAGCCTGGTATAAAAAAATATTTCTTTATGGAAAAAACCGGTATTGTTAAAAAATCTTAGTTATCAATAAATTCATAATTTCAACCTTGAAATAATTATATCGGTATTTGTATCTAGAATACGTTGAAACACACGGATCAAAATAAAAAAAATACGTTACTTACCGCTACATAATGCTACTTTTGTTACCACTAGCCTTGCTCTCGATACAGTTATACATATTACGTAATACGTATTTACGAGTGCAAAGGTAGAGTGCTAGACTAATCGAATATGAAAGATCTACAGAATACTCGAAGTTCAGCTACGAGACTAAAATGCTCTACAAGTGCTACGAAAGTGCTACGAGTGCTACGATCGACGTAGCATACAGTTTATTTAAGAGTGAGACCGTAGACTGATTTTATTATTATATCAAGTCAATACAAAAAAAATAATATCGGTAGTTTTAGTATTGATGTTATAATGGGTATGATTTTATAGATAAAAAGGAAAAATGATTAAAAACCTAACAATAAATCAATATTATGTATTTTTGCACTACATGCCATTTAGAAGACAACAACACAAACATAACATACTAACTAATTATTACAATAAAACAAAGAAATAGCTACTTGTGTATTCCTTTGTTTTATATTTACAACAAACAGTTCAGATACCTACATTTTAAATACCTACTCGTATTTTTATCATAGATTAAGGGCCGGTTTCTCCAACGATGATCAACGAAAAAATCAAATAACAATGTGTCAAAACTCTGATCAATCGTGATTTGGTTTTCTCGAACTCTTGTCAACTGCGAAATATTGAACACCAGATTACTTGACATTAAACGAAGCAAGCAATCAAAAATGCCATGTAAAATCCAAATTTGAGTTTCTCGAAGGATGATTAGGGTAGAATGCGTGGTAAAACCGTTGTCAACTTGGCATGTCAACTAATCTAAAAAATCGAGCGATTAGCGGCTGTTCAATTGTAATCGCGACGAATTGTTGAATATATTTTCGAAGTTTTTATTATGTTTTTCGCTAATTCTGAAGATTTTAATATACAAGACGGACTCCGATATGAGATGCCCTAATATTACGACCTGTGATGAGTTTTATTACGTTTTTTTTTATACGTCCTGCATTTTCTGTGATGACTATTTCTTCGAAGATAATTTATGGGCAATGATATGAATTTATTACATATTGAGGTAATAATAGATCAGAAAAATAATTCAGGTAATAACAAAAACATAAGTAGGTACCTATAATATTATGTGATAACCTAGATTTATTAATCTCATAATCAACATAACGTTGTTTTAGATCATGTTTCTGAGTTCAAATAGCGAGAAAGGAAGCACTATTATGTAATAATACTTGAATCTTGTGGTTTAACACATAATAATTGCTTTCTAGCATGAAGATGCTATTGAATATTTGCTGAAGAAAAAATGGCAGTGAATGTGGCGGACAATGTTAATGATACTTCAGTGTGCTCCTATAATATCATTATATGTAGTAAGGTGAGATTATATATTTTATTGTACCTAATTCCAATTAAAGAATCATCATCTTAACAGCATGTACTATATACTGACTAACCCTCAGCGGGTTAGTGATATGACACAGGCTCAGTACATTTCTAGTTATATTATTTATGAGCCTTTTCCAACCACAGAATTTATAATAAAAATTATAACATAGAAACCCTAATTGAAGTAACCTCATTAAAATAAAACAATCATTAAAATATTACATTTATTTTATTTTTGTCTCATTATTTGTAAAAATACACCGAAGCAAACTGTTTGGGAGTATTATTACTTTGTGTTTTTGAGTTCAACTATTTTCATTTTAAATTTTTCTCATTCCAGGTATGCATGTTGCAGGCATCTTTCTGCCAAACTGGAGAAGACTGTACTGTGTAGCTTCATTATCCTGCGAGACATATTGCCTTTTTATCTGTAATAAAGAAGTTTAAACATATTGAATAATCATTTGCACTAATTTATAGAACCATATTTTATAGGATAATATACAATAAGGGCATAGACTTCACCACCCTGATAACATTCTTGGATTAATTTCAGTGTATTTTCATCTGAAATATATTTTACTTGTCGAGTAAATAGGTAATATAATTCCATGTAGGGATGTACCGATGTGTGCGTAGTATAGTAATGAATACGAATAGTAAAATTGTATCTACACTGTAGTTTGAAAGATTTTACTTACCAATATCATAATAATATCAGGAAGCGCTGTCTCAACTATTTCAATTGTTATTGAGGACCCATTTTAGTAGTACTTTTCTGGAGTACCTTTAGCTCCAACGACATGAAGTAAGAATGGTTTTATTGTGTTGATTTATTTCTGAAAATAGATAAACACATTGCAACAAGTCACTAAATTGTAAATGGCACGTAAAGAGAATTAGCACGGTATAATTATACTTAGATATCGATTATGTTCTTCATAGGACTTTTATCCCTCTAATTCTAATTCTAATTCTTGTTGGGGGAATAAGATCTGCACTGACGTCCCGCAATGGGGTGTATTGTGCATTATCCCCCTGCTAACCTCACCCCAGCCAGCCCAACTCCTTAAAGTAGCGGAGAAGGACTTTGGGTTGGTGGCAGCATTGTTCTAGTATCCCCGATGTTGTGGTTGATGGTGATGGTGGTATAAAAGACCCGATTAGTTCCTGTAGTCCAGTTTTGGACCTCACTTCATTTGTAGCAGTGCAATGCAGTAGCACATGCTCTACAGTTTCTTTTTCTTGAAGGCAACCCCGACAGAGGTCACTGTCTGTCGCTCCGATTTTAAGGAGATGGTGGTTAAGATCACAGTGGCCTGTGATGATGCCCACAATCATTCTCAAATCTTCACGTCTTAGTTTAAGCAGTGTTGATGTCGTGTGCCTGTTCATTGTTGGAAGCATTGTTTTTGTGTGTTTGCAGTCCGGTCTGCGCTCCCACAGTTTCTGATGTTCCTGTTGGGAGTGCAGCTTTAGTCTGTTTCTTATCTCTGCCGATGACGGTTTGCAGAGAAGTATGTCGTTTGAGTTTGGTGTTAGTTTTGTTCCTGCTTTCGCTAAAGAGTCTGCCATTTTGTTGCCCGAGCATGAACCGTGGCTTTTGGTCCATCTTATTTTGACAATATGGTTGTCGGACAGACTCTGAAGCGCTGCATGGCATTTTGCAGTGGACTCTGACCTTGTGTCAGATCTCTTGAGGGCATGCAAGACAGCTGCGCTGTCTGTTATGAATATTAATTCTGCGGGATTATCATCAGTGCCTGCCCGCGGTGCTGGCGTTGTGCACGTTAGCATATGTGTCGCTGCCAGGTAAAGCCCGATAGTTTCTGCCTGGAAAACGGTTGTTGAATTGTTGAGGGGTTGCGCTTGGGATAGCCCTAGTTCAGGGCAGTAGAAGCCGCATCCCGCTCCTGCTTTTTGTTTGGCACCATCCGTGTAGATATGAAAGACATTGGAAGTGGAATCTCCCGCCATCTCTTGACTTTCTACTTGGTACTTTTTGCTCGATATGTATGTTGTCGCTATTCTGTCGGTGCCATTTAGGGCCTCCGGGATGACCCGCGTGGCTTTGTCCAGAATCTTGCTGTGATTTGTTGGTTTACCACTGCCTTTCCACTGATTCGTGGATTTTATCCTTAGAGCCGCAGCCATCGCCTCTTGCTGTATGTGTAAGTGGAGTGGCGTTAGGTTTAGTATTATATCCAACGCCGCTGATGGAGTAGATTTTGCGCAGCCGCTGATCAGGGAGCATGCGAGCCGCTGTACTTGTTGCAGCTTGTTGATAGCTGTTACTAAGTTTGTTCTCGGCCACCACACAACGGCACCGTATGTTAGTACCGGTCTTACCATAACAGTGTACAGCCATAAGCAAAGTTTGGGTTTGAGACCCCAGTCCTTGCCGACGACACGTCTGCACTGCCATAGCACGTTTGTGGCTTTCGTTGTTGTGTGTTCTAGTTGTTTACCCCATAGGAGTTTACTGTCTAACCAAATCCCGAGGTATTTGACCTCTTTGCTGAGCGTCAGTTTAGTACCAAACAGTGATGGTAGGTTTAACTTTGGTAGCTTCAGTTTTCTAGTGAAGAGAACGAGTTCTGTTTTGGTTGGGTTCACTGTTAGGCTGTGAGTATGGCACCATGACTCCACAACTCGGAGCGCTCCCTGCATTTTCTCACATAGAGTTGTCTCGAAGAGCCCCGATATCATGATTGCCAAATCGTCAGCGTAACCGATGGTTTGTAGTCCATTCTTGTTGAGGGATTCTAGTAGTTCGTTAGCAACAAGTACCCACAGTAGAGGAGACAGGACTCCGCCTTGTGGGCAGCCTTTAGTTACGAGGCATCTTGTGGCATTTGAACTTTCTATGAGAGCTGCTCTGTTTGACAGCATTTTATTGATCCATTCACTTAAATTGTCTTCGACACCTTGTTTTCTCAGGCTGCTGTCGATGCTTGAGAAGGTTGTTTTGTCAAAAGCACCTTCTATGTCAATAAAAGCTACCAGGCATGATTGCTTGCATTCTAAAGCGCTTTCAATTTTGTGTACTACGTGGTGCAACGCTGTTTCTGTTGATTTGCCTGATTGGTAGGCATGTTGATTATTGTTTACGGGATTTTTGACCAATGGTCCACTCCGTATGTGACGGTCGCATAGTCTCTCTAAAGTCTTTAGTAGAAAAGAGCTTAGACTTATAGGCCGAAACGATTTGGGCTGAGTGTAATCAGACTTTCCGGGCTTCGGAAGAAAGACTACTTTTACTTCCCTCCAACTGTGCGGGATGTATTTCCAGGCGATACAACTCCTGAAGATTGCCGTGAGCTTTGGCTCAATTCTGTTGAGATTCCATTGTAGAAGCGCTGGAAAAATGCCGTCTATGCCAGCCGCTTTATACGGCTCAAATGTCCGGATAGCCCACGACAGTGCTTCCGTTGTGACAATGGCTTCGGCTAAGTCCCAATCCTCTTTTTTGGGGACGTGACCTGCGTGATTAGCTTCCCAACTGGTGTTCTCTGTTAGGTTGCAATCCGGAAAGTGCGTTTTCAGCAGAAGCTCGAATTGTTCTTTATCTGTTGTTGTGTAAGTGCCATCAGGCCTCTTGAGAGTGCCTAGTTTAATTTTGGTATCACTTGATAGTACTTTGCTCAGACGCGCCGTTTCGCTTTGTGATGCGATAGAGCTACTGTACTTACGCCATGAGTTATTGCGACTCTGTCTGATTTCAAGCTTCAGTTTCTGTCTTATTATTTTATAATCTGCCCAGTCATTTT
Source organism: Ecliptopera silaceata (assembly GCA_932527185.1). NCBI lineage: Eukaryota > Metazoa > Arthropoda > Insecta > Lepidoptera > Geometridae > Ecliptopera > Ecliptopera silaceata. The sequence goes on along the minus strand of OW052193.1, from coordinate 5,446,623 downwards.
CATTATTGGTGTTCATCGCCCTGTTAAAGTGATGGCGAACCTGTTTTCTAAGTTTGGTTAGGGTTTTATTCCACCATCTGTCTTTGCTGTGTGCTATTTTGTTGCTCTCCGTTATCAGCGGGCAAGCTTTTTCATAGCCAGTAATCATGCTGTTAACCAGTGATGTGAGTGTGGTTTCTATTTCCTGTGGTGTTAGAGTCGCCGTCGGTTCGGTTTCTTCTAGCACCGATAAGGCTTTATTCATGGTTTCGACAAAGAGATTTGAATCTGTTTTTTTAGGATTCCTGTACTTGCGGGGAATCATATCGCCTGTCTTCAGGCTGAATCTGATCCGCATATGGTCAGCACACGATGCTTCATAGGTAGCAACGTGCCAGTCGTTTATCAGTTCTGCGATAGTGTCTGTAGCCAGTGTGACATCTACTATGGTCCTAGCCCATGATGTCACAAACGTTGGTTCCGATCCTCTATTCAGAATGTTGAGGTTGTGTCTTAAGACGAAGTCAAGGAGGTCTCTGCCTCTTTCATTCGTATCTTGACATCCCCAGACGGTGCTGTGTGCGTTGGCATCACACCCTAGTATGCATTCTAATTTGAGACGTTTGCAGTGGTTCAATAAGTTTTCTAGTTCAGGAGGTGGTGCTTGCGCCCCACCATCCATGTATACAGATGCTAGGATTAGAGTACTGAGGTTGCCCTCTAAGCCAGTTTCAATTTTTACTACAGTCAGGTCGTCGGTGCATAGGTGTGTCACCATCGAGGCTTTGATTATGTTTGGAACGTAAATTAGTGTACGGGTTTTATTTTGCAAAGGAGGAGAGAATACATTGCCTCTGAGGGCGTTAAAGCTTACTTTTCCGCGGACAATGTAGGGTTCCTGGACCAGTGCTATTGTTTGTGGTTGCTCTTCTAGGGTTCTTCTTAGCGCGGCGAACCCAGTAACGCTGTGTTGGATGTTGGCCTGAACAATCTTAAGCTGGTTATACCTGGTTATGCTCGACCTGTCGTTTGATTTGCTACAATTCGCCGAAGGAGTTGGGGCTTTAGAGTTATGTTGATTGAGTGAAGTTACCTTGTTAAGCATCATCATGGTTATTGATGGTGAGTGGAGGGTTTTTAGGGGGGATTGTGGGATGGTCGCTGCCGACTATCCTACTGTGGATGGTCCGAAGTGGAGTTTCCGCAAGACGATGCAGAGCCGTCCGCTTCCGAAGACAGCGCAGGTGAGAGGAGGTTTAGACATGAAATGTCCCCCGCAATCTCCCTTCCCGCGTCGCTCAGAAGCAGGTCTATCTCGTCCTGCGAAAACTCCCCCTCGCCAATTTCAGAGTTGGGGTTCCCGGCCGTGACACCCTCCCCCGATCCACCACTGCTTGTGCAGGGCGCACCCGGGGCGGGAGCCACGATCGGGATTTTAACGTCCCCCGCTCTTGATTTTCGTATAAGGACGTACACCGTCGCCATCTTGTATTTCAACCTGTTCTTGATTGATTCTAGAACCTCGATTTCATCCACCGGGACACCGAACACCATGACGTTGTTCGTCGTGTTCTTGTCCCGTTGGATGCGATGAGCAAATATAGGCCAGGTGTTGATGCGCAGACGTGTGTTGAAAAACGCCAGAAAAGTTCTAATGAGCTCTCCGTCGCCTTCAAAGTCCGGCACAATCACCACACCCTTATGGTACTTGGGCAGTGCGCTCTCCGGAAGTATTGTGAGGCCCCCCGAACCCGACCATAGACAAGGGAGATTACTGATGGTCGAGGTCAACCACGACAACGAAAAGTCGTCCTCAGCCTCGACCCTCAGACCCCCGTGCGCCGGCCTGGGCATGGCGACAAAAGTCGGTTTTGCGCACTCCCAATTTTGGCAGTTTTGGAGGAAGTACGTCATCGTTTCCTCCTCCAAGCTTTTCCTGAGTGTGGTGGCCCGAAGGTCATCCATGTGGACGCCTGATTTGTCTAGCACCACAACCCTGAGGTGCGACGCTGACGCCCTGGCGTATGACATGACTCCCTCCGGACCACCATTTCCAGCCTGTTGGCCCGCAACCTTCGCCGCAGTCATTGCAGGGGAGCTGCCCCCTAAGCGCACCTTCTTGTCAGCTGCTGCCGACGAAGGTGAGACAAAGTCCGAGCTCCTCTGCCGCTTTGTGCTCCGGCTGCAGCCACTCGTTGTGTTTCCGGGGTCGGTCGGATCAGCGGCCAGGTCGTCGCCGGGTCCTTTGCCGCTACGACCCTTACCAATCCCCTTCCCTTTTACGGGTCGAGGTTCGGAGAAGGTCTCTGGGTTTTCGACCTCCAGTTCCGTGCCTGTCGCTTTTCCAGCCAACCCTGGTATTGTTTGGTTTTCCTGGTTTGACCCAGTTTTTTGTGGAGTCGACTGGTGGGCGCCCCCCTGCAGCGTTCCTCCGATCGTTCCGACGCCGTCCATTTCCATGGCATGGAGCAGACTATTCGGACCTGATCTCTGTTCCACCACTGGAGGGCGAGTCCCACCGTCGATGGCTGCCGGGCGCGCCATAACCATCCCAACGGACGGCGCGATGGCCGAGACATTGGTCGGATACAGCGAGCCCTCCAGCTGTCGTTGTTTGATCTCGTTTACCAAGGCGGCATCGAGTATTCGGCGCTCCTTACGTAGAGCTTTCCGGCGCTCTGGGCCGTCTAGGGGGATCTTACCTGCGGGCGCAGTGCCCGAGGCACTGCGTCCCGTGTTTTTCCCCAACACAGCGTTACCAACGTCCGCTGGAGTCGCTGCGCCTCGTCCCGACGCTTGAGCCGCCCTCTTCGCCGCATTCCTCTGCTTTTTGTTCGGCTTCCTCTTCTGCACTGGCCCAGTCAGGTGCAGCTCCGAGGATGTGGTGGTGGTCGTCGCGTCCTCGCTGGTGGCTCCAGTAACAGTTGCGGGAGGCGGGGCCTGGAGACCCACCCCGCCACCGCCTTCGGTAGCCAACTTCACACCCTCCGGCCCGGGAACCAGAGAGCGCCGGGTGCTAGCCGGGTCGCATGGCATCTCTATTTCTTTATTCAGCTTGTTCATGTTGGGGTTTGTTTTATCTGAGAACAGAAAGAGGTTAGCGGGGCACAAGCAAAGCTTAGTAGATGCCGTTGCCCGAGCGACATCCCCCCAACTTTAAGTAAGAAGAGGGTGATGGGAAGTAACCCGAGAGTAATCCTCCCACCCTCCCTACTCAATACTGCGGTGCTGGGTCGCCGCGATTTTGTTTCGGGTTTTCTCCCTGGTGATTTGATTCTGTTTGTGTTTTGGTCCGCCCCACATCCAGCGCGCCGGGACATCGGAAGACCCGACAGCTTCCCCGAAGAGAAGAATCAGGCCACCCGACACACCGGCCCACAAAACGCAGAAAGGACCCCAACACCCAGGCGCAGAATATTCGCCTTTTGCCCTGGATCACTCAGCATCTGTAGCTCTGTAGTTCCCCCACGTAGGGTCACCACCACGACTACGCGCCCCCCGCACGCTATACTAGGTATAGGTGAGGGGGGACGCATAGCCGTGGCGCAGACCCCTACCGCGGACGAAGTACAGTAGGCGGTCATGCAAAGCATGGCTACAGAAGGTCCCAGGGGAGACGACTGTGGACGTGGATCGCGCGGACTGGCTAGAGCTCTGCTAAGATGGTAAGTGTCCCGCCAGTGACACAGCAGATGGCCTGAAGTAGATTAGGCATTTGTGAGCAACCACTGTCACCTCGGTAGCAGCTCGCCTGGCCTTACTCTAGCTTCCCTCCCCTACTCTAGCTTCCCTCCCCTCTCCTCCCCTCCCCTCCCCTTTTATCCCTCAACAACAGTTAATTTTATACTCCAAAATCCTATAAATAAATCAAGTTTTCACTTTCAAAGATGAAATCACAAGAAAAGAAAACCAAAATAAATAAAAATATAACCACAGACGATAAAGCAATGACACAGACCGAAAAATGAATGAACAATACGTGAAAAGAAACGTTGTTGCCATATCAATTAATATTTTCCTCGATCAAACAAACGTAGAACTGTGATTAGTTAATCTGTAGCCAAATATGTTTGATTCGCCTTTCTGCAATTCAATCAAAGTTTATAGCGCTGCTAAGTTAACTCGGTGATCAGATGAATGAGCGATTGAACATCGTTGGAGAAACCGGCCCTAAATGACTTGGATTTATTAACAAAAACATACAAATAAAAATAATAAGTCTGTCTGTATGCACCGGTCTCGTCCACCGCCCTCACAAACGTTTGACGTTGCTAATGGAGTATTATTGGTGCAGCGAAATACAATGGTATGTCCCAGACGCTGTGTCGCCGGACTAGATAATTATGTTCCGTTGCCAACTGTTAGATTTTTTTGCACACAGCTAGCCAAAACTAAGAGTTATATGCATTTTACCACCAATCAATCAACTCCGGTTTCAAGATCACGACCAAAAATAAAACGATCTTATCTTTACTCTCCGTATTAAATGTCTTATTTTGTCTGAGATGGTAGGGTCCTCGGAAAAATTATAAAACAGCTCTTCGTTTTGTTTCTTTTAAAGTTTATAAATATTTATACTTCGAGGATGCAAAATGGGAATTTGGTTTTTTTAGCATGGATAATTCGATTTTCCCTGTTGGGCTTAGCGACAACTAGCGGGTGGAGGCCTGTGGCCGGCGATGGGTGCCTCCTCGGATTATCGTCCCTAAGGTCGGCGACCTGGCCACATGTGTTCCTCGCGGAACCTGTTCCTTCGCACCACTTACGCTAACCGGCCCGCGCCCGCGCCCGCACCGCTCTACCTGGCCGATCCATATTATATCACGGTACTAACGTACTTTACACACGCCGCGCTCATCATTTGCTCGATTCCCAGCCATTTGAAGCCCGCGATACTTAAAAACCGATACATACCATACGGTAGTCTTTATAATGCATGCACAAATCTCTTGTTACCAAGCGTAGGTGCCTGACGTCAGCTCGCAAACCTTGGCTGAGGACACAGCTATTAGAGCGAGGCAAGGCCTTGCCAGCATTCTGCCTACATGCGATGCAAATATGTGCGCATTCAGTTTGTGTATCCGCATCCAAACACTATTTGTACAATATATCCAGCCGGCTGACTACTTTACTATCCATTACTCACTACATATTTTAATTGGCATGCTGATAGTCATAAAGCAAACAATGCACGTGCATAAACGTAATTAGCGGTGGCAACAGTCTTTGCAATATGTCAGCCGCGGTAATAGTTCCCAAGTGCCCTTTGTTCTGCGGAAAAGTGCAAACAACAGTGCAATAACGCCGGACTGTGTCGGGTTTGTGATGTGAGCAGCCTACCGTGCCGGCAGTCCCGCGGGCCGCAGCGGTCGTGCCGTTCATTCCTAGCTTCAATAATTCTTTCCAAGAACGAGTTGCCATGCCAGGCCGGCCGGCCGGCTCCGGCCCGCGCGATTCTTGCAATGCAATTCGCAGCTATTATTAGTTGCGCCCATTATAAATGCATTTGATGTCATCTTGCTACACGAACACGCTCATTCTTTTAATTTGTTTATGATTCTAAATGTTCGAACCACGTATGTGTCGGAATGGGCGTGTGATAGATGATGGACATAAAACAACAGGCATTAGCAGATAACGCGCGTGCTTTATTATCATATAGCATAGCAGTCGTCATAGTATCGAGGTAATGCCTACAGCTGTGAGCGTTGCATTCTTGGAGTAGCTCTGGTGCCAGCCAGGCAATGACGTCATTGCAGGCTACCAGCAGCGTAACAAAACAATACCTAAGTGGAGTTGCATCACGGCACGGCTCATGCGTACTTAGAGCGCAGGCCCTTGCATAATCTACTTTGCCAATACACCTTTTATTACTCACTTGGTTGCAGTTATACCTATTCAGTACAATGTCGCTGATGCTATATACAGGTATACTGCCCTTTTAAAAACCATTTATTAAAAGTGAACGTTTTTATTTCCATGCAAGACGTTAAAGTAAATTACCTAAGAGATTTGAACACGGATTTAAAATATAAAAATTACGTTCTGTCACACTGCAACCTTGCATTACCATATTATTACGGAAATGTCACCACACGGCCGTTGCCGAGTGCATATACCGTAAAAATCAGCACCGAGACATATTGCTGATAAGGTGAATCGAGAGATTGCAGCGCATGCAACATTTAAAACCGCGCGAGTTGCATTATCGTGTACACGTGTAACCTTTAACGAAACATGTATTACATCCCCGTAGCGATAGCTAGCTGCCAGGAGCCCGTCTAGTATCCAATAGGCGGAAAGCTACCATACGTTTTAGCGGAACAAAGCGATGCGTAAGTCCGGATAGCGGTGAAATAGATCACGCTTCAGCAACCATAAGCTGGGCTGGGAAAATTGCATTAAAACTCTAAAAAGTATAACTGCTTCACGCCACTCAACTATTTCCTACTTTTTATATTATTAGCAACAGTAATAAGCTTTTCTCTAGGCATTCTGCTGCGTATTATAACAATCGAATCAGTTATTATAATTAGCTCGTCGTTTGAACAATACAATAGCCGATTGCGTTTATAAACAAGGATATTGTTTAGACAAGACGATTCAACAGCAGAGCTGCTGTGCGTTTATCACAATATCGTATTTTCTTTAAGCTCTAATGATATCGTTAGCCAAATGGTACTTTAATTATTACTTCTGAATCTTCTGATGCCTAAATCAACATGTACCTACCCTTCTTCAGTCAAAATAAAACCATTTCATTTAAAAAAGTGTAATATAGGCAGTATGGTATAGGAGAGCTACAAATCGATAATCTAGACAAAAATGCCGATTGTAAGGTCATGGGCTTTAAAATTATGTCGTGGATAAGGCCGACTAGAATGACAATATGTTTGGGCAAGCATATCTAAAAATGTCCCAGGTATTACAACTTCCCAGTCGCCAGAACACAGATAAACGTTTTAATAAGCTATTTATAGATGCAAAATTTATTCAACCAGGTAGAGATTCAAAATGAATGTCATAATCAAACTTGGTCAGTGACATTGTGTTAGTGCAAGTACATATACACGGAGGTCATATTATCGCTCACCGCTGATAAAGTACGGCAAACGCTATCTGCGAAGCAAAGACACTTCCGCGTACTCACGGTCACTGTAATTACACTACCTACCTATGTACCTACTTGTTGGTATCACGTCACTGCGCGGTTTCATCAATTAGGTAAGTTGTTATTGAAAAACTGTTACCGCACTCAATAACTATCAAACGATCATTGTAAGTTCTAGAATTTTAACATTCAAATCAAATCAAATCAAATTGTTTATTTAAAACTCTTACATTAACTTAAAGTACTTAATAAAAATAAAACTTAAAATTAACATGATTAATATATAAAATAAAAAAAATAAAAACATATTATATAAGGAGTTTTAAAATTCATTCACGAATATAGACTAAAATCAATACAGAATTCAACAAGAGTTGGATGCTGCCGTGGTAGCCATGTTGGGTATTCATTACATAAAACAAAACCACGTGGGCTAATTCCATTTCGGTATACTCGTTTGTATTCATAAATATCGACACGTAGGTTTTTTCTATAAATATTTTATTATGAAATAAGTCAGTAAATAATTTTACTCGGTATAGTCGTGATCTATCTCTAAAATAGAGCGATATCATGAAGCATCGATAAGGCATAGATTACTTCATTGGCGCCCGCAGCTCAAACAAGCGACACTCACGTGAGTTAAGATATTTTGCGTTCTCTGCGCGTGCGCAACGTGACTCCACTACACATGTACAACTCACACTTATGTGTATTAATTTAGTCCTAAAAACCTTGAAATATCCTCAAAACAATTAGTCGACCAGCTCACAAGACCTGTCTAAGCTTCGCTCAATACCCCGTTAGTTTTATAGATGTAAAAAATATGTAGATACCTAAATGATATTTTATACGAGAGCGCGTACAATTTCAAGGTTTATGCTGTATTAAATGATAGCGGTAAGTTTCAACACAAATAATGGCACGACCTTCGTGTTTCTATTTTAAAACGCGGAAGGCACCGCCGTGCTAGAAGCGTAGAGCGCTCCTCGCTCTGAACAGTTACTCTATTTAGGCGTGTAAGTAGCTACTATGGAGCTGAGCTGGAACCTACTACAGCTCATGTATTATAACCTCCATCCGCCCGTCAACTACTTCGATTAAATATGCCATAAAATTATAAAACGTTTGATGGTCCTTTGAGCCGGATAGCAACCGGCTCTCAGCGTGGTGCGAGCGACACATTAATATTCTACCATTTATTTACGCTTGTTGTTTTTCCATTACTGCGACTAAAATAAATTACCATAATCTACGAAATCCATTTTCTTGATACGTGAACTATTATTTGATTTGCCGGTATTTTTATAGTCTGTGATGTGTGGGTAACGGGTGTCTGTTGTGGTGGGTGATCCGGTGACCCCGAGCCTTACCCTGCATAGTGGACGCGGCAACAATCTTGATTTGGGAGCCACTGGCTAAATAGCAATTAATATTGAGCCATGGTGGCCATTTTTACAGCATCTAAAAGTTATAAACTTAATTTTTTTTGAAATAATGAATTTTGTTTTATGGTTGCCACTTGAAAAATGAGATTTCAAAAAAACAATGTGCTCGTATGCTCTAAACATTCTTTAGAGTCTTGTATGTTTAAAGTATAAACACTCTAATACTATTTTGCTCCACACCTATAAAACTAAGACTACGGGCTCTTATCTCAAATCAAGTTTGGTCGTCTAGAATGCAGGATAAGCCTCTTAACTTGGATGAAACACGCGCAGGCCCTGACGAATGCCTTTGTCCACCAATTGCGCGTCAATTTACGCGTTACGCAATATTCACGATATTAAAACGATCGATAACAAGCTATCATCGCTCCACGGAACGTGCAACGCTATTACCTAATTATTACGTCACAGAATTGTTAGAATTATTTCCTCACATTTTAATAAACAAAGCTTTTTGTCAACTAATTGTAATAAATATTTCAACTTTTCAAATCAAATATTTCTTTATTCAATAAAATCACAAGGATCATTTAGAATCCTCTTACATACTAGTTGATTCTAGGTACCAGTTCCACGCGACCAGAGCCTAGAAGAACGGGCAAGAAACTTTTACACGTACATCCATTATACGTAGATGAGAAGAGCCTAAGACGTCATTCCCGCGTCTTGAGAGAGACCTAGGTCCATCGGTGGACTGATATAGGTTGATAATGGTGACTTGCACATATTGGAGTATACGTATGATGTGACGTCATAGCAGGACCTTTCCATTGGTCGGTTTCAAAAATGGAACACGAGACTTTGAGAGCGATTGCAGTATCAATGTGTGTCGCAAATGTAGGTCGCATAGTGTCAAACACATTGTTGATAGGAACGATCTTCTACAACAAACAAGGCATTATTGGAGGAATGATATTGTTTTTTTGACAGGGGATTGACTATTGGATTTGACATTAAAAAAATAATCAAAAAAACATATAGCATTCTTAAAAAAACTAGTTAGTTTGCTTTTGAAATGAGAAGTCTATCTTGCACTGAGTTACGGTAATATTTTATTTTTCAATTGTGAAACATGAAACTAATAAATAAGGAATGCTTACAACAAAGAATGCATCATATTCAGTAGGATAGCGTTGTGCAACACAAAATAGGTTAAACTCGTATGTTTGCTAGTAGCCACGGACGACGGACGACCTACTTGCATTCGAGGAGGCACTTACTTAGTCACAGTTTTAGCTCCAACATCTATTTAAAAACATCTCAATTGATACTGTTGGCTGATATTATTTAATTCAGTAAAATTGATCTCTATGACATAAAATTTTATTAAGATAATCCGCAGAGATACGCCAATTGTCTGATATCGCACACATAATGGGATTGGAATTCAATCCCTATTATGAATTATGTGCATCATGGTAAATTTTATTAATGTTTTCTATTGGTTCATATTATGAGCAGTATTTTACCGGTACAGTAAGAAGCTTTACATAATAATCTGTCTTTTAAAATATATTTTCATATTCGTGATCATCCAGATTTGAATGAAACCATAGAGAAATCGAAATCTTTTGTCTCTGACCAGAAAAGCGCACGAACTTCATAGTTGTTGTCGCTCTGTCCCTTTCTACAGGTCATCGGCCTCACTCCACTCAAGTCCCTCGTTCTAATAACCCTGTGCATATCAGTAGGCTATTTTATCGTTGTTGCAAACAAAAACCTACGTTCCAATTAAATCCAAAACAGACTATAACAAGTTACCAAACAAGTAGATACCTAATCAATTGTATTACATTGGCCAAGATACACTTGCATAAGTAGTTTAACAAATAGATGAACCAGTGTGTTACAAGTTATGGTGTAACAAAGGTTGATTCCCGAAGTCGAACGGGAGAATTTATATTTAAAAGAAAACTATAAAATTAATTACCAGCTGTTTTCTTAACTTTAAAAGCAATACCCTACAGATCAGTCAGGTTAGGTTAATATAGGCGAAAGAGTAAAACGTCATAAAGTTCACGTACCCCTATCCTGACGGCCTTGATGCGGTCAAAGGCACCGTCCGAAGAGACATTGACCAGCATAGAGCTGTAGGACGATACCAGATGCGGCTACGGTCATTATGGATGTGTAACCATATTGGGCAATTATTTCTACCACCTTGCACAATTAAATATGAACAAAGGAAGCACTATAGTTACCGTTTTGCGTGTCACACGACTCACACGGTCACACGACAAACTGTGGGTGGCAATCGCAATATTAATTAAGGTTTTAGTACTTTACCAATATTTACGACAGTTGCAATTATGAATAATTTTCTTTGTTTCTGAAAATCAAGCTTGTTTAATACTGCACAAGTTTTTGTTCGCGAACAAGACGGTGTTGTCATCATTTGTTGATAATTACTACATGATTAAACAATCATTATGAGAGAAGAGAAAAGTGTTATTAGCAGAAGTTTTTCTTACTGTAAACGCACGTATCGCGTCATCGTCGGCGCCGGTTAGATAGAAGGAGGCAATGCGTTTTTTTAACCGGCATTGGCAGGGCAATGACACCGAGCCCGGTTCACTGCCCGTTCTTGACAGTTCAACTGTTTACACATAAGCTTTTAATGTGGAGGATCTTCAGATCGCTCCAAATTAGGACAGTATTGATGTCGCTTATAGAACCGTGATATGGATTAAGTACAGTTATCAATGCAGGTGCCAGGTAGAAAATCACACGTTCGAATGAGTGATGCATTGCGTTTTCATTTCCAATAGCGACACTGTTACATTCCTTATTTATTGTAAAGGTACTTCCTTTAATATCTGCAGTAATATATATGACAATGTACTTGCAGTTACGTACTTAGTTATCGAAAAGGTATCGCCATGTATTGCATACTGGAACAATGGCAGTGACGAGTTCATCAGTCGCGATAATGAGTAGTCCCGCGGGTTCAATAAACTCCCCATTTCTCGAAATCATGTTTATTGTAATGTCAGAAACTGTAACGGCAAATTCTTCGTGTGCCTCGTTTAATACAATCCAAAATGTCTTCTGCACACATTGAGTCGTTGCCAAATCTCTTCGTAACATCATAACTTTCCTACTATCGGGTACCTACGTTTGAATTTGCAACGTTTAGTGCGCATTTATTCTGTCTCTTTAACCACTCTTTGTGGCCCAACACAAATTAACAGTGGAGCTACTTAAAATTCTGCTGTAAAATCTAAATTTCCAACGATGAGTGAGAGAGACGCTCGAAACCAGTAATCCTATCCTGTCGGGTAGAAAGAAAAAGTGAAATTGTAACAAGTTGGAACCTGTAGAGGTCGGCGACCAAGAGCCGGCGTCCACCCCGGCTCCGCGGCTAATGGCGGCTCGACTGCCCCACGCGACTGATTCGTCATCTAACCACCTTCCAAGATCGTTGCCACTAAAGCCAGTGACTCATAGTAATGGAACTCACTTTGTGATTGTCATATTATCAAACATTCATTCATTTAGTTGCCGAAAGGTAATCTTTTACTACGACAAAACAATCTCAACCTATTATTTAAAACGCAATAGCCGGTGATGACGCACAATCGCAACACTCTTCGCCAAGCTTGGAGTGACGCTACTCACCTTTGACTCGGCACGTGCATTTGTCTACGGTGTTCTAATTTAATTAATCCGGATTTTAAAGTAATTAGTAGATATCCAATTACATTTGAAGAGATACTCTCAAGATGTTAAACTATTAGATGAATGATTGACGTACGAGGCCTACGAAAATTAAATAAATGATTAATTTATTATAGGGGTAAATTGTAAATTAATTGATTTGTAGATAATCGATCGAATTGCACGTAAAGGTAACAACAATAGCTAACGCAGCGCACTTCTCACAGCGAGATGAGGCGAACGAACGCTGAGTATAGTTTCTTGCCACCACCCACCGGGTATTTTTCATGTGTTATATCGACATTGTGGGTTGTTTGTGTGAGTCGGCGGCGGCTGGAAGGTTGAGAGAAAAACGTCAAGTGATGAGGGTGAACCCCCGCGAAGTAGGGGGCGCGCGGGACAGGCCGCGACATGTTTCGGACCTGGGTTCATTGCTTTTTTGAAATCGCCACCTGTGGATGAGAATCAAATTAGGATTTCGCTAACGTACCTATTTACTTAGATTGAGCAACATCATATTTAGCCTACGTATTCATCTTACTAAAAAATACACCTCTATTTGGTTGTTTGTGGTAAACACGAACAATGTCTTCAAATAAGATTGCAAAAATACCTGTGAAAAGATTCAATTCATGTAGATCCCACCAGGAAGCTTAGCTAACATAATGGCATTTTTACAAAGGTGCGAGGGGTTGATCTATCAAAAGTTCAGTGACCTACAAAGTCCCTTGGCTTCATGGGGTGCACGCCGCATGGCGCATTTGTCGCCCTCTCGCTCGATGCATCATGCTATCTCATCCAATTTCTTTGTTTGACAAGCTAACTTTATGAATTCTTCATTATAAAAGATCATTCTTGCTAAAAGCTTTATATTCCTAAGTTATGATAATTTTAGTAAGTGCTTTTCATATCTCTTCCGGAAGGTTAATGCAAAACTCAGTTCACCATTAGAGGTTCATTGTTTGTAAACATGTTGCTAGTTGACAAAGCATGTTTTGAAACATGAACGGCGAAGCCGGTCACGTGCGTTTCTCTCACTCTACATCTTAACGGTGCTAATATGAAAGTAAATGACATTATCTACAAATACTTTGATAATATCATACTTCTGAAAATTCATACAGTTACTTACTCTATTTTGTTATCGAACGTAAGAATGTAAGAAAGATACTGGGTAGTTCATCAAATCTGTTAATTTCAAATGAAATGCATATTCAAGCATGAATGCTCCGATTTCTAAGAAATAAAAGTTTCATTAGTCGCCTATGTTAAAATAAATAAATACATCATAGCTTCGAATCTACGAGATATTCTTTTAAAAAGCTACGTTGTTGAAATTGGCTTTTAAATTCCCGGCTGGTAGAGCCGTGCATTGGCCTAGTTAGGTGAGATCACTGGCTAAAGTAGGTAGGTTGGTTTCTATGTGCGCATAAAAGTACCGGCCGGCAGAGCGGCGCGGCGCGAGGCGGCTTCCTCGTTCTTTCTTAGCACTAGATTCATGACGGAAAAACAACTTATACACCTTCGCTTGTGTGAGTGAGGAATACTGTATGTGTGAATAAGTAAGGTCACGCGGGCGAAACCAACATATCATGCGCGCTCATGGGCAAAAGAGAGACGCAATGAAAACAAATCAATATCATCTCGACACGGTTCGCGGTAGAGCGAGATAGCGCAACAACAAACCGGCATTTTGTACCGGTCCGTTTCAAAAGATGTACTTTCATACGATTATAAACTCTAACGCTGGTTGCTTGGATATAATTTTGATGAAGCCTTACCTGTTTACATATTTGAACGAAGAACGCTCCGGTTAGGGAGAGTATGTCTTTGATACTTATGCGGTAATAGTAGGTATGTATAAGATATATTATTGCCCTTTAAAATATTAGCCAACTTCGTGGCTTACTTTATTTCCTTATTTGATATGTTTGTTTATAGTACGAGTAGTGTAGAGGAGTGTTATTGTTTTTCTGTATATATGTACATATATTTATATTATACATACTTATGCAAATCTACTGTTTATGTTCCTCACACTATTACAAACAATATAAGTTTATATTTAGTATGTTTAGTAACGAAGAAAATGTTGTCAGTGTACAATATCTATCGATTCAAAGCACAACGACAATGCAGTGTTACAAAACAATACAAATTACGAAGTCCCCTTCCCTCCACCGAGCCTTATTTCCGCGCGTCAGTCCCCCACTGCGACACGTGTGGACTCCCATTGCCCCCTCCAGCCTGTAGAGTAGAGCAAACTAACTTGTTCATAGACCTACCTGCTACAACAATAGTTGCCATACCACAAAAAAGTTTCTCATCCATGACCTTAGCGCCCTACTAGCTTTTTCTTCTAGACCACTGAGGCCATGGATAAATCGGCTGCCTTAAAATAAAAGTCGTGATTAAATTGGATCGAAAACTTGTCAGTTGATTAATTTGGTAAAGGACGTCCGTTCCATATCGAAAATAATATGGACGCATGGTTTTGTTCGATACAAAATAAACTTAGTTGACGTCTAAACGTACTCTATTATATTGTTTACAGCTTCTATCACGTTTTCTATGATAAAATAGGTAATTGCGTTTGAGAAAAGATATCAATATAGTCTGAGTGTTAGTGCATTAGTATTCTACGTCTATTCCCGAATGCACAAATAACCGCTGCACACTAGCACAAAGCGACTGCATTGCACACAATGGCAGAAACCGGCACGTGTAAGCGTTATACACAACACCCACACAGGCGAACACAAGGAGGCTTGTTCACTGGTATTGCAATCCCGCAACGATTTACGGTACCATTATCTTGCAGTTTGCAATTTTACACTATCATTTATTTACAATAATGTAATAATTACTTACTAATATTACTATCAACTTTAGGATAATACACGTAGTTTTAGTTTTGTCTTGTGACGATTATAGTTTGGTTCCTTTGATCTTCAAAGAGAACCAAAACCCTAGTAGGCGGTTAACCCGCATCGCACCTTTACGAACTTACCCGTTATATGTAGGTAGATTGATAAAGTTTATGGAAAGCTGAATGTAGGTCAATGGTGCAATGGAGGGAGGGCAAGGGGGCTTGCCGAGCAACGTCCCCATTCCCTCCTCCCTGAACAAGGGATAGCTATATTAACTCATCAAATATGGTTCATATTTGATTAGCTGAAATGCGGTAAGAACTACTAGGTTAATTGTACATTGGTCATCAATATTTGCAACCTTAATATCCATCCATGGTGGTTGCTATTGAGTAGATAAAAACCGCAATTCAACATATAATATTATGCGATGAAAATATAAGCACATTATGTAAAGTAACATTATTGCAAACTTGCATACAAGCACTCAAATAGATTTCCAAATTAACTTTCAATGAACTAAGTGCAAACATGGCGTGCCATATTTCATTAATGGTCGCCGTCTTGTATTTGACCACGAGCGAAACAGCACTCGGAGACATTGCCGCAGTATCGATCGGTGTTGCCAACGAGAATTGAAGGACACATTATTCCGAAGGGAGAAGTTCATAAGTTCAAGCAAAGCCTTTCAGCATAATAGCTTCTTGGAATTCAATTTTCTAACATAGAATCTTAATTAACTCGCAATTTCTGGCTAAGAATAAGTAACCAAGAGCTTCTATAATGATTTCTGTATTTTCCTGGAAGTTCTAGGCAAACATTCAGTGAATTACATGGCGTCACGTTCTTTACCATAAAACCATCGTGATTCATCAAGTACGTGGACTAGATACCTCATTTATTTTGCCTTGCTCTATTTAATTTGATGTCAAGTCAAGGACGGTGATCAGCCCAAAACCAGCAACTCCACCCATGATAGTCATATACTTCTGCCGCAAGTAGGTGTATCATTTACCTAGACTTCTTCGGATATTTAATACACACAAGCCAAACATTTGTGATGTGAAAGACGGCTCAATTGGTAAGGTTTACTGGCATAATTGAAGATTACGCAAAAAACGAACCCTCAGGCAAAACCAGACAACGATGATAGCGTGTTATTGCGGCGCGTGGGTTTTAAAGCGTTGTTTGGCATCCTTTAGGTGAGGACCATAAAATGAACAAAATGTGACCTTTCCGTTCAAAAAAGGATATAAGCAGAAAAGATGTTCACGTATGCTGCAATTATATTTTAAGAGAAGTGACCCTCGACTAAGACAAAGGAGCGCAACCTTCGCGGACCACCCTTGGCCGTGGTGCTGCGACCTAGTTCGCGGCCTTTATCCCCCCTCTCCGCTGACACCCGCTACCTCGTTTTCCCGTGACCTGACCTACTTCGAAATGCATTTAATATAGGTGTAACCTCGATTTTCACACAACGATGCTTCAGGGCGTCAGCCAAGTATTGTACTTATTCACTCAAGACAAAACATTTTAATTGTGAATCCACCGAATAATATTTCAATTTGTTATGACAAGGATTAACCGGCGAAAATTGGTAATTTTAGCACAGCAGAGATTACTACACAAGTCAGATGTGTGCGCCTCAGCTTTGAAATAATGTGGCATTGAACAGAAGGTCAATGCAGAATCTTTGGCAACCGCACCACCGAGGCGACGACGAGGCCTCGACGCCTCGAGCAATCATTCGTTTTGTTATACCTATTCGTTTATTTTTCCATTTTTTTATATTATTTTCTCGCTTGTTCCAGATGAACAGTGTTATGTTCGAATGCACTTGGAGAGGATGCGGATACAACACCAACACATGCTCGGCCATTGAAGCACACATAAGAAACACTCACTTAGGGTAAGTCCCTAGGTCCTTAAGGTTCTAGTATACTGACTAGTTTGGTACATATCTGCGGTTATGCAATAATAATATCGATTAATGTCATATAATGTGGAGATCACGGATGTTAGCTAGATAAGTCGACAAATAGTGGAGTCACGTGTACCCTTGCCGGCAGTGGAGGGGGCGGCACGTGTAAGTGCACCTACCAACAACAATAATTGCGCAATGGCAGCCAGCTGGCAAGGTTGCAGCTCGCATGCATTGAAAACATCTCATTTCCTGCACCAATAAAGAAATTTATCGTTATCGCTAACTGTTTTATGAAGGCAGCTTGTTGCTTGATGCCTAAATCACTGGTACAAAAGTTACTTACGTTTGCAAACGCAGAATAGAACCTTCAATAATGTGAAGTTGCAAATTAAACGCAGTAAAACGATGTATAATAATATCAATTATTTCCTTAGCTGTCATATGCCTCTATGCTAGCATTGTAGAGTCCAACAACATGTGACCTTTTAAAATATTAAAACCGCAACGCATTGTAAAAATAACGAAATCAGTATAAACGGAGTGAAATAAAATAACATCAAGTACAATAAAAATCAAGCGACCTTTACCTTAGTAGGTAATTGTCGTCAGAAATTAAATGTGAGGTTGATATTTATAGGGAATGTTGGTAGTTAGGTTAGAACGCTGGCTGAAAGGCCGGCCCTTGTGACCCGGAAGCGGCTGGCAAGGTTGCAGCCCGCGATCGCGCGCGCGCTGCGCAGTGACGCCGGCGACACAAGGCCACGCGCCCCGCGCGCGCCACGCTACGCCCGCTTACGTAACTCTGCCCTACAGTCTTTTAATATCGATGATGACCCATACAAGTATTTACAGAACAACAAACGGGAGAGAAGGCTAGCGTGACCTCCCATCTGCATTCGATTCAAAATAACGTGACAATTTTAAAATCTGTGTTTTTCCTTGAACACTAGGCCATAAAATACACTACTGCTTGGAATTAAGATAAGAAATGATAAGGTTTCATTCAATGTAATGTGGGCTTGTGGAACACTAGATTTTCAAGTTCATCATCAAAATAAGTGGGTTTACGATCTTAAATTTTCTTATATTGAAGACTTGGCAGTATTACACCCGGTGCTCATAATCCCACGGCCCTCTGGAGCCTTCCACAAGGCCATTTCGTTCTTGGACTAACTAGGACCTCGCTTCTACCTTCAAAACTTAAGAACCGAATAACAAATGAGTTCAGTAGGTTGACTCTATTAAATATGATACGGAAACATAAAGTTGATAGGCGTTCAATGATCAATTGCTCAACAATAGACCGGGTTGAAGGGATCAAGTTCGTTGATCAGACCTACATACATTTAATCACACTCATGACATGAAATATAAAGTATTAAAAGCTTTTTGTAAAATAATTTGTCTGAGGAACTACTACCACCGTAGCGTCTAGCGTCTAGTCTACTCCGCCCGTCCCCAAATAGCGGTGCACAGCCTCAGAGCGATATGCTTAGTCCAATTCATCTTAATCTTAGGGCATGTCCTCAGTAACTATACTATCTAGTCTAGATAGTATGTAGTTGAGGTAAGAGTAAGATAGTAAGATGCTGTGTTAAGGTTAGGTCATTGCTTCGATCCACCTTCGATTTAGTTGTAAAGAGATATAAAAGTTTCAGTATGATCGTTTTATTATCAAATGTTTAAATGCTGGTCGTCTGTCTCAGCGCTACCGAACATTATCAAGCGCAGAAAGCGCTTACGCTACCAGTAAAGTTAGGGCAACGAGCACAAGAGTTCTATAGTACGATGATAGTGCGCTCTACCATAAAAGTTACTACGAGCTCAAGGGTTCTTTGATTCGTTTCTGTCGCTACCGAATAAGTAAACGCTCGCTTTACCAGTAGCTCTACCATGAGTTTTTACTATACTATATTTACTACACTCGCTAGCGTCTGTAGTTAAAAAAATGTATGAAGATTTGTACAGCGCCTCTAGCGGATAGTTGGGTACTAAAATTCGTCATACTAATATTGACGTAACTACTGTAGTAAAGTCAGGCGATTTTACTGTGACATCTCATGGTAGAGCTACTGTAAAGTAAGTGCAACGAGCACAAAAGTTATATGTTTGTGTTTGTGTTGTTACAGGCCGAAGAAGGAAGGTGGCAGTGACCATGAAGAGGACTTCTACTACACGGAGCGTGAGGTGATGGCCCCGGCGCCTCCGCCCACGCTGTCGCACCGGGACATGTGCAGGCCGCCACATGAAGACCCTGAGTACCAGCGTCAACTCGTCGGCTCCTACAGGTAACCACCAATATAATTATTATTCTAACTACCCTAAAATAAAAGGATTTCAAATATACCGTTTGTCATTCAAATCATTCTGGTCAGTATTTACTTACTAATGGGGAAATACAGTTCTGTCATATAAGTACTTGTGAGCTATGAAATAGTTTTTAAATTATTTTTTGTTTACAGGCAAGGATTTCTTATGCAAAATGGAACAGCAAGGCCAATAAGCATTCCAGTGTCGCATTCTTGGACTACTTCTCACTCACCGGTAAGATGTTTTTTTTTTATAATTAAAAAAAAAAAAACACCACTCAAGATTCCCCCTCACATTATTGAAACAACACCATCTCTTAATTCGGAAGAGATGATAGTATTTGTAATGAAAATTATTTTTGGCTGTTAACAAGCTATCAGACTTTTGAGAAAAGAGAGAGTTTTCGCCCGAGATTGGTTAGTAGGTAATCTCTTTTTATTCTTGTCACTCTTGACAGAGTGGTCGTGGTCGTCATGATTTATTTTTTCTTTTCACGCCTCACAATAAATCGCCATTTCTCTCTGTTCGCTGACATCTGGGAGCATTCGCTCAAGCGATTTGCAACGGTTAGTAATAAATACACGCAAATAAGAAGAGTTATCCATTTCAGAAGCACATGCGTTTGGCGGGCGCCGGAGTGGGCGGCGCGGGTGGCAGCAACTCGCCGCACAGCCCGGGCCGCCGGCCGCGCTCCGACAACAAGAAGTGCCGCAAGGTGTACGGCATGGACCAGCGCGACCTGTGGTGCACGCAGTGCAAGTGGAAGAAGGCGTGCACGCGCTTCGGCGACTAGCCCGCGCGCCGCACCAACGCGGCCGCGCGTGCTTTGCATCACAAATAAACACTCGCTATACACGTAGCACACCCGAACTGTACGCCCCAGGACCATTGCGACTGACTCGGTGCTCGGTGCTCGGTGCTCGGTGCTCGGTGCGTCCGTGAGTGATAACTGTTATCGGTTCCTGATCGAAGACCGTGAACTTTCCGATGAGGAGTTAAGGTTATGATTTATATAAGGAGACATATTTTTGCTCTTAAATGTGGCCGGTATTTTAAGTACGTAGACATTGCCCACGTATTTTCGTAGCGCAGTAGATTCGCCTTTACTGTGGCACAGCATGCGAGTTGTGTGATTGCAACTATGTCAGTCGGAGACTGTGAATATTAGTTGTAAGTTTAATAGGTAGCTTTAAGATAGACTGACATAAGCAGTGTGAAATCGACGTTTTTGCTGAATTCCTTTATATTGCCTTCATGTTCTAAGAATATGTATTTATGTACTTGTTGGTCTCGCTTCGAATGTTTCGCATCGCTCGACAAAATAGAGCAGCGTAGCTTCCTAAAATTCCTGCTGACCGATAGGTAATTTATTACCTACTTGATACGTATGGTATAAACATAACGAAATACTACAATTTTCTTTGAACAGACAAGTTATTCCGTCCACATTTTCGAATGTGAAATATTTTATTGAAGGAACTGCAAAACAGATTTCACACTGACGCATATTACCTTCAACGAGTATGTTCTAAGCGACATAAATATATAAAATCAACTGGATTTACAAATGATAAATTAATGTAAATTTCAGTTGGTAGTCTTCGGTGATATTCATCACTAAAAATAAATGCGTATCGACTGAATAACTAGATAATAGAAGAAAACCACGTAATATATGATACTAGACTTGTAAGCTATCTCTGATTCGACTAAAAGACTATAAACATGTTTAGATTTAAATTTTTATGGACATATCTGCGTCGTATACAAAGGTGGTGTTTGAACAAGGAGATTAATACTCAGGAGATCTCGCGTGAACCAGCGAGCGAACAGATCAGATCGCGGGCGCGGCCCTCGTCGGGCGGCTAGCACTGCAAGGAATGGTAGCCTAGTCGGAGGCAAACCAACTGGACCAATCGACGTCGGGGCTCATCGCGACAAGTGCCAATAAGGGCTGGGCAATATCCTACCCCTTTCTACAAGGTAAGTCAGCGCAGATTGGTAAAGTCCACTCAAAAAGGCGAGTAGTTAAATCTACTGTAAAATGTTGTCGGTTTGATGAACGAGACATGATGACGGCCTCCGTTGACTCGACTCCGAGGCGGCTAAGGGAAGTGACAATGAATGAAATGTAAAGGCAAGAAAAGTGAAGGCGATTGCAAGCTGCAATATTATTTTTAAGACTAAGTATTAATGATTGAATTGTAAATACTTAACTTTTATAAAATAAATAGTAAATTATATACACTTTATTCATAACATAGGTACCTATATTATTGATGATAAGCAATTTTTGGGTGTGTAAATATTTTTATTGTTTAAGAAAAATGTTATACACTATATTGTTACTTAAAATAATCGTTAAATCGAAAAAAATATACTGTGAATTTTTAATTATAGATATTATTGAAGTTGAATGAATATTTAGGATTTATTTAATTTCAGATTGTGAGAACCCTTTTTATCATTTATAAACACAAAATGCTTTGCTACACAAACACAACACAATAGGCCGGTAAATTTTTTAAATAAATAATTTGGTAGCTAAGGAAAAACGGACCCTAAAATGGTCACTTACAAATAACAATTAAATACAACAAACGTTTATGACTACATTATGGTGTCATCTTCACTATTAAAAATTAAAGTGCCAATTGTAGAATATCGATTTTATTTCATGCCTTTGAAATACCGATACTTACTTAAAACTATATTTTTATACATATCCTGATCATATGAATAGTCGGCGCGTTTTCGCAGATTTATATAATGCTTCATTATGTTTCGACTTCCATATCGATTCATATTGTACATATAAGTGCTATAAAAAAATAGCTACATTTTTATCTTGCCATTTTTTTACATGATTCTCAATACCAGATAAACGCAAAAATAAGCGTATAGGAACCTATAGATAAATATTACCAAATACAAATTTTCTTAGATTTCATATGCAATGGTTGTGTTATAAGTTGTCATTACTATTTTATCTGAATAATTGAAAGGCTCAATACCAAATGATAACATGCATGATCCGCAAAGTCGGGTAAATGAGACAACTCAGCTAATTTTATTGACAACTGCCATAGATATTGTAAGTATCTAGGTGTAACCGCGCCTTTTTGTAGCTTAGAAAATATTTCAAGTCATAATAATAGTATTTAATAACGTAAGGTACAATACAAATGTAATTTTTAAGTTTATTAACGTAGGTTCGTATTGGATAATATAATGCGGCATTCTTTTAAATCTATAATGAAATAACATTTTGCAATTTTAGTTCTAAATTGATTGATATGATTATATGGTTTATTATGACGTAGTAGGTACCTTATTATTTGACGTGTTCAAAATTATATAGGCCCTATGTGTTAAGCCGCTGTTTTGAGATTTGTAAAAACATAATTGATACGAGGCGAACCTCTAAAAGCACATTTTAAAGGGTTTTTATAATAATTGTGAGTAATAACCGCGAAAATAGAAGAATTTCACCAATTTTATCTTGCAAAGTTTCATCGTTTGCGTTTACTTTTTTAGGCAGCTTCTCATATAAATACATTTAATCTCGCCATCTCAATACTTCACTAGGATATATTTTTGATATAGTTGGTTATTCAAATAAATATAAAAATGAAGTAGATAACCCATTTTAAAATCGATATTTTTTTAAATGTTTAAGGCACATTACCGTTCCACATGCGAATGTATCATATTACTTAGGTATAGGTATATAACTACAACACGATACCGATCTCAGCTATAATGTTATTATTTTGAAGCTATTAGTTAATACGAGTATGTCATTGTGATGGATGTGAATACTTATATAACATTTCGTAGAGTTTTATTATTTTATTTAGCAAAATAATAAATATTTATTTTTAATAAAGACATTATTCTTTAGTTATCGAAATGTACATAACAGCATATTTATTGCGAACCGTAATATTAATTTATAGCCAAAATTTTGCTCAATTTTTAGTATTCAATCAACACCAAAGTCATAATACTAAACAAATTAATTACATATCAGTACAAAATGCATAATTTGTAACAAATGTTATGCATAATTATTATGAATTGCAAAAGAATTCACAATAAATTATATTTTCTTTTATTTTACAAAAAAATAATCCATTGTATAATAACATTTGGATAAATAATTACAACGTTATTTCGCTGATAATTATTCGTTTTTATCCATCAATCCGTTTTGTTGGATGATGAGAGTATTTGAGTTACATAAATCAATTAAATTAAAAAATAAACAGCATGATTTTGTTGACAATGTTTTGCCAATACCTATCACCGAAAAATAATTTTAAATTGATTAGTATATTAGTTACAAATAATATTAAATGAATTGGGAAGCCTGTCACTGTTGGTCATCCCAAAAAGAGCTACAAAAGCGCAATATGTCGTACCTTGTAAATAATATTTTGAATATTAGGTATTTTAACCTTTCCCGCTACTGTCAAATCGTGACACCTATTTTTCTACGCTGTTGTACTTATATTATATTAGTTGCAAAAAATCATTCTCATCATCAAAATAAACGTGACAATGTATTTCGTAAACTATTTAGGTAAGTTAATTGTTGATAACTCAACAATAATTGAATAATTATCATAGATAAGTACTTATAAATTTTCACAAAATGACCTGAATTTTGAGACACCCGATACATAGGATTATTAGTATCTCATTGGATGTTACATATAGAGTAAATCTAGATTATATTCTACATTTATATCTAACATCCAAATCAGATTCATTCATTTATTTATCTGTAAACATTTAGATATGTTTAAATAATTCATAATAATTACTGTACATATAAAATATTAAATTTAGTTTGTTGCTCTACAATAATGTGTAATATCGTTTGAATTCTCATATATGATTTTAAGAATAATTTTATTATATATGTGGGCAATTATATTTATATATAAAAAAAAATATGTCTCCTGGTTACAGTTCTGTAGATACCAAAATAGGCATTATTTTATTATAGTTATCGCTATTATTCGAGGATCATGAATATGAATTTGCAATAAAATGTGTTGCAATAATGATAATTGTATATTGTTATTGTACTTATATTATTTTGTTTAGATAGTGTGTCTTAATTATAATATACCACCTATGTTTATGATCAACACCATCTTATTATACGTATATCTCACAAAATATGAAGCATCTAGTGGGCTCAGATTGTAGCCATCGCCCAAATTATTAAGTACGATTACATGTTAAGTACCTATACATATTTTCCCTAATTGCATGATCATAAACTGAACTAAATATAAATTCATCGGCTTGATAAATTGTAGCACATTAGGTAAGTATAATAACAGAGTACTACCTGCAAAAGCAAATACATACATACTTACCTACTCAGTGCTTTGATAGAATTAGAAGCTAGTTAAAGAAACTTCAGCCTTGACCATCTTGTTGAAGCCAGGAAGAGTTGATGTCGTGTTGGTTTTAATAGTTACCAGTAGATTTAAGATTGTAACGAGATCAAACTTTGTGTTGATTTTGATTATAAATTCTTCATGTTTATTGTCAATATCACAGCAGTTTTTTTATACCGAAACTGTCAGCTTTTACTTTGTTTTCTAAGTTTACATTCATCACATTAAAAAAACAACATTTAGTGGTACAAACATGCTGACAGTTATTCTACTGTGATATTCATAATTCTATTTTATTTTCCAAATTATTTATACTTACATATAAATATATGAAGATAAAAATATATGTATGGTTTAGTAGGACATATGTCGTAGAATAGATGTTATTTTATAATGTATATGAATCAATGGAAAGGTCCAGATGTGTTCCAAATATTTGATTTTGAATATTACAATTTTATTGAAACGTTTTTGTTAGTGTTAAAGTATTAAATTGTAAAAAAATATCACCGTGATTTAAACAATGAGGAAATTAAATAATGAACGCAAGAAGCATCACGTTTACCAGCCTTATACATCGCGTATCTTGAGCTCTCTAAATGTATGATAAATTAACATTACTATAGCATTTCATTGCGAACGAAATTTGACTGTGCATATTTGTAACAATACTGTCTACTCGAAAAAATATGAATAAACAGTTTGAAATATAAAAGAGAAAATGTTATTATTTTATTATGTGCTACTCGAAGTAGTTCTATTTGCCTGAAATATTATACCTCAATAAGTTTAGTATGAATTTTGTGTGTCTTGAAAAATATATTTCAAATATTAGAATAGCAGTTGTCTTATTTATACCTTCCTACCGTACCAACTCTATTTTATTATCAAGATATTGAGCTTCCTTCCGATAGATCGTTAGTAGTTGGTAAAACACAAAAAAAAAATATCGTGGTTAATTCAGTCTAGATAAACATACGATCTGTTGAGCTGTCTGCTGACTGCAAATCTATCTGATCTAAATCAGTTAGAATAGAAAGTGTTGATAAAATAGAAAGAGGATTTGAATACAAGTTCATGATGTTTTCAGGCGTTTCGTGAAATGATGTGCATGTCCCCAGCAAACGTATAGGCATAACTAGGCAGCTGTTTGCAGCTTACGCTAAATGCAGCATTAGAAAATCTAAATCAAAATTTGGGTACCAAAAAAACATCATAGGCGTAAAACTTGAATTGTTACTTTGTAGCTAGCAGAATTCATAAGATTTTATATCTCTTGTAGTAAGTTATTATCACTGGCATGTGAATAAAACAAAGAATATGATGTGTAATCGAATATATTAAAAATAACTTATAATATTAATAAAACAATAATTTCCCTACTACGCAAACAAACATTAGCAATTTACGTTGAGAAGACAAGAAAGAATTGAAAGTAGAAAAAAGATTAAAATTGAGATCTTAAAATTACTAAAAATAGATGCTTTAAAGAAAGATGTAAAGAACAGAAATTGCACTTAGACAACTAGATACTACCTACTGTAGCAAATTGCTACTAGCAATGAAAAGTATTTTTTTATTGAAAAGTACCAGACTAACGCCGGTTTCTGAAACGTTGATCAAAATCGTCGCGAAATATTTAACAACACAGATCAGATGACAAGCGTTTGAGCAACCCAAATCACGATTGATCCGAGTTTTGACAAATTGTAATTTGATTTTTTGGTAGATCAACGTTTCAGAAACCGGCCGTAAGTATTTGAAAATGTATTGAATGAGTAAGTTAAACACGTAAATGCACCAAAGCTCGTGCTTATGTTTATGAACAAGACTAAAAGTATTGCTCGAGTTTGGTCTCAAGGGCCTTCCATAAATTACGTCACATTATAAGGGAGGGGGTTGACCAAGTGCGATATTGTGTGACTAGCGGTCCCAAATTTGGGGACAAATTAAAAAGTATGTAAGTAAGTAGTAAGATTACAAAATATGTGACAAGGAGGTTTTCTTTTTAAACAGAATATTTACCACGAAACACAGTTGCATGCGCCATGGTCACGGGTCGAACTGTGATAATGGCGCTTGCAACTGTGCCGAAATATCTTGAAATAATCAAACTCACAAATAAATATCCCGTTTATACTACGTTCAAAACCGTAACAGTTTCAAATATTGTAACACACTAGGTACCCGTGTGATGTACCTACACATATTTTGCAATTTTGACAAAATGTGACCAGATTTGACAAGGACCATTATTATCTTCTTCTTCTTGTTCCTGCCCTTATCCCAGTTGTGGCAAGGACGATGCAAGATCAAAAAATCATGAAAATCGTGTGAGAATTTATGGATGGCCCCTAACGTTGTTTAGTTAAATTAATTGAAGTCCCGATCGGGGAACAAGGCGGGTGCGACCAGGGTCCACACGTAGAGCCCGACGCACATCCACGAGGATGTTATCTTGATCCACATCGAGGCAACGTTCTCCTTCGTCAGCTGCGAACTCGGGCTGTAAATAAATAATTATATTTTATACACAAATATACAAAAAAATAATTGGCCCAGAGTTATTAAAAAAAATGTTTAACGATTACTCAAATACAAATATGTAGTTCTAGTCCAATCTTGATGAAATTAAAATAGGACCTCTGGGATTTTGATGAGTATCATCAGAAATAATACCCATCAAAATCGGTTCACAAATAGCGGAGTAATCGCGTAATATACTTACATAAAAAACGTACAGTCAAAATGAAAAAGTATTTTTTTTAAGTCGGTTGTAAATTACTGTTTATATCTTCCCAATAGTATACATATTACGGTAGGTAATTATCAAATCAAAAAATTGCAACATAAGTTGCTCATTTAATTTCCATTTCATTTTGTGGTAGAGCAAATTTTGACAATCACAATGAATCTACGACAATACTTAGAAATTAGGGTAAAGTTATAGTTGAAATACTCACTTGTACCAATTGGTAAGTGTCATCATAATGTACAGAGTAGCCAAGGCGAACACGCAGTGGAAGAAGCACCAGGAGTATGCAGTTCCTTCGCCTTCATTGTCGAACACCTTGGTTTCCTCAGTGCGGCCTGCCTCGCCACCGTCTACAGCTTCTATGGAACCATAGCCTGCGCTCAGTACGCGCCATACATGCAAGAATTAACATTGGTCGCTATTATTTTGTTTCATTTCCTAAGCCTATTATTTATTCAGATTTTTTTCCTTCATAAGAACCTTCTCCTGACAATAACAAAAAAAAGTGAAATCGGTCCAGCCGTTCACGCGTGATGGCGGACCAAGGGAAATAGGGATTCATTTAGATAATTGCAGCCTTCTTTTGTTTTAAGCTAACCTATTTATTTGTTTTGTGGCTGTAATAACAACGGACAAAATGGCCTATCGAGTTGTTCAATTGCGTAGGTTTTAGCCAGAATGGGGCTTTAACTTTGACAGCGCTTTGGCGACGTCTCTTTCTCATTAATATGAACCGACAAGGATAGACACTTTAAAGCTGTCAAATGTGGGTAGTTAAGCGAATTGTAACATTTTAATAAGGTATGAGTGGCATTGATTTTAGTTGAGTACTAGTTTAAAAATACACCAAATCAAATGTTTAAAAATAAATAATGATAATCTAATCAACCAACTTTATAAAACTAGATACAAAAAGAAAATACTCAAATCAGATGTCAATAAATAAACTCAAAATGTGAAAAACTTATAACATGATCAAACCATGAAATGATTGTCAATTATCTAAATAAGTTACCAACATAAAAAATACTCATGAATATTTATTGAACCTGACTTTTTCTTGGAGATACTACTTGGAGTTTCTTTCACCGCTGAAAAATACAAATGAGAAAAAATGTATTTGAAGTAAACAAGTCCTTTAATTGAGCGTGTTTTCTACAACAAACTCTATTGTTTGTACATGGTTAATTAAAACTAAGAGAGTTAGTACACCAACGACGAGACTACAGTCCGTTCACATAATATTTATTATCTTTTGAATATATTATTGAATTTTGTTCTAAAATATCAAAATAAATTACATATAGCGACATATTAAGCTTACAAATATCAGAACAGAACCGTTTTTACTGGTATCGATAAAAAAATATCGATACTTTTCTTTGAAACAACAAAAAAAACATGTCTTTGGCGCAGATCGTCAGGGATTAAAAGGTTGAATGTAGGGTTCGACTGTAAGGTACTTTCATCAAACATTCTAACCCATAAACAGTTATCGTTGACACATCTTCAAATTGATACTTCTCGTCGCTAGTGTGCAAACTTAGTGAATGAAGGATTGACTTGCCTATTCAACATTACACAAAGCACAAGCTATGTTACGGTGTTGCTAGGTTTATTTGTAAGTAAACCTCTATGTTGCTAGGATATAGCTATGTTCTAACGACTATTTAATTCTAGATACATTTTTAATGGATAAAAACAATGTTTCCTGACCACCATGAGCAGTGTGCTATATTTTTTAAGACTAAATCTGTCACTTTGAACATTTACTATCAAAAGGTTAAATAAAAATAAAAATAAACTAATAATCGTAAAATAGTCTTGAAAAAATATTGCACAACATAGAAACGAATTCTTACGTTCATGGAATACGTTTGTGATGAATTTATATATTTCGCTTCTATCCGTTACCATTTTAAAATGTCAGATGTAATCAAAAAGCCCGACCTAAACTCACGCTTCGTTTCATAAGCCACACTAATCACCAACACCATTAGTTATAAGGACATTTCACACATCACTTTAGTCCCAAACTAAGCGAAGCATTATGGTACCTAGATGCTGATTGAATACTTATATACATTAACCCCCTATCTTATAAAAGTTAGCGTTGACATTATGTCACCATAACGTATGACATCAAGTCTGCGCTAACTTTTTATAAGATGGTCTATCTTATTAGTGAATGTAATGACGCGTCTATCGTACCTTCATTAGCAATAAGACCTCCAGGCCCTTACGCCGAGTCGTCGCCGCGCAACGCCCGCAAAAAATGCATAATCGAGTTAGTTTATTGTTTACGTATCAAATCAACATAAATTTAGTATAGACTGTTTAAGCATTTAGATAAAAGTTTATCGATTTTGCATGTATATTTTTATAAGTGGTCTGTTTGATGTGGTGAGACGAATGTAGTGCTTTATTAATACAAATAGCTTTACATACACACAAGTAGTTTTTTTTAAATTAATTTTAAAATTTGGGAGATGAATTTGGTTTGTAGTAAATGTAGTTATCCTTTTCTACATATTTAAAAAAACAAAATTAGAGAATTGGTGATATCAATTTGTCCTGCTATAATAATAAAAAATAACAGGTTTAAGACCTTTTAACTTACTGTTGTGTATACTTTTGTGTCATAAGCACTGTTAGCTCATCACATCATCACAGAATAATGAATCAAAACAATATTCACCTCCCGACCCCTCCTTGGCGAGGATATGTTCCGACATGGTGATCTTGGAAGATGAGGAGGCAGTGCGAATGCTGGAGTACAGAACGCTGCACGCCCAAAGAATCAGCCCGATGATCGACTGCTTGTCGAAGGAAGCCTGAACCAGAAAATAAACATTATTATTTAACTGTTTCTGTCCCATTGCAGGGCAAAGGGGGCAAAAAGAGGCTCCCTTCTTTCTTCCTTGGGGAGATAACATAAAAATGAATGAATATTTACGGACATACATGCTGGTAAAGAAAACATAACTAGATTCATTATTGTACAATATAATAAATATAGCATGCAAATATAAATGATTAATAAACATAAATAAATTAAGAGTAGATATAATTACGATCATTGTATTGATGGTATAATGTAAACTCATAAGTTTTTTAAATAAGGGGATTTCTTTACTAACATAATACATAAAAAAGTTTAACTATCCTGATATCGCCAAAACTTCATACATAAATATATAAATGATTTAATACACAACTGAAAAGTATAATGTTTATTATATACACATGTTGTGCTATGTCGATTTTTTATGTAAGTATTCAAACGACTTAGCTATTTTATATATTTAATTCTCACATAACAAGGAGCTTAAATACTTTTTTAAAACAAGAATGGTGTTTTGAATGAGTATGTACAGCTTTTAAGAAAATAAAAAGGGGATGGAAGAAAAACGTATGCGCATATTCAAAAATAATTAAAACATTGTGCTTGGCAGTAAGAAATCTTGCAGAATATGATTTGAGGATAAAACAATTGAAAACTTGCATGTTTCACATACCCAGTACTTTGCTTCATTCGATTCCTGGTAAAGCATTTACGAACAATCAATAAAATATAATTTTCACATATAATATAGGTACATAAATAAATATATATCTGATATAAAAATGTCAGGTAAAATACAGAAACCGCAGTCTGAATTTCATTCGAACTAACCCAAAATCTCGTTTGCTCCATACAAAATTTATAAAACAGTTATAGAAAAATTCGTTTTAAAAATAAGTTCTGGTAACACTTTTAGCTGTCATTTTAGCTAAAAGAGCCCATAACTAGTTACTTTTATTAATAAGAATAATTACAAAAAAAAAATATTTGAAACTATCGCACTTTTGAACATAGTTCTATTTATTAACAGGATATTTATTTACCATAGTTTGATTATTACCCAATATTTCACACACGTTAAATATCCCATTTATAAAAAAATGTATAATAATGAATAAACTTCTCACCTGATTAGTTCCCCCATTAATGCTATTGCATTCAGCATCCGCGTTAGAAAGTGCAGACCAAGTGAGATACATGACATATAGAGATACGATCGAAGACTGCAGCAGACCCGATCGCGGTTGATGCTCTTGTACGGAAGGTAGAATCGATATCCCGCTCGCCACCACCACAAGAATCAAGTTGATGGAGATGAAGAACTTTGAGAGATCGCAGCCGCTTGACTGTAAACAAAATTATTATATACATATTTATTTAAAGTTTTAGAAAAAAGTTTTTTACAATATACATGATAAAAAAACATAAAACTAGGTTGCCGCCGGCAGCGGGGCAAGGCCCAAGCTACCGGTGGTTAGGGCTACAGATTGTGAAACCTCCGGACAATGCGTGCCGTGTCGAGGATCACTGCCTTCTGCATCTGCCCCTTGAGCCAACCTTCTAGCGGGAGCTTTTTTATTATAATTATGACTATCAAACTTCTCAGCGTGATAAGAGCCTGGTTTACCAGGCTTATGTTGAGTGGTGACCCTTTCATAAATCTATTTGTTATAATTAGTTTTTTTAGGTATGTGCTAATATTTAATTATTGTTTTTATTTGTAATACATAATTGTTTTTCTATTTTATTTTATTCAACATCCGATAGATATATGTTCACCTATGGATCTAAGGTTTTGCCAGAATTTAAAATTGTGTAATAAGAATACTATAAGAATGAAATAATACTTTCATATTTCTAATTTACACACTCAAACACAGAAAACGTCAATATTTGGCATAACACAAATATTTGTTCAAGTTGAGGATCAAACCCACAACCTACAGCATGAAAAGCAGAGCTAACCTATTTATTATAAGTATAACTTACTTTGGTGTAGTATACATAGAGTAGGATGACTCCAGTGAGTGCTAGTGCGAAACAGGACAGCATCGCGAGAAGTAACGCTGCGTACCAACCGCGCGATTCAGACTCTTCATATTGAGCTGTCAACATACAAATATGTCACAAAACAAAACCTTAAAAAAGACAAATATATATTAATTGTTTTGTTTTGTAGTTTACAATTATGACAACACTTTTCAACAAAGTTTTATAAGCCAACATGTATTATATTTATTTGGAAAATATACTTACAAACCCATTTCTCTGCCCAAGTGTGGGCGAAATCGATAATTAGAATCAGCTGTATCAGGATGAAACAGAATCCGCCGATCATTCCGAACACCATCCAAGTCGACGCGAACGACCCTTCGGGGATGAAGAAAGCTCCAATTATTCCGCCGATCACTAACATGTACTTAATGCCCCAGAATCTGAAACAAATACATAGTATGAATAAATAACTAAATTATATTCATGACAACTTTTTTACAAAGTTTGGAAACTCCAACTTGCAACGTCACAGTTTATACTATAGGAGTTTCCAGTGTCCAATATGTAACATAATGTAACATGTTCAGTTCTCAAATAAATAAATCTTGAATACACTCTACATTCCAGTCTCAAACTAAGCAAAGCTTATACTATGGGAACTAGATTGCTGATAGAATACTTATATAGGTACATTTCTTTTAATCATAATCATAATTTTAGTAAATATGTAGGTACATACATTAGTAAGAATACACAAACACACAGACACAGAACAAATATTTATTCATCAGACAAACATTTGCTCAGGGTGGGAATCGAACCCACGAACCACAGCATGAAAGGCAGAGCTACTACCAACTGAGCTGTGATGCCTGTATACACATACAGATCTATAATTAACAGTTACCAGTATATTTCCGCGACTTCGTCTGCTTCATTCGCATTACAAATGAAATTCAGTTCAAAAGCCAGTAAGTGAAAGACAAAAACACGTTATACATGTACAAAAACGTTATACATATAAAACATAACTACAAAAGAAACGACTATCGTAACTTACCCATTTTGTATGCCAGCACGTGGATCCTTAGAAGACTTGACGCCAATAGTAATCAACGCCATAAACGCGAAAAAGAGACATGTTGCGAAACAAATGCTGAAATAAAATATTGAAAATTAATATACAAACCAAAATTAGTAAACAAAGTAGAGTATTTTAAAACAGTTATAATTAAAAGAAGAAAATTAGGTGTTCCCAAAACCATTTTCATTTTAACCTATTTCCTGCTGGGCAAAGGTCCCCGAAATTCGTCCATTTCTCTCTTTATTTTGCTTCTTCCAACCATCTTTTTTCAAAGTAACCAAAACATAACAACTTTTTTTTAAATTATTAAATCTTCTTCTTATCGTGTCGATGCTACAACTGTATTTTGTTGTAGCATCGTGTTGGAAAGATTAGCCAGACTAGACACTGCTTTACCGTGCCTAGCTGTTACCGGTGTGCGCCACGAGGAGGCTCACACCGTTATTAAATTAATAACCAAAAGTAAAATATTTATCATCAAAAACTATGTATGCAGTCATTGTTTATTTATAAATCAAGACGAGATGCAAGACTCTTTTCACGACTTTTCTCTAACTCATGTTCACTTGGCTATGACCTTCGTGCACAAAAACACTCCGTATATGACTATGACAAAAACTTGTAACCAAATATTACCGGTAAACTGCCATATAGCCAACAGCCTGGTCACAATCCACTTTGAAGGAACCGGGTACGACCGCTGTTGAGTTTTGACAAAATGGTACCTGAAATACATTTATAACTGCATTTATGTGAACTCATTTATTTACCTCAATAGAATATAATGATGCAAAAGGAGCTTGTTACTCCTTTGAAGTTATTTTGAGTGTGTACCAAACATAAACAATTTAAAAAGTTTTTTACCCTAAAACTGTGTAAAATAGCAATTAAATCTATGATCATCAATTAAATATATGCTGTTTAGTTTTCAAAAATATCTTGTACATGACCCTATTTTTAAATTCTTTATTTTTCTTCTTTATCTGTGTTCCAAGAAAGGGTAAGAACATGTATAAAAACAATAAACAGCTTGTGAAAAACAAGATAAGAGGAATGAGACAGATTTATATCTTTCAACAGCTTTTGTTTGCCTGTTCAACCTCATCATTGTAAATTATATCAATTTATTTCAATTAGATATATCAGAAGAAATATTGTTTAAGAAAACAAATGATTGTACATTTATTTTCTTGTGACCAATAGACTACTTATATTATTATGTACATATTTCACCAAGACTATAAACTTATTTTAGGATTTCTATTTATTTTGTTTTTAATTTATCTTTTAGCACAGACTATTATTCAGTCAGATATTTATTTAGTTGAATTAGTTTCTTAATAAAGACCAAAGAACCATACCAACAACATTTACCTTTTTCAATTCGTCATGTAATCCCGGAGCAAGTGTGACACTGGCTGCCACCATCACCAACAGCAGCATCACCGCATACATGAGCCGAGTTGATGTGGAATTGGCGCATGACGGACATGCAGAGCAGCATAGTGAGCATGCTGCACTTCCGCAGCAACATGCCAGCTAGATAACATATTTATTATTTATAATACAGCTCACTGGTTACAGAACCTTGTGTGAAGTAGCTATTATGACAAGTGTGGGCACATCTAAAATATTATTGTACATTGCTCTAAAAAAACTGACATGTATACATAAAGGTTCACAATCCCTGATTGTGTCACTGCTGTCAATAGTCTCCTCTTGAGAAAGACTGACATACACTAGGGGCCGGTTTCTCCAACGATGTTCAATCGCTCATTCATCTGATCACCGAGTTAACTTAGCAGCGCTATAAACTTTGATTGAATTGCAGAAAGGCGAATCAAACATATTTGGCTACAGATTAACTAATCACAGTTCTACGTTTGTTTGATCGAGGAAAATATTAATTGATATGGCAACAACGTTTCTTTTCACGTATTGTTCATTCATTTTTCGGTCTGTGTCATTGCTATAACGTCTGTGGTTATATTTTTATTTATTTTGGTTTTCTTTTCTTGTGATTTCATCTTTGAAAGTGAAAACTTGATCTAAATAGGATTTTGGAGTATAAAATTAACTGTTGTTGAGGGATAAAAGTCCTATGAAGAACATAATCGATATCTAAGTGTAATTATACCGTGTTAGTTCTCTTTACGTGCCATTTACAATTTAGTGACTTGTTGCAATGTGTTTATCTATTTTCAGAAATAAATCAACACAATAAAACCATTCTTACTTCATGTCGTTGGAGCTAAAGGTACTCCAGAAAAGTACTACTAAAATGGGTCCTCAATAACAATTGAAATAGTTGCGACAGCGCTTCCTGATATTATTATGATATTGGTAAGTAAAATCTTTCAAACTACAGTGTAGATACAATTTTACTATTCGTATTCATTACTATACTACGCACACATCGGTACATCCCTACATGGAATTATATTACCTATTTACTCGACAAGTAAAATATATTTCAGATGAAAATACACTGAAATTAATCCAAGAATGTTATCAGGGTGGTGAAGTCTATGCCCTTATTGTATATTATCCTATAAAATATGGTTCTATAAATTAGTGCAAATGATTATTCAATATGTTTAAACTTCTTTATTACAGATAAAAAGGCAATATGTCTCGCAGGATAATGAAGCTACACAGTACAGTCTTCTCCAGTTTGGCAGAAAGATGCCTGCAACATGCATACCTGGAATGAGAAAAATTTAAAATGAAAATAGTTGAACACAAAAACACAAAGTAATAATACTCCCAAACAGTTTGCTTCGGTGTATTTTTACAAATAATGAGACAAAAATAAAATAAATGTAATATTTTAATGATTGTTTTATTTTAATGAGGTTACTTCAATTAGGGTTTCTATGTAATAATTTTTATTATAAATTCTGTGGTTGGAAAAGGCTCATAAATAATATAACTAGAAATGTACTGAGCCTGTGTCATATCACTAACCCGCTGAGGGTTAGTCAGTATATAGTACATGCTGTTAAGATGATGATTCTTTAATTGGAATTAGGTACAATAAAATATATAATCTCACCTTACTACATATAATGATATTATAGGGGAAGCACACTGAAGTATCATTAACATTGTCCGCCACATTCACTGCCATTTTTTCTTCAGCAAATATTCAATAGCATCTTCATGCTAGAAAGCAATTATTATGTGTTAAACCACAAGATTCAAGTATTATTACATAATAGTGCTTCCTTTCTCGCTATTTGAACTCAGAAACATGATCTAAAACAACGTTATGTTGATTATGAGATTAATAAATCTAGGTTATCACATAATATTATAGGTACCTACTTATGTTTTTGTTATTACCTGAATTATTTTTCTGATCTATTATTACCTCAATATGTAATAAATTCATATCATTGCCCATAAATTATCTTCGAAGAAATAGTCATCACAGAAAATGCAGGACGTATAAAAAAAAACGTAATAAAACTCATCACAGGTCGTAATATTAGGGCATCTCATATCGGAGTCCGTCTTGTATATTAAAATCTTCAGAATTAGCGAAAAACATAATAAAAACTTCGAAAATATATTCAACAATTCGTCGCGATTACAATTGAACAGCCGCTAATCGCTCGATTTTTTAGATTAGTTGACATGCCAAGTTGACAACGGTTTTACCACGCATTCTACCCTAATCATCCTTCGAGAAACTCAAATTTGGATTTTACATGGCATTTTTGATTGCTTGCTTCGTTTAATGTCAAGTAATCTGGTGTTCAATATTTCGCAGTTGACAAGAGTTCGAGAAAACCAAATCACGATTGATCAGAGTTTTGACACATTGTTATTTGATTTTTTCGTTGATCATCGTTGGAGAAACCGGCCCTAGGTATGATGATTCACAGTTTGTAAGATATTTACTCCAAAAATGTTTATATTAATGAATTGAATCAATAAAGATTCTAAGTACTTATCTAGTGTGATTAACAAGTATATTAACCTTGTATAGCTTCCACTAATTATCTTTTTAAGAGTGCTGATTCATGCAAATGGATAGACAAATAGTCATCTTTCTCTATTGATTCTCCACATGGTTAAATTGGCTTTGGGTTTTCTACGAAAATGTTATGATAATGAAATTTGTAGACAACAAAGGAATCATGATGGCAATGAGATAATGTTGGAAAATCGAAGTAAGAATGCTTCATGCAGACTAGTAAATGTATTTAAGTTAATTAGGGCTGGAAATCTGGTACGAAGCAGCCTGCCTTGAGGCAGGTATGATAGGTAGGATGTAGACTTTGTGTTTCTCTCGGACAACGTCTCACTTAGAAATGCTCCTAAATCATGTAGCTCTGAAAATTAATTTCAAGATTACCTGCGCCGCTGAACACAGACCCAACACTGCTCCCATTATGTAGGGATATGGGAAGACTTAATATCACAAGAATTTATGGAACTGAATAAAGCAAATGAATAATGTCGAGCTATCCTATCTATACAAAATCAACATTAAAATATTACGACTCTGTCGAAATCTTCGAGACTTGACAATTGGATGTTTTCTTAAATTTTTTTTGTAATATTTTCATGACAGTGACATTATTTACGAATATGACACTGAACGTTACACGCCTAAACCAACAAAAGCATGGAGCAACTGACAAGACATAAATAAAAAAGAAGAAGGAAGAGTACCAACAAAAGTATGAACAGACAACCGGTTTTCTTATTTTTTTAAGTTTTCATTATTTATTTTGCTTCCATTTACCTATATTATAAACTTATTGAATACATAAACATGTTTAGTGTATCTATTCTTGTGTGCATAGCATTTTTACCTATTTATTTATGTGAAGATTACTGCTCTGAAGTGGAAGCAAGTTGCCCGGCTCCAGTTATACATGCAAAATACAGTAAAGGTTGGTCTACTATTAGGCCGGCCTCACACAGCCGGAATTCGTCTCTGAATTCATAATCTGAATTCATACTCTTAATTAAGAAAGGCCGGAATCCCATACAAAGTCGTTATGATCCACATACATTCTGATTTTTTCAGATTATGAATTTCTCAGATCGATCTGTAAGAATGATTCTGATGTGCGTCCGGAATTCCTGATCTGAATATTTAAGATTATGACTTCAGAACGCACGTAATCCTATACATTTGCATGGAGCAACACACACATACTGAATTCAGATTATGAATTTTTCTGTATTGAGCCAATAGCAATGCGATTAGTATTAATTCCTCCTCCATTTCGAGACGTTTGCGTGTGTCGAGAAACAAGAGACTACTGATCTATCTGAATTTTTAAGATAATGTGAGTTGAGGGAGCCGGAATTAAGAGTATGAATTCAGATTATGAATTCAGAGACGAATTCCGGCTGTGTGAGGCCGGCCTTAGAGACTGTGAAGAATTATGATCTATCTTATTTTTTTTAAACATGTAATAGCGAGGTAATTGCCGTTGTTTTACTTCTCTCGGCTGCACGTCTCTGCGACTGACTAGTATTTATTTATTTCTAGAAACATGATATGAAATCCCAACCTTCCTCGTATTGCCCTACTGCGGTCATATTTTGGTGCTATCTAATTCTAATTCTAATTCTAAGTGGGGGAATGAGATCTGCACTGACGTCCCGCAGTGGGGTGTATTGTGCATTGTCCCCCTGCTAACCTCACCCCAGCCAGCCCAACTCCTTAAAGTAACGGAGAAGGACCCTGGGTTGGTGGCAGCATTGTTCCAGCATCCCCGGTGTTGTAGTGGATGGTGACATTGACGAACAGGACCCGATCAGCTCCTGCAGTCCCGT
Source organism: Ecliptopera silaceata (assembly GCA_932527185.1). Lineage (NCBI taxonomy): Eukaryota > Metazoa > Arthropoda > Insecta > Lepidoptera > Geometridae > Ecliptopera > Ecliptopera silaceata. Next base: position 5,407,426 of record OW052193.1, on the reverse strand, counting down.
TTTGAGCCTGGCTTCATTTGTGGAAGAGCAATGCAGTAGCACATGCTCTACAGTTTCCTTTTCTTGTAGACATCCGCGACAGAGGTCACTGTCTGTCGCTCCGATTTTAAGTAGATGGTGATTTAGATCACAGTGACCTGTGATGATGCCCACCATCATTCTTAAATCTTCACGTCTTAGTTTGAGCAGCGTTGATGCCGTGTGCCTGTTCATTGCTGGAAGCATTGTTTTGGTGTGTTTGCAGTCCGGTCTGCGCTCCCACAGTTTCTGATGTTCCTTCTGGGAGTGCAACTTCAGTCTGTTTCTTATCTCTGCTGAAGACGGTTTGCAGAGTAGTATGTCGTTTGAGTTTGCCTTAAGTTTTGTGCCTTTTTTCGCTAACGAGTCTGCTATTGTGTTGCCTGAGCATGAATCGTGTCCTTTGGTCCATCTTAATTTGACGATATGCTTGTCGGCCAGACTCTGAAGCGCGGCGTGGCATTTAGCAATGGACTCTGACCTTGTGTCAGGTCTCCTAAGGGCATGCATGACAGCAGCGCTGTCTGTTATAAATATTAGTTCTGCGTAAGTTTCACCAGTGTCTGCACTTGGTGCTGGCGCTGTGAACTGAATAAGTGTTGCTGCCAGGTAGAGCCCGATAGTTTCTGCCTGGAAAACAGTTGTTGAGTCGTTGAGGGGTTGCGCGTGCGATAGCCCCAGTTCGGGGCAGTGGAAGCCACATCCCGCTCCTGCTTTTTGTTTGGCACCATCCGTGTAGATGTGGTAGACGTTGGACGTGGAGTCCTCCGTCATCTCTTGACCTTCGAATTGGTACTTTTTGCTCGATATATATGTTGTTGCTATTCTGTCAGTGCCATTTAGGGCCTCCGGGATGACCTGTGTAGCCTTGTCCAGAATTCTGCTGTGATTTGTTGGTTTGCCACTTCCTTTCCACTGGTTCGTGGATTTAATCCTTAGAGCCGCAGCCATTGCCTCTTGCTGTATGTGTAAGTGGAGTGGCGTTAGGTCTAGTATTATGTCCAGCGCCGCTGATGGAGTGGATTTTGCGCAGCCGCTAATCAGGGAGCACGCGAGTCGCTGTACTTGTTGCAGCTTGTTGATGGCTGTTACTAGATTTGTTCTTGGCCACCACACGACGGCACCGTATGTTAGCACCGGTCTTACCATGACAGTGTACAGCCACAGGCAAAGTTTAGGTTTGAGACCCCAGTCCTTGCCGACGACACGTCTGCACTGCCATAGCACGTTTGTGGCTTTGGTGGTTACGTGTTCTAGTTGTTTGCCCCATAGGAGTTTGCTGTCTAGCCAGATCCCTAGATATTTGACTTCTTTACTTAGCGTAAGTTTGGTGCCAAACAGTGATGGTAGGTTCAGGTTAGGAAGCTTTAGCTTTCTAGTAAAAAGAACGAGTTCTGTTTTGGTGGGGTTCACAGTTAGGCTGTGTGTGTGGCACCATGACTCCACGACTCGGAGCGCTCCTTGCATTTTCTCGCATAGAGTTGTCTCGAAGAGTCCCGATATCATGATTGCCAGATCGTCGGCGTAGCCGATGGTTTGTAATCCATTTTTGTTTAGGGATTCTAGTAGTTCGTTGGCAACAAGGATCCACAGTAGAGGAGACAGGACTCCTCCTTGTGGGCAACCTTTTGTTACGAGGCATCTTGTGGCTTTCGAGCTTTGTATTAGTGCCGCTCTGTTTGACAGCATCTTGTTGATCCATTCACTTAAGTTGTCTTCGACACCTTGGTTACTCAGGCTGCTGTCGATGCTTGTGAAAGTTGTTTTGTCAAAAGCTCCTTCGATGTCAATAAAGGCTACTAAGCACGATTGCTTGCATTCTAGGGCGCTTTCAATTTTGTGTACTACGCTGTGCAGAGCCGTTTCCGTTGATTTGCCTGATTGATAGGCATGTTGATTGTGGTTTATGGGATTTTTAACCAGTGGTCCACTTCGTATGTGACGGTCGCATAGTCTCTCCAAGGTCTTTAGCAGAAAAGAGCTTAGACCTATCGGCCGAAACGATTTGGGCTGAGTGTAATCAGACTTTCCGGGCTTCGGAAGAAAGACTACTTTTACTTCCCTCCAGCTGTGCGGGATGTATTTCCAGGCGATACAACTCCTGAAGATTGCTATGAGCTTTGGCTCGATTTTGGTGAGATTCCATTGTAGAAGAGCTGGAAAAATACCGTCCATGCCAGCCGCTTTGTACGGCTCGAATGTCCGGATAGCCCACGCAAGTGCCTCCGTTGTGACAATTGTGCTGGCTAAGTCCCAGTCTTCTTTTTTGGGAACGTGACCTTCATGCTCAACTTCCCAACTGGTGTTCTCTGTGAGGTTGCAGTCCGGAAAGTGCGTTTTCAGCAGAAGCTCAAATTGTTCTTCTTCTGTTGTTGTGTAAGTGCCATCTGGCCTTTTAAGAGTTCCTAGTTTGATTTTGGTATCGCTTGACAATATTTTGCTTAGGCGTGCCGTTTCGCTCTGTGCAGTGATAGAGCTGCTGTATTTTCGCCATGAGTTGTTCTGGCTTTGCTTGATTTCCTGTTTCAGTTTCTGTCTTATTATCCTGTAATCTGACCAGTCATTTTCGTTGTCCGTGTTCATCGCCCTGTTAAAGTGGTGGCGAACCTGTTTTCTGAGTTTGGTTAGAGTTTTATTCCACCATCTGTCCTTGCGGTGTGCTATTTTGTTGCTTTCTGTTATCAGAGGGCAGGCTTTTTCATAGCTGGTTATCATGCAGTTAACCAGTGATGAGAGCGTGGTTTCTGTTTCTGTTGGCGTTAATGGCGCCGTTGGTTCTGTTTCCTTTTGCTCATTTAGAGCTTTGTTCATGGCCTCGACGAAGAGTTTAGAGTCAGTCTTTTTAGGGTTTCTATATTTGCGGGGGAACATGTCGCCCATCTTCATGCTGAATCTGATCCGCCTATGGTCCGCGCACGACGCTTCGTAAGTAGCAACGTGCCAGTCATTGATCAGTTCTGCAATCGTATCTGTGGCTAGTGTGACGTCTACTATGGTCCTGGCCCATGACGTTACAAATGTTGGTTCCGATCCTCTATTAAGAATGTTCAGGTTGTGTCTTAAGACGAAGTCAAGGAGATCTCTGCCTCTTTCATTCGTGTCTAGACATCCCCAGACTGTGCTGTGTGCGTTGGCGTCACAGCCCAGTATACATTCTAATTTCAGTCTTTTGCAGTGATTTAATAAGTTTTCGAGTTCGGGTGGTGGAGCCTGAGTTCCACCATCCATATATACAGATGCTAGAATTAGAGTGCTGAGTTCGCCCTCTAAGCCGGTATCAATTTTTACTACTGTAAGGTCATCTGTGCATAGGTGTGTTACCATCGACGCTTTGAAAATGTTTGGTACGTAGATTAATGTACGAGTTTTATATTGCAAAGGTGGAGAAAATACATTGCCTCGAAGGGCGCTGAAACTTACTTTTCCGCGGACAATGTAGGGTTCCTGGACCAGTGCTATTGTTTGTGGTTGCTCTTCCAGGGTTCTTCTTAGCGCGGCGAACCCAGTGACGCTGTGTTGGATGTTGGCCTGAATAATCCTAAGCTGGTTGTCCCTAGCTATATTCGACCTATTGTTTGATTTGCTACAATTTACCGCATAAGACGGAGTTTTAGAGATCTGTTTGTCTAGTGTATTTACCTTGTTAAGCATCATTGTGATTGTTGATGGTTAGGGGGGTTTTTAGTGGGGTCGTGGGATGGTCATTACTGACTGTCCTGCTGTGGGTGGTCCATGGTGGAGTTCCCGCTCGACGACATAGTTTCGTCCACGTCCGAGGTCGGCGTGGGCGATAGAAGGTTGAGGCATGAAATGCCCCCCGCAATCTCCACCCCCGCGTCGCTCAGAAGCAGGTCTATCTCGTCCTGCGAGAACTCCCCCTCACCAATCTCGGAGCTGGGGCCCTCGGCCGCGACACCCGCCCCCGATTCACCGCTGCTTGTGCAGGGCGCACCCGGGGCGGGCGCCACGATCGGGGTTTTGACATCCCCCGCTCTCGGTTTCCGTATCAGGACGTACACAGTCGCCATCTTATACTTGAGTCTGTTTTTCAGACTTTTTAGTGTGTCCATCTCGTCCAACGGAACGCCGAACACCACGACGTTGTTCGTCGTGTTCCCATCCCGCTGGACTCGATGAGCAAAGATCGGCCAGGTGTTGATACGTAGCCGAGAGTTGAAAAACGCCAGGAAGGTTCTTATGTGCTCCCCGTCGCCCTCAAAGTCCGGCACGATCACAACACCCTTGTGATACCTGGGTAGTGCGCTCTCCCTAATGACATTTAGGCCTCCCGAGCCAGCCCACAAAACGGGAAGGTTGCTGATGGTCGAGGTCAGCCATACCAACGAAAAGTCGTCCTCCGCCTCGACCCTCAGACCTCCGTGAGCCGGCCTGGGCATGGCGGCAAAGGTCGGCTTTGCGCACTCCCAGTTTTGGCTGTTTTGGAGGAAGTACGTTACCGTTTCTTCCTCCAGTTTTTTCCTCAGTATGGTGGTCTGGATGGGGTCCATGTGAACGCCAGATTTGTCCAGGATTACCACCCTAAGGTGCGACCCCGACGCCCTGGCGTACGACATGTCCCCCCCCTGGCCAGATTGTGGGTCCGCAACCTTCACCGCGCACGTGTCAGGGGGGCTGCCTCCTAAGCGCACCTTCTTGTCAGCGTTCGCCGACGAAGGTGACACAAAGTCCGAACTCCTCTGCCGTTTGCCGATCCGGTTGCAGCCACTCGTTGAAGTTCCAGAGGCGGTCGGATCGGCGTCCGAGTCGTCACCGGGTCCATTGCCACCTCGACCTTTACCAATCCCCTTCCCTTTGCAGGGTCGAGGTTCGGCTCGGGTCTCCGGGTTGTGGACTTCCGGTTCCTTTCTCGGTGCCTCTCCTCCCATCTCTGGTTTTGTTTGGTTTATCTGGTTTGACGCAGATTCTTGTGTTTCCGACTGGTGGGTGCTCCCCTGCATTGTTCCCCCGATCGTTCCGGCGCCGTCCATTTCCATGGCATGGAGCGGACTATCCGGAACAGATCTCTGTTCTCTTGCTGGAGTGCGAGTCCCACCGTCGTAGGCTGTGGGGCGCGCCATAACCTTCCCAACGGACGGCGCGATGGCCGAGACGTTGGGCGGATACAGCGTGCCCTCCAGCTGACGTCGCTTGACTTCGTTCACCAAGGCGGCATCTTTTTTGCGACTCTCCCTGCGGAGAGCGTTCCGGCGCTCTACGCCGCCTAGGGGGACCTTACCTGAGGACGCAGTGCCCGTCAGCGTGGAAGACGCCGGGGCACTGCGCCCTGTGTTTTTGGCCAACACAGCGTCACCAACGTTCGTTGCCGCCGCTGCGCCTTCTCCCGACGCTTCAGCCACCCTCTTCGCCGCGTTCTTCTTCTTCTTCTTCGGCTTCCTCTTCTGCACTGGTCCAGTCGGGTGCTGGTCGGAGGATGTGGTCGCCGTCGCGTCCGTGGTGATGCTGGCTCCAGTAGCAGCTGCAGGGGGCGGGGCCTGGAGACCCACCCCGCCACCGCCTTCGGTAACCAATTTCTCGCTCTCCGGCCCGGGAACCAGAGAGCGCCGGGTGCTGGCCGGATCGCATGGCATCGTAACGGTTCTATTCTTCGTATTCATTTTTGGGTTTTGCTTCTGAGAACAGAAAAGGTTAGCGGGGCACGAGCAGAGCTAGTGGATGCCGTTGCCCGAGCGACATCCCCCCAACTTTAGGTGAGGAGCAAGGTGATGGGTAGCAACTCGAGAGTCGCCCTCCCACCCGCCCCGCTCATCACCGCGGCGCTGGGCCGCCGACTAGGGGTGGGGGGGGGCGGGGCAGGGGCGCGGGGATCGACACGTCCCATGAAAGCCATAGTTGCGCCGACACCCGCGCCCCCATCCCACACCCCCACCCCCTTGTGCCCTCGCCTCTTCATCCAGGCTTGGGACTGGCACCATAACAGTTATTGCAAGCAACAAAAGTTATCGTGGCGGGGTTTGCAAGCAACAAAAGTTATCGTGGCGGGGTTTGGTGCTATCATTATGGTAGCCTTTTCTTTGACGTATTCATACTACACAGTTCAAATTGTACATATTTTTTGGCTAAAGTATTTGGTTTCTCAATTGCAGAATATAACCAAATATCATCTGTAATAACTGCTGCTTTAGAAAAATTTGTACCTTGTGAGAAAGGTAACAGTAGATGCCACAAATCAGTCATCGCTGCAGATTTGGCTCCATTCAAGGATGGGATAACTAAGGATCAATTTGATATCGCTCAACATAAAGCAACAACATATCAGGTTTGTATAAGCACAGAAATACTATTAGATTGATATAATAATGTTCAGTTAAATAGCTACTCCCATTATCACATAGTAAAGTTTAAACTTTTACAATGTTTGAAGCCCACTTTTATATTTGGCTATGTAGTGCCTCTCTTTCTATTGCCATATCTCTTATCCTTTCTGGCATTGCACAGGCAAGCTGCTTTGCAGATTCCTTGAATTTAAAGAGTGCTTTATACCATACCTGCTAGATATGTTAGAAATTGTATAATTTATTTTTCACCATGATTTTTATAGATTATAGATGGAAAACTCTACCGTGAAAAAGATTGTCATTTCCCAGCAAGATGTGCTGGTATAGAATATTACCTAACTGCATTGGCTCCAAAACTGCCGAATTTGGAACTGGCTATCAATACAAGGGACTGGCCACAACTGAACCAAGAATGGGGTCATGCTAAAGCTCCAGTGCTGTCATTTAGTAAGGTTCTGATCACAAGTTATTAATAACTAGCGGTGTAGATTTTGTGTATCCTATAGAGCAGGGGTGGCCAAGAGCTGGTTGATTGCGACAGTTAGTCCGTCGACCATGGCAAGGCAAAAAATATAAAAACATAGACTAGACTGACATAGATGTTTCAAGAAGTAGGTAATTGAGTGATTGTTCAGAGTTTAGTTAGCAAACTGCCTGCGCTGCTATAGAAAATAAATTTTAATCTATAGGTACTTAAAATTTCTTTAACTTGAGGTAGTAGGATAAATTACCAACATACCAGGAATGGATTAAAAAGTCTAATTGTTGTGTGTATAAGTGTTGTATCTGAATATAATGTGATTTCAGACACGTGATTACTATGATATCATGTACCCAGCCTGGAGCTTCTGGGAAGGTGGGCCTGCCATATCCTTGTACCCGACAGGCATAGGCCGATGGGATCAGCATCGAATCAGCATATCTGCAGCAGCAAAAAAGTACGTAGAATAAATTGTAACAACTGTGTATATTCTATGCATGTATTTACAAAAAAATTTGTAATCTATCAGCAATCTACTTCCCATAATAAAAGCTTAGCTTGGTTTGGGACTTGAGCGCGATGTGTGAAATGTCCGTAAATATTAAATTAATAGATTTATTTTTACTTACAATAGGGCCACGCTAATCCGGAATCCTGTTAGTTCGGTGTATGCTTTAATGATAAAATCTTGTTTTTCCCTATCCAGAATAGCGAGACCCAAACGTAACTGAAAAACAATAAACTTTTCATCGTCAACCTATATCAGTCCACTGCTGGACGTAGGTCTCTCCCAAGATGAGTGGCGCGTCTTGAGAGAGACCTACGCCCGGTCTTCGGCTTTTCTCATCCAGTGTTTGTCAGTTACACTCCGCAGATCGTCGCTCCATCTCGCTCCTACATCACACTCTAGTCCCCAAACTAAGCAAAGCTTGTACTATGGGAACTAGATGGTTAATTAGCTTCACCTAACTTTAATGACTTACCAAATGAATTATCCATGTGCTTACATAGCTTTATATGCTGTTCATTTCAGATGGCCATGGCACAAGAAGCAAGATAAAGCTTTCTTCAGAGGTTCGAGAACTAGCGAAGAGAGAGATCCTCTTATATACCTGTCACGCTCTGAACCCAAACTTGTTGATGCTAAGTACACTAAGAATCAGGCATGGAAATCTGATGCTGTAAGTATTTTATGAAATTTCTCAATTAGAATTTATAGTAAAGAGATAAATTACATATAATCGCGTACCTTATTGTTATTTTTCGCTGACGTTTCGGCTATGTTGCAATAGCCGTCGCGGGCAGACTAAAGCCTACGCGATAAAAGCCCATGTGTCTTTTTACTATCCATAATAATAAGTTGATTTTTTGTGTTATAATTTGTGTGATTACATTTGAGAGTCCAAGCAATATTTACAGTAGACAATTTTTTTAGGATACTCTGTATGAACCACCAGCGTCAGAAGTATCTTTTGAGGACCACTGCCAATATAAATACCTGTTCAACTACAGAGGTGTTGCAGCTAGCTTCCGATTAAAACATCTGTTCTTATGCAAGTCTTTAGTATTCCATGTGGGTGATGAATGGCAGGAATTCTTCTACCCCTCATTAAAACCTTGGGTGCACTATGTGCCGATCAGTTCTACAGCAACACAAGATGAAATCAAAAAGTATATAGAGTACTTCAAAAGTCACGACTCACTCGCTAAGGAAATAGCAGATCGAGGATTCATGCATATCTGGGAGAATCTCACCGAGGATGACATTATGAGTTACTGGCGGAGGTTACTTAAAAACTATGCTAAACTTGTAAAGTATGATGTGGTAAAGGATGATAATCTCATTTTGATAAATTAACGGCCGGTTTCTCGAACGATGATCAACGAATAAATCGAATAATTACTGTGTCAAACTCGGCTCAATCGTGATTTGGGTTTCCAGAAACCGGCCGTAAGGTTTTTAAAAACCATGTAGTGTTATTTTATATGTAGAAAACCATAACCTCTGTCTGATTATAAATTGGTTGGTTTATATACGCTTAGTAGATTATGCATTATTATTATCATTTAGTATTTTATATCAGTACAGTATGTATTAATCTATTTATATTTAAACGATCTATCTTATAAAAAGTTAGCGCAGACTTGAAGTATTGATTACCATACGTAATGATGACATAAAGTCAACACTAACTTTTTATAAGATAGGGGGAATTAAAGTAAAATCAAACAATAAACAATACTTTGATACACATAAAAATATTTTATTTATAAAATGTAATATTAAAAATCTCAAGTAGCTTCAATTGAATAAAAGACATTAGAAACAAACTTATTTCGAAATACTGGGAATATTTTTAAGATTCGGATCATTATTGCACCCTATGTGCTTAAATCAACAGTCCTTACTTTTTTCTCAGTCTCAATGTAGGTACAGCACATCTAGTTACCTAAGTAATTATGACATTATGTCACCTCTAACTTTTTATATAAAAGCGGGTTCTAAGCCATATGTGTGCATTAAAACATCTTAACAAAACAATTGACAGAAAACACTTCATTCCTAATCATTTCAAATTAGAATCACATGATTTCATGTGAAGATATTATCACAGAAATTATATTTTACTATGATAAGTGGATGTTGGTCAAACCAAACATTTAACGGTGGATCTAAGAGACTAATAAAACTATGGAAAAGTATGTAGTTAGTATATGCAATAGACAATTTGGCAAAAATGATGTTAAATCAAAAATAATCAGAGTGATATAAAATCTCCCTACGCGCCGATCCTACTTAATAGTAATTTACATTACATAATTTGCATAATTTACTTACACATGCTTGGTACTTGGGCCTAAAATTTTCTTCATTTTCTTCTCTTTGCCTTGAAATCCAAACTCATACTTTAGTTTGGTTTGTAATATTCACTCCATATAATGTGTACAATTTCCAATTGCAGATATCCTAAGTTGTTAACATGAAGCTTAGTTAAATTGAACCTTATCTACTTTGAGAGTTTGCGCTCTAGTTGATCAGCGATCGCCTCCAGGAAATCTTCGGTATGTAAGTACATTCCTTCCTTAGTATTTTTCATTCCGTGGATGCAAATCACCAAATCCTTGGTCATTTTGCCGCTATCGATGCATTCCACGCAAGCCTGCAATCAGATATCAAATCAAGGTGTGCCACTAAACTAAATATAACTATACAATCAATAATAATCAAAATTTTCTTGCGGATTAAATCCCCTGCTAACGAATTAAGACATGATAAGGTGCGTGATAGTAGCTGTGATAAAAAGGAAATTATTGATATCCATTTATTTTTTGACCACTATCTGATTTTCTTTGATACTTATCAACTGGTTTTTATTAATAAAACTGCAGTAAATTGTCACATTGAAATATATAACTAACCTCTTCGAGAGCTGTAGCGAAACGGTCCAACTCTGGTGTGTTATCCAACTTAGCGCGATGGGCCAGCCCTCTCGTCCACGCGTAGATGGAAGCCACAGGGTTGGTAGATGTGGGCTTGCCTTGCTGGTGCATGCGGTAGTGACGGGTCACCGTGCCGTGCGCGGCTTCAGATTCAACCGTGCGACCGTCAGGGCACATCAGGACTGACGTCATCATACCCAGAGAACCGAAACCCTGATGACCGACAAATTATAATTAACTGTTATAGGATAGTTAAAGTAGAAGTTCAAAGAGGAGAGATTCCTCTAAATACCCCACAAAACATGGCCCAAAAATTACTGGATAAATCCGGAGAGGCCAAGGGCCTAGGCTTATAAACTAATCTACAAATAAGAAAAAATGAGACGTCTATTACTACTTTGGATTTCTGAGAAGTCTTATTTATAAAAATGTAGTACCTGTGCTACGACATCGGATTGCACATCACCATCGTAATTCTTGCACGCCCATACGTAACCTCCGGAGCTCTTCATCGCTTGCGCGACCATGTCATCGATCAATCGATGCTCGTACCAAATCTTGCTCGATTCAAACTGGCTCTTGTAGTCACTGCAAAAAATATGTAATTTCTTATTTGCGTTTCAAACTTTCTTTAAACACGTGTAAGATTAAATTGTTATTTTAAATAATACTATCCAATTTCCTAATTAACATTGCATTACCATGCATAGTAACAATCTACTTTAGAAAGTGTTAATTTGTGTCACTAATTGGTTGTCAGGCATATCAGAAACTTAGAATAATGAAATGAAAATACTATTTATCGGATACGGTTCCGTGCTATATCGTACAATAAGCGTACAATCGTTTACTACCTACTTCTACGTACCTGTCCTTCAAATGTCATTGTTATACGATAGTAGGAAAGTACCTTTTTGAACAACAATCCTACCTGTTATACAAAAAAGGAAGAGCTCTATAGCCTCTACAATTTATTGAATGCGGGTCTACCTGCTCTTTTTCTGGTTTACTGACCTCTGATATATTTCTTCGAAAATGTCCTTGAAACGACCATCGTATCTCTTGAGAATTGTGTTCTTTGTAGACAAGTACAGCGGCCATTTCTTTTGCAGTGCAACCTGAATAAATACAGTCCAGTTATTTTCTTATTCATGACGACTACGTTTAATATTGTAGACTGCATACAACTGAGTAAACGTTGCTGTGTAGTTTTTTACCTGGAAACTGGAGTGTGCAAAAGCACGAATAGATTCATCGGTATTGTACATGCCCATAGCAACGCCAGGGGTCTTGAAATCGTACAACAGACGCTTCTCCACTGTTCCATCTTGCGCCGTAAAAACTAGTTCCATCTGTTAGTAAAAAAAAAATATTGTAGAAATTCGATTGTTTAAAGAGAAGGCATTCTGTTTGTTTTTCAAGACTATTATCTTATGTATTCACGTCAACGGCCTTTGATAAGTTTATATTGTGTAGTTTTATCAGTGATTATTGCTTAATTTAGTTTCAACTTTTTCTATCGTACATATTTTTACAAAGTTATTATCGAAAGTTCAAATGTCATCGGACTGGCGACCTTGATCTATTCAATGTTAAGGGTAAACTGGTTTCAACTCGAAATTTTTGTTCAGAATTTGAATAGGTATACCTAAACCTTACCTTTCCAGGTTGAGTTATGACTAGATCCTGTGCTTTGTATTGGTCACCGTGCGCATGACGTCCGATGATTATTGGCTGGGTCCATCCGGGGACCAGACGAGGAATGCTCTTGCATAGGATGGGTTCCCGGAATACGGTGCCTCCGAGAATGTTACGGATGGTTCCGTTCGGACTAAGCCACATTTGCTTAAGTTTGAACTCTACGAAAGAAAACATAAATCGGATTGTCATCTCCTTAGCCTGGTGCTTTGGTGCCTGGTAGAGAGATCACTAGGAATGCATTATTTTCTAGCGTTGGAAATGCTTTACATGTGTTACCTTCAACTCTCTGCTCATCAGGAGTGATAGTGGCGCATTTGATGCCAACGTTGTGCTTCAGCATCGCTTGGGCGGAGTCGATCGTCACCTGGTCGTCTGTCGCGTCGCGGTGAGGCAGGCCCAAGTCGAAGTAAAGGCAATCCAGCTGAAGAAATACCAGGTCAGTTAGCATGTTTACACACAAACTTAAACCGTGTCTGTGTGCATCATGGCGGCCTATTTTGAAGTCTTCACGGTTGTGAATAGGTACAATACGTAAAGACAGCAAATTGATGGCATTTTTGATGAACATTTAGAAGTGTATGCTTAGATCGAATAGTAAGTACGTATCTCTTGTTCGTTTCATTTCCCCCAAAACATACTATAATTACTTATTAATAATATTGTTTATATGAGTTGTGTTGTTTACAATGACCTTATCTATACAGCAAAAAATGTATATCAATAGCAATAGCCGCGTAACTAAGCTAGCTATTAAATTACCATTGACCCATTTAGACTGTTGATAAGCCGAAGAATAGTTACAACACGATAACCTATTGCTAGATGCATTAAGCTCCACAATCTCTAGCACACGATAACGTAGAATGCCCTTTAAATGAATATATCTATATATACTCTATTTACATTATACCTATCACCTGTTCGTTCAATACCTAAACAGCATTGATCTTGAACGAGTTACCTTAACATACGGGAATATAAGTCTTTCCTTGATCTTGGCCCAGATGATGCGAGTCATCTCATCTCCATCCATCTCCACCACGGGGTTCGCAGCCACGACTCTTTTGGCTGTTCCATCTATAGAAGTTAAAGTATCTTAGTATGGCTATGTATGACTCGTTATGAGTAAATTGGGTTACGATAAGTGGTCTTAAATAATGTGGTCTCGTGTTTCAACTTATGGCAGATAATCTTGAAAAACAGGTTACGATTTCTGTTGTAGTAAACGTGTCCTTCTTACCAGTGTAGTGATGATTTTAAATACATGGTGAAATTAAGATATTGGACATATTAAAATATATATAAAACATATTTTATGAAAGAGGATGTGAATGTGAGAGGTCAGAGCTGACAAATAATAGGAGTGAGTGGAGAAAGAGGACATGTTCTGCCGACCCCACTTAGCGTGGGATATGGGCAAGTGAATGATGATATATAAAAATATATAAATAAACACATACACTGCGTACGTGTCGTATATGGCATTACATTTACTAATATGATTCTTAAAAATGTTAGTATCTTATGTCTGTTTTTTCAATGGTCCTTCTAACCGGAACACTATAATGCAAGCATCATTATTAAACGGCTGAAATAGACGCGGTGGTACCTAGTAGGTACTTTCCCGGACAAGCTCATTCACAAAAAATCTACTGACATACTCTCCTGTTAGATTCCACTGTAGATACCCTCAATACCATGTATTATTAGCTGAATTTGTATTGAAATACATTAGATATAAACTATGATCTAAAAAAAAAAACGCATGAAACTTTTGCTTATTACTTTCTTAAATCCATTACTATTTTAAAAACATAAGTAAGTAAATTAATGAGCTTGTGTTAAGCATTTTAGAAGTTGGACTTTGGACGGTAAAATAGAACAAGCAATTTACTAGTCACATATAAAAATTAATTGCAGCCAATTGTTACTCCACACTTACACTTAATGCGTCCGTTAGGTTACTCGTTATCATTGCTTTATAAAATGATAAGACGAGTTACCTAACCAATAAAAGGATAGAAGTTCGTGTACTCACAATTTCTTTTAAAAATACCGATTTCAGTCACACTTTTCAGTAACTGTCTTGCGTTATTCCCAGACATGTTTCGAGCTAAGAACGTGGCGATACAATAATTTATTCTGCACACGACAATCAACCATTCACGGCAATACTCGCTCCCGTCGCTCAACACAAAGAAGGATAGAATCAGCTGCTTGATGCCAATGCCGACTTGCTTGATAAAGCGAGAGGTCTCTGAGCGAGAGAGACAGAAGACGCGGGTTTTAAAAGCCTAGTGATGAGCGTAGACTTGGTTACCGATTCTTTTTCGGTTATATCCGAATACTTGATCGATTACTTTTATGTAGAACTGTAAGGAATTTGAATGAACAAATTTAACGTTAAAATGTAATAAGAATGTTCAAGCTGATAGCTTAAAATATGTTCTGTAAATACTAAATATCTCTGAAAATTCACATAAATCCAACCTATTATTTTTATTTATTCATTATTGTTGATCTTTAATATTTCTTGTTCACCTCATTCTAATAAATAAATCGATACCAATAAATGGCTCCTATTTAAGTTCGATATACATACTCAGTTCCAACACTATTGTCCCAACTCGCGCCTCGCTTTGTCGAAACTATTTTATCCCACAGCTCAGTATATATCAGTATGCTAACTATGATACGCACATCACACCTTTTACGAGTACATAGTTAACAATATTCTTAGTTCTGTTCCTTCCCATAGCTGTTGGGTTCAATAATCCTATGCTCAAAGGTCATTGAGCCTCCAAAGCTAATCAATGTTGAACAAAGAACGACGCCACTGGCCCTGCCGTCGCGTCGCGCCCCGCCCAGTTTGGAATCTTTCTTCTTGTCATCTACTACGAGTGGTCACAGAGGGGAGGGAGGGGTCTAAAAATCTAAAAAAATAATTCACATAGTACCTATGGGTACGTTCCCTTACTGCGTTTGGGTTAAGATATAATCTTCTGGTTTATTTATACTGTGGCTTTGAGCTGTGCCTGCGGTACTAGCTTCATTCCGGCCGCGGCTCCGTCCGCCCCCACCCGAGATAAGCCCACTCGTCGCCGGCCGGCTGCCGGTACACTTGCGTGTGTGTGTTTTGGATTCGTGTTGTGTTCGGTGCAGCCGGCCACAACGGCCGTCAATTATAACAAATACGTAAGTTAATTTATATGTGCTGCTTTGCGGTTTTAACGAACCGCAAATTGCATGAACGCAACCACCCGAGATCGCAGTCGCAGTCTCATATATAACCCTACACCGCACCGCTGCATCGTCGATCACACATCGACAATGCAACGGGTTATCCAACATGTATCTCGCTCGAACTGAACTCCCGGTCGTAGACCGCATCCTACTCCAAAACAGGATTTATTTATCATAAAAGTTGTCTCACATGCCGTGGTAAGTAGGTAGGTAGTGTAAAAATAAATGCATGCTCCAAATAATAGCTATTTTAACATACCATCTGGCTACAGTTAGTGTGAAATGATTAGGAGAACTAGAATAATTCGTGCAATTAACATTTTAATAAAAATACTCATCTTTGTTAAATTTATCTTGATTGGTTAGTAACTTGTCAAACAACAAAAGCGAACATTCGAACCGGTATAGGAATACTATCACCTCATTATGAATTAGGTACCTAGGTTCTTAATTATGTATTTATCTTAATTAATTATCTACTTACGTCATATAATTGTAAATTAAGTTGCGCTGTAAATTTTTGGTAATTACAATGTTTAACCTTAAACATGTTTAGTTATTCTATTTATGTTTGTAAGCAGAGTACGCAAGTACTTAATTTATTTTATCAAATTTGTTCCACATGATAAGCTAGCATTGCCAGAATTATAACAACAATTACGATTATGGCGTCGAGTAGGTAAAAAGAAACAGATTTTATCATTGACAAAGTTGTTTTTTTTCCTACGAATTTATTGTTGTCAGCTACAAAATTTCTGCAGCTGAAAATATGGCAGACACAAAGATTAACGAATGTGGCAGGTAGCTTTGCCGCCTTTGTTTAAAATGGTTGGGCTCGTTTTGCTTTTGCCTTTTATTTCAAAGAAGCTAATTGAAGCCAATAAAGCGTGTATTCACTTATGGCTTCGACCAAACTTTACTAATTCACCACTGAATTAAATGAGCGTACTAGTTAATAATATAAATTAGAGCAAAGTGGAACCGCAAGGTTGAACATTCAGTTCAATCAATGCATACCTAAAGGGCCGATAAGACTATAATAAAGATTTATTTTAGCCGATTCCTATTTTCAGCTTTAGATAAATCACCATGTGCGGTGGCGGGCGTATTCTTAGGGCTTCGAAGCCGCTGCGTCGGCAATGGAAGTGTCGTTTGTTCAGCTCCTCAGCTGTGGGCCCACCGACGCCTGGAGTACCTTACACGAATCTTAGCATAGGAGTACCGAAGGAAATATGGCAGGATGAACGAAGGTTAGCAAACACAGTGCAATTACAAGCAAACAAATTAACACCTTTATGACGCAGCGCATCACTATAGTTGTGTAAAATCAGTTTTAATCGAATTGTATTATGATGGCGCGTCCTTTCCGATCTTTTGATATTAGTATCATTGAAGATGTCTAAAGGGCTAACAGAGAGACGAAGCTAAACATTACCGACTCAATACAATATACATACTTTGTGTCCAAACTTTGTCACGAACGAAATTTAAAAGCTGTTTATTTTTTAGAGTGGCCTTAGTACCAGCCGTAGTTAGCAAATTAGTGAAGAAAGGCTTCAGTGTGAACATAGAAGAGAATGCTGGAGCACTAGCGAATTTCCCAAATAAGGCCTACGAGGAAGCAGGCGCCAAAGTTACCAGCCTGAAAGATACATTCCAATCCAGTGAGTTACTACAATGCTAAGTATTTATTATTTCAGATTTCACTGACTGCATACAAAAATCACAAAGAGAAAAATTAAATGCAATCGGCCGGCTGATTGGCCCTATAAATGGAACACCGCAGCGTAAAACGCTTTCTCATTAAATTTACTAATCCTGTTTTCTTGTGTAACTGACAGTTTTGTAAAAATATACGTTATTTCAGATATAATTTTAAAAGTCCGTCCAGTAGCAGAAAGTGAAGTCCAATTTGTAAGAGATGAGGGCGCACTTATATCATTATTGTACCCTGCGCAAAATCAAGAACTAATAAAGAAGTTGGCTGCTAAGAAAGTCGATGCTTTTGGTAAGTTATTTCCATGATCTGCGAACTTCACTTGTTTTCACTTCGATCTCATTAGTCTGACTTCTTTTGTTTTTACGATGATTATTTTTATTCCTTGCTAAGTTCTGATTTTGGCTTGATTGTGTGATTGTTTTCCAGCAATGGACTGCATTCCCCGTATAAGCCGCGCTCAGGCGTTCGACGTCCTTAGCTCAATGGCTAATGTTGCTGGATACAGAGCCGTCATCGAAGCCGCTGCTAATTTTCCAAGATTCTTTTCCGGTAAGTGTACAAATAACTAGTTTCTAAAACTTGTCAACATAAAATGTTATCTCAATACCTGTTTAAACTCTCAAATTAAAGGTCAATGTCATTTATAACTTACAAGGACATAATTGATGTATGTAGTCGACATTTACGCAAATTAAACTGCTGTATCAATAATACACGCAACTTAGCTACTAGCCTGTGACTATCATGCTATCATATCATCTGACTGGACTTAGAAGTGTGATCTTTAGGGTCGCTCAAAGATTATCATTGTACTTACTTGATGTTCACGGATCTAGATCCAACCTTGTAGATCCTCCTTCAAAAATCAAGAGCGTCTCTCGATAAATTAGTATGTAATTTGGGATTTCTGGGTAACTGTGAAAGTCTAACGGTCTATCTTATAAAAAGTTAGCGCAGACTTGAAGTACTGATTACCCTACCTGATGATGACTTAAAGTCAACGCTAACTTTTTATAAGATAGGGGGTAAGAAGTTATGAATGATCTAAGAGCTATAACACCAACCCCGTGCATTTGTTTTTAGTTCAGCAATTTTAAGTTCCACAGAACAGAATCTAATATTCACAGAACACCGCTCATAATATGAAAAAATTGAGCTCAAAGCGCAGTCATGGTCAACATATTATGTTGACCATGACTGCGCTTTGACGCTGTAACGTTGCGCCTATAAATTTTCACTATCTTTGGGTATTCTTCACTGACTTGTTTCTTGGGCATTGTTGATGGGTGCTTTCTATGTTTCCTAGGTCAAATGACAGCAGCTGGACGGGTACCACCATGCCGAGTGCTAGTGATAGGCGGTGGAGTAGCTGGATTAGCAGCCGCAGCGCAGGCGCGTTGTATGGGCGCCGCGGTACGCGCCTTCGACACAAGGCCAGCCGTGCGAGAACAGATTGAAAGTCTTGGAGCGCAGTTTATCACCATGGAGATGAAGGTTAGGAACATTATACCTTATGTAGAATAGAATACAGTCGAAAATGGCCTGGGAGAAAAGGATGGCAGTGCGTTTTTTGCTTTACTTGTCGAGCAGATATCTTAGTAAACCAGATGAATTAGGAAACAAAAAAATAACAGTTTGGTGTAAGGTACAAATGGTACAATGGGCGGTCTCTATACAATAATATAAATTTAGAATAACTCTACTTTTTTCAATGTCTTTGTAAAGAATACTTGTCATTGTTTTCAGTAATAAGAAATCGCGCTACTTAGTTATGGTCAAGTTTCTTCAACATGGACATTTTGATTGTAGTTGTGGGTGACTTTTTATGGAGATACATTGATAGGGGTAGTTTTACCACCCGTTGCGGCTTAATCAGTATGTGTGCGGGTGTAATTATTGGTTGGCACATAAGTATAATCGTCTTGGCCATTTATAAGGTGTCTGTTTTAAATGTAATTTCATTTTCCTCGTTCTCATATTTCTGCATAATAATGGATCGGTCTGGGTTCGAGATTCATTTACACTGACAATACAATATTGAACGTAGAAATAATCAAGTTACACTGTTGTCCTACGATAATGTTCTATTATGTAAGTGAGTCGATGTCTAGGTTTTGTGTTTCATGGCTTTAAGTGTGGTTTAAGTACAACCTGGTTCTTTAAACATTCTTCCAACATTCTACGTCATGTCAGAGTCATCTAGGGGTATACAAGATAGTATTTTGAAATAATGTTCAAGGCTTTTTGCATAATAAAGTTATAGCGTATCTTGATAAATATCTAAATGAAATAGCATTTGAACTTGCACCACTCAAGGATGATATCAACTTACTTTAAGAGTGTTCATCTTTTCATGTGATAAATAAATATAAAAACACACTTCTCAACTTTCCAAGTCATTATTTAATTGTATAAATCTTTGTGTAAACAGATAGGGGTATGATTTATTAACTTTTGCCGCCTACTGCACTGCTTTATTATGCAACTGGGCCTAGATCATACGTATTTGACGTACTGTGTTAATGACCGTATTGTGTATGAAACTTTTGCTTTTCAGAGGTGGGTGTGCCCTAATCCTAGTGGTTGGGGTGCAGTTTACCACTCCTTGGCGGCTCGCCAATGGTAATTTTCTAGATAAACCCATTTAGCGTAACCTACTTAGAGTTAAATTACATAGTAGCTCGCTCGGTTTATTTGTATCATTTACACTTTACAGCACGCGCGCTAAACTGTTTTATAATTTGATATGAATGAATTATACATTAGTCTATCTATCTGCACTGTGCTTATTCATATCATGTATAAACTTGGTCACGTTGACAGTGTAGGTGACATTAAAAAAGTTCTTACGTAACCACTAATTGCATCAGTCAAGATAATAATCCTAGATTACATAAAAAATAACGTTGTAAATAACATTGTTGTACTTTCTCATTACTTTTAATACTTTCAAGGTCATTTCTTGTTCATATTGATTCTTCTATATTTATGTTGTGATTTACATAACTATCACAATGTTGGTCGAGCGTTTATGATTTGCAGACATGTTTTACGAACAGAAAAACAAGCCGCTTCTGTTATTAGATAAGATAATTCTTGACTCATGTACAACGATCGAAACCTTGAACTCATTTAAAGTTATTTAGGCTAAATTATAAAAAAATATATAAACACATTTCTAAATTAAAAAGGTGCTTCTCAAAAATAATATTTCATCGTTTTTATAGTTCAAACATCCTGTACAGTTCGCACTAATGTGGTTGATAAATATAGCATGTACTCGGCTGTGATAGCGCCACAAGATCTTTTGATACTACTCTTACGACCGGTTTCTGGAAACCCAAATCACGATTGATCCGAGTTTGACACATAGTAATTATTTGTTTTTTTCGTTGATCATCGTTCGAGAAACCAGCTGTTAGCCAGGTATAGGACACCTAAATTACTAATCGGAAATGATAACAGGTCTTATAGGTTCACTAGTTTTCAGCTGTGAATAGTGGGTTTGATCCTCACTAAGAACATACATTGTGTGATGGCAAACATCAATGTTTGTTCCGTGTCCGAATGTTATTTAATTATGTACTCTATGCATGCATTTACAAAAATATTCTATAAGCAATCAATTTCCAGTTCCTAAAATCTAGTACAAGCTTTGCTTCAATATCGGACTAGATGCCGTTGTGTGAAATGTGCAAGATTATTTATTTTTTATATCTTAATTATTTATGTATACAGGAAGAAGGGGCAGGGTCTGGTGGTTACGCCAAAGAAATGAGTGATGAGTTCTTGAACGCAGAGAGAGCCCTTCTTGGAAGAGAAGCGAGGAATTCGGATGTTGTCATCAGTACCGCACTTATACCGGGCAAGCCAGCACCTGTACTTATTTTAGAGGTAAAAATCTCAGTGTTACAGATCAAAGGATTTACTCTTGACAGTAACGTAAGCTTATCGAAGTCGATTTGAGACGCGCCGACTAGTAGGAAAACAAAACGGGAATACATCATACTACTACATTAGTGTGTATTATAAACGCGAACGTTTATATTGATGTATGTTTGATACTCTTTCACGCAAAAACTACTGCATGAATTTAAATGAAACATTACAATAATGTAGCTAATAGGTAAGTACATAAGAATAACACATAAGGCTATAATTTATAAAGATATTGTGTAAATTATGCTAAACGTGACGATAATAAGACGAAGTCTCGGACTTAAGCTAGTACCAAATATTTTGTGCTTGAAAGACCCGTTTTCAACTATTCCTAGTTTTGTATTTATTCACATTGTTAATTCTAACGCTGAAATTTTTAATTTTTAGTAGGAATTTAATGTGTACCATAAGTAAATAACAACACCACACACAGTATTATTATTATAAAAGTATATTTCATTCCGTTTTATACCCATAGTATATTCCACAATCAAAGTTTATTAATAAATATTATTCCTAATTAGCAAGCATTGGTTGAGAAGATACACATTTAAAATTGAACCAGACATTTCAATTTGTAACATTCGACATACGCACTGAATAATAATATGTAGGTACTTATCTAATTGGTAAACTATTTTCGGTGCGAGAAATAGCACATCGATTGACACGTTTTTCGGTTTATAAGACACATGTGCCGGTTTTATTTACTAGCTATGATATCACTGAATAACTTATCTTGACCTGAGATCATTAACCTCATAAAAACCGTCCACAACTAGTTTTAGCGGACTTCACATACTTACACATGTTTTTTGGGCGTGGCTGAAAAGTAATAAGTTTTATTTACAAGATAATATGTTATCATTTTTTTGAAAGTTATAGCATATTAAAGAAGATGCTAAGTACACTATGATAACCTGTGCTGTGGGTAGTTAGACTCTTTCATCAAGTAAAATTATGTGCACAAATTGTTTCTCAATCTGAAGGTTTTTCAAAATAAAAGTAAAAACACTAATTATCATATCAGTAAGTAAGTACCCATTTTTTAAATAGCACAAACTGGCCAGGTGCACTAGTTCAAGGTTAAGATGATCTTGCGCACAAATTCCGTCTATAACATCCTAACCTCATTTCTATTTTCCTGCTACGAACTGATTTACGATTATGTACCATTTGCTGCGTACTATAACTCAAGAGCTCAATACAAAAGTCAATCGTTTTCGTCTGAAAATAGATTACAAATACCCCTTCTAGGCTTCATTTTATGGTCTTTTGTTTTCATTCAGGATGCAGTCCGAGACATGGCGCCCGGCAGCGTGATTGTTGACTTAGCAGCTGAAATGGGAGGCAACATTCAGACGACAAAGAAAGGCGTCATCACAAAAGTACATGGTGTCACTCACATCGGTTTGACTGACCTACCGAGTAGAATGCCGGCGCACGCCTCTACGCTATACGCGAACAATATTTCTGGATTCCTTTTGAGTTTAGGTTAGTATTCTATCAATATCTTAAAATCCTTGACCAACAGAAGATAACTCTTACAGACATCTGACAAACATAGGCCGCCCCTGCCTACACAAAACACCCTAACTTGAAAGTCGAATTATTAAATGTCACTTGATGCAGGCAGCATAGAATCGTTTGTTCTGGAAAATTATAAATATGCAAACTATAGGGTTCTTATATTTGGATAATTGATAAATGCGAAGTTAATTTATTAAAGTTTATTTACAACACACAATTTAATACAAACATGAACACAAGAAGAGAAAAGGTAAGATCGCGCACGCTACCGTGTCGGCGGCGCAAGGACACGCAGCCGTTCCGCTCAAGGTTGGTTTTAAGACTGGTGGAGAGCCCCGCGGACGGCGCGGGCGACCCGTTCGGCAATACGCGTTGAGCGGCGACGACACGTTAGAGAGGGACAGAGAGACACGTTAGAGCTACGCGCTATAAAACTAAGGGTTGTTTAGTCTTCGTTATCAAAAAAATGATGCCCTGATCCCATTTTGAGTCGAACAACTACGAATACCTCCGTTTTTGTGAATAGGATCAAACGATAATGTTACTTCCAGGTACAAAGGACCACTTCCACATAAACTTAGAAGACGAAGTGACCCGCGGTGCGATAGTTCTAAAAGCCGGAGAGTTGCTTTGGCCGGCCCCGCCGCCACCGAGCATGGCAATCGCTCAAACAGCCGCTAAACCAACAGCTGTCGCCAAACCTGACCCACCGAACCCATTCAATGAGACTTTGAAGGATGCCTTCTTGTATTCAACAGGTATATTTAAACAAAATATGTATTTATTTTCTCTTAAAAAGTAATGAAGTCCTGAGCACGAATAAATATATGAGAATCGTAAACGAAAGGTATTTTTAACACACTGCGCGCTAACGCTGTTAGGTTAGACAGTAAAGCTGATGTTGACGCGTAGTGTATTTTAAATACGTCGCTGTTTCGATACATTTATGATTATCACATTTTTATTCGTGCTCCTCCAGTAATAGTAAACACAACAGTGCTATAATCTAAGCCCTCAAGTTCCTGTATTTTCTATATAAACATGTTTACGTAACTGAAACGTATAAGTAATAGTTTTATTATTTAATGTTTACAGGACTAGCGTCACTTATCGGACTGGGAATTGCTTCGCCTAATCCAGCGTTTACGACCATGACTACAACTTTGGCATTATCAGGTATACAGAAACAGAATTCACCAGTTTTCGAATACCTCCAAGTATGTGATGCTATTGGAAGAAAAACATTTTCCTATAGCAGCAATAGCTGATAAATTCTTTTCATTAGACAGCGACAGTACATCGACCAAAGATTTCGACAGACTTCGATCGATCTACAGAGATCTTCGTAACGTATTTAAGATACACTGCGCGCTAACGCTGCAACGTTCGACAGTAAAGTTGATGTTGACGAACAATGTATCTCAATACGTCACTGTTTCGATACGTTTACGACCTGACCGACGGTAGATTTTAGTAGCACGTTCATGGAAGGCAGAAGGCATCTTAATAATAAACTTATTATCTTCAGGGGTGGTGGGATACCATACAGTATGGGGCGTAGTACCAGCACTGCATTCACCTTTGATGTCTGTCACTAACGCCGTGTCGGGAATCACGGCTGTGGGTGGATTACTACTAATGGGAGGAGGATATGTACCTGAAACACCTGTACAGGTAAGAAATACTTTTTGATCGTAACTTAATTGTTTTTTAACAGTTTTATAGTGGTATAGTAATATTTTTTGAGCAGGTATTATTTTTGCAGCGATCAGCATATACAAAATGCCAATTTTATTTTAAAGTTACGAGCCTAACTTATGTATGACTAATTAAATAAAAAACAAGCATTTTTTTATCTAGAGCTGTTATTTATTTAAAAGTGGTTCTTCTATCTTATGAATTTTGCGTAAGAACTATTAAATTTTTTTGCATATTTTATGTTGGGAAAATAACGATGTATAAATTGTTGCCTAAAACCAGGCTTATTTTTTTTAGAAAAATATACAAAGTCTGCAAAGATACATATCAAGTAATGCTTCATACTGAAAACTATTTTATTTCTAGTGGTTGGCAAGCACTGCAGCCCTCATCTCATTCGTCAACGTTTTTGGTGGATTTTTGGTAACCCAGCGGATGCTTGATATGTTCAAAAGGTGAGTCACGCCACATTCCGTAGTTTGTGTAACTGTAAGATATTGGGAAGCGTTTAAAACATATAACAAATGTGTTAATGCAAAGAAGTCAAATTAGTACGAGCTAAGGTAGATTTTTCATAAGTTTTACTACTACAACAAACAGGCTTATTTCAACTCCAAAACACTTGTCAATCTTGTGAAAGATCATGACGTTATACAGTCAAACCTGGATAAGCGAGAGTTCAAGGGAGCACAATCTCATTCTCGCTTATAGAGGTTTCTCACTAACCCGAGTTTCTCGCTAATGCAGGTACATGGGTAGCGTTCTCTCTTATAGAGGTACGCAGCAATAACAAGTCACAGCAAGTACGAATGTAGTAAATACATATGTATGTATTATGACTCTGATGGAGTATAAGCCAAAGAGCTTCAAGTGGTTTTTACACTATTTTTATCTCAGAATTTATTGTCTTTTGATTTTATGATTTTATAATAGGTAGATTCTGGTAAATTAAATAAAACCCCTTTGAATTTTATTTCGCGATTTTCCGGATTCAAACGCATTCACTATTTAAAGTTTATCAAGTTTATTTGACAGAACTTTAATTTTCCGTTTTGACATGATGCAGAACAGAACTTTCCTCCGCAATTGATGAACAATAAACTAAGTAGGTAAGTCCGACAAACAGGACGGTACACACGCACACGTGTCCATATGAAAAGAATGCGATAAAATAACAATAAAATAACGTTATTTAGTTCCACGAAAGTTAAGAATGAGTCATAAAATAGCAGATGTTAAATTTGTAATTTGTTTTGTCATTTGTTCTTCCTAAATAATAAAAATAAATAAAGCTCGACTGTCGCTTATAGAGGTATAGATAAGTAGCAGTCTCACTTACGGAGGTCCATGAGGGAAAAACCACTCTCTCTTACACAGGTTTCTGTTTCTCGCTAATAGAGGTTTTGGAAGCTTAAAATGTCGGGTCCTGGCTATTACTCTCACTTATAGAGTTTTCTCACTTATCCAGTTCTCACTTACCCAGGTTTGACTGTATATGATTTTTAGATATTTATTTTGAAACAAGCTCAATACTAAACAATAAAATACTTTTAGGCCTGGCGACCCACCAGAATATGGATATCTTTATGCCATCCCGGCTGCAGCTCTGATGGGAGGATATTTAGCAACCGCCGCAGCAGTGAGTACTTTGATATCAACAATTTAGATAATATAATTATATTTTTATACATTTTAGTACAATCCTCATACATTCCTTATACATATCTGGCAACCAACGCTGTTGGCATGTTGACATTTACGTCACATCGAAACAAGAATCTAAATACCACCGACTAACTAGTAGTATAAGACATTTATTTAGGTAGCTGTTCCACAATCTAAGCTATCCTTACAGACTGTTCGGCCATACACGAAATACAAAATCGATTCGTGTGTATGCTGACTAAACCGCGGGTTTCCTCACGATTTTATAGAATTTAAGAAGATTAACAAAGATAATAATCCTTGAATGCTTTGTTGAGTATGTGTGTTTTTTTTAGGGATATCCTGAGGTCCATCAGATAGCATATCTAGCTTCATCTCTTTGCTGCGTTGGAGCTTTGGCAGGATTAGCCTCTCAAACCACCGCCCGCAAAGGAAACTATCTGGGCATGGTAAGAGTTACCTCACTTATTACCTACTTACAAAATAACTGAACTTTAAGGACGAAAACAGTAATGAATTTCGGGTTTAAAATAATGATTGCAACCGATGATTAGAAAGGCATGCATAAAGTAACGATAAAGTGCACGTAGCTATAGACTCGGTCCAAGTCCCGCTCATTGTAATCTTGATGGCATAAGTCTTAATCTTTTGACCATTGTAAAGGCATTGAGATAGTATTGGATATAGAAACAAAATTACTCCATCCAAAAACCTTAAGATCTATGAATTTTATTCAATGAACTTAACTTTTTTTATTATAATTTCTTATTCTAAATATGTATATAAATTCGATGCAGTAATCTTGTCCTGTCCAGTTCAATATGGACCATAACACTAGCTGGTGAAGAAAACGGCAGTGTTGTGTTCATATTGCATAACACTTACCAACGAGGCAACTTGGATTCAGCTCGTCACTACAATCTTGATGATACTTTAGTAATATGAGGTTGCAAACACTTCTGGTTACAAACGAATGTCACACTTATGGGGTTGTATAATAAGGTTTGTATTTCCTAGATTGGTGTGGCCGGCGGTATTGCGGCTACTCTCGGTTCGCTGACGCCGAGTACTGAAGTCTTGGCGCAAATGATCGGGGTAGCTGGAATCGGTGGTCTCCTTGGAAGCACTATTGCTAAGAAGATTGATATCACTGA
Source organism: Ecliptopera silaceata (assembly GCA_932527185.1). Classification (NCBI taxonomy): domain Eukaryota; kingdom Metazoa; phylum Arthropoda; class Insecta; order Lepidoptera; family Geometridae; genus Ecliptopera; species Ecliptopera silaceata. Next base: position 5,380,540 of record OW052193.1, on the reverse strand, counting down.
TTTGCCCCAACTTGTTGCTGGATTCCACAGGTATATTTCCTATACATTATAATTTCTAGCTCAAATATAAAATAACAAAATAAACGTTGTATTTGTTTCTCCACAGTTTGGTAGGAATGGCTGCAGTATTGACGTGCTTAGCTACATACATGCACGATTTCCCAGCTATGGCTCTGGATCCCACAGCCGCTACGTTGAAAACTGCCCTATTCTTGGGCACTTACATCGGTGGAATTACTTTCACGTAAGTACACACTACACACAGAGAGAGAGGGAAGATATATATCCATTACCTTCCGTCTCCATTTGACTTATAGCCACATAAAAAAATAGAAAAATCTTATAGCCACATCTTCACTCATATTACTAGTACAAGGTTTGCTGTCATTCGCTTAACTCACTTCTGTAGCCATTACCGCTCACTCCCTCACACTTATAGCCTCATCTCCGCTCATGTCACTATCGCGAGTGTTCTCTCTCACTCACTCTTATAGCCATTGTTCCCTCTCGCTCGCACTTACAAACTAACATACATCTTCCAGCGGGTCTCTAGTAGCGTACGGCAAACGGCAAGGTTTGCTGTCATTCACTTAAGTCTGCTCTCTCTATATTCTCTGTCGCTCACTTCTGTAGCCATAGCCATTACCTCTCACTCCCTCACACTTATAGCCTCAGCTCCACTCATGTCACTATCGCGAGTGTTCTTTCTCGCTCACTCCTATAGCCATGTTCCCTCTCGCTCGCACTTACAAATATAATAATAATACATTCTTTATTGAGGACTAATAAATTGAGTTACAATTGTTAAAATTAGCCCTACAATAGGCGGTCTTATCGCATGAAGCTAACAAACTAACATACAACATCTTCCAGCGGGTCTCTAGTAGCGTACGGCAAACTGCAAGGCTCGCTGTCATCAGCTCCGCTAATGCTGCCGGGCCGCCACGCCATCAACGCGAGTCTCCTGGCCGGGTCACTGGGCTGCGGAGGTGCATTGCTGGCCTTCCCCGAGGCACCGGGATTGCCACTGCTAGGCGCGGCTGCAGTGCTCAGTGGAATCCAGGGATTGACGCTCACAGCTGCTATTGGCGGTTAGTGTTATGGCTTAAATTGATCATATGTATGTGTGATAATTTATGTTATGGAAAAACGGGATGTACGTCTTTTGGTACGAGACATTGACTAGTTACAAGGAAATTAGTAACGTTTTTTTGAGCGAAAATACCTAAGGAAATATACTTACATGTCTTTAATAATATGTTTAGTAAAGTCAGGTTTTTATCTGTGTACTGCGATTTTTTTGGGCTTACAATCAGGATTTTTTCACTCGTCCATTTCTATCTATCTCAGTTCAGTAAAATTCTAGAGGATTTATAGTACTGTTTTGTGCACAGGTGCGGATATGCCAGTAGTGATCACAGTACTAAACAGCTATTCGGGCTGGGCGCTGTGCGCTGAGGGATTCATGCTCAATAACTCGCTCATGACCATCGTCGGAGCGCTTATCGGCAGTTCTGGAGCTATCCTGTCCTATATTATGTGCAAGGTAATTACTTACTTCTTAGATATTTACTTAGTTATTTATTACTCCATGCAGTGATTATAGTTTGCAGACTGACACGTCTGTAAATTAGTTCCAAAAATATTTTCGTGTACTTCAGAAAATTGGTTGAGTATGAGTTGGCAAATCTGGCTAAAGCGTTCAAAACCGATTGATAGCAATTTTGCTGCAAAACTTTTCAACGTGTAAGTTATATTTCAAACTAGATTTCGCTGTCAACTTGTCCACATCCTTGTTAAGAAACTATCTCAAAATCTCAACTCTTGTTGAGATAAAGAGTAGCTTTCAACACAAATGAATATGCTCGTCTTTCTTGGCGATTACCAGAATTTCAAAACCAAATCTATACTCATTTATATGAATATTAGTAAGATTATGTCCAATATGCAATAGTATAAAAAACTATTAATTTCAGGCCATGAATCGGTCACTACCAAACGTGATCCTGGGCGGTTACGGCGTTGTGACCAGCGGTTCAGCCAAGCCCACTGATGCGGTGCACTCTGAACTGAACGTCGACTCCGTGGCTGACCTTATTCACAGGGCGACCAATATTATCATCACTCCAGGTAAGGGGGCATAGTTACGTGAGGCGTTAAGAGGGGAAGTATATATAAAACATTCTAAAAATGCACGCCTTTCCAACGCGGTTACATCGAAAATGATCTACAGATACAATACAAATAAATTGGCTTTGTACCATTGTTGTACCATAATGGTAACGTGGTTCTGTTACCTAATTAGTGCATTTAAGAACCGAAAACGTGTGCATTTATAAAATAGTTTATCTTCACAGTGGTAGTATTTTCCCAGAAGATGTTACAAAAGCCTTATTTTAACCACGTTTTTACCTTCAGGATACGGTCTCTGCGTTGCGAAAGCTCAATATCCCATCGCTGAGTTGGTGGATGTATTGAAGAAAGTTGGAAAGAGAGTTCGATTCGCCATTCACCCTGTCGCAGGTAAAGTATATTCAAAAATTATGACGGTAAAGACAATAAAAAACTTAGTTTTCATTATAAACGGGATATTTACCATGATTTGTGAGTTTGATTATTTCGACCCGTGATCATGGCGCATGCAACTGTGCCGAAATATCGGGAAATAATCAAACTCACAAATCATGGTAAATATCCCGTTTATAATGAAAACTATGTTCAAAACCGTGATACATAGTTTCAAATATTATATAATAAAAAACTTAACATTAAGTTATTTTATTGTCTTTAAATAAAACAAATTTATTTCAATCTATTATACCTCACATTCACGTAATCACTAAACTACCTGAAACTAACGGATAATGTAATTATTTGGTATTAAGCTCTTTATAATATTAGTTTAGATAAATAATTGATATCGTATCAGGTCGAATGCCGGGCCAGCTGAATGTATTGCTCGCCGAAGCTGGAGTGCCTTATGATGACGTATTCGAGATGGAAGAAATAAACGATGACTTCCCTGACACAGACCTTGTTCTAGTCATTGGTAAATATAACATCATTCTAAGAAGTATTTAAATAATCTTGTGTTAATAAATTAATAGTGGTAAGAACAAGCGAATCGCTAAAATTATTAAGTATGTAGTTTATCTTTTAGAGATTACTATTATTATTGATTTATATATGAAACCAAACAATGATGATTTCTTGTCGTGTTTTATATTACTTTCAAAATACCTTACAAGTTCCACTGTCTTAGTAATATACAAATATAATATATAAAAATATATTTATCTACTTTTAAAATCCCGTGTAATCTTCACACCGCATAATATTTCAATTTAAACAGGCGCCAACGATACAGTAAACAGTGCAGCAGAAGACGATCCTAACTCACCGATCGCGGGAATGCCTGTACTTAAAGTTTGGAAGTCAAATCAGGTAAATACTTCACATTATGTCGAATTTAAGCTTAAAATATCAAGCTTAGTTTCTTATCCGTTCTTCTAGACTTTGGTCGCGTGGAAAGGACACCTAGAATATAAGACGAACACTAAAATCACCTAGTATATAAGACGATTGTAAATGATCGTGATTTTATAGAATAAAGTTTAATTGACATAAGTAGATTTATACATATTTATCATTTAAAAAAAACGGCTAACTTAGTTCTTTGACGGCTTAATAATGTACATTTTAGTAAATTACTTGTTTTGAAACGTTATTTATTATTTTACTACTTTTGTGAGTCATGTCGTGTGTCTAATGTCATTGATTTTAAAACATTTGCCGGCTACAATATATTGTTAGTCAAAGTCAAATATTTTTTTATTCAATAAAATCACAAGGCTCATTTAGAATCGTCTTAGGTGATTCTAGGTGCTTCCTTGTAGTACGAGATCCGGCTGCAGGATTACTAGCGGCCAAATTTTGCTAGGCAACCTGATAAATACATATTGTACATGAAAATTTGGTTTTCAGCAAAAAACATATGAGCGCAGTAATCCTGCAGCCGGATCTTAGACTAATATTGGTTGTTACCTTCTATAGTTCGTTGTTTCAACTATTTTCATTTTCAGGTGGTTGTAATGAAGAGGTCAATGGGCGTTGGTTACGCAGCTGTAGATAATCCAATATTCTACAATCCGAACACGGCTATGTTATTGGGTGACGCTAAGAAGACATGTGATGCACTATTAGAACGTGTCAAACATCTTGCTTCCTAATTTGTGTAATTAGCAATACTTTATCTACGATATACTTATCTACAATACTGCTTGTACATGAACGTCAGAAGTTAGTCGTTTGCTCGAAAGTCTATGTTGCTTTACGAGGCAAAAATAGTTAATTTTATTAAAGAGTTTTGAGTTAAAGAAATTCTCGACATCGTTTTTTGGCGTTTTTCTTTTGAGAAATTATCTTTCTGTTACTATTCAAATCAAATATTCAACTACTAATAATTCTAACTTTGTGCTGTCTGTAGATCTATCACATTGTCGAAATTTTTGTCTAATCTCCCTCTGAAAACTGACCATATTACTATTTTTCACTACGAAATACGACATATAACGAACACGACAGTCACGACACTGGCAGAATTGTGGCAATATGTCACAAAAGCTATAAACCAAGAAGTCAAGTTTATCCTATCTTTAATGAAACAAGAAACAAATGCCGTTTTTAAAATAACACTTGTGCTGTTTCAACTCTTCTCACTCTATAATTTCTAATTTCTATAGCTTAATTCTACATAATGATGATAATTCTACAGAAGCAAATGCCTAACTTCTTGATGTCCTAGTTATAGCGGTAGTGAGCTCGAGAGATTTACGGAGTTATAAAAATTAACATTTCATAATATTTATTTTTATATAAATCCTAGAGTTGGTAGTGTTATAATAAGATTGTGTAAGTACCTACATGAGATAAATGTGTTTATATGTGAGACTGAATAAGGATTATTCATTTTCATTCAAAATTTCAAGAACACATACTATGTGTTCTTGAAATTTTTAAGTTTTAATGACTAAAACGCTAAATGAAATGATTAATGAAATTTATAAATAGTATGATTATTCTACTTAAGACAATTGAAAAACAACCTAAAATGTGCCTTTTAAACGTTGCAGTAATCTTAATGTAACGTGAATAGCTCTGTTTTATTCTTATTAGTTATTCTAAGTTGTTTGTAAATGTATAAAATGTATATAGAAACAAAATAATAAGCAATGTCAGTTTTGCCGTCACATTCCATTACTGGTCACTTGAAGTTTTTTAATTAACCAACAAAAAAAGCCTTGACTTTTTATACCCAGTTTGAGTTAGTAGGTATGTATTCTACGTCTTCTAATGTAATTTGATAGATATCAAAAAGAGAAGTCTGATATAAGAATACAATTCTAACGATAGTCTATTTCACCTTAAATAGTTTATAGCCCATTTATCAATGTTGTGAAATAATATAATAAAAACGAAATAGTTGTATAATGTTAGTTAGCTAGATTTTTTGTATGGAAAATATAATTATACATAAGTATGACGGTAATATGGATTAAGCCCTTTAGAGCAGAATCAATTAACGGATGAGATAATCCTATACCTTAACTAAATATATTATGAAACTTCAATTACATCAAACAGAGATCTACAGCTTTACCTACAGGATTGTGTCGATTAATTGGCACCTATTAAATGTATAGATATGTTCCTTGGTTTCATATTAACTTAAATATCATGTTAAATAACTACTTATATATTGTAACATGGATATACTACGTGTATCAAGTTACAATATAATATTGCAATATGTTTGAAACACGAAATTTACGGAATAAATTTGAGCGGGTTTCAGTGGATCTTTAAATGTTATCTATTATAAAATTACAAAATAATCGACTTAAAAATGATTGCCGCATTTGATTCTGCTTCGGGCGCAAATAAGTTATTAATAGATTAGATATATGTAATTTGTTTGGACTAAATATATTTTAATTTACCATAAAGTATTGTTTTTATCCAAAGATAAAAGTCATAAACCAATCAAGTTAGAAATCTTTAGCTAAACAGTTTTAGATTGGCTATCAACGTGTCTGTCAAAATTCATATTTCAAGATAGCATATAATCGCCATTTAAAATGTGCTATCTTGTTTCTTTAGTTAGATAGTGACAGGAAGAACCATAATTGACTCGTATTAAAAACGTATTTATAATTTATATTTAACATTTTTATAGTAAGTTGCACTCTTATAGCAACACTGGTTTGATCAATAAGCATTTGTGGAATTAACCGTTTTTACAAAAATAAAATTACATCTGATTTTAACGAGGTGTGTTAATATACTTAGGTCATTTGACTGTAGGTAGATGTTAGATATACTTATCTTTTATCAAATATGGGTGCTATCAGATACCGTAGTATGAGAAGTCAATAATTTTGAGTTTCAAATGTAGGTACAGTGCAATAAAGCCATTTTTAGACTACTAGAATCATTATATCAAAGAAATAAATAATAAGATAAAAAAGGTAAAAACCAGTCGAACCTACTTGTTTCAATAAAAAATACTTTGTTATGAAACAAACATGCTGATATCAATATCAGAAATCATTTTGGAGTGTCTTATACAGGTATACATAAACAATATTTTTAACATAACTAGCTTTCATGAATGGTGAACGCATGTAAGTATGCAAATGCACGGCACTCTGAAGCAGCTTTACAGATTACAAACATAACGCGGCATAGCTTTGAATCAATGCAAATGTTCAATGAAAAATTTTGTCAAGAGTGATAAGATTGGTATGAACCTGAGTTCTACCGATTTCTCTATGATTCGTACAGTGAAATAAAATTAAATGGTGATGTTTTAGTGTGGTATAACGTTTCAACGTTGGCCTTTATTCCAGGTGTCAGTGGTTGGTGCTGTGTACATTGTGGGCTTCTGGCAATGGAGCGTCGCGTGGCTAATAGCGCCTGTCATTCTGTCCGTGCTGCAAAAACTATTGCACAAAGAGAGACAATACCGCCGCGATTTGGCGAAAGGAGCCGCGTGTTCTTTGGAGGAGAGAGTACTCTACGCAAGACTCGGGCGGCATGATTACTTTCCATCCTGGGTAAGAACGCATAACGATCCAAAAATCACGAAATATTTTGTGTAAAGTAAAAAGGTTCTGTCTAATAGCACATTATCAACACCCAATGTTTCGTGAATATGTGGAGTACCTAATAACAATAACGCATTTAGGTGTAGGTATCTAAATATGTTTTAATTTTTTAATATTATTAACTAATATTTATTACTAGATACTATTATTAGCAGCGTTTTACCTGAAATAAAACGTTTATTAAAAATACTTACCTAACTTTACTTATTATTTACTAATATTATTAACTCTTTCAACAGGTTTCTTTCCCTGATGTGGAACGCGTCGAATGGTTGAACAGGGTAAGATCTAGCAAATCCTGTTGTGATGATCAACTTAAAAGTACCTACATAAGTAGCAATCAACTATCCTCGATAATAAAATAATTGACTTCATAAATAAACTGAATCCAAAATATTTTGCAGATCATGCTTCAAATGTGGCCAAAAGTCAACCATTTTGCAAGCGATTTTCTCGCAGATTTTAGACCTAATAATATGATATTCGAGAGGATCAACCTCGGCGCCGTTGTAAGTGGACAATAATTTATTTTAATAAATAAATAAATAGTGCCAGACAATCCACACAACATCGTCTAGCCCCAAGCTAAGCAGAGCTTGTGTTATGGGTACTAGAAGACTGAAATAATTATTTTTTTTATTATACATACAATACCCAGAACACCCGGAATAAATATTTGCAGATCGTATAAACATTTATCCCAAGGCGGGAATCGAACCCACAACCTCCGCGTCGCAGGCGGACCCTTCGCCCGCCGCGCCACATCGGTCGTTACGTTATGTTGTGTTGTGCTGAGTGCTGTGCGCTATACAAGGTGTCTTACTATATTATTAAAACTGGCTGCGACCGTGAAATCAGCCATTTTATTTATTTACTTACATAGGTAATTCAACAGATTAAAGCAATGCAGTTACTTTTTATATTAACTTCTGTTCTAGTTACCTATGATCTTTCTTTGTTTCCAGCCACCTCGTATCGGTGGTGTGAAGGTCTACAACAAGAACACTTCTAGTAATGAAATCGTCATGGATATCGATTTTTGGTAAGAATATACCACTCTTATAAAGATCAAACAAATCCATTGATTCGATTCCACATTTTGCCAACACGATCATCAATACGTTTGGCATCTCCTTAAAATAATACAGTAGATCCTATCTACCCACTTACCTTCGGGAGGTACTTAGGTAACCCCATTTATTTTTTCTAGCTACGCTGGTGACTGCGATATTACAATAGGTCTTCAACTCATTCGAGCAGGCATCATAGACCTTCAGGTAAGTACCTATGATCATTCTGCTACTGCTACCAAGATTGAACGTTATTAATAAATGATCGTGCTATATAGTAGGTAGCCTAGCTACCGCCGTGTCTGCCGTACCAATTATACATCAGAGTTTTTTAAAATAAAAACTTAAATTATTTACTTATTTTTAAATTGGCAACACCGTATCTGTTATCGCGAGCTGCGGGATTTCCCGGTTTAAAACATTTTACTTCAAGCAAGGACAGTTTACGTTACGTTATGTTTTGTAAGGCTACAAAGTAGGTGTATAATTTTAAAACTGTCCATGAGAATAATGATGTATTCCAGATACGAGGAATGCTTCGCGTAGTTATGAAACCTCTTATTACTAAAATGCCTTTCGTCGGAAGTCTGGAGATCTCTTTCCTCAACAAACCTTCCATCGACTTCGAATTGGTCGGACCCGGACTCGTTGGTATTTTCGGCATCAGGTAATACGTGTAAGCGTTTACAGTAATATTTTGTAGGATTATGTCTACGTGTGGTGTGGTGTCTGTCTACAGAACCCTTGTACCACCACATGATGAACTACATCGAATTAAGCAACAAACCAACTGAGGGCTTAGTCCGAGGTTGCATTTTAAAACTCCCTCCCTAGTAGGGAGGGAGTTTTAAAATGAGAGCCGAGAGTCGTCTCTCGGATATCCATACAAAAAAATAAGGACATCCAAGAGACAACTGATGGCTCGAGAGTAGGGAGTTTTAAAATGCAACCTCGGACTAAGTCCTCACATGGCAAAGACAAATCTTATATCGCTCGAACGAAGTTACCACGGTGATTGACGACTGACGTTTAGGTGATACCTCTCGCTCTAGCGGGAAATTCAAATTTTTTAGGGTTTTTTTTTATTGCGGCTGAACTGGTCCTCGGGCCCCGAGCCAAAGGTCGTTCGGCGTGGAAAATCTTCCCTTTTTGTAGGAGATGCCACACCTTTCTCCTCGCCCTTCTGGCGCGAGTCTGACTCAGTGACAAGTTTTTTCTTGTTCATAATCTTGAAAATGTATTAGGTACTTAGGTTTCAGTTGTATACTTTGGTTTCAGTAACCTCGTGCGCTGCTTGATAGCAGATGAAGTAGCCAACCGGATGGTGTTTCCCAAGAAGCTGGTGATCAAACTGAGCGATGATGAAGACATAAGGACATTGCGAAGAAAAAATAAATAAATAGAATTATGTATATTATTTAGAATAAGTTTTAATAAATTTTGACCTATTTATAAATGAGGGAGAACTATTAATTATTATTGTCTAAGTACCTGTGTTATACTAGGTAAACACAGGTATAAGGTACCTATACATATAGTAGTAATAACCAAACGTAAACCAAAGTAATGGTTCGAAAACATATCAAATTCCGATTTCACTTAATATAATTTTAATTCAACGCTTAATGCTACCTCAAGTATTGTTTGTTAAAAATTGACATCAGCTTATAATAATAAAACGTCAGGTAATTTGCCTTGACTTGACGGCTGAACTCATGACATTTGCTTATATAACGGTCTCTGTCAGTCTGAAAATAAAGTAAACAAAAAGGTCAAGGTGGATTGTTGTTATCATGTGATGGCTATTGAAAATTAAAATTCAGTAAATTCAGCAGGCTTCGATCAATCAACACGATTCATTTCAGCGAGCTTGATTTTTTTAGTACAATCCACAATCAATCCATTCATCATACTTATCTAGTTGTGTAGCGCCTGCGATGTTCGAACCAGCAATGCTCTGTGAATAATTCTCTTCAGGAAATTCTAAAGCTACGGTAATAACACTGTTTCATTCATGTAGTTGTTTTAGTTGTTGTTCGCTTTTGGTTTGGTCAACGCGCTAGCCGCGCCGCAATACGGCAAACGAACACCGTTTATTGCGGTATCGGCATTGGTAGAAAAATGGTACGTGTCCTATTATTTTCCTTGCTTTATTGCATTTTTATTAACAGATGCACCTACTTCTGGATACTTGTTGTCCTTGATCGAATTCTATAAATAAAAATGACCACATCTTGTGAACATTGGGATATTACTGACAAGCCATGGTTGTTTTACCTTGCATTTCATTATGTTGAATTGTAAGATTTACTTCTTATTCAGTTCTTATTTAGTTTATGCCATGACATGCTTATTTCATTATATATTGTACCTATAGAATGCCAGTATCTTACTAAGATGATATCATAGAGAAGATGAAGACTAACAAGTTTTGTTAGGTGTAGGTTTTTTATCCATTCACTATCATACAAATTATTCTTTGAAAATATGTAAATGCTTATAAAGTATGTGATTCCAGTTGGCTAATGATTTAGGCATTTCTTAAATTATCCATAGAAAATAATTTGATTTACTTACTGATTTATTTTTTATTTGATTAAATTATGTAAAAATCTGTTTGAAAATAACACTTACATTTATTTTATTTATAGTCGGGGGACAAGATGGTGTCCTCAAGCAAAACTGCTCTTCCACCAAGCAGCGATGAGGGAGGGAGCATTATGTCCATGATTTATAGATTCTTTAAAAAGGTAAGGGTCATTTTGTCATCATTTTGGTTCGGTCATTACAATTGAGTATGAAAATAAATATCTTCAGCATATCAAACTTATTCCAGATATGTGGGCCGGAATACAGTACATATGTTTTGACTACTGTTATTTTATAAGTAGTAAACTTTACAAAACTTCACTAGCATTTTATCATATCCTTCATCTTACTGGTAAAGTTAAACATATTTTATTGATATATTTTTTAATTGAACTAATCTCAGATTTATTTTTATATTGAAAATTATAATAGTAACCTATGAAAAATAATATTATCTGTATAGATATTCATGATTGCATCAAACAAACATTTGGTTCTGAAGATCCTTTTCAATAACATACCATCGTGCATTAGCAATAATCAAACATTAGTAACATGTGAGTCAAGTCTCACCTTGAGCAGGCTTTACTTACTGACTCATCAAGTGGGTATTTGACCTTCCAATGTTTGGATGAAATTATGAACTACATTTATTTATCTTATGATAAAGTTCATAACCCAATCCAACATAAGGTCAAAAACTTCTTTCTCCTCAAGAATGACCTAATAAATATTGCGGATCCAAATAACAGAAAAAAAATTATATTCATATAGTAAGAGAGTATGTACAAGTAAATAAATAATTTTTAGTTTTTTTTTTCTATCATTTGGATCAAAAAAACTTATTAGAATAAAATTAAGTAATTAATAAAAAATTCTATTGGTTACTTTATTTGAATTAAAATAACATTATTTTTGAATCTCCATATACCTGCTCCAAAACTTAGTTGTTTTTGTATACATATATTGAATATTGCATGTATAAAAAAAAGGTACAGTGTTATGAGCTAAGCCTTATCATAGCCATATCAACTGAAGTTGGATTACTTCATATGCTGGCAGTATACTGATGACTAAAAGGTAGGCATGGCATACTAATTTATTTGCCGCGTTGATAACTATGACATCATGCGAACTAAATTATATTCCCGCAGGAAAATATCATTTTTTTGCGGTTTTGTTGTCACAGGAAAGAAAACAGATTAATTTCATGGTCATTTGTTTTATAGATGACGCAACAGAGGCGTAGTTGGTCATAAAAAAAACTGTTATGATGTGCAAAAAGTTATAACGATAAAATAACTGGTAAATGCCTTTTAAGCACACTGCAGACTATTATATGATATCTAGTGTCATCCACATGGTCCTCAAGTAAAAAATAGATAGATACTAGATGATGCTGCCTGGGAATATACTGAACTACTTTTTAATGTTTTTTTTTATAATATACAAAATCGTATATGTAGTTAGTTATTATAGCTAATATGTAGTTATTTATAGTTAATTTAAGGTTAGTTTTATGCAAAGAGTCATTGATCTACAAGACATCATTTATTGCATATCGGTGCTATTTTCCGGTTGTTAAAAAACACATTATTATTATTTTATTTATCTATTCCCTAGCGATTTTATACGAACCGTAATAAACTGCTATGTATGGTGTATACTCACATTATTGGTGGTTAGTTTTTTGGTTATATTAATTATATTTGGTTATATTTGGTTTTAAGCTATTGCATAGCTTCTGTCGCGGGCCTTGAGCGTGGAGACCGAATCCAGAAATTCCGTAACGAAAATAACCTAACACTGCGCATACGTAATCCAAAAAAAATGCTATGCAATAGCTTTACCGCGGCAGTCCCCGAGTGCCACACGTCTTTTTTTTTAACAACTAATCAAGTTGGAGCGTTTTATGAACACCTTAGTTTGTATTTATGTTACTGTCTAGATTATAAAAAACATAATGAAACCAGTACTAACACTAAATATGGTATCCATTGACTTATCAAATGGCGCTATCAACATATCAATATTGAAGCAGTATCTATGCATAGCTTATCTTTTATCAAATTCTGTTATATCAGCCAATCGTAGTATTTAACATATTAAGCGAGTATCGATAATACGTTCTTAGTTTTATTACTTTGTATAGATACTACTTGAAGTTAAGAGACAGTTTAACCCAATTATACGAAAAGGAAAAACTATTTTGCTAACTGCAACAAAACATTACAATGATTTTTTTCAATCATTTTAGAAGAGAGTTAACAGTTTTCTATTCGGGCATGTTTTTAAAGTATCTTGCAAAGGTATGTTTTAATTTACTACACTATAATAAACGCTCTTAATATGATATCAAGACAATATAGTGTGTTTTCAAGAGTCATAGTGATAAGATGTTATAACTTTTAGCATAATCCTTTTAAGATCTAATTGTCTCAGTGTGCCTTTTTTGGACTCGAATTCTTAGCAATTTGCGAACCCCGACCTTTCGCTATATTTTTACGTATTTTGTACAGACTGCTTATACTTCAATCCATACGATTTTTTTATGCATTTTCATAATATGGGTTTGAATAAAGACATAAGTAATAAAGGACAAAAGACCCACAAAAGAGCAGAAGATGCCACAGGTTGAAAAACACAGTCCAACAAAACTTTTGTGTTAATAAACTTCTAAGTAGAAACAAGACTTATCGTAAATGGTTTACAAATTCGATACCATAGTTCCGCATGAACGCACCTCTAATACAATGTACAGTTCTAATACAACATAATTACAATGTATTTTCTACACAAGGCAATAAATAACCTTTTAATACATATTAATCAATGCAAAATTATTACAGAAGCTTTCTGCTTAAACTATGTTCTATCAATATATGTTAAACTAGCATTTGCCAGAGACATCGCCCGCGTCAGTTGATTTTGGGAATAAAAAGTTTGTATTGGGTCTTTGAGTCATGAATTATATGTATGTATTCCAAGATTTGTCCAAATCGGTAGCAATGTGATTGGAGAATGTTCATCAAACATACTTAATCACAGAACATAACATACAACGATTGAATAAAACCACTTTCACTTTGCTTAAATTTAGTATGCATTGCTTGCATATGCAATAATGCATCCTATTGGATTCTCCAAATCTTAGAGTAAAATGCAGATTAATTCATTCTAATCTAAAAGTAAAACCTAGAGGTTTATTATTTACTTTAACTTAGTATGCATATGCAATAAAGCATCCTATTAGATTCTTCAAATCCTAGAGTAAAACGCAGATTCATTCATTCTAATCTTAAACTAAAACCTAGAGGTTTATTATTCTACGCCTAAAGTAAAATACTCATTTTGTAATACATTGCCGCAGGTGTCAGTGGTCGGAGCGGTATACCTCGTGGGTTACATGCAATGGAGCGTGGCCTGGCTAATAACTCCCGTCATTCTGTCCGTGCTGCGCGACCAATGGCGCAAAGAGAGCGAGTACCGTCGCAATTTGGCGAAATCAGCAGCTCTTTCCTCTGAGAAAGATGTTGTACTCGCTAAGCTGGATGACTTGCCTGCTTGGGTAAGATTTATGATTTTCTTTTGTTTATCCCTTTCCGTGTGTATAAAAGGTGTGTTTTGACTCAAAACCGCCGTTGAAGTTGTAAAGAATTCTCATCGACCAGATCCAGAACTTTTGACAGCTGTTATGCCATTTGAACTGATCAACTCGAAATGAGACTATCTGGGCTAATCAACGCTCCTGTCATTGACTTGCTGCTGTTCGATGTAACTTTGTTGTAGATTCACAATGCGCGCTGCTCCTTGAAAATCTTTAGCAGTTGTTCTTATGTATGTGAAGACTCCAAACTCTAGCTGTACTTTGTTGAAATAATATAAACACGATATTTTATGCTGTTTTTTCTCAACAGGTGTTCTTCCCTGATGTGGAACGCGCCGAATGGTTGAACAGGGTGAAGTATTTTCTTAAATTTGATTAATTATTATGATAAGTTTAATTACCGGCTTATTATTTACACCTCAAAATAAACCAAACGACTTTACTTTTAACCTATCAAAAAAATTACCCTAATTACTCATGGTAAATTGACACCTCAAACATTGACTTAACTGTGCTATCGCATGACGTCATTATGTTTACCGTATGACTTCTCCCTCTAATTGGTTAACATTAGAATGCTAACATGTTAACTGGTTCACATCTAAGATGGGTAAACAAATGCAAGATAAACATTTTCTATTACAAAACTCTTATTAAATCCTAGAACGAATACCTGATAAACTGGCTAAGAGAACCAAGCTCAGTGTCTCGGAAAATTCTGCCAAAAACTTCCGAACCAAGTTAAGTCTATTAATATCCTAGCCTAATATTCTATTATCTAGCCGAGCTAATACTAGGGCACAAAAACAAAATCAATTCAATTTCGATATTGGTTAAGAATTACATGCGGTGTATATATGAACTTGACTATCCGTGCTAAACTAAAAAAGCGGAATCGGCTAAAACGACAAAGTATTGTTAAGTTGTTAGTTAAGTTGCTGATAGAATACCAGAATAATAATATAACTTTTTAATTGCATTGATAGATCCTGCTCCAAGTTTGGCCCAATGTAAACCACTTCGCCCGTAATCTCCTGAAGGATACGATTGAACCGGCTGTTGCAGAGAGTCTCGCTAACTACAAGCTCACCGGATTCAAATTCGAGAGGATGATACTAGGAACTATTGTAAGTATACATCTGTAGTCTCGTAGATAGTCTCAAAAAAAATTAATACGTGTATGTTCCTACCATTTCGTACCAAAGTGAGAACTTCTCACGTTTATTTCCATACCTTTAATCGCACCTTGTCGTTATTTATATAGTCAGTGACTTACTGTAAAAATATCCATTTATCGTTCATACTTTTACGATCCGTCATTACACATGAATGCATTCCCATCAACACTTCTAGGGTAATCTTAATGTCGACATTGTTTTATGTCGCGATAACATGTTTAATGACATATACTTTAATGACATATATACATATACTTCCAGGCACCTCGAGTAGGCGGCGTGAAGGTCTACGACAAGAATCTATCTAGGGATGAAATTATCATGGATATTGATCTTTTGTGAGTATTTTTGTCTCATGATTGAATAACCTTGTAACATTAATGGAGTAACGACTGGTTTTTTAATTTTATATTTTTCAGACAGACATTTCACACATCACACTCTAGTCCCAAATTAAGCAAAGCTTGTACTATGGGAACTAGACTGTTGATATAATACAACACCCAGACACAGATCAAGTATTTATGTTCATCATAGAAACATTTGGCCTGGGTGGGAATCGAACCCACGACTCACAGCATGGAAGGCAGAGTTACTACCAACTGAGCTGTGAAGCCTGTGAAATTGCCATTTGTTTTTCATTCCGATGGCTTATTGATGTAGTTTTGTTGTCTTAGGGTTATTATTACAGTTTTAAGGAGGTTTATACTTGACCTCGTAAGTTTTGGTTTCCTCGGAAACTGAAGCCGTGGCCGAACATTCGGTTTCGGTTTCAGCTTCATCTTCTTATCGGGTCGATGCTACAACTGTATTTTGTTGTAGCATCGTGTTGGAAAGATTAGCCAGACTAGACACTGCTTTATCGTGCCTAGCTGTTACCGGTGTGCGCCACGAGGAGGCTCTTTCGGTTTCAGCTGGAAAACCAGTTTCGATCAGACTCTAATATGCATTTTTTTTCCAGCTACGCCGGTGACTGCGATATATCATTTGTCTTACAACGCATACGAGGTGGCATCAAAGATTTACAGGTATGAGTCATAACTACTAATTAGCATTATTCATAGATATGGTTGTTATTTAAACGCGATTCGTTTTGCTAGAAATATATGCATTTAGTTTTCATTAGTTATTATGTAGAAATGCCATCGTGACGGATATGAGCAATATTTAGTTTGATCATTAAACATATAGATAGATGATAGATAGATAAACTCTTTATTGTACACAAAGAACATTACAAAATAGCCGTATAAGACAGACATTTATAGGATTATTTTTTACATCACACTCGAATTCTAAACTAAGCGCAAAGCTTGTAATATGGGAACTAGACTGCTGATAGAATACTAATATACATTTTTTTTTTTGTAAATACATATTATAATACATAGTAACACCCAGATGCAGAACAAATATTCATGTTCATCACACAAACATTTGCTCTGGGTGGGAATCGAACCCACGACCCACAGCATGGAAGGCAGAGCTACTACCAACTGAGCTGTGACGCCTGTCTATATATCGTTACTTGTATCTACGTGATAGATTTTGGTTCCCATTGAAAGATGAGGTTTAGATTCCTGTAAGGGAAGTTGACAGCCATGTGTTCTTCAAGTATCTTCTTCTTTTTTAAAAATAAAAACTCTTTCGTTCCCCTGAATGGGTGATCAATATCCTTGTTCCAGATTCACGGCATGCTACGTGTTGTGATGAAGCCTCTCATAACAAAGATGCCATTGGTTGGAGGTCTTCAGATCTTCTTCCTCAACAACCCATCCATCGACTTCAACTTGGTTGGAGTGGCCGATGTTCTCGATATGCCTGGTTTCAGGTAAACATGTTCAAATTACATTTATTATTATTATTAAGAACCTGTGCTGTCCCACTGAAGGGCCCACGTTAAATTTATTAGTTAGATTAAATAGTAAATATATTTATTTTATATTATTTTGCCGTCGTCGCTGTAAAACATTTTTTGTGTACATAGTTTTGAAATAACCGAAAACACTAAACTTTCTTTAAATTTCTTGAAAGCGCAATTTTGGATTCTATTTAGTGGTTGATCATTTTGCGATCTATATGGCCCTTATCATTCCATATTTCCAATTCCGAGATCTATATTTGCTTACATATCTAATGTAACATAATTATATATTCACGCCTTATTTCTGCTATCTTCTTCTTATCGTGTCGACGCTACAACTGTATTATATTGTAGCATCGTGTTGGAAAGATTAGCCAGACTAGACACTGCTTTACCGTGCCTAGCTGTTACCGGTGTGCGCCACGAGGAGGCTCTTTCCATGCACCCTTTTTTATTTTATTTCTGCTATTTATTATAGTGACATTCTCCGCCGCTGTATAGTAGAACAAGTGGCAAATATGATGGTGTTACCCAACAAACTGCCGATCAAACTGAGCGATGAAATACCAACCGTCGATCTACGCATGCCCGAGCCAGAAGGCGTGCTCAGAATTCATCTCGTGAGGGGCGAGAATCTTATGAAGAAAGATGTTTCTATGTTAGGTAAGCCTTTTAAATCAGAATCAATATCATTTAACTATAATACGTAATAAAATATACATATTTACTTAACAATTATAGCTCAAAAGTATCGTAAAACATTTTACATATAACGATTATTGATGGTGGGCGATTTGAAAGTAAAAAGGTGCATTTTTTATTAGCAATCTGGAAGTTGCCAATGTATTTTTTACCCATTAATGTCATTGGCTATACAATTTTTTTTTTTTCAACCTATACTGTCCCACTTCTGGGCAAAGGTCTCCCCCAAAGCCTTCCACCTATCCCGGTCTTTGGCGATACTCCACCAATCCCTCTCCTGGGCGTCCAGATCATCCTTCCAACGCCTCTTCGGCGACCTCGCCGTCGCCTTCCGACCTCCGGCACATGGCTATACATATCTTCAATTTTAGTGGGTTCAGACGCTGCGCTAAACGTCGGTTGTTATCTAAACAAAGAAAATAAAAATCTGTCGTTATTTGAAATGACGTCTGATAAAATGTTTTGATTCCAGGTAAGGGTAAGTCCGACCCGTACGCGATCATAACAGTGGGCGCCCAGCAATGGAAGACAAAGCATATCGATAACGACGTGAACCCGCGCTGGGACTTTTGGTGTGAGGTAAGTCACTTCCTATCTGCTTGCGGTAGCAAAATGACGATCGCAGATCTATAGAGATCAGTAATATTTTTTTTTTTTGAATTTGTTATATTTGAAATTTTACACCTACTGCATGTATTCATTATCTATTATAATATACTTCTATAAAAATATAATCCTTACTTAACTCTTGTGTCTTCTTGTCCCGTCCATCCAAAAGTAATCTGTCAGAGATTGTTATTAGCGATAAGCCCGCTCATTATATAACTTGTTTTATTGTTTAATTTGGTACCAACATACTCATGGAAGTATTGTTAAGCTGTTTTTGATATCGCTATTAAAATGATCTGCGTCGTTATTTAGCTACCTCAGTTCAGTAGTAATAGTAATTAAGGATAAATTGGGACTTATAAAGGCGACCACACAAAAGCTCTAAAGATGTGATTTATAATAAGTACTTAAATTAAAATCAAAGAACACCCACAAACATACAGGGTGTACCATGAAATTGGTCAAACGAAGTCTAAAGGTGAAACGCATCGGGGAGCGTTCGAATCACTCCTTTATAGATAGAAGATAAAGTCACAAGTGATCATGCTCGAGGGATTGTTAAAATCATTGTGAGTGATTCGAATGGCTGTCGAGAAGATTCACCTTCACACTTAAGTTTGACAAGGGACACCCTGTATGTAGCTACTGTAACCTGCTTAAAAAAAAGCCAAAGCTACTTAAAATGTTAAAATTCCTGTCTAAGTTTAGTAATGATTGCTTTGTCAGATTTTAATCAAATAATAATGAATCTCATCTTTAGCACCTAAAGCTAAAAGAAGTTACTTAGAACCTTTTACAGTAGATATTTAGTTTTACTAATCTACAAATGAATTTTACAGCACTTTTTAATATAATAAATGCTTGCTTGTTTTATTGAGATTAAGGGTTATGGAGCCGTCTTTGGTAAGTGAATGTTTGAATTTTAAGCTCATTTCTGATATGTTTTACATTCATTTACTTTATAGTGAATGTCTTTAGTTTCTCGATGATCCATCCCCATTGGAATGATATTTTAGCCTTTTATATGGAAACAGTTTCTTTTTTGTTTGCTACTCAATTTCATTTATCAGGAATGAGCATGTGCATTCAAGCATATTTCATTATAAAACATTATTTTTTAAGTTTGTTTAAAACTCTTATATATTTTTGGTAATTAGCTTGTCAATGTTTTTTTTTCTATCTGGCTGTATTTTTTTTTGTATTTATTTAATTAATGCCGTATGTGATTGAGTGGTAAGCATTCTTTATACATGTTGCCAAATTTTATTGTGTAATTTGAATAGAATTCCACTCAGAATTCAAAACGGTACGAATAAAAGGTAATATAAGAACTGTGCTGCATTGCCCAAAGAATTTGAAAATTAAGAGATTAGAAAAACTGCCCAAAGAGGCTAATGGCACCCCTACAGATGCTATCTTGTACTGTGCCCTATACTACAGTAAGCTCCAGACTATGCGTAGTAGTAAGTGGTGGCAGCGACCAAACTTGACCAGCAAACCTTACTAAATACTAGGTAGTTTTAAATAACAATTTTTACCGCTTCAACGTTAGCATTGTGTGCTTAAATGCGCCGGTTTTTTTTCTGTGTTAGTGTATAATACCGTGTTACAAGTAGTTGCGAATAAGTTTTTGTTTTTACTTATGTTTGCGCGGGACGTTTGGCGTACAGGCGCGTATAATGCACTCTATGGGGCAATCGTTGGAAATCGAGGTGCTTGACAAGGATGAAGGCAACGATGATGACAAGCTCGGCAGGTGAGTGTGCACCGCGCACGAGTACTTGAAAAGGGGGGGGGGGGGGAAATGGGCGGGGCTGGTGATTGTGGGCGGGGCTAAGGTGTCGGTGGGTATTTGTAGTCGCACGGCGCATGGTACATCGGGTGAATTCGGGTGCACGAACGAATGTAAGCAAGGACGACGAAAAATTGTTATTCCTATCTCGCTCGCACACAGCTTTTCTTTTTCTTTAACTTATGAACTCTACATTGCTTACGTTCGGATTCCTAACCCGGTACTAGATGTTTACTGAAAATGGGTAGTTTTGGTTCATTGGTAACGGAGGGTAGGTGTGTCATATATAGCACTTAAAATAACTGCCATTAAGCTCATTGTTGCGCTGTAAATAAAAAGACTTTACTTTTTGAAACATATTTTATTCCTTAATTCAATAATGTGTACTGAATAAAGTCATTTTATTTAAACCATTATTGCTTTAATGCATGTTTTATTATATTTGCACATAGATTTAGTAATTTTATCTGCTTCGCTCAACAAAGGTAAGTTTTGCGAATATAATTTAACTCATATTATCTTCTTTAAATTTTTTCATACTATTATATTATCTCACCTGGCAAATTAATACTCTTTTGACCTGATTTTCTTAATATTCATATCAGTTTTATTGGTTAATATATCTTTAGCAATATTTTGAAAGTAAGGTTAAACTAAGTATGATGTAAAGTGCCCGCCATTCAAAATTTCACATCAGCCTCAAATCTGTTACAGTAAAAACTAATGTGTCGATGTATTATGATTTGTCCCAAGGCTATTGTAAACTCGAGGAAGAGTCAAGTGCTCCAGTGCGATCTCTGGGACTGGGATCCCGGAATGGGGATGTATAATGACGATTTCCTTGGCAGGTCCGTCTTTATTATGTTGGTCACTAGCGACCTATTTTATTTGGTTATTTGTATATAATCTTAGTATCAGCGGTATAACTTCAAAATACTCATCAAGAAATTTCATTTTATACTAAAATAAACATGAAACCTTTATATAAATAAGAGATCGCTCATAGCGATAAGGCCGCACATATTACTTTAATTTTGTATTTCTTTACTGTACTCATTTAATGTTTTTATTTTTTGTGTACAATAAAGTTATCTTTACGGCATTTATACCAAAAGCTTATAACGGTGATACTAAGATATTTAATTTGGAAAATTTGATTTTAACATCTGGGTGTTTATTTGTTTACTGGCGTGTTTTTGACAATCCGGTCACGTTGGCGGCAACGACATTTACAAATTACTTATCAGAGTGGCATTATCACATTAATACTAATATATAAAATTTTACGTATAAAACTATCCATGTATATAATGCCTACAAAACTAACAAGTTTTTATATTTGTGTGTAGATATACTAATTTAGGTGTATTATATGTGTTTGTGTGTAAATTTCGGTGGGTTGTGACAGTCAATGCTACGACGCAGCGCTGCGAAGTTACACGTCAGGCTATTCGACTGGGATCGCGCTGGCCGGGACGAAAACTTAGGCAGGTCGGTCGACGTACACTATATCTGTATAACACTTGTATAATTATAACTATACCTACACTATACCCGCAATTATACATATTTACACAACTAACATGATAGAATAGTCACATTTAAATCGAATGCGCCGAACTGTTCAAATTCTCTTCGGAATTCATTAAATATGAGCTTACAAAAATGCTGACACATAGTTCGTTATAGATTAATTTGCCATATTTTAATGTTGCATGGCCATCTTACACCATCAGATAAGGCATACAATTTTAGAATACTAATTTTACCTCTGAATTTCAATTTTTCTTTCTATCACAATTCTGTCAATGTTGAGGAAATTAAAAACTATTCCGAAGAGTATAGATTGGCCATTGCCTGGCATGGTACAGTATAAGTACTACAAACGAATGTAAATCCCTTGAGCAATATTCTTAAACACCGAATGATCGTTCGCACTGCACAAAGCATTACCTACATTGACTGCCACTCTCTAAGTCTCTACACCATTTACCGTTGCTAATATACAAATTCAAAATAAATTCCTAATCTATTAAAGGCTTTTGTAGGCTTTATTTTCCAAAAAATCGAAAACAATTCATTATCACAACGTCCTTACTGCGTTTATATATGACTTGGCGCAGCTACACGCAATCCACAATACAATTAGGTACTTTTGAAACAAATGTGTACGAAACAAATTAAAAAGAAGTTTGATATGTAAGTAAAGATTATTTCTCCGCTACGCAAAGCAACGGGGGGTTGTTTGTGTTATCTAGAAAATAAAGAAGTAGTGATACTTTATTGCACTTAAACTGGTACGCTATATAAAAATATGATTTTGCTTGACATATAAAATGTACGGCCTTATCGCTCATTAGCGATCTCTTCAAAAATGATTATCATTTAGCATGAAAAAGCAATTATGCTTTGATGCATGATAACAAATGAAATATGAGACTAATACTGCACTAAATATCGTGCTTGGCTTTTACTAGCTGTGATGTTTATGGTTTATAACATGTTTGTTTTGATGTCCGTGTTGCATGTTTTTGTGTTAATTAAAAAACACAGTATTTATTGGGTGTTGTGAGTATTGTTTTTTTGTTTTATACCGACTAAAGTATTTAAACAAAACTACTT
Organism: Ecliptopera silaceata; assembly: GCA_932527185.1. NCBI lineage: Eukaryota > Metazoa > Arthropoda > Insecta > Lepidoptera > Geometridae > Ecliptopera > Ecliptopera silaceata. The sequence goes on along the minus strand of OW052193.1, from coordinate 5,357,341 downwards.
TTTGGTTGTATATTTTTGTAGAGGTGTTTAACCTGTCCCTAAGTTTACTCAAAAATATTCAAACAAACTACATATGTAGTAATAATGTCATAATATGTCATAAATGTCATGTAAGTAATAGGAAATTTAAATCCCACGTAAACATCTTAAATTTTTATTATTTTTTATTTTTAAAATTTGTTTAATAGTGTTTTGTTGTAAAATTGATTAAATTAATTGAAAGATGATTTTCAGATGTTCGTTAGATATCTCTCAAGTTGTGCGCTTCGGTCGTTTGGACACAGTAAGTTACAAATTTGAATCAACTATACCTAAACCTAATCACAAGGAAAAAACACCCATTGTAATTTCTTCCTGTAAGGCAGTTATTACTGTATGTATAGCCTCCTCGTGGCGCACACTGGTAACAACTAGGCACGGTAAAGCAGTGTCTAGTCTGGCTAATCTTTCCAACACGATGCTACAACAAAATACAGTTGTAGCATCGACACGATAAGAAGAAGAAGACTGTATGTATGCTGTCATCAGCAATGGAAATCTATATTCAGTATTTAGTGGTTCCTTTTTCAATATCTTGATCATGTATGTGTATCATCTTCAATGTCCTATTTGATGTCAATGTCAAAAAATGTCAGCAGAACTTTAACTTTTGATATTCATGCATTACGTATCGCAGAGTATATCAGATCAAGTTTGGTTCCAGTTCTAGAATACAGTTCACGAAATAGTACTAAATGTATCAAAATGTCACGTTTATTTAACTTCCAGATACAAACCCTTCAGCAAGCTAAGCATGGGAAAGTGCACATGCGGCTCTCTTGGCACAGATTGACAACAGACGTCACTGAACTAAGCCGCGTAAGTGCCTGCTTAGAGTCCCCGCAGTCTTCATACTGATTAAGAAGCCGACCAAACTATCGGCCGATAAAAAGTCTGCCGTTTGCGGGGGCCTTTAGTCTGCCTACTGTCATAACTCGCATCCATATAAGTACAATATAGAGGCGTGTTCGAAAGATACATTAAATAAAAAACCCACCAAGTGCGAGTCGGACTTGCGCACGAAGGGTTCCGTAAAACTTTATATAAAGTCGCAAACTATCTGTTCTCATATACAGACATACTTAGCTTAGTGACAGACGGATAACAAAACCTTAGTAATAGGGTCCCGTTATACCTTTTGGGTGCGGAACCCTAAAATGCTCAATAAAAATAAATCTTAAATTCTGTTTTTCAGGCTCTGACTGAGACGATACTCATAAAGACTGGCGATATCAGTTCTGCTGTCCTGTCAGTCTACATCGATTCTTTGAAGAAACTTCCGGTAATTATCTTAGAAAATATCTTTATATTATCTTTATTTCTATAACTTTGACAGAGATTACAGCTAACACAAAACAAATATCTTTGTTGTACTTAAACTCAAATTTCTCAACAAAGTGGTATTTAACAATCAGTAAAAATATATATTTTTTGACAGAATGCGCGCGCACAATCCAAAGCCGACCCTTACATGACTGTAACCGTCGGTAAGAAGACCGAGACCTCTGGTGTGCAAATGAGAAACGACTCTCCGGTCTACGAGATAGGGTACTCTTTCCTAGTCCAGAACCCTGAAATTGATAATCTGGAAATAAAGGTAAGTCTTCAAAAGTCCTGGTCCTGGCAATCTACCTGATAGATTCAACATTTTCTATTATTTTCTGTATTAACAACAAAAATTGCTTTTGGTTCCGAATATGCACGGTGAGGTGATGCCTTTTACTTCGACTATTCTTCTGGAAAACTTTAAGCGTCGAAATGAGCTTCATACTAAGCTTATTTTGAGGCACGAATCCCAGGCAACGCTTTACTATGCTTGAACCCTTTTCGAGCGTTTTCAGTCAGATATGAACTAAAGAACCTGTAATTTATTTTAATTAATGCTCATTCTTCAGGTATTGGACCAAAAAACTGGGAACCCACTGGGCCAGTTGACATACAGCATCTCTGCCCTGCTGAAGCAAAAGGACCTGACGTTGCTCACACAGCCGCTAATGCTACAGAAATCCGGACCAGAGTCCAAAATCATCATGTCTCTTCAGCTGAGGGTTTGTGTCTTTTGATCTTTAATTGAGTTATCAACTTCCACTTATTTGACATTACCTACATTATAATGTTGCGCCTTTGAATCATGATTACAAGTCATAACAAACAAGTCAACTGTTAAAATTTCTATAACATCTACTTAGTTGGGTAAACGAGGTTTCTTGATACTGTCCTGAATACGTAAAATAAGAAAACACATTTCTAATTAAAAAAAAAAATTAAACTCCTTTCCATTCGTTTGTTAGTTGTCACTTCATTTGTTTTTCATTTCAAATTTAAATCTACAGATCTTGAAAGAGGCTACCAGAGAGGAGGAAGTAGAAGATATAGAGGAACAAATGAACGCTCCAAGCCCCCCGCCCGTGTCTGACGCGTCGCCGGCAGACGCCGTTGATGCCATCCCGCCGGCTGCGCCACTCGCACCACTCGCGCCACTCGCCGCTACATCTGGTTAGTTGACTGGAGGGGTGGATAGGGAGAAGTTTTCTGTAGCATTATTTATCGACAGTGAGGAGACAAGTGTGGTATTTCCTACGAAAAGCAAAGATCTTCCACGCCGAGCGACCTTTGGCTCCGAGGACCAATGGATAGTATTCGGTCGTATTACTTACGTTCAAACTCCGTGAGAACTTTTGCGCGATCTAGGATTTGTCTCTGCCATGGCATTGAACGTGAACGGAACGGCACATTTTAAATAGCAATAGCAATTTATGTCGTATTTCTGTAACAGTACGGTTGAATGTCCATTAGTAAAAATTAAAATCCCTTGCCATGCTGTTCCGGTCTGCGCAGGCCCTTACTGTTACTATTAACTGTTACTTATATTATTGTTTTTTAGATCCACCATCAACCAACACCGAACTAAAGAATATCTATGATTCTGTCCCCGACAATACCTCACAAGCGTCTATCCCCGTGGAGCATATTGAGAAGGAAGTTGGTAAGTTTAATTCACAAAACTATTCTTATATTGTCTACTATTTCAGTTAGCGATATGTGCGTTTCAAAAACTTTCGCAAAAGACTTATATACCTACATTTTACTTTTACATTTCGGTCATTACCATTGATGAATGAAAACTTTATGTTCGCTTTTATTTTAGAAAAATTGAATAAGTAAAATCGGAAAACCCGCTTCTAGCATACGAACTGGAAAAAAAAATTGCCATAACAGATAATTATACCTACAACTATTTGAAGTGTTGCAAGGTCGAACCATGTCGAAATTCCAATTCCAAATAATGTTATCGTGTTTGACATACGTGCCTGTGGAATGAGATCAATGTTAGTATTTAAAAAATATATCCAAAAAACATAATATAATAATAAACATATAAGTGATTATAAATTTTATTAGATAGATAGATAAAGTGGATCTAAAAGTTTTATCATAAATGTAGATTAAATCAAATCAATTTGAAAAAATGAATTCATAAATAATTTTTGTAATTAAATTACCTTATTCAGATGCCCCTCAAGAATCTCAGCCGCCGTCGGAAAACGATACTCCAAAACTAGTCCACAGAACTTCTTCATTAACCACGTAAGTTTACAGACATCAACATACATATTTATTTAAAAAAAAAAGATGTCACCTATATTCAATATGACTGTTCTTATTATTATTTTATTATTAATAGCCTGTAGTGTCCCACTGCAGGGCAAAGGCCTCCCTACTTTCTCTCCAGTCGTCTCTATTTTGAGCAATGGCCTGCCAGTCTTTGGCAAAGGCGTCTAACTCGTCTCTCCATCTCCGCCGTGGTCTGCCGCGAGGTCGTTTCCCGTTTTTAGGTGCCCAATCCGTAGTGGATTTGGCCCATAACGCATCCGACATGCGGCAGACGTGGCCTGCCCAGTCCCATTTTAGCTTTCCTACATGTTGACCGATATCCACGATTTGTGTCTTGGAGCGTAGTATACTGTTACGAACGCGTTGATGACTGTTCTATTTTGTTTTTTTGTCTATTACAATCAGACTATGTTTAAAAATAGAATGTCTATTTTGCTGACTAGTTTTTATAGAATCGTCTCATATTCTAGGTAATTCTTAGTGCCAGAGCCTAGAAGAACGGAAAAAACTAACTTATATACAATTTAATATAGGTACTTACATATATTATATTTATTATAAACAATTTAATTTACAGGTCGGCTGGTGAAGCTGGTTTGGGCCGCATTTTACTGTCGCTCCGTTACAGCATGCAAAACCAAACTTTGTTTGTTGTTGTTCACAAAATTATGTAAGTCAATTCCATAAATACAAAAATCTAATTAGAAAATAAATAAAAACGTGTTTACAACTACATATATTATTTCGCCACAGGAATATACCTCTCAAGGACCCTACCAATGTGCCGGATCCTTATGTAAAGTTGTATTTACTACCGGGACGCTCCAAGGACTCCAAACGCAAGACAGTGGTAAACTTATTTTCATATTAATCTAAGTATTTATATTTAGTTCTGTACCTACTCAACTGTATGGTAAACTTATTTTCATATTAATCTAAGTACTTATTTAGTTCTGTACCTACTCAACTGTATCATACTAATAATAAAAAACGTAATTGTAACTTCTCTCGATAAAGCAGAGGTTTTCCATGATACATTTTAATATTAAACTATGTTATCGACTCATTATATTATATCGACACATCTACGCTGTGCATCTGTATGTCCGTTGATGCGACTAAATAAGAAAGACTACCTATTATATTTGATAAAATATGATTAGAGTGCAGGTTGCTCAAGAATAGTGTAATTTTTCTTTCTATTATAAGAGCGTCAAGCAAGATATTTGTTTAGCTTTAGATGGATGTCTATCAATATTACCTATATTAGTAGTCAGTAATAAGTTTGAATAAAACAGGTGATAAAGGATAATTGCCAGCCCGAATACGACGAGCAGTTCGAATGGGTCATTCCACACGCTGAGCTTCATTCCCGGCAGGTTGAAGTCACTGTCTGCACTCATAAGGGCTTCCTCGGAGGCAGTCCTATCATCGGACAGGTAACAACCAATCAAATTTATTTTATTTATTTATATAACTGACGACCGATGTGGCACGGCGGGCAAAGGTCCGCCTGCGACGCGAAGGTTCCGGGTTCGATTCCCGCCTTGGGATGAATGTTTGTAGGATCGGCAAATATTTATTCCGGATGTTCTGGTTTCTGGGTTTATTATAAGTACATATAAAGCCGCGTACAGACATCGCGAGGCACGAGACGAAGGGGTGTTGTATGCGCTGCGCGCTCATGCGTCATAGAGGCCGATACCGAATAACTACTTGATTTATTTATTTATTATTACAATAAATGTGAAAGGGAAGACGCGTGGCGTCAAATATCTCAGCAAGTGAACAATCCCGTCAAAGACATGCACGTCCTTGTCGGAGCCATTTTTCTACTGACGAACACCGTGCGTGGTGGTTTGCTTGCTCACCTTGAGCATGTGTCGTTCAGGACGCACGTATAAATGTACCGACGTATGCCTCAGGTTGAGGCATGCGAGACGAACCATTCGCGTCGCACGCCTCGCGATGTCTGTACGCGGCTTAACATGTATAATAAAGAATATCTATGTGATGTATTTTATTAAAACACAATTATAGTTTTTTATAATAAATGTATAATGACCTTATGACTATTGTTAACCCTAAGTTTGCCATGTAGATACAGTCACATACAGAATTGTGAATGAATTTTAAATTGATCATTAATTCATCATATTTCACCTTAAGAATGCAAAACCACTTTAGCACTTATTATATTTCATTAAAAACTTGACCTATTTTCGGTATCAACTTTTGATGCTGACTGTATCATATACCTGTAGGTTGTCGAAACTTATGCTACATTTTAAATCATAGAGTAATCATAAAAATAACTCTGGTCTTTTCTGCATATTAAAATACTTTGTATGTAGTTTGAAATCCACATTAGAAACACAACTTTACTCAATTTTAATATTAAATATTTATACCCAAAACGAATTGGGAGCTAATGTAGCAGTCTCAATTCTTTATTACATTATTTCTTGTGATCTTAGATTGATAATTTCTTATTAATATGTTTTTGTTCCAGGTTGTAGTACAACTTAACCAATATGAATTCCGTGAAGCCAAAACTCTTTGGTTCGACCTCATGCCTGAAGCACCGATTAACTAATTTGCATGTTCTAGTAATACGCGCTGTGGTACTTATGATCTTTATTTATTGACCTATTTTATGGATCTGATAGCTTTTGCCATAACTGATCTGAAGTTATTGTATGTCAATGTATAAGCCACTGAATATGGTTACATATAAAACAGATGTTAAGTTTTATATTTTCTAGTTAAAAGCTAACTTGTGGCCTTTTATATAACGTTTTTGATGCATATTCAGATGAGATTCTTATGAAACTGTTAAATATTAGTAACAATTCTATTGCATATACAAGTCATATTTATAATTTTACAAAATTAAATGTTGATGTATAAATTATATATGCTTTCATTCTGATTTATTGTCTGTGCACAAAGTTTTTAATAATTTAAATGTATAATAATTTTTGTGGATAACATACTACATCAGTATTTTATTTAGTTAACCTATGAAATTCAAAGCATTTATCATCTGTTATTTTACTATCAACATAAGATTTTGTTATAATTTTGTATTGCTTTTACCTTCTATTAAAATGTTAAAAATATTGTTTGTTTTATATTCAAACTCTCAGAGCTCTCACATTTGGAAAAATTTGATTGAATATAGTAGACTATATATATATTGGTCTTCTGAGGCTGAGATGAGTAGATATTTTTACATAATCCAATTATTTCAATACTCAATACATTTATTGCTGTCATATCGTAATTTGGAAGTTACAATTTAGGGTAGTACACCTACCCTAAATAACATATGAACACATTATTTAGTTTCAAACAAAATACGCCATGTTTTCAAATATGTAACTTTGTTTCATGTCCTTAGCAAGATACCTGTACAATTAGCTAGCTAAAACAAGTATACTTTGATGTTATTAAATTTTTATCTCATGTTTATCATTATGAGACATAAACAAATATAGATATCTTATTACAACTTATTTGGAAATATCAATAGTATCAGTAGTATGCCAACATAAACATCATTTTGGCAGGCTAATATTAAAAAGTCCAGTTATTTATTCAATAATATGTTAGATATCTCACACACTAATAAATTAGTGATACAATTAATCCATAGAGGGTAACTTAGGCTGTATTGGGGACGATTTTCTGAGCGATTATTTTCCCATAACCACCTCGACCTCCATCATAGTCAGTTCTATATTCATCTCTAACCTGAAATACAGAAAAATACACATTAGTCTAGTAAAAGTAAAAGCATAGAAAAATGCTGTTTTTAACGAATAAATATAATAAGTCAATATTTATCAAAACAATTCTATATGAGAAATTTGATAGATTCACCTGTCCACCAGTTTTTCCACGTCCATATTGCCGGCCTTCAATAAAACCAGCATCCCAGTCACATCTTATTATTCTATCATCTAGTCTTGTACCATTTATATATCTGTAACAGATTTATATTCAATAAATAAATATTCACAGGCATTCTAGTCATAAACTAAGCAGACTGTACTATGAAAACTGAATGCTGACAGAATACAAAGTAACACACAGAAACAGAACAAACATCAGTGCTCTTCACACAAAACTTTGGTCTCAATGAGAATCAAACCCTGGGTTTGATTCTGGCTTTATGACTTTTGATTTTACATCATGATGTAATTAACCTCACAGCAAGAAGTTAGGCTAGGAAGTAGAGTAGTGATCAAATAAATTATCGGATTGAAGAAAAGTTAATTTATAAACATACCTCATACAGTTTTCAGCATCCTCTCTGGTATAGTATTCTAAAAAGCAAAATCCACAGGGTGTTTTCTTGTATTTGTCTAAGCCCATTATAACTCTTCTAATATCTCCAGTTCGTGAAAATAATTCATATAGTTGTTCTTCCGTGGTGTAAAATGACAAGTTACCAATATAAAGTGTAGATGTTGCTCGCAATAGTTTCTCTTGTTCATTTCTTGAACCCTGGAAAGATTGTAATGCTTTCATTTACTATAAAAATCAGTAAAACTCAATTTGCTCTGAACACTACAGAAAAGCAGCTGTGTCATTGTTTGGTTTCAACACCCTAGGATAGAGGAATCCTGGTATCTTAGGTTTCGAGCTTATATTAATCTTAGGGCTTAATCTCACAGGCATAAGTCTACTCAAACAACATAGCAGTCAAAAGCAAAACGTTGATTTTAAGATAGTCAAGAACGTACCTTGAAATGTTGATCACGGTAGGAGCTTATTTCTATCGAAGAATTCATGGCATCAAATGATCGCTTCATTTTGTAATTTGTTTAAATACAGTTGCTTTAATAATAAAATCCTAACAAAACCCACGAAATTAGGACAATATTTGCTAAATTGTATTTCATCTAACGCGGCAGCATCACGAATATCACGACACGACACGCAAACAAGCAAGCAAAGGACCAACTATTTTTCATTCAAGCAAGCAATCAAGCAAAGAAAATAATGTGTTGCCAGTAATTACACCCTAAAATAAGCCAAAATGATTTTTCTGATATACATACATAATTTTTACATTTCAAGAGCAAAATAAAAGTTTGTTGATATGTTAGGGATATGTTGATTATTTAAATTTAAATGAGTTAATAAAAAAATAATTAAGTTACAGTATTTTAAATAAACCTCATTAGAAATAAGCATCATATTATAATTAATAAATGAACGAATCATTACTGCGCAATTAGAGGTTGATGAACGCCAAGAAAACTCAGATGTAAGTTCAAGGGACATAACATTATATTACAGACATAATATTACAGATCTGGCAAAAGACAGGTTGACTGGCAACAAATTCCGCAACATCAAGCAAACATTTTATTTAGATACATCACAGTGTCAGATGTCACTCGCTTCTGTCAAGCGCTGTTCGTTTGATCTGTGATGTAAGTTCTTTCAATCCTTTTGTTCATTCTTCTCTCTTTACGTTCGTTCCGACGTTCCGGTTCGTTTTGTTTGTTTTGTTTCGGGTAATTTTGTTTTGTGCTCCTCATCTTTGATACGTTGTTTATTTGTCCGCTGATTGTGTTTTGTTACCTGTAATTTGTATAATTACCAAGCGTTTAAAGTAAGCAAACCAAGGATAGATTGTTAGTGTCATAATGTCTCTCAATGAGTTTGAATCTCTGGATGAAGAAGTTAGAGAACTGATACAAAACTACAAACATAAAAAAGCTACCACATATGAACCTTGTACATTAAAAAACTTCAAGGAATGCTTAATAGGTTTGAATGAAGTAAGTGTCTTATCTGTTATGTACTCTTTTGAAGTAATAATAATACCAACTATTTAAAAAAAACTTATTGTTTCAGGAGTTTGGCCTTCTCAATTTGAACTACGTCTTCAATCCGCACATAGATCTAGATGGCAATGTCCTGCGACCCGATGCTCTTGTTAAACTCATCAACTCAATCTGGACATTACTACATCATTACAAAAACCGATCAGAGAAGTCAGCAAATTTAATGGAGCAGAACCACATTTTTGAACAGAACAACAAACAATTGAATGTAGGTACATCTCAATAAAAAAAGAGCAATGAACCAAGTTTTAAATTTTAGTAAAACCTTAAAAAAACATAAATCTTTCTAAAGAGGTATTAAGTACATGGGTTTTTATAGCTTACCTCTTTGTTAATTTACCCAATTATTAAAAAAAAATACAGAACTGTGCAAATAAACCTGTCTAATATCATAACTTATTAGTACCAAATTTAAAAAACTTTTATTTTTGACCAGGCAATGCTCAGTAAGATAAAAGGCAAACTATGTCTTGAAAAAAACGAGTCAAAGGCGTGTGTTGCCTCTGCTCAAAGGATAGCTGACAGTTCAGATGTAATGCTCCACAAACTGACAGAAACACGCTCCAAATTAACTCAGGTCACTAAGCAGAAGGAGACTAGTGAAAAGGCTCTGAAAAATGAAATCAAAAGACTTAAAATGGAGAATGAAAAACTTTTTGATAGAGTTAGAATTAAAAGTAAGTTGTAATTAATTTAAAATTACATACATAGAAACGATAAGATATGTTCTGCTTTACCCTAAGTTGAAGATACAATACTCTGGGCTACAATAAATAAATAATGCTGGACAATGCACACAACATCATCTAGCCCCAAGCTAAGCAGAGCTTGTTTTATGGGTACTAGAAGACTGACATACTTAATACAATACATTACATACATAGATATTTTTCATTATACATATAAAATACCCAGAGCACCAGGAATAAATACTTGCAGATCAAACATTTATCCCAAGGCGGGAATCGAACCCGCAAGCTCCGCGTCGCAGACGGACCTTCGCCCGCCGCGCTGCATTGGTCGTCAAAAAGATATAATACTCTGGGCTACAATGCTAATGTTAGTTTTCTAACATTGACCTATGGTTTATAGGCCAAATGGAATTCTAATAAATTATTAATCTTTTTTAACAGATTATTCATATATAAGTTTACAGACCATTGCAGATTTGGTATGTTATAAAAATAGTTTTTTCTGAATGTTGTTTCAATAACTTTAATAATTTACTAAATAACTTACAAAACTCTGAAGTTCTAAAGTAAAATAAAAAAACAAAATCATTTGTCTATTTATTTTTTTAATCTTTTATTAACAGTAAGGTAATAAAACATTTTAATTTGTTTGATAATTAGTACATTTTCATATCCTTTCAGGTTCACCTCCTTACAGTGATGGATACGATTTGGCCTTTCATCTGCTGAAGGAAAAAGAGAAGCGCCAAAGGGTGGTGATTGCAAAACTGCAGAAAAACAACCAAGACTTGCTCAGAGAAGTTTTGAGCATGAAAGAGGAAATAATCTTAGGAGGACTACAGCATTACCAAATTGATGATGCTAAAAAACCTGCCAAGAAATAATTGTTATGGCATAACTTTTTTGTATTATTCAAGATTGTGCAACAATATCACAAGCTTTTCATTTTATTTTGTCCACTATCTATTTATAAGCAATGTGTATTAATTAATCCTGTTTCTTTTAAAGAATTTTTGCACAAAGTTGGATATCAACATTTATATTTGTGTAATGTTTGACTAAGGACTGATCTGCCAATAAGTAGACTAATAAATCAGATATTAAAGACTTAAGGATTTAATCTAAATCTTTGCAAATTAATTTTTATATTACAAAATATATGGTAAATTGTTCAAAAAACAAAAAGTATTTTTGAATACAGTATTAATTAATGTTTTACCTTATAACTAGAATAAGTTGTAGATACTTATTGCCATTGTATGACTGAGATAATTGTATTAAGATCTAATCATTTGTGATAATATATGTAACATGTTACCTGAAACTCCTGCATGCTTCTAGAAGAATAATCATTAACTTTGGTTGTGACTAAAAAATCTGTAGGATTAGGGATAATTGTTCAATTTATGTTTGGTAGCTAATAATAATCATATTGTGCCTAAAAACTGTGAAGTTCCTAAGATTTAATTGTTTTTACCTATTTAACAAGTGTGTTAAACTTAAGTTTTAATAAATGCTGTTGATTACTCGTTTCGTTTAATTTACAATTGGAATGGATAGGTAGTAGCTTCTGTGATCTATGAACCTTATAAGGATGCTATACGCTTTTCGGTAACAATAGGGATATGTGTGATGGTGATGACGTTAAACATAATAAAGTGCGTGAGTCTGCCGAATCGGACTGTACGCTCATGGAATTAATTAGCTGCTTATAGGTTTGTGGACATAGTGATCCGGTGCCAGTAGCGACACTCGCGCAGTGCTCGTCCGCGCTGATTCACCGCGCAATCATTCTGTATTCACGCGTCAAACCGCGCGCGCGCCTTCTTACTAAACCTATTAAATCCCCACCGATATCGCGAATGTTTCAAGATTGATAAGATCATTATATCACCGTGATAAGAATTGTCAAGGATCAAGTTATACTCGAATATTTCGATTGTTCCGTCGGTCAGTGCTAGAACGAGACTGTGTTAGTTTTATTGGTGGATCTATGTGGCGATACGCACTATGGGGACGGCGAAGAGATTGAAGATCACCGTCGTCGGCGATGGTATGGTCGGTAAGACCTGCCTGCTCTACGTATACACTAGAAACGAGTTTCCACAGGAATATGTTCCTACAGTGTGAGTACTCGGACACTTTTACAGTTAAATATTTAATAGTTTTATTTGTTACGGTATGTTTCCTAGAGCTTTTAAGCAGGTGTGACAATGGCACGTCTGGGGTCATTTGAACTATCACTGAAGCTCGTTTCTCAATTAGCGGATGAATGCGGTAACATCTCCACCATTATCATCTGTGTGATAAGAGGTGTGATTAACTCTTTCGTCATATTCACTACACTCACTTAGGTAGGTACCTATATGAATATAGAGTCGGTGTATCGGTAGGATATTGTCTGTGTTTGTGGTATATCTACTACTTAGGTGGTTTGGTGGATTTACCCACAGTAATGTTTTCCTTTACAATTCGCAAACAATAAGCGACTACTTATCATGTAGGTAACTGACTCATGAAGTATTATTGAAATGGTGTAGTAAATAGTAACTAGAGCTACATTTACTCTACCGGTATTGTTTTGTTATTTCTTAAAACAAGTTTACCTTGCCCATCGCTATTGAAAAGGAAGCGATATTAAGTAAATAAACTTGTTGTAGGTACGTATTCTTACGTCATTTATAAATGATTGATTATGATGACTAACATTAGTAGGTAAAATCATGACAAATAGAAATATAATATGAATAATATCCTAATCATGTTCGTTTTGGCCAAAACTGTCGTTAAATTCTTTTAGATCAGAAAAATATGTATTGCTCGCACACATAATCGACCGATGTGGCGCGGCGGGCGAAGGTTTGCTTGCGACGCGGATGTTGCGGGTTCGATTCCCGCCTTGGGATAAATATTTGTACGATATTCAAATATTTATTCCGGGTGTTCTGGGTAAATACCCAAATATATTTTTTATTATACATATCAAATGATATGTAAGTATAATAAAAAAATATCTATCTATGTAATGGTATATCAGTCTTCTAGTACCTATACTGCTTAGCTTCGGGCTAGATGATGAGTGGATTGTCCAGCATTATTTATTTATAATATTTATTGAAAAAGTTTTTCTTCAACTAACCTTTTTGTATATCATAATGTTTTATCGATGCCTAGTGGACCTATCAATATTTAAACCGGTTATTGATTGGTTGACCATGATCACTACAAGATTTTTAACATTGTGGTCTTGTATATTTATTTATTTTACACACTTATATATTTTGGACATATTTATTTGAATTTTATATTTATTGAATACGATAACAAAATCCATAGCTTTACCTACTATTTTATAACTGAGTATAACAACATAATTTACAAAAATCAGTACCTATGTCCTATGTATACATATAATCAGCAATATAGTTCTCACAATGCAAGCTTTACGTAGTTTGGGTTGGGACTATAGTGTGATGTGTGAATTGTCTGAAGGTTTATTTTATATATAACAAGTAGATACTGCTACCATTTATATTATCTATTTTTGATGTATAGTTGACACATTCAAATCATTCTTGCTATAAAATAAAACACAGGTTTGGCAACTGCCTGTCTGCTAAATTAAACTTCACAGCGCATTGGGTACTGCACTATTTATAAATTCAAATAGCCACATAGCATTGTTGTATTGTATCACGATCGATGCTTCCTTCTTATGAATGTTCGCGATCGGCAAGACCGATTTCCTTACTTATGTTGTCTGAAATGTATGTATGCAGTCTGGAACTAACAATGGAGCAACGTTTATTATGTAAAGCAAAGCAATACGCATTTAGAAGATATTACATCTCTTATGAATCAAAGTCCTGTCGGTCTATCCTAGTTTCTCAATACCTGCCAGGTAAAATCCTGTTCAGTTTGTATTGTAGGTAACTTATCGGTATTTTTGGTATAATCTAAGTAACTAAAATCGGTCTTTGTCATTCGGTATTTATATTTAGGTAGTTATTCCCGTAAAATAGTACATACTTATCGTTAATTTTCAAGTAAAGTTTGATAACCAAAGATTACACACACATTGGTAGATATATGTATTCGTAAAAGGTTTATATTCATTTAATGTTATGTATGTACCTAAGTTATACTACAGTCTATGCGGCTCCAATTGGTCATTGGTTTTAATACAGTCCACAATCGAATTATTTCTTAATTTTGTTACCTAGGTAAAGTACGAGTATTCAAATATTTTTTTCCATCGTCCTGGCAAACGGGTTAAATTGTAAGACTAAACCTTTGCAAAGTAAAATATTAGTATCTAGGTACCTCACCATGGTACCAAGAACGTCCAAAGTTCTACATGAACTACGTTTAAAATTTTTGTTATGTTCATTGACACGAAGAAGAAGAAGAAGAAGAGAACAAGGAGAAAAGGTTTTCGTAAAATTGAAGTTAAAATTGAAGTAGGTACCTACTTCAAGTTATATAGGTGCAGGATATGTATGAGACAAGAAATTAACAGTAATTTATATTTCAGTTTCGACAACTATGTGGGCCACATCACAGTCGACGGAGAAGAGGTTGAAATGGCGTTATGGGATACAGCGGGTCAAGAGGACTACGAACGATTGAGGCCGCTCTCATATACTCATGTTAGTATCATGTTATTTAAACAGGAAAAAAACATGTCACTTGATTGATGTCCATTTGTTTTTTTTTATGCATTAAAGGCAAACGCTTGGCCGTATCTATTAATCTATTATAGGTATACTTAACTGATGCAAAATGATGATGCGGCCTACGGTGTTACGTTTTTGCCTAGATAGAACCTATTCACTCTCCTCTTGAAAACGTCCAAATTATATGTATCTGGAAACACCGACGCCTTATTGTTTATTTACTACAGCTTTCGCATTCCAACACAGATCTGATTTTAATAAGTAGGTATATTTATATTAATATCGGATCCTTTTTCCTCATCAGGATAACGAAGAGTTATTTGTATTTCAGACTAATTGTTTCCTCGTTTGCTACTCGGTTGGGAGCCGATCATCCTTCGAGAACGTAATCCACAAATGGTATCCTGAACTGAAGCATTTTAGTCAACAAGTCCCAATAGTATTAGTAGGTAAGTCACTTCTATGATACTCCATACGTCAGCATAGATGTTCTGGGTATTTGATATGTATATAATAAAAAAATATCTATCTATGTTATGTATTGTATTAAGTATGTCAGTCTTCTAGTACTCATAACACAAGCTTGGCTTAGCTTGGGGCTAGATGATGTTGTGTGGATTGTCCAGCATTATTTTTATTTTTTTATAGAGCCCAAAAATATCCCTTCTTATTAAAGCATGGGAGACGAGAAAAGCTTTTCCCGCTTAACTAAAAGGAAAAACTATCTTTCCCAAGGTAATTTGAGAGAGAAAAAATAACTTTAGTTGGCAAAGGCAAAATGTTTTGCGTTCAGAATAATTTTACTGACTATTCCACATAAGCAATTACTTTAGGTGATCTTTTACGTTACCAAAATCACATTGATCTCGACAGTAAAATAAATAACTATAGAAACGCTCTTAATTCAGCACAATCCAGTTTTAGAATTTGTAAAAATACTGTAGGTAGATCAGTCATTATATCAGTCATTAGGCAAATGAACGTGTTAATGAGGATGGACTCAATTAGTTTTTGCAAAAAATATCATTAGAGATCATATAATTACGACTGAGACATGACATCCAGGAATAGAAACCCAGCTTAATCATTCTTCATTATAAACGATATGTCCCTTGCTAAGCTCGACCAATCTAACATAGGTAAGTAAGTAAGTAAAGTTCTTTAAGTAAGGATCATTTAGAAGTAGGTACTACTAGGTACCTAAGATAGGCAAAATAAAAACAGATTTTTCGTTTGTTTTAGCAACGAAAATTGATTTGAGAACACCAGACTCAGAGTCAGAAATAACAACACAAGAAGGAAAAAAGTTAAAGAAGAAAATTCGGTGAGTATCAACCTACAATTTTTTGCAAATATTTCTTTATCATACACAGCTTCCCCTATATTCAGTGCAGGATTTGGAGCGGATACCCTGACGAGCCATTTAAATGATAACATTTTTTACAGTGTTTTTTACATGTTTTATAGTGAAAAGTGACAAGTTATCGTGCGCCAGCGCTGCGTCGGCAGCTGCGCTATCGTCTCTTATCTCGCTCAAGCGCTGATAATGCGAACTCCCGATATGACGAAAGGGACTTGCTAAACAATGCCGGTCAAATAATTAACAGAATGTATAACTGTTTACATTGCCACGATCTCAGGCAATATTTAGCAAACTTGTTTGTTATTTTGTTTGACTGGGTATAAACATGGACATTCCAATCAGTCCACGATTGTTGTTTCGGTTGGATTTGTTTGCGCATTTTCCTGGATCCATAATAGCGATCCTGTAAAATGACGCGTTCATTATAATATATATTAAACCATTGCGCCAGTGAATCTCTGTCTGACGCCATATCACTGCAGGCATTCTTGGACTTTTAAGGGGAACAATAAAGACGTCAATACACGACCGTAGAGTTTCGTTCACTTTTAAAGTGGCTATGTAGATAGGTACTTACGTCTCGAATGGTTCAAATAAAAACACTATTTTTAATTGTTTCAGTGCCGTCCAACTAGTTGAGTGCTCAGCGCTAGAGCGGTTGAACATGGACCAAGTTTTTGAAGAAGCGGTCAGAGCAGCCCTCAAAAAGAAACACACCAAACAACGCACCTGCAACTACCTGTGACCTTAAACATCTAAATAATTTATTTAAATGTATTCCATCACCACTTAAAACTCAAATGACTACAAGGTAACAAAGTTTTACGGTAAAACTAGGTGTGGCAAATGCAGTCATGATGTCTTGATTTATGGCGAGACGAAAATACTACTGGCACAGGATTTAACTATTAAACCGTTGCTCGCGTGTTGTTATATTGTTATCAAGCGTGCTGCTTTCTGTCCTAGATCCCGGCAAGCCACCCACCACTTCCTACTCTCCTCTTGATATCAATGAAAGCAATGCTCCAACTGGTTACACCCTCATTACTTTAATAAATTGCAATTCTAGACAGAAAAGGTTTAAAACGAGGACAACTGTTGCATTAATCCTACATTTTCCAATTCAAAATACTAAGTTACTTAGCGCGTAATGTGTTCGTAATATTTATTAATTTGTTTTGTACAGATTTATTGCAGTAATTAGGTAAATGACCAATATATTTATCAGCACGTACTGTGAGTTATTTTGAAGTATTTTATGGTCAACATTCCAATTAATACTTATTTAGTGTAGGCAAGAGCTTCCTTTGAAATTAACCTACAAAGATTGTACCAAAAATACTTAATAGAATAACTAATTTTTAGTTATTAAGTTTGAAATAAATAAGTATTTAAAGTTTAAAATGTATCATTTACCATTTACCTCATCCAGTAGATGAGGATAGATGAGATAACAAATTACAACCTTACCCTTAGTAATATACTTTCATAGCAACAAAAGTGTTTTGGGATATCAATAAAAAACAAATACATTGGAGAGATTTATTACAAAAATGTCATGGTAATTAACTTTTAACAATATTATTATTGACAATACTAGGGTTTTAGTTTTAATTATAAATTTCATACAAATACTATCTTTGGAGGTGAGTGGAATATCACTGGAGATTCAGATAATTCGAGAATAATTAACAGATTTTAATAATTACGCAACTTGCCTAGCAAGTTTAACCAATATTTCTGAATATATAAAAAAATCTTGGTGAATCTTTTAGTGGTGATTTTGTGACGCGTGTTAGGTACATTTTTGAGTTAGATATTACGCACGACAAGATGAGTCGCGGAGCCCGAAGTGTTTCGAACATCACATTTTATCAAACTGTCACTTTTTCTTCGAACGGTCTATCAGTTTACTCTGAAACAAAAAAACACAAATTGTAGTATAAACGAAGTTACTTATCACGCTAAGGGACTGGTTATGTACTGTGCAAGTGTCAAGCTTATCATGTAGACAAAACAAATATTTGTGTGAGTTCGTGCAAAAAATGTTACGACCTTGCGTCTTTTATTTAACGATGACATCGGGTCTGGAAGTAATTTATTGAATGTTATTATGTTAAAAATATTTTTTTTTTATACATATTATGGTGAATCTGATTGTATGATGATGAGGTAAGTAGATAGATACCTCTCAAAGCGTATCTGGAGGACGTACTAAAATTTAAGGATTCTAACAATAAATGAATGAAGAAATGAATAATAATTCTAACACAAAGGCACTATTATTCGTGCACACCCCACGAATAATTGTGACAATGGTAGGTTTAGCGTAACGCAGCGTATTCGATTCACATTGCGCGGTTACGTTGCAACGTTCGGCTGTCGAGCTGGCGTTTGACATTCAATGTGAATCGAATACGTTGCGTTACGTTTACTTTACGATTGTCACATTTATTCGTGCTTACCTCTCAGTAAGTACCTAATGTTCAGCGCTATATTACCTGACGAAAAACATTAATTGAGTCATGTTTTACAAAAATTTAGCTGTCTACGTTGTCTTTGTCAATATTGACAGGCAAAAAATCTAAATTAAAAAATAAATTAATTAAGCATGTTTTGCTGGATTACGCATGCACAATGTTAGGTTATTTTCGTTACGGAATTTCTGGATTCGGTCTCCACGCTCAAGGCCTGCGATAGAAGCTATGCATTAGCTTAAAAATGGCACTAAATTGGCTCAATTGTCAAAATCAACAAAATAAACTCGATGTACCTTAGCTAGATTGAGTCCGATTTCGCTGAGCCGTTTGTGTTGGTATGTTAACGGCTCGTGCAGTTTCGCGTTCCCTCGTTTGTAGAAGTCGCTGTAGTCGAGACGGAATGCGAGAGTCTGTAGTGACACTTCGGAGTGCAGAGCCAGCTTTAAAATCAGGGTGGTCACGTGTCCTCTGTGAAAAACAATCATCTACACTGTATTTATAACCAATTGCTGTTCTTTCGTCTGGTAAAACTCGAGAACGACTGGGCCGATAGTTGATTTTGATTTTGAAACGTCCGTAGCTTAAAATAGGAAAATATATCTATACATGACATAAAGTTTTAAAATGCCACCAATCAGTATAGGTTATAACCTATACTGGGTCCTATAGGACCCAGATTCCATAACCGCTATGGAAATAAATGACCCTTTCCTCCTATAACGATCACAAATAGATTTTTGTTCATCATTTTATCTCGTCACTTAGGTATATACTCCTATCTTTTTTCCATGTGTTCTGATAGTTGAAGTTAAAAAAATATTTGTTTACCTATAAGATCGAGCCCAAACATTAAGGTCTGCTTTTCGCGCCGCTAAGAACTGAAGGAAGATCTTCCTCTTATCTTTGTCTTGAACTTCATCTGCGGCTGTGAACGCGTATTCACCTGTAAAATATATTTATAACTTTTTTAATTATTTCTTAGCTTCATAGCCATAGAAATTGATAGCAGTGAGAATAACTTCGCTTTTCGTGAATACCTACCCCTAATCGGCTGGTCCGATCATTATAACTATATTGACTGTTAAAATAAATACTTTGAATCTTTATCAGTCTTGTTATCTTATTTTCGTAAGCGCGCTAGACGTATTTTAGTTTAGGAAAAGCTTGCGCATATAACCATTTTAAATGTGTTTTTAAACATAAACTACTCCAATTCTTAAACCACCAATACAGCGCCATCTATTGATTGTATTTGCCTGAGATTCTCAATTTCAAATAAGTAATGTCACTGTCAGGTGTCACTGTAATGGGTAAATGGTGATTACCTCTAGCAACTCGATCCGCCTTCATTTGTTCGATAGCGTCTCGACGCTCTAACTCGGCGTTAATGCCGGCGTGAAGGGAGGCTTCGAAACTGCGCAGCGCTAACGTCTCATTCAGAACGTTGCCAAGGTATGACTGCAACTCCTGTTCACATACAATTTGCATACATCTGGTGAGTATCTGACCCAGCATCAGCATTGATATTCAGCGCGGAAATGCAGCCAGTATCTTGGGTACCCTTCCGATTGGTACTCATTTGGATCAGTACCCCAAGTACGAGTTTGTGCACACACGAATCGTAGAGACGCAATCGCCGAGCGCCACCGATTTTGTATGGAGATCCAAGCAGCGCCCCTAGCAGATTTCTTGAGAAGCTACAAAATTAAGATACGAAGGCGATACGTTCGTATTCATGTGCGAAACTCGTACTAAGCCCTCTGTTGAGCTATCTATTTATCGTTTGCAACGGTCTGTAGATAGCTAAACTGTTTTTTATGTATTTTATATACTTATTCCTATGTACATTTTGTAAATACTGTTATTCACTCGGGTACCCTAAATGGGTACCCGAGATACTGGCTGCAATGTGCATTAGTGTTTATCATAAAGTTTTTCATTAATTAATTCAATACTGGTACTGCAATATTATGTTTTCATTTCTAAAATTTACTTTGCCGAAAACTTGATTGTGTGATACTTATTTATATAAATAAAATACAAATACTTTTATACCTGTGTGGTATGATGTATCATAGCATGCACGGCGTGTTTGTCCAACGCCCTCGCGTGCAGTTGCAGCAACGCGTCGAGATGTCTCCGCGCCGCGCACGCCGCCAGCAGCGCGCGCCACGCGCCCTCCGCGCCCACCCCGCCCGCCTCTTGCAGCGAGCCGCACAGACGCATCGCCTCAGCGCGGAGGCATGACACACGACGCATTAGACTGCCCACCTCTAAACAACAATGAACCTATTAAAACAAATGATGAACGATGCCACTACACCCCCCGCACGCGCACATATAAAACAAATGAAGACTATTATATTAGACATCTACAAGTTTAGTATTTTCTGCGCCCACCCCGCCCGCCTCTTGCAGCGAGCCGCACAGACGCATCGCCTCAGCACGGAGGCATGACACGCGACGCATTAGACTGCCCACCTCTAAACAACAATGAACCTATTAAAACAAATGATGAACGATGCCACTACACCCCCCGCACGCGCACATATAAAACAAATGAAGACTATTATATTAGACATCTACAAGTTTAGTATTTTCTGCGCCCACCCCGCCCGCCTCTTGCAGCGAGCCGCACAGACGCATCGCCTCAGCACGGAGGCATGACACGCGACGCATCAGACTGCCAACCTCTGAACAATGATATTACACAAATGAAGAACTATCGTGTCTCCTTTACCCTATAGCCTAAGAGCCGACCTCAGCCAGACCTTCGTTATTTTAGTAAGGCTGAAAGTTTCTCTGGTGAGCCTCCAACACAGGTAAGAACGACCCCTGACTATCGAGTTTCGGTTGTGGCTCACACAGAGAAACTTTCAGCCTTACTAAAATAACGAAGGTCTGGCTGAGGGTGGCTCTCCCCCTACTATAAAACAATTGAAGACTTAATTGACAGCAATTTTCGGTTGGAGCAAAAATAAGACGATTTCTGATAAAAATGGAAAGCCACACTAAAACTTTACACTACACAAGATAATTGCGAGTTCTGCTATTCAGAAAACTACTAGTTTGTGTGTGACAGCTCGCGGATTATTGGTGTCGATCAACACTTATCATGTCAGACAATGTTTTAGAAGTTTTCGTACCAGGCATATATTTCAGCCGCTTGTGTAGTATGGTGTGTTCTCGCCAGGCCTCGTGCAAGC
Organism: Ecliptopera silaceata; assembly: GCA_932527185.1. Lineage (NCBI taxonomy): Eukaryota > Metazoa > Arthropoda > Insecta > Lepidoptera > Geometridae > Ecliptopera > Ecliptopera silaceata. The sequence continues at coordinate 5,335,406 of OW052193.1, read as the reverse complement.
TGTACTCGATGCGTTTGATTCGCCACAGCTGCGTGAACAGTGCGCGGTACTTAGCGGCCGCAGTGGCCGGGAACAATGTGCCGAGAGGACCGTCCACTCGGTACTGTAACGCGAATACATCCCAACCGCTGTCTTCGCGACCATCACCTGTTCGATATAATGTTGCTTTAAAACTTGCTATAGAATACGTGCTTCTGTAGAACTTGTAGCTGCTATTACATATACTATATGTATAGCATGTGCTACGGTAGTACTTGTGAAAAAACGTACTACACTGCTAAGTGGGGAAAATAAGTTCAGTGGTAGTGGTTTCCTGGTTTCTCGAATGAGCTCTTTCGCTTTCGGAACTTTACAGCATTGCTCTATCTAGGGCATATTTAGGGTAGGTTAGTTGCATAATGATAAGATAGAAAAAGATTTGAAGATAAAAACTTTCTGTGACAAAAAAAAAATATTGGATTGGATTTAAAATTCTCATTTTTTTATTTACTTTTATACATTTAAAAGGACGTCTAACTTCATTATAAAACTTACAATTGGGGTACAAATTGACGTGCAGCCTCGACAGGACATGCGCGGGCTCGTACTGCGCGTTGGTGGCGCGCACGGCCGCCTCCAGCGTGCACGACAGATTGTGCACGTACAGAGACGACGCCGGCTTGTTCAACTCCTCCCTGTTATGCACTTTTAGTGTAAAAATTTAAGTATACAGAGGGGTAAGCACGAATAAATGTGACATTCGATCAACGACGACCGATGTGGCGCGGCGGGCGAAGGTCCGCCTGCGACGCGGAAGGTTGCGGGTTCGATTCCCGCCTTGGGATAAATGTTTGTACGATCTGCAAATATTTATTCCGGGTGTTCTGGGTATTTTATATGTATAATAAAAAATATCTATCTATGTAATGTATTGTATTAAGTATGTCAGTCTTCTAGTATCCATAACACAAGCTCTGCTTAGCTTGGGGCTAGATGATGTTGTGTGGATTGTTCAGCATTATTATTATTATTATTTTTTTATTCGTAAAGTAAACGTTACGTAGTACCTACATTATAGTGTCTCTACTATCTGGCAGAGAGTACACAACCAAAAGGCCATATTCGACCGTTCATAGTGAGCAAACTTCTTAATACATATATATATTGGGTAGATGGTAGTGCGCAGGCTAATACAGGACAAATGTAAGACCACACTCTATCGAAAATAATGGTAGTGAGCCGAATACGCTATATTTGACAGATGGTCGTGAGCGGACTACGCTATATTAGATACGTACTGCAGCAGTGTCATGAGATGGTGATGGAAGTCTCCCTGTGCCAGCAGGAGATATCTCCGGTGCGCTGCCAGGTGGTCCAACAGATGATGGTGAGTTGACAGCGCGGCTAATAGTCTTCTAGAAGCCGCTTCGTGAGCCGCCTCGACGCCGGCTCTTAAACCTTCCGCCTCCCACCAAGCGGTGCCACCAACTTCTTCCGTGCCACCCCCTGTGTATAAACATGTTTACCTTTATTCTTTCGGAAAGTTATTTTAGTCCTATATCGGACTATTATAACTTTATACAAAAGATTCAACAAGCAAAAGAAACAAAGTACTGTAAAATGTTGGAATGTGTCATTTGAATGTTTAGAGCACATTTCAGTTTGCAATCGGGAAGTATGTAATTAAAAAAAATCGAATTCGCTGTTTCAAATCTTCAAAAATTTTCTTATGTTCAAAATCAATTTCGTAAGAGGTTGTAAATAGACTAACAAATAATATATAAAATGACTTATAGTGTTAATGAATAAATTATAGTCTATTATGGATATAGTATGACAGACCTGTATGTGCCTTCAGTAATGCATGTAAATGATGCGCATGATCACTGGAGCCGGGTTCATCTCCGCACGCCTCGCGCATAAACACGACACTTTTGCCCGTCGCGAGAATCTGAGCCGCTTGCTCCCGACACATGAACGAAGGCACCATCCACTCTCTGTTAACAAAATTAACATCTATCAGGCAAAACGATTTACGAGACAAAAATTTCGAAAAAAAATATAGTTTTTCGGACCAGACACAAACTTACAATAAAATTGGGAAAAACGATGATAACTGGAGAAAAAAAACTCTTTTAACAAGAAGTCACCTCTCCTTTTGCACCAATAATATTTTATTATTTTATTATATCTAGACCGTAAATATTACTATGTACAATATGGATTTTAAGAAGAACTTGAGTGCTGACTTCTGATTGATAAATTTCCAAAGTATACTTTGAATGGCAAATTACAAAGTAAGCAACCATGCAAAGTTTGACGGGTTTGCTCCGACTGTATTTACTATTATATTTCTGTTACCTGACTCTGTATTTGTCATGCCACATTCTGTCTATTGGAACGCCGCTTCTACTTTCAATAAAGAACTCGTTGAACGGATCATCAATCTCGCCTGAAACAAAAGTTAATTTAAATATTAGGTATAACCCACAAACATAGATAGATAGATAACTCTTTATTGTTCACCACACACAAATAAAAACAAAGAACTTCAACAAGTAGTAATACATGGCATCACAATGAGCGGCCTTATGGCTGAGAGCAATCTCTTCCAGGCAACCTAAGTGAGATGATGAAAGGTACAAAGGAAGGCGGTGCTTAAACAACATCTTCTAACTTATATCCTCACACTCTAAACCTAAACACACACATATAAAATATAAGTAAGATGTTATCTTTGCACTATGACACTCGGTATTCTAGTATAGCTTCTTTGGAACGAAGCTCAATCCGCAACAAAATTTACGAGTTCCCAACTACTTTTGCTACCGGCGCGATGAAATGTCTCCGAGAAACACGGCCTTTAGAGGCACAGCAGTCCTAGTGCGAAGGGACATCGTACACGATGAGCTAGAACTTACACCATTTGTATCCTTGCGGTCGAAAGGAGTGCTAATCAAAGTAGATTGCAAAGAACTACGAGTTTACGCTGGCTACCGGCCACCGAGCACCCACTATACACGCAGAGATACTGCCGCAGTATTCAACAGCTCCCTACCCACCCTACTCGCAGGAGACTTTAATGCCAAACACCGAGCATGGGGTTCTCGTACTATAAACCCAGCGGGACGCCAAATGTTCGACGATGCAGAGGCCAACGGCTTTGAGGTGCTAGGCCCCGACGCTCCCACGCACATCCCGACACACACACATCACGCAGCCGATGTCCTCGACATTGTCCTGCATAAAAACCTTCATTGTCCAGTCCACATAGAAGTACTGTACGACATGGACACGCAACACCTTCCCATTCTGATCACCTTAGCCCTAGCCACTGACTTTACTACTCCGCGACCTATGAGAGAAAAGACAGACTGGGCAGTGTACGAGAAAGCCCTAGAAGAGCTTACGGTGGGCCGAATATCCACCGCTGAAGAAGTAGAGGCCACTGCATGCTACGTATTGAATAAAATGACAGAAGCCAAAACTAAAGCATCCAAACCTGCGCCACTCAGACCCCTCCGGCATGACGAGCTCCCACTGCAAATTAGGGATCAACTGAGGAAGAAGAGAACTATACAGCGGCTCTGGGCTCGCACCCGTTGTCCCAGAGTTAAGACAGCGCTTAACAAACTCACCTTCGAGGTTGCCAAAGCCGTAGAAACCTGGCGTGGTGAAACCTGGGAAATCAGAATAGATGAAGCTGCTGACCGAGACACAAACCTTCATGCACTAAATCGGCAACTGACAAACACTCCAACTCCAACTTACCCACTTTTAGATGCACAAGGGCAGAGAAAATTCAAACCACTTGATAGAGCAGAAATACTTGCAGCTCACTTAGAAGTCCAATTCTCACCACACCCGATAGCGGCAGATACACCACATGAAATTTTAACCCACCATGCCCTTGTTGAAGAAACTGTTGCAGATTTCCTAATGCGCCCGTTTCCACCTCTCAATGGAGAGAACTTCATCTCCCCATCTGAAATACGAAAGGCTGTCTCTCGCCTTCCTAACAAGAAAGCACCGGGATGCGACGGGCTACCAAACCCAGCATTGCGGCACCTCCCACGGAAGGGTGTGACAGCTTTGGCCAGGTTATTTAATGGTATCCTACGAACCGGACACTTCCCAGATATTTGGAAAAAGGGCAAAGTAATTATGCTGCCTAAGCCGGGCAAAGATAGACGATTGCCCTCAAGCTACCGGCCCATCACATTACTCTCAACCACGGCTAAGTTATTCGAGCGCCTAATGTTACGACGTCTAGCCCCACACATCGAACCTCGGCCGGAACAGTTTGGATTTCGTTACCAACACTCCACAACGCTCCAGCTAACACGCATTTTACACCATCTAGCTCATGAATTAAACAGAGATCGCCATACAGTCGGAATTTTCCTAGACGTGGAAAAAGCTTTTGATCGCGTCTGGCACGCGGGCTTAATTCTGAAACTTGTGGGGTCCAGCACACCCCCCGCGATTATCCAAACCCTAGCATCGTTTCTCCGCGGCCGAAGCTTCTACGTGTCGGTAGAGCAGACTGATTCAAAGCCTAGACCAATCACAGCTGGGGTACCCCAAGGCAGCTGTCTTTCGCCTGCTCTCTATGCACTCTACACAGATGATATCCCGACCTTGGAGGGCAGTCTCAGACCCGGGGAAAGGGATGTCACCTTAGCACTCTTCGCTGATGACAGTGCTTTCTTCGCGTCTTCTACAAATCCAGATAAAGCCACACTCCGCATGCAATGTTTACTTAATCTTCTGCCAATGTGGTTAGACAAGTGGAAGATAGCAGTTAACGTCGAGAAGACAGCGGCTCTTTTGGTCTCTCGCCGACGCAACATGCTGCCGCCGCTACAACTACGAGGCAAAAACATAGCCTGGCAAACTTCCGTCCGATACCTTGGCGTAGAAATCGACAGGTCTCTTACAATGAATGCCCAGGTCGAGCGTGCGATAAGACAAACCCGTGCCGCCCGAGCCATGCTTCGACCCGTACTTTCTTCAAGACTTCCACTGAGAACAAAAGTAGGGATCTATAAAACCTATATCCGGTCAAGATTAACCTACGCAGCGCCATCATGGTACGCGTTGTGTTCAGCAACAAACCGCAAGAAATGCCAAGCACAGCAAAATATAGCCCTACGTGTGTGCACAGGAGCGGGACGCTACGTCAGAAACGACGTTATAGCCCGAGACGTGCAGATTCCCAGCATTGAGGATTTCATAAAAATGCAGGCGCGGCGAATGTTCGACCGAGCTGACAACTGCCACCATGTCCACCTCAATTCAATCGCCCCGCTGCATACGCGACCACCCGACAATCCAACTTCCTGGAGGCCACTTCCCCGCGAGCTCCTGGGCTCACCCGACTCTCCGTAAAGAGATTGATGAGCACAAAACACGCGAAAACCACAGCGTGCCATGATGGCACAAAATAAGAACCGCTGAGCAAAAGCGGTCAAACCAGTGACTCGTGAGTTGTAGCTCACGACGAAGAAGCCAGAGAAAGGAACAAACGTTCGACTCTAACCCGCACTTCCCAAAAGGTAGAAGTGTAGACGACTCAATGATGATTCTTTGGATAAATAAAGTGATAAGCGTTCGGCAATTCTCGTCAATCTTCGGAAATACATACACGTGATTATAATAACATCCAAAGAAATTATATGAAACTACCATGAAATGGGGTACTAACAGCTCAATATCATTAACACAAAACCTTATGGTGAAAAATCCTTTATTTTGATGTGTATTGCGTTGATATTTACCGTGCAATAGCCATCGTGTTAACATAAGCAGCAATGGATACGTGAGTGCAGTCAGTAACCGCCTTGCTAACGTCGCTACGCTTTCGTCTCCGTGTTTGACAAAGCGATGTACGCACGATGCTAATTCTCCACCTAAAAAGCAAAAATGATAGATAGATAAACTCTTTATTGTACACAAAGAACATTACACAAGGGAAAACACTACAATAGATTTGTACAATAATGTCTTACGTAAATGTTTTTCTCTTAAATTAGTTTATTTTCTTTATTATTTTATTTACAACGTCTTCCCGCCATCCTGGAGATGGCGGGAATCTTAAAGCATTCACTTTACACTTTACAGTTATGTTTTTCCCGCCATCCGCAAGATGGCGGGAAGTCCACTTATTTTTCGTACGTTATGTTTTTCTCTTATGTTAATTTGTTTCCTTCAGTATTTTATGCATTCACTTTACAGTTAAGTTTTTCTCTTAAGGTAGTTTGTTTTCTTCAGTATTTTATGCATTAACTTTACACTACAGCAATTATTTCTGTTTACGACGTACTCCCGCCATCTTGGAGATGGCAGGAGTCATGTGCAATCTTATCGCGATGGAGAGGATAGACAAAAACAGAAACGGTTAAAATCTTTACTATATCATGATTACAAATCACTTCACAACTAAACTAGTTGTCTATGATAAAATATAGTTCGTAACAGGTAAAAATAAAACAGGTTTTGTAGGTAGGTAAGAAAAAGTATTCAACAAAACCGAATATTGTGAGTGAATTGGGCAAATTGATACAGGGCGATGATCAATATTTGTTCATCCATTTAACTTTTATGTTTATAAACATTTTTAAAGACATTTTTGAAAAAGTTCTAAATTGAAAGCTTAGTTTCCAGTGATATCAAGTAATGAATTCTCACTAGACTAAGACTAAAACTAATAGCCTGCTATAATTAAGATACCTTTCTTGTGATGTGCAGCATGAGCTATATTAGCGAGCCAAGTGAGTCGATGTAACGGCTCCTGCGCCCAAACGCAGACCCTCCTTAAAGTTCCACCCCCACCGTCCCCTTCACAAGCCTATAACAAAAAAAAAACAATTCTGTAATAAAAACGTTTCTTCATGCAAAAAATAACATACTTTTTTTATTTCTTTATTCTTTCGCAAGAAGTTCTTTCAAACAGAAGCAAGCAAAAAAAAAACCTGGGACTGTAGCATGGCGATGCTTCGGTAGTACTCTGTTAGCTCGTCGCGTATAGAAGACACTAGACCTTCACCCATTAGACCTGGAACAAAACATTCATTCACTTACTTACTCCTAATTTGAAATACTAAAATGAAGTGTGAAACGTAAGATTAACTATGTATGTTTTCATCTAATATTTGTTAAGCAATCCATGATGAGTAACACCCATACAAAACAAACGACATACTCGGTATAAACGTACATATCGATACCCTAATTTGCAAACCTATTAACTCCTCTAAAGCAAATTTTACAGGAGAGACTTAAAACATCATAATAAATTGTACATAACAGAATAAAGAAAATCCAAAGTCCTTTTGGAAATTACGCTCTTTATTTACTTAAAAACAATTAAAAATCTAATTTTTCTTTTAATTATAGGGTTTTATAGTGAAAAAAAGGAGTTGTTCGATTTGGATTAAGCAAAAATTGAAAATAAAAGTGGAGTTGTTAGTTTTTATCCTAAACTATAAGCAGAGTATAATCGTACAAACAAATTGTATTATAAGTAAAATTGAACGAAAATAATTAATTCTCGTGTGGCAACGCATCGTCTTCTTCTTCTTCTTCTAGCAAATCAATGGTACACAACAACAATAACTTATACAGAGTTCAAGTAAAACTCTGCTTCTAATATCCCATTATCTCTGGCGTTGATAAGGTCATCCCTTGTGCAGGTGGTAGGGCAAACGAGCATGTGGGACATGGATTGTATCAGTGCCCCACAGTCACAATGGCTTAAAGAAGGATCACGGTAGCCCCACCTACACATGTTCTCTCTGGAGCGACCGACTTGGGTAAGCAGTCGGTTGATAGATCTCCACACAGGCCAAGGAAGGTCGTGTCCTGGAAGCAGATGTTCTACAATGTTGAAGGTAGCTGGTGCTGGTTGATAGTCCTTCCAAAGTGTGACCCTAAGTGCGGCTGGGTGTTCCTCAGTAGCCGATGTGGTTCGTAAGAAGCTTCTCCGACTCTTTAAATGCGAAATTGGAAGCAGCTCTCCATAGCACAGCTCTCCTCTCAGGCAGTGTGTTTTGAAGCTCAAAGTCCGATCCAAAGTAACCCCCAAGTACTTTGGGTATGAGCTGTGCTAGATGGAAGTACCTTGCCAACAGAGGTTAAGAGTTCTGTTGGCTTGGCCATTACGCACATGAAATGCGCAAGTTTGAGTTTTTGAGGGATTCGGTCTGAGACCGTTTTCTTTATAGTACGCGCTGAGTTGGTTCAACCACTTCTCCAGATTTTCTTCTGCTTCCTCAAAAGTTGTCGTCTGCGCTGCTAGAGCCAAGTCATCCGCATATAAGAAGCGTTGGGTAACTGGGGTGTTAGGTCGGTCATTGGTATATATATTGAATAAAGCTAGTGCCAAAACACTTCCTTGTGGAAGGCCGTTCTTTAGACACCGCCACCTGCTCTTCCCTGCGTGCAAATGAACTTGAAAATAGCGATTTCGCAGAAGTTCTCCCAAAATATGAATGAAGCCCACATCTTTGGTAATGGTTTGCACTTTGTTGAGAAGCTGTCTCACGTTCACCGTGTCGTATGCAGTTGATAAATCTACGAAAGCGCATCGTAATAGGCGTGATAATCACGAGGCAAAGATGACTTAAGTTGCTGAAGTAGATCAATACAAATGAGTTGATGATATCGCCCGTGGGAGGTACATATTAGTCAATGTCTACACTTTGTCTATGTTCTTCTGTTTTTAAGCTTCAAACGGTAATAAAATAAAGCAAACATTAACCAATTGTTTTGAAAACCATCTTCGAGAGCATGCGATCGCTTCTGTGACGCCATACAAAATGAGCGACTGCGCGGGAGATATTTGATTTTCTTGTCAAAATCGATGCGTTTCGTTTCACGCGGAGTTGTTTGATTTTCAAATGGCTTTTTACACCAATACAGTTGGGAATCCTGGAGTTATAAGTATTTCAAAAAATAGAGCAAAAAATCTAGTTTCTGCCGGTATCAAAATGTCATTTTGGTGAAAAAGTGGAGTTATTAGGTTTGCAAATTAGGGTATCGATATACAATATAATATTATAAAGAGGTAATAATAATATTATAAAGAGGTAAAGTTTGTATGTTTGTATATTTGTTCAATTGTAAGGGGTAATCTCGGGACCTACTGAACCGATTTTAAAAACTCTTTCACCAATAGAAAGCCACATTATTGCTGAGTGTCATAGGCAATATTATATTTTTAAAAAAATTAGGGATCCTTACTAAAACTCCAATTATGTAACCCAAGGTGTAAAAAAAATACCTAAGAAATTCCTTAAATCGCGTGCGCTGCGAAAACTATTGATGATAGAAAGAAATCATGTACTACAATTTTGTAGAACACATCATCATCCACAAAAAAGTCAGCGACAGCATATGTCTAACTATTACAGATATGTCACTATAAGTGTTTTAATATCGAAAAAATATAATTAAAATGACGCCGCTAGAAAAAGTTCTTTATTTGTGCTTTGGTATTAATCCTTATCAAAATAAATTTCTTCATAATTAAGACTGTTTCAATACCTTTATATAACTTTTTAAATTATTCAATTTGGACATTCCATTCAAAAGATATCACGAGTTCAAAAATGTAAGTATTAGAAAAATGTCAAGCGGAATATAATGCAGGTGCCGGTCACGGGAGTATATGCGGGTTCTATGGTTTAGTTACGTGGATCCAAAAGGTTGCACATTATTGCTGAGTGTCATAGGCTATATACAAAACCGAAAAATAAAAAGGCTTTTACGTGGTAGTCCGTTTTGCAAAGTGAATCGGAGAAAAAACGGTCGAATTATGTCCAACGAAGTGGGCACGGGTCAGCTAGTATACAATATACTCATAACATACTAACTATATTTTATATACCAAAATTTTTCGATTCACTGAAATATAATTAATTTTCATACATTACAAATAGTACTAAGAAGATGTTATAATGTCTTACCCTGAGGCATAAGTCCAGATGCAGGATCAATGAACTCTTTCAGTCGATCGTGTAGGAAGCCAAGATGCGCTATTCTAGCGTGCAAAGCCTGAGCGGGACGGGAAGTGTTCGCCGCACCTCTCACTCGCACGCCCGTCGCGGCGAGCACCGCGTCACGCACGCATGCGCGCTCGTTGTTGTTATCTGTATTTATTTTTAAATTTTACACAAGAAGTGAAAGGAGGACTCAATAGTCAAATAATAATAAATATCTCATGCTTAGTCTAAGGCTGCAGTGTGCACCAGTCTTTCACTCTCTTATTGATATCCAATCTGTACATCAATATCTATTTCAGATGTTATAGTCCGGTCGCGGAGCAGAAAGAAATTCGTACATTAACCTGTTATTACCTGTCTCTGTCACTCTCGCGTAAACATGATGCGTCTCGCTCGCACAGATCCAATGACCGCGGCACTCAGCGAGCGAGACGCATCATATTTACGCGAGAGTGATAGAGACAGGTAATAACAGGTTAATGTACGAATTTTTTAAACTGTTTTTTATGAGTATAAATTGATCGAACATTTGCTGAGTTTGGGTCCAGATGCTCCTATTGTTACATTTCATTATAAATATAAAACCTTACCAGCAGATTGCAAGACAATAGCCATATTGCTGTTATTGGATGGTAAGCTCTGGTTAGAGCCATGTGGTTTGACCGCATTGCTGCCACCCCAACTTGCAGAACCCATGGTACTCTTGCTTGTACTGGAAGTGGCTTCAGATATACCCATAGTTGATTTCTGATAAAAAATTTAATAAAATTTAGTCAAATTAACTAAAAATTCTTTGGACTAGAGTATTGTAATGTAAATGTGTAAAGTATCAATGTGGTTTAGTTTTAAAAAAAATAATAAAAGTTAGTCATAAAATCCAAAAATTCTTTACTGTATTCTATATAAATTGTATAGTATTCTATACTGTAAATGTAGCATGATATTACATGCTTAGCCACTGTAATACTATTTAATAGTATTTAGTGGTTTAGAATCGTCTTACATACTAGGTGATTCTAGGTGCCTACACTGTAGGTCCCTCAAGAAAAGTGTTAAGTACATTAATTAATTAACTTACAGTTGTTGCCAGAAATGGTATAGGAAATAGCTGTTGTGTTGACTCAGATTGTTGCGGAGTTTCTGACAAAGCCAGCATCAGAGCCAAGATGGACACTCTCTGCTTCAGTATAAACTGAAAGAAATACAATAATTTAATAAATAATATTACAAAATTATAAACATTGTTTTCTTTAAAAATTTGGTTAGCAACTGTGATAGTAAATGTTTTCATAAAACTGATTTAAAAAAACAATGGAAATACTGCAATTGTAGGAAATTATCAAATTATTTAATCAATGTATTTTTTAGCATCTGACATTATTATTCTAATATTAAGCTTTAGAGGAACAAGATGATGGTAGTATCATCAAAATTGACTGCTCTACCACTCCAAAGCATGGTGGATTTAATTATTATTATAAATTTTTATATCAAGTGCTTACAGAATTCTTAAGTTTTGAATAGCATTCATTGAACTTGTCAGCATCCTTGCCCGACTGGCTTGTCAGTCTTGTCTGAATTTTCTGACACAATAATTTCTCATCTTGCACAGTGCGGGACTTCTCTCCAAATGAAGACAGATATGAAACTGCTAATTCATAAGCTCCATCTGAATAAGATAAAGATACAAGTAAGGAAAACTGATGCAAACCTTATCCATCAATCTATAAAACTAATTAAATGCAAAAATAAATTGTAGAAAATATCTTGAGATTTCAATAATTTTTCTGTGAGTTTCACACATGGCTAAGATAGTATGACTTAAATCCAGAGTTCAACCAATTAGATACCGTACAAAGCACAATCATCTTTCATGAAGAAGGCCTCTCATTGGTTGATGCTTAGGATCGTATTAGCTTAGCACAAAATTCTTTTGAATTCTAAAATAACATAATCCACAATACCTTTCTTATATTTGTTTAAAAGATCTTTAAAATATTCTTGTATGTTATTCATAAAAGTAACTAGGTATCTAAAGAAAATAATAATAAATTCTGGTTTGTTTTGATCTAACTGACAGATTCAATAGCCATTTCAAATGGATACTAAACTTTTTGTGGATCACATTCAAAATAGGAACTTTATCAGACGAGCGACTAGGTTCTAATTCTAGGGATGTACTGCCCACAGAGTTGCACAGAGTGCAAGTACTAAATGAACGTAGTACCTAATAATGGAGACTTTCATACCTGGATCAGCTGACAATCCCAAGCACAATTTACGAAGTTGACAAGCTATAGCACTGGAAGACTCCATTTAGTTAGATAAAATGTAAAATCACTTTTCCCATAAATCTGGGCGGGTATGAATGAGGTTGAACACTGGACTCAATGCATCAACACATTGTAATCTTGGTCGTTATTGTGACACTCAACTTTACGACATGTATTTTACAGAAAACCACCAAATAAAGCCCTAAAAGAATAAAACTTATAACCAAACAAAAGTTTTATTATTTACCAAAACCACTAACAACTTTTGAAATATTTTGATGTTGATTTGATTGACTGAAATAACAGCTGAACTGAACTGAAAGAAGTGACATGACCTTTTGAAGTTTTAAGTTTTCATTCGTTCATGGTTCATGTCACACGTTCAATAATATGGTTAAGTTTTTTTCGTGAAGATATTGTTATGGATCATGATAGCTGGTAGCACTGTCAGTTTTTTTTATCAAGCAAGATTCTGTGCAAGCAAGAAAGCAGACAAATTTAGGAAAATAAATATAAGATTTATGAGAAATTATTTTGTATTCTCTTTAGACTTTTTAATTTAATTTAATATACTCCTAACACTTTATATATAATGAATCCCAAGTGTGAAGAGGCAAGGAACAGCGACGATAAACCCTTCGAAGGCATGGCCATAAATGGTTCCGAATATCTTGAAAAGTTAAACTGCAGAAGTCCATGTCCACGTTGCGGCAAATCACGAATGTATTTTTGCTATACTTGCTTCGTTCCTGTCACTTCTCTGCAAGAACACATTCCTGTATGCACTGTAAGTTGCCAACAGTTATTTTAAAATAAATACTGAAAACTACTAAGATTAACAATCGCTTAATTTTTAAATACCTATCTCATAATAGTTATTTTATTTTCAGTTGCCTATAAAAGTGGATATAATCAAGCACAGAAAAGAAATAGATGGTAAAAGCACAGCAGCACATGCAGCGGTTCTCGCTCCACATGATATCAAAGTGTATACTTACCCAGATGTACCTGATTATGTACTTGATGACAGAACTGTGTTACTGTATCCAGGAGCTGAAGCAAAAACTGTTCCAGAACTTTTTACAAATAAACAGGAACCAACCTACTCTGAGCTCATGCTATCACAACTGCCAGCAGGATATAACGTAGGCACACTTAGAACAAAAATCATAAATAAAAATTGTGATAATCAAATATTTCATGTTCAAAAATTACCTATAGATAAAGTAGTACTTATTGACAGTACTTGGAATCAAAGCAGAGGCATTTATTCAGATGAAAGATTACAAAGGATTCCAAAAATAGTATTACAGAACCGACCATCACAATTTTGGAGGCACCAGAAAGGAAGTCCCAGGTGGTACCTTTCAACTGTAGAAGCACTGCATCAACTTATGTTGGAATTGCACTTATGTGCTTGGGGTTGCAGTGAACAATACAAATCAGATCTAACCAAAGATTACCCAGTTCATTACGAAGATCATCCACATTGCAAACCGTACATAGGCCAATATGACAATTTACTTTACTTTTTCAAATACATGTATGAAAAGTTGCATTCACTCTATAGACATGATGACTTATTAGCTTACAAAAGACCTATGTCATAACCTCATAACACATGGTCCTAGTAATACATGACTGAACTAATAGGTAAATAATAAAGCATACAATACAAAAATCTTCTTAATTTTATTTCCTACCTAATTTTCTTACATTATGTTTCTACTTAACATATGTCTCAGATATCATAACTTCACGCAAAATAAAGACTTTTACTAGTAATAAAAAATGAAACTTAACTTTAACATACATAATTATAAATGCAAATGCATTAGTTACATACATTACATACTATCTACTCTTAATAGTTTAAGAAATATACAATGTATATGATTAACTGCTTGCATGCAGTGATTAATAAAACTAGACATTAGAAAATTATTTATTAGAAAAATATTATCTCTTGATCTAGACTTGCATGCAAGCAATCAATATTTTATAATATGTACATAAAATAAATGACTCAAGTTATTATAACTGTCATTTAGGGTCATTTATTTCATTCTCCTGTGGAAGATTCTTTAATGTGAGATTGATGTATGGAAAATACTGCACAAATTGTGCAAAAAGTAAGGTACAAGACAGACAGAACTGGCGGCGAAACAGTATGTTTAGATCTTTTTTGTGATAAACTGCAGGCGGTGGCGAAGATTCAGATAGGTTAATAATGATAATACTCAAAAAGGCGCATTTAGACGATCTTTCAATCTTTTGTATTTAAAATGTAAGTAAAATGCCACTTCTATCTGCCTTCCACCTAAAATTAATCAAAAAATCGAACTAAAAAGGTCTACAAATCTCAGAGTTTGCGAAGATCTAACACAAACACACTGCCGTCACTAGCACTGGCGCCGACCTTGGTACCTCTGGAATTCCAGCAAACTTCGAAAATGCCACCAGTTCCCTTGTAGGAGTGCACAAGGCCTCCAGTTTGAGTAGACCAAATATGCACACATTTATCAAAGGAGCCACTTGCCAGGAATTTTCCATCTGGAGAAAATGCTACACTGTAAACTGGCTCAGTATGCTTGGTGAGTGTGTGAATGCAAACACCTCTCTCAACATCCCATAATCTCACAGTGGAGTCAAAGGAAGCACTTGCCAAAATTAAGTTCATATTAGGATTTTGAGTTCCTGGGCCAGTTGGTGACCACTTGATGGTGTAAATTTCTTTTGAGTGTGCTTGCAAGTCATGCACACAGGTATCCTGGTTCATTGACCAGATCTTCAATGTCATGTCGTCAGAGCATGATGCAAGTAGCTTTCCTTGAGGATCCCACTTGATAGCATTAACTTCATTCTAAAAATAAAATTGTTTGTTAAAAAAAAAAGGTGCATAGCAAAACAAAGATTTCTTCTATAAGGTTGTATAACTTACAGTGTGTCCTTGAAAGCTTTTGATTGGCTTGTCTGCGTTCAACTTGCATACATGAATGCACTGATCAGTGGAACATGATGCAAATGATGTGTTGGTCTGCCAGTCTACATCAAGAGCTGGAGCCAGATGGAAGGAGAACTGTTGGGTGCATTGACCCGTTGATGCGTCCCAGATTATTGTTGTTTTATCCACCTGCAAAGAAAAATAAGATTAAGTATGTATTCTGCTTTAGGCTATGTATAAATGTTAATATATTTTTACATACTCCTGCACTCAAAATATAGTTTCCTCTTTTGTTCCATTTCAATGCAAAAATGGGTCCTTTGTGTTGGCCAAGCGTGGAGGCCAATGTGCCATCTGTTGTCCAAATTCTTGCATAACCATCATAAGATCCCGTTGCTAGTAGATTGCCATCACACTAAAAAAATAGAAAATGCTGAATTCCAATCCATAAAAAATAGTTTTATTAGTTTTTGTCAGTGAACATACATTCCAGTCTAGTGATGTAACATCTTTGTTACTGGGTACTTCTGCACCTCCTTTCTGAATGCAATGTCTGAGTACTAACTGATTTGGTGTAGTTGCTGGATTGTCTGACATATCCCATATTCTGAAACAAACATTCATTAAAATGTTAAATTACTGAAACACGCAATCTGTGAAAACATATTGGTCATAGATTTCGATAGAAGAAAGAAGACTTATGTTTTATTTGGAAGAAGACTTATGTTTTATTTGGAAAATAAAATAAAGGCTAAGTTCTTAGCTCATGTTACCTGGCAGTGCTATCACCTGATCCACTAGCCAGTAGGTCAGTGCTAGGATTCCAGGCACAAATGAACACTTCAGACTCATGCCCGCGGAGTATAGTTGCTTTACTGGCCGGTATCTCTATAGATGTGTCCACGTCCATAGTCTCCGGCGGTGCGCTCGGTGTGGTTGAGACAGTAGTTGTACTGGTAGTTGGGGTTGTAGTGGCAGGAGCAGTAGTAGTGCATGTGGTGACCTGCAAGTGTTATGCTATGAGATCAAATGAATATAAATTATTAATAGATTTACTGTTAGACAAAAGTGTTATAGTTATGAGATCAAATGAATATAAATTATTAATTGATTTACTGTTAGATAAAAAATCTGCTTTTTTTTATCTCTCATATTATTAGGCTAAAGTTCAGGTTATTAAGTAACATGTAGTTATTAAGTAACATATCTATGAATTTAGAGTAACTTACTTCACCCCCATTTTGTTCACTACCAGAGCTTGGTTCAGCTTTGATGGCCTGTTTCTGAGCATTATGAGCATTTTGCCGTGCCGCTACTATGTCAGGGGTCACTGCATCAATCAGACTCAAACTCTCAGTTAGACGTGTTTCAGTACCTAAAATGGAACAATACTTCAATACATGCACATAGAGGCAGGACTGTATCTTTTCATGACAAAGTGATTTGACTAATCTTACTTGATGGGACACTGCCAAGGATCGGGAGAAGTGAAAGAGTTTAAAGGAGGCCTTTGCTAAACTGTGGGAGGATTTCATCTAGACGAAAAATACTCATATAGTGTAATAGTTACCATCTTCTCCAATAATAATTTCAGCTTCAGTATACTGTAAGCCTTTCTGTAGTATGTTTAGTAGTGCTGCAGGGGGTACTAATGCTCCATTGATGTTGCTTTGTGATATATGGGATTCAATGCCGAATGTGTATGCTGAGTGGTGGAAACCTGAAAAGTCAATTTTAAATCTTATAAACATTGAAGGTGGTAAAGGCCTTAGCATCATTATCTTGGTGCATGATTCATGGGTTAGAGTGGTAAAAACTCGACTTTACCATACTAACCCGTGAATCGTCATGTAGATAATACCTAATAATATTTATTATTTGACTCATCATTTGGAAAACATCGGCTTCAAAAAACAATGAAAAGATCATCAGGTAACAAACATGAACAGCAGTTCGTTTCTTTGATTGGGAAGAGCCAGTTCTTGGTAGCGTTCATTGAACTGCACGCATTAAAGTAAATAAAGGCATACCTGATTCCTGCAAGTATCGGTAAACAAGGAAATTGACCTCGTCACTTGAGAAGCTCATTGTTATTTACACACTTTATTGTTGGGTTCATGAAATAAATTGTTCAAGTTATTCGATAGCGATATTTTCGCTAAACACCAAACGAGAACGAAACTTATAGATAGCTAAGAACTACTTCCACATTACATCGTTCGTTCGTAGCAATCTGTGAAGTTAGCAAACTTAGCAAATACAAGCAAACCCAAGACTAAAAATCAAGCAATATACTGAGTGAATGAGACAAGTACAAACAGCGCGTATTTATAGTAATATTGATAGTGTAACAGCTGCCTAATGCTCTTAGTTCATTCTTTCATCTTTAATTTTTCATTTACTTTTTGTTCATTCATTCATTCATTCATTCTTCAGTGATTTCAAGTTACGTCAAAAGTGATTAGAAATAATTTCTGTGAATATTGTGAAAACTAATCTTGGATTGGAATTTATGATAAAAGCAAAGGTAAGATTTGCATTATCTTAGTGGCTAGTGCTTAGCCACTTTAAATTACCTAAAATATCAATGTAATGCTTTGTCTTGTTTGGAATAATGACGCCATTTTGTCGCGCCGGCTGATCCTATGAATTATTATTTTACGATCAATTTCTGTGGGTAGGGCATGTTGTAATTATTTATTTTTAGATTACGATTCAATACAGCAATTTCACGATTGGAAACCCTAAAGTATATTCAGGCTAATTATCTTACTAACTATTGACTGCTGAACATTAGTCTTTGCGATGATTGATTTGTGTCGCACCCAAACCCAACCAAAATGCCGAAATCGTTGAATGCGTCCTGTTTTAAACATTATTTTCTGTACGCAAGTAAATCGACATCAATGCACATGCAAATAAATGCTTAAATTTCTTATTACGATAAATCTATAATCATAAAATAGATAGATGCTAGTGCACTTTTCAGCAGTAAGTAGGTAAGTACCTAATCCTACCTGGATTTGGGTGTTAGGCACTGTCTGCAAGTCCTTCCCTAGAAAGGGTCCAAAAGACATGCAACACTGCAATTTCGTTTTTGATTTATAAAAAAACCAGTGTCTTATTTTGTAAAGGAACAGGGGATTGAAATTGCACTATTGTTTTGTTTTATGAGTTATTAAGCTAAAAAGCAAATAAAATAATTGATTTAAATATACGGTGAAATAGTATTGGTCCTTGAATATATGTTTCAAACTTGAAATGCATTTTTATGAAAACATCAGTATGTAACCTGAGGTATTTAAAATTACTTAAAAAAAAAAACTTTTCACCACCAATCTAATATTGTGTCTGTTTAACCATGCAGTATGTCTCTCTAAATAATTTGTACAAAAATTATAAGAAGCCACTCAATCTCAGAACTTAGTTTTCAGAACCAAGTACAAAATGTTCAAATACTATTCTGTTTGTTTATTTGCAGAAGAGGCAATGATTAATCATTTGCTAAAATAATGACAATATCAATGAAAGAACAAGACCTAATGCCCGGGGAGGTAAGCATTTTTTTTTTACAAATTTTCAACTTGTGTATATCTTTTGGATTGCTTTAGCATATAAATGTAATTCTACTTTTCAAACTTGGTACTACCTATAAGACCAAGTTTCTAAAACTTATTTGGCGAAATAAAAATCTTGCATCTTGTATTAGAGTACAGATGTGTCTCTTTTCACAGATGGCCTTCCCCGAAGGCAAATTAAAGGCCTTAGAAGAAAAGATATCACATCCACGATGGGTGGTGCCCGTGTTGCCGGAGCAAGAGCTGGAGGCATTGTTAGTGGCCAGCACAGAACTGGCCTTGAAAGGTATGATTGTACCTAGATTTATCTTATATCTATCTATACTTGTCCTTTTGGTAAATAACTTAAACTAGTGTTTCAGTGGGGTCAAATGATCCTACATTAGCATAAGTAAGTCGATCTTATAAAAAGTTAGTGCAGACTTGATGTATTGATTACCATATGTTATGATGACATAAAGTCAATGCTATTTTATTTTAATATATGGGGTCTTTGGTAATCATTACTAAAAAAATGCTTTGTTCTATATTAAGTTTTATAAGCAAACAAACTTAATTTTTGATTCCGAATTATCTATTGGTGAATTTGCATATTGTCTAGCCATAAGTTAAAGTTTTGACTCTTTTACAGTTTATAATAGAGTAGATGTCAAAAAAATCAAAAGCTTAGATAATTTTATTTCAATAAAATACATGTCATTGTATATAAATGAGTAACATGTTCATTGTTTGAGCAGGTGAAGATGCAAACCATTTAGCGTGTCAGCGTTTTTACAATGAGGCATTGACACTCTCTTTTACAAAAATATTGACGGATGATGCTGTTTCATCATGGAAAAATAACATACAACAATGTGTTCGCACCAACTGCGAGAAGCTTGTCAGGCTATGTGCTATGAAAATGGATGACCCTAGATTCTTAAACTTACTTTCAATGGCCCTCAACCCAAACAACAAGTAATTGGTTTTATTTTTTATTTATTTATAAGAAGCTTCTTATTATTGCACTTTATAACTTCATTCAATGAGTAGGTACAGATTTTGTCTCCAGCATTCAATTAAATGTTTTTTAGAATATAAATATGGTTTATGACCAGTGAATATTATTAATCCAAATTTTTAAATTATATCAAAATAGTAGATAAACAATAACAAATAACAGAGATTGACTAAAGGTTTATATAACATTTTCAGATTTCACACTTTCAATGCATCTCGTACTTCAGAAGGTCTATCAATATGTACAACCACAAACAATTCCCCTGCTGGCCAGGGGTCCCAAGAGGAAATATTTGCTAGATCACATGACCATCGCTCGCCTAGAGGATGGCTGGTCCATCTTGTAAATATGTGAGTTATTGACTCAGTTCATTCATTAATTCTTTATTGTAAACAGGAAAACTTATAAACTAGACACAGGTAACATAAGATTACAAAGGTGATTAATTTAAATTTCATAAAACATGTACTTAAATTACTTTATTCTTAGACATTGTATACATCTTCTCAGATCTTTTAGCTCCTAGTACTTAGTATTTGGCATTTAGCATCTAAATTGCTCACATTTTGGAGTAGTTTGATGTCCATGACTTAGCTCAATGCCTCTATTGCAACTCTTAGAATACTTTTTTTTTATATCCTGCTACTTGGCAATTCTTTTCGTAACAATGATCCAAGGTGCGTAAGAAGATCATCTGATTTATCGTCTTGGATGGATGATAAATCAGGTGGATGTATGTATCTCTCATACATCCATTGAGTTTAAAATATGTACAATTATTTTATAAAATGTTATTATTGATTTTAAATTTGTTTAACAGATTTGGTCAAAATGGTGGATTTGTGAGGTTGCGAGAGAGGTTTGAAGCTATAATGGGCGGATTGAAACCGGATCTCACAGCATCTATAAACTCCATTGAAAAGGTCACCACTGACATAACAGAAAAAGAATCTGAAGAAGAAAAATCTGAGATTGTTGAGACAATTGAATGCGTTCCGGTGATTGCAGAAAATGTTGATGTGAGTATCTGAGATTTTATATTTACAGAGGTTAAAATATCCATTAATTACAATCACTATAAGAATTTATTAAAAAATATGCATAGACATTTCACATAACGCCATATAGTCCCAAACTCAGCTAATTTAATTACTGTTATAATAATCATATATTTTTTTCGAAACTGATGTAACTAAGCCATAGATCAGGCCATAGAAAAAATAAATTATATAAGGCCGTAAAAATAATCCATTAGTCAGAATAATAATTTATATATTTGTGATTCAATACTTTTTGCTTTCCATTTTTCTGCATTATTATGTTTACTTTTGCGTCGTTTCTCGTTTTGCATCAATACCAGTAATTGGCTTATCAGATTCTATTACTAATTATTATGGTATTAAGTCAAACAGACGTCACAGCTCAGTTGGTATTATATTATAGCTGTATTCTCCATGCTGTGGGTCGTGGGTTCGAATCGAACCTCACAGATAAACGTTTGTGTAATGTTTACACAATATTAAATGTTTTATCAAGGCTTTTGACTTTCCTTAAATAAATAAGTAACATCCAGGCATAAATAACTACAATTCTTTATTCTTGGTGACGATTGAACCCACAGCATAGAAATCAGAGCTACCAACTGACCTAAAACACCTTTCAAAAATTCTTAGTTTTACGTTGTATTATGCGAAACTATTAAACTATTATATATTTTAACACTATGAAGAAGTTTAAGACCTTTATGATTTCAGCTAACTCCATCTCGTCCTGAGCCATCTTCAATGGAGCAATCAATGACTGGGGAATCACGGGTGGCGGCAGTTTGGCAGCTTCTAAGACCACTTGGCATGGTTCACGATCTTCTAACCACAAATACTGTCACCACGTACTTGTCACCAGTGCTGGTAAGGCTTTGACCATTTGTAATGAAATACATCTTTTTTAATAGCGACTTTTTGATGTAGTATATAATTGAGGAATGCAGTGTCTGTGTACATTATTATACCTTTTTAAAGGTACAATATAACAGCAATTTAGTTGATCACTTGCTAACCTTTACGAGGGATTTAATATTGTGTTCGATCTTAATACATAATGTTAATTAAGACTGACACAAAATGCAGCCAGTATTTTGGGTATTATGCTGCCAATTAGAACTGACTTGGATCAGTTGAGATATCTTCAGAGAGTTGAGAGATCGTTTGCAACAGTCTGTAGATAGCTCAACTGTTTCTTATGTATTTTATATATTTATGTACCTATGTACATTTTGTAAATACTGTAACAGTCGTAAGTTTGTTTTTAAAAATATTTATACTTTAAGTCAAGTAATATGTAATTCGTTAATGTTTTAGGAGTGCATACCAACATTGTTAGAGAGTTTAACTGACGAAGAGCTAAAAAGGGAAGCTCGAGGAAGTGAAAATAAGACTGATACTGTTTCTTGTTTGATCCGCGCGTGTAAATACGTTTCAGTAAAAACACCCTGTCACCACAGCCTGCTGAAATGTAAGTAAACTATATATTTTTATCGTGATACATTATACTTCATTTCGTTTTCACATCAAACTATTTAAGGCCGGCGCAGATCAGGACGGCATGGCAAGGGATTTACAGTAATACGACATAAATTGCTATGCTTTAAAACAGGGATTCCCAAAGTGGTCGATATCGACCCCTTGGAGTCGATATTGGTTTCTTAGGGGTCGACATAAACGAAAACTGATTGTGGATGTCGAGGAGATCTAAAAATCGACCCCTATTAAATTAACACAAGTTCTTCAAGTCAGAATGTAAAATAACTCTGTAGCAGCTGTTTTAAATTAGCGGACCATTATGAACAAGGGGGTTGATCTTAAAAGTAGGTAATTTGGCCATGGGGGTCTGAGGTAACAGTTCATTTTGGAAAAGGGGTCACTTGTCCAAAAAAGTTTGGGAATCCCTGCTTTAAAATGATGCCGCGGCATTGAACGTGAACGGAACGGCACATTTTAAAGCATAGCAATATATGTCGTATATCTGTAACAGTACGGTTGAATGTCCATTAGTAAAACTTTAAAATCCCTTGCCATGCCGTCCCAGTCTGCGCCGGCCATTATGTGTTTAATTGAAATGAAACCGGTTTATTAAAGATGCTATAGTGTATAAATTTTCAATTAAATATGTACTTGATTTTTTCTCTAGGAATCTTTAAAGTATATGTGTACCTACTCTGTTATTTGTGTGACATGAATAACAGAATATCTGTTGTTTGTCTCTTTGTCTCATTGTTACCATTACTGGATCAACGAAGCCTCACCAAGGATCGGTCGCAAACCCTGTAGCTGCCAAGGGGCGTGGCTTATTCCGCCTCTCGGCTTCTACATCGTCTGTGACCGTATTCCATCACAACGCTGCATCATCTGTGGTTCTACACCTTTTCGTGCTTGTTTTGTTTTACTTGGATGTTCAAACACCGTACAGATAATGTATTACATCCTATATATTAGCCAATCAGGGACCTTCATTGGAAATTATTGTATTTTATAGTCTGATTGGTTGAATCTTGGGATGATACATTATCACGTGTATGAACACCTTTTGGTGTAGAAATTGTATTAATTTGTATAAGATATAACTATTAAAGAATATAATATTATGACCGTATTTTCAGCTCTAGAAATGTTCAGGTTAAAGATGATTTTGCGATTACTACAAATGTCGTCGTTCAATGGCAAAATGTCAGCCCTGCATGAAATCAATCAACTTATCGCAACATTCTCACAACAACCGAAGCCTGAGTGGCTGACGCCTGCTGTTATCACCGTAAGATATCAAAATATAATTTTACTTGCATTTAGATACCTTTAGTATGATTCAAATTAGATTTCTTCACAGTTTTTTCGTCGATTTATTGAGCTGTTATTCAAAACTGTACTAAAATAATTACTTATTTTCCCAGGCCTTAGCTTTGGCTACATTTTTCTGAATCATTTGAAGATAGTCCTCTTAAATTTAACAATTTAAATAAAATTTTATTAATTTTTCAGACCTGGATTCGTGAGAACAATGTCGTCGACATAGTTTTACGTGATTCACTCCACCAGCCTCAATACGTTGACCGATTGGAGAAAATGCTCCGATTTATGATAAAGGAGAATTCCCTCACCCTTGACGACTTGGACGCGATATGGAAAGCACAACATGGGAAACACGAAGCTATTGTAAAAAACCTTCATGACTTGCTAGCGAAACTAGCATGGGACTTCACACCTGACCAGTTAGATCATCTTTTTGACTGTTTCAAAGTGAGTTGTACAAACCCAACAGTTTTTATTGTAAAATTGCCATTTATTAATGTTTTTAAAATAATCATAATGAACGAATATAATTATGATACCAAAGTGTATTTTCCCGGTTTTAGGCCAGTTGGGCGACATGTAACAAAAAACAAAGTGACAAACTTCTAGAAGTAATAAGAAGGCTTGCAGAAGACGACAAAGATGGTGTCATGGCGAATAAGGTAAAATATAATCTTGATATATTTTATAGTACAAGAAAAATATAGAGATCAATTGCATTTAGATACCTTTAGTATGATTCAAATTAGATTTCTTCACAGTTTTTTCGTCGATTTATTGAGCTGTTCATGAACATGTAATTTCCGTAGGTGTTGGTGTTATTCTGGAATCTATCGCATTCGGAGGAAGCTTGCACAGAAATCGTGGACATGGCGTTATCGAATCTTGTGAAGATTTTAGACTACAGTTGCAGTCAAGATCGTGATACACAAAAAACCCTCTGGGTGGACAAATGTGTTGAAGAGTTGAAAGCTAGAGAAAAGTGGGTTTTGCCGGCGCTCAAAATGCTGAGAGATATCTGCTGTTTGTATGAGGCGGGAGGCAGCACGGGGGTACGACCACACGTTACAAGACAAGAACTGATTGATCGACTGCAGACTCAACATTCTCTCGTCATACTTGTCACCGACTCCTTGACTTGCTATATGGACGGAGTTCGTAATAAACAAGCAGGTAATAATACTTTATGTTATGCTTATTTAACCTATATCAGTCTACTGCTGAACGAATGTCTCTCCCAAGACGCGTCACTAAGTCCGGTCTTCAGCTTTTCATCCAGTGTTTGCCAGCTTCATTCCGCAGATCGTCATTTATTTCGTTATCCAATTTACAGAATATAAAAATTATACGTGATTTTCAGAGGAAGGTTCGATCGACTGGGATAACTGGTTACCAGATGGCAGATATCCGCACGCAGCACAAGTTCACGAAAGACTGAGCTTTCTCAGGTTTTTGTTAAAGGATGGGCAGCTCTGGCTTTGCGCTGAACAGGTTTGTGATGAAAATGAATATGTTTTGTTGTGTTATTTTCTCTAAAAGAAATTAAGTTCTGAATTAATTGCAGGCAAAACAGATTTGGGTTTGTCTTGCCGAACAACCAGCTCATATGGGTGACCGCGAAGCCTGTTTTCGATGGTTCGCCAAACTGATGGGCGATGAACCAGATTTAGATCCCAATGTAAACCTGCATTTCTTTCGGCGGAACATTATGACGCTTCCGCCGAATTTACTAACGCACTCCGGTATCAAGTGCTTTGAAAAGTAAGTAAGAACAGCTGTATTGCCATAATATTGTAATGGCTGATATGATTTTTATTGTACATTTGTTTACAGATTTTTCAAAGCTGTTAATTCCAAAGAAGGAAAACTCAAAGCGAAAAGACGAAGTTTTCAACTCAATGATGCTGATCTCATAGGTTTAGATTATTTATGGAGGGTGAGTATACATTACCTACTGTCAAATACATTTAAATCCAGCACTCACTAGATTAACTCTTGTGCATTTGTCAGGTGATAACAGAATGTGATGATGAGATTTCGTTGCGTGGTATTGAGCTACTGCGCGAAGTATGCACTAGTCCGGGCCCGCAGCTCTCGCCCGCGCATCACTACGAGACGTTTCTGACGCAATGCTTCGCAAGGATGCAACGGTTGCAAAAGGAAATGGAACTTCAAGACGGTATGCAAAATCTTTAATAAACTCAACATAAGCAATAAAACGTTCTTTATTAACCGCTGATTACTTCATAAATATGTAGAGTTAATGATCATTTATTTATTGAATACTATAATGCACCAGGAACAGAATTAGAACTTACAAAAGAGAGCTTAGTGCTAAAAGCATTTTCTGCCTTCATAATATTATAGTCGCGTTCGCGTTTGTTTCACACATTTTCCTATCTTCAAAAGCGTAGTGTGAATATAACATAACTATCACATAGGACGACCTGTTACTTGACTATTTTGAAACTGTCATTTGTTTTTAGGAGGAACGGAAGGGTGTATAAGAATGTGTAGAGTTATTCGTGCCATACAAGAATACATAAACGAATGTGATAGAAGATATTCCTCGGACAGACAGATTCTACCTGTGTATCGATCTGCTCGCGGCAGACAATGCGTTATTATTGTCAGGATGAACTTCCAGACAGGTCAAAAACAAATAGAAGATATCGAACTCATTTCGCACTCGAACGAGACACTTCATTCTCTGCGGCATATGGTTCAAAGAAGGTACGTTCTACTAGATAACAATAAATATGTACCT
Source organism: Ecliptopera silaceata (assembly GCA_932527185.1). Taxonomy (NCBI): domain Eukaryota; kingdom Metazoa; phylum Arthropoda; class Insecta; order Lepidoptera; family Geometridae; genus Ecliptopera; species Ecliptopera silaceata. The sequence continues at coordinate 5,309,019 of OW052193.1, read as the reverse complement.
ACCACATTGCTCTCCAATCCAAAACTAAGTAAAGCTTGTACTATGCGAACAAGATTGCTCATAGAATACTCTCTGTTTTTTGTATAAACATCCACTGAACAAAATGTGTGTTCCTGTTTAAGAACGACTCCTCGACCCACAGCATAAAAAGCAGAGCTACTTACAACTGAGCTGTGACGCCTTATATTGATTATGTAATCATATGCAACTAATAAGAGTTTTTTGTTATAAAATCTACTGATTGCAGGATAAAAAGCATCATTGAGAGCTCAACTAAAATAGAAATGTTCATCAACAAATTAGAGCTGTATGCGAATGGAGAACTGTTGGAATCCGGTATAGATAGAAAGATACTCTCGCAAATTCCACTTCGTGATAAATCTGTGATTATTGCTAAGGTAAATACTTTTTTAATCGACTTTACAAATTAAAAGAGGAAAGTCATCGACGGAAAATCGGAGAAAACTCGTATATATTTTTTTTTTGACACGATTCATTCGCTTGTTATGAATCGATTTTGATGATTCTTTCATGATTCGGTTTTGATTTTATTTCAGTTCAGTCAGATTTTTTTTCTGATGAGTACTTTTTGAGATATTTTTCAAATGTGTATTGCGATGACAATTGAAGTATTCATTATTATTTTTTTATTCTAGCCTACATTGTCGCACTGCTGGGCAAAGGCCTCCCCCAAACACTTCCACTTCTCTCTGTCCTTGGCAATGTCCCACCAATCCAAGTCAAATACGTCAAGTCATTCATTATATTTATAAAAAAATATTATTATGCTTTCTGCGTTGTATCAAAACATTGTTGCAGGTGTATGATGGTCAAGTTTGTGGCAGCGGTGGTTGTGGCTCGTCCAATGACACGAGTAGCGACTCGAGCACGTCGGCGCCACCATTGTCGGCTGTTACAGAATACGCTTTACCTGGTGTCGTAAGTATCTTTAACGTGTATAAAAAAAGTTCCCCGTTTAGTTAGATGTTTGTCAATTTCCCATTGGCAAGTTCAAAAACGTAATGAAACGAAAACTCTTATCCAATCTGATTATTTAGAAGACAAGCAAGCTTGGGACGAACTAGCTCCAACTTCCTTAATAAACAATTGTAAGAAGGATCATATAAAAAAAACGCTAGAATCCAGGTCTAGTTTCTTGCCAGTTCTTCTAGATTCTGGTCGCGACGAACTGGCGCCTAGAATTATTTAGTATGTAAGTCGTTTCAAAGTGATCCTTGTGATTTTATTGAATAAATGCAATTGAAGTTTGAGTTTCATTACTTCTTCTTGTTTTTCTTCCTGTCCTTATCCTACTAGGTGGGGTCGGCAAAACATGTTATTTTCTTCCATTCTCCTTTATCATCCGTCATCTCAGTATTCATTTCTTTCACATCCATATAATTTTTCACACAATCCATCCATCTTTTCTTAGTTTAGTTTCATTACATAAAACTAAATGGTAATCTTAGCAGATAATTGATCAGCAAATGAAATAGGAGACATCTATTTGCATGCAAATATGTTTTCTAGTCCTTGATACTTTTCAGGAATAGTTGCCGGTTTTTTGTATTTTCGTTTCTTCTATAAGTTTTGAAGCCTCTTTTTTTTTTTTGTTATTTCAGCTTTTCGCCCAAGGATCCTGGTATTTGCCTTTTGTGCTGTTATTGGAACACATTGGCATAACCAAAGGGTACGATCAGTTGACTGAGGCAGCTCATTTGCTCTCACAAATATGCCCTCCTCACAAACAAACTGTGGACAGATTAAAAGAAGCTTTGATGAGTAAGGAAGATGGAAAATTAAGGGATATGTTGTACGGACCCGAACCTCCTACCGTAGCTTATAACATGCAGGTATGATATTAACTCAATCAAAACAAAACACGATTGCATTGAATGTTCATTGATCTTCTTTTATTTTTGCACAGGTCCTATACAGCATTATAATGCCAGCGTTAGATTCAAAACTCGATAGAAATCGCAGCTTTCAGATAGCTTGCGTGAAAAAAGCACCACTTTTAGTCAAGTGCCTGTGCGATACAGAATTCTTACAAGGTGCTGCTCCTCACACAAGAAGGTAGGTAAATAAACTAACAATGTTCCAATAGAACTATGTAACAAGTTGGGAAAATATGACCTAAAATAAAATGTGAATATGATTTCAGGGTTTGCTATTTGGCTCTAGTAAGGTTGTCAAAACTAATACTATTCACATTGGGACATTTATACGACCACATATCACCAACCATGGACGAAGAAAACCAAGAATTTAGGTATGTATAAAAAGCATTAAGCTAAGTTAAAAGTCCAAGAGTTACAAGGATTATAGTGTCCAATTTTCAGGTTGGATGTTTCAATTTTGAGAGAAGCACTACAAACAGTGCCAAATCAGAGCTACGAGTTATTACTGAAAGGTGTTGCTGAATCTTTAGCAACGATATTGGGCGAACAGGTAATTTATTCGCCGTCTACTAATCGCTATTGTTAGTATCTGACTGTACAAGCTTTAGCATTATTCATTTGTCTCCATAAATTAATTGCTTTAATCATTTTTAGGTTTTAGTGGATGCCCGTGAGACTGAGACGGCTTTGAATAGGTTTTGGCGCGTTCCAACAGCGAATACAGCGAAAGCTCTTTATACGCTGGCGTACACGGTCGCACAACCCAACGAATATAATGGGATGATTCATCCGGACGATGTTATATGTAAGTGGATTTGGAACCTAGTATTGTATTCGATTACTTCTTCAATCTTATAAAATTGACCGTTTAATTTGTTTACAGTGGTCAGGGAATGTATGGAAGTAGTGACAATTTGCACTGCGCTAAGTGGTTGCCGATTGGAAACGTTACTTCACGAGCCGTGGTGGCAGGAAACAGCTCTTTACTTGATGATCGATTGCAACAACGCTGCTGTAAGTTTTACATCATCCTTTCTTGGTACACTGCATAATTAATATTTTATAAAACACCTATCAATAAGATAAGAACTTGTTAAATGTATGATGGATTTGTTAAGTGTCTGGGCAGGTAATGCTTTGACAGTTATCTAGAGATACTGGAAACATTTTCGTGTGTTATGTTCGATTTATAAGCACAGTTTGAACTTTGTTTCGTTTCGATAGGTACGTGTAGCATCAGCTGAGCAAGTACTAACGATGTGTGCATGGGGCGGCGGGGGCGGAGCCCGAGCGGCGCTCCGAGCGCTCGGCGAGGCCGGCAGCGACGCGCCCTCCGACACGGGCGCCATCGCCGCGGGGGGCGCCAGGCTGCAGAGAAACGCGAGGAATGCGCAGCAGTTCTTACAGCTTCTGTGTCGGCTCGTCTCACTCGCAGGACCCACGTCGCGGACGCTCAACGATCTAGCACTTGAAGTAAGTCAATATCTGTTCGGGGCTGAACAAGAATCAATGCGACAATCGTAAACGTATCAGAACAGAGACGTATATGAGTCGACATCAGCTTTAATGTAGAACGTTGCAGAGTATTAAAGATACATACGTTACGTTTACGATTGTCACATTTATTCGTGCTCAGCCTTCAGAACATACACTAAACTATGTGTCAATAGACTGCTGATAAATGTGGGAAATCTGTGCTGGCTCATCTCACAAGTCACAGATCAATCAAGTGCTTGAATTAGATGACCAAAACTGATTTGTGAAACCACACAACTTTCTCGTTTATAGTTCTATTTGACCATACTACGAGTATATGAAGTCACGCAGCGGTATATATTCAGTAAATACAATTATAACGTGATAATTTGAAGGTGGCATGGCTTCGAGCTGTCAAGAAGAGTCCAGACTCCCTAGATGACACATTACTAGAAGGGCATATGAACCTAACAAAAGAGCTGTTTACCCACGTCGCCGCACAAGTCAAATATCAGTACGGATCACATCCCGATCACAAGGACAGTGGACTGATAACAGTAAGTAAAATAAATTATAGTTCGCCTCTTTTACTGTCAAGGGTAGGTTATTAGAGTTACTATCATCTGGGATGTTTTATAGGGCATACACCATTGTCTTCTGCATGCCTTCTGCACCACTTTAGGCGATAGTGACTCTGCATTCCATGCTGTGTCGTGGGTTCGATAATCACCGAGAGCAAATGTTTGTGTTACTTTGTATTCTAGTTCCCATAGAACATGCTTTGTTTAGTTTGAGACTAGAGCGCAATGTGTGAAATGTCCGTGAATATTTATTATGTGTTTCAGGAAATACTAACGGAATTCCTGTGGCCGTATTCGTGGGCTTTTTGCCGCATGGGATCTGATGGGGATAGTCTGTCGACCGGCACTAATGCGGTAGAAACTGAGCCGCCGGCGCCTTTATGTCGATCGCCTGGCTCGGCGGCCGCGGCGTCGGACTTAGTACTCTCTCTCGTACATGGCTGTGTACCTAACATGGCAGCTCTTGTAACACTTATTGAGAAGATGTTTTACAGTGGTAAGTCTACTGTGAACTTTACTGTGCATACTGGGAATTTAAGTTACGGACGAAAACTGATAAAAAAAGACGAAAAAAATTATGGAATCCTTTTCCAATCTTTTTTTTAACCAAGAATTTCAGGCTTGACCTATCCTAATTTGTTAACAGAAAAGAGTGCATCACTGTCTGAATGGGAATACATGCCTTGCGTGGGACCCCGTCAGCCCGCTGGCCTAGTGGGGCTGAAGAATGCCGGCGCAACATGCTACATGAACTCAGTACTGCAACAATTGTACTGCGTACCGGCGATACGTGACGTTTTACTTACTGTGCAAGGTAAACGTTTATTTTTATTGCATAGCTTCTATCGCGGGCCTTGAGCGTGGAGACCGAATCCAGAAATTCCGTAACGAAATAACCTAACACTACGCATGCGTTATCCAGCAAAAAATGCTATGCAATAGCTTTGCCGCGGCAGTCCCCGAGTGCCACACGTCTTTTAATTAATAATTTGTTTAATCCATCCATAGCTCTTTAAATATAATAGATACATACTTATGAATAAATAATAAGTGGATTGCATTCTACTAATATTATATTTAAGACACATAGAACTTTATCCTCATTTCCATTATCTTTTTTTATTCCGTTTATATGGAGAAAGTTTCGAAGTGCTTCCGTTCATCCAAATGTTAGCTGGAAGAGATCGCTTACAGCGATAACCGACAACAGACTATTTTACGGTATCATAAATTGTAATTTATTTTATTTTGTTGTTCTTTGTATGGTGACAACAGTTCCAGATCCCAATGGTTCTAATATTTAACGTTTTTATAATTGTTAGGAGCAGCCACTGACCCTGACGAAGATTTTTCAGGTGACCATCATCACCACCATGTGATAGAAAATAACATAGATGTAAGTACCCGCATTATCATTACTTTAGTCATTACATTAGTCATTACAATTTTATATGTTGAATTGCATATAGCACTACTATAAAAAGTATAATAATTTAAAATTAATTTGTATATTGAATTTCAGAATAATAGTGACTATAATATTATGATTCTGAAGCAAGTTCAAGCTATATTTGCCCACTTACATTATAGCAAGCTACAGTATTACATTCCGAGAGGATTGTGGGCGCATTTCAAGTAAGTTTTGGGCTCTTTTTGATGTTGCAAACATGATTTACTTTCTTTAAAAAAATAATGAGATTGCTTAATTTTAAATAAAAATCTTTAAAAATTAAGCAGTCTGATTCTCTTTGGACAAGATGGCTATTGAAATTTCTAATAAAATTAACATTTAAAATTTGTTTTTATAGATTACAAGGCGAACCTGTAAATCTACGAGAGCAGCAAGACGCAGTAGAGTTTTTTATGTCATTGGTTGAATCATTAGACGAAGCTTTGAAATCATTGAATCAAGATCAGTTGATGGCAAAAACAATGGGAGGCACATACTCAGATCAGAAAATTTGTAAGGGGTGCCCGCATAGGTATAAAACATATTTATTTTATTCTACCTACATTAATAAAGCTTTTGATTTTAATTAATTATTTGCATGATTTTAAAAATCGGTCCACTCATTCATACCTTTTTGCATAAACCAAAATTTGGGTACATTGTGAGTTAAAATCTTTTTTTTTGTCATTAGAACTGACTATAATATAATGGTGGCGATAATATATTGAATTTATGTTTCAGGTATTGTAAAGAAGAGCCATTTAGCGTGGTGTCTTTAGATATAAGGAACCTTTCTAGATTGCAAGAATCTCTCGAAGCTTACGTACGTGGAGAATTACTAGAAGGACCTGACGCTTATCACTGTGATAAATGTAACAAAAAGGTATGACTTATAGCATTTTTTTTATACATTTCTATATTAATTATTCTTGACTAATTGAATGTTTTTTTTACAGGTGGTAACGGTAAAACGATTATGTCTCAACAAACTACCTCCAGTATTAGTGATACAGTTGAAAAGGTTCGAGTATGACTTCGAAAAAGTATGCGCTATAAAGTTCAATGATTACTTTGAATTTCCGCGGGATCTTGATGTTGAACCTTACACAGGTATGAAAGAGTTTATTTTAGAATTCAATCCCATTTAGATTTAGATAGGACCTATATTTAAGGCCTATAGAGATATTATGTAGCATAGCACCCTGTATACAGTTTGCTACTTTGCTCATCTCTTTTCACAGGAAATTAAAGAAAGATATACTTACATATAATATTTATGTTCGTTACGCGCGCGGAATAAACATATGGGATTCTCATGTCGTTAGCGCAGAGCTTCACCTTCCAAACAAAGTAGCTTTCCAATAAAGTTCGCTCGAATCACATAGTATCATTTAGATTGTTCTAGAATGTTTTGTCCATTTCAGCATGGGGCCTTGCTCGGGCCGAAGGTGACGCTTCATTGTGGGAGGGAGGGGAAGAGGGCACGAGAGAGACGCACTACCAGCTCAGTGGCATTGTCGTGCATTCTGGACAGGCGTCGGGAGGACATTACTACTCATATGTTTTACTTAGGTAATATTCACTTTACAGAATTATTTTATGTTTAATTTTCTGTTTTATATCATGCATACAAAAGACTGCTTTATATCATGAGATATGTTTAAAACCTTGGTATTTCTAAGTGTATTTTATTTAAAAAAATATAATTAAATTTCTTGCTATTGGATCTTGAGAATAAGATCGTTGCGGTACAATTAGCTAAAACCTACACATACGTATCGAAAATACACCAGCCTGGGTTTGTCACCGCTAGTACAGTAAGTTTATTGTAATATGTTTTAGGGACAATGGCAGTGATACAGGGCGCTGGGTCAAGCTGGATGACGGCGATGTATCGGAATGTGGCATGCATGATGATGAAGAGATGAAGGTGCAGTGTTTTGGGGGAGAATATATGGGCGAGGTGAGGATATCCTTCCCAAATTAATACACTTTTCGTCTTAACTTTTTACCCGACCCGTACTAAATATGTAAGGGTATATTAAGTTTTTGAATGCATCACAATCGTGTAGTTTATTGGTAAGTTGTCCGTAAAATTAGATTTAACGTAATTCTAATGCTATCAAAATAATTCGAATTTCTAGTATTGTCGAATTAGAGAGGAAACTATTTATACTTCTATACTTCATCTATTCTATCGATACTGTCTCCTTCGAGATAACTTTTTCAAATTAATTATTCTCGCATAGTACAATCAAGTAGGAAGGCTTACGAGTCAACTTTTGAGGCGTGGTAATGTCTGATCTGGTTTTAGGTATTCGATCCGATGTTGAAGAGGGTAACATACAAACGCCAAAAAAGATGGTGGAACGCGTACATGCTGTTTTACACGCGAAGGGACACCATATCTGTAGACACGAGCGATCTCGAGTCATCTTTGAAGAGCCTTAGTTTAAAGTACGTTTTTGAATCTATGTTACAATTCTTTTAGTCCAAGAGCTAGTGAACCCTGCGAGTAACGGTCTTCCTGTAAGGCTAGAAATTTGTACACTTACGATTTATAGCATGCTAAGAGCACTAGCCATGATCTGGCAGGCTTCAGTCCTGTACTTCATCAGCCACTTAATTTTTTAATTGTAAAATAATTTGAGTTTCAAAACTTGTTTCTGTAAGCTTAAAAATTTAATAGGATGGAGTTTATTTATTGTAAATCTTGAAAAAAAAGTTACAGACGATTACAATCAGCAATAGTATATGCCAGATCAATTAGAAAATGCACAGTTGATGAGGTAAAATAAACTTTATCCTGTATACTTAAAATTTTTATATGTTTTCAAGTAAACGTCTCAGAGTAAATATGTACAATGCCAGACGGTTTTGAACAGCATAAGACCTTGCCAGGCGAGGGGACAGCTGCTAAAGGCGTGCGAGTCAGAGGTGTTGCGTGAATGCCTATCTTTCAGTTTTAGTTCAGTTTTCAGTGATTTTACTTATTTTTTATGACATATCTGGCAAGCTAGCTTGCGGGCCACCTGATGAGAAGTGGTCACCGCCGCCCATGGACACTTGCGAACACCAGAGGCGTTGTCGGTGCACTACCGGCCTTTGAGATAAAGATATACCCTTCTTTTGAAGGCTCCCATGTCGAAGCTCCAAATGTATGGTTTGAAATGTTCAAAATTAAATAATGCACGTTATGAAAAGTTCCTTACTACGTACAACTACGTACAAAAATAAATTAAGTGGTGTGCAATAAAGTGTTTTCTATCTATCTATCTATCTACAACACAAATAATCCTAAAGTGCTTATGAAAAAGTAGTAAGCTATGATTCATCGAATTCACCACCCTGCCAACGTGAACTACATCAACAATTATTGAGAACTGCCTACATTACCTACAAATATATGGCGAAATTGTAATTTTAAAGAACCATTCTTATTCCTGAAAATAACGGTTGGAACTTAATTGATAGTTCTTACGATTTTAATTGGTTTGAGAGGAATAAAGTTCCATCTTCTATACGACATACTTTTACAAGGACCTGCTGATACTGCCACAGCACAATCGCCTGAAACTGAGGAATACATTTCAGGTAACATACAACTATTTTATCCGTAACATTTAATATGCAGTCCTATGTAATAGAGCTTGATATTTAATTCTTAACAACCTTATTCAAAAAATACTATAAATTATTACGGTACCTACATTAAAATATTTTTTCACTATTTTCAGATGAGGAAAACATTGTTAAAGAATCAGATGATGATGCAAACAGTAGTGCAATCTCGGATTATGCTGAAGAAAATGAATGTTAAAAATAATGTAGATTGCATAAAACCCAATAAAATACATTGCATTTACTGTATGCTAATAAATATGTTCATAAAATTGAATAGAATAGAATAGAATAAGTACTTTATTTCAGTTATTATAAAAACTTAATGCTAGAACACTTAAACGATATAATTATTATAAGTAAAAATAACTGAAAAAGGTCATTACTCAGCTTGTTTTGAAACATTAACATTTCTTATTTGCACTCCCTTAGCAGCTGTCCCCTCGCCTGGCAAGGTCTTATGCTGTTCAAAACCGTCTGGCATTGTACATATTTACTCTGAGACGTTTACTTGAAAACATATAAAAATTTTAAGTATACAGGATAAAGTTTATTTTACCTCATCAACTGTGCATTTTCTAATTGATCTGGCATATACTATTGCTGATTGTAATCGTCTGTAACTTTTTTTTCAAGATTTACAATAAATAAACTCCATCCTATTAAATTTTTAAGCTTACAGAAACAAGTTTTGAAACTCAAATTATTTTACAATTAAAAAATTAAGTGGCTGATGAAGTACAGGACTGAAGCCTGCCAGATCATGGCTAGTGCTCTTAGCATGCTATAAATCGTAAGTGTACAAATTTCTAGCCTTACAGGAAGACCGTTACTCGCAGGGTTCACTAGCTCTCCAGCTATTTCTCAATATCTTTATGATTTTAAAGTTCATATTTAGATCAAATCCGATTTACTTCTTTTTTTGATTAATATGTTGTTTACAGAGAAAGCGCCATACCCAAACCAATCTGGCAATCGGTGCGACGCGGAAATATTGCATTTTCTCACAATCAAGACCAATTCAGTCTTGAGCATTTCAATTTCATGAAGAAACTTTGTTGTATGCGTTTGCCATTGCTACACGCACCGCAAGGCAGCTATGTAAGTATTTATCATTGCAGTCTAAACATATTACTGTAGTAGACAATGTTATTAAAATTATTTACGTTTCCAGGGCCCAGAGCACGAAGAGATATCTATGTTAACAGTACAACTGGCTACAAGATTCCTGTTCTCTGTCGGCTTTCGTACAAAGAAAACATTGCGTGGTCCTGCGTCTGATTGGTAATAATAATTGACATGGCATTTGAGTTTTTTTACACCTTGATGCTTGAGAAGTATGTATAAAGTGTTAGCTTATTACTTAGAGATCATAAAAATGTATGTGTAACAGGACGAAGTCCAGCGTGACCCTTTTTTTTTTTTAATTTAATTTTTCCTTATATTTTGATAAATGCATAATATTGTCGTTTTTTACAGGCACGAAATAATTTGTCAGCATTTACGGTGTTCACAAGCTGTTCGAGCTTGGTTCGCTACAGATCTCTTCCTACATCCTCACAGGTAAAGATCATCTTATTGACCTCTTACTACATTACATACCCATTTGATTTTCTTCTAACCATCTACATAAATGTGTTTCAGGTTGTGTGATTACCTTCTGTCTTGCCCCTCCGCTGAAGTACGGGTTGTTTTCATGAAAACTATTGTTTTCTTGGCACACTACGCAATGAATGACCAACCTGGTAAGCTATGTTTAGTATGTAGCAAACCAACATTGTTTATTATACATGGTTTTGTCTTTATTAATTTTTTTTTAATGGTGTATAGCAATAAATATACAGTAAAATAATCTTAGTAATAAGAGTTGTGCCCAAAATGTTAAATATCAAAGTACAAGTCCAACCAAGTCTAGCGATTGGCACTTCAATCTGTTAATTTATTTGTTTCAACTCTGCCGAGCACATAATTATTTGTTAACATTATTTGCAGTGTCAAGCGGCTTCGGTTCTTGGTGCGCCAGAGACGAAGCTACGTCGCTATCGGACCAGGTGTTATGTAGCGTGAGAGCGCTAGCCGCGCCGCCGCATGCCGACTCGCACGTCCACAGACATCTGCCGCTGTTGTTCAATCTATTCTATACGTACGCGTCGCTCGGACTCGCTGAGAAGCATCAGCTGTTACGGGTCAGTACATTTTATGATAGTGGCGCAGCGTAATATAATATAACATACATACTTGTAATGTGATAGTGCAAAATTATGTAGGTTTTCTTTACAATGTATTGGCTCACTACCTGATTGAATTAGCTCAAGGAGATTCATATTATAATTGCAGCTAACTAGCTTTCAACGCGCGTGTATATAAATCTAGCTAATAACCAATTTAAGGACAGCATTTTACGCCTTTCCATTAATTTATTCAGAAAATAGCGCACTTATAAATTTTGTTTTTTTTCTGCAGACTTTAGTAATCATGTTTTCATTTCAGCTCAAAATTCTGGATATTCTTCTCACAATTTGCATGGACGATTCGTCGGGACTAAGTTCTGTCGGAAAGTACCAATACCCAGAATCTGCCAAAATTCATCAGGTAAGCTATTTTTGGTAACATTTATTTAGTGATACGATGAGATTGTAAGAAAAATTATGGCATAAAAATGCCATATAAAACACAGAAAACACTAAAAATGAATCGTCTAATAATATTATTGTCAGTAAGGTCAAAATGGTTGAAATATAATCTAAGAAATTCTGGATAGAACCAAGTCTTTATAAAATGAACTTTATTCACAAACAAACTTACGACTATACAGTATTTACAAAATGTACCAAGTCTTTGTATGTAATTACTGAGATTTAATTATCTAAATTTGTTTCAGGTGATTTGCGTGTTAGTGCGGTGTTGCGACACGGTGTCTCGCAATGTATCTGCCACTGCCGCGGACGGTACAGCTCCGATGCCGAACCCGTTCAACGACCCGCCCGCCGCGCACTCGCCTACTGCCACTGCCTCCCCTACGCAACGGCCGCAACTCTCGTCCACGGCTATTGACGTGCTTTACAATCGCGCTGGGTAAGGCATTGTTATCCTTTGATGATTTACCATATTCAATGGGTAAATAATATTTTAAAAATGTATTTGAATTTTAAAATCCCAAGCTAAGGGCTTTATTGGCTGCAACACAGTTTTATACTATTGCGGTCAGCATAGTTTTACATGTGTAGCTTTGTTCCGATCGGATCAATTCAAATAGATTGATTATTTGAATTGATCCGACGCCTATTTATATTATTACCATATTCCATAACATTAATTACGTTCTGTCATGTGTTTCATCACATTCTCAGTTTTTTAAACAATATGGCTAAAATTATTAACCAAACCATCCTTTGATAGCTCATAACGTCTATATTCTGCATCTTTCATCTATCGCACTGACTGGTCAAGTATTTTTTAATGTTGATTGTATTCTCTTTATTTCAGAGGATACATGAAAAAGTTGACTGAGGAATGCTGCGGTTGCGACGAAGCTATTCGACTTCTGCAGTTTATGTGTTGGGAGAACGCTGGCTGGTCACGGATCGCATTAGCAGAGCTACTGTGGCAAATGGCATACGCTTACTGCCATGAGCTAAGGAGGCATTCGGACACACTCACTGCACTTTTACTAATGGAAGACAGTTGGCAGAACCACAGGATTCATAATGTTATCAAGGTATTGACTTAGTTCCTGATGCTAATCTTGCTTCACTTATATGTTAATTTTTTTATAATTTCTCTTTTACGACAACAGGGTACTTTAAATTAGGTTCTAATTTTAGAAATGGCACTCGGGCATTAAACACTCAAACATATTTTTATTAATTTTCAAAAGACAACCTTTATTCAAATCGATGCTTGAATTAGATACGACCTAACAGATTTTTATATTTTTGAAGTGAAAACTTCTTTAGCGGCGCTGGGTGGGTAAAAACTTTCAAACTCGCGTCAGGGTCACGTGACGTCGAAAAAGCGTAAGATCTTATTTAATTTTTATACATTGCTCGTAAAACAAGAGACGACAAAAGAACACACTTGCGGTCACGCGACGTATGACTCAAACAATTAAATAGTGTTGTGGCGACATGACGTGACGATGACGTGGCGACATGACGTGACGTGATGATGACGACGAAGCCAACGAAGACACAGACACATTCGCGCTTGCGCGAATGTGTCTGTGTCTTCGTTGGCTTCGTCGTTGTGTCACATTCGCGCTTGCGCGAATGTGACACAACGACATGACACAATCACAATGACACAGACACATTCGCGCTTGCGCGAATGTGTGCGCGAATGTGTCTGTGTCAGTGTGTCTTCGTTGTCTTCGTCGTTGTGTCACATTCGCGCTTGCGCGAATGTGACACATTGACATGACACAATCACGACTGTGGTTATATTTTTGAAGTGAAAACTTAAAAGTGAAAACACAACGTTAATATTGAAGTTTTCACTTCTGCCGGCACTCCCGGAGTGCTAGCTTTTTTTGTCTAGCGTACTTAACTCAAATGTAAGCTAAATAAGATTACGATCTAGCCCAGATAAAGCCTAATAGCACATGTTACCGGCTAATGGCCTAACAGATGTAAAAATTTTTGCAGGGTGTATCAGACGAGCGACCAGGCCTCCTAGAAACAGCCACCCGCGCTCGCTCTCACTACCAAAAGCGCGCGTACGCGTGCGTGAAGCTGGTCGTCAGCGTCATGTGCCGCGCGCCCGCCGCCGTGCGCGCCGTGCACGCGCAGCCCGACGCGCGCCGCCGCTGGAGGCAGCTGCTCGCCTGGCTGCAGGACGAACTCGACAGGGTCAGTCTTACGTCTTTATATGTAGAGCTCAGTATTCAATGACAACGTGATGTGACAACGCTTCAGGTAAGAGCATAGTGAGTATTCACTGAAAACGTTCTGAAGACCAACGTGATACGAGACGACGGGCGAGATTTGTGTTTGTTGATTATCCTGTGATTTAAGATTAGACTATGTCTTACGAATACAATTAATATATAAATTTTGTGCAGTACGGACCCACCGGCTACGGGTCATACGGATCGTGGTCACCTCCTGGGACTTCGAACGAAACTTCAAGTGGATACTTCCTAGAGCGCAGTAACTCAGCTAGGAAAACACTGGAGAAGTAAGTTTTTGTGTTTTAAGTTGTTGTGGTTGTACAGATTAATATTTCGTTAACTGTTGGTATTACTACCAATGGAACTGAAATTTAATGCTTTCTAACTAAACTTTTATAAGTAGACAATCCGAATCCTTATTCAATAATCTTCAATAACTACAATAGCGACGCCTTCTACACAGCACATCTGCATATAAGCCGCACCTATAAATAAAGGTTTTTATGTACCTGCAGAGCCTACCAGCTGTGTCCGGACGACGACGACGAAGAGGAAGAGGAGGAGGAAACTCCACGAGAGCGCGACGGCGCCGAGCGGGGCGACGCCGCCGAGGGGGGCGAAGGGGGCTCGCACGGCGACAGCGGCGGCGAGGAGGGGGGCTCGTCGCCGCCGCGCCGCCTGGCGCCGCCCGCCGCGCCCGACCCCGCGCCCGCGCTGTGAGCCGCCCCGACACAAGTATGTACGTACGATGCGAGGACGGCATGCTCCAGGCCGCCGCAGGTAGCGCGTGGAGCCGCGTGTGCATCTAGTCGCCGGGTCCGTCGCCGGGTCTCCGCTTAGTCGTAGTTTTTTTTCTGTGATGCTAAGGATATGTGTAGTTGGTTTTCGTTGGCGCTTACGTTAAGTATTAGGTCGGGCGACTCGCGGCTGCCCCGTTTTGTTTTCGGTTATTTATGTAATATAACGATTCGCTTTAAAAGTACCATAGTATTTATTTTTTCGAAGTAAGGTTTTATTCGTATTACGTTTTCGATGGAATAATTTATTCGACTTCGCGTAGCATGTAATTTAATATTTTATTATTATTAAGTGACTACATACGATTATACCTCCTGTACCTATGACCTGACTGTACTTTTTATAAACTATTATCGTTTAAGTGTGATCTCAGGCGGAAGTTTTTACATTTTAAATTCAATAAAATTGGAAGTCTTCTTAGAATTATTTTAAATTATTAATTATTACATGCCGTTTTTAGTATATTAATAAACGACCTGTGCAAAGTAACAAATCTTTGAGAAATCAAGTCATTTAAAAAAAGTTATAACTGTTTTTGTCCTTTCATCAATGAATCGTGCTTTGAAGTGCAGTTCGGCTGATATAACTATGTCGCTCCTGATGCAAACTATTTAACCGCGTATTATTTTATATATTTTAATAGTTTTTACATTTGCGAATAGTGTACAAACAATGTAATTTCTAACAGTAAATATTATATGATTTTAAGTTGCATTGATATATTAATGTAACAGGTTTGTAGACTGCTGAAATTTGATCACATAATATATAATTTTATGCATTTTCCCAGTTTTAGGATTTAGAAGTTATAGTCTTTTTAATATTTGGATTTTGATACTCACATTTTACATTAAATTATGTAATATCAACTAAAATTATAAACCAAATGTTGTTAGAATATTTTATTGTTATGAATCGTATTGGCTGCGGCTTAGGTACATTGAATTGAATTAACCTTATTGCTCTAAGGCCGGTTCCAGATTTTAATTCCAGATTATCTATTTGCATTTTATCGCAACATTCAAATATGTAGGGATAACATAAAATGCATTTTGACTGCAGCCTATTGTGGGTTTGATCTTATGCTGATATTTTACAAATAATTTGCAATGTAATAAATGCTTTTATCTTAAATTTAGTTTGTCATAGACATCAAATTATTTATTTTGATGATTTATTAGAGACTTGATATTGGTACCTCTTTGCCTATTCATTAAAATAATGATATGCGCTGTTTAATATTCACTAATTTCGATAAATAATTTTTGGTACTTTTAGCAATTAAGAAATTAGTTTTAAAATCACAAACATAACAATTTATAAATATTACATAATAACATAAGAGATGACGACGAAGCTTTGTTTACTAAAATATTGTTAAAACTCAAAGAAACCAAAGCTTAGTCTGAAATTAATTGAGAAACGTAAAGTCGTCTAATTATAAAAACATTATTATGGTTAAAAACACATTATTCTATAAGATAAATATACTTATAAAATTACTAAAATATTATCAGAATGCAGACTAAATTCTGAGATAAATAATTTAACTAAATAAATTCATTACGCCTTTGGGTATGTTTGTTTATTAATGCTATCTAGCGCTATGCCTCTTTGTAATATAATGTAGATCACATCACTGAATGGTATTGTTTATATGCTCATTGTTGGGCATCCGTTTTTATACATTATATAACATATGGCCACGTTGTTTGTTGGCCTAAATTAATGACTTTGACTTGAATTTTTTCATTGGACTCTTATTACTATCATTATATAATTTTAGACGAGTAGTTTTAGGTATCAACAACTAGTCTGACAGGAAAATGTTGCCACTTCGTCAATGTTCTGATTTGTAAAAAAC
Organism: Ecliptopera silaceata; assembly: GCA_932527185.1. Lineage (NCBI taxonomy): Eukaryota > Metazoa > Arthropoda > Insecta > Lepidoptera > Geometridae > Ecliptopera > Ecliptopera silaceata. The sequence goes on along the minus strand of OW052193.1, from coordinate 5,292,440 downwards.
GTTATTTATTTTTTTATGTAACATTATTATTGTAAATTGTTTTTCATTGTAGAGAACTCAAATGTTATATTGAGCAGGCTATCAGGCGATGCGCATTGTCATCAATGATTAACTGTCTACTTTCCTATGTCATTTATAGTGATTCAATATTTTCAAATAGTACAGTATAAACCTTTACTACTTCTGTATATAGCACCAAAATATAGCACCAAGCAAAACCACCGTGATTTCTGTGAATATTTTGTTAATAATTTTGTAATCGTTTTAGATTGTTTTGTGTGTGGGGTCTTGTAGACCGTGTGCCTTAGTTTTTATTTGCTCAAAGCTTACACCTGATAGTCTGTACATTTATTACCTACTAGCTGTACCCGCCGCGACTTCGTCCGCGTGCCGTTTTAAGAGATTTTGCGATAACCCATTACCATTACTATCTTCTTATGAAAGAAATTGACGGTAAAATGCAGTCTAAGAAGGAAAACTTAGTACTTATTGGTACTTATTATTAAAACCGGGCAAGTGCGCACGAAGATTTTCGTACCGTAGGTATCTATGACCCGTTGTCCTTATCAATATCGAGCCCCCTTGAATATTAATTATGCGTGATAGTTAGAGAATTTAAAATAGACAGAAATTAAACACTCAGTAATACGATCTAGTTTTACCCTTTGGTTACCGAACCCTAAAAACCCAATAACGTAAACTACTAAAACATAAGTAATCAAAACTCACTAAATTACCGTTACCGTAAGTAAATAAATCAGGCCAAGTGCGACTCGGACTCGCCCGCTATAAGTTCCTTACCATACCTATGTAAACGATTAAGAAAAAAACATGTTTTTGTACCTATGCGAACCCTCTAAGCATGTTCTGTTTTTAAGTATTTGATAACTATGCCATAGCCGATGATTTTGCAAGGGTCCGGTTAATGTACAACCATGGAAAGCACGACCCGGAATGTACGACCACGAAAAGCACAGCCAGGAATACGCAACCAGGAATTCGCAGCCAAAATGTACATGAAATCCGTGCTGCGCATTCCCGACATGTGTTGGGAATGTCCAACCACGGAATGTACAGCCGTGGAAAACACGACCATGGAATTGGCGACCATTGCTCTGATTGGTCTAAACTAAAGCCTAGTCTATGCTTCGTTTAGATGAAACCAAAGATTAAAATGTTACTATCCCATTTTGATAAAGATAAACTGCACAGATTATAATATGAAAAGAAAACAATCCAATTCAATAATTGTTGTCTGGCAAATGGTTAAACGCAAGTAGGTTCTGGCGCGGTTTTCCATATCAAACTAACGCTCGTCGCTTCGCTCCTCGCACCTACTGTGACGCATCACACATGAAAAAAAATAAGTTTAAAAATAATATTTTGACAGTGGCATAGTTAGCTACTTGTACATGATCGGCTAAACGAAAAATTCGAGTAAGTGCAAACGAAGCATATGCTATGACGTCATTTGGCATCAAATTCCCAACATGTGTCGGGAATGTACAACCATGGAAAACACAGCCACGGAATGCACAGCCCGGAATTGGATGCCAAAATGGTCACCGATTCCGGGCTGTACATTCCGTGGCTGTGTTTTCCTTGGTTGTGTAATCACGGCACCCATGATTGTGGTGATTTCCATACTCTTTACCTTAGGTTAAAATAAGACCCAATCAGTTTTTTTTAATTACTTAAGAATGCCTAGAGAATGTTTCTTCGAATTACTGGAATTAGTTAAAAATAGTAAGTATTTCAATTTCATTTATAAAATCCTCCACATTTATATCATCCATTATAAATAACCGTTTAGAAATTAGCCTCCTTCTTGTCACCGCACTATGAACGCACTGAACTGAACACGTGGGGTTGCGACGTTGCCGTCCTGCTGTCGAACGTTCGCGGTACGGACGCCGCACTGTTTCCGCACCGTGCATTTTGTATGAAAACAAACGACCGTCCGTCCTTACGCCGTACGACGAACGCACCGCTTCGGCACTGCAGCGGTCCGATACGAAACGCATAAATTGAAAGAGCCCTAAGAGCGTTTTCACATTATCCGATCTGATATCGGTGTCGGACGCCGATCCGATATCGGGGTAGGTAAAATGTATGAAATATGTACCTCCGATATCCGATATCGGTGTCGGACGCCGATCCGATATCGGAGGTACATATTTCATACATCTTACTTACCCCGATATCGGATCAGCGTCCGACACCGATATCGGATCGGATAGTGTGGAAACGCTCTTAGAGTGAGAGTGAGAGCGTTATCTCATTATCCGATAGGGCGTCCGATGGTACCGCCAGCATATCGGTGCCGTCTCCGATATCCGATATCGGGACGGACAATATGAAATACAGGTACATTTTTCATACATTTTACTTACCCCGATATCGGATCAGCGTCCGACACCGATATCGGATCGGATAATGTGAAAACGCTCTGACTCTCAAACTTGATTGAAATCGTTCATAAAAAACGCTACTACAAACTTCCTTTTTGCAATATTTGGTGTAAAATCAAGTCATTAATGTGCGTCTCAATTTTCATTGACTTTCGTCGATAAATAACGTTACAGAAAACTTCCCTCATTTTATTGCATTCATTAGAGTAAAATTGTAACAGAGCGCCTCTTAATAATTTGATTAATAACGTTACAACACACTTGCCCCCTTTCCCACGGAGGAATTTTAAAATATTATTATGTAAATATATATATATTTTATAAAATATTATTATATTAAAAAAACAAACCATCTAGGTAAATTATGTTTTTGTATGAGACTATGCGCCCCTTGATTAAAATATACTTACGACTATACAGTATTTACAAAATGTACATTGTCATATAAAATACACAAGAAACAGTTGAGCTATCTACAGACCGTTGCAAACGATCTATAGATAGTTCAACTGATCCAAATCAGTACCAATCGGAAGCGTACCCAAGACACTGGCTGCATTGCCGCGCTGAATAACAATGCTGATACGTTGGGCCAGATACTCACCAGCCCTCGGGTCTTGGGTACGCTTCCGATTGGTACTGATTTGGATCAGTTGAACTATCTATAGATCGTTTGCAACGGTCTGTAGATAGCTCAACTGTTTCTTATGTATTTTATATGACAATGCACATTTTGTAAATACTGTATATTATTATGTATAGTCGTAAGTTTGTTTGCAGACAAGAGCGTAGCTCTTTAATAAGAAGAAGAAGTTTGTTTGTGAATAAAGTTATTAATTGGTAGGTTGGTAGGTTGCGGTAACTGGGTACGCAACCATAAATAAGTCAATATAACTCAATTCAACGAAACTATTGCTAATACCGATCGACTTACCTATAACACATTGCAAAAACGCACCGATAGCGCGTTCTAGGATTACGCCACGCGTGACAGCGCCATCTCTACTCGAAATCGTATACTAAATCGAAATTTTAAACTTTACTTACTCAATTTTAGGAAAATGGGGATGATTTTGCAAAATCTAAAAATGCAGATCCATTTTATTTCGCGTCAACATTATGCGTACCAAGTTTCAAGTCAATCGGTTCACGGGATAAGATTCTGCATACAAACTTCAAAGCCTTATTTTAGGGCTCCGGAGCGTTATTTCCAAAATTCCTGCCTTAGTACGCCACACAGTCACTCCAGGAACACGCCTTCCAAATTTCAAGTCTCTAGGACCAGCGGTTTGGGCTGTGGCTCGTACGTCAGCCGTCAGTCAGTCAGGACTTTGATTCTTATTAATGAGATTTAGATGCTAAATCATTAAATATTTTCACCTTATAATTTAACAAGTTCGAAATTAAATATAGCTTTGCGGAGTGTTAATGAGCTAAATAAAATACATGTCACTACCGCCATTTACATTAAACTTCAAATAATACTTCTGTACAAAACTAAAAGTGATCATATTGTTTTGTAAAATAGAGATTAAAATCACAACTCACAAAAACATTGGTAGAGAATACAGGAATGATTATTGTGAATAAAAACCCTGGTCGATTAACCATTGACTGTTGTTATGTATTACCAAAGATGGAGTAGTTAGAGGAACCTTTCCATAATGTAAATTTATGATTGACTATTTTGTATCTTTTATAAATTGCAAAAAAAACAATGATATCGTGTATGCAGGAACGATAAATTGGATTAGGGATTAGATAGAAGAAGGATGGTAAGATTATAAATTTGTAAATGAAATGAGGGTAGTCAACAGTGGGTCAAAATACGAGTTCAATAAATATATTAGAGAAACGAAAGCCGAACCAGAAGGTGCTGCTTTGTAAACTCGTATTTTGCCTCGTGACAGGGACTTGACATGAATTTGATATTTGAAGGACAGGTCCTCAGCTTGTGATTTTTACTTACATATACCGTTATAAGTAACAAGTAAACTATTAAACAGTATGTTTATTTGATCACCTTTGTAGCATTACCTTTAAGTATGGACAAATAAAAAACAACAGTTTTGTATAACGTTTCTATGACAAAAATACCACATGGCAATTGACATTATATGTTAATGCTAATTATGTAGCATCCAAACAGATTATAAAATAGGTAACTAAATCGATAATAAAAATGTAAAATGAAATATACTCGTTTTATTTAAGTGTGCGATAGGACTGCGATTTTCAATAAATTGCCCTTGCTTCTAGAGTTATAATAAAAAGACATACTTAATAAGAAAAGTATAAAATTGGCTGATTAGGTTTATTCAGAATGTTTTTTGTCAAAACATTAATTTGCTCGGTCGGGTGATTAGTGAACTCAGTGATAATTATGTTTACTTTTTAATTATTTAACTTGTGCGTACGATACATATCTGACCTGTGACCTAGCGCATCATAATATCGATAAACGTTTTATACATATTTGCTTATTGTATTAAAATCCAGTTACCGGAATATATCCGAAGAGTTCGTAGTCTTTACTTCGAAATGGAGAAATATATTTGTGTGAAAGATCTTGAAGAGACTGCGACTGCAGTTTTGCCAAGAACTACTCGAGACTATTACATAAGCGGGGCAACTGATGAACAAACGCTATCAGAAAACAAGCTAGCTTTTCAAAGGTAATTAATTATATATTTACTAAACTGCTAAGTTATCTGCTCTCTATTTTTCTTGATGCTAATAGTCTTCGCGCAATTCAATAAACTATTATATTAAATTAAATAGTTAGGTACCACATTTTTATGATTGATACTTATTTACGAAGTAATAAATCGGTTGCAGGTTACGCATTCGTCCAAAATGTCTCGTAGGTGTTACGGGCTGCGACCTACGTACACACATACTGGGAAACGAGGTATCCATGCCATTAGGGTTGTCGCCAACTGCAATGCAAAGGATGGCCCATCCTGATGGTGAATTGGCCAGTGCTAGAGGTAAACTTATATAAAACCGGTTTATATTTCCATTAGCTATGTTGGCATCAAAATTCATGCAAGCATATATCTCTAGGCTCTGACAGAATACCAGTGTTGCACTTACCTAGGTAACGTCGTGCACGTATGCTGAGTCCGAGACCTAATTAACCCACTTTTGTTTAGATATTACCTGTTATTGTTGTACCTATATACCTATGGGTTAATAAACGTTTTTTCTTTCTATCTTTCATGTTTTGTAATAAAAACGATTTGAAACTTACAGCCGCTCAAGCTGAAGGAACAATCTTCACTTTAAGCACAATTTCCACGAGTTCTATAGAAGAAGTTGCTGAAGCAGCACCAGATGCAATCAAATGGTTCCAGCTCTACATTTATAAAGATCGGTAAGGATTGCTATTTATTCATCTTCTTAATAATGAAAGCTTTTAATTACCGTTTTATTAGTGTATTAGTAGCCTGCACGAAAATAATAAATCGATTTAACGTTTATTTTCAGTGAAGTTACCAAGAGCCTAGTGCAACGAGCTGAAAAGGCCGGTTTCAAAGCAATAGCACTAACAGTCGACACTCCCATGTTTGGCCTGCGAAGAGCCGATGTTCGTAACAAATTCACTCTGCCGCCGCATTTGAAGTAGGTCTATTTAGTTTTCATTCGTCTTACATGCAGCCCGTAACCCCCGTATCAAATTGCTTGAGATACTTCTAGCCAAAGTCTCTTCGTTCAATACATTCAAAAACATCCTACATTAATAACCTGTATTTTGTTTTATTTTTTGTTGCGATTTCCAACAATATGACAATAATTTTGTTATTTTGTAGATTAGCTAACTTTTCGGGCCACCTATCAACAAAGATTCAAAGTACCGGCGAAGGAAGTGGGTTGAATAACTACGTGCAGAACTTATTTGACAAAAACTTAACATGGGATGAGGTGAAATGGTTGAAGAGGTGAGGTTCGATACAAGACCAAATACTAGGGTATCAAAATCGATATTACTGTATTTTTCATTTGTTTCAGTATCACGAAGTTACCTATCATAGCTAAAGGAATACTTCGCGGTGATGACGCATTAAAAGCTGTAGAAGCTGGTTGTTCAGCCATTCTGGTGTCCAATCACGGAGCTAGACAACTCGATAGCGTCCCTGCAACGGTATGTACTTTCAATTTTATGAACTACCGTTTTTTTTTAAATTCTGATCATTCGCGATCGATCCTCATAATCTATCGACCTCTAAATGTAGTTAGGTATCTTAAGTTATTGTTTTTGAATCGTAAAATTGTAATGGTATTTAATTATTTTTTATGATTACAGATTGAAGTTCTACCCGAGATTATTGATGCCGTTAAAAACCACAATATCGATGTTTATTTGGATGGTGGGGTCACAACGGGCAATGACGTTTACAAAGCTTTAGCACTCGGAGCTAAAATGGCAAGTGTTACTAAAAGAAACGCTTGAGTCCTTCAATTATAGAATTATGATTTGATTGTATCATTTAAAATCGCCCTGTTCTAGTTCCTACAGTTTTTTTGTATGATCCTTCTTACAAATAATTAGATTTTAATATCCTACCAATTACTAAAACTGCACGTACTCTTTTGAAGTTCATTGCGAAGCGCATTTACAACGGGCCCATACCTACCTCTTAAGTTGTAAATCAATCAATTTATTAAATATTCAAAAATATATTCTAGGTCTTTGTCGGGCGTCCAGTTTTATGGGGCTTAGCCGTAGGAGGTCAAGCTGGAGTTCAGAAAATGCTCAATATATTCCGAACTGAACTGGAATACACCTTTCAAATAGCAGGTACGTGAATAAATAACTTTTTCCCATGGAATTGTTAAATATCACTAACAGATAATAACTAACTAGAAATAAATAAATAAATAAATGCTGGACATTCCACACAACATCATCTAGCCCCAAGCTAAGCAGAGCTTGTGTTATGGGTACTAGAAGACTGACATACTTAATACAATACATTACATAGATAGATATTTTTTTATTATACATATAAAATACACAAAACACCTATAAGTATAAATGATAGTTCAACGTCCATTAAATCTACTGTTTATTCGTTACAGCGAGATTAATACCTACTGTTTCTAAAACATAACCGTTAGTAGCAGTCGCTAGTTACGTAACAATTACAAATCACTAAAATTATTTATGCTAATTTGAGATTAGGTGACGGAGAAGTATATCAATTAATAATATGCAATACGTAGTAATTTTTTTTGTTCCAGGAACTCCATTAATCTCTGATATTACCAAGGACATGGTTCGCCACGAATCTACCTACAGCAAATTGTGATGTAATATATTTTTTTAATAAATCTTTAATATTTATTTTGTACAAATTATAACTTCTGCTGACATTACTTTTATCAGAAAATATTTTCTTTGATGGTGTATTAAATTATGGATATTTTAAATATACCTACTTTTGATTTTGAACTTGGATCTTCGAACTAACTACCATAATAATTAAGAAACTCGCGATCAATACCTCTACCATGAGTTGTCACAGTAAAATCGCCTGACTTACTACAGTAGTTACGTAAATATTAGTATTTTAGAACCCAACTATCCGCTAGAGACGCTGTACAAATCTTCATACATTTTTTTAACTACAGACGCAAGCGAGTATAGATTGTAAAAACTTATGGTAGAGCTACAGAATCATAGTCATTACTGCTTACCCTAATGTCCCTATTGTTATTTTTCGGACATTTCGAGTACATTACCAAACTACAATTCTTGATTTCTGGGCCTCATAACTCATCTCAAAATTGGCATATATTTTTTTATTTCAATAACAGCTTTCTATACAAATTATAAAGAACCACAGGAGTCATATAAGTTTCTCGAGGCCACATCGTCTTCGATATTTTCTGTAAAAAAATTGAATTATTTAGCATTTTATTTGAATTGATACAGCGCTACTTTCTCTTTGGAAGGAAATATACCTTGAAGTCGCAGCCGTATAAGTTGATTCCCATCTTCAGTTTTTTCACAGTTTGTTTTAGAAATTCATCTTTTGTCAGTTTATGTTTCAAGACTTCTGTATTGTCGCATGTTTTGCAGGAGGTTGCTACAGTAGTCTCACTGCGATCATTAATTTTGTTTTTCATCCAATTGTTATTCAAAACTGCATCTCTTTTTTTCATGTAACTCATAAAACTGTATGTATTTGGCCGCTTGATTTTAACGACCGAGTTTTCTGTAGGACTTTCTGAACTTTGAGAACTAGTAGATTCTTTCTTGTTGAAAATATTTTTTACTGTTTTAACAAATGTTGTACAGGATTCATTGATGGCGCCAAAAAGTCTTGCACTAAGTGAACGATTTTTTATGTCATTTTTCTTTTGGATTGGTTTTTTAGCATTTTGTCTCTTCTTTTTCAAGTCTTTAAATTTATTTCGTTTGGCTTGTGATTCTGATACTTTGTTTGAAGTTACAGTTGCTTCTGTATAATTTACAGTGCTTTGTTTTGGTGTCGAAGCAAATATTGGGCTGAAACTTTGTAATGTTCTTGTGTATTTTTCATTTCTGTTCATATTTGATATTGTGTTGTAGAAAGTCGTATTGTTCGGTTGAGTATCATCGTTGTTTAGTTGTGTGTCATTTTTGTGTATTTTAAAAGATTTTGTTATATCTTTCTGCTTTGGGACGTGAAAATTCTCGTTTTCTAAGAATGTAAACGAAAATTCCCTTTCGATATTACACTGAAACTCCTTTTTATTTCTGGTCGTTTCCATCATTTGATTTGCAACGTTTGTACTTTTATTTATCAATCTGTTTGACTTGCTTATTTGTTTACTTCCACATGCAAACCTCTGCACTCTCGATGGCCGTTTACTTCTATTTATCGTATCAAGAATAGATTTAGATTCTGCTCTTTTCACATGTTCTAACTCATTCTGTTTCCAATTATAAATTTCTTTCATAACATTTTGTATTAAAACTTTCGTTTCTTCAAATTCAGTTTCTGTATTTGCATTTTGAAGGGAAGATTTTTTTTCGCAGTTTTCTTTGACTGGTTGAGTTACATGCGTATCAGTCTCAACCATAGTTTGACGCAGTTCACTTCCTGTAAATTGAATTATTAAAATATATAATTCAAGGAATAACAATCAAAACGTAACCTTCGACTAACCTTTTGCACTGGAGCTGATGTGATTCAAAATAACAATTGCCTTTTGACCCAACTGTAAAAATGATAATATTTTACGATCAAACCACACGAATGTATTGCGTGAAGATAGTAAATTTTAAAAACATTAAATTATTAGACATTTTAATAGGTAAGATTTTTTTCAGTCATAGGTACCTACTTTGTACACAAGAAACTAACTACCTAGTACCTACCTGAGAGTTCGGTCCATACAAACGTAGGAAATCTCGCAAGTCTGCCAACACATTAGTTTTTTGAATAAGTGCTCTTGATATTTCTGTATTTTGCACTACAGTTGCCAAAAGTTGCAAACATTTATCGTAATGGAGCAATTCTCTGAAAGAAATGAATAGTTTCATACTTTCGAAGAGTGGAATTTTCGTTTTGTTGGAAAGTTCAAAACCTGGTAAAGATGTTGAAGCCATTGCATTCGAGGAACAGCTGATTATTCCTGCTATGATTCTGCATTAAACTTTGGAGTACCAGAAGTATGTCAAGGTTCACTTGGCTGCATTTTTGAACACACTGAAAAAAAAACACGTTGGAGTAGGTAAATAAGGGTCTCCTCCGACTAACTTCATGTACATAAGGAATAATCGTATATTACCACTGGAACTAGATGTGAACAATAGGTTTGGTTCGTTTCACATCCACTGCACGCCACATTCAGGCACTGACAGAGAGATTTCCACGTATCATAATACTGGAACAAAAACTCAATTTTGAAATATACGAAGATATTATTATCTTATGATTATGGACTTGTGTCATCTTACCAGCATGCATTCAGTGAACATTTCACACATAACAGCTAAACAGCCGCTAACTCTAGTCATATTCCGAGCGTAATTAGCAAGAGATTTCTTCCTTGCGTCATCCTCCGCGTCAATGTACAGCAATGCCGAAAGAAAGTTCAAAGCTTCAGAAGATTTTCGCGGTAGGCCCGATGATAATACGTTGTGTATTTTATCATACACTGCGTTGCTTTTTATAATGACATCGATGTTAGCGCCTTTCTAAAATAAAAATTATTTGTGCATTTTTTTTTTTTTCAAAATACATATGTAGCTAACTGCATATTCGTACATCGTTTATGTAACCTACTGAAGGTTAGGAACCTAGTTAGACAGTATTTGGAGGCATCGTACTGAATAGACTTCAGTGGACTTTAGAGTACCTAGCTTCAACTTACATTGAACATCAAATATGCAGATAAGGCTGAGAATACTTTTAGTTGCAAGGTGATATCATTGGTCGTGTTCAAAAGCTCCAGTAATCTATCTAAGTTCAATTTTCTGGCGCAAGTTGACGACGTCGTAATTCCCTGCAAATAAAACATTTAGGAACCTTTATTTCAGACGCACTCTCTCCTAGCGGCCGGCGGTTAGTATTTGAATCTCGATTCAGAGTTCATTGCGGAATCGAGATACTGGTAACTTATACTGCTTGGTTTTAGATAGTGGAACATCAATCATCGCTTACAGTTTTATCGGATGCGATGGAGTGATTTAAACTAAAGTTATTCTTGCAGGAAATTAAAAAAGAAGTAAGTAAACCAACCTTCACAATAAAACTTTGTTTTGTGATACTTCGCGGTTTGTGCAAAAAGGAATAAATATCTCGGTGATCAGACATCTACAAAGAGTTTAATACTGTTTTAAACTAGACTAAAGTGGATTCAGAGAACTAAATAAAAACCTTGCATATAACTATTTTCTATTCTAAAATTGCCGCCAAATCAAAAACCACAGACTAGAAAAAAAAAGTTATCTACATTTAAAACAAGCAAAAATGTGGATCACAGACTAATATGATATTGATGTATGTGTACTAAAAAGACATTGAGCACATTTCTTTCTCTCCTTCATACCTTGTGTCGTGTCATACATAACATGTAAGTCAATGTCACCAACCTAACCTAAAAATTGTTTGTTTTGTTTATAGTTTTGTATTCACGATAGCTCTTAACGTTTTCGGATTAATAAGGGTCAAACAAATTACATTCTCTCTGAAAGCTTATTATAATAGAATGGATATCGGGGAGCTTCTCTCATTTAAGGTAACATGACAAGAAGAATCAGATAGTGCATTATTAATTATTTCAAATTCTGCCTTTTGTTAAAAACATTCAAATGTTTTTAATAAAAGGCAGCCAGTTTCTTGTTCTAATTAGTAATTTTAAACCAGCCGGTTCCAACGCCGAAAAGACCAAATGATGACGATAGCGATGACTCCGACGCGGAGTCTTCCAGGGCGATGAAGATGCGTCGTCTCAGCAAACAGCCTAAAGGCGAGCATACTATGCAACAACTAAGCCAGTCTCTGGTCAAAGAACCCACCATAACTGATAAGGAACGTGAAGATATCCTCAGATATGTAGAGACCGAAGTAACTCAGGTACAACATTATCTAGAAAAGCATATCATGTAAATATTTCCTATCTGAGCATATACAATGAATCTCACATATTTTACAGGGTGAAGTTTTAGATGATGCTGCTGTAAAAAAACTGGTTCTTAACTTTGAGAAAAAAGCTCTGAAGAATCGTGAGATGAGAATTAAATTCCCCGATCAACCTGAAAAGTTTATGGATAGTGAACTTGATCTTCATGAAGCTTTACAGGTACATCAATTTTTATTTATTTATCTCATACTTGACTCTGCTATTTAGTAAAATTGCAATATCTAGGTAAAGTATTTAATTTTTTATTATTTCTAGGAATTGAGTGCAGTAGCCACAGTTCCCGATCAATATCCACTTCTCGTAGACTTGAAATGTGTGAACTCACTATTGGAGTTGCTCTCTCATGACAACACCGATATATCAACCAAAGTTGTGAACCTTTTACAGGTTTGTACAACATTTTTTTTGTTTAATATATAAACTGAAAATCTACTATGTATATGTGCATGGAGTGCTCGTCCAGAAACTCTTGCATTCCATTTTGTGTGCTACCTAGTTACATCATAACACTTTTCCTGTTTGTTATGTTTGGGAAGACTAACTTTTTGCCACTGGTGGTGAACTTTTAATTGATAATTGACCAACTAGTCAAGCAAATAGTTGTGCGACTCGTTGAGCAACCAGTTGTGCGACGTAGTTGTGCAGATGCACAACTAAAATAATATTTTAAAAAGCCATAGCCGATATCTACAGGGTTTTTTTTTGGGAAGGGGCATTTTGCTGATTTTGTTGGGGGTTGATTTTATATCTTGTTCCCTACTTTGTTATATTTTTGTAATAGTTACTTTACCCACAATTTTGTGAAATTGCAGGAATTTACAGATGTCGATATTCTACATGAAAGTGAGGATGGTGCCGAAGATTTGATCAATGCATTAGCGGATGCAGAAGCGCCAGCTTTACTTCTACACAACTTGGCTCGCCTTGACGAGCAAGTACCTGATGAAAGAGATGCTGTTCACAACACTCTTGGTACTCTTTAAAATAGTAATAAACTATGTATCTATGCGTTCCAAGTTTCGGCTCGGTAGCGTTTGGCAGAACGCGAATTTCTATATATGCGTTCACTAAATTGCTAAATAAAGTATCTGATATAAAAAAATAGGTAAAAATGTAGGTTATGGTGAAACAATTTGGGATAGTTTGGATAGGTCGGATAGTTTTAGAGCTAAAAACAAATCTTTGTTAGTATTAGTTTAGATTAGACAAAAAATGTTTAAACACAACCCTATTGTATTCTGTATTATTGAGCATAAAGTACAAATTCAATTACAGGTATTGTTGAAAACATCACAGAATTCAGACCCGAATTATGTTCAGATGTAGCCAAACAGGGCTTCATGCAATGGATACTGAAAAGACTGAAGGTAAAACAAGATTGTACTGGCATGGCATACTTTTTTTAATTGGCGTTTTGGACATGTTAATTTGTTCACTTGGATAGTTTTTTTAACCTGTATTTAAAGTACAAAACCAAATCTTACTTTCATAAAATTGATTAAACTATTTTCGCTACATCTGTTGAAGGTGGTTTCCACACATTACTATATTATGATATTTGTATCGCGGTTTAAAATTTTGATGTTTTCAGTTAAAAGTTCCTTTTGATGGAAACAAATTATATGCAACGGAGATTCTGTCAATACTGCTACAACATACTCCTGAGAACAGAAAACTATTGGGAGAACTAGATGGCATTGATGTACTTTTGCAACAACTTGCGGTAAGCAGATTGATTCTCTTGTCTTAAATCTTTAAAAATGTACTACTAGAAGTTAACTAGAACGATAAACTCTTTATTGTATCCAAAGAATATACAAAACACAAGTACCAAAACTAAACTAAAACTATGCATAATGTAATCATTTTATTGTACTTAATCGACGACCAATGTGCCGCAGCGGGCGAAGGTCCGCCTGCGATTCGGAGGTTGCGGGTTCGATTCCCGCCTTGGGATAAATGTTTGTCCGATCTGCAAATATTAGTATTTTATAAGTATAATAAAAAATATCAATGTAATGTATTGTATTAAGTATGTCAGTCTTCTAGTATATAACACAAGCTCTGCTTAACTTGGGGCTAGATGATGTTGTTAGGATTGTCCAGCATTATTTATTTATTTGATTTCAGTTCTATAAACGACACGACCCCGCCGGGGCTGAGGAGCAGGAAGCTATGGAGAATATGTTTGACTCGTTGTGCTGTGCGCTGATGGAGCCCGCGAATAGAGACCGCTTTCTGCGCGGAGAGGGATTGCAGCTCATGAATCTTATGCTGAGGTAATTTCTATAGTCAACTTTAAAAATACATAATATATGTTTAGGATTGATTAAACGACTTGACTTGAACAACAGTGTGAGGCCATTAGAGTTTTACTCGATACGATATCTACACTGTAGTTCAAGTTTTCACTTTGAATGTATAAAACACACTCAGATATAAGATCAATTTTATGCTATTTATTTTGCCTACATATCTTTTTTTCACTCTTTATTTTCAACTAAAACAGATGGTGTACAATAGTTTCAAACAAGTGTCACATAACTTCTTACACCGACTATTATATTATACTTTTTTAGAGAAAAGAAGATGTCTCGCAACGGTTCACTGAAAGTCCTCGACCACGCGCTGGCGGGGCCCGATGGTCGCGACAACTGCAACAAGTTTGTAGATATTCTCGGCCTCCGTACTGTCTTCCCGCTATTTATGAAGACGCCCAAACGGAAGAGAGTATTGACTGTGGATCAACATGAAGGTATTTTAGTAACATATTTAACTTACAAGTAGTAGGTACCTATGTGAATGTGAGTAAAGCCACATGTATTTTTCTTATAAATCGGTCTACTTATCTGTTCAAGTTTAATTTAGTTTATAAAATTTACTAAATCCACAACAAACACTTCATTGATAAGATCATTTAGCTTGCTAGTTTAGTGTGATCTAATAGCCCATTTGTTGCAAATCGAGTTTTGTGGTCACACTTGGATTTTTTTTCAGAGCATGTAGTGTCAATAATAGCTTCAATGCTGCGGAACTGCCAAGGCGGTCAAAGACAAAGGCTGCTCGCTAAATTCACGGAAAACGACCTCGAGAAAGTTGACAGGCTTTTAGAACTTCATTTCAAGTATATGGACAAAGTTGATCGCACTGAAAAAGAAATGGAAGTAAGTCTTTATTAATGTATAAAATCTATAGAAATTGCTTGCTAGTTTTTTTGAACGTTATCTAGCCACATTAAAATTACTGAAGTAGTCCATGAGACATGAATCCTTATGACATGTATTCGAACTGGCTTGTTAGGTTTATATAACTTTGTCATACTATTTTAGTACATTAATCAAAATACCTGTATTTTTTCAGCTAGAAGCCGAAGATTTGGATGATGATGCGCAGTATTTAAGACGGTTATCTGGAGGTCTATTCACGCTACAACTGATCGATCGAATCATTTTAGAAGTACGTAAAACTATACAGTTTATCCAATTTTTTTTTAATCACCTCAGTTTAGATTTCCTAACAAAGTTCATAAATGTTTTGTTTCAAGACTTTAGTAACAAGTTTATTTTAATACAGGTGTGTACCGCGGGACCTCTAGCAGTAAAACAGAGAGTACAACGAGTTCTATCTCTTCGCGGTGGATCTTTGAAGATTATTCGGCATGTGATGAGAGGTATGTGTACTTAATATGTATGTGGAATAAAGAGGTATAGATCAACAATTTTAAATGACGAGTGCATTTAATTTAAATATTTATGAGTACTATTTTGTTTTTTAGTACGATATTTCGCCTATGACAATAAAGATATTTTATTCTATGTTATTAGTTATGTATTTAATATTTGCAGAATACGCTGGTAACCTCGGAGACGCGGGTAGCGAAGAATGGCGCCAACAAGAACAACAGCATATATTACAACTCGTAGATAAGTTCTAATTCAATATATTTTCTTTGTAAATTATATTTTATTCCAATTAAATAAGTCATTGTGATTTTATACAGTTGTTTTATTTTATTTAACAGTTAATTACCCTGCGACTTAATTAGTTTCTATAAAAGTTAATATAACGAAATATTATCAAACAAAGTAATAATAGTCCAGAAACGAATATTTTTGTAGGTACCTACTTTTATTACTCATCAGACAATTTCTTGTAGGATAACTTAAGATTGTGGTAACAGAGTAAGCAAGGATAAAATAAGTCGATGATTCCCAAATTATTATTAGAAAATTAGCTTGATAGTAATAGTACCTATCCTAGACTTAATTAGAAACGTTAAATTCTATAAATCTATTACTTCACACCAAAGTTATATGGTTTATGTTCGTGTGTAAGCCAAACATGGATGCTCAGCGGCAAACATATTCACTGTACCCGGTATATATAACATCGTCTTAGATATCTTGGTACTAACCTAGTCAAGGTAATAAGTAGAGGATTCATAAAAGAAATACTAGAATAAACAGTACAATAACTTTATTGAATGAATATTAAAATAATGTCCAAATAACGTAACAATATAGGCAACATACACATACACAACAAGTTATAAACAACGCCAATGCAGTCATAGATTGCAACGCCACACGTGATTTATACTAAACTCAAACAATAAAATCTACTAAGGATTTGTGCTGGCTTTAAATACATCATCTTATTTAGTAGGTAACTTTTAAGTTAAATAAGTACTAATTTACAAACCCATAGTCCCGTATAATTAAGTTATTCGATGTGTTAGATACGAAATAAGGATTGTCTGTCTAATCTAATCTGTTTTCCGTGACTAAGCTTAGAATAACATATCAATTGTATAGAGTTAGCACATTTCTATGTATACTGAATTTCGAATTATAATAGATGCCACCAAAAAAAAACATCAGACAGTCACATCTAAAACACAAAACTGTGTGTGTATGGGGCGTCTAAACGGGCAATGTTTTGCGGCGATTTGTGGCTGCAATTATTGGCAAACATTGCCCAGCCATCAATAAAACATTTTATGGCTGAGCAATCAATTGCAGGCAACATGTTGCAATATGGCTGCAATAGTATGGCCTTTGATTCAGAACCCTTTAATAAGCCACACAATCCAGCAACAATGGCCGACGAATGTCAAAAAATATGTGGCTATAATGCCGGGCCATCCTTAAAATATTGCATAGTGTGGCTGGTATTGGTAGCAATGTTGCCGACCACAGTATTGCAGCCACAAATTGCCGTGAAGTGTGGCCCGTTTAGACGCCCCATAATAGAAAGACGAAATATTGACGAATCATACAATATTGTCGAAATAACTAGGCCCTTTTATCACGACTCGATCTAGTGACATATTTAAGTGCCAACGGATTTTCTTTACACGTGCGTAAGTATAATCCTTATAACAAAAGCGTTGCAAGTTATCAGCGAATTAACCGTGAAAACATAACAAACAGACATATTCGCATTTGTGTGAGTTCTTTGCAATTGCTGTAAATATCACTAACACCTGTATCACATTGGGAACACGTCAAGTAATATGGTATTCCGTTTATAATGTAAAACTAATATTGAATACACATGGTCACTTCTAAGTACCAAACAATTAGCAATAAGTGCAATAAAAAAAGAGCTCATTTTATACATTTAGAGCTAGACCATGTGCGTTTCTAAATTCTAGATTAAAATGAGTAACACTATCCAAATTGTAAAGGTTAACAGCTACAAAAACAGTATTTAGACAGTTGTAAGCTAGCCAGTGTGAGGTCAAAGAGACTGCTGTGAAAAAAAATAAAAAAAAAATTTTTAGGCGCTTATTTTGCGCCTACAACGCTCTGCAAATTGGACAGTGTACTCACTTAACTTAGCATAGATGTGCTTCACAGAAATAATTTGAATTATCACATAATTAATAAATTCACTGAATAATGAAGTCTTTTTCGTTATGATACTGCATCCATGATTATGTTTACAACTGCACATATGAATGTACATACTATAAGAATTGTAAAATGTATAATAAAAAGAGTTATAAACTAAGAATGGTTATAAAATGTATACATTCTCAACTGTTCTATAAAATACTTGGATAAATGCAAATTACTAATTATATTCATTGTGGTAACATGTTAATTTCATCAAATTGTTGTTATAACGCAAATGCACACAGTTTTAATAGAATACAAAATTAAAACTAGCTTCTACTTTTTTGCGACAAAATACAATAAAATATCAAAGTCAAATACATAGGAAAGATTTGATTGTTTTTTGTTTTCCTTCGAAACTACAGGACCGATTTTAAAACATTTTTCACCGTTAGAAAGTAACATTTTTACTGAGTAACATAGGCTATATTAAGTTTATATTTTTTGGCTACCGATGTGAAGCCGGGTCATGATGCTACTTCTATTTGGTTCACTGGTTACAAATATGTAAAATTTTAGCTGCCTGCATTTGCATTAGAACTTTATAATAAATCTTGTAATTACTACTTGTAAAATACTCTTTAATACGAGTATCGCTGGAATGCTAATAGTCCCGAGTCTTTTAGTACGAGCCTATGTCTAACCGATTCTAAGTTATATCTATAGTTTTTTTTAAATCTCGAAGTACACTACGTAAGGCAACCCTGACTACTATAACAATCTATTATCGAATTTGTAAGTAGTGGAGCGCAGCAAAGCGTATAAACTAAACTTAGTATCTTGAAGCAACATCATTATACAGAGAAACATAATTTTGTTCCGATTTGATAAAGAAAACTCATATTTTAGTATGAACCTGACTGTCTTGCTAAAGGTTTTTATAAAAGGTAAGGAAAGGTAAGTAAGAGGGTTCTTTACCATTCATGGTAAAAACTCTCTACTCGAGGTTAACCTCGACGTTGTGTCAAGTATTTGTTTTGTGTATAATTTATTTTCTATGTAACTGCATGTGTATTTTCTATTGGTTCAATATACAAACTTAACTGTGCTCCACATTAATAGGCTGTGTCCTAACTTCTGGTAATCCAATTATATAGGACCCAACCTACTTGCTCAGAAAAGACGGAAACATCGTCAGAAAAGAGATGCTGTTTCGAAAAATCAACTGTATGTCTACACAAGTCGGTTTAAATTCGCATGCATACGTGTATATAATATAAAAGTATTCAATGTGCGAATATTTCCGTCTGATCTGAACCAGGTATACTTACTACGAAAACAAGTGAGAGTTTAAGACACAGAAGGCATTTCTGAATGTGCGATGGCTAGCACTCCTTATTCATCATTTTAGTGAAAGCTTTGGGAATGTCCTCGTTTGTTTTAGAGATGTTAGTACCGCCGAGTAGTGTTGGCGCTGGTATTGAGCCGGTTTGAATGCCGTAAGCTGTCTTCAGAAGGTCGTAGTTGATTTTCTCAGTGACGACAGAGTCTTTTCTGCGGGTAGAAGTATATTGTTATTTGTGGGAATGCTAATGAAAGGTTCTGTATTATTTTAGCGAGAATTTTGACTTGATTTGAATAGGACTGTACTTTTTAGGTTAACATTTAAATTACTAAGAATACATGTTTGAACATATTTGTATTTGGCGCGTCTTGGGAAATACCTTTGACCAGCAGTAGACTGATTATAGATTAATGATGATAATGATGACAAATTTTTGTGTAGAAAAAATAAACATAAGGTTTGAAAAGACGCGATTTAGAAGCTGCAGGAGGAAGATAGTAAATAATAAAAGTAAACTTACTTGTAATCTGCGTGAGTGGTGACGAAATTCCTCATCCAAGAGGCCATGGTAGAGATTTCTCCAGACGCGCGCCGTTGGATTAGTTTCAGGTATTGCTGCACCGAACAATGTGTGTCGGCGTCCACGTCCATACCGGACAGATAAGATTCTATTAGAGGGATTAAACCGGGAAAGACGCCGTCCTGGAAATAAATAAGAGTCCAGATTGGTAAACTTGACTGTGTGTATCTGGTAGAAAAGCAGTTGGCGTTGAACGTTTTTGAGGTGATAACATTTTCTATGTTAGCACCTAAACTTTGACAGCTGTAAGTCATTTAGCCAACGTTTGACTATTTGAGATAACTAACGAATGACAGTTTCTTCAAATCAAGTTAATTCCATTACTCAATGCTCTTATCTTATAAGTTGTTTGGGGACAAATAAAGATTTATCTTATCTTATCTTATCTTAATCTTATCAATAAGTTGAAGACGATGATGCAACCGGATTACATTTATAATAATAATAGCTTTCGTCTAAATGTTCTAAACAGTTTTTCAAATGCCGTGGTATCGAAGTAGAAAATGATTAAATCAGTAAATAAAACTTTCGACTTATAGGATAATAGTCATTTGCAACTGCGCCAGTTTTTTACTTGAATGATAGAAAATATTGGCGCAGTCAGTTGGGATACAGACCTTTCCATTGACAATCTCGTCGATAGTCATCTCGGCGTATTCCTCAGACGCGTCTGTGGCTAGCGGCGCAACACTGCTGGGCGCGCCGACGTCTCGCCTCCACCAAAACTTTTGACCCAAGCAAGCGTTTCTACGTTGCGCGCGTTGCATGTTTTCATCCACCTATAAAAGTCCAGATTATATAAAGCAGAACCAAGAAAATTTGGTATCGATTCCAACTTTTCTTTGGTAGGAAGCGCATTTGAGATCAAGTTTGGTTCAGATTATAAAGTTGGAGTAAGACCAGAGAGGGGTGAGTACGAATGAATGTGACAACTGTATACGTATCATAATGTTAGCACATTTATTTAAGACACACTGCGCGGTGGGGCTGCAAAGTTCAACAGTCAAGCTATCGTCAACGCGTAGTGTCACTCGAATACGCCACCATTTATTTCGATACGTTTGCGTTTGTCAATTTAAACATTTATTCGTGCTCGGGCATCTGTTCTGCTTGATTATAAACTACTTATTATAATTGCGTAAAATTAACAACGATTTTATTGAACAACTACAAATTCCAACACTGTGATGTACATAAGCGAAAGCATACATATTCCCATTTATTAATCTATGTCTGCAGACTTATATTTACAGCAGTTGTATAATTATTGAATAGGTAATTCACGACACTTCACAAGACAGTTTGTTTAAACAAAATGCTTTATGCTAATTATAAGTTATTGATATTTTATCACAAAACTGTTTTATGGTTTGTAAAATAATGAATGATGGAGGAAGTTATAAAACTAATGACTTGTTTGTAGTTGTACAAATTATTACCTTGTTGATACTAAATCAATGGGCACATGAACAATGGATCATATTTTCACAGGAAGTGTTTTGCGTTTAAATACATTTTGAGTTTTGATTGTATTCCAAATAATGCCGACTGTTCTGCGTAGCTAAAGTATTTTTTGAATGATTTGAACTATAGTAAGCGCGGCTGCGTTGGTATTAACTTTGTCATCCATGCTAAGGGTCGTGGGATACCCACAAAGTATAAACATTTGTGTGATGGTAAACATTGATGTTTCTTTTGTACCTGATCTGTGACTATATGTAAATTTCGCAAAAAAATATTATGTATTGTTAGTTTTGCAACATTCCCATTATACAAACCTTGCTTAGTTTGAACAATCATATAATTAGTGTAAAATGACAATGTATGCCAATTTATTTCTATCTTGTGACTGGCTAGTCAGTATGAGTTAGTAGACCAGCGAGATCATGTTCAGCTCTAATCTTAATTTAAGACCTATAATCGTAACCAACGTGATACAGGACAACCATATAATTAGTGTAAAATGTCAATGTATGTATATGCCAATTTATTTCTATCTTGTGGTTTGATGACTGGTTAGTCAGTGTGTATAATAACGTACCTTGCTGATAGGCATCACGAAGTTAAGGCTATATGATAGTATAACGCGCGTTAGTAGCACCACAAAACAGACGTAGGCCGCATTCTCGAAGTCTGTGAGCTGAGCCTCACACGGCCGGAATTCCACGCGCCATCCGATCGGCGAGTTGGGCGGCGGAGGCTTAAACCTCATTGTCTGCCAGTTTGTGGATTGAATGTTCTGTAAAATTAAAGTTAGTTAAAATAACTGTGACATAATTTAATTTTACCGTAATGATGATGATGATAAAAAAACTGTATATTCTTCTACCGACAACCTAGTTTCTAGAGTACAATCTTTGCTTAGTTTGTTTAGCAAGATGTGTGAAATGTCCTTGTATGTTTATTATATTAGCTTTTTAGATCAATTTACACTGAAATTCAGTCGCCATCTGTAGGTATATAATATCTATATAGAACTGTTATTTAACTTTGTAAACAGAAAGTTTTTTAAATTGGGCTAGATGATTTATACTGACCACTTTTTCGGGTTCCGTACTCTAAAGGGTAAAACCAGACCCTATTACTTAGACTCCGCTGTCCGTCTGTCTATTCGTATCTCATGATCCGTGATAATATAGGGAGCTCAATATTTTATAGATGATGTACTTCTGTTGCTACTATAACAACAAATATTACAAAACATAACACAATCTTAATTCAAGACCTATAATTGTAACCAACATGATACAATAGGCTTCTAGGCTCTGGTCGCGTGGAACTGGCACCTAGAATCACCTAGTATGTAAGACGATTCTAAATGATCCTTGTGATTTTACTGAATAAAGTAATTTTTGACTTTGAAAATAAATAATTTTTATCTATCTAACTTAAATTAGGTTTTTATGACATCAATGAATTATTTATGTGGTTTTATTTTATTTTAATAATGTATTTTTGTACGCCTACCTAATTGGCGAAGTATGTGAATCTAAAAACTCTGAACACTTTTACCTGTATACTTCTCGCAAATAAACAATTTAATTTAATTTCAAAGGTGCTCTCATACAAAAACGTGATTTCTGGTACAGAACCCTTCGTGCACGCGTTGACCCGTTGGCAGGTTTAAAAATACATGATTTATGATTTACCTCAAAATGGTCCGTATCGTTAGCGTCGTCCTGATGCACTTTCTCCGAGAAGAGAGACACGGAGTCTCGTATGAAGAGATGTGCGACGTGCATCGCTAGCGGATGGTCGATGCCGCCTTCGCGCAGTCGACGGTAGATCGCGGGGTCGTGGGTTATAGGAATGTCATTGTATCTGTAATTAATAAAAATAATATTAATAATTGCTTATCATAAATTATTTAACATAATACAGTTGTAGCATCGACACGATAAGAAGAAGAAGAATAATTGCTTACATATTTAGGGCAAAAGGATGTACAATATGTAAATAGATCTGTATGTGCAGTTAGTTAAAACGGTACCTATTGGTAAAGGTATTGTTTTGGCGGCAAACCAATGGCGGTCTTATCTATCACAGGGCTTTTTGTAGATAACTTATTTTGTTTATGCAGGCAAGGTAATCTAAGGCAGGTAATCTGGAAAGCTGGAATTTCCGGTATGCTATTGTATTTAGCTTACATTCAAAAAAGCCTTTTTTATGGACGAAATGTGTATTGAGGTTTGTCCATTCTGACGAGTAACCTACTAATGCTTATCATATTGTATAGCTACTAATCCTAATGTTTATTAATTCTACTAGTATTAAAACTATTAAGATTAGATAAGACGATTTTTATTGTACTTCATATTTGTTTGTCAATTCATGTCACTCTGTCACAAACTTTTCCACGTTCCGAAACTTGTACGAAGTGTAGATCAAGTCAACAACTAGTATACTATGCAAACAATTTCAGCAAATATAGTAAAGCAGAGCATGTCAACCTTTTTCATGACAAGACCCCCTTTTATTAGTACAAGATATAAGAGGGACTGAATACGTCAAACCATGCATACATTGTTATTGTTATGCATTTGCATATGATTCGGATAAATACAGAATGAAGTAATAAAGCTTTTTTACTGCGTATTTGTGACCTATCTTGACCCCCCAACAGAGGCTACAAAGACCCACAGGTCGAAAAACACTGTAGTAAAGTTTTACTGACGTTTGAGATTTCTCGCGATCCTCACAAAGGGGTTGAAAGACCTACAGTTTGAATAACATTGCAGTAAAGTATGCAAAGGGCATTATTATAGGGCATATGGGCATCACGGAACATCAGCGTTGTAGTAGTACATAGGTACTACTACAACACATGCTGAGTGATGGCCTGTTTTGTGGTCACAACCATGTAAATAATAAGGTTTATTTTTAATTGTGTGTACTTATATGTTTTGATCTCATGTGTGTGACACAAAATAAAGTTTTTTCTTTCTTCTTCTTCTTTCTTTCAAAGTACTCACTTCTCATGTTCCGGTGCCAGATAAGAATCAATCGAGTCGTATCTTGACTTCTGTATGCGGAACTTGTTGTTCTTCAACGGTTCAAGAGCCCTTTCCTCGCGAGTTCTGCAGTCAACTGACGCTGATATAACGTTCCATCGGCAATCTACGTCGGTGAGGAAACCGCGGTAGATCGGCGATGCCGCTGATAACGCCAACTGTCAAAATGAAATCAATTAAACTTTAGCCAGTAAAATGACAAAGATAATTTAGAATCGTCTTATACGTGAATCTAGGTGCCAGTTCCACGCTACCAGAGCCTAGAAGAACGGGCATGAAACTACATACATCTATTAGAAGGATATAATAGAATTAGTAAATTATTGAATTGAAATTATAAACAAGTAAACTAAATAGTCATGAACATTTCACAAAACGTTATCATATCAAGCCACAATTGTGGGAACCAGATTGTTTAAAGAATATAAACACTTTTTTTTACTATAAGTGGACTTTTTGGGGTATTTTCAAGGTTGTCTCTTTTACGCTAAAGGTAATGTATTGTGTAAAAGAAATTGATGAGAAAATGCTATAACTAATAATAATAATCTTATTCACGAGCATATTTAGTTTCATTATGTAATACACAAAATAAGGCTATCAAAATGTTAATAACGGGTACAATTAGATGAGCAAAAAACTCACCATAATAGGACATAAAGGTGCGAGCTGGTCATATAAAGTGCGTGCTTCATTGATACAACACGCTTGGAATGTTAGTTGCAGACAACAACATCCCATTCCGAAGCCCATGGCATCCATATACACGCAGCTAGGGTCCGCAGCCTTGTCGAGTTTGCTGGACGAATCCACTGGGATCTTTGTGTTCAAATCGCGGAAAACTATGTAAAAACATATGAAATAGGATGATTTCATGAATTCATTTGAACTGAATGAATTGAAGGCTCAAGAGAGAGACAGTCAAGAGTACATAGTGAATGCATTAATAAACGATCAGTCATCCAAGCTTTTTAAACAAATAAACTAATCCCTTACTTTTTTGAACCTCTTTGACCCATATTATAACTTTACATTTACTTGGCCAGACAACCACGAAGTCTTATCAGTAAACTTTGATAGTACTTACTATCTGTTGCCCTACCAAAGTCTGTAGACATCGGATAAGCAGTTCGAAAGTTCCATTCAACAAATTAAATATTCACGAACATTTCACTCTACTTCCAAACTATGGGACCTAGATTTCTGTCTTTTTTTTTTTGTTAACATAGAATACACACAGAGCAAACATTAGTGCTCATCGCACAAACATTTGCTTTCGGTGGGAATCGAACCCACGACCATGCTGTGGGTCGTGGGTTGTCTGACCTGTGACACTGTCAAAAATACACATACAACGCCAACATGGCCTAAAACTTTATTTCTCGATTGCTCGACCAAAAATACACGTCAAAGCATAGATAGGTAAAATAAATCACGAACCGATAACAAACAAGCAGTTAGTGTCCAGTCGCAATCACGTAAATAAATTTTATTACTTAGCAAGTAATTATCAAGTAATAAATCATAATAACTATTTAACAAATTATATGATTTATCTACGTAGGTATTTAGATACCAACTACTTAGCTATAGAACTTTGTAAACGCTTATTTTCATCGACATAGCTGTATCTACTAATATCACATGAAAATGTATGTGTTTGATCACATCGTAACCGGTGATCTGATTTGAATGAAACATGGAATACAAATAGTATTTAACCTATATTGACACATGGGCTAATTTTTATCTCAAGAAAAATAACAATCTTGCTGTTTCTTCTTTTTGAAAGCACTTTATGATAAAGTTATTAGAAGAAAATGGTCAAACGCTTTTAATAACTTGACTCATAGAATACTTTTTCATTAGTGAAGTAAAAAACTAAACAATCATTTTTAAAACCTTACCTGGTATATTTATTGCTACTTTTTCTCCTCTCCTATGTCTGATGTTTGAGGTCAATGTCTTGAACCGCGGATGTCCTTCGAATATGGCGTTGTCAGGAAAGTATAGCGATTTTGTTACTCCTTCGTGTGGGGTGGGCGGATACGAGGGGCTTGTGAAGTTTGGGCACCCTAACCTGCAAATTAATAAATAAATAATGCTGGACATTCCACACAACATCATCTAGCCCCAAGCTAAGTTAGCGAGCTTGTGTAATGGGTACTAGAAGACTGACATGCTTAATACATAGATAGATATTTTTTATTATACATATAAAATACCCAGAACACTCAGAATAAATATTTGCAGATAGCACAAACATTTATCCCAAGGCGGAAATTAAACCCGCAACCTTCCGCGTCGCAGGCGGACCTACGTCCGCCGCGCCGCATCGATTTTCATTATAATGACTAGGTACTTTTTGTTTTACTGTTAACTTTAGGCAAAGTTTAATTCACACCGAAAGGGTAATATTGAAATGGTTATGGCAAAAACCATTCGCAATAGCTTTAGCAACGTCGTAGTTTTACATGATCCTCCTTTTTAACTAACGAAGAAAAAACGGAGGAGGTTTTTCGTGCGCATAAGTATTTAACTTATGCACACGACAAAGTTATCATGTGATTCACATAAGCCCTTTTTAAATTTTTGTCTTAAGTTACGTATTGTAAAAAGTGACAATGTTGAAACAAAACCACTCAAAAGATAATTAAAATGAAACTCTGAGCCTCATAACCACGCTTATCCAGCTAGACTGCTGGATAAGCTATAGAATCTATATCACTTTAGCAGTCTAACTGGATAAGCTTTCACAGAAGGCCATTATTATTTTAGTCGTTATTTTACCTTGGAAAATTAGTGATGCTCATAATAACTTCTCCATCCTTCAACAAAGTGCTGGCTTCAGCTCTTCTATACTGCATATTTGCCTCTACTATATTAAAATGGGCTAGGAGACCTCCATACGGTTTTCCCGGCGTTCCTTCCACCATGTAACCACCATACTCAGGCCGCCAAAGGGATTTCACATCTAAAAAAAATTAAAGTTCTATTATATTTTATGGGAGTGATAAGCTATGACATGCATTTGATTAATAGGTCAATGATGGGAGGGGTCAGAGGGCCAATCACAAACGAATGTAAGAATAGTAAACTTATTGTGTTGGTATTGTATTCAATATACCCACGTGCAGTGACGCTGCAATATTCGGCAGTCAAGCTTGCGTTGACTCATAGTGTAACTAGAATTCGCTAATAGCAGCTGTGACTTGCTATTCAAATTTTCGTTTTATAATTTCTAATTATACATATACCTATATAATAAATAAATAATGCTGGACCATTCACACAACATCATCTAGCCTCCGCGTGTATTGTATCCAAAAAATTATGAGTCATAATAATAATAATAATAAATAATAAATAATGCTGGACAATCCACACAACATCATCTAGCCCCAAGCTAAGCAGAGCTTGTGTTATGGGTACTAGATAACTGACATACTTAATATAATATACATTACATAGATAGATATTTTTTATTATACATATAATACCCAGAACACCCGGAATAAATATTTGCAGAACATACAAACATTTATCCCAAGGCGGGAATCGAACCCGCAACCTTCCGCGCCGCAGGCGGACCATCGCCCACCGCGCCACATCGGTCGTCATGCTAACTCATTTTCTACATGGCTCTTGTAGATACAAGAAATCAATAACTTAACCATGAAAAACTGTTCAATAATACAACTAAAGGTTACCTATCGCTCTAGCGGGAAATTCAAATTTTGTAGGGTTTTTGTATTATTGCGGCTGAACTGTTATATCTTTTACTAGTTTAAGCTATTTTGCGAACAAAAACAATAATTTTCTGTGTAACCCTGTATCAATTTTTGAGATTGGTTCTTTATATTAACTTACTTAATTAAATTTAAATTATTACAGTTCAGCCGCAATAAAAAAAACCCTACAAAATTTTAATTTTCCGCTAGAGCGAGAGGTATCACCTTAAAAAAGTAGTCCCATGATGATGGAAGTGTTCATTGCACATGACATTTATAAATACCTACCTTAAGGTTAGTTTATTAAACATGGAATGAGATACTTCTTTACACAAAGTTAGGAATGGAAATGTACCAAGAACAATGACTGTGGGTTTACTGTAATTGTTCTCAGATAGTTTTCATTATAAACGGGATATTTACCATGATTTGTGAGTTTGATTATTTCCCGATATTTCGGCACATTTACATGCACCATGATAAGTCTTTGCAAGTAGATATAAAAGTCCTTGGCAGATAAATATCCCATATCATGATAAATATCCCGTTTATAATGAAAACTATGTTCAAAACCATGATAGTTTCAAATTTTAGTTCTCAGTTAAATAACAATTTTTATATGATTATTTTAGTCTCTATAAATAATAATATTATTTAAACTATAAAATTATTTTTACATGCTAAATATTGTTGCCTTATAGTGAATGCTATCAATTACATCAAATAAAAATAGTAAATTAATAAAAAAAAGTTACTTCTTTTATATTTATTCATAGTAGAGTTCAAATTAACAATCTCTCCAATCTCAAACATCTTCGTTTTCTAATACACAAATGTTTGTTCTAGTTCAAATATAGACTAATTATCCTACAATGACAAAGCAATAATTATTATGAAGTCATAGCTTATCATAGCTATAATGACTTGCATATTTTTAACTTGAATTATACTTGAGTAATACTATATTGTCTAACAGAGTGTAATAAACAAATATTATGTAGCATAAAAAACCTACAGATTTATTGACAAAAAAAAACTGGTCGGCCCTATAGAAGCTTGTGCAATATTTGTAGTAAGAAAGTATTATTAGTTGCATCTTATCTTGTCATTGTCATCAAATACCTATTAAATGGTAAACAGAAATCTTGTACACAGAGATATTTAATTAGTTTTGGGAATAAACAGCATATTATTAGACTATATTAAACCAATGAGAAAATAATATGTTTTTATTTGAATTTTGATACCTAAAGAGTAATTTGATACAGGTAAAAAGGACTAGGTTTAAAATCCTAGCACATATAAGAAATGACTTACTCTCTGGATCGGCCAATTCCTTTTCTTGTAGCACAGGTAGAAGTTCGCTGGCTCTAAGACTGACTGTAGCTCGCTGTTTTACATCATCAAACTTTACAATTATGTACTCCACCTAAATCAAAAAAAATTTAATACAAGAAATAAACATATTAAACAAACATTAAATGTTTGTTTAATATGTTTATTTCTTGTCTACATACTTATATTTTGGACTTAAACAACCATCTACAAGCCATATTCAGGCATAAAATTATAAGTATAAGTACATCAGACTTTTCTGTTGATAAAGATTTTTCTAGGAATTAATCCCTTACCTCATCTCCCCATTTCAGCACATCGCCAGTGCGGTCCTGAAGCTTTCTGTACAGATTAATGAACTGCTCTATTCCGTGTTGTCGAACATGCTCCGACAACGCCTTCGTCTCTTCCCAAGACAGAGGACTTCCTTCAGTCAATAGACCCATGTTAGCCGCTAGGGTTTTTCGAAAATTTAAAGTCAATTGACACAAACTTCTTACAGGTTTTACAATAAATTTATACCCTCGTAAATTTAGAAAAATGTTCATGTAAATCTGAAAGCCGCATGAGAAGGTGATGCAAAAACTGAATCACTACAAGTGTATTATAACTCTACTCAGGTTAAATATTTAGATTTGTAGGTGGTATGATAATTTCCGCAATACGTACTTTACAACCATAGGTGTATGCGGAATTCAGATAAATTGATAAATAGAAACCTTGAATAGCATAAACACGAGAAAAATATTAGAAAACGCTCTCACACAATCACTGATAGATAGCCACCAAGGAACATAATATCATAGCCACTGGCCTGGCACTGGCAAAGCGTGACATTGACTTATCTAGTGATTGACTGCAAACGTTCAACAAAAATGTTTCACATCAATTTCTTATTTTTAGCATGTTTGTCTACTCTTTGTCGATCGTTTTACTCGTAATTGTAACAAGTGTGAAAGAATGAAACCCTAAACTGTGGCACTTATAAAGCGTTCTCTCTTTGGTTTGGTTTTATATCTGTCAAAAGTGTCAAATCAACATCATCATCGAAGTTCTCTCCGTCTCCTCTCTCATTGTTGTTTTCGATTTCTTTACGATTATTGAAATTTAATAAAAAATGTAATGTTAAGCCGCATTAAAAACAATGTAAAACATTAAAGTTCTTGTTTTTATTGGTTTTCAAATTGAACAAGGGTTGAAAACGTAGTTTCCATAATGGTGCCAGTAGCCATCGAAGGATGCAACCAAGGCGCCGAAGGTGGTGGTGCTCGAGGTGGCTCCATTTCTCTTGCATTACTCATAGACTTCATTGTGCAAAGGACTTACGATGAACTCACTGTTTTGGCTGAACTGTAAGACTATTCTTTTCGGTTTTCAATTAAGTTTAAGACCAATTTTGTCTATAGCATAATAATATTACAGGTTGCCTAGAAAAACTGATATGGAGCGTAAAATTGAGATTTACAAGTTCAGCGCTCGCACACGTCAGTTATTTGTTCGCCTCTTGGCCCTGGTCAAGTGGGCCAGTAGTGCTACAAAGGTAGATAGATCCGCTCACATCATGGCATTCCTGGATAAACAAGCCCTACTGTTTGTAGAAACTGCTGATGTACTAGCTAGAGTGGCTCGAGAAACACTTGTTCATGCCAGGTGAGTTACTTGTTAAATAACAATTTAAAAAGAATTGCATAAATATTAACATTTATTAATAACAGATGCACCCATCTATGTCTAAGATCTAGTGCCAGTCTGTTCCATCTCATTGAGTTTGTTAAGTTATAAAGAGTTCTACCAAAGAGATTTGTTACAATTTTTTTTCTGTGTGACAGACTACCCACTTTCCACATGGCTGCTGCTGTGGAAGTACTGACTCTTGGTACCTACAGTCGGTTACCAGCAGTAGTTAGAGAACGGCTAGTACCACCACCGTCACTGACTGCCTCTGAGCGACGCACTACTCTGCGCTCACTAGCACATGTAGTTCGACAGAGACTCACTACTGCATCTTTGCCGAGTGATGTCCGAAATCTTAAGGTAACAAGACTATTAAGTTCAAGGTTTATTTTAATCGTAGCACTTGTAGAAACCATATTATTTGTTTATTATATAGCAAAAACAATATCCATAAAAGCTTTTATATTATTATATAAAAATTCATTATTTTGTTTGAAATTAATATTTGTGGAAACTTATAATTACTTATTTCCTTCAAATCAACTTATTTATTTTACTCTATCTAACTAGTTTGCCTAAAATTTAAAAAAGAAAATATTTTTAGGTAGAAAATGGCCGTGCCACATTCACCGTTGGTCAAGAATATAGTGTGTCTCTCACAGTGATGGGAGATGCCCCAAATGTCCCCTGGAGATTACTAGACATTGCTATACTCATACAAGATAGTGAAACTGGAGGTAAGTCACACTATCAGTTTTTTCCCACAAAGTATGAAAAAGTTATAAAAATCAAAGTTATAGCAATAGCAATATAAAAAATGGTTTATTCTATAGAACTACAAGAATAATTTAGAATTATTTAATACACTAACAAATGATTCTAAGCGCCATTTACTCTCAACCTGACGTAGCAGAATGGGCAAGAAACTTACTACCATTTTTTATATAAACCTTGCAAAAAAATTTACATAAATTAATGAAGCATAAAGTTGATCTATTATGTTATTTCACAGTCATGTCAAACTCAGTTGGTAGTAACTCTGCCTACCATACTATCTTCCATTAGTCCACACCGATAAATAGGTAAACATTTGCAATTTGTTTATAGAAGGAAAACCCCTGGTGCACAGTTCTCAACTGGCGTGGCTTCGCGGAGTAGCGCAGGCTCGTTTGGCCGCAGCTGGTCTGAGCGGTGCTTTGACAGCTCTGCGGTACTTCTGCCGGTCATTGTCACTTGAGCTGCTGTATACGCAGACTTTGAGGTTGTGCCGCGATCGATTGTCTAGACATCTGCAAGTCGATCGATATATACCTGGACAGAAACTTCAGGTATCTTATTGGAGGTAAGAGTTGTTTTTTTTAACCATTTAAAAACTTCTTCTTGACTTAAAAAAAAGAGGAGGTCCTCTGTTTCTTTTTAATTACTTCAGTCAAGATCTTTGCTATTATGCTCGAGATTTGCGTAAGATGTTATTTTTTCATGTGGCACATTCAACATTCATCTCAGCGCTAACATCTGCAACTAATGCTGAGACATTTTTGCTTATACAGTGAATGAACAAATGGGAGTAATAAAACGATGCATCCAACAGTTTCATTTGTACATCCAATCCAATAGTTATATGCTATTTTTTACTGAATGTGTCTATTTTGTGTGTTCTAAAGTTTTTGTCTATGTATCTATCTTCTAATATTTTAATTTAAATTGATGCAGAGAACTAGGCTGCGAGCTAGGCTACCGTCTGATAATCGGTGCCGAAGCGGACTCACTATCCGTATGGCACGTGCCGGCTCTGACGGGCGGCGAGCGAGTGGCGTCGGCCCTCACGCCGCACGCGCCCTCCATGGAGCGGCTACTGGCGCACACCGTGCATGTCAGGTCACGGCAGAGGCTCAACGATCTAAAAGTTCTGCTCAATGATTTGGGGGTAAGTATTCATAAACTAAACCCAACAAGGGTTGACATCAGGCTAATAACAACACCCTATATTACCTGGACTCCCGTCACATACGCTTACTCGTATCATACATAGGGAAACAGTTATGTAATGTGAATGTTGTGCAATTTCACAGAATGACGTAGTAACACAATATTGCGCAATATGTAATTGACCACTTTCATTTCAACGAACCCACATCATTTCTATTCTGAGCTAAATCATTTTAATTATAAGTTTATATTATTTTTCCACATTTATGTGAAAGATGATATAAATGTGAGAGCAGTAGATCCAGAGCTGAAGAATGATGGAAGTTAGTGGAAGAAGTATAGATAAGGGTGACAAAAATGTCTTCCTTAAATTGTATTGCTTGCAATACATACATGTTATTATTATTAAGATATATGCGTTTCCAGGTGGAATGCAGTGTGGGCGGCTGGCCCTGCGTACTGGCTTGTTCCGTGGTGTCTCCGTGTCTCCGAGCCGAGCAGTTGTTAGTGTCAGTGGGCGCACACGGGGGCAGACTGAGAACTCGCGTGCCTGCTTACCCGGGAACACCCAGAATGCCTGATTTAGCCAACGCGCTCTCTACTACCAATATACCGCTTATCAAGAACCTACTAACACATCTCAGGTTTTGTATTAAGAACATATACTTTATTCACAAACAAACTTACGACTATGCAGTATTTACAAAATGTACATTGGCATTTAAAATACATAAGAAACAGTTGAGCTATCTACAGACCATTGCAAACGATCTACAGATAGCTCAACTGATACAAATCATATAACACATATTAGATACCTGTGAAGATTAATTGCACCTTGGATAAGGCCGACTTGGCTGAGAGGATGTTATGAGCGTTGACATACAGAGTCATTTACAGGTCCATTTGGAAGGTTCCGTATCCAAAGGGCAAAACTGAACTCTACTTACTGAGACTCCGCTGTCTGTTTGTCTGTTTGTCTGTCTGCCTGTTTGTCTTGTCTGTCTGTCTATCTGTCTGTCTGTCCGTCATTCTATCTGTCTGTCACCATGCTGTATCTCATGAACCGTGATAGAGAGTAGATATTTTCTAGATGTATTTATTTTCAAAACATAAAAAAATGAATATTTACGGTGGCTAGCGTGTTTTTTTTGGCACGGATCGTACGCAAGTCCGATTCTCACTTGTACAGTTTTATTGACTCATGCTTCTGTGAACGGCACTGAAGCAAAAAATGGCTTCTGATATTACTATATCAGGGAATTATGCATGATTCATCTAGTGCTCTCAATAACTGCTGTGTCGTGATAGAATGTTCCCATTTTAGGTTTTGGCTAGTGGCCCGTCGATGTGAGAAAACGTTGCAACATCTGCCGGCAAGCGTTTGCGAACATTTGCCGTTCTTGCACGGACCCAACCACCCGCTGAACAAGCTCTCTCCAGACAGACTCTACGTCACTCTGCATCGACATACTGACCATATTCTGGTGAGATATTTTGAATTACATAATTATTTATAGATTACTTGCATCATCAGTTGCCTTGTACACAAATAATATGCGTTTTTAGGTCTGAAGTATAGAAATAGAAAGATGGTAGAGGTAGTCTTTTATAGCTGATACATTTACGTCACGTTGTATGTAATTACCAATCTACGATCAGTATACTTGATGTTCAGAAACCAAACCAGTTATAAATTTGATAACAGTATCCCTAAACTTACTGAAATCAGTAATTATTTCGATTAGCAGTTGTAGACTAATTATTCCATAACTGTTACAATTAGTAGTTATCGAATAATTCAGACCCGATGACGCAGTCTAAACTGAAATACGTTTAAGATAAGATAAGATTTATTATTAACCCAAAAACACACAGAAAAAAAATCTTTATCTTCCTGTTACTGATAATCCTAATATAAAAACAAAATGGCGTTCTTTCAGATTGTGGAAATGAAGGAAGTAGCCGCCGGTACAACGGCAACTACAAGCAATACTTCAAACAGCGGCAGTGCGTGTTCTGTAGCTTTGTCCTTTCACCTCGCCGGCGCGCGCCGTTGTACGCCCGACGAATGCGAAGACGAGGTAGCTATAACTGTGTGTATCTCTTTCTATCGTGTGGAGAATCATATAGGGTCATCTTGTCACTCTCTATTTTATGTTTTGCTGAGTCCAGCACGCATTGAACGCGTAAGGATCATTTTATCGGACTTTATATTTTCTTGTGTGGAAATAATATGAGGTATAAATCTTAATTTGAATAAATAAATCTGAGCAATTTTACAAAACTTGTCAAAATATTATGAGATGAAATAAACGAATTATATTGTTTGCTTTTATAGAATTCACACGGTAGGTTTAGCAAAATCTCTATCTCCTAGATCTTATTAGTTCTATAGACACCTGTGTTTACTATAAAGTGGTCTTTAGACTTTTGGTTTGTCATGTTTTTTCAACGAATCACGAGGCCACGAATTATACAGTTTGTTTACTGGCTAGCTTATGATAACTATTATATCAATTAAAGGAGCTACATATATTTAATGCAATATATTGTCCATCAGAATGCAAGTTCAGCTCCGGTGCCGGCGGGGGCGGCGCGGGCTTACCTTCGAATTCACTCGCTGGTCGAACTGGACACGTTCACACTTACCCATGGGCCATTCACGCCCCTTGATACTCCTGGTAAGTAAAAACAAACACAAATCGCTTGTAATACAGTCCATTATTACAGATATGCAACTAGGCAAGCGAAGACGATCAGTTTCAAATGCTCAAAACAGCGCGGTGCTAACTATACGAATATTACTTTAGTCCAAAAAATACTCTAACTCTTCGTAATACAGTCTATTATACTCGTAGCTGGTATGCAGAGCCAGACAAGTGTAGACTGTCATTTGTTAATGCCCACGCCACCAGAATTTCGCTAGTCTAAAACAGACTTTAACTCCTTATAATACAGTGTATTATTGCAGGTATGCAGCCAGGTAAACGTAAGCTATCGGCTGTGAATGCCCGCGCAGTGCGAGTGCGTCAGCCGGCGTACTTCCTTCCGGAGTTGGCTCACGTGGTCGCCGCAGCGGATGAACGGGTGCCTTTTGTCAATCTTGCACAAGAGGTAATACTACTAGTATTTTAAATATACAAAAACATGCATGAAATAACTTATTAAACAACACGGTAATAGAATCGCACATAAGATGTTGTCCTAGCTCTGCAAATGTTTGAGGATTTTTTTACGTTATTTGAGGACTTAAAAATAAAACTTGACAGTAGTTTTCATTTCGATCCAATAAGAGTCTGACATACCTGTATTCCGGATTAAATAAATTAGAAATTTTCAGGATAGTTTAATATTTTATTTTACTTTCATGTTGACATAGATTTTGATGCAACTTAAAAGTTCTACAACATTATTGTCACATTTGCCTTAAAATTAAGTATTTTGTAGTTGGCACAACGTGGTGTGACTCACGGAGGAGTGCAGCCCGAGTGGAGTGGGTCAGCGCTAGCGATGCGGGTTGTGGCGCTCCCGCTGCCGGCCGGGGCGAAGCCCGGCGCCGCCGCCGCGTTAAGGGCCCGTCTCCTCGCCGCGACCGTACGACTCACCACCAAGAACCAAGCTAGAGTGTGGACCGCAGAGTTTGTGTTCCACGGATCGCCTGTTCGCACGCCCAACCCTAAGGAACAAGGTACTTAAAACTTCGAACGTATTGTATTGTCGGCGTCATGGCTCAGTCGGTAGTGGCTCTGCCTTCCGTGCTGTGGTCGTTCGATCTTCACTATGAACAAATATTTTGTGTGATGGCAAACATACATGTTTGTTTCTGTGTTTGTGTCAAAACAAAATGTACTTATATAATGTAAACTGAAATTTCTAACAGAATTCTTGTTCTCCTAGTAAATATGTTGTGAAATATCCATAAATATTTATGACAAGGACACATTGTTGGGTCTTTTACTGATTACCGTATCAAGAGCTGGAGTTGGACCTCGAAAATTAAAAGTAAGTATATCATTTTGTCAGGTGAAAGACGCTGCGTGTACTTACAATACGAGCTGGGTACAGACGCTGGAAGAACTGCAGACGCATTTCTAGCGGATTGGGCCGCTATCGTACATCTCCATACTTTGCTGTATGACTTCACTCTGCGACCGTTGCAAGGTAATTACAGAATAAAATACGATCGTCAGTTGTTTTTGTTTAAAACGTAACGTACACACATTTTTTTAGTACATTCAAAAGTGGGATATTCTACACGTGCAGTGTTCGAAATTTGATTATTTTAATGTATTGATTTTGGTACATATTTTTAAAAAGAGTATGTGTTTGCTAAAATTTTATCTTTCTAAATATTTTTATTTTGCATTTCAAAAACCGAACGAACTAAAATGTTGTCTGAAATATACTGCAAACAATACTTTTTACTATCAAACTGAAGAGACTTTGTATCTTGCTGTTAATCTTAGTGAAATTTGGAGTTTCTTAGTTAGAGTATGTGACACCTACATTTTAATAAACTACCATATGACAGCAATGAATGTATTGAGCGTGATTTCAGAGCGGGAGTCACTCTGGCAAGGTATATGCATCCGTTCGTACACGTACCGTTCGCTGGTGGTGGGATTCGGCAGTGCGCAGCGTGCGACGGCGCTGTTACAATGGAGCGCGAACACGCATCGCTACACATTGGCCACGCCGGCGCACCAACCCGCCGCTAACGCACATCACATGCTGCATCATCATCTCGATCATTACATCAACTGGTACGTGACAATGTAGAAAAAAACAGTCGACTATCAACATGCAGGATGTTGATTGTCAACTGTTTTTTATTTTATACCGTTTTAATGACTGGCCATTCACATATTTATGGAATTTATTTATCAAAATTCTTTCTTATCTGTATTGCCAAGATTTATGACTAGGGTAAGCGGATATTGGTAGAACTATGAAAGCAAAAAAGCGAAAACGAAAAAAAAAATAGAAAACGAAACGATAGCCGACTTAATGACAGAAACGTTGAATAGCCTTATTGGCGTGATTTCAGGAAACCCTCAAGCGTTGAGCTGTCAAAAGTTCAGGTCCTAACTATAGAGAATTATAACATCTCAAATACGTACTGACACTCAATACACTCTGAGAAGTTTAATGGCTAGGATAAATAACTTCACATAGGTTATTTAAAAAAAAAAAATGGTAGCACTCCGGGAGTGCCGGCAGAAGTGAAAACTTCAATATTAACGTTGTGTTTTCACTTTTAAGTTTTCACTTCAAAAATATAACCACAGTCGTCATAATGACAATGACAATCACAATGACACAGACACATTCGCGCAAGCGCGAATGTGTTTTCACTTTTAAGTTTTCACTTCAAAAATATAACCACAGTCGTCATAATGACAATGACAATCACAATGACACAGACACATTCGCGCAAGCGCGAATGTGTCTGTGTCATTGTGATTGTGTCATGTCATTGTGTAACATTCGCGCAAGCGCGAATGTGACACAACGACGAAGACAACGAAGACACACTGACACAGACACATTCGCGCAAGCGCGAATGTGTCTGTGTCAGTGTGATTGTGTCATGTCGACACAACGACAATGACAATGACACATTCGCGCAAGCGCGAATGTGTCTGTGTTTTCACTTTTAAGTTTTCACTTCAAAAATATAACCACAGTCGTCATAATGACAATGACAATCACAATGACACAGACACATTCGCGCAAGCGCGAATGTGTCTGTGTCATTGTGATTATGTCATGTCATTGTGTCACATTCGCGCAAGCGCGAATGTGACACAACGACGAAGACAACGAAGACACACTGACACAGACACATTCGCGCAAGCGCGAATGTGTCTGTGTCATTTTTTATATATCTGTGTCATATTTTCGTTACAACGACGAAGACAACGAAGACACACTGACACAGACACATTCGCGCAAGCGCGAATGTGTCTGTGTCATTGTGATTGTGTCATGTCATTGACATTGACACAACGACGAAGACAACGAATGATGAACGTCACGTTCGATGAACGTCACGAGTCACGTGACCCTGACTGAGTTTTCACTTCAATAAGATGGAAGCGATACAGTTAAATACAAGTTAGGCGAAACGATTCGTACGATATAATAGCGTCTATCTGGTTATGCGCGCGCGGCGAGCGATACGTGTTTCCCGTGCGAGGGTGCTCAGAGCGTCTGTCGGCTGCCGGCGCGCGAGTGCCGCTCCTCGGTCCTCCGCCCCCGCGCTCCGCACCGCACCGCGTGTTGGCAGCGCCTTGTACTCGCCTTGTACGATGTCGCCACAACACTATTTAATTGTTTGAGTCATACGTCGCGTGACCGCAAGTGTGTTCTTTTGTCGTCTCTTGTTTTACGAGCAATGTATAAAAATTAAATAAGATCTTACGCTTTTTCGACGTCACGTGATCCTGACGCGAGTTTGAAAGTTTTTACCCACCCAGCGCCGCTAAAGAAGTTTTCACTTCAAAAATACTTACCCAAAGTTCTCAATTAAACCGCATTTATTTTATCAGCTCATAAAAAGTATAGAAATATCACGGAAAACAGGCTACAATTTATTACTATTTTCCAGTAACAAGGACCTTATATCACTGGGCGTGGTTCTACGCGAGACGTACTTGCCTCTGCTAGCTCTGAGTCGACTGCCGACATTGCCTCAGTCGGGACTTCATCACGTACGAACGCAGATGCCTACACCCACATTCACTTTGTTGGCACACTCCTGGAGAAAGGTAATATCTTCTAAGAGAGCGTAACGAAACTATAAACACTCATGGACCATTCACAGAACTCTATTCTAGTCCTAAATTAAGCAAAGCTTCTTTATGGGAGCTAGACTGATAACATTTTTTGTACTTACACATACTCAATTTTTATGTTGTGTGAGCCCACTGTATACAGGGTGTAACAAATGAGGTGGACCAAAAGCAAAAGGGCGATAGAGAAGCTCAATGGCTATCCATATAACCCCCATGTATGTTCAGCGATATTCAGTCGTTCAAAAGTTATTCCCACTTTTATGTTTTTTTTTTTCATTAACTGATTCCGTGCGGGTGGCACCACAGTGGTGCCATGGATTATCCTTTGCGTATGGCGGGTGGCACCCGAGAGGTGCCAAATTTGAAACCCGTAAAAATCTAATAAATTGACGTTTTTCAAAAACTTTCCGTAAACAAAAGAGTCTTTATTTGTCACACAGATCCTCCCTACAGTGTCAGTTTCAGGAAATCACGTGATTTCACACACTTCAGGGATTCTCAACCTTTTCCATAAAGAAATTATATGAAATGTAATTCGTTATATACAAATTGCCCAAAATATTAATGCCATGAATATCTAAGGCTGTTCTTCATCTTCTAGAGTCTGTCAAGCGAAAGATGGCCCTGATAAATCGCGGCAAATTCAAAAACTATTAGTATGGCAATAGTATATCATCTACTTATTCATAATCATCATCAAAAATTATGTAAGTATATTTATTTAGAATAATATCAAAGTATCAAATTATGTAATTCCAAGTTATCCTATTATTTAATGTATTGCCATACTAATAGTTTTTGAATTTGCCGCGATTTATCAGGGCCATCTTTCGCTTGACAGACTCTACTATTCTACTAGTCTTTTCAGTGGACATTGAAATATCTTTGGTTATTATTTCTGTGCACGTTGCACAACCCTTCGTAGTTTTTTTTTTTTTTTGGATCGTTTTTCATACATTTTTTTTTTTTTTTTTCATCCTCATTTTCTTATGTTCTCAGACGTCATAAGTCTGGGGATTTTGTTCGAAATAGGGATCTTCCCCAAACTCATTCTGGAATATAAATTTTTTTTTTACGTAATTCTAAATCAAAACAATATATTATTGTATAACATTAAATATCTGCCATAAACAAAAGCCAAATATCTAATTACTATAGTTGTATTACTATAATAGAACATTACGTTACTAGTAAGCCAGTAGAATATTCTATTAAAAACTTATCATGAATTTGAATTCCCAACAAAACACTAGAAAAGACTCATAGCGCTCTGCATGTCTCGAATGTTCATATTTCACTCTACAGTAACATTAAATCAATCGATCCATCAAAAAACTACAAAAATGTTTACAACCTCTGATAGAAATAAGGGATTTACCTTCTATTTCCGTTAATACATGTAGATAGTTACTTTTATACACGCCAATCGAAAAGTTAAACAATTTACGTTCGGTTTTGGGTGGCGACTAAACTTTCAGCACGTGAAAACAGGCAAAAAAGCGATAAGTTACAATTCCTGGCGGAGGACACCATAGTGGTGTCATCAAAGTCCCTGGCGTTAGGCACCTCTGTGGTGCCACGAAATATTTGTTCGCCGCCAGGCGTTAAAGTTTGTCCAAGAGACTCCCGCATCGAAACGGTTAACATATTTTAGGTTAGATTTCCCAAGTATACCCAAACTATCAAGGCTACAACCGTAATTTTTTTACACCTTGTAGCTTAATAGTAGACCTTTCGTACTGCAATACCAGTTTGAGTCGTTATTTGATTGATTTCCAAATAAAAAATAATCTTTGCAGAAAAATTCGAAACCTGAACTTCCACGAAAAACTTTAGGAGCAATTAAAAAAAAAAACTTGCTGAATATTTTTTTCTACAACCTATCTTAAAAACTTCCTCCATTTATGGAGAAGTTACCCTGAAAGTTTCATAGGGCTAGTACAGAAGGATCATGTTAAAAAGTGAACTCATTTGTTGTAAAAGTGCTGAAATCGACGGTTCAATCGACCAACACGATGGTCCGGGCAAGGCTCAGATTGTATGCCACCCCTTCTAATCAATTGCTCTTGGTATATTCTAGCAGCCTCTCGAACGTTTTCTTGAGCTACAACATGACAATAATACATATCTGCATATCTACGAGGAGAATATGGCATGATACACTAATCGCAAAGTTTGTACAGTCCGTAAACGCGCAGTTTTCGTTAAAGTAAATTAATCCAAATTCAGACTCCCGAGTGGCCGCACTTTTCACAACCTGACTCCGTAATAAAGATTTAATAACTAAAACCCGACTACGAAAAGCTAGGAAGTAAGTTTAAATTTAAAATTTTCCTTAACAGAATTTGTTTTTTTTTACTTAAAACAGATTTTTTTGCTTAGTCGGATGCTAGTTATGTTAAACTACATAATATTAAACATCTGACTAAACCCGTGATGAAGTATAATAAATCAAGAAACTAACAGTGGATTAGGTGTGAAATCTAAAAAAGTTAAACTTGTTTCCTAGCTTTTCGTAGTCGGGTTTTAGTTTTTAAATCTTTATTACGGAGTCAGGTTGTGAAAAGTGCGGCCACTCAGGAGTCTGAATTTGGTTTAAGTTACTTTAACGAAAACTGCGCGTTTACGGACTGTACAAACTTTGCGATTAGTGTATCATGCCATATTCTCCTCGTAGATATGCAGATATGTATTATTGTCATGTTGTAGCTCAAGAAAACGTTCGAGAGGCTGCTAGAATATACCAAGAGCAATTGATTAGAAGGGGTGGCATACAATCTGAGCCTTGCCCGGACCATCGTGTTGGTCGATTGAACCGTCGATTTCAGCACTTTTACAACACTTGAGTTCACATTTCAACATGATGCTTTCGTACTAGCCTTATGAAATTTTTAGGGTAACTTCTCCTTAGATGGAGGAAGTTTTTAAGATAGGTTGTAGAAAAAAATATTCAGCAAGTTTTTTTTTTAAATTGCTCCGAAAGTTTTTCGCGAAAGTTCAGATTTCGGTATTTTCTGCAAAGATTATTTTTTATTTGGAATTCAATCAAATAACGACTCAAACTGGTATTGCAGTACGAAAGGTCTACTATTAAGCTTCAAGCAGTGGCGGTAGCTTCATACAAGCCGAAAAGCCGGGCTTGCCTTACTTCAAAGACTAGTAGGATGCTACGCATCTCTACTTCAAATTCCAAACCTACTGAAAACATCGACTGCCATACTAACGTATTTTTAAATTTTCGCGCGCCAATTCTTTCACTTCATTACTGTTTATGTACTTAGCTAGTTATGGATATCGAACGCGCCGAAATCCTACTAAATAAAATAGCAACGTGAACCGCGTAGCGCGCGCGCGGGCTCATGCATCTTGCTCGCACTCGTGGGCTTGCAACGGGGCTTCGCGGGCGCATATGTCTGTTTCGTTCTAACCTATGCAAAAGTGCTATGAGTTACTTATCTACCTCTGTATATATTTGTATAGCAATTTGGTCAATTTGTATGGAGCGCTAAGCCCGGCTTTCAATATGAAGTTTGTCACAAACTAGGGTCACGCACGAAGTTCAGTTCGTACTAGAAAACTCTTTGTTTACATTTTGTCATTTTTGTCTTTGATAGATACGTTTTGGATTTTCATTGTAACATTTCTAACTTTCGTGATTTGTGTGAGATATTGAGTTTAAAATGAGTGCAGATATAGATCATATTGTTTCTTGTGAGGATGTGAAAGTTCTAATAATCGAGAAAATGGTGAAATATTTGTATTTCACTGAGAATTACCAAACTTACACCGGAACTGTAACTAAATATCACGAACAAGTTTTTGAAGAGTTAATAAATTAGTGTAGGTACTAATTGGCTAGGATGGATTGGTGGTTGTAT
Organism: Ecliptopera silaceata; assembly: GCA_932527185.1. Lineage (NCBI taxonomy): Eukaryota > Metazoa > Arthropoda > Insecta > Lepidoptera > Geometridae > Ecliptopera > Ecliptopera silaceata. The sequence continues at coordinate 5,248,767 of OW052193.1, read as the reverse complement.
TAAGTCCAATAATAAAATTCGATTACCTAACTTTCAGTCCAGTAAAAAAAGTCAGTACCTACCTACATGCTCCTTCAGAATACCTATCTGTTAAAACTCGCCGACGGTAATTACCTACTGAAGAGGAGAATTTTAAGGGATTTATTTATGAATGTAAAATCTAATCATAGACATGAAACGTATGTCGGGCTTGCCCTATTCTCATGCACTAGGCACGCCACTGGCTTCAAGGTGTAAAAAAATTACGGTTGTAGCCGTGATAGTTTGGGTATACTTGGGAAACCTAACCTTAAATATGTTAATGAAAAAAAAAACATAAAAGTGGGAATAACTTTTGAACGACTGAATATCGCTGAACATACAAGGGGGTTATATGGATAGCCATTGAGCTCCCCTATCGCCCTTTTGCTTTTGGTCCACCTCATTTGTTACACCCTGTATACGCTCGATAGTCATATTTCGGGTGTCTCCGGAAATCCGAATGGGTTGCGTAATGTCACGTGACTTCCTGTTTGTATTTCGAATTTCCAATACCACTTTTTAAATTTCAAATGTTTTTTTTTATTTTTTTTTCTTTCCTGGCTCGCGCTTGTGCATTTGCCATTTCGAACGTCACATATAAATTTCGATTGTAATTGTAACTTTTTATATTTCTAATTCCGATGACAGATACGTATAATCTACGCGGGCGCGTACTCCATCGAGGTTGGAATTCGCGGAGGCGGCATGGTTACAATCCGAGACGGGTCCTACTCGAAGTTTGACCGCAGCTCTGTTGTCGACGAATTTGCACCCGCTCAAGGACTAAAGGTAATAGGTATTACAATATCAAACAAGGGTACCCTTGTTCCACGCTATGTGGGGTAGGTACAACACGTCTTCTCAACGGATTCAGGGGCGGGGGGGGGGGTCATGGGGGTCATGACCCCCCCCTGAGCTGGTTCCAGGACTTAGGTGGACCACTAATTGAACATAATTATTTTACTTATATATTTTGTCACCATACAGCTTTAAAGTAACTTCAATATTTAATAACTTTGTGTGATGGCAAACGTTTTTGAGGGAATTACATTAACAAAATTAAATTATATGTTCCTGACTTGACCACGACTATGTGACCCCCCCCTGGGGCAAAATCTTGATCGTGACCCTCCCTGGCGCCAAAGCTGGATCCGCCCTTGCGTCTTCTTCCACTCTACTCAATCAGACGTAATCTCGGTGCTCACCACTCCTTTCTTACTCATGTTGTGTGGGCCCTCGCCTAACATCATCTCGCATTCCATTTAAGTAATATTACAATAAATAAACTATAAACAATATGATACAAATATCTGTCAATATCTACTAAGATATAACTTGAATATAGTGCCCACAAAAATCTTCCAAAAATCTATAAAAACTATTTCTATTTCATGAATATGTTCTATCGCCAATTATATTATTTAGAATGTTATTAATAATTTTATTGATTTATGTTCAGGCATTCCTATCAAAATACGTCGACGACATAAATACGAGGCTCCTTGCTGAAGATGACAATCCACCCTCTCCGATGTCTCCAATGCCACCAGGTAAAGAAAAAATTTAAAACTATTCCAAAATTATTTTATTCTCGTTTAATCAATAATTTGAATTTAAAACCAAAACATAAGTCCTGGAAAGATCAACGTGACTAAGAAGAGGTTAAATACCGTACTTTCTGAAAATATAGGAGTATTTGGATAGCAGCAAATTATTTGCGGCTATAACGACGTAAATGACTCAACCGCTTCTAGTAGAGTAGTTGTTGGGATATCTCAGTTGAATTGAAATAAAAGATTAGTGGACTGTAAAATACTGATTCTATATTGGACTGTAAAAACGCGTGTTTGTTCGGTGCTGCGGTATTGTGAAGAGTGATGAGTCGGCGCGGGCAGGCGCTAAAGTCCTCGTAGGTCCCCGCAGCCCGCTTTGCGCCGTACCGCTTTTGTTCTATGCTGCGACAAGCGGCAATTCGATGATATGTAGCCGACTTAGTTTTTTTTTAATAGAATAGAATAAATTTATTTCAGTACTTTACTTTACTTAATCCTAGAACATATAAAAATATACAATAGTAATATGTAGTATGTAGTTTTCATTATAAACGGGATATTTACCATGATTTTTGAGTTTGATTATTTCCCGATATTTCGGCACAGTTGCATGCGCCATGAAAACTATAATGAAAACTATGTTCAAAACCATGATAGTTTCAAATATTGTAATAGTATGTGTTGTGCAGGAGGGCTCCGTTTCCCGGCGCCGCTGACGCCGCCGCAGCCGCACACGCCGCACTCGGCGCCCGTCACCCCGCACCCCGCCTCGCCCGCGCAGCATCAGGTCAAATAACTCTATAATTCTTTTAGCTTAAGTTCAGCCCTTATAACTTAAATAAGGCATTTCATTTGTAAACTTTTGAAAAAATAGTGACTTACATATTGTAGGAAAGCAAAATGCACAGATACACTCATAACATGAAAGTTTTAGTGTTAATCGAAAGCCGCTTAACGACATCGCGCCAAAACACGTCCCGCTCCACGTTCCTGTGTTCCAACGAAGACAGGCGCGCGTTTCAAAACAGCATCCATTTCGCGTGACGGAAACGCGCACCAATGTTTCTCTTGGAGTGAGAGATCTCTAACTTCTTCTTCTTATCGTGTCGATGCTACAACTGTACTTTGTTGTAGCATCGTGTTGGAAAGATCAGCCAGACTAGACACTGCTTTACCGTGCCTAGCTGCTACCGGTGTGCGCCACGAGGAGGCTCTTTCCATGCATGATCTCTAACTGAGGTGTTTGTTACAGATGGGAACGGGTTCGTTCAACCTGACGTCTCCCCCCGGGTCGAGCGGCGCGGGGGGCGCGGGCGCGGGCGTGTCGGCCTCCCCCGCGTCCCCCCTGGCGCCGTCGCCGCACGCCGCGCCCGCCGCCTCGCCGCACCCCCCGCCCACGTCCCCCTTCACCGCCTGGCCCGCCTCGCCCTCGCTGCCGAGACCCTCGCCAGGACATCATCCCTCGCCGAGGCATCATGTTGACCATAAAGGTAACACTGTAAAAATACCCATAAATGTACAAAAAAGTTAAAGAGTACATCATGCTGTGCTGGCGTGCTAGTAGTAGGCGGAGTCTGTACTTTACATGTCTAGAACATGTAAAGTACAGACTCCGTCACGTTCATTTGACCAAATAGTTCAACAACAGTATTTGAATGCTCGAACGTCACATTAATTTGTTTTGATTACCCCCGGTTCACAGATTAGTTCAATTCAACGTGCTATTTGACAGTCGAGCGTATTGATAGATGTACATTAGCTACTCTCACGTTCTAACGTCATATTAATTTGTTTTGATTACTTCAGGTCCACAGATTACGCCGTGCTACTAGTAGGTGGAGTCTGTATTATACGCTCTAGAGTCACATTCATTTGTTTACCCCTAGGTCCACAGACTAGTTCGACGTGCGGTTCCCGCGTGCAAGTAGACAGAGACTGTACTTGTGATTGATGTTCTATCGTGACATTCATTTGTTAATCCCCAGGTTCACAGACGAGTTCGTCGTGCGGGTCCCGCGTGCTGGTAGACGGAGACTGTACTTAAATGATCTATCGTGACATTCATTTGTTTTTGATGTACCTTAGGTCCGCAGACGAGTTCGACATGCGGGTCCCGCGTACTAGTAGATACTGTACTTTAATGTTCTATCGTGACATTCATTTGTTTCTGATGTACCCCAGGTCCGCAGACTAGTTCGACATGCGGATCCCGCGTGCTGGTGGGCGGGCGCGCGTGGGCGGGCGCGACGGCGACGCCGCTGGCGGTGTGCGCGCTGGAGACGCTGTGCACGGCGTGCGAGCCGCCGCCCGGCGCGCCGCCCGGGCCCGCGCTCGCGCCGCTGCAGCGCTTCCTGGCCTGCGTCTACATGAAGCGCACGCTGCAGCGCTTTGTGCACTCCGAGGACTATGTGAGTACTTCTTATCTCTACTCAGCAGTTCGTGCACTCCGAGGACTATGTGAGTACTTCTAATATACAAGCGCACTCTGCAGCTAACGGCGGATCCAGGGGTGGGGGTCATGGGGGTCATGACCCCCCCTGAGCTGGTTCCAGGACTTAGGTGGCCACTAATTGAACATAAAATTATAAGTTCTTGACTTGACCACGACTATGTGACCCCCCTGGCGCCAAAGCTGGATCAGCCTTTGGCTGCAGCGCTTTGTGCACTCCGAAGACTATGTGAGTACTTCTAATATACTTTGTGCACTCCGAGGACTATATGAGTACTTCTAATATACTTTGTGCACTCCGAGGACTATGTGAGTACTTCTTATCTCTACTCAGCAGTTCGTAGACTCAGAGGACTATGTGAGTACTTAGATAATTATTTAATTTGTATTGTGTATTCTTCTAATGTCACTCAAGCCTTGATTGAAAGCGGAACGGAACCGACTGGAGCTGAACGTTTTTGAGGTGGTAAAATTCTCTACTACCGGCATCTTTTGACAGTGGTTGGACAATGTAATTTTAATTCGGGTTAAGGGAATAGGATCTGCACTGACGTGTAGGTGACATGCACAAATGAGGTGTATTGTGCATTGTCCCCCTGCTAATCTCACCCCAGCCAGCCCAACTCCTTAAAGTAACTGATAAGGACGGATTGGTGGCTGCAAAGTTCTAGCATTCCTGATGACTGATATATTTATACATGAATACATGTTTTCAGCTAACATTGGTGTCAGTAGAAGCGACATCCCTCACTTTCCGTTGCGACAGCGCGGGATTAGCGGCGAGGGTAGCGTTACATCCTCAACACATGCAATCGCTGCATTTACACCTCACGCCGCTGCCGGATCACAAGGACACCTGGGCCACTGACGACTTGCAGGTGAGATTATATTGTTGGTGTGAATGGGTCCAGGATTAAAGAGTTCATATGAAATTGTTTCAGAACGTCCCGTGCAGGCTCCACCTAGTGTAATAGGGCCTTTATGTATATAAAAATGTTTTATAATAAGGTTTTTTTATATATACTTTTTTGTGTACCTTCAACGTGATGGAACAATAGTAACGAAGTAAGAAGAGTTTCCTAATTAGCTGTATAACATTGCCAATTAATTGTTTCTCTTCAATGTGTAGGTTTACTCCTGCTACGTTTTGTGTCGTAGATGTAACATATCCAAGTGTAACGATGCTAAAGTAGATGTAACGTACAGGTGATGGAGAAGTTTGTGTACCGTTTCTATTGTATATTGATCTAACATATCCAGGTGTAACGTTTCTATTGTATATTGATGTAACATATCCAGGTGTAACGTTTCTATTGTATATTGGTGTAACATAGAAGTTGATGTATTGTTTCTATGTAAGTATTGTTTGTATGGGTGCATGGAAAGAGCGCACACCGGTAACAGCTAGGCACGGTAAAGCAGTGTCTAGTCTGGCTAATCTTTCCAACACGATGCTACAACAAAATACAGTTGTAGCATCGACACGATAAAAAGAAGATTGTTTCTAAAATAGATGTAACACTACAGGTGATGGAGAAGTTCTTCGAGCAGCGCGTGGCGATCCCGCCGTACCGCGCGACGGCGCTGCAGGGCTGGGGCAAGGCGTGGGGCGCGGCGGGCGGCGCGGCGCTGCCGGCGCTCGTGGCGCTCATGCGCGCCGAGCTGGCGCCGCCCGCGCCCGCGCTGTGGGCGCTGCAGTGGGCGCTGCGCGTGCCGCCCGCCGCGCCGCCCATCGTGCCCGCCGGACAGCCCGCCGTGCTTCTCGCCAAACACAAGATACTCTTCTTTGTAAGTACAGACCTTACCCGCACTTGTCGCACTAATGCAACCCGTTTTAGAGAGGCGAGTGGATACTGTTCTTCGTAAGTACAGATCTTACCCGCACTTGTCGCACTAATGCACCCCGTTTCGTTGTACAGTAAAAAGCCCGTTTAAGCCATTTTTGTGGGCCTTCAGACTTCGGAGTTTTTTTGAAATATCGATTTCCTTGGACAGATATTTTCCATTATAAGAAAAAAGTTTTTATTCAGAACATAATTTTGTCCTGAAAAAATACTTTAATTTACTCTACTACACAGTTTTTAACTTTTTGTAGTCTCATTGCTTTAATTTATAATTGATACCTTGTATAAGTACAGTGTATAATAATTTTCTAGATCTGCCTGACGCGAGGAGATACTCAGCTGGTATTACCGCTGGTGTACGATTTACAACTCAACGTGACACAACTCGCCGACAAACAGAACGCGCAACCACATCTCATTGCAGTCAGCTTGCACCTCAAACGGTAATATAACTTATATTATCCTTTACATTGAGATTTTCTAGTACGACCAACTCCACTGTAAATTTTATGTTTTTGGCAAACATTCACTCTAATCCTTAGATGACTTTCATGAATGTTTATTAGGTTAGTACTTAGTATATTTATATTTTCAATTTATTAATCGAGCAGATTCACGTATCGGTAGCTTTCCTCTCAACCTTCTGTCATGTTACAAAAAAATATTGGCTAGGTCGTGAAACAAAAGATCTGCATCAATATTTCCGACTATTGACGTTCAATTGTTTTGTTAACCCAATCATGTGGTAGAACGAGGCATAGAAACAATTGAACATCTGCTATCGATAACCTTGATGCTCTTTTGTTTCACAGACAGACCTAGACAATATTACTACCATCAGAAATCTCACAAGTTTTGTGTACCAGGTTCAACGAGTTCAACCAGTCTCACTCGGAATGCACACTGTGGCCGGCCGTGCGTGACTTGCTGACTAACTTCACGTTGCCTCAGGACGCGCCGCAAACCGCGCCGCCGCCGCCCCCCTAACACATGACACAGCGGCGCTCCACGTCACCCGACACCTGGCTCAGGTGCAGTCCGGCCGCATACGGAAGGACAATCTGAACGTACCAATATATAGGCTCTTGGAATTTAGGCGCATATAGTTTTATACTCTAGTTTGACTACACACATTTGACTACAATCTCATCTGATGTTAAGCGATGCGTCGGTGTCGCACGTTGGCCTTGATAAAACCTATTCACTCTTGAAAATGTTCATAAATACCACTTGTAACATTACTAAAGCCCGGTCGCGGAGCAGAAAGAAATTCGTACATTAACCTGTTATTACCTGTCTCAGTCACTCTCGGGTAAATATGATGCGTCTCGCTCGCTGAGTGCCGCGGTCATTGGATCTGTGCGAGCGAGACGCATCATATTTACCCGAGAGTGACTGAGACAGGTAATAACAGGTTAATGTACAAATTTCTTCCTGCTCCGCGACCGGACTTCAGATCTCTCCTGCACTTTACCATGACTATTGAGTGCTGGAGAATGATAAAAGCCGAGAGGGAAGCTTCACTTTGTAATATTAGATTCTTTGTGAGGTATTATTAACGAAGCACAAACAACATAGATTTATTAGATAAATACGCCTAAGTTCCAAGAGCCCAACATCAGGGGGCCCAAATTTATCAATTAATGACCAGCTAATAACTAACAGTTGTGTCGTGATCATGTGCCGCGATTTTATAGTTGTACTGAACTACTGTCAAATAATAGTGCATTGAACTTGTATGTGTTCATAGTGATGTAACAACTTTATAGTATTTTTTTTAACTTTTGCTATCAGAACGCATAGTAAAGAGATTTTTATAGGGGCTAATTTGCAATAAAAAATAACAATAAGATACGCGATAAAATCCCAAAATAAAATATTTCTTTACTATGAAATCTATAGTCAATCATAAAGTCATTGCTTTAAAACCCATTTTGTTCCAAGTAACTTAAAGATTTGTACGTAATTATCTTAATTATTACTACTCAAATATAATCAGAAATCAGCTTTATCAGATCAGTGTACATAGAGTTTAACCGAAAGTCTTCGAAATCGACTGATTTGATTGTATAAACTTATTGTTATCAAAGTCGGTTCAGAATTTAATATGTAAGTGATCATTATAGAAATAGGCAATATCAATTATATTTTTCTTATTTCGTTGGATTTTGAATCTTCTGTATACGTAGAATAGATAGGATAATTTATTAATAAATGTTTATTATAACTATTCAATACTTTTAATTTATCCCGCCCCGAAAAGAGAGGTTTTATCTTGATAACGTCTTTGACGATAATTGACAGAGATATTGTGGACGTTAGGTGTATACTCTTTGCTTTAATATAATTATGTCATTTATAAATTGTCATGAAAAATCAGAGATCAAAGTCAGATTTTGGCGAAATAACCATGAAATAACGGATAAAATGTTTTACGTTTGGCTAAATCATAAGTGCTTACATTGCCATGGCTGCAAACACCAACAGAAACAACTCGTTAGAAACTATTCTCACGTTTGAAAACAGGGATATGGTGAGTGCTTTTAAAGTAATTATTATTTGTTATTGAAAACTGTCAATATTCTCTGAAAGTGTTCTCATAACAGTCAAGTGAATAGGAATTTGATGAAACTTATGAGTATTCTTGATGTTGGGTTTTGATTTCTAAGGTATCACGCTTGGTACCATGAATTCTTACATAGTCTTACTAAGTGTGAGCACAATACGAAAATCGTATGACTAGAGGTGCTTCCGACATCCTGCTTACAGATCTTACCGGATTACATCAGAGTCATTTTTGGTATCTACTTATAAACAGGAGTATCGTAAATGTGTGGTCTGAATTTCAGAGCCAATGGTCAGTAATATGGTCAACCGCGCATATCCCAGGGATGGACAACGCGATAGGCGGTGGGCCGCGCAGACGCGTTACGGGCCGTAGAAGACTGCGCTTGGGCGCTCTTGTCCTAGGATGCTTATTGACGATGCACTGTAGAGTTACCGCTTCCGCACTAACTGGAGGCTTTAGTAAGTTAGAACACGAAAATCGAATATTGCTCGAACTATTTTATATCATAGGGCAACTTTTTATGGATACCTACTATAAAACTATTACCTACACATCAGAGTAAACTCCTATTTCGTTGATGCAATTTTGATGTGTTTTAATTTTGATTTCAGTCGTATACATGATGTGTCTTGTGCTGGCGGTTACAGTACTAGCAAATCCTTTGCGTCATTTTGAAGTGTATCTTGGCCAGTGGAGTATCAGTGGCCCTGGACGTGCTTTCAGAATTATACCCATGTTAGATGGTAAACATTGCAATTACACATTAAAGATTCTTGATTTTATTATGCAGTCATTTAGTGCCGAATAGGTGCAATCTGAATAAGAAGCGAGAAGAAAGCGTTTAAATAGATTCCAGGAACAAAGATTTGCAAAGACGGTTTTTCTCGAAAATAAATTGAAGCCTTTTAGGCTTTGATAATTTTCGGTCGATTTTCACATTTTGTCTATCATGTTTTTCATATTTTGATAATATATTTCTGTACAGGTATTGGTATAGCAATATGTATAAGTGCTATAGTGCGCGCCATCAACTGTTGCGCCGTAGCCGCTATAGCAGCTGTTTACGTGGTGCATTCGGTGGCTGATGATAAACTACCTTTCACATATTGCCGGTAATAATATAAGAAAGTTAAGTAATACAAAACAATGAACACTATAATTTTAGCAAAGCTTGTACTATGGGATTGCAGATAGAATACCTACTTATATGTGTATACATTTTTTTCCGTAAAAACATTCTTCACACAAACATTTTCTCTGGATGGGAATCGACCCACGAACCACAGCATGAAAGGTAGAGCTGCTACGAACTGAGCTGTGACGCCTGACTACTATTTGATTCAAAACATTTGCAGTTGCGAACCTCACAGAAAAATCTGATACTAAGTATTTATCGCAGGGCCTAGATTTACGAACTTACCTAGTTCAACTTATTTTTCTAGTGCGTAGTGCGTACGTTATAAACTTCCCTATCATACAGTTAATTAAGCTAGTTCCTAATTAAGATGTGAGATGATGACATGAGAGACATGTTATGTCATTATGTTCCAGTGACTTCGATTTGAAATCGTATGCACCGTTATGGAAAGACGTGAAGATTGTTAAGTTACAAGAGGTAGGCAGATCATTTGATAATTTAAACAAATCATTACAATTTTCTAGTAGCATAACTTGATTTATTAATAGTCTAGATTCTCAATGGAAGCAGGTGTTATTGATGAGGAAGAAGATAAAATTCCCTCTACTACTGTGGGTTTACATCCTTACGCATGGAGAAATGCATCACATTCAGGGTAATTAAGATTTATTTATTAGTAGGTAACGTATCATGACGTATGTTCCTATATCATGTCTATAAGTGTAGGTATTAGATATGGCAAATAAAATGTGATAGTCTGTTTTCTCAGCGAAAGAGAGAGCATGAAAACACGGGAGACACGTAAAATAGAAATGTGTCTGGAGACTTACGATGGAGGGTATCCTCCACTCTATAGTACTCCGGCTTACAACTTTTTCTAGTAAGTTTGATTTGTTTCAGTATTTTTTTATCGCAAGAGCAGTGAAGGTTTAAATTGTTATTATCTACTGTTTCAGCGTGGAAGTCGTCCAATTGCGCGCGGGCCATGATTTTGGGCATTTTAATATAAACTTATTACTCGCCATTCTTTGTATTTGGGGGATAATATGGATCATGCTAATTTTGGAACGTCTTCGATATGGTAGAGTATGTTGAAAATTAATTTACGTTTTTGTAAAACATTAGAGGTATAAGGGCATTGTTGTTTTATTATCTTTTTAGCTCATTTGGAATAATGTGCAAACTTGGTTTGTTATCATTCCATGGGCATGGGTCTTATGTCTATGTGTGACTGGCGCCATCAACTTGTCCTCAATACAAGGATCGCTACGAAAAGTATTTCGAGTCGGTCCCAAAGAAATAGTAGCCGTACGTATTTTCTAAATTTTATAAAATGTTTTATTTTATTTGAAATGTATAAATCTTATATTATTATTTCTTATTTTAGGCCACGGCAGATGCACTAGAAGTTGCTCTTTATATACATTCAGCCAGTGTGGGCACTGAAATTCTTCACGGCAAAGGATTAAACCACTACGGTTAATAAACAGTTACCTAACAACACTTTTTTTATCTTACTAGACTTCACCCTATGTGGTCGCTACTCATTTAAACGTCCTCATTCCGCTAAATACTTAGGTACATTAATAGTTTTAATAGAAATCATGTTTAGCTTTTAATCGCTGAAAACTGTAGGAAGTTAAGAAGTTAAAACCTTTCGTTATAGCTTCGGGACACATAGATCCAGAGCTGAACGCTGAAAACATATGGCACTCGGGATTGCTGGTTCTCCTATCGGCTTTACATTCTGCTGGAGCAGCGCTTTGCGCTTTGGCTGATTATATTCAACCTTATGCGGATGGACCTATCAATATGCACGAGAGTTAGTTTAAAATGTACTTAACTTTTAGTGACTTTTAGAAATTTACTTCTGTATAAACTGTACGTTATTGCAGGTACTCTATGGATCATACCTATGTACTCAAAATGCACATCTATCGCTAGCTATTCACATCTTATGTAAGTAAACCCATGTTATATTGTTTTTATAGGTTGGGCAATGCTGATGTGTTGAATATAAGATTCCAATTTGTTTTAGGTCTACGCTAATATTCGGCGGTCTAATGTTCTCATACATGGCGGTCGCGTTTATTCTGATGAAGACAGCTTTGCACACAATATTCGAGTATAAAGTAAAATTGGTGTTAGTAATGTTTATTATGCTTTCGATGTCTTCGATCATATAAGATTAAGAACTAGATACACAATCCCGTGCAAAAACGAACTTAAAACTGTCCTCAAGAAGGTACGTAAAATAGAAAGAGAAAGAAAAAATAACGAAACATGAGTGGCCAATATATACCAAAACAAAATAAACCTTACTCCAATGAATTACAGTCGGATATAAAACGGACAAAAAAAAACACATTAAATTTTACGACCGTAGCTCGGCACTAGAACATAGAATGAGTGGAGTCGAACTAGATATTTTTATACAGTTATAAATGATCTCTTAATATTTTTTTGGGTGTATGTAATTATGATTAATGAACATAATTGTAATCTCCTGAATGTAAGTATATAATATAATTCAATGAAACAAATATATACGCAATCAAAATTATTTTTGTAGTCTTTTGAAGCCTTTATTGGTCAGATATACATCACTTTCCAAGAAATGCTTTGAACATATCACGCTTCCTTGGGTTGGCTTAAAGAATTCTTCAGCTCTTTCACGCGCTACAGCAGCTATCCATTTTCCACACCGCAAAGGATCTCGAGGAAAGCTAAAAAAAAACAAAACTACACTCAAATCTTCTATATCGTATAACATATAAAATTATGTTTATAATAAAGAAATTTATTGAAACAAAAGTTACTATAGTGGTGCCAATACTCTGCCTAATCCTCCGGGAATTACATGCGTGATGTTTTAATTGAACAATAAAAATATTTATTTTAACAAAAAAAAAAAAAAAACAATAGCGTCTCCACCAAATGGAACAGGATCAACACATGTTACCCGAATAAATTAAGTAGCTGTGCGACAATATGAATTGTACGTTTAGTAAATGTCTTTTCAATTGAAGTGCTTTATAAACTCTGCTGATAATTTGGACAATTTAAAAATAAATGTTTTACGGCGATTTCTTGACGAAATATCAGTATTTATAATACAGTAATAGTAGTTATATATTGGTAATATTAGTACTTACCGAAAAAACGAAATTCCATCCTTTTTTCCCGTCCTAGAAGAGTGATTTTTGCACTTTATAAACGAGCACGGAGGCATGTTTACGTTCCGAGCGTTTAGGATATTATGTTCCTTGGTTTGAACAGTACTAAACTAAAATGATGACCAAATCTCGATTTGGTCATCCTTTTGGTGAGGACGTTTTTTGTCGCTGATTGTGTATCTAGTTCTTAGATGATCGAAGTTCGATGTAGAATATATGTAGTAGATCATGCGCAGCTAACGTTCATAACTTCGTTCTTTGCAGATTCGTGGAACAATATGTAGTGGGTGGTCTAGTTTTAATGTGCATTGCACTAAGTTTATTATTTGCCACAAGTGTAAGTGATTATGTTAACTACTATAATAAAACTTCTAAAAGCCATGTTACGCTACCATATTATAATTATAAATTAGTTTGATTCCTAACCGAACTTTATTATATTTCCTTCATATTTATAGATCTTACTTCTCGGTGCCAATTCATTTGACAAATTTAAATTTATGTTATGACCATTCAAAATATTTAACGTCTTCAAATTCCTACTAACATAAGAACGACAATTACTAACCAATAGTTTGTGTTTACATAATGTTCGTATTGTTCTCATATAAGTGACTGTATTAGTGTCTTTTTTGAGAATATCTTAAATCTTATGTCAATGTTAACAGGGAGGTATAGCGCTGCTAGAAAGTGTGGACTCCATAATGACAGGCGTGGGGGTATCGTTTGTCTGCTGCCTCGAACTCGGCGGCCTACTCTACGTGTATCGCAGCCCTGACTTCGTGTCAGACATGAATGTCGCAACAGAAGAAAACGCATGTGCATCTCGCATTGGCGTGCAGTGGCAGATTATACCGTTTATTACACTTGTACGTTTCACTGCACTTATTACACATGATATTATGATGACTATTTCTTTCTTAGCATTCAGTTGCCGTTAAGACTCTGTTGTTTATCAAAGCGATATACAATGCTGGTTGTTGCAATACAACATCTATTCTGTTCTGACGGGCGGGACTGATTCTGCCGAGGCCCGAATTTGCTGTTATTATGACGCGAGATGTTGCTGTCTCCCCTAACTTACATTACCTACCTAGATTTACTCACTAAAATGTCTTATTGCTGCAGATTTCATTACGGACCTTGTATTGATTATTTTATTTTATTATCGCTTCCTTGTTCTAGGCTACACTTGGAATGAAAACGTTTCTGTTGTTCAATGCTGAGTATCCAAAGATAGCGATGTATTTGGCGATAGCTCCGCTGGCAGCTTTGGCTGCAGCGATTCCCCTACGCGCCTGCCACAATGCCTATGTATTCCTACGACCATCCCCGAGACATGGCACTTAGAACTATGTAACCGATACATAAATAGTTTTGTTTGTTAAATTCCTAGTTTCCTATCGTGTTTTGGGATAAATACAATAAAGTCCACTGATTGAAAATAAATGTTTATTTTTATCAATCATTTTTTAGAATATTTTATAAATATAGATCTTTGTACAATGCATTGACATGCGTACACATGATTAGACGCAGTAGCCGTATTGAGACTCGCATAAACTTATTAGGTACGCAACTTAGAAATACGCACAGGTTCCGATGAGTTGCGTAGATGATTAACTATTTACATTATCGACTTCACCAGTTCGCAATATGACAACAAGGCATTTGAGTGATATTTCCGCCAAAAAGCGATGATACAAAATAGGAACGCTTTTAAAACGGCCTAACGGGGAACATTGATACATTTACTTTACCCTATTTCACATTTATATTAAAATATCACAATATGTACACATTATTCTCAAATCTAAATCAATAATATCAAATTCTTGTGTAACACACAGGCCGGGTAATATTTATTACATAATACCAACAATATCATACTTACCCATTCTAATTGGCAATGGTGACCCTCGACCGGGGCCACCAGGTAAACATCAAGTTTCAATATTTTCGTAAATCACAAGATTAGTTAATGGCCATCGAGTTCATATTACTGGTTCTAAGACTAGCTATAAATTAACACCGATATCGATCAATACAAATATTGTACACTCATGAATTTTATACTTCTGAATAACATCTAATTCCACGCTCGTCTCAAGATCGTAGTTTTAATGAACCGGGACATCGATTATAACAAATAATAATACTATCCAATAATTTACTAAACCTGCGCAATCAATTCCATTTCATTCACAGTACAATACTATCGAAGGCACTCCCTAGCACTCCCGTACACCTGAGCCTGGCCCATAAGTCCGTGTACTTGGAATCGCAACATCCCTGTCCTAGCACTGGATAAATCGCCAAATAAAATAGCGTAAAATAGCTGCACAAATCACACGATGCACCATGACCGCTAGCCGGTATAATAGCACTGTTAGGTCCACCCTTGCGTTGCACAATGAGTGCTAGTTAGTGTGTGTTGTCGCGCGCGCGTCACAAGCGGCGCAGCGAGGCGCCGGCGGCCTTGCGCGTGGGCTGCACGGACAGCGGCGCCACCAGCACGGAGCCCTCGCCGCCGCCGCTCGCGCCCATCTCCTGCAACATGCCGCGTGTTACACCTACAGGGAAATGTTACATGGTTGCTGTTATCCATTACACGCTTACGTTCATATTATTTCAACTCTTATATTTTGAACATCAGTAGCTCTACCATGAGTTTTTACAATCTATACTCGCTAGCGTCTGTAGTTAAAAAAATGTATGAAGATTTGTACAGCGCCTCTATCGGATAGTTAGGTACTAAAAATCGTAATACTAATATTTACGTAACAACTGTAGTAAAAGTCAGGCGATTTTACTGTGACAACTCATGGAAGAGGTACAGATGAGATTGCGATCAAGCGTTTACGTATAATGTATTAAAAATAATCTTCAGCTACAAACAAAAGCCCCTTGACATGCGAATTTACTGTGCGAGTGATAACTATTAAATAGTGCTCGATATCTTTACCGCACGACAATCATAATGTCTATTGACATCATTGATCGTGATGCAGGTCAGAATTAGATACGAGAATAAAATTGCTGTGTTATTGACTATTGCGTCTTGAAAAGGTGACAAAAGCAAGCAGATTAAACAGAATAATGGAAAGTAAACTGATCCTTGTAAAACAAGTAAAAAAATCTTATTGTCTTGATGAGTACAACTTATACTAAAGACTACTGCGGCAATTTTGTTAATGGATCGAAGAAAAGCAATCTGAGCGTTCAAATATATTTTTAGCATGCACAGTTCAATACTGAGCAGTATTCGGCTCAAATAGTAATGTAATGTGTAAATCAGAACTTTATTTATATGTCAACAAGGTTCAACTAACCCAAGCTAGTAAAATGTACTTACGTTGATATTATTACAACTTGCCAGTCTCATCTGCGCGAGTTGCGAGGCGGGCGTGAGGTTTGACTGCGAGCCGAACGGAGAGATCATTGACGACATCGCACGTTTCAGCTTCGAAGGAGTCTTGTTGAATGATAACGCGCGTCCCACCTGAATAAAACATCATTTATAATACTTATTTATGCAATTAATTATGCTAATTATTAAGTAAAACCTCTTTCGTGCAAAATTGGGACATTGGAAGTTACAAATAAACATTGCGTAATTAATATTGATGTTTGAAGACGGATGATATTTAAAAGGGAAATTAGAGGCCGACAAATGCTGATCATTAACACATTGCATGTTTATTTACACTACTCAATTAATTTTAAGGGGGGTTTCACTAAGGGTCATTTACGACCCATAATGCAAAGATTTAAGGTGCAAGTCATGCCATGTTTATTACGTTTGTGCACTTTATGTATTATCCAATAACCAGGTGTAGTTAGTAACTTATAATAAACATAATTACAATACGATACAAAGATAACCCATGTCCCAGAGACACCATGAATGAAAATACTGCGATAATGGATAAGTTTACGATGACACATAACAACCTCAGGTATGGCACGCTCACGAAACACTGTTAGTCACAAATGAGTACAAAGCGAAGCGTTATTCGACAGTCACTCCCTCCCACTTTCTCAGTCATTGATGATCATAACATCTCATTTCGATTACTCCACATTGACGTTTAGTTATTCGATTAAAAGCTATAGTGAAACTCGTACGAGAACGAATGGTTGGATTTGGATTTGTATGGATATAGCGATGGGTTAGTACAAACTGGTGTGATAGCAGAATAACGGCTTGGAATGTAAAAAAGGGGTGATCCTCAAGCTAGTGACGTGAATAGACAAATCGATTGATCGAAAGTTCTGGACTGTTATCAACGCCTAAAGAAACAACCTTACGTTAACGTGTAATAAAAATAAACAATATTTATTTAAATGTATATATGGAAACTCGTGCGCTATTCATATTCAACATAGGTCATTCAACAACTTTTTTGAAATAATAAATCATTATTCTTGTCATTCACAAATAAGCAGCAATACCAAAACCAAAATTCTTTATTCATATCTTGATTAATAGACACAGTAGAGGGGCCAATAAGTTTACGCCGTATTAACTTTATTCGTTCCATGTTTCTACTGTATCTAGCTATAGAAGAAACGAGCATGATTCGCCAAAGGATCACCCCATAAGGAATAAATGGGCGGGGAAAGTGGGCGGAGTTTGCGAAAGAGACAGAGAGAGGTGTGTCAGAGCCGCGTCAGACCTGTGCGACTGCGAGTAAGTGAGCGCGCAATACCCATGTGTCTAGCAACCCGGCGCCCGGCTCGGCGCGCAGCCACGCGCCGACGCCCGTGATCGCCTCCAGCTACAACACAACCACCGCTCCACTACATCGCTCACTTCTATTGTACCCTTACTCATACGCAAACTGCTGTTACAAATCTTGAATTAGGTAAAAAACCTATTGTACACCCATACTCATACTTAAGGAAGGTAAACAGCTATTACAAATTACTCTGTTCTAGGGTTTGTTTATTTTGGAATCGTTTGCATTCACTAAGTTGGGGTTATTTTGAAAGGTAGTAGTGGTGGATATTAACAAAATGGGTTACTTTTGAACTAAGGTAATTTTATAAAACGTTTTAAATTTCTAATCTGAACAAAATTATGTTTTGTAAAAATGGAAACAATACAAAATGGTAATGTATGGGAAGAATAGATGGAAAATGGGAACCTCATGTGGACATTTTCGGCAACGTGTAGGTGTACGTGTACATACCGTACACGTTCTAAAGTAGGAAACGCGCTCCTATCATTAATTAGCGCCAATGAAGGTTGTTCTTATCTATTTTCTCCTTTCAAAAATTGAACTCCTGATTTTTTTTGGACAAGCCAGATTAAGATTTATGCTGAAATTGATATAATATACAAACAATTGCGTATTTGATGTATTACAACCATAATCTCTCTACCTTTGTTTATTCAAACATTATCTCAATGTTTTTTACTGACGCCGATCAATCATCCATTTATCTCACACAGATTTGCGAACAGATACTTCTGCATTAAACTCGGTAAGGTGTTATTCAGAATTGTTTCTCAATTAAAACACTGTTTAAACAAGTTTTTTTCCTTATCACTACATACACGTACATAACTAACATATTAAAACAAAATAAAACCATTATAAATAGTGTTTTTTTTACAGAAGTTTATAAATTATAAATACACACTTGCGTGCACATAGAAACTAGTGACTAAACTGTGTGCTTAATTAGAACCCTACACCCCTTGAAATATACTATATATATAATGACGTCACCACATCTAATCTATAGCATCGGTCAAAAATGATTTCTGGATTGGATTGTGTACTTATTTATTTGTGATATGTGAAATGCATACCACCACATCACCATCATCACCGCATCAGCCTTACAGACAGTATTAGCCATTTGTCTGCAAAGTTGCCGTAAGAAGTAAGACTTGTCCACCGTCTCGTCCGTGATCATAAAGGAGTACAACTTTTCTCACATAATCTAAGTATAGCTATGCCTGTGCATGTATTTACAGTAAACGTTTTTGACGCGACAGATAAAATTATCCATGTCATTGCTATCAATCTTTGTGATAACAATGACAAGTGATTGTTTAGAATGATAGTTTTATTAACAGTAAAATCTTTGCAACACAGTACAGATATTTTCATGCTATAATTACAAAGGTCGTGTTAAAGATACCGACATTTACATACCACTGTTTGATTATTAGTTATTCCAATTTAAAGCTGAGCTACATCTAGTCGTCTACATTTATTTTCATGCTGTTTAGATTATAGACACATAAAAATATTCAACATTTCATGAATCTTTGATTCGTAAGATGTTTTTATTATTTACATTACATATTATAGAAAAATATATACAAACATACCTTGATTCGTGTTCGAGCTGCGAATTTGGATACTTTTGAGAGCGTACTGAGCGCAAGATCGCTTGTGTCGATATCGAGTTGATGTGACTCAAGACACGCTAGGAATTTGTCCTGAAAATATAATTAATAAATGGTTAATCTATGTCAGTGATTTCAAGATTTATCCAGTTTGAAAATTTTACAATTATAATTGACAACGACAACTCTTCTATCATAGTATAATGCAAACAATCAATCTTCAAACTGGATAATGACTACAAAATAGTATATCTATATAATGAAAATAGGGGTTTTGACTCACCGCATCAGCTTTACAGACAGTATTAGCCATTTGTCTGCAAAGTTGCCGTAGGAAGTAAGACTTGTCCACCGTCTCGTCCGTGATCATAAAGGAGTACAACTTTTCTTTCAGCTCTTGATTACTTCGACACATCAGTGCGAACACATTGTGACAATCTAGAATAGGATTATAATTTTATTATCATTACAATTTACTTGATACAGATACGAAAAGTTTCCTGAGGGGTCAGCACGAATAAATGTGACAATCGCACATTCAAGACACACTGCGCGATGACGCTGCACCGTTCAACAGTCGACATAGCGTCAACGCGTAGTGTCACTCGAATACAAAAAAATATCTATCTATGTAATGTATTGTATTAAGTATGTCAGTCTTCTAGTACCCATAACACAAGCCCTGCTTAGCTTGGGGCTAGATGATGTTGTGTGGATTGTGCAGCATTATTTATTTATTTATACACCACCGTTTCGCAACTGTTGCGATAATCAATCTATTTGTACTCGAGCCTCTGAGTCTTTATTACTTTGGCTAATTTATTGACATGTAAAAAGAAGCGTGAATTTTACCTTCGGCCTCTCTGATATCAACGACCCGTTTGACCGTGCTGAGCGGCATTAGCGATATATGTCTGTATGGCTTGCTTGATCCTATCCGCATTGTGCCTGTTCCGTTCGTAGGACTTTTACTGTTGAAAGCCTGAAAAATAATAAGCAATTGTAAACATAGAACTTTGAAGTATGGTATACAGTGGATCTCAAAATATCATGTTTTATGAGTACAATGTACCCGAAATATCTAAGAAAAGGTTTAACTTATAAATGACGTCGTGTCAAACAAATAAAATCGAGTCGGACACGTGCATGAAGAGTTCCCGTACCAAAAAAAAAATAATGCTTTGATTAAGGAAATATTTCTTAAACCCACTTTATCTGCCCAAGAAATATGAGCAATTCAAGAATAGTCTGTGCTTTATAAGTTCAGTTCTGAAACAATAAGTAAAACTGTACCTTAGATCTTTTCTTGCAAACCTCCATAGTGTCAGTGAATAGAAACAATACAAGATGGTCCCCTCGACCCGATAGTTCTTTCGAAAGCTCCACTACCTCGCAGCGTGAGACGAACGATCGGTGTGAGGAAACGAGATGTGCCTGAAAAAAAAAACAAAACCTAGTCACGTGCTTTTTATCCCTTACATCTGCTGGACTTTTTGAAGTAAACTTAATATTTATAATCGCACTAGCTTATTACATCACTGGCGTAAGTCAACGTACAAAAGTAAGTACATATGTTGACAATTTGATGAACACACATTTTGTTTTAATGCATTATAGGCAAACGCTTGGCCGCAATCTCATCAGATGTTGAATGATAATGTGGCCTACGGTGTAACGCGTTTGCCTAGGCATAACCTATTCACTCTCCTCTTGAAAATGTTAAAATCACTCTTTCACAAAGAGTCCTATAACTAGAAAAGCTAGTTCGTATGCGCGTTGATGAGTAATTAAATTAGTTATAGGAAAATATTCAACTGTAATAATATAAAAAGATGATTACATAAGATCCCTCTTAGATTATGTAACTTATTTCAAACTCCTTAATTTCAAATACATTTTGAACTCTCTCAACCAAATAGAATCACACGCTATAATGGATCATTTTATAATGACCCATATATTGGGTCCTCACGTACGAACGTACGGTTTCAGCTAGTATTAGATACAATAAAGTAATTACCGGACACTGGTCGATGTCATTATATATGTCAAACATTTGCAGTTGTCCCTCCGTCTTGCGTTTGTCTTCGTTGATGTGTGACATGACCTCCCGTAGTCCTGCGAGCGCCGCCACTAACGCCGAATGGTCTGGATTGTTCTTATTTGTATGTTTTAATATGTCTGTTCAAAAATTTAATTATGTTAGCGCCTGATTATAATTTTTAAGTATAATTAATTTTTTTTTGCTACAAAGGCTTATTTAATAAACTTAGTTACGACTTACGAATGTACATATTCAATAGATACAAAGCTTGATCCAAAACTTTCAAATTTAAAATGTTAGTGTGTTAGTGTAATATTACAATATCATTGCTCAAGCCAAATTGATAAGTTAGGTAATAACCAATCTACGATCTTTGTATCACAAATTTTAATTTTTAATTTGTAACAAAAAAATACAATTAAAAATAAACTCACCATCAAGTAATAAACTTATACTAGGTAATCGCTGCACTGGTCTTATTAAAAGTTCCTGTAAACTCTGTCTACCACATTCTGGCTTTGTTTGGCAGATTTTCAGGAATGCATGAAATCTGAAAACAAAGATACAATGTTACATTACAGAAATCAAATTAAATTAAGAATTAAATGTTACTTTACAACATACTGTTTCTTAGCTATTGTTAAACGAGGGAAATAATTGTTTATGTATATGAAGAATTCTTATTTTCATAATTTATATTCAGTAGAATTGTGTAGAATTAGTTTAGACGGCCTTTATCACGCGAAGAGCCGAAGACCGAGCTCAGTGGCGCGTCTTGGGAGACCTACGTCCAGCAGTGGACTGATACAAGTGACACTTAGCATTGGTTGTATACCTTGGGTTCTCACGATCACATTGTTGCAGCATCTCTTTCGTGTTTTCGAAGAAGTTGACAAACGGAGGATACGCTTTCACCATGTCCGGAGTGTACCGCAGCACAAGCCGGCCTATGCTCATCTCCTCGCTCCAATGTGCTTGTGTGTAACGTAGGTCTTCTAACATTCGTCTGTAATATACACATTTTTTTATTTAATTATACGACAAAAGGTACGATATTATAAACAGGTACAAAATCTGTTAAGATATAGATAGGTAAACTTTTTTACAAAGAATTACATGATACACATGAAATAATAAAACATTATGTACAATGAGCGGCTTATCGCTAAGAGCGATCTCTTCCAGATGTTATTTTAAGGCAACTTATGGCAAACTAAATAAAATAAACTTCTTTCATACAATAACATAAAATATAAAAATAAATATTTACGGATATTTCACACATCACGCTCTAATTCAACCTAACTAGAAACTAGATTGCTGATAAAATACTTATATTAAATATATTTTTGTAAATACATAGTAACAAACATTGGTGATCATGACACAATGTTTGTTTTTGGTGGGAATCGAACCCACGACACACAGCATAAAAGGCAGAGCGGCTACCATCTGAGCTGTGACGCCTATCAAAGTCATCAAGTTATTGTTGCCTTGGTTGATTATTTCAGGGCATTCTGTTTAAATCTAGTTATTGAAAAAGTTGTAAATTCATATATTTATATATGAATAATAAATTACATAAATAACATAAATTCATACAATAAATTCATAAATTACATAAATTCATACAAATAAATATTGTTAGACATAGGTCTTTCCCAAGACGCACTTTTGATCCCGATTTTCCGCTTTTGTCATTCAGTATTTGCCAACTGTGTTTGGATTTGTGAATTCACAGCCTTTACCACATATGTGAGTACCACATTATGATTTGTTATTTGAATTAAAAGGTCTTACAGGAAAATATACAGATTATTTGAGTTCAGGTTCACAAACACTGAATTATACTTTTGCCCTTAGTGTCTGCAGCTGAATATTTCATGCTATAAATATATTTAATAACTCGCAAATACAAGGACATAATAAATTATAGAACTGAATCATACTCACTGATGTAATTCATAAATAAGCGGTAAATTTCCAAATATAATTTTGAGTTCTGTATTGTTGAGCAACGCTTGAATTTTGCCATTACTATTATCCTCCTCAGTGTCAGCCATTTCTTCTAGCGGTTGTTTGAACATCTGCAAACAATTACCTTTTTTAGACAACACATCTTATTCACAAATTAAAATTAAAAATAATAGATATTATTATTTTATATTGTTGTACTAAATGAATGATTACTTACCATAACAATGGTATGTAATATTCCAACGTAATTTGACTCCGTCTGAAGAAGTTCCATGAATACTTGTTGTCGGGGGGACATAAGTTTCCGAACAACATTGTCGGGCACCTCGGATTCTACACAAAACAAGAAATTTCGTTTATTTAAGGATTAAAAAAAAACAAAAATATCATATACAAATAAATTCAAACACTTGACGTCCCTATTTTTAGATTCCTATAGGAAAATGTTAGCCTGACGAGTTACTCATGTAAAAATATATGTAAAATTTATTTCTGCTGCAGAATTTGTATCGAACTAAATCTGAGTATCATTAATTCAAAAGAAACGAACCTTCAAGTAAATTCTTGCCATCCGGCGAGGGAGTGCAATCCAACAGGTTGCCGGACAGACTCAAGAGCACAGCATCGCCGACAGAGGACCGTCGTTTGTGCAGCGCGGATTCCCCTCCTCGGAGCTTCCGTTTCCTCAGCCTCTGCAGCTGGGCGGGCGTGCTGCCCGGCGCCGCCGAGTTGGAGCCCCCGGCGGGTTCGTCCGCCGCGCACGCCGCGCCCGGCGCGGGACCGCCTACAGACGACCGACGGGATACCTCGTCTAGGTACTGAGAGACAAAGCTTTAGTGAACACCAATGCTAACTTAAAAATTCAGGTTTTAGATTGTTAACTTGATGTTTTTATGGGTAAAAAAGTATAATAGAGGTGTGAATACTCACGTCTTTAAATAGATAATCCCTCTCGTCTTGAGCTTCCTCGTTCTGCACAGACGCCCAGAACCACTCGGCTTTGACGACGTGCACCCGCGCGGAACAGTCCGGCGCCGCCACCGTGTTATGCTCGTCGACGACCTGGTTCATAAACGTAACATAACGCGACCGCTCTCCAAAACATTACCCTCCACCTACGATCCTAGGCACCTAGACGTGCAATAGTATAGCATCACATTCTCGTGTGCGACCTAGGAAGCGCCTATCTCGTGTACTATCGGCATGCATTCGAGACGATTCGGGGGAACCAGAGCGCTATGGAGCTATTCGCTTAAGATGACCATCTAAAGTTCGCGATAAACTAGTTTAGTATTACTGAATATAATGGTGTTAGTACCGGCAGCGATATTCCATGGCATTGCGATATGGCGCGGACGTCACGGATGGGGGTCGTCGAGGCGGGCGGCGGCGGGTCGCGGCCGGGCCGGACGGGGGGGGTGCAGGGGGCGGGCGGCAGGGGCAGGGAGGGGGGAGGGCGCACGTGCCGCGGGGAGGGCGCGCTGCTCCCTCGGATCTCGGCGCCGCCGCAGATGGAGTGTCGGTGCGCGCGCAGCCACACGCTCTGCGGCGTCTTGAACACGGCCGAGTCGTCCAACTCGTCCACGTCTCGCGCCGGCGGCGTGCCCACGTTGGTGCTGTCCACGGTGTCCACTTGCACGGGCGATATGTCTAGGTGCATCTCGTCCAGCTCCCGCTTCGGCGTCGACACGTTCTTCAGGTTGGGCGGCAGGTGACAGGCATCGACCTCCACGGTGTTGCGCTCGGCTCTCTTCTCGTACTTCTTTTTCCTCTCGCTCCTGAACGAAGCCGTGAAGGATTTGACGCTTCTTCGCAGTTTGGATGCCGATTTGACGGTTTTGGATGCGAACGAGATGTCGAAGAAACCCGACTGTTTGCTTGTGTTCATCGAGCTGATGGAAGCGTTGTCGTCCTCGCGGATCGGCGAAGATGTCGACGCTATGAACTCCCCCGCAGGGTCAGTGGGCTTGCTCGCCTCGGGACTGATCGGCTCCACGACGATATCTCCGGCGGTCTTGGAGGCGGGCTCTTTTTTGGTCTTCTTAAATATTGTAGGTCTGTTCTTGAACTTGAACGAATCCTTTATTTTCAACCTTTTGATTGACTTCCAGTTGCTCTCCTCGCTTTTATCGGGGGAAACGTTGACATC
The DNA here is from genome assembly GCA_932527185.1 of Ecliptopera silaceata. Taxonomy (NCBI): domain Eukaryota; kingdom Metazoa; phylum Arthropoda; class Insecta; order Lepidoptera; family Geometridae; genus Ecliptopera; species Ecliptopera silaceata. The sequence goes on along the minus strand of OW052193.1, from coordinate 5,223,480 downwards.
GATGGTGCTGATCTGGAAAGTCGAGTCTGTCGAATTTCGACTTCGTTTCTTTCCTGACGAGATTGTGGTCGTTGACTGTTGCAATTCCTTATTTCTAGTAGTATCCGGCAGTAAAAAGTCCGGCTCATCTTTAGCGTCCAGATCGCATAAGCTTTTTGTCAGAGACGAATGCAGAGATCCCGCCTCCGTTAGGCAATCGACTAAATTAAATACATTCATAGACTTATTTCTAAAAACTTCTCTTTTGTCTTTACCGTTCACTCTAACAGATCCGAGGAGAATCTGAGCCATCTCTTTGTTTTCCTTGTCATACATTTTGCACTTTCGAAGCTCCACCTGGTCGGCGCGCGAGGGGCTTTTGCTATTATTGATATCATCCGTCATAGATTTTCCTACACAGCTAATACTGAAGTCGTGGTATTGGTCTTTGGAAAAATTGTGACTATCTCTGAGGCTATTGCGGGCTATTTGTAATAGGTTTTCTCTTTCGTCTCTAGCTTGTTGAGCATTTGGATCATCGATTTGTTTAGAGGGGCTCGAGCGGCAGCCCGAGAGGCGCGCCGACAGTCTCCGGTAGAGGGAGCTCTTGGGAGTGGACTGAGAGCGGTTGGGAGTTGGACGGGATGCTTTCGCAGAGTTGGGAGTACTCGGGTGGGGTGATAGGATATGCGGACGACCGAAAGTCTCCCCATTGGCCATTACCTGAAACATGTGTGAACACACCACGCAATGATGTAATGAAGCCATTCCAATACAGACATGCACAACGATAACGTAACATTATCGAGATAGAGCCAGTTAGACACAGGAAAGCAGACTGCCTACCGAGGGTGTACTTCCTAAAGTATGTAGATGCTTATTGTTCAGAAAGTAGTCAGCGTTTGAAGGGAGTTATTGTAGATTTCAAGGAGGTTGAGTATGTAGTGGATTGCGTTTATAACCTACATAAAAGATAAGTGGTGCTAGGAAGAGTGCATCTAGAGCAGATATGTTACAAAGCTAACTGATACGTTACACAACATGTGACACGATGAAATGTAAACAATACTATAATGATGTTAAGTGGTGCGAGTATGTTTCGCAAAGCCGAATGAATTCCGTGATTTAATGGAATAGTGAACTGATTGAAAAGCACTATTATATAACATGTAGGTACATGAAACATAAACAAACGGATAAACAATGGGTCGACTTTGTGTCGTGTGGAATGGGACGTGGCGGGGTGCGGTTTCAACGCATAGAATATTGGCCATTCTTTTGTGCCACTAGCACCTAAAGTACTCAGCATACAATTAATAAACGGGTACTACAAACAAAAACTATAAGTCTATTCAGTGCAAATAAAAGTATGAAATACAAGAGAGTACGTAACATCCTATATTTGGTTATATTTTAACGTAAAAACGCTACTGACATTGAGTCGCCACTACACTGGCAATCGTTGTTTGCTTTCGTGAATTGCTAAACAAGCAACATCTGACATTGAAGGCATACATTGCTAAATAATGCAGGCATCGGAAGAAATAAGAGGTAGAGCAGAGCATACACGAATGTTCAATAACCACCTAAATACCAGCAGCTAATCATTGTGTCTACAAAGTACCAGCTAAGAGTGATTTGTGTTCCCAAGGGTACAACTACGTGCATGCTGACTTCATATTGCTATAATTAGTATCTAAATATGCATAATGTGGCAAGAAGTGTATAAATAAACCAAATATGTGAAGTATTCTGAGGTAAACGTTCCGTTTAAGTACCGGAGGACATCGAGTTACTTTCTTTGTGTATTGTGACTATTTGTGAAGTAAGCACACGCGTTTCGCGTCAGCAGTTCGCAGACGTAAGACATTCGATTTAAAAGTCTATGTTTACATGTTTGTTACGATTGTTACGTAACGGCCAAGGTCTATCTGTGTATTCTGTTAACTGTATATTTGATTGTGTGTTGCCGTGTAATGCGATATTGTTACTTACGACATGTGTGCAGTCGGGGTCGTCGAGAGGACAGGTGCCGCCGCCATTGCTGGCGAGCACGTCTGCCATATGCTGCGTCTCATCTTCAGGGAAACCGACGAAGCACACTCGAGCGCCAGCAAACACTTTCAGTTTGTGCTCTTTCTGCGAAACAATATGATATGTATCCTATTTGACTCTTGCTTTGTTTTACTCAAACTCACACAACAATAAACAAATTTACTTTGAATGCCTCGCATTGTAACTCGCGAACTAAAACGTTAATTGTTTCATTCCATAGTTTGCGAATTGAGTACAGAGAGTAAACACACTGTTTTTTATTTGACTATGTTATAAAATGTACATTTAACAGACCCTCGCTTGACATAATCTCTTTTGGCAAGTTTGGCAACTTCCTTCGGTTCCCGCTACGAAAGGATACAGGAAGTATGAATTAGCGTTATGGTTTGACACTGTACCGTTTATTGGAGGTGCCTGCCTTACATTCAAATAACGTTGCGCTTATAATTCGATGTTTGGCGATTTTATAGAATGCTCATTATGGCGACGTTGATGAAATAACAATAATAAAATTATAATTGTACTGAACATTAACCGTTTTAATTATAAGATCTTGACATTCTATCAAGATCGTGTTGCATTATAGTGTCTTCCTGCTGAAATTTTAATGAGGATTGTGAGCATGAATCGAGTAGTTGACCAACCAATAGTTGAGCGCAAATCGGCGGAATAGACCAATAGTTGCCTTAACGCTACGATCAATAATTAGGATAAAATAGAAAGCACTTCAAGCACAGTAAACCAAAATGTGAATACATTAAATATCACTGAGACAATGGGCGGCACTGTACGAGTATGTACTAAGCAATAAAATATCAAACTAGCCCAGAACGTAAGGCAAATCTGAGGTATAGGTACAAGATATATAACGAGTAACAGATAAACAAGTTGTGTAAAAGATGTAGTTGAAACTCATTAATTAAGTTATTGAATTTCTGTAATATTACTTGAGTGGCCTGTATTATTTTCAATAATAAGTAATTTAAAATGAATGCACACAGTAAGTTATTTCTGAAGTTATGTTCAAACACCATTGTAAATTGTTCCTGAATAAACTATTGATAGAGGTGTCACCGCTGAGTTGGTAGTAGCTCTACCTTCCATGCTGTGGGTCATGTATTTGATCCTCAAGTATTTGCGAAGAAGCATTTGCGTGTTAAACACTAATGTTTGTTCTGTGTCTGTGTTACTATGTTTGTACATATTAGATATTATACCAGTAATCTAGTTTCCACAACTGCTTAGTTTCAGATTGGAGTGTGTTTAGGAAAATGTCCGTGACTATTGATTAGACTAGTTGACTTACAATAACGGCGTCGTCAGTGGCAAGACAGGCGGGGTCGTCGCGTCGGTCCCAGCAGGCGTCGACCCAGGTCCGCGACAGCACGGGAAGCCCGAAGCCGGACGCATAGCGGTACTTGTCACCCGTCGCAGCCGCCGCAATAAGGTGCGTCACCTTACTCGACATGTCTTTACGAATCGACCCACCCATGTAGTGTATCAACGTTATCAGGTATGTCTGTTAAAGAAAATAATTCAATGGAAATCGCTTCAAAGTACTCGTCATAACTCAATTGTTTCACAGAAGCAACGCAGTTCTTAAAATATGAAACGATTCGAAAATTCCTAGTTACGAAACAGTATTGCAATGCTATTAATTTGAGATTGGACGAAATATATTTACGGCATGCATACGTATTAGAATTTTTCATGAATGAACGCATGTGCCGTTGTTGATAGTCGATTTCTTGGAGGCCGCCCAACTAGCGATAGCCGCATATCATCTAGATAGGTAGGTGGGCAGTTAGTACGCAACCACCGCAGTCAATATGGAAGTATTTGAAGTCTTCGTATTTGGTCGCTAAAGACACGCATTTACAAACATGAGAGATCCTAAGTGTCTATCGAATACACTTACAGGCTATAAAATAATCATTCGTAGTGAGTGTTGTGGATGGTCATAAATAATAGCAAAGTGACTAACAGTACATTTCGCGTACTATGAATAAATATAATAAATGAGTCGTACTACGAATAATCGTAAGCCAAAACTGGCAACGGAATGGCTGCTAACACCATGAACGGAGCTAATACTTCTTCTCATGAAATAGCAAGCACAATATTTTCTTGAAAATTCTGTACATCCTAGTAAGATAGAACTTACACTAAGATTCTTAACATTGTTTCATATACATATGTACATGTATGTCTCACCGTCTTGTATATATGTGCAACTTTAAGTTACATAATTATAATTATAGTGTGACAACACCCAGACCAGTAATAGTATTTGTAGATTATGCAAATATTTAACCTCCAATATACAGGGTCATGAAATATGCTCAACTAGTTTAGATACTAATCGGCTATTTTGCCATAGGCAACATTTGTTTCATATTTTCCTTAACTGCGTATTTTAGGCACAATTTATTCAAATATGAAGTCAGTTAGAGTCAACTTTACCAACTCGGAATATCGGTATAACTTCAGAAAAATTGATTCGTTTAACTTCTCAAGCGGAAAGATTAATGTATTTTATTTGAATAACGATATTTCGAGTAAAAAAAATTGCCCTTAGAAGCTCTTCATTCTGCGTCTTGTTATATTGAATCACTAAGGGAAAATCTGAAACGCTAAGTATGACAAGGTAACCAATGCAAAAACCGTCTTATAATGAAATAATGAATGAAAATACAGTGGTGCAATGACACTTACAAGTTCATCTTTCTTTCTGAATCCGGAGAAACAAATGACGGCGCCGCGCATCGCCAGCGAGTAAAGCGGCCGCGAGCTCGCTGGCGGCGGCTCTTCTCTTTCCGCCAGCTGCAGCAGCGCCGTCGGACCCAGCACCCTACACATAAACACAACACATATGAATAACTATCATTCAATATTATGAAAGCTTTGAGGCATAACGCATGGCGCGAGGCGCGTGATGTTCAAATGTTTACAATAGCTTTTTATGCAAAAGGGTTTGATTCGATAAAACTGTTTACAGTTACTTTGGAAACTCATTTAAAATATCTATCAGAAATAAAAATCTCACAACCATACTAGGATAACCATAAAAAAATCCGTAAAAAAAAATGTTAAAAAGTTCATGATACTCAGACATTCATACCAAAACGAATAACACGAACATTATAACTAAGTAAATTAAAAGGGCTTTGTATAAAATTGGAATAGAGTATTTTTAGACCCAGAATTGTGTGTAAACAATATTCAATGTAGTAGGCTCGGGCTCCCAAGCTGAACGAGCCAGGCCAAGGTAAGTTGATTTGGTAAAGTGGTAATCCTAACCATGCAAACGAAGCACTCTGTTTAAAGATTTTGCGTAATTTTCACACTTCGTATGATCGCCTATTGACTCTAGTAGACATTCCACTATAAAGTTTACGTCTGGAAACCTTCTATTTTTGTACACATTCATAGCCAAAAAATGTATTATGTATCAATAGTAATAAAACAATCAATTCGAATGTAGATAAGATAGATATTGCCTACTTGAAAAGCGGATATTTTGAGGCAACTGCAATTCAAGATGTTCATAAATCTTGTAAAGTAAAACTGAGAGAATCATAAAAGCCAGAATACATTTTTTTTACCGGAATAAGGTGTTTCCTATATTTCGATACTATTTAAAATACCCTTTTTCCTTTACCTTTTTAATTTGCACAAAATAAGCTGTCGCTTAGACTGACGGACTGTTATTACAATTCGAATTGGCGACACTTGAAATATTTATTGATAAGTTACGTAACAAAATGTTTATTGTGCCCGCTATCGATTAATTCAGCTGCAGTAAACATTAAACCGTGACATACTATTCACGTAAACTACACCTGTTAAAACATAAAATGAGTCAGGTACACGCCATCTTACGCAAAACAAGGCAAAAGACATTCGTTAGAGTAACTCTGTGAGGGCCTAGTAAGTACGAGTTTTGCACATGCCTACGAACGTATCGCATTCGTATCGCAAGCCACCAATTTTGTATGGAAATCCAAGCTTCTCAAGAAATCTGCTAGGGGCGCTGTTTGGATCTCCATACAAAAACGGTGGCGCTCGGCGATTGCGTCTCTACGATTCGTGTGTGCACAAGCTCGTACTTGGGGTAGTGGTCTCTCTCTGTGTAACTACGTGCCTTGAAATGTACTTGTTTCAAGTGTACTATATTACGCGGTTCAAGACCATAACAATGCTATCACGACTATATCTACCTACATATAGATATACTGAGGTAGTAGATAAGGTAATTACAACATTAGTTCTATACTTCATACGCAGAATTGATGTTTTGTTCCTTTCAATACGAAGTGTTGGTATATTGGTACCCAGTATACCTACCTACTTAATTATAATATAGCTATATTTATATACGACACGCTGTAATGTATATAATAAATATTAGAAACCACAATCATATTAAATTTAATAATAACCACATTATATTTACTTAAATGTTAAATATTTCAGTTTTGTGCATAATTTCTATTCAACCTTAATTGAATAACAATAAATATTTAGTTAATTGCATTTAATTTATATTTGGAAATAAATAACATAATTATGATATGTACCTACGTATGATATGTATATACGTATGAAACCTGCCAATCACGTCTGCCAATTTTCTTTAAAAGGATTCATAGGTTTAGGGTACATAAAATCTGTCAGATTGAATGAATTAGTAGAGCATTATTAGATTAAAAAAAAATATTTTTAAGGATAACTATAATAACTCAAAAGGAAAAAACCTTTTACGAAGTAGGCTTAAAATAGAGCGGATGTTTTTGTTGTGGGATTCGCTAGGTAATACCACAAAGCGTTTTGAAGGGGAAGCTGAGCGTAGTGACGCGAGCTCGAAGACGAAGTTTGTTGGGACAAAAGTAAATCGTCGACGCGATTGAAGCGGCATACGTCACAGGATACCGCATAACTGCCGCTGGACCTACGTGTCGCTGTAGAAATAGTTGATGAGTTACATTCGGATTCCTCGATGTATAAACAGACGGCCGAGATTCAAATAGCTATCACCTTATTTTTAATTTGGATCTAGTATTTTTTGAACTTGCATTTTGTTCGCAACAATGTAATTATTGCTTTATTTAGCTATCGTATTATCATATTTTTATAATCAAATAATATTCTAAAATATGATGAAGATGATTCAAGATAACAAAAGTTATTAAACATTGTAACATCTATTGACTAGCAAAGTAATTAATTAATCGAATTCAAAACTGTTATTATTGCATCTAACAATACGATTACAGTAAACATGACCTTTTAAAACCAGAAATTAAATACCTACAATGGAAAAGTCACCGATTCACAATGCTATAGATAAATTTTTAAAAATGTAGCATTATACACCCAGTTAGGTACATGATAATTATAACAGCATTCGTAAAGTAAACTCAATCCATCTCAAACAAAAATATTTTTCATTCAACTTCCATATAAAAGATGGTAAATCAATCATGTAGCTCTTTGGATAAGAAAACCTTCATAACATGCTTGAAACCACACCACTATTAGTTGAACTTTTAGCCATGTGTCTGTATGGAAACGATCATATTATTTATTGCAGTGCTTCCTCGGGCATAACTAGGTTTATTTACATTATGGTAATGATCTTACAGGTCACATTTTGACTGGACGGCATCCGGTGTTTTTGGCTCCGTTCGAAGTGGGATGTCTTGAAGAAGTTCCTCCTCTTCTGGCGTAGGAGGTAACCGCGTGGGCCCCATCGGGCTCACATTCACTGCTAGTCAGGCGCTAGTCCGGCGCGCTTTCAACACACTCACGACACTAGAGATCCACGCACTAACACTAAACATTGTAATAAATGATGCCGGCTTTTCTGCGCACATTCAGGCGTAAGTATCGAAGTAATATTTCGCGGTATATTATTATCGGTCGGTACGAAATCGATTAAATTCGAGATTAAACTGTTTAACAGTCGATCGTAGCAGCGGAGAAAACAAAGGCGCATACGGCACGCGCGTTATGCGTTTCACGTTAGATTGAAAAACAGTCGGGAGGAATGTGAGGCCGAAAATAGCGAGGAGCGTCGCGCGGCGGCAAGGGCGACCCTCGCGCTGAACGTCGGCACCGCGCCGCCCGCCCCAGCCAGCGCAGCGTCCCGCGCCCCACACTCACGCACCTTTATTTACCATACTTCCATAAAATACACTCACCAAACGTACGTTTACGAACGTTTTATGAGTGGAAGGTCCCGTAAGTATAAACAACCCCGCGTACTTGACGTCCAGGGCGAGGTGGAACGTATGTGCTCATTTGAGGATTGGTCAAAATTATTAATCATTTCCATTTAATTTCTTAAAATAAACTACCCAACTTACACTTAAATAGAAAAGTACATTTCATTTTACTAACTAAAGTTTATCTATGATCAACTAATGCATCCATTGAAGACCCTCATAATTAGATTGTTTAGAACATTTTCGGAGAAAGTATTGTGGTTTTGTGGTTTATGCTTTAATTTCTCACCTTCCTAAATGAAACAATGAGTCAGCGATACCCAGAAGAGTGATAAGTATCTTCCACAAAGTTTAATTTTCGCAGAGTAAACAAGCTCGCGCATGGAACGTGTGAAACAATAAACAATTAAATCTCATCAGGGCATCTTAAACAATATGATGCACCGACTGCACCACTTCAAACGCGAAGGTATGGAACGCACGTCGTATTCTGGTGGATTGCTGCTTCAAGAAATATTCCAGCGGCCGTTTTCAGACGTACATTAATACTGAACACACATTCACATATTTAACGAACGCAAATGAATACGGTCAACGATAAGGGGCGGCCAAATTGCTGCACATAAATCATACGCCGGCCGTACGATCGTAGTTTCTGTAACGAACGTGCTACTAACAAAGAAAATCAAAATTAGGTGGGTTGATGAACTGGCAATTATAGACAATAATTATTTAATTACTTTGAAATCTAGTTTGTATAATGTATGGCAAAGCGACAATATAGTCAACGTTATAATTAGGAGTGCGAAGTAGGAAGGGGGCGATAAAAGTGTTGTTTAAATAGAAGTCGTAAATCGGCAATAAGCCCGGCATCCAGCCCGCACGGTGCGCCCCGGCACCGCACTTTTGTTGGCATTCCACGACACGCTCGCTACGAATTCGTCAAGCAGCTACCTACTCCTCGCCTACAGGCAATCGTTACAACCACTGAGTCATGCGCATTTCTAGTATTCCCTCTAAATACTCCAGAATCTACTTTCACAGAAATCAGAATTATCATAACGAGCGATATCATCAACAATATTTTTTGGTTCAGTGTTTATTATAAAGTTTCGGAGTACACACACATCCCGTTCAAAACGTAATATTAAGACTAATCGGCATCGTCATCAAACGATACGAACCAGGCCGAAAGTATTTTGCTCGTTATTCTAGGCTTTATTGATACATAGAATTAGTATTCTAGCAAAAATTTTATAACAATCCTACTGCATAAATTTATTAAAGCCTTTTTTTAAATAATCATAAAACATTAGGTCGTAGTCGTACCCTACTTGGTACCATTTCAATCATAACCTATTGTTATTAGCTTAATAAATAAATGGATGGTAAAGGCCCAGGCCATTGTTCTGGATCGCTGATTAAATAATTTCCGCTCTAGTTTTTAGAATATTGTAACACCATACTAGCAATATAACTTCTCATAAAACAGTTTGATTAGAAGCCAAACGAGCCTTGATATTGCTACTTTGAGTACTATTCAATTTGTTTGTTGTTGATTTCAGTTCTTCATCTGCGTACCAGATTCTTATTTTCTTAACAAAAACTCTTTGGATGCATTATACTGATTCATTATTATTACAAAGTCTAAAGCATGAATTATCGGAGCGGTTCATCTTAATGAGCACTATTTTAGAATGAATAAACGTCACCAGAGACGTGCGGCTGTTTCTACTTGGACACGGACACGGCAGCGTAGGTGAGGGCGACGCCGAATGGCGTTAATGTAAACGCGCAACAAAGCATCATCAGTGCTCGTTAGTAGGCAAGCAGCCATGGACTCGCCAAAACGAATGTCAATAACGTCTCGTTAGCAAATTTTCGCATGTTTTACAATATATAATGTACAATATTCTCATTCTCAATGTATACGAATGAAATCACCGCCAACGTCCTTCAAGTTTTAACTGACAAAGATCGGTTCATGTACGAGTTTCAAGATTGGGCACGCATGCCAAATGAGCTGTGGAAGCCATCGACGTCACTGCGAATTTAGGTACAGGAAATAGGCACTGAGCTCGGGAGATGAGACAAATAATGTATTCTTCTAAAGATAAATTATACAAGCGGTCTGTAGTTATTTAAAAACCATTCAGGTCAGAATTAAGGTAAGTCATGACGTGTTTAATGTAAGATAGAAGAGTAAGATAGACTCTAGGTCTCATAAGAATCGTATACCATTATAAGTAGGTATCATTCTAAGATGAGTTTAGCTAGGAACTTAGAGAAACTGCAAGTATATATATACTAAGAAAATAGTAAAATTAGTAACTCCTGAGTCCTGGCCTAGCGTCACGAGTTAGTTACTCAAGTTTAAATCAATCCAACCGTTGCGGACTCGGAAACATCTCACATAATAAAACGCATTTGTAGGAGAGAACAAGTTCCTCCTAATATCATTAACGTGCGTGGGTGTATTTTAATCAGTTGGCATTCAAGTTTCTAGGCTCATGTATTTGGAAATGTGTTAACTAAAGACCTTTGGACTAAAAACGACGTTATGCCATGCCTCGAAAAGATCTGACTTCTCATTCTGAAAATCAAGTCTCAATGTATCTTCACATTTGAATTACAGATCTTGAGGAAACAAATGTATTCCCAGTGAATTGTTGAGTGTGAAATTAGAGCCTGTTTCACAATCCCTAATTAAAACGTAATTTTCTAGTCTTTCTAGCGAATTTAGGTGGCAGATACGGATAATTGAATGCCGAAACAAACGCTGGATTTACCTGTACTTGGCCCTGTGTGCGGTGTCGAATAGATCGCCTTCAAAGGGCGAGGTGATGAGATAGGCGGGTGGCGACGGTGGCTGCTGGGCAGAGGGCAGTGCTTCGGGGCTCGGCGCGGGCGCGACCGCGCCAAGTCGCTCGCATGCCGCCCGAACCCGCTCGCAATCCAGGCACGACTCATTTACGTACACTATTGGGTTCGACGAGCCTGGTGGAGAACATCTTATTAGCTGAATATTAGGGAACTCGAAATTACTTCGAGTGGTATATCTAAGTCTTACTTTCAAAAATCATTTCGCAAATAAACAACAAAAATTTTGTGACTATTAAAATGGTTCTACTGCTTGCTTATAGCTTCGAATAGAGATCAGACAAACACATTGACGATTTTTGAAAATAAAACCACATAAAACTTATTGAACTCTCGTGAGTAACAGTTACATGAAGTTACATAATATGTTACTTGAAAAACCAAATGCGTTTTGTATTCTATGTTACTAAGCTAAAGATCTGTGAGGGATGAAATTCTCCACAGTTACACATTTCACAGTAGGATACCAACAAGTTTCAACACTTGATTAATTAGTGGTACTGCAGCAGACTTAGCTACGTTTATGAAGTCACGAAAATGTAAATTCAAGGGTACATTAAGATAAGTCAGTGACAAAAACACTCATCAAAAACATTTAATAATTATCTACAATCACTCTAAAGCGAAAAAAAAATATTTACATAATTAGTAACTTAAAATTGTATGAAGGTAGTTTATATGGCAATGCAGCCAATTGAGTGATTTGTATTCTTATCTATATTTCAGAAGAGTTGAAGAGAAAACAAGTACATCTGTAGGTAAATTACCGAAGTGCATTACTGAGAGCAGTAGCGGCACTTCATATATGTAATTTAAATGCTAATGTGATCGTCAAAATGGCCACTGTAATGAGGCATTAGTTTAGCCTGGTAGATTTTATGTACGGTAGTAGGTAGGTTGTGAAGATACCGCTAGTTCAGCCTTCCACACAATTAATTCTATAGGCATACCGACATTACCCACCATTCTAAAGCACGATCCACATCGGGCCGAATAAATTTAATTTGCGAATGTCTGCTCGACTCAACGACAAATAGGTCATTAATTTTGTTCGATAGGTCAATTTGGTACGCAGTTTTAAACATCTTAGCGATCCTGTCAATGGACAACTTGACTTCAAAATCATTGGGAAACCTGTATGAAATAGTTTCGATTTTACAAACAATCATTGCCTCAGGCTCTCAAGGCGTGCTTGGAATGAGCAAAATGTCGAGGTACATCTTATTTTGCTATCGGCTTCCACACCGCTTAAGATAATAAGATTAGACTTCCTGCATGATTGTGTGAAGGTGTTTGTTTACCGATGCAGATGATAACATCGTGAAAAATTACAAGGAATTATAAAAAGATAATTAAATAAATCCAAAGAAACGTCTGATCCCAAAGAAGGGTATATCGCGTAAGGAAGTCGTGTGCCGCATACACGATTTATCTGATTACGACAGTTCCCCTTGAAAAGAAACAGACGCTGGCATCCAGCGCATCCTTTGATCCTTCAAGAATTTGCTACAGACAGTCAATGGTATGCAGTCCGACTTCAAACTCTTGTAAACATCGGTCATCGGCACACATTATTGTTATTTCGGTCGCAATTTACAAGCCAACCTCAGGTAATTTATGATTTTCGTTTATTAAACAATTCAATTTGAGGATAGGTACAACCAAAATGACATCAACCGAATCCAGTCGGTTCTTGTACGTATATGACATTCATACTCAGGCTATCAATACAGTACTCAGTAATTCATTTAAGTCATAGCTACTTAAAGGTTGCCTGAAAGAGATCGCTCGATAGAGTCGTTCATAATTTCCGTAATATTTGTGTATCGTCCACAAAATAGTGGATGAAAACATTATGATATAATAATGCTTTGTTTCACGCAACCACCACTAACGTAAAATATCGATAGAAAAAAAGGTGAACTTGTCGTACTCAAATCTATGCGCAATACTCAACTTTCACACTTATATTTCATTATTATAAAATAGAAAATACTTACCATAATTTATAACATAATATTAGGCAAGCTATTCAAATTTAAATAATACCCCAATTGTACATTTGGCTTCAATAAGAACGATCTTGTGTGTTTTGCACATTGGGAACTTTAACTTTATTTTGCTTTATAATGATCTTGTGTTTATTTTTTGTACAACAAAGCGTTTCTCATTCATTCGCTCCGAATCAACTGACAATATTATGTTACACTAATACAAAAACACACGTTACTTTAAAGTCGTATAAAAACTAATGATAAATAAAATGCTTTTAAAGATAGGTCACGTTATATCTTCCATTGATACCGTAAACTGCAGAAGAACACACATTTTATTAAAATTTCGTGTACTGTGACCTTTGGGGCTACGTTGCCTACGTTCTCCCACGTTAATGGTTCAGGGTCGCTGACTCACGCTTGCGACACAGGGAACACCCGGCTCCCTTGGCATAACACTCCACAAAAACATTAACAAGGTGCTGATGCCAACAGCTTGGCTGTAGCAGCTTTATCTCAAAACAACGCACTAGTGTTTCTATGACTGACATATTTTGATTCGGTTATCAGTTTATCATACTTTATGATATATTCAAGTGCTTCTAAAGTTATTTTAGAAAAATACGTATGTTCCCAATTATCAGTAATTCGGTACCCAACATTTTCGTTTCGAGTGAAGAATGAGTTACATACGTAATTCCAAGGTAAACCAGTTTCATCCATCCTCGACCGCATTGCCACTTTCCATCCTGCTAGATGGTAGTGCTTTGCCTGCTCTATTAGAAGTAGTAGACTAGGCACTCAGTCAACATAGATCACACTAATATCTCATTCCTCTACGAATCTCGAATGCTGTTTGGTTTATCCTAATTTATAAGTTTTGCAGTATAAGATTATGATGCAAAATGGTTGTAGGTTAGAGAAACAATTTTTTAAAACGCAGATTCTGAAAATTACCGATGATATTTCAAGTGATAGGGAAATGGACCTCTAGCTGCATGCCATGCTTTAAACCCATTCACACTCACATCCTCCACCGAGGTATGACCGTAGTTGTTCTACCAACGCTAGCATGGCTGGCGTGCGTGAGGATAACCACGCTTTACGCCATCTGCAAAAGCAGCAACTCATAAAAACTCATGTCTATTGTGATCGATCAGCAATGATGAGTTGTCAGGATGCCTCCGATGCATATATAAGAAATTTTCACACTGCATACAGAGTATTAGAAAAAAAATATCATGCATGATTTTAGTGGTTGACATTGAAGCAATGCAAATACAAGTTCTGGTTCAAGAATGACACTTATGCCCTGAGGTGCATACATTGATTTACAGGAAGAACTTCAAACTTACAAGTGTATAACATTGGTATGAAAGCAAGTTTCAGCAATTATTTTGCAAATTAACAAAACCAAAGTATTGTTCCAGTTCTCTGTTGTTAATGAATAGAACTTTGTAAGGTACTCTAGTTACTTTATTTCTCATTATCAAATATTGACAAGGTATATATAGTAAGTCATGAAAATATAATAAGTCTAGAAAAAGCTGTGTATGTATTTAAGTTAATAGTATCATCAAATGACCTAGGTAGGTTATCAAGTTAAATTATCAATCTGTAGTAACACTAAGGTCATTGAAGCCTATAAAACTGTTTCTTAGATAAATTTTCAATAACAGTTTGCCTGTCTTGATGCTTTAGCTGCACAAGTAAGTAATACTTTATTGTATGGTGTATATACTATTGATAGTTGATGGTAGTGCTATGTTTACAAGGTTCATAATGTAAAGATATGATTTTGTTACCAACTATCGTAAAAACCAAGTGGTACACAAGACCTACCTGAATTAAAATATCAAATGACATTGATTTGAAATATGAAGGTTTGTTATCAACCTTGTATTTAATGTTATTTTTACATGCACAACAACATACTTGTGCAACTTGTATAGTAAGTATTTTGGGTATACCATATTTTTTTATGAGTATTATCAATAAGCCTATCAAAAATGGTTGATGTATGGTTGATGTATATGAATGAAGACTGGATTTTTACATATCTCAATTTTGTTTAGGCAGACTTGGAAATTGGCCATGAGCTGACATAAAGTCTTTTAAAGAGGACTAGGCCAGTAAATAACAATTTATGGTAAAAATATACCAAACTGTAAATAAATAAGACTGTTTCACTCTAGGGCAGATTCAGACATGCATTATACATAATATTATTGACTTGCAAGTTAGTATTAAACTACTAACATTTACATAGTGTGCCAAATAAATATCTCTCTATAGCAATACCCCAAGTAATTCTAGTTGGAGGAATAAGATTTGCACTGATGTTCTATCATCCCAACTCCTTAAAGTAATGAAGAAGGACTTTGAGTTGATGGATGGCCGTTAACGTTAAATTCGATACAGCGTGTAAGCAAAATGTATATCATTAAGATACAAGTTTTAAGTTAATGCATGGCCCATGTATTGATTGAAATGATTTTGAATATATATTTTAATAAAGGAAGTCAGTATAACTGTAATAAATAAATATTCATGGACATATTTTACACACTAAACATGTCTAGTAATACTTTCTTTGGACTAGAGAGTGATGTAAGAAAAATTCCTGATTGTTTAATTAAATGTAAGAACTTGAAGCTATCTTGACATTTATAAACACTAATAAATTTTACATTTTTTTTTAATTATAATTTGATCTTTAAAAACTGTTATGTCTAAACAAAGTATTCTTGCAACATTGGATATACTTTATGTGAATATTAGTTGTTTTCCGATACATTTGATATTCAATAATCAACCACATATTTTTTTATGATTAATAGTCACCATGTTTACTCCCAACAACTGATGTGCAGGCTAATGTGTTTATAACAGAGACCATGTAAATTAAACAACAATTATGTACCTACAAATCATTGACTAATTAACTATGATGTTATATAGTTTTTTTAGTAGGGTTTTTGCCATATTCAGCTTTCTGCTTGGAGCTTATGTTAAATTATGAGTCTCTTAAGCAACCCTTAGGATTAGATTTGTGGATTGATAGTGAGGATAATGCTATTTACATTTATTATGCATTAAAATTCCTTGACTTGAGAACAGATAGGATTTCTGATTATTGTCAATTTCTCAGACCAGTAGAAACCGATAAAAGACTTTTTATTATGATTGTTTCCTTTTGTTTACCTGTCAAAGCACCATATTCCATGAGAAATAACCGGAATTCGACATCGAATTAATACCCAGTTTTAGAAACAGCGCAAAAATATTTGAAGATATTTACCATCGTTTTCTTGAATTTTGTCAGTTGTAGCGGTGCTTCCTGTTTGTGTCATGCCCCTAGACAATTCGTCCATCTTGCCGTACACTTGTTCGTTACATCAATCATCAAAATCACAACACTTAGTCCAGAAACCTCAATCTAGACATGATAAAACACTTAGCACTTTGCGTAATACTCAGTCTTTTTCAAAAAGAAATATATTCAACCATTTTACACACATTATTTTCAACAAACAGCACTGCAATGAAGTGAACGAGTGAACCGAAACCAATATCAAATAGGCAGCTCAGCTCAGTCAATCAGTCCCAGTCAGTTTCGAATCGTTGCGCGTGCGTCTCGTCGCGCGTCATCTTGCTTCGCTTCGCTGTCTCAGTCAGGGCCACAGAGAACTAAAATTGTGGGCTGCCAGGAAACACTACACAAATTAAACCCATTGTACAATGAAAGGATTAGTACATATATTATTATATATTCATACTATATTTTGATATTCATAACAACCATACTGTGTAATACCATACACAGTATGGTTGTTATGTATTTGATAACATAAGTAGGTACTGTTGTACAGCTTTTGTTCTTATGATATTTTTCATATTTATTAGTTGGATAAAGCCAACAGGTAATAAATGAGTCAATTCGTTTATTTATTTATTTATTTATTTATTTATTTCTCTCACTTATTTTAATGTTAAGCTAATACAGTGGTTTACCTTAAATCTAATTAAAGATTAGGATGGTAGATAAGAGAGCTGGTGCCCAAAAAGGTTTAGAAATAAAACCTGTTTGATGGGACACCAGGTCAACCTTCCGGCATCGATACACTAAATATTAAGTATACATGTTTTAAATTGTTAAAGAAAATGTAAAAATAATTTCGGACTGATAGCAAACACTTAGGGACATTACTACGTGTTAGTTACCCTCTCGGTATCTAAACTAAGCCAAAGCCTGTAAGATAGCATACCGAGTGGCATCCAGCAGCAGTCGTACATGTGGGGTCACATAGTTATATTCATGGTGTGTGCAAAGCTTTATACAGACCAACACTTAGTAAACTAACTATTATCTATTTATATATATAATTATGCTATAACTTACTACATTATACTATTACAAAAGCAAAAATTAAAATAAAAAAACGGTAGTAAAGTACAGGATAGCAATCTGTACTACATTCACATTAATATGTATGAGTGTTATGGATAGGATTGGGTGGAATTTTAACTTACAACGGAG
Organism: Ecliptopera silaceata; assembly: GCA_932527185.1. Taxonomy (NCBI): domain Eukaryota; kingdom Metazoa; phylum Arthropoda; class Insecta; order Lepidoptera; family Geometridae; genus Ecliptopera; species Ecliptopera silaceata. Next base: position 5,205,805 of record OW052193.1, on the reverse strand, counting down.
AGTAGTTTTTCTGTTGTGTCATAGTCCATTTGTAGGAGACACTGAGTAATTTTATCCTTACATTCTGTGTTGTTTAGTTCATCAATAGATATTAATTTGATGAACTTTTTACATAGATGGTTACAGAGAAAGTTTGTGTGTTTATGTGCAAAGGAAGTTTTACAAGCTATGCTAGATATACCTTTTGTTTTACGCCTCGATTTAATGGGTTCCTTATTGTTGGAAGTAGAGGCAAGTTTTCTATCTAAGAGAACTTGTCTTATAAATAGTTGCCTCACTGTCAAGATTTCACATTCCTGGTAGAGCTGATGCGTCGGGTAACGATACGGACGAGAATGTGCGACCTTGAGGATTGCTCTCTGGGCTCGTTCCAGTGCTATCATATGCGTTTTATAGGACCCTCCCCAAGCTGAAATGCAGTATGTGAGAAGGGATTGGCCTAAGGCATAGTATATAGTTTTTAAAATTAATTTTGTTGCCGCATGGCGGATATTTTTAAAAACAGCAATTAGTTTTCTTAACTTAGATGTCAAGTTACTAATGTGGGTGGTATAGCTCAATTGTGAATCAATAGTTACACCGAGGTATTTAGTAGATTTGCAAGAGTCTAGTGCCAAACAAGTACAGTTTATTGCAGTTTCTTGTTCAATAAGACACTTCGGTGTGTGCGCTTTTATAACGTTGTTCTTATCAGGTAAGTTTTTATTCCTTAAAGAGAATGGTATAATATTAGTTTTAGCAGTGTTTAGAGAGAGTAGATTATTTTGTAATGCTAAAGTTACTAAGTTAAAGTTATCTTGAGCTACCCTAAATACACTTTTCCACGTTGCACCCGAAAACACCAAAGCTGTATCGTCAGCAAAAGCAATAAGCTTACCATTATTGATCTTCAAGTTGCATATGTCGTTAAAATAGACTAAAAAGAGTGTAGGACCGAGTATGCTTCCCTGCGGTACACCATAATTAATAGGAAGCTCCTTGCTAATGTATTTACCAATTTTTACAGACTGCGTTCTATTGCTAAGGTAGCTTTTTATTAATTGCAATTCATTGCCACGAATACCCATACGCTCCATCTTATCTAGTAGCAGGGGAATCGACACCGTATCAAAGGCTTTAGCAAGATCTAAGAAAATTGCCAAGCATTTTTGTCCATCATCTAATGCCCGGACAACGTAGTCATTGAGTTCTGTAACAGCTTGAGATGTCGATTTCCCTACTCTGAAACCATACTGGTTGTCAGAGAAAAGAGCGTATTTTTCAAAAAAGTTTACCAGTCTTTTGTTTAAAATTTTTTCTAAAACTTTTGAAAGGTTTGGAAGTATGGATATAGGTCTGTAATTGTTTTTTGATTTTTTGTCTCCAGATTTATGTATAGGTAAAATTATTGAGTTTTTGAATGCATCAGGGAAAGTACCGGTTTCAAAGGCAAGGTTGCAAATGTATGTCAAGGGAATAACAATATGCTTTTTATTATCTTTGATTATACGTGTCGAAATATTGTCCCAGCCGACTGTATTCGTCGCTTTCATAGAGTCAATTACAGATAACACCTCCACTTCATTTGTTTCGAACAGCGCGAACGAGTTGGCTGTGTTGACGCTGTTGGTACTATTACCTTGGCAAAAAGATTTGTTTTTTTCCGCAATGGATCTGCCAATACCTACAAAAAAATCATTTACGGCATTTGCTGCGTCATTTGGATTGTCAACGTCGGTTATTAGGTCTTCAGATAGTGTTTTTTTGGTTTTGTAGTTAGTTATATTTGCTATAGCTTTCCATGTCATCTTTATGTCTTTTCCAGCTTTAAGTAATTGGGCTCTTTCGTATGTCTGTTTTAGTTTTTTAAGTAGGTTATTACAGAAGTTTCTATATTTTTTATAAATTTCATTCAGTGTTATGTTAAGTGGAGCTTTACGAAGTTTGGTATGGAGATTATCGCGATGTCGCATACAGCGCAAAAGGCCTGTAGTAATCCAGGGTTTCATTGGTGTATTTCGTAATGAGCGATGGATATAACTGGTGTTGTTTCGAATGATCGTAGAGATTATGTCAATAAATACCTCAGTCGATGTATGAACGTTTTTACTATTGTATATAGAAGAAAAGTCCGCCTGAGATAGATCTTTTGCGACACCAATATGGTTAATTTTCATAGTTTGTTGTGTATGTGGGGTGACGTAGAGTTTATCAATTGAAAGCAAAACCGCGTTGTGATCTGTAACTGAACTTTTAATTACGAGAGTTGTTGCGTCGTATTTGGTTTTCAAAAGGAAATGATCTAGGCAGTTTGATAGTCTGGTGGGGAAGTTATGTGTCGGAAGAAGGCCATGAAAAGCCGTAAGTTCTAAATACATTTCTGAATTTGTATCCAGTGATTCCGGCACTATGTTCAAATTTATATCTCCAACGACAACTACGTTTTTGTAAGAGGAAACGGAGGATAATACTGTGTTGAGAGAGTTAAGGAATGAGTCTACTTTGGTATAAGATGGTGAACGATAAATAGATATTATGGCAATCATTTTATTTATTATGCTGACGATGCAATTGGCTCCTGTAAACTGTGGCTCATAGGTTTGTGAGCTCAAGCCATTCCTTATATAAACAGCTACCCCGTCATTTTGAATAGGGTTGTTTGTTGTACAAGTGCTTTCAAAGCCTTTTAGTGTCGGTAAAGTAATATTATTCGAAAGTCTACACTCAGTGAGCACTATAACATCTTGAGGAATATTTATTCGTTGAAGAGTAGTGACGAAGTTGCAGAAGTTTTTAGATATGCTCCTTATATTTTGTGTTATTATATTAAGTTGAGCTTTAGACTTGGATAAGTAGGAGATGCTGTTTTCCGGACTGCATTCATAGCTAGTAGCCGACGATACTACATCTATGGAATTGCAAATCTCGTCAATGTTTATAAGTGTGCCCATTGTAATGTGTTGTATAGTGTATAAAATAGTGTGCTGTTGCAATTAAGTAGTTAAGTTTTTTTTTTTTTTTTTACTCTTATGTTTTAAAAATTAATGTAGAATATTGTGTGGCTTTAGTGATTGTACTGGTTTGATTATAGGTATATATGGGTCGTATTTTAGTAAGTAGGTAGATAAGAATAGGGGATTTCGAAATACTCTTACTATTACATAAATTGTAAATAATCGTAACTGATCTGTATTCTTAACTAGAAAGGATCCATCTTGAAACATTGGTCGGTGGCTAATTATTCCCTAATGCTTCCAGATCTTTCTCGCATCCGATACGGATGCGCGGTGCACCTTCAGATTTCCTTACAAATACTCGGCCATACGAGGTCCAGCAATGGGTATAGCCTCTCTCCTTTGTCAATACTCGGGCAAGATAGAAGAGTCTCTTGTCTCTCTGTGTTAAGTTCTCATCAATATACACAGGGTTTCTGGTGCCACTGATTCCTAAAGTTTCAGTACTTAGCTTGGAACTCTGATGTTCCCTGTTGTATATTTTGTAGGAGCTCAAAAAACTGTCTCTAGTGAGGACGGTGGTGAAATCAGCTATAATTGGTTTCACCTTCGATGCTGAGTTAGCCCGGTAGATATTCTTAATGTCAGACGAGGAGTCTAGCGGGATATGCAGAGCTTCAGCTGTTTTCAGGATAATTTGTTTTAGGTCCTCTTTTGATTCTTTTGTAGCCTGTGGCACGTTTCGCAGTTCAATACTAGTCCCCTTCAGCTGCCGCTCCAGAAAATCTATTTTGTTTTCCAACAACTGAATTTTAGTATCGCTACACTTCTTATCCTCCTCCAGAGTGTCAAGTCTTTTCATAACCTCGTCGTATTTAGTGGACATAAAATCCAGCGATATCTTTACCTCACCGATTGAACTCAAAATCGCTGATAACTTCTCATTCTGTTCAGTTTTCAGCGTTTCAAAAAGATCAGTGATTTCTGATTTGGTGATATCATTATATTTGCGCTTGACTGATTCCCGGCTTAAACTTCTAGTAGCTACATTTGAGCATGACTGAGATTCCGTCAGCGGTAGAGGTGATTGAGTAATATTGGTGTCAGAGGCATAGTGTTGTAGTGGCGAAGCAAACGCGTTGGATGGAGGTGAACGGCGCATAACTTAATATTTTCCTCTGTTTTAAATAGCAAATGTTCTATTTAAAGAATGCAGTTAAAAAGTGTATGTGCATGCAGCGTCGTAGCACTTTCGTAGCACTATCTGTTTCGTAGATAAGCTCGTAGCACGCACCGCTGATACTGTTCGTTAATTTCGACGCCGGTGACCACTGCTTGGCTGGCTCAGTTGGCTGAGACCACGGCTGCGACGCCAGAGCCGCGAGTTCAAATCCCAGAGAAAATACAAAAAGCGGGAACTCACTCGGCCGCCTCGTAGATCCACCAGCGAAGCCCCGGGGGCGCAGCTCCAACTCTTAGGTAGGCGAGGAAGTCACGGGGCGCAGTCCCTCTCAGAATTAAATCGTCACAGTTAAGCACAACGACACGTCCACTCGTGTTCGAAGCCGGAACGGAAGGGTTTATGATAAGTTTTATGATTTTTGGAAGTATATTTTGTAGTTCAAAAAATGTTTAATGGTAAAACAAATCTATACTAATATTATAAAGAGGTAAAGTTTGTATGTTTGTATATTTGTTCAATTGTAAGGGGTAATCTCGGGATCTACTGAACCGATTTTAAAAATTCTTTCACCAATAGAAAGCCACATTATTGCTGAGTGTCATAGGCTATATTATATTTTCAAAATAATTAGGGATCCTTACTAAAACTTCAATTATGTAACCCAAGGTGTAAAAAAAATACCAAAGAAATTCCTTACATCGCGTGCGCTGCGAAAACTATTGATGATAGAAAGAAATCATGTACTACAATTATGTAGAAAACATCATCATCCACAAAAAAGTCAGCGACAGCATATGTCTAACTATTACAGATATCCGGCTACCGCAGCACTTTCGCCCATACCTCAGCTAATCTATCTATACTATAATCTATACTAATCTATATCTATACTTCTATACTAATATTATAAAGAGGTAAAGTTTGTATGTTTGTATATTTGTTCAATTGTAAGGGGTAATCTCGGGATCTACTGAACCGATTTTAAAAATTCTTTCACCAATAGAAAGCCACATTATTGCTGAGTGTCATAGGCTATATTATATTTTCAAAATAATTAGGGATCCTTACTAAAACTTCAATTATGTAACCCAAGGTGTAAAAAAAATACCAAAGAAATTCCTTACATCGCGTGCGCTGCGAAAACTATTGATGATAGAAAGAAATCATGTACTACAATTATGTAGAAAACATCATCATCCACAAAAAAGTCAGCGACAGCATATGTCTAACTATTACAGATATCCGGCTACCGCAGCACTTTCGCCCATACCTCAGCTAATCTATCTATACTATAATCTATCTATACTAATATTATAAAGAGGTAAAGTTTGTATGTTTGTATATTTGTTCAATTGTAAGGGGTAATCTCGGGATCTACTGAACCGATTTTAAAAATTCTTTCACTAATAGAAAGCCACATTATTGCTGAGTGTCATAGGCTATATTATATTTTCAAAATAATTAGGGATCCTTACTAAAACTTCAATTATGTAACCCAAGGTGTAAAAAAAATACCAAAGAAATTCCTTACATCGCGTGCGCTGCGAAAACTATTGATGATAGAAAGAAATCATGTACTACAATTATGTAGAACACATCATCATCCACAAAAAAGTCAGCGACAGCATATGTCTAACTATTACAGATATCCGGCTACCGCAGCACTTTCGCCCATACGTCGGCTAATTAAAAATAATTTGGATAAAAGTCCTTATCAACTATGACAAATAATAAAATATTGTAAAAAAAATCCAGCTACCGCAGCACTTTCGCCCATACGTCGGCATATTAAAAATAATTTGGTTTAAACTCCTTATCAACTATTTCCGGCTACCGCAGCACTATCGCCCATACCTCAGCTCATAAAAAATAATTTGGTTCGAAGTCCCAACTATGACAAATACTAAAATTTTGTATAAAATGAAAAATAAAGATAAAAAAAAAATAAAGCACTTCCCATACGTCAACATATTCAAAGTATGTAGGTTCAAAATCTTTATCCATTGTGACATGTACTAAAATATTGTAAAAAAAATCCAGCTACCGCAGCACTTCCGCCCATACGTCGGCATATTAAAAATAATTTGGTTTAAACTCCTTATCAACTATTTCTGGCTACCGCAGCACTTTCGCCTATACCTCAGCTAATAAAAAATAATTTGGTTCGAAGTCAACTATGACAAATACTAAAACATTGTTAAAAATTCCAGCTACCGCAGCATTTCCGCCCATACGTCGGCTAATTAAAAATAATTTGGATAGAAGTCCTTATCAACTATGACAAATAATAAAATATTGTAAAAAAAAAACCAGCTACCGCAGCACTTCCGCCCATACGTCGGCATATTAAAAATAATTTGGTTTAAACTCCTTATCAACTATTTCCGGCTACCGCAGCACTATCGCCCATACCTCAGCTAATAAAAAATAATTTGGTTCGAAGTCCCAACTATGACAAATACTAAAATTTTGTAAAAAAATAAAAATAAAGATAAAAAAAAAATAGAGCACTTCCCATACGTCAACATATTCAAAGTATGTAGGTTCAAAATCTTTATCCATTGTGACATGTACTAAAATATTTAAAAAATTCCAGCTACCACAGCATTTCCGCCTAGATATATTTTTGTGTTCTAGAAAAAAGATGTGGAGCTTGAAAATGCCTATAAAAAATTTTACAACAGCATATAACTAACTAACTTTTATATTTAAAAAAAATTATGCCCAACGAAGTGGGCACGGGTCAGCTAGTATAATATAATTATGTACCTATATACTTAAAACTTGTTACTATGTACTTACTAAGTTGCTTAAACCTGAAATGGTACATCATATCGTCCTAGATTGCATAAAATTTATTATGTACCTATATATATTATGTGTGATTATGCCGTTGGTGTAACATAAATAGTAATTTTGAATAAAAAGATGGCGAGCAGAGTAAGCCACGTTGTTCATTTAATTAGTATATACCTGTACTGCCAAAGAAACTATATAGAATTAAACATAACACACGCAACAAGAACTTGTCAATCGACAAGTAATGTTTTTTTGTAGAGACTTTACTTATGTTCTTTTATGGAGAAAATGAGTTAGTTACAAGGAATATATTTCCATTCTTTCAATTAAATTGGAATAAGCTAATTAGTAAAACTTCATGAGAACATGAGAGATGTATAATTCAGCGTTTACATAAATCGGTGCATTTAATTAAACACTATTATAGTATAGTAATAGAATTATAGTAATTATATAGTAATAAATATTATAGTAATAGAATTATACAAATTTTATATCCAGCCAAATCATCTGGCAGCCCTGATATTCATTCGTTCTAGTCAAGTCAAGCAAACATCGAGACATAGACTAGCAGTAACAAGCACAAATAAACAATTTGTTTGTCTATGAATTTTGCTAATGTGCGGCTGTTACTGTCATGTCAAACAATCAAGCAAAGCCATCTACCTACACTGTTTGTTTAGACGTCGGTCTGGGCTGGCTGATATTCTTAGATATTTTGGAAGAATGAAAAGATAAGATAATTATCGTATAAAAACAGTGCCGTAGATAAGATACCATTGTTAGGAATATATTAGTTCAGAAATTACATATAATGGGCTATAAGCCGATAGTGAGTTGTTTGAAACCTTGAATCACAAAGCCTGCAGAATGGAACACTTCGGTTTGTCTCATATACTGTTCGAGCCTGATAAATATAATCCGGATACTTTGGACTTATTGGCTGACGATGAAGCTAGAGAGTATTGGCTTAATACTTGTGAAAAACTGGTCGAAAAATATGTTAATTTTGCCCTTGCTAATAGTAGCGAAGATCCAACTGTAGAGATACGAGCTCTCAAATTTAAAACTTGTTACGTTGAAGCTCTCAAAGAGCTAAGAATAAACCCTCTGTAAGTATATCTAGATTTTTACTTGCATAGTCAAATCGCTTTTATAATATTTAGAGGATATGATTAACCATGTGAAATTAAGAAGTTATTGTTTGTAGTAAAACAATCTGTTACATACCTAAACAAACGATATTTACAATTTCTAGTGCTCATGGCCAGTTAACCATACGGTTGCTTCTTGACATCAACGAAACATGCCTTCGTTCTCAGGGGTTCTTTGATTTGTGGAAGCAACGTAAAAAGTTCGAAAATGAAGGTGCCCTAGCAGTGCTTAGGTCAAGGCTTGCAGAAATTGATGCCATGCCTGATGACAGACTTCGATGGGTCGAACTATGTAGAGGAGTATTAGCAGGTATCAATTTAATTATAAAAATCATCACTTGAAAGTAATGTTCTTGTTATTGCAATTGAAACTTTTATGTTTTAGGTAATATGTTTGACTGGGGAGCTCAAGCTGTAACTGCAATTCTAGATTGTGGTTTATATGAAGCCTTAGAAAAAATACAACAAAGGCCTTGGTTGTATGATGGTTTAGAGAAATGGCTTGAGAAATTGCAGGTACAAAACTACCCTTATTTACAGTGTAACATTGTATTGTTTTGCATAAATACCATGCTTTGTTTCTTTCAGAATAAAGTTCACCATTGTGCTGCTATATTTGTTGACAACAGTGGAGTGGATATAGTTCTTGGTATTTTACCTTTTGTTAGAGCACTGCTGCTAAGAGGCACAGCTGTGATTCTTTGTGCTAATGAATGGCCGGCCCTAAATGATGTTACTAATGTTGAGCTGGAAGACATTCTTCAACGTGCTTCCCACATTTGCCCTGTTATAGCCGCTGCACTTACAACTGGAGATTTAGTAGTAAGATCAAGTGGACAAAGAGGACCATGTCTTGACCTTAGGACAATTAGCGTAGGTAAGGGTAAAAAATATATATTTTATTCAGAATTTCTTCATGAAGGTCACCTTTATAGACTAAAAATACTTTCCAGGTCTTTGCACAGAAATGAAAGTAAGAGGAGTTGACTTAATGATATTAGAAGGAATGGGGAGATCTCTACATACAAACCTGAATGCTCGTCTCGCAGTGGATTCTCTCAAGCTGGCCGTGGTGAAGAATGCCTGGCTAGCACAGAGGCTTGGTGGTCCTCTTTTTTCAGTTATATTTATATATGAAGATAAGCCCACCTCTTAGTGGAAAATAAACTCAAGATCACTTTACCCTTACTTGCAATTATGTCTGACTGTCCCAGTATTGTATTAGAATTTCTAAATCATTAATCTTTGATGACTTGTCAAGAAACAATCATGAGCATTCATATTTTTAGAATGTTCCCATAAACCTGTATTGATTGTTCTTATTTACGAAATATATTGAGTGTTATCTGCAATTTAAAACTAACTTTTTTTTTTAATCCCTTTTAAAACAAACTATTTAAAAAAATCAAAGAAAATATTCTCTGTACTATATTTTATTTGCATAAACATGACCTTTGCACACCCGTTATACACTACTAAAGACGGCCATTCATGTTCTCAACAATAATTCATAAAAAGTAGATGAAGAAAGGTTAAAACCAAACATTTCTTGAATCACTGTACAATACATACAAGATGTTGCAAAATATTACATGGGATATAAAAAAAGGTTTCCTAAATGCTAAGAAATAATCTTTCATGAACTATACACTTCTTCCTTCACTACAACCAGGGAAATGACATCTTCTACATGCCATTTTGAATAACACATTTCATGAAGTCAAAATTACCTAATACAATAACTTCATCTTACTAATAAGTTATGCTTTTCACCTATTTAGTTAGTTTCTGTTGAGCCATGAAATAACTTTGAAGAGCAAATAAGCTATACCAATGGCATATGCAATTTTCTCTTTTTGTTGTCTCTGCAACTGGTCAGCCTCAATGGACATCACACGGCGATTCAGTTTAACTATCTGGCGCCGTAAATGCACTAACTCTTCTGCAGCAGATAGCCCTTCAGTTATACCCATGGGTGGGGTCGGATCTCTGCCAATTACAAAATACATTATAATCTTTTATATATTGACGACCAATGTGGCGCGGTGGGCGAAGGTCCGCCTGCGACGCGGAGGTTGCGGGTTCGATTCCCGCCTTGGGACAAATGTTTGTACGATCTGCAAAAATTTATTCTGGGTGTTCTGGGTATATATATAATAAAAAATATCCATCTATGTAATGTATTGTTTTAAGTATGTCATTCTTCTAGTACCCATAACACAAGCTCTGCTTAGCTTGGGGCTAGATGACGTTGTGTGGATAGTCCAGCATTATTTATTTTTACCTGTAGAGGTAACTAAAAGCAAGTGTAATATAACATACCTCAATACCAAGCGTGATTCCGTCATGGTAGATTCATTAAAGTTATCAGGTCGAGGAGTAGTGGAGCGAGCTCCATCCCCTTGAGATCGGTAGCTACGCAGATTTCTCGGAGGGGAGTTTGTAGGCACTCCTTGTGGAAAGTCATCAGCAGATGGAAAGTAGTGTTGGTCCAAAGTAATTACACGGGGCGGTGTGCTGACACGAATCATGCCAGGGTCTGTAGGGAGCACCGCATTATCAAGCTGAATTTCCCTTGGTGTTGCTTTTGTTCCTGAAATCAAAGTAATCTCAATATACTGGATGTTAACATTGATAACATAAGGTCAGTGTGGGTAAGTCCGTCTAGGCCCTAAGTCCGTCTAGTGGCAATAACTTCCGTTTTTGAATAGCTAGAGCCATATAACTCGGTTGGTAAAACAGTATCATTGAGTTTGTTCGAACTAGTGATAATAGATGTCGCTAACATCTTAATGTTGGAAAAAATTTGACAACCAATTTTTTCCGCGAATTTAACTTGAAGTTGAAGTTTGACGTCTCGTCGAAAAATGAAAAAAAAGGCGTGAAATCTAAGGAGTTTTCTGAGTATCTGTGATAACGTAGGCCATTTACAGATTCGGGAATGTATATCTGTTGTCCGATTCAAAAATAACGCATTAGTTTCGTAATTATAACAAATAGAAAAATCCAAGATTCGAATTTTATAGTTGGGAAGTCCGTCTACTATACATAAGGCAAGTCCGTCATATGCCGGACTTACCTTAATTTCAGATATTGTCAACCTTTTTAGTAGTTCAAATTTTATAAATATTTTATAGATACTGTTTATTCAACTCGTAAGTATTATTCGCCTGTCTACGAAAGTGAACTCTTTTCAGGATTAAGCTTGCCTCTGTAAATCTAATCTATTTAAGTTTATTTTTCTGTATTTACTTTTTGTATAATAAATAAATAAGTGAAAGATGCGCTGGTATGTTTGCAAGAGGACTAGCATCACCTATAAGTATTCTTTAAAAGTTTATAAATTTTGAATATATTTTGAAAGCATGGAACTATCCAACCTTTTTTTTAGTTTCTGTTTTTTTATAACTGACTCATGTAGCATGCATGGCACATCATGTCAGACTTTGTGAACATTTATCGTTTTAACAAAGATCTGATTTAGAAAATTATCCCATACTCATTTATTTCGTACTGGCAGAAAGTGTTATAAATGTAGCTACAGATCTGGCAATAGTTTGCCACACCATTTCAAAATTCATACATTACATTATTAACGATTACTTGTTTACAAATAAAGATTCTTGTGTATTGAGTTGTATGTTATTGACAAAAAAAATCGTAAGTGGGTACTTTGTGAAAATGTTTACAACCACTGAAAGTACATCATCAGCAAAGATATGCCGGACTTGCCCTTGATTTTAATAATTTTATTTTTCTTTAAAAGTATACCTTATAGTCACACGTTTAAAACACGTATTTCAACGGCAGCTTTTCATCATTTATCGATAAGGTTTTCATACATATTGGCTCACTAGTTACGATTTTATTGCTACTAGACGGACTTGCCTCAAACTGCTTGGGAAGTCCGTCTAAATGCCTACTTTACAAAAAAATGCTATAAATCTGAAGACAATTACAATTAACCCTACTTTTAGATAGATATAGAAAGAAAAATGTAATACCAATATTTTCCGACTACTTAAAGTAACTAATAAATTTTATTTCGATTTTTAAAGTTAAATTGAAATTCAATTTAAGAAAACTATGCCGGACTTGCCCACACTGACCTTACATAAATAAGTTAATGCCTTTTAAAAATATTCACTAATGATATTTCAAAGTAGAATAGCAATAACTGATGTAGTAATAGAAAAGTAACTAAATTGAAGGATTTCAATTAAATATTTCTACTTACCCATATGTTGGTCCTGTCCCACAACAAGAATTCTTTCAGGAACTTTCATATCAAATTTTTCATTAGCATAATCCCAGCCAACTCCATTTGATGCGCCATCATCATCCATAACATCTCCTGTTGCCTAAGAAGTTAATGATGTAATTAATGAAACAATGAACAGAGAATTCCTAAGACAAACAATGACTGCAATCCTACCTTGATCCTTTGAGGTACGGTCATGTTGTGGCTGATGAGCCGAGTGTATGTTTCTTCAGAAGGATACTGCATTGTGAACTTTACTATTGCACCTGAAATATAAACAGTCATAACAAAAAGAGGATTAGTAGTCTACAACATTTTTGATCACATTAGGTGGGTATTCTAAAGGTACTTATTACGTCTATGTGAGTACTATAACAAATATCAGTAAAAATTATACATACGCGGTAAAACTGTTACTATTGGAGCCAAATTAATCCATTTGGTTGAATAATTTAATTAATCCTGTAACTAAAATGTAGGTACAGCACCCAAAATGCAACCGTGAATGATTTATTTGATCAAAACTTGAGAGATAAATTGACATGACAGTTAGATGGGTTGACTGACCTAAAGATAATGACGTTTCAGTTCTAATCTACTTTTATAGTAAAACAGAGAATTCAAAAGGATTATTCATCGGTAGAGTACCTTGATAGTATTATGCGAAAGTTGTTTCTTAACCCCATGCATAAAAACATTATTTTTCATATAAAAATCAATATTTCATGAATAAACTTTTACTTGTACGGTATTTACAAAATGTATAAATATTATTAAATACGGAATTATAAAATACGGAACAGTTGAGCTGTTTGGCCTGTCTGCAATGAATTATATTTATATGTATAAATAAATACATAATTAACGTAATATATATCTAAAGTTTACTAATGTTTATTGGGATTCCTATGATAAAACAAATATCAGTAAGACATTCTCTCCATTTAACTAGTGTCCTTACAAATTTAACAAAGCAAGCTCAATTCAATTCAATTTTTATTTAATGGCGTCTGGGGGTTAGCCAATTTCGCCAATGTCACGTTGCAAGGCTTGTTTATGTTTGTGGGCAACGTTGGACGGTAAATTGTTAATTTTTTTTCTTTTTTTTCGTATTTTAAGTTTATGGGCAACGTTGGACGGTATTTTTGTTATTTTTTTTCTTTCGTATTTTATTTACAACGTCCTTCCGCCATCTTGGTGATGGCGAAAGGCCCAAAGCAAGCTCAATTTTTATTGGCTAAATTTTAAACCAAAACCTCCCGGTCCAATCATGTTTTAGTAAATCCATCAAACGTCAAATGTGCCGTGTTCTGCTGTCATTGGCGGTTTAAATTTATAATTTTATTGAAGGTTTCATGTGTGCAGGATGAGCTATTGAAAGTGAAATATCCTGCTATTTGTATTGTAATTACTTATGTAAAATACTGATAATATGTTAAAATACGTGTCGCTTGTATGAAACGCTATCTAGTAGTTTTTACCTAATAGCAAGTTGTGGCTGGTAACAGCTGACGTGCACAATGAGAGCCACCGGCATCAAGGATATTTTAGTTGTTTTGGCTTGTCTAGCTAGTTTAGCTACCAGCAGTGAACCTTCTAGTAAATATGAGAGAAAGTCCAAGTCTGTCACATCGTTCGTCAGCGCCAAATGGGAGACAACACCTATTGTTTTGGAGCTGGCAGAATACCTTGCTGGCGAGAGCGCCGATCTGTTCTGGTCCTTTGTTGATGGAATTAACTCTTTAAAACCTAGCTTGGAGAGTTTGAGTAAGTACCATTATATTTTTTTGTGTGTTATTTTTCAGCTACAGTATCTGAAACTTATAATTTTTTCAGAGACTGATAAAGATGTCTATGATGCTTGTATTGGTGTTGCAAGCTCTCTCTTGGCTCCAGCACAGCTACGTTTGGCCAAGCTGTCATTATCCATGCACACTATGTCTCCTGCAGTGCGTATGTTTGACCAAGTGGCTACCCAAAATAATGCTAAAGATGTGCAGTGCAACACATTTGTGGCTATTGGATCTCGCAAAGTGTGTGATAATGATGCACTTAGAGACTTGCTCAAAAACTACAATGATTTTAAACCGGTATGTTCTCATTCAAGTCCATCTAAAGAATAAAGATGTGAATAATGTTTTTAATTAAAATAAATATTATTACAGGAGGAGCATCTATTAGCAACATATCTATTAGACCACTCATACCCTAGCAGTGATAATAAAAGCCTCTCAGCCATTCTCTATGGAGAGTTGGGTTCACAGGACTTTGCCACAAAACATAAGATCTTGTCGACATATGCTGATAAAGGTGCTATCAACTATGTTGTTAGGTGGAATGTGAAGGTTAGTATTTAAATTTCTTCTGATAATGGATTACTAATACTCATACTCACTCATGGATACAGAATACATTGCTGCCAAAAACATTTTGTTTATAGAAACCACTCTTATAAAAATAGATTTAATTTATAATAAACAAACTTTGTAGTTGATGTGACAACATTATATAACAAACATTTTGAGTGCAATAATAATTGTTGCAATAATAATAATTGAGTAAAAAATATTACATGCAAGCTTAATCCTACATTTTTATTATTTCAATTACGGTTTTGCAGCCTCGTGGAAAGCCAAAACTGCGTCTATCAGGCTATGGTGTGGAATTACAACTAAAAAGCACAGAATATAAGAGTCAGGATGATTCCATGCCAAAGGAAGAAGGTGGAGATTCACCAACAGCGTCCGAAGAGGAAGATGAGAATGACCCTCAGAACCAAGTTGATGGATTCAATTTTGGCAGATTAAAGTAAGTATTCCTTACACATATTCGTAACAGTAACATGTTTGTTCATCAATGTGTACAAACATGTTACTGGCAGAATTCATGGCAACATGTAACAAAAGTCATAAATCATCAAGTCAAGTAGAGTCCTTTTGATCAATAATATCTCTAAGTCTCTCTTATTTTATAAAAAGTCATTACTTTAAAAAAATCCTAAAAGCACCACAATTTAGTATTTCTTATCTTATAAATAAATACATTGCTGTTAAAATAATGGTAGCCTTCAGTTTTGTAATTATTATATTAACAAGATTAAAACATAAGCAGCTTAAGGTATTTGTTTCTAATACTAAGCTAAGGCAATAGGCATATTTTGTATTGATATTAGCAAAATGTTGTGTGACCGAAAATATATATAAAAAAAGTGTGTTTATACCATACCTTTATCAATTTATAATACCTACAGCCATCATGACAGTTACATATTATTTTGTTACGGCATGATTTAGACCTATGAACAGTGACTAATTCACTTTAATATGTTATTATCCCTAAATGTTTTTATTCTTTCAAATCAGGCTCATTAATTTTAGGGAAATATTTTTTGCATTAATTTGCATTAGAATTAATTGAACATTCGCCCCGTTTAATATCTCTTTGCTAGAGATATTAATATTGAGACAATAAACCAGAACATGTCTTAGCCGCATCTTTGATCATTGTTCCTAAAGAGATTGCCAAGTAGCAGGATATAAAAAAAATATCTCTGCTATAAATCTGCAATATTTAATAGGAACCTGTTCCCCGCTCTACGGACACCGTTAGAACGCTTTCGCCGCCACATGTCAGAAAGTAACGAAGAGCTGGCTCCGCTGAAAGTGTGGCAGATGCAAGCGCTGAGCATGCAAGCCGCAGCGGCGGTGGTCGACGCACACGACGCGGGCGGCGATGAAGCGCTGAAAGTGCTTACTTCTATTGCACAAAACTTCCCTATGCAGGTAATTAAAGTTTGGATGCTTTATTTTTATTGTTAGGCGCTGTAATATAGAATTAGCTGTTTCCTTTCATTTATAGTAATACATTTTTTTGTAAATAATTATCCTTATCAGCAAAATAATTAATTGGTTTAAACTGTCTTATTATTATTTTTAGTGACATTTCTCTAACTCTCCTGGTTTTGGGTTTTAGAATGCTCTCACCGTTTTTCTCGAAAAAATAGTTACAGAATACATACATGTAATTTCACAGTATATTTTTAATAAGATGTTTTTCTTAGACAAAATCGCTCATCCACGTGAACGTACCCCGCAATTTCCGCGACGAAGTGCTTTACAACCAGGACATCTGGTCGTCATCTCTCGGTCTACGCGCGGCTGAACCGTTACTGCTCGTGTCTGGAGCTCAGTATGACGCTGAAGAAGTCGATATCAACGCGTTACTGGCATCTTTGAGAGAAGATATAGGACCTATGAACACTTTGCATGCACTTGGTAAGAATGAATTCACTCTTGAGATTGTAATCTTGCATTTTATATAGGTCTATTCGGTTATATTAAAAATAAAGTTGTGGCTTTATTTATGGGGATTCGTTTTCACAATAATCACAGAAAATAATATCCTACCCTCATCCAAAACCTCCGGTCACCTAATGACAGATGTAGGTTATATTTTCAATATAAACTCATTTTATATTCTACTATTATATATTAAAATATGGAGGTATAAAAGTTTATACTTCAATTGCATCTCAGTGGTACAATTGATTTGGATGAAACTATTTCAAAACGAAAAAAAAGAAGTAATCTTACAAGTTTACTTATACATCGTAGGGTTGTCCAAGAAGCTAATAAACACATTGATGTCTCTCGAACTGGGGGAGTCTTACACATGGGAGGAATATGGACTGGATATCCGCGACAGTTCAATCACATGGTTCAATGACCTGGAATCTGATGAGAGGTACCGACGTTGGCCGTCTTCGTATATGGAACTGCTGAGGCCTACTTATCCTGGCATGCTCAGGAATTTGAAGAGAAATATCTACAACTATGTAAGTTTCGTGGGATTTTTGGGTGTTCGAGGTATAGATAGATAAACCATTGTAAAAATGCACTTGTCTCGGTTACACTCGCATGCATAAATGGTGTACAGATTATATTTGTATTGCCATTGGATTGGTTGTTCATCGTCTTGACACGGAATAAAAAATGCCTGAATCTGGCCAATCTAGTCCGTTCAAGAGCAGAACATGCGTTCATTTATAAAATAGTCTTTTGACACAAAGCCCTAATATTTATTTATAAACTCATTTACGAGGCTCAGTTCGCAAACTGACAAGTAGATTATAATGTTTATTTCGCACTAAAGTAATTCTCTCTCTGCCGAGTTGAAAATGATAAGCGATTTCACACCTTTTTTACATAATCAATACAAATTGTTATTGGATTCTAATTCTAATTCTTGTTGGGGGAATAAGATCTGCACTGACGTCCTGCAATGGGGTGTATTGTGCATTATCCCCCTGCTAACCTCACCCCAGCCAGTCCAACTGTTATTGGATTAAGAACGACTCTATTTGTTTATTAGGTGATCATCGCAGACCCGATATCGCTAACTTCAGGGCCGCCTCTCCGACTCGGCGAGACGTTGCTGAAACACGCTACGCCGGTTCGCGTCGGTTTGGTATTAGCACCCAGTACTGACAATCCTCAGTTAGAGGCCGCTATTCGCTCTGCATTCAACTATGTAGCCCAGGAGAAGAATTCCAACAAGGAAGCGTATTATTTCTTAACTGAGGTAAGCTTTACTACGGATTTGCTATATTTGTGACTTTATCGACCAGTTGGTATAATCATGTTCATAGCAACGTTGAAAAAGAATGTTTTGTTTTGTAGATTTATCATGTAGGTATATATTTGACCAGGCTTAGTCAACAGAAACAGATGCAGAGTTAAATGATTATAATAGCTTTATTGAGCACATTCACAAGAGAATGTGCCCTGTTATACAATGTATTGCTGTTAAAGATTCATGTGACTGTTATTGTACTGTCATTCTTATTATTTTGTCAATAAACCAGAACACAAAAATGCGAGCATCACAGCTAGATATATGTACAACAATGTATGCGAATAAACTGCCATTAGAATGCCATTTACATTTTGTTATTGCTTACATAGACAAACTTTCATACGCATAATAAGTACTAGTTATAAACATAAGTACAAGTGCTTAGTTTAATTAATAATAATTCTTTTTAGCTTTTGAACCCACCTGAAGAGGAAAAGTTATCGATTGAATACGTAAAAAAACAATTGAAGAAATACGCGACCTCATCCGCAAATCTAGATGAGATCATCGCTGAAGATTCTGAATACAACTTCGGCAGACAACTGGCTGAAGAGTTTATAGCTAAAATCGGCAATAATAATTACCCACAGGTAATTATACTTAACATCAGGTGAGATAGCGGTCAAACGCTTGCCTATAACTTGTAAAAAAAAAAAAAAAAAAATATTATTTTCACTGTATTGTTGTAATTGTTTTATGTACACTCCAATTTTGTGATAAAAAGTGTACTGAACCATTGAATAGCTTACAGCTAACCTACCCCCAATATTCAATGTGTAGTAGGCCTTGTTTCAGGTTTATTACCCTATCCACATGTTTATTTCATCAAAAAGGTTTTAGATGGTTTTTTAGAGGGTTTGTGATGGCTTCGCGTTTCGACATTTTGTTATATTTAACCACAATGTGGTATCAACACTATAAATCTATCGAAATAATAATACGGAAATTTAATACCAGTACTTATTTAAGACTATAATACAGCCTTTCATATGAATTATTTATTCTGCTTAGCTTGGGGCTAGATGATGTTGTGTGGATTGTCCAGCATAATTTATTTATTTATTTATTGAAAAAAATTATAAAGGGAAAATCTAAAGCAAGGTCTGTTTTCATAGTGATGATTGTCAACATTGAGGTATTACTAGTAAAAAAGTATATTCTATCAGCGATAAAGTACCCATATGACAAGCTTTGCTTAGTTTGAGACTGGGACGGTATATGTGTAATATCCGTCAATATTTATTATGTCTCAGGTCCTTATAAACGGAGTGCCTTTAACCGACGATGGCGCCATAGCGGTGACATCATCGGTGGAGCTTCTAGAAGAGTCTTTAGTAACCGCTCTGTCTCGCCACACGGGACGTCTGCAACGCGCCGTGTTTCGTGGAGAACTGGCAGATTCAGACGACGCTACTGACTTTCTTATGAAGCAACCTCATGTTGTACCAAGGTAAACCCTGCAGAGTCAAATTAACTACTTTTTATTGATAGTTTAAGTTGTTATTCTGTCACAGTGTAGCATTTTTTTTTATCAGCAAGATTGTTTTTAAAAACATTGGCTTTAATTGATAGTAAATAAAGTTAGGTTGTTTTTTTCAAGAAATAAAATTGCTTTTTATTCATGCGAGTCTTGCACCTAAAAGATGGTGAATATTATAAAACATTTAACTTTAAAACATCAGAAATTCTTTGGTTAAAATTATAAAGAAATAAAAAAAAATACATATTATTATTTTATTTTATTGTGTTAAACTAAGTCTAGCTGCAATTTCGTACAAGCTTATAATGCTGATACGTATTTTGAATAAAATAGCCTTAAAAATGTCGTCTAATATTTCCAGATTGTATCCCTATCGTGTTTTGTAGATTAAATCGGCGCGTCCTCGGAACTGAACCGTCCCAGTACTTGGACCTCACTGGAGTTCCTTCATCTACTGATTTATTCACTGAAGATAAGATCAGTCGATTACTGCATCTATCTGGTAAAAAAAAAAAAACATACAGGTTTTAATAAAGAATTCATAAGAGATATGTACAAAATATAAAATAGTTTTAATGGAATCAAAACTGTTAAAAAACCGCTGTCTCATAAAAAAAATATACAACTGCATGGCAAAAATATCAAACTTTTGTTTACTAGAAATAGTTAATAATGATGTGTTCATTAACTTGCTAAGTTTTGAGAATTGTATTATATCCGGTATTCCAATTCATTAAACATTTATTATTTTATTTAGTACATACTCTTAAATTTGGCATATTAAATTAAGTTTAAAGAATAGCTGTTGCAATTTACTTATTTATTTTATAGGACGCGACGCATTGGCCACTGCATTACCAGTTTTAAAATACTTCACAAAAGGAGGAAAACCTGAGAAAATCACACAAACTATTTGGATCGCTGGTGACCTCAACAAGAAAGAATCGAGGCGGTTGTTACGTGATGCTCTAACTTTGATGGTTTGTTTGTTTTTAACCTTGATTTATGTCAGTAAAACCATTGATTTATTGTCCAAGTTGAAGTCTCGCCTCGCTTATTATACAGCACTTAAAACATGACTGAATTTCAAAATCTATAATCTGTAGCATTCAGAATATGTAATTCGCAATCAGCGATAAGGCCTTTTGAGTTATTTAATTTTTTTTCTATTTGCAGTATTTTTCCGTTGTGCAATAAGGTAATCTATCTTACACCGTCTATTACAAAAATGATTTCACAAATCATGCACAATGATGAAAAGACTTGAGAGTTACCTATTTAGCAGACTGATGTTATTACGATATTTCGCATTTGTTTTTTTAGAGAGAATCAGGCGGTACTCGCGTAGCCTTCATACCGAATGTAGATGGAAGCTCAAACGAAGATCAATCCATGAACAAAGTTGTGCTAGCGGCTCTAGCTGCTTTAGAACCGCCAAAGGCTACCAAATACGTCGCCCAACTGCTTGAGGATGAAGGCTGTCACGAAAGACAAGACTGCGATGTTTTGGTACGTAACTTTAGAGTTATATTCACTCTTTTGGTTTATGCAATTTTAATGTTACTCCGCGTAAGTTTGGAATAGTTTTAGCACATTTTACTAATATTTGTATATGAAAGTTTAGATATATGTTTTTTTATCAGTCACATATGAATCCGTATTTATATTAATAAACAAATGACAGTACTAATACTACCATAATTATTAACAACATAAGCTAGATCGACAATTGATTTAATTAACACCATTTTTATATTTTGTTTAATAACAAATAACAAAAATCTGGAAACAGTTTCAAAGTTTGCTAAATTGTTAAACCAATATACTTGCTTGGTAAAACGATTGTTGCTTTCCCCGCAGCCGGAACTAATCCCAGCCCTGAACAAATACGAGTGGGTTTTAAAAGCGGCCCGAGTTTTGTGTGCGCGCAGTTTGAAATTGCGTGCCAGCGAGCGCGCCGTTGTACATAACGCACGGTTGATTGGACCTCTAATTGGCGACGAGGTTTTCTCATTAGCTGACTTTATGTTGCTAGAAAGGTATGTTATAATATGTTTAAATACACATTCAGCTTGTTTCTTGAGCTATTTTTCTAAGCTTCTAAGCACTAACTATACTAAAGTAGTCTATAGTTTTGGGAAACCCTTGCTTTTGAGAAAATAATATTGATTGTCTCCGATATCAGACCGAAACGCCTTTCTGAATAATTAGAATCAACCTCAATGTTTTTTAATCGTATAAAACAATGACAAATCTATCTCACCTATCCATTTCTTCTAGGTTTGCTAATCAAGTATACGGCGATAAAATATCGGAAGTACTTGACAAAAAGAAGTCATTGAAGAACGATGTACTTGAAGATAATGATGATGATGGTAAGTTAATGTTGAATGAAACATTCAATTAATGTCGAAATTATGAATCTGTTATGCAATAAATAATTATGATTTAGTATCACAAAATAAGATGCACTCTGTCGTAAAATGAACATGAAAACTGTTTTTGAAGCACTTGGTTGCATTTATTGCTTTGAATAGTCTAGGTACATTTATAAGTAAAATAAATAATTCGCTGTACTTATTCTCGGCTCTTAAGTGTCCCGTCTCTCACCCTTTTCAACATGTTGTTCATTTAAGCTCCGCTTAGTTTGGGACTAGAGTGTGATGTGTGAAATGTTCATGAGTATTTATTTATTTGTTTTTAAACAAAAGCTTTCGATAGGAAAGTAAAATAAACACATAGGTACCTAATATTAGTGTGAATTTCAGATGACGATTATACGCCTGAGATATCCACTGAAAACCGTCTCAAAGTGGTGGCAGTGTTAGCGTCCCGAAGTGGAAAAGTTCGGACTACGTTGCCTGCGGGTTTACGTACTGAACATTCTCTCGTCGAACTTAAACCTTTGTATGAAAATGAAGCTGCTATCGAGGTAAGTCATAGAAAAAGTGTTTCTAATAATATCTGTAGTAATTTTCTTATGACTTATATTATATTAAAAATATATAAGCATTCTATCAGCAATCTAGTTCCCATAGTACAAGATTTGCTTAGTTTGGGACTAGAGTGTGATGTGTGAAATGTCTGTGAATAGAGATTATGTTATTGTTTGGTGTTTTTGCTTTTATGATGTACTAGCGGACACGTGCCCACTTCGTTGGACATTATGTTTTATTAAATAAAAAAGTAAGACATTATTATTAAGCTCTCGTTGACTTTTTTGTAGGCATTATCAAGCGTCACATCTTTTCTCTAGAACATAAAAATATATATTTCATAGTTAAGGCAGCGTTCGTAAGAAACGCTTTCATTCGACCGTTTTTTCTCCGATTCACTTAGCAAAACGGACTACCACGTAAAAGCCTAATGTAACTTTGTATTGGTAAAATAATTTTTAAAATCGGTTCAGTAGATCCCGAGATTACCCCTTACAATTTAACAAATACACAAACTTTACCTATTTATAATATTTGTACTGACGTATTTATGTAAGTACATTATATGTATATATATTTTTTATAAAATATTATTTATATTAAAAAAAACAAAACATCTAAGTAAATTATGTTATTGTATGAGACTATGAGCGCCCCCTTATGATTATTTAACCCTTAACCGGAATCGCTAAATTGTTCTACATAACTGGAATCGTGGGTCCAAATGGACCCATCAATTAAAATCCATGTTATTATCTAATATATATTAAATTACTATTTAGATTAGCTATAAGTGCATTCAAACATGTTTTATGTAAAATATAAATCAACTTTTATTCAGTTACATCGTGAAATAACATATTTTTTTAAATTTTAATTCTTAGTCTCCACATTTGGTAATATATTTGCAGTCTCTTCTTTAACCGTATTATACAATAATAAAAACATAAAAACTTTAAAATATAACAACACTACAGGGTTTTATATATCTTCATGTTAACAAAAAACTGAATTACTTCTGAGATCTAAAGAAAATAAAAAAAATAACAACATATTCTAAAAACGTAAAATCGTATGAGTCTTTTACAGTCAGAAGGTTCAAAATCACTCAAAGGTTCTGAATCTAAATCACTTTCATCAAGCAATAGTTCCTGGATATCCTTTTCTGTAAGATTACGCGCCATTATTCCGAAAAAGGGTCTAAAACAATTAAAAAATATATATAATTACATTGAAATAAAAAAACGTAACTGGAATCGCGGGTCCATGTGGACCCAACGATGGCTCGTACTCCCACTTCCAGTAAATTCTAAGCGCCACGCGTCTGGCACCCGCCGCACCTTGTGACGTAATGACATTACATTGGCGCGCAAAAGTGTCGATGCGCGCGTTTCGAAATTAAACCGTTTTTTTGTTGTTGTCGGGTCAAAATGGACCCACGATTCCGGTTAAGGGTTAATTATGATTTTTTAACATTTTGTTTTTAAATATTTATTCGTCATTCAAGCGGTAATCGGGTACGCAACTCTAAATAACTTATCAAGATAACGCAAATTAACGAAACGATTGTTAAATACCGACCGACTTATAACACATTGCCAAAACGCACCGATAGCGCGATCTAGGATACGTGCACAGTAACGCCATCTAGTGGTAAACACAACAAATTTCAAACTTTACGTGCGACGCGACGGCGCGATGGCTTATTTCATGTATAAGTTTGGTTTTTCTATACCGATTTCGATGATTATTTTTTTATTGAATAGTAGAAGTAATAATGTTAACTTTTTTAAATTAGGGATGAGTGAGAGTATAATAAACGTAAGAGTAAACAAATATAATCAGAATGCTCCGAACTGGTAAGCTGTCCGGAGTTACACGTTTTATTGTGAGTCAACCATAAAAGATAGACATATACTGTTGTGGGATATTTTTTAGACAATTTTATGTAGAATACTTCCGTCATACATGATTTCTATGTAACTTTAACCATTAAGGCTGCACACGCGAAGGAAGCTTAAAAAATAGAGTAACTTCTCCCGTTTTCCCTTCACTACTCTGCTCCTATTGATTGTAGCGTGATGAAAAGTATCCTATAACCTGCCCAGGAGTATGAAGAATAATTGTACCAAGTTTCGTTAAAATCCGTCGAGTAGTTTTTGTTTCTATAAGGAACATACAGACAGACAGACAGACAGACAGACAGACAAAAATTTTACTGATTGCATTTTTGGCATCAGTATCGATCACTAATCACCCCCTGATAGTTTTTTTTTAAATATATTTCATGTACAGAATTGACCTCTCTACAGATTTATTATAAGTATAGAAGATTTTCATTTGTTGTCTCATAGTTTATTTGTATTTGTTCATTGAATAAATCTGTAAAATTTATAGCATTTATATAA
This sequence comes from Ecliptopera silaceata, assembly GCA_932527185.1. NCBI lineage: Eukaryota > Metazoa > Arthropoda > Insecta > Lepidoptera > Geometridae > Ecliptopera > Ecliptopera silaceata. The sequence goes on along the minus strand of OW052193.1, from coordinate 5,181,017 downwards.
ATTTATAGCAATTTATATGGTGTATGTAAACCATATTTCGTTTGATACTGACACCAAGCTTTTTGAAGCAAGGATAAGTAAATCACTAATATCACTATTTTTTATTTATTTTTAAATTTCCCTCTTTTCTTATGTATCGTTTATAAGATATCGCGTCTCGTATTATTCACTTTCAATGTATAATTTCAACAGATAGTAGCTGTGTTAGATCCAGCATCAAACGCCGCGCAGAGATTAGCTCCATTGCTGTTAGTACTACGTCGTGTCATCAATTGCCGAATCAAACTGTTTGTTAACCCTCAGGATAAGAACTCTGATATGCCGCTAAAGAGGTACGTTTTTTTTATAATTTGCTTCTTTCTACCCATGATTTTAACCGCTTATGTGCAAATAGGGGAAATACATAGAATGTGTAAGAATAGGTTAGGCAATGAAAATATATTTTATTTATAATTTTATGAGAATAAACAAGCTTTTGCTCGTAAGTTTTCTGTAGATCCTGTTGATTTTATTTGTATTTTTGGTATACAAACCACTTTAAAATATAACAGACATTAAGTAAACACAATTTTTCCAAATATTTCATACAGTTTAGTATTGTTAATTTTACGTGGTACGCGACTCTTTCTAGATTCAACATTTTAGCCTTATGATTTTAGTATAGGACGTAATATAAGCTCCCTATTTCAGTTTCTACCGCTACGTGTTAGAGCCTGAGCTACAGTTCACTTCAGAAGGCGCTTTAACAGGAGGCGCTGTGGCTCGCTTCTCTCGATTACCGCACGCGCCGTTATTGTCTATGGAACTACGCACTCCGCCCAATTGGCTCGTAGAATGCGTCAAATCCGTCTATGACCTCGACAATATTCGCTTAGCCGATGTGGACACTGTGGTTCATAGGTGAGATTATCGTAATTTACTCACATGATACATTTCACGTTAAAGTTTTCACGTAGCTCGCTTCTTTCTGTTTTGAGTTTTGGCCATCTATATATCATCTTATATGTATATGACAATTCCATCATGCAATTAATCGAGTATTGAAGTCTGCAGTACATTAAAAATGGCTGAATTGTAAATTAAGTAATCTAAGTTGCATATTCTGCCGCCAAAAAATGATGCAGGCGTTGCTGTGTTGTGAGATGAATGAATTTTAGACGCAATGTGATGCCTCACAAGGCACAACTTTAACAGATGTGTGCGTTGAAGGCATTCAGTGTTTTTTATTTCGTATTCAAAACACAAAGTATATAAAAATTTTAAAAATCTATATTTACAAAACAATCGTAGCACTATTGACAGGCTTTATAACATAAAACCAGCACTTTATAAGCATTTTGAACGTTAAAACCCTAACAATAGCATTCCTTTTCCAGTGAGTTTGAGTTAGAATACCTGCTGTTAGAAGGCCACGCGTGGGACACGACGTTAGGGACGCCACCTCGCGGATTACAACTAGTACTAGGAACGTTGGAGAAGCCTGAACTAATGGACACAATCGTGATGGCTAATCTCGGGTACTTCCAATTGAAGGCCAACCCTGGAGCTTGGATATTGAGACTACGACCAGGCCGCTCTGATGATATTTATGACATTGTCGGGTAAGTGAATTTTATTACGAACTTAATAACATACTTTTTAAAAGATACTTATTTATGATTGACAGCAGAGTGTTATTCTCATGCGTCATCGTTTGAAACTAACGTTCCTGCAAAGTTCTGGTTGCTCAAGTAATTTCATAATCTTTTCATCTGACTATAGACGGATAAAGGGGCCGTAAGTTATGCTAACAAATATAAACAGCTCGATTTGCTAAAAGTAAATTTTGGGATCGGGCGGGTCACGTGATGCGTATGGATCCGGAAAGGTGGGCTCGAGGAGTCTCAGGTATTACATCAGAGGGTAGAAGACGTCGCGGACGCCCCAGGAAGCGTTGGTGCGACCACAGAACAAAAAATACAGTAGAAGGAGCAAAGTCCTTTTTTAGCTCCGGAACCACCGTACCCTAACTTACACTGACACAGGTTAATTGTATTTCGTCACACTAAGAAAAGCGTCGTGTGATTGGTTGAATGAAAGTAAGTAATACATTAGTCTTCGTTCATTTGAAAATTAACAATAATCATATGACGATAGAGTGGTTTATTATCTAATCTATTTACGTATTACGTCATACGGAATACTTTCACTACCAAGTTCTGCTACTCGCCGCTAGATGTCACTACACCAAATGCATTTAATAATCCTTTATTACTTTTGAGATAAGATTCATATTTCCGTAACGAGCTCTTTACTATTTTTGTACTATTGGTCCATTTCTAGGGTTGTACTGCTGCCATTACTTTATATATCGACAATGCGTTTTATTTTCAACTAAAATTAAAGTCGATAAATATATTTTACATTTCAAAATGAATTAAGTACCTTACTCATTTTTATGTTTAAAATCATTGTGTTTATAAATGTATACTAATATAAAAATGTATATAATAATGGAAGTAATTAATAAAAATAAAATTAAAACACTGGTTTTATTAATGAACTACTTACATTAATAAAACATCTACATACTAAAAAATATACATTATTGGCCTTGAAAGATAACATACTTGTTAAGAAGTTGCCTTTTTGATAGTTTTATATTAATTTTAAGTAAATGATGTATCCGCACATTAATGTAGCGTTCTGTTATGGCTTTTATCAAGTCAGTTACATGGTTTGATGTGGGGAATTCTCCAATTTGATGAAAATTTATATTTTCGAACAACCTTTCTCCGATAAACTTTCTTAATATTTTGGCCATTACTTCTTCTTTTTTAAATAATTTTCCATCCATTGTCCGAATGACAACTTCAGCCACTTTACAAATTTTTTTCATATCGCTTGATGGATATACAAGCCCACCTTTATCTTTGGCTATTATAAATTTATGTAAAGAAATACATTTATATGAGATGAGAGCGCCAACACAGATGTCGCAATTAATTTTCTTTATTAAAATTCGGGCAATATATCCGGCAATATGTGCTATTGCTTGAGAACTAAATTCGGTAATGTTTTTTAGAAGTTCGCCGATTTCTTGCTCTTCTGTGTTGGACAGAAGACAAGAGTCTTCTGTCCAATCGTCCTGTGTTAAACCTGAATCAGTAGAGGTTTTATTTATGCGATCTACTGCGGACGAGCAATTTAGGATAGACAATTGTTCCAACGCAGTACAATTTCCTGATCCGAAATCTTTTAGTTCTACATGAACCAAAAGTTTTTTGTATGCTGCCACAAACTGTCTTGCTGTCGGATTATTATTAGATCCACCGTGTGCCCTAATATTACCAATAATATTATATAATATTATCTAATATAATATTAATATATAATATTATAATATTATTAATATTATTATATAATATTATCCAAAACCTCCTTTTTTATAGGTTCGAGACTTTATGAATGACTTAAGGTTGAGAAACCTTTCTCAATTTGAATATTACTAATAGATTCCCTCATATCCACCTTTTAAAAACTTATAAATAAGATTAACTAATTAAATAAAAAAAACGGTTTGAACAAGTCATGGAAGTACCTACTACTACAATTACTATACAGAATCATAAAAAAAATGCATTATAGGGTTAATTTTTTGCCGATATATCATAGAACATTGTCCGTGTTATTATCTTTCCAGATCTATCTCAGTGTTATCGAAAAACCCTTCTTAACGCTGCAGTTAAAGTCCACTTTAACGATAAAACTCGGTTTTTTTATATTATCAAACACGGTCTAAGTCCATGGCCTACCTGATTTGATACGGCCAATCAGATCCAAGCATGGCCTACCTGTTTTGATACGACCAATCAGATCCGAGCATGGCCTACTTGATTGAAGCCGACCGTGTTTAAAGCAGGTAGACCATGCTCCAATTCAACTTTATTTTTCGTTAAATCTATCAAACGGTATGAAAATCGATTAAGTTACTTGTGTTCATTCACATAATGTGTCTGAACTCCCAACTATCATTATTTGTAATTGTTTTGCAATTATTTTCATAAAAATATTTCTATTTTGGTAGAATAGTAACCTGACCTTTGCTTATAATGACTGAAGAAAAGTGAAAAGCGCGGCAAACTCGCACTACCTAAAGCAGAAAAAAAAGTACAAAACGAATGTAAATCATGTGTAGAAATGATTTATTCGTGTAGCAATGTTGCATTACAAATTAAAACAAGTGATGAGAAAAGAAGGAAATATCTAAACATCAAAATTAGTGATAATGTGTTAGCGGCCGGAGATTCTCATTGTTGTGCTTTTTTTTCGCAATGGACATCATATCGCACGGCTTAATATTTGAACACACGGCTTGAACTGTGCTTATTCCTGATTTAATGTTTGTATCTAAAAGGTACGTGTACATACTTTCCTGAAAACAACTTCCAATAAATACCTACGGGTACCGATGCAGAGAAAAATCTGAAAATAAATAAAACGAGTGTTCGACTTAATTTTCTTGTATTTTTACTTATTTAGTTTCCTTGATAGGTAGGTGAGATCTTTATTTAATAATCATAAATGACGCCTAAAACTTTCAAAGATACCTACATTTAAAATGTTTTGATAGCATATAATATTAGGGACATTAAAATACAAATTCTTTCGAGGGTCATTTTACTGACAATTGTGAACCATGATCTACTGAAACCTTGCCTAGAACACGTTTTATAACAGCAGCGAGTAACAGTAGTTTGCCTGAAAACAAAGTCATTCTGATTTTAGTGGCAAAGCAAACACAAAAGTTGGTCTTAAATAAAAATGTTTTACATTTTGTAATAAAGATACGTACCTACTACAGAATGGAAAATAATAAAAAAGAAGTGATAATGGACGTAAAAGTAAGTACAAAGTACCTACTAATTTATACATATACCTATTTACCTTGTGTACACGGTACCTTTATAAAACCTAAATAAATAAAATAAATAAATAATGCTGGACAATCCACACAACATCATCTAGCCCCAAGCTAAGCAGAGCTTGTGTTATGAGTACTAGAAGACTGACATACTTAATATTATACATTACATAGATAGATATTTTTTATTATACATATAATACCCAGAACACCCGGAATAAATATTTGCAGAACATACAAACATTTATTCCGAGGCGGGAATCGAACCCGCAACCTTCCGCGTCGCAGGCGGACCATCGCCCACCGCGCCACATCGCCGCATCGTATTTTACTAGTCAAGCCCTTAATTTCATATCCACATAGAGGCAATTATGTAAAATTATGTGCTCCATAATTGCACATTTCATAAGATTTATTATTTTATAAAAATTGGTAACATTTTTATAAAAAAATAAATAAAAATTAACGACATTTCACACATCACACTCTAGTCACAAACAAAGAACAGCTTATACTATGGGAACTAGATTTCTGATAGAATACTTATATATTTTTTTTGTAAATACGTAGGTACTTACATAGGATACATAGTAACATTCAGACACAGAACAAATATTTATGTTTATCACATTTGCTCTGGGTGGGAATCGAACACACGACCCACAGCATGGAAGGCAGAGCTAATACCATCTGAGCACTAAAGCCCTACGAAACAAAGAAAAGTATACAAATAAAACACCAACATTTTATTCCAAAAACTTTACTAAATTCTTTAGCGGTGCCAGTTCGACTCCCGACTCCCAAGCAAATCCATGCCTTCTCGGTCCTCCAAATCGAGCAGCACGATGTTCAGAAAATCCATTAGGTACCTATATATATATAAAGTAATATTGCAAGCAATAAAAACGAATAAAACTACAAAACAAAGACGACAAGATCACAAAATGTGCTTGCACACAGCGCGTTAAAATTTTTAGAAAATGATTGAAAAACAATGACCAATTCCACAAAAATTATATTTGGAAGTTCAGAAAAATATCTAATAAAATAGGTAATTCAATCAGAACATGAGTGACGAAATCGATTTTCATATCAAATGTTGACTTAAACCTACCTTAAACTAGGGGTCAGTTAGGTTTAACTAAAATGTAGGGTTAGACCACGGCGGTGGTTTATCGTTGGGCCGAACTATCATTCATAATATGAAAAAACCGAGATTTAGCTTAACACTGGAGTTAAGAGCCGAGTTTTGGTCCGGCGAGATTTAAGTGTGGTCTAACTTTAGTCCACGGTTTTGCTAGACTAGGTTTAAACCATAGTTTAGTTCCGGTTTCTTAATTAGGCCCTGTAAGTTTAAAATATCGATAACTCATTATCGATAACGTCAATACCTAATTGAGTAGCGGACTGTGACATGTCAGTAGTTGGAATCTTCGAGAATAAATGGTTGACTTTAAAAGAAAGTAGACCCTATAGAATAAACAATAAAGTCTATTTGTACTTGTCTTGTACAATAAAATAATGTTTTTACAATTTTCATCGAAATTAAGTAAATCAAGACCAACCGATGATATGATATACCACCATTTGAAACATTTTTAGTTCTGCTGTCGTTTTTACACTCTAGAACAGCGCAATAAGGCATTTTTGTAATTTTTCTAAAGCTATTATCACTGTGACGGTTCGATCTAGACTGACGTGCGTGAAATAGGCGTGGCGGAGACAGCTTGCGAATCTACGCTAAACTAGAGGTACGCGCACCCCGCCCCCATACTACTTCTACTGTATTTTTTGTTCTGAGGGTGCGACGACCTGGACTCCTTCGACCGGGAATGGGCGGAGTTGGCTGGGGATAGAGAAAGATGGAAGGAGAGGGGGGAGACCTTTGCCCAGCAGTGGGACAGTATGGGTTGATTAAAAAAAAAAAAAAAAAAATTGGGATCAACGACTTTACTTCGAATTTTAACTAATACTTTGCGAATTTTGACTAAATCGTATTAACATTAAAATCTGAAAGAATTATTTCATTCTTTGATAGAAATATTTTTAATAATGTATTGTTTTTTAGTCATGAAAACACAGACACACCCGCTGGCAGTGAAGATATTCAAGTTCTTATGAGCTCATTCCGTAGTCACGTGATCAAACTACGAGTCACCAAGAAAGCAGACAAGCAGCACCTTGACTTGTTAGTGGAGAACGAAGATAAAAACTCTGGCGGGATTTGGAACTCTATTGCAAGGTAATAAAGCACAATAACGATTAGTATACCCAAACGACGTGATATATTTTACTACGACAAAAGTGCAACACCTTAGATTGCTTATCGTGGATTTTATACTTAAAAAAATTAAACTCTAGCAGAACTTTAAACTCTGTTGCACAGTAACTTAGATTCATTTTATCTGTTTTAGGCTTAATGTGAAGACTTTAATAAAATACTTTGCCCTCCATCAAACTTTCTATGGTCTGGTCCGATTCTAACCGTCCAGTTAAGTTACTGACTCATTCTAAACTTTCAATTAAAGTTTATTATTATTATTTTTTTGTAGTTCATTCGGTGGAGGTGAAGAACAAGAAGCTCAAGATGAAACGATAAACGTATTCTCAGTAGCCTCAGGACATCTCTACGAGCGATTCCTCCGTATCATGATGATGTCGGTGTTGAAAAATACAAAGTCTCCGGTCAAGTTCTGGTTCTTGAAGAATTATTTGAGCCCTTCACTCAAGGTAAGCTAAGAAATAAATACAGATAAACTATAGGACTCTTTCGCTTTTACATGCAACTTTTTGGAATTACATGATTATGTTCGCGTAATTTTGAAACCCTCAGTGCACAAGTGGAAGTTTTAAATTGAGTTTTAATGCATAAAATTTTTAGTATTTTATTTTCTATATTGAACCGACTTCATAAAAGAAACTTCGGTGGACTCGAGTTAAAATTAAATTTGGTCATAAAATTTTTGACTTATCTGTTCAACTTTAGAAGATAGTCTTTTTTGTAATAAAAAATACTTTTGTTCACTAATATTTGTGCAATGTATGATTGTATTCGAAAACAGGAAATCTTACCATACATGGCTCAAGAATATGGCTTCGAGTACGAGTTAGTTCAGTACCAATGGCCTCGCTGGCTTCAAAAGCAACGCGACCGGCAACGCACTATTTGGGGATACAAGATTCTGTTCCTTGACGTCTTGTTCCCGTTGCATGTCAAGAAGATTATATTCGTTGATGCTGATCAGGTAATATTCGACTCTAATTTGTATGCCATAAGATTTGTATTCGCTTGTTTAGTAGTTTTAAGGTGCAAAACCACCCAAATGTTGTAAATTCGTGATTGTGATTCCTAAATACTAACATGCATAATTGCAGTATTATAAATTCACTTTTATTTACACCTACTATTATAATGAGAAAATATTTGTATTTTAGTGTGTATGTTTGTAATGAATAAACTCACAACTGGTGCACCGATATCAAAAATTCTTTCAATTTTAGAAAGTTACATGCACTCTAAATAACAGGCTTTATGTCCACCCGGGATGGATTTAGATTTTTTCGATAACTTTAACAACTATAATAACTTTTATGATAATATTTTTATTTATATTTATTTAGATTGTACGAGCAGATTTGAAAGAATTGGTCGAATTGGATTTAGGCGGCGCTCCATATGGATACACACCATTCTGCGACAGCAGACGAGAGATGGAAGGATTTAGGTACGTTAATTCTAGAAATCTATAATCCATGCTGCATTGCTTTGTTTCAAAATCACTCATTAATTTATCATAAATTGAATCACTAATTACGAGTATGTACTCGTAATTAGTGATTCAAGTATTTTGAGCAGCGGCGATACAGCCGTTAATTTTCATAAAAAATAAAATAATATACTGTGAAGTTATCTTTTAGTGTAATCAACTAGACATGTGTTTTTTTTCGGAATGACGATTATCGTGACCTTTCCTCACTAAACACAATAAAGCTCACTCAATCACATCTGTCATAAGTTATCAGCTGTCAAGTAGTGCCATCTCGTTTTGTTCAGATAGTGATAGTGACAGAAAACACTAGTGCTTAAACTGTATGAGATGAGATTAGTAACATCGTCATTTGTCCCAGGTTTTGGAAGCAAGGCTGCTGATGTAATCGACTGGACACACTAGTATTTAAACTATGTTTGAAATATGATTAGTAAGATCGTCATTTGTCCTAGGTTTTGGAAGCAAGGCTATTGGCGCAACCATCTGCAAGGTAGAAGTTACCATATCAGTGCGCTTTACGTGGTGGATCTGAAGAGATTCCGTCGCATCGCGGCGGGAGATAGACTTCGTGGACAATACCAGGCGCTTAGTCAAGATCCTAACAGTCTTTCCAACTTAGGTAACTTATTTTTATTGACAGCTTGAGTGGTATTATGTGATCCTAACAGTATTTCCAACTTATTATTATGTGAGGTTTCTAATCTCGATTAGATGACATATTAACAACTAGATTAGAACACATAGCGTGAAACGACAGAGAATGCGAACGAAGAAGTGTTTGACAACGACTTAGAATTAACTCGATGTCAAACACTTTATCACAGGTGAAATCAAATTCAGAGATAAATCAAACTTTTTAGTGACATTTATAATGAAAAATGTATTTTTTGTTCCAGATCAAGATTTACCCAACAACATGATCCACCAAGTAGCAATAAAGTCATTGCCGCAAGAATGGCTGTGGTGTGAAACATGGTGCGACGAACCGTCTAAGAAAATAGCTAAAACTATTGATTTGGTATGTATTTCCTTGAATATTTTCAAGCAATTCGTGCAAGTTAAAAATGTTAAATGTTAGATTTAGATAAATGCAGTAAGTATTTGTGAATTGACTAAATTTGTTTGCAGTGCAATAACCCGCAAACGAAAGAAGCGAAGCTCTCAGCGGCCATGAGAATAGTTCCCGAATGGAAGGATTACGACGCCGAAATCAAAGCGCTGCAGGCTAGAATCAGACGCGGGCTTTACCAAGCCTCTGATCATGAACAGGTAACCTTAACAGGGTATATAAATTAGGTATAGTTTAATTAGTATGCAGTAGATTGCAGCTTGGTATCATAAAATACTTAAAAAATTTGAATTTATCGACTTATCACGACCCTGAAAATGATCACCAGTCAAGTAATTTGGTTCGGCTTTGTGGGTGACGTTGGTGCTTTAGAATGCCTGAAATTCTATTTCGCAGTAAAACTTCCAACACTAGATGGCAGCACAGAAAAAATTAGAACGCGCTATCGATGCGTTTTGGGAATTCGATTCGACTGGACTGAGTGTTTCTTCAGTTTCATACATAAGTGCTGAAATGGCATTTTCACACACACTTATTAAGTTTTTGAAATGCGTTGTTGATTTTTGATAATCACGACGCGATTTTCTAAGATAATAATTAAATATTTTATCATTAATCAATTTACTAACGCAGGGGCCTTATTCTCTATGACATAGGAGATTCCTTCCCCAAACGTGCTACGTCACAACGCGTTCCAAAACGCAAACTTCAAAAATGATTGATTTGTATATAAATTATTCGAATCGCGCATGACACGTTTTGAAACGAATGGTTTTCATAACACGACAGACGTCGGCCCGATTAGTTGACAGTTCAAATTGTGGCCAAAACGTAACGTGTCGCGGTGGGGAATAACAACTAAGGCTTACGCCATACAGTTTTTTCAGATTACACGCTCTTGTCTTGCCTAAGCCAAGTAACGCGCGTGGTTAGCAATACAATAGAGAATAATGCCCCAGGGCGCGATTGCAAACTTGATTTTGATTCTTAGATTTATTCTTTTGATTTGATAGTAATCGATAATAAAATATGTAAATAAATGATATTTACATATTTTTATTAACATATTGCAATTTCGAAATTAAATATTTTCTGTTTCAACAAATACCTTTTAGTTATTTTTTCCAACGTTTCGACCAAGTTGCAATATCAATAATATGTAGTTTTCTAGTTCTATAACTGTTCGCGAAAGTTAAAAATAATATTGTTTCAACAAAATCTATTGGTAATTTTACTGAATCTTACTTTTAATTAAACAAAAAATTGTATTTAATGAGTTATGTTTCCTATTCGTTGCTATTAAATCTTTTTAAGAGCAACTAAAAGTACACGAAAAAGTAAAGGGTCGGAAAGCGTATCGGATTCCCCTACCGTGGATCATTGAGGGTAGGGTGGATTAGCTAGGATTTAAAAACCATTGTTTTGAGAAACTATGGCTGATTTTATAATTCCTTGCAGGAAATTGAGAGTCATGTTGAGGAGTCAACTATCACAACCGATGCACCCACGCCGGAATCAACCACTGGTAAGTGGTATCCATTACTTTGATAAGATAATGTCGGTAGTCGATTTTGAATACATCCTACTATACTACCTTTTTGTATGGATATGTGTATGTATGTTTGTACAAGTACAATTCAATTAACCAGTACTTAAATAATAACGGAGTACATATATGTGATTTCACAGTATCCTACTCATGTTATATCCATTCTAATTATTCACGCGAAAGTTTGTATGGATGGGTGGGATGTATGTTTGTGCAAAAGTACTCTTTCACGCAAGAATGACTGAATAGATTTAAATTAAACTTTACAATAGTTTATACATAAAAATAACACATAGGCTATTTGTAAAGCAATTGTGTGAATTATCCAAAATATAACTATAATAAGACGACGACGGGCATAGTAGGTAATAGGAATAAATGAACATTCGTAAATATTCTCAGGCCGTCGTAACTCTCGAAAAACTAGCATTACATAAGCAAGATGTGGCATTACATAAATGTGTTTCAATCAGTATTAGATTTTTGTACAAATCATTATAGTTTTTTTTTTTGCAAATACATACATAGAATACATAGTAGTTTCTTGCTTGAACGGTATGCCTAAGTAAGCAAATCATTAGTTCCTTCATTTTCAGCATGTATTATTTCTTTCTATTTCAGATAATAAAAAAGATTCACGCATTGAGTTATGATTGCTGCGAGCGGTCATCATCATACTATTTTTTAATTTCGTCATTTTGCCAATCTTTGTCTGAAGACCGGTAATAGACAAGAACAATAGTATTTTTTTTTTATTAAAACCTTTTTTCAGATGAGGACCGTAAAACTGAACGCTTAGAATTATGATTTCTGGGACGGGCAGTGTTAGCGATAATACTTTTCAAAATAAATATTATACCACACTTTTAGTGCGGCGAATCAAATGTGAAAAAGACACCAGTGAATGTTTGTTAGACTTTTGCTCATTAAAAGACTTCATTATTCGTAATATTCCGTTAAGTAGCAGTGAATGGGCATTGAGAGGTTTAGAGGCTAAGTTACAAAACGCGAACAATACAAAATTGAAAAAATGTGAATTAAATAGAGTCAGGATTAATTAGTGACACTATTTATCTGTCCATCTTCTTCATCAGCGCTTTCTATCAGGCGAGATTGAAGCCAAAGGAAGCCAATAGGTCTATTGATTATAAAAAAAATCATTTTTGTTTTAAAAATTGTATTTCTTGCTACGGTAGTACCTTGTAGCTGTTTGAGAGGGTAGTCAGTTATTAAGAAATATCGCTTAATAACTGCCTAAAATAAATATAAAATGTACGTACTTATTGTCTCGAATATAAATATGTTTCTGAAATAGTTTGTGTGAGAACAAAATATATTTTCTTATTGTTTTAATCTGCGAAAAAAACCTCTTGATGTGCATTGGCTCGAATTAAAACGTGTATTTAAATATGTATACTTTAAATTATTTAAATAGTGAATTGTATGTATCAATTGGGTTATATATTTTGTTATAATTAGCTAATTATTATGCCATGGCCATAACTAAGACATATTTTTCATAAATTTTGAGCTTCAGTAAGTTGTATGTATAAACCACTCGACAACTTAACCAAAAATAACATTAAATATCTACATGATTTTTCTATGGGAACAATGAAGCTCGAAGAAAAAGTACTCTTTATAAATTGCAATACTTACTCAGCAAATATGTGTGTGTAATTATAAATATAATAGATTTTTTCTGAGCTCACATTGTTTCTAAAAATCGTAATGAAGAAGATTTCATAAATTTTCGAAAGTTATTTTATATAATAGATTTGATTAATTTTCTACTCACTCGTCGAACAGTTTTGTAACGGTACGTTCACACGGCGTCGAGTGTTTCTCAACCGAATCGGTTTTTTGCAGGATTCGGTTTAGTGGCATATGTATTTCAATGAAGGAGTTCACACATGCATTCGGTTTTAAGACACGACAAAAAACCGAATCTTACTGAAGTTGACATCCGATTTTGCGGCTAGAAACCGATCCGACCGATACTGCAAAATTCAGATCCGGTTCAGTGGTATAGGGCATTCAATACATGCGTTCATACGATACACGCAGGGTAGATTCGGTTTTTTGTCGGATCTTAAAACCGAATGCGTCGCACAAGCCGCTCTTGCTAATAAAAACCGGATGGTGAGTTCACACGAGATCCCGATACGAAGCCGTCGGATACGGCCAAGCAAGATGTGCCGTGTGAATACAACATTCGGTTTTTCCAGATCCGATGAAAATAAGATTCGACAAATCGTGTCTCCGTGTGAACGTACCGAAGACTTATAAAAAAATACTTTAGCGTGTATTTTCAGTTCTGTATGATTTTATTGTTTATTATGTTGTGATTTAGGGAAAAGTGATGTGATTTTTAGTTATAAGTAACACAATTATTTTCCACTGAAGATTTTGTTTTGTCTCGTTTTTTTCACTCATAAAGATTAGAAGCTATTGGTGTTGTGGTAACGAATTTAACCATGGATAGGTATCTAGAACATTGACAATATGTAAATTTGAGCTCCTAAAATAAGATTCGAATTATTGACAACTGACCGAAACACATGAAAGGGGTTTCTTAATTTAAAAAAAAATTAAATTCAAAGCTGTACATTATAAACTCAGTTCAACATTTTATTACTTATCTGAATTTAATTAATAATTGTTATACTGTTTTTAATTACTCAAAGATTTATTGATTTCAATAATTTAATTATGCGAATACGACTGGTTTTATCAGATAACCGAATCTTGTTTTAAGATCTATGATACTATACCATAATAATATTATGAGCAAAATCTTAGCTTGTCCTAAAACTACTAGTAGTTTAAATAACTGAATAATTTTGCTGGTCATATTTGGTATCGTTTATCCTAAAATATTTAACTCCGCCATGTATACCATTATAGTCAATTAGATTTCCATGTTTGATAAACTATCTTACTACATACATATGCTGTAAATAAATTCCGTCAAATAAAACCTGCTTTTTAATTTATAATCTACTTATATTAGAAAAAGGGGGTTTGTAATGAATAAACTCAAAAACTATTGCACCGATTTCAAAAATTCTTTCACCATTAGAAAACTGCATTCACCCTGAGTAACATAGATAATATTTATTGCTAGAAAAGATTAGAGTCACGAGTAACTTTAGTAACGTAACCCGTGCGAAGCCAAGAAAGGAATTAAGAAAGAGTAGGAAATAAAACAACAATGCTAAGTACAGTGTTTATTTACATCTATAGTTCTAATAATTTATAACTCACTTGTAAAATACTATCTGCGGTTAATTCTACATAAATGCAAACGAAATAGTTTTATTACCTTAATTAATTAAAAAATAATAATAAAGTCTAGAGCAGATAAGATTACTAAATATTATTGAAATTAATCTATTAATAATAATTTACAAAAAATAGCAGCGATGTAAACTTTTATTGTCTGAGAAACACGCATTTTAAATAAAAAAAATACAATTGATTTGAGAACAACCTTTTTTGAAGTCCTATATAACATCAATTACTGTAAGTTATAGTTACTTTGTTTTATTGGCGATTTATAAAAAAAGTTCAGAAACTGTTTCGAATACTGGAATAAAGGCGTTGGGGCATTTTGACTTGTTTGTTTAAAAAATCTCAGTATTTCAGCTTTATGGATTCAACTTCTCTAATAAGTTATTACCAACAATTTAATTAAGACCGATTCAACAGAATTAAAATAAAAATACATATTCCAGCTTTTAAAATGAACACACGATTTGAACTCAATACAGTTTTGCCCTAACCCTTTTTGTAAATAAAGTAATGTTGGATTCCTAAAATAAATTACACTTTATTTCGATATGTCTTAGCTAAAATAATTAATAACCATTATTTATAAGTACAATACTGAGACGTATTCTCAAAATTCGTCAAATGTACGTTCTATTCACTACATATTTTAAAATGAGATAATTATAGACCACTATGCTTTATTACCAGCATGACTAGGACACAATACAACGTTTAAATGCTATTCTTAACTGATAAGTATTACTCTATTACAATCTTTAATTCTTTGGTTTAGAAACTCTAGATTCAGAAGAACTTTGGACTTGAAAATGGTTAGCTTTTTATTTTAGTGGAATGTGAAATTGAGCCACACATCTGTGTCACTTTTTTAAATAATACCCATAACATCTTGTGTTAAATATAGTAAACTATATTTCAATATACATATTTCGTTATTTTATGGTGACCGAGCACTTTTGCTAGCTGTAAGAATGAAACAGCAGAAGTTATTTAGGGCTCAGCTGCAAAATTCCTCGGTGAAGACATTGTTGACAACTTCGGGATTACCTACTACTATTGAAATTGATA
Organism: Ecliptopera silaceata; assembly: GCA_932527185.1. Classification (NCBI taxonomy): domain Eukaryota; kingdom Metazoa; phylum Arthropoda; class Insecta; order Lepidoptera; family Geometridae; genus Ecliptopera; species Ecliptopera silaceata. The sequence continues at coordinate 5,165,367 of OW052193.1, read as the reverse complement.
GGGAGTTCAGGTTTAGGAGTAGGAGTACGACTATTGGAACTTATGTAGGAATGCTCAAATGCTAGAAGTTTTAGTACATTAAATACTTCAGGACGAATGTTTCGATTACTGAAATTGATGTTCAACTGCTAGAAGTCTTCAATATTCTTAGTGTGATGCTCTTAACACTTATCGAGACTTCATGGAAGTGTTCAGTTGCAGTAATGTTCCTCGGTAGTGAGTCGACACATGACTGTCTACGCGTCAGCACGGATGTTACGATTACTGAAATTGATGTTCAACTGCTAGAAGTCTTCTATACTTGTAAGTGAGATCGTGAAAGTGTTCAGTTGCAGTAATGTTCCACAGCAGTGCCGACACTGCTGACAGTCTACGCGACAACATCGATGTTACGACTATTGAAACTGATGTAGAAATGCTCAAAAGCTAAACTGTCAGTGAGACTTCTTAATTAATTGGATCATGGAAGTGTTTAGTTCCAGCAATTTTACTCTGTAGTAAGCCGACACAGCTGAAATTCTACGCGACAACATCGACAGTACGTACGACTACAATATTCTTAGTGTGATGCTCTTAACACTTATCGAGACTTCATGGAAGTGTTCGGTTGATGTATTCAGTTGCAGTAATGTTCCTCGGTAGTGAGCCGACACAGCTGACATTCTACGCGACAACATCGACGGTACGACTACTGCCATGTTCAAATGGTATCTAGAAGTGTTCAATATTCTTAGTGTGATGTTGGATGTGTTCAGTTGCAGTAATGTTCCTCGGTAGTGAGTCGACAGAGCTGGCAGTCGACGCGACAGCACCAGTGGTAGCGGCAGTGGCAGCGCTCGAGTCGCGTGGTACGCACGGCGCCGCGGCCGCGCCCGCAGCACAGCCGACCGCAGCCGCCCGGCGCGCTGCCCAGGCTCGCGTTGCATTTCCTAACAAAACAACTCGCTACGTTCAATTTTCACTTAGTCAAAGTCAAAGTCAAATATTTCTTTACTCAATAAAATCACAAGGATCATTTAGAATCGTCTTACATACTAGGTGATTCTAGGGGCCAGTTCCACGCGACCACTTTGTTTCTCGCAACATCTTTGTAGCGATAAGAATGTACTAAACGTAGCAGATACATTGGCATAATATAACTCTCTGTGTAAGAAAGTTCGGTAATGAAATAATTAGTAAGCAGTAGATTGCAGCTTGGTATCATAAAAAACTTGAAACTTTGCATTTATCGGCTTTTCACGATCCTGAATTTGGTTCGGTTCGCAGTTAAACTTCCAACACTAGATGGCAGCACAGAAAAATTTAGAACGCGCTATCGATGCGTTTTGGGAATTCGATTCGACTGGACTGAGTGACTCGTCAGATAATGTTCCAATGGACATTTCACACATATAAGTTTTTGAAATGCGTTGTTGATTTTTGATAATCACGATGCGATATTCTATTATAATGAAAAAATATCAATTTACAAACGCAGAGCGCGATTGCAAATTTGATTTTGATTCTTAGATTTATTCTTTTGATTACTATTTTTATTATTATTTTATTAACATATTGCAATTTCGAAATTAAATATTTTAAAATCTGTTTCAACAAATACCTTATAGTTATTTTTCCAACGTTTCGGCCAAGTTGCAATATGAATAAGTCTTTTCTAGTTCTGTTCGCGAAAGTTTAAAAAATTCTATTGTTTCAACAAAATCTTTTGGTAATTTTACCGAGTAATCTTACTTTGAATTAACCAAAAAATGCAAATGTATGATGTATTTTTTTATAAATATTTTTATTAAAAAATATAAGTATATCTATAGGTTCTATCAGCAATCTAGTTTTTTTTATGCCGTAGCAGGCAGACGAGCTTGCGGGCCACCTGATGGGAAGTTATCACCGACAAGTGTAGGCTTAAAATAGGCAACGAGTATTTGCTGCCTATTTTAACCTAGCCTCAAAAAAGACTCCACATTTACCTGCCATGCGTCCCGAGCGAGCCTGCAGCGTGATCGGGCTCGCAGTAGTCCGGGCTGGGCGTGACGTACCGCAGGCGCGGTTTGGCGCGGCGCGCGCGGCGTCGGGGCCGCAGTGGTGCCGCGCGCGACGTCTCGGCGGCGAGCGCGGCCGCCACGCGCGCCAGCGGGGGCAGCGAGCGCCAACACGTGCGGACAGAACAAGATCCGGACACACCGTGGCAGGTGCATTTTGTACGCATAGCCATTGATACAGCCTGAAAACATTTTGTACATTACACACACCCATTAATTTGTAAATAGGTACACCCCCACCCATCAAAGTACACAACACAAATATATATACACAAATATATTATACAAATATATTATAAATATATTAGATATATATTATACATGTACTTTTAAAGGGTTATTTCTTTATAACCAGACGCTTATGAGACTGGCGTACTAGAAGAACCAAGCACACAAACTTGGATTGATTCGGAAACAGTTCAATAAATTATGATTATGGACCCTTGTAGCTGATCATACATACCTTTCGTCCGAATCTACCGTTGATCAAGTTAGCAGAAGCGATGAGCGGTCGTAGTTTCTCAAGTCTCGTTTGTAGATCGACTTGTGGGTCGAAGCGCGGGTCGTCGGCTGCCATCCGATATTCGATGTTGCGATATCTCGAACCTCTATCTTCATAATCGTACCTGATAAAAGCGAAGGGTTTAAAAGTCTACATTATTCCTGGCCGGTTGCCAGTGACCCGATGCCAACTAGTCCGTCTTACCTCGATCTTGATCTAAATCGTTTCCTTGTCGGCCTGCCCCGTCGCGGCGACCGGGGTAAGCGTTTTCGTCCACGTCGTCCCTTCCTGCCTTTTTTAGGGGGTAAAGTAACGTTCGCCGGCGCCGCCGGTTGGTCGTCCACGAGTATCACGACAGGCGGAACTGTCGTAGGCTCCATTGTCACGGTGGTTGTGGGTTGCTCAGTTGTGGTCGTTTCTATTTCTTGAAAATCTTCTATCTTGCCATCGCGTACATCCATTTCATGCGCATCCAGGAACTGCTTTGCAAACCTAAAGAAAATGTATCTATAAACATCTACCATTTGCAACAAGATTATCAAAAAAGATGTTTTTTTTTTTTTAAATCCAAGTCTCTACGTTCTAACAAGTTAGAAAGCGTAAATGTCCCTTCACGATAACCATAACGTATCATCAGACAACCTCCACATTTCTAACAACCATCGACCTGCACCCGTTCTTCTAGGCTCTGGTCGTGTGGAACTGGCACCTAGAATCACCTAGTGTGTAAGAAGATTCTAAATGATCCTTGTGATTTTACTGAATAAAGTAGTTTTGACTTTGACCAAAGACCTGCATAATGTTACCTCTCTGCCCACTGGTAGTTGTCCCCACAGCCGCCCCACTTGAACCTCGCGTGCGGTTCAGCCGGGGTGACCTGGGCCTGGCGCGGCGGGCGGGGCGGGGCGCGGGGGGGCGCTGCGCAGGAGCAAGCCGCCAGGGAACCAGCGGCGCATGCGCGGGCTATGGACCACGATAGAGCGGCCGCTGACATTGCGTACACGTAGGCTTGCTCCCGAGTACCTAGGTTGAGTAACATTTCGACTCTATATTTAAGACCCGTCTCGATACATCGTTGCACCTCAAAAACTGCGACACATTTGTAGGGATTTCGATTAACAATTAAACGATTAGAAAAATTTGCTAACACTCAGAGTAATATGTTAATTTTAAGTTTTACTTTATTATTTTCATCTTTGTGTACCTCCTACGTCCTATGTATAGGTAATGTTAATGGAGTTGCAAATAAAAACTTGATATTTCCTTCGTCTAAGTGCTGACAGAGTGTTCGGCGATAATCGTGTCGTGAGGCGGGTTTTGCATTGTTTAATTGATCTCTACGAATAAGTCCGAGTCAATCGGTGGGCGTTGTAAAATAAATAAATACCTAAAACCATTGATTGATTTATCTTGTCATTTACAAACTTTGTTCATCCATTTTAAATATGGCAACCGGTCATAAGTCTTTGCATTTACGTAAATCAAAACGTTAGTCAGCTGTTTTGCATCATTAGCACACTGTATAACTTCAAAAATATTTTATTATAATGTTCCAAAATATCTTTTCACGGTCGAGTTCACTCGGGCTAAGCGTTCGAGGAATGCAGACAGCGGAAGAGCAGTACATTCCATTGCAGTGCGTTTAATAGTTGGTATATATGTGCCGTAAAGGAATCAAGCTCCGTGCATTTTGGTCGTTCGGAAATGGGATTGTGGAATGAATTCGTTTAAAATTCCTGCAGGTAGTTAACATTGGTAATGTTTGAGTATGCCAACAAAATTCTGTTTTAGTATACGGAATAATTACTGCTGGTACTGCTGTCTCTTGAACTGTAAGTAAGGGTACGTTCAAACAGTGGTTCCGTTTTAACAAAAAAATTTATGGTTCCGTGTCCAAGAGGTAAAAATAAGACCCTATTACTAAGACTTCGCTGTCCGTCTGTCTGTCACCAGGTTGTACCTCGCACTTGGCCAGTTTTTACTCATGAATGACGCAAGTAGATGCATACGCGATTAATCCAGATTCAGTAAAAATAACACATTCACAAATATTATTAAAACTTCTTTATTTAGCCTCATTCATCCAAATGTTTTCGCGTTTATTTGAAACATTAACTAAGTTTGAGTTTTACAAAACAAAACTAAATCAATAAACAAAATCGGATCAAGTTTTTTTGGAAAATCATATTAAATGGTTGGTGGAGCCTCAAGGCCTTTCCGCCCTTAAATTATTGCCTACTGGAGTGCAATGTGCATGCAGCTCTATCGGACTAGCTGCATCACTGTACTTTAAGAACTCAAAGAAATATCGTTAGAACACAAAAATTTTAAACAATCTTATATTAATATTTATTAAAAGTGTTCCTTCATTTACGGAAAATCATGATAAAGAAAATCAAGTATTCAAAATCAGTTCTGTTCGATCTTAGTTGTTGATCGTTTAGTCATTGATACACAAGAAGAAGAAGGAAAATCATGCTCTATGCTCTACCGGTAAATGAGTTCAGTCTATTCCGGGCATTAGTTTTCGTTTCAAAACTGTTACGAAACTCAACCCTTGCAAAAAAATCAACCATGCATGCATTTCATTCACAGAAACATACTACGGTAATCTTTTTAATTACAATCTCATCGCGATAGAGCCCGCACGCGTCCTGCTACCGCTAAACAATGGCATCCGTCGAGCTTATCGGCCGACACATCGTCCAGCGAGTCACTGCACGCTTAGCTCGCATTCACACCGCAAACAGATGGTCAATAAAAAAAATATTCTTAGGCATCATTCTCACACATCGCTCTAGTCCCAATCTTAAAGCTTGTACCTACTATTGGAACTAGATGCTGATAGAAGACTTATATCCATTTTTGTAAATACATACATAGTAACACCCAGACACAGAACAAATATTTGTGTTCATCACTCAAACATTTGCTCTGTGTGGTAATCGAACCCACGCATGGAAGGTAGAGCTACTACCAACTGAGCTGTGACCCCTGTCAATCACTAATAAATGTGACAATCGCAAATATGTTATCGGAAGCATATTCTGTGCGGTGACGCTGCAACGTTTGGCATGCGAAGTGGCGTTGATGCGCGGTGTGAATCGAATACTGTGACTTTTTCTTTACGCTTGTCAGATTTATTCGTCATCAATCTGAGTCGCGACACGCTAGTAACTTTTGACTAACGCATTATTGACCCACTATTGTTTCTGCGAAGGATCTCCCGTAACTGTGAAGGTAGACATTCAAGTAGGTACCGACCGATGAGTGTAGACGTAGACGAGTATATTAGTATGTCACACGAAATATTAATAAACATTTATTTATATATTTTGAATGATAGGGCAAAAGGGGTAAGTAGGCGTCCACAACCGGCTTTTTAAATAATTATGCCTACCCCTCTCAGAAATCTGAATGAAGAGCTACGGCTATGAAGCGGCTATTCCTCTACGCCTGCTTGATTCATGCGTGTAATTAAATCTTTTGTTCGTAGTTGGCCCTCTAGAGCCTCGCTGATTCGATAGCCTGATAAACTTTCGTTTTATCAGAAACTAACGCTCATCAATAAAGATTTAAGAATTGATTTGTTGGATGGATAATGTTAATGTAAAAGTAAATGTAAAGATTTTATTAGAACTAGGAGCATTAAAGAAAGCTTTCTAATCTAAAAGAAAACCCATCTACGGTATTGTATGAACAAAACATAATATTAAGCCACAAAGTTTCACGACGTCATAACATTTGAGAAAAGGAATCCTTTCGGGACAAAATACCTAATTATGAGGTAGCATAAAATTAGACAAGCACTTGTTTAAGCAGGCTCTTTCAGGTTTAATGAAAAGTTATTTCATGTTCATTACCCGAGCAGCCGCAGACGTTACTCGCTTTGTGAAACTTTTAATTAAAATGTATCAAGCCGGGAGCTCCGAAGATTCTTAACGGTTTTTTCGTACATTTCGTGTCAATTAATTTCGTAAAGTGGATAGACGTTCTCCGAAACGGTGACTGAAAACAATGGCTCCTATTTCGCAGTCGGCTGTCGACATCCGGCCGGCACTCGCTGCCAACTACACAATGTCGCCGACCATGCTAAAGCTAGAAAAACTTCCCATTGTTTGTCTTCTTTTCTACCTAACTTTTACTTGTTTTTCAACGTCTCTCGTAGAACACTGATTGTGAGCGAGTGGTGCGGAAAAGAAGGCTTTGTTCGCGTTCTTATCGGTAATAAAAGTTGTTTTGTGTATCGCCGCAGAAACGTATTCATTACTAGAATGATGAATTTTATATTGGGTAAATGTGTAAGTTTTTCGTTGCTATTTTCGATAGCGGAAGTTCTTTTCCTGATCAATAGCAAAGAGCAGTCACGTCATGATAGTCACGACTGTGTAGGTAATGTAAGACGGGCCTACTGAACGGTTCCGTGCCGGCGGCACATCGCGTGACGTCTTCAGTTATTTAATAAGGTTCCTGCCATCGGCATCGATGCCGACATTTTACGCTTTTTACTCGTTACAGCGCACTAAATGATCGAACAATAAGGATTTATAAAGCAATTTGAAAGGAATGGAACAATAGAATAATTTAAAAATTAATTGCCCGAGAAGCGATAAATAGTATGTGGATGTGACACGTAAATAAAAAGAGTGGTCGATGCGGAACGAGAACGCTGCGGGTGTTGGAAGAAAGGGCTCTGCCGCCGTCACGCCGGCCGCGTCCGCACAATGCCGTGCTTTTCATTTTAAAAGAGGCGGCGAACTTTGCTTCCCATGTTTCTTATTATTGTCGGAAGTGTCTGTCGCTCTGACCTATAGCGCGTATGTCGTAATTAGGTTACTGTAACCTACTCTACTGCTTACAGCATTCCTGTATCGTATTTGAATAATTATATGTAAACTTTGCAAACTGTTTTCTTTAGTACCGAGACGCATGCGACTCTACGATTATTTTTTTCCACATCTAACTCATCTCTATTTTCAGCCCGTGTAACCCATTGCTTTAATTCTTCATATCGCAACATAATCGAAGTTTAATAAAATATTGCTAGTAGGTACCTAATATTGTAGTAGTTTACGCAGATGCTCCTTCGTCTGTGAATTGGTTTTGGTTAATTCTCTTACTCTTACTAAATTTAATTCTCTTACTTCTACTCTGCTGGAATTGTAAGGCATCTAATGCTTACCTGTGAGTAAGTCCGGCGTGAACTTAGGTGCGAGTTCGATGGAGGAGCAGTTCCAGCGGTCTCCTTGGTGCGCGGCTCGGCAGGCGGCGCGGGCGCGGCGCGCGGCGGCGGCGACGTGCGCCATGGCGGCGGGCTGGCGGCGGCACGCGCGCGCCTGCCCGCTCCATAGCGCCCCCGCGCGCCGAGCCTCCACGCAATCACTCTCCGTCCAGTTCCCCTCACTCTCAGACAAAGCTCTATAACAAACAATCCAACTCTACAATGCACACCAATTACGTTAATTAACGCGATTCTATCGTTTTCTGTTAGTGAAACCGCTGAAACACGAGCCCGGTTGCCTTTGTTACTTGAATGTCTGTCTATAATACCTACCTAATATCACATTTGTGGGGTTGGTTTGTGTGGGTAGCTGTATGTGAACGTTCGGACACCCATTAGTAAATTACAATGGTATAAACAGCAATTTACTGTATTTGTACTCTACCTATCTACCCTGGTGGAACATTTTAGTAAAACACAATTTTACTGTTACATGTGACATTTAATTTTATTTAGAGTAATAGGTACATCTACACTAATACAATAAATTATCCTCAATTATTAAAATACTATAAAAAAACAATATTATTAACGAGCATAAATCACGTGAATTTATATCTATAAAAGTCTACCTAACAACACTGAACACAGTTGTTTCGCTTATGGTGCTTTATTATCGAATAAATAGAAGGAAGTTTAAAAAGGGTCATGAATTATTTAGTCCCTCTAAAAGGAGGATGTTCCATAGTACTAGTTGATTGAGTCTTAGTGCCGTCGTGGCGTCTCGCGGACTCTGGGCGCTGGCCGCGTTGAAAAGCTTCACACATTTCGTACAAGTAGTTTGGAAGGAAATCCGAAGTTTCACCATCTCTACGGCGTAGCAGACGATAGGCGTCGCGTAGCGTAGGCTTCGGCGTGAGGCGTAGCTCGAGCTCTACGGCCGTAGTGAAGTGCGCGGCCAGGGAGTACACTATCTCCAAGTCTGAGGGAGGCGGCGATAAGTGCCGGTAGTTGGACACTTTGTGCAAGAAGTACTCTGACATGCTCATTCGCGAACTGGCCTCGTCGTATTTCCCCAGCTTCAGATCATAAAGAACAGACTTTTGGCGATCCGGACCCCAAAACTCTTGTTCGAAAGCGATGTAAAATCCTTCGACATTTTTAAATTCGCTTCTGAAGCAGCGCGCCCACATCAGAGGTACTCCTTCTAAACATGATATTATGAATGGGAGTTGCTTCTCTTCGACCATATTTAACTCAGAAATGTAATATTTTATACTTTCTATAAAATCCATGGGATGGGTGTCGCCATTGTCGTCGTAATGAGGTCGCTTGTTAATGGAGGCGATTATCCACTCGCTCAGGTTTTCTGTTGATAATTGTATGGACGGTTTGCGAGAGCGTACGCTTCTTTCGTCATCGATTTCGACAATTCTTGGTGTATCGTCATACCGTGACACGGACGGCTTATCGAGTCCCCCATCGGTTTTACCCAAATTAGGGAGAGACATGTGACTGCGTAACCTCGACGATGGCATGTCGCGGTAGATATCCTCCTGGCTGGAAGAGAATCGAACGCCGAGTCCTAGCGAGGACGGTTTGTATTTGCTGCCGTAAATACTCGACTCGGGCATCCTCGGACTCTCTTTCGCCTTCTCGTTTTTGGACATAGATATCTTATCGACCATCTCTGAAAGATTTGTTACAGAAGACCTGATTTGACGCAGATCGACGAACAAACTCATTGTTTGAGGGATTGGCTTTTGTTTAGTTTCGTTGCTACAGCAGGGACATTTTTTCATCGGTGTCTTCCTGCTGTGGTAACTGCGAAATATATTTCACAATAAACTTTCAGCCCCGATATTTCAACTAGTAGGTAATTAACAAGCTTAAGCACGATTTTTTTTATTAAAAAATGAAAATTTCGAGTAAAAGATCTCTTAACTTAATGTAAAATCAATATACTCAATTAGTAGTTATTAAAAAAATAATTTAGAAATTAATTAACTCGATTTGTACAAATTTCAGATAGAATAGAAACTTTCAATAACGATGAATGAACAAACAAATAAAATGTGTAAGTGCAATGTGCATTTAAAAATAAAATAATTCTCAAAGTGTGCTTTCGTAGTACTTGGCGTAGCAATGCGTGCGTAGCAAGTTCGTAGCAGGGGCTTACGTGCGGCGGCTACGGACGGGCACTCTGTACTACCAAGCACGACCCACCGCTGCCGTGCCGTGCTGTGACTCTACTTACGGATTTTATATTTATTTCTACATAGTTTGCGTTCCGACAACTGGGTTATCATACAAGTAATATTCAATTTCATTGACGTCTGCTGTGCCTGCCAAGGACACGCGTTGCCGATGGCACCGTTACCGATATTCTAAGCGAGGGGAGCGCGCTTTGTGCGAATATTATTTTATTGAATCATATTGTGATTGTGCAACTAATCAATTTGACGTGTTTTTTTACCGACCCTGTTTTTTATGCGAGATTAAATTATACAAATGGTGTATGTTATTAGATATCATGAAAGATGTTTATGTAGCTATATATATAAAATACTACATTTCAATTAATATCTAAAATAAATACCTTGTAAATGACAATCCTTTTCTCCTGCCCTGACCAAGGCCTTGACCACATTCACATTCGGTCAGTGCATGCAGTGTTCCTGTTTTGACTAGAACCTGATTTTCCGAGATCAATCCGGTTATAAACTATTTTTATCTTTCCCCAAAACGGTTTATTGGTTGCAGTCTGATTCACGCACATCTAAGCTTTTACATTTATGGTATGCAACTGCTAAATAAATTCAGACTTTTCGCATAAACTTTCACCAAGATTTACATGTTAGTCAGTAATCAAATAGCTGAAGATTTATTGGAAGCATGTTACGTTCTCGAAGCCGTCACTCATTATTGATGCATTAGTTCCGCGACAGAGCCCCCTCGCGCATATTTTTGCAACCATCCGACGATAAATAACTAGCTATCTTTCGCAACTCACAGACTTCAAGTCATGTACGAGCTAATTTTAGCTGCAGTTAGGACAGTATCGTAGATACTTCCTTACGACTGTTTAGACTGAGATATGACAACTCTAGAATAATCTTGGCTATGTCTGGCTCGTTTTTGGTCGTTGATATGTGAATGAAAATCTGGAATTCACTGGCATTTCTCTGCGATTTTCAAATGAACATCATTTTATTCTAATCTCTGATTCAGACTCATTGTCATTTGTTTCATGTTAGTTACAATAAGTTCTTGACTTCGATATGATTCGAAAATGTCACAACATTTTTTTTTCATGTTCATTTCACGCTTCGCGCTCTACTCCCTAACTAAGCAAAGCTTGTACTATGGGAACTAGATTGCTGAAATAATACTTAAATACATATATTTTTTTACATAGCTAATGTATAAGGCCAGATAAAGTAATAGTAGAGGAGCCCAAGAGGGGATTTCGGGATTTACTCGAGCGCGGCAGATTAACATACAGGGGGTACCTTGTACCCGGTTAAGTACCTCCACCAAATATGAGCTTCCTATGTATGGCCGCGCGTGAATTATAAAGGATCAGATTAGTAAAAAAAAATTGATCATCTGACATTCTCGAGCGCGTCAGATAAAAATAGGGTAGGTTAATTACATGCTAAAAAGTGTATATTCCACTAATCTGACAATTTGGAAGTGACGAAAAGAAAGGGGAGCGCAGCAAAGTTGTAAAAAAAAAATGCCATCTGGACATTCTCGAGCGTAGCTAAATTTATTTTTATTTTGAAGGATATAATTCAAGGATAACGAAAAATATATAATCTGACGATTTCCGCAAGCCGAAGTAAGAAAAATCCGTCGATAAAGACCACAAGACCCACGCTTTTGAAATGATAGATTTTTCCGCGTCACGTTGTTTTGTGAGGTGAATCCATATATGAAGTGCTCATATAAGGTTATTTAAAGTTATAAAGTTATTTAGGGCGCGTGTATTTATCACGGACACCTGTAATTACTCCTGAGCGGTAAAAGCGCACACGCGACGTCACTCATTCTACTCTACCCGGCTAGCGGAAAGGGAAATTACCTACATACTTCTATCTATCCACTACTAGACATCAGCAAACAAACAAACTAACAAACAATCAAATCTTTCCTCTTTATAATATTAGTTTAGATGTTATTTTAAGGTTAATAAAAGAGTTATTATATTATCTGCTCAAGGTATATGCAAAACACACAACCACGTTCACATTGTCTTCGCTTGTCGCTATTCAGTGTAAAATAAACGTCGCGGTATTTTTATTATGAATCTTTAATCCTGTGTGGGAATATTTGCAGTCACCCCTGCTCGACCGGAGTAATTATTTAGCTACGGGTAAAGTCTAGACAAATTTTATTGTGGTTTATTTTCTGTTTCACAGTAATCAAAGCCATTAAATATCTTTTTTATGAAATTTAATAAATAAGTATTCACTGAAATCACACTCTAATCCCAGCAAAGCTTGTACTATGGAACTATATTACTGATATAATACTTACCTATACATTTTTTTGTGTACCCAGACGCAGATATCAGCTAGGGACTAGAGCGCGACGTGTGAAATGTTCGTGAATATATATTTATTTATTTTTTATTTCGTAATTGAGTAGTGTAAACCGAGCACGTTAGCTGCTAGCACAATGGGCGCGCTGCGCTGCGTAGATCCGCCAGCGTTCAGCAATTGAGCCCGGACATCGAGTCACGGTGCTGCGGGCACAAAGCTTCCGTAGCAAGCTCCATTATGGTTAATTCATGTGGAATGTGATTGTTCCGTATACGACCCGGTGCTCGGGACATTATCGCATTCGTCACGCCGCGCACGTGTACGTTTGATCTAATAAAATAATTCCCGTATCAAATTTTACGCGCCTATCGCGATCTACTAGACAAAGAGCCGTGCAGAGGGGCAAAGGGATTCGCTTTGTCATAACTGGTCCTCTACACAAAGGACCACCCAACTGCTGTACATTTCTTTGTGCGGTGTACGTAGATAAAATGGGCCGTCAAGTTTCAATGTATTTTTCGAGTCCTATTTTAAAATTTTGCACGTATGGAGGGTCAAATTGTTAATACACTGTTATACTATGTTAAAGAATTGAAATTTGTTAACTTTACTATAAAGCACGTAACATAATACCCCGATAAGCTAAATGGGGGCTTGCTCCGACCATGTACGTAGAAAAATAGTTGGATGTTGGAAGTTGAATATTTGGTCTTTCTATTATATTAGATTAGCGACCCTTGTTTGTTTTCTTTTTGCAAAAATCTTCGAAATAAAAGACGTAGAACAAAGGTTTATTTACCAACGTGTAGAAATACCTCTTATTGTGATATTATGTAAACCTAGAGAGGATATAAAATGCAAAGCTAATTTATCACCTATAATATAATCACCTTGCGTAGCGAGTGTGCGGAACGGACGTCTTGACTAATCATTTTACGAAAATAATTATTTGAAATAGTGCTGCATCGTTGTGAAGTGCGTGAATACGGGTAAACACCCCCGGGTAAACAGAACAGGCGGAGAAACACTAATAATTCGTCTCGTTTCTTGCTGTGTAGTTATAGACCTCATAACAACCAAAGTCAATCCTGATAATATGTCCGTGCAACGTTCACCAAAGCGACCGACTACGTATGATGATAGCAACTATGAACCGGCTCGTAGTGAATCGCAACCAGACCTACGGAGATTCGAGCTTGCCAAAATGGATAATCAACTAATCGCCATGCGAAAGAGGAAGTATCCAGATGATGATCTTTGCATGAAATTCGATGCCTTCGAAAATAAAATCATGTCTGTCTTGTTAAGCATGGCCCAAAACCAAAACGAGAAATTGGATAAGATATCCCAGGAAATGTCCATGATAACAATTCAAATATCCCAAATCAAAACTACAACAGACCAACTGGTAACTGAACAAGCTAAGATAAAACAAGAACTCGAAAGTGTACATGTGCACAAGGACGAAATAGACCGTAAAGTCGAAAAACTCAAAAAAGATGTCGAAGTACTTCAAACTGCTGTTGCGTCTCGGTCCCAAACCTCATTAATATCTGACTCTCACGACGATATCATGGCCGAGCTTTATGATCGCTCTCTGCGTGTGAAAAATATTGTGGTATGTGGTATTGCCGAAATAACTAGTGATAATTTAGCAGAAAGGTTGAGCCACGACAGAGATGAGGTGGTCAAAATCATAAACCAAGCTGTCCCTTCATGCAGCGTGCCTACAAAGATTGTACGACTTGGAAAGTATAGTAGCAGTAAACCGCGACCCATAAGGGCATCATTTGCAACAGCTGATATAGCTAAGTCTATCTTAAATTGCAAGAAAAAAATCGACAATGAAGTCAAAGGAATTAAAATTTATTATGATCTAACACCATGCCAATCCAAACAGATTCAAAATAGACGTGAAGAACTGAAACAGAGAACTGACGCAGGAGAAAAGAACCTCACGATCAAGTATATCAAAGGCATTCCTCAAATTGTTCAAGATCAATCCTTAAATTTACAATAATTTACACTAGTGCCTCAAATTCCGACGACAAAATATACTGACTAGCCAACACTAAAAATAATACTTATCCACAAAGAAACTTACAACTTTTACAATATTTACATCCTTATATAATAAAATACATAGATAATAAGAAACAGTTGAACTATCTGCTAAATACTAGAAATTATAATAAAACAACAATACATTCGTTCAACTATTACCATCAATGCTTACCTGATAGCAACCATACGTAATATGTGCTCATTCTTTGTTTTGCTCAATAGGTTTTTTTATATACCCTCACTTGTATTAATGTAGTTTGTTGTTGTTCTATTTTCTGTTATTTTTGTACTAATCATTCTAAGCTAATAATAAGTCCTTTCGACACTCGCATCTACCTATTTGTAATGATACCTTGCCTTTTATAACCTTTTAATAATACATTTAAATGATACTTGTGTTTCTCATAAATAAGTGAATTGTATTCTTCTTTGAGAAATAAATGTCTTAAACCGGAAAGCTAATTTATTTTTCGCATCAAGAAGCAACACCAAAAAAAGAAAACGTCAATTTGATAGCATCGTTAAGACTTTAAAAAATCGTCTAAAAGGCAGCTCGAATAGCAAAAACGGAAGGTTTTACAGCTGGTGCGGTGCAGCGGCGCTGATTCCAATTTAATGATGATTAAATGCTGTATGATTGTCGTGGCTTGCGTGTCCACGCCCCTGCTTGCGGCCTGCATCGCCGAAACCAGGGGGAATTGTATAAACTTTGGCGTATGTAGGAATATAAACATTATACACAACTAGTAGGTATGTAGAGTTTTGCATTTTATGGCCTCTATGGGACGTTCGTAGATTGTTAGTCGTAGAATGTAGTAGAGTATAGATAGTACTTACTAGTAGACGTTGTGGAATCGATTTGATTCAGGGCTTGGTATGGACATTGATATTAAAGTTAACGAAAAAATTGACAGATCATTCCAGAGCCCACATTGTGTTTCATTGCACAATTTTATAGCTAATCAACTGGCAATTGGCTGTATTACCGAAAGAAATCTCAATTTGTAACAATCAGCAGCAGGGGGCTGCCTCCCGTCTCGGGTCGCTTTAAGCCATCCCGCTCCATTACACACAGGACAATGATACTCTAATTATGAACCATTTGACACACTCATATGAATGGTAAACTTTAACGTCCATCATTAATCAAAATACATAACAATTAACTACACGAGTTTGACTTCCAATAGGCAATTACAGCGCCTCATCGATAGTAATCTCACGTTCGAGCATTACAATAGAATATTAAATTAATATGAGATATGCTTCGTACGCTGAACCTTTTTGCCTTAAATCGGTTATCTAATACGCGTAGATATTGGTACAATTACTTATCTTTGCAACAGCTGTTTATATGCTAAACACGCGCCGCCAAATCCAATTACAGATTTAAATGTGGGTAATATGCATCAAGGAAGTTGTATTAATTGAAACAAATGTTAGGATTACTCAACGAATTTGTTCAATACAAGAGCGATTTGTCCAAGTCGACGGTGAAAGGAACAGTTGTTACATTTTATTGGTGTTGATTCAATTTAAGATGGAAGTATATAAGTGAAGGATTGCTAGTTTTACAAAGTTATTTTATGGAATTCACAAAAACCTTTAAAACAAAAACTTTGAAAAAGATACACGTTTAATAAGTGTAACGTAACATAACGAGATATCAAAGACACTTCAATGTGTTCAATGCAATAAGCAGTTGCATTTAATAAAACGGGAAAGCAAAGTTTTTATTTGAAGAAAGCTCTATAAATCTTGTCACTTTAATCCAACAAGAAAACAAAAATTTACATAGGACTGTGTAAAACTTTTTGTAATCTCTGCAAGTTTGCGCGAAGGAAAGCCGGTGTTGAGTGCGGCGACGTGACTTATCTCTGAAAGTATGAAAAAATGCTTATAGATGAGTGTGGGCAGGCGTCAGGATGAGTTAAATTGAATACTCGAAAGGGTGATAATATGCTATTCCACCACACCTCTTAACATTTTTCAAACGTAGCTCACTGTTAAGGTCCCAGCTTAGATATGTAATTTTACTACGGCCTATGATAGTTGCAATGTGTAAATTAGAATTGGTATTATGCCTAATACTGTACAGTTTTGAGAGTTGGTCTCGGGTACAAAAATTGACAGGTTGTTAAAAGGCGTCGGTGTGTGAACGACTGAGGGCGGAGGGAAAATACGCGCGTGAGTCAACTGCTATTCTGAACACACTGGGATCTGTCAGCTCTTTGGTTTACAAGTAACAACCTTGTTACCAGACAGCATGCCGCCTACTCTACCTTTCATTGTTTTTACTAATTAATTTGGATTTACAGGCCTTTTTAACTATACTGATTTAGAAATACTGACTGTTTCATTCATTAAAATAATATTTTATTTTTATTAACATCAAAGTGCAAAATAGTCGATACGCTTGAGCAAATGTTACAAAAATAAAAGGCGCAGACCGACGCGGCATGGCAAGCAGAGCGAGGATGTCGGTAATTTATGAATTTGTCAAGACGAACTGAACATCGTCGTCGGCGTAAATAAAGAGCACCGCTGCACGGATAAATTTGTGTCAGATCAAATGAATCGTTGCCGAAACGATTTGTTGCACTTATTGGCGCTCCGCCCTCCGAGCGAATAAGAACAATCCTTCCGACGATGTTGAAGAATGAACTCGTTTGTTCGCTGGCAAGATTAATGGCTAAAATGTCGGTGAGCACGAAGCTATAATAAGAATGCGATTGACGATAACCGAATTGAGATTAGAATTTACGTTCTTACACTTCACTGGCTTGAGATTGTATTTTACTCCAAAAAAACATACTAAGAGAGTATATTATTTTCCATAAAAAATAATCGTAACTAAGTATGCTGTGTATGATCAATATGATATGTTGGTAAACCAATTTAAAAAAATGTTTGGAAATATTAATATAAAATACTTACTTATAACTTAGAGAAACTTTTGAAGCACGTGAAACACAATCCCTCCTCATTGTAAGTTGGGGAACAACGAAGTTTAGCCCCTAGGAAGCCCTGCATACTAATTAAACTCTACCTGTACGCAACTGTAGGAAAGTGGTTTGTTATCAAAGTATATTTTGTACGCTTTAATTGAATAAGTATTAAAATTCTGTTAACAGCCATATTAAGACACAATACCTACTCAAGTCTGGATCAAAGTCAATAAAGCATAGAGACCGTCTCTTAAACACCTGCTAGCATAGTAATGTTAAATCAAAGCTAGAAAATAAAACATGAAAGAATGTGCGTCCAAAACACTGCAATAAAATAAATCTCGCGTAAAGTGGCTCGTATTTCACCTTCGCTCGCAGAGGCAGGCATATCGCGGGCTCCTACGTTGCTGAAGGGGATTCAATAAAAATCACAATCGTAAAAACTAAGACGGCTGCCATATAAAAATACCTAAGAAAGCATTAAGAGCCGTCCCCTAATAATAGGTCCCGCCAGATGCACGGGACGGCCGCCTGGAAAAGTCACAGTGGCAACTCGAGCGGAGGAAATTATTTTTTTCGGTCTGCCACACACGGCCCTTGCTAACTCAGCGAAAACTGAGATCGCTCTCCTCTCACGGGAATTACTTACAAAGGACATTTTTTTACTCTTTAGCTGGGACGTATATTTTATGAGATCGTATTAGTGCACGAAGGTAGAATGCGTAATTAGGTACCTGGCCTATAAAAGGATATTGGAAAAGGTTTAGTCGTAAAATGTTTGATAAGGATTATGAATAAGTAATACTTATCTGACAAGATTTACCTAGTCAAGGAACGTAGGACGATGTGCACAAACGTGACTTATTTAATCTAACTTTAAAATAAATAAACAGAAGAAAATGTAGTAACAATGAGATCAATTATTTCATTGAAAAACGCCGAAGAATTTGCAACGAAATTTTTTTTCGCCGTGTTTGTCGTGCATTGCAGCTTGCCCTTCAAATTTTTCGATGATCAAACAGTTTATATATATTTATAGGAGGACTAGATATGCCACGCCCTTGTCTGAGCACAATTGTACCGTGTCCATTGTATAAAATATAGTGCTTAAAACCCTGTCAAGCACTTTACTGAGCTTAGTCATAAAAACTGCATCGTAAAATGCCGCGTGCATTTTAAAACAGATCAATTCAATGTAAACAACACATTCAAACATACTAAACAACGAATTAATTAGACGGGTACACCGACTGTCCAAAATCCTGTTTCACAACCATCCAGCATCCATTTCTCGGAATTGATGATAACGGAAGCCAAAGGTGAAAGAAATCCTTTAGATCATACTCGATAATACACTTTGAAGTCAATATTATTTCTGCAATCATGATAAAACGATGGATTCGATATATTTTGAAAATACTCCCGTGATACGTACGAAATATACTAAATTGTGTACCTTACTAAAATAAACCTACCATAGGAACGTTGAACGATCTTACAAACAGACTATAGATTTAACACCCTTAAAGGTGTTAAATCTAGTATGGTAGGTTTATTTTAGTAATGTAGACGGATGGACGCAGCGCTATATTGCACAGCAAGGTACCTACGTCCTGAATAAATTTACGAAGGGGAGATGTAACCATAAAATGGTCTACAATTCTACATGCTTAGGTATAGGTACTTAGGTACCAACACAGTCATAGATAAAATCGTAATATCGGAAATGAAAAATATTGGATTTGTACATGTATCACATAAATCTTTTCGGATTACGGCCCTCATTCTCTTTTGTCATTGTATTGGAAGCCATCAATGTACCTACATTTATTAATTTGTGTTACAGACATTTTCTACATTGAAATTAGAGCTAAAGATATGAAAACGGACGAAACAAATTCCAGTTCTACCTACGTAACATACTTATTAACAATGCAGGTTTAAAAATTACATGACCGGTTTAGCAAAAGGTATCTATGTAATTTTAATGTAAAATTTGTAAAAAGAGGCAGTTTTGAGTAAGATTTTACAATAATAATAAAAAAAAATAGGTTTTACGATAAAAATCAGGCGGCAAAATAACTGCTGACTTCCAGGCTATAATCTCCGAAGCGAATAATAGCAGGTTGCAACCGAACAACGCCGCTCATTAGTGCAATGTTCAATTAGGGAGCGATGGACGCGAGAACGAACGAGGGTTTACAGCTTTGTAGCTTTGTAAACCTATACTGACATAATTAACTAGTGAATTTATGTACATTGTAATATTACACTTGCCTTTGTTATTTACCAACTAAAATAAATATTCGTTGACTTTTGACACATCACACTCTAGTCCTAAACTGAGTAAAGCTTGTACTATGGTACTAGATTGCTGAAATATTATATAAAAAACACAAGTTTCTTGGAGACCATTTAAAATTCAATTATTATCATGTTTTATAAACGTAAGTTTACGGTGATGTCTACAGAGATTAAGTATAAGATAAGGTCCTATTTCATTCACATATTTCAACCAGCACCTGCGAGAAACATTTCGTCTTGATGCTCTCAATGGCTCTTTGTCGGCTCTATCAATTGCATTTATTCTTTTAAAGAAGCTGCACACGATAATTTAGATCTAGGTATGTATTTTAAGGGTTCCGTACCCAAAGCGTAAAACGATCCTGTTACTAACGGCCGGTTTCTGGAAACCCAAATCACGATTGATCCGAGTTTGACACATAGTACCTAATTATTTGAACTTTTCGTTGATCATCGTTTGAGAAACCGGTCGTAAGACTCCGCTGTGAATCTGTTTGTCTGTCCCTGACTGTATGATGATGTATTTCAGTTGCCAATATATTAAAAACAAAAAATAGGGCTGTCATAAAAAAACTTAATTTTTTGTACCCTTCATTTGCATTAACGACTGTATTCACCCAACATACATTCATATTCTACATATATAAAGAGTCGAAAACAAGCCAGGATAAAAACGATAAAGCAGTATTTTCAGTAAGTCCTTTAATATTTTATGAAGCCTCACTCAGATCTGCAAACGGAACCATCTTTTTTTTATGGATAACCATCTGAAAGTTTAACTGCCTCTCTGTATGGCGCCTCTAGGTCTGGCATCTTTACACTTCTGTGTGGAAAGGGTAAAACCGGAAGACTACTACGATATTGCATAATATTAAAGCCATTATTATACCATAATTAGATACTTAGATATTACATGTAAACTAAGAAGAATAGGTAACCTATATTAAATTATATGTTAATTATGTATAAGGCTTAGGTTCTACATTTTGTAGCTAGCATAATGTAAAAATAAAAAATGACGTCAATTTGTTAGGTTCAATGGCTTCAATTATAACGAGAAATTAATGCGATTTTGGAATAAATCCATTAATATAAATTGATGTTTTAAAATAAAAACAATTTATATTAATTTTTAAAAATTAGGCAACGACTTTTGAAATATTTTTCGATAGATATCTAATCAGAGCTGGATACAAAATGCAGCTTACCTATTTCATACTGCACCTAATGTAGGATTTTTTTAAAGTTTTTACGAATCTCGAACCACAAGGCAATCGGAAAGGCGTACTTTTTCGAATTATAACGTAAACTGTACGCGTCGCGCTGCCTTATAATCCAAAAATAAAATCAAAGATTCATTTTATCATCACATTTGACGTATGGTTAATAATATACTGCCTAAGCCAATCTAAGCTCTACGAACTTAACTATTTCAATGTTGTTTACTCTTCATTTGAGAGTTTATGAGAGAAAACCCAGATTTTCTATGAAAAGAGATACTTACAGCCATCGTATCGCCTCCGATTGCGGTAAAAACACAAAAAACAAAACTAAAATCACAACAAAACAGCGCATCACAATGTACGCTTAAAACTTCTAAAAAGTTCAAGTCCACATCACGATTATTTTTTTAAATAATAAAAAAGCTCGCGTAAATATTTGGCGGGAATTCGCGTTTCGGGGATAACTGGCTGGAAGAGATCCTTCTCGTGGAGCGCACTCCAGCGTCTGCGGTTGAATGCATGAGTCCGAGCCTTCGTGCGAGCGCGGAGCGGACAGTGGTCACGTGGTCAGGCGTGAGCCGCGCACCGCTCCGCCCCTCGACTAGGCGGCGGCGCCGGCGATTTCATGCATGAAGACTTAAAAATCAGTAAATCTGTCTCTGCCCTTACATAGAATAACGAATAAACTAATATCCTGAATTAGCTTACACTGACTATTGCCCATTGGGAAGACATCACAACCTCGGGGAGTTTATTTATATATTAGCAATGTTCTATATAGAGTTATCCTATGTGATTCTCTAATGAGATTTTGAACAACCGTAAAAACAAATTTTATTTTCATCATATAATTTTGGATCACTTTCTTGTTTTACAATTTTAAAAGTGGCGGTTTGGCTTGTAAGCGGTAAAAATATAGCACCGGACATAAAAACATCTTATATCATAACAATGGAGCTTTAATAAACCCTGACATAACTCCGTCAAACTTTCCTTGATTTGAATTTATAATTGCACCATTTCGTATACTAAAACTGTGGGGTGGTACCTGAAATAATAAACGACTGTGCAATAAAAATACCGGGAAAATGTCCTTGTAGGGACTAATTAAACATTGACGCATTGACGAAAACAATCGGTTTTGTTTTTTGTAACTTTCAGTAAAAAGTTACTGAAAGTTACAAAAAACAAAAACCTAAAAAGGCCTAAAAGGCCAAGGGCGTTCTTTTTCAGAAAGTGCGAATTTTGCCGTGCACAAAAAAACTTTATGACTAAAAAGATTGATTTGCATTTTTTTTTCCAAGCAGGGTAACATAAAAATTAACAAGTACATATTCGCTACTTTTTTGAAGTAGTTGATTTACGTTCTCAAACATTTGGGATTAGTACTTTTACACACCCTGTGTCTATGGGGTGAAGCAGGGGTACCTAAGCCGGCTTTTCCCCGCGCCACAGAATACCTAAGACGTAGTACGTCATATTCGCTGCACATTTTGCACAGTCCACTTATCAATTCAGTCGAGTGAGCATTCATTGTGATGCATTGTTGCATTGTATTATGCACGGATTCGGTTCCCATTTACCCGTTCACGAACCGATGGATCAAGTTGTCACGTTACTTTTGTTGTAATGCATTGACCTTATTTCTCGAGATAGTTAAATTTATATCGATTCTTTATAGAGGTAAAGTTTGTGAGGTAGCTTACCTCTGGATCTACCGAAAATGATTTTACCAATAGGAAATAACGTTATTTATGAGTGTTAAAAGCCTATATATTAACCCGAAAGGATGCAAAAATATCTACCCATTTGAACCCGAGACCGGGACGGACCTCTGTGAGAATAAAACATAAGTGTATGGTGTCTATTTTTTTATTTATAAACTAAGCGACACGTAAATACAAATAGGATTAATAAAAATATTTATTAGCATTACAATGACAATGTATATAACAATTAAAACGAAATAAACTTAGTTACCGTCTAATCTAAAACTGCACGTTACTTTTATAATACAAAGTGAAATCGTTTTTATTCGTAGCAAAGTAAGGACCATTTTTGAGCAATTTCAGATTAGCCGCTATCTAGTCTCTACTAATACCTACTTATAAGTACTATACATATAAACATTTTAACAATTTACTAATGAATTCGCCCATAATATATCCTCAGCTACATATTATGAATCATTATACATATATTAAAGATAAAAAAATCGTATTTTTTTTCGAGCTAAAACACTAAACACTATAATTATTAACTTCCAATCCAACTAATAAATCTTATTGCATTATCATATTATAGATACTTAAACATGGAAATTTAAGCAGGGTTTATGTACCTTGCTAGTCGAAAAAAAAGTACAGACAACACAGCTAAATGATGATAACGCACGGTTTTGAAAATGTTTTTACTGAAAACTAAAATATGTTGTATGATTAAGAATACAACACTCCATAAATAACATTTAAAAAAAAATATTTGAAATCAGAAAATAATAATCTATGCTACATGTACCAGTCTGCAGACATTTTATGACTAATTAAAAGACTAATCGTTTTAGCCGTTAATATCTGATAATAAAGTTAATGCGGTTGTTGTCCTAATTAATGTAATAAGAAAAAAAATAACCTACATTAGTTAACATTCAAGTATGTATACAATTATAAGATGAATAAGTTTTAAAATAACGAACCACTTTCATACAATCAATAATTTATTTATTTGTTATATGATTTAATTATTTTTTTTTGTTTTGGTACGAGAGGATTCTTGCATCTTCGTCTGTGCAGTTCAAGTATTCTTCACGCAGGCATTTGGGTACTAATATTTGTTTTGTGTATTAAACATATAAAATGCATTCATCTGTTCATTAACCTGTAATCACAATTCAATAAATATTTAATGAAGTATTTTGTGAATCTCATTATTCACCAGACATGATGTTTATATTATAAATACATGTAAACTACAGTACATATTTAAGAATCATAAATGGATTCAAATATAATAAAAATAATTTAATTCGGGTATTCACCAAAAATCTATCTAATTTATAAAGTCCTCCACCATGTGTCACTCCCTCATAAAAACAAATAAATCGCTGAGACTATTTTACTGCACATATTTCAGGATTTTTTTTTCAGATTTGAAAAAAAAATATAGCTTTCTTATTTTGTCTAAGCAGTTTACATGCCAACTTCCAGTTATCTACCATGCACCGTTTCAAACACATTTGGTATTTAAATAACTTAGACTCAGATCAGGCCCCCAATTCTCGGATTGTAGCGATTTTGGCGAGATAGAGATCTTGACGAAGCTTGAATGTCTAGGCAAAATCTCACGAAAATGTCTGACGATTCAAAAAACCGTATTCCCACTAGGATTCGACAAATGGTGGCACGACATTTCTGTAGAGAAACCAATTATACGTTCCGTTTCAGCTATTATTTTAACAAGATCTTGTTAAATCTGAATCTATATACATTTGTGGCCTCAAGTATTCACACAACATAGATTATGAAATGATTATAATATGGAATATCAAATTATAGTAAATAATTACAGAAAAAAATAGTTTTTGAACCAAAAATTATCATATCCAGTGTCTGACTACCTTTACATGTTTTACTTGCGTAGTACGAAACTTTGTGGTAGGTAAGTAAACTCTATACTGTCAGTTCAGTCATAAGGTTGGTTTATACAGGGTCAGTAGACAAGTTAGTCGCAGCGCCAATGTCGGCGCCGCGACTGACTTTAACTGTTTACCTGAAGTAAGTAGTAGCGTTTCTCAAGGTGAGCACACATGTGAAGTCAGTGGGAAAAATGAATTCGCGAAAACAACTGAAACGACGATTTAATTATTTGTTGAAAAAATTATCAATTTTGCTGTTGAATGAGTTAATAGAAATGGTAGTAAATGAGATAACTAAAAATAAACGACATTTGTTGAGCCATATTTTGCAACGCCGTTGACCGCATTTCTTTATTGCGGTAATTTAGGGGTTTATTATCCCAAAGGCACTAGTTTTCGCAATATAATTGCACCAATTTTAAGGTTTCTATCGCCAGCGAAAAAAACGTGGTCACTCTACAACGCAGCGGCAGTGACTAACCACGCACTGACTAGTTTGTTTACACAGAGTTTATTTGGCTGGCGCGGGAGTGCGCGGGTGGCGGGGTGCTTCAACTGACTTTAAAATATTCGTGTCCGATTTGATTCCGATTATTCAAGTCATAGCGCTGACTTCAACCCACTGTACTGGACTTCAAATCAGTTTACACAGGGTTTTTTTCGGGTCAGCACTGACTTGCCTCGAATTTGTAGTCAGTTACTGACCCTGTATAAACGAGCTTTTGCTATCAAACGTCAAGTCAAATAACAACGTCATGTTTTTAACTTTTACATCATATTAATAAAAATATACATAATAAATATACAAATATACATTTAGGGAAGATCAATGGCTACTCTTATTTGGTCTGTCCATCTCATAAGTGATTTACCGCGCGCTTTTTTGCCTTCGAACTTGCCCTGCACCACCAAGCGTTCAATGGAAATTCCCCCACGACGAGACAAATGCCCAAAGAAAGTGAGGAACGCGACTGCACAACGGACGATAGACGTTGCTTGATGCCAAGTTCTTGGAGTATGGATTGATTTGTGTGAAACTCTGTCCACAATCCTCCTAGCATTCTTCTCCAGCACCACATCGCAAGAGCATCTACCTTTTTCTCACTTTCCCTAAGAGTGCACGTCTCTGCAGCGTATAGGAATATGGGAAACACAAGCGTTCTGACGAGCCGGATTTTAGTGGCTTTAGTTATATTACGATTTCTCCATATTTTATCTCCATTCTACGGTTTATGAAACTAAAGCCACAAAAGCCAAAAAGAAGAAGTGAAGTGAACTTTTTACTGACTCGATGTTACATATTTTTCTGGAAATAAATTTATTTTAATCTATAAGTATATTATTTAGTTAATTCAGTTAAGTATATTATTGATATCAACTTGATATTGGCGAAAATTGTTTGAGATGGAAAGCGTTAAAAACTCAACGATAAATTCATCAACCATCGTAAAATATTTGCTAGGACCCACCACAATAGGAAACCAACACAAACTGAATCACACACAGAGTGAGAGTAGATACCAACCCACTATTCTTGTCAAAACAGGCAGAGTTGTCCTTAGAAAATGGCTGCTATCCTTCGACATTCGATCTCTAGCGCTCGGGACCACTCGTTGCTTGTCTAAAGATTTCTTACGACATAAGTCTGTTAGCGACATCACGAGAATAGCTTATTTAGCATTTTTTCGACATCCGCCATCTTTTATCGACCTACGTCGATTTCGTCGAATCTCTAAAGCGCGAGAATTGGGCCCCAGGCTCTTTATAATGCAAATTTCAAACAAACACACTTCGAATTTCAAGCCAACATTTCTAGAACAAGGTTTGGGCTCTCCGTCAGCAATATGTCAAAACTTAGGTTCATATATATTAAATAAATCAACAAATATAAAAACAAAATCGCTGTTCAACACTGCACAACTTATTCCAATCATCTCCTATTTTACTACTACGTATGATCTAATTACTATTTAAAGACCTTAAATAAATTGCCGTCACTAAATAACTAAACAATCACTCCAGTTACATAATATCGTCACGAAAACACTGTTTCTCATTACTTTTCTAGTGAATCTGGGTTTCCAAATAAGCCAGTATTATTTTTAATTTGTATCAGCATTATGATAGCACCATATTTTTTACAAAAATGATTGTTATAGCTTTGTTATAGTTTATGGTTTGGTAGTCACTACGCCTGGCTTCTTTCTAACGTATTGCCGGATCATAGCCACTTTGGAGTACCGTCAGGCAAGATGTGACAAATCGTCTAATTCCGGCGGAGCTTGAGGGCCGCTGCTTCGAGCGAATACTGGTTTCGACACCACTGATACTGGCGCCTGTGTA
Organism: Ecliptopera silaceata; assembly: GCA_932527185.1. Taxonomy (NCBI): domain Eukaryota; kingdom Metazoa; phylum Arthropoda; class Insecta; order Lepidoptera; family Geometridae; genus Ecliptopera; species Ecliptopera silaceata. Next base: position 5,138,542 of record OW052193.1, on the reverse strand, counting down.
CAAAAACAACGCTTAGAAACTATAAAACTATAACGTAGACTAGACTTGTATAAACAAATAAATATCGTCAAAAGTGATAGAAACGCTTTTTTGGATAGTGGAAAGCCTAAAAAATTTAACAGTCTTTTTTTATGTTTAGAGCAGAAAACTTTTTAAATTTACTTTCAATACTTCGTTCAAGTGCGTGTGATCACTTATTTTTTATTGTAACCTTTTGGGTGTTGTAGGACCCAAAAAATACGAGTGGGTATATACGTATTTCGGGGATATTCGGATACACGGAAATTGCCGAAGCGCTAGTAGGTAATAGTACGAACGATCTTGAAAATTGAATACTGTTCTATAAGAACTCATTTTCCATAACGTGGCCCCGCATCATTGACTGCCAGCTATTATATTAAAAAAAAAAACAATGGCAAAATGTAGGTTTTTTACAAGTTTAGGTGCTTCCGACGAAAATGACTTTCCACGTTTTATTTTAATTACATTTGTATTAATGTTTTATGCCGACTCTGAAATGGGGTATACAAACCTGACTGACGGCTCCCGCGTTGGTATTCTGGGTAAGTCCAGCGACGACCACTACTTTCTGTTGCTGGGAGCTGTTTGCTGGCTGCGGCCCGCTTGTCACCACCACCGACTACAAACATGCACACACTCTACGCATTCTGTTATCTTACACAACACCCACACATACATCGCTTCAATACTCTAACAAATAAAAATAATCATTTGCAAAATTTGACAAAATAATGTTGCCACTCTTTCACGAAAATGTGTGGCAACCCTAGCCTACGATAAGCCACTAAGAATAGAAGAAGAAGAATAATGAGGTAATTAAAATGACCAACAATTGAGTGAAATAAAATAAATAAAGCTAATTCAGAAATTTATTAAACAAAAGCTTTATATTTGAGTTGAGTGTGATCAGTCAAAGTTTGCATGGTTATTTGTTAGACGATAGACAGCTAAAGGAATGATACCAAATAAGAAAATATTTTTTCATTTTGATTCCTGCGTAGCGCTACTTAGTTTAAAAAAAACCAAGTACTATCTCATTTTACTTCGGTTCTCGCTACGTAGCCAGCTCGCATGTTTGCAGCTTGGCAAAAGACCCTACGCTCTCTTTTTTGTAATTACATAAATAATGACTTAATTTTGAACATTTCAATACCGGTACAGGTGTAGTTATTTGTCACTTATTTGTAAAAGCAGTTTCAAATATACAGTTTCAATTTACATTGATGTTTCATTCGACACCGATGTAAGTCAAAACTGTATGTAAAAGAAGTTGTGTATCCAAGTCTTTATGTACTCAAGTTCAGTGACTTATGTACTCAAGGCACATATGCTAGAAAAGGAATTCAGACTCAAGCATGTCTGAATCATAGACAATTCGTCAATGAAACACAATGCCACAAACAATTTTTTTTCTACTAATAAACATGCAGTCAAAATAAACATTAATGGACGTACTTCAGATCGGTGAATAGCAGCTAAATAATCTTACAATCTGATGAAAATGGCTAACATACTGGTTAATAATTACAGTATTTCATTATCATTATTAAACAATTACACGTCTGTAAATAAAAAAAAAATACATTGAAAAAGAAGAACAGAGTACAACCCGTGCGTTAACTGCGGACATTGTGTCCGCTATGACGTCATCGTATGACAACGCGCTCGTTCTCGTGTGAGCGAGCGAGCATGTACGCATTCCACCGAGGTACGCAGTTAAGTCGCCGTGTTGTAATTATTTAACCAGGCGATTGTCTGTACCGTCTTTAGTATGCCCATTATGTTTATTTTGCTAAAACTACTGCGTACACAAAATGCGATTTTTTGAATTACCTGTACGTTTCCGCTGCGAACAATCGTTGGCTGTGAGCCGTGGACGACTATATGACCGGCGTTGGACGTCTGTGATAGAGGCTACGAAATATACAAACTCGATATAAAATGTCTATATACAAACGATAATATCTTAAGCTGTGAAATGAAATGAAATGAAATTGTTTATTTGTCAGAAACATGGTACAAAAGGTCTTAAAAAGAGTATAGTTTCACACATTTCACCAAACACATTGGCATACAAATTATATTTTATACAAATTTGTTTGATGTTCGTGTACATGTGTTCAATTTGTAGTTGGTTATACCAAATAGTACATTTAAATAAATATTCATGGACATTTTAAACATCACACTCAGTCACAACACAGTCCCAAACTAAGCAAATCTTGTACTATTTTCATATATTTTTTTTAAATTTCATGTTGATACAAAAAAATGTGAACAACCGATATAATAAAGACTGAATGATCCCAAAACAGTAATTAGGTGAGCACGAATAAATGTGACAATCGTAAACGTATCGAAACAGTGACTTTTGATATAAACGGATAGACAGATAAACGAACGTAGCAAAATTATCGCGCAGTTTATATTAAATACGTTACGATTGTCACATTTGTTCCTGCTCACATCTCAGTAAACAGGCAATGTGTATGAGAATAAGGAATAGCTAAAATGCTCACTGGAGGTTGTTTCTGCTGCGAGACGATGACGAATTTCTGCGGCGGCGGCGTCGACGGCGCCGGGGAATGCACCACGGGGGATGAACTAATCACCATGTTGCGAGATGTCACCGATTCTACGCGAAATATATCGATAGTGTTATAATAATAATTGTTTGTTGTTAAAATTAGTGAAAAGATAAAACATAATTTTCACGAATTACATTATTTGTATGACACTCCTACTAGGATAATCTGTGGCAGAAAAAAAAGAGTTTACATTCTGAGGTTCGATTTGCAACCAAAACACGCTTTCTAGATGATAAAAGATTTCAATTCCATCACAAAAATTATGACAGCAGCGACCTTACTCGAAAATTTTATAATACGTACTAGTTTTTAGAGTTTCCGTAACCACAGAGTAAAACGGGATCCTATTACTGAAACTTCGCTGTCCGTCTGTCTGTCTCTCAGACTGAATCTAATGAACAGCATTTTCATACCAAAAAACAGTATAAAATACATATTAAAGGGAACTGTCATACAAGAACGTGTTTTTTTAATCGTTCTGATGCATGCGCGAGTCTGAGTCGCAATTGGCCGGTTTTTTCAAAGTTGCATAACTTAGTCTTGGCAAATGCACAAGATGTGCGAGCCAGGATTTAAAAATAAAAAAAAAACTTACCCATGGGTTTAGAAAGGTGAGGAACTTGAGTGGTGGCCGGTGACGGCGCGGTGGGCACTAGCGGCGGCGTGCACGTGACCACCGCGACCGCGCCGCCGCCACTAGCCGCCGACGGCGACACGCGCACCTTACTCACCGCCTGCTGCAAACTCGGCCCGAGGTAACCGTATTCGCGTCTGAATAGGTAAAAACGTAGGTTGTTATTGTGGTTCAATCAGATCTTCATAAAATATAATAACAATAACTATTATTTTATATAATGGATATGGAAGAGCGGGGCCTTGTAACACAAGTACTTATACTTAAAAGAAGGTCTCATCCTTTAATATGTAATTACCTATATATATGTATGTTACACAAATAAATATTTTCATTTTCATTCTATTCTACTCTATATCAGGAAATTAAATGAAATCGTTTATTTGCCAGCAGTTCGGATAGTTAGGTTATTCTAACGCTATAAATATTCCAAACAGTCGTAACAAATATCGGTATCTAATTGATGATGGTTCGTCAATATCAGCAAAACAGGTTAAAAAAATAAAAAAAATTGAATACTTAAAAAAATCGCTATAATTATTATCGATATTTTTAAGTGTCGAAGCTACCGCTATGACGCAAGTCATATAGCATCAAATCAAATGAGTGACTCAAACAGAATTATAATAAAGGTATCAACAGGCTGTTACGTTTATTCTTTATTTAATTTATTGTTACAGTTCCTTGTTGATGGATGTATGACATCGTTGCTGTACAAGGGAGACCTGGATGCAAGGCCCAAAACAGAAAAGAGTGTCGATTGATGATAACGAGCTGTCTATAATAATGATGATAGTTACTTGTAATCTTCAGGTAGATCGGGTGGTGAGCGCAGTTGCCTCACTACCGGCGCCAACACCTTCAGCAGTTGATGCTTGAGGTTTCCGGCCGCTAGTCTGTCAGCGCCGCCGATGCCACTCAAAGCCCCTTCCAGTCTCTCACCTAGCCATCGCACTCGCGGAAGAATAAAAACCTAAAACACGAATAAAAATGGTCCTCTTTAAATTGGCCCAAATAAATTAAAAATACCCCTTTTTGGAATTTGTCGTAGTGTATGTTATTATACTAGTCAAGCCCTTTCATTGGGTACAAATGAAAGGAAATTGTGAAAACAATATGACATTCGCCATTTTGTGGCGGCGGCCATCTTGGTTTTATATCGGGGGTCAACAATATGGCAACAGACATTCACTATTTAGTCCTTTACCTTACCTTGACCACTTCTGATCCTAATTCCGCCAATCCTTGAACCGCGCCGTACAGAGACGCGAGTGGAGTCTTTTCAGATTCCTTCATTGAGGCCATCGCTACTCCGGTCTCATTGTTTGTCTGAGATGGGCACTGCAGGGCTTTAGCGAATAATCTAAAATAAAGCGGTTTTGTTAACTTTTCTCGATATTTTACTATTCTGACGGGAGTTCTGACAAACGGTGGTTGATGGTCCAGATGGTCGAGTTTTCAAGTCTCGTTATGGCTTGGACTTTATAATGAAGCTCGAATACGCATGTTTAAAAAATAAAGGAGACAAAATAGTACAGGAGAGATTGGTTTTCACAATCGTGTCCATTAATTAATTAATGATGATAAACATAGTACGACCTTGAGGAACAAACTCCGATGTTTATATATTCACTTAGCTTAAATCTCATAATTCAAAAAAATGTTTTGATTTTATTTACTGACAAGTACACATTCAGAAATGACATACAAGCGTTTACTGACAAGTTCCTAACAAACAGAAAAATCATTCACCTTGTCACTCGTGTCTGGACGTTGTTGGTTGAAGTGTTGAATGTCTTGCAGATTTGCGCCATAAGACGAGCCGCGAAGTCGCGCAGAGCCCAATGGTTGTCCATCTCTGGACGCAGGCAGAGTTGTCGCGAAACAATACACGTTGACACTGACGGAATTAACTCGTGCAACTGTACATAACATTCATTAGTTAGTTAATTACGGTGAAGGATAAGCCCTGAAAAAATGGTTGGTTAATTATAATATTGGTTATTGGTAATTTACGACAGTGGTTAGTCGATATATGTGAGTATAGCAAAAGATATTGACTACGGTTACGAGGTACATTGCGCGTTAAAGAGACGTTAACGTGCAACGTTCTGTAGACTAGCTGGCGTCGACATGCATAGCAACTCGTAATAATAATGAACTCAAAATATGTTAAGATTACGTAACGTGGTGACTGTCGAATTATAATATCGTAACGTATCATAACGTAAATTTTGTTTTTTTTTCCAATTTTATCTGCGATCAGTTGGAGATACTATGAGCAGATGTTTTCTCGTTATTAGCGTGCAACACACCCTTCTGTATTAAGGGGTGCTCTACTTTATAATTGGTCATACAACAGCATGACATCCTTTTTCTTGAGTCGCCTCATGTAAGTAGGCCTGGTGAGATTTTGCGCCAGTTCATTGGGATGTTTTTTTAGATGACGTTAATGCTGTAGGTATTATGCGGTACTACGATAAATCTGTAGAAAATAAAAACTTACATATTTCTCCAAATACAAAGACTGATTGTCAAGCAAAGCTTTGACCATCCTCATCAGGTATATAAGCAGAGCTAGATTGTTTTGTACAACATTAACTTTGACTCCTTCAGATATAAATGTACACATTCTCGGTAGCATCTCATGCAGTCCAGGATCACAAGCCAGGGATTGAAGAGCTTCCTGCAACAATTTACGTCATTTATAACTCTATAAGTGAATACTATTTAAGGCTTATTTGTGCAACATTCACTCTATTACTCCCTAATTTTTAAAAGCTGTTTGTATTCCATGTAACATATTCCATGTATGTATTCTAGTTTTAGGTGGTTTGTCAATAAATGATGTTCTGACGTTCGTCCTACTAATCGTCTGACGAATACGAATAAATTAATAATTTAGTAGTGCACACTTTGCAAAGAGCCATTTGACATTTGACTAAGCAAACCTTTATTTTTTTTACTAATTATGTAATAGGGATAAATGTTTGTATGATCTGCAAATATTTATTCCGGGTGTTCTGGGTATTTTATAAAAGTATAATAAAAAATATCTTACTATGTAATGCATTGTATTAAGTATGTCACTCTTCAAGTACCCATAACACAAGCTCTGCTTAGCTTGGGGATAGATGATGTTGTGTGGATTGTCCAGCATTATTTATTTATTAGAATGTGTAGTAATAAAAACATTACCGCCCGCCGTCCTTCATCGCTGCCCACACAAGCCTCGGTAATCTCCTTGTAGTACAGCTGCTGTTCTACACTCAACTCATGAGTCGCAAGTTGCTTCACATGCACTGATTCAGATGCCTTTAGCCTCGCAGCTTTCCCACACATTGGTTTACCTGAATTTTTTTAAGATGAATTTGAAATCTTGGGAGAGAAATCCAAGGAAATTGCATACTTAGTTAAATAGATCTAATCTTAACAGGGAATGAAGGGAACCAGATTGCAGATTGATATTATTATTTATAAATACTTTCAGAGAATAAATAGTACCTATCAGTCACAGAACAAACTATTTATTGCAATGTAGTACATACAAGTTTTTCTTAATTAGGTAATGGATAGTGTTGTGTAGAAAAGCCAATTCTGCATTAAGTTAACTAAATACTTAGTTGTCTCTTATTATATTACTAGCTGAACCCGCCGCGACTTCGTCCGCGTGCCGTTTTAAGATATTTTGCGATAACCCATTACCATTACTATCTTCTTATGAAAGAAATTGACGGTAAAGTGCAGTCTAAGAAGGAAAACTTAGTACATATTGGTACTTATTCTTAAAACCGGGCAAGTGCGCACGAAGATTTTCGTACCGTATCTATGGCCCGTTGCCCTTATCAATATCGAATAAATAAAATTTACGTTTATATATAAGCCCCCTTGAATATTAATTATGCGTGATAGTTAGAGAATTTAAAATAGACAGAAATTAAACACTCAGTAATACGATCTAGTTTTACCCTTTGGTTACCGAACCCTAAAAACCCAATAACGTAAACTACTAAAACATAAGTAATCAAAACTCACTAAATTACCGTTACCGTAAGTAAATAAATCAGGCCAAGTGCGACTCGGACTCGCCCGCTATAAGTTCCGTGCCATACCTATGTAAACGATTAAGAAAAAAAACATGTTTTTGTACCTATGCGAACCCTCTAAGCATGTTCTGTTTTTAGTATTTGATATCTATGCCGGACTAAAATATAATAACTATGTCCGGTTAATGTACAACCATGGAAAGCACGACCCGGAATGTACGACCACGGAAAGCACAGCCAGGAATACGCAACCAGGAATTCTCAGCCAAAATGTACATGAAATCCGGGCTGCGCATTCTCGACATGTGTTAGGAATGTCCAACCACGGAATGTAGAGCCGTGGAAAATACAACCATGGAATTGGCGTCTATTGCTCTGATTGGTCGAAATCAATTGGAATGAATTGGGTGCATGGAAAGAGCCTCCTCGTGGCACACACCGGTAACAGCTAGGCACGGTAAAGCAGTGTCTAGTCTGGCTAATCTTTCCAATACGATGCTACAACAAAATACAGTTGTAGCATCGACACGATAAGAAGAAGAAGATTGGTCGAAAGCCTAGCCTATGCTTCGTTTAGATGAAACCAAAGATTAAAATGTTACTATCCCATTTTGATAAAGATAGACTGCACAGATTATAATATGAAAAGAAAACAATTCAATTCAATAATTGTTATCTGGCAAATGGTTCAACGCATGTAGGTTCTGGCGCGGTTTTCTATATCAAACTAACGCTCGTCGCTTCGCTCCTCGCACCTACTGTGACGCATCACACATGAAAAAAAATCAGTTTAAAAATAATATTTTGACAGTGGCATAGTTAGCTACTTGTACATGATCGGCTAAACGAAAAATTCGAGTAAGCGCAAACGAAGCATATGCTATGACGTCATTTGGCATCAAATTCCCAACACGTGTCGGGAATGTACAACCATGTAATACACAGCCACGGAATGCACAGCCCGGAATTGGATGCCAAAATGGTCACCGATTCCGGGCTGTACATTCCGTGGCCGTGTCATTATCCGATAGGGCGTTCGATGGTACCGCCAGCATATCAGTGTCGGCTCCGATATCCGATATCGAGACGGACAATATGAAAGACAGGTACATTTTTCATACATTTTAGTTACCCGGATATCGGATCAGCGTCCGACACCGATATCGGATCGGATAATGTGAAAACGCTCTGACTCTCAAACTTGATTGAAATCGTTCATAAAAAACGCTACTACAAACTTCCTTTTTGCAATATTTGGTGTAAAATCAAGTCATTAATGTGCGTCTCAATTTTCATTGACTTTCGTCTATAAATAACGTTACAGAAAACTTCCCTCATTTTATTGCATTCATTAGAGTAAAATTGTCACAAAGCGCCTCTTAATAATTTGATTAAAATTCGTCGATTTTTATCGTTACAACACACTTGCCCCCTTTCCCACGGAGGAATTTTAAAATATTATTATGAAAATAGTTATATATTTTATAAAATATTATTATATTAAAAAAACAAACCATCTAAGTAAATTATGTCTTTGTATGAGACTATAAGCGCCCCTTGATTATTTAACATTTTGTTTTTAAATATTTATTCGTCATTAGCGGTAATTGGGTACGCAACCCTAGATAACTTAGCAAAATAACTCGATTCAACGAAAATATTGCTAATACCGATCGACTTACCTATAACACATTGCCAAAACGCACCGATAGCGCGTTCTAGGATTACGCCACGCATGACAGCGCCATCTATACTCGAAATCGTATACTAAATCGTATACGATCGAAATTTTAAACTTAGGGAAATTTTTACAGGGAATTTTTTCTAGAGAAATTTTTACATTTAGCATAATCATCCCCAGATGATTTTGCTAAATGTAAAAATGCAGATCTATTTTATTTTGTGTCAACATTATGTGTATCAAGTTTCAAGTCAATCGGTTCACAATAAAGATAAACTGCACAGATTATAATATGAAAAGAAAACAATCCGATTCAATAATTGTTGTCTGGCAAATGGTTAAACGCATGTAGGTTCTGGCGCGGTTGTCTATATCAAACTAACGCTCGTCGCTTCGCTCCTCGCACCTACTGTGACGCATCACACGTGAAAAAAAATAAGTTAAAAAATAATATTTTGACAGTGGCATAGTTAGCGAAAAATTCGAGTAAGTGAGTATGACGTCATTTGGCATCAAATTCCCAACACGTGTCGGGAATGTACAACCATGGAAAACACAGCCACGGAATGCACAGCCCGGAATAGGATGCCAAAATGGTCACCGATTCCGGGCTGTACATTCCGTGGCTGTGTTTTCCTTGGTCGTGTAATCACGGCACCCATGATTGTGGTGATTTCCATACTCTTTACCTTAGGTTAAAAGAAGACCCAATCAGTTTTTTTTTAATTACCTACTTAAGAATGCCTAGAGAATGTTTCTTCGAATTACTGGAATTAGATAGATATAGTAAGTATTTCAATTTCATTTATAAAATCCTCCACATTTATATCAATAAATGACTCCTCCACATTTATATCATCCATTATAAATTACCGTTTAGAAATTTGCCTCCTTCTTGTCACCGCACTATGAACGCACTGAACTGAACACGTGGGGTTGCGACACGACGTTGCCGTCCTGCTGTCGAACGCTCGCGGTACGGACGCCGCACTGTTTCCGCACCGTGCATTTTGTATGAAAACATACGACCGTCCGTCCTTACGCCGAACGACGAACGCACCGCTTCGGCACTGCAGCGGTCCGATACGAAACGCATAAATTGAAAGAGCCCTAAGAGCGTTTTCACATTATCCGATCCGATATCGGTGTCGGACGCTGATCCGATATCGGGGTAAGTAAAATTTATCAAATATGTCCGGCCCGATATCGGATATCGGAGGTACATATTTCATACATCTTACTTACCCCAATATCGGATCAGCGTCCGACACCGATATCGGATCGGATAATGTGAAAACGCTCTGACTCTCAAACTTGATTGAAAGCGTTATCTCATTATCCGATAGGGCGTCCGATGGTACCGCCAGCATATCGGTGCCGGCTCCGATATCCGATCTTTATCTTTATCTTTATCTTTATCTTTATCTTTATCTTTATCTTTATCTTTATCTTTATCTTTATCTTTATCTTTATCTTTATCTTTATCTTTATCTTTATCTTTATCTTTATCTTTATCTTTATCTTTATCTTTATCTTTATCTTTATCTTTATCTTTATCTTTATCTTTATCTTTATCTTTATCTTTATCTTTATCTTTATCTTTATCTTTATCTTTATCTTTATCTTTATCTTTATCTTTATCTTTATCTTTATCTTTATCTTTATCTTTATCTTTATCTTTATCTTTATCTTTATCTTTATCTTTATCTTTATCTTTATCTTTATCTTTATCTTTATCTTTATCTTTATCTTTATCTTTATCTTTATCTTTATCTTTATCTTTATCTTTATCTTTATCTTTATCTTTATCTTTATCTTTATCTTTATCTTTATCTTTATCTTTATCTTTATCTTTATCTTTATCTTTATCTTTATCTTTATCTTTATCTTTATCTTTATCTTTATCTTTATCTTTATCTTTATCTTTATCTTTATCTTTATCTTTATCTTTATCTTTATCTTTATCTTTATCTTTATCTTTATCTTTATCTTTATCTTTATCTTTATCTTTATCTTTATCTTTATCTTTATCTTTATCTTTATCTTTATCTTTATCTTTATCTTTATCTTTATCTTTATCTTTATCTTTATCTTTATCTTTATCTTTATCTTTATCTTTATCTTTAATAATTTGATTAAAATTCATCGATTAATAACGTTACAAAACACTTGCCCCTTTCCCATGGAGGAATTTTAAAATATTATTATGTAAATATATATATGTACATAAATAAAAAATATTTATTTATTTATTATATATATACATACATATTTAATAAAATATTATTATATTAAAAAAACAAACCATCTAAGTAAATTATGTTTTTGTATGAGAAGACTATAAGCGCCCCTTGATTATTTAACATTTTGTTTTTAGTTTTTAAATATTTATTCTATTCGTCATTAGCGGTAATTGGGTAGGTACGCAACTATAAATAACTAATCAAAATAACTCGATTCAACGAAAATATTGCTAATAGGTACCGATCGACTTACCTATAACACATTGCCAAAACGCACCGATAGCGCGTTCTAGGATTACGCCACGCGTGACAGCGCCATCTATACTCGAAATCGTATACTAAATCGTATACGATCGAAATTTTAAACTTTACTTACTCAATTTTAGGGAAATGGGGATGATTTTGCAAAATCTAAAAATGCAGATCCATTTTATTTCGCGTCAACATTATGCGTATCAAGTTTCAAGTCAATCGGTTCAAGGGATAAGAGAAAATGAGACAGCGCCATCTATACTCGAAATCGTATACTAAATCGTATACTAAATCGTATACGATCGAAATTTTAAACTTTACATACTCAATTTTAGGGAAATGGGGATGATTTTGCAAAATCTAAAAATGCAGATCCATTTTATTTCGCGTCAGCATTATGCGTACCAAGTTTCAAGTCAATCGGTTCACGGGATAAGATTCTGCATACAAACTTCAAAGCCTTATTTTAGGGCTCCGGAGCGTTATTTCCAAAATTCCTGCCTTAGTACGCCACACAGTCACTCCAGGAACACGCCTTCCAAATTTCAAGTCTCTAGGACCAGCGGTTTGGGCTGTGGCTCGTACGTCAGCCGTCAGTCAGTCAGGACTTTGATTCTTATTAATGAGATTATTAATGAGATTACTAAGTTAAATTGACACCACACTGGAACTTCAGTACTTAATTTAGTTTAATTGTAATTCTATGTAAGAAGGAATATATGAATATATAAAAAAACGGTAGGAACCAGGCCGTAAGTTTCTTGCCCCTTCCTCTAGGCTCTGGTTGCGTGGAACTGGCACTTAGAATCACCTAGTATGTAAGACGATTCTAAATGATCCTTGTGATTTTATTGAATAAAGAAATGTTTGACTTTGACTTTGAGTCTTTAGTTGTCTCTTACCTGCCGAATCTTTATTAGTTGGTTTGCTCAGTTTACAGATAGGATCAATAGATTCTAGTTTTTGTGCTTCCTTTGATAGTGGCGGGGGGTTTTCAGGTACTGTTGGCTGAACGCCATCCACACTTAGCCAATGGGCTCTCACGGACACATCCAGCGGCACTTTAGGAGGTGGGGCTGACAGTATATCTGACAAGTCAACCTCTTTTTCATCTATAAAATGAAGTTCCCTTCCACCACCTGATGCAAATCTGAATGGCAGGCTATCTTGTTGAAGGTATCCATACTGTGGCTGAAAAATAAAACAATAGTTTAATATTACTATGTATCAAGCTTTGCTTAGTTTGGGACTAGAGTGTGATGTATGAAATGTCAGTGAATATTTATTGACATCATTTTAGAATATTTATTAGGACAATTCAACTTTTTGTTTCAAGATTGTCTGTGATCAGTTATTGTAACTATGAGCATTTATGTTTGAGCCATTCTGAGGCCTTAGTCCGAGCTTGCATTTTAGAACTCCCTACTCTCTAGCCGAGAGTCGTCTCTCGGATATCCATACAAAAATGTGTGGACATCCGAGAGACGACTGTCGGCTTGAGAGTAGGGAGTTTTGAGTTGTCTCTCGGATATCCATACAAAAATGTATGGACATCCGAGAGACGACTGTCGGCTCGAGAGTAGGGAGTTTTAAAATGCAAGCTCGGACTAAGCCCTCAGAACAAAATTTTGATTCATATAACAGCATGACACCTTTTTGCATAAGTCAACTCATGAAACAGCTTGGTGAGTTGTTGTACCCATTGATTTGGATGATTTTTTTCTTGGTAGACTGTGGGAAGTGCACATAGCAGCTTATAAAACTTAATTTTGAATAACTACAAGTTATTTATACATACCTCAATGTTCTTGATCTTCAATGCATGGTCAACATCAGTTATGGCAAGTTTTTGCCTCTTAGAATGGTGCATAAACTTCATAGCATCTTGCACAATAACTTTCAGTCGGTATGTAACATCATCTGCTAAATCCTTTGCTGCATCATCACCGAGGTTGGCTATTCCTATACTCTCAGCGATGACCTTCATGGAGTCTATGGATAGAGCTGACGAGTATGTATAATCGTCTCCCATCTGAAATTAATTTAAATAGAAATATATAATGAATTGATCTGTATTTGTCAATAAAGGAAGGCAGAGGTTTATTTATTAAAGGTACCCACTACATTAGGAATTGTCTAGTACATACAAATAAATATTTAGTAGAAGCAAATAAGATGTAGGTGAAGATAATTTACAAAAGCACAACATATGTAGACTACTTTAATGGACAATTATAACCAAACAAATCAGCTAGCCTAAACAAGTTCTATGGAGGATTATTGTGGTTTCACTAATGATACAACCCATGACAATATTAAACTTCTATAAAATGTATAACTACTGTCGACATTGTAGTACCTTGTTATTATAGAATAAGACACGATATTCTATAAATTTAAAGAATCATTCTCCGAGCAGAAAGTAGAAATAGGCGCAACCAAGGAACATAATATCCTAAAGCAACAAACTACAAACAACCTAACATAACATAGAATGAGAATGTGTTGTGTTGTGCTGTATTTTGTTTGACTTTTGACTCGAATCGAAAACAGACAGACTATAAATATTTTAAGAAAATTGCTTGAATTGAATGATACCCACAGTTGATACCAAACCACAGAATGTTAATATTACATCACGGCGTTTTATTAACGGTGCTTCCACTATATAGAATTTCTGACCTTTTTATGGGAAAAAATAATTTGACGAATTAATTCAGAAAATAAAACCAAATGTGATGTGAAACCATTTAACATACAAGACAACTCACACGCGTTACGAAAGCATTAGAACGTCAAAGAAAGTCTACTCGAGAGTAACAAAATCTAATTTAAATTATTTATTTACAAAAAAATTACATATTACAACAGATAATTCCAAAACGTTATTTTATTTAAAACTAGGTAGGATATAATAAAGTAATAAATAAACTTACGACCAAACAGTATTTACAAAATGTACATAGTCATACATAAAATACTTATGAAACAGTTGAGCTATAAATAAATATTAATTTTGAGATCAACTTAAACTTACAAATAGACTAAGGTAATAAAATATGAAATCTAATATTTTTCTAAATAACATATTTTATCATATTATTATTAATTTATTAATCAGCCATGACTGTCCCACTGCAGGGCAAAGGCCTCCCCTCCCTCCTTCCACTCTTTGCGGTTGGATGCTGCTACAGGCCAAGATGGTAGGTACGCATCTAGTTCGTCGCGCCATCTCCTCCTGGGCCTTCCACGTCGTCGGGTTGCGTTAGGTGGTATCCATTCTGCAGTGGTTTTTGCCCACAACTCGCTTGGCATACGGCAGACATGTCCAGCCCAGTTCCACTTCAGGTTAGCGGCTTTGAGGCCAACGTCTATGATTTTTGTTTTGGAGCGCAGTGTACTATTTCGCACGCGGTCTGACAGTTTTACTCCTAAGATACTGCGCTCCATGCCTCGTTGACATACTCCAAGTGCAAATTTTTGACGAGCAGTCAAAGACCAAGTCTGGGCACCGTAAGTGAGGATGGGGAGAATGCGCACGTTCATGAGCTTCTTTTTAAGGGATAGTGGAAGATCGCCCTTCATCAGATCTTTCATTGACCAAAAGCTTCTCCAAGCATTGTCTGTTCGTCGGACGATTTATTTTTCTTGTCTTGCTTGCTGGAGAGAAACTGTTTGGCCAAGATAAAGATACTCCTGGACGTACTCAATCTCTGCGCCCTCTATATTCACTTTGCGGTGTGTGCTGTTGGTCATGAGCTTGGTCTTCGACATGTTCATCTTCAGTCCGACTTCGAGGCTTGCCTTGTTTAGTTGGTTAATCATTTCACCGAGTTCTACCGCAGAAGAGGAGAATAAAACGATGTCGTCGGCAAAGCGGAGGTTAGTCAGCTTTTTTGCTCCGACGATAATTCCCTTCTCTTCCCAGCTGTCAGCCAACTTTCTGAAGATCTCTTCTAAGGTCGCAGTAAAGAGTTTAGGAGATAGTGGATCTCCCTGCTTGACGCCTCTCTGTATGGGGAAAGATGGTCCGGAGGTGTGCAGTTTAACTGCAGCAGTGCTGTTACGGTAGATGTTTTGAAGAAGTTGTATATAAGTCGGTTCTATTTGTTGGTTATAAAGAGACTGGATGGATGGATTTTATCATATCTTAATAATTAATTATCAAATAGAAACATGGTACCTTAGTAGATTATGAATCTCAGTGTCAGTGATCTCATAAGATAGTTGATTTAGTATCTTTGAGTTATATATTACATAGTATGGTAACTTGATAGAATATTATTTTTTAATAAATGGTGCCAAATATGGTGTCATCATCATCACAAATCCAGCATAGGGGTATATATAGACCAATGCTGGATGTGGGTCTCTCCCAAACGCGCCACTGAGCCCAGTTTTCGGCTCTTCTAAGTGTCCAGTGTGAGCTTTCCAGTGTTTGGCCAACTACATTCCGTATATTTATTTATTATTTAATAACTCAAACAGTCTTACCACTACCGCCTATCTGTCTGCAAACAAATCCATCTGTGATTAAATGCTAGGGAAAAATATAATTTCCAGCTGGCACCATTGAGTTCGATGCGCCGCGCCGCCGCCGCCCGTGTTCGTCCGTTGGAGTGAGTTGAGTTGAGTCTTTAGGATATTATGTTCCTTGAGTTGAGTTGAGTTGACGTTTGCCTTTCCGTTGGTTGGTTGGTTGCATTGCTTGCTTGTTCGTCTTGATTTTTAACACCACTCCACGCGAATTCCTTCTATAATTTGAATGTAAAGCAATAAAAGTTCTGTTTATTGAATCGTCGTTAGAAAAATGTATAAAAATAAAAAAGACGTCGACAAACAGGTGGAAAAACTTCTTGCGAAGCTCTCTCAGAAAGAGGTAAGTCTGAAAATTTAGCGTTGCTGCATCTGTCAAGGATTCTGAATTTGCAAATTTTCTTTAGAAGCCATCTATAAATTTACTTTGTATTTTCACAACGAAATTACTTTCAGTTCAAATCGAGAGCTTATTCAATTGCGCGGTTGTATTTCGAGGTGGGAGACTATTCAAATTGCCAAATATATGTCGAGCAGTATCTCACCCAGAAAGATAATAATGCAGCGGCATACAAACTGCTGGGGCAAGCCCTACAGAAAATGGGACAGACAGAAAAAGCTTTAGAACAGTTCAAGACATCCTTGGACATTGACCAGACCCAAACCAGTACAATCCTAGATAGTGAGTATTATTAGATGTATTCACCATTGCACAGTTTTTAGGTTATATCTTGAATGAATAACCACCAAATACAACTGGCCTAAGTAACTTCCATTAGTTACTCTACTTTGGTTCATATCTGCAACATTTGTGTAACTATACTCTAAATAAAGCCCACCTTAATATTGATATAAAAGGTACATTATATTGTTTTTCAAATTAGAGTTTCATAGTTATGAAATTGGCAACTTCCAAGAATATATTTTGCTGAATTAAGTATTTTTATAGAAGAATACACTCATTATATAAAACAAGCCTGTATTGTGATTACTTGTATACTATACAACAATGTTGTGGATATAGCAATATTATGTCTAAATTTGGGTCTCCATAGTTTTATTCTTATAATACACTATCTGTTGCATTATGATGTGTGCATGGCATTAATCTATCATTTACCTAATTTGAATTGGTTCTATCTAGGCAAACGCGTTACACCGTAGGCCGCATCATCATTTACCATCAGATGCGGCCAAGAGTTTGCCTATGATGCATAAAAAAAAAAAAAAAAAAAATTAGGGTAATTAGGTAAATGATAATCATTTACTTAATTATAAATTGATTTATATATAAATAAATATTCACGGACAGTTCGCACATCACATTCTAGTGCCAATCTAAGCAGAGCTTGTACTATGGGAACCAGATTGCTTATATCTATTATACATATAGATGGGAATCGAACGGAAGGCAGAGCTACTACCAACTTAGCTGTGATGCCTGTCTAATTAACTTAATTATTCCATATCTAATTAAGAAGATGGTTTTATACAAAACATTCTTTTTTTCAGTCTGTGAATTGCTTGCTGGTGAAGATGTAAACATTGAATCTGGACGTGCAAATTACTGGTTGGAAAAAGCTGAGGCTATATATCCAAGACATCCCATTGTTTTTCGTCTACGTGAGAAACTTGTTACCTTATCTGATCCAGACCCAGAAGCACTTCTGAAGCTTTTGACAGCGGAACTTAAAGTAAGACCAAAAGAGCCATTACTACATGCCCGTTTAATTAATCATTATCTGAAAATGAACCAGTTCCAACAAGCGTTTGATCATAGCTGTAACATAGAATTCAATTCAGATAACTTCACTAACAGCTATGCTTGGTATGAAAACTTAAATAAGCTGTTTGAACATAACTCTGAAAACATCAACAAATGGTTGTATCAATTACTACTACTGACAGTCAAAGAGCGCCTTTCACTCCTGAGCATAACTGACATTCAAAGCGACTCATCCAAGAGCTTAGTTGAATCCGCTGATCTAATTCATGAATATGATCAGGCTCTAGAAAAAGTTGCTAAATCTGGAGCTGATTCTGGATATGCTGAGTTCCATGCAAGCCTACTGCAACACCACCGAGGGCAGTTTGCCTTACATGCTGCAACATTATTGCTGAAAAGAGCTAAAAAAGATATAATTAGCTGGCGTGATGCTACCAAAACAGCTGCTCCACTCATGTTGATAGCATGGCACTGTATGCCAATTGGTACTAATTCTGGTTGGCTTAAAAATGCTCCAGAGAAACAAATGAGTGCCATAAACCGTTGGTACTCAGAAGGAACATATAGATGCTCTCAAGCTGGGCATTATTTGATTACTAACTACCAAGGTAAGAACCAGTCCTTGTTAGATGAAATCTTACAGTGCTTCTCTGGCTCACACTGGAAGGACAAATTGTATGAAAAAGTATTTATAACCAAAACTCAACTAAGTAAAACTAAGTCTTCTTACTTCACTTCCAATGCATTCAATGCCCCTCAGCTGAGATTGCCAAAAAAAATGGAAGTCAATAGTATTGATTGTGATGCACAAAAGAAATATGGAAACTCACTTCACCATTTTGTTTGGATTTTACTGAATTATAAAAATTATGCAGATTTCAAATGCACAATTTTTGACATGCTTACATCAACTGTGACAAGTTGTGGCCCAGAAACATTGAACAAATCGGACATTTATGCATTCCTCTATTGTGCTACATTGACATCTCAGCAGAAAAATTCCAAAGAAGGTATGTATATACATGCAGAAAAACCAAGAGTTCTCCCAGCTAACATTACAGACTTACTGTGCCCTCCTCCACAAATGAAATGGTGGGACTGTGCTTATAAGTTCAGTCAAAATATTCTTGGAACAGAACTAACTGATATACGCACAACATTGAGCAACGGCATAGAGGTTGTACGCTGTATTGATAACCATGGTCTGGATCCTGGGCTTCTCTGCATTCTAGGTCGCCTATTTAGTGATCGAGCCAAAGCTGCTACATCAGTTGAGGAGAAAAAAATCATGGACATGCAAGCTGGACTATACTATGGCTCAGCTATACCATTATTAGAAAAACTGAAGAGTAAAATCATGATCAAAGTGAGTGACAAACGCCTATTTGACTACACACACAAAGAGTTTGACAGTAAAAAACTTAATTTATTGTTAGAAGAATGCAAAATCTTTGTAGCTGTAATACACTTAAATGATGATGAATACAGAAAGGTGATTGAGATTCTCACTAATGTCAAATCTCAAGAAGCATATTTTCATCTTGCCCAAGCTTACAAGAAACTTGCCTTGGAAGACAAAGACTCGTCAACAGATAACTCTAAATCAAAATATGAGGTAATGCTAGCTAAAGCAAAATCTTATGCATACAAAACTATGGATTTACTGAAAGAAAATGAAAGAAATAAAAACTTACCATTGTACTCTGAAACTCAAGAATTAATTCAAGATATTGAAACATGCATTAATAAAATTGATCAAAATACATCAAGCTTTAACGATGTTGATGGGAATTACTCATCTGACGAAAACGTTACCTATCAGGCTGAAAATAAAAGAACAAATCCCAGTATGTTTTCAAACATCAGTTCTACACCTAAAGCATATAATCGAAATAATACCAACTATAGGACTGCAATAGATTCGCAAATACTCGAAACCACTCAAGTCAGCCAAAAAAACTTAGAGAGAATTGAAAATGAAATCCAAAATTTGCAAAAAAGAGAGCAAAATATCACAGACTTTATGCAACAAACAAAAAGTTGGTTCGATGAAAATCGTAATCTGGGAAACACCATAAATACTATTAATTTAAATATACAAAATACAACAGATCAGTTCAAAAAACTTAAAATTTCCGTAGATCATGTTAAAGACCAGATTGACGAATGTAGGAATGAATGCAAAGATGTAAGTGAATTGAAAAAACAAATATCTGAGTTGAAGAAAGAAGTTGATAAACTCAAGAAATCTTCATCTGAACAAACCATCAACGAAAGTGACTTGTACAATCTTGATGAGGAATACAGAACCAATGAAACAGCATCAACTTATGGATCGCAGATGCCTATTCCACCACAGATGCTATCGGCATTTAATCAAAGACCGCCACCTTTCCCAGTTCCTCCTAATCCTTACCAATTGTATAATCAAACTTTGTATAATCTTTACAATCAATATTCACAATTCCCTCAGGCGTCCGTTCCCGGTACTCAACCGTTATTTGATCCAATGAGAGCACATATGAATTTCCCGGGTGTATACCCCACTCCAGACCAAATGTTCCTCGATATGGCGCATCTGATCCCGACCGCAGCCGCTGCAGCCCCGCCGGCTCAGGCGGCGACAGTGCCGACGGTGTCTGTGCCTGTGCCTGTGCCACACGGCGTGCCTACGGTTCCCATCGTGTCTGCGCCCATTATATCTGCCGCCTCTGTTCCACCATTGTCAACACCTGTTTTTACTTCGAAGCCCGCTTCGACTACTTCATCCGAGTTTAAAGATGCATCACGATTCCCAGTTAATGTAGTGATAACGTCATCGAAGCCGTTACCGACATCGGCGTCTACTCCGGCCCCGGTGTTAAGTGTTACGATACCTCAAAAGCACATTAAAAATAATCAACCACATAATTATCAAATAGCAATGCCTACAGTGACCGAAACAAATGGATCCTCTCCGCCTTTGTTTACTTTTTCGATGCCTGAAAACAAATCTAACCCAGTGTCTAATTGGAATAAGACATTTCCCACATTTGCTGGCGATGATTCGTTTGATGCTTCAAAGTCTGTTGTCGATGGACCGTTTGCAGGTGCCTCCGCAAATAATAGCCTCAACAAATCTAGAACACTGTCCGAAAAAAGTAATACCTCTGTAGAAAACTATGATCCTTGTCCAGATTTCAAACCCATCATACCATTACCAGCTGAAGTCCAAGTAACTACTGGTGAAGAAGATGAAACTGCCCTATTTTCTTCGAGAGCTAAACTATTCCGTTTTGTTGACAAGCAATGGAAAGAAAGAGGTATAGGAGAAATTAAATTGTTAAAACATAAGATTACTGGCAAAGTCCGGGTACTGATGAGACGAGAACAAGTACACAAAGTATGTGCTAATCACATAATTACACCTGATATGGAAATAAATCCCATGAAAAACGAATCTAAAGCCTATATTTGGGCTGCAAATGATTTCGCTGAAGGAACAGTTATATCTGAGAAGTTCTGCATTCGGTTTAAAACTGCAGATATTGCCAAACAGTTCTATGATACATTTGAAAAGGCTAGACTAGAATCAGAAAACTTCAAAACTGAAAATAAACCAACTCCAGATAAACGTGAAAGCCAGGTCGAATCAAATGATTCTGTTGCACAAAAAACACCTCAAGCTCCTGCTGCTCCAACTCAAGGAAAAACTGTTGTTGGAGGATTTACATTTTCTGGCACACCCATGTTTGTACCCGTAAAGAGTGAAGAAACTGAAGTGAAAAAAGCAGAACCAGAAACCAATAAGATTAATATTTTCAGCAATTTGACATTTAACAAAAAAGCCGATACATCCACTCCATTCAATAATATATTCAATACAACACCCGCTCTAAATAAAACGACCACTGAAGAAAATAGCAATGAATCAAATAAAAACAAGTTGAACACATCTGACACTGTTGAAGAATTTGAACCGACTGCAGAGTTTAAACCTGTTATAGCCATGCCGGCTTTGGTCGAGGCAAAGACTGGTGAGGAGGATGAAATCGTATTGTTTGAACATCGTGCTAAGCTTTTGAGATATGACTCTACAACCAAAGAATGGAAAGAACGTGGTCTTGGTAATATTAAATTACTTGCGCGAAAAGACAATAATCAAAAAGTAAGATTCCTTATGAGGCGGGATCAAATAATGAAGGTCTGCTGTAACCACAGTCTTTCAAAGGAAATGATTTTCCAAAAGATGCCGAATATAGACAAAGCAGTGACATGGTGCGCTAAAGACTTCTCAGAAGAAAAACTTGTAGCCGAGACTTTCTGCTTACGTTTTAAAACTTCACAAATATGTGACGATTTCTTGAACGCTGTTCAAACAGCACAATCTAAAATGACAGATGACGTCAAAGCTGTCAAAGAAGAGAAAAATTCTTCAATACAGACTCAATCAGGATTTGGAGATAAATTTAAAGCTAAAGCTGGTTCATGGTATTGTCAAGGATGCTATACAAACAATTTGGAAAGCAGTTCAACATGCGCTTGTTGCACTGCACCTAATCCTAAAGCGACTGCTAGTAAAGTGGACACACCTGCCGAAACGCTCAAAAGCTCTAACTGGGGAGATAAGTTCAAGCCTAAACTGGGTAGTTGGGAATGCCAGTCCTGCTTAGTTAGAAATGAGCCAACTATTGAATATTGCAGCGCTTGCAATAGCCCCAAGGATCCACAAAATAAAAAACCTACAAGTGTCACTGCAACCGATACTAAAGTTAAATTTTCTTTCGGAATACCTCAACAAACTGCAGCCAGTATACAACCCCAAACAACAACTATAGCGCCTACTTCTAAAACTACGACACCGGTAGTGACTGGATTTGGAGATATGTTTAAACCCAAAGAAGGATCTTGGGAATGCAAACAGTGCTTGATTCGTAATGCTGTTGATTCAGAAAAATGCATGGCCTGCTTTAACCCCCAAAAGCCCGGCAGTATATTTAACACCACCACTGCTCCTTCAGTTAAATTTAGCTTTGGTATACCGCCAGCTCCTACAAACGAAGAAAAATCTAAACCAGAATCTATTTTTGAAGGAACTAGTGCCAGTAAGTTCAGTTTCGGCGTTCCTTCGACTGGAGGTGATGCGAAACAGAGTCAAAACCCAACGGCTATAATTTTTGCTGATCCTAAAATTCCAGCAAAAACTGAAGGAACTATTAACTTCAGCTTTTCAAGTATTAACGAACACAATAAAGTGAAGTCCCAAACAGATGCACCGGCTGATACGTTTGCAGGCAAAGAAAGTGGATTCGGTTTCGTATTCAAATCTTCTGCTCAGAGTCCCGCAAAGTCCCCCCAAAAGGGAAATGAAAGTTACGGCGAAGATTTGGTGAAAGAGGAAGATTGTACCGCGCATTTCGAACCAGTCATATCCCTGCCAGACAAGGTAAGTGTGTCCCTATTATTATCAATTAAATGGTAATAATTATGTACAAAAGATTAAGATAGAATAGATAGTAAGGTTCTTTTGACTTACACAAACGCTTTTTTAGGTGGAAGTAGTTACCGGAGAAGAAAATGAAGAAGAACTATACGGACATCGGGCGAGGTTATATATCTTTGTGTCTGGCGAGTGGAAAGAACGTGGCACTGGAATTGTTAAAATACTAAAGCATAAGGAGACTAACAAATTGAGGTAAGATCATTATTCACTCATTAATGCGAGGTTCTGATGAACTCTTTCGCCAAGATTGCGAAAATAAGCACACGTTCCATTGGCGTCATAGAAATGTATAATAGTTGTCATTATACATTTGAATATCTTTGGTAGTTGTGGATTAATAGAGCCTTATTTAGGCAAAATATTGTTTATGTACTTACTAATTACATACTTTTATGCAACTAGTGCAGTTAATAAGTAGCAATCGAAGTGTATTATGATTTTATTAACAATTTGTTTTTGCAGGGTGGTTATGCGGCGGGAGCAAGTTCTTAAAATTTGCTTAAATCACGCTCTGACAAATGATATCACATACAACTCCAAAGATGAGAAAACCTGGGTATTTGCTGCTAATGACTTTAGCGAAGGAGAATTGTCATTACAAAAGTTTTGTTTGAGATTCTCAAATAAAGAAATAGCCATGCAGTTCAAAACTGCAGTTGATAACGCTAAAGTAGGCGCAAAACCAGTTCAAGTAGGAAACAAATCAGATACAAAAGATGACGATGATGTAGTATTCGTGAGCCAAACACAAGCAAACGCCGAAGACAAACAGAAAGCCAAGGATCTCATGTTACCAGAAAACTTTTATGTGTACAAGCAAAAAGAGCCGTGCCACGGTTGTCGCGGCTGTTCCGAAGAGCCGAAGTCCGTGACTAAACCACAAACGATCACAGTCACAGAAGTAGCTGCCGCTCTAGCCAAACAAAATGCAGCTCAAGCTTTTGTAGTCACTCCTATGAAAGCCAAATTAGCAACATTCCAAAGCCCTACTAACTCTATCTATGGCACTCCGGGCACTGACAAAACATTAGATGTTTCATCGTTCCGAACGCCAGTGGGGTCAATCGGTAGTAAATCCGACTCTTCTACTCCGACAGACAATAGTAGCGATTCTGGCAACGATGTAACTAACAAAGAAAATGACTCTACTCAAAAATCTAACATCTTTAGTAACTTTGGCGAACAGAGATCTATATTTGGTACACCACTAGGTGCCACGACTACGTTATTTGGCTCTAAGGACGCTCAAACACCAGTCAATACTAAGAGCTTTTTATTGGCTCCACCTAAACTAGGCGCATTGAGTTCTAAAGAAAATCAACCAAAGGAAGAAAAATCTATATTTTCATCGGCTCAAGTTAAACCCACATTTGGACAATCATCCATTTTCGGCGGCACCGGCATATCTAGCAACAAATCTATATTCGGCTTTGCTGTTGACAAACCAAAAGATGATGCCAGTACAGAGGTTAAGTCTATTTTTGGGGAGAAATCACCATCCGTTAATTTTTTTAGCGGGTCTTCTCAGGGCAGTATTTTCGGTCCTGGTAGCTTACTTAGCAACCAGTCTAAAAGTGGTTCGGAAAAGTCACCTATATTTGGAGCTTCAACAACGGCTTCTAATAATACGAAGGAAGCAAGCAAACAAACAACAATATTCAGTCAACCTAAATCAGATGTCATAACTTTTGGTTCTGCAGAGTCATCTCTGTTCGGTTCTTCTAATACTACTAACGATGCGAAAGAAAACGCGCCTACAACAATATTTAGCAGCCAGAATAAGTCATCTCTATTTGGAACTTCAAATAATGCCGCTAATAACACGAATGAAACAAATAAACTTTCAACAATTTGGGCTCCAACTCCATCTGATCAGAAACCAGTGAGCGATGTACCTGGGAAACTCGAACCCAACCTATTCGCAGCGCTTGCCACGAGCGGCCCCGGATTCGAAAGTGAGTTTTACCATTAAGTTTGAATTATTTTTTATCAATACATAACATGCTTTCTGGCCTCGTAAATCCCAAAGAAATGTGTAAACAATTTAAACAGTGTACAATGTTTTTTTTTTTTCAATCTTATGTTTTATTTACCTCAAAGTCTTTAACTAGATCAGCATACGATTGACCAACATTTAAACTTATTTAATTTGTTATGATTCTGAAATTATTATTATTAAACAATTTATTATCAAAATCAAAATCATCAAAATCATTTTATTGTTTGTGAGTCCAGGTACATTCATAGATGGAGGGTGTGTTAGGTAGCTTCTCTAGATCCTGCTAATTAGCATACAAACATTTCGAATTAATATAGGTCATTAAAATCATAAAAAATATAAATTAAATTGAATACATAAGTTGAATTAATTACCAAATACATAGAAAATTAATAATAATACTACAAATAAATTAACTCTTAAATAATATTTTTCTTAGGTATAATGTCAACTTGGTAAATCTACTTAATTTGTATTACATCAATTTCAGTATCATCTAAAAAATCATTTACCGAGTAATACGCTCTAGTTATCAGCATGCGGTGTAATTCTTTTTTAAAACAATTTTTTGGTAGTAAACGAAGGCAAAGTGGTAACTTATTATAGATAATAGGCGCCATGCAAAATATACTGGTGCGTAATAGATGTGTCCTGCAGGGCACATTGCGCATTTTGCCTTCTAGTCGGCTTCCAACTGCAAACCACTCAAATCGCTCTGGGTAGGTTTTTACAAAGGTAGCAACCTCTTTAATGTAAAGACTGGCAACAGTTAATATTTTTAGTTTCGTAAAGTGCTCTTTGCACGAATCCCTAGTTTTTAAACTGCAAATAGCTCTTACGCAGCGCTTCTGAGCCCTAAAAACCTTCACTCTGTCGGTTGAGTTACCCCAAAATATAATACCATATCTCAAGATTGAAGCAACATGGCCATGATAGGCTGTTAATACTGCAGATGTGTTTGTAACTCTGCTTAGTTTAAAGAGAGCATAAGCAAACTGATGAAGTTTCTTACATATATTGTCAATGTGAAGTTTCCAGTTTAGTTTATTGTCAATCGTAAGTCCTAGAAATTTCGTGCTGTCAACTTCTTTTATCCTAGTTCCAAGATAATTAATATTCATGTCAAGATTAGCATTATTTTTACGTTTGAAATTCATAATAAATGTTTTAGTCAAATTAATATTTAGATTATTTAATGTCAACCAGTTAATAATAGATGTCAAAGTATAGTTAATGTCAGATTCAAAATTATAAAATTTATCATTTACAAATAGAACTGTACTATCGTCAGCAAACAAAGTCATAGAATGATTCGTGATTTGAGGCAGATCATTTATATAAATGAGGAATAGAAGTGGCCCTAAGACACTTCCTTGTGGAACACCATACCTTATTGTTCTAGTATCAGAGTCAAAATTAGTGTCAAAATTACTTTCAGAAAAAGCTGATTTCGAATGGGAGGGAACAGGACAACAATTGTTTGCTTCTGATAGAAAAGCTTCAAAGAACAAAAGTGTCGAAGGTGATGACACCGGCGATACGGAGGAAGATTTTGATCCTTACTATGAACCTCTAGTGCCATTACCTGAGAAAATTGTGGTCACCACAGGAGAAGAAGACGAAGTACGTAATCTTGATCAATTACTGATAGATATGACGACCGATGTGACGCGGCGGGCGAAGGTCCGCCTGCGACGCGGAAGGTTGCGGGTTCGATTCCCGCCTTGGGATAAATATTTGTACGATCTGCAAAAGCTTATTCCGAGTGTTCTGGGTATTTTATATGTATAATCAAAAATATCTTTAAGTAATGTATTGTATTAAGTTTGTCAGTCTTCTAGTATCCATAACACAAGCTCTGCTTAGCTTGGGGCTGTGAATTGTCCAGCATTATTTGTTTATAATTGGCAAAAAATATTTTAAAATTGTATTAATCAAATCCCATTTTCAGAAAAAAATATTTGGTGAGCGTGGAAAAATTTACCGTTACGATGAAAAAAATAAGGAATGGAAAGAACGCGGCGTTGGTGAGATTAAAATATTGTATCATCCGCAAAAGAATACCTACCGCTTGTTACTGCGACGTGAACAGGTATTAATTGATACATATTTATTTATAAGTACTTACTTTTTAATTACATACTTTCATACATTTCATTGATGATGTTACATGTCAAAGATTATGTAGAATTCGTTTATATACTTTACTTAAGTCTAGTGTAGTGTATAAGCCGATTCTAAATGTGCATTTGTGATTTAACTGGATAAAGTAAATATTACCATAAAGATTATCTAGATTCTAGACAATTTTGAAAGATGTTCTAGACTCGAGAACATCTGGCCATTGTTCTTTGACTGGATATCTCTGTTTACAATAAAGCTTTTATCTATTTATATATAAAACGAATTACGACTATAACATATTCAATTAATAATTCATCAGGTGCACAAGGCGGTCCTTAATATGTTGATCCACCCGGACATAGACCTGCTTCCGATGAAGAATACAGAAACAGCGTGGACGTTTGCCGGCCGCAACTTCGCCGAGTCGCAAGCCGGACCTTACGAGATGCTCGCCATCAGATTCAAGAATCCGGAACTGGCGAATTCTTTCCGCGATCGTGTGGTTCAGAGTGTGAGGGTGAGTAAACATATTCACTATGAAATTAAGCATATCACCAAGAGTTCTATGACTTATTTCATTAACGTAAATAGATAAAAATTAGGGTATCTATAGTACTAGGGGAATTTTTATTAGGAATATTTTTGTAATTACTTACAGAAATAAAATTATAATAAATGAGCATAAATATTTGTTCTGTGTCTGGGTGTTATATTCTATGTAATTATATAAAAATATATCAGTATATCAACAGTCAATTTCCCGTAGTACATCAGTAAGCTTTACTTAGTTTGGGACTAGAGTGATGTGTTCACACATTTCCGTGAATATTTATTATTATTGAACATTTTCAAATAGATATCGTCACTATTTGATTTCATGACTATAAAATATAACTAATTTTGTAGAGTCTGCAAGCAGCAGCCGCCGCTGCTATAAGAGAGCAAAAAGAGGCTCAGAGTAGAGAAAAAACGCCCGTCACCGCTGTCACTGAGGAAAAGGACACCAAAGATACCAATGTTTTAGGCAACATCGCGCCTCTACGGCTCCCCAAACATTTACAAGACAATGCCCGCGCTGACATGATATTTACTGAGGCCGCTCAATTAGCACACTCTGCGAAATCACAACCAGCTGAAGTTCTGTGGGCGGCGGCGACCAAACAACCTGCAAACACTGAAAAACCCAACGGGGATAGCAATGAGTCGCCATTTTCACGTTTTACCACCAATCAATTCAAAGTACCGGAGAATAACGAAGAAGGTGACGATGATGATGATGAAGAAGATGAAGATGACGATGAGAATTATGAAGATTATGATTATGAACAAAACGAATATTACTATAATGAGGTAAGCAATTCGATCTCGTCTTTGTCATTCAAAGTAAAAATATATTATCATTTCTATTCTTTATTTGTAGCTTATGCTAAGTTGAATAAAAGTCAAAGAAAAAAAACTGTATAATTACCACATAATGTTTAGAGTTTAGGGTCTTATTACTTTGTGCTGAATAAACAATACTATTAAGTACTTACGGGCTATTCTGTGAAACATTTAATGGAATCTTTTAGAAATAAGTCTGCTAAAACTATTTCTTATTAATTTTTATCCTAACAGGAGGACACAGTCTACAAATGCGAAGCTAGCGTGATCTTGCAACAAGGCGATGAAGTGTCAGACAATCCGCACGCATGCGTACAAGTGATGTTCGACCAGGAGTGCAGTTCACCGAAAATCGCCATCACCGATTGTGACACGAGCGAAATACTGGCGGACATGTTAGTTCACACTGACACTGACTTTGAGGTTTGTTCTTTTTTAACATCCGTCACAAAATACCTCATTTTATTGCTTTCCGTTTAGCTCATGTGACGTCTGACTTCCTTTTAGCTCAAGTGACTTCCGTCTTCCGTTCAGCTCACGTGACTCCCGCCTTCTGTTTAGCTTATATGACTTCCCCTTTCCGAGCTTAAATTAATAAATACCTTAAATTTTTTTATTAGATGAATGAGAACTCTTGCAAATGGACTGGCGACGACTTCGCGTCAAACAAAACCAAAACTGTCACAATCAACTTCTTCGATAGCGAAACGGCGGCGGCGTTCTTCGAAAGTGTACAGGTTAATTCCTCATTTACTTATTATGTTTACAGTCGAAAAGCTTGCTCTTAATTAGTATACACTAATATTATAAAGAGGAAAGATCTTCTCCATACATAATTGCGAGTAATTCGATCTCGTCTTTTTCGATAAATCAAACCAAATAAAACCCAATTAATTAATTTATATAGACTGTGAACAACACATAAATGATATATATAATTTGTTTCAGACATGTAAACAATCCACGTATTATACGACGGATGATCCAGACCCAGAATAAAATAGTATTAGGATTAATAGATTTAATTACGTGATGTTTGGTAATCATACTTTTCATCGTTATTTAGACATTTCCAAATTCAATCATTGGTAGGTAAGTACGTCAACATTTCTTTTTATGGTTCGTCATTTTATGTTTTTCTTACATCTAAGTCTGGTGGACTAAAAATCGTTTTTGTTATTAATTTTTTGTGTTGTTTTTATCATGTATTTTCGTAACCCTTGAAATATGGGCATTCATAAATAAAAATTCACCAAAAACTATCATGAATATATCCGAAACGTAGAAAATGTGTTTTTTTATATGTAATCTAGCGCTTTAAGTCATTAGTGAGTACTTATTACTAAATATAAGCTGTTTAAACGTTAGTTACTCTTGACTTTGCGGTGATTAGATAAGTTGCCATTATTAATCTGTATGTTTACTTACATTAAGAGTCACTATACACGGCTTAGCTAATATAACTTTTATCATGCCATGTTTGAGCCAATCAGGGTCCTTCATTGTTTTCTACAGTCTTTGATTGGTTGAACTCGGGATGTAAGTTATATTAGGTTAGTCGTGTGTGAAGTCTCTCAGGCATCGATGCTCAGTAGAGTTTGCTCGTTACGTCATTGGACAGTGTTGAGTGTTCTATAAAAGTAGACTAATTTGCTTGGTGTGCATTGTTTTTATATGACGATCTGCTGCCGTCTAACAGTGCCCTAGCGGATTTTTTGACTTGCTTGGGCGCTGTAGGTAAAATCAATCCACGCTGGCGTATTAGACGAATTTTACTTTACTTAAACTGGAGTAAAATATCTACTCCAGTTTTGTACTAAAATTCTTGCTACAAGCTCTAATATAAATTAATATCCCATGACTGCCGGTCCAAACTGCGTCGTATCGAATGCCGCACTATTATAGGAAATAAAAAGAGATCAAACCAACATTGTATTTACATTAAAATTAATTATTCTTCGTAGGTAATTAACGAAGTCTTATATTTGAAATTCAAATTGAATGTTCCTAGTTGGTTAGGTCTTTTTATTGAAATAAAGCTACGACTGATTATGTAGATTATTGAGTGATCATTGCTCCACATTGGTGTTACGGCCGTTTAGATATAGCGTTAAAATGATACTTGAAGTTCTGATCGTGAGTATATCAAGCAGGTAATATAACATCTCTGAAAGCACAGCGTGCTCATCATTCAAAGTAAGCAACTATTAGATTCCTGTTTTCTTGAAATTCCAAAGAACACTAAAAATAAAAATTAAGTTACTTGCAATGTTTCGTTTATACTCACGATCAGAATCAAATTGTTTTGCGAATTACGCGATAAAATCGCTTTTTCACTCGTGGCTTTATCGAATTTTAGCTACGCTTCTTTATTTTTAACTCATTATTGATAGATCTACTTTAGACATTTTAATTTAATTGATATGATTTAGTTATTGCAGAAATATTATATATCGTAAAATATCACGACTCAAAAGTAATTAATTCGAATAGTTCACTAATAAGGGCGGTCTTTGTAACCACCGATAAATTAGTGCTAGGTAATCAAGACTATCTAAATTAAAAAGCATGTCAAAAACCTACATAATATAAAATCTACACACCACCAGTGATTCAGTTAGTGAACAGAGACAGGATCCAATAATGTTAATGTATCCTTATTTATTTTATAAAAATGAAAAAAGGAAAAGTTCTTGTTTAATATCAGTTTAATAATTAATTGTGATAAATAAAAATTAGGTATAATATAATTCCTTTTTTCATTTCGTATCGTATCGTATGTGGTTTTGTGACAATTATTGGGTATGCGAATAATCAAGCAAATAAACAACTTAAAAAACAATTTTCTCTTTTTATTTTAATATATTTCAAGAATTATATTTTATTATTAGGTAGACTTTATTTATTATTAACTACTTATAGATATACTTTTTACTTTAGTCTCAGATTGGCTACAAATGCTACAATCGTAATCTCTTTATTTTGTGATGTTAGTGGATAACTGATTGAAAAGAGAAAAATGTCCGCTCCCGAATTCCTGAACCATAGACTGGACACAACTCAGATTTTTGTAGAATATTTATATTTCATGATTATAAATGCCATAATTACAGTTCTTTATGTCTATGGCCATAATGAAACCAATATGCCAAACACAGGCATGTAGTATGCCAAATAATTTTATGGCTGTCATTTCTAGTGTTGTTTGTATTTTAGAACAGTGTATTCAAGACTAATCTTAATAAATAGTATACGACATATTCTAAAGCACAGGAACACAGGTACGACGAGATATTATAATGAGTAAGTAATTATCAAAGTATCATATATATTAGTAGAGAAATGAGTATACTAACAAAAAAATTACTTATCTTCAGTACTTGATACGTATAATCTTTATTGCTTTACATTTTGTAACTCTCTTACCTTTTCAGGAATTTTCTCACTATTGATAATAGTTACGACTTCATGTTGGAGTACTTTTGCCTTTACCAAGCCAAGCGAAAACTCGCAAGTGGATGTGAGGGCTGTGTTCATTAACTGCGAACCCGATGTGAGGCAAACTACTCTAATTTTTAGATAGATGATGCATCTGGCCAATACATATTTTTTTAGGATTAGGTATCAACTAGACTAGAGAAATAATGCATTTAAAGAATGGAAGAGTGTTGAAGATGGAAATACTAGTATGAAAGAGAGTAAAAAGATAGCATATATGGAGTGTAAAAGAAAAGCTAAGAAAGCTGTTGCTGTTGCCAGAGCTAAAGTACATGATAAGTTGTACCACTCACTAGAAAGCCCTAATGGCCAAAAATATCTTTATAGGATAGCAAAAGAAAGGGAAAAGAATGCAAGAGATATTATTCACATCAAATGTATGAAAGATGATGGAGGGCAAGTTCTAATGAAAGACGAAGCTATCAAAAAGCGTTGGAAAGATTATTTTGAGAAACTTATGAATGAAGAGAATGACTGGAGTGGGGTGTTAGAGAGTGTGCCAGAAAACATAGGGTTAGTGAAAGAGATTGGTATGGATGAAGTTAAGAGAGCTGTTCAAGATATGAAGAATGGAAAAGCAGTTGGACCGGATGGTATACCAGCTGAAGTATGGAAGTTTTTAAAGATTGATGGATGGAATTGGCTGACTTTATTCTTCAACAAGTTATTACAAGAAGAGACGATCCCGGATGAATGGTGTGACAGTTCGCTGGTGCCCATTTTTAAAAACAAGGGTGATGTGCAAGTTTGTAATAACTATAGAGGAATAAAGCTCATGTCACATAGTATGAAGATATGGGAGAAAGTGATAGCGAGACGAATGAGAGAGGAAAGTGAGGTATCACAGAACCAATTTGGATTTATGCCAGGGAGAGGGACAACAGATGCCATATTTTCACTTCGTCAACTTTGTGAAAAGTACAGACGTGCGCACAAAAATCTGCATATGGTGTTCGTTGATCTCGAAAAGGCGTACGACAGAGTTCCCAGAGAGGTTTTGTGGTGGGCAATGAAAGAGAAAGGAGTGCCTGCAAAGTACCTTCAGCTTGTTCGAGCTATGTATGAAAGAGCTAGCACACACGTCCAGTCCGAAGCTGGCGTAACCGACAAATTCAATGTGGCTGTAGGCTTGCACCAGGGATCGGCATTAAGCCCCTATTTGTTTCTCCTGGTAATGGACGCTTTAACATCAGACATACAGGATGAAGCACCCTGGTGTATGCTGTTCGCCGACGACATTGTCCTTGTCGGAGAAAATGCACTTGGGGTCCAGAACAGACTGGCTAAATGGCGGGAGAGATTGGAGAATGTAGGCTTGAAGATCAGCAGGACGAAAACAGAACATCTGTTTTGTGACTTTGGTGGTCCGTCCAATTTCTCCACAATAGCCTTAGATGGTGTACCCCTGCCAGTCTGTTCCGATTTCCGGTACCTCGGTTCATTATTCCAGGACGACGGCGAAATTGACCGTGACGTTAAGCACAGAATGAATGTTGGATGGATGAAATGGCGACAGGTCACTGGCACAACATGTGATCCGCGTATGCCACTTACACTTAAAGGCAAAATTTATAAAACTATCATAAGACCTGTCGTATTGTATGGATCTGAGTGCTGGGCAGCGAAAGTGACGGATGAAAAAAGAGTGCATGCCACAGAAATGAGAATGTTGAGATGGATGTGTGGAGTAACAAGAATGGACAAAATTAGAAATGAGTACATAAGGGGAAGTCTGAAAGTAGCTCCAGTGACTGAAAAAATGAGGAGTAACAGGTTGGCGTGGTATGGACATGTTATGAGAAGAGAAGAATGTCATGTGGCGAAAAGAGTGCTAGGTATGAATGTGGATGGATATAGAGGAAGAGGTAGGCCTAAGAAAAGATGGATGGATTGTGTGAAAAATGATATGGATGTGAAAGGAGTGAATACTGAGATGACGGATGATAGAGGAGAATGGAAGAAACGAACATGTTGTGCCGACCCCACCTAGTGGGATAAGGGCAGGAAGAAGAAGAGGTATCAACTAGACGACATTTATAGAAACCGGTTTTAATGACTCAAGGTACCTATTGTATAGAAATTTTAGGTTTAAAAGACATTTATTTTCTCATAAAAACACATAGTTCACTTATAATGAGATTACAATGAAATCTTAAAACTATTTATTTGTTTGCCTCTTGATGGCGCTATTGTAATTTTTACTTAGATTATATTATATACTTAGACAATGTGCATACATATTCCTTTAATTTTAATTTATATACTTTTATGGACTCACATTCTTTAATGCTATTAGGTAAATTATTGTAAAGTTGTACTCCCTCAAATAATATTGTCTTTTTCCCGTAATTAGTTCGTACTGTAGTTAAATTTAGTTTGTGTTTATTTCTTAAATTGTGCGTATTTTCTTTTTTGTGTATTTGTATATTGGATTTAATTGAGTTAGTTGTAATGTTTCTTATAAGAAGACAAGTTGAATATATATAAAGTTGATGGAGATTCAAAAGTTTAGTTTTTTCATATAGTGTTTTAGTTGGCGTTAGATAATGATAACAATGCAGTATTTTAATTATTTTGTTCTGGGTTCTTTGCAATGGGATAAGATTGGTTGGTGCGGCGGAACCCCATACCTCGATTAAGTAGTCTAGGTGCGATTTTACTAAAGAATTATATATAATGGAGCGTACTTTAGTTGGGATTAAGTTCGTTATTTTTCGTAATGCTCCGAGTAATGCGGATAGTTTTGTATTTACGTGATCAATATGATAGTTCCAAGTTAGTTTGTCGTCTACCCACAGTCCAAGATATTTTTCTTTTTTTGATTGTTTTAGTACCTCATTATTAATGGTAAGTGGAGTGAAAACCGGTATCGTTTTGTTTTTGGCTGCAAATATCATAAATGATGTTTTTAATGTGTTGACAGTAAGTAGGTTATATTTAAACCATTCATTGAGGATGTTTAGGTCATTCTGTGCATCAATTATTATATCATGGATAGATTTATCAAAGTAAAAAAGGCATGTGTCGTCCGCGTATAGTGTTAGGTGTCCTGTAAGTCCAATTGAATTTATGTTATTTAAATAAATTAAAAAAATTAGGGGGCCAATTATGGAACCTTGAGGAATGCCGCATGTCACGTTTTGGGGAGTACTTTCGAAGTTATCTATTTTTACTACTTGTTTTCTGTTTTGTAAGTATGATACGAACATATTGAGGGCTGTCCCTGTCACACCAACGTTACATAATTTTTGAATTAGCTTCTTATGACTCACAGTATCGAACGCTTTTTTCAAATCAACAAATATACCTAAAGCAATGCTTTTTTTATCTATATATGTTTTAATTTTAGTCACTAAATCGATAGTTGCTGTTAGGGTACTCGATTTTGGTCTGAAACCGTATTGCTGGTCAATAAAAAACTTTTTTTCCTCAAGGTAGTTATTTAGACGGTTATATAACACACGCTCAAATACCTTTGACAAAACCGGCAAGACTGAAATCGGCCTGTAGTTACTTGGATCGGTTTTAGTTCCCGACTTGTAGATAGGACTCACCTTTGCTATTTTGAGTGTATCAGGGAAAACGCCTTGAATTAAGCACGAGTTAATACAATTAGATAGTCTTTCTGAAATCACAGGTTTTAAACATTTAATCGCTTTCGTACTAATCCCGTCCAATCCAGTACTAGTGTTACTATCCAGACCGTCAATGATTTTAAGTACCTCGTCGGCGCTACACGGTGTAAAACTACTAAGCGTATTTATATGTTGGTAGGTATCCTCATACATTAAAATATTGCCTACACTTTCGTGATAGTGTTTCGGTATTTTGTTTGCTAAGTCTTCACCTATTGACGTAAAAAAAGAATTAAATAAGTCGCAGATTGCATTACCATCCGTAATAGGTCCAGAGACCGACAATAGTTTTGAGGGAATACTGTTTAATTTATTTTTATTTTGTGCTAAGTTATTAATTACCTCCCACATTTTTTTCGTATTATTGTGATTATCTTGAAACAGTTTACAAAAGTAATTTTCCTCATTTAAAATTAATCATTTTAATTTCCATTTTACAAATCTCAATAATTGTAATACTATTCCGTTTTGCGAGATGTACCTATCCTACGTAGCAGCAGCTCGCATCATATCACGTATGGAATACGCAAAACGTGAACACATGTCATATGTTTGGACATGCCTCTGACTGACTATGTGTTTTAGAATAGAGAAAGTATATCGGACAATGAGGCTACTCGATTCGAAAGGGAAGAGCTATTCAAGCATAGTGTGCTACAAGATTGTAACAAAAAGATTGCACTTACCGTCAAAATCGCCAGTGAGCCTACTGTAAGTCCTTTTAATCCCGCCGCTGCTGTGCCGAAATGTAAATGTAATACCTAGTATGGGTTCATCAGTGCAATGCCTCACTGCACACGGCTCAATGGCCGTTCTTTGTGAGGTAATGTAATGTTATAGGTAGAAGAACCGCTTCACATAAGGTGTTACTAGCTTATACATCTGTCTAATGAAATACTACTGCCTTCCGCTCTATTTGTTACGGGTTCGATTCCCACCAAGATAAAATATTTGTGTAGTGAGAAACATAGATAATTTGTTTCTGAACATAAATATCAGCAATCTAGCTTTGCTTAGGTTGGAACACATAGCTGTAACATGTTCGTAAATTATTTACTGTTGTTATTGTTATGTTAAAAGTAATGGAATAACTTTTGTTTTTCCTTTGGTTATTAGGAAAATTATGATGAGTTGTAAGTTTAACCTTAACCTTTTCAGAAAAGTTCTGGAGATGAATATATTCCTATTGAGCACGTCTTCCGAGGTCTCAGTAAGCGAGTTCGATTACTGGACCCTTACGTACTGCGCTTACGAAGGGAAACACCTCTTCAAGCTTACAAATTGCGAAGAATGGCCGTATGTATTTCTTTATTAAAACAAAAGAAGAACCGACAACCGTTGGAGCAAACGGATACTGGAGTGGAGACCGCGTTTAGGCAAGCGTAGTGTAGGACGCCCTCCGGCGAGATGGATCGACGATCTGCGTAGTGTAGCTGGCAAACACTGGATGAGAAGAGCCGAAGACCGGGCTCAGTGGCGCGTCTTGGGAGAGACCAACGTCCAGCAGTGGACTGCAATAGGTTGATGATGATGATGATTTCTTTATTATAGTAAAATTACATGTTGGTTTTATATATTAATCCAAATATGATATCTAGATATTTATCAATTTCCGATTTCAGGCTGTTAACGGTGTACTGTCGAATATTAATGAAGATGTCACGGTATGTGATTTAATTGTAGATAATGCCTGAGTACCTACAGCCTAGGTAGATAATTTTGCCATCGAAACTAATTTTACTGCCATTCTAGCGAAACTCAAAAGATATACGAAAACCTCGGAGTCGTACTAAGAGATGTTTAAAATCGAATGATTTGTCTGCAAGTTCTGTAACTACTAATAAAAGTAAGAAAACTCAAGTCTTTTGTAAAGGTTTAATTTTCGAATAATTTTTAGTTAAATGTACTTAACTAGTACCTACTGGGTACCTACCTAATATTTATCTAATATTTTACAATACCTTAGTGTTGTTGATGAGTAGGTAGGTACTGGCAGCAATGATGTGCCTGCATTGTCACCGGCAGCGGCATCAACCTGGGTGGGCCACGCTTAGGGAAAAAAAAAACTTAGATACCTACTGCTAAGTGTCGTCATTAAATTCTGCCTTAATTTTAGTTGCGAGTACAATATCATGTCTCATCCTGGTTGCATCCTGAAATGACAATTGCTCTTCAGCTTCAATTATAACCGCGAACATTTTTTTCTTGACTTGTGTTTGCATCCAAATAGGCATCTCTCTAGTACTCTTGAGTACACATTCGAAGAATGATTCCAAGGCATCTGTGGGCGTCGTGTGCTCGTGTTGATGCCGAGAGAATTCGCGTCTATCACTCGTACATTCTGTGCATCGTCGTTTACTCAAATTTTCTATTTTGATATCGACTACTTCAGTGGTGGAAACGTCTTGGTCAGAGTGCTTCGAGTTCGTTCCATGCGGAGGATCCATCTCAATGTCCTCTGTAATGCGATACTTCATGAACGGTTCCAAAAATTGCATTGCTTTTGCATATTTCCAAGTGGTTATTTGAGCTGGTAAAAGTTTGTTTTGTCCCAACTTTGCGCGTTTCAAAGCCTCTCTGTGATTGTCGCGGAGCTTCTTCCATTCTGATCGTGCTATCCTCACTGAAACATAAAATATGTAAGTATTTAGAGTAAGTACCTATTATTACCACCCATAACTTCAATGTTTGGACTGAGAAATAGAAGACGTATCTTTCCACAGTATAAATCTAAAAAGAACAATTATGATGAAATATTGAAATGTCACAACTGTTTATTTAATAAAATAAATAAACAATTGTGAGATTTCATCTTTTTATGCGGTCTGCACATTTTACCTATTATTTTTTTGTTTATTGATATCTATTTAATTATTTAAGTATCAGTGGTATATAGGTACCTACCTAATTATGTTCTTCGTTTTTTTTCAAATTGTAATCGGAATGTTATTTCTGGTGAAGTAAGTTAGACATTGTGTACAGTACCTACCTATATATGTACAATCAAATAAAAGGTGGGCTGAATGATTCTCAGCCTAAATGGTGCAAACTTTTCGCATCTAACATTTTACATCACTTACCATCTGCTATGGAGCTGCTATTACATTTCTTCACGACCTGGTCCCATGCTTGATCTCTGACTGACATTTCACGGTAATCCGGGTGTTGAGGGTTCCACAAGCACTGGTGTAACCGCACATTATCAATAAATGTTTCCATGATGTGGGCAGTTAGGCAGGCAGCGACCGCGGAGAGCACTGACTGGCCTCGAGTCGGCTGCCCGGCTCCGCTCTGCCCTACCTTTACAATAAAACCGGTTTATCGACTAAACGCCGACTCTACTCGGATAACGCAGTCAAACCTGTTTACAATAGGACAATCATACCGGCTTTCACACTACGAGTTATCACAATACCAAGTCGAATACAGTACCTAACTTGTATGTAGGTACGCTTAAAGACTATCTAAATAATTTTAAGTCTTCAAACAGAGCATCGTCCTCGCTATCGAAGCAAACAACGTATTACTTTTTATTACAGATTTAGAAAATAGCACCAGTTACAACAATGTATGCTTGAACAAACGCGATAAACGACACGAACATAACATCGTCATTGAAGACGCAATAAATGAGGAAAAGTATCCGCGATGTAGCGCTAGCGGTCGCTTCATCCAAGAACAAAAAAATAACAACGTTAGGGAAAGGCAAGATCATTTTTACGAAAAGTCGCAAAATAATTTTCCTCTAGATAGAACTAGAATAAACCACAAAAGTTTTGAAAGTAAACAAAACAGGTTAATTGTTCAACCCGAACGTTTTCAAAATCACAAGCGTCGCCTGGATTTCCGGAATGAGAATACAAATGAACAAAGTAGTTTAAAAATTGGAAAAACGGAACCGAATAAATACCTCGAAGATAAGCGCGAATTAAATACCGAACATAGTAAGAATTTAAGTTACAGAAAGGATAGGAAGTATGTAGATTCTGAAGAATTTGACATGTATGAAATTGGCAATCCCGATTTGCTCTACTCCGTTCAAGTACAGTTATTCGAAAAACTTACTACGCCTGATGGAAAAACAGTTTGGAACGACATGACAAAAGGCGAACCTGCAAGGTAATAATAATAATTGATGATAATGGTAACTCGCACAATAATATTTACAGAAACTCTTATTATGATTCGTAACTTGATGCATTCTACCTTCTACAGCGTTAGTACTTTATCTCCTGAATGGATCGGTCAAGATTTGAATATTCGCTATCGACCTACAGAATGGATTCCTAGGGAAGAGTTTACTCTCCCGCTGACAAGTCTGTGCCTCCTCACCCCAATACCAAATTCGCATTTGAAGATTGCTGATGCAGAAAGTGTTGAAGGAAGCGATTGTACGTTTTCAGTCATCTTGTATCTAACGCACGAGTTTGTAATAAATCTATTTTTTTGTCCTTAGCTGAGAAAAAGTACATTGTGGTTCCAAAAGAAGATATTCTGGGCTTAGATAATGAAGAAAATAGCTTGCAAAAGCGAGATGGCAATGCCTCCAATATGCAATACTCAACTGAACAGGATCAACCGGTGATTTACAAAAAACCTAGTTTATATATGTGACTAATTGTAATTAGGTAATTCTCTTAGAAGAATAGTAATTCCTGGCCACTAGGAAAACGATGAAAGGCGATAATTTACAATCTGAGGGCTTAGTCCGAGGTTGCATTTTAAAACTCCCTACTTTCGAGCCGACAGTCGTATCTCGGATATCCATACAAAAATATAAGGACATCCGAGAGACGACTGTCGGCTCTAGAGTAGGGAGTTTTAAAATGCATCCTCGGACTAAGCCCTAAGTACCGCCCATCGACAAAAAAAACCATTTCACTTATCAGATGAAAACAGATTCATGGGCAATCTAATTTATCTTATTTGCACTAGTGTCGGCGCCGTGTTACGATTCGGACATCGAGAGCAATCTTCGGAAGCAAAGAAGATAGTCTCAATATAGCTATGAATGGTGGCGAACAGTTTTTAACACTGCCTCACCGCAAGCCGCATCACGCTCAAATTGATTTAGAAGCTCGTGCTGATGAGAATCAGCTGGTGCCAATTGGGTAAGATATCATGAGCTTCTAGCGATTTCTAGCTCTATCAATAAATTAAAACTTTTTGAATAGTTGCTCATTTTTATCGTAGTTCTTCTGGGCGAATAATGACGGTGGTGGCTGATAGTTCTCGACGAACAAGAACAACATTAACCATTCAAGTAACGAATACCGGATTAGCTGCTGCTAAATTCAGGTTTTATACTTTTTAACTCCTATGTAATACAGCGTTCAGATAACATGAAATAGCTGATATTTTCCTTTTACACACGCGTGCCGCAAATATGTAAAAGATGAAGAAATATAAATTATTTTTCAGAGCGGTGGCTCGAGATTGTGGTCCTGAGCTAATGAGTTTACAAAATGATAATATTGATGAGACATTTAGCGATAGTCCTTTACTCATACCTCCGAGACACACCCGAAATATACGCATAGGTGTCCCAACGGAAATGCCGGCTGATGTTGCTCACTGCTCTGGTAAGCAGGCGTGTTTTGTTTTAATACAGTCAAACTGGTAACCTAGACTCGTGCCTTGAGTTTTATTTTTTCAGTGTCTTTAGTAAATGACGATGATGAATCGGTGGCGGTGAGAGACGTGACAATCAAGAAAGGGGATCGTTGCTTTTGCGTTTGGCACTGTGAATGTGTTTGTCTGAGTGAGTCATGTTACGTTACCTAGCTAATATTATCTAGATTGTTTCATTAAAAAATCACATGTGATCTTTTCTAGGTGAGGACCCTAAACTACTTTGCCGGGAGATGACGGAAGCAAGGCAGATCGCTGCA
This sequence comes from Ecliptopera silaceata, assembly GCA_932527185.1. Lineage (NCBI taxonomy): Eukaryota > Metazoa > Arthropoda > Insecta > Lepidoptera > Geometridae > Ecliptopera > Ecliptopera silaceata. Next base: position 5,096,803 of record OW052193.1, on the reverse strand, counting down.
GGCCTTTCTCTTCGCGAGAGAGTGAGGCATGCACGATCTGTCTGCTACCGCGATGTAGTCTCTGTTAATATGCTGGTCACTGCATTTGGAGTAATAGTTATATTGCTGTTCTTCGGTGAGTCTTAGAAAATATGTGATAATGGTATTCTAAGGCATGAGATATGATATGGTCAGGCTCTTCAAATATAGGTATCTAGAAAACTAACTGAAGTTGGGCCGAATATATTGGTAATGTCAGAATAAGTACCCACTGACTAAGAATGTCCAGATTGTCCAGCTGGGGCTTCTTCAGTTACCACCATATTTATAATTTACCTAAATAAAGATTATATTTTGGCAGGTCTAGTGAAGGGATGCTTGGGACTGATATTTCGATGTATTGGATCGTGGGGTTTGCACAGAATAGTACAAATGCCTCGGAAGTTAGACCATTACTACGAAAGTTCGTTACGCGGCTGTCCCGTGGTATACGACGGTGCCGGATGGCCGGTGCACCCAAATACTAAGGAAAGAACTGTTCAACTCGTCAGCAAGTTCGTATACATATGAGATACCAAAAGCTACAAGCAGTAGATAACATGATTTGCTACACGTAGGCAGATACTGAAAATCAATAATTATAATACAAACATTCCTGTATTCCAGGCCTATGGAGTTTATTTTGAATATAATATTCTTCGTGACTACTCCGTGTTTGATCATTTACAACATTCTGAAGGATATTTATAACCGTTGTTGCAAGAAATCGGACAGTGCCTCTATCTGGAAACCATGCGAAAAGGACAAGAAATGTTATAGCTCTCACGATATTCAAGTAAATTACCTGCATATTATCTTAACCTAATGTATCTTGTAGGTAGTACGTACCTATATTGTGGGAAACCGAAGATTCTCCTTAAAATACTTACTCTAAATCTAAACGGATGAAATATAAAAATAAAAAATATACTTTTGCGGATGATTGATAGAGCATAATCTCTACCAAATGTAGTTGGGATTGCAACATGCATTGGTTGTTGGACGATTTCTGAGCAGTAAGGAATTGCACTCGCTCACACGGGTACTTAAATTATCTATATTTTACTGTAAAATAGAGAGTTCACTAGTAATATATTCAACTTTATTGTTTGTAATTTAGAGTAACGTGACATAAGTGCAATTCCTGACTGATTGTAGGATAAGAGAACGCGGGAGAGACGGCGCCGGCGCCGCGCGATTAAGAAGTGGATGACTCCAACTGCTGAAGATCTTTCCACGAACATTTGGCAAGGAGGCTTACCTGTGAAAACAACGGTAAATTGTACCTAAGTATAGTTAACAGATGTGAAAAATCCTTTCCTTTTAGTCAATGGTAATACAGAACGCCTCGTTTTAGTTGATTATTAAGTGTTATTAATATTACAGATGCTACCGTTACTACAAGAAGATATGGACAGCGGAAACAAAATGGCGATGCAACCGTGCGTCGACTCAGAAGGGGATGACACGGAATATGTTCTGATGCAGATGCAAAAGAGCAAGGAATCTCTCGCTGTAAGTATATTCAAGAATAAGTATATTTCATTTAATTCGGACACAAAGTTGGTCCATTATACGTGAGGTTACGTAGTAGGTACACAGTACCATGTCATTCTGTACATAATTGTGATGATAAATATATAAAACCAAGACTACTGAGTGGTGAAAGAAGGTTGATGTTACAGCAAAACTAAAGAAGCGTTCATTAGCTTGTTTGTATGTCCTCTGTAGACACTCATACGAGATGAAATTACTAATAAATATCATGTATTTGTTACAGAGAAGTCAAAGAAAATTGAATGGTTCGGAAAAATAAAATAAAAATGCTAACTAATCTGAATCTGAAAATGAACAATGAAAAATATACCTATATTTTTATCTGATTTGATACAAGTTTACAGACTTGTATTAAAAAAATATGTACATCATGGCAGGTACTTTCGAATCGAAAGTTTCGATCTCTACACAACCTTGATAGGTACCTCATCAAAATCGAATCTGCCAGCCCTTCAGAAGCTGAGAAGTCATGGGCGCAGAACCTTCAGTAGATAATAAAGACAACAAGAATTTAAATATTGTTAAACTACTCCTGTTAGTGTTGTTGAGGTGATAATTGTGAGTCTATGGTGTTTTTATCCATGTCCTAGATTATGTAAGGTAGCTAAGGCACCTCCAGCCATAATTACTAATAAATGTTATATTAATAAATGTTTTATTTAATTATTTCTAAATAGATGTGGTCCTAGGGATGGGCAAAAAATATCGATATATCAAAATATCGATATTTTTTCTGAAAAATATCGATATATATTTTTGAGTAATGTTATGTTTAATTTGTTTTTTTTTAAGTCAAGCAATGAAAATCCTGTTTTTTTTAAATAAAAAAATGGATGTCAAAATAGCTAGATGTATATTTGCTCTAAAATTTCTAATATTTTGGCAATTTTTATAAATATTTGCATATTGGGCAAAAAATATCGATATATCGAAATATCGATATTTCTTGGACGATATAATCGATATATTTGAAATATATCGATACGATATATATCGATATTTTTTTTCGGTTTGCCCATCCATAAGTGGTCCTTTGTTTACTCTTACGTCAGGGATAGACATACGAAAATGTCACTAATTAAAAAACCTCCTTTTTTTTCGGTTAGTCGGATAGACGGATATGGCGTCACTGACAACCATCACTTTTATTTGGCTACTGACATTGACATTATGTGACAAGCTTTTGCTTTTTGACTGTGACAGACTCGAGTTCGTCAATCAGTTGGTTTTGCCATAGTCTGTGTTGTTTGGGAATTCTCCATTCTCGCGATTTTCTGTTTCATTGCGTTTCGGCCGTGGTTTTATCCCCTCGGTTAGTTTGGTATTCGACTTCATATTATTAAGCAAAATCCAAAAAAATAAATCATATACGTTTTATTGCGCAACAAATAATAAGGTTATGTGAGGTATGCGTTTAGCATTCAGGTCACTCTTTACGATAAGGAAGGTCCTGCAGCCACAGAGTTTGCGACACCCGTTTACTACAGGTACATATAATTATTTCAAGTTCAGCCCCATTCCGTCAATACGACTCATTGGCAGTGCACGCTCGATAGCGGAAGAGCCTCGCTCTCTCATCATCACATTAGATTTTGGACACTTGCCAGAATATCAAGTTTGAACAGTTCTATTTGTTTTTTTTACATATAGCATTAGTTTGGAGAGCCATGGAAGATAAAGAGGCTTTGAAAAAGCGCCTGACGCCACTGCAATATCATATTACACAAGAGGCTGGAACTGAGAGACCATTTACGGGTATGAAGATTGATATACTCCATAGATGGTATCTATGAGTAGGCAGGGCTCTAATGATTGTTCTCATATTTTTCAGGATGTTATAACAAATGCTATGATGAAGGCATGTATGTATGTATAGTGTGCAGACAGGAACTGTTCACATCCAAAGCAAAATATGATTCTGGCTGTGGTTGGCCAGCATTCAATGATGTTCTGGCTAAAGAAAAGGTCACACTGCATAAAGACGCCAGTGCAGGTAGGCACAAAAATGCACATGAACTTTCTTTCATGTATAAAACATACTTTTTTTTTCTCAAGCATGAATTTCTTATGCATTTTGTAAATCAACTTTATATATGGCTTTATATATGGGCTATGATCATGTGTATGACTAAAACAATGATAATCAAGCCCATCTTGATCTCACATACCAAGATTCCCTTTTCTAACATTAATTTCTATAATACTGAAACCTCAAACTCCTAATCCTAAGGCAGATTTACATTTGAGTCAGTCCTTTTTGAACAAATACTGTCAAGCAGTGAAGCAATACTAAATGTGAATTTGTCTTATTATTATAAACTTAACATACATTCAAAAGTATTAAATTGATAATGTTCATGCTCTATCTTTACATTTGGTGTCTTATCAGTCAAGAAAAAAAGCAAACATGCGTGATCATGACATTATCACATTTACCTATCATTTGTGCCTATTTTATCTCACAGCTGCCTTGATATGTTGCATTGAACACACAGCACAATGTTACTCCTATATAACTTATTAAGCTATAGCCTATAGATGGCTTGACTGGTCTGGCCTTATTAGGTATTGTTGTGATCAATCACTCACCTTGAAGTTAATTGAATAAAAAGAGCATTAGATACAGTTTTATACAAATCATTGCACACTACCAAGCCAAACTTACTGAAAGGCACTATTATAAAACTCAAATAATGAGTTATTTATTACTAGACATTCTGCATGTCATTTGTGATTTAACAATAATGATTTGCATGACAAACTAAAATACATACAGAATAATAAAAATACTATTCTATTAACAAGATATTTGTACATTATTATTGTCAGTTTTGAGTATAATTAGTGTTTAATTATGAAGTTATGAGTACCTATATATAATATAAAAACCACAATTAAATTCTGTAGCTACCTAAATGGTGTGGATGTTCTCCCTATTTTTCGTCTTAAAATATTTTATGTTATGTACATTAATAAATTAAGTACCTACCAAAAATACCATTGGGTGTTGGGATATAGTGCTAATTCAATTTTATCTTTTTTTTCTGTCTTCCCCAACCCTTTGACCACCTTCCAACATAATCCTGATACTCCACGAAAAACGTAAGTCGGCTGCTGATTGGTATCGTATATTTGTATGCTTTATTATGTATCAATAACTACACTGCAAACGCCGGCATTGTGCACTACATTCACAATTTAATACTTGCCATGATTTTACATTATGTTTTACTTCAAAATATCGGTTTACACAACTCTGGTTGAATGGTCACAAACAATACATATCATCACTATTATAAATCTGTAACAATGTGGCCGTAACATTGAGCTTTTGTTTGATCACGCTAACACTCACACGGTCATTATGTTGTCACTTACCATCTGTGGAATGCGCATGTTGAATAATTTGCATTTGTCCTCACCCCCCGCACCCCGTCCGTCCGTCCGTTCGTCCCGTGTCCCGTGCTGCCGGATGGCCGCCGCTGCTGGCTGAACGCGATCCTCGACTGCTGCGACGATGACCTGCAATCTCACACCTCGAACTCTTATGAAACGAAACTGGACGTGTTCATATCATTCATTAATCAAAACTTTTGTACATAAAATGGTGCTTCTTGGTGAATGGACTCGAATAGTTGGAGCAAATATATTACTGGTTTTAACACGGCCAGGTTTGGTGCGAACTGAGGTGCGATGCTCCAAGTGTTCTGCGCATCTGGGGCACGTATTCGATGACGGCCCGAAGCCGACCCGGAAAAGATTTTGCATAAATTCTGCTTCGATGGACTTCATCCCGGCGGAAGAAAGAAAGGACTAAAACAGATTGCTATATAACTTAAAACTCGTATAATATTTGTATTGATCTAATATAATTTGTATAAAAGTCACAATATTTTATAGGAAAAAGCTTTTTTTATAGATAAAGATAAAGATAAGATAAAGATAATCTTTATCTTTATCTATAAAAATTAGTAGAGTATTAATAGAGCGATTTATAAACGAATGTAGGTTGCTACTAATTTTAAAGAATATGCTTAAGACAATGTGATTTATTGGTAGGATAAATTGACCCACAGGATCAAACCTAAAAAGTTAAAATAAGTTTTCTATTCATGTCGGTTTCGTAAAGTCCACCAAATAATGTAAATAAAGCCCGCAGTCGTGTCTACGCATCTATAAGTTATTGAGAAGCAATGTATGTTTTTCGTTCGAAGTTTATCGCCCTAAAGTAAATATGAAAAATTTCAAGTAATTATTTATCAGTTTATTTTTTATTTACTTTTCAGACAGATAACTATTTAAAAATATGTTTGTATTTTACAAGGTACAAACATATTTGTATTAATTTGGTACTTTTATACTATAACAACTATTTTGTCTGGTCCATCAAGTGCTAATGGTTAGTTCCAGTAAGCTCCTTGCTCTGTTTGATCCTGATACTGCTTATTGAGAATGTATATTATGGATAAAACTTATTTATTATGTATACCTAAGTTATCTATCCCATGTTGGGAGATAGGCATTTCAATCAATAGTTACCGTAAATTATTTCGAGTCATGTTTGATTACTTTTTGTTGTTTAATTTATTTTGTTAATAATGTTATTTTTGATTTATAATGCAAAGCTTTAGTAACTTTGTTCTTATAATTGTATAATTAATCGTGATTACAACAGTACTTCATTAAATATTTTGTGTAAATAAAGGTGTTTTATTTAGTAGAACAAGTTTTGCGTACAGTCAGCGTCTAAAGCTGTGCTTCTAAAGTAGCCAAAATGATCTGAACCCATCAAAGAAATTCGATATACGAAGCTCATCATCATGTTTTTGAAACCAAGCACGGTATTAAAATATCTTGCCACTCATTTTGATAAATTTATATCAGAGCCCTTAGTCCGAAGACGCATTTTAAAACTCCCTACTCTCGAGCCGACAGTCGTCTCTCGGATGTCCATACATTTTTGTATGGCTATCCGAGAGACGACTGTCGGCTCGAGAGTAGGGAGTTCTAAAATGCACCTTCGGACTAAGGGCTCAGCATATAAGGTGTTTTAATTATCATAGCAAACAAAGATTACAAATATGACACTTTAAGTATCCACTCGAAATAGTACATACTGCAATTGAGTACTTGGTTTATTATGCGTGTATATTTTCGCAAATATTGAGAATGGAATAATACTAAATAATCAGAAACTATTATTAAACTAGCTGACACGTGCCCACTTCGTTGGGGATAATTTTTATTAAATAAAAAAGTAAGACACATGCTGTCGTTGACTTGTGGCTATTTTGTAGGCATTATCAAGCTCCACATCTTTTCTCTAGAACACTTCTTTCATAGTTAAGGCAGCGTTCGTAAGAAACGCTTTCATTCGACCGTTTTTCTCCGATTCATTTTGCAAAACGGACTACCACGTAAAAGCCTTTTTATTTTTCAGCAATAATGTAACTTTCTATTGGTGAAAGAATTTTTAAAATCGGTTCAGTAGATCCCGAGATTACCCCTTACAATTTAACAAATACACAAACTTTACCTCTTTATAATATTAGTATAGATTAAGTAAGTATATTATATATATATTTTTTTCCTAACCTATCTCGTCCCACTGCTGGGCAAAGGTCTTCCCCAAATCCTTCTCTCTACTTTCCGCTTACGTCCACCAATCCCTCTCGAAAGCATCGAGGTCGTCCCGCCATCGCCTCTTTGGTCGGCCTCTACGCCGCCTTCCGTCTTCAGGCAGCCACGGTGTCACGACTTAGGATCATTTCTTTGGGTTCATCCGGCTAATATGACCTGCCCAGTCCCACTTAAGCCTCGCGGTTTTATTGCCTACATCTGCAATACCAGTGAGCGAACGCAGCGTAGTGTTTCGCACTCGATCGATGCGCTTGAAACCAAAGATGCTACGTTCCATTGCTCTTTGGCAAATCTTGAGTCTGGATTTCTGTGCTTCAGTCAGTGACCATGTCTGCGCACCGTAGGTTAAGACGGGCAGGATGCACATGTCGATGAGTTGGCGTTTAAGCGTAAGTGGAAGATCGCCTTTCATGTGTCCTTCATGGACCAGTAGCTTTTCCAGGCGTTCTCGATGCGGCGATCGATCTCCTTATCCTGCCTGTTTTCGAAACTTTTTATAAAATATTATATATATATAAAAAAAAAACAAACCATCTAAGTAAATTATGTTTTTGTATGAGATTATGAGCACCCCCTTGAATATTAAATATTTTGTTTTTAAATATTTATTCGTCATTAAAGCGGTAATCGGATACGCAACCCTAAATATTTTTTCAAGATAACTCAATTTAACGGAACTATTGCTAAATACCGACCGACTTATAACACATTGCCAAAACGCACCGATAGCGCGATCTAGGATTTGTGCACATTAGCGCCATCTAGTGGTAAACACAACAAATTTCAAACTTTACTCGATTTGAGTATGCAAGTGCGACGGCGCGATGGCTTATTTCATGTATAAGTTTGGTGTTTCTATACCGGCTTCTATGATTTTTTTTTATTGAATAGGTAATAATGTTAACTTTTTTTAAATTTGGGATGACTGAGAGTCTTATAAACGTAAGAGTAAACAAATATAATCAGAATGCTCCGAACTGCTAAGCTATCAGGAGTTACACGTGTTATTGTGAGTCAACCATAAAAGATAGACATATGCTGTTGCGGAATATTTTTTAGACAATTTAATGTAGAATATTTCCGTCATACATGATTTCTATGTAACTTTAACCATTAAGGCTGCACACGCGACGGAAGCTTAAAAAACGGAGTAACTTCTCCCGATTTCCCGACATTTCCCTTCACTACTCTGCTCCTATTGATTGTAGCGTGATGAAAAGTATCCTATAACCTGCCCAGAAGTATGAAGAATAATCGTACCAAGTTTCGTTAAAATCCGTCGAGTAGTTTTTGTTTCTATAAGGAACATACAGACAGACAGACAGACAGACAAAAATTTTATTGATTGCATTTTTGGCATCAGTATCGATCACTAATCACCCCCTGATAGTTTTTTTTTAAATATATTTCATGTACAGAATTGACCTCTCTACAGTTTTATTATAAGTATAGATTAACACTAATAGGTATGGATAAACCAAACCTCATTTAAAATGAAAATAGCCATATTATCATGGTGAGTTTTTTATTATAGTATGGTTGTAATTAATTTATATGCAGTCGCTCATACAGGATGGCACTGGTGGTTTACAACTGTCAAAAACATGAAAAATGATCTAATCGAATTAAATGTCTTGTTCAGTAACATAATTATTACATTCATAATACATTGTAACTTAAGACTACATACATAATTAATAGTTACTTTCTCATTATAACATTCTAATGCATAGTCAAAAATTCATTTTCATGATCACATTGTAGTTAATACACTTCTTATTTTAGTTACTAGATACTGAATAATTTTGTTCAAGCTCTCATGCTGATTTGGCTACTTGTTACATTTCTATGTATTGCACAAATTGGTTGTTGGTGCTATGTCACTCTGTTCATATCATTGGTGCAAGGATCTAGCTAGACTAGTAGATAGCGGAATATTATTTTATCTACTACCATTGAAAGTTTCTGTTAATTTACATACCATCTTTACTGTAGACAAGTTCTTAAAATGTGACCCATTTCGAATAACTAATTAGGCCGATTCATGGGACAGGTACATTTATCAATTGTACTTTTATTAATTAGGGGAAGTGTAAAAAGAAGACAATGATACATATTTGCAACTTTGTAACGCAAAATTAAAACTTAGCGGAGATAATAATAATTGTTAAATAAATAGCGCTCGCACCAACCTGCACAGAATCTACATAGCATTAAATTGGTCACTTTATATTGTCAATGAGTAGAACTACTCCTTTCTAAAATGTGTCTGTACACTATACAGCAAACGAGCGCCTAAAGCCCGCTCATATCACTTCATCACAACTCTTCAGCACTCCAACAATCACGCTGCAAACATTTACTCGTTTAAAATAAGTGAATACACAAAATAAACCAATTAAACAGCGTCTGTCGGCACAACCTAAATGATAATAAAAGCAAATAGCCAACTTAATATACTTAAAAGTTATGTACCTATTTAAAAATACTTTAAAGCTCAACAAAAGTTGTTGATATTATTGTATGTTATATGCTTTTGACTGTCCCTACATATTACACCCATTATCTTGAGTACCAAGAGATCTGACAATATTTTTTCATCAATATTTTAAATAATAACTAAGCTAATATTGTCATAAGCCGCATGATTTCCGTGCTAACTAAATCGACTAATCTATTGATTATTCATAGACAATCTTAAAATATTTTTTGTGCCATTTATAACCGGGATGAGTTATTACAATGCTCAGTAGCTTAGCAAATGCATATTGTTATGGATATATAGACTTTTTAAACTTAATACTATGTAAATGCTTTATTTTCATCAACAATAAAACTATATCGTCAAAATACCCATAATAAATTATATTTTTTAAAAGAATAATATCGAAAATTTAATACAAGTAGTCGAAACAAAACGAAATATGAATGACTTCACTTAAAAACATAATATGTATGCGTAATTGATTAAAATCAGAAGCAAAAAGCAATTAATAAATAACGAATAATATACATGCGTTACTGTTTTACCACTAAATATTAACCATCGAAAGTAAGCAGCGTCACGAGTACATGTCTAATAAACAAAATATATAATGATTATCAATCAATTAATTCACAATAAAATGCTTGGTAATCCATACCCATAGAACACTTAAAATATAAATAATAATATTTCGCAATAGGAATACATACATGCGCATTATAACCATTTATAAAATTAATTCACCATACATCCATCCTCATTTACAAAATAATTATGATTAATCATAATTCATATCTCTGCCTCCGTCGACATCAGCTAGATAAATTGGTAAATACCGTCAAATAACTTGAAATCTGTGAGGCTAATATTATGTCATAAATGTCTACTCGTTTCACAGATTTCAATATATTTTCTAGCAGCTAATTAATATACGTGAAGTTAGAGCGCACTATGTACGAATAATGGCTCCATAGTCAACATGATGCGTCACGAAGCCAGGCCGCGGCGCCAGTATCGCGACTCGCACCGTGCAATAAGTCTAGCTCTGTATGATGTGACCGTGCACTGCCTTCCTACAATACAAGACCTCCATCACAGTCAATAAGCCAAGTGAGGGTCAAAATACATACACACGATACGATAAAGCAGCGTAGCACGATCCGCTGTCGTGTTTTTTTGTAAAGGTGACAGGATATCGGATTCCCGAAGGATGTCTTTTACCACATCACTCAATTTCACGACACGACATCGTAACGTGGCATGATGCGACATCGTATTACTTGTACATATTTTGGTCCTAACCCTAAGAGGTACTAACGTAGCGCACTACGTTTACCATAATATTTTACAATGACGCATAAATAACTGCCAGTCTTCGTTCGCAGCTCAATACATTATATCGTTCCACAACTCGTATCTAAAATGTCTAATACTAGTCTATTCAATTTCATCTTTACAATAGGACAGTCGAACGGCACACGTCAACAGGAGTCGCGTCGCTATATAACATCACTACACGAAACTACATGATTTATAATTAGTGGACTGCATTTTATAATATTCAATCTTTTGTAAAAATATGATTAACTCTATAATCATCGGGCAGCCGTTTAAAAGTAATATATTGCTAATGTTCCGTCATTGTTCACAGACTAGGGTGTAGTCTTGTCTTGCGTCCTTGAATGGATAGGCACACTTATGTTCGACGTAGGCACTGTGGCACTGTGGCACTGCGGCGCTGCGGCTCGGCTCTGGAGGGCGCTAGCGGCGCGCGGGCGCGGCGGGCGCGGCGGGCGCCGCGGGCCGCCGCTAATGTCCCTTCGCGGCCTCCTTCGCCGCCATTATCAGGGGAGTCAGCGACGCCAGCGGTCGCGCCATCTTAAGGAACGGGTGCTGAAACAATTTCAACTTATTGACGAGATTCGCTCAATGATCTGAGATATAATAAAACTCTGTGCTCTGGTTCAAACAACGGAAAAATAAATCGGGCTATCTGTTGACGAGATAATTACATGACTTCTTAGGGTCAGGGCGGATCTATGCAGCGATGCTCTGATGTGTTGCCATTTGAATGGTAATAAGTTGAGGCATATGCAAACTACTGCTAGAGTTGTGGAATTATCGGTATATATAGGATATCGTAATTTTGATTACTTGTCCCATAAACATATTTCTTCTTGTCAAATTACCTTAAGTAGATCTAGAGCAGTGGCGCGCCTTTCAACATCCACCTCAAGGCACTGATCCAAAAAGTCCTGAAACACGGTGCTCAGTTTCTCCTTGTCCTTGATGTCGGGTTTGCCGTTCGTCGCGATAAGGTACAACGCTCGAAGCGGGTTTTCGTTTAGGTACGGCGGTTCGCCTTCGATCATTTCTATCGCCATTATACCCAGAGACCATACATCAACCTGTGTAAAATAAAGAATACAAATATTGCTACAAAAAAGAAAGTATGCATTTTCCAAAAATAAATAAATACTACTAGACGAAAAGTGAGATCGGTTGATTACATGTTAGATAGTATCTAGAATGGTGTGGCAGGTGTCCATGGGCGGCGGTGACCACATGTGACGTGACGTCCCATAAAGTGGCAAGTTAGTCTGCCAGCTATGGCATAAAAAAAAATCTATCTATGTACTAGGAATTATTGAGTAAGTAACCTTTGGTCCGTATTGCTTCCGCGTGACCACTTCTGGCGCCATCCAGTAAGGCGTTCCAACCATCGTTGTTCGCTTGTTCTGTTCGGGCGATATTTGAGCGCAGAAGCCGAAGTCAGCTGCAATACACAACACAGAATAAACGCTATTTTCATTAAATAAAGAAAAAGCATTTATAATCTACGGTAACGGTGTTCGATCTTTTTTACGATTGTATATCGAAAATGAATGATTGGCGTAATTCATTATTTTTTTATCATAATTATCCAGACTGTCCCCAGTGACATTTTATTTTATCAATCTTAAATCACGATGTAGAACTTTCGAAATTTTCGGCCGCTATGTACTGCATAAGAGGCGATAAATTCCTTATAATATGCATTATACTCACTCAATTTGACCTGTCCATCAAGTCCAAGCAGGATGTTATCCGACTTGATGTCGCGATGTATGACGTGGTTCGCGTGAAGGAAATGCAGCGCTTGCAATACTTCGCGGCAAACCGCAGCGATCTGTCCCTCGTCCATACACGTTTCTGTGACCACGTCAGTGAGAGATCCGCCCGCTAGATATTCCATTACAACCCATAGTTCCTGCAAGTGTATTTTAGCTGGCTAAACTTTTTATTAGATGAGTGGATTAGCATTCTGAATTTGCTGTACTAATGTTATTCTCATAAGACCCAGTTCATTTAGATTCGGGTAAATTCGTGGCAACCGTAGCCACCAAAAATCCCCAAATAAATCAAGTAGTCTTCTACTTCACTTAATACATAATTAAAAATAGAAACAATTAAAATATTTATTTACACCATGACACTTTATACATATGTATATGACATTAAAAGGTCGCCATTCAGCATAAGCTATAGAAACCATTGGTTTTTATAGTGCTGGTTAAATATATATCTTCTAAATAGCTTATACATTACACTACACCAGGACTGTGACTGGTAAAATGTAACTGACCTTTATTTTTAAGTACATTTAAGACCAATGTTGTTTTACTTACTTTTAGCAAAAAAACGTGTCTGTTTTCTGATTTCTATCGATTGAAAACAAAAGCTGTCAGAATTCAGGATCATTTAGTGCGTTCACACTGTGCGTTATAATAAAAAAAATCTAGGCCTTTCGCCATCACCAAGATGGCGGAAGGACGTTGTAAATAAAATACGAAAGAAAAAAAATAACAAAAATACCGTCCAACGTTGCCCATAAACTTAAAATACGAAAAAAAAGAAAAAAAATTAACAATTTACCGTCCAACGTTGCCCACAAACATAAACAAGCCTTGCAACGTGACATTGGCGAAATTGGCTAACCCCCAGACGCCATTAAATAAAAATTGAATTGAATTGAAAAAAAATCTAACCTCATTAACAAGATAGCTGTCTAGATAGTTGACGACGTTGTTGTGTTTGTTCTCCCGCATCACCAGAATCTCGTTGATGATGAGCTCCTTCTTCGGCTGCTGACTGAGGTTCATTTGTTTGATGGCCACTTCCATTCCGGTGGACGTTTCTATAGCCGTGTACACGGTGCCTGATGCACTGAAAACATTTTATACATAGATAAGTAGTCTTCTTCTTATCGTGTCGATGCTACAACTGTATTTTGTTGTAGCATCGTGTTGGAAAGATTAGCCAGACTAGACACTGCTTTGCCGTGCCTAGCTGTTACCGGTGTGCGCCACGAGGAGGCTCAGATAAGTAGCTATGACTATTGGTAGGTTTGATGGAAGAAAATTCGTATTAAACTCGCCTTTGTATGTTATTAATGTTATAGCTGTTTGTAAACTTTACTGAGTGCAATAATGAATTTAAGGACATAAGGAATTGCACATAGAGAAAAAACATTACATTTCAAGTACAATACGGCCTTATAGGTAAGAATGACGATCCCTTCCAGACAACCTTTAAATGAAGAGGAAATTACTTATAAGACGGCGGTATAGACATGCCGCTTTCTTCAGAACTTAAAAAAAAATGTGTATAGGTAAGTATTACATCAGCAATCTAGTTTCCATAGTACCAGGTTTGCTTAGTTTGGGACTGGAGTGTTATGTATGAAATATTCGTGAATATTTATTTATTTATTTATTATGACTTTTTAGATAAAGTTGGCTTTCTTTATCACACTCAACCTAGTTCAATTTATCTACAGGAAAACGCGAGATAAATACTATCGGAATGTAGCAACTTACCCTTGTCCAATTTTCTCCATTTTCGTATATTTCCTATTGGGATCACCCACACTAACAATAGTTCTTAATTTTTCTAATATTTCTTCATCAGTCATTTTCTTTTTTCGCTGCTGCTGCCCTGTTGATCTACTTCTGCAAAAAAATAAAAAATGTAAAAAAAAATTATAAGTATTCAACCATTGAGTAGAAACACTTGATCAGAACTGCTAAGAATGACAGGCTTCATAGCTCAGTTGGTAGTAGCCTGCCTTTCACGGGCGGATTGACAATAATTTAGCTTACATAAGTTTTAATTTATAAGGATATTGTGGGCAAACAACGTCACGTACACCAGCTAATTAATATTAATAAAGTGTAGATAAAAGTAATTGTTACATCATATACGTGGCATATACATGTGAAATTGAAACATTAGCGCCGAAAGATACAACATTGTTGGATCGGTTCACTCGGTATCTTACACTCCCACTCCGAATGAACGAGAAATGAATGTCTGGGCGCAGACTGAATGTTCATTCGGGTTCTTCCATTTAATAGTGGGTCTACGTGTAAACCTGGAATGAATGAAATATGTAGCATTCTTTCGAGTGAACGATCACTCGAGTGAATCATCTGATCCCACCTTATAAAAACCCATTGCTGAGCCTTCTCCCTCAAACGCCACTCAGAATTATGTATGTATATTGTTGTTGAGTGTACTGACCCAGTCTCAGTGGTGGGTTGCGCTCCGTTGGCGGGGGCCGGCGGGTGCGGCGCGGGCGGCGGCTGGTGCGGCGGCGGTGTGTTCGGCGCGCACCCACCCGCGGGGTTCTTATTACGGTCCAACACGCCGCTACCGACCTCTGCTCTGCTGCATATCTAGCGTCAAAGTCAAAGTCAAAATTACTTTATGCAGTAAAATCACAATGATAATTTAGAATCGTCTTACATACTAGGTTATTCTAAGTGCCAGTTCCACGCGACCAGAGCCTAGAAGAACAGGCAAGAAACTTACGGCCTGGTTCCTACCGTTTTTTTATATGATCCTTCTTACAAAGAAATACTATTATGTATATACTATACTATAGCGACATACAATACTTATCTTATTTGGAGCAAAAACAAACAATACAATAAACAAAATGATGATGTTTATTATTATTACTTTTATCACAGTAGTGCATGTGCAACCATGCCCAAAATAGAGACAACTAGAGAGACGGATAGTCTTTGCCCTGAAGTAGGATGATATTAGAAGAAGTAAAGATGCTACTAATGTACCTATTGCTTTATTTGTAACATCACACAAATTAAAATTTTATAAGAGGAGGCTTTTATAAGATAACCCATTAATTGAATAATTTTCTTCAGCTTGCGCGCAAAATAAAGTAAGCTGCATTTAGGATCAGCTTCTTTTCTTTCATTCACAAAATTATAGACACATTCTTGCGATACGTATAAACATGTGATACATTTTAGGGTCATGAAAACTGACCTGGCAATCTGTATTTATATCAGTCAGTTAATCGCACTTCCCCCTAACACGTAACAATAGGGCTATAACACGTCCCAGGAAACCCCTTTCATTAGATGACTCATTTCAGGTGAGTCATTTATATTAGACCTAGTTTACGAGGGCTTTTAAAACGCGCAAGACTTTAATTATTACTTTTGATTAAAATACTGATGTCATACCGATATTTTTATTTAAATATCGGTATGACATCGCTGTGTAGGTAATGTAAGAGAAATAATTGTAGAATTATAATACACAAACAGGACTCTGCTAAGTTAAAAAGCATTCAAAGAAAACAATCAACAGATAAAGCATTGATTTATAATCTAATTTATATATTTTTTTAAATGCACGCGTTTCGCTCTCATTAATGCCCTGGTTGGCCGACAGATCCATAAGTATAAAACACCTAAATACAATGACAAAAACCAATTGATTTGTTTTATCTTTGTACATTTTTGCATGGGAGTGAAGGCGTGCAATTTTAAGCCCGCTCTACACTCGCGGAGCGAAAGGCCGCGAAAGCCGCGAAACGCGAGTGTAGATGGTTTCGCGCATTCAAGTTCACGCTTCGCGCGTTCGCCGTTCGCGGCGTGAATTCACAGCGCGAATCGCGGGCGAGTGCAAAGCGGGCTTTAAAATATTTTATCTCTTTTACGCTAATGTTAAGCAATGTACTCACGGAATGCGTTGTGAGCGCTGGATGCGGCGCGTGCGGGGGGGACGAGGGCGCGGGGGCCGGTCGGGGGGGCGGCGCTTCCTCTTCTTCTATTGGCTTCGTATACTGCAAACAAACATACTCATTCATCACTAGAAAAATTGAAGTTGCGAAGATAGTAAGCGCGGAAGGATGGTTCAAAAACTTTCTTCTTAAAATTTATGAAGGCTATAATGATGCATTTCTTGGGACGTACGTAGTGTAGGCTGATCATGATCAGACTATTATTTATAATAGACGTATTAGCTATCGGACCATGCGTTAGATATATTGTTTATTTATTTCTTTGACTATAATAAAAATGGGTACAGTAGCTGAAAAGTAAAAGTGGGTAAAGCGGGTGGGGTCAACCTGTAAGTTTTCAGAAGTGGTATAGTTATACCTGGTGTATTTTGTTCTGTTCAAAACAGTACTTACAATGCTCTTAGTGCGGTCAGGCCTCGAAGGCGGCGGGGGCGGCGGCTCGGGATGCTCCGTATCTGTGGGCGTAGACGACGATGGACTGCTAGACGATACTCGCGATACAGACGAACCTGTCAACAACACCTCATCAGCATTGCTACGCGTTGCAATGCAGGGACACTTCTGATATACTGTTATACTGCGCGGTTATACTGTTGCGCTTGGCAGTCAAACTGAACTTTATGTGCATTATGAGTCGAATACTGCGAATGTCAGATCTATTCGAATTAATCCCGAGATACATTGCGCAGTAACGACGCTAAAAATGTCTTTAGAGCATACATTTACACGCATTTTAACCCGAATATATCAGATACATCGAGGCTTATATCGATATTCTGCACGTGAATGTGGGCAAAAATTAAATATCGTATGCAATTCCGTAAGTAAAATTGATATTATCCTCATTTGGGCTTATGGGATGTTATGAGACACCCTGAATTGTACTTAAACCATACGCGACAGACTCTGAAATGCTCCATTTCCTGTGTACTAGAAAATATCTAATTATGTAAGCGGAAATTTTATTGTTTCATTAAAATCAACTTTGAGAACTAAGGGAATATCTTGGCATAATTTGGGTAAGAGCCAATTTGTATATTGACGAGAGACAAATGGGCAGGAAAGAGTGGGCGAGCCCTGGTGACATAAAATCTGATATAGAATTGCAAATAATTCATCAGATAACTTGTTTTGCCAAAATATACTTCTCTAGCCAAATTGAAAAAAAAACCGAACCTGAATGCGTGGTATGCATCTGTGCTGACGTCATATATTTGGAAGGAGGGGGCTGCGTGGCTGATGCGTCATACCACTTTAGTACATCTAATACAGCTTGAGGGTTATTCTTCTGTTCCTGCTTGCTAATATTGGCTGCCATCAGCAACCGAGCCCAAGCTTCAGGCATCCCCTGTTGGACAAACACATCACATACATAAACCAGGGATATTAGTACTGACATTCTCAAATAAAAACATGCTGCTAAGCATTTTTGCAATAACATTGATCTTGCTTGTACCATAGCTGACTAATATCAAATTACAAGTACCAAGCTAACATTCTTAAAACCGATCTTCTATTGTTAGTTACAGTAAAATCTATGATTAGCACTTAATTAACTTCTCAGTTTACAATAAATTAGCATATGTATACAACATTTAATCAAAACCTAGTAAAACATGCATACAAAACTATTTTCTTTTTTTATAGAAAAAAATAATAATAATAAGAACAGATATGAAATATGTAACATTAAGAAATCATACCATTAGATTGCTTGCCAAATCTTGGCCAAGTAAAGGCATCATAGATATAAAGATCTAACATCAATAAAACAGAAATACATATGTACATTAAGTCTAAGCCGTTACTTACTGTCATAGGCAGCTTGAAACAAAAGCGGTAATACATGGAACTCCATTACGTGATACATATTTACCTACATCGCAATACACACTAACATTATAATATCTAGAGTCTTACAAATATATACTCTAGTAATCACTTCATAGTGTAAATAATGTTTTGTAGATCTCTATTAATACCATGCACCTTGTTTGATGGCTTTAAATATTTGTTTGAATAGTTTCTTCTACCTATATACCTATCATACACTATTTAAAATCATGCTTTATTAACACAGTGGACTAAAGAGATTTATAAAACCAGATGGCTAGAGTAGAATACCATAGATCTGGTTATTCAATATCAATACCACACTCAAATTCTTGAGATTCAACTCAAAATATATGATCCAATCAATGTATTTTTGAAAGCAGCTTTTAAAATAAAGCAAAGCAAAAAGCTGTTATGCCAAAGCTGAATTTTGAACTGCTATGGACTCAATATGACCTTATCTTGGAATTCTATTTAAAAAAAAACTTATTGAGATCTAGTGAATATCTGAATGTCACATACAGAACTCAAAAAAGTTCATAACTTTTAATTAATTATATCAACAGAAAATGTTTGTCAAACTCTTGGTTGTTTCTGATATTAATCATACTAGACACAGAAATATAAAAACATGTTACTTCTGTTCTAAAATTATTGATAGAGATAAAAATGGCTTACTGTGAACTCTCCTGTGATGGCATCAAATCCTACATGAACTGTATGCTCAAAATTGGTTGGATAGCTAATATTAGGCTTGTCGTTATGAGCTGTACTTTTGGACCCTTTTATTTTTGCTTTCAGTGTTTTCTTTTTCCTATCGCCAGCGTCATCGGGTTCTGGAATAAAGAAACAATTTAATAAAAGAGGTTGAAATTTGTTAATATCATAAATAATTGAGAAATAAGATATTATTAGCCACTATGGCGAAATTAAACAAAAACCAACCTAAATTATACTAAACGCTACTTTGTTGGATTGAAAATGAAGCCTTTAACCATCTCCGTTCAATATAAATGGTAAAGCTTCTCATTTGGTTTAGACCCATCGTTTGCTATTGAATAACTCAAACTATCCACTCCAACCCTTCATATGGCAAAGTAGAAGCAATAACTACACCAAAAAAAGGTGTAGGACCATAACTTTTGTATGTATTTCTATTGTTTACAAGCTCATACATATTAAGTACTGACTAAAGACTGTGAATGGTAAGCAGAATAGCAAAATAGAATACCTTTAGGTAATGGTCTCATGTCCACAGAGGCGACGGAATCAACGCGATCTGTGGCTCGGTTACTGGTGAGTCGCACAGGTGGCGCAGGAGGCTTATCTTCATCACTAGACATTGCGCCGGTTTTTTAAACAGCGAAATATTAAATCTAAAATTATAAATTCACTTATTAATAGACAGCACTTTATGCAACGAGAGCTAATAAGTATCAACATCACAGATCCATCCTACAAGTAGCTTGAGTAGAGTGAAGAAGAAACTTCGTAGAAGTCAGATAAAACGTAAAAAAAGAACATGCAGCGATAGTTTAGCATAATATGCACTCGAAGCGAGCGAACTGAAATAAAACCTAAAAGAAAACCACATTATTACTCATGGACGCGCCCCGCAAAGGTTTGCGATTGCGACAAATGATCCAGCTTGCTTGACTAACATTATTTACCTTATTTCTGAGTAATGGGAGTTTGTTGACCTATAAAAATATAGGTCTGCATCACATATCAGAGTATTATAACAGCTACGGAAGCTTTTTTATAAGAAATTGTTATTTTATTTATTCACTTCACACATGAAACGATAGCAATGAATGAGATTGATGACTAGAGCCGCCATTACGCCAATTTATTTACTATGACAATAGTGTTGTAGTGATTGAAGAGAAATAATTTGTATGCCGAAAATATTTCATTTGATTTGAGATTCAAGCATAGAACTTCTATTATATTATTAACTAATAAATAATAAAAATGAATAAGGTTTTATGTTATGGTCGCAGTTGGAATAAAACTTAAACACAGACCAATGTACAAATACACCTAGTGAAAACTATCAATAACTATGAATGTATCAAAAAACCTTCGCATCTGAGCATATTGCATCAGGTATGATGTATGCTTGAATCATGAACGAATTATTAATGTATTTAGTATTCAATTATGCAATCTACAATCATTTTGATAACATAGAAGGTAGAAACCGAGCATATTCCGATACGAACGAATGTGACCGAGAGAGAAATACCTCACTATGCCTAAATTGTTGTGACATTGACTATTGTCATCTGTTCCGTGTATGCCAATGTCACATTTTTTACTTTACTTGAGCTTCTACAGTAAATACATTCATAATCTTATTCTTCACTCTAGCATTTTTAGATTACCTGTGGTAAGTTTGGGAACGTTCCATGATGCGGGCGGTGCTGCCTACGCAGACTATGAAGTTACCCTAAAAATTGGCTCAATTCCTACTTTACATAGAGTGACCTCAGATATTCCAAGATCAAAGGTTAAAAAACAAAAGATTTATTGCATTTACCACGTTTGTTTGATATTTTTGAAATTTTCGAGATAGATATAGAGTCAAAGCGCGGTGAGACACATTTTATTTTTGGATCATTTTATTAATATGTTATGATATTTCATAAACTGACACTTTTCTCTGTACCTTATTATCTCTTTATCCCCTGACTATCGGCAAATATTTTCCGTGCTGCCGGCAACACTGAATTGAATGGATGATGATGATGACTAATGAGTGATGAGTGAATAACTAAGTAATCTGTGCAAAGCGATTTATTTTTATTTACCTTACTCAACTTTATTTTGTGCCTATCTTCAAGGATTTTGGCCGAAGATAATGTTTTAAGTTGCGAGAAAGCGGTCTTGTTCTTTCGCTAATGCTTACTCCTTGAGTGCCAATCTGCGAAAAGTATGAACTCATAGTTGTTTGCATCATGGACACTTCTCATGCGGTATGCAATACCTACAATGTTTATTATGCTTTATCCATACTGCCACGCATTCCAGATGTATGAAGGTTTAATTATTTTGTGTGCCTAAGCCGACGAGTGACCTCACTGTCTGTTCATCAGCATTCTGCAATGTTGTAAATTATTTTAAATATTTTTTTTCCTTATCGTTTTTATGTAATTTTCTCCTACCTATTAATATGAATAGTGTAAAATGTTTATAACTACAGAATCCAGAGCCTGGAGTTAAAAAAAGTCCATTTGATGACCTCACTAAAGAAGAACTTATTTCTAAATGCAAAGGTCTACTGGCTTTAGCTCAAAAAGCTAAGCTTGCTAAAACAGGTAATCATATATAAAAAATATTAATAAAAAAGTACCCAATTTGTTCCATATCAGATTTTTTTTACAAATAATTAATATCTGATATGACCTGTGATGACCTACATCACAGTGATGCTGCATATTCTGCAGACAAGCTAGTATTGATGTACTGTAGTATAATTGTGCATATTTATTTATACACTTTTGTAATAGCTAATATATTTGATCATGTAAATTTTTATAAGGTCAGTGTGGGTAAGTCCGTCTAAGCCCTAAGTCCGTCTAGTGGCAATAACTTTCGTTTTTGGATAGCTAGAGCCATATAACTCGGTTGGTAAAACAGTATCATTGAGTTTGTTCGAACTAGGGATAACAGATAATATATTATTATTATATTATTATACGAGCTACCCTCTGTGGTTTTCCCGCGGAGCTTCGATATGGGGTCCTTCAAAAGACGGGTTTATCTCCACCTGAAAGGCCGGCAGCGCACCGACAACGCCTCTGGTGTTGCAGGTGTCCATGGGCGGCGGTGACCACTTCCCATCAGGTGGCCCGCAAGCTCGTCTGCCAGCTATGGCATAAAAAAAAAAAAAAAAAAAAAAAAGATTTCGCTAACATCTTAATGTTGGAAATTGAAATTGACAACCAATTTTTTCCGCGAATTTAACTTGAAGTTGAAGTTTGACGTCTCGTCGAAAAATGAAAAAAAAGGTGTGAAATCTAAGGAGTTTTCTGAGTATCTGTGATAACGTAGGCTACTTACAGATTCGGGAATGTATATCTGGTGTCCGATTCAAAAATAACGCATTAGTTTCGTAATTATAACAAATAGAAAAAATCCAAGTTTCGAATGTTATAGTTGGGAAGTCCGTCTACTATACATAAGGCAAGTCCGTCATATGCCGGACTTGCCTTAATTCCAGATATTGTCAACCTTTTTAGTAGTTCAAATTTTATAATTATTTTATACTGTTTATTCAACTTGTAAGTATTATTCGCCTGTCTACGAAAGTGAACTCTTTTCAGGGTTAGGCTTGCCTCTGTAAAGCTAATCTATTTAAGTTTATTTTTCTGTATTTACTTTGTGTATAATAAATAATTAAGTGAAAGATGCACTGGTATGTTTACAAGAAGACTAGCACCACCTATAAGTATTCTTTCAAAGTTTATAAATTGTGAATACATATTTTGAAAGCATGGAAATATCCAAACTTTTTTTTAGTTTCTGATTTTTTATACCTGACTCATGTCGCTTGGCACATCATGTCGGACTTTGTGAACATTTATCGTTTTAACAAAGATCTGATTTAGAAAATTATCCCATACTCATTTATTTCGTACTGGCCGAAAGTGTTATAAATGTAGCTACAGATCCGGCAATAGTTTGCCACACCATTTCTAAATTCATACATTACATTATTAACGATTACTTGTTTACAAATAAAGATTCTTGTGTATTGATTTGTATGTTATTGACAAAAAAAATCGTAAGTGGGTACTTTGTGAAAATGTTTACAACCACTGAAAGTACATCATCAGCAAAGATATGCCGGACTTGCCCTTGATTTTAATAATTTTATTTTTCTTTAAAATTATACCTTATAGTCACACGTTTAAAACACATATTTCACCGGCAGCTTTTCATCATTTATCGATAAGGTTTTCATACATATTGGCTCACTAGTTACGATTTTATTGCTACTAGACGGACTTGCCTCAAACTGGTTGGGAAGTCCGTCTAAATGCCTACTTTACAAAAAACTGCTATAAATCTGAAGACAATTACAATTAACCCTACTTTTAGATAGATATAGAAAGATAAATGTAATACCAATACTTTCCGACTACTTAAAGTAACTAATAAATTTTATTTCGATTTTTAAAGTTAAATTGAAATTCAATTTAAGAAAACTATGCCGGACTTGCCCACACTGACCTTATGTAAAATTAAACATTTTCAAAAAATATTTGGTGTATTGTTTTTAACATATTTGTATTACATTCCATTTAGAATTACAAAATGAGATTGAAAGCTGTAAAACAAAATTGGATCAATATGAAACTGAAAAAAATCAAAGTCAAGAAAATAACAAAATACTCCAAGAACTTGTGGAATCCTTGACGGTGCAAAAACTGGAAACCATAACTGAAGTAGACTCTGCTAAGACTAAAATAAAAGCTCTAAGTATTCAATGTAAAAATTATGAGCATGAAATCAACAAGTTTAAAGCTGATCTGATCATAAAAGACCAGAATTTATCAGATTGTGCTCAAAAGCTCTCCGATCTTGATAGTGAACTTACTTCCTTCAAAAGACAAAACATAAGGCTTATGGAAGAGAATGAACAATTAATAACACAGCTTACAGAAATTGAAACTAAAACCGCAGAGTTTAACAACATTGGCTTGGAGCAGAGAAAACAGTTAGAACAGCTGGAACAAAATGTTCTAACGGGTGAGTAAATGCGACATAATAAATTAAATATATTAAATGCCTAGTGCATATTGTGTTCCAATCATGAATAACCATATGTATTTTCCAGATGCAGCATATAAATCTAACATTGAAGAATTGCATGGTAAAATAAAAGAACTAGAAGGTAAACTTAAGACTGTTGAAGAAGAAAACCTTAAACAAACTAATTTGAATCAAAATAAAATTAGTGAACTGATCCAATCATGCGAGTCAGAAATATCCAAGAGGGAAAAAGTTAATGTCAAATTACGGAGTTACAAAGACAAAATATTGAAATGTGCTGCTTGTATCAATCAGTTGAAAAACTCGCGATACATACTTACTCAAACAGTAAAAGAATATTCTGAAAACATTCCTAAATGGCAGGATGATATATTGAAAGCTTCAAAAGTTTTGGATGATCAAGTTAATACCTTAACAAACGGAAATGCTACACTGAATGAAAAGATTCGTGAATTAGAAGAACAACTCAGACAAGCTACGGCAGCTAAACAAGATAATGTTGATACAGTTGATAGTGCTCAAATTCAGGAGTTAAGATATGACAAAAACCAGCTTGAGTCAAAGATTACTACTTTAAAACTTGAACTTGAAGATAGTTTAAGTCATAATAAAAGAATAAAGCAAGAACATGATGAGTTGAAATTGAAATATGAAGAGCTTATAAATACTGAGTTACCATTGCATGTAACAGAAAATAAATCTTTGAAAGATAAAATAAATGATAACATTATAAAACTAGATCAATCTACTGAGAAAATCAATGAATTAAATAAGTGCATTGAAGAACTTAACACTGAACAAAACAGGTTAAATAAACTACTACAAAACAATGTTCAAAATGATGATTTCATTGAAAGTCTAACCTTTCAAATAAAGGCATTAGAAAGCGAAAAATCTACTTTAGTCAAAGAAAAATTAAATGCTAAAGATAATGTTATAGAATTAGAAAATATTAATAAAGAATTAACAGATCTAGTTGCCAATGTAAAAGCTGAACTTAAAACATTGAAAACAGAACTAGAAATAATGTCTCAGGAAAAAAATATGATAGAAAACAAACACAAAAATGAAAATGAGGGTGAAATTAACATGCTTAAATGCAAAATAATGGAACTGGAAGAGCAATTCAGCTTAATGAAAAAAGAGTATGATGACATGCAAGATATGAATAATCTACTAAAAGAAGAAGTAGAAACATACAAGTTTTCGTTAGAACAACCTAAAGATGATTCTGAACCGTCTGATTTGAATGAATCCTTGCAGACAGACATCGTCAGACTAGAAACGAAATTGAATGCTTATAAACAAGAAAATTCTTCTCTTTTGATTGAAATAAAAGAATCCCGAAACAAAATAAGAGAA
This sequence comes from Ecliptopera silaceata, assembly GCA_932527185.1. Lineage (NCBI taxonomy): Eukaryota > Metazoa > Arthropoda > Insecta > Lepidoptera > Geometridae > Ecliptopera > Ecliptopera silaceata. Next base: position 5,071,031 of record OW052193.1, on the reverse strand, counting down.
TATGATGCTCTTGTATCAGAATATGATGATGCTAAATCGAAGCTTATGAGCTACAAAAATGAGAATGCTGAATTACTTCACGAAATGAAAGAAATTAATCAAGTTTTAAAGGAGCGCGGAGAATCGATATCTAAAAAGCAAAAAGCAATAGCTGAGATGGAGAGACTTATTGAAACTTTAGAGAAAGATAGAAATAATATAAATGAGGAAAAGATCACACTACATGAAAAGGTAGAAGCTCTCGAAAAGAAGTTACTTGATGCTGCAAATAAAGCTACAGAAGGTAGTGAGGTTACAAACCAAGTCATACTAGAAAGAGATTCGGTCAAAAAAGAATTAGCTGAAAACGAAAGTGTCATAGCGTCATTGAAGGATGAGATTGAGAAGTTGAAACAATCTTCAACATCAGGTAAGTCAGTTGCTAATATTGTTAATATTGTTTTTTTATTTGAAAATCACATAACATATAACACTTTTAGCTGCAGTAGACTTGCCAAATGAAGACATGTCTACATCAACTATATCTAAGGTTGAAGAGGTATCGCGAATGAGAGATCTAGATGAAACATTTGAGGAAAAGTAAGTTGTATTTTTTACCTTACTTTGTAATGATTATTCTGATTTATTAATCAACTTGATATGTTCACCAGGTATACTAAGCTGAGGATATTTGCATTAAAACTCAAAAAGAAATTAAATGAAACAACAACTCTTCTTCAAAATACAGAACAAGATAAAGCGAAATTACAGAAAATGCTGAGCGAAAATGAAGTCAAGTTGTCTGTGTCTGATAACGAAGCAGCCAAAAATGATACTATTACAAATGATTCGTCGGAAGTTACTGAACTTAAAGCCAAAATAAACGCCCTTACAGAAGCATCTGAAAAAATATCAACGGAGTTAGAAAAAGTCAAAGGTGAGTACTTTATAATGTTGATCTATTTATCGACCGATCGAGCGAATAGTCTCAGTTTCGACATCAGGCAAATATGCTTTTGTCCTGCCTACAAGTCGAAAAAAATGCGACTTGTAGACATTTTTTTCAACGGTTTCAACGAAATTTGGTACACATGTCCTTAGATTTAATTAAAATATTTTGTCGAGCGCGGTTTTTGATTGGGGGGAATTTTACTTTGTAGCTTTATTTATTTATCAACGGATTTCAAATTTGAGAGGCACTAAGAACTTCATTCACGAAATGTTCCTAATGATTGGCATGGCATGGTTATAAACGCTCGCGAGGACTGCTGTTCTTACATAACCACTGGTTTAGATGCTTCAACCAGGAATCAATTACAAGCACTGCAATAAACAAATAGGGTGGACTTCAAGTTATACTTAAATGTTCATTTGTTTTCAGCTGAATTAAACTCAAAGAATCAAGAGTTGGCTTCTGAAGTTGAAGCTCACAAAGTCACAAAAGATAGTTTAGATAAAGCTAAGAAAGATGTGAAGAAGAAAAATGTATTGAGTCTTGAAATAGAGGATTACGAAAGATCCTTGAAGGAGCTCACCACTAAAATGGAGGAGAAAAAGAAAAAGATGGTGCAGGTACGGAGTCTTAAACAATTATTTAAAAATTGATAATCATCTAATATGTACATTCAAAAATTTAGTATTGTAAATAATGTTTAGACATGTCCAATTTTCATTTCAGATGGAGTCAACTATCGACACCCAAGAAGGTACAATAACAGCAATGAAGACTCAGATAAAGCTTCTTGAAGAACAAATAAAAACAGAAGAAACACAAAACAGGTTAACAAAAGAAGAGTTGCAGAACATTATAGAGGAAGGGAAAGAAAAGGACAGAGTTATTCAAGATAAAAACGCTATCATATCCAAATTCGAACAGGAACTTGAAGATGAAAAGAGGAAGAATGAAGAAGCTGATTTAGAAATGACAACTTTGATGAGCGATAAAGAGAAAGTCATTATGATCTTAGGCGAAGAGAAAGCAGAGTTAAATAACAAAGCTAAGAGACTAGAGTTCAGATGTGCTGAGCTTAATGAACAATTGAAGCTTGTTAATATGGAGCTCGCTGATATGAAAACTGAATACACTAGCTACAAGGTAAAGTGTTTGTCTGCATTACAATTTGTTCTAGGGTTTATGCATAAACAAATGATTTGTTACCAAATCTTATTATGGAAATGGTAGGTCATTTTATAAAGATCGTAATTCAGTACAGGACGTCACTGGATACCGAGTATTATTATACTTTAGCCCCGAATAAAATACTGAATCTTTTATTTACGAGAATTGTTGGAATGGGTTATTTTTATTCTACACTCAATTTTCCGAATAATTGAGTGTAAAATGAAAATACCATAATAAATTCCGACCTGCAAAAGATATTGCACATACAAGATTTGTTTCATGCTTTATAATTTAAAATCAATGGTTTCCAGGTAAGGGCGCAAGCAGTATTACGTCAAAACCAAACGGTAGACCATAGCCAAGAGGAGCAGCTGAAAGAAGAAACAGCCGCGCTCAGAACTCAAATAGAGTCACTCACCTTGAAACTATCCACTGCACAGTAAGTATTTCTAACACTTATTATATCACTTAATACTAGTCAACACTGCTATTATTATATCATCAAAAAACACACAAAACTACTTCATTTCTTCCGTTAAAAAGTTGATAACTTAGGGTCACATAGTGGTCTGTGACACTAATGAGGTATTTTTTCGATATCTGTATCAAAAGTTCAGTCCATTGATACACTCGTTCTATGTTTTATTTACTTCAACTATTTTAGTCACAGTGGTAGACGAAAGCTAACCATTGAAATGTATTTCTGTTAGTTTATTGCGGAAATTGTGGATTAGGTAGAATTTTATGACGTCAAGAAATTTGTTTGTGTACCTGATACCTCAATCGATAGTAGTTCGAACCACACACTAAGTCGAGTTAACTCGATTTGTTTACAGAAGAAATCATTTTTCTCTAAACAAAGCTTATCTTCGAAACAAATTTTCAACCTAAAAGTAAAGACTGGTGATTTAACTAAATAAAAAGAAGCAAGCATCTGTTAAAAAAAGGGTGTAATTTTAGGGAGCAGTGTTCAGAACAAAGTACAGAAGCAGAGTCCGCTAGAAGGCGCGCTTCGGAAGCGTCTAGCGAAGCGATCCGCGCGCAGCAAAGGACGGCGCGGTTACATGCTGACCTCACGCGATTGTCGCAGCAACTCGAGTCGGAAAGAACGCAGAATAAACTACAAGTAGGTTTTATTCGAGCTCTAGAGAAAATGGAACGCAGTTAGAACGCTTTGTCTAAAGATAGAATAAACTACAAAGTAGGTTTTATTCAAGCTCTAGAGGAAATGGAACGCAGTCGACAAACTTTGTGTAAAGTTCTTACGGGGGGTTATTGCCATTTAGTACATTCCTTTGTTATGCAAATACATATTCTAATTTATATCTAGTTCGTACACTAGTAGTACTATTATTTTATTCTGTGACAAAATACAAATAAATACAGGCAAAAAAAAACATTTGCATCAAATTAGGTTTATTTCTCTCCGTCATTCGATTCTAAGAAATTCTTTTACAAAAGTATGGACATGGTTAAAAATAATTAGTTTTTTTACTATCCCTTCCTCAGGTATCCACCCTAACCCAATGCTACAAAACGCAGATCAGTGATCTCGAATCCAAACTTCAAAGAGAGACGGAACTACTCAAGAAGCAGTTAGCAGCGGCATTGGAAAGCGCTCAGGTCGGCAAGGTAGCGCTAGACGATTCGCACCAGAACCCATACATGTTGCCTGTTATACCGAAAGATGATAGCGACGGAGAGATGGATATCAATGTTTCTATGATACCCAGGGAGGAAGGAGAGGTTAGTATTCATTATTATTAGAGTTCGACCGAAACTGGTTTTCCGGCCGAAACCGACACCGTTCGGCCGTGGCTTCAGTTTCGGCGGAAACTTAGGCAGAAACTTGAATTTTGGTCAAAACTCGGCCGAAACCGAAATTTCGGTCAGACACTAATTATTATGATATACACACGTTTCATATATTTTTTTTTCAACCTGTAACCCATTTCTGGGCAAAGGTCTACTCCCTATATTTCAATTTATTCCTAAAAACATGTTTGTTTTTTATTTTTTACGACATTTTGTCATTCTTCTAAACAATACAAAACTACACCCAATAGACGGCACTGTTACCTAAAGACAGATAATTTCAAAATTGCATAAGTGAAGATATCACGGCGCTGTAAAGTCGTCATAATTTAGTCCTTTATCCACTAACTCTATTGTTAATGGTGTTTTGCTCGGAAGGTTTGTTATCGAAGTGTTAAGAATTCATAAATGAATTATTATACTCATTAATTATGCACATCATGTACCATACACCAACTGAATCAATACTAGATCAATGAAATGTATACAAACATTTTTATTACAACATGCAAACAACGAAGTACACAGATCCACTTCATTACCTTAATCAAACATATTATGAACATAAAGAAATACCTGGAAATTATAAAATACATGATTTTCACCACCTAATAATTTCTCATTTTGGGAAATATATTTTTTGTGATCCAATCAAACCTTTTTTTTCTAGACTCTACTGAACTAGAACTAACTGCAACTATCTAATAAGTATAGGATATAAAACTTGAAACTATCACGGTTTTGAACATAGAATATAAAATTCTACTCGACCCGTGATCATGGCGCAAATGCCGAAATATCGGGAAATAATCAAACTCACAAATCATGGTATACATCCCGTTTATAAAGAAAACTAAGTATTGAAAACCTATCCTAGGTTGTCGATCGTATTAATATTCTAGTCAGTATAGTATCACAAACTCACAAATCATGGTAAACATCCCGTTTATAAAGAAAACTTTAACCTAAAAAAGAAAACCTTACCTATAGGATAGGTTATCAATCCTATTAATATTCTAGTAAGTATCATAATAAAAGTTTCATAGTCATGTAATATACCCAGGGTTCAGAATCAGCGCCGTCACCGCCGCCGTCGAAGCCATACCTCACCAGCTCGGGCCGCAGCAGATCTCCGGTGCCACTCGAGAGACTGTTAGAAGAAGGGGTTCCAGAAGATGAGTTACTTGACACATCTTCATTGGCGCTCACTTCCGATCAGGAAATAGGCGAGTTGAAGCGAAGACTTACGGCGCAACAGCAAAGGTAAAATACGTGTAAAATGTATTGTTAATTACAATATGCATTTTAAAAACAAAAATACATACAGGTAAATAAATCACGGACATTACATGTATGGATGTAATTATTCTTAGCAATCTAGTTCCCATAAAGGCGTTACATATAGCTTTGGCCGTACGGCCAAACTAAGCTTAAACTAAGCAAAGCTGTACAGCTTTGCTTAGTTTAGGACTAGAGCGCGATGTGTTAAATGTTCATGAATATTTATTTATTCTTTAACAAAAAAAAGTATATTCAGACTGATACTAGATGATGCTGTGTGAAATGTTTGAAAATATACATTTCATTTTCTTTTTCACATTTCTTGTTGCAAATCAATCTAGACTCAGAGGTGCTCAGAGTAACACATATGTATAATATTTACACTGTTGTACTGTTTAGTAGTACTAGAGACAAGGCGCGTAATTACGCATGTGTTCCTATCGCTACCAATACGACTACCAGTAGTACTTTCAGTAATATTACCCGTAGTACTACCAATAGTACTTTCAGTAATATTACCAGTAGTACTACCAGTGCTATATTAAGTTGTTTGTCAACAGGGTGAAACACGTGACCGTGTTGCTTTCTGAATCGGAGCGAGAATGCGCGCGAATGGCGCAGCTCAGTGAACTACTGAAAGCGGAGCTCCGGCGAGTCAGGGGCACCTCACATAATGCACACAACGCAGAGTACATGAAGAATGTTACACTAAAGGTATATAACATCAGATTAGATTTTTTTACCGACTTGAGCTTCTCAATTCGATTGTATGTTTCGAACGCAAAACGCTTCGATAGCGTGATGAGAAGTCGACAAAACGGTGCAGTGACATCTAGTTAAAAAATGTGTCACGATTGAAGTAGGTCTTGTTCATTTTTGCAAAAAATATAATGCATTCGTAGCCTTCTATCTGTTGCTGATAGAGTAGAAATTTTCACAGATGATTATTTCTGCTTATAACAACAAATACTAAAAACCAGAATAAAATCATGGTTTCCGTACCAACCGTCTCTATATGCGCGAGTGCGACTTGCACTTGGCCTATTTTTTATATCTCGGGTGGGTTTTTTTTATGTCTCTATTACCTTGTTTTTTTTCTTTACTCTTCTGTAAATACATTTATCATAAATAATATATTGTTAACAGTTCCTAACTCTACCGCCGGGAGATGAACGTGGCAGACTCGTGCCGGTTCTACAGAAGATTCTTACACTCACACACGATGAGACGCAAAAAATAAACGCCATTGCTAAAGGTAAGTAATTCTTCACTAATTTTTTTTTTAATTTAAGACAAAAATTGACCGCAATCTCCCCTGATGTTAAGTGATGTTCGTAGTTCGTAGCGATGAATTTGAAATGAAATGAAATATGTTATTGGAACCAACCATCTGTTACAGTAGGTATACTTATTATGTGGTTTAGTATTTACAATAGCATGTTACCTTGGTAAAACATAAAAAATGTCGCCAATATTTTAATGAATTCAGATATATTAATATACTAACATTATACATACTAGTAAATATTTAAATGTATAGACTCCCTCTCATTGTATAAAACTTTCAATATAAATAGTTTATCGATAGGAGACAAACAGGATGCCGACGCAGAGGAAGTGTTTGTATTTTTGGCACTTTTGAAGATTAATTGATAAGATAAGATCTCGATTAAATGTCGCATAGAGATATAATCGCATTCTGAAGATATTAAAGTACTTTACCCGCCAAATGTTCAATTCCAATAAATTCTAATGTCAAAGTCAAAGTCAAACATTACTTTATTCAGTAAAATCACAAGGATCATTTAGAATCGTCTTACATACTAGGTGATTCTAGGTGCCAGTTCCACGCGACCAGAGCCTAGAAGAACGGGCAAGAAACTTACGGCCTGGTTCCTACTGTTTTTTTATATGATCCTTCTTACAAAGAATTACAATTAAACTAAATTAAGTACTGAAGTTTCAGTGCGGTGTCAATTTAACTTAGTAATGATACACTAATGAGTCAAAAAAAAGAAGTATAATAATTTAAATAATATTTTTTTTACAGGTTTAGATCCGAATCCAAAAGGCTGGGGAAGTTACTTACCATGGCCAGGGGGAAGCAAGTAGGTAGATTTTATATGAAAAATGGTATTATAATAATGTATGGTGCGCAAGGTGTCCGAGAATACCGTAGTATCTTTGCTTAGTTTTAAACTAGATGGCGTTGTGCGCTATTACCATGAATATTTATATGTTGTTCAATATTCATTTTAATCAAAGATTCTCTTTGTTCACATAATGAAGACATTTTTTGCTGATATCGATAGTAGGTACAATATTTAATCGTGGTTACGTCACATAATCTTGAAAATAAAATGATAAATAACTGTCTGTATTTGTGAAAAACTATAAAATACTTATTAAAGATTATCTGTGATTGTAATTTTGGCAAATCCTTAAAATAAGATAATATTTAATGCATTTTTTGTTACTTTACCGGCGGTATAATACGATTGATTGCAAAATAGATTAATAATGATTATAAGCTATGGAAAGATTGAGATTTTTGTTATCAATTGTAATTAGTTGATACTAGCATTATGACGATATTTGCTAATGGACTATTCCTCGAAGTGCCCTCTTGAGTTCTTAATAGTTATTTGTATTATAATAAATATTTAAATCAACTGAAACTAGTGCATTCATGTATGAACTTAATAAATATCTATGATATATACATTATTATTATAAAATAGAATATAATCTAATTTATTATTGAAATGAGTTTTATTACAATTTATCTTTAGAATAAACGATAGTTAAATAATTTTATACATTTGAAACAAGTTGAACTGAAAAAATAATAAATAAGATGATGAAGAGAAAAGGATAAATAAGATGTAATTACTGGTCAATGGGATCTTATTGCTTAGTGAGAGCGTACACCGACAACAAAATGTATTCTAAAGATACTAGATTACAAGATACTAGACTATAAATTGGATATCTTTAAATATAGGTATCGGGTAGAAAGTGATTTAAAATAAACTATCTTACTGCAGTTTTGTTGACGGTGTGCGCTCATCCATAATGTCTAAATTATGGATGCTTAGTTAAATAATACATGTTTATTGGCAGTGGCAACCACAAAATATATTGGCATAGACTTGCTTCATCATAAAATCGCATAAAAATATGCGGAACCACATTTTCTTGACATTGAGTTCACAACACTTACACGCGACATTAAACTAAGCTTCACTTGCTAAATACTCGATATGTTGCTGTATGTAAGTAAATGTGATAATCGTATCGGCAGCTAAGCACTGCGCGGTTATGAAGCAATGTTCGATGGACGAACATGCGTTGGTGCGCCGTGTGACTCGAATACGTTAAGTTTACGTATCGTGTCACTGTAATGTGTGCCGTGTGAACTCGACTGAGAATCATTTTTTGGTCTAATGAGTGCCATGAGGTTTTGTTTACATAGGATCTGCTGCACACTCGGTCGATCTAAACACATTTTTTAAGAGCACAATGGGCGCTGAATTTTATTATGAAAATATATAACTAGCAAATGTAGGTAAATAACTAAATTAACTTCAAAAGAGGTTTATAAAACACAAAAAGAAGGTCGTATATCTTTTATTATACGATAGGTATAGTGTGGAGTTGAATAATTAATATTTATTAAAACTCGTTTCAAACTTTGTAAGCTTCACCTTTATCTTCCTAAAACAGGTTTACCATAATAATGTTATGAAGCCATATTTTCTTTTAACACAAATGTATATCTTTTGCGATATATTTGAATAATAACTAGCTTTCTTACAGTCATTATAGAATCCTAATTTATTTTTGGTCTACATTTTTATGCATAACATTACTGAAACCACGCATCATATTTTTTTCATATTTTGTAAGATAAAGTTTCATTGGCCCAAAAAAAAAACGTTTTATTGGTTTACCATAGACAAAAACATAAAAAAAAATAAGTACAGTGAATTAAAAAAAAACCTCTATAAGTTGAAGGTTTTAATTAGGTTACAGTTTAACATTCCAATTTCATACAAAACACTAGGCTTAGATCTTACATAGTTATGTAGGTACTTTTGGTACTAACGTACCTATATGCAATAGGTGTATAGCCAATGCCTTTATAATAAAACCATATTGTCCTACCATAGTATTAATTTATAAGTATGTTCATTGTGTTGCTTAGTTTTATTTAAGTAAGTACTTAACTATAACTATTCAATAAATGTTTATGAAAATGATAGTACAATTTTTTTTTCATTAACTATGTTAATGCATTTGTAGGGATTTTTTTAAGGTAGGTACGTAAATCGTACAACTAGTAAACCTATAGATCTACGACCTAAAGCTTAAAAATGTCATTTTTTTTTAATTACGAAGTAACAAACTACGATTAGATAATGAAAGGAAAACATAATAATCTCTTATTTCTCTGTAATTAATCCACATTTATCCGTTTAGTGCACATAGTAGGTACATAAAGCCTTTTTTAATCTTTAACTTCGTCTCGTTTGAAAGCGACTTTAGCGTTCGCTCTTCAAGGGCAAGCAGAAAAAAGTCCTGATATGTTGGTGACTGGCAGGAATAACATTTTGAAAGTCTGAAAAAGAAAGAAATAATAACATCCGTTTCACGTTTGTGTATCATGCGAGTGTCTTATAGTTATACAACCACAGCAATTTTGTATTAGACAAAAAACAAAAGATTAATTTACTTGTAAAAATACAAAGTTATTTTCTTTCTCTATAATATTATCGATATTTATTACACATTTTGATAATAAACATAAAAGAAATCGTTTTGACCTTATTGATTGCATTTCCCGGGCAAGCCACTCACGGCGCATGTGCGAAGAAAAGCTACTTAGAAAATTTGTGATCCGCGGTGCAACTGGAAGGTGAGTTTTTATGATTATACTAAAATAACTACACCAGATTTCCCTAAAATTTATCCGTCTATGCAATACGTTTCTTTTGATATATGTATTTCAGGAGTGCTTTGTATAAAACCATTTATCAGTAAGATAGTATGCATCGGCATCCATCTCAGAGAAAGCCTAGAACAAACCGGCGTGAACATTTCGGAAATTACGCAATTTGTTTCTTAATATTTTGATAACCTCTTCAAAGCTAGTTTTGCATGTGGTTTTATTAGAGTGACTCATTTCCCTATGTTCTGTGAAAAAAATTGCATAGATAACTTATGATTCGCATTTGTTAGCGCAGCGATGCATTTCATGTCTAGCAAGTTAACCCTCCCTTAAGTTATTTTGTTATTTACTAAATTTCCATTTTCTAACCTTGAAATTTTATTTTCCGTTGTATTTCCTAAATTAAAAGCACGTCATTAAACTTTGTCATTGTCAATTTGTTTTAAATGTCACTATGACGAGTATGCGTCTAACGAAGCGCGTACTTCATTTAAGTATTTGTTATTAAGTCGCTTGTTAGTCTTGAGTATCTTTGCTACAATGTCAATGTATGCCACTATAAATGATGCTGTAGGTAGAACATGCACAAGATGGACGCTGAAAGACAGAAGCCCATGTGTTTTCTCTGTAGAGCCGGCACGTTGTGCGACATGCGATTATTCTAATTCTGAAACATAGCTTTACTAACACATCTACTTAGAGCTGATGCAGCCGGCTGTATAGATCACTGTTGCTTTATTTAGATCGAATACATTCACTTACTCTTTGTTTTGTAATAAACATTCACTGCGCATTATTTTCAGTAGTACGGTACTTTACGTAAGGACTATGTGAGTTTCAGTTAATACATTGCAGATTGGTGCATATGTGTATTATATCGATAACATTAGGTGTGCCTAGGTAAATTACTAAGTTTTTCAGCTAAATCTAAGAACGACAGGTAGGTACTTAAGTTTAGATACTTAAAGCTAGTCTAGTCTCTGCAGTGAATGTAGGTGCCGGAACGTTAGCTTGGTTATCTCCCCACCGATCAATAACCCTGTGCACTTTTGACCTTTGAGGTGGCATTTGGAGATGCAATTCTAACAACTTTGCCCTTTTGCGCGAAGTCTGAAATGTAGGTAAGTATTTGGAGTTTCGTAATAGGTAAAGTTTCACGTTTTTGGGATCTGGAAATGATCTATCGTTACAAATATGTTTTGATTGAAAGGTGGCAGGCGTATCTACTAAGTGTGAATAGTCTATATTTGGAGAGGCAGGCTCGCTCTGTATCGATGTCCCGGACCTCTGCGATGCGCACGCTCGGAAAAGCGACTTCTTACGAAAATATTAGAGCACAATTCAGTTCTATATTCGATTCAGGTGTAGAAAGTGTCACATAAATTTACCTAAACAATAAGTGAAGGTGCAGTTTGTTTTAATTTTAAAACTTATATTCTTTTGCAAATATGGTTTTAAGAAGATAGAAAAAATAAGAAACACAAAGACAAGATCCTTAGTCAATAGAACGTAAAACAGCTAGGTATTACAAATAATAATAATAAACTCAGTATTGATTTAGGTTAAATAAGACCTATGTTGTTTCTATACTTTGCGATTTGATTCAATGCACAACTTTCTTTAAATCTTTATAGACCAGGTAAAATCGAATGAAAGCTTCAATCACCAAGTTACCTAACAATTTATTTGCTCTTAGATATAGTTAACTTCGATTTGCTTCGCACTTGACTTCACAATATGGGTAAAGAAAAGACTCATATCAACATTGTGGTGATTGGGCACGTGGACTCGGGCAAGTCCACGACCACCGGTCACTTGATCTACAAATGCGGCGGTATTGACAAACGTACTATTGAAAAATTCGAGAAAGAAGCCCAAGAGATGGGCAAAGGATCCTTCAAATATGCATGGGTACGTACTCTCATTCTAGGCAATATAGGTTTCGTAAATTGTTATAAAGTTTTATGAATTCGTAGGTGCTCGACAAGTTAAAAGCAGAACGTGAGCGCGGTATTACGATAGACATAGCCTTGTGGAAGTTTGAAACTGCGAAATACTATGTCACCATCATCGATGCTCCTGGACACAGGGACTTCATCAAGAACATGATTACAGGAACATCTCAGGTAATAATATCTTTATAGAAGTTCGTAGAAACGGGTTTTAGACGAACTTTGAAATCTTGTCAAATGTCACTTCACTAGATAACCTTTAGCTTAAACAGTTTTGACCTTTTGCTTAGGTGACCTTGATCTTTATTTTTCCAGTTTTCTGCTTAGTATGTTTATCACGGTTTGTTTTGGCTACGTTATGTCACGTAAAGCATATTTAAACATACCTACATAGGTAATTGCTGAATGTGGCTATTATCTACCTATAGGTGGTAAATTTGTTCTAACTAAAACCAAACTAAGCATACGAAAGTACCTAGGTTTTCTTTTAAACTAAAGATTTACGAATTTTCGTAAGTTGCATGTTGCATTACCTACTTCGCGATATTTCTGCACTTTCCACATCATACTTATCATGTATCTTGTCATCTGTTCTTGACTGATAGTTTCAAAAGCTAGAGTATTCCAGATTCTCTTGTAAATTAAGTTACTATGAAGTCTTTCTCATCTTAAATGATGGTGGTTGGTCAGGCCGACTGCGCCGTGTTAATAGTAGCCGCTGGCACCGGAGAGTTCGAGGCAGGCATCAGTAAGAATGGACAGACGCGCGAGCATGCCTTGCTCGCCTTCACGCTCGGCGTCAAACAGCTGGTCGTGGGCGTCAACAAGATGGACTCCACAGAACCACCCTACCACGAAGCACGCTACGAGGAGATCAAAAAGGAGGTGTCATCTTACATCAAGAAAATCGGTAAGCGCCACAACACAAGCAAACATTACGCGCTGTAAAGTGTGAATTGATATTAAAAATTTTCGTAACTACCTTTTTAGGTCAGAGCTGCATTGTAATAGCATTCTAATTATATAGATACCGACGCCAATTTATTATGATGTCATGATGGATTACGAAATCTTTGCTTGCAAAATCCTAGCAGGTTTATAATGAAAGCTATTACAAAAGTTATTTGAATATTTTTAAATTGCTAACCTACACCATTCTTTTCGGGGTGACCTTGAGATACCGCAGTCTCGAATCAATAATAATGTAGGTAAATGTCTCGTGCAGGTTACAATCCGGCGACGGTGGCTTTCGTGCCTATCTCTGGCTGGCACGGAGACAATATGCTTGAGCCCTCTGAAAAGATGCCGTGGTTCAAGGGATGGACCATCGAGCGCAAGGAAGGCAAGACTGAGGGCAAATGCCTTATTGAGGTGAGGCTTTTGCATTTCAGGACATAATCTACATCAAAATCAATACAATCTTGCTATCATCATACATTTCCTGTTACACATAAGCTCTTCCTGCTCATATATAAAGAAATAAACAAGCCTAATCTAAATTATTTATACAAGCGTCAATACTGCGTTTGTACAGGAAAAGTAACTAGTTCTAGTTCTTTAGTAAAAGGGCAATTATTACAAGATAACTAGTTACTTAATAGTCTTGCCGCTGTTAACTTGATTAATAAAATTGTGTGTGAGCTATTATTAAACAGCTCTACTAAAGAGAATGTGAAACCGCTAATCGAGGTTTCAAATATCAAGGCTAAGCATAAATATGTAGAAGCACCGAAAACGAGTTTGGATTCTGATTGATATTGCAGACATAAATTTGCCTTCGTTAAACTGTTATGTTTATGAAGATTATGAAATTTTATGGCACCAAACCAATCTATTGACGATTAAAATACATGTGTGTGACATATGACATATGTATTAAAACACATGTTTCACAATAATAAGGTTCAAAAACGTCACAGCGCTCTTATTACAGACTTAAATAAAAAAAAATGGTTGTCTGTAAAGTCGGTTAACTGACGATAGTTGAACGTGACAACGAACTCAAAGGCCGATTGTGCTTCTTTGTCGCTCGTTCCGCGCTTTTGCTTGCACTTCAAGCCTTACATGGAACGCCTCAGAGCGAGGTAACGCCGCATGAGTCATGTTTTTTCGTGCGTGCAGCCGGCTCTATCGAATTATAAGACGTTGTCACGTCAATATTTCTTGGAACAGATTAATCTGACATGGTACAATATGTTGCATAGGCCCTAGACGCGATACAGCCCCCGTCCAGACCCACGGAGAAGCCCCTACGCCTGCCTCTGCAGGACGTGTACAAGATAGGAGGCATCGGCACGGTGCCCGTAGGACGCGTCGAAACCGGCGTGCTGAAGCCAGGTAGGTACCTTATACAGTAGGTCTACCATAAGTTTTTACTATACTATATTTACTATACTCGCTAGCGATGTATGAAGATTTGTACAGCGCCTCTAGCGGATAGTTGGGTACTAAAATTCTTCATACTAATATTGACGTAACTACTGTAGTAAAGTCAGGCGATTTTACTGTGACAGCTCATGGTAGAAGTACAATATGCTATAATTATGTATAAAGTCAAGTCAAAAATTAATACCTGCACAAGGGATGACTTCATCAATAGTACAGACAAGGGGATAAATGTGGCAAGGTTCTACATGAACTACGTTTGAAATTTTTGTTGTGTTCATTGACACGAAGAAGAAGAGTCAAAAAATATTCAATAAAATCACAAGGATCATTTAGAATCGTCTTACATACCTACTAGGTGATTCTAAGTGCCAGTTCCACGCGACCAGAGCCTAGAAGAACGGGCATGAAACTTACGGCCTGGTTCCTACCGTTTTTTTATATGATCCTTCTTACAAAGAATTACAATTAAACTAAATTAAATACTGAAGTTCCAGTGGGCATACATCCATTAACAAACATACATCCACCCATACAACCCTTCGCATTTATAATATTAAGTAGGATATCTGTGTATTATAATATGTATATAAACGGGGCAAATACCCACAGGTATGGTGGTAGTGTTTGCCCCGGCCGCCATCACCACTGAAGTGAAGTCTGTGGAGATGCATCACGAAGCTTTGCAGGAGGCCATGCCGGGAGACAATGTTGGATTCAACGTCAAGGTAAGCTATCTGATGGAAAAGATTGATCATCATTATTATCATCTTCCTACCCTTGTCCCACATTATGTGGGGTCGGTACAACACGTCCTCTTCTTCCACTCTCCTCTATCAGACGTCATCTCAATGGAAAAGGTTGATATTATGTATTAAATGTAATATAATAAAAAATAAATAAGAAGTCTATTAAGAAACCTGTTCTAAATTAACAAATTTTCTCAAAATGCGGTCTTATCGCGATTTCTCCCAGACAACTTTGCGGGGTCTAAAAACTAATGCAAAATATTTTGGGTTTGCTTTTGATTGGTACCTACAGATTTGGTTCTTTTGACTTATCTAGTTTGCAACTGTCTACAAATAGCGAAACTGATTCTAAGTATTTTATAAACATGTATGTATATTTTGTTAATACCTACTGTAGGTGATTGTCGTAAGTTTGTTTGTGAATAAATGTCTGTGGCGGTTTTGATCGTCTGAGTCTGTATTCCTAAGTTACCTAAGTACCTACAGCTACAGATGTATTTATAAATTAGGTATACTTACCTATTATAATAAATTGCAAAAATTTTCTTGATTGTTTGTTTTTTTTTATCAGAACGTGTCTGTGAAAGAGTTGCGTCGTGGATATGTGGCTGGAGACTCGAAGAATGCTCCGCCAAGAGGAGCTTCTGATTTTACTGCTCAAGTGAGTATTAGTACCTTTCTAATATAATGCTAGCTCTTCGTTTCGATATTCCCCGTTGTTAGATGTGTTTGGCCCAAAAACGGGCCACGTCAATGGTCCCTGCCTTCTTTAGCTAGTTAGTACATACCTACATCAAGCTACAGTGTCATTGAGAGTGAGACGAACCACATTGAGTTATTTGCTAACAATGTGCGGTTCACGCATCGAAGTTATCATGATCAAAGAAATGCTTTAAATAACTTTAAATACCTATCTAGAGATGAACCATTCATACACGTGCTTCTACCTCAGGTATACATACCCCTAGGTATGCAAAAATAGTGTAGGTACAGATAATAATAAATTTATTTTTTTGTCATTGGTTGTTCAAGTGTCTTGACATATTACTGGAATGGCAGGATCTTTGATAGGTCTACTAGTGCTTTAAAAGGTTAAAAGTCGAACGAGCATTGCATTTTTAAAATAGTTTTATCTCTAACTTATTTTAAATACGGGCGCTCTTAGTACTTGTGGTATAATAAAACCGGAAAGAAGTTTTAGTTTCCATGTTTATTTAATAGTACTAAAAACAAGATTGACAAGTAGTTTGCAAAAATTTTCCAATTACGGACTTTTGTCATTGGATATCGAATTATAATTCCAGTCCTTTGGAATGCACGAGTTAATGTACTGGAAATTAGATTTGCCTAGACAATTATTTATTGAGAAATCGCCACGACGTTTTACCTATACAATGAACTTTATTGGCGCTCTGAAAATGGAACGGTACATTACATTTACACCAGGGCGCGAGCACAATTTGTTTGTTTTATTTTGTACATTGTAGTCGAACATTTCGAAGAGTTAAAATGCCAAAACTTCAATTCGACCCGCGATCATGGTGCATGCAACTGTGCCAAAATATCGGGAAATAAAATAATCTAACTCACAAATCATTGTAAATATCCCGTTTATAATGAAAATTATGTTCAAACCGCGATACTCAGTTTTAAATATTACCTATAAAGTAAAGCGTTGCCGGTTCTAATCCACCTCTAGAAGAGTAGTTTATAAATTTTAGGATTAGTCCACTCCAAAATTGATTGTATAATCTCTTTAATTAAATCAGTACAGGACAGCTTAGCCGTTTATTTTTGTGCGGAATAAGTAGTATTACTACTTATAGTTTAAAGAACGCATTACTACTATGATAAAAATGTTATCTGGATTCTCTATTTCCTGCTAATGTATTGTTTCAAAATAACTGCTTATCTAAAACCTTGAAAAATTCATACGCTAGTTTAGTGCTAAGGTACATAATTAGTGTACCTACCATGAGATTATATTGTTATCAAACGCAATCAGATGCAAACGGATGGAACCGATTAACCGATTGCATACTTACGACAATATCTAGGAACTGATTTATTTAAGTCCTTACCGACTGTACAATTATATTTGATTTATTGTATTCGATATAGTCTAAGATCCGGCTGCAGGATGACTTCGCTCATCTGTTTTTTGCTTAAAACCGATTTTTTATGTATATTTATAATTAGGAGAATATATATTTATCAGGTTGCCAAGCAAAATTTGGCCGCATGTATGTTTCATTAAATTATTTTTAATTGGTTTCTGGGAAAACATTTCGTTCACTTGTTTTTTAAATAAAATAACGTCTACATCATAGCAATTTATATGAAGATTCAAAAAAATCACGGCTGCCGTTGCGCACTTGGCCGCACCTCTTTGCAGCCAGGTGTAAACAGGTATGATTTCGATACATTTATACGTTCATAACGTTTATTTATAAATTATACATCAAATTAGAGCTATTTTTTTTCTATTTATTACCATATATGGGTGCCTAATTAAATCTAGCCGCAAATAAGGGGTGCTGGCTTTTAAAAATTATAAATATCTAAGGTAGAGTGAAAGAGAGTTAGCGCGTAACATCATTTGTCAGAAGAGGATAGCGATTGCCGGCTGTGCTACGCTTTTAAGCCATTGCGCATGCGTCGAATGTTAGTGTTCTCAACCACCGAGGAGTAATATACGACTTAATAAATAATCCAAAAAATATGTCTTCCTTTTCAAAATGATAAATTTAAAAATTACAAAAAAAAATGTATAAATGTATTTATTATTGTATTAATATTGATTTAATATAATTAATATTGATTTAAAAAGTACAAAAATGAAACCTTAATTACCCAAATTACATAAGTCACCTTGACTTAAGTAAAAGAAAATTTTATTGTGAAAGTACTATTTGAAAATTTTAGTAGATTTTATTCAAGGATTTAATCGTTTGTTACATGTTAATTAAACATTTAAGAAAATTAAAAAAAAAATAATTAAGGTCAGTGTGTGGGCAAGTCCGGCATAGTTTTCTTAAATTTAATTTCAATTTAACTTTAAAAATCTAAATAAATTTTATTAGTTACTTTAAGTAGTCGGAAAATATTGGTATTACATTTATCTTTCTATATCTATCTTAAAGTAGGGTTAATTGTAATTGTCTTAAGATTTATAGTATTTTTTTGTAAAGTAGGCATTTAGACGGACTTCCCAACCAGTTTGAGGTAAGTCCGTCTAGTAGCAATAAAATCGCAACTTGTGAGCCAATATGTATGAAAAACTTATCAATAAAGGATGAAAAGCTGCCGTTGAAATACGTGTTTTAAACGTGTGACTATAAGGTATACTTTTAAAGAAAAATAAAATTATTTAAATCAAGGGCAAGACCGGCATATCTTTGCTGATGATGTACTTTCAGTGGTTGTAAACATTTTCACAAAGTACCCACTTACGATTTTTTTTGTCAATAAAATACAAATCAATACACAAGAATCTTTATTTGTAAACAAGTAATCGTTAATAATGTTATGTATGAATTTTGAAATGGTGTGGCAAACTATTGCCGGATATGTAGCTATATTTAATACTTTCTGCGAGTACGAAATAAATGAGACAATTTTCTAAATCAGATCTTTGTTTTTGCACAGCCGGCAATCGCTATCCTCTTCTGACAAATGATGTTACGCGCTAACTCTCTTTCACTCTACCTTAGATATTTATAATTTTTAAAAGCCAGCACCCCTTATTTGCGGCTAGATTTAATTAGGCACCCATATATGGTAATAAATAGAAAAAAAATAGCTCTAATTTGATGTATAATTTATAAATAAACGTTATGAACGTATAAATGTATCGAAATCATACCTGTTTACACCTGGCTGCAAAGAGGTGCGGCCAAGTGCGCAACGGCAGCCGTGATTTTTTTGAATCTTCATATAAATTGCTATGATGTAGACGTTATTTTATTTAAAAAACAAGTGAACGAAATGTTTTCCCAGAAACCAATTAAAAATAATTTAATGAAACATACATGCGGCCAAATTTTGCTTGGCAACCTAGTCCAGTCAAATTACGAAATAAATAAACATGAGCGAATACAGTTTGGGGACTTTGAGGATCGATAGGGCGGTGTATTTTGAGCATAAATTCCAATTTGAGGGGTTGTACTGAGGTCAGCTCAAGGTCATTTCGATGGAAACGCGTTTCATTCGATATCTCGAGAATGGTTAGAGTAAGGCGAAAAATTATTGAGACCTTTTCTTTTCCAAACAAAATTTACAAACTTTTTTATTTGAAACTTTTTTTTATAACATTAATATTTTTCAACTTATTACTCCCGCAAGGCAAAAATTTTACTTTTTTTCCATTTTTCGTCGTTTTCTCCCCAACCATTCAATTATATTAAATTTTACCGATCATCAAAGTGTAGATCTTTTAATTATGAACAGTTTTGTCCTTAAACTTTTTTCCGTAGTGCCAATACCTTCGGAGTTATATATTACTTTACCGAGCGAAATCCGCGCCACTGTCGCAATCTAAAAAGGTCAATCGATTAAACTATTTAAAAATTAAGTATTTAATTTGGGTAAATTTTTGGGTTAATTTGGGTAAGAAGTAAATTAACAATTAAAACTGTTTTACACATTTATTGATAGAAAAATAATTTATAATAATAATAATATATCGGTAAAGTAATAAATAACTCCGAAGGTATTGGCACTACGGAAAAAAGTTTAAGGACAAAACTGTTCATAATTAAAAGATCTACACTTTGATGATCGGTAAAGTTTAATAAAATTGAATGGTTGGGGAGAAAACGACGAAAAATGGAAAAAAAGTAAAATTTTTGCCTTGCGGGAGTAATAAGTTGAAAAATATTAATGTTATAAAAAAAAGTTTCAAATAAAAAAGTTTGTAAATTTTGTTTGCAAAAGAAAAGGTCTCAACAATTTTTCGCCTAACACCAACCATTCTCGAGATATCGAATGAAACGCGTTTCCATCGAAATTACCTTGAGCTGACCTCAGTACAACCCCTCAAATTGGAATGTATGCTCAGAATACACCCCCCTATCGATCCTCAAAGTCCCCAAACTGTGTTCGCTCATGTTAATTTAACTCGTTTTTAGCCATAATTTGACTGGACTAACCTGATAAATATATATTCTCCTAATTATAAATATACATAAAAAATCGGTTTTAAGCAAAAAACAGATGAGCGAAGTCATCCTGCAGCCGGATCTCGTACTAATATACATATTTCAACTCAGGCAAAGTTTATAAGAAGGATAATAGGTCTTTACTCTAACATAATAAAATAATTTTAGGTGTACCTACCTACCTACACGTTGATAAGTCAAAAAGCTATCACACACATGTAATAGATAAGTATAAATATGGTAATCAAATGCTTCAACATGAGCCCAGTTTTTAGGGAGGGCCACAGCACGAATAAATGTGTTCAAAAAAATTTCGTAACGTATTTTTTTCGTAACGATACACTGCGCGCTAACGCTTCAACATTCGACAGTAAGGTTGATTTTGCCGCGCAGTGAATCTCAAATATGTCACTGTTTCGATACGTTTACGATTGTCTCATTTATTCATGCACCTCCCAGTAAAGTTTCTTCTCTATTTCAAAGTCTAAATTATGATCTTAGTTTGAAGTCGACAGCCGCTGTGAATACATAATTTTATTGTGCTTTAAGACATCTTGTTCCTTACATTGTAAGGCGTGGGTGTGGCGCGGCGCTAAAACCTATTACCAAACCGTGACTGTTGCTGTCGCATTGCTTTCGCAATGTATGGCGTGTTTTTTAACCGCAAATACCGGGTGTACTATAAACACTCTTAAATAATCTATGGGTTTAAGAAGTTATCAATATCATAGAAAAACTTTTTTTGGAACCAAATGTGTAAGCACCAACATTGAAATGCCAAAATAGTTGATAAAGTGGGTTTTCCCAATTTCTTCGGGAGTTGTTTTATTACACCCTGTATTCTAGTAATTCGCTTTGTTTTCTTTTTAAAACAATGTTTGATCCTACTTTTTAAAATACAATACGATGGCAAACTATTAAATGAAAACAACATCTTACAATTTGAAAGGCATTCCACGTGCCTATGTAACTTGGCAGGTAAACTACTATCGTTTGTTGAAAAGTGTTCTTACTTATAATTTCCTATAGGTAATCGTGCTGAACCACCCCGGACAAATAAGCAACGGCTACACTCCAGTGTTGGATTGCCACACGGCGCACATCGCCTGCAAGTTTGCCGAAATCAAGGAGAAGTGCGACCGTCGTACCGGTACATTATGTCTTTTGTCTACAATCTTTTGAGATAATATGCGGTAGTGCATCTTATTTCCTGGCTGTAAATGGTTCGAGCACGATGCTTTCAGGGTTGCAAAAAGTATTAAAATTGCGAAAGTTGTTTTTGTAGTATTGGAGTCGTCTTTTGACATTACGTTATAGGACTACAATTTCAAGTTTTCCTAGGATAGGATTCCAGTCAAATATAATTTGACAAGGTGATGCTTCGTGCTCTTGAGGAAATCTCAGCTAGCTGTAATTTATTGAAGCTTTTGGTCTCGATTCGTTGTTATAATATTAAACCTGGAAGCATACTCTGGACTTTGACTTTCAAAACGGATCCAATCTCAATTTCAAATGCACTAGCTATGCTATCCCGAAAGTAGAATGAGAATGACAACGACAACGATCAACTTTTGACAGTTCCTCATGAATTTTGTTTAGAAATAAGCCTAGTTGTTTTTTGCGTGAATCGAACCAAAATTAAATTTTATTCTATTGTAAACACAGAGCGTTTATTAAATCGAGTTCGATTCCGTTTAAAGTTCACAAGACCCCAGATACTTAATAGGTAAGCTTATGTTTGAAATGAGTGTTTGTTTGTTAGGCAAGACTACCGAGTTGGAGCCGAAGTCCATAAAGTCTGGCGACGCGGCCATCGTGAACCTGGTGCCAACCAAGCCGCTCTGCGTGGAGTCATTCTCGGAGTTCCCGCCGCTCGGCCGCTTCGCCGTACGCGACATGCGTCAAACCGTCGCCGTGGGCGTCATTAAGGTACATTACATTCAACGGCAGATCCAGGGGGGCGTCATGGGGGTCATGACCCCCCCCCCCCACCTGAGCTGGTTCCAGGGCCACCAATTGAACATAATTATTTTATTTATATATTTTGTCACCATACAGATTTCATGTAACTACATACCTTTAATATTTAATTAATTTAATGTAATAACTTTGTATGATGGCAAACGTTTGGGAATTACATTATAAAAATTAAATTATAAGTTCTTGACTTGACCACGACTATGTGACCCTCCCTGGCCAGGGAGGGTCACATAGCCATGGCGCCAAAGCTGGATCGTGACCCCCCCTGGCGCCAAAACTGGATCCGCCCTTGATTACATTATATATTTTTTTAAATAATTTTCTATAAAAGCTGTTATTTTTAATTAGTTACGTACTACACAGTATAACCGAGACATGCGTGAGACATTTGTATTGCGTCCTAGCTATCCGTGGCTAAGTGGTTTGAACTACGTTGTTACAGAGCGTGAACTTCAAAGATGTGACTACCGGCAAGGTCACAAAGGCTGCCGAGAAGGCCCAAAAGAAGAAATAACCACAGGGCATCTCAAACAATGTACGGTTGCCGTTAACCATCGTCTGCGAGGGCGCATTAGCTGTTGGCCTCTCGGTTAGCTCGGAGGCAGTCGCGGCCGGCGCTGCCCCGATGGCTCTCGATGGTTCCGGCAAACCGTCTCTTGATAAATGTGTCCTATTGATGTTGAACCGTAGTCGCGTACGAACCCCCGTAGTGTCTCCCTGTAATCGGAGCTTCTTCACAGGTCACATCACTCTCGTCCTTTACTTATGCATTTATCATAGCACGATTTTAAAGTTATTTCGTTTTAGTTACGCTTATGTCTTAAGTTTATATCTATGTGATTATTTTAGTCGTAAGTTATTCGTCAAGTTTGAGTTTCCTCATTTGAAAGCTCATTATGTTTTGATTTTTCACCGAAAAGAGTTTAGGAGGAAAGGAACGGAGTGATTGTTGAATTTTTAAACCATTTATTCGCATTTCCAATTGTTCTTAAGTACCTAATAACTTGTTAACTTAAACATATTTTTTTAAATACGGTTTATTCGAAAGCTTGATGCATCAGGCATTACATGATTAGGTACCTATATCTTTTGAACCAGAAAAAAATGGCATACTTAGTTCTAACTAACTAGGTAGGTAAGAGTTAAGCTTTTAGTTCTTTCACTTTAAAATTAACTATTTGGTCTAGTTACGAGTTGTTGACTACCTACCTATCCACGATAGTTTCGTAGTCGAATGTTAAGGTTTATAGATTTGTAAAATGATGGTTATTATCAGAATGTGTAAAGTTTAGGGATTTTGGTTGTAAACCGTATCCAATCCCTGTAGGTAGGTAGACAGTAAAACAAAAAGCGTATAACGTCTTGAAAATGTTGAAATCTTTGTTCTATTAATCTACCTATTAAGGAAGAAGCTGTTTAATTTATCTAAATTTAATGTTTCCATAGTAACTTCAGCTTAATTATTTGCCTTTGTAACTAAAACTGTGATTGCAGAAAGGTTTTGAATATTACAATCAGTCCATAATTTTCTCTTAACTGTATTTGAGGATCTGAAAATCCTTTTAGGTATCCATGAATGACTCTCATTCATTTTAAGCTAAAAAAAACTTTGTAATCTTTTCAATAATTTTGTAAAAACAGTCTCTTTAGTCCTATAATAAATGAAGAAGTTCACACATTTAGTTTCATTTATTTGTTGTAATCCTAAATCTGAACGAGCGGAAAGGGCCAAGGCTTTGGGTATGTAAGTACGTCATATATGAGAGGCATATATCTACCCATGGGATGGCTTCTAAATGATTTTGTTGCAGTAGTCATGACGGAATCGCCGACAAAAAGTTACCATGTCCCCTTCGTAGGGTAGCGAACAGGGGGGCAAAGACCCTTAAGCCAAGATCGCCCCCTTATTATTCCAGTCATGAATCAGAAATCGAATTGAGATGCGCTGGTTACCGCGCAGATTTGTATCTATTTCTTTATTGGAGTCAAGAGTAAATAAACTTGAGCAGTATCCCTTTTAGAATCGAAATTCCTGAATTCGATCTGATATATTTCAATATGCTCTATCTTGGTAGGGTATGTACCCATCCATACATGTTGATATCACCTTGCTTTATAGGTAGTAAAAACATTTTTTTTAACGGGTAGGTACATAACCTACAGCTAAAACTAAACTACATGTATGATTTCGTTTACTTACAAAGCTGATAATATTTTAAATGACTTCAAATTGACAGTTTTGACATAATATCCGTTTCCGTTTCGCAGCGCATCTCAATCAAATCCAGATTGGGTTCGTTTCTAAAATCTAGGGTTATCCATCAGTGCCCGTTTCTATTTCCTCCGTTCAAACGAATAACGTAAGAATTATGAATCACGACAAATAAAAGGAACAATAATAGTTTTTGGTAAGGCCATGCATGCATGGGTGTTTATTGCGTTACGCTCTACTACATACACAGATATTTATTTCAAAGTCATTTGATTTTGTTATGCCAATGTCAATCAAAATGTCAAATTGATTGAAGTAGTTCCACGAAGTAGCGGAAATTACAGAATCTAGCTGTTTTATTTACGTTTGCGATATCCACCGATCGAGCAAAGATAATGGTCGAAACCAGATGACGTGTGCCTTGCCGCACGTAAGTGAAAGTAACAAATAGTGGTAGGAGCAATACGCGTAGGCCTTCAATATTGCTCAAGTGTTCTGGTTACTGCAGTGTCTCGCGGGTCGTGGTTCCGATCACTTGGGTTTCTCAAATTTAAAGTCTCGTAACAATGTGTGGAATTTTTGCGTATATCAACCATCTTACGCCTAAAACCCGGCGTGAAATTTTAGAATTGCTTGTGAATGGATTGAAACGTTTGGAATACCGTGGCTACGACTCAGCCGGTGTCGCTGTCGATACTGCCGATTTGAAAGATATCGCTGTGCTGAAACGCAAAGGAAAAGTAGCCGCACTCGAGGACCTGCTTCATGAGCGCAGCGACGAGCTGTCCGTGGAGACATGCGTGGAGTCCCACTGCGGCATCGCGCACACGCGCTGGGCCACGCACGGAGAGCCGAGCGCCGTCAACTCGCATCCTCAGCGCTCCGGAGAAGACAATGCTTTTGTAGTTATTCACAACGGAATAATTACCAACTACAAAGAAGTCAAAACTTTCCTTGAAAAGAAAGGATATGAATTTGAATCCCAGACCGATACTGAAGCTATCGCAAAGTTGGTTGATCACATTTACAGTCAACACAAGGATTACAACTTCCAAGAGCTTGTTGAGCAGGTAATTCAACAACTTGAAGGTGCTTTTGCATTGTGTTTCAAATCTCGTTTCTTCCCAAATGAGTGTGTGGCCACACGTAGAGGCAGTCCTCTGCTTGTTGGTATCAAAACCAAGCGCCGCCTTTCAAGCGACCATATTCCCATTATGTACACCAACAACAAGGCCACTAGAGGAGTGGTGCCCACAGTTCCGCGTGTCAACAGCCATGCCCACTTCGAACCAGAAGAGGAAAGGGATGTTGAATATTTCTTTGCTTCTGATGCCTCAGCGGTGATTGAGCACACCAACAAAGTTTTGTATTTTGAAGATGATGATGTTGCTCATATTAAAGAGGGAGTGCTTAGCATTCATCGTCTTTCAGGTAGCAGCAATGACCCCCACCAGAGGGAAATCTTTACTCTTAAGTTGGAACTTCAACAGATTATGAAGGGCAACTATGACTATTTCATGCAAAAGGAAATATTTGAACAACCAGAATCCATTGTAAACACAATGAGAGGTCGCCTTAATTTTGCTGAAGGCACTGTGACTCTTGGAGGTATAAAAGATTATGTTCCTGAAATCAAGCGTTGCAGAAGGCTAATGTTGATTGGATGTGGTACCAGCTACCACAGCGCTGTAGCGACTCGCCAGTTGCTGGAAGAACTAACAGAACTGCCAGTGATGGTGGAACTGGCGTCAGACTTTTTAGACAGAAACACACCTGTTTTCCGTGATGACGTATGCTTCTTTATCTCTCAGTCTGGAGAAACTGCTGACACCCTCATGGCACTGCGCTATTGCAAGAGACATGGCGCCCTTATCGTCGGTATCACTAACACAGTTGGAAGCTCCATTTGCCGCGAAGCCCACTGCGGCGTCCACATCAACGCCGGCCCTGAAATTGGAGTGGCCTCCACCAAAGCTTATACATCACAGTTCATCTCCCTGGTCATGTTCGCCTTAGTGATCAGTGAGGACCGCATTTCTTTACTGAAACGACGCACCGATATAATCGCTGGCTTGCACGATCTGGATAACAAAGTTCGTCAAGTCTTGGCTTTAGATTCAGAAATCAAAGCTCTCGCTAAAGATCTATACCGCCAGCGATCATTGCTGATCATGGGTCGCGGATACAACTTCGCTACATGCTTAGAAGGAGCCTTAAAAGTCAAAGAGTTGACCTACATGCACAGCGAAGGTATAATGGCCGGAGAGCTTAAACACGGTCCTTTAGCTTTAATCGATAGCTCTATGCCCGTCATGATGATTGTGATGCGCGACCCTGTCTACACTAAATGTATGAACGCGCTGCAACAGGTGACGGCTCGTCAAGGTCGGCCGATCGTTGTCTGCGAAGAAGGAGATACGGAAACTATGTCTCTAGCTTCTCAATACCTTCAAATCCCTAAAACCGTGGACTGCCTCCAGGGCATCCTCACCGTTATCCCGATGCAGTTGCTCGCCTATCACATAGCCGTGCTGCGCGAGTGTAACGTCGATTGCCCGCGCAATCTTGCCAAATCGGTTACAGTGGAATAAAGTGTGGTCTGGCGGTGAAATGTTATGTACGCACAATAATCTCATGTAAATAATGATGTCACTTAAAATGTTACAGTCAAAGTGATGAATCTAGTCAGAGTGATGAATAAGACTTTGAAATCGAGCATGTAGTCGTAACTAGACTGCACTTGAAAACTCGTTAGTCAGCTCTTTACTAACTCGACCACTGGTCTACTCCACTGGTCAACAGGTCCGCTGGCCACCTTTTCCTGACTTCTCTTTAAACGTTCGCGTTCCTATCTTCTACAATTTTTTCACGTGTGGCTCAGGGACACAAGTTATGTTCGTATTTATTTTCGTATGTTACATACATTCACATTACCTATGCGTATTATATTATTTCTAAGGATTTTTAAACAATTTATCACTTTAACCAATTCATCACTTCGGTCTTAACAGTTTAAATAATGCTAATAAATGGCATTTATGTAAGTAAAAAGTAATTGTGTAATATATTATCTCTACACTAGCTTTGTACTACGGAAGTCTTATGGACCAAAAGATGTTGGATTTGAGAGATTACGGCATAAGGTTTATTCGACTTACGTCTTTCCTTGCAAGTAATTTAAAAATACGACTTGTTATTTTGCTCTGATCTTCCTTGATACTTTTTTTTCATAATCTATATTGTCCCATTGGCCAAACGTCTCAAAATTCTTTGATTTCCCTCTTTCTTTTGCTTCTTCCCACTGTTTTTAAAATCTTAAAAACAAATTTGTTTACATATATTATTATATCGTTGACATTAAACGTATAAGCTTGTAAAGAAAGCTGTGAGGAATAAACCATCTAGGACTAATTTTAAATATGTATGTACTTATAATATCATTAATATATATCTGACTGTGCAGCAGATTGCTGATGCATAGAAACTACAGTAATTGTTATTACCTAGTTCTAGTTATCTATTGCTAAGTTTGACTTTTCGATCTTAAATAATACTGTTGTAAGGTGTTAAAATAAACCAACAAACAACATAGTTTCATCAAGTTGTACATATTCAATTGAAAAATGCAGATTATTACATATAAGACAAGCCTTCAGGCGAAAAAACTTTGTCTAAAACATTCCGATTTAGATGATAAATCACTTTATTAATCACATTCCTTAGCTATGTATGTTAATTCGTACTTTAATGGTTGAACAAGCAAATACAACCATACAAATTGTGTATGGCTGTATGGAGTATATTGGTTGTTCAATCATATATATATGTAGCTACATCGATATCAAGTGCTTACAACAGTCTGTCTTTCTTGAGAACGTTAATTTGTGTTGCTTCATATGGTTGATCAAGATTTTCTTGTTACAATCTCAAGGTTGTACCCTTCGCTTTTGTATGATTACCTACCTAGGATCGACAATATAATGTGTGAAGATTATTTTAAATTTAAATAATGTTGAGAGGTATTGTATCTAATAGGTCAACCTACACCTAATTTTTCTTTGGCAGTATAATACATAAAATGTGAGAACGTAAAAAATACGTACCTATTAGCCTAAGTCAAATGTAGGTAAGTATAAGTAGGTGCATATTTGCATATAGGTACCTAAAATTAAGATCCATTCGGTATGTATCTACTTTCATGTAATACTAGGTTTAATAGTAAATATACTTAATTTTAAGTATTTCGTAATTATTACGAAAATAATTTATAGGTGACCTAGGTTTACCTATTATTAGTATTTTACGACATTGTTAAGAGATTTTTTTTATTTGGTGCTTAATTTTGAGAAAACAAGAAATTCTGAGTAATTGTATGTAAATTTATTAATTATTCTGTAGTTACTTATGTTTGAAAATATCGTTTTTATATGAAAATATTTTATATAGGTATCTTACTTATTAGAGTCATACTTTTTAAACATCACAAATAACTTTTAATAAAATATTTGAACTAAAATTGTTATTTTCTGTGTTTGATTTTTACCTCATACAATTTATTACCCTGAGGTTTAAGTACCAAGGAAAAATAATATTGCAGTTAGCAAAAAATATATTTAACTAAGTATCTAAATGATATGATAAACGTGTTTTAAAAAGTTTTAAAATGATATTGTATCTCTTTTAATCATAGACTACTTTTTGTTAATTTAATAGAAACAAAATCGTTTCAATTCAGATCGCGTTATTTTATTATGCGTTCTTTAACGCTGGTAACTACTTTGATAATATAATTTTCGGTCGATTTTCACAGAACTTGCATGTTTTTGGGTGCTCGTATATAGCGTGGCATTAATAAAGATTTCAGGAACACCAGACTTACAAAGACGCCTATTAGTTAGAGGATAAGTGTGATGACTGATGACGAGATAACAGTCTTTAGTATTAGCTCTAATTTTCGTGCAGAGTTGTGTGGGTTGTGGGTTTGATTCCCACCTAGAACAAACTTATTTTTCGTTTATTAGTTTGGGACTAAGTAGAGCGGGAATAGAGTGATGTAATGGCAATGAATACTTATTTATTTATGTATAAGTAATTACCATTATCAAGCATCTTATCTGTTAATTTTAATCACCTTTTCTAGTAATCCTTTTAAAGAGCAGGCGGCACCGTCTTGGACTTTATTACTTTTCCTTGATTAAAACCGACTATATCGTTTAAAATCTAAAGTGTTTACGTGTAGATAATATAAATCTAAGAGAGTAGGTAGTTAGGATAGGACCATGACTCTTGTGGCGTAGACCACCATTCTCTTCCCCGCGGTTACGTTTACTTCCAGCAAACCTAAAGTTGGTGAAATACAGATGTTTAAAGAATAAGAGAGAAATCAAACAAACATAAATGTGTAGAAAAATAATACGTAATATCAACACGGGTAATAGTAGGTAGGTATATAATCTACTATGATAAGTTGATAAAAGTATGATAGGTAATTGGTAAACACCTGTGGTGTGGACGATGTGATTGGTTACATAAAAGTAATACTTACTTACAGAATGTAAAATAACGATTCCACACTCAACCCGTTCTCTTCTCCGTCCCTTCCGGCCGTTTTCGCAACCAATTTTCGTAACCAGTTGCGAAAACGGAAATATTATTCTTTACCCGCAACTGGTTGCGGCAGAAGAATTTTAATTCTTTTTTCGCAACTAGACAGTAACGCTTTTATGTTTCACAACCAGTTGCGGAAAAAGAATTTATTTCTTGTTTCGTACCTTCTTTTCATTCTTTATTCTTTATTGTACACACAAAAACAAAACTACAGAAAAACAGGAAACTTAAAAATAGGACATGTACAAAGGTGAGCTTAACCCTAAATAAATTTTTCATGATTTTTTCTTTTCACAATACCAATGTGGTTTTGTCTTTCTGCGATATTTTCTCTTAATTAATTATTTTTTCGCTTCTATCATCTATTCCTTTGTGGCCCCCCTACAAAAATTACCCTACATTTTAAATAAGCAGCAATCCATGCAACCCAAAAAGTGTTTACAAATGATTTCTTTTAAGTATAAAATTCACAAATATAAACAAGTCTACTTTTATAGTTCTACTTTTATAATGCGGTCAGTCAAAGAATGGAACTCGTTACCGACGTCTGTGTTTCCCGAGTCTTATAATTTGGATATTTTTAAGAGACGAGTGAATGGGTATTTTCTTGGCAAGTGTGCTACATCGTAGACCGCATCGTCACTTAACATCAGGTGAGTTCGCGGTCAAGCGCTAGCCTATAACGTGTAAAAAAAAAAGTCCAAAAACAGTTACGTTGTATGTATATAGGCCTATGTTCTTGAATCTTCTATTTTACGTACTTACTCAAATAGAAATGCATGATAAGTTTAATATGTTAATTTAAGAATTGAAAGTTATGGAATAAATGGGCTTTTTTATTTTTATTTTATTTATTTATTTATATAGGCCTAGCTCGATAACTAAAAATAAATTTACGCCAGCTCACTAACAAGAAATAAGATTAAGTAATTGTTTAATTAGAAATTATTCTAATATTTTAGTAACTTGACTTTCGTTATTTCATAAAAAAATATTGTTTAGATTTATTTTACTTAACATGAAGAAAACAACTCACCTCCCATTCAAACCTCTTGGTTGTTATGTGTGAAACTCATTTTTGACCTATCCTAGGTATAACAATATTTTTCTTAAATTATAAAATATAAATATTAAAATATGAATTCTTTATTCGCAACTGGTTGCGAAAAAAGAATTAAAATTCTTCTGCCGCAACCAGTTGCGGGTAAAGAATAATATTTCCGTTTTCGCAACTGGTTACGAAAATTAGTTGCGAAAACGGCCGGAAGGTCTCCGTCAACATCAAACGCTCTCCACTCCGCTAGAAGTGGAGAAAGGAATCGAAACACATATCTGTGCCGATCCAGCCACAGCTCCACAGATCCAGCACAAGCTTAACTTCTGTTGGAGTCTTCGCCTTGCCTCGGTGGATTTTCTACCAGACTACCTACATGTCTAAATGTAAAGATTTGTATTCCAGGAAGTCCGGGGAAAAACCTTATATCATCTCTTTGTTACGAGCTGTAGAACGAACTCTTTCGTTTCGGCAAGCTTTGGACGAGCCTCCTCTGTAAGTATATAAGGATAAAATTGGACAAACACGTTTTTGCAATCTTGTAAAATTTCATCATTAGGACAGCATTCCACTTCACCGCACCGGTTCCGTGACTTTTGATGCTGGGGGGTTCTTGGTCATTAGTCGACAACAACTAAGTACTTGCCATTTCGCCATCGAAATATCATTTCGCTAATAGTACCTAAGTATGTATAGGTAGTTATTACTAGTTATATACGTAGCCGGATCTTATCAAACCTATTTTTAATACGTATGGGCCGAATGATTGACGGACGACCGATGTGGCGCGGCGGGCGAACATCCGCCTGCGACGACGCGGAGGTTGCGGGTTCGATTCCGGCCTTGGGATAAATGTTTGTACAATCTGCAAATATTTATGTATGTGTGTAATGTATAGTATTAAGTATGTCGTCTTCCAGTACCCATTACACAAGCTCTGCTTAGCTTGGGGCTAGATGTTGTTGTGTGGATTGTCCAGCATTATTTATTTATTTATAATGCCTAACATTTATCCTGCCTGCTCTACTATCGTACAACTACCCTTTTAACTTAGGTACCTACCTAGTTAAAAAACTTATGGGGGATTGCTATTTTAACTTTGTAGTTTTACACCTTTCTTTGTTAGAGTCATTATGATGATGACAGGTAGGTCGGTCCTGAAAGCCAGGCCATTGGCCAACTTTTTTGTAATACAAAAAAAGGAAGCGTACAGCAGAGTGCAATGGTAGACGGTAGTGTCAGTGGCCCCAAGTCGACCACATTCGATTCGAGGCAAAATTCCACAGCGAACGGACGATGTATACCGAATGTTAAGTACCTACCTTAAGCGTATTATGTAGGTATGATATAGGTACCTGTACTTACTTTTTTGTCATTGTACTCAGTGTTTGAATCGCGCAGATACAGTACAGGCGGCACTGAGATAGACCAGAAAAATGGTGTCTTTTTCCTCCTTACATGATTTGCATATTGGGAAAAAGTATTTGTTTTTCGTTATTTAGGTATATTATGTATTTATCAATACGCAGGAAAAATTGTGGCTAGAATTAGCCTTTGTGCTAAAAAGGTAGTTAAGTACGCATTTCCCTATAGTGAAAGGGCAAGTTTGCCTTGGAATGGAACAGGCTTCCTGGCGGGTGCACAGTGCACCACAGCTGCAGTGAAGGGGACTCGCCTTTGTTCCAACGCCCCCGACAGTTGCTAAACTGGTCTTTGACCTTATGCACCACCATAAGTATCAGAGGTATGGTATCATGTATAGGTGTAGGTAAATAAGCGTCGGTTTGCTGCTATTGTTGTTGCTTTATGAAGCTTTATAACACTGAGAAGCTTGGTGTATGCAATGACAAAATGTCCCGTTTCGTTTTAGGGATCCATACCCAAAAGGGTAAAACGTGAACCTATCGTTGGTCTGGGTCGCTATGTTTTATCTCATTCAGCTAGATAATATTTAAAATGAGAAAGTTATACCTAATGATCTTTAATTTATCAAAAATTACTATCATCTACTTATTTCTAAATCCTTCTTTTTTCTTACTTACTACATTTAAAAAGACTAAAATTTTGATAAATTTTTTTTTTTTTAAACTCATTAAAGCCCTTATTTATTTGTCAGTTGTGGTCACCCATCCGTTTTTAAAATCTGTACCTTCAATCTCTAGTCTAATCTAGGATTATATGATAAAGTAATCATTATATCCATCCAAAAAGTCAGAACATACTCAGTGAGGGTTCCTTACTAATAATTATAATAGATAACAAATAATCCTTACTAAGAATAATATGTTATAGTATAGTGTATTCCCGTGTATACCTACAAACACGGGAATGCCGCCCCCCCCAGAGTACTCCACCACCATCACCACCATACTCCAGGTTTCGGTCCGCTTGACACTTATTCTAGAGACACCCTGTATGATTTAAACAAGTCGAGACCTAAGCAGAGAGTCGTCTCTCGGATAGCCATACAGTAATATGTAGAAGTTTTTTTCTTATAGATTAGAATACGTTAAATAAGTAGCAACACCAAACACAATTATTGTTTAAAAACCTAGACATGTCAGCATGTCACTGTCAGTTTAGCTGTTTTAACTTAAAACAGCTAAACTGACAACTCTAGGTGACAACTCTAGGTCACTTAAAACTTTAAAGTGCAGTTAAAAATACATAAATAATACGAAAATCTTATAGAGATTGTAGGGAAAAACGATGTAAAAGTATATATATTACATACATAGGTTGAAAATTAGGCAAATTTTTTTTAGGAAAAACCATATTTGAGTTGGTAACATTAAAAAAATACCATCAATGTAATATTGTTATTGTAGGATCGTAATCGTTTCCTCATCCTCAATCTTCTGTAAAACTGGTACCTTAAAATGTGTGCTAAAAGTGGTAATTACAATGAAGACTTATTTAAATACCTAAGAGTTAGTGAAGATGAAGACGATTCTAACGCAGTAGAGATCCCATGCGAATTGGATGGTACCGTTTTACTTTCGACGCTTGTCGCTCAGTTTCCCGGTGCTTGTGGCTTGAAATATCGCCACCCAGATAATAGATGTGTGCGAGGCATTCGGCTCAGCGATGGCAAATTACACCCACCTACAGAAGTTGGCTGGGGTGGGCATCTTTATATTTGTGTATTTCCCAAAGAAAATAAACGCAAGATGGAGGATGTGTCACCTGAAAACTCAGCTGCTAAAACTAAACGATTGGAAAAAAAACTTACATGTTCGGATTTGATATGCCTGGGCTTACCCTGGAAAACGAGTGAAGAGTCCATCAAATCTTATTTTGAGCAGTTTGGAGAAGTGGTGATGGTCCAATTAAAGAAAGATAAAAATGGAGCTTTCAAAGGATTTGGGTTTATTCGATTTGCTACCTATGCCTCTCAGATGAGGGCCCTGGCACAAAGACACAACATTGATGGCCGCTGGGTAGATGTCCGCATACCAAACTCCAAAGAAGGTGTTGTCCCTCAAATGCCATGTAAAGTGTTTGTAGGTAGATGCACTGAGGACATAACAGCTGAAGATCTGCGTGAATATTTTTCAAAATTTGGAGAAGTTACAGATGTGTATGTACCTCGACCATTTAGGGCTTTTGGATTTGTTACTTTTCTGGACCCTGAAGTTGCACAAAGTTTATGTGGTGAGGATCATGTCATTAAAGGAGCATCCATATCTGTGTCAAGTGCTGCACCAAAAGTGAAGAATAAGCCCAACCAGAATTGGAAAGAAGATACTTACAGTCAAAGTTGGGACAACAGCCGGTCTGGTCCCTCTGGTGTGCCCAGCAGTAATGGTGGAAACAATAATATTGATACTCTCAATATGCAAAATTTGGGAATTAATCCTAATGGTGGGCCTCCTCCTAACTTTAATTTACCAATCAGTTTAGTTGCTGCAGCCCTGAATCAGGCTGGATGGGGTGGATTTTTGGGTGCTCCAGGCAATACCGGGCCAAATAATTGGCAAGGCCCACCAGGTAACTCTGGTAAAAACTGGAATAACAATCAAAACTGGGGCCAGAATGGCCCTCCTCCATCTTGGAACCAAGGCAGCAACCAAGGTTGGAATGGCAAAGGCGGAAACTGGAATCAGGGCAGCTGGCCTAATGGCCAGAATTGGAATGGTAATGCCAATCCTGGTTCTAGTGGAGGATGGAACAACAAGCCCCAGACATGAGGTGAGCTACTGCTAGCGCCAATATACCTTATCAGAGACGTCAGTGTGATCATGATGTTGTGTTTTTAAGATGAAAAATTTTAATTCTACTTTAGTTTTAGAGCTATTTAAGAACTTTAAAAATCATTGTGGTAGATGATATCACATGAGTCATTTGAGTGTGTTAAATGAAACAGATGAATTGTACTAGATGTAAGATGACCAGGAGCACTGTGTGTAGTGGTGCGGTGTGTTGATGGCGCTTTGCATTAATAAAGATGTATGAATACTTTAGAGATGGATGTTTTACTTGATTTGGCTGAGAATGTCTTAACTACAGTATTTTTTAAGTTGGATGGAAGTAAAGTGAATTTTTATTTGTAATATTTGACTGGATGTGACTTAATGGAATGAATCCAATGAACAAGTTTAGAGTTGGTTGATGACATGTTGTGCAGCTGTATGGGTGTCATATCTTGCAAGACATGAGTGTGGCTACTGCAACCTGAGCTGACTGATGAAAACTGACCTGTGGGATAAAAGTGGTAAGTTGCAAGAGTATAGTATGCTTTTTCTTATATTATTTCAATCTAAACCTATTTTTGTGCAGTAGCAAATTGAAAACTGGTAATGTGGCAGTCAAGAATGTGAAAATCTGGTGTGACATGAAATAAATTGTGGTAATGTTCTTGTACTATATATTTTTGGATGCTATTCAATTGGATTTATTTACATAAAATACATATTTAACAGTTTTAAATTTACAGGGAATATGAAATACGAAAGATATCAAAGGTGAACCCTGAAGATTATAAAGTAGATATAAATACTGAACCAGTAAAGGTATGTTCTTTACTAGCTACATAATCAACATTTAAAAATTAGTTGCAAAACCCACTTGTTGAATGAAAAACACTTTCCTAGACAGTGTTGTCTTATGCAATTAAACTACAAATCCAGAAATAAACTATACCCCCAAATAAAGTACTAATTTGAATTCAACTTTAAGTAGTTTTAAATTGAATGTATTATTTCAGGAAATCAAGGCGATTTGCAGTGTACATCAAGCCTGCCGATAAGATCGGTGTCTACTCGTGAATCACCGTCTCAGAACTAGTAACAAAGATTTATAACTTCACAGGCAGCAATAGAATCGGAGCGCTCATTATATTATATGGAAAGTATTATTAGTGCCGAGGGCCCGCCACTTCTGCACGTAGGTAACCTAGTTTTTCGTAAAGTTTCTGTTACGTTAATATCAAAATAGAAAAACATGTAAACTCGTAAAATGCGCCAAAATTAAATTAATATCAGACCAATTAATATTTTCAAATGGGTTATGGGTTTGATTTTTGATGAAATCACACGAGATTTACATCAATTGGTGGTTTGTAGCGTTATAAGTGTTTTTAAGCTAGAGCAAGGCACAGAATAAGTCTCTTTATATGTATGTAATGTATGCTTTTAATTCTCTATTTTGCAAATAAAGACACGATACGACCACAGTTGAGGCACCATAGAACTATCGTTAATTTTTTTAGTTATTACCGTAATTTTTTTACAGGAAGGGATGCAACCCCGGATGAAGTGGTTCCCTCGACGGGAGCAAAAGGGGATCCATCAAACTAGCACAGTTATCCATCCAGGGAACCAAGACTTCTGCGCCGACAACACAAATTGTCAAAAACTTAGACAAAATCGCTGAGGGGCCAACGGCAAAAAGTTTCCACGTCCCTAGGGGAGCCGAGACCCCTAAACCAAAAATAATACTCAAGACATGGTCTTACAGCCCTTCCCATATTATGCAACGAAGTCTAAGATCCAAGGGTCG
Organism: Ecliptopera silaceata; assembly: GCA_932527185.1. Lineage (NCBI taxonomy): Eukaryota > Metazoa > Arthropoda > Insecta > Lepidoptera > Geometridae > Ecliptopera > Ecliptopera silaceata. The sequence goes on along the minus strand of OW052193.1, from coordinate 5,033,785 downwards.
AAGGATTGAAGGGGCCAAGTTACACAAACTTGGCCCCTTCAATCCTTCGACCCTTGGATCTTAGGGCGCCTTCAAATTAGCCGCAAATTGTCGCGCGGAGGCAGCGCGGCTGCAGCGCTGCGACACGACTAATGTGAGGCGAATATACTCAGTGAATTGCATTTCATGTAAAAGGTCCAGTAACTGTGCAAACCTATTGATCTTAAAATGCAATTCCTATCCATTATCATTGATTAAAATTTTAATTCATAAAATTCAAATGTCTCTTTAATCTATCCTACAAAACAAAGTAACCGGATCTTGTGCGCATTTTACTACGTAATAGATGATCATTACATAGCAATAACCAAGCCAAGTGTTGTGTTATGTATTTATTTACCCTCTATCTTATAAAAAGTTAGCGCAGACTTGATGTCTTGATTACCATGGTGACAAGTTAGCGTTGACATTATGTCACCATTACGTATGGTAATCGAAACATCAAGTCTGCACTAACTTTTTATAAGATACGAGGGTAAATAAATTTCATAAGATAAACCGTTAGTATTAAAACTGATACTTCCATGTAATAGTAATACCTTAAGGGCGCCTTCAAATTAGCCGCAAATTGTCGCGCGGAGGCAGCGCGGCGACAATTTGCGGCTAATTTGAAGGCGCCCTAACCATCAAGTTTATTTCTAGGGTATCTACACGAAGGGGTGAATCTAATAAGGGTACAAATTAAAAATAAGAGATATTTACACAAGTTATTATGAATAGCATTATTTAAATAACTTATTTATTAATTTTCAATTACATTTCTTAAAATAACCAGTGATTTGTATTGCTTTTCATTCATAGCTGAAATAATATCTGACAGGTTCGAGGCTACAGATATAACATTATTGGATAAAAAATATTATTCTTTGACGAAATCTATACCTTTCATCTCTGTATGCTAAAAAATCTTATGCACGAAGCCGCTTGTTATCTCTAAATCAGTAACATATATAAGACTTTGAGATACTAGTTCTAGTCGTTTTATTGACGCACATTATTAAAATAAATCACAATAATTTCATTTATTACATGTTAGATATCTAGTGGGTGGATTATACTTTTAACTTTTTGGCCGGTCTGAGCGCATGATTGAGCGTGACTTGTCGTTTAACTGCGGCTCGTCTCGTTCGCGGCACGTTCAATTCTGCCTCCAACTGTCGGGCAAATTCTAGATCACTTTTTTCCTGTTCAATTATTTTTTCTATCCTAAGCTGCTCATTTAATATATGTTTTACTTCACAATTTTTCAATGGACTAGTTAAATTTTTAACAGCTAAATTAACTTTGTTTATGCTTGTTGTAACCAAAGGACTTTCATCCTTTTTAGTAGCTGACTTTTTAGAATCACTCCTTAGATATGGTTTTCTGTCTGATGTTGCTTTTTTCTTGATTTTCGCCTTTTTAGGAGTTGTTTCATTTTCATCTTTAGTTATACTTCCCATTGATCTAGTTCGTCTCAAATTCGTTTTTGTATTTTTTAATTTAGATGTACCCTCAACATGAGCAATTGGTTTGTTTCTATTCTGTTTTCTTTTGACAGGCGTTGATAAAGCGTTACAGGGACTAGAAGATGCCATTTTCTTGACTTTAGGTCGAACTGTAGTATCACATTGTACAGTTGTGTCCTGAAATAAAAAAAAATACTGCTAGGTAAAGTAGTCAAGAAGTTAAAGCGCACCGCAAGACTGTTTTGTATATAAACTCGACAGAGAATTAAGAGCTTATTGGTTTAAACTAAAACGGTCTACATAAATCAGTACCTGTTTAACTTTCAGCACATTAAGCGCCACCACAAAAGCTGATGGCAAATTCTTGCCTAGAGATAAGTTTCGAAGGTGGCAGAGGCTTTCAAGATATTGCGCACGGCTCGGGGGCGGCTCGTAACTTGGAGATACAGGGATCGGCGTCGCGCGCACTCCTGGCACTCGAAGTGGTAGCTCCTTGTTAGAACTGAAATACATAAATGTACATAATTACGAATTTGAACACATCAGTATTTTTAATTTATTTTGTTATTTGGGTCAAAAAATTGTTTATACATTATGTGGTAAATCAAATAGTATATAAGTTAGAAGGAATAGGAAATGTATAACCAATATCAAAGTACATATATAAGTATTCAATCAGCAATCTAGTTCCCGTAATACAAGCTTTGCTTGATTTGGGACTAGAGTGGTGTGTGATATGTCCATGAATATGAAAATCAATATCCACAGCTTACAACAACGAAAGTAAGACCTTGATGCGCTAACAGAATATAACAGTCTGCTTGTTTATGACAAAACAGTAATCAATAATGATAAAAATAAACAATTGTTACCTAGGGAGGTTACTTACGAACTTAAAAGTAGTTTTTCAGTACAATTCGTTTTCAAACAAATATAGATAAACTGACTACCCTCAGCAGGAAAAGAGCTCATACTAAAGGACTACCAACTGATACTAAATCAGTATAGTGTTACAAAAAACTCAAAAAGACAATAATTTCAGTTTAGGATTTGGTCTCCTTGGTCATGGGAAAAAACATGCTCTATAAATTTTGAATCTAGTCTTACCTTGCTGGTCTAGACACCAGGATAGGTTTGAAGAAACACAGTTCCTCTCTCATAGAATCCACACTTCCAGTTTCTTTCCTATTTTCTGACAGATTAACTTTTTGTTGTAAAATACCAGGGTAAGGTAGAGGCAGCGAAACCAGCAATGATGGAACTCCATTTTTAGTTTTAATTTTTACTTTATCTTCAACCTCTTCTTTTGCTTTAGGTTCTTCAGTCTAAAATAAATATCACAACAAATATAAATAAAAGCCTATTTGCTTTTTGGCGCCTTAGAGAAATGCACAAACCATTCTCAGTAGATGTTCTGTACATAACTCTTAAATTCCTAGGTAAAGTAGATATTATTAGTAAATGATGATGAGAAAAGGTTTCAAAAATGTTTTCATTACTGAAAACTAACTAAATTTTCTTTCAAACTATGAACAAAAAGTAGAAGCAAAAGTAGATGATTTTTCTGGTTCTACCGAGCATCTAAGCCTACACTATCTTGCTATCCCAGACTAGAAAAACTATTCTTGTGTATCTGATATTTAATTACTGGAAACTAGATTGATACTCACTTCACTGACCTTATCTTTCAGCTTATCCCCATTCTCCTTGTTCCATAGACCAGGAAGCAATTTATTTTTCTTATCAATTATGCTTTTGATCAGTCTATAACTAGGGCCCATTTCAGGGGATGATGCACCATTGACTGGCCTGACTACTGGCTGAGGTGCTTTAGGTTTAGGAACATCCACATATTCAGTAGGAGGGCTGAAAGTAAATTATTTATTTATTTATTTATTGCACACATGGTATTAGTTATAGCTAAGGTGTTATATGCTAATTGTACAATCATGTACCCTGTTAGGGCGCAGCAATTTGGTTAATTGGTATTTACAATGTTTTAAATGTTTTTCAATTTTAATACAATTATATGTATTTTATGACAAGTATTATATCAGAAAACTAGTTTCAATATTAACCTGTGTTTGTACCTAAATCCACCTACAATAGGTGGCTTCAGGTTGCAAACACATAGTTTATCAGGGCTGTTAGATTATCTTGTATGAAGAGAATTTAATAAATGTTTACACATTCTAATCCCAAACAAAGCAGAGCTTATTCTAAGGAAAATGGATTTGTTATAGAATACTTATATACATTTTATTTGTACATAGAATATTAATACAAAGACACAGAACAAATATGAGTCCTTATTGCACTAAAGAAAAGATTTTTTTTTTATTAGTTATAGGCAAGTGTTTGACTGCGATTGCACCTGATGATATGATATAATACTCTTTAACAATAACAGTAATGAACTTATGGTTAAACTGGTACTAGCTTTGCTTAGTTTGGGACTACATGGTGTGGATAACATCTCTTTATTTAAATCTAGTTTCATATGAACTTACTTCTTAACAGTAGATACTTTATGTTTGGAAAGGTAACTATCAATTCTGGTATCCTTAAGCCTAGGTTTGGACACACTCTTACGAGGAGTGTTAGGTGGCACAGCATGCTTGAGGCTATCTTTCTGCATTTGAAGGGCTACAATTTCATCTCTCTTTAATGCTTCTAAATTCTTTCTGTGGGCTTCTTCTTCCTCCTCTTGAAGTTTTCTGCAATAAAATAATTAATTAAGCCAAGGTAGTTACATATTTTTATCAGATTAAAAACTATTAATATATTTAATTAATACGACAATAATTATTTAATTACTTAGCTAAAATAATTAAATTACTATTGTATGTCATACCTATCAAACCTTCATATAAATTATAATCATACTAACGGCCGGTTTCTCGAACGATGATCAACGAAAAAATCAAATAATTACTATGTGTCAAACTCGGATCAATCGTGATTTGGGTTTCCAGAAACCGGCCGTAAAAGCCATATTAATATTAAAACATGTTAGTTATTACTAAGGAATGTGGTGGACATTCCTATTCCATGATATACTAGATAGGATTAGATATAAATAAAATAATTAAATATTCATGGACATTTCACACATCACACTCTAGTCCCACACTAAGCATTATATTGCTGATATAATACTTACATACATTTTTTTGTAAAAACATTCCTAGTTTACGTAGTAACACCCTAAAATTGTTTTACTAATTTCAAAATTGATTAAATGCTGTAATTATGCACATTTAAAGAAATTATACATTGTTAGAAAAAAATACTCACTTTACAAGAAGTTCTGTCTCCTCAATTTGTTTTTCCTCTAACCGCAACCTCTCATTTCTCAATCTTGTGAGTTCTGCTTCAAATTCAGATCTTATTTCACCGGGAGCACTTAATCTAGGCCGGAATTTTTCTGTAAAGTAACATCAATAGTGTTTGCAAAGCATTTTACATAGACCATGTTCTCAGTTTAGACAGCCTTAGTCAGAGTACAGACAAGCATGGTACATGAGGAACTATGTATGATTTAATAATTCCAAGAGTGTCTTACATAAGTTCATAAAATACATTTTGGAGTATAAGCACATTCAAGAGAACCATAGAATATGTACTACTACATACTATACTAAACTGTGATTTTCTTTAATTTCTTATGTAACTTGTCATTAAAGGAACAGCTGTGAAATTAATACATAAATAAATCTCCAGTTATACTAAGTTTTAGGTAAACAGAAAAAATCGCAGGAAATTTAAAAAAACATGAAATACCTTCGGGGAGAATTACGTCTTCTCCTCTAGATCGTACATCAAGTTCATGGGAGAAATTAGTTTGAATATAATCCCAAAGACCAATATTGACTACACTCCTTTGTTTTGTTGATGTTCTCAGCCAAGATCCAATTCGTAATCGACACAAGGGACAACACAGAGCATTATTTTCTATACTACCATTGAAGCAACTCAGGCAAAAACCATGATAGCATGGTAAAGTTACGGGTTGTACTAAAACTGATTGACAAATAGGGCAAATAACATCCTGTAATTGTAAATTATCTAATTTTAACAATTTATTTTCGACTTTAGACAGCCGCTTCTTTGACTTGGCCGCCATTTTTTCATAGAATAATTTTTTGTTTGTTTGTAAATCAGCCAGGGTTTTCAAATCAATCAAAAATACAAATTGCCATTCTCGTTTAACTGAAACAATGAACACAGGGACCACAGCTTAATAAAATGAGTGAATGATTTTAACCAATTTTAACAGATTATATTTACCTATTTCATGAACCGGTGAACAGTTTTTTACCGATTTTAGTTGAAATCCCTAAAAATCTATATCATTTCAATTATACCAACCGATAAAACAAAGAGAAGCCATGTTGCTATATTTTCTTTCTTTTTTCGTCATGTACCGACTCACATGTATTTGAGAACGAGAAGGATCACGAAAGAAACCACGAGAAATATGGTGGTTACAACAGGATTTTAGGTGGTTCTTTTGTTCCTCATTATTGTGGTGAATCTAAACAGATGAAAGTGATATAGTTTGGATTCTTTGTGAGTTTTGAACGAAGTGGAAATGTCTTCAATGCATTTCGTAGTTCATCCTCTACCTGGAACTGAGGATCAGTTGATAGATCGGTGAGTAACTAATGACTGCTACAAACTCCATTTCGTTTTCCACACATTGTGAAATTAGAATTCTTTGACTCTAGCTTCTAGATCTTTTTCATACATTTTGCTGAAATACCACGTTTTGTCTATTTCTATGGGCTGAAAGCGTAAGATGCAGTAAAATTTAAACCTCTTAATCGATTAGTTAGTCTATTATCTAAGCAATTAGTGCAGGGATTCTTCCTTTGACGTAATCATCATGTTGCAATGCCACAGAGTGTTTCTGATTAGGGCAGGGCTAGGGCTATTCGTAACCAAAATAATAGCATTGTCTAGTACAATCATCATTATCCACAACCCTCCTACCCACATCTAGAGTTAAGGTTCTGCATTGATTACATACATCAGGATTTGTACAGGCTAGAGCTACATTGGTTAGAAACTATCTTGGCAAAATAACAATGACATTTCAGATTCATCCCAAGACATTGCATTTTTGTATTTTATGTAATATGATACTGTATAACAATGGAATACTCTCTTGGAATGCTAACTTGTTCTGTGGAACAATAATAGAAAATGCTTAATCCTTAACCCTAATTATACATATTGCCTTGATATTTATACTATAGTAGCTATCATCATTGAATTCTGTTTTTATGTACCTATTCTGTTTTAGTTCCGAAATAAAAAACTTTTGATTTGATTTTGATATTCTTCTCTATATAGATCCTCTTCATCATTATAATATGCTATTTATAATCCTTAGGGCCGGTTTCTCGTACGATGATCAACGAAAAAATCAAATAACAATGTGTCAAAACTCGGATCAATCGTGATTTGGATTGTTCATTGCTTGTCATCTGCGAAATACCTATTTAACAACAGTTCAGATGACAAGCAATGAACAATCCAAATCACGATTGATCCTAGTTTTGACACATTGTTATTTGATTTTTTCGTTGATCATCGTTCGAGAAACCGGCCGTTAGAGTTAGTAGTACTATGTAGAGTTAGTAGTAATAAGCAAATGTTTCATTCTTTTAGATAGAAAATGGCTGCACCAATTTCAACAAACATGGCAATCATATAGTTTGGTCCAGTCCAGAGAGTGTCACAGACATTCAACATCGTCACTCTTGTAAAACTGTGTCTCATCTTAATAAAAACTATCTGAAATAAAATTAAGAATTTTTGTAACAACTAAGCATGGTCTTTAGTAGTATAGCTAGTCATCAGCATGTGACATATTATCATCCTCACTAACTGGATCGATGTTTCCATCAACTTCATGTTTCATTAGATATTTTCTGCCTCGAATATGCAAGTTGTGGAATGAGGTGCCCTCTGCGGTTTTCCCATGAAGCTTTGACATAGGTCCTTCAAAAGACAGGTTTATCTCCAATAAACTCGATCATTTAACCGATCTGTCCTACGGAATTGAAATCTGGGACTCAGATAGTAATTCCAACATTGAAATGACTTACAATATTTTGATATTTGAAAAGATTTTCAAATATTGATATGATCTATATAAATATGCCCTTAGAACAATCTCAAGTGCACACTGGTTTGCAAGGAACACAGAAATCGCCTCAAGAGATGGCATATACTTGACCTGGACCAAAGAACATAGAATCTCTACCAATAAATGGTCTCACTTGCTGGAGTCCCACCACCACATAACTAGCAGAGAATAAATCTGATTATGGCTAAGTAGTTGATTGTAGGTTAAGAGAAGAAAAAAATACAATTTACTTTTCATCATCATCATCAACCTATATCACCCTGCTGGACGTAGGTCTTTCCCAAGACACGCCACTGAGCCCGGTCTTCGGATCTTCGCATCCAGCTTTTGCCAGCAACACTCTGTAGATCATCGCTCCAAATTTAGTTTTGCCTGCCCTGAATTATCACTACTCTAACGAATAATCATTTGTAAACTTTGACACTTCACACTCAGCCCAAATTATCAAACGCTTGATCAGCAAATTACTTTTTGTCACTGCTATGGATATGAATGTTACTATTAGGTGGATTAGGTTAAGGCGAGGTTTCCCAAGAACTTTAGGCATTTCGCGCTACCTCAGCCCCCCCCCATGTTAGCGCGCATCGTATTTATTTACGCGCCCGAGGTAGGTACCGCATACGATATCTTAGTGCCACAGTATAGAAAATCAAGCAGTAGGTAAATAGGTACGTATGTTATGGACTTACAAACTTCAGGTATAATATTGATAACATTATTACGAGTATTTTTATTACCTACTTATTATGTGTAGATCTAGGTACAGTCACAAAGCTAGATCATAAAAAATAAATTTAGTCCAGCCAGCCTAAAAATATATATATGGGTATTTTATATGTATAATAATAAATATCTATCCATATTATGTATTGCATTAGTATATCAGTCTTCTTTCTAGTACACATAACACAAGCTCTCTGCTCAGCTTGGGGTTAGATGATGTTTTGTGAATTTTCCAGCATTATTTATTTAATTAAAACATTTTATATTATACAGTGTTGCTCTATAAAAAAAACAGTTTTTTTTATTTACAATTATTTTATTCTAGGGCAGCACATTTTTTTGGGGGTTGTAGCACGTCGCATGATGTATTATTATCTTATCACTTTCAGGCCAGTACAGTACATTTATAATTAAAGCTATTACGGTGTAAATGGGCCTCAATGGGGATTATGGTACTTTGAGTCCCATGATCCCCATGATTTTGAAAACATCGAAATCATGGGTATTGTGGGACTAAAAGTACCACAATCCCCATGATGGGGATCGTTCAATGGGGATTATGAAACTAACACGATTATTTTTGGGTTAGTTTCATAATCCCCATGATTTTGAAATTTCTAAATCATGGGGATCATGAGACTTAAAGTACCATAATCCCCATTGAGGCCCATTTACACCGTAATAGCTATAATTATAAATGTACTATACTGGCCTGAAAGTGATAAGATAATACATCATGCGACGTGCTACAACCCCCAAAAAATTGTGTTGCCTTAGAATAAAATAAATGTAAGATAAAAATCAATCAATCAATCATTTTATTTGTAAACACAGGTGAAATAGTAATGGTCAATAACAGGTATGTGCACTGTGATTTGCGCTAGGGCGTACAACGTTCCTACAAATTAAAACAATATTAATAAAATTAAAATGTTATAGTAAATATCTTATCCCTAAAAATAAAATAAAATTGCAAAATTAAAATAATGTTAATGGTAAAATATTAGTTCTTAAGTTAAATTGTCATTGTAAGTTTAGTTACTTTGGTCAAGGAAGTCCAAAGTGGAATAAAATATCATTTCAATTCAATTCAAAAAAAATTGTTATTTTTTTTATAGAGCGAACCTGTATAATTTTAAATGTTTTATTTAAATACTTAAGTAAACAAATAATGCTGGAAAATCCACAAAACATCATCTAACCCCAAGCTGAGCAGAAAGCTTGTGTTATGGGTACTAGAAAGAAGACTGTTAACTGAATGCAATACATAACATGGATAGATATTTTTTTTATTATACATATAAAATACCCAGAACACCCGGAATAAATATTTGCAGATCGTACAAACATTTATCCTAAGACGGAAATCAAACCCGCAACCTCCGCGTCGCAGGCAGACTTTCTCCTACCGCGCCACATATGTCGTCATGTAGATAATTCTTTTTGAACAAACATAAAAATAAGTTAGGTTTTTTTATGTTTACATTGTATACTCTACCTTTCTTGGTAGAATATGGTAGGAATGTCGTCAAATGAAACCGATTAATAAGAAGTGATCGTTATTTACTAAGTATTTTCAATAAATTTATCAAGTATAAAACTGCACTACTTTTATACTTAATTTTGCGGGCGTAGGTATCGAAAAGTATTGTTGCAGTTAGTTTCTTAATAAATTCAAATCTACTATCTAGTCCAGTCAAAATAGACATTCCAGTTTGCATTAATTCCCAACAAGCTGGATTTTTGTGCAGGCCTTGAATACGTCATTACAAATGATATGTCAAAAGTCCCCATCGATTCCGCTTGTGCGTTGTTTTTTATTCGAGGTCAAAGGTCATAAATTTGTATTTTTTGCGTATATCTCTGAAACAACGAAAGCTATCGAAAAGTGGTCCGCGAGCTCCTGAACCGTTAGATTTTGATAGTTTTCTTTCAAAGAGATTAATAATAACTAAATCATACATATTTTTTTCTACAGGGTTTTAGTAAATAATAAGCTCTATCTTTTGATATAACTTTGACATGATTTCATGAAGAAACCTCTTTGTATGAGCCATTTGAAATATCGATTTAGTGTCATCTTTATGATTTTTTTTTTATCGAGAAAATTTATATTATTCACGTTTCTAATTCTACAAAGTCCTAGAGTATATGTTCAATTTTATTACAAACAAATAAAATCAAGTAACTTTTTCATTTCAGTAGAGATACAGTTATTCAAAAAACCTAAAAATCCAGACCACCCAAACCACCCCGCCTTAAGCCAATGTGTGGTGTCGGACAAGTTATAGTCATAGAATATTTTTGTAGGTACAACATCCTGCATATCAGGCATTGATGAAGTGTCATCTGCATGAAACTAAATTAACAACATGGCACTAAATACCTCACAAACTAGATCTAAGTATTTAGTAGAGTTGTCTTGCCTCGAATAGTTTTTATAGCGAATAGTCGAATACCTAATAACTAATCGCCATTCACTTTGGCGAATAGTCGAATAACTCGACATTACTATTCGAAATAAAAAAAAAACATTAGACACATTAAAAATACTTCTTTCTCTGTTTATTCAGAAAGACTATTTTCCGAGGCAGGTTTAATTTACGAGGAAAAACTAAATCGACTTGCTCCAGAACGTGCAGAAAAAAATGTTGTTTTGCCTCTGTTGGATTTTAAATATTAATTAAAAAGACTTACTAATTTAATTTCATGAATATAATAGGCACAGGCACTTATTACAGGTAATAATTGATATTGTGTATTGTTTTATTAAGGAAAATAATTTAAAAAATGATTATTTTAACTCATTAGTTCTTTTGTTTGTTAAAAGTTTATATTCGACGACTGTTCGCCGAATGCCGAATACTAGCTATTATTCGGTATTCAATGAATATCAAAAAAATTACGAGTAATGCCGAATACCGAATAAAAGCGAGTATTCGCGGCAACTCATTTAGTGGCAATAATATAGCAATGACTTAAGAATATTAAATCATCTGCTGATATAATCTCTGTTTCTTGCAATCTGCCTGTATTGACATTGAGCTAGAGTCTGTTTTTCATACATTGTTTTTATGATATTATTCTATTCTAGATTGAAAGAAGTATCAGAACGTTGGAACAGATATGGAACTGGCCCTGGATCGTCAGCGCTCAGCGCGTTACGCGGCGTGCGAGCTGTCGCCGCCGGGCCGGCGCACATCGCGTGCTTGCTCGAGGATGGAACGATATGCCGCGCTGCATTCTCCATAATTCCAGACAGATTGGACTTGAGCAAGACAGATGCCAGTAAGAATGGAGGAAATGGCGGTGGAGGTAGCGGCGGGGGTGGCACCGGTGGGGGGAAGCAGGGAGGCAGTGGCGGGGGCTGCGGCTCGCGCCAGCAGCCGCGGACTAGGGCCAGGATTATGAGGAATACAATTCGCGCTGCACCCAGCTCTCAAGGTAAATACATCTGAAATACTGCACCAGAAAGTTCTCGAATTATATAATTATAGGTGATAAGATAAGCCATGGATACAACAATAACCTATTGACATTTGAATGCCCTATAAACATAGTCCATTTAGGCAATGTTCGTAAAGTTTGAACTATCTGTAGTACGACTGCAAATGTGGAGGCATACATCAGATTATGGGTAAAGCTTGGTTGATGGTGGTAAGTTTTTCACGCGCTTTTGCACGCTAGCAATTTATAAGCATAGCAGCACAGCGCACAATATCTACATAGATATGCAAAATATGATTGAAAAATTGTGTATCAATGAACAAGAAATGATTTACTCAGCTGGATCAACAAGCCGCGCAACTGGTGTTATAATCGGTGCAGGCTCTGGTCGCGTGGTGTCCGTCCCAGCGCCGTTCGTACCGGAGGACCTGGTGACGCAAGCCCAGGTGGTCCTGCAAGGCAAGAGCAGGAGTCTGATCATCAGGGAGTTGCAGGTCTGTACACAGTTGAAGATGCTGTCTTGTAAATACTTTTGATATGAATGTAACTTATCAAATATAATTTGTATCAGATTAAATCTTAGTATACAAAGTTCATATCCTATGAAAGTGGGTAAGGTACTCTGTATCCTAAAAATCACAAGTACGAATGAAACACGGATGAGTATCCATATCATATTTACATATACCATTTTACACCTACCATTTATATTATGGTAAAGCCGATACGTCTTTCATTGCATACATGAAAATATCATGTTGTTTAATATTTGAAATCATGGTTTTGAACATAGTTTTCATTATAAACGGGATATTTACCATGATTTGTGAGTTTGATTATTTCCCGATATTTCGGCACAGTTGCATGCGCCATGATCACGGGTCGAACTATGTTTTTTTTACAACCAACAGCGTACAAACCTGGACGTGAATTTAGCGGTGAACAACCTCCTTTCCCGCGACGATGAAGAGGGCGAAGAGCCAGAGGGAGGCGAAGGGGGTGACGGCTACGTCCCCGAGGATCTGATCTCCCTGCTCGACGGCGGGGGGTTCCACGCGGCGCAGCAGGAGCACTCCGTGATCATCGACGCCGATACTATGTTCTCTGAGGATATCTTCGGGTACGCGGCTATCAGAAGGTATAGTCGAGCTATGCTCTTCCCACTTTCCTTTTGGCTCGGAGTAAACAAACGGAGCGGTGATTTTGCGATTCAAACGCATTCGTTTGAGAACTGTATTTTTTAAGCTTATTTAATGTCGACAGGATGAGTAGTGGAACTTAATATTGCACAATACGGTGAAAAAGAAAGATTCAGGTAAAAGTTTGTTCAACTTAAAGTTGAACTCTAGTTGTGAAAACGCCACCACTCCGCCAGTTTGCCCTGATCCTAACTACTCCACAAACAAAAAACTCCAATTCACGCACGAGAGCTTACGCTGTATTCGTTCTGTTTTGTGATTTGGTGTTGTAGTATTTAGTCCCTAGTTTATTCAGCACTATATGCTCAATATATTATCAGTGAAGATTTCTGGAGCCTTTCGTGTAAAAACCAAGGCTTGAAAACCACTGAAGCTTTATAGAGTTAAATACTGCTCTGTCTCTACCTAGCGAGATGTGTAGTGTAGTTAGTCTAAGTACTGTTGCGGCATTTGTAATGGCATAAGAGATCATCCATGCTCCAGAGATATTTTTGGTTATCTTATGAAATAAATTTGTTGTATATTATAATTTTACGATATTCGACATGACGTCTGGCCCGTGGCTTTGTACATCCATATAAGTGCAATAGCCTGATCATCAGTAACGCTCTTCTATGTATCAGTCGAATATTTTTTTAATTGGCTTAAATATTATTAGGTTACTAAAATATTACTTGTTAAAATTAAGTTAAAACTTGTAGGTTTTAACTTACTTTCCTTACTTTCCTGTGCCATTACAACCGGAACAAAAGGGAAAGCACGAATAAATACAACAATCGTAAACATCAACATGACACTTGCAACGTTTGGCAATAAAGCTAGTGTCAACGCATAGTGTCCGTTGAATACGCCACCCTTTCGATACGTTTGCGATTGTCACATTAATTCATGCTCTGGCCTCAGAACTTTATACATTCATAGTTTTAAATACTTATAATTATTATTGTGTAGTCGTAGTGGCGGCGGCAGCGGTGCAAGCAGCGGCGGCCGCGGCGGCGCCAGTCGGGAAAGCGGGAGTTCCACACAAGAACGCTCGTCTGAGTTCAGTCGGTGGAGAGAACGTCAGTACTTCGGTCCGCGCAGGTGGCTCGAATCTGCCCTGCGTGACACCTCTTGGGACAAGGAAGGAGGTAAAACTTCTTCTATTGTTCCAATGATTCAATATATAATTACCTAACTTTTAAGAAGTTTTACGATGTAATTGAAAATATTTATTTACACCAAAATACATAGAAAGAAATCAATATGTGTTATAAAATAAGTATTACTTGGTAATAGATAACTTTGAGTATTGGGTTTAACCAATATAAACTACACTACATGTTTTGATATTCTCAGAATATAATAATCATCTTCGCAAAATAATCGAACTTATTTCTTCTAATCTCTCTATTATCAGCTATCTCTCTATTATCAGCTCTTGCGCCAATGTTTTACTTAGGACATTTCTTCTTAACTACCAAAGAAAAGGATGATTTTTATTTAAATATTTAATTTTGCAATCAGTATTCTGACTATAAGCCGGTTTGGTGGCAGCAGTCGCATAGTTTTAATGAATGTAACAACTCTTTATTACAGGCGAGAACAAAAACAAGAAAGACTCTGCAATGGCGGCATCGCCTCTCTGGGTATCCGAGGAGTTGGAGTATTGGGACAGCAACATACGTTTCACGCATATTGCGGCTACCTACAGCGAACTCGTCGCGATATCCACTCAGGGACAATTGCACCAGTGGCGTTGGGCTGACGCTCATCCGTACCAACGTGCTGATGTAAGTTTTATTATGAAGCTAAAATTATTATTTATTAAGAAACATCTTTACTAGGTTCTAGATGGGCTATTATGATCGCCATTTGTGTAGGTGTCCACCCATCATGACGGATTCATAATTCAAAACTAAAACACCCAGCTGTTAGGCACTGAAGGATTTTGTTACTGGGGGCGTGTCAGCTTATCTGGGCTCAAGGTGAATGCTGCTTTTTTGCATTAGTGGTCTGCACTCCCCAAGATAAAAATACTGTTCTTTCGCCTCCTTACAGCGTCTGCAAATTCTGATTTGGATAGCCTAACTAACTCTTTCCTTACATTATTTTATTTATTTATTACTTACTAAGCCTATAAAGTTTAAAAGAGTCCTCTATGCGCAGTTTTTTTTTTATTTCTTCATCAGACTCTTTCATCGAAATATTCAGCTTTAATAGAATAATAATAATTTGTTTTACAGTCTGCAGGAGCTGGCATCAGTTTCCATCCTCGCGCTAACTGGCTCGGCCTTACCGCTGGAGAGCGAATTCTGAGCATCAGTGCAGCCGGCATTCGTATCTCTGTACTCACCGATTCGGGACGCGTAGCTACTTATCTGGACGAATCTATTGGTATGTTACATTGAGCACTAGCTACTACTTGTACTGTGATGTATTTGAATTTATTTCTGTGTAATTCCTATATTCCTAACAGTTTTAAATCGCGAAGAGTGAAAGGAGAGACGGGAGGTCTTTGCCTTGCAGAATGACCAAATAATAATCATTCCTAAAGTCTATATTTTGGACCGAGTACATTTGATATTCCATGTACACACATATTGTAATTTTAAACAGATATGCCATAAACTATTAATTGATTTCATATAACATTCACAGCGCATGCTCCGGGTGCAACGCGTTTGGAGCACACACTTCAGTCTTTCACAGAATTCGGATCTGACAAGGCTATATCTCTCCATGTGTGCTCTCTTTACACTGTGGCTAAGTTAGAATCTGGGGCTCTCTATTGGTGGTAAGTTGAACCTTCTATTAATTTCATTTGTAGTTTTATCCACTACTGAATATAACCAATATTTTTTGGCTCACTTTGAGCATTGTGTATTCTGTGATTTCTGTGTAAACTAAAATGTTTGTTCATCATAGAGAATTGAACTAGTTGCATTTAAAATTTGATTTTGATAAAATCAATGTATAAAAGTATTAGGAATTAGTAATAATGTCAAATGTCCTTTTGCCCTTGTCTTAGATTTTTTGAAAACAAAATATCAAGTCACTGATAGTACTGTATACTTTTTGTAGGGGTGTTTTACCACTCGGTCAACGCGCTCGTTTGTGGGAGAAGCATCGCGCTCGCTCTCGCAAGCAACGAGGCCATTCGTCTACAACTCCCCAAGATTTGCAAGCAGGCCACAGCGTTACTATGAAGAACGCGCCTATGTACCAACCTGGTGCTGTTGGTAAGTTTACTCGTACAATAACTTTCTTGTAACTAAAAACACGCTTTACGTAGATTGTGAAAGCGATAGTAGAAATGGATTAGTACTAAGTAATTTTAGCTGCCAGATGCATTTAGTCTTTTTAATGTGTTAACTTCTTTTTATAAACAAAAAAATGTTGTATGTGTTCGTATGTATGTTTATTTTAATCAAATAAATATAGAATCCATTATCAATAACTTAATGTTCTATGCACTAGGTTTCAACATGTCGACTGGTGTGCCGAAAGTAGGAATACTTCAAAATGCGGCTTGGAACCTCTCGGATATGTGTCGCTTCAAGTTGCTGCCGCCACCTCAACCAGACCGCTCGGTTTCTGACAAAGATAAAAGAGAATTACAGGTAAAAATCGTCACAAACTAGAAATAATAACTATCTAGAAATGCATGTTCCTTAAATGCAACCATAAACTTCACTACAGTACTCAGGTTTTATTCCCAGGCTGATATAAAAGCAGACCTCTAATATTGTATTTTTTTTCCATAGAATCAGTCGCCGCTTACCGTGTCGTCGGTAAAAGCTTCGTCATCTAGTAGCAGCAACAAAGAAAGCAACAAGGACAGTAACAAAGATATGGCCGACCGTCTGGATATGCCACCTCCACCGAGCCCGGCATCATCCACTTGCAGTGATACTAGCACTTCTCATAGTAAGTTACTTGACTCCTCCTTGGTCCTATTACAATTTTAGATGTTGTTTTTTACAATGTATTTCCAATATAGCGGTTTATTGTTACGTTAATGCTTGAGTGCGAATAGCTAAAGAAACGCGCCAAACATAAGCAAGCAATGACTGGTTTGAACGGTATTTTGTTCAAGCAGCGTGCATGATCTTAAATGGTTACAGATATGCTGGGATAATGGTAAAGAATCGTCGTTGGAATGCAGATTATATATAAGGTGTATCTATGTACCTGTTTCATATAATCAAACTGGTAAGCTATGTATGTTTACGCGTCTGACTGAATTGTTCTCAGAGCGAGCCAAACGCGTCACAGTTCGCGGCGAAGAAGGCTCCTCAAACGACGGACAGTCGAAACGCGATGAAGAAGAATGGCCGCTCAAGGAAGTTGTTTTCCTAGAAGACGTGAAAAGCGTACCATTAGGACGAGTGCTGAAAGTAGACGGGGCCTACGCCGCCGTACGCTTTCCCGCCGTCGCTAAAGATGGCAAGGAAGCTGTGCCATCAACTGCTGAGGATTGGACATTGCTGTTGCAAGATTGTCGTCTGGTCCGGAAGGATGATTTGATTGCAGTAAAGTGGGGCGCGGGCGGGTCGGCCGGGCCGCGCGGGCCGGATTGCTTGCAACGCTCGCCAAGGAAGATTGCCTTGCCTGCTGATGTGCAAGTTATTACTATCGCTGTAAGTATGAATGCCTAACCATTTTAAGTTCCACACACTCAATATTCGTTACCAATAAAATTAATATAAGTGTAATGTTTGCGATGTGTTGCATGACATTCTAAAAAGTTTGTTAACATTATTGACTCAATGCTTCCTTTATCTGGTCATGTCGTTTTGTCACAAAACACATTTTAGTAACAGATAGAAAGCTGATAGAGTAGAAAAAAAAACATTTCAGTAATCTCAATGTTATTTCTCAGGTTGATAGTCGCGGAGTTCACGCAGTAGTGCGTAGAGCTGGCGGCGCACTTGCCTACGCTGTGTATGCTGTTGGAACCACTCGTGCACTAACTGACAGTGTATTCCCCACTGATAACACAGCCTTACTAGGACACTCCAACGGATCTGCTATACATCTCGCTACGGCTGCTGAGGTTTGTCTACATCAATTTGTATACAAATTCTTTACATGATCTTGAGTATATAATGTACCAGTTAAATTATAACAACAAGAAAATTTCGACCTCGGCAAGTAAGAAAATAACTAAATGAGATCATCATTAAATGCACATTAAGAAAAGTACTGGTCAGGGGCTTTATTCTGTATTGTATTGCAAACCACGCGCGTTACTTGGCTTAGGCAAGACAACGGGCGTGGAATCTGAAAAAAATGTATGGCGTAAGCCTTAGTTGTCATTCCCTACCGCGACACGGTACGGTTTGAACTGTCAACTAAACGTGTCGAAGTCTGCCGCGTTATGAAAACTATTCGTTTCAAAACGTGTCATGCGCGATTCGAATAATATAGATACAAATCAATCATTTTTGAAGTTTGCGTTCCAGAGGGCTTAGTCCGAGGTTGCATTTTGCACAGTCGTCTCTCGGATGTCCATATATTTTTGTATGGATATCCGAGAGACGACTCTCGGCTCGAGAGTAGGGAGTTTTAAAATGCAACCTCGGACTAAGCCCTCTGGAACGCGTTGTGACGTAGCACGGTTTGGGGAAGGAAAATAGAGAATAAGGCCCCAGATCTCATTAAACATTTAAATGATATGCATGAGGACCAGCCATTTTATAAAAAAAATCATGAAAACCTGTCAAAAAAAGCTCCCAATAGACATATAAAATACATTCAGATTGAAAATCTCCGCCTTTGCAACCGACGAAAAAACGGAGGTTCTCAAGTCGACGCGTATCTATATATTTTTTTTCTGAAGTTTTTATAACAATACTATTTTCTTTAGGGAAGCGAACCAGTTGTGATAATGTTGGACGGAAACGGCGCACTGTACCCCGTGTCACGTGATTGCGTTGGCATGGTTCGCGAACCGCCGCCGCTGAACTTGCCTCCAGCCAGGGCCATCACTGCGCATGCGCTGCCTTTACAACCGCACGGAGCGCATCATTCGCAACATACCGCACTCAAATCTCAGGTAATCTATGCGGACCTGAATTTACGTTAGTATATCTGTCTCAGTTTATTAGGTGAACTAGAAAGAGACAACTATCGTTGCGCTAGAGATCCTATAATACAACGTTTCTTGGTAGTGCTATGGTAGTGGGCAAGGCGTGAGCTACTTTGAACTCTTAATGCTACGGTGTTATGTAAGAAAGTGACTAAAAAAAAGTGGATTATGCAAGAAATGATAATGTGTTTTCAAGACTATATTCTAGTATAAATCACATCCGATATTTATAATAGTGTCTAATTCCACATTTTTTGTATCAGGTTGCTCTTATCATAATGGTACCAGAGCCCCAACTAATGATGCCGCGTGTACTTCGCTGTGACCTCGAAGGCCTTCGTCAGTTGCTGCACCAACTAGAATCTGACACAACCAGTAAGTCCTTTACGTAGAAAGTTTATTAAAATGTATGTTTCACTATTATGTATTCTGAGTATTACTAATTTACTTTGATGCCGGTTCTTGGTTAATATACCAAGTTCCTGAGATATTTTTCAAGTTATTTTGGATGTAAAGGAGAATGGGCACTTTGGGCCACGACAAAAAAAATTGTCCCTCAAGGTTGCCACATAGTACGTTTAAAAGGGCTTTTATAAACTAATATTTGACTATAATTACGGAAAAAATCCGTCCTATGGAAATCGAGATATTTCGATGAAATTGTTTTTCATTTAACATCATATTGCTCAGAAATCTGAAGGCCCACAAGAATAACTGTGAGTGCGTTTAAAAGAGCATTAAAAGGGCTTTAATTATTTCTCAGACTGTTTACAAATCCAACCTGTGGAAATTGAGTTATTCCTGAAAAACTGTAGTATTGCAAAAAATAAATACAGTTTTTCGGAAATATCTCGATTTCTACAGGTTGGATTTTCAAACAATCTAATAACAAATAAAGCCCGTTTCATGCCCTTTTCAACGCAACTGTAGGCATTTTTGTGGGCCTTCAGAATTCGGAGTAATACGACGATAAAATAAAAAACTGTTTATTAAAATATATCGATTTCCATGGGATGAATTTTTTAAATGAAAATAGTAAAAGGTAGGCCTTTAAAAGCCCTTTTAAACATATTATTTGACAACCCTGAGGGACGAGTTTTTTAGTCGTGGCCCACGCCCCATACAGAATCGCCCATTCTCCTTTGATTCTACTTTTGCAGAGCAACAAATTTTGGCGATATTGCAAGAGCGCTGTGATGGTAACAGGAACATACTTCACGCTTGTGTGCATATGTGCACACCGACTTCCAACAAGGAACCTGACGTAGGTTAGTACATGAATTAGATGCAATTTATAATTGTATGCTAAAAAATTACAAGTGTTTTTCAGCAATCTAGTCTCATAGAGCTTTGCTTAGTAAAGAAATATTTATTTATTTAATGTCTGTATATAATATATTTTTTTATTTCTTGTAATTTTTACTGCATAATCAGTTTTCTTCTAACTACCGCGTCACTCTTTAGATCGAATAACATTCCCAGCTAAAGTCAAATTCCGTAACGAAATAACCTAACAGTCCGACCGGCTGCAAAAATGGTATGCATTAGCTTTACCGCGGCAGTCCCCGAGTGCCACACTTCTTTTTTTTAAATGTAGTATTGTTTTCAGTTGACAATGCAGCGGCGCAAAATGCCGCGGCCGCTACCGCCGGCACCGGCCCGGCTACTGAAGAAACGGTCCCAGCGATATCGTGGCCGCCGGAGACTTTCGAAGCATCTGGAGATGAAGATAGTTTGATGGGTCTTACTAATAATGGGTATGTGTGATTTAAGTGTGTTTCATTTTTGACTAGGTAGTTTTCGTTGATGATATTTGTAGTGAACGACAAGGACGTCTATTGTACTTTTCGTACTAATATTAGTATTTTATTGATTTATTTGTATCTAATCCAACATGCCTTACACTTATATAATTTATTCTCTTTCTCTTTAGTGGCGGTGGAAATAGCAGTGGGCCAGTGAGTGCCGACCCGGCTGAGCGTCGTGGCAATGCACTGACAGCCCTGAAGGCGCTCTGTGAAAGCACAGCTTTGCAACCTTTCCTCATGCAGCTACTTACCGCCAAGTAAACAATCACCAAATTCTACGTTTATCTGAGAAATAAACTAACATCAAGTTCGCAATTGTATACATATGTTAGGGATGACACAATTTTTTTTTTTTTTTTTTTTTTATTATTTATTTACCATTTAAAAAGTTTATATATATTACTTAGTTAAGTAGCAAAATACTCTCTCTCTCCCAGGGACGGAATGGGTCAAACGCCGCTCATGGCCGCGGTAGCAGAAAGAGCGTACCGCGCAGCTCTAGTGATTCTGGACGCGATTCGCGCATGCGCAGACGCTGACGACACTCAACGCGCAGCCGCGATATTCCCACCTAACGCGCATCCCGACCACTCGCCGCTACTTGTACTGTGCTGCAATGATACATGTAGCTTCACTTGGACCGGACAGGAGCATATCAATCAGGTGATTGTCTACCCTATATTTAAGTCTTCATTTGGGCTTATTTTGAATTCCCAAAGAGGTTACGATAGCAATTGATTGTGTATGATGAGCATTTAGAATACTTTGGTCATTTACAAGTCCACAATTTTGGGTTTCTATCAGCCATATTTTCACTAAACCATGTACAACTTTGAAATCAGATTTTAATACATACTTTTCCATTATAGGATATATTCGAGTGTAAAACTTGTGGACTTACCGGATCTCTTTGCTGCTGCACCGAGTGCGCTAAGGTAACAACAAAAACTGAATTTTATTGAAATTTAGTGTTCTCATTCTTGTAGAATGCTATAAATAGTTGTTATTTTCAGGTGTGCCACAAAGGCCATGATTGTAAACTAAAACGTACGTCTCCTACGGCGTACTGCGATTGTTGGGAGAAATGCCGCTGCAAAGCGTTGGTTGGCGGCAACTGGGCGGCGCGATGTGATTTACTCGCTAGACTTGCTCGAGATACGCAACTAGCTACGCACTTCAACTCCAGGTAAGACTTTACTACAGATGTAATTCCAAAGGTTTTTCAGTAAAGTTTGGATTTAAATGTTAAATCCTTGAATATGCCTTATGAGTCTGGGATACTCAGATACTAACTGCAGTTACCCTACAATATCAATTTAACTTTTTTTTTTAAATAAAAATCTAAAAAACTACTCTTCTCTGACGTCATTTGTACACTCTATTTTTTTTCACTCTCAACGCAGTGGATCATCCGTTGTCGTTTTAATTTTGCGCAGTTTTTTAGCAAATGTATTACCTATTGAAATTTTAAGCTAACTACAATCTAACATTGTCTTTATAGGGGCGAGTCAATCCTCCTGTTCCTAGTACAGACGGTGGGAAGACAAGCGTTAGAACAGCGTCAGTTCCGAGCGGGCGGCGGCCGTAGTCGCGGCCCTCGCAAGCAACCCGGCTCCGATGCAGAGGTCGATGCCCCCGATCACGATTTAGAACCTCCCAGATTCGCACGAAGAGCCTTGCTGCATTTACTTTGTAAGAAAACTGTTTAGACTAGAACATAATTAAATTACTAACAGTGTGAAATAACGCCCTCCGGCGAGATGGAGCTACGATCTGCGGAGTGTAGCTGGCAAACACTGGAAGAGAAGAGCCGAAGACCGGGCTCAGTGGCGCGTCTTGGGAGAGACCAACGTCCAGCCGTGGACTGCTATAGGTTGATGATGTGAAATAACTGCGTTAAAACAGCGACAAATCGTCTCCCGCATTAGCCGGTTGTCTCCACCATAACCTTAGCATGGAATGCTTTGCTGACTTGCTTAAACAGTTTTATTTGACAATTCGAAAAATCAGGAAGACAGTAAAAAAGAAAGAAAGCAATTGCGTGACGAATAAAAGAAACATTGAAGTGATTATTTAAAAGATTATTCAAATACCTCAGTTGCATTCAAAGACGATCCTGCAAAAACAAAGCCACTACCATCAGTTTTTATACTCTTCTTAATTAACCTGTATACTCTTCTTCTAATCAATAGCTTTCGAAAATGACTTAAAAAATCGCCGTAATATACTGTGTTTTAAAGCGGGAAACAAACAGCCAAATGATATAGAACAAATTGTTTAAAACGTGTATGTTTATCAGGTGTGTGGCCGGCTGTGGAAGCTGCAATGATGTGCGGCGCGTCCACCGCAAACGACACTGAACGCCCGGCCAGCCCCGCGCCGCACCAGTCCGGGACTACCCTACTCGACAAGTTCACTCACGCACTTGTCGTTAAATGCACTAATGAGGTATTACAAATAAATAAATAATACTGGAAAACACAACATCATTTAGCCCCAAGCTAAGCAGAGCTTGTGTTGACATACTTACAATACATTACATAGATATTTTTTATTATACATGTATAATACCCAGAACACCCGGAATAAATATTTGCAGATCGTACAAACATTTATCCCAAGGCGGGAATCGAACAATCCACACAACACGATGTTTTTTGTATACACTGTATGTCACATCGATGTTGTTTCCGAGTAAAGTGTACATTGATTTTTGAAAAGGTTTTTTATTAAGTGTAGGGCAGGATTAAGTTGCACTTGCTTGGCACTATTGAAGTGCCGTCAAATATGTTAAGATATTTATGTGTAGTTTGTGTATAGTATCTGTGGTTTACAATGATATGAAACATATTTGATAATATAAAATGTGCAAAGGTGTTGATTGATATGAAGAAACATAAATTATCTTATTGTTGTGGAATACAAACAGCATGAACATGTAAAAAAAAGTTTAACATGTTGTCAATTTGGATAATTCAGCAGATGTTAGACACTCTCCTGCACACTTTGATCCGCGAACAACAGAACGACACTATTCCGGGCCGAGCCGAGCGCGCACGCGAAGTGGCCCGTCGATTCGTTCGTTCCGTGGCTAGGATATACATCATATTCAGCATTGAAATGGCTCCTGGCGCTGCTAAGAAGAAAGGGTAAGTGTAACAAGACGAAGATTTTACAACTGCATGTACAGGCAAAATCACTAGTCAAATTGACCACGGTGAAGATAGAATAAATAAATAAATAAATAATGCTGGACAATCCACACAACATCATCTAGCCCCAAGCTAAGCAGAGCTTGTGTTATGGGTACTAGAAGACTGACATACTTAATATAATACATTACATAGATAAATATTTTTTATTATACATATAATACCCAGAACACCCGGAATAAATATTTGCAGAACATACAAACATTTATCCCGATAGAAAAATTCGATGCCTGTGTAAAGAATTGTTCACAATATCCCAGGACAGAAATAACTGGAAAGAAGGAAGGGACCTTTGCCCTACAGTGGGACAAAACAAGCTCATGAAAATTTAATTGATGAACATCTGAGTCATCCAGTGATTTTGATTAACCTGTTTTGTTTTAGACCTCTATCAATCACGTCATCACTGGTCCGTTGTCGGCGCGTATTTACCGCTCTAGTGGCTCTGTCAGTAGAGGAATTAGTTGAGGCTGCTGATGCGTTGTTAGCGCCCGTTCGTCTCGGCGTAGTGCGACCTACAGCGCCTTTCCCACTAGCCACTACATACGTAGATCTAGTCAATGGAAGCGAGGATCTATTCGGTGTGGAGCCGCTATCTACTGGACATTCGAGACTCGCGCATTCTCGCAGGTACGTAGACAGACTAAGGCGGGACATGTATATCTTTACATTATGTAATTATCTCTTTTACTGATGCGATTAGTATTCTAATTTCGCCGCTCAACCTTCATTAGATAAAAATGCATATTACTTATTTAGTGGAGAGATTCCCTCAGAGAGACTCCGAGTAAAAAGACTCCAATCTCAAAGTAGCTACATGTTAGTGCCAATTTTCTGAAACAATAACCGCTTTGTTCTCGTTAACCCGGTATACACTTATGAACGAAATACTTCGTTGATCCCATTACTAACACTCGGTACATTGTTACAGAGAGTCCAACCTAGCCGGCATTCGCAGTAACGCAGCCAGTGGTACGTCGATGGGTAGTTCCACATTAGTACCGGACCGGTCTTCTACCCCGGTGGCTACAGAATACGCGGATGACGTGGCAGGGGAAGCTTTGGGCGGAGACGATGACGCGTCGGAAACTGACGAGCCGAATATACCCGCGCCGGTACCGCCCACCGATCAGCAACATGATGACGCCATGCCTGACAGGTAAGTTGCACTTGTTCCTATTCCATTGCACATTTTGTGGTACCCTATAATTACGAGAACATTCTGTCAGAATCCTACTTTGAAATTGTAAAGTGTAAACTCGTGTTCGATATCCTATTGTACATTTTAAATTAAACATTGTCTCGTATGATGTATGTAAACCAATAGTATTTTTATGTGGAAAGAAGCCTTAATTTGAGAGAAACTAGAAATTGGATGCTCGCGATTTAAAGACTATTTCATTTTAAGTTTGATAAAATTTATTGAGTGAAATCTTAAATATCGGTTTGTAACCGAATCGTAATGTTTATACTTAACTCTAATAACTAATTAAATTATTACTATTATACAATATTTTTAAATTTTACAGGGGTCAAGAACAACATGTAGTGGTTGAAAACGGCGGCGAACGCGCCGAAGGTGGAGAAAGCGAGAGCGAGCTCGACTTACTCGCTGAAGTGGAGACTGAGAGCGATTCCGATGACCAGGACAATGCAGAGTCTGCACAACGCAGCGTGCAAACTGGCGCCACGCAGGGGTCGGATGCTGGTTTGTAACTTAATGTTATACTTTGCAAAGTTTGCAACTACAGTACTAACACTTCATCTTGTTTTTTTGCTATTGGGCTTGGTAAAAGCAATTTATCGGGTTAATTGGTCCATCATTATGAATTACTGTCAATTAAGTTGTAGTGTCTTTTGTCTGCAACTTAGTCTTCAACTTCTTTATTTTACTGCAGGACTGATATTTTGATAAAGAGAAATGCAAATGTTTCCAAATTGAAAGCTATATGTCTATTCTGTTAATAAAAAGTTTTATCGATTTTTATCAGTATAATTTTTTCCTATTTTGAATTTGGTTACAGTTCAGTACGTCAAATATTTGGTTTTCACATCCTTATTGCACTATTGTTCATACCTATACACATTGCACAAGTTGTACTGAACTGAAAAAAGAAGTCTGTAATTAAAACGAGTGTGAATATTCGCGGCAGTTACCTTATTAAAACATGGTAACGGTGTTGATTTGGCAGGCATAGCGTCTCTACTGCTGTATCCGGAGGACGAGAGCGGTGATTCAACTCAACCCGAGGACGAGGACTCCGAGGCTGGAGAGACAGACGAGCAGGATGCCGAGGCTGATCCGCCGGTGCATGATGGAGAGCTTCCTGAGAGGAGAGCCGCGCCTCCTCCGAGGCCTAACCTCGCGCCGCATTCTATGCAGTGGGCTATCCGGTCAGTGTACTCTCAAAACATGAATAACCAGAGCCCTTAGTCTTAATTTACTTACTAACAAAATTTTACCTTAGAATACTAGTTTAGTTCTCGTAAGTGATTTGTAATCTTGAGAGAATTAATAAAGATCTTAAACATTAATTTTACTCAAGGTAGTCTCGAAAACTATAACGCATTTTATTTGTAGCATCACGATTTTTCGACTAGAAATAAGGCCGGGTACGCAAGTCACAATAGAGCGCATGCTAGAGCAGAACAGCAAAGCACTGGCTAATTAATAACTGATTAATTTTGTTATAAATCGAGTTTAATATGCCTGTCCGATTTCGCAGTCGCCGTGACCGAACTCAGTTAAGAATTATTATTATGTTGAACAACAGTTGAATAACTCTTGTATACATTTCCAGCAGGTCTCGTGAGACTGGTCGTGGCACAACAGGCGGCACTAGCGGCGTGCGGCTGACTGGCAGCTCGTCGCTGGTGTTCATAGACCCGGCGTCGTTGCGCCGCTCGGCCGCCGCCGCCGCCGCCGCCGGCTCGCACGACCCCCACTCTACTTCAACCACTGCTGCTTGTTTAGCTAGGGCGTTCGGTGAGTGAACTTAATTTTGAAGATTAAACTGTTATTTTTTTATAAATATTTACGGACATTTCACACATCACACTTATCAAACACACATTGATTGCCATATTACGTTAAGATTTTGGTGTACTCATACACAGTAATCTTCAATATCAATCATAGATCAATCTGACTAAAGTTTCACGCCAACCAGTCGCTGTGGCTTATTGGTTTTTGCTCTTTCGTACATACCATCACACTACATAAGGAACATAATAGATAAATAAATAAATATTCACGGACAATTCACACATCACACTCTAGTCCCAAACTAAGCAAGGGTTGTACTATGGGAACTAGACTGCTGATAGAATACTTATATACATAGAGTTTGGAATTATTCATTTTGATTACCTGTAATTTTGGAGAGGGTCACTAAAGAGCAAAACCTTTTTTTTTTATTATGAATCAAAAGAAGCAAATAAGGTTAGGCAGATTTAATACTTCTCCGTTTTTAAGTCTTGGTTGTAACTCTCTGTATAAAAATGTGTCTCAATGTATAAAATTTGTGTTGACAGGCATAGTGATCCGTCAAATCGCTGATCTCTTATGGGAGTATGAACGAATATCTCTACCTCTGCCTCGAATGATTCCTCTGTCTTACCGCGAGGCATTACGTCTGCAATGCTACCTCGAACGACAGCTCAAACCAACCTGGGACTGGCTGGTCACTGTCATGGACGCTACTGAAGCACAGCTCAGGTATTCATTGAACCTTTATTTTAGTTCTGACTGCATATTCTGTGCAATCCAGTGTTCACTCACAAATGTACTAATACTAGATATATTTTATGTAAAGTTTATTCCAAGTGCTATAATTATCTGTACTTTCTTTCTTTGTCATAACTCATACGAATCCGAAATACATACTGGAAAATTGCGTTATTTCTATAGTTTGATCTAATCACTTTCATACCTAAACCAGATTATCATTTAAAACCGTGAAACATACTTTCAAATTTCATTACATCCGCCACTACCGACACTCTATTGGTCTATCTATCTCCACAATAATAATAATAGTTTGCGTATCAGATTCGGCGCATCTCTGACGTCGAACAACGCTAGCACATCCACCGAGACTACGAGGGCCGCCATAGTACCGGCCGCCAGGCGAACCATCTCGCTCAATTCACCTGCTACGAGGATCATTGGCTTCTCTGAGGCGCCACGGACCAGGGACAGAGAACAAGGTATAAATCAATGTTCATTGACATTTGACTCAATGTCATGGACAAAGAATTAAGTTAAAACAAAAGAGTGCCAACAAAAAGGGCAAGGACCAGGTAACCTGACCAAGGTAAGATTTCTTGAAGTGGCACACATTCCCCATAGCTGGGATGTGATGATATTTAAGTCTTAGCAATACACTACTTCATTATTTATGATTTTGACAGGCTGCTGTTGAACAGCTTTAAAGCAGAGACTGCAGAGTCTAGTGTACTATAGACTGAATGCTGGTATGTGGTCTAACGTATATGCACCCATTCGACACAGCTCAAAATGTAACATGTGTAAAGAAACTTATCTAAATACATACATTTTACCGATCAGAATGAAGTATGTAAAATGTCATTGTTTCCAGGTGTCGAAGCTGGGAGCGCTCGTCGCGAATTCCTTGCGTATTGCTTATCATTACTGCGAGCGCATAGTTCAGAGCACGCAGAACAATTACCCGTTTTAGATGTGGCTGCGTTGAAACACGTCGCATATGTATTGGACGCGCTGGTTTATTATATGCGAGCTGCACAACCGCAGCCTCATCATCATAACACTGTGTGGACTGCTGTAAGTGAAATCCTATAATTATATTACTTCTTGAATTAAATTCCCTAGCGGTAAGACCGCCGCCCATTGTACTGTGTTGTTTTTTTTTCTTAATATTTGTAAGGTGTACATGTACAATAAAGTATTCTCATTTCATTCTAGTAATGACGTATAGGTGACACACTCCATTTCGACGTTAGTAACGCCGTCTTTATGGCACATTTGCAAAAATTCTTTATTTTATTTTATTTTATTAATAAAAAACCATAATATTAACATGTTTGTGATCACAAAACAGGCCATCACTCAACATGTGTTGCAGTAGTACAGTACCTATGTACTACTACAACGCTAATCTTCCGTGATGCCCATGCATACCCTGGCAGCCACAGCGGCTCACAGCTTATACCTAATTATTACAAAACAACAACTTATAAAACAGGATGAGAATGAAAACGAGGAAGGCGATGAAGAAATGGTGGTGGGAGGTGCGACCGCAGCCGCTGAATCTGACAACGAGGCCGAAGGGGGGCGCGGGAGAGCTCACTCATTCTTCCAACGGTCTGATTCAACCCTCTGTTTGGGATGCCCCCCGCCAGACCCATTCAATAGTAAGTACTCTTGTTTCATGGTATTGTAACTGTTCATAGGTACTAGATTTTGTCGCCTACCTCCTTTTTTTTTATGCATTATAGGCAAACGCCCAATCCTTATTACTGATCTAATAATTACGATAGGTATATTTCCTTGTGGCCAATTACTGCCAATTAAATGTCTTAAGGATATGGATGCTACAAATAGTAAATAGGCATTGATTACCAATGGTCGCTATGAAGTATTAATTTTTCTGAACTAACCCAATATACAGTTCTAATGTATTTTTACCTTTTTGTCTTTTGCTCAAACAATGAAACAATAGCAACTATTATTGAGTGTTGACAAATAAGTTTGTTGAACTACAACAACCAAAAAGGGGTTTATACTACACCTGCTCGGAAAGTACCTTGATACTTTATCAAATTTACGGTAGAAAGTACGTCATTGCATATCGAACAAATATGCGGCGAGAAAACGCATCTGAGCGGGAGAGAAAAGTGTATGAAAATCCATTTCTTACGTGGTTTTTCTTTTTTAATTTTGGGTAAGACTATGCGCTGGTAACCTAAATATCAAAAGCCAAAAAGTTTTTACAGTGAGTTTTTATCTCCAAGTTCGCAAAATGACACTGGCCACTAGCTGTGTGTTGGATGGTGTCAAACAATTTGAAAAAAGAACATGTGAAAATTTTAGTTTTTTATTTTCCTCGTAGGTGTAGTATAAAGCACTATGTATCACTCAAGAGAAAGTGCGATTCCCGATCTCGGGTGTTTTAAAGCCCTCCCCTGCGACTCGGGCTTCAAACGACACCCTCGACGGTAATCGGTCACTTTCTCCTCTCGGTGAACAATGTACTATTACAGCTTAGGATTACTACGACACTATGGGTGCATCAGCATAGTAGAAATAAACATAGGCTAACAGATTCTTTGTATTACAGTGACGATGCAGGACGCGTTGCCATTGGCAGACCAGCCGCAGCTACTTCAGCCGAACGCGCGTCGCGAAGAGTTATTCGGCATGCCGCGACAGCCCGTCACAGTTCCACCGTCAGGCGATGCTCCGCCTGGGGTCAATAACCCTTTGGAAGGTACGATTGTCATTTAACTTTATAAGTTACTATCAGCATGCCCAAGCTTCGCATGCATAGTTTTACACCTTAGGTTAATGTAGTTTTAGTAATAATATCACTAAAAAAATAATTTTAGCATCTAATAAAGCCTATAAGTTCAGCTTTCTAATGGTGAAAGATTTTTTTAAATCAGTCCAGTATTTTATTTTAAATATTCAGATAACGATATATGAATGAATAAATGATATGGAAAAGTGTTTTCAGTTCAATGCATCCACCGCGCGCGATTACGCTGACTGTAGTCTAACGTAAAACAGTTCAAATGAAGTACTTGTACTTTGTTTGACCTGTTGACTGTATACTAATCTATTTTGATGTGAAGTTTTATCTCACGATGTATGTAACGTTGGTGTACATAGAAACATTTACACTTCCTCATTGATATGCATGCTTACAAAATCAAAATAATTGTTTTCAAACAATCCTGATGAAATAGAACAAACGTTAAACCAGTATCTTAAGTACGCTTCCGATTGGTATTGATTTGGATCACTTGCGCTATCTATAAACCGTTGCTAACGATATACATATAAATAGCTCAACTGTTTTTTATGTGTTTTATATCCACCTATGTACATTTTGTAAATACTGTAATAGTCGTAAGTGTAAACAAACTTTACAATTAATACAATATTTTGCCTCATAAGAATTAATTTGTTTGTAGTTGTACCGCGTCGTCTTGGATTATCAACTCGTGGGTCTGACAGAGGATGGTCTCCACCAGCCAGGCCGGCTTCAGCGCCGCCGACTCACTCGCACACCTTAACTAGAGATGAACCACAGGTAAAATGCACATCATTTGCAATTTTTAAAAAACTAAAAGTATATTATGTATTTGAGTTTTTAAAAAATTGCAAAAGACAGACTTTTGCAATTTTTTTAAAACTCTGTGAAAATAGATGTTTCAAAACACTTTACACAAACTGTTTTGAAACATCTATTTTCACAGATAAATGGACAGCGCATCAAGCTGTTTTTAAAAATGTATTTATGTATTTCTTTTGCTAGTTCATGTTGCGGCATAATATAAAAGTACTTCTTAAATTTATTGAAATTTTTTGAGTTAATAGAATATGACATTTAAAAAAAGTGTATTTTATAGTTGATAAGGACCACTTTCCTACTATTTAAACATAAACAAATGGTTTGACAATGAATATTTTGCTTATAATTATATATTTAAGTATCATAATTTGTCATAAAGTACAAGAAATACATACCAGCATTAGGTGGTTCGATAAGTATGGTGTTTATTTTAGGATTTATCATGCGCAAAGGACACATCCACAAAAATGGATATAGACACTGACGGCGAATACCTTTCTGATTCGGACTCTAATGAAGCTAGGCAGATTCCAAGGAAGAAGCATCACAGGTAAGTTCATTTTATATTGCGTGAAATATAAAAAAAAACGTGTGGCACTTGAGGACTGCCGCGGTAAAGTTATTGTATAGCATTTTTTGCTGGATTACGCAAGCGCAGTGTTAGGTTATTTACGTTACGGAATTTCAGGATTCGGTCCCCACGCTCAAGGCCTAAAAAATATTCGTCTGTCTATGACTCATCGTAATGTACTGAATTATTTCTTTGCAGACATCCCCACACAATGTCAGTGGGCCCTAGTACGAGTCTAGTAGAACCTAACACGCAGCCATCTGAATTCCACACGCTTGTCGACACGGCATGTTCTATTATAGAGGCGCCGCATCAACAAAGAAGCGCTTCGCCTTTACCTGGTAACATTTTTGACCATGTTTCTAGACGTAGACAACATTTGTTCAGACTAGTAGTTATTATAAGTCATTTACTAGCTAGAGTTCAACTAGCTATGACACGTAAGCCTATATCACTAATTATATTACCTCACAGCGTCACGTGCGCGGACTTTCTTAGTAAAAGCCGGCCAAGTGCGAGTCGGATTCTTGTACGAAGGGTTCCGTACCAAATTACAAGTTTTTGTATGAAGCCCTGTTTTAGATTCTATTTTTTTGTGTTTGTTGTTATAGCGACAACATAAAAACATCATTTGTGTAATTTCTTTAGTTTCTAACTATCACGGTTCATGAAATACAACCTGTAGCTCTACCATGAGTTTTTACAATCTATATTCGCTAGCGTCTGTAGTAAAAAAAAACTATGAAGATTTGTACAGCGCCTCTAGCGGATAGTTGGGTACTTCTTCTTATAGTCGGGTACTGTAGTAAAGTCAGGCGATTTTACTGTGACAACTCATGGTAGAGGTACAGGTGACAGATCGGCAAGCGAAGTCTTAGTAAACGAACGACTGCGTCTCAACAGTTAAATAAAAAATTAAGGCCATTGATGTCGCCACTCACTGGAGTAGAATAGTTTGAGGATGAACCATTGTGATACGACGAATGAATGAATGAATGAATAAAAATAAAAAATTTCTTCCAGGGCCTAGCACCTCGAACGCGGTCGCTCCAGACACTCGGCCCTCGTCCCGCAGCCCCGGCAAGACTGTTATTGTACGTGCTGTAAGTCACTCCACTTATTTGGGGGACTTTTTCTTATCAAAATTACACCCACCATCAATTGGTCCCTCCTTACCTGGCATTTCCTTATGCATGTCATAAGGAACCTTTTGATTAGATGCATGCTTTTATTACTTACTAACCATTTGATGTTAATTGAATTACTATTGACCCATAGCTTAGCTTGAAATCAATATATTGTGTTTTGTCTTGATCAAGAAATCTAAAACTCAATATTAAAAAAAAATCTACAGTTATGACGAAAAATCAAGCGTTTTCTTAGGAAATTGACAGGCGTCACAGCTCAGTTGAGCTAGTAGCTCTCTCCTTCCACGCTGTGGTCGTGGGTTCGATTCCCACCCAGAGCAAATGTTTGTGTGAGAAACATAAATATTTGTTTAAAAAACAAAACACTGTATTACCATTCCAGCTTACTAGTTCATTAGTAATAGAGTAAGAGGGTCCAATTCTGATTGTTTTTATTTATCAGGGTGAATTGCTAAGTGCGGCTGATCCATTGGAATCTCAGGAGATATCTGCTAATGTGACTGTGGAGACCTCTGGTTTACCACCGACTCCGTTATTGCCACCACTCAGTACCCCATCTGCTCCGTAAGTACTCTTAGTTATATTAACTTAGCGAATAAACTTCATAATCTGACCTCAGAGTGAACCAAGTAAGGTGCTGAGACCCTGGATTCCTAAACTGAAGATAATTAATCCCGAGCTGGTAAATAAGCTTTTTACGGGGGTTTTAATCTTTTTTAATGAAGATCCTAATTATTAGAATCGTATAATGTCATTGACGACCGATGTGGGGCGGCGGGCGAAGGTCCTAAAACCTTGTGTACTTACCTAAAAAGTATTTTTTTTTACATACAATTCTTTGTCCTCGATCCAAAGAATGACTACTCATGTTTTCCTTTGTTCTACAGTCGCGCTTGTCCTTCTCTCGGAGCTTCGGTTTCCCACGACCTGCTACTCGGCCGTTGGCGACTATCATTGGATCTGTTCGGGCGTGTATTCACCGAAGACGTGGGCTTAGAATCCGGCTCGGTGGTGGCCGAACTGGGTGGATTTCCTGTCAAGGAAGTCAAGTTCAGACGTGACATGGAAAAGCTACGAAACTCTCAGCAAAGGGATCTCACACTTCACAAGGTAAGCTTGTACTTCGATTCACCTATGCAAAAAAAAAATATTTTTACGCATTTTATTGATATTTGATAATGATTAAAATGATTAAATTGATAAATTGGTTTAGTAAAGTTTGTTCTGTAATGCATAGATAGCATAAACCTTTACGTACTAGGATTTTCCAATTTGATGGATGTATAGTGTAACAGTTTTTTTTATTGAGCTCCATGGTAACAAACCAAACTCGAATAATCTTTGCACATTATTTGCGTTTAGAGCGTTACAACTACAACTAAAACATCCAAGTCGAATAGACTAAACAAACTGTTCTTTTTTCCAGATGGAACGCGATCGCGCTAAACTATTACAGCAAACGTTCGCGGAACTGAACAGTGCATTTTCAGGACAGAATAGACGCGCCCACAGCGCTCAGCCGCCGCTCGTCGTGAACCGTGTCAAGGTCACGTTTAGAGATGAGCCCGGCGAAGGTAGTGGGGTCGCTCGCTCATTCTACACCAGTGTCGCTGAGGTGAGTTTGTCACTTTTATTTCAGACAGCAGAGGTTACAAGTAAACCGAGGAATACGACATAAATTGCTATGCTTTAAAATGATGCCGTGGCATTGAACGTGAACGCAACGGCACATTTTAAAGCATAGCAATTTATGTCGTATTTCTGTAACAGTACGGTTGAATGTTCATTAGTAAAACTTTAAAATTCCTTGCCATGCCGTCCCGGTCTGCGCCGGCCATTATAATTTGACTTTCATCATCATCATCCATAGCCATCCATAGCCCGACTTGACCCACTGCTGGGTTTAGGCCGTTCTCTGTTCTTTCCATCCCACGCGGTTATTCATTGGACACTAATGTATTAAACTAGTAATTGAACGATTAAAGATTGCACAATGCGCGGTGTTATAGTTGAAAGCCTTTTCTTCCTAGCACTACCTCAAGGCCCATGTGGGATGCATTATTTTCGTAACAATAAACATTTTGATAGCTACTAAAAGTATAAAACTACAAAGAACCATGTGATTATCACTTACCTATAGGAAAGTCACTGAATTCGCCTTTTATTTAGGTTTTATATCATCATTAAATATTATTTTGTTCAATACCAGGCGCTTCTAGCTAATGAGAAGCTACCACCACTGGAGCCGACGACAGGCAGCGGTAGTGCCACCGCTAGCAGCAACACCAACGGAACCGCAGCGACACCCGCCAGCGGGACTAGCAATCCTGGCCCTCGGTGAGAAAACTTTACTAAAAAAATGTCCTATCTAAATCCAGCAATACACATAAATATTATGAATTCCAAACAGTGTTTTCAAATAATGAGATTTTTTTTATTGATGGCGGTTGGTTGCAAGCGCCGTAACGGAACGTATACGTTTTAACGGTCTATCTTATAAAAAGTTAGCGCAGACTTGAAGTACTGATTACCATACGTAATGATGACTTCAACGCTAACCTTTTATAAGATAGGGGGTTAAACTTTATGTTTGCGCCGCGTTATAAACGCATTTCACCATGCTAGATGCAGAACGGTAGATGCGTTAACTAGCTGGTTTAACACAGCTATATCATCCCGGTGTAATTAAAACGAATACTGGGTAGACTAGTCTTTTTAAAATGATAATATTTCGGTAGTGGGGCTGGTCGTGCGAGATCCAAAGACGCTACTCGACGCACGCCAGGCAGGCCGGCACCAAGGCCGCCCACCGTCAGAGAGCCTCGACGGGTGCTCAGCGTCGACGCTCGGCCTTATTCACCACAGGTAACACATTGAAATGCATTTATTTTGACAACACACCAACGGGTACAAAACATAAGAAAGGCAAAATTAAGATAATACATAGAACAACAGAAGAAACTATAACATATAACATAACATAATGTCAGAAAAAGCTCAGTCTCAGCTTATTTGCTGCCCTGCAAAAAGCAGAGCAGCGCTGATTTTCAGACTGAGCCATGGAAAAGTGAGACGTTAAAACTAGTACATACAGCAAGAAAGACAGGACAAAAAGATATAAATAAAGGTACTTACGATAATAATATAAAACAAAATAGGTACATTTATACATAGCATTTTGATGTAGATCGTTTGTTCAGACAAACTTCTTTGAACAACCTTGAAAACTGTGTTCAATTGTTTTTCAGAGTAGTTTTTTTGTACTTTCGGAAGTATAATAATAAGATATTTTTCAGGCGGCACCCGGGACGGAAGGCGCTGGTTACAGTGGAGACAGACCAGGCGGTCAAAACGAACATCTCACGCTACATCAGGCGCAACTTGGAGAGAGATTGTACCCGAGGGTAAGTTGCTCCTACGTATACCATTGCATAGTTTCAACTAAGTACAGTTGCATCGACATTTAAGCGTAAACCTGTTAGAACCATATCCAAAGGTTGGATGCTTCATGTGGCTATTTTCGCAAGTCTATTGCACTGTATTTTTTAGTTTTATTTGATTTGAGGCCTGCATAACGCTACCATACGCTTTAGGAATGGCCGACATACAGCACAAACGTATACGTCTAACTACGTTAAAGATGTAAATGTTGTGTAACTTTACAGGTACACTCGCTTCACCCGACGTTTGCCGGCAAGATAACCGGCATGCTGTTAGAATTGACGCCGGCACAGTTGTTAGTTTTGCTCGCGAGCGAAGACGCGCTGCGACAGAAAGTACGCGAGGCCATGGATCTCATTGTTATGCATCCTTCGGAGGCGATACTAGGTGAGTAAACCAGACAAATATAATATGGGTGGGTATAACGGCATCAGAATGGGTATTATCGGTTGTTAGATTTGGGAATTAAACGAATGAAAGATATGCATTTAATAGTAGTTTTACTAATAATTCTTATTCTAATAATACTTTAATCCTACCGCTGCTACCAACCGTGTGATTGATGCCTGAATGAACGCATCAAGTGCAGAGCAGAGCTACTGGTCTTTTTCATTACTTATTACAACACAGCTTTGGACTAATGCATAATGGACAGGAGTCCTATATGATGTAATAAAAACAGCAATGAATTGGTTCAGATAACCTCTTACTTATGCTATTGTTATTTCCACTACTACTATTCTAGCATATGCCTGTACACTACATTGAAGCAATAATGAATTCGCTATTGAACTTTTAAATTTGTGTAGATCTGGACATGTTTGAAGTGCAATAAATAATTTTCTATCTCTAAATTTGTGTAGATCTATATGTGTTAAAGTCCAATAAAGAACTTCCTATCTTCTAAATTTGTGCAGATCTAGACGTGTTCTCGCTGTCGGAGCGTGGCGGCGTCCCGGCGGGCGCGGCGGGCCCCGCGGCGGGCGGCGCGGCCTCCGCCGTGCCTCCGCCCGCGGTCACGGATGACGCGGCACCGCTCTTCTACTCGCCCGGCAAACGAGGCTACTACTCGCCAAGACAGGGTCGCGCGACACCCGAACGAATCAACGCCTTTAGGAATGTTGGCAGGTCTGCATCTTAAACCGGTTAACCTGTATTTCTTCACATCACACGGCTAAGAAGTGTCTAGTTTGTACCTTAAACTGGTTAGCACTTATCTTCACACAGAGTGTCTATTCCATAATACGCCACCGAGCGTTTTTGCGTAGTAATTAATACATAAGGCCAAAATAACTATTTATGTCCGTTAATTTATAGGGTTTTTACCTAAAGTTGAAAACGGGAACCCATTCCTGAGAGACTGCTGTCGGTCTGCCTGTCCGTCCGTCACCAGGCATCTCATGATGGTATCTCATGAACCGTGATAGAGAGTTGATATTTTCACGTTCTAACAGACACTTGGACGGCTTTTTGTATTAGAGCTCATACACACGAGCGGCACGATGTCGACGGCAGATGCAACTTCAGCCGTCGACACCCGTCAACGGCAGCCGCCAACGCGTCGACGGCAGCCGTCGACCAATAGCGTCGCTTGCAGTGTTTGTGTTTGTAGCGTGCCGCGTCCGCCATTTTGTCAGTGGACTGCACATAGTCCAGGAGTGCGCACGCGTCGCGGTTTTGTAAAATGAGCTCCAGTGAGCAATGAAAAGAAGCAATGGACATTCGAAAATAATTGAAAAATTGTTCCTCGTTCCTTCGTAAAAGTGGATAAAGCGTAAAAAAATGTCCATCTTGTCCTCTATTCATTAATATTTCTAAAACCCACGCACGTGTTTTTCTTTTTCGTTTTTGTCGACGTCGACGGAGTAAAAGCAATAACAGTGTTTCTTCTTCGGAATTCATTTTGCAACTGACTCCTGTACAAAGAGAGTCGACGATGGCTGCCGCGGAGCTTCGATGTTGACAAGTCAACGGCAGCCGTCGACGCGTCGGCGGCTGCCGTTGACGGGTGTCGACGGCTGAAGTTGCATCTGCCGTCGACATCGTGCCGCTCGTGTGTATGAGCTCTTACAATAAAATATTTTTATTTCTCCAATTTCAGGATAATCGGCCTATGCCTGCTCCAGAACGAGCTATGTCCCATGTTCCTGAACCGGCACGTACTAAAGTACCTGCTCGGCCGGCCCGTGAGGTTCCACGACTTGGCATTCTTCGACCCCGTCGTGTACGAGAGTCTGCGCCAACTGGTCGTCGATGCAGAGACTGGCGATTCACACTCACTCTTCGCCGCTCTCGATCTCAACTTTAGGTAAAATACTTCTTATAGATTAACGTCTATCTTATAAAAAGTTAGCGCAGACTTAAAGTTTTGATTACCACGTTATGATAACAAAGTCAACGCTAACTTTTTATAAGTTAGGGGGTTGGTTATGCAAGAGCACTACGCCATAGCCATAATACGCAAAATGTATGTTTATACTAGAAGTGAAGTTTTTGTACTGGCATTATGCAACTATTGACAGATAGTCTAAAATAGAGGACCAGACTCGATAATATTTGCTTTTTGTGACTCTTCTTTTTACGTTCGATAGTAAGTTACTAGCTAGTTATGTTATCTCTACATGCTAAAGTTTTGAAATTCTTTTAGTTTGGAAATGTGTGAGGAGGAAGGTGGCGGTTGCATGGAACTATTGACCGGCGGTCGCGAACTCGAAGTGACGGCGCTTAACGTGTATGACTACGTGCGCAAATACGCGCATCATCGTATGATGCTGTCGCAAGAAAAGGCTTTAGAGGTAACTATTCTATAGATATAGAAACCTATAGTTTTTAAACTATGATTTCTGGCAACAAGCGAGAAACAACATTATTGCTTAACTTTACTAAGAATTTTACAGATTAAGATTGATGTATACAGAATCGGATAATATCACACTTTCCTATAGTAATGCTAGTTCCATTCAGTTTGTTAATTTAGTTATATTTGTCCAGGCAATGCGGGTCGGTGTATTAGACGTTCTACCGGAAACCGCGCTCGATGGTTTAACAGCGGAGGACTTGCGTCTACTACTGAACGGCGTTGGCGACATCAACGTAACCGCACTGGTGTCTTACACCAGCTTCAACGACGAGAGCGGCGAGCCTTCCGAGCGACTCGCGCGCTTCAAACGCTGGCTCTGGGCCATCGTCGACAAGATGACACATCTCGAGCGACAAGACTTGGTGAGTTCACTTCACTTAATAACTATAACTCGTAACTTACGGCTCTTATGTGAAATATCTGAAGTACGGTATACAGTTCGATTTTGATTTCTTTTCTTGGAGTGATCATGATTTCATGATTTAAATAGAAGATGTTATAAAGCCTCTTAGCTTGTTTTGCCGAATAAACGTAATAGGATAGAGTTGTAAAATGTACCTCATTCATTTGGATCCCTGTTGCACTATCTGACTAGCACTATCAACTAATGAATGTGTGTATTGCGTGCAGGTTTACTTCTGGACGGGCTCGCCCGCGCTGCCGGCGTCGGAGGAGGGCTTCCAGCCGATGCCGTCGGTGACGATCCGCCCGGCCGACGACGCGCACCTCCCCACAGCCAACACTTGCATCTCGCGCCTCTACATCCCGCTCTACTCCTCGCGACACGTTCTCAAGCACAAGCTGCTACTCGCTATCAAAACTAAAAACTTCGGCTTCGTTTAATCTATCAACGCGCGACGCTGATCTATATTATTCTAAGCCCAGCCATGTAAGACTGCCGCTGTATCGTATCTGTATATCTGTGCGATTTTATTGCGTCTGCCATTATCCACGCCACGTTAGATGTATCAAAAGTACTTTCAGTGCCCAACTTTGTATATTTGACTGTATATTTGACAAACAAATTACATACGTGACTGGGTGTATTTTTGACTGAATTGTAATATTCGTTTACTCTTTGATAGAAATGACCTGATATATCCTGCACAAGTACACATTCAGTGTGAAAACTTCACAAAATCTTTAATCTTATCTTGCGCATAGACCGGTAGAAATTATTCTAATAAAGACTCCCTATTAACATACACAATACTTATGTATTATAATATGTAGAAATGATTGAATATGTGCTACAAAAATAATGTTACTCTTTTGATAACTATTGTCGCTGAATAAGTTCTTATTCAAGAACAATCTGATCACTGGTTTAATGGTTTTATCATTTGTGCATTTGGTTGCTTTCATCGTATATAGCTTAATTTATTTAATGTTCGATGACAAGCTGAGGCAGCGTAAAATACTTTGGACTGTTAATAGCTTTGTTATAGTAAAAATTATATAAGACAATGGAGTAATGTGGGTGTGCTGGTAACAGTTTGTAAGGAGCTTTGGAAATGGCGCCAGCCAGGTTCGAGCAATGGGTTATGTGATATCTAAGGAAGTATTTATCGCCTCATCTCTAAATCTAAGATTATAAAATAGTTTCTTTTTATTAGTTGAATAAATGATTCATAAATAAACAACTCAAAATGCTTATCCCTTGTTTCATTTTACTGTTAGGTAAAAATACCTTTCTTGGATCCAAGAATATTTATATTAATTCAAAACAATTATAGGTTATAAAATATAGGTTTATATGCAACCTAATGAAATTTTAACTCAAGAGTGCCTGAAATAATCCAACTTAGTGAATTGCTATTTGCATGCTGAATTGAAAGAATGTAGCAATAAAATAAGTAAACCATTTTACATGCAATCATTTATTGAAAATATCAAAACGTAAATATTAACAGTTTTCACCAAACAAGGTACTATAAAACTAACACAATGTACCTACAAACATTTCAATAGCAAACTATGAACTTTTATTTTACTTAAAATTAAGTTCTAATGACAAGTATAATCTTAGTTATTTATGCTAAACCTTAACAATAATTAAACAATGTCTCTACAAAACACTGAAAACTGCTCTAAAGGTATAGGTAATAGCTAAAGAATGATTCTCATATTTGGGGTCATGAGCATAGCACACAATTTCTGCAACCTCTTAAGATTATAAGTGTATGTGACTTCTAGAGTGTTACCCCCTATCTTATAAAAAGTTAGCATTGACTTTAAGTCATCATTACGTATGGTAATTGGTACTTCAAGTCTGCGCTAACTTTTTATAAGATAGACTGTTAATGTTTAGTATCTACATAATATTACTCTAATTTGGATGCAATTTCTAATTCAGATTGTATTTTTTTGTAAACACCATAAAGTATAGCTATGTGACAAATATGCAATAAAGCGCTGGTAAAACTTGTACTAGGATATGTATTCCAACACATTTCAATCAATGCCAAAAGTAAAAATCTAGTTATAACTGAAAAATTGTTAGACCATAGCAGATAAGGCAAACTGTGGAAATACCATGAATAAAATTGATAGTGCAGACTTCTTGCACATACAATACCAATAAAGTTTACAATGAACATTGGTAAAATAAATAACTGTGAAAGTATATCAAAGTTCAGGCTGTAGTCAACTTGATCCTCGACTTGAGCAGGTTTCACTTGTTTCTTAGAAGTTTTCCTTGGGCCTTCATTTGAAGACTTTTGCAGCATAGCTTCAAATGAATTCAAAAAGTTTTCTTGGTCTTTAGTCAACTTATCTTCATTATCTATCTTCATTTTATTCAATTTTTGTTTGACTTCTTTTTTGTATTTGTTTCTTTTTTTTATTTCAAGGTTTTTAGCATTAATTTGGGGTTCAAATTGCTGCTGTACATATTTCAATCTACAATAACTTTTAAAATATTTTAAACACATTGGTAGAAATATGATTAATAAAACTAAATGTATGGCGAGGAGAGTTAAATGGAAACATTTGTTCTCAAATACTTCAACATCTAGGAATCTGTAATTTACAGTCCATGTGTGATTGAATACTCTTCCCAAATCAAAGCTTCCCTTAATGTATGAAACTGGATTATTCATCAAAAATACAAGTCCTAATAACACTTGAATCAAACCACAGACAACTAACTGTTTAATAGTTTCCATCAACCCTAGGTTTACCAAGTAAAACAGAAATAGTGCTGGAGCATACAGAAGAATGTTCATTTTAACTGAAACACCTAAACTATAAAATATACTTCCTAAATACCATTTTGAATCTAAAAATAAGTTTAGTGATATGTACAAAAGAAGCACAGCAATGGGATCATTAAAAAGTCTAAGAACATAAATTGAATGAATTCTGTATGAAGTTAAAATGGTCAGTATGAGAACGTAAGGTGGTACCTTATTGCTCTTGCTATAAATCCTGAGAACAAAGCATAATTGTAAAAGGTATATGACCACAAAAATATATTGAGCAAGTCTGACATTTTCACCCTGGCTCGTTATAAAATAAAGTATAGAATAAATATACACAAACCCAGCGGGATATACTAGAGGGCCAGTATCGCCTCTGAGTTCACTGTAATCCAATGTACCATTTAAAAAACCTTCACACTCTTGCATGTATGCTTTCCAATCTATCTCGGTATACGGCACTCGTTCCACCACAAGCAGGTTTATGAAAAGTTCAGCAACGATGATGAAGAACGCCACGAACGGGAGCTGCGCCGGGTTTGTTGCTAATCCTTTTACAAACGGCCACGTAAAAAACTTTTTAGAGTCATGAAGAAAGTCCTGAATTTTATTAAGACTCCCCATTTCAGAAAGGTGTGCTAAATTACAGCTGTCGTTATAGGTAAAAAAAATTGAACTAAATAATCTATTTTAGGACTAGGTAGAAGCGCTTCAGTCAAGTCAAACGCCAGGCCGCTGCGCCGCCTCCGCCACCCGGCCATTTTTGGATCGATTTGACAGGTTTGATAATTTTACATTGACATAACACTATCAATTGACATTCACAAAATATACCACAGACACGGACACGGACTGTTACTTTTAAAAAGACGGATTTGGCTAACCCCCATATGCCATTAAATAAAAATTGAATTGAATTGAAAAAAGACGGATTTGCTTAAAAATGTGCTGGGGCCTTATTCTCTATGACATAGGAGATTCCTTCCCCAAACGTGCTACGTCACAACGCGTTCCAAAACGCAAACTTCAAAAATGATTGATTTGTATATAAATTATTCGAATCGCGCATGACACGTTTTGAAACGAATAGTTTTCATAACACGACAGACGTTGGCCCGATTAATTGACAGTTCAAATTGTGGCCAAAACGTAACGTGTCGCGGTGGGGAATGACAACTAAGGCTTCGTTCACACGGCATTGTCCTGCACGTTTTTTTCGTATTCGTTTTTTTAACGTACAATCATCCGGGTCTTCACACGGTAAATTATCATTCGTGTAAAAGACGAATAGCCGCAGTCTTCACACAGTTGTCTGTAGCGAGTAGACGTCACTGATGGATCCACGCGTTGTTGTACTTTTATATTGGTATCGTAGGCGCCAACGGTCTCGCCGCCGACAAAACAGAAGGTTTTGGGTACATCCTATTAATCAAGAATCTGTGCGAACGATCACATTTGAAAAATTATTCGAAAATCTTAGAAACGATGAAAAAAAGTTTCTTAATTACTTTCGAATGTCTGTTGAAAGTTTTGAAAAGTTATTAACTCGACTGGAAAATTCAAGCCTACCAAATTGCTATTCGATAAAAAACGTGTGAACATCGTGCCGTGTGAACGAAACAGAGCTATATTATGTGCCACTGCGAACCGAATACGTCAAAGTTCATTCGATTTGCTTGACAAGTCCGTTGAGTATGCGTTTAAACGTATAAGCGGTACACGTTTTTTTGCAGTACAATCGACGTGTGAATGGATATATGTACGTTGTATGGTCACTATTTATACGTTAAGACGTATACTGCAAAAAAACGTGCAGGACAATGCCGTGTGAACGAAGCCGGCTTACGCCATACAGTTTTTTCAGATTACACGCTCTTGTCTTGCCTAAGCCAAGTAACGCGCGTGGTTAGCAATACAATAGAGAATAATGCCCCTGCACTGCAATGTCACTCATTCTAAGGGGCGTCTAGACATGTAAATACATGAGAGATGTAAATACTAGACATGTAGATGGTTATCAATGTTTACACTAAGGTAATTACTATAACAGT
Organism: Ecliptopera silaceata; assembly: GCA_932527185.1. Classification (NCBI taxonomy): domain Eukaryota; kingdom Metazoa; phylum Arthropoda; class Insecta; order Lepidoptera; family Geometridae; genus Ecliptopera; species Ecliptopera silaceata. Next base: position 4,989,071 of record OW052193.1, on the reverse strand, counting down.
GTAATCTGATAATTCATGTAAATTTCATAACTTTATCCTTGACCCGACTACCTTAGATAAGTACTTATAATATTATGTAGTTTAGTTTATCTGAATCTCTATTTACAACATGTAATAAAAACAACGTTGTGAAGATGAATGCATATAACGCACTAAAGGTGTTAGCACACCAGAAAGATATGCATTAAATTATTTACAACCAGAGTAGGTAGGTCTAGGGTCCATACGTGGTATTATTGATACACCAGGACGCGTTTATTTCAATAATCCTTAACAGTCCTGTTTTTATAGGTATGTAGTATTCAGGGGTTTAAATCGACAGCCTGTTTGAATGATTTTATTAGACGTCACATCGGGCGCGGGGGGCGGCGAAGGTCTGTGACGTGGAAGTTGCGGGTTCGATACCCGCCTTTGGATAAATGTTTGTACGATCTACAAATATTTATTCCGGGTGTTCTGGGTATTTCATATGTATAATAAAAATATCTATCTATGTAATGTATTGTATGTATTATCTAAGTATACCTACTTAGATTCTTTCTTCTATATTTCTTCTAGTACCCTTAACAGAACAGAGTGGATTGTCCAGCATTATTTATTTTATTTATTTATCTATTTACACCATAATAATATGTGCTACTTTAAAATCTTTGTACAAGTCTACAAGATTTAAGTAAATAATCAGAATTATCTGTTTTTGACTGGCGTTAAATTAGTAGATTAATTTAGAATACACGAACTTATCTAGGTACTAGATGTAGATACTCCTTATCTATGTAAGTAGGTGAAAGTAAACAAATTGAACTTACTATATATATCGCTTGAGTTTAAAAATGTATATTGTCTGCACTTACTATCAAAATGAAAAGTGTGTTAGGTAAAACAGTTTTAATAGTTATACTAAAACTATCATTTGATGGTGCTAAGGCAGATGTGACCCGTAAGTTAGATAATGCAGTTCAATTGTTTAATTAACTATCGTTAACAGCGTTCAATTAACTAAGTATTTTTGATACATTAACTGACGAATACTATAATTTAACCATGAAAACACGGTATATAATACAGTGAAATGTCCACCTTATTAAAAAAAATATTAGCAGAATATTCTCTGGTTGTTGCAGCAAACAATGAAGTTGAAAAAAAACTACTCGATTTTTTTGTAAAATGGCGTACCGGTGATACAGAGTCTTTACCGTTCTCACTCCCTTCTTTGGAAGCATTGTATATTCCACCCATAAATGGAAGTTACTCAGGAAAAGGTGTAAAGTAAGCATATACCTACTTGTACTCTATTTGCAACTTCAACGATCATTACGTATACATAGATAATATCACGATTCAATAACGCAAGTGCTTTGGGTTCAAATTAAGTTTCACAATTAATACAATAAATAAATATTTACGGACATTCACACATCACACTCTAGTCCCATACTAAGCAAAGCTTGTAATTTAAGAACAAGAATGCTGATAGAATATTACTTTTTTTTTGTAAATAGGTACATATTTAAAATACTTACATGGTAACTCCGGAACACGGAACAAATACTTATATTCATCATCATCACACAAACATTTACTCTGGGTGGGAATCGAACTCACTCACGACCCACAGCATGGAAGGCAGAGCTACTACCAACTGAGCTGTGAATGCCTAAATACATGATAATGAGGAAACCCGTGGCAGCTCTGACCATATAGGTAGATGCCTCTTTATTTTACTATTAATCTGAGCTGTTTGTTCATTCAGGCTTACCTACAGTTCGAGCAGGATCAGAGTAAAAGGAATGAACAACTTCTACGTAACGAAACTCAACGTGTCTATCGGAGATATGTTTGCTTCAGGTTCCCTTGTCATTCCAATGTTGGGTGTTTCAGCAGGTAGTAAACGTACTTATAATATTGTACTTATTGGAACAAAGTTCCTTACCGAAATAGCTAAACAAGGAAAAAAATAAGACCAAAAGTTGTAACGACTCTTTTTGCTATAGTAAGCCTTGCGGCGCGTGTTTCTCTGTCTATCTATATTCTAGTCTATATGAGAGAGATCTCATAGAAAACAAGCCAGTTATTAAATTCAGAACTACGTTCCATCCAGATGTCCCTCCCTTGACTCCTCTCAAGTATTTTATACATATATTGTTATATAAGGTATTTTTTTAGATGAATACCGTGTGGAGGGCCGCGCTTTTTACGTTTATACATTACACGGATCAGGAAAATTACGGTTGGTTACATATGAATTATCTAGCTGTTAGGAAGGTTATTTTTATAACTTAGTGCGTAAACTGTTGTTTCAGAGCAACGTTTAAAAGCGTCAAACTTGGATTTTACATAAAGCTTGCGAGCAATGAAACACACACGAATGTTAGCAAATTCAATCTTAACTTCGCGATTGGTGATATTCAAGTAAGTTCTTAAAGTATACCTACCGTTTATAATGAAAATCGCCAACATCAGATTTATTTTCCCAGAAACTAAAGGACGGTTTCTGAAACGTTGATCAACCAACAAATCACGATTGATCCGAGTTTTAAAATATTGTAATTTGATTTTTTGGTTAATCACGTTTCAGACGCAGGCCGTATGAGTAGCAAAATACCTAAATAGCAAATAAAAATTAATTTTACTTATCTATTCTGATACTGAGGAATTCTGACCTAAGATAGTGAAGGTGCGTGTATTTTCTGTAGGTATAATTTTAAATTGTGATGCTACTATGTATTCTATGTACCTATTATACAAGAAAACATATAAGTATTCTATCAGCAATCTAGTTCTCATAGTAGAAGCTTTGCTTAGTGTGGGACTAGAGTGTGTTGTGTGAATTGTCCGTGGATATCTATTTATTTATAATTTTAGGTGGACTTGGAGAATAGTTCCTGGCCAATCAACAAAATTTTGAATAGAGAAGGGGTAAAAATCATCGAAGGATATCATGAAGATATAGTGAACGCAACGGAAACGAACCTCGTTCGAAGACTAGACACATACTTGACTGCAGTATCGCAAACAGAGCTGATAAATATGATGCAAGATGCCTTATAATAAATTAATTTAGTTTAATTATGATAGTTAGTGTTTAGTCTTATTGTCAGGTGTCTAAACTCCGTTGTTACTAGCTGCCTTTCATGCTGTGGGTCTTGGTTCTATCTGTAGTATGAACAAACATTGATGTTTGTTCTGTGCATGAGTTAGAATGTATTTAAAAAAGAATCTACAAAAAGTATTCTATCAGCAATGAACCTAGTTTGCTTTGTAGCTTTGCTTATATAAGGACTTGACTGGCTTGGGAACCTGAACATAGACTTATAATCACACTTAGATTTAGACTAGTTTTAGTAATGAATTTTAATTAATTAGATCAACAACGCCTGTCATACGATTAAATAAATAAATATAAGGACTAAGGCGTAGGTATTTATTTTATAAGTTATAAATTGAACTCTAATTTAATAAATATCTTTAAAATGAGTAAACTCTTGTTTGTATGATTGAGTCCCGTTAAAGCTAGCATTAATTATCATGAAAATAGGAACACCCTTAATTGCACCAAATGCAACACACACAGCACACCTCTTTATCCTGTATAATAGATTTATCAGCAACGATAATTTTAAATCAGCATTTGTAGATAACAATAATAAATCTGAAAATCAATGAGATTATATTAATTATGATTGATGATTAATTGAACATATAAAAGATAAAATAACCAAAGATTTTTTGTTTATAAAACTATTTTGGTGTAGGATATTAGCACAATATTAACTCTTACACAAGGTGTTCTTCAACCGCAATTATGTTGAAATCGGTTCTTTGGAGTTTTGTGGCATTATTTGCAGTTGCACTGGCAGTAGAAGACCCGGTAAACCGAATATCTGATGGTTAGTGTTTTTTGACGTACTATTTTAAGCCCAGAATATTATCAAAATATAATAAATAATTTACTAATTGGTGTCCACAGGAGTTGCGTTTCATCGTCAAGAGCCTTATTCTCTTGAAATCCATATGATAGACGAGAAGCAACAAATAGTAGATGACAATGTACTACTGGAAGAAATCCTTGGTCGTAGTTTTATTGCTGATTTGATCAAGAAAACTTTAGAAGATTTCAGAGACGTTGTTATCCACGGAAACGATTCACTTCCACCTCTGGATCCATTCGAGATCGAATCTCTGGGACCTTTTGACTTGGAAATCTCAGGGTAACCGTAACGAATAGACAGATGATATTTCATTAACACGCTCTGAATCAGAAAGTGAAGAAGAAGAGTGTTAGATATGAATGTGGATGGATGTAGAAGTAGAGGGAGGCCAAAGAAAAGATGGATGCACTGTGTGAATGATGACATGTGTAAGAAAGGTGTGAGCATTGAGATTACGTCTGATAGAGGAGAGTGGAAGAAGAAGACGTGTTGTATACCGACCCCACATATTGTGGGACAAGGGTAGGAAGATGATGATGAATCAGAAAGTGGTTCAGTAGCGCAGGTTTTCTAAAATACACATATAATGTAATTCTATTGTTTTAGAATCAAGACTAAAGCCAGTATAAACGACTTAAAAGCTGAAGGACTTCGCTGGTATGTGGTTGATTACGTTACTTTCAACGCAGTACGACTGAACCTTAGGTTGCATATCACTCTTCCATGGCTTACTGTTACTGGTAATAATATTTGTTTTATTTAATGTCCCACAAATACGAATTAAAAAACATATATCTACCTGATCAAAGTCTGATCTTCCAGGTAAGTATGATGCTGAAGCCAGGATACCGTTGTTGCTAACGCATACAGCTAGAGGAAATTTCAGGTTAGTAATCTTTCTAGATTTATTTGCGTTGGTTGCCGGTTCGATACCCGCCTTTGGATAAATCTTTGTACGATCTGCAAATATTTATTCCGGGTGTTCTGCGTATTTTATATGTATAATAAAAAATATCTATCTATGTAATGTATTGTATTAAATATGTCAGTTTTCTAGTACCCATAACACAAGCTCTGCTTAGCTTGGGGCTAGATGACGTTGTGTAGATTGTCCAGCATTATTTATTTATTTTATTTCAGAGTGTTTATCAACCGCTTTGAAGTATCCGTGGACATGAGAATGGGAACTAGTTTCTTCGGAGGTCACTTAATTCTGAGAGAGCTACACATCAAACTAGATATCGCTGATACTCTTGTAAGTGTACACATATTTATTTATTACGTACCTCACGTTATCTTCTAATAAAGAAATCAAGCGCAAAGTAAATAAATTAAATACCTATTTAATTATGTACTTAATTACTTGCTATGACAAAGCACATCCATTTCACGGTCTACCTATTGATCAGTCATACTTGGTCTACAAAATCACTGAAACTCAATAAAAGGGAGACCGAGTGGAGACCGCGTTTAGGCAAGCGTAGTGTAGAACGCCCTCCGGCGTCTTCTTCTTATCGTGTCGATGCTACAACTGTATTTTGTTGTAGCATCGTGTTGGAAAGATTAGCCAGACTAGACACTGCTTTACCGTGCCTAGCTGTTACCGGTGTGCGCCACGAGGAGGCTCTTTCCATGCGCCCTCCGGCGAGATGGAGCGACTATCTGCGAAGTGTAGCTGACAAACACTGAATGAGAAGAGCCGAAGACCGGGCTCAGTGGTGCGTCTTGGGAGAGACCTACGTCCAGCAGTGGACTGATATAGGTTGATGATGATGATGATGATGACCCATATTATCATTGAAATGTTAGGCTGATCAGAAACGTTTAAAAGGAATTTTATATCAAGATGTTAAAGTACTTGGAAAGAATATGCCTAAAGACCATATACAATTTCAGATTCAAATTGATGGTATGACCGGATCCCCCATCATCAACTCGTTCATCAGCTCTTTCGTGCAAAATCTAACGCAAGATATTGTACAAAGCCACTTGGACGATGTAAGTCGTATTATCAGCGAGGAAGTCTTCGACATCGTTAATGATATTCTCAAGGACTATTCAGTTAGTGATCTAACAGCATAATCTATATCACGACTTAACATTCTATGTATGTTTTGCTGGCAATAAATTGTAGGTATGTATTATGTATGTGATACCGACTAATAAATTACTGCTGATATCTTTGTACTTATAATTAATTTACGTAGATATTACCTATGTCTATCTATGAAACACCAAAATAGTTTTGAATTACCTACTTAGTCTAAGTATAAAGAATAAAATGGTCACAACCTCTATTTTGTTTGATTTACTTCAAAATGCAGGTAATGTTAGGCATTATTTAAAAATAAAACTACATCATAATCGGTTCAGCAATTTAGCAGAAAAAACACTCCACAAATAAATGTACTTATCTAAAAATTACGTAATTTTACCTAATTGCTGCATTGAATCACATACTTTAATATAAAGCTATAAAGAAGGCAAGCTATAGTTAGAGGCACTAAAATTATTTCAAAGTACATATTGTCTTTTAACACGCCCTCTAAAGTTATTTGGTAAGCCTAAGACTATTTTTAAACTTCAACGTATTTAAAGCGCAGTTAGGTAAATAAGTTATAAGTACATATTTATACATTAGGTATAATTAATATTCGGTTACTGTGTACAAAAAAAAAGCATATTAACTAAATTCTCGCCAATTCTTGGAACAACCTGTATAAATCTTATCATAACAAACTAATCTGTGTCAGTTTTTAAGCTATTGCATAGCTTCTATCGCGGGCCTTGAGCGTGGAGACAGAAGACAGAAATTCCGTAACGAAAATACCGAACGAAAATAACCTAATACTGCGCATGCGAAATCCAGCAAAAAATGCTATGCAATAGCGTTACCGCGGCAGTCCCCGAGTGCCATAGGGGGAAGTGGGGTAGATTCATACAAGGGGTACCTACATTCACTAAAGATATCTGTTGCTAGGCGCACATCAATTGAACGAATTATGCGTGTATACATAGCTTATTTATGTGAATGAATGAGGGTCATCTGCATCTCTACTTTGCTCTACCTTCTTGGTTTGTAGAGATGAGGGTAAGATTCGAACTTGCGTTCTTTTATCTGGCATCAACTTCGGAGAACACTGTCTCCGAGTCAAGGGGTATGGCCCTGATTTGCTGTTGAGCCTATCAGTGGCGTTGTGTGGGCCTCTGTGGGTCCGTTGATACAAGGAGATCACGAGGGAGTGGTCGCCATGGTCCAAGGTTTTCGGGTGGTCTTGCATGAAGCGGCGCTAGGGCGTTGAGATGTGCGTGGCCAGAGTTGTCTACACAGTCGAACATTCGACGTGTCTGCATCACCACTACTTCTTCAACACTTGGTATCTGCAAGTCACGAGCGATGACGTCGTTCCGAACGTATCGGCCTGCTCTTGTGCAGACTCGTAAAGCGATGTTTTGCTGGGCTTGGATGCGACGTCAGTTGGTAGCAGAGCACAGTGCGTACCAGGCTGGTGCTGCATAGGTAAGTCGCGAACGGATGTAGGTTTTGTAAATTCCGGTTTTGGTTTTCAGCGGCAGTCTTGATGCGAGGACAGGTCTGAGCATTGCCCGGGCCGCACGAGTTTGCTGTAATGCACGTTCTATATGGGCGTTCATAGTCAGCGATCGGTCGATGTCGACTCCCAAATATCTGACACAGGTTTGCCAATCCATATGCTGTCCGCGGAATTGGAGAGGTACGGGTGTAGAGCGCTGCCGTTTTACTTACGTTTACAACTATACGCCACTTATCCAACCATGCTGGGAGGAGGTCAAGCAATCTTTGCATTTGATTGGCAGCTGTATCTGGGTTTATGGAGGATGCAAAGTAAGCGCTGTCATCAGCGAATAGCGCTAGGGTGACATCTTTCTCTCCAGGTTTAAGATGGCCCTCAAGAGTCGGGATATCGTCAGTATAAAGTGCGTACAACGCGGGAGATAAGCAGCTTCCTTGGGGGACACCGGCAGTTATAAATCTTGGTTGTGATGATTCTTGCTCTACCGATACAAAGAAACTTCGGCCTCGAAGGAAGGATGCTATGATGTGAATGATAGGGGGAGGTGTAAGAGAAGCGATGAGTTTGAGTATGAGGCCTGCATGCCATACACGGTCGAATGCTTTTTCAACATCGAGGAAGACTCCAACAGTAGAACGACCGCTGTTGAGTTCGTATGCCAGGTGATGCATGATTCGTGTGAGCTGCAGTGTGGTGGAATGTTGAGCGCGGAAACCAAATTGTTCAGGTCGAGGTTCTATGTGAGGAGCCAGCCTTCGCAACAGCAACCGCTCAAATAGTTTGGCAGTTGATGAAAGGAGCGTAATTGGCCTGTAGTTAGCGGGCAAACGGCGATCTTTGCCAGGTTTTGGTATCATTATAACCTTACCCTGTTTCCAGATGTGGGGAAAGTGGCCCGTCCTAAGTATTCCGTTGAAGAGCATTGTCATAGCAGATACACCTTTGCGTGGTAGTTGGCGGAGCGCGGTGTTTGGTAGGTTGTCGCTGCCCGGCGCCTTGCGTTTGGGGAGATAGAGAATGGCTTTCTTTGCTTCCAGGGGTGAAATAAAGTAGGCACCGCTTAGAGGAACGGTTGGGCGACGCATGAACTCTTCCACCGTTTCCTCTACCCGGCTGTGATGTGCTCTTATTTCGGCAGTGGTGCCGGCAGGAATTGGGTGCGGGGAAAACTGTATTTCCAGGTGATCTGCTAAGATCTCCGCTCGATCAGCTGGTGCAAATTTTCTATTACCCTGGGGGTCTAATAGGGGATATGAAGGGATAGGTGCTTTTGTCAGCTGTCTGTTCAGGGCGTGAAGGTTTCTATCGTTTTCTGAAGCTGCATTGATCCTAGCTTCCCAAGTTGAGCCACGCCAGACTTCCACAGCCACAGCCACTTCCGAAGAAAGTTTGTTAAGCTCGGCCTTTACTCTCGGGCAACGTGAGCGGGACCAGAGTTTCAGGGTTGTTCTCTTTTTCCTCAGTAAGTCGCGGATGCGTTGCGGGATTTCGTCTTGCCTTGGTGGTTTCGAGAAGGCTGGTTTCGTGGCATTTTCTTTGGCTTCCGTCATTCTTTGTAGCAAATGGACGGCAGCAGCTTCGACTTCGTCGGCTGTAGATAATCTGCCAACCTTGAGATCTTCCAGTGCTTTCTCGTATACCGCCCAGTCTATTCTCTCTTTTGGAGACCGTGGAAAAGTAGGATGTTCGTAGAGGGCCAGAGTTATGAAAATAGGAAGATGCTGAGTATCCATGTCGTAGAGCACTTCAACGTAGATTGGGCAGTAAAGGTTCTTATAGATCACAATGTCCAAGACATCGGCACTATGCAAGGGACTGCTGGGAATGTGTGTGGGAGCATCGGGGCCCAAGACTTCAAAGTTGTTGGTTTCCGCATCGTTATATAAGAAGCGTCCTGCTGGGTTGATAGTGCGAGAGCCCCAAGCCCTGTGCTTGGCGTTAAAATCACCGGCCAGTAATGTGGGGGCAGAGCTGTGCAGAATAGCTGCTGTGTCTCCAGCGACATAGTCTGTTCCCGGTGGCCGATAGCCGGCATGGATTCTTAGCTCTCGTCCGTCAGCATTAAGAATGATTCCTTTCGATCGGAGAGTTTCGAAGGGAGTGGGCGCTAATTCTTCGTGGACGATGTCTCTTCTGACAAGGGCCGCTGTACCTCTGAAGGCTACGTTCCGGTTAGAGATCTCATCGTGTCTGTAGCAGAGATAGTTTGGCACTCGAAATTCTTGATTGGGGTGGAGTTTCGTTTCTCCCAGTAAGATGACATGCACGTTTTGTGTTTGGGCGAGTAGGCGGAGTGGCGAGATTTTGTCCCTTACCCCCCCGGGATTCCAGTATAGGAGCCGTAGGTTGTGACTACACATGCTGGCTTCTGTTAATGGCGGCCAGTCCTCGCATCGCCGCATCTTTGAGGTCTCCCCCGGCGACGATGGTGGTGAGCAGATCCACCAGGATCCCAAGCATGATCCGCATTGGGTCCCCGGCGCTGCCTCTCATTGTGTTGGTGTCTGTAGACATTGTAGACATTGTAGGTGGCGGCACTGTCAGCATTCCTGTTGGTTGTATTTGTGGTGATTCTGTCATGTGGGTATTGGGGAAATGAACTTGGTTCTGTAATCAAGGCTCTATATATCTTCCTGCAGTATCTTGTGTTTGCGAATATGAACCCTGTTGTGTTGTAAGTTCAATAGAAGGGGCAGTGGGGATTTCTATGAGCCGCCTTGGAGCGGATATCTCGGGAAGACGTGGTAAGGCAGAGCTTATATTTTGCTCTATCACAGGGATTGTTAAGTGCTTCTCAGGAGCGGAGGGCGGCTCCTGTTGGGGAATGATTGTCGGCTCCTGTCTGGTTTGGTTTGTTGGCTGCAGTTTGATTTGGTTTCTTGACTCCGGCGGCTGTTGTGGGGTAGAAGAGGCAACGGGTTTCCTCGCTCTTCTCCCTCCTCCTCTTCTCTTCAGGGGCTCTAGGGCGACCACCCGAACGAGGTGGGGGTGAGACTTCACGTTGCTTTGGTACAGCGGGGAGTGGGGGCTGCGGCCCCGCGGTTTTGACTCCTCGTTTGCGCGCTTCCCTTCGGAATATCACACAACGGCGGTCGTTCGCAGTGTGTGGTTTCCCACAGTTTGCGCACGTAGGTTTTTCGTCGAGGGGTCGTCTGCAGTCAGCCGCAATGTGGTTGTCGCCGCAGCGCACGCAACGCAGTGGTCGGTGGCAGTTGCTTGAGGAATGGCCATATGCCTGGCATCTGTGGCACTGTGCCACCCCACCAGCAGCACCCCTCCATGCCTCTATTGTTATACCTGGCATATAGAGCAGTTCTCTTATGCTGTATAATTGAGCAAGCTCTACCTCGTTTAAGTGGTCCATTTGGGCGTGAAAAAGGCATCCGGGACGGCCTCTGATGGGTGGTATGGGGCGAATAAATCGTACGCGAAAGCCGTGCTCTTCTAAGGCAGTCTTAATGTCTTCTGGTGGGGTGTCAGCCGGGAGTCCGCGGATAGCCGCTTTCGTGGGTATCTCAGTAGCCATGCTATAGCAGAACCAAGATAACTCTGGTTCGGACTCCATAGCTTTCATAAGATAGCGCTGTATTGTCCTGTATTCTTCGGGGGATCGCGGTATAAATCGTACTCCTTTACCAAGCGGGCGCGCATTTGGGGCGTGACCTAACTCTTTTGCTAGAGTCGCAAAGTGTTTCGTCCAGTTGGGTAAGCGCTCTACTACGAACGGCGGGTAGGCCCTTGACTGCTGGGTGGGTTGCCGTTAGGAGCCTGGTTGGGTCGGCTGCCTGGGAGATGGTCGTGCCGATGGTTGGTGGTTCGGGGCGGGGCCCCCATCATCTGGGCGGGCGGCGGAGTCTTGCTCGCCGGAGTTTGGGCGGGCGGCGTGCTCTGTGAGAGGTTGGGAGGCAAAACTTTCTTTAGCTTCATGCGATAGATTTGGATTAGCAGCACGCTGGTTTTGAAGGCTCGCAAGTGCCCCGGCGTAGGTGGTATTTGGGGCAGTTAGTGAAGCATGTATGGTGGTTGGTGCGTGCTCAGATGCGATCGATTCTATACCCACGTATGATGTAGAATCGTGGCTGGGGGAGGTTGGGGGTGAGGCGGATTCTGTGCGCTCGCAGTCAGAGTACTCAGATGTATCACTATTCACTTCGGTGGTAGCGGCGCCCATGCCGTACGGACTAATCGTAGCATGAGCTTCTCCTCCATCGGGGAACGGCTGTAAAGAGGACGGAGAAGGGGATCGTGGTGTTTGTGAGAACTGGATCGTCACAGGCTGTCCAGTACATGGTCTGACGGGCTCAGAACGCACCGAGCGCACCACTAAGGGGATCCTTGATGGCGGAGGTGGTGAGGGCGTGTTGGGTGTAGGCGGAGTCGGGGGAGAATGTAGCTTATATTTAAGCCGTTTCTCGTCACCGTGATCTTCATCGGAGATTTATTTATGTGTGCGTTAGCTCACGGAGTTTGACAGCTGTCGAAGTGAAACGCGCGACTAGGTGACACATAATGTGTTTCGGCCACTCCTAAGTAATTTTATAACCTGACTTTGAACATCTTTTTATTGATAAAAGCAGTTTTCTAGATTATTCAGTACTATTTTATTTACATGATAATAGGGTCAAGTTTGTGAATTCATCCGTAAATAATGATTAAATGCTTCTATTTTTTTTTAAATAATTTTATTTAATTTTCTTGTGATGGGGTAGTTTCATACAGCAGTTAGCGGGGTACATTCATACTATATGAATGTATGTAATTAAAATTTATCATGTTAATTGTCATATTTTATGTAAATTGTTGATACTATTACTATATAGGAATTAAGCAACAGGACTTAGATTTAAATACTGATATAACTGACCAAAAAAACTGCTAGGCTAAGTTCCATCAGTGCCATAAAATGAAATTTTATGTTATTCTTTTTTCACTTAGTATTGTGTGCTCAGAGGGACTAATTGCTTTTGTTTTCAAAATCGTTGTACTTATTTTGATTTTGAATTGAACATTTCACGCTCAAAATGTGTATTTTTTCACATATATGAATCTGCCCCATAGCCTGTATGAGACTGCCCCGCATGTGGGGTACATTCATACATTTTTTACATTTTTCTATTTCCGTAATAGAAAACCGCACAAGTGTATTTACACAAATCACATACTTTTGATATAAAGGCAGATAGTAAGACTATTCGTTTTTGATAAATCGATACAGATATCGATACCAGAGAAAATTCTACGAGTCAAAATATAAAAACTGTATGAGGCTACCCCATCTTCCCCTACGTCTTTTTTTTTTTATATCGTTTTGAAAGTTACTACTTAATTTTACATTAAATTAAGGTTTCTGCCTTTCAATTGTCGTGTGTGTAACAGACTTTGGATTTTGACTTTGACATTGACACTACCACTGGCAGCAGCTATCTAAAACTTTAGTTTTTTTTCTATCCGAATAGGGCGAAGGCGAACGAAATACTTGCTTGCTTGCTTTGAATGCTTTGTCGAATCAAGCACGAAGCCAATAAAGTATTTCGATACCTAATAATATAGTTTCAAACAAAGTTAAAACAATACAATACCATTATTGAGATGAATTGAAATATTAATACAAACTACAAGATCGTGTGTGCACAAACAAAGAATGGCTGGCAACTTCTGGCAAAGTTCACACCACCAGCAATGGATATTGGATAAACAAGATCTAATCCGAGACCGCCAACATGACCTGAATATTTTAACTGACGAAGAATATCAGAAGATATTCAACTTCTTTGCTAGCATAATTCAAGTATTAGGAGAACAGCTAAAGCTTCGCCAGCAAGTGATTGCAACAGCAACCGTGTATTTCAAAAGGTTCTACGCAAGAAATTCCTTGAAATGCATAGATCCTTTACTTTTGGCCCCTACCTGCGTGTTTTTGGCATCCAAAGTTGAAGAATTTGGAGTTATATCGAACTCAAGACTTATAACGACTTGTCAAACTGTGATAAAAAACAAGTTTAGCTATGCATATGGGCAACAAGAGTTTCCCTATCGAACCAACCACATTTTGGAGTGTGAGTTTTATCTGCTGGAGAATTTAGACTGTTGTTTGATAGTTTACCAGCCATATAGACCATTACTACTGTTTGTACAAGACATAGGCCAAGATGACCAACTTCTCACATATGCTTGGCGAATTGTAAACGATTCATTGAGAACAGATGTTAGTCTTCTTTTTCCACCTTACCAGGTAAAATATTTCAATATAAGTACAGTAGTTTCTATCCATCTCCTTTTTGTGATAATTTAAAAAGGAATTAATTATTTATTTCAGATAGCAATAAGTGCATTGCATATAGCATGTGTTATGCTCGGCAAAGAGAACCTCAAACCATGGTTTGCTGAGCTGAATGTTGACATGGACAAGGTAATTAATAAAATTACATGATTACTCTTGATATGTGTCTATAGGAACCAAGATGTCAATATTTTAGAGCTAAAAATCTTGATGGCCAGCACTAGAACTGTAGCTGTTGAGCTACTTGGCCCGATCAACTCAGGTTTCCCGAAATCAGACCACTTGGGATATTCAATGACACTGTCATTATTATATGTTTATTTTTTCCTCTTCCTGATTTCACATATCTTTTGCATTTGCCATTAATAAACTACTCAAAACAAAATAGCCCTCCCATTAAAATATGATTTAAATAAGAATAATAAATAAGCATAATATGATTTATTTAATTTTCATTTTAGTTATAGGTTAACAATTGTGATCAATTAATATGCCTACTCAACAACCCCATACTTCAGTATGACAACAACTCACTAAAAAAAAGGTAGCACTCCGGGAGTGCCGGTAGAAGTGAAAACTTCAATATTACCGTTGTGTTTAATTCTAAGTATAAAAGTACTATCATTTATGAGGTAGAATACAATGTTTATGTTTTTATTTTTTATTATTTTTCGCCCTGTGCCGCCTAAACAGAGCAGCACACTCAGGCACGGTAGAAAGAGTGGGAGATACTAGTTCCTCTCCCTTCCCCTCGATCTTACGCTTTTTCGATCAACATCACGTGACCCTGACGCGAGTTTGAAAGTTTTTACCCACCCAGTGCCGCTAAAGAAGTTTTAACTTCAAAAATATGTCAGGCAAAATATCGAAATTGTTCATGTGGGCCCTATTTTGTTTTGAGTAGTTTATATGCTTATTGCAGAACTGTATCCCTTTATCTAATAAAAAACTATTTTCATTTTCAGATCCAAGAAATTGTGAGATCTATAATAAACATTTATGAAATGTGGAAGAGTTATGATGAGAAGAAAGAAATCCAGGGTCTTTTGGGGAAAATGCCTAAACCAAAGACAGCACCACAAAGATAACCTTTGTTAATGTTTTTTTTACATGAACTATTTTTAAAAGCAAATTTTAAGTTCCTCATAAGCTGTGCTTCAATGCAGCAACAATGCAAAATAACTTATATGCATAAAATCAACTTATCTTAAAAATATTGATTTATTGAAATTTTTAGTTTATTGAAAAACTTGTTTGATAAGTTTGACCACAATATTTCATAATGAAGTTTGTATGTATTGGATAAAGCAGCATAATTGAAAAGATGCCTTAGATTTCATTAAGACATGAATGTTGTTATAATTTAATTTAAATGGTATTTCAATATAATGAACTTGAATAATTATTTTGTAAGACATTTCATTTTTTAGGTACCTACTAGGTTTATAAGTAAATAAATTGTATACTTACCTATTTTGCATGATTTTCTTTTTGATTTATTTTAATGTAGGAAGTTGAGGTAGCCTAGCCTATCTTTACGTGCGAGACCTATAGAAGTACAAGGTATCCGTAGGTACATAAATATTTCTTCCAAGCAGTTAAAGTTTGTCTATAGATATACCCCCTATCTTATAAAAAGTTAGCGTAAACTTTTTATAAGATAGACCGTTTAAAGATTATAGCCTAAGAGCCGACCTCAGCCAGACCTTCGATATTTTAGTAAGGCTGAAAGTTTCTCTGTGTGAGCCTCCAACACAGGTAAGAACGACCCCTGACTATCGAGTTTCGGTCGTGGTTACTTTAGCAGATAACCGGTGGTAAAGGTGTACTTATAAAATAGTACCTTACTTTTCTTAAAGTGTAAAGTTCAATTTTGCTATATTTTCTACAGAATAACTTTGGGAATCACGATGTTCATCGCCGGACACTTGTCACGGTTGCTTCCCCCTGCCAGACACCCCTAAACCTTAATCAATTTTAATCATACTTTCGTCATAGTATAAAAGCTGAATTTTATATAATGTTACTAAGAGACTTGTGGCTCTCCCCCTATTAGAGTAGTAGGTGCTTGAGCTAAAACAAACATGACACATCTCCACTCACTAGCAATACTTGACGAGACAAAGTATTATTTATATGCAGAGACTTTACTTCAGGTTCTTATTCTAGTTGGGAGAAATAAATCTGCACTGACGTCCTGCAATGGGGTGTATTGTGCACACATATTATACAGGGTGAGTTCAGTTTTCCGTAATATACCTACCTCGGTAAGAACAAGAAGAAGTAGACTTAAGAAAAACATAGTCATCAACAGTGTGACTCGTTGGGATTTTTTTTCCCAACGAGTTACAGTGTGACTGGATTTGGTGTGACTGGTTGGGAACTCACCCATCAACACAAACGGTTTCAAATCAAAAGAATTTTTTTTTTTTACAAGTTATAGACAAGAGTTTGACCGCGATCTCACCTGATGTTAAGTGACGATTATTTATTTATTATTTATTTCTGTTTTTAACGGATTGGTTTAAACGGGTTTTAATTTTAACCGGCTTTACGAATAGATAGACGAGACAATGTAGAGCAAATAATGACATCGAGACTATATTAAATAAGTAGTTAGGTACAATAAATATTTTTAAGGCAATTAAAATTCGATAGTCGAGAACTCATCTCTGAGATTCATATTAGACAGAGCACGCGCAACTACATGCTCTGTAAGCATTGAAAATGATCAATAGATATGATTAAACAATTTAATTCAGTGTTTTCTTTACCCACTCATTCCTAAGTATGGTCCGTACGTATTCAATTATTCAGTACTTAATTATAAATTAAATATGTAGTCGTACCGTCCTGTCTATATTTTGCTTACGGTTCATACCTCCATTTCCATGCATCCGCTGATCATTATTATCGGGGTTAGGTAGATGATAGGTATACCTTGATGATCCAGACGAATGCACTGAGCGACCGAATTAACGGCGCATTGTGTATGCGCAGAATCAAAACAAACTCGTCATTGCTCGTATTCAATCCCAAACATTCGATTAGTAGGGTGACTGCGTTTCGTAGGGATACGGAAAGACAGCTTTAAAAATCATGAAAGAAATCAAACGGCCTCGAAAAATAACCATAACTTTTGCTTTTTAGAATCTGATAGAGCTTTAATTTTAGTTGTCGTCTAATTGAAGCTCTACCCTATAAGCCTGTTCATAGTTCATCATCATCATCAGACTTAGACTGGCTTACAGTAGGTAGGTACACCTACAAAAGTTTGAAATACTTATTTTTTATAGATACCAGAGCTCATACACACGAGCGGCACGATGTCGACGGCAGATGCAACTTCAGCCGTCGACACCCGTCAACGGCAGCCGCCGACGCGTCGACGGCAGCCGTCGACCAATAGCGTCGCTTGCAGTTGTTTGTGTTTGTAGCGTGCCGCGTCCGCCATTTTGTCAGTGGACTGCACATAGTCCAGGAGTGCGCACGCGTCGCGGTTTTGTAAAATGAGCTCCAGTGAGCAATGAAAAGAAGCAATGGACATTCGAAAATAATTGAAAAATTGTTCCTCGTTCCTTCGTAAAAGTGGATAAAGCGTAAAAAAATGTCCATCTTGTCCTCTATTCATAATATTCTCTAATATTTCTAAAACCCACGCACGTGTTTTTCTTTTTCGTTTTTGTCGACGTCGACGGAGTAAAAGCAATAACAGTGTTTCTTCTTCGGAATTCATTTTGCAACTGGCTCCTGTACAAAGAGAGTCGACGATGGCTGCCGCAGAGCTTCGATGTTGACAAGTCAACGGCAGCCGTCGACGCGTCGGCGGCTGCCGTTGACGGGTGTCGACGGCTGAAGTTGCATCTGCCGTCGACATCGTGCCGCTCGTGTGTATGAGCTCTAAATAGTCGTAAACATGGTAAATATCTACGAATGTTAACAATAAATGGTCGCCCAGATATCGAATTGCATCCTCAACAACAGGCGTTATGGTATAAAAGTGACAATTGTTTTGTACGTGTTACCATTAAGTGCTGTGAGTTGAAGTCATAATGTCGTCCGCTAAGGCACTGCTTTGCGACCTGTGTGTTATCCTGCTAGTTGGATACGCTTTGGCTGAAGATATTCCCATCAGGTAACAGTTTATAATAAAGTACATAAGAAATAGATAAAATATACCAAGATCCTCGCGATCAAGTTTAGAAATGCAGTTTCACCGTCGAGATGGTAGACCGAAACCGATGAACATAAGGTATGCTTAGCCCAACACTTAATTTGTGTAAAAAAATTATAACGTCAAAACACTACCGAATCATGCCCATGAAGACTTAAATAAATTTACAAAAAAATCCCAACGAGTCACAGTGTGACTGGATTTGGTGTGACTAGTTGGGAACCTACCGATACGATATGCATGGGGTCCTATAGAGTAGCAGGACGCTTATGTATCTTGTATAAATCTAGGCCATTTTTGAAATAACATTTTAATCCACAGCCGGAATGACGGGCCTAAAGGCAACTGCACCTGCGGAGGTTTTCCATCCATCATTGCGGAGCCGGGCGTGGCGCCACTGGTCGCTCAGAGCCCTGGTCTTGAGGTGAAGTGCGACGACGAAGGAGACAGCACTTGCAAGCAGCTTTGCATCGCGCTGGCCACAGCCGCTAAGGCCAAGGGACCTGATGTATTGTGCAGCCGGTTGAAGGATGCTGACGAATTGAAGGTAAACAAACTTTTTGATTTCAGGAACGAATTGATTTTTCCGTTTTATATTAGAGGTGACTCCATTGATATCACTGGTCTAAAAATATAACAACCTACTTTAATAATAGTGACCATTATCTTTACCTTATGTGTTGTGCAACAACATACAAGGTAAAACTGTATCTTTGCTCATTTTCCGATTCTGCGCCAAAAAACAATGTGCTCTGGCTGGCTGGTGTGTTTTAAAGATTTTATATAGGTACAACAAGCCCAGCTGAAGTTAAGTAGGAACTACGAGGACGTCGCATATGAAGTGATGCATTGATAAGTCTCATATGCCTGTTGCACTTGCACTTCAAACCTAACACAGCAATGCGAGCCGCACTGCTTGGCAATACGGTTTTAAGTGTCCCATTTTATTTCAATTTGTTCCATTTTTTTTATTTCAGTTATCTGCCTTCTACAAGATCTGCGAGAGACCATGGACCTACGCTGATATGACGGCAGACGAGCCACTCTGCTGTGAAAACAACAAATCGAAGATCTGCGCTTCCGTTGAGAAGGCCAACACTACCGACGTCGTCGTTTGAATTGTAGCATATTTATTAATGTGATTGTTTTCTGCATTTATTAAACGAGTGGTATTCAGTTTCATTTGCTATTTCATTTGAAACCTATTGTTTTAATTCTTTCAGAGGTATTCTAAAACGTTCAGCACTGCGATCATGAATATGTCAGTCGATAATGCTTTGTCCGTTGGATTGAAGTGCTGTAATTATACGGATATATAGGGATGTAGATGATCCTGGTGAAATATAGGAATAAAAATATAATTAAGGTTTATTTACAACTATATTTAAAACCTATGAAATAAAGTACATCCCGATAGGTTCTGCCGTTTTATCAAATTGCTAGTCGAAGCCATTAAGTATATCTTAAGCGCGCTCTACACTCGCGGCGCGAAAGGCCGCGAAAGCCGCGAAACGCGTGTGTAGATGGTTTCGCGCGTTCACATTCGTTGTCGGTTTTTCGTTCCGCGACAAAGGTTCGACTTGGTTCACGACTGCGAGGCTTCGCGAGTGTGGAAAGACACATTTAAACGCGAAGTGCAATGCGCGAATCGCGGCGTGAATTCACAGCAAGAATCGCGAGCGAGTGTAGAGCGCGCTTTAGACATACAAGATCTGCAGCAATGAGGCTTAACAGTAGGTAAGTATTTTAAACTATTTTGTACATTTTTTACCAGTCTGATTTAATTAATTATATTATATCTAATGTCGTTGTTTTAGCATTTCATGTATCATATTTGTTATTGCCAACGTGCCACATTAATTTACCATAAGTCACAGTTTAAAAACACATGTTTAACATCCAGTTTAAACTACACGTTTAAAACATCCGTACCAATGAGAGGTGGAAAAAACATAAAATAAAAGGTATCTATAGTGAAAAAATGAAATACAACGAGTATCAAACCTTGCACAGAACAATACATTTAAATAAGTACAAGTGAAAGTAGGATCAAATTCTAAAAATCCAAATAAAAAAAAACACGACATTCGATAAATTGTACTGTGTTAAGTTCAAACTGTAGCTGGACCGTATTCAACCATGGACCAGGGGGCCATGACATGTATAAGAAATCGTACATTAAATTTTTGCTAGTGTTTATCGCAACACAATTTCGCGAGAAGTTAATCACAAATATTTCAATGATGACCTACTCGTTTTTTTAATGAGGAGCCTGTACAAAGTATTGGCCATCACAATTGTTAATACGGTTCTTCTGACTGAAAACCCAACGTTCATGATAATACAATATCCAACGACACTCAACATGAGTTAAAAACAGTAAAATAAACGAATATCCCTTTTAGCAATTGATACAACATTTGAAAGTATTTTTCATATGCTTTCGAATGCCGATATATATAACTTTCAAAATATTTGCAGTTTGTGTAAAGTGAAGTGGCTCTAACTACGGGCATGAAACAATTTTGTGGAACTTTAAAACCTTAAAAACAACACTAGGATTTTATGGAGCGAAACCCGCAATTATATTAAATAATAATTATATTCTAGACGAAATCAAAACATTGCAAGGAAAATACATACATTACCAAAGTAACGTCAAAACATCATAAGCATTTATTCCTTTTACACAATTCAATGGTGCTACACAATAAACTCTCAGCTAGTCTTTAAAGAATACATTCAAGTACCTTATAGAAATTTAGCTTCGCCTTGAGAAAATCGCGTGTTTAAGCCCTGTGCTTTCTTGATGATGGATTTCTTCTGTGCTTCGTCGAAGCGGTTTACTTGTAAATCAACGTCGCGGCTAAACGGTCGACGTTCAGATTTGCCGTCATTATCTTTTTCTTCCTTCTGAAAATGATATGTTTTGTTTAATAAACATTTTCACACTTATTTACTGATTTCACCTTTGCGAACACTATTTAGCGACATCCAACGGTGCCAGACTAGGTATTATAATTTATATAAGGATATTTTGTGAAACGTACAAACCTTTTTCTTCTTTTTTATTTTCTTTTCATGTAGCTCCAGCAAACTTTCGTCCCTCTTATGTTTCTTTTTGTGTTTTCTGAAACGAAGTGTTCATAATTAAAACTAAGCATATCTAAAGTACTAAAAATAAATAATGCTGGACCATCCACACAACATCATCTAGCCCTAAGCTAATCAGAGCTTGTGTTATGGGTACTATAAGAATGACGTACTTAATACAATACATAGATAGATATTTTTTATTTTACATATAAAATACCCAGAACACACTATAGGGAACTCTTATAACTAGTGCAATAAGGTATAAATTCTTACTTGACCGCCATCTCTTGTTCTTCGTCTCTATTTTGGACCAGACGAGATCTTGCGTCGCGCCTGATAGCTTCATCCGTGTCTTCAACTTTAACTATTCCCGCAGCTTTATTGGCTTTATCTTCAGGAGTATCTGTCCAACTTGACCTAGAAAAAGTCTACAGTTATGCTAAGGTATTATCTTTTTTATTAACCTGTGTTTTCCCACTGCTGGGCAAAGGACTAGCTAGGATATAATATTTGAAACTATCATGGTTTTGAACATAGTTTTCATTATACGAAATATCCGGAAATAATCAAACTCACAAATCATGGTAAATATCCCGTTTTTAATGAAAACTAAAGGACTAGGATGTTGTAAAGGCAGATGATTTAAAAATACTTTTGATAAAATGAGAAATGTTTATATACCTATCTGACATATCTGGACCAGCTTTAGCTCTAAAACTCCTAGCTTCCAGTCCCAAGTACTTCGTCTTCCCTTCAGGCAGCTCCAACATCCATTCCTCTCGATTCTTTATCTTATGACTGTCTAACGACTGTCCATCTAAGCGTCGTATCTTTATGTCCAAAGCTCTTTCCTCCAATCGTTGGTGAGCTTCGGACCATTTCGAGTCGGCACCGGCCGGTAGTGGCCCTATGCCATCGTCGTCGGAACTTTCGTACACAATCACTTCACGTACTTTTTCGGCGAATACTTTGCGCATATTGTCGGGAATTGACGGTCCTGAAATAATAATGACAACGTTTAAATAACCAATTTGCGCTATACAATACATCTAACTTACATAAGTATAAAGCATCATATGATGAATGAGTTGGTAGAAGAGTAGAATACGTATTTACACAGAATCTGGCTAGAAACACTCTCACCTATGTTTTTTGTCCGCGAAAGGTGTGGCGGTAGAGCTGGTCCTTCTCTCTCCAGCGAGCTTTGTTTCTTATCTAAATGCGGAGGCAGCACAGGTCCACAAACATCAATCTTCGAAATGTTCCCCGGTTTACGACTCAACTTATGTCGCAAATCTGACGCATCAAATTGCTCTTGTGAATCTGGGGTCTCATCTCCGGATGATATTTCTCCCTCTTCACTGCTTTCTTTGGAGATCTTCTGTGTGGAACTTACTTCTGGCACAGGGCTATCCTTGTTGGAACTGTCTTTGACGTCAATATCAGTAGTGCTGGTGACCTCGACTGAGAGAGTAGTTTCATCAGTCTCTCTACATGACTTGTTTCTCCTTTTATGTTTCTTCTTGTGCTTTTTCTTTTTAGTCTTTTGAAGTTCCTTTTCTAAGTTTAGTAGTTTTGCTCGTAGTCTTTCGTCATCAGAGGAGTCTATTTCACTGGAATCTTCATCTGGCTTCTCTTTGACCACAGTGGGGATCATTTTGTAATATGAACCCACTTGTGGTTCATCAGACTTATCAGATTCTTGTTCTTCAACGATTATGGGACTATCACTTTTTCTTTTTGAAGATACACTTGGCGGAGGTCTATACACTTCGGAACGTTTCCCTCTGTGAGAATTCTCGGGGGATAAGGACACTCTTTCCTCAGATTGGGATTTTGAAGTAGATTTTCTTTTTAAAGTATGACGTATTTCTCCCTTCACATTCCTTCTCAGTTCTGGCGACTTATGAGACCTAGATCTTAGTTCAGAAGTTTTTTGAACTCCGTCTTTAGGATCAGGAGATTTTTGTGTTCTTGTTCTTGATTCTGGAGACTTTTGAGCCTTTGACCGTTCAGGAGACTTATTAGGTCGGGAAGAATTTTTCTTCTCTCTGCTGGGACTTCGATGATATCTGGACCTAGCATTTGATTCTCGATGTCTGTCGGGAGACCTTCTCCTGGGGCTTCTATCTCGGGAGTTTTTACGTCTGTTTACAGGAGAGTTCCTAGAGCTCCTGTGCCTATCTCTAGAGTGCTTATCAAAATCATTCCTTTGTCTCCCAAAATCTCTACGGAATCTGTCATTTTCAGAAGGCCTACCTCTTCCTTTAAAAGTAGCATCTTTCTGCCTAGAATTCTGCTCCTCTTTAGGTTTTGACTGGCATTTGAATCTACCTGTTTCTGAATCACTGCTTGACTCATCGGAGAGCATTTTGGAAACCTATAAACAAAAAGGTATAACTTAAAAACAATAAAAAGATTAGTCTATTTACATACTAGTTTTATTTGTTCTGATATATTTTAATAAATAGGTACATATGTACAGTATGATATGGCTAAGTCAGTTAAAACATTTTTGCAATCTTTTTAGCACTGTAGCGGATAGATTTAAGCATTCCAGCTGTCATGATACCCTTTAAAGACTGCCTCACACTAGATTGCCAAACAATATCTTTAAGAATTTGTCTTATTATAATAGCACAATCAATATCATAAGCAACAGCACGAAGCACATCCTCCATATCCTGTTGCAGGCCACCGTGATTCCAGAACTTGATGATTCTCTGCTGCGGGACCATTGGCAACTGCATTAAATGGTGCAACTTTGTTTCAGGATGCAAATCTTGATGACAATATGCTTCACTGGTGGGAAAGTCCACATAAGCATGGAATTGCTGCAAGATTGGTTGATATAACTCTCTGAAGTTTTGCAACTGGGGCTGTACAATATTTCTGACTTTATTTTTATTCTCTCCAAAAGTCATCCTAAAGTCGCCAGCATAACTAAGATTGGATATTGCAAAGTAGAAGTCATATTCTGAGAATGTTTCAGGGAGGATGAGAAGTGCTGTGTGCACGGCAGAGCGCAGATTGGCCTGCAGTGCATTCCGTAACTGGGAACTGTTGGTCTGTTTTATGATTTCAATTGGCTTGTGAAGTCTGCCAGACAGATAGAGATTATTCCAGTCTAATAAATCAGCAATCATGTCCTTTTGAGATACAACACCATACTTTATCATAATATTATCTTCCTTCATTTCTACAAGTGTATTGAAGTACACTTTGGCACCCCAGTTCTCTTGAAACCTTGCCACAAATCCCTTGCCAAGAAACTTCAGAGCAGAATAGTGAGATGGATTCATGTCTATGTTAGCTCCATGCCACCTGTACGAGTTGTCAACGCAGTAAATCAAGTCAATCATGTTTTGTTTGTTTTGGTTGCCTATTTGTGGTTTCACAGCAGATCCGTAAGCGAAACAAAACGTAAAGTTTTGCGGAAATTTTGACAAAATCCTATAGTACAGTGGAGAAACATCTTTAGCTATGCCTCCCAAAGCCTTCACAGCTGTTGATGTCATTTCAAAATATAAATATTATCTTCTGACCTGATGAGAAGGTTAGACACGATGACAGTCCAATGCAATTATTGGAACTCCAACCTGACGACAATGATACGTAACGTGAAAACTGATTGATTCAAGTTATAAATAAGAAACCATTTTGTCCGACTACACGTTGCACGAGAAAATATTACGCATAGAACTTCACGTGCAGCGCACGCAATTTATGTTAAGATCGTAATTTTTATAAATCAGTACGCGAATTTGGTATCCACCCACTCGATTTTTGTAAACAACCAGTGCTGTCAACTCCACAGAGTACTATTGTATATGTCAACTCTTAAATTCAATTTTTCCCCAGTCTTAGGGAAATATACCCTGAATTTAATCTTTTAGCCAGCGATTCCCAATATATTTTTTGAAAAAGGTTTTTGTTATTTGTTTTTCCCCACATTTCAAAACCTTTAAACTCCTACGAACTTTCTTAGAAATGCAAAAATGTTATCCTTACCAAATACCCAAAAAATAATAAATCTCAAGACAATAATAATGTCAAAACTAAACACCAAGACTAAACACACACAATGTTTTTTTATTGATTGAGTAATCAATTCAATTCAATTTTTATTTAATGGCGTCTGGGGGTTAGCCAATTTCGCCAATGTCACGTTGCAAGGCTTGTTTATGTTTGTGGGCAACGTTGGACGGTAAATTGTTAATTTTTTTTCTTTTTTTTCGTATTTTAAGTTTATGGGCAACGTTGGACGGTATTTTTGTTATTTTTTTTCTTGATTGAGTAATCGATTTTAGTTATTGAGTAATCGATTTTAGTTATCTGTGACTGGTTCGTTCACACAATGACATTTAGTATTGACAATTACTGTTAAACTGACATTGACACACTGACGGAAAACGCTGCTGTCTGTACTTTATGTAGATATTCATATTCGGTTCGTTCATTATTTTTATTGTGTTGTGTGGGTAAATGTTACTTTCTTTAATTTTTGATAATTTCTATGGTGTAAATTCCATCTAATATCTAAATCTAGCTAACATGTTTTAAAGGTACCACTATGACGAGTGCCGATAGAATCGATTTTGAGATGGAAGTAGAAGTGGAGAGTGCGTCTTCGGGACCGGCGGTAGATGCGCCGAATCCAGCATCTCCTGCCGCTGCACTTCCTGGCGGTGCTAAAAGCGTGGTGGTCACGACCGCGACTTCAGGGTCTGTGACTGTATCGCTACATCCGCTAGTTATCATGAATGTTTCTGAACATTGGACTCGTTTGCGAGCCCAGGAAGGTTCTCCTCAAACAGGTAACAATGAATTGCCATTTTTCAATGATTCTCTAAAATAAAATTTGCATTCGCATTTAAATTCCTTGCCATACTGATAACTAATATATTCATTATATTATAATCTGAAAGATTGGTTTGAAGTGTCAAATGAAATATTTTTCTATTTTCATTATTAAGTTGTAATTAATACGACAATGTACTACAAAAACCAAATGTATTTTGAGATTATTAATTTCATCATAGACATGTAATATTGTTATTATTTTAGTGATCGGCGCACTGATTGGTAAACAGAAAGGAAGAAACATAGAAGTCATGAACTCATTTGAACTAGTATTCAGCGCTATAGGAGATGACATTATAATTGATAGAGAATATTACAATTTGAAAGAAGAACAATGTAAGTATTCCAATAACTTTTACACTGGCTATTGTATACAACTTCATTAAATGTAAGTGTATTTATTTACTTATTTGGGACAAAAAACAGTTAATACATTGTATAAAATCAGATAGTATAAGTTAGAAGTAATAGTTGTAAATGTATAACCAACAACATTATCCACAGCAAAGTAAGATCTTGCTACATAGCGCTAACAGAATATCTAGCAGTCTGCTTGTAATAATATTGATAAAGAAACATTGTTCATGGTAATATTTTCAGTTAAACAAGTGTTTTCCGATATGGATTTCTTGGGTTGGTACACAACGGGTGAATCACCTACGGAGCGGGATATTGCTGTGCATAGACAGATCTGTGACATCAATGAGTGCCCCGTGATGCTTATGTTGAATCCAGCGGGCAGGAACGGAGAGGTAAAGTACCTTACTATTTTTTTTCTAAATGTATGTTCACATTAAACTATCATCTTTCTAGATTCACACATTCAAAATGATCCATGTGATTTTTTGACTTAAGTATTAACGGCCAGTTTCTGGAAACCCAAATCATGATTGATCCGAGTTTGACACAGTAATTTTTGATTTTTTTGTTGATCATCGTTCGAGAAACCGAGAGTTTGAGTTTGACATGCCAAAATGTTATGGTTTCAACAATTAAACAACATTGTTTAAAAACTCTATACTGTGGCAATTTAATTGTATTATTTTTTGTTTCCGAAATAAAACAAAAACAAAAAAATAATTTCTATATTGTACATAAAATATGACATACACAAGACAGAAATATGTAGTTGACATGTACAAAGGCGAGCATAACCCTAAGAAGAGTACAATGTATAGATGTGTAATATAAATGGTATATTTTTTACCTAGCAATTACCCGTCGTGCTGTATGAGTCGGTGATAGATGTAGTCAATGGACATGCCACAATGCTGCTTGCTCCGCTTACCTACACCCTGGCCGCAGAAGAGGCTGAGAGGATTGGTGTTGACCATGTCGCGAGAGTGTCTTCTGGAGAAGCTGCGCTGAATAGCTTAGGTATGTTATCTATGCATTCAATTAAAAAAAAAAAGGTAAAAACAATATTTCACTTTATTTTTGACAATCTCATTAATAAGAATCAGAAACAAAGTACATATGTATTTGCGAATTGAAATGGGCATCAGTGTCTGCAAAACACATTTTTTTGTTTATTTACGTGGCTTACTGATAAAGCGTCAAATGAGCAGTGAAAAAAGAGAGAACTTAGTTTCCTTACGCTACTAGGGTATACACTCTATTATGTATTAACCTTTAATGCCTAGATTATTTTAATGAGGTTTGAATACCTTCTACAATGCGCTCGTGTTGGTTCTTGTACGCAATATTCAATTGTTTCAGTGGCGGAACACCTAACAGCGCAGAGATCAGCCATCAAGATGTTGGTATCGAGAGTGCGAGCGGTGTTGGCCACAGTGCGTGCCATTCGCGACGGCAACTTGCCCCCCCGGCCCGCACTGCTCAGGGAAGCACGGGCTCTCTCGAACAGACTGCCGTTGCTTACGTCACAGCAGTTCCGTACTCACTTTTATAATGTGAGTATCTTTTTCAACAGATCACTAGCAATATGGTTGACAGACGGCAGTGAAATTGATGAGTTTTCAGCTGGTTTTAGATCATGCTATCGAAATTTTTGCTGCGCGATAAAATACATTGTATATTAAAAGTTAAGGATAGAGTAAGGATAAGGTTATAAAAGATACCTTACCTGAGCAAGGATATTCAATATTCGTTCTTCTGTTAATTCGCTAAAAGTTATTCAAATAGTTGATGCTGAGAAAAGTTGTAAATCCACAAGTTCTCCATAAATAACATGAAGTAAAACTCTATGAGCTCAGTTTATGAATCGTGTCCATAAAGGAGAATTGTTAAACTTAGGCCTGTGAACGCCCTTTCAAACGTACTATGTGGCAACTCTGAGGAAAATTTTTTTTAGTTGTGGCCTGCTCCATGGTGTTGCCCATTCTACTCTAGAATCCAAAATATAAAAAAAAAACGTTTCTTTCAGCAATGCAACGACGTGGCCCTTATGACGTATCTAGGCACGATCACAAAAGGATGCAACGCGATCAACCAGCTCGTGAACCGGTTCAACGTTCTCTACGACAGGCAAGGCATGGGTCGACGCATGCGAGGTCTTTTCTTTTAGGGTAACTAACTAGTCTTTTCTAGAATTAATTGATTTGTAAGTTAGGTATGAACATTAGGAAGATACTAAATGCCCTATCCTAATGTTATAAGACCTAACGAAAACCCTAAAAGTCATTACTTATCTTTTACTAAAATCTTATACTGACATTATTTAACCTCTTGGCTGCTAAGTTTCCAAGCTCAATGTTCTTTTTTATTAAACAGCTTTCGCGTTTTCTGCGATTCAGTATTGGAATATAGCAGACAAAAGGTTAAATTTTAACTGTTGTCTTATATAATTAAGTTTTGACTTTAAATATGGGTGTAATGTAAATCTCAACGTTAATGTAAGGCGTTCTGCATACTATACCTATCTATACATAAAAATACTAGTAATCCGCCCCAAATTGAAACCTCTCGATGATAGCAAGCTAATCTGTTAATATTCTCATTGTTTGACTGTTTTATTACTTGCTCCAAGTTCTGAGAAAGTATGATAAGAATTTTGACAGGTGCTGGCTATTGATATCTATACACCTTTTTCAAAAAAGTAAACAATATATAGTAGAATATAATTCCAATTATGGTATGTAACATGCATGGGCAAGCGAAAACATTCGCTGATGGAGTATGCATAAGGTTGAAAATAAAACAAAAATTGAATCGACGCAATAATTTTATTTCGCATCCTCTTGTTAAGATATACATATTGGATTACTCAAAATTAACAAACTTTGGACACATTGAGATTCATTCTATGGAAGACTGTCGAGTCTTTGTTTATGTTCCTATTGAAATACAAACGCTTAAATAAATGAACAAACATACACAATCCACACAATCAATATTGAATTATATTTTTGTCAAGCTATACAAAATGAAAAGCGGACTTTAGAATAACATTTCTGTGACTATTTACAGAACAGCTGCTAACTTTGTTAGGATAAAATACGTTATAGTAAAAAATTTAATAGTATTTTTATCATTAACATGTTGTATACAGTCTTACATTAGCACTGCCATCATTTACTGTAAAACTCTAATTAGTTCCATAATATGTTTAATTCATCAAAAATCACCCTTACAATTCTATATTATTATATCAAATTGATAACAATCTGTGTGATTATTTACGTCATATTTTACACCTTGTATTTAAATCGATAGTTTAGTATAAAAATATTTAATTATTATTATTTATATAATGTAATTATTTAGAATCAAATGCTAATATTGCTTTCATATTGTAACTATGAAGTAAATATTTTCTAAAAGTCCACACATGTAAAATAAGACACAGTTTAATAATCACTTTATTACAAATTGTTGATGATAATAACGTAAGTAAATGCATTAAAAATTATTTTTTGAAGATATTGACACAGGCTTATTATCGTACTCACATGCAAGCTAACCATAAAGTCTTTTTATTTTTAAACACGCAATTGAACCATACAAATGCATCGCGTCATTTGACTCCACGCGTGTTTAGGGTTCCTTTTCGAAAACGCTTGTTCGCGTGTATTTCGCGATCGCTCATCGCTAGCCAAGTTTCTACGCTTCGGATCACAGTCTGTCGACAGGGGACTTTGCGAACTGGCGACGGAGGCCTAGGCTACGAGTCCGGGGTCTTCTCAATGCCGATAAGGTCGTCGAAGAGTGAGTTGCCTATGACGTGTGGCTCTTCCAGTGTATGTCGGGCGAATTTGAGAACCGCTCGGGCGAGCTGACCAACTGTCCATTTACGGTCCACTATTACGCGGACGAGGGTGTCCAACTAGGAAATAAACAATTGGTTAGTGCCTAATACTTACTTAAATCCAGAATGGACTGATTGATTATTCCTATCCCTTTCAATTTTTTCAGTCTATTGTCTATTTACTGTTAACCAAGTATAAAACATCATCACCATTTGTCTGCCCTTAACAAACACTTAGTGGGGTCGGCAGTCGGCATAACATGTTTTATTCCACTCATTCCTATCGTGATCATAACTAACATGTTCAAATACATTTGAACATGTTAGTTCATGCCTATGCCATGCTACATTGCCTTTCTGGCAATTATGTTCAGAAATCCCACTGACCTTAAAGAGCTGTTCGTTGCCAGCAGTATAGTAAATGAGTGACGGCACACCAGCGACGCTTGCTGCTAGCCATTGCAGCAGTAATTTCAGCTGGGGTTGACCGCATTGACGTCGTCCGCAGCCCCAGTTACCCGTAGCCACCGGACGGCACGAACCGCCCGTCACGATCTTATGGGCAAGTTGGCTTAACTGTAATTGCATACGGGGAATATTAAAACGAAACAGGCTCACGAGCCTTTTGCACCGGGATTTACGGGCTTACTCGCGTAGAAATCAGAGGCAAAATACTGTGGCAGTGTGTAACCTAGCTGTTACAAAGTTATCAGTGCAGGAATGTAGTAAAAGTTGCAGAATAGTTTGCGAAACTGGTGCGTAACTGGCCTGGGTGATAAAGGATGCAGTGCTTTTACGAATTGAGAGAGAAACATATGAAAATGAAAGATTTATTTCAGGTTTAATTTAATAATTATGTTGGCGAATTTGTTCGTAGGTACCTAATATTGAGAAAGAACGAAGAAAGTTATGAATTAGTGGTGCTAAAAGTCTCGCAGTGCATAATACCAGTCATGTTTAGACAGCGATGTATGTAACAATCATGCATCACAGTATGTTTCGACAGAAAGCGAAGTGATGTTAGTTTCGATCGTGATGAGATTAGCGACAGACGCCTGACCTTCGGTTTTCTAAGCTTTACAGTGACCGGTTCGCATTCAACAGTCTCTTCTATAGTTTCGACTATCATGTTTAGCATCCAATTCAACTTTTTCTTCCTAAAACTCGGGTTGGACACCTGAGTGGAGGCTGTCTCTGAATTGCTCACAGTGTCTTCAGACTGTGGTTCGTCTTCGCTTTTCATTTGTGTGCTCTCTAGAATCTTCTCTGGTATCGATTCTTTTACTTTGCGTTTCTGTCAAAACATAGCGACCGTGAGTAAGCCCGCTTGTGCGGAATTTGTGGTGCAATATGTTCGTTTACTCTTCAATCAGTTTCATGTGATTGTTGTGTCGGCTAATAGTTTGTTACGAGTGTATAACGTTAGGCATGCTGCATGCAAATTCTTTTTCTGTCCAAGCTGTCCGCTTATGGAATACATTGCCGGTTTCCATAAGAAAATCCCCTTCATTGACCGTTTTTAAAGATAGGCTCAAAAACTTTTACTTGAGTGAATTATGACATCATTCGCTCATCTGACTTGTCGTAGTTATTTTTTAGTAATTTATATATATATATATATTTATAAATATGTTGTATTTATGTATGTATATATTTGTATTTATCTATGTATAGTATTATAGTAATAAAATTAATGTAATTCTTATTCTATTTTATTCTATAGTGCACCTAGCTGACCCTCTTTTTGTAGGCTTCTTTCCATCCAAAGGTTGTCTGGAAGAAATCGCTCCCTAGCGATAAGACCGCCCATTGTACTGTATTTTGTTAGTTTTTATGTTTTCCTTAATAATTAGTTGTAAGGTGTATTACAAGTACAATAAAGTGTTTTCATTCATTCATTCATTCATTCATTCATTCATTCATGCCTAATTTTGTGAAATACGATTCCAATACAGAACTAATTTGTGTTATAAACTAACATTACATACTACAATTTGATCTGTTGTGAAAAATACTTACCACCAGCAAGCATGGATCCATCTGTTCGTTCTGATAACTGCCACCTTTGAAAGCATTCATATTGTGATTCGGCTAGATGTTATGAGAGAAGCGTGGATACTTTACTCACCAATTGAGCTGCCAACATATGCCTATGCCTGGCCAGTTCCAAAGACAGTGATCGAGCAGCGAGTGCCATTTTTCGTGGAGCAGCGTGGTCTCTCGAATCTCTTCCTGGACCATATAATTCTGCCGCTTCGGCTGAACCAGCGCCAATACTTGTACCACTCGCCATAGACTCGCTTAGAGTTCGTTTCAGCAGGGATCCTGCAAATCTAGAAGAACAAACCGTAGTTTAAAGAAATTGAAGCTTTAACTGGTTTCTATTGGGTTGCAGAAGTTTTCTTAATAAACTCTAGTCCAGACTAGTGATGCATGCATTACCTTATCACAGCCAGATCTCTGGAATCAAGCTCCCGTGATTTATGTTCTCCAGATTCAACGTCGACAATCGGATCGCTCAGCCATTGGTTGAACTGTTCGTATACTTCTTCTAATTCAGACCTGTAGTAAAAAAATTAAGGGTATTACAACATTTAAACAGATTGGACATGTTGAAACTTGTCATTGGATTCAAGCCAAGGTACAGCAATTAGTGTTAATTTATTTGGAACAAGGTTTGAAGAACGAAAGTGGATCCAAAACGGTGGCCAGGGCTTGCTCAAAAGCTTTGATTAAATACATCATAGAGCGAGCTACAAATCAGTGAATCAGAATCGCGACAAACCAGAAAAAAAATACGTAATAAATACTCAGCCAGTAAAATCATTATGAGGTTCGAAGGACCATTTTGGGACTTGAAATTGCGTTCTGCGATCGGTTGTTTATAAAACTTACGTGTATTCGGTACTGAAGCTGTATTTAGAACTGTTGCCGGTTTCTTTCCTGCCCAGCGGCCGATGTCGCGGTGAAACATCTCCATTGCTGATAGATTCCTTCTCCGTCAGAACAAAACCAACAGACCCACCGCGTTTAACTCTGAAGAAAATAAAATAATCTTTATAACATACAGATACATAGAATGTAAGATTTGCAGCATGTGATTATAAATCTATCATTACTGTTCTGAGTTAGCTATGTTCACACCTTTTTCCTACTACTTTACTACTCGAGAAAACCTTTTATTAGCCTTATGTTTTGTTTCATTTTGTATTGTTTGTGCTGTTGGTTTTCCTATAAATAAATAAATGTGATATAAGACTTTGGTGGAAGGATATGATACATTGAAGCTCGTATTTCCAAAATATGTTGGAAATCTATAAATCAGGTGGAAAGGATCTTTATATTCCTGAAACGAAAGCTCATCCAGAATCTAGATGATTTTAATGTTGTAATCTCACCTAATATCATTATCATTGACACCTGCACCAGATATGCTAATCCCAACAGCATAACTAGAGCTATCAGTAGACCAGTCTCCAGTAGTACTAGTAGTACAAGAATGCTCTGCTTCTCTCCTCAACGCGTCCCGAAGACGACTTGCAAAGCTCATTCTTCGCTCTTCAGTGGATAATTCTTTGGAGTAGTGGAAGGAATGTGGTCTTGCACTTTCACCTCTGCCTTCGTCTTCGCTACCTGGAAGAAACATCTTTACTGTTGGTGAATCAAAAATACAAGATATTTATTTTGAAAAAAATAATTGTAACAAACATGGCGATAGTGACATTAGACGATTTGACTTTTTTTCTTATATTTAGCCGATTCGCCTTATTCCCAAACGACCCTGCCAAAATCCCCTTTTGTTTGGTTACTTTAGTCTTTTGGACTAGTAGTCTCGTAATTGGTAGTTTCCAACAGGTGTGGTTTGACTCTATAAGTCTAGATGGATATCAATATCTTGAGTACATGGTAGTGACAAAAAATAATTCTCCTTAAGAGCCCAGAATTGTGAACCAAATGATTTGCGGATTCACTGATTAGTAAGTATAGAATGTATTTTCAGTTCAAAATAAAACTCATAGATTTTTATTGACACTAGAGTAACTAGAAAGCACTGGATTAGATCAGTCATGTTCGGCTCTAATCTTAATTGAAGACCTACAATTGTAACCAACATGTCAATAATTGAATTGAATCCATCTAGGTAGATAGTTTCCAGTGTGCCCTTTTGGCTACACTACTGGTAACTTGGTACAAATAATCTAACACCTATTTAACTCATCCAAAGAGCTTATCACCGCTGAATTCGCTTGTATTTCAAAGTAAAATTACCAAAACATTCTGAACATTGAAACTATTTTTTGGATTTTTATTCTTACCATAATCGAAACTATCATTGGCACTATGGAATTCGTCATCACTGGAGTTACAGCTGGAATAGAGACTGTCTTCTTGCGTGTCTCTCTGATTGGCTGGTCTAGTTACTGGCAGGCATTCGCCCGAAGAACCAAGGACTATGAATTTTCCACGTCGATTGTTGAGCGTTGCTCCGTCCGGGGATAGCCAACATTTCCGTTTGGTTAGTTCTACACCTAGGATAAATATGACAATTGATTTTTATGATGATTTGAGGAGACATTTTCACAAGAAAATAGACAAAAACAAAAAGACAGAGACTTATAGATAGTTTTTTTTTTTACAAGTTATAGGCAAGCGTTTGACCTCGATCTCACCTGATGTTGATGAGAGTGTTCAAAAAGCTTAGGTACATACACATAAAACTGTAACAAATGATATATGAAGTTCTTACAAATCATTATGATAAATCTAAATTGAAATAACAATAAATGTCAGCAATATCTTAAGATATAAATAAATTGTAAGGAAAGCGATAATTCATTCATTTTGGACATACAGGCGATATTGATGAATAGCAGATTTTAAATTGTAGTACCTACCTATACAAATCCTCTAGCCCTGTCATAGAGCATAGTTTAAGAAGGTTCTTAAAACTTACTAGGATCATTGAGGTTGAGTGTAGCTGCGCAGTAGTTTTCAGGAGATGGACTTCTACTGTTGTAGCTATTGAGGGTGCTACAAGACGACGCTTGCTTTATAACCACTGTTGCCTCCACTTCTGGAGGGGTGTGACTGAAAGATTCTCCTGAAAACGATTGGAGATGATATCATTTTTCGTATCAAACATTTTAAGATATTTTGCTATTGCTGTTATGTGGCAAATATTGGGTTTTTTCCGAGTCCGTGTAATTCATTTCTGCCCTGTGATGTCATCATCAACCTATATCAGGCCACTGCTGGACGTAGGTCTCTCCCCAGACGCGCCACTGAGCCCGGTCTTCAGGTCTTCTCATCCAGGATTTCTTTAGTTACGTTAATAATGAAATTGTTTTTTGTAAAGCATATAAGTTAATTAATAAGACTGTAACTCTCTTTTTCGTAAGCTAGTTCGTCATGCTAAAGATTAATCTACGATATTTCCTAAGTGTTTTTGTTTCAAACACCTTATTTGCTTCTTAATAATATTTTATAGGATCCTTGATAAAAATGCAGCTGATAAAATAATAACAATAAAAAATAGATATCGATCACGAGAATGCAATCAATCCTATTTTATACGATAGACAGATTAGATAACAATGATAAATAAGTAACGACAAATCCAGTTGAGTTGTGTGTAATCAGCTTATTTTGGCTGGACTAGACACTTGGTTGAAATACGAAGCCTCGAAAGTGCGACGTATCCAATTTCGATAATCCAATTCGAAACTAATACAAGTGCGTAGACTTAATTCCCATGATTTGTATACCTAATGAGCTTGTCCTTTAGAATAGACAGCCTTAGGTATAAGTTGAGAATTATTTATACAGATTTCTGATTGCCCAATTTTTTATATTTTTGGTGGGAAATAATTACTGAAATCTATTAGGTGCAGTGCACGTTCAATAACTGCTAAATTAATGGCACAAAATATTCTGAGGAGAGATTTTGAAGTAGCACGTAGCACTAACTATATTTACATCTTGTTTTTTTTATAATAACACGCCACACAATCTTTCTGCACGCTCAGGAATACTGACAGACAATGCTCTTCACATTAAGTCCTCCTAGCACTAATAACACTAACAAAATAAACCCACTGAAAACCAGCGCTTATAGGAACCAATGGTTTCTATAGCTTATGCTGAGTGGTGGCCTTTTTACACTGTTTTTAAGATGTTTTATGTCATATATGTAGGTATATCGTGTTATAGTGTAAATAAATATTTCTTTCTGTCTAATGATATGTGAAATTACAAAATAAAATAAATAAAAAGATCGTAAATCCACCTCAGGCCCTAAATTCACATTGCTAAACTGAAACAAGATCCACTATTCAAGCACTGCATTGAACAATCTAAGATACATACCTATAGGTGAAAGTCTTCGTTCGTGCTTTGAGCTGTCTTTGCTCTTCATAGGCGTCTGTTGGAAGGCGAGGAGACATTTGTTCAGTTCGCGTAGCACATTGTCCTCTTCCCATTGGCTGAGAGGCAGCTTGCTATAATCTTCTGCGTCCATTAGGCAAACTGTTACCTGGGTGAAAAAAAATCTTTTTGGACTTTTGAGTCCACATTTGCCCAAAATAGGCAAAACTGGAGAGGGAAGAAAGTTTTTGTCGTGAAGTGGGACACCACAGGTTCATAATAATCTCACTTGATGTCATATTATACATATCAATAAATTACTTCATTATTTTTAATTATTGAATTTTTTATAGTCAATTTATAAATAATTCCTACAATATTAAAATAATATTGTAGGAATTATTTATAAATTGAATATTGTATACCGACTTTGGTTAGCTTAGATGGACCTAATCATAAAATTAAACTAACAACTATTAACATAAGTTACACAATAAAATTATTTGATTTGATTTGTTTAAAAGAAATAACATTTTTTTGACTACACAGAATTACGGACTAGTTATTGCAGTAGTCCAGAATGTGACTATAACATATGTAGTTACATATAATAAACGCCGTAAGAATATAAGCAGAGGCAACAGTACTCGCCCGTCTAGGACTCTTCACATAGGCCAAGCCAACCCTTGGAAACAATCCACGTGTGAGGAAAAATTACATACATATTTCCAAAAAGTCTTGGAGAATCTTTCAAATAGTAGTATTTTATATACCGAATTAAGTTCGCCTATTGTATATATACCTATATGTATATTTTTGTGCAATAAAGAATTAAATAAATAAATATACTATGACTAGCCTGACTACACTTTGGTGTTGGTAAAATACTCTTACCTTTTTTGGTTCCTCCAATAGATCTATTTTGCTCTTTTGTTTCTTATCGGAAATTCGACTGAACATTCTCACTCCTTCCACTTTCAGCACTTCGTTGTCTTCTAATGCTTCTACAGACAGCATCGCTGGTAGGAGCTCTGGCATCATAAACATTGATAGGGATTCCTGGAATGTAATAAAATTTGTGGAAATCTGGCCAAAGCTGAGTAATTAAGTTTGTAAAATTTGGTTATAAATAAATAAATAAATTTCACATATTTCTAGTCCAAAACTAAGCAAGTCGTGTACTATGACTATAACATAAGATCATAAGTACGGGTACCTATAATGATTTGATTTCAGATGTCAGAAGTAGATGATATCAAACAAGCTGAAATCGTCTTTAGCTAAAATTATGTAATGTCGAGTCTTGTTTAAAAGAGATTCACTGTGTGTCACAGCTCAGTTAATAGTAGCTCTGCCTTCCATGCTGTGGGTCGTCGGTTCGATACCCACCCAGTTAGTTAGGGACTAGTGTGTGATGTGTGAATTATCTGTGAATATTTATTATTATATTATTCTAAGCAGACCTGTGAATCGCCGTCGATAAGTGCATCTCCACCCAGTCTAGATGACGCGAAGCAAACCCTTATAGCATCATCATTCTCGCACCTTTCCGGCCTTCCTTCGTGTCTGACGTGCAACTTGCATAGTGGAAGTGTACATTCCAACCAGTCTTCAATCGTGAGCCATTGCTTTGATGACATCACCTGGTAAAAGTTCTTCTGATTTTTAAGAAGTAAAAACAATTTTTGGCGGCCCATAAGGATCTATGAGGGCCTATAGAACTGTCGAGTTACGTGCCTAATGTATTCAAAACCTGACTTACGTAAACATTC
Source organism: Ecliptopera silaceata (assembly GCA_932527185.1). Lineage (NCBI taxonomy): Eukaryota > Metazoa > Arthropoda > Insecta > Lepidoptera > Geometridae > Ecliptopera > Ecliptopera silaceata. The sequence goes on along the minus strand of OW052193.1, from coordinate 4,950,830 downwards.
ATTCAAAACTTTATTAGCTTGTAGCAGCGTCTACGAATTCTATTTCGGATACAATAGTTACATTTCCATAGCTCGAAATATGGTTTTCGTTTGGATTCTCGATAGGTACGCAGTTTTTGTATGGAGGCTAATAGTTGATGAATATATCTATAATATATTTTTGTATAAATCTGGTTAGACTACGGCATCGAGTAGATACTCAGTAGAGACGAAATGTTCTATTATTTGTGTAGACAAAAATTCCGCCCAATTTCGGCAGCGACCGCTGCGCTCTGATTGGCCGACTAAAGGTCAAGCGAAAGCGACAGTTCACAATTATATGACATAAATGACAGATAGGTTTCGGAATTTGGATACTTTTATTACGTCTTTAGTGGATACCTACTCCATGGATTAAGGCTACATGCATCCGGTCTCTACTCGGCATTTAAGGGGTAATCACCAAAACATCGTTATATTAGGTACCTAACAGTTAGAAAACGATCGGACAAGCTAACCAATCTCTTATCTTGAAAGCATAAGTGCATTAAAAATCTGCTCTTGTGGTTTTATTTTTGGCTAATATAACTTAAAAAAAAAGTAATAATATTGAACGGACACTTTCCCGGTTATATTTGATCTATTAAAATCATCTAACATGATTATTATGAAGTGATAACTAAATAGAGCTTATCATCATTTTATCATTTCGGCATGATGAAACAAAAACATAGTGATGTTACACAACAAATTACTAAAGGATTGACATCGTTTCATAATGCCAACGACCTGCATTACCCCCTACCTCTTACGCGACGGCACTAGTTATCATGTATTCTGTGGTGCTACCGTAGCTATTGACGTCATAGCGTAGCAGCTGCAGGCTACGTATTGAGTCCTACGCACCCGCTACGCATGCTACGACGCTACGCCTACAGTAAAAGCTAAAAAGGTTGATTGATTGAGGTTTATAGCCTTTTATAGTTCCTGCAATCTGCATGCAGGTTGCATATCTAAGTGTGATAAGTAGCTCAAATACGCCTACGCTAAATAAGCCTAAATATTGTTTCTTAACAAAATTAAAGCATTTGTAAGCAATTTATCTAGTGACGTAGCGTAAACGATAGTTAACCAGTAGGTATAGTACATATAAGTAGGTTATACGATACTTTCGTTATCAGTACTTACCTGTCTGCTTATTTTGATAGATCCTTCATTATTGTTCTTATCTAACCACTCGAAATAATGGAGCAAGCTTTTTAATTTGTTCCTTTGTGATTTTCTGTAACAAAAAAACTGTCTGTATTTATAACACGCAATATTTCAAAATAATTAAAAATGAAATAATATGAGAAAATACGAAATTGTTCGCACTTTCACTTGACATCAATAATTTCGAAAAGAAACACTGCGAATTATAATAATATCTACCAATGTTTACGCCTCTAAGCCTAATATTTATTATAATTATTTGCCAAGAAATTGATATTAACTTATAAATAGTAAATGCAGTACAAACCTATGTAAATTCTTAAAAAAATGTGTAAAATTGAAGTCTTGTAGCGTCGGATGTGTTTTGAGCGTGCGTTTCGGGAAAGTTGAGAAGAAAGCGTGAGCAATCAGCGCTGACAGGAAATTGTAGTCCAGTTCTGTTACATCACCTGAAAACAGATCTACGTTCAGAAACTACATCATCGAACGTATCTTAATAACATCAGGCGGGATCGTGTTCAAAAGCTTGCCCATAACTTGTAAAACAAAAAAGAACTATTGATAGATACTTGTAGATACTTATTCTGCGGTTGTAGTTTCTTAAACTAAAAGGTATCTTAGACAATAAATTGTACATCCTATATCAGCCAATCAGATTCATATCATGGAAATTATGATTATCAGAAATAAAAACTCTATTTTAGTAAGAAGTCATATTGCTGGTCCTTCTATTCCAAATTTAAAGTACTTACATATAAGGTGTTACAATTGTAGGTAATGGAACCCTTTTTTCGGGTATTGCAATAGGGTTGAAGGCAAACCCTCGGCATGTTTTCTATTTCTAGATCGTAATAGAACTATGCTAAGCTCACTTTGTTGCTGAAGGCTGAACATAAGTCCCTTCGGCGGACGCCACTTCTTAAGATGAAGTGCGCGGTTCACCATAATCCTCACGGTGTTATCGAGGAACTGCCGACGTTCCTCCTCACCCATCTCCTCCTCGAAGAACTGTTCCAGCCCTTTCATCAGGTCTGGGTCTTTGATGTCGTCTTCTGGGTCTATGCCAATGCTGTAGGTATAGATAGAATATTCTTTATACACCAATACAAAAGAGATACAATAACGTTGATGCGTGGTGGTAATTAAGGTATAAAAGTTTGTGCCTACAATGGGCGGCCGTATTATTTCATTGTTTTCGGAGGAATTACACAGATTTATTTATTCATTATTGTACTCGAAATAAGACAAGAGAGAAATAAATAAAATAACAAGTACAAAATGATCTGAAAAGAGACCTAAAAGGAGTTGCTAGCTCTTTTTAATTATAGAACGCCGCAGCGTATGTAATGACTTCAAGGAACAAAAAAACTTGGAAAAATCTTCAAAAAATATAAAAAGTAATAAAACCCAAAACTATTTCTACTCTCATTTCATCAAACGTTCGTTTGGGACTAAGTAAGTAGATGTCGTTGTGCGAAAAAAATCACCAATCGCAAGCCGTTTCGAGATACAAAAAACTATATTTGCTCTGGCGGTTACCGAAGCGAAATTAATTATCTATACCTACTATCATTGCCGTAAATTAAAGTTCGGAATGTAGATAGGTACTTGTTTTACAAATAATTATAGCTAGAACGCACGATTGTTGTAATTAAATCGGTGTAGGTAGAAAATTACATTAATCTTATGCGTTTTGGCGTTGGTACTCACTTGCACATATCGTGAATTTTCATCATACTGGCTGTAAGTTTGGCTGGAGCAGATGCCAGAAGAAGATGCTTCAAATGCCGTTGCACTGAAGTCCACCACGGCAGATCACACGGTAACATTACAAGCGCCATTCTGTAAAATTGACTAATGCTTGATTGCAATAAAAAAATAATCGCAACCTTAAATCTTCTTCTAGTGTTACATAAAGTTAGAAATAATAAAGGTACAATAAAATTATATTATCATATCACATTTACTTTACGTAGGTAAATTAATTGTTGCGTTTTAAAATTTCGCGGGTTTTTGTTTTACAATTCGTTACACGGTCCTAAACAATAAAAAAATGTCCATTCAGTTTGTAATTTTTTTAATTTGTTGAAAATCTAATCAATGTTATAAAATAAATAATGGGAGTTAATCTTGTTTTAAACCAAAATGTAATCGTAAATATTCACGATATGTTAAGCACTGCTATGGATAGAATGTCGTTATAGTAAGCCCCAGAGTTTAATAGTGTTCTGTCTGAACGGAACGGTTCTAGTTTGACGGCAGGCAGTTTTGGATTTTGTTTTGTATCTGTGGTACGGTTTAGTACTTTGCTCTCACATAGACTCGGACTGTATTGTTTTGTAAAAACTTTAAAATTATTTACACGATAAAACTAAACAGTATTACTCTAACAAAAAATCCATTGGCTATATAGAAATCATAAAAATAATAAAAGTTACGAAAAAAGACATCGTTAATTGAAATCCGTTCAAATTGTTACGAAACAATAATTCTTCGTCATGTGTTAAGGTAAACTTTAATTTATTTATCATTAATAGATGAAAAAAGCAGTATTGTAGACTTCCAATTATAATTCTTATCGACTGCGCTTTTCATATGCGTTTGCTGTCTGAGTACAGTTATAGGACAACCCTAAAAATATCTAAAGAGCAAAGGTCGCACAAGTATGACTGTGAAGGGAAAATTACTAAAAGCTCTTATCCTCGGAGCTCCAGCATCAGGAAAAGGTACAATCTCTTCACGAATAGTAAAGAAGTATACGATTGAACATGTTTCAAGTGGAGATAAACTGAGAGATCACATTGAAAAACAAACAGATCTCGGAAAAGAAGTCAAAAAGTACTTGAACGAAGGTAAACTAGTTCCTGATGATCTGATGATTAAGTTCATGATCACAGAGCTTGGCAAAGTGAGTAATAAAACCTGGCTATTGGATGGTTTCCCGAGGACAGTGGCACAGGCAAATGCGTTATGGCAAGTTCAGCCAGTAGATGTGGTGCTCAACCTAGTTGTACCCTTTGAAGTCATCATTGACAGGGTAAAAAACCGATGGGTGCATTTATCTTCAGGCAGAGTGTACAATATAGGGTTTAATACTCCGAAAGTGGAAGGCAAGGATGATGAAACTGGGGAGGATTTAGTTCAACGACCCGATGACAAACCTGATGCCGTCAAAAGGAGGTTGGAGATCTACGAACAAGTCACAAGACCTGTGATAGAATTTTATAAGCAGAAAGATATCCTGAAAGAGTTTGAAGGAAAAACATCAGATGAAATCTGGCCAAAAGTCACAAAATATTTAGATCCCATATTTCATAGGTAGATTGGGTAAATCATTATTTTTATATTAATGTTTGCGGTGCTAAGTTTTATCTTATCGTAGGTTTTAGCCAAGTATACATAAGAATAGAATGATTATTTATATACTCTTTTAATAGAAGCCGTTTAGAATGCCATTTTACAAGTGCACAAAGTTTTATGTAGGTATAATGTTATACAATTGATTAGACTATTACATTTTGTAGATTATCTAGTTTTTTGGCAGTTCAATTTATAAAATGTATGTTATAAAAATGAGAACCATGTTCAGTAGATTTTAGCTATTAATGTAGGTAGGTGCCTAATTGTACCTATAGGATTGTCAAATAAAGTGTATTTATATTTAATATGTAAACAACATATTAAATATAGTATGTTGTTTACAATATATAGGTTAGAACTTACTACATTCAAAAACACTTAAAAAGTCACTACATTATAATACATTAGTAGTAGTTTGGGCAATCCACTTAATGTTTGTAGTAATTTTTTTATTCCATATTGTACCTTTGTAACACATATCCAAAGCACAAATAATAGATAAGTTATACATTTACATACATAATATCTAGTTTATTTAGTTGTAGTTATAAAAAAAGGGTTTTTAATATACATAATGTTGAATTTAATTGATTATTATTTTTTACTAATAGTTCTGATAATAGGTACAATAAATATTAAATCATAGTATAGTCACAGAATATGATGTTAGTATAAATAAATAAATATTCATAGACAATTCACACATCACTCTCTAGTTCCAAACTAAGCAAAACTTGCACTTTGGGAACCAGATTGCTGATAGAAAACTTATAAAATTATTATTTTTTTGTAATTACATACATGGAATACATAGAAACACCCAGACACAACAAATATTTATTTTCATCACACATACATTTGCTCTGGGTGGGAATCGAACCCACGACCCCCAGCATGAAAGGCAGAGCTTATACCAACTAAGCTGTCGTGACGCCTGTCTTGGTATGGTAATGCCATTATAGTAGTCATAGTAGTCCTCAAGTTTAATAATTTCATTGTACTATGTATTTACCTAAGTAATATTAACTTTTGTATACCTTGTAACCTTGATATTTACCTTGTTGATGAAACTGCGTTGGTTCAAGCACAAATAACTTTTAAAATCACTTTATTCCACAACACCATCGAGTCACTCTCGCCTAGCGGCAATCGGCTTCTTTTTACGCGTTTTTCTCATTGTCCACTATAAAGAGCTTTTTGTTGCAACTTTGCTCGCATGCAAAATGTCTTGTTGCTTTTCTAAAAGACAGAAATAGTGTATGTAGTGAAAACGCGGACCGGCTGCGGACGATATTCGAGCGCGCGAACCCCGGTTATTTATAGCCGCTTTCGTGCATCGCCGCTGAAATTAGATTGTAAATAAAAAGTTTGGGTTAACAGGAGTCGTAGGTCTCATTAAACGTTCCTAAGGAACGTTTCACTGTCTTGGAAAACCGCCTAAGAGTAAAAGCTATGAAAGTTTATCTATAAGTGATTCTCGAGTAATAAAATAACATGCCATGACGATGGAAATTAATGATCAACGATATTTTAGGTATTTTGTAGCCACTTGGTTTATTAATTAACATACTTAGCTATTATATTATAGACTTCTTGTAGAGTCAACCTAAGTGGTTTTATTATTCTGGAACCCTTGTTTCAAATTAGGGTCGTTTTATATTACTTAATTAAAACAAGTTAAACGACTCTACCATACCTCTTGTTTACGATTTCCTGAACCCGGAGGCAATATTATGAAAAGGAAGTTTTTGGCAAAAATAAATCACTCTCTATCGACGACAATCGACGTGTCATCGAGTTTAGTAACTTATTGGTATTTTCGGTTCCAAATGACGTAAATATTTGGAATGGTAGTGAATGCGAAGGTTACTCGAACTATGTAAATAGAAGAACGAGAGGCGATGCGCGCTAGCTGGTCGCCGGTCCAAGCTATACTGACGGCGAGCCGGGCTGGCGGGCCGACTTTCACTGGGGAGCGACTACCCTTGCCTGCCGGCTGTCGCACCCTCCACCCTCGCCGTGACGTCACTCGACGGCGGTGGCGTCACGACCTACGACGCCGTACGACGACGCCGCCCAATGCTCAATACTCGGTTCGCTAATAGCCTGCCTCGTGAAATGTCGTGCAGGCTGCTCCCAAATTGTTACGTAAAATGAAATATGAAAGTACCGATCTGCGTCAGCAAGTTACATTTCATACCTAAGTATGGTACTTAGGGTTGGTTAATAATGACTGAAATTTAGGGGGATTTGGACGTAACGACTTTTGTGGGTATGCGTTAAAATAGATAACAGTGACAAGAAGGATAACTGAAATCGCTTCCAACAAAGTAGTTTCCTATGGAAGTGTAACTAACAGTCTTACTTAGAATAGTGTTAAAATAAAATAACGGCATTGTGCTCTTGACTTGTCTCTCAATTTTTGAGAGGCTATTCTGACCTTTATGTCTTTGTTCAAAGTAAACAACTCCGGAGACTGACGTCACAGCGCACTTGCTTTTTTGTCTAGCATAGATCGGATTGTGGGTTCGTTCCCCATTAAAAAATAACATAATTTTTGTTTGGTCTTCCTATTAGTAGATAACTATTGGTAACCTTCAATTGTTATCTATCGACATTTATATCGATAGACAGACAGAATGAGATATTATATATTTTTTTAAACTGCTCTGGAATACCTAAAAAAGCATAAGCAGTCGCTCCTCGTCCAATGTGGAATGGTAGAGACACGGTAGAGAAGGGCCTGACTGAGCGTGAAATGCGCTTTCGCGCATGCGCAGTCTCTAACTGAACATCCATAAGATTAACTTAACTCTTTGATATTTCTGATGCCTTAGTATTTGGGGCGCCAGTGGACAACCGTTGCCGCCCTATGAAGCGCCACTGGGCGGACTAGGGCGGAGCGCTTGCCCGCCCAAACAATAAATTACGACGATTTATCCGTTTCTCTTTTTTGCCAGGGGTCCTTAGCTTTACTGGGTCACGCCGTTAAAGTAGGAACTATGAATGACGTTGCAGATCCTATAGGTAAACTAAGAATAAACTTCGGGACTCGAAAACACTGTTTCTCTCGAAATTTCAATTAAACATCCTTTTAGCTAGAAACGTTAGGCTAGTAAAGTAAACAAAATGTTATTTTGAGTTCCAGTTGATTTGAGAATAGTACTGCACCTAAATTCCCAAGCAGTTTCTGTGTCCAGTAAGTTAAGTAAAATTCTGATTAGTTTCATTTTCAAAAGTACCTAGCCACCTTTTGACACTCCCGTGCGATTTATAAATACACTGGCCTGCAAAACTAAGTATCACACTTTTTAAATGGCAATAACTTTTTAAGTAAACAAGATATACTTTGATCTCAACCCAATTGAGCACGCCTGGGACGAGCTAGGAAGGCTAGTCAGAAGCCGCAGACCACCATCTACCACCCTCAGGGCACTAAAACAGGCCCTGATAGAAGAGAATGGGTCCCCAAAATCGGCTCCGAAACCTCGTGTTCAGTATGCCAAACCGGCTTGAAGCTCTAATCAGAGTCCGAGGAGGCAATACCAGTTATTAAAAATAAAATAACATGTAAAACATACCTAGAAAATGTTAGATGAGTTTTTAGACACTAAGCTAAAAATGGCTATTTTATTGTTTATCATTTTTTTAAGTTAAAAATGTTACTAATGTATGTTTTAAAGAAAGCTGATAAAATTTGCTATAAAACATTTCTTATTTGAAATCTCTAACTTGTATAGTTTAGAAAAAAAATAAATTCTAAAAGTGTCATAATTAGTTTTGCAGGCCAGTGTAGTATAAAGTACGTATACTTGTCTATTTTAGACATAATGCCAATCCTATCGGACGCAGATGTCTCTATTTTGGGCTCAAAGTTCTTTAATTATAGCGCAAGGTTTCACAAAGCGCCCACGTGCGGCTAGAAAGCTCATGATCCTCTCAAAGGAGCAAGCATTTTCCATTGGTCCATTTAGTTCATGAAACCCTGGTGGCTTTGTATTGTGACGTCAAAGCGCGCCACCCTACCCTTACCCTAAAAGATCTGATTTGAAAAAGCGTGTTAGCATACTGTGAGGCTCATTGTGACGAGAAAGATGATGCGTATTGCTTTGACTCCTTTTTGTAATAATTAATAATAATTATTATCTATATAAGAGCGGCATATTCCTATTTTCAGTATTACATTCATTCCTGTGAAATGAACTTTTTTTAAAGGTTGCCGCGTGTTGACTTTCGTCTTGCGCTAAAGCAACTTAAGCAGGATATATCTTACAGTTTCCTGCTATCCTGGTGAAATCGACCTCTAGAGCGGACGCGTCTCCTTTGCGCATCCTTGGAAAAGGTCATGAAATGCCAAAGGCCACACTTTGGCAAGGTTACAAATTCGCAAGGTCCGCTAGAGGTGCTCTTTACACAGTGGTAAATGACTGTGAAATAACCCATTTGTTTTTCATTCAAAAATATCAAGAAAAGCGATTGAGAATTATGTGTTCATGTAAAATATTATGTGCAATATAACATGCCTCCTAAAATAAAAATTTGCTTTTCGTCTTGTTTTACAATCTCTTTTTTTTTACTACTTATCTAAACAGTTGCATAAAATAATAAGTACATGTACCGAAATTCAATATCCATACATTTTTAACATATTAATTGCTTTGGTTGGATTGTGTTACACCCCTTGAAAATCTTACACCTATAGTACACCCTTGTAACCGGTAACGCCAAGTTGTGACCCCTTGTACCAGGGCAGCATACATTGTTAGGAGTTACCTATTGCCAGCCACCCTTATAACATTCGCACGTTACAATGTTAAAGTATGGGGTAGCTGAAATTCTAGCACCTCGCTTAAATAGATTTACAGTTTAAGAAGAAAACCTAAACCAATTGGTCTATGTTTTTTTTATCAGTAAAAGAAAATTACATCAGTAAACTAGAGTGAAAAAAGGGACTTTCGTATATCTGATCTTTTTGATATAAAAATACTTCTTAAAATCTCTCAAAGGTTTTGTAGGTAATTATGACTTAGCTAATTACAAACCTTTCAAATACTTATATTTCCCAGGCATCCTACGCCAAGTTACAAAGTTTCTTTGTTATCTAAGAACCCTGAACTTTTAAAAAGCTTGTTATTTTTTATAAATGATATTTTACCTGTAGGTTCATGTTTCCAACCTTTGTGTTCTTAAATAAAATAAAAACATACTTATTTTTCAGTGTAGTTATCTATCTAATCCTAGTATTATTACTAGCACACAACGAACTGTACAATCACAAAAATAATAATCAGTGAAAAATGTAATCAGATCCTCAATCGAATGAATGAAACGAAATCACGACAAACAAATTCTATCAATGCTGTATCGTATTTGACTATAGTTTACCATAAATCAGTCACAACACCCGTATCACCCGCATATCTCCCCCTAACCATGTGTGACGTCATCATCCCTCCACCCCCAAACCAACCCTCTCCATAATAGTAGCGAAAACTATTTGAACTCTCTCGCTGTGCTGCTGTCCTATTGAAGCACACTACTTTCGCGGGACGCTTGTATGGCTAGTTCCCTTGCCCGTTTAGTTGGCATAGTTCTCACATTGCTTTCCTCCCCACAGTTTATGTCGGCCTGGTAGTTTCGTAGCGAAAATGTGACGTCAGCGTCACTGACTCTACAGGGATGGTTTTGTAGTCGTAGGCTTGCTACGAGGGAGGCTACGACGCTGTAGCGGAGGCTACGGCCCTCTACGAATGTAATTCATGAAAGTTCTTAATTTCTTGCGTGATATTTTAGTTGATGATGCTTTTTCTATATACCCATTTTTATTTATGGCTTAGAATATGAGTTCCTTAGCATTTCACACCATTTTTTAATTGTACTTTTCCTAATCAATACAACATTATAGACAAATAGGAAGTGTAAACTTAGTATTAATGATTTGCTTACATATATTTTTTTCTTTTTTTGATTATTTACCATATTAAAAGTTACTTACTTGATGCATATTACACTTAAGAGATAAATCTGCTTCGTGGTATGATAGTTTTAGTATTGGAAGGAGTATAGTATTACACGTGGAACATCGAGGAAGGGGATGAACTTTACTATACCGGTTATATGCCTCGCGTTTATGCTCTCCTAGTAGCAATAACCTCGTGAATACCGATCGGGGATCCTGAATTCGTACCGTTGCTTCCGACAGGAGAAGAGGTAGGCCAGTTTGAAATAGTTTTATTAGAGAAGTTCAAAATGGATATTAATGGTATCATCACCATCATTAAAAAAACCGGTTATTAAATCATCAGTATATTAAATAATCTGTTTCAGTAATATGCATATAAGTGTATACAATGAGGCGACGTAACTGTGTACTAGTGTAGGTATGATTACAAAAAATTGTTATATTATTTTTTGCTTCGAATTATCTAAGTGCAAATAGTTTATATATTTTTTAAATTGTTAGTTTTAGCTACTTGTTACTCAATGATTATATTTTTAAAAGATCAGGAAATTTCATTGCTATTTTTAGTCTCAGTGTTTACTATTTTAAAAGGTTCAAACAGAATAACGCCGTTAGCATATTTAAAAATGAATAAATGCTTTAGCATGAGAACTTGTTACCTATTAGCTACATTCATTACAAATGTTACTGGATTGTTTTGTTATACATATTTAAAATGTAATGTGAAACATGAAATAGTTTTCACTATTTAACCGCACTACGGCCCATATGGTTTTCATAACGGTCGTAGAATGTTCGTATCTTCGTAGTTATTTCCTGAATCAGTGTGAATGCAACCTCCTTGCACACTCTGAAGGCCTGGTGCTGAAAACCGCAAGCCCTCCGGGGCGCCCCCAAGAGACGTAATTCCATTGACAAATGGTGTTGATGTAAATAGGAGATGTCCAACCACTCGCGGCTTCCATTGGCACGGCCCGCGTAATCTTTTCAATGTTTTTTTATATTTTAAAAAAATCGTAGAGACCACATATTTTTTTAAACCGAAATAAATTTATGAGCAAATTTTCTCTTCTTATCTCCATCTCCATTTGATGTTCACGAAGAATTTGAAATGTTTTTGGTGTATTCGATTTATAGAATTGTAGAGATAAATGAATGGAAAAGATAATATAATAGGTATAACATTAAATATCTGTATTTTACTTTTTACCAATATTTTTCCTAATCTAACACCAGATGGGTAAATGTCAAGGGGTTCACCCATGGCCTTAGACCCCATCTTGTTTGGACAGCCCTGATATAAATGTATATATGGCCCTACACTCCATCTAGTTTGGACTTGGACAGCCCTGATGTAAATGTAAGGTCGTAATTGGGCATTTATCAATATCTCAGTCTTTCTTTCGAATTTGCGTCAGTAAATAGTCAAGAGATTTAACCGCGTTTTTATGGACGAATTATTATTAGACTTAAAGCTAAAATAAACTGATCGTATTTTAGAATAAACTATCCTCATCCTAAGAGATCCTCAAATCTCTTTTCGTTACTTCAAAGATGTAAAGTTTTTTTTCAAGACTATCCTAATTATCTCTGCTAGAAAACTGATTGTTAAAAATACTTTCTTAAGTTTCTTTTAAAAACCTTTTACGAAGTTCCATAACTTCATAACTCACTAACTCACACATTTATAACTTTGTTAAAAATTCAAAGTACACTCCGTGCTGTGAATATTTTCAAGTTTCGTAGAAGGTTTTACGAAGGTGCTACGAAATTTTCCTCCGCTGTCGTAGAAAGCTCTACAGACTTGCTACGAATCCAGGAAGCAGATGTACCTTTCCGGTTATGCAACCCTAGTACATGTAGCCTCGGATTCAGCCATAGCGAGTTACGTCATATGGCCAACCAAAAATGTATGCTACGTCACAGGCTTGCAAATAAACGGGAGTGTTTCACGGTGTCATTATTATATAGGTATAGTTGTTATATAGGTATAGTAGTTGTTTTAAAACCGGTTTGTTTAATATGGTCTTATTGAATACTTATACTTATCTAACATTATTGATAAAAATACCAATAATAAAAACCTAGTGCGTTGCATACATGTAAGAATTCATTCATGAATTCATACATATATGAAAAGATTTTGGAAACCAACATTTTTAGTTTTTATTAGTAGGACTTACATATCCTTAAATGAGTTGTTTATCTTCTTTTTATAGATATTCAAACCAGACTCTGAAATATCAAGTTTAGAGTTTTCATATTTTTTCGGTCATATTGAAATCGAGAAAGGCTTTCTAGCCAAAAACTGTTTTGATACCAAACAAATCGGTAATTAAATTGACTAACGGCCGGTTTCTGGAAACCCAAATCACGATTGATCCGAGTTTGACACATAGTAATTGTTTGATTTTTTCGTTGATCATCGTTCGAAAAACCGGCCGTTAGTGTCTCCATAATTACTGCATCGGAAATTACATTGTTTATTTTATAAAAAACGAAATATTAGTAGTCTAATTCGTATAAAAGTAGTCGCCGTGTCGGCTTGCGCGAACGACTAAAATCACCGTCAGTGCATGATTCCAACTGTTTTCGCTACTGTAATTTTATTTTCACCCGCTTTCATATTCATTTCGAAGTGTTAGCAATTAAAATATAATTAATTTTTCCTTAAATTGTCATCAATTAGGTAGGTACTTAAGTAAATGTAATGCTAGACTCTAAAGCTTACATAGTTATAAAATTATTCGTAGGTAACACTTTTAAAGTTTAGGTTTCATAACATGTAACATATCACTACTTATATTATACATTTTGAAAAGAAGCGTAGGTACAAGCTTGAAAAATGTTAAAAAATAAATTTATATTGTACATTCTAGGAACTAAACTCACACTGGTTTTGTACAAATAAAATAAGTTATGTTAAATAAAGATATTTTAAAATTGAAAAAAAAAGTAGTCTAATTGAAAATTGATACATTAAGGCAAGGGGAACTATGTTCAAAATTGTAATTTCCATTAATTATACGAGTTTTTATTTAGATTCACCTGTCCCGATGTCTGTTTGTTTGTATATTCGTCGGTAATCAAATCACCTCGATTTGAACTTATAATAACAGTTGGTTTTCAAAATATTTTTTATAAATAAATCTTGGGGTTGGCTATAGATATCCGGTACCTGCGCCGGGAGTCGTGACTAGGTGGAAAGGGAAGGGTAGACAACAAGAAGACTTCCCCTGAAACCAGTTTTTCTAGGAAAGCTATAGTTTTTGAGTTATAACACTTTTTAGGTGCCAAAATCTTCATTTTTAGGTTAGTTTTTGATGAACTTCACACTAATTTCTGGCACTAGCTGACACTTGAACTAGTGTATGTCAGTTTGGGAGTGTCAGGAGGCCTAAATGTAAACAATAATAAAAAGAAAAGTGTAATTTAAATTTAAATAATTTTTTTTCGCGGCAAATTTCTGAATTTTAATTCAATTTATTTTTTTCAATTGCTTTTGAACTCAGAAAGGTGATTTGTGACAGAATACTAGAATAGGTGCGAGGAGCGAAGCGACGAGCGTTAGTTTGATATAAAAAACCGCGCACGAGCCGAGCGAGCAAAGCGAGCGTGCCGCGGCAGCGGCCGGCGAGTGCCAGAACCGACAATGCACAAGATGAAGTGCCAGTGACAGGAATTCGTGTTTAATGCATAAAAAACTAACCTAAAAATGAAGATTTTGGCTCCAAAAATGTCATAACTCAAAAACTATAGCTTTCCTAGAAAAACTGATTTCAGGGGAAGACTTCTAGTTGTCTACCCTTCCTTTTCCCCCTAGTCGCGACTCCCGGCGCAGGTACCGGATATCTATAGTTTAACCAAATCTTGTTCTGTCAATTATGAACGAGTATAAAAATGTCTAGACTATATTCTATTAACCTTAAGTATTTTTCTAGGTATACGTGCACTGACGTCATAGTTGGGTCAACAAACCCTCCACCTTGCCTATACGGACGGCCGCAGCACGAATCCAGTGGGACCCGATCGATGCACCTTCAATGACGTCAGAGGATAGTACGTATTGATTTTCCCACCCCACGCTCTCGAACTTCTGCGGCCCTAGCCACCGAGCATGCCGAGAAAAGTATTGACAATGGAAAACTTGAGAAAGCACTGAAAGATCTTGAGAAATAATTTTCTTTTCAAGAGGTTCTATTCTGCGAGAAAAGTTGGTAAGAACTTACAATTGGAAGGTTACAGCGATACGAAACTCGACTCTTTTGGACCGGCATAGAGTTTTAATTCGCGTGCTACTCTGGTCCTGGTTCATGGTCGCGGACTTATGCACATGTCAGTCCCCCACAGACACTGTGTCGTTAAAGTTGATAAGGGAATTATATCACGCTAGTAATAAATTAGGCACTTAGGTAGCAGTGTGGCAGCGCAGTCAGTGGGTCCGTGTGCGTTTCATTAGACTGCCCGCCCACGTTCAGTTGCTCTCGCATTCACTCTGTATGGCGGATTATTGTGCGAAACATCTCCTTACGTGTATGGTCGCCTAGTGAACCCGGATAAGCATATCCGAATATTTATCCCTTTACCCGGTTTAAACCAGCTTAGCCAATGGCTTATAGTTTTCTCCTTTTGGTGATAGGGATAGTGGCCCAATGTTACGGGCAAAATAGTTATTATTTCGAAAATCATAAATATTGTGACGATTTATCTCCGGCTTACGGGGATATTAATTTGGAACAGATTGCCGGTGTTTGGTACGGAGTTGAAAAAATACGTCATGTTAGGGGAGAATACAGGATCGAGCATACTAAGGATGAATGCTTTTATATCGACATAAAAGAACGATATATTGAGGTACGTAATTTGTGTTAATTTAAAAAAATGTTAGTTATTTATAAATTACTTTGTTTTTGATAACATTTCAAAGTTATGAGGTCGCAATGTTGTGTTTGAATCCTCGGCCTCGATTGAACGTGACGTTATAACTTTTAGGATCTGTGATTTTCGATTATGTAGAATTTTAAATATTTTTTGGTAGGTAATTAATTTGGGTTGAATACTTCGGCGCGTGTGTGTGTGTGTGAAATTGATTGTACGGTTCATGACAGGATGAATGACTCATGTAGGTAATGTCACTGTGTAAATTAGCAGGTTAATCAGTCAGTCCTTAGTTGCAAGCATCTTGTTGCCCCTGAAACGGATGAGACATCGTCCAATTAACCGCATTTATTCACAGAATTGAATTAACATCAGTCAGTATCATGATAGCTTCTTTGATTATTGGTCTATTCGTATCTAATAGCTTTATAGCTATAGCTTCGAATGTTAACTATTGTCAAAACTTGCATCCAACTCATGACTTTGATGAAGACGCTCTACTAGGAATGTGGTATGTCCGAGAGTATATTTACCACAAGGAGAAAGTAACGAGAACCGAATATAACCCTTACTGCCCGATTATACAATTGAGAAAGTTTGAAGATTACGTGCATGGTGGACTTATTAGACGTAACCTAGTAAGTACGAGTATCTAACACTTAGGTCTAAAACGCTGCTGTGTAGATTTAAGTCTTTGGGAGATTCGTGGAACTTGGTTTTCTAATTCGACGTGCAAGATGATGATGGTGGTATAAAATAGCTGACTTTCATTCTTTGTTACAGCCTACTCCACCGACTCCGTACCCTCAGCTGACAAATTCTCCATACATAAGTCGCACGTACGGACTTCCGGAGCAGTTCCGTATCAGGCACTTTGTGTTGGAGTGGCACGAGGGTCTATCGCGTGATGAGTATCACATCAAAGTCAACACTTCTCACAAGGGATTTTGGCCAACTGATGTCCCTGATGGATGTGAGTTACCTACTGTTCAATTATAAATTCACTTTACACTATATAAATTCACAAAAACTCGACTCAATTAATTGAACAATATAAAAAAAAGAAATCATGCCACAAAAAAATCTTGATTCATGAAAATTTTAATGCCAATTTATAGGCTGTTTTATAAACATTTCCAATATTTAGTCAATCTATAGTTTTAAGGCACAATACCATAACAATGTAGCTCGTTTTGGAAACTTACTTAGCTTAGCTTCGATCCAATATTTTTTTTTCATGTAATTGTTTTGTCTCCTTTACTAATAACGATGCGTATTATAGGTCCGTCCGAGGTTTGTCTATATTTATTTATGTTTAGTTATAAAAAAAATTAATACTCTATTGAAGTAACGCCACCAATTGTTTTCTATTTCCAGCTGTGGATCCCATGTACCGTTTCTTCGGCGGGGTGATTCAAGTTCTGAAGGTGGCTAACAACCATCTTGTCCTGAACTTCTGCATGCGTCTGCCCAACTCGCAGCTGTTCAGCGTAGTGCTATCCAGAAACGAGAACCAACTGACGCCCGAAGACTTGGCCAGTATACACAATGTA
Organism: Ecliptopera silaceata; assembly: GCA_932527185.1. Classification (NCBI taxonomy): domain Eukaryota; kingdom Metazoa; phylum Arthropoda; class Insecta; order Lepidoptera; family Geometridae; genus Ecliptopera; species Ecliptopera silaceata. Next base: position 4,933,886 of record OW052193.1, on the reverse strand, counting down.
TTCACTATGAAGCATCTCTCTACTTCTGCCTTGAAGAGAGTCTGCGAAAACTCGGCGGCTTCTATTACTCTATCGAGTGTTCTTATACTTACGATTGTTTATTTTATTTGGAGATCTCGATTTTAAGTAGCTATACGGATATAGAAGTGATAAAAGATATATTTTTTTACGTTTAGATTTTAACTTAGTATGTCCAATACACTAATAATATGTAAAGCTCGAGTCTGTTGAGTATAATTAAATATTATCTTTATTAAATAAAAATGTTTGTTTTGACTAGAACTTTAACCCAGATGAGTTAGGCAACTTTATAAATAAACAAATAAATATTCACGGACATTTCACACATCACACTCTAGTCCCGTACTAAGCAAAGCTTGTGCTATGGGAACTTGACATATTTGAGAGGATATCTTCTTCGTCTGTCAGGCGTAGATTAGTACAAGTAAGTCCAAAATAATCACTTATTTGTTCTCTGCAAACATAACGGTCTACGAAATACTTACAAAAATTAAATGATGATAAAAAATAAAATAATAGATTAAATAAATAAATGTTTCTTGGTTAAAACACTACTTTTTAAACCCATATAGGTAAGCACTAAGACACCTACTTAACTGCACCAGTCGGCAGTGTTAGAGCTCATATAATAATAATGTATTGTAGACTATTTTTTTTTAAATTCTTTGTTGTACACAAAACTACTGAAATACAGGAAACTAAGAAATAGTACATGTACAAAGGTGAACAAAAGTAAAAAAAAAGAGTTCTCAACCAGCAAACCTTCCAAGGTAGATAGGGAGGAGAAATGTATGAAAATGGGCGCGGATGTACGCAAGTTTTTAATTTTTACGCATACAAAGCCGATGAGTTGTATGTATCATGTATCTTAGTCGGAAAAGAGAGCTGACTGAGCATCTAGTTTCCTCGCTATGTTTTTTTGTACATTTCTGAAAGTGTTAAAACTGTATTTGAAACAATTGCACTACTGTATCTGAACCCGTAACCTTCGGATCAGAAGACACTTGCATTTAAGATGTGCTAAATGAATCACGTGGTCTTATTACATGCAACGGGATCCCAAGGTAGCAAATTGTTAATTAACATCATTGCCATCGCGACTGGCGCCTCGTCCTATATTCCTCAACTAGTTTTATCCAAACGATGCACGTGTTTTCCGCTCGTTTATTTGTGTGTATCGCCTTTATTAATGAAGTGCGTAGTTTCTGTGGCGATAGTATTCGCTGGTCCCATAACTTTGACATGGATGATGTGTATGGAATGTGGTATGGGGTGGGATACGCACAACATACCCCGGATATGACGAACAAACCGGTTGAAGTTGGTTGCGTGACGCTGTTCATAACCGATGCTGCCATTGAACAACGTGAGGATTGGCTTGATTGGTCTGTAAGTATTTTCTTCGATTTAGTCTGAAAACCAGCACTGCTTCCTTACTCTTAGTTCGAACGTGGCATACAAGAGATAAGAACTGTTTGACAGCACTGGCACAGTGATAGACTTTTTTTATTTATTTATGTACCTATATTTTTATGCTTTTGTGTTACTCTATCATTATTTTTCGTTATAATAAAAGTAAGAGTTTGTCAAATAAATGATGTCTTATTTTTATCCTTATTCTTATGAAAAATAAACTTTAGGCTTTTGTGATACCAAATATACATGCATGATTGATTTCATTTACTTACCACGACTTTTAAAACATGGGTCGATCGAAGTTAAATTTATTCAGAAAAGTTGCCTAAATTTTGTTCGTTATTTTACAGATCACGAAAAGAACTTATAAAGATCAAAACTGGCGTTCGTATAAAAGTAACCCTTGGTCGGACACTTCCATGTCGGGATCATGGCTGGATATTCCCCTAAATAGAAGGAAAAGAGATATGTACACTGAAAGGCGGATTCAAGTTTTGTGGGACGAAGACGGACAAAGCCAGGAGCAGACGTATTTGTACACTCCAGAAACGCCAGGTCTCTGGGTGGCGGATCAAGAAAGACCTATGGAAAAAGAAATGCGCGCTAGAGGAATAGGTAATTTATAAAACTATTGTTATAGAAACCTCCATATTGTGGTGTAATGCTGTGCTACAGATTTTGACAGGCGTCACAGCTCAGTTGGTAGTAGCTCTGCCTTCCATGCTGTGGGTTGTGGGTTCGATTCCCACCTAGAGCAAATGTCTGTGTGATGAACATTAATATTTGTTTTGTGTCTGGGTGTTAGTATGTATTCTATGGATTAACTTACAAAAATGTTTCTTCATCTATACTATAATACTATAATATTATAAAGAGGTAAAGTTAGTATGTTTGTATATTTGTTCAATTGTAAGGGGTAATCTCGAAATCTACTGAACCGATTTAAAAAATTCTTTCACCAATAGAAAGCTACATTATTGCTGAGTGTCATAGGCTATATTATATTTTCAAAAAAATTAGGGATCCTTACTAAAACTTCAATTATGTAACCCAAGGTGTAAAAGAAATACCTAAGAAATTCCTTACATCGCGTGCGCTGCGAAAACTATTGATGATAGAAAGAAATCATGTACTACAATTTTGTAGAATACATCATCACCCACAAAAAAGTCAGCGACAGCATATGTCTAACTATTACAGATATGTCACTATAAGTGTTTTAATATCGAAAAAATATAATTAAAATGACGCCGCTAGAAAACGTTCTTTATTTGTGCTTTGGTATTAATTCTTATCTAAAAAAAATACTACATAATTAAGACTGTTTCAATACCTTTATATGATTTTTTAAATTATTCAATTTGGTCATTCCATTCAAAAGATATCACGAGTTCAAAAATGTAAGTATTAGAAAAATGACAAGCGGAATAATGCAGGTGCCGGTCACGGGAGTATATGCGGGTTCTATTGTTTAGTTACGTGGATTCAAAAGGAGAGTTATGAGTTTAACAGTACCTATACATATCATAAACTCATAATTAGTAAAATCTAACATATAGAAGTAAAGTTTGTTTATTTGTTAAATTGTAAGGGTAATCTCGGGATCTACTGAACCGATTTTAAAAATTCTTTCACCATTAGAAAGCCACATTATTGCTGAGTGTCATAGGCTATATACAAAACCGAAAAATAAAAAGGCTTTTACGTGGTAGTTCGTTTTGCAAAGTGAATCGGAGAAAAAACGGTCAAATTATGCCCAACGAAGTGGGCACGGGTCAGCTAGTAGTTTATAAAAGGATTCTATCAGCAATATAGTTCCCATAGTAAAAGCTTTGCTTAGTTTGGGACTAGAATGTGATGTGAGAAATGTCCGTGTTACAAATATTTTTTTTAAATATTTATATTTATTTTATTTATATATTTATTTTATTTATATATTATATCTGGTTTTCGCAGAAGTGTGGTACCCAGATGAACCACCACGGCATCCTCAGGTGATCCGCGTGATACAAGCAACACAGCACTTCATGATTATAAACCATTGCTCCGACCACGGCGATGGAGGCATATTCTCTCTAATCCTGCGACGATCACCTTCGAAGATACGGTATTGGGAGTGGTTTGACATTAAGAAGAAACTGTTCAATTTTGATCTACCTAATGTACATAGACATATGGCTATCTGTGCAGGCTGTGATAAACAAGCTTCGCTGCTTTTGGTTATTGGTGTTTTGGTGTGGTTATTTTGAATGTTATTCTAAAAATTAACTTTATAAGGTTCAGTTAAATAAAATGAATATACCTAAACTGAATAACATAACAATTTAAAATATACTTTTTGATATTTTATTACGGTCAGAAAGAATATAAGTTTAGTGCTGTATACAGGATATTTATCTTAAGATAAACATGACTGAATTTTTAAAAATATAATTATAGTAAAATTACACGACTTTTTGTTTTACTAAAGTTTTAATCAAAGTATTAGTAAAGATTGATAAGGTAGGGTAATATGAAATAAATACGTTATTGAAGGCGTAATAACAAAAACGCAGAAATAAGGCGTAGATTTCAAGTCAATGCAGTTTTTCTTATTTTTGCACTAATTTTATTTGGGTAAAATAAAGTTTTGTTTTATGTATGATAATGATTTGTGCTACGGCGTAGAGCCACCGTATTTTGAGTTTTCGTACAAAAGACGTCAACGCGCGCTAGGATTTTACAAAAACGCGGTTTGAAAAATGTAAATTTAAAGAATTGCTAGATTTCACTACAATCTTGATCTTTTCAAGTCTAATTAATGTCTTCTAGATCGTCCGTGAGTTTGTGGCTACAGGATTATCATTATTTTGTAAAAAAATAACTAATTATTACAACAATATTCCTTTGTTAAATAATAAATAAATAATGCTGGACAATCCACACAACATCATCTAGCCCCAAGCTAAGCAGAGCTTGTGTTATGGGTACTAGAAGACTGACATACTTAATACAATACATTACATAGATAGTTATTTTTATTATACATATAAACACCCAGAACACCCGGAATAAATATTTGCAGATCGTATAAACGTTTATCCCAAGGCGGGAATCGAACCCGCAACCTTCGCGTCGCAGGCGGACCATCGCCCACCGCGCCACATCGGTCGTCATATAGATCAAATAGATCATATATCCCGTGTGAAATCCGCTCGGATAATTGGTTCATATTTTTCATCACCATAAAACTGTGAGTAATAGAGGCCTACATTAGCCTACGTAATGAGATCCCATTAGAAGTAAACTGCTAATTACTTCTTATTGTTTACGAGAAGGATATGGCCCAGTGGCCTCTGACCTGTGATCATCTGAAGCAGGACACAAGGTCAGTGGATAGACAGGAACTCTTATTATGCAATTATGTCAATTAACGAGTTACACCAGTAACGATGGGTAAGTTATCACGTACATTTTACGTATACATTTTGTGTGTAATTTGTAACAAAATTAGTATCAATATTCATAGATTTTTCTAACAACATGCCAAACTATCATCCCATTATTAGATTGATGACAGATAACTATATTATTTTTAACATCACAACGGTATTAATAATTCGAGTTTAGTAGGTATGATGTAGTTTAGTTCTTTGTACTTTTTTAAATAAAAAGTAACCTATGTGTTAGCCTAGATACTAAATTACAAGTTTCATTCATATTAGTTCACTTCTACTAATATTATAAATGAGCATGTTTGTTCTTTGTTTGTGTATCAATCAAGTTAATACTTACAAGTAGTTGTATAATTTTTAAACAAATCAACAATCTAAACATCGGACCAGTCCGATTGAAATGAAACCTGGAATAAATATAGTATACGTAACTCGTAACTCAAACTCCGACCAACAGAAGCACGGTGCATGGACGATGTCGCGGACGTAAGCCAGTTCATCATAAATTGATCTTAATTAGTTTACTTCCCACTCTCATAGCGGACCGAGAGCAGTCACACATTACGGCCCACAACCCTATCACGCGAAGATCTCACACTCCACCGCAATACTATCGAAATGTATCGATTACTAGTTTTTCTCGTCATATTTTACACCGCAGAGTGCGCAAACTACCAACGCTACGAATCCACGACGTATCCAAACTACCAGACACCTTCAACTATTTCAAACCTTTACAACAATCCATACAACACAGGCAGGTATGGTGACGTCGCTAGTTTTCCTGAAGCCACCCGCTACCCAAACTACAGCCCTGGTTACACCACGAGTAAATACAGTACTTATACACAACGCCCTGGAATATATGCAGGAACATATAGCACACAGGGATATGGTTCCAACTATGGTTCTCAAGGATACGACTCTCAAGGATATGGCTCGAGCTACGGACGAGGGTTCAGTTCCTACGAACAGCCATTTATGAGGGACATAAGAGATTACTGCGTGAATCGGTCACCACAGCATGGTATCTGGGTGGACCGTCTGATGGGGATGTGGTATGGAGTAGAGTTTATCCAGCATTTAGCGGGAGACTCGAGAGTGGACTATGCACGGACCTGCATTGTGATACATATTGCGGAGCCGATGGAACGGGTAAGTTTGCTTTATTTATAACTAGCTGACACGTGCCCACTTCGTTGGGGATAATTTTTATTAAATAAAAATGCAAGACAATTGCTGTCGTTGACTTGTGGTTTTTTGTAGGCATTATCAAGCTCCACATCTTTTCTTTAGAACACTTCTTTCATAGTTAAGGCAGCGTTCGTAAGAAACGCTTTCATTCGACCGTTTTTTCTCCGATTCATTTTGCAAAACGGATTACCACGTAAAAGCCTTTTTATTTTTCAGCAATAATGTAACTTTCTATTGGTGAAAGAATTTTTAAAATCGGTTCAGTAGATCCCGAGATTACCCCTTACAATTTAACAAATACACAAACTTTACCTCTTTATAATATTAGTATAGATTAAGTAAGTATATTATATAAATATTTTTTTCCTAACCTATCTCGTCCCACTGCTGGGCAAAGGTCTCCCCCAAATCCTCTGCTTTCCGCTTTCGTCCACCAATCCCTCTCGAAAGCATCGAGGTCGTACCGCCATCGCCTTTTGGTCGGCCTCTACGCCGCCTTCCGTCTTCAGGCAGCCACGGTGTCACGATTTTGGACCATTTCTCTGGGTCCATCCGGCTAATATGACCTGCCCAGTCCCACTTAAGCCTCGCGGTTTTATTGCCTACATCTGCAATACCAGTGAGCGAACGCAGCGTAGTGTTTCGCACTCCATCGATGCGCTTGAAACCAAAGATGCTACGTTCCATTGCTCTTTGGCAAATCTTGAGTCTGGATTTCTGTGCTTCAGTCAGTGACCATGTCTGCGCACCGTAGGTTAGGACGGGCAGGATGCACATGTCGATGAGTTGGCGTTTAAGTGTAAGTGGAAGGTCGCATGTGTTCCTTCATGGACCAGTAGCTCTTCCAGGCGTTCTCGATGCGGCGATCGATCTCCTTATCCTGCCTGTTTTCGAAGCTCGCTAACTGGCCCAAGTAAATGTACCTACTCATCAAAGCGGTAATCGGATACGCAACCCTAAATAACTTATCAAGATAACTTAATTTAACGGAACTATTGCTAAATACCGACCGACTAATAACACATTGCCAAAACGCATCGATAGCGCGATCTAGGATTTGTGCACAGTAGCGCCATCTAGTGGTAAACACAACAAATTTCAAACTTCACTCGATTTGAGTATTCATTCACGCACGTGCGACGGCGCGATGGCTTATTTCATGTATAAGTTTGGTGTTTCTATACCGATTTCTATGATTCTTTTTTTATTGAATAGGTAATAATGTTAACTTTTTTAAATTTGGGATGACTGAGAGTCTTATAAACGTAAGAGTAAACAAATATAATCAGAATGCTCCGAACTGCTAAGCTATCAGGAGTTACACGTGTTATTGTAAGTCAACCATAAAAGATAGACATATGCTGTTCAGGGATATTTTTTAGACAATTTAATGTAGAATATTTCCGTCATACATGATTTCTATGTAACTTTAACCATTAAGGCTGCACACGCGACGGAAGCTTAAAAAACGGAGTAACTTCTCCCGTTATCCCGACATTTCCCTTCACTACTCTGCTCCTATTGATTGTAGCGTGATGAAAAGTATCCTATAACCTGACCAGAAGTATGAAGAATAATTGTACCAAGTTTCGTTAAAATCCGTCCAGTAGTTTTTGTTTCTATAAGGAACATACAGACAGACAGACAGACAGACAGACAGACAGACAGACAGACAAAAATTTTACTGATTGCATTTTTGGCATCAGTATCGATCACTAATCACCCCCTGATAGTTTTTTTTTTAATATATTTCATGTACAGAATTGACCTCTCTACAGTTTTATTATAAGTATAGATGTAATTTACATACAACGTACCTATGTTTTAAAAAGTACCTACTTAGTTGAGTACTTTGCTTTGTCCTTGCTTCATAATCACTTTGTAACGGTCAGTTATATTTCCCTAACATGAGAATCTAAAGAAAAATTCCAGCTTATGTTATGAGGATAAATGTTGATATAAGAAAATAAGTTTATTCAATGTCCGTGTATCGACGAAGGCCGTGTCACTACATTTATATTTTCTTAGGTATGTAACTGTAATTACTCCTATATTCATAGTACTTACTCTCACACTCTTGAAACTGGAGGACAGAAATGCAAGAACCTCGGCTTTGTGGTGAATCAAATGCATATAATTTGGGGACTTTTCTCGAAGCAGTTCAGAACATTTTCGCCATTTTTTGTATAAAAATTCCTACTAGTAAAACTGCGGTTGCTCTTTTTTAATTAACCTATACTGTCCCACTGCTGGGCAAAGGTCTCCCCCCTTTTCTTCCATTCTTTTCTATCAGCCGCCGCTTCCCACCAGGCACCGTCATAAGTATCCAAGTCGTCTCTCAGGCGGTTGCTCTTAACAAGGTATAATTATTTTATAAATAGATTCAAAAGATAAAAAAAAAAACAAGAGATAAACACAAGTAATCTAGGTACCATTTATACTCTTCTGGGTTCATACTCTTCTGGATTTGTATTTGATTGTGTGATTGAAAATATATAAAACGTCGTTGCCAATGTGCTTGTTACGAATTTATTGGTCGATTTAGCAACAATTAATTAATGGTGTTCGCGTTGTAACTCTCTTGACCAGGGGAATAAATGTCAATGCTTCATTGCATTGGCCATAGAGACACGAAGTTTTAGACACACGCTTTTTTATTTTTTAAATAAAAAAGATATTTATTATTCACGATAATTCTTAACTTTTATTCGTACTTCTTTGTGAGTCTTTTGCATAGCTATCTTCATATATTGTAAAGCTTTTGAAGTAGGTACATACCTATGAAATGCATAGGTTTTAGGTACATTACTTAATGTAGCTCGTTGTTTCAAATGAGCGTAAATTCTTAGAAATTTTACTCATGTACTACTTTCAAAAATAACAATTTATAGCATATTTGCATTATTAGCATATCGTTTACAAAGAAAATGTTATCTAGTTCTCTATATAATACCTATATATCCTTGAGAGTTCATGGCAATTCTGCGCGTTCATAATCACAGGTCAGATTCGATATCATCGAGACATGAGTCAGGCGCGGGCGCGCGACGCTCCTCCCGTTCCCGTCAGTCGCCGCCGATCTTCGAAAAGCGCACGCAATTTTACGCGCGCGCGCATCTGCCAATTTTTATTTTCTATCGTTGGACTCGAAATGCGAAATAAACCTATTCGTTAAAGTTAGTTTAAAAAGTGTGGTGCTTCAATATGGAGTATAAATTCTTAAGTTTCTTAATTTTAACTCTTTCTACGGCGTATGGACTAAACCAATTTAACCCTCGTGATGAATACAACTACAAAATATCGAATGTTACCGATTCAAATTTGACTCATTGCTTCCGGGAACACGAAAATGACAAATTGGACATTAAAGGAATTCTAGGATTCTGGAAAGTACTTGAAGTGTACATGCATTTAACCTACGAGGGAGTGAAAGCTTTTCCTGTTTGTCCTATCGTGAAAATTTGGGAAACTGAAGATTTTCCAAGCACAACGTTTGGGGTAGGTTTCTCTCTAAATATCTACTTACTCAAATAATTTGATGTTTGATGTTTTATGTTTATGAATCTTGATAAAATTATCATATTTCTTAGTTATCGATATAGAAATTGGCAAGGCCACTGAAGCAGGTAGGTAATAACTAGTACCAATGCTACCTACAGCCGGTAAACATCTCTCTTGTAAACTCAGCAAGGTTGAACTAAAAATATCGAGAAACACATAAATAATGTTCCTACGTAATTATTGAGACGAACATAAGTATGTCTAATCTTACATGCCTTTGTGTAACATCAATTGAGTTGAATTGTGAGGACCTACCTAGGTGCACTCGTTCAATTGATGTTACAACTTTGGTGAGCTATTGTGGTTATTGCGATAAAAATTATATCAAAAAACGGTGCTGCTTCATATACTAACTCATTGTACGTTTATTTATTCTTTCCTATTTTATTTTCTCTTTAAAGCACTCCCTTCAACTCTTCACTACACAAAGGTTAGTTAAAAGAAAATGCATTTTAGCATTAAGCTTGCCTCTGTTCAATTTTTATGTGCAATAAAGAATTTTCAACACAAATTATATAATTTTTATAAGTTTATAACTGACGAAAAACGGAGGGTCAACGCGTTTTTTCAACCTCTTGATCGTTGACTAGCCGTATCCATCAGCAAAATCACATTTTTATCTTATATATTTTAATCCATGACTCATGCGCATAGCAACTGAATATGATAGTAACAAATCAATTTAAACCGAAGGGTCCTAATTTCGCATAACACAGGGAGAGTACCGACACTCGGCAGCCACAGATTGAATATTAGTCACATATGGAACGAGTTCCGATTCCGACCTCATTGGTTATCCGGTATGCTGAAATACCAGACTTATATTTAGAAAATGATTTGGAAAAAAATTACGTAGGTACAGTCATGTAGAGCCACAAAAAGAACTGTGTCAAGAGCAATGATGTGCTAAAAGCAACTAAGTAAAATAATAAATAAAATAAACGTTTATTCTCTATCACAAATACGCTCTCACTAAGTATAGGAGTAAATAATAAAAAATATATATTTAACATGGCTAGTTGTAGCTATTTATAAAATTTATAAAAAAAATATTGGTCTGTATGTTAAGTTATATGTGCATAGAATTTCAATCGGAATCCGACAAGAAGAATTAACCTTCATATCACCTTATTACCGCAAAGATACAATTCTTTTCATACCATAGTATCATTTCATGATATTTAGTTACGCTTGGGTGCATTTAAAAATGAGAATCATATCATGCATGTGATGTTACTCATACGAGCACGACAATAGCCCAATTATATAAAACTCGACGCTAACTTGGCTGATTACTTGTAGGTATATCTAACACGATTGATGTTGACTTGAACTCTATTCTTTTGTGATAAGATTTACTTTCGAGAACGCTCCAAAAAAGCCCCTCCCAAACCTTATGAAAATACTCATTATGCATAGTTTTTTTATAGTTAGTTAACAACACCGCATAAGTCATCATTTTTAACAACTTTACAGAAGATGAAAAAAACACTCTATTTTCAGAAGTCGGTGAATTTTTTAATATATTTCGATCGATCACTATATTTCGACTTGAGCGTTGTTGTAAACTAACTATAAAAAAACTATGTTCTAATTTTGAACAACTGTTCTACGTTTCGGATTTTGTTTGCTAAGTTGCAATAATATTATTATTATTATTATTATTTTTTTCGCTCCTCGGAGCAGGCACAATAATATACTTATCGTGAAAATTATGTTAATTATCTGTGACCTATGTGTCAGACGTTCAACTCTCATCCTACGCATCTGATAAATTTAAGACATTGGTGAGGTCAAATTCGACGACCCGGCTAATTTTCTGTGGTCAGAGAAGCTTCTAGAGTTCAAGTGTTATTCACAAACTAGGTATAATGCTGGTGAATCATAGACTAGAATCAGTAAATTGTTCTACAAACGTTTAACGACTTGTTTAAGGTTGACGATGGATAGTAATGTTCTACGACGTGTAATTACGAAGGAACACTATGAAACTATGCTATGCTGTAAATTCTTTGGAATTGTTCGGCAATACAGATTTTGTCAGGAAAAAAACTATATGTGCTTGAGAAAATGGGTTATAATGTTAGATCGTTATTTAAATCAAATGTACCTAAACGATAAATGTTTGTGAAAAAAAAATACTTAAGTATAAACATAATGTTTGTTTTTATATTTGACGACCTATGTGGCGCGGTGGACGATGTTCCGCCTGCGACGCAGAAGGTTGCGGGTTCGATTCCCGCCTTGGGATAAATGTTTGTACGATCTGCAAATATTTATTCCGGGTGTTCTGGGTATATGTACTTTACTTATAATAAATAATATCTTAGTCACTTAAATACTCTGAAAATATTCGGAATTGTAATATGATGCAAATTAGAACTTGAAAGAAAATAATCTTCGTCACTTAAATTCTCTGGCAACATTCGGAAATGTAATATTTAAACCATTTTATTTCAGCCATCGACTGAGAACCAGCTGTTCCATGTGCAGCACATCAATGCGAAGTTCCGTCAAGAGTACAGACACCTGCGTCTGCTGTGGGACGAGGCCGGGCAGACCACGGAGTATGCATTGTACTTCCGCAACGACTCCGCTGGCTACTGGCAGGTGTTTGATGGACAAAACGGTCAGTAGCTCTACCATGAGTTTTTACTATACTATATTTACTATACTCGCTAGCGTCTGTAGTTAATGTATGAAGATTTGTACAGCGCCTCTAGCGGATAGTTGGGTACTAAAATTCGTCATACTAATATTGACGTAACTACTGAGCCTTAGTCTGAAGACGCATTTTAAAACTCCCTACTCTCGAGCCGACTGTCGTCTCTCGGATAGCCATACAAAAATGTATGGACATCCGAGAGACGACTGTCGGCTCGAGAGTAGGGAGTTTTAAAATGCGTCTTCGGACTAAGGGCTCTGTAGTAAAGTCAGGCGATTTTACTAATACTATAAGTAAAATATAATACAAAATCATTTATCCATACAAAGTCAACACAATAATATAAAAGCAGGATATTAATAAATAAATATTCACGTACATTTCACCCACCACATTCATCACATACCAAAATAATTGCCCAACAAAGCTTGTGTTCGTAACTAGATTGATAAATAGGTGAAGTTTGAGGTGATAGTTAGGTGATATTTGTTGCGAAAAAGTTTACGAAGAAATCGAATGAAAGTTCTCTAAATGTTCTGCAATAGTTAGTAATTCTCTTTGTATATTTATCAAGAAAAAGTGTATTATGTATACTAGAAAAATAGTAGAAAAGACTTAGAACACTGGTATTTCATTTAATTATATACCTAGTTATAAAAATATTAAAAATAGTAGAGTGAATATAGCGAGAGAGAGCATGTGGGTGTGAGATAAGTCTCTTACAAAGTATGAGCTCTTCTGTGACCGAGTATTACTACGTATTCTATGTATGTATTTACAAAAAAAAGTATTCTACCAGCCGTCTAATTTCAATCGATTTCCATAGTTTGAGACTAGAAAGCGTAGAATAGGTATATGTTTATATTATTTGTCTATAGACTCCATAGTTTAGACTGGTATATTTTAACTCGACTTTTTTATTCCAGGGACCATCCCATCTCGGTCTAACTACCAGCAGTTCAGCGGCACAATCCAAGTTTTGAAAGCTGTGAACGACCATCTCGTCCTCAACTTCTGCCAAGAGGCACTGAACGGAAAGCCAGCTCAGCTGTACTCAGTGTTGTTCTCCCGAGATCCAGGTCTAATGCCTACGTGGGAAATAGATTCTGTACACTCACTGCTGCAGAATAAAAAGCTTTCTGTTGCGTCGAGGAGAATGGTTTGCGGGAACAGTGCCGGAAGACCATTTCAAAGCATTATATTTTCTATCCTGTTTGTAGCAGTCACTTACGCAATTGCTGTATAAAATGTTAATTAACACGAAATATTTCCTACAAAGTGGTACTTACTTCGGTACTAACTTTACACTTCTTATTCTTCTTCTTATCGTGTCGATGCTAGTTAAGTTTTGAGAGGTGTTTTGCAAGCTCTACAGCACTACTTGTGGCTGCATTCACTTCCTCTTTGGTGCAGGTGTTAGGGCACGATGGTTAACTTTACACTGATACCTTTGGAAAGCACTTACAAATTATCCGTCCTTGCGTTTGCAAAACGAAATAACAAAACAATAATAATAACAATTGTGGTGCCGAAACATATAAGTTATTCTAGTACCTTCTAGTATGTACAAAGAACTGACTTGTTTTGTGTGCTTATGAAATGAAAAGACATTGTACTGAGCACAAAAGACTTATATTGGAGTTCTTATTATGGAGAACACAAATTATAAGTAGGTATTTACTTGTAATAAATAACTTGAAACCTTCAAATTATGAAGCAGTTATATATTTTACCAGTTATACATATAGCATTTATTTATGTATTTATTATTTGTAAATTTTATCAATTGTTAATCTGTTTAGTCTTGTGTTTTGCGTATTTAAAAGAACCAAAGTTATAAATTATCATAGTCAGATATATACTTAAGTATTTAAATTGTTTTTTAAGTGAATAAATATATGATTGATTGAACAATGGTCATTTCAATTCGTTTGTATACTTACTTTTAGACAAAATTACAGACATCTATTTGTTCTCTACCTTATTTATATCTGTCAGCAAACACATACCTAGGTCTTATTATTATGAATGTGTCAATTTATTTTACGACATATTCTCATTGAGCTTAATATTCATAGCGTAAACAGTGGATGTTGCCTCAGAATGTGAGATAATTAGTAAAATTTTTATATATTAGGTACTCGTATTGCAACGTAATTTTTACGTACTTAAATTTGTCTCAAAAGTACTTCATAATGTCGAGACTGTTTGTTATTAAACTGTTTTTTTGCGATTATCACACAACATATTCTATTGTTCCAATGATGCTACATTAACTACTAAAATTGTAGGGCATATACGACAAATATGTGTATGAAGCATTATTTTTTATATGCGTAAAAGTAAATTCAATGCTTTGAAACTATTATTTCCTAAAGATAATGATGAGTTGTGGTCAACACGAGCACATCTGTAGGGTGTCACAATATAATATTCTCGATATCTATGAAATATGATACCAAATGTATTGTGGTTGTGGCTGAGCATGAAGGTCGGATCACATCCAGACCAGTCAGAGATACGGATCACGAGTGGAGCACGTATCATTTCCATTACAAATTATTAAATTAGTAACTTAAATTCAAGAAGAAATGAAATTCTTAGTAATATTTGTAATATGTGCTGTGTTAATCTACGCTGTAGCGTCTACAGAAAGTAAACCAAAATGTGAAGGCATCCACATCAGCGGAAAATTTTACAAAAAGCACATCATAACCAATGGACTCAACCGACCCTATCAACTCTCCAATAACAAACATCATACTATCTACTTCAGCTACAACGTCGGAAGCGATGACGAAGACAAATTTGAGGTCGGATATTTGAAGAAAAATCAAAAAATGCCTACACCAATACCAGTAGTAAAGAATGGCTTCGCCACGGTCATAGATCACCACAACGGTATCGCGTACCTCGGAGGCAGTGATGGAATCTACGCCCACGATTTCACAAAACAAGACGAAATCCAACATGTCGTCAAAGACTACAACATCTGGGATATGTTTTATAAAGAACACCTCTATTTCATCGTCTACCCATCGCAAAGGTTGCACAGGAAACACGAAAATGGATCCGAACTTGTAGACCACATCGCAGAAAAAGTTTACCAATTTGCCATAGACGGAGATGATGACATTTTCATAACCACCGCAAATGGAGTTTTTCAAATCAAAAATGGTACGAAAGATTGGATTCCGTTCAGTGGACCTAAAATTTTCCGCGCAATCGAGGTGGATCATCAGGGCGTCGCCCATTTTTGTGGACAAAGCGGTATTTATGTTGCAAACAAAGACAACAACGCTATGGAAGAAATTGCCCACATCAAGAATATTTTTGGTCTTACTTTCGATGAGGAAGATCACATCATTTATTCAGATCCACATGAGATTGTAAAACTGTTGCCGGATACTTGTAAATGAACACTTTGCATATATTAATTACTATTTTAGTTTATTCTATGTAACAGTCAATATTTTCCGTTATTTGCGAAGAACAGCAATCAAGGTAATGTAATCTAATATAATAATGATAACTATTATTCTGATATTTTATTTGACCCATATTATTACTTGATTTGACAAATCGAGTACCAGGGCACCATTATTGCGTCGGTGGATAAAAGTATCGGTATTAGAAAGGGACTTGCGATTCCCTCTCATTCGTTCAAAGGGGTTGCGCACCCTCCGTGATTTACCCCTACCTCTTATCTGTACGTTGGTACTGGATAGCCAACCATTTCACTGTTACATTGTTTTAAAACTGTATCAAGTGTAGGTACACTCGATGGCAAAGTGTAAAATAAAGTGGAAAATAGTAACCTAAAATCTGTTGTTAAAAATGTTTGCATAATCTAAGCACGAGAAAGTACTTAGACACGTATGTCGACATTGACTGACGTCGATGGTGTTAATATGGTTATATCTTTACCAAATTTTATGTCTGTTTATCGTCTGACGTAATGGTTATGTTATGATAAAAAAAATCTTTTTCTTTACAGTGCCCAGTGCCGTCACTATCTCTCTATATTTTCTTAACCTCTCAACTTCGACTTTAAATAAGTATGAGAATTATAAATAACTACAGTCATTTTTTAAACTGTCTTATGAGAGCAAACGCCTTTTCGACACGAATGTATTTACATTAAAAGTGTTGTAACTTAATCTCCTACCATATATGCAAGCCTGGTGTTAAATACGCTGAAGCCATTGTTGCTGTAATGTAGTCAGTCAGCTGGCTTCTTGTATTGACGTCATCAAAATACCTGTTGTAATGAAAATTTAAGTTCTGAAAAGTCGTGAAAACGCAAGTTCATAAAAGTTAGGTAAGTACCTATAAATTCTATTTATATAATGTATTTTTAATTAGTTATATCAGCTGAAACTTTATTTTTACAATGCTATAACAGTAGGTATATCTATGTAGTTGTTCCAGGCTTCGAAAAACGAAGGCTGAACACGCGATCTCAGAATCGATTTGCAACCTCCAACGTCCTTATGAACCCCTAGTACAGTTGTTTTTGAATTTGGTCGTGGAAAACCACAACACAACAATGTTTAACGCTTCTCTCGATGCAAATAACTGAAAGAAAATTCAGGGCGAATTTTCATAGTGGACAGTGGTCAAAGCTTTGCTAAAATTACCATGACAACGTCGCGAAATCGTCAGCAGAGGTCGTTTGCACTAGGATCTCAGGAACAGCAAGCAGTGAGTGATTTTTTAGTTACAGCTGTGTGCTGTGTACTACACACATTGAAAAACACACTTATACTAAGAAAAACCTCACTGTGTTCGTTTTGTTTGGTGCTGCTCGTGTTCGTGTGTACCCTTAGTGATGCACACAACCACACGTTGAACCCTCTTTGAATGAATCGGAGGGTTGGGAGTAAGCGTGGGAGGGCATTGGTGAGCAAATAAATGAGTGAGGGTAGAAAATCGATTTTGCTTTCCTCTAGCTGCTTACGGAAAATTCAGTAGGAGTAAGCGAGTGGGCTGATGGACATTGGTGTGTGTAACAAAATAATTTGCAAAAGTATAGTAATAATCTGAAATCGCAAACGTGGAAGGGAATATCAGAAGCGCTTGTACATTTCTGTGCGCCTAGTAAACTACGTCGATCGGGAAATATCTTTGCCATTTTACTACGCCAGGGATTCCCCTGAAAATCATGTAATTTTTATGTTTTGCGGTTAGGTTAGGAGCGCCATAAAGAAAAATGCTTTTTATATCTAATTTATTAACTAACTATAAATCTATACTTAAAGTTACAATTCGTTTTTCTAATTTAGATTTTCAGTGATTTTAAACTTCGCAAGCACCTGCAGATGAAACTGTTATCGTGCCTCGAACGTATGTGACGCCATCTTTACATTCACAGCCGTTCTGAAAGAAATACACTTACGTTATTTTTATAGCATCTTCTATACTTCATAAACTGGAGCCAGTTTATAATTAAGGTCTACGCCGTAGAGGTTATAAAAGTATTCGTAGAACTTGGTAGCACTTAGTACAGTCAACGGCATTGACAAATGCAGATTTTAAAAGTAGGTAAGTAATAATAATATGACAAATTAGAAAGAAATAACTCTAAAAGTCTTAAATCATCTTCTACTAAAGCTGTCTGAACGATTACGTTAGATGATTGCACGGGTTAATATTTTTTTTTATTAAAAGTTTACTTGAAATTATAGTAGGTAACTCACTCTGTAAAAACAATTCTGTCAGTGTTAGTTACCCAAAAAATGCTTGGAATCATTAAACAAATTAAATACATAGTAAAACCATACTTACAAACACATCTTCAACAGAATCGCACGCCTGACTTTGCTCGTAAAACTGCACCTTTTCAACATTGTGTTTTATAATTTCATTCGAGGTCCTCGTAACGGTATCACACGCATTCAAATTAGCTATCAACCCTTGATTATTTCTCTTCATTTTCAAGTGATCTGTGTTCAAGTTTTGTACAACAGCCGCACTTCCAAAAATAGCTTCTTCTATGTACTCGCAATAGCTGTTATAATCCTCCGTATTTGTTATATTATTGTTTATATTGATTTTTTCTGAGATTTTATTAGGATCGTTCTCCATATAATTTTGGTATAAGCTATCTTCAGAGTTTTGGGAAGTCTGTGATTTTCTTCTAGCTTTTCTGATTCTTATGTACATGTTGGTTAGGAACTGGAATTTGAGGAAGTATGCGATTGCGTCTGATATGCTTGCGGATCCGCTCTTGTTGCTTTTGTTGTGGAGGAGACAGAAGTGACGAGGTGGCGAAGAACCGTACATGTTATCTACAAGACAAGAATACTAATATAAGCACTACAATTGTCTACATTAATATATACATATTCACAATTATTTCAAATAATGCGGTCAAGTTTCAAAATAAGCAAATCTGAATTTTAAAAGCTCAATAAAGTGTTACAGACACAACTTTACAAATTCTGTTCGCTATTACGCAAAATTTTAGTGAGAATCGAACCACAACACGTAGCAGTACCTACATTAATATATAGCAAACAATACTAATAAAAATATTTCCGATTGAGTAGAATAGAATACTTAAATACATTTTTTTGTAACTTTAACACACAAACATTTGCTCTGGGTGGGAATACCCACGACCCACAGCATGGAAAGCAGAGCTACTACCACCTGAGCAGACGCCTGTCAAAAAAATATACCTTGTTTGTTAAAACACGAGCAAGGCGTCAGTAGCGGTGCAGTTTCCAGTCGGCTCTGCGGAGCGCTGCTAGTGCGATGTATGAAGTGACTCGAGTTCCACGTTGTGTCCGTGTACGGGATCGAATCAGACTGACAATCTGAATGCTGCAGCCATTTCGAGGATTCACGGAGGGAGAAGAATGTAAGGGTTATGATGCCCTGCGTAATGTGAAATATCTTTATTAATTTAGTGTATTTACTAGGTATATTTTATTCCCATGCAAGACAGACATGCTTTAGAACAGTCTTTCCCAAAGTGGGCGATAACGCCCTCTTGTGGGCGCTGCAGGTCTCAAGGGGGGCGGTAAGAGACCCAGAAAGAAAATGGAGGCGTTGTGTAGAGGGAGGGGGGGGGGGGGTGATTTGTAATTTTATTTAGCTAGGAGGCCTCTTAAACAACGACTGCAAGAGATCTGGACTCTCAACAACAACTTATGAACATCAACTAATATGAATTAAAAAATTGCCCAAACTCAAATTAATTAATTTAATTTGAAGTTATTGTGGTTTTTAAATAGGTGAAAAAATGGGGGCGCTAAAAAAATATTTATCCTCAAAGTGGGCAGTAGACAAAATAAGTTTGGGAACCACTGCTTTAGAATCTTCTAGAACTCTTGAGATACAATAACTACACGCAGAGGAACGTCCAAGCATTTAAAAGATGCAATGATGTTTGAACGAATCTATGAATATCAAAATTATACCTACATAGGTACAACTTAAGATAAATCATATTTTTAAATCGGTTGATAAATTTGGAAATCTATTAAATGTAGCACTACTTTTTGACCATAACCTTTTATAATGTTCGGAAACGATAAAAAAGTTGTTATATTTAATTTAAAAAACATTTTTAAAACTTTGTCTCACATTTACGATAGTTTGTACCTTTAATAAAGACTATTTTGATTTTTTTGATTTGATTTGATTTTAAACTTACCATGGTAAAGCAAGCAGCAGCACACAGGGACGCACTGAAGGGAAATCCATAGCGTTCCGATAGGGCCCCGCCTAATGCAGGTCCCAGCACCTCGCCCAGCGAGTAACAGCACGACCACACCCCAGCCACTGCGCTGTACGTCGCCAGAGCTTCGGGACAACCGCCTTCGTAGCTAAAATGGATGTTCATCAATTTGTTTTTTTATTCAGTGACATTTATTTATTACTATTATTTATTACAGCTATCTTTAGTCTTCGTTCAGTCACATTTTTTTCTTTTTCTTTACAGCTAGATAGCGGATGATAAAGAAAAAAAAAACCTCCTGTAAAGATTTAAAGGAGGCTCAATCCAATAGTGTACTTAGTCAAAAAAATAACTCAATGCGCCCTAATCTTGTGCTTTAAGAAAAATATTGCTGATGTATGTTCCAACAATGAAATGAACGTGTCATCAACAAGAACGTCTCGATAGAACAAGATTTGATTCGTTTGAGAATAAGATGAAAGATATTTTTATGAACATGTATAGGTATAATTTGCACAGAAAATAAAACTGAGGGGCTTAGTTTTTAAATTGAAAATAATTGCTAAAAATAACTCAACTAGGTACTTAGTATATCAATGACGCAAAAGTTTACGCACGAATTTTCACATTGACCCGGAAATATCGTGAAATTGGGAAAAGTTAAGTCACACGTGAACTGTTTCATAAATATCTGTACCTATACAATTTTCCCCAGAACCGTTTAAATAACATAGACGTGAGTCATAGTGAATCTATCTGGATTGCTGACGTTATAATACTTAGATTGAAAGAAGTGACGTGCTTAATGTTTACTTCTACTTCTTCTCCTAATTACTGCGATTTGGGTCTGACAAGAGAAAGGAGGTGTATTCTAAACGATTATGCTTCATCATCTCTTACCGCCAGTTGAGATTGAAGTCAAATAATGGTGTATGAAATTTAAAAAAAAATATTCAGCTTAGGGTCCACGGTGTGCAATGGGGTAGTTAATCGAGCCTTACCTTTTTAACATACTTAAGCTTATTTTAGTACAAAGTACCTATCATAAGATGTAAATTCAACATTTTATAATAAGTCACTGTTACTTTAAGCAAATTAAATAGCAGATTTAGAGAGGCGTGTTAACTCATGTGAGGTATTATTTCGAAACCGCTACTGCCTTGATATGAATATTGGAATGGAATGGAATGCACTCACATGGAACTAGTCAGAACTCCTTGAAATGTAGGCAATAATGTCAGCGCCACTGATATTCCTAGAATTGAAAGTGCCACCAAATCCAACCATAGATCTCTGTAATAAAAGACCAAATATTTAAATGACGGTAACTTTTATAATCTGTGACAATGAGATGTAAAACTTTTTTATGTAACCTCAAAATATAGAATAACCTTAAAATGAGGATAATAGATGGTGTAGATTAGCTAAAAACTAATAAATAATTTTAAATAATTACTTGGGAAGGCCAGGAATAAAAGGGCAAGGTCCAAGAAGAAGTAGACCGATGGTCGACAAAAAAAGTCCCCATACCATCATGCACCAGTGATTGTGAACCCTGCAAAAGATGAATCAAAGTAGTACCAACATGAAAAACGTAAAATAGTTGTGAGTTGCGAAAGTTTTCTTACCTATCTGCCACCCATCCCCATATAGGGCTGAAGATACCGTAAAGACTTGAAAACAGTAAAAACACAAGTCCCGTTTGCTCAGTTGACAGTCCAAATTGTCTCAAATGAGGCTCCAGCGTCGGATCTAAAAAGGCCCATGTATTGGACACTATGACGATCACTAACCCAGTGATGATGATGGAAGGAATTTTGAAGAGTTTCAGTATTGATGCCGTTTTTGATCCAGATACGTATTCTGAGAAAAAAAGAATTGCATGATATTCAAATGAAAGAAAAAAAATAAAAACTACTGGCCACAATCATCACGGAAATTAAAAAGAAATTTGTGAAAAATTAAGATCGAAAACCTCGGCCGATGAAGAAAAAATAAAAACAATTTATTCTTCTTAAAGTGCCAGTGCTACTATAAAAAACATTAAGTTGTTACTGGCAATAGTAAAAATAAAAGTAAAACTATTTTTTTTTAGATAAAGTATTGTGTTCACTTATCGAAACCTCTTTAGTTGAAGCTTTTAAAATGTTCTCAATTCGAAAATTAAAATGTTTGTGGTTCAAGTTTGTAATAAATAGAAAGTTGAGACTGAATACGTGCCTTCGCAATCAGTAAGCAAGAAGAAGTTTATAGGCAAGGTCAACACCATCACGATTCCAAGACTGTAAAATGGTAATCCGAATCCCCCGATCTACCTGAAACATAGCCAAGAGCCATTTATGTTAGGAAATAATACAGCAATATAGGTATGTAGGTATAGATACATTTTTATTTTTTTACATTATTTTTTTTTTTCTGGGGCCACGGCAAGACGAGCATAACATTACACGTAGCACTCTCTATTAATGCTACGATATTTTTAAAATAAAACTAAGTGAACGGCTTTATACAAAGAAAAATCAATAAGAATTTAAAATAAATCGTAGCGCGCGTAGCACCATCTACGAGCTCTCATTTGACACATAATTAGTAGGATAGGTCAATAACCTCTTAAGTATTAACTGAGATTTGTTTAGCTTGATTCGATAAATGAAACCGAAACAGACTATGGACTATTAGTGATAACATTGGTACGACCAAAATACATACCGAGTAAAGTAGTCCCCCAATGGCAGGCCCCACAGACATGCCAAGGCCCACAAAAGTTTCCAGTATACCCAAAACAGATCCAATGCTATCTGGGAACGCATTGACCACGAATACATAGCTGGCGGTCGAATACGCACTAGCCCCCAACGCTTCCAGCCCACGCACCGCGAAGCACAGGGCGGTAAAGGTCGAGGTATCTTCGATTAGAACTAGAGTGCTAAACAAATAAAATAAATAAGTATTTTTTTCTGAACCGATAAAATAAATAAGACTACGACATTGCTGATAAATGAATAATATGACGAACTTTTCATATTATTATAGAACGAATATTTTTAGCGGCTGATCCATTCCGTTTGGATTCGTCTGGTAGATATCGTTGCTAAGCGATAAGGTCGCTCATTGTGTATGTGGTTTCCTGTGTGTGGTTTCCTAAATCTTTGCAAATAATTTTTTTTTTATTCATAACAGCAGATTTTTCAACAATGTTTTTTTAAATTGATGTTTTTTATCGACGACGCGTTCCGTAAGTTATTTCACTAAGATGACTAAAAACAATGTAAAAATGCATGTACGGTGAGTTTTAAATTGAAATACCACATCATTTGTTTACATTTAAACCTAATATGCATAGGTACGTTTATTAATTACCAGAATAATGCATTTAGTTCTGATATCTTATCGGTTTACGTTACATATGGCGTGTATAAAATACCTACCTTCGAGATAATAAAAACAATACAACAATAGACTTACCCAAACAAAACATTACAAGCGCCTGCTACGAACATCCCCGAAGTAAACATGAACTTAGCACCCACTGCTGGTAACTGCAAGGTTTAAGAAATACATTTTTTTTTAATTCTGGACAATCCACACAACATCATCTAGCCCCAAGCTAAGCAGAGCTTGTGTATACATTACATAGATAGATATTTTTTATTATAAATATAAAATACCCAGAACACCCGGAATAAATATTTGCAGATCGTACAAACATTTATCCCAAGGCGGGAATCGAACCCGCAACCTTCTGCGTCGCTGGCGGACCTTCGCCCGCCGCGCCACATCGGTCGTCAAATTTTAACCTGTGAATATCATTTTAAAGTTATTTGTTACGAGCATTCTTCAGCTTGTATGATTGTCAAAAAAATTAAGTCTTTGCAGAATATGAGCTAGAGATACAAGCGGTCGGTTTCAGCGGAAAGAGTTCATTTGTCAATGCTGCAGACTGTCACTAGTACTATACTAACGGTATTAGTATCTACTAGTGACTAGCACTAGTACTATACCTACTAACGGTATTAGTACTAGTGACTAGCGCTAGTCCTATACCTACTAACGGTATTAGTACTAGTGACTAGAGTTAGGTATTAGTCACACACAAGTGTGTAATTTTGCTAATAACTTTAACTCTGTTTAGTAGCACTAGTGACACGGAGGCAAAATATTAAGTACCTACAGTACCCAGTGTGTCAGACTGACTGAAACTTTTTTAAGACCAGGGTTAACGAAAAGATTTATGCTTACAAATTTTCCGAACAGCGGCGACGTAAGAAACATGATGACGGCATAGAAGCTGAAGACCATCCCGCACATGGTATCCGATAGACCTTTAGCGGCTCCTTCTCTCGGGAAGAACGGCGCCATGATGCTCATTGAACAGAAACTGATGAAGTCTACTAGAGCGAGCGACGCGAGGGTTAGCCGTTGACGGCCGCTGAGGTGACGCACTGCTCCAGGTCGTAATCGAGTTTGTGTCCGGACCAGCCTTAGAAAGGTATAAAAAAGGATATTTTAGGATAATAATGCTGGACAATCCACACAACATCATCTAGCCCCAAACTAAACAGAGCTTGTGTTATGGGTACTTTAATATTATACTATATTATTATGCTATTACTATATTATTACTTTATTATTAATATTATAAAAATATATATATTTTTATTATGCATATAAAATACCCAGAACGAACCCGCAACCTCCGCGTCGCAGGCGGACCGGATAAGTATCGCAACTTTAATCAAAATGAGAGGGTTTAGCGATGTATTGTGCTCAAGATACAGATTATAAACAAGGGTGTCTAAAGATGGGTCTGCCTGTAAAAAATATGCCATGAAAGAAGGTACCTAATTATGTAACCAACTATATACCTAAAGGTATATAACCTACCTATTTACCTATAGCTACTTTATGAGTAAGTAGTTGGCGTAGGTAGCAGCCGATTGTAAATAAATATCGCTATCTTTACTATCAATTTACACCTTCCATCTGTTATCTATCATCACACCGAGCCTTGCACATGTGTTAATAATATCTACACGAGCTATAGAATGATATTTATATTTGCAATTAGATACTATTGCTGCAACATAATTCTTAGTAGGTGTAAGTATCTATCAATCACGTTGGAACTACTGTTTTATTGAATAAAATTTTTTTTTACTTTACTTTACTTTTCGATTTGGATGAAACTTGGAAAAAATATAGTAATAATAGATAGGTAGGTATATTGACTATGCTTCATTTTGAAAAATTAAATTTAACGAACTTTGTACAGACAATAATTACTTGTTTACCTACTATCTAAGTAATAGAAAAATGGTTGTAGGTAGGTAATTACCGTTCTCTTAAGATTCTGATCTCCGAGCTCCCATCATCATTGAAGCCTGCAGACCACGACCGCGTTCGCCGAAGCCGGCCCGAGTCAGGCAACGATCGTCTGCCGCCCCAAGTGGCTGCTAAATCACCAGACTGGGTCGAAGTCTTCATCATTTTACTATCAAACACTATAGTTTCCAACGAATCTCTAGAGTTTCGGCGGGTTGTAGTCCGTTCACTATGAAGTAGCCCGGTATTTTCATCCACATTCTCACTATCCATTTTGAATCGAGATATAACCACGAACGTCTAGACAGGACGCAGAATTCACTAGATTTGATTTACTCGATCAGAATTATGTTTATCGGCGCGTGTCAACAAACCCTACCGAGTCACACTATTTCATAGCTCCGTCAGCCAAGGCCTGCATTGCCACAATTAAATCCCGCACCGTATCAATTATATCGATATCTTATCGGTAGCAAACAGAAATTTCCTGTAGTGACCACTTGTTACCTTCGGTTAATGGGTACATCTAGAATGCATGTCTACCCGCGGTAAGAGATTCTTACGCAAATAAAAAAAAGTCACTCATGTCAGTTGGTTTACTCACAAGCAGAGTTCACGCTATTTGGGTGTTGGTATGGTAACAAGTTAGTCTCGAATCGAAATTAGAGCATAGATTTCCTAAGAATATTGCTAAGATATTACATTTATTTGTATGATTTTATGTACTTAGTACAAATATTAAGTAGAACTGAAGAAGGAATAACAAAAAAAATACTAGAATTTTAAATATTTTTTTAATAGATACAGGATAAATCGATTGTAGTTTTACACTTTTAACAGTTACAACAATACAAAAATAAATATTTCCCTCTATCCTAAATTATATTCGCAAAACTTTCAAAGTCACAGAGATAGAAAAACACGCAATATATAATGCAAATAAAGGCATTTTTTTAGGCCATTTCACAAACATTATTTACAAAACAAACACATATTAGTGACGTCACGTCTCACTTTCAAAAAAACTTCAAAATAAACTTACATGTATTATTCAAATGTGGTCTACCAAGATTATATTTATTACTCTTATCGTAAAGCATTACTCTTACAGATAATGGCTATTTCTATAATATATACACAAATATTGAGTACAATCCAATATACTCTGTTTTTCAATGTTCTGATGAAAATAGATGCGCTTACATCGTACTAAAACGATTGACGATTTTTAGGCATTTCTAACAAATAGCACAGTTATGTACATATCAGCCCATACGAACACTAGATGGCGTCAAAATTATTCCCAATAGTTAGATTAGTTAGATAACAAACTATGTCGAAAAATTCAAGCCGATTTTTGTAAAGTTTCATATCATTTAGAAATACCAAACAGTACAATGTACACAATGTGCACGGAATAAATGTTACAATCGAAAACGTATCGTATTCTATATACATTGCGCGTTGACGCTACAACGTTCGGAAGCGTAACTGGCGGTAATGTAAATCAAATACACTATCGATAGATTTTTTTACGTATGTCTAGATAGTGAATTGTTTTCAAACATATTGAGCATTTTTAAGATGAATTATGACCACACATACATACAACTTTAATACAATAAATTGAAATGAAATCCTATTCGGCATAATAAGTAATAAAACCACATAATATCTACAATACAAGCAAAAGTCTGTTAAATTTTCTCAGCTGAACCAATAACGAAGACATTTAGCATACTTTGAAATAGGATATTTAACAAGAAATATGATATTTCAATAAACCGACAGGACATGAAACTCTTGATATGTGTAAAAGTTTTTTTTTATATCCATTCATGTGTTATTTGAGAAATTTGCGATAACCATATTTGTTTACTTCCTACGTTGTTTACTTCACAGTCTGTTAGTACCAGACGCACCTTTTTATCGCACCTCCAAATAGACCCTTTACAGTTTTTTTAAGAAGGTTCAGACAAAGTAGATAGTCGTAGTAATTCGTGGGTAAGTAGATAGTCGTTAATAGTCGTAGTTATTAGTAGAAATTTTGGACAACAGACTAGGTAGACTAGATACCTAATGAGGGCTATAGAAGGGTAGTGCAACTAGTTATAGATAAGAGAGGTAACACTTTGTAGCGTCCTGTTATTGGTAGAGAAATATCTACCAGTAGTCGAGGTATCATAACCTCAGTAGTTCAAGTTCTTTGAGCAGTGCTTGCTCGTTCTCGATTTTAGCGAGTTGATTTAGCTCGAGAGGCTTGCCTGCTGCCTTCTGCTGTTTCAGCTTATCTATATCGCTCAGTTTCTGAAACAAGTATATTAAATTAAATCCGCGGTAGATAATAAAAGCTTAATAATAGTAGTAAATAAAATATCATGAACAAAACGTCATCTAGTCCGTAGGCATAGCTTGAACTGTAGTTATAAGATTGTTGATAAAATATTAAGATATTTTTTTTAACAAAACCAGTAATACCCAGAAGATACATTTACGATTTGTCTTCTTGCAAATGTACTTTGGTAAATTAACGACTCACACTCACACCTGGAACAGACTAGACATTGAGCGATAAGGCCGCCCATTGTGCATTTAAGTTTAATATTGTACTACTACTATTGTTCTTCTTATTAAATGTGTTTTGTAGGTGTATTTTTTGTGTAGGTACAATAAAGCGTTTTTCATTCATTCATTCATTCATTCACAGCATGGACGGCAGAGCAAATACTAAGCTGTAACATCTGTCAAGTTGATGAATTACCTTATTAAGATTTTTGATTTTCTTATCTTTCTCGGGATCGCCCGTGGACACGAAGGCCGGTCGAGATGGAGGAGCGGCAAGCGTGTCGGATGGCGGCTCGTCGCTTTTCTCCTCAGCTTTGCGCGCCTTACGGTTTTCTCGCTTCTTCTTCTGCTCGAGCGCTTGCTTTGATGGCGCTGAGACAGACAGAAGATACATTATTCTGTCAACCATAAGGATCATTTAGAATTGTCTTATAAGGTGCAAGTTCCTTTCGATCATAAATAATGGTAATCTTTGTAATGTAAGTAACATTTTAGTTGTGCAATGTCGAAAGATTATATGTACATAGTTAGAAAAATTTACTCTAAGCGCTAAGCTACCTAAGACGAATCATTTTGCTACAAAGAATTGACACGCCTGTAATAGTTCCAAAAGAGCAAAACAAATATCTACGTTCATCACAACATTTGCTCTCAATGGGTATCGTATTAAAATGCGTCTTACCGTTCAAAGACTCTCCAGGCTTATGTGGTTTTTCGTGCTCATGCAGCGTGAAAGTGGATGGTTTGTTCCTCGCGCCGGGCGGTCGGTAAGCACCCACGGGCTTTGGCGTCGAATCCTCAATCCCTTTGGGCGCACTCTTCGACAGATCTGTTTTGGACCAGGAACCTGGCTGCCAGATTATAGCAAGTAAATTCTCCTTTTCAGCGCACGCGTGTTTGTGGATTAGAGCTCCGGTGTAGTGCCAGATTTTATAGCTAAAAGAAATAATTATGTATATTACAACGGGATATGTGTGTAATCAAAAGCTAGGATAGGTATAGTCAAGGTGAAATGTTATTTGTAATGTAACGTTATAAGAATCATTTTCAATCGTCCAGGTTGGAGAAAAAAGAATCTGCGTTGGAGTTGGGACTAGTTTTGGATTGGATGATCTCTAAAGAGAAGGCGTACTTGCATGATATTTCCTACCTTTTCAAAAAATTACAGAACACATAATTGACTTTAAAATGACTAATAATGGTTTTAAAAATCTATATCAATTAAACTTCATTCTGTAAAATCACAAAGATCATTTAGAATCGTTTTAAACATTCATGGTCATTTTAAACAGCGTCACCAAACTTCCAACTTTATCTTGCCCATTTCAGGCTCTGGTTGCGTAAAACTGGCACTTAAGAATCTACCACTAGTATAGCCAATTCAGAATGATCTTTGTAATTTTACAGAATAAAGATTATTAGATTTTTTTTTTTGGATTTTGCTTACCCATTGCCAACGGTGAGTCGCGGGTAAGTGGTAGCTGTTAAAAAAGTTTCACCGCGCGGATCCCACTGCAGGAAAGTGGAGTCGGGCGCGGAACAAGCGCCTACCTTCTTATATCCCCTCACATCCCATACTTCGATATGCCCGGCAGCTATGTTACCGAAGCCTCCGAGAAGCACATGTATTTTAGAGTTATGGAATTTACAGGGATATAGTTATATGGACCAGATAAAGGACGAAGATAGGTATTTGACAGAAACAGTAGCTTTTGTGGGTTTGGGAATAATCACTCATCGCACTCTAGTCACAAAATAAGCAAATAAATTTATATCATTTTTATAATTTCTGAATGTAGTGTACAATAGTGATGGCTAGTAGATGATTTCTGAATCTTCAGATCCTGCTTGTGCATACAAAGATTTTACTATGGGAAGTATATTTTAAAGTTGCTACAAATCACTACAATCTAATAGAATAAAATACACTTACACCAGTCATACACAAACATCAATGAATGCCAGCACAGAAATGTATGCTTTAGGCGGGGATCGAACCCACCACCCAGAATGTAAGGAAGAGCTAATACCGAGCTGTGAAGCCTGTTAACTAAAACGTTTAGGGTAGACTTTTGTTACTGTTTTGAAACGCGTCCACAACTACACAGATGAAGCGTTTAAAATAATATTTTATAAAATCTATTTCAAAGGATATGATTGCCATCTGGAGTGTAGTAAATCGAGTTCCACGCTCCGGTTCCAAACTCGAAGAGCGGTTCGCATTTGGCGTTGAAAACCGTCGCTTTAGCCGGCGCGTGACCGTATACTGCGATCCACTCGTTCCAATTACCCGGGTTCCAAGATATCGCGTGAATTGGACCTTCTTTACCTGTCGAGTAATATTTTATTTGTCATTGAACTACAAAAATAGGGGTGCTACTATTTTATTACGAAAGGAGGAGTTTTGGCACTTTAGAAATGTTAGGTTTTGATGCTTGTTAGTAAGTTTGTCTGTACGACAAACACATTAGTCCGGGGTAGATAGCTTGAAAAATGACAAAAAGATAAAGAAATTAATAGCAGGATGAAACCCATTAGAAAAGGAAGAGAATATTATAAAAACATAAGGAAAAATAATTTAGAGGCGATCTGAGTTCGGGAAGGGGGTGGGGGTGAGCTTTTAAGGGTAAAAAACGCTTTTTCTCGATTTCCGGCAAAACTAAAAGTCCTATGCAAAAAAGTCAAATGGCAAAGTTGTAGGTAATTAAAAGATCTAAAACTTTTCTATACACACTTTTTTCACATAACCTCAAGATGTATGTGAAAAATTCAAAAAACCAAGTTTTTGGTTTTTTATTAATATCTTTTACAAACAATTATATTTTTTCACTAAATTTAGTGAAAACTTACCTCTTTATGTCCCAAATACGCTGTAATTTATTCGATTAGAAATATATATTCTTTTCACCTTATTTTGATTAAATATCGAAAAAATATCCTTATTTTCAATCGAAAATTCATCCGTCAAAATATCAGCTTTCTTAAAAAAATTGGTATGTTTTCTGTTCGTTGAAATCTCTTCTTTCCGATAGTGAAAAAAAAATTATATGTTACCATAGAAAATCTTCTCAGAAAATGCAAAAAAAAAGTAAGTGAAAAAAAAAAATTGTGGAATGAAACCCATTAGAAAAGGAGGAGAATATTATAAAAATATAAGGAAAAATAATTTACGGGCGATCTGAGGTCGGGAAGGGGATGTGGGTGAGCTTTTAAGGGTAAAAAACGCTTTTTCTCGATTTCCGGCAAAACTAAAAGTCCTATGGAAAAAAGTCAAATGGCAATGTTGTAGGTAATTAAAAGATCTAAAACTTTTGTATACACACTTTTTTCACATATCTCAAAATTTATGTGAAAAATTTAAAAAACCAGGGTTTTCTATTAATATCTTTTAAAAATCTGATTTTATATAAATAAAAATGTAAATCGTTCTATTAAATGTAGATACTTTATTCTAATTATGTTATTCATTACAATATTTTATAATTTTTTTATTTTATTCATTAAAATAAGGGGAAAAAATATATATTTCTAATCAAACAAATTATAGCGTATTTGGGACGTAATGAGGTAAGTATTCACCAAATTTCTTGAAAAAAACCCAAAACTTGGTTTTTTGAATTTTTCACATAAATTTTGAGATATGTGAAAAAAGTGTGTATACAAAAGTTTTAGATTTTTTAATTACCTACAACATTGCTATTTGTCTTTCTTCCATAGGACTTTTAGTTTTGCCGGAAATCGAGAAAAAGCGTTTTTTACCCTTAAAAGCTTACTCACATCCCCTTCCCGACCTCAGATCGCCCGTAAATTATTTTTCCTTATATTTTTATAATATTCTCCTCCTTTTCTAATGGGTTTCATCCTACAATTTTTTTTTTCACTAACTTTTTTTTTTTGCATTTTCTGAGAAGATTTTCTATGGTAACATATACATTTTTTTTCACTATCGGAAAGAAGAGATTTCAACGAACAGAAAACATACCAATTTTTTTAAGAAAGCTGATATTTTGACGGATGAATTTTCGATTGAAAATAAGGATATTTTTTCGATATTTAATCAAAATAAGGTGAAAAGAATATATATTTCTAATCGAATAAATTACAGCGTATTTGGGACATAAAGAGGTAAGTTTTCACCGAATTTAGTGAAAAAATATAATTGTTTGTAAAAGATATTAATAAAAAACTAAAATCTTGGTTTTTTGAATTTTTCACATACATCTTGAGGTTATGTGAAAAAAGTGTGTATAGAAAAGTTTTAGATCTTTTAATTACCTACAACTTTGCCATTTGACTTTTTTGCATAGGACTTTTAGTTTTGCCGGAAATCGAGAAAAAGCGTTTTTTACCCTTAAAAGCTCACCCCCACCCCCTTCCCGAACTCAGATCGCCTCTAAATTATTTTTCCTTATGTTTTTATAATATTCTCTTCCTTTTCTAATGGGTTTCATCCTGCTATTAATTTCTTTGGTTTTAAAACCTATCGAGCCTGGTCTACATTGACATTTTAGTCATAAAAATAATTTATGATTAATCAAAAAAGTTACAAACTTGTTATTGAACATGTCTCCTTTCTGTCATAAATTCTATCTTTAAAGTTGTTTATGTAGGCTAGAATAAAAAAAAAGTTGTGTATAGCCTGAACGAAATAAACTTACTGAACGTAACATTCCCTCCGTTCCCCTTCACATCGCCATAAGAAAGTGACTGCTTGCCATAATACGAGCCGCCAGTTTTGTCAACCTGTGACGAGAAATTTTAAAACATTGACATTCTTGCTTTTAGGGTTTCGTACCCAAAGGTTACAAACACGACCCTATTACTGAGACTTTTAGCTGTTCGTCCATTCTGTCTGTCTGTCACTAGGCTGTATCTCATGAACCAAGATAGTTATACGGCGGGTTTCTCGAACGATGATCAACGAAAAAATCAAATAATTATTATGTGTCAAACTCGGATCAATCGTGATTTGGGTTTCCAGAAACCGGCCAATAGAGTTGAAATCATTCACAGATAATGCATTTCTGTTGCCGCTATAACAACAAATACTTTGATCGCGAATTCGACTCGCACTTGGCTGATTAATTTAATTTACAATCAGCTGGTATGGCCCAAGCATTGGATCAAGGGATCCATACACAGCAGTCTTTTGTTCCTTATTATAGAATAGAATAGAATAGAAAACTCATTATTGGTACACCAAAAATAAAATGACAGGTAACAAAACAAAGAAACATAAATGGTTACACAATGGGCGGCCTTATCGCTGAAAGCTATCTTTTCCAGGCAACCGAAGTGAGATAAAGAAAGATAGACAGGAAGGCGTAATAATAAAAATAATAGGTAATAAGATCTGTAGTACAAGCTACATACAACTTACATCAGTTTGAGTCATAGCGAAAACGTGAGTTCCTCGCCTATTCCAATGAAACGCAGCTTTATCAGCTTGGAAAGAGGAGCGGCTCACTAAAGCCTGGGTCACGTTGAAGTCGGGGTATTGATAAATGCGCCAGAATGATGGTTGTCCCTGTTTACCTGAAATATTAAATTAGAAATAAATAATCATCAGATTCCAGATTAAAAGAGAATGGTCACTTTAGGCCACTACTAAAAAATATCCCTCAGCGTATGTGGCAACCCTGAGGGCTGATTTTTTTTTAGTCATGGCAGTGTGCATATAATTATTAATTTATTTTGACAATTATGTAAGACCAATAAGATATTCTGTGGATTAAAGTATGTATTTTGATTAAAAGTGGAGATCATGTTTATGAAATTGTACCTACAATTAGTCCAAGAGCTAGTGAACCCTGCGAGTAACGGTCTTCCTGTAAGGCTAGAAATTTGTACACTTACGATTTATAGCATGCTAAGAGCACTAGCCATGATCTGGCAGGCTTCAGCCCTGTACTTCATCAGCCACATAGTTTTTTAATTGTAAAATAATTTGAGTTTCAAAACTTGTTTCTGTAAGCTTAAAAATTTAATAGGATGGAGTTTATTTATTATAAATCTTGAAAAAAAAGTTACAGACGATTACAATCAGCAATAGTATATGCCAGATCAATTAGAAAATGCACAGTTGATGAGGTAAAATAAACTTTATCCTGTATACTTAATTTTTTTATATGTTTTCAAGTAAACGTCTCAGAGTAAATATGTACAATGCCAGACGGTTTTGAACAGCATAAGACCTTGCCAGGCGAGGGGACAGCTGCTAAGGGAGTGCAAATAAGAAATGTTAATGTTTCAATTTTATGAACATATTTATTAGCATAAGTACAGTAAATGCAATGTATTTTATTGGGTTTTATGAAATCTACATTATTTTTAACATTCATTTTCTCCAGCATCATCCGAGATTGCACTACTGTTTGCATCATCATCTGATTCTTTAACAATGTTTTCCTCATCTGAAAATAGTGAAAAAATATTTTTATGTACCTACCGTAATAATTTTTAGTATTTTTTGAATAAGGTTGTTAAGAATTAAATATCAAGCTCTATTACATAGGACTGCATATTAAATGTTACGGATAAAATAGTTGTATGTTACCTGAAATGTATTCCTCAGTTTCAGGCGATTGTGCTGTGGCAGTATCAGCAGGTCCTTGTAAAAGTATGTCGTATAGGTATAGAAGATGGAACTTTATTCCTCTCAAACCAATTAAAATCGTAAGAACTATCAATTAAGTTCCAACCGTTATTTTCAGGAATAAGAATGGTTCTTTAAAATTACAGTTTCGCCATATATTTGTAGGTAATGTAGGCAGTTCTCAATAATTGTTGATGTAGTTCACGTTGGCAGGGTGGTGAATTCGATGAATCATAGCTTACTACTTTTTCATAAGCACTTTAGGATTATTTGTGTTGTAGATAGATAGATAGATATAAAACACTTTATTGCACACCACTTAATTTATTTTTGTACGTAGTTGTACGTAGTAAGGAACTTTTCATAACGTGCATTATTTAATTTTGAACATTTCAAACCATACATTTGGAGCTTCGACATGGGAGCCTTCAAAAGAAGGGTATATCTTTATCTCAAAGGCCGGTTGTGCACTGACAACGCCTCTGGTGTTCGCAAGTGTGCATGGGCGGCGGTGACCACTTCTCATCAGGTGGCCCGCAAGCTAGCTTGCCAGATATGTCATAAAAAATAAGTAAAATCACTGTAAACTGAACTAAAACTGAAAGATAGGCATTCACGCAACACCTCTGACTCGCACGCCTTTAGCAGCTGTCCCCTCGCCTGGCAAGGTCTTATGCTGTTCAAAACCGTCTGGCATTGTACATATTTACTCTGAGACGTTTACTTGAAAACATATAAAAATTTTAAGTATACAGGATAAAGTTTATTTTACCTCATCAAATGTGCATTTTCTAATTGATCTGGCATATACTATTGCTGATTGTAATCGTCTGTAACTTTTTTTTCAAGATTTACAATAAATAAACTCCATCCTATTAAATTTTTAAGCTTACAGAAACAAGTTTTGAAACTCAAATTATTTTACAATTAAATAACTATGTGGCTGATGAAGTACAGGGCTGAAGCCTGCCAGATCATGGCTAGTGCTCTTAGCATGCTATAAATCGTAAGTGTACAAATTTCTAGCCTTACAGGAAGACCGTTACTCGCAGGGTTCACTAGCTCTCCAGCTAAATAGCAGCTATTTATTGTTGTAAAATATTAATTAGTTATTTACAAATTTATGGTAATTATTGAATCATTTATATTTCGCCTTTGGGATAAAGCAGTGTAAAGTCATGAATAGTCATGAATAGTCATGAATACCTAAAAAAATGAATAGCAGATGGCGCTAGTGAATCACACTGCTTTATCCTAGAAGTTAGGTCTAAAAAGGTTTCTTGGACAGTCTTCGTTCGGTCGTCAAAGTGTACAGAGCTTAAAAATTATAAAGTGATATTGTGAATGGTGATAAAGGTATAAGTTGAAGTTTATATTTGTAAATTATTCTTTGGTGAGTTCTTTTAGCCTTCGAACGTTAACAAATCAGAAGTGGGATTAGTAAGTTACATTTAAATTGGTCAAACTTACTTTACTTAGCTCACAAGGTGACCTTCAAGATTGATATACATTTACAATTGTTTTGTGTCGTGAATTAGAATAAAGTAGATTTGAAACAAGTACATGGTATAAGTACATGATTTAGAGGTGTGACCTGTCTCAGTAAACAGAGCATGTTTTTATAAAAAAAAAAAAAAAAGAAAACTCAACCATTTGTTAAGAAATTAAGTAAATATATGTGTATATTATTATGTGAGTGCTATTTCCCATTTAAGTAGAAAACTCGACCACCAACGATTGTCTTGCAAAATTCTGTTTTTTTTTTTAATTTTTGTTCAGGAAATTATAGTGACGGATGCTAGGTACGGTTCTACGGCGAGACCGTCGCGTGGCCGTAAACGACGGTCATCTGGCTCCAGGGACAGCGGCATTGGTCGCTCCTGCAGTCCTGTTCTGGATCGGGTAGCGCGGGCCAGTCATGCCAAGTAGTCAGCCTGCCACCATCGGTGGAGCCCGTTCCTAGTTTGGTGGCCGAGCCGCCTGGTAGCTAGTCCAGCCATTGCAAGCATGGTCGTTGCATCGAGGTTACTGAAGTACCGAGCGCCGGGGCCCTGCGAGACTCGCGCGGCGCTTCAGTGGTCGCACCTGATGAAGCGGAGCGCTTGCATCAGTCCATGGATTCTGTAGGTGCGATGACTCCTGAGGAGGGCTCTCCAGTGGCGCGAAACCATTCAAGACAGAAATAATCCTCGGGTGCATCAAGGCTTATACACAAGAAGTTCAGTGTCGATGACAACAAATGAGTGTGACATGACTTACAGCTCGTTCGTCACGTCTGCGCAGCAATGATGAGCACGATACACAAGGTCAGATCCAACCATTTACTTTGATTTTATACATTGATTCTAGTTTACAAGATATTTAGTGTAGGTAGATAGAAACGAGCGTAAAAAGCAAATGCTGGTTTATGACAAGCAAGTCCTTGTTCCGGATAGTTCGATTTTCAAAGGGCGATACGTATAGTTGTCTGCCAACAGTTATTCCACATATGAAGATAGTGCTAGGCGTTTTACTTTACGCCTTTAACTTGTTAGGAATTAAAGAAGGAACAACTGACAATTAGTACAGTTCTGTGTATAACTGACTCATCGGTACGAGCTGCTTTTGTGGTATGTGCCGTTGTCTTATTGTATCCTAATATTCTGGTTGAGTATATTCTACATTTATAGTGCTTATAAGACTTTTTTTTATGTTTGTGTGTGGTTAAGTCTGCAGTAGTTTTGGTTTACTGTTGTGTGTTGAGGTTAACATGAGGTCTAGGCAAAGCAGTAGTGGTCGTGCGTGAAGTTCTATTTAGGTTTACAACGTTAATTTCTCGATAAGTTCACGAGTATTCACAATATTTGAAGTTGAGACTGAACATTTTAGGTTTTGTTCTAGATTCTGCTGTATAGAAAGAACATCAAGTTGTGAGTCAATGGTGCAGGTTGATTACTTCAAATGTGGTGTGCGCATAGTAGGCTGTTCGAATAGTATTTCGGGTATGAGATATACTAGATGGAGACGTAGGACGGGTTTCCTGCTACATTAGTTTCGAGTTTTAAGGGTCGAAGGAGGCTGGAATTATTTGATGTACCCCCTGTTAGAAGTGTTACTTAATGTATTGATCATAGCGGTATTTTTACAACCTTATCCATCAGACAATTGTGTTAGTGTTGGGTGTCTTATTGAAATCATTCCCAAGTCGGTTAATTGTGAAGTCGGTCAATTGTTAAGTCAACTATAAATTGTTTTGAAGGTGGAATTGTGGAGATGTCTCATTTCACATCAAGGAAACTCCTGTGTATGTTTTGGCCGACTTTTGTAGGAACAGGTGACATAACGGGGTTCTATAACGAGTGTTTTATTTACATTTTACTTTAAATATCCCGTTTATAATGAAAACTATGTTCAAAACCGTGATAGTTTGAAATATCATATTTTACTTGAGTTTTTCACTTTTCAATGCGAGTAGGCAAAAACTTTGTTTAGTGGGTGTGTAGTATTTGTAGTGAGGCAGTCATTCATTGCACTTGGACACTCTGCTGGTAACTTTCATAAATAAAAAAAAAATCTAGTCGAACAGATTTAGTGGTAAAAGATGTGCTGGAGTAAAATGTTGCCGTTCCTGTTTCAAAAATGAGAGAAAGGTTTTTCGCGTAATATGTTATAGAGGTTGACAATTGTTTTTTGGTAAATAAAAGTATCTAAGTAGCTACGGAAGTATAATATTCGAAGATAAAATTTGGAGGTTGTACAGATTAGGGAGAAGACAGAGTTGTGGAAAAGTTTTTATGTCGACAATGTCTGACTTTATGTCGACAATCGTAAACAGATTCAACATTATTTAATATAAGGAGTAGGTATTTAGTGTATAAGTACCTACTACCAGACGGTACCTAGATGAGGTACCCTCAATTGTGGCAGGGTTTATTTTCATGAACGCAAAGTTTAGGCATAGTCAAATACTTACGAGCTAGTCTGTTAGTAAACCGGTGTAATACGGTTATTACAATTTAGTACAGGTTTTCAATAGGGATATCAGATTTACAAAATCGGATGTAGTAGAAATAGGTACTCGTTAGCATTAGTTTTGCGACTGAGCAATGGTTGCTTGGCGCAAAAATCGGCCATTCGTACAAACTTGGGTTTTGTTTTCGACTTTATTTCAGAGTACATGTTAACTCTGTGCTTTGTTTGATCTTTAATTTTGTGATAGTTAGTGAGAGACAAGGTAACTCTGCGTTTAAGGATGCAGGTTCTATATATATCTTGGTTGAGATAAAGAAATGGTCCTGACTGAGTATATTCTCTGTTGAGGAACGTCCTGTTGGGTTGTCCTATATTGTTTGAACACCTTTGGTGTAAGAGCCTGAGTCACCCACGAAAATGGCGGATGACCGTCATGGCCGTGTTATCAAGGGGAGTCTACTGGAGCAGTGATAGATTGGTGTAGTAGAGGGCTGCTATCAATCGGTGTGGCCGAATCACCATATTTTGTTTACCATAATCTGTCGTCTGATTCTTCATGAGCAGAGGGTTGTTGTATTGTATTTATACATTTCCAAGAGGTACATTTTGTTGACAGATGGCCTGGTAGTAGCATAAGTGCACCCTATAGCGGCGCTGCAAGTAGTTTGTTTACAGTTTTACTAGGTTTGATCGAATAGATTTCGGATCGGTGGTTATTTTCTGCGGCGAAGAGTTGGGGTGGCGAAGCCTCTTTAATATTGCCAAATGTTAAGAGTGGGCTGTACCCAAATGGTTCTGAATTTATTGATTCTGACATGTAAGGTTTTTGTTGTGATTTATTTCTTGTTGGCCGATATAATTATTTGTAACGGAACTTGCCGGAAGTCAGGTCGAATTATTTTTCTATAATTTAAATTGTCAGTCGACCACCAAGTCCGTATCGTTTGGTGATCGATCGAGGTGGTGACCATTGTGCCTGGAAAATTTTTGATAGGGAGAATATATCAAGGGAGGAACAATCGGTGGTGAATTGGTGGTGTTAACGAGTGTTGCGTTGTTATAAGGTGTATTTGAGTAAAATTTTGCCATTTCAGTTTCGAAAAGTGAAAGAAAGTGCAGAGCGTTGCAGCAGGCGCAGTGCAGAGCGTCGCAGCAGGCGCAGTGCAGAGCGTCGCAGCAGGCGCAGTGCAGAGCGTCGCAGCAGACGCAGTTCAGAGCGTCGCAGCAGGCGCAGTGCAGAGCGTCGCAGCAGACGCAGTGCAGAGCGTCGCAGCAGGCGCAGTGCAGAGCGTCGCAGCAGACGCAGTGCAGAGCGTCGCAGCAGACGCAGTTCAGAGCGTCGCAGCAGGCGCAGTGCAGAGCGTCGCAGCAGACGCAGTGCAGAGCGTCGCAGCAGGCGCAGTGCAGAGCGTCGCAGCAGACGCAGTGCAGAGCGTCGCAGCAGGCGCAGTGCAGAGCGTCGCAGCAGGCGCAGTGCAGAGCGTCGTAGCAGGCGCAGTGCAGAGCGTCGCAGCAGGCGCAGTGCAGAGCGTCGCTCATATAAGACACAAGCGACCAGATTGGTCGAGATATGGAAGTCAGTGCAGATTTAGCCTGTAACCATTGTAGGGAAATGGGAGTCAGCAGACTCAAGCTAAAACCATTATTTATTGGGCGAATAAGACAGAAGCGACCAGATTGGTCGAGATATGGAAGTCAGTGCAGATTTAGCCTGTAACCATTGTAGGGAAATGGGAGTCAGCAGACTCAAGCTAAAACCATTATTTATTGGGCGAATAAGACAGAAGCGACCAGATTGGTCGAGATATGGAAGTCAGTGCAGATTTAGCCTGTAACCATTGTA
The DNA here is from genome assembly GCA_932527185.1 of Ecliptopera silaceata. Lineage (NCBI taxonomy): Eukaryota > Metazoa > Arthropoda > Insecta > Lepidoptera > Geometridae > Ecliptopera > Ecliptopera silaceata. The sequence continues at coordinate 4,893,632 of OW052193.1, read as the reverse complement.
GGGAAATGGGAGTCAGCAGACTCAAGCTAAAACCATTATTTATTGGGCGAATAAGGTAGAAGCGACCTTTGGTTGATTCCTTGTAAGTAGTGTTATATTTGATCAACAAAGGTAGAAGCGACCTTAGGTTGATTCCTTGTAAGTAGTGTTATATTTGATCAACAAAGGTAGAAGCGACCTTTGGTTGATTCCTTGTAGGTGCTGTTATATTTGATCAACAAAGGTAGAAGCGACCTTAGGTTGATTCCCTGTAAGTGGTGTTATGTTTGATCAACAAAGGTAGAAGCGACCTTTGGTTGATTCCTTATAAGTGCTGTTATATTTGATCAACAAAGGTAGAAGCGACCTTAGGTTGATTCCTTGTAAGTGGTGTTATATTTGATCAACAAAGGTAGAAGCGACCTTAGGTTGAATCCTTGTAAGTGGTGTTATGTTTGATCAACAAAGGTAGAGGCGACCTTTGGTTGATTCCTTGTAAGTGCTGTTATATTTGATCAACAAAGGTAGAAGCTACCTTTGGTTGATTCCTTGTAAGTGATGTTGTATTTGATCAACAAAGGTAGAAGTGACCTTTGGTTCATTCCTTGTAAGTGCTGTTATATTTGATCAACAAAGGTAGAAGCTACCTTTGGTTGATTCCTTGTAAGTGATGTTGTATTTGATCAACAAAGGTAGAAGTGACCTTTGGGTCATTCCTTGTAAGTGCTGTTATATTTGATCAACAAAGGTGGAAGCTACCTTTGGTTGATTCATTGTAAGTGATGTTGTATTTGAACAACAAAGGTAGAAGTGACCTTTGGTTCATTCCTTGTAAGTGCTGTTATATTTGATCAACAAAGGTAGAAGCTACCTTTGGTTGATTCATTGTAAGTGATGTTGTATTTGAACAACAAAGGTAGAAGTGACCTTTGGTTCATTCCTTGTAAGTGCTGTTATATTTGATCAACAAAGGTGGAAGCTACCTTTGGTTGATTCATTGTAAGTGATGTTGTATTTGAACAACAAAGGTAGAAGTGACCTTTGGTTAATTCCTTGTAAGTAGTGTTTTATGTTATCACCAAAGTTATGAATTAGTAGCGACTTTTTGTTGATTTCTTTGTAGGTGGTGTTCTAGGTAGAAGCAGCCTAGTACCTATATGTATATCTTGTAGCTAGTACTTTGTAATGTTTAATTATCCCTACAGCCACACGAGGACGTGTTACAAAAGTCTGATGGCCGAATGTAAGACCAATAAGATATTCTGTGGATTAAAGTATGTATTTTGATTAAAAGTGGAGATCATGTTTATGAAATTGTACCTACAATAGCAGCTATTTATTGTTGTAAAATATTAATTAGTTATTTACAAATTTATGGTAATTATTGAATCATTTATATTTCGCCTTTGGGATAAAGCAGTGTAAAGTCATGAATAGTCATGAATAGTCATGAATACCTAAAAAAATGAATAGCAGATGGCGCTAGTGAATCACACTGCTTTATCCTAGAAGTTAGGTCTAAAAAGGTTTCTTGGACAGTCTTCGTTCGGTCGTCAAAGTGTACAGAGCTTAAAAATTATAAAGTGATATTGTGAATGGTGATAAAGGTATAAGTTGAAGTTTATATTTGTAAATTATTCTTTGGTGAGTTCTTTTAGCCTTCGAACGTTAACAATTACTACTGAAATAATTATATGCAAGATGTCAACACCCCAATGCAGACAGTGCAGATCTTATTCAACCAATTAGAATTTTCTCTTTTAGCTGAACCTCTTATGCCAACACCTAGTGCATTCAAGAGAATATAGCTAAGAGTCCCATAAGACCTTAATAGTTGGTGCAAAGTTAAAAACTACATGGGGACGCTGGTGGGTTTACTATTCACGCCACATACAAACAAGAAACAAACCTAACTCTTGCTCAATGCCCATATAGGCAGAGTACAAGAAATAAAAATAAATGTTCTTACCTAAAGTAAACACTGAGAGATAATAAGTAGGGGCAGGACTTGGCGACATGCTGAATGACTTCAAGTTGTCTGCCTGAATGTGCCGAGCATATCTATCTAGTTTGCCATCCTCATAGATCAGCACTCGGTTGTTCATTTGTACAGCCAGTAGTTTTTCATCTGACGACCATCTTGGTTCCCTGTGAAAGTCAATCATAATGAATATAGTTGATAAGTAATATAATTCTCACAAATAGTCTAACTGCCGGTTTCTGGAAACCCAAATCACGATTGATCCGAGTTTGACACATAGTAATTATTTGTTTTTTTTGTTGATCATCGTTCGAGAAACCGGCCGTAACTGCAACAGAATACTGTCGGCGGCATAGAGCTGCTAATTGTGTTACAAATATTATATAGATAAAATGTTTAGTAGAAAAATACGGTTACACACCAATTTACATGGTAAGAGCAGTAGATAAAAGTAAGTAATATTATAATCTAGCAAATAAACATAATGAATCATTATGTTTATAGTAGTTAGTTGCTATGTACCTAGTATACTAATGATATTACTTTATTAAGAAATTACCTACTTTATTCTAAAGTTTTTTTGTTGTTAAAACTTTAAATTACTTGATAATTATTTTTTACTATAAGGCAGGATTTATTTTGACTGCATTTGATTGTAACTTACCATCCTATTTGGTTTTTTTGTGTGAATGAGCCCACAAGATTACCATCAGCTGATGTGTAAACATGAAGATTTGGTTTCCCCTGAAATAGTTTGTATGTTGAGTATCATAATACATATTTTTAAGAATTTAATTAGGTCAATAATTTAATTTTCACAGGATTTTTGATTGGTAAGTAGTAAAGTATTTTACTAATTAAATACAAACATACCTGTGGATTATCTTTTGTCATAACAAACATTTCCCAAACGGTGAAATAAGTGTCCAACGGTGAAAAAAACATTTCCTTAATGTTGCCATTTATAGTGGCTGTCACTGCCCAGTCTGAACATCTTACTATTTCCACTCTAGAATCATGATAAACATTTATTTATTTATGAGACAATATATCCTACTAATATTATAGAGGCGATAGTTTGAAATTTACAAACACTAACAAACAAATAAAGAGGCGTCACAGCAATTGGTAGTAGCTCTGCTTTCCATGCTGTGGGTTGTGGATTCGATTCCCACCCAGAGCAGTTTGTGTGATGAACATAAATATTGGTCTGTGTCTGAGTGTTACCATATACTCTCATGGACACAATTAGAGGAATGTTACAAAAAAGATAGATAGATAACACTTTATTGCACAACGGAAAATACTTAGAAAAAACATCTTAGAACTAACTTAAAATAGTACAATGGGTGGCCTTATCGCTGATAGCGATTTCTTCCAGGCAACCATAAAACAGACAGATCGGAAGTAAAAGTTACTATAAACTAAAAACGGTAATCAATCAACGGATTTCTGGGTCAACTGACATTAAAACCTGTTGAAAAATATGACCTGTAGGTGAGAACAGACAAAAGCATGGGCAATCTTAGATCTTAAACACTTTGTTTTTTCGGCTTACTTGGTCAATGAAATTGATGAAAAATTTCTAAAATCTTTTGAACTGATTGCTGTAAGATAGAATACATTTACAAAAAGTGTTGCAAATAGAAACCCAGACATTGATGGACCAAACATTGATGTTGATGATCATCATTGATGATCATCATCATTGATGAGATGATCATTAGACAGAAATTTGTTCATTGCAAGGATCAAACCACAAACCATAGCATGGGGGGCAGAGCTAAAACCAGTTAATATTAAAACTAAATAATAATATAATATTAAACTTACTTTTTATCAGTTCTATAAGCAAGATATGATCCTTTGGGACTGTAAATGATACTACGTAAGTTAGTAGTAGTCTCATCTCTTAGTACTTTCTGTTCGAAGGGAGGCTCATTGAACTCGATAAGAAATATATTTTTGCTGGTTAATCCTGCAAAACCAAACATAATCAAATGAAACCTGAAAATTATAACCTCACCGGTAACCTTTTAATAAAAGTACGTGATTAAAAACCGAAATACATACCAGCAATATGTGGAGAAGTGCTCATTTTGCGTAAATAAAGCGTGACAAAATACAGAGCTTTTACTCTACTGTAATTATCATTTCCAGTTTGTCACACAACGAAGCGAAATCTGAAAATATGTACAGTACAACAAATCTAGTTTTCAGTTTTTTGGAATGGAACTATGTAATCGCGGGTGCCGTGATCACACAACCAAGGAAAACACAGCCACGGAATGCACAGCCCGGAATTGGTGACCATTTTGGCATCCAATTCCATGGATATGCATTCCGTGGCTGTGTTTTCGTTTTCCATGGTTGTACATTCCCGACACGTGTTGGGAATTTGATGCCAAATGACGTCATAGCATATCGATACCCTAATTTGCAAACCTAATAACTCCACTTTTTCACCAAAATGACATTTTGATACCGGCAGAAACTAGATTTTTTGCTCTATTTTTTGAAATACTTATAACTCCAGGATTCCCAACTGTGTTGGTGTAAAAAGCCATTTGAAAATCAAACAACTCCGCGTGAAACGAAACGCATCGATTTTGACAAGAAAATCAAATATCTCCCGCGCAGTCGCTCATTTTGTATGGCGTCACAGAAGCGATCGCATGCTCTCGAAGATGGTTTTCAAAACAATTGGTTAATGTTTGCTTTATTTTATTACCGTTTGAAGCTTAAAAACAGAAGAACATAGACAAAGTGTAGACATTGACTAATATGTACCTCCCACGGGCGATATCATCAACTCATTTGTATTGATCTACTTCAGCAACTTAAGTCATCTTTGCCTCGTGATTATCACGCCTATTACGATGCGCTTTCGTAGATTTATCAGCTGCATACGACACGGTGAACGTGAGACAGCTTCTCAACAAAGTGCAAACAATTACCAAAGATGTGGGCTTCATTCATATTTTGGGAGAACTTCTGCGAAATCGCTATTTTCAAGTTCATTTGCACGCAGGGAAGAGCAGGTGGCGGTGTCTAAAGAACGGCCTTCCACAAGGAAGTGTTTTGGCACTAGCTTTATTCAATATATATACCAATGACCGACCTAACACCCCAGTTACCCAACGCTTCTTATATGCGGATGACTTGGCTCTAGCAGCGCAGACGACAACTTTTGAGGAAGCAGAAGAAAATCTGGAGAAGTGGTTGAACCAACTCAGCGCGTACTATAAAGAAAACGGTCTCAGACCGAATCCCTCAAAAACTCAAACTTGCGTATTTCATCTGCGTAATGGCCAAGCCAACAGAACTCTTAACGTCTGTTGGCAAGGTACTTCCATCTAGCACAGCTCATACCCAAAGTACTTGGGGGTTACTTTGGATCGGACTTTGAGCTTCAAAACACACTGCCTGAGAGGAGAGCTGTGCTATGGAGAGCTGCTTCCAATTTCGCATTTAAAGAGTCGGAGAAGCTTCTTACGAACCACATCGGCTACTGAGGAACACCCAGCCGCACTTAGGGTCACACTTTGGAAGGACTATCAACCAGCACCAGCTACCTTCAACATTGTAGAACATCTGCTTCCAGGACACGACCTTCCTTGACCTGTGTGAGATCTATCAACCGACTGCTTACCCAAGTCGGTCGCTCCAGAGAGAACATGTGTAGGTGGGGCTACCGTGATCCTTCTTTAAGCCATTGTGACTGTGGGGCACTGATACAATCCATGTCCCACATGCTCGTTTGCCCCTTGTGCCCTACCACCTGCACAAGGGATGACCTTATCAACGCCAGAGATAATGGGATATTAGAAGCAGAGTTTTACTTGAACTCTGTATAAGTTATTGTTGTTGTGTACCATTGATTTGCTAGAAGAAGAAGAAGAAGACGATGCGTTGCCACACGAGAATTAATTATTTTCGTTCAATTTTACTTATAATACAATTTGTTTGTACGATTATACTCTGCTTATAGTTTAGGATAAAAACTAACAACTCCACTTTTATTTTCAATTTTTGCTTAATCCAAATCGAACAACTCCTTTTTTTCACTATAAAACCCTATAATTAAAAGAAAAATTAGATTATTAATTGTTTTTAAGTAAATAAAGAGCGTAATTTCCAAAAGGACTTTGGATTTTCTTTATTCTGTTATGTACAATTTATTATGATGTTTTAAGTCTCTCCTGTAAAATTTGCTTTAGAGGAGTTAATAGGTTTGCAAATTAGGGTATCGATATGCTTCGTTTGCACTTACTTGAATTTTTCTTTAGCTGATCTTGTACAAGTAGCTAACTATGCCACTGTCAAAACATTATTTTTAAACCTATTTTTTTTCACGCGTGATGCGTCACAGTAGGTGCGAGGAGCGAAGCGACGAGCGTTAGTTTGATATAAAAAAACCGCGCCAGAACCTACATGCGTTTAACCATTTGCTCGACAACAATTATTGAATTGGATTGTTTTCTTTTCATATTATAATCTGTGCAGTTTATCTTTATCAGAATGGGATAGTAACATTTTAATCTCGGTTTCATCTAAACGAAGCATAGGCTAGGCTTTCGACCAATCAGAGCAATGGTCGCCAATTCCATGGTCGTGTTTTCCAAGGCTGTACATTCCGTGGTTGGACATTCCCAACACGTGTCGGGAATGCGCAGCCCGGATTTCATGTACATTTTGGCTGCGAATTCCTGGTTGCGTATTCCTGGGCGTGTTTTCCGTGGTCGTGCTTTCCATGGTTGTACATTAACCGGACCCTGTAATCGCAATCACATCGCACACAACACACGTCAGTGTTGACAGCCTTTAAAATCAATTATGCTATGCCTCAAGTCTCAGTGGAAAAGAGATTTTCTAGCTAGATACACCATACTCGCACAGTTTTTTGCAAATAATTTGTGATGTAAATACAAATGGTTATATACAATGTTATTTTATACTTATACTACAGAACAGAGTATGGTACAGTATTGTAATTCCTTTAGTACCTCCGTTTTTTCATTTCAGTTGAAAAGTAGTATTGAAGTATAGGAGAAAATCCGATTTTAGGGTTGGCAGCACTGAAACAATAAAACAATTCAAAATGGCGATTTTGAAATTAGAAGAATTCATTTCTGGTTTAATTCGTATTGTGTAGATTTTGATTATTATTTTCAGTGATCGTGAAAAACTGTAACATTTTCAATGTTTAGTAGTAAATCTCAGTTACTGAAACGGACACCAGAAAATGGCACGGATCGTCAAAGGTTTCTTACGTTGCTAGTAAACGAATATTTAGAATCAACTTCGTATGGTAATTTAACTTTTACTGACTCAACATGCTTTTTTGGGATTTTAACTAAGCGTCAATGTTTTGGCAATAATTTAATACATTAATCATCACAAATTTAAAAACATGTTACTTTCATTTCACTTACAGAGACCAAATGCCAAGTTCTAGCTAATTTGGCTAATTTCGCGTACGATCCTATCAACTACGGTTATAACCGAGATGCTGGCGCCTTGGATGTGTTTCTACATGTGCTGAAGCATGAAGATGATCTCAAACTCTTAAATTTTGCCTTATCCGGCATTTGCAATCTGTGTTTAGGTATGTATTATTGAAGAATAACTAGTTGACCTTTGAATCAACTCATTCTTGCTTTATATCAATAATACTCTTTTGTTTGTTTTCAGACCCAGAGAATTCACAGTATATTGTGCAAAACTCTGGATTAAATCTGGTGATAGCTCTACTTGACACTCCTAACAAAGACATATTAGCTAATACTATCACCACACTACTGTACCTCCATAAAGAAGAAACTCATTTGTTAATCAACACAACTGATATAAAACAAACTATATGTAAAATTCAAAAGTCTCCTGATAAAAGACTAGCAAACTTAGCCACTATATTTCTTGAAGATGTGTGCAAGAGTAAAAACAACATAAGTAAAAATAAGACTTTGGAATTACAACAATGAGTAAAATGTTATCAAACAGATTTCCATACATTGTGATCAGTAATAAAAACTATCAGAAAATATGCAAAATACATACAACAACCTTTAGCAGCACTGCATTTAAAGCTGGTGATAAAATTCGGATACAAAAGACGCTAACTCAGAAAGACTTGGATGCATTCTCAAACCTAACGAGTGATCACAATTATCTGCATCAGAACAATGGTAATAAGAGGCCCATTGTGCATGGCGCATTGCTAAATGGATTAGTGGCAGGTCTCATCGGAACTCACTTGCCTGGACCCGGTACAGTTCTCGTGTCACAAACAATGAAATTCCCCAACAAATGCTTTGTTGGTGAAAAACTGACTATAAGCGTTGAGCTGGTTGATGTCAGAAAAATACTTAAGGTGAAGTTTTATTGTATTGTAGAGGAAGAGAAAAAGGTTGTGTTTGAAGGCGAGGCTAAACTGATGTTGGCCAAAGACTGTTAGAGTGTAGTTTTATAAAATTAATAATTTATTTCTTAGCAATAAGGCTATATTCTAAAATTACTAAGTCCCAACAAAAACAATGATAAATATATGTACTGTCACAATGTGCCAATTAATTGAAAAATTAAATTTCAATATTAATAAACTTTATAGTACAATTTAGGTTTAAATAGTAGATTTAATTATTAGAAATCTCTCATTGTTACATAGATTTAAGTGAATTAATTTTGTAGTTTTTGAAATACTTTCTCCATCCATAGACTTGAAATAGTATTGAATCTCAATTCAAAACCAACACCTAACCATATAATGTCATATTTTTACAAATTTAATTTCAACGCATGGATGTAAAACCCCACAATCATGGACATGTCTATAGACAATTTAACATAACAGCTGGCAGCTTGAAGTATAAAACTAGTTTTTTGAAATCACTCAATCAAAAGGTTTTTTTTGACACAATGAAACCCTTTAATGCTGTATAACTTGTAGGCAATTCAATGTATTTTTAAATCCTAGAAAAATCCTTTATTAGTGTAAAACTGACACTACAAATCTAACTCATCTAAAAATATTGTACAAGTTTTATTTGTAGTATTACACCTAGCATTTTCTACCTTTTGTAAACCTTGGATATTTTTTATATATGGATAGACCTCAACCATTTTATATTTTTAAGTTCATTCAAAAACATATGTATAATATAAGGTGTAATTTTAACAAAAACATTTTTGCTTTTAAGAAAATAATGAGATTTTCTGTTGTTTAGCTTATTAATTTTTACATTGTTTTCATTTGTTATTTATTTTGTTTTGTTGTCATTAAAAGTGGTTAAATAATTTTATTTTATGATTTATTATGACCTATTTACAAGAATATAGCAATATTAATATTATTTATTCATTTCTATGAGATAATTTTGATTTGCATGTTTGAATTGTTTGTTGTTTAGGTTTCTAAAAGTTAGTCGCATGCAAAACGTAAAAGTGAGGCTAACTCAATCATAGATTTGAGAAGTGATATAAAATTATATACCTAGACTTAGCGCTGTTTTGATGCTTAAAACTAGATTTTATTATCTACTAAGAGCTGCTTGTACAAAATGTTTAAATGTATGTGAGAATGTTATTCGGAAAGGCTGTGAGGTTCTATAATAATGTAACTACACTAAAGATTCCATCCTCTAATTTTCTCAATCATTTTGATAGAAGTTTGTCAATTCTATTAGTAGATTTAAAAAATTACGGAGTTCATTAAAATATTCTTATTAACTACAAGTATTTAGTTTTTGTCTAATAGCAATTATGTTAGTCATAAGTGCCTTATACCTAAAGTGCATTTATAAAAAACATTATTTTAGTTATCTCGAGATGTAGTGTTCTTAGCAGTACCTAGTTTCTTATCCCACACTTGGCTTTAGAGCCTAGATGACCATGGCGTTATGCATGTTGAGTGTATGTGATTTATTTATTTCCCAAATTCTACAAACTTAACTATAATTAGGTAGATAAACTAGTATACGTGTCCTTATTCCTACTTCCTAGGTGATATGTGTACTTACATACGGTCAGGATAAGATAGCTCTATACATGTGTATCAACCTACATCAATAAGATCTTCAATTCAGTGCGCAACGCAAACTGATGGACTTTTAATTGCTTAGCCTCGTGCGTTTTCTAGAATCTATTTGCCGAGGGCAGAGAAAGATCGACTTTCCAACAAAACATTCATAAAGCTGTTGTAAAAAAAATAAGGATACTAACCTACTTAAATATCTCGCTGGCTATGTTTGATTGTTTTAGAAACATACTGAAGATTATAGATAAGTGTGTATCCAGGTACAAAATGAGTTTGTTATCATAAAAGTAACTTAAAATTAAGTCACGTAGGTATCTAAGCCATCTCCGATATCAAACGTTCGCGTAAGAATTTAAATCTAGATTAGCGGCACGTACTTATAACCGAGCATAGAAAAGTGCTGAAGTAGCTCATGAGGAAGTTTATAAAGATGCGGTCAAGTTCAGTATGTTAGTATCAGTTCTGGTTCCACGAGGTTATACAAGTTTAGGCAACTTAGTTCTCGTCTGAGTTCGGTAGGTAAGTGTTTTGCTCAAAGATAGTGATAAACACCATCACTATCTTGATGGTCGATTGAAATCAATTAACCTTCTCTCTCAAGCTAAAAACTAAAACATACCTAAGTGTTTAGTGTATAGGTAAGTGTTTTTTATACGTAAGTAATTACTTCAGTTTAGGCCAATGGCCCTTCTGATGATTGTAATCGTCCTGTGATGTAGGTATATGTGTGACACTGAGCCCGTGTCAATGCGAGCACGATTGCTCCAATTCTTCAAATTTGTAGCCCAAGTTTGCACAGGGTTTTAGAGTATAAATCCCTAGAGCTTGTTGGAGATAGTCTTACCACCTGTAGGGAGGTAAGACTATCTAAACACGTATCCAACAAGCTTTTCGATATGTACCTACTTGCCTATCTCCAAACATTTAGATGTTGATTAAATCATATTAGGAAATGTATTTTTATTTATCTACAGGTTTCAATAAAAGTTAAATACAAAAATACCATGCGTGTATTCGAAGTCAGTTTGCTGTTTGTTTGCTTGCTGCTCGCTGAAGTAACTGAGAGCAGACTAAGCAAACTCTTGAAGAGAGAAGAACAGTATCAGTCTTCTGAGGATGTGGAGATCGCAGACGGTGATTATGAGGATGTAAGTCAGTCATGAATAAAGCTATACCTCACAATTATGAGCCCCGGGAGTAAAGTGTTCATAAAGTGAAACCAACTATAGCGATAAGGTCCGCACTTCACGTGTGGTGTGTGGACCCTAGTATCACTATAGTTGGACAGCACCTTGAATTAAATGTGTCACCTATACTTAGGTTTTAAGAATTTTTAACCTACGAAAATAGCGGAGGAGGTTCTCAAGTCAACGTGTTTTTTGATCACACAGAACTTTTTACAGAGTAGTCCGATTTTGATAATTCTTTTTTTTGTAGTTTTGTATAGGGACTTGACCCTGAATAGCGTTTATGCTTTGGTTACTTTTATTTCCAGAGTGTTGCCTACTTCCACATATTTTAAATAATATTTATTACAGGTGGAGCCGTGTCAATGTGGAGTGTTCATGTCCCTGCAAGTGGGTATCCGGGAAGGTCGTCGCGGCGGACGGCCAAGAGGCCCCCCTCAGGGCGAGCCCGTGGTCACCTATGACACAGACTCGCCCAGCTTGCCCTGTGGTGGCGGTGGAAACAAACACTGCATCAGCAAATGTCTTGATGTGGTGAGTTATTCAAAAATTATTTAATTGCCTTTTTCTAAAACGCAGGATTTAAACGGACGCTAATTAGGGCCTCCTAATTAGGTAGTCCATTGATGATAATTTTCTTGGACCGAAATTATTTGGGCGCTCTGTATACTCAATGCTGAGTAGGTACAATTAAGTTTTTAATATTATCTTATGTAGTTACTAGTTACACTTATGAGACAAGCTTCGGTCTGAAGACAACTAACTCTCCTTCCCAGTTACAGTGAGTGGTTACATAGTCCTTGTTTGCCCAGACTTTGCCTCTGTCTGACCTATTCCTACAATTAGAATTTCCTCCAGTCATTCCTCATTATTCAATTTACTTCTGTACCCTAGATCCTCAAGTACCTGCCGAAAGCTGGGCCAGTAATTTGCGGCGCTGTAGAACGTGATATCCACCGTGAGAAAGCGTTTCTCTTCATCAAAAACTGCGGAGGAGATTGGACGCCGACCAGCTTCTCTGCTGGCAAGGAGTTCTGCTGTACTGACGGCCAACACCATAAATGTTAGATCACTATCTGAAGTCCACTGAACATAGACCTTCGCATATAACCAGGACTCTCTTTGAGCCTTTACCATCATCCTTTTGGTTCCATGCGTTTAATAAGGCATAAAGATCCTAGGGTTTGTTACCAAGGGCGGTCAAAGCGAAGCTAAACGTCTTGGTGGATACTCCATCTTTGTTGTCTCTTGGCGCTGTTACGTTTAATTCTTCGTTAAAAAACGTCTACGGTGTAAGTAGATAAGTAGTAGGTACATCACATTAGGTTATGTAGAGCCTATTGTTTAAAATATTACGTTTTTAAATATGGTAGGGATGTATATTTTTATAAGGGCTTTACGCTATAAAAGTATTTAGTTTTAACTTAGTTACGTAGTAAATATATCTTAAATTCAAAGAATTTTACTTATTTTAAGTTTCCAAGTTAGAGAAAAAAATCGTTTCTCCTATAAAAATAGTTTTACTTAGATAATCAGTTCAACTGTGATGAGACTTCTTAGTTTATTGAAATTAAGTTTTTGCTGAAACGCGGATTATACCGCGTTTCAGCAAAAACTTAATTTCAAAATTTAAAACTATATCAAAATCTAAAACTCTGGGGTTTCTTGCGCCCATAGGTACGTTTCACAACGTTCGTTGCAGAATGCTAATTGATCCAATTTGCTGATTCGGTTTTTTTTTGTAAAAATGCGTAACAAACATTACAATACAAAGTAATGTTTCTGTTTACGAAAGGATTTATCCATCCGTTATCGGCGATCGGTGCAAAATCGTGCGCAACCTAGCTGACTGGGTGCGACGTGTGACTGGGAGTGCCTTATCCGCTGACCCGGTTCCACCCGATTATGGTGTCAATGAAGTTCCCTTATCAAGGACTCTACATACATGGGCCAGAGACTTACTAGACGAGTGAGAGGAGGCCGGAGGTAAGGAGGGAGGGAGGGAGGAAAGAAGTGACCCGGATTGCGCAGGGTGAACAACCCCACCACGTGCCACTTTCTAAAAAGAAACGCGTCGCCCGCGCATCCTTGTGGACGCTGGATCTTCTAAGATTAAAACTACCTAGCAACTCAAAATAGAAATACACGTGGCTGGAGAAAATTAGCAAACGTTTAATCATTATTTAGAGATTCATTGTAACCTATAATTATTAAATGTGATTCAAATTGAATCTTAGGGTAAATTCCTGGAATCTAGGCTAAGTAATGAACAAGTCATTTTTTTTTATTTCTACGATACGTGTAACAACGTTACTTCATCCAAGCACGTACTAAGTAATTTGAAAAAAATCATACTTTTATAGTAATTCATTCGATAAGTACCTACCTACATGATTCATTTAGTGGTAAGTAACAACACTTATTTAGTGTCATTAAAATTCCTTGCAAATGATCCTAATTAATAAGTTGCATGCTAAACAAGTCGTTGCGGTTTATGAGTTAGATTATACCTACTTTATTTAGTACTTAGAAAATATATCTATATTTCAATCCCTTATATTTTAGATACATTTATAGGTACACACATGTGTAGTTAGTACATAAAATAATAAAAAAGAATTTAGGTAATGTTTTCAAGGAGGTTTCGAAGCCGCCATTATATTTAGATATCTTAATATGACAGATTGCAAAAGTATCGGTAACTTACTAGGTATATGCTCAGTTCAACGCAATATTTTTTTCCTACAAATATAAAAATACTAAGTACCACAAATTATGCACAATACAAAGTTTCAAAGCACGACAAATAGATGCAATACTTAGATAACAGATAAGTTCGAGCTATATGTAAATCTATTAGCATGTAACGCGTGGGAAAGTCTATTTTTAGCGACACTGCCTCACTTGGTATCACCTCGATGCTTAGAACTCGCACAGTGGTAGTCTGTTTACACTTTATTCTTTTGAATCTGTATGAGTATTGGCCGGTTTCTGGAAACCCAAATCACGATTGATCCAAGTTTGACACATAGTAATTATTTGTTTTTTTCGTTGATCATCGTTCGAGAAAACAGCCGTAGGTATGAGTTTTAAAGACTTCCAGTTGAGATCGCGATCAAGCGTTTGACTTTAACTAGTAAAAAAAAAGTAGACTGGGCGAGCGTGACGACACTGAATATTGAAGCCTTGCAGTCTTTGTCTATTTAGACGTACTTATTAATAGTAATAATAGTTGAATTATTTTTGATTCAATAATGTAGAGATTCAAAAAATATGTAAGTAAGTATATTTTTTCCATTTCTACTGATATGTGTGTCTTAGAAAATGTAGAGGTTTATAAATACAGAAATGAATCTAGAGAGTGTACCTATTATAGTTAATTTTTCAAAGTGCTGTTTAACGGAAAAAGTGTAGGTACCTACTTATAGGGTTCTGAAAGGTAGTGATTTATATAAGTATTTCACCTGGAAACTTGTTCTTTATAAAGAATTTAAAAACTATGTAAGTATCCTTTTGCTGTGCAATTTGAGTCTAGAATCTAGAGAATATAAATAATGCCTAGTCAATCAATTGAAAACTAAAATAAACCTCTGTCTGCGTACTTGTCTCTATGAGCACGTAAGTAATTCTCTTCGAATATGTATGACACTTGTGTATTCATCTAATGTAATCAACATTGGATTATCTCGTTTGCATAATCAAAACTTCATCGATATTTAGGCGAGTCGATCGATAACGTGGCGCATGTTGTTCTTCGAATCGGTGCGGGTATGACCCTTGCTGGCGTTGCGAGCTAAGTCTGAGTTTTACTTTTGAAAACGAATCGAAAAAAGACGATCGATAGATCGAAGTTCTTAATGTTATATGAAAAAAAAATGGTTCAGCCCGCTAAGCGTAGGTAGGTACTCAGTCTGAGTTTTACATTTGAAAATGGAACCGACAGTATAATGGTCAAATTATAAAATTTTAAATGAAATATCATGGTTCAAGCCCGTTTGCTTAATTCTACATGGTCTTTGTGATTTTACAGAATAGATAGGGACTTTGACTTAATTGAAATCGTAACTTCCATCGAGTATTCCTATAGGTACCCAGTAGATACCTAGGTATGTACTCGATGATTACTTCATACTAAAATGATATCGAACAATTTTCGTCTCTATTGTATAAACTCAGACTCGCTACTGTGCGCGAGCGGCGCAGCACGTAATGTCGAGTTATTGTAATGCATTGCGCAATGTCCTCTTACCCCCCTTCCCCCTATTACAGGCTCGCAGTCAGGAACATGTAAATTACCAACACTAACTTCCAGTCTCGATGTTTTGAGGAATACTTGTATGTGATATGAAACGGATTTGGTTTTAAAATAGTAAATCTGGAGTAGCCAGGTCACTGCCATGTTTTATTGATGTGAGCTTACAATTTTAGTTATTTTATATTCTATATTGTTTATTCTATATTGTATAATCTAATCATTGTAAAAAAGTATACATATATTAAAAAAATATTCAATGCCTAAGTTAAAAGGTATGTTGGTAAAAGTTATCTTTATACTAGCTCCTAAATACGGCTCTGCTGTCTCGTCCTAAGATCGCTGCCCTCGAAATCCAAGTATGTATGTATTTCTTTCAATGGGCCTTGTAAGTTAGGACTTAAACTGCCAAAAGCAAACCCTATAAACGTCCAATTTTCCAAATCCTCATAAAATGCCAGAGACAAACTCAAAAAATTTAAGTTATTTTTGTCTCGAAAATATTTCAAGTTTTTGACTGACACCTTGATCTATGGTGAGATATTTAAAACTTTGGTGATTTTCAACCCCTATGGAGAATGGGGTTGATAATCGCATATTTTTTCTCCTCTTAGTGATCGGATGAATGCACCCATATTTACATCTAAATACCCTACTGACCCGGAGGGATGACAACAGACGCGGGGATCTTGACAAATATGACATGATCCCCAATTGAGGGCACAGCTTTTATCTAAACTGTCAAATGACACAACTCAGCTGTGAACATGATATTTAAAAAAACAGTAAGAAAAATCTATGATTGTTTCTAGTGCGAATCACTTTAATATAAAAAGGAATATATCCTTCCTTTGTCAGGTAATATTGTCCTTTACGTTTACAAAGAAATAAATAAATATTTAAGGACATTTAATACATCGTGCTCTAGATTCAAAAATGCGTCAGCATAAGTACCTACTAATACTAAGTACAAGTTTGTGGTCCTAAACTAAATAATGTTTTGACTTTATGAACTAGACAGCTGAAAGAATACCTTTTTTAAAGACTACTTTTATAGTACTAAATGAATAAATACGTACTAAGCTGTGTGTAATATGTAGAGCCTCGGAAGAGCCGAAATACTGATATAAATATATTTGAGGTCATATTTCAATCGCATTTCGTAGAGGGTAAACAATAATGCCCACACTTGACCCACACTTACCCAAGAATGTCCAGCTTTCGCAACCAATCAAAGTTTCATTGTTGCAACACCTAATCAAAAGTAATTATCTTAAGTAATTTGAAGCACTTCCTTTCGTGAGCCGCAGTGGCTATCAAAACGGTTATTTCTACGGAAATGTGAGAGTATAGGTATCCATCCTATGCATTTAGTTAGAGCCTGACCACATTCAGTAGCAGCATTTTATATAGAACCGATAATTATTTTTTATGGCTGGAATTAACGGAAGTACTACAAAAACGTATAATAACGTACAATGACGTTTACTATCTACTATTGTCTAACACGACGAATTTCGGATTCAATCATAGATTATATCGTAGACTTAGCGTGGTCAGACTTCATTTAATGACGCTCTCAGTTCGACGGAAAACTATAAAATGCATGGGAGTGTTGCCAACATGCTCACAAGTATTTACCAAAAAAGAACTCAAAAAAATACATCCCACTAGGTATACATTTTTTCCTCTAAATGATATGATTTATTATCTACCTTCTAAAACAAAAATTTTGGCCAGGAACCGCTATAAGAAACCGGTTCTGGAACCTTTACCCTTGGAACTGGAACCGGAACTTTATTATCACCTTTATAGAACCTTTATCGGAACCGGAACCTATATTAGAACCGGTTTTTAATCCATGTTTTTAATTAAAAGAGTATTATTTAAAAATCTTTTTAACGGTTAATCTTCATAATACTCAGCCGATAATCAATCTTCATCTATCGTCTTCGATTTATAAATCGGCAGTTTTAATTTAAAAATCAATCAACATTATCTTAGTATCAAGAAGTTGCCAGTGTCAATCAGTTATGTACTATTAGTTTACTGTTTTTTTTACGTAATTTTTCTGTGTAGCAGTGTGTATTTAAAAATGAGTGAGGTATGCAATAGAGTATTATAAAAGAATTGTAGCGTAAAAAATATTGCTAGATCTAGCCAAAGACAGTAGTTGGCAAGCACGCACATGGATGCTTTCCAGTGCATGCGGCGGGAGTGTCGGGGTGCGGAGTACCTCGACACACTTTCTGAAGGGCTCTAAAACTCCGGCTTTTGTGGGCACCTTTATGACCACCTATTCGTAGACCTTTTGATTTATCACAAACAGTTAGATAGTGGAACTTTAAAAAAGTTTTATGTTTCGTAAGCTAACGCCGTCGTGGGTAGTTACGATTTTGCCTCCTCTTCACTTCAAACGAGAATAAAGATTCATGAACACCTGGTTTTGTTACGGATACTATTTTTAATTATGCTTCGATGTATTTTTTCCAACCTTATCATTCTTTCCTCTGTTAAAAGCTTAAACATATCAAGTACCTACTTATTCATCGAGTGTGTGCGATTTCGGTATTACAAAAGGAACAAAGAAAAAGAAACAAAGAGTCATGCCTCTAACAAAAATTTAAGTACATCATCATCATTAATTTAGTACCCAACCCAACCCTATTTTTTGTAGCCCGTGATTTTCGGTTTCCTGTAGGTAAATCAGTAGTCATAAGGACTACATAGTTAGAAGGGTACCTGCGTATCGGCGGGCTAGAATCACGAATGAATTTGCATTAATTATGAAGTAGCCAAGGTCGTCATTCGTGGGGCCCTGCTGGCACTTGGCCATCCTAATCGTAGAGGTGCTTTGGGCAGGTTGCTAGGCAGTTATTTGCTCACACTCATTACGCTTGTAATTAGTGACGAAGTCAATAGCAGGTATACCTAATTCGATCACAGTTTTGGAAAGCATTAAGATCGAAGGCAGAGGATCGGTAGCGCGTCGGCGCGACATTGCGGTTCCGCCTTTCATAGGATTCCGAAGTCAATACTAAAATAAGCTACATTTATGAACAACCGTAAACGGAAAATAAATACCAAGCCATCATATCGTCACAATGCGTTGATCATAAAGGAGGGAGGAAATAGGATAACGGTGTGCGCAGGCGTCGTCGGCGCGCGCGCAAAACATCTCGATATCGCAAACCGTTCCCCTGTCTGAGACCAACAATGTATCATTAAAATCCTACATTATTATGAGAGCTGCCCTCCCCCCCGCGCCCGTTCACTCCTCGAGGCGAGAGGTGCCAGCACGTCTCTTATGACATGTCTATTTACATTGGTTGTTCTAATGGCACTCTATGTCGCCCCGCCCGTTCACAACTTTTTGCGTGCAAATGGATACTACGGAGACAGTGGGGTGAATCGAGGCCGATACACCGCCTGTACTTATGGTACCCAGGCAGAAATGAAAGAGCATCTTTACGATTGCGATTAGAAATCATCAATCCTCGATGTGACACATTGCATTCTCAGTGCTCGGCCGGTCCTAGGTATAACTATCTATCAGGCGCTTTGGGGGAGGTCGGTAGAAATTACATCAGATGATAGAAGCTGGGAGTCCGTACACTCGATTTATTCTTAGCTTTTATCAAATATTTAATTATTGGTTTAATTTGCAAACGATTAAATTTCAAATTAATTCTAATTTACACATTATCTAATCTAATCTAATATTGATTAATCAGATAAGACAATATTGTCTATTCATCTTAGCATGACCCAGACTCCACCTATAGTACCTAGTATCAAACTGAAGATTTTTAAAAGTGTGTCAAGCTACAAGGAAAACGTATAGCTATCGGTCTTCTGCCTCTATTCAATTGCGGACAATGAAAACAGGCAAAAAAACAACTAAAAGCAATCAGAAACATAGATTAAACCACTCGAGAGACTCTAGACTCATAATTATTCGGTTTTAATTTGAAAGCAAGAGATCTGAATGCAATTTAATTTTATTGACGCGAATTAAATTTTGTAAACTCATTATCAAAATTAACTGTATTATAATCCTTCTTTTGCATCTTTTAATTAGCTGCTGCATGCAAAAACAAAACGTACTTCTCCTAGATCCATTTCAGCCCTATTCATAGTTTATACTTTTATAGCATAGCATAATATTATAAAGGCGAAAGTTTGTATGGATGAATGAATGGTGTGGATAACACATAGGCTATCATTTATAAAGATATTGTGCGAATTGACAAAAATATAACGATTGCAAGACGAAGTCACGGGCACCAGCTAGTATTCTATAAATATCATAATTTGTTAGAAGTACATAGATACATATGAATTTTCGGGCGCCTAATGGTCAAAAACAGTCGATGACTTTAACGGAATCACGGAAACATGGAATGCGTTTGCGCAACATGTCGGGTTCACTCGAGGAGGCGATAGAAGATTTTAGGCTGCGCTGTAATATAACCGGTTCCACCGTGCGAAGTGAGACATGCTCGATTTAATAATATTTTCGTTTATTTTGATGCTCGATCGATGAGGGATTAATAATATAATAATCCTTTTTTTTTATGCCATAGCTGGGAGACGAGCTTGCGGGCCACCTGATGGGAAGTGGTCACCGCCGCCCATGGACACTTGCAACACCAGAGGCGTTGTCGGTGCGCTACCGGCCTTTTAAATGAAGATAAACCCTTCTTTTGAAGGCCCCCATGTCGAAGCTACGGGTATTTTTTTTTAGATTTTGTTGCTTATGGTGTTGACTGTACCAAAAATATTCTGGAAAAAATATTTGTAAGAAATTATTAATAAATTCAAAAAAATACCTAAAAATAAATCCGGTTGCTTTATCCAAGGTTGTCTAGACATCTTCTTGTTTTGATGCTACAGTCTTTGCTAACTTACTCTATATTATGTAAAGCCTTCTAAAGTCTTGCTTAAATGCGAAGAGTTTATCTTACGATACGTGCAATCTTTGGGCGTTAGTTTTGGGCGATAATTTACTGCTTTTTCCAAAAATAAGACTAATAACCCGCCGCGACACCTTCGCGAAATAATAGTCTAACAAATAATGTAAAAATGTTGACAGAATATTAGCTTTTCACGAAAATGTTATAAGTGAGGTAATTAAAATGATCAAGAAGTAGGTAAATGAAATGATATAACCGAAGCTTTGACTCTACTTTGAATGCGAAAAAACCAACGGAAGATGAACAGGATGTATATTTAATGCTAAAAAAAGTAACTAACTGATGAAAATATTTGCTAGATAACCAAAACTAATATAAAATCTTCAGGTATTTTCAAAGTGATGACGATCTGGAAAATACAAGCAATGATTTATTATTACTCGCAGTCGCAAGGTCTTGTTAATAAAGGCCCTATTGGAGTAGTAGAATCGCAACAGCAATATGACAGGACACGCGAAGGTCGAGAACCGCCCACTGGCAGCCCAGGTACCTTAGATGACTCAATGACGCAATATTGTAATATCAGTTTGTTTAAATAGGTACTTACAAATAGTTCGCAATGAAAATAACGACTATTATAGAAGAATTGTATTTGAAAAACTAAAACATGCAAAAGATATATGCTTTATATGCTTAAATATTTTTTTATTTCTCGTAAGAAAATTAAATATTTCACTTACTTCGATGTATTTAAAGTTATTACTAAATAGTTCCCAACAGCGAAACAATTTGTTATACACACACATAAGACAAGTATAAAAGTGCAACAACCGTTTCATTATACCCGCTAATTAATCAATTAATAGTAAATCTGCAGTCGGAGACGATGGTGAGATTTCGCGTTTTTTTTCATAATGATAACATACCAACGTGCATACGAGCAACATACCTGCAATTTATTAATTGCTCCATGCAATACAAGGTCCAGCCGCAAACACAAATCAGCCTGTTAATACAGTTGCCCAAGGGCTCGATCTCACGCCGGCAGTGTCATGCTATTTAGAAGATGTTGGAAATCAGCACCTTTCCATTTGCCTTTCTAACGGACGCAATATTTCGGTAACTTGATTATATTTTCCGTTATTTTCGACTACGGTAGTCTTGTCCGTTTTGTTTTCTTATCTAAGGGCTACAGCGCACGAGCGCCAAATAACTATGCGGTTTTGAGATAAATATTTTGGTACCATTTATTACATGGAGCATTTATACATGGAGGTAACCTTGTTTCCTGAGTAATAAAAGGATATGTTTTTTTAGTAAAATCAACCGCACAGTTCGTTCTGTGCATTAGTATTTAAGACAACATGAAATAACGCACGTGCAGTGCGGTTGGTTGCCCATCCTTGAATTATAAGTGACATGTTGTTAAGGAACAAGGTTGGGACATCAATAGATCGCAGACCACCCGGTCAACGATACGAATTGTTCTAAAGCGGCTAATTGTCGCGCATTAACGAGACGGTGTCCTCAATACCGGCCAGCCGCGCCCGCGCCACCCCTAAGGATGCCCATTTCCTTGTAGCTGATTACTGCTCACGGACTAAAAAAGTACAATCATAGTGCTCTCCGGCGCGGAACGCACTGTCCTCATTTGAATACAAACGCAATGCGCGTGCGCACACACCCTTAACTGTACACGAGTCATCCCACGCGCGATTCACGACTTTAAGCTCATTGCAGATCAGTCCGAATTCACTCGCAGGCGATCTACTACGTGCCCTCTTTTTGAAATCGAAAGAAGAGGGACTCTCGCATGCGAGAACGGGAGGGAGCTACTCCGAGGAGGACGGAGGACGTTAAGGGCATTCACCCCGTACCCCGTGGGTTGCGACTAGCGGCTCTACAAATGATGTACAAGCACATAGATGCCTTTCTCTATTTAGGTGCGCACGAGTTTCGAAATAGTGGCCGTGGAACTTTTTGTTGGGAGGTGGATCCTGTTTGGGTTGCGTCAGAGCATGGCGATAAGTTCGGCTATTGCCGCGAGAATGTCCGCTACAGGTGTGCGCCCGCGCTCCGATGAGCCCACCGCCGCCGCCGCCGCGCCGCGCGCCCCAACCTTTCCAATGACCATCTCCGTCGCGCAGTGCTGGCGACGACGGGACCAATGTTACATACTCGACATTCGGTAAACAATCGCGTGTTTGTTTACTTTTTAAATCAATTTGCATTTCCGGAGGTGCCGAGCCAGTCACGATTCCACGCCTCTATTAATTACTTCGAATAAAATTTGAGCTAGGATAGGAACATAGGTACATTTACCAACACGTGTTGGAGATCTAGGATGTCAGCTTCCTTTGAGACTCTGATAGTAACTGAAGGCTCATTCATTCGTTCAGACAATAATGAATCGTGTTCCTAACTGTACAGCCATAAACCACATGGTCGTTATTGCAATAGTGATTAGCTCCTAAAGTTGAATGTATTGGGGTTAATGAAGATTCTGAATGCTCGTGCGAAGGCTCTAAAGAGTCTGAGCTAGGCTTGGTTCTCGTAAAATAGTCTGTCTAATACTAAAACATGTTATTTAGTTTGTAGAGGTTCATTATTTCCGTGCATTTCAAAGGTTCATTATGCAAGATTACCGGTGACATGAAAAAAGTATTAATAGAATGCAGCTATGTTATGATTACAAAACATACCTTTTGTATCTAGAGTCAAAATTGTTGACCTTTGGGCTACTTATAGCATTGTAATCTGTAGTGATATCTTCAACGAATCTTTTCCCTTCTTTCAATTGTCAAAGCTCTGTTTTGTAAGAGCTATGCCTTTAATTGACAATGTTTATGAAAAACACTGTGCTTAGTAATTCCATGATGTTATTTAATTCTGGGTTTTTCATCATACAAATATTATAGATGTAAGAGTTCAGATTTGGGTAAAACTTGGACTAGTAGTCGATTAGTAAAAATCTGGACCATCAAAAAATCAACAAGACAATGGAAAAAGGCGTAGACGGAAGCTAGTAACAGAAAAAGTTAAAATCTCAATAACAGTACCGGGATTCCCATCACGACAATACTAGGACGGGTTCATTGTGAATGCATCCCGCTATTTGAAACTACCGCCCTGACTCCGCTCTCAGCAGTACGGTCTGCCTACTTCGAATGATAGATAGACGAAGAGGGGAAAAAGCTCAGGAATGTTTGAAATCGACGCCAACGTTTTTTGCAGATGGAAGGAGGTAAAGGCATTTCTTAATAGCTCTGCTTTACGTTGGAAATATCAGGCTTGTTTTTAAATCTTCTGTGATGTGTTCCTGAGCATCGTGACGTCTAGTCCAGTCAAAATAGACTAAAATTATGACTTCAGTTTGCATTAATTCCCAACAAGCTGGATTTTTGTGCAGGCCTTGAATACGTCATTACAAATGATATGTCAAAAGTCCCCATCGATCCCGCTTGTGCGTTGTTTTTTATTCGAGGTCAAAGGTGATGAATATGCATTTTTTGCGTATATCTCTGAAACAACGAAAGCTATTGAAAAGTGGTTCAGGCAAAGTTTGTGCATCGTAAAATTGTCTACAAAAATACCTCAACACTTTTCTTGTACAAAGCATCGCTTTCGAGATATAGTGACTTTGGACCGCAGGAAAATCGTCGAAGATGCTGCGTTTTTTTCTTTTCAGCCGTTTTATCTGCCTCATTGCCACAGAACAAACAGTATTTCTTGAAATTTAGTGAAAGGGGTGATGGATTCGATGGGTTAGTCCTCCTCCGAGGTAATGAATCGTCTTTTTGTTTCAAGAAATACGGTTCGTTCTATGGCAATGAAGCAGATAAAACGGCTGAAATGAAAAAAATGCAGCATTTTAGTAGATTTTCCTGCGGTCTAAAGTCACTATATCTCGAAAGCGATGCTTTGTAGAAGAAAAATGTTGGGATATTTTTGTAGACAATTTTACGATCTACAAACTTTGTCGGAACCATTTTTTGATAGCTTTCGTTGTTTCAGAGATATACGCAAAAAACGCAAATACCCAGGTTAAAGTCATAAATTTGCGTTTAAAAGTCATAAACGAGAGCTATCGAAAAATGGTTCCGACAAAGTTTGTAGATCCTAAAATTGTCTACAAAAATATCTCAAAACTTTTCTTCTACAAAGCATCGCTTTTGAGATATAGTGACTTTAGACCGCAGAAAAATCTACTAAAATGCTGCGTTTTTTTCATTTCAGCCGTTTTATCTGCTTCATTGCCATAGAACGAACCGTATTTCTTGAAACAAAAAGACGATTCATTACCTCGGAGGAGGACTAACCCATCGAACCCATCACCCCTTTCAGTAAATTTCAAGAAATACTGTTTGTTCTGTGGCAATGAAGCAGATAAAACGGCTGAAATTAAAAAAACGCAGCATCTTCGTCGATTTTCCTGCGGTCTAAAGTCACCATATCTCGAAAGCGATGCTTTGTACAAGAAAAGTGTTGAGGTATTTTTGTAGACAATTTTACGATGTACAAACTTTGCCTGAACCACTTTTCAATGGCTTTCGTTGTTTCAGAGATATACGCAAAAAATGCAAATTCATGACCTTTGACCTCGAATAAAAAACAACGCACAAGCGGGATCGATGGGGACTTTTGACATATCATTTGTAATGACGTATTCAAGGCCTGTACAAAAATCCAGCTTGTTGGGAATTAATGCAAGCTGGAATGTCTATTTTGACTGGACTAGTCACCACTGCGTAAGTATTTCAAAATGTTTTGAAAGGTACTGAAGTATGAAATCCAGGATAATCTTAGCTTTTTTGTTTGCTTTGTTGCATTGCAACCAACATGCATTTGCCGAAATTATAATGCTAATATATGTAAAGTATTTTTAATCCTTTCACCAATCATTTTATTGCCAAGGGTAAAAGATCAAACGTAAGCCTAAATATTATGCATGTAGTATAGGTATCTGTAGTTTACTAGTTATTGATCCGCGCCGCGCAGATAACTGGCTGCTGCCATGTCCTGGGGTGGGGGTGGTACCCCCTCGATCGAAGTATCGATAGTGCCCGCATACTCTAGCTGTTAATTATAACAGGGATGCGCCCCTACCTAGGCACAGTCGTTAGGTTTATGGAAATGAGCAATTTGCCAAACACCGAGTGTCTGTGTTTGAGATATTGTGGTTGCAATGTGTAAGCTGTGTCCTTGTGATTCTTGCCGATGAATTAGACTGCGGAGTGACCGGTAAGTGCATTCTGATTTTATCTCTGTAATAAAATAGAAACGCGTTTGTATATGAAACTTTATATTATTTTCTATTTATAGTATGCTCATTTGTGTGCTCATCTCATTTTCACTTAATCTCTCACAAAACTACAGACAAAATAAAAAATTTGTAAGTACACACTAAATCCGTAAAGAGGAGATCCGTTAAAAAACGAAGGTATGTTGGAGGCAAATGTGATAAGCATATCACAGAACTAATAACTGGTGACCACGAACCGGAAAGCGAAGAGTAAGAAAGCAGGATGGATCGATGACATTGATGGCGAGAAGTTGATTTATAGAGAAGACCCAAAAATCGTTTCTTCTGGAAGAATATGGGGAAGGCTATGTCCAGTAGACTTCCACAGCCATGTATGATGATGGTAACACAGTATCCATCACACACAAGTTCTTACAACACTTTCAACATGATATAAAATACTTAAATCCTCGAAAATAAATGTCCCTAATTATCGCATGTTTCTTCAAATAAACGTGAGTGGTGGTCAGTCGAAATAAAGAAACAAAACTGGAGAAAAATAACATCCCGGTCATCCCCCTTCGTCGGAGTCAAATGCACAGAATAAAGAATAATGCTACGCTACAGAAGTATCACTTCCACCCAAGTGGTGTGACTGACGGACGATTGCGATGCTGATGTTGAACAGCGTGCAAAACCAAGGGTCGCTGCCACCAAATATCAGTAATATTTGGCGCGCAAAAAATGTCTAATCTACACTAAAATTATAAAGAGGAAAGATTTTTCTGTATATGTTTGATATGAATAAACTTAAAAAATCATTCACCATTAGAAAGCTACACATAACATAGGTTATAATTATTGCTAAAAAAGATTAGGGATCCTTACTAAGACGTAACGTAACCTAATGCTTATAAATGACTGTATTTTTTGCAGGATGTTAGTATACTTAGCAGCAAACCAACTCAGTGCCAAATGTGCCAATATAAGCGCCACGTTTTCTTTTGAATAGAAAGTTACAGTTTTCTCGAGGCTGGTAGGATTTAATTTCATGTTATAGTGACATAGGCCTTGCAAAAGGTATAAAAAGAGCTCGTTCCCAGGAATGCCCGCGTCCCCTTCGAGGGAAGGGGCAGACAGACTCATCCCGTGAGAGATTTCCACCCGATGTTTAAAACTTATTTTGATTTTACTGTCGTTTTGCAGTGATATTATTTTCTTTTGGTATTAAAATGGTATACTTATTCACGAAAAAAACTTAAGACTATTACAGAATGTATGAAACACATAAGAAATAGTTGAACTATCTTTCAGACCGTTGCAATCGAGTTTTTTTTTCTTATTGGATTACCAGTCCTAAATTCAAATAATAAAAGACTTGCCCGAGTTTGTGAAATACTGGGTTTATTAGGATGATAATTATAGTTGTACCTATATTGTAGGTTTACCTATCATGTTATTGTAGATATGTATTGAAAAAAATCTATTAAATACTCGGATTTACTTATTTGACTTTGCTCTGTTTATTATTAGCTGATTTTACGTAAAATGCTGATATAAAATAGGTAAGTGTAGACAAAGTGCAGAGTAAGATGAAACAATTTGATCGATATAAATTCTACCTGTCTAAGTAAAGCAGAATCTGCGGTTAGAATCTATATTTGCATTCAGGAGTGGCATCAGACCGGATCGGAAGCATGAATGAACTCGGTCCCCATGTCGGTGTGTCACGTGACATATTATACTTATACAAGGGACAAATTATGGGTCAAAACATTTTTTGATATATCAAAAGACAGGTCCTGATAGGTAAAAAAAATTAAATCACGTTCAGTTTCTATAGCATCTCATCGGTATTCTGTGGCATTTCAGGTGGATTGATATGACTGATCTGAATTAAATCCTATTAATAAAAACGTCACAGTCACATTAGTCTATTAATAATGGCACAAAATACCGATGAGTTACTATAGAAATTAAACGTGATTTAAAACCAGGCAGTTTTTGAGAGGTATTGAAGTTAACCATTATCCTAGCC
Organism: Ecliptopera silaceata; assembly: GCA_932527185.1. Taxonomy (NCBI): domain Eukaryota; kingdom Metazoa; phylum Arthropoda; class Insecta; order Lepidoptera; family Geometridae; genus Ecliptopera; species Ecliptopera silaceata. Next base: position 4,866,002 of record OW052193.1, on the reverse strand, counting down.
TGCGAAAAGCCACTAAGAAAAGAAGAAGAAGAAGAAGAAATTAACCATTATGGATTACCTCGCGTAAAAAAACAAAAAAAGGGTTACGTTGCGTCAGCTGTAGAAAACGTAAAACTTAATCATTTATTTCATAGCTTTATTTTGTGGTTACGTGACAATATGTGGAAACAGGCACTTGTCGCCTAACACCACAAGCCGATAAGGGAAGGGGCTATACCGAGGGGAGTGTGTGGTTTTGTTTAGATATTAATAGTGATAAACATTGACACTCGTATCGAGTTTCCGTGGGGGCGTTGCGTTTAATCACTGAATTCTAACCATAAGTGTGGGTTAGATCGAAACTACGAGGATGAATCATCAGAATTCTCATTTGGTCTATAATATTTTCGTACGTTGGTTTTATTAAAAAAAAACATTAGTTTGTTAGTAGCACCTGGTTCAGTGGGAGTCCTGTACCATTAATAAATTGTTCTGTTCGAAAAAATATGAGCAATATCAGTGCCTTCAAACGGTGTGCAAAAACATTGCACGTATAACAATGTGTATTTTATTTTAGTAGCGGCGACTGACTGGCTTGCAAACTGTCACTTATGGAATTCAAACTACTGTATAATGTGGGCATGTACTAAATGCAGTGTTTGGACGTGCCTCTCACTACCCTCTATGTCTATGAGGTAGCCATTATGTACCAAAAGATTTTATTCAATGATTCTATTTCATTTCTTAACTAGGGTAACGTGTTTTTGCTGTTTCATGCTAAATACCACCCCACGTGATACTTTTAATTGCAGTTCAATAACTTATGAATCTTTACGTAGGTATTACATTGGATAAAAAAGTATAAGTAAACAAATTCAGCAATTTCGAAGGCCTTGCTGCTCCACTATTTGCAAATGCCTGCAATGCGATTTAAAAAGTTAGACTTTAACCTCCAATTTAAAAACTGATGAAAAAACTGTTTTACTGTCCTTGATTTCGATTGAATTTAATAAATATTTAAGTACAAGTTTTTTGAGGATCACTATGAAATAATTAACCTCTTTGATAGAAACAACCCCCATGATTCACCCTCGCGTGACGTTTAAATAAGTGGCAATTTAAAAAACAATTCGATGATTACAATAAAGTATTTCCCGGGATTAATAAGGTTCAAAATCGTTTGGTATTTTATAAAGTCCATTGTTCTTGGTACAGTTCAGTTCAATTTGAAGGATTGCGCGGGCGCTCCATGCGGGTGGGGTGGCGCTGCTCATGTTTTTATTTGAATGCTACCCGACGTAGGGTGCCTTTGTTTTTTTGTAAGGCTATTAGTATTTATAAAGGGCTTGGTTTAAGCCGATTTGAATTGCATGAATTTTAGTTTTAACTCTCACCGATGTGTGACGTACTATACTCGGGTGTCTTTCTCAGCTTTTGCGGTCTAGACTTCAAAGAGGTTTGTTTTCTATTTACATAGAAATATTTTTTACGTCACTGTCACCCAAACTTTCAATTATATGACTTCACTTTATGTACTGAAGTCAATGATTGAGTCAGTTCAAGTTTATAGTTACCAAGTTTGTACTAATGGGCAAAAACTGCAGCATTTTATAGATGATACGTTGTGCAGGGATTTAATTTTTTCAAAGAACGAAAAAACAACGTGTTGCACTCGGGGACTGCCGCGGTAAAGCTATTGCATAGCATTTGCTGGATTACGCATGCGCAGTGAATTTCGGATTCGGTCTCCATGCTCAAGGCCCGTGATAGAAGCTATCCAATAGCTTAAAAAGTATTCTTTGAATCACTGAAGTTTGACGATGTGCGTGCAAGGAAGCATTTTCAAATAAATACGTATTACAAAGTGCAAATTATGATTTTAAAACGTCACGCACTTGTTACTACCCTACCCTAACGTCCTGCGGACGAAACGTTTACCATGTTTTAAATATTTATATGAATCAAGGGTTCCTCCATGGGAGAGTGCACCCTTCTTGCTCCAGTGCCTTAACTCATGGAATTTAAGGAATATTGGGGTGCTTTATTAACATTCTGATTTAATTGCGGAAGTCAGCCCTAACCCCGGACCCTAAAATGCATTGATAAGCATTGAAATGTTGTTGGAAGAGGGCACTTGACGAAGGGTATTCGTGAACTTGAAACTATTGGAACGGTTTCATGTGTAGGTAATAAATTATCTGTCTTTACTTTAGACAATTAACCTAGAACTTTCTGCTGACATATCATACACGTAGGTCAGATCTGTACGTGTAGTCTTACAGTATTTTAGTAATTTTGAGATAAGCACCAATTTCAGTAATTAGCGCATTCTGCGATGGTGTATTTATTGCCCGTTAAGTCCGATCCAGTTAGTGACTGGGCCCTGCAGCAAAGTGAAGGCTTTTAAACGAAGTACGTCGCATTTGCATTCACAATTGTAATAAGCTTCACAAATTTCATTACTTTCCGTAAAAACCAGTCGGGCCCAGTCGGCTGGGCACGTACCTGAGAGGGTCGTTAGAAAGCAAAACAAAGAAATGGAGTCCTTGCCCTCCCGGAGTCCGGAGTAGCCCTTGGGTAGCTCACAAAGGGCTGTGATTGCGGCGGGTGGAGGTGTGGGTGCGGGGTGCGGGGGGAGGTGAATGACCTCGCCCCGGGGTGGCCGCCCCCTGCGTCCGCGCACGCTTGGGCGACGGTCTGTGACGTCCCTCATGCCTATAGCTGGTAGATTCATAAAATTATTTCATGGTCAGACAAATCTCGGAATAATTAATAATGGAATGGTCAGGTTCATGTCGATACAGATTTTAACAATGTTAATATGACATTTAAACTGTGGGAACCAAACTTAATGAAAAGTGGCATGCAGGAAGTATGAAGAAATTTGTTATTTGAACATTATTTTATTTCAAATATTAATAGATAGCTGATATCATCTTAGTCTGTTCGTTCATGCTGAATAATAATACTAAGTAAAATACTTACTGTGTCAATAATTAGAAAGATCAACCTACCATAGAGAGATTATACGTCAAATCACCTTTGACCAATGGTAAAGATATGTTAAGATCAAAATATAAGTATATTGTAGTTATGATTCGCACCATAATAATGGTTTACAGACTGAAATTTGAAAAGCTGGTAAAATGTGAAAATGAAAACATATTTTCCCATCAAAGGCAGGAACATTCTATCTGCGAAGTCCATTAGTTCAATCAGTGCATGCAAGGAGCGAGACGAACCCCACCTGTATGCCCCTCGCCGGAAGCAGGGGCTCTGCATCACAATCAAAAGTACCCTCTGGGATACCGATGCCGATGCTGGGGGCATGTTTAATGTCTATCTCTTTATTGATATACCATCGAACAAATCGTTTTTATGTCTTAGGGCCTCCGCAGACTGCAGACTTTTTATCGGCCGATAGGTCGGCTTCTTAATCAGTATGAAGATGTATGCAGATGCGCACATTACAGTGATTCAGTCTTCATACTGATTAAGAAGCCGACCAAACTATCGGCCGATAAAAAGTCTGCAGTCTGCGGGGATTCTTACGCGTACTTATGAATAACCTAAATTACCGGTCATTTACTTATTTTACTTACTTAGATCTCCGCATTTATTTACAGGATTAGTAAAACACCGATAAACACTGACATTGGCTAATTCATGGCAACCACGGAAAAGCCACAAATTAGGACAAAAACCAAAAATGACTTTACCACGAAGGCTTCTGAAGGAATAAGCGGTCAGTCAATTTGTCAGCAAGAACAAATATTATAACATATATGTAATTTAGAAAATCAAAAGAAATTATGTTTTCAAGCTAGGTACTTTGTAAAAATTCAGATGTTACAACATTGTTTAGATTTATATCTTTAACCATATATTTTTTTAAAACATAATATCCGATTTTATTGTATTCAAAAAAAAGTTCTCTATACTTTTCCCCCTCTTTGATGTTCTACCAGCAAACCCCATGAAATCCATTTGCCAATGGTCCGCGCTCCGCGTAATCATTCAAGTCTAGGGTAAGCGTCCGTTTCCGGTCCAATTATTCAGTTGGTGATTTTTGTAAACTATTTGTGAGGGTTCAACATCTGGAAAATTAAAATCAGTTTTTAATTCATACACTAAAACTAATTTTATTTACGGCGTTTCTCATAATGACTTTTACGCGCACAAATTACTATTAACAAACTGAAATTATGTAAGTTTACTTATTTTACAAACTAAAAGAGATTGTTTTAAGTATCTGCTGAGGTTAAGATGTTTATCAATTTATATTATTATACTCAGCCTTCTTACGATTACATACCGACAGAAAAGGGCGAATCATGACATTGCTATGAATGCAGGTAGTTTCTAAGGTCAGCCACGGATAAAGCATAGTCACCACCCTGCATTATCTTGGTAGGCACCTCAGATATCACGCGCGATGTCCTATACAGAACACTGGGTTGGGTTGTTACTTCGACATTTTTCAACGAGAGATTTCTTAGTTTTGCTGTGACTTTGCAGAGGGATAGTAGAGATTTCCATTCTATTATTTATTGTACAAAACTAATACAGAAAAAGAAACTGAAATAAATAACATGTACACAGACGAGCTTAACCCTAAAAAGAGTTCTCTTCCAGCAAACCTTTGGCGAAAGTGAGATGTGCATAAGAAAAGTAGAGGGGACTTTTTTTAAAGATTTTATTTGATTATTCTTTTAGATTCTCAGTAAGTATCTTATCTAGGACCGTTTGATACGCCATCGTCAAGCTTGAGTTTCCGTAAAGCATTATTAGCAGATAAATTAGCATTGATGAAAAAAACAACATATAATTACGTTAGCTGACAAAGACAGGGCGGATACAAAAACGCTATAAAATTATCATGTTGTGTCACTATGACCCTTATATCTATGGAGGTAGGAGGAAAATATGGTGGATTGTACAGTAGGATCGTAGGTACTTATCGTGCCGAGTAGCGGGCTGACCTTCTGATTATTGTAGGACACGTTCGCCCCTCGTGTCCTGCGCGATCTTCGCTCCACCGCTCTAAACAACGTGTTTCGCTACGTGCACTAAATGTAATGCTTAGAATTGATATTTGCAGCCAAAGATCTAATAATAACTAATAGCATTTTATACACAGCATTCTATAAAATTTAAATCAAGTAATTGTTCTGTATAAGTATAACTGACATTGGGTCAGTTATACAGAATTTTTGGTAGACGTAGGTGCATACTAAAAGTTACCTACATGTATTTTTGAAACTCGCTTAAGTACACATCGAAACGTGGGTCCAAATAAGGGGGTCCAAGTATTCATTTTTGATGTTTAGTAGGTGTGTTTTTCCTAAATTACAAGGGTATTAAAAATGTACCTAATAAAAGGTTTCAAGGAAGAAGCAAAATGAGCAAGAGGATTTTGACCATATTTTTAGGTATGATAATCAACTTGTACTCGTGAGTACAACAGTGATGAATTTGTTTGAGAGGCAAACAATTTCATTTAGCACGTAGAGGTCGTTTTTTACCCTGTTTAGAAACATTGCACGATTTTCACGGCTGCGGTATCAGCGAATGCAAACATGTTGGCTGTTGACCAAAATGATGTTGGTTCAGCTCCCGCTGACGTCACTTTGTTTCGCAATTATTTTGTAGAGTTCTTGTGTTTCAGACAATTGTCTGCAAAATCAAAAATCATCGTCAACAACCCGGTTCAGCCAAATTTTTTAGTAGATTAGATTAACTTTTTATTGTACACAAAGAAAAAAAACACATTACGACAATTTTGTACAATGGGCGGTCTTATCGCTAATATGGATAGATATGGAGAGGATAGACAAAAACAGAATAAATAAGGCTCATTTATCGTTTATCTGATTGCAACTGAACTTATTAAAATAGTTTTCTATGGATCCATATAGGTACTTAATATCTAGAAATATTTTTACATGGTCTTAATAGTAAGGTCTGATTTAAAAGCTCTGCTTTTCACTAAGTGCTTTAAATATAAAACAAATGATGGTCGCTCAAGTAGCAATATAGCTATAGGTTTTCGTTGGCTGCATTTGATCTTAGGGGGAATGTTATATCTACCTACCTACAGCCTGCTAAGTCAGTGGTTGTTAGTCGTCAGTCTTGCGGGGGTCAAGGCAAACCGGTGTTTTTTACAAACTGTTCTTTTGCATTAGACCCCGATCACTCTTGACTAAAAAAAGTTCGTCTTTATGTCCAGTTCTGAGGACACGATTTGTGTCGTTGTAAAAATATCAAATATTTTGGGACGAATGTTTGTTAATGAAAGTGATCTTTATAATTGAAGACAAAATTAGCAATTATGATCATATACCTAGTATTTATTATATGGGTGTATGACTCAGATATGCATAAAAGCTTATAAAATATTTTACTAACTAGTCAACTACCAATGCCTCATCCTAGATTTGGGGGTTGTCTGCCCAACATAGCACCAAAATATTGAGGATATAAAACAAAATCAAACATTTTCAGGATCCGCAGTAGGTACCTAACCTATCAATACTAAGTAGGTACTTGTGTTATATATTGCCTGCTAATAAATAGTAGGTAAGTAGGTATAGTTCTTATAGTCTAAGATCCGGCTGCAGGATTACTGCGCTCATCTGTTTTTTGCTGAAAACCAAATTTTTGTGTATATTTATAATTAGGAGAATATATATTTATCAGGTTGCCTAGCAAAATTTGGCCGCCAGTATGTTTAATTAAATTATTTTTAATTATTTTTTGGGAAAAATATCGTTCACTTGTTTTTTAAATCAAATAACGTCTACATCATGGCAATTAATATAAAGACTCGAAAAAATCAGCAACCCTTATTTGCGGGTAGATTTAATTAAGCAAACAATATGATAAAAAATGGAAAAAAACATAGCTTTAATTTGATATGCAATTAATAAATAAACGTTATGCACGTATAAATATATCGAAATCATACCTGTTTACACCTAGCTGCGAAGAGGTGCGGCCAAGTACGCAACGGCAACCGTGATTTTTTTGAATCTTCATATAAATTGCCATGATGTAGACGTTATTTTATTTAAAAAACAAGTGAACGATATTTTTACCCAAAAAACAAAAAAAAATAATTTAATTAGACATACTGGCGGCCAAATTTTGCTAGGCAACCTGATAAATATATATTCTCCTAATTATAAATATACATAAAAAATCGGTTTCCAGCAAAAAACAGATGAGCGTAGTAATCCTGCAGCCGGATCTCGTACTAAGTAGGCACATAAGTCAGTGGTATAGGTACCTATGTATTGACTATGTTTTGTTTTGAACTAACAGCCACATCGTCACGTATTTGCGATAAAAACACAATTCAACGCACAAAGGACGTATTGATCCTAGTTTCTAGTAAAACCTTTTTTTTATATATTCCTCTTTAGTTAAGAAATTAGGTTTAACTGGTAATATCAGTTATAACTTTTCAAAGTCATGTGTTACCATGATAGTGCGATGTCCTTCATCTAGCCGACCGGGTAATTTTCTCGACTACATCGCATGATGACATCAAGTACTTAGCAGTGTAAATTTTCCTGTGATCGTGTGTAGTGTACTCATTGTTAGGTATTGTGAGGCAGGGTGGAGGGGCAGGGGGAGGCGAGGGGCGAGGCACAGAGGGCGCGGCAGACGCGCACCCGCCGGGGCCTCTTGCCGCATGCGCCCGCGCAATCAATTTGCCCGCGATCTATGCTCGAGGGCGACTTTGACTCTCCGGGGGACTTTTCATTGTCGGTGACGTCACTGATTGAAATCTATTGCAGCCATAAGCAGGACGATTATAGCTGATGTTGTGTGACGTTGTACTGGCTCGGAAGCGTGATACTTAATTTTGCTTAATTAATTGCAGTGCGGCATGCCAGCAATTACACTATTTTTATTTTGGGTGGCAATTTTTTTCATTTTTCTATAGAAAATCTTTGGTAAATCTGATAGAGCGAAAGAAGCGAGTTAAAACCTTGTTCATGTCTTAAAGATCATCAGGATCATCTCATTCATTTATCATACGAGTAGGGTACTATTTACATGATTACATGTAGAAGTATTACAACGCCTCCGAAGGTAGGATAGTGAGGCTACCTACATTACTATCCGACTGTGTCTAAAAATTTACTTAGCGCATGTTTCCAATAAATTAAAATAAATTTGCATAGCCCCTTTCGTGGTTCTTATTGTATTTCCGTAATCACTAATGATTACACCAACATTAAAAAGCTATTTTGACGAGCAACATAGAGCAAAAAGAGGCTATAAAACGCGAGTTCGCCGCAATCGGCGCAGGTTGTGGACAGCTTCCAAAATGTCCGAGTACCGTGAAGCCCTTTCTCTAATTAAACATTCCTACTTTTACGATATGAACGACTGTAATACCTGCTGAGAAGTAGGAAATCTAACGGTGCAAAGAATGATGAGTGCAGCCACACGTGTGTGGGACGCGTTTGCGCAAGGCAGCTCCCAAAACTTGTGGTCTCGGGTGTCGATGGCCATTTGGACCAAATGCGAGATTTCGAATCGAAATGCAAGTCATTCTAGAAAAGCTTTGGGCTCACGTCAATTTACATTGCATGGATTGTACATAGTCTATGTCATGCTGTCTGAATTTTGTTTTTGATGGATTGTTTGTTGGTAACGCACGAGTTCGAAGAACCGTAGGACGCATACCTAGAAACGATAAATCTAAGTGATAATTTTATGCCTATAAGTACTATTTAATCTAATTCCTACAAAGTTTGAAAGGAATAGCTCCGATCTACCTGGATGGATGCCCTCGGTTCACCTGCGGCTGTGTCAGATACACGTGGATGAAACGCTTGCGCAACGCCGCCTGCGCTTTCCTTACGGTCACTACCCTTCACGCAGGGACAGTTACCAAGATTCTTTGGAGATTTTTCAATAGTTGATTGACTTTACTGTGGCGTTTGATTCGAATCGTACATTGATCTCCGTTCCATTCGTTTTGTACCTACCGATAGTTTATTATAGCGCGGACCACTAAAGTTATCTTTTAAATGGATTTAATTTAACTTACCAAAGGTTTTGTCTACGTAAGCATTTAGTACTTATTTTTTTGCTATTTAGCACTTCGTTCGAGTTTGAGTGTTTAAATCGAAATAATGTTTATTATACGTTTATTCACACTATTCACCACTTTTTGCACCTTTTAATATTTCCATAAATATAGGTGGGGTTTAAATGTGTTAAAGGTAAAAATGTTGTCGTATTTAGCTGTGAAATATTCAGATATTTGTTAAATCTGAAAAATTGGCTGGCTCGCATGAGTTTATCTTACAGTTGAGTCTTGTACACCATTACAACTTATGATATAGGTATAATATCTACTGCTGAATAATGTATTAGATTTTTGGTTATCGGATATTTTTTGGGTGGTGGTAAAAGTATGTGTCTAAACGACGTTATGTACCAAACGTGAAGGTCACGATTATCATACAATGGCAACGAACTGATAATTATGTCACGTCTTCCAAACGGACAGTATTATGCAACTTTATTACAATCTGTTTTTGTATATACAGCGACTGTCTTTTGAATTCGTTCTCTCGAAGTTTTGATCGTAAATAAATATAAAAGTTCTTTACAAAATTAAAAACTCATTAAGACAGACAGATTATTATTAACCTTACATGATTATAGGCTATTCAACAAAACGATGAACGTTTTATTTAATTTAGTCTTTAACAGATTCAAGTTCATTAAACTTCATTTGTTTCTACCTAATTAGAAAATCAATATCTACCACAGTTTTGCATAGCGAGACACTTATCTAAATCGGTGCCTATTAAATAGAATTTAAAACGATTATCTTACTAATTAACGATGCAGTCGTAGTAGTCAATATGCATAATTCAAAAACAGGTTTATTCTGAATGTTTCATGATGTTTACCTGTGTGAGTCTTCCGGGCAATAAGACGAATATTTTGTCCAAAAATCCAAATTATAAAATCACCGATATGCGTGTCGTGGTGGGTCGATGACCTCATGAGGAACCACCCTGATTTCACATTTTCCGTCTCACTCTTTCTAAGCTGAAGTGGCTACAGCCGCGCCGCTCGTTCAGTCCATTCTCACGTGTTGCGCGTGCGCGGCAATACCGAATGCTATCAAAAGTTCTATCCCTCTCTAGGAAACAGCAGTTTGACTTTGAGCACAGCCTTTGGCCGCGACATGCGTGGGCTTCAAGGTCTATTATTCTAAGGATTGAGACGGACAATCGTGTTATGTAACATTTTTATCACATTTAGGTACGCGGCAAGAGATCCGGTCCGTCAATGTACTTTGGATTTCAGTTGATTTTAATCAATTGTTTAGAAATAAGAAATTACAAAATAATTGTTCAGTAAAATAATAACGATACCACACTAGGTATAACTAATGTACAACAAGCGCATGTTTGTGTTATCATTACATCGTGGGTGCAAACTTAGTACCTTCATAAGTCATAACAAGTTAGCACTACGTTAAGAATATTTTTACAAAATAAATATCCAACTTAAGAGAAAGGCTATTAAAATATAATATTACACAACAAGTAAATAAAAAGCAAGCCTACCTTAGCTATTACAATAGCCCGGTCGGCAGTTCATTTCAATTATTTGACATCCAATGCAATGCAAAGTCTCATGCGTATCAGATCCCTTTTCTCGTAACCTCTCAGCGCAGTCTTTGCCGTTCACTTTAAACCGTGGAAAAGTAGAAAAGGCACACTTTTTTGTAACACCTGCCTGTCGCCCCATTCTTTTTAATTTATTTTGCCGCTCAGGCCGCTCTAGGCTCTGAGAACACATTAAATACCGCTAGTCTCGGTCGAATTTATCTCAGTTAATTTTCTATTCTTAGTTAAGTAATACAGTTCTGTTCACTTGGGTGTGACTATAAGGAAATAAGTTCAGTTTAACATTGCATTGTCGAACAAATTGTTCGGATGTTATGTAGTGCTTGTACAGACATTGATGCGTCACACACAGCTCAGTTGCTAGCACAGTTGCTAGTAATTCTGCCTTCCACGCTGTGGGTCGTGGGTTCGATTCCCACACAGAGCAAATGTTTGTGTGATGAACATAAATATTTGTTCTGTGTCTGGGTGTTACTATGTACTATGAAGAAGTATGTACTTACAAAATATATATATATAAGTATTCTATCAGCAATCTAGTTCCCATAGAAGCTTGACCTAGTTTGGGACTAGAATATGTATTTATTTATTATTGACATTGGTATCATTTTGTAGCGCGTTCAATTTAGATTTGCGGTTGATGCTACGGCGTAGCACTAATAGCTTATTTCACGATCAGCAAGTACTTACACTACTTATTATGCTAATAACTGTTCCAATTATGCGATTTAAATAATCTTACGATAATTTCTGCATACATAATACTTGCTTAATATAGATTAACGTATGTGGTGTGAACTCGGCATCTTTTGACAGCGTCAGCGTCACAGCTCAGTTGGTAGTAATTCTGCCTTCCGTGCGGTAAGTCGCGGGTTCGATCCCCACCGAGATCAAACATTTGTATGATGATATTTATTCTGTCTCGATTTTAATTATACTATGTAATGTATACAAATAAAAAAAAGACGTGTGGCACTCGGGGACTGCCGCGGTAAAGAAATTGCATAGCTTTTTCTGCTGGATTACGCATGCGCAGTGTTAGGTTATTTTCGTTAGGTATTTTCGTTACGGAATTTCTGGATTCGGTTGCCACGCTCAAGGCCCGCAATAGAACCTATGCAATAGCCTTAAAAAAGTTTAACATATTCTAACAGCAATGTCGATAAAAAGCCTGATGTGTGAAATTCGTGCATATTTATTTACAAATTTATTATCCAAAGGACTCAGATATACCTTCAAGTTCGTTTGACGATCTCATTATGTGATTCTCGGCGAAGCGCAGATTTGCGATAGGTAGTGTAGTCATGATAAATGAAGTAGGTAGCTCTTCAAGGCCTCACGTTGTGTTGTATGTAGTGATTGCGGCCGCGAGTAGGTATAGCTATACATACCTACGTATATTACTATCGGTATGGATGAAGTGGGTGTGTGGTTAGTGTACTTACATTGTGCAGGACTAAACATGAAAATTGGTTTTGATGCATACGAAGAATCATAAAAAACTATTTTTGAAGTGAAAACTTCTTTAGCGGCGCTGGGTGGGTAAAAACTTTCAAACTCGCGTCAGGGTCACGTGACGTCGAAAAAGCGTAAGATCTTATTTAATTTTTATACATTGCTCGTAAAACAAGAGACGACAAAAGAACACACTTGCGGTCACGCGACGTATGACTCAAACAATTAAATAGTGTTGTGGCGACATGACGTGACGATGACGTGGCGATGACGTGGCGACATGACGTGACGTGACGATGACGACGAAGCCAACGAAGACACAGACACATTCGCGCTTGCGCGATGACGTGACGATGACGACGAAGCCAACGAAGACACAGACACATTCGCGCGCGCGAATGTGTCTGTGTCTTCGTTGGCTTCGTCGTCATCGTCACGTCACGTCATGTCGCCACGTCATCGTCACGTCATGTCGCCACGTCATCGTCACGTGACGATGACGTGGCGACATGACGTGACGTGACGATGACATCGGCTTGCGAGCTTGCGCGAATGTGTCTGTGTCTTCGTTGGCTTCGTCGTTGTGTCACATTCGCGCAAGCGCGAATGTGACACAACGACATGACACAATCACAATGACACAGACAGTGTCTGTGTCAGTGTGTCTTCGTTGTCTTCGTCGTTGTGTCACATTCGCGCTTGCGCGAATGTGACACAATGACATGACACAATCACGACTGTGGTTATATTTTTGAAGTGAAAACTTAAAAGTGAAAACACAACGTTAATATTGAAGTTTTCACTTCTGCCGGCACTCCCGGAGTGCTAGCTTTTTTTTATTTATTTAACCTATTGTGTCCCACTGCAGGGCAAAGGTCTCCCCCAAACTCTTCCATTCATCTCGATCTCCTGCGTTAAAAAATAATTATGATAAAATATTGTTCATACATTTTTGACAAGTACCTAAAGGGGCGTCTAAACGGGCTATATTTTACGACAATTTGTGGCTGCAATACTGTGGCCGGCAACATTGCTACCAATACCAGCCACACTATGCAATATTTTAAGGATGGCCCGGCATTTATAGCCACATAATATTTAATGATATGTCAAAATGTTTTTTATGTGTAGCCAGCGTGTGGCCGAACGATCGCCTCGCAATCGAAAATACTGCAATATATCTGGGCCATCTATATTGTTGTTCTGTTTTACTGTATATGCGCGTCCCTTTCTCCCTGCGACGTGAAGTACTTTAAATTAAAGGGTTCTGAATCAAAGGCATACTATTGCAGCCATGTTGCAACATGTTGCCTACAATTGATTGCTCAGCTATAAAATGCACTAAAATGTTTTATTGATGGCTGGGCAATGTTTCCCAATAATTTCAGCCACAAATTGCCGTAAAATATAGCCCGTTTAGACGCCCCATAGAACTTTTTTAGTTGCTTATTGTGATACATACTTTCAAGGTAGAATAATGTTTTCAATAAATGTAATTATTTTTAAATTTGTGTTAAATTTTATCCTCTCTCAGTCCCACTGAAACTCAGCGCTATAGGAGACTCACCCCGTGTTATTATCTTTCCAGATCTATCTCAGTGTTATCGAAAAACCCTTCTTAACGCTGCAGTTAAAGTCCACTTTAACGATAAAACTCGGTTTTTTTATATTATCAAACACGGTCTAAGTCCATGGCCTACCTGATTTGATACGGCCAATCAGATCCGAGCATGGCCTACCTGTTTTGATACGACCAATCAGATCCGAGCATGGCCTACTTGATTGAAGCCGACCGTGTTTAAAGCAGGTAGACCATGCTCCAATTCAACTTTATTTTTCGTTAAATCTATCAAACGGTATGAAAATCGATTAAGTTACTTGTGTTCATTCACATAATGTGTCTGAACTCCCAAATATCATTATTTGTAATTGTTTTGCAATTATTTTCATAAAAATATTTCTATTTTGGTAGAATAGTAACCTGACCTTTGCTTATAATGACTGAAGAAAAGTGAAAAGCGCGGCAAACTCGCACTACCTAAAGCAGAAAAAAAAAAAAAAGGATTCCCGCCATCTTCAAGATGGCGGGAAGACGCTGTAAATAAAATAATAAAGAAAATAAATTAATTTAAGAGAAAAACATTTACTGTAACAAACTAACTTATGAGAAAAACATAACTGTGAAGTGAATGCATGAAATACTGAAGAAAACGGGTTAACATAGGAGAGAAACATAACGTACGAAAAATCTTGAGGATGGCGGGAAAAACATAACTGTAAAGTTGTAAAGTGAATGCATAAAATACTGAAGAAAACCAACTTACTCAAGAGAAAAACATAACTGTGAAGTGAATGCATGAAATATTGAAGAAAACAAATTAACTTATGAGAAAAACATAACGTACGAAATATAAGTGGACTTCCCGCCATCTTGGGGATGGCGGGAAAAACATAACTGTAAAGTGAATGCTTTATGATAGAAGTGTAAAGTGAACGGGAAGACGTTGTAAATAAAATAATAAAGAAAATAAACTAATTTAAGAGAAAAACATTTACGTAAGACTAGGCGGTATGGTTCTAAAACTTTAGCCTGCTCCGAAGAGCAAATAAAAATAAAAAAATAAAAAAAAAAGCAGAAAAAAATGTACAAAACGAATGTAAATCATGTGTAGAAATGATTTATTCGTGTAGCAATGTTGCATTACAAATTAAAACAAGTGATGAGAAAAGAAGGAAATATCTAAACATCAAAATTAGTGATAATGTGCTAGCGGCCGGAGATTCCCATTGTTGTGCTTTTTTTTCGCAATGGACATCATATCGCACGGCTTAATATTTGAACACACGGCTTGAACTGTGCTTATTCCTGATTTAATGTTTGTATCTAAAAGGTACGTGTACATACTTTCCTGAAAACAACTTCCAATAAATACCTACGGGTACCGATGCAGAGAAAAATCAGAAAATAAATAAAACGAGTGTTCGACTTAATTTTCTTGTATTTTTACTTATTTAGTTTCCTTGATAGGTAGGTGAGATCTTTATTTAATAATCATAAATGACGCCTAAAACTTTCAAAGATACCTACATTTAAAATGTTTTGATAGCATATAATATTAGGGACATTAAAATACAAATTCTTTCGAGGGTCATTTTACTGACAATTGTGAACCATGATCTACTGAAACCTTGCCTAGAACACGTTTTATAACAGCAGCGAGTAACAGTAGTTTGTCTGAAAACAAAGTCATTCTGATTTTAGTGGCAAAGCAAACACAAAAGTTGGTCTTAAATAAAAATGTTTTACATTTTGTAATAAAGATACGTACCTACTACAGAATGGAAAATAATGAAAAAGAAGTGATAATGGACGTAAAAGTAAGTACAAAGTACCTACTAATTTATACATATACCTATTTACCTTGTGTACACGGTACCTTTATAAAACCTAAATAAATAAAAAAAAAATGGTAGCACTCCGGGAGTGCCGGCAGAAGTGAAAACTTCAATATTAACGTTGTGTTTTCACTTTTAAGTTTTCACTTCAAAAATATAACCACAGTCGTCATAATGACAATGACAATCACAATGACACAGACACATTCGCGCAAGCGCGAATCGAACCCACAACCTTCCGCGTCGCAGGCGGACCATCGCCCACTGCGCCACATCGCCGCATCGTATTTTACTAGTCAAGCCCTTAATTTCATATCCACATAGAGGTAATTATGTAAAATTATGTGCTCCATAATTGCACATTTCATAAGATTTATTATTTTATAAAAATTGGTAACATTTTTATAAAATAATAAATAAAAATTAACGACATTTCACACATCACACTCTAGTCACAAACAAAGAACAGCTTATACTATGGGAACTAGATTTCTGATAGAATACTTATATATTTTTTTTGTAAATACGTAGGTACTTACATAGGATACATAGTAACATTCAGACACAGAACAAATATTTATGTTTATCACATTTGCTCTGGGTGGGAATCGAACACACGACCCACAGCATGGAAGGCAGAGCTAATACCATCTGAGCACTAAAGCCCTACGAAACAAAGAAAAGTATACAAAAAAAAACACCAACATTTTATTCCAAAAACTTTACTAAATTCTTTAGCGGTGCCAGTTCGACTCCCGACTCCCAAGCAACTCCATGCCTTCTCGGTCTTCCAAATCGAGCAGCACGATGTTCAGAAAATCCATTAGGTACCTATATATATATAAAGTAATATTGCAAGCAATAAAAACGAATAAAACTACAAAACAAAGACGACAAGATCACAAAATGTGCTTGCACACAGCGAGTTAAATTTTTTAGAAAATGATTGAAAAACAATGACCAATTCCACAAAAATTATATTTGGAAGTTCAGAAAAATATCTAATAAAATAGGTAATTCAATCAGAACATGAGTGACGAAATCGATTTTCATATCAAATGTTGACTTAAACCTACCTTAAACTAGGGGTCAGCTAGGTTTAACTAAAATGTAGGGTTAGACCACGGCGGTGGTTTATCGTTGGGCCGAACTATCATTCATAATATGAAAAAACCGAGATTTAGCTTAACACTGGAGTTAAGAGCCGAGTTTTGGTCCGGCGAGATTTAAGTGTGGTCTAACTTTAGTCCACGGTTTTGCTAGACTAGGTTTAAACCATAGTTTAGTTCCGGTTTCTTAATTAGGCCCACCGTGCCTATAGCTTATGCTGAGTGGTGACGCTTTTACACATCTTTTTTCGTATAATTTATTTGTAAATGTATTTTATATGCTGTAAATAAACGTTTTCTATTCTATTATATTCATATTTAAATTTACAGTGACATACACCTTCAAAATATCATTTAAAAAAGACAGTGAATTTCGATTCTTGATGTTATGTTGATCACTGATTTGGATACCACGGACAAAGGCCATTTATAAAAGAAGAAGAAGAAAACAGTGTTGTCAATTAGTGTCACCTTTAAAAATGTCAGCAGATGTTTGCTCGGAATTCTACATCATCATATTTAGGAAGGTACAAATTACGTAATAGGTTGCTTAATTTGCAAATGGAAACCCAAAGGGATTGTATAGGTATTATGCCTTAGTTATGCTTTAAGTAATAATGTAAAAACTTATTAGCAACGTACGACACAAAGTCTTACAGCAACATGAAACTTCGGTGAAAGTGGAACTAAGTAGGTATAGGTGCGTAATGAAGATGTAATGGCTCTTAAAATATCCTAAGTAATGGAGCCTAACGGAAACCTATATTATTCTAATAGATTTTCCAGAAAACAATCTAGTATTCGCACGCTGCGGGGTCATGGTTCATGCAGTTATTACAATCATTGATCTCAGATATAATGTTTATCTTTCAAAGTACATAACTGTTACGTGATGCACTTACTTACACACAATGCACAATTTTATTGTGTATGGAAATACACAGTTTTGTTTAAAGCAGGGGTCACTAATTAATTTCGCTCGGGGTCCGTTTTAAGAAATGAAATGAACACCGCGGTCCGCACATTTCATAAAAAAAAAACAATAGCACAAGGTAATTACGGAAATTACAAAAAGGTATTATTATTTACATATCAATGAGAAAAGTGACATTTTTTATTGTTGATTTATCTGCCTGAAGTTTGGAGTGGAATTGGTGCAAACTATTGATATTATGCTAGCCACACACCATCCTTCCTATCGTCCAATCGGCATGACGCTACTGATTGGATCAGTTAGAATTGACCGTGTGTGGGAGTGGATTGGCATGACAGTTAGAATGGATAGCAATTGGCAGTTCAATTCTTTTGGCTTGATCACATCGATTGGATACTGCCGATTGGACCGTGTGTGGCTGTGGGCGATTGGCAGTTCAGTTCGTAAGAAGGGCTTTGAAATTGAAAAAAGTAAAAATGCAGATCGACTAAACAAGGGGGGTTAATACCAGAATAATCCGAAATCCCCCCTTTTCGTCCCCCCTCTTAGGGTAATCGCTTCCAACTTTTTTTCCAGCAGTCCGATTGAGCTCAAATTAAAAAGCATTGTTATTTGTGCAATTTTCTATCCGAATCCGTCGAAAAAATTTTCAAAATCCGACATGAATCACGCTGTCAAAAGCAAAAAGCCATAATCGTCGTCAAGCCTGCAGTGTCATGCCGATTGGACGATAGATTGGACGATAGATTGGATCGTGTGTGGTGTATATGGACGTACTGCAGATTGGATCCAGCCTGCAGTGTCATGCCGATTGGACGATAGGAAGGATCGTCTGTGGCCACTATTACTCGTTACTTCGCCCTGAAATTTTCGAATTAACGTCAATAAAAATACTGCGTCGGATATATTTTTTCGGTCCGCATACAATGGGTCGGCGGTCCGCCATTTGGTGATCCCTGGTTTATAGTATCTCTAAGTAGGTATATAGGGTCAAGCATGACAAGTACCTATGTACCTACTTGTAAAGCTTTCTTATAAATTGAAGTGTAGTCTGGCCAAAATAAAATTGTATATTCCTCTTATCTTTTAGCTGTCTCTGTCGTTTATGTTCTTTGTTTTTTCGTCCGCTAAAAAATTGAAAAAACGAATACATAGAATACGACGTGTGGCACTCGGGGACTGCCACGGTAAAGCTATAGCATAGCATTTTTTGCTGATTTACGCATGCACAGTGTTAGGTTATTTTCGTTACGGAATTTCTGGATTCGGTCTCCACGCTCAAGGTCCGCTATAGAAGCTATGCAATAGCTTAAAAAATATTGATTTACCTATTATACCATAATCCATAGTAAAAAAAACGCTAGGTTTCAGTGAGGCCACGACTGGACAGTCAGTGTGTTATATTATTTTCTGAATAAGTAACATTAAATTACTTTTTTAACAACATAAGTAATGAATACCTTGAATGAAATGTACCTAAAAATTATTTTGAATGGAAATTAAATGTAAACATATTTATTCACAAACAAACTTACGACTATTACAGTATTTACAAAATGTACATAGACATATAAAATACATGAGAAACAGTTGAGCTATCTACAGACCGTTGCAAACGATCTATAGATTAGTTCAACTGATAAAAGTAAAGTAACATTTTACATAAGTAAACTGTTTGTTTGACCCGCAAAATATTACAAGTAGTCTGGTAGTGTCATGGCTCTTTGGGTTTGCCATATAACTACCATAGCGGATTGTAAGCGCCCCAAAATACCTAGGTATATTTTTATTAATGGATAGTTTATTCTAATAAACAGCTATTTACTTTCTTGTCTCTTTATTGCTCAACTCGATGAGAATCATAAAATCACAATTTCTCCTTCTAATTGTCAATTGAAATGAAATAAGCTTGTCCGATTACAAGCAATTAACCACAAGTTATGACGATATCTCAGGACTTTTTTTAGTAATTATCTTATATTATAATAATTATAGAAATCCTTGATACAATAAAACGCGAGGATAACTTCGGTCTTTTTTTACAATAGTGTACCTACCGTAATTCTGTCATTACCTAACAAAAAAAATATTTAAAAAAAACAATAGGAAAAGAACCAGCTTTCAAATTAGAAATAATTATCAAAATCGGTCTACTAGAAAATAAGTAATGAGGTAAACGTAATAATTAATGCGTTTAAATAAAATATTCTATTTAAGAACCTTCCTTGTTTTTGAGTAGCGGAGGCACTTGTTCGTATGTAGTAAGTTAGTAAGTTACCTAATAATACATAGCTGTAGTTTTTTCCCCAAACTTTCCAAAAAGGAACCCAAAAAACTTAAAATAAATTTTTATCAGTCAAGTATTACAAGAGGATTGTCCCACAATAACGCTATCTACACTAACATTACAAGTGAGTGTGTACGGAAACACCTATAATAACAGATTGTTTATCATGCAATCCGCCCCTGATGCTTAGTGGGAGCGATCCAAGTACTGACCTTGCGTGGGAGCTAGAAATCGGCCCCGTGCACTGACGCAATCCCAACTACTCGGCACCGATAGTACCTAGTACCTACTCTTACCTGTGCCTTCGTGATTACTTAACTTGTAATCTGAGTTCTGAGGGGTGAGCAATAAATGTGACTATCTTAAACTTGTATTTGATATACACAGCTCTGTTACTTAGCAATGTTCGACTGTAAAGTTGATGTTAACGCGCAGTGTATAACAAAAAGGTCATCGTTTCTATACGTTTGCGATTGTCACATTTATTCTTACTCACCTCACTTACAACCTACCTGTTTTTGGATAAGTAAGTACTTACCTTTATATTTAATTCTACTTTATTATTTCCCCAATTCATATCCCCGTTTCTAAAACAATCACTAATAATCTATCAATATTCATAATGAGAATCATTTTTGAGATCATCTAAATGGGTGAGGTGACTCAATAGTGTATTACTCAATATTTCTAATCATCGTAAATTCCGATATCTTGATATGTCATCTCAGCATATCAGGGACACCTGTCAAAGAGGAGCAGCCCGTTATCTTTGGCAAGGAGGGGCAATGCGATGTAGTGCTTTGACACAATTCGCTTCTAAGCACTAGCTAGAGTTTAGTTACTAGACGAAAAGAGGTTACAGCGCACTTTTTTTTTTCTTTTTTGGCTACTCTCTTCTTCTTCTTTTTTATGTGGCGTCTGCCCGTCAATACCACATCGACAGGAAATTCTGCCAATATCAAGTATTCACGTTTTTCGAATATAAATAGGCATGTATGATATTTTTGTCCTGAAATTTAACAGCATTTCATTTATACAATAGTGTAGAATTAGATGCTTGTTGGCCGTGTTTACAAATTATGGATTTTATAGCAAAGCAAAAATAATAGGATGCGGATAAAGTTGCTGGCGGAATGCAAGTATTTTATATGCACTGGAACCTTATCTCAGTATTCGAATTTGTCAGTCGATTTATGCAAATAATTTGTGAGATGTCTTCATGCTGTTGTGTGCGGACGAGATCATGAATAGGGCTGCGAGCAGCACACGGCCCACTGTTCCGTTACGGCGTTCATCTCTAATTCCATCTCACGAAAGCTCAAGTTTTGACGGTGAATCAATTAACCCTAAATAATTTCCGGTGCGCGACGACCGATAGGACGGTTATTTTTGGAGCTGCCACATATTGTGCAGGTGCATTACTTATTGTATTTTATAGGTTAAAAATACAGAGCTGTGAGAAAGACATCTTTTTCAAGACGCATTTGATTTCATAATGAAACTTGAGAAGATTGAAAAACAAAAGAGGGCGATTCAGAAGCAGACTCAGTAGTTACTCATTCAGTCGGTGTTACTACAGCAAGTTGGGTTTTCGGGTTCGAAGACAAGTAGGTCGATAAATTCACAGGTGAAAGTTAAATTACAAGGCACATATTTAAGTAAGTAGCATGAAAGGATACTCAGTATAAGTTAGTTTTTACGCAAGACCTGCTGGCAACACTAAAGGCTGAATCATAAACGGTAAGGTACTCTCGCGGCCCTTCTCAGAAATGGGAAGGTCCGAGTGGAGGAATCGGGTCGCACCACCGTGTGTCACACTTAGCGGGAATCAACATCAACTTGACACTTGCATTGCATCGCGCTGTGCATTGATAACCCGATGAAAGACTCAATATTTCGGTAGTACATATTTGAACATAGTAATTGCTTATTGGATTATCTTGTAAATCTATGAGAATATGTTGTAAGCATTCTTGTAAGTTTCGTTAATGCACGGATGAATAATTCTTAAGACTTCGAGAAAACATTGAAAATGAAGTCTATAACCTTTCTAGCTATCATGTTTTCTGAAAAATGACGTGGTTCAGCCCCTTTGGAGGCTTTGTGCGTTAGATCTATTGAGAACACACGAAGAGCGTCCGAATCGAGTCATTGAACCGAGACCCGACCGTTACCTGCACTGATTCTAGCAGGACGGCCCTTCTGCTACCACCTACAGCCTATGCAGGTACCTCTTCATTTCTATGAGGTTCGTTCAAAAATGCTGCGTGGGTCGACGAGTGCGCCTAAGTATCTTGTACGACACCATGTGTTACATTCTCTGAGTAAAAAGTGTACTTTGTGGGGATGACACCGAATATCCACTACGAGTAGGTACTTAGGTAGAAAATTACAACAGCCGGGCCTTTACAAAATAATAATAAATATAAGTAAATAAATATTCACGGACAATTCACACTGATGTGTGCTCTAGTCCCAAACTACGCAAAGGGAACTAAATTGCTCATAGAAATACATTTCTTTGTAAATACATACCTTCATAGAATACATAGTGACACCCAGACACAGAACAAATATTTATGCTCATAACACAAACATTTGCTCTGGGTGGGAATCGAACCCACGACCCACAGCAGCTACTACCAACTGAGCTGTGTGTGACGCCAATTCTCGTTCATCATTAGTATCAATATGCTCACAGCAGATATACGGCCTTTAGCTTTATGTAGGTACATAGTTATAAATATAGAAGGTATCTATACAAACGTATAATATAGGTAGTAGATAATCTTGTCTACAGGTTAACAAGTAGTTACCACAGATGAGTAAATCTGCAAAACCACTATTAAAGTCTACAGCTTCACTAGAAAGCCGAAGGATTTCTTTTTGTTCACATCGCAGCTTTTACCTACCTCTTGCGCAGTTAACAGTTACCACCGACCGTTCGCCGAGAGCCGTTACTGCAATTCTGCTTATCATTGAACACTCGAAACTATCAAAAGATAGAAAAAGCAAGCCAAATTATGACTAACAAACAACTCGATTTAAAGTCTATTGAAGACTGAAGTTAGTTTGGATCTAGACTTGCAGGTATCCAAGCGAAAGAGAAATGATATGTAGTATTTTATGACAACACATTCTGAAATTTTCTAGTATCATTTACTTATGAACTAAGTCCTAAGTAATCGTACTTCTATAGCGATTTTTCTCACTGAAACACAAAATAACGTTAATGTAGTTAGTATATTCATGCAATTAGATGGTTCGCGCTGTGTCGTCGCCTACAACTACATTTATCCTATGGATCGCAAAAAAACTTGAGGAAGTGTGTAAGCAAACATCATTGGTTGTATGTAACCTGTGTTGTTGTGTGAGTGCACTTTGCAGGGGAGGTCATGTAATAAGTGGTAATCTAATATGGCAATTGCCGATAGGTACATACCATAATACCATAAACTTGAAGCAATTGAAGACCTGGACGAACTTTGAAACAAAAATGTAGGTATCAATGACGACTTGACGACCGATATGGCGCGGTGGGCGAAGGTCCGCCTTCGACCAGGAGGTTGCGGGTTCGATTCCCGCCTTGGTACGATGTATGTACGATCTGCAAATATATATTCCGGGTGTTCTGGGTATTTTATTTGTATAATAAAAATATCTATCTATGTAGGTAATGTATTGTATTAAGTATGTCAGTCTTCTAGTACCCATAACACAAGCTCTGCTTAGCTTGGGGCTAGATGATGTTGTGTGGATTGTCCAGCATTATGTATTTATTTATTATTTATTTTATTTCTATAAATTTGGCTACAAGCGACTGTGAACTTGGCTAAGGAAGCTGAAATACATAAAAATGTTTGAAGCGAATAGTCTGACCTAAAACCTCCACGGCAAAATGCGGTACCTTTATTCCTCAGCATGTTTGTTATTAGGGGAAAGAGGGGAAAGTGTGTTGGCAAGCTTTTATGCAGGCTGAAACTGGGTCAGCCGGCTGTAAGGACTTCAGCTAACGCTGGCACGATGACCTAGGTCAGGTCACTGCTGAATTATGGCTCTCGCTCCACCAATCGATTTTACATCGCAGGTGAATCATTCGCGGCATCAAGCATGATGTTATAAACTAGTGACTACGTATTTCGCTTTGAACCTTTCAGAGCCTATAAATGAAACTTTTGTACTTACTGAAAACACTGCTTTATTGACAAGATTCAAAAAGACAACATTTTGATAGATGTTTTATACATAAAAAATATAATACCTACCAAATAGTAGGTATATTTACAGTATCTGAAGTTGTTACACAATATCGTTTTAAAGCATTTCAAAACCAATATATTATTAAAATGAATTTGCCCTCAAAGGTTTATTTTGAAGATCTCCTCATGTATTTGTCCGTGTTAACTGGTACTGCTCCGATATTATGATAACTTGTAGAAAAGCTTATTTTCGAACTTATAAAATATCTAGAATTTGCCTTTAACCAATCAAATCGTAATGAAATGATTCATCAAGACCGGATAATTTAATAGTTGTATAATGCGAAGTAACTTAATAGATAATAAATAATTAGACGCATGGTAATAACCTCTAATTAAAGCACTGATTATGACCTGACAGTTTGGCCGTGATCTGTTCCTTCATTATAATGACATCGACGCCGATTATTTTTTTATCTTAATTTTTGGTTTGTGGATTGGTTTGTTCATATCAGGAGTTATAAGGAACAACTTTTACTAAAAAAAACTTAACTACCTATTACTTTTCAGGGGAGAGGGGACCAGTTGTAAAAGATACTTAATTATTAGGTATGCTTTACTATATCTACTTAAGTTTTGTTATAGGTAACTTTATTATTACAAGCAGAACCAACTCTAATGAAATATAAATCGGAGAAATGTTATCGGCTTCCTCCGTTCCTGGGATTGTCTCACGGTGTTCTTGCTCCCAGGACGCCATCATCATTGCCATGTCCGTGTTTTCCACGATTCACTTTTGAAACTTTCTAACCCTGTGTCGGAGTGTAGCGGCATGGCAGGGAGGGGCGCGCGCGGGTGCCAGAGAGAGGGTACCGACCTCATTGCCCATTGCCACTCCTCCCGCCGAGGCGGTCAGGCCATTTTTATTAAAAACACTTCCGAGTAACAACAACGCGCGCGGATTTTTTTTTGTATCCTGAAACCTGCATTTATTTATTTTATAAAAACAAAAACAATGGAATAAAGTGGAACTGTTGGCTAAGTCGAACTCACATTCGAATGAACTTGGGAAACTTTGTGATTGCTGAAGTGGATTTCGGATTTTTAAAAACCTTCAAAATTAAAGTGCGCCCCGCGTTCTATTTTCCGTGTGGAATCGGGTGGGTTCGGTTGCGAAAAGTGGCGGCGCTCGGCTGTCATCGGCGGCAACCGCCGCGTGCGGGCACCCGTCCAACCCCGCCTGTGCCAAACAGAGACAGACTCACTGCTGACATGGCGACAACAAGAATGGATTGATGTTTTTCACGTGGAAAATTCATCCCTTCTTCTATCTATGCACAGGTATGTTGCATGATAATCTGTAAATATATACGTTGCTTACCACTTCAATGTTAATATTTATATTTATGTAAGCTTTAGATTTGCACAAAATTGGATAACTTTTTTAGGCTAGTAAAAAGAATAATAGTGACAGACAGGATCTGTCATATCAAACTCTTACCTATTACAATGTATGTTCGTTGGATTTTGTTTTTAAACACATTTTAAATTCATTTACTTATGGATATAAGTATAACCTCTAACTTACTTTTTTCTTATGACTGTGGGTTAGTAAATGCTATTTTATAGTAACATAAATAATAATTAACATAAGTATTTAAGATCCAGATGATCCTCAGTTATGGCTATTAAAAATTAAAAGTAAAGTTAAGACCAAGCCATGTCGTAGTTATTCTAGCTAAATAGATGTTAGGCGTAATATTTTATTGATTAAGGCATCTCTCGCTGAAAATCCTGGGATATTGATTCATAAATAGAATCTGAGAGAATACAATCTTAATAATAGCATCCTAGGAGAAATTCGGCGCGCCGCCGCCGCCGCCGCCACCGCCGCCACCGCTACTTCGCGCCACCACCGACTCGGCCGCGCATCACTATCTGTCGGGGGTGTTATTCCTGGACAAAATCAATAAAACACTAGCCATTAGAGGCAATGCAATACAAATCTAGGCAATCTATGTTCGATCATTATACGTATTAGGGTGCCATACCTACCCAACCTCATAGCACTATAATGAAATAATCCGCGACAGAACGGGGTTGCAAGCATCAACCAAATAATATGGTATAAATCAATATTTTGGCGTGCACCCTGCGCTGTAATCCAGTGCCGCCATTTCGATGATGACGGCGTATTTTTTGTGAGATATTCGAGTCGCGGAGCGAGCGAGTGCTCGCGCTCGGCGCGCGGGGTTGCGGGCTGCGGCCGTCAGTCGTCGGGTGAGCGGGGTGCGACGCAAACGCGGACTCGGACTATGGCGGAAGGGCTGTTCCTCATTCCCATAAAAGGGTCGAGTTGATTGTGGTGCAGATACGTGTGGTATGTTCCCTTGTTTGTGCAGTGATCTAATTATCCTCAAACCGTGTTTATCTCGTCGTATCGGCTGAATTAATGTGGATATCGGAGGTAATAATGCCATTGTGATGACGTAATGTAACGCGCTCGACTGGGTGCGTAGTAATAATTTGAGCGCCCGTTCGTTTGTACCGCGATAACGTTTGTGGTCAGCACAGCACCTGTGGATGTGGACAGAAATGTTCTTGTTTTTTGTTGCGTTTCAATTAATTCGAGATGTTTCTAATTGGAGTCTGATTGGAATCGATTCTAGAGATTTTTGATTGAGCGTGCGGAATATTTTGCTGTAGCTTTGTAAATGTTTAGTATTGGGTGGTTGAGACGGGTGTTGGTGGTTATGGCTGAGTCGTAGCGGTTGTTATGTCTAAATATTGTCCCCGCTGGTTACTGCAGTGCGCTCGCTCGCTGCACGGTCGGCCTCCTGTTTCGAGCGAGCCCGATCGTTGACGACGCTAGACGCTAGAGTCGCCCTCGATTTTTTAACCTTGAGGATTTGAGGATCGGATCCATTATTGAATGAAACTCGAAACATCTAAAGCTTTATGTAGTCTTTTCATTTGTTCTATAAAATATTGTTAAATAAGCGCTAATACATTTTAATCTGAATATAAACAGTTCAATATATTTTAATGATAATTTTTAATATCCATTTATGTAATTGGCTACGTACCTTTTAAAGTATTATTATGACAAATATTGCAGTTAAATATACTTGAGCGAATGCAATGTTTTATTTGCACTGAGGCAGTTTTTTGAAAGGTTATATGGAATCATAATACAATTCAAAATAAAATATAAGCTTTTTATCACGCACGTGGTACCTTACTACTATGTTGTATGTACATACAAATGTCCGAGTTTTTAAATAGTTTTATTTGTCAAAATCGCTTTAAAACCTGACTTAAACTTAGATTAAACCTCATTTTGTTATTGTCACTACCTACCTAGGTTATAGAAGCATTAATAACACTAGTACCTATAGGTATAACTGCTTGGATCGACTAGTAATGCAATAGTTTTAAGTTTATTGAATTTGCAGCGAAAACATATTAATTGATATACTTAATAAGAATCAGTCCTAATAAGATATTGACTAATATTTTATATTATTGCAGTTATAAAATATTAAGTTTTACCTAGCCCTATTATCCCTACTATAATAATCCTACTTTAAAGGATTTCAAATTAGATATTTGTCGTTTCATTAAACGTCAAATCTTGAAGTTGTATTTTCATAGCGGGAACCAAATTTTGTATAGTTTGTTTCAGTAGTACCTAGGTATTTTAAGAGCGATCTAAATCATAAAACATACTACCCAGCGCCATCTATCCACTGATAAAGTAAACAACACGTGGTTCGTCCAAATGTTTTTACAATAACTTTATTTAATTATTACATAATATGTGCTTTGTAATTTGTTCTATTATTTCGTACACTAAAGGTTTTATTCAATGATTTTAATTAATTTTTTTTTTTCATATTTATTTAACATAAACATAGTTATTATTAACAATTATGTTATCAATATTTATTATAATAATTCTTCACGGCTGCAGATAAATATTTTATTAGAGAATTAGTCCTCGGACTTTCGCGTGAATTCCTCCGTGAGGACCTACTAGCGTGACAGATCCACAGTTGCTCATAATCTTAACAATTTTAATCACACACTTTCTGTGAGCATCTGCTCATGATATATTATCACGATACCTAACAGAGAAATCTAGACTACCCCATGCACCTACCACTTTCGTTCTCATAATTTTTGTTTTCGCATTTTTAATAATTTACCAATTACAGTTATTTTTTTAGATTTATTTTCTGACTGGTGGTAGTTTTCATACCTATTTTCAAAATGTGTTTCATCTATTCCAGGTCCCCCTGCGCCCGTCACACAAACTGCAAGAAACACTATGAAACGTTTATAAATTAAGAAATGGCTTTTAAAAAGTAAACATTTTATTGTTGAAGATTGTTGTTAAAACGTTCATGGAACAGAGAGAATATCTATGTATACCCGCAACAATATATTATTGTTGGTTTATTAGAGTTTAATATCGGACTGGTAATTTATATCTTCCAAAGAAAGTAAAAAAGCGAAGATGGCCACGCAAAGATTTTGCCTCCGGTGGAACAACCACCAATCCAATATGCTGTCTGTGTTCGATCAGCTGTTGCACGCGGAGACGTTCACCGACGTCACCCTCGCCGTAGAGAACCAACTGCTGAAAGCGCACAAGATGGTTCTGTCGGCGTGCAGCCCGTACTTCCAAAGCCTCTTTGTAAATCACCAAGAGAAACATCCTATCGTCATATTGAAAGACGTTCCATTCGCAGACATGAAGAGCCTTCTAGATTTCATGTACAGAGGTGAAGTGAGTGTTGATCAAGAAAGGTTGACCGCTTTCCTTAAAGTGGCAGAGAGCTTAAAGATAAAAGGCCTCACCGAAGTTAACGAGGAGAAGTGCGACATCCCAGCGCTTACCAATTCGTTAATACAACAGCAGGGCAATGCCAGCGGGCACACGCCTCCGCCGCAGCTCCACAGAATACATCCGCAGTACATGCACCAGAAGCGACCGGCGTCCGGGATGCCCACGGGGGGAGCGCCTCCTAATTTACTAATGCCATTACTGGGTAATGCCCTGATGCAACCGAAGAGGAAGCGAGGTCGACCGAGAAAGCTCAGTGGGAGCTCGTGCGACGCATTAAATACCGCTGCTAGCCCCCCTGGAGAATTTGTCCCGGAGACTGCATCCCACGCCCCGAACCACCGACCCGCCGATCAGCTTATTCAAGGCTCCCCTGAAATGTTAGAAGTAAAAATGTCGATGGATGGATTCAACGCGGAGGATGGCGCCACTTCCGGCGGCGAGGAGGCGGGCGAGGCGCTGCTCATCGACGAGGGCGACGACGCGCAGGCGGCTGACGTGGCGATGGCCGGCAAGGACTCCGAATCAGCAGGTACGATCTTACAGCTCACATAACACGTGACATATCTTATACAGATTTACCGACATCACTTGCCAAATAATATGAAATTGTATAGACTGACAAACATAAAAAAAGTTGCAAGTTTCTCATGTAAATGAAAATTAAAAGCGGAGGTGGAACCCAAAGTGTATTTGATTTGCTTACCTTTTGTAAATACTATTAATCTTCCTTTCCGATTTTATCTAACATTGTTTACATAAATAAAAAAATCAAATTAAAAGGGAAAAGCTAATGGGATATAAGCTTTGATGTTAGGAATTTTCATTTATGAGTGAAAAAAGTGCAGTGTACTTTGAATAATATATTTATACATTTAAAGTTTATCAGAAGGGGTAAGTGATAATCTATTAAAATATTTTTGAAGTATTACAAAATAACAGATGCTTATTTCTTTCATAAAACGTCAATTTTAACTATTGCTTGCTTTTCTGCTTTCGGGGAGAGCTATTAGAGGAATGGCCAGGGGCGAACTCGGTGTGCTACTTGAAGTTTATTATTTATCTCTTTTTTTAAATTCTTCAATTTAAAATTACGTTCATAACGAATAAAATGAGAAACGGGTAAACAAACAAGGCTTATTCCCAATAGCTTTCCTTCGTTTAATAGCAATTGGAAATATTTCAGCGATTTTGCATCAAGTTATTGTCGCTCATATATTTTCAATTTAATATATTTTAAAAAATATAAATGATAAAAGCGTAACAAGTATTTCTAAATCATAGCTGAAATAAAAATATTTCAGATATTGAAAAAGCAGCTAAGGAAAACATGGGACAGAACTATCCGACAAACGGACCCACTCTCTCTGTTGAAAACGGATCCATTAAGCAGGAGCCCGCCGGCGACTCCAGCGACGCGTACAATGAGCCCGTGGAGTACAAGTACAACCCCGACAGAAGTCACGAAAACTCACTTGACGGATCCATCAAAGAGGCTGACGATAAAAACAGACTAGGTCGAAACTTAAAGCCAAAGAATAGTAAAAAACTACTTCCGCAAATGTCAAAAATAAGAGCTCGAAACTTATTCAACCAGCTTTCCGGTCTCTCGAACCTGAACCCCGCGCTTAATACGTTTGACAAGTTCCCCCCAGAAACAGTTCTGATGCCCGCGTTGGCGACACAGTTGTTTGCCGCTGAACTGGAGCAAAACAATATCAATCTATCGAATAATGAAGTCGCGGATCTGTCCCAAACTAACTGGGAGCATCGCATATTCCCCTCGCCTATAAGGAAAAATAATATGGGAAGCGTAGGGAACTACCACGAGGAAACAAACGAATCTGTCCGAGATTATTGTATCAAGGAGGGTGAAAACGTTTTCCGTTGTAAGATATGCGCAAGAGTTTACACTCATATAAGTAATTTCTGCCGGCACTATGTCACTTCCCACAAAAAAGACGTCAAAGTTTTCCCATGCCCGATTTGCTTCAAAGAATTCACTCGGAAAGATAATATGATCGCTCATCTTAAGATCATACACAAAAATCAACCCAATACAAATAATGGCGAACAGATGACAAAACAAGAATCTTAGTAACATCTCCCAATGTTTCAATGATATTTAATTAAATTCACGCGAAGATCTGATTAGAAAACATAGATAAAAGACATGAGTTTTGTCAAAAATCAAGATCATAGTAAATCATGGTTGAAAATTTTTCGAGCTCAGTTTATTTGAGATGTGATCACTTTGCTCTTGAAAATGACAGATCATTTACAGTCTTAAAAAAAACACATATATCACATAGCACATCTTAAAAAATAACCAAATTAGCGTAAGAGTTCGTAATTAAAGTTTTACCTAGTAATAAATAAGTAATGGTCCTGATACCTTTTTTGAATACATTTGAAAGGCACAGTGATCACTGGTCATAATGCATTCAAATAGAGCGTTATATCAATAAGTTTGTTGATATTGAACGATTTGAAATCGTTTGTTGTTAATATTTATTCAATTTATATATATTTATGTTCCATTGTTTCTCAGAGTGCTAACATCAAGATATTTTTAATATATTTTCTCTAACTTGTTATTTTGCACTTACTTGTTACTTAATTTTATTACTTACAAAATTTCAGGGTACAAAGTAATGACTCGTGGTGATGATTATTTCAAAAGTAAGTAGTTATACAATTGATGACTGTTATTTTGCAAATGTTACTCGCAATTCTCATTGAACTGAATTAATTAATTTAAGTTTAGTAGTTAATATGAGCAGTAGTATCAATGGCATAGTTTTTTCTTTATATTTCGTATTGATACGTCTAAAGGTATCTATTTAAACAATAATATTGATTGTTCTCAGCGAATATTTGTATCGTAGTTCCTCGAAGAGGCTACCACTTGGAGACTTGAACTAATTATGCCATTGATGTAGTAGAGTTCTAAAATGCATTTTCGTTAAACTTGCCTTATTAGTGATCTTAGTTGTAAATATTATATTGATTTGACTTCATTGAAGTAAAACTCAACACAGGCTATGATTTTATATTCTAGATTTGTTAAGAATTATTTTTAATAGTTATATTTATGTTGAAAGTTATTTGGTTGTAATTGTCGATATTCAGATACTTAATTACACTGTAAAGATCATATTTATTAAAATAGTGAGAGAAGCAATTTTAATTATAATGAATATCAAATGAAATATTTATATAGCTTAATTATACATCAAAAGTAGATAACTAGGTGTTAATGTCATTCAGTTCCTGACAACTCAGAGCCCCAAATCATGACGGCAGTTTATAATAATAATTAATTCCTATCATCGCAACTAACTAGGTGCATATTGTTTTCTTTTAAAGAGATAGATTTATTTATAAAAGAGGCATCTATTTATTTGTAGTTTGAAGTAGTGATAAATTTATTGTATAGTTCAGAGTATAAAAAAAAATATGTATTTAATCAGAGTTCGAGACCTGTATCAATGTTCAGATACATACATTACCTAGCAAATATTTGTGTAACTTTTCTTGCTAGGTATACTTAGTATACTTATTTAGTGTAGTTTAAGTATGTAAAGTCGACGCTCCGATACATCTTTACTAGATGCTGATTGTTAGTAGATGGAATGTGATATTCACTACAAAAAACTAT
The DNA here is from genome assembly GCA_932527185.1 of Ecliptopera silaceata. Lineage (NCBI taxonomy): Eukaryota > Metazoa > Arthropoda > Insecta > Lepidoptera > Geometridae > Ecliptopera > Ecliptopera silaceata. The sequence continues at coordinate 4,833,463 of OW052193.1, read as the reverse complement.
CTTTCTACTATTATTATTTCAATCCAATTACAACTAAAAGATTAAATTTAATTATAAAAGATGACATAAAAATGTAGGTATATTTGGAATGAAACAAGCGTTGTTTAAGTAAGTGATCTTGGCGAGGTGCTTTGAACGAAGTAAATAATTTATATAAAAAATGGAATCATGAGATGATTTGTAAATTCTATTTTAGTAGAAATCAAAATGCCTTAAAATGTAAATTAAGAAATGAAATTGTACTTATATAAAATTGTTAAAGTTAGAGGCAAAGTAGTCTTCCATATAAAAATAGCTAAAACGTCACATTCATTTTACTGTATTTATTACGTCAACTGATTTATTGAAATAAAAAGTAATACAAATTAATTCTTCAAAACAGATGATTCTTCAGTAATAAAAACCAAAATTTCCAATTAAATTGTATGTAGATCCACGGAACGCTTGCCTATTAGTGTGCCTTTACTTGTATAATAATAAGTTAAATATTTATCTACTTACTATTAGATTTTTAAGAAGTTTCAAAGATTTGATGTACCTATTTATTTTCATTATTCAGAGTTTACAATATTATCTAAAGAAGCTTCGTTAGTTGTTAGATATTTAGAAACATTTAGGCCCAAGTAGCTACTTAATTTAACTTGTTAAGTATAAGAACATCATCTCATGTTTCCCATTATGTTAAATTTAAAATCTTTGGCGTGTTAATTAAAGTCGAAAAACATTTTCAAGACGATTGAGTCTTGATAATCAATATTAAGACTGTTAAAAATTCTTAAATACGAATTTATAGTACCTACCTTTCATAATCTTTATATGAAATTTACCTTGGACGACGATAGGTACTTAAATGAAAAATATTAGATTTAAATATGGTGAGGCTATTATTTTGGGGAAATTCCTTATAATTAAAATAGTCAATTTAGACAGTGCCTAAACCCTTGAATACCTATTTCTACTTATAAATATACTAGTTAGAGCACTGATTTGTTTTGATCTTAAATTAGTAGTTATTATATTACCTTAATAGGTATTGATGTCAAAGTAAAAGTACTTTAACTTGACGTTTGATATAAATATGTATTTTTTTTTTAATATTTCATTGATTTAAATCAACTATAATTTCATATTTTTTATATTTATAATATCATTAATTGGTGCTAAATTAAACTTAGGAAAATTGTCGCATGTGATGAGGCATAAAATGGCGTAACCTACAAATTAATGAAATTGTTTTTTAGTGTTTATTTTTTTAAATGTATCAATCACTTTAATTTTTGCATTCGTTTTAGTATATTGTTACTTAAGCAAGAGTTTGTCAACATTATATTTGTACAGTCGAAACATATATTTGAATATATCTGTTAAAGATATATAAATTCCGAAAAATTTTAGTAATTCATAAATCATTAAAAACTCCCATTTTAATTTATTACATCAAAAAATTCTCATATTACTTACAATGACGAAACTATGTTATACCTACTCAAGAAATTAGATTGAAATAATTAAAATGTATAAAAAACAACGTAGAAAATCACGAAAGATTTAGAAAATAGATTTACTAACGCAATACTACAAACAATCTAATTATTTAAAGATATATTTTAAGTTTTAATATAAATATCAGCTCTCGTTAATTAAGTCGTGCTTGTAACAAACAGTTATTTTCATGATATTTCACTTGACACATAAAAATAATAGCAAGTAGCCAAATACTCTAAATACCTTTGAATATTTTGTTGATTGCACTTAGGCAATAGCAAATTTGAATGCAAAGAGTAATGTTTAGACAGTTTTAGAATTGAAGTTACACATTACGTCTAGCATTATTTATTGGTGAAGTAAAACATCGGTATACAGTAAGGCGTTAATTACTATTTTTAGAACCTTTAATGAAATAATAAAAGTTACAGCAAAAATAGAATATTTCATTAATTTATGATAATTTGTTATTTTAGTTTCTGTTAATGACCTTTTTTTATTTATTATTGTTTCGTTAAATGTTTTCTTTGATTCTATATATTACTTATATTATTTTGTTACTGTCTTATCTTAAGATTTTTTATCATTTGTCTTGTTGTAGTTTAAGTCCTGTTTTTATGTTCATGGTCTTGCCAATTCCAAGTAATACATCTTTTTATAAGATTAAAATGACCTTAATTTATTTAATTAGTGTGTCAGATATTATTCATAAATAGTGATTTATGCAACGACAGCGAATACTTACGATCCTAACAAATTTAAATTAATATTCAATAATATATTAGCAAAGTAACAACACGGGTTATTATACATAAAGAGTAGTTAAAAATTAGTTAATTATATTTATTTTATAGAAAATATGTTTGTTGATGGTGTGAACTTTCTAAACTACGTTAAATTGTTTATTTAATTTAGTCAAGAAGAGGAAATAAGGTATGTGGTTCTTCGATGTTTCTCTCACGTAGCAGGTGTTAGATTTATGTTTATGCTTTCTATGTTGCTCAATTTTGAAGCTCTGCAGATCGATGTATTGTTGATTCAGTACAAATTGTTGCCTTTAGGTTTATACCAGCTAAGTATATTGCTTGATTTCTGTTCGATTCAATGAGGCTGTACATGTTCCTTACTTACGATACCTACCTACTCTTAGTTTTATATCAAAGTTTTTTTTTCGGCTTGGTATTACATTTCATAAGCCAAATTCAATAGCTACAAATTAGTTTAATTTTAATATCTAATGGTTTTAAACGATTACAATATCAGTTTTAACCCACCTCATTATTGTTCTCTTGTTTTTTTTTTCATTTGTTAACTGAATCATTATTTTTATAGTTATTTACGTTTTATTTAAACTTGCCGAAATAGTTCCAAATGCAACCACTTGAGTCCTATTATATAATAGTAAAGTACTTCTTTTTTTTGTTTTTATTTTGTAATTTATTGCTTAATTATAATTTAATAGTTAATTGACGTAATGTTTGTAAGAAGTTTGACATTGATCCAGTTGACGGTCTGTCTAGATAAGATATTTAATAAACAAATCGAATAATATAAATTTCTTTTAAATAAATAGAGAAATATAATTTTTTCACTCATTTCTCTAAATCAGCTTGTGTGAAATAAACTCATGTACTTTTAAAAATAATTGTGTCCGTGTTGTTTTTGTGGGTTTTTAATTTACTGGTAGAAAATTGATCCTAATTTGATTAAAATCAATATAAATATGTACTGGTTGATTCTATCAAGTAAAATGCATCTCAATTAGAAATTTATTCCAAAACATTTTTTCTTTTATGTGTTTTTTATTTAGTTCTTTATTTTTTCAGGTTCAAGTTTATTATATCTGTAATAAAATGTAACATCAAAGATACATGGTGCTATATTTTAGTAATTGACACACATTTTATACAAAATTAATAAACTTGATCCTGAACCACTGTCACCTTACTTTGTTTTCAGTTTAATTATAGTTAATACATTTTGTCATTCGATTTGAACAAATAAAGGTTAATATTATAATTTATTTCTTTGTTTTTTTTTATTAAAATATACGTTTATACCCTATAGTTCTTTTTCATTTAATCACGCATTTTTTTAAATTTTCTATATATTTTTCATATTTTTGCAGCTTTAAATGTTATTTTATCTTAAATCAATATAAATATTTGTCTATACTTATCTATTATATTTTAATGTATGTAAAACTGATTCGTTACAGGACGTGGAACACCCGATTCAGATATCAAAGAAATAAAACACTCAGTATCTCCTTCGTTCTATAGCACTGGGAAAATAAGAGTGAACCCTGTGACCCAAGCATCCACTTCTAACGAGTACCAAATCGATTCTATAAACAACAATACTGTGCAAGGCAACCAACAAAGACCTGGATCAGCCAGGAGACGGATCAGAAGACGTGCGAATTCCGCATCCAACGATCCTGCTGAACAACTCACAGAAATGTCTGTCCGAGGCCTCAATCTATTCAGATACGCCTCGGTCAGTGAAGGGGTATACCAATGCACAGAATGCGCCAAGGAAAACATACAAAAAACATTCAAAAACAAGTATTCATTCCAAAGGCACGCATTTCTCTACCACGAAGGTCAACAGAGAAAAGTGTTTCCGTGCCCGGTGTGTTGCAAGGAGTTCTCTAGGCCCGACAAAATGAAAAATCACATGAAAACTACCCATGATTGCTATGTGCCAAAAGATTGTGTCTACCCGCCAAATGCGTTCTTTATAGGATTCGATGGTCAACTCCCGGGATTGAAGCTTGAAGCTATGGAATCCGGGTCTCCGCTGGGTGCGACGCCGGCGTATACTTCGCCGGACCCCACGCAAGTCTGAACTACGTCGGATCGTCTAAGTGCCAGCTTCAGATAACTTCCGTATTTTATATCTGCCTACAGAATGGGTATTAGTTTTACGTAGATACTTAAGTATATGAACATTTTATGAATGTGCCTTTTTAAAATGCCTAAATTTTTATCCAGTATGAGTGGATTAAAATTCCGTAAATATCATGTAAGATTTATTTTTATATAAAATTTTGATGTTGTAACGTTCTGATGTAAGTCATATTACTATGTATATTTCCAATGATTCTATTATGCATTTATATATTCGTATGTTTGATACATAGAATTCAATATCTATGTTATATTATACTTGTATAAAAGTATGGTTGTGCAAATATTAGACAATAATTTTACAATATTTTTAATAATCGAGGCCAGTTACTGCGTTTTAAAGTTTATAAATGAGAGTGCATCATAAGATGTGATCATAGCAAGAGTCTGAAAAGTGCCTTCCACGAGTAGATTGAATATTTAGCGAGAGATTCTCATCAACCTTTTAGAGCCTTTTTATTTCACCGCAAGATACCAACCAAAGACTGTATTAAAATATTATTTTGTCTCAGAGCAAGCCCATATATAAAATATGGAATAATACTAACGGCTGGTTTTCAAACCACGGTCCAACCAACTTTAAGTGTACTTAAGTATAAGTTCACACAATCAGTACCTAAGTATGATAGCCGTAGTAAGGTGCTTTAATCGAGAGTGTTTTTTTACCATTCTATAAAACTACAGATTTATTAGTACTATATTTTTAAATCCTAACTAAATTTCAAGTTATCAGCCGTTAGGTACACAAAGATATCGGGACACTCCTAACCTAAAATATATGTACCGCGTTTGACATATCGAATGTTTTTAATATTTTTTTCTTAGTTATGTTGTATATTTTATCTTTATCTATTCTAAATGTTAAATACTTTGGCGTAGTTTTATATGTTTAAAAAATGAGGGTAGTCTAGAGCGTGTTTCTACGAGACCTTCTTTAAAAATATAATAACAAGTTTATTTGATATGAATTTATATCGACATTATAGGAATCATTATAATAGTGCCATAGCACAATCATTAGATACTATATTCTGTGTAATTGTTTCAATCTTTATTACTTTGGTTAATATTATGTATTAACATATGTATCTTTGTTAAGAAATATATTAAGTTTTGTTCGAGTTTTAGGTAATTTTGAACACAATAACGAAATCAGCAGTTCTTCCATTGATAAGGAAAATAAATACCTACTTTAATAGTTTTTATTAAAATAATCTCTATGTTAAAATAATTAAGTAAAGAAGATTACTAATCTCCGTTAATTTAGTTATTGTTTTTTGGAAGAGAATGTATTATTTTTAGGAACAATTAGGTATATTTGTTTGATTTAAACATATTAATATAACATAATTTTTATATCTACTTAAATGTTATATTGGTTTATTTGTTTTATGATATTTAGCGCACAAGTTCTAAATAGTTTTAGCGTTAGTTTACTTAATTTAAATATTTGACCCCACTGTGTGTATAAGTTTAATTTTTATTGGTGTATTATTTGAATCATTATTGATTTAATGGCCACCCTCAAGGTATTAACAATTTTGCTGTGTGATTTTATTTATAAACTAGTAGGTTTGTCTGCGCCAGTCATTCGCACAATTATTTTCACAGTATATTTTAGTTCATAGTGTTACTATAGTTTGCACTTTTAACATATTTTTACTATATCAATACTTTTATTTGGTTGTTAAAGACTTATACATATAATATATGCATAACTGATGCGCAACATTTCCAAGCTTTTCAAACAAGTCGTTTATAATATATCTAACACATTTTAAAAAGTAATATGGTAGTAGCTCTGCCTTCCATGCTGATGGTCGATTCCCACCCAGAGCAAATGTTTATGTGATGAATATAAATATTTGTTCTGTGTCTGGGTGTTACTATGTATTCTATGTATATATTTACAAAAAAAATGTATATATATATAATTATTCTATCAGCAATCTAGTTCCCATAGTGCAAGCTCTGCATAGTTTGGGACTAGAGTGTGATGTGTGAAATATCCAAGAATATTTATATATTTATATGTGGCAGGTCAGTCGAATGGTTTTGTTTATACACCACACCTACCTGGTTGTTTAGTTGCAAAAAGTGCTTTATTTTTCTTTTTTTGTAGTATTTTTTTTGTGATATTAGCGCTAACTAAAGTTAGCAAGCATGTTCATTGTTGAGTTATTGTAATTCATACTTTTTACTTTTTTTTATATGCACAAGCTGCAAGGCAGCGCGAATTAAAACATTGGTAAAATGTGCCCATCTAAAAACATATGTAAGGAGTAGATTTATGGTAGGTTATATTATTAAAACTATATAAAAAAGAAATATAGTTTCATCTAACCATTAAAATTATTATAAATAAAGGCAGATATTCGATTACTTACTTATTTAAAAAAAACACGTTTTGATTTTTGTAATTTGATTTGGCGCGTGATTTCGTGCCTAGGCCCAGGATTTGTTTCAGTGAAGTATCTGAATTTTTGTATTCGAAATCAACAGATTTATAGTAAAGAGATATATATTTTTCCCAATTTGTTACGTTGCAAATCGTGATCACGGCACACTAAGGGCCCCCGCAGACTGCAGGCTTTTTATCGGCCGTTAGTTTGGTCGGCTTCTTAATCAGTATGGAGATGTATGCAGATGCGCACATTGCAGTGATTCAGTCTTCATACTGATTAGTGTTTAAGAAGCCGACCAAACTAACGGCCGATAAAAAGTCTGCAGTCTGCGGGGACTCTAAGACATAGGTAACACAAACAAACAACAACTCTATGTATCTTTTTACTATAAGTTATGATTGCGAAAATTTAAATAAATATGTATAGATGCATAGGCCTTTTCATGGGACTTTCATGACCTTTTCATAGGACCTTTCATGAACCATGCTAAATATTCTGATTAACTTGCAGTTGGTAGGTTGCAATTTAGTTATTATTTTGTAAGATGATTTTGTGTTGTAAATTAAATCTCACGGACATATTTGTAGTTAGAATACATTTTCATGTGCAATTGTGATTTTAAGTTTGTTGTTTTCTCTTTTGATTCTTATTTTAGAATCATTGTTTCTTCAAAAACTGTTTTTAAGTCGCGTTATTATAAACTTTTCTATTCTTTTTGAAATGTTTCTTCTGTATTCTGTATTAATAGTTTTGTAGTGCATAGCAATTTTATTATATTTTGTAGAGCTTAACGTGTTTTACATATTATATTATTTTAAGCTCAAAGATATCTTTCGATGTTTCGCACATTATTAGCGTATTCTAGATACTTTTTTGTTTTATAAATGGGCCATATAACAGTAAAATATTATATATTCCTATAAAATATATAGCAACATAGTTAAGACCGTTAGATATTCGATAGTTTAATAAATATTATAGGTATTGGCTAACAAATTATATTAACAGAACTACCACAGTTAAACTGATAGCTACTTATCTACTAAACTAACTTTGTATAAATATTTTCAATTTATCGTTGCAAATATAAAAGCTTTAACATAAAGTTCATGGAAACAAGACATGTTTTTTTTATTAGAGGTATGTATGTACCTATATAATTGTTTTTCCATATAGATCTTACCAACAAGTTTTGTGAAAATTATATAGGTGTCCACATTAAAATATATTGAAAATAAGTTAACAATTTTGTGTTTTATTCCAACCTTATTTTATTATATATTTTGAATCTAAGCACCATGTAAACACGGTGTTTACACGGTATATGTGTAAAAATACTGCAGATACTCTAATAGCAGATAAAAATACCTACACATTAAAATAATGAGTATTTTTTTTTATATACAAATGCATACAGGTACCTACCTAAGTAGTATCTGGTAAAGAGTATCTAGGTAATAATACCGTAATTTGTCACATTGTTTGCTAGCAATAGATAATAATATACACTCAAAGACTTCAGATTGTGATATCCAATTGATGCTGCTTGGTAAGTAAAATTCAGGCAATTACCTTACTTGTTTCATGCCATATTTGGGTTTCAAGCGGATTGCAAATATTACAATAGCAAACTTCGTTTCACAGCAGACGGTAGGTGCTAGAAAAGGTACGAAACTCAATATAATGACTAGCATCTATGCTAACCTAGCTTTACAAACAATAAAAAAAAACATTTCATTTTAATTCCATGTGATAACACTATGTAGATATAGGTAAAGCTTGAAATATCCTACTTAGCAAGTTTTGCTTAAAATTATTTTACTAAGTACAAATACTAAATATTCTTCCAAGAGTAGATAAGAAAGAAAAGTTCGGCTCATATCCCGATTCGGTTGGGGGCTAACAAAGCATCAACGTCTGTAACAGCTAAATTGGTTTTACGTTCCCATTATATCGTAATCCAGTATTTAGTTAAGTATCTAATAAAATTAATTTTAATGTTCCAGAATACCATTATTTTGATGACGATGCAGTTGGGATGCCTATCATAACTCTTGGAACCTCAGAGTCAGATGCAATAATAGTTGAAACTGGCACCCTGCCTGAAGACTTTTACTCCAGACTCCAGAGTGGTGATGTCAACATGTCAGAGCCGGTGGATATAGACACGAAAGCTTCACTCATAGTAAACTACATGAATGAATCAGAGCAAAATCTAGAGCAACCAGAACAAAGTGCAAAGACGTACAATACGATAACTAATGACGGACAAATAACGACAACAATCAAAAAAACTCAACCCGTCGAAGAATCGAATACTGAAACTTTAAAAGTTCGAAGCGATCTCCTAGAATTTTCTGCTAGAAATGATGGAAGTGTAAACTGTAAGATCTGCGGAAAGATATTTGCGAGCCGTCAGCATTGGTACAGGCATAAATACAGGGCCCATGTCGTCCAACCCGCCACTGATCCTGTGCCGCTGAATAAATGTGACAAATGTTTAGTCTACTTTAAAACCAGAAAAGGTATACATTCTCTATTCATATCAAATTCAAACAAACCAATCGGTCTAGACCGCAGTCTAGTCTTACTTTCTATTTCAGGATATCTCGGCCATATGTCCAGCAAACACAGCGAAACATTACAAGACGTCACTCCAGTGCTTAGAAACGAACAAGCTTCGACGTTATCACAGCTTCTAGAGACCAAGGTCAAACCGTCCACTTCTGGGAAACTGAAGCCGAAGGTGCCAGATCCAGAAGTTGCTAAACCAAAGACAGTTTTGCAAAACTATCAGGCTTTATCAGTGAAACCTATGCCTGGTCCGTCAAGGAGTTATCCAAAAACAAGGAATGTGGATAAAAAAAAGACAGCTCAAAATGCTGCTAAAGGTTAGTAAGGTAATAACATAACATTTTTTTATATTAATTTTACAACATATTTCTAATCAGTTAAGTCACATATAAATAATATCTCTTGCAATTTATGTGGACCTATCCCAGATCTTAGAATTTTATGCGCGGTTTTAACCGCGTATTTATTTTTTGTATGAAAAACGAAATACCTAAAAAATGTATAGATGGAGCATTACTAGAATCACTGCAATCATAATGTTCTCTTTTACAAACGTATTTTATTTTGTGTCCCTAAATGTTTCCTTTTTTTTTAAGTTCCGGACGAGGTCGACCCGAGAGATTACCAGAGGCGAGTGAAGGAAGAAACCTTTGTGATGGGCATCATTGAGAAAGTGCGTCGCCAATGTGCCACTGAGCCAGGAGTGGCGAGCAGACGAGGTTATCACAAGAAACCATACTCCTTGAGGACATAGAGTATTTGTGCCTAACTGGGTGTCAGTGTTATTTCCTAATTTGTGATAAACATCACTGAGAAAGTGCGTCGTCAATGTGCCACTGAGCCAGGAGTGGCGAGCAGACGAGGTTATCACAAGAAACCATACTCCTTGAGGACATAAAGTATTTGTGCCTAACCGAGTGTCAGCGTTATTTCCTAATTTGTGAAAAACATCATTGAGAAAGTGCGTCGCCAATGTGCCACAGAGCCAGGAGTGGCGAGCAGTCGAGGTTATCACAAGAAACCATACTCCTTGAGGACATAGAGTATTTGTGCCTAACCGAGTGTCAGCGTTATTTCCTAATTTATGATAAACATCATTGAGAAAGTGCGTCGCCAATGTGCCACAGAGCCAGGAGTGGCGAGCAGACGAGGTTATCACAAGAAACCATACTCCTTGAGGACATAGAGTATTTGTGCCTAACCGAATGTCAGCGTTATTTCCTAATTTATGATAAACATCATTGAGAAAGTGCGTCGCCAATGTGCCACAGAGCCAGGAGTGGCGAGCAGACAAGGTTATCACAAGAAACCATACCCCAGGACATAGAGTAGGTATTCATGCCCTGAGTGACAGTGTTATTTCCTAATTTGTGATAAACATCATTGAGAAAATGCAGTGAGGTACTAAACCAGGTTTCGGAAGCTGAGCAATTATCTCAAGGAACTTTATGGTTTTATCTGAAATTACCCAGTCGTTTAAGTTTATCAAACTACTTTCTCAAACATCCCATATAGTCTACTTTAGGATAGGTAACGCCGGGCTTAGGTAAATAAATAATACTTAAGATAAATGTAGGTACCTAATAGGCCCTGTAGTTTTAAAAAATTTCGTGTTCATTGATAATTTTATTGAATTATTAAAGTCGTGAATTTTATGTGATTTGGCCTAGTTAAACGGCCTACTGTTATTGTACTTGAGTGTCATATTTCGCAAAGTAGGTACTTACATTTTTATGCGATTTATTAGATAATGCACATTTTGTGCCAAATTGTATTACTTAATGTGCCAATATACATAATTAGATTACTAAATATTGTATTACTTATTCAATTACATAAGTATCAAATTAGTAATTTGAAATTAGCTTCCAAGAAATCCTTTTAATTGTTATTATTCGTAATATTTTGAACTCTCTCGATATTGTGTCATTACAAATATTTACTAAGTAAGTAAGTAATACCTATTTACCACTATGAAAATAATAAAGGTAAGTCTTATTGTGTAGATTACTGCAACGTACATACCTACGGTCTATCTTATAATAAGTTAGCGCAGACTTGAAGTATTGATTACCATACGTAATGATGACTTAAAGTCAACGCTAACTTTTTATAAGATAGGGGGCTAGTAGGTACCTACCTGCTTTAAAGTTTCTCTCAATGTCTAGATATTTAAATTCTACGAACTATGGTAAGAATAAAGGATATTACTTACATAGATGATTCAATGAATTGGTCCTTGCTGGTACTATATCTATATACAACCATCGACCGCAAAATTTACCCAAAAGAGCATTCAAAAGAAGAAAAAAAATATTAATATTAAAAAATAATTAAAAACTATATTTGCCAGTATGTAGGAAGTATATAGTAGTGTTACGGTCTATCTTATAAAAATTTAGCGCAGTCTTTGCGTTGATTATGATTACCATACGTACCATATTACCGTGATGACTTGAAGTCAACGCTAACTTTTATATAAGATAGGGGGTAAGAGATTAGTATATGTGTTTTAACATTATAAAATATAGATTTACACTAGGTACTTAATTGATTAATACCTATATTAAAAAAAACGAATTATGTCCTATCTTATGATGATATTTGCCAAAATGCGGGTGTATGAAATATTTTTATCATTTGTAACATTCCCTTTGTATAAATATTATTAATAAATTATTAAAATTACTTAATCTATGTTCCTAAGCATTTTAATGACGAACGAGAAATGAGACTGGATTGTAAACATCCCGTCTGTAAATAAAATAACAATTAAAACGAACGTTCTGTGTTTTGTTTTTCTTTTTCCTCAAAATTAAACTTTTTAGGTTGATGTTAGAAAAAATTGCTACTAAAATAGATTTTAAAATGTGATCCGAATTTGCGAATATTTGGTCGATTAATAATTATTATCGATCGCCATTTAGCTTACTTTTGAAATCGAGTTTGATCCCGTGTCTAAAGTCAAGAGAGTGCTTGTGTGCTGGATGCAAAGATTTAAATCGTTATTAATTTATACGATTTAAATCTTTGGCTGGATGTATTTGAGTTATGTATGTAGTCAGTTATTCATCCACACTCCGGATTTCTCGAGAGTTATTATTTTCCTTTCTTCATTATTTTACACAAGTGATTAGGTTCACACTGCCCATACGCTGCCGCATCGCAAAGGTTTAATGCGTCGCGTGTCGCGTCACAAGTTTGCAACACACATCTTACTTTTTTTTGTTGACATGACAGCTAACTGTAAACTGTCAATGTCAAGTTGATAAATAATCATTATTTCGTATGACAGAATTGTGACAATTTGTCTCAAAAGAACAAAATATATCAAGAAAAAACAATTTCTAAGCAAGGGTGTGTGTGCGTGTGTCTGAGCACGCGCATTTTTGAATGAATTTGATGGAATAGATTTCGCGGTATTTCAGTAAATGCAAGAAAACACAAACTCACATTATCGTTTCTCAAATCTTTACTTTTAAAATGCCGCAGATTTTTCAAGTTTTGAAGTGTTTCAAGTGTTCGGTTTTCCAGGTAATTTTTAGATAGCTAACTTGATTTTGTTTTGTTATATTTTAATGTGTTTTCGGGTAATAACAATCATGAGCTGCTTGACGTAACCTAAACTACCTACGTATTCTCCTTCTTCTATAGGTACCTATTTATTATTATACTACACAGTGTGTAGTATAATAATATGATAGGTGGCTAGGTGTAGTAGGTAGTCACCAATATTATTATCGTTTCATCCAATAGTTAGGGCTATAATATCAAAGTATAATTTTTGTATGCAGGTACATCAGGCAAAGAAATCAAATAAATGGCAATGCAAGTTGTGTGGTGAAAAACAATCCATTAAAAGACATTACGGGCTTGGAACAGGCAAAGAATGCCGACTGCATGTACAGAAACTAAACAGTGTAAGAGGAGAAGTAAACGAAATGAATGAAACAGCTACACTTAATGAAAGCAGCGACGAAGAGCTGTCAGAGAAAATTGAAACAAATGTTCACGATATTAAAGATAATCTTAAAAGTAAATGGTCAGAATTTGTAGATATTAAAACAGTTGAAGTACCTGAACCAGAAGAACCACAATGCTTTGGGAATGCTGAAGTAGTTTTAGAAATTCCAACTAAACGGCGCAAATTTACTAAGCCCCAAGCTAAAAAAAGCGTTATAGCTATAGATAATAATGCTCGTAGAACTGATTTGTGTAGTATCCAACAGTCGTATGAATCTCCACTAAATAATACTGAAAATAGCTTACCTATAGATAAGAAAAATATTCAATCAAATGAAGTTAGTAGACAAACAGAATTCAAGCCTAAAACTAAACCTAATGTTGAAACTTTTGTTCCACACAAAATTGATAAGGGTTCAAAATGGGCACAGTTTGCTGATGAACTAGACGAAGAACATAATATTGATGATGATGATATATCTCCGCATTGCAGTTTATCTGCTACAAATTACGCTGATTCACCAAAAGCTGATGAACGTCTTAATACACTCAAAAGTAATGATAAAGAACCTGATCGAAACATCGTTTTTGGTGCTGATGAAGATGTGCCAAAAAATATATTTTCACTATGCGATGAAAACGAAATTGATGATGTATTAGACATTTAGGGGTTTGCTTAATAAAAAAACGATAATTGTTTTCAATGGTTTACTTATTCAATCAATACACATTATCATCACAATGGCAACATTTTAATATCACTTTTATTAATGTCTACCAGATATAAAGTGAAACTACAGACGTGTTACAATAACATCTACAACAAACTTCCAATACGATTATACAATGTTGATAATTACAACATTAGAACAATATTAAAGCTTAGTAGGTAGTAGAGTAGGTAGTAGTCTAGTCTAGGTAATAGAGAAGACAATCAAGAAGATACTAATGTATTCAAGTAAAGATTTCTAAGGATGTATTTTAGAGTATGTACCGACATTTAAAAGCTTGATACTGTTTAAAAATGTAATACCGTAGAATACTAATTCTACTACGTTAGACGCAAACTTAACTGGAAATAAAAATAACTTGGAAGATTTACGATCTGAATTTGGGTTTTATGACCGAATGCTCCGCTCAGAACTGCGTCTGATAGAAATGGCATCGCGCCAGAAAGGTTATCATGGAGTTAAAACATACCTCCAAAGCCACTTTTTAGTAGTAGATAATCACACATTCCTACCGTGTTCTCTTCATGTACTTAAAGGTCACGAAGGCAGTGTTCGTTTCAAATATAATATATACTTCAAAATTAGATGAACATTTTAAGATGCAAAACAGGCGGTAATACTTACTACTATAGTTAACATTATAATCAGTAAATACATTTAGGAAGCCCTACAAGATTCGATGTAGTGTATTAGAATATACATGATTCAAAACGATTACATTTTACCTACGGTGTATAGATTAACTTCTAGATACAAGACACAAGTTTGTATGCAAATGTTAGTTACCGAAAATGGTAAAACCCCGTCTGCTTTTGGTGGGCTCGATAAGAGCAGAATGATTTAGCACAAAATTGTTCCATCTCATTTTCGGGACTAGAATGACATCATGTGACGTCGGCGATGGAGCTCTCTTGCTCTGGCATATCTACGCCCATAGCTGTTCCATCGCCAAGGCCTGAAAAAATAAAATACATAATATCAGTTTTTTATACACATCCTGTCCAATGCCATTGTTAGGTCTAAGCTTTCTTCACCATTTTACCTACTGTTGCAACTCGGACATCACAAGGCACGGCATTGAGTCCTAATTTTTGAAGTGAAAACTTCTTTAGCGGCGCTGGGTGGGTAAAAACTTTCAAACTCGCGTCAGGGTCACGTGACGTCGAAAAAGCGTAAGATCTTATTTAATTTTTATACATTGCTCGTAAAACAAGAGACGACAAAAGAACACACTTGCGGTCACGCGACGTATGACTCAAACAATTAAATAGTGTTGTGGCGACATCGTACAAGGCGAGTACAAGGCGCTGCCAACACGCGGTGCGGTGCGGAGCGCGGGGGCGGAGGACCGAGGAGCGGCACTCGCGCGCCGGCAGCCGACAGACGCTCTGAGCACCCTCGCACGGGAAACACGTATCGCTCGCCGCGCGCGCATAACCAGATAGACGCTATTATATCGTACGAATCGTTTCGCCTAACTTGTATTTAACTGTATCGCTTCCATCTTATTGAAGTGAAAACTCAGTCAGGGTCACGTGACTCGTGACGTTCATCGAACGTGACGTTCATCATTCGTTGTCTTCGTCGTTGTGTCAATGTCAATGACATGACACAATCACAATGACACAGACACATTCGCGCTTGCGCGAATGTGTCTGTGTCAGTGTGTCTTCGTTGTCTTCGTCGTTGTGATTGTCATTGTCATTGTCGTTGTGTCGACATGACACAATCACACTGACACAGACTTATTCGCGCTTGCGCGAATGTGTCTGTGTCAGTGTGTCTTCGTTGTCTTCGTCGTTGTGTCACATTCGCGCTTGCGCGAATGTGACACAATGACATGACACAATCACAATGACACAGACACATTCGCGCTTGCGCGAATGTGTCTGTGTCATTGTGATTGTCATTGTCATTATGACGACTGTGGTTATATTTTTGAAGTGAAAACTTAAAAGTGAAAACACAGACACATTCGCGCTTGCGCGAATGTGTCGTTACACAATGACATGACACAATCACAATGACACAGACACATTCGCGCTTGCGCGAATGTGTCTGTGTCATTGTGATTGTCATTGTCATTATGACGACTGTGGTTATATTTTTGAAGTGAAAACTTAAAAGCGAAAATGAACAATCACAATGACACAGACACATTCGCGCTTGCGCGAATGTTTCTGTGTCATTGTCATTGTCATTGTCATTGTCATTGTCTTCGTCGTTGTGTCACATTCGCGCTTGCGCGAATGTGACACAATGACATGACACAATCACAATGACACAGACACATTCGCGCTTGCGCGAATGTGTCTGTGTCATTGTGATTGTCATTGTCATTATGACGACTGTGGTTATATTTTTGAAGTGAAAACTTAAAAGTGAAAACACAGACACATTCGCGCTTGCGCGAATGTGTCATTGTCATTGTCATTGTCGTTGTGTCGACATGACACAATCACACTGACACAGACACATTCGCGCTTGCGCGAATGTGTCTGTGTCAGTGTGTCTTCGTTGTCTTCGTCGTTGTGTCACATTCGCGCTTGCGCGAATGTTACACAATGACATGACACAATCACAATGACACAGACACATTCGCGCTTGCGCGAATGTGTCTGTGTCATTGTGATTGTCATTGTCATTATGACGACTGTGGTTATATTTTTGAAGTGAAAACTTAAAAGTGAAAACACATTCGCGCTTGCGCGAATGTGTCTGTGTCATTGTGATTGTCATTGTCATTATGACGACTGTGGTTATATTTTTGAAGTGAAAACTTAAAAGTGAAAACACAACGTTAATATTGAAGTTTTCACTTCTGCCGGCACTCCCGGAGTGCTACCATTTTTTTTTTTTTACTTTACTAGCGGCTTTGCACGGATGGATATTAGGTTAAGTAACTAAAGTAAAGATCCCTAATCTTCTCTACCAATAAATATGTCTATGTTACTAAGGGTGAATGTCTCTTTCTAATGGTGAAAGAATTTGAAATCGGCTCAATAGTTTTTAACTTTATTCATACAATCACACACACAGAAATACAAATCTCTTTATAATATTAGTGTAGGTGCCAAAGAAGAACAACTTACCTCTCATTGTAGTTTGTATAGTCGCCTCTAATCATGTGTTCATTGTCAAAACGTCCGTTCAATATGTCCTCGTGGCCAGCTGAAACACAATACTATAATTAGCACTATATTGCCAAAATACCTAGAAGAATGTAGAGTTACCAAGCATAAAGTAACTAAAACGTGAAATGTCATTATCATTGAGAATTCCTTACTTTTAGCAATGCAATAATCTCTTATTGTATATATCTAACACGGATAGATTAACAATATAATAATATGTCTAGTCGAAGCGACGCGTGACCCGAGGGCTGGTGAGTATCTGGCCCAACGTATCAGCATTGCTATTCAGCGCGGCAATGCAGCCAGTGTCTTGGGTACGCTTCCGATTGGTACTGATTTGGATCAGTTGAGCTATCTGTAGATCGTTTGCAACGGTCTGTAGATAGCTCAACTGTTTCTTATGTATTTTATATGACTATGTACATTTTGTAAATACTGTATAGTCGTAAGTTTATTAATTGTTTGTGAATAAAGTCTATCTACAATATAATGATATTTATACAAAAACTAACATACCATGTGGATTTGAATGTGCGTATCGCCGACAAGTCTGTCCACGACAGCCGAGAAGTTGCTGCAGCTGGTTATGGTAGTAATCTTTTTCTTGTTGCATCAAATATTTATATCTGTTCTGTGTTTCAAATGGATCTGTCAAATAAAACATAGTTTGATTTACAAGTATAGACAGTTTTGGATACGGCCTTTACGCAAAGGAAAGTCTAAGCCATTTCTGATGTATAAAATATAACGTAGATTCAATCAATTTCACTACATCCTGAGGTACTATTAAAACATACGAAAGAAGACATCAGTCTGACTCAAGTGACGACGAATGACGACTTACCAATCCTCAAGTTGTAGTAAGTGACAAGGCCGGTGATGAATTCGCAGTACAGAATGTTATGTGTCGCATTGATGGTCCTAACGCAGTTGTATGTGTTGTTTGAAGTGCTCATGCAGAAACAGAACGGGCCGGCAGTCCAGAACGGAGCGGTCCGCCAGTGGTCATTGTCGTGACGGTAGCAATTCATTCGCTCAGACTCGCAGAGTTTCTCAAGTTCTGCCTAAAATCAAGATGGATATTAAAACGGCGATTGACGATTATAGTTTTAAAGTACTTTATATTTCGACATCCATCCATCCACCGGTTCTATTCGCAATATGAATTTAAAGGACTTACACAAATATCTTTAAAAACATCACTAACAGGTGCAATAAGTTATTGATATTTGCAAAATTGCTATAAATACGTACCCTTTTTTTTGCCTTCCGTAATTTCTTTCGCAATAATAACGCTTTGCGTTTTCTCTGTTCCTCTCTTACTTTCTGGGCTGCTTCAAAAATGCTGTGGCCGGCTCCTTTTGTTCTTCTGTTAAAAGAAACATTTATAATAAATAAAATAAGATTACAAACCAGTTCATAGAGACATTTAGGTATTTTATATAAACTAACCTGCCTTCTTCACAATAACACACGTGTTTATCTTCATTCTGGATGTATAAAGGATGAAGTCTTCTCTGGAATACATCAAGTGGTTTGTTAAAGATCCCCAAGTCTTTAGAAACTACTTTATTGGGATTCCTTTGTTCGTATTCTGAAGCATCAAGCCTAGCTGGTCCTAATAATGTGGGATGCGATGTAGTTTCATTAAATGCTATTTGAAGAATTGGTTTTACTGTCGTTGGCTGTTCAGTACTAGTCTTATGTATTTCTCTCTCAGTTGTTATTAATTTATCAATGGCCGCGGTATATAGATTTGCCCTTTTAGATAAATCTTCAGTCGTCAGTTCTGCGGTTGTAGTTTCAACTTCAACCTTTGTTGTACTTGAAGCTGTTTTCACAACCTCGGTAATAGGATCAGCAGTAGAACTTTGTTCTACGTTAAAAATTGTATTTTTGTCTGGGATGTTGGTGTGATCTAAATAATTCCTATCCAAAACAATTGTTGTGACCTGTGGTTTTGGTAGTTCAGAGTCGAATGTAACGTTAACTACATCATTTGATATATTTGATGTAAAAACATCAGTTTTAGTTACATTTTTGAGTTGCATATCAAATACGTCTTCTTTGGTTTTAGCATTTACAGTAGGTATTGCGTATTCATTGAATTGTCTTATCCTTTTGTCTATTATCGTACTGTTTCTGTGCTTGGATTTTACTTTGTGTATTCTGCTTTTCCGAAGATGTTCTTTTGTTACGTTATGGTCATGTGGAATACTTTTATTAAAAAGGTGATTAGTGATTAAAGCAGGGTTTACTGTTTGAGTTTCTATGACAGGCTTGGAAGTTTTCAAATGCCTTTTGATTTCTTTCAAATCTTCCAGTTTCGTTCGTAATTCTCTAATCTGATCTTCTAAACTGAGTCTGTTTGTGTGCCAAGCTTTCAAATCGTTATAAATAACTTGTGAACAATTTACTCTACCGCTTTTTTCTACTTTACATTCCAAGGACGATTCATTGCTATTTATAATAGCATCATTTTTATGCTTATGTTTATTATTATGGTTGTTCCAATGCTGAGCTCTACGCTTTACTCTTCTATGATCTACAGTTTCTTTGGTCTTCTCATAAGCTTCTAAAAATGCTTCCGTTTCTTCTATAAGTTTATCTATTTTGGTTTTTGCTTCTCTATTTTTTATTTCATCGATGGGTTCGCTGTTGAAACTTAGATGTCCAATGCTTGGGTTTTCTTCTAGAATGCTGTCGACTGTATTGGGCTCGTATACGTCATTGCTAATAGATCTTCGGCTTCGCGTGTTGTTTTCTTTTGACAGTTCAAGTGGTCGTCTTGCAATCGTTCCGTCTGTTTCTAATCTAGTGTATACGAGTCCGCTTGGTGTGAAACATGCACATTTTTTTGTGCTCATCTTTGGCAGCGGTGGATAAGCTTCTGTCTGTAAATATTACAAAATGTTAAATTGTATGTTGAGTTATCTTCTGTTTTTTTGGAATTAAAATAAATGCTTTTCCATATTCCCCTTACCTCATTCCGACATTTGTGTCTTCGCCACCTGCCGTTGACTAGAACACACTTCCATTTCCTCCCTGATGAGCAAGGAGCTCTTAGTTCTGCTTTGGAGCAGTCAGCTGCGAGACGAGCAGCTTTGCTCTCCGCAATCGCCATATCAGCTACTTCTGTAAAACCAATTGCCGTCTGCAAAATCTTATCACCAATGCCGAAATAAGTATGATCAAGTGAGCATTGACCATGGATTTTTTTTTGTTTTCAGATTTCGCAGTCTTGACAGATCTTAAATATCAGCGTAAATCTACCTATTTGAATTGAATTAAGTTATGAATACCAAGTAAAGCACTTCTTGTACTTTGTGATCCTACTAGTCTATGACTTTGTGTGAGGTTGAAGGTTCCTGAGTTTCTCTATATCTCTATCTATCTAATCACGTTTCAGTGGCCACATTACCAGGCTACATTTATCAAAAAACTTACGCTCAAAAGTTTTTCCGTCCGTTGGTGTCAAGAAGTTAGGTTGGTTATTAGCTTTAGCTTCTTCAGCATCCAAAGCTTTTTCCAAACTAGCTTCTAAAACAGGATTGTGGCTTTCGTTGCTCATCACCGGTTCCGACTTCTTTGAATCGCTTATTTCGGATTCTGAACTTTCCTGAAAAATAAATAAAACTTTTTTAGTTACTGTATCGATCTTACTATTGATAAATAGAGGTAGAAAGGGCAGAAAGTTCGGTGATGTCTTTGACAATCGCTATCTAGTCCTGTCTGAGGATTATATATTGGGTTCAACCGTTACTCTGAATTGGTCTTGTAAATGTTAGTCTACCTCATCATCTTCATCATCATCCGGCACCAAGAAATCATCATCATCAGTTTCCTCCTCGAAGTCTCCGCTTTCCGAGGAGTGTGGTGGTAATGTAGTGTAGCGACCTTCATTCATTTCACGGGCATATTTATTCTCCCGTCTATGTAAACCTCCAATTTCTCGGCGACCCGAACTGAAAAATAATAGCGAAATATTAGTACACGAATAAAAATATGTAGGTACGTATATACGAACCTATTACTCATTCAAGTCTATGGGTATTTATTTATATGCATAAACTTAGCAGACGTTCTCGCTATACACTATTGTTTTCTTAGTATGCTTTATAAGCAGCAGGCACTTTATTGTAAACTTTTATCAAAAGACTTAACGACCATTGAAGTCCGTTAAAAATAGGTATTAAACAACACACAAACTTTAAAGAGTTTGGATGCCAGTTTTCACGCAAGTCAGACACAATTAAAAAAAAAAAGTTGGGAATTCCAATTATCCGTTTCGCGCGCTCACTGGGTCAGAGTGCAGACAGTGTCTAAATATTGATGTTTGGCTTCTTTAATACAATTATTTAAATAGATATTTTTTTCAAACCCCTACCTTTCAACAAGGAATGTGTCAGGCCAATGGATCGTAGTTTGCCGGCGTCGACGTGGCTGCAGCAGCGGCAGTAGAGATCTGCCGTCCATGTGAGGCGGGGGCTCCACTCCGCCCATGTCAAGGAAAGTTGGAGCTAGGTCTATGTTCAAAACTATGTCATCCACGCTGCAAGAAAAAAAGATGATCTTTGTGATATGAATATGGACATAATAAGAAACTCGATTTGTTCTTATTGCTAAAATCGATATGCATATTTTTTTTTCAAACAGTGGTAAATCTATAAAGTAAATAATATGTAGTTTTCTTTGTTCAAAACTTTTTATAAAATACTCACCTTCTTACATGGTCAGGTATATAAAATACTGGCAGCTGTTGATGGCAAGCGTTTAGCATTTAAAAATAATAAAGTTTAGTTTTAATTGTTTGGCCGATTTTTTGAAGCATTATCAGCCAGTAGTAATAGTTTCTACATTTCTACAGGTTTTAATCTTTTTAAGGAGGATTAACTCACACTGTGCCAGGTTCCACACCAGGGCCCCTTACGAGGAAGGGCACTCGGATATCGAATTCAAATGGAAAGCTCTTGCCCTTTACCAGTCCGAATTGACCAAGATGGTAGCCGTGGTCTGATGTATACACTAAATACGTGTTGTCTAGTTCTCCTAGAGCTTTTAACTCTTGATACACTCTTTCTACTGCCTGAAAAACAAAAAAAGATAGAATACAATATATTTTTACAGTACACCAGGTAAATAAACAATATAACAAATTAGGGTATGGTACAATGGGCGGTCTTATATATCGGCGATCTCTTCCAGACAACCTTTTCTTACAAATACAAAATACTATTTAAAAAACTATGTACCAGCAGAGGCAAGTTTCACTTCAATAAGCCAGAAAAAGCTTTTCTTTCTACGACGGAGGACATTGGTATGCCATAACACGGGATTTTTTTATTGAGTACTTGTCCAAACTAAATGAACCTTTTTAGCTGTACAACATTATATTTTTTGTCTCGAATTTGATTTTCAATTCAATAAAGTTTGTAAAAATAGCAATACATATAAGGGAAAACTTACCATATCGACGCTTTGTAAGGTCTGTAGTCGTTTTGTCATCAGCAGGTCTGTGAACTGACGGTGTATGGGCTTCATCTTGTCTGTCACTCGCAGGATCCACTGCTTGTCCGGATTGGGCGCCATGTCGTATGTTGGAGTACTGCAAAAATACATTACAGCTTAAATCATCTGCTATCGTTTTAGTGTAAAATAAACGATATTCATTTCTTTGGATATTTTTTTTTTGTATTTTATGTGTATTATTACAATAGGTTAGTTGTGAGAGGCCTAGTTATCAAAATTGTTATTTATACTCGAACTATTATTTTATTCTTCGGCCGGCAGAAAATGATTTTAGCATTAAGCTCTCTTTCTACAAACTTTGTATTTTGCAATAAAGTATTCAATAGATATTACGTATTTATATATATATATATATTCCGAAACAAATCGCATATAGAATAAGTGTTTTTCCTAGTTTATTATCCCGCATCTCAGTCATTTTTGATGTTGAGCGTTCATAAACGAGAGCCCTCACCAAAGTTTTACCGTTTCAGTCTGAAAGCACATTTAAGTGCACCTTTCATATTTTATCTTACAACTTTCTTTTGTTTTACACCCCAACCGCCTCACGGTCATATAGAAGGTACCACCTATCCTGGCTTCTTCTCTTCACATTATCATTAAGGTGTACGTTATGCTGTCATGTAGAACAGATTCTGAAACACACCTGAGTTTGCATTTGGGTTAAGTTTATGTTTATGACAACACATTGGAACCACAGAGTTTCTATATCCAATTAGAAATGCATACGTTGTTCGGCATAGGTTAATTATTTAGCAAAAGTAGGGGTAGGGGTAATTTCGATATTAATTAACTCGTCAGTTGTTTGTATGTTCTCAACCATTGTTTTTTCTATGAATGTTTACAGATTTTACTACGAGTTTAATAAAATCTCTAATCTCTAATGGTTTCTAAAGCTTATGCTGAGTGGTGGCCTTTATACACTTATTTTTAAATGTTTTTTGACTTATATGATTAACGTTTCTTTAAAAAAAATAACAGACATCGACCCCCAAACTTATAACACACCGTCGTTTTTTGCATCGCGGGTTAAAATAGGTCCGGCGACTCTAGTAGAGTTCTTGCTCTATGGAAAGGACTATTTGTGATGCTTAAGTGACTTTGAGGCTTAAAGTGTTGTATGTTTATGGGCCCTGAAGATATTAAATTCCAATAAGTATACTCTGTGTTCCTAAACATTGTTTGACGATAAAATAAAGTAGGCATTATAACTTTGAGAGAAGTTTCAAGTCTACTGCGTTTACATAGGTACATTTGTTTTACGATTATTTTGAGCCTTGTGTTTAGAACGGCTATTAAATCTTAAAACAAATTATTTTTCTACCCACAAGTCTATTAAACTGCATTGTTGCTTTACAGAATAAATAGATGTAGTAGGTGAGTGGGTTAAAGATAAACTTTAAACATGTAGGTTCAATGGAAACCAAGAGTAGGTACTAAATATTCTGAAGTATTATTATCATTATGTTTAGTACTCATACACGGACTGATTTATTATGTACCTAAAAATTACACAAAAAATAATAACTACTGATTCTGTGCAAGGGATTTTTGAGCTATATTTGCTGTAGAACAAATATTTATTCATCACACAAACATTTGCTCTAAACTAGAGGTTCTACATTCACGTTTATTTCAAAGATATTTGTTCATTCGCAGGCTGTATCAGATCTGTGTTAGGCAAATGCTCAGAATATACCTACACGAGAACGGAAATTGACACCATTGAACCGAACAGAATTTCTTATCGATAATAACTATCTAGGAACGAGAAGAACCTATCTTATTTAACAACTAGCTGGTGCCCGCGACTTCATCTTGCTATCGTTATATTCTTGACAAGTGATGACAGGCGTCACAACTCAGTTGGTAGGTATTGGTAGTACCTAGCTCTGCCTTCCATGCTGTAGGTCGTAGACATAAATATTTTTTCTGTGTGGATATTACTATGTATTCTACGCATGCATTTACAAATATCATATAAGTATTATATCAACAGTTCCCATAGTACAAGCTTTGCTTAGTTTGGGACTAGAGTGTGATGAGTGAAATGTCCTTGATAAAACTTCTCGATAAAAAGTTTTACCCAAAGAAAACTTTTAAATGTCATCGCCAATGATTGCAGAGCTCGTCGGCAATCAAAGATTTGGTTTGCCTGAACTTCCTTAATAAAGCCTTAAAAGAAGGCCGCTTCTCGTTAAACGCATGTCGCCGACAACCAGTTCGCTTGCATTTCGTTTTATTGGTGCATAGCATGCATTATTCCGCGGACCAGCCGACGGGTCGGCATGGCGTCAGGACGGGACCGATAACTGACTCCCGAGTAGAGAGGCGAAGATCCGGCTTAATTGACCACCTGGATAGCATCCGGCTTATTTTGACATAGGCTAACGGAGGTAAAAGGTAGTAAGAAAATTATTCTAGGATCGGCTGAAACGCATTAGGTAAATCAGACATCGGTCCTCTGGCTAAAAGCCAGATAAAAAATGTATGGGCATAAATATCGAATATTAAGAATATGCTACATATGTATTTTAACTAAATGACGAATCTTGATTAGATAGTTATATCTATCCGATTTCCGTAAGATTATCGTTAAAATTAATGTGAGCCATGGAATTCATAATGAGGCCCATTCTCGATTTCTATGTATTATTCGTATAAACCATAAACTGAAGGACTTTTTGGCTGTTTCTTCTTTTTGTTAAGTAAATTTCAGTATATTTGGTCCGGCTTTATTTACACTCATCCTTACATCTTCACTTCTGATTAAATATTCATTCTCTGGACCGTTCGTCGGCAAACTGTGTGGTCGAACTAAACCCGTCTGACAAATGCGAATTTAAAATGCTTGGCCACTCATAAGGACTAAAGAAAATTAATATAAAACCTGCTTTTTCCATTTTTGTTTTCTCAAACAAACATTCAAATATACAAAGTTTTTTTTAATATAGAAATCTCAAGCTCCAGCCGATCCGATCGTCTACGAGAGGCATTTTAAAATGTTATAGTAGGCTGTGTAGAGCGCTCACTAGTTCATTACCACCATTAGAACAGAGAAAGCGAATCTCTGCCCAGGCTTATTGTGCATGTGTACCAGCGGTTTAATTAACATGGCAACACAATGCAATGTTTTTATAATTATATAAAACCTCTGCATGTTTCTGATAACCAGAAACACTACACAATGATGCATGAATGATGAGATTGAAAGAGAACATATAGCAAAAAATTGTTTATACGGCATAAGAAGCAATATAAAGGTCCCAAGCGTTCACAATCACAATACGTATCTACTCTACAATGTAAATAAACGAACGCGAATATCATGCTTTACATACAAGAGAGAGATATCAACATAGCACTATGGAGTTGAATATTATAACACCTCTTCGAGTACAATTTTAACGATCAAAATGTTTGTTCTTGATCAATACGACCCACAAAAAAGACAGAGATTCCGAATGTCAGTCAATGTATAAGTTTTTTAAATCAAATCAGAAGTAATGAGTAGAACGGCTAACCAAACATTACGCTGTGTGTCTAGTCCGCCTGGGGGTCTTTTATCAGCCGTTTATTTGCATCAGCTTTCATCCACCGACAATTAACCCTCGGATATGGTTCAGACCGGCTCCGGATCGGTAATTTATACGGTTATCTCGCTGACACAAGACCCGATGTGGCCTGTCGCACGTCACTGAATCACAATGGACGCGGTGTTCCTTTTTTAGTACGAAGGCCGAATTTCGATGAATACTTCAATGGCATTTTTATATACATAATGTACTTTTGTACTAGAATGAAATCCGAGCGAAATATTTCAAGGTAAAAAGTACAAATCGAGATTTGTTTGATGGAAATTCAAGAAAATTTGAAGCGACGATTATTTCATTTTTCTTTGATCTGACTTTTTCATTTTCCCGGTTCTAGATATCGTATTCGTTGTCTTCAATATTCTAAAGAATATAAAGTAAATCTAAGTATATAACCATTGTTTAGAAACTCATCTTCAAATTTCTTGTAGAACCTACTTATAATGGATTCTTATAAAAGTGAATAGCAAAATACTCTTTATTCATCTTATATCCGCAGAAACAATAACCCCGTTCTATTATTCTATGAAATGTCTCGAAAGGCAACCTCATCTAGCCGCTGACTTTGCCTGCAATATCAGCACATCTGCTACCACTGACAATCGATGAAATGCGAGTGCACCCAACGGCGGATCCAGGGGGGGGGTCATGGGGGTCATGACCCCCCCCTGAGCTGGTTCCAGGTGGACCACTAATTGAACATAATTATTTTATTTATATATTTTGTCACCGTACCGATTTAATGTAATTACATACCTTCAATATTTAGTTAATTTAATATAATAACTTTGTATGATGCCAAACATTATAATTATAAGTTATTGACTTGACCACGACCACGACTATGTGACTCCCCCCCTGGCGCCAAAGCTGGATCGTGACCCCCCCCCCTGGCGCCAAAGCTGGATCCGCCCTTGAGTGCACCTCGGCTATGACTTGTTATGCCAGATGCGACATACGACGGGATTAGACAGAATTATTTGTTGAATTAATATATCTTCCTAGACAAAACATACTTTCGTCTAAATAGGTTTTAATAAAAGTAAGTAATCAATTCTCTTCAGAAACAAAACTTAAACATGTTGAAAAAAAATATGACATAGTTTCATGATAGCAAAGAGTAGGTATTCTCAGCAACAACGGGAACATTGGTATATTTCTACATTAGTGAATACCCGATTTGATAATGTCAGATTTATTTTCTGAGTGGTTCACCCAAAACACGCAAAAAACTTAAAAAAAAACTTTTGAAACCTTAATCAACCCGTGGAGGTAAAATTATTCAGGGCACCGTTAAAAGTGTGCAAGAATTTTAGGAGAGCTTTTGTGAACCTTCTTTAGGCAGTCGGATAAAGAACGTCGGCAGTGCAGCGAGCCAGTAAATGGGTGCGCGCTTCCGGCGTAAAATATGATATGCTATTCAGAATATTTCAGCAAACTTGTGTGCCATACTTCCGTATGTCTTAGAAGTGCTCTTCGGGTATTCAAAACTCTTTGAGAGAGTCAAGTGTTGGCATTTTAATATTGTTTACCAACACCACTTCATAAACTTCGCGTTAGTGTCATTGCCGTGTCTGGCAACACCGGCTGTCAGGCGGTGGGGAAGGTGGTGGCATTTTTTTCCCAATTTTCAGGGAAACTAACCTGATGCCACCCATGCCTAATTCAATCGTATCTTGACACGTTTTTATTGTTAATTCGGATTAGGATTAGTTGAGCTATCTCTTACAACAACGAAGTTATTCGTCAGAAAACCAAAGTGTTCGACATAGCTCAAAGAATTAGCAAGCTGAAGTGGCAGTGGGCCGGCCATGTTTGCCGAAGAACCGACAACCGTTGGAGCAAACGGATACTGGAGTGGAGACCGCGTTTAGGAAAGCGTAGTGTAGGACGCCCTCCGGCGAGATGGAGCGACGATCTGCGGAGTGTAGCTGGCAAACACTGGATGAGAGGAGCCGAAGACCGGGCTCAGTGGCGCGTCTTGGGAGAGACCTACGTCCAGCAGTGGACTAATATAGGTCGATGATGATGATGATGATGATGAGCTATCTCTAGACTGTTTGGTACGGTCTGCAGCTATTTAAAGAGTATTTTTTTATGAATATTGTAAATTTAGGATAAGTCGTATTTTTAGGAGTACCTACTATGTACGAATATGTGGTATGAGTACGTAAATCCTTTATGACGATTATTTAACATTTTGAGTAATGCGAGGGCGACCCTTGTTGGTCTAGATTCTAGACCAACAAGGGTCGCCCTCGCATTACTAAATAAAAATGCCCACACATTCACATTCTAGACTCTAGAATGTGAATGTGTGGGCATTTTTATTTGAAGTAACAAAAAATACTTGAATCTCTGTACCAACATTTTTGTTTTTACATTGTTTCTACTAATGAGTATAAGACTTTGCGATCCCTAAAAACTAACATGTAGGTATAGGTCTGAAACCATTTTCTTCCCAAGTACGATAAAGGTCAAGGGGGATGAACACGAATAAATATGACAATCGTAAAGGTATCGAAACAGTGGCGTATTTCAGATACACTGCGCGTCATCATCAGCTTTACTGTCGAACGTAGCAGCGTTAACGCGTATCACAAATACGTTACGTTTACGATTGTCACATTTATTCGTGCGCCCTCTGGTAATCGAAGGATAACACACAGCTGTTTCAAAACGTCAATTATCGTGAACTACCCTCTGAAACTAATAGCTCCCATTATAGCTGAAGTTTGATGATATTTTCGAGAGCGTCAAGTTAAATTACATTGAATGACCGGTGACCGGAACGCGTTTCTACGATAATCGTGTTAAATTATAATAATAATATGTTTAATTATATTACTTAAATTATATTTACGAGCATAATGAAGCACAGACCTTTATGAATATATGAATTTTAGGTTTTACACGTTGTTACGTTACACTATATAATACCACCTACCGTTATCACAATGTTGCAAATGAAAACATGTATACCTAATTATTATCGAAGTGAAAAAGATTTCAGAATATATAACACTCTGAGAAAACGTGGTTTCCAAGACAAGATACTAGTAGTTCTTTTAGTAGTAGTATGACTCTATGGTATGTCATCTTTCATGATCCAGATTTCAGAATTTCAATGAAATGTCAGTTAAATACGTGAGCTAGAACGAAAAGGGACCCTAAAGTTTGATTGTGCGGTTTGTTACGTTTACTTTTGTACAAAACTCGCAAAAGCTCGTAAGTCGTGATTCATATAAAACTTCTCCAAACTCGTAATTCCCATTTCCCACATGTGTTTTGCGTAAAACCAAACAAAACGTTATTGCCAAAACTTTCTATTTATCGAGGAACCCCAAAAAACCCGGTCAAGTTCTTAAATATTTAAAGAGAAAGATGGCGGCCGTTTGCCAACGTCAGAGCAATTAGTGTTTTTGCAAAAATGTTTAGCAATCAATTTTCGCAGGTATCAACAAAAACACCGAAAAATTAACTCTGTGAAATGTATAAGTCAAGGCTGCAGTAAAAAGAATGTAATACGTAAATGAGACACTGATTACCCACAATTTAAAAAACAGGCTATCCCTCATTATATTCTGATTTAAGGACTGATAAAGTACAACAACCTTGTAAATGAAAAAAAATGAGATCTTTCTTTATAATTAACGTTTGATCCCAACCTGGCTACAAGCTACATTGTACAAAAAAATCTAATCAATTCCACATAATTCTAGCAGAAAGATATACTTACTGGTGCGTAGTGACATTGAAGAACAGATGAGAGTACTGCGGGGCTGAGTCTTCAGGTCCGTGTGGTGCTGGAAAGGACATCACCAGCAGTACAGGTTTCCGGGCAAAACGTCGTTTCGACGCGCGAAGAAAGGCGATGGAATCGTTGGCTATCAGATCTGGGTAGTAGTCCTAGAAAATTAATTCATCACTTGAATTCTGTAACTTTAGAAAGCTGAGTATATAAATTCCAACATAAATGGAGTTAAAAGCCACATTTGTTTTTTCTTCGTTTATAGAAAATAATAATACATTACTGACTGATTATCCAAAGCATTATAGTGTCCATAGTCATCATGACACACCGGCTGCTGGACGTAGGTTTATCCCAAGACGCGCTACTGAACCTGGTCTTCTAGCTTCTAGCTAGATTCCTTTTCTTTTGTTGAAAAGGTTTACTTGTTTTTTAAATGCAGTATTTTGAATTTCTTTACAAACCTACTTGTATGCTACATTTAACATTTTGAGTTTGATATACAGAGAACTTAATAAACGCAGTTTTACTCACAGTATGCTTCATCAAAACAAGTAGGTACCTACCTACATATATTACTTCATAAACTATACAGTAATACCCATGTTTCAATAAAATATAGTACAGATCAAACTTAGTATATTTAGATTTTGTTGATGTAGAACTAAGTCTGTATTTGTTGCAATTGCAAGGAATTGCCTTGCAAAGCCCGGCGACACGGAAGGTAAGTTTATGAACAAAGAGATAGAGGCTAATAATATTACAGTACTGAAACGTTACAGTCCGCTGCATCTAGTGTAATTGTAACGTCTCACTAAAGCTTTGAGCTTCGGTAGACTAGACTAATTTCCATGAGCCCTGTACCTATCCTAGCTTTTCAAAACCTGCCTGGTTTTAAATCACGTTCAGTTTCTATAGTAACTGATTGGTATTCTTTTTCATTTCATTGGTAACTTATTGGTATTGACATGACTGTGACATTATTATTGATTAAATTTAATACAGCTGTTTCATGAGTCCACCAATAACACAACAGAATGCGGATGAGTTACTATAGAAACTGAACGTGATTTAAAACTTGGCAGGTTTTGAGAGGCTAGGATAGGCCAGCTGGATGAGAACAGTGCAACCTCACGCTAAATCTTATCTACTTGTGCTACATCTTAGTTTACTTCCGTATAACGCGTTTAATTTATTTATAAGCAAAATAGAAAGACACATATTTCTTAAAAATACGCCCGAAACATGAAGTGCCTCGCGTTTTTATTATGTGCTTCAGGGAGGCTGAGGGTAATAAGAATTAGGTCGTGGCTTTTCGTGCCTTGCATAGAGCCTTTTTAAAGAGGAAATGATGAAAAAAAAGACGTGTGGCACTCGGGGACTGCCGCAGTAAAACTTTTGCATAGCATTTTTTGCTGGATCATATGCGCAGTGTTAGGTTATATTCGTTACAGAATTTCTGGATTCTGTCTCCACGCTCAAGGCCCGCGATAGAAGCTATGCAATTATTTAAAAACAACTACAACCTCCACGCCGTAACGTGGAGATGTTATAGTGCAACACTTGGCAGTTTCAAGAATTTTTATCTACTTTGCGGTTATGTTGATACTTTAGCTTTTATGGCTTGAAATAAGTTATCGTTATCGGTGTTGACATGCGTTTGAGATAAGATAAGATATTTGATTAAAGCACAAACAATAATAAAGGTAAACGGTCCATCTTATTATAAGTTAACGTAGACTTGATTAACATACGTAATGGTGACATAATGTCAACGCTAAATTTTAATAAGATAGACCGGGTAAGTCTTGACACTCATTTTTAAACAGAACCAACACTAATTAACATTTGAGCTATTAAAAACATGATAAGATTTTATAATTAAAAAAATTAAGTATTTTGTTCCTTGATTTCATTGACCAAGTTTTGTTAACTTGGTCAATTCTTCAAGTTCAAATCTTTACCTTGTGGTAGTCATCCCCATGTTTGATCTTCTTCCCATTCATGTTGATGCTGTAGTTATAATACTTGGAGTTCATGATGAGGCCGCCCCACTCGCGCCAGCCAGGCGGAATGTAAGACCCGTTGTACTTGTTCAAATATTTGCCGAAGTAGCCTGCAAAGAGATGGAATATGGTTATAGAATGTCTAGGTTTTTACCAGCTTTTGGCTTCGGGTTTAGTACGTAGAACAAGCAAAGAGCGGTGCTATAACTAGCTGGTGCCCGCGATTTCGTCTTGCTATCGTAATATTTTTGACAATTCACACAGTATCTTTATATTTGTAAGTTTTGTAACTAGTATTTCAACTGGTCGCACGTGGTCTTGTTGCAGCTTTTGTTTTTTAAAACAGAAGCCTCATACATGGCAACCCTACATGGAAAAAAAAATATTATCACAATAAGATTTACTGAAACACTTCAAACTTTCCTACCTTAAAAATAAGTACAAAGCCTGAAAGTAGCTTTCTGCTACACTTCATAACACTATTATCCCAGTGAAGCGAATTTCACAGCTGTCTGGCCCATTTGAAACTTCAGCACGTATCGAAAACGAAGTACATTGCGGGCTACAGGCTATATTTATGTACGAGGCTGCCATTCTGTGATAGTAATCAGCGTCTTATGCCTCAATGGAGCTCTACCACGCCCCTGGCGGAAATGAAAAATCATTCCAGATACATTACAAATAGCTGTGTAACTTATATAACCTATATATGTTTATATAAACATGCTATTACAGATTCCATGAATCTAACTCAGCCACCAGTCTCACAAAGTTTGTCTTCAACTTTCTTTTCTTGTATAATATATACTAAATAATACTTGTATACTTTGTGAGAGAAAAATACCGATTTTTTTTTTGCTATAAGCATCGATGACTGAAATAACATTGTTTTTATTCCAGGTATGACTTGAAATTCACGATTATCACGATTCACGAAATAAAACATAAAATATGTGTTTTATTTTTAATTATTTAAAGTTTAGGTACGTCAACCGATATAAGCAGACGATTGATGCATGTAGGCTCCTAAATGTTATTCAGTAGGTATAATGGTATGATCTACTATAATTTTAATGTTATATGTACTAGTATAAAGTATGTACTACGGTTATTCTCGTAATACTTTTGAAAACATTGCAGTAGTTTAGGTGAATAACTGTGACATTTTTATTTTTATAACTCTCTTTTTACTAGAAGAATTGTGTTTCAAAATGCCCAGCTGTTTCTTTTTAACGCTTCGAAATAATTTGAGAACTATTGTTTGATGAACAATGACCTCTCGCTACGTAGCACTTTTCATTTCGGGATGCTCACAATGTTTTAGCTTATTTTTGGACTAGAATTAAACAATACCTACTACTTTCTTGCAATGCGATGAAAATCGAGTTTGATGTCAAACATTTCGTGACTCAAGATTCAAGATATGTATAAAAACAAAAGCTTGTAGCAACACTGATATAGTATTAAGAAAAAGGTACCTACCTACCTACTTACGTTCAATCAATTAAATCAGAATAAGAATAAAAAAAAGAACATTCTGCCTATAAATATATATTCTTTATACTGTAAAATAAGTAATACCGATTGTAGAACAAGTCTGAAAAAGAAAACTTCTATGTTATTTTTTTAGATGTGCTTACGTATGTCCTCCTTTGAATAAGAATAAGAATAAGAATCATTTATTGTAAAACTGTGTATAAAGATCTTAAAGTAAGTACTTATAAATGTTTCAACAGCCTACCCATTTCGGGCGTACAATATTATTTTACTTAAATT
Source organism: Ecliptopera silaceata (assembly GCA_932527185.1). NCBI lineage: Eukaryota > Metazoa > Arthropoda > Insecta > Lepidoptera > Geometridae > Ecliptopera > Ecliptopera silaceata. The sequence goes on along the minus strand of OW052193.1, from coordinate 4,799,604 downwards.
TAGGGACTTAGGTACAATTTTTATAATCGAGTAACATTAAAATATTATTTTATTATCACTATAATCTAATTACAGTCCAAAACTTAAAAATTAACACTGAGTATCATAATATTCTTCTAAATTATAATGTACTTTATTAACAAGCCATTTTCTTAATTTGAAAATAGCATAGGTACTTCTTCTTCTTATGACTAAGAAGAAGACGTATAAGCTTAGTAGATGTGTTAATCTTAATAGGTAGTTACTGATAGGCATCAGTAACTGGATTGGTCGGAGATATCTCAGTCCATTGCTCAATAACGCGCTGAGCTTTGCAATATATTACGAGCTCGATAACAGGCGCACTTGACCGACAGATTATATATTTCAATGAGCACTTGAAAAGCCACTTACTACTGGAATGATTTAGGTATAAAATAATCAATGTTCAAATGTTCAGACGCTGCTGAATCACGCTTTATATAGTAATTTCTATAGTTGGCAGGCTACTAAGTAGTTTAATTTCATCTAGAACCCTTTTTTTTCTAGACTATGACACACTCTATGGCTTGAATGTTTTTTTTCAATCTCTAATGTAATATCATAACGAGGTAAATTTTGTATGTAAGGTTGTAAAGGGGGTAAGCTCTAGATCTATAGAACCGATTTTAAAAATGCTTCACGCAAATCACATATTACGTGGCTTTCTGCCACGTAATATGTGGGTATTCTAAGCTATGTTAACCTGACAGGACAAAAGAAGTACACGTGTTCGAAGCCGGGACGTGCTACTAGTTCCACTAATATAATAGAATGCTAAACTTTGAAACTAATCGACAATGTTGAAGCTCTGCAGAGAAGCTACCCGATATTTATCGTGTTTCATTAGTCTGACAGGGGTCGCAGAAGCCACAGTCGCAAATTGTGGATTGTACGGTCTACCAACCTAACTGTGCATAGTATTTACCTACCTAAACTCTGGAATGGGGCTGCACAATATGCTAAGCTTAGGCAAACGCTTGACTGTGGCAAAATCAACCTTTGAACTTTTAAACCAGACATCCAGGAGGCATTTGGTCGAGATAGACCTTAGCAAGTCGTAAAAGAAATTGGTATTTAGCTAAATAGTTATAACATATAAGTTTTACAATCTATTGCTATGCTACGTTACAATACGTAGCATAGCAATAGATTGTAAAACTTATATGTTTTACCCAAAGGTACGTACATGTTTAGTTATTTTGTTTTAATGATAATTATAAGGCAACGGAATCAATGAACGATAACACTTTATTGTTCGCCTTAAAAACGTAATAAAACTTACAATTGTAAAGATGCAAATTTCTCGGGGCTGGTTTCGGAGTAAATGAGTTCGATGCACGGTTCAATACTATTATAAACTATTGGAACACAGGAAATGGCACAACAATGAGGTAAAACGAATTAAACACTAAAATGCGTCGGCGCGTGATTTCGACCTGCAGACGAGCCTCGGGACTTCTTTCATCCTTACACAATAAAATAACAGACTAAAACATAGGCCGCTAAAAGCCAGTCAAAGTTTATTATAATAAAAAAACATGTCAGTCTAGTGTCCAGTCTCTCATAACTTGGAGTGCACACGAATCCCTAATTTGTGTGTCCCGTCACCGGATCTACCCACGTCGTTCTACTTCCTCCATGGCATGGGTCGCCGAAGAATTTCATTTACTGTCCACCGTCATCACGTAAAACAGACAGATTTACTACCCACATTATATTATGACCATTGTTTAAAGCACGAAGGTCTTAAAATTTCACATTAAAAAAGATAAAATAATGTGAAAAATGTATCTCGAAATTGCTTCTAGATTAAGATTTATGAGATAAGACTTAAAAAGTATTTAAATTCATGATGTCGTCGGTATTTAAATAGATAAAAATCAAGCCACTTTAAACTAAAATACCGAGGTTTGACCTCTGGTATTAGGTGTAAAAGTCAGTATCGTGGCCCGAAGTAAACCTTATTGCTGAGGTCATTCATGACGAAAGCTCGTCAGGCACGTAAGAATTTCGATAATGATAGCGGCTGAACACGCAAATTCCTACTAAATTACTAAAGATAGGAGAGAAACGTCTATCTAAGACAAAGGCACAACGGGGTTCGTTTAATCTCACTATCTTTATATATTCAGACGTTTATTCAGCTAGATAACTGAATAAAACGAGATGTAGAATATAAGAGCCCAATGTTTTCAGTAGGCTGAATAAATAAATAAAACAACTGAAGAGTCACTTAGCACTCTAAGGTGTCGTGGTCAAAACTGTGTTTTTTATTTAATTCATGCCCGTGCTCAATATTTGTTGCTAGCAAAACCACGACTGAAGTGTCAAGATGACTAAAGTAAAAACGAGCGTGTTGAGTTATGTAATATTGTTGGTAAAACCTTTGTTTTTTTTAATTCATGCCCTCAAGTTTTGTTGTCAGAAATATTACGACGCAAGTGTCAAGATGACTAAATTAAAACGAGCGTGTTGAGTTATGTAATATTGTAGGTAAAACCACAGGTAAAACCTTTGTTTTTTTATAATTCATGCCCTCAAGTTTTGTTGCTAAAAAAATGACGACTCAAATGTCAAGATGACTGAAGTAAAAACCTAAGAGATTCGCCGCGAGCGGCTTGTAGCATGTTACATTACTTTGTTACACCAGTCAGTACCCACCTTTATAAAGCTTCATTCTGAGACGCTTGACACAGTTTTTCCATCAAAAAACAAACGTCATTCAAAATTGCAGGGAGAGAATAATAGCGCGAAAGTGGAGTTCCATTTCGCCATTCATACTTTTTGTATAGAAACATAATATGTTACAACTTTTTACAACTGCAGTTGTTCGACCTTGCATTTTGTTTTGTTTATTGATATTGCATCTAGTTATTTAAATACTGTAAATAATGAATTGTAGGTAATTTTCTTAGGTATTTAGAGCACACATTTGAAGGTTAGCGATTGTGACTTAAATAAGAATGAATCACGTTGCATGCGAATACCTTTTTATGTCATCTTGACGTATGTCACGGCATTTACGGTTTTTTTAAATTATGTATAGATCTTCAAAAGAAAGAAAGAAAAGCTAACGATCCCGCGTTGACATGCTTTGATGTGGGTTCCATTCCAGTTATGAGCACCAATAGATTATTCTTTTCGTACACATCACGACATTGACGTTGACGTAAGGAACATTTTTTATTTAGTTTACTTTATCTGTAAAACTACTACTACTAAATACTTAAAGAATTCCTTACTGTTTCAATAAGCACACTAAATACTTAAAGAATTACTTTACACATTCTACCACAAGCTTTTGAAGATTTTCGCGTGCACTTCTCATAATTAAGAAACAATTGAAGGGCTGTGTCGGAGCCCTGGGCCCTGAGGCATCTCGTTACAAGACTGTCACGTATCTCGTGAGGACACGTTTCTACTCTATTTTGAAGACAAGACATATTTTTTATAGTTTTAGTAACATTAGGTATATTTCAATTGTTTTTGTAATAGAAATATCGTTTTGTTGACGTTATAAAATGTATTTAATTGATATTTACACAAGATCGTAGGTATTCGTTTGCCGTTAAAATATCATTCATTTGCTATCATTCATATATATTCATATTATATCTAATAATTATAAAACTTTTCCAAAAAGTGCTTATTTGTTTTTAAGAGTAATCTTTTGGCACAGTGTGTTTACTATTTTTGTTTTAATAGGTAATCAATGCTTGTCGTAAAGATAAGATCTAAAGAATCTAGATTCTAAACGTGTTTCGAGACGAGCTTCAGACGATGCCACCGTCTAGCTAGGATATTAAACCACAAGTGAAACTAGATATGAAATGCAACCGGTTTTATTTACATGCACTACATATATAACTTTCAAAATTAATTATTTGCATGCTAAAAGTCGGTCCGCTCTCCAATTACATATATATGTAATTATAATTATTGCTTCACCCAAACTTTAACCAACTTTAACCATAAACATTATGTGAGTACTTAGTTTTGCAGGCCAGTGTATTAAGACCTAGATATATACATAATAATGACAATAAAAATACTAAATACTAAACTAGTAAGTAAAACCAAAAATAGATTCAGATTGACGCAGTGTGTTTGCCTAAAAGGGCATGTCCTTAACGGACGTGTTTGGTTAGGCAATGCGTGGTCATAGGAAGAGTTATCTTAACATCATGTGGCATTTGTTCTATGACTTAGATGACAAAAATTTCTCCGCCATATTTTGTGATTTAATTTTGGTAATCTTTTTTCGATCAAATTAAATATTGTTATTTACTAAAAGGAATTGTTAAATTTTAGTACAACGATTTATCTTCACTTAATATTTTACGCATCCCGCATTATCCCACATTGTATAATATTAGGGAGAGTAAATAAGTAAAAATCCCTTAGTCAATAATACTAGTAATTGCATCAATTAATCATTTCAACACCATCCTCGCTACGCCGCCGATAGGTGCGTTATACTTCATGCGTCATTTATTAGCATTCTAGAATACTAGTCTATCTATACTTATAATAAAACTGTAGAGAGGTCAATTCTGTACATGAAATATATTTAAAAAAAACTATCAGGGGGTGATTAGTGATCGATACTGATGCCAAAAATGCAATCAGGAAAATTTTTGTCTGTCTGTCTGTCTGTCTGTCTGTCTGTCTGTCTGTCTGTCTGTCTGTCTGTCTGTCTGTCTGTATGTTCCTTATAGAAACAAAAACTACTCGACGGATTTTAATGAAACTTGGTACAATTATTCTTCATACTTCTGGGCAGGTTATAGGATACTTTTCATCACGCTACAATCAATAGGAGCTGAGTAGTGAAGGGAAATGTCGGGAAGTTACTCCGTTTTTTAAGCTTCCGTCGCGTTTGCAGCCTTAATGGTTAAAGTTACATAGAAATCATGTATGACGGAAATATTCTACATTAAATTGTCTAAAAAATATCCCGGAACAGCATATGTCTATCTTTTATGGTTGACTCACAATAACACGTGTAACTCCTGATAGCTTAGCAGTTCGGAGCATTCTGATTATATTTGTTTACTTTTACGTTTATAATACTCTCAGTCATACCAAATTTAAAAAAGTTAACATTATTACCTATTCAATAAAAAAAGAATCATAGAAATCGGTATAGAAACACCAAACTTATACATGAAATAAGCCATCGCGCCGTCGCACTTGAATACTCAAATCGAGTAAAGTTTGAAATTTGTTGTGTTTACCACTAGATGGCGCTACTGTGCACAAATCCTAGATCGCGCTATCGGTGCGTTTTGGCAATGTGTTATAAGTCGGTCGGTATTTAACAATAGTTCCGTTAATTTGAGTCATCTTGATAAGTTATTTAGGGTTGCGTATCCGATTACCGCTTTAATGACGAATAAATACATGTATTTGAAAACAAAATATTAAATATTCAAGGGGGTGCTCATAATCTCATAAGTACAAAAACATAATTTACTTAGATGGTTTGTTCTTTTTTATATATAATATTTTATAAAAAATATATTGTTGTTGATGAGTACATTTACTTGGGCTACAGTAAGCGAGCTTCGAAAACAGGCAGGAGATCGATCGCCGCATCGAGAACGCCTGGAAGAGCTACTGGTTCATGAAGGAACACATTAAAGGCGACCTTCCACTTACGCTTAAACGCCAACTCATCGACATGTGCATTCTGCCCGTCCTAACCTACGGTGCGCAGACATGGTCACTGACTGAAGCACAGAAATCCAGACTCAAGATTTGCCAAAGAGCAATGGAACGTAGCATCTTTGGTTTCAAGCGCATCGATCGAGTGCGAAACACTACGCTGCGTTCGCTCACTGGTATTGCAGATGTAGGCAATAAAACGCGAGGCTTAAGTGGGACTGGGCAGGTCATATTAGCCGGATGGACCCAGAGAAATGGTCCAAAATCGTGACACCGTGGCTGCCTGAAGACGGAAGGCGGCGTAGAGGCCGACCAAAGAGGCGATGGCGGGACGACCTCGATGCTTTCGAGAGGGATTGGTGGACGAAAGCGTAAAGCAGAGAGAAGGATTTGGGGGAGACCTTTGCCCAGCAGTGGGACGAGATAGGTTAGGAAAAAAATATATATGTAAAATAATATACTTACTTAATCTATACTAATATTATAAAGAGGTAAAGTTTGTGTATTTGTTCAATTGTAAGGGGTAATCTCGGCATCTACTGAACCGATTTTAAAAATTCTTTCATCAATAGAAAGTTACACTATTGCTGAAAAATAAAAAGGCTTTTACGTGGTAGTCCGTTTTGCAAAATGAATCGGAGAAAAAACGGTCGAATGAAAGCGTTTCTTACGAACGCTGACTTAACTATGAAAGAAGTGTTCTAAAGAAAAGATGTGGAGATTGATAATGCCTACAAAAAAGCCACAAGTCAACGACAGCATATGTCTTACTTTTTTATGTAATAAAAATTATCCCCAACGAAGTGGGCACGTGTCAGCTAGTTTATAATAAACTATTTGGTTCAAAATTTGGCAAATATAATCCAAATCACGACAAAGTTGGTAAATGTATTACAACCTCCTTTCTTCCAACAAAGAGGTGTTATGTAAGTTGCATGTGATTGCGTGACCCAAGGGGTGTGCAGTACCCGTATAAATTAACTGAATTATTTACACGCGACACCAGCTATCAGATAGAATAATGCGATAACATGTCGAAAATGTTACTTGTATTGTATGCGCTGTGACTTGAAATATTGTCAATGTTCATAATATTTTAGCGTACCTACAGATTTAGTGACAGTCGCAAATTTTAGTGGTAGTTAGGTGAACCGAACACCTACAAAAAGAACAGCTCAACAAAACCAATCTGAGTTGATCCTCAAAGCGGCAAAAATAAAACAGGACTTCTGATGAAACTGGTTTGGTAGGTACCAATTGTTAAATCCAATCAATGATCATCAAATCTAATCGTACATCATAATTTATAACATAAAAAAACGATTGATTCATTTGGCGCCCGTATACAAAAATAAACAAGACTGTGGGTGGGCAAGGCACCCGTCGGAGGATCTGAAGGACGTTTGTATTGACAGAACAATTAAGCATACAATGGGTATTTGAAGGAGGAAAAAATTGCAGAAGCCAGAAGAAACATTTGGAGCGACTGTGGGCGTCCGTTGTTGAATATCAATTTATGGCTTAATCAAACACAACCTAAAAAAAATAACGAGTACTTAATTCAGTTATTCGTGTTTCACAACAAGTAATCGATTTATTTACGATGTATTTATAGTTATTTCTGTGTTTTATTTCGTATTTTTATCAGCATCTTACATAATTAGTTAACTACACTATGTACGATTCACGTATCACCTTTTAACTATCAGCAATAACAATAAAATAACTACGAAAAGTAGATAAAACATCAGACAGCTTGAATATATTATTGTTTTAAGATGCTACTAAACATTTATATGTAAATTTATATTTTACAAAGTGGCCACTGTTTTTCAGGGCTCTGTCTTGTAGCTAAAGTGATGGACCGACAGAGCGAATGATCAAACACATTCCTATTTTGAAACTGGCCGGACGCCAAGATCCGGAGAGCAGTTTCTCTGGTTGCCTACTAGACGTCTTATAAACTCAAGGAAATAAAAATAAAGAAGGATTATAACTTTCAAAGCCGCTGGGTTTTACTAAAACTACGATGTTTGAGCTTGTACGTATGGCAAATATCCCAGTTTTCAGTTTGGGACATTTTGTGGTTTAGCTGAGACAAGCTAAACCACAAAATGTCCCAATAAATATTTTTTATCTACTGGTTTTTAATAAAATAATAAAATAAAATCAATAAAAGTCTAATAATAATATGAAAGTAAAGTTATAAATAATTGATAGTTCATTGCTGTAATTTTCATTTAGACAATTTATATTACAAAACTAGCTGACCCGTGCCCACTTCGTTGGGCCTAATTCGACCGTTTTTTCTCCGATTCACTTTGCAAAACGACTACCACATAAAAGCCTTTTTATTTTTCGGTTTTTATACAATCTATGACACTCAGCAATAATGGTGGCTTTCTATTGGTGAAGGAATTTTTAAAATCGGTTCAGTAGATCCCGAGATTACCCCTTACAATTTAACAAATATACAAACACACAAACTTTTCTTCTTTATAAATCAGTATAGATTATTTTATAAAAACGTTAGTCACATTCAAGATCCCAAATTCAGAGAAACGGTTTTCCCCGTTACTTCAAATATTTCAAATCATTTTTAGTACTTACTACTGAAAGGATGAATCTCAATATGTGTTTAGGTTCGCTCTACTGAACACTATTCTATTTAGCTTTGCAATCTTTAGTTTTCAACTCCAATGAGCAATATCCACAATTCCAATATTTATTTACTAAGGTGAATTAGATTATTATATTTTGGTCTTAATAATGTTTTACTTGAGCATATGATAGTACCTAGAGATTATTCTTGCTTATGTTGTAGTATTTTCAAATTAAACATTTCCGAAAAAGCAAAAACAACGCAACAACATACTTACTCGTAATTGTTCTTGATGATGTTTTTGTAAGGTTAATCAATTTTTTCAAATATGATTTAGGTATTAGGATTTAGGAACACGGTATTCTCTCATTCTATTCATATATTTCTTGCATATATTTTCTAAAAGATTGTTCATAGTGATTTTATTTTAAAAACAACTATTTGTAAACAAATGTATAGCGGTCAGCTAACTATCAGCGTGGGCGGACCAGTGGGTTCATTCATGAATCCGAGAATGAATGAACTACAACGTTTATTATTTCCCAATTTACATTTATTTACATAGTATTAAGATGCTTCTAATAGTACAACGCTACTTAATACTTTAAAGGGCATTAGTGTGCCCAATTTACGACATTTTCACACCTACATGATGTGGCATAGCCATAAAAATATGCAAACATTTTAGTTTCAAATTAAAAGGTGCCTTGCCACTACTTAAGACTATTATGTCGTCAGTATAATGATCAAAGTTGTTGAATAAAAATATCGAACTACATATCTAGTATGTCTGAAACCAAGCAGTGTTGCGCATTTCCACAAATAGTAGGGGAACCTGTTGTACCTAGGACAGTTTTTTGAATTATGATTTTTAATTAAATAATGGTGCTGGCTATATCTGTCCAGTGTATGTGTATGTAAAAACCATGAAATTACCTACATAATTCATTCATAAAACTATGTATTTTCCCAAAAACCTGTGACCACTAGCTATTTGAAAAAAAAAGTCAAAACTGTCCAAGGTACAACCAACCAGATGTACCTTGGACAGTGTATGTTGTACCTTGGCCAGAGTAGGTTCAAATCGAGATAAAAAATATTTTTAGCTGTAATTTATTTAGTTTTTGTTGAAATAATAATTACTCAATTATATTTGCATTAGCAATTAACAAAAGTTACAGGTATTAACAACTATTTATAGGTAAAAGGTTGTTTTTGTAAAAAGCTTCGCCAATTAATTTATAGCAAATTTTTTATGACATTATTTTGGTCTCTAATCACGTAATTTTAACTTGAAACCTAATTATTTCATTACTTTCTTTTTATTTAACATAAGTTTTACCATTTCTGCAATTAATTATGACTCAAAAAAAATATGCATATAAATGTCAAACAAATGATGGTGGCCAAGGTACAACGTAACTCGGATGGCCAAGGTACAACATCGCGACTACTTTACTTCACAAGCTTTATACACCCATTTGTGATTGAAGGTAGGATCTAAGACTTATGTTGTCCAATAGCTATATATATTAAGATTAGTTTTTAAATAAAACCGTTTTTTAAACAAACATAATTTTGAAAAAAATTGCAAAAACAAAAGTCTAAAAAACTGACTTTTTAATTGAACAAACCGAAATTATTTCTTTTCGCTGCAACCATTAGCGCTGGCAAACCACACCTGTTTTGACGTTATTGTTGACCAATGATGTCTCAAATACTATAGACAATAGTTTCTAAAACCAACGCATTTTTTTTTAAAACACGATTGTCCTAGGTACAACTATGTCCAAGGTACAACAGGTTCCCCTATATATACAGAAAATTAAAGCAGCGTCAAGCTTATTACTGATCAAGAATAATGACAAATTAGTTCCTATCCGGTCACTGAGTAGGACATCCACAAGACAATAATATTTTAATAGAACTTACAATTGTCGCAATTGGCGTGCCCTTAAATAATGACTTGAAATGTTCCAGAGACAGACGCAATTATGAAAAAGTAGAATTAGATTCAATTAGTGACCTCATTGTGAGATATAATAGAAACTTCCTTGATCTGTAACGCTGCCTTAGAAATTCTTAGGAAGCAAATTTTATATTCCACCCAAGAATTTATTGAATAGAACTTGGAGAATGAGAATAAAATAATTTTGAAGATTTTCGATACGCACATTAATTATTATAACGTAAAACTCATTGATTAGGCTCTAGAATGTTCTATAACGAATCAAGCCGAACATAATTCCGACCCACACCTTATATTATACAAATGTCCATTAGGTATATTCTTTTAAAAATGATAATTCTGAACTGAAATTTAAATTTATTATATTATCTCAAAAAAATAATGAATAAAATTGAAAAGAATACAAATTATAGCTAAAAGATTGACCTTGTAAAAGACCAAACATAAAATATATTATACCTTGGACTTGATTGTCATATGTATTACTGTGAAACAGTACCAATTTAATAATACCAAATTTTAAATAACTAAATAATTTATTCGAGACAAAACGTTTAAATATAATTTTAGTATCAAAATTATAGAAACCAAGGTATCTATTGTATCTTTCACGGTTCAAATAACAATGATACAATCTTGACTGGCATCTTCCGTTTCACTTCACTAATTATCTTGACTATATAATAAAAATCATCAAAGGTCAAGTACAAGGATTATACATATAATAACGAAATGAAAGCGACGCTTTCAATTGTAAGCAAAGCCAAAAATACTCGTACGTATTAAATATATGATATAAATGTATGTGAGTTGGCTTTTATGTGTACAATATTGAATTTAATATTGTACCTATGTACCTATTCAAAAACAGTCTACAATATTAGCGACTAGATACCATCCGTAGATTGTCTATTGTCTATAAAGTTAGATCATAATCATAATTCATAGAATTTCGTGATAAACATAAAACATTTAGTAAGTCAAAGACAATAAATTTCAAATATACAAACATAAAAATTCCGAACTATAATTCACTGGAACAAAGCGGCAGCCTAGCGCCAGTATTTCTGAGATAACAAATTACTGTATCATTAAAGTCAGATCATTTCGGAGGCCACAATCAGCCGTTCATTTACGAGATATTTGACCTATGAGTAACGCCTACGACCTCATGGGAAGGGCCCTTTGCCCCATCAAGCCCCACGCTCAGACAAGCATGTCAATTGCAAAACACTTGTAGGTGGAAACTTTCTCATAGATAAAGACCAATAAATATATTAGTTAAAACGGATGTGATACTGATGGATTACTGTTGTTAAGAGGTGAGTGATCATGAACTAATCATACTGCATATTTTCTTCCTGCAGTTTCATGGAACTCATTTCTCATTGTTTCAGAATTCTCATAACTCATAAGTCATCAAGTCAATGTCAAAACAAATGACACTCGACTTGATGGCTTGATTCTAACTGACACAACTATTACTAAACCATAGCTTGACACTACAATATTGAACCACGGAAATGTGTGCTTGACATTGGAAAAATTGTCTGTCGATATGAAATACTGAGATCATAAATAAAACAAAGAAGACCTCACAACACTTTGTTTTGACACCTCGAAACCAACTAAGATAGAGTAGGTACAGTTACGTTCAAAAGGTTAAAATCTGATAACTGCACCTAATTAGCTGGTACTACAGCTTTCCCACTTGTGAAAGTAACCAGTGGTTGTGAGCTATAAATAGTTACTTTACTTAGCTTTACCCTACTAATATTATTGACGCGAAAGTTTGTATGGTTGTGTGGAGGTTTGATGATCTTTCACGCAAAAACTACTAAAAGGATTTTAATGAAACTTTACAATAATGTAGTTCATACATCAGAATGATATATATATATATATGCTATAATATATAAAGAGATTGTGTGTATTATCCAAAATATAACGAAACGATATTAAGACGAAGTCTCGGGCATCAGTTAGTTCATAATATATCTAAAGGTCACTTGCTGTGAGCAATTCTGTCTCGCCGTACTTATTATAGGTATTACTTATGTTTATGTATAATAAAATAATATGCTGTATAAATACGATTATTATCGTAATTGAATAGCTATACGTGCCTTGAATACATTGCAAATCAAGAACTAAATAGGTACGAGCAATACAATTGTACCTAATCAATTAAAGTGATAAGGTTTATGGTAATTATAACCGAAAATTTGCCTTCGATATAGCCGGACGCCTCAGAAATAAATATCCGTAATATTTACTGTACCTACTGGGAGCGGATCGCGAAAGTTTTATAAAAGTATTGACGATTTTAAATTAGGTAAAGGAAAGTTATTACCTGATTAAGTAAGAACAAAAATAAGAAAAAATATTCGATCTAGAATCAGTTATGTTTGGTGTAATATAAGAACCTACTTACAGGGTTCAAATTTGAACTTTAATACATACTTTCGATTATAATTTTTTGAACTTTCATTCGTTTCCAGAAACACGTGACGCAGGTTACGCACGACCTTATGTTATGTGCTTGCTGCACATAAGGTCAAACAATTATATAATTAATTTCATATTATTTTTCTATATTTTTTTTTGTACTTGAGAGTCTATGACACTGTTGTGAAAAATTGCATTATTATATTGAAATTGTTTTGGTGAGGCACCTAAACTTCCACCAATCACAGAACAATCTTGAGCATCGTAATAGATACTGGCAGAACTAGACCACATTGAGGTCAAATCGCGTCCTCCCATCTCGTTAGTCATAGGATAGGCGTAGGGTTGGTGACTCTTAGACAAAACAACCTAATAGGTTTTGTCCAATAAAAACCCTAGCATTAATCGTCAAAAACTTTCCGAGCAAAGAAACCATTTTTGTCTAAAATAAAACACTCGGTAGGAACCTGTAAGGTTTTACCAGAAGCAGGATTATCATATCCACGGCACGGCAATACAAGTAGCTTCAAGTACCCACATACCGTTAGAGCAAGTACCGTCTTAGCAACAAGCGATGCAAGATATTGACCTAAAAAAGGGCACATACCGAAAGCTTTTAACAAAATGTCATGAGTGTATTTCCGGCCAGTACTTTCACATTTTATGGTATTGGCAACCCTGGGACAAGATAAGTGGAACACAGGCGCGCGCGCAGGTGCGCTAGACATCGCGGCGCGAAGTTGCACGATGAATTACGTGCTTGCATCTTGTATCAGTAGCTCTACCATGAGTTTTTACTATACTACATTTACTATACTCGCTAGAGTCTGTAGTTAAAAAAATGAATGAAGATTTGTCTTTTTTTTAATTTGACAGGCAATTCTTATCAGTTGCCAAGAGCAGCTAGTCTTATTATGAAGCATATCGCAGATTACCAGTATAGATTGCCATAATTTGGCATAACTTCTCAATAGGAGTTTTACTTTTATTTTTCGTTTTATCGAGAAGTCAATTCGCCTGAGTTGAACTAAAGCAGCTAACTTGAAATAGAAACAAGCAGTACAAGAAAGGCTATTTGATCGTTCTTGCCTAAATCTTCACTTAAGGTGACGGGTATAGCCAAATGCGTGTTTTTGGGGAAACCGAAAACTGTTTTCAGAAAAAGTGATAGCATGTGGAGTTGTGAAACTTATTATTTCCTATAACACATATATTGAACTAGTGTATTGTTACTCAAAATTTGTGCTCTTGGATATAGTTTACTTTTAAATGTAAGTTTAGTACCAACACCTTTTGCAAAAGTGTGGTTTAAGATCCCATTTTTTATTGGTTTGGCAGATTTGTTTGGTACCAAACTCAGCACAGCTATTCTTATGGTTCGTATCTTGTGACTCTAAAGAAAACATTTCTACATTAAGGTGTTTAAAGAAGAAGAAGAGTAGCGCCTTAGGAATTATAAGTGTTTGATTGCTGTGTGCTCGCAAATATACATAAGGCACTGCTTTAGAGTTTGACTATCCGAACTGTGCGCGGCTCATTATGTGTTTTGCGCCGTTGTCAGCATTTTTGTTGAAATTGAAATTGTGACGTTGCCACGCTGACTGTCTAGAGTTTAACCACCACGGCAAAAACTATGCCGTGTTACAAGTTTAACGTGTGTATAGATATAATAAATAAATAATAAACTTGGAAGTTATTAACATTTTTATTTATTATGAAAAATTTCACCCTACCCGTCGCCTTAAAATAGCAAGTTATTTTAAGCAAGTCACGCCTATTTCCACATTTTAAAATTTCAAACGAAAATATTACCAACATCATTGAGGAAATACCAATTGTTTTTTTATACTCTCATTGCGTTTTAAGTACGTAAACATCCATAAATTGAAACGGATATTTGCATAGATACGATAATTGAAAAAAACACTCAATGTTTTTAACAATCGGTGAAATACTTATACAGTGCGGGCGTTGCTACCACTGTTTTTGAGGTAAGTAAAAAGAGTGACGAAAAGGTTTTATAGTTTACACAAATTGATGCTTGTGTTATTGAAACACAAATTGATTTTGACTATCAATAAAATTAAAGCGGCACAGAAAGTTTTCCTAGTCATAGATTTGTGTAAACTACTAGGAAAATTTTCTTCGTTGTAAGTATAACTTCGTTCACAAAAAGTCCAGTCCAGGATTAGAATCTACCTAGGACATTCGTGTATTAGTATTTCAGTTCACTTTTGTTTGAAGAATAAGAACTAGAATATACTTCTTAGTTCTTTGTTCAATCTAATTGTTTTTGTTTTTCTATATCTTGTTAAAAAATCAAAACACGCGAAATACATAGGTATCTACTTCGAGTTTCTTATTCTCACGCATTCTTACGTGCCGTGCACTGTAAGTACACAATATAACGGAGTCGAAGTAGGCTGTCGATAATTGAAGGCTGATGGGTTTATGGTGTACAAAAACAAACAAACAAACAAACGTAACGCGTAAGTAATAGTTGTTCCGGTTTTGTGGATATTGAAAGTTGTGCTGTCCGCGGAAATCTGTGGGTGGAATTTTTAGAAATGTTTTGTTATTTTTTTTTTATATTTAGTTTGCACTTATTTATTTTATTCATGTTTCTCTTAAATCTTAGTAAAAGCAGTAAAATATTTCAAATAAAATATCAATATTTTCCTTAACTATGATCGTAGTAGTAATAATATTGAAGGAAACCGAAGATAAGGTTAAAACCAAATAGATTTTTTTTTCAATCATGTTACGTACTTTTCTAAAGTCTTCCTACCAGAGTACAGTCTTTGCGTAGTAGAGGGTAAGATGTGTCAAACGTTTGTGGATAATTTATTTATAACCAATAATTCATTTATTTTAATAATTAATTTATTTTAAGGTGTGGTTTGCGTAACATTGTTCGTAGGAAGATTCTAAGGATGAATACAGTACAGACCCTCAGCCATAAGCACGACACGAGGAGTCAGGTGTAACGTGTAAGACAGGTGGCACTAGATAACAATACTTAAATAAAATGTCGTCTATAAAGCTTATCTTCTGATCGGCCACGTGCAAGTCGCCTAGACAGAGCGGCGACTGCGCCCACGCATTCAATCTAACTCTATTATTTATTAGTATTACAGCCGTCAACACCGTGTAAAAAATAAATAACTGATGAAAGATGCGGAAAACGAATTGTAAACAAAACTTCATGGTGTATTTGCTTTTGTAAGTGGCGGCATTTATGAACAAACGTTCTGACGATTTAGTGCGATTTTCAGAGATATAGTACAGTAAGCGAATAATGTATCAAACTACTAAAAAACATACAAAAATTAACTTTGTAATAGTTAATTTGATAAGAGTCACAGATCAGCTGGTATTAGCTCTGCCTTCCAAATAGCCGTAAGAAAAATTCATTTCATTTATTGTGATACTCTATAAAAGCATATAATGTAGCACGAAAAAGAATGAAAAAGTACACTTCATCAGCAAGTAAATTAACATAGTACAAACTTTGCTTAGCTTTGACTAGATGGTGTACCTAATCTAACATACGAATGTATGCAAACATACCTAGTACTACTAACCTTGGAACACTTACCTAATAAGGTAGATAATGAATTACAAGCTATAAATTATTTTGCTAACCTATGCAGAGTTTTGACTAGGCATGGGCGTTTTTGGATTTTTTCACAAACCGATACAAAACCGATTTCAGATTTTGAAATCGATTTCAAAAACCGTTTTTAAAAAACGGTTTTAGTTTTCGGTGCAAAACTAAAATCACGAATGCGTATCAAAACTATAGAAAACTAAAACTTTAGGTAGATTTAGATTTCGTTCGTTTGCAGTTTGAGTTTGGTTTTCGTTTTCGGTGCAAAACTAAAATCACGAATGCGTATCAAAACTATAGAAAACTAAAACTTTAGGTAGATTTAGATTTTGTTCGTTTGCAGTTTGTGTTTGGTTTTCGTTTTCGGTGTAAAACTAAACTCACGTCGGTTCGGTTTGGTTTCGTTCGGATAAGATTGTTTGCAGTTTGCGTTATCATCGTGCGTTTTCTAAAAACGGTTTTCTCATATTGGAATATCGATGCGATACGATTTCTGACTGCAAACGGATTTCAGTTTCGTTTTGATATATCTGTCTCATGCCTAGTTTTGACCCGGCTTATAATGCGAATTATCGCTACATGACTTTAATAGCATGCAAGTGGGTTAGATATATCTATTTATTATAGTTAGACAGTGATATAAGTTTTTAGTAAAAGCTAGACAAATAACGGAGTTTTGAGTTACTAGGTTTTTTATACAGCTTTATATTTAAGTTTTGCTGATAAATAACCATCAACAGATGATCATAACGTTTGATGTAACATAAAACTGTAATACTGACATTTGCACCTAGCATACAAAATAAGCATTTTTTTGTATCATTCTAAGACATGGTTTTGTTTTTTTTTTAATCTAATTTTTTAGGAACTTTAGCCGACTATGCCAGTTCTATCGTGTCCTCACGGTAGACATGGTTCATAGACTAACGGCTGGTTTCTGGAAACCCAAATCACGATTGATCCGAGTTTGACACATAGTAATTATTTGATTTTTTCGTTGATCATCGTTCGAGAAACCGGCCGTGAGTGGCCGATGATTTTCCATTGGCCATTTAGTTCGTAGTGACATTTCCGAAGTAAAAAGTAAATAAATAAATTAGAATTCCATCGAATACTTTTCAAAAGAGTAGGAATATTTATGAAGTTCTTTTGTTTTCTTTTAAATTTCTTGGCTAAGTTACAAAAGCTGACTGCGCCCAGTCAAATGCAAGATTTTGGCTACGATTCGAACCGTAATACTATGCCTACTCATGAAGTAATTTTGATGTAATCTATGTAAATACTATCTGTTTCTCTTATCAGCCAAACTCCGCACTCTGTTCTATTTAAAGACATAAATCACTGCTAAGTATTTCCTAATACTGATACAATTACACTCAAACGAATCGACTGTTTAGATAAAATAGGGCCAATTAATTCTGTATAATAAGCATTTTATAGCTCTGTCATAATTGCATCGTAACCCTCTGGGATGTTAATCATTGTGATAGTAAAGAGGCTGGATCACACGACTGGTAACACTCTTGTTTCTACCTAATACAAATGTACAGGCCGAAGTATGGACTATGATGAGAGACCTGGAGAATCCAAAAATGATTCGCTTATCACGCAAGTACAACCTGAAAAACTTTGAATCTGGATTTTGCAACGACCCACTCGTCCTGAGTAAAAAGATCTGTGTTCCTGCAAGTCTTTGAGATTTCACAAGAAAAACTATTTATCTTAAACAAACCATATCGCTTCCTGTTTCTAGTGCTCTAACGATTGCCTCAAGTGGATCGGATTCTGTCCGCTAGCTTCCACGGGCAGAAAGAGAAACACGAGCAATCAGACAATTGGCACTCCCACACATCTCGACTTTCATCTTCGGACGGAAGTAGCAATAAACTGATTAGGCTCTAACACTGCTCTACGTTGCCGCTAGTGATAGAGCCAGTAGGTGTGCCCTGCGCCTACACCAGGAAGGGAAAGCAAGGGACAAATTTATGATAGCTCGTCCAGAGCATAAATTAACAACCTAAATGGACTCTTCAAACTCCTAACTGTGATAAATTACCCACGCGTGCTTCGTGTCACAATAGAGCTTAAATTATTTTAATAGTCTGGTGAATTACTTGTTCTATCGCTTTATTCATTCGTTTCGCATGAATCGATCCTGATTCAAAGCTGTATCTTTGCGCAGTTTATTGTCCTATTTGAATGTGCGTCGGGTTTCTCACCGGGAATCCAGGAAGGTGCGCATTGAATGCACTAAATCAACGACAGAATCTATCGTCTAGCGACATCAATTTACTTTTGGATGTGACGCGAGCGTGACTAGACGCGACAAATCCCGACAAATCGCATTTGTCTTGACCGGATAAGATAGATCGGGCAATCGGTCTCCCCAAATACCGACAAGGACACTTCCATCTGCTTTATTTGTGACGTGTGCGCAATGCGATGAAATAAGCGACGTCCGGCGACCCACGTGCGCCCACGCCCCTAACTAAACATTCTATTTAGAACAAATCTTAGGAGATGCTGTTCTGCAGTTTAGATTGTCAGCGGCTGCAGTGTTGCTGCTGATTTATGGGCTTTGTCGGCGATACAGTAGTTAAGATAAATTATGTTATTCAATATTTATAATCCGGAAGTTTCAGAAACCTAAACTGTACTTTTATGAAGCGTGACTTCTATGGAAGTCTTTTCTGTGATCTATTGCATTGTTAAAGTAGTTTTAAGCGATAAACGCCACCATTTTGTTTCACCATTTTTTCTCATAAAAAGCCTATAGAATAAACTACGCTTTTCCATTAGAGTCGCTTACTATTCTTTTAAATCGATTAACATGAACGTCGTGATCTATCAAAGTCGCACGGGCTATGGGCTATTAAAACGAATCTTTAACTTTAATCAACTTTATAGGAAAATCTAGTCGTAAGTCAGGAATAAAACGCCAGATTACGAAAACATTTTATAACGCAAATAGAAAGTAGTTTTAGATTACTTTAAAGACCTGTCAGCGCCTTAAGAATTATAATACAAAGATACACTTTTCTCACCTATAACTAAACATAACGGAATCTTTAATTGTCTAAATATCAAAGCTATTATATAACAACGTAGAACCAATATGTCACCCGTGCAACTAGTTATTCAAAAACAAATTAAGAAAAAAAAATTAATGAACAAATTATGTTATTTCAAATGTAGCACGGAATGAATAGTCTTGCATAAAAAATTGATTGAGGCATTTAATAAGAATTTCCAATACGAAAACACTTGCAGTAGTAATTATTGTAGGAGCTAAACGCATTCTCAGGTGCCACTGGATCGTATTACGACTTGTGGATAATATATAGCAGAGCCATTTCACATGCACACTGCTTTTTAGACTGGCTAATTTAACGCTAATTTAATTTCACGTTTAACAGAGTAGAAATCAATTGTCACGAACGAAAAAGTAGCGTCAAATTCAATTCGAGTTCTGTCATTTATTGATAAAACAGAATTTGTTTTGTAATGTAAATTTGTATTGTATGTAAATTTTGGTGTAATAAGATATCGGGATTTGATGGAACTCGTTTTCCACTTTGACGGGAAAAATATCCACCATTTTTTCTTTAAAACAAATGACAGCCGACTTGACCGCTGACTGACTTGACTGAGGTTTATTTCTACTGTGAGAAATGCCTGTAAATAGACAGGTAAATAAGAGAATAAGAAAAAAGAAGAGCTAAGTTCGGCTCTTACCGCACTTCCAAATAAAACGAATAGTAGTTTTAAAAATCGATCCAGAAATTGATGAAAAATAATAGAAAAAGTTTGAAGTGTCTCGTGACTATTGGTTTAAAAATAAGAACCTAAAGTTTTACTTTTTGTAATTTAACCGGCATTGATTTATCGAATGCAAAGGCACCAAGTTATGCACTAATATTAATAATAATATACTATAAATTATAATAACCTTTGGTTTGAGCACAGGTGCATTATAGTACTTCATCGAGAGTTTTGAGTATCAACAGATATTTTAAACAAGCAATTACTCATGACTTTGTTTGCATGGATTATGTTTTGGTACTAAAATCATTTTTCAAATACAATAAGCCTTTAATTACCGGCAACGCTTCTGTAGCTAGAAGCCAGTACGTAGGTACTAGACTTTTCATAAAAAATACATTGTAAAAGCTAGACGTATTAATCAATTACACGTCGAATCACAATACATTTTAGCCTCAAATCTTAAATTCTAAACTCACCAGTTCTATATCCAGCATTGGATAGGTAAGTGGCGAAGGTGTTGGTTTCGTGCTTGGCCTGCCACATCGGGGACGAGCAGTTGTCATTATTCGTGTACACGTTGTGGTTGTGCACGTAAGTTCCGGTCAGCAACGAACTCCTGGGGACAACGTATACACTGGAAGCTGCACGTATAAAAATTAACTCTTTAGATCCAACTTTGGATTGGGGAAACTCAAGGATGAAGTACTTGTCCATAGAGTAGGAATCTAACGCATGTAATTTTTTCTATAGTCAAGTTGGCATTTATAAAAATGATCAGGCGCTAAACGATGAAACGTCAAAAATTTACTAAGGGTAAGCATGTTCTTGCTATCTACACGCGGCGATTGTCAGCTGTTCTTGCCGAGAATGCTTCAATCGTCGCATGTATTAAAATGTGTGGTTGATATATGGTTGTATGCTTACCTTGACGGACAACACATAGGCGTCGTAGTATACGCGTGACGGAACTCCGCACCAGCACTCCTTATGGCCTTCATGGTCCGCGGCATAAAGTTCAAACTCCCCAACTCTACATCTTGATCATCAGTCAATATCAAAATAATATTTGGCTTCCTCTCCCTTTGCTGGGGAAACGGAATAAAGCCGCTATTTCTGTCTGAGTTCTGCCACTTATTAGGCGTTTTTACTTTGGATCGCGTTGAGTTTTCCTTTATAACGGGGTGGGATTTTTCCGGTGGTTTACTTTGATTGATCAACTTCCTCATAGAATATTTCTCGAAGCTTTTGTTCAAGTGTTTCTCCGTCTTACGAGTCTTATCCTCTTTTTTGGGTCCAAATGGTTCTACCGTTCGATTTGCGCTGTCCTCCAAGGAGTAGCTGTCTGAACCTTTTCTCCTATCTCTTCTTATTTCATGTTCCCAAGTCCTTCGTCTCTCCGCCCTGTATCTAGAACTGTTTTTGTGTCTCAGGTACCTTCTCTCGGGAAGGTCTGTGAGGGTACCATTGAACGTTGTTCTGTTACGGTTGTTTTCTCTGTTTTTCAGCTCCCTTAGTCTTGAAGCCTCCTCTTCTTCAAAGGAGTCTCTCTTCGCTGATATCAGTATGCAGTTCCATGTCAAAAGTATCGATATTAACTTCAAATTCATATTGCTAATCTTACTAATGTATTTTATTCTTATCACTATTCGACTTCTATGACGTGGTTGTTGTGCGGTCTTGTTAGGTTGTCGACGATTGTAGTGGCTGGCACGGATTTATCGTGCAATGGAATTCCATCTTGCTTGTCACTCCTGCAACAATGAAATATCAAAAGTGAAAGTTAGCACGCTCTATATCATAAGGTTTCCAATTTTCCAAAGCTTTATTCAAATCAACTTTAGGAACGCTGTTCCCTGTTTGCATTTCATATTGAAATATGTTTAGTATCCACTCGCAAGGGCATTTAATAGCATCCGACCAGGGCATCAATCACGAATTGCTTTTAACAGAATTGGTCCGATATTGGTCGGAGCTAGCCTTTAAATAAACTGCGCAATTCACCACGAGGGGTGTTGGATTTATACTAGCAGTTGAAATTGATTATTTGGGAGATTAGTGGTTCAGAACTATACAAATGGACCATATCGGAACCAATATCCCGAAATTGCAGTGCTAGGTTTGAATGATATTGCGCACTAGTTTGATTGATAACTAGAACCTTTTTGGAACAGGTGTGCGAATGTAAGTTTTTGTGAGAATAATACCATTAATGGAATGGTGTAAAAGTATACTTAGTATATTAAAATACACTTTGTAAATAAGTTTATTGAGCTATGTTTTCAATTTTGCCAGAGTTTCTCAATAGTTAGTAGTAATAAGTTATTATTTGCATTAGTCATACTTAGTCCGAAAGTGTAATGACTCGATAGGTACTACGTAAGCAAAACAATCACAATAAAACATATATTTATTCCCTGCTTCTAATGTATAAACGGCAGTCTGCGGTTGTTGTGGATCTTGATTTATGTTAGAACTGCACCCCTAATTGATGAGAGGGATGTGCGATCGATGACGTCAGACCAACTCTATTTCATTTTAACTTATCCGTGTTTTTTTATCGGATTTTAGAATATTTATCAAAAAGGTTGCGACTTTTCTCATTTTCCTTTAGTCGGATTAAGGAGGCTAGAGAGTTCTGTATGGCACAGAATATAATGGTGATAAAACTAGGTTTTGATATATCAATAAATACTGACTCTAAAAAATTTTTTTCGGTATTACTTACTAAAAATAAGAAAAATTAAATTAGAAACGGCAAAGTGGAAATTTTAATCACAGCACAGATTCAAAAGCAAAATTAATAATTTTGATTTAAGCTGTTAGATGCATATTACTAACTAACCTAGTTTCATAAATATCCGCTACTAACATCATGGATTAAGTTGTCTGAATAACTGAACTATTCATTAATTTATTTTTGTCAGGCGTTAGGTACAAGCTCAGTTTCGTGCTGTGGGTCGTGGGTTTGATTCCCACCCAGAGTAAATGTTTGTGTGATGATCATACATAATTGTTCTGAGTCTGGGTGTGACTATGTATTCTACGTATGTATTTACAAAGTAGTCTGTCGTTATAATATAATAATAGTGATCTATGAATGGTCCGTAAATATTTCTTATTTATTTTAATAAGTACGTTTATTTAATATGAAAGTATAATGATACAATGTGATCTACTATTGATGCCGACTGTATTCGGTGGTAGTAGGCTTTAATTAACTTTACTGAGCATAACTTGCGTTCCCGTACATTGTTGGCGTAACAATAATTCTGGACGAACATGTTCTGTTTATGTAGAGGGAGCACGAACGTTTCTTGTTACAGTCCGCTTATAGAATAAATTGAGTTTTGTTTTAGTTCTAACTTAACCTAACCAATTTTGTTTACTGCTAAACGTACACATTTTAACTACCATTACTACTACTACCACTGGCTTCCTTATGTATTTGTATGTTAGCAAATAAGTAAGAAAGTATACTTTAGTTTTCCTGAAGTGCACTTTCTTACTCACTTTTTCGTCGACCAAAATTTAGGTAACTGGTACTACCTAGTAAAGAGAATATTACACGAGTCTTTTTTACAAGGCTTAAATACCAGTAGAAGTAGGTATAAATACAAGTAAGAGAAGGTACTCTTACTTGAAGTATAAATAGGTACAAGTAAGAGTAGGTACTCTTACTAACAAACTTACGACTATACAGTATTTAAGTACAAAATGTACATTGTCATATAAAATACATAAGAAACAGTTGAGCTATCTACAGACCGTTGCAAACGATATATAGATAGCCAAACTGATCCAAATCAGTACCAATCGGAAGCGTGCCCAAGATACTGGCTGCATTGCCGCGCTGAATAGCAATGCTGATACGCTGGGCCAGATACTCACCAGCCCTCGGGTCATGCGTCGCTCTTACTTGTATTTATACTACTACTGGTATTTATGCCATGTTCGATTTTACTTTTAAAATGCCAAATGGTTTTTTAATCTATCTTTCGTCAGTTTTTAATGTAATGGCACGCTCAAACTGTTTAAACATTAAGAAGCTCATTACTGCTGCTAACTATATGCATCCTTAAGCGGAGTTTAGCTTAACAACCTTTTAGCTTTAAAGTGCTTTGTCCCCATTTCGTTAGGAACGACTTAAAAAAAGATAAGTTTTTGATAGCCATTAAAAATACAAGTACCTACCTATCTTCACTGCAGTAATGTTTCGTTAAACTGTCAAACGTATTCGGTCTTTCTAGCCACGTAGGTACGTATACTTATTACTAATTTACGAAACACTAAATAATATTTGAAACCTAAAAAAAAAGTAATAAACTAGCTGAAAATATTTAACAAAAATTTTTAAAAAGCTTTTGCTAGGTTAGTTCACAATGCTTTTATTCCGTCAATATGACAGACGTAAACAGATAAGTTTTTAAATCATTTCTAGTCAAGTAAATCGATCGTCAAGTTTACTTTCATTGAATCAATCAGAGACTATAGAAAACACGATAATTTTCAACGAAGCTCCCTGATTGGCTGATACGTCTCTTTTATAACGATTATGTTACCTCATTGCTAAATTAAGATATCCATAACATAACTCTGGGTATTTGAAATTTGTATGTAAAATATTATGTAAATCCTTACAAATTCTAAATAACTGGCCGCCGCAGTTATCCACAAAGTTGTATAAGTACCACATTAAATGCAATTATGTACTATATTTTGAAATACGTAGCGATGTTTGCTTTGGTACAGTACGTGACATTTAAATATGCACCTGCGGATTGTCCATCAAATATTCATCGTTCAACAAACCGACTGTGAAACCTTGTTAGAACCCTTGTTAGAACTTTAGCAGAATGGTTTTAGCATTTCAAAGCTAAACCTTATGACATGAAATTAATCTAAGTACCTGACATTCACCGCAGTCAAACCGCAGCAAGTATTTTAAACTACAAAGCATATAGGTATATAACCAAAAAGACTTTACGTTATAATTTCAAAACTTAGTTATAAATTGTAGTAGAATCAAATTGGCCCCTTAAAAGCAAATGATTACACCATTCATTCATTGCATTTTAATTTGGCTTTTATGACAAACACACTTTCATGATAAAAACTCTTTCTGTGCATTATGTATTTTTAATTTAAAACTTTATATTTGTGATTTATTTGTCAATATAAAGTAAATTTATAAGATGAATCCAATATAATCCTCAACACATAGGATCATAGTGAAATCACTCGAAATCTGTGCATACTAAAGCGACGTAAACTGTACCTAGGTAAGTATTACTGAGTTTAATCCAAGAATGTATTGAATATAACCTACGGCACGGTGAGCTTGCTATAACGAGCTGTATCGCCTCGAAAAGCTTAAAGCATCGCCTCTGATTGGCTTCGTACGAACTTTATCTCGTCCACACTTCGAGTGCGATATAGGTGTCTACATCAGTGGAGGGTAACTATGTGTGATTGCATTTACAATAACCGACAGGCTCCACTTACACTTCCGCAAAAACTTTACCAAGAAATTATAGAATCTTCAGTAGAAATTACAAACGCAGAGTTGACGAATGATAGAGTGAGGGAAAAAAACTTATGGGATAACTCTCTTGATAGGTGATAATATGTTTTTTGCCCTTAGGCAGGGAGATGATGATGATGAACTAACGTAGCTGAGAATTAATTCGTGACCTTTCATTTTTAAAGTGTTCACTTACTTACCACAGAATTGAAAAATACTTACGTTAATTTGTACTAAAAGGCACGTAAACGATAGCTGAAATGACTAAAAGTCAATTGTTGGTTAGTGTTCAGAGAAATAAGGTTTAGGAATCGTCGGTTGTAGGTATACATTATTCAGCATGTAACTGCATTGCTGCATTACTCAACAACATTGTAGGTAAAGATTCACTGATCAATTCAATACAATTGATGTAATATAAGTAGCTACAACTACATACAAATTGTATTTATTCATGTCCATTCAGTGTTTGTCCTTTGTGTGTTCACATCACACCCAATGTCAAGTGCTTGTGACTAAACGATTTCTGATTAAAACGTAGTGTCCCATTGTGGTCCTATTTGCAGATATTTATTATCATTTGTGTGTTCTACATTATTAGAAATTATGAGTAGGCATTGACCCGATGGTTTTATGAGTTTCGTAAGTTAAGTTGTCTCGTTGTACCAATACAATAAGATCAAAATACTGATGTCTTTCGTTGAAGTAGTTTAGAAGACATAACTGCATCTGACCTTTGACTGTTTTTGTTCAAACTTTGACCTTTTGACCTTCATAATTGGGTAAACAAAACTATATTGTGGCAAAAGTAAAGATTGCTGATACAATACATTTTTTGTAAACACATTTCAAGAAGAACTGATGTTTGTCATCACACAAATTGTCAGTTCTTAAAATAAACTACACATACAAATTGATCATACTTAATTTATTTTTAAGTCGATTTTAGGTATGTAGGTATTAGTATCTAATATATGTATATGTAATCATGTTTATACACGAGGTAGAAGCTAGAGTACCAAATGTTATTTTATTACCAAACCTAGCTTCTCAAACAAGAAATATTTAATTTCAATTGATATCTAAAGTTTGTTTAAAAGCGGTACTTATTGACCAGTCAACAGGAAAAATAAGGTATTTTTATAGACCAATCAAAGATCGAGCAAACACGACTGAATTAATCAGAAATTAATTCGCAATTAGCTAGTAGTCGTAAATCACTCGACATATCTAGCCGACCACATTTTCACACACAAATTATGTTTTTTTTAATTACTTAAGGAGTTGGAATGTTACCACATGACATGACACTTGCTACTTCTACAACATAAAAACTTGTCTTTCGGAAGCTTTATATAATAATATTCAAATTATAGTCACTTCTAAACTATACACCTACGAATTATATTGATTAGCATTCTGTGTTCATCTTTTTAAAAGAAAAGAAAAAGCGTGTGTTTTTTACGAATTTCAATTATGTTTTCTTTTATCACGAAGTTTTAGATTTTAAAAAATTAATAGAGTCACTATATAATGCCTAACAAAATAGAACTGTGGAAACTACATGGATAATGTAATGGTATGGTATACTTTTTTTGTAAGTAAATAAATACTTATTACTAATTTAAAATTAACCTTGTGTCTGAGAGGATCTACCGTGCCGTATTTAATTTCATTTACTTACTAAGTTGATGACTGTCTGAATGCAAATACTATAGTGAGAACAGCACATGAGCAATAGATTAACTAAAAGCTCGAAATAGTTGAACAAAAAGTTAGTACCCAGTACCCCAAGTACGAGTTTGTGCACACACGGATCGTAGCGACGCGATCGCCACCGATTTTGTATGGAAATCCAAGCCTTAAGAAATTTGCAAGCGGCGCTGTTTGGATCCCATACAAAATCGGTCGCACTCGGCGATCGCGTCTCTACGATCCGTGTGTGCACAAACTCGTACTTGGGGTACAGTTGGTAGTCGAGGATTTATGACACAGTACCGTGAAATGCTTTAATTAACACACAGCTGTTCATTAAACGAAATGCCAGAAAGAGTTCGCACCTCGTTAATATAAATTTACTTTCTACAATAGTTTAGTACCTTGTCGGAATAAAGAGGTCAAAGCGTAGAAGGTTAGAATTTATCTGTACTTTTGAGGGTATTCAGGTCATAGCTTAGTATGACCGCCTGAAACAAAGGTTTTTTTAGCACAAATATCATAAAAATTAAATCCGATTGCTTACTACTTTATTGCTTTCTTTCTGTCTCAGCGTTGGAGATGAAGAAGAGAGTTTCAGTATTCTATTAAATAGGTTGAAAACATTCTGACTTTCTTGATATCATGCATGCATTTTTTAGGTGACGCAGAATACTTCAAACGTTACTCATTATTGAAAATAACATACAAAATGACCATTTACGCTTTAAACATTATAAATCACTCAAGATAGTATAATATGAATGATAGGAGTGTTGAATAGCCCAATTAGCCTGATTTCAGGAAACCCTCAAGTGATCAGGCTTAATGGCCTGACAGCTGTCAAAAGTTCACGTACCATAGAGAATATCATGACTCAGATCTCCGCCTTTTTGTTAAAAGATTAGTAAACATAATACACCATAAACTCCGACATTGGCAAAATCGTGGCAACCCTAGCCTGCGAAAAGCCACTAAGAAAAGAAGAAGAAGAAGAGAATATCATGCACCTTAAAAACGTTCAACATCTACCAAACCGATAGATAGACATGGGAAAGGTTATTCTCGATATAAAACTTGTGGTTTGATCATAGCATGTAGAGCTTCTAAGCTTAATTAAGCCCTGCACCGTGAGGTTCCCATAAAAGCTAGCACTGGCGCATGTATAGTAGCCATATGGCGCAACCAGGCGCCATCCAATTTATTTTATTACATTTTTTTACTTTAGGGATGACAGACAATAAGTATATAGCCGGATTAGTCCAGTCAAAATAGACTAAAATTATGACTTCAGCTTGCATTAATTCCCAACAAGCTGGATTTTTGTGCAGGCCTTGAATACGTCATTACAAATGATATGTCAAAAGTCCCCATCGATTCCGCTTGTGCGTTGGTTTTATTCGAGGTCAAAGGTCATAAATTTGTATTTTTTGCGTATATCTCTGAAACAACGAAAGCTATCGAAAAGTGGTTCAGGCAAAGTTTGTACATCGTAAAATTGTCTACAAAAATACCTCAACACTTTTCTTCTACAAAGCATCGTTTTCGAGATACAGTGACTTTAGACCGCAGGAAAATCGTCGAAGATGCTGCGTTTTTTTCATTTCAGCCGTTTTATCTGCTTCATTGCCACAGAACAAATAGTATTTCTTGAAATTTACTGAAAGGGGTGATGAGTTCGATGGGTTAGTTCTCCTCCGAGGTAATGAATCGTCTTTTTGTTTCAAGAAATACTGTTCGTTCTATGGCAATGAAACAGATAAAACGGCTGAAATGAAAAAAACGCAGCATTTTCGACGATTTTCCTGCGGTCTAAAGTCACTGTATCTCGAAAACGATGCTTTGTAGAAGAAAAGTGTTGAGGTATTTTTGTAGACAATTTTACGATGTACATACTTTGCCTGAACCACTTTTCGATAGCTTTCGTTGTTTCAGAGATAACAAAATACAAATTTATGACCTTTGACCTCGAATAAAAAACAACGCACAAGCGGAATCGATGGGGACTTTTGACATATCATTTGTAATGACGTATTCAAGGCCTGCAGAAAAATCCAGCTTGTTGGGAATTAATGCAAACTGGAATGTCTATTTTGACTGGACTAGATGGTGCATAAAACTAAGTTAGATCCGGCCATTTTGTTGTGTGTAAAGTTTTTTAGTAGAATTTAGAAATTCTAGTTACGTTAATTATACAAACTTTGATGACGATGTTCTCAAAACAAAGCACGATTCTATCTTTATAAAGCGGCTTATAGGCTGTACAAAATAACACAGCAGTATCGTTTGATATTACTCCTTAAATCTTTAGCTTTATTAACTCTTAGTCAGTGTAGTTTAAAATAAGATGAAGTAAGCAACAAACAGGGCAAAAGGTCGCATAACTGCAGCCCATGCGTCTCTGCCATAGACTAAACAATGATAAACGAGCCGCCATAACTCGTAACCTTCGCGCCATTCCGTCCAATGTGTTTGTTTTATTTCACACATTTAAAGTAAACATGCCTAGAATCTGCGCCGCATTTGCGAGATTAGGAAGATAATATACAGCTGAGCCCTTAGTCCGAAGACGCATTTTAAAACTCCCTACTCTCGAGCCGACTCGTCCGAGTCGTCTCTCGGATGTCCATACATTTTTGTATGGCTATCCGAGAGACGACTGTCGGCTCGAGAGTAGGGAGTTCTAAAATGCAGCTTGTATTTTAAAACTCCCTACTCTCGAGCCGAGAGTCGTCTCTCGGATCTCTCTCTCTACTTCTTACAAAAATATAAGGACATCCGAGAGACGACTCTCGGCTCGAGAGTAGGGAGTTTTAAAATGCAGGCTCGGACTAAGCCCTCAGATTAACCTACTGTAAAACTAACGTAACCTAGCGACGACAGGGGGATTAGCACGAATAAATGTGACAATCGTAAACGTATCAAAACAGTAACGTATTTGAAATACATTGCGCGTCAACATAAGGTTTGCGTTTAGTTTGGGACTAGAGTGTGATGTGGGAATTGTCCGTAAATTTTTATTTAGATATTTATTACTGTTAAATATTCTGTAGTTATTACGTTGCAGGTAGGTATAATGCTTAAGTTTTACACCCACTTTTTATGCCAACTTATTATAAAAATGTATTAAAGATCTGCTTCCGGGCTCAGAAATGATGATATCTAGTGTCTAAATAACAATTACCTACATATTTACTATTTTTGAAGCAATTAAAACAATCTTCAACTGTTTTTCGATGATAATACACTTTTTACTAAATATTTCTGTCTAAGGTGATTCTATTTTGACAGTACCTATATATAAATAGCCGAATCACCTTTTCAACTTAGTCGCACCACAGTCGCAACTAGACTAATTTTCAAATATTTTACAACATAGGTATGTATTTCTATAATATTAATAATCAACTGAGCCTTTTTCATAAGTCCATCATTCGAACGATGGGTTATGTTTTATTTATATTTTAAATAATTCTATGCTAGGTACCTATATAAAAAATATTGCATGGCATCACATCTTACATAGTAGAATTACTGCCTTCTAATATGGCAGTATCAACTTGAATAATATGGCAACATTGTCAAGCGTGTAATGTCAATGGCAAGGAGAGGTGAAACTATTGCCATGTGCCGATAAGGAGTATGGGGGCTGTCCGATCTCCGGCTTTTTAGCAGGCTTTCCAACCAAATAGGGTGTAAAGTTTAAATCAAATTTTAGGTTATGTTTAAACCTATTTTTAGGTTATGTTTGATTTATCGATAAATCGACACAATACATGTTTTAAGTATCTTAGTACAATTTTAATTTATCAGTTGTCAAGGAATAACAAAACCATAGATATTATTTGTTCTTATTATGATGGATCATGCCTCGTCTAGAAACCGACATCAGTTTTATTAAAACGTGTGTTAAGTTTACCTAATTGCTCCCGAAAAAAATGAAGTTTTTAACCCATCCTCCGAAACACAACGCCACGAACGAAACTAAGCTACAACTGTGTCACGATGGGTTTTTTCAACGAGCATCCCGAGAGTCATGATGATCTGTACAATATTTCTATATCTATCCGGCTTTTCTGACTACACAGCCCTAAGTATTATTGGTCGTCAAATGCAACGTGCCAATGCATACCCGTAAACCAAATATGGAGTTGAGCTTCCATATCTTGGTGCTGCATTTCTACAGGTTTGGATTAGACGCTTCACCGCGCCTGGACTTTCAGGTAAATGGCACGACGTTATAGCCTCTGAATAATGTATTTTCAACAATAGATGCCTTAAGAATAGAAATTCACACAATATGCCCATACAGGCAATACTAGTATTAAGCTGACTGAGACTGACTTTTTCTTGAAAAACAAAATAGAATCTATTTTCTATATTCCATTATTTTGAAATATAATAAAAAGCTGGTATAACAGAGAAAAAAACACTTTAAATTAGCCTTTGTTTCATTTTCGTAAAGAAAGTCGTGCTCGAGTTATTTGTTTTTTTGATTTCTTCGTTTTATCGCACATCAGCGTAGTTTTTAGAAAACTAGATATCATAATCGTAGTCAAGGTATAGAAGAATCTATAATGTTTTCTTTGGCTAAGTCGTAATAGATAATTCTGTCAGGCACCACCAATTTATACCGACATTGTGTGCGCATACAAATCGCTCTCACATTTCGAGGTACAGAATAAATAATACTTTCCAGAGGAAACCATTCTTCAGAAGCCCTTCAAAGTACGAGGGTTGAGGGTTGACGTTTAATATCTGCCGGCAACTCGACGCCAAATATTTGCATTGCTGCCAACTATCGAATGCTTCGGTGAGAACTTTCAGTTTGCCTTTTCTCTAATTGATTTCAACAGGCAATCACTGAAGATTATCATTTCAATTCGGCAATTTTAATCAATTCATAGAATTGGCACCTGTATGTCAGATACAAATCAGATTTTTGTGATTATAAAATTAGTAGGCTCGAATTTACGTATGTTTATGAGTTTACTATATTATATTATAATCAATGAATGCGTAAATAAAGCTTAGCTAGATTTGTCCAAAATCCGCTAAGATGGCTACATTTTAAATTGTACATTCTTCGACTTTGTATTTCTGTGTTATTTTGTCGGTGACATGTGTCGAGGATTTCTTCGACGCAAGTGTTTATTTTGCAAACCAGCGTGTTTTACTTTAGTCGAGGTTTGATAAATATTACGTAGCTAGTTCTAGGTATTGCTAAGGTTTGTATTTCTTTGAACCTACTTACCTAGCTTACATAGCACATTCGTGATGCTAAATTGAAGTACCTACGAGTATTTAATACCCACGCAAAGATTTGCAACTCCCAGTACAACAGAGCAACATCTGTGTTTATTTACGTGTTAAAACGTGGTACCTAACTACGTATATTTAAGTCATTATTAATGAGTTTTGGTTTAACACATTATGCTTAGGCTACAAAAGACAAATATTTAATGAATTTCCCATCAATTAAAAATCAGATAACCTCGTCAACAATATATTCCCAATTTTGAACTTTAATCAAGATAAGTCTGTGTGACAGGACTTTTTTCAACAGTGTAATTTAGCCGAGTCTAACAATGGAATGGCAGCCATGTCAAGAACGTCCACCTGCTCTAATTAAGCTCTGGAGCATGTTTATGTGGATTCCGGAGTTTTCCCGGAGACATGTTATTGTAAGCACGACGTGGGAATATTGCAGCTCAAAGTTTATGCTACTGTCGGGTCGGGACGTTCGGGGAATTGCGCAAGTAATTTATGCAAAATATAGAATGAGATTAGACAGCGTTCCAAGACATACTTGGCTCCTGGTGGCTATATAAGCTAGAAGGTACTTTTTAACCTCCGACGCAAAAACGACAGGGTGTTATAAGTTAGGGGTGTCTGTGAAGGTGTGTGTGTCTGTCGTAGCTCTCGAACGAATGAATCGATTTCAATTTACTTTTTTGCTTGAAAGGTGAAGTTGTTGGGAGTGTTCTTAGCTATGAAATTACATATATGAAAATCCTATGTATTACATATATTATGAAAATCATCCAAGAAGTCTGCCGTTGCTCGCAATTTCTTTAATATCAATGGGTAGAATACACAACAAAGACTATGACATTTTTTTAATTTATACTTGATTCTCTTATATCTACTTCCAAACGTACGTGATGTTAGATGAAAGTTAGCACATCAGAGAAATGAAATAACGCACGCAATCACGACTTTGTCCACAAGCACACATCTCTCGGTACCTTTGTTATAAGTCGATGGCAAAATATCTCTTTGACAAAAATGTTTACGTGAAAGTTGCTTACAATAACAAAAATCTTCTTCCAAGTCAGAGATACTTGTGATACAAACTCAAGGTCTATTAGGTTTCTTGTCCAACGTTTCAATATTATGCTATTCAGCGTGACAATGCAGCCCCTATCTTGGTTACGCTTCCGATTGGTACCTACTGATTAGGATTAGTTGAAATATCTATATCGTCATTTGCAAAGTTCTGTAGTTCGGTCGACTGTCTCGTGTGTATTATGTTTTATTTTAATCTAGAAAACTTTTTACCAAAAAAATTAAATCTCGGAAAAAACTGAAAAGCAATAAATAATACTTTTTTTATTCTATCCTAATTACAAAGTTTTTAAACGTATGTAAGTAAACCTAGTAATTTTAAGTCGGTATTAGTTCAGCGTGATACGTGATGTATCTGATCGGAGTATAATCTTTCCAATACTAATTATCAAAATCGGACTACTCTGTCTAAAGTTCTGCGTGATCATATAATATACAATATAAAAAAAATTATACGTTGACTTGAGTTTCTCACTCAAGTCAACGTATAATCTTCCTTCGTCCTTTTTTTTCGTCGGTAAAAAAACAACATCTAATTGTATGTCGATTGTTTCCTGTGTGTTATGTATCTTATTTAATCTATATACAAAACTATCCAGTACATATCGTTGTAAGTACATCGCAAAATTAGAAATATCAATATTCTATTCACGTGGTTCGAAGATGACTTCAACGATACGTTTGTGCTTCCGCTAATGGTATCAAAATTGCGTACCTTCCTACGTTCCAAATCTCAGTTTTTTCCTGTCATTTCAACTCCTTTGCATACAAATTATTTTATTTTGCGTAGGAGGGTAGCCAATTAAATCTAGAACTTATTTTAGTGTTTGGAAACCACAAAAAACCTTTGGGTAAAGTTATTTTTAAATTTATAAATATTTTGGGACAATGTTCACCAGACATACTAGTCTCAAACTAAGCTTGTACTATGGGAACTAAATACACACTTAGATTTTTCTTAGCTACTTTGATATTTAATCGTCTAACCTACTAAGTGAATTGGATATCTACCGTGCCTATAAACCGATTATTTTTATTACTTGACGGCAAAGTTTACATAACAGTTTTTGTCGAAGCGTGCCTAATCCACGAAGGGCTATAAATATTGATGATGGAGCATTATTTTCTTACCAGTTAAGGGAGCGTGAAAGATTTAAAACGTGTCCACATAAGCTTAGGCGACATTATATAAATCTTCTATGTTTGTTATGAGTGCTAACGTGGATTTACGTCGAGAGGGGTTTAGCTGGGACATGAAATTTGTAACCATTTCGTTCCATTTCCGCTGAGAATCAAGTTGGTTGTGGAAACTTTCTCGTTGCAACTTTAGCATGCATACGATGTTTTTGTAAAGCTTGCTGCAAATATTGTATTATATCTCTAGGAGCAAAGAATTTCTTGATATACCTATATTCCGGTGTTCTGGGTATTTAATATGTATAATAAAAAATATCTATCTTTGTAATGTATTGTAGATATTAAGTATGTCAGTCTTCTAGTATCCATAACACAGGCTCTGCTTAGCTTGGGGCTAGATGATGTTGTATGGATTGTCCAGCATTATTTATTTGGCATATTTTATGTCTAGTTAAGTCCTGATTTAGCAAAAGATGTTTATTAGAAATAAAAAATCAAATAATAAAAGCATTTTTGTTGCTAATTCATATTACTTTTCCTTTTTCTCGCACAAAGCGTAGGATCGTTACACATCAGACTTAGTGGCGACTACATCACTTTTCCATTACTACACAGCCCAGAGTGGTGCACAAAAACGTATTTTCTAATCCTATTCGATACATATAAGAACGAACATTGAACGTGTATTCATTAAATAATAACGAGAACGTTAGTATTATTTATTAAAACTAATATTTTTTTTTGTTAATAATGGGTAGCTAAGATAACTATGAATGTACACAAGACATACAAACTACGAAAAAAATATTGTTTGTCTGTGAAGCTAGGTTAGCAAAGATGTTAGTCATTATAAACTACTAAAACAAAATAGGGACCACCCAATAAAATATGATTTAAATAAAAATAAAAAATCTATTTAATTTTTGTTAAAGGTTAACAATTGTGATCAATTAATATGCCTACTCAATAACCCCATACTTCAATTAGACAACAACTCACAAAAAAAATGTGTCAGGCAAAATATCGTTTGTGAAAAAAGTGGGTCCTATTTTGTTTTGAGTAGTTTATTAAACTTACTCTAGCTGAACTCGAGTGCACAAGGAGCTATAAGTGCTGCCTACTTCCTATGCAACGAACAATACATTCCCCATCTATTTCTTTAAGAACAAGCACGCTAGCCATATTAAGCACCACCCATAATAAATGCTCACCTGTGACAGCCGTACAAAAAGTGATGACCACATACTACGGTGCACTGAGCATTCACATACGAATAAATGTGACAATTGTAAACGTATCGAAACAGTAACGTATTTGAGATACACTGCGCGCCAACATGAGCTTTGCTGTCGCACGTTGCGGCGTTAACGCGCAGTGTATCTTATATAGGGTACGTTACGTTCACGATTGTCACATTTATTTGTGCTCAGCCCTCTGGCATACAGGAATACCGAAATCGATGGATTCATTTAAAAGCCATAAAAATGCCGTGATTATGATTGGATTGCAGGCCTTGAGAAGTAAATTTAGATTTAGTTTTCGAAATGTTCTGCGAATAGCTTATAATTTTTACGAAGTAATTTAATGCTTGAGAATAATAGCACTACGGCGCCGAAACATCTACCTAAGACGTACTACAAAAAACACTAGCACAACAAATACAGTGTACCTTCCAAGTGTATAAAGAAACGGGTACCATGAATGTAACAATGAAAGTCATTCATAACATCAAGGCTTCTTTGTGAGACACCGCACGATAAGGGCCACATAAAAAAGGGGTTGGCGCCCTTAGCGACACCTAGAATGAAGAACTGTGGAGTGCACACAATGCATAACTAAATGCTAAATCATAAGGTTATCTGCGACTGGTAAAAATAGCAAAATGCGCAAATAAAAAAGTTTGCTATTCAGCGCGGCAATGCAGTTAGAATCTTGGGTACGCTTCCGATTGGTGCAGATTTGGATCAGTTGAGCTATCTATAGATCGTTTACAACAACAGTCTGTAGATAGCTCAACCGTTTCTTATTCCATAAGCAGAATTTTTAGAATTAATTATTTGCATGTTTTAAAAGTCGGTCCGGTCCGCTCTCCAATTAATTAATTATTGATTAATTTAAGTATACTTAATTGCAACACCCAAACTTGGGTACATTATGTATTTGAAAATAAGGTTTTAACTGTGTACATAATGAAAACAATAAAGATACTGAATACTGAGTTACCGGGTTAAATTCCACCAAAATTAGATAGAAAAAGTCAACATAACATTAGCAAAACAATTCAAATAAAAACGCTATTTTATCAAAAAATTTACAAGACTCGATTCTGTTCTTATCATTAATTTCTCGTTTCATTCGTCGCATGTTGTAGTTTGCAATGAAAGGAGAATACTCGCATATTTTAATTTAAAATTATAATGTTAAATATTAACGAATGCATTGCTAACTGTGCCAAGCCAACAGACCATGTCACATTCAATTTGTGATATTATTTAAAAATAAGTTTAATGCTTCTATTTTATACGTAACATGAAAGGAAATGTAATTAATTTTTGCGCTTGTTTGCATTTACATATCGATATCTTTACATACATAATTAATCTTGTTTACAAGACATTATTTAGTTTAAAGTACCTAAACTTGACGAGTGAATACTACTTTTGTACAAAATTGTGTACAATGAGAAAAATAAATTCATTTTGGTACTACTAATTTGGTATACGAATTAACCATAAATTTGTTGATACCGGAAGCCGGAGGGCTTTTAAATAAGTGTCTATCTGAAATCAGTCATTTCATGATTTCAATCACGCTTAAAAGCAAAGCCCTGTTTAAAACATTTTTCACATGAACGACCCTTGGGACTCGTGAAAAGTTTAAGATGATTGAATTTGCCGTCCAATTTGCTAATGCAACGGAATCAAATTCAAAGAACGTTAATGAGATTAGATACCTTCCGAATGTTACAATCCGAACACCTAGCCATGTTCAAATACTTCATTTTCTGATTAAACCAGAAAGTCGAGTTTATATACTACAACATTCTTTCTAATCTAATTTTATTATATTCCATATAATTATTTATTGAGAATACCATAGCTGTATGCTTAAATATATTTTGTCTCAGTTTCTTTTTAGTAAAACCAACAAATAAATAAATAAATAATGCTGGACAATCCACACAACATTATCTAGCCCCAAGCTAAGCAAAGCTTGTGTTATGGGCACTAGAAGACTGACATACTTAATACAATACATTACTTATATAGATAATAAATAAATAAATAAATAATGCTGGACAATCCACACAACATTATCTAGCCCCAAGCTAGGCAGAGCTTGTGTTATGGGTACTAGAAGACTGACATACTTAGGTAATACAATACATTACATAGATAGATATTTTTATTATACATATAAAATACCCAGAACACCCGGAATAAATATTTGCAGATCGTACAAACATACACGGGATAACGGAACCGAGTAACACGGGCTTCCTCCGGACTTTGGTTAATAATTAATCAAGTATAGCAATTGAACCCATCTTTCACTTGGTGTACAAGATGAACTGAATTGACCTATACGGCCATGACGGCCGATCTAAAAGGTAGGTAGGTATATTCAATCGAAACTAGGTCAGAATGAGCATAAATTCATTATAGTGATGTTATCAACCACGACTATTAAATGATGTAACTGGACGCCTGCGTTGAACTGATTTTTAGTACTTAATTTAAAGTTATTTTTCAAAAACTTGAATTTCTATGTCAGTTCCGATGGCAGTTCGCCAAACTCAGAATCTCGATAATAAATCAAAGTGATGGATTATAATAACTTGAGAGAGCTGAAAAAGTTACCATTGATTACAAACACGCTGGACTTTACGGAGCTACTTCAAGTTTAAGCTCCTTGAATTACTTTGAACTCATATAAATAAGTTACGATCAGTTTTACTAATCTGTACTTACTAGTCAGGTTTTTAAGCTATTGCATAGTTTCTATCGCGGGCTTTGAGCGTGGAGACCGAATCTAGAAATTCCGTAACGAAATAACCGAACGAAATTAACCTAACACTGCGCATGCGCAATCCAGGAAAAATGCTATGCAATAGCTTTACCGCGGCAGTCCCCGAGTGCCCCACGTGTTTCTTTTATTGTTTTCCATATTTATTGACAGTTTTCTCGGTTTTAGGTAACTCTTAAAAAAAATTACATGATCAAAGGTCAGCTGGGCCAAAAAATGTAAAATGCAGTGATACCATCTCCCGCAGTACCAGGGTCACAGAACGGGTCGGCAGTGGACCGTATCGGGCTATTGTCATTCAATCGGGTCGTTATGGACTCTTTGTCCAGTCCTGCCGCATTTGTTATGGGGATGCCACACTCAACGGAAGAATGCGTTTTATGGAATTTGATAAAGCAAAT
The DNA here is from genome assembly GCA_932527185.1 of Ecliptopera silaceata. Taxonomy (NCBI): domain Eukaryota; kingdom Metazoa; phylum Arthropoda; class Insecta; order Lepidoptera; family Geometridae; genus Ecliptopera; species Ecliptopera silaceata. Next base: position 4,760,394 of record OW052193.1, on the reverse strand, counting down.
AGTTATGCGTAGGTATATGGTATAGGTTATGCCTATACGAAATAGCTTTGGAACAACTTGATCAAAACAGTTTAAAGACAAACAATCTACAAAACTGATCAAAATTGATCAAAACAATTAACTGATTTTTAATTCTATTCTAGAATTAAGTCAACAAGTTTACGTTCTTGATCTTGATATAAACAGATTCAGCAGATTCCTGATTCGCATAGGTACTGAAATTTTATAACATTACGTGCACAAACTACCCTCCATTAATGTTTTTTAATAAGAAAAAAATCAACGAAACCGGTTCGTGGATTAGGTAATTGCGAAACAATTTTATATTTTTAGATGAATTTTCAATAACCGAATATTGATTTGTTTTATCAAGTTTAAACTGGTTTAGTAATTCTTGTAATTTTTATCGATGCTAATTCCACAAGGTTAGTTTGATTTATCATCAATAAATATTAGCTACATAAAGTATCTAAATATAATATACCTAGCAAGGTATGTTTCGTTATAAACGAATTAATTAATTAATTCAGAAAGTCTGCCAAAGGTAGTTCAGTGACAAACAAATCACGTCTTTGGTAGTATGATGCAGTGTAGGTATCTAGTGGAATATAACGAGTACTAGTCATTTTAATGACAATCGTGACCTAAGTGGCCCCAACTTTATGGTTCATTGTTTAACTGAATCCTACCCGTCAGTTCTAAACTATGTAGCTACTAGCAAAACCCTTCGTATCTTACTTTATTCAGATCTAAGTGCGTACCCCAATATAGATGGTAATCTTGGGAACCCAGATATTACAGCAAGTAAATGAGATGTTATAGAGGCTTACCTACCTTGTACAGCAAATTTCCTATAATTTTTTGTAAAAAAATATGCAAATCAATTTAAAGCGATTCAGTTTTTGAAAAAAGTTTAAAGGATTTAAAACACTTACCGTTATTATAGGCGCAACAGGATCTGCCTGGCATGCACTCGATGCCCGAGCCGGTGCTTTCCACAAAAATGAAGACACGATATTATTCGTATTAAAAACTAGTCGGGATAAATGAAACACTAAAAATACGATTAATAATAGCCAGGAGGCTAATATTTACGCCAACCGGTATTTACTATTCAGTTAAACAGTTTGATAGGATACAGAAATGTTTACGTAAACTTCTGACGTAGAAGTTGTGCGAACGCGGACGCTATACGGTCGGCTCCCAGCCGAGCCGGCACAAGACTATCTCGATTCGAATCGGGCTCGGGTCGGCCGGACTCCGCGGTCCTCGCTCAGGAGCTTTCGGAGCGAGGAGCGCCCCTCTCCCGCTCTCGCATAGCCTCACCTGCCGCCGCTTAAAAAAACCTCATCTCACATTTCGGCGAAATGTAAACTAAACATTACACGCAGACAGGTACGGCTACTTGAAGTACACACCGAACGTCCTTCATACCAGCTTGCCGTTCGTTCATAGAGCACCGACCTGTCTGCTACTCTCCGCCGCCGTCTATAAGCGGTTCGCACGCCACGGTCAGTAATTTAGGTGATTATCCACCATTGAAGATCTCGTAAATTGCTGCGGTGAGAGGGAAACCATAGTTGTTAAGGTATCTTTAACACGCGCTTGATAATGACGCGCGTAAACAACAAGAACGTTTTAGCGGTCTGCGTGTAATCACTGATACAAACTTGCCCACCAGTATTCGGTTCAATTATTCCGTTATTTTAGGCTGTATCTTCGTAAACATCCTACGTCAATATTTGTGGTTACAAAGTCAAGAGGGTAGGATGTAGTTTGTTTGCTTAAGTATCTCCCTTCATCAGCTGCTACATAATAAAAGTACGTAAGTAAATAGTACCAACTACTTTATGTTTGTATTAAATTCTGTTTAACAGTTTGTGCCCATTTAAATTAAAGAAATACATATGCCAATTTGGGGCGCCCGTTACTTAGTAAATATACGCAAAATGAGGGCTCGTAAAAATAAAGTGTGAGATCTTATGTTCTAAGCTCACTCACAACTCAATTTACAGTATTCTATTCTGAGTAATCAAAAGTTATATTTATTGCCGAAAGATTGCCGGATACCGCAGCCTTTTAACAGTTGTATGTCGATCAGGCAGTGAGAAATTGCCGTAACTGTTATATGAAATAGTACCTTTGGAACATAAACAATATTACAAATTGTAGGGCTTCGAACGCCTAAAACAAAAGTTGAAATATTTAAAGTGTACTCAAACGCTCGTAGACAGCTACCAATTTGCACCAGAGGGAACAGGACACGTCCAAGCACTCAGAAAGTCAGCACCCGAGGCTTAAAATAGAGTTCAGAACACCCGCAAACCGCTCTCAACTCTTAAACCCTATTAAAGGCGGCGTGGAACTTTATTCATAGACTTTGCCAATAAATTAACAGTCTCCTTAACGGGTAGTTTATATGAACAGATGGATAGAATAGGAACAAAGGGAAGTTTTTCCTCGAACAATGAGCAATAGTAACTGATGGCGTGACGTAACCGTTTGTTAGAAACTTAAGCGTGTAACTGTACTACGTGATAAGATTACCGCGTTCCTGTTCGGCTTTCCTCTAATGTTATGAATGTTATTATGATACACGATACACGCGTTCACTTCCATAACATTGTCATTTTCTCATTATTATGAAGATTAAACAGTATTTCTATCAAGACGAAATCGATTTATCGACTAGTATTAGTAGTTTTGATATTTAGTAATAACATTTTTTGTAGAAAAGATGATGGATTGGAGATACTGACAAATACCAAATCGTTTTGCTATAAATTCTGTGAAAAGAAACAGATAAATTGGAACAAAACTGATAATAAATAATTGCAAGTTTTATCATAAATCGTACACGACTTCAATTTATTTCGAAGCCGGGCTATAAATAAAGCTACAGTTTCCGCACTCTGTGAATGAACTCAAAAAGCAAAAAGGCTTTGCAATGCAAACTAGTGCGTTTAGTCATCTTTACAACGCTGGATTAAGTCTAGTTAAACCATCCTTAAAAATGCACGCGGTTACACACTTTTTTTTTTTTTTTCCTAACCCTTCTCGTCCCACTGCTGGGCAAGGGTTTCCCCCAAATCCTTCCACTCATCTCTGATTTGTTAAGCTTTCGTCCACCAATCTCTCTCGAAATTACACACACACATGCAAAAAATGTGATAGATTCAATATAAGTAGGTACATAAACCGCTGTTCAGCATTGGTTTTACAGTCACCGACTAGACACGATACGATTAGTGCATTAACGGAACGGGGCGTGCATTTTTAAAATGGTTTTTACGTATAACAAAGTAGATTGAAAAGATATGGATGGATAGTACTCACTTTGTATGAATTAATTCAACACGTCGCTCCTCGATAAAATTAGTTGAGAATTAAATGAGTAGGTACTCCATATCAGGAGCATAGACGTAAACGTAAGAAATGAAACAACAAATGTAATAAATTAAATAAACAAATGGTATAGGCGCATTGGCAGAACATGTAATAGAAATAAAAAAAAAAAAAAAAAAAAAGGTATGGATGACGTACCTAGTATTTAGGACCCAATAGACCTGTCCACAGTATGCTCAGCGCATGCGCGTCCGCCATGTTAAAAACGCGGTAATATGCAAGTTTCGGGCACTTTTTAAAGAAATGGCTGGGCAACAAACATTATCACCTTTAATAGTGCAATTAAATGAAAAATTAATTGACGGAGCTTCGTTAGTGCATCCTACCGTAGAAGCCCACAACTGTGTTCATTTACAATGATGGTTAAAATACCATGGTCGTCTTCAAGGAGGAAATAAAGCCGAACTAAGTAGTTGAGAGATTAGGATAATAATAATTATATAATAATGAGTAAAAGTAAATGCAAAAAAAATAATAAATATCTTAATATAAAAGAAATGAAAATAATAAATAAATAATGCTGGACAATCCACACAACATCATCTAGCCCCAAGCTAAGCAGAGCTTGTGTTATGGGTAGGGGAGACCAAGGAGGGTTGTTACAATTTTTACTTAAAACCATATATCTCAATAAAGAAACATAGCACAGTTATCAACTTTATGTCTAAATATAGAGCAATCTTTCCTTTATCAAATACAGTCATGACAATAAATAAAAATTGTAAGGTTTCTGAGAAAATCCACCAAAACAGAAACAACTCAAACTGTAACAATTCTCCTAACACCGAGGTAAGTTGTGACAGGCACCGAGGTAAGTTGTTACAGCTGTTTATCAATACTATATTTGATAGGTAAGATGACTTTTATAAGAATTATAAAACACACACCCTTTTATAATACTTCAATTATCATTTGGCATAATTGTTGAGACTACAGACATTAAGATTATAAGAAATAAATATTTTTAACTAACTATGGCATCATGACAATATCAGCAGCTATAAAATATGTCTGTAATCCAATCTATTATGACAGACGTACAGCAGCTCACTCCTAATGCCATTCTCGACCAGCCTTTCCACTCCTGAACTGAAACCTTTTGATTGGATTGCTAACGACATAAAATTCAAAGCAAACACACTAAAATAGGAGAGTTGTTACAGCGTGTCACAACTCTCCTAGGTGTCGAAAATTACGACCTGGTCAGAATAAACATTCATAATTTCACAACGACGTAAAGGATCATCAAAACAACGCCACTATTTGAAACTTCAAAAACCCTACAGTATACAAAAAAATAACATAACCACCTAAATTTAATGTGTCAAGATATAAATAAAACCAAAATTTTGACAAAAAAATTACTTTTAGGCTTTTTTTTTCATGCAGACGTCGTACTCGGGCAACCATTTGCCTGGTGCCTGAGGCACTTGTTTCATCAAGAAGCGCATCTAAAAAGAATCAATTGAGTGGCATTGCCAGCTCACTAACGATCATAGGTTTCGAGAAATCGGCTTTGTAACAACTCTCCTCTGTAACAACTATCCTAGGTCTCCCCTACTAGAAGACTGACATACTTACCTAATACAATACAAATTACAAAGGTAGATATTTTTTTATTATACATAATTATAATACCCAGAACACCCGGAACAAATATTTGCAGAACATACAAACATTTATCCCAAGGCGGGAATCGAACCCGCAACCTTCCGCGTCGCAGGTGGCCCATCGCCCACCGTGCCACATCGGTCGTCAAAAAAATATATTACAAATAAATAAATACATAATGCTGGACAATCCACACAACATCATCTAGCCCCAAGATAAGCACAGCTTGTGTAATGGGTACTAGAAGACTGACATACTTATTAAAATACAATACATAGATAGATATTATTATTATACATATAAAATACCCAGAACACCTGGAATAAATATTTGCAGATCGTACAAACATTTATCCCAAGGCGGGAATCAAACCCGCAACCTCCGCGTCGTAGGCGGACCTTCGCCCGCCGCGCCACATCGGTCGTCAATAAAATAATATAAATTCTTCTGAAAGGATTTACTACGCGTATCACTGCGGCATACTCCATAACAACAACGTTTTTTTACCTTTCCTTAAAGATAACATTATATATTTTAATTAAAATACTTGTAATATAATTTTATTATGTATGCACAATAATTTGAATTGAACTGATTGTAAAATTATGTTTATTATTACTGGTTTTATTACTATTTTCTTCAAAAAACGTGTACTTCTCATACATTTTTAAATAAAGTGCCCGAAAAACATGGCGGAAGTTGGAGCATGCGCACAAAAAATTTTCAACTATTTGAAGGCCTATTGTATAAAATAATATATGGTCACAATTTATTAGATAATCTTTTTTGATTTGGTAAGTAGTTAGGATCATAATCCTGAAACTTTTTGCACAGTTTGACAATTTCGATAGATAAATATCAATATGTCAACTTGTTTCCATGAGAGTAGCCGTTTCAATGTTTACCAAGATTTTGTAGATTATTTGTTCGATATTTTGGATTTATTTAGTTTTTAATTAAATTTGCTTAAACTCAACAGTACCCAACGGTAAAAAGGATCAGATAGCAATCATGTCAGGTAAATTGACTGTTCCTAGTTTCACAAGAAAAAAACAACGGATATAATTCCAAAATAGTACATTCATCTTTGAAATCGTAAATTTCGACACCAGAGTTCAATAATACATTAATGTAGTCCCCTGAAAATAATTCCTTTGTAAACGTTCGACTATCCATATCCAGTCGGTATAGCAGACTTGTATTTGATTATCAACAACTTTGATATTAGATAGGTATAGGTACCATGGAAAAATCTAGTTGCTCTATGATAAAGAAGAATAATGAGTTAAATTTTTGTATTGAGCAGAGACCGCGGTATTACTGAACATCGGCGACATGATCGACCTTGCCATCGGAACTCCAGAGGTAAGTTCACAAACATTAAGCTACTCAAAATAACACGTGTGGCACTCGGGGACTGCCGCGGTAAATCTATTGCATACCATTTTTTGCTGGATTACGCATGCGTAGTGTTAGGTTATTTTCGTTAAGGAATTTCTAGATTCGGTCTCCACGCTCAAGGCCCGCGATAGAAGCTATGCAATAGCTTAATAATCTTCAATTATTAATTGGCGAAGAAATGTTCATACAAAAAAACTACCTTTTTTTGACGACGGTTAAAAACAAAATTCTCTCATCATACTATTCAGTAGCATCTCAGTCTCAGTATCAACTAACTGTAATAATAGCAAAAAATAGCAAACAAAAAGAAAAATCCCCGCTAAGATTGTCTTTACTTTGTTCAGTAAGAACTCCGAACGTTGCAGTTTTTTACAATAGCTTTTAATTAATCCAGTTTCCAGACATCTAAATAACAAAGGCGTCTGCCACAATTAGACCACAGACTGCCCTAATTGCAAGTCTTACTAGCAGTACTGGTTACTTTCGCCCAACAAAAGATTAATTACAGAATATTCAGCTCGTTACTATTAATTACACGCTGTACTCGACATTTGCATTTGTGTTAATCATTGGTACAGAGAGCAGAGAATTTGAATCAGTAAAGTTCTACTTGTCAAGTCTAGAATCTACCAAGTTGTATATTCCGGTCTTAGTGAATATGAAATTCAAATGAATGTCGTGTAGGGAAGACTGGCTACGAATGTAACGAAATACGCTTGGAATAATATCTTGTTGCAAATGCTAGGCCGTGGGGTGCAAGGGGAAAGGGATACTTGTCCAAATACGATGCATAGGGTCGCCGACTGTGATATAACATGTTATCCATTTATAAGTAAAATATTTGGAATACTCTTTTATTTGCCAAAGAACCGGTAAAATTACAATAGTCCAGGTCGTGTCGTGGAAGAACGTATTGAACTGGGCTCCACCAACTAGCTAAGAATCATTTATTTGATTCAATATGCGAGGACGAAATATAGTTTTTATACTATAGAACAAAAGAAAATAATACAAGTCTACCCCAATTCCCCTAAATGTAGAACGCACATTAGGATGTAAACAAAAACAGAGAAGTGGCCCGTTTTCCGGTTCGTTTTTTTAATGTTGGTTGTGTTGAAATCCCCATTTTGGATTAGAATTGGACACAATACAATACCTACATGAATCTATAACACATAACTCTTAGTACTTTGGTTTTTTAGGAGTATAGGTCTTCCAGAACGCGTATGAACCGTTTTCTTATATTCCTTACTGTCTATTAGAATATAAATAACTACAGTTAGGTAAGTGTTCTACTTCATTCTGGCTTTACTTTACTTAAATAATTTCACGGTTTTTGGGAACGTATCTAAAATGACAAGACACCTGACACAACATTGAAACTGGCCCCATCTAGCTTAAATTTATCGGGTGAGCACGGAGGAATATACTATTACATACGGACGATGTAATGTTAGACCGTGCCTCTGACTACTCCCTTTAGACATCCACAATGTATCTTAAAGTACCTACCTGGAGATTAGAAGTGCCTATGTAATAACTGTCTTAATTTGTTATAAAAATTTATGATGTTTTAGGTAGGAGTGGTGGACTTCAATATGCTGCAAACTGTACTGCACTGCCTGGCTCAGCAGCTACGTATTCTGGGCAAGAATGTGGAGTTGCGAGGCAGTGTTGCCGCTCTTCCGGTCAACCGAGACAACGTGCAAACCATTGACATTCGGGAATATTCTATTGACACTGAGGAAACGGTACCAAAGACTTAGCACGAAAATGTTTGTGTAAATGTATAGAAATAGTACGTTTTCGAATCGTCTTTTTTACGTTGTCTATACTATTGTACTATTTAGTCGTAGTATTACGTATTTTTGATGGATTAGGTCATCAGTATTTAAGCACGATCTCAAGATTCAGCATTTCTATTCACATACATATTATTTCAGGTGCCAACGAAGAAAGCCGAATTGCGTAAGTGGTAATTTATTACCTTGCAGATAGATATTTTGCAATCCTGCTAATTTTATTTTTACGCTGTACGTGCATCATTACATAAGTTGTTCAACACCTAATTTTTTTGCAGCTTCACCACCACCGCCTGTGGAACCCGAAACTATACTTGTTGGTATGATATCATCTACAATTATAAATGTATCATTTCAAAACACACAACTCGAAAATTGTAATATTTCACCAATCTGTCAGCTCTTCGCGGGTGGATTTCTTTGTCCCGCGGACTGACTGCCAATAATAATGCTAATTTAATAACGTTAATCTTTCTAATTCTATTTCATAGTCGTCTATTTTTTTTGGAATGATTTGTCTAATAATAATTCTAAGGATAGAAAAATTACGGCTAATGTTTTAACTCTATGAGCGATTAATATAGGAAAAATATTTGGTATAAGCTTATACCCATATAAAATATCTACAGATTTAATTTGATGTTTTGTTTTTTTTCTTTTCAACTTTACGTTTATTTATTTTTTCATACTTACATGAGTTTTTTTTATTTATTTTTCAGTTGAAAGAATTAAAAAGAGCGAATCTCCACGTAAGTATACTACTGTTTACATAATCTAATCAAAGATACATAGTATTCCGTGAAACAATAAAATTCACGGTAAGCCATAATAACTTCCGACTTTCTACTACCGCATAATAATGTAATAGAAAATTAATGCATCCTACTACTGAAAATAATTATTAAGATTGTAAAAAATTATAACCACAGACTTTCCATACGTTTTATTTTCAAGTCTCGACATGATACCTTAAAAAGTCACATAATTTAGCAAATCGGCTTGAAGCTGAGATGTCACCTATTTTGGCCAACACATACGTTGGCACATGTTTGCTTATCCAGTTCACATGGATGATGGTATTCACTTAGATACTTACGTGTGAATTTTAGGTTACCATTTTTACGGATATGCTGTTGTAGCTTGACCAAAGGATATGTATTTAAATGATTTATATTTGTCGATTTTTCATCGCTTCTTATTTGTTTTAGCTACACGCAGTCCAATCCGGGAGCCATCTCCCACTCCTCACGCGACACCCGCCGCAGCACCTCACCCACCCCCTCCCGCTAAACTATCGTCCACCGAAAAACTATCACTCGTCACTCTAAGCAAATTCAACGTATTGGAGAAAGCAGTTGAAGAAATCAAGGACAGGGTTTATGGCAGCATGCCGAAGAACGAAGAGATTTTGGAAGAAGTCAGGCACGTTTGCACTTTTCTGATAATCTTATAAGTTAACCTAGGATTTGATGAACTTTTTAGTGATTCAACGTTGTGTCGAGTCATCGATTATGCAAGATAGGTATTCCTGTGCGTGAGCATGAAGATTGACAATATACTTTACAGATCACAAACAAATATAAAAGCAATACAGGATATGTGGACATCACTGAACGTGTCGTCACGGCTGGAAGCTGCTGAGGCGGGAATAGCTAAACTCAGCTCGCTAGTCCAAGATCTCATCGGAGAGACGACAGAGCTTCAAGAGGCACTAAAGAGACGAGCTTCGAAAACGTAAGCAATTTGAACACGGGTTTAAGTTTTTTAGTGGCTCTAAATGATTTGCACCTGCTTTTCGTGATATTGCTTTAGTCAGCAATCTGAACATATCGCAATGCACTATAACAGCCTGTTCACACTAGTCGTAAGTCGCATAAGACTAAAAGTCGAAAGTCTGATGTACCTGTAAATCGCGTCTCATCCAAAGTGACCAGCTCCATATAAAGTGTATGGTGACCAAACCATACGACTTCTAGTCTTATGCGACTTACGACTAGTGTGAACCGGCTGTTACTCCTATGACATAGCCTTCAATTCGAAATACGCTTTAAAAACAGCCAACTGCCACCGCCACCCGCGCCTGCTCCACCGCCCCCGGCCCCTGCCCCTCCCCCGCCAGCTGCCCCTGCCCCTGCGCCCCCTCCAGCCCCCGCACCACCACCAGCACCAACCGGCCCGCCACCAGCCAGCAGAGAAGAACTAGCGGCCATACAACTTCACTTGACTCGTATGCGGGCGGATCTTGACGGGCTGACGAATAACTTCTATGCAGCTTTGGAGGAAATGCAGTCTGGTATTGATATTTTTTACGCAATCAACAAGTAGATTCATTATCAACCTTTGCTAAGTTGCACCTGCCAAGGCTAAGCTTTAGATTTTACAAGTTCCAATACATCAATGATATTCATGATGTCCATTTTACTTCACTAAGATCTTTATGTATTATCGAATGTTGATTTTTCCAATTACAGAGCCACCGCCGCCTCCGCCCCCTGGTAGCACCGAAGTACCTGCACCACCTCCACCACCACCAGGTAAGGTAAACTAAAATTCACATTGCACGATATGTTTTATACATGATATAACAATTTAACCTCTTTCAGTACGAGAAAGGTCTCGACGGTTCTCTGCCTTGACAACAGGACTGGCCGAAAGAGTAAATGAACTGGAGAAACGACTTAAAATATGCTGCGACAGTATTGGCAAAAATGATGGTGTTATACAAGATCAGGTAGAAAATTTTAATAATACTTTTTAATAAATGCCTTGAATATTTTTGCTGATAATATTGTACTTGCAGATAAATTCCTTCCAAGATCAATTGGAATATCTGTTGAAGCAAGTAGGCAACATGAGCCAAGAGCTGGCATCCGGAAAATTGTCTCCAGATCTTATAAAAGACCTGCAAGGTACGTTTTTAAGTAAATATGGATTTTTAGAATATACGGAGCGTTCAATGAACATTTTGATGCAGGTTTGATGCAGCTTTTCCAAACCGTACAAGAAATGCAGGAGCAATTGAAGAAGGTCCATGAAACCGCTTTGCAATTAGCTGCAGAGAAAGAGGATCGACAACATCACATCAATGTAACTATAGTTTACGTTATGCCTCATGATGATTTACTATTACGATTTTACAATTTTACTATTTTGAAATTAATCTACATTCCCAGTTTTATATCTTCGTTTATGTTTCTAGGCTCTTCTGGAACAGATAGAACTGCTGAAGACCATCAAGCTAGACCGCGAGGATATGGTAGAAGCGATGGCAGACAAGGCTGACCTACGTATGCTGGCCAGGAAGGTTTCACATGACCAATTCGAGATGGCTTGCGATGATCTTTCGAGAGGATTGGAGCATGCGCTTGGCAAACTGAACTTACAGGTATCTATAACTTTACCAGGACATAGAAGGCTTATTTTTTATTGCACTATTAGGCAACGTATGTTTTTGTACCCACAGGAAGCGCTATGGCAGCAAGCTCTAGACGATATCCAACGCGAGATCGAAACTAAACTGGACAAAATGGAGCTGTCTCCAGTGAAAGAGTTCTTCAATAGTAAGCTGAAACAACTACAAGAGAATCTTAAACAAATGGCATCGTTGCGCAAGGAGGCCGAAGCAGCTGGCACTAAGAGAAGACTGCTAAGGTACTGTTGATTCAACTTGTTGATATCTAAGCTATACAATGGTGTATAAAATCTAATTATTTATATGATTTGATATCATGTTGGCTGTGTGATAATGTATTTAATCATACTGATACGTTACAAATTTCTTCGGGGAAAAGTAAACAGGATGGTACTTATACCGAAATAATATTGAGTGAATTTTAGATAACAATCGTGATCTCAGCGCATTTGTCATAGAGTGTATTTCCAGAACATGACTCTTCGCTTTCAGCCGATTACAATATGTATGCGTCTAAACACGGAGAAGACACATTAATATTTATTTGTTCTGTTATTGGCGATCACTCGACTGTACCTTTTTTTTACTTTAGGAATCATATCGTAACTTGTATTCCAAAAATGGCATCATAAGTCTTCTGAAATAGTTTGATTTTCTAATTAAAATAATGTTTACTCGGGCAGAGATGTGAACTGCATATCATGTGACGCGAAAGCTGTGATGCCGATGGAGTCGCAGTCTTCGGGACCGGCGTCCAAGCCCATGCCTGCATCGCTCTCTATGAAGCCTTATCTGAGCTACGAATTGGGTAAAATAAAAACATATATTGACCGTTGGCGTAGATCTTTTGAAACACTTCTTATCCCGATGTACAATTTAATTAATTCCACTTTTCGACCAAGTGTTAAAATTCGTAGTACCTATAATATTAGTAGAACTAGCGGTTGATCTGCGTCAAAGCCATACATTTTTTGACGCAATAAGTTTGCTTTGGTAATTATACCTTGACAAGGTAAAACCAAGTACTTAGGTAAGTACATATGTGAATATTAGAAATGTCCATAAGAGTATCTATGATAACATGTTTTTTTTATATCAGAATAAAAGATAAGAGTTAAATGATTTTCCAAAAATATGTACAATGCTTTGAACTATAGCAAATGGTAATTAATTGGTTAGATAACTACAGAGATATTTTCAGATGCGATACGAAAGTCACAACAAAGTAACTTGCCGGCTCGAAATATGCATGATTGGGAGACCATAGACAAGCAGATGACGCAGCCAAAGCAGCCACAGAAAGTCAGGTATTATTTTTGAAACTCAGAAAAAAAAACAAATGCTTTATCGTCAATGGTATCATCTGAGACTATGAGGACAAACTGACCCCATTTACTAACATTTTACAACCATTTCCAATTAAAACCAAGCATGACTAAATACACGCTAGACTAAACAAACATTCATGTATAATGTACAAATCAAGTGGGAATTGGTGCGCCAATGTTTGACTGTACATTTTTAATGTAGGTTAAACAGCGAGCTTTGTTTGCTAACAGTTTTGCTATTTAAATATCCTAGGCACTTCATAATGGTGAAGTCTAAACCCAAGTTATTCATATAGTTTTTCACAAAGAACCTTACCTTTTCTATACTTTATTGTTTCTTTACGTTATCGTCAACGGAGCGTTATCAATGTTAATGTATTTCAATATATGTATTTTGGTTAATACATATTTCTTTCCATGGTTCACTATTCAGGTTTCAGTAATTAATTGCATCAATATATTTTACAGTCAGGTCGTAACTAAAGATTTGCACATAATGTACCTACCCGTGTATGGGTGTTGCAATAGGTGATAGAAGAGCGAACCGATTTGAATGGTTGGATTTAGTACTATGAACATCTAGTTGCGATAGTCCAGTGATTAGAATTTTGATTTGATTTGATAGTTGCTACTGTGACGTATCGAAATCCTATGATTCTGGAATCATCAAGTGTTCTGAAAAACTAACTAAAACGAGTTTGTGAACCAGTATTTTTGAGCTCGCAATCCTGTCTTTCATTGGAAATCTTACGGCCGGTTTCTAGAAACCCAAATCATGATAGATCCGAGTTTGACACATAGTAATTATTTGATTTTTTCGTTGATCATCGTTCGAGAAACCGGCCGTTAGTCTCCGCAGATTCGTCAAATAGATAAAACACTTACATTCACCAGGTCGGATACAGACAAACATCTCTGCAACCGGTATTGCGGCGGTTCGCATACAACAACGACTCCAGCGCAGCGCGTGGCTCGTCTCGGACATTTCATCAAGCAGTGGGGGCCAGACGTGCTTCCTTTGTCTTCAGGGTTGGCTGCGGGCGATGATGGCAGGGTTAGTTGCATTCACAGGTAGTAATATTGAAAATTACAGACAATATTTAAAAAGATTGTTTTGATACTAATGGAGAATTAAGCATATTAAATAATTTTACGTACGATTGTGTATGTGTAAATTTAAGTACATGTATTCATACAATTCAGGAATTTAGGCTCCATAAATGTGAAAAATTAATTTTAGCAATCCTAATTAATTTTATCATATTATGTATTTTGTATACTCATATTATTAATAGAGCTAGTTTAGAACTATTTACCTTAAACTTTTCATCAAGCACAGATGGACCGATTATAATAGTCAGCCAAGACTATCATTTCTATCTAGAATCTTCCTCTGCATTGTGGATGTGGACTACTTGGATTAACCTGAAAACTAAAAATATACACATTATTAAATAAGACAGGAAAATATCGAAGAAAGAAAACAGCCATGTTTTGTTATTTGTTTGTATTACTTACTGAATAGTATGTTTTTTCGCAGATGTACCGCATCAGTCCTGTTGAAGGAGCCAACGTTGGACCAGGTAACACATTTTTAAGCTATTGCATAGCTTCTATCGCGGGCCTTGAGACCGAATCTAGAAATTCCGTAACGAAAATAACTTAACACTATGCGTAATCCAGCAAAAAATGCTATGCTATCTCTAGTCTTTTTTTTTTTAAATAATGCTAAGTAACTTGTTTCTTATGTAATTTTTGCAAAAAATATAATTATTTGCTTCTTTTTTAATTTTACATCGGTGGAGCACTATTTCAGGTGGAGCCGTAGATTCTACTTGCACACCGAAATCGCCCAAGAAGCCTGAAACGCCGAAACCGGCCCAAAGGCCTATAACTATCAGTGCAGTAAGTTTTGAAGATACCTCTAAATACGTTTAACATTTTATTATCATTGATACTGTGTTTGGTTTAGTAAGAGAGATTGTAATGCAACGATTTTAAGTACTAATGCATCAATAACCTGACTGACGTACCTAAACTACTTTGCTTAAACATAAGTTTTATAGGGATAATTTGCCCCAAAGTAATCAAATTACTACATATGTGTTTTTGCTGCTTATTTTTAGTTATAGATGCTGAAAATCGGAAAAATTTAATATTAACATTTATTTTTCAGGAATGTCGCTGTTTGGAAGGAGGTATTTATGAAAAAAATTGTTGTAACTTTATCTGTTTTCATACTTACTAAATTTTTGCAATATTTAATTAAATATTTGGATTTTGACGCTTAGGTCTAAAGGTTATGGATAAAACATTTAATTTGCCTAAACAGTTATACGTAGAACTAGACAAAAGTCCCTTATTCCCACTTCTTAAGCCTGCAATACATGTTGGCCGAGCGTAGGCGAGTGAACGCCAATACCAACGTATGGACAGCATATTTGCCTTGCTTTGCCATCGCTCGGTGTCGCTCGCCTAGCTAGCCGAGTGAATACAAGCGCCAACGTGTATAGAGGTCATTTGCAGTGACTTGTCACCACTCGTTGTCGCTCGCCGCCACTCGCCTCACTTCGGAGCCGTGTCGGTTTTTGTGCACAAATCAAAGGCGCTTGTCAGCGCTCGGCCAATCGTGTCCACATGTTTGCCAGCCCGTCTACATTGGCCGTTTGCAATAGTTTGCGTAGACTTGCCGAACGTCTGGACGGTAGCACTTAGCTTGCACAGATTTGCCTTCGCTCGCATTGGCCTTAGCTCGGCCAACATGTATTGCAGGCTTTAGAGGCGCTACATAATAAACCACTTAAGTAACCAAACGTTAACAATATTTAAACATCATCCAAGCTGAAAAATAATGGTAAAATACCACTTTCTTGATGTTCTGACTTATAAAACTAGCCTCGTGTCTATTATATGAATCAATCCTATCACACCTATTAATATTGTTTTTTCTTTTCAGAACGTCCACCACCGAAGGGTTAAGTGAGGGATGAGTGTTTATTACATTTTTAGGCTTGTTTGAGTATAATACTTGTTTTTGATACAATAAATCATTGATTGCTGTACATATTTCTGCGTTAATTTTAAAATCGGCAATCGCAACCGTATCGTAGTGGTAGCGTATATGAGATACAATACACTGCGCGTAGACACCATTCGGCAGTAAAGCTGCCGTTGACGCGCAGTGTGATATAAATACGCTACCGTACTGTCACATTATGTTGTGTACAGCCATATTCTTCAACAATATTCAAAATTTCAGATTTATTTAATTCTCGTCGTTTTCTCGCCTTTCAAAATACATTAGGGTTAACCCACTACAGTTAAACTAAATAATTCTAAACTAGAAATAAAAATAGATCATGTATTTTATGATTTAATGGTAAATCAATTACCGTAAATAACTTACAAGTATGTTTCCAGAAGTATGAGAAAAGTAACATCTTGTCTTTTCAAAGTGTTTATCTTAATTCAATAGTCTCTTATGTTACTTATGAAATACATATTCTTTACTACGGTCCAGTAGCACAACAACTAAATTGTATGTTAAATATTTACAGATTTATCGACTACAATTCTACTGAATTAGTATTATTAAACCACAAATGTTTGAAAGAGTTTGACGAAAATAGAATCTAAGGGCTCGCTTTCTCGTATTTTTATAGATTTGATACAGAAAATATTATTTTAACTGCAAGATTTTTACAAGCAATTTAATAATACAGAAATCAGAAATATTAAATTGTTTAACTGTTGTACATAAAAGATCTTAATGTTACACAGATGTTAAAAACTATTAATCATGAATCTGATAATACAGAACACAAAGGAACTTAGATTCAACAGAAACACGATGTTGAACGATTTCTACTTATGTTAAACAAGCCTTTGCACAGTTTGGATCAAATCTAAATGACCCACATTTCATTGAACGGGGCACTGTAGTGCCGAGACATTAAGATGGAGTAATCTTGCCCAAAGCCTAACACACCATACTTTCGCCTAGTCAGTCTTATCCACAGGAAAGACAAGTTTTCATTATAAACGGGATATTCACCAAAATAATCGATAATTATGGCCGGTTTCTGGAAACCCAAATCACGATTGATCAGAGTTTAACACATAGTAATTATTTGATTTTTTCGTTGATCATCGTTCGAGAAACCGGCCGAACTCACGAATCATGGTGAATATCCCGTTTATAATGAAAACTAGGAGAGACAAGGTCAATACGCGCGGAACTGACTAAGCCAATAAGTTTTTGAATGACATATTAAATGCATAAAGTCACCTTTACATAAAGGAGTCGCTTCACTGGGTCCATCAGTCCTTATCAAACTTTCATTCATCAAAAACTTATCTTATCACTAAACCGAAGACAGTTGACGCGCAGTGTAGAGAGGCCTTTACTTTAACACAACACAAGATATCTCTTTTTATTTACAAATCCATCATTATGTTGAAAACAAATATAATTTCACAGTGCTTATTCAGAGCTTAGTACAAATACACAGTTTACCAAATCCCTTAAAATTACACATCTTAATACACAAATACACCAACTACACATCTATACAAGATTAAAGAGATGAAAACAGACTAGGTTTCTATGGGAACAAAGCTACCAACTTAGAAGAAACTACTAAGATGTGAATATTAATCAGAAAATACATTTAGTCACTTTTCGTTAATCTTTTTTATTTTTTTATTTGGATACATTTAAAATTCTAATGCATACGCGGCCTGACTTCAAATGATCTTCAATATGAAAAAAATTGGATAAGTTTGAAAAACCTTCAGTATAGGGTTTAACTAACATTACTTCACTTTTATCCCAAAGTAGGTACAAATAATATTTAGAAGCACTATAATTATTTATATTGATGCTCATATATGTGTATAGTAATTGAAAGGTAAGCCTCAATATAAACTATTAACAACAAATAATATTTATTTTATTTTGACACATATTTAGTCAAAAAGGTGAGCTAGTTTATAAAAGAGAAACAATTAGCACAATATAATAATAAACGGTCAAGTCATTTATTCTAAGTTTTTTTTTAATTTTATCCATCCATACGTACCTTACAAATAAGTAATACGCCTAAGCGTACATTCTACTCTGAACAAGCACAGCATGATTATGTTACTCACTATAACCTATTTAGTAACTCGATCAAATGTGATTCAAAATACTACATTAGCGTGAAATTTCAGCGGTTTAAGTTCGCCATTAGTTCTTTAGGCTCGACCAGCGTTTTGATTTACTTAATTTCTAAAATGATTCAAAGCCTGACTACTAATTGTAGTTGAAAAGAATCGATATTTCTACAAGTCCCGATAGACTTTACTGGGACTTTAATGGGGGTAGTGAGCGCCGTCGCGACTTTAGCGACGTTCATTGAGAGATGGACTTTACTGCTTCAGGAACAAAGTAGATAATCAGTTACCGGGTAACTAATGTTAGTGTGTCACGAGCCACGGCGGGGTAGTGTGTGCCATCTGAACTGTAACGACGTTCTTTAATAAATAGACTTTATTCCTTCAGGAATAGTGTTGATAATCAGTTACCGGTTGACTGAACTGCGCCATCTCGACTCTAGCGACGTTCATAGAGAGATTGACTGTACTGCTTCAGGAATAGAGTTGATAATCAGTTACCGGGTGACTAATGTTAGTGTGTGCAGCTAGCGATGCCTTCCTCGAGCCCCGGCGGGGTAGTGAGCGCCGTCTCGACTGTAGCGCCGTTCCTTGCGATCCCCGGAGCGCGAGCCACGTGACCTCTCGCCGCGACGCTCGCGATCTCGCGACCATTCCTTGTCGCGGGGCTCATGGCTTCTGGAAAAAGATACCTGTTTTAAAGCTCATTAAAATTGTCAAAGAACAATAGTGGATCTGAGCTGAAGATATTTTGTTGGGGTCTTCATTATTACCTTGTCTACCATTTTATTGTTGTTAAGATACACCAATACGATATAGCAGACTCCAGATATCTTAAAATCTTCGTGTGAATTCTGGGGATTGGTCTGAAGATAGTTTTGTTGATTCCTCCTTATTAGCTTGTCTTTGGTGCTAAGATGATGAATCAAATACCATAGCAGACCAAAGCATGTATTTGCGCGTTGTGGTACTAATCGTAGGCTTGGTTTTTCTGGACTTATGAAATCGAAATCCATAAACACAAACAGGAGTTACACTATGTTAACTGAACTTTTGTTCAGTAGCTCTACCATGAGTTTTAACTATACTATATATACTATACTCGCTAGCGTCTGTAGTTAAAAAATAGTATGAAGATTGGTACAGCGCCTCTAGCGGATAGTTGGGTACTAAAATTCGTAATATTAATACTATATTTATGTAACTACTGTAGTAAAGTTAGGCGATTTTACTGTGACAACTCATGGTAGAGGTACTGAAGACGAAAAGAGAGAAGTTCCGTAGTGGTTTTATAAACACAGATAGATGTCACGGTACACATACCTAGAGTCTCCGTTAGACCCGCGGCTGTCGTGCGACTTGCGGCGCGGCAGCGGTGCAGAGATGCGCGGTCGCGGCGACCGAGAGTTGCGCGGTCGCGGCGACATCTCTCGCTCGCTGTTTAAGTTGAAGTCGTCGAATCTATCATCACATTATTTCGAAAATAGAGAAACGTTTCGGAACGAACCAGTCAGCTTTGCTTGAATGGAAGATCCTAGTCCAAAAATGTGATAGACATCATAGCTCAGTTCGTATAACTAGGTACACTGATTGTGGGTTCGATATAACATTTATGTGGTGGAAAATATTGATGTTTATCCTTTGTCTCAGTGTAACATAGTATGTCCATACGTTATTTACAAAAAATAGTTATATTGCCTTCTAAATTAAAAAACTTAACTGTGAAAATGTATTACATTTCTCCCACACGTCCACAAAATTCAGTCAGTTCAGGTCTAGCATGTTTATTATCAGTCTTACTTGTTCTTCGGCGAACCAGACGTGGACTGCGATGAACTTTGGCTTTCAGAGCTGGAGCTGGAGGATGAGCTAGTTGATGATGAAGAACTTCGCGATCTGGATCTAGACCTGGACCAAACATTGCATTAAATATACATAAATACATTTTCCATCATTTTTCATTTATATACTTAGTTAATCTAGTTTCAACATCATCAGATGTATTAGACTTAAAACTTAATTAAAACGATAAAACAGTAAAATTTAAAAAGTCGTTGGTGCTCTGGCTTCCATGCTGTGGGTCGTGGGTTTGATTCCTAATGTTTGTTTTGTGTTGGGGTGTTACTAAGTATTATATGTATGTATTTACTAAAAAAAATATAAGTATTTTATCTAGGTCCTAAAGTAAAAGCTTTGCTTAGTTTGGGACTAGGGTGTGATGTGTGAAATGTCCATTTATTTGTTGCAATTTAGCGACTTAACTTAGACCTAGTCATATCAGAATACATCATGCAAAGAAGATTAAATAAATACTAACTTCTTGCTGCTGTTCTTTGAACTGTTCTTGGAACCAGGGGAGTCAACTTTGCCATTTTTGTCTTCTGTATCGTCCACTTTCGAACCCTCCCCGTCTTTAGATTTTGAACCTGTTCAAATGTTATCACATAAGAGCAAGAATTTGCTTAGCATTTTTTTATTATATTACAACAAACGATCAAGATCAAACTATGACAAATAGTGAGGCCTCATTTTCACGAAAATTCTAAAGTAAGGTAATTAATGGTTAACGAAATGAAATGACTGAAGGATAAATAAAGCAAATTAATGAATTTGCTGACCAAGACTTTTTTTGATAAAGAGCCAAATTTAAATCTGAGCTACGTCTGAAGTTATAAAAACAAGTACAGTAAAGTATATAACTGATACTGACCGGTCGTAGAACTGCCTGCAGTTTTAGAGCTGCCAGTTTTGGAATTGTCGTCTTCGCTGCCCCACAGGTCGTACTTAGCGAGGTCCGCCTCATCTCCAGACTCCTCTTCGTCTTCCGGCGCCTCGTCGCCGCTTTGGGAGCCGCCCGCCTTCTGAAACAAAACTCGCGTCACATCATACGGAATACAACACAACCCTGGTTACGTCAAAATAGCTGCTTACATTTGAACCGGGCTGGCTGAGCGGTAGACACGATACATTGTATTACCTATTTGAACAAACTGTCGCGCGCGTAACGTATCTATCACTTACCGAGTGCCCTGTAAAAATATAAGAAGCCATACTGACTCCGTACTGCTTTGTATACAAACCTTTTTCTTCCGTTTCCTCTTTCCATCGCTCTTTCTTTTCTTGCAGCTCGATTTGATAGGCACTTTTACCCTATTCAGTCGTGGTGGTTTTGGCAAGGCAAAACTTTTAAAATTTCCGATGACAAGTGCGTTCTCCGGTTTCTGCGTGTCAGATTTTTCTACGGGACTTTTAAGATTGATGTTTAATTTTCTTGTTACGTTTTGCAATACAGGAGCGGGATCAAATATGTCGCTTAGAAAAGGAGTCGCCGCGGGGTTTCCATCCATCGCTTCCAGTTGACGCTCGATACTTTCTCCTATGGATTCTTTCTCCCACTCGTCATTGGTCAAGTTGATCGTGTCCACGGGCTGCGTCACCGTTTCGTTCTCCGGTTCTGGGTTGTTCTGAGTGCTACTAAATGAGCTGTTCTGAGAGTTATTGGCTAACTGCTGCAAATTTTGAAGTGCCAGCATCAACGTGTTCGCGTTGATGCCAGACAGCAGAGTGGACAAGTCAGCCTGCGCCATCGGCTGAGCCGCGGCGGCCGGGGCCTGCGGCGGAAGGGGTGGCGGAGCCTCCTGATCGTCGGAGGATTCCAAAATTTCAATGTTTTCCGTAGTTTTAGGCATTTCCGGTTGTATCATTGTTACAGGCATCAAATCAAATTGAGAGCTTTGCTTGGAGGATTTACGATTTAGGTTTTTTCGTGGTTCAATAGTTATAGATTCGATTACGTGAATACGTTTTAAATCTCTTAAATTTTTTTGAGCAGCGTCATCTGCTGTACTATGAGAAGAATTTTCTATGCTACATTTATCGGTACTATTTCCATCATCTTTCGACATAAGTATAAGTTCCTTCGTTATCTCTAGTGGCATTGGTTCTGGTATTGTTGTGAGATTATTTAGAGGAACTGGTACTTGCATAGAATTATTGGGATGAGTATGCTGATAGAACTGATCATTGGCTGTAGATAGTTGTGCTCTATTCTTGGACTGCGGCGAAAGTTTATTTGCATCACCCATTTGCATACTCTGTAACAACCCCAATAACATTTCTTTCTTTTCTTTAAACACATCAGTTTGTTTGTTTGGAGAAATGTTGTTAGACATATTGGTCATGTTTTTTTCAGGGCTTTGGGTTTGGTTGGTTTCCATATTATTATCTTCTAATGTAGTATTTCCTGACTCCCCGTAGAGTGCGTCATCGTCCTCATCCCACTCGGTTTCAAAAGGTTTCTTCACGTTCTCATACTTTTCTAATTCATTAATAGGTTCAGGGCTTCTTTCTTTTGAGCCACTGTCAAAAATATCCATTATGCTTCTATTTTTGCCTACAAAATTATCTTGGACGACTGCAAATATTCGGTCCGTGTTCTCACTTGGTTTTTCCGGCAAAGGTATTTTATCAATTTCAGATCGCTTTTCAGGAAAAGGGACACGACCAATTCGGTATTGATTACCCTTTTGTCCTTGTTTTCGTGGTGAATCATTATCTTGATTATATTGAGGTGTTGATTCTTTAGGTTTATCAAAGGGCAAGTAATGATTCCCAGCTACAAAACTGTCCATATTGTCTTGTGTAAAATCAACATTGTTTATGTTATTAAAAGTGTTGAGTTGTACAGTTTGGATATTGGCTGAGCTGTCATAGCATTGTGTTTTACCTGCCTCAAGCCCAGGAATGAAAGAGCTATTCTGTTTCACTGGAGAAGAATCGTTTATACCAGGAATAGAAGATTTATTTGGTTTTTGCGATTGATTACAATCATTGAAACCAGAATTCGAACTGTAATGTTTTTTGTCCGGAGACCTATTTGATTCAGTTAAACCAGGAACCACAGAACTATTCTGTGGCTCTATGGGAATAAATGAGCTTACAGCTCTTTTCACGGGAGATTTATTTGATTCACAAAAGCCAGGCGTATATGAGGTAACATGTTTTTTTATCGGCGATTTGTTTGGCACGTCTAATCCAGGAATGCACGAGCTTTTTTGGTTTAAAACAGATTTGTCTGGCTCGCCGAATTCCGAAACTCTCAAGTTGTTAGGCTTAGGCTGATCAACAGCAGGGATATACGAGCTAATGCATCTTTTTATAGATTTGTTCTGCTGACCATGTGCAGAGGTACCCTGATATGCATTTTTGCGTTTAGTGCTCAATGTGGCTCCATTGGCTCTTGCCCAGTAACCAGAGCGACTGAGTCGAACATTATTTTTAAAATCCTGGTAATTATTTTTCGCTGTTGCTCCAAGTTTTGTGGGGACATATTCACTCGATCCACTATCGACATCCCCTGTCGCGCCATGTACTTTCGCGTTCATATTTCGTAAATTCGGTGTGTAGAAATTTCCGGTTGTTAATGGAGATATTTCTACAGGTTTTGCAGTACAATATCCTTGATGTGGTGAGGTATTAGTAACATTTGTCGGAGGTTGTGTTATTTGCGGCACACAAATATCAGGTGTTTCAGGAGTACTACAGGAAGCTGGAAGCTGGACTGTATTACGTCTTTTGAATTTACGTCTGACCTTTTTATTTTCCCCAAATTTCCTTGACAAGAAATTGTCTTCATCACTGTGGTAGGAAACAGATCCCGATTCAGAGTCTATAGCGGACTGCCGGGCAGATGTTGTAATAGGTGTCCTATTACTTTTGGATTTAGATTTGGTAGATTTCAGATCCAATTCAGAATCATAATCAGATGAGTCTGAACTTCGGCTATCAGAAGATGAACTTGTGCAAGTTCCTTTATATGATGTCTTAGAGATGTGGTTTCTGCTGTGTGGGTTTTTCGTTTCTAATGTTTCTACAGATGGTTTAACTCCTTGCATGTTCCTTTCTACTTTTTCTAGAAGAACAGTCTCTACGCTATCACTTCTTTGCTGAACCTGTGCAGGTGGCTTGCTAAGCAGTTGGCTTTTTGTACATTCGTCCTCACTCTCTGAGGTTATGATAGCAATTTCATCTGGATTAAGAACTTTAGACTGTTGGACTTGAATACTACTAGTTTTTATTTCTTCATGAGTATCATCCAAGCAACCTGTAGCCAAAAGGCGCTGCCTCCAAGAAAATATAGTCTTGAAATCTGGAGCTGGTTTGTCAATAAGAGATTCAAATCGTTCAGAACTGATTTTGCAATTGTTATATGCAATAGCATATGCAGCTACTATGACTTTTTCTTTTATAGTGTACTTTACTTCGACAACTTCAGTTTGATGTGAAGTATTGGATGGGGCTCCATTGAACTTATAGGCAACCTCATTGGTTGATGTCACCATATTCTCCATAACAGGGTTGACAGACATGAAAACTGGAGAATCAGAACTGTCCTTCCTTGCTTTCTTGGTTCCTGTTTCATAGCCCGAGGATCCAGTATGTTCATGGGTGTCACCATAGCTGGTGTTCCGTTTTCTATTTTGACGGTTTTGATAAAAACTGTTTGATCTGTTTGTATGCATGTTTCTAATATTTTGTTTGTGGGCAGTAGATTGATAGTTAGGATGCTTGTTCCTTTCAGAAGTGGCAGATACAGAGTGCAGGGAATCACTATACAAAGGTCCATCACTTAATCTGCCTTTTAGTTGTATATTGTCTGTAATAACTTTCTTTTGAGTAGCAGGAGCTGGCATATAATTCCTCCCTTTCAATTCCTTCTGCGACTTTGGTAGCAGGTTTTTGAATTCTGCCCCTTCAGTGATGCCAACCTGAAGGCAGGAAAAATTATCTCCACTTTAGAAATGATGTGCTGTAGAGTATCAACTCTTCATAGCTTCAAATTCCATAATTCCCTGAATTTTTCATTGTGAAAGAAACATTATATGTAGCGGGCTGATTGTTAGATGAACCAATGTAAAACAAATTGAAGTAAAAATGGTTAATTTTGATGAGGAGAAAGTTTGCAAAAGATGGATTTTAATGAAGAACACCTTACCTTGTCCTCTGTTTCAGATCGCTGTTGCTTGCGCTTCTTCCTACCAAACTCATCATATTCATCGTCGGAAGAACCCTCTCTGCGCCGGTATTCCACGACTCCACGCTCATTGTAACCACCGCCATAGCCTGTACGAGCTTCGACCTAGAATCAAGCAATCCATTATGACATAGGAAGTACTTACTTCTATAATAATAGTAATGTAATAACAAAATAAATTCGTACTTCACCAAACTTCGGGGCATTGCAAACATTGCAAGTTGTACGCCGGGCCCAATTGACATTTGCACATTTGTTGCATTGCCAATCATCAGCATTGAACAATCCACGAGACTTTTCTGCCGCGGATTTTCCAATTTCCGTGCCAAGTTTCTTTTTAGAAGATTTCTCAGATTCAGGTTTTTCCGCATTGCACCGGTAGCATGATGTCCGCCTCGCGAAATTTATATTTCCGCAGTTTTGCTCGTTGCAAATCCAATCTCCGTCGTTCATTTTGTTGTGAATACAATCACTAATCTTTTACATCAAGCTCATCTGCAATACAAGAATGGTACCGTATAAACTCCCAAGCAATGCAAGATTATGCGCAACGAAACGTAAATAAAAGCACATCCGTGAAAATGAAACCTTACTTTCAAAGAAAACCAAGCTCACTTTTGCAAGAAAAGCAATCAAGCTTCATGACGGCCATCATCGCGATGATGAAAATTCAATAAAAAAAAAAAAACTACCATAGACAAAATGAATAATACTGTTCCGGTTAAAAATAACACTTTATTTTTAATTATTGTAGAAGCAATTTAATGAACTTTCAGCAATAATATCAAAAATTGTATTTATTATTGCACAATATGTATTGATAAAATCAGCAATTAGGTAGCTTGTTTTACATTTATTGTAGATTATTTAGTTTTTCAATTAACCGGAACCATAAGGAATTGTAGAGGATGTAAACAGGAGCCGGAAATACATAGTGCTGTAATTGATTCGTTCGATTTTTTTTTTTTTTTTTTTTTTTTTTTTTTTTTTTTTTTTTTTTTTTTTTTTTTTTTTTTTTTTGTGGCTCGCACTTTTTGTGCATTTGCCATTTTCAAGTATAATTTTTTTTTTACATTTTTTTTTTTTTTATAAAAAAATAGGGAAACATATAATTTTAATGAATTACGCGGTATCTAATACGAGGAATCTAAAACGAGGATCAGTAGGATTAGGAATAAAGTTATAAATATATACAGGAATAAGGATATATGTACAAACTTAAATTTTAATATCATTCTCATAAATGAAGGATGCCAAACTATGATATATACAAGGATCAAGGGAAGAAAGAAGGGCAGTGATGCTTGTAGGAAGAGGAATACGGTAGGCAATCAAATCTTCAAAAAGTTTTCTGTGGTCGTGCTGAGGGCAGGCAAAAAATATATGATTAATGTCACCAAATTCATCTCCACAGGCACAAGATGGACTTGAAACAATTTTTATACGAGCTAAGTGAGCTGGAGTGCATAAGTGCCCCAAGCGCATTCTAATTAAAACTGTTGTAGCTCGTTTACCGAGTTTTAATTTAAAAAACCAAGGTTTTATTGGTATAGCAGGTTGTATTAATCTATAGTGTTTTGCTTTTCCAGAATGGTTCCAATCTTCACCCCAAGACTCCTTGAGATGTGATTTCGGAAGCGCAATCAGATCATGAACAAAGTTTTTGTAAGGAAAAAGGTCTCCACATTCTACGGCCTCATTTGCCAATTTGTCTGCTCGGATGTTACCCAAAATACCACAGTGACTGGGTATCCACGCAAAATTAACTATTAGTCCGAGGGATTTGCATTGAAAAACCATAGACCTAGCTTCCATAACTAACGGGTACACATTTTTAGAACGGAAAGGGTACTTTGCAAGCGTTTGTATCGAACTCAACGAGTCACTAAAAATAACAGATTTTTTAAGTTTCATTAATAAAACGTATTCTAGCGCTTTGACTATTCCAAAACACTCGCATGTAAAAACAGAAGCCTCTGGAGGTAATTTAACTTTTTGTACAATGTTAAATTGTTTGTGAAAAACACCCACACCAACATGGCCTGTCTGTAAATGTTTAGAGGCATCAGTAAATATCTGATGCCAATGTGGCCATCTTTCATCAACAGCTGCTTTAAAATAATCATTAGCATTGTTGCGGTCAATATTTAGATTATAAAATGTATCCAAAGATACTACTAGAGCTTTATAGTTACATTGAAAAATAGGTAAAACAATAGAATTATGTGTTTGCGCTGACAATGTTTGATATTTACGTAAACTGGTAATAAAAAGAGGGGATGATTTATGACTCCAATAGGAAGATGAAACTACAAGTTCCGAAAGATGTAGAATTTTAGAATGAAGCGGGTGGTTCTGAAGTTGCAATGTACGAAAGAAAAATCGACTACACAGATATTTACGTCTGAGCTGTAAGGGTGGTTCTACACATTCTACCTGTAGTGCGTTAATTGGGCTAGACCTCATAGCTCCCATGACTATACGCATAGCACGAGCCTGTATAGAATCCAACTTTTTGAAAAATTGAACTCCACCAGGCTCTAATAAGAAAGTGCCATAGTCTAAGGTACTTCTGATTAGTGCATTGTAAACTAATTTAAGAGAGAAGGGGTGTGCACCCCACCAAACACCTGTTAAACACCTCAGAAGGTTAAGGTGTTTTTCACATTTTTCTACGATATATTCACAGTGTGGACCTCCATTAAGTTTTGAATCTAATATGACACCTAAAAATTTTGCGTGACTTTTTATAGGGATGGATATGCCATCATATTTAATGGTTATAGGAGATATATTAATTTTACGTGTAAAAGGAACAACAATGCTTTTAGAAGGAGACAGTTCTAACCCATGTTTATCCAACCATAACTTTAAAAACTTAAGAGCACTAGTAATATTGTAAGCTGCCATATCAATATTAACGTTAGAAGAATATAGTAACAAATCATCAGCATATTGTAATATATTAACCATATCATTTACAGACGTTTCTAGATCATAAGTGTAAATGTTATAGAGAAGAGGGCTTAGAACAGAACCTTGCGGTAATCCCTTCCATGCCACTCTTGAAAGATCAGAGTTATTCAAGATAATTTTTCTACCAGCTAACATATTCAGAATAAAATTAGACAAAATATGTGGAACACCTAGAGAGTGCAGTTTTTTAATTAATAATTCAATAAGGACATTATCATAGGCTGATTTAATATCTAAGAATGACGCCACAACAGACTCATTTTGTGAAAAGGCTATGCGAATATCCGTTGTAAATACACTCAAGCTATCCATCGAACTTCTGCCTTTTCTAAATCCATATTGACTGGTGGGTAAGATGTTATGATTTTCAATAAACCATTCTATTCTATTTTTAACCAAATGTTCGGCAATTTTTATTATAACTGGAGATAACGCAATAGGTCGATATGAAGTTGAATCAGAAGGATCCTTGGAGGGTTTTATAAATGGTAACACTATTTGTGTTTTCCATGTTGGGGGAATGAGACCTGTCAACATGACAGCATTGATAAGATCTAGTAAATATTGCATAGCGGTATCACCAAGATGTGAATAAAATGAGTATGGAATACCATCTTTACCTGGGGCTGTATCATGAACGTCTGATAACACACCTTTCAGCTCATCTATAGAGAAAGGAGCGTCAAGGCCATAGGGGCAAGTAGGAAGAACAAAGTGAAAGGGTGTAAACAGTTCCTTAGGTGGAACTGTTGGCGGAGCTAACCGATCTAAGAAACTATCACAGAGAGTAGGTGCCATAGTTGTAAAAGTAGTTGCACTGACTCCTGTTCTATATCGTCTAATATTCCTCCAGACTTCTGAAGGTTTTGTGTTTGGGGATATGGTTGAGCAAAAACTTCTCCAACCTTGGAGTTTCTTTTCCTTCAATAGTTTTTTTGTTTTTGTCATTATATCCATTAGATTATTGAAATTGGTCTCAGACATATCAGAATTATAAATCAACTCAGCCTGCTTTCTCTGAGTGACAGCTTCACTACATTCCATATCCCACCATGGTGGGGAAGATAATTTATCAGAAGCGCAATTTTTTAAAGGGAATGTTAAATCAGCAGCATCTTTCAGAACTTTTATAAAATTGTCTGCACAAAAACAAATATTTTGAGAAATATGGGGTAGTGAAGTTACATTATTTTCAACATGACATTTATAATCACTCCATTTCTCATTAATGATTTTATGCCTCATTCTAGGAGGAAGTTTAGGTAATTTATCTATTTTAAACTGAGTGAATTTTATTACAATAGGAAAATGATCACTGCCATGTGTAGAGGGCTGTGTTTGCCACATAACTGAAGAAGCTAAACTAGGTGATACTATGGTTAAGTCTACTGCACTATTATTTTCAGTTGGTTTTGTTCGGCGAGTTTGAGATCCATCATTAAGAATGCAAAGATTTTGTTTATCTATTATTTCCAATAAATCTCTACCATGAATATTGGACAAAGAGCTACCCCATGCCCTATGGTGGGCATTAAAGTCTCCCATGATCACACATGGTTTAGGAATGTTAGTTAAAAGATTATCTATTTCTGCGTTAATTTGAGAGGATGGATGAGGTATATATATTGAAACAAAACATACATTGTTAATAATGCATGCAACAGCTGAAAAATTATTACTGTCATGGGGAGGAAGAGATAAATTAGAAAAAGAAAAAGAATTATTTACAAGAAGAACGGCTCCTCCATACCCATCAGGTCTATCGTCCCTAAGGCAGGAGAAACCACTCAATTTGAACACAGAACCTGGTTTAAGCCAGGATTCTGTGATGGCGATTATAAAAGGGTTGTATACATTAATTAAATAGATAATTTCACATTTTTTGGAGACTACGCTCCTGCAGTTCCATTGAACTGCGGATCTGGTGTGATCCATTGTGGTTGCGAGTGTAATATGCTAATGATGTCAGTAATTTTGGCTGCGTTGGACGGTTCTACGGTATTAGACTGTATTAAAAAATTTAAAAGAGCAATTACATCAGATACATTAAGTTGCCTATCTTTAGATTGGCCCTCTGTAAGAGCGCAACCATTAGATGAGGTTGAGGATGGCCTACTTATTATATTGTTATGAGCTTTTTGATCATAGCCTTTGGTTAAAGTGGGTGTAGAACGTGGTTTTAAAAAGACAGATTTTTTGTAAGATGAAGAAGTGGAGGGGTGGTTGATTTTATGAGAATTGTAATTTGAAGGGCCGGAGGGCTGGTTAAATTTATGAGAATTGGCAGATGGTGTGCTTTGATCCTTGGGAGTGGCTAACATTTCAGCATAAGATCGAGACAGAGAAGGATGTAATCTGGAAGCTTCTGCATAGGAAATACCTACACTTTTCTGACATTGAAAATTTAATCTTTTGTTGCCTTGTATATTCCGGACATGATTTACTGGTAGCAAAGTGAATTCCTCCGCATGAACAGCAAGAAACACACTCCTCATCAATATCACATGAATCACCTGAATGTTCTCTACCGCACTTAAAGCAGCGAGGCTTAGACCTACACTGAAGCTTTGTATGGCCAAAACGACAGCAGTTGTAACATTGGACGGTCGGGTACGTATATAATTGCACAGTTAGAGCTGTATAACACATATAAATACGATCAGGTAATACCTGACCATCAAATGTCACAACCACTGTCTGAGTTGGTTTCCATACTGGAGCTCCATTAACGATTTCTTTGAAGTTCATACGCCTTACTCTTAAAATTTTTCCGCAACCATTAGGCACCGCAGAACACTCCATCATCTCCTCTGGAGAGAGGTCTGTGGGTACTCCACGGATTACGCCCATTCGTGAAACATTGTAGGTTGGTATAAATGCTTTCAAGTTGTTACTACTGAGGCTATCATGGGTAAGGAACGCATTAGCGTCAACATGATTATTAAATGCCATGGAAACTCTATTTCTGCCTATTCTCTTTACACTACCATTAATAATATTGTAAATAGCATTGCGTTTCAAAAATTTACCAAAGATTATGGGATGAAGAGTCGAACCATCGTTGGGGGATTCTGTTATACGTTGGATATGAACTATGTAGGGAGCATTATCAATTGACTCATAATGAGTTCTTGTAACTGGTGGTTGTGGTGGTTGTGTCGGTGGAGAGGAATTTGGTGACTGAGTTTTGGGTATGGAACTTGAATTGGGATCAGAAATAGGAACGTCAGTAATTAGCGGCTCCGCATAAGGCGGTAGCTTATGCATATTTTCGTCGGTTTTATCAGAAACTAAGGAGGAATTCTCACAGGAACATCCTTTTGATTCATTTGAACCATGTCGCTTCCTCTTGTTACAATGTTTGCACAATTTGTGCAAGCGAGTGCGTTTGCGTTTCTTTCCCACAGAAGTATCTGTATCAATTTCAGATTCATTTGATACTAATTTTTCGAAACTATTTGAAAGTGTGACATAACAACCAACCGGCGGGACTGTACCCCCGCCGGGGTCAGGCGGCTCCTCCATCAAATATATCAATAAAAACTTACCAGATACTTTATATATATACTAAACTACTTTTAATACAATTAATAATGAAATAAATACTAAAATCTAACTCTACTGATCACTATTTCTTATAAAATTTAAATTTTAAAAATTGGTGGGAAAAAAAACGCGGCCTCCCTGTTCGCAGTTTCCCGCCTTTTTTTTCGAAAGCGGTTTTTTCAATCGCCGATTTAGCAGGAACAATACGTTGCGCCTCCATTCTATACACAAAGATGCGATTGATTGATGAGATTATCGTATCATATCTAATCAAACAACAACAGTTCATAAATTCAATTTTCATGAAAAGGCGGGTATACTATTTGTCGTATTTTGAATTTGATTTTATTGGATTTTACTGTTCGTGGCGTATGAAAACGAATAATGAACAAATATTATCGAAATAAATATTATTCTTACATAAATAGCTTTCATTGATAATGAGTACAGAACAACAATATTATTCTTACATAAATAGCTTTCATTGATAATGAGTACAGAACAACTATTTTTTCTTTTATCTAATAATTAAAACAAAGTTATTCGTCAACCATTTCTTTTGTTCCTGTTAACTATACTACTGCAGATTTTCGAGCCCTCGCGCGCAATTTTAGCTGTCAAAATTGTTTACCATGAGGTTATTTCGGTCGGCCAAAAGTTTAACTTGACTTGAATAAACTGTAGAACCGTGTATTTTTACGTGGTTAATGCGTATCTAAACTCGCTTTATTTCCTTGAATTTTTTCATTCATTTCAGTTCAGTTTACAGAAAAGTGCCCGTCTAGATTTGTGCGAACTGTCAAAAAAATACGCGAATATATTGTGCAATTGAATTTGTGCATAATGTTATCACACAATGTATGAAGATGACAACATAACTTGTACTCCAAAGCGCTTCGTGCTCACCGAGGTTACCAACTCGTCCAGCTATGTCTCACCGAATGCTAACCTCAAGCTTCTCACTAATGTCGCACTGCAGTACCCCACTCCGCCACCGAGTGCAGTACAGCGCAAAGAGAAGTCTCTGCAGATACTATGTGATAGGTACAAACTTACAGTCATACCTTCGAGCTTGCAATTATAAACAAGTCCAAAAAACATGACCTAAGCCTTATTTGTAATTTAAAATTACAGATTCCTCAACCTTTATCCCTTGCACAGCAATGGGACAGTGGAAATCCAGTTGGACACTACAGCAGCCAGTCTCGGGGTGGAGAAACGAAGAATGTATGACATAATCAATATTCTGGAAGCCATGCAGTGTGCAGTCCATAAGAGAAAAAACACTTATCTATGGCATGGGGGCTCCCGATTGAATGGTTTCCTCAAAATGCTAAAGAAACAAGGAGAAACCTTAAGGCTATCTGAAGTCCTACGGGGCAGAGCACCCAAACCTCCTACACCCAAACACAAGACCCTCGGAGTGCTGGCACAGAGATTTTTGATGCTATTTTTAGTGGAACCACAAGTTAGTAGACCAGAATAATAACTAAATTAAAATTAAAATAAATTGAAAAAAAAATCTTGAATGATAAATAACTAAATTAACATTATTTGTTTTAGAATACTCTAATAAACCTGGAAATGGCAGTGAGAGTCCTCATCGACACCTCAAACAAGAATAAGACGACCCTGTCTCCGGAACTACAGGAGCGCCAACACAAATCCAAAGTGAGGCGGCTTTATGACATCGCCAATGTATTTATTTCAATTGGTCTCATAGAAAAGGTTTCTGGTAATTTAATATTAAAGAAACCTGTATTTAAGTATGTAGGGCCATATAAACCCAAGAAGGCTGATAAGGTTGTGACAGCGACTCCTTCTCCGATCACACCGCTAGCTGTATTAGACAGCCAACAGAGAGCTACGTCCTGTCACATCTCTGCTGGTAAGTCAAAACGGAAGTTGGAATTCACCACTCCAACTACTTCCCGAGAACTGAAACTTGGTATCAGCACCCCACCTCATACTCCGTCTCACAAGTGGAATGAGATCTTACTTGTTGCAGACATGGAACTGACTAGAATTAACAATGGTGTTTATGTGTGATCTTATGCAAAGTATGAATTCATATTTAATACAGATTTTTCTAAACTGTATGTCTTCCAGGGGATTCATGTTGTAATATTCTGACAACATTAATTATGTTCCTATTTTAAAATTTTAATTTATGTAATAAAATGCTCTGAGCAGATTTATATGTTGTCACAGACATGACTTTGTAGTGCAATTTGTAGTTATTTATAAGATTTATAATTTTTATTTAATTTTACTAAAGTCCTCAAACAAATAAATATTTTTATTTACAAGATGCATGTAATACAAAGATGAATTACAAATAATAATAGTGGAACATGGATAGTTTTTGAGCAGTTCAGTGATATGGATTAATATTGTATAAAAATAGCTTAAAACAAATAATATTTTATTTGCTTCCTATTTCCAATGAAATATTTATGAAAGCATTAAAGTGGATGAAAAACGTATGCATGTAAGAAAAAGATTATTTCTGAATAACAAAAAGTACTTTATTTATATCTAGTTTTCTTTATAAACAGCACATTTAACATGATTTGTGATATATTTAGGCACAGTTCGACCCGTGATCATGGCGTATGCAACTCATGTCAAATCATGGTAAATATTCGGTTTATAAAGAAAACTGTTTGGTTTCAAATATTATTATTTATATCTGTTAAACCAAAAAAGGTTGTTATAAAATTTAACTGTTGTGGGCTACCTGTCCCCTGGGAGTAAAGTTATTGACTGACATAAACTTTATAAGACAGTTTATTAGACTTTCTTTGACAAATGATTACATATTAATGTATTATGTTATCAATATTTTAACAAATATGTTTTTGAGTTATTAACATTATTAGTTTAGTCAAGCTTGTTTGACTTTAGATGGTAGTTATGTATTTTATAAAAAGTTGCTTTTTATTTTCTATTGTTTTCAAGCTATAGATGGATTAAACAGACAGAATTTGTTTAGAAGATATTTTTCGTGTTTTATTGGTTAATGGTACAATAGAACTTTGTTTGATATGTATAGAAAAAAACGAAAAAAAAAAAAGCTATGTATGTCTCTACTAGAAGTAAATTAAAATCACTCTAGCTAGTCGATAACGGCTCAAAAATTAACTAAAAATAAAATACGACTATTTATTTCAAACATAGATTTATTATTTAAAAATTTAATCATAGCAGATATTAATCTTCAAAACTTTTATTAAAAGCTATTTACATTAAATACAAATATATTATTTTAATAATAGTAGTATTATATACAGTTAAAGTAGGTACATAAATGGTTTATTGTGTCACTAATACATTTAATAACAGGCATTTTTGAGAAGTAAAAGTTTAACGCAAATCTACAATATTATATTAAGTACCTAGTACCTCTGACGCATCAGAGGAGCTAAAATCTAATAAATAACTTTAATTTAGCTAATCAATTCAGGTGAAACTTAGTATATACTAGTAAGAAGTAGCCAATTTTGGAACGAAGTTCCTTATCGCGCGTTGCGAAAGAGGGATAGACGGAAAAAATTAAGACCATAAGTTGTAACGACACTTTTTGCTATAGTTGTAAGGTGCGCGCGTGTTCCTCTGTCTGTCTCCCTCTCTTTCTCATAGAAAGAAAGCCTGTTATTAAATTAAGAACTTCGTTCCGGGTGTCTCTTGACACCTCTCAAGTTTTTATTATATCTACAAAATTCACACATAATCCTACTGTCTTTCCTCATATCTGCGAGCCCGGTGTCCTCACTTGAGTTCAATGACCAGCGGCGGCGAGCAACGTCCGGGGGCCGGCAGATACAGAGGCAGCCCCGGTCAGACCTGCTCGATCATCGGGAACTGCTCAGGGTCTTCGCTAGGAGGGAGGGCTTCTGCGTCGAAGAAACTAGCGTGAAGAGCTACTACTGTCACTGTAGCACCTGGAAATACAAATAATATAAATCTATATATTGAATACTAGCTGACCCGTGCCCACTTCCTTGGGCATAATTTGACCGCTTTTTCTCCGATTCATTTTGCAAAACGGACTAACACATATAAGCCTTTTTCATTTTCGGGTTTATAGATAGCCTATATGACACTCAGCAATAATGTGGATCTATAATGGCGAACGAATTTTTAAAATCGTTTCAGTAGATCCCGAAATTACCCCTTACAATTTAACAAATATACAAACACACAAACCTTCTTTATAATATTAGTACCTACATAGGATATTGTGACCAATGTTATAAACAATAAAAAAAGCTATCTTTTCCAGACAACCTCATACTTAGTTTAATATACAAAACTAAATACGTTTGTTTGGTTTTCGTTTATCACTTTAGCTTGGTGTGCTCCAAAAGTAATCTCTCAGTATAAATTTCATAAAAAAATTATAGTAACTAATCTATATCTATCTATACTTATAATAAATCTGTAGAGAGGTCAATTCTGTACATGAAATATATTTAAAAAAAAACTATCAGGGGGTGATTAGTGATCGATACTGATGCCAAAAATGCAATCAGTAAAATTTTTGTCTGTCTGTCTGTCTGTCTGTCTGTCTGTATGTTCCTTATAGAAACAAAAACTACACAACGGATTTTAACGAAACTTGGTACAATTATTCTTCATACTCCTGGGCAGGTTATAGGATACTTTTCATCACGCTACAATCAATAGGAGCAGAGTAGTGAAGGGAAAACGGGAGAAATAACTCTATTTTTTAAGCTTCCTTCGCGTGTGCAGCCTTAATGGTTAAAGTTACATAGAAATCATGTGTGACGGAAATATTCTACATAAAATTGTCTAAAAAATATCCCACAACAGTATATGTCTATCTTTTATAGTTGACTCACAATAACACGTGTAACTCCGGATAGCTTACCAGTTCGGAGCAATCTGATTATATTTGTTTACTCTTACGTTTATAATACTCTCACTCATCCCTAATTTAAAAAAGTTAACATTATTACCTATTCAATAAAAAAATAATCATAGAAATCGGTATAGAAACACCAAACTTATACATGAAATAAGCCATCGTGCCGTCGCGTCGCACGTAAATCGAGTAAAGTTTGAAATTTGTTGTGTTTTCCACTAGATGGCGCTACTGTGCACGTATCCTAGATCGCGCTATCGGTGCGTTTTGGCAATGTGTTATAAGTTGGTCGGTAATTTTCGTTAATTTGCGTTATCTTAGTTATTTAGA
The DNA here is from genome assembly GCA_932527185.1 of Ecliptopera silaceata. Classification (NCBI taxonomy): domain Eukaryota; kingdom Metazoa; phylum Arthropoda; class Insecta; order Lepidoptera; family Geometridae; genus Ecliptopera; species Ecliptopera silaceata. Next base: position 4,723,505 of record OW052193.1, on the reverse strand, counting down.
GTTGCGTACCCGATTACCGTTGAATGACGAATAAATATTTAAAAACAAAATTTTTAATAATCAAGGGGGCGCTCATAGTCTCATACAATAACATAATTTACTTAGATGTTTTGTTTTTTTTAATATTAATAATATTTTATAAAAAATATATATACATATATGTACTTACTTATATAGGTACAAATATTATAAATAGGTAAAGTTTGTGTATTTATTAAATTGTAAGGGGTAATCTCTGTATAAGGAGTATAAGGAGCTCCATACAACAACTTTCGGAACTCAAGCCAACCTCACCGGCTCGTGGTGTACCCTGCTAAACAACAAACGAGGCTCTGGCGACCCACCAACCCGCACTGGACCAGCGTGGTGGGATATGGTCCAAACCCCTTCCTTTATGAATTGCAACAATAATAATATGCCCCAAGTGCCCGGCGACTCGGGGGTCGACACCGATGACAGTGGGCCGATGACCCCTACAGTCAGGGGCGAGGTGAATCTCCGGGCGAGGTTCTTAAACTGTCAAACAACCCAAGCGATGAAAATGGACACTGAGAAGCTAAATATTCTGACCTATAATGTCAAAACTCTACGCACTGAAGAAAGATTGGTAGAATTAGAACATGCCCTAGAACAAATTAACTGGGATATTATAGGTCTATCGGAAATAAGACGAGAAGGTGAAAACACATTAGAGCGCAATGACAACATCTTTTTCCATATCGGAACTGGAAGCCAATATGGTGTAGGGTTTTTAGTCGCTAAACGTTGGAAACACAATATCAAAGAGTTTATAGCATATTCCGATCGAATTGCTGTACTCAAATTCCATATAAAAGATAAGACAACCCTCACTATAGTGCAAGTCTACGCCCCGACATCATCACATCCCGACGATGAAGTTGAGGAATTTTATGATCTGCTAAACAAAGCGTGTGATGATAACAAAGGGACGTGGACTATGGTACTTGGCGATTTCAACGCCAAAATAGGTATAACACACGAACAAGACAATAACACCGTTCTTGGCCCATACGGTCTTGGCGACAGAAATCTCCGTGGCGAAAGACTCCTTAATTTTGCTTTTGGACAAAGCTTAGTCGTAGGCAACAGCCTCTTTTATCGGAAACCACAGCGTCGCTGGACGTGGTATTCCCCAGACAAGGTTACTAGAAACGAGATAGACTATTGTCTTTCATCAAGTAAACAAATCATAAAAAACGTTGAAATCATTAATAAAATTAAATTTTCATCAGACCATCGTCCTTTACGTGCTACTGTACAATTTAATCTAAAAATTCATAGACTGCAACTAATTAAACATAGTATAAAACAACTAAATAAATCAACACTTATTACAAACAAGGAACAATTTTGCTTAGATTTAAAAAATAGTTTTGATATCTTAAATACCTTCACCTACGATGACCCTCAAACTCAATATAATCACATACTAGAAAGCGTTACATCTGCTAGCCGAAACATTAAATTATTAAAAAGTAAAATTCAAAAACTGAGCAATAAAAGTAAACAACTTATAGAACAAAGACAAACACTCACAATGTATACACCACAATATAAATCAAAAGACATAGAAGTCAAGCGTAGTATTCGTAAAGACATAAGACACGCCAACGTCGAATCAGTAAGGATAGCATTAGAAAAAAATACATCACTTAAAGCGGCCATGAGAGGATTGCAGTCAGGGAAAACATCTATAACGAGCATGAAAGACTGCAATGGCAAGAAACAAGGCGATAAAAGGAAGATAGTTGAAATATGTACACAATTTTACAAGAGTTTATATTCCGATCCTCTATCAAATCAAAACAACTCGCGTACTTATACTTATTCTGCAGATATCACGCCGTTCTCCGGGCTTGAAGTACATAGATCACTTTTGAGTATGAAATATGGAAAAAGCCCAGGAGAAGATGGCGTCACAACAGAAGCATTAAAAGTGGGAGAATCTGTTCTTCTTCCGCATCTTACCAACCTATATAACTCCATACTAACCACCGGTATATTTCCTAAAAACTTTTGCCATTCCAACATCATTCTATTGCATAAAAAAGGCGACAAAGCAGAAATAGGAAATTACCGACCCATAAGTTTGGTGTCCCACGTATATAAGGCTTTTATCAAATCAATAGAAAACCGAATTTCACACCAGCTAGAACATCATCAACCACCAGAACAAGCAGGGTTTCGGCACGGCCTTTCAACCACAGATCACCTACACTCTCTCAATCAAATGATTGAAAAACATCAAGAATTCAAGCTTCCACTCTATCTAGCCTTCGTCGACTACTCCAAAGCTTTTGACAGCATCAAACACTCCGCGATTTTCGAATCGCTTAGCAATCAAGAAGTCCACAATAATTACATTAATCTGTTAGAACAAGTCTACCTCAACAGTACCGCATCAATTAAAATAGAAACTGTAGGGACACCCTTTCATATTCAAAAGGGAGTCAAACAAGGAGATCCTCTGTCACCAAAACTATTTAATTCAACCCTAGAAGAAGTTTTCAAGAAGCTAACATCAAGCTGGACAGAAAGGGGCGTTATTGTTGGTGAAAAGAGGCTGACTAACCTCCGATTTGCTGATGATATCGTGCTTTTCTCCTCAACAGCCTCAGAACTTGAATCTATGCTAAACGACCTTAATACAGCGAGTCTTGAAGTGGGACTCAGCATGAACAGATCTAAGACCAAACTGATGACTAACAGCTCACATCATAAGCTGAGGGTCGGGGGTGAGGAGATGGATTACGTCGATGACTATTTGTACCTAGGCCAATTAGTATCCTTCCACGGACGACAAGACCTTGAAATCACCAGACGCACCGAAAACGCCTGGAAGGGATACTGGGCCATGAAACATCTAATGAAAGGTACACTTCCATTGTCACTAAAAAGGAAGCTCATGGACGTATGCATTCTCCCTATCCTCACCTACGGCGCACAAACCTGGTCTTTGACAAATTTGCAAAAGTCCAGACTCGGGGTTTGCCAGCGAGCAATGGAGCGCAGTATTCTAGGAGTGAAGCTCACAGACCGCATTCGAAATAGCATATTGCGCTCCCAAACTCAAATCGCAGATGTTGGTCAACACGCTGGCAAATTAAAATGGGATTGGGCAGGCCACGTTTGCCGCATGTCCGATGTGTTATGGGCAAAATCCACAACAGATTGGACGCCCAAAAACGCAAAACGACCTCGCGGTAGACCACGGCGCAGATGGAGGGACGAATTTGATGCCCATACAAAAGATTGGACCACAATAGCCCAGGACAGAGTAAACTGGAGAAAAGGAAGGGAGGCCTTTGCCCTGCAGTGGGACACCACAGGCTGAAAATGAAATGAATGAAGGGGTAATCTCGGGATCTACTGAACCGATTTTAAAAATTATTTTACCAATACAAAGTTATATTAGGCTTTTACGTGGTAGTCCGTTTTGCTAAGTGAATCGGAGAAAAAACGGTCGAATGAAAGCGTTTCTTACGAACGGTGCCTTAACTATGAAATATATATTTTTGTGTTCTAGAGAAAAGATGTGACGCTTGATAATGCCTACAAAAAAGTCAACGAGAGCTTAATAATAATGTCTTACTTTTATATTTAATAAAATAACCGAATGTCCAACGAAGTGGGCACGTGTCAGCTAGTGTTATTATAATTGTTTGTACCTATGCTTTTATATATATTTTACTTTAAATGACCTGTTAAGTTTTGTGTCAAAACAATAAAAAAAACATCATGAAAAAATGAAACATACCTAAAACCCAGAAGAGAACAGCGCCTGCACCAGCCAACCAGCAAAGTCCCATAGAGCCAGCCGCTGCCACCGCGTATTGTTGCGTCTTCGTCAACTCCCACCCGGCGATCTAGCAAGAGTAGGGACAGTCATTGAAGAACCTTCAACTTCAGGGCCGCACCAAGCCAGGTTATGAAGTAAATTATAATAAAATAGTTAAAGAAAAAAAAATCTTTAAAAGAACTTCAAATATAAATAACCGCAAACCACATAAAAGTGAGAGAAATTGTCCGAAGTTTTTAAAAGACTACGAAATGGATTCTGAGCGCTTTTATGAATAGAATAAATAGAAAGACCAGCATTTAAAGATATGAATCATAATGAACTTACTTTGGGCTGAAACACACATAATTGAGTTAGATTAAGTAAGTATGTACATATTAATTTTGTATGTGTATAGGCAATGTATACCTACCTACTTATAAGTAGTAATTTGTTACAGACTGAGATTTCGCGATGTAGGTACTCAAATAAGGTAATAAAATAAATATGAATAGTAGCTATTGTGTTGTTTCAAAAAGATTAAAAAAAATTGATTGAATTAAATTCGTCATGTTAGTATTTCCAAATTTAATGTAAATTATAGCTAGATCGTTCAATAACATAACCTAGAATTAACTACCTATGTATTTCGTTTTCTTTTTACCTTCCATGTGTTAGGTCCAGATGTCAGTTTCTTGTATCCAAACGCACTTGCAACCATTGCTATCAATAACAAAGGTGTAGTAATCCTAGAAATAAAAAAAAATATTTAAAAACAATTCAATCATTTTTATTTCAGTATTTTAACTTTACAATTTCTTTATTTTACCTAGAACTTAGTAGTATTATTTTTGTTTTTCAATTGAATAATGTTGTATAATGTTTTATTTCTATTAATAGTATATACTGTGGTTCTGTTCAGTAATGTTTGGAGCTCATAAAGCATTTTAGCATTCAAAAAATAAATTTATTAAAACATTTTGAAAGTGGACAAAAGTTACTTACAGACAATACGCAAACAATCCCAGGAACACAATCAAATAGTTTGCCTGAAAATGTTCCACATTGCGGTAGAACCTTCTTGAAAGCCTTGGCAGTGAAGCAGGGGCCTGCAAGAAATAGTTTTTATATAAGACAGTTTGTGTGCAAAGTCAGATACCTTTTGATCAAACTGAATATGGGACTTACAAACACCAGATTTTATGACTAAATTATACATTTTTTATCAAGAATAAAGTATATAATCATATGACTAGGAACTGGTAGCAGAAGCTATTTAAATATTGTGAATTTACTGTATTTTTTTATGTTGTAGCATCGACACGATAAGAAGCTATATTTTGATAAATTTTAATCCAATATGTACTGATTTGCTCATGTGGTTTGGTATATCATAATATTTTTTTTTGGTTTTTTTATAATAAAACTTTGAATTATAATGACCTTGAAATTATCAGTAGCTACAAATTGAGTCCATGGTCTTCTCTGAGCTAGTACACTCATCACCAGGGCAGGAGCCGCTCCGCTTCGGACATTTTGCATCAACCTTTACATAGATAGGACCAAGTTAATAATCTATACTAATATTATAAAGAAGTAAAGTTTGTGTGTTTGTATATTTATTAAATTGTAAGGGGTAATCTCGGGATCTACTGAACCGATTTCAAAAATTCTTTCACCAATAGAAAGCCACATTATTGCTGAGTGTCATAGGTTATTTATATAACTGAAAAATAAAAAGGCTTTTACGTGGTAGTCCATTTTGCAAAGTGAATCGGATAAAAAAGGTCGAATTATGCCCAACAATAAAGAGGGCATGGGACAGCTAGTTAATTATAAAAGTACAGTAGTGCAGGTTTTTATCATCATCATACTATTTAGTTACTAATAGGTAACTTTACTACCTATACCTTAATGAAATAATGAGGAACAGAGGTACATAGAATTAATGTTATTGTCAAGTCTACGTAAGATAAGACAAAAAAGACAAGGCAAGGCAATAGGTAGATGTTTGAGTATATGCATATAAGTTGTGTTGTTCGAAGGAAATCAGTGCCTAAAATTACACGTACACGCAAGAGATTAAAAATAATAATTGCGTATATGTGAAGGAACTTGGATAAGATTAATTCCCTAGAACTAAAATTAAATTAGTTACGATAGTTTTCTACACTTACAATTCAACATTATTGACATACTTTTGAAACCCTTTCTTTTCTGTTGTAGCATTTATTTCTCCGGAGAGATCGATGTTTACGTTTTCGCTCATTTCAAGTTGTAAATGAAACGTCAAGTCTTCGGATTTATATCAGATTTTAGCCAGCTATTTCGTGATGTGGGGTGATTGTGATTGGAGATTGTTTATCTAAATAATTGATTTTTATTCCGTCGTTTCACTCAAAGTGTTGCGTAGCTTGAAATTTGATTTTCCCTTAGCCCAAGCGTAAAATACCCTAAACTAAATCGAATTCGAACAGCTGTCTAAAATTTGTTTAAAAGGAACGTTTGATCTAAAATACAAATATGGACTTCTTTTATTTCCAAAAATGCAGATATATATTTCATGTTGTTAACAGCGAGAAAAGATTTGCGAGATTTAAGTTTTGTTTGGTGTTGTAGATAAGGATGTAATAAGTAGACAAGTCGATTCATCTTTAAGGCTGATTCCTTTGAATAATTATTAATTAGATTTACATGAACATTTCACACCTTAAGCTTCTGAAAATACCCGAAAATTTGGGAAAGATACTCTAACTAGGGATCACTACACTGCTTATATTAGATTTCACAGAGTAAAATCATATTCATTTTACGAATTGCAGAACGAATGAAAGAACTAAAAAAATCATTTGGGTTATCAGTCTGTATCTGTTTGTTTATTTACATTCTTCTTGTCATCGTATCTCATTACAATGAGCGATTTTCCAAATAGCTTTTTAAAAAAAAAATAGTTCAAAAAGAGTCGATAGATGGCGCTGGACACTTAGTGTATATCAAAATCCCTCTCTTTTTTATCTGTTTATTCTATTGGTAGCTCTGTCGTGTAGCTGTCATTATCATCCTGTCACGTCCGTTTCGGTGTATTCAGCGTTTTGATAAATTTTGTTTGCTTTTATTTTAGCATTCGTGTACCTTCTTGTGGATTTTACTTGTGGATTCTACTTTTTTACGACAACAGACTGTATGCTGGTTTCTGATTTCTGCCACGATTGAAGACTTTTAGCTTTTGTCAGACAGTTTTGAATTTTTTCTAGGACAAAAATTTCACACCACAGATAAAATATAAAAACTTTTTGTGTTGACAATTGACATTGAAATGCATTTGACGTTGAACGCCATCTATCGTGTATTCTAAGAACACTCCCTGGAAAATCGCTCATTCGAAACATTATTAAGATTCATAATTCTCATATTCATTTGAGAAACTTCTCTTGTGCAATTAAGTACAGTATGATCAAATTTTGATAACTTGCTCCAATTGGAGCATTTGACCACAATCAAAATGCATTTACACTGGGGTTTACATCTTCGTCTTATATTACCTGGCATTTACTAGAACGTAATTCAAAATGCCATCATGTGTATTCAGGAAATGCACTAATTATTTTAGTAAAGTGAATAAATCCCATGGATTAACTTATCACTCGTAAGTAAATATTTGCTTTCCAACTTGATAAAAGAAAGAGGCTGATAGTCTTGATACCTAGAATAAATTAGATCTGAACCCAACTCCTTGAATTTCCTTAGTCCTAATTTCCCCAAATGACTAACAAAAATATTTCTTTTTAAATATTTTTTTAAATTTTTTAGAAACTTAAGTAAGTAGCTGACTCCTTCAAGATGTAATTAAAATTAACTTTAGGTTTCCCGCTGATGATGTTGAGCTGCAGGAGTGGATAGCTATCGTTCGTAAGCAACGGTGTGAAGCAGACTGGATATACAGCAAACAAAGTAAAATTTGTAGCGCACACTTCAAGCCAGAAGATTTAAATAAATCTGGCCGAAGAACTCTATTAATGAAAGGAGCCCGCCCACGGATTGAGGTAAGATATATGGGTAAGTAATTATAATTTTACAATCCATTAAATAAATTAGCTTTATTTATGTACCTATAGTATGTGAATAAAAATATTTTGTTTTAGAAATGTTCAAGCCACAGTACACTTCCTTCAGGGTACATTGAAAATGGATCTGAAATGGTAGAACCATGTAAGGCAGCTCTGAAGGCAAAAGTTAGTGAATTAACTAAAGCAAATGAATATTTGAAACTTAAGAACAGAAAGCTTACAATGAAAAATGAACGACTTGCCAAAAAGCTTGCAAAAACAACAGGAGTACTAAAAGTAATAAAAAAACGGTACTGTCAGACAAGAAAGCTATTACATGGTATGTATGTTTATTACTACTACATTAAAATAGGTACCAGATAGGTACATTAAAAGCGCAGTATCCTTCTAAGATTGCTGAATATTTGGGTATTTTTATCTAAGACTGGGGAAAACCCCCCTACTCTAGCCAAACCCCTGATACTCCGACTCTGCTCTAGCCAAGAATAATTGATTTCTATGGGACGGATTAAAAAATGAGCATTTTAAATCTATTTAAATCATAGTTAAAAAAATAATTTATAGTGCGAAGATTGTTGTATTTATGGTATTTTTCCCTAACAATAAAAATAGGGGAAAATCCGATTTCAGGGTTGGCAACACTGATTAAGCAAGCTGACAAGCTCCGGCTCCGAAGATATTTACTTTTCAATTTGCTTACCGTATCATTTATTTAGCGAAAGTATTTTTGTAGCAGATAGATAGTAAACATCGAAATTGCCTAGGTAGTACTAACGAAAATATTTTGTTACAGTTAATAATACTTTGTAATGACTAACACTTTCGGTTTCCTCCTCGTAGTTAATTTGGCGAGTTTAGCGAGTTCTTTAGAATTTACTTTCGACAACAATACCTTTGGATCTGATAGCTTGGAAAAAGTCAAAGGTATTTACTGATTAGAAGAGTCTCTAAGTGTTGTTTTTGAGATGAGTTTATAGTAACTAAATTATGTGTATAGTTTCAGGAAATATTTTGTGTCGGAGCTGTGGAAGCGAAGTTGCTACCTCTAGTAATTTGATTTCAAAGTTTAGTCCATATTCTCAGTACTCTTTTAGAGATTCAATATTCGATCAAGATGAAGTTTTGGTGCAGGTGCTGGGCCATTTTATTGTAAATTACCCTGTAGTCATAACAAGTGTGTCAAACTGTGTTGCCATTCAGGAGGTAAAATACATGTATTGAATATCAAAATATAAGCTGCTACCTTTAGAACTACTTAAGTAAACTTATATTATTAATTGCAGTGGGTAGATAGCTCCTGGTACCCCGGCTATCGTTGGAAGCCATGTCTTTGTCCCGACTGTGGTGAATTTATTGGTTGGATATTTGAGTCTATAGATACAGATTCAGAAACACCGAGTATATTTTTTGCACACATCTTAACAAGCCTGATTGGAGAGTCCTGTAAATATTGTTGTAAATATTGGTGGTTTTGGATTGTGGGCGAGGATTGTTATTGTTGAAGCCTTCAAAATTGTGCTGTTCTGGCTTTGTGATGTTTGATAAATGATATCTAATCAAATTGTTGACTGATAAAATTTCCAGATATGGGTTAGACTTTGGTATGATGGGTCTTATTCAGAGGCTTTCTTTGTTTTTCTGTGATAATATATGCACCTAAATCCTTTTTTGTGGCATGTGAGGGATCAAGGTTTGAAGTCTAATGTCCAAAAGTTGCCTACTTGTTGGGTTTCTAATATTGTTAATTCTATTATATATGGAAGAAAATGTTTTCCGTAATAACTCATGAAATAGTATTAATTTAAAAGCACTAACTGCACCTAGTAGATTAATTGAATCCTTTTGTTTCAGTTGCCAATTCTCTGACAGTGATTCCTGGAGGCTTGAATTGACCATGTCCACAACAAATACAATGTCGGATGAAGATAAAGAGTTCTTGGCAATATGTGAAGAAGAATTTAAAGACCGGTATACAGAAAATGACAAGGAATTTATGAAAGTTTTTATGTCTGAGCCTTCCACACCTCCTATAATGGAGTCTTGGTGGGTGCCGCAGAACTCTGGTCGCAGAAACGATCGCCGACACAACAGGCGTAATCACCCTTACGAGAGAAATAATCGAGATGACCGGGGGGATAGAAGGGGATACAACGACTATCACCAAGATCACAATAGAGGCCGTAATCATAGACCTAGATATTATTAATATGTACCATACCACTAAGTAGGAATTATGTGTTAAATGAAAATAAATGTCTTTCTCAAAAGAATATATTCTCAATTATTATGGCTTGATTTACATAATAACAACTTAAAATTACAATAATAATCACCAAAAAGTAATGCAGCTACAGCAATCGTAAGATCGAAACCATAACATAATAAATAAATATCTTTAATTCTCACTGCTACTCAACAAGTCTAATGATTACAAATTTATAACAATAATTATGCCAATAATTAAAAACCTAGTATTTCAGATGTACACAAACAATAACAATATCGCCAGAGCTACAGGCACAGGCAGCATTGCTTCAACATTTAGAGCCATTGAGTAGGTGCCTGTTATTTTTTTGCCAACTACATACATCTTATGCAAGCGTAACTGAGGCTTTCACAAAAATATATTTTCTTTTCTAATCTCACATAGGAATATTATGTACAGCAAGCTAGGCCACATTCAGTGGCTCTAGTAAGAATATTGTAGTAGTGGTGTTAAATCATGCAATTTTTACATAAACTGACAAGTGGACAGTTAGGACCAGATATCTGAGTAACAAACATCATGCTAACAATTACTAGTAAGCACAATGACGATTACATTCATCAAGCTCTAAGATAACTATTTAAGAGTTACTATTTTTTATATTTAGGTAATTAATTTTATTATAATATTGGCTACTGATAACTGTACTGAAGCATCACATCAAAAATATTTATATCTATTGAAGAAACAAAGAATTACATGGATTAAAATTATTCTATAAATAAAATTAATGGGTATGAATGAAAATTTATCGACCTGCTAAAATCAGTTCAGCTACAATCATATTTGATAGTGTTATTGTTTAAACAACAAAATGCAACCATGTTTATCAAATCACAGTGAAAGTGTTACATAATTTATGCTCACTAACTTAATATTATGACTCAATACATTCAGACGATGACAACAAAACATACAAAATCTACTTGACGAAACATAAATAATTATAATGTAGTGTTAATAACGTGACCGGCCCCTTCGCGGCGGGTGCCTTCGGATGAGTATAAGTCCTGCGCGAGTCGGCCGATGGCTCGGCATCGGGACACACCAATAGAACGGCGTCTAACATCATTTTCGTTACTTATAAACCTCTACATAACATTATACATAGTATTTAATCGTTACAAATATGTTTTTCAATTTTCTTAACAACAATGCACAATATTAATTGTATGAATTGACAAGTAGTCATTATCTCGGAGCGCGTCGCTCCCTGGCTCCGTACTTAACCTCCTTACTACGATACGACGACAATTGACTAGGAAAACGCAGAATGCACTCGCTCGGCGCTCTGTCCGAACACGCCCCTAATTCGGAGTTGAAATATTGGTCAGAATTCAGTACGTTTGACTAGAGAGATGCGCGTCGGGGGCGCGGCCCTCCGCCCACGGCCCGCCGCCCGCACTCGGGCCGCGCCGCGTCGCCTCAGAGTCGGGGAGTACAAAATGTTCAGACTCATCAGTACTAAAGTCGAAAATGTTGACTTGTAAAAGTGTCAAATCTTCGTAGCAAATTTCATAAGATAATCTAAAGCTTAGTTTTTGTCGAGAGTATAAAGTGTGAGCGCGTGCGCGTGCGCGGGTCTCGTCCGGAGCGCGTGGGGGGTAGGGGGGAGCTGGGGGGGAGGGGGGGGATGTTCAGATGAAGGTCCAGCACTCCATGATCTTGACGACGAAGTCCTCGCGCGTGGCGAGCGGCTCGTTGCCGTACGTGGTGCAGCGCTGCGTGCGCCCCAGGTACAGGTCGCCGTCCAGCCAGATGCCGAACTTGCCGCTGGAACAGTACAACCGTGTTATGACATCGTACACACTTCATTACCTAAGTAATCTTTCCTGTCTCAATATCATTTATTTTCATAGATAAATGATATTGAGACAGGACACGCTAACTTTTTATAAGATAGGGTTCTTATAAAAAGTTAACTTTATGTCATCATTACGTATGGTAATCAATACATCAAGCCTGCGATAACTTTTTATAAGAACGACCGTTAGACTCTACTTAAAATTTATATTTTTGGACACGAAATGTGTCCTGATTGTATTTCCGAGACTCATTAGTTGTGGTTTAGAATCTCCATCTACTTAATTATGAATAATACGAATATATCAAACTTCAAAGTATTTTTTACTTATTTCAATTTGCAAAGTCGCGCAATCTAAATTATAAGAGATTTCAAGGTTCCATCAACTAAGCAGGCAGTAAGAGGTAGGCAAAGTACTCACTCTCCCGCTCCAATTGATATGTTGTCGTTGCTTCCCCGAATGAAATACATATTGTCGCCCGTCCAGCCCCAGTACTTGAATTTGGTTTTTATTGGCGCTGGTTCATCTGTAAGTAAACAACACATTTTAAGATTTTATGTAATTTTAAAACATTTCATATAATTAAAGTGCCAGACAACTCATAATGTTAAATTCACGTAGTTAAATATGTAAACCAACCGTTCAATAGTCATTTAAGAGTAAATTATCCATAAAACTCTACTACATAATATGTAGTAGAGTTTTGTGAACAATGAACTATTTCTGCCACTAATCATTGAGAACATCTCATTGAAAGCACCACACTATTTATCATTATGTTATTCTATTTTATCATTATTGTACCTACCATGTTTTTTTAAGGGATGTAATTACTGTGTGTGTGCTAAAGTTGCAAATAAATGTATGTCTATTGTCTATCACTTCGAGACGTAATGATGTTATGTAAATATGTTTCATGTACCTATAATTGACCCCCAAACTAGGTCACATTATTGCTCATTTTTTCATTTTCACTATACAAACATTTGCTCTTTTTATTAATTTTCACTATATGTACATACATACAAAAATTGTTTAAAGTTTATGCAAAAAACTACCTTAGTATCTCAGACTTACCGTCTTTATCCTCCTTGAGCTGAGTCTCGTCGGTTTCTTGAGGCGGCTGTCGAGTGTCTTCTATACGTTGGAATGAAAACAGCAGCGACTCGCCCGTGCCGTAGAAATGTTCCGAGGGACGAAGGGCGCATGACGTCAGCGCTCCGAATACCTGCAAAATCATTGTCAAATTAAATATAATCATGATAATCTATTGACTTAGCCATGTCATTGTTCAAGTAGTGATAAGAAAACAAAATAAAATATTTCGGAAATAGTGCCGTCACTTCGGATAATATATTTTGGATAATATAAGTGAGAACTGTCGCTTTAGTCGGCCATTTAGAGCGCAGCGGTCTCTGCCGTGATTTGTCAAAATTTTTGTCTACACAAATTAATAGAACATCTCGTCTCTACTGGGTATCTACTCGATGTTGTTGAGTCATTGTGTTGAAATAATTGGCCAGACTAGACCATGCGTTACCGGATCTAGCTGTTACCAGAGTGCACCACGTGGAGGTTTCAAGAAGAAGAAGACTCGAGTGAGAACTGTCGCTTTAGTCGGCCAATCACAGCGCAGCGGTCACTGCCATGATTTGGCGGAATTTTTGTATATATAACATTTCGTGTTTACTAGGTAACATCTACTCGATGATCGATTTGCACTCACGTTGTTATCGGTGTCCTGCACGACGAGCAGCACGGGGCTGTCGACGCGCTGCATCTTGCGGTACATGGAGGCGAGCGAGAAGCCGTGCTGACTCGTGCTGAACGCTAACTGCCACATGTAGCCCTGAGCCCGCGCTGGCAACACGCTGCATAGCTTCTCTCTATAAAACAAATTTTAAAATTAATATGCTAAGCTGGCAAAAGCTTGAATAATGGGGCGTCTAAACGGGCAATATTTTACGGCAATTTGTGGCTGCAATTATTGGCAAACATTGCCCAGCCATCAATAAAACATTTTAGTACATTTTATGGCTGAGCAATCAATTGCAGGCAACATGTTGCAATATGGCTGCAATAGTATGGCCTTTGATTCAGAACCCTTTAATGAGCCACACAATCCAGCCACAATTATAAAATAAGACAATACTAGTATAATAAAAGAATGACAATCATAATATAAGCCATCAATATACAATTAACAGTATTAACACAAGTCAGCGATGTTCGGCCACACGCTGGCTACACTTATAAACATTTTGACATATCAAAAAATATGTGGCTATAATGCCGGGCCATCCTTAAAATATTGCATAGTGTGGCTGGTATTGGTAGCAATGTTGCCGGCCACAGTATTGCAGCCACAAATTGCCGTAAAATGTGGCCCGTTTAGACGCCCCATAAGAAAAATACATTTTGCGTTCGATTCCCACCGAGAACAAAATTTTGTGTGATGAACACTGATATTTGTTATAAGTCTGGGTGACCAGGGTGTTACTATAAATTGTATGTATGTATTCACAAAAACAATGTATAGGTAAGTATACAAAATCATTCTATCCGCATCTAGTTCCTATAATAAAAGCTTTGCATAGTTTGGGACTAGAGTGTGATCTGTGAAATGTGTAGATACATTTAATAAATAAATAAATATTCAGGGATAACTATTTTGAATTTATTTACATATTTCTTTTAACACAACTATATCTAGTCCCAAACTAAGCAAAGCTTGGGAACTAGATGCTGATGCATGTATATTGTTCAATTTACATATGTATGCTAGTAGTAGGTATACAAAAAATACCGAGAACCAGACACAGAACAAACCCCAGTGTCCACCACACAATTGTTTATTCTCGGTATCGGACTCATTACCTACACACAGCATGGAAAGCAGAGCTACTACCAACAGAGGTGTGACGCCTGTCACAGCTATTCAAAATATTTTCTACTAGCTGACACGTGCCCACTTCGTTGGGAATAATTTTTATTAAATAAAAAAGTAAGACATATATGCTGTCGTTGACTTGTGGCTTTTTTGTAGGCATTATCAAGCTCCACATCTTTTATCTACAACACTTCTTTCATAAGAAACGCTTTCATTCGACCGTTTTTTCTCCGATTCATTTTGCAAAACGGACTACCGCGTAAAAGCCTTTTTATTTTTCAGCAATAATGTAACTCTCTATTGGTGAAAGAATTTTTAAAATCGGTTCAGTAGATACAGTAGAACAAATACACAAACTTTACCTCTTTAAAATATTACTATAGATTAAGTAAGTATATTATTATTTTTTTCCTAACCTATCTCGTCCCACTGCTGGGCAAAGGTCTCCCCCAAATCCTTCTCTCTGCTTTCCGTTTTCGTCCACCAATCCCTCTCGAAAGCATCGAATCGAGGTCGTCCCGCCATCGCCTTTTTGGTCGGCCTCTACGCCGCCTTCCGTCTTCTTTTTTTTTCTTCTTCTTCTCCACGGTGTCACGATTTTGGACCATTTCTCTGGGTCCATTCGGCTAATATGACCTGCCCAGTCCCACTTAAGCCTCGCGGTTTTATTGCCTACATCTGCAATACCAGTGAGCGAACGTAGCGTAGTGTTTCGCACTCGATCGATGCGCTTGAAACCAAAGATGCTACGTTCCATTGCTCTTTGGCAAATGTTGAGTCTGGATTTCTGTGCTTCAGTCAGTGACCATGTCTGCGCACCGTATGTTAGGACGTGCAGGATGCACATGTCGATGAGTTGGCGTTTAAGCGTAAGTGGAAGGTCGCCTTTAATGTGTTGCTTCATGGACCAGTAGCTCTTCCAGGCGTTCTCGGTGCGGCGATCGATCTCCTTATCCAGCCTGTTTTCGAAGCTCGCTAACTGGTCCAAGTAAATGTATTACTCATCAACAACAATATATTTTTTATAAAATATTATATATAAAAAAAACAAACCATCTAAGTAAATTATGTTTTTGTATGAGATTATGAGCACCCCCTTGAATATTTGATATTTTGTTTTTAAATATGTATTCGTCATTAAAGCGGTAATCGGATACGCAACCCTAAATAACTTTTCATGATACCTCAATTAAACGGAACTATTGCTAATTACCGACCGACTTATAACGCATTGCCAAAACGCACCGATAGCGCGATCTAGGATTTGTGCACAGTAGCGCCATCTAGTGGTAAACACAACAAATTTCAAACTTTACTCGATTTGAGTATTCAAGTGCGACGGCGCGATGGCTTATTTCATGTATAAGTTTGGTGTTTCTATACCGATTTCTATGATTCTTTTTTTATTGAATAGGTAATAATGTTAACTTTTTTAAATTTGGGATGACTGAGAGTCTTATAAACGTAAGAGTAAACAAATATAATCAGAATGCTCCGAACTGCTAAGCTATCAGGAGTTACACGTGTTATTGTGAGTCAACCATAAAAGATAGACATGTGCTGTTGCGGGATATTTTTTAGACAATTTAATGTAGAATATATCCGTCATACATGATTTCTATGTAACTTTAACCATTAAGGCTGCACACGCGACGGAAGCTTAAAAAACGGAGTAACTTCTCCCGTTTTCCCGACATTTCCCGTCACTACTCTGCTCCTATTGATTGTAGCGTGATGAAAAGTATCCTATAACCTGCCCAGAAGTATGAAGAATAATTGTACCAAGTTTCGTTAAAATCCGTCGAGTAGTTTTTGTTTCTATAAGGAACATACAGACAGACAGACAGACAGACAGACAGACAAAAATTTTACTGATTGCATTTTTGGCATCAGTATCGATCACTAATCACCCCCTGATAGTTTTTTTTTAAATATATTTCATGTACAGAATTGACCTCTCTACAGTTTTATTATAAGTATAGATAGATGATATCTTCAGGACAATTAGAACGGAAAATTAATTCGATACAGTAGTAAGCGCGTGTATTTCTTTCGTTTGCACATTTACACTCCAGCTCAAGTTACAATGAAATATGAGCTTATCGTGTATATGGAGTTTACAAAATACACGAGTATTTCAAATGAACTCTATAATGATAAACAATATTCTATTGGAATCGTTACAAACTCGACTAAACAAGAATTATCTTTGTCAAAAGACTTGACTGATTGGATGAGTGAATCAAATACCTACATAAAAGATCTGTCCTCTCAGACTAACCTCGTATTAAAGGACAATGCCCAATGGGCTATGGGAATCTGTACCAACTTGCATCAATTTGAATTTACTCTCAAAGCCCTAATTTTTATTTACCTTTTCGCTACCAACAATATTTTTTTCAATGTTTAACCGGATTTCAAAATATTTAAAAATGTATTTTATTTTATATCATATTTGCCTTCTCAGCTAAAGCTTACTTGACAAACAAGATTTTTATGCTCAATGTCCACTCACGAAAATAGGTGACAGCTGGGATCGGAACAAAATAGTTGACGTGCGGAAGGCTTAGTCCGAACTTGCATTTTAAAACTCCCTACTCTCGAGTCGACAGTCGTCTCTCGGATGTCCTTGTATTTTTGTATGGATATCCGAAAGACGACTCTCGTCTCGAGAGTCGGGAGTTTTAAAATGCAAGCTCGGACTAAGCACTCGGAAGTAGGAAATTGATAATCATGTTATGTATAATTAATTTTAATTTTCTAAACCCGGTTAAATAAGAGGGTTAAAAATTAACAAAGTACACGTATAAATAAAATATTAATTTTGATGATAATTAGCTTGTGACGCAATCTGGTACAAGGTTTGGGCAATGTTCTTTACTTGATAATGCAAAAAGATCGCAATTTAAAAAATAATCACGTGCGGTAGACATTCTCTCACATTTCTAGAACCTTCTCAAATTCCAATCATTTTAGAAATGCACGTCCTAACATTTTAGGGATATAACCAACCATCCCTTGGCAGAAGTGTCCGACGGACCGTGAGGTTTTAGTCAGTTTAAATCTGACATAATCTTCTGTTCTTACAAGCAGTAGTTTTCATGAGATTTCCTCACATAAAAAAGACATATAACCTCGTTTTTCAGGAATTTACTATTACAGTACCTCTACCATGAGTTATCACAGTAAAATCGCCTGACTTTACTACAGTAGTTACGTAAATATTAGTATTACGAATTTTAGTACCCAACTATCCGCTAAAGGCACTGTACAAATCTTCATACATTTTTTTTTACTACAGACGCTAGCGAGTTTAGTTTGTAAAAACTCATGGTAGAGGTACAGGTTGCATGCACATCGTCTCTGCTAATATTAACGCTTTTTATCGGTTATGTACAAGTAACTATGAATACCGGTCGTACTGCATACAAGGTTGTTTATTAATATGCAGGTTGTAGCCATCACATTAATATCAGTAGACTAGACTATATAAGGCTCTCTACACTTATAAAACTACTTTATGGATCCGTCTGCAGTAGAGTTCTTTTTAACACTTAATGGTAAAAGTTACCGAGTAACATACTTTCTTAGTAACTTTGAGACTTTCATAGAACTAGATTTCTTCAGCTTAAGAATTATATTACTCTCTTGGTACTACTAGCAAATTGATTAGATTTTCCAGAACATTTTTGAGTGTTAGTTTTTACCCCACACCCTCAGTGGAGCAAAAGAGGTTTATGAGTTTAATGGTTGTATCAACCGGACTAACCAACTGATGCAAAAGACACTGCGCCGAATGTGCATTACAAGGCCCTAGCTAGTGTGGGATTAGGGTTATCATTATGATGTATTAAGTATGTGACATTAGAGTTAATTAAGATAAACTTGGCTATATAAATAAATAAATAATAGATATGTACACTTAATGCAAGTAAGAAACAAATAATATCTTAAGGTCAGTAATGAATAGATAATGACGTCATGAGTTCAAGAGAGAGACCGTTGAGAGTTCATCAATATGTGTTACGTGATGTTTAATTTTAATTTATTTATAATTTATATCGAATCTAATAGTGACGTAGAAAAATGTAGAGTACCTAATAAATACCTGCATAAATTATTATGCAAAAAAAAGCAATCCAGTAACAACTATGCACAAAAACCGGAGATTTTTTGTTGATCAGCCCCATTAAATCAGTTTCTAAAACTGTAATTTTATTCTTGTATAGGTATTTCTTAAAGATTGCCGTAATGCCAAGGCCGAAGCAATACGTTCAACCTGCGTTCGTGGCGTGTATAGTAACCGCATTTATTCAATAAAATCAATTAGACTAGCAACACAAAGGAGCCATCATTTCGTTGCAAACGCTAACAGTTGGCTCTTTGGAAATATCAAGTTTCTACGCTTATCAATCGTGCTCATACACTCATCTGAGCACAATTATAACATTATATGTCGTTGATAGACGATGTCTTATGAACTAGGCAAGTAATTTTATATACGAATCCTCCAATTAAAGGCGAAGTAAATTATTTTTTAGTCAGTAAAATCGCAATAAAACGTAGTCTTATATGCAAGAAAGTTTAATGGCAGATCCGCGCGACAAGAGGACTTAGTACTAGTTTTGGTGCATAAGATGTGAAGTGCCTGGCACTTCAAGAGTGAGAGAATACATTTTTTCAAACACTCCAAGCTTCATAATAAAAGCTAGAGGCTTTGCAGGTCTGCTGTCATGTTCTTTAAGAACTTACCGATGCTCCATCGTGAATATCTCCGATGTTCCGATGAGGTCTGGCGGTGAAAACTCCATGTCAACCGACGCGCCGGAAGAATACAACGCGCGTCGCAACTCATCGCTCATCGACAGCACCTGGACACAACCCACGATCAACATTTTATAACTAAGCTGAAATATGCAGCGGAAATTGATCCTTATAGTCATAGGATCTAATGAATTGGATGGAGAGTTTTCCGTGCATGAAAATAACACAATTATTTCACAAACTTATGCTGAGTAGAAATATTTTTTTTAGAACTGAATAGCCTTAAGATTCCAATATCTGTGGGGTTACTTGGCGTGCATGATAATTCTATTACTTAATTTAGTTCGAGATAATGTAATTGCCAAAATATATCCACATGCATTTATATACTTTTAAAGTATTTTTAAGATAAGTTGATTTGTAGACACAACGCAAATGTTTACTCATAAATATGGAAGATTTTATTTACACATTGGATTCTTGATAAAATTGTATTTGCTTAAATATACATAGTTGTTTAAAAATGTGACCAAAGTTGTTATATAACTTTGTCGCATTAATTTAATTGCTTCCATTAATGAAATGCGGTTTGCATGTTGGAAAATTACCAAAATACTAATGGAGAACAAACTATGTCAGCTAGCTTTTTACATTTTCCCATTACAAATATATATATAGCAGAATGTATGCACACTGATATGAAAGGAATAACTAGACCGGAATCCATACTAAATCTTTTTCTATGAAGCAACGTGCCTAGTAGTTGAAACATTAAAAAAATCGTCATCTAGGATACGAAATCCAGAGATCCCATCTAAAACTTCTTCCATCTAATGCTTCAATAATTATGAAAAAGAATATTCACGGTTGATTTGATGAGAAACAGTTCCTATGTTATTGAGAAGGCGTACCCGAGTCAAGGAGGACTACAATCTACTACTTTTTAGGTGGCCGGCCATTCGAGGCGGAATCATAAAAAACATGACGTGTGTCTGTAATGCTGGGGCCACATTAGCGGGCTACGGCGAATATTCGTGTTAACGCGATGTATGTGGCCGGGTACATCGTGTCATCGCGTAGTATTCGGGCGAAGACGCGAATCAATTTGTCGCGCCAATATTCGCTTAGGTGGCTACATCTACGTCAATTTATTTAGGCTAAGTTCAGATGACCGCGCGGTCCGCGCGTAAACGCGCGTCGCCGCGCGGTTTGAGCATTCACATGACGATATTTGTATGGGAGCGCGACGCACGTTGGCGCGCGGTACCGCGCTGTAATGTAGACGATAATTACCGTTTATATTGATCTTGTACCGCGCGGTTGGTAGTTCCGCGCGTTACCGCGCGGCCATATGAACTTAGCCCTAGGCTAAGTTCAGATGATCCGCGGCGTGCGGTACCGCGCGATAATGTAGACGCTAATTACCGTTTATATTGATCTTATACCGCGCGGTTCGTAGTTCCACGCGGTACCGCGCGGCCATATGAACTTAGCCTTAGGCTAAGTTCTAGGCATGAGACAGATATATCAAAACGAAACTGAAATCCGTTTGCAGTCAGAAATCGTATCGCATCGATATTCCAATATGAGAAAACCGTTTTTAGGAAACGCACGATGATAACGCAAACTGCAAACTATCTTATCCGAACGAAATCAAACCGAACCGACGTGAGTTTAGTTTTGCACCGAAAACGAAAACCAAACACAAACTGCAAACGAACAAAATCTAAATCTACCTAAAGTTTTAGTTTTCTATAGTTTTGATACGCATTCGTTCTCTATCACTCCACCGTACGACTACTTTAGTTAGAATAAGACAGAGCTAATTTCATTTCCTTTTTTTTCTAACTCAGTGAACCGTCGTAAGAGCAAGAGAAATGAAGCGAATCGTTATGGATTTTGAGTTTTTGACGGTTTTATGAAATGTCCGGTTTTATGATTTCTGACTGCAATCCGATATTCCATTCCAATATGAGAAAACTGTTTTTAGAAAACGCATTAACAATACAACCTAACAACCTAATCCGAATGAAACCGAACCGTGAGTTTAGTTTTGCATCGAAAACCAAACTTAAAATACATAAAAATATACAATATTTTTTTTAATTCAAATACCCAATTGCACATTGAAAACGAAAAACCGAAAGAATTCGATTTTGCGTTTGTCGTAATAACTAGTAAATACGCTCCGATATTCGCTACTGAAATCGATTTCAAAAAACGGTTTTTGAAATCGGTTTCAAAATCTGAAATCGGTTTCGTATCGGTTTGTGAAAAAATCCAAAAACGCCCATGCCTAGAACAACACCATCCGGCACAGGGTTACCAGATGCAAATTTCAAAAGTCCTGACAAAATTCCAGACATGAGCTCAATTGGGTTTTTGAATATATATATTTTTTGTGATAAATGGATAAGTTTTATAACACAACTAATTTTATTCAATTTTTCCGTAATAATTCAAAAGTTATTTCAAAATAAAAAATATTTTTTGAATCTAGTACGTTTAATATTATATGTCAATTTTGATTGTTTGATGTCAAAATCGTAAAAAGCTAATTACTATTAATGACAATTTCCTTTTTGTTATTGTGACCAAAAATAAAATTATAGTGTAAAAAAAAATTGTTCCATTTATTTGCCGAGAAATTCCTGACATTTCCCTTTTCCGGCCGCATTCCTGACATATGTCTAAAATTCCTGAAATGTCAGGAAAATTCCTGACATCTGGTCACCCTATCCGGCACGATACATCGCGTCAACTCGACACGAATCTTCGCCCGTCTAATGTAGACAAGAACATCGCCTATACCCGAACACGATGATTTTATCGCGCCAACACGATACGAATATTCGCCCGCTAATGTGGCCCCAGCATTAGCGTAGGTAAATTTGACAGTGACTGACCATTTAATTTGTGGCCCCAGCATTAGCGTAGGTAAATTTGACAGTGACTGACCATTTAATTATAAAAACAAACTATTGACTTTGACTTGTTTCATAGGAAGTTAGTGGTTTTCTAGCGTGATTTTAATTTAGAAATGAAATATGATGCTATAATAAATATGCAAAGTAGGTACTTCGTCTGATTGCGATCGCACTCAAGCGTATCTCAAACATACTCAAGTCCTAAGTTCTCATCTGTAAACACATGCGTTTTTTATTCATCGCAATCGCAATCTTTATTACGCCTCCTTGATAAAGATACGCCCATGCTATCGATATGAAAACATTTATACAATATGACAATATGAAAATTGACACAGTAATTTTAGGCAAGCGTAGTGTAGGACGCCCTTCGGCGAGATGGAGCGACGATCTGCTGATGATCAGAGTGTAGCTGGCAAACATTGGATGATAGGAGCCCGAAGACCGGGCTCAGTAGCGCGTCTTGGGAGAGACCTACGTCCAGCAGTGGACGAGTGGTGATAATTTGATGATGATGATGACAGTAATTTAAATTTAAAGCTAGTGTGATGCAGTGAGGTGAGCATTCCCAAACTACAGTTCACATTCAACATCCAGTGAAAGTGCGAGGTCGTGCACCTAATTACACAAAATGTCACATCTAAATGACAGGTAATAATGTGTTCTGTGTGATCTAAATTATACAGCCTTAATTATTATGTGCATTAACATTACCAATGATAGAATAAAATAGCTAAGTTGCGTAACAATTCTTACGGCCGGGACCAGTACTCAATCGGTAAAGTTTAGTAAGATTTGAATCAAAGTCATGCTTTTGGTAAATGTATTTCATTTAAAAAGTAAAAGAGGTGGATTGAATATAGGTAGTGGCCCTTAGGTACAGATCAATTCTTAACTTAATTGGCAACTCCGAGTGTCTGAATCGAAACTCAAGCCAATGTATTAAAGTAAAAAAATGTTTAGGTTTAAGGTTCGGTTCAGATTTCAGTGAAGGCTTACGATCTCCCGAAATTCTCCTAATAATCCTTTTGAGACGTTTGTATGCATTAATTATGTTGACCATTAAATAACCTTATTTCTAATTAACTAAGCTAAAATAAACTCGAAGTAATAGCCTTAGGCGAATCAGAAAACCGGACATGCAGTAAACATTTAATATCAAACTAGAACAGAGAGAACATAGGGTCTAAATAAGTTTTGCGATATATTTCTTTACAAAATGATGTTATACATTTAGAAAAAAATACCAACTATCAATAGGTAACCATATAGGTAACCACTTAAATAGCTTGGTTCCGTTTATATTAAGCTAATAATACATAGTTTTATTGCACTGCACGTCACTTATTAACATGAAACTTTAATAAGGCAACAATTATGAATAGCGCGCTAAGTAGAACCGCGTCTTCGTTTAATTTGAAATAGAATACTAGCCAATTATTATGATAGTTAAAATTAATCTAATTATGTTATTAACGTCTAGACGTTTATTGAAACGTTTTCTGACTGAGATTGCTGAAATTGCTGACGTTGGATTTTATTAAAAATACCCTTTTTTGTTGTCTTAATAGACCAGTAGGTTATGTCAAACTTAAAGTGACAAAAACCACACGGTCTGTCGGACACTTCTGCCAGGGGACACAAGTACGCGTTTCATTATTTCGCGATATACTGTATACCTATCTAAAAGAATTTAATTCGTTATTTTCATTAGTCGTTCTAAGCTCACCTCGCAAATTGAGTGTATCGTGCCTCGTCTGCGAGGGTGTCTCCCTCGGTCTCTCTCGTTCCAATCGCAAACAGAGTGAATAGTGCCTCGTCGTTGTAAAGTAACATTGAACAAAAGCATTTCAATTCTTCGCATGCTTTCCACAACCCTTCGAACGAATCGGCGCATCGTACGCAACATTTTGGCCGTAGGTAAAGTACTTTGTTAAAGAAATTTCACAATTAAAGTTTATGGCTGAATTCCCTCCAGACCGGTTGTAGATATTTTGGAAATGAACATTTTGTACTCGATCACGATTCCTATTTTTTGGGAAACTATTTACACAGACATGTGCAGTAAATCGCGGCGAAAGATAGACTGTCGGGTTTCAACAAACAGTTAATTTGCGATAGTAGTTATTAACACTTATCAGACCATTAAAGTGGCAGTAGACCAATAACCGATGGATTAGGCTCGGGATTATGTATTGTTTGGAACATTTATCATAGCAATATAAATAAGCTCTGATAAAACAAAATACGCATCTGAGTTGAGGATTGGCAACAATCTAAAAAATAAACACTTTTTGTGTGAGATACAATGATTTATGGTATTTCGCTAAATAATAAAGATTACTGTAGTTATGACGTTTTTTTTATTATTTACATTGCAATTTAATTAATTGTAATATTAATTTTCTTTTAAGTATTTACGTGGTAGGCCTTTTTGCAAATGATATAAATTGATAAAAGAAATCGGCAGGAAATAGTGGAATTAGATATAAATTGGATTAGAATTAAGTACTAGTGTTTCGTTTAGATTTAAAAACTGGTTACGTGAGAAACATTTTATTAATCTACAAAAATAACGAGAAAAACTCTTGCCAGACGTCAATATTAAATGAACAAAAAGACCTTCACAATGCGTAGGTCATTCGCCTCTCTCTCTATTTATAGACCTAGGTTCCTGTTCAAAGGTTTCAGGATATATTATTTTGCTGTAGATTCTCGTTTTCTTTACTCGGAAATAGTCATTTATTTACTTTATCTTATTATCTATCAAAATCAATGAACCTTTATTCTGTTAAATCATAAAGATCATTTAGAATCGTCTAGGCGATTCTAGGTGCCAGTTCCACACGACCAATGCCAAAGATGTTATTACAAGACCAAGTTCGTTTGTGATTACAAATATCGACAGATGAATAAGCATTTTGAAAAAAAATGATTTGAATAAATATTTATATACATAGTAACTTTACATAGACCAGTTACACACTGGTCGCGTGGAACTGGCACCTAGAATCACCTAGTATGTAAGACGATTCTAAATGATCCTTTTGATTTTATTGAATAAAGAAATATTTGATTTGATTTGACATAGTAAATAAATAAAATAAATAAATAAGATCAGAATTGTATCATGAAATTTTCCTTATTAATTATAGTTACATAAGCCTTTGCTATTTTTAAACTGTGAATCACAATTAGAACAGACGTCGCGGATTCAATCTGTGCCCAAGAACAAACAATACATTTTGTTAGCAAAAGTGCGCACAAACATTTTATTCTGTTTGCAATAAGTAAATTTTAATAATAACGTTTTTTTAGAGCTATTTTTCTTGAGTTCATCTTACGAGTTAGATGACTTCAGGGATCTAGAAGATTCTTGGAGGATGTCATGTCTTCTACAAGTAGGTACATATGATTGGGTAAGTTTCAATTGTTTTAATAATGTGCTTTTAAAAGACTAAGACAAAGCAGTCTTTGGTGCATTGCTCAATTTGCTCATAATTAAATTGTATAAGACTTCGTAATCTACGAGGAATTCGAACAACACGTCTACGCATACGATCTCTGCTGATATGATAGAGCTAGAAGTTAATTCTTTATACATAGAGTAAAATCCTCTGCTCGTTTCTCACAACAAACAATAGCGTTATTGGGAATTAATTAGATACATTAAACAATAACATTTGTTGAGATAATGAACGTAGATAGAAGATTCTATTTGCTTTACGTAAACAAAATCTCACTTATTTGGTCATTGAATAATTTGAATTTAAAATGTGTTTGAATTTAAAAAGTAACCTTTATTCAAAATTGTGATGGATAGAAAATACTGGAAATAGTAGAGTATTGTAAGAGCAAACCTCGTGGTATTATCAAATGCGAAGGCTGGCCGCATTAAACTGTTGTTAACGGTATCCCTCACCTTTTCGCTGTCGAAAGCGGACGGCTTGTCGGCCGCCGTAGGCGCGAGCCTCACCATCTCGATCCACTTAACAGTTTGCATTTGGACAAAACTATCCAGTCCAATCCTAAACTCGCCACGTTTTCACACGTTGAGACGATGCACAGCAAAAACCACTAACGTCAACATCACAACGGCAGCGCTCAATTTAGAAACCATCCGCGCGATTACAAGGTTTCGTAATCAAACACTGAGCCGGTGGTAGCAGGCACGACTGCTTATAAACAAAAGTAGTTTGTACGTTTCGGGCCGGTTCAATGAGCGTATGGTAATCGAGGAAGCACTGCGGTGCACGCTACCAAGATGACGATCGCGTATTTATTCAACAAGTTTTAGAGCCGTGGTCGACGCGAGCGTGATGGCACGGCGTCGCACGGGGACTGGGACTGGAAAGGAAACAGCAAGGTATCCAACCGACACGTTGCTGGTGGCGCCTAGCGACCCCGCCACGAAGAATGCGCTATAACAATAAACCCGTCTCTCTTTGCAACAATATTAATTCTGAACGCCAATTAGTTGGAACAAGCTAATACTGGCATACGGCTGATAAACAGCTGCCTAATGCCTCTTATGTCCAGTTTATATATACTACAAAAAACGACTTAGAGGCCACTTAATTTTACAGAGAACATCGCCTATTATAAACCGAACTTGTATTTATTTTAAACTTCATATTTCAAAATATGTAGATGTTTGAGTCACTTCGAAGTCATTTTTGTTTGGGCAACCACCCGGAAGGCAGATAATGAAGCTGATTATTGTGAGAGGTATCGGAATGCATTTCACAAGCAAGGCCGTCCAGTCCACTTTGAGAGCAACCTCAGTGTCTCGTGAATTGACTCTCTTATCGGTAGCTTTCATTAGGTCGTTACACTTGTATAGAAAAGGATGGGTAAAGGGTACTTAGCGATAACTGACTTGTATTGATATTTAAACGTTTTTGAAGGCACCCAACAACTTGTTATTTTAAAAAAGTTAACTGTTCAGTGCCTAATTAATACCTAAACTGCAATGTTGTTTTCATTTAAGTCTTGCAGATATTTGTTGGGCAACGTATTTTCACGTCCAAATTGCTATCTGTAATTTGTACCAAACTTGCCCTTTACTGTAAAATATAATTTGACATTCAAAGGGTCGACGAATTACTATCCACCTTCGCATTTAATTCTCTCACTTTATAAAAGGTATTTGAATTAAAATTACCTGTTTCTTTGGCAATGCGGTCTTGGGATTTTCAACCTTTTTGTTATCGTTTCAGACACAATTATTTTAATTACGAAATAACTACACTGCGCACAGTACTCAGTTAAAACTGAGCTCTTTATTTAGTCACTTGAGGTGTACTATTTCTTTCAGAGATTTGTATGATCCGCACTTGTACCGAATTATAACTGAGGTGGCAATGGTGGGATGTCTGCGTGGTGTTCAAAGCTTAAAATAAAGTGCCCTGAATTCAGTTCAGACGGACGGGTCATGTGCAACAAAACACCTACATTTGAACAATTGAAGATATTTCTTCAGTGCAATTGATCGCGATTAACATGAGATGGACGATTAAGAGGAAGTACAGGCAGAGGCACAAGTTCATCAAAAAGCCGTTTGTTTACTCAAATATTGCTAGTATTGCGACATTTAGGCACAAAAGAGTACTCCGTATTTTGTATGTGTTAGTTAACTGAATGAAATTGTAATTTTTGTCTAATAATATTGCTTTAAGCTTGCATTCCCTGTCCGTCGCCTGTTTCCAACTTGTTGCAATAGCAATGACTGAAAAAAATCAAGGAGTATACAAAACTAAATTGTCATTGTTGCTGACTGTACCGGACCCTATAAAGTTTAATTGAAACGTCTCATCGCTAACGAACACAACATGCAAATTAATTGTACCCCATAAAACACAGTTTGAGTATGGCGACAAATCCATTAAGCAGTGAGATCATTCGTCCGATGTAATAAACTTATGACCTCTTTTATTTCATTTAAACGAAGTAATCCTTCCAGAATGAGCAAGTCTAATTGATAGAGCGAGCGCAGCGAACGAAGATTTTTTTACTAAGATTATTTTTGTTAGAATTTAACTATTGAATCGCTTATTAATCTGGTAGGTATTCGGCTGTGGGTGTGAGTTTATGGTAATTTAAGTACCAAACTCACCTTACAAGTCTCACCGCGGCGATGGAAGGTTCATCGGAAATGACTTGTGGTATACTCAAGTAGTTAATTAATGAACAAACAACGGAAAATCACCGAAATATAGGGCCAAGGTTGATTATGTTTCGAATACTCTCGACTAGTCACGTAGAAAAAATTTTTATTGACCCTAAGATGCCATATGGTCTGTGGGTAGAGTTTATAATTACTTAAACATATTTTAGGTAAAATAATCTTTGGTTCGTGGTTTGCCTTTCGTGAACTTATGCCACGGTAGGTAATTATAATTACAAAGAGTCACTTTTGAAAATTCGTAAAAATTGATCTTAACTTTTTTGATATTGATTTAGCTTACTTGTTTATCAAGACGAAATATACTGAACAATTAAAACAATCTGAATCAAAACTACATATAAAAATGAATTTATTTTAAAAATAGACTTTTTATCAAGCACTTGTTTATACCATATCTCGGTTTGTTTCAACTCAGAGTTCAAAGCGTTGCACTCAAGTTCAAATGTATTTTTAAACACATTTCAACGAGTATTTTTTATATTATAGCCTACAAAATGCTTGAACCGGTTTACATTTATACATCAGTTTGATCCAGTTGTTCATCAAAACATTGGGGGTGACCACGAATAAATATGACAATCGTAAACGTATCGAAACAGCGACGTATTTGAGATACATTGCGCTTTGACATCAGCTTTACTGTCAAACGTTGCATCGTTAGCGCGCAGTGTTTCTTAAATACGTTATGTTTACGATTGCCACATTTATTCGCGCTAAGCTCTCCGATCATCGATACGTTCTTCATAAACAGTGCATCAAATAAATTGATATCGCAATAAAACAAACGTTTCAATTCATATTGTTTGATGTATCGAGTTGAATATGGTTCATTGATCATACAAAACGATTGTGGGTGAAAGTCTCAATGGCTTCTGTATGAATAAGATAATGAACATTGTACACTTTGTTTACGATCATATTAATATTATGAATGTCGCAACTACTGAATCGATTTCAATGAAACTTAACGTAACGTAACTAGAATAACCATGCCAGCTTTTGTCTTAGAAATAAACAATTCTGCCATACTTTCTTACAATTAAGTACTTTATTGTACTTCTTTAATACCTACCACTGTAATTTTTATGCCTTTGTATGAGTAAATAACCGTTGTTTAATTTAAACAAAAAACAGTAGGGACACTAGCTTGTCATATGCATAAAACATTTAAAATCCATTCTATCAAAATACACACTAAAATGTTGTATTCATAAAATAAACGTTCTATCTTCGCTGAAACCAACACCATTTTATTTTTTTATTATTTTATTTATAATTTACTTTAATCGAGTAAAACGTCTTAGACCTACTTAGTTAGCACAAAACCTGAAAAGTGACTGTGACTTTAATTATAAAAGTTTTCCACTTTGACTAAAAACTCGTTAAATTTATTTACTGTTTTGTTTTAATAAATAACATTTTTGCGGTCACGGCGATTATTCCCACGCACTCTAAACTGTACGTTGATAAAATCAACTCTCAGTCTACAAATGATCCTGCTTTATTTAAGTACCTAATACTTATAGTTTAGTGGAGTTTCTGAATGTGACAGAAAGCGCTGAAAGTCAACTTAGATGCGTGATTATATGAATAAAAGAATAATATGCATATAATAATATAATATAGGTACCAGCTGGTTTTCTTTAGTCATCTCTTGTTTATCTCTAGGAGTATCTCTAGGTGTTTACAATACTTTTCGTAAATATTGCAGATAATACGTCATATTTTAAACGATAGTGTTTTCAGTTTTTATCAGATACTATAGTAGATTTATGAGTGCAGTGTAAATTGTTCTAGATTTCAATATCAGATCCTAATAAAACAAAGTCACACCAAACATTGCTCTTACATTGTTCTATTATGGAACTTTTCGAGAATATACAGGGTGTTTGGAAGGGAGCTGTACATACGCCTAGGGTAGAAACTAGGGATAGTCTGCTACCTACCCCCGCCCATTATATTGACCTTGGCCTCAAGGTTTTTTTTTAATTTATTATTATTTTTTATTTGACTTTTTTATGATTTTTTGACTAAAACTACCTGTAGCTCAAAATCTATCCATGGGACCGGTCGGCTAATGGTCTTGTTTTAATCGTTAGAGTCTTAGGGTCCTGCAAAAAATTATTTTACACCAGAAAATTGTGGAGAAGAAAAGTTATGGGGCCTGAAGTACCGTAGTAAGGTAAAGAAATAATTTTAAGGGCAACTTTCTATGGGGTTTAAAAAAAAACTAACAGGGTTGGAGTTCTTCTGATTTTTTTAAAACATCCTCAGTCCATGCCCTTTCTAACGATATGCTAAAAGTGTATTTATCACTTTTAGTTTTAAAGTTATTAATTAATTTCCGCAACTAGGGCACTTTTACCACCACGAGTCGACATTTGTAAGACAAATGTAATTTCCAGAATTTAAACCAGTTTGGCCTACAGTTGGCAAATTTGTTGTCTCACTCTTACACGTCTCACTCTTAACCCCCCTAAACCAACATGTTCTTCTACTGCAAATAAACCAGAAAGCAAAATCACAACGAATTATCTCTTTGTAGGTAGCCTTAATGTCCAAACCTTACTAGCAGAAAGTAAAATTACAGAATTGGAAGTAGCAACCAAAGACTTGAAGTGGGACATTATAGGTCTATGCGAAGTAAGAAGGAAAGAAGAGATTATCGAAGAATACCCTGACTTTATTCTATACCATACCTTTGGCACGAATGGAAGAAACGGTGTCGGGTTTTTACTGAAAAAACACTTAAAAAGAAATATCGTATCCTTAAAAGCATATTCAGATAGAGTAGCAGTACTAGAGATATCCATGCCGGACGAAGTATTGTGGTCTATTGTCCAAGTCTACGCACCAACTGAGGGAAGCAGCGAAGAGGAAATCGAACAATTTTACGACACAGTCCATACCGCTATTGACCGCATAAATACAAAAAACCTGATTGTGATGGGAGATTTTAACGCTCAAATTGGACAAATGAGACAAGGTGAGGAAAAGATTTTCGGAAAATATTCTCATGGGAAAAGAAGTAAGCGTGGACGACGACTAGTAGAATTCGCATTAGAACAAAACTTAAAATTTACAAATAGCATGTTCAAAAAGAAGATACATAACAAATGGACATGGAGCACGCCAAACATGAAATACTTCAATGAAATCGACTATATATTGACAAATCAACCCGTCTATATACATAATTTTGACATCATAAATAATCTTAATTTTTACACTGATCACAGAATGATTCGATGCAAACTTGTTATGAAAGCAAAAAGAAGTAGGAAATTTGTTAAGACTGCTTCACAACCATCACGAAACCTACCAACAGTTTCCAGAGAAGACGGGAAGTGCTGGGAAGATAAGTTTGCAGAATCTATGAACAGCTCATCAGATATACAATTGCAGTACGATAATTTTGAAAAACAAATGAAATTACTTATAACAGAGCTACCAAGAAACAAAAATAATTCAGAGAACGTTATCGGCGTACATGCGAGGGAATTACTAGAAGAACGGAAACAAATGTATAAAGAGAAAAGAACACGAGAAAATAAAGCAAAAATAACTGAAATAAGTAAACAAATAAATAAAGAAATTAACACCGGAAAGAGAATAAAGAGGCAAGAAACATTTAAAAAATATATAGAAAAAACTGGAGGTATAAAAAAAGCCTACAAAGAACTCCGCAACAAATCTGAATGGACTGCAAACCTCAAAAACACAACGGGCAAACTAATATACAAGCGGCCAGAAATAATAAAAGAAGCCACAGAATTTTACGAACAACTCTATAGATCGGACGTACAAGAATCCCCACAGTTCCTAGAACTACAAATGGACACCTCACAGCATTACTTAACACCATCGAACAGTATCCTTGCATCTGAAATAGAAAACGCAATACGATCCCAAAAAAATGATAAAACACCCGGAGACGATAACATTACAAATGAAATTTTGAAATCATTATCAGAATCATTACAGAGCCCACTACAAACATTATTTAACAATATTTTAGATAAAAGAACCACACCCGAACAGTGGTCTAGATCTACTATTACCTTATTACATAAAAAAGGGGACAGGAATGACCTGGGAAATTATAGACCTATAAGTCTCATGTCAAACATATACAAGATTTTTTCAAAGATAATTTTGCAAAGATGGACGAAAATACTGGACGAAAATCAACCCCCGGAACAGGCTGGCTTTCGCAAAAACTATTCAACACTAGACCATATCCAAGTAGTTACACAAATAATCCAGAAAGCGAACGAATATGGAATGACTATATATATGTGTTTCATCGACTTCAAGAAAGCGTTCGATAGTCTTGAGCACACTGCTATATGGGCTTCCCTACTTGAGCAGGGCATAGACGTTGAATACATAAGGGTACTACATAGCATCTATTCAAAAATTTGCGCCAAGATCAGACTGGAGACTGAGGGGAAAGAATTCTGCATCAGAAAAGGTGTCCGACAAGGTGACCCTTTGTCACCCAAAATATTCTCAGCCGTTCTGGAAACAATCTTTAGAAACTTAGGATGGCAAGATCAAGGATTAGATATAAACGGGGAACACTTAAGCCATCTTCGTTTCGCGGACGACATAGTAATATTTGCTGAAGACCCTGTATCCTTGGAAAAAATGTTGAACGACCTCACAAAAGAAAGCAAAGTTGTCGGACTAACAATTAATATTTCTAAAACAAAAATACTTAGTAATGGAGAAACACCAGACATAATAATAGATGGCGAAAAAATTGAATTAGTAAAGGAATACATCTACTTAGGTCAAGCAGTGTCCTTTGAAGACCGCACGGAGAAAGAGGTGCAGCGAAGGATCGCGATAGCGTGGAAAAAATATTGGAGTCTGAAGGAAATATTTAAGAATAAACAGACTGATAAAAAAATTAAAAAGAAGGTCTACGAAGTAATAATCCTGCCATGCTTAACATATGGATGCCAAACATGGTCCCTCACAAAAACAGACGAAAATAGACTAGCTATTTGTCAAAGGAAAATGGAGAGAAGTATGTTGGGCATTAAACTATCAGACAAAATAACTAACGAAATAATAAGGAAAAGAACACAATTAAATGACATTATCAGTAGAATCAGAACATTAAAATGGAACTGGGCTGGACATGTCTGCAGGATGGAAAACACAAAGTGGACTAAAAAGATTATAGAATGGATACCTAGAAGCTATAAAAGAAGCAGAGGACGTCCGAAAAAGCGTTGGGAAGATATCTTCAGACAGGAAAGTGGACCAGATTGGATGAGGAAAGCTAGAAGTAGAGAACTGTGGAAGGAAATGGGGGAGGCCTACGCTAAAAAAGCGGCTACTAATGTGTAAATAATAACATAATATGTACTTAATAATATTTAATAACTTAATCACTATAATTAATACAATTTTTGAAATGCATGTATATTTATTTAATAATAGTAGAATAAATGGCTTTTTTACTTTTACTTTTACTTTTACTCTTACACGAGAGCAACATGTAAGAGACAAAACATGTCATGTCATGTCTCTTTCGCTCTTGGGTCGACGGGGCCGGGCAGGTAACTCGTTGGGGTCTTTGTTAGTCAGTCGAGATTTACCCATCTTAGCTAACTTACGTACTTGCCGTTACGACGCTCCACTGTTTTCGTTAATTTTGTTGAGTTTGTTATTACTTCGTTTTTGTTAAGTTTTGTTATTTGTTACCTTGTTGTTGGCAAAATGGCTGGATTTCCCAGTGAAGAGTACACCGACATGCTGGTGGTGTATGGAATGGCTGATTGCAATGGGCGCGAGGCACGGAGGATTTATCAAGAACGGTATCCTAACCGGCGAGTGCCTAACCACCAAACGTTTGGCTCAACTTATCGGCGTCTGCGAGAAACCGGAAATTTAAATTTCCGGGAACCAGCCGTGAACAGATTTCAACCAAATTTGGCTGCGGAAGAACGCATATTGGCTGAATTTGAGGAAGATCCGACCAGAAGCGTAAGAACCGTAGCCCGGACGCTTGGTTTAAGCGTGTGGAAAGTCTGGTCGGTTCTTCGCGAAAATGGACGTCATCCTTTCCACTACACCCCTGTTCAAGGTAATTTTTTACATAAAGTTTTTGTTTTTAGCTCTTATGTAATGAACTAGCATGTGAATTTCATAGGCAATTTTTAAATTAACATGAGCATGTGTGTGAGAGAGAGAGAAATGGAAAGACAGAGATAGCAATCAATGTTACATAGCTACTAATTCATAAGGAAACCGCTAACGTTGATATTTTTATTGTTTTAGGCTTAGAGGATAACGACTATGCAAGAAGGGTGGAGTTTTGCCGCCACTTGCTCCATACGGACGTGGAAGATATTAATTTTTTACGGAGTATTCTCTGGACTGACGAGTCCAAGTTTGACAAGGAAGGAATTGTAAATTACCACAATCTCCATCACTGGGCACCCAGAGATCAAAACCCGAGAGTCAAGAGGCACAGAGGTTTTCAACGAAGGTTCTCCGTGAACGTATGGGCAGGCGTCATCGGTAATCGGTTGATAGGGCCGCACTTTTTGCCAGACAACCTAAACGGGCAAAACTACTTAGATTTCCTCGAAAACGATTTGCCTGATTTAGCGGAAGAAGTGTTTGACGAAGATCGGCCCATAGTCTTCCAGCACGACGGCTGTCCTGCTCATTGGAGCCTAGCAGTGAGGGAGCTTCTGGACAACTGCTTTCCTAATTCTTGGATTGGTCGGGGTGGGCCAATTCCCTGGCCCCCAAGGTCGCCTGACCTTACCCCACTCGACTTCTACGTCTGGGGAAGGGCGAAAGAGTTGGTGTACGCAGAAGAAGTACCAACAAGGGAGGTTCTAATTAACAGGATCCACGCCGCATTCGATACAATGCGCGAGGAACTGCTGCTTAGAACGGTGACCGTGGAGATGAGGAAGAGGTGCCGAGCATGTTTACAGGTCAATGGTCATCAATTTGAACAAAATTTGTAATTAATTAAAATTAGTAATTAATTAAAATTTGTAATTTAATGACATTAGTCATTACCAAATTTTTTGTTTCATTTGCCATCCTTTTACGATCGAACACATTTAATTTTCATTAGTTGAAATTTTTGCTTGAAGTGCCCTAGTTGCGGAAATTAATTAATAACTTTAAAACTAAAAGTGATAAATACACTTTTAGCATATCGTTAGAAAGGGCATGGACTGAGGATGTTTTAAAAAAATCAGAAGAACTCCAACCCTGTTAGTTTTTTTTTAAACCCCATAGAAAGTTGCCCTTAAAATTATTTCTTTACCTTACTACGGTACTTCAGGCCCCATAACTTTTCTTCTCCACAATTTTCTGGTGTAAAATAATTTTTTGCAGGACCCTAAGACTCTAACGATTAAAACAAGACCATTAGCCGACCGGTCCCATGGATAGATTTTGAGCTACAGGTAGTTTTAGTCAAAAAATCATAAAAAAGTCAAATAAAAAATAATAATAAATTAAAAAAAAACCTTGAGGCCAAGGTCAATATAATGGGCGGGGGTAGGTAGCAGACTATCCCTAGTTTCTACCCTAGGCGTATGTACAGCTCCCTTCCAAACACCCTGTATTTCGAAGTTCCTAAAACGATTATCTATTACATAATAATTAATTATAGTAAAATTCCGCTGCATTATTCCAATAGCGGCTCTACAAACCTTCCGTGGCATTGGTCTGATTTCCTATTTCGTTTTATTTAGAAAAGGTAAACTGGTTTCGGTCCAAATTCTTGATACGAATATAACGAAACTAGATTCTTGTGGAAATAACCATTTGACCATTCATTTTATTTGTGAACATTATAGGTAGATTTGCTTACGATCTAAATAAGAGAATTGATATGGTTTTTTAATAATGAATTGCAGCGTAGTGTGATATTTGCATACGAATAGATTAGAGGTCGGTTTAATTTACATACTTGATTCTGCATTTTTTTAGTTCCTTTAAAAGTTTTGCTCCTGATAAGAAACATTTTGCATTGTTTATTATTTCTTTTCACTTACAGAACAAAACACATTGTTTACGTAAACACAAGAATTTCAGTGCATTATTTTTGACAAGCAAGTTACTCTGTCTGCTGTCTACACAAAAAAGGTTTCAAACGTATAAAAAGGTCCAGGGATAGAAGATAGTGGAAAGAATCGGGGAGATCCTTGCCTAGCAGTGGGACGGTATAGATAACAAAAAGTACATTCGAATTGAATAAAATAGTTAATTCTGTATGCACCTACGGCCTGAAGCCTCAATGAATAATGCAAGACTCGCCTTGAAGCATTACGATCGTAAACCGCAGTAAGTATGTTTAAACAATGGTCCAACACCTACCAAAATTGAAACGCAAATTCAGCCTGATATAAAAACATGCAGTTTGTTATGTTTTGAATGAGCACGTTTATTGTGATGGCCATTTGTAGGTCAAATATTCAAACGATTCCTGAGCTGAGAAGTTGTATCTTACTCAAACCTTAATAAATAAAATAAAAACTTGTAAGTGCCAAGGGACACTCGGATGGAACGAAGTTTCTTTCGATTAATTAGTATTAATATTTATTATGTACAAAAAATCTGTATAAAAAAATAATCGTCGCAACACCACACGGCTCAATGCGAAACTGGCTTGCTTTCTATGAGAAAGAGAGAGACAGACAGAGAAACACGCGCACGCCGCCACACGGCTTGCAACTATAGCAAAAAGTGTCGTTACAACTTTTGGTCTTAATTTTTCCCGCCCCCTTTGGCAACGCGCGGTATAGGCGACAAAGAAATTGGTTTACCACTCTAAGGTTGAATATCATTTGCACGTACAAAACGTCAAGGGCTATTTTCGCTTGACAGATTAATAACTGCTACGTCAGAATCTGTCAATCTGTAATCCTTAGCGAATAATTATGTTACTGGGAGATGTCATCAAAAGTGGTAAACCAATTTCTTTGTCGCCTATACAAAGATCCTTTTTGTTCCAAAAATAAATTAGAAACTTGGTTTCACGCTTTATAAAGATTTCTGTATTGTCGCTATTATTTTGAAATTTCGAATTGGAAATTCGAAAAAGTATCAAGTTTTAATCAATATAAGTGAAATCATGAAATAATTGCGCAATTACACATCATGTTTGCCACAATAGAGAAAATCCTAACCTGTCAACATTGAGTCTTCCATTGTGTCGAGTCTGACTATAATACACCCACAACCCACAGGGTCATTCAATACATAATAACACTACTTTTTGCTATCATTACTCACTGACATACGAATACGATGTACACATACGATCATACGTTCTACAAAAACATAAATTTGTTCAGTTTTTAACAAAAATAAGATTTTTTTTATATAGTCCGTATGTAATTTGTTTGTTTCTGCTTTGATTTATATGGGTACCTACTTATTTCATTTGTTTTTGTTGTACGCCAAAAAATATTACGTCAGAGTATCATTATCTATTCTTAAACAGCAATGTATTATTTTATTCGATAGTGAATATGTATAATTATTTATAACTACTAACATTTGAAATTCTATAGACACAGAAAGTAGCATAACTAAACGTTCTATAAGTGCATTATCTAGCTTATCTTAGAAGGACTAGCCGAATAACATTAAGGAAATAAAAAATATCTAATCATATACCACTACATGATAACATTCATTTTCGTATGCAGCTATGGGGCAGTGCATATCATTTCACTAGTTTGTGCTTTTTTCACTCGCTCTACACATTCGCAGGCTGAATAACACTTGTTTTGAAATTAGCGTTCGCGTTATCAACTGAGTCATCAGGCCATAAATGTCACGAACAATAAGAAAATCTTATCGTAACTAATGCAATGCGATATTGACTGTTACGCATATCATTATCCGTCAAAGACCTGTTGAAAACCCTCAAGATCGAACCTCTTTTTTTTTTTTTTTTTTTAAACAAGTGTAATTCAGACACTGACAGCGAGTGGAATACCTCGGGCCTTGGTTCCTCGCCGAGAGAATCGCCCAGCGCCTCCGCTTGACTCTTCATTATCGAATATATTTTCACATAAGGCGCCTTCAGCAGCTAACAACCGCATATCCATTAGTGCTATGTGTTTTTATTGTATCGTGTGGGTTATGCGAACATAGCATATTTTAAACACTAATAGATATATTTTTCTTTTTTTTAATATTCTGGTTCTGGCACAATAACTGGACTTGGTCCTTTAAAGTGCCAAATAGTCTACAGATATATCTCTACTTCTAGAGCAAGGGTGTAGTCACGAAAAAATGTGATAATAATACCAGTAGCATAGTCTAGTTACAATGCGTGTCGACAGCTCGACTGTGGATCGTCGGCTTCACCGCGCAGTGTAATTCGAATATGCCCTAGTTACGATTCCGATTACGCTAAAATTACACTAATATAATATTCATGATGAAGAACTGATTATTTCATTCAGTCTATCTGGTTGTTGAATATTGCTATGTTGACATAACCGTATTTTGTTTATGCTACTCAATTTTTATATTTTTTCCTAAATATAAGTACCTACATAAGTATAGTATTTGTTTATGAGTGATATATCCGATGCAGTCAATATTAGCTTAGTAACAGGTCCATTAAAGGATCTTGAGCCTCAAATGAAACCTGAAAGGCTGTGTATGCAGAAATCTTTAGATTCTCCTATATGGAACGTATAATCATAATGTTTACTACAATCTTTTGTGTCGTCACATTCTCAATGTATAAATGTATTCTGAAGCCAGTAGCCTAATACTGTGCACTTATTCTTCATAACCTGTGTTTTTAAAGACCATACATTTGACGCCTTTATAAAAGATTAATTATAAAAAAAACAATGACTTGAATGTACATTTAGTCTGTGCAAACCTGTAGTATTTTATCGTATACTGTAGTTTATAATTAATATATGCGGCCACGAGTAATTTAATAATTATTTCAGTAATAATTTTTGAAAAATACGCATGCGCATATATTGCACTTTACCCTAACGGAAGTCTAGAAGAATAGAACGGAATCTTAACGGAAGAATATAAGTTGACAACTAAAGAAGTTGATTTACAAATTTTATTTACGAAAGAATTTCTGACTGACGATTGAAGATTTATAGCGCTACCAAAAAATAC
This sequence comes from Ecliptopera silaceata, assembly GCA_932527185.1. NCBI lineage: Eukaryota > Metazoa > Arthropoda > Insecta > Lepidoptera > Geometridae > Ecliptopera > Ecliptopera silaceata. The sequence continues at coordinate 4,683,646 of OW052193.1, read as the reverse complement.
TCTTCTAGAAAGACACCGTCTTTGATTATATTAATCATAGTTTATTTTTAAATAATTAATCTTTAATAAAGGCGCATCTAGACGAGGAAGGCCTAAATAAAACTGCAATATCTTGCACTTTACTGTACAAAAGACCTCGGATAAAACGAAGATTGAATTATAAACATGTTCAATGTGTACTGTAATGTGGGATGTGATGGAAAATCGTCGATAAAAGTGTGTTATAAAAAGCTGTTAGTAAATGAGTGTTTAAAAGTTTGTTAAATAACAATTTATAAGATGACTCACCTCCCAGGATTCGCGAGTTAAGTCTGTGACGTCACCGGTGCTGCCATTGCGATCGTCCTGTCACAAAGAAACATTATTTTTAACAATACGTTAATCTATATTAACTCAAAATATACCAGAGATTAAAAAATAAAAATATTAAGCACATTAATAAAACCGAAGCAGACAATCTAGGGTTTAAAACCGACACCAAAACTGACCTATACATATAAACTTAACTAGAAATTATTTATCACTAGATGCACTAGAAATTATTTATCACTAGATGCACCTATACTAGTACATATTTCCAAATTAGTAGGTAAAATTAATACTTTGTAATCTACACATTTCATTCGATGATTTTGCTGAATAAATGAACCGATTTTAATTAATACTGAGTGAAATTCTAAAATTAAAAGCTAATTTAATAAGATAAATACAAAATAATGTTAAAAATTTAATAATGAAAACTATTTTTTCTAGCCAAATTCGGTACTATTTAGTAGTACATATTTAGTAACAAAGTATGTTATTAAAAGGAAAATTTAACCGTACTTTACTACTAGAATAAGTAGCATATTAATTAGCGTGGCCATAGATATGTCGACATCTTTATCATGAGTGATTAAAAAGATAAGTGGAGCATGTAACCTTGGATTAGATGACTTTAGCTCGCTTACATCTAAAGATAAATTTGATTGAGTCAATCATCTTATAACGTATCCCAAGTGTGGGATTAGCTGTGAGTAATCTTAAGCGGCTTTCATTCTCTTTGATATAGTCCATAGGGGTTTATGCATTTTAGAAGTTGGTTTTGTTATCTTCTCTTCATTAATAAGAATCAAAGTCCTGACTGACTGACGCCTGACGTACAAACCACAGCCCAAACCGCTAGTCCTAGAGACTTGAAATTTGGAAGGCGTGTTCCTAGAGTGACGGTGACGCGTACTAAGGCAGGAATTTTGGAAATCACGCTCCGGAGCTCTAAAATAAGGCTTTGTAGTTTGTAAGCAGAATCCTATCCCGTGAACCGATTGACTTGAAATTAGATACACAATAATGTTGACACGAAATAAAATAGATCTGCATTTTTACATTTAGTAAAATCATCCCCATTTCTCTCAAATTGAGTAAAGTTTGAAAGTAAAATTTATCTGTAAGGAATAATAATAAACATTCACATATCATATCATAGGACATTTCACACATCAGACTCAAGTCCCAAACTAAGCAGAGCTTTTACTATGGGAACTAGATTGCTGATAGAATACCTGTACATTTTTTTTGTAAATACATAAAAATAATACATAGTAACACCCAGACACAGAACAAATATTCATGTTCATCACACAAACATTTGCTCTGGGTGGGAATCGTACCCACGACCCACAGCATGGAAGGCAGAGCTACTACCAACTGAGCTGTGACACCTGTCAAAGATCATAGATTTATTCAATACATTTTATATTAATTGGATATAAAATTATAAACAGGAACAATTTGTGCTATTGACTTGTTCTTGTAGTATTAGTTATTTAGTTATATCGCGGCCCACACGTCTCCATTTATAGTAAACATCGCTTATTTTACTCATTTCAAATTCCGATGAGTTTCCTTTATAAATATTAATGGCGGGTGAGCGGTAGGTCAAGTCGAATGACTATTGACTCGGCAACTAATATCAAAATAGATTGATTATAATAAGAAGTCATCCAGTAATATCGGTATGTATTGACGATACCAGTTTTGAGTTGACGTTTGGTAGGCACAAATAGTTAACCGAGTGGGTCATGGATTTGACACTAACCACGTGATATTTAAAACGGTTAAAAGTGAACGCAAGATTCGTACCGTTTTTAGGGTTAGCGCTCATAGTATAAATATTAGCCATAGTCTTATAGTCATAGTCACATTTAAGAATATACTTTAATCATTTAAATCACAAGAATAATTTCTTATCGTCTCTTTCGAACCCCTATTCTGGGTGCCAGTATCTTACCAGCCTCTTAGAGAGTTAATGACAAACTCTACGTGCAGTAGTGTATTGTAATGTATTGTATTAAGTATTTCAGTCTTCTAGTACCCATAACACAAGCTCTGCTCAGCTTGGGGCTAGATTATATGATGTTGTGTGGATTGTCCAGCATTATTTAATTAGTAGTAAATTGCAAAGGACCAACCTTGTGGCCAGGTTTGGCTTCATCATCATCCCATTCGGTGTCACTGTCTATCAGTTCAAATCCTTGAGCTGAAACATCGCCGAGCGGGCCGTACCTATCCGGGACCCAGTGAGTAAGGAACTTGAATAGATCGTCGACCCTGGAACAAAACTGCGCGGTTAGACCATCTTAATCATCTTATCATTTATCAGTCAGCGTCATGCCAAGACCATTCATCTAGTCTAGATTGCGTCCTGGGTAATGGTACGCTGAAACGTCATTTAATCAGTCAACTACAAACACTCGAGATATTTTTAACCAACTCCCTTTCAAATGTTGGCTTGAGAGTCATGATATTTTGAGCGCATATAAATAGAATATTGCATGGAATTAATTAAATTGTAATATTAATAAGATAAGCCCAGAATTGCGTGGAATGGAAATAGCAGATAGAGGCCTATACCCAGCAGTGGGTCGAGTCAGGCTGTTGATGACGATGATGATAAGTAATCATAGCTTCATAATAAAATGCTGTTTAAAACAACGACTGACGTAATGACAGTGTCAACTGTCACACACTTATATGCAATTATTAAACTGATGATACAATTGCAGAGCTAAGCGTTGAATGGGCGTTTGTTTATATTGTATCCCTTCAATTACGTAAGGATAAGGAAGGAAAACTACTAGAATCACTCGTAAGTGTGCAATTAAATCCTAAATGATTTATGTTCTGTAGAGCATTGTGGGGTCGAGGTTGTTCTAAACAAACATCTCTATTAACAAAGTCCTAGCTATTTCAAATCAGTTCTGATGGTCTACTAAGCTACTTTATCAAGCACCGTTACTGGACAAAGATGATTGGACTTGTCCATACGTTTATACTATACGGAGTCAATATGTGGGATCAATGAACCCAATTATTATTGGCTCGGTGTGCGGTTCACTGGATTTTTCCTTGAAACTTTGAGGGATTATACAACAGAGATACGTCAAGAATCAGCTCGACTAGTGGTTTTGTCTATCATGAATGATGATTTATGATAGATGAAGATTGTAGCACCATCTATCTCGCTACATGATAAACTACATCAAAGTCTACGCAACAGACCAACAGATGGCAGAGACAAATCGCGCAACCGAAGTTGTCACGGAGTTTGAACATGAAACCGATTACTATCCATAGGTCCTCGGACCCCGAGCCAAAGGTAACTCAGCAGTTCAGCACGGAAAATTTTAGCTTTAAAAAAAATATAAAAGGAAAGATCTTCATAATTCTTACCGATTCCTAGGTATTCCGAACCAGTACTCGGGCTTCATGCGCTTGCGTCCGTAGGACATGAGGGGGGTGGTGCGTGGCAAGGGCCGGCCCGCAGGCTTGCCCATTCGTAGGCGCAGGTAAAGCGGCGGGTCGTCGCTTGGTCTCGCCGGACGTGGGATTAGCTCTGTTGGAACACATTCAATCATAGAAACATCTTCCTATAAAATTACCTTTTTTATGCTTTAGTCGCGATATCTGGCACTTCCAATCGCCTAGTGTAAAAGACGATTCTTAATTATATATGAAACTATCACGGTTTTGCATATAGTTTTCTGTATGAAACCTCCCCGTTAGACCCGTGATCATGTTGCGTGTCGAAATATCGGGAAATAATTAAACTCACAAATCATGGTAAATAAAGAAAATTATACTCTTAATTAAATGTCGTCAATGATTCTTGTTATTTCATTGACTTTGGTTCATGTTGATGACGACATTATGGGATATGCTGGCGATATATCGACAGGTCAAGCTAAAGAAAGGTTTGGAAAATAATATTCGTTTGGGGAGTCCATACTCAAAAAATGGGCAATTTATTATTACGAATATCTAGCCATCATAATAATCCGTAAGTGATAAGTTTAGCGGGGCTTAAACTATATCTGTTATTTAATAAATTGCATTACAATCAGGCAGTTGAAGGGTATTTAATTTACTGATAATTCATTATTGGTAACAAAATCACGTGGTAATATTTAATACTCACGATGATAAATTATTGGTAGCACATCAGTTAAATTTGGTTATCTAAACTAATATTATAAAGAGGAAAGATTTGATTGTTTGTTTGTTTGCATCGAATAGGCTCCGAAACTACTGGACCGATTTCGAAAATTCTTTCACTGTTGTGAAGCTACATTATCTGTGCTGAACATAGGCTATATTATATTTTCAAAAAAATTAGGGATCCTTACTAAAACTTCAATTATGTAACCCAAGGTGTATAAGAAATTCCTTACATCGCGTGCGCTGCGAAAACTATTGATGATAGAAAGAAATCATGTACTACAATTTTGTAGAACACATCATCATCCACAAAAAAGTCAGCGACAGCATATGTCTAACTATTATAGATATGTCATAATAAGTGTTTTAATATCAAAAAAATATAATTAAAATGACGACGCCAGAAAACGTTCTATATTTGTTGTTTAGACCTAAACAATGCTTTTCTTCGATAGGGCTCAGCTTAGGGCAGTGAAAGGTAAAAGGTACTCACATTCGGCGTCCAGTGGCGTGGTCGTTGGGTTTTGTAATTTTGCACTTATTTTGAAACGTTTTGGTATTCTTGATATTTAGAATGGTTACGGAGGTGATTATTGACAGTTTTATCGATTTTCACTATTCGGAGAGCTCTCAATTAATTGTTATTAGATTTTAACGTAAATCACACACGCACTCTGTTTCACACGGCTCGGGCAGACATCTTTTTTCTTCGTGTAACTTGGGTTCGTTCTTCCCGTAGTTGATGCATTGGCGCCAAATTTCAAATGTGAATGCAGCCAATAGGTTAAGGAATAGGAAGGATAGGAAACATAAGCTGAAGCCTCAACATATCCCCCCATTTGAAATCTACCGAGGATTTCATAAGATAAAGGTAAGGTCCGAGATCCCGAGTTATATGCGCCAGTCTATGCGGATTCATACATCTTAGACAAGGTCGTTAACCCAGGTTATGATTAGAGATAAGATATTCATTAGTTACACGTAAAGAAATGCGATGCGAAACATGTGTATATGTATATATGTAGCTTTAGTGTATAAATGTTTATGTTTGAGATAAGATCACTAAGTTATAAAGATATTAGTAGTAGATAGTTATAGGTTAAAGGTAAAGATATTATGCTAGATTTAATTATAAGATAAGTTTAGGATATATACATAGAATAGGTTACCCTATAAAACTAAGATTGAACATCACTGGTGACGTCCGGAGACGTAGGAATAAGACAGACTTTATTCGCGGGGCGGATAAGTTCGCCTTTGTTGGTTTTAACAGTTACTACGCGAATATTATTATCTAGACCTGCATGTAATTTTACCACGCGACCGGTTCTCCAGGTATTCGAGGGTAGATTTGGTTCAATAATAGTTACAAGATCGTTCAATTTTGGTTGACTATTTACAGTTTTAAGCCATTTGTTTCGCTGTTGTAAGGTATGTAAATAGTCCCTAGACCAAGTTCGCCAGAAGCTTTGAGATAATCGTTGTAATAATCGCCACCGTGAGCGGAGACATTGGTTATCGTTGATTGTTGGCTCAGGTAAGGATACGAGCGGTCGGCCGATGAGAAAATGACCAGCTGTAAGAGCGTCAACTTCATGAGGATCGGACGATAGCGCGACTAAAGGTCTGGAGTTTAACATCGCTTCTACCTTTGTAAGGACAGTGTAAAGTTCTTCGAATGTCAGAACTTGCGATCCAACGATCCGCTTGAGATGGTACTTGGTAGATTTGATACCACTCTCGAAGATTCCACCGAAATGGGCTCCGGATGGTGGATTTAGTTTCCAAGTGATACCACGAGAGGCAAGCTGATCGCGGATGGCAAGATTTTCCCTGTCTAACATATCGGATACTTCGGATAAGTATCGCTTGGCACCTACAAAGTTAGTACCACCATCAGTGGTTATAGATTGACAAAGACCTCTTCTAGCAACAAAACGATCTAAAGATGCGATAAACGCTTCTGTGTTCAACTCGGTGACCAGTTCAAGGTGAACGGCTTTTACAGTGTGACACACTATAAGGCAAAGATAAGATTTGTAAGTTCGGGCGTTACGACGCCGGCTTTCCTTTACCAAAAAGGGACCTCCAAAATCGATTCCGATTGACTGAAAACAGTAACCTGGCGTGAGCCTGGAAGGAGGGAGATCACCCATGACAGGTTGAAAAGGAGTAGGTTTTGTTTTACAACAAATTACGCATCTCGATAAGCGAGATCGAATAAGATTTCTAATACCGAGGATCCAAAATCGACGCTGAATCATTGAATGTAGGAGCCGCGGCCCGCTGTGGAGGTAAGATACATGATAGTGGTCGATGAGGAGGCTGCTCAGTCGGGATTGTTTGGATAAGAGATAAGGATGTTTGACACTATAAGGTAAGTCGGACTGTCTCAAACGTCCCCCCACTCGCAAAATTCCATTTGGATCAGTGAAAATAGATAGCTTTTGAAGCTGTTTAGGAATGGGTTTATTTAAGTTTAGTTGAGATAAGACGTCATTAAAATCCTTCATCTGAACATGCTTTACTAAGATTTGCAATGATCGGTCAAGCTCGGTTGAAGATAAATAACCGGTTAAGTTGCGCTTTGACGGATCGACTTTGGCGTTATTGATAAAACGATATACCCAGGCTGTTATTCTTTGTAGGCGAGTGAAGCTCGATGTACGTTCGATTAATGTGTGAAGCACGTCAACCTCTTGTGTTTCGACGAGACACGAGTGTGACGCCTTCAGCTCGGGAACGCTACCCGTATCGTCAATCGCGTGGACTTGCCAATTGGATATGTCTGAAGATAACCACGATGGACCAGACCACCAACATTCGCAAGCAGCGAGTTGAGCGCAGGATAGACCACGACTACAAAGGTCGGCCGGGTTGTCGTGGGTGGACACATGCCGCCACACAAACGAAGATGTAGATTCAGTTACTTGCACTACACGGTGCGCTACAAAGGTTTTAAGTTTGTGCGGTTCTGTACCCAGCCACGACAGCACAGTCGAGCTGTCGGTAAATAGATATGATTGAGTAATGTTCAGTTTTGTGCTAAGCAAGGAGTAGATGCGCGTAGCTACTTTTGCGAGTAGAACAGCGCCACAAAGTTCCAAACGATTTACGGTAAGAACCTTGAGAGGAGCTACCTTGGACTTAGCGATCAAGAGAGAGACTTGAACCTTTTGGTTAGTGACAACGCGAAGATACACACAGCATCCGTATGCTTTTGTTGAGCCATCACAAAATCCGATAAGTTGAATTTCATGGGCTGCTGAAGGTACGACTTGGCGAGGAATTTTGATAAGTTTTAAATGTTTAAGATCCGAGGTAAACTCTCGCCAGTCTCGAGATATTTCGCTGGGGATAAGTTCGTCCCAGGAAATGTTTTGGCGCCACAAATCTTGAAGGAGCAACTTTGCTTTAAGGATGAACGGAGTGAGCCATCCCAACGGGTCAAAGATACGAGCAACGTGAGATAAGATAGAACGTTTCGTATACTCAATTTCATTTAGCTCAGAAAAGGAGTATGTAAAGATGTCACCCGCTGGGTCCCATTGGACTCCTAAGATTTTAAGCGTGGATTTATCGGACTCTTCCGAAAAGATTTTAGGGGTTTGACAATGGTCTACTGGTAGGGTATCAAGAAAGGATTTCGAATTACTGCTCCATTTGCGGAGTTCTAACTGAGCGCAGCTGAGGAGTTGGATAAGTTGTGTTTTAAGCTCAAGGGCTTCCTCAACAGATGGCGCGCCGGTTGTTACGTCATCGACAAAGGTTTCGTGACGCAAGGCTTCGGCCGCGCGCGGGTACTCAGCACCGTGGTCCGTAGCTAGCTGATGGAGTGTTCGAATGCTAAGATATGGCGAACTACTCACACCATAGGTGATAGTACGGAGCTCGTACTCTTTAAGAGGGAGACTAGCCGACTCTCGCCAGAGTATGTGCTGGAAGCAGCGGTCAGCAGGTGTTATCAGAAAATTCCTAAACATTTTAGATATGTCACATGTAAACACAACTACATGTAACCGGAAACCTGTTATGATATCGATAATATCAGTTTGGAGCTTAGGTCCAGTAAACACAAGGTCATTTAAAGATAGACCGTTAGTGGTCTTGCAGCTTGCGTCAAACACCACGCGCAGCTTAGTTGTCGTGCTTTGTGGTCGGATAACACAATGATGCGGGATAAGATAAGATTTGTTCGTCGGTGAAGCCGGGGTAAGTTGCATGTGATTTAAGTTTTCGTATTCTCGCATAAAGTCAATATAATCAGATTTAAGTTGGCTATGCCGGCTAAGTTTCTTTTCGATATTAAGCAACCGTGACAAAGCGCTAGGATACGAGTCACCTAGAGCGCGAGCTCGATCCTTGATGAGGATAGGTACGACGTAGCGACCGTCAGCTTCGCGATAAGTAAGATCAGTGTACATACGTTCGCATATTTCGTCTTCAGGTACCGGAATGTGAGCGTGCGGTGGTTCCTCGACTTCCCAGAAACGTTTCACCTGCTCGTCGAGTGTGCGCGTTGCAGCTAGTAACGAGGAGGTATTGGGAGGAGGTATACCTACGTCGGACTCGATTGCGCCCGTCAAAATCCAGCCAAAGACGCTATGTAGGGCGGTTGGTAGACCGGGCCCTAATTTAATACGTTGACCGTCATAGATATCGTGGAAATATTCAGCTCCAATAAGAATGTCTATATTCGCAGGTACGTCGAAGTCGCGATCGGCTAAGGTTATGTGCCTACAATGGTCTCGAACGACTGACGGTAGCGGCGCGCTAGGCATTTGAGCGGTGATGTTATCTAACACGATAGGTCGAATGTTAAAATGCGGATCGTCTCCTTCAAGAGAGCGTAGAACGCACTGAGTCTCGCCCCTGACTTGAAACACTGTGTTTTGTCCTAAGCCGCCTACGATAAGATTGCAGCGTTGGAGCTTTAAACCTAGTGCCCGGGCGCAAGCGGTTGTAATAAAACAATCCTGTGCACCGCTGTCAACAAGGGCGCGTACTACATGTTGTGCGCCGGTGACTATATTGCATACTCGTAGTTTGCATGTTCCAAGTAGCACGACACTGCGGCTGTCCCCGACATGTGCGCTAGTGCTAGCCTGAGTTACGCTACTCCCGCTAGGCTGGGGAGGTTCGGTATGCAAAAGGGTATGATGACGTAATCCACAGATTAAACAAGATATTTTAGAGATACATTTATCTATGACATGATTGGTACGTAGACAGTTCACACATAATTTTTTGTTATCGACTAATGCGAGTCTAGATTGAGAATCTAAAGATTGAAAGGTAGGGCATCGAAAGGTCGAATGCGCCTCACCACAACACGAACAGTTAACAAAAGATGTTGACGGGAATGTTTTGTTAAGATAAGTTGAGCGTTTTGATCCGCTGCTGATTGGGCGATTACGTGCCGCTGAGGTTTTCCCGTCAAGGGTGCCTCGAGAGGTAGGAGGCGGAAGGTTTGTTGAAGATAGCCTGCTAGTTTCTAAAACTTTAACATAGTCTTGAAGAAACTTCAACAATTCACTATAACAAGGTATTTGTGAATTGTTTTGAGATTCAAAGCGTTTGCGTGTGTCAGCATCAAGTATTCTTGAAATTAAATGAAACAGAATAAAATCACCTAGATTTTTTATATTTAAAGCTTGAAGAGCGTGAACAGATTCGTGAAATATATTGGTCAGCGTTTGTAGTTCCTGGAAACCACCCGATTTGATAGCAGGATAATGTAAGATTTTATCTAGATATGTTATGGCTAAGATACGTTTATTGTGATATCTTTCGACCAAGGCGTCAAAAACAACTTCATAGTTTGCCGAGGTAATAGGTACGCCCTTAGCAAGTGAAGCGGCAGGCCCTGATAGGCACGACACGAGATAATGAAACTTTTCTACTTGAGAGATTGAAGTATTTTCATGAATCAATGTTGTGAACGTATCATAAAACGTTTGCCAGTTCTCAGTATGGCTATCGAACTTAGGTAGCTCAATTTTAGGTAAACGCGCATTTACGGGTTTCGTGGCGAGCGAAATGGCGGCCGCGCTGTCAGAAACCGGCGTAATTTTGTCACATGTATTTGCAGCTAACGTTTCTGACGCCGCGATAACGGCATAGAACAAATCGTCAAATGAGCTAATTGAACTTTGGTCAATCGCATGATCAGGGTTTATAGATAACTGCAAAGATTGAATATTTTCGGTCACTTGAACATATTCATCGCGAATAGCTTGAACTCGAGAAAACCTAGACTTGAAAGTAGGTATCTTTGAACGATCTTGAAACATGTCTTTCGAAAGATCATAAAGAATTTGTATTGCTCGATAAACATATTCGCGTTGAGATATGAGTACTTTTAGTTTGTTCTGATCCATTTTAAATGTAATATTTTAAAAGATGAGATATGATTTTGCAAGATGAGATTCTACCGATAAGTATGAAGCTTGGTGACGAATATTGAATTGTCAAGATGATGTACAAACTTAGGTAGGTAAAGGTAAGATAAGGATGTATGAATACTTGATTGTGTGGTGAAATTGCGTAAAAATAGTGTGTAAAAACAGTAAAAATTACAAAAAGTTGAAATTATATCCACGCGGTTAAGATAATGCGGACAAATTGAGAAGTCGTATGAATCCGAATAGACGTAAGTGTACCAACGACCAACCAGATTTGGTCGGGTTATACCGAAATTACAAGAAAAATTACGAAAAATTCCCCAAAAATGTAATATACTGGCCAACTTTACAGTTATTCATCCGGCTCGAATCTATGTTTAGACCTAAACAATGCTTTTCTTCGATAGGGCTCAGCTTAGGGCAGTGAAAGGTAAAAGGTACTCACATTCGGCGTCCAGTGGCGTGGTCGTTGGGTTTTGTAATTTTGCACTTATTTTGAAACGTTTTGGTATTCTTGATATTTAGAATGGTTACGGAGGTGATTATTGACAGTTTTATCGATTTTCACTATTCGGAGAGCTCTCAATTAATTGTTATTAGATTTTAACGTAAATCACACACGCACTCTGTTTCACACGGCTCGGGCAGACATCTTTTTTCTTCGTGTAACTTGGGTTCGTTCTTCCCGTAGTTGATGCATTGGCGCCAAATTTCAAATGTGAATGCAGCCAATAGGTTAAGGAATAGGAAGGATAGGAAACATAAGCTGAAGCCTCAACATTTGTACTTAGGTATTAATCCTTATCTAAATAAATTACTTTAAAATTAAGAATGCTTCAATACCTTTCTATTACTTTTTAAATTATTGAATTCGGACATTCCATTCGAAAGATATCACGAGTTCAAAAATGTAAGTGTACTTATTAGAAAAAAGTCAGCGGGCACCACGCCGCTGCCGGTCACGGGAGTATATGCGGGGGGGTTACATACTATAGGGTCTATATTTTTTATCATTTGGAAAATACATTTATACTGAGTAACATATTAGCTATATTATAATGATATTTTTTTATATAGGCTACCCGTGCGAAGCCGGGGCGTACTACTAGTATTTAATACGAGAAGTGAGCAAACGTCGTCACCCCATGGCGACGGCGGGGTCGGCGAAAAGTTGTTGGAAGGATGACCTGAACACCCAGGAATAAGATTGGTAGAATGTAGCAAAAAAAAATACTCACTATCGAAAGAAGCGAAGAGATCAGGCATATCGTCCACTGAGACCATGCTGCGGTAATCCAGTCGAGGTTGTGTAGAACTAGCGCTTGAAGTGGACTTGGTGTGCGAACGCCCGAATCCGCCCAACGAGCTCCGTCTGATTACAATACTTATTTAATGCTTATTACCATAAATAGGTGCGACAAGTATCTGTCAAACATAGCTTTTAGAAGCATTGATAAATAAACAAAACCTGGATGTTAATAGGACTTTTTCGTATAGCAGTAATAGACATTCCAAAAACTACGTAAGACAGATCCTATGGGCTTATATCTACGTTTCACTGCAAGATATAGATTCCTTGTCTGAGATGGAGATTACAAAAAACATTTTGAATTTGAAATATACAAAGTTTACAAAAGTTTATAATGAATTTAAAATTCTAATTACATAGTAATAGGATTCAAATTGGAAAGATAAGCAGCGGTAAAGAAGGCATTAATTATCTCGGCTCCTGTGAACACATAATATTTAGTTCCATTTAAACGCCAGGCATTCTTATATTTAAGCTAGAACATGCTAAAATCACATAGGAAGTGCCAATAGGAAACAATGCTCGTGTTTAATGGTTCGATGGAGACCTATTGTTTAAAATTATAGTTTAAACTATCGAGATGTGGCTTTGTTACACTCGAGAGCAATGAATCGGACGCATTGATAACGTATATGGTAATGACATCTTGAATAAACAGTCACTGCTGTCAAACGCTATTTTTTTAGTGCAAAAAGTGACGTTTTACAGCAACAATTGAATAATTAAATATATATACGTAAATTATCTGATACGCGAGATACGCAATCAAGGGGCCGGTCGTTGGCATAAACCTTTGTTGCTGAGGCCATTGAAACGAAGAGTTAACTATTAGCTCATATAAAAATCCATAATGTGTAGTGTTGAGCAACGTCTATGCCCAATAATTTTTCATATAAAAGTTGGTATTTACGGCGCTATAATGGTCTAGGTCTAATTTACATAGTCTCAGCGTTATTGGAGCTCGATTTGTGTTCGAGCTCGATTGATTGCTCTCAAGTGTATAAAATAAAACGGTTATTTTACAATTCCATTACGCTAGTATGAGTTTTTAGATTCGAACAATATTTTTTTTAAGCTAGTAGTAATAAACGATACTACGTGAGTTACTGACACTTGTCATCGAAAACTAGATAAAGTGAATACTGCCCGAAAACTCAAGTCCAGAGGGCTGAGCACAAACAAATGTGACAATCGTAAATGTAACGTATTTAAGATACACTGTGCGCTAACGCTGCAACGTTCGACAGTAAAGCCGATATCGACGCAGCGTGTATCTCAAATACGTAACTGTTCCGATAAGTTTACGATTGTCACATTTATTCGTGCCCCCAGCAAAACCGTTTCATAGATAGTTTAGTTACGCCACAGATAACTAGACCTAATGACGATGAGATGGCTTAGAGAGATCTAGGATCTTCTATAAAACGATCGCTATATCTTCCTAACACATATACAACATGCCATTCAGCACAGAAATAAATAGTGAACTTTGGAATAGATAGGTTCCAAAGGGCACTATTTTGGACAAAAGACAATAAATATATTTATGCCGGTGGGTTTGCCTAATAACAGAGAACGGTGAAAACATACAGGAGGCTAAACAGATTGACCACAGCGGCTCACAAACTACTTTTTTATACAGGATATTGAAACAGCCAATTGCTATCACTTTAAAATAAACTCATCATATCGATTGTTTATATATCGTATTTCCGCTCGCAAACTGTTATTTATAGCATAATTTAGATAAGAATTTTATTTTTATATTATCAATCAAACCAGCAAACCTGGATTACTCTGTCTGACGTAGACTTTATTTGCATAGCTACAAGTATCTTTTCAGAATAAATATTATATTTTGTAAACTGGTATTTTTACAGACTATTTCTAATTATAGATTTTAATTTGTGTCTGAGGTTATGTTACATATTAAGATGTAAATGAGAGGAATTAGTTTTTTTGTGAGAATATTTTTATATGTTACTAGCTGACCCGTGCCCACTTCGTTGAGCATTATTCGACCGTTTTTTCTCCGATTCACTTTGCAAAACGGACTAAAACGTACGCATTTTTATTTTTCGGTTTTTTATATAACCTATGACACTCAGCAATAATGTGGCTTTCTATTGGTGAAAGAATTTTTAAAATCGGTTCAGTAGATCCCGAGATTACCCCTTACAATTTAACAAAATATACAAACACACAAACTTTACCTCTTTATAATATTAGTATAGATGTGTAAGCCGCTATGGTCGAAGTAAGAACGCGAATGCGAAACACATAACAATATTTGCACATCGAAATCGTCACGGCGACATACCCCGATGTAGAGGACCCGTCGTGAGCTGCCTCTTCCGAAGGCGTTTTACTCAGGAACAAACCGGTACCGAACTCCACAAGGTTCATTGGCGATGCACTACGTACATTACCACGTGACAAAGCGTTAATCCAAACACATACGTAGTAACACGCCAATGAAGAGTGCGCATTCGTTAATCCCGGTTAGCATCCACGGTAGCAATGAACAACACGTTTGGTACATTAATTACAGTATAGCATGTGTATATGTGTAATGTATCTCAGTATTAGACATTACGTAAAGAATAAAGCAAATAATTGTAAGACTTTGGTTTATTCTTTGTACAGCGGTTTTTGGACGTAACTGCGTATATTGTTATCGTTATGTTAGTGGCTTGTTTTATGTTACATGTAAATACCGTGATGTTATTCTTGTCACAAGTGGTGATATGTTTGTGAACGTCGTAGTTTACATTTGTTTTGTAGATATGACAGCATTGCTATTTTTGTCGATATACATTTCGAATAATCTGTATAAAATAAACATTGTGCAAACTGCTAATCTTCTTTTCACTTTTATTATTGTTAATAGCAAATTGGATGTGTCATATCTACAAAAACAGGGCGTAATGCTTGGAAATGCTCGACAAATCATAATGGATTCGACTTACGCCGTATTCTTGAACCCACTTTAAATCTGTCAATTAACAGTTTGCTGATGATGTGTGATGTCTTGGGAAGAAACAATAGTAAACTTCAGTTAGTACTCTAGCAGTAAAATGGGCTTGAAATCTGTCAGTATGGAACTACTATTACATTATGTGAACATGTACACAATGCTAAACATGTCTCTGATTAGCCCTATGACATAAACACCATCAAAAAGAATAATATCTCGATCTCGCTTTATTTCTTTGTCGTTGTCTTATACAAATAAATGCATAATAACTTGACTATATGTAGAAATATTTTTGTAATTTAAATATTAATAAAAACACAAACTCATAATTTCTATACGAAAAGATTGTCAAAAATTGAAAAGTTGTTGAAAAGTCAATAAATATATATTTATTGACTTTTCATTTCACACATCAATCTCGAGTCCCAAACTAAGCAAAGCTTGTAATATTATGGAAACCAGATTGCTGATAGATCGATTACGGTAATAACATTTTTGTTCAAGCTGTTGGTATCGCGAGGTTATCGTGCACCCATTAGACAAAAAGTCGAACATTCCCAAGCTCCGCCCCCAAATGTGATCACCAAGTAACGTACATACCTGTTGAATACTTTGGAGAATACGCTAGTGTTGTGGCTATCAGCCGAAGTTGGTAGAGAATCGCCTTGAGAGCTGTTAGCAGCTGCTGCTTCACCGGTCAGACCTTCCACCCAGGATAGCGGGTAGGACAGGCGTTTTAGCATCTAAAAAATATTCAAATTGTCATACTTTATTCAGTAAAATAATAATAATATCGTTTGTTGACAAAAACTTAAAAGTAATGTACAGTTTAGCTAAGTAGTTACTAAGTTTAGGCAGATAAATAAGTATGTACATGACATATTATAGGAGCGTCAAGAACCGAACTAAATTAACTGTATTTCGGTCCAAAAAATATACGGATCTTATACACTATGTGAACATGAATTTAAAGAACTCCTAAATGCATTGACGCGTCGGTCAGCAGAATTAAAAAAAAGTAGAAGAAAAAATTCAAAGGATTACATTATTGAAACATATTAGACGATTGCACAATTATGTAAGCTTTGTAATGCTAACTTTTACCTTAAAGTTTGAAGTTTCATATCAAGATCATACCTTAGCAAACAAGTAAATTCAAGTACTTAATAGAAATAGGTAGACTAGTGTGTCTACAAAATAAAGGCTTTTGTTTCAAATACACATAATATAAACTGTCAGTCGTATATACCTATGAATTTGAATAAACAGCTGTATCAATACACAAAGTAAAGAGTCAAAAGAAATATCATTTTGCGTCCCAAACAATAATTTTACACGATGTTTTTTTTTTTAATTTGAGTTTCAATTTCTGATCAAAATGCAGGTGTTAATAGTATGTGATACTTAGTTACCTTATTCTTTTTATCCGGCTTGCTAACATCATCTTTGGGGGTAGTGCCATCGAGCGAGAAAGAGACGGCAGCTGCTGATTTGCGTGGTGCCCTCTCGTTCTCTCCTAGCGGTGGGGCGGAGAGGGGGGGCTCAGCGCGCGGCAAACAAACCGGTGGAACCCAATCAGCTGACAGCACTATATCAGCATCGCTGTATACCTGGGTAAAGACGAACTGGGAATTATATTAGTGAATATATGTCTACAGCATTGGAACTTCCTTGAAACTAAAAATAACTAAAATAAAAATTACTAGAAGTTCCAAAAACCTGAAGAAGAAAAGATAGACGATAAATGAGACAGAAATATTTCTAGGAAACGCTGAAAAACCAAAGGATCCATTCTCCAAAACAGATGATTGCAGTAAAATTAGTCTTCAAAAGAAAAGATTGAATAGTTGAACTAATTTTCAGGAAAAGAGAGACAAACACAATATCTAATTTTGAATTACCTACAAGAACAACAAACAACTGACAATCACAGAGCCAAGACCCTTTCCATCTCACCTCATCGTGCGATCAAGAGAAACAAATATTCAAAAAAAGTTGACGATCACAAAATTTCAATTAGCAGAACAATAAACAATTGGCAATCACAGAGCCAAGATCCTTCCCATCTCACCTCATAGTCCGACCAATAGGAATAAATGTTTAGAAAAAAAGTTGACAATCAATGAACCAAGATCCTTCCCATCTCACCTCATCATGTGAACAAGTGGACATCATCTCAGGCGTTTGTGTATTATGTGCATTATTATATTTCTTGTGCACTATCACGAAATAGTTCTTCTTAGTTTCGTAGTCGCTGTGGTAATCCCATTTGTCGCTGTGCTCTGATTCTGCTGATTCGTATATCGTTTCTATATCGTGGTGGTAATAAGATATAATAAGATATAATAGAAACCATCCCCAAAATAGACTCAGCACGCGCAACTTAGGAGCTACAACAGACAAACCAACACCCATCTTCGTAGCCGAGCACCTCTCTGCGGAAAACAAATCACTTCATTCTGCAGCTCGCGCACGTGCCAAAGAACTAGGCTATAAATTTGTGTGGGTACGTTACGGTCGAATTTTTATGAAAAAAAGTGAAGAAACTGATCGCATCACTATAGACTGTGCAGAAAAACTTTGCTCATTGACCTGTTAAGCCATCCGTAAAGTATTTATAATAGTTTTGATTTCATACAAATTAGTTTGCTATATCCAATGTATACATGTAATATGTCACCACACATTTATTACCAAAATGCCCGTGGCTTAAAAACCAAAACTAACTCCTTCTATCAGAGTATAGCTTTGCAACATTACGACGTGATTGTGATCACAGAAACTTGGCTTAACGATACTGTTTACGACTCAGAACTCTTTGATGACAGATACATTGTGTATAGACGCGACCGAGAAACTAGTATGTTCAACAAAAGAAAGGATGGAGGAGGTGTTATGATTGCTGTCTCGAAACAACTGTCATCAAGTCGGCTACCTGAAAATGAAAGTATCTGCGAAGACTTATGGATAAGCATAGATTGTAAAGTGGGAAACAGAATTGAAAAATTATATATATGTGCTGTTTACTTACCATCTCCTCTAAAAATTGATTACCTAGAATTATTTACTAGCAACGCCCAAAAGACTATGGACAAGAATGATCACTATTTGTTACTAGGCGACTTTAATTTGCAAACTATAAATTGGTTAGAAGAAGAGAAATCTTCACAAACAAAACCGGAATGCAATAACAGTGACATAAATTCCCATTTTTTAGAGTTTAAAGCAGTCTATGATCTCGATCAATACAATACAATTAAAAATAATATGAACAGAACCCTCGACTTAATACTTAGCAACAAAACCGTAACAAATGTTAAAAAATGTGATGTAAGCCTTATTCCAGAAGACAATTATCACCCGGCTTTCGACTTTTACGTATCTGTACATGCAAATGACAATTTGTTGAAACCTAATCTCAAAGATCGACCTAACTTTTTCAAAGCAGACTACGACGCCATAAATAAAAAAATTGACTTAATCGAATGGAATGAAAAATTCAAAAATTGCGATACTGTTAACCAAATGATTGACATCTTCTACAATGACATACGAGGTATTATAAGTTGCCACATCCCAATAAAGAAAAGTTCTAGCACTCAATATCCAATATGGTACTCACGCGAACTCATACGGATGTTTAAGGAAAAATGTAAGCACCATATAATGTATAAAAAGTACAAAAACCCGCTCGACCTTGTTAGATTTGAAGAATTGCGAGACGACTGCATTATTTTGCAGAAAACATGCCACAAAAATTACTTAGCCGTTATAGAAAAAAATGTTACCTCTAACCCAAAATTATTTTGGTCATTTATCAAAAGTAAAAGAAAAGGTTGCAGTACATATCCTGCCCAAATGATCTATGAAAATAAAATTGTTGAAAAGGGAGATGACATGTGCAATTCATTTGCACAACATTTCGTACAGTCATATAATAATATACCAGCCACAATAACAGATACATTCCAAGATATTAGTGATTCAAAAAATACATTATCAGCATACTTAAGTCTACCAACGATTAGTTCTAAAATCATTTTTAATTCATTAAAATCTCTAGATACAACTAAAGGAGCAGGCAAAGATGGTATACCTCCTATTTTTATCAAAAACTGTTCAAAAACTTTAGTGAAACCGCTTAGGATAATATTTGATAAGTCAATTGTCGATGGAATATTTCCCGATACATGGAAAGAATCACTCATCATTCCTATCTATAAATCAGGCGATAAAAAACAAATAACGAACTACAGGCCCATATCTATTTTGACCACATTGGGTAAAATCTTCGAAAAAATTATTGTTGGCTACTTAACATGGCATTTCAAGCAACAGTTAATAGATTCACAACACGGGTTCATTAAATCTCGTTCAACTGTGACAAATCTCTCGTGTTTTACAAAAACTCTGACTGAATTCATGGATAAGCGTATCCCTGTAGATGCAATATACACCGATTTCAGTAAAGCGTTTGATAAAGTGGACCACACATTGTTACTAGGTAAATTATCACAGTTAGGAATATCAGGCTCTTTATTAAAATGGTTTTCCTCTTACTTAACAAACAGGCCCTCGACAGTATCAATTAATGGTTTTAACTCAAATATATTTATTGCATCCTCAGGAGTTCCTCAGGGTTCTCATTTGGGCCCTATCCTGTTCAATATTTATATAAACGACATCGCAGAATGTTTTCAAAACTCTAAATTTTACCTATTTGCTGACGATCTAAAACTGATGAGACCAATCAAGAGTGCATTGGATACAGTGCTACTACAAGAGGACCTAAATAGATTATCAGAATGGTGCAAAATTAACAAAATGGATCTTAATGTCTCAAAATGTTTTAACATACAATTTACTCGTAATAAAAACAAAGAACAAAACATATACTGTTTAAACGGACAACCACTAAAATATGTTAAAGAAATAAAAGATCTAGGTGTTACTTTGGACTCTGAACTTAAATTTGATATTCACATTCTAAAAACAGTAGCTAAAAGTTTCAAAATATTGGGTTTTGTTTTACGCAACAGTAGAGATTTTAAATTACCTACAACTAAAATTAAACTATACGAAGCCCTAGTCCGCCCAATCTTAGAATATTGTTGCATCGTTTGGGATCCTCAGTACGATGTTTATAAAAAGCGATTAGAAAGTGTCCAGCGAAGGTTCCTGTACCATCTTTCGTATGGTGATAGGTTAGCAAAGCGATTTGGAAGTTACAATAAAAGACTCAGGCACTATAAAATAAATACACTATCCTGTCGTAGGAAGACACTCGGGCTTAAGTTTCTTAATAAACTATTTAATGGGAATATAGACTGCTCTGAACTAATTAACAACCTTAATATTAATATACCCTCCAGATTACCCAGAATAAAAGCGTATAACTTTTTCAATGTGCCCTTTTCTAAAACTAATCTTGGTAAACATTCAGTTATCTCTAGGCTCTGCAGTCAATACAACCATATTTCTAAAAACAGTGCGCTCGATATATGTGATCCACTGCATAAATTCAACCGCATTCTTAAACAAAACATATTGTTGTGTTAAAAATTGTATATATCATTAAACATTAGTATTAACCCATTTTTTTCTTAAATTCTATTTTGTTACTATTATTATTATAAGTGCTTCATGTAAATAAATATGTATAATTATTTTTTGTCGATGGTACATTTCGGAAAGAAGAATAAAATTGTATATTAAATTAAGGTACACATAATGATAATAGCCTCATCTTTAACCTTAAGTTCCAACTGAAAGTTTATTATATTTTATTCTAATTCTATAAATAGTATTGTTTGATAAATGGATTTAGTGTAGGTACCTACCTGTTTTATTATATGTATAAGTATATTGATCTCATCTTTCATTTAAAAATAAGTTAAAATTTAAGTTTTTAATAGTCTATATTTTTCAAGTATGTTATTCTTATTTTATTAGAAGTCTACAATTATTATTATTTTTTAACTTTTTATATTACTTTAGCTTACGTAGTCTAGTTGAGTTTTTATATTTGTGCATGCTGTGGCATTCTATAATTGAATTAACACGTAGATTTAAGACCTTAGGCATAAGATTTGTTTCAATTAGTGTTTCTTCGTTGAATGTCCTATTTTAATAAATAATAAATAAATAAAAAAGTAATCTTCGTGGTCTAGGGATGTTAGACTGCCCTATAAAATAATGTGTTAGTGGTGGATTGGCTAAGTTATTTGTATAATGGTGTAGGAATAGGGATCGATAATAATAAAATCATCATTAATCCTGTAAATTTGTCTGATTCGTCGTACTCACGAAGTATCGTAAGTACCTACTATCAACCTATGTGACCCAATTATATTTTTACACCTACAGATCTTACAATACCTTTTATCCTAGATGCGTGGGTATGTTACTTACCGCTGGGTACTCTTACTCCAACTCTATACCTTCAAAACCTCTAAACTATCGTACAACTTACTTTCTTAGCCGCAGCGGGAGTGACATGTAACACCGGGTCTCGGATGTCGATCCCCGAGTCGTGGTAGCTCAGTTTGACGAGATGATGCGCGTCATCGACTGGTGCGTCATCGACGTCGGCATTGTCACCGCCCTCGCTGCTTTCCGCGCGAGACACGCTGGCTGGGACGTCGAGACTCTCTCCGTGACATTGATCGGCACTTGATGACACCTGATGAAAATCAACATAATAAATAAATAATGCTGGACAATCCACACAACATCATATAGTCCCAAGCTAAGCAATGCATGTGTTATGGGTACTAAAAGAGTGACATACTTAATACAATACATTACATAGATAGATATTTTTTATTAAGTATACATATAAAGTACCCAGAACACGGAATAAATATTTTCAGCTCTTACAAACATTTATCCCGAGGCGGGAATCGAACCCGCAACCTCAGGCGGACCTTCGCCCGCCGCGCCATATCGGTCGTCAACATGGAATCAGTTTATTCATTAATAGCTGATGCTCGCGACTTCGTGTTATTAGCGATTTATTTTAAGCATTTTTCTCTCTTTTCAATAATTCTGCTTATGTGTTACTCTAACTATTGTAAATAAATGAAATTTATTCAATAGTTTTTGCGCAAAAGAGTATAAACATACATCCATGCAGTATATTTAATTTAGTAGGACAGCTTCTTTCTTCTTCTTCTTGCCCATCATCGTCATGATCAATCTGTAAAAATCTGCAGTTTATAAACTAACCTCACTTCCTAGATCGATGGACATCCTGTCCTTGCTTGGAATCGCCCAATGCTGATCCAGTAATGACTTTCGCCTTTCCTCGGTTGTTTGCTGCTGTAATTAGAAATATATCAATTGTTACTTCACACCTTAAAAAAGGGTTCAAACGTTTCAAAAGGTAACTCGTAACTACATTTATGCAATGCGAGTGTCCTTACTAAATTTATTTAGAGGAAAGATTTCATGTACATAAATATCTTTAAGTATTCACGTACACGACAAAGCTTCAACGCTTCGACATTTCAAGTTTTGGGCAATCATTTTAGATTGCCCAAAACGTATCTATTTTTATTCATTGTTTTATGCTGATCCTTCAAGAATTTAAATTTCAGTCTATGTGTTATCTATTGGAAAGTTTCATTAGAATCCATACAGTAGTTTTTGCGTGAAAGAGTAACAAACATACATCCATCCACACATCCATCACTACAATATTTCACATTTAAGATTTTAAGTAGGATTTAATTTGGTAACCAAATAATAAATATGTAATAATATCGTACTTGTAACGAGGTGGGAGTAACAAGTTCTCTGTCGAAAGCCTTGGGGAAAGCTGCGCCTCCGCGATCTTCGTCTCCGGATCCAGGTCTTTCTTCGCCTTCTGCACCTGCTGCTTGCAGTTCGGGGAATGTTTCATCCTAGAAATACAACACTTGCAACACTGAAGTTCAAAGTACATTCCGCGTCATCGCGCAATGTAGGCGCAACTACTACAATTTAATTTGCGCCCCGTTCTTATCTAACCGAAATGTATCTGTCTATCAAATGGTAGTCTGGAACAGTTGCCTACATGCTATTGAGAGATGCAATGATTTTAGTAGATAAGCTTAATTTTTGATATTTTCAAGAATATTGTAAGTTAGTCTTACTTTGACTAGAAGCGAGTCTTTTCCGGGTGAATGCTCCGCCTTATTCATGTAGTAGATCTCAGCAGTTTCTGCCCTGGAATTAAACATTCATATACAATGTTCATTATATTCAACTTAGTCGCAGAAATTTAGTGTGATCAGTAAAACAAAGTTTGTTTGTAAAAAAAATTACAAATACAATAACAAATTCTAATATACCAAGAAATGTTTTATAGACTATATAGATTATGTTTTACTTAGCGATCAAGGAGTCTATGGGAACATTTAAGGTCTGTAATTTCTATACAGATATAAAAAACAATGCATTCCTCATTTGATGGACCGAGATGTCTTCGGAAGACATGAGAAGGTCCAAAATCGTTTCTTCATTAAATGTAAGAGAGAGGCTTTTACCTAGCAGTAGACAGGCTGTCAATAATAAATGTTTAATAATTTATTTGTACATACTTGTGTGCGTTTTGATCAGGTCCATGCGTGCGCATATGCGCAATATCGTAGAATATAGCCGTGTTGACGACGTACTCCATGGGCGCAATCACACCGTACGACTCTGGTCCGTGTTCCATCACAAGCGTGTCGGACACGTTAGGATCAAACATCACAGCGTTCGGTGTAACTAGAAGCACGCCTGAGACTACTCCCTGGAAAAAATAAAAAAATAAATATTAATGGTGTGACTAGCAGCAAGTCTAAGACTAAAAGATTATGAAGAAATTCTAATTCTTATTTGTAAAATTCATAACATAACTGTAAAATTTGTATGCGTTAGAAAATTATTCTTATTAAAAACTTCATAACATTTCATTTCATTGTTCATAGAATTTCACACAACTAGTAAAGCAAAGCTTGTACTTTGGGATTTATATTGCTAATACAATTCTTATACGTAGCATTCCTCGCTTGTTTAAATTATAACGCTTTTACTATACAATCAACCTATCTTATGTATATTTTATATGTATAATAAAAATATCTATCAATGTAATGTATTGTTTTAAGTATGTCAGTCTTCTAGTACCCATAACACAAGCTCTGCTTAGCTTGATGATGTTGTGCGGATTGTCCAGCGTTATTTATGATTGTATTTACCTGTCCATCAGTGATGTGTCGAACGTTTATCTTCAAGAAACGTTGAGGACCGGAACTGTTGCTCGTAGGCGCTTCCGGCGAGCCAGGCCGCAAGCTTTCCAAGATCTCTGAAAAATTAAAAAAATACATATTAGTTACGTTCACCACATGCATTTGTTTTGCCTGTGATGCTTGCAGTACAAAAAGTGTAGACACGAGCTGTACAACACTACAGCGTTGTATTATTAAGGACGAATTGTCTCCTCGTCAACCTATGATATCAATATTTATCAAATGTTACTAGTAAAACTAGATTTTAAGTAGGGGGTATTCTTACAACAGTTATCTGCTGTAAAATGTAGTGAAATCGAATGAAAACTAAGTAAATTAGTAGTGACTTGGCAACGCAACAGCCACATAGATTTTCTTTAAGGTTATTTTGTGTATTTTACCCAGATATTACCTGCCTGCATACATGTATTGATTAGGCAAACGTGTAAAGTTAGCGATTTTCCTCGTAAAACGCATTCCTAAAATATGCAGTTACTTGAATACTCATGCCTTTCGCTAACCTTCAGACAAATGTAAATAACTCCGTAGGTAACAAACCGTAACTGTTATAAACATGCTCGTAAAATATGAGTTGAATCATTCTATTAGGAAACTAGCTGATATTCATCTATTTCGTTTGATGAATACTACAGAATGAAGTTTTTAACTTATTCTTTATTTAAGCCATTAATCTGCGTAGCTTTGCAAATTTGTTGGGTCTAGGGATCATGGCGTGGGTCAAGCTACATGCCAACAGGAAAAACTATCGATGAGACAAAACTAAAAGTCATTAATACCTACAATTTGTTTGTTAAAACCGTGCTTCTTCTTTTATTTGTGACTTTGACAAGTTTCTAGGTGATTTACGTGTTTACTAATCTATATTATAATTTATTTATTAAAGAAAATCCACAGCACTTAAACTATAATACTTATGATAAAAATAAGTATTAAAACAAAAAGGCGGAAATCTGAGTAGTGCTGAAAAATGACCGGTAATGAAGAAAATCGTGCTTAGTTTAAGAGCTAATGTTTTTTTTTCATATCGTAAATTCGCAAAGAAATCCGGAATAATTTCCAACAAATAAGTTCTATAGATAGGTACTCAACAGTACGAAAAATGAATTAAAATTATCATGACAATAGAACACAAGTACCAGAAAACAGGTGTTCTTGGAAGTACTCACAATAACAGTTCGATAAAATAATACGTAGTTCAAATCGAGTGTTTTCACACAATTTATTGATGTATACAAGATATACTGTAACGTTAGTTGCGCAATGTACCATCTGTTGGGAAGATTAGGCCCTAACGACCATCATTGTGTAAGATGTCATTCAATTGACCCTATCACTTCTCGTGTAGCGAGTTAGCTTGAGAGATGAGCCTATTATATAAATATTCACGGACATTTCACACATCACACTCTAGTCCCAAACTAAGCAAAGCTTGTACTATGAGAACTAGATAGCTGATATTTTTATTTGCCTATAACAGGGTAAGTTTTATGGAGTCCAAATCCCACCTATTATTTTGACTTGTAATGATGAGAAGTTATAATGCATTGTCAATGCAGTATTTAAAAGTATGAGCTTAAAAAGTAGCGGGATATTTAAGACAGCAAATATAGTGTTATGCGCATTATATTTTTATGTGAATACAATATTTCTTTCTGCAGTACATATAGTGCATACAGTTCAGAATGCTAAAGCTGTTAACCCATTGTTAACGGTCGAATCGATAACAAAATGGCGTGTGAACAACGCATTAGGCAAAGAAATCTTTCATTTTATTATCTCACTGTTATGATCAATGTATGACATGAATCATTTATAAAAATTTGAGTTCATCTACACCATGTTCTAGTTATCAATCCGATGTGGCTAATCTATCATTATGTACATCTTTTTATTTCTAAGTAAGTGCAGATTGATCGTAGTTTGTTTGTAAAAAGGAAAATAACAAGTTTGTTGAACTGTCTCCAACAACTAAATTATTGTCACTAAATTTATTTCTTCCTGCACTCGCGCTAAAGCCCTGTATAACATTACTAAACAAACCAAAAGAGAAAATCTGTCAAAAGAAAATTTACATATTATTATTGGAAGAATAAAATATCACAATATATAAATTACAATTTTTGTTTTATAGTTGTTTAAATAGCTGTGACAAGTAGACATATGACGTAACAATGACCACAGGAAAATACAATAGTTAGCACTCGATAACGAGCTGCACTAACACATCTGATAAGAGTAACAACACTGGCCCGGTTTTATTTTCTACTTGTCGATAGTGAGTTACGACTTACAAAGAAAGGTTACATACTTCATGAATCTTTACAGAAACACCTGAGCAATGTGTGCTAGTTTGCATAACCTACATTAAACTGACTGATTGGTTCTAACCTAGTTTCCTACCAGAACAAGGCGAGTTATCCGTGATGGAGCGATTTTGAAGTTCTGTTGTGACATTTGAAATTGTTTTAGAAGAATAAATAATAATAAATATTCACGGACATTTCACACATCACACTAGTACCAAACTAAGCAAAACTTGTACTATGGAACCTAGACTGCTGAACACTATATACTTTTTTTTTATAAACATACATAGAATAGTAACACCCAAGAATGATAAAAAGATAAGAATGATTCAAGTATCATATAAAGTGAGTCCTAAGATATAGGTACCTCTTTCCTGAGCACAACCTGTGCCCGCTTCACTGGCAGCCTGCGTAGACTCGGATGTGTTATCACCGCTCTCCGACGGTCCATCAGATTCCTTATCACCATCTGGAAACCGAAACAAGGCACACATTTCAAAACACTTCTTATTTACACGGACACGTCAACTACCGAATGAAAATCGATAAAACTAAAGAATAATTAGGTAATTAGCACCGCAAGGGGTAAATGTACAACGCACCTTGATACCACTTCTTCAGGAATTCAAAACTAAACATTGTCGCATAAGAACTATGCGAAAATCATTATATCGCTGCTTTTATCGGTTGATAAAGCGAATCCATATCAACCGTGGCCGGCGTCAGTCTGGAAACCTCGATGGAGCAACGAGATTTGTTATCCGGTGCAAATCGCAATTAGATATGTAGGACAAAATAGTAATTTAGTGGTAAATTAAAATAGAAACTGCGCGCGTTGCGTTGTGTCTGCCCGCTGGCACGGCCGCGTCTGCTTCGCCTGACAGCTGTAACATTTGTTTGCCCGGCAAATAGGAGAAAAATGTGTTCCATGCCGGCCTACGTCACACTTGAATGAAAAACCAAGGCCTCATGTTATTGTTTTGCTTTACTCCGGACAATACCACATGATTACAACATGTTTGAGATTGTTATTGATACCTTTTCATTGTCGATTTCGTTTATTTACATACTTGTCTTCTGAATATTTGCTGTGTTTATTAAGGGCTTGGATGTGCGGCGTGTTATCTATTGAATATTATTTGTAAAAGCCGATTGACATTAGCCAAGGGCAAGGGCGAGTTGAGAATTTTAAAAGAATAACTTTAACTTTACACCTACCTTACTATTGAGCATTGTAAATATTTGAGAATTGTAAATCTACTTTTTATTCAATACTTTATAGTTTTCCTAAACTAAAACAGAAGTCAGGGCCTACCCTATTTTTGAACGTTTATTTTTAGAAATAAAGTATTTTGTAATTTGTATTTGTACTTAAGCAAACTCAGTGCTGACTGAGTTACGTAGTTAAGTAGCAATACTAATTTAAAATAAATTCATTTTATTTGATCTTTTGGTTAGCATTTCAAAGAAGTTACAAGCACATCTTCTCTTGTTGATAATTATAGAAATAAGACTACTGAAGTTTTGTTATACTTAGTGTGCTAGGTATTTACTAAAGTACTCAATCATTGCATAAATCTAGCTCTTCAAATGAATTCAAATCTCTCAAAACAACAAGTTAGTCAACTCTCAAGGTCGCGTTACACAAGCCAAGTTATATTTTCTCATTGAATGAAAAAAACTACGGTTGAAATTTAAATGCAATCGTAATTACGAAATACTTACCGACAAATCTATGAACGATTGATATCAAGACATTGAAAGACACTTCCGCAAATTATTATAAGTACACTTGTTTGGATATGAATAAAAGTAGTAATAAAGCCTTCGAAAAAACGTAGGTTGCTAACTGATAAAATGTTTGACAGTCTGTCAAATTTTGATAAATTACTGCAATACGGGCAGTATTGCAGTAATTTATCTCTCTGGTGTCGTCTGGGTAACTGATTTATTTTCTTTCGCCAAGTGGTAATGAATACCTACTTAATATAAATACTGGGTAATAAATACCTACCTATTAAGGATATTCCAGAAAGTCGACATTTAGATCATGATTATTATTGCAGAGAAAATTTAGGTATTTGATATCCAACATAGACCATTAAATCATCCGCAATTGAACAATCAAAAAGCAAAAGGCCTTGAAAATGTTCTATCCTATCTTCGGATATAATCCGCGATAGATGTTTGATATAAATAATTAGTAGATACATATATGATTTCTACAATGTATCTTCAACATTAAATCAAAACAGCCAAACCTTATAGTAAAATCCAGAATTCCCCGCCAACCAGGAATACGGCGATAGATTGGAATCGATTGATTGTTGTCTGGTTCATGTCAAATCACCCTTTCTAGCGAAATAGGCGACTACCACGAAAACGATAAATGGACATTCGCTGTAATATTTAAGTTGGGCTGCGCGATCGCTTTGTGAGAGGTCTCTTTAGTAGTCATGTACGGCGCGCAATGTAACACAAAAACTACGCAACGGAATTTTATTTATCGTTATCCGTTTAGTTTTCTACTGGGTTTTCGGAACGGAAACCATTCCACTGCGTTACACACACCCACTACAGTTCACCGTGTTTTATCTAAAAATAAATGCGTGAAAGTTTGTTTTTCTTTCGCAAGGTTGCTATTACATGTAAAGAGTTCAGAATAGATATTACGAGAGACGATTTTAGCTTATACATAAAATTTAGGACAAAATTATTTACCTCGTAGATTTTACTTGTTATTGAAGGGTTCACGTAAAATATGTGAACCTCACAAATTATAATTAGTTTCGGCATCAACCACAATATTCTCCAACAAGGGGTAACAAAGCTGATACAAAATGTAATTTGGAGTGAGTGACGCCGCGTGTTCGCGCCTGTATAATACAATCGCAATGTAATTAGTCTTCAAAGCATTAGTTGATGGCACAGGTGCCGAGAGCTGAGCTGTTTCTAATCAGTCAACGTCTGTACTTAACAGTCGTTGGAGCAAAACAGTAAGCTTTATACTTTTGATTACAATTTATTTACCTAAGGGGCTTTTAGTGAAACACAGAACACAGCTCATCCGTGGAAATTCTACTGTACATATTTCAACAGAGATGCTCGTATTGCTGTGTATAAAGTTGGGTACCAAATAGTGCAATATTTCGGCCCCATTGAAAACATTCGGCGCACTGTAAACCTTCGGCCCCACTGAAAATTTTCGGCCCCACTGAAAACCAGCGCTATAGGAACCAATGGTTTCTATAGCTTATGCTGAGTGGCGGCCTTTTTACACATATTTTTAAATGTTTTATGTTATATATATGTAGGTATATAAGTCATGGTGTAAATAAATATATCTTTCTTTTTTTCTTTCTTTCTATCAATAATAGGGCAATAAGACTTATAGAGGGTATCGATCAGATGGGAATTTACTCCATCATTTAATACCTCATAAAATATTACCATCGTCGTTGAATAGAGGATATATTATCAAGAGGCAAGTAATCTATGCAGATATCAGACATTACATTTGTTGGTTTACTAGTCCCTACGGGCTGAAGACGGATAATCACCAGACGATTATATTTTCAGAACTTGAGGTTATGTTAGTACTAGTAATATATATTCTTATTTTTAGTTTTGTTAGAAAAAGAGCACACCTCTGCAATTATTTTCTTAGACAAGTTTATTATGAAGCGAAGATTAACTAAAACGGATGTCTATTATAAAATATAGAGCACATAAAAGAAAATATAAAATTGTTTGAAACGACGTGTTTACTGTCTTAACGCAAATTAGCTTTATTATAAGTGTAGGTAGAACACAAACACATTAAATTTCTGTTATTACGTCTCCGAAAATACATAAGGAAAATGAGTGTTTCAAACATTAAAACGTCTGAAAAGTTCAAGAAAAATAGCGCTTAGCATGGCTTAGCAATAGAATGGTGATGTGTTAATTGCTCAAGGCGCACTTGTATTTTTGAAATAAATAAATAAATATTCATGGACATTTCACACGTCACACTCTAGTCTCAAACTAAGCAAAGCTTGTACTATGGGAACTAGACTGCTGATGGAATACTTATATACATTTGTTTTGTAAATACATACATAGAATACATAGTATTACCCAGACACAAAACAAATATGTATTTATGTTCATCACACAAACATTTGCTCTGGGCGGGAATCGAACCAACGGTTTATTTCAGGATACATTTTAAATCATCATCTCAAGAATAAAAAGAAAAGAGAAGATGATATAAGAGCTGGTGCCTCGTGGTTAAGGAGAGCCCGTGATCAGGGATTATGGAAAGAAAAGGCAAGTTGATTAAACCTTCTCTAATAAATAAATATGTATTTTAAAAAAATAGACTATTGCTTTCAAAATAAAGTAGGTGCTAATAAAATACACCATGTCTAGTACTGGAGCATTATTACAGTGATCCCTTATACAACAGGAAACCAGAGTTAAGATGGTGTTCGAGTATATTATATACAAATCCTCAGCTCAGACGACCTTAATTAGAATTAACCAAAATTAGATCGTAAATACAGAGATGACTAATTTATTTATTTTCAAAGCTTCACGTGCATTGCAATGATTACAACAGATGTGCTTTGAATCAAATCTTAAATGAGTATTTTTATACTGAGTATTTCGTAGGACGAATTCATAGGAATCATTCTATGAATTTTCAATATTATAAAGTCACTTTTATGATGAGCGACAGTTAATGAATATTTAGGATAATTTGATAAAATAGCTATCATATATCTTTTTCAGAAAACAGGTAGGTATTTCTACCTCGACAACAATAAAATTGGCAACATGGTTGAATAATAAGAAATAAAGAAACTTTAAGTACTTAAGTATATACATACTTACTTATTAGCATACAAACTGTTCAAACATATGAAATTTTCCATTCATATGAATTTTATTAAGCATATTTTTGATATTTGTTCTGTGTCTGGGTTCTATTTACAAAAAGAAAAAATAAGAATATAGGATATAAGTATTCTATCAGCAATCTAGTCTCTATAGATTTGCTCAGTTGCAAGATCACATTCGTTCTGTCAAATGTACATGAATATTTATTTATTTATGAAAAATATGTAGTGCATTATCTGAATTGCTAACTTGTTTATAACGTCCAGTTGTTTATACTTAAATTATTCTATTACATATAACACGAAAGCTATAATTGTACAAGTTTGACAGTAAGTAGAAGGAACTGAAGTTGCGTTGGACTATAAAGCTTGGAAAACAAGTCAAGTTTCCCAAGCCGAATGATAAAAAAGACAACAAAAATAAAGTTTCAAAAGATTTAAAAAGAGAAGAATTTGGTTATAACCAAATTCCGATCGCGTAAAACCCAATTCGTTAAATCGGAGAAATGCAATTGCAAAATGTTTGGACGTGACCCAAATACCTAAACCGAAATGTCAATTGGCTCGCCGTTCCCCACGATTCCTGCCAGAGGGAACACGAATTAATGTAAAAATCGTAAACGTAACGTATTTTAGATACATTGCTCACTAACGCTCAACGTTCGAAAGTAAAGCTTTCGTAGACGCGCAATGTACATCACTGTTTCGATACGTTTACGATTTTCAGTTATTCGTGCTCACACCCCAGAAAGCTAAACGGTCCATTCCAAAGATTTGACGCTTGAACGTACACGGTTCTAGACTTCTAACAAACATTACTACATGCACTGATGTTTATTGGCACTTAAACCCAAATTACGCTTAAACCTACTAATAAAATTGTAGATGTTTACACGTTCAAATGTCCGTTCGTCAATCACGTCGCGTCGTAACGAGTGTACCGATTTGTAGCAAAGTTTAGATGTACGAAGTACTTCTATTAGGATTTTAGGTTTTTTTTAGTTAATAAGTATAATTTTAGATTCCATGTCCATTTCACGGTTATTATTATATAGGTACTCTATATTTTATTTGCGCCTTTACTGAAATATCTTCACCCTTATCGAGATGCAGTTGTAGAATTTATAAAAATATGGCTGTTGATTGAGAGTTGATTCAGAGAACTTGAGATAGCTGGAGATCCAAAATTGTCCACATTTTGCTCTTATTTGTCTCAACAAAAAATTGTGCAATGCGACATCCGTAATTTGTTGTTTTGCTACCTTTATATTTTTGACAATTCGCACAATACACAATATCTTTATAAATTATAGTCTATGTGTTATTCTGATGTACAAACTACATTATTGTAAAGATTCATTAAAATCCATTCAGTAGATTTTGCGTGAAGGAATAGCAAAAACTTTTGCAATTACATTATTAGTAGGATCTGTTAGTATTCAGCTCACCTTTCCGTTTGTCTGGAACCAGCAGAGTCTGTCCCGGAAAGATGATCTGAGTGGCGAGCCTGTTGAGTTTGGCTAGTTCCGATGGCGTAGTGTCGAACCGAGCAGCGAGTGACGTCAGAGTGTCACGGTCACGGACCTGCATCAAAAAAACATTTGGTAAACAGAGAGGTAAGCACGAATAAATGTGACGAACGTAAAATTGCAGATTGTCTTAGATGCTAATGTTATGCGATAGTTATTTGTTCGTGTTCACCCCGCAGCTTCTGACATATCCATTTGTATCTAACGTAGATTTATAAACTACTGTCGCTTAAAATTAGCACCTAATACAATCTGTACCAAACGTGGTTAAGTATGGACTTTGAAACTACGGCTCATTTAACTTGAACATTGAAGACGTTATGTCTACATAGGGAATACAAAACCCATCTTTGTTGCCTTATCTGTGAAACAAAAGATGCAAAAGAAAATTAATATGGACGCAAAACTATGTATGGTCGTTGATGCTAACCAATCAGATTACAGACTATAATTGTTTTAGGTTTTGTTTAAATCAGTCAAAGATTATTTGACTAGATCTAAATGTATATTATTTATTTACCAATATTTCATCGAGGAAAGGAAATACGTCCCAATTCTTAATTGTAAACCAAGTAAATCGTCATTTTCATGTATAAATAAATAGGCTAGCGACGCGGATAATAGCCGGTCGATATAAAACGATATTATATAGACTACCATCACTCGAAAATCCCTGATCACTTAGTCCTAAAAATCTCCATCAACAAGCCTGGCAACAGATTTGAAGATTCTTGAGAATCTCGAGACCATTCTTGGAAAGCATTACTGAGTGGCGCCTTACCGTGTACGCCATCGTTTTAATCGGCGGTGGGGGCGGTAACCTCTTGACATCGTCTTCATCTGAAACAAAGAAAAAAGGTTTTAATTATTATTGGGTATTTATACTATGGTTAAAAAAACCAGTAAACCTGTACTAGCGCCTGCGTGAAAACGCATAGCGATAAACATTCAAGAAATAAGCAAACTTTGCGTTCGCTATATTCAGTGCGCAACTTATTGTTTTCTATATTTTTTACTCAGAAATATTCTTTAAATATATGTAATTTTATTTCACGGAAAGTAGATAACTGCTAGGTAGGTATTATAATATAACATTAAGAGATTAATGATACTATTGTATTATTGATTTTGTTTAAGAATATTTTTTTAAATAAGAATTACAATAATTTAATCCTGTATTTTTTACACCGATGGTCCCTGTACTCGTATTATCAATAATATACTTATCTAAATCCAATAATATGGTCCAAAGACAAGAAAATGAAACATGAGCTATTTGCAGCATCATTTGCATTTAATATTCTCGTTTAGTTTCTAAGATCTCACAAATAATCAGCTAAAAGCT
Source organism: Ecliptopera silaceata (assembly GCA_932527185.1). Classification (NCBI taxonomy): domain Eukaryota; kingdom Metazoa; phylum Arthropoda; class Insecta; order Lepidoptera; family Geometridae; genus Ecliptopera; species Ecliptopera silaceata. The sequence continues at coordinate 4,649,142 of OW052193.1, read as the reverse complement.
TCAATGAGTGACTGCGAAGTTTGCCAAAATGTTTTTACAATTCCGTAAGCAAGTAATCTTAATTGAAATACACAGAAATCCAAACATTTAACCGTTAATATTCGAAAATTTCCTGAAACCGTGAGATAGACTTTATAAACAAACATTTCAGTTTTAGCTTGATTTCTGGAAAAAATAGTAATATCAGTCATGGTCGCAAGACAAAAACTGCATGATGAATTCTATTTTTTTGTCGACAGACATTGATAAGTCGGTGTTACTTATGGGGTTTCTTTGTAGTCAATCTTGAAATGAATACGTCAATGAATAGAATAGAATAGAAAAACTTTATTTCAGTACTTAAAGCTAGAACATATAAAAAGATACAACATATAAAAAGATACTTAATGCTAAAATACTGAAAAAGGTAATCACTCAGCTTGTGCTGGTGTAGAACCAATGCAGACTGAAATACGAATATATACATAGTCTTGGAACGTCTAGACTTGTTTGTCACACTGAAGCTATCAAATTTCTCACGTGGCTAATTCCATAGGGTTTTTCCAGTAGTTTAGTTTGAATGGTTCCCCACTGCATGTCAGCCTGGTAATAGCAATTGTTGATTGCACCAATCATCGTTCCTGCCCTCGTAAACGGATCCATTTTCTCACAAATACATTCAGTAATTTTACGAGTTTTACGATCGCGATGTTGTTATAATAACATTATCATAATACGTGTATTGATTGTAGGATTTGAAAGGGCTTCATCCGACAATTGATGGAATCTATGATTGAACTTGGATTATGCAAACGGTATACTGTTCGCTTATAATGGGACAAGGTTCAACTTGCTATTCGTATTCAGATATCTCATGGAAATAACCTTAGTTTCTTTTTTTATTATTTAAAGAAAATCCACAGCTCTTAAAATAGTTAATCTAAATTGTATTACATTTCTTTATTTATATATTTTTTTATTAGACTAAGTTCCGTACAGATGGTATATATTTGAAATGGAATATCTTAAAGTTACTCACCTTTATGAACGGCATCAAATCTGCCTTCCACCTTGGAGCGAAGAGCCTCGAGGTCGAAGGGGGCAGAAAACCCATGGTCTACTGAGCGGCTTTTCGACCTGAAACATATAACAATATCATCAATATGTTTCCAAAACAACCTGAAACGGAGATCGTATTGGCGTGAGTCACCTCAGAAAACATATTTTCTAAACGACCAAAAACACAAATATTAAATAAACGAAATATTTTCAAAATGAAAAATGATGTAACAAATCGTTTCTGACAACGTTCCAATAAGTGCCTCATAAATCCCGGAGGAATAAATAGATTTTCTGTAAGATACTCCTTTAATCTTCGCGACGAAACCCTTATTTGTGTCTGAAAGGTTAAAGGGAGAAGTGCTGTGGTAAAACTTTTCTAAGAACTACTATACCGCTGTGCGAGTCACAGGTCGTAGATATTATGATGTAAATATTAAACGTTTGTAAACATAGCGGGTCAACGCACGTGTAGTTTACTTCTAAAAGCTCCAAATAACACCCACAGGACCGATAAAACAAGGTCAACGAGAACTACACTCATCATACACCTACATTCTATATTTTTTTTTGTTAGCATTCCTAAGGTTGTGACAAAAAATCTATGAATTATTTTAAATATTTAGGATTGTATGATACTTTTGAGAAAGGATACATACAAATACGAAGCAATTATCGTGATTTATTGACATGTTAATTGAACTAAAGATTTTTGTTTATTGTTTGCTTATTGCGTTCGTAAATATAAGTATTATAAAGTGTGTTATATCTTTCTCTTTACCTTCAAAGGAGCGATATCTTATAAAAACCTCTAGACGTTAACTCTAAGGTCAATGTTGTCAATTTAAGGTCGGGATATATATTAATGACCTGTATATTGAATTATATTCACAGTAAGAAGGTAACACATTTATTTTGGCCAGGACATTGTTCCGTTGATGGGATTATCTAGGATTACACAATTGGGCCGATCCTTATCTGCCTTTACAGTTACTTCAATTACGAAACATTTATACCGCTTCAACGATAATAAATAGTGGGGCTCAACGATTTCCAAGACTCTAATTGATTTGTTTACTGCCGCATCCTTGAAGCTGAATGAGAGTTTAAAACAATCAATGTTTCTTCAGGGATGCGAGTTCTCTATCAGTAACATAATATGCAAATGCACTGTGGGTGAAAACAGTAGTAAGTATTCTGAAGTAATTACCATCAAGCTATCGACACTTTATGGGAGCATAATATGCTAAACGTAAACAACATTCCAAACTTGATCTACTTGTCAATTACTATTAATAAATCGAAGTACTGCACAAGGACATATTTACACAATAACAATTTAATAGTAGCAGTGTATTTAACTAACCGCATGTCAAGTTAATCATTTTAATTTATTACTGACCGAGTAACAGTAATAAACGGAAAACAACATGTGCCATAATAAAAGGCTTATTCTTAACCGAAATGTCCCGTTTTGCGTGCTGAGCACACTTTAGACTAGATATATTGGCGGAATCAATGGTAATGATGGAAAGCATAAATAATGATAAGTCTTACCTTTTGTAAGTAAGGTCGATGCTCTCAGCACTCCGCGATAGTTGCGTGGAAGCTCGCCTAGACCTGCATGCAACAGAGACCAAGGCTACACACAAGCGAACGCATGCATACAAAACACTGCACTAATCAGACAATTCTTTCCTTACTCGTAAATAAAAAGGATCGAAAGATCCGACTACTTGTCCAGTTTCAGAACTCATAAATAATTCATAGTATATCTGAGCATTCATTGTTACTAAAGAGATGAAGTGAGAACAGGTTATTTAAAATCGGGTAACTTTTTAAACTTTTTATATTGTATATAATGAGTTATTACTCATTAACAACAATTTAAAAAGTGTTTATACATCTGCCCAATTATGTTGCACATCGCAAAAGGCAATACTGCTTCCAAATATGAAAGGAAAACATCAATTTGCAGTTCGAAGAATTGTCTGAATAAAGATTCACGAAATTCCTCACAGATTAAACTATTACAGCGTGAATAATAAATTACATATAACGAACATTTACATAAAAAATAGAAATATTTCTCTAATCGTCGTGAGGAATCTCATCACTGTGCATAAAAATAATAAAAAATGTGCATGAAATAAAACAGTATAGTAAACAATACAAAAATAAATAAGTATCTAATTCTAATATCACACCGACCATTGATGCGATGCTCGAAAATCATGCAATGATTTATGATGATCGAGTGTTTCAGTTGGGCGATATAAAACCTGTTTACTTGTGCTTTTTATAAACATTAAAGGATTGCGAAAGTGACCTCTCATTTTATGATTTTATCTTGACCTCTTGAACTCTTTGATAACAGTTGAGGTTGAACTATAATTAAACTGATTGCCTTTTAATAAAGTACATTTAAACAAAAGCTAAACGGTCTATCTTATAAAAAGTCAGCGCAGACTTGATGGATTGATTATCATACGTAATCTATACTTATAATAAAACTGTAGAGAGGTCAATTCTGTACATGAAATATATTTAAAAAAAAACTATCAGGGGGTGATTAGTGATCGATACTGATGCCAAAAATGCAATCAGTAAAATTTTTGTCTGTCTGTCTGTCTGTCTGTCTGTCTGTCTGTCTGTCTGTACGTTCCTTATAGAAACAAAAACTACTCGACGGATTTTAACGAAACTTGGTACAATTATTCTTCATACTTCTGGGCAGGTTATAGGATACTTTTCATCACGCTACAATCAATAGGAGCTGAGTAGTGAAGAGAAATGTCGGGAAGTTACTCCGTTTTTTATGCTTCCGTCGCGTTTGCAGCCTTAATGGTTAAAGTTACATAGAAATCATGTATGACGGAAATATTCTACATTAAATTGTCTAAAAAATATTCAACATCAGCATATGTCTATCTTTTATGGTTGACTCACAATAACACGTGTAACTCCTGATAGCTTAGCAGTTCGGAGCATTCTGATTATATTGGTTTACTCTTTCATTTATAAGAATCTCAGTCATCCCAAATCTAAAAAAGTTAACATTATTACCTATTCAATAAAAAAAGAATCATAGAAATCGGTATAGAAACACCAAACTTATACATGAAATAAGCCATCGCGCCGTCGCACTTGAATACTCAAATCGAGTAAAGTTTGAAATTTGTTGTGTTTACCACTAGATGGCGCTACTGTGCACAAATCCTAGATCGCGCTATCGGTGCGTTTTGGCAATGTGTTATAAGTCGGTCGGTATTTAGCAAGAGTTTCGTTAAATTGAGTTATCTTGATAAGTTATTTAGGGTTGCGTATCCGATTACCGCTTGAATGAAGAATAAATATTTAAAAACAAAATATTAAATATTCAAGGGGGTGCTCATAATCTCATACAAAAACATAATTTACCTACTTAGATGGGTTGTTTTTTTTATATATAATATTTTATAAAAAATATATTGTTGTTGATGAGTACATTTACTTGGGCCAGTTAGCGAGCTTCGAAAACAGGCAGGATAAGGAGATCGATCGCCGCATCGAGAACTCCTGGAAGAGCTACTGGTCCATGAAGCAACACATTAAAGGCGACCTTCCACTTACGCTTAAACGCCAACTCATCGACATGTGCATCCTGCACGTCCTAACATACGGTGCGCAGACATGGTCACCGACTGAAGCACAGAAATCCAGACTCAAGATTTGCCAAAGAGCAATGGAACGTAGCATCTTTGGTTTCAAGCGCATCGATCGAGTGCGAAACACTACGCTGCGTTCGCTCACTGGTATTGCAGATGTAGGCAATAAAACCGCGAGGCTTAAGTGGGACTGGGCAGGTCATATTAGCCGGATGGACCCAAAGAAATGGTCCAAAATCGTGACACCGTGGCTGCCTGAAGACGGAAGACGTAAAGGCCGACCAAAGAGGCGATGGCGGGACGACCTCGATGCTTTCGAGAGGGATTGGTGGACGAAAGCGGAAAGCAGAGAGTAGGATTTGGGGGAGACCTTTGCCCAGCAGTGGGACGAGATAGGTTAGGAAAAAAAAATATATATAATATACTTACTTAATCTATACTAATATTATAAAGAGGTAAAGTTTGTGTAGGTATTTGTTAAATTGTAAGGGGTAATCTCGGGATCTACTGAATCGATTTTAAAAATTCTTTCACCAATAGAAAGTTACATTATTGCTAAAAAATAAAAAGGCTTTTACGTGGTAGTCGGAGAAAAAACGGTCGAATGAAAGCGTTTCTTACGAAAAGATGTGGAGCTTGATAATGCCTACAAAAAAGCCACAAGTCAACGACAGCATATGTCTTACTTTTTTATTTAATAAAAATTATCCCCAACGAAGTGGGCACGTGTCAGCTAGTGATGACATAAAGTCAACGCTAACTTTCAAAAAAATAGGGGATTAAACTTTCCTTTCTAAATGCAGAACCTAAGAATTGCTGACTAGAATTTTGAAGGAAACTGTGAGACTTATCGTACAAAACAATTCAAGGGTACCTAAATAAACAAATGGCCCTTCTAAAATCGTGAGAACAAAGGGATATGGCGCAAGCGAAGTCATATATAATTACTTGTTTCATTACATAGTATGAACTAGGATGTTCAAATGCATGTCACGTTAAGGTTGTCGAAGAATAATTCTCGATTCATTCATTGTTGTTTTCTAATTGAAGAGGTTGTTCATTTATGTGAAGAAGATAATTATAATGATAATGTTACTGGGCATTGTCTTAATTAAAGAAATTGATTTTATCTTTTGAAATTCTATTTGTGTTTGATCGATGTTTGCCTTCAGATATTTGATCAACACACTCTAGTATACAGTATACACTTTCAGGCTTAACAAAAAGATATCTGCACGTCATATATGTTTACAACTGCAACAATATCAATAGATTGAGTTAATCAAAACCATTTAAAATAAACACTAAAATTGTATTTAAAAAAGTACTGCTTATGACTAAGTGCAAATCTTTCTTATCTTCGCTCGCTTTAACAAAATAAAACACTTAAAGTGGCCACTGCTTAAAGAATTAGGAAAAAGAATTTAATTCTCATCATTCTTAATTAGAAGGATTACACTTTATTCCCGGCCAGAGACTTTAATTACGTGAATGATGAGCTCTAACTGGAAGACATCTAAGTTCAAGCGTTTACAAACGCAATGCAAGCAAAGCCTCGCCGGAAGTAAAGAGGGCTGATTTCGACCATTCAACTGAGGACCGCGACGAACAACATTTCCATCTAACAGAACTGTCAAAGTATGTATTCAGTGGGTCTCAGTATACTGGGTGAAACAGAAACGCGAGGGAGGCCGCCGCCCTTGACACTGTAAGCGCCAAGCCACTCGCATATTTACGAGAAACTAACACGACCGAGATTATAAGACATCATAATAATAGAGGTGGTCTTATAAGGTTGGGACTTAAACGCATGATGAAAATATCGAAAAAAAAAGCAAGCGTAAATAAGAATATTATCCTTTCCATGTAATATTTATGTTAACGTGCGATCAATCTATATCCAGGCGCGGACAGTCTCTCAGAACTCTTGATGTAGGTAACTTTTGGGGTTTGTAAAAAGGAAATTAAAGCTAGTATTGGATGCGTAATGGATTGCAATGCAAGTCCCTGACAAACCGATCCCAGGGTTTTCTCAATGTATCCATTATAGTTTGAGACCGTCAATCTTTTGTATGGAGTGCACGGCCTTGCACGAAGCTCGAGCTCGAATAAATGTGACAATCGTACAAGTAACGTATTTAAAATACACTGTTCGCTCAAGCTGCAACGTTAGACAGTAAAGCTGATATCGACACGCACTGTATCTCAAATACGTTTTTGTTTCGATACGTTTGCAATTGTCACATTTATGCTTACTCCCCTTAATTAAACACGAGACTTGATTTACTTATTGATATTAGTTACGTCACTACATTGGGTGTTTAGTGCAGTAGTTATTATGGAGCTCTTTTGGTTGCTTGTACCTACGCCTTCTCTATTTTTTAGCCGTTACAGCAGCGTAAAAGCCTTTCGTCGGTTCGACTCTGACAAAGTAAAAAAACATTCGATTGACGTATCAAACTATTTGTCACCGTCTCACCTGTGTAAAGTGAAAATGTTAATTATATTCATTCGGGTGTTACCAACGAAAATGATGACCATAACATTTAAATCGACAGTGAAGGCGACGATCCGTCATCCAAAACCGGAACTACGTAAATGTTGTTGACCTACTTCTAAGCAAGTGTCTACGACCAGTTCTAGATTAATCACATAATCCACTTCCGACAAAGTATAAGCCGATTGTATCTTTTTAACGAATACAATATGCGAACATCTATTAATACTTTATTATAAAATACACATGAGGACAAAGAATCCGGGTCACCGACAGAAAACTTGCAAAACAATGCAATATGACAATGAACAGTGCATTACTGTGGGGCAGTACGCCCCATATTTCTTTGTATGCAATAGTGCTTTATTGCAAAAAATAGTACCTAATAGACATTTTTAAACGTACAACAACGTCTTAAACTGGCACTGTATCGGATCGAATCCGTCAATGTACAATTTAAAATTCGTTATAAATATTTGCATTCTGACAACACTGGTGATTAAACAGTGGAACGCACAATATGAGATATCGTAGTTTGACACATCTTTTAACATTTTTAACGTGAACAGGTAATGACAAAACTATAATTAACAGTTTTAAGGCCATAAATACATATATTAATAAGAACGAATAGAAGAAAGAGGGAGAGGTCCATGCAAGAGTAGGATTTTAACAACTGAAAGTCATATAATAAAGTCATCCATTTACAGCTCGACTTATAACAGATATGATTGAATAAAACTTACTCAAATATTAATACTATTATCCGAATAAAACGATAGTACGATATAAGTGCGGAGTTAATACAACTCAAGCACAATAGTTTGATAGGTCAATGGACGCGAATGCTGAAGGCAACGCACACGCATACGCGATACAAAGCACGTACGACGAACATAGCAGATAGGCAAGAAGATTAGTCAGTCCTAAGTATTGGAAATCCAAGAAAATCATATTAACATGAAGGTGTAGGGAAAAAGACTGTCATAAAGTCACGGGTGGAAATTATAACATATTTCCTAAGATTCAGCGTAAAATTAAAAATAAACAGTCAAGATTCTTATGTAATCGGTATGAAGATATCTCATTGCAGGTTGACAACGAGTAAAGAAGAGGCGAAGCGTATAAATATTTGAGACAGTCGGGCGACAAGCATGCCGTGAATGGTGGGCGTGGCTCATGCGCGCGAGTTGCACAATCATAAAAACACGGTTGCCTACTTGTTCCAGCACACTGAACGTACAAGTTTAATTGAGAAAAAAAACACGGTTTAAATCTACGATCAATATGTTACTTCAAAATTGGAATTGCGTAGTCTATGTTTAATATTTGATTATGACTACGAATTTTCGATTAAAATAATAATTGTTAGTGACTAACTCAAGTATAGTAAACACTCTAGCAAGCGTGTTGAGTCGGTAGGTGAGTACTCAGTGGTATATTCATCTCGTGTTGCATTTACGCATTAAATAATATACTGCAGCAAAATATAAAGGACAAGAAAAATAAAATGAATTATCAAAACAACTCAATTAGGGTTTACCAGCACTCTAGTTTAATACATACCAACTTTACTTAGTTTGGGACTAAAGCATGTTTTGTGAAATGTCCATGAATATTTATTTATTCTTACTAGTCTTGCTAAAAGTTTTATGTTTATATTTCTTGTAAATAAACAAAAAAAATGTGCGCATATTATAATTTAGTAAAGTATTTTGCAGTTATTTTAGATTTCAGAGGCATGTCTTTGTTGATGGTGTTATTAGTAAGGCAGTTGACCCTAATGACAACATCGGCCTTCTAAAGTAATGCGTACTGCACACCTTCTCATAACCATAAAACGAAATGTGAACGTTTTATCCCACTCTGTAGTTTGTGACCTTGGTAAAAACATAGTCTATTTCAGTGCAACATATTCGTACATATTAGTCGAGACGACTTTGCTTTAAATTAGCGTTAAAATCGATTATACCGTACAGCCACCGATTTTAGCTGCTTGCTAACGAATATAAAGAAAATATGCTAAAATACAGACATACAATATGATGCAAACTTGTGGTTAGGTATTAGTTCACAAGGTTGACACATTTTATTTCCTTAACTGAAAAGAGAATCTCGTTTTTGGGGACGTCTCCAAATTCGGATAAACTGTCCGCATGGGAATTCCTCTGATGTGTTACAGTCACATGATCTGAATCACAAAACCAAAACATGATTTAGACTGATACGAATAGGTAACTATTACGTCATGTTATGCTTCGGGTGAATGATTGAATTTATCAATAAGCATTATGTTTTGGTATGATAGTACAACTGTCGTTTCAATATCCAGATCGTAAGTTGACGAGCCTCGACTGGCTGTGTGATCGTCTCGACAGCTTGTCATCGTGTGCTCAACTAATGCGATGCTTTTACACATTTGCATAATCATGTCATGAGTTAATGCATTATGCTATTTGATTTTACTACAATGCAGAACGATTTACATGATTTGCGACAACTGTCCATTAAAACTTACGTAAACCTATTGTAAGCCGATGCAAGTGTATGCAAGGTTCTAAAAAATCTTTTTGATCCACGTATCATCTGAGTTTCTGTGAAATTGTATTAAGCATCTGATCATGTGAGGTATGCCCACATTTATCTATGTCATGAACTTATGTACCTTGGTGTTCCTACTTCCATTAATGACGTACGTCGTGCGTGAGGTGCACACTCGTCCATCAAACTGGTCCCTTAATTGCAGAGCTCACAATTAGCAGAGTGCCGTCCGCAAACGAGCGCAATTGGCGCAATGGAGAGGAAATGAACATCCATGAACGAACACCTATACATATAACATGACGCACTTATATCTAATGGCATAAGTTCCAAAAGAAGATAAATGCAAAACATGTTCGAATTTTCACATACAGCCTTTGTATAAAAGGTTAAATTGGGTGAACTAAATTGTCTTTACTAGTATGTTGGATAATGGATTATCATAAGACCTATAAAAACAGACCAACATACCACACAGCAGTGGGCAGACATAGACACACACAGGTGGAAATGTCAAACCGTCGAATAAAATTAGGAAGTAATATCGATTAAATAAAATATCAACTCCATCCGAACGACGATGATTCACTGTGGACTTAGCCGTTGTGTCATTCATACGGTTCTAAATATGGTAAGGTCGGGTACACTATGTAGGCTGTCAGTTCCACATGCATACCTGTTTCGTGAACGTAAGCTTTTATAAATTACAACATGAGTACTCGGCATGTGATGGTCACGGTAAACGTTAAGAATAAATGTGCACTGAAATAAATGCGATTGGTTTACATAAGTATGAAGTAAATATCTCGTTAAGCAGAGCATGAATGTGGCGTCCTTGTGCAAGGCAGCATGTCACTGTTCTGAGTCTGTAGATCCGTATTAATATCTTTCCTGACTTCATTCGGAAGTTAGATACATTCTTGACTGTAATAAATCAGTTAGTGGCAGAATAAATGAGATAACCATGTCATTAAATTCGGATGGCTCCGTTGTATTTGTATCTATGTGACATGAATAATGTCATATTGACATAATTATGGCGAGCAAGCGCACATACACTCAAAATATATCTCGGCAACTACATATGTAGTTGTGCTAAGATATCTATCGGAGCCATAACTATGGTATTTCTGAATCTAATAAGATTAAGAATGATATCATAATAATAGTGTTTATTTTATATCGAGCGCACAAATAAAATAAGATATAAAAAAGTGACTACTGATCATTTTTTAAATTTTATATCTGTTTTAAACTTCTAATACAATATTATGAAAGTAACAGTTACATAGCAGCTTTACTTTTTCATAAGATACAAAAATGAATGCAAGTATTAATATGTATGCGACATACCTATTTTAAACCCCTACTCTCTGGTCTAGACGAAACAAACTTGCTAAGTCTGAGACGCATACGTGACACGTTTATGTTTTTGTATTCTACAACAATATTATGATGGCTAGTCCAACAGACCGCTTTCCCCGACCCTTGGCTAGTCGCCAATCATACAACGAACATTATTCTTTCAGCTTTGTTTTGCAAATATTTAGGTTTGCAGAAATTTTGAATATTTTTGGTACAAAATAACATTGATATATTATTTCACAATATTCTGTAGGACTCTGAATATTTTTAAATGATTCGGATAAAGCCGATATCCGGGATTATACCTGAATAAAGGGATGATGAAATCCATTGAACACTGGCATGCGTGAATACGTTATAGGGATTAGCACGTTTAATCCAGCTGCATATCAAATTACTTCCTAGGCCAGTCGTCAATATTAATCAATGCCTAGCTTATATACGTAATAGGTAAAGCTTTTCCGATAGAATTACCATTACCATCATAATTTTAGTAGATACTCTAATCCCATTCTAGGACGGGAGAGCATGTTTTCTTCTTCTACTCTTTGCTATCCGTGAACTTGGTGTGTAATCTTTTCTTAATTCTTATTGTTAACATAACTCACGAACATTCATAAACCAACTGTAATAAAATAAAACTAAACTTTATACAGCTTTAAAATATGCTACTTTTCTTAATAAGTAGATATAATTTAGTAAGAATTGCACCATTCTTAGCATAAAAAAGGGCATCTCGAATTACTACCACTTACCAGAGAAGACAACAAAGATACGGATCAAAAGAAAAGGGATTTTGTAATGTGTCATATGAAAGGTAAACGGACGATTACGGAAACAAGAAAGCGAAGGCCGAGCGATGTAGGCATGATGAAACCAACCTGCACCATGACGTTAAAGGTAGGAACTTGTAAATTGCATAGGATAGGTACCAATATAACCATAACATAACCAATGCTCGTAAAACGAAATGTCAAGATATGAATTTATAAAAACATCTATTAATCTGTTTCACGAGCACAGATTGTAAGTTATGTAGGTACTATGCGATTCAAAGTGTCAGCTAATAAAATCCAAATCATTAAATAAATCCTAACCAATCCCCAAGGTCTAATACAATAGAATATGCTTTCAGAACAAAATGTTTATTATTATAAAAATCCAATCATCTTTATTGTTAGTAACTGAAGCGAAAATTTTGTTATGAGGGAAAATAAAAACGGTATGCTAAATTGTGACATAAAAGGATATGACAAATAAATAAAAATAAATATTCATGGATATTTTACATAAAGCCATTTAGTCCCAAGCTAAGTTAAGAATAATTTTGACACAAAGAAATTCTATTGGTACCTAAATGAAAAGCTTTTTGCGTGAAAGAGTAACAAACATACATCCTCACATCCAAACAAACTGTCGCGTTCATAATAGTAGTACTAGTAGTATAGAGGCACTATTGAGATGATCAGAAAACTAAGGTGTTCGACATAGCTCAAAGAATTAGCAAGCTGAAGTGGCAGTGGGCCGGCCATGTTTGCCGAAGAACCGACAACCGTTGGAGCAAACGGATACTGGAGTGGAGACCGCGTTTAGGCAAGCGTAGTGTAGGACGCCCTCCGGCGAGATGGAGCGACGATCTGCGGAGTGTAGCTGGCAAACACTGGATGAGAAGGGCCAAAGACCGGGCTCAGTGGCGCGTCTTGGGAGAGACCTACGTCCAGCAGTGGACTAATATAGGTTGATGATGATGATGATGATGATGATTGAGATGATCTAAGAAGTTGTGTATTAAAGTAGGTACCATAATAATATGCTCTTAATGAAATAATCAACTATGTAACTACCATATTCGGTAAATAGTGCACGACAAATTAAATGTTAATCTCATATTGTTCGTATGAATACACTGATATCCATAAATTAAATATAATGATTATACAACGTATCAAGAACATGTGTAGATAACATGTTCTTCGATATCTATATTAATTATATACAGGGTGGATTTTAGTAAATATTGAAATTCAGAATGAAGGTGTTTATAATAATGTTTTAAATACTATCAAGTGTTTTAAAAAACAGTATTTAAAATCATATTTGAAGCAATATTATTAATATTGTTTAATAATACAATAATTAATCTTATTGAAAATTGCATTATTAGTAAGTGCGTCTTGTCACTGCAATAGTCCAATGACTAGAAGCTTCGGTGGTGGTCAATTTTCATTCGTATAAACTTCCGTGAAGTTCTTCTTAATCAAAAAAATATTAGAAACTAGATGCAGTGAAAAGACGATATCAGTTATCGAAAACTAATTTTGCTTTTCATTAATGATAATGCAGTAAGATAACAAAACGATTAAAAGATTACAATATGATTTTATTATTGAGAATATTTTAATGTTCTGAGAAATAATTATAGTAATTTCAGAAATGTACTCAACTAGTGGCAAGTTAACAATACATATTTCAACAGACGTGTTGATCCATAATATGTTAACACAGTTTGCAAAAAAATAATGTCCTTGAGTAGCGTACATTGTCATAAATAAAACAAATATTTTCAGAGTACTTTGTAAAAGCCAACAGTTAGGTACCTTCTACGCACGTAAATCTAGATAGCGTTCTCAACTGATTTATCAAGATTACAAGTAATAAATTTGTCACGTTCTTCACACTACACAAATCACTTCTCAACCTAATGGAAAATTTTGAATACACATAGGATTTATTGATAGTACTATCGTATATGTATTTAATTAATTTAAACATTTTTAAAAGCCCTCTTTATTTTATGCATAAGCCTCACCAGTAGAATTTTCTAGGCAAACGTTTATTTTACGAAAATTTGGTAGCGGAAGATAATATTTCGACTGTATATTAGATAATAATAGGCTCTTTGCTGTCTCTTGGAGAACCAAATTTGTTTGTTGAATCTAGGAGCTAAGAATTAGTTCCTACTAAAATATTACACTAAAACATATTTTAGAGTTAACCACAGTCTGTAATTTAGGTACCGACCATTAAGTCAGATTCCCAGTAGACGGATCTACGCTGGAAGTTTTCATACCAATTATTTCTATTATAAGATAAACAGCTTTGATAATGTCACTGTCGTGACACGTAAATTTGACTGAACTGCATATATTTACGTAACTAATTCGTTGTTAACAACATTAAAGCAACACTAATACGACAGCTAAATAATAAGTTCTTAGAGGTCAAGTCAAAATGTCACTTTAAAAGGATTGAAAAAATCTAAGGAGTTGCAAACGGCACTTTAACCCTGAAAGCACTGGCATACCGCCGCCGGTGGTGCACAACAAACAGTGCGATTGACTTCAAGCATTAGGTCAAGGATATCTGGTGCTATGGTGTCTCTTGGTTGGTGTGAGAGCATTTTCATTGTAACCGCAACGTGGTATGGAATGTGAGCATTATGTCACAGTCACCACCTTATATAACTTGATCAATTTAAAACTAATTAAATTACGGGTAAATGCAGACAATATGAAATGCGTTTATGCAAACGTTTCAATAGTAAACAATTACACACACTAAAAAACATATATGTAGGCTATACCTGTTCTTCAGCATGTTATCTGGTACAAACACATTCCACCATGACGGTCGTTTCTGTCTGACATACGTCGGGGTGTCGCTTTCCTCATCGGTATCATTTCCACCAGATTTTCGTCTCTTTTTGCGCTCAAGCTGCAGTTTAGCTGCCCATGAACGCCTTCGACCTTTATCGTTAGCTCCATAGCCCTCTGGCAGAACCGGTACCGCCAGAGATGCACGCCTTGGCGCCTCGGATGGTGGACCATCGAAATCGTTCAGCTTTCTGTATCGCTCAGCGAAAGCAACATCAGAAGCTCTTCGACCATTGGACGTTGAGACTCGAGATGGGGCAGGCGTGTCTGTAAATACTATAGTGAAGTCGGAAACGCCCTCTTCTGTGGCGTCTTCATCGTCCGTGTCGACGACCACGAAGTGCTCCTCGCTGTATCTGCGAGGAGTCTCGTCTATTGATTCCTGCAAGCTGGTAAGCTGCAGACTAGGGCGGTGTGAGCGCAGAGGCCGCGGCGCGCGCCCCGGCCGGCCTTGCAGTCGCGCCAGCGCCAGCGGCACCGGCGACTCTGTCATTGTCGGTTCACTGCCACTCATTTTAACCGGACTAATTTATCCACACTTTAACTTTAACCAACACACCACTTCACGTCTAAACAGTTTACGGCTCAGCCATTTTCCTCAATGTTTTGTATTAATCGAAAATAATAAATTTCGTTGATTTTTCACTGGCAAGGCTGTTATAGATTTTTTTTTTGAATGTCCTGCCCTATAAATTAAACTAATTACACCGATTTGTAAAAACAGACCATACCAGAACAATTCGTGAGACAATACCAGAAGTCAGAACCAACACAATTAAATCTAGTATTTATTTGATATAAAGACTTGACTGCATATAAGTAACTAAAACGAATTCTAAAATAATAATAGTCAACGCGAATATACAGAGAAAAAGCCTTTAATTAAAAAGCTCGAGGCTAAACAAAAAGAAAAAAGATGTAAAGAAAACGGCGGTTTTCATTTCCTCGATTCAAATGAAACACACTACAGCGTGTACTTACATAGGAATACTTTTAACTGTTAACGTAGGACTTTTCTGTGATTGTAACGGTCTCTTTTATATATTACGTAATGTTTAGATATGGTTTTATTAACACCTTGGTTTTATGAAAAAACAAAAGTCATATTTAACCAACATTAAAAATAAAATCACTCCCGATTGCAAGTAGAAAGAACACTGGTTTTATAGAAATTCTATTTCTAACATGCAAGAAACCACTTTAACAAGTGTCGGCGGTAAGCCATATAAGCAGATGACTACAGCTTTCGTAATCCATAGACGTTAGTCATCGGCGCACGCGCTCCCTACAGAAGCCGTTGGAGAAAGTTGCCACTGTATTGCTATTTAATGCACCAATACCAACTAGTTTATACTTGAAATTGATCATTTAAATTAAACTCTGCACTTTATTTGCTTTAACTATAAAGTATACTAAAACGCACGTGCAGACAAACTTGGAATCTTTCCAAGATACAGTTCGTCAGGATATACGGCTCTTTTATAGTGCCATTTCACATAAAACTGAGTAAATAATTGCAGTGAAAATAAACTCGCTTGAACTAGTTCATTTTCGATGGCACCGCCACAGTTTGTTGGCTATGCGGTTAAACAACGCCCTTTACCTTGATTTTAGTATCATCAGCTTGAGACGATAAAAAATCATGGGATCGTACACAAAGAAGTATCAAGGTTGTAGATAATTACTTCGAGTACAAATTACTAAATATCCGGTAAACACAGGTTGAAATTTGGCCCACCAGCAAATAAATAAAATTAATATTATTTTCAAAACATTGCGTATCAAATCCATAACGTCGCTGTACTGTACGGGTAAAATATGAATTTACACAGCCTGCTCTAGCATTAGAAGCGGTGCGTTTCGCAATTTAATCTAGGCCAAGTAAATACCTAACTTAAACGAGCACATTATTAAATAGGCAGGACGTAAGGTATAAAGCAAAAAATATGTTCTGTTACATGGCGGGCAATTAGTTTGAGGTCTGTGGATGTGGCTAAGGTAACCTACATATACGCCAAGCAACGTGAGATATGTCCGCCCAATGACACCGAGAAGATTAACCTCTCGAGAGAGGGCTCGACATTCAACCTCTACTGTGATGGTAATTAGATAAATTAATGCAATTTAAACGTACTTTACTTGATTATTAGAAAAACATTCTAAAACCCAACGACGCCACCAGTATTAAGTGATAAGTTTGTAGAAAACGAAATCGATACTCTGCGTAAGAATCTTGTATCTTCTATCCTGGTTCCATGTAAGTACAAGCGGATATTTGCTTTACGCCTGCATGGTTTATACAAATAATTATAGTTTGTTTACATTAAGGACATAAAACGGAAGATATATTATAAACTGCTGCCGTTTCCACTTGTCGTAATTTTAAATTACGAGCCTTTTGATCTTTAAAGACTTTCATTTTATAGGTACGAAAAATTTGCAAAAAATATATTTTTAATAGACCTTGTACAAAAAATACGCGCATAAATAAAGTTTGATACAATTAATTTCTTTTTAACAAAAAAAAAAAAAACCACCGAAAAAACTGAAAAGCTAAAAATAATAACATTTTTATTCTATCCTAATTACTAAGTTCTTAAACGTATGTAGGTTATCAGAGTAATTTTATGTCGGCGCGTGTTGCGTCCGATCAGGTTGCTGTCTCTCTCCGTCATTAACTTTGTGATCATCACCTATCACGCTAATACTTCAGAACCTCCTCCGTTTTTTTTCGTCGGTTAAAATGAGAGTCACCATGTTATTAAAATACAAGTATCCTTGGGATAAATTATCTTAGTTACAATAACAGTCGTAATGGAAAATGTCTACTACATTGTTACGTGGTTTATGGTAATAACTTGAAGGGTGATAAAGCACGCACAAACGCTCGTAAATTCGTCGTTACTACAGTTCAGTGCAGTTTGCTCCTACCTCTCGACTATTCTAAGATAAAGCAAACTAAGTTCTTTACTATGTCCGCCATGAAATCATAATATGAACCTTGAAAATCTACTAAGTTTCCAGTGTTTATTTAACTCACATACGATACCATAATCAGTTTTAATTATACAAGAATTTAATTTAAAATTAAATAAATAACTCAATTCCACGAGAGAATTTTTGACTTGCAACAGTCCGACTGTGATGTCTATAAAAAACCTTACTTACGCGCAGCCAGACCCAGATAATAGTACATTGTTCACCGAGAGGAGAAAGTGACCGATTACCGTCGAGGGTGTCGTTTGAAGCCCGAGCCGCAGGCGAGGGCTTTAAAACACCCGAGATCGGGAATCGCACTTTCTCTTGAGTGATACATAGTGCTTTATACTACACCTACGAGGAAAATAAAAAACTAAAATTTTCACATGTTCTTTTTTCAAATTGTTTGACACCATCCAACACACAGCTAGTGGCCAGTGTCATTTTGCGAACTTGGAGATAAAAACTCACTGTAAAAACTTTTTGGCTTTTGATATTTAGGTTACCAGCGCATAGTCTTACCCAAAATTAAAAAAGAAAAACCACGTAAGAAATGGATTTTCATACACTTTTCTCTCCCGCTCAGATGCGTTTTCTCGCCGCATATTTGTTCGATATGCAATGACGTACTTTCTACCGTAAATTTGATAAAGTATCAAGGTACTTTCCGAGCAGGTGTAGTATAAAGTATTTTATTAGCTTGAACCCTGCATCACAGAGATTCGTCAAAGAAAGGAAGGATCAATGGACATACGTATTAAGTCATCACAGTGATGTTTAATCGGGGAAGATGAAGACAAAAAACTCTGGTAAACAAAAAGGTCACTGCTCGAGATGACGCCGCTGCTGGCGCCTGGTCTCATATCAATTTAAGGAAATGAACGTGACTGAAAGCTTTTCTAAATAATAAATGTATACTACATATACATATGATAGGTTTGTGGAATAATACTGTTTACTGAATACTGTTTCAAAGTAATTAAACTAAAACTTAAGCACACTCCTAACATCGCAATAAAAACATCAAAAATAATATATTCTCCCTGAATCTACATCTCATAGATCCGGGCAAGAGATGTGTCAGAAAACGCTCTAATTAGTTACCAACTTAGGTGCAAATTTATGGTACACGAACTGAAAATCATTTTGTCGTGAAGAGATGCTTTAAAGATTGACTGAGGAAATTATTATCTCAACGATCTAGGATGGAAGCAGAGCCTACATAGATAAAAAATGATTTAGATAATACAAATTGAAGTGGAACACCTCAAAAACGGAGGCACATGTATGGTACTTCAGATCCGCACGTGACTAGAATAAAATTGCTCATCTGTATGATGTGACAAAAACGCATTAATGAGATCAGACTGAGATACAATAACATAACAACGAACAATGATCATTGACTTAGTAAAACAAACGACGCATAGTTAATGAGTAGCTCGGAGACGACTACGCATGGAATACAGATTAATTGGTTACTTCAAAGACGCGCACAAAGAACTTTAAACGTAGTAAACAAAGAATCCAATAAAAACGACTTGATTCCATGTTGCTGCTGGAATAAACATATTATGTGACCCTCAAATAGGTTCGCTGAACCGTTGTCAAAAAGCTTCTCCGTCAAAAAGCCAAAGTCCATACATTTTGATTATAATCATATTGGATCTTTAAATGACGCGATTTATGAAAATTAAAACGGAATAAAACCTGTTACAAAAATACCGCTCCCAGATCTTATCACGGAGGAAATACCGAAACCACTGCTTCAATTACGTCGGAACGTGACGACCCCTTTAAATAGGTTTAAGGAACAAAGGGTATAGCAAAAGCAAATGAAATCATCAAGGGCATGAACGTGACAAGAAACAGTTGCTTATTCAACGATGTTATCGGAATACCTGCAGTGTTATCGAACGTTACAAATTACATTTCAAGAGATCGATCACTGAAATCGAATCTTATAAAAATCTAACATTTCTATATAAGAGCAACGTTACAGATATTTCTTGGTACGTTTGTAAAATGTTTATTCTTGAGAATCGAGAAATAATTAATTTATATGAACAATAGTTATTGCAATTGTAACAAGCAATGCATGTGCTTAAGCAATGTTTAAAGTCATATAATTTAGCTATTATCCTGAACTTTAAGCACGGATGAAAACGTTTTACACGTTAAATTTTTGTGTACCTATAGTCTCAGTTCATTTATTTAATTTTGGGACGAGATGTTCTGAATTATTTATTTATAAATTACAAGAATGCTACACTGATTCACATTATGAAATGCGGTTTGGATGCTACTTGCATTTCGTGCATTTCCTTTATGACCACTTTATGACTGAAAACAAGATTAATAGTGTATAAGATGAAAATAAACGTTATTATGTGCAAAATATTTGCAGACATTAAAAGCGGAAATTTATAAGCACTGACAAGTCGTGGGCGGCTGTTTGGGAATATTCCCAAATCTGAAGCGTCAGTAAACAATCAATCATTTATCATAATTGCTTCGGCGACCTAAATACTACATTCGCATATTGAACACCGAATAAGTTTAGGCTATAAGTTTCACTAACTTCTGGAGAAGTGTTACGATTTTATGCGATAGCCATCATAAAAAAATCAGAACGTTACACTTTCGTCTGTAAATAAATAACAAGAGATCGACACTTTCGTGCCACCGGTTTATTCTTGCTCTGGGTCAGTGACCAGTAATCATGAATCAGGAATGAAATTCTGTAAAGAGCTTGATAAAAAAAAACAGTGGTACCTATGCACTTATTGGCGCAGTCTTTACTTCAATTTGTAATACATATCATCTAGACTAGATGTTATTTGGCTTACACGTCTGGTCTAGTAATTTAACATGACCCGTATACTGACATTGTCCAAATTCTAAGACGTACCTAAATGAGACGTAAGAAAAGACACTTTTTATTAAAGTTAAACCTTCGAATAAAAGTGTTGAACACTATTTTTAAAATCTTTTTCTTTTGTGAATAGTAGATTAGAACGGCTTTCTACAAAAGCCTTGACTAGTAGATCTCCAGCATTCAATAGATATATATATATAGTTGAATACGCAGAGCCGATTTAGAAAGTAAATTCAGTTCTTCTGAAAAATGTGTGTCCGATAACTAAAATTTGAAAATGATAAATAACAAACCTCACATTATTTAACCAAGTAATGTATTTCTTGGTCTTCTAAGCATCGTAATTGTAATGGATAACACAAGGCTCAAGTTACATCTATTGCTAGAAAAATGTGGGTCGTGTCCGATTTCAAAGCGCATTGGGACTTGCACAACACAAGTCGGACCGCCAATCGGACGAAACGGTCAGACTTTCAATGTTATTGCATGATTACAAATCAATACCTGTAAGCTTCATTGTAATCAGAGATAAGATAAATTCCTGCTATCAATGCTCAGATTTAATCAGTTCACGAGTTATCGAATTGGTTTCAATAACATGATTCATGGCCAAATACATACAAAATTTGTATAACAAATCAGGATGACTGCTTCAGACACTGCATAGATACAAAAATGTTAAATATGCTGATGTTGAGAGCAGGTGCATTTGGATTTAGCAAATATATCGTTCAACTACTTGAAGACGTTGAAGTAACAGAGAATCCAAGTGCGTTCAAGTGATTGTTATGTAAATAATCTTTATCCTATTGACACTTATCTAACAGAACCTAAAAGAAAGTATCGCGGCGTTAGAGAAAAGGCATGTGGGGGTCAGGCCACAGAATACACACGAGTGCTAGTGGTCATGGACACGTTCGTTTTCACTTGTCAGTTCGATGTGGTTGGTCTGAGTAGTATTCGATAGTAGTTGCTTGTTGTTTCCCAACACCCAGACCACATACAAGAAACAGCGCTCAAGTTTCCAAACTAGCCGGCACGACTTAAGTTTTGATCAAGTTCCCACGGACTTCGTAGAGTTTCGTAGCACTATCAGAATGTAATATGCATCGCTCAGGCCAGATCAATGAAGTAACTACGTTTGGAATTTATGCTTTTTTATCATCAGCAGTTTTTAATGAATGATTTTGTATACTTTCATTAAAAATTGTACCCTCTTAAAGCACTTATGAAGTAACATTCTGCAGGTAGGAAACGTTACGCATTTTTTTAAACCAAAATAACGTCATAATAAATAATGTCCCTATCCCTGTGAATCTTAAGAGAAATCTCGAGATTTCCACATAATGGAATGATAACAATCAGAAGGGTTACGTTGAGAATACTTCGTTGTTGGTATTGTCTCACGAATATTGAGTAGGAATTGATCGAAATCTGTGGTCGATATCACAAATCACGGTGTTCTTACGGGTTGCCGGCGAGCACCGACCTCCTTTCCCCTGTTGCACTGGCGCAACGAACAAACAAAATAACTAGACGAAGATGTTGGCACACGAATTCGTAGCGGAACTTGCGCGTGCGACTTTCACTGCGGGAATAGTGTGGTCGTGCGTAGCGTGCGATGCGCGCGGCGGTTACAGTGGTACTGGAGGTTGGTTTACTTCGCGTCGGACGGCGCGCTGGAGGGGTCGCTTGGCCTCCAAACCTTCCGTCATCAGATAACTCTGAAACCTACCCCCTTCTATCGCACGTCTTATCACAGCCTAGATATTTACTTTCGACCTGTGCTCCACTTTTTTTATCAAACTTGTCTGTTAAGATTTTATTTTTCTTAGAAATTTGAAGTAATTTTGGATACACAAAGAGTTTTACTCAGTTCATGATAAAAAAGAATGATGAAAAACATAAGAGCGGACTTAAATTTTAGCTGTATCTCTCTACTCACTATTAGTATTATACTTATTACATATCCACTTCGTAGGATCTTACGTCGTAGGGACTTGTTTTATTCGTTCCCCCATCATATTATTCGTGCACAGATAAGAATTAGGCTAGAGTATTTTTCGCCTAGTACAAAACACATCAAATCTAAATATAAAAACTCCACTTAAAATACACAAAAAATATCGCGTCAATGAAACATTTTGTTCACAATATCATATTAACTGATTTTATACTACACCTAGAAACATTGTTAATTGTAAAGTTAATAAACAATGGTGTTATTGTATCCTTGTAATAAATCATATGTTTTTATAATGGTTACAAAATAAGCTTTATGTGAGAAAATTAATCAATCTGAAACAAAGTATAATATGTATAGCAATTAATGATAATAAAAATGACGAGGCTAATAACATTCTAAGACAATATGTTTTAAAAATCTTAATTCTCCAAGCTGCAGTTGGTAATGTATTTATTAAATTGCTTGCTGCAAGGAGTGGTCCCATCGGTATCAAATTATAGCACAAATAGCAATCGTATATAGCACAAAATAATGTCAGGTCAGCAGGGGCCGTACCTACCACTGCTGAGGCTCGATCACGAATAAATGTGACAATCGTAAACGTATCGAGACGATGGCGTATTTGAAATACACTGCACGATAAAGTCAGCTTTACTGTCAAACATTTAACGTTAGCGCGCAGTGTATTTCAAAAACTGTACGTTTTCAATGCCATTTTGACGTCGCGGTTTCAGACATCAGTATCGCCGTAGACAGCTC
Organism: Ecliptopera silaceata; assembly: GCA_932527185.1. NCBI lineage: Eukaryota > Metazoa > Arthropoda > Insecta > Lepidoptera > Geometridae > Ecliptopera > Ecliptopera silaceata. The sequence continues at coordinate 4,625,819 of OW052193.1, read as the reverse complement.
AATAATGCAGTGAAATACTACTTCCTATTGATTTTCATGGTTTCTTAGATACAGCATAGTAACAACATAAATAAACTGTACATACTTCAGTAAATGTCAAACTGGATAAATAACATGAGACCAGTATTTACTGGATCAAAACTCCTAAATCATCTCGATTTGTGTAACTCATATACTTATAACAAATTAGAAGCAGCGTGCTAATGTTTTTCACATGTTTATAATTTTAAATCTGGACGGATTTTTTTAATTGGAAAGCAGTATAAATTATTATTTCCGTAAATATTACATGCTAAAGTGAACAAAATGTAGCTGTAGTTCCAAGGTATTCAGTAGCAGATGGTACATAGAGTAGTGTTATCGCAAACACAAACTCTTGCATCTACGTGCATAATATAGGTAAACATTTACCTAACTAGCACAATAAGGAAATAGTACCTATGCACTTCCTTTTTCTTAAAGTATCTCGAAAGAAACGCACGATTGTTATTATTATGGAGATACTTTAATCATGTTAATAGGATAATAGGACAGCATTTATCAGTGACTCGTTATTTACTTACTGTTTACCACTTAAAGAGAAACGATCGCAGAAAACCGCGGTTATCGTGAGATCTTTTAAATGTATTATTATGAATAACTATAAGAATAAATAGGTGAGTTATTCACAGTAGGTAATAAAATCTTTGAAATTATATTTTTTTGATCGGGAAATAGAGACACTACCGACTATGAGAAAGGGAATTCGTTATAGATGTGTTTTTTTATGGGGTGGAGGAAGGCGACTGATCATGTTGGTTGGCATATAATATTTGAATCATTCTTTCTCATCATTGTAATGAACATAAGATATAATGATGCAGCAATCTGAGCACCTCATTTATCATTGGCGTAAGTTTATGTTCAGATCCTCATGTAGGCCATGAATATTTCGCATATAATCGGCCCAGGATTGCACAATATAAGTATGCCCTTTCGCACGCTTTTGACATATTACTGTGATGCAAGACCTTATATTTCATACATGCGCCAACTTGCTGGACCAGCTCACAAATTAAGGTTTTTAAAAATAAACCATTCATCGAGTCATTTTGTCCATCTTACGATATAGCAGTACCTACTACGTTTGTACCTATATGCGTCTGCTCAATCGACCGGAAAGCACCTGGACCACCGGACGGGCTTGTCCATTCAAGTACATACAAGGTCGTTTACATGCTTTGCATTAGTTGAAACCTTGAAACATAATAAAAAGGATACCATAATACCATACTGTTTGATTCTATTTAAACTAGCCTGGAGACTGAAATAGATGGTTTGAGTTCATATCACACGCGCGTCAATTGTGTAGAATTAATTTAATGACTGTGTATGAGCTCTGTAAATAACAAGGTAGGAGATAAATATTTGTTTAATTGTGCTAGTTAAATAGATCTGTCTATATGTTCTATGTTCCGATGAGTAACGGTAGACTGTGATGGAGAAGGAAAGTGTTCGTAACGGTACTATGATTATAACAAAACGCATGACTAATAAGGCCAGCACGGTTGGTGGCTACACAATGCCTTCGAAACAGTACTTTATACACCATCCCCAGTTTTATTCTTTTCACTGTCACAAATATAGAGAATTTATGATTTTTTATCGATTATGGTACACCTGACGGGTCATCTGTTACACTGACAAGAGCATACCTCTTAAATAAGAGTAATCGATGGTACACAATTGCAATTACCGTTCATTTAGTCTAGTCTGTCACTATTTAACAGTTTTTATTATCAATGACTCTGCATAAAAGCGTGTTGATTTGAAATTTATACAAATTTCTGCTTGTCATTTTAACATTTTAGTAAGTAAATGATTTACTTTTTGCCTACAAAATTTGAAACTCCTTAAAATTTTGCTTCAGATAATGCTCATACCAATTTGTAAGTTCACTAATTAAGAGTCCGAATTCGTCGGTCTTCTCATCAAAACTTACAATATTTTGGCTTAGCTCCAAAAAGTTTTATCACCGGCCGGCATAGAATGAGTACTTTAAGTTATAATTCAAGTGGTACAATAAAGTATGTAAACATACAGAATATGCTATATACGTGTGAATTGTCCGTGAATATTTATTTATATTTAAACAAGTAATCACGGGTTAACGACGTGATTTTATTAACTCTGTCCGTAAGGTGTTTAATGCTCATATAACCTGTAATTAATGCATACTTTTAAAAGTTTACACAATATCACTTTTGTTCAACGTTTGACTTTTTCGTTTCACGAGCACGAATAAATGTGACAATCGTAAACGTATCGAAACATTGTCGTATTTGAGACACATTGTTCGTCAACATCTGCTTTACTATCGAACATTGCAGCGTCAGCGCGCAGTGTATCTCAAATATGTTATGTTTACGATTGTCACATGTATACGTGCTCAGACTGCACATTTATATGCAATTTCATGTGATGTGTGAGAAAACTGTATAAAACAGACAAACTCGCGTGATATATCAATGAATATTTATTTATTGGATATATAAACAATTTTATTCATACAAAACTTATGACAGCGTATGATAAATCACGGGTTAAACTTCGACTTTAACATTCTTTTTAATAACAGTTGATTGACAGTCATTTATATGTGTAATGGACTTATGCAATGAGTTTAAATTAGTTTTAAAAATGGACGTGACAAATGACTTAAAGACTGGTATTGTTTATTCTTCGATTACTGCCTGTTCTCCTAACAGTACTTATTTAGGGAAATGTAGGAAGAATGTTCGGGATAGGTAAGAGCTTTCATTCATCATCTAATTTCAAAGACATCGACTAAGAAATTATAAAGACAAATTCGAAATGTATTTTCCTGCCTTTGCTACTGCGCACTTCTAGATAATGCTCATTGTTGACAGACTTAATCATATCTCGGCTTTCATCAGAGAAATGTAGAGGGAATAAATAGAACTGAACAAACTAACTCTAGTCGGAAGGACGATCTTATGTTTGTTTACCAAATAGACTACAACTGCTATACATGTGTGCTCTTGCAACATTCTGTTTACTATTTTGCTAGTTGTTTCAGTTTACGATGCAAACATTGCTATGGTTATTCCCAATGTTTAATATAAACTTTGTCTTAAGGATCCATTACATAACTTTGTTGAATATTGGGTATGGCCTATAACTGACCACAGCTGTATCGTATTAAAATTGTTTCAAAATCAGAATATATCAACCACAAACCGTAAGTAATATCTTTAAGATGCCGGTTCCTTAACTTACACGTACACCACAAACTTAATCTTATCGGTATACTCAATAGGTACAATAATATGTAGGTATATGAGTCAGGACAGTCGTGTGAATAAGACGCCTTATATAACCCCCATGTACCCGGTTCTTATATTTTAAAGGGGTCGTGCTATTCGCAAATTCCCCAAACATTCGAGAACATTCGTAAAGTTAAACGCTTCGTCCAAACGACGTACACAGGAAGAACCGTCATATATTTTCATTTTAGCCAAATATATTTTTTACGGCTGAAAAGCAGTACAGTTAAAATTCAATTACCGCTCCGGGTGATTTATGTGAATTCTCTGACATTTTTATTCATACTCGCGATTTGTCTGTAACGTATACAGTGTACGAGCTTGATGACATGAATAATATGAATATTCATGGCGGTGCGGCTGTGAATCTACAATCACAAAGAGCCGACCGACAAAATTACCAGCACATTGAGCACTATGTGTATGGAACGCACATATACGCTCCTAACTAGGTTTCTAAATAGTTTTCGTAGAGGAAACGATAAACATACAAGGTCAACGTTTTACTGAAATCCTTGTGACACCCTCAAAATGTAATTTGTCAGGACAAAATACAAAAGAAGATCAAATCATCCGTATTATGCAAGTAACGTCTGCGTAACGGAACCTAAAGGTTATATAGAGGACATCTTGATAAACACAATAACAAAAGAAAAGGTAACCAAACCTTTCCTCAACAGATTGAGTTCGAGACCAATGCTTCTTAAACAGTGACAACGAACTTAGGGTCGATAACTTATGGAAAACTGTAGCGGTAAATATGACGACAAATGATCGATGCAACGAGTCCACCAATGAATTAATAAGTACCTGAACAGGCACATCAGAGACAGAAACTTTAAAAAAAAAATAGATAAATAAATAATGCTGGACAATCCACACAACATCATCTAGCCCCAAGCTAAGCAGAGCTTGTGTTATGGGTACTAGAAGACTGACATACTTAATACAATAGTAATGTATTGTATTAAGTATAGATAGATATTTTTTATTATACATGAAAGATGTTTCTCGTTACCAAGAAGAAAGATTTTCATGATGTTTTTCTTAGGAATTTAATGTTTTACGTAAACAAAATTATAATAATGTAGTTAGTCAGGCGCGAACAATAGCACCTCGGCATGTACAAACACCTTATCTTGACAAGTTTACATTACACAGGCTGATGGAGCAAATATTGCTTCCGAGAATCTTAAATATATTTTCTAAAATAGAGCTGTTATCATTTTTACACGATATAAACGAAATTTTTAAAATACCTAATATACCTATATAAAATAGAATATGCATTAAAACATGACAAATCCTTCAAGTTCATTGTAATTTTAAGTAAAAGGCAATAAGGTTTTTTTTGTTAAAAATTAGAATCCTGTTTGTAGAAACAAAGAAAATAACTTACTTCGATTTGAAACCGAAAAAACTCATGTAGACGTTAGATTTATCCAACTCACATACAAACTGCACTGGTGTCACAAAATCAATAACATCTCACTCAACCAAACAATATTATCAACTGGTGCCAGTTATCAAAATTATAACAATTATACGTACTGTCAATGCCAATATTTCGATAAGAAGAACCGATTGCTAATTGTGAAGTATTGATATGGACGCAGTGAAACATGCATCAAAAGAATAATAATCTCGAAACTAATTAAAATCAATGAAATATGCTTTTGCTTTTTAAACATATCCGAAAGCATTATTTGTACTCGTACTTTCAATTGACGACTACCAATTATGTAAAGCATCAAACTGAAACGCATAGAACACATGGCGACTTAAATTTTTTTATTAAACCTAAGTAACAAAATGATGTTTAGACAATCAGACGACGTATGTAATAGGTAATTACTGGGTACCTAAACAAAATGGTTCCGAATCGTTGCTCTCAGAATATCAAGAGTATCCAGCAGGATTAAGATAAACAATTGGATGAGATGGATCGCAGTGGCAGGAACAAACGGGCAGGTCTGGCCAACGTCATCTCGAGAGGTGTCCAGCTGGCGCCGCCGCCAATCATTCAATTACGTGCACTTCTCGTTGCATCCCATAAATAGTAGGTAGGTTAGGTAAGTACCTACACCAATTGCGGAACACTCGAGAAACGTTTGAAATTGTGCAAATGAACGTGTGTGCATCATCATTCCCTTCCGCTACTGTTCGACATCCTGTCACGAAAACATTAGTTCATGGCTTCGTTATCCAGCCATTGATAGTTAAAAATGGGTCGGAAACTCAGCGTCAGCTTTCAGCATTATTACGAGTAGATACTTTGTCCGTCATATATTCTATGGACGTGGAAGGACAGAGACCCTTATTCGGACTTGACTTTCAGTAACCTAATAAAACCTTTTCTTTATCGTAACTAGGAAAGTTGTCGTTGAGTATGTTGGGGTTTTATATAATATCTCGTATGTCGAACCAAATGTCTGAATATATGATATGGTCAACAAAATCTTGTTTTTCAGCTTTGTTAGTTTGCTGTTTAAACAAGATCAAATATGAAATAATATGACAAGTGGGGCTGGTCTCCGCTATCTTATAACTGCCACTCATTTTAACATGACGATAACAGAACTATATTTAAAATTACAGCGCAATAGGCATTTGAATTTACAAAACCGAAACATACATAAAATACCTACAAAGAAATGGTTGTAAAAAGTTAATGATTGCAAAATATCATTAAAATATAACTTCTCTAGATCAGATCTCATCGAAGCAAAAACATGCACAGAAAAAAAAACAATAGTTGAAACAAATTTCGATTTTTATGTTCGTCTGTCGTTTCGTTGGCGGTATTCTGTGCGTAGTTTACTCTCTCGACAGTTAGGTTAATGTGTGTCATGAAGAGCAACGAGACGGCAGAAACTGAGAAGACCATTTAATGGAATCTGTTATAAAATCTACACCAAGACCTGCCACGTTTCCTGCTACCCCATCTACCTACCATCGAAAAACTAACAAATAAGATACAGGAGCTTTCTCATGAAGATAGCATCGCAATTCCAAGAATATCAAGACGTGAATTACACATCAGAAGATTTTCCTGTCAATTTACAATAACTATTTATCATTTCCGCTGAATACATGACACATACGAAATAGAATACCTGGTTAGCACATGATATCACTATCAGATGAGAGCATTTAAGCGAGAGGCCTAAATCATGATCTGAGGATCACAGTAATCGATAAAAGTAGATAAAAATAGATAAGTACACAATACTCTTCTCTTTAGATGTATCACATAAATTATAAAAATATTGGGTCATGACGGGTCTTTAAATAAAATTGATCAAAAACGTGTTGTGCTACATCATCACATATTCTTTACATTTGAGCTAGGTTATGAAGTATATACCATTGATACGTCCTTTAATAAACCGATTGACTTGTTACATGAAAAGGGAAAATGTTTATGGATGTGCCTAGAAAATGTAAGGGTGAGAAATTGATTTGCACGCGCTAACCGCCGTACAATGGCACTGCTTTTGTGAGATGAGGATCGCGCGTGACGGCTCCGCTACGGTCATTGTAGAGCGACCTCGTGCGCCGTCGACAGTCACGAATGCCTGGAAACTGGAAAACTACGTCTCCATGTCTTACATCTAGTTGACGCTGATAAGTACCTACAACCCATTGTCACAATACAAATAATCGTATAATCAAATGTGAAAGATGTAAACAATAAACAATACGTGACCTCGATGTCTATAACAATCAGTTATAGGTTTTTTATATCACACTGCAGACACGTCTTGCTCGAGAAGTCGAGACAAACATACCTAAGCAATTTTAAACTTGCTTCCATTCATAAAATCGATACTACAACATTCAAGCCGCCTCTTTAAAAAGGCCATCACACAAATAGCTCCAAGCTAGGTATAAAAACCCTCACGCGAAGAACCAGCTAACCGCAAACACGCCCTGCCAAGGTTCAGAATAGATAGTACAAAAGGAAACAATGACTGTGTGATCCACCATCCACCACCCACCCCGTCCCACAGCCGGCCCTCGACGCTGTCGCCTAAACGTTTAATATCGGCCAAGGACGGAGCGCGACATGCATAACGGAACAGCGCTGGTTGGGTCGCCTGCACCAACTCACTTCGGATACAAGAGACGCAAATAAATTAGCTGGTGAACATAACCGAGTCGCAGACTAACCCCTCTTACTTATTGTACAGGGGTAATCAAACACCAAGCACTAATGTGTGTGTCATTCATGTATGTCACCAGAGTGTGCCATCTGGATGTACCATTACTTATTGATTATTTTTATAGTACAAAAAATCTGAATTGCAAGATTTGTCCGGTTTGTAAATGCCAGACGAAGCTCATATAACAAACGTGCTAAATTTGACAATGAGATCACGACCTCAGTAATAAGCTGATGTACCTAATGAAAATAACCCATAAAAATTAATTACGTAAACAAAACAAAATGATAAAGAATTACAAGATAAATTGGTGCTAAAGAAAATGATAATCTGCCCGGAAAATGTTTACCAATTTAACTTGGTTAATCTTACACATCCAGTTACTCGATCATAATTTTTAGATTAGACACGTCGAGCAGATAAGAGAAATAAGCTCGAATAAGAAAAGTTTAATGTAAACATAGCCGTACCCAGTATAGGAGCGTCTTTGTAATCGGTGCTCCTCCGTTTATTACGCGAGTAACTTGGGGGGAGCATGGAAGGCGTTTTAATTAAATTACGTTATAAAGGAGTACGGCAAACAAGCGAGATTTAGTTTGGAAGGCCAGCCCGGCGGAGGCTGTTCGAGTGGAGATAAGGACCCAGTAGGCGGAGGTTGAAGTAAAGTACACAGTCGAGATAGGGAATGTTGCACAACGCAAATATTTGCGACACTCCCGCCAACCAACAGCCAGCGACGAACAAACGTGTTCAATGGCAAGTAATCAATGTATCGCGATGAGTTCACCACTTTAAAACGCACACTTCCAGTTCATTTATTTCGTAGACCAAAAAAACACTGCCAATTTATTAATAACGCAGTTCTGTTATTTGTATTCCACAGTTTCTCGCAATAGCAATCAGCAGGTTGCCACCAATGTTTCGATTGTGAGCTCATATGTGGAATATAATCGAAATTACAAAAAATAAGTTAATCATAATCAGCTCTGCGATCAATGAGAGCTGACCTTTAAATCAAAGGTTTAACTAGCATGAATGGGAAAATGTTACGTCGAAAAACAGCTAATCCCAGTTGCATTCGTATAAATTGCGTAACCCGGCTGGTAATAAAATTGAATTCCTCGTGACGAGACGTCACAGTTGCGCTATGCAGTCGTCCTCTGCCTCTTCAAATTGAATACCGCTGGCCGACTGAAAACGAATTTAAAAACGTTTTCTCGCTATCAAGCAATCTGTCTGCTACCAGCTGGAAATTGTTTCCCGCGTAGTAGACAAAATAAAATAAAGTGCATGCCAATCAAACTAACCTCGGCTAACAGTTAGAACTTGCAGTAGACACTTATTAAAATGAAAATTAGTTTCAGTTTTGTTTCTTATCAGGATTCTGGTTCATAAAAACCAGAAAGGTCGCAAATAGGGCCATTACTCTTTTACCCAGACTAAATCAATTTTTAGTTTAGATATTGTTTAAAAATGCCTTCATTTTTTATCATAGCAATCGAACAATGATGTCATAGAATATGTCACTTTAGCCGGTATCATGATTTATGATTTGACACATCATTCGTCAAATTCAAAAAATTCGAGCCACGAGAAAACCGATGTGCATCACATTTATGTGTGCATAGATGATTAAACTTATAAAGCCTCTTTTACCTGTGTAGTCGCGTATAAACTTTGTGGAGATTTTCTAAGTTGTGAATTAAAATAATTTGTTCCGACAGCTGCGTAATGGCCAAGAGATAAAACCTAATAATAATTTTACAGCCATGACGAAGATCAATAAACGGAGGAAATTAAACATAATTATTACGGCTACAGGCTAGTACCGTTTGGAGTGCCAGTTACAAGATGCGCTTCACCTACATGTGCCGGTTCTGTTTTCAAAACATATAAATCTTATACGTACTTAGATTAGACAAAAATATGCATCAACACTGGTAGTGACCATGATTATTTGAATGTATGAATGGTATCAGATTGCATGAGTATCATCTAATAGGTTTGTCATTCACTGCAATAAAAAGGCCATGCAATATCTACGCAAGCAGCTTCAATTCATTCAAACACGTTATTCGTGAATTTGCACTCACACGCCATATCTTCACAAATAAGAATTCAAAGAGGTCAAACATCCAAAGCGAATTCAGTTGCACAAGCGCTTCAAAGCGCTTAAACTTCAAAGTGTCGTACACATTGAATGCGATTTTGATGCTCGCTCTTTGAGATGCCTAAATAAAAGTTGAAACTCACTGCCAATGGAAAGGTCCAGTTATTCCTTCTCTGAGTCTGTCTTTGAGAGAGCGCTGGCGCGAGGGGCCCGGGCCTGGGGGCAGCATGCCCGCCCCCGCCGGCACGGGGGCCGTGGTCGGAGGGGCGCGCGCCGGCGACGACATACCAACACCGGTAGCCTACCAGCTGCGCATCCACAACATCACACCGCACCTCTGATCCACTACTAACGCGCGCTGCAACACAACAGAGACCAAAGCCACATAAATAAGCGAAGCGTATGCAAAATAATATAAAAATCAAAATAAAAGTGTCAAAAGGCATTGCTATACTGCAAAAGTTCTACCAGCCCAAAGCATAATGAAAACTAACGTGCTGGTGGTAGCGCGATTACATTTTCTAGTATAAAGTACGTTTGGAATGAACAGCGCCTTAAAAATTCTGCGCTGCAATAAACTTAGCTGATAAATAGTCAATTATATCAGGTGTTTTTTTACAATTTCGCACTTCAATAATTAACCTGCTGAAAATACTAAGCCTTAGGTATTTACTACTTACCTTCCTAGTACTGTTATTACCGAATCAGTAGGTAATTTAAATATTTATGACTACATATTAAAAGGGCTCAAAGTAATCGGATTGATGTGAAACTTTCTCGCACACTACATTGAATGTAAATTCCTATCTAAATAAACCTCGTTAGCAAAACATCTTAAAGTACCTACTCGTAGATAACTTCAAATCCTAGAAGCACAGATTACTTAATAACATCATTTTAAGTAGTTTACATTTATGTACTATGTAAGTTATTGTTATTGTTTTTATTATTTATCATTATTTCTTAAAAATTAACCATGAAGTGTGCCTTATCAGTAAAAATATTAAAGTCAACACACAATTCTAAGAAATAATTGAAACGTAAGTATATATATTACATAGAAAGGTATAACATAACACCTTTGTTTTTAATATCTATTATTACTAACTATACGACTATCCCATTTAATATTTTTACTAACGTTACTTATTAAGTACATAAACATTTTACCAAGTTTTACCTGCGCTATATAATAATCGATGTGCATTTGCTTGTGCATTGTGCATTGTGTAATGTGCGTAATAGAACTATTTAATAATCATTGAAATAAAATTTACAAAATAATATATTCTAAACCGGTTAAAACAGGTATAATGACTCCCATCTTAGCATACAAGAATAATTTCCTGTTGGTATTGTACGAGCATATGCAGCAATTTATATTACGATGGACAACAGTTTTCAACCAGTCGAATAGTTGAAGTAAAGCTGCATTTCACTGTTCTAGTTACATTTCTGGCTAACATAGCAAAAGTGAACGAGACTCACGATGCAATGCCTACAGCGACGTGTGATGAAACCAAAAAGAACATTTCGACTGTAAAGCCTTATCCCCGAGAGCACGTCTTCCGGAAGCGTGAGCAACATTCTGTTGAAACGTCACCTCTCTTGTTCAGTTCAGTACTCATTTCCATAACAATTCTAAACATTCAAAAATCTTGCATCATTTTCTTTAGTTCTTTCAGTGATGGTCGTTTTTGCAACGATACTGAATTATTTACATAACTCAAGTGAAGGCTCTACCATTATTCATTTACAACAAAAAGCTATACACAATGTCACAAGATTTACGACACCGCCAACCAACTAGGATTACCTACTAAGCACATACAACGAAGTGTACATGCATAGGCAAAATGTACCAAAAAAGCTCGTAAGCATCTATTACCTTGACCCGATTTAACCGCAACGATTTACAAGTATGGCAGTAATACTCATAAGTCTACGTATCATCAAATTAATAACAGTTAAGAGACAAAAAGAGACAACTTTATTGCAGACCAGGGTGAAGAATAACATTATGTAAAATGTGATTTATTAGCAGAGGTCAAGTTTGTTGTAATGGAGAATAAAGTTTCGGTGCGAATATAGTGAAGCGGGCTGGGCGATGGCAAGAGGCGAAAGCGGTATTGTATCGATCGGCCCTAGACTTCGCTCCCCGCGCGTCCCGCCGCGCCCGCCTTCCCAGCTCACCTTACGTAAGTCCAGCTGATCGCACCGACCCGGTAACCTTGGCAACGAGCCTACATGCACGCATTCGAAAGGCTTCCTCAAATGTATCCTTAAATCTCTTGATAAGAAAAGTACATGTAAGCACTTCATAGATTATTTGTTTTTCATCAAAAGATTTATGAATACATATTATCTTTATGTATCGCTGATTTTGTTTGAAGTAACAGCAGTACCAATCATCATTCTATAAACCAATTTTTAGAAATTTATCGACGTCGATAAAATATTCTCAGCGAATAAGTTAGGGAAAAAAATGTTTCCAGAGACAACCCAATTAGATTTCGTTGACCTGATTCCCAGCGGGACGGTTCCGGTAGTACCTGTCCTCCAGTCGTTCCGCAAGTAGACATGTTCATTTCCTCGAGCAAACTGGCCCACCATCCCATTATAGATAGTAGGTACAACCGAAGCAGAAAATATCTACAGAATAATACTAGACCCTTGTTTCTTACCATCGAATAATCATGATGTTGAACTCGATTTTTGACCAAAATGATGATGGCATTTATTTGTATCGAGATACCAACCACTGCCATACTGATAAAATTGACTGTTTAGTTAGATGATAATGACATCCGTGTGCCGAAATAAGATTGAACACGCTATTTGAACAAAGACTTACTGCGAATCGCAGTGAAATATTATCAAAAACAAAAGGAAGAAAGCTTAAAATAAAAGAGAGACATGAGTTTGATCTAAGCTAATTTTAGGGCAATCTGTTTAACGTACCAACTTAAACCAGCGATACAATGTCTACGAACTTGCTAACGACACAATACATGAAGTTGCTAGGTATTGTTTGTCACAGGGAATGCAGCAACAAAAGTTGATATCACCGGGCATCCGGGTTCCGGGAGGCAGCCGACGACGGAAGCGGCGAGAACCGTGATTACACAACAGTACATGGCAACAAACAATGAAAATTATTTACCATAATATTATCTAAGGGCTTTTGTATATTTCACAAAATATGGGTGCTCTGTAAGTTGTGTAGCTTCACGTTTTTATTAGATCTATCTATTTATCAGCTAGTGAAGATCTTAGTGTCAACATGGAATAATTGGCGTTAATGCCGCTGGCTCATCCGAACTGCTGTATTCGATAGGTCGATAAATGATACCATTTATAGTACACTGTTAAGATTATAAGATAAATTTATCAAAGAACTATTCAAACATAATAAGGGTTCAAATACTAAAAAAAACTTGTAAAAATCTTTACTATGTTATCTAATGAACAAATCTTGTCTAGATATTCTACTAGATATTCTAAAAAAACATTTTTTACCTAGGTTGAAAATTACAAAATTTAAAACAATGTTACATGATCTTCTATGATTTTGTAGTTCAGAAAATACTGGTAGTAAGCTAAGACGCCAAATCGATGAGATTTGCACAGCTTATCTCAAATGTATGTAAATAGTTAAAATAAATAATAAATGTTATATTTTTTTGGGAGAAATCGTGGTAATCTCAGTATGAGGGAGTTAATAATAATTCTTACAAATTAAATAAGATTTTAGTGAATTTACTTAAATAAAATATAAACTTTATATAATAAACAAATGAAACATATGATATGCAGTTCAGTTCAGAAACAGATAGCATATGAGATGCATACTCAAAACACGTAGTTTTTTTTTAAATCATTTGACCGGTCGGCGCCGCTCGATACAAGTGACCTTGCGTTCCCAACGCGCCTGCTCGCTACCGACTGGCGCCCAACGTGGTACCAAAGGATCAGCTGATTATGTCAACAATTATTTTAAGTACGGTAGTGGTTTAGTATAATAATTTTGAATGCGTTACGTCAGTTAATAAATATATCATTTCGTTTTTATGTACCAAATTTAAATAGACTTTATGATGTTATACCTAAATTCATTTACTAAATTGTCAGTTTATTATAATCAGGACACACTTGAAACTAGAAAAAATCCACATTTAACAGATTTACAACATTCATTTTATCTAATTTATAAACATGAAATACTACACTCTATGCAATCATCTGGCATTCAGATAGTTGCCTAAAATGATTATGAATGATATGACACACAGGTCCCAATAACCTCAAATAGGTCCTTAAAAATGGATATTGACAGTTGATGAGTAATCAAATAGGTGGCAGATATTTGTGACAATATAATGATCATGAATGAAAAAGTGCAGAAAAGCGGCTAATGTGGTCCATGCGTTTGCAACGAACCGAAGAGGTAGATCGGATGTCATGTATGGAGATGCGCCGACGGGAGGTATCACGGCATAGCGCACACGCGGTTTACCTCGTTGGCCAGGAGCGTGCAACTGATCGGAGAAAGAGAGAGAGGAGAGAGGGAATTGCGGGGTGCCGGGGAGGGAAGTGGGCGGCGCACTACGCTGGCGCCCAACACGGGTCTGGCTCACCCTTGTAGCGCCTCCTTCATATAATCACAGAACGATTGCTCGACATTCTCTACACCTATCGTATAAACGATATATTGGAAAACTGACACAATAACTTAATTGTTGCTACGCTGATAAATATTTTTAACAAAAATACTATATTAAGATTTTAGAAGAATTTACATATCTACATAGATATGAGTAAGTGTATGATCTCACTTCTTAGAATATTGGTTATTTCAAACAGTGACTACTAATTTCATTGTTTTTATGAAAATCAGTAAGATTCGCTGGATGTTTGTTAATGAGACATTCAAAGCAAAACTCAAGTTTAAATTTCTACGTTGTAGGTAGGTTAGATAGAAATAAGATACAATAGTTAAATAGAAATGCGCAAATTCGTTTGTGTAAAGATTATTCGAGCGATTATTTATTCGGAGTTGGTATTTCACCGAAAATACAAACTTCTACTAAAAATTACAGTCTATCATAGCCTACTGTAATAGCGAGTCTAACAGCGGCACAACGGTAGAGTTCAATCTTGCCGTAAAATTAAATAGTATCTATCTATTTATTTAAACCTACGCAGAACCTACACTCGTCGAAGAAAGTAACCAAGCACTGATTGGTTCCACAATAGAAAAATCTACCCTAAGCCTAACGGACCGTCGAATCTAAAAGGTGGTCATAGATATTTACTTACAGAACATGTTAGGGAGTAATAGCAATTTTCCGTCCCAATAAATCCAATAGTAATACGGAGTGTGTCTGACCACCCACATTACCCACTGCCCAGTATATAATAATAAAGTTCGTACTCCGTGACTAGCTTAAGCTCAAACTATCTTTATTTTTATAGTTCGGTCAGTGTTGGAACAAGTAAAAACCTACTTGTAGTCACACTTTCATAGAAGTAAAATGACGAACTGGAGTGCTAGTAATAGAGCTATGTACACGTATATTTTTTAGTTCATAAATTAATACAATATTTTTAAAACGAATTGAAAACAACATGCACCTAGCATCTTCTTAAGTAACTTAACGTACAATTTATTAAAATACAACCTACGTAAATTACCTCACGACTATAGTTTTTCTCATACATTAAACCGTCTATTCTAAGTAAGCCAAGTGTCTACTGCCTACGGTTTTCAGGAAACTGTGAACTAGGTCGCATTAATTCAGCATACTAGATGTGGGAAGCGATGCAGGTGATACATCGAATCATGTATGTGAATATGTATTATACGTGATAACCCGTAGGTAGTAAGTATAAAGTTACCTAGTCACTTATAATAACTACAAACTTATAAATTGCAAATTGGACTTACTACCTAAGTAATGACTAGGTAGTAAGAGCAATTTGCAAGTTGAAAATTGTTATGCGTTATTAGCCTACATTCGTCGAAAAACCAAAATAATGAAAGATTTACGATAAGTAAGCAAAATGGTGGCTGGGACAATAGAGGGTTTGACAAACCAACTAGACTACTAGTTGGATGGTAATGGTCTATGATACCAGGTCGCGATAGTCGGGATAATACGTAATTCAAAATAAACAGTAAAAAAGAATGTAGTACTTGAAGGAGGCTGCTATGTATGGCAGTGAGAGTTATGATGATTAGATAATGAGGAATGCAATGTAAAATACTTTCGAGATAGGCGCTGTTATAATCATAAAGTACTTATGAAATAAATAAAAAAATATTACATAAGTATGTACTCTAGGTCCGTGGTGTACCGAGGCCCACCGCGTTTTCAAAATTATTTCTGGGCGTCTAGTCGAAGCGACGCGTGACCCGAGGGCTGGTGAGTATCTGGCCCAGCGTATCAGCATTGCTATTCAGCGCGGCAATGCAGGCCGTGTCTTGGGTACGCTTCCGATTGGTACTGATTTGGATCAGTTGAACTATCTATAGATCGTTTGCAACGGTCTGTAGATAGCTCAACTGTTTCTTATGTATTTTATATGACAATGTACATTTTGTAAATACTGTATAGTCGTAAGTTGATTTTTTTTTCGTAATTTCTTAGTATAAAATTTTAAAACTTCAACTATAATATGAGATTGTAGAGTTCGCAAAATATCAATAAACAAAATTTAATTATGTTTAACAACAAATAAAACAAACAAGAACGGAAACCTCTGTATTATTAAACATTTTATACTATAACAAGGCCTTGACCTATTCAGCAGATGGCTTATAAAACTAGATTTTAGGTACCGGTTTACAAACGGAAAATGTTATCTTCCTTTTGTTAACATTATTGGTTAAACTTAGGCAGTCCTATGACCTCTGATTATTCTCACAGCATAAGTTATCCGTATGTGTTAGGTACCATAAGACCACTGTTGAATACCATAAGTAAATAATAAATAAATAAATATTCATGGACATTTCATACACCACACTCTAGTCCGAAACTAAGCAAAACTTGTACTATGGTAACTAGACTGCTGATATAATAATTATGTATATTTTTTTTTCGTAAATACATACATAGAATACATAGTAACACCCAGACACAGAACAGATATTTATATTCATCGCAAACACTTGCCCTGGATGGGAATCGAATCCACGATCCACAGCATGCAAGGCAGAGCTACTACTGAGCTGTGATGTCTGTGTAAAGTGAATGCTTACTTCCTTCACCAGACTTTATTTTATTAAGATTACCATTACATATACATACATATATATATTGTTATTAATACATAAATAAATAATGCTGGAAAATCCACACAACATCATCTAGCCCTAAGCTAAGCTGAGCTTGTGTTATGGGTACTAGAAGACTGATATACTTAATACAGTATACATAGATAGATATTTTTTATTATACATATAAACACCCAGAACACCCGAAATAAATATTTACAGATCATACAAACATTTATCCCAAGGGAATCGAATCCGCAACCTCCGATATACATATAAGATACATGTGTATATAAGCATTGAATCATGAAGAAGCTTTTGGTAGACATAATAAATAGACAAATTAGATAAGTAGCATAAGTATGCTCACTAGACCTGATGATGAAGTTGTTACTCTATTTATAATTCCAAGAGTTTTATAACATCATCATGGCTATTTTTGTTTTCAAGTATTATAACAGCATCTATTGGTGTTGAAAATCGATTAGATATATGTGTTTTTAATCAACTTTATTATTATGTATTTAAGTAGGTTACATAGTTTACTATTGTTATTACAACATAGGTAAAAAAAACATGTAAGTAAAGTAAAAATATTCATGGATTAAGTAAATATTTTAATATACGAAACCTTGATATTTTTGTAAAATTCAAAACTATTGAACTACTAGAATATCAACATTTTAGAATATTGTCAGAATTATGTAAGTATATTTAAACAATATAAAAGTGTGTATTGATCTTATATTTTTGATAATAATCTTGAGTTTGGCTTAGAAACTAGCAAATCAAACTTCTATCAATTTTACTAGGAACCTATAATTTATTGATTAGCTACCTATTTGATCATTGGTGATACAAGGTCCTATAATTGAATTAATGACATTATATAATCTAATTAGATGTGCCTTGTTCAAACCAGATTTATCTGATTATGTTTGTTATGATTCTTATCCTACTAATGTTAGAAATAATTTCAAATACAAACTATGTATCTTGATTCACTTGCTTGGAATCGATAGCTCTTAGCTATAAGACGGTCTATTAAGCATATTTTAACTTTTTTACTTTACTTTTACTGCACTGTGGTGACTGGTGAGTAAAGAGTTCTTTATATACCTAATTATGAAATATAAATAATATTGCACTTACCCGATACCTGAGTACAAATTTACAATATTCAACAGCAGATCACTAGTCTCCGAATGTTGCTATATACTTTATTCTGATAACTTTTTCTGGAAAAGTTAATAAAAGCTATTTAATTTACTATGATTTTTTTTCAACGAAAATTGGAACAAAGCTATCACACTCTTACCAACAGACTACCATGTCTATCTATAACAGAGTTAAAACACATAATAACAAACTGATAACTTATTGTGAGACAGATAACCTTCCATTTAAACTCGGATAAGGTTCCAATCTGTTTTAAATAAACAAGATTGGGTTAAATTACATATATATTTTTTATTTTAAATTTTATAGGCAAATGCAAAAAATCGGCATAAAGGCAGCTAAGCTGAAATGATGGGCCACAGTCATCACACAATGGGTGCCTGCGGATGGACGACGAAACCGAGGCAGACCAAGAAAACATAGGCGTGACGACTTGGATGCTTATAACGTAGCCTGGTGGGAAGCGGCGGCTGATAGAAAAGAATGGAGGAAAAGGGGGGAGACATTTGCCCAGCAGTAGGACAGTACAGGTGAATAAAAAAAATAGGCAAATGCTTGACTGCAACCATACCTGATGTTAAGTGATGATGCGGCCTACAGTGTAGCGCGTTTGCCTAGATAAAACCTATTCACTCTCCACCTGAAGGTGTCCTATATAGGTATCTGGAAACACAGACGCCAGCAAAGAATTCCCACCTAGGCGGTCCTCAAATTAAACGTTGAAGCAAAGCACTTTGTGTGGACAGTTGGTATGTCTACCGTGAACGGGTGTCGCGTTTCCGCACGTCTGGTGGTCCGATGATAAAATGGGGCTGGGAGAATAAACCCATAAAGTTTGATCGCACACTCTCCGAAATGTATCCGATAGAAAACCTACATATTCATACAACTGCACATAGTTTGGTTTTTATTTCAGGGTAAAGGTAAAACTTGTTATAATTATGAATTTTGAACCATAGTTTTAGTCGCGAAGACTGCCTGATATGCAATAGAGCTGCTAGTTGGTTATAATGTCTTAGATGGTAATTTGTGCTGTAAGATTCTATTTCTTGTTTGACTGTAACTAAACCAGAGGTAACAGTGAAGTTATAAGGTAGCAAGAATAATAGAATAACTATGTAATAACAAATAATGCATATCACATAAAAAGTTTCATCATTAAAAGTCAAACAGACTACTTAGTGACTCCGCCCAGTCCAAACTAGACTCATATGATTAACATTTATTAAATTAAAAATCTAGACGTGGACGCTCACAAAGGAGGCTGTGTACAGGATAAGAGTGACACAGAGAGCCATGGAGCGTGCCATGCTCGGTATTAACCTTCTAGACCGAGTTCCAAACATCGAGATCCGACGGCGGACTAAGGTACAGGATGTCGGAGTGCGAATTATGGAGCTCAAATGGAGTTGGGCAAGACACTTGGCTAGACGTGGTGACGACAGATGGAGCAAATCCTTGACAGAGTGGTGGCCAAGGACTGGCAAAAGAAGTGTCGGGCGCCCAGCGGCACGGTGGGCTGACGATATCGCCAGTACTGTGGGCCGCAGATGGATGAGAGCGGCTCAGAATCGCGCGGACTGGAAGGAGCAGAGAGAGGCCTATACCCAGCAGTGGGTCAAATCAGGCTGCGGATGATGATGATGATGATGATGAAATTAAAAATCAGTAAAAAGCAGTTACCATGAATACAATAATTCAGATTTCTTGATTGATAGCACTTTTTTTATTGGCAATAGCTACATATTCTAAGTAGTTACATACATGTTATATTAGTTGTAGAGGTAGGTAAGTACCTACATTATTCGCTGGCCGGTTTTTTTCTTTGTTGTCGACTTACCTTGTCCGTAAACAGGTTTCATGTTGCTGGTACCTACATTCCATACTAAGTTAAATTGATTTTACTTACATGATTGTTCAGGGCGAATTCTCGATGGTGAGACGTCTAATCTCAAGTCAAATATTTCGCGTGAAGACAGACGACGGCAGTGCCGCAAGTTACGACGCACTTGTAAGTATTCGTCGCACGAAACATGAGCAAGAGTAAATCAGACTGAGAAGCCTTGTTCAGACATTACGCGGAGTTGTTCTACTTTACCAAGAAATACATGTGAACCGTATATACTAGAGATAAACCGAACAATTCGTCCGTAAACTTCGTGAATAGTTATTCACTTAGAATCTACCACAAAATCTGTTTTTTTCCTAGATTCGATACGGATACGACATCTTAGCAGAGCGGATCTAAGTAATCACAAAAAAACATTTCTAATAGGGCTAAGCCTGATAAATTCACTGTTTCACTTAAATCAAAATAATACTGCAGTCTGCTTTTGTTATTTAACTGTTTTTATCTTCGCGCAAATCGCGAATACACGGTATCCAAATCTTCTACCACTTTAGGTTTTTGCGCTTCGATCTGTCACAAAACCGCTAAACCAAAACAACGAAAAACCGAAGGCAAACAGAACCTACTACCGCCATCTATTATTGATTCAGCAAACATGTTATTTAGTGTTACCAAGTAGTAATCCGACGCATACGACAACTTTTGTTAAACCTACGATAATAGTTGATAGAGTATTCGAGTACAAACTCAATTATATTAAAACCAGAATCGATTGTTTAGAACTATGATGACGATGACTATGATTCTAAATGATCCTTGTGATTTTTCTGGATAAACTTTTATTGATTTTTATTTTTATACAGAATAGGAGGTATCGTAAAGTAGTTGTTCGGGACAAAAAATCATCTATGCATTCTTCAGAGTGATGAATGCTTTCCCTATCCATTTGTCTTTTCAGCAATAATTGTACGAAATAAGTACCTACTGATTAGGTAAACTAACTACGTGACTATATTATGGACCGCACTGTGCATCCAAGCGCTCGTTAACCATGATAAGAGAAATGCCACTATTGTTTCGTTAAATCAAAAGAAGTTATTTATTGCATGTGTTTGTTAGATAAACGATTGGGCAAACGCATTAATATAAAAGCATAACATCTACACACCTATTTTTCAGTTAATAAAAACTAATCCAAGCACTAGACATGGCGTCAAAAGTATTTTTGTGTGTTGCGATTTTCTTCATAATAAGTGTAAGTAATTTTCAAACATGTTTTTTGATCCTTTTTTATTGAGTAGGTAGGTATAGTGTACAGGTTAGTAAATGCGGCACCTATTTTCAAAATAGTAATTAAGTAACAATTCTGTATTAATTTCATAAATGTGATCATTTATTATTGGATGACTAATTTAGTGTACCTGTACAAAGGTACAGAAACAAACGTAAGAATATATTCTTACGTCTGTTCCATAAATAAAATAAAGATTTAGACAGGTTTCAGTATTTTCAACCTGAAAATTAGGTAATGAAGGTAGGTATTTAGTAGAGTAGCAGGAATCTCAGTTAAAGAGATTTATCTTATTCCGAGATAATCTAAACTTTTAGTTTTGATTTTATGCTAAATTTACTTATATAAAGTAGGTATATAGGTACCATAATACGTAATTTAATAAGTATTTTTTGTTCTAGGTATGTACAATCTCCTGCCAATATGCGGGTTATAATGGTTATCAACCACCAATAGTAGTGAGCCGAAACCGCAATAACGATAGAGACTTGATTTATCCTCTGCTTCTTCTTTCCTTCCTAGGTGATGGATTTGGCGGTGGTTGCTTTTAAAATTATACTGCATCTATAATATAATTTGAAATTCATTAAGTATCTCTGTTCTCTAGATCTACAAACTCGATGAATCGATTAAATATAATCGATGTTAACGATTATATTTTTATATTTTTTACTTGAGGCAAGTAAACTAACAAGAATCTCTACCTCTACTATCAAGTTTGTCAAGCTCAAACCTGTACCAAAAGGAATGGAATGACTGACGAAGAATTATACCAGGGCTGGATTGTGCCTTATATATGTGTCCTAAATATAACATTACAATTCCTGTATTGTATGCAGATATACACATATTTTTTAGCAGCTTAACCAAGTATTTAATAAATTACAATAAACAATAGATCTAAAACCGGCATTGACCTACTAATAAGGTACAAGGACACAATTTAACTCTTAACGAATGTGATTGGTAATATTACCTACCAGTATTGAAGATTATTAGTGATTTTTGTTGATCAAAAAGTATAAGATATTTTTCAAATTTTAAAAATCTCTCTTAATTTATGTCATAAAAATAGCAAAAAAAATATTTATTTTTTTAAATTATTTAAAGACCTTCCCGAGTTATGTGTTTCTGAAAATGTTACCCACAAAAACGTCAAAAGCCTTTGGTATCAAAAACGCGCAAAACAAGTAAAAATAATTCTTATTTATTTATTATTCATTTTTCATACATTATTTTTTGGAGCGTAAGTCAAAATATTTATAACTAGCTGACCCGTGCCCACATCGTTGATTCACTTTGCAAAACGGACTACCACGTAAAAGCCTTTCTATTTTTCGGTTTTTTTATATAACCTATGACACTCAGCAATAATGTGGCTTTCTATTGGTGAAATAATTTTTAAAATCAGTTCAGTAGATCCCTTACAATTTGACAAATATACAAACACACAAACTTTACTTCGTTATAATATTAGGTATAGATTTAAGGTGTCCACAGATAATAACTTTAAGAGAACCTGATTCCAGCCCTGTGTGTGACTGATTGAAGAAGAAATGAAATCTGAAATTGATTGAATGAACTTGAATGAAGGGCCATTGTAATGTATTGGCATTTGGCGTAATTTAGAAAAAATGTTGTAAATTAAGATCTGCAGAAACATGGCTTATAAAACTGAAAACAGTTTTCTGTCTGTGTAGAGAAATGGTAATGAAATGTAGCTGCATAGTGGGAGTAGGAAAAGCGAAAAACTAATCTTATCGTATTGATTAGATTTTATCAAAATTGTGTTTAGCAGTTCTACAATAGTCCACTTTAATCGTTTGACTAACATACACCCACATTTATAATGATTCAGTGAATAAATACGAAATGTCTAATACTATTTGTAACGGCGATGACGAGACATTTCCTCTTCACGAGTGTGTGTTTACTGGAGACGTACGCAAACTGTCATCCCTGCTGAGGTTCAACGATGTGACACGGAAAGACAAGCACGGAAATACAGCGCTGCACCTGGCGGTAATGCTTGGTCGTAAAGAATGTGTGCAGCTGCTTTTGGCCCACAGTTCGCCCGTGAAGGTTAAAAATCTCGCTGGATGGTCGCCGCTGGCTGAAGCCATCAGCTATGGCGACCGCCAAACTATATCGTCACTCGTCCGTAAGCTCAAGCAACAGGCGCGAGAACAGATGGAACGCAGGAGGCCAGACCTCATCCGGGCACTCTCACAAATACAAGATTTTTACATGGAACTAAAGTGGGATTTCCATTCATGGGTCCCTTTGGTTTCAAGAATACTTCCTTCTGATGTGTGTAAAATTTACAAAGCAGGTTCTAGCATTAGATTGGACACCACTTTGGTTGATTTCAGTGATATGAAGTGGGAGAGAGGAGACATATCTTTCATATTCCAAGGTGAAAAGCCACCTAGTGAATCTCTCACAGTTCTGGACAACAAAGCTAAAGTTTACCAGAGAGTGAGGTATGAAGAAACAGAACATGAAATAGAAGATGAAGTGGATATTCTAATGTCAAGTGATATTTTGGCTGCCCAAATGTCGACAAAGGGAATATCATTTGCAAGAGCTCAGTCTGGATGGATATTTCGTGAAGATCGCAAGGAAATAGTAGCTGGATTATACAAAAGTGATATTTACACCATCACTGGCTTAGTGCTGGAATCAAGAAAGAGACGTGAACATCTATCCACAGATGACTTGCAAAAGAACAAAGCAATTATTGAGAGTTTGACTAAAGGCAATGCTCACAGTTTGGAGACAAATGGTGAACCGGTGAGACGTGCCTCACTGAACCCACCGCCTGAGAGCAGTGTCAACTGGCTCACATACATATCAGCAGCCCCGGGGCAGTACCCGGGCCTGGGTAGAGATCTTGTTTACAAAGAGTCATCTAGAAACTTCCGAGCCACATTAGCCATGAGTGATGACTTCCCCTTGAGTGTGGACATGCTACTTAATGTGCTGGAGATAATTGCTCCCTTCAAACACTTTGCCAAGTTGCGCCAGTTTGTTGCTATGAAATTACCTAAAGGTTTCCCTGTAAAAGTGGATATCCCAATCTTACCTACAGTGACAGCCAAAATAACATTTCAGAAATTTGATTTTCGTAACAATATTGAGCATGAACTGTTTGTGATCCCAGAAGACTTTGTGGAGGATCCTTTACGGTTCCCAGATTTATGACGATTTGATATTCTAACACTGTTTGAAATTAGTGAAAGGCCCATGTGGCAGTGTGAAGTGAAGCGTAACAGAGTGAAGCGGGTTGCTAAATGCAGATCCGCTGTGCGGGCCCAGCTCTCTATTGAGTTCCCCATGTTGTTTGGTCTAGGCAGCTCCTACTGCAGCCACTGCATCCTATTTGTTGAGTAACTCTATTTAGATATTATGTTGTTTTGGAGACAGTGTTAGAATGGGTTTAGTAAACAAAAAAAATCTGTAACAATGTACTTGTATTTAGAGTGAAATTATCATCCTCTCTACTGGCTTTGCCCCACCAGTGGGGGGACAGAGAATAAAATCTAAAAGTATTCCCAACTTTACTACCATGCAATCAGTGTCAATGGCAGTGGGGACAAAAACTGTATTAATGTAGTATGCTTGACAATGTGGATATAGAAATACATAAAAATAGATTTTTTATTCTTTTGTACTTTGTACCAATTCAATATTGTTTTGTTTTTTGTGTTATATTAAAACAAGTCGAAAATTGTGATGTCATAACATAATGGTAATTCAGAGTTTGTATATTGTAACTAAAGATAAATTGCTCATCTTATGAAAGAAATTTGTATTTAAAGTATGGTTTTAAATTCATATTTATTTATTTTAAAGTAAGTTTTAGAATAATTTTGTATCAATGGTACAGTTTGTAAAACTCTTTATTCCATAAAATAAAAGACTTG
Source organism: Ecliptopera silaceata (assembly GCA_932527185.1). Classification (NCBI taxonomy): domain Eukaryota; kingdom Metazoa; phylum Arthropoda; class Insecta; order Lepidoptera; family Geometridae; genus Ecliptopera; species Ecliptopera silaceata. The sequence goes on along the minus strand of OW052193.1, from coordinate 4,600,693 downwards.
AATAAACAATAAAATATCTACATAAAAACAAGAGTAGAATAAAATCAAAGGATGTTCCTATCATATATACCTATGGAGTATTCACTAACCAAGTATTTTTCATTTTATTTTATTCTACATAGTTATGTAATAATAATTTATGTTGGCCTATGTTCGGCTCTAGAAAATTTGTACCTGTATTAACAAACATTCATATCATCAAAATACATGAACAAACTGAACAATTCTTTGGTACGTAAATTAAGCTCATACACAATAAAAACATATTTATCAGTTAAAGTCCTTGTGCCTTCTGATTAGGTAATTGTAGACTGGTTTATAGAATTTGAATTAAATAAGAAAATAGGTATCACTTGTGTTTTGTTATCCTGCCTGCAAGCTGAGACTGGCTAATACAAACAAAAAATGAAAATGTTTGGACTAAGCACTTGTCTCATATCAAAAATACCTCTAAAATTAAGCGAAAATTTTGTAACACAATATTTCTGTAGCACACAAAATTGTAAAATAATCCCCATCTAAATTATAATTCGGTAGTATGGAACTGTAGTAAAGTAGCATAACAGCTTTGTAGTTAGTCACTACAAATTAGAAATTATATCAGAAAACATAGGACATTTGACAATAAACCTCACCTCACGGTTTGAATTATACTATAAGGCCGTTTGTCCACCGCCGCCGTCATCGTCACGTCACCGAGAACGAGATTATTTCGGGCCGAGTTTAGTATGGCGGCCGGGATGACGGCGCTCGGGTGACGGATGTGCGGTGGACACGCGGCTTAAGTAAATGTATGTACCGCTACTTCGGCGCCGTCATCTCGTTCTCGGTGACGTGACGGTGACGGCGGCGGTGGACAAACGGCCTAAAAGTTTTCTTGCCACTTTGTAATATGTACCTACATCCATTAGGAGACGAGGTATAAGCTGTACACACTTGATTATAAAATGTTTTAATAAAAAAATCCAAATTACCATACTTCTCTATTTTTATATGCTTCTCCTTTACCTATACTTACTTTAAAAAACAACTTTAGACTGCTCATTTCACGTAATGGATTTGAAGGAATTTCAAATAAAAAAAATCAGATTAGTACTGGATCAAAAGTTTATTTAAAATATTAATTAGTCTAACACCAATGCGTAATTCATAATGAATCCCTTTTTAACATGCATTGAAAAAATCAGTTTTTAGTAGTATTAAAAAAGCTACATGCAAATGATCTGCAGGATGTTTCAAAAAAGATTTTGCAGAAAAAGAATCTATAAAATCAGGTTTACAAACACATTCCAAAAACTGAATATCAGACTTCATCTTTTATTAAAATATACGTGAGATCAAAACATTAGGATTATAATAAGCAAAATCTGCCCGCTCCGTTTAAAAACAAGACATGCCCCATATAAGTATGCTATTTAAAGATGATTTAATCAATGAAAGAACTATTCAAAGTTTCAAATACAAACCCGAAGAACATCTATATTATTCAGTAACTCATCGGTAAGACTTGCGACGTGAAGTCATGCTCGGCGTCATCATTGGAGTCGATTGTTCAAGGCCCAGAGTCACTACACGTAAAGACACCGTCGACCGACGAGCTAGACAAAAATACATGAAGATATAGGAGGGATAAGATAGATAAACTAGTGTACAATAGTTTAACTATCTTACAAAACAATTTGTACAATAGACGGTCTTATTGCTGATAGATTGGAAGATCTCTTTCAGACAACCATAAGCATATAGATTCGCCGACTGCAGAGCATATCCCTTTGTGTCTACAATCCTGAACTAATCTCATTCATATTCTTTAGGACTAGTGAATAGTGACTCAGTATAGTGACGCTAATGATATGATATCAGGTCAGCCTACAATACGATACAGGGTGGGTCTAGTATGGTAAACACAGGGTGATCATATCTTTGACATTAAACAGTCATAAACATAAAATAAAGATTTATTCTAATACTCAAGATCATGCCTGGTAGAGATCGCTGTTAGCGATAAGGCCGCCCATTGTATTAGGTACTTGTTTTACCCATTCTCATGTGTGTTAATGTATTAGGAATAGTAATCAATAAAGAGTTTTCTATCTATTCTATAGTATAAAGTCAACCATGGGCTCAACCAGTTCTTAAAACATACGGTATTTTTAGTGAGGCCATAAATATTGCTCTAATTACCTGTTTCTGGTATGTCGTCAATCAGCTGAAACAATGAAGCGATCTATAAGGTACCGGCGTTATGTCATGTAGAACGGCATATAATTATAATAAAGTATACGCCTCTAGAATTTCAATTATAAATAGAATACAAACATAAATCTCGAACGCGTGACGCGTAATCCATACAAAATTTGCATGTCACTTTTCGAGAATCAAATCGAATACATGCTAGGAGCCCTTAGTCCGCAGACGCATTTTAAAACTCCCTACTCTCGAGCCGACAGTCGTCTCTCGGATGTCCATACATTTTTGTATGGCTATCCGAGAGACGACTGTCGGCTCGAGAGTAGGGAGTTTTAAAATGCGTCTTCGGACTCAGGGCTCTGGTTTTCAAGGCACGGAAAAAATTACGGAACCTTTTCCTTTGTAAGGTTATTATGGGTTATTATGTATTTACAAAAAAAAAGTAGTTATATAAGTATTCTATCAGTAATAGTTCCCATAGTTCAATCTTTTCTTAGTTTGGGACTAGAGCGATAATAGAACGGGTGAAATGTCCGTGAATATTTATTTATTATCTAGCTTTTATTATATTTTTTTATTATATTTATTTATTATCTAGCTTTATTATGTAAATCAAGTAGCCCGACAGACCACTCAACCAAAGCAACAATAATCTCAAATGACAATCGATCGCGATTGCTTTGATGCAGAACGCCTATAGATAAGATATTATTGTAATTAGGTACAATCAGCAATACAATAGACTGTAGAAAAACAAATAAAGTTTTTTAAACTCATGTAAATGCAACTGAAAAGCATTATAAGCAGTTTAATTGTTGAAATTGATTAGATCTCTTGCATACATTCGTCGTGTCAAGGGTTCATCCTCAAACTATTTTACTTCAGTGAGTGGCAACTTCAGATCTGTTGCAAAAGTAACGAAATAAATAAATAAAAGCTTTCAAAGCATTGTTAGACAATATTAAAATGTTTACCAATTTATGTTGCTGACTGTACGTTGCAGACAAGAGTATTTGTTGAGGAAATAACCCATATCACTTAATAAAATAAATACCTTCAAGACAGGTGGGTACTTAAGTTCAATGAGTAGGTATGCTATGTTTAAAGTAGGTATGCTAAGTATACAAGTATTCTATTACCAATATAGTTGCCACAAAATAATCTTTTTTTGATTTGCAACTATAGCGAGATGTGTAAAATGCTCGTTAATATATGGCATATTTTTTTTAAATACCCAATTACAATACATCCTTCTAATATTATAATCTAACATATAAGAAGTACACATTCAGTCCACCCAAGTTACCTTTTTTGAAGTGAAAACTTCTTTAGCGGCGCTGGGTGGGTAAAAACTTTCAAACTCGCGTCAGGGTCACGTGACGTCGAAAAAGCGTAAGATCTTATTTAATTTTTATACATTGCTCGTAAAACAAGAGACGACAAAAGAACACACTTGCGGTCACGCGACGTATGACTCAAACAATTAAATAGTGTTGTGGCGACATGACGTGACGATGACGTGGCGACATGACGTGACGTGACGATGACGTGTGTGTAAACAATTAAATAGTGTTGTGGCGACATGACGTGACGATGACGTGGCGACATGACGTGACGATGACGTGGCGACATGACGTGACGTGACGATGACGACGAAGCCAACGAAGACACAGACACATTCGCGCTTGCGCGAATGTGTCTGTGTCTTCGTTGGCTTTGTTGTTGTGTCACATTCGCGCTTGCGCGAATGTGACACAACGACATGACACAATCACAATGACACAGACACATTCGCGCTTGCGCGAATGTGTCTGTGTCAGTGTGTCTTCGTTGTCTTCGTCGTTGTGTCACATTCGCGCTTGCGCGAATGTGACACAATGACATGACACAATCACGACTGTGGTTATATTTTTGAAGTGAAAACTTAAAAGTGAAAACACAACGTTAATATTGAAGTTTTCACTTCTGCCGGCACTCCCGGAGTGCTACCATTTTTTTTTTTTTAAATAAACGTATAATATACTTTATTCACAAACAAATTTACGACTATACAGTAGGTAGTTATGTATTACAAAATGTACATTGTCAAAAATACATAAGTAACAGTTGAGCTATCTACAGACCGTTGCAAACGAAAAAAGTTATCTTGTGTACATAATGATGATAATAAAAATACTGAATACTGAAGTTATAAACAAAACTCACAGCATTTTCCTGAACTTTAGGCGCCAGACTTCTTCTAAAAGCAGCAAGTCTTTTAGTATACCCGCTGGCAACACTGACGCCGCTTCGCACAGACTCCGAAGAACTCGAGAATACGGTCTCTGAAACAATTCAGCACATCAACATGTAAAAGACATGAGCATTATATCGCCTAATAGTAATAGGCATGATTTCAGAACTCTCAGGCGTTTATTGGACCTAATAGTTAAAGCTGTTCAGGTGCTGAGATTTTAAGTGATAAAATTGTACGTCCTAATGAGTTTTCACAGTAAAATCACCTGACGTTACTACAGTAGTTACGTAAATACGCAGAATAGAAGGGAGCGTGAATAAAAATGACAATCGTAAACGTAACGTATTTGAGACACACTGCGCGCTAACGCTGCTACGTTCGATAGTAAAGCTGATGTTGATAAGGAAAGGTTGCATAACACCAAGATCAGTTTTACAAAAATACAATAAGAACATTATACTACACCTACCATCAACGTCAGTAGTTCCCACTTCCTTTGGCTGTGTGAAAGTAGACTCTGCCACGATCCTAGGAAAAAAATCAACTCAATTTGTTATCACGGTTCATGAGATACAGCCTGGTGACAAACATACCTACAGACGAATAGCGAAGTTTTAGTAATAGAGTCTCTTTGTACCCTTTGGGTAAGGTACTTATTTACTACCTATATGTCCCTTTGGTTACGGAACCCTAAAAATGTATTGCAGCGCATCCACTCTCTCTTCCGACGAGTGTATAAATATTCCTGCATTGTAACGGCCGGTTTCTCGAACGATGATCAACGAAAAAATCAAATAATTACTATGTGTCAAACTCGGATCAATCGTGATTTGGGTTTCCAGAAACCGGCCTTAAGGGCTATATTTCACCGGGACGCCATGGCGGCGCAACCAGTCGCCGACACCAACAAAATGTACGCTAGGTTGCGCGACCAAACGGACACCAGGTGAGTAACTCTCTATAGAGCTGTATACATTTTGTTGGTGTCGGCGACTGGTTGCGCCGCCATGGCGTCCCGGTGAAATATAGCCCTAACGGCCGGTTTCTCGAACGATGATCAACGAATAAATCAAATAATTACTATGTGTCAAACTCGGATCAATCGTGATTTGGGTTTCCAGAAACCGGCCGTAAGTGTTTGATTTTGATGATATGTATGCTCACTTCTGTATAAACAACTGCAGTCTGCGCTGATGTCGCGATAGATGGCGCTGTATGTCGGTGGACGCGACCAGCGCGGCGAAGTGCGCATGCGTCGCCGGCGAGCACGCGCACAACTCGGCGAGCGAGTGCAACGAGTTGTTGGCCGCCTCGGCGTAATCTCGGACCCATATAGCCATCTACACAAACAAAACAACGTAACATTACAAAAAGTTAAAAGTCAAGTCAAAATTACTTTATTCAGTAAAATCACAAGGATCATTTAGAATCGTCTTACATACTAGGTGATTCTAGGTGCCAGTTCCACGCGACCAGAGCCTAGAAGCACGGGCAAGAAACTTACGGCCTGGTTTCTACCGTTTTTTTATATGATCCTTCTTACAAAGAATTACTATTAATTACATGTATTATAGATAAATATTTTTATTGACAGGAGTCACAGCTCAGTTGGTAGTAGCTCTGCCTTCCATGCTGTGGATCGTGGGTTCGATTCCCGCCCAGAGCAAATGTTTGTGTGATGAACATAAATTTTTGTTCTGTGTCTGGGTGTTTCTATGTATATATATTTACAAAAAAAATTATATAAGTATCAATCAGCAGTCCAGTTCCCATAGTACAAGCTTTGCTTAGTTTAGGACTAGAGTGTGATGTGTGAAATGTCCCTGAATATTCATAAATTCTTTATTATATCTACACATTATTTATTTATAATATTTATGTAGCTTGCCTGAAATATGCGCCAATCATCAACACCTTCGACTAGTTTCTGTGCGCGTTTAGCGTTATGTTTAACAACGTCGCGTGCGTTCTGCAGACGGCTTTCTTGACGCGCCATCCTTTCACGAGCACCTTCTAGTTCAGTCTCTGTCTCTGATCTGTTAAAAATTATAACAGATCAGAACATTTTGATTAAAAGAATAAGATAGATGAAAGTTACTACATATTATCTATTATAAGTCATAATAATAGTAACTTTTCATCTGTTATATCTAGTGATCAAAATGTTATATAAAAAACAAGTCAATACACACACAGGCCTATCTAATGTGAAGTGTTTGGCTCTGCAATAACAAATAGGCCAGTCAAAATAGATATTAAACCTTGTCTCACATCAAATTTGAAATTTACAGGCACATAAAAATACTACTAGATACAATAAAATCTTGAAAAACCGAACAGATCCCGTTTATTAAAGTTCGCAAAATAAGTTTTTTTGGATTTTTGGCCAAACGGTTAATTTACAAGAAAATGGCAAAATTCTTTTTGCACCCCTTAGGAACCCCACTGGTTTGGGTTGTACCGAGTGGTGACCATCCATTTCGGTTTATGATTTGTTAAATATTTTGTACTCCATTATATTCTAACGGTCCATCTTACAAAAAGTTAGCGCAGACTTCACGTCTTAATTACCATACGTAATGTTGACATAATATCAACGCTAACTTTTTTAAGATAGGGGGTAAATTTTTATAATACTAACTCTCTAGCAGTAAGCTGCTTGCACTTGTCAATGAGCATGGTAAGACGGGAGCCGACGTCTGCGACCGATTGCTCGAAAGAGGCGATTGCAGAGTACACACTCTTTAGAGAATCTCGCAGTACGTAGTATTGTTCAGTTAGAGTATTCAGCTCTTCGATTTCTGGCGCTGGAAGGTAAAAGTTCTAATTGTTATCATCATCATTTCCATTGCACCCACTGCTGAGTACAGGCCTCCACTTTATTATGCCATTCTGTCCGGTTCCTTGCGACTCTCATCCATTGATTGGATTTTATTCCCGGCTCGTTCCGTAATGTCTTTGGACCATCGGTCTGGTGGTCTGCCTCTTAGTCTACGAGACTTACGGTCGGTTTCCGGTTAAAACAATTTGTTTAAGGGTGTTATGCTCAGAATTTAAATAATATCTTACAAAGCACTGAAGACTGAGCTCTGCTAATTTAAAAGACGCCTGTCTGGTTCATATACAACATTATTTTTATTCTTGTCAATTGTTATCCATTACATTTCTATAGTCATACCTAACCGGAATAAGTCTAACATTTCTTGCTAAAATTAACCTAGTTATTAATAACATAAAACGATTAATCACATACAAAATGGTATTGTAAACGAATTAATTACATACAAAGTGACGAGCGTGACATACTTTTGTAAGCACTTGTAAGTAAATACAGGTGGTTCTGATAATCGTGTCAGCGCAACAAAACGTGTGATTCACAAGATTTCTTTGTCGAACATGCTTACATGCTTAGAGATTACTAAACACCTCGCATTGTTATAAATTGCTACATCAGCAGATTAAGTTGACATTCACCTACTTCTGCTGCTAGGGAATGATGTGACGGTGCAATAATATTTAGATGAGACTTTATATTCTCGAGTCTCAGAGGGATGTATTATAGACACAAGAGAATTGACATCTCCTCGAGTCTCAGAGGCATGGATGCAGTGTAATGCTTCACAGGGCACATCTCTAATTGACAGTCGTACATGTGCTGGTCATAAATAAATGCAAACCCAATGCACTCAAATCAATTCAAATGAAAATGTATTCAATAATATCATACGAATCACTTTGAAACATCTTACATATTAGGTGATTCTGGGTGTCTTTGAAAGGAGTTTTCGTTTTATTATTTTTTTTAATTAGCCGATCGGCAATTGAAAAATATCCCTTTGTTACAGAAGCATACACGTTGCCCTTTAAAAGATTTATTTACTTGATATCGTGGTGGGATCAGCGAGTTCATCCTTATTTCTGGTGGCACTAACATAGCGAACAAATTAGAATGATAAATACGGTATATTAAAATAGTGTTATTAGTGGATAACTCACTGTCATCCTGTAGAGGTGATATTTGGTGCATGAAGTGCGTATGCGCAGCTTGCACGACTCGCATGGTCGCCTCGAGCGCCGACACGTCTCGCTCGCGGCGCCCGATGTCTGCATCCAGGGCGGCGCCGCGGGTTCGAAGCTCGGCGCGTTCTGACGCGAACTATTCCACAAAAGCTATTTCACAAAGAGCCGTTTAAACTTGAAGAGATAGGAGTAGTATCTCCAACGAAAAGGCTTCCGTTTTCGTCTTCCACGCCGAGCGACCTTTGGCTCGGGGTCCGAGGACCGATGAATAGTAATCGGTTCTAATACTTATGTTCAAACTTCGTGATAACTTCGTTTGCGCGATCTAGAATTTGTCGCCATCTGTTAGTTTGTTGCGTATTTGAGTATTTTAGCCATACAACTTAGAACTTAAATTTACAAATTTATTAGTTACATTACATTTACAATATATGTACCTTGATCTTGAAGAAAGTAACAGAAAGCTGCTGTCCAGAATCATCCTTCCCCAATGATCCAATAAATATTTCGTATCTGTAAAAACAAATATCATGCAAAGCATCAAATATCTTGATGGGAATCGAACCCACAATTGAGCTTTGACTCCTGTTGGCATAAACTTTGCTTTGACACAGAACATTACAACATTTAGAATGTTAAAAACTTTATAATTTTGAACATATTTAAGTAAATAACAGATTTTGGTACCGCTATTGCTTTGGTTTCAAAAAATATAAACCAAATGTTTGAAATATCTTCATAAATTAAGTTAAAAACGTTCGTCTCCAAAGCACAGGGTTAGGCCCCATATCTAATAGAATAAAAAACCATGGTTTTGATAAAGTTCTTATTAGTAAAAGACATAATGCAGACCTCTTTTTGAGCTGATCTATTCTTTGCTCGCGCTCTCGGATCTCGCTTCGCAACTTGCCGCAGTCTTCGAATAGGGATCTCTTCTGAACGCTAAACATATCGCGACGGGCTGTTATCTCCACTAGACGCTCGTTCATTGCCTGTTACAAAAATTGTAACTCGATTATGGCCAGTCCTGGCAATAAAATGGCTGCTTATAGTTATCAAACTTCAAATTATGAGGTTCTCAGTTCAACTGTAAGGATTTTTGTATGCATTGTGAACCGATTTTATGTTCGGATATACATACATACATATACATATATATAAATAAATATTCACGGACAATTCACACATCACACTCTACTCCCAAACTAAGCAAAGCTTGGGAACTAGATTGCTGATAGAGTACAAAAATACTTTTTTTTGTAAATACATACAAAGAATACATAGTAACACCAATACATAAGAATATAAATTTTATTAAGATCCGACAAACACGTACTTTTTGAGTAATCTTTAAAAATGTGTTAAAAAATAAAGCCGGTCTTGTTTATTGTTAAAATAATCATTTATTAATTGTCGGTTTTTAACTTAAGTTTTTATGATAGATACTACTACTGTTTAATATTCACTGGACGAGTATTTTGAGGACAAATGTTGACATTTTTTAATTTTATGAAGTACATAATAAATCGGTCCGCTCTTTTCCAACCTGTTGCAATACCCTAATTGTTGTACATTATGTAATTGTGCACCTGACATTGTCCTAAGATCGGACAATATTTAACATACATAATGATGATAATGAATAAATGAATAGTTTTTGAATAGTTTGTGGTAAATTCTAATTAATAATTAATATGACTATATATTCTAATATTTGCACGACCGACTAATCGAATACAGTGAAACTTATTTAATCATTTATGTACCTATCCTCTACCTGTATTCGAGCAAATAAATATTTCATTCATTCATTTTGACGTGACAACGTCTTATAATTCGATAGAGCCGGCTGCACGCACGAAAAACCATGACTCATGAGGCGTTCTGAGGCGTTCCATGAAGTGCAAGCGATAGCGCGGAACGAGCGACAAAGAAGCACAATCGGCCTTTGCGTTTGTTGTCACGTTCAACTATCGTCAGTAAACCGACTTTACAGACAACCATTTTTTTAAAATAGACTTACCGCGTCAAGTTGCAGTTGTTGTTTATGAAGTGTGAATGCTGTATCGTCAAGTCCTGCTAGCGCCCTGGCCGCGTGGGCCACTCGGAGCCGCATCAGGGCTTCCTCAACGCGGGACTTCCGCCAGATGTCTTTGGACGCACGGAGGTCTTTGTCGCCACCTTCTACGTTCAACATTGAACTCTTGAGACGACTTTGCTGTAGGTATATTGTTATAGTTTATTAGTAGAATTAGTACTGATATATTAATATGTGCTATAAAAAGAAAAAGAAGTATTTGGATTGTGTGAAAGAGGATATGAATGTGAAAGGAGTGGACTCAGATTTGACGAATGATAGGAAGAAGTGAAAGAAAATGATATGTTGTGCCGACCCCACTTAACGTGGGATAAAGGGCAGGAGGATGATGATATGAATATATGCTATTGTGTCAACGTTCTTTTTTTTATTTTCTTCTCTCTAAATATGGGATAATAAGTAAATTATTGATAAAAGCAAAACATAAAAGAAATAGTCATGATGACTGTTACTAAAATGGTAAAAACCCACCCTTTTTAAAAAAGCATCCTGTATAGATTTTATTATTTACCTACTTAGTCACCTCTGACTAAGTAGGTAAATCATAAAATCTAGGTGCTATCCCTATACACACAGCGTTCTGATAATAAACTGTACCAGTTTGGTGTGGTCTGCAATCTGCGCTTCAAGTTCCCTGGCCAGTCTTCGCATATCGTCATGGAGCCGTGCCGAATGACGCTCGAGTAACGCTAATCTGGCCGCGTGGCGGGCACAAACCTCCTTCAACCTACCAAGTGGTAAATAAATATTTATTTAGAAAACAAACAGAACATATATAAATAAATAAATAATGCTGACAATCCACACAACATCATCTAGCCCCAAGCTAAGCAGAGCTTGTGTTATGGGTACTAGAAGACTGACATACTTAATACAATATAATACATAGATAGATATTTTTTATTATACATATAATACCCAGAACACCCGGAATAAATATTTGCAGAACATACAAACATTTATCCCGAGGCGGGAATCGAACCCGCAATCATCCGCGTCGCAGGCGGACCATCGCCCACCGCGCCACATCGGTCGTCAAAATATCGGTCGATATAATTAATTGACAAAAACTAATTACTAAAGCATAGTATAAAAAAGTTTCCACTTATAATTAGATACACGTAAAAAGCGGAATGGAAAAATATCCATGATACACAACAAAGATTTTAATATCGCAAAAGTTATTGAGATAAGCATGATTCGAACTTGCAACCTTCTCATAAAGGGTTATTAAAATCAAGTCAACCTAGTATTTTAATGTTTGCATTCGGAAACGTATACTTGCTATTTCTATCTCATATCTCTACCTAGGTTTAGCGCAATAATGCTTGGACTAAGGTTATATTCCCCTTATTAACTGTATGTAAAAATGATTATATTTTGCTTGCGCATATATTTTATACCTATTCTCACGCTCGACTAATTCTGCAGAACATTCACGTTCAGCCTGAGCGCCTTCCATATGCGATACTTGAGCCCCAATCGTCTCAACTTGGTAGCACTACAATAAAAAACAAACAAGTGAATGAGATAGATATATACAAAGTTACACGAAAAAAAGAGATAGCATTACGAGTTTGTTTTGTTCTTTCGGTAGTGAAATGTTCTTACGTAGTATCGTAACATACAAAAAGAATACGCAAGAAAGAGATGGACATACACAGGGTAATAAGTGCGAAAGAGAGAACAATACACCTTCAATTGTTTTCTTTTTTCAAATGAGGTACTAAATCATTGTTTTCATCAGAATTGACCAACGGCAGACAATTGAGCGAGATAGATATACACGTAGTTGCTAAGTGGAAGTGAGAGGGATATTGCTTTTAATGAATGAAGGAGGCACTTACAATAGAATAAAGAGATTCTTTTTGGCTCTGCAGGTTACGTTGGATACCGCGCTGTTTACTATCCAGTTTACTCATTATTGCTTTAGAAGCTGTAACAAAATTTCAATAGTAGACTTCTGGTATCTATGAATTACAGAAATTTTAGCGTTTTTCCGTCTATTCGAATTAGTTTTTTTTTATATAATCATGCTTTATGTCTCTGGACGGTTAATAAAAGTATAATAATAACAATTAATGCTGGACAATCCACACAACATCATCTAGCCCCAAGCAATAAAACAAGTACTTATGTTAGTTTAATAGAGAGAGGCTTGCGTCTATACATATATATTTAACAATAGTTTACTAACTAGTTATCTTTACTATATATAATGAATATAATATAATAATTAATAGTTTATACCTTTTAACTGCATATGGTACAGTTTTTCCTCGTTCTTGAGAGTGAGTAGTTTCTGCTGTTCCACGAACGAGCAATGCATTGCTCTCTGCTGGTTTACTGTCAACTGAGTAGCGTAGCGCTCTTCTTCCTGTAAAATGATTAAGAAGAAACATAGAAAGTCAAGTGAGGGTAGTTTTTTGACAGGTGTCACACCCCGGTGTGTAGTGACACAGCTTTATGTAGCCAAGAAACATAATATCCTAACTGAATGGTCTTGGGTTCGATTTTTTTAAGAACAAACATTTGTGTATGGCTAAGAGTGATGTTTGTTCTATGCCTGGGTGTGACATGTATTCCATGAATGTCAGAAATAAACTAAAATTAAAGTATTTTATCAGCAATCTAGTCCCCATATTACAAGATTTGCTTTTGCAATATATAGCAATGTGTAAAAAGTTTATAAATACATATTTATTCACTTCTCATCGGTTCAACAATCCAGTGCAATTCAGCACTGTGTCAGAAATACGTACATTCAGGATGTCTTCCAACTCCTTGGCTCGTTTCTCCGATGATTTGGACTTGTCCAGGGAATCTGTCAGCTTCTCTTTGAGATCTTTAAGCTGCAATTAAAAATGCTGGTGTTTAAAATATTGATATTAGACTGCACAGAAAAAGTATGACTTTAAGTTGTCTATTCGTTTGTCTAACCCCCTCTAAATAAATAAATGATAAATGATATTTATTGTTTGTAGAAACTAGGTAGTTACATTGGTCTTAATTTAATTTTCATATCTCTAGTTCAACCTGAGGCTTACAAACGTCATGCACAGATAATAATAATAATGAATTTAATATACAATAAAAATGATTTCAAATTAATAATGTCAAGAAAATATATGTCCAATGAAAAAAAAAAAAAAAAAAAAAAAAATCAAAGGCCCTAGTTTTATATTTATTAGAATATGTCATTTAAAAATTCGTCAATTGAATAGTATGCCTTTTCTTCCAATAACTTAGACAGTAACCTCTGACTACAATCTAATCAAAAGAAGCCGCCATTATTAAATCCCGATAAAATAACATTATTATTTTTTTAAATCATTTACAGTCCCGTTTCTCTAACAATATTGTAACCTAACAATATAAAACCAGTAGACCGAATTTGTCTGTATATAAATATAAGAAGCACTCGATAAAAAGCTGATATGATCATGATATATTGTATGCATGTTACCTTAGTAATAACAGCTTGTAGCGCAGTGTCTTTACGATGTTGATCTTCCATTATCTGTCGATTCTCCATATGAAGTTTTTCTAGGACGACGCGCAAACTACCCAGTTCACGTTGAAAGCCTTGCATCTGGTAAAAACAATTGAATGGTTTTAGTTTAGGACACAACTAGTGGCAGGAAAAGTAAGTAACAAGTTAACAACATGACTTAATAATTTGACATGAATATCTAGCCAAAAATATTTGATCAGCCACAGAAACGGTGTTAAGATGGATACAATGTCAGATATAACTTATAGGAACAAAACCTCAGATACAGTTCAATTCTAAAGCAATGTTTTTATGAACTTGAGGGTCGGTAAGTCCATGTTATTTTTATAGGTAGATACATGAGCTTGTGTGTAACCATTACCATCATCATCATCAAAAACCTGTATCAGTCCACCGCTGGACGTAGTTCAATCTCAAGACGCGCCACTAAGCCCGGTCTTCGGCTCTTCTCGTCCAGTGTTTGCCAGCTACACTCCGCAGATCGACACTTCATCTCGGAGCTACGCTTCCCTAAATGTGGTCTCCACTCGAGTATCAGTTTGCTCCAACGATATTTGATTGTCTGAACAGTACCTCACTATCCAAAGCTGTGTTCTGTTCAATCAGAGCCTGATACGCAAGCCTTGTCTGACTGAGCTGAACGGAAAGACTCATATTCTGACGTTCAGCTTCAAGGTTGTTCCCACGTTGTTGATCGCAGAACGCTTGCTGTTCACGACACTGGTCTGCTAGGTTGTTGGACTCCGTTTCTAGGACTGCGTAATCCTGAATAAATACTTTTAGTTTAATAATAAGATAAGACAATAGAGATAAGATAAGAGAAAAAAATATTTGCAAACACAGCTAATAATAATTATAGATAGATATTTCACACATCGCGCATTAGTTTGTGACAAACTAAACAAATCTTGTACTTACTATGTGAACTATATTACTGATAGAATAGACTTATTTTCTGCCATCGCACAAATTTTGTTCTTGGTGGGAATAGAACCCATAATCTACGGTATAGAAGGCTGATTGTATACCAACAGAGCTATGCGGCCTGTATAATAATTAAAGTCATTACAGGTAAACTAATGCTATTTTGTGGATTATTGAAACTACTAATATAAGTAAAAATCACTTTAGGATTTTTAGCGAAGTTTTATCACGTCGTGAAGCAGTTCCCTAAGAATGAGCAAATAAATACATACTTCTCTTATATGTCTGATATCGTTATCGCGCTGTCTCAAGTTTTCCACTGCACTTGTCCACATGGTCATCATCTGTTTTCGCTGTTCCATACCTTCCATGACCTGAAAATAATAATAATACACAGAATAATACATAGATGTACTTACATACATAATTAATATAATCAATACTGAGTATGAATTAAATTGGTGCCTTTAAATTCTATGCCAGATCATTCAATTAAAATTATTAATAAGTCTTGATAAAATAATATTTAAATATTAGTTCAGATATCATAATAGTACCTTTAATTTTCGTATCTAATTTCATCACACATCACACTCTGTTTTAAAGTAAGTGGCATGTGGTATTGAAAAATGTTGATAGACTCTCTGTGAGGGATGGTTACCAGATATTGAAATAGTCTTATTTCCACTTTGTGTGATTATGAGGGATGGTGTAAGAGTTACCTGTACTGAGATGCGTTCACAGGCCCTCTCTTCGGCACTCAAATTGGATACAAGCTGATTGAGGCGCTCTTGCATGCGATCATGTTCCACTTTCAGCTTCTGTCTCTTTGTTTCAAGAGCCTAAAAAAGAAAAAACTGTGTTACAAATTATTCCCAAACTTACATCCATCTTTACTAAAACTAATCTTTATCAGACATGATGGATACCTAGGAAGTGTAAGGCTTCTATCAAATCATTTCTTAGCTCCAGAATGTTCTCCAGTCATGTGAAGACCCGAGTTCACTAAATTTCCATACATGAGCTTTTGTGATGGTATCATGAGTTCTCAAAGCAGGTAAGTAAATAAAATCGAGATTAAAATAGTACTAATAGTATCTCTCATTTCTTAATACTTACATATTAAACTCTCTTTTTTTAAGGTACTTCTATATAATTAGTGTTAGATTTTGAGGAAATCTTGATGGTAAATTACTGATAGACCAAAAAACAAGGTGCTCGCTCGCTATATTGTATGTAAATCTAACCACATTAAAACAGAGGTAGCTATTAATATGCTGATGTGTAAAGTTACCTACCTTGGCTCTAGACAGATCTTGTTTAGTGAATTGCTCGATAGCGGTAATATCGCCTGCGCTTCTTTCTAATGCTGCCCGCCATTCTTGTAATGCTCCACGTTCACCACAAACTTCGCTTTTGAGTGTATCAGCCTTCTTCAGAAGACGAGCAATGCTTACTAAAAAAATATTATAAATATAATGTTTAAAAGTTGATATTACTGCAGTGGGTTTTGATATCATGTTCTCTTTGAAAATTGTTTGTATTCGGTTTAAAGAATTTTATTTCTCATTAAGACAAATCATCACCATCATTCAATTAGGTAAATAAAAATATGGGCATTTTACACATTTTCACATATAATTGCAAATTACAAATATTGTTTAGAATAAATTTAGAATACTGCAACTGCAACAGATTGAATCAAATCAAAGAGTTAAAAAGTATCTGTTTTTCTAGTTCAATATACTTTTGCACATTTCTAAATGCCATCTGATTGCTAATGAAACAGGCAACAGAAGATGCCCTTAATCTGTACTGTTTAAATACATTTTTTAATTTAGTTAAGTTAACACTTGCATTGGAGCCTGTCTGTTCGGGAGGCAATGTCCTTGCTCTCTTTTAAGCTTTCAACAATGTCTCGGTCAAGTCTATCCGCTTCATTACAAGACAGTTGCTTGAGTTTAACTTCTTGTTCCATCTGCTGCTTGTGAGCAAAGAGCAGACGCTGTAATTAAATGAAAAAGGTTTTATTCAACTGCTCTTACCATGTATTCCTGTATAACTATAAAATGAGGTTCTTTTCAAGTTTCATAAAAACTTTTTGGAATACAATAAACTTTAGAATGTCTTACAGTGTTCTCTTGATATTCAGTGTGAACATGATCCTTGTATTTGTTGAGATCATCACGTTTCTGGTTCTGCAGTATAAGAGATTCTTTGAGTTTTTGAATCTCATTTTGTCTGAAATGTATAATTAGAATTAGACTTAGTTATCAATACAGTAACCTTGTTAGATCATTTATAATAGATTATGGTCTAACCTGTTACTTTGTAAAAAGGTGCCTACAGACATAGGTACTTGCTCATTCAACTTATTTGGGCCTTGCAACATGGCAGAATGTCTAATTTAGTTAAGTTACACATTTGGTAGGTTAATGGAATCATCTCTAGCCACAATTGTGGTATCTTCTCACCGGGCTAGAATACTTTGTTCCATAAAATGTAATTCTGATTACAGTGCCATGCCACCAAAACACCGGCGGTATGGTTGAAGTCAAATAACACAAATCAAACCTGTTAATAAGTAGCGTTTCCAGGTCTTGGTTTTGAGGATCAGCTAATGGAATTCTGGTGCCTTGGTTCCATCCCAACTGCTCTAGTAACTGAGCCATGTAGCCAGGAGGTTTCGTAACTTCAGACATGACTGCAAGACTCTCTTTGCTAAACTTTAGTAAAATTAGGTAAAATAATACATGAAAAATCCATAGAAGCCACAGAAAAGCTTTGATAAATCGATAAGTAGCTATGTAGCTATGCAACAAGTTTGTTTAGTCACGTAAGTCAATCAGAATCACATCAAATCGAAGTTTTCTTTCACGATCACCAAGTTTCATTCAAATTCAAATCCTAATCAAAATAAACAAATACAACAAAACAAATGAATGTTAGTTGACTGACATTGACGTTGATGGACAAGAACTGGTGTGAAGTTCACGGCATTTTCATCGAATGTGAAAAAAGGTAAAAAAAAAAAGCAAATGTTAAATGATACAGGATGTTACATTACAAAATATTGGCTGGTTCGTAATATTCCAATAACTAACAACTTTTTAGTGTTAAATTTGAAGTATTAAAGTTTTTGTACGCATGCATCATGAATAGTTGAAGCCCCCATTGACCTGTAATAATTTTGCGTTTTATTTTAAAGCAAAACATACGGTCTAAACAATTTAAGATAGCAAAGTTCTTGTAAAATCCATTCATTTTACATTCTAATATACATTGGGTAGATATCAATAGAGCCGTTTTCAAGCAAAGAATTTTCATAAATTCTAAACTCTAGTTTCAAAAAACATTCGTTTAAAACGATTTATTACACAATAAAAAAATAAATCTGAAGCTAAGCTACACAGTTTGAAGTAAAACCTAAACCATACCACCTTACCACCTTGCCTTACATTGTGGTCATTAATATTTTGTACACATTAAAATGCAAATTGGTGGTTTTTTACTAACTGATATGGTATTTAAGTGTTGCATACTATTTTTATTGTTGAAAAGAGTAAGTACCTACGGTGAATGAAATAATTTCAGACAAAATCTTGAAATGCCGCCAAAACATATGAACCATACCTATAACCATCTAAAAATAAATCTGTGCGAAGCAGTTTCGTGCTTTCGTGTCGTTCCTAATAACTACAGTAGTTTTGTGATATTTAATCGATAATGAGTGGTGATGCAGCATCTTTACCATGCCCCATATGTTCTCATTTGGGTGCATTTGAATCTGCAGAGTGCTTAAGAGACAGATTGATTCATGTTTCAACCAACAAAATATTATGTCCAGTGTGCCAAGAAGAAATTTGTGGATTGGATAAATTAACTATTCACTTATTTAGTCACGTCAAACTTTTGACTACAAGAAACCAAAAAGCTGATGATAATAAATCTACTGAGAAAAAAGGTAAATTTAAAACTGAAAACGAGGCACTTGTCCAACACAAAAAACCAAGATCAGCTGCTAAAAATAGACCGTCGTCCTCGATAAGCGCACCTGTGAAATATGTTAAGATTTACCCCAAGCTTCCTGTAATATCGCTGAATACAGTGCCTATCATCGATATATCTCATAGATCATCAGAAGAGAGTATCCAGAATGGTGAAAATAAAATTATTAAAACAGAAACTCTAGTTGCACAAAACAACACAACATGCAACACGTGTGGCTTGCAATTCGTTGATGAAAATATATTAAAAATGCATAAATGTTTAATTCATAATATTGATGATATATCCAGTGGAAGTTTTACACGATATAACTGTCATTTATGTCCCAAAAGTTTTAAAATGAGAGGGTCTTTGATGGTTCACTTGAGAGTAGCACACTACGGGTTTTTAACTGAAAATAACAACACTGATTCCCAAACAACAAACGAAGGCAAAAAAACGGATCAATTTCAGAAACATTTTGAGAGAAACGATAATAAACAGTGGCAGTGTGAAGTATGTAAGAAATACTTTACAACAAAATATTTCTTGAAGAAACATAAACGACTCCATACAGGTTAAATTAATACATTGGTGTTTTTTGTTGAGGTAATTTGTACTAACAGAATAATAGAAAAATTCAAAAATATAGTTAAGCATCTTCATCTATCATCAATTCTTTCATTTCAGCTAAGCCTCGCAAACGTCGCTTTGATTGACCTACTTAAATAAACTCATTTATTAATATCACATTTTGTATTAGAAGCTTCAAGTCAGCTAAGTTGGTTTATTTTATGCAGCATTTTTACTCATAACAATTAAATTAACTTTAATAATGCACAGTTTTAAATTGATTTTTCTTCAGGTGAAACCCCTTATGCGTGTGCGCAGTGTAACAAGACATTTACGTTTCAACAGTCCTATCATAAGCATCTTCTCTATCACAATGATGAGAAACCACACACATGTAGTTTCTGTGGCAGAGCTTTTAAGGAACTATCTACATTACATAATCATCAAAGAATACACACCGGGGAAAAACCCTTTGCCTGTGAAACATGTGGTAAGTACTTAATACAGTAGAACCTCGATAACTCAAACCTTACTTAAAAACCTCTATAACATCAAAAAATTATGTGTTCCCTTCCCATCAGAGCCCAACAAACCTCGGTAACTTAAAAACCTCTATAACATCAAAAAAATAATGTGTTCCCTTCCCATCAGAGCCCAAAACCTACACCCTTGATAACTTAAGTATGTCGTGTTTCCCTTGGACTTTAACTTATTGAGGTTCTACATGAAGAATCATTTTTTTTATTAATTACTTTAATTAGGCACGGGTCAGCCGTGCCCACTTCGTTGGGCATAATTCCGTTTTTACTCCGGCAAAACGGACTTCCACGTAAAAGCCTTTTTATTTTTCGGTTTTTTATATAACGTATGACACTCAACAATAATGTGGCTTTCTATTGGTGAAAGATTTTTGAAAAAGGTTCAGTAGATCCCGAGATTACCATACAATTTTACAAATATACAAACACACAAACTTTACTTCTTTATAATATTAGAAGAAGAAGATAGAAGATAGATCTAGAGATGTTTAATGTTTTATGCTTGCAGGTAAATGTTTCCGACAAAGGGTCTCATACTTAGTACATAGACGGATACATACAGGTGTAATGCCTTACAAATGCACAGCATGCGATAAAAGCTTTAGATACAAAGTAAGTAAAGCATTTTTTGTGCCTAAAAATGAACTTTGATTTACTATGGCAAAACTATGTATCAAAACTTATTTAATTGCAGGTATCACAACGAACACATAAATGCCAAGCACAACCCCCAGGTACAGTTGTGCGACAAACTGGAGATCTAGTCGAAAAATTAAAAAAGAAACATATAGATAGTGAAAATATAAATAATCAACAAAATATTGATGAACATCAAAACCAATTCATAGAAATATCTGAAGCAAATGCAGAGTTAGCTCGTACAGGGGCCAAATTATCTCTAGAAGATATGGAAACGGACAACTTTAGAATTTTTGCTGAAAATTTTGATAATGAGACAGAGTTTCATGGTTCTAATGTAATACAAAGCCAAACACTGAACCATAAATCTAATCTGATATTTGGTACAAATATTGAAGAGCTTATTAACTCGAATCCCGCTGATGATACAAGTGTTCCTTCACCATCAGATATTTTGAGAAACCTTTGCTTGTCAAAAGATGATGATATTCGTTTGGGTGATGTTAATGGTAGAGATATAATGAAAGATTTTGGTGACTATTTATGATAACTGTATCGTATAAAATTAATAAAAACGATTATTAAAATTACTACGTATGTGCTATGGATTTGAAACGATTATAATCAATCCGGTAGGAAATTTTACCATTCAATGTTTTTTTATTAATTATATATAATGGTTGTTCCCATACAACCGCTTAGATAACCGTTAAAAATTTAAAAACCTATAACAAAAACCTTATTTACACAGAGAAGCTTTAAGTAGACCAACACAAGTAACATTATGATAGCTCATCAGGAATATCAGTCGGATCATTGCAATGTTAATTAGCAATGCTAGAAGCAAAGCAACATAACTAAACGAACGAACTTTGATTTTGTTTTATGATATGATAAATAATTTAAAATAGTGACCAAACTTTATCTCTTGGTAATAATATAAATAAATCAAGTTTCTCTCAATCTAATTTACTATTGCAAACGCTGTCATTATGCGACGCATCCTGTATGATTGCGCTTTTGGTACGCTCAAACTTGATCTCTATCTAGCTAAAAAAGATATTCCGACTTTTTGAACAATTTAGACAACGTGGTAGTATGTCAACTAAGTCTTTTGCATTGTGTGCTTGGGAATGGTTAAAAAAAAACAAATAAACAATGTTACCATGTTAAGTAGGATTTTGCATATATTAACGATTTGAGTAACGTCTTGTCGCCATTTTTCACGCTACTTTTTTCCAACCACAGACCCTCATCAGACGAAAAGTTTTCATGCGATGGACAAGTTTCTACTTACGCATCCTTGCTGAGATACATTTTATTTAATTTAATTGTTGGTTCAATAGCTTCTCTTCAATAGATCTTAACATTTGAACCGAATATAACCCGTGACAATAAACATTTACTGAAATAAAATCATAGCATTCTATAGTTTTGTTGCTTTACTATATACCCAATTACCCAAAATATTGCCAAATAATTTTAGTGCATTTATATTTAGGTGCGAAGCTGGCCATGATCGCAGCATAGTCATCATGTAAAGTAAAATGTTCTGGCTGCGTTACCAAATAGCATCCTTTTTCTAGAAATGTATATTCTGGTAACACTGGGAGGGAATGAGCAACGCAACCAGCTGTTTTTATTCTTTGTGAAAGAAAAGGCACAGGATTACTGAAATTCAATATGCTGGATCAAAATTAAAGTGTGAGACTGTGAAATTCCTAATCGTGACATTTCGTGAAATGTGTGTTTTCTTTAGATTTTCAAATTTATGTTGTTGAAATTTATCGATTCGAAGTTTTGTCAAATAACAATTTCCGTGGACTGCGTTGGTGATTGGATTTGTTCTGCGTCATTCAAATCAATGTGCTTGCATCGAAACTTGTGAATAACTTACACAAAACCTGTGCTTCAATTCTTCTAACTCAGGTAAGTCTCTCTTAGGTTGAAATCTTTATTATAGCACATTAATATAAGTTTTAGCTTTAGATTTTCTCAAATGTAGGTGGTACAATAAATAGGTATTCTGCTAGAAGGTCATGATGTAACTCATTTCCCTGTTTTCGACAGCAATGACACTAAAATCGTTTATTGGTACCATAATTATCTAGATTACTTCTAAACTAAAACAACAAAATCACTACAACTCTTGTTCAACCAGGAATTAGGTCAATGTATTAAATACCTTGTTTACCATGTATAGTATACCATGTTTTAACTCTCCTGAATTAAAGATGTGTGTTAGTTGTATACCATGTGTGTTGATAATAAATAAATACATAATAACAGGTACAAACAACAGCTTTTTACAGATATTATAACAAAGATTCACTTCAGGCAGCAAGCCCATTGTCTCAAATTATTTAAATACTTAATTCATTCTAGCAGTTTTGCATTTCGTCAATGAAGATGAGGCAGGAACAATTTTCATGTATTTTGTGATGTATGGAATGCTGTAGTATCTGGCAAATTTATTTATAAATTGTGAAAGCTTGGCTATTTTTATGTAATATTTGGTCTACCTCCTATCCTGTTATTTTATATTGCCTGCAAATAGTGTTCATATTGGATGCTTACCCACATAGCAATTTTTTGCCTTGCCACGATCGACTGGACTAACAGTTGTGATCGACTGGTCGATCCCGATCGACCTGTTGGCCACCCCTGCCCTATATGCTCTTAGAGGGTACAGCAATGATAGCACACTGTAGACTTGAAATAACTTCTCCATTGTTTCTAATTAGGTACTTGGGATTGTGACTCCCTTCAAAATCTCTCTCTATTTTCATCGGCCAAACAATAGCTGATAGAACACCCTGTGTGCTGGCATTTCTAATTATTTTTTGTTATACTTGGTCAGCTTAGCATTCGAGACTGTACTCTCTTGGTCTTTTGTTTTTACCCATTCATGTCAATATTTTTAGTGGGGTGGACAACATTGTCTAAGTGTATATTTTTAAATGTTGGCTAAAAAACTATAGTGTATACTTAAAAATATTAAATGAATAGTTTATATTAGTACATGTTTTTGCAGTTTGTACAGCCCCAACATGAATCAAAAGGGTAACAAAAAAATCTGCACCCAATAATTGTCAACAATTCAAGTCAATATGATTTATAGGAAACTCAGATTACAGATCTTTAGAAATGATAGTTTTCATGATCTATTCTGTAGGCAGTGGTCAGTGTGATGAAAATTTGTACTACCTATGTTTATTCATGGTGTTATTCATTGAGGAATATATGTATAAGTACTTATATAATCCATGTTCCATTGTAATGTAAGGCATCTTTTGTTGAATAGTCACTTTATTTTATTTTTTATTATCTTTATTGCAGAAAAATATTTTTTATAAAAATGGAGGACTTACTAAAGCATTATCTACCAACCAACCCATCAACGTACTATGTACCTATTCTATGTACCTACATGTATTTGCAAGAAAATATTTATGTATTCTATTAGCAATCTTTTTATTAGCAATCTTTCTATTCTATTAGTCACCATAGTACAAGCTTTGCCTAGCTTGGGACTAGACGTGAGAAGTACTTTGAGGACAACGGCAACAAACAGGTTATTGCCATATAAAAATAAAAAATCTACCAATTTAAACCCTACCATGACAACATCGTCCCATTAGGAACAAATCCAAAATGCATTAGCGATCTTCCTGTGATGTAGGATAAATATCACGTAACGGACCACAAAATTTTTGTATAGGTAGGTAATTAGTTATGTCGTACGTATTATTAGTCGGGTTACATTACAAAATAACATTCGAACCGACCTACCTCATTTTCAATTATAAGTAGGTAGTATGAATAGACATGTAACTCGTACGTATATGTTTGTGACACGGGAATATTGTAGAAACAATATTTTTAAATGGCGTGGCCTAATCCTTGAAAGCGGTCTCATGAAAGCAACAGAATATACAAATAATTGAATATACAGGGTGGCGCAAAAGAAAAGGCCCTATTTGGTTCAGCTATAACTTTTTTTCTAAATTAGAAAACTAGATTTGGGTTTTTTTAAATGTATATATGTGTCATTAAGTTTCGTACCATTAGGATTTAAAGATGATATCTTTTAAATGGTGACCTCCAGAGTTGATGCACGTTTGAGCCCTATTTATGACATTTTGCATAACTTGCCGTAACACTTCATGCGATATGTTCCTTATTTCTTGATGAATGATTGCTTTTAGAGCTGCGAGAGTCTGTGGCTTGTTCACATACACGCGAGATTTCAAAAAACCCCAAAGAAAGAAGTCTGCACTGGTCAGATCGGGTGATCTTGCAGGCCAAGGCAAATCGCCAAAACGAGAGATAACTCGGCCTGGAAAAGCGTCCCTCACTAAGTCTTTATTGTTTTATAAAATAAGTGTTTTTACGAAATTCACGTTGTGTTTTTATCACTGATGAATTATTTCGTAAGGACATTAACTCGATTATTCCACGTTCTTGGGGAGTAAAACGTCCCATGTTTATTTTCAGTGTATTTTACATTTGTTCACTACACAATTTTCAACAATAGAATGACAGGAGATGTCATATAAAAAAAAAAACAGTGTTTTCTTTAGTGCCATTACTTTTGCGCCACCCGTTATGTGTATTGCGGAGATTTACAGCTTGACTGCAGACGCTGACAAGCAGTAGGTACTTGAGATACATTGCGGTTTTTCTATCCTTCCTACTAGTGTTGGGAGCATGATGTGCAAAAAGGGGATAAAGTCTCAACACAATGCTTGACATCTAATTTGTATATGAATTATGATTGTATGAATATCTATATTTTATGTACATCGGTACGATAGCCTCTTATAGCATCAAACCAAGCAAAGAAATTTATCAACAATCATACCTACAGCAATGACGATAGGAAACAAGTTCTGAGCTAAATGCTGCTAAAATGCAAGTAACATTATTACGAAAACACTTCAAGGTTTACCTTTTGCTCGGTCTTGTTCGTGTATGAATTTACCTTCAGCCTCAGGGTTTTGCTGGCTGGCTATGGATTCATCTTAATCTATTAAAGCAAAAAACAATCGTTTATAATTCAAATAAAAATATGGAGGTAGTTTTTACAAATTTTTGACGAAACTACCACTAAGTAAGCAATATTATGATTCCCGTTTTTAACTAAAGCTACGATTTTTTAACTTCAGTATCTGTAATCGGTAACAAAATACATATTCCTCGTCCTTTGTTCGTCTGTTTATTATAGAGACTGGCAGGAATGGTGCGGGGGTCTATGTAGAATGGGTCGGGGTCCGGGGTACAAGGAGGAGGTAGCCGGTCGGGTTGTATTGATCCGTCTCGCGCACGGCGACGGCCTAGCTGAGCCCCACTGCTAACGTACCATACCAACCGTCCTCGACGCGACACCTCTCATTCTCATTAACCACTCTGGAAAACCAAACCAGCTATATGCTAACCCAGGATACTCACTCATTCTATAAACTTCCAAAATGCGATACTGTGACTGTATCTGTTAATTTAGTAAAAATTAAATCGTATTTTAGGTATCACTAGTTAATAGTTTGATCATAATATTGATGAAATGCTACTGTAACGGTGACATATATGTCTTATGCGTAACCTATCTACTACATAATGTAGGTGGGTAACGTATGTAGGTGTATACTAGGTATACTTATTACAAGCCCTTTTGTTGCGTATTGCGTAGGATGGAATATTGTTGTAGAATTTCTTATCGAAGTTAGCAAGTATTGCAATGTTTCTTTGTGATTACCTGTGTGTTTGATAAATTTTCGCTTAGACCTTTTTCTGTATTTAAAAATAATATTTTGTATTAAAACAAAGACTATCATAATATACTTAATGTAAAAAAAAAAAAGATTTTGTTATATGCACGATTAAATATTAAAAGAAAAATCAAGGTGAAAAATTATGTTTTGTACAAGTTTCAATTTTGTGTAACCATCACATCGTAATGAGGAAGTACATACAATCACGGTACATTAGGTATTGTCTGCATGTGAGATAGGTTGACAGTAGGTGGTGTTGGTATAAGCGCGCTAGAATGAGCTACGTAAAATACAATATTGGCCTAGTTGTGCACGTTGCGTAAACGGCCGTAGACTTGAACTCATTCTTTTGACTACACTGACACACTCTAGGTGAAAATGACTTATCGTCGATAATCAACACTGCAATATCGAGCAGCACAAGTAATCGCAACCTGTCAATTATTTCATTTCGTAATAAAAGGTAGGAAAACACGTCCGATCCTAAATATACCTAGGTATAAACAATCATCGAAAGATTGTAGCTACCTGGACTAGCCAGTCGGTAAACGGTAAGTAGACGCGTAAGTTTTTTATAATAATAGCATTTATTGAACAAAGAAGGAAGTAAAGTTATAGCACTTAGAACATACATATTTCAATTCAAAAATATAAAACTAGGACGGAAGTTGCTTGAGTTTTAGGTAAAATTATTGCTTACTGTCAGTTGCACTGCACGCAGCACAGCAGCTAAGGTAGATCGTGGTGTCGTGAACAGAATTATGCAAGAGACATCGGTCGTCATGAAACCTTTTGGCTTCACGTCGGTGATTGCAACACCGATCACCCATAGCTTTCTCTCCTCGGCTCAAAAGTTAATGCTTGTTGTAAAGTTATTTTTAAAAGTGCAACAATTTTTTTTCCATCTGACATAATTTCTTAGAGTCAGATGTGTGTATTCCATGTATACTTTCAATTGGAACTGGGTCAGATCACGCAACGCACGTGCAAGCATGAAAGTTGGCTGATTCTAGAAATACACGTAAAATGCTTTGTGTGTGATCTAAAAAACTGCCTTGTCGCAAACTCCAAGCATACGTATTTTATGCATCTATAAACATACCTACGGTATAACAAACAAATTATTATGATTTTTTTATAATTAATTAAACTAATCGTTTTTATCAGTCACGAATAATTTATTTGTTTATCCTATCAAAGGGGTGTGCCCTTTGATAGGGTAAACAAATAAATTATTTCTTATTCATAAGTAAATTAAACCAACACAATAAAGTCCGTGTTTTACTAATATTTTTTCAGTATTCAATAGACCGATCATAGACAGAAACACAACAGACGTAGGTACATAATCACTACGAGTGTTTCGTTTCTTTCTAAAATTTAATTTAAAAAATTTAAACTTTTGGTATATAAATCCAAGAAACTGGTAGTTTCGCATACAGGAATCAATTTGATTTTATTGACGCAGTTTATTTTAGTCGCAAACGATGTAGTAGTCTGCACAGAGCTCAGTGTAATAAAGAGTATAGTTGCATTACATACCTTCATAGGCTGACTGAAACTGCTAGTCATTTTTTATGATTCAAAATCTTTAACTTTAAAATACTTATTAGTATAACTGTAGGTAATATGATAAACAAATAAAAGTGAATAAATTCGCCGTGTTAACCTTTTTACGCATCAGATTTGAAATCAGAAAAATTTAATTAAAATAATAGGTTCATGACAAAGTTGAAGTTCCACCTCCTAGCGTATGGTTTCATTTAATTCGGGTTATTGTTTGTCCCTGACGTGCCAGATAGAAATAGACGTTCGTAACTTTTATTACAAACCCTCGGGCTAACGATTTTTGTCTCGATTCGTACTCGTTCGCAGTAAACTACGTGTTCTGTGAGTATATTGTTTCTCATGAGATTAATAATTTGAGGTTTTGTCTTCTGAGCAATCAAGTTTCCTGATGTTTGTCATTATTTCTGGTCCATTTCACATTTGTGCTGTCTCGTTCGATATTAATGATTTTCTTGGACAAACTGTTTTCGCTCACGCTTATAAATATCAATAAAGATAGTGAAGTGATCTGAGTTCTAAAATTATAGATTTGCGTCGTGTAATCTCACCTTGCCAACCAAATGTACTGTAAATAAATCTACTGTTATGGTGTATTATCTATGTATCTATATTCTGCAATTAGACATTTCCTGACATTTTGTGTTACCTTCGATAAAGGTAAGTACGTAAGTATCTACACTGTCTACGTATGCTATTTTTATGGTCATTTCCAACTTACAGAAATATATATATGTTGCAACTGTAATCAATTTTGTCTACTTTTATCTATTTACTTTATTGTCAGGGGCTATTAATAAGGGTTGTACGAAGGGGTCGTTGAACCAGTAGGGCTCCAGAGTAGTTGCGGGAAGTGAGGGTGCGTTGCCGTTGTCGATGCTGCCGACAGCCATCGCTTCGTGCAATGGGCCGGTCGTTGACTCCCTGTGGGGGTACACCCTGCTAGCTTTGTAGAACAGATTGATTTCCTTACAGTGTTGTTACAAGATAGTCGTAATATCGCTTTTATATGAAATTTTATGTATTAAATAAAGTACCCTTTTTTTTAAACTGAGATCGTTGAATCAATAATGAGGTTGGCATTATGTTTATTAAGTATGATGATAATGTGTGTACCTGTACCCAAAACACTGCCGCCGCATGGTCTATTTGAAAATATCATTGTTTACTATAGACCAGCTGAAGCTTTCGAAACCTTTTTTCGTCGTTTTTATAATAATCCCGATCCGAACGATCCTTTGTCATGGTAGGTAAGGTACGTTTCGAACGGTGTATATTTGTTGTTTTGAAGTGAGGTGTACCTTTCTTCTAATATTAATTGTTTTTTTTACATTTGTATCATTACTGTGCATACAAATATATTGGCCTGACTTCCAAGATTTGGGCAGATTGTTTTCAAAAGTGGTTCAGCGGAGTTGAACCTGGTTTTGCACGTGGTTAATGCAGCCCATTCGGGTTGTCGACCTACGGCCTTGGGGCGCAGCCCCTTGTCTGAGTTGGGCCAAAATACACCAAATCAAACCTTAACTTACAAAGTATAAAGTTGAATTTCAAGATCGATCACATTGCTCGAAACCGTGTTAAAATGATACCATTTAGCGTAGCACTCTTTAATCGACTAAACGTGAAATATACGACGGCGAACACACTCGTTGCAAAGTTTAAATTGGCAGTCGGATGATAACATTTACATTACATTACAATGCGCTGTATCGTTGAAGTATGTAATAAACAACAAAATATGTGATAGATAAATCATAATTCTCATAAGTCAAGTCACCATGCAACATAGGCCATATAGGTAACAATAACACTTATCTCTATAAAGATAAATAAGACCTGTTGTGCATAACGAACGACGTAAGGTTCTGTGGTCTGTTCGAGACGATGAAGGTCATTTTGGATAACAAGAGGTCGACGGCGATTTATTTACGACTTCACTTCACGTGTGTTGAATAAAACGTACGCTAAAAAATCAAACAGTTAGATCGAGGAGGCTCGTTGTATACTCGTTTAAAACGCCGATATTGAGTTGTTAATTAAAAGCTCTCGGGTAATTTAAAATCTATTCATTATTATTGTTCACCTTGTAAAGGTGATCATTAAATTTTACCGGAAGGTTCAAAAACTGACGGATGAGAACTTATCTACCTGATTTAGCAAAATGGTTTCACCCAAACTGAAGACTTAACTATACATCGAAATAAGATTATTTACCTGGCGAGTGCACCTGGTCAATGTCTCGGGTAGTTCTTTTCGTCCTATAGTGAGCTCGAGATGCGATTCAATCGTAGGTAGGTAGTAAGACAGGTTATTTTGAACAGGTTGGCTTCTTGTTACTGGGCAAATCTTGCGTTGCTCTAGGCATTCGTACCGCTTATGTATCATATACAAATTTAAAAAAAAACAAAGCGCAAACATCTAATCATCCATCATCAAATGAATAGAAACATAAACATTATAATATGTTTTATTTATTATAAAATGGCACGCCATCGAAATTCATCTACAACAGCTGACTTTCTATTCCGAAAAACCTCTAGGTACATTCAAGACTTTTATAGGTACTACTAAAATACATTATCACAGAATTATTACAATATATGTTTTTAATTTATGCAACAAATTTTATATGAGCGAATACAGCGAGTACGAACCGGACATCGTGACATGAGGCGGCGGTCGTTCACCACAGCCCTGGCCCTTTGCCCTGCTTTAGGGTTCATGATATGAATTTACTCAGTAATATCGTGTTAGTAGTAGTATTTACCTAGTACCTAGTGTGGTACTCGGTCCAGATTTGGAGAACAACATACACCTGATTTAGCTATTCTGTTACAGTTCGATTAATTGTTAATTCAACATTTTGTCCTTGCAAACATTAACTATATCAATAATATAGGTATACTTACATATACTTCTCTTGAGACCCTTGAATAATTTTGTATCTATCTATTTACTGATTTCTGATTTCTGTTATAAAAATCTTCATCTTGTGCTCAGCTTCTATAAATAACCCTAATTAACAATGATGAAATATTAAAAAATACCTTTGAGTTATTCACTTACACACGACAAAGGAATTTTTGGCAATCATATCAATCGATAAGTGTGGGTTACTTTTTTCATACTTAAAGGTCATACGTAAGTTTCTTTTATATAGTTCTAATGTAAGTAGGTAGGTACCAAAACCGATTAAAAATATGTAGTAGTAGAAAATTCGTAAAATGCAAAAGGCCAAAAATCCACACGAAAGTGGCGTATGTATGAGAGAAAGTTAAAACTCACAGTCGTCAAAGAAACAATAAATTCGTTATTACAATCTTCCTATGATGATGACAATGATTACGAAAATATCTGTGATTATTAATTTAGTTCAATTTAGACTTAGTACTAGGAAGTAGGTACCTATTTTGTAGATGCATAAAAATAGCACGTACTGCACGTAGGTTATTACTATTAGCATACCAACTAACGATCGGTTAGCATAGCAAAGCAAACTCAGCACCCAATATTAATTTAGAATCCACAGTTTCGTTTGCGTAAAATCAATAAATCTGGTAGGTCATGGTAGATTCTGTGGTAGTTTATGGCAACATTATCTGTGACAGCTAGCCAGCTGTGTGCTATGCATTCGTATTGAAGAAAAATAACTCGGGAATCGAAGTTCTATCCTTGATGTGTCATCCATTTTATTTATTTTTTCTTAACTTTGGTGTTTCCATTGCCAGGAATAAGTGTTTTGTGCATGGATAAGAACGATTCGTAATTAGATTTGTATTTCGTGTACACAAACGGTAGGCAGCGATAATTATTGAAATGTTTATGTAACGCAGCATTGTTCGATCGCTAACCGAGTTCATCTTTGTTTCAGATATCGTCGCAGTGTGTCAGATATCGTCGCAGTGTGTCAGTTTCGGTGCGTAGTTGAGCTCGAGAAGGCTGTGTAGTGAAGGTACTGGGTAGTGTGATGTGTGTATTGTGAGGTGAGGTGGTGGATGCAGAGACAGCGTCGCAGCGCTCGCCCTGGCATGGTGCCGGGCAGGTAGCGCGCGCGGGCGGCCTGCGCAGGCCCCACACCAGCAGCCGCGAGTGTCCCCAGCCTCGTCTATGGCCGAGCAACACATCACACCGTCGTCACACTCTGCACTTACGAGAGAGTCCAGCGGGTGAGCTGAACAATAATACCTCTATTTATTTGCCTAAGGAAAACCAACAGCGGCGCTTTAGTATGCATTAGATTGGTAAAAACCACAGAGCTGATTACAGGTTTTCAATCATTTAAAATACCATTTTAAAACATGTTTCCTCTTTATAGAATTAATTTATCATCTCGTTCTGCGAAAGATAAAACCTTAAATATTTCTAAACGCCAACCAGTAATTAAATTGAAAGATGCACTGTGATATCTTTAAAGGTGCGGTTTGTGCCAACGAACCCAAAATTCTTCTAAAAACACAAAGAAATACTTGGAAAGTTGCACTGTTTATATGAAAACCTAGGATTATCCAAAACCACGAATGAGTAGGAAGAGTAAGATTGTTACTGGTAATATTGTTGCTATGACCATTTTTGTTTGGATCGTGTTTCATAAGGAACAAAACACAGGATAACTATTCTTTATATATATTGGGCAAATATTATGATTCTAGTAGTACCAATGAAAAAGCTAATCTTTTGAATTATAATCTAAAAGTCTCCAGCCTAGCTGGTTCTATGAAGAATTCCATTTTTTGATTATTAGATAAATTACTAATCTTATTTTTTGGATCTAAATGATTGAATGTATAAAAACAAAAAGGCGACACTCCATTAGTGATAATATGCAGTAAACATCCTTGTCAACAAGAATTGTATATGAAGTGTTCTTTTAACTTATTAATGTACTTGGCTAAAAAGTTACAGCACATTTTTCAACGTTATTCACTAATACTTGGTTATTAAATAAATAAACATGCATGGACATTTCACACTTCACATTATGGTCCTTAGTTTGCCAACTTATATAGTGTTTTTCTTCAGATTATAGGATTTATAGGGTTTTGGATAAAAACCTAAAACCACATATTCCTTATTATAGGTTCCTTTATGTGATTACAAAATAAATGGCATTAAGTCCACATTTGCAAGTTTATGATGCCACAATGGAGTGCACGGTGTTTTGAATTTGAACTTACCACAGTTTTGGGCTTACTGCTAATTTTGTAAATGCATGTACTATGGTGTTTGGCTGGCTATACAAAACATTTAATTTTCTAGGGCTTGAGTATAATAACAACATATGTCATGACAAACTCAATACTGTAATGAATAAACAAATCAATGGTTGGCCAAAAGCCTTGTTCTTCATAGTCATAAAGTAAACAAATGTTCTTCAGTTCTACTGTTATGCATGTTTGTTTAAACCTCGATTACTCATATTATTACTGCATTTTATGATTTTAGTAGGCGCAGCATTAGACAATGTACCTATTTACTGAATCTAGAGAAAAAAGTCACATTAGATACCTCATTAAGAATCAATTAGTTTATGAAAGTATTTTTGTACTAATCAATAGAAACTTTCATTACACTAACTAATATTTCTTGCAATTAGTAAATTTTTAATATGTAGTTAATTTATGTTATGAATATTAAATATTTTATTATTTATTCTTTATTGTACACAAAAACATATCAAGAGAAAAACATAAAACATGTACAGATAGTCGCCTATCTGTACATGTTTTATGCTTAACCCTGAAAAGAGTTCTCTTCCAGCAAACCTTGAAATGAGTGAGGTGATTTTGGTGAATATTAAAGAATAACCAACCTTCAAGATACAAATAGGGGTTAAAAGGCATAGATCAGCATAGATCAATAATGCCACATCCACAATAAGCCCCTTGAAATGGAAGTGTTATAAGTTTAAGGCCAGAGTGTGTGGAATGGCCTTCAATTCAAAATTTTCAAAATTCTTGATTTCAATATACTTTAATATAATTCAATATTGGAAATGAAGGCCCTGATTTCAATTTAGCTATGGTTCTGTAGTTGTATGATGAGCATAATATTATAATGAAATATACATATTATTGGTCTCTAATAGCAGGTGGGATGAGTGAGAGGCTAGCAAATTGTCAGTGTGCAATCAATTTAGACCAATTTGTGAGCAATTTGTGCTATATTGACAAGCTGTGCCAGCAAGGGCATGGGTTTGGTTCATTTCATAATTTTTATCTAACACTGATACGATGATACATTCAAAGACAAGCCATGCGCTGTTACATTATTCAATGTTAGACAAAATGCATCAACGCAAGAATGCAAGAACAAATCCTCTTGTGTTTTAGGTCTTCTCCTAGCAGGGTGGTGGGCGGTCGGTCGTTGCGTCAATCGAGCCACAGCCGACGAAGCAGACGCCACGCGACGTCGCCCTTACCGCGCTCCACCAGCCGGTACGCGAGCCGACAGTCTGACCCCGAGCCGCATACCTTACGCAGAAGCTCGCGTCTCATCAACTCCCTACCGCGCTCCGACTACTCCATCTCCGAGCGCTGGTCCTACGGCGCAGACGTATACGAAACACGCTGTGACACTACTCACTTGAAAGGCGGAGACGTCCACAAGCCCTCCGGTGGGCACACTAAACGAGGTCGTACGTCCTCGCATGATAGGAAGAAGCGCAAAATAGCTGCGAGTAAAAGCAAAGAGTGCGTAGCAAATTGTACACGCTCACGGACTGCTCTTAAACCCACTGAGAGTGCCAGTGAGGATAACCAAACGAAACCACAGACAGTAGAAGAGACACCGGTTAACCAAACCGCTGCAACTACTTCGGTCCAACAGAATCTGCCCGAGGGCGGTCTGTTGCCGTTAGACGAGAGAGACTACGCTTACTCGCCGTACAGCTCGTCCACTGCCACAGAGTTATTAGATTCTGATTATTCTGTGTACAGTCCGACTGCTAACAGGCGAAAAGGAAAGAAGAGGAAGCGATCGGGACATCGCTCCCTGTCTTATAGAAAGAGCAGCAGCTCATTGATCTTGGAAGAGAGCAAAAAGAAGTTGAAGAGGGCTCATTCTTCCAATAAGGAATCCTCGGAAGCGAGAGAAGTGAGCAGCAGCAGAACTTATAAACAAGAGACTGAAAGAGAGCCTGAAACTAATCTAGCTACTTGCACGTACTCTCTGCGGAACAGGCATCGAGAGCACGGTCCGCCCACCTCTACTGTTACTAGCTCAGGTAAAATGTTACCAATGATCATTTAAACTGACGTAAGCTGATATTGTTAATTACATTTTGATGTACACATCTATCTACATTAACTAATATGTTATATATATAGAGACAACTAAGTTAAAGATTACAGAAATAGTTCTGTACAAAGGCTGCTCCTAGAGTATTTTAAGATGTAGAACACATAATGACACAAGAGTCGGCACCTGCTTATCTGAAACGTTATCACGCGTATCAAACGCACTCATTCATCGCAGATAATTTTGTATAGGATAACAAATAGCCATAGTGAATGATTGTTGGTTGCAGCGAACCCGTCGACTAGCGACGAGAGCCATTCTGCGGCCGCTGCGGAACGCAAGAGTGCATCCGACAGCCTCGCCAGTGCCACACCGCCGCCCTACTCCGACGCTCAAGGTAATTCAACAGTTAGCGTTTGCAAACAACTATATATCGAATAATTAACTAGCTTGTTACCAAACAATGTGCGGAAAACTGTTTCACACTAATTATTTTATTTGTTCACAGAAGCCAGTTCATCGAAATCGAATAGTGCTGCGAGCAAACTATTGATAGTACCTCGCGATCTACCTTATTTACGTCAGACTAACGCAAGGAGGGTATGTATTGCTAATGAGCTCGATAACAAATTTGACAACAATTTGACTGATAACAAACAAATAAACAAATCGATAATACAAGAAATTCGGTTAGTAGAGTATCAGGCGCTTTGTGCTAAGATCGTGCGTTTGCAATCTTGAAAAAAATAATCGCATTGTTTTGGTGGAGTCACCGCTATCTGCGTTGTTTCGCGCAGTGTCGAAAGTGTCGCGTCACTGGCCGGACTGATACCTTGAAGTGTATTTGCCGAGCGTTCATGTATTTAAATGCATACTCGTGTGTCGCGTCGCCTTGTGAATATGCATTGTGTGCTGTGTTGTTGGTGATTGTCGCGTTTTGTGCGCAGAGCATCGCAGCTGCAACGGGTGCGACTCTGGGAGCTTGCTTGACGAGGGGAGCCGGCTCTTCGCAGCGCCAGAGGCAGGATACTACTTCCAAAAGACAGGTAATTTAAACACAACTAAAACTGTCTCCATATATGTACTCAATCATTTCACTTTGTAGACAAAGAAGCGCATTTTCCTCAGGGAATTGTCTGAATAAAGAATGATTCCTGACGCAGTTCATATTGCGTATATTTTAATGCTGATTTGCAGCGCGTTTGGCGATATGAATTATTCAATATGTATCAACTTTTGTGACTTTGGAGAAGCTAGAACAAGGACTGAGTTAGTTTTCTGGGAAGAACAATGACTACTACAATTTGCGTCTACTCATTCTTCCGTATATAATTCAGTTTCTGTTACCCGACTTTACATTAATAGATTTAAAGATGAAGTGATATGGTGAAGAGAGATTATATTATCTCTGCCTTCAAACCTTTTTTGCTGCATAATCTAAGTAAACATCGTAAAATCTCAGTTCTGGTTGGACTTCTAATATTAGAGTAGAGCCAAACAAATTTATGAAAATTGCATATTTTACAAAATGTACATATTCATTTTGAAATACATAAGAAAGAGTTGAGCTATCAGCAGTTCGCAAACGATCTATAGATAGCTCAACTGATCCAAATAGATATGTTACACTATGTTGTTCATTATGTTGGTGCATAGATAAACCATTTCAAAAATCAACGCGCTTTCGTTTCTTAAGTCCAACTAAAGCTCTAATCGGCCAACATAATGGTAACGTGTCAAAGCGGTGACTGAACATCCAATTCACTTGTATTACAATTGTACACCATTATTGCATGTTTGTGTAACAGCAATGGAGATGGAGACGCGTGCATTTTTAGAATGGTTTATCTAGTACATATCATATAGTAGCTAGTTTAATAGCATTGACATGTGTAATGTGTCAGGCTTGTGTAGTAAGTGAAGCTAGTATTGACATGTGTAATGTGTCAGGCTTGTGTAGTAAGTGAAGCTAGTATTGACATGTGTAGTGTGTCAGGCTGGTGTAGTAAGTTGTACTTGTATTGACATGTGTAATGTGTCAGGCTTGTGTAGTAAGTGAAGCTAGTATTGACATGTGTAGTGTGTCAGGCTTGTGTAGTAAGTGAAGCTAGTATTGACATGTGTAGTGTGTCAGGCTGGTGTTTACATCGACATGTGCAGTGTGTCAGGCTTGTGTAGTAAGTTGTACTTGTATTGACATGTGAGGTGTGGTGTGTCAGGTATCGAGCGAAGGCGCGAGCGGCAGTGCGGCGAGCGGGCGGCGGGCAAGGCCTCGCGATATGCCGCAGCCGCAGCCGGCCTCCACGAGAAAAGACAAACGAGGTAATTAATTAATGTTCCGTGCATAGTTATTATTATTTATGTATCATAGGACAACCAACAAAGATATCACAAAAAAAAATAAGAGTAAGTGGCCTTATAACTGTGTTCCTTCATAGGGTGAAACGGCATGTATTAACATTGAGACTCAGTTATTAAAAACCTTCATTACTATAATTCTGTCAGTTTTACAAATTTAGGGATCTGTGAAATACAAATCAAGGTAACTGCAAACTGGCAGTTTGCGTGCGGCTTTGTTAAGTTCATTTAATTGCATAGAAACACCGCGTCAATTATGTGCTAATTGTCGGCATTTTAATGTAAAAAAAACAAACCTAAACATATCAAAAATACAAAAGAAGAATAAAGGATGAAATAGAAATATAATAGCACAAGATCTATTTGGCAGATCTTGATCAAGATTTAAAATGGTATCCGATATAGGCACCAGCTATCAAATATATAACGTATCTTTGAAAATGATACACCTTCAAAATAGTAGTTGAGACCTCAGTAGTTCTACCATGAGTTTTTACACGATACTCGCTAGCGTCTGTAGTTAAAAAAATGTATGAAAATTTGTACAGCGCCTCTAGCGGATAGTTGGGTACTAAAATTCGTAATACATACTAATATTTACGTAACTACTGTAGTAAAGTCAGGCGATTTTACTGTGACAACTCATGGTTGAGAAAGTCTTAAGTCGGTTGAAAATAATAAACTACAACTAGTACAGGATTTTGTATATTTTGGTTGTTTATAATTGATTTCTTTTTGCAGGCAAAAGCAGTCTGGGTTCTTGTGCTAGCACTGGAGGTGGATCCAGCCGATCACACCCCCAGACCTTAACCACGGTAATTACGACCCTAAATATATATGCAACTAGATGTAAATTGCCTTGAAATACTTTGAATGTATGTAGCCTATGATTGATTCTGATAGTAATTAATGCAACATTGTGTTTAATTCTTGTGTTAACGTTATGTTTTAACTGAAAGTGCCTACCGCGTAGTACTAATATTTACTATTTCTAAAAAAAAAAACCGTAAAAAAGTTAGTTGGAGTTGACGTCTTTGAAATGGTAAATTTTAGAGAAAAAGTATTAAAACAATTTATAGTTAATTAGCTGATCTGAAATATTTGTCTGAGCAATGTGTATCGTAAAACCAACCGTGGCTAATAAAAAATAACCCAACATATCACACATCACACTCTTAGTCGCAATCTAAGCAAAGTTTGTACTTTGGGAACTGGACTGCTGATAGAATACTTATACACATTTTTTTTTGTAAATATATGTACTTTTTTTTTGTAAATAATATGATGTTTGAAAAGTTGTTGTTATTTGTTACAGGGTGCGATTGCATCTACATCGTCGTCTCCGCCGGTATCTGTGTCAGCCGTTTCGATGCCGGACAACGCTTCAAACGAGGCTAAGCCTAAAACCAAAGGTATAATAATAATTACGACACTACAATACCTTTTAACGGACACTAAACAAGCTAGGGACGAACTAGTTACAAATTATTTTATAAACAATTGTAATAAGGATCATATACAAAAACTGCTAGGATTCAGACCTAGTTTGTTGCCTGTTCTTCTGGACTCTGGTCGCGACGAACTGGCTCCTAGAATCACCTAGTATGTAAAATATTTTACGAAAATCGAGTCTTGCGTGTTTCAAGTGCCCATACTACTCTTAATACATATGAGATAATAGTATAATAATTGGTAGAGACAATTATCACATTCAATTACCTATCAGTTACCAACGTCATAGATAAAGACTGTCTGCATCTGTTGTTATGATTATTTTATTCTGGTTATTAACACATCATTGACCTAGATGGGATATGATATTCAAGAAGTGAAAAACTACTCAATTGGAGCTTTTATCATATAAACCAGACTGCTATCTCCAAACCTTATAGTCCGAAGACTGATTGCAGTTAAAGATATAAAAAAAAAAACATTTTATTAACTGTGGTTTTGTTAGTGAAGACTTGTATACATGATAAAGGAATTGTTGCCACACTTAATTAAGTATTCTAGCGTGTGGCATACACTACAATACCTAGCAATTAATCCAAAAATTACAACCACTTAGGGTCACGGACAAATAAAGATTCCTTTGTCTATTTTTATACACAAAATACCTAGTAACAGTAGTTAACAAACATTTCGATCATTCTACAGTGTTTTAACAGTACTTTTGATATAGAATTTCCAAATTTATCTTGATCTCTCAAATTTATCCAACAAAATTGGTAATAGTTTTACACATCGCTAACATATTCTGTACCTATCTGAAACGACTTTGTATCCACCTTATCAGTATCATTACTATTATATACATTACGTAACGATGTTGGTCAATATAATGTGCAGTAAAGTCTGATAAGCAATGCGTCCCAATTTATGATCGACGCGCTAATACGCATTCAGATACTGCATATCGCTTTGAATACATTATTTTGAAGTGGCTTTTCCTCTGGCAGTGTTTACCAACATGTTAACCAGTTATTTAACGAAAGTCAATATTCAATTCCTACAATAAAGCCGTAAACCTATTCCACATTCCCGAATTAATAAAGATTCATTGATAATACATTCATGTTTATGTAGCTACTAAGCAAAATTGCTGTTAGATTACTTGTATGTATGACATTATTACTGTGACGTTTATACACCATATTATTATATACCTTTAGTCTAGCAGTTAATCTTTTATTCTGATAGATATTATGACTTTCGTGCTACATTTTCTGATGTCACATTACAATTGCAGCGTCATCATCCGCAGAAGAATGCGCGAGCGGCGGCGCTGCGGCGGCGGCCGGTGTGAGTGCGGCCAGCGTTGTGAATGCGGCTGAGGAATCTTCGTCCGAGGAAGGCGAAGTGGGAAGGCTACAGGCGTTGCTTGAAGCGCGCGGCTTACCGCCACATCTGCTCGGTGCACTCGGGCCTAGAATGCAGCATTTACTGCATCGTACAGTCACTGCCAACTCAGGTATTAATAAAACACGAGTTAATTTAACATACCCTTTTCTTTAGAAGGCGATGTGTTTTCATGTATCGATAGGATTGCAGCCGCATTAACTCAGCGCACTTGAACTTTGAACGTAACATTTACATGGAATGATCACTGCTTATTTTATAATACATCTAAAACAGACATTGTAGACAGTGTACATTTTATATTTTTAAATGGTTAGTGGCTAGGCGAATGACTAAGCGTCCAAACTATGGTAAACAGTTTAAAACATATACTACAAAATACTGAAGTGATAATTTGTGTGACTTTGTTGTGACTTATTGTAGTGGTCTTTGCCATAATTCAAAGTTTATAACTAATATCCGACAGTCTTTACTGTTATTTTTGTGCAACTCACATGTTACTCAATTTCACCTTCATTTGTTTCTCCAGCTGCATCCAAAGCCGCGCAGCTCTTAGCCGGCTTGCAAGCGACAGGTGATGAAGGCCAACAGCTCCAAGCTGTAATAGAGATGTGTCAGTTACTTGTGATGGGCAATGAAGATACTCTCGCCGGATTTCCGGTGCGACAGGTCGTCCCAGCATTGGTCAACTTACTCGCCGCTGAACACAACTTTGATATGGTGAGTGTGATAAATAAAAATACATTAAAAATATATGTATTTAATATATATAAATAATAATTTTATATATAAATAAATTAATTTATGTATTTTCATTTTTTGTTTCTTTTGATAGGACAAGTTAAGTATGTATTTAGAATCATACATGTGAAAGCACATAATTGGTGTTTAGTTTTTTAAGTTGTTTTTAAAATAGTTTGTACACTGTTAATTTTCGAATAAAATAAAATAAAATATGACGGTTAATATTTTTTACATAGCGTCGTTGGTTGCAAATTTGAGATACCTACTATTTGAGATTTATGTATTGTTGTTAAGTTTCAAGTAACTCATATAAGCTTGTCAAGTGATGGAGTATTTATTTAGGCTACCCGATGGCGTTAGTGTTACCCGGATCGATAGTTAGGTTCGGAGCGAAGATTTTCTTAAGTAAATATATTCGAAAAATCAGTTCCAAAGATCGACAACAGCAACTTTACAGCTATAAACTACAAAGTTGATTATATAATGCGAAATATATTAAAATTTGGGAAATGTATAAAATCATTAAACATATTTAGATTACTTACATAGTTTACATAAAACTGTTTTTAGTAAAATAAACTAAATAAATAATGCTTATTCTTCAGATGAACCACGCATGTAGAGCCCTCACCTACATGTTGGAAGCCCTGCCACGCAGTAGCGGTGCAGTTGCACTCGCTGTACCAGCCTTTCTGGACAAGCTGCAAGCCATCACTTGTATGGACGTAGCTGAGCAGAGTCTTACTGCTTTGGATATGCTGTCTCGACGTCATTCTAAAGCGATCCTTCAAGCTGTAAGTATGGGGAATGATGCTGGCAAATACTTATAGAGTCAACTTAGCTCAGTGGCGTGTATTGAAGGTGTGACTTTTTTTGACTGTTGTTATACGTGCTTTGTTTGATGCGTATGCCAACTTACCAAGAAAATAAGTGAAAAAAAAACAGTTGCTAGTGAAGTTGTTATGAATTCTAAATTATTGTGATTTTACGAAATAAAGAATATTTGACTTTGACATCAATTCAATACACAGACTATTTTTTACACTTTACTCATTCCAGCCTCCAGGTATACAGTTGGATATAGAACTTATAAAAGTTCACTTGTCTTGCCGCCATTTAGGTTTTACTCAAGCAGTATGTTTGTATCAACAACCCTATTTAAATAATACATTGTTCCAGCGTGGCGTATCAGCTTGCCTGATGTACTTAGACTTCTTCTCCATAAATGCTCAGCGCGCGGCGCTCTCTATAACCGCAAACTGCTGCCAAAACCTAACTCCTGACGAGTTCCATCTCGTCAGAGATTCTTTACAATTGCTTGCTAATAGGTAAGTTAATTTACAGAATACACCCACTTTTGCAACTCCCACTTTTATATTAAATTAACAAGCCATTGCAATCCTAATTGTTTGTCGTCAAGGGTTTTATTTTGTATTTTATTTATTAAAGAAAATCCACAGCTCTTAAAACTATATTAATACATACTTATGAACTACACCTACATCCAATTATTCGATTTACATTTTACAACTACATCTTATAATTACATTTTTTCAATCATTTCTATTAATTATTTAACAGCTTATTATTATTTTTTATGTCACTTTTATTGTGTATTTCATGGACTTCATCATTTCTATGTTTTTTTATTATTAAAAGCATAAATTTAGGCCGTCAGTTAATAAAACCCCAATAGAGCATTATATGTTAGTTTATCTCATTTTATTTATTTAATTTGGAAGGGTTTACTGTATTAGAATGTTAATATTATCATATCCAAAGTATTCCCTATCAGCAATCCTAAAATCTTGCACCTTTTAAGTGACTATATACTTATGACGTGATTATTGCAGACTGACCCAACAAGACA
The DNA here is from genome assembly GCA_932527185.1 of Ecliptopera silaceata. Lineage (NCBI taxonomy): Eukaryota > Metazoa > Arthropoda > Insecta > Lepidoptera > Geometridae > Ecliptopera > Ecliptopera silaceata. Next base: position 4,557,566 of record OW052193.1, on the reverse strand, counting down.
AGAAGTCGGTGGAATGCGTATGCCATGCGTTCTCGCGTCTAGTCGATAGCTTCCAACATGACCCGGCTCGACTACAAGAGATTGCCACGCCTGAGCTGCTCACAAACTTACAGCAATTGGTAAGTACTTAAAAAAACTTATTATTCTTAATGCGATTGTGTAGAGGCATGTCTTTTGGAAGAAATTCATCAAGAAATATGCAAATCACATTGTGTTGATTCTCTCCTTGTAAATACTTCTTTCATTTAATTTTAATGCAAAAACTTATAGAACGATTTTTACTAATATTCTAAAAGTAATGTTTTAATGTTGGTCCCTCAATCACGTTGCAACTACTGCACCGATTTGGTGTTCGATACCAGGATTTACAACTAGGCTGCTTATTAAAAACAGGATACAAATTAGATGGCGATATTTAAAACATTAATATTTATTTAAAGATAATAATCTGACGTGCCTTTATTATTTTTTTATTTAAGAATGATTGTCTGTGTACAATGTCATGACAATGTTTGAGGAGATAGGTGTGGTATCTCCTACGAAAAGGGAAGATCTTCCACGCCGACCGACCGAGCGACCTTTGGCTCGGGGTCCGATGGATAGTAATCGGTTCTATTACTTATGTTCAAACTTCGTGATAACATCGTTCGATCGTCGTGCGATCTAGGATTTGTCGCCATCTGTTGGTCTGTTGCGTAGACTATGATGTAGTTCATGATGTAGCGATATACATGGCGCTACATGTTAATTGTTATTTCACAGCTGGTAGTCCAGCCGCCTCTGATATCTGGAGCCACATTCATCACCGTGCTACGTTTGCTTTGGGTGATGTGCGCCGCTTGTCCTCAACTGGCCCTCGCATTGCATCAGCGCTCCATCGCAGACACACTGCTGTGTTTGCTCACTGGGTCTACGCTCCACCAAGAGGTAGGTTTCATGACGTCATTTCTATAATCTGGTGACGTTTAGCTATACTCAAGATGCTTATCCGTTGTTAGTGGCTCTTTTCGCATGGACTTGTTGAACTGGTTAGTTACAGTTTGAAGGGTGTAATTACAAAAGCATGGGACTTAACAACGTGATGTCTAAGAAAGGTTTTAGTGTTAAGGTGGTTCCTTTCTCATACAAAAAGCAATAAGATTTTACAAGACAACTAATAAGTGAAAGGGGTGAAATATATGCTTAGTATAATCATTAGAGATATTTATAAACATCTATCTAATAAATTCATACGCTTTTATTCAGAAAACGCATAAATTTATTTGTTTCTTTTCCTAAAATTTAGCGTAAAATGTTTATGTGTGCGTGATGGCGACCCGTGTAGCCGTGTATATGAAAGTGCTGCCACCATTCGGTATGGTACGTATGTTGAAGAACTAGATTTGTGTAGTACTAGTCTGTGGGTGTGTCTCATTCATTCAGTTTGACTGAAGGATATGATACTTTGTGGTTTGAGACACTGACAGAATCTGACACTGACTGACAATCAACCATAACAAATCCAAAGAAAGAAAGAAAATAGTTTCTTGGAAATCATGTTTTGATTATAATAAAGTAGGTACTCATATAGGAATGAATAAAACATCTAGGTATATCAGCATAAAAAAACACAAATACTCTGTTCCAAAAAAAAAACCCAAGAAGAGTTCGCGCTCTATTGAAACGTTGTCATAATGAATCAACGACGTAAGAAAATAGATACCTACCTAAAGGCGCGTATAGATTTGCAAAACGACAGATTTCAATCAAAGGAGAATGGGCACTTTGGGCCACGACTAAAAGAATCGTCTCTCAAGGTTGCCACATAGTAAGTTTAAAAGGGCTTTACAGGCCATAGTCCGGTCAATTTAGACATAAAAATTGTGATCAAATAAAGAAAATTCCGACAGAGCCAAATCTTCGTAGAGACCTTAGGTTTACCACAAGGAATAAAGTGTCAAACGTCCCCATCAGTCCCATGTGGGCTTTGGGACTTATTCGGGGCCCAACGTCAAAATTTAAAGTTTTTTGGATTTTTCTTGAAAACGGTAAGTTTTATCGAAAAAGTACCTTAAAGCAAAGTTGTAGATGTTAAAATTCTCTATAAAAATTACCCTAATAATTTTTTCTCTAAGACCCACTATTTCCCAGATATTGCGCTTGTAAGAATCAGACAATTGAAATAAAGAAAATTCTCTCTAAGAAAGTCTCCAGGGACTGATGGGGACTTTTGACACTTTATTCCTTGTGGTAAACCTAAGGTCTTTACGAAGATTTGGCTCTGTCGGAATTTTCTTTATTTCAATTGTCTAAATTGACCGGACTACCAATATTTTACTATATAACGGGTGGCGCAAAAGTAAGGGCACTAAAGAAAACACTATTTATTTTTTTATATGACATTTCCTGTCATTCTATTGTTGAAAATTGTGTAGTGAACAAATGTAAAATACACTGAAAATAAACATGGACCGTTTTACTCCTCAAGAACGTGGAATAATCGTGTCAATGTTCTTACGGAATAATTCATCAGTGATAAAAACACAACGTGAATTTCGTCAACGATTTCCCCACCCCCACCGTCCGGCACCGATTGGTCGCTCAATTCGGATTCAACATTGGATAGACCTAAGTCTGGGAGACCAAGAACAGGCCGTTCAGCTGAAAATATCGATGCTGTGCGCGAATATGTGGAAGAGTGTCAAGAAACATCAACGAGGCAACGTGCCACGCAATTGCGTCACTGGAGAACTCTACAGAACCATGTTACGTGAGTTTTTGATACCCAGTTTGGACGAATTGAGGCTGGAGCACATCTGGTTTCAACAAGACGGCGGCGCTACGGCAAACACAGCGCGCGACACTATGGACTCAGTTAGGGACGCTTTTCCAGGCCGAGTTATCTCTCGTTTTGGCGATTTGCCTTGGCCTGCAAGATCACCCGATCTGACCAGTCCAGACTTCTTTCTTTGGGGTTCTCGGGTGTATGTGAACAAGCCACAGAATATCGCAACTCTAAAAGAAATCATTCATCAAGAAAAAAGGAACATATCGCAGGAAGTGTTACGGCAAGTTATGCAAAATGTCATAAAAAGGGCTCAAGCTTGCATCAACTCTGGAGGTCACTATTTAAAAGACATAATTTTTAAATCCTAATGGTACAAAATTTAATGAACCAAATATACATTTAAAAAAACCTAAATCTATTTTTCTAATTTAGAAAAAAAGTTATAGCTGAACCAAATAGGGTCATTTCTTTTGCGCCACCCTGTATATACGGAAAAAATCTCACCCATGGAAATCGAGATATTCCGATGATATTGTTTTTCATTTAACATCATATTACTTAGAGTTTGAAGGCCCACAAGAATAACTGTGATTGCCTTTAAAAGGGCTTTAATTGTTTTTCAGATTGTTTAAAAAACCAACCTGTGGAAATTGAGTTATTCCTGAAAAACTGTAGTATTGCAAAAAATAAATAAAGTTTTTCGGAAATATTTCGTTTCCGACAGGTTGGATTTTCAAACAATCTGAAAAACAAATGAAGCCCGTTTAATGCCCTTTTGAACGAAACTACAAGCATTTATGTGGGCCTTCGGAATTCGGATTAATACAACGTTTAAATAAAAAACTGTTTTTCAAAATATATCGATTTCCAAGGGATGGATTTTTAAATAAAAATTGTTAAATGTAGGCCTGTAAAAGCCCTTTAAAACATATTATGTGGCAATCCTGAGAGACGAGTTTTTTAGTCATGGCCCATGCTCCATAGAGAAATGCCCATTCTCCTTTCATTGAATTCCGTCGATAAATAATGCTACAGTTCGTTTCCTCAAGTTTTAATAAATCAAGGAACATGTGTACAGTAGCGTCACAACTCAGTTGGTAGTAGCTCTGCCTTCTAGTTCTAAGTATTCTATCAGCGATTTCGTTCCCATAGTAGGTACCTATATGCTTTGCTTAATTTGGGACTAGAGTGTGATGTGTGAATTGTCCGTGAATATTTATTTATTGAAAATAGTACATTTTCTCATTTCAATTCAAATACATATTTCTACACAATTATAAAATCACAATCAAGTGTTTCTACTTAGTAGGTATAAACAAAACTAGCGGTAGTAAAATATATGAACCATCTTCCGAGAGATGAGTATGTACATACCTACCTAATATAAATCTAATACTACGCTATCCGCTATCCGCTCTAATACTCACAATTTGAAATTATCTATCCAATGCCAAAGTTCTAAGTTTGTTGTCAGCTCTCCAGCCGTAGAAAAAGAAAGAAGACTATAGCTGTCTCTTTTTTCTTGAAAATGTTACGTTGCCATACTTCCACTCTGTGGTCTGTTCTAGAAACTAATATTCTAGAAAAGAAAGGATTTGTCTGTTTGTCAGTTACATATATAGTAAAAAAACTAACTCAAAAGTACATGATCTATTTTAATGATTCTTTCATTATTAAAAAGAGTAACATAGGCTGTATTGAGTACAAATTAATTTAATTTGAAAAAGACTTTTTACGTGAAATACAGATAAAAGAACTCGCTGCCGAGTCGAAATAGGCTACACGTTCCAAGTCACGTCTCACTGCTAGTTCAAAATATTTGGTTGTAAAAGTGTTGCCAACATATTTTTTTGCTTTGTCAAACAGTTTGTTTTTTAATGTTCTGTAATGATCAAGTTATCAAAATAAAAGAACTTACTTTGCTATAAAAATAATATTTATTTCTAAGTACACAAAGACCCCGTAGTTAGTCGTATCGGATCCTGAAAGTTTTAGTCAAAACTCAAGCAAAATTAAAAATCTCCAAATAAATGCATACCGAAATGGGTAAATTATACCAATGTATGGCAACATTACTGACAATTGTCAACGTTTGCTCTGTCTGTCATTTCTGCTTTCTGCATAATTGTTTTGTGATGAAATTCTTTATATTGTGCTCATTGTGATAACAAAGAAGCATGCGTGCGTGGTGATCGAGGCGTGCACGCTACTTCGCATCCTTCACATAGAACCTTCTCATTAGGCTACACCACCTAAGTGACTTTTATAGGTACTTATCGCATAATTTGTTGTATGTTTTTTTCTACAGGAGCTCAGATTTGGGGGCCAAGTGGGCCACTGCAGGTATGGTATGACTTGGATACATGGGGATACTCCGATTTAGCAATATAATGTGACTGCCCCACAAACAATGTATCACCTTCTGGACAAGACAATGCACAAACAGCTGCACTGGAAGAATCTTAGCGACGCCACAAAAAAATACATAAACGTAGCCCGTATTTGGGCAAAACATATTCATGTGTTTTATTTGATGAGTTTTTCATATTTTTATGGTAATTATTTCATAATAATACTAAAAATATTTCGGAACATGTTACCTTTTAATAAAAATTAAAAGGTAATCTATGGAGGTTCTCTATTTATAGCATCTACATAAGTAAAAACCATTTTTAAATAAAGTAGGTTTTATAAGACAGTAGATATTGTTCAAAGCAGAGGTAAAACTAAAAAATAAATTTTCTTGAGCCAGGAACCAAAACTATTGATTCAACAAAAAACAAGTAAGCCTCCGCAAGAATTGAACTCGGTTACGTCAAATCGAATTCCATAGCATCTTCAACCGCACCATTCGTTCTTTTCATTTGACGTTGAAATTATCAAATACTAGTGCGTTACAAATATTGTATACATGTGTGTGTATCTGAGTAGATAGCAAGCTTGAAATTCTTCAACAGCCCTTGCACGTTTTTTTTACTAAAATTATAGTTTTGTGTATTGATTAGTTGGTATCTATTAATAAAATTTCGCAAAGGTGAATTTTGATAACTAAACGCAAAAAACCATTAACAAATCAGAAGAAAAACCGCAGTTTTTTAAACTAGCGACATCTTTTGTTGTTCCGCTACCGTCCTGACTGAGCGCTTTAACCTTAATGTATCCTTCATCTGGCCGTTATGTAAACGTGTATTTTTATTGTCGACGATTACCACGTAATAACAGCCATCAAAAATAACATGCATACGGAGATTACAGTCACTCTAAATAGTTTTATTCTTTTATGTTTTTCTGTTTGTACAATAAAGTTTTATATTATATTCTATATTATATTTTCTTACAGCAGGTTGAACTAATCCCGCGTCTACCTCAAGAGCTTTACGAGATAACGTGTCTGATCGGTGAACTGATGCCGCGACTACCAACTGATGGGATATTCGCAGTGGACGCGCATTTAGACCGTCCGTGGTCGGCCGTCGCTGAACGGACCACTTCCACGTGGCAATGGAGAGACGATCGAGGTTTGTGTGCATCTGTACTGGATTACACATAATGTACAAAGACAAGCAAAAAAAAATATAAATTAAACTTGATAGATACTTTAAGTGATCATAAATAGTTCTTATCGCTTGTACTGTATTGTACATTTATAAGTTTTTCTTCGAATAACTGTATTTATTGCACACTATTTCTGTAGTACCGGTACATTTCTGGTAAAAAAATCACTAACTAAACTTCAGTAATAGTCATAACTCTCACTTCATTGTAGTTATATAATGAAGTACATTCATATTTTAATTGCATTTCTATCATGATAGCCAGCAATGATACTGAGGATACCGGTTCGTTTAGTCTATTGACTTTCTGATCAAATGCCATTTCTGATCAATGCCAAACGTTTCACTCATGACTACTTATTAAAAAACATGAATCGGCAGTTGATAAAAGTCTTGTTACCTATGGGGTTAGCACTAACAAATCTGACTTATTCGAGTCACGCTGCAACTCAAGTTTGTGACTGCTGTACGTTGCAGCGTCACCGCTCAGTGTATCATCATTATTATAAAACTATACAGGACCTTGGTCTCGCCATTAAGCCCGGTCTTGGGCGCAGAGTCACATTTATTCGTGCTGACCCCGTGAGTTAGTATGTCAATATCAAGAGATTATCCAAATTGCATTTCTCAGGTGTATGGCGTTCTTACTCATGGGTTGAATGTCGTGCCCTAGAAGCGGCCGTCGCCGCAGGAGAGGAGGAGGTGTGTCTGAACACTCTCGGTCGGTCCTACACGGTGGACATCACCGCCATGCAACAACTTAACGACCACACCGGGACCGCAAGGGCGGTACAACGCGTAGCGCCTGCGCCGACCAACGCTGACCAGACTAATGCCAATACTGTCGCACCAGGTACGAACAAGTTATAGTACACTGTTGCGCCAGGTACGAACATGTTACAGTAGCTTACTATGTACCTACCTGTATTACCTGTCTCGTTTATTTTGCCATTGTTAGTTTTAGTTTTGTAAGGGTACTGTGCACTTGTGTGATACTGTTTCGCAAATAAAAATATGTCTATGTCTAACTTAGAATCGTGCAATTCATCTCTGCAATTTAAAACTATTTATTGAGGTGTAATTCGCATAGAGAGAGGTTAGGTGAAGGCGATCATTGCGTTCTCTATTTGCACACAATAAGTCGCAATAGATTGCGTGTTTTGTTAGCTTGATATGACTCTTTTTATGCTATACCATTTTATGTACTATGTTTAAATTCTATAAATATCTTAACTAACATCCATAATATTAACCTGTCGTTTCAATTATCGTTTCAGACCCACGTATCGCAATGGTTCGCAGTAACTCCTCTTTAGTGCGAGCGTTGCTAGCAGTGTTACATGAGGTGTATTGGAGCTCGGCCGGCCCGGCTGTGCGTTCTCAAGCGCTTAAAGCGATCCTGCGCTGCGTTTACTATGCAGATGCAACCTTACTGCGTGTTGTGCTCAAAATGCAGGTCAGTTTGCAAATTAATTCTTGGTCTCCAGTTGATATACTCTTTTGATTGCTATTTTTAAGTATCAACGCAGCTTTCTCTTTATTCTTCTAGGGTTGTTTGTTATAAATAACATAAATATTACACGCAATGTCCCAAAACTAAACAAAGCTTTTATTGTGGACATTATATTGCTAAAAAAATATGTAAAGATTTTGTTTCATCACATACATAGAATACATAGAAACACCTAACCTCAACTGATATGTACTCCTAACAGTCTATGTGCCCCGGCCAATCCACGCCTACCACAGTTGCATTTATATTTTACCAAATTCTTCTAATGCTCAACACATTCTATCGCATTGTAGTTACAATCACTCCATCTGCATTTGACAATAACAGAAATCACTGCATCTTTTCTAAAATTCTACCGCTAGATCAATTGCAGTTGAACCAACTTGTATTCTGCAGGTGATATCATCTCACATCGCCGGTATGATGGCTTCAAGCGACCTCCGCATCGCCGTGGGTTCTCTCCAGCTCGCCGAGATCCTGATGCAGCGTCTGCCCGAAGAGATGGCGGTGCAGTTCCGTCGCGAAGGAGTCTTGTATCAGGTGGCGCAGTTAGCTGAACCGCCGCAACTCACCTCCACCAAACTGAAGGTAATCTAGCTACTATCTCCGTCTTTCTCATACTTGTTCAAATGCAAGCTGGTTCTATCCTGGTCTCTCTCATACTTGCTTAAATTCAAGCTGGTTCTATTGTACACGATATGACACCGACTTGAAAGTAACATTGACTAGCGCCGTCTGTCTAGCGACTATCATTTTTATTAAATAAAGTAAAGCTTTAGACTACTAGCCTGCATCAGGATTTCGGGGAGTGAGATCGATGTTATGAAAGTTACTTCTAGTTTCTATCTACTTCTCCTTCTCCACTCTTCGGAATCCTGATTCAGAGTCCATCTCCGCTAATCCGAAGCCTTAGCTAATGTCGCCGTCTTTCTTCCACTTGCCTTATGCAGTGTATCAGTAATCTGAAAGCAACCTTTTAGACTGTGCATTCATACAAAATTTGTTAGTGGTACGGAAACCCAGATGTAACTGATCTTGAACTGGATACACCAAGATTCTGATACAGCATAGCTTTTACGCTTGTATTTGTCGTATCTTGTGAATCCATTTGAAAGAAATGTAATGTTTTACAGTCACCGAGCGCTACTAGCGTGAAATCCAACGAAGGTTCTCCCCCTGCTTCGACCTCGGCCACGTCATTGGAACACAACAACTTGTCTCTCGCTTTCTCAGCTTCGGGATCTTTCGTCGCTACATCTATGCGTAAGTGACACTTTAGCATATACCACTAGTATATAACATCTTTATGTACAACTGAGAAAGAGAATCACACTTATCTAATCGAAAAAACTATTTCTTTCAACTTTCTCTTCCAAAAAACTTTTAGATGGACAGTGCGTATATAAATAAATCTCCGTTGTTTTAGTTTCTCGACTTTCATTCTTTTGTAAGTTAAATGGGGAAGTATCCTTTCGTCTGCAAATCGTCTGCGCGCGAAAACGGCGGATGTGCGACATGCGTTTTTTTGTGGTCGGCGCGCGCACGCCGCTTGGTAAATGATGGATGATTGTACTTTATTTTACTACTGTTAATATGTATTATTATACCTTTTTGAAATCAGCTTGAAATACTCTAACTACTTGAACAATCATTATTACTTATTTACAAACGTACATTTTGCTACTCGAAGTCAAAGATTTAGTAAAGGGAAAAATTACAAGTTCATGTACGAAAACCTCTAAATAATTCAAATAAGAAGTTTTTTAAATCTAATAAGAATTTGATTTAAAAGTTTATGCACCATTATATGATATAAATTCAACAGAAACAACATTTCAATACATTTTTGACAAAAAAAAACAATCACAAAAAAGGTTCGTTATCGGCAATCTTAGCGCACAGCTGTAAAGAGTTCCACTTTCAAAGATTGTTTATAAATTCCACGAACTTCAAGTGGCCCTTTTAATGGCTTAAGCCACTAGAGTGGTTCATAAACTCTGTTTTAAACAAAGAATCTCACATCTCAAGCATATTATTTACGATCTGTGAAATAAATACCAGACCTATTAAAAATCACCATCAAATACACACTTTCAATTTGCGCGATGTAGTACAAAGTAGGTTCAATAAGTTAGACAAAATCATTAGTATCCAAAAACTGTAATATATTTACAATAGATTCGTGATAAAATAATCACCTGTTACCATACAAAAACATTTAGAAATAAAACAATCAAATCTTAAAAAAACTTGCCATTTTTTATGATTACAGTGCCAAGGATCAACCAATGAAACTGGATGTGGCATTTTAGTATGTATCGTCAATTCGTTTTCGTTCATACTGTACGAGTTTGGCTATTGAACAAAAAAAAGTACTTAACAAGAAATCAATAATAATTAAGAAAAACATTAAGAAAAACATTAAGAAAAAATAATAAACATTAAAATCGGAATGATGATGATGATTATCCGAAGGAATAGGTAATAACGTAGTACATACCTACTCAGTTACTTATTTATCTAATAATAAAACATTAAAATCGAAATTATGATGATGGATGACATACTGAAATGCCACTTCCATTCCTATTTAGATCCGGCAAAATGGTCGGTACGTTGACCTTTGAGCGCGTGTATCGGGCTGTCCGTCGGTCAGCTCCTGATTCATGCGTGGAGTGCTTGTATTTATTTCCCTATTTTGAAGAAATACAATTACATTCTAACAATATAACACCGAAATAACATAAAAATATGTATTGTTGACCTATTTCATTCGTTTTTTTAGTAAAAACAGTTAGATATTAGGTTAAAACAAAGGGATTTTGTTAGAGTACTTCGCAAAAAAAAATTGGGTGTCTGTAGAAATTAGCAAGATTTTATATCTAAAAGTTATCAAAACCGAAACCAATGAATGAAAAAACATTAAAAACTTATCTGTTCATCGTTATTTATGCGCCAACAACAATAACATTCACTTTTCACACTGAAATACCACAACAAAACACACACTTGACACACGACAACCGGCCGCGACAGCGCGCGCATTTCGACTGGCCATGTGAACTTTTTCTCCTTTGGTCGTAACTGTTTATACTAATGTTACCTGTCTCTGTTTCACTACGAAGCTAGGGAATAAGTTAGAGAAGTGCAGCTATCTGTTTCTACCCTTAATTTTGTACTTAAAACTGAGACTGCGGGATCGGTCAGGAGCTGATCACGCGACAGATTTGCGAGTTTTGATCGTGATCAGGACCTGTGTTTTCGACAGTCGAAGGGGTATTACCACCTACTTGAGCCAGGTAATGATGCTCGCAATTTTTTCTTCTCATTTGGAAAGCAAGGGTGTTGGTGCGAAATGTGAAACGTCAAAATACGTACACTATTTCCAACTTTGATCTTATATGCTTGCATCGACTTACATTAAAATTTTAAATTACTTTCGACACTAAAGAAAATACATACCAATAAAGAAAATACATACCTTTATAATGCTAAGCCAGCATTATAAAGGTATGTATTTTCTTTATAATGATCTTGATACTAACAGAAATAAATTGTTTGTTCAGCATCTGTAGGTTTTGAGAGTGGAAATGCTGAACCCGGACCTGCATCAGCTTCTACCCATCCACAGTTACCAACTACTACCACAGTGCACAGGTGAGCTTTTATTTTCTTATCCTAAATAACAAATGGAATAATATGATTAAATATCTATAATAATCATAATTTCAAACACTTAGTGAACGCCTGTCTCCTCTTTGTCAAAGGTTGGGTACTAGAAACTGCAACACAGTTTATACTACAGCAGTTTCCAGTGTTTGTTAAAGCCTTTATAGCAAATGTTCAGTTCACCAATAACAATATTTAATTTCATTATAATTGAAGGAAACTTGGCATTTAGTCAGGTTCCAATGTATTAACTACACACTTTAGTTGCAACTGAAAAACTGCAACACAGTTTATACTACAACAGTTTCCAGTGTTCGTTAAAGATTTTGTAACAAATGTTCAGTTCACCAATAACAATATTTAATTTCATTATAATTGAAAGAAACTTGGGATTTAGTCAGGTTCCAATGTATTAACCACACACTTTAGTTGCAACTGAAAAACTGCAACACAGTTTATACTACAACAGTTTCCAGTGTTCGTTAAAGATTTTGTAACAAATGTTCAGTTCACCAATAACAATATTTAATTTCATTATAATTGAAAGAAACTTGGGATTTAGTCAGGTTCCAATGTATTAAACACACACTTTAGTTAGTACTTTCATTTGTTTTGGACGGACTAAGAATGTGGATATAATCGTAGGACGACTCACGATAGCTTTGAACTGACTACTTCGGCAATACAATAGATTGATGACGTCACAGGTCGGGCAGTCCGCTGCAGTTAGCGGAGATGTTGAAACGCAAGCGCGCGGTGAAGCGGTCGGGCGGCGCGGGCACGCGGCACGCGCGGCGCCGCGACGAGCCGCCGCCGCTCACGCCGCCCGCGCACCCCGCGCATCCCGCCCACCCCGCGCATCCCACCCATCCCGCGCATCCGCCGCATCTAGTCCATCATCCGCACGCCATCGCACCGCACAGTGAGTACAATACACTTACGGCCGGTTTCTCGAACGTTGAACGTAAAAATCAAACAATTACTATGTGTCAAACTCGGATCAATCGTGCTTTGAGTTTCCAGAAACCAGCCATTATTAACTTAGTGGGTTGAGTAGGTACTGTGAAACCATTGTGTTGTGTTGTTATAATTGAACATGCTCTGTAAACCCGATGTACTAATAAATGTCTTTAACCACATTAATGTGAGTGTGGTTATGTGCAAGTAGATTAAAAACGAGTAGTGGTTGGATTGTGTGAATGTAAAAGGATTAGATTCAGAGTTGACGAATGATAGGAGTGAGCGGAAGAAGAGAACATGTGCACACCCCACTTAGCGGGGGATGAAGGAAGAAAATGATGATGGGTTAATATCCTACATAACGTGCGACAAGAGTGTTTCAAAGTTAATTCTACCTATAAGCCAACACAATAAATGGCGTCCTGAACTACCAACTACTGCTGACAGCCTAACTAATTTGTTGTATATACGATTGTCATTTGTTTATATTAATTAATGACGTAGAGATGTAAAGACTCTGTGTAATCCGTCAAACGCCGCGAGAAGCCTCTAATAACTAATCCCTTGTCAGGTTCAGGCACAGCGGCGACGGCGGCCCGCTCGGCGAGTCGCGTGGGCGGCACTTCAAAAACCTCGTCGTTCCTGTCGTCGCTCAATCCATCGCGCTGGGGTCGAAGCCCTCACGCACACAAGGACACTGGCTTACTAGCATCACCACACTCTGCCACCAATCTCACTGTACAAAACAAGTAAGACATCCTTAATGATCATAATATGTATTTTTGTAGTTCCATTAAAATTTAAAATGAATAAATATTGGAAGTGTAAATGAGAGCGCAATTTATTTTATTATTTAATTGATTATTTTTAAAATATTGTAGTAAAGCACTGTATAATCAACACGTAGATAATAAGTTTGAACAATGTAGTCATGTGAATGATAATATTGCATTAATATTTATTACATGATTTTTATGTAATGAAATACATTTTTGCAGAGAAAAAGTCCGTGAATGGATACAATGGAGCGCAGCGCGGTTACAGCGTGAATGGGGGGCGTTAGGCGGCGGCGGAGGAGCGTTAGAGCAGCTCGCTACTCTCGCTGCAACGTTACCGCACCACACGCACCGGCGCGCGGCATTGCAGCAACTGCGAGACACGCTTATACACCACGACGTGTCGCCGTTCGAGGTAACTTCTATTACTCACTCACAAGGAGATAATCTAATAGCTACTCATAGATAAATAATACTACATTATGCCTCAAAGTTACGAAATAAATAGATAAAGTTTTATTTGCTTCTAAATCACATTATTACTCAAGATTTATCATTGCTTAAGTTTAAGCTCGATTCACTTCTCTAATTGCAACCGATGACGTATTATTTCCCACAATAGAAATACAAATAGTTTTTAAAATAGAAAAACTTCTCCGTGTTGTTGAATAACCAGTTTCTGAAAAATGGATTCTTTAGTTATATTCTAACCTCCTGTCATATAAAAAGTTAGCGTTGACTTTATGTCATCATTACGTATCAATACTTCAAGTCTGCGATAACTTTTTATAAGATAGACCATATGTCTAATGTATACAGAGATTTTAAACCTTGATTACCAAACTAACATTACTTATTCACCAGGTGAACCATTCCGGTGTACTAGGCGCCTTACTACAGTACATGACCGGTGATGCCGAACCGGATACCGAAGCGGAGAAGAAAGACGAGCGCAGTCCTAGTGAACAGGTGGCGGCCTGCGAGGAGAGACTGCGGCTATTTCTACATGTGTTCGCTGATATGCCTCTCACTTCTGAGTGAGTACTCATTATTTACATTGACGGGAATAATTATATAATAAATGTTTTATCGTTCAATATAATAGGCTTAAAATGAAAGAAAACAATGGTACTAAGAGCTTATACTTTGAACTAAGCATATTCACATAAAAAGTTACTTTATGAATGTCAAATAAAAATAGGAGAAAAATAAGTTTGCAGTTTAAAAGATAACTTGAGGCCGGCTATCGCGAGTCGTAGTGACTGGGTTTCTTCATGTAAACTTTATGATTTTTATGTAAATAAAAAATATTAAATATATTTTGTAATGATAGAGTTGAATGTAAAATTAGCATTACGAATTTGAACATGTTTTTTTTTTAAGAATTTACTTAAATTAATTTTTTCAAAAATGCCGGTATAACGATTTTTTGATTTGGATTAGAATTTTTCCCTATTTCTGAACATCAAGTTTTTATACATACTGAAAGAAATCTCGCGCATTATTTATCATCAACATTGCTTTATGTTTAATTTCTCTTCATTAAAAAGTATTGCAATACTAACAAAAGTATAGCAATACGAAAGCCCCAACTATTTCAGTGAGTGGAGTGAAACAGGCGCGGAAGCGTTAGGTCTCGGCCTAGGCGGGGGATCGGGCGCGCTGGCGGCTCTAGTCGGCAAAGTGAACGCGTGCGTCTCGCATCTCGAACAGTTCCCGGTGCGCGTTCACGACCTGCCCGCGCGGCCCGCTACTTCAGCACTCAAGTTCTTCAATACCCACCAACTCATGGTAAGAACATTTGACGATAATGTAATGTAATTGTTCGTGATCTACGACTGTCAATAAATTATTCTATAATACATATTGTCTATGACAGGTACTTTTCTTTCCCCTCTATGATCTATGTAACAATTAATTACGCCATTATACGTATTGTCATTAAAACTTACACACGCATCGTTTTAATTAAAATATCCAAATTAAGCTAAAATAAAAGTAATCAGACTGTCACGTCAAGTAGTACATCATACAGTAATAAAAAAAATAGGCCGCTTAAAAACAGTTGACAATCAAGCTCGAGTGACCTACCATATCCATGCTAAAGTTCATTAATACTTATATACTGGTATATATATGATATAACATAGTAAATCCATTAAACTTCTGACGATCAAGTCAAAACAGACCAAACTTCAGTGTAAAGTTAAAGTAAAAAATAGGTCTCTTTAAAACAGTTGACAATCTATATTATGTTCTTCAATACCATAAATACAATTATAAGTACATAAAACATATGACAATCAAACTAAACTACTACTACTTAGTGAACTTTACCTGGTTCGAATGGGAATAGACAATCACAGTTATACAGATCAATATATCTATATTATATTGTTCCCGAGTTATAATTTATATGGTGTGGGTTGGCACAACACCTAACTGACTTTATTTAGTTGTGCCAAATGTATAACTAATTATTCTGAAGGTTTATGGGAATTAATTTAATAACAATACATGTATTGTTTCAGTGTGATCTCAAACGTCATCCGTCTTGCACTAACCTGAAACAGTGGAAGGGTGGTGTGGTCCGGATAGACCCCTTAGCTTTAGTTCAAGCCATCGAAAGGTATTTATTACTCTATTATGTAATATGTCTAACCACGGAGACCATGGTTAGACAGTTGTGTAATGTAGAACGAACCCGATGAGATGGAGCAACACAACAATATACATATATCATGAATGTAGCGCTAATACTCTATGAGAAGCCAAAGACCGGGCTCAGTGGCGCGTCTTGGGAGAGACCTACGTCCAGCAGTAGATTGATATTGGTTGTTCATAATGAAGATAATTATCTCTCAGCCTTTTAGTCAGTTGTAGTGCAATACTAACGGCCGGTTTCTCGAACGATGATCAACGAAAAAATCAAATAATTACTATGTGTCAAACTCGCATCAATCGTGATTTGGGTTTCCAGAAACCTGCCGTAAGTGTTTGTGTGATGGAAAATTGGTCATCTCTTAGCGTTTTAGTCAGTTGTAGTCCAGCACTAACAGTGTTTGTGTCATGTCCAGGTATTTAGCGGCTCGCGGGTACGCGAACGGTCGCAACCGCGAGGGCTCGGCGAGCGGGCCGCATTCTGACGACGACGCAGCTTCCGACGACGATGGCGAAGACTCTCTCGCCTCGCCGCCACATCTTAATACTACAGAGTGAGTATACAACACACTGTACAATAACTATGGCTGTGTTTGCTAAGGGCTGAGCACGAATAAATGTGAAAATCGTAAACGCAACGCATTTGAGATACACTGATTGCTAACGATACAACGTTCGACAGTAAAGTTGATGCCGATGCTCAGTGTATTTCAAATACGTCACTGTTTCGATATGTTTACGAAATACAAGAATCTCGAGAAATGTGTTTAATCAAGTTTGTCTGATTGGTTGTGGTATTGTTTCAGTGCCGAACACAAGCTAGAGTTCCTGATCGGCGACACAGTTCTGCCGTACAACATGACCGTGTACCAGGCGGTCCGACAGTTCGGCGAACAAAACGATGCCGATACCGATACGGAAACACCATTAGGTATTTTATTTACCACTAGCTGACCCGTGCCCACTTCTTTGGGCATAATTCGACCGTTTTTTCTCTGATTCACTTTGCAAAATGGACTACCACGTAAAATCCTTTTTATTTTTCGGTTTTTTATATAACCAATGACACTCAGCAATAATGTGGCTTTCTATTGGTGAAATAATTTTTAAAATCGGTTCAGTAGATCCCGAGATTACCCCTTACAATTTAACAAATATACAAATGCACAACCTTTACCTCTTTATAATATTAGTATAGGTAGATTTAAATTTTGTACAGTTTTCTCTAGAATATTGAATCATATAAAAGTTCAATGTGAGTATTATTTCAGAGGTAACAAAAGATAATTTGTTGACTGTATACTGTGCCTGGGGATAAAGTAAAGACCCTATTTCTTTGAGCAAAGTTTTTCAAGTTTCTCCTAGGGATAAAATCAGTTTGTTGTAAAGATTTCCTACTTTCAAAACTAGTTGATAAGCGTAATCGCAAGGATAGAGTGGTTATTCTGTGTTTACAATGTATTGATTTGTTTCAGCAAACGCTGGCATCTGGGTACAAACTCATACGATATATTACCGCGCGGTGGAGGCGACCGAGCCGCCGCGACCCGAGGCCACGGCTTCGCGGAAGGGGAAAGGACAACCCACCAAGATCTCATCTAGACGTAAACCTGATCTCTTATGGAACGGTTAGTTTTACGTTACAATTGATACTCAACAATCATGAACAAATGTGACAGTCGCCGTGTAAACCTGCCGTGTAAACCTAATGTATTCGAGTTCTATGACTGGAATAAATTACCGCTGACTACACTATGTGTGCTATCATATGGCATGATGCAGTCTCGCGAAACGTCTACTGCGTGAAAAGCCCTGACTACTTATTGATTAAGGTGATACCTTAACCGTAAATCTTTACCGTTTTATAATTAAGTAAGTTTATATAAAGAACCAATCTCAAAAAATTATACAGGGTTACACAGAAAATTATTGTTTATGTTGCAAAATAGCTTAAACTAGTAAAAGATATAACAGTTCTGCCGCAATAAAAAATAACCCCTAAAAAATTAGAATTTCCCGCTAGAGCGAGAGGTATCCCTTAATACAGTGAAACCTGGTTAAGTGAGATATCAAGGGACCTGCAATGTAGTTTCACTTACAGAGGTTGTTCGCGAGAACACGGGAAAATAGTTTTGGTGGTAGAAATGCTTGCGACTCCACAAAATAAGAATAGGTGACAAGTCACTAACCTTTGACTGCAGGATTCAGCGTGCCTTGTGACAGCGCCGGCTTCAGTAAATATCCTTGGTTCTTCAGTTGTTTTGATGCCGAGAGAACACCGAACACCGAATATATTGTATAAGCTTAATATTTCACAAATTGTATGAAGAAAAAAGTTCTTGCGCGTTCCGACCGTTAGCCGCCGAACTCAGTCTTCCGACATCTTGCTCGCCAGCGCCTCTTGCGGGCGGCTTTCACCCACAAGTCGCCAATCAGCGAAATGCCGCCAAATTCAAATTAAGGGAGCGCAAACATCTTCCCCCCGAACCAAGGTCCCCTTGGTTCCTAATTTCCGATAGGTAGCCTACACAATTTAGATATGGGTCGCAAAAGAACCCCAGTCTGAGTCTTAACCTCAGCTATCCGAACAACCCCGTTTTTACCCGGTAATAATTTGATCAAACGACCCCTTTTCCAGTGAGAAGGAGGTTGATTATCTTCCTTTATTAAAACTAAATCATCTAACTTTGGTGGATCAGTATGAGAAGTCCATTTAAACCGTTGTTGTAAAGTATGCAAATATTCCGTATTCCAACGTGACCAAAAATGTTGTGACAACTTTTGAATTTGCTGAAACCGAGACAACCGAGGCATTTTGATTTCGGTGAACGGATATTCTGGAAGAGCGACTAAAGATTGTCCGATTAAAAAATGACCCGGCGTTAAAACCTCGAAGTCAGCGGGATCCGAGCTGAGCGGGCACAAAGGCCGGGAGTTCATTACCGCTTCAACTTTAGTAAAGAACGTCGTGAGTTCTTCGAACGTTAATCGAGTGTCACCTAACACTCGCCGTGCATGAGTTTTAGCCGACTTGACTGCAGCTTCAAATAGCCCGCCATGATTTGGGCTAGAAGGAGCGTTGAAAAGCCAAGTTATTTCTTGCCGACCAAGATGACGTTCGATATCCGAATGATTGTCACGAAGGAATATATACATCTCCTTGAGATGTTTGTCCGTTCCCGTAAAATTTGTACCGCAATCCGACCGTATTAATGCAGGTAGGCCCCTACGGGACACAAACCGCGTAAGCGTAGCAACAAAAGCTTCTACCGTTAAATCTGAAACAATTTCTAAGTGAACAGCCTTAGAACATAAACATACAAAAACGCATAAATAACATTTTTGTATTTTTGCATTTCGAAGGTTACTCGTTTTTATAAAAAACGGTCCCGCGAAATCCGTGCCGACTCCCAAGAACGGGCGTGATTGTCGGATTCTATCCGCCGGTAAGTCTGCCATGAAAGGCTGAGTAGGATGCGCTTTAGTCCTATAACAAGGTATGCACCGAAAAGTAATAAACCGAGTGATCCGCCGAACCGAAATAATCCAATAAAACCGAGATAAAATAGCCGCAAGTGTATTGGCTCCGCAATGACAATAATTCCTATGATAATACGTGACTAATAATTCCGTGAAAGTACTCTTGCCCGGTAACAATATTTGATGCCTAGCATCGTATGGCAGGTTTGCCGCATCTATCCGACCGCCGACTCGTACTATGTTTTCCTTATCTATAAACAAGTTTAATCTCCGTAATGAGTTTTTAATGGGAATGTCCGACTTTAAAGCTAAAATTTCATCGTGAAAATATCGTTCCTGAACCGACCGAATTAAATATGATATGGCGTTTCGCCGTTCCGCAACCGAAATATTAATACCGTTATATTTACCCCTATTAAATTTACTACCGAACCGTAAAATATAAGCCGTTACGTTAACTAATTTTTCAAATGAACTATATTTTTCAAACAATTCAAATTCCGTATCTAAATTTCCGATATGCACAGACTTGACCTTCAACCCGGGCAATGAGTTAATAGGTATATCTGTAATACTCTGAGGCCACTGATCAGGCGGCGCGCACAACCACTGTGGCCCCCACCAGCTCTTATCAGTGAGCAACTCCGCCGCCGTCGCACCGCGCGACGCTATGTCTGCACTATTCATGGAGCCTGGAATGTGTCTCCATTGAATAGGTACCTGTGATGAAATTATCTGAGCTACCCTGTTTCCTTCAAACACTTGAAGCTTGTGTGGTGGCGTCCGAAGCCATGCTAAAACAATAGTACTGTCACACCAGCCTGTGACGTCATCGAATTTTATGTCCGCCGATGAATGAACATGATTTAGCAACGTTGTTAATAACGTTGCTCCGCTTAACTCCAACTTAGGAATAGTACGATTTGATTTTAGTGGTGCTACTCGAGTTTTAGCAATCAATAAACGCACTAAAATCGAACCGTTAGCGTGTTCTGTACGTACATACACCGCCGCCGCGAAACCTAAAGAAGAACCGTCACAAAATCCATGTAGTGTATAACGAGCATTCCTTTCAATTTTAATACACCGAGGAATAGATAGTTTTTGTAAGTTAGGTAGATCTGACGTTATCTCTAACCATTGCCGCACGAATTCCGGGGATGCAGATGCATCCCAATCAAGTTTGCGTGAGTCATCAACGCTGCTCAATAACGATTGCAATAACAACTTCATCCGAAAAACAACCGGACAGACCCATCCTAGTGGATCGAACAGTCGAGCTACCATAGATAAGATAGTTCTACGTGTAACATTATTTTCTCGTGGCAGATCAAGCCTATACGTAAAATTATCTAACCTTGGGTTCCACTGAATACCTAAAATTTTTACAAACTCAGTACTATCATCAGATGAGTCATCAAAGGTCCGGGGGGTCTCTAAATGCTCCGGAGGCAACCCGCTCAGCAGGCGCGAATCATTAGAGGACCACTTCCGTAGTTCGTAACCCGCCGATTTCATAAGGGCTTCTAACTCATTCCGTAAATCCGTGGCTTCTTGCAACGTATCCCCCCCGCCGTTCAGATCATCAACATAAGAATTTTTCACAAGTAACCTAGCCGCCCTAGGGTACCTGTGACTTTCATCGTTCGCTAATTGATGAAGACAGCGTATTGCAATAAACGGACTCGATTTTAAGCCGTATGTATTGGTCGTTAACTCATAAAGTTGAATAGGATCCGATTTTGACGCTCTCCAATAAATAAGTTGATATTTTCTATCTAAAGAATTTACCCACGTTTGTCTAAACATCATTTTTATGTCTGTGGTGAAAACCACTAGATTAAGCCGAAAGTTAATAATAATATCAGTTATATCATTTTGTAACCGTTCACCTGAATATAAACAATCATTTAACGACACTCCATTACTAGACCGCACGCTGCCGTCAAACACGACACGAATTTTATTTGTGTCTCCCGATTTTTTAAATACTCCGTGATGTGATAAAATATAATGCTGCTCACTAGAACGAGGATTAAAGTTAGATAATCGCATGTGACCGAGATTAATATATTCTGTCATAAATTCTACATACTTAGCCCTATATTCAGGTTGGCGTTCCATTCTGCGTTCTATAGATAGAAACCGACGCAAAGCGGTTTGACTGGTATCGTCTAACTGATGATTAGGTATCAAAGGTAACCGTACCGTGTATTTACCATCTGTACTACGTGTCACTGTACTACTAAATAATTTCTCACATAAAATATCCGAAGGATCCTTCACTGGCCGTCCAGGAGGCTCCTCCGACCGCCAAAACCGTTCCACCTGATCAGACAAGGTGGCACCTGTAACTAGTCCCGTTCTAGTGACCGGTGAAGAGGTCGCGGGCCGATCTTGTGAGGGTTCCGTAGGTCCGAACATGACATGATCAAAAATAGTATTTAACGCATAGGGACCGTTAAAATCTAACTCAATAGCCTGCTGCATTACTGGACCTAAAATATCTGAACCTAAAATTAAATCTATTGAACCCTCATTACTACCGTTATCCGAATTAAATTTTAATTTTAATTTTTCTACCGAAATACCTATTTTCCGTGCTAAATATGCCGTGGGATTTTTTAATAATGCCGCCGTAACCGATAACATAGGTTTTCCTGTCCGTAATGGCCTAAAATTAATCCTAACTATATTTGTACTATCACCTGTGTGTGTACCACCGACTCCGGTCAAACGAATACATGTGTTATACCTTTTTAACCTAAGTGCCGTAACTAGGTCACTACGCACAACACTAATTTCCGCCCCCGTATCTAACAATGCAAGCGCCTGTAAAAACTCACCGGTTGACGCTTGAACTTCGATGACCGCCGTAGGTAATATAACGTTGTACGGTAGGACGGGTGGTGAAGTGGTAACACAAGGTTGCTGTAATTGCTACAGTTCCGAGCGGTGAGCCTCCACTGGGCTCGGACCGCGCGGCGACCACCTGCGATGCACATCCTGATTGTGTCCGCGAGGGTCCCGGGTTCGATTCCAACCGTTGCGCACATCGCCGCTTTCGGTGTGAACTTGATAATCCGATCTAGGCTGCGCCGCCGCTGGCGCTGGTGCCGCCGCTCCCTGTGCCGAGTAGCGTGTCGGGTCCGACCGCCGAACATATGGGGCGGGTTCGCCCGCGCGAAACCCTTGGGCCCTGGTAAATCCACTGTTACCTATTCCCCCCGCACCGTTCCATCTATCCCGCGATAGATCATTAC
The DNA here is from genome assembly GCA_932527185.1 of Ecliptopera silaceata. Taxonomy (NCBI): domain Eukaryota; kingdom Metazoa; phylum Arthropoda; class Insecta; order Lepidoptera; family Geometridae; genus Ecliptopera; species Ecliptopera silaceata. Next base: position 4,534,923 of record OW052193.1, on the reverse strand, counting down.
TTACATTCCTCGCGCTGTACACCTGATCACCGTTGATCGGACGCGAGTAACTTAAACAAATTAAACTATCATGACCCGAGTGTCCACATTGAGTGCACTGACCCGCACGAGTACATTCCGCCGCCGAATGATAACCAAAACACTTAAAACATAAACCTCTAGTTTGCACTACATTTTTTCGATCCGAATTATTTAAATTCCGAAACTTGTAACAATCATACATTCTGTGACCCGGTAAATCACAGTAGGCGCACTTACTGACATTATTATCAATGCGTGCCAATTTACCGACGTGAACTGAGCGCTCGCCTCTGCGGGAACGCTCCGTGTCAGAATAAAAAACCGGTTCCGATGCAGTATCTAGCAATCTACATTCGTTATTTATGAACTCCGTCAGCTGTTCGAACGTAGGTAAAGTATTACGATTTCCGCCGTGTAATTGTTCAAATCTTGTTTTGATGTCTATCGGTAATTTAGACAAACTGATATGAAATAGCAAATAACTCCATTCATCCGTAGGTAAGCCTAAGTTTTTCAAGGCCCGAGTAGATTCTAATAACGGATTTAATATCTTAGTACGAAGCCCTGCCGATTGTTTTAAAGCCGGTAGATGTAAAATTCTTGAGATATGAGAATCCGCTAGCAGCCGCGTATTCTCGTATCTATACTGCGTAAAAGTTCCATTGCCGTGTCTAAAGACGCGTCCACCATCGGTAAATGTTTTATCAACGACTTAGGTTCTTTTTCAACATTAGAAAAAAGGTAATGGAACTTTTCCGTCTTAGAAATATCTTTCCTACTGAGTACTAGCGAGTTAAACAAACTAATAAAACTACTCCACGAAAATACGTCTCCGTCAAACGTGCTCAAATGGATACGTGGAAGCCGAGCCGTTGGAGCGCTGTCCGTTGGCATAAATGTACCCGCTGTACTAGGAAATCCCGCCGAAATCGATTCTAACTTATTGTAAATCAAGGTAGCATCCGCATACAATTCATCATATCTTTTAATTGTTTCTAATCCAGAATCATCCGTTGCACATGCATTCAAAATGCCTTCGTATGCGTCTGTTAAAGAATCAAAGTACCGGTTAAGTTTTTGAAGACGAGCTGCCATAACGCTGGCAGATTTGCCCTTGCCGTCCGCCATTTCTAACGAATGGACAAGCCAATCATTTTTAATTTTAAATTTGCTTTCGTAACCTTTTAAAACCGACATGATTGCAAAATGTAGGAACTACGAAAATCCGTAAAAGTAAATATAAAAATTACTGGTTTTTTATAACGAAAAAATACCGAAAAAAATACCCGAAAATACCCAAAAAATAAGCTTAAATGGACTGTAAATTCATCCGGCTCGAAGGAGAAATGTTCGCGAGAACACGGGAAAATAGTTTTGGTGGTAGAAATGCTTGCGACTCCACAAAATAAGAATAGGTGACAAGTCACTAACCTTTGACTGCAGGATTCAGCGTGCCTTGTGACAGCGCCGGCTTCAGTAAATATCCTTGGTTCTTCAGTTGTTTTGATGCCGAGAGAACACCGAACACCGAATATATTGTATAAGCTTAATATTTCACAAATTGTATGAAGAAAAAAGTTCTTGCGCGTTCCGACCGTTAGCCGCCGAACTCAGTCTTCCGACATCTTGCTCGCCAGCGCCTCTTGCGGGCGGCTTTCACCCACAAGTCGCCAATCAGCGAAATGCCGCCAAATTCAAATTAAGGGAGCGCAAACAGAGGTATTCCACTTACCCAGTGTCTCAGATATACAGGTATAAATAAATATCTGTCTCATTTACAGAGGGTTCCATTAATAGAGGTGAGAATACAGGTTATTTCAGTTATAGAGGTGCGATCATTAAATAAAATGCTATAAAAATTATGAATATCGAGCCTTCGCGCGAAATCTTGTGCCTTTTCTTTAATCATCAGTCCACTTATCGGAACGTTTTTGTTACGAAGTTGCTTGACCCATGTTAGCAAACACTGTTCAAGTTCAGGATATTCTGATAAACGTACACGTTTTAGTTTTCATTGTCCTTCAGAACATTGTGATTCAATTTAATGTTTACTCTGAATTATTCTACAAAGAGTAGATTTTGGCACATTAAATTCGGCACAAACTTCTTTGGGTGTCTTCCCACTTTCATAAACGGATATTAATTTCAGTTTTTCACGTAATGATATCGATTGTAGCTTTCGTTTTGGCATTTTTCAAATAAACATCTGTATGATAGTAATGCGAAACTAAAACTGAAGGTAGGTAATTGAAACTCAAAATTACTTACGTACTTGGAATTACGTGTGGAATTTGTGGGTAGAATAAGAATGAGTAAACAACCAATGTTATCTCAGTTACAGAGGTTTATGCATATACAATTTACTCGCTGTCTCAGTTATAGAGGTAACTATGATGATAAATCGAAAGAACAAATCCCAGATATAGAGGTTTACCTCATCCCACTAACAGAGGTAATTCAGTGCCAAAGTGTTGGGACCTCAGCATGAGTTCCAGTTATGGAGGTTTCTCACTTATCCAGGTCCCACTTAACCAAGTTTCACTGTATTATGATATGTGTGTTATCAGATGGCATGATACCGTCCCGCGAGTCTCCGCTGGTGATGATGGTGCGCGCGCCGCTGCAGATGTCGGGCGCGGCGGGCGCGTCGGGCGCGGACGTGAAGGACGCGTCGCTGCCCGCGCTGGCGCTACTACGCGCGCTGCACGCGCTCTCGCGGCACTGGCACACGCTCTACCGCGCCGTGTGTCTGCCGGACCATCGCCCTCTCGTGCCCAACTCTGAATTTATCAACGCCAAGGTACTTACAACAACATCTACATTAATAGTTAGCAACGGCGGATCATGGGGGTCATGACCACCCACCCTGAGCTGGTTCCAGGACTTAGGTGGACCACTAATTGAACATAAAATTATAAGTTCTTGACTTGACCACGACTATGTGACCCCCCTGGCGCCAAAGCTGGATCCGCCCTTGATAGTCAGATCGACCTCTCCTGCCTAAATCGGAGCATCTATAGTAATTAGTAGTAAAATCCATCGACCTCCCGTGCCTTAGTCGGAATTTATCAACGCCAAGGTACTAACAACAGAGCTTCGGTTGCCTGGAAGAGATCGCTTTCAGCGATAAGGCCGCCCATTGTGTAACCATGATTCATGATTTTGTTTTGTTATCTGTAATTTTTTTTGGTGTTCCAGTAAAAAGTTATCTATCTTAATATCTATCTATCAGGGCATCTATAGTCATTCTATAGATACTGCTGATTGTCAGTCTTTTATTTTGGCATTATAATATTTTTTTGTTATCTATCCTAGTGCTATTTATACAAATATGTGTACAAATTTAAGTAGTGTACAAAACAAAACATGGTAATATTTGATATAATGATTCGTTCCCAGCTTGCTGCCAAAGCCAATCGTCAGTTGCAAGATCCACTTGTAATAATGACTGGAAATCTACCGCCGTGGTTAAAGAAAGTTGCCTATACATGGTAAGATTTCTCTACTGTCATATTATACTATTCCTGATGTATTTCTAAACTCTTACAATATTTATTTACCTTATCTTAGTTTCAGACCATTTATATCATTATAGTTTTTGAATGATCACACTAAATTTTTCTCTCTTTCTCCACAGTTAATACATTTCTAACACATCCTACTAATATTATAAAGGCGAATATTTGTATGGATGGATTGTTACTCTTTCACGTAAAACTACTAATTTTAATTATTGAAACTTACAATAATGTAGTTTATACATCAGAATAACACTAAGGTTATAATTTACAAAGATGTGACTTGACAAAAATAACGATTGCTAGACGAAGTCGCAGTCACCAGCCAGTAAAAGCATAATTTTGCGAAATTCATCTGTATAATGTTAACAAATACATATCTATCCAACAGCCCGTTCGTGTTCCCATTCGAATGCCGGCACTTGCTGTTCTACGTGCTATCGTTCGACCGGGATCGCGCGCTCCAACGTTTAGTGGAAGCGGGCGGCGAGCGTGGCGCCGCGGGCAGCACGCCGGGCGCGGCCGACGAGCGCGTCGCGCCCCGACTGGACCGCCGCAAGCGCACCGTGCAGCGACACAACGTGCTGCGCCAGGCCGAGCACGTCATGCACGAGTTCGCGCACACCAAGGCGCTGCTCGAGATACAGTACGAGAACGAAGTGGGCACGGGGCTGGGACCCACGCTCGAGTTCTACGCGCTCGTGTCGCAGGTACGATCTTGCTTTACAAATGGTTCACCCGCCTATGTAAGCGAACAAACTCTTTGTAAGAAGGATCATATAAAAAATACGTTAGGAACCAGGCCGTAAGTTTCACCCGCCTATGTAAGCGAACAAACTCTTTGTAAGAAGGATCATATAAAAAATACGTTAGGAACCAGGCCGTAAGTTTCACCCGCCTATGTAAGCGAACAAACTCTTTGTAAGAAGGATCATATAAAAAATACGTTAGGAACCAGGCCGTAAGTTTCACCCGCCTATGTAAGCGAACAAACTCTTTGTAAGAAGGATCATATAAAAAATACGTTAGGAACCAGGCCGTAAGTTTCACCCGCCTATGTAAGCGAACAGACTCTTTTTAAGAAGGATCATATAAAAAAACGGTAGGAACCAGGCCGTTTGTTTCTTGCCCGTTCTTCTAGGCTCTGGTCGCGTGGAACTAGCACCTAGTATCACTTGATATGTAAGACGATTCTAAATGATCCTTGATTTTATGGAAAAGAGTAATTTTTGACTTTGACTAACAGTAACTGAAGGCCTAAAAGTGTATACGATCGGTTTAAATTGTATAACGCCAAGCACGCTAGTGTGAACTAGTTTTGTGTTGAGCCCAAGCATCCGCTAATATTTGTATACCATATGAGTATGCTATCGCCCTGAGTGCTACACCAATCAAATTGTAATAAAATTGTACAAACGCATAATTTGTTTAAAACAGAGCACGGTATGTAGCACTTTACAAACCGAACGTTGATTTGCAACATTGCATTTAAACGTTAAGTAAAAAGAATATGCAATTAAAAAATAAGCCTTATGACTTCAATTTAACAATCCTTATCTTGTTTGTTACAGGAATTACAACGTGCCGATCTAGATCTGTGGCACGGAAGTGAGAATTTCAAACAGAAGCCCACGTCATTCGGCGGTGAAATAGTGAAAAGTCAACCGCCCGCTGTCACCGAGCTCGCCTCCTCTGTTAGAGACGCGCTCAATCTAGAGGACGAACGGTCCCCGGAGCCTTCGGATCTGGAAAAGGTAAACTAAAAAAAGGTAGAAATTATTGAAATAAAAACTAAATTCTAAACTTTTAGCTGTCTGATTTGAACCCAATGTTATAAAATACAGAAATAAAAACCGAGATATTGTAAACTTTGCTGCTTGAGTTGACAGAGCTTTTAGAATCGAAATCGTCAAAAGTTAACTAGTAAAAAGTTAACTATGTAGTACTAAAGTATCTTATAAATATTTTATCAAAATCATCAAGTATAAGAAACAGAGGGTCTTTTGTTGTTATTTTGTGTGTGATAAGCCATTTGGTTTATTGTGTTATAATAACTGCGGTTGTAATATACAAATTCAAACCGTTTCTGTATCATTCTGGTTATGATGAATTACAATATTGATGTAAAAATCTGTAAGGAATTCAGGATAAAGGGTTTATTTATTGTTTATTTAAATGTAATATAATTCTGTAGGAAACGTCAATACCGTCTCCGGCGCCAGACGCGACGTACGTGAACTGGCCGTGCGGGCTATTCCCCCAGGCGGTCGGCAGGAATGTGCGCGCCTCGCATCTCTCCAGAGTCAAGGCTAAGTTCCGCTTCCTCGGCAAATTCATGGCCAAAGCTGTTATGGACTCTAGAATGGTGAGCTAATTATATATGGATAAACGGAAAGAAACGGAATGGATAAAACAATTAAGTCTCAATTGTCTGTCAGGAGACTTCATTCGGAAAACGTAAATTTCCGATATTGATAACTGTATCCGATTATACTTTTCTTTTTTGATAATCGGGTTATGATTTCGAAACCGTCAACTACGAACCATATCAGTGCCGAGGTGTTCCATATCTGCTGCATATCTGCTGGACATAGGTCTCCCAAGACGCGCCACTGAGCCCGGTCTTCGACTCTTCTCATCCAGTTTTTGACAGTACTGCTTATTATTTTGTCAATAAACAAATGTTTGTATGTTGCAGGTGGACATTCCGCTGTCGGTGTCGATGTACCGGTGGATGATAAGCGAGCAGCGCTGGCTGTGCCTGAGCGACGTGCGGCACGTGTCGCCCGAGCTGTGGCGCTCGCTGTGTCGCCTGCGCCGCGTCGCCGAGCGCGCGCGCTGTCTCGCACTCGACGCAAGGCACTCGCCAGAACAGAAGACTCAGATGGTACGCTACATCACTTTTTTTTTTACGGATTACGCATGCCTTATATTCGGGGAGAATATGAGGGGATGTCGGACTCTCTGTCACATACACATACAGCATACCGACTAAAAACCCTCCGATGTACCCTCATTCACCTTAGTGCCAGTGCATCGTCAAACCAATCGTTACTTTGGTTAGACACTGCATCGGCACTTGACTGAGCCACGGGGTCCCGGTTAGATTCAACCGCGGGTACGCTACATCACTAGCTTAACAGGGGACAAGTAAAACTACTTAAAGGTCAACTAGTCATGGCCACAGTTACAAGAATAAAGGGACAAGTCAGTAAGTGAACTGATCTGTCCACTGTGCCCTAATTCTTGTGCCGGTCAAACGACTTGTATACGACAAAGAGGTAGCCAATTTTGGGAACATATTGTTTTAAAACATCGATAAATCGAAAAAAAGAAGGGACCAACACGATTAAATTTGACAATCGTATCGTAACAGTTTTCGAAACATACTGCAATGACCCTGCTACGATCGACACATGTCTTTTTGAGAATACATTTCTGTAAACCTAATATTGTTTGTTATTTCAGATAAGTAGTTTAGAGTTGGACGGATGTCCGATTGAGGAGCTGGGTCTGGACTTCATCCTGCCGGGCGACGGCTGCACGGAGCTGCGGCGCGGCGGGCGCGACCTGCCCGTCACCGCGCACAACCTGCACAACTACATCGATCTCGTCACGCACTGGCTGCTCTATGAAGGTACACTACTCATTTTATTATTTGACAGGCGTCACAGCTCTGCCTTCCATGCTGTGGGTCGTGCGTTCGATTCCCACACAGAGCAAATGTTTGTGTGATGAACATAAATATTTGTTCTGTGTCTGGGTCTTTCTATGTATTTAAGAAATGTATATAAGTATTCTATCAGCAATCTGGTTCTCATAGTACGAGCTTTGCTTAGTTTGGGACTACAGTGTGATGTGTGAATTGTCCGTGAATATTTTATTTATCAATAATAAAGAAAACTCTTTAAAGGTACTTTATTTACTTATTTACTTATGTTTATTATTTTGACAAAAAAGTGATCGATTGAATACGCATTATAGTGAATCTAACTAAAGTAATCCGGCGTCCTCTTTAATCCAACATGCCTATGACTGTGTTATTGTGATTTTGGAACGAAGTTCCTTATGGCGCGTTGCGAAAGAAGGCCAGACGTATAAAATTAAGACCAAAGTTGTAACGCGTCGTTACCACTTTTGGTCTTAATTGTTTTGCTATGGTTGTAAGCCGTGCGGCGGCGCGTGTTTTCTGTATATACATCTCTCTCTCTCTCATAAAAAACAACCAGTTATTAAAGATTAATCTAAATCCGTTCTCTGAGTTCTGAACTCATTGTGCAAGTTGTACTTTTATTTTATGATTTTTTACTTGATCTATTACATTCCGTCTGCAGGTGTAACAAAACAAATGGATGCGTTCAAAGAAGGATTCGAATCTGTATTCCCCCTATCAAATCTCAAGATATTCTACCCAGAAGAATTGGAACAAGTCTTTTGCGGAAGTCCGTCTGGTAAGTAGTCTGATAAAACTATGAATGCAGCGCGTCGCGAAACACTTCGAAAACCTCAATTATGATTCTCTACATAAAACTTTGATTGAACATTTATATCTCAATCCGATATTTACATCTAAAAGAACGTGTAAACAACAGGGTTACCGAAATTTTTACTTCGTATTAATATTGTAAATATTTAGATGTTATCACTTCTTTACGCTATCAACTATTGATCCGATTTGCGTAAAACTTAAAGTATACATAGTTCGTCACCTAAATTAACACAAAACAGGGCAGTTTTTATCCCGTAAAACCAATAGAAGATAGTAGGGGATTGAGAAGGTGCTAGCCCTTGACCACGGGGAGGTTTCTTTCGCGCACCCCAGTAAAGTAATTTATGTGTGTGTTTCAGGTGGTCGCGAGCAGCGTTGGGAGACGCGGATGCTGTCGGAGTGCATCCGGCCCGACCACGGCTACACGGCCGAGTCGCGCGCCATCCGCATGCTGGTCGACATACTCGCGTCGTACGGCCGCGACGAACAACGACTCTTCCTGCAGTTCGTCACTGGAAGCCCGAGGCTGCCCACTGGAGGTCACTAACCACTACTACAACATACCTAGCATATAAAATAAATTCGTTAAAAATATTTTCTAATTTTATGAGCCTATTCAATAGAGGTAACAGTTAACTATTCATTAATAACTAACTAGAACTGTTTGCAAAACCTATTACTCTACCATGTCATAATTTAGTTAAAAAAAATGGTATAGCCTTTGGTGCTGGCAAACTTAGTTAGTTCTGTGTCTATGTATGTACCTAAAACAAAAGGCCAAGTAATCTATCAGCAATCTCGTTTATTATAGAGCTGTGAAGTTAGTGATATACTTGGATATAATTGTGGAAACATTTCAACTTATGAAATTTGTGTGGTATGCAGGTTTCAAAGCACTGAATCCGCCGCTGACGGTGGTGCGCAAATCTCTGGAGTCGTCGTTGGACCCCGACGAGTACCTGCCGTCAGTGATGACGTGCGTCAACTACCTGAAGCTGCCCGACTACAGCAGCGCAGAAGTCATGCGCGCAAAACTGCGCCTCGCCGCCTCGGAGGGACAACACTCCTTCCATCTCTCCTAAAGCCCATATCTCCCACTGTGATCACTTCCACATCCCTCGTGTATGTGCGATAGCGGTTAGTGATATGAACGTCTATATATTATTACGGTGCGCGATCACTGTCCTTGTGCAATCAGAGTGAGTTAATGTAACGGACACTAAAAGTGCTGTGCGTTCTAGAGTTTGTTTTTCATAGGATTTTTTAGAATACAAAAATATGTTTATATTATATTTTGTGTTAATTTAATGTGATAGCTTTGTATATTTCTTTATCAATACATTGGAGAGACACTCTCGGTAGAATAGTCTGGTGTGTGTGCAATGTGGAGTGCAGCGAGGGACTGGTGCACGCGACTTGCAGGGACTGGCGCACGGAGCCGGAAGCCTGTCCTGTGCCACCGCCATTATATTAAATATTAATACTACATTGGTATGATAGTCTCTAAAGTGTGCGTCCAATTAAGCTGTTCTATCTATCAACAAGGTTTTTATCTCAATATGACTTGTGGTAGCTTTACTCTTCTAGTGTGGACCAGCACCCTATAAGCTGTTTATGAAGGACCACTGAAACCTCCCATATGAGTCCTATGAATTATAAAATAGCATTTATTACCAAACGGTGTTTCGATTATAACATTTAAGTATCATAAAAAGTGCAAAAAATTAATATGTAACAATTTCAATAAACCATGTAAACTTATTGATTATCAAATTTGTTTCTTTTTCAACCTTTGAACCTCATCTCAGAACTCCATAGTGATACTTATTCACAAGGGCACTATTGATGTGGACAAAACAATGATGGCATCCATCCAATGCTCACATTCCACCTGTCAAGTGCACAATTATAATATCATCAACTAGGCCTACACACACTTTATATATTTAGCTTAGTTTGGAGAGTGATAATGATAGAAATACATAAGACCCTTACATTTATTAAAACACATCCAATAAAAATATGAAATCCATGCCACCATAAAAACATTTAAAACTAACTATTACCTATTGGATACAAAGCAAAACTTTGGCTCTATGCACTATGTTGAACTTCATACTTATATCAAAAACCAGTCATGGAATACAAATTATATTATTTTGATATTTAAACATCTAGTTAAATAGGAATGAGTCTAGAATTAATGACTAACACACTATGATAGGTACTCTAGAAACCACTATATTAACAACCATACACCTAAAATAAAAGCTTCCTAAAAAAAAAGGACTAATCTAGTCAATGGAAAGAATCTAACAGGTGTTACTATTCTAGAAAGTGATATTTGAAAAATTAAGTCCATTTTATAGTAGGTTAACTACATCCTAGAGAAGTTGTCAATTGTTTAGAGAACCATTGCAATCCAGCCGAGGATAAGACAGGAGCCTCCGATGGGTGTGAGACGACGGAAGCTGCGATCACCAGTAAAGGCATGGTAGTAGCAAGTACCACTGAATAGAGTCATCCCCACAACAAAGAATGCACCAGCCTGGAAAGTATAAATGAACACATTATTATCTATATTATAATTGACAAAACATCTGCTCATAGTCTCTCGAACTGATCGCACATAATATAGGAAAGAAAACATTATTATCACCTTTGAGTTATACAGCTTTCTGTCATTAACATAATAAGCTTTCTGGATTAAACTATTTCTTCAGAATATTTTTACAAGAAAAGTGCTCAGATGGTAGGAATTGAAACATTTCAATTCCTACCGTCTGAGCACCTTTGAGGCTCATATGTATAAGCAATATCTTAGGAATTACAGAACAGGTAAAGTATAAATAGTGACCCTGACACTGTATAAATCACCTTGATTAGATAAGCCTTGAACCTGAGTAAGTCTTTAAATTGATATTCGATAGTTTTAACTTACAATGAAAGGTCTCCGGCAAAGAGGTACAGTGACAAGTGCCAATGTGTGAAGAAAGTGGAATCTGTTTGCTGTATCAAAGATTTTCCTTAGGTCTTCCTTATTGTCTGTCTCTGGGAAGGTTCTGTGTGCGCCCATAGCCCCGAGCACGACAGCGGCGGCACCGCTTAACCCCGCAATCCTTACAAAAGGCCCCGCCTCTTGCGCGAGTTGCCAAAGTGGAGCCTTCATTATTATAGTCGTAGGTGGTGCCTCTACAGTCTTAGACTTAAAAACACCCTGAAAGTATCACGTATCACTTTATCTTCATGAAAGTACGTCACAATGATAATGAGTAAAGGTAAGCAGAGATGATGAAAAAAATATATTATGAAAAGCTGAACTTACAATGTTCCTTAGTAAGTTCATAGTGCCCTCCGTCACCGTATTTATCATAAAAACATCGGCCAAATTAACCATACCTTCACTTTTCGATTATTATCAGAAAAGAATGAAAATTGTTGAAAAACAATGATAGGTTGTCCAGAATCGAAAACAGCTGTGTTTTTTTTTCTTTTGACAGTAAATATTAATGATAATGATTTTTTTTTTTTTTATTTATTTGCTCTTCCGAGCAGGCTAAAGTTTTAGAACCATACCGCCTAGTCTTACGTAAATGTTTTTCTCTTAAATTAGTTTATTTTCTTTATTATTTTATTTACAACGTCTTCCCGCCATCTTGAAGATGGCGGGAATCCTTAATGATAATGATAGAGACAGACAGCTGTCTTGCTTGCCTGTCAGTTTCACTTACCGATCAATCGTGACAGTGGCGGAGGCACAGATTGTATAGACTCTATAGAATTTGGGTACCTACCTACCATAAAAGCCAAAGCAAGACTGTAGGCCAGACGGTTAGTCAGAACTTACCTATTTTTTATGGCTATATGGTCTAATAAATCTATGGCAAATCGATTTTTACTCGAAAGGTTTCTGAAATCTGGAGCTATACCACAATCAGCTGTTTGGTTGGCGTAACCAGATGTGTATGCTGAGGACCCATGTGCTCGGCTCACAACTGGTGTTTTTTGGTACCTATATGATCTCGATTTTCAGATTGCATCTATTCTGCACTAATAGTCTAAGATCCGGCTGCAGGATTACTGCGCTCATCTGAATTTTTATGTATAGTTATTTACAATTAGGAGAATATATATTTATCAGGTTGCCTAGCAAAATTTGACCGCCAGTATGTTGTAGGTACATGTAATTCATAAAAAGACTACTTACGTTTAGCTAGTTAAATATACTTATGTAAGTATTTTTTAGATAGCAAAAGATATAGCAACAGGGTCTACACTACCTAAGCATTTGATTTGTAGGAAAGGAATAACGAAAATACTATATAGTAAAAATAAGTATTTATTTTCATGTCACATTACACTTATTTGAAATGCGTATACACAACAGTTAATAACTAATTTATAAAAATAAATTACCTACCATATTCCTGAAATGGCACTCATTTAAGTTTAGCACCCATTTTTAAAGTTAGGAGTTTCACTTCTAAATCAGTCACTTCAACAAGAGTAATACAACTAGTCCTCATTCTTCCAAAATGCAACAATTTATTGTTATCTCTACCTAGGTAGGTAGGAACTAAAACTACTTAATATTATTTATCACAATAGTTTTAGTTAGCTTTTGACTCGTCAACTTTGTTTAAGCTGCAGCATACTCCGGCATACCTGGAAAAAATAAACAAATTAAATATACCTATATTTTATACCTACCTCATTTCATGTCTTATTTAGGCTAAAAAGTTGCAATGATTATTTAAAGACTTTTGTCAAAAATTATTTGATAGAGTAGAAAAGAAAACGTTTATTTACACCATATAACATATATTTACGAACAAATTATGTGAATGAAAATAGATGTGTAAAAGGGTCACCACTCAGCATTAGCCATAGGAACCGGTGAAGTTCCTAGCGCTGGTTTCAGTGGGACCATAGACCAATAGATAGCCAAAACATTTATTTGTCATACTGTAAAAAACTTTACACGGAATATTTATGAAAATAGCTTACCCGTTATTGAGCAAACAATAAGAAGTCTTATAGAGGTCGATCGAGAGATTCTTCGCCGAGTCGCAGCCGGTGAGATACACGCAGAGCCCGGCGCCGCTGCCGTCCACTGCTTTATCGCACGGATCACCTCTTAAAGTCTTTGCAACCTGGAACGTAGGTTTATCTATTACTACAAGTAGTTTTCTGACAAAATCTTTTTTCTGAATACTATAGAATCTATAGATCCACAGCTCGCTACCACGCTGAGCTTTCAGCTTGTGGACCAACCCCACTGTCAGAGTCCACGTTTCAGCAAATAAGTCATAATAAGTAGAACGAAGTGGTTGTACTATCGTTTTCAAACATTAAAGTATGAGCGACCAGAAGACTTGACGAAGTTTCCCAAATGCTACCCAGCCCAGCTAAATTCTCTAGCTTAGCTCTTTCTCGAAGTATGTAGTGTCTACCTAGCTAAATATTTTTAATACAAGTACAAGTAGGTAGATACGTTACGCTTAGGTACCTACTGTCGCATTTATATGTAATCAATTTGATCAAGTCTAAAGGAGAATGGGCGATTCTGTATGGAGCGTGGGCCACGACTAAAAAACTCGTCCCTCAGGGTTGCCACATAATATGTTTAAAAGGGCTTTTAAAGGCCTACGTTTTACTATTTTTATTTAAAAAATCCATCCCATGGAATCCGATATATTTTGAAAAACAGTTTTTTATTTTACCGTCGTTTTACTCCGAATTCTGAAGGCCCACAAAAATGCCTGCAGTTGCGTTGAAAAGAGCATGAAACGGGCTTTATTTGTTTTTAGATTGTTTGAAAATCTAACCTGTGGGAATCGAGATATTTCCGTAAAACTATATATATTTTTTGCAATACTACAGTTTTTCAGGAATAACTCAATTTCCACAGGTTGGATTTTTAAACAATCTTAAAAATAATTAAAGCCCTTTTAATTTTCTTTTAAACGCCATCACAGTTATTCTTGTGGGCCTTCAGAATTATGTTATATGATGTTAAATGAAACACTATTTCAGCGAAATATCTCGATTTCCATGGGACGGAATTTTTCCGTAGTTATAGTAAAATATCGGCTTATAAAAGTCCTTTTAAACATACTATGTGGCAAACTTGAGGGACAATTTTTTTAGTCGTGGCCCAAAGTGCCCATTCTCCTTACCTGTGCGTCTGTCGATAGCTTCAAGCTGACATCAGTGCCGTTGACGTTGAACATCAACACATCAGCCGAAGTGTTCACGAGAGGTTTGACCCAGTCGAAGTCATCCAGATTATATCTTGCAATGGGATTCACTGTTGTCGAAACTGGCGCTGGCGTTGAAGCTAAAGAAAAACGCTATTTATATATACTTACACACAATCCCCCTATCTTATAAAAAGTTAGCGTAGACATTACGTCACCATTACGTATGGTAATCAACACATAAAGTCTGCGCTAACTTTTTATAAGATAGACCGTTAAAGTATAGGATAAAATAACCCTGCCTATGGTAACAGCATGATAAACTTTATATTCGCAGAACATGTCTTTGAGAACAATATTTTTTTAATGGTGGTCGCAAGGTGGTAGTGTATTCACTCACAAATGCCATCAACGCTGTCGTAATCATAGTCATGAGCATCCAAGCTAAGCTGATCTGAAAAAAAATACAATAATTTAATATTTTACATAAGATCAGTGAATAAATGAATTCAAAACACTGAATAACTTCAAGATCTAATTACTATAGTTTATAGCACGACGACTCAGTTTATAACGCGAGAAAAATAAGTAGAATACTATAGAAAAAAGTATAGGTAATAGCATTATAAGTGACCTATTTGACAAGGATTAATTAAATTAAGTCTTCGGAGCAGAGCCCTACTCTCGAGCCGACAGTCGTCTCTCGGATGCTATCCGTCCGAGAGACGACTGTCGTCGGCTCGAGAGTAGAGAGTTCTAAAATGCACCTTCGGACTACGGGCTCAGCTAAAAGTCGATGAAGTTATTTTCAAAAAAAAACTTGTATTTTTATCGTAACATACCAATTTTTATATAAAGTTGTACTTACCAGCCCTTGTGGCCATCCCGAATCTGTTGGCGAAGCCTGCCAAAAAATGAGTTAAAAATAGTATCATTATTCGCTTACTTACTTACTCTAAACATATACATAATATTCTGGCCATTCGACAACTTTAAATCCTACGTAGACTTATATAACATACATGTTAGGTGATAGATAAATTAATATATTCATGGACATTCACCTTCTAGTCCCAATCTAAGGAAAGCTTGAACTGTGAAAACTAGATTGCTGATAGAATACTTATTTGGAAACACGTGCATATAATATACAGGGTGGATTTCCTTTTCATTTTTAATAATACACTTCTTTGCGATATAACTACCGTTATTGTTTATCGAGGCCATGAATTTTATGTAATTCTTGAAGTTTAGTTACATCCTGTACATCCATAAGTACATAACAAAAATCTAAGTTTGTCATCACACAAATGGTTAGTTTATCGTGAGGAACGAATATACTCTTACCAATTAAAAAAAGAATTATCAAAATCAGACTAGGTACACTGTAAAAAGTCATGCGTGATCAAACATTAAAAATATATAGGTGTACGCATTGACTTGAGAACCTACTCCGTTTTTTCGTCTGTTTTTTGTCGTTCATTTAATCTACAGTAAATTTTAATGGGTTTATCAATCATATTTATTTGGCTTTTGGGAGTCAGACCCAGTAGTATATAGGTAATACACCAGTAGTAATACACTGTAATTAGATTAATTTAGTATAATAATAAATATCTCTGTCTAATATGTGTGTACAATAAGAGTTTTCTATCTATCTATATTATTTAGTATTTTTCCCCTCATTACAATAAATTGTCTAGTTTGTGGTTCCGAAATCTACTACGTACGAACTTTTAGTATGTTAAAAATGAGTAAGTATTTACCATTAGAAGTGATACGGCTCTTGTATTGCACCAAATTCTGTTGTGGCATAAAGAAGTGGGATGTGCTGTGACTGGCTAGTGGTCCTGTTGATATCAAACATGAAAGGATCTAATAAGGATTTTTTGCTTAAGTACATTGTATGTTTGCCTACCTTACGCGTCCAAGCCAGCAAACCAGCAAACGATTAATGAATCACCCTGTAAATGCTATGAAAAGGAACACCACAATGATATGAACATAATGAAAAAAAAAAATACATGTAGACATTACGACAAATTAAATATAACCCAATGTTCTGTGATTTATCATGCTGTTACCATTCCTAACTTATTAACTGAAAAGTAATTTTCACTAAAATTTCGAGAATTTCACATTTTATCCAGTGAAAATTACGTTCAATTAAGCTCAGATTTTCAGCGTCCGAAAATCAAAATACACTATAACATTATAGCACTCCCATAACAGTTAATAATAACCACACTCAGAGACATACATTCAAATATATCTATGACTGAAAAATTGTATAAGCGCTCACCGACGACAAAATCGTCCTTTAAACGTTGACTTGATAGGTATCGAAAATTGAAAATAAACCGTCATATTTGCAGTATTTTCGGTGTGCGCACTCTAAGTACTAATAATGTTGTCTTAGCGCTACTAATGTTATACATATTTAGGTGACGTCACTGAGTGTAGCATTAAAAAACAGTTGTAGGATAATTTATATTAATTTTTTTAAGACATGCTGACCTGGTTCAGGGTTTATGAAGTCATATTCTACTTCTTCTTCCTCGACCAGACTGTCGAGTGACAGGGCTTGACCTAAAGATTAATATGGGTTTAGTTGTGATATGTAAATGACGAATGTTAACCGTACACAAAGCGGAAAGCAGCAATACCTAGCTTATTGCTGCTAAGTTTTAAATAATATAGAGACTACTGGATACTACTATTAACCATGCGAAATACGATAAGTTATATTGATAATTTCTCGAATTTCTCATGGATGGTAGAGGTATTGATCCGGGCAGATCGCAAGAAACAAAACATTTACAAGATCAATATCTATTGAAATTTCTACAAATAAAACGTATTATGAGACCAATATTTATTGAATTTTGTGTCAAGTATAATTTTTGTCCGATATACTTGACTAACACAAATATCGGCTAAAAATTCATGCTACGAAGCTCTACGTATCATAGCGTGATAACGCGTTGAACTCTTTTGAATTAGCTTCAGTTAAAGCATAAATGTTGTTGGTGTTTTATTATAATAAATATGTTTAGACTAACTCAACTGTAGTTTAGATTTACTGTTGTGTCAACTTGTGTCTGGATGTTACTTACTATGCATTGTTTGTATGAATATAAGTATAAAAAAGTATAAGTATTCTATCAGTAATCTAGTTCCCATAGTAGCTCTGCGTAGTTTGAAACTAGAGATAGGTACATAAAGATTTTTTTTAAGTTTTAAATGCAGATAGGTCAACTATTCAATCATTGTTTTTGCAAATATTATATTTATTGTATTTTTACTGTAATACTGAAGAAGAAGAAGATGACAAATGTGTTAATTTAATCATTTGATTTTTGACTGTATATGAAAAAAATACCATATTTTCTTAATTATCTACCCCCTTTTAATGTTAATGTGGTCTTAGTAACTAAATGCGTCTTGTTTAAAAATAAGTAGATTAGGTACCCCATTTCATGCTGAATATACCTAATTATTCGTGCACCAAAAGATGTTTGAAAATGATATGCGATATGCCTCTGCTCTAAAATGGTGAAGATAAAACATCGTCAAAACCTTAGTCAGCTCCGCACGTACCTATCTTGTCTTTCCTGTAGGTAAGGCCGCCTAGGCTTAAAGGATGGTATAGGCTGTGAAAGTCTAAACCTTCTTTAAATATGTCTCAGGCACTAGTGTCCCGTATTAGATCATTGATAAAAAATAGCCCATGATGTATAAATTAGATTAGATGCAGCAAAAGCCAATACGCTAAGCCGAATTTGACAAATAACACTAAATATAACTATATATCAAGAGTGAATAGGTTTTTATCTAGCTAGGCGGTACACTTCGGTCGTACTTTAACATGCAAAACATATTTAAAAAAAAATTAGGTACATTTCAAGTGTGAATAGGTGTTATCTAGGCAAACGCGGTACACCGTACTTTAACATCAGTTTAGATAACGGTCAAGCGTTTACTTAAATGTATATAAATATATATTTATAAATCATATATCTTCCTATCTAGACACTTTCGAGAGGAATTGGTGGAAAAAAGCGGAGAATAGGGACGAGTGGAAGGGCTTGGGGGAGACCTTTGCCCAGCAGTGGGAGAAAAAAAAAATATCTTACTTGCATAAGCCGGGGGAGAAGGATACCCGGCAGCAAAACTAGATGAATAAGCGTAGCCAGGGCCGCCTATTGACGGCGCGAAGACTGATTGTGCTGAAATTATACACGTATTTATTATTACTATAATGTAAATTTATTGTGGATAGATAGATAGATAAAAACTTTAATATACACACAAATCAAAAAAAATAAATACAATGCAGTAAGAAAAAAAAATACACAGAACGTATAAGTCCAATGGGCAGAAACGCAATTCCCGTGCGCCACCGCTTTTGTATAGAGATTCAAACTTCTCATGAAATCTGCTATGGGCGCTGCTTGGATCTCCATACAAAATCGGTGGCGCTCGGCGATTGCGTCTCTGCAATCCAAGTGTGCACAAACTCGTACTTGGGGTACTGAAATGTCCATGAATATTATTAAATACGTATACTTACGTGCCTTATCAGACCTGTCACCATGTATGGATCAGAATGTTGGGCAACAAAGAAGACGGATGAAAGAAGAGTGCATGCGACGGAGATGCGAATGTTAAGATGGATGTGTGGAGTGACGAAGCTAGATAGGATAAGAAACGAGTATATCAGAGGAAGTTTGAAAGTGGCGCCTGTTATTGAAAAAGTGAGGAGTGCAAGATTAGCGTGGTATGGACATGTTATGAGGAGGGATGAAAATCATATTACGAAGAAAGTTATGAATGTGAGCGTGGCTGGGTATGCGAATAGAGGAAGGCCGAAAAAAAAGTGGTTGGATTGTGTGAAAGAGGATATGAATGTGAAAGGAGTGGACTCGGATTTGACGAATGATAGGAGTGAGTGGAAGAAAAAGACATGTTGTGCCGACCCCACTTAACGTGGGATAAGGGCAGGGGAATGATGAATGATGATGACGTATACTTACGTGCAAAAGGCATTGAAACAGGCTTATCAACTGACTCCGCGTCGACTGCGTTGGTCGCGTTTGGCTTTACAACCACCAGAGACGTCAATGGAGTCACGAATTCGTACTGAAAATCAAATACCCTTTAAAATACCTTTGCTACGTAGCTGAAACGTCGGGAAAAATAACAATAATGTATAGAATACATAAACCATTCTAAAATAGCACGCGCCTCCACCCCTTTTTGCACCCAAATATAAAATATACATTTAGAAAAAAAAAATATCAATGAATTTTTTGTCACCGCCTTGACACGTTCATATTATAGTAAAAAGATATTGTTGTTTAAAATTTCGTACATTATATTTTTACTATAAGTTATCGCGATTAAAAGGAACTATCGAATCGCAGTACGCGCTTTCATTTTTAAATGGGTAGTCTAAAAAATCTACGTATATTAATTTATTGGGAATCCAACAGCGATACTTCTAAATTATATACTTCATTCTATCATATCTTTTATATACTAAATTAAGGCATAATGTATGGCCAATTATAGGTTTCCTCATCAATTGCTAAAGTAAGCGGAACATTACTACTTAATACATTTAAAAAATGTTACAAGCGTTTTATATGAGTATTGAAGAGTTGAGTTGATACACAATAAGTCGTATATAAAGAATTGTACATAGTTTATATTTACCTTTAGTGCAAGAGCTAATGCTTTAGTCTCCGGACGGTTTTCCTTAGGAAATTCCTTAGTATCATCTCCCTCAGTCGCGTCTCGCTTGTCCAGTAGCTGTTTGATGGTGAGGTAGGACCATAATCTCTCGAGAGGCAGCACCGAGCTTTTAGATGGAACTGGTGCCTTGGGTGACTTCTCATAGCGTTTCTGTGGTGCAAGCAATAAATAAATAAAAAACTGAAACCTGATACTTTAAAAGTGTTATGTATTCTTATAGAGTGTTCAAATTCATGAAGAATAAAGGTTCCATGTATTGAACATATCTGACAAATTGAAAATCTATAAATCTAAAAATCTAGTTCCCATAGCTTTACTCAGGTTACTTTAGCTTCATTCAGTGGCGTAGCTAGGTAACCAAGGGCCCTGGGGCAAATTAAAAAATGCTCAGGGGGCCCCCCTGAGCTCGAGGGCCCCGGGGCACTGCCCCGCCTCGCCCCTTGGTAGCTACGCCACTGGCTTCATTTCGTTTGGCGTTGTGTGTAATACATAAAAATAAATTATTATGTATAGCAATTTATTATTTTTAAATAAATATTATCGCCCAGATTACTATTTATTATGAAAAAATAGACTTCATTGTTACCATCACAGAAAAGTTTATTCGTTGTGGGGATCGAACCCACGAACCACAGCATATCAGGCAGAGCAAATATAAACTAAGTTGTGAGGGCTGTCAAAAATGCTCAGATACATTTTCAAGCTCGTAAATTATTGTTTTAGTATTTATAGTTTTTTAAATATCTTTTCTTCCTAGCTTGCCTTGCCAAATCCATCGTGCACACCGCAAAAGCCTTCGACCAGCGGCGTGAGTTCAGTGACCTCGTCAGCCACTTGTCCAGCCACCACCACTTCGGAGCCAGAGTAGAACGTGCGGAATTGGTTCTTGGTCAAGGAGCCGTCTTTTATCTGCAAATTATATAAATATAATAAGTAATATCCCAATTGTAACTCAATATTTATTTATTTAAAAGAAAATAATTTATAATAAATTATTTTGTCCTATTTCATTTACTTGAATAATGTTTATGTTCTGATAATTAAAAAATACAGTATTACAACAAAAGTCCCTACAGTTTAACAAAATATAACTTTGTGACTATTCTAAGTAATATTTAAATCAAAATATTGAACATTCTGTTATTTAAAAGTTTACTTCCCCTTCTCTCAGTAATTGATTTTAATTACATATTTGCACACCCTAAAACGGTAGAATTACAATAAAATTATTCATTCCTATATTTATGACATCGGAAATT
The DNA here is from genome assembly GCA_932527185.1 of Ecliptopera silaceata. Taxonomy (NCBI): domain Eukaryota; kingdom Metazoa; phylum Arthropoda; class Insecta; order Lepidoptera; family Geometridae; genus Ecliptopera; species Ecliptopera silaceata. The sequence continues at coordinate 4,513,679 of OW052193.1, read as the reverse complement.
ATGTATGTAATTCTGCAAATAAATTAACTTTGGCTTTGACAAAATACAAGAATATTAATAAGAATGATTCCTAAAATATTAACAGTACCTACAGATAGTTGCATGTCAATCGCTGATAGCGTGTCCAAAGGACACAGGTTTGAAACTTACACATAAACTAAATTACAGATTAGCATTTCCGCTTATTACGTCCCAATACTTTATCAATGGTGGTTATAGTCCAGTCATTTTAGGTTTTATCTGCGGAATAATTCCTAGTGGGCTGAATTTTTGTATACAGTGAGGAAACGAGTGCATCGTTATAATATAGTCGCTTTCTCGGCGCTCTACTCCGAAAACAGTTAATTCTACAGAAAAATGCATGAAACATTTTTTGTAGACAATTTTACAACAAACGATTTGTAAAAGACCTTTATTGACCTCTGAGCAATAGATCGCGAGATATTTGCGAAAAACTGATTTTCGTGATCTTTTGACGTTTATAACTTTTTTAGCCGGCACGATATCAATGTCGATTTTTCACATCTTCATTACAATGCCGCAATAAAGGTGTATACAAAAATTCAGCCCACTAGGAATTATTCCGCAGATTGGGGTTTAAAATAGCTAAAATGACTGGACTATTATATTTGCGCAACATTTTCTACATACTAGACAATACAACAATGCGTAACCCTGTATAATTTAGTTGCGCCATCGACATACGGAGTCCCTCAAGGTGATAACTGTGCCCACTTTCTCTTCATTACTTATAATTACTGTACAAAGTGTTACATGTAGAATCGCACATGTATTTCAACATGTTTGAGAAAATAAAGTCTAATTAAAATGTGTAAAAAAGAGTCAATATACTTCTACGTAATTATAAATTTGTTAGGGCTATATTTCACCGGGACACTATGACGGCGCAACCAGTCGCCGCTACCAACAAAATGTACGTTTGGTTGCGCGACCAAACGGGCACCAGGTGAGTAATTCTCTATAGAGCTGTATACATTTTGTTGGTGGCAGCGACTGGTTGCGCCACCATGGCATCCCGGTGAAATATAGCCCTTATAGTAGTAGGTAGTAAGTTTACCTGGTTAGCAGGGTAGACAAACTTGACATGAGCAAGTAGTGGTGACGAAACCTGTCGGTAGAAGTCTTGGAGCTGGAGCGCCGCGTCAGCCGCCTCGTAGATGTGACGCATGAAGCCGTCGTTACGGAGGGACAGCTTCCTAAGGAACTTGCGGTCTGCGTCTTCTCCTATAGTCGTGAACAATCGGGACGTTATTGACGTTAGATATATGCATGCATATAATAAACATAATACTATATAGCTACAAAACGGTGTGGGACACCAAATATAGCAAACATCGATCTATATATTTCGCAAAAAAGGTACTTAGGTGATTCTAGGTGCCAGTTACTCGCAACCAGAGGCTAGAAGAACAAGCAAGAAACTATGTCCTATTGTCGATTTGAATTCAGTACTTAATACCTAAGCTCTAAGAGGAAACCGCAACTTGCGTCATGCTATTGTTTAACAAAATATACATGCTTAATGGTTTGGTTTAATGGTTTTATAAAACACAGTAAATACATCTAATTCGATCATTATAGAAACAGAAAAATCTTCTGGTTTAAATTTAATAAAATTGAGAAAAAAAAATGGTTTTTAGTCGGAGTGGACTACGATTTATCCAAAAGTTTTGTTTCGCAGTAAGATAATCTAATAAATTTAATCTTTGTGTGAGAATTTATTATACCTACAACAGTTTTTACGACATTGTTCGGTGTTCTATTCAAAACATGTTACATGTAGACTTTGACTTTTTGAAGATTGAAATAATTCTTACAAAGTTACCACTTCTTAACTTACCAGAATCAATGCAAATCAATGTAATTTTTATTTTTATCAACAACAACAGCTCACTGAATGGCCTTGAACTCTATTGTGTCGCATCAATGAATCATCAATTATTTCTCAGTCAGATCACAACAACGCTGATTGAATGGTAAGTAGGTGAGTAAACTACCTACCACTCAACTCGTAAACTGGTATCCCTTTACAGTCAACTGTGGATATGGAAATCCAAACACAAATATGATACACAGAATTCAAAGAATTCTATATATTTTACGTAACAACTTTCGTACATACGCTTAAGTTTAGTTCAAATAAGATACCTAATATTCAATTGTGTAACTTGGAATAATATCGCATTTACCTATATCCTATTAAATATTTGACTAGTGTGAAATTGTTTGGATGTTTGTGCCTCAATCACGCTGTAAACTGTAAACCGATTTGGAATGTATGAAAAATTTGGCCAAAAACCAAAAAACTTCCATTTATTTATTTGTATGTAAGAAAGAACTATTTTGTTTTTTTTGACACTAGAGGGAAAATCTTTTATTTTAAAACTACTCAATGCAATGCTAACCTACTAGGTATTGCATTCATTGCAAATTACAAAAAAGGACACAAACTAAGGTAGGTAGTTACCTAATTAATACCTACAACTACAAGAGATCCCGGAACTTGATGATCGATCGTGTTCGTGAGCATAATAGTACGAGGAAAACATTTATCGTGAGATTTTTTATGAAAAGTGACGAAACAAGCACTTGGCTCATTTGATATTGAGCAGTTAATAAAAGACATTATTTCACAAAGCTTTGAAGTCTGAAAAAAGAGCCTCAGGGGAATCTAAATCAGCTGCATTAAATTTTCCCATTGCGCTATGTCTATTAATAATAAACAAAGGTTAAATAGGTGGTTGTAAAGATGGCTTAGGGGCGTTGGCTCGTAGACTCATGTCCTTAGTTTATAAGAAGACATTAGCTGCATAGGTATATTATTTTAAATCTATTACTTTGTTAGCAAATCGACAAATTATATATTATGTAGGTTTAGTAAAGCAGACCTACATTGCAGTGCTTTTGCAAGGTAGGTACATGTACTTACTTAAGCTACTACTAGACCTGTTATAACAAAATGTACATGTTAGCAATAAATACAATACAATATTTTAAAAATGCAGTTTGATAATGAACCAATAGATTTCGAAATTAAGGATGAATATGACTGAAAGATATAAGTTTCTGGTTGTTTGTAAACTTACCAAATGCAAGTGAGAATATGGTCGCCTTGCCTTCTCCATAGTTCTTCTCGGTTAGTCTGTTGATGATGGTGGTGGTACTGGTTTCACCGACGGTCGGGTCACCGTCAGTCAGGAAGATGATGATTGGCTCCAAAGTTGACATCCCTGGATTAAATTGAATCATGAATATAATTTTAGACTTTTCGTGTGAGTAGTTTTTCTAGACTCAAAAGTTTGATTATTGTGAAATAAGTGAGACACTAGACATTTTTGTAGGTCAATAACCTTTAGAAACAGTTGTTGAGGGGGCAATGGACTGTAATGAACTTGAATAAAGTTGATCTTAGGTATTTGACCTTTGATCGCATTTGTTGCATATGTTCAAAGGCAGTTTTTTTTATCTATTAACTTTTACATAATCAAATAAATATTTATGGAGGCTATCGTACAAAAATGTCATTTTTGCAAGGAACTTTTCGTGCGCGAATCCAACTCGCACTTGGCCGGTTTAATTTCAACACAAAAGGTGATGGTAGATTACTTACTCTCAACATTATATAACTCAGCATCTTTCTCGTCAATAACTACAGCGACCTTTGTGGTGGTTTCAGCGGTTTCATTGGATGGCGTCTTCTTCTTGCCCCATTCTGTACGTTTGCGGATCAAATTCACAGCTACGTCCAACGCACTGTCAATGTTTGTACCTGCGATTACAAATAAATATGAGTTATTGACAGGGGATATTGGCCTAATTGGCCTGATATCAAGACCCCTCAAGTGTTGATCAGGCGAAATGGCCTTACAGCTGCCAAAAGTTGACGGTATATTTAACCACTACACTAGTCAATTTTCTATCAAAATCAGACACACGGAGAAAGGTAACATAAATAAAACATAGAAAGAGTTATTATTGTAAATTGTAAAGATTTTTAATCCCATTTTCAATTAGAAGGATGAGAGGAGGTTCGAAACAGGTTGAATACTAAGGATTTCTTTGACGTTTGCGGGAAGCGGTCAAACGGAGGAGATTTTATTTATTTTTTGATTTTTTTACCATCATATTTGTACTCAAGAATGATCTCATATCGGAAATAATCTAATTCCATTAAACCAATCAACTGGAAAGCTGAATACTATAGTGACTATCTATAAAGAGGATTGAAGGTTAATGTAGTAATTTGTATGCGTAGCGGAGTAAAATGAATATTTTTCTGACTTAAAAAAGTAGATTTTCTATTCGACTGTCTATTGTTTTTTTTTGTGTATCATTACTCCGGCAATTATGTACCAATTTCGATGATTTTTTGTTTAGTAGACCATACTTCTGAGACCATATAAATTTAATGAATATCAAACTATCTACTTAATAGGTAGCTACTTTATGAGTATATTCTTAGAAATATGTACATATTTATATTTAGTAGGTATAACATGTCGATGACGATTAAAGGCGGTTTGTTATTTTTTCATATTAAATACCATAACCATAAATATTATAAACTGACCTCCTGCAGCGTTAAGTCGGCTGATGATGACCTTTGCTTTGTTAATGTTCTCAGGAGTGGCAGGTGATGGAGGCATCAGGGTTGGTTTCTTCTCGGTTTCACCCCAGTACCAGTTCGCAGGCTTCGGTGGCTCTTGGTCTGCTTCTTTGAGCTCGTGAATCTGTACATTTGGACGTTTGAGAATCGAAAAAGTATTTATACAGAACTAAAGAGTTTGAAACATGAATGAAACTTAATGGTCTGACTTGTTTTGATGGACAGGACTATCGTGAATCTAGTTTTCGGGAGTAATTTTTTTGTACCCTGTAGTTACGTGTTCCTAAGTTTTCGGAATTCATTTTTTAGACATAGACAAAGCCATATTTTTATTTTCTTTTTATTTAGAAAGCTAGTAATGTGTTAAATGCAAATATTTTTATTTTAATTAAAACAAATCTGTAAAAAAGAAAACGAAGATACGATCTTACCGTAACAGACGACGCGAACTCCACAATACTGAAGTAATCACCAGAATTCAGGTCACTGAGAATGGTCTGCATAGCTTCCCTCAGCTGAACTATCTTCCTGTCCATCATGGAGCCTGAAGTATCCAACACAAACACCACGTATTTGTGCAGCGGCGGTAGAGACGTGGGTGCGAAGAAATGGACAAAATAACCGTCGTTTACCTACGAAAGTATAAAATGATATTCTTTAAACATCTAAACTAATAATTAACGTGTATCGAGTACAAAATGCTTACAACTTTTTGTACTTAATGTTATAAAGAAAACTTTGTTTGTTACGATATAATATAACTCAAAAACTAACCAACAAATTTTAAAAAAAATCACAAAAACAAAGGCCAATTCTAATTTATATATTTTGTGTACTAAAACACTTTATACGTAAAATACAGTAAACGCAAAGTCTACGCGTTCGAAGTAACAGCTATTATGTATTTAATTTCAAAGAAATAAATTTATTTATTTGCGTTACAAAAACTTATCACAAAGGTGCTAGCTAAATGATCATGCAAACAAACTATCACAAAACGGACACTGACGTAACTGACTTAAAAGTCAATCTTACAACAAACGCTTTCAGAAGCTTACCAGGATCTCTCCATCCTTAGGGCGTTCCACATCATACTGCACCACAAACTGTCCAAGCACTCCTTGCTTGTTGGCACTATCATCACTCTCCTCCGGTTGGCCCCATCTATTGGTATGAGACGCTGATTCCTTGGACTTTTCCTACAAAATAAAATCTTAGTTATAATAAGTGAATAAAGCTTTTTGATATTTTAAGAATATTGACAATTGGGATTATTATGTGCCTAACAAAATGCCTAAAAAATTATGTAATATGTATATGTATAATGAATTTAAAACACAAAATTGTAGTGTAATTATTTCTGAAAGAGAGAGGTATTTGCCCAGCTGTGAGACTTCATAGGTCAATTACAATACATTTAAAAAATATCTAAATCTGTTCAACACCGTTTATTTAAAAGAATAACATTATGTAGTCTCAAACTAAGCAAAGCTTGTAAATCAATAAATTGTTTCTAGTAATCTTTTTTGTAAATACATCTAAGTACGTAAATACATCTACATAATTCTAATAAATAAGAAGTATCTCCCGATAGGCAATTATATAGTTAGGTGAATAAAAATATCTATCATTATTTTATGAGACACAGTATATATATGTTATGACACTAATGTACAATCATGGTTAAAGTATCGAACCTACGACCTATAGCATGGAATGTAATGTATACCTATATCTACATTTCATGCTTTAGGTCGTAGGTACTGTGCTGAAGATATCACCAAGTTCGTAGGTCAATTACGTCATTATATCTCCGTATCGATCTTTTCTTCTTAATGTTTATTCTACCTACACTGTAAATTATCTTCAGCTAATTTAAGCTTCATATACGAGTAAGTAAATAAATCAATATTCATTGACATTTCACACATCGCGCTCTAGTCCCAAACTAATCAAAGCTTGTACTATGGGAACTAGATTAAAAAAGATTCACGGACGTTTCACTTATCACATTTTAGTCTCAAACAAAGCAAAACTTGTACTATGGGAACTAGATTGCTGATAGAATACTTATCTATATATATATTTTTTGCAAATACATACATACATACAAGGAATACATAGTAACAGCTAGACACACAACAAATATATTTATGTTCATCACACAAACATTTGCGGTGGGGATCGAACCCACAACCCACACACAGCACATACAGCAGAGCTACTACCAACTGAGCTGTGACGCCTGTCACATATATAGAGACCAGTAGCTCTACCATGAGTTTTTACTATAATATACTATACTCGCTAGCGTCTGTAGTTAAAAAAATGTGTAAAGTTTTGTAGAGCTACTATTAAAGTTTTGAAACATTGCTAAAGTAGGTTTTATATTTATCTTGTAAAAGCAAAAGTTTCCTCTTTCTCAGTAATTATATTTATAAGTGTATCGCTTGTTGACCTGCGGATAGATAGTTGTAGGTACACTAGGTACGTCCCTGGGCTTGATAAGTGATGACTTTTACACTTTTAACAGCTAAAAAGGTTATCATACAAAAACTCTGAAATTTCTTTTTGAGATATTAAACCAACAACAATGTTGGTAAGATTTTTAAATTACATCATGGATGTGTCCAGTGTTGGACGCAATGTAAAGCCTCACGAGGATGTGCTCAATAAAATAATAATAATTAACATTATATGTATAATAAAAAATATCTATGTATGTATTGTATTGTATATACCCAAAACACAAGGTCTGCTTAGCTTGGGGCTAGATGATGTTGTGTGGATTGTCCAGCATTATTTATTTATTTATTACACACATCACGCTCTAGTCCCAAACTGACCAAAGCTTTTAGGTGTTATGTATTAGTTGAGCTATCTACAGACCGTTGCGAACGACCTATGACATCTATTTCTATTATGATGTCTATTGTCTATTGTCTATTGACATATCCTATTTAAAATGAGTAACAATGCATCCAGTTATCAAAATCTTACCGCGTAAATTCCCATAAGTCTCTTCTGTTCTTCAAGGTCAGGGTTAAAGGTGATAGTAGCCTCTCGATCGTCGTGACCCCTCGTTATAACGGCTTTGGAATTTTCTGCAATAACACAGCCAATCAATAAAATCCATAAAAACAGATTGCAGCAAAAAATCTTCAACTAAGACTGATCTAATGATGCAACCAAAAATAAACAAGTTTTAACCTATTCTTGGAATTATAGCTTATACATTCACTAGGTTTATCATTTTTGTATTATAAATAAATATAAATATTCATGGACATTTCACACATCACACTCTAGTCCCAAACTATAAAGAGCTGATAGAATATAATATACTTCTTTTTTGCAAATACATACATAGAATACATAGTAATACCCAGACACAGAACAAATATTTATGTTCATCACACAAACATTTGCTCTGGGTGGGAATCGAACCCACGAACCACAGCATGGAAGGCAGGGCTACTACCAACTGAGCTGTACGCCTGTCACACCACTATACCGCTAATGAAAATGCCTTGAACGAATTGTCGGTAAATCTTTGAACTGAGGGCTTAGTCCGAGCCTGCATTTTAACACTCCCTACTCTCGAGCCGAGAGTCGTCTCTCGGATGTCCTTATATTTTTGTAAGAAATAGAGAGAGAGATCCGAGAGACGACTCTCGGCTCGAGAGTAGGGAGTTTTAAAATGCAAGCTCGGACTAAGCCCTCTGAAGTAATACAATTTATGTAAGTACATTTAACGCACTTGGACACGCGATCCATCTATTTGTCATAATCATGATCATAGACAATTAATTTATGAAATTAATTATTCTGTGATGTTATAGGGAAAATGTTATCTCTAAACGTAATCTCAGTTTATTATACCTACAGAAAATGAAAAGTTTAAGAAAATGGTTAATTTCTAAAGCATTTTATACAACAAGAATATTTTGAAAGATAAATAATAAAGACAAAAAGTGTATGCCTAAAGTACATTCCTGGAATTGAGGACATATTTTGTGAACTTCGTCCTTTACGTCCGGACTGGACAAACTGTATAAACTTGTACTCAACCATTAAGATCTTTCATGTACAATAGTTAAACAATAAAATATTTCTGACAAAAAAGACCGTTACTTCGGAGTATATAAACATGCTTACGAGAATCCTCCTTTGTAGCGTCAATCTCATTTCCAGTTCTGATCTCCGGCACACGAAGCTCTGTGATCTTCTGCGCTTCTTTAACGTGGACAGTCACCGACAACTTCGGTACCAACGCTCCAGGATGTAGGTTTATCGCGTGATTGTACACATCATTACGACGTACAAGCAATTCCTCGTAAGTCAGGTTGAAAACAGCAGATGAAGAAGGTTCCACGTTAACGGATACTACAAACTGGTTCGAATCGCGGGCCCTGTGGAGTTCTTATTAGTTAGTAACTAGTTAACGCTGATCACGTAAGTATATCAGATTAATAAGGTCATCAAGACTCTGTAAGGAAAGATGCTTACGCTTATAGGAAAGAGTTCTTACGGACTAAAGTTCAAATGTCGTAAGCATCCGAGAGTCATACGTAGATAAGTATTTCAGGTAAATAAGGTCATTGAGAGTCTGTAAGGCAAGAAGCTTACGCTTACAGGAAAGAGTTCTTACAGACTAAAGTTCAAATGTCCTAAGCATCTGAGAGTCGTATATCAGGTAAATAAGGTCATCAAGAGTCTGTAAGACAAGAATCTTACGCTTTCAGGAAAGAGTTCTTACAGACACTAGCATCTGAGAGTCATACCCTACATGTGTTAGACTTACTTGGCTGCGATGTGAGCGGCTCCAAACCCTTGACTTACAGCTTGATCGTAAATCTGCTTAGCTTCTTCCTTCTCCTTCACGTAAGCTTTGTAAGACTTTCCATCCAAGGTCCTGCAGTAATATAAAGTTTACACTTTCAAATTTGTATCTCCTAGCAACATAAATATTTATAACGGTATATTAGATTTTATTGAGATGAGATGGGATGCTATAAATCCTAGTGGGTAATAAAATTTGTAAAAACGGTAATTTCACCGATTTGATTAAAAATTCAAGTAACCTTTGTAATTGTTTCTCTTTTAGTTTCTCAATTAGTGAAATATAGGTATCTAATTTCTTTGAGATATAAAAGTCTTAGACCAGATGCAATTTAATGTTTGTTTTAATGAAATTGAAATAAGAATTGTCTCTTGCACTCTTCATACTTACATGACGAAACCGCTGATGAAGGCAGTTTCGGGCAGTAGCACTCTAAAGTTAGCCTCTTGTGCGCGATTGGCCGGGTTCCGAACCCGCGCCACTACCACCGTGTGAGCGTAGCGGAGCGATACTTCAGAGATTACTTCCATTTCAGTCAACTTGATAGGCAGAACTGGACCATCCGTGGTCACCTTCTCTGTTACCTCTGTTGGTGTTGTCTGTAAGGTATTTCCAGATTAGTTTGAATTCTGGTTAAGTCAACAGGCTCTTGGCTTCTACATGGTTGAAATAAATTGAATCAAGCTAGAGAATCATCTAGTAAATCAAACGTGTGCGCCGAGATAGTGATCAATTGGCAAACATTATAGAAACCCCTAAACGGAATAAGTATATACATTATACATATACGGTAAGAATATGAACTCACTTCAGTCGCTTCATCAGAAGATCTGGACACCACGAGGGTATCCTGAGTCGGTACGGCCGCGAAGTGCCCTGGGGCGGCCAGGACGCTCAGGCATCCTAGCACCGCCAGCCAATGGAGCTCCATGGCTTGTCTAGAAAAAAAACTTGAGAAGTGTCAATGGACACCCGGCTGGAACGAAGTTCTTAATTTAATAACTAGCTTGCTTTCTATGAGGAATACAGACAGAGAAACACGCGCACGCCGCACGGCGTACAACTATAGCAAAAAAAATAAGACCAAAAGTGGTAACGACACATTACAACTTTTGATCTTAATTTTTTCAGTCTAGCTAGCCCCCTTTCTCAACGCGCGATAAGGAACTTCGTTCCAATTCCAACAATAAAAGTTCATCGAAAGAGCATCATCACAAAGTTTATAAGTAAAAATACACCGCAGATAGTCGATATTAATATTACATTTATGGCACAACGACTCAGTTAAAACGTGGGCACTATTGGTAGATAAACAAGACTGTATTTACCTAATTAAAAGATCTACATACTTACGTACTATCTCACAACGGGTTGGTAGTTAGATAAGTGATATTCCCAGAAACTTGCGGGAAAAACCAACTGCTTATACACAACTTCGGCATAATCAGTAAATAATGGACAAGGAAAATGTTACAAGATAGTCAGGGCCATATGATACAAAACAACAGAATGCATCTTCTTGGAATGATAATGTTTAAATTGGGTTCAAACGCGAGGTTCAAGCATGGACCGGTTTGATATAACCATAACTACATGTGGAAGAACCGGATTTACAGGATCGCAGGAGGATATAAGTATAACTGCTCCTGAATCAGTAGATATAGTCCTATTCTCAGTACTTATAGTTTTTAGATAACCTATATGAAACTAGGTACATACTACAAAAATAAAAATAAATTTATCTTTATTCTGTAAAATTACGAAGACTATTTAGAATCGTCTTCTATACTAGGTGATTCTGGGTTACAGTTTCACGCAATCAGAATCTAGAACGGACATGGAACTAAAACCCGGTTCCTATCTTTTTTTTTAAAGAATTAGAATTAAATACTAACGTTCCAGTGTGGTGTCAATAATTAGTTTCAGTACATTACCGAGTAAGAACTTCGAAAGGTTTCTGAACGAATCGAAAAGATGCTCATGCCTATTGCCTATGTCATCATCACAATCAGTTCGAGTAAATCATAAGAACCAATCCTTCAAAAAAAACTGTAGACCAGTAATTTTCGGGTCTTGTGATAATGGTGTGGTGACTACAACTCAGGTTTACTAACCTACTTGTTTATTTACTTCCAATACAAATGCAAATGCTATGCTAATGCTAAAAGTAACGGGTAAGATGAAAGTAGGTACCTGTTTCGATGTTGAAAAGACACGTCCTTTACGATCTATGTCTACTTAGATAGAGAAAATTCAAAATAAATCAGAGTAAAGTCTCAATCAACTCTAATCTGAGCATATCGAATTAACATACGCGCAGGTTGGTGTACTTAGAATGCATGAGAAACTGAGATGAGAAGTACCAACATCTTGTGTGCTCTTGAGGATTCTATTAGGTATAACTCTTGGCTCGACTCTAATGGAGATGGATTATTTTCTGTATGACAGCGAGCAACTTGAGTTATAGGTACTCACTTAGGGCCAGGGACACAACAATCAGTCGGACAGGAACAACATTGATTGAACGGTGCCGGTAGATTTTGTTACATAAAAGCGAGCAATAACTACTCACCGGATTGTTTACGCTCAACTAGATGATTGCACCAATTTACAGATGCTCTGGCACGTTCCTTGAGCGCTTTTGCTGTTCTTGTATCGATATTTCCCGAGAGTTTGACGTGCACACCCGACGTCGGTCAGCGCGGAACTCGTTTGTTCGCTTCGCCGGCTGAGCTCACTTATGTATACTTATACCACTCCTACCATCTAAGTATGTAGTAGGTATGTATGCCGGCCAACGTAGTGTTCATCAGTTTATCAGCTGTTCTTGGATTTTACTTATTTGTTAGGTACTTATCTGCTGTTTTGTTTATATTGGTAAACCCAGATTGTTATTCCGTATTGTTCTGACCTCTTTCTTGGAACGTGTTTCTTAAAAACACCAAGTAGGTATGTAGCTGCAAAATACCCTTAAATAATCTTCTTAAACATTCATCTGTACCTATACATTTAAATGTAGCCAGCAAGAGCTTTTACATAAGTAATATCTCTTTTAAAATGGGGGTCTCTCGAATTGACATCACACTGAAATTTCAGCGTTTCATTTAAAAAAAAATCATTTCAGTAAAATAATGATATAGAAAAGATAAATTACTTGCTTTTATCCGTCTATAGGCTAGGGTATTTTTTTTTATCTTTTACAGTTTTTTTTTTCACAAAATTGGGCGAAAGTTTTGCTTTCTAAGCCCCAAATATACTGTAATTAATTTGAATAGTTTAGTTTTTCACCTTATATTGACTTAGTATCATTTTCAAAACCAAAAATTTAGTCCGTCAAAATATCAGCTTTATAAAAAAAAAACTTTTTTTTCACGAATGAGGTTTTTAGTACTTATATGAAATGTGTGGAAACAAAAGTTGTAGATCTTTTTTTTACCTACTAATTTGCCATTTATTTACTACATACATAGGAACACCCAGAGACGAAACAAATATTTATGTTTATCACACAAACATTTGCTCTGGGTGGGAATCGAACCCACGATCCACAGCAAGGAAGATACTATCAAAGATACTACCAACTGATCTGTGACGCCTGTCAAATTGTATGAGAACCTCATAAAAATGTACTTTTTAGTTAGGAACCCTTCGTGTGCGAGTTCGATTCGCACTTGGTCGGCTTTAATATTCCTCTAACACCGTACGTCACCTTTACAACAAATGTTTTGAAAAGTACAGTTTACTGCCATCTTGTGGTGATCTTTATTACTACATGCGTTGTAAACATTACAAGGAATCAAGCAATCTAAATGAACAAGTAGTTCAAGTAGTTGTTCATAGATGTCGCTTACCCAACTTGTAGGGAAATGAGACTTAAATGAAGATTATGAGTAAGATATTTTCTATTATAGTGAAGTCCTAGTAATAAACAAAAACTTCTTAAAAATATTATTTATTGTATAAGTATTAAATTCATAAGGACAGAGTGAGTTTGGATAAAATTAACAAAATTAATTTAAATAATTTATCTACTTACATATTTTTTTACTTTTACTTCTTTTACTTCACCATAGGACTGGTCCTATGGTGAAGTTTGGAAGTCTGGACTGCCAAACTTCATTTCAATAACCAGCTCTCAGATCATTATATTATAGATTAAAATTCATTGTAGGGTAAGTTGCCCAGGCAATTAGCAGAGTTACAATGGCAACTAATTCCTTCTGAAGTTTTACCATTAGCATTGTACCCAGTGCCATAACTGAAGGTAATTTCTTCATCTGGCTCAATATCTTTACAAGCGAATATTGCTAGTTTTGGTATAAGTGTGTCACACCTCACCGGAACTACACAGCAGTTTGGATCGCAACAATGATTAATATAGCGACCTATGTTACCAAATTGACTTGGATCCACAAATGTTTGCATTGTACCAGTAACCAAGTGTTCATTTAAGCAAAATATGTAATTGTCAAATTTTTTCAACTCATTCTCTTTTGTTCTTGCCAATGCTTGTGATTTTGTTAAGACTTCACCCGCATACTCGCATATAAAAGATCCTTTTAATATTAATTGTGAACTGAATAAACCCAAGCCTTTTTGTGTGTTCTTACAGGGCTTAACTATCAAACCTTCAATAGGACCTCTTTGCACCAGTCTGTTGCTACAGGAGAAATTACAAGAGCATTTGCTCGTACATTCATATATGGGATATCCGTCAAGTTTCGGACATACCCGAAACATCTCTCCTCCATTAGTTTTATAGCTTTCATAGTTTACACCATGAGATTGTTTTATGCAGGAACATTCAGGACCATTACATTTATTTTTACAGTTACAGCCATCATATTGAGAGTTGTAATTTTCCAACATTTGTTCATATTCTGCAGTGTTCTCTGTCGGTCCCGGTATACTTTCCAAGATGTATAGTAAATTACTAGAGCTATGTGAGTAATTGTCGTTCATATTTTATTGTATTTTCGTGTTTAATGGATTTCAATTTCAATAGTGCTACTTGTATGTTAATTAAAGAGCTACCACAGAATATAATATCTGAGAGCTACTGACTGGATTGTCTGGATTGACAGAGAGCACAAGACAATAGTGGTTAGACTTTATGTAATCAGTTCCATTCCATCCAATAGTCCAAAATATTGACGTTTAGTTCACCAACAATTTCGCGATACATACGGCAACGACGATATAAGATACTTCATCACAAGCAATCGGGTACCACAGGCAGCACATGCGCTATCACATTTAATTTTAGAATATACTTACGCAAAATTGAAATTACGCGATACCGATGGATCATGATCCATCTAGTATTGAATCTATTGAAGTAGCGTAGCATGCACCTCTGTTTCCATAGATAATAATATTGACGATAGAGAGAGTAGAGGTATAGAACAAATGGTTGCGCCACGCCAGCAAGTAGCAAGCATCATGCAAAGCAAGCAAGCAAGCTCAATCGCGCATGCGCAAAGCGTAATCTCAAATGAACCAACCAAACCGAATCAAACGAAACGTCTCCTTGACGTGACGTGACGCGTGACGTAATGCTCATTCATGATTTTTATTCATTGAGAAAAAATAGTTTAGTTTGTTTCCTCACCTCAACATTTTCATGACAGTAAGCGAGCAGTTCGCAGTGTAATGTTGATTTCATTCTAATTTAATACCGATTGTGTTGCTGTGCTTTGGATGTGATACATTTTCTCCAGATAAGATTTCTAATGTGCAGTTCCACACCACAGTATCCACAAGTGCAATAATTTCATTGATAGAGAAAAGTGTTTGGAGCACATGCGCAGTGCAAACATTAAACCCATTCTTTTCTTAGTTGAGTTTTTGCAATTTAAGCAAAACATTGAAAATGTGGCTTCATGAAGTGATATTTCTATAGGGTATCTTTTACCCAGTTGTGTAGAATACATGCTCAAGTAGAACATTACGACACTCCGGAAGTGGCGGGCGGGACAAGCCGGCCGAGCAGGCTCGTTCCGAAAGAGATAACAGCGGATGAAAGAGATAAACAGTTATGGATTTAACATGGCGGACGATACGCGTAAAGTGCGAGTTGAAGAAAGATTGAAAATAAAGATCGGTGAGTTTTTATATCTAGTGCACTGAAACTGCTAAACCTGATCTAGCTCTCCATGATACCAAAATGTGAAAATATTGTACGGATAGCCAGTAGTAAGGTTTAGTAGGTCCTCATTTGGAAGTAAGTTGTTGTCATTGTGGTGAACAGGTGGTGCTCAAGTTCTGTGGTTTTCTGAGCCAGATGTGAATGAAAATGTGTAATTGAGTAAACTAATGATTTCACCGAATACATAAGCAGGTGACATACAGAACGCATGCGGTTCTATTCTGTACATTACCTAGCTCTTTGTTTTCGTCGTCCTGTTTTGACGTTTCGTTCACAGTATTTTTATGAATGAGATGTCGAGATCACAATGAGTCGTGTCTAGATTAGATACTACAGTACCTACGTGATTCTGTTTCATAAGTTTGCTGAGATAATATTTACCTATCTAGATCATTATCAACTCTTTGCAAATAAATTATGCTTCTGTGTAATTGTGTGTTTTAGCTATTAGAATAGCATCATATAGACTAGACATACCTATATTAAGAAATAATAAAAATTTATGAATGAAGGTTTCCTTAAATTGACCCTTGCAGTAGTATTTTGTAAACACCAGCAGTAAAATAATATCAGGATAGTCACTAAGGTCAGATTTTCTTAAGTGTTTTAGCATGGATTCTATGCTGTGCTAATAATAAGTAGCATTATTTTATAATAAAACTCAATTATTTTGTGGAAAAATTTTTGTTGTACTTATACAAATCTATATTTCATATTCTGTATATGGGGAAGTCTCAGAATTATAAATGTATAAAAAGTCTTTACGATGTTTATGATGTATCTACGAAGTAGTACAGCACTACCACTAGTCTATTGTAAAAAGGTTTTTTTGTTCAGTGTTACTAGCTCACATCTCATGTTATTTACGCTTCTTGCATCAATGCAATAGCATTGAAAAATCATAAATTATTGAATTCTGACACAGCTTTCCTATGTTCTTATCTGATAACAGATAATATGATGTAGGTAGAGTATGTTCATAAATGTACCAAATTGTACTACAGCTCCAGTCAATATTAAAAACATTTATGGCCGGTTTCTGGAAACCCAAATCACGATTGATCCGAGTTTGACACATAGTAATTATTAGATTTTTTCGTTGATCATCGTTCGAGAAACCGGCCGTTAGTCTTTCAGTGTTATCCCTGCTTAACATACTTTATCCTGGCTTGTTGCTTCATTGAGTCAATAGCGTAGAAGAATCATAAATTTGCAAGTTCAAAGTTTAACAATATTCTAGTTTAATGAAAGTTGATATGATTTATAGTAGGTTTGTATGTGTACCAAAATCAACCCTTTCAGAAAACCATACTAAACTACTGTTTGTATGGCTTATGTCGAGTTGAGGCCTTTATAATATTAATATAAATATTACACACTTTTCTAATTTGATTTCTAACGTTCTGATGTATATAAAAATTTTCTATCGCTAAATTATACTAAGTAGTATATATGACTATTTATTTGCTCAGTGTCTCCCGTTTACTGTAGTGTCACGAGGATAAATAAATAAATGAAATAAATAAATAAATATTCAGACATTTCTGAAACTAAGCAAAGCTTGTACTATGGTAATTAGATTATTATTAGAATACTTATCTACATATTTTTGTTCTGACATTCATATAACACATAGCAGACACATAGTAGAATTTGTAAATGTACATTCATATAATACATAGTAACACATATTAGAACAAATATTTATGTTCATCACACAAACATTTGCTGGTACATGTCTGATAGGATCATTGATTTTCAAATTCAGCTTTCCAATGTTCCATGATAGATGGCAGTTGATTTGATGCAGAGTATGTTAATAAATCGGTGATAGCGCGAAGTGTGTCCGCGATAAGGGTGCAGTATGCCTTCCGGGGCGTGACCCTCGACCCGCAGTAGTCGCCTCGCTATCAGTTACGATGAACTCTAATACATTGTGACAGGAAGCTTTTGTGCTAGCCTAATATTGCCTGCTAGTTATCTGGAAGTTCGCATGACTACCTAGTTCTCTTCTAGTATTTAATTACTTCACTATATTTTGCTGTTTTGTTCCTTGAAGACATAAAATCAAACTGAAATATGCTTTATTCCGTAAAGTCATAAGGATAATGTAGAATCATCACTTAATTACCGCAAGTATATTAGATTGTTGCATCATGACAATGTTACTTGTAAAAAAATTTAAAAAATTCAACAGGTTAAAAAATTTGATCTGTATAGTACATGATGCATGTAAATTATTCTTTTGATCTACTGTTTATTTATGTAGGTATAGTTTATAAATTTATGTGAAATATTAAAATATTTCACAAAAAAATCTGCTGCTTGTAACTTTTTGATAGATAAATATCGCATAAGTTTAGTTTTATTTCGGCAGTTTTATGCTTTACTTAGTAGAATGGATAGACCTAGAGATACTTTCGATGCGAACTCTACACCAATCTAACACGATAACCAAGCTAACTGCTCAAACTTTGCTTCGCTTATGGCGACATCCGCCGCGCCCGCGCCTTACCTACCGCCAACAGACACCTTTGTTCTTTCTCACTACACTCAACCCACTCAAAAGGCAGCCGCTAATTGAATCCTATTATTTGTTTAATGCATGGTGTGACTCACTAAGTAATTGGGTACCTGCAGGCAAGCAATGCAGCCCTTAGATAAGTGCCGAACGAAAACGAATGAATCACTAACTTAGCGCCGCTATAACGGCATATCTAGTATTTCAAGCATGGGTTGCTGTGTGTGACGAATCCTATCCGTGCAAGATAGTAATACGCGTTGTCATCTACAAACTTTTAAAGTTACTGTAGGTCATGGTCCTATACGCTTACCTAACGTGAGAAGACCATGGTATATAGCTTTTCCCTCAAAAATGAAGAAACTCTACACCGAATCATTTTATTGCTGTTTGAAGTTTCGATTGCCGCTTGTCTTAGTTGCGCTTCTCTAGAACCTTTAAAAGGGAACAATAACATAAAGTTTTCGTAAAACCAGTGCATTAACATGTGCACGTTAGTCACGAGCTCTCCTAAGTACACACTGTCTTGTTCTCGTGTAAACATGACTCTGATTAGCACCGTATGTTTACCACTCCCCTGTCTCCTGTCGAAGGAGCTATGCACTTTTCAAGGACTGGACAGTATATATAGTTATAGACGGACATAAACGGGGGTTGTTTAATATCCATGTGTATTTAAACATTACCCTGGGTTTCGCCATTGATTAAAATGACAAGAACAATTTAAATATTACCCTGCGTATTAAAATGACAAGAACATGGGTGCATAAAGATTAAAACCCATGGTCGTCCTTGTCGCTTGACCACAACTCGTGTGACTTGCGAACAAGCTTGTTGCATTACATCGTAGATACATTTATATTAATATTTTCTGACTGCGTCCATGTTACGTGTTTGTACGAATAAATCCTTTAAATAAAATGGTCAGTTTAAAGCCCTTTCTGTAAGTATGCTATCCGAGCGTCAGCTGTCGTTATTGCTATGCTGATTAAATTTGATCGTTGGGATAACTAAGATGAGACTACAGAATGGCTGAGTTATATTGTTTCACATTTCATGTATGTAATTCTAGACGATAAGCTTGTGTATGTGGTAGTGTAATGCATATTATACATTCAACTGGGCTGAGTTAGTAGATATGTGTACAATAGGCTTTAATAGTTATCTCTCTCTCATTGACCCGGCAACTAACATCCTTGCATCAAATAATACCTCATAAACTGAAATGAATAGTAGCTGTCAACGTTAGTGAGCTACAAATGATTATTTATTCAATAAGGGATAGTCCGAATCAGATTCGACACTAATTCGACCCCCCCAGTTCCCTAAGTTAGTATGTCTTCCACCATAAATAAAGAAATTAAAAATATATGTAGTTGTCTGCGATCACCTAGCCTACCTAACCTAGCCAGCCACCTAGCTTGCTAGCATTAAGCTCGCCTCTGTACCTACAATTATTTATGTGCAATAAAGAATTTCTAATCTAATCTAAAAAATAGTAATACAATATGTATATGATTTTAACAGCCACAATATGCCCACAGCTCACGTCGTCTGTAGGTCAGTGTAAAATTGCATGGGTGGTTAATGATCTTGCAAATGCAATGAGGCGTGGAGGTACTCGCACGCATTGTGACATTGACACTTTCCTGTATACAAGTACAGTGCATACTAAGTGGTTCTAACTTGATATCAATTAAAATACTTGAATAATGCCTACCAATACATGCCTACCATCTCAGAATGTTTACCAACTTAGTACTTATACTATGAGTCAAAAAATTTGTATACCTGTCTTTGTTTTTGAAAAGTTATTATTTAGAGTTAATAAAACCCGCCTTCGGGCGTTTTATACGTAGACAAATTTTCTTACTGAAAACGTTTTCTAGCGTACTTTCCTATGGGACAATGTCATTCATTCAATTAATTTTCAGCCTGTGGTGTCCCACTGCAGGGCAACGGCCTCCCTTCTCTCCATTTCCTCTGTTCTGGGATATTGTGGGCCAATATTTTAACAATCTCATATCTTATGAAAAATTGTCGAGAGTTTTTAAAAAGTTACGATTTCACTGAACAATGAAAAAATACGTGGGGCGTTCCATAATCCTTGAATATATTTAATTTAAGTGTAAAAACTGCCTTAGATTTCCTTTGGCTAAATTACTTGGCACATGTATTTATAGCTATTTGTTCGGAATCTACATAAATGTGTGTATAACGTCGCGTGGCGTATTATTTGCACGGTCGACAAGAGGCAAGAGGCGTCGTCGTTACGCGGTCGATATGAATGAAACGCTAGCTTTTCCATTCAGGCGGTCCATTCATGGAAACTCGTCGTCCGTTAATGAAAAACAGTTGTTTATCGCCACCGCTATCATGGCTCACCACCACGTGGACGTTGCGAATGTGTAGTACTTACACTACTTACATGTTATTTTTATTCAATCCTCTTCCTGTATAGGTATTTTAGGTGCGTGATTCTCGAATATTTACGATAAGATAATACTTTTATATCATATCCGTTTGTTGCTTCTTTTATCCGTTTGTTGATGCGTTTAATATTTAGGTACAATAAAATGGGCACTGCGTTGAATAGCCCGTTTTACGATCGATAATAGTAATTTGTTTTAGTTCTGTCCTAAATAAGCGCGTAGCTTTATACACGAATAAAGTATCCAACTATTTGAACATAATTTGTAATAACTTGTAAGATTATTCACATAATTCACATTGCAAAATGTGTCCTTTAAAGCAGGTTAGTTTGCTAAAAAGCAACTGACAACCCACCTGCGTTGGACGAAGTTGGTCCTATGTGGGTGAGCATTTAATTGTGCCACTGGAAATTAACTATTCACGTAGGAAGGCAATGACGGGCTTGTAATGCTATTATTAAAGTACTTACCAACATTAGTGTACCTTTTGAAAAATACTTTTAAACTGCAGAAAGAACACTTTATGCTTTAATTTATTACAGAAAAATGTCTTAGCAAGCTGAGTCTGGTAAACTCCGATACAGATTCTGAGAATTAATCATGATACATGCAAAATATGATTGATATGTTTGCATAGGTACTTAATTATAATTACCGAAGATGTGCGATACCTAAATATAAATACATAGTGCGATGAGGTGCGGCGAGGGCTGTTGACCTGCCTTAGAGTACGTGGAATTCAATAATTGCATGAGTTGTTATTTAGTGGGAATTGAGAATTTAGCCCGTGTTGCGTTAATCCAGGAATTCGCAGTTCTATCTTTGTTTGCTCAACTTACATTACGTTCAAGCTGATTTCCTGAGCCGTTTCAGTTGCGTATTTTCTAACGCTAAGATGGCGTGATTGTTCTCATTTCTACACGCACTAAAGAGGCTTAAGAAGCCGTAAAATATCGTATAAAAAGGTATGGTGACCTGAAATAATTCTCATGGCTTGAGCCCAGTAGCGGCACCGCCGAGGTGGTGGTAGGTACTCTCGATTTCGAAACAATCGCGGTACGCATGAGCGTGTGGAAACATTTTAATGACAGAGCCACAATAGTGTGGCTAAATACCGAGATGGCGTCGGTTTCCTCGGTGGCTGATGGCACTATTCAGAGGTTCCCGTTTCACTCCCACGATCCAGTTTAGTGGCGTAGCGTGTGTTACTGCCATGTTGATGATGATGCCGGTGGTTTTTGCATCAGCAATTATGTACAGTTGCGAGTTTCTCTCTCAGTCCAATTACGACGAATTTGTGAGAGTCCGTAGCGTACTTCGAAAGGTACTTACGCGTACATCTCCTTTGTTTAGCTGCCCTAACTATCTCAGCAACTTATCTCGCCTCAATTTATGATAATACACGCATGTAATAGTTGAGTAATTTAAGTTTCGAGAAAGTTTCGCAAGTATTTCTGAAACTTCTTTGTGGACTGGTAGCAGTAGTAACTGACTATGATACTGAGTACCTATGTGGCTCAATGTAGCATTGTTCTTAGCAACTTTGCATTTGGTGCTTTGTGATCATCATAGAGTTAATCTAACTTCAATCAGTCACCAAATTCGATCCGAGGAAATAGAAATGAAAGAACTTTGAGACGATAGAATATTGTGATATCACTGTTCTCAAAATAACTATTGTGGTCAAAATATATTTACATATATACAATGACTGCAATGGTTTTATCGCAATTACCTACTGCTTATTTGTTCATTTCAGATTTCCATTGAATTTTAAATAATTTTTATGTTAGATGAATTAAAGTTGGGAAAACCCAACACATCTAATGAGTTTAATGTTTATTATATATTTTTTCCGCTTGGTTTTGTAAATAAACCGATTAAAATAAAAATTATATAAGTACTTGATTCAAAGAAGATAAGCTTTCATATTAGAAAAAGGTTGAAGTGGCGTTTGTTGTCGTCACAAATAATTTTTTTCTGTTCCAGAAATTTCACTTACCTACCGATGATTTTCCATTAAAATCAATTAATAATACTGTTTACCATAACATGATTCGAATGGTATGATATCATTAATGTTTAATTATAAAGTCATTCGCGGTTACCTTTTCTCTATAACTTATGCAGAACGGGAAACTGTTTCATAACAATACCTCTAACAATACCCAGGCGTCGTTTAAGGATATTTAATTAGTTAAATGATTTTTTAAAGGTTGGTTAGGTATCTATTAAAATTCTACGTATGAATTTCACTTGGCCAGAGGCTAGTTTTTCAGTTATAGCAATATACGTAAATAAACTACTCTCATTTCTTCATTAAATTACTGGCTTAGAAGCTAGTTCTGCCGCGAGCTGCTAGCTTACTTTCACCGTCTTGTTTTGGTTTGAAAAACTAGCCTCGCACTACGATTATTATAATCTATTATTTCTTAAACCAAACCTTTTCAGAGCAAATGTTTGTGTGAGAAACATGAATATTTGTTGTGTCTGAATTTTACTAAGTATTTTCAATCTAGTTCCCATAGTACAAGCGTTTCTTAGTTTGGGACTAGAGTGTGATGTGTGGAATGTCCGGGAATATTTATTTATTTCACCTGTGAGTTATACAGCGATAGGTAAGATTAGTAATGATAGCTAATTTCTATTGTATAGGACGCTGCATGTAGTATGGTGGTACCAGAGAAATTTTTCGGATTAGTCTAGACTTGTTTTGGTTTTTTACGTTAGCTCATGGTATACATGATACATTAATTTTTCTATGTACAATACCGGTTTCGAGAATGACGAATGAGTGTGTATTGCGTAGGCAGCATGCTTCCATTTAATTTATCACGATTATTAACACCACGTGATCATTCATCATTACAATCCTTTGAACCGGCTTCATGTTACTTATGATATTTAAGATGGAATATAAATTAATTTGAAATTCGACAAAGCTTTGACAAAATGATTTTTATTTTATTGAACAAAATCCACAACTCCTCTTATACAAATTACAAATTAATAATCAGCTAAAAATACTCAATCAGCGATATAGTTCCCATAGTACAAGCTTTGCTTAGTTTGGAACTATAGTGTGATGTGTGAATTGTCCTTGAATATTTATTTGATTTCGTATAGTTATTGTATGTCAAATCTGTTTTTCTGGCGAATAAGAATTTGTAAAGGTATTCAACCTATGTCTTTACTGCTGCGCTACTATTTCAAATCTGGGTCTCATTCCATCTGGCTGATTCACTTACCTACTATGTAACCTATTTGTATTTCCTGGCATTTCTACTTTCCCATAACAGTGTCTTATAGTTATAGTCTACCTACCGATCAGTTTCGTCATACCTTACCTACATACTTATATTATACTTAGCTGTTCACAATACATTGTACTACGGAATTAGAAAAAGGTGGGAGTGTTTCTTTTGGTATCGGAAACCATAATAATTTTTAATTGATCAATTTATGTTGAAACGGCCCAGATACTCCTTCCCCACCTAATTATTATCACTAACCTTAGAAACTAATAAATAAAGACCTTCCTAATCTAAAGTAAAATCACTTCTAAGTAGTTCTTTCAACCACGACACTCGTAGAACGCGCAGATGTTCATAAAATAGATCAGACAGTTACACATCCCATAATAGGTACCTAAAAAGGTCGCAGGCTTTAAAGGTGTACCTATAAGCGACAGGACAGAAGTTACTTATGGTCCGATGTCGTCTCACCTTGGATTACCGTATTTAGCGATATCCCACGAGGCCACAGCATGTTTCTCAACCACTGCCAGTGGTCCTTCCTTTTCCAGTGATTCATTACTACTATAATTCACAAACGTGAGTAGATTGTAACGATTGGTACTCCTCATACCGTTAATTGGGTTCGGTATAGAGAACAAACATACTATGTATTTGTAGATTTCGATTTCGTTGCCTAGAAGTGGTCCTTGATTTGAATGGAGCTCTTTGAAGTTATTGAGCTAAACTTAGCTCAGTGCGGATATTCTACATCAACTTACGTTTCACCAGACTCTAGAAAGCTGTCTCAATATTCATTTATACGACTCAAGGTTGTAAGTACTTTGCAAACAGAGGTCGAAACGCGCAATCAAAGTACACGATGCTAACGATGGGAAAAGAGAACTTGCTGGGTCTCGGTGTAAATGTCATGTGCAATTTATATATCATCTTATTGCAATAATGATTGCGATAAGCGAGCTATTGTAGTTTTTTTAATGGCGATACTGTGCCCAAAACGGTAGTTCATGCAATTACACTTGTAATTGTACCCGAGTGTGACGTGACGTGATAAAGCATTAAGAGCTTACACGTACATGCTTGCTGCACTTGAGTTGCGAGTTTAGCGAACCGTGCTATGCAATTGATCACCCGTGAATTTGTTAGTAGCGTTTTATGAATCTCTACCACTCTGTTATGCTCATTCACCGATTGTTTTGTTTCTTTTGACTATTATACGAAAAGTTATTATTAATCCACCTACGTCGTTCTCAATACAGAGTACCTACCTACCTATATCCATTTGGGGTGTAGTAGAGTGTTCCGTTTTTAATAAACCTCTACAAAATCTTCTCTAGTGGCTCCAAGAAGCCGTAGTCACGGCGGCCACACCCCGGTAAACCACGTCAGTGGGCTAAACCTAGAGAAGGTGGTTGTATCTACCAACACCTGTAGAGCAACTATTGGTCGATCCCCATCTTTAACCAACGTCTGCATTGGTTACTCTAGCTACTGTAATGCAGGCAGGGAATGTGACATCCCTCAAGGGCGCTTGCCAGGATCTATCTAATGGCCTGCGGTCAGTCACTGCATCCTAGTCATCACCGATCGTACTGGGAAACTGATCCATCGGACAACGGTGACACGGGACGAGAGAGTGGGCTTGCACCGGCGCAACCGTCTGTCCACTTAAAATAAAATTCACGCGCAGATGAACCTTGCTATGAATATGGATTCCGAGCTTCAAAAGTCCTATGGCGATGGAGAGATGGTGGTGGGAATTCGAGCCACGGTGAACTCGGTTCTTAGCTGTCGATCTGCACATAGGCGGTCAAACGAGAGTGGTCGCTCCTGAAATCACCGAGACGAGAGGACGGGTTCGGCAGCACGTTCGATGACAAAGCAGCCCTATTTAGGAATGCTCTGCTTTCCTCTGCATGGAGGAGGGGCCTAGAAAAGGTGGCCTAAACATAGTTCGTCTCACTCTTACCTGGATGGCTAACCGCGGTCATCGGGAACCGATTAAATCGCGGTCGAAAGAATAAAAAGAATACCAATAGTATAAGAACTTTTAGAATAGTAACTTGGAATGTGAGAACACTTTTGGATAATCCTACTAACCACACCCAAAATTCCTCTGGCCAGTTGTATTGTCCATCTTGTGATAAAGTTTTTAAAACCAAATTTGGCTTCGCAAGTCATATCAGATCGCACATTAATAGAAATTAAGTAGGAAAGTAATGTATAGTATTAAATAATATAAACTTAAAACTAGAATTATAAAGTAAATAAATAAATCCTTCATCAAGGTTCGCCATCGACGGATACGTTGTGGAGGACATCATCATCATCATCAT
This sequence comes from Ecliptopera silaceata, assembly GCA_932527185.1. Lineage (NCBI taxonomy): Eukaryota > Metazoa > Arthropoda > Insecta > Lepidoptera > Geometridae > Ecliptopera > Ecliptopera silaceata. Next base: position 4,487,518 of record OW052193.1, on the reverse strand, counting down.
ATCCATTACATATAAAATCGCTATAATTAATATTTTTCTAATTGTTTCATTACTTTGTTTTAGGTGAAGCAAAAAACTTGCCAGGACGCAATCATGGAGCAGCATGTCATCGAGATATATACTGTGTGCTGTCGCTCGACCAAGAGGAAATCTTTCGCACATCTACCATGGAGAGAACGCTCAAGTAAGTCGCTTAAACTACCATTCGTTTTATAAATCAAGTTAAAGGTTTAACTTATAATAACTTAAAGCGTATTGATGGAGAATTTATACCAACCAAAGGCAAGATTTAAAAGTCTTGTTGAAATACTGAGGTGAAACGTAAGACGTTCGGAATTTTAATCAAATGCAACTTTGTCTTGTCAAGAATCTAGGAAAACTCATTGAATTAATACTAGCGCTTCAGGGGTCAGGCTTAATTGATTGCTTCGGCGATCCCATACGTCACTGTCGCTTTCATAATAACCAAATTAGTAGTCTTGTCGTGCTTGTCCCATGACAGTAACATATTAATCACTTACCTACTACAGATACATTTTAGAGAGCTTATCAAAACCAGTGAAACAAATTGTTATCTATATAAACATCAGGAAACACCACGTCCGTGCATTGTTCCGAACTATCGGTGTTATGATCAGCTGATGATATGATAATGCTTATCAGTCTAACACGAGAGCTCGTTACAAAACGAATATCAGGAATCAGCCTAAATTTTCGAGAGCGGTGCTTGCGTTGTATGTAGAACGAAAGTATTTTGGAACGCACGGTACGAAACTAGACCATGGTATCATGAACTCTGCGAGGTGTAATGTATGTCTTGTCCTTGACTTACTGCCGTTACTATTTCTGAGTTTCCTGTCGCACCCAAAAGTAATTATGACGCTGCTTTAACGTGCATTTTTTATGTCTAGTCCGGAATTGACATAACGGATCCTTTGTCCGATGTCCGGCCCAACTTCCGGCGTTATCGGCTAGGAACGGTCCCCAACGATATTCGGTTTGAGAAGGGCAAACAGAATTGGGTCAAGGTCTGTCTAATTTGTGAATGACCAGTAAATGGATGGGCTAAATTAGGGGAGATATATACAGCAAGCAGTGATAACAAATACATTTTATGGAGTATCATTCATAATGATAGTAAACATTGAGTGATGATAGCCTAGTTTGGGAACTTCCGTTTATTAATTGACTTTACGATTACGGATTGACTTAGATAGTAAGTGTTCCATTACATTCTTGCATAAAAAACACGTAACTTTAAACCAGCATTCGAAAACTACACAAAGAGACCGTTTTCTAATGAAGAAGACATGCTTTTCTAAGCATAGAAGCCTAACCAACTTCGGCGTATGTGATAATTTGTACGTAGGAGTTTGTACTTACTTTCTTTGAAGCTCAGGGACGTTATACTACTGTTACAAGTATAAGTATGAGGGTTTACTTCCGTTCCAGTTCTTTTTACAGAACATGTCGTCTAATAGAGTAATTCACCGAGTGTGAGTGATGCTAACTGCAATAATTGATAGTACTCTATGCTCGTACTCCGAGAGGAACTATCATAAAGCTACGGAAATACCTTATTATGACCTAAAGCGTCGTATTTAGATCCACTTGATGTATTCCGGGAAAGTACAAATTGAATAATTTTTAACTGCTGAGCTAACTGAACTAACTCTAGCGGCTAATTTACATCGTTGGGCTTATGTTATATGTAAATTATACATTTATGCCCATAGGTCTAACTTCCAGTCCGAAACGATAAAACGATATTCATATTTTTAATAAAGCACTTTTTCTCGTTATTTATTTGGCAATATTTGCGGTCAGACTATTAAAATCAAAACCGCAATATTTAAAGATATTAGTACTTACTTGCCATTGTTACATTGACTCATCCGATTTTATTGGTTTATATCGATAGAAAACTCTTTATTGATTATTTTTAAAACATTGTTTAAACGTTTTGAAATAAAAAAAAACAAGTAATACAATGGGCGGCCTTATCGTTAACAGCGATCTCTTACAACCGGGTTATCGTTTAGTACTCGTATATAGCTGTAATTTTTAAATAGGTTCCGTTTATTGCATACTAGTTGGTGACCGCGACTTCTTCTTGCTAAATATGCACAATATCTTTAAAAATTATAGCCTTTGTGTTATTCTAATGTATAAAATACATTATTGTTTAATTAAAATACATTCAGTAGTTTTTGCGTGAAAGAGTAACAAACATACATCCAACCATACAAACTTTCGCCTTTATAATATTAGTAGGAATTAGGATAGGGTTTTTTTGGGGTGGTGCATAATCAGGCCCTGCAGAGGGCGGGCTGCGGCGCGCCACGTCCCGGATGCGTTTCCGGCGAACATGCGCCCGCGTGGAACGTCCCTTCCGCTACACCCCCTCACCATTCACCTCTCTGAATGAATGGAGTACCGATACAGTGTATTCTATGCCAGCGCTAGTATGCGACTAATTTAATTACTGGCCATCGTGACTGCCCTAAAAGACCGATACACACATTAGATCTTTCCGTTTTTTTTCGTTTTGTTTTATAAATATTATGATATTGCTAATTGTTATCAAAATGAAACATAGCATAAAACCAAGATTAGTGTAACTGTCTACTAAAGATATTTTTATGAATCGGAGCGGTAGTTCCGAACATTAACCCCTACAATCCAAAAAGAAAATATGTACTTAAAAATATTATATAACTTTACCTTTATTATATTACATAGAACAGATACGATTACGCTTGCTGGAGACTGATGTGGAACCCGCAAAAAAAACAGAATTTGTGAATGAAGCTGGTTGGAATATGACATTTTACCACAATTAAAAAAAACATTGAAGAACTCAGGCTGTATGTAGTCAGTAGAGTTTTTCTTCGAATATGCTGACTCCAGCGGATTATTTGTGAGAATATATTTTACGACTGCCATTATTGATATGGCAGGAAACTAGGGCTTTAACCGTAACGGATGCATGCTTTTAAGAAGTCTTAGAAGATGTACTCTACATCGATCGTAAATCTTTAAATCATTTTAGGTGCATTACAAACATGCGATTTAGTCGTTCAAAATAGTTATATATATTATTTTATTTTTGTACTTTCTCGATCAATTTACGTAAATTATATAATTAATTAATCAATCTGCCCGCGACCACGGCTATTGCCATGTAGCCGAAACGTCGGGAAATATAATAATAAGGTACGCGATAAAAACCCGTATAATAATTTATCTCTTTACTAGGTACCTACTATATAACTCTATTCTTAAAGGTTTATAGGAATGTTCATCAATATCAGTTACAATATAAATTATTTTTACACCTAATATTTATCAGAACGATGACTGATGAGTTGTTTTGTTGTTAGTGAACGGAAGCGATAATGATTTAGTGACCCTAGAGGTGAGAGCACACTGGCGGATATCGAAGGAAATGTCACGTCACTCTTCCAGTCTACATAATGGGTTCTTTGTCTCGCGATACGTTATCACTGCACTGAGTATGCGCCACTGTCCAAACATACTAGCACGACCCGATTCGAGCGGACACTTTTGAAAAGATGACAATCGATACCTACACTATAAATCACTTAATGTAGTTATCAAAAGGTCTTTTTGTTACGCGAAAAGCCTTGGTTATTGTATCGTTTTTTTTTTCTTAAATAATGTAGAAAGGAGAGAGCTAAATCTGTTAGACGGTTGTCAGCGCAAGAGAAAATGATAATTTAGCCTCTCTGATTTCATATTTCTAAGAAGCCATTAGTTGACGACGTTCAGTTATAAAAAAAACATTCAGAAGTAATTTCGACTGAAATAGGTAGTCATAAAAGGTCGTGTATATCTCAGTAGCTGCTTCAGACGGAAGCTTATAAGTGATAAATTGGTACCGGAACCTTGTGGCGCGTAAAATGATCATCGACCGCTCCTGAATGGAGCGCCGGTCGAGCCGAGACACGGTGGCTGTTTAAAGTGCAGTGCTCTACTTTTTTACTAAATTACACGAATCCTCCCGTATTACTTGCAAATTGTTTAATTTTTTTGATAAACTTCCTATATTATTTTTAAGTAATATACAATGATATTTAGTGATGCATAAGTTAATATTATAATATCCTATCTACTGCAAGATAATCTAAGCATTGATCAATGCAGCATTATGTTCATCGGGAAGGGCGGAACCGATACAGCCGGCGCAATACAAACGTTGGGTACGTTTAATTAAAACTGGTCACGCTCAATAAATTCGATATTAAACATATTGAATAGAAGGCGTGAAGTGTGTGTAATATCTACGCCCTCGCTCAGCTGGTGGCGGTTCCGGCTCCGTACTTATAAATACCGCGGCGGCGGCGCCGGATGCGCGGGCTTGCCCCCGGCCCCGCTGTCGATTTCTTACCCACACACATACACGAGCCAGTCAGTAAACCCCTTTATTGAGTTATCATCATGTTTTACAAATAGCTACACGCACACTCATAACTGCACTATATGTATACCTACTAATCTATACTCGTACGTGGCGGCGCGGATGACTGCATCTTATGGGACTTGCAGACGAATGCCTATACATCAAAATAGTAATGATATAGCTGTTTAATGCCTGGTAGAATCACTGTTGTACAATTTTGATTATCTGATCCGGTAGAGCTGATAGTTAATAAAGTCGTCCAGATGTAGTAAACTAATCCACGTAAATTTATTTTATCGAATCTAAACAAACCGCAGACATCCGGCCGGAAATTTTTGCCAAAGCTTATGTAGCTCGATTAAGGCAGATGTGTACAGACGTTCTTCAGTTGATCAGTCTTTTAGATCAAACAAAATATGATTGATGTGAATGAACCATGACGTGAATCACCTTTCTTAACACAGTGTGTTATTAATGAGGTGACATACCGCACACCCAAAAATAGGATACCACCAAGAAAAGTGAAACAAAGACTAATAAACAATTCATCAATGTCCAAATATATTTCTCGTATAGAATGGCGATATTCAATGAAGTGCTGGCTTATAATAAAAGTTCTTTATGGGGAGATGTCTCATCAGGAATGAGTAACTTTCACCTTTCAATAACAGAGCCCACGCAGGTATTTTGCTTGCCTCACGTCAACTCTGATGTGTATTTATAAACGAGTGTATGAATATAGGTAGATACAGGTACTGCACCAATAATTGCTTCGCTCTCAAAACTCTGAATGGCATTTCTGGTAGGTACGTGTTTATAAACAATGCCTAAGAATAAATGCAAGTATAGTTCTAAACTTTTCCGAATTATATTTTGTAACTCATAAAATCCTGCGGTCGTCTCCGAGCCATAAAACCTATTATAAAACTAATTTATAACTTGTGTGTTTTACTAATTTATCGGACAGACCGGTGTTTTGCACGCTTACGTTAGTAGTTTTCGAGGTGCCAGTTGTACCCGTTTTATTACTTTCGCCTAGAGTTTGCATTCTGAGAAACAACAATATAATGGTCTTTTAACGGACAATTGTTTCAAATGAATAATGGAAATTCTTGCTTGTGAAAATGTTACGAAACTTATTACCCGTTTTATCAACGATGTATAGTGGGCGGACCGACCGAGTGACTCGACGAAGGTGCGAGCACCCCACGCGACATGCTCCTAGACACGACTCATAATATATCTTGCCACTCAAAAATCTGATAACATTATATTGTATCTAATATTCAACACAAACAAATATTTAGCGTAGGATATCACTGTCAGTTTACTGAGCTACAGAGACAGAAACGCTGATTAGTGTATTTATATTTACTTCATAAATAGCACTTGCCAGCGGTCAATATCTAAGAGAAGTATTCTCTTGTTTCAGTCCCTTCTTCGGCGAGGAATTTCAATTCGAGGTACCCCGTCGATTTCGATACCTGTCCATATACGTGTTCGACCGTGACAAGCATCTCAAACAGGACAAGGTGCTCGGAAAGGTCGCCATCAAACGAGAAGATCTGCACCGGTACAACAACAAGGATCACTGGTTCGCGCTGCGGCCGGTCGACGCGGACTCGGAGGTGCAGGGCAAGGCGTACATCGAACTCACGCTCGAGGACTCGAGAAAGCGGCTCCGAGTGGAGCCGAAGCCGCCGGACCCGGACCCGAACGCGAACGCGCGAGACGCGTACTCGGCGCGGAGCCGCGGGAACAACCTCGTGCGGCTGTCGGAGTACTGCAAGGAGAGCATCGGCTTCGGCTCGTGCTCGAGCTCCACGAGCAAGAAGCTGCTGAGCGCGGTGGGCACGGAGCCGGCGCTGTCGCTGTCGCTGTCCCGCTCGGAGAGCCTGAAGGAGAGCGCGCAGTGGGCGCGCGCCAAGCCCCCCATGCACTCCATGTCGGAGTCGGAGGCGTGTCCGTCGCAGTCGCCGTCGCCGTCGCCCACGGCCGCCGACTACTGGTCGGACCCCGAGCGGCACTGCGCGGCGCGCGTGGGACACGACACGCTGCGCCTGCGCGTGCTCGAGTGCTCGGAGCTCACCACCAAAAATGGTCAGTGCGACCCCTTCGCCCTCGTCACGTTGCTGTACTCGAACGGACGGAGAGTGGAGAGGCGTACGAAGCCCAAAAAGAAGACTGTTAATCCTCAATTCGACGAAATATTCTGTTTTGATCTCGTGATGGAGGCGGATCCTAAGGATAAGGATGGCTCGCAAACGGTACGTTGGCCGACCGTCTTCTTTCTGGCATTAAGCACTGTGGGATCGCTAAGCGGACGTTTTGTTGCATGCAGGCGGGCGTGGCGTGCGAGGCGCGCGTGTCCGTGTGGCACGACGGGGCGACGCCGATCTTTCTCGGCGAAGTGCGGCTCCAGCTGAGGCAACCGGCCCCGCCGCCCATGCGCGCCTGGTAATTATACACCATATGTTATTGTTACTCTAATAAGAACATTGATGCAACAAAACTTAGCAATAGATATTACTTCATTGTCCAATTGATCGTGAAGAAAGTAGCGCGAACTAGCAATTAAATACCAGAAATCATATATGTACATACACTAACAATGCCAATAGTCAAAGCACAAGATTCAGTTCCCTTCCAGAAATACTGAAACTAATCCTATAGAAATTATTAAAGTCTACTAATCACAAACATTTGCTCTAAATGAGAAACCCTCAACCCTCAGCATGCACGGCAGAGCTACTACAAAATGAGCTGTGACGCCTGTCAATCTTGTTCTAAATCTACAGTGTTTTTATCGCAGGTTCTTCCTAACATCTCGAGCTGGAGGCGCGTTATCTCGAGGGGCGACTCCGCCTGGAACTCGGTTATCTGCTGCTGGCAGCGCCACTCTCGGCTCATTGCGGTTACTGCTGCAGTACACTGTGGACCATGTCTTCTCAATACATCATTACAAACGGCTCGAGGAGCTGTTCCTTAGGAGTGTTCATATGAAGGTTAGTTTTTCAACTAGTTTGTAATGCCTTGATCACACGTACCGAGTAAACCGACGAGACAGTGACGTATTTAAGATACACTGCGCGCTAACGCTGCAACGTTCAACAGTAAAACTGATGTCGATAGGTATATAAGTATGTTGTGGTTGTAGAGCTGTGTACAAAGGGGACATTATGGAACTGTTTAATAGCCGCGTCCAGACCAACCGACCAACCGGCTCGCGAGCCGCGCTCGGTCGGTCTGGACGCAGCTAAATGAATAAATAAATATTCACGGACAAACAAGCAAAGCTTGTACAAGCTTTGCTTAGTTTGGTAGTAGTCTTCACCGGAAAACTCTTTAACAAAGAGCCACATTGTTCCTTCTTTTTTTTTTATTAAATTAAAATTTAGTGTTTCATAAACAAATAATATTTATATTTTTCCAGCCAATAACAGCATCGGCAGTCTACATACTAGGAGAGATAGTCGCGAGTAAAACGGACGCGGCTCAACCTTTAGTGAGGCTGTTCACACACCATGATCTCATTGTGCCAATCGTCAAGGAGCTGGCAGATTCGGAAATATCTGCGCTCACGTTAGTACCTACCATATAAATATATAAATATCTGATAAAGGTCTTAGGATTGTTCTTTTGAGAATTGTATTAAAATGAATATGGGTAAAATTAGGTCACGATTTCTTCAATCGCTTGAGGAGTCTTTGCAATTAATATTATCTCCAAATACAGATAAAACAAATACGTATAATCCGCTTTTGTGAATAAGCCAAAGTCAAAGTCAAAAATTACTTTATTCAATAAAATTACAAGGATCATTTAGAATCATCTTACATAGGTAGTAGGTGATTCTAGGTGCCAGTTCCACGCGACAAGAGCCTAGAAGTACAGGCAAGAAACTTACGGCCTGGTTCCTACCGTTTTTTATTATGATCCTTACAAGGAATTACAATTAAAATAAACTAAATACTGTAGTTCCAGTGCGGTGTCATCAATCTACTTCATAATTCAATGCTCCACAGTGACGCGACAACAATATTCCGCGGTAACACGGTAGTGTCCAAGATGATGGACGAAGCGATGCGACTGAGCGGTGCTTCGTATCTTCGCGCGGTGCTTCGCCCGACGCTGGCCGCAGTCCTAGCGGAGCGCCGGCCGTGTGAGATAGACCCCGCGAGGGTCAAACCTTCCGCAGCCATCTCTGCTAACCTCGCCAATCTTAAAGACTATGTAGAAAAGGTAAAATAATTAGTAATTTATACGGCTCTGAATAATGAATATTGACGAGTCAGTGTTTATTTTATCGAATGTCATAGAAAGGTATATTTTTTTTATCTTAGCTATCTCGTCCCACTCCTGGGCAAAGTCTCCCATAAGTCTTTCCAATCATGCCTAAAAATGGACTAAAGCGGTAGATGACGTTGAGACGATCAAGTACCTAAATAAATTAAAATATTTTTCTTATCTTGAAACAAAAAAATATGCAGTCACATTTTTCAACTTGAGATTTAGTTTCATCCATGTTATTAACAGAGAAAAAATATTTTTTAATAGTTAAGCGTAAAACTATGTCACAAGCAGTAGTGTTCATTTAAAATGTATAAAAGATACCCCTTACGCCGTATCTAGCATCTCGCCGATTGTAGATTATGTATTCTTTTGTTTTTTTATAAAGCTTATTATTATTTATCATCAAATGTTTTTTTTTATTTTATTCCAGGTGTTCGCTGCGATAACATCATCGTACGCGATGTGTCCCTCAATAATGTGCCGTTTGTTCGACGCGCTGCGGCAATGCGCCGCGCGGCATTTTCCGCGCAACGCCGAAGTGCGGTATTCAGTCGTGTCCGGATTCATATTCCTGAGGTTCTTCGCGCCCGCTATACTCGGACCGCGGCTGTTTGATCTCACTACAGAACAAATCGTAAGTAGTATCGACAGGCGTCACAGCTCAGTTGGTAGTAGCTCTGCCTTCAATGTGGTGGGTTCGATTCCCATCCAGAGCAGATGTTTGTGTGATGAACATAAATATTTGTCCCTCTGAGTGTTACTATGTGTTCTATGTGAGTACAAAAAAAATATAAGTATTCTATCAGCAATCTAGTTCCCATAGCACAAGCTATGCTTAGTTTGGGAATAGAGTGTGATGAATGAATTATTTATTAATTAAAATGATGGGAGTATACACAGAATGTAGAGATTACCTGTTATTATGTTAGTTGTTATGTCACAGTAATAAAATAAATAATGCTTTAGATGAAATTGGGTTAATTCTACATTTCAGTCTCTTCCAGGCAATTAGATGTCCAAAACCTAATGCATAACATTAATAAATTGGTTATATTTTTTATAATATTAATAGAATTATTTTGACTAATTCTAGGATCCTCAAACGAATCGGACATTGACCCTGATCTCGAAAACGATCCAGTCTCTCGGTAATCTGGTTAGCAGTAGATCGGCGCAGCAAGTCTGCAAGGAGGAGTATATGGCTGAACTGTACCGCAGCTTCTGTACGCCACGACATGTAAGATACAGTAGAACTACTTATTTAAAGCTGTTGCATGTGGCAACCCTTCACTGGCATAAACAAAACAATTAAGAAATCAAAAATCAAAATACTTTGTTCAATAAAATCACACAAGGATCATTGGTGATTGTAGGTGCCAGACCCATCCCAGTATAAGAACTGTTATATTATTATTTAGGACTTACTTAATATAAGAAGTTATTACTATGTAAACCATAAGCTTATTTTATAACTCAAATAAAACAGAAAACTGTATAGAAGTTGTATATTCTTGCTATAGGTATTAATTCTGTGATAGTTTTTATGTATTCATTTTATTGCAGGTGCAATCAATAAAGCAGTTCCTCGAAATAATCTCCACAAGTACAGAACCGCAAAACAACAACATACAAGAAACTCCTGTGTTATTGAAAGAAGGGTAAGTTCTCATTTAAAAAAAAAAAATAGATAAACTTCTATGAAGTTTTTACACTATTAGCTAACAAAGGAGGTTTAATACACAATGCTCTCAATAAGTAGCAATGTACATCTATCTAAACGAATCTATATTTATGAATCAATTTTGTTTGTGCTCTCGATGGATCAGCTACGGGTATGTATTCTGTTTTCATCTGCAATCAGTCTTCAATTTTCCGAGATTACGGCAAGTATCAATATTTTTTTATGTAGTTTTCAGTAAACCTATCAATTATTAGCACATGTTTATAAAATAAACTACTTCCAACTAAAACCACAAAAATAACTAAGAAAATACAGTAAGTTCAGAGGCGCTCAATTGATTCTTCGAAGTGTTGAAATATGTAGCTAAATATTTAACTAATAAATAGTTTAAAGGAACTAGATTGCTAACACAATTTTGTAAATACTACTTGTGAAACAAACAATATCAATGCCATTACAAAAAATGTTCATTTTCAGTGAAGATTGATGCCACTGCAAGGAAGGCAGAGACTGAACTGTGATACCTGACAATGACTGTTTTTTTTTTTCAGGACATTGATAAAGAGGTCGGAAGGCATACGATCGAATAGCGGCTCTCCAAGAAGAAGATGGGCGCGTGCTGCTCACACGCACGCGAAACGAAGACATTTTAGATTGACAAGGTAAATAAAATCTGGTCGCATGGAACTGGCACCTAGAATCACCTAGTATGTAAGACGATTCTAAATGATCCTTGTGATTTTACTGAATAAAGCAACTTTGAAAAAAATCTATGATAGTTACAATAAAATGTACAATATGACTCCTTGGTAAAGTTTTACTAATGCTAATTTGATCGTCTGGTAAAAAGCTGACTATCAAGCAATAATCTCTTTTCAAATATGTACTTACTTAAAAAAATAAAATATTAAATAGCCTTTTTTTTCTGAGATATTTTCTTGTTTTTTTATTCCGTAAGAACCTTCTCCTAATAATAACAAATACAACAAAAAAAGAATTAGTGAAATCGGTCCAGCCATTCACGCGTGATGCCGTGACCAAGGAAAACGGGTTTCATTTTTATACATAAAAAATAAATAATAATAATAATTGCAGCGGTGAGTTATCATGGTCGCGTTGTGGAGCCAAAACGGCTGCGCACAAGTTATCGCTGTCCGGAGTGCTGGCCGTCGCCGCCGTGGACTGCCCGCCGGCCGGCGCGCCGCTCGGGGCCAACAACATCTTCCAAATCGGTGAGTGCTCCTTCTTATTCCAAACTAGCCTGGCACAATTACTACCAACTGAACTCACATAAGATCTTATATAAAAAATGTAGGTAACGTTTCGTTTTATTTCAGTGCATCGCGAGCGCGTTCTGTTCGTACAAGCGAGCAACTGCGTGGAGCGAGCCGAGTGGGTCCGCCTGCTGTCGGCGCTGTGCCGCAGGTCCGTCGCCGCGCAGCCGCACGCCGGCTACTACGCCGATACGCATTGGACGTGGTAAGCATTATACTTCTATCGATTTATGGATTCAATGTAATAAACATAGACCTACAAAGTCTCAATGTAACGAGATAAATTGTTTAAAATGATCTGGCCAGTACTTTAAGTGAGTTTTATAATCACAAGACTTGACGTTTGACCATGCGTATCTGGTAGAAAGTGACGTGAAGTAAACTGTCCTCCTTGCATTCTCTGCTCACCCTAAGAGTTATTCATGGAAATGTGTGCCGATGTGGATTAGTATAGATGTAATAGTGTAATAATGCCAACAGTTGCGACCGTCCGGAGGCGGAGGCCGAGGGGTGCGGCGGCGCGGAGCGGGGCCCGGGGGGGAGGGCGCGCGGCGAGGGGGGACACGTGCGCGGCGCGGGGGGGCACGCCGCGCTCGCGCTGCGCCTCGACCCCGCGCGCGACCTGCAGCGACTGCACGCGCTGCTCGTCGCGCACACCGCCGCGCTCGACGACCGCCTGCACCGACACCACGGTAAGGCACCGCACCCGCGCACCGCGCGCACCGCCCAGGTTCCCTCACCCGCAGCCCTCTAACGATGATGTCGCGACAGATCCCGCGGTCAGCTGCGAGGACCGCGACGCGGAGGCGGCCACGCTGCGCGAGCTGCAGGAGACGATGTTCGACCTCGAGTACCGACACCGCATCTACCGGCGCTCGCTCGCGCGCGAGACCAAGTACGGCAGCAAGTGAGTGCTCCCCGGACGCGTTGCGCGAATCGACCGTCCCCCTTCTCCTGGAAGCGCGGAGAGCTAACCGATGGATGATCTTTCGTTCGGCAGGCAGGCGCCGATCGGCGACGACAACTACCTGCACCTGGCGGGCGCGGGCGGCGAGTGCGGCCCGCTCGAGTGGCGCGCCTGGCGCGGCTCCCCGCCCCTCGCCGCGCCGCCCCCCGCCGCGCCCTCGCCCCCGCCGGCGGAGGGCGCGGCGCTCGAGCCCGCGTCCAGCAGCGAGTCGCTCCGGCTGGCGCGACACGCGGACGAGCGCTCCTCCGGCAAGTCGGCCGGCAGCGGCTACCTCGCCATGTCGGGCGGCCGCCCCGACGACTCGGGCGCCGACCGGCCGCGCCGGCCCCCCAAGCCGCGGCCCTGCCCCTCCCCCGCGGGCGGCGCGCCCTGCGAGTACGTGGACGTGGAGCCGCGCGCGCCGTCCCGCCGGCCGCGCGCCGAGCCGCCCTCGCCCTCGCCGCCGCCGCCGCGCTGCCGCGAGTACGAGCTGATGGCGGACTTCATGTCGCACGCGCGCTCGGCGTCGCCGCCCGCCGTGCCGCCGCGAGCGCGCCCCGCGCCGCCGCCGCCGCGCGCGCCGAGCACCGCGCCCGACGCCGTCTCCACGGACGACAGCCTGCTGGACGAGCTGCAGCACGACGCGTACTGCGTGCTGAAGGTGTGCGAGGACGAGGCGCCGCCGCCGGAGCCCTTCTCGCGGCTCAGCGTGCATCGCAAGTCGAACCCGACGAAGCCGAACGCGCCGCCGGCGGCCGCCGCGCCGCTGAAGACGTCGAGCTCGACGTCGAACGTGTCGGAGGCGGGCGGCGCGCGCCACCTCGCCGACCGGCTGACGCCGTCCTTCCTGAAGCGCAAGGCGCGCGCCGAGCCGGCGGAGGGCGGCAATCTGCTGGGGCGCCTCACGCCGCGGTTCGCGCAGGCGCGGCTGCAGGCGCGCGGCCGCTCGCTCGAGCTGACGCCGGCGGCGGGCGCGGGGGCGGGGGCGGGCGTAAGCGCGGCGGTGCAGACGCCGCGCATGCAGCGCTCGGCGACGTCGGCCGCCATCCCGCCGCCGCTGAACTCTTCGTTCGTGGCGAACCTGAAGTTCCTGAGCCTGCACCGGTACGGCGCGGGCGCGGCGGCGGGCGAGGCGGTGCGCGCGCCCCCCGCCGGCGACATCCGCCTGTAGCCGCGGGCCGGCACGAGCCGCGACCTGCCGCTGGATCGCGTGAATACTCAGAAGGTGGCGCCGCGAGATGCGTCGACTTTTCATTCCTCTAGCGCTAGTAGTGTTTTGAAATTCTAAATATTTTTGTCTATTAAAATATTATCGGCCATGCGACCCGACGGTATCTCGGAGCGTGTTGTATTTTTGTAAACGTTTTGAAATATGACAGTAGAAGTGCAACTTTCCCGTTGGATCTAGCTAGCTAGACGTACGGAGGCGAGATTGTACTGTGACAAAGTGGATGAGAACTACATTTTGGTAGATTTTACATAAACTATTGTATTCAATTGTTGGTTTTCCTCTATAATTTGCACGGCTTCCATTATTTTTATGACAAAATTGCACTATTATTGTAATGTACTTAAGTTTTATAGGTTCTGATATTATTAGTTATTTTCATAGTATATGGAAGTGCTACTATTAATTAAATTATTCTAAATGTATGATGTCAAATTATGGCCTTATTATGCCTACTGTTACGGCCTTCTGGTTATGAACACCATTTATTTAAACTGTGATTAACTTTACAAACTCAACTCGTATTTTAATTGTAATATTATATAAATTAGTGTATATAATTAAATAGGTAGTCAATTATTGAGAGATCAAAAAATTCGAATATTAAAGTTGGAAATGAAAATGTTAATACTGATTTATGTTAAATAAACTTGTATAAAGGAATTCAATTATTCTTATATACTTTAGTTAGGAAAATCAAGCAGTGTGCATAAACAATGTCAAACATGTAAAAGCTCTTTATTTAAAAATTTAATTAGGTAGTTTAGAAGAATACATACAGACTGACTAAAAGGAATGTTCTGTACCATCATTTGACAGCTAGAAAGAAACTTTGTCATCTGAATAGCACTCTCGACACTAGATAATAAATAACTTAAATCTTGTAGCATAAAATGTACTAATAAATAAATAAAACAGTTTTTTTTAGTTTGACATTGTTTTAGTAGCTCTAAGCTTGTAACTCAATTTGTATTTTGGGTATGTTGTTGTCTTTTGTAGATTATTTCAATGTACCTTCCTATTGTAAGTTTATATAATAATGTACAAATTAATATTTCATAAAATATAATATTATGTTATTTATTACACTATTTTCATTTTGTTAATAAATTCTCTCGTAAGTTCAGACTTTTTTGCTTGTTTTCATTTGGTTTCCCACATGACTCGACAGTGAAATCAAAAATTAATTCTTACAAATTGAAGAAGGTTTGTGTAGTTCCTAATTCCCCATGAATTCGAGAAAACTATTTGTTAGGAGAAACACGATAGATACGTTTCTTTAAACGCTTAAGTTCATAAAAAACAAGCGATTCTTGAGTATTCAGTCATTTAGTGCAGAGTAGGTTCAATCTGAAAATCTAGATCAAAATTTAGGTACTTACCAATAAAACACCGAAATTATAGTTACTGACTGTAAGCCAGGGGCATGGATCCTTTAGGATATTATGTTCCTTGCTGTAAGCCAGGTACGTTAGTCATAGGCATGCACATTTGGTTGCGCCAAACGGCTGAATATACAGCATTTATTTGTAGCTCTAGATTTTTGTATTTTTGCAGTGCTGCAAACTGCATTATTGTTTAGTATTATTTCCCTATTTCGAGGAACAAGCTAAATTAGCTATCTCATAGAAAAATTCTAGTAATAGAAACCTGATATTTTTATCGAAATCATTTTTATTTAAAAAATAAGTTTTTGTTTTAAGTACAGAGACAGACTGGGAGAAATTTTAGGGTTGGCAATACCGAGGGAGGAGACAAACGAACAAACAAAATAACCTCACTTCACTTGCATTAGATGACATCAAATTATATTTTTAACTTTCGTGCTTTGAAATCATTCAATAATTCAGGAGCGACAAAATTACTATAATTTATTGGATATAGTTTATTGATCTAACAAACAATGGCTGATTCTGTGAACATGTCTCTTGGTGAGTTATTTGGTAGGACGTAGAGCAAACAAATCATTGATGCCAACTGGAAATCTATTACTAAAACAACGCGTACAATCTAATGTTTACGTAGAAATTAAGTCGATATATTACGTTAAGCTTTTGCATTTTGTACCATAATTGAATATCACTAAGAAATTTGTGATTTTAACGATGATACCATAATCTCAACAGTATTCGACATACATTTAACTTTTCTAAGAAATTTGTGTGTATTTACAGATGACATAATAAAAAAGAATCCTCAGTATAGAGCGAGTAGATCTCGTGGCAGAGGAGGCACGGGGTCCGCGCGCGGGCGGGGCGGTGGCGGCGGACGCGGAGGCCGAGGTGGCGGCCGTGGGCGACCGCTGTCTCGGCCTGGCACGCCCGTCACCACTCGCTCACAGTTCCAAGGGCGCGGACGAGGAAAACGAACACAATCGCGTTCGAGATCACAGTCGAGAGCTCAGTCCCAATCGAGAGCGCAGTCCCAACCGAGATCCCGCTCCCAATCTAGAGCTCGCTCACAATCGAGAGTTCGGTCTCGCTCCCGCCAGCGCCGATCCAATTCTCGCGTAAGATCAGCTTCACGATCACGCTCACAGCTACGTGGAAGAATCACGCCTAAGGGTCGAGCTGGACTAGAACATTCTGTAATGCCTCCGCTGATGAGGGGCAGGTCTAGAGGTAAATCCTGTTTCTGTGTGTTCAGATTATATATTTTTGTGTGAATGTTTAGTTTGATCAAACTTTTTTGGTATCAGGTGGAATTCAATACAAAATGCGGAGGGGCAACTTTAAAACTAATGGGGGCTGGCAGCAACAATCCCAGGGGGTACATAGCAGACTGGGCGTTGTCACACGCCGAGGAGCTGCTAACTTCAATCAACCTCTGGCAGTAGCAAAAAGAGGAATTTCAAAGCGTGGGCGAGGTTTGACAACTGGAAACAGATACAGTGCGGTTGGTTTGAGATCTGATCAGATTCTAAAGCAGCAGAGACAACACTTGCTACGGGAAAATAATGTTATAAGGTCACAGACATTTAGACGTTCCCGAAATAATTCCTTCAATGATGTTTCACAACTTACAGTCAGTGTTCAAAATGATTTCGCTAAAAGGCGCCGTAATAGCATGGGAAGTAACGGTTACTTGAATAAACGGAGTTTGGCACAGCTAAATAATCAATATGGAGGCTATACTGGCAGGAAAGGTCCAGGAAGTGTGAGATCGACAGGATCTTATAGGTCAAATAGATCAAACAGGTCAAATAGATCCAATAATTCAAACCAATCAAACTCCAGTGCTAGATCTGGCAGGTCTAGGGGGAGAGGAAGGGGTAGAGGGGGTCGTGGTGGGGTTACCAGACAATTTGTTAGCAAACAATATCTGGATGCAACATTGCAGAAAGAAATAGCTGCTCTACAACGTAATAGTAACAAGGACCCTCCCGCTCATGATTTGTCTTTAGATTCCGATTTTACACCAACACCAGCTTCCACAGGACAGACTCTGCATCAGAGATTTGGAATATAAATGTATGGCTGATGTTATTACAATCTGTTCCCAGTAGTTCTCAATTTAATAGGTTGTATTAGTAACTATCACGGTGAGTTCCCAACCAGTCACACCAAATCCAGTCACACTGTGACTCGTTGGGAAAAAAATTCCCAACGAGTCACACTGTTACGAAAGTGTGACTGGTTGGGAAATCTTCTTCAAAAAAAAGTTGCAACGAGTTACAGTGTAACTCGTTGGGAAAAAAAATTCCCAACGAGTCACACCTATTTCATTTTTATAAATGAAAATGATTTTTTCACATACTGCATGCTTTTTTTTATAATATAAGTATCACAAATGGTAAATATCGTGTAATGAACCAAAAAAAAATATTTCGTTAAATTAAATATGTTTATTTATAATGACGAAAAAATAAAAAAGTTTTGAAAAATATGGAACCATATTGACTTGAAGAAATAACTAAACTGTATTAAAACTAAAGTAGGTAACTGTATTAAAGAATTAATGGATATGTTGCTCATAAGAATTTTTGTTCTGCCACTTATGGCGCTGTAGTAACCATTTAGAGATTTTTTTTTTGTTTTAAAATGTCTTTATTAATCATAATAATAATAAAAAAAACGTGTGGCACTCGGGGAATGCCGCGGTCAAGCTATTGCATAGCATTTTTTGCTGGATTCCACATGTGCAATGTTAGGTTATTTTCGTTACGGAATTTCTGGATTCGATCTCCACGCTCAAAGCCCGCGATAGAAGCTATGCAATAGCTTAATACAATAAAAACATGTGGCGCGGCGGGCGAAGGTCCGCCTGCGACGCGGGAGGTTGCGGGTTCGATTAATAAATAAAATAAATGTATTTGATAATAAATGTTTGTACGATCTGCAAATATTTATTGTTTATTTTATATGAGTACATTTTATAATATATTTGAGCGATGTACTTCTTCTTCTTGTGGTGTACTAATAAAAAGTTAATAAAGATACATTATATTAATAAGACTATATAAGTAAGTATCGAGTTTTCCTTACAAGATTTATGAAAATACGATGCAGTTATTGGTATTTTGTAAGCCGAAGGCACGTGCATGACCACATTCATGACCTCAAACTTTTGTGGCTACGGACTTGGCCATCACCACCGTTTTATCTATCAGTATCTTAAACACTCCAACTTTAATATTTTAAGCTACTGCATAGCTTCTATCGCGGGCCTTGAGCGTGGAGACCGAATCCAGAAATTCCGTAACGAAATAACCTAACACTGTGCATGCGTAATCCAGCAAAAAATGCTATGCAATAGCTTTACTGCGGCAGTCCCCGAGTGCCACACGTCTTTTTTTACTATAGAAGCAGTGAGTAGTATTAAATATCGGATGTTATCTTTTTCTGCAAAGCACTTTTTTTCTACCAATACACTATATCTGCCATTTTTGATAAAAATAAATAAAATAACATACACCTAGTTTTAAGTGAAAAGTCATTTTCATTTTCGCAAATATAAATTGGTGTGACTCGTTGGGAATTTTTTTTCCCAACGAGTCACACTGTTACAAAAGTGTGACTGGTTGGGAACTTTTTAAAAAAATAAAGTTGCAACGAGTTACAGTGTGACTCGTTGGGAATTTTTTTCCCAACGAGTCACAGTGTGACTGGATTTGGTGTGACTGGTTGGGAACTCACCACTATCACTTATTCTGAAAACTTTAACACTCTTTTGTAAGTTTCAGTAGATCCTATATAAATAACAATGTTCTATGGGAATGGATTGATTAGTTCCATAAGATTTGTGATTTTTCTTAATTTCTATTACTACATAATATTATGTTTCAGTATTTGAACTGTGTGTAGCTAAAAGATCATTCAACAATTATTAACCATTTAAATAATCACTACTATTTTGTTTTTTTCACACAAAGATATTTATTATCCTACCTTTTTGTTTAAAATATAGTTTGATAAGATTATAAAAAATATCTTTGACTAATGTTTTTGTGTGTCTCTTTGAAACAGGAGTGTATGCTAGTTTTGACTAATAATACTAACCCCCTATCTTGTAAAAAGTTATTGACATTATGACACCATTACATATGTTAATCAAGTCATCAAGTCAGCGCTAACATTTTATAAGATAGATAGACAGTCAACCTTTGACATTGACAAAAGGTTGTATATTGGGGGAACGAGATCTGCACTGACACCCTGCACTAGGGTGTGCAAAGCTTGTAGGTTCTTTAATAGTTATAAGTTAGGTACTTACCTCGGATTACTAGGTAGTTGTTTTTCTGAGGTACCTACATATCTGCTTCAACTTACAACTTTTCATTTGTAGATTATGTAAGAGATAGTTATGTTGCTAAGTTCTGTTTTTTACTAATTATAATTAGTGATAAGGCTGTTTTTTTCTATGACTTAGTTAAAAAGATGTGTAATGTGTACTACATACATAACATTTAAATAAAATATCTACCTATTACTTTATTTTTCATTTTTCTACAGAAATTCCATTTTAATTTAGAATATAATTTTACCAGGTCACACCAAATAGTTACCCTTAAATCCTTGATCATATAAACAATAGAAGAATTACATTTAAGTAAATTGGAGATAATTTAAAAAATAAAATACATGTAACATGCTTTCAGCAAAATAGGTTTATTTAATTTAGTCTTCCATTGAATCTTTGATTACATTTTGTACATTTTTGGTATCATTATCAGTGAATCAGTAACTGAAACAAAAATAAAATGTTTATTATACATCATGAAACTAATAAGTTTTTATTCAAATTCCTGCTCTGAATGAGAACTTGTATTGGATAACTTACAATTTTCTCCAAGAATATTACTCAGTATCAATCCATTGAATGACTGGATCTGATCACTTGTTGAGTCTTTGAGTGGCTGCTCAGGTTCTGGTCTTCTAAAGGTCCAGCCAAGATGTTGACCGCAATGTTGGCATGCACAAATGCGCCATGTGTATCCTGGAAACCATGAGTCAGCTCCTTGATCCTAGAAATGTTCCAATAAAATTATAAATCAAAGAACTTTAATTATGCTAGGTAATTTACAGTTGTAGGCAAACTTACATGTCCAACATTTTCACATCTTGCCTTCTCTAAGGTTATTATATCAAACTGAACTCCATATGGATTGATAAGAGTTTGTACAGTGAGGTTTTGTTGACCAAATAGCTTTCGATTTTCTGTTTTTGTAGCTCCTGGACTTTGTTTATTAAATATGTAATTTGTGTCTGCTATATCTGCTCCACATTTGCGACATAAAATTAACTCTGAAAAAATCATAATGTTGGAAGAATAAATTTAACTAGAAAAATAAATGAATCCTACTTCTTGCGATACATACCTGCACCTTGTTCACTTTGTTCTGGCGATGGATGGTAGTCAGAATCTGCATACAAATTTGTAAACACAGTCACAAACACTAGCCATATTAGTTGATAGAACATGCCTTTTAATGCTTCTTGAAATATTAGTAGAACTAAACAACAAGTGCTACAATAAAAATATTCGAGTTCACTACAAACTAACCTAATTGAATCCCTAAACTTTTGTTTCAGCTTATACAATACAACTTATCGGAATCGTTAACTTCGCAAATAATTAAACATAAACACAAAGTCAAACATTCCTCTGCCTACATCGATTCTATATATATCTAAGCCGCCTTAGCCGCCGGCAAGTAAAAATATACGGATAGTATTATTTTCTTGAACAATCCGTGAAATTCAGCTCAGCTGTTTCCTCAATTTAATTTGACAGTGACATAAAAAAAGTTATGACGTAAAAAAAACACAAAGAAGTCTGTGAATGAAATGAAGTGGAGATAAATTACAGTCAAAAAGAGGAAGAGAAATGTAATGTAAAACCGACCGAAACATGAAGAAAATATTGTTTGTTTTGTTGGCTGGCTGATCTAGTTGTACTATTTATTTGTGTGATTGTTTCTCTATTGGATATAATTTTTTGACCAAGTTGACGTGACTTCTGCCCTATTCAATAAAATTATATCTACCCATTCAACTGTAGTTGCAGCGTTAACTATTGTGTGAATTTATGTGCGTATCTTTATTCTTGGATGCAGAAGAACTAAAGATTGATTAGGAAAAGCCATGTCTTTCTTCAAGAACGTAGCCTCTGGCTTCAATATTCGCAGTCGTGATACTATTCTGAAGGAAGCGTTGATAAACAATCTATCTGAAAGCGTAAAAGACATTCAATACAACAATCAGTTTGAAGAGAACTTTCACAGCGTACTTGGATCAACTGACTCCACCAACACCTTGTGCATGGCTTTGGAGTCTGTTTTTCTTCATGGACTAAAGGACACGTTTTTAAGAAAGGCTAAAAATGCGATTACTGGAGATTCTGATCACCAGCCACAACCAAACTTCTGGCCGCTAATCCTGGTACTATCTCACAGACAGAACATTGACCAAATATCTGCCCTGCCACAGATAAACACAGAAATAGGTCAATGCAGAGCTTGGCTAAGAATCGCGCTGAATGAATGTTTACTCTCTTCTTACATGTCTACTCTTCTCAAGAACATATCTGCTATAAAACCATTCTACAGCAGGGCAGCTTTTGTATGTGATTCAGAAATATTAGAAGTCACACAGAAACTCATTGAAGGTTTGGAATCTTGCATACAGTTCAATCTTCCTATTAATTCCAGTTTACTGAACAACTGGCCAGAACAAGTGTTGATGCTGGCAGGTATATGGGTGCCGGCAATAAAGGCAGCTCCCATCAGTACAGCGTTTGATGTAGCAAGCACCATAACTGATGATGAAGTGAAACCAAAACTGACATCAACCCCAACTCATAGATCCAACATCACTGGCTTGGGAAGGATGCTAGCATTGAATGAAGATGAAGCTTTGGACTTTATACTCTCCAAGAACTCAAGAGACATCACAAATCTGAGCACAGATTTGGAAGATAGTTTTGAGAAAAAAGATGATACAAAAGACGACCTAGTAAAAAAAGAAAATGACAGAATAATATCTGATAATAAAAAATCATTACCTTTAGAAATAGATAAACCATCTACAAGTCAAGAGCAGAAGGAACTTGTATCACTATCACCCTCTTCCATAAATTCAGATGGATTCATTGCATCCAATGATATTGTAGTAACTGGCAATTCTTTGACTGGTAGAGGGTGGTCTAATGAGAACAATGATGAAATGAACACTTCAATACACTCTAACTCTTCTCATGGCAGCAGTATGATCAAAACACCTGAAATTAAAAGCCTTTCTTCATTGATTGACAACTCAACAAATTATGGGGAAGCTTACACAAACACTCCCACGCTGAGAGACATCATGAAAGATATTCATAAAGAGCTGAAATTAACGGATAATGATGCAGAAATTATTGATAAGGTTGAAACTGCCACACCAGAGGACCCTACATTACAAGGCCTGGATTTTGAGGTGGTACCCAACTCCACAACAGGATCCTTTACTGTGCAAGAACTGCAGAGGATGATACAACAGTTAGGAGTACTCTCTAGGGAACAAGGACTTGACCACCAGAATTATCAATGCAAAGGTTGTTCGGACTTGCTTGGAAGCACCATCTCTAAAGCTAAAGTGTGCGGCTACACGGCTGAATACTATTGCACCAATTGCATGGACCCCAATGTCTTTATCATACCTGCAAGAGTCATCCATAATTGGGACTTCAAAAGGTATCCAGTATCAAAGCAGTCTGCATTGTTTTTGCTAGAATTTCAACATCACCCATGGATAGATATGAAGAAGCTTAATCCCAAGATTTATTGTGGTGTATCAGACATGGCCCACTTACAGGAACTCAGGATCCAACTCAATTTCCTCAGAGCTTATATTTTCACATGCAGAGAGCCTGTTATTGAGGAGTTGCAGAAGCGTGTTTGGCCAAGGGAATATTTGTATGACCATGTGCATTTGTATACTATAGCAGACCTGGCTCAAATACCCAGCGGGTCGTTGGTGCTGCAACTGGAGAAAGTTGTGAACTTTGCAAAAGCTCATGTGATGGATTGCTGGCTCTGCAGTCAGAAGGGTTTTATTTGCGAAGTTTGTAGAGATCCAAAAATACTTTATCCGTTTGAAACAAGCAGTACCTACCGCTGTGATGATTGCTCCAGCGTTTTCCATGCCAAATGCCTCAACTCAAGCACACCCTGCCCTAAATGCAAGAGAATACTTAATCGTACAAGTGAATCATCGTTAGTGGATGCTGTTCATGCTCATTTTAATAAGTAGAAGTTACTTACACTTATTGGTACAAAGTAGCATTTGATTTTTTTTTATTAAATGAAATTATTTAAATAAGTTTCAATGTAATTTGTTGTTAAGCTTATAGGTATATGAATAATACATAATCATTTGTTTACATTGTAGAAGATTATTATGGGAGCTGCATATTTAGTTATATAATAATTGTTTTAAACCAAAAAGTACATACTTATTTAATTCTCGAGTATATTAGGTACTTAGCAGTTTGATATATTTTTATTTTATAAGATATTTTATTTGTTACACACAGCTGTTGCTAAATTGCAGAATAGTAAAACTATTTTATTATTATAAAATTCTTATGAAAACTTCTGGTTTGAGTATAATGTGATACAAATTATTTTTATACAAAATTTAATTTAATTGCAATTCGCCTCTGCAATGTCTATTTTTGAAAATGATAGAGAAACTAAAAAAATAAGAAAAAGTAGGATATTAGGATCTGGTTAAAATTTTATTTACCTTAATTTATTTATAATATAAACTTTATGTAAAATGTATTGCAAAATTAAATAAAACTTAGTAAATTATAATGTTTCTTATAACCTTATAGAATCACTATACTATTTACTATTAAATAATATTAGTAATCAATAAAAAAACTCAATTTAAATGAAATAAATAATTTAATGCAGCATTCACTTTTGTTCTTATTTTTTAGGTAATTAATATACTTTCCTTAAACATTATTAATTTTGTATAATTATGTACAACCATAGGTAACTAATATGTACCGACATACATACACATTGTACAAAAAAAATCATTAGTAGACCTTACTATTAGAATCCAAATTCAAGATATCACTAAGATAACTTGTGGAATCTTGTTTTTTACTTTGGTGCTTATTATATTTTTTTGTAACTTTTTTATCATTATTTTCTGCATAAGTTTCATCAATACAATACTCGTCTAATTGGTTGAGAGTTTTATCGGGATCGTCTTGTTTTTTGGTTTTCTTTTTAGATTGATAGCTCAGTGCATCTTTATCGAAATCTAGGGGTACAATGCCTAGATCTCCGCTGTACCGATTTTTAGCGACTTGTAGATATTTCTTACCGCGAACTGCTGTGAGTCTTTTATCCTGGAAAATATATAATTTATTTATAGGAAAACCAACAGCACAAACAATACTTACAGAACAAAATAGAAACATAAAAGATTTTCACAAGCAGTAAAGAAGTAGAAAAAATAATATTTATTCAATAAATATTGTTTTAGCGAAATGTGTGCTCATTTTCATATCGTTATTTTATGATAACAAAGTACTTCGTAGGAACAAATAAAATAACATCTGGAACGCGCAACCTACATTCGGTACCTATTTATGACGAAATGCGCAAATGCATTTTGTGACTAGATTAGATTATGTTAATTACCTGAATAATAAGGACATTATCGGCCTCCTGCGAAGCTTTCGCGCTGCCGAAAATCGAACTGGTGGAAAGATCTTCTGAATCGCGTTCCTGCAAAAATTTATCAATGAAAAGACGGAAATCTATATAGGTACGAGTCTATTTCATATGCGAAGAATGAATAAATCTTCTCATCTTCGAACGAGTAAGGATTTAGATTGGTGAACCATTTCTACCCGTAAGACGAAGCATACGACAGGTTTATAGGCAAATTGCAAAAAATCAATAGGTACTTATACATAGATAAGTATACTTAATCTTAAGTAGTTGGTTCCAGTAGGCATAATATATGCCTACTAGAAACAAACTCATATTTTTGTGTAGAAATTTATACCTAATTGGTACATCAATCGATATTTTTTAGCCTATTCCTAAAATAATAAATAAATTATGGACACTGTGTAATCCAAAACTAAGTAAACTTATCCAATGTAACTAGTGGGCCAAGGCAGTACGAAACATACCCACAAGATGACCTTGCTATACTCGTAAAAGTATCTATGTACTTAGATATAAAACTGCAGAAATGATTAGATTAGAGATAGGTACTTAAATTAAAATAAAAAACGTTTAGAATACGATGAGGATTTCAGAAGCTTTTTCAAACTGACTAAACCGCGAGTTTCCTCACGATGTTTTCCTTCACCGTTTGGGAGCATTGGCATTGCGCGACCGGATTGGAACCCACGACCTGCGAGTATACTAGAGTCTGTCAAGCGAAAGATGGCCCTGATAAATCGCGGCAAATTCAAAAACTATTAGTATGGCAATACATTAAATAATAGGATAACTTGGAATTACATAATTTGATACTTTGATATTATTCTAAATAAATATACTTACATAATTTTTGATGATGATTATGAATAAGTAGATGATATACTATTGCCATACTAATAGTTTTTGAATTTGCCGCGATTTATCAGGGCCATCTTTCGCTTGACAGACTCTACCACTAAAGTCCGGTCGCGGAGCAGGAAGAAATTCGGACTTTAGACCATCAGTGCTCTCACTGTGGACGTAGCATTCCATGTATAAAGCAAGGTTTACCTTCCTAGGATGCATGACCAAAGTGACATGACAGTGCCTAGCGGTGGCGAAGGCCCGGAAGGCGGCGATGACAGCGTCCTGTCGATGGTATCTGTCATCTCTCTCTTCTGCCATGCCCAGCATGAACTGCACGTTGTCTACGATCACGTGAGATATGTCGTGCATATATCTCGCATGTTCTACTGCCTGGAAAAATTATCTATAAATACATTCATGGACATATTTCACATCGCACACCCAAACTATGAAAAGTAAAATTATAAAATATTCTATTAGCAATCTATCAAAGATTGCTAATAGAATATTAAGTTAGACTTTTTTTTGTAAATGCATACATAGAAATCATAGAACAAACATCAGTGTAGTGTAGGTATATCACACAAACATTTATTCTGGGTAGGGAGGGATCGAACCCACGATTCACAGCATGGAAGGCATTCCACACATTAATTTTCTGACACCATTTTACTTATAAGTATGGTAATGTCTATTATGAATGAACTTATCGATGTTTTGTTGACTCTATTTATAAAAAAGGAATTTTCTAGAAGATTTTTCTTACATCCATAACAACTTTGACTGACTGCTGTCCGTGGAACGCTAAGTAGTATATCGGAAGTTTCTGGAAGTCGTCTGCATACGTGTGGAAGTCTTGTAAGTTCTGTTCTAGAGGTACTCCGGCGAATTGTTGCAGCATTGTACGCGCTAGACGGGAGTTGCGAATCTCGAAGCTCCCCCATAGTGTGTTTACCTGATTAAGTTACAAGAAGTTGAGCTATCTACAGAAAGTTTGCATTCATATCCAAGGTTATATCTAACCTACACTAATATTAGAAGGCGGAATAGGTTGTATCTAGGCAAACAAGCTACACCGAAAGCCGCATCATCATGTAAGATCAGATGATATTGCGGTCAAGTGTTTGCCTACAATGCATAAAAAAAGGAAAGTAAAGGGTGAGTGTGTGTATGTTTCTAATGAATAAACTCAAAAACTATTGCGCCAATTTCAAAAATTCTTTCATTAGATTCTTATCATTAGAAAGCTACATTCACCTAAGTAACATAGTCAAAGTCAAAGTCAAGTCAAAGTCAAAAATTACTTTATTCAGTAAAATCACAAGGATCATTTAGAATCGTCTTACATACTAGGTGATTCTAGGTGCCAGTTCCACGCGACCAGAGCCTAGAAGAACGGGCAAGAAACTTACGGCCTGGTTCCTACCGTTTTTTTATATGATCCTTCTTAAAAAGAATTACAATTAAACTAAATTAAGTACTGAAGTTTCATAGGCTATATTTATTGCTTAAACAGATAAGGGGTCCTTACTAACACTTTTGTAACGTAACCCAATGTCCATCCGTGCGAAGACGATTATTTATTTATTTATTTATTTATTTATTTATGTGTATAAATTGTTACGTTCACGCTACTCACACTTATACAATTTTCTCGCTCCTTCTCACTCGCACTCATACTGTGAACGTGCCAGATTAGTAAACTTGTAAAATAACTCACCCCTTGTTGAGCAAGGTCAAGCGACATCTCAGCGCAAAGGGTGGTCTTACCGCAGCCAGTGGGACCTGTGATAACACTGAGTTCGCCCCGACGATGTCCACCTAGAAGCTTTGTTAGGGCGGGAAAACGACGCCATTTTACACCGCGCACCTGTTTGAAATATTGAGATAAAAGAATTAGGTAGAAAGCTTTAGTATATTTCATATACATATTTCAACTAGTATTACGTAGGTATTTAATATTTCGATTTTCACACAACAGTCTACTCTACCTAATCATCATCATCAACGTATATCAGTCCGCAGCTGGACGTAGGTCTCTCCCAAGTAGGGTTACCAGATGCAAATTTCAAAGTCCTGACTTAATTCCTGAGTTTCGGCCAAAATTCCTGACATGAGCTCAATTGGGTTTTTTAATATATATTTTTTTGTGATAAATGGCAAGATCATGTATAAGTTTTATAACATAACTATTTTTTTTTTATTTTTCCGTTTAATATTATATGCCAATGTTGATTGTTTGATGTCAAAATCGTAAAAAGTTAATTACGATTAATGACAACTTCCTTTTTGTTATTGTGACTAAAAATAAAAGTTTACTGTAAAAAAATATTGTTTCATTTATTTGCCGAGAAATTCCTGACATTTCCCTTTTCCGGCCGCATTCCTGACATATGCCTAAAATTCCTGACATGTCAGGAAAATTCCTGACTTCTGGTCACCCTACTCCCAAGAGCCGCCACTGAGCCCGGTCTTCGGCTCTTCCACTACTCTGCCTAACTTTTACTGTACCTAAGTTATTTTATACAATCTTTAAATACCTTATCAATGTTAGTAAGTTCGGAATAAACATCGTCCCTTAATGCTGCGAAGGTGGTGATCGAGCGGTGTGCGGCGGGCTTAGCTTCTGAAACTAAAGTCTTCAAGGAAAGATTGGCATGCGCCGCCTCTGTTGCCGTCACCAACCCGTCTGTAGGTCTTTAAAGAAATAACAAAGATTTTATTATTCATTTTAATGTTCTACAGCTCTGCAAAAAAGTCTTTGATGAAAAGTTTTGACGTATTCTATCATCAAAGTGTCACAGCTTATTTAGTCTTGGTAGTTCAATTTTTCGATAAATCTTTTATAATTTTAGGGATTTTTTTTTATTTGATTTGGTTCTTAAACTAATGTAAGTATGTACATATAGTATACCTAATTAATTTAGAATCATTGCTTGATGCTTACCTAACAAACCTACACCTGTCTTCACCGAGTTTCTCTGCCACAGACCTCATGTTGTCCCAGTCTCCCCAGAGACATAGTTTCTGAAACCCTTCTAGTGTTGGCAGAACTATTGGGGGGAGGCTACAGTTGCTTAGCCATACCAATGTACCTGTAAATAAGAATAATATTTGAAATATTGCAAACATGCTTCGGAATATAATAATTATATTAAATAAATAATAAAATAAATAAAAAAAAAAAAAGCCTGTTTATTCCAGAACTTAAATATGTACTAAGATACATATTTTTTCACAAATTAGACATTCATATTATAATATTACAGTTTTATACTATTTTTTTTTTCTTATGTTAGTTTTTCATACTTAATATTTTTTGCTTTAACAAAAAAATATGATAAAAATTGTTTTTAATGTTATTTGTTTATTATTTATTATTATATTAAGTATATTTATTATTATTTTTTCAAGCAATTGTTATTAACTTTTGTATTGATATTTAGCTACTTTATTTATTATAGTTTCATTCCTTCCGTTCTGACCCCTTTCGGGTAAAGGCCTCCATTAATTATATTATCCTACTTTAATTATTCCGAAAATCTGTGTTGAGATTGCTCCTGAAGTAAGATCTGTTATCCATCACTTTTGTGACTATTTTTAATTATTGTTAAAACTATTTTTTTAAAATCTTTTGCTTTAACACATGTGCCAATTAATTACCTAGATTGCCTTTTATATGCATTACATACTATTACATGTTAAATCATTATTTTAAATTATAATGTACATTTCAGTGTCCAAAAATAATTGTATTTGAGTTTCAAATAGAATAACATACCAGGAACTTTATCAGCAGCCAAACTCAGGATATCTTGTATACTAGGTACAATGATAGCCTGGTCACTTCTCCCCACTTTTGGCACCTTACAGTAAAACAGACCAGCGGAATGTAACCCATGACTTTCTACTGCTTCTTCGTTCCCGGCCTGGAGTTTTCTGTACCCTACTATCTTATCCAAAGCATTTTTTAGAGGGAAATATAATACTGTGTGATCTAAGGATACTCTTACTTCTGACAATGTTTTATGTGAATCTTGGTGAAACTGAAAATAAAAAAGTATTTTGTTTAAAGATGACAATTATGTAGTAATATTGTTATTGTGATTTTTGTAAGAAGGATCATATAAAAAAGGATCCATGCAATAGTTTTTTGCCCGTTCTTCTAGACTTGAATTGCGTGGCAGTAGGTCCTAGAATGACATACAAGACAAATTCGAATTTGAATACTCACAATAAAATATACTTACAGGAAATTCAAAAAGCCTAAATAAATCTACAATTTCAGTTTCATTTAACTTAGAAAATGAGGTAGTTTCATTCACAAGAGTTTGCCAGTCTTTATCAAACTTCTCAGAAGTTTTAGTGCAGGTATCTATGAAGTCTTTGACTGACGCTTCTACTTTTGCTTTCTTGACTAGTCTCTCTAATATGCTCCAGTCTCCATGTACATTGCATTTAGGGCACAAAAAATATCCTGTAAAAACAAGGGCAATTACAGGATGGATAGGAAATATTTATAAGAGAAACAGCTGGGCAGTGTGTACAGGTCTTTACAATTACTAGGCAAGCAGCTAACTACTAGGTAACAGACTCGGAGTGGCTAGTCTAGTCATCAATCTAACAGTGAGCGAAGTGATCAAATAAGCCGCGAAACGAGATGCACTGAGAGAGAGCTAGCCATATTCCAATTGGGACAACTGTCTTGCAGTAAAAATGTGCTTTGTTTACATTCAAATTGAAGGTTATAAAAATAAACATACCGGTGGTTTTGTTGACATAAACTTTGCTGTCTGATGGTTTTTGATCTCCAGAACAAATGGAACACTTTGTAGAAATAGAGGTATATCCCTCTTGTACAGCGAACCCTTTTTGGCGAAGTACTTTACGAATATCTGTTACTGTTATCTTTGGTATATCCATTCCAACATTTTGTATAGTTCTTTGAGAGCATTCACATTTGTAAAAGTTTATAAGAGGCTTTAGTGATATGTGCCTTTTAATTCTAATGGAGGTATGCATCGTTCTGATACAAAAACTTAAAAAACACGAGCGAAATCATAACATTCTAAAATGTAAACATAACCTCATTGTAACGTCATGTAAATTTTCATGTCATTTAAAAATTGACAGAAATGGTAGGTTCAGTTCAGTCAAACAAAACAAATTCAAAATGTCAACTCCAAAGTACCTACCTCACAAAAAAGTTACTAGGTACATTACATACATTCACACTTCTACACTACTCAACACTTTACTATTTTCTGCGGCTTGCATGGCTGATGATCATAACATCAGTCACAGAATATTGATAAAGAGATGAAGCGACGTTAGGACAAACACTGGACGAGAAGACCGTTATGTACAAACCTTTATCAGTCCAGCTGTGGACTGTATTAGATATAGGTTGATGATGATGAAACTTTAGAGATCGCAGACTGCTCTTTTTCTCTGTATAAAGGTAAGGTAACTATTTTCCCCTGTTCGATTTAATTATGGTTAGGCAGGTAGGTACGTTTCATTTAGGAATCACTTTAATAAAACAACTTTTTCCAAATACTAATTGTATTCGGCAGACAGATATGTTGCACATAAATAAAGTTTTAGTGTATATAGCAAAAATGGCTAGTCAAACATTTTTTACAAGAATAATTGCATAAATATATAAAAAAAATTTATAAAAAATTGTCATTGTAAATTAATAGAATACATACTGATTACTATTGCTGATTACAATATAAGACAAATCTAATGGAATAGGTGCATAGTGCATACCTTTGTCACATATTATAGTAGGTATTATCACATCTCAGTACATTCATAAACTTAACAAAAAAAAGTTTACAATGAATAATTATAATTTGATTTTAATGACTATCAACATTCTTCAGTTATTTTTTATTTTAAGTTTTCTAGACTTCTAATTTATACATTATTTTCTTAGTCTAATTGTAAAACATAATTACAATTTTATTATCTTTGATTCTATAAAAATAGTCATATATCTACACTTTAGCCTTACCTATACTCCAACAAGTTATAATAAATAAAACAACAGTATAGACAGTAAAACATTATTACTGCGCTTGATAACTTCATACTGCTAAGGTACTTTACATTGCAGAGTTATGGACATAAACATTAAAGTATTACATTGATAAGGTGGGCCATGCACTTTTCTATCATTTCCACAGTACAATAACTGTTTTTTTTATTTGGAAATAGAAAATGGCCACAAATCAGCATTTAATGTACTTCAATTCGCGGTTTAGTACGTTTTTGCAATCGAAACATTTCTGTCAAAGCTCTAAAATGTGTCAATGCCGTTCATTTCATACAAAATGTCGAGAATAAGTACTTTTTTGAGTTAATTAGCCTAGGAATCTGTTAAACAGACCAAAGCCAGTGTTTCTCAACGTTTACACAGTCAAGATAACACCTCCGTTCATGGTATGTATTCACTGTCATGTCATGTTTAAAAACTGTGTTAAAGTTGTCAATGAACTTTTTAGATTACCTCATTAAAATCATTTTCACTACACTGCCTAAACGATTTACTACACTGTTTTATAGCTTAACTTGATGCTGGGGTAGATATATTTATTTACAAATGGATTTAGGGAACCATCGAAATATCTTGGGGATGGTTTGTCCGATTTTAGTAAGGATATTGTTGTTTTTGTGGTTGTAACAGAGGGCATTGTTGTTGTTTCATTGCTAGCATCTGTTGGCGCATGCGCTATGAGTCACTTCTTGTTGGTTCTGCATTCACTACACTGTTTCATACATAGCCTAAATAATTGATGCTTGGTATATTTACAATTGGATCTAGCGTGTTGTATCTTGAGGATGTTTGGTCCGGTTTTAGTAAGGCGGATACTGTTGTCTTTGTAAATGTTGTACCAATGGCCCTTGTTGTTGTTGTTGCTGTTGCATTGCTAGCATCTGTTGGCGCATGCGTTGTTGCGTCATTTGTTGTTGGTATTGTGCACTTTGCTGCGGTTGCATTCCGCGCGGCGCTTGGGGGTAAGGCGGGGCGGGGCCGGCCATCGCTCCCATTGTTACATTTGGCGCTTGCTGGAACAATAATATACAGTTTAGTATAACTTATCTTGTAAGCCTCATCTAAATTTACAGTGACCACAAAGAATTGGTTTATATTCATCAGTTGTTCATTTGTTTTTCTGTGATAACTTAGATTACACATATTGTGCAAAAAGAAACCTCGATATGAATGATGGATATAGCGTCAGAGGCGTAGATTGCTCAGCAACTACACAATTCTCTCACAGCCTAATAATTGATCATCGAACAGGAAATACATACTTACAAATATTACATGATAAACCAAACAGACAATCAATCTTACATGATGGTTCAATTTACAATATTTGAATTACATGTATGAAAAGTGTGAACATTATTCTTTGATCATAAAACAACAGTGTTTTTAGATCAACGACGTTGTTCTATACTTATACCTACCTGCATATAAGCCGGTCGTGCATTTTGCCTCTGCTGTGCTTGTAGGTAAGCCTCTTGACTAGTACGCCCGGTCATCATGTTCTGAAAAGTAAATTGGATAAACACATTAGTTGTATGCTATATGTACTATCCAGGACAGAGTGAACAGGAGAGAAGAAAGGGAGGCCTTTACCCTGCAGTGGAACACCACAGGCTGACAATAATGATGATATGTATGTACATCTATTTTCTTATTTCATAGAAAATAAAATATTTGTCAAGATAGAAAACTTGATAAATTATTTACAGAACCGAGGATTCGTCGAGTATTAGCCATAACTATAGAACTAACCTTACTGCTCATATTTCTCATTACACCACCCGGGTTCATTTGCCCCACTTAGTTCAAGAATTGGCTTAACTGCCCCATACCCATTTAAACATTATAATGGAATTTTCGAATAGAAAAACTAGCATACCTGTTGGAATGATTGTTGTCCCGGAAATCCGCCCATGGAATTACTGCCCTGAGGAACCATAGAACCACCTTGACTGCTCATCCCCCCCATTCCGCCACCCTGACCCATTTGACCCATCTGGCTCATAGGTTGGCTCATTTGGCCCATGGGCTGGTTCATCTGTCCCATGGGCTGGCTCATCTGTCCCATGCCTTGGCTCATCTGACCAGATTGGCCGACACCCTGGCTCATTTGCCCAACGTTTTGATTGATGCCACCTTGGCTCATGGGATTCACTTGTTGGCCCATTTGGCTTACCCCTTGGCCCATACCCTAGAATAATGAATAATGGATTCTTCAGTTTATCAATATTTTTGTAATATTGAGGAACAACAACGTTTGGTGCAATGCAATTTGAAAATGATATCTTGAATTTGAATGTTATGAAATTCGATGTATGGAGAAGGTTCATAATTATTTATGCCAACAACGGGAGTACACTAATTTTTATCAGTGAAATTTGGCTATGACTAAAAGTTTGTGCCCCATTGATAAAAACGCCTATCCAAGCAAAGTTAGTAACGAAGTTGCAAATAGCGAAGTATTACCTGATTAATCATCTGCTGCTGACCTCCCTGCATCATCTGCTGACTATAACCATACCCCTGTTGCATGCCTCCATACTGGCTCTGGAACATCTGTCCCCCCATACTGCCCATTTGTCCCCCCGCCATCTGTCCCCCGGCCATTTGTCCCGCGCCCATCTGCCCCGCTCCCATTTGTCCCCCGGCCATTTGTCCGGTGCCCATCTGACCGCCCATTTGCACGCCGCCCATCTGGCTCATTGGCCCCATTCCGCCCATTCCACCCATTGGATTCATTTGTCTGGAAATTCATAAATACAAAGACCGCTACAGATACTCCGGACATACCTATATTTACATTGCTAAGCTTTCCGTAGTAAAAATATCTGATGTAAAATAGGTATGTGAAAAGAGGTAAAATAAGAGTATGAGAAACAAGTCTCATACTTATTTTACGGTGCGCCAAGTGCTATGACAAGGACTCTTTATAACTAATTATCGTAGTTTATTCAAAGTCTCACTCATTATAGTAGTAGTAGTAGAAGTAAAGTAAACTCACTGTTGCATTGTCCCCATCTGATTCGGCTGCATTTGGCGCATAGCTTGCCGCGGGAATGGCCCTCGATGAGGAGCGCCGGGATATCCGCCACCCTGGAATACAATTAAACTAATTTGCATGGATTGTCTTTTCCACTGGCGGATCCAGCTTTGGCGCCAGGGGGGGGTCACGATCAAGCTTTGGCGCCTGGGAGGGGGGGGGGGGGGGAAATTTTCAGGGTAACTTCTCCATAAATGGAGGAAGTTTTTAAGATAGGTTGTAGAAAAAATTATTCAGCAAGTTTTTTTTTAAATTGCTCCTAAAGTTTTTCGCGGAAGTTCAGGTTTCGGATTTTTCTGCAAAGATTATTTTTTATTTAAAAATCAATCAAATAACGGCTCAAACTGGTATTGTAGTACGAAAGGTCTACTATTAAGCTACAAGGTGTAAAACATTTACAGTTGTAGCCTAGATAGTTTGGGTATACTTGGGAAATCTAACCTCAAATATGTTAATGAAAAAAAAACATAAAAGTGCGAATAACTTTTGAACGACTGAATATCGCTGAACATACATGAGGGTTATATCGATAGGCATTGAGCTCCCGCATCGCCTTTTTGCTTTTGGTCCACCTAAGTCCTGGAACCAGCTCAGGGGGGGGTCATGACCCCCATGACCCCCCCCCTGGATCCGCCGTTGGTCTTTTCTATAGGTATATTTTCGATAGGCCCTAAGTTTATTTGCCCATTCTTCAATTCTAACAGAAATAAATGGAAAATTTGAGAAATAATGTCAAAGCTCAGCTTTGTGAAGTTTGTGGATAATTATTTTTAGACTATTATCCAGGTTTTGGTAGTTCTACGATCGTGAGCTATGTATATTAATCATTATATTTGTTTTTATTTATTTATCATAAAAATAGTTTATATGATTTCTGCATATGATGTGAATGTAACTGACCTGTTGCATCTGCGTCATTTGGTTGCCGAAGGTAGGAACGCGTTGCCGTAGCATTTGACTGAGCGCTTGTTTGGACTGCGTGTTCGAAGGGGGCGGGGCCACGCCTCGCGGACTGACGCCTGTTGAGTCAATAGATACTATTGAATAGAAGCTTTAATCACAAAGTAACACGATCATATTATATGCATGTCCTCAACACACATTAAACATTCTTGATTGTTGAGTATGCAGTTATTCAGAACAGAATCAGTGCAATCTGAAAATCTTGACGACCGATGTGGCGCGGCGGGCGAAGCTCCGCCTGCGACGCGAAGGTTGCGGGTTCGATTCCCGCCTTGGGATAAATGTTTGTACGATCTGCAAATATTTATTCAGGGTGTTCTGGGTATTTTATATGTATAATAAAAAATATCTATATATGTAATGTATTGTATTAAGTACGGTATGTCAGTTTTCTAGTACCCATTTTTTTTACGGTTGGAAAATGCTTGAAGCATGCCTCATATTCGGAGAGAGTTCATATTCATTTCTGGGGATGTCGGACTCTCTGTCACAGACAGCATACCGACTAGAAAACCCTCCGATGTACCCTCATTCACCTTAGTGCCAGTGCATCGTCAAACCAATCGTCTCTTGACGACTGGCTCGACACTGCATCGGCACTTGACTGAGCCACGGGGTCCCGGTTAGATTCTACCGCGGCTTTGTGTCTTCTAGTTCCCATAACACAAGCTCTGCTTAGCTTGGGGCTAGATGATGTTGTGTGGATTGACACATCTGGTTACGCCAAACGGCTGATTGTACAGCATTACCACAATCTGTTGGTATTCACCTGGTGGGTTGTAGTAGTTCTGTCCGGGCGGTGGGTACCACTGCTGCGGTTGCTGCATGAACTGCGGCTGTTGAGGTTGTTGCTGAGTCATGCCCGGCCCTACACCTGGACCTACGCCATTTGTCTGCAAAACACAAGCATGCTAATATATAACCAAGTACATAGGTATATTGTGTAATCATGTTTGTACACCAATCGGTAGGAGCTAGAGTACGAAACCTTAAAATAATGACTAACATCTATGGCTAACCTAGTTTCACAAACAATAAATATATTTCATATATTTCATTTCATTTCATTATATTTCATTTCACATATAAAGCTCGGCTCGGCCGGAAATACCCGAAGCTGGCCGTATCAAAGTCCGTCCATCAAAGTTCGATATGAGAGAGACATACATTTATTTGACACACAACACAGGTACAACACATTTAAAACAAAGACACAAAATTACAGTACAATTACAAGGTACATCATGCGAATAATGAATTTATGTAATCAAAATTCAACTGCTCGGCTCGACTGAAAATACCTGAATTGTCGCTTGACAGTCATGCGTGAACTGATGAGAGCTTACGCACACACATGAATAAAAATACATAAGAAATTGCCCCTTGCATAACATAGTAGGAATGTAGTAACTAAGTAAGTATTTTATAGGCTTAGATTTTTTGGTTGGCAACCGACAACCGTTGGAGCAAACGGATACTGGAGTGGAGACCGCGTTTAGGCAAGCGTAGTGTAGGACGCCCTCCGGCGAGATGGAGCGACGATCTACGGAGTGTAGCTGGCAAAAACTGGATGAGAAGAGCCGAAGACCGGGCTCAGTGGCGCGTCTTGGGAGAGACCTACGTCCAGCAGTGGACTGATATAGGTTGATGATGATGATGATGAGGCTTAGATTTTGTGCTTCAAAATAATAATTTCAGTTCCTTACCGGTGTAGTTGGTTTAGATTTCTTCATACTCTTACAAGCGGCTTGGCGCGCTCGTTTACCGGCGCCCGTTGGACTTGAGTCTAAGCTTCCTGGTTCCTACAAATATTATAAAAACGTATGAATTGTCTTAACATTGTAGTTAATTCGGTAGAAACAAACTAAATGGTTGTTAAAGAGAATAAAATTAAAATTCTGACAAATTATATTTTGAGTAAACAAAAGTTACATTTACACAAATTATGAATTGTCAATACTATCTTGTTTAAACAATAAACGCGTTTCATTCTCTAAGGATGTAGGCCCTAAATAGCTAAGTTTACAAATCATTGATTTTACTGATTAGAATAGTTTTAATAAGTACCTGTTTTATATCAACTGCTTCAAGATCTTCTGGAGGTAACGGCAGGGGCTCCAGATAATAACTCAGTGGTTTCACTAAGCTATGCGTGTGGAATTTCAATAATCTGAAAAAAATAATACATCATCATGTTTTCATTACAATACTGGCTGCCTAGCTTTTATCACACCAGAAATAATTTTGAAAATTCTTTTACAGTTCGCAAGAAATTGTAGAAAAATAAAATATTTTTTTTTTACTAAAATACTTTTTTTTTTGTAAATATGTACTTGAATGCTAGTAACACCCACAAACTTCACAGACTTACCAGAACACACAAATGTTTGTTCTCGGTGGGGATCGAACCCACGACCCAAATCAAGAAAGGGACCAACCCTACCATCAACTGAACTGTGACACCTGTCATAAAGAACATACCTATGAGCATTTTCATATGTAAGTGGTTTTCTCTCGAGCTTAGTGGCAGCGAACCACGCCCATGATAATGGCGCTGGGTTTCTACCGCCCTCCATTAGTTCCCAACTCGATACGCGCTGCTTATCCGTTAGTCTTAGACCCTAAAATATTTACAATCAAACAATTTATTCGGACGTAAATTCGAAAATATAAATATTGAAATAATTAGTTTGTGAGCTGGTGATTATTGGGTTCAGCGTATTACCATCGAAAATAAGCCAGTATCTTAGCTCTGCTTAGCTTGGGGCTAGATGATGTTGTGTAGATTGTCCAGCATTATTTATTTATTTATTTATCTTGGCCATGTTTCTGATAAACACAGATTTCCATCAGTTGAGTTACGAGTAACTATAATCCGACTCATGTGTGTTTTGTAAATACTGTGTACTTGTTACATTATGTGTCGTGAATCTTTGTGTTGTGTAAAAAAATAATATAATTAATAAGCTAAGCAATACCGACCTGTTTCTTATCAATATCGAACCCGGATATCTTGTTTCCTTTCTGATCCACTAGACACCCTAATGGTTCACATGCGATCACCTGTAATATTATTTAAAAAAAATGTTAAATTAAGTGAATCGTATGTCAATTGCATTGTAACCTATGGCGGAATACACCAATCTTTATGTAATTATAATAATAAAAAATAATAAAAACGTTTATTGACCAAAAACTTACAAGCTAATGTACTTACTAAAATTAAATCCTCTTTATTTAAAACAATTTATTATATTAATATGTATATCAAATTTTTGATGAGTCTGTCATCTCCGGTCTGTCAGTCTCGTCACGTTGGAATGAGTCCGGTGTTTTCATACATATAAATTAAGAGGCTACACAATTTTGTATTAAGCAGAGTTCAAAAGTTCCAAAAACTAACCTCAATAATAGTATTTTTCGATAACGGCAATAACTGCCTCACGCAAGTAACAGATTCCCCTTGTCGATCTCCGATTTCCTTCTTGAGCTTCTTCATGAGTGCTTGGAAATGTTTGCGATTGTTGTCGTCGCCGCCGTCCGCTAATGTCGAGTGTATGAGCGTAGCGAGCATGTCGATCAAAGTCGTGAAGAGATTGCTGCGCGACAAACTGTAGGAGATTATTGTAAGGACACTGATCTTTTAGACCATTTTTGATGCATTCTATTGTATAGAATATATCGCCAAGTTATAGTTCGTGATAGGTGAGCGTAGTTAGCATTTCGATTAATGTCGTGAAGAGATTGCTGCGCGACAAACTGTAGGAGATTATTGTAAGGACACTGTTTTTTTAGACCATTTTCGTTGCATTCTAATGTGTTATATTAGAATACATCGCCAAGTTATAGCAAGTTTCTTATAAGTACTTGTCATTACTCAAGTCTGGTGAGTTGATAAGGTGAGCGTAGCGAGCATATCGATCAAAGTCGTGAAGAGATTGCTGCGTGACAAATTGTTGGAGATTATTGTAAAGACAACGTTATTATATGTACCATTTTTAGTGAATTCTTAAGTTCTTTATTAGAACAAGCATGATAGATAAGCGATAGAGAAGCTTTAATTTAAGTCTGCTAGAGTTGAATGTATGAACATCATGATCAAAGTCATGCTCATACATTGCGAGGTCCATTTTTTCAAATATTGTAGCACCTTAAATTGAATTAAGTTTAAAATGATATCGCAATGCTGACGATATAGCTAACATGGCGGGTCGCACATGGATGGGACTAGCGCAGGACCGTGGAGAGTGGAAAAGGGAGGCCTATGCCCAGCAGTGGGCGAAATCTGGCTGTTCAAGTTATTGTTAAAGTATCTAATTAATTTATTGTATGTCCTTATTACACCATCATTATTGTTTACTTCAAGTTGAGTCTATCGGGTTGCCCAGAAGATCGCTCTTACCGATAAGGCCCTACTTCACTTAATAAATATTGTAAACTTGATACAATCTGAATCATCTGTGTTACAATAAAGAGTTTTGATAACTTACTTATTATTATAAGCGTCGACAACTTGATGAGCGACTAGCTGCGTCAATAGCACAGCCCAATCGGAGGTCAGCTGGTACGATCGTCGGATTGCGTCGAACATCCCGCCGGCGAGGGAGAAGCGGAGTTGCAACGCTTCGGGCGCCACTTCGTCTTGCCACGTGTCGTTGCAGGCAGAACGCTCGTGGTCGCGAGCGTGGGTCAAGTAGTGTTGCAGCTGAGCATGAATTGAGCTGAGTATGCTTTCCTGTGGAACGTGTATTGGAAGATCATCAAGAGCTGAATATTTAGATTGATTAGATCTAAAAAATATAGATAATTTCCGCCGCGTGCGTGGATCAAGTAGTGTTGCAGCTGAGCGTGAATTGAGCTGAGTATGCTTTCCTGTGGAACGTGTTTTGGTGAATACGAAGATCACCAAGAGATGAATATAAAGATTGCTTAGATCCAAAAAATAGATAATTTCTTGTTCTAAGCAATCTTGATGGTGTTTTGGTGGTTTTTCAGAAATAAAGAATTTTGTTATTTTCTTTAAATACGAAGATCACCAAGAGAGATTTTCAGATTGCTTACTCTGTGCATATACCTGTCTCTTTTCAGTAAGGTAATGAAAAAGATGAACAAAAGGGGTGACAACTACTGGGAAAACAATCGTGCGATTGTCTTCCCCCTCACACTTTGCCACTCGTATTTACTTAATACCTGGATAGGAAACGCACAGTCCACTCTTTAGGTCTATGACCGACTGAGCTGTGTCTGTCAGCTAATACCAACAAAGCTGTGACTTGAAACAGATTAATACTTTGAAAACACACTTACAGATATGTACCCAAGTCAAATTTTTACGCCTATTTGTGAGAGAGATTAAACGTTTATTTTATTACTTTTTGCGAGAGAAACGTCATGACCCCATGACGGGTTCCGCCGTTGCTTCTAGTACCCATAACACAAGCTCTGCTTAGCTTGGGGCTAGATGATGTGGTGTGGATTGGCCAGCATTATTAATTTATTATTTTTATTATTAATTAAACTAAATTACCTTCTGATCGTCCTGATGCCGCAGACAGGTGAGCACGAGTGAGAGCAGCGGTTCGTTGGCGAGGCGCACGGCACTGCCGCCGCCGCAGCCGCAGCCGCCGCCGCAGCCGCCGCCGCTGACGCCGCGCTTGCCGCCGCTACCGGCGCCGGAAGACCTTGGTTATTTCATGTAATTCACTATTAGTAAACGTCGTGGTGATTCTGTGCCTTTGGGTTGACGGCTTTGCGTTGCCTTTCCGAGATATAACTCCATGGCTGTTACCGTTGGTTTGTTTGATGATAAAAATAAAATAATTAAACAAATAAAAACGTTACGTAATTTTGAATGATAAAATAAAATTTATAAAAAAATGGGGTAAGTATTTCCAAATAAAGTATATGGGAAAAAATATATATAGCGCTTAGCAAAGTATTTACAACACACAGTGCAAATAGTATCTAAAGCTCAAGGAGATCGTTATTCTGATAAAACCAATATCTTGGATCGAAGAATTCTCATATGCACTGCATGTTGTGTCTAATAGCGAAAATGTAATAATATTAAAACATAAACATGTACATACATAATTGAACTAACACAAAAGCGTAATTAATAATGCGATCACAAAGGAAGAAAAAACGAATTAATGAAATTATTTCTTTTGATATACTAAAACATTATCAATATATTTTATTGTAGCAGAAAGAAAAGCAAACAAAATATTATCTAAAAAAAAACTAAAAAGAAATAAAATAAGCAAAAGTAACTATAAATTTGTGTAACCAAAGATAAACAAACAAAAAGTAATCGCGATGCATGTATGACTGCCATAGAACAAATTAAAACAAAAGGCGATCATAAAAAACAAAAGGAGATCACGATGAATGTGTACCTCTATCAAATTAATAAAACAAAAATGTTAACATTCAAACAAAAGACGATCATGATAAACAAAAGGCGATCACGATGAACGTATCCCTGATCCTTGTAATTGTACGAGTGCTG
The DNA here is from genome assembly GCA_932527185.1 of Ecliptopera silaceata. NCBI lineage: Eukaryota > Metazoa > Arthropoda > Insecta > Lepidoptera > Geometridae > Ecliptopera > Ecliptopera silaceata. The sequence goes on along the minus strand of OW052193.1, from coordinate 4,445,070 downwards.
ATAGTTACCCCTTATAGCTTGGACTCTGATGACTTTTGCAGTCGCGATGAGAACCGCCGCCGCCGCCGCTGCCGCTATTGCAACTTCCGCTGCAACCCGCGCCCCAACCGCTCTCAAGTATCTAATTATTATTACATAAATACATTTAGAACTAACAAAACATGTCTGTATCTAGGTGTTACTATGTATTTCTAAAATCAATGTAAGTATGTCCTGCTTGACTAGATGGCGATGTACAAGAGTGAATTCTGGGAATATCTCTTCGAATTACAGTGCCTGACAAACATTTTTGGACATCTTGCTTAATTTTGTTGTCTAGGTACAATATACAACTAATTCTGAAAATTATTTTTGATATTGGTCGTATGGTGGAACAATTCCGAAATAATCTTTTGGCGCTTAATTATATGTTCCATAACTTGTTTCATCTAAAAGCTCCCTAACTGGGTATTACATAAATAACTGTAAATTCAATTAAATAAAAGCTAGCAAGTAATTTCTTTTATCAATAAACTTGCCTGTCCAGCTTGCTTCAAAACGCGTCCTTGTACTGCAGCTGGTAGTTTGGCCACCAGAGGCGCCACCAGCCATACTGACTGAGACCATTTACTGGTGCTCACCACACCTCTGTCTGTACCCATTCTGTAATCAAATTCACTCTGCTGCTTATATCGACGGTTTAAGGGGGCATCTATTCATTAGTTGAGGGCATTTTGGCGTGACCCTCCGGGAAAGAGGAGTGTAAAGGACTGTAGCTTTACGTAAATAAAAATAATAAATAAGAGGCATCAAAAGAGGCTATTGCTAGAAGGGTCAAATTCAGAAAGCTCGACAATCGGAAGAATCCTCGACACGTCACGCATTATCCGGAGGTTCCTTACTCTTCCTCAGTCTTGAGCTTTGGCTTTGCCAAGCAATTAAGTTACTATATTTTTTCATATTTATTGTTAAAAACTTTTTTAAAAAGATTTTAAATAAATATGTGTATATTTTAAATAAATAATTAAAAAGATAAGTAAGTTAGCAAAAATATACAAAAAAAAAGACTGGAAAGAGAAAATTGCCCAAATATCATTTTTATTTACCGAGGACCTATGTTTTCAGACGCCAGAATGATTAGAAAAAAGAAAATTGCCGTATATCTCGTCATCTAAACGACATCACATCTAAGCCAGATTATTTAGAAAAAAGTGTCAATTCACTAACCGATCTTTGTCCGGCGGGGGCGGCGCCGGTTGTTGAAATACGTTAATAACAGCCCGAGCCACGGTATCAAGCCACGCGTTTAGCTCCGAAGAGTTATTCGGAAACTGCTTGAACATCAGCTGTAGATCTAACCATGACATTCGTAGAGACCATTGTTCAAGATTCTGGAATAAAAATGTTTTTTTTAGTTACAGGCAAGCGTTTGACCGCGATCTCACCTGATGTTAAGTTACGATGCGGTCTACGATGTATCACACTTGCTTAGAAGATACCCATTCACTCGTCTCTTAAAAATATATATGTGATTTGCATTTTGTAAGTACATTTGTTTTTAACTTATTTCAAAGATTTCTGATAAAAAAAGTTATCATAATAACCAATAGACTTTTGCTTTTTTTAATTTACTGATAGAGCTGGTTGCCTAACATCAAGTGGTAACCTACCAATGGATTGCCTCATCGAGCAAGTCCATTATGGACGTGCTAGTGAAGTATCACACTGCGTCCATTATCCTAAGGTAAAGAACTATAAAGTACAAAAACATTAAGCTATTCAATAAAAAAAACTCGATATAAACTCGATAAAAACTACCATGTTTACGTAATACGTAAACATGGTAGACAACATTATTAATAAAAACTTACCTCTAGCAATCGCGTAATCATAGTCTTCTGATCTAAATCGGGATGCGTATGACTTGCCGAATCGGGATAGCAGATCATGTGTAGCAATCTGTAAATAAACCTTTGATACAATCCAAAATCACAAAATATTTCTTACAGGTATACAAATAGAGTCTAAATTACCTTTGCGCCTGTCTCGGCGTGATCATAGAGTCCAATAACATATCGTTTTGGTAAAGCTCATCGGGGTTCTGCAAGCATTTTTGTAAAACCCACTCCTCTGAGCATATCTCTGCTAGAACTCTTCTTGCTAATGATGATAATGATTGTGAAGAATCAAGTAATGTGGAACCAACTCCTCCGCTACCCCTGAAATACATGAAGGTTTTGGTTTAGATAAGTTTTTTGTTTTACCTACTGATGGTATTTTAGTTATTGTTTATAGTTGTATTGTAAAGATTAGATGGTGTTGAACAATTTTAGAACAAAAAAATGCTATTTGCTTAACATTTAGAAGAAGTAATTTATTTGGAGGACTAAGAACGTGGTTTTTTGAGAATGACTAAAATTGATTCATTGTAGATATTAATAAAACACTTACCCTAAAACATCGACTTACAATAGGTTGGAAATAATACACAAAAAAGGGTTGGTTCATAGTATTATTTACATTTATGTACAGTTACCCCACCAGTGAGATGTGAATATACGTGACAATGGAAAACAGACTGTGAGACGGTGGAATAGATGCTAGATTTGATTGTTAATCACAATGTGTGTTTAGTGATCTGTTAAACCCAAGTAAATTGGTATGCGATTAGTATTACGAGCGTACGAAGTGTACAAATGTATTGTACGCAGGCAATATGTATGTTCCATGATAATTCATATATTAACAGTTGTGAAGGTAAAATCTTTTTAATGGGTAAAGTTGCGGCAAATATTGCTTCAATTATGATGAAAATCTTTACCAGTTTATGAATTAAACAAATTACTAGTAAATAATCCTAGATTTCTTTCCTCTATATGTATATATTCCTACTCTATATGTATATTCAGCTGCAGTCAAAACATTGTTTAAAACTATAGCTAAGTTTGAACTTTAAAAACTAGATAGCTGATAGAATACTAGAATACACACTTTGTAAATACACAATTGTGTATTCTATGAATGTCTGGACACAGAACGTTTAATTACTACAAACTTGATAAATCTTCTGTGAAATGTGTATGCATTTTTGTTTTTTTACTATTCTTTATACTGTGTTTTAGGGCCGGTTTCTCCAACGATGATCAACGAAAAAATCAAATAACAATGTGTCAAAACTCTGATCAATCGTGATTTGGGTTTCTCGAACTCTTGTCAACTGCGAAATATTGAACACCAGATTACTTGACATTAAACGAAGCAAGCAATCAAAAATGCCATGTAAAATCCAAATTTGAGTTTCTCGAAGGATGATTAGGGTAGAATGCGTGGTAAAACCGTTGTCAACTTGGCATGTCAACTAATCTAAAAAATCGAGCGATTAGCGGCTGTTCAATTGTAATCGCGACGAATTGTTGAATATATTTTCGAAGTTTTTATTATGTTTTTCGCTAATTCTGAAGATTTTAATATACAAGACGGACTCCGATATGAGATGCCCTAATATTACGACCTGTGATGAGTTTTATAACGTTTTTTTTAAACGTCCTGCATTTTCTGTGATGACTATTTCTTCGAAGATAATTTATGGGCAATGATATGAATTTATTACATATTGAGGTAATAATAGATCAGAAAAATAATTCAGGTAATAACAAAAACATAAGTAGGTACCTATAATATTATGTGATAACCTAGATTTATTAATCTCATAATCAACATAACGTTGTTTTAGATCATGTTTCTGAGTTCAAATAGCGAGAAAGGAAGCACTATTATGTAATAATACTTGAATCTTGTGGTTTAACACATAATAATTGCTTTCTAGCATGAAGATGCTATTGAATATTTGCTGAAGAAAAAATGGCAGTGAATGTGGCGGACAATGTTAATGATACTTCAGTGTGTGTTAACGCGTAGAACGAAACGTCAATAAAGTGACAGTGACAGTGACACGGATCCCGCGCCTCGCCCCGCGCTCCGCCCCCCCCCTTCACCACTCTGCGTTTAAACTATGGCGATGCTACTGCGCCTCCAATTTATATTAAAATATTTGTACTTAAAGTAAATAAAAGCTGACTGTTGTATCCAAGTATTTCATTGAAGAAACCACATAGGCTTGCCTTAACAAGTGGTCCTATCAAACCGGATATAAAAGGAAACCAGCGAATTCGCGGCACGCGGACGTGTCGGCGCCATTTTGTGACGGAAGCCAACAAGAAGAAAATCAAGAAAGAATCAGTCGGCAGTTTTCTGGAAGCACCTACGATTGTCCTGGATGGTAGAGGTGCATGAGAGTATGTTCGTTCCAATGGCAAATTCCCCTTCCTTTCCATTTTTATAAAGTTTACGCAGAGTCATTTTCAATTTCATGCAGGGTTATGTTCACACTTTTATTATTGAGTGTTACGATGCAATTCGTTGCACGTGCATTTCCTTTTTACAATTAATATTAAAGCAATTTCTAAGCACAGGGTTATGTTCACACTCTTACTAATGAGTGTTACGATGCAATTCGTTGCACGTGCATTTCCTTTGCAATTAATATAGCAATTTTTAAGCACAGGGTTATGTTCACACTCTTACTAATGAGTGTTACGATGCAACTCGTTGCACGTGCATTTCCTTTTTTACAATTAATTTAGCATTTTGGTATTCGTACATCATGCATTCGGTTACTTTGAGATTTCGTAGAAGTCTTGATATACTTCGTCCCAAAGGCACCAAATTCGTACAATTGTATTGAAGTCTTGATATACTTCACTACAATTTGAGTTTATTTTAGGTTTTGAGCGTCTTGATATACCTCTAAACCTACTAAATAGTAAGAGAAGTCTTTATATACCTCTCATGCCATATCTAACTATAATACCTATCTATTTATTTTGCGGATACACTGCATAATTTCTTATCAAATTCCAGCTGATAACCTCTCACGCGCAGCTAAGCTTCTGTGCAGCTGTGTGAATCCTGCTTGCCTGGCTGTTACATATGTGCATCAACAAGGCTGTGGGCTCCGGACAACGGACACTGCCAATCAGCTGGCCTTTAAATAACATTCTTGCACTGCCGCTTGCTCTTCTGCACGCATATGCACTTAAGATTAGTATTATTTTTTAATTAGGTACATCATTGCACTTTGATTGTTTTTAACATTGTAATAGGTGTACTTATATTATTCTTTCAGATTATACATCTGCAACAAACTTATAAATTACATTCAATATCTTTAACCTGAATAAACATGTCTACTTCAATTAAAGAATTAAAAAAGAAGCGTGCTTCATACAAAGCCAAGCTAACACAATTTAAAAAATACTATGATAGCATTTCTACTTGTGCTAGCCTCAGTAGTAGTCACATTGTTGAACTCAATCTCAGATTAGAAAAAATAGAAGAAATGTACAGTGAATATGATTCTATACAGCTATCTATAGAAACTCAAATGGACATTTCAGATAGCGACGAATATCAGGAGCGTGAAGAATTTGAGCAACAATACTTCAGGGTTGTTGCCGGTGCCCGAGACTTGCTGAACGCTAATTCTGCTGTGGGGCCTGTTGACGCCAAAGCTTCAGTGACAGGTTCTACTAATGGAGGTGGGCTAAGCTTAAAATTACCAATTATACATTTACCTACCTTCTCTGGACGACTGCAGGATTGGCTAGAATTTCACGATACTTATACCTCCTTGATACACACAAATGATAGCATACCAAAAATTAATAAATTTCATTACTTAAGATCAGCTCTTAAAGACACAGCGAAGCAAGTCATTGGTTTATTAGATTTCTCTGCCAGCAACTATGATGTTGCATGGCAAACACTATGTGAACGATATCACAATGATAGGTTACTGATTAGCAATCATATTCAGTCTCTGCTAGATATAGAATCAATTCCCAAAGAGTCCTCCAGCGCATTGAGAGCATTGATTGACACCATCAACAAAAATCTGAGAGCACTCAACACTCTTAACATTAATACAGACAATTGGGATGTTTTGATAATTCACATGGCATCCAGCAAGTTAGATGTCACTTCTAGCAGGGCATGGAAGGAACATATCAACTTTTCCAAAGATTTACCTACGCTTGAAAAATTTATTTCATTTTTGAAAGGTCAAGCGGAACTTCTGGAATCAGTTGAACATTCTAGTTGCAAGCGTAGGCACAGTGAACCTTTGAACACACGGCCAAAAACATTTATTACCAACACACAACCCACATCAATGAAGTGCAACTATTGCAAACAACCTCATCTTATCTATCAATGTTTGAGATTTAAAGCTTTACCTTTGCATGTGAAATTGCAAAGAGTTCATCAATTAAAACTTTGCTCTAACTGTTTGAGACAGGGACATGAAGTAAATCAATGTAAATTTGGACCTTGTAGAATTAGCAATAAGATGCATAATACAATGCTGCACACAGCGGACCCTATGGGTTCTCAACCTTCATCCACACTTATCAACAATGAAAAGGAACACATTTTATTGTCTTCTCATGAAGACACTCCACATGAAGATGCTTACATAGATGATACATTTCATGAACAGGATTGTTCTCCTGAACATCCTCACACAGAACTCTTTGCCGAGGAACAAATTGATCAAGATATTGTTCTTTCATCAACTATACAACGCAGTCATGTGCTGCTCTCTACTGCTCTTGTTGATGTTGTAGATCATGATGGCAACAAACACACTGTTAAGGCGATTCTTGATAACGGCAGCACTACTAATTTTATCACAGAAGAATTGAGTAAACTCCTTAAAATACCAACAAAACAAGCTTCAGCCAGGGTTGAAGGAATCAATTGCAAACCAATATACTTAAAAAAACGAGCTAGTATCAAATTGCTTTCCCGCACAGAAACTTTTTCTCAGGAAATAGATTGTCTCATTGTGCCACAAATAACTCAACTTCTGCCGACCACTCAAATTGATATCTCTGCCCTTAACATTCCATCTCACATCAATTTGGCTGATCCAAATTTTAATGTGCCTTCTAAAATAAGTATATTGTTGAACGCCGAGGTCTTCTGGGGAATATTGGGAAAAAATCGTATTTCTTTAGGAAAAAATAGGCCAACACTTAGTGAAACCAGATTCGGGTGGTTAGTGTCAGGTAACGTACCTACTCAAAAGAATAATAATATTGATCATACAGTCCACTGCCATTTTCTTAATGATTTCAAGGTTCAAGGTCAACATGATGGATTTATTGAACTAGAATCCATGCCATACACGAAAGAATACAAAGGAAGAAGAAAAATGCGAAAGGTTTTTTGTACAGATCACTATAAGGCGTCCAGATGGTCGGTTTGTGGTAAAATTCCTTTCAAACAGACACCGGAGCTTTTAGGTGGTTCTTAAAACCAAGCTGTAATTAGATTCAATGCATTAGAGGGGGGATTCAGTAGGGATTCAAAGAAAAATATTCATAATAAATATAATAACACAACAAGTTCACGTTTGGGGTTTGACGATTCAGCCGCAACAACTGCAGGTCTATCTCTTATGCCAGAACGATTTAATTTGTGTTTTAATAAGCTTTTGTGAACACAGATACGTCTTAACTCGCTGTAGATTCTCTGGCAAATCTAATCAACCAATGATGAGTGATATTCCCAAAGAACGCCTTTAGAGTACTCCTTTGGTAATGTAGCTGATTATGCTGGTCCAATCATGTTGGCGGACAGAAAAGGTAGAGTTGCAAGTTGATGAAGGCTTATATCTGCTTGTTTGTTTGCCTGTCTATAGAGGCCTGCCATGCAGAACTTGTCACTGAACTTAGCACTAAGGCTATTATCGCCGCTCTCAACCGCTTTATCGCCCATAAAGCCTATCAGCATTTAATCGTACAACGGGACCAACCTTTTTGAAGCTCATAATGGATTTCAATTGTTTTTTAAAATCTAAGTGCAATGATATCAGTGCATGCGCGTCAGAAAAATAATTCGGTTTAAATTTTCCCCAGCCCTACAGCTCACATTTTAATAGCTTGGCAGAAGGTTCTGTTAAGTCCATTAAGCATCATCTCAAGAGAACCTTTTCTTTTACTCACCTTACATACTAGGAGATAGAGACTTTTTGACTTTGACCTTTGAATACCTTGCTAATACAGACAGAGGGAACTCTCAATTCAAGACCTTTAACCCCACTATCCTCAGATCCTAATGACTTGGTACTTCTGACACCTTCCCATTTCCTACTTGGACGAACTCTCAATAATGCTGCCTTCTCCACAGGTTCACTTGAAAGAAGAAGCTCACATATGCACATTCCCTCGTTATAAAAGAATACGAGTGCTGGTCATTCATTTTTGAAACAGATATTATACAGAATATATTTCAGAGCTACAGAAACGAATCAAATGTCAAAGGCACGACAGAAGACAGCTTCAAGTTGGAGACATGGTTGTATTGAAGGATGATCGTCTTCCCCCCAACCTTTGGCTGCTGGGTCGCATACTTCGTCTGTATCCGGGGTCTCCTGACGGCTGTCCACGCGTCGCAGACATTCTCACCTCTTCTGGAGTACTGAACCGAGCTTATAACTGAATAGTTCCTCTCCCCATCTATGCTTCTACGGATCTCCACAACCACTAATGTAGTGGAACAGAATGTTCCACCCCGGGGAGCCTGTTAACGCGTAGAACGAAACGTCAATAAAGTGACAGTGACAGTGACACGGATCCCGCGCCTCGCCCCGCGCTCCGCCCCCCCCCTTCACCACTCTGCGTTTAAACTATGGCGATGCTACTGCGCCTCCAATTTATATTAAAATATTTGTACTTAAAGTAAATAAAAGCTGACTGTTGTATCCAAGTATTTCATTGAAGAAACCACATAGGCTTGCCTTAACAGTGTGCTTCCCCTATAATATCATTATATGTAGTAAGGTGAGATTATATATTTTATTGTACCTAATTCCAATTAAAGAATCATCATCTTAACAACATGTATCTACTATATACTGACTAACCCTCAGCGGGTTAGTGATATGACACAGGCTCAGTACATTTCTAGTTATATTATTTATGAGCCGTTTCCAACCACAGAATTTATAATAAAAATTATAACATAGAAACCCTAATTGAAGTAACCTCATTAAAATAAAACAATCATTAAAATATTACATTTATTTTATTTTTGTCTCATTATTTGTAAAAATACACCGAAGCAAACTGTTTGGGAGTATTATTACTTTGTGTTTTTGTGTTCAACTATTTTCATTTTAAATTTTTCTCATTCCAGGTATGCATGTTGTAGGCATCTTTCTGCCAAACTGGAGAAGACTGTACTGTGTAGCTTCATTATCCTGCGAGACATATTGCATTTTTATCTGTAATAAAGAAGTTTAAACATATTGAATAATCATTTGCACTAATTTATAGAACCATATTTTATAGGATAATATACATTATGGGCATAGACTTCACCACCCTGATAACATTCTTGGATTAATTTCAGTGTATTTTCATCTGAAATATATTTTACTTGTCGAGTAAATAGGTAATATAATTCCATGTAGGGATGTACCGATGTGTGCGTAGTATAGTAATGAATACGAATAGTAAAATTGTATCTACACTGTAGTTTGAAAGATTTTACTTACCAATATATCAGGAAGCGCTGTCGCAACTATTTTAATTGTTATTGAGGACCCATTTTAGTAGTACTTTTCTGGAGTACCTTTAGCTCCAACGACATGAAGTAAGAATGGTTTTATTGTGTTGATTTATTTCTGAAAATAGATAAACACATTGCAACAAGTCACTAAATTGTAAATGGCACGTAAAGAGAACTAACACGGTATAATTATACTTAGATATCGATTATGTTCTTCATAGGACTTTTATCCCTCAACAACAGTTAATTTTATACTCCAAAATCCTCTAAATAAATCAAGTTTTCACTTTCAAAGATAAAAAAACAAGAAAACCAAAATAAATAAAAATATAACCACAGACGTTATAGCAATGACACAGACCGAAAAATGAATGAACAATACGTGAAAAGAAACGTTGTTGCCATATCAATTAATATTTTCCTCGATCAAACAAACGTAGAACTGTGATTAGTTAATCTGTAGCCAAATATGTTTGATTCGCCTTTCTGCAATTCAATCAAAGTTTATAGCGCTGCTAAGTTAACTCGGTGATCAGATGAATGAGCGATTGAACATCGTTGGAGAAACCGGCCCTTAGTGTGATATCCACTGTGTAAACTACACAGTAACGTGTGTACTTATTTAAAGAATTATTTTTTATAGATTCTGAAGTTTATGGATCTTCAAAGACGCTAGTCATGTTGATGCAAAAAACTAAACTAACGAGACGTCAAGCAGCTATCTTCACATCGATTTTACTATCCCGATTTTAATCTTAGTGTACGATTAAGTTAATCGGTGTCCCGATATTAATCTTAGTGTACGATTAAGTTAATCGGTGATACAACACATAAAGACAAACGTTTCCAATGGAAATGGGACCGTTATGAGGAGAAGCGAAGCATGTGAGACCAGCCACACTAGACAAATAGGTTTATATAACAAATATATAAAAGCGCTAAGATTTTTATTAACTACTTGTTTGGTGATTTGCTTACTTATAAACATTTTTTTTTGTAAATACTTACATAGAATACGTAGTAACACGCTTTTGGCAGGGGTGTTTTGGAATAAACCCTTTATGCAATTAATCAATCTTTATTTTATTGATGTTACACATAAACTTGTACTAGAATATGTAATCAATGTTACATTCACTGTTTTGTTTATTAAAATTTTTGTGTGGAATTTTGAGACAACGAAAAAACGAGCTTTTATCAATTTCTGCCATTTCTAGTACAAACCTTAAATAGCCCAATAGTCTGATCCTTACACGAACCAGATTAAGGATTTTTCGTCCCATAGTTTTTAGCGCTTGTATATATTTCTTTGCTATTGATTTGTCTAGAGGGGATGATTAATATATCATTGACGACTAGACGTAGACCGTAGGCATTGCGAAGATTATGATTATCAAATCAGTACTTCCATTACTAAAATTACCAAAACTATAAAATAACCCCCTATCTTATAAAAAGTTAGCGTTGACATTATGTCACCATTACGTATGGTAATCAATACATCAAGTGTGCGCTAACTTTTTATAAAATAGACCGTAAGTCTTGAAGAAATTCGATAATTTGTTTATTTTTCATAATGGAAGTATGACCGCGATAGCACATACAGTATGAGAGGGATGGAAGATGTGCAAACAAGGTAACTCAATATCAAAATAAACAAACCTAGGAGTTCTATGGCCCCCACTCTCAGATTCTACGATCCTAAGAATGAAAAACACATTTTGCCAATCAATTTTTAATAAAATCTCTTATAATAAATTCATATGTCCATCTAAACCATCCTCTCAGTCTAGACGGCCTTAATACTAAAAATACGAGATTAAAACCTTCCTTTGACGAACGGACTAAGCCTTAGGATTCCTCATGATGTTTTCTTTTGGTTTTATTGCGTAAAATATCCCGTATAAACTTGAACCCGTGACCCTAAGACCGAGCGGGCTTGTTACAACTAGTACCTCAGCGCATTAAAATCCATTCTTAAAATAAAAATATGAAATATTAACACATGTAAGTATAGAATTCGTTCCAAATATCGGGTCATAACGACCCACTCTCACGTCCAATATAGTCACTATCCAGCACTCAGGACGCTACCAAAACGTCATCACCATAATACAAATAAATAAATAAAATAAATAAATAATGCTGGACAATGCACACAACATCATCTAGCCCCAAGCTAAGCAGAGCTTGTGTTATGGGTACTAGAAGACTGATATACTTAACACAATACATTACATAGATAGATATTTTTTATTATACATATAAAATACCCAGAACATCCGGAATAAATATTTGCAGATCGTACAAACATATATCCTAAGGCGGGAATCGAACCCGCAACCTTCCGCGTCGCAGGCGGACCTTCGCCCGCCGAGCCACATCGGCCGTCAACAAATCCAGGTAAACCATAAACAGCATACTCACGTGATATGGTCGAGCTGCGCGTCAGTGGGCACTGTGTCACTGGTGCCGAGTATATGAGATAACTCGCACGACTTCTTACCGCCGGATTTGACGCCGTCGCGAGCGGTTGCGTCTCCGACCACTAGTTTACAAAAATAATATATTACATAATGACAGGAGCGTTGAATAGTTCAATTTGATCAGGAAACCCTCAAGCGTTAATCTCTATTCTATTGACGGTTGTCAAAAGTTTTATAAATTGAAAAAGGCGTTCAGTATTACAATACAAGCTCACCCTTACTATTTCTATTTTTTCTATATAACATAGCACACTTAAAAGCGTGTGCTATGTTATACTTTTTAAGTGTTAAAATGTATCTATGAATAAAAAACTTTGTTGTACACAAAAGATGATTCTATATTTGGGAATTCTTTTTTATTATAAAATAGCGAAGACTAACTGAGTACCTTACCAGACATTGATTTACGGTTTCGTGCTTGTCAAAGTCTATGCTCTATATCATAAAGCTTGTTTATCGTATACATACTTAAAATAGCTTTGAGGGTAGCCAGCACAGGTCCAACCCCGATGTTTTTATGCGCAGCGGCGAGCAAATGTCGGTCGCACGACAGTCTCACGCCAGCCGCCGCGCCGCCAGGTCCGGGCGATGTCGACACGGAGTATAATCCTGCACAATATCACACCGTAAATAAGGCATTCACGTGAGTATTTATGACGTAAAAATGAATCCTGTATAATATAAAATCGTAAATAAAGTGTTTAGTGTGTGGATCACGATGGGTCATCTAGGTCGCAGTGATAGCAGAGGAAAAAAATTCAACGGCGTTTTGCAGCTGCGGTGCAAAGTCGTGGTTACAGGCAGGTCAAATCAATCATTTACCTATAACGATGTCGGCTTTGTACTAAAAAATACTTCGTAAATTACATTATTATTATCATACATTTATTTAAAATCTTAGCAAAAAGTTTTTTACAATATACATGATTTCTAAAAACAAAAATACATATATTATAAAAAACTTAAAACTAGGTTGCCGCCGGCAGCGGGGCAAGGCCCAAGCTACCGGTGGTTAGGGCTACAGATTGAGGAACCTCCGGACAATGCGTGCCGTGTCTAGGATCACTGCCTTCTGCATCTGCCCCTTGAGCCAACCTTCTAGCGAGAGCCTCTTTAGATGTTGGTCGAGGCTCTTCGCTATCAGACCGTTCGCCGAAACGACTATCGGAACAATGATCGTAGAATCAACATCCCACATGGCGGTCACCTCGAAGGCCAAGTCAAGGTACTTGCTAAGCTTTTCCTTCTCGGCCTTTACGAGGTTTTCGTCATGTGGGATGGTGATGTCTACGAGCATTGCCTTACGTTGGGACCGGTCTATCACCACGATATCAGGCTTATTGCAAACAATAGTCCTGTCCGTGATGATAGAGCGGTCCCAATAGAGCAATGCACGACCATTTTCGAGAACTGGCACCGGCGTGTACTGATAATATGGCACCTCAGACTCAACAAGGCCGTATTGAAGAGCAAGTTGCTGATGGATGATTCTGGCTACTAGGTTGTGCCTGTGCAAGTACTCACCGTTAGCAAGATGCGAACAACCGGAAATAATATGCCTGAGTGACTCGCCAGGACGGCGGCATGCCCGACAAATGTCGACCGTACCGTCCTTCAGGATATACTTCCGATAGTTGTTCGTCATCATTACCTCGTCAGCAATTGCACAAGCAAAACCCTCGGTTTCCCCAAAGAGGTCACCGAAACGTAGCCAGTTCACCGAAGCGAGGAGGTCCACATCGGAACCTGTTAAGGCCCGATAGAACCTCCCGTGCAGCTCCTTGCTCTTCCATACGTCCTTGCGATCTTCAGTGCTCAGTACCGTCGGTTTACGCCAGTTCTCGTTCGCCAAGGAGAGCGGTGTTAGGCCCTTGTCAACAGCCACCACATCGCGATGCATCCCGCACTCGTTGTTGAGGAAGTAATCCCTGAGACTACACACTTCACGGTTATGGAGGTTCTTGGCATTTAAAAAGCCTCGACCCCCGCATTTCCGTGGAATGTATAGTCTCATAACAGACGAGCGCGGGTGCAACATGCGATGTGATGTAAGCTGTTGACGGACCTTTCTATCCAGGGCGTCTAGCTCAGTCTGAGTCCATCTCAGTATGCCAAAGCTATATATTGCTAAACACCTGTGTGGTGTTTAGCAACTCCATCAAGTCTTGGCGCTTTGGTGCAAATAATTTGATATCGTCCATGTACAGCAGATGACTAATAACCTCACCTCCCCTTCGAAGCCGGCAGCCTAGCCCTGAATCCTTCAACAAAGTGCTGAGAGGATTCAGTGCTAGACAAAACCATAATGGACTCAAAATTATTATATTATTATATTAATTATTATATTTATTATCATTATTATTATTACAGCATTATTTATTTATTTATTTAAATGCAGATTACGACCCATTTACAATTTAGTAAATTCATATACTGCTTAGTTTTCACTCCGTAAAGGTGGTCAAAGACTCACACAATTGAACCGCTTTGGCATCACTCTGACAAAATAGACTACTCGCCCTAGCTACTAGTCACGGTCCGTCGTCATTTCGCAAGATCTATCTAAATAAACTCACCAGGTTGAGGAGTATCCACAGTCTTGAAGAGTCTCAGTAGAAGGTGACACGTGAGCCTGGCGCCCGTGTCAGGTGAAGGCGCATTGGCAGGGTTGCCACTCACGCCGACGCTTCCGCAAGATTTCAGGAGAGATGGCAAGGCAGCGTGACGGACGAAATCCTCCAATGAAAAGCAATGACGCGCTGGAAAAAAAGGACAAGAATATACAGGGGGAAGTGAGAAAAAAAACGGAAATATACAGTGGCAACTCCAAGTTATACGGCTATCAAGTCGTTAAAGCGCAGTTTAACTAAAAAGCTATAGTTATGGATATTATAAAAATATGACCAAAGCATCATGAACCGTGATGTCGTGTTAATTACTACAGTGCCACAGGTCATATTATTATAGACGAGAGGCACGAAACTGAACTTACACGTTAAGATGACCAACATATCAAGAGCTGTCGCGTTGTGTGAATCTCTATGGTGCAACAGGTCAAGCTATATGTCAGGATTTGCACTCACCAACTAATATACAAGTGAAGACGGCCAACGCATCATGAGCCGCGGCGTCATGTAGATCCCTATGGTGCAGCAGGTCAGGGTACAATGGCGGCGGGGCGGGTACATGCGGGGCGGTACCGACCGGGTAATGTTGAGCCCCACATAACGCTACTAAAGCTCCGAGCCATTCCGCAGCTAGTCCACTACACCACGCCGTCATTTCCGCACAAAGAACGCCGAGCTCGTTCACTCTGGATATGTAAATTAACCGTTTATATCACTACAATCAATATGAGTGACGAAAATAAAAAAATAATATTAAATATCTTTTTGCATTCACGGACCATTCACACATCACACTCTAGTCCCAAACTTGTAAAGCAAAGAAAAGCAAAGCTTGTACTATGGAAACTAGATTGCTGATAGAATACCAATATATTTTTTTTAAAATACGTACATAGAATACATAGTAACACTCAGATAAATAATAGATTAATAGATAATGAAACAGGTTATCATTAGTTTTAAAATGAACTAGATAGATAAAACATTTATTTGAGACACAGTAACACACAAATTACAACAAAAGAGCAGTAAGGAGAAAGAATGGTAAACCTAAATCTATAAAATAATACTAAAATAGTACTAACTGCATTATTGATTCACCAAGTCTGAAAAACAATCTATATTTGAAAAAAGCTGTTCGAAATTCCAGATCCAATTTTAGAGTTCAATCTTTGAATAGCCTCATTGAAACGTTTCTAACTAGGCGAACCACACGGCTAGAATCCTAATCCTAGATATTTATAGCTTAAACTGGTTTGCTTACCGATCATTATCGACCTCTCGGCATACAGCTAGCATAGCTGAACATACAAAGCTGTATCTATTGGCAGGAGATTCTGCTACTTGACGTGCCCAAGCTATTTCTATTTTACCTGCAAGAGAGACCATTATTTAGTGACAGATTAAATTTATTTATAAAGGATAAACAGTGAAATATATATTACATACCTCTTCGAGGATGATTGAAAAATTCGCTAAGAAACTGCGGACTGTAGGTATATTGTGATGGTATTGGTTGTAACGGCGAGTAGAGGGCTTGTCTGCAACAAATAAACAATTTAATTTATGCTTAATTATATCTTTTTGCATATGTGTATTGACAAACATTGAAGATTGTTCTATATCTGTCTGTAACTATGATTAAAAAAACGCTTTTTAGTATTCTATTAGTAATCTAGTTGCCATAGCTACATCATCATCTTCCTACCCTTGTCCCACATTATGTGCGTTCGGTACAACACGTCTTCTTCTTCCACTCTCCTCTATCAGAAGTCATCTCAATGCTCACTCCTTTCTTACACATGTCATCATTTACATCTTTAGCTTTAGTCCATCCATTTTTTTCTTTGGCCTCCCTCTACTTCTACATCCATCCACATTCATATCAACTAGCTTCAACAACTATATTTAATTTGAAACTAGTTGACGCTGTGTAAATATCCATGATTATTAATGTTATTTATTTAACATCTTACTTGATTTTTGGATATGCATTAGCGAAGGTAACATCATGGGGTGCAAGACAGAGATGCGTCGCCGCCTTGTATAGATCGTGCAGTTGTGCTAAGACACAACGCTCTGCTGATCCACAATCACCGGGGTTCACCACACATTTTACTAATCTGCATAGTTGCTCGAACACTGCTGAAGTTTGCTCCACGCATACTGCAAAATAAACATAATTCATAATTGTTTATTTCGTTACTACTACTGAATGTGTATCATGAAATCTAAACATTTTTAACATGCATAAGTAGGTAAATAAACCAAATTAAATTAAGTGCAATAAAAAATATCGCATGTGTTTTATAAATAGGTATTGCATTCTGAAACTCAGAAGTTTATCCTAACCTATACCTTATTTATCAAACTCGGAAACATCAATTCATACATCATTATTTTACTGTAAGAATAATAATACAAAACATTGGTCCACAATACAGAACAGAGTGAACTGGAGAAAAGGAATGTGGGCCTGGGTTTTGCCCTGCAGTGGGACACCACAGGCTGAAAATGAATGAATGAATGACGAATAATAACATAGTATGTCGTATGCTTACGTATATGTGCAGAACAGTAATAAACAGTTAAACACGGAAAGAATATGTTAAAGATTACTTACATAATAAGCAAGAATGATATCGCCTCAACGCCCCCACTGTGTAAAGTGCTAGAGCCGAGGTGTACGCTCTAGGGGCCGCTAAGCCGCTACTTGGAGCGCCTCGACTGATTAACGCTGCTTCTACTTCTGATAGTTCTTTTAATATCTGAGAAAACATGTATAAATTTAGTTTAGCACAGTTTTTGGCAAAGGCAAGATAGCGTGCATCTACACCAAATTAATGAATTTTTGAACCTTTGGGGAGAATACAACTTTTTTTTGGGAAGAATCAGATTCGTCAAATTCCGCGTATAAAAAGTAAAGCCGGATGTCTTTTACTCTGTTTTAGTAAAATAAGTTGTATTTGTATTAAAACTTTTATAAAATGAATTAATCTGTCCATCTATTAAATTGTTCCTAGAACTTGTACACAAGCCATTTTCATAAAATTAAATGACTAACTAACTTAAAAAAAAATCATATCTAGGTACAAATTTGAGGAAACAATGTACAGTAAACTAATTTATAAGAACCAAAATCTATACATTTTTATAACTTATAAAAAATCTATTATTATTTCTAATTGTCGGGTATACCTGTATACAAGTTTCGATAAGTCCGTGCACGTTGAGCGCGATCTCCATGAGATCTAGTGCGAAGGCGACATGCTCGGCCTGCGGCAAGTACGTAGTGGCCCCGGCGGCGTACGCGGCGAGCGCCTCGCAAACCGCCCCGCCCACCGCCCAAGACACCGCCCCTTGCTCGTACATTGACATCGCCTGGAATTTAACACTTCTACAATATCGAATGAGTTTTTTGATTATGATTCGATGTTTGGCGGACATACATACAAAAAAATTTAACATTTACGGACTACATACTTAACTAAATTGCTGATAGAATATAGATATTCATTTTCTTTTGTAAATACATGGTAACAAAAAATTTTGTCATACGCGCGATCATGACGTCAATTAGATTTGTTTGGTAAATCATCTTAAGTTCAAATATAATGTTTAAGATCTAACCAGAACTTTTAGAGTAATCCTTAAAAATGTGTTTAGTGTTGAAATATAAATTAACGGTAAATCATACCTGAAATTTATGCGTGACAGCTTCAAAATTGAATTCACTTCGCGAATGTTTCTTAATTTTCCCTCCTTCCGCGACGTCAATGGAAAACTTTTTGGAAAATAGCTTGCAGATTTCTGAAATAGAAATTTAACGCTAAAAGCTCAAGAAATTACACGACATTAATATGTACCTATATTCTTTTGTATTTTGATAAATACAAAAAAATAATTTTTTTTTTCGCGCTACACCTTAGTCCGCTTCATCATTTAACATCAGATGAGATTGCGGTCAAGCGTTTGCCTATAATGCATAAATAATAACAAAATATATATTATAAATGAAGTATATTGAATACAATAACAAATCTCTATAAATTCATAATGATTGACTGACTCCGATGATTCGTACACAAAACGTACCGCGGCAGATGGATATAAGGTTATTTTATTAATAAACAAATTTTATATCCATATGCTCGAACGTACGTCAAGCGTTTTTATATCTTCGTAATATTCTCACCATTTTCATACACTTTTTCTTTTTTCAATCAGCAATGTTGAGTTCGATAGACTAGTCTGGCGGCAGAAAGATATAAGATGATATGTAACATCTTTATATTCTTCTGTCTCTCGACTAGTCTAAAATAGATCTTCTGTCTTCTTTCTTGTGTGTTCCAGATTTATTTAGTTAAAAAGCTTAGCTAAAGTTATACAGAATTGCAGAACTATGTAATTTTCTTAACACAAAACCCCTATCCTATAAAAAGTTAGCGTTGACTTTATGTCATTATTACGTATGGTAATCAATACTTAAAGTCTGCGCTACCTTTTTATAAGATACCGAGACCGAGAGGTAGCTACATTGTGCAATGACAGTGGCGTCATTGTCACTAGTGACTATTACAATATAAACAACTTGTTTATACTAGTCTCTGCTATTACATACCTTTGGTCGTTTTCTTGACGGCATGTTTAACGTCATCCCTTGGCTATTCGCCGTCCAATAAGATGTATCGTTGATTAGCACCGTGTGGAGTATGCTCTACTTTCACTAAGGTAGCTACATTGTGTAATGACAGTGACGTCATCTATCACTGCTAAGTTTACATACCTTTGGTCATTTTCTTGACAGCATGTTTAGCGTCGTCTCTCGGCCTTCCCACGCCGTATAATAAGATGTGTCGTTGATTTGCATCGTGTGAAGTATGCTCTACTTATACCAAGAGGTGCATTGTGTAATGACAGTGACGTCATCTATCACTGCTAACTTTACATACCTTTGGTCATTTTCTTGACAGCATGTTTAGCGTCGTCTCTCGGCCTTCCCACGCCGTATAATAAGATGTGTCGTTGATTTGCATCATGTGGAGTATGCTCTGCCTCAGCGGGTGGTAGGGGGAAATGCATTGTGTAATGGTAGTGACGTGATACGGCCGCTGTTGTCACGTGAGTTGCACTCGTAGTTGAAGATGCGGTGCGAATGCCTGAACGATACATAGAATTTAATACAGGGTAGACTTTTTTGACTTTTCAAATGGAGCAGTATGAAAAGTTATTTATATTGTTGTATTGTAATTACAGAAAAAACGTTCTTTATGTGCTAACTATAAAAGTTATATAATCATGCGTTTAGTTAATTAGACAAAGGTACAAAAACATTTTACTTTGATTGTGTTTTGCAAGGATTTTACAAATAAAACTAGTTTTATTATAATGATATTACCTGGCACAGACATTGGTCCCATCGCTATAGACGGTATGCCTGGAATACTCATACTGCTTGGTCCCATCATTGGAGAATTTACACTATAAAAAAACTATTCATAAATACATAAACCCATTAATTTAACAGTTGACCAATACAAGCATTTTGAAGATGTAAACTTTGAAGACAAGGTTGAGAATAGCTGGCGTTGTGGGAAACGTCAATTTTTTTTTAATGATTGTAGTTTTACCTATGAGAAGGTTCTCCAGGATCCTTTGGACTATCCGGAGCGTCCATAGAGTTTTGTTGGTCCTCCTTAATGTGTTGCAGAAGTTTATCTAAATCGTCATCTATCTTTGAGTCATCCAAATCCATTCTCACATTTTCCTGTGAATAAATAATAAATAAATAAATAATGCTGGACAATCCACACAACATCATCTAGCCCCAAGCTAAGCAGAGCTTGTGTTATGGGCACTAGAAGACTGACATACTTAATACAATATAATACATAGATAGATATTTTTTATTATACATATAATACCCAGAACACCCGGAATAAATATTTGCAGAACATACAAACATCTATCCCGAGGCGGGAATCGAACCCGCAACCTTCCGCGTCGCAGGCGGACCATCGCCCACCGATAATATAAGATAAGTTGTTTATTAAAAATGGACAATTATAAACATTTTGTTGAGATTTTGAGTATTTTTTATCAAGAAATGGTTTTTTCCTATATTCTTTTGGACTTACTAAAAATTATGCCATACACACTGGACACGTGCATTGTGACGCATTGCACTGCAACCATCTGAATCGGGAATATTATTTTATTTCTTTTTTATTTATAAAGTTGAGATTTAAATACATACCTCCATCTTTGGTTTGAGATCAATGCCCGCGAAGATATCATCATCCATGTTGTGGTTAGACGCGGCGCTGGATGCTGGCAAGGCCACGGTGTTGCCACCCGTTGATGTTGGTTCAGTTGGCGATATTAGATCACCTGAATCACACAGTTTTACAATTAAAAGATACAAAATACTAACGGTATATCTTATAACAAGTTAGCCTAGTTAAACTTGAAGTATTGATGACCATACGTAATGATGACATAAAGTCCACGCTAACTTTTTATAAGATAGGGAGTAATTTACATAAAATAGTAAAAATATCAATAGATTTTTTCTTTCGTGATCAGAACTCTGTTGATGTTGGTTAGTTTTAAGATCATTTTGTCGTATTTACTAAAATAAGCTCCAGTATTAAAATTCATTGATCTTTCATTAGCTGAAATGGCATGATTAGTTTTACCAATAAGAAACTGTTTGAAATTAAAACACTTTTTTACTTAAATAAAAACTTACAGTAAAGAAATAAGTTACACGGGTTTTTATACCTTATTGTGCGTGGTTATAGTGAGTGGTATATAGGCACAGAAGATCAAAGTGAGGGTAGTTGTAAAACTACCGATATGGTATGAGATATAAACTCCTGTATTTGTCTCATTACTATGAATATAGATGTCATTGGGATTTTTTTGGCAGTACATTGCACAAGGCAAATAGTATAACGTATATAGAATTGTGAATATGTAAATTACCTCTCGATATTAAAGTGCACATGTAAGCGTCATGGGAGAAAACATCTCGCCGTATTAGCTCTCCGAACAAATGTACCAAGTTCGCGAACTGCTGTCTGTTGCCTGGTGAAGCATTCGGACTGTCATCTGAAAGAAAATATATATTTTTACCCGACTCTCCGTTCTCGTGTAAGAGATCGATATGTTTAACAGTTTTACTAAAACTATTGATATGAGATGCACATCTGACCGAAAAGAAAGCATGTTTTTCCGCTTATTTTAAAAATTGCAAATAAGTTTATGGTTTTGTGTTTGGCATCAAATAAAAGGGCAAGAACTTTCTTTTAGGCACATTTCGTTGTTTACTAATTAAGGTTTTAGTTTAAACACTTATGTATACAAGAAACCAAAAATTATACATTTTGTATCACGGAGAGACGAAAGTACTGGTCTCTAAAAACAAAATATAGGATATAAATAAATATTTACCTAAACACGGGGCGTCATGGTCCAAAAATCGTAGAAGTAAGCTTTGGAAGATGGGAGGCCCATTATACATGCCCAAGCTAGAACTGATCGACTCCTTGTCATCGGAACCTGAGAAAATAAACATAAGTCAATAACGACATACAATCAACTTTGGAAATCTGATAATGGAATGACACAATTGTGCTTATATGAAGCTTGGAGCAAGTTTCAGGTTGAACTGTAACGGAGAAATCGTCAATCAACATTGCACGACTGACAAGCTTTAGAATTTTTTTTAAATAGTACAGAAATGACAAATTTTGACATTTTTCATAATGAAATGGTATTTAAAAATCAGTAATCCTAAATTTTTCTTAGGTTTTCGCTCAATATAGCAATTGAATGCAAAATGATAATGTAGAATAATAAAAATATCTTATTCGTGAACATTGCGTTCAGTACCTGCTAAGGTTTCTTCATACATCTAGTTAAAAATAATTCCTTATTCTCATAGAGATAAGTAACATATTCCATCAACTTGCAGATACCTGCGACATGGTGTTCATGATGCAAATGATGTTGTCTCATATCGAGCAACGCGGCTGCAGCGAGAGCTCGATGCTCGCCCCACCGCGCGCCGCACACTGCCCACTCACAAAGAACGCGAACCACTGCGTACGAACACGCCCATTCCTGTACGCAAAACATAACAATATCAACGATAAGCTGGGTATCCATTTGCGCAGCCTCGGGCCGAGCGGCTGCCTCGCCCCGAGGCAGATCTAGTGGAGACCGTATACCGCAGTAAATGGCCAGGCCAGGCTCAAAGACGCCTCAGAGTGAGGCGTGCGTTCAGTGGAGACTGAGTGTGAACGTGAATGTTTACGATACGATTGTTATATTTATTCGTGCTCATCCCCCCTGTATAGTGTAGATACTTACCGGATCTTTAGCATCGAGATTCTCTTTATTCGGCGGCGAGCAATTCGCGAACACTTCTTTGTATAACGCGTCCAGATTATTGTTAGGGTCGACGCGGTCGAAGCAGTGTCTGTCCAATGCTTCTAACACTGCTAGCACTCGGGCTGTTGATATAGACTCACAATTACTTTACTACATAGCACACAAAAAGCAATACAAAACAGACACAAAAAATACCGGCTGAGTTAGAGCAGAGTCGGACTTGCGCACAAAGAGTTTCGTACCAAAAATTCAATCGTTTTTATGAGAACTCCATAAATATGATTCGATTTTTTAGCATTTATCATATCTGGAATAGGTGATCTACACATGACTAAGGGAGGTATGAAGAAATACTTACCTTGTGAGCTAGTTTGCCATTTATCTGTGCACCATTTGCTTTCAGCCTTTTTACTTCTGGCAGCTATTTCTTGTTCTGCTTCATACACCTACAATAAAAACAAAACACGTTCACATAATTGTGAGACTTTATAATTATATTTTTACTTTTGAAATTATGCATCTGTGTCGAAAAAACAATCAAACTCATAAATCGTCGTAAATTATTGATAGATTGATTATTTTAAAGTTCATTAATACCAAATTACTGAACTAATTGGAAATGATAGCCAAAGTTCATGATTTAATAGATTTACTTAAACATAAATAAAATACTAAGTGAAATGCTAAAACTATTTTAGCATTAGAATGCATTTTTACCATTCTTCTATACTGTTCTGTGACCGGAGATTCCATATGCGGCATGGGTAAAGCCGATGGCGGCAACGGCAGTAAGTCAAAGGGAGATCCTTGCAACGAAGAACCACAGCCTGACCAAACCATCGCAGTGGGACATTCTATGCATACAATCTGCGAATAAAATGCATTTTTATATTTCTTATTTAATAAAAAGACAAGTTTTAATAGACACAACTCTAAGAAATATCTGTGTTGTGGAGGTTAGTAGTGAAGTTGCTACATTTCTAATAACTATTAATAGTTAACACACAGTCTTCACTTAAAATTGTAATAAAACTTTATTCGATGAAATCACTATATTAATTGGTCTATGAAGTAAGTCATCAAGTTAAATAGTGGAATATAAAACGTCCATAAAATTTAACATGATTTTTTTTACAAATATTCATTTGCCGGTTGAGTTGTTGTTGTGACGTTGAATTATATCAAAATAATTTCTAGTACCTGTAGTATCGTCGACAGTTGAATAATAACATCTCGATGATACGCGCAGCTCAGAATCTCTCCAAAACCGGACTGAACCGGATTCAAAGATGCGTTCAGCACCGTTTGCAGATTAGTCTTTGAATCCCTAGGAGGTGAAGCATTCGGTTCTTCCTTCACATCCATAGGTTGAGGGTTAGGAGTGCCCATGGAATGATTTGGATTAGGAGTACCTAGAGAGTGGTTAGGGTTAGGAGTACCTAAGGAATGATTTGGGTTCGGTGTGCGTGGGTTTTGGTCGGCGGGTGTTGAGGAGCGTTTGATTTGAGATATGTTTGGTTTGATGTCCGGCCCGTTCGCAGGGTCAGGAGCTGGCGACATCGGGACTGTAGATTCTGTTGAAACACACGTGGGTTATACAATCATTTTTTGTTTAAAATTCAATGATACAATTATTATTTATTAAATGATCAATATTAATTGTCACTTTCTGTAACCAGCTCATAGAAATTGCTGTAATAGATGATTATGATTAAAAAAACTGTAAATCTGTAAGACTAAATTGAAAGTAAACATTATGTATATAATGTTATGCCAGTAATAACTATGTAAAAAAACTAGCAATTAATCAGACGTCAACAAATCACAATTAACTGTACTAACCATCATTTCTTTCAAGTTTTACAAAGGTAGCTGGTTGATTTAGCGTTCGTAATGTTGCGTCCGAAAGCACGGAACATATTGCAGCCGCTTTCTTAGCACAAGTAGTTGCTAATCTTCTAGAAAGACCTTCGCAACAGACGAATTCACAAATATGTTGTAAAGCCAGAGGTAGGAATAACCTGTAAACAAAAATAAATTATGCAAAAAGATTGGGCTCGTCCGGGATTTGAACCCGGGACCTCTCGCACCCTAAGCGAAAATCATACCCCTAGACCAACGAGCCACATGTGTAAACAGTCGAAAATAAGGATTAAACTTTGGAGGTGACTGTTACTAATCTATGATTAGATAATTCTTATTGGCTCGTTTCATTATGGATTTTCGATGTCTACAGCAGTCAAATCACCTAAGAAGAGCATATATTAAAGATTTTATCAGATTAGCATAATACAGTTTATAAAAAAACAGTTTAATGTATATAATTACCTGAGCAATCCATCATCAGGTGATCTTTTGTCGAGAAGCTCAATTATCCAGGTGAGAAAGTCATGCCTGTCCAGTAGTCCTTCATCCAACATATACTTAGCGAGCCGACAGCAGTAGTGCCATAGTTTTAATGCTTGTCGCCAATCAGTGCTTTCCGTGCTTAAAACTGTGAAGTAAATAAATATTCATGGACATATCACACATCGCGCTCTAGTCTCTAACTAAGCAAAGCTTGTACTGATGTAACTGTATTGATGATAGAACCATAATAAAGTAAATATATGAATGACAAAGCTGCATGGTCCGACGTTGCTCCGCCCGTCAACAGCTAACCTCATAGATATTATGAACAATATCGTAATAAAATAAAATCTGTAAAATAATATAGGTAGTAATTTTTCTGATCAAATGAAAATGTTAACTCTAGACCAAAGTTAGAAATAATTTGTTTTATTCTTATTATTATGATGAATGAAATACTTACTGCTAGAGCTCCCAGGAGAATTCATGGACGCAGGCACTGTGCTGTTTGGAGTGGTGCCACCTGGAGGATTCCCAGACGAGTTGTGGTTTGGTGTGCCTTGTCCTTTAAGAGATACAGTCAAGTTCATGTTTATGAGCAAGTTGTGATTTGTGAAGTTGGTGATTATTTGCCATGCGAATAAGTTTAAACCTGTTTAAAGTTATTCGCAGCATTATCTAACATTAGCTAACCTCATTGCAACCAGCTCAACTCTTTAAAGTAATGAAGTAAAAAATATATTTTAAACTATACTAAGTAAAACTAAAAGGTATACTTAATTTAAGGTACTTACTAACAACTATTTACCTGATTGTGATGGAGGAGTTTTGTCAGAGACATTTCCTGGCACTCCACTCAAGTAGTGTTCCGACAGCTTTGGTATTTGATCCTTCAGGAACTTTATAAGGGTTGTTGACCACTCTGCAAATATAGACCGGTTTATAGCATATCAGATCATTAATAAAAATTTAGCTCAACACTACCAAACTATAAATCGAAAAATAAAGTTAATTTTATTATTATGATCAACTTAAAACACTCTTTAAAAATATTGTTTGAAACTTACCAGTAGTAGGATCTGGTAGTTGCCTCTTCTTGATTTTAGCCTCAGATACAGCAACGGTGTAAGCCGAGCTTAGCTTAATGAACCACGCAGCACGGGGCATAGACACTTGGAACTCTGTCAATGTAATGAATATCTCCTCTTTCTTGTTGAAGTTCGGAGCTTTTTTGGCTAGTAATGCAAGAGGTTTGTTTCCTAGAAATTAACCCGGCGTCAGCACAGTCAAAATTTGCAACAACGACAGTAGGGTTGGGTCGACGGGACCCGTATAAGAAAACGCCATAATTACAAAAGTTAAAATAAATTTGGTTTGTGGTTGTACTATCTGTATAATACGTTTATCGTTATAGCTTTTGAGTAGAAAAAAAAAACAACTTGATACGAAACTATCTTTTTAATGACTTTTTTATAAAAGTATCACAAATAAATAACAAAATAGACAACCTCTGTCTTAATGTAATAAAATTTTAAGAAAACAAACTTTTTTCTACAATATAAATTAATTTGTTACATGGTAATCAAGTAATTAATAGACTAATAATATAACACCATTTGTATCAGTCTTATACGTCAGTCATGGTATCCTTATCATTTGCGCAATCTCGGCAGTACATTTAGGATGTACAATTTTCGTATTCGGAGTCGGATTCTCGCAAAATACTTAAAATTCGCTGCCGTTCACGTTCTTTGCGATCCATAATTGCAAAAGTTCTGAAAATAACAAAATAAACATTATTATAAAACCAAAAAACATTTTTTAAAACGGCGCAAAATTACGACACGAATAGTATGGTTGGGTCATATTTACCTTTTTCGCGTTTGACCGTGTCTATCACCCGCTGCGGCCGCAACACGACTAATTGGCGATATCCCGCACTAAGTGGGGACTGTTAGCTCCAGCTACTGAGAAGTTTGGCAACGTTGCACACAAATTCTAAGAAACACGCTCATTTGAAAACTGCTCGGGTCAAATAGACCCAACTGTGCGAACGCCGGGTTAAGTAATATTAAAAAAATATATACATAAAAATCACAAGTATTTTTATTACATTCAAATGTGATTCAAGTAGGATTCAAATCTGCAACCTTTTCCTTAGTAGGTCCACTCATTGCAACATGAGTGAGGAACGTGAGGATCATCATAACTCTTACATTTATAATTTAAAATTATTTTCTGTAAGTCATTTGTAAGAATCGGAATTTCTATAATATTCTTTCTACTATAATATTGTTGCAGATCAATAGTCCAACAAATAATCATGTGAAGACATTCACCAATATAGTGTCTATTTTCATGAATATTTAATAATGAAGTAACCTAAATGATAAAGAAGTAACTAAACAAAGGTTAATTCAGTAATTTGCCATTGAGTTTTTTATTTGATCATTTGAAGAACTGGGTGTAAACTGTCAAGATGCATTATTTTTCAGAATAAACAATATATAGTGTATTTTTGTCTCCTAATTAATACTCTTTTTAGTCTTAATTACTGTCATTGCTAATAAAACCTTTTTTATAGAAGTATTTGACGAATGATAGGAGTGAGTGGAAGAAAAAGACATGTTGTGCAGGCAGGGGAATGATGATATAAAAGTATACCTGCTAAATCTTTGAACCAAGCCTCAATCTGTGGTTTAGTTCGGACAGTAGCTGGCCAGAAGTTGTCTTTTGGGTTGACTTGCTGTCTTTTCCTGCCACAATCAGGCAGTGTGTTCAGTTCTTCTTTCTTGGATAGTATTCCAGAAAAGAATTGTCCAATCTAGTAGACAGAAATTGTAATAAACATTCACTTTTACAGTTTTATACCACAAAGAATGGGGTCAATAATTAGCTGTTTTGTAAGCATGCTTCTGTATGAATAGAACAAAGGTTTTTAAACACTAGAATATTAAAATGTTGTGAAGTCTTACTTTAGCAGCTGAGTAGTTGCAGTTTCTAGCAGTTCCGAACTCATCGCTCGAGTGTGGTGTCGTGGAAAATCCCTGTTTAACGTTAGTTGACGTGAGCTCATCTTCTTTCTGTCTCGGCTCTTGAGGGTACACATCCGGGGGACCTAGTCTTGGCCTCTTTAGAGGACGTTTCTCGTACATGATCCCCATGATTTCAGGATGGTAAATATCTGTTTCGTAAAACATAATGTATTGTAAGGGAGCGTTTTGAGTAGTGCCTTGAGAATTTGAAAGATATAAACAGAGTACTTTACCTCTCATCTAAACAGCACGTATTACCAGCATGGTTAAAATTACACTCCAAAACTCAAATAACTGTAGAAAAATAATAATTTTGTCTAAAACTGTAAAAATAAAATATCAAACGAAGCAAGGAAAAAGAAACATTATTTGATTGATTGATTGAATGAATGAACTAATTGAACATATCGATTTCTATAATCGTACAGATAATAAATTCAACTCTGTGTTTTCGCTATAGAAGATGTTTTCACACTATACGATTTGGTACACCGATATACATGTTTGAGCTACCAGTGCTACCACCGATACTTTGGTGAAGGTTGGTATCGTCTAAGCTAAGACGTATCAGTAAATAAAGAACAGTGTGCCTTTGGACTAGCGATATGCGTTTATGCTGTTAAAACACAGCCCATGTCCATGACTAGCCCATGATTATATATTACGACATGCAAGCTATATTAGGTTAGCCGTGTGTTGTAACCTTTAAGATAGTATGTTCTGTGACACTGTCTGCATGGGCGTTTTTAGATTTTTTCACAAACCGATACAAAACCGATTACAGATTTTGAAATCGATTTCAAAAACCGTTTTTAGAAATCGATTTCAGTAGCGAATATCGCTCCGATATTCTATGTATTTACTAGTTATTACGACAAACGCAAAATCGAATTCTTTCGGTTTTTAGTTTTCGGTGCAAAACTAAAATCACGAATGCGTATCAAAACTATAGAAAACTAAAACTGTAGGTAGATTTAGATTTTGTTCGTTTGCAGTTTGAGTTTGGTTTTCGTTTTCGGTGCAAAACTAAACTCACGTCGGTTCGGTTTGGTTTCTTTCGGATAAGATTGTTTGCAGTTTGCAGTTTGCGTTATCATCGTGCGTTTTCTAAAAACGGTTTTCTCATATTGGAATATCGATGCGATACGATTTCTGACTGCAAACGGATTTCAGTTTCGTTTTGTTAGATCTGTCTCATGCCATGCCTAACTGTCATAGATGTCAAAAACTGATCAGCTGTGATGTGATTTAAATGTAAATATTTACTGAGATAACCTAGTTATCCTATAGAAAGAAGCATATAAACTTATTAAAATGCCTCCTAAAAAACAACCCGAAAAAGCTAAAACCGGTGCAAATTCTAAATCGGCAGGAGGAAAAACAGCTTTTGGAGATGCAAAAGGTGAGGTTATGTTGGTCGACATATTATTATGAAAACCTATCAGCTCCAACCTTTTTATGAAAATAACCATACTTTTTGAATTTAGAAACTGCGAGCAAAGAGAAGAAAGGTGGGACAGCTGTCAAGGTTCGTCACATACTGTGCGAAAAACAGTCAAAAAGTTTGGAGGCTTTAGAAAAATTGAAAGCTGGACAAAAATTCCCTGATGTAGCTGCTGCTTATAGTGAAGACAAGGCAAGGTCAGGTGGGGATCTAGGCTGGATGACCCGAGGCTCTATGGTTGGACCATTCCAGGATGCAGCTTTTGCCTTGCCCATCTCATCAATTACAACTCCAGTGTACACAAACCCTCCAATCAAAACTAAATTTGGTTACCACATAATAATGGTAGAAGGGAAAAAATGAGGGCTATGGTGTTTGAGTTTGAATACTTCTGGGCGATACTTTTACTGTTCATTATGGAAAGAATCTGCTGTTTACAAGAACAGTTTGACAAGGATTTCTTAAATTTACCTGATCCTGAGAGATCTGTTGAGTCTCTCAGTGTTGATATGGAGGATTTTGCCAATCGAGAGTATGTTTACTACTTATTATACCTATACAATATTTAGTTACAGTTTCTTTGCACTTGCATTCCTAAATGTCTCATCTTGTTCATACTAAAAGTATTTTTCAGTCATGGCCTAAAATTGAGTTTTCTCCGACTATGCCGTCTCTCTCATATCACAATGCTGCTGACTCTTGTCTACTTCTGCAACCTTTGCCTATGGTTTGTAATGACCAAGAAAGTCTCGCCCAGGACTTTGAGGTATCAATTCAAGATATCTATTCCATGATGCCTTTACCACTATGCAGGCCAACTTTACTTTTATATACAAATTTAATATAAATAAGCATTATAATTAAATTTATTGATTTAACTACCTTTGCATTTTGAAAGTACATATTGCTTTTTACTAAATAAGTAGATTTTATAGGTGTAAGTTTTGTAGGTATAAGAATGCTTAAAATATAAATAAAACAAAATTGTAAATATAAGAGCAGTCTTTACTGACAGATTATAACATTGTAGCAGTTAAAACAGCGAAAATTCTAGACTGTAATAAATATTTTAAGAGGTATTTAATAACTGCTAGTACTGGTATTTTGTTAATGATTTATGAATCTAACTTTTGGCAGTGATTGCGGTCACTGGTAATATTTGGATGTAGCATTTACTACACTTAACTTAAATATTCTGTAAAATGGTAATGCTCAGTACAAATAGTGGGAAAAGCGAAACCATAACTAATAGAAGAACAGTAGAATATGTAAATTTTGTGTAAGATATTTGTGTTACTCAACTATTGTGAAAGGTGACCTTCTTTTATTTCCACTATTCGTAGCATCTGTACTCATCATTACCATCCTGACTAAAGTTTCATAAATAGTGTTTTTTAAAAGTAAATGCTTAAACTCTGAGGTTCGGATTCGTGTATCGGACGTATTTGAGGAGCGCGTCGTTTTCTTCGCAGACGAAGGGCTTGCGATGGTGGCATGCTACATCATGCCAATGGACGCCGTCGTTGTAGAAGTTGTTTAGGATAGCCACGCAGTGCTCGGCCGCGCCACCTTGGTGAAGTTCCTACACAGAAAAAAGGCCATTAGGTATTAATAAAATAACCTACACATAGTTCTAAGTGAAAAAGTCATTTTCATTTCTGAAAAGATTAAATGGAGTGACTCGTTGGGTTTTTTTTTTCCCTACGAGTCACACGTGTGACTCGCACTGTTACTCAAGTGTAACCTGTGTAACTGGTTGGGAACTTTTTTCAAAATAAAGTTGCAACCAGTTACAGTGTGACTGGAATTGGTGTGACTGGTTGGGAACTCACCATGTTTATCGGCGATAATAGTTTATAAGCTTTTGGCGATACGTTGTCGTCATTGTTCGGTGTTGAATGTAATTGGGTATATTTTTTACTCGATAGTTACTTAAACTTGTTCGTAATAGGTACGCTCGTAATCGGCTGGCAGTCAAGCCAACGCTAGTCTACTAAATAACCGTAGCTTTAACAAAGGTTCGTCCTTCAATTAGGTACCTAAGCATTATGAAAGCACAAGAGTCTGTTTACAGTTGAGAACCCACCATCATTAACAAGCCACATTGCTCCATTCAACTAAGATCATCAAAGAGTATTTTTTTCCGAAGCCTACTAAAGCTAAATTACGTAATATAATGGACGGAAATGTGCATTTTATCAAAACTGCCGACCTTGTCCCCTATAGCTACGCATCTATGAAAACATGAATGCAGCACCTAGTAGGTAGGTGGTAATGTCATCGCTCTTAGCATCTATTAAGTTGTTACATCGGTGCTAACCGCATGCATCACACGAGGCCTTGAACGTTTAAGGAGTCTGCGAGCATATACGGATACTGAAGGTGGTAACGAGACGTGACCGCGAAAAGTTACGTTATCGAGTGTTGTGCGTACGTAGGGAAAGTCGCACAAACAACGCCTCGCGACGCACGCCGAATAAAGATGAGCTCTTATTGTCGACTGATGATGACTGTACCTGGTGGCGGCTGGCGGCTGCGGTTTGTTTGTAGAAAGTGTTATGCGACATGAATGCGGGTACTACGCCCTTCGGCGAATATTTCGCATGCCCATAAATATTCACGTGTCGCTTTCATTTTCATTGCGTGACATCCGAGGATGCGCCATGTAAAGCTGGTTTGTGACAAACATTACTTAACTTCGCGGAATCGGCACGTTGTTGCATCATTCACGTTATACCTCGTATGACCGATTTCGTAATGTCATGCTTTCTTGTCGCCGCCTATTGTGCGTTCCCGAGTGCGAACATAGGAAAACCACGTCGCCCCATTCCGTAACTTGTTGTCTAGAACATGACATGTGACTCTCCCACAATACGTAACTGATTGGCGAGTCTCAATCAGGTTTTACTATGGATACTGTGCCCTGCTGGCTTTGTTACAATGGTATGGTACTCTGTTGGTATTAGGAATCTGTTTCCAACTTACCCTGTTATCAGGCTGGGGCTTGCCGATTCCGCCGCCCTCGGACCAGTCGTTCTGTTGACGGTTTGTGGTAGGCGCCAGTTTTTGCAACTCAGCTGTCCAGAACCAGCCGTTTACATCATTGGGAAGGAGATCGGGGCGATTGCAGCCCTTGAAGTCACAGAGCCGGCCTGATGTCCAGATGTATTTCACCTAGAAAAAAGAATAACGGCTGTTATGAAACGAATCAAGACTCTAGAACATACCTAGAAACACGTTCTTACGTTTTCATTAATATTTACCTACTGGAGCTTATTGAATCTAACAATGCAAAGTGCCTTGTATTCTATCATTAGCTAGCCAGAACCACCATACCGTGAAGATGAGGATGATAGGAAGTTTAATGATGACTGTCATTTGTCACAATAAACCCTGTAATATCCAAGTTTATCTCAATGCAGTTTGTAACGTGTCTCTATTACCATAACAAACAGTATGAAGCTAGAAGCAATAGCCGATTTGGCATCTAGACAGCCTGACTACTTATTATTCAACGACAAGTATCAATGAAAGGTAACAATGGATAAGAAAGTTTGAGCTTAGGTACAGGTACATCCAATCGTTTAATGCTTTTCTGGAACTTGCTTACGAATTCAGAAGGTGCACAAGAAAGTTTATTCAATGCGTGCACTAAGTAGGTACCTATTTTATTATTTAAATCGAGAAATATAAGGGGATTTTGTAATAAAATATTAGACTGCTTACCTAGGTCTAGTTTATAGAACCAGAAATTCCAGAGTAGGCTTTTACGTACATACTGTAAAACCCAGTATAATATTTTTTACACCCTGTATTATACAGGTACGCGCGATAGTTCCTCTAGTTAGTGTGGTAGTTCCTCTTGTTAGTGTGGTATTGTATAGCGGTGAAGACTTCCGATTACAGTACCTACCGTAGTCTATTCCAGCTAGTTATATATTAACCTACAACCCGTGCGACTTTAGCGCTTTGACGTCATCGTATGACAGCTAGCTCGCCCTCGTGCGAAGAGGGGTGGCAAGCGGAGACGTATAGAGTACATTGTAATATACTGAAATATTTCAGCGAGGTACGCAGTTAAGTCGGACGTGTTGGAAACTGCACCTAACTACATTTTTTCAAACGTAGGGTCATACTTCGCTTTAGTACTTACAATTCAAAATCTAAAATCTGCCCACTCTGTACAACAAAGTTATGCGATCAAACATAAACAAAATATATGCCCGAGTTGACGAGAAACGAGAACCTCCTCCGTTTTTTCGTCGGTTAGGTATAAAGAACGGGCGCGAACGTTGAAAAGAGGCTATAGCCACTGGCTGTGTATTTCAGTACACAATACTACTAGATACCGGATACAGACATAATATAGTATGTATAAGTATGTTATGGAGTATTACCAGAAGTCATCCAAACCAACCGGTACCGAGCTTACTAAATTGTTATTCCTAAAACAAGTTTTAATTTGCATTCAATTAAAATGCAATGTATTAAATTTCATTGTGTCTGGTAATATTTATAATAAGAATAAGAATCATTTATTGTAAAACTGTGTTTAGAGATCTTATAATATATAAATGTTTCAACAGCCTACCCATTTCGGGCGTACAATAT
The DNA here is from genome assembly GCA_932527185.1 of Ecliptopera silaceata. NCBI lineage: Eukaryota > Metazoa > Arthropoda > Insecta > Lepidoptera > Geometridae > Ecliptopera > Ecliptopera silaceata. The sequence goes on along the minus strand of OW052193.1, from coordinate 4,410,509 downwards.
ATAAATTTAAATTTAGGGACTTACATTACAATTATTACTTAGTATTACTTAGTTACATTAAAATATTATTTTATTATATTTTATCCACTATTATCTAATTACAGCCCTATGTAATATATTTGCCAAGTTTTACAAAAAACATACTGTTTTCTTTTACTCTAATACATGTTAGCTTCCTTGTTCTATAGCTAAAGATACGAAGCAAATGATGACTTTTGTATATTGTATGGTGACCCCGAGTCTGAAGTTCAACTGAAATCGTTTACTTACCTATATTATTTAGGTACTTACATCTAAAATTGCATCATCTTTTCGACGCTAACTTACCGATGCATTTTTTTATGTCTTATAAATTAGGATTTCGCGGGTTTTTAATTTTATCCATTTAGATTTATCGATATCCAATTATATTTTGCATTAGCTAGAATACAATTTTGTTTATTTATTTTCGATTATCTTGTTTTTTATTCTTGTATCGCAGGTACCAACCTATTTATTTTTGGATCATCATCATCTTCCTACCGTCTTACCTTCCTACCGGAGAGTAGAAGAAGACGTGTTGTACGCCTTCTTCCACTCTCCTCTATCAGACGTCATCGATTAATAACCTAATTATTTTTGGATATGCTCACCTTATCTTGTACGATGCGTGCTTTGACCCATTCGTTCTCGTCGCTAGTCTCCAGGGACACCAGATCCATGCACCGCTGACGACAGTAGTTTCTAGCAGTCAGCCAGTCCTCTTCGACTCCTCGAAGTGCTGGGTCTCGCCACGAGAAGAAATAACCCTTGTCTATGAAAAAAAAATGCTGGACAATCCACACAACATCATCTAGCCCCAAGATAAGCAGAGCTTGTGTTATCGGTACTAGAAGACTGACATACTTAATACAATTCATTACATATAGATGGATAGATATTATTATTATTTTTTCTGAAATAAATTTATATTTTTTTTATACCTATATATAAAATTCCCAGAACACCCGGAATAAAATATTTAAGGCGGGAATCGAACCCGCAACTTCCACGTCGCAGGCGGACATTCGCCCGCCGCGGTCGTCAAAAGAACAACAACAGTAATTTTTGTTTTGTACATCCGCAAATTATTAAAATATTTGAAAGGAATTAATCACTGCTGTCATAAAACAGTCTATCAACTTCCACTCAGGCTAAGATTATATCTAACTATAATTATTTAAGTGCCTCAAAGCAATTAGTCACCTCACACTGTGCCTACAAAACAGTCGTAATGTTAACTATGTAATAACCTAGTCAACATGATAATAACATGTCTAACTGTTCATAATATCATTCTAGGGAAAGTCGCGACTTTCTTTCTATAGGATTGCAGATAGTTTGTGTCATAGGCACCTCGTGGGAACCGATACCACGGCAGAACATTCCGATAGGTAGGTATTGTTAAGAACAATGTTAAGTAGGTACTCACGAAGAAAGAAATTCAACGGATCTATGATTTTCCAATGAGTTTATAATCTCTCTGTCGTAAAAGTGCTTTGTTCGAGTAATACAAATTCAAAAATAAGACATTTTTTTTTCATATTTCAAATCTAACATTTTTAAATTACATGAATTGTGTACACTAGAATCAATTTATTGATAACGTTCCATATTTTTTTTTATTCAAATTCAAAAGAGTAACCGCCCGAACAGGGACTTGAACCCTGGACCCTTGGATTAAAAGTCCAATGCTCTACCGACTGAGCTATCCGGGCCTTGAAAAGTAGTGCGAAATTATCAAATACAGGCCAAACGCGTCCGCAGTTAAATGAGTCACCCCATTCAAGGCAAAAAAAGAGCCAAGTCAATGGCTGAATGCTAAAAAAACTATACATATTATTCTGTGACTAGACTAATATAACCATCGCATTTATAACATACCAATTGTGTAAATAGGGTCGTTTTTATTTCGGTCTTCAAGTGACTTAGTAGTAGAACATACTAGGTACTATGTTTAATCCGCTTTTTCACCCAAAAGTACGAGTAACTACTTACTTTAAAAGTAACAAAGATATTTATATATATTTACTTATATTATTGTACGATAAGCTAGGCACTTTTGCAAAGCATTTGATTTTTTATCTCATTGTAACTGTAAGTGAACAATTTGTTTTTTTATAAACGTTTTGCTCGTTATTTCATGTTAGAAATGGTTCTGTAATTTGATAGTTCATCTATTACAGAATTTAAATGATCAAAATCATTGAATATAAAAAAATAACTGCTTAAGTTTAATATAAAATTAAAATTATAAATTTTTGAAAATGTCATATAACTTAATTTATTTATAAAAACTAACGACTTTGGTACTTAAGTATAATGTGCCTATTGTAAAATAAATTTAGGATTATTATATAAAATACGTAATATGTAATCATTTATACATACGTTTCTATAAAAATGACATAATTAAGATATTAGTGACGCTTATTTTCCATATCCTACTTAATCTACATAAAAATGTCGATTTGGATTAAAATAACCCACTTATTTAACCTACTCCAAAATATTAAAATACAGGTAGAAATAATTGATAACGTATTTAATATAAATGATAATGACATCTAGATTATTTCTATTCTTGGTTTAGAGTCGTAAATATTCCGTAAAAAAATTGATCTCGTAAAGCGTATTAGTAGAGAAAAATAACTTTAAAAGGATTACACTATTCTAAAATGTTCTGTGTAAGATTTTGTAGATAAATCTTTATCATCTGTCTAACAAACATTAACTCCCTTCTTATCGCAAACGGAAATATACCCACATACCTGCTTTGCCTGTAATATGTATATTCTGTGGCAATGATGGGAATGAGTAAGATTTTTTATCATTTTTTGTAAACCTGTGATACTGAGTTGTTACTTGTTGGTATGGTACCTTTGGAGTATGTTTTTGTGCGTTCAATTCATGATTCGTTTCGGTTTTTTAAAAACAGTCTATTGTACGTAGTACTCACTGTTTTGATTTTGAGGTTAAACAGGGCCTAGATACTTAAAAGTTCAAAATAACAAGAAATTAATGAATCAATGGTTTTCAAAATTATGGATTCCCTAACAATTAATTACCAAGACCAATTTCAACGAAACAGAGTATGGTAGTTATAGTCCATTCACAGAAAGTTGGTCGTATTTGACAACTCGCTCTTCATTTTACCAGTTTGATCTTTTCATTTGCTCGTGTTATGTCATTTTCGATCTTGAACTTGATATAAGTGACGTAGAAAATCACACCTCTCACTTACGAGTAGGTCAACTTTTATAGTTCTCTGAACTCGTGCCTTCAGTAGGTCAAACTCTTAATTCGTTGCAAAAATGGTGAGATTGATAAATGTGCTTAGCTACCGAAAGAACTACCTGTGTTCTTTAGTACTTTGATTGTTTTACCACGACAGTGGTTATATCTATCTACATTATTATGTCACTTAACAAGGAGCCTACTAAGTAAGTGCAAAGTTACGAAGACATACCATCAGCCAACTAATGAGAACCATCAATTTATTTAACTATAGCAATGTATCTCAGAATCATGTTATAAGTAGGATACTTACTATCCGCGTATCTCTCATGGATGGTCCGTTGCACGCATTGTGAGGGTACCGGGGGCTCCAAGATACGACCATTGGGGAACTGCGCGTTCGCCACTGCCATCAACGCCACCAGAGCTATGCTGAACTGTTTCATGTTCTGCAAGGAGTAAAAAGATGTGACACTGGTAACATTTCCAATCTTTCATTTTTCTTTGAATAAGCTCATTTGACAGCTCTAAAAATGTTGCCATCTTATTTTTATAATGCTATTCAAATTAGATTAGTTTAGAAATATACAACTACTGAATAGGTATATTCAATCAACGCTGCATACTGACTGGCAACTTTCGAAGTTTTTTTAGTACCGAATGTGTTCCAAAACAGGATATTTTTGATACTATCTTTTGACGATAGATAAAAATATTGATATCGAAAGTTAAGCATGTTCAAACTTCTTATAAATACATCATATAGTTATGTATTATAATAAAGCTTTATATCATGAAGGAAAGTGTTCGTAATAGCGGATGAAGTCATCTTAACGTCATGCCCTGAGGAAAGTGGGCTGCGATTACGAGGTCTGGAGCGCACCTTGGCCTTTGGAACCCACTTTCACTTCAGTTTTCCCAATCTCGGAATACCACAACAAACATTAAGTGGGATTAATTTCAGATGTCATGTTGTAAACCCCAAAGTTTATAAATTATGAACATACACAACGTAATTAATATAGATAGCAGGAAACCAGTCATATCAGACAATAATCTTTATTTAGAATAAAGACTGATGTAGGTAGAATATTTTTACGATCTTAACCTCCTGTTCTAGGTATGTTTTATATATTTTGCATAGGTCATGAACTCATCTAAATACTCGCATCACGAGTTCGAAATTTTTTGGCACAATTTTGCTTATTTCACGGCACACTCTTTAAGTACATTATTGTTTCTTTTTATTTAATATCCTGCTTATTGTCATTTTGTTTATAGAACAATAAAGCTGATGTGCGTATTGATTTGTTTATCTGGTTATGAAATACTTTTATAAATCCTTAAAATTAAATTAGAAAAAATCTTGGTTCGTAGAGAGCTGACGTAGCTACTTAGCGCAGGAATGTTAATTGTCAGAATTCGGTGTGTTCCATGTTCCATAGTGTATGTTTACAAACATTGACTTTCCTTGGATCCCTATCTCCCGGACCGGTCCCAATGAATAGAAAGTAACCTTGCACGACACAAAGAAGTTCGTTCATCCCGTTGAGGTCAAATAGACCCCATGTTAATAATAAAATATTGGTAGAATCCATCATCTAATCAAACCGGTTTTATAGTCTTATTTGAATAAAAAACCGCGTATTATAAGCAATAATAGAAGTTTATTGTGCGTTACCTACTGCGTTAAAAATATTATGGGTTTTGCAGGCGACTAAAAGACAATTCACGTACCTACTGTTTGGATTAATACAATATGGGGAAGTGAAAGTTGATGTAGCTAACAATTTAAGTTGGTTGATAGAATTATAAAGATACCTACTACCAAACATCAGATAAAACTTGTTATCTTTTTAACAGTAAATAATTTTTTCGTTATTTATTAACCACTAAAATAAATTAAACACAACTCCAAAGTACGTAGGTACACTAAAATTAGTTAACCGTTAAAATTCATTTATTATGTAAGTACTTACTTTTAACTATTTAAATAAAATATATGTATTTAAAAATAAATTATTTAATAGATATCAATTACATTCCCTACTATCTTTTTTTTAAAAGTAGGTGTTTAATTTCTAAATTGATAATTAATTAATTGCATCACAAAAGTTTCTTTAAATTTAAGGATATTGCTTGCGTAAAAATTAAATCATTCCCAAAATAAAAAAAAAAAAAAACTTACTGTGTGATGTGTATGTCCCGTGGGTCCGTCACAAACTGATGCGTGCGCGCAGACGCTGCGGTTTTATATGGAGGAAGTTTAGCGTTGTACGGATCGCACTCCCAAGCTTCAAACTTCGCAGGGTGGCAGTGAATTCCAGAGATAAGAAGCCGAAGTATGCATAAATTGTAGTACAATGAAGTCACTGCATGTTGGCAGTTAGCAGTTATGTACTTTCTTTTGTTTTTAGCTTTCTCTTGTTTTTTGACAGCTTATGCATGTAGGCATCCGCAATAAATTATCTTATCATCATTATCACCGTGTACTAATGAAATCACTAATCATTTGATAACTAAAAAGCTACAATGGGAATAATGGGATTCAAACCTACGAATAATGTCAATAATAGTAGAGTCACGTAAATGCCTCTACACAGAGGTATAATATTCAGATTTTAAGTGGTATTGCTTTTAAAATACTTTTTTGAATTAAAAGACTTATCAAACTTTCAAACAGGTACGAATATTCGTATTTGTAGATTCGATTATTCTCTAATACAATTATACTTTTGCTAGCAGTTTAAATCCTTCCTACTAATATTATAAACGCGAGAGTTTGTATGGATGGATGTATGTTGGTTACTCTTTCACGCAACAACTGCTGAATAGATTTTTATGAAACTTTGCAATACCTAATATAGCTAGCAATACATCAAAATGAGGCATAGGCTATAATTTATAAAGATATTCTGTGATTTATCCAAAATATAACGTTAGTAAGGCGAAGTCATGAACATCAGCTAGTTAAAGTCCCTGAAATTATAATATTAATCGATGTCTGAAATCTTCGATCAATTCGTTAACAATGTTTTATTTTTTTAAATCATTCGAGTCGATTAACTCATAAAATTAAATAGATTTAAGAAAAAACTTAGTAGGTATGAGGTAATTGTGTTTTATAAATCATGGGTAAGGTTCGGTTCATGATATTTCTCTCTTGGTTTCACTGTCGTGGTTTCGGATGCTGCCAAAATATGTTAAAATATATAGTTTATTTATAATGGCACTTTAGGGTTATAGTTTACACTTGCCTGTGGCGAATTCGGCCATAGAATATGGAATTCTTTGTTTGCTAAATATTATTACCAACCTATTTATATGATTACCTACTTAATAATTAGTTAACTCATCTACCTAAACGTACCTACCATAATTAGGTAAGTAGTTATTTGTTTATATAACCGAGATGGAAAAGGTATCCTGGACGTATAATTTTAAAGTTTTAGTACAATTAGGTAGGTAACCTGTTCACATGTTTTATTTCAGTAGATAAATAAGATAACCAGTTTGAGAAAAAAATATATAGCTGTTACATAAAGCAGTGACCTCTTAATAGCTACTTAAAAACCAAAATAGGCATATAAATGTTAGGGCATAACAGTAACATATTCAAACGGTAGGTACCTATCTGCGATATAGGTAGGTACATACTTAAATACAATGTTAGTGCCAAACAGGGACTTAGGATTAGGACTGGTACTCAGGTACCAGTGAGATAGCTTTATTTATTTATTTTAAAATGACAAGTCTGATCGCCACCGGCTCTCCCTTTAGCTAAAACAACGGAAAAACCCGATAAAAAACTCAACTATTATGTATATATTGTGAGTATAACGGCAAAATAGTATCACGTAAATTATAATATTTCTGAGAATTTAGTAAGATTGCCTCTACGACTCTACATCGTGACGGATCTAGGAAAAAATATGTTGCGAGTGTTTTGTTTGAGCAGCGCCGAAAATTTTGCCCAAATGTCGTCAAATTGTTAACCTAGTTTGGTACCTAGGTACCACATCACATAAATAAATTTTTAAGTAGTACCTATGTACTTTAACTAATTAAACACAAGTAAATATTAGCACCTAATTAAACCTTCAAGGTGAATGAATTAGCTTGTTTAGCCATTTTAATTAATATTTTATTGGCGTATTAAATGCTTATTCAAATATTATTCTAAATCAATTGAGCATACACGTACACTTAGGTAGTACCTAGGTGAGTACTTACTTTTTTTTCATGTTTATGTACTTACCTACCTACTATTGTGTTACCTATTAAAGATAATCTGCTAATATTAGTTTTGCAGTTAGCCAAACCAATTCCTCTGTATGGGTGGACCATGAAGTATAGTAAGTAGCACATCTACTCAATTATTGTAAGAGCTACGAGGAGGCTTCGTGGTGACAGTCTGGTGATGGTGACGAGATGTTAGTAACATCACGTCATAGAATAGTATCATCATGTTACTATTCTATGATGGTACCTACGGCGGCGGTTACGGTCCGGGGCGGATTGACCGGTCATGGACTCCTATTATCTATTGCTAAAATTCCTAGATAATAATAATATATCTAAGATTTTCGAGAGTGAAACTCGTTTCAACATCTGACTTGTTTTTATTCGACTTGGTTGGGAGGAACAGTTTAGTAGGATTTAGTTGGATGTTCCGCTACGGATGTGAGAGATTAAATAAATAAAATATGTAAGAGGATGGAAAGGAGTGGGCCAGCAACATACTCTCGAGCCGAGAGTCGTCTCTCGGATAGCCATACAAAAATGTATGGACATCCGAGAGACGACTGTCGGCTCGAGAGTAGGGAGTTTTAAAATACAAGCTCGACTACCCCTCTGAAGCCATGCCATGCCAAGCCATATATATGTCATTGTCACGTTACGGAACGTCAACGTCATTTATAATAGCTGTCATTGTATTGTTCAGTTTTAGGCATGGGCGTTTTTAGATTTTTTCACAAACCGATACAAACCCGATTTCAGATTTTGAAATCGATTTCAAAAACCGTTTTTAGAAATCGTTTTCAGTAGCGAATATCGGAGCGTAGTGAATTAGACCCTATCGCCTCGTTTTTAGTTTTCAATGCGCAATTCACAAAACCGTCAAAAATCCATTAAGATCGCTTCATCTCTTTTGCCCTTTCGACGGATCACTAAGTTAGAAAGAAAAGGAAATAAAATTCGCTGTCTTATTCTAACTAAGTAGTCGTACGGTAGAGTGATAGAGAACGAATGAAATTCAAAACCATCAAAAACTAAAAACTTTCCAACACGATGCTACAACAAAATACAGTTGTAGCATCGACACGATAAGAAGAAGAAGACTAAAAACTTTAGATAGATTTCGTTTGCAGTTTGGTTTGCAAACTAAACTCACGGTTCGGTTTCGTTCGGATTAGATCGTTTGCGGTATCGTGGTTTGCGTTTTCTAAAATCGCATCGATATTCTCTTATTGGAATATCGATGCGATACGATTTCTGACTGCAATCCGATTTCAGTTTCGTTTTGATATATCTGTCTCATGCCTATTCAGTTTCATTCTTCAATTATTATCTCTACATTCGATTTTATCAATGAAATGAATTTATTTTGATTTGAAGAAAACTATAATAATAAGGTGTCTTTAATTTATTAACTTCAAAATGTTCTGCTGTCTAAGAAGCTGTATGAATGGATTTACACTTACGCCAAGTGTACCCATACGACTAAAAGAGAATCCAGTTCAACTAGACACACTGCATATGGGTCAGTATTTGTTTACAATATTACCAGAATACTACTGGTGAAATCGATAGAAACATGTTCGATTTTTGATTTCAATAAACTTTATTCTTGTTCAAATATATTTAATACGATGGTTGTAATCGAAGCTAGCAGATCTTGAACATTTGCGTGGGATGTTGTTGCTGAATCTACTGCATACATTTCCTAAGATAGATAAATATTTATTTGGCCTAACCCTTTTCCACAATCTATCACTAGATCTAAATCATATCTTTATAAATTGTGTGAACACTCAGCAATAAATGTCTCATTTCAATCACTAGTGACTTGTAATAGCTAATACATTTGTATAAATGTGTGTGAAGTGCTAAGTAGTTTAGTTTGTTGTAATAGCACTCAACAAAAACACTGAGCCTAGTAACTGAATCTATATAATATTTGAAACTATCATGGTTTTGAACATAGTTTTCATTATAAACGGGATATTTACCATGATTTGTGAGTTTGATTATTTCCCGATATTTCGGTACAGTTGCATGCGCCATGATCACAGGTCGAACCGTTTATAATGATAACTGAATCTAATTCAAATAAAATAAATTATCATTTGGAGGTGAAATGTGTGTACTTGTTTAAATACCAAGTCTATTTTTACCAGTGATAATAGTATTTATCTCAGTATCTAAAAATCTCATTATTGTTTCCAGGTCATGAAATGGTCATAATCAAAGGAGGCCAGCGAGTGTGTGGATCAGGCTGTGCACTCGGCAATGCCCCGTTAGTACAGAACAAATCCTACTTCGAAGTTAAACTGCAGCAAGGCGGAGTGTGGGCGGTTGGTGTTGCCACTCGAGAGACAGATCTGAATAGAGTACATGGTAACATTATTTTTTAATACTATTACTAAATACTCTTGTTTTGTGCATATTGTTAGATTTTATTATGTTCATGAAAAAAATATGAATCACTTTTAACAATCCTTCTACTATGAATAAACAATAACATGCAGCAAACACTAGTAAAGTCATAAATTGTTTTCAGACTACAATACCTACTCTTGTAAGAGAACCAAATATTGTGTATAGTCCAATTTAGACAGATGCATCATCATCAATAGCCAAAACCAATTTTATTTCATATCATTTCATATCACATCAATATCATCATATTGGCGCTTTGTACCTAATTGCAGGCAAAAGAGCACAAAACCTTGAAATAAACTTTGCATTCCAGTGAGACAGCATAGGTTGAAAAGAGAAATAGACTATCATCTTCCAAATACTCGAACATCTGCAGACTAATTAATAGATGTATCCTAAACAGTTAGTCCTCTGTTTAGGACCTATACATCTTAAAGGACTTTCAGAGTAGTCTAATATATTATGTTACATTTAAAATTGCAAAGTTTTCTTACTCACCACTTAATATGCTTGAAACACATTGTCAAGTCAAGGCCTTACTATCCTTAAAATGACAGGAGCCATGTATGGTCAAGTATACAGGTGTTCAAATTATTTTTAGTAACCAATCTGCCTGCAAAATTGTTTAGGTTTCATTGGCTAGCAAAAGACACTTAGGTAGAATATATCAGTGGTTTTTTTTATAGGTTATACCTACAAACAAGCAGACCGCCAAAGTACAAAGTACTTCTTCTTTTTAAAGCACTTCATTCCTACAATTACATAAAAAAAACTATATACTATTCATTCAAAAACCAGTTGATTTGAAATTTAAATAAAAATTCCCCTCAAGTAGTTAAAAAAAACAATTTGTATAAGATAATGATGGCTAGATATTCTAATAGAGGAGCGCCCTGTATATACAAGCTCACATACTAACCTTCAGAAAAATTTGCATTGTTTGTGAATTGAATTGCAAAAATGTTTACTTACTACACTCACGGTCAATGTAATGCAAGTTATGAAAATGGGCTATGAGTAATGTTATGTCAATTGCACGCTGACAATGAAAATAAACATAACACTAGGTCAATGGTAATTATTTTGTTACTAAGTCCATCTACAACTCTGATCTCATTTGTTTTTTTCACAACATACACTTGTTGATTTTTATGAATACAAACTTATTTTTTTTACATTTTATCTTGGTTCCCTAGTTGCCACGTGACTGAGGATCTACCATTTTTATTTTCACACTTTCTAATAAAAGTAGGATAGTGGTGTGAAATAAATAAAAACGTTATTGGAGTATTTTCCAGCTATTTGTATGCTAAGATGGGTGGTCCTTCTTAAGCTTGAACAAGATAAGGATAAGAATTAGTTAGAAACTCTATCTTGTAAGCCTAGCTTAAACTGACCAAATAAAATGTTCAAAGATTAATTTATATTCTGCAATAATATAATTCCAGGTGGTATGGACAAAGAGTCGTGGTGTCTCAACAGTGACGGTACAGTGCGACATTCCAACGAGGAACTCTACCATCTCTCTCAAGCACCCCGAGATTCTCCCACAGCCGAACTGCTCGTCTCCACAGAAACACAAGACAGAGAGAATGAGAAGCCGGAGAGTGACAAGGATAGCAAAGCTGTGATGCCCATGGAAGGAGATACTATAGGAGTGGCTTATGATCATGTTGAACTCAATTTCTTCCTGAACGGACAGAATATGGAGATCCCTATTCGGAATATTCGAGGGACCGTTTATCCTGCTTTATATGGTAAGCACCAAACAAATACGTACATTTTTTTTAATTAAATCGTTAATGTCTGAGGTTTTAGTATACGAATCTGAAAAACGCGCGCGTTTTGTAACAGTCAAAAGTATTTTTTTTATAACTTCATTTTTTGATGAATTATTAGAAAAAAAGGAGTTGAATCCATATGCTCCTGAGTTGTTAAAAAACTGTTAAAAAACAGGAGCCATTGTTTGGTTTTGTATCTAATCCTCATTGTGAGAATCGTATCTTGAGTAGCATTGCGAAGTATGACCACTCTGCGATGAAACTACTAGTATAATTACCTCCAGTTATCGCTACTGTAACGATACGATTACGATGATCACATGTTTTCGTGCTTAAACCTTTCGACAATCGCCGCTTTACGATAACGAAAACGAGCCACTGCAAGAGCTATGACGCGCAAATTCACGAATTTGATACATTTAACGTAAAAAATACGATTATTAGGATGTGGGTTTGTTTAGTAGGTAAACCTGGGGTGATTTATAGGTACATGTGTTTATATAAATTCTCTATTTTCAGTTGATGACGGTGCGATCCTAGACATTATTCTGGATAACTTCCTATACCCCACACCTTCAGGCTACGAGAAGATAATGGTGGAACAATCTCTTCTCTAACAGAGAGCTCGCTACTAAAGCGACAGATAATGGACAGTACAATGGACTTGATGTGTACAAAGTGTTACTTCTATAAATCATCTTAATTCATGTTTAAACACTCGCGACGGAGCATAAAACGCAAAGATTGGATTGCTTTGCAGTGTTGCTTTCAAGGTGTGAAATAATTATTCTAGAAACGACCCTTGCTACCTAAATGTAACGCTTGCATGCGTTTTTTCATGTATAATTTCTACTGGCAACACTATTGTTTTGTCTCGCTCACACTTTGCCACATTTACTTCATACGATACGCTCAGTACAGGTTCTATGTATATTCTCAGCCTAAATACATCCGTTGTTCTTCACTGATATAATATAGCCAGTAGGCACAGCTAGCATATTGTGTGGATCTATGTGTGCCTATTTAATGTATAAAATACTAGCTGACCCGTGCCCACTTCGTTAGGCATAATTGAAGTTTTAGTAAGGATCCCTATTTTTTTTGAAAATATAATATAGCCTATGACACTCAGCAATAATGTGGCTTTCTCAATAGAAAGCCACATTATTGCTGAGTGTCATAGGCTATACTAATATTATAAAGAGGTTAAGTTTGTATATTTGTTCAATTGTAAGGGGTAATCTCGGGATCACCAATGTGAAAGAATTTTTAAAATCGGTTCAGTAGATCCCGAGATTACCCCTTACAATTGAACAAATATACAAACTTAACCTCTTTATAATATTAGTATAGATATGTTGTTTGGTTCTTAATGGCTATTAGATTGTATGGTACTCTGTGTATTTAGTATGTTCGACAGAGCTCGGTGTAAATGTTAGGATTTTATCATTAATGAAATAGAGATTACTTTAATCCTCAGTTAAAAGTATTTAAAAAACTAAATATATCATTAGATAATATCGACACGTTTTAGGTAGATATGTAAATGAACGTACATGACAAGTTAGCAAAACTTTCCTGTCTTATTTATTTTAATAAATGTAAACACACTTGGAATTACATTAAGTAAGCACTATTTAATTGTGTAAATTTTGATAAAAATATCATATTGGATTATGCCTTAGTAATTAGTTTTTGTCATGTAAGCACCATTGTTCTGTTTGTTTTCCAAATAAAATAAAATAAATAAATTAAATTAAATCCACAATAATGGTGTATTTTGTATTATTATGTGATATGTCATTTATCACATAATAATACAAAATACACCATTATTGTGGATGTATGGTCATATGAAGAGCAATAAAATCACATTCCAAACATAGGAACAACACAGCGATCCATAATGTTTTGTTCTAATTCCTGCTATAATGTCCATGCTAAGTCATTGTTTTCGAAGCACGCTTATAAACTATAATATGTGTACTCTGTAGCTCTACCATGAGTTTTTACTATACTATATTTACTATACTAGCTAGCGTCTGTAGTTAAAAAAATGTATGAAGATTTGTACAGTGTCTCTAGCGGATAGTTGGGTACTAAAATTCGTAATACTAATATTGACGTAACTACTGTAGTAAAGTCAACCGATTTTACTGTGACAACTCATGGTACTGCAATTATTTGTTCTGCCTCAGTGACGTAATGTATAAATATATCACGAATAAATGACAATCGTAAACGTATCGAAACAGTGACGTACTTGAGATACACTGCGCGTCGACATCAGCTTTACTGTCGAACGTTGCAGCGTTAGCGCGCAGTGTGTCTTAAATACGTCTATGACGATATATTTAGCACTTATTTTGAAGACCAGTGTTTATATTGTAAAATAAATGAATAACTTATAATTATAATGGTATTGCTAGTAATGTTTAAACAGATAGATTAGAATTTTTGTAACATGGCAATAAAATATAAATTCGATTCCACATTTTATTTAAATTTTAACTAAATGTACTTTTAATATCAATTCCAAATAGTTAAGTAATGGACATAAAAATTGATCTCTAATATAATAAGATGTGGATATTTTTGTGTAAAGTATGAAAGGATATGACATAATAGCTTGTTTAATAAATTATATCAAATGGCAAACAATATCTTTGTGTTGAAATTTCATATATTTAACTACCGTCAAAAAAATTTTATGTTCTGGTTTTTTATGTTCACCGATTAGGTACTTGAAGAAACTACAAATTTGAAAAACATTTTTTGTTTTAAATTGGGTTACCTAACTATACCTTGGTGGTCCTATAAACTTAATCAAGATCTGACCATATAATTTTGAATTATCCTTTATTTACGGCCGATTTCTGGAAACCCAAATCACTATTGATCCGAGTTTGACAAATAGTAATTATTTGTTTTTTTCGTTAATCATCGCTCGAAACCGGCCGTTAGAGTACATAATATTACTTATCAATCGGTTTTTTTTAAAATTACTCTAGTTGAATAAATCGTGTAATCTCCTTGCGGGTGACATTTCCCGCTAATATATTGCACGCACGTTATTTTCAATGACTAACGTTAAGTAAATACGAGTATATTCAATTTATTTACACACAATATTCCAGAGAAATGGTCCGAGAGGAAGGAGTATAAGTCATTTGAATCATATGGACAGGCATGAGGCTTAGTATGAGAAAAACAGCTATTTACGCTCGCAAAGATTTACACAGGGTGATTTTTTGAAAAGGGCGGGGACATAATTTTAACTTTCTCATTCTGCAAATAAATGATTTGATGCCAATTTCGAAATCACGAGAGTTAGAGAAATGTCGTGAACCACGTTCTCGATTTATAATAAATACTAATATTGCATACTTCGTTTATTAAGGAGGAAATAAATATCAGATATAAAAAAAAAAAAAAAACCTTCAAATTCAGCAAGAATCATCAAAATTGATTTATCAAGAAAAAGTTTAAAAATTCTTGATTTACCGGATATATAATTTTTATAATGATACATTTTTTGTTTTATCGAAAAGATAATTCCCCGAGAAATTCCCGATGATCAGCTTAAAAGTCCTATCAGCTTTATATCAATAGGCACATTTATGATCGCTTATAACTCGTACTACGCTCTTAGCTAACCAATGGCCGAGGGCCGACTATCGTGTTCACGGCCCATCGCGCATTGCACTCGTTGAGAGCTTATGCTCCTATGAGCAGCACACGCTCTTATCAGAATATCGCAAAGATTTATAGAATACAGGACAATGGCAGGACTTTTTAAATCATCTTTAAAGATCATAATACAAAACTAGCAAAGAAGTTTCTCTATAGAGATAGGTAGATAGATAGAAAATACTTCACAATTTAAATAAACATGTAAAAAATTAACTAAAACTAGAGTATGAGTTATGGGCGGCCTTATCGCTAAACAGCGATCTCTACCAGACAACCTAGTATAGACAGGATGGATAAACCTTCATACTCTAACGTGAACCTATATTTTTTTTTCGATTGATTTTGCTAATCTGTAAATCTGTAGTAGGTATGGTTTGTGAGTGGGCTAACGTGTTTTTGCATCATCTATTTTTGCTGAATAGCAGCTTTTGTTCCATTCTATCTGACACCTCGACATCTGACTGACAAATAAATGAAAGGCGGATATTGGACGCTCCAAAATAATTGTATAAAACGATCAAAAAGATAAAATCAGGTTATACTCAATCTCTGTCCATATCTGTGAAGACGGTTCTATGTGAGCTTTTCCCAAGCAGATTAATACGTAATTATTACAGATCAATATTAAGTAAGTAAACTCATTATTTTCAGGATAAAATGAACGATAAAATCGGGTTATACTCATTCTCTGTCCATATCACTGAAGACGGTTGTATGTGGGCTTTTCCCATGCAGATTTAATATAGGTAATTATTACAGATCAATTCATTGTTTTAAGGATAAAATCGATGTTATGAAGTCAGCCTACTCAAGTGTGGAGTTATATTTTCAGTTGAAACTTTTCATCAAAGCGACGGTAAAATTAATATTTTCTATAGTATCACGATCGCTGTCGAGTATCAATTAATATTCATTAGAAAACTAATTTCATTTTGCACGGAAAATGTGAAAACACGGAGCATAGAAGAAAATAGGTCGCTACAAAACGCAGAGAATGCTACGACGCTACGCTTTATTATAAAGAAATAGTTCTACGAAACGTAGACAGTGCTACGATGCTACGTAGAGCTTATTAATCAGCTGATAAAAGTGTCAATTCTTTTTCAGCTCGGCTTCAAATCAAATCATGTAGGTAAGTATTACTTTTAATAGAAATAAAAGACAGTCTACAAGGATAATCCGCTTCTAGGAAACTGTAAGTAGGTACCTACTTTTCTCAATTTTCTTCGTATACCTGGTTGTGCGGTATCTAGTTAGGCTGTGATACATAATGTGTTGAGTGTACGAGTTAGCTCGATGTATTAATCAGATCACAGCATGTCCCAGATGTGCAGTGGCGCGTGCCAGCCCTGCATAGTATTGAATTATCTGTGCATCTCTACCCCTTCAGCGTGCTTGGGCATTCGAGATGATACTATTTATACCCAGTTAAAGTA
This sequence comes from Ecliptopera silaceata, assembly GCA_932527185.1. NCBI lineage: Eukaryota > Metazoa > Arthropoda > Insecta > Lepidoptera > Geometridae > Ecliptopera > Ecliptopera silaceata. The sequence goes on along the minus strand of OW052193.1, from coordinate 4,393,681 downwards.
TACTAGTATATCTAATACGATTATGTACACAAAAACCTAATTTTTTTTTTATAAAAAATACTTTAAACACATTTTTAGAGATTACTAACCTTTGAAGTACCTATTGTCTATCAAGAAAAAAAAATCATCAAAATCAGTTCACAATCGCGTAACGTATAAAAAAACAAACATACCTACTGTTGAATTGAGAATCTCTTTAGGGTACCTAAACGGTAAAACGGAACCCTTGGATGGTTTTTTTTGAAGCGGTTGAAAATAAATTGCGCTCTTCCACCTCTATCCATTTTATCCACTAAAATTCTCATTATTTATTTAATATTGACATTGTTTTAACAACATTGGCGGTACAAAGAGTTTAGTGAAAGACACGGCCACATAGTCGTCGCTTAATTAGTCGTGCGAGCGTGATTAGACTCATCCTGTCAAAGTCAAAATTTCTTTATTCAGTAAAATCACAAGGATCATTTAGAATCGTCTTACATACTAGGTGATTCTAGGTGCCAGTTCCACGCGACCTGTTATTAAAGTAAGGAAGGTTTTTCATGTGAAAAACTTTCTCAAAGATATTATCATTCAGTTTCACCCAATAAAACCGCCGAATACTGATGCAGTGTGGATAAAACAGTCTACATTCATGAACCAACAATCGACCCTTTGATATTCGAATCTCCCCGGTTCATGAATGTGAATCGTGAATCCTAACGATGTTGTTTGTCGGCTCGAGCGTTCACTCGATAAGTGGTTTTGTTTTTGTCGCGTGGACATCGCTTTGTAACGATTTTGTGTCGATTTACACTTAGGCAAGTTACACTACGCGGCAAAGATGATCGCCTTACCTCAGTTTAACTTTATCGGTCTTGGCGGACTATAATAAATATTAGTGGACATTTCACACATCACACAAGTTCCAAACTAAGCAAAGTTTGTAATATGAGAACTAGATTACTGATAGAATACCTAGATACATTTGTTTTGTTAATACATAAGTACCTACATAGAATACTTTCAACTTTCCATCCAACTGGGATGGATCTTTTGTGTAAAGAGACCTAGATGTAAAAGACCCAATACAGGCAAAGGCAGCTAGTACCTAGTAGGTAATAACAAGCTGTCTATGATGATGATGAGGTACCTATTGTAATGGTTAAAATAACAGCTTACAACGATCCGTGATAAATGTAACAGACATGCGGAAAATTGGAAAAGCGTCTGCTAACGGCCACGGCGGCGGTCAGTTGCAGTCCGCCTAGAGCTTAAAACAAAATAAACTCTTGAATTCAATTTAAAATTTATATTTACGAGAAATAAATCTTTTTATCTTTGCATGACGGTTTTATGATGCCGCTAAACATCAGGTGGGCCCATTTGCTTGTTCCATTACTTTCTCTCATTTTTTTTCCCTCACCTATCTCGTCCCACTGCTGGGCAAAGGTCTCCCCCAAATCCTTCCACTTATCCCTGCTTTCGTCCACCAATCCCTCTCGAAAGCATCGAGGTCGTCCCGCCATCGCCTCTTTGGTCGGCCTCTACGCCGCCTTCCGTCTTCAGATTACTTTCTCTCAATATTGAAAGTTAATCCATATAACGTTAATAAGTTCATATTCTTGATATTTTATTCTGCCAATTGCATAGCAAATTAATTTATAAGTACATATATCAATGGCCATTTAGATAAAATAGTAATATTTATCTTATCAATTGGCACAGTAGCAACTTGTTTATCGCGAAAACTTTGTATTGTATCAAGTTGCCCTACAGAGATCATCAACAATATCATTTGCCTTACTGAGCATGCCTGGTCCCTTACGTAAATTTGCTCGTTCTTTGAAAGTTTTGTATACACGTCTCAAGAATTAAAAAAAGTAATGATTGGCAATGATGTACTTAGCTACACATATTTTTGGGCTACGTACATTTTTAAGGCGAGAGGTAGTAGATACCTACTTATATTTTTTGCAGGATATAAATTATAGGTAAGAGGTCGTATCATAGCCTCTCAAAACCTGGTTTTAAATAACCTTCAGTTTCTATAAAAACTAATCGGTATAATTGGTGTAAACGTACTTGCTCAGTATCAGTAACAACATATGCAATAAATATTTTTTGTAGTCCAATCATTCTGCTAAAAATTTCCGATTCATTGTTTTTCATCTCTTACATAAACAAAAATTTCTGTTCTATTATTATTTTCATAAAATATGTATGATAAAATCAAATTATTATAAAGTTACAAGATACGCGCTGATAGGACGACTCAAGTGTCAGTCATATTTGAAATGTGGTGTGAGGTGGTGCTCATTACTGTAGTGTCCGTGACCCTGGTGGCCGGACAGAGTGGTCAGGATAATGTGAGGTCACGACTTGTGAATATAGAGCAAGGACCCGTACGAGGTAATCTGGACCCAGACACTAGTATCTTCATATTTTCTAGTATACCTTACGCCACTGCACCCACTGGATCGCGAAGGTTTCAGGTAGGTACCACAGCTAGCCAACCTACCTAAATACTTATGCACTACTAATAAAAAAAAACTTTTCTTGTATTACTTAGAATATGAAATGCTACTATGAATGTGGATGGATGTAGAAGTAGAGGGAGGCCAAAGAAAAGATGGATGGACTGTGTGAATGATGATATGTGTAAGAAAGGTGTGAGCATTGAGATGACGTCTGATAGAGGAGAGTGGAAGAAGAGGACGTGTTGTACCGACCCCACATAATGTGGGACAAGGGTAGGAAGATGATCATGATGATGATGATGAAATGCTACTATGACTAAAAATGCATAGTCATTTTTGCTTTGCACTTCTAGCCATTTGTGTAAGAGTTTTTGATGATTTCAGGGACCACTCCCACCACCACAATGGACCGAGCCATTAGGAACAGACAAACATATAGTGTGCCCACAAGTTGACTCATTTTTTATGAATAACAAAGTTAGACAAGAGGACTGTTTGATTGCGAATGTTTATGTACCAGATATCGAAGAAAAAAATCTTCCAGTCATTGTTTATGTCCACGGAGGAGGTTTCCAAATAGGGTATGGAGACATGGTGCCACCAAAGAATTTCATAATAAATAAAAAGCTCATAGCTGTGACGTTTAACTATCGCCTAGGAATTAACGGCTTTCTATGTTTGGGTACACCTGGTGTTCCAGGCAATGCCGGTATGAAGGACCAGTTGGCTCTGTTACGCTGGGTTAAAAAGAACATAGCAAGTTTTGGAGGAAACCCCAATGATGTGACTCTAGCAGGCGGTAGCGCTGGATCTGTTTCTGTAGATCTTCTTATGATATCTAAAACAACAGAAGGACTGTTCAACAAGGTTATACCGGAGAGTGGAACCAGCACAGGAGTTATTGCAATGCAGATCGATCCTATCGATAATGCTAAGAACAAAGCCCGATCGTTGGGATTTGAAGATGTCGACGATATTTATGCTCTAGAAAAGTTTTTCAAAAGTGTACCATTAGATGATTTATTTAAGCAACCGTTTGACTTTCAGGTCATAAATACTAATTCCACTTATGGTTTCGTGCCATGTGTGGAACGAGCGACTGGTGAAGAAGTATTTATAGACGACGCCCCTGTTAATATTATAAAAAGAGGAGATTACAAAAAAGTCCCTATGCTTTTTGGACTAGCAAATATGGAAGGTTTTATACACATTGGCTATTTTAATGCTTGGAAACCCAAACTAAACGAGAAGTTTTCAGAGTTTCTGCCGGCTGATTTGCAATTTGATAGTGATGATGAAAAAGAACAAGTGTCTAAAGTTATTAAGAAATATTATTTTGGAAATGGGAATATAACTGAAGAAAATATTCTACAATTCGTCGATTATTTCACAGATGTTTTGTTCGCCTACTCTACATTAAGAACCGTGAACTTACTTGTAGAGTCTGGTCATGACCAACTATATCTGTACGAGTTTTCGTTTACCGATGAAGATACTCCAGTTGTCCCTCATACTAATGTGAGAGGTGCTAACCACTGTGCCCAAACAATTACCGTGCTTGACGCTAGACAGATGTTGAACCCATTGGATGTGCATGTCACGGAAGAATACAAAAATATACGAGACGTGGTTCAAGAAATGTGGTACAACTTTATTCAGACTGGGTGAGTATTTCTGTGTTTCCAAATCTAGAGACTTACATTGCACAGATCATCAGTTACCTACATATTTGCTACAAATGTGACACAATCCTAAGCCATTACGCGAATCGCTGCAAGGTTGAATCAATCTTCTGTTTTCCTGCATGTTCGCCTCATACACACACATACACTCTATCAAAATCCTAGCTATTTCCACCATGAATTTCGCCAGTGACGTTAGATACTATTGCGTTATTGTTTCAGCAAGCCCGTGCCGGAAGGGTCGTCCCTGCCAGCATGGCCACCAGTAGGAGCAGACGGTTCTCCTCACATGTCCCTTGGAGTCGAAGTGCAGTTGAAGGGCAAACTGATAGAGCAGCGTCGTCAGTTTTGGGATGACATCTACTCTCAGTATTACAGAGCGCCTCAAGCTCCTGAGACCCCGACAAGGCCTCATTCAGAATTTTAAAAACAATACTCTTTATATTGTAAGCTAAGATAAGAACATGTAAGACTATTTTCTACTAATATTCGTTCGATTTGAAATATTTAACTGTGTTTGTTGGTAGCATTATTTTATCTTTACCTACCCTTCTAGCTATTAGGTATTTATTTATTTATTTATTTATTTTTATTTATAGTATTATTATTCCTTATTATTGTAAATATGTAAGTAAGGTAATATTAAGGAAATATTAACAGATACTTTGCAAATAGTAATTCGTTTATTTTCATTAAACAGGTTGATAAATTAATAATATTGACTTACACATGTAAAATAGTGTTCTTAGATTTATAACTAAGTACCTAATATAATAAATATAAGTAATATTTTAAAGTACTAGGTAAGATGATAGAAGAAATAACTAAAACTACCTAATAACAGAAAATATAAATTTTACAAAAAACCTATCTTATCTTGGTGCCCAAACTAGCATAATCAAAATTCACACTTATTAGTGGTTCGAAAAAATGACCAAAATTGTTCTCTTAAATATTTAAATAGAGCATGTGTAAGATAGATACTGGTAGGTATAAATCGATGAACTTCAATCCATTTATGCGTCTTTTATTATCTCTACATTCATGTTTTTAATCAATTAACTCTTATATCAGTGCGATAATGATATAGCTACTTAACTAATTTTGTACGAAAGACCGGCTGAGCCGAATAAATGACTCAGTTACAGCCAGCCATCATGTGGACGAGCACGTTATTGTGGTTGTGTGCGTGCGTGTCTGTCTTAGCGCAGAGCGATGAGCAGGAATCGAAGGTCGTGAAAACTGCGCATGGGTCAGTGCGAGGGTACAAGGATCCCACGCACGGCATTTTTGCCTTCCAGAGCATTCCATATGCAATGGCATTGACTGGAGAAAACCGGTACAGAGTAAGTCACCATGTTGATAACTTGTTAGATAGTAGACCTGCAAAGAAAAACAGTATTATAAATGTAAATAATGCTAACACTAACTAAATTATTTTGCAGTAGTAGGTTTACGTGTAGGTACAGTGCCAGATTAAGCAAACGCAGAGCCCGTAGCTAATTCTTTCAAAGAAGCCCTTGCTATATATGGCTTCTAGTATAAAGTGGTATGGTAAGATCTATATATATCTATAAGTTACAATTTTGTGGGTTAGGCTCTGACAAGTAGAAAAAAGATTTCCTGGCAATTCTTGACGTGGATTGTCTTAGTAGGAAAAGTTTCACGTTTTTATTACATCAAAACATTTTACAAACCACATTTTAATAAGCTTCACTCAAAAAATTACGCTCAGGCAGAGATGAGTGGGTTTAATTATGCGGGGCCCCCTTTCGCGCGGGGGGGTTAATTCGGCACTGTACGTGTGTCTCATTGGTGTAATAACATTAAACTCGTAAATTTACTAAAGGTCACAGAATAAATGAACTCACCGAATATAAAACAAATACTCATGCAGTTCTCTGAAAATAAAATAAGTATCTATAAAAATATTTGCATTTTCAGGCACCACTTCCGGCGCCTGTATGGTTGTTCACACTAGAAGCTGTTGACAAGGGGATTATATGCCCCCAAGCTCCATTCCCCATACCTGTTATGCCTCCTGGTAAAACTATTCAAGAGGATTGTCTCATCGCTAATGTATTCGTTCCCGACACAAACGAAAAAAAACTACCAGTAATGGTGTACGTGCATGGAGGGGCTTTTCAAGTAGGATTCGGCGATTGGATGACAGCGAAGAAACTAGTAGCTGAACACAACATAATAGTCGTCACTTTCAACTACCGCCTTGGCATCAATGGGTTCCTATGTCTCGGTACCGAGGCAATACCTGGCAATGCAGGTATGAAGGACCAAGTGGAACTTTTGCGCTGGGTCAAAAAGAATATCGCTAGCTTCGGCGGTAATCCCGATGATGTAACAATCGCTGGTGGTTCGGCAGGATCAGCATCTGTGGATCTTTTGATGCTCTCGAAATCAGCGCGGGGTCTGTTCACTAAGGTTATTCCTGAAAGTGGAGCCAATGTTGCAGCATTTACTATTCAATCTGATCCATTACAAACGGCAAAAAACTTTGCTAAAACTTTGAACTTCAATAGAGTGGATGATGTCTATGCTTTAGAACAGTTTTATAAGACAACCTCTCTCGATCAACTAAATGTAGACACCTTTTTTGATTGGCCTAACTCTACTTTTGGATTTTCACCATGTGTAGAGCGGGCTTCTCAAGGTTCCTTTTTGGATGAGTCACCAGTGAATATTTTAAGGAAAGGGAATTTCAAGCAAGTACCTATTTTATACGGTTTTGCAAACATGGAAGGTCTTCGGAGGATTGATTTCTTTGATACGTGGTCACTCAAAATGAATGAAAGGTTTTCAGATTTCTTGCCTGCAGATTTACAGTTTGAAAATGATGACCAAAAGGAAGCCGTAGCAAGAAAAGTCAAACAATTTTATTTTGGTGATAAGCCAATAAGCAAAGACAATGTTCTAGCATACGCTGATTACTTTACTGATGTATTTTTTGCATACCCCACGCTAAGATCGACCAAGCTGCAAGTAGAAAATGGTCACAATGAAATATATTTGTATGAATATTCATATACAGACGAGAATACTCCAGTAGTGCCACACACAAATGTACGTGGAGCAAATCACTGCGCTCAATCAAATGCTGTAATTGAAAAAAGCATTCCACACTTTTTTGATCTTAGTAACTCAACCGAAGAATTTAAGCAAATGGCTTCTACTATGAGGCAGATATGGGCTAACTTCATAAAGACCGGGTAAGTTCCAAGTGGACTGTTTTTTGTAATTTTTACATAAGTAGTTTTACAATCTCTTGAGCTGCTTTAGGTCGCTCGTTGTTGATCATCAATAGACTTGATTTGAAAAAATGTACAATAATATTCCGCCTTTATTGTAATATCCTGTCTACTCTTATATAGCCTGGACTTTTATGGCTGTAAAATAAAAAGATTGGTTTTCAGGAAGCCAGTACCGGAAGGATCTTCGCTGCCGGCGTGGCCCGCAGTGCGCGGCGACTGGGCCCCTCACATGTCGCTCGACACACCGCTCCAACTGCGAGGCTCCCTGCTGGAACAACGCGCGCGCTTCTGGGAAGACATCTACGCGAAGCACTACCGCGACCCTCTGCCTCCACCCACACCTCCAGCTAAGCATTCAGAGCTCTAAAATTACTCATCTAAATATTTTTTTTAATAAATTAATTAATAGTACATAATTAATGTGTTATTTCTTTACCTCTGTACTTTACATAATTTTAAAACTGATGTCTTACAAAAAGCTTCATATGTTGCCTTGTCATTGTTTGTAGTAGGTGCAACGGTTACGTAATCTGACTACACTTTTTGTGTTGCTTCGAACTTGTTCTTCGGCTCCGCTGATTGATAAAATATATAGGTCTGGGGGCCTATCCAGACCGCTGAAATGTTTTTGAGCTTTTATTTGATCAAATAACATTTCAGTTTTCTTCTTCGACTTTTATTGATATTTTGACTGTAAATTAACTTTGACAGAATTGTGACATGCCGAAGTTTGTTTTGGTTTCATTTTGCAGAATTCATGGATTCATACAAACACGAAAATTATATTGTTTTGTGACAATTTCAAAGTACTTTTAAAATTAAAACGCAATTAGCTGCGATTTCAATGCTGACCTGTGAATTTTTATAGGTTTTCAGGACTACCATCTACACATTTTCTGAAAAAAACCTAAGTAGGTATGGGCAAGATAACTTCAAAGTAATATCATCGCTTCATCCTTTTAGTTCTTACTTAACACTTGTTTTTAAATAGTCTAAGACAACAAGGAACATAAATGCCTAACTAGTTGTATGTAATCGTAGTTATAAATCCTATTAGTCTCATCATATTTAAAATATGTATGGCAAATTTATATAGAGACAACATAATTTCAGTACCTATCCTGAAATAAATTTTTGCTAAGATAAACCATCATTGAGATTAGTAGCATAAAGTTACATCTAAAATGTAGGTACAATAACATAAGATAAGAATATAGTACATCATCATCTTCCTACCCTTGTCCCACATTATGTGGGTCGGTACAACATGTCCTCTTCTTCCACTCACTTCTATCAGACGTCATCTCAATGTTCACACCTTTCTTACACGTCATCATTCACATTCACATAGTACATACCTACAAAACTTTCTTACCTATTATTTTGTTTCAGAATACTATGCAGATTACCATGAAGTTTCTACTTGTGTAGTAGACAGTATAAGACTATATAAAATTAATCTGCAAGTTGTAATTTGTAAAATGACTAGAATTCAAGGAATAAAACCATTTTGATTCTTTATTATTATTATATCTTATATATGTGGTAAAGAATGATTACATAGTTTATAATATGATATTAAAATCTGTACATAATCTAATTTTTTTTCCTTTATTTCATTAGACTTGAACAAGTATTCATGAACATTTGACAGTAAGTATTTGGTAGTAAGCTCTGCCTTCCATGCTGTGGGTTGTGGGTTCGATTCACACCCAGAGCAAATTTTAATGTTTGTGTGATGAATATAAATATTTTTTCTGAATCTGGGTGTTTCTATGAATGTGTTTACAAAAAAAATGTAAGTATGTAAGTATTCTATCAGCAATCTAGTTCCCATACATATAGAGCTTTGCTTAGTTTGGGACTAGAGTGTGAAGTGTGAATTGTCCAAAAATATTTATTTATTTCCCAAGGCATGCACTTGAACCAAACTAAACAAAACTTGTATGGGAAATAGATAGCTTGAATACTATTATAAGTAAGTATTCTAAAAATTAATACATATTAACACCCAAATGCAGAACACATATTTATGTTCACAAATAGTAATAAATAAATATTTTACCAATGACAAGTAATCACATAAATGTTTGTTTGTGGTGGGGATTGAACCCACCATCCTAGCATAGATGCCAGAACTAATGCCAATACTGAGCTGAGATATATATATTATTAAGTATATATTATTTTGTTTCAGAATATGCAAATTACCATGATGGTACTACTTCACTATCCTAATCTGTTTATGACTATTAAACTAATCTTTGTTTTCATTTGTGAAATAATATAGTAATTCAATAAAACCATGTTTCAGTATTATTTTATTAAAACATTTCTAAATAGATAGATAACTCTTTATTGTTCATCACACATAAATAAAAACAAAGAGCTTAAACAAGTAGTAATAGGCATCAGAATGGGTGGCCTTATCGCTGAGAGAGATCTCTTCCTGGCAACCGAAATTTGCTCGTGTCACATCCCAGATATACCTGAAATAAAATGAAGTGTATTGTAAATAGAGTTAATACGCATAGAGTTCAATACTAAAATATTTTACAGTCTTGAAATCTGAACATAAATCATTTTCTTTTATTTCATTACACTTAAACAAGTTAAAAAAATGTTTATGAACATTTCACAAAGCTTGTATGGCAACTAGAATACTCATATACTGTTTTATGAATAAATTCATAGATATGTAACATGTTGACACCCAAAAGCAGAACATACATTAATATTTACTAATAGTAATAAAAAAATGTTTTACCAATAAAGACTTATTGAACTTTTAAAAAATATTTATTCTTGGTGGGGATCGAACCCACAGAGAAGACAGAACTAGTACCAAATGAGCTGTGATGCCTATTGCAATGATTGATTTAGTTTGTTATAGGTATATTTATGAACCTATCAAGTGAAGTAATCAACTACCTGGACGATTAAATAGAATGATTCATGTCTTAGTCTTAAATTGTTGTGTTCTGATTTCTGATCTGCTAACCCATACTGGGCACCAGCATCTTGTGTGCATCTGAAACATGAATAAGTGGTGACCAAACATGTTAGAAACTCTGCAACAGATGTCCACCTCCGACGCGGAGGTTGTGGGTTCGATGACCGCCTTGAAATAAATGTTTGTACGATCTGCAAATATTTATTCCGGGTGCTCTGGTTATTTTATATGTAGGTAAAATAAAAAATACCTATCTATATAAGTAATGTATTGTATTAAGTATGTCAGTCTCCTAGTATTGAAAAACAGGACAAGCCCGACATACGTTTCATGTTTATGATTAGATTTGACATTAAAATCTTCCATAATTAGGTAGTACACTGATTTATTCACTTTTCAATAACATACTTGTTTGCGAAATGCGCAAATCCGGTGTAGGTTTGCCAAAGCTGAGGTTTTTATTCTCCGTGAAATACTTACAAAGATTTCACCATTTTCTCAATTATGTATGTATTAAAACTTTCACATACTCACATATTTGACGAGTCCAAGGCAGCCAGCAATATTATGATGGCACATAACAATATTATGATACAACAATCACGAAAGTTACAATGAAAATGCAAAATCTTTAGGATAAAAATAATAAATGTAAACAAACTATAGGGACGGAATATTCGATAAACTTCGATGCATCGAAATCGATATTTACAATGCGATACCTACATCGAATCGATCCGATGTTTTGAAATGCTTTTGATATACTCGAAATATCGATGTTTTTTCAGTTTTTAGTAGAAAAACATCAAGTCAATAATTATATCCAAATAATTTCATAAAAAATCCAGTTTGAACATTATAATTTTACTAATTTTTTTCCTATTTGATTATTTAAAAATGAAAAGTTTATTATTGGACTGACAATATAATAAAAATATTGTCTGTAAATATGTAAATATGTGTACTAAAAAAATGGCGGGCTTCAATGTTTACAAACAACGAATTGTGAATAACATTTGGTTTTGTGGACGAAATAAAATTGAAGTAGATTGTGTATTGTATAATTATATTATATTTATATACCAACTCATTACAATAAAATCTCATCTTTGTGTGAGCTCTTAAACTCAATTGGACGACATCGATGTTAGTTCTGATTTATCGAATCTAAAAAAACAACGATGATTTTTCAAAATGGACACCCCTAAAACGAACAAGTATGAAGACATGTTAGAGCGGTACAGAAATATGCGCCCGCGAAGCCCCGTTGCAAGTGCGAGCGAGATGCATGCGCCAGCTCGTTGACGTCATTTTTAACAGTTCAGTCATATCTAAAACATTTCAGTCATTATTTAAAACATTTCAGTCATATTTTGAACAGCTCAGCCACGTCAATCCACAAAAAATGCCTACAAAACTGACCTGCAACTGAAAGGATATTCCGTCACGCAAGTTTGCCCCTTCTGGATAGGGCCCCTGTTCGTCCGTCCGTTTGATGTTTGATTTGGTTTACAACTACCAAATCATAGAAGTACTTAAATATGGAACTGTAAAATCTTGACCGCCTACTATTTATTATACCTAATCAATAAGTTATTCATTATCTAAACAGAAACTACGAGTTCTTGTTTTTAATTTACTTAATAATGAATTGCCTTAGTAATAAGTATCTTGTCTGTTATTGAATACAATATCCAGCTCATCCAAGATAGGCAAAACATAAGATACCATATAAATTATCAAATCAATATCAAGCTTTTTCACGAGAGTGAAGTACCTATGGGTCTTTTCGAGTGTTGTGTTTGTTCCTTTTAATTTCTTATTGGTAACTTAACTTTCAAAACTCTGTTCTGAGCTCATATTATGATTGTTTATACTGGTATGTTTTTATTCACGGATTTCAATGATTTGTAGTTGTATGATTCTGAATGCTATGTAATAACTGTATTAAAAATATACACAAACTAAAGCAAATTTCAGGATTGTGAAGAATAAATAACATTCACGTTTTGTTTTTTCAGTCGCCCCTACCACCGCCTGTATGGCTACAAACGTTTAATGCAATAGACAAGGGTATCCAATGTCCGCAGGCTATTTTTCCATTTCCTCGCCTTGAGTCCGCCACACCGAATATGCATGAGGACTGCCTCATTGCCAATGTGTATGTCCCTGATACTAATGTAAAAGACCTACCTGTCGTAGTCTATGTTCACGGAGGCGCTTTCCAACTAGGATGGGGAAATACATTAGTTCCCAGGAAATAAAATTAAACATCTACGCGAAACACTATCGGAACCCACTGCCTCCACCAGCACCACCAACTAATCTAAACATTAACCCATAAAGTTCATCATGTAAATTTTCAATATACAGCGGAATTTTAGTCCGAAAATAAAAGAGTTAAAGAAAAATGATGATGTCCCGTTGGTTTGAAAAAAAAAACGACAACGACCTGTGTTATTTATTGCCAGGCCTTTTTGAAATAAAACCTCACCTTATTGTGAGTGCCTGCACCGGCGTTGGCTGCTACAGGGGCAGTGACTCTGTAGATTTTGATCGCAGCAGTATGCAAGGGGAAAAGAGTAAAATTCTTATTAATTAATTTTAAAGAGTAAATATACATGTTTACGGACAAATCACACATAACACTAGTACCAAACTAAGCAAAGCTTGTAGGTACTATGGGAACTATGTAGATAGCTGATACTTAACATTTTTTTTTTTGGAAATACATACATCGAATGCATACCTACACCCAGACACAGAACAAATATTTATGTTCATCAACACAAGCTTTTGCTCTGGGTGGGAATCGAACCTTCGACCCACAACATGGTAGAGCTACTACCAAGAGCTAAGATTGATGTGCGGAATGGGAAAATAGGCTCCTGTCTAGTTTTACAAAGTTATCGAAAGTCATCTTGTCAAAGTTCGGAACGCAAAATACGTCTGGCTGCTACAACTAGTGCGCGGAGACTGACTGCAGCCACATACATTTGCCTACACACGTTCTGGCTGCGCGCAGCCAGCTGGCTGCCGTGCAAACAGGCGCGTTTCATTGGCTGCTGCAGCCGAGATTTCGTGGCTGCCTAGTGCGCGGGCTTGGTTACTGGCTGCCGCAGCCTGGCTGCCTAGTGCGCGCCCATACGACATATGTTTTACTGGCTGCAGCAGCCAGGCTGCGGCAGCCAGTAAAACATATGAGATTTCGTGGCTGCCTAGTGCGCGGGCTCCTATACAACGTCATATGTTTTACAGGCTGCCGCAGCCTGGCTGCCGCAGCCTGGCTGCCGCAGCCTGGCTGCCTAGTGCGCGCCCATACGACATATGTTTTACTGGCTGCGGCAACCAGGCTGCGGCAGCCAGTAAAACATATAAGATTTCGTGGCTGCCTAGTGCGCGCACTAGGCAGCCTGGCTGCGCAGCCAGGCTGCGGCAGCCAGGCTGCGGCAGCCAGAATATTTGCGCAGCCAGTTAACAGCCAATCAACGACTAGTCTAGATCTTTGTTGTGTCTAGACACGTTCTGGCTGCGCGCAGCCAGAACGTGTGTAGGCGAATGTATGTGGCTGCAGTCAGTCTCCGCGCACTAGTTGTAGCAGCCAGACGTATTTTGCGTTCCGAACTTTGACAAGATGACTACGTCATATGTTATACTGGCTGCCGCAGCCTGGCTGCCTAGTGCGCGCACTAGGCAGATACGAAATCTCGGCTGCAGCAGCCAATGAAACGCGCCTGTTTGCACGGCAGCCAGCTGGCTGCGCGCAGCCAGCTGGCTGCGCGCAGCCAGAACGTGTGTAGGCAAATGTATGTGGCTGCAGTCAGTCTCCGCGACTCTCGTCATATGTTTTACTGGCTGCCACAGCCTGGCTGCCGCAGCCTGGCTGCCGCAGCCTGGCTGCCTAGTGCGCGCCCCGTAGGAGCCCGCGCAACTAGGCAGCCATGAAATCTCATATGTTTTACTGGCTGCCGCAGCCTGGCTGCCGCAGCCAGTAAAACATATGACGTTGTAGCCCGCGCACTAGGTAGCCACGAAATCCCGGCTGCAGCAGCCAATGAAACGCGCCTGTTTGCACGGCAGCCAGCTGGCTGCGCGCAGCCAGAACGTGTGTAGGCGAATGTATGTGGCTGCAGTCAGTCTCCGCGCACTAGTTGTAGCAGCCAGACGTATTTTGCGTTCCGAACTTTGACAAGATGACTTTCGTTACAGAGAAATTTCGGAAAGATCTAGACTAGTCGTTGATTGGCTGTTATAACTGGCTGCGCAAATATTCTGGCTGCCGCAGCCTGGCTGCCGCAGCCAGTAAAACATATGACGTTGTCACTAGTTGTAGCAGCCAGACGTATTTTGCGTTCCGAACTTTGACAAGATGACTTTCGATACAGAGAAATTTCGGAAAGATCTAGACTAGTCGTTGATTGGCTGTTATATGGCTGCGCAAATATTCTGGCTGCCGCAGCCTGGCTGCCGCAGCCAGTAAAACATATGACGTTGTCACTATTTGTAGCAGCCAGACGTATTTTGCGTTCCGAACTTTGACAAGATGACTTTCGATACAGAGAAATTTCGGAAAGATCTAGACTAGTCGTTGATTGGCTGTTAACTGGCTGCGCAAATATTCTGGCTGCCGCAGCCTGGCTGCCGCAGCCTGGCTGCGCAGCCAGGCTGCCTAGTGCGCGCACTAGGCAGCCACGAAATCTTATATGTTTTACTGGCTGCCGCAGCCTGGTTGCCGCAGCCAGTAAAACATATGTCGTATGGGCGCGCACTAGGCAGCCTGGCTGCGCAGCCAGGCTGCGGCAGCCAGAATATTTGCGCAGCCAGTTAACAGCCAATCAACGACTAGTCTAGATCTTTCCGAAATTTCTCTGTATCGAAAGTCATCTTGTCAAAGTTCGGAACGCAAAATACGTCTGGCTGCTACAACTAGTGACAACGTCATATGTTTTACTGGCTGCGGCAGCCAGGCTGCGGCAGCCAGAATATTTGCGCAGCCATATAACAGCCAATCAACGACTAGTCTAGATCTTTCCGAAATTTCTCTGTATCGAAAGTCATCTTGTCAAAGTTCGGAACGCAAAATACGTCTGGCTGCTACAACTAGTGACAACGTCATATGTTTTACTGGCTGCGGCAGCCAGGCTGCGGCAGCCAGAATATTTGCGCAGCCAGTTATAACAGCCAATCAACGACTAGTCTAGATCTTTCCGAAATTTCTCTGTAACGAAAGTCATCTTGTCAAAGTTCGGAACGCAAAATACGTCTGGCTGCTACAACTAGTGCGCGGAGACTGACTGCAGCCACATACATTCGCCTACACACGTTCTGGCTGCGCGCAGCCAGCTGGCTGCCGTGCAAACAGGCGCGTTTCATTGGCTGCTGCAGCCGGGATTTCGTGGCTACCTAGTGCGCGGGCTACAACGTCATATGTTTTACTGGCTGCGGCAGCCAGGCTGCGGCAGCCAGTAAAACATATGAGATTTCGTGGCTGCCTAGTTGCGCGGGCTCCTACGGGGCGCGCACTAGGCAGCCAGGCTGCGGCAGCCAGGCTGCGGCAGCCAGGCTGCGGCAGCCAGTAAAACATATGACGAGAGTCGCGGAGACTGACTGCAGCCACATACATTTGCCTACACACGTTCTGGCTGCGCGCAGCCAGCTGGCTGCCGTGCAAACAGGCGCGTTTCATTGGCTGCTGCAGCCGAGATTTCGTATCTGCCTAGTGCGCGCACTAGGCAGCCAGGCTGCGGCAGCCAGTATAACATATGACGTAGTCATCTTGTCAAAGTTCGGAACGCAAAATACGTCTGGCTGCTACAACTAGTGCGCGGAGACTGACTGCAGCCACATACATTCGCCTACACACGTATTTTGCGTTCCGAACTTTGACAAGATGACTACGTCATATGTTATACTGGCTGCCGCAGCCTGGCTGCCTAGTGCGCGCTAGGCAGCCACGAAATCTCGGCTGCAGCAGCCAATGAAACGCGCCTGTTTGCACGGCAGCCAGCTGGCTAAGCGCAGCCAGAACGTGTGTAGGCAAATGTATGTGGCTGCAGTCAGTCTCCGTGACTCTCGTCATATGTTTTACTGGCTGCCGCAGCCTGGCTGCCGCAGCCTGGCTGCCTAGTGCGCGCCCCGTAGGAGCCCGCGCAACTAGGCAGCCACGAAATCTCATATGTTTTACTGGCTGCCGCAGCCTGGCTGCCGAAGCCTGGCTGCCGCAGCCAGTAAAACATATGAGTAGCCCGCGCACTAGGCAGCCACGAAATCCCGGCTGCAGCAGCCAATGAAACGCGCCTGTTTGCACGGCAGCCAGCTGGCTGCGCGCAGCCAGAACGTGTGTAGGCGAATGTATGTGGCTGCAGTCAGTCTCCGCGCACTAGTTGTAGCAGCCAGACGTATTTTGCGTTCCGAACTTTGACAAGATGACTTTCGATACAGAGAAATTTCGGAAAGATCTAGACTAGTCGTTGATTGGCTGTTATAACTGGCTGCGCAAATATTCTGGCTGCCGCAGCCTGGCTGCCGCAGCCAGTAAAACATATGACGTTGTCACTAGTTGTAGCAGCCAGACGTATTTTGCGTTCCGAACTTTGACAAGATGACTTTCGATACAGAGAAATTTCGGAAAGATCTAGACTAGTCGTTGATTGGCTGTTATAACTGGCTGCGCAAATATTCTGGCTGCCGCAGCCTGGATGCCGCAGCCTGGCTGCGCAGCCAGGCTGCCTAGTGCGCGCACTAGGCAGCCACGAAATCTTATATGTTTTACTGGCTGCCGCAGCCTGGCTGCCGCAGCCAGTAAAACATATGTCGTATGGGCGCGCACTAGGCAGCCAGGCTGCGGCAGCCAGCAGCCGAGCCCGCGCACTAGGCAGCCAAGAAATCACGGCTGCAGCAGCCAATGAAACGCGCCTGTTTGCACGGCAGCCAGCTGGCTGCGCGCAGCCAGAACGTGTGTAGGCGAATGTATGTGGCTGCCAGTCTCCGCGCACTAGTTGTAGCAGCCAGACGTATTTTGCGTTCCGAACTTTGACAAGATGACTTTCGATACAGAGAAATTTCGGAAAGATCTAGACTAGTCGTTGATTGGCTGTTATAACTGGCTGCGCAAATATTCTGGCTGCCGCAGCCTGGCTGCGCAGCCAGGCTGCCTAGTGCGCGCACTAGGCAGCCACGAAATCTTATATGTTTTACTGGCTGCCGCAGCCTGGCTGCCGCAGCCAGTAAAACATATGTCGTATGGGCGCGCACTAGGCAGCCAGGCTGCAGCAGCCAGCAGCCGAGCCCGCGCACTAGGCAGCCACGAAATCTCGGCTGCAGCAGCAAATGAAACGCGCCTGTTTGCACGGCAGCCAGCTGGCTGCGCGCAGCCAGAACGTGTGTAGGCAAATGTATGTGGCTGCAGCTTACTTTCGATACAGAGAAATTTATTCGGGATCTAGACTAGTCGTTGATTGGCTGTTATAACTGGCTGCGCAAATATTCTGGCTGCCGCAGCCTGGCTGCGCAGCCAGGCTGCCTAGTGCGCGCACTAGGCAGCCACGAAATCTCGGCTGCAGCAGCCAATGAAACGCGCCTGTTTGCACGGCAGCCAGCTGGCTGCGCGCAGCCAGAACGTGTGTTGGCGAATGTATGTGGCTGCAGTCAGTCTCCGCGCACTAGTTGTAGCAGCCAGACGTATTTTGCGTTCCGAACTTTGACAAGATGACTACGTCATATGTTATACTGGCTGCCGCAGCCTGGCTGCCTAGTGCGCGCACTAGGCAGCCACGAAATCCCGGCTGCAGCAGCCAATGAAACGCGCCTGCTTGCACGGCAGCCAGCTGGCTGCGCGCAGCCAGAACGTGTGTAGGCGAATGTATGTGGCTGCCAGTCTCCGCGCACAAGTTGTAGCAGCCAGACGTATTTTGCGTTCCGAACTTTGACAAGATGACTTTCGATACAGAGAAATTTCGGAAAGATCTAGACTAGTCGTTGATTGGCTGTTATAACTGGCTGCGCAAATATTGCACGGCAGCCAGCTGGCTGCGCGCAGCCAGAACGTGTGTAGGCAAATGTATGTGGCTGCAGTCAGTCTCCGCGCACTAGTTGTAGCAGCCAGACGTATTTTGCGTTCCGAACTTTGACAAGATGACTTTCGATACAGAGAAATTTATTCGGGATCTAGACTAGTCGTTGATTAGCTGTTATAACTGGCTGCGCAAATATTCTGGCTGCCGCAGCCTGGCTGCGCAGCCAGGCTGCCTAGTGCGCGCACTAGGCAGCCACGAAATCTCGGCTGCAGCAGCCAATGAAACGCGCCTGTTTGCACGGCAGCCAGCTGGCTGCGCGCAGCCAGAACGTGTGTAGGCAAATGTATGTGGCTGCAGTCAGTCTCCGCGACTCTCGTCATATGTTTTACTGGCTGCCGCAGCCTGGCTGCGGCAGCCAGCAGCCGAGCCCGCGCACTAGGCAGCCACGAAATCTCGGCTGCAGCAGCCAATGAAACGCGCCTGTTTGCACGGCAGCCAGCTGGCTGGCATGTTTTACTGGCTGCCGCAGCCTGGCTGCCGCAGCCTGGCTGCCAAGTGCGCAACCCGTAGGAGCCCGCGCAACTAGGCAGCTACGAAATCTCATATGTTTTACTGGCTGCCGCAGCCTGGCTGCCGCAGCCTGGCTGCCGCAGCCAGTAAAACATATGTTGATCTTTCCGAAATTTCTCTGTATCGAAAGTCATCTTGTCAAAGTTCGGAACGCAAAATACGTCTGGCTGCTACAACTAGTGACAACGTCATATGTTTTACTGGCTGCGGCAGCCAGGCTGCGGCAGCCAGAATATTTGCGCAGCCAGTTATAACAGCCAATCAACGACTAGTCTAGATCTTTCCGAAATTTCTCCGTATCGAAAGTCATCTTGTCAAAGTTCGGAACGCAAAATACGTCTGGCTGCTACAACTAGTGCGCGGAGACTGTGACTGCAGCCTATACATTTGCCTACACACGTTCTGGCTGCGCGCAGCCAGCTGGCTGCCGTGCAAACAGGCGCGTTTCATTGGCTGCTGCAGCCGAGATTTCGTGGCTGCCTAGTGCGCGCACTAGGCAGCCAGGCTGCGGCAGCCAGTATAACATATGACGTAGTCATCTTGTCAAAGTTCGGAACGCAAAATACGTCTGGCTGCTACAACTAGTGCGCGGAGACTGACTGCAGCCACATACATTCGCCTACACACGTTACAAGAGGCTGCGCGCAGCCAGCTGGCTGCCGTGCAAACAGGCGCGTTTCATTGGCTGCTGCAGCCGAGATTTCGTGGCTGCCTAGTGCGCGCACTAGGCAGCCTGGCTGCGCAGCCAGGCTGCGGCAGCCAGAATATTTGCGCAGCCAGTTATAACAGCCAATCAACGACTAGTCTAGATCCCGAATAAATTTCTCTGTATCGAAAGTCATCTTGTCAAAGTTCGGAACGCAAAATACGTCTGGCTGCTACAACTAGTGCGCGGAGACTGACTGCAGCCACATACATTTGCCTACACACGTTCTGGCTGCGCGCAGCCAGCTGGCTGCCGTGCAAACCGGCGCGTTTCATTGGCTGCTGCAGCCGAGATTTCGTGGCTGCCTAGTGCGCGGGCTCGGCATGTTTTACTGGCTGCGGCAGCCAGGCTGCGGCAGCCAGTAAAACATATAAGATTTCGTGGCTTGGCTGCAGCCAGGCTTCGGCAGCCAGAATATTTGCGCAGCCAGTTATAACAGCCAATCAACGACTAGTCTAGATCTTTCCGAAATTTCTCTGTATCGAAAGTCATCTTGTCAAAGTTCGGAACGCAAAATACGTCTGGCTGCTACAACTAGTGACAACGTCATATGTTTTACTGGCTGCGGCAGCCAGGCTGCGGCAGCCAGAATATTTGCGCAGCCAGTTATAACAGCCAATCAACGACTAGTCTAGATCTTTCCGAAATTTCTCCGTATCGAAAGTCATCTTGTCAAAGTTCGGAACGCAAAATACGTCTGGCTCCTACAACTAGTGCGCGGAGACTGTGACTGCAGCCTATACATTTGCCTACACACGTTCTGGCTGCGCGCAGCCAGCTGGCTGCCGTGCAAACAGGCGCGTTTCATTGGCTGCTGCAGCCGAGATTTCGTGGCTGCCTAGTGCGCGCACTAGGCAGCCAGGCTGCGGCAGCCAGTATAACATATGACGTAGTCATCTTGTCAAAGTTCGGAACGCAAAATACGTCTGGCTGCTACAACTAGTGCGCGGAGACTGACTGCAGCCACATACATTCGCCTACACACGTTAGAAGAGGCTGCGCGCAGCCAGCTGGCTGCCGTGCAAACAGGCGCGTTTCATTGGCTGCTGCAGCCGAGATTTCGTGGCTGCCTAGTGCGCGCACTAGGCAGCCTGGCTGCGCAGCCAGGCTGCGGCAGCCAGAATATTTGCGCAGCCAGTTATAACAGCCAATCAACGACTAGTCTAGATCCCGAATAAATTTCTCTGTATCGAAAGTCATCTTGTCAAAGTTCGGAACGCAAAATACGTCTGGCTGCTACAACTAGTGCGCGGAGACTGACTGCAGCCACATACATTTGCCTACACACGTTCTGGCTGCGCGCAGCCAGCTGGCTGCCGTGCAAACCGGCGCGTTTCATTGGCTGCTGCAGCCGAGATTTCGTGGCTGCCTAGTGCGCGGGCTCGGCATGTTTTACTGGCTGCGGCAGCCAGGCTGCGGCAGCCAGTAAAACATATAAGATTTCGTGGCTTGGCTGCAGCCAGGCTTCGGCAGCCAGAATATTTGCGCAGCCAGTTATAACAGCCAATCAACGACTAGTCTAGATCTTTCCGAAATTTCTCTGTATCGAAAGTCATCTTGTCAAAGTTCGGGACGCAAAATACGTCTGGCTGCTACAACTAGTGACAACGTCATATGTTTTACTGGCTGCGGCAGCCAGGCTGCGGCAGCCAGAATATTTGCGCAGCCAGTTATAACAGCCAATCAACGACTAGTCTAGATCTTTCCGAAATTTCTCTGTATCGAAAGTCATCTTGTCAAAGTTCGGAACGCAAAATACGTCTGGCTGCTACAACTAGTGACAACGTCATATGTTTTACTGGCTGCGGCAGCCAGGCTGCGGCAGCCAGAATATTTGCGCAGCCAGTTATAAAAGCCAATCAACGACTAGTCTAGATCTTTCCGAAATTTCTCTGTATCGAAAGTCATCTTGTCAAAGTTCGGAACGCAAAATACGTCTGGCTGCTACAACTAGTGCGCGGAGACTGGCAGCCACATACATTCGCCTACACACGTTCTGGCTGCGCGCAGCCAGCTGGCTACCGTGCAAACAGGCGCGTTTCATTGGCTGCTGCAGCCGGGATTTCGTGGCTGCCTAGTGCGCGGGCTACAACGTCATATGTTTTACTGGCTGCGGCAGCCAGGCTGCGGCAGCCAGGCTGCGGCAGCCAGTAAAACATATGAGATTTCGTGGCTGCCTAGTTGCGCGGGCTCCTACGGGGCGCGCACTAGGCAGCCAGGCTGCGGCAGCCAGGCTGCGGCAGCCAGTAAAACATATGACGAGAGTCGCGGAGACTGACTGCAGCCACATACATTTGCCTACACACGTTAGGCTGCGCGCAGCCAGCTGGCTGCCGTGCAAACAGGCGCGTTTCATTGGCTGCTGCAGCCGAGATTTCGTGGCTGCCTAGTGCGCGCACTAGGCAGCCAGGCTGCGGCAGCCAGTATAACATATGACGTAGTCATCTTGTCAAAGTTCGGAACGCAAAATACGTCTGGCTGCTACAACTAGTGCGCGGAGACTGACTGCAGCCACATACATTCGCCTACACACGTTCTGGCTGCGCGCAGCCAGCTGGCTGCCGTGCAAACAGGCGCGTTTCAGTCTAGACTAGTCGTTGATTGGCTGTTATAACTGGCTGCGCAAATATTCTGGCTGCCGCAGCCTGGCTGCCGCAGCCAGTAAAACATATGACGTTGTCACTAGTTGTAGCAGCCAGACGTATTTTGCGTTCCGAACTTTGACAAGATGACTTTCGATACAGAGAAATTTCGGAAAGATCTAGACTAGTCGTTGATTGGCTGTTATAACTGGCTGCGCAAATATTCTGGCTGCCGCAGCCTGGCTGCCGCAGCCAGTAAAACATATGACGTTGTCACTAGTTGTAGCAGCCAGACGTATTTTGCGTCAGGTGGGCGCGCACTAGGCAGCCAGGCTGCGGCAGCCAGGCTGCGGCAGCTTAGGCAGCCACGAAATCTCGGCTGCAGCAGCCAATGAAACGCGCCTGTTTGCACG
The DNA here is from genome assembly GCA_932527185.1 of Ecliptopera silaceata. NCBI lineage: Eukaryota > Metazoa > Arthropoda > Insecta > Lepidoptera > Geometridae > Ecliptopera > Ecliptopera silaceata. Next base: position 4,371,035 of record OW052193.1, on the reverse strand, counting down.
GCAGCCAGCTGGCTGCGCGCAGCCAGAACGTGTGTAGGCAAATGTATGTGGCTGCAGTCAGTCTCCGCGCACTAGTTGTAGCAGCCAGACGTATTTTGCGTTCCGAACTTTGACAAGATGACTTTCGATACAGAGAAATTTATTCGGGATCTAGACTAGTCGTTGATTGGCTGTTATAACTGGCTGCGCAAATATTCTGGCTGCCGCAGCCTGGCTGCCTAGTGCGCGCACTAGGCAGCCACGAAATCTCGGCTGCAGCAGCCAATGAAACGCGCCTGTTTGCACGGCAGCCAGCTAGCTGCGCGCAGCCAGAACGTGTGTAGGCGAATGTATGTGGCTGCAGTCAGTCTCCGCGCACTAGTTGTAGCAGCCAGACGTATTTTGCGTTCCGAACTTTGACAAGATGACTTTCGATACAGAGAAATTTCGGAAAGATCTAGACTAGTCGTTGATTGGGGCTGCGCAAATATTCTGGCTGCCGCAGCCTGGCTGCCGCAGCCAGTAAATCATATGACGTTGTCACTAGTTGTAGCAGCCAGACGTATTTTGCGTTCCGAACTTTGACAAGATGACTTTCGATACAGAGAAATTTCGGAAAGATCTAGACTAGTCGTTGATTGGCTGTTATAACTGGCTGCGCAAATATTCTGGCTGCCGCAGCCAGGCTGCCTAGTGCGCGCACTAGGCAGCCACGAAATCTTATATGTTTTACTGGCTGCCGCAGCCTGGCTGCCGCAGCCAGTAAAACATATGTCGTATGGGCGCGCACTAGGCAGCCAGGCTGCGGCAGCCAGGCTGCGGCAGCCAGGCTGCGGCAGCCAGGCTGCGGCAGCCAGTAAAACATATGACGTTGTAGCCCGCGCACTAGGCAGCCACGAAATCCCGGCTGCAGCAGCCAATGAAACGCGCCTGTTTGCACGGCAGCCAGCTGGCTGCGCGCAGCCAGAACGTGTGAAGGCAAATGTAGTGGCTGCAGTCAGTCTCCGCGACTCTCGTCATATGTTTTACTGGCTGCCGCAGCCTGGCTGCCGCAGCCTGGCTGCCTTGTGCGCGCCCCGGAGCCCGCGCAACTAGGCAGCCACGAAATCTCATATGTTTTACTGGCTGCCGCAGCCTGGCTGCCGCAGCCTGGCTGCCGCAGCCTGGCTGCCGCAGCCAGTAAAACATATGACGTTGTAGCCCGCGCACTAGGCAGCCACGAAATCTCGGCTGCAGCAGCCAATGAAACGCGCCTGTTTGCACGGCAGCCAGCTGGCTGCGCGCAGCCAGAACGTGTGTAGGCGAATGTATGTGGCTGCCAGTCTCCGCGCACTAGTTGTAGCAGCCAGACGTATTTTGCGTTCCGAACTTTGACAAGATGACTTTCGATACAGAGAAATTTCGGAAAGATCTAGACTAGTCGTTGATTGGCTGTTATAACTGGCTGCGCAAATATTCTGGCTGCCGCAGCCTGGCTGCCGCAGCCAGTAAAACATATGACGTTGTCACTAGTTGTAGCAGCCAGACGTATTTTGCAGTCCGAACTTTGACAAGATGACTTTCGATACAGAGAAATTTCGGAAAGATCTAGACTAGTCGTTGATTGGCTGTTATAACTGGCTGCGCAAATATTCTGGCTGCCGCAGCCTGGCTGCCGCAGCCAGTAAAACATATGACGTTGTCACTAGTTGTAGCAGCCAGACGTATTTGGCGTTCCGAACTTTGACAAGATGACTTTCGATACAGAGAAATTTCGGAAAGATCTAGACTAGTCGTTGATTGGCTGTTATAACTGGCTGCGCAAATATTCTGGCTACCGCAGCCTGGCTGCCGCAGCCTGGCTGCGCAGCCAGGCTGCCTAGTGCGCGCACTAGGCAGCCACGAAATCTAATATGTTTTACTGGCTAACGCAGCCTGGCTGCGGCAGCCAGTATAACATATGACGTAGTCATCTTGTCAAAGTTCGGAACGCAAAATACGTCTGGCTGCTACAACTAGTGCGCGGAGACTGACTGCAGCCTACATTCGCCTACACACGTTCTGGCTGCGCGCAGCCAGCTGGCTGCCGTGCAAACAGGCGCGTTTCATTGGCTGCTGCAGCCGAGATTTCGTGGCTGCCTAGTGCGCGCACTAGGCAGCCTGCTGCGCAGCCAGGCTGCGGCAGCCAGGCTGCGGCAGCCAGAATATTTGCGCAGCCAGTTATATAACAGCCAATCAACGACTAGTCTAGATCCCGAATAAATTTCTCTGTATCGAAAGTCATCTTGTCAAAGTTCGGAACGCAAAATACGTCTGGCTGCTACAACCAGTGCGCGGAGACTGACTGCAGCCACATACATTTGCCTACACACGTTGGCTGCGCGCAGCCAGCTGGCTGCCGTGCAAACAGGCGCGTTTCATTGGCTGCTGCAGCCGAGATTTCGTGGCTGCCTAGTGCGCGGGCCGCAGCCTGGCTGCCGCAGCCTGGCTGCCTAGTGCGCGCCCCGGAGCCCGCGCAACTAGGCAGCCAAGAAATCTCATATGTTTTACTGGCTGCCGCAGCCTGGCTGCCGCAGCCAGTAAAACATATGACGTTGTAGCCCGCGCACTGCCTAGTGCGCGGGCTACAACGTCACAGGCTGCGGCAGCCAGAATATTTGCGCAGCCAGTTATAACAGCCAATCAACGACTAGTCTAGATCTTTCCGAAATTTCTCTGTATCGAAAGTCATCTTGTCAAAGTTCGGAACGCAAAATACGTCGTAGTAGTAGAAATGTCGGAAAGATCTAGACTAGTCGTTGATGGGCTGTTATAACTGGCTGCGCAAATATTCTGGCTGCCACAGCCTGGCTGCCGCAGCCGGGCTGCGCAGCCAGGCTGCCTAGTGCGCGCACTAGGCAGCCACGAAATCTTATATGTTTTACTGGCTGCCGCAGCCTGGCTGCCGCAGCCAGTAAAACATATAGTGGTATGGGTGCGCACTAGGCAGCCAGGCTGCGGCAGCCAGGCTGCGGCAGCCAGTAAAACATATGACGTTGTAGCCCGCGCACTAGGCAGCCACGAAATCCCGGCTGCAGCAGCCAATGAAACGCGCCTGTTTGCACGGCAGCCAGCTGGCTGCGCGCAGCCAGAACGTGTGTAGGCGAATGTATGTGGCTGCCAGTCTCCACGCACTAGTTGTAGCAGCCAGACGTATTTTGCGTTCCGAACTTTGACAAGATGACTTTCGATACAGAGAAATTTCGGAAAGATCTAGACTAGTCGTTGATTGGCTGTTATAACTGGCTGCGCAAATATTCTGGCTGCCGCAGCCTGCATCTGTCAAAGTTTGTTAATGTCACTTGTAATGTTAGAAGAAGATGTTCTGTTCTTCCTTCTCTGTCTACGACTGTCATGGCTGTGCGTGCGCTCCTAAATAAAGTTTCTGAATTACTCCTGAAAACTCGTCTTACTTCCCCAAAAACCATCAGGTTATGGGCCCAGGGATTTCCCAAATACTGGACGGCGTGATTTATCCATTAAACCATGGCTTCGAGCATGACGACGGGAGGATCCATTCCGATTGAAAAACTGAAAGGATTGTAAGACTTCAATACGTGGAAATTTCTTATGAAAATGTATCTGATGCATGAAGATATGTACGACTGTGTATCTTCGGCTGATGCATGTAAGGACGCGAAGAAGCAGCAGAAGGCTTTTGCAAAAATTTGCTTGTCGGTGAGTGCGGAGGTGTTACCGCATGTGCGCAATGCTTCTTCTGCATTTGAAGCGTGGAACAATTTGCAAAAAGCTTATGAAGATCGTGGATTGAGCAGGCGGCTTGGCTTGCTGCGATCACTTTTTGGCTTGAAACTTAAGGAGACGGACAGCATGGAAAAATACATTACCAAGATCACTGAACTAGCACAACAACTGCGAGAAATCGACTCACCATTGGATGATGAATTTATAGCTGTAATCATGTTGAGTGGGCTCACTAAAGATTACGATCCCCTCATCATGGCTTTGGAAAATTCAAATGTACAATTGACTTCCGACCGAGTAAAGTCAAGATTGCTCCAAGAGACACAGAGGCGAGAGGACAACGTTGAGGCACCAGAAGCATCGGCTTTGACAGTGAGGAAAGCGGTGAGATGTTTCAAGTGTAAGAAACCTGGCCACTACAAGAAAGATTGCCCGACCAACACCAGCAAGGCGAGGAACACCAGCACCAAGGGGAAGGATTCCACCAAGGAGGCAATGCTGACGGCGCTTGCGGTGAACGTGAAAGACAATCAGTGGTATCTTGACTCTGGAGCTACAAACCATAAGTGTAACCGGAAAGTCAAAGTTCGGAACGCAAAATACGTCTGGCTGCAACAACTAGTGCGCGAAGACTGACTGCAGCCACATACATTCGCCTACACACGTTCTGGCTGCGCGCAGCCAGCTGGCTGCCGTGCAAACAGGCGCGTTTCATTGGCTGCTGCAGCCGAGATTTCGTGGCTGCCTAGTGCGCGCACTAGGCAGCCTGGCTGCGCAGCCAGGCTGCGGCAGCCAGGCTGCGGCAGCAAGGCTGCGGCAGCCAGTAAAACATATGAGATTTCGTGGCTGCCTAGTTGCGCGGGCTCCGGTATGGGCGCGCACTAGGCAGCCAGGCGCCGAGCCCGCGCACTAGGCAGCCACGAAATCTCGGCTGCAGCAGCCAATGAAACGCGCCTGTTTGCACGGCAGCCAGCTGGCTGCGCGCAGCCAGAACGTGTGTAGGCGAATGTATGTGGCTGCAGTCAGTCTCCGCGCACTAGTTGTAGCAGCCAGACGTATTTTGCGTTCCGAACTTTGACAAGATGACTACGTCATATGTTATACTGGCTGCCGCAGCCTGGCTGCCTAGTGCGCGCTAGGCAGCCACGAAATCTCGGCTGCAGCAGCCAATGAAACGCGCCTGTTTGCACGGCAGCCAGCTGGCTGCGCGCAGCCAGAACGTGTGTAGGCAAATGTATGTGGCTGCAGTCAGTCTCCGTGACTCTCGTCATATGTTTTACTGGCTGCCGCAGCCTGGCTGCCGCAGCCTGGCTGCCTAGTGCGCGCCCCGTAGGAGCCTGCGCAACTAGGCAGCCACGAAATCTCATATGTTTTACTGGCTGCCGCAGCCTGGCTGCCGCAGCCAGTAAAACATATGAGTAGCCCGCGCACTAGGCAGCCACGAAATCCCGGCTGCAGCAGCCAATGAAACGCGCCTGTTTGCACGGCAGCCAGCTGGCTCCGCGCAGCCAGAACGTGTGTAGGCGAATGTATGTGGCTGCAGTCAGTCTCCGCGCAGCAGCCAGACGTATTTTGCGTTCCGAACTTTGACAAGATGACTTTCGATACAGAGAAATTTCGGAAAGATCTAGACTAGTCGTTGATTGGCTGTTATAACTGGCTGCGCAAATATTCTGGCTGCCGCAGCCTGGCTGCCTAGTGCGCGCACTAGGCAGCCACGAAATCTTATATGTTTTACTGGCTGCCGCAGCCTGGCTGCCGCAGCCAGTAAAACATATGTCGTATGGGCGCGCACTAGGCAGCCAGGCTGCGGCAGCCAGCAGCCGAGCCCGCGCACTAGGCAGCCACGAAATCTCGGCTGCAGCAGCCAATGAAACGCGCCTGTTTGCACGGCAGCCAGCTGGCTGCGCGCAGCCAGAACGTGTGTAGGCAAATGTATGTGGCTGACGACATATGTTTTACTGGCTGCGGCAGCCAGGCTGCGGCAGCCAGGCTGCGGCAGCCAGTAAAACATATAAGATTTCGTGGCTGCCTAGTGCGCGCACTAGGCAGCCTGGCTGCGCAGCCAGGCTGCGGCAGCCAGGCTGCGGCAGCCAGAATATTTGCGCAGCCAGTTATAACAGCCAATCAACGACTAGTCTAGATCTTTCCGAAATTTCTCTGTATCGAAAGTCATCTTGTCAAAGTTCGGAACGCAAAATACGTCTGGCTGCTACAATAGTGACAACGTCATATGTTTTACTGGCTGCGGCAGCCAGGCTGCGGCAGCCAGAATATTTGCGCAGCCAGTTATAACAGCCAATCAACGACTAGTCTAGATCTTTCCGAAATTTCTCTGTATCGAAAGTCATCTTGTCAAAGTTCGGAACGCAAAATTCGTCTGGCTGCTACAACTAACCAGTCTCCGCGCACTAGTTGTAGCAGCCAGACGTATTTTGCGTTCCGAACTTTGACAAGATGACTACGTCATATGTTATACTGGCTGCCGCAGCCTGGCTGCCTAGTGCGCGCACTAGGCAGCCACGAAATCTCGGCTGCAGCAGCCAATGAAACGCGCCTGTTTGCACGGCAGCCAGCTGGCTGCGCGCAGCCTCTCGTAGGCAAATGTATGTGGCTGCAGTCAGTCTCCGCGACTCTCGTCATATGTTTTACTGGCTGCCGCAGCCTGGCTGCCGCAGCCTGGCTGCGGCAGCCAGTATAACATATGACGTAGTCATCTTGTCAAAGGTCGGAACGCAAAATACGTCTGGCTGCTACAACTAGTGCGCGGAGACTGACTGCAGCCACATACATTTGCCTACACACGTTCTGGCTGCGCGCAGCCAGCTGGCTGCCGTGCAAACAGGCGCGTTTCATTGGCTGCTGCAGCCGAGATTTCGTGGCTGCCTAGTGCGCGCACTAGGCAGCCTGGCTGCGCAGCCAGGCTGCGGCAGCCAGAATATTTGCGTAGCCAGTTATAACAGCCAATCAACGACTAGTCTAGATCTTTCCGAAATTTCTCTGTATCGAAAGTCATCTTGTCAAAGTTCGGAACGCAAAATACGTCTGGCTGCTACAACTAGTGCGCGGAGACTGACTGCAGCCACATACATTTGCCTACACACGTTCTGGCTGCGCGCAGCCAGCTGGCTGCCGTGCAAACAGGCGCGTTTCATTGGCTGCTGCAGCCGAGATTTCGTGGCTGCCTAGTGCGCGGGCTCGGCTGCTGGCTGCCGCAGCCTGGCTGCCGCAGCCTGGCTGCTCGCACTCGTAATAACGATATATGTATAACGTCATATGTTTTACTGGCTGCGGCAGCCAGGCTGCGGCAGCCAGAATATTTGCGCAGCCAGTTATAACAGCCAATCAACGACTAGTCTAGATCTTTCCGAAATTTCTCTGTATCGAAAGTCATCTTGTCAAAGTTCGGAACGCAAAATACGTCTGGCTGCTACAACTAGTGACAACGTCATATGTTTTACTGGCTGCGGCAGCCAGGCTGCGGCAGCCAGAATATTTGCGTAGCCAGTTATAACAGCCAATCAACGACTAGTCTAGATCTTTCCGAAATTTCTCTGTATCGAAAGTCATCTTGTCAAAGTTCGGAACGCAAAATACGTCTGGCTGCTACAACTAGTGCGCGGAGACTGGCAGCCACATACATTCGCCTACACACGTTCTGGCTGCGCGCAGCCAGCTGGCTGCCGTGCAAACAGGCGCGTTTCATTGGCTGCTGCAGCCGGGATTTCGTGGCTGCCTAGTGCGCGGGCTACAACGTCATATGTTTTACTGGCTGCGGCAGCCAGGCTGCGGCAGCCAGTAAAACATATGAGATTTCGTGGCTGCCTAGTTGCGCGGGCTCCTACGGGGCGCGCACTAGGCAGCCAGGCTGCGGCAGCCAGGCTGCGGCAGCCAGTAAAACATATGACGAGAGTCGCGGAGACTGACTGCAGCCACATACATTTGCCTACACACGTTCTGGCTGCGCGCAGCCAGCTGGCTGCCGTGCAAACAGGCGCGTTTCATTGGCTGCTGCAGCCGAGATTTCGTGGCTGCCTAGTGCGCGCACTAGGCAGCCAGGCTGCGGCAGCCAGTATAACATATGACGTAGTCATCTTGTCAAAGTTCGGAACGCAAAATACGTCTGGCTGCTACAACTAGTGCGCGGAGACTGACTGCAGCCACATACATTTGCCTACACACGTTCTGGCTGCGCGCAGCCAGCTGGCTGCCGTGCAAACAGGCGCGTTTCATTGGCTGCTGCAGCCGAGATTTCGAGGCTGCCTAGTGCGCGCACTAGGCAGCCTGGCTGCGCAGCCAGGCTGCGGCAGCCAGAATATTTGCGCAGCCAGTTATAACAGCCAATCAACGACTAGTCTAGATCCCGAATAAATTTCTCTGTATCGAAAGTCATCTTGTCAAAGTTCGGAACGCAAAATACGTCTGGCTGCTACAACTAGTGCGCGGAGACTGACTGCAGCCACATACATTTGCCTACACACGTTCTGGCTGCGCGCAGCCAGCTGGCTGCCGTGCAAACAGGCGCGTTTCATTGGCTGCTGCAGCCGAGATTTCGTGGCTGCCTAGTGCGCGGGCTCGGCTGCTGGCTGCCGCAGCCTGGCTGCCGCAGCCTGGCTGCCGCAGCCTGGCTGCCTAGTGCGCGCCCATACGACATATGTTTTACTGGCTGCGGCAGCCAGGCTGCGGCAGCCAGTAAAACATATAAGATTTCGTGGCTGCCTAGTGCGCGCACTAGGCAGCCTGGCTGCGCAGCCAGGCTGCGGCAGCCAGAATATTTGCGCAGCCAGTTATAACAGCCAATCAACGACTAGTCCTAGACTAGTCGTTGATTGGACGATCTGCAAGATCTTTCCGAAATTTCTACTACTACGACGTATTTTGCGTTCCGAACTTTGACAAGATGACTTTCGATACAGAGAAATTTCGGAAAGATCTAGATTAGTTGTAACCTTTCTGTTAGGGTTAATTCTAAAGTAGGTAGGTAGAAGTTAAAAAACAGATATTAAATTAATTTACAATTTATTATATACTAAATAGATAACACTGAGAGTTCAGGGGGGGGCTATTCGTTTCCAAATTACGTTATGCTACGTAGATATAGTATGCCACTGGCCTTAGCAAGGAAAGGGAGACGTAGTCGGCTGTAGAACAGCCCAAGGTGTAGCAGTCCGGTTCTTCTGCAGCTTGAAGGCCAAGGTAGTTCTTTGTCCGAGAAATAACGTCGGGCAGTGGTGGGCCGGAACCAAGAACCCTGGAACCCCCGACCAGACATTTCAGAAAAAGTCCATTTTTCTTGTTTGACTGCGACATCCCGTTTTCGTCAAGCAAAAGCGCAATGGCTACTAGCATGAAGTAGTGATCAGTGATGAGGCGGTCAAACAATGATTAAAATAGAAAGACAATGAAAATAATGAAAGAACAGTGAGAATTTGTACAGTAATAATGTTTTAGTATTTAGTAAGTTTGTGGTGAATGACGTGACAGTTTGTGTATTGTAATGCTGGTGATTGTGATAGTGTATCAAGGCATAAAAAGCTAAAAGCTAATCGGCACTACAAAAAGATTAACCTTGCAAAAAGAAGAGGTCATTACACTTTGACCGTTACAAAGAACACATATCTAAAAACACTCACCAGACATTGACTATCTACCACTAAATACAAATAACAATGCAACACTCACCCAATTTGGGGTTTTACACTACACAGATTTTAATTTGATTTAAATAATAGTTAAAAATTCGTTGTTAGTTTAAAAAGTGTAGCACAGCGGAGTACGTGTGTGCTCAATCGCAGTTTAGAATCGCCTGGCCACGCACGAGCCGCACGACCGTTAGAGCCGTTAGCGTGCCCCCGCTCCCCTCACACGTCATGTTGCCAACCGAACGAACCTGACGCTGTATATTTTAAATTGCGTGCGCGCATTTGCGAAGTTAGCTTTAGATTTCGAAGGATTTGTTATAATGAAAAATAAGAAGAATTAATAGATATTAGAATTAGATTATTAGAAAAATAAGATCTGTTACATAGTCGTTGATTGGCTGTTATTTTTATTTTATTTTATTTTATTTTAATCTCTTGGGAAAACAAACAGCTTAAAATTAGACAATAGGTAAAAAATATAGGAATTAACAAGCCTTTAACTGTTTCCACTTATAGAATGATACAATCCAAAATTAAATGTGACGAACAACAACAACAGGTTTTGTATATGAAAATAGGAAATACATATTTATTTAAGTTAAATGCTAATCTATTTATACTAACTACCTTACTAACTACCTTACTAACATACCTACATACCAACTAGACCGAGTAAATCAGCAATAATACTAACAAGATACAATGATTATACCTACTTATAATATTTTACATTTTGAACCACATCATAATAAATCACACTTACATAGATCCTATGTACAATAAACACAATACATATTATATTACCCAATCAGCAAGAATATATGTTAACAAAATATAAACACCAAAATTATAGACAGCGGATACGAAAATTACTTAGATAGAAATGCAACTTGTACCTACCTACAGGTAGCACAACAATGTTAGGTATATAGGCATTAGGTAGGATAAATAACCTATAATATATATAAATAACCTATAGTATGTTACGAGATAACAGTGAAATGAAAATGCGCATTTAGGTACATAATATGCGATATACACACTATACACAGTGAATTAGTAGAAAGATCATAGCATATAGGAGTAGGTAGGTTTAGTAAAATGCATTATTGATAAGGTTTGGACACTTCTAAATACGGGTATCTAATACTATTAAATTGGGTATTAAGTACACAGTAAAATAATGTTAGATTGAAATAATGGTGATGTGATGAATAACAACAACAAGGTTTGTAGGTAAATAAACAGGCGCGTTTGTTTGGTATCTACTGTTGCTTTCGGAACGTAATAAAAGCTTTTTAAAAAAACTTGAAAATTATTTAATTAAGTAAAATTAAAACTTATACGCTATACCGATTTGGAGGTAACTTAACTAATGAATTTAATTATAACAAGAGCGGATGAGCCAGTCGTGTCTAGACGGCTCGTCAGCGAAATTAATCGAAAACAATTCTAAGAAATGCATTGAAGATGCATTTCAGCAAAAAGCTATAATCTATCTTAAGCTAAGGTAGAGGGACGAGGGGGCAACATAACTCCTCCATCCCTAAGAGGAAAATTATCGGTACGATCGATTTGAGATTGGTTCCGATAATTTTTCACACACTGTATGCTATTCAACAATTTGAGTCGAAACACATAAAAAACAAATGCAATAAAACTTAAGATTAATAATAAGCTTAAAGAGACATATCCTAAATTTTCACTGAATTTAAAATCATTTCTTTCATTTAAAACACTTTCGATCACTGAAGAATGTTTTAAGGAGTACGCCATGTACTTCACTTCATCTAGATTAACGCCGTTCAGATTGAGTGCGCGTGCACTGGATAGATTTGCGATCACACGTAGCTGTGGTAAGGTAACTAGTGGAATTGGCTCTACAACGTCCGTCTCTATGTAGATACGGTGGCTTATGCGAATTCCATTGATTTCCAAATCACATGGTTCATCGATTGTCACGAGGTGCGTATGTGCCGAATATTGACAGTTTGCTGACGTCACTGTCACAATGCTTCCCAAGCATCGTCTTCAGTCTGCTATACAGGATCCAACTGTCAGAGTTGACTTGCTGGATCTTTAAGTTCTTGAATTTGAACCTGATGTTGCGTGCAATGAGTGGGGTCATCGTCGAATCTCATGAGCTCTTCGATTCAGGTAAGCTCATGGTACAAAGCTCGATGATCTGCGTCACACAGGAAATGGTCGCCAGCTGATAACGGGTGGCACGGTTTCACGATCGGTAAGTATTTCGTTCCTTTCGCCAAAAGGTACGGGTATTTAGGAAATATGGATAGGGTCTTATTCTCGGATTCATGGAAAATTGGTAAGGAGTACAATTTGTAATAATTAAGTATAAATCTTTCTATCTGTTAAAGGAATTTCCATAATAAACGTAATCTGATTTTTCTTAATATAAGATTTTACACAAATAGTTTCCTCTAATTTCAATAAGTTTTCTTCTATAGGTAAGTATACTAAGGTTTGAGAGTTAGAAATCAATTTCAAATGATACAAGAGTTCTGTAGAGTTCACGATAGATGGATGTAATATAGAGACTTTACTCAATGCTAGAGCTGTTTCAATTTCACTAAGTCTAATAAATATAGTGTGGAAACTGCTTGTATAAACGTTAAATAATCCTATTACAAATGTATAAAAAGTCCAATTATTTTGCGTAACGGCTAAATCACTTAACATTTTTTCAGTGATTTTTAAACGGTTATCCAATTTTAATGTATTTTGATCAATAGTTCCGGTTACATTTATAAAGCTGTCAAACATTTTAGAGACCAGGGTTAATTTTTTAGATATTATGATATCATTTTGATTCAAATGAGAAGTAAGATTGTCAATTCTAATCGCGTCTTGGTGATCAAGATTTCCTGTAATAATTTTTATAAGAGAACCCAAAGGATTAAGGAGACCTCTCCTAAAACGCTGTTGTGGAACAAGTTGTCGGTATTTTTCTTTAGTAATATGGCGAATAAACTCTGTATGTAATTTCACACTCTTAAAATCGTGAGAGTAAGAAACATTCCAGTTAATTAGTTTACATAGTTGTTCATAATTCGTAGATATGGAATTAAAGTCATCGTAAATTTTTTCCAAACTAATAACCTTAATTATAGTCCAATGATCGGTTTGTACATAAGCTTGTCCTTCTTTAATTGGAAGTAATCCTGGATTTTCATCAAGTTTTTGGAGATGAAGGGCCAGCGACGGCATTACTATCAGCAGTAGACTGCACCTGTGAAGGGCGTTTGACGTTTTTAATAGGAGCTTTAGTTTTTCTTTCTCCTACCTGTATAGGCAATACATTTCTTTCTGGTTCACCTACTACTTTCGCTTTTACATAACGTGCCGTATCCTTACTCTAACATTTGTTAACGTCCTTAGCGTAAACTATGGGCAACTCTACGTCATTTTCACCACCTTTCTTTCCTTTATTCTTTTTCTTTTCAGCTGTTAGCTTTCCTACCTGTTCAACTACATCAAGTAAATGTTCTTTAAGCTTTTCTTCCTTCTCGTCACCGTTAACTGTTATCGATTGATTTTCGTCATCAGAACCTAAAGCATTAATTTTTATTCCAGATAAGGCATCAGCGTTGGTATTCTGTTTGCCATTTTTATGTATCATTTCATAATCATAGTCTTGTAAACGTAATCTCCATCGCGTGAGTTTACTACTTGGATCTTTAAGAGATCGAAGCCATATTAATGGACGATGATCGGTGTAAATGAAAAACTTTCGACCATATAAATAAGGCCTAAAATGCTTTACTGCCCAGATAATAGCGAGCAATTCACGTTCAATCGTGCTATAACGAGCTTCAGTATCACTCAGTGTGCGACTAGCGTATGCTACGGGTTTATCACTACCAATCTGTCCCTGGGATAGTACTGCACCTACTGCTACGTTCGACGCATTCGTCGTTAGAACGAAGGGTTTGTCATAGTCCGGGTAATGCAATAAAGGGGCATGCGTCAAAAGTTCTTTGCATTTATTAAATGCGTCAATGTATGTTTGATTAATTACTATTCTGTTGCGTTTTTTTAAACAGGCTGTCAATGGTTGAGTAATTTTAGCGAAGTCTTTTATGAATCGTTTATAGTATCCTACAAGTCTTAAGAAAGTCTTAATCTCAGTAGTCGTTTTAGGTATAGGATATTTTAATACCGCGTCAATTTCGTCATTGTTAAGTTTCAGTCCATCTTTAGTAATCGTATGTCCTAAGTCTTCTTTACGTAAAACTTCCGATTTGTCTAGCTGTATTTTTAAATTAGGCTTTCTTAGTCTGATTTTATTTAAGTTTTTCTGTAACAGTTGATCAATTTCAATGTCGTTAGTTGGTCTAATCAAATTTAAGTCACAGTTTGTCACATCATTTTCGAATCTAGTCACAGTAAAGGGTTGTTTGACCGTCAGTTTGTTTGGTTCATCTAATGTGTTCTGAATGACTGTAGTTTCGTAACCGTTTATGCAGGTTACTAATGCACTAGGCATTTTTAAATCATTTGCGTCAAGGATAGCCTCACCTGAATACTGAACAATTGGTAATTTTACTTTTTTCTCCGTCTGAGCTGGTATGTCAATTGTATAATTTAGGTTGTTACTGATTATTGGAATGCAAGTAGCATTCGTCTTTAAAACATTAGCTTTCAAATCGATAATTGCGCCTAATTGTTCAAGAAGGTCATTTCCTATTAAACCTTCATAACGTGGGTCGACGTCATATATATAAAATTTATGCCAATCGTTAGATGCAAAAGTAGGCAAGAGAGGGATTTTAATTACTTCATCGTGTCTACTTGTTGCGTGGGTGCTAACCACATGAAATGGTTCTTTTTGAACAAAGTCATTGAAATATTTATTCGCAATTCGAGGGCTTAAAAAGGATCTCACACTTCCGGTATCTATTATCATATTTGCGTTTATTTCTTTTATGTGAACATAAGGAAGTTTTAAAGTTGGATCGCAATTTAATTCTAAGATTTCAGGATACTCAGTTTCATCAGTTTGTTCAATTTCATAATTTTTTACGTTACTTTCCGAGTTATCATAATCATCATCATAGTCCTTAAACTCGTTCACGTCATTATAATTATAGTTATTACTGTCATCATAATAAGGTTCATATTCTATAGTGGTCAGTTCATTCAATTTAAAACCTTGCTCTGGTGCCTTAGGGACTGCTGTTCGCATCGTAACGTCACTTGTCTGTGTGCGTGGAGGCTGAACATATGGTTTAGCTTCCGGTCTATAACCAAATGGTTGTGGTGGTCTATAACCAAATTGTTGAGGGGGCTTATAGCCGAATTGTTGAGGGGGCCTATAGCCGAATTGTTGAGGGGGCCTGTAGCCGAATTGTTGAGGAGGCCTATAGCCGAATTGTTGAAGGCCAGTTTGTTGTTGTAGCTGAAGACCAAATTGAGGTTTATATCCTAATGTTGGTGGGCGGAATGTACCGTTATTTTGTGGTTGACCTAGCGTCCTAATCTGTGTATTTTGGGGTATACCAAAATTAAATTTGGGCTGGTTATTGTTATAACCTTGTAACATTGGTTTGAACCCAGTTGGCTGAGTTGTTAATGGCCTTGAACCTGGTGTAGGTTCAATCTGTCTACTACCATGAATTTTATTCCTCATATTATATTGTTCTAAGAAGTTCACTTCCTCAAGTACGACAGTCAATGCTGCTTCCAATGTTGCTGGAGCTTTTAGTCTCACTACGCGAACCATATTTTCCGGTAGATTGTATAAAAATACATTCAGAGCTGTATTGTTGTAAATTATTAACTTAGCGCGCTTTAAGTCACTGTCCGCAATCACGTTTACCTTTGACATCAAAAGTGATCGAACGCTTTGGATTCGGTTGCAAAAATCAAGAAAACTTTCACCGGATTTAATTTTTAAAGATTCTAACTCGATATTAATACACGCTTCACTACGCGGGTCTCCAAAATGCTGGATGAGTAGTTCTTTCAATTCTGACCAAGTCACAATATCTTCCCGTTCTGATAAAAGAGCAGCTGCCTCCTCTGTTAATCTACTCGTCAGAACATTATAAACATAAAGATTCTGATTTTCATCACCTGCTTTACCATAACGATCGATAATATACTGACATTTTCTCAAATATAAATTTAATTGTCTTTTATCGCCTTTAAAAAGCGGGATTAATTGAGAGACTTCTCTAGGAATAAGTTTAATCTCTGGTTCCGACATCGCGAGCTACTAAGTAATTCGGAGGTGGCAACTCACTTTTACACAAAAATACACAAAATTAAAACACACAAAAATACAATAAGTAAAAGAAACAAGCAATATAAAAATAGGAATGATAAAATTAAATTTTAATATTAAAATTATTTTTTATTAAAATTATATATTTTTTTTATTTCTTATATAAAATGATTAGATCGATTTTTAGATCAATAATCTTTAATTAAAACATTTATTTATCTTATAAAAAGCAGATCGATTTTTAGATCAATAATCTTTAATTAACACATTTATTTATCTTGTAAAAAGCAGATCGATTTTTAGATCAATAATCTTAAACATTTATTTATCTTATAAAAAGCAGATCGATTTGAGATCGAATATACCGCATCAATTTTTCTTAACTCTATGTTTGTTCTATTTTGAGAACACGGTTTAACCTTGTAGAATTTTATACAAAGATTACCCAAAAGTTACAATGAGAGAGTTCTAATCTCAAGTATAACAAAATTACAATAAACGCACAATATAGGAGGATGAGGGAAAGGAATGGCGAAAAGTTTTACTCACCAACCGACCGTTACTCCCATACTGCTTGCTTTTTCCGTATAGCGAGTTATTTATTTGGTTCGTCGGATTCACTCTACACGAAATTTTATTTCAACGATTTTCTGACGGATTTTGACATCGGAAAACGCGAAAAACTCCGTGATTTTCAAGAAAATCCGCGCCGGCTGCGCCACTGTTGCTTTCGGAACGTAATAAAAGCTTTTTAAAAAAACTTGAAAATTATTTAATTAAGTAAAATTAAAACTTATACGCTATACCGATTTGGAGGTAACTTAACTAATGAATTTAATTATAACAAGAGCGGATGAGCCAGTCGTGTCTAGACGGCTCGTCAGCGAAATTAATCGAAAACAATTCTAAGAAATGCATTGAAGATGCATTTCAGCAAAAAGCTATAATCTATCTTAAGCTAAGGTAGAGGGACGAGGGGGCAACATAACTATCTTGATGAGATAAGCAGATTTTTTGAAACAACGAAGGTCCACTAGGTAGGCAGGGCAGGTAGCACTGTTGATTGTAGAAGTATGTAGTTATTTAAGTTTCTGAAGGTCACTATCATTATTCACTGCAAATATCGGCGAAGTGTCGTTACGTCGAGTCAGTATTGTACAGTTTTGTACCCAAACGTACTTGATGTTCTTTTCGAGTGCGACTTTTTTAACTTGGGTTAATAACTGCTTATTGTCCCTTGTGAGATGGTCGTTGATATAAACCCTTGAAATAGTCCCTGCAAAGCCAAGGTCTTCAGTTGTCAGGCCAGGCTTACGCAACCTAGCTGAAGCAATAAAGTTGTCCTTCGTGTATCTACCTAGGAACCCTATGACAATAGGTTTTAGGTTTGATGAGGAAGCGAGCCCTAACGACAAAGTTGATATCAGATTTCGATATTGGTTGACCTATAATCTCGCCGACTTTGTTGATAATATCGTATAAGTTCTCGTTTTTTTTCTGTGGGATTCCCTTTATTTCAAGATTGTTAGCGCGTAGTAGCTGATCTTTGACTGCGAGTTCGGATGATAGCTTCGCTATTTCAATTTGCATTTGAGGGTAGTTAGCATCAGTGCTAGGTTTGGATTCTAGTATGTCTACTCTCTTGTTTACTTCATCAAGTCTTATCGAGTTTTCGTTCACTATGTTTCTTATGGAGGAAATGGACAACTCAAATTTGTGCAGCTTCTCTTGGAGATTGAGGATGTCTTGCTTAATGGAAGGTAGTTGATCGAGGCGTGCATTGATACCACTAATACCGCTGCGCAGCTCCTGGAGGACGAGATCTATAGTAGTAGACGAGCTTGGAGAAGGACTGGGAGAATGCAGCCCCGGGTTGGATTTGCAGTTCGTGCACTGCAAGGCAGCTTGACGAGATGATCCGAGTTTGCGATAGTTAGATTCCGTAGTATTTGCACACGAGAAACAGTACGTCAGCGAACACTTACAGCACTTTACACCGTCAGAAAAGTTGTTATTACAAACTGGGCATTTAATCATTTTGGATTGTAGGTAAGTATATGAATCCGCACCGCGTATAATTATAGTTTAGTTCGATAGTAGATTATTTAGAGCGCGAGCAATAAGCGTGCTTGCGACGTGAGCGCGCGGAGCGAAGTTATAACTGGCTGCGCAAATATTTTGGCTGCCGCAGCCTGGCTGCCGCAGCCAGTAAAACATATGACGTTGTCACTAGTTGTAGCAGCCAGACGTATTTTGCGTTCCGAACTTTGACAAGATGACTTTCGATACAGAGAAATTTCGGAAAGATCTAGACTAGTCGTTGATTGGCTGTTATAACTGGCTGCGCAAATATTTTGGCTGCCGCAGCCTGGCTGCCGCAGCCAGTAAAACATATGACGTTGTCACTAGTTGTAGCAGCCGGACGTATTTTGCGTTCCGAACTTTGACAAGATGACTTTCGATACAGAGAAATTTCGGAAAGATCTAGACTAGTCGTTGATTGGCTGTTATAACTGGCTGCGCAAATATTCTGGCTGCCGCAGCCTGGCTGCCGCAGCCAGTAAAACATATGACGTTGTCACTAGTTGTAGCAGCCAGACGTATTTTGCGTTCCGAACTTTGACAAGATGACTTTCGATACAGAGAAATTTCGGAAAGATCTAGACTAGTCGTTGATTGGCTGTTATAACTGGCTGCGCAAATATTCTGGCTGCCGCAGCCTGGCTGCGCAGCCAGGCTGCCTAGTGCGCGCACTAGGCAGCCAGGCTGCGGCATCCAGTATAACATATGACGTAGTCATCTTGTCAAAGTTCGGAACGCAAAATACGTCTGGCTGCTACAACTAGTGCGCGGAGACTGACTGCAGCCACATACATTCGCCTACACACGTTCTGGCTGCGCGCAGCCAGCTGGCTGCCGTGCAAACAGGCGCGTTTCATTGGCTGCTGCAGCCGAGATTTCGTGGCTGCCTAGTGCGCGCACTAGGCAGCCTGGCTGCGCAGCCAGGCTGCGGCAGCCAGAATATTTGCGCAGCCAGTTATAACAGCCAATCAACGACTAGTCTAGATCCCGAATAAATTTCTCTGTATCGAAAGTCATCTTGTCAAAGTTCGGAACGCAAAATACGTCTGGCTGCTACAACTAGTGCGCGGAGACTGACTGCAGCCACATACATTTGCCTACACACGTTCTGGCTGCGCGCAGCCAGCTGGCTGCCGTGCCCTAGTGCGCGCACTAGGCAAACTGGCTGCGCAGCCAGGCTGCGGCAGCCAGGCTGCGGCAGCCAGAATATTTGCGCAGCCAGTTATAACAGCCAATCAACGACTAGTCTAGATCTTTCCGAAATTTCTCTGTATCGAAAGTCATCTTGTCAAAGTTCGGAACGCAAAATACGTCTGGCTGCTACAACTAGTGACAACGTCATATGTTTTACTGGCTGCGGCAGCCAGGCTGCGGCAGCCAGAATATTTGCGCAGCCAGTTATAACAGCCAATCAACGACTAGTCTAGATCTTTCCGAAATTTCTCTGTATCGAAAGTCATCTTGTCAAAGTTCGGAACGCAAAATACGTCTGGCTGCTACAACTAGTGACAACGTCATATGTTTTACTGGCTGCGGCAGCCAGGCTGCGGCAGCCAGAATATTTGCGCAGCCAGTTATAACAGCCAATCAACGACTAGTCTAGATCTTTCCGAAATTTCTCTGTATCGAAAGTCATCTTGTCAAAGTTCGGAACGCAAAATACGTCTGGCTGCTACAACTAGTGCGCGGAGACTGGCAGCCACATACATTCGCCTACACACGTTCTGGCTGCGCGCAGCCAGCTGGCTGCCGTGCAAACAGGCGCGTTTCATTGGCTGCTGCAGCCGAGATTTCGTGGCTGCCTAGTGCGCGGGCTCGGGCCCGCGCACTAGGCAGCCACTGCCTAGTGCGCGGGCTACAACGTCATATGTTTTACTGGCTGCGGCAGCCAGGCTGCGGCAGCCAGTAAAACATATGAGATTTCGTGGCTGCCTAGTTGCGCGGGCTCCTACGGGGCGCGCACAAGGCAGCCAGGCTGCGGCAGCCAGGCTGCGGCAGCCAGTAAAACATATGACGAGAGTCGCGGAGACTGACTGCAGCCACATACATTTGCCTACACACGTTCTGGCTGCGCGCAGCCAGCTGGCTGCCGTGCAAACAGGCGCGTTTCATTGGCTGCTGCAGCCGAGATTTCGTGGCTGCCTAGTGCGCGCACTAGGCAGCCAGGCTGCGGCAGCCAGTATAACATATGACGTAGTCATCTTGTCAAAGTTCGGAACGCAAAATACGTCTGGCTGCTACAACTGCGCGGAGACTGACTGCAGCCACATACATTCGCCTACACACGTTCTGGCTAGGCAGCCTGGCTGCGCAGCCAGGCTGCGGCAGCCTGGCTGCGCAGCCAGGCTGCCTAGTGCGCGCACTAGTAGGCAGCCACGAAATCTTATATGTTTTACTGGCTGCCGCAGCCTGGCTGCCGCAGCCAGTAAAACATATGTCGTATAGGCGCGCACTAGGCAGCCAGGCTGCGGCAGCCAGCAGCCGAGCCCGCGCACTAGGCAGCCACGAAATCTCGGCTGCAGCAGCCAATGAAACGCGCCTGTTTGCACGGCAGCCAGCTGGCTGCGCGCAGCCACAACGTGTGTAGGCAAATGTATGTGGCTGCAGTCAGTCTCCGCGCACTAGTTGTAGCAGCCAGACGTATTTTGCGTTCCGAACTTTGACAAGATGACTTTCGATACAGAGAAATTTATTCGGGATCTAGACTAGTCGTTGATTGGCTGTTATAACTGGCTGCGCAAATATTCTGGCTGCCGCAGCCTGGCTGCGCAGCCAGGCTGCCTAGTGCGCGCACTAGGCAGCCACGAAATCTCGGCTGCAGCAGCCAATGAAACGCGCCTGTTTGCACGGCAGCCAGCTGGCTGCGCGCAGCCAGAACGTGTGTAGGCGAATGTATGTGGCTGCAGTCAGTCTCCGCGCACTAGTTGTAGCAGCCAGACGTATTTTGCGTTCCGAACTTTGACAAGATGACTACGTCATATGTTATACTGGCTGCCGCAGCCTGGCTGCCTAGTGCGCGCACTAGGCAGCCACGAAATCTCGGCTGCAGCAGCCAATGAAACGCGCCTGTTTGCACGGCAGCCAGCTGGCTGCGCGCAGCCAGAACGTGTGTAGGCAAATGTATGTGGCTGCAGTCAGTCTCCGCGACTCTCGTCATATGTTTTACTGGCTGCCGCAGCCTGGCTGCCGCAGCCTGGCTGCCTAGTGCGCGCCCCGTAGGAGCCCGCGCAACTAGGCAGCCACGAAATCTCATATGTTTTACTGGCTGCCGCAGCCTGGCTGCCGCAGCCTGGCTGCCGCAGCGTGGCTGCCCACGTTGTAGCCCGCGCACTAGGCAGCCACGAAATCCCGGCTGCAGCAGCCAATGAAACGCGCCTGTTTGCACGGCAGCCAGTTGGCTGCGCGCAGCCAGAACGTGTGTAGGCGAATGTATGTGGCTGCCAGTCTCCGCGCACTAGTTGTAGCAGCCAGACGTATTTTGCGTTCCGAACTTTGACAAGATGACTTTCGATACAGAGAAATTTCGGAAAGATCTAGACTAGTCGTTGATTGGCTGTTATAACTGGCTGCGCAAATATTCTGGCTGCCGCAGCCTGGCTGCCGCAGCCAGTAAAACATATGAGATTTCGTGGCTGCCTAGTTGCGCGGGCTCCTACGGGGCGCGCACTAGGCAGCCAGGCTGCGGCAGCCAGGCTGCGGCAGCCAGTAAAACATATGACGAGAGTCGCGGAGACTGACTGCAGTCGTTGATTGGCTGTTATAACTGGCTGCGCAAATATTCTGGCTGCCGCAGCCTGGCTGCGCAGCCAGGCTGCCTAGTGCGCGCACTAGGCAGCCACGAAATCTTATATGTTTTACTGACTAGTCGTTGATTGGCTGTTATAACTGGCTGCGCAAATATTCTGGCTGCCGCAGCCTGGCTGCCGCAGCCTGGCTGCGCAGCCAGGCTGCCTAGTGCGCGCACTAGGCAGCCACGAAATCTCGGCTGCAGCAGCCAATGAAACGCGCCTGTTTGCACGGCAGCCAGCTGGCTGCGCGCAGCCAGAACGTGTGTAGGCGAAAGTATGTGGCTGCAGTCAGTCTCCGCGCACTAGTTGTAGCAGCCAGACGTATTTTGCGTTCCGAACTTTGACAAGATGACTACGTCATATGTTATACTGGCTGCCGCAGCCTGGCTGCCTAGTGCGCGCACTAGGCAGCCACGAAATCTCGGCTGCAGCAGCCAATGAAACGCGCCTGTTTGCACGGCAGCCAGCTGGCTGCGCGCAGCCAGAACGTGTGTAGGCGGCTGCGCGCGCCAGCTGGCTGCCGTGCAAACAGGCGCGTTTCATTGGCTGCTGCAGCCGAGATTTCGTGGCTGCCTAGTGCGCGGGCTCGGCTGCTGGCTGCCGCAGGGCTGCCGCCGCCTGGCTGCCGCAGCCTGGCTGCCTAGTGCGCGCCCATACGACATATGTTTTACTGGCTGCGGCAGCCAGGCTGCGGCAGCCAGTAAAACATATAAGATTTCGTGGCTGCCTAGTGCGCGCACTAGGCAGCCTGGCTGCGCAGCCAGGCTGCGGCAGCCAGAATATTTGCGCAGCCAGTTATAACAGCCAATCAACGACTAGTCTAGATCTTTCCGAAATTTCTCTGTATCGAAAGTCATCTTGTCAAAGTTCGGAACGCAAAATACGTCTGGCTGCTACAACTAGTGCGCGGAGACTGGCAGCCACATACATTCGCCTACACACGTTCTGGCTGCGCGCAGCCAGTTGGCTGCCGTGCGAACAGGCGCGTTTCATTGGCTGCTGCAGCCGGGATTTTGTTGCTGCCTAGTGCGCGGGCTACAACGTCATATGTTTTACTGGCTGCGGCAGCCAGGCTGCGGCAGCCAGTAAAACATATAAGATTTCGTGGCTGCCTAGTTGCGCGGGCTCCGCTGACTACGTCATATGTTATACTGGCTGCCGCAGCCTGGCTGCCTAGTGCGCGCACTAGGCAGCCACGAAATCTCGGCTAAAGCAGCCAATGAAACGCGCCTGTTTGCACGGCAGCCAGCTGGCTGCGCGCAGCCAGAACGTGTGTAGGCAAATGTATGTGGCTGCAGTCAGTCTCCGCGACTCTCGTCATATGTTTTACTGGCTGCCACAGCCTGGCTGCCGCAGCCTGGCTGCCGCAGCCTGGCTGCCACAGCCTGGCTGCCTAGTTGTGCCTAGTTGTGCCTAGTTGTGCCTAGTTGCGCGGGCTCCTCAGGAGCCCGCGCAACTAGGCAGCCACGAAATCTCATATGTTTTACTGGCTGCCGCAGCCTGGCTGCCGCAGCCAGTAAAACATATGACGTTGTAGCCCGCGCACTAGGCAGCAACAAAATCCCGGCTGCAGCAGCCAATGAAACGCGCCTGTTTGCACGGCAGCCAGCTGGCTGCGCGCAGCCAGAACGTGTGTAGGCGAATGTATGTGGCTGCCAGTCTCCGCGCACTAGTTGTAGCAGCCAGACGTATTTTGCGTTCCGAACTTTGACAAGATGACTTTCGATACAGAGAAATTTCGGAAAGATCTAGACTAGTCGTTGATTGGCTGTTATAACTGGCTGCGCAAATATTCTGGCTGCCGCAGCCTGGCTGCCGCAGCCAGTAAAACATATGACGTTGTCACTAGTTGTAGCAGCCAGACGTATTTTGCGTTCCGAACTTTGACAAGATGACTTTCGATACAGAGAAATTTCGGAAAGATCTAGACTAGTCGTTGATTGGCTGTTATAACTGGCTGCGCAAATATTCTGGCTGCCGCAGCCTGGCTGCCTAGTGCGCGCCCATACGACATATGTTTTACTGGCTGCGGCAGCCAGGCTGCGTTAGCCAGTAAAACATATAAGATTTCGTGGCTGCCTAGTGCGCGCACTAGGCAGCCTGGCTGCGCAGCCAGGCTGCGGCAGCCAGGCTGCGGCAGCCAGAATATTTGCGCAGCCAGTTATAACAGCCAATCAACGACTAGTCTAGATCTTTCCGAAATTTCTCTGTATCGAAAGTCATCTTGTCAAAGTTCGGAACGCAAAATACGTCTGGCTGCTACAACTAGTGACAAGTCATATGTTTTACTGGCTGCGGCAGCCAGGCTGCGGCAGCCAGAATATTTGCGCAGCCAGTTATAACAGCCAATCAACGACTAGTCTAGATCTTTCCGAAATTTCTCTGTATCGAAATTCATCTTGTTAAAGTTCGGAATGCAAAATACGTCTGGCTGCTACAACTAGTGACAACGTCATATGTTTTACTGGCTGCGGCAGCCAGGCTGCGGCAGCCAGAATATTTGCGCAGCCAGTTATAACAGCCAATCAACGACTAGTCTAGATCTTTCCGAAATTTCTCTGTATCGAAAGTCATCTTGTCAAAGTTCGGAACGCAAAATACGTCGTAGTAGTAGAAATTTCGGAAAGATCTAGACTAGTCGTTGATTGGCTGTTATAACTGGCTGCGCAAATATTCTGGCTGCCACAGCCTGGCTGCCGCAGCCTGGCTGCGCAGCCAGGCTGCCTAGTGCGCGCACTAGGCAGCCACGAAATCTTATATGTTTTACTGGCTGCCGCAGCCTGGCTGCCGCAGCCAGTAAAACATATAGTGGTATGGGTGCGCACTAGGCAGCCAGGCTGCGGCAGCCAGGCTGCGGCAGCCAGTAAAACATATCACGTTGTAGCCCGCGCACTAGGCAGCCACGAAATCCCGGCTGCAGCAGCCAATGAAACGCGCCTGTTTGCACGGCAGCCAGCTGGCTGCGCGCAGCCAGAACGGTGTAGGCGAATGTATGTGGCTGCCAGTCTCCGCGCACTAGTTGTAGCAGCCAGACGTATTTTGCGTTCCGAACTTTGACAAGATGACTTTCGATACAGAGAAATTTCGGAAAGATCTAGACTAGTCGTTGATTGGCTGTTATAACTGGCTGCGCAAATATTCTGGCTGCCGCAGCCTGCATCTGTCAAAGTTTGTTAATGTCACTTGTAATGTTAGAAGATGTTCTGTTCTTCCTTCTCTGTCTACGACTGTCATGGCTGTGCGTGCGCTCCTAAATAAAGTTTCTGAATTACTCCTGAAAACTCGTCTTACTTCCCCAAAAACCATCAGGTTATGGGCCCAGGGATTTCCCAAATACTGGACGGCGTGATTTATCCATTAAACCATGGCTTCGAGCATGACGACGGGAGGATCCATTCCGATTGAAAAACTGAAAGGATTGTAAGACTTCAATACGTGGAAATTTCTTATGAAAATGTATCTGATGCATGAAGATATGTACGACTGTGTATCTTCGGCTGATGCATGTAAGGACGCGAAGAAGCAGCAGAAGGCTTTTGCAAAAATTTGCTTGTCGGTGAGTGCGGAGGTGTTACCGCATGTGCGCAATGCTTCTTCTGCATTTGAAGCGTGGAACAATTTGCAAAAAGCTTATGAAGATCGTGGATTGAGCAGGCGGCTTGGCTTGCTGCGATCACTTTTTGGCTTGAAACTTAAGGAGACGGACAGCATGGAAAAATACATTACCAAGATCACTGAACTAGCACAACAACTGCGAGAAATCGACTCACCATTGGATGATGAATTTATAGCTGTAATCATGTTGAGTGGGCTCACTAAAGATTACGATCCCCTCATCATGGCTTTGGAAAATTCAAATGTACAATTGACTTCCGACCGAGTAAAGTCAAGATTGCTCCAAGAGACACAGAGGCGAGAGGACAACGTTGAGGCACCAGAAGCATCGGCTTTGACAGTGAGGAAAGCGGTGAGATGTTTCAAGTGTAAGAAACCTGGCCACTACAAGAAAGATTGCCCGACCAACACCAGCAAGGCGAGGAACACCAGCACCAAGGGGAAGGATTCCACCAAGGAGGCAATGCTGACGGCGCTTGCGGTGAACGTGAAAGACAATCAGTGGTATCTTGACTCTGGAGCTACAAACCATAAGTGTAACCGGAAAGTCAAAGTTCGGAACGCAAAATACGTCTGGCTGCAACAACTAGTGCGCGAAGACTGACTGCAGCCACATACATTCGCCTACACACGTTCTGGCTGCGCGCAGCCAGCTGGCTGCCGTGCAAACAGGCGCGTTTCATTGGCTGCTGCAGCCGAGATTTCGTGGCTGCCTAGTGCGCGCACTAGGCAGCCTGGCTGCGCAGCCAGGCTGCGGCAGCCAGAATATTTGCGCAGCCAGTTATAACAGCCAATCAACGACTAGTCTAGATCCCGAATAAATTTCTCTGTATCGAAAGTCATCTTGTCAAAGTTCGGAACGCAAAATACGTCTGGCTGCTACAACTAGTGCGCGGAGACTGACTGCAGCCACATACATTCGCCTACACACGTTCTGGCTGCGCGCAGCCAGCTGGCTGCCGTGCAAACAGGCGCGTTTCATTGGCTGCTGCAGCCGAGATTTCGTGGCTGCCTAGTGCGCGGGCTCGGCGCCTGGCTGCCTAGTGCGCGCCCATACCGGAGCCCGCGCAACTAGGCAGCCACGAAATCTCATATGTTTTACTGGCTGCCGCAGCCTTGCTGCCGCAGCCTGGCTGCCGCAGCCAGTAAAACATATGACGTTGTAGCCCGCGCACTAGGCAGCCACGAAATCCCGGCTGCAGCAGCCAATGAAACGCGCCTGTTTGCACGGCAGCCAGCTGGCTGCGCGCAGCCAGAACGTGTGTAGGCGAATGTATGTGGCTGCCAGTCTCCGCGCACTAGTCGTAGCAGCCAGACGTATTTTGCGTTCCGAACTTTGACAAGATGACTTTCGATACAGAGAAATTTCGGAAAGATCTAGACTAGTCATTGATTGGCTGTTATAACTGGCTGCGCAAATATTCTGGCTGCCGCAGCCTGGCTGCCGCAGCCAGTAAAACATATGACGTTGTCACTAGTTGTAGCAGCCAGACGTATTTTGCGTTCCGAACTTTGACAAGATGACTTTCGATACAGAGAAATTTCGGAAAGATCTAGACTAGTCGTTGCTTGGCTGTTATAACTGGCTGCGCAAATATTCTGGCTGCCGCAGCCTGGCTGCCGCAGCCAGTAAAACATATGACGTTGTCACTCTAGTTGTAGCAGCCAGACGTATTTTGCGTTCCGAACTTTGACAAGATGACTTTCGATACAGAGAAATTTCGGAAAGATCTAGACTAGTCGTTGATTAGCTGTTATAACTGGCTGTGCAAATATTCTGGCTGCCGCAGCCTGGTTGCGCAGCCAGGCTGCCTAGTGCGCGCACTAGGCAGCCACGAAATCTTATATGTTTTACTGGCTGCCGCAGCCTGGCTGCCGCAGCCAGTAAAACATATGTCGTATGGGCGCGCACTAGGCAGCCAGGCTGCGGCAGCCAGCAGCCGAGCCCGCGCACTAGGCAGCCACGAAATCTCGGCTGCAGCAGCCAATGAAACGCGCCTGTTTGCACGGCAGCCAGCTGGCTGCGCGCAGCCAGAACGTGTGTAGGCAAATGTATGTGGCTGCCAGTCTCCGCGCACTAGTTGTAGCAGCCAGACGTATTTTGCGTTCCGAACTTTGACAAGATGACTTTCGATACAGAGAAATTTATTCGGGATCTAGACTAGTCGTTGATTACTAGTGCGCGGAGACTGGCAGCCACATACATTCGCCTACACACGTTCTGGCTGCGCGCAGCCAGCTGGCTGCCGTGCAAACAGGCGCGTTTCATTGGCTGCTGCAGCCGAGATTTCGTGGCTGCCTAGTGCGCGCACAAGGCAGCCTGGCTGCGCAGCCAGGCTGCGGCAGCCAGAATATTTGCGCAGCCAGTTATAACAGCCAATCAACGACTAGTCTAGATCCCGAATAAATTTCTCTGTATCGAAAGTCATCTTGTCAAAGTTCGGAACGCCAAATACGTCTGGCTGCTACAACTAGTGCGCGGAGGACTGCAGCCACATACATTTGCCTACACACGTTCTGGCTGCGCGCAGCCAGCTGGCTGCCGTGCAAACAGGCGCGTTTCATTGGCTGCTGCAGCCGAGATTTCGTGGCTGCCTAGTGCGCGGGCTCGCGGGCTGCTGGCTGCCGCAGCCTGGCTGCCGCAGCCTGGCTGCCGCAGCCTGGCTGCCTAGTGCGCGCCCATACGACATATGTTTTACTGGCTGCGGCAGCCAGGCTGCGGCAGCCAGTAAAACATATAAGATTTCGTGGCTGCCTAGTGCGCGCACTAGTTGTAGCAGCCAGACGTATTTTGCGTTCCGAACTTTGACAAGATGACTTTCGATACAGAGAAATTTATTCGGGATCTAGACTAGTCGTTGATTGGCTGTTATAACTGGCTGCGCAAATATTCTGGCTGCCGCAGCCTGGCTGCGCAGCCAGGCTGCGGCAGCCAGAATATTTGCGCAGCCAGTTATAACAGCCAATCAACGACTAGTCTAGATCTTTCCGAAATTTCTCTGTATCGAAAGTCATCTTGTCAAAGTTCGGAACGCAAAATACGTCTGGCTGCTACAACTAGTGCGCGGAGACTGACTGCAGCCACATACATTTGCCTACACACGTTCTGGCTGCGCGCAGCCAGCTGGCTGCCGTGCAAACAGGCGCGTTTCATTGGCTGCTGCAGCCGAGATTTCGTGGCTGCCTAGTGCGCGGGCTCGGTTACTGGCTGCCGCAGCCTGGCTGCCTAGTGCGCGCCCATACGACATATGTTTTGCTGGCTGCGGCAGCCAGGCTGCGGCAGCCAGTAAAACATATGAGATTTCGTGGCTGCCTGGTGCGCGGGCTCCTATACAACGTCATATGTTTTCCTTGGTGGGGATTGAACCCACAACCTACACGCTACCTAACACCGAGTTAGTTGTATTGTGTTGTGACGCCGCTCAATGTGCCATAGCACGCGATATCATACAATTTATATATATCTGGAGTTTTAAATTCGAATGTAAATAGTATACCTAGGCATTTTTCTAATGTCTGCTTTGAATGAACATTTATTTATTTATTTAATCTAAGATTTACAGTTTATTTATAATTGATTGCAGGCTCTATATTATATATTACACATTAACCAATTTGAATCCACATGTTATAACTTAGAATAATAATATAGTATACAAACATTAATAACAATAGGTTACAATACCATGCCGTTAAGGAAAAACAACAAATACCTAATACTGATAACTATACCGACATTTCTCATATCACGCTGTAGTCCCAAACTATATGTGGGTACCTACTGCTTAGTTTTCTTTATAAACGGGATATTATAACCATGTATTGAATTATGGTAAATATCCCGTTTTCATAGAAAACTATGTTAGTTTCAAATATTCTATCTACAGCTATATAAATACAATGTTCTATGTAATATTCTCTATACAGCTATATAAACAGCTAAATAAATATTCTATGTACACACGTTTGCACATATATTATTTTAATGCACAAACGTCATGTCTCGTACTGCCTTTCATTAGTACGCGTTCTTCAAAGGAAGCCTCATTAGAGAGCTAGTGCTGTGTCCTCAACAATAATCGCATTAAAGACTAATCACCCCGCCGTGCAGCAAAGAGGCTTTCATCCTTCTGTTATGACTTGTGTTCTGTTATGTCGCAGGCTTTTAAAGACATGAATCAAACTGGAATGATTTTATTATACAAACTCACGATTATTAGGCTAGGTATTATAATTGTATATCTCGTTTATCCTTTAATTGTTCATCTACGAACAATTAAAGGATAAACGAGATACACAATTATTTTACTCTTAAAAGCTCACCCCATCCCCTTCTCGACCTGATTGAGAGAGAGATGAGATCGCCCGTAATTTTTCCTTTAATTTTTATAATATTCTCCTCCTCTTTTATTGGGTTTTACCTACTATATGTTTTTTGTTTCAATATCTATCTACTATTAAGTTTTTTTTAATCCTATGTATACCTACCTACAACAACTTGTATTGGTAGCTAGCGGGGGTTTTATGGCTCTACTAGTAAGTCACTAGGTAGATAGTATAGCGATTGATAATGTTTGTAGAGATCTAAAATTTGTAGAGATAGAATCTTGTCTTTTGATCTTGTCTTAAGATAAAGAGATGATAAACTTATTGTTTAAATACAAAAACTTTGACGTGAAAGAATTTAAATTTGGATAAAAGGGAGTTTTTTTTATGAAATGTGTAAATAAGTTGGAGAATAAATTATTGTTTATGTATGCTATTTAATTTTATTATTTTATATTTTGTATTTGTTTAATAACTCATTGGGAAAGCAAATAGAGAGTTTTGAAAATCTACACTAGATTTCCTTTGTCGCATCTAATTCAGCTGTCTAATAGTAGGTACCTACTGTGTTTGGCCCGCTCTATCAAGGTTGGAACAGTCACGGCCAGCATTGAAGTATCCACAACATTTATGAACATATGATTTGAAGTTATTTTTGTGTGGGGTGTTACCGATTTAGAATTTCTTACGTAACCCTAGCTCGGCAAACCTTTGATTAAATATTTGCAGATCGTACAAACATTTATCCCAAGGCAGGAATAGAACCCGCAACCTCCACGTCGCAAGCGGACCTTCGCCCGCTGGGCCACATCGGTCATCAAATATTATCGTATAATATATATCACAGTTAATCAAATAGATCTACTACCTATCAGTTTGATAATGCTATAACTGTATAACGAATTTCAAGACAGACAAGAGACTGACGATTTACTTCAGTAACAGCCAGCCATCATGTGGACGAGCACGTTATTGTGGTTGTGTGCACGTTATTGTGGTTGTCTTAGCGCAGAGCGACGAGCAGGAATCGAAGGTCGTCTTAACTGCACATGGGTCTGTGCGAGGGTACAAGGATCCCGCGCACGGCATTTTTGCTTTCCAGAGCATTCCATATGCAATCGCATTGACTGGAGAAGACCGGTATAAAGTAAGCAATAAATATTTAGTATCTCTCTCCGTCTAAATGGGGTTAAAGAAACAAAAAGTATATTAATCAAGTGATATAAGTACTTCTTTTGTAGCGATCGGTGTGTGTGTTAGTGGTGTAAGAACATTCTAATCGTACATTTTCTAAAAGAAACACAAATAAATAAAAAAAACAGATTAATTGAATATGTTGTGATCCTCAATTTGGAAGCAAATAGGTACTTACCTAATTAATTCTATTTTCAGGCACCACTGCCTTCGCCCGAATGGTCGTTCACATTAGAAGCTGTTGACAAGGGGATAATATGCCCGCAAGCTCTATTCTCCACACATGTTATACCTCCTGGTATGCAAGAGGATTGTCTCATCGCTAACGTATACGTTCCCGACACAAACGAAAAAAAACTACCAGTTATGGTGTACGTGCATGGAGGGGCTTTTCAAATAGGAGCCGGCGCTTTCACGGTAGCGAAGAAACTAGTAGCTGAACACAACATAATAGTCGTCACATTCAACTACCGCCTTGGCATCAATGGGTTCCTATGTCTCGGTACCGAGGCAATACCTGGCAATGCAGGTATGAAGGACCAAGTGGAACTTTGGCGCTGGGTCAACAAGAATATCGAAAGCTTCGGTGGAAATCCCGATGATGTAACAATCGCTGGTGGTTCTGCAGGATCAGCATCTGTGGATCTTTTGATGCTCTCGAAATCAGCGCGGGGTCTGTTCACTAAGGTTATTCCTGAAAGTGGAGCCAATGTTGCAGCATTTACTATTCAATCTGATCCATTACAAACGGCAAAAAACTTTGCTAGAACTTTGAACTTCAATTAAGTGGATGATGTCTATGCTTTAGAACAGTTTTATAAGACAACCTCTCTCGATGAACTAAATGTAGACACCTTTTTTGATTTGCCTAATTCTATTTTTGTATTCTCACCATGTGTCGAACGGATTTCTAAAGGATCATTTTTGGAAGAGTCACCAGTAAATATTATAAAGAATGGGAATTTCGAGAATGTGCCTGTCTTGTACGGGTTTACCAACATGGAAGGACTTTTTAGAATTGGCTTCTTTGATTCGTGGTCACACCAAATGAATGAAAGGTTCTCAGATTTCTTGCCTGCAGATTTACAGTTTGAAAATAATGACCAAAAGGAAGAAGTAGCAAGAAAAGTCAAACAATTTTATTTTGGTGATAACCCAATAAGCGAAGAAAATGTTCTAGCATACGTCGATTACTTTACTGATGTCTTATTTGCATACCCCACGCTAAGATCGACCAAGCTGCAAGTAGAAAATGGTCACAATCGAATATATTTGTATGAATATTAATTTACAGACGAGAATACTCCAGTAGTGCCTCACACAAATGTACGTGGAGCAGATCACGGCGCTCAATCTAATGCTGTTATTGAACGTGATAATCATAGTAACTCAACTGAAGAGTTTAAGCAAATGGCTTCTACTATGAGGCAGATATGGGCTAACTTCATTAAGACCGGGTAAGATCGGTTTTTATAGACTTTATTGCTTAGTTTTATGACTATAATGAGCTGCTTCAGATCGCACGATGTTGAATGGACAGACTTGATTTGAATTGAAGGAATATTCCATCAGAGTTCTTTATCCTATCGACTACTTTTAGGTATAAAAAAGGTTGGTTTTCAGGACACCAGTACCGGAAGGATCTTCGCTGCCGGCGTGGCCCGCAGTGCGCGGCGACTGGGCCCCTCACATGTCGCTCGACACACCGCTCCAACTGCGAGGCTCCCAGCTGGAACAACGCACGCGCTTCTGGGAAGACATCTACGCGAAGCACTACCGCGACCCTCTGCCTCCAGCGAGCAATACATACTTATAACACGCACCTCAATTTACAATTATGTAATTTTGGTATTTCTCTACTTTCTTAGCTCATTTTAAAAGTGGCTAAAGTTCCGATTGTTCTGTCTTGTCTATCAAATGTCTATCACAACATAAAGTTTAAATTTTGTAGGTACAATGAAATCTTTACAACCTCGTAGTAAATAACTCAAGTAAAAGGGTTTATTCAATATCTAAACAGAATCAGTAGGAAATGTTTTCAATTTACTGAATAGTTACCTAAGTACCTATCTTATGTGATGAGTAGGTAGAATAGAAATACGTAAATATAATCCAGCTTTACCTTACTGCTCTGCTATACTGACCTGCTGCATATGATATTCTTTATGAGGTAAATAAAATATTAAACTTCTTATGTTTTTTTTCCTCGAAAATAACGTGGCACTTTATAGTAGGGGAGCCCAAGAGGGGATTTCGGGATTTACTCGAGCGCGGCTGATAAACATACAGGGGGTACCTTGTACCCGGTTAAGTACCTCCACCAAATATGAGCTTCCTATGTATGGCCGCGCGTGAATTATAAAGGATCAGATTTGTAAAAAAAAATTGATCATTTGACATTCTCGAGCGCGTCAGATTAAGGTAGGGTAGGTTAATTACATGCTAAATAGTGTATATTCCACTAATCTGACAATTTGAAAGTGACGAAAAGAAAGGGGAGCGCAGCAAAGTTGAAAAAAAAATCTCGACATACTCGAGCGTAGCTAATTTTTTTTTATATTGTAGGATACAATTCAAGGATTACGAAAAATATATAATCTGGCGATTTCCGCAAGCCGAAGTAAGAAAAATTCATTGATAAAGACCATAAGGCCCTCGCGTTTGAAATGATAGAGTTTTTTTGCGTCACGTTGTCTTGTGATATAAACCCATATATGAGCACTTCATATATGGGTTTTACTATGTAGATAGATAGATAGATAGATAAATTCTTTATTGTACACAAAGAAAATAACAAATGAAAGACATAACAATAAATTTGTACAATGGGCGGTCTTATCGCTAAGAGCGATCTCTTCCAGACAACCTTTGGATGGAGAGGATAAACAAAAACAGAAAGACGGCGGTGTACAAAAGTTCAAAACAATAATAATTAATTAATTTAAAAACCCTAACTATATAATATCCTAAGCTATAAATAAATATACCTACACTAATATACATATTTTATAGAATATATACATATACTTACATATTAGCAGATAAGGACAGATAGTGGTTATATACCTTTGTTTTAAAAATGTTGGGAGATTTTGATAGGCGAACAGACAGCGGCAAAGCGTTCCATAATCGAACTGCTTGTATAGTGAAGGATTTCGTGTACATTGTGGAGCTGTGTACAGAAGTAACAAGCTGCAAAGTGTCGGAGGAACGTAGGTTTCGATCATTCGTCTGATGCATGAAAATGAAACGTTCCTTAAGATAGTGTGGGGAGGAAGAGTTAAAAAGAACATTAAAGAGAAGGGACAGAATATGTGCATTCCGGCGAAGGCGTATAGGGAGCCACTTGAGTTTCATGCGGAATTCGGTTACATGGTCATATTTACGCAGGCCGAATATGAACCGAATACAGAGGTTTTGCAGTCGCTCAAGCTTGCTCAGCAAAACTTCGGAAAGATCAAGATAGCAGGCATCAGCATAATCAAGGATAGGAAGTAGAAGGGATTGCGCAAGCATAACTTTGGTAGCGGTGGGTAAAAAGTTACGCAACCTACGTAGGGATGCAGATGAAGCAAATATCCTGCGGCTAATTTCACTAATCCACGGCTCCCAAGTCAGCCTAGAGTCAATAGTGATTCCCAGGTTTTTCACCGACTGGCAGAAAGGTATAGGAACACCATCGAACGTAATACTCGGAAGCCGTGAATAAGCAATTTTGGAAATAAGCTTACTACTTCCAACCAAAATAGTCTGAGTTTTATTAGGGTTTACTGAGAGTCCAAAAGATTTGCTCCATCCACAGATTCTATCCAAATCAGCATTTATCAGGCTGATGGCTCCATCGAGGTTCTCAATGGTAGCTTGACAATATATTTGTAAATCATCTGCATACAGGTGGTAGGAAGAAGTTAAATTTAGAGAAATGGATTGAATAAAGATAGCAAAGAGAAGAGGTGAGAGGACGCCGCCTTGAGGTACACCAGTGGAGAGGTTGCACCACGAAGAATAGGAATCTTCGGCACGGATACGCTGTCGACGTCCGAATAAGTAACTACGAAACCAGTCAATAGCCGTTGGAGATATGTTGAGAGAGCATAGTACACCAAGGAGAAGGTCAAAATCAACGTTGTTGAACGCGCTGCTGAAATCTAAAAGACAAAGAACAGTGATTTTACCGTTATCCATACCGAACCGAATGTCATCGGTTATTTTGACTAATGCAGTCGTCGTACTGTGGCCTGAACGGAATCCAGATTGGTAAAGATTGAATAAGGAGTACTTATATAAAAAGGAACTAAACTGTTGGTGAATAAGGCGTTCGAGAACTTTGGAGAGGTAAGGAAGGATTGAAATAGGGCGATATTCGGAGAAGGCAGTGGGATTTGGTTTTTTAGGTAAAGGAACAATCTGGGCTTCCTTCCAGGCTGCTGGAAATGTACTGGTAACAATAGACGTATTCAGGATATAGGTAATAACGTGAACTACTTCGTTAAGTATTGGTAAGATCATATCGCGACCAATACAATCACTACCCACAGCGCATGAAGTGATGGATGCTATGCTCTTTCTGACATCACAATCAGTAAATTGACTAAGATGAAATGAAGGAATATCTGGGGTTGGCAGAGAGGAAAGATAGTTTAGTGTATTAAG
Organism: Ecliptopera silaceata; assembly: GCA_932527185.1. Taxonomy (NCBI): domain Eukaryota; kingdom Metazoa; phylum Arthropoda; class Insecta; order Lepidoptera; family Geometridae; genus Ecliptopera; species Ecliptopera silaceata. The sequence continues at coordinate 4,335,786 of OW052193.1, read as the reverse complement.
TTTAGTAAGATCGTCAATAGCTGAGGAATTAGAAAAATGTTGATTGAGAAGGTTGAGGTCAAGGTCATTAGGGACATTTTCTTGTTTTGATCTACCAACTCCCAATGTTCTCAGAAATTTCCAGACTTTAGAAGAATCTGTGTCGTCTACAGAATCGTGGATGAATCGGCGTTGTGCGTCCCTACACAACCTGTTGCAGCGATTTCGGAGTTTGTGAAATTTTTCTTTATTCGCGTCAGTGGGTGTGCAAACCATACGAATCTTTGCTATGTCCTTTTTGTGCTTAGCCGTGCGGATCTCATCGGTGAGCCATGGTGAAGGGAGATGTTTCAGTTTGACGGCTCGCACTGGGGCATGAACATCGTAAAGCTTGGTAAGTTGTTCATTGAAATGATTTACCATGTCATCAACACTACTCGCTGCAAACACCTCAGACCAATCAAGTTTCATGGCATCCTGACGAAGGCTATCCAGGTTTATTCTACCAAAGTTACGCCGCAATATGACTTTTGGCTTGGCTTTAGGAGGGCGGACTTTATAGGAAAGGTAGATTAAGTCATGATAGGAAAAGGCGGGTGCTGGAATTTGACCATGCTTAAGAACATTATTTGGAAAGGATACGAGCATGAGGTCAAGAAGTGAGGGGGTGCAATTTGGAAAAAAGTGTGTAGCAGTTAACGGAAGAATGGTCAAGTTGCTAGCCTTAGCCAAGTTTTCAAAACACATGGAGCGGGAATCTTGCTTAAGGAGACAGGTGTTAAAATCACCCATAATAATGGTGTGATTATAGGAAGGTGTCAGGTCTTCGAGAAGCTTCTCAAAGGATGGGAAAAAGTTGTTGTGGGAATTTTTGCTGTAATAGACTCCAAGTAAAACTTTCGTACGACAAAGGGTGATTTCTGCAAAGAGATGCTCACCCGCACCTGATGAAGGGGGTTGTGGAGACGTATGAACTATAGTATAAGGAATATTTGCACGTAGATATATAGCAACGCCCCCACCACGCCCATCAACGCGGTCGTTTCTAATAAGAACAAAACCAGGGAGAGAGTATGAAGTGGTAGGTAAACATGGTTTTAACCAAGATTCGGAGACTAAAACAGCATGGATATTTTTATGATCAAAAGATGCAAGCATATCAGAGTAATGAGCCGGAATGCTTTGTGCATTAAAGTGAATGACATTAAAGTATTTCGAGACATCAGAGAACTGAGTCTCAATGGTGTGGGAGAGAGTAGGTATACTGCTAAAACTACAATCACTGCTTAAGTTACCTTCGGAGGATAACGATAAAAAGTGTTCGTCATCACTACCATTAGTAGACATAACAATATTAATAAATAAATAAAATACTTATAAAAAATAATATAACTAAACTAAAAAATATAATAAAAACTAAAACCTACCTAACTAAAACTATAAACTATTTTGTATATCTTACTCGCACCCGCCAATTGTGTTGGAAGAGATATTATGTTACCGGAAAAAAAAAATGAAATAAATTCATTAAACTGACAGTATTATCAAAATAGGAAATAAATACGTAAAGAAAAACACACAACATATTAAAATAAACGTAACACAAATAACACATTTTCATGCTAAAATAACCTCATAACGAGACTTGAAACACAACAATATTGTAGTAAGCAGTGACTTGACACACAAACAAAATTTGACATTGACAGTGGATAAAAAAGTAAAGTGACGTACCGTAAAATAAATAATTCATAACAATGTGCTGTCATTTGTCATCGCTTTGCCTCACATAAAATAATATATATACCCGAACTAGATAAACTAAATTAAATTACTTTGTTGGAAGGTAAATTATTCGTAGGTACCAAAGATAAATAAATCACAAAAACGGGTATCACACAAGTCACGATAACCGAGATAAGATTGAGAAAAAAAAAATAACAAATAGTATCATTACTCGCGTTGAAACTACTTCTTCGTCGACACTAGACGCCTGGTCTTCGGCGCAGCGGGCTCCTTTGACACCGCTGGCTTCACCATCGCAGCTGTAGCGGATGTCGCAGCCGTGGCCGCCAGCGAGCATGATATTTTATCAAGCTCAGCGAGGCTGCTAACGCGCCGTCTGACATCGTCAGGCCCAATCACGAAAACGTAGCCCTCACGAGTCCAGGCTTTGGTGATACCAAAGCGTTGCCTGGCCTGCATGAAAACTTCATGGCGAGCTTTGGTCAGGAACTCCGAGATGGTTATCCCAGTATTCTTGAGCTGTGTCTTGGCAAACCACATCCCGTCTCGAACAGATACATCCCGAAGCTTGACTAGAATTGGTCGAGGTCGGTCAGATGTCAAGCGACCCATCCTATGGCAACGGCTAATATCACCAGTTTTAAAACCAGCCATTTTAAGCCGGCCTACCGCAACCTTTACCACAGTGGCATCTGTATCTTCCTTCTTATCTTCGGGCACACCATGAAGGAGTAGATGCTTCCGACGACTCAGCATCTCTAGCTGATCCACAGCATGCGCATTCGCCTGGATTTGTTGTTGCAAAGCCTTCATAGCCATCAAGACAAATGACTTGAAGGCGGCGAACTCCGTAGACAAACCAGCAACCGATACTGGGTCTTCAGACTTTTGCAGCTTACCTTCATAAGCGGCCATCTGCTCTGTGAAGAGAGCCTGCATCTGTGCCATAGAGCCTTGGATCTCTCTCAATTCCTCCATACCTCAAAAAGTTCCAGTGATGGTGATGTGTCAAAAAGTATTAGGTTGTGTTTCTGTGTGTTATAGTGAAGTGCTGAAGGAGATAACACTTATTGGCAGGTACTGTGCTTCAGACTATATGATTATACATAAATATCGGCTTTTTGTGAACAAAAACTATATATTTACGAAAATTAAAGGAGATGAAAAATTTTATAGGTGTTACTTTTTTTACACCTACCGCCCAAAAAGTATGTAAATATGTATTTACAAAAAAAATGTATTTAAGTATTCTATTAGCAATCTAGTTTCCATAGTACAAGCTTTGCTTAGTTTGGGACTAGAGTGTGATGTGTGAAATGTCCGTGAATAATTTATAAAGAAATCTAAAAAAAAAATTTTGTTTTTGTCAGAATAAGCGAATCCCTATAGATAATCGTCAGATTAAGAGACAGCACATTTAGAACGTAAATATGAACCATATGTATCTCGAGTATGTCAAATCGGCAAATTTTATTTGTACATTATAATAATGGCCACGAGTTTGCGTCACATCGAAATCGTCAGATTAGTGAACTAGAGCTTTTTTTGGTGCACTTAACACTCCCTTAGAAAATCTGACGAGGTCGATGAAATTTTTGTGTTTTTTTGTAACTTTGCTGCGCTCCCCTTTCTTTTCGTCACTCTCAAATTGTCAGATTAGAGGAATATACACTATTTAGCATGTAATTAACCTACCCTACCTTAATCTGACGCGCTCGAGAATGTCCATCCGGCAGTTTTTTTTTACATATTTATAAATCAATAGCCGCTTCCCCCACCGATGAAAGGTATATGTTATATAACATTTTTTTCTTCTTATCATCTAAGCTTTGCAACCCAATAGGTCTCTATGACGCTCGAGTAAATCCACACTTAGCATCGTGGGCTCCCCTACTATTATCCCAAAGCTTTTAGGTAAAGTCAAGATCCAAAGTCACGTTTTTGGCATCATTTTAAACTCTTTAATCTACAAACGACGTAGATCGTCTGAAATACTAGAGCCTTAAGTGTGTGGACTTAAATTTTATAGTTTTATTACTTTCTAACTTCTTTCAGCAGATATAAAATAGGGTTAGTAAACAAGGCAAGATTTTTAACAATGGTATAACGATTATTTCAGTAACTGTTAATAAAACATGACAATTGGCAAACTCTGCTGCTTTAAATTACAAGAAAGTTCCATTTATTTACAAGTTTTTCCTATAGTTATTTTTCAGACCTTTCTAAAATGAGTCCAGATATTGGTATTCCTTACTGCCAAGTTATCCAGCCACTTAACTGTACCTCGAGGCAACGTCTGTACCCGCACACCTGAGTTTCACCTTCGTAACCATACCTACTCTAAATACACCCTATAAACCTAACTTACAACGTAGTATTCCACATGTATATTTTCTCGCTCTTAACTTGGTGTTATTAGAGGGATTATTAAGATTATTAAGATTTTAGTGTAAGAGCTAGCAGTTCTACCGCCGTACCTATTTTCACCGCCAAACTGTGATGCAAGCATGTGTTCGGGTTTTGGCACATTGATATTTACACTCAAAGGACGTGTTTAGTGTGGCAATGCATCGTCATAGGTAGTGGTTACTACTTATGTCCGGTGAATCATCGGTCATGTAGGTTAGGCATAACGATATTTCTTTATTTTACATAATATGTAAAATAAAGAAAAATCGTATAATGCAAATCATGGAATAACATACCTACTTAGGTCAACACTTGAATACGGGGTTATAATATAATTTAATTCTTATGTTTCTGCATCATAAAACCAACCTCAGGTTACACAAATAAAACTGTTATTTGATATAGATTCTATAAAATCGTTTTCAACAGGCGCATTTAAGTAATGTTTTATATCCCACTCTGTGAACTTTCCCCTCTTTATTTCCATTTAGAAGCGGTGTTATCTCGAATTTCCAATATAAACACCTGCTTAAAATTTATTGACAATCATTGACAAAGCCAGGCTCCCTCATAAAAGGGAAAAAATATCAATATAAACCCCGCAAACTGCAGACTTTTTATCGGCCGATAGTTTGGTCGGCTTCTTAATCAGTATGAAGATGTATGCAGATGCGCACATTACAGTGATTCAGTCTTCATACTAATTAAGAAGCCGACCAAACTATCGGCCGATAAAAAGTCTGCAGTCTGCGGGGACTCTAAAAGTCTGAAATAGGTACTTTTAGAAAGGATGTATACTCATTACAGCGTATTCAAGTCATGACAAACAAATGTTGTGTCTGATATGTATCATGTACGTTTAATTTAGCCTAAACACAAAAAAAAAACAAAAATAATTGTCACGAAAGTCACAAATAATTACTGAGTTTGTGATAAGATAGTGTTTCGTGATTTGTATGTTTTAAAGGTATCCTTTTTCCACCTGAATGTTACTTTCCTAGCGTCTAGGCTTTTACAAACATGATATACGGTATAGAAGACGTAGACATACACATACGGCCGGTTTTTGGGAACCAAAATTACGATTGATCCGAGTTTGACACATAGTAGGTAATTGTTTGATTTTTTCGTTGATCATCGTTCGAGAAACCGGCCGATAGTGTACCTACGGGATAATAAGCGCTCCGAAGCTTAACGTAACGCTATTCAATTTACGTAAAATGTCTAAATAATAACCTTGAGAAATAATAGTTTTCTTTATAAACGGGATATTTACCATGATTTGTAAGTTTGATTATTCCCGATATTTCGGCACAGTTGCATGCGCCCGTGGGCCTATCCAGACCACTGAAATGTTTTAGAGCTTTTAGTTGATCAAATAACATTTCAGTTTTCTTCTTCGTCTTTTATTGATATTTTGACTGTAAATTAACTTTGACAGAATTGTGACATGCCGAAGTTTGTTTTGGTTTCATTTTGCAGAATTCATGGATTCATACAAACACGAAAATTATAATGTTTTGTGACAATTTCAAAGTAGTTTTAAAATTAAAACGCAATTAGCTGCGATTTCAATGCTGACCTGTGAATTTTTATAGGTTTTCAGGACTACCATCTACACATTTTCTGAAAAAAACCTAAGTAGGTATGGGCAAGATAACTTCAAAGTAATATCATCGCTTCATCCTTTTAGTTCTTACTTATCACTTGTTTTTAAATAGTCTAAGACAACAAGGAACATAAATGCCTAACTAGTTGTATGTAATCGTAGTTATAAATCCTATTAGTCTCATCATATTTAAAATATTTATGGCAAATTTATATAGAGACAACATAATTTCAGTAGGTACCTATCCTGAAATAAATTTTTGCTAAGATAAACCATCATTGAGATTAGTAGCATAAAGTTACATCTAAAATGTACAATAACATAATAGGAATGAATATAGTACATCATCATCTTCCTACCCTTGTCCCACATTATGTGGGTCGGTACAACATGTCCTCTTCTTCCACTCACTTCTATCAGACGTCATCTCAATGTTCACACCTTTCTTACACGTCATCATTCACATTCACATAGTACATACCTACAAAACTTTCTTACCTATTATTTTGTTTCAGAATACTATGCAGATTACCATGAAGTTTCTACTTGTGTAGTAGACAGTTTATGACTATATAAAATTAATCTGCAAGTTTTAATTTGTAAAATGACTAGAATTCAAGGAATAAAACCATTTTGATTCTTAATTATTATTATATCTTAATTAAAAATGACAATATACACTAAACTAATTAGTGGGTTCCCAACCAGTCACACCAAATCATAATATACACATTAATAAAACCTTTTTTATTTCCTTACAAATATTAACAGAATTAGATTATACATAATATTGAAAATGAGTTAATTAAATAAGAATGAGATTTGAATAATTGAAATTAATTAACATAATATTACAAATTATAAAATAACATAGCTCAATATATGCAACAATTTTTTACATCTTCTTTCTGTTATTTGTTAAGGACCTTTCAAGGAGTAAAGGCCTCCTCCATTTTCCTCCAAGCATCTCTATTTTTAGCCTTTGTCATCCAGTCTGCGCCGGCTTGTTTGTTTACTTCGTCTATCCATCTTTCTTTAGGTCTTCCCCAATTTCTTATACCGTGTGGTCCTGTCCAGCTTGTTATTTTTGTGGTCCATTTGTTGTTGTGCATACCAACATGCTATGTGGCCATAAAAAAAAGTATATTATAGAAAACTTAAACTAGGCTGCCACCGTGTATTATCTCATAACAGATGAGTGCGGTTATTTACATGTGGTAAAGAATGATTACATAATTTATAATATTATGATATTAAAATCTGTACATAATCTAATTTTTTTTCCTTTATTTCATTAGACTTGAACAAGTATTCATGAACATTTGACAGTAAGTATTTGGTAGTAAGCTCTGCCTTCCATGCTGTGCTGTGGGTCGTGGGTTCGATTCACACCCAGAGCAAATTTTAATGTTTGTGTGATGAATATAAATATTTTTTCTGAATCTGGGTGTTTCTATGTATGTGTTTACAAAAAAAATGTAAGTATGTAAGTATTCTATCAGCAATCTAGTTCCCATACATATAGAGCTTTGCTTAGTTTGGGACTAGAGTGTGAAGTGTGAATTGTCCAAAAATATTTATTTATTTCCCAAGGCATGCACTTGAACCAAACTAAACAAAACTTGTATGGGAAATAGATTGCTTGAATACTTTTATAAGTAAGTCTTCTAAAAATTAATACATATTAACACCCAAATGCAGAACACATATTTATGTTCACAAATATGTAGTAATAAATAAATATTTTACCAATGACAACTAATCACACAAATGTTTGTTTGTGGTGGGGATTGAACCCACCATCCTAGCATAGATGCCAGAACTAATGCCAATACTGAGCTGAGATATATATATTATTAAGTATATATTATTTTGTTTCAGAATATGCAAATTACCATGATGGTACTAATTTACTATCCTAATCTGTTTATGACTATTAAACTAATCTTTGTTTTCATTTGTGAAATAATATAGTAATTCAATAAAACCATGTTTCAGTATTATTTTATTAAAACATTTCTAAATAGATAGATAACTCTTTATTGTTCATCACACATAAATAAAAACAAAGAGCTTAAACAAGTAGTAATAGGCATCAGAATGGGTGGCCTTATCGCTGAGAGAGATCTCTTCCTGGCAACCGAAATTTGCTCTTGTGTCGCATCCCAGATATACCTGAAATAAAATGAAGTGTATTGTAAATAGAGTTAATAGGCATAGAGTTCAATACTAAAATATTTTACAGTCTTGAAATCTGAACATAAATCATTTTCTTTTATTTCATTACACTTAGACAAGTAAAAAAAATGTTTATGAATATTTCACAAAGCTTGTATGGCAACTAGAATACTCATATACTGTTTTATGAATGAATTCATAGATAGGTAACATGTTGACACCCAAAAGCAGAACATACATTAATATTTACTAATAGTAATAAAAAAATGTTTTACCAATAAAGACTTAATGAACTTTTAAAAAAATATTTATTCTTGGTGGGGATCGAACCCAGAGAGAAGACAGAACTAGTACCAAATGAGCTGTGATGCCTATTGCAATGATTGATTTAGTTTGTTATAGGTATATTTATGAACCTATCAAGTGAAGTAATCAACTACCTGGACGATTAAATAGAATGATTCATGTCTTAGTCAATTCAATTCAATTCAATTTTTATTTAATGGCGTCTGGGGGTTAGCCAATTTCGCCAATGTCACGTTGCAAGGCTTGTTTATGTTTGTGGGCAACGTTGGACGGTAAATTGTTATTTTTTTTTCTTTTTTTTCGTATTTTAAGTTTATGGGCAACGTTGGACGGTATTTTTGTTATTTTTTTTCTTTCGTATTTTATTTACAACGTCCTTCCGCCATCTTGGTGATGGCGAAAGGCCCATGTCTTAGTCTTAAATTGTTGTGTTCTGATTTCTGATCTGCTAACCCATACTGGGCACCGGCATCTTGTGTGCATCTGAAACATGAATAAGTGGTGACCAAACATGTTAGAAACTCTGCAACAGATGTCCACCTCCGACGCGGAGGTTGTGGGTTCGATTACCGCCTTGAAATAAATGTTTGTCATCATCATCATCATGATCTTCCTCTTCAGTAATTACCATCGGCGAGTTTTAGAACTTTATTATTGGACTGAGTATAACCACCAATCTATCCTAGCCACTGATTAGTACACTGATTTATTCACTTTTCAATAACATACTTGTTTGTGAAATACACAAATAAATACCTACAAAGATTTCACCATTTTTTCAATTATGTATTAAAACTTTCACATACTCACAAAAAACAATATGATTGCCTTCATTTACACACAAATCTCACAACAATCACGAAAGTTACAATGAAAATGCAAAATCTAATAAATGTAAACAAACTAGAGACGGAATATTCGATATACATCGATGAATCGAAAACATCGATATTTACAATGCGATACCTACATCGAATCGATCCGATGTTTTGAAATGCTTTTGTTAGACTTGAAATATCGATGTTTTTTCAGTTTTTAGTAGAAAAACATCGAGTCAATAATTATATCCAAATAATTTCATAAAAACTCAAGTTTAACCACTAAAATTTTACAATTTTTTTTTCCTATTTGATTAATTAAAAATGAAAAGTTTATTATTTATTTGTGGACTAAAATATTAAAAAATGGTTGTCTGTAAAGTCGGTTTACTGACGATAGTTGAACGTGACAACGTCAACGAACGGTATTGGAACGCCTCAGAACGCCGGAACGCTTCATGAGTCATGTTTTTTCGTGCGTGCAGCTGGCTCTATCGAATTATAAGACGTTGTCACGTCAAAAACATAATGTTGTTGCGGCCAACGTGTACTAAAAAAATGGTTGTCTGTAAAGTCGGTTTACTGACGATAGTCGAACGTGACAACGTCACTTCATGGAACGCCTCAGAACGCCGGAACGCTTCATGAGTCATGTTTTTTCGTGCGTGCAGCCGGCTCTATCGAATTATAAGACGTTGTCACGTCAAAAATATGTTGGAAGCACTGCGCACGAGTCAGTGACACAAAAAAAATTATTAATGTCGTGTCGACCGGCGAGTTTCAAAATTCTTAATTATCTAATAACAGATAAAAACATAACAGATAAAAATTGAAGTGGATTGTGTATTGTATAATTATATTATATTTATATACCTACTTACTCATTACAATAAAATCTCATCTTTATATGAGCTCTTAAACTCAATTGGACGACATCGATGTTAGTTCTGATTTATCGAATCAAAAAAAACAACGATGATTTTTCAAAATGGACACCCCTAAAACGAACAAGTATGAAGACATGTTAGAGCGGTACAGAAATATGCGCCCGCGAAGCCCCGTTGCAAGTGCGAGCGAGATGCATGCACCAGCTCGTTGACGTCATTTTTAACAGTTCAGTCATTATCTAAAACATTTCAGTCATATCTAAAACATTTCAGTCATATTTTGAACAGCTCAGCCACGTCAATCCACAAAAAATGCCTACAAAACTGACCTGCAACTGAAAGGATTTTCGGTCACGCAAGTTTCCCCCTTCTGGATAGGGCCCCTGAAAACCTATAAAAATTCACAGGTCAGCATTGAAATCGCAGCTAATTGCGTTTTAATTTTAAAACTACTTTGAAATTGTCACAAAACATTATAATTTTCGTGTTTGTATGAATCCATGAATTCTGCAAAATGAAACCAAAACAAACTTCGGCATGTCACAATTCTGTCAAAGTTAATTTACAGTCAAAATATCAATAAAAGACGAAGAAGAAAACTGAAATGTTATTTGATCAACTAAAAGCTCTAAAACATTTCAGTGGTCTGGATAGGCCCACAGGACTACCATCTACACATTTTCTGAAAAAAACCTAAGTAGGTATGGGCAAGATAACTTCAAAGTAATATCATCGCTTCATCCTTTTAGTTCTTACTTATCACTTGTTTTTAAATAGTCTAAGACAACAAGGAACATAAATGCCTAACTAGTTGTATGTAATCGTAGTTATAAATCCTATTAGTCTCATCATATTTAAAATATTTATGGCAAATTTATATAGAGACAACATAATTTCAGTAGGTACCTATCCTGAAATAAATTTTTGCTAAGATAAACCATCATTGAGATTAGTAGCATAAAGTTACATCTAAAATGTACAATAACATAATAGGAATGAATATAGTACATCATCATCTTCCTACCCTTGTCCCACATTATGTGGGTCGGTACAACATGTCCTCTTCTTCCACTCACTTCTATCAGACGTCATCTCAATGTTCACACCTTTCTTACACGTCATCATTCACATTCACATAGTACATACCTACAAAACTTTCTTACCTATTATTTTGTTTCAGAATACTATGCAGATTACCATGAAGTTTCTACTTGTGTAGTAGACAGTTTATGACTATATAAAATTAATCTGCAAGTTTTAATTTGTAAAATGACTAGAATTCAAGGAATAAAACCATTTTGATTCTTAATTATTATTATATCTTAATTAAAAATGACAATATACACTAAACTAATTAGTGGGTTCCCAACCAGTCACACCAAATCATAATATACACATTAATAAAACCTTTTTTATTTCCTTACAAATATTAACAGAATTAGATTATACATAATATTGAAAATGAGTTAATTAAATAAGAATGAGATTTGAATAATTGAAATTAATTAACATAATATTACAAATTATAAAATAACATAGCTCAATATATGCAACAATTTTTTACATCTTCTTTCTGTTATTTGTTAAGGACCTTTCAAGGAGTAAAGGCCTCCTCCATTTTCCTCCAAGCATCTCTATTTTTAGCCTTTGTCATCCAGTCTGCGCCGGCTTGTTTGTTTACTTCGTCTATCCATCTTTCTTTAGGTCTTCCCCAATTTCTTATACCGTGTGGTCCTGTCCAGCTTGTTATTTTTGTGGTCCATTTGTTGTTGTGCATACCAACATGCTATGTGGCCATAAAAAAAAGTATATTATAGAAAACTTAAACTAGGCTGCCACCGTGTATTATCTCATAACAGATGAGTGCGGTTATTTACATGTGGTAAAGAATGATTACATAATTTATAATATTATGATATTAAAATCTGTACATAATCTAATTTTTTTTCCTTTATTTCATTAGACTTGAACAAGTATTCATGAACATTTGACAGTAAGTATTTGGTAGTAAGCTCTGCCTTCCATGCTGTGCTGTGGGTCGTGGGTTCGATTCACACCCAGAGCAAATTTTAATGTTTGTGTGATGAATATAAATATTTTTTCTGAATCTGGGTGTTTCTATGTATGTGTTTACAAAAAAAATGTAAGTATGTAAGTATTCTATCAGCAATCTAGTTCCCATACATATAGAGCTTTGCTTAGTTTGGGACTAGAGTGTGAAGTGTGAATTGTCCAAAAATATTTATTTATTTCCCAAGGCATGCACTTGAACCAAACTAAACAAAACTTGTATGGGAAATAGATTGCTTGAATACTTTTATAAGTAAGTCTTCTAAAAATTAATACATATTAACACCCAAATGCAGAACACATATTTATGTTCACAAATATGTAGTAATAAATAAATATTTTACCAATGACAACTAATCACACAAATGTTTGTTTGTGGTGGGGATTGAACCCACCATCCTAGCATAGATGCCAGAACTAATGCCAATACTGAGCTGAGATATATATATTATTAAGTATATATTATTTTGTTTCAGAATATGCAAATTACCATGATGGTACTAATTTACTATCCTAATCTGTTTATGACTATTAAACTAATCTTTGTTTTCATTTGTGAAATAATATAGTAATTCAATAAAACCATGTTTCAGTATTATTTTATTAAAACATTTCTAAATAGATAGATAACTCTTTATTGTTCATCACACATAAATAAAAACAAAGAGCTTAAACAAGTAGTAATAGGCATCAGAATGGGTGGCCTTATCGCTGAGAGAGATCTCTTCCTGGCAACCGAAATTTGCTCTTGTGTCGCATCCCAGATATACCTGAAATAAAATGAAGTGTATTGTAAATAGAGTTAATAGGCATAGAGTTCAATACTAAAATATTTTACAGTCTTGAAATCTGAACATAAATCATTTTCTTTTATTTCATTACACTTAGACAAGTAAAAAAAATGTTTATGAATATTTCACAAAGCTTGTATGGCAACTAGAATACTCATATACTGTTTTATGAATGAATTCATAGATAGGTAACATGTTGACACCCAAAAGCAGAACATACATTAATATTTACTAATAGTAATAAAAAAATGTTTTACCAATAAAGACTTAATGAACTTTTAAAAAAATATTTATTCTTGGTGGGGATCGAACCCAGAGAGAAGACAGAACTAGTACCAAATGAGCTGTGATGCCTATTGCAATGATTGATTTAGTTTGTTATAGGTATATTTATGAACCTATCAAGTGAAGTAATCAACTACCTGGACGATTAAATAGAATGATTCATGTCTTAGTCAATTCAATTCAATTCAATTTTTATTTAATGGCGTCTGGGGGTTAGCCAATTTCGCCAATGTCACGTTGCAAGGCTTGTTTATGTTTGTGGGCAACGTTGGACGGTAAATTGTTATTTTTTTTTCTTTTTTTTCGTATTTTAAGTTTATGGGCAACGTTGGACGGTATTTTTGTTATTTTTTTTCTTTCGTATTTTATTTACAACGTCCTTCCGCCATCTTGGTGATGGCGAAAGGCCCATGTCTTAGTCTTAAATTGTTGTGTTCTGATTTCTGATCTGCTAACCCATACTGGGCACCGGCATCTTGTGTGCATCTGAAACATGAATAAGTGGTGACCAAACATGTTAGAAACTCTGCAACAGATGTCCACCTCCGACGCGGAGGTTGTGGGTTCGATTACCGCCTTGAAATAAATGTTTGTCATCATCATCATCATGATCTTCCTCTTCAGTAATTACCATCGGCGAGTTTTAGAACTTTATTATTGGACTGAGTATAACCACCAATCTATCCTAGCCACTGATTAGTACACTGATTTATTCACTTTTCAATAACATACTTGTTTGTGAAATACACAAATAAATACCTACAAAGATTTCACCATTTTTTCAATTATGTATTAAAACTTTCACATACTCACAAAAAACAATATGATTGCCTTCATTTACACACAAATCTCACAACAATCACGAAAGTTACAATGAAAATGCAAAATCTAATAAATGTAAACAAACTAGAGACGGAATATTCGATATACATCGATGAATCGAAAACATCGATATTTACAATGCGATACCTACATCGAATCGATCCGATGTTTTGAAATGCTTTTGTTAGACTTGAAATATCGATGTTTTTTCAGTTTTTAGTAGAAAAACATCGAGTCAATAATTATATCCAAATAATTTCATAAAAACTCAAGTTTAACCACTAAAATTTTACAATTTTTTTTTCCTATTTGATTAATTAAAAATGAAAAGTTTATTATTTATTTGTGGACTAAAATATTAAAAAATGGTTGTCTGTAAAGTCGGTTTACTGACGATAGTTGAACGTGACAACGTCAACGAACGGTATTGGAACGCCTCAGAACGCCGGAACGCTTCATGAGTCATGTTTTTTCGTGCGTGCAGCTGGCTCTATCGAATTATAAGACGTTGTCACGTCAAAAACATAATGTTGTTGCGGCCAACGTGTACTAAAAAAATGGTTGTCTGTAAAGTCGGTTTACTGACGATAGTCGAACGTGACAACGTCACTTCATGGAACGCCTCAGAACGCCGGAACGCTTCATGAGTCATGTTTTTTCGTGCGTGCAGCCGGCTCTATCGAATTATAAGACGTTGTCACGTCAAAAATATGTTGGAAGCACTGCGCACGAGTCAGTGACACAAAAAAAATTATTAATGTCGTGTCGACCGGCGAGTTTCAAAATTCTTAATTATCTAATAACAGATAAAAACATAACAGATAAAAATTGAAGTGGATTGTGTATTGTATAATTATATTATATTTATATACCTACTTACTCATTACAATAAAATCTCATCTTTATATGAGCTCTTAAACTCAATTGGACGACATCGATGTTAGTTCTGATTTATCGAATCAAAAAAAACAACGATGATTTTTCAAAATGGACACCCCTAAAACGAACAAGTATGAAGACATGTTAGAGCGGTACAGAAATATGCGCCCGCGAAGCCCCGTTGCAAGTGCGAGCGAGATGCATGCACCAGCTCGTTGACGTCATTTTTAACAGTTCAGTCATTATCTAAAACATTTCAGTCATATCTAAAACATTTCAGTCATATTTTGAACAGCTCAGCCACGTCAATCCACAAAAAATGCCTACAAAACTGACCTGCAACTGAAAGGATTTTCGGTCACGCAAGTTTCCCCCTTCTGGATAGGGCCCCAGGATCACGGGTCGAACTTAAGAAACTCAAGAAAACTATGTTCAAAACCGTGATAGTTTCAAATATTATATTGAGAAATAATGTTCTTTAGTTATTTCAAACCCTAAACCCGTATCCCTTTGCAAAGGAATTCTCTGACTGAAAGCGAGAAAGAAGTTTTCAATAAACAAACAAAAATGAACGGTATCACGTTTCTGGGATCTTGAAGCTCTAAAACTACTTACATACATAAAAACTTTATATATAACAGAACGTACGTTACAATATAAATATTCATGGACATTTCACACATCACACTCAAGTCTCAAACTATGCAGCGCTTGTATTATGGGAACTAGATTGCTGATGGAATACTTTTTATAAGTACTTTTTTCTTAAATACATAAGTACATAGAATACATAATAACAGCCAGACACAGAACAAATATTTATGATCATCACACAAACGTTTACTCTGAGTGGGAATCAAACCCTCGACCCACAGCATGGAAGGCAGAGCTACTACCAACTGAGCTGTGACGCCTGTCATATTTAATTGTACGTTATTTTTATTCATCCAGTGTCTGACCTGGACACGCGCCCTCGCGTCTTGGTCAGTCAAGATATGTTTTAGGCCTACCACGTTTCCGTTTCTCATTGACTGGCTGTTGTACATCGCCTACGAATGGGGTCAACTGAGACACGTGATACCTTCCTAAAACCTGATAAGACGGTTTATCCGGTCCTTCTCTACGGGGTGTAAACTTCGGCTTCACCCTACCAAGTGTGCGCTTCCTGTCATGTCCTGCCAGCGGTGCGTTATGGTATTCCATCATAACTTTCTCACGTTCGTGTCTAGGTACGACTAGGCATGCGGTATCTTCGTCGCAATCTTCCGGTCCGTACCTGTATAGTTTGCCATCTGACCTTACAAAACCTCGGCCTGACCAACCCCTCCCCCTGAACGGATCGTCGGCTGACTTCAGACTCTCGACGACTTCGGGGTCCTTGAGTTGTTTCTCCCGGATATCTACTCGGGGTGGCGCGATGGGTTTCTGTTGAGCGTCGACCTTCAACCGGTGCGTGGCGTATTCTGTTGACGGCCCTTCCTTCGCAACACGGTCGGCTCTCTTTATTACCAAAGAGTTCAGCTGGGCTCTCTTATTCGAGGTAAGCTTGGTGCTTTCTTCATTTCTTAGCTCTAGGTTCGTCGTATCTACCTTCATCAGCTCCGTCTGGCCGGTGGTAGTTAGCTCGAAGCTGGTGATGAACGGATGCCAGCGCTGTGGCTCATCGTTAAAACTCCAGCTGCTCTGTGGTAAGTCCAACAGGATACAAGCATTTATGATAAAGTCCCTACCTAAAAGAGTTCGCGTCCGCGCGTTTGGTAAAACCAAGAAAGTAGTGGGTATCGCGCGACCCTTCAAGGTGACAGTGGTATCGCACTCCAGTACGGTACGTACTTGCTGTGAACCGTCAGCAAGCCCTATGGTTCTCGAAGTTTCCTTAAACTCTACGCCTGCGTCTACAAGTAAGCTGTACAACGTGGGGCCTGCTAAAGAGTGAGTAGCCCCGGTGTCCAGAATAGCTACGCCCTTACGATCTGCTACGTAGATTTCCAATAGCGGAAGAGAACCGTCACTATTGGTTACGCGAGCGCTATAAAAATTGGTGGTATCTGGCCTACTTGTACTTGGCGCGCTGTTACAAGTTTCACTCTTCGAACGAATAACTCCCAGTTGACCACATCCGTAGCAATGTAACTGAGTAACGTTACTCGATTTATTAAAAACATTACTACAGGTATCAACTTTTTTCTCTTTATTACGACACTCGTCGATGGAATGACCGAAAAGTTTACAATAGGCACACTTTGGTCGAACACGCTTCTGTTGTTCCTCCCTATCGTCGCGCTTCGCATTTGACGCGCGGAATTCGGGCGTTGACCTCGCGTTAGGTTTTGCCGCGCTCGTTGGGTTACCTACGCTACTTGAAGGGTTAACACACAGAGTTGTGCCTGAATAATCCTTAGTGGCCGCGAAAGTATCGGAGCCTGTACTATTATTATTAGAAGGGTTCAATGAACTCACCTCCGCCAAAGACTCCTCGACTGACCTGACTTTCGTGATCAGCTGTTCCAATCCGTCCACCGCATCACGAGATACACGCTTTCTTATCCTACGATCCAGTAAACCGTACACTATATCTAACTTCATCACTTCCGACACAACATACGGTAGTTTTGCTAATAACGCGCGCACTTTGCATATAAACACATCGGCCCGTTCGACACTTTGTTCGGAAGAAAAAATCTCGCGAAAGATTTTATACGCGGGACGCGGCACTCCGTACATTCCACGAAGTCGCTGCAGAGCGTCACTCCACGATGTGACCGACGACTTGACGCCTTGCCACCAGACGGCGGCCTTGCCCGTCAGCAACATCGGTAGCCCCCGCAGCGCGTGCTCCTCGCCGACGTTGGTACAGTCCCGGTAGATCTCGATGGTGTCGATGAATGCCTCGAGCTCATCTGCGTTTTTAGATGCTCCGTCAAAGCGCGCCGTGCACTTCGCGAAGTTGCCCATCCGAGGTGAATGACCTCGGGATTCGGATATCGGTGATGGTGTGCACTGGCTTCGGTTACTGGCCAGCATGCTCTCGATCATAATACGGTTCGATTCCATTTGACTCTTGGTGATATTAGCGACCAAGGTATGGACCATTTGTTCCGACATCGTGATGTTCGGTGAGGGTTCCATCACGGTTCTGTTAATTTCTTCGCCGTCGGTATCGGAACCCGACTCGTAATTTTTATTTGCTCGTGTCTTCGGCATGTTCACGAAGTTCTTCGCTCGGTAGACGGCGGTAACACGAAGATAAAAGTAGGTATCCGATCCGGTTTAGGTACAATCGACTTCTTGGCCGGTGACGGAAGTAAATATTTCGGCCGGTGGCGGGCAGCGCAAGCTTCACTGTGAGGGGGGACGCGTAAAAATGCCGCGTGCACAGTGGACTTGCCCGCAGGTTCGACGTACGTTTTTATTTGTCGGTATCCGTCGTAGGTAGTCTCTACGGTATTCTCGACAAGATGGTAGGTTGAAATCTCGCTGTGAAGATGACGCGTAGAAAAATGCCGCGCGCACAGCGGTCTCACCCACGCTCACTTCGACTCGCCCGTTAGGTATTTGAATCGCGCGTGGTGAGATTGACTCGCCCAAGCGTTTAGTTTACGTGTTTGCACTGTTTGTGAAAAGTTCCCGATAAATGCACTATCGGTAAAAGGTCCACGATATTGTGTTAGCACGATAGGTCACTGCACTTATTAGTTTATATGAGAGTTTATGACGATTTTCACGGAATTAAACCGTGCCCGCGAGTTGGGCGTCACTGTAAGGATGGTATTTCTCAGGGGGTGTTTTGGGGTAAATAAGTTCGATGCACGGTTCAATACTATCATAAACTATATTGTAAAACTATAAGGAACACAGGGAATGGCAAACAATGGGGTAAAAGACACGTAAAACTAATTAAAACTACTAAATGCGTCGGCGCGTGATGCAGCCGGCGGACGAGTCTCGGGTCAACTGTCTTGACAGGAGTTTTGGCGGGCGGCGCTAGTTTCGCGCTGCTAAAGGATGCGTTTCGTGCACAACTCTGTGGTTCCTAAATAAAGCCCGCGTTACACATGTTATTATTTGGTGGTATGCCATCAATATATTTATTTAAATAAATACGGGCATAAATACGTATATTACGGGATTTATAAATTGCGAGGATAATTTGTCGCATCCATAAAAATAAATTGCTGCAATGCGTGTTACGTCATAATATCACGCAGTTAACCTTCCTTGAGCGGCAAAATGGTAAGTTTCTGTCAGGGTGACTACTATAATGGTATTGAAATAGGAGTAAAGATTTACTAGTTCAAAAGATTTTATTTTATTTACTTAAATACAGAGGCCGTAACCTATCCTCTTAAAACCGGACAGGTTTTAAATCAGTTTTTATAGTAACCCATTGGTTTTTTGTGGCATTTTTTGTAGACTGATGTGTCTGTGACAATATTGTTGAGCTCAGTCACATCAGTCCACCAGTAATGCTACATAATACCGATGAGTTACAAATAAACTGAACGTGATTGAAAACCTGGCAGGGTTTTAGTGGTTAGGATACGGCATTAAGTATTAAAGCTGTCGTATAAACAGCAATATTTCTCGTTGAAAACACAATGAATGTGTAATTCAAAGCATTGAGTCACATGTTGGCCATTTCACCATCTTGTACATGACCTACGCAACCGTTATACCTTGATCACACGTACAGAGTAAACCGGCGAGACAGTGACGTATTTAAGATACACTGCACGCTAACGCTGCAACGTTCAACAGTAAAACTGATGTCGCCGCGCAGTGTATTTCAAATACGTCACTGTTTCGACACGTTTACGATTGTTACATTGATTCTTGCTCACCCCAGGGCTGCCGAGTTCAAACGTTAATTACCGCCTGATGTGGAGGTAAATCTACGGTTCTGTCACTTATGCTGCATCAAATTATTATAATCAATGATCTCTATTGATTGTGTTCTGATGTTTGTTTGCGGTTTCAATCAGCTTTACTGACATAGTAAAATGGATATACTCGTAAGTACCTACTTACTATCAGCAATCTAGTTCCCATAGTACAATCGTTGGTTAGTGTAGGTATTGTTTTTTTTTAATTTTTATTTTCGAATCACAAGCAATCAATACATGAAACTATAAACTTTTTATCTTATTTTGAAAACTGAACCAAAACATTAAAATCACTACTTTAATGATTTTAAAAATGAACTGAATTTGAATATACCGTTTTCACCGAAATCAATATCGGTTTACTAACCATATAATAAACAAAAGTATTGGAGGCTCTCTTTTAGAATAAAAACTTGTTCATTTCACCTTTCAAAGCCCTCAGAAACATACATAGACAAGCACATAATTATAAACCGTGCAAAATCCATGTGAATTCCCACTTTCATATTGATTTGGAAACATTAGAAAACCCGTCAAAGAGCGGAAAAATACCGGGAAAACCAAGCAGCCCTAACGCAGCTCAACGAGCTCGGGCTTCGACAAAGGGTTAGTAGGAAGCGAGTAGTATGTACCTACTACAAGTAGGGCTATGTAAAAAGGGGGACCACCATCCGTCTAAATAAATCGATATTCAAGTAATCCTTCAGGCTGAATATATTTATTTATAGCAAAAAGTTTAGCTTTAGTTAGATATACCTAATGTAAGATATTTTTATTATTTAAAAACGCTTGTACCTAAACCCTAAAATATTTGTGAGTTTTGGCTAAAAGTGCCTTTTTTATTTCTGTTCTGAAGACGACGGAAAAAAACTAAACTAAGCCCTTTTGTCGCTCTAAAAGTTTCAACTACACCAACGTTCCTCCGTTCTCCCATTTTATTGGATACTTACTTGGTACATTTCATTCGATTGCCTCATCTTCGAAGGTTTCCGAACAAGCGGTAACCAACTATCTATAAAAGCTTGCTCACTGATTTACAATTTAATGCTGTATTGTAATAAAGTATATTTTTACAAAACCGCGGTTTAAGTTTACCGTCTTCTTAATATGATCACTGCTTCTTGGAAACCAAACTTGAAGGAAAATGTTTTAGGGATACTGTTATATAAAAGTTTCTCCAATGAAAACAAAGAACATCGTCGTAGTACCTTCAATTGAGAAAGGTCCTCGAGGATTTATTTTTGTGATCAGCTTACTGTCAGATTTTCATGACAACCTTAAGTAAAATAGGAACCAATTAGGTTATTTTATAAAGGAAATAATTCTACTGAAGTAAAAAAAACTCAGTTTAATACGGAGCCTCTCAAAACCAGCTAGGTTTTAAATCACGTTCCGTTTCTATAGTAGCTCATCGGTATTCTGTGGTATTTTTTGTGGACTGATATGTCTGTGAAGTTATTATAGGAAAAAAAACAGCTCAGTTACTCAGGCCACCAGAAATGTGACACAGAATACCCTTGGTTACAAAGAAATTGAACGTCATTAAAAAGTTTTTGAGAGGTTAGGATACGGTCTGAGTACAGTTTCATCGTTCGTGGTTTACAAAACCATGGTCATGTTACAATATGGCGTTTCCAGGGGATTAGCTCTAATACTTTCTTTATTGCGCTGTCGATGGCCTACAAACAATATTCTTTTGTTCAGTACTGCCACCGCTCACCATATTTCAGATACCGATTGCCATCACAATGATCATATTCAGCAAGCTTTGAGATAAAAACTTATCTTTACGCTTCATTTTTCAAGATAAAACTTCCCTCATAAATAGCTGTCAAGTGTCAATCACCCCCTGGATAAGGGTTGGATAGCAATTTGTTCAAACTTCTGTTACTCCATTTTATCAGTCAACTTTTGAGAAACATTTAGCGCAAACAAGAGAATTTCCTTCAACACAATAAAGCCGAATGGGACTCCATTAGATACGAAACTTTCAACTTTGACAACCCTTTACTTTATCAGCAGCCAAACAATAGGCCGCACAATAACCGCACCCTTATGTCTACCCGTATAATAACTACTTATAAGTTAGCCCCCAAGATAAGTGGCTGGTGCGATAAGGATTACAATGGCGATTACAAGAAACAGCGGTAAAACAAAGCGGCGCGGTTTCTCGGACTTGTTTTGAAAGCTTTTTAAACTCCCCCTTTCCTTTGTTAAACTTTAGGTTCAAATTTCTCCTCCCGAGGCATCGTCGCTCATTCGGGCGAAGTCTCTTATTTTAAACGAGATTTCTTCAATTCCCGCGAAACAACGAAACGTTTTATCAGCCGGGAATGTTCGCCTGAAACTTTTCGATTGTCGTAAGCGAGAATCTTGTAATAATAAAGTTAAGCATCTAAATATAACTCGGACGAAGTACGAGGTTAAATTGTAAGATTATACGGAGTAGGATTACTGTAGCTCTATCTACATATTTATATTTAGGTATTTCTGTGAGGGAGTGTAGATGTATTCGCAAAAGCATAAAATCGTGGGTATCGCTTTCGGGCCCAAGGTTTTCCTAAACATAGAGACGAGTACACTAGGTAAAATAAATAAATATTCATAGACACTTCACACAACACACAGGTCGATAGTTTCCAACGAAGAATCACAGATCTATTGCATATCTGATAGAACAATCTATCTGATATGTAGGAACCTACTACATAATTTTGCGCGCGCAGTATTTCTGACTTACTTTTGATCATTGTTCTATATTAGTACGAATTAGTACCTATATCAAAGGCGCGTTTATTTTACTCTTTTAGTGTTATGCTTGAAAGTTTGATGAAAGTCCCCCTATCTTATAAAAAGTTAGCGTTGACTTTATGTCATCATTACGTATGGTAAACAATACTTCAAGTCTGCGCTAACTTTTTATAAGATAGACCGTAAGGCTTTAGACGCACGGTACTCTCAAAAACGGTCATGTGCTGCTTTTATACAGGAATACACGAATAGTCTATCTTCTTTGTGCATTTGATTTGAGTACAAATCCATCCGGTATTCTGTAACCTGAGCAGTGGTGCCCGGTTGCATCCTAATGTGCCGGCCGGCCCGATCGTGCCACCAAATAGCACTTTACCGGGAAACTACACCGTTCATGCATTCCGATGTTATCTCAGGTAAGAGACCTCAGGTGCCACTGCAGATATCTGGCACCCGTCAAAATGTGATGGTTTTTCGAGCACCTGAAGTTTTTGTATAGCAAACCGCAAGCACTAGTTGAATTATTGCAATTGAAAATTTCACAGATGGCGTAAGTATGTACCTCTATTTATGTTGCAGTCATAACAAGATATTAAAAAATCTGAATAAATAAATATTTAAGGGAGCTCTCATACAAAGGCATGATTATTTGGCACCGAACCCTTTATGTGCGTGTCTGATAATGTATTTATGTTGCCGTTATAATAATAAATACTAAAAAACCAGATCTAAATAATAAATGGAAAGGAGCTGTCATACAAATATCTACATGAATTTTGGCACGGTACCCTTCATTTACGGGTCCAACTCGCATTTGACCGGTTTTGTTTTTAAAGTAGTACAACCCCATGTTTAGAATAGTTTTATTTTTTCTGAAGCATAATGGCGCGTTCCATTTGACCTATATATGCGTGTCAATGATGCTTCATATCATGCAGTACACTGTTTGTTACATGCGATATGGGTCTCTTGAGTCAAGAGCCTCGCAATCCTGCTGTAGCAATGATGAATAGACACAATGCAAGGGTGCCATACACAATTCTAAAAATGTGTATCTTCTCGCGTGTTCATTAAAATTTTATAGCGAAACTAATAGTGTGAAGTGTGATGTCAAGCGTAGAACATTGCTTTGACAAATTAAACTGAAACTAACGGCTCTCACATTAAAATGAAACTAGTGTTTACAGTTCAAGTCGTGAACGATGTAGGTAGCAGGTAGAATGATATAGTAGGTATCTTGCCTCATGTCACCTAATGGAAGTGGCATGTAGATGACGGGAGATCTGTCGTATAAAATATTTAAAATGTTAGAAGGACACATTAAAAAGTGGTTTGGTGGAAGGGAAAATATAACCCTTTCCTGTGGTTGTTCTTCTGCCAAGGGTGATGAAGGCACGCTGAATAATCCGGTTTCTGGCCGGTAAATTAAATAAAACCCGGTAAATTAAACGTGCTTGTTGTGAAAGCACAGTTTATACCTATGGTACTTAATTGTACACAATAAGTAAGTATGTACCTACTTAGTTCTCGCAGCGCTATTCGCGAATGTTCACTTTGCGAACACAGGCTATGCGTGATCTTGTTTACTAAGATGTTTTTCTGTAATTTTCGTGGAGAATCAACTTGGGTACTATTCGTGCGAGATAACTTCATTAATCCTGTCCAGTATTTCGTAGACGCGTAGAAAACTTCTAAAAAGTTTGTTGGGATTGGGACTAATTGCATTGAACGCTTTTCAATTACCTACATCTAACAAAGATATATCTAGCTTTAAAAGGCAAGTAACAAGATTTCTCAATACTTCATAAGGCGTATAGCTCGTTCGAAGGACCACTAAGTCGTTGCATGTTAGGCACGGTAGGTACTCGCAGTCGTCTACGACGGAAGCGCCCTAATGACATAAATGCAAATTCAATTCAATTCAATTCATTTATTCACAAACAATTAAATAATCGTATTAAAAATCGTATTATAAATTCGTGCATCCTGCCCTCTGCTCCCACAGAGTGCTATGAGTAGTGACGTGTGAGCCGGTGTTGCCTGCATATTAAACGTCTTAAGTACTTACAAGATGTTTTTTAACTAAGTGTCAAAGTGTCCATTGCTGTTTATTATGCTACTCAGATCTATATGTAAATAGTTTGTATGTAACATATTTTTTATAATCCATAACCAAATCCGGTCAATACAGACGAAGCATGCTCGAAAATCTTTTTATTTCTCTCACTTATTTAATACAGTGGAGTGAAACTATAGAGCTGGTACTCTCTGTGTTTCTCTCATCTCTTTCTCTCTTCCAGTATCAAAGAGAGAATGGAGAACTAATATAGGTAGGTATCTATATTTTCTAGTATAGTTAAAATTCATACTTTTGTTATTTCTGATGACCTGACGCCTATAACAATGAATCATCTTACAACAAGACATCGGTTAACATAAAGAAACGTGATGCTTTCATCACCCTAAGCCGTTAATGTTCATATGCCTGTAATTGCTCCAGCACCCTTCAAATCAGAGCACAAACATGTGAGCAGCACTGTTTGGAAACTGACGTTGGAAATAGATTCAGTGGTACATTCCCGTACAAGTTCTTCCATAAAAAATCATCCTACTGACTCACCTCATCGAAGTTTTTATATTTAGATAATGTAACGCCTAAAAAAACATTGCATCTATTACGATAGAGCTTCTGCTATTCGTTTCAGTTTAACAACATTGTTTTATTTCCATGACAAAGTAAAATATTCAAAGCAAAACTTCCCACAAAGCTTTGAAACTGCCAACTTTATGGGATAACATCCGATATTGCAACACTGATCAGATCTTACGCGGAAAAATTAAATTCAAGCTTCATAACTTTTTGTGCGTGCTCAACTTTAATAGGCCCTTAGCAGTTTCCGTCATTCTTTCCACACATTTTGAGTTAATTAAAAAGGTTTCACCATTAAGTTTTATACCTACCAGATGTAACGCGGCTGCAATGTCGTAAATACTTACGTCTAGAAGGAAATAAATAAAACTAACTGGCGCTTGTTTCGCATGTTTTATTACTCGGTGATCGTTAACACAATATATAAAGTACTATTTTGGTTCAGTCGGGAACTTAAAAAACCTAAACACTGTGTTTTGGTACTAAAACGCAAAACCGGGCAGTGTGCTAATGTACAAACATACTTAAAATCTCAGTTGCCACGTGTATTGCGAAATATATTTAATTATACGAATAATCAATAATAAAAACAGTCATGTTAGCATGTTTTAATTGTATTACATTATCGTTTACAATGTCTTGAATGAAGTAAACTTTTTTTCATTTCAAAAAAAATATTTTTAGTATCGCAATGCGCCTGACTGTAATGAGGGTATCGTTTATTTTATGTAAAAAATAAACCCTTATTTTATTATAACGTTTCCACAATAATTTACAATATCATAGTGCTATAGCTAACTTAAACATAGCTTATGGCTTTGCACCCTTGCAGTCAAAATAGAATGTCACTAAAATATATGTTTCCTCTATTTACAATGTCCGTTATTCCGATTTTATACTTATAATCTAAATAATGTCATTCAAAGTTAAGAATTTACAGAAAAATTGGGTGCAATTGAACAATATCACAGGAGTTTAGAAATATGCTTATTACACGCAGAAAGAAAGTATACATTAGAAAGTATTCATTAGTTTGGGTAATTAGTGTTTATTCATTAAGTTATTTTATGCTTTCTGTGTGTAAAACTGACAGATAAAATCACGATATCCATACATTATAATTAGTCCAGTCAAAATAGACATTCCAGTTTGCATTAATTCCCAACAAGCTGGATTTTTGTACAGGCCTTGAATACGTCATTACAAATGATATGTCAAAAGTCCCCATCGATCCCGCTTGTGCGTTGTTTTTTATTCCAGGTTAAAAGTCATAAATTTGCGTTTTTTGTGTATATCTCTGAAACAACGAGAGCTATCGAAAAATGGTTCAGACAAAGTTTGTACATCGTAAAATTGTCTACAAAAATACTTCAACACTTTACTTCTACAAAACATCGTTTTTGAGATAAAGTGACTTTAGACCGCAGGAAAATCGTCGAAGATGCTGCGTTTTCTTCATTTCAGCCGTTTTATCTGCTTCATTGCCACAGAACAAACAGTATTTCTTGAAATTTACTGAAAGGGGTGATGGGTTCGATGGGTTAGTCCTCCTTCGAGGTAATGAATCGTCTTTTTGTTTCAAGAAATACTGTTCGTTCTATGGCAATGAAGGAGATAAAACGGCTGAAATGAAAAAAACGCAGAATTTTAGTAGATTTTCCTGCGGTTTAAAATCACTTTATCTCAAAAGCGATGCTTTGTAGAAGAAAAGTGTTGAGATATTTTTGTAGACAATTTTACGATCTATAAACTTTGTCGGAAAAATTTTTTGATAGCTCTCGTTGTTTCAGAGATATACGCGAAAAACGCAAATACCCAGGTTAAAGTCATAAATTTGCGTTTAAAAGTCATAAACGAGAGCTATCGAAAAATAGTTCCGACGAAGTTTGTAGATCGTAAAATTGTCTACAAAATTATCTCAACACTTTTCTTCTTCAAAGCATCGCTTTCGAGATATAGTGACTTAAGACCGCAGGAAAATATACTAAAATGTTGCGTTTTTTTCATTTCAGCCGTTTTATCTGCTTCATTGCCACAGAACACACAGTATTTATTGAGACAAAAAGACGATTCATTACCTCGGAGGATGACTAACCCATCGAACCCATCACCCCTTTCAGTAAATTTCAAGAAATACTGTTTATTCTGTGGCAATGAAGCAGATAAAACGGCTGAAATTAAAAAAAACGCAGCATCTTCGACGATTTTCCTGCGGTCTAAAGTCACTATATCTCGAAAGCGATGCTTTGTAGAAGAAAAGTGTTGAGGTATTTTTGTAGACAATTTTACGATGTACAAACTTTGCCTGAACCACTTTTCAATAGCTTTCGTTGTTTCAGAGATATACGCAAAAAATGCAAATTTATGACCTTTGACCTCGAATAAAAAACAACGCACAAGCGGGATCGATGGGGACTTTTGACATATCATTTATAATGACGTATTCAAGGCCTGCACAAAAATCCAGCTTGTTGGGAATTAATGCAAACTGAAGTCATAATTTTAGTCTATTTTGACTGGACTAAATAAGTAATAGCCGATTTACACTCTCATAAGTACTATGATGCGGTCGCACTTAGCCGTATTAATCTCGTCTAATCTTAGACGCCTTCTTCATAAACGCGCAGTGTAGTTCTACCACTACTCGCCAGTCTCGCCACATTTCTTAGGAGTGTGTAAATCGTCCCTTTTAAATGAATTATTTTTAATTCTGTCAAATATTTAGCTAGGAAAATGCTGGCATTATAGATTAAGATATAATTATAGTGATTGTGAGAAAAACATAGTTATTTCAAATTATAGCAGTATCTATATTCAAGCGAATATAGTTTTTTTCTATTTACATGTCTTTTTAAGCTAATTAGTTAATACATAGAATGTGGGTTAAAATAATAACTAGACAACACTAGACGTGATTTTGTGAAATGATTTATAGAATTCATTCAAAATACGTTAGACCACTTTGAAATTCATGAAAAGTAAATATAATTCAATATTTCAGGTCTATTTTAAATAAAAAAAACACTTTATATCTATTAAAAAGATAGTAAACAACAGTAAACACAACCTGAAAATATTTAATCGTGTACTTATTAAAATATAACCGAGACAATACATACAAACTCATTCCTCTAAATTAAGCATACAAAAAAAAAAAACAATATGAAATACATACAAACTTTTTGTAGATATCTAAACTAATATTATAAAGAGGAAAGATTTGATTGTTTGCATCGAATAGACTCCGAAACTACTGGACTAATTTCAAAAATTCTTTCACTGTTGTGAAGCTACATTATCTGCGCTGAACATAGGCTATATTATAATGTCATTTTTTATATAGGCTACCCGTGCGAAGCCGGGGCGTACTACTAGTATCAAATAACTATAGATAAATGCGTACAACATTCTCAAATAAAAACTTTTTTTGAAGCAACATTAAAGTTGCAATACGATCGATTGAAAATATCAAGTTCTCGCTACAAATATGATCTTTAATTAAATTTTATAGCGCACCATATTAAAGACTTTATAGTGTATGTAATAAGATTTAAAATTGCGTGTTCTAAGCGTTTTATAAATGGATACAAGTGCAAGTCCCGTAATGAACGTACATTTGGAAAACGTTAGAATTAAGGCCCTTACGTGCAAAATGAATGCTGTCTGCACTGAAAGTTACACCAATTATTATGAAAAACAGTAAAAAGCTAATTTTATTTCTTAAATTAAAGCTGGAATTTATGTTTCTAATGACTGACTAAAATATTTTTTTTGACTCAAGAAAAAGTTTAGGTAAGTTAAAATATTGTTTGTTTAGAAAAATCAAAATCATTTTTTTCGTCTAACATACAGGTTGTTTTACATTTAAATGTCAAGTTCAAGAAGACCAAAAAAGACAGGCATAAATTTCCTTTAACCGTTTAAATTATGTGAGTGACAATATTGTCTGTACCTAATGATATATATTTTTTTTGATAATAAATTTACAATCCGTTTATTTAAACATTGAATAAGTTGAAAACTATTCATATTTATTAGATATATGTTTTTTCAACTTCACTGAACAAGAAACTTGCTATTCTAACCCAATTTTCAGAGAGTTTACCAAAACTTTCCCAAGACGAAACCTCATTTCCTCATTCCTCCGTTACCTTGGAGGCCCGGTAAGGGTTTAAGGATGTTCTGTTGAACGCGTATTGAATTTAAATGATCGATCCTGACCGAATCTATCGTTTCCCTAAAACCTTGTCAACATACATTATTCATTATCTAAAAACGGTTAAAAATTATCGCAGGAAATGTTTAAACTGTATTCAATATGAATACAAATTATGTTTAAGGTTTTGTATGATTTGGACTTTAAAGCGGAACTTATTTATCACGCTGGCCTTCTTTGAACGATCTTAGTAAAAACTTTATGGTCGAGCCTACTCCGTGCTTAGACTCCTCAATAGGAAGGTACAGACAAAGTTATTCTAAATGACAGGAGCGATGGAGACCTAATTGTTCTGTCTAAGAAAAGCATCAAAATATAGTGATATCGGGATTTGATGGAACTCGTTTCCTATAGGTTCTGAATGTAAAATTCTCTACCATTTTCTCTTTAAAATAAAAGACAGCCGACTTAAAGTTTGACTGACTTGACTGACAATAATTGTAGACCGAAAATATGTTATTTATTGAAATTATAAAAAGCACATTACCAAATTAAATAATTTAAATAGATGAAATTGCTTTTTATTTCTCAAAGTCATTAATTCTTAAATCAATAAAAGCACAAGGATCATTTACTGGGTACTTTTATTACGGGATATATTGCAACTTCAAAAGCTCTGTATGATATTTTATTATTATGATTTCGTATTAATAAATTATAATAATAGATATTTGATTTGTATTACAAGTATTATACAAATTATAAAACTAAAAAATATCGAACACAATCACTTTTATGGACAGCTGCTTTTATTAACTTATAAATTAAAAAGTAAAACAACAAAAACGACCCTTCATTTAGTGTAGACCCCTAGACAATTGTTTAATTGAGCGTTAGCGTTATAACGTCTGTAAATGTGGAGAAATAAATTATAAAATCTGTTAATGCCATCAAGTTTATGTGAGTTTGTATTTGTAGAGAGTAATCGCATAACGCTAATGCGTAGATAAACGTTTGTCTAACGGTTTATGACGTCGGGTGGGACCAATATTATATTGGGGTTGATGACGTCACAGTTATACAAGTTTTCTAGTAAACTTACCTCCTAAAATGATAAGACTAAACCTTAATACTTAAAACGAAAGATCTACTGTAACAATCTTACAATACTAATTTTACTGAACTTATACTTTCCGTAGTTTCATTCTTTGGCGAATTGTTTTTTTAAGTATATTTTTCGAATAGTTTCGATGAGAAAATTTACATTGAAGCTTTAAGGATGCAAGCGCACTAGATGATCAGATAAACCAAGTATCGTGTTATGAAGTAAAATATCTGGATGTATTAAAAAAACATGATAGTCTTCGTTATATCAGGTCATCGTGGTCAAACGCTTGCCTATAACTTGTAAAAAAAAGCTTTTATTCCATTACTAAGCAAAGATCTCGACTATAACCAATGCTTTGGTCTCAAACTGAGCACGTCCTCAGATGCGTTGCGTCCACACCAAGACTACTAAGTACACTATTGTACCTTTGTCTTAGTGTGGACTTTTTTTTTGTTTTCCTTTGGTTATTGCATCATCGGTAATTTTGGAATATAAATTAGTATTAAAACAAACATCCCTATGATTTCCAAAAATGTAGAAACGTGCAAAGATCTCAAAAGTTTTATGATATCAGCAAAACCAATGCTCGTAATGGACACAAAGTACATAATATCTATGTAGATAGTGCAAACGATAGAAAACGTTGACTTTATTGCTTTTGGGATGTTCACGCGCGTCGATTAGCGCGGATATTTACAGCTCCGTGTACATTACATGGCGAGACTACGTAGTGCTCATAAAATACGTTTCCCCTATAAGGAAACAATACGGCTCGCAAGCTATTGTTCACAGAATTTACGCTTACACACTATATACAAATATTTATTGTTCAAATTATTATTATCGCTTTCATCAGTGCGTTGTGAGATGGCTATTATGTTGAGTTAATTTTACGCTTTGCTTACAGCTGCTTTATGAACCTTTGGTTATTGTATGCTCCATGGTACATGTTTTTTTCATTGCACACAACCCCATTTAAATGAAACGCAGCGATTGCCACTTGACTAATATTTTAATTACTTACATGTATTGTTTTTTTTTCTTCGAATTGATTATGTTTATTTTACTTTAATTTGATTATTTATTTCTTTGATTATTTTTAAAATCGCTGTTATGCTTCTAGATTTTATATCCAAGATAATAAGGCTCAAAATGCACTGGCAAAAGTTTTATAAGTACTACAATTTCGTTGGGCTCACACTAGCTGCATTACCTACCCTGTTACATCAAGATTAACATTCATTCAACAATAAATCTACTTTAGCTGATATTTATACTCAATACTGACTACATTATTGATGCCAGGAGATATATATTGATTGTTTAAAACATTTCAAGAGAGTTTCACAGAGATTAGACGCAGTATCAAACTCATAACCCTCTTTTTTCTACGTGTAGTGGAGTAAAGATTATTACATATTGCAAAAGTCTGTGTTATTAATTACCAACAAAAATATTTCCGTTCAGAGATCAGGATACTTTGTTCGCTGATATTTTGTTCATATTTTTATAACCAATCAGAGCTTGAGAAACTGCAGTAGCTCTCACAATCAACCAATAAGATCTCAAAACAGCCTTGAGTGTTTTGTGAATCTCTTGATCAATCAAAACCGAACGTGTCGTAAAGTACTGATTTACTGCACGTGTGGTTTACACTAATTAATGCTCTCTAGTTTATTCAAGCTTTCACAAACACAAACGTTTTATAGTGTGAGTGAGCGCACACAAACGTCAAAATGTCTTTTAAAGTCACGTGACTTGTGTGTGACTATGTGTCTATGGGTATGACTCTGTCTTACTGCAGTTTTGTCGTTAGTGCACGCTCACCCTCATTGTAACTATATTTACAAAAGTGTAATACAATACCAGTATAAGGTAAAAAAGTGCTATTACAAAGCATGGAATATTCTGACGTATAAATACTGAATACATTTATAGTACTCAATTGCAATGAAAAAGTGAAATTAAAAAAGAAAATGGTATACTTTGAGTATGTGCCTTGTTAGTACACAAACACAATAATGTATAGCGCTATATCGCGTCGTACTCACCCATAGACACCAACGCGTGTATAATGCCATGACATTTATGAGGACAGTTTAAAAGACGTTTTACGAATAAGTCGATATAATATAAACGTTGTTTGTTATAACTAGTAGAAAGCCTCATTTAAACTTATAGGAATATAATATTACACTTTGTATTAACCTTGAAATCATTTATAGAATGTTATTTATATTGTTTTATCTTTAACCATCGGAACGCTATACCTTTTTCAATTTATTTCATCAAGATACAGATATTTATAGATGGTTGACTCACACATCTCAACAGTTTAACGCTTAAACTATAATATATAAATAACAAAAGATCAGCTGCGTAAAAATACATTTGCAATAAGGACGAATACATTTCATAAATGCAAATATTTAGAATGATATTCTGTCGAAAATTCAAATAAATTCATTATTTGTACAAGTTCTAATATAACATACTATATACATTTCCGCCGACTACACTTGGTTTTATGACTAGTGTTTACACTAGGGTAATGTTAAAATGTCTGTTTCATTTTTCTTTTTTTTTATTACTTGCCTTTATATTTTTCAGTGGTGGCGTCTTCGAGATTGCTGTCCCAATCGAATTCTGTGACGCCGTTTCTAGCCACTTCGCCTAGATGTCGCCACCGATACTCAAAGTCAGTATCGCGTTTCTTCAGCGCCTCAAATCTGATAACATATTGGGGTAATTAGGTCACGCAAAAGTTAGTTGCGTTTTAAATTAACTAAAGGTTATATTTCAGAAGGGGTGTGGAAATAAATGTGATGATCGTAAACGTGTAACAGTAGCATAACCGAAATTCACTGCGCGGTGATGCTGCAATTTGGTGATCAAGCTTTCGTTGACGCGCAGTGTAACGCGAGTCATTAAGGTTTACGTAACACTAATAAATAAAATAATAATTTAAATAAGGTTAGATAGTATCACGTTACGATTGTCATATTTATTTTAAGTCACCCCTCACAAGTCATCCGTTTATTTTATAAATAATAGTTTACAAATTTATGGAATTCTCAAATTAAGATATTTAATTAATAATAGTCTTTCTAGGTGTCTAAACTTTACTTCAAATTAGCGGCTTCTGTGTTCGTCATTAATCATTCTAGATGTTTCAAAAGACAGCGTTATCTTTAACTTACGAAAGCCAGTTTTGTTCTTTGGGAAAGGTACAAAAATATTATGTTCGTCATGGACTAAATAAATAAATAATGCTGGACAATCCACACAACATCATATAGCCCCAAGCTAAGCAGAGCTTGTGTTATGGGTACTAGAATAAATACATAATAAAAAAATATAAAAAAATAATAGACTAAACGAACCAATCTTGTTTTTCACTAAAGTTTTAGCCTAAAGAAAATAGTATAGGTACTGTTAATGCTTTACCCTTTATCACGGAAGTCTAACCGGGTGATATTTTAGGGGTTTAAGCGTCAGCGCTGGTTGTAAACTTAGTTCCTGATAACACTGTGGTGAACCAGTAGAAACCGAATTCCGTGCACGCCACCAATACTTAACATAACTTTAGTACTAGCACTACTTTACAAAACATAGCCTATTCCGAGTTGTAAACTTTGAGATACTATAGAAAAATATATTTAAGTCGGAAGGTGACTAAAATGTGCATATAAGTTATTAGAATTAAGAATAAGAACTAAGCAAAGCTGTACTATGGGAACTAGATTGCTGATACAATACTTATGTTTTTTGCTGTAAATAAATACATAGAAAACATAATAACTTTTTTGTTGTAAATACATACACAGAAAACATAATTTTTGAATAAACATATAACAAACGCTATTATTGTTTTTTTATAAATCAAGGGCATGGTTGCTTTCACGACATTCCTATTCCAACTCTTGTGGTTTCGAACTTGGCCATCACCGCAACTCTCAAAAAACCAACGTGTATTGTGGCTAACTTTGCAAGTGACATGTCCATAAAAAAAGTAAAAAAAAAAGTAAAAATTATTTATTTTCAAATAATGGTGGCTGGTACAGATGTAACAAAAATGAAAACAACCTTAAAGGCACAATTAAAGTACCGTTCAGTGACTCTGTTCCTTAACCTTGTTTCTCTACTCGTTCAAATAAAACAAAATGTAGTTCTTTCTAGTGATTGGTAATCACGAGAAAGAAGCAGGAGACGATCGAATTTCCGTACCAACTTACCGGGAATTCGAAGCTATTACTACACCTGCTTTGTTTACCCTTCCGTCTCGATCGGCGAACTAAATTGAGAAATAGGTTGAGGCTGATGAAACCAGTAAAATAGTACCTCTCGAGTTGAACACTGGCATATAAAGAGCCGAAAAATAGACGCCCCAGTTCTGCCCTCCCCGTTTGCATAATGGAAGTAAAAACGGATCGCTTAGGCTTAGACCTCATAAGCTGCAGAGCCAAATTATGAGGTTCAGGAACTTTGTAATCCTATTTCGCTTGACGAAAGCAATACTTGAACATGTACGAATATATCTTTTGTAACACTTTTTCTTACAAACACAATATATAGATCAAAAGGTCTTGAAACTTGTAAATCTAATTATTGTTGAAAGATTTTAGTATCGTTCTCGGATTTCAACAATTTTGAACTTTAAATGTCTCTGTCTGAACTGAAAAGTTCGTCTTATATTTCACGACAAACATAAAGTTTGTTATCGCAAACAAGACTAGCCTGAACATTTTATTTGATCCTCTTTTTTGTCGGGGTAAGAAAAACAACTGCCTCGAGCCACAACATAGTTCCCATAAAGGGCGTCGATATGCCCTCTGATTAGAAATCCAATCCGATCGCGTTCTCGGGGTCACCAGTAGAGTTGCCTGTTTTGAGACTTTCTCAAAGTATGTAGGGTAATATTACGCTTTTTTTTAATAACAAGTGTTATTTTTAATGATGATTATTCAGTTTTGTTTATCGATTCTGCGACGTTTTGTATCTAATTATTCAAACTTTTTAACAAGCCCTACCTATTATCGGAAAATTACAATGTTATATCGTATCACACTTAATTTTTAATTAGGCCGCTACTTCGAACATTCGTGTTGAATCGATCGTACATCGCAGTATCTAGTTCTACAAAAGTCTTTTCTAAATAAGTTTACGGAATATACTTATAGGTGGTTTTTTTTATGAAATGGGTCATCCGACTTTTTTACGAAACTCTAAGTAGCAGTATGCGAAGTCACAAAAACACAATCCAGGAAAGAAAGCGCGACCTTCTGAGCCCTATTAGTGGGCAACGCGCGACGTGAAATAGATCGACACTTGATAAGCGAACCGAGTTTATGAGGTCACGCAACT
The DNA here is from genome assembly GCA_932527185.1 of Ecliptopera silaceata. Classification (NCBI taxonomy): domain Eukaryota; kingdom Metazoa; phylum Arthropoda; class Insecta; order Lepidoptera; family Geometridae; genus Ecliptopera; species Ecliptopera silaceata. The sequence continues at coordinate 4,300,095 of OW052193.1, read as the reverse complement.
TCTGCTAAAAGATTCTTGCAATAGTATTTTTCTGAATTAATGGTAAAGGTTGATTTGATTTGAAGATAAGGAAAGTATTTTACCGAGCTCGCAGTACCTTTCCACGAAACGTACAAAAAATACGTCTTATCATTTTGGCGGTTCACGATTGCTATGTAGAGCAGTTTCCGTCGCCGACGTTGAAACACGTGTTTTAAAGAACTTAGTGTTGAAGACAACTTTTATGGGGGTCGCTAAGCGAAAGATAAGAAAAGGGTAGTCATACTTGCTCATTTCCGTTCCTTCAATCTTTAATACGAATTCTAAACATGAATAAAAAAAAGGTTTTAGGGAGAATAACTTCCGGTAGCTAAAAGCAATCAGTGTACGCATACAAATGTTGATAGCTTGTGTTTAGGGAAATCAAAACCGATCGAAATGAGAAACAAACATTACAGGGAATCCTGGAGTTTGTTTTAACCAGCTTTTGCATCTGGTACCTAGCACACTGAGGTACAGACGTGTGAACCAGTACTGACCCGCACGGTAAATATTTAAAGAGTCATAAACTAGGCAAGTTAGGTGTGCCGACGTGCTTCAACAACTAAGTGCAGATACTCATACCCTATACATTGCGAATATTTTACCAACACTCCTACAAATATTGTAAAAGTTAAGCCCAAATTATAGAACAGATTTGGACGAAACTTTAAATATAGTTGTGCTCGTTCTATTATTTCGGGATAAAAAGATTATTTATTTAATTGTTTTCCCCAGTACCCTTGTTAGCTTGTAGAAAATAATATTTGAGCATCAAGTTCACCTGTACACTAATTTAAAGTGCAATAAAGAATTTTCTATCTATCTATCTATTTATTTATTAGGTATACGAACAGCTTTATGATTACATGTTAGTTTTACACACATCATTTTTGCTACTTGACAAACCAATTAATAGGTAAACACTGCTTGCAACAAAACGTAACATAGCGGGGTTTTAAGTCTATTTTTAGCATGAACTAGGTTCAAACTACAAACAATAGGGTTATGAACATAGTTTTCTTAAGTTATGTAGAGAAAGTACTTAGTACTTTCTCTAAATATCACGAAACGGTGATATCAAAAGGATGTCTTCCGTGTTTGACGATAAATTCGTGACCCTATTTCATTTACGCCGTTTATTCGAAACATCATTAGAACTCTATCTATGTATTCGACTTAATACGAGTAAATTACTAAAAAAATGGTTGTCTGTAAAGTCGGTTTACTGACGATAGTTTAACGTGACAACGAACGCAAAGGCTGATTGTGCTTCTTTGTCGCTCGTTCCGCGCTCTCGCTTGCACTTCAAGCCTTACAATGAACGCCTCAGAGCGAGGTAACGCCGCATGAGTCATGTTTTTTCGTGCGTGCAGCCGGCTCTATCTAATTAAGACGTTGTCACGTCAAAAAAAGCTAAATTAAAGCTAAACTAGTCACGTTCTCTTTTTTAACTAAATAATGATCTTACTTGATTTATTACCCGAGCTATTCACGACCGAAGTGATTTATCTGTTTTAGCTACCAGTACATACCAGTATATTTTACTATGCACTAAATGCATAGTAAAATAAAAACCTTATTTGACAAGACTAGAAACACTTCTGTTCGATACGGCTCAATAAAGTTTAGTCAGCAAGAATATGCCTTAGACTGTAGACTGATTTATCTATTTGCACTTCGCACTTTCCTATTTGCTTCGAAGTATACGACTAATCTTTATAACCAAAGCACTTAGCTATAACCTTATTTTTAGAGGCAAGCTTTAGGTAGTAGAGCTTTTATGAAAGACCTGAGTCAGGGGAAGTACTACAACCGCTATTTTTAGCAAGCATTGAATTAGCATTGCTGCGGTGCGATTTGAAGTATGGATGTCGGTTACAGGTACATAAGACTTAACACCTTTGTCTTAAAGTGTCGGACTAAGTCGACTAAGTCATCAATGAACGCGCTTGATGGCACTGAGATGTTTTTGAATTTTTGCGGTCAGATAAAGAGATATGTTTATTGACTATGAGTTTTTAATACAAATTTTACCGAAAACTACCGTAACTTCTTACACGAGACCACGGCTATTATGTCCCGAAACGTCGGGAAAAATATCAATAAGATACTTTATATATAAACCCGTATAATATAATAATATCACTTTACTACATGCAGTTTTATATATGATCGGAAAGATAGATTCATTTTTTGCATCATGTTGGTTACAGGTCTTAAATTAAGATAAGAGCCGAGCAAGGATCTATTCATCAATTAGTATCATGACAAAAACTAAGTAGGTATATATTTATGTATAGATGTAGTGCTAAGACGAGCTATGACCTGAAGTACCCAATTTATTGCCAGTTATTCATGACCTAAGCGATTTATCTATTTCACTTCCAAGTGAAGGAGCTATCTTAATGGTCAGCACTTAAAATGCACCACTGGCGAATACCAGCGCGTGTTACTGGCGCCGTGCTTATCACATCCTGTCGGATTCCTGATGAATAACTGAGGAGTTATTTCATGGACATGTGTGTAACTGCACAAAATAGGATAAAGAAAACAGTGTATGGAAATACATTAATTAGTAAAATCAACCCGTTTTAACCCTGTCTTTTCCTGGACTACTAGAATTAGAGTATACATCACAAAATAAATGACACGCTACATTAGCCGTAAATTGGGGCATGTATGACCCTCACAGACGCAGTACTAATTATCACACGCAGATTATATGCAAAAGCCAAGAAATATTTATTACATAAAATGAATAAAAACCGCAAAAATGTAAAAGCTCCGAAAACTTCTCCGCTGTTACCGCGAAGCAGCAAACCGTAAACAATATGAGTGCTCGGTGTCACAAATAGGCGAGACGGTAATAACTTTCCAGACATAAGAAACCCTTTACGGCGTTTCTACCCTCATAAACATGCCGTCTACCTAAAAACTAAGCTCGTTTTACATCCATTATGCTAAAAGTAAAAGCACACTGACCTTGTTTAGCTAAATTTGAGTTGCTAAAGTAATAAATACTCATAAGAACTTCATTTGCAAGTTTTTGAAGTCCATGTTTTCGTGCTAAGGTGTTTCACGTACCTACACTATACAAATTATTAAAACATTTCAAACCTCAGTTCTGAAAGCACTAGGCCAGTTGAGCTTACCGTTTGAACATGAGCCCCTTGGCGAAATCATACAGCTCAAGGTCTAGGGAATTAAGCCGTTTGATTCGAGATACTTGAGCTGGTGACAGGGACGCGAGCGTGGCTCCAGATACAGTCACGTTGTGTTGTGTGAACGGCACCGCGAAAAGTAGGTTGAACGTCTCTTCAAACACGTACTGGGAAATCTGTAAAAAAGAATTTTCGTTTAAAATTGAGCTGGGGCGAATGAGATGTAAATATTTGTTCAGTTTTAACGCTACACCGAACCGACCGAGACCGAGTCCCCGCGGCAAAATCGCGGCTTTGCTAATACATTTTGAGAGCCCACGCGTCTCAAGAGGATACTCTCTAAATAGATACGTGTTTAGAAATTGCGAATGGATTTTCAAGACGCGGTTCCTTGACAATAGACTCCATGTCTCGATATCACTTTCGCACGATCCTTTTTATTATGAAGCATTGTCGAACAAAAGATTATTTCCATTTCATCGAGCATACTCGTCTTATATGACAAGCGAAACGGATACCTCTAACACAAAACTCCCGATGCAGAGGACTACCGGAAGCTGTGATTGGCGTCTGCGAAACGGAGGGTCGACAATAACTCACCACAGTAACGATTCTCACGACAATCGAGATAGACACTTCGAGCGTTCATCCGAAAGGTCAAATGGACCACGGTATTTGTGTCCTCTCGTGCCGGACAACGAATTTTCTTTGTGTTATTGTGACACCATTTTTCTGTTTGGAGATACGTTATTGTTTACCTTACGGAAAACACATAATACTCAGCACACAGACCAATAAGCCCAGCTCACAAACAGCATAGGAAATCAAGTGACAGATGGCTAACATTAGCCGGCGTAAACTGTCCGCCACACACAACTGAAATACCAACTGGAATTTACAGCGGGTCGCGCGTTAGGCATTATGTTCATTAGTCCGTGTATGATGGAGAGTAACGTGAAACAAGCATAAGTTAAATGCGAATGCACAGCAATGGAATACAAACAAAGAGATGTCACTGTCTGTCTTGCGATGTGCTTGATATTCTGGGTAGCCTTTTGTAGACATGTCACCTACTACTATAGCTTCATGAATATCTCAGTTTAAAGAGTTGTCGTCTGCACTGTCCATTCTAAATGGTGAGTTAACGAAACAACGACTGACACCCCGTCTCTTGGTCAATTACTCACAATGTCACAGCTTTTCTCGAGTCTACTAAAGCGGGAATTCCGCCTGAATAGCCACGACGAAGCTGCCATTTTATTTTTATAGCACCTTTTAGTACAGACAGCACAATAGCGAGAGAGTGGCGTCAAAGATCAGAGGATAAAATGTGTCAATTACCGCTCCTTCGCGTTGAGACCGTTTACCTGAGTATCATCACAACTTAGGAGGATGGATCCCTGAGACAACGCGAGGAATACTAATTCGATGAGCAATAAATGTAAGGAATTTTCTATTTGGATATGTTCAAGCGAATGCTTATCTTAATTGAGAATTTGTGAGAAATGTACACACGAGTTTTGCACGACTCGTGTGAATTTTTGAACAAAGTTTTATAGTTTTTTTGCTGTCGGATATATCCAGAGCTCCAAATTTCACACTACCAGTGTTTTAAATTTTTACAAAACTTTTTATTCGATAAAATAGAAATTGAACCAGCTCGGTTCAAATAAAAGTAGAAACGATCGAAACTAATCAACTGGGTGTCAGTTTGTTTTTCACAGCTAATCCTCAACTGGCAACACAAAGGATCGTATCTGTATTGCGGTTGCAGCAACAACCAACGGATGGAGCAATTTGCTGACATTTTATTTCCTCTGAAGTAGTATTTGTGCGGGAGGACTGAACGCGGTCGACGTAACAACGAAGACCATTACAAACTTCTAATACCTTTAACAAAAGGAATCTTGATTTACTGCGAACAAGTACTTTTGTAATACCGATATGGTTAACTTTAGTTTAGACCATCGAATGGAGGAAAGCTTGATAGTTGATTTATCAAAGAAACTATAAACGATTTTAAGAGGTATCATTAATGAATTTTCAAATGATACCGAAACATAAATATGGAATGGGTAACAGTAGTGTTATTGAATGTCACGCCCTTTTCAATTCCACTTCCCTACGTTTTATTAAGATTGCGCTCGGATAGCCCAAGATTTAAAAGAGGTTGAAAATTCCGAACAGGGAAAATCTACGACTGCGAAGAGCAATGAGGAAAGTGCTAAGCAATTAAGCAAGAATGCTCAACACTGCGAGAACACACAATACTGAAGCATTATATTACTTTGGTCCTGTAGAGGAGTATTAAAACTGTTGGCGTTCACCTAAAATTTGTAGAAGCAAGTATTCGAATTGCTATATTTTCCCATTGTTTTATTTAAACAAAAGTTGGATATCAAGCAGATTGTGAAGGTATCTATAGAACAGTTGATAGTTTAACGGGAAAGGAACGTAAGTCGTAAAGACCGTCTCGTCATTAAACTCCAAGCAGTACAAGTGAGTTTTAAATGTATTTAAGCGCGTGACAGATGGTTCATGAGATGAGCTCTGCTCTAACTAAGTCATTCATATGAAGTGGAAGGTGGAATCACTGACAAGACAATTCCAATCGCTACCAAGAATATATTTTTCAGCTAGCAATTTACCATGACTTGATATCGTAAATTGTCGTCAAGCCATGAGAGCCGTGTCGGAGTTCAAAAAAGTTCGGAAAAGCGAAGATCACATTACATTCATACAAAAGCCCAAATAAAACTCACTCAAAATCTAAAAACGAGAACAGAAGTGTGTGAGTGGTGTTCAAATCACGGAAAATAAACTCGTAGGAAAGTAGACAAATCCATACGGTAGCGAAACTCATGAATATGCATCGCAGAGAGCGGAGTGTCTAGAATCTAGTCTAGGATATGTTAGACTCCGGACGTTATCTATCACACTTTACGCCTTTGTGTGCGAGTTACTCTACCATCTTATCACCGAGAAATACTAAATAGCATCATTGAAAACACTTTTACTTTCCATCTCTTGAATGGATCTCGAGAATCTTAAAAAAGTAAAATCTACAGGAAGCTTATTTACCTTTTTTCTGTCGATAAATCGTAAGCCTTTTAAATTTAATTGCAAAGTTAAAAAAAGGGGTAATCATTATACCTTTATATTGTTATCATGATTCCAAAACGTTTTATTAAACTTAACTATTTGCATAAAGTTGGTCGATATTTTACTTTTTCCTGTGGTACTGTATCCAAAAACTCATCAGTCCTAGACACAGTATTACAGTTGCTCACAAAAAGTGTAAATAAGTCACATTTCTATGCTAGGGTCATCAGTAAAAGAATAGTTAATTAACGTTCAGCTTCGTTTACACATTGTCAGTGCGGGATCGAGTGCTGTGGGTAAGTTTACTTGCAAGTCGGGTCCTGCACGGCACTCGCCGGTATCATGTCATAGTCACACTATTAACGATGATGATGACACTGTAGCAGTCAAATGATGATAGTGCGAAGAACCTCTTTCGTAAAAGATATACTCTGAGAACTTTTGAAACGACTTTACATTGCCAGCGAGGCCAGTAAGACAATCAATTGAATATTTAAATTGATATGAAAAAAAAATATGATATATAATGATCTTTGTAAATTACTGTAATTTAGCATACAGCTCTTGGAAAATTTTAATCGTACGGCAATCCTATAATGGCAAATTGTTTTGCAACTTAACCAAGTTCATGACAGTTTGTAAATTAATCAGTTCATTTTTTTTAATAATTAGCGCTAATAATGTGTTAAACAAATAGTCATGTTTACGTTGTATTTTGAGAGAGTTTGATCTACTCGACTGATTGCCTGACCAGTAACTGGCACAGTCAAAACACGGCTCCAACGTTAGTTATGTGGAATAGTAATGTCTCGAGGTCTCTAGTGCTTATGCATTAAACATCTACTACTTAGGTTTTGATTGTTGATGAGCAATTGAACCTTAGGGACTGGTGAAATGTTAGGCTCGTATTGTTAGTTACCACATAATCTGTGCTTCGATTTGGAATCTGACGATTCGACAAATGTCAATGTCAGCTAGTTTTGACGGGCGCCAAGAAGTGTCAGTCAGAATGAAGCTATATTTGTTGATATTTTGATGTAATTAATAACTATATAAGTACGGATCAGTTGAACTATCTATAGACCGTTTGCAACGGTCTGTAGATAGCTCAACTGTTTCTTATGTATTTTATATGGCTTTGTACATTGTAAATACCGTAATAGTCGTATAATAACTTAAGTATGTACATCAAAATATCAACAAATAAAGCTTCACTCTCTCTCAGACTCTCTTTCAGATAATAAAGATGTGTGGTGAAAAAAAATTCTATCATTTAATGGAGCCGCTTGTAGTATGTTGACAAAATACCCAAAGTGAATTCTTTGTTCTACGAAACTCTTTACTTAAATCTAAATCTATGCTTGAGCAATCTGCGTTTTACGGCTCGGAGCGTAGTTCTTACTATTTATTATAGTGTTTTATCAACAAACTTCTTCGACTGTATTGATTAGATTTGTTCCATTACTTGTATTATTGGACTATATAAAGTGTAGCAGTCTGTAAGGACAGAAATATTGGCTATTGACATTTATTAACAGAAACCGATGAGATCGAACCGAGAGTAAGTGACGTCCAGACACTGCTTATTTCTGTATCATATTGTTATTTACTCGGTGTAAGTGATTTTCTATCTGATCAGATAAATAAAAAAACTAAAAACAGTTGGTTGTTAAATGCGAAGTACTAAACGGAATATACTGTATATCTATAATAATACCTAATATGCGTAAATATAAAATTCAATAGCTAATTCTTTTGCCAATTTTAATAGCAGACAATGTAAACGTCCAAAGTACACATCAAACGGTTTTCAAAGAGTACTTAAAGTCGCGTATTCTGTGATATTGCAATGTCCGAGCTCCTTGAGCGTTTGAGCGCAGACCTTGTTCAATTATTTGCTAACTGGAACTGAGCTCAGCGTGTCTGTACAGTTTTAGAGCCAGTTATCTCATGACCAGCAATCCTATTGTATTAGGAACGTGCTCATTCTCCTTTAGACGTAACAGCTGTTCAAATTGTACCCATATATGTTTACGTTTGTCAAATAAAGATCCAAGATGATGATACGTAGGTATTAACGCGAGAATGCTATGCCAAGACGTATTTAGGACACATGGAAATTTAGATTACTTATGTGATAATGAACGTTGCAGCGTCACTTTTATTTGTATTAAAGGATCCTAAGGAGTCTTACCTTTTGGAATTCCGTAAGCCCGAAGTACGCCATCGCAGCAAGGTTTCTCTTTGCCGACGCAAGCAGGACTCTGTCGGTATCAGCACTCCTGTATCGCAGGGTTCCGTTGTAGCAGCCAACCAATGCCAGGTCGGCCAACATGCGTGTCTGCCGATTGTTGGCCAAATTCCATGGACATGATGCGAATTCATCCAAGGTAACCCCTCGCCACGCCTCGCCACTGTAGCAAGACGGCACCTCCGCAGCTAAACACATAAACACTCATTTAATATGCCTTACCTAATAAACATTTGGAGCAAACACATTATCGAAAACCAATATTTACCAATTAGCAATTAATAAAATGTATTTATGAATAAGTTACGGCCAGGTCAATAATACAAACATAAGTTGGTAAGGAACTAAAATATCGGTAGCCGACACAAGTATACATCAGGCACGCGAACGCAGATATTAATTTTCCTTGTTTGTAATTTATAATTTGATGTTAATAGCAGAGCGCTTTAGTTTCCAAGCGGGCCGAGTCACGCATGTTTGCTTTCTCCGCAACACGCCAGCGAAAAATCACGTGACACTTTCAGGAAATGTAGTAATACACATCGCTTTTATCTCGATTTCAGCGAAACGTAGCTTAAATTTGAAGATGTACTCTGAGGGGAGTGTTTTATAAAGCCGAGCTGAGGGAGTTCTCGGGATCAAAAGAATCGTTCAAGCCATGTGGAAGAGTAAGCATGGCAATACTTACGCTCCACGTTCTGTCATTTCATGCTTTCTTATTGTGTGAAAGAAAAATAAGAAGTTTGGAGTTGTTTATTTTCCCAAATGCTTTTTAATTAACTTGACTGTCAGCAGCCAATTACTCCTATTTTGTTATGTTTTGACAGGCGTGTCTGAGAAATTGTAGAATAAACATCTTATGTTATCGATAGGCGTATGTTCAAACTTCAAGAAATACTTTTTCTTACAAAATAATTGATAATTTATAACGAGCAAGTATTATTTCGACTCCTTTGTTATCAGACAGAGCACTCTGATTTGGTGCGACAAAAACGAAATATGATCGTGATCATTAGCAATTCTATCACGATTATCAATAATCTTTTGCTATGCTAATGGATTTAATGGTAGTAATAATCATTAATAAAACTTTATCGGCTATCATAAATTTAAAAGTGTTGACAAAATAAAAGTAGTTATAAAAACTAGTTGATGCCCGCGACTTCTATTTATTGTGATCCAATTCAAAATCCATTTCGTAGTTTTTGCGAAAGAGTAACAAACATACATCCACGCGTAAGTTTGTGTGGATTCCACACAAACTTACGCGTTTATTAAGTAGGATATTTCTTTATCTAGCCTGGAGCCGAAGCTAAGACAAAAACCGACTTTTAATATAATGTTAAGTCTCTATGTTGAATTTGATTTGCTTCTAATATGGAAATCAGATATAGCAAGCTTGCGGGAACACGAAAAGCTTTTACAAAACAATATTTTCAAGTTGCAAACGTACGCTTTTACGAGCTATTCAGCGATTATTAACATCTTTACACTCTCTTTGCCTATAAAATTATTTCAAAGTGTGCAGGTCAAAGATTGCTTAGGTTAATGAGGTTGGGAACAAGACGTGCGACGGACCTTGTTTTCTAATCTTAGTTTATTAGATGTTTATGTATTACACGCGTCCGCTTGTATGAACTTAGGCTTATTGAGCGTGGATGGAATAATGACCCTTATCTAGGTAGTTAGTACCACACACATTGACATTGTTTTTCCAGTGGATAACGCTGAGTAATCAGAGATCATACAGGGGGTGAATACGAATAAATATGACAATCTTGGATGTATCGAAACAATGACCTATTATTTAAGATACACTGCGCGTTGACATCAGCTTTACTGTCGAACGATGAAGCGTTAGCGAGTATTTACTATCCTGGCGCATCAACCCAAAGTGGGTCTTGGTCTCCGACACGATAAAACGCCATCGGTCTCTGTCTTGCACTATTTCTATCCAGTCCGCCACTTGGAGACTATAGAGATCAGCGATATTGTTAGCATTAGGGGAGCGTTAAGGTGTAGTGTATCTTAATCTTACTTTACGTTCACGATTGTCACATTTATTCGTGCTCAGCCCTCTGGTGCTGAGTAAGACTATGTTGGATTCTAAAGGGTTTTTATAAAACAAAACTTACCAGTCGCAGTGCGACCCTGGCACCAGTGTCTGGAGCCCTTCCACGTTGCGCCTCGCTTCACGTGCTTGTATTCTGACAAGTACCTGAAGGAAGGAAAATCAGATAATATATTAATAAGTTTATTCTGGAATTAAAAATAAGGCACACATATTATTTGGAAAACGATTAATATTATTAATTAGTGTTCGTACGAGGAAATACTGATCGAATATAAAACTATACCATCGAATTCATAAAAGGTGTATAATAGAGGCTGTCAAGATGGATCCAGTTGGTTGAAACTGATTTGGTGAACTGTTTGCTGGTAATGCCTACCGGGAACTTAAGGACGGGACTTGTGAGGTATAGCACTGCGTTCGTAACTCTGATACGTATTGTAATTCGATCTGATCTCAGATCAATACTCTTGAAATTGAAACACAGCATCGCAAGCATCAAAGCTTGGCGATAGATATATGTACCACTATGGCGTGCATTACACCATGCAGTAAGCTATTTAGATTGCTAGTTTAGTGTGATGTTGTGGTCAATTACACCATACTGAATTAGCATGCTAACTCACATAACTCTTGGGAAAAACAGTACCCACAATACCACAACACCGCTGTCTGTTTTGTTTTCTTCTGCGAATTTTCTCTACATTTATGAATATCTACTTTATTTGTTTTGACCACTAACCAAAAGATCAGAGAAGTATACCATGCATTGGGAAATAAGGACACGGTCGCGATCCCATTACTTCTTAAGTGTTTTTTTTTCAGTAGTCTCTGACGGGTCGTTGTTTTTAAAGATCAAAGAACGTAAATAAAGTTTCAAGTTTACTGATATAATAGCAAAAGCTCGTCTTTGTCTTACAAACTCCGATTGTTGTTACATCGATGGAAAAATAAATAGCTATCGAGTTTCATTCTATTTCGTTGTAGCACCTATTTCTGTCTAACATATGTTTATAAAATTCTAATTGTGGTGTTGTTTTTAAATACTGTGTTGCAATTTAAAGGGTGTCGCCTAATGTGTAATATATTTATTCAATCAAAAAACGAAAGTGCTCGATATAACATTTGGTTGGGCACTAACATCCACCTTAATAATAATTACGTTCATAATTTCAAAATAATGAACGCCGTGAAAAAACGCCTTCGGTGTTTTCCGGTAACGTTAGGTAAATAAACATTGTGTATCTTAAACAAAAATAAAACCGTTAAGTCACATAGCGGCAAGACATTCAAAAATACTGATGAAAAAACCCATATGAATGAGAAACAATTTAATGCCTCATAAACTTTAATTGGATGATTTAGGTTGATAAACCTATTTTTTTACGGCTCGCTAGAGATGTGAAACGCAAACTTTATATAAGAGCCGATTTACACACATGACAGTACAGTAGTGAGTTACGTAGCAAGTAGCCGTAAAAAATAATAAGCACCACATTGTAATTACAGGTGTAATATACCCGCTAATAATCTCGTCACTATATTTATTCATTAAAATCACAAAGTTCATTTAGAATCATCTTATATACTAGATGATTCTAGGTGCCAATTCACGCGACCAGAGACTAGAACGGGTAAGAAACTACGGCCTGGTTCCTACAGTTTTTTTATATAATCCTGTTCGATACATAATTTTCAATTTCAAATCGCCTTTATTAACAATCTTAATCTAGTTTGACGATATTATTATTTACCGGTATCTAAGAATTGTTCTGCTTAGGCAGAAACCCAAGACCCAATTCCTCAAGCATAGGCTTTCTTGATATTATGACTGTGTAAATAAGTTAAAATATTTATAATTGCGTATATACACATGCGAAATCGTTTTAACATATCGTAACACGGCAGATTGATTGCATACCACTATTATAAATTCTCACAAAACTGAAACATTACACGCTAGGTTGACTTTAAGAGGCATTTGAATTTTAAAACTAGCTAAGTATCTGGTCGCAATGAATCACTAATGCCAGATGACGCGATGAATAAACATGGTCACGCGGTGAGAACCAGCTACAAATGATTTAAGAAATTAACCTTAAGATGAGGTTTTTTTTAGGGGTCCGTACCCAAAGGTTAAAACGGGACCCTATTACTAATCCGCTGTCTGTCTCTCCGTCTGTCACCAGGCTGTAACTCATGATGATGTATTTTTGTTGCCGCTCTTAACAAATATCAAAGTAAGTACAGAATATAGGTACATTATTTAAGGGACTCATAAAAAAATGAGATTTCTGGTACGTGCGTGAATTAGACTCGCACTGGACCGGTCAGTTTTCTCAAAACTTTTGTAAGTGACCAAGAGACTATTATTATCTTATCCTGCTTAATATTCTATATGTGAAAAATGTCTGTCTACATGCTTGTAGTTCAATCACGGCGTAACCGACGATTTCGAAACTTTGAATATACCTATTATAGTCCGTGATATGGAAGAACATAGGCTGCCTTTTGACGAAAAAAAAACAGCAGCACAGGAATCTGGTATAAAATAAACATGCAATTTCAAAAGTACCTATAGGTATAGCAATAAAGGTGAGGTATCAATAATCGAGTTATTTTTATATACAAAAATATGTATTTCCATTTGCCAACCCGCATATCACACTTTACGTCAACCCTCATTTGAAATTTGGTATGTTATAAGGGTGCTCGTTTTACTAGTTATCACACGAGCTGAAGAAATTTATTATTTACAAAAAAATATCCAATTCCATTTCACAGAACGCGGTAGCACTTCTGACAGCCTGTATTGAATTAGCACTTATATACGGAAAATACTTCACTTTTACAAATACCCAGGCAAATGCAGCTTTAAATCAATTATTTGTGACTGGGTACCGTGCAATTATTATGGCAGACAATTATTTTGACGACCGATGTGGCGCGGTGGGCGAAGGTCCGCCTGCGACACGGAAGGTTGCGGGTTCGATTCCCGCCTTGGGATAGATGTTTGCACGATCTGCAAATATTTATTCTGGGTGTTCTGGGTATTTTATATGTATAATAAAAATATCTATCTATGTAATGTATTGTATTATGTATGTTAGTCTTCTAGTACCCATAACACAAGCTCTGTTTAGCTTGGGGCTAGATGATGTTGTGTGGATTGTCCAGCATTATTATTATTTATTATATTACCTGGCGACAGGCTCTCGAAGCAGCGTGATGTAGAAGTACCGGCGGTGCACCGCAGAGCCTTCATGGCGGTCCAGCTCCCCGCCGACGCACCCCGTCAGCTCAGTAAAGTCTGCGTGAAGCCCACATCTATAGACAACAAAATAAATCACATTAACATACTTGAATTTATGTAAAGACAGGGTCTAAGGCCAGCCTATCGCCAAATTGCTTTGAGAAAGACGGATTTCTCGACACTAGATCTTCGTCGGGAACCCTTCTCACTCACCGACTTGAATATTAAGTGGTTACAATAATAAATCGATGTACAGAATCGGAAACAGAGCTCCATTACTTGAGGTTTGTCTGCATTTCCAAGAACCGTGCACGCAACAGCAGAACAGGTTAAGTTAACCTGAGAGGTCGCATAAACGGTATTTATAGGCGTCAACTGCTCTCGTCTTAACAAAACGTGCGAGTCTCCATTCGAAGGGAAACCATAAATCCGTAATCGCGGCATTTTTATCGCGGCCCAATCGCGGTTCTGGCAACGAGTCTCGCACAAGACTTTTCGTTTTAAATTCGAACTGTTCGAGTCGCCTTGTTTATGCAGGTGCGTCTCGGCTCGAGTTGGAATTTTAGAGGAAAAGCAAACAGCTTTATGTTTCAAAAGAATTGTATTACAGCCACAAAGCAATCCCGAGAGGTACTCTACTATTTTTCTTATATTTACAATAAAGTTTTCATTGAACAAGTAGAGTACACGCCACGTATTTCTAGATTGGAGAAAATAAATCTCCAGTGCGACACAGAAAACACAATATTCGCGGGAGACTAAATCTCCGAGTGTAGCGAAGCGTTAACTCACAGATACGTCTGTCGATCTCGTCTATTCAGCACACGCATTAGAGCTTAATCCGTATAGTATCTGGATATCTTCTCCCATGTCTCGTTTGATTGTTTTGTATTCATAACATGCGCAATGTATTATTAACCAGTGTTACAAGTCTATCAGAGCATAAATTACTGGGATTTATAACAACAATAACCATATTATATGCCGTGTTGGCACGCCGCGACGCACGCCGGCATCGCTGGTGTGCGATACTGGATAACTATATACCAAATCGATATTAGCATTATAGCTATGTACTGTGTTATAGTAGAAAACAATCGGCATTTGAACAAACTACGCCGCGCCCGTACGCTGATAAAATGAGTTCGATATGCAGGCTGGTTATCTAAATGAATAGTGTCTATGAACATACAGTTATTTTTCCTGACGAAATAGCATTATCCAACGTTCCTCCCTACACAACCATTGCATTGAGTAGGTAATAGCAAAAGGCTTATATATATCCACTAAGTAATGCCGCGACCACTAAGCAAGTGTTTTTATAATGTATATCTGCATTATTGTAAAAATTCATTAAAATTCATTCAGTAGATTTTGCGTGAAAGAGTAACAAACATACATCCACAAATTCACTCAAATTTTCGCGTTTATAATATAAGTAGGAAGTAGGCAATTAAAAAGACAAGTGCAATTCGCAGACAGCTTAGTTCGATCTTTCATATTCCATATATATAAAAAGGAGTAAAGTTTCCGGCAGACAGCTCGGCGGCGCGCGGCGCGACGAAAACGGCCGGTTTTATAGCAAACGTGCGTTTCATCTAGATATGCTTTATCGCCAGCACAGCGGCTGGCATTCCGCCTAAACGCTACCCAACCAATTACATTTTATTACAAGCAATTAATACTTTATTATTCTAATCCGCGGCCGGAATAACTTGACTGCAAAATATGGCGCACATTTTCTAGATTTTGTTAAGCGAAAACAACATGGCCAGAATTATAATTTAACATTACCATTTTATTAAATTTTTAATCTATTCTCATAAATATAGCAAACTGTTAATATTATGATAATCGTGGTCGTTATAGAACTGATAAGGTATTTATTGATTTTTTTAATTGGAAAACAAATTAATCGATCTATATTCGGTCTGATTTGGCAAATGGCATATTAATCGTTTTAAATTTA
Organism: Ecliptopera silaceata; assembly: GCA_932527185.1. Taxonomy (NCBI): domain Eukaryota; kingdom Metazoa; phylum Arthropoda; class Insecta; order Lepidoptera; family Geometridae; genus Ecliptopera; species Ecliptopera silaceata. The sequence goes on along the minus strand of OW052193.1, from coordinate 4,284,267 downwards.
ACAATAATTGATAAATTTAAACCGATTATTATCATATAAAATGAAAGGTCACGAATAGTCACGATTGACGCTCCCGTTTTAAAATGCAAATAAATTTTGTTTTTGATCAGCAACCAACATTAAATCTACATGGATGGGATGGATCAGTCTAAGAGACAGAACTTATTCGCAAGAGACACTATGAGATTTAATTAACCTTTATCAGAAATAAGAGCATCTATTTTTGGGAGGTCGTCAAATGATATCGTTCACATGAGATTAGTACAAGCAACGCAACGATAACGTGATGTTTAGTGTTCACCGCCCCCGTAGGACATAGTGGATTGGCACCAAGCCACTTCCCAGTGTTGTTCCATAGGCCAACACCGCGAACCGACGACCTCTCATGTTCGCACTGCCGTTTATTCACCGACAGCCGACGAGCCTGCCGACGGCCGATGTTCACAAAATTCGCTAACACTAATAAACGACATTGTCATCCGTTGAAAGACTTACGAGCGTGCTCATACCAACAGAAACCGGACCTCGATAAAATAGGAACATACAGCGTTTGACATCCATTAAATCTATCTGAATAAGCTCCAGGGAGCCCGGTGGTAAATTAAATAACGCCGGCCTGTTCATTAAACATTTTTAATTATATAACGTTCCTGGTTATTTGCAGTACATTGATAACGAGTCGGTTGCTGGTTTTCAGTTGAAATTATTAATATCCCAATTAAAGTTAAAACCGCTTGTAGTGCCCAAAATATTGAAAATTAAACGACCGCGATCATTATCCATCGAACAAAAACTCGCTGCCCCAATGATCGATCGGTACGCTGGCATTCTCGATAGAAAAATGTATCCGTTGTTAGAAGTATGTATGTATTTATTCTTCTAATATTTTGTATCATTCCACGTCAATTACCGACTTTAACGTGGCTATTACCGTGAAAGTGACAAGCTAATAAACCTTCGCAGGTGTGGGATTTTTATCCGGCTGTCACATTTTTTTAAGGAAAATTACAATTCGGACGTCTACCAACAAATCCGGGTACTGAAATTAATTAATTATGATGACTTTTAATCATAAACGAGTACTACTGGAGTTACCTTACAAATGGTATTTGAGATTTAGTTGTGCTCATTGTGGTCGGCGTCGTATCGGTAGTTAGTATCGATTCGTGGTTTCCTTGCGCTTGCCGATTAGATTTTGAACATTTCATTCGTAGTTAGCTTACGTCCTCGCCGGGAGCACTAAAAGCTAATGAGGGTTGATTGCGTCAAGACAAAGCCGAAGTACGGAGCACGCCTCGGGTGTTACAAGTGCTACGAGTACCGCTTTTCTTTTCCCACTGTTTTTTTCCACTTTGATGACTTTTGTTGCCGTGCGTGCTAGTTTCCTAACGAAATAACCAAGTGTGTTTTCTTTTCTTCCATTCGCCTGAACAAATATTACGTTTCAAAACTGTCTGGCGAATAAACTCGTGTATTTTCTTTTCATCGCATCAAATAGTACTTAAATTAAAACGTATACTAACGTAACCAAGAAAGTATTAGTAGTTTTTTTTTTCGCCTAAAATTTATTTCTAGAAAGTCCCTTGTAATCGTAATAAAAAATGTTTAACATGGATGAAAATAATTGGAGGGATGTGGGAGGCTTTGCCCATCATAATAAGCTGCTAATCCACTAATGTACATAATCCCTTTGTAGATGGAAAATTTAATATGAAAAGCGAAATGCCTACACATAGTGTAAACTCTTTATAACGTTATCCTTTATAACGATAAACTCCCTATAACGTTGAAGTGAGCCCAACTTGGTTGGTTTGCGTTAAAACTCACAAATTGAAACACTCTATAGCGATACGCCATTTTCTATTACGATGAATTACGAAGAAATGTGTTCATATTTTTAGACAGTAAATATGTATTATCGGTATTATTGTTTATGTTTTGTTATTAGGTAACAAAAAACTTTGAAGCTCCGAAACATCCGAGGTCGGTCGCATTGTTTTCTCGGAAGTGATGGTCTTCAACCAAGCATACTGGGTACCTACCTATCGTATTATCACTAATTATTATCAGTCGTAAGCCTACTTTGAAACTGTTTTTTTGTTCACTCCATGTAACGATAACTCTCTATAACGATAAAAAATGCTCAGTCCCTTGAGTTATAAAGAGTTTACACTGTACATAGATCCATTGTATAGTTGTGAATACATGTGATTTTGAAAAGTAAGGTAAGTAAATAAAGTTGGTTCATTCTGGCGACAGTTAGATTCAGAACCATTATTGAAGTCGGTAGAAAAGAGACTTCCGAAGCAAAGTAGAAAATTAAGGAAAAAAAATTAGGCTCGAGTAAAATTAACGCACCAAGAAATAAATAATAAATATTCATGGACATTTCACGGGCTCTCGCCTCTCAAACTAAGCAAAGCTTGTTACGTGAACTAGGTTGCTAATGCCATCTATAAATCCACACTTGGTAATAATAAATAAATAATAATAAAATTTTTTTCAACTAAAATACTAAAATGTGTAGCTCCGACAATAGGTAAACCTCTATGTCATATTATTAATTTGTGTGTGAGCTCAGGCATATTTCCAGAAGCGCTAAAGTTATCCATAATGAGACCTCTTCACAAAAAACAGAGTAAGGAAAGTATGGAAAACTACAGGCCCATTTCTCTTATACCCGTAATATCAAAAATATTTGAAAAGTTTATATACAAATCTTTGAGTAGCTACTTTGAGTCAAAAAATATATTTTGCATAGAGCAAAAAGGTTTTAGAGAAAATAAAACAATTAACATGGCGATATATGATTTTCTTAACAGAGTCTCGACAAACGTTGATAAAAGAATACCGGTGTGTTCCATTTTCTGTGACATGACACAAGCATTCGATTATATAGATCATAATATTTTACTTAGGAAACTTGACAACTATGGCGTTAGAGGAAATCCATTACAACTCATCAAATCTTACCTAGAGAATAGGCAACAAATAACAGAAATCAATAATATTAATTTTAAAACTAAGCGTGAGGAATCTTACTTTTCCGACAGACGAGTTGTGAAGTACGGTGTTCCCCAAGGGAGTGTGCTGGGACCCCTACTATTTATAATTTACATTAACGACCTACCACAAGCCACCACTCAGCCTATGTCACTATTTGCTGACGACAGTACAGTTACCATAACATATAATAATATTGACACCTATAAAACTGACATAAATTTTGCTTTGACATCGATTATTTCATGGTTAGATAATAATAATTTACATATTAACTTAAGTAAAACTAAAATTATTCACTTTCGACAACGCGACTTAGCTGCATCACAAGATTTTGACATACAGTACAATAACTGCACCATAGAGAAAGTAAGTAATACAAAATTTTTAGGATTAATTATTGATAATAAGTTAAATTGGAAACCGCATAGCGAAAACCTTTGCAAAAAAATTAACAGCATGGTGTACATGCTTCATAAACTTTCTTCGATAGTAAATATTGAAACTTTACTGAGTGCATACCACGGTCTAATAGCATCACACGTCAGATACGGACTGATATTCTGGGGAAACTCTACCAATGCCAACGTGGTATTTAAATATCAAAAAAGATGTGTTAGGGCAATGTTTCACCTCAAGGTTACCGACTCCTGCAAGCCCTACTTCATTAAACATAAGATCCTAACAATTCCCTCGCTGTATGTTTTGGAAACAGCTATGTTTGTAAAAAACAACCCCGATCTGTTTTGTCGGCTGTCTGATGTTGTAGACCGCAACAGACGCGATACAAGTAGAGTCTGTGTCCGCAACTCTAAGACTACTTTCATGCGTAAAAGTGTCTTCTGTATGGCTCCTATTCTATACAATAAACTTCCACAATCACTCAGAGAGCTCCCATGTTCGTTGTTTCAGAGGAAGCTAAGAGCAATACTACTGAATAAATGTTACTATACAATAGATGAATTCAATAATGACAGTAAATTTCTGGACTTATGTTTACACACATTTATTTAAATTGTTATTATTATTATTATTTAAAATTCACTCATTGACATTTATATTATTGTAATTAATTGTAAATCTAATTATTGCATGCCTAGTCATAAGCAGAATACATTGATACTATATATCATTTGTCATCTATTATAACATGTATTGCAAGCAATAAAGAAAAAAAAAAAAAAAAACAAAAAAAAAAAAAATGCTGGACAATCCACACAACATCATCTAGCCCCAAGCTAAGCAGAGCTTGTGTTATGGGTACTAGAAGACTGACATACTTAATACAATAACATTACGTAGATAGATATTTTTTTATTAATACATATAAATACCCAGAACACCCAAATAATAAATAACATTTTTGCTCGATACGATAATAATGTTGTACCTAAAGGGTATATTTGTTAAATTCTGTAAGAAGTAAAACTCGTAAATCTCAGACTAAACAACAGAAAGCACATTAATAGCAGCACTACTTTGTCAACCCATATTTTATGTACAAGAATGTAGCATTCATGCCAATTTGCTAACCACGAGTTAAAATTTAAGATCTTGATAGTAGGTAAATGTATTGCTAATAAATGTAAAAAAAACTATTTTCAGAGCGTTAGTAATTCCACTCATGAATATCGTGAGACCGTTTTATATATCCCTCTAGAATTTCAATACGCGGTATATTGAATTGTTAGTTCTCAAGTTATATTATTATGATAGTATCGTACTAGATATAGTGCTGAAAGGAGCCGATCCCGCGGCATTGTCAAATATTCATCCATCAGTATTGATTTTGACGTCTCTTTGTATTTGAAGGTGATTCGAAATGACAGCTATTATTACAGGCAATCATTAGCAATCTCAATCTATAGAAATGAACACCCTCGATGTCTCAAACCGAATGATATTTTGTTAGGTCTATAACAATTTATTTAAAACTAAAGAAAAATTCAAAAATTGATTATACCTACCTTTGAGTTAAGCAAAACTACCTTTAGTTAATTTATACATAACATTTTAATTTGATTCGGGTACAAAAAGTATATGAAAAATAGGATTATATTTAATGAATACATTAACATGTATGTGATTATGAGAGAATGTTCTCTGCCACGGGAGACTAATTTAATGCCCGTAAAGGAATCTACCGGAACCCTCGGTCGTATTAACGCGGTTTTTACATAAGAACAGAATTACATCTCTTTTCGCTTTGACCCTTTTCCTTTTAATGAAAACCTTCGTTGCGATAATCTCTACATTTACTGTACTGCCTACTTTCAACCTACTTAAAATCTGTATTTGTAAATTATGGGTTTACGTGAAAGGCAGAGAATTTTCCATTGCCTAATATTGAAAATGTGACAATTTTCAGACACCTTAATTTATTTATTGTTGTCCGTATCGACAGGTTTCTGAAAAGGTGGAAAAAAGGAAAAATCGACGAGAAATGAGCCGATATACTCTTTCCTTTTTCAATAGAACCCCACTGAATTAGATCGAAGGTAGCAAAGAGCAATGGAATAGATGATGGAATAGGCGATGTGGGAGGATATTATTTACAGAATAGAGGCATCGTCCTCATAGCGGCGCGGCGATAAGAAGTATCAGTAGGAAACGTTCCAGTATAATCCGAATAATCCGGATTATCCGGACAAGTTGCCCGCGCCGGTGCCGAAGCGTTAACTCCTTTGTCGAGTTCAGTCCTCAACAAACACCCAGCCAAATTCAATTGTATCTGCGATAAATAGATAAGCTATTACATTTCGATGTATATTCCCTACGCGCTTGAATAAACGTGAATACCTAACATTTCAGCATCATTAAAATATTTAAGTTTAATTTTCCGTCCGAGAGCTGCCGACTTTATAGCTTGAAATATAAAAAGTGGAAAAATGTTACGTACTCGCAGCAAATGAGTTAGCTGCTCTAGTACGGACGGCAGCGGTTGCGAAGTTTACGTTCCGGCGAAAAGTGTTAAACACTTTTGTGAGCCACTAAAATGAGTCTGGCTTTGAGTAGATTTGTAAATCTCAGTGGTTTTTGTCAGCTATGTGAAAAAAGAAGACATGTTCGGCAAAGAAAGCTAAGACTTTCGAGACAGGAATATTACAGAGCCCTTTGTTCAGCAGTGAGGCGATTTAGGTTAATTAAAAAGAGTTACATCCGTAACGCATACCTGTCGATGGAGAAGCATAAAAATATCTTGTTGAACGTGAGCGGGAGTATTTTTGGCTTCGCCCGTCGCCACTCGTCTGATGCATCCACTAGAGCTCTAAAACTAATCGCCGGAATAACGTAAATACACCTTCACAGAGCTACACCTCATTGACCACTCCATTCGGTAAATTAATAGCTTTTTTTTCTTCTAATGATTCATTTTGTTGATTTGATACTACTCTATGCCTAGGTTTTTTCATGCTAGTCATTCGCTCTGCAATGCGAAACATTGAGTACAAGTACATATCATCAAGTGATACAAATCAAACTACCTAAGTCTGTTGAAAGGCTCAATCAAAGCTCAATATCAGTAAATTCACATAATCATATGAAACTGATCCAATCACTGGTATTCATTCAATCCTCAGTGGGTAGAAAGCGCCGACATGCCATGAATATTCCTATTTACGCACATTTGCGTTGTGTTGTGAAGCCGAGCGAAGTGCAAGTCTCGCGTGACCGCCTAGTTGTCTCCTACACAATAGGACAATTATGTAGCCTACTGTTACATAACCACAAATGGGTTTCCTTTTAATAATGATTCCATTTACACTTAAATACACGATGGATCAACATACAGATACGACGATAATAAAATTAAAGCATGCATTGTGATGATGGTAGCTCACGCAACGTTCCACTGAAATATTTAGACGCCGCTTTATTTTTATTACCTTCAATAAACAATGGTATCATTGCTTTTTTTTAATTGAGCTCAACATAAATATGGAAATGTGTCAGGCATTCGAAAGATGTTGCATAGAGGCGATAATTTGTAGAAGCATTACCTACTACGAAACATTTATATGCAATCGATCGAGTCGCTGATACCAAGAAGGCCCTTATAATTTTTTTTGACATCCTCGATCCAACGTGTTAAGTTGTCGGAATGGCGGAGATGGGAAAAAAATGTGGATGTCGCGTTGCATGTGCGGGTTGAATTTTGATCGAATGTAATCAGCCGCGGCGTGCGTGCCTCGCTTGCCGGGCTGGCGGGCGGCGGGTGCCAAGCGAAAAGCACAATGTCCATGCAAACACCACATAAATATTAAAACTTTCCAATGGTACATACTTGAGAAACTGGCTTTTATTTAAACGCGTTTATCAAAGCATGACCATAAGTAAAGATTCGATTTGGTGCAAGTAAACGAGACTCGAAAGATGAACAAGAAAACTTTGTCTCGAATTACTGTGACTTGCCGGACTACATTTTACCGAGTTTCGTCTCTAAATCTATTGTATATCATCCATACCAAATAAAACCCAAATCTTACAGCTTGCACCAACCTATAAGTTGTATTTCAACTCTGTAAGTTAATTACTTGAACGAGCAAAAATAACTTCACGAAACAAATCCCTTAGGTAGTTTGCAAATTTTAATTTTCTGCTTGTTGAGCAAGCATCAGAAACAGTGGTTACTGTAAAAAATCCTATTAAAATCATGAAACGGGGTTGAAAAAATCACGATGCTTTTAAATCGCAAGACTTAGGAGTTATTTTGCTCTGCTGCTGTAAAAGATACTCATTAAAAGTTTGATTAAGAATTAAGATCAAAGAGAGATGTAGCCCCACGTCAGCGGACAATAGGAGGAAGGCCGCAGGCGTGGTTCATTATTGCTGTTCGTAGTCTCGTCTCCGGAATCCCTTTGTGCGTCCGTCACGTGCCTCATTCAATCTATAGCTGCTCAAATCGCGCGAAAGGGCTCCCGACTTTATGTTTACTAAGTGACTACGCTTCGTAACATTGAGGAAATTATTCACTTCCTGCCAACTGCTCGAGATCATCTTCAATCTTCCACGAGGAGCTCGCCTGCTTTTGTTGCCTAACAAATGGTAATCCTTTCCAATAAACGAAAATGGCTTCTTGCTTACAAGCTTTAAAAAAAACACATAGTGTAGTGTGCGTTTCGACTGGCGCGGCGTGAGAAACTAAATCAGTCTCATGGTATTTCAATAATCTAGTACGCGTAGACTTCCTTTCACTAGTTTTAACCACCCCCATTTCCACTGGCAACGCGGGTCTCTTTGGAACGGTAATCACGCATGCTTTGTCAACTTCAAAGCGGCGAGTAATCAGCGCTTTGGTTTATTTCCAACGTGTAAAACATTACATCCTCTACTAAAGGGGCGACCTCGTTACCCCATATCCCCTAGGGAGTGGTAAAGTGCTCCGGGTCTTGGTTTAGATCCTGAAGTTATACTGTGTATTTACTTATGTCGTACGACTAATATAACTTCACACAAATAACGTAACATGGTCATGCTCCTGGGAAAATAATAAGAGCAGAAGATAAATGGTGTTATAGATAACATAGAAGATGTGATTCCATCGCATAGATCCGATTGCACACATGCCCCTCCATCTGTCTATACAATTTAGCTGTCAGACAACGACAGGCTCTGTGATGTGGCGGATATAAATCATTGGTACAAATGGTACTTCAAATCTCAGATACCGATCAGTACAGATCGTTTCGGATCGCTAGAGCAATGCAATTTGAAAGCCCGCTATTTTCTTGTCAGAAATCTTTGACGTATATGGAATCATATCAACCCACGATTGCAAGGCGTCCTCTTTTATGCAATTTTGTTCAAACAGTATTGCTTTACTTGTGTTGTAAATGTCGGATACTTTTTGTAGGAAAACGAATTCCAAGCAAACGAAGTTCCAGGCAAAAGCTAGCAGCGAAACTGCATTAGCATGATGTATAAATTCCATCGTCCTCGCTCCCACAGCATATGGCCGTAACCGCTCAGCGACGGAAGCGAGACGCGTGACGTCTCTTCATGTCTGAATACACTTCGACGTGACCTGTGGATATAATGTCTAATTTCACATTGTACTCCCATATAATACAACCGTAGGTGGAAGTATCAAATATGCAGTCGGTGGGCTTATAAAACATGTAACCACTAAATTTAGGAAGGCACAACCACACAACCCGTATACGTAATCTTTGCTTGTCAAAATATTTACAGGGCTCGAGGAACAAGAATGTATTTTGACTACGGGAACAGATCAACAGCTTCTTTAAGTGTAATCAAAACAACGTTCAAAATACTTTTAGGTTACGATTCTTGGGAATTATTTGGATATGTATTTATAGCGAGACAGAATAGAATTATAAGGATTCATTCAAGCTCGTAAACCCATGAGCGGATGACATAAATCTTACGAATGCATAATCATTTTACTACCTACTCGCAATCGCTGTAACTTATTAAATACCAACTACAGATATAAATAATGCTATCTGTTCATCGTTATGAATGAATTCCAATTATTTTCAATATGGCTACCGCCAAGATTTACTACCGAATACATTACGGACACGTAACCAACAAACTTGGACTATGTTTACACTGATACAGATTAAGATAAGTTTTTTTATTTAAATTAACTCTTACTAGTCTATAATTTATTACAAATCAGAGATTAGAACAAAATGATTGTACAGTATACACTAAAACGGATGGTAGGTACTGTCTTATCTATCTTCCAATTAATTCCGTAATAACATTTTGTCGCTCTAATCTCATTATGCAACAAGGCGGTATCAGTGCACCAATTAGTTTCCCAACGATACACATTTCGGTTTCCGATACGTGGGTGTAAGTAATCGGTACTGCGACGCTTATTAATAATTATAATAACGTGATGCGATATCTATGCAATACCTGTTTTTTCAATTAGCCCGTGGGAAAGCAATGTCGCCGTACCTCGGGCCAGATGCGTGCCGATCACATCTGCGACCCATAAGAACTTAATTTTGAACTGGTACCGGTCTGACGCGTCATTATACCTCGCACGAATGTTAATAAGGAGGAATAAAGGTTCTTTTACTTTTATCGATGGTTAACAAGACAATTGAACATACTTCCTTGAAGATAAAAAGGATGTTACAGCTACTTTTTGCATGTTACGAATCTGCAGATTCTAAGAAGATATACAGTAGTCGCTAAGAATAAATACCTTTACTCACAGTGCTGTCTACAACAGATCTCCAGAAAAAATAAAGAAGGCTTTCTAGTTACTAACTTGTAACGTAATATGCTTGGATACCACGCGGAATGCAAAAGTAATGTAATAATGAAGAAGTATAAACAAATACATACAGTGGAAATATGACTGCAATTGAATATAATTATCATATTAATGTAAGTTTAATATTTAATAAGCGTTAATTGTCACTTATTGTCGATTCGCAGTCGAACGGATTGACTGCATGATTACAGCTGGAAATTCCCCATACGTGTTGCAATTATAAATATAACGAAATTAAAATATATTTACGGCCGGTTTCTGGAAACCCAAATCACGATAGATCCGAGTTTGACACATAGTAATTGTTTGATTTTTTCGTTGATCATCGTTCGAGAAACCGGCCGTTAATGTATGAAATATATTTATAGTTTATCATCCGGTAGAGATGATTTCTGAATGGATAGAGCTACTCGTATGTGCACAAATAAAACCAATGTGAAGCCGTAACGCTACGTTTTATATCTCCTACTTCTTACTGATATTATAGGCGAAAGATTATTATGGATGTGTGGATTTATGTATGTTACTCTTAAGGTGACGGGTATAGCCAAATGCGTGTTTTTGAGGAAACCGAAAACTGTTTTCAGAAAAAGTGATAGCATGTGGAGTTGTGAAACTTATTATTTCCTATAACACATATATTGAACTAGTGTATTGTTACTCAAAATTTGTGCTCTTGGATATAGTTTACTTATAAATGTAAGTTTAGTATCAACACCTTTTGCAAAAGTGTGGTTTAAGATCCCATTTTTTATGGGTTTGGCAGATTTGTTTGGTACCAAACTCAGCACAGCTATTCTTATGGTTCGTATCTTGTGACTCTAAAGAAAACATTTCTACATTAAGGTGTTTAAAGAAGAAGAAGAGTAGCGCCTTAGGAATTATAAGTGTTTGATTGCTGTGTGCTCGCAAATATACATAAGGCACTGCTTTAGAGTTTGACTATCCGAACTGTGCGCGGCTCATTATGTGTTTTGCGCCGTTGTCAGCATTTTTGTTGAAATTGAAATTGTGACGTTGCCACGCTGACTGTCTAGAGTTTAACCACCACGGCAAAAACTATGCCGTGTTACAAGTTTAACGTGTGTATAGATATAATAAATAAATAATAAACTTGGAAGTTATTGACATTTTTATTTATTATGAAAAATTTCACCCTACCCGTCGCCTTAAACAAAAAATACTGAATGGATTTTAATGAAGCTTCACAATAATGTAGTTTATACATCAGAATAACAAATAGGCTGTAAATATATAAGAATATTAGGAGAATGATCCAAAAAAAAAAACGGTGACTTTTCTCGAGTCACCTCCTTCGTTTATTTCGCCGGTAAAAAATATAAAGATAGCAAAACGAAGCATCTAACAAAGTATCTAAACCAGCTAGTATCTAACAAAAAAAATAGCTGAAAAACAAACGTGAGTGAAGGCAGACATTTTAGCAAAAAAAATAACTATGACGCGTGCAATTTAGTTCGATCGACGCTGTCAGGATACAAAAGCGTTGGGGCATTTTATGTTCCGACTTGCATACGTGACATGATACTAAATATATAATAGCTATTGATTATTTCTGTTATGAAAGTATTTGTTGGTTCCATAAAATCTATTTCACACAATGGCAAACATATCAACCCAGAATAAAGAACTTGACTAAAAAATTTAAAACAATCTCACAGCTTTTAATGAAGCTATTACTACAAACAAAAATTCTGAAGACCGTATTAGAACGCATAATAATACACAAAAGTTCCTTCATTTTACATGTATTCAGTGTTACAAACGTGTACCTAAAGCACTTATCATCTTGGCACTCACAGAGCATGCCTCTGTCTGCCGAGTTTACCTTTGCACCACTAACATCCATTCTACAAACAATAATACACAGCACAATAAAATGTCATTGTATGCCAGTGTGCAACATGCCGCTTTTGGAACGGGAGTGAAGCCACGACGAGCTATTATTGCGATTGTAGTAGCTTTGGACTGAATGGGACACGCCTGATCGATCATTGTATTATCACCGTAAAACACGAACCAATGAGCTCAATAATACCATTCGGCGTAACAGATGCGTACCGAGACCTGGCAAGCGTGTAATTCATTCGATTACAACGTCCAACTTACGAACGGGATCGATATGATAAGCGACCAATTAATCAACTTTGATCGATTGCTGTTCTTAATGTTCGAACCCAATAAATTAATTTTCACGACTTTGATAAAACGGTAGGCATCTATCGCCCAGAGAATAGGAAGTCTTAGAGATGAATGAATACGAAAATGGTACTTTAATTTGAAAATTTCGCAACAATGGAAACCATTTCGTGCTATGGTTTCAGCGCGAGAGAAAATCGAATGTCAGTTAAAAATACGCGGTGATTTATGTTCGCGCTCCATTTAACTTTCATTTTCAAGCACTCTTATTCCTTGCCCGTAACTGTAGTCTTCAAAGCATCAGATGAATAGCTTCAATTACGGCACTTGACGTGTAATTTCGTTTGATATATTTACAAAAATCCCATAAAAATATTACAAACAAATGTGCGCACATTTTACAGACAGGGTAATGTGGCAAAAGCGGGGACAGCCGCCGGACTTTTCCGGACAATCTCAATAATCCCTGCGTATTAGGGAGTCCCATTAAATAAACGCGTGCTACCGATGTTGATACATAACTGTAATAAAACAAAAGTGCTTTGCATTGTAGTGGGCGAGCTTGCGACCTATACAATGGCCTCACTTAAGTACGGTCCGGCGCTTTCATGCCGGAACGAATTTCACGGACCTGTCGTAATAAGCATCCGCGGCCAAACAAAGACATTTTCCGTTCGGAGGAACCGGAAACATTACTTCGGAATTATGTATTCAAAGTCGGAGAAATTCGTAAAAACTCCGGAGACTGCGGCGTCGAAAATTTCGTTTATGTTTTGGAACTCTAAACTCTGTTATGAAATAAGTACCTACTAAGATGTTTGCATGAGTAAGCTTTGCTAACATTTCCGCGGCCAAAACTTGGCCTACTTTCAATGAGCAAAATAACCTAACGTTGTATGTAACACAAACAAAACAAGCTAAATCTCTGCTAACAATAAATTGTGTGTAACATTAAATTGATGCTGAGTATTCGGAAGCCACTTTTTCTTTTAATAAAGTGATTTATAACTTCACACGTTGTGCTGACTCTGCAAATTTATATGCTACGACATCAGTATTTTATGAGAGCACGTCACGCAGGTCAGGTGTAAGAGAGACAGAGGATAACCTGATGACGCGTTATAAACGAAGACATTAGTTCCTGCACCAGGACTGCTCGTTACGGGTTTACGGGCACGGGCCGCAGCCCTGGGGACCTGACGCCTGCCGCCCCGTTCGTTACTCGACGACCGCCACACTTTGAATTTTTCATGAACATAAAACATAATTCACACGACAGTTCTGTGCGATTAAAAAGAAAAATGATGATCCAGTAAAGTCGTTACACGGACAGCTTTTCGAATGGCGTCCTAAAAGGGCACATTACAAATACAAAGGGGAAATGGTCGTTCGTGCACTTCAATCAGACAGGCCCAAACTGTTCCATAGAAAAACAAACATTCGATGGTATCGACAGCAAAATTTATTAGGGCTGTCATACCAGCGGTATTAGCATTTCCTCGTTATATCTGGAACGAATGTTTTTAAATTATAACTCTTGAATCGAGTATCTCTCAAAAGAGATCAAAAAATCTCGAAGCGACAGGCTTTTACGGGCAATTTTATAAGCTCAAAGCTCCCACGACCGGAGATGAAATAACCAAAGTTATACCTATATCGTTTGAGATTTAAATAAAAAAGTAGAAAACCTTTTCAGGTTTATAAGTATCCATTAAGGCAAAAGCAAACCAAATTCGCTGTTCAACCTTTCCCATTTTCATTTGAAAGCGTGAATAGTCGCATGCAAAATACACGGTTGCTCCCATTATTTTTGCTTTTACAAAATTCACACCTACGAGAATGCGGACTTCACGAATACGGGACGTCATTTCACGAAGCATTAAACAAACGACTTCATTCTCGCAGGCCTGGCACGGCAGGCAGGAGGGAAACGGCAGGAGACAGCCCTATACGTCAGGCCGCGTGTCTGGGACACATGCCGCCGCCGCCGGGCCCGAACCAAAACAATTAGATCACTGCAGCCGGTCTTTTAACACGTCCCTGATATAAAACTTTTGGTAGAGAGTCTGTTTAGCCCAGCTGATGTCACAGCAATAAAAGCGAACAAATAATACCAGTAAGATTAACTACTTTATCGATAGATTTATAATATAAACAGTGACAAGACATAAAATGGAGCAAATTAAAATTTGAAATCTTTTGGTTGTAGGTAAATCACGACTGCCTTTAATCACGAATAGGTTCACCGACACTGTGACCAATTGATTAGGTGGTCGGATCACCCAAGCGTGTATTGAAACGGATGGGATCCGGTAGCAAATCAACAGACATTAAAGAGAAGTAAACGAATTCTCGAATGACAAGTCTTTACCAGAATAAATGTCTGACAGATATGTTTGCAAAATCCGAAGATACGTAATTACGTGGTTCGAGCATAAATCTAAACGTGGTTTATAAATCAGTGTAGTGTAACGGACGGATGAAGACAGAAGAACATGAAAAGTGGTTTAATTTACAGTGAAATTCCAGCGCCAATGCAAAATGAGTTAGAGCAAAATTAAAACAACAAGTCGGGTAATTGAATGTTTCAATGAACTGCACTGAACTGTCGGAGAGTTCACCGGCACATACATCAAGCATGCAAGAAATAATTCTTCGAGAACATAATCCAGTTTTAAATTACAAATTCATGTCACATACTTACATAAGTTTTATATTGATATCCAAAAGATTTGTATTGTGTTTCATGAGAATATTCCCAAAAGTCTGCAGAATTTTACAACATTGTACACACTTATACGTGTTAGGATAAAAAGTACGAGCTTTAACTTTCACCAAAACTTTGTTGAAATTATTGTAGTATTATCTATATTACCTGATCAGTTTCTTTAGAAACAGCTCATAGCTCAACATTCTCCAATATCAGATAGATGCTAGAGACACTTATTTTATAGCTACTATAAAATAAAATAGTCCTGTTCATAGCTTATCCTACGCTCAACCCACTCCCTCAAAATTGCAATTTCTTCAGGGATACATTACCGATATTACGTCATCTCCTTCGAATGTTATTGAATTTATGCAGAACAAGAGTTTTTTATGGTTATCTACTTAGGTAAACTTCGGATGACTATGTAACTCAAAAAGTTCGGCGATATATTTACTAACTTATTTAATAGCTTAAATATTTGTTTAATAAATAAATAAATAAATAAATAATAGCTACATGTATTGGACACAAGTTTTTTTGAAAAAGTCTTGTCAGTCGGTTAAATTGCAATTAATCATGTCAGCTTTTAGTTCAACTTCAATAACGTTAGTCATCAAATCGCGGTCGGAAATCCAAATAAGGTAAGTAATGAGTAAGTTATAAACATAATTATTTCTAAGAAAACTGGCTCAACCTTTTAGAAATATATGAGCCAGTTTTCTTGCTTACCGACTACGTTTGTATGTGTCAATACATTTCATAATACTTATAGAAGACGAATGTTCGACAAAAGCCTTCCAAAGTTGCCGTGACAAATCGTTGAAATCGCGTGGCCCAGCTCGGCGATCGCCGCGGCCGAGTGGGAGGGATCCTTATAGTTTGCAATTTATTCCAAACTCGGCAGGCTTGTAGATTTATATCGGTCGTAGATTGGCGGCGTAGCTCACGCGAGCTCTATACATTGAAAGCAATTTCAGTAACGGCCACATGCGCTTTGCGACCGTATCCTATCCAATATATAAACATCAGTTATTTATTACAAGGTGGAAGTGCGTGCTTATGACACCAATAATATATTATAACGTATGATTCGATTTCCTATAGACGCAACTGAAATGCTTCCCGCGGAGAGGGTCCAAGCATTCACATCACGTAACGTAATAAAGAAAATACCGTTGGTAAAATTAGTTCCGATACAAAGTTCCGACATAAACATGTGGATACTGAATTCTGCATTACGATAACACCTAGCAAATATAAAATAAAAATAATTGTAACGCATACCTATGCATTCATACATAGAAAACCTAAACGCATTATTTTATTTATATGAAAGGTAACTATCAAAATGCTATGCAGAGAATAGTTTGATTAACAGATAAATAAATGAAAGGAAGAATCGGGATATAATATTAACACTCATAGATTGATATTTTTGAAGTGAAAACTTCTTTAGCGGCGCTGGGTGGGTAAAAACTTTCAAACTCGCGTCAGGGTCACGTGACGTCGAAAAAGCGTAAGATCTTATTTAATTTTTATACATTGCTCGTAAAACAAGAGACGACAAAAGAACACACTTGCGGTCACGCGACGTATGACTCAAACAATTAAATAGTGTTGTGGCGACATGACGTGACGATGACGTGGCGACATGACGTGACGTGACGATGACGACGAAGCCAACGAAGACACAGACACATTCACACAATGTGTCTGTGTCAGTGTGTCTTCGTTGTCTTCGTCGTTGTGTCACATTCGCGCTTGCGCGAATGTGACACAATGACATGACACAATCACGACTGTGGTTATATTTTTGAAGTGAAAACTTAAAAGTGAAAACACAACGTTAATATTGAAGTTTTCACTTCTGCCGGCACTCCCGGAGTGCTAGCTTTTTTTTTATACCAATATTGTATTGTTTCCCAGGGTTAATATATCATATTATGTAGTGGCAACACGCTTATGTTCGCTTATTATGTACATCGACACTCATGGGGGCGAATGGCATTCCCACGCGTCAAACATATCCGGATAGCGCGTTAATGAATGCTCGGATAGTGAAGCTAGACAATGCGTCAGTGGACGAAACCATTAGTTGCACAATTAGTGCAATTGTCGTTAATTTATTGCCGTGCAGAGCACAGAGCCGAGAGAACCAATGGCTAACACATTCTGAGTAATTGCGGAACTAAATCAAAGGGAACCAGAGCACTAAATATTTATGGGGATTTAGGATTTTGACTTCGATTAATATTAATATTGTAACGGGATTGTAGAATCCGTGGAAAATGCTATTGATGCAGTCCGTTTCGGAGCAAAACACAGTAGTAAAAGATATAAGAACTAGGGGCACAAAAAAGAAGAATATTGTTATTGCAACTCCTGAAAAACGTGTAAAAATCACGATCAAATTAAAATGTTAAAGTTAAACTACTCTATGTTGAAGGAACAGCATTCCCTCAGTAAAGCCGCCTAGTAGCACAATACAAATCTTGAGAAATAAACTGACGTAGCTCGCTTTTGGAAAACGACTTTATGACAAGAAAACTGTCGACACGAAGAAGAACACACCTTGTAAACCACATAATGTAATTTGTGGTCAGAATATAAATATACTGTCAGAATATATCGAGCAAATCATTCATACTAACAAGGAAGGTATATTAATTAATTTAGTAACCACAACAATACGCTATATATAATTTTGCTATAAATATAAAATTCCCACGCGATAAAAATGTTTGACTCACGCCACACATTATCGTCACATTTGTAATTGTATAGCCAATGTTATGTGTTATAATGTGATATTGTTAATTTAAACATAAATGGAATGACTTTTATAACTAATTCGATTAATTTTCTGTACTACTCTTAAAATCTTATTAACATATTTTCACCGTAGTTTTCATTCCAAATCCAAACAAAAACTGCCATTGTCTTCTAATACTGAGTAACTTCTAACTGTAACAGCTAGCATACAAACACTCTCCACCAACACCATTAATTTCACTCAGTTATTCAAACTAAGTTTGTCCGTCAAGTAACTTCC
Source organism: Ecliptopera silaceata (assembly GCA_932527185.1). NCBI lineage: Eukaryota > Metazoa > Arthropoda > Insecta > Lepidoptera > Geometridae > Ecliptopera > Ecliptopera silaceata. Next base: position 4,266,087 of record OW052193.1, on the reverse strand, counting down.
TGACATCGCATAAGTTTTCATTAGATCGACTTTAAACATCAAAAGACCCGTTGATTTTATCAACTTGTTTCCACATAATTTCCCCGTATTTCTTAGCAGGCTGTCTAAACTTGACACGGTTTAATCTACACAAGTGTATGTTTACGATAAACATAATTTAGGTTGGTAGATAGCGTGTTAATAGATTAGATTCTAAATTAAGTTTGCGAGTGTCACACCCTCGTTACGGCGGCCCTTGTTCGAGTACCGACCAAATCACACGGAGCCAGATGGAGCCGGTTCGTTTTAAAGTGATAATTTATTATTACGACAGAATTTATCCACATGCAGCGCCGTAGAATTAATATGAGATAATCCCAAGCATAATTTTCAGTTACGAATCCAAGTCGACAACATATTGGTTTCTACGTTCATTAATTTAAATAAGTGGGTGATAAACGATCATTCATTGAATGTTTAGTCTGGAAACGCTCGTAAAACACGGATTAGAAACAATGCTTTACACTGACTATACGTACTTGTATACACATAGAATATGAATATGATAATGTGTGAAGCACAGAAATCTTAACAAAAAACAGAACTAATGAATGATATAAACAGGTAGTTGTTGAAGTGAGTCGTACAAAACGTTATATTTAGAGCGCAGCCTTGATAGCAATAACACTATCAAAGATGTATTATCCTTATACCGCATGCAATGCTCAATTTTCATTAATTTAAAACATAATACACAAAGCATGAATGAAAATTCTACACAACGACTTTAAAATTAAAGTTCTTAGTGCACGTTCTCAATAGATTTATTATGTGCTATTCAAAATTCTTCAAGTGGTTACTCCTAAGGCTGACTTTAAGGTGACGGGTATAGCCAAATGCGTGTTTTTGGGGAAACCGAAAACTGTTTTCAGAAAAAGTGATAGCATGTGGAGTTGTGAAAGTTATTATTTCCTATAACACATATATTGAACTAGTGTATTGTTACTCAAAATTTGTGCTCTTGGATATAGTTTACTTTTAAATGTAAGTTTAGTACCAACACCTTTTGCAAAAGTGTGGTTTAAGATCCCATTTTTTATGGGTTTGGCAGATTTGTTTGGTACCAAACTCAGCACAGCTATTCTTATGGTTCGTATCTTGTGACTTCAAAGAAAACATTTCTACATTAAGGTGTTTAAAGAAGAAGAAGAGTAGCGCCTTAGGAATTATAAGTGTTTGATTGCTGTGTGCTCGCAAATATACATAAGGCACTACTTTAGAGTTTGACTATCCGAACTGTGCGCGGCTCATTATGTGTTTTGCGCCGTTGTCAGCATTTTTGTTGAAATTGAAATTGTGACGTTGCCACGCTGACTGTCTAGAGTTTAACCACCACGGCAAAAACTATGCCGTGTTACAAGTTTAACGTGTGTATAGATATAATAAATAAATAATAAACTTGGAAGTTATTGACATTTTTATTTATTATGAAAAATTTCACCCTACCCGTCGCCTTAAGAGCTTTTTGTATGTCAAAGGTTCACCGTTATTTGGTACCAGCTGGTGCCCGGGACTTCGATTATTAAATTACTTTAGATTATTAATTAGTAAATTATAATGTATGTGTTATTCTGATGTATAAACTACATTATTATACAGTTTCATTAAAATCCATCCATCCATACAAACATCGCCATTATAATATTAAATAGGATAGGATACATAAAGGCTAGCACTTCGATAGTGTTGTCTATGGGCCTGTTGTGATCGTCTCGGCAGTAGAGCATAAGGGACAAAGTAGTTGTGGCATGTATTGAATGGGAACACTTCAATCTCATTGGGTATATTGGTTTTCCGGCTCTATCTGTATTGTTGTTTAGGGAACTGAATAAACTTACCGAGTTAGATTGAAGGCAAATGGAATACTATTGCCACAGGACTACCCTTCAGTGATTCCGCTTGTTAAAATCTTGACAACATATCACAAATAGATAAGACTCGCTGATGCCTGCGACTACGTCTTATTATCGTTAATATTTTAGATCATTCACACAATATCTTTATACATTTTAATGTTATTCTGATGTGTAAGCTATATTATTGTAGTTTTATTCATATCTAGTTTTTGCGTGAAAGAGATGATACAAACATCCACGTGTCCGTACAAACTTTCGCGTTAATAGTAGTAGGATAAGAACTAGATTACTTCCTTTACAGAGAGCATCGTGATTAAATATTCAATTATTACTTTTCAACAGACTTCAAAAAGGAGGTTCTTAATTTGACTTAGTTTTTTTTTTATGATTCTTTTTTTGTTTGATAAATAATACTTTAGATGTGGTCCTATATAAATTTTATAAAGATATGACAAAGATTTTTTGATTATTTAAAAATGTGTTTTAATACATCGACGATTGAAGTCGGTATGATCATTTTTGTATAAATATATAATCATTTATATAATGCAATTTCTGAGGGTATAATTAGTATGTTAATTCAAAACTATATTGCCTGCAGTGTTTCTCAATAGTAAAGCGCTATATAATTGTTCCTAGGGTTGAGTATAATAATTAGAGCCGAGGTGCCGCCATAATACAAATTGCAATTACGTGAACGTTGCAGTCATAACCAAAATGCTGGCATATTAACGTTCTGTTATCAAATTCTCGAGAATATTACTTGGAATTACCTTAGTTTGTTATTGTTAAGAGGAACACAAAGTACCTTATCTTCTTGTTATTTGTTACTAATAATAAGAAATATAATAATATGGTGATAGTATGTTATCCGGCGAGATCGAATGTAGCCGGCAAACACTGAGAAAGAATTGGTGAGAAGAGCCGATGACCGGGCTCAGTAGCGTGCCTTGGGAGAGACCTATGTCCAGCAGTGGACTGATATAGGTTGATGATGATGATACTTTTGTATTTAGTTTTTATATTACCTTTCTCTAAAAATAGTTATGATAATTGAGCTATCTATAGATAGTTTGCAACGGTCAGCAGATACCTCAACTGCTTCTAATATATTTCAGAAATTGTACCTACATATATATTTGTTGTAAAGACTGTAATAAAAATGATAAAAAAAATTATGGACACATGACACATCGCACGTCGCACATACTTATCAATAGTCGTAAGTTTGTAAATAAATTATATTTCAGTAGTTATTTAACAAATTCATTAATAATAAGACTAAGTACATGTCTCATTTGCTGTGAAGTCAACGAACGATTAATTCTCATGATAGTTCTTGTTTATCGCACGAAGTAATAAAGATATCTCAGACCTCAAAGTCTTGCTCCCGTGCATCAGATTTTATTACTTAATTTGACATTTGCTTTGACTTTGTGTGAGTAGTTTGTTAGAAAATAGTTATTTAATACAAGGTGTGATACGACCACTACCAAATTTGAGTGGTTAAAATATCTATCCTTTGGAAAAAAGTCAAATGAAATGCAAAATAAAAAACAGTTTCGTGTATTATACAACTATTTTATGTTCACGTTACCATACTATTTTCAATAGACTCAGCAATCATTGTTTTATGCTGACAAAAAGTTGTTGACAGTGATATGTAGTAAGAACTCGTTTTACACCCTGTATAACAAAATGAAAAATATCTAAAATAAAAAAAAAAACTCTCTATTCACACACATTCTGGCGTCAATCCAAATACTGCGGTAAGATAGATGCCAAATTAATCGTAGGTATATGTTTGACTAACACGCGCGGATATTTTAGTCATAGATATGTCATCTGTCACTACTCTCACACTAACTAGGATCAAAGTAATCACTTGATCTTGTTTTAAGTTGATGGATAAATTGAATGTGTCTATGACCTAGAGTATGACATCATTGATGATTATGATGATAAAATAAACCTAAACGTAAGCGCAAAGAGGTTAAAGTATAAAAAGACCTATTTTAAATCTATTAAAGAGAAGAGTACATATTGTAGCATTTTGAATTCTGTTATCTTCAGACTTTCGCAACAAAATCGAAGATTATAGCAAAAAAAAAACTCTTGGAACAGGAAACCTATTCAAAATATACTTCAATGTGAACTGCCTATATGTGTTGCACTGCATTCATCGGTAGAATCGGCGAGAGCACGGTTAACATGTAAAATGCGAACGTGACACTATTTCCATAATCCTGTACCGCGGGAGAAATATTCAACATCTAAAAACAAAGCATGCTTTGCAGCAATAAGGACATAAGTTATATATCCCCAAGCATTTACTCTAGCTTGGCTATAATAATATAATATATAAAGCTCACGTCCTAATCCCATCCTGCTTAAAACATTACGGAGTATATGAATTAACAAAATAAACACAACTTGGGCAAAGTTTGAAAGTGCGAGGTGGATTTTAGGAGCAGAATTAATAATATTTTAAATTCTAATTAGACTTTTAAAAAGTGTTAAAATCCAGAGCAGAGAAACAAACTTAATACCGTACAAAATAATTCAACTCGAAAACTTTTGAAATCAGTTTCATTTAAAAAAGTAACACATGCTGCTAAATCTCAGTGTAAGACAATGTAAACAATGAAAAACTAGATTTAGACATAGTAGAAAAAATGCAACAAAGTTCTGTCTAAAGTTTAATTCAGAAGCTGAGCCAAACTTTTATGGTTCCAAGCTTAGTGAAGCTCCCATAATGTTTGGTAAGCCCTTACTCCTATAAAGTTCAGACTTCAAACAAGGGCCGTTTGTGAAACTGAGAGCGGATGTGTGCAGGCTTCAATGGGCAGAGGAAGTGAGAGGTCAACCAATGAAAGGGAGTCAAAATGCATCCGCGCAAATAGAAATGTATTTGATAATTTGATTGCGAGCTTACTATGATTTATGCGAACGACAGAACGATGATGTAAATAAAGCTCGAGAGAAAATAAACTGTGTAATAAATTTTATTATGTGACGTATCAGAAAACGAAATAGACATTGTTAATAAGTACGAATGAAAATAATTTTAGTGTTTACATTAATATGTATTCTAATGTGCAAATAATATTTCTATAATCCTCTATACGAATTATGCTCTTTGCTTATTTAATTCAGAGACAAACCATTTTACATTGAATAATAAAACCCGTTCTACCGCTTTACAAATGAAGAATCGTAGAATCGTGTGCAATGGTCACACTTTGCATAAAAGTTTACTGACGAGATAGCTTCTATGAAACCATAACCGGTACAAATACATAGTAACCATTGTTATTCAGTATTTAAGTTTTAGAGCAATGCAGCCAAACACAATTTGCGCTCAGTGCTATCTGCAAATTTACGAGATTGGTTAAACCAAAAAGGCGTAACAAATTCAACGGCAGTTAAATCTTTTGTATTGAAATATATTACACATTCCGATGGACGAGGACATTCAGTTTTATTGCACTGTTATTGCTGGATGTTCTCGTGAGTGATGTACCTACTGTTTGCTTTTTAAATACGTTTGTTTCTCAGATCTATTTCTATTTGAAAGAACAACTCCGCAATGCTTTGTAGAGAAAAATGCTTTGTTCGTGCCGCGACTTCACTCACGACGGATGCTCTATTGAATACCACCATAGAACTATGTCTAGGGCGAGAGGAATTTTCATTATGTTTACAGGGCGTGTATCGCCATATTTACGCTGTATTGCGCTACATGGGAAGATTTATCACACGCTGTGAAAACGAGGCAACTGTTACAGTTTCCAACATATCGGGGGTGTAGCAGACAACGCTCGTGAGTGGCGACAGATAATTTGAGTTAATTTACGATGGAGCGATAACCGCGCACCGACTATCGCGGTAGGACGTGATAGATTGGCCCACCAGATAGCGCGAGCTGCATAGTGATGGGTATTGTTGTGCGAAAGGAGAATGGGCGATTCTCTATGGAGCGTGGGCCACGCCTAAAAAACCCGCCCCTCAGGGTTGCCACATAATATGTTTAAAAGGGCTTTTAAAGGCCTACCTTTTACTAATTTTATTTAAAAAATCCGTCCCATGGAAATCGATATATTTTGAAAAACAGTTTTTTATTTTAACGTCGTATTACTCCGAATTCTGAAGGCCCACAAAAATGCTTGCAGTTGCATTGAAAAGGGCACAAAACGGGCTTTATTTGTTTTTCAGATTGTTTGAAAATCCAACCTGTGGGAATCGAGATATTTCCGAAAAACTGTATTTATTTTTTGCAATACTACAGTTTTTCAGGAATAACTCAATTTGCACAGGTTGGATGTTTAAACAATCTGAGAAATAATTAAAGCCCTTTTAATGCTCTTTTAATTGCCATCACAGTTATTCTTGTGGGCCTTCAGAATTTTAAGTTAAATGATGTTAAATGAAAAACAATTTCATCGAAATATCTCGATTTCCATGGGACGGATTTTTTCCGTAATTATAGTAAAATATTAGCCCATAAAAGCCCTTTTAAACGTACTATGTGGCAACCTTGAGGGACATTTTTTTTAGTCGTGGCCCAAAGTGCCCATTCTCCTTTATGGACCTTTTTTGGCGACGAGTTATTTGAGTGCGCCTTATCTGATAAAGGCGAGGATAGGAGACATCCCAGACAAAATAAATAGCTCAGAAGTTTTATTGTATTCAAACTAGGAAACTCAATTATGCTAATTTGAACAAAATATTTCATTCTTTGAGATTGAATTGTTTGAATAAGATTCGTTTCAAACTCAGAATATGTTTCAGAGATTGTAGTACTCTGTTTTTTTCAACACAGAATACAAAAACAGCATAAGACCTACCTTTCAATTTATATAAAGTAAAGTTCATGAAACGGGACCAATTACTTCAAGTATCTTCTCCAAAGACACTCAAAAGATCATTGCGGCCGCGGCCGTCACGTCAGTCCCATCAACCGTAAAGTTCGCAATATTCATCATAAAATCTTTATGAAGGAATGAAGGAAGGAGGACTTGTGCTATAAAATCAAGATTGTCAATCTTAATCTCGGTCTGTCGCATCACTAGAGCGGGCTCGTTAACGCCGCCTCATTGCAATTGAAACCGGGTATAGTGACAGTGGCAAGATTACTCGGGACGACGGTATTTAGCGAAATGAGTCTGCGAATATTGGACTTGTTATTCAGGAGTTTTCACTGATAGAAGGCAGATAAGCCTCTGAGTTGAGCATTACTTTTCAGATGTTTACAGACAGCTTGGTAATGTGAAGCAAGATTGATATGTTCGTCGAGTTTTGGGGCCGTGTTCTGTAGCCGCAATATGTGTTTTGTCAAAATAATTACTTACTATCAAGTATGTGCAAGATTTAACTAGTGGCATACCATCATACCGTTAAAAAATGCATTACAGTATCTTTGCATAATTTCTATTGTTGGTAAAGTTGGGAAAAAATGTCGTTCATTATTATTATTATTGTATAGTTAGATTTGTGTACAAAAATAGCAACTTTGCATACAAATTACGAAGTTTTTACGAAAAGATGAGAACTAGAGTCAGTAAATTAAATCAACAATTTGGAAATTGTTGATTTCATTCAACCTAAAGTCGCTTTGATTTATACCAAACTAATAATTATGATATCATTAACCTATATCATGATATCAAAGTCAGAACGTAATTATAATATTTGGCAACAATTTAGTCGGGCGAATTTGAGAGTTAATATTATAAATTGAATTGATTGTATTTTGGTATGATTTAATACATAATTAACTTACACTTAGCGTCAGTTTTCATTCATCATCAGATCATCACTCACCGTTTCTAAGTGATGATCGAATCTCAGAAATATTTGTTACTTTATGGACAAGACTAAAGCTTCACTGATTTGTTTTGCATTCAGTAAATTGTAGTGTTTTTATTCATAAAGGAAACACGCAATTAAAGTCTATTATCTTGTTAACATAATAATTGATCAGAATAAACTAACAGACGGTTCCAATGGCATAGTCCGGTTCATATGCGCATGCTCATTCACCGTCCAATCAAAACAATTAGGTCGACCGACTCGACAACCTTCGAACATAACGACGTGAGACATAATCTGACGGGTATCCCGTATTAGGGAAAAATAACGCCCACGTCCATAAGTTTATGTAGGTCTACTGTCTACCACAGCAACGATAAAGCCGAAAAACGGGTGCAAACCAGTTCGAAAGACCCAGATGTTCGAACATGTTGTGGGAAGGCAGTGGGGTTATGCGATTGGCAGAGGATTTGAAAAAAGCGACGTGATGGATGCCTATACCCAGCTTAAACATAGGAGATTGATTAGCTATCTGGGCTTTTGTCATTGCATAAGAAAAACGTGAAGCCGCAATATTTTCTAGATGCCTTTAGTATGAAATCCCTAAGTGATTCTGTTTTATTGTTGATATTTATTGCGTGCACAGTAATGTAGTAGACGGTGTTCTTTAAAGACCGTAATCTATGCCACCAGGTAATGATACCGCACCTCCTAAGGGGTATTTGTCCAAGGCACCTCAACGAACAAACAGACCGTACAATGAGGCTAATCTTAGTTTAAACTCAAATAAAGGAAGAGTCTCCCTCTTGGCCCACTTGGGAGGTCCTAAAGTTAATAGATTATGTTAATTAGAAGCATTAATGGCACCTCCATCACTACACATTCTTGAGTTACAAAGAATTTTATAATATCCTTAATGTCGGGACATTTTGAAGTGACTGGAGTTTGCTTTGTCACCAAAGTTTTAGATAAAATTGACATTGATTTATTTAGATGTATTACCATACCACTGATACCATGGAACATACTTATTCTTGTCAGTTTAGTCAAAAAAACTGGTCTAAAATTATTAAACTTCGATAAAACTTCGTCTTTTTTTTAACGTTCTCTATCTCATCAAAATCACATTAGAAAATATAGTCCAAGTATAATATTTCATGTGACTTAGATGATTTTTTTTCATTTTCTAAGCCGGTGGTGTGTGTTCTATTGAATAGACATTTATTATATGCTCAAAAAAATACTAGGTACTTATATACTTTAAATTAAGTAAGAGTACGGACTTGGTTTCTGTTTTATAGAACGTAAATAAAATCCCCGAGATTTCGGTCGCATGGTATTTCATTACAAACTTCGAACTGTTTGAACCCTTTTGCAACCTCTTAGGAAACCAACGACTAGGAATTCAAAATACCCTCCAAATTCAGTGGTTTGTGCTTTCCTGTTGTTTATGCCAGCTTTATTGGGTTTAGAAATGGTTTAGTTTAAGCCTTTAAACCGACGCGATTACTTGTCTAAGACGATTTAATACTTCAGCAATGGATCTGAGTAATTTTATATACTTGATGTAAAAATTCAACAAAATGTTCAAAACTCTGTTAAAATCACCATTACTAGAATAGATACTCTAGAGATCGCTGTATAGCGATAAGGCCGCCCATTGTAGGTGATAAAGTTACGTTCTTAAGATTCTAACATGTTTATAGTAGCGGTGTGCAATAAATTAATTTTCAGTCAATCTACTCCCAATTAATTTTGAATAACTTGATATCACTACGCTAAAATTTAATTATATATATCTTTACTTAATACAAGCTACAAAAATAATTGGATAGATCATCCTATTTAATCATACAACCACTGTTAAAAGAACCCTCTATTTATTTATTTACTAAAAGAACTTTGTTCTAGTTTACATTTAGTTAGCCTAAGAAAAACCTGTGTTGTGGTGGAGGTTAGTTTTATCTTTTCTATATTTTCATTTAGTTATCCTACATAAATTGTTGCTTACATATGTTATCTACTCGCTATGTAAATAAAAAGCGGTCACAGAAGTCCTGAATAAAACATGCTGATTGTTTATTTGAATAGATCGTTACACGTCTCATTCATTCAAAGTATCCATCTCGTAGCTAAATGATCCTTTGTATGACTCTCGCAATCAATCCTCGACAATGTAGCTAGCTACATAGCAAGTCAATTGATCAACTATACCTATACAACGATATGAAATAACTACAAACATATTCCTGTTCTTTTATGATAAGATGTTTGTTGAATTAATGATAAAATAAAAAAGTTATCAATTTAAATTTTCAAAACCTATCTTCGTTTAAAAAAAAAAATTTAATTTGATTAAACGATTTTATCTCGGTAGTATACCGTTAGGAGCTAATTTTATATTACAACTTTCGAAAAAAAAAAAAACATTATCTAATCTAGTTCCTATAGCACAGGTTTTGCTTAGTCTAAGACTAGATGGCGTTGTGTAAAATGTTCACAAATTACTTTTTTTATTAAATTTACACCCCAGTTTTAATTATTTTTTTTTTTTTACGCTTGCTTTTCATTTCTTTAACTAAAATACTCTCATTACGCACACATACATGCACTCATTACGCGACAAGAGCGTAGCTCTTAAATAAGAAAAAGAAGAAGAACTAAAAAATTACCCTTTCTCAAAAATGTCCGCTTTGAAAGAATAGTTCTGTAATAGAACATTCTGTATCTGTATTTACAACTCAACCATTCATAACTCCACGCTTTCGATAAGGTCGGCACGTTTAATTGATCATACCATAACTTCAAATAATATATTATTTACATAAGTACACGTAGTTTAAGGAAACTTATTAATTATTCAGGCCTACTTTTTAATACGTCATGTTCTGATGAAAGGACTGATGTCTTGTACGTGCTCCATTGCTGTTTAACTATGCCCGGAATACCATCGACCTACATTAGTGCAGCGTTGTACCTCCACTAGATTTAGTTTATTGCAAATTAATAGCAGAGGGCCAAAATCATGAGTTGGCTGGCTTATGCAAATTCATATTTTAATAATATGCATTTAAACACTGCGATAATAACATACTAATAGTTTTGAAGTTGTTGACAACATTAAATTTCTTTTAAAAAAGTATTATAAGAAGATTAATATTACAAAATAATTGTAATATTAATGATTATTAATATTACAAAGCATTTTGAGTTAAAATAAGACTTCATATGAAATGAGCAGACCACCAGGAAAACGTGTGTAACATATACATATGTAGTCATGGTCATCTGATTTACGATGATAGCAAATTGAGCAACCAGCATATAAATAAGGCTCCAAATTCGTACAATCAATTGTAGTAATATCACAACTTATTGTTTACGGTCATGTGTGCTACTAGGAGCCAGGTATCACCAATAGTTTTACTCGTACCGAAAAACCACTAAAGAAGCATTAAAATTGGTTTATGTAACAGACTCCGTAAACGAAATAGACTACGTTATTTTGCGTACCAAAGAAAATATATTACATTTTATCTTTTGGCTTTCATCCCTCGAGGCTATTTTCCACACACTGAATGCGCATGTATATTTTCACAAATAAAACCATTCCTATGATAATGTCCAATAGAAAATAATGTTAGGATCCTTATTCGTCGAATAGATTGACTTTTATCTACTGTTATGACTATTTCCGGGCCACCAAAGTAAATAAAGGAAAATGGTCCAATTTGGAATGGTTTACGAAGTCTGTACGCATGGCTTATAGCACAGAATAATACCGCGCAAGTACCGGTCGGCCTGCTAGTGGACAAATCGAAATTCGTTTTCAATCAACAATGCCTGCCACGTCCAGTCCGTGTTCGCAAACGGTCGTATAATCCCCAAGGGCGGCGAACAATAGACAGGAGAGGTGATTTGCATGGTGTGAATACAACTATTATTTATTACATTCGGCACATTTGCATGCCCGAAATTGAGGGACCAAGGACACTACGAGAACGGCGCCGCTGCTGATGTAATCATAACTCCACGGACAGCGTGAGCCCGACAATTAATATCAATATTCAAATTACAGGCATCGAATAACATCGTTACATTACAGTAACGTTGACATTTTATAGAGGCCCCAACACTTTGACACCCCTGGGAGACACACGACACGTGTTACAGTTTACACAGCTTGAGCTATTCGTCATTCCCTAAAAATGTTTCGACAAAAACTTCGGTGAATGCAATCCACCTAAAGCTATTACCTCGTCCGAGTTTTTTGTTCCCATGTGGGGGCTTGAAACGAGCGTTAAACAAAAGCGGTACTCACTTCCAGCCGGTGGAGTATCTCGAAAACAGCCATATCTCGTTGCTATGAGGTCGAAAACAATGGCAGCGTTTTCGTGCACGCTGACAGTTGCATGGCCTCTGTAAAGAAACGGTCAAAATATAGTTTCTTTAAGCTTTTAGTAAAAAACTGTTTCAAATAAAAAATAGAGCAAGAGTAATAGCTTCGGAATCAATTTAGTGGAAACGTTTAAAGCGAAGCAGATACTCGATATCGTTGAGGCACGATTTAAACGAGAGGGATTTTCATTTCCTCCATTGGGTGTGAATTCTTTGAGAGGGATCGCAATGTGTGCGGAAATTACCAGCGGGATCGGCATCGCCGGCGGACGACCCGACCGGACCATCGCACAATCCACCTAAATACGATTTATACCAGCTCGGGAGGGACATGCTTATTCCTTTTGTGGATTTCCGGTTAATCCCGAAAAATATGTTTTATATTGCTATTTGCTGACTGGTTTTAATATCAGCAACTAAAAGGCGTTTGCGGATTGTCTGGTTCTGATTGCATACATTTTGTGTGTCTACTTATTTTCTTCACAAATGTTTGTTGCTTCAAAATGGCACGTATAAAAACGTAGAATATAGTTATCATCTTGGCATAAACACAGACATGTAAACAGAAGAATAATAAAGAGGATATTTGTTAAAATCATAAGATACTCGCTTTGTTTTAATAAATTTATTTCTTTCTTTTCATCATAATAGCACGATGAACAAAGAGTGACCTGGGCTTCAAAAAATTAAGCCTCCAGACCCTTTAGAGTCGAAATTGTCTAAAGTTTCGGAAAATGTTTAAGTAACAAAATAATAACATGCATGTACGTTAATGTTAGTGGTTCGGCTACGCTAAGCTATAGTCATTATTATAGCAGCTAACAACTCATGAATCCTGCATAGCTCGTTTCCCTGCTCTCATACATAATTTTAAATTTAAACGCATACTAAAACACTATTAAAGTTAAAGTGCCGCATAAAAACTGCCATGTCACTGTCTAATATAACCCATTGGAAAGAGATGGCAATAGTTTTGGCATCCTAATTCCTAGCAGACGTAAAACTTCAGTTAGTTGATTTTTGACAACAATAGACATGGTCCGTAGAATATTAATGATACAAAATATCTTCTTCTGTGGTCGGCACTTCATGACTGAAGATCGTGATCGCTAATGGATGTCTTTGACGACGTCATGGAGTGAACGGTCTGCCTCCAGCGGTTTCTGTCTGTGGCCATTCGGACTACTTCGCAAAACTTTCGTCCACCTTCTTTTAGTTGGTCCGTCCATCGGGTTGGAGATCTACCGCGCGATCGTTTTCCCTCAACGTTACCAACGATCACTAGTTTCTCCAAGTTTTGGTCGCCGCGTCTGGCAATATGGCCGAAGTAAGAGAGTATACGGCGGTGACAAATTGTGGATAACCTATCTTTCACTTTTAACTGCGTAAGAATTGACACGTTGGTGCGCTTAGCGGTCCACGATATTCGCAGCATACGTCTCCAACACCACATCTCAAACGCATCAATTCTTTTCCTCTCTCTTGATAAGATAGTCCATGTCTCGACGCCGTATAAGAAAATAGGAAAGACTAGTGCTCGGACTAGACGCATCTTCGTCTTGCATGATATTCCTCGGTTTTTCCAGATACCATTCAACCGAGTCATTGCGTCTCGTCCCATGGCTATACGACGCTTAATTTCAGGCACACAACTGCCATCATTGCAGATATAAGAGCCCAGGTAAATAAAATTGTTCACTACTTCAACACCCCGGCAGCTATTAGAGCCAGAAAGGTGGCCTCCTCGGTCAACTATCATCAACTTTGTCTTGCTTTTATTGATAGATAGTCCCATGGCCTCACTCTCAACCTCCAGACGATGAAGTAGCACCTCCATCTCTTCTACTGATGTAGAAATCAACGTAGTATCGTCAGCATAGCGAAGATTAGATATTCGTTTTCCACCCACTGTAAATCCACCATGCCAATGCTCTAATGATTTTCGAACAATGTATTCTCCATAGATGTTAAAGAGCAATGGCGAAAGTATACAACCCTGTCTCACACCTTTCCTGGTTTTGAACACATTCGAACAATCAGTGTCGACACGAACAAAGGAGTGGTTGTTAATGTACAAGCTGCTGATAAGTCTAACTAGATGTTTCGGTACTCCCATTTCACAAAGGACCTCCCAGAGTTTATCCCATCTAACGCAATCAAACGCCTTGACATAGTCTATAAAACACATAACAACTGGAGTATTAAATTCACGACTTTTCTCCACTAATTGCCTTATGTTAAGAATCTGTTCCCGAGTACCCTTTCCTTTAACAAATCCTGCCTGCTCTTCTGGAATTTGATAATCGAGAAAACTCTTAAGTCTTTGATTTATAATGTGTAGCATTACTTTACTCGCATGAGGGATAAGGGCTATAGTTCTGTAATTGCCACATTTACTTTTAGACCCTTTTTTGTGTAAAGGGATAAATACGGATTCCGTCCATTCATGGGGCCAATGTCCTGTTTTCCATACTGTGTTACATATCTGGGTAAGAATGGATATTCCGATTGGTGGTAGAGCTTTTATAAGTTCAGCTGGTATCTCATCACGGCCAGGTGATTTGCCTGATTTCATAGCTCTTACGGCAGACTCAACTTCTGATGTCAATATTTCTGGCTCGTGCTCCTCCACATCACGACCAAACACACTATCTACACTGATCCCAACTCCTGAATCATATAGGTCCGAGCAATACCCTCTCCAACGTTCTAAAACGCGCTCAAGTTCTGTAAGCAATTGACCATTCTCATCCTCTACTACATATGACTTTGCGTTACTCGTATGTGTTAGTTGTTTGAGTTTACGGTATAGATCCTTAGTTTCGTGTCGAAATGAGTGATTTTCAAGCTCTGCGCAAATATTGTCGATGTGGGCATTGTGATCTTGCCGACAGCGTCTTTGTATTTCCTTGCTTAGTTGTGAGTAGCGTTCGTGATCGTCATTCGTAATGAATCCAGCCTCCTTTAACATTCGCCTTTCGAGAATGACCCTTGCTGTATCCGGAGAAATAAAATCTTTCATGGATGTTCGTGGTAGTAGGTTTTCAGACGCCGTTTGTATTATAGTACTTTTTAAAAGATCCCACTTATTTTCACTGTTGCTTTGAGCTATAACGGGAAGACGGTCTTCGATAGATTCACGATATTGCGGGATGTTCACATGCCTAAGTGACTTTGCCATCTTTGGCTTATGAACCCTTTTTAGCTTTATCTTTAACACTGCCATAAGAAGTTGGTGATCACTACCGCAGTCTGCGCCAGGATATGTAGTTGTATCTATAATAGAAGATCTCCAGCGTGTCTGTATCATAATATAATCTATTTGATTTCGATACCTGTCTCCTGGTGACACCCAGGTGTAAAGGCGTCTAATATGGTGCTGAAAACAGGTATTCATAATTGTGAGATTTTCTTCCTCGCAGAATTCCAGCAAGCGTTCTCCTCTATCATTTCTCACGCCCATACCGAACTTTCCTACTATTCGCCGTAGGTGCCCATCATGTCTCGTAATACCAACTTTGGCATTTAAGTCTCCCATCACGATAGTTACCTCGCGTTGGGGGATTTCCTTTAACGTTTGCGAAAGCGTGCCATAGAATTCTTCAATTTCTTCCTCGGTGGAGTTGGAAGAAGTTGGGGCGTAAACTTGAACAATATTTAACTTACAGGGTGTTGTGTTCAATTTGATGGTCATAATCCTGCCATTC
Source organism: Ecliptopera silaceata (assembly GCA_932527185.1). Lineage (NCBI taxonomy): Eukaryota > Metazoa > Arthropoda > Insecta > Lepidoptera > Geometridae > Ecliptopera > Ecliptopera silaceata. Next base: position 4,250,276 of record OW052193.1, on the reverse strand, counting down.
ACTGGTTTGTAGCCGAGTACGTATTTATCTAGTCGCTGTGGGATCACAAATGCGACTCCTTTATAACTCCCCGTCTCCGGCCCCGAGAAGTAGATCTTGTTTCCCGAATCAGACACCAAATGACCTGCACCCGTCCAATGCGTTTCGCTAAGTCCCAGAATGTCGATGTTCTTTCTCGTCATTTCATCTTCCACAATCTTAAGCTTTCCATCCTGCAAAAGTCCTCTCACATTCCAAGTTGCTACGCGGTGAGGTCGTCTAACCGAGGTGTTTTCTGCTGACGTCATTTTACCAGTAGCATTATTTCCATGCAGCGCCTGGTCACGTACATGGCCGGTAGCACATTTCACACCATCTTGTCCGGAAAGATGGCGCCGGGCGTTAGCCGGGTCGCATGACATACTTTTATTCAAATCTGACTTTTCCATTACGATTCTCTAGGGAATTTAGTCGCAGTGGTTTCCCGTTGCCTTCTACGCCAGATATTTTTAGGGCTATTTGGGCCCTAAGGCCTCTGTAGCCTCTTCCAACTGGTTTCCCAGTTAGGTGTGTGGTTATACCGCCATTACTCGGTCGCCAGAGCCTCGTCCGTTGTCCAGCAGGGAGCACCGCGGTTGCCAGAAGGGATACCGTCGCATGCAGGTGAGGTTGACAATAGGGACGGATAAGTTGCTGTGTCCGTTCTCCCCTTACTCCTCCTGATGAGGAGATACAAAATATACATATAAGTTAACGACAGAGAAACTTAGTTCTAGGTTATCGACAAAGTGCAGAGCTATAAAATAATTTATAGCTCGATAGAAAACTTCTCTCGATATAACTCCTACACACTCCTGGAATCGAGAGATCATCATTGCCCGATTTGTAGTATTGTGTGAATATCTATCACACAATACTACAAATCGGGCGTAATAAATATGACAATAGTTGAATGCATAGGTTTAGTTTTTAGTTATAGTATAAATTAATATTCACGGACATTTTATCCATCACACTCTAGTCCCAAACTAAGCAAAGCTGTGATGAGAGCTAGATTACTGATAGAAAACATTTTTTATATATAATAATGAGTTCTAGTAATGTACCTTATAATGACATTACAGGTATATTTTCAGCAAGTTTATATATAGCATCGCTTTTCCTTGTCCGTGTAGGACATTTACTAGACAGTAAAAATACAAATTCAACTAACGTGCAAGCTACCTCTATGATGTACATAGAATTAAAGTTTGTTCAACGCCCGGAATACATTTCCTCCGCGAACCGACACTTAGAACTATTTTATTGTGATTTTTTGTATAATATATGTAGTTGATTGAGTGTTCTTGATAGGTAGTCACTTTAACATAAAAAAAATGATTATAAAAAAAATAATATAACAATATAAAAAATGAAATAAACACAAGGTAAATCTTTGATGAAATAATTACTTTTATATCAACTACGAGTACAGAGTAATGTGTTCGTTGACAATCACTTAATTTCCGCTAAAGAAATTAAAATTGGATTGCGTGACCGTCAAACCTTTTCACATAACATTTTATTAGTCATTCACTTAATGCGGAAGAAGCAGTTTACAGTTTAGTTTTTACTGTAAATATAGACGATTATTTTAATAAAAGTAATAATGACAACGTATTAAATATATAAGTTGGCTTTAGGTTCGTCTTTCATACTCGTTAGCAAAAACACACAAAACTGATATTACAATACCACCATTGATTATTAAATATTTTGTGGCGCCGCATCCAGCGTAAACTTTGTAACGCCAAAAACAAAACCCATATTGTGAGACTTTTGGCAAAGCTACCAGGACGCGGCTGCCGAACTGGCTAAACGTTAAAATATTTACACTGCGGTTGAAACGAGGCCCCGTTTGGATCGCTTGCTTTTAAACCTTAAAACTAACAGAGACCTACAACGCAAACATTGTGAATTTCAAGTCAAACGGCCACTGCTCGGAATCGAAATCTATTTTAAACCAAACTACCTAGTAGCTCAATAGATTACATTCTGATGCGTTATTTCAGCAAAGACGGAGGAGATATAGGTAATCTTAAATCTATCTAATTTCATACCAACAGCTGGCGAATAATAAGTCTATATCATATGTATTATACCTACTTCTGATTCAATATATACCCCAATCAATCTCGAAGCAATCTTAGAATCATAGAACCAGTGAAAGTCGATAAATCAATCAAAAGTTTTACCAAATAACAGCAACAACATATTGTATATTGAATCACGAAGAAAAGTACCTACAGACAAACAACAAAAAACTAAATCAATAGATTTTCGAATCTCTGATAAATCATAAGTCAGCGAATCCATAAATCCGCCCTTTCTACCAAGTTTCCCTTTTATTAGCTTAAATAAACTTTTCGCGTATTAAGTCTTCTTTATTTGTTCTTTTTACTCATCTCGAGCCGAGCATTCATCAAAGAAATCGAATAAAAAGAGGTTTTTGAAAGTTCGGTACGTGAGGACAAGTCGAACCAAATTCTTGAACCATTTACTGTATCTCTCTCTAGCCTATTGACCCGAACTGTTTTTATTCAATGAACTCACGCAAATTCCTCTCTTTTAGGTGGTCTTTACTTAGAATAATTGTTTTACTGTTATATGTTATCTTACGAGGTGTCAGTTTCCGACAATTAAGATTAAAATTTCGACCACACGCGCTGTTACCACGTCGTGCTTTTATGTTCCCGTCTTACCATACAATTTTCTGTCAAATATTTGGCTAGTCAGAACCACAACTGTCATTTAATTTTGAGAAGTTTTAGTAACAAGAAACCATTGTACCGGGAACAACGGGCTCAAGTTTAGTTGATAATTTATCAAACTGTCGTTCTAATAAAGTTAATTTAAAAACAATGGCTCTTTGATAAATTGTAAGTACCTACATCTTGCAGAACCATTGTGGAATATTGCTTTATCATGATTTCTAATGTTTTAACCTTTTCGGTTAAACAAATACATAAAGTACCGAGGAAGAAATATAGTATCTCCTAAAGCCAACACCGCTTATAACCGGTGTATCGTATAGCCCTATATTTTACCTGATATGATTTTACCTTAACCATAAATAATACGTACAACGTAACCCTCCATTCCGCGTCCAATTGGAGAAGCATTTCGCACCCCTGAATACCATTTAGATGCCATGGAAAAATCCATTACACATGAACGGAAATGATAAATTTTATGGCCAAAGGCTATCGTGAATGAAGCTACTTGTCTCAATTTATATTCAAATCGTTATTATTGCTATGGAATACCAATGTGATAGTGCCAAAGCTAAGTCAAGTATTCTAATGAAAATATTGATTTAAATCATTTCAGTTTTTCTGAAAACTCAGTTCTGTTGGTTCACTTGAAACTAGTAGATCCTCGCCAACTTTATTAAAGAATTGGCATCTCACAAGACTCCTCAGCGAAAAGCTGGATTTATGATGTCACATTTTAAAGTAGATAAGTGAACACTGGAGGTGGAAATTTTACAAATTCATCATCCGACTTTAGCAGAGACTTTGCAAAGCCATAACTCACGAGATCGGATAGATGGTCGAGTTTCATTTAATTAAGTCTGAAAGGCTTATTCACAGAGAGGTTGATATTTGACGAGCCACCGCAGCGCTGTTGATGAAACTAGTGTGGTAAAATAATGAGCATATTTCACAAAACCGTTTATAAGCTGACTATAGTTTTAAATTAAATGTTTCTGTATTTGATCCGTCGCTTGGAGCTTATTATAGAGATGGAATTGTTAGAAACTATGAGGCGCCCTTCCGAGGATTCGCTAATGAAATGGAGCCGCAATCCATCGGCTTATTTATGTTGATTGCGCACAAATTAAGCCCCGAACTCCGAAAACTTACTCTCATATGTTTCAACCCTTTTCGTACAAATGTTTCACTTTGACTACAGCATTATGTTAGCTTGTTATGTACATCGTCTTTCTGGCTGTTATTCGTGTCGACTGAACAACTTACATGTAATCTTTCTAACTGTCTGCGCTAATTTAATTACGCAACTTGCTGAAAGGGTGTAGTTAGAAAAGATTCAGCGGAATCACCTCGGAAGTCGAGACGAGGGTGACGTGTGCTTCTTTGAATAGATGCTCCATTTGCGAGCGATTCTGCATCGTCACTACACGCGCCACCCTTTAGTGCTACGGGTTGACACGTCACAGGGCAAGTAATAGTTATGTTGAAAAGTCACACTCAGAAATGTTAGGATTTTTCAAGTTTTGATTTTTCAAACGAGACTAATGCGATGCGTTATGTATTTTGAATGTAAGAAATCACAGCTTTGGGTCGCAGAAGTGTATTGTTGGCTATTACTAGTTGAATCATAAAAAAATACTTATTATCGATATAGCAAAAGTTTTTACTAAACATTGTTTTTTTCTTTGATAATATTTTTTGTGTGAGATGCTCGTGTCACACGCATTATGTGTCGGTTTTAACGATTTTAGTCTGACTGAACGCAGTTTTAGATTCCAAGTTGGGTGATTAGAAAATGTTTTGTGAACCAATTAAAACTAATTTATGCAGGAGTGTAGAAATTTTGCGAATTGGGATACAAAATATTGACAAGACGTGGGTGAAAATTTATACATTTTGCACGTATTAGTGCACGTTTCGACGGTTCTACCAGGGTTTCAGAGTAGGTAGACGCCGTTTTAGCGAAGGTGGTTTACGTCCGGAACCCACACCCGAGGTTCTAGATTCGTGTATCGCCTGTTAATATTAACAAGTGGTTTTCGTCTAAAATGTGGTGTTATTTGCCTTGATAAAACAGGTTTCTGTAAGACCCGAATGAAAGCCTTTGTTTGAATACACGTGTTTGTTACGCAATATCGTTTGCACGATATTTAAAAAATATTTGAAGGCCGTTTGTTATTGTTGGTTGGTTGATTGTTTGTTCATTGCTTTTTGATTCTTCATTGCTCATTTATATTATAGCCAATATCATGAAGAATGTTGAACAATTTTGTACACTTTAACGATAATTTTAGAGCAGACTAAAAGCATATAATATTTGTGAATTCTATTGTTGCATTTTTAGACAATTTTGGCTAAAAGTATAGCTGTCTTCCTCTTTTAAGTTTTTATGAAACGGACGTCAATAATTAGTGTCAAGTGTGTCCAATTATATTACTTTAGAATAATTACGCAACAGAATTGCAAACAATTTTAAGTTTGGCGCAAATTGTATAACATATACCGATTTAGATATAAGTTCGTCTGAAACTGAGGTTAAGAAAATTGAAGACAAGAAGTCGCTCACAGGAACCAAGTAGAGGAAGTCTCGTTAGTTTCATGAGAAGCAATTCTGCTATCTTTACGATGCACGACGGGTCATAAAATACGTATCCAACGCGGCCAATCTACTTGGTATTCTACAGCTGGAAGTACTGCAGATCAACAGGACTTTCAAATCGGCGAAGCTTAAACATTGATGGAAATACGCGGGAATGTTTTTGTGCGATAAGGAAATACAATTTCTGAGGACAGCAAAACATCCATGGCGTCGAAACGGTTCAATTATGCAGACAACCTAAAATTTTAAAGAAAAAACAAACCTTTAAATCCAGGTCCATAACAAGGTGTTTCCCAAACGAAGTACCCCCAGTCTTCTGAATATGTAGGAAGACCATAACGTCATGCGCGTTCAGGTCAAACCTGAAGTCATCATGCAGGACCTCATCGTATGACAGGCCTGGCTGGACGATGACGTCGGGGAGTGGCCGACCGGGGGCTTCAGCGTACGAGAGGGCTAGCGACTCCGCCACCCTTTCTCGAGCTGTAACCGCGCAGACCTGAGGACAAGAAAATACTTACATATTTAGAAAAATACTAAGACGAAGGAAAAGGATTGTTTTATTGATTAAGTAGTTGTTGAGTAAATTGTTACTACTAAAAAAATATGGAAATTTAAATACTTTCAGTGTTATAGTAAGATATGTTTTATAATATGTAAAATTACGATTGGAAATTCAACTAGTTTCAATTTTACAGTACTGTTTGTTTCCCGAATAAACCAAATCCATGTTTTTTGTGTTCTGCATTTTGGTACTTAATTAAAGGTTAAGTTTATACATTCATCATTATCAACCTACGTCGGCCACTGCTGGACGGTCTCATACATTACTGATACGAAATACAATCAATCAATCATAAGCAGGAAGGCGGAGTCATATGGAACTGTAACGAAGTAACTTCCAGTTGTATTGGTTACCATAATTATGCTGCTTGTGCAATTCAGTCATTCATCATTCCCCGTCAAGCCTTCATTATAGGTTTGAGCAAAAAAGCACTTTATATCGAACTGTACCGCGATAACTTCATCCAACCCAACATCTTTAACAACCTGCGGTACATGAGTACGTGTACTTGATGGTATCGAAACTTTGTTATAATTTTACCTGTTTTTTATAAAAAAATACCTAAGTATTGGGCTAGTTTTGGTACAGGCTTTCAACGATGCTTTACTAAAATTAATTTCTTAATACATAATGTAAATTGTAATTTGCTATATAGATATGAATCTGCTCCGTAAGCAAAGTACACTTAGCAAATTAAGCTGGCGCCTAAGAAACCAAACGGTAATTAAATGACATAACATGCATTTTATTAGGAAATCATTGTAACCACAAACCGCACTCGCAAATAAAAATGTTAGGAATATGAATCACAATCCAAACCAAATTAGCTAAGGTTAATCATCTGGTAGTCAATATAATGAATCATTGTTATAACTCAATGTGAGTTCCGAACCTGCGATCAAAACCTTCAAGTTTTAGTTCAAATGTCACGAATCCGAACTAGTCGAAGTAAACGCGCGAAGTAGATCAAGATATTTCTGATATCTCCGTCAAAATGAAACTTTTAAAATCGAACTTTTGAAATATGAAGCCCGTTTAAGAATGAGGTGACCCATTTGAGTCGTTTCATTATTCAGGCCACTTATAGAACACTGAGCCGAGATAAAAAGACGCGAGTCCGATATATTGCATTCACATTACTTAGCGTGTGTTGTTTTGTCGCACCAAGGAGATCGATGAGTATCATGCAATTGATAGGGCTAGGTTAACTAATGTGTTGGGTTATATCACGTATAGAAGTATCAGTAGTATGGCGCTGTACACAAAACACTCCAAATTTCCTGACATTACGCGGCGGAGGCATACTTAACCAAATATACATGATACAAGGTGACAAGGCCAGAAAGCAAATATTTGTCACAACCAGACAGACGCGTCTGAGTCTACTTTGCAGTTACAATGCATCTTGTATTTACTCTAGCTCCCAGCATTTTATATTGTTGTACTAGGCATTTACAATATTACGCTGCACGAATGTTTACTTTGAATTTTACTGGCCTATTAACCCTATAACAAGTATCAAGAAGTAGGCTAGTAATTAAAATATAACTTCTTTAGATTTATGAAGAAACCATAAAACCAGGGTAACTAGCAAAGGTAAACAGCAAAAGGATTTCCTTGTAAAATTTAAGTTTCATTTTTAATTGCGAATTGCCGAAAAATCCCAACGTGAATGGGACCCTTAACCTTTTTGTAAAACCCCAATCTCTCGAGTTTGTTTCTCTTTCCCGTACTTTCATGCCCCCGGTCACAATAATGGAGCCCAATCTGGAAAGAAATAATGTTTTTAATATCTTCGGGCCGCGTCGTCGGGGGTTAGGAGGGCGCCGAGATAAAGGGCGCGTACCCTCCGCTGCTTGTTTGTTCGTCTAATGAAGTGGGCAGAACACCCCATTAATATACAGTTACAGTCAGCACCAGACAAGCCGCCCGAAAGACTTGTGTCAGCGATTCTAAACTAAATCAATTTATTACGTGCTCGAGAGTGCATCTGACGGGATCTGATGAAACAGCACTCTCTTCACTTTGACTCGATAATATTATTTTCTTTTTTACTTTCGAAAAGAATAACGCGATTTAAATGAAAGGCACCAATTTATGAAAATGTGCACATTCCGATTGAGAAATCATGGTAAGTGTTCAAATCCATTAGTCTAGCGTTAGATACTTCAGGCAGTCGCAAAAAGCTTTTACGATTTACAAGAGCCAAGACTTTTTAAACTGAAAGCTTGTGTAGGTAGACAAGCTCACATCAATTTATATTTGTACTGTACCATGCGCTTACTTTTTTCACTTTACTACATTTAATCTCATCAAGAAAGCCTTGCGTAGTTCGATTCAAAGGTTTCTCATATCGAATTACTCATCATTGATGCGTCGGTATTGAGTATGATTACTCCGAGAAATATAATCCGGCGCCAGAAGTTAAAGCTATCATATCATGTTCAACCACAAGCTCTTTGATTTTGAACACATACACAAAGCAAGAAGGTTTAGATTGGATTAGACGTCATTCGGGTGCTCTACAGCAAACATGCGTAGGGTTCTTCGGTAAATAAGTGTAGTAATCATTAATGAGGCTCCTGAAATGTCAGCACTACTAAACCCGACATCATAAGTCTCATATTACGCTGGTTTATGTTGACATACCCAGCCGAGTGAAACCGCAGGTTGCTCTAATTGATCACATTGTTGAGAACTAAGCTCTGTTGTCATAGTTACAGACACACTGGCTGAAATCTTTTATATTGAAATACATGTTCAATACGATTATATTCGGTGTCTAATACATAAAGATGAGCCTACTCTAAAACGTTACGGTCTGAAAACTCGTATAAAAAATATTTTGCACTAAAGCCTACCCATTTACCTAAGTGGTTTCTTAGGAGCTCGCATAAAACGAGTGATACATTTAACAACCAGAGTATCTTCTAAAAAGCAATGTACACAAGTAATAGCTGTAGCTCGCGACGTCGTTATTGAGCATTCCAAGACGGAAGGTAATGATTAAATATCCTTGTCTCGTCGTCATTTGATTTTATGACATTTACGGCTCGTCTTTGAAATGGTAATGAGGAATCAATTGAAGGACCATAAAATATCATTACGATAGTGACTGGAGGCCGTGAAACAACAATATTACGCGGCTATTATAATGAACAGAAGATGATGCAAGTTTCGATATCGTGCATAGTTTTATCTCTACAACTTATTTATATTTTGGTATAAAATATTATGCGAAATTTACTTAAAATTTTTATGAGAATGTTTTTAACATGAGAAATTACACGATTTCATAGAAGTAAAAACTATACAGTCTGTAAAACACTTTATGAAACCGACAGAGCTGTCTGCGGCAAGCGATCGAAGATAGCGACCTGCTGAATAGTTGAACGTGTAGGAGTATCAGGCCAGGTGTTATCCTGTCTATTATCAATTCAGACAGCAGTAGGCGACCCGTCGCCAGAGCTACAGATTGTGTAACTGTTTGTATGGCAGAAGCCGGTAGGTACATGGTACGCAAGCCGACCTCTCCATATCTGGCCATGGACACAGCACGGTGCGTGTGTGCGCAATGCAATTTCATTCTTTGTCTCAACTTCAGAAGGAATGTTGCCCGACCGAAAAGGACTTGAAGTTTCAAGTTTAATGAAATGTCGTATAATGAAAGCGAAGAATGAACGCAGAAACTGAGCATAAGATCCATGAGATAAATCTTGGCCATTGTGCGCGCTCAGTTACCTACCTAACCTTCCTGCAGACATCCTATAAAACTGTTATCAATTAAGTGTTTGTAATTGTTCTATATAAAAACGCAATTACATATTAATAAATGACAGTGCAGTGTCACAAAACTTTATATTTTTATCTTTAAGATGAGATCAATAACGCTTAACATTCAATATCTAAATGAATACGCTACCATTTGTAGTTAGACATGAACAAGTTTTAGAAAATCATTTCTCATTTTGAGTAGGGTAATCTCACGCTGGATAAAATAATAACCACTGGTAGGTATAATTGGACACGGAAGAAATAACAGAATTCATTACATTGTATCGCTGAACTAATATCGTGTATTTTGATATATCCCAAGAGAACCCTCGTCCCTGCACGATTATTTAGCAAGTTGGTAATACTAACAGAAATATAATAGGGTTTTGGGAATTGTTATTCTAGAAACGGTCCTTCTCTATGTATAATTAGATAAAAGTAATGTGGGTAACTACCTAACCTATACTCTGATCGGTAATCACTATGTAGGTTGGATATTACGCTACCAAATTCTTTTCCATAAGAGCTACGCTCTTCTCAGCGAATGAGTGCAAGTCTTGGCATTTGTTCCTTTCCAGAGCGGCTTTTAGTCTTTCTACCTCTTGTTCATATTTCAACCATGTTCTAACAAACATTACCTACCTACTTCCCTACCCTAAGGTTAAGAAAAACTAACCCCAGAATTTCTTCCACGCAAAAATGTCCGGGTGATCCTCCAGGGTCCCGTTTCACCAACTTACAAGTTAACTAGTAACAATTTTACTATTACAGGCGTTACAAGCTACTAATTACAATTACAAGCGTTTCATAAACAGCGATTTTTTAAAGAATAATAAAAATCTGACCATAGACTCATTTTACTAGGAAGAAAGTGTCGAATAACAAGTGAAATTTTCTGCCCTATTCCATTCATTCCAATTCATTCAAATTCGTCGTTCTTTGCTCTGTCACACAGCCGGAATTCGTCTCTGAATTCATAATCTGAATTCATATTATTAATTAAGAAAGGCCGGAATCCCATACAAAGTCGTTATGATCCACATACATTCTGATTTTTTCAGATTATGAATTTCTCAGATCGATCTGTAAGAATGATTCTGATGTGCGTCCGGAATTCCTGGTCTGAATATTTAAGATCATGACTTCATAACGCACGTAATCCTATACATTTGCATAGAGCAACACACACATACTGAATTCAGATTATGAATTGCTCAGTATTGAGCCAATAGCAATGCGATTAGTATTAATTCCTCCTCCATTTCGAGACGTTTGCGTGTGTCGTGAAACAAGAGACTACTGATCTATCTCAATTTTTAAGATAATGTGAGTTGAGGGAGCCGGAATTAAGAGTCTGAATTAAGATTCTTAATTCAGATAGGTTTTCCGGCTGTGTGAGGCCAGCCTAATTGGTTGGCGGTCTTTCGAGTTTTCAAAAGAGGTAATCACGTCTCTGATATTTTGTGGCCATTTAACATAGTTATGGAATAAATGGGTGGACACAATTGATACAATTGTATGTACCACACGGCATACACTGGCCTTAGACACGTCGTGCATGTCCCCTACCGTGTGGTACTGTTCTCCGGACCCTAGCCAATGCAGTCCCACGCACAGCTGCAATTTGGGGTCCAAGGGCATATTCCGCTGCGTGGTATATTCAAGGTGTGGTCCAACAATTCCTAATAAATCTTGCATTTTTGACGAACTCATTCTGAATCGTTCATTAAACTCGTAGTCACTTTCGAAATCTACGTTAATACGCTCCCGATATATTCTTCTTCTCCTGATGACGAGTCATCATCCCAAAAGAACATTGTTATTTCTAGTTCAATGATTTTAAATGTTTTTTGAATATTATAGCTCTGAAACCATTTAATAATATTGCACTTTTACAATTCTACCCAGGTCAAAAGGTAGGTAAAATTGTAACCAAAATCCCTGACAAGTTCAAATTTCTGTAGGAAACACTTGTTCGATTCATCAAATTGTCACAATAATAAAATTAAAAAAATCTATGGATTGTAAATTGTCACTGGTTACTTGTACTTGTAAAATTTTGAATTTACGACATTAAGAAACGCTTGTAACACGAAATGTTGCCATTATCAATGGATTATGGGTAAATGTTGCTATTTAATTTTACAATTCTACAAATTTGTAAGTTGGTGAAACGGGACCCAGTTAGGACACAGCAGTAAAATATTAAGCAATTTATAAAAACGATTATTTTTAAGACACGACTTTGAACTCTTTCACGACTTTATTAAATTAGAAATCAAATGAACTATGAATAATATCAGGTGTGGGTGTCCTAAATATTTATGTAATCAGCCTTATATATGTACCGCGATATTTTGTTGTTAAAGTTACCTCAGTATTTAGTGGTAAAAAAAACTCCGAGACTATACCTAATTATAAGATTTGAAATGTTTTCGAACTTCTGTTTGTTTAAACACATTTCAATAAATTACTAAATTATGAAGGCAAGAAAAGATAATTTAGATATTTCCAATAAAATATGGATTTATCTTCATTTTAAATATATGGATGTCTCTTCATATTTAATGTCACTTTATGTATTTAATACACAAAGTTATTTTATACAAGAAAAGATGGTATGATTAAAGACAATTACTTAATCATATAATATTTGTATAGAAGCAAGTCATTAGGATATAAACTCATCTTAAACACATGATTTTATTACATTAATCGGCAATTTGGCAAATAGATAGCTAAGGTTATCACAGATAGGTATTTTCTGCAGCTCTGCCTCAACTTAAGATAATATAAAAACCTTCATCACTAATATATTTATGCTCATTACCGAACCTGATAAAATCACATTAAGTAGAAATTATATCTTTATAGCTGCATTATTATTACTTAAGTATTTCTATTGTACAGCAAAACCAATTTTTATAAGTAATTTATTTTTCAGCAAATGAGAGAATCACTACTACAGACATAACATAAGTACAACTTAAAATAAAATTAATATTAAAAATACTATATTTTTGTACATCATCGCTGAATCATTTCACAACTAAACAAATTATTCATAAAATTAATATTTTTTAAGTTGTTTGAAGAGAAAAGGTTTAAAAGCAATGTAATTTTCCAAAGAAATAATATGATATTACTATTTACCTTAAACATTTAAGATAATAAAAATATAAACATTTGAAATAAAATACTACTTCAACATAAAATATTATTATAAAAACACACAAAGTAGTCTAATTGTTGTGGTTAAACTAATTACCATTTGAGAGCAAATTGTCCTGTATTTATGAGCAGATAACTTCCTTTAATATTTATTCCGTCATTCATATATATCTAAATAATTTCATGAATGGAGCAATGCAATGACGGAATTGGTTATAGTTTATTAAAATACAATATCTCTGTGGTTTAATTTACCTAATGTGATAATATTATTTTGCATCTATTTTATAACAGTAACAGATATAAGGGATATGAAATCTTTCAGTAGTGGGTGTAAGTGGCTAAAATATAATAACTAGAAAGTAAATAACTAAGTAGGCTTACCTGATCAGGACAGAAGTATCCAAACGCAACCATCCCAAACAGCGATAGCAGTAAACAGAAGAGTATCACTTTGCGAAGCCTGGATCTTGGCTCCATTTTTTTTATTTCATAGACACCGCTGGGCAGCAACAAAGCGAAATCACTATCTACTTGCACTGATACACTTTTTTGCATTTCGACTGATTGCATGTCTCATTTTTATAAAAATATATCAAGGCATTACACATTCACACCAGTTCTGTCCAATGTCATAACTTGTTTCCAAGTAGACAAACTCATCATAGTTCTTCACATCTACAGCATTCTCGATCTAGAAGTAAAGTTCAATCATATTTTTCGTAATGCCACTCTATACGTGTTATGCCATTTCTCCGTATCGAAAATAAACTACAATACGAGGAAGGACCTGTACTACCATCGTAGTCCGTACCGAGCGTTCAACTGCGAGCGTTCACAGATTCCGCCAGAGCCACAAACTATCGCGCGCAACTGTCGAACGGAATGTCTGCTCTGAAAATGAATAAAACAAACTAAAGCACACATTGCACACAACAATTAGTCACAAAATAGCACTTTGTTTCTGAAAAGAATTGCATGAAGCAATCGAAATTCACGGAAAAATAGGTTTTCTCTCATTTTCAGTTCTAGAGAAATACGAATGGTATGGTACCAAAACAATTTTTCAGAGTAATCTAATCTGACACGACACTTGACTAGTGACAAAGACAAAACGCTAGACAGTAGCATAACAGCATACGATGTGGATGTCATTCCTGTCTTTGTAACTTTTGTCAGCTGTCTGATAATTTGGCGGCAAATACCTACGATATATTTTTTATTATTAATAAATATATAGAGATATATTTTAAGTTTAGTCATAATGACTTTCACTCATTCATTACAGTAACAAATCATCTTTTATAATATGTATACTTACGAAATAATCATCATATCGATGAGGATACTTGTTACGATTAAAGTTGGCCTTTCTCATTTTCGTAAAAATATAAGTACTTATTCAGGTATCTAGAAACAAAACATCATCATTATTTGACAGGTGTCACAGCTCAGTTGTTAGTAGCTCCGCCTTCCATGCTGTGGGTCGTGGGATCGATTCCCACCCAGAGCAAATGTTTGCGTGATGAACGCAAATATTTGTACTGGGTCTGGGTGTTACTATGTATTAAATCTATGTAAGTATTTACAAAAAAAATATAAGTATTCTATCAGCAATCTAGGTCCCATAGTAGATACATGCTCTATTTAGTTTAGGACTAGTGTGATGTGTGAAATGTCCAAGAATATTTATTATTATTGATATTATTATAGACTGTTTGTCCACTAACTGCATGTCTAGAACCAATTTAGTAATAGTAAATACCTACTTTCTTGACATTTATTCAGGGTACTTACATTGGCTAGGCCTACCTACTAATGTTTCATATGGAAAGGATATGGAGGTATAATATTGTAAAATACTGTTAAATGCTCCTATGACAGGCTTTTAATTCAATATCAGTTTTTATATAATTGTATGTATGTAGTATTTCAAAAACAATTTCAAAATGACACATTTTTTTGCTATATTAGCAAATAAGACAAATAAGTTTTAAAACATACACATCCACTAAAAGTTCACCCATTATTCATAAAAAAAAAAGTTGCTGACACTATTGATGGAGACAAAATACTGATTTTATGATAGATTTATTTTAAAATAAAGGCACTTTGAAATCAAGATGGGGGATGTACATAACAATAGGTACATTCATACAAATATAAGGCTGGTAAGAATATAATATGAAATCATTTTTCTGTCAGAGTCCAATATCTCTCGTCACAATGATGTTACACTTAAAGTTATAACATTATTATACATACATAATAGTTATGTACAGTTAAATCAATCAGGAACGTCCCATTTCACAATTAACTACCCACATTCAGATTAAGTTTGAACTCTAAAACATGGCTTATATAAGTAATCCATTGAATTACACTGATTTAAACATACTTTGAATTCAGAAATATTTAGGTACCTAGTAGATACCTACTTAGTTTAATTTAACACACATTGAACATTATACGGGGCTATATTAAATACAAGAAGGAAACAATTATAACATCAGACTTTAAAAAAAATATTGACAGAAAAATACACAGAAACATAATTAAGTCTCAAAGTTAAAAAAAAGACTGGAATTTGTAGATAGATAGATAGAGTTTATAGATATATAGTATAATGAATGTTGAATATGAAAGAAGAAGTTCCACCAAAGTGAACCAAAAGTCAATGCCACGAGAGAACTCATAATATAAATTGATATTCAAAAAATGTATACAAAATGTCCACACCTCATATGATAACAATTCTGTAATATAAAAGTTTCCACCACTCAGTCAGTGTACTACATAATGTTGACATTGATTTCGTAACTAACATCACATGTCCCTAGTTATAAAGGAGCAACTCCTCTCACCACAGAATTTCCTAGTTATATAAAAATTACTATATTTTCAGTCCACAAATTTGAAACAAAGTCCACAATTCCACTCGCCGTCGTTTCACTCACGACGACAGACGGTGTTAGTTAATGTTCTGTTCACTAGGCGTATGTTCGTTAAAAGTTTTTCAGTACGAAATATTAATATAGCACATTTAATTTGTTGATAGTTTTTTTTTATCTATGCACTGTTTAAAACAATCTTACTCCCTGTTACATTAATTGTTCAGTTGAAACGCAACATGCACAGGTCACGATATAGAAGGAATATAATTCCTCCGTAGAGTTCGTACGTCACATACGTACTTCTGCGATGCGGAACCAATTAGTCGACTACTAGTTGTCTATGGGGAGAAGCCAGTCCTTGCTTTGTTCTCGCACAAATCACCGTTAATTACGTCCGCGTCCGCGCCCGCGGGAACCGTCGCGGTCCTGGAAACATACAAAATAATTAGAAAAACAAGAAAATATCGAGTCCTACGATATTTCGATAAGAAACCAACCTTATTATGATGGGGTCTAAAGTTGGAATCGCGGTCGCGATAGCCGTGATCGCGATTGTCGCGCGCGTCTCGATCGTCGCGGTGATGGTCGCGATGATCGCGGTTTTCGCGGTGATCGCGGTTTTCGCGGTGATCGCGGTGATCACGGTTATCGCGCTGATCGCGCTGGTCACGCTGGTCGCGGTGGTCTCTCGAGTCCCGGTGGTCGCGGTGGTCCCTGGGGTCGCGGTTGTCGCGGCTGTCGCGCTGGTCGCGGTAGTTGTTGTTCCGGTAGGGGCGCGGCGCGTGCTCGGGCTCGTCGCGCGGCGGCTCGGGCAGCGGCACCTTGCGCGAGTCCTCCTCCTCCTGGCGGCGCTCGTAGTGCGTGAAGTCGTCGAAGATGGAGGTGGTGTGGCAGTAGCAGTGCATGATGCGCAGCACCTGCAGCCCCTTGGGGTGCGGCACCTCCTGCGTGTCGCGCGAGTTCGTCACCGGCTTGTTCTCGTTGTTCTCGAGCTTGATGTGCCGCAGCTGCGCGTTGGGCACGTCCTTCACGTAGATCCAGCGCACGCGGAACTGGCCCTTCCACTTGTCCTGCAGCCACACGCCCGAGCTCGAGTTGTAGTCGACGGGGCTCATCATGCGCGCCATGCCGCAGAAGTGGCCGCTGCCGTTCACCGAGAACAGCAGGTACACGGAGCCACCCTCGCGCTCGCGTTCGCGGAACGCCGAGTCGAGCCGCTTGTTGCCGTGCTCGGTGCTGCACCAGATCTCGTACTTGATGCTGCGGTGGATGTCGTCCTCCGAGTACGACTTTATGACGAAGAATCGAGCGAGCGGCGCGTTCAGATCGAAGTCAGTCGGGTTGTACTCGTTTTTGACGTGCAGCTCGTTGAGCAGCGGGTGCGGCAGGGCGTGGGGCGCGGGCGGCGGCGCGGCGGCCGACACGGGCGGCGGCGGCGCGGGCGCGGGCGGCAGCGGCGGGCGCGGGGCGTGGTGCGCCCAGGCGGGCGCGGGAGCAGGCGCGGGCGCGGGCGCGACTGGTTGAGCGAGGTGGGCCGGGGGCGCGGGCGGCGCAGCCGGCGGGGGCGACACCAGCGGCGGCGGTGGCGGCGCGCTGGCCACGGCGGTGCTCTTGCCGGCGCCGACGTCCCAGGCGCCGATGTCCATGTTATGCTTGCCGGGCACGATCGGCGGCGGCGGCATACCGGGGCCCTTCTTCTTGAGCACGGTGGTCTGCGAGGCGGGCGCCGGCTTGGCGGGCTGGCTCGCGATGGAGGCCCACGTCATCTTCTTGGGCTGCGAGGCGGATAGGTCCCGCAGCTCGGGCCGCTCGCGCTCCGCCTTGTGGTCGGCGAGCGAGAGCGCCTGCACGGCTGCCTCGGCGCCCTTGACGTCGGGCACGTACACGTCGTTCCGGTAGTACTCATCGTAGGGCTTGGCGCGGCCGAGCTGGCCCCACGTCGAGTAGTCGCCGTTGCCGTGGAAGTAGTTAAAAGATGACGCCGGCTGCCCAAACGCAGCGGTAGAGAATGGCGTCGTTGTCGGTCCGAAAACTCCTGCAAGAACACGTTTCAATTCATAGTAAAACGGGATTTAGAGTTAGTCCTTCTAAGTCGTATCGTAGATTATGCAACATGCAACATACTGGTGTAAATAAATAAATACATACTTATCAGATTAGTAGATGTAGCAATACAGCAGCAATGTAAGAAAAATCTACCTATTCAGAAATCTAAGAGTAATTGGATGAAGGAGTGGATTTGTCTGTAAAAAGTGTAGATGACTTGTTTATGAGTGTGCCACATGTTGCTTTATTGTTAAGCACTGCATACTACTACTAATTCCAAGCAACAGATAAAACATATAACAACTACTGAAGTAAAAAACAGTCCCTAAGCTTTATGTCCATCCAAAAATTTATATTGATCAGACACATTGAATGCATTATTATAGTATTATGCAACTAGATTTTGCAGAATTGGATTATGATTTAAATAGCATACTATTAGTAAAAATAATGAAATTGTGCGCACACCATTATGATTGATGAATAATAATGTAACATCTTTTCTCTTGTCACTGAATTAAATGTACTATCTACCCTCAACTCCGTAAGAATCGTGAGGATTGTATCCTCCGAGGAAAGGCATCGGGTCTGTTCCATTGGTGGACCATGTCCCATCCCCGACTCCAAAAGCTTGATAAGGAAGTGGTGTAGTACTGTAATAACCTGAAACGACGGAAAATATTTTCCTCAAAGGAGATATCCCATTTTTCTTAAGGACTTGGGCTAGGTACTGTACTTGTTAATACCAATATTGGCTGATAGAACAAGAGAAAAGGATGCAACAAGATGCAAAGATGGTACACTTAAGGAGCAATAGAATAGCTAGTTTTCTAGTAGATACAACTGCGCTACATACTATCTGCAAATATTGTATTAATGTTCAAAGCTTCAAGGCATATTTTGTTCAATTACTGTTTACATGTCACAGTGGGTTTGTCCAAAGTACTGTAAGAAACTTTAAAAATCTTGTAACAAATTATAATTTGCCTGAAACACATTTGAAATGCAATTTTCAGCCCAAAATGAGACATCTCATTTGCTCTATATATATTTATTAAATTTAAAACTATTGATGAATAATGAGGTCTGATTGTTGAATGAATACAAGTACAATATAATAAACTTATTTATCTAAGTTAAATAGTTTAAAACAAGAATCAATCTTTCATATCTCTCTGAATATTTCTGCTATCATTATTATAAACTGCAAGAAATAACAGCATGTACCTGTATGTTAAACACAAGAAATACAATGTTGCAAGTTAAATTAGCACCAATGTAATTTGATGAATTGAAATGCTCATTCATCAAACAAGTTGTTTGTCTTATTTGTTGATTCAGAGATTTATAAGCCACCTCAATGTTTTATAGGAAGCTATTTGTATTTTTATTTTATAAATCACATAAAAGACTAAAAACCACATGCATATCATCAAAATACATGCAATACTATAATGAATGTTTTTTTGGTAAATTAGCCACTTTTTGTTTTCGATTATGTTTAATGTAAAATAAGTTCAAAATAAAAAGTAGCTACATTATTCCACCTTATAATATTTGAAACTATCATGGTTTTGAACATAGTTTTCATTATAAACAGGATATTTACCTGAGTTTGACCCAAATATTGGGAAATAATCAAACTCACAAATCATGGTAAATATCCTGTTTATAATGAAAACTATTATTCTACCTTTTCTTCTATACAATGTTTTATATAACACTACCTGCTGCACTGTAAGGATCGGCTGCTGTCGAGATGGGTGGGGCATATGAAGGTTGTTGCTGATGACGCCATGACACCTCCGGTAAATCCTCGCCTCCACTTTCTAAATGTTGGTCTTTCGGTGCATTTGTCACTGAAATCGGTAAAAATATTATTTGAATATTAAAAATATTTATTGATTTATGTGGTTTCCTAGTGTAATAAACTGAAGGAATAATATAGAATATTCACTATTATATTTTTATTAGGCTGTTTATGTACTCAAGAGAGAATGTTTAACTGTTAATACATTTCAGCATAATATCAACTGGTGTATTGATTCAAAGTGGGAGTCACATTACAAGCGAAGTTATGTGGGCTGAACTAGCAACAACATCTACCTCCTACACCAAAAGTGTAGGCACAAAAGGGACTTGCTGACAATGTGAAATATGAAGTATATATTTCTAGAGCTGCACGGATATGTGAAATGAATCGAAAAGTGAAAGTTCACGAGATGAAGAGCGTCAGTCGCATAGGCAATAGGCACAAGAAAGCATCGAACGAGAAGCCGACCGGTACAAACTGATTCGGAGAAAACAGTGCTACGTCACAGATGTCCATTTTACCTTGGTTCCCTTGCCCTTTCATCCGCTATACGTCATTCACATGAAACAAGATAAAAAACACATTATTACACACGAAAAAAACTCGTTTAAACTAGGAAATACCACAAATAAGCTTAGAAAGAGAAATACCTGGTCTGACACGCCTGCTGACATTGGCCGCGATTTGTTACTTTTGAACACTTTAGAGAAGTCTCTTCTCACAGTAACATAAAAATAATCACATGTGTTTCACTACACTGAGTCTTGGTTGTCCGAAATTCACAAAAACTGCTAGAAAATGTTCGTAATTCCACCAATCTACGAAAGTCCCATACGAAACGAACGAATGATTTTTTTTTTTTTTTATTTATTTGCTCTTCCGAGCAGGCTAAAGTTTTAGAACCATACCGCCTAGTCTTACGTAAATGTTTTTGTCTTAAATTAGTTTATTTTCTTTATTATTTTATTTACAACGTCTTCCCGTTCACTTTACACTTCTATCATAAAGCATTCACTTTACAGTTATGTTTTTCCCGCCATCCCCAAGATGGCGGGAAGTCCACTTATATTTCGTACGTTATGTTTTTCTCTTATGTTAATTTGTTTTCTTCAATATTTCATGCATTCACTTCACAGTTATGTTTTTCTCTTGAGTTAGTTTGTTTTCTTCTTTTTCCCGCCATCCTCAAGATTTTTCGTACGTTATGTTTCTCTCCTATGTTAACCCGTTTTCTTCAGTATTTCATGTATTCACTTCACAGTTATGTTTTTCTCATAAGTTAGTTTGTTACAGTAAATGTTTTTCTCTTAAATTAGTTTATTTTCTTTATTATTTTATTTACAGCGTCTTCCCGCCATCTTGAAGATGGCGGGAATCCACGAACGAATGAAGCGGAGCGTATTTAGACGTTTGATTGAAAATGGCTACGGCATTTGTTATCTGTGTATTCTGTGACGACCACAAAATGTGCTAAAAACTTTTTTTATTATTTTCGGAAATCACCGGTTTTAGTTATAGTGCAGGGGATTCCCGCCATCTTCAAGATGGCGGGAAGACGCTGTAAATAAAATAATAAAGAAAATAAACTAATTTAAGAGAAAAACATTTACTGTAACAAACTAACTTATGAGAAAAACATAACTGTGAAGTGAATACATGAAATACTGAAGAAAACGGGTTAACATAGGAGAGAAACATAACGTACGAAAAATCTTGAGGATGGCGGGAAAAACATAACTGTAAAGTTGTAAAGTGAATGCATAAAATACTGAAGAAAACAAACTAACTCAAGAGAAAAACATAACTGTGAAGTGAATGCATGAAATATTGAAGAAAACAAATTAACATAAGAGAAAAACATAACGTACGAAATATAAGTGAACTTCCCGCCATCTTGGGGATGGCGGGAAAAACATAACTGTAAAGTGAATGCTTTATGATAGAAGTGTAAAGTGAACGGGAAGACGTTGTAAATAAAATAATAAAGAAAATAAACTAATTTAAGAGAAAAACATTTACGTAAGACTAGGCGGTATGGTTCTAAAACTTTAGCCTGCTCCGAAGAGCAAATAAAAAAATAAAAAAAAATTATAGTGCAGGATTATAAATACATACATAGAAATCGTTTAACTAAGCTTTTGCTCTGCATAGTTGGGTAAAAACAAGGCCTATCTCAAGCCTATCTAGTTCCTCATTAAAACCTAAATTAATATAAGTTGTATACTTCTTGAATCGTTTATTCCCTCAGAGAACTAGGGTCTAATTACCTGAGTTACGTAGTAGGGTGGTAAAATGTATGTGACCATACTTCATAAAAAGCAGAAATAACGTATCTAAACAATTTTATCACCATTTTTCATCATAAAACGATAAGTATTATTTTTTAGTAAAAAAAGATGAGATAGTCTTGGTCCCACTTGCAGCCTTTTGTCTAGCTTTTTCTTTTGCAGTCAAAACTACGGGTTTTTTTATTTCCAATGGTTTCTGTTCTACTTCCATCAACCCATTCTCATCCAAAGAAGTGTCACATTTCATTTTTTTTCTCTTTCCTTCAAAAGCCATATCTGATTTTCGCTTATTTCCTACTGACTCAACTAAATCTTGTTTAAAATTAAATTTATCCTCTAACTTTTTAACCAGATCATCCTGCAGATATTCAGATATAATGCCACATGAATATTTCAGGTAAAATTCTGAAACAGAAATACAATCATCAATAATTTTTTGTAAGTTTACTTTCACATTATACTTTAAATGAACACAAAAATTTAAATTAGTTACATATATACCTACCATCATCAATATGTCCATTATTTATATCACTTGTAATGAAGGTAGCAGAAACTGCCCCTGAGGTAACATGTATATTCTTAGCTTTGAGAACTTTAGCTACTCTCCTTACTCTATCTTCAAGCCATGACAATGTCTTCTCTTCATTATATTTATATGCTTTTATATCTATTGGTCCCTGTAAATAAATTATAGTAATGAAAACATTATAATGAAGGCCAATTCGATATGGAAAATTAATGAGGTGGATATTGTATGTATATGACAGGCATCACAGCTCAGCTGGTAGTAGTTCTGCTTTCCATACTGTGAGTTGCAGGTTTGATTCTCACCAAGAGTTGTTTATTTGATGAGCACTGATGTTTGTTGAGTTTGAGTGTTATTATGTACTTTATGTATATATTTATATTCTATCAGAAGTCAAGCACCCATTGTACAAGGTTGGCTTAGTTTGGGACTGGAGTGTGATGTGTGAATCATCTAAGAATTATTTTATTTTCATATTAAATCACCTTCAAATCAGCGACACTGTCCAAGTTGTTAATGAAAGCTTGTAATTTGTCGAACTCTTTTTCCGAGAGCAAATCTTGAAGTGGCACAGCTCTATTACTGCATTGCTCCTTTAGTCTCGGTAATACTGTAATAATATAATACAAGCATTAGTAAAAACAGGATTATGGTTCTTAGAAAACATTTAAAGCAATGCTCTATATGATGTACCATCTGGTTAGTTTTTGATGTAATTAGTGAAGGTACAAATAACAAACAAAATTATTTAAGTATTTTTTATGATTTACCACTTACTTACCTTCACTACATTTCAATTATTAAGTTGATTTAAAGAAGATTTAATCTCATAAACATATGCATGAAGATGAAGATGCTAAAGAAACAGGGAAGGAGACAATTTCCTGACTAGTCATTTGTTTTGGTAGTGTGTATACTGTGTAGGTATACTAAATCCACAAACATAAAACTAACCTAAAAATATTGGGTTGATAGGAGTCAACATTTGAACACTTCCATCAGATTTTACACCGTCACCAATGAACCATGACCTGTGAGGTTCATTGTAAGTAACTACTTCAAATATACTATTATGGGCATCGTCTAAACAGTACTTCGCTGGTCTTCCATGAGCTGGATGTGGTAGAGTTATGATACCAAAGTTTTTATTTTCGAGTAAGGAATCTGCAATGTAACGTTTTATTATATTTAAAGAAACACTGTCTTATCTGTTTTTTTAATATGTTGATGTTTACCGTACCTTTTGCAAGCAGTAGCCACGAATTTTCAACTCGTTTATTAGGGATAGTTAGTTTTTCTATAGGCTTGTTAGATTTCTTTTGCGATCTGGTACTCATTTTTGTGTTATTGTACTTTATTTCATGTATCTATGCTATTTCCTGCATGTGTATTTTATTAAACAATAAATTAAACAAAACAAGTAACGAAACTGAAGTACAGCAAGTTTACCTTTGACAGTGACATTCACACAAACGTGGCTGCCTGTAAGTAGTAAAGATGCTTTTTCGGTGGTTTTACCGGTTAAAATACAAATAATCTAAATAAATTAATAACATATCTGTTTTCTATATGTCAACTTAACTTAATTTTAATTTGTCAATGTCAACCGAATGCGCGCCAGCCAGTTGTTTGATAAAACTCACCTACCTATTCACATGATTTATGTCTCCTTCCTAAATTTTACCTCCTAGAATCTTGGACTACGGAATGGAATATGTCTAAACACATCAAAGGCAAACATTATGCAGACGTTCAACCAGAGATTCCTTCCACTCCATGGTTTTTCAAGTTTCGTAAAGCTAACAAGTCGACAACTTCAACAATCTGCCGCCTACGATTAGGACATGCTTGTACCCCTGTTTTTTTGGCCAAACTAAGGATTAGGGACCATTCCATGTGTGAATGCGGCCTGGACGAAGGAAATGTGAACCACATATTTTTTAACTGTCCGAAACTTCGCTGCTCTCTTTACGATATCCTTCCTCCAGAAATCCCCCGTCCTATATCCCTCAAATGTCTTCTATCCCTAACCTTTTCACCTATGATAAATAATATATTATGTAAGTTTATTCATATAAATAAGATTAAATTATAAAACTATACTAATTAACTAAACACTAATATTCGTATTTAAATATTTATTAACTACTAATAATTCTAACTTTGTGCTGTCTTTTGTGTTGTAGATCAATCAAATTGACGAAATTTTGGTCGAATCTCCCTCTGAAAACTGACCATATTATTATTCCGCACTCCCCCCAATGTTTATGACACTAACATTCAACGAACTCGACACTGGCAGAATTGTGGCAACATGTCACAAAAGCCATAAACCAAGAAGTCAAGTCAAACTCACCTAGATTTTGTTTCCTGTCCTCCTGCTTCGATTTCAAAGATTTACAATGCAGGCTTTTCTGAAAACTGGTAAAATATCTGCTGGAGATAAACCTTCATCATCGGGTGTGAAATCTGCGGCTAAGAAAAAACCACCAGCACCATGGGTTGAAAAATAGTAAGTACCCCTTCACTTCTGTTAATTTCTCCACACCTATGTTTTTTATCAACCTGTTGAATTTTAGCCGGCCGAAGACCATTGATGATATAGTTGACCAGGGAGAAGTGGTGCAAGTATTGAGAGAATGTTTGTCCGGTGGAGATCTGCCGCACCTGTTGTTCTATGGGCCACCCGGCACCGGCAAAACGAGTGCAATTCTGGCTGCTGCAAGGCAGTTGTTCGGAGATATCACTCGGGACCGAGTGCTTGAACTTAATGCCTCAGATGAAAGGGGGATCCAGGTTATCCGAGACAAAGTGAAGACATTTGCTCAGCTTACTGTGAGCAGCACAAGACCGGAGTAAGTTTAAAGTTACATAGTTTAGTGAAGGTTCTTTTACTAAAGTAATATTGCCTAGATATAGTCAGGAACTCATCTCCAATTGACCTTAGTTATACTTTCGAGTGAATGTCATTGACCCTTTTACAATCTAAATCTCTAAGCATTCTAAATAAAATGTTGATCTCTGTGACCTCTAGATTTCTTGATGTTAGTGTTTTCGTAAAGTATTAAATAACCTTTTAAATAATTGACAAACATTTCATCCTTACATCCTAATACTATGTTACATCCTAAAAAGATAATTCTTTATTTATGTATTAGGAACCAACAAAGAAATCACTAGTAAAATATAAACATGAAAGTAAGTGGCCTTAAAACTATTTGTACCTTCAATTTTAGAGTGCCATGGCATGCATTAACGTCAAGACTACAATTATTACATATAAAGGCTACAATTGCATATATTTTTCAGTGGAAGACCATGCCCTCCCTACAAGCTAGTTATTCTAGATGAAGCCGACTCCATGACCACAGCTGCTCAAGCCGCACTCCGTCGGACGATGGAGAGAGAGACTCGCACAACAAGATTCTGTCTCATCTGCAACTATGTATCACGCATCATACCTCCAATCACTAGTAGATGCTCCAAGTTCAGATTTAAGCCACTGGCCAGGGACAATGTTATCAAACGGTAATTTTGAATGCATTGTTCTTAGCTAAATGCATTTATAGCTTAGGTACTTACTCTTTAAAAAAAGTACATAGTTTATTTATCAAATGTTTGCACACTGCAGTCATAATTATTAATAATTAAATATTCATGGACATTACACACATCACACTTTAGTCCCAAACTAAGTGCAAAGCTTGTACTATGGGAACTAAATTGCTGATAAAATACTTATAGCAGTTTTTTTGTAAATACATACCTAAGATGATGACATACTTACATAGAATACATAGTAACACCCAGACACAGAACAAATATTTATGTCCATTACACAAACATTTGCTCTAGGTCCGCCTGCGACACGGAAGGTTGCGGGTTCGATTCCCGCCTTGGGATAAATGATTGGATAAACGTTCTGCAAATATTTATTCTGGGTGTTCTGGGTATTTTATATGTATGATAAAAATATCTATCTATGTAAGGTATTGTATTATGTATGTCAGTCTTCTAGTACCCATAACACAAGCTCTGCTTAGCTTGGGGCTAGATGTTGTGTGGATTTTCCAGTATTATTTATTTTATTTATTAATTAATTATCAAAAAAATTACAGACTACGTAAAACGATGGTTTAACAATAAACCAGATATCATTAATCAGGTTGCGTGAGATCTGCCTGGCTGAAGGTGTGGATGTAGGAGAAGGAGAAGTTCTTCATCAGGCTGTAGACACCTGCGAAGGGGATCTACGACGAGCGCTAACCGCTATGCAATGCTGCCAACGGCTGCTGGGCAAGATCACAGCTGATGGACTTATAGAGGTGAGCAAGTCTAAAGAGTATGATTGGTGGAAGGAAAAAGTGAGATCTGATGATGATCTGATCTGGGTCATCAACATCTCCACTCTACCAACTAGATTCTATCGGTCTATGGTAAGAGGTGCAGGCAAGAGTTCTTGTATTAAAGTGATACCTCTCGCTCTAACGGGAAATTAGTTTTTTTAGGGGTTTTTTTTAATTGCGGCTGAACTGATAAATCTTTTACTATGATGCACAATCTTCGTCTTCTTAAACTGATTCTTTTTGCTTAGGTGACGGGACTGGTGCCTGACAATCTTGTCAATGATTACCTGAATGTCAAGAACTACAGTGAATTGGAGGAGTTTGTTGAAAAGTAAGTTTTTTCATTCTCCAATCACTTAGATTTTCGTTCAATATAACTATTACTGTATTCAGCATCAAACAATTCAATTATAAAATAGATTTCTAATGTTCCGTAGAATACAGTCATGCGTCTATAATTTGTGCGTCTTTTATAACAATATATTTTACAAGGTAAATTCCAATGCGTATATATTTTACGTAGTAAGTGACGTCAGTAAGTAATAATAATTCCCGGACAAAGCTCGGCAAAATTACAAAGAAACTAACACCTGCACGAGCCCCTATAATGCATTTAAATAATAAGAATAAGGGTGCAACTAGAAGTTGAAGGGACGCATCTAAAGCATTTTAAATCGACTTTAATAAAGTAGACATATTGAAAGAGTACTTACATCTAATATATGTTTTAATTTACTAAATTTAGAACAAATACAGGCTATTTGAATATGTCTTTAAATCGACTTCAACGAAGTAGACATTAAATTGTGTAAATTAGAACTATTTTCTGTATGATCCGATTTTAATGATTCTTTTCGAAAGCTGGTGCATCTCATGTGGTCCCACTTAATGTAGATCTGGCCAGTAGTTTTTGAGTTATCCTTTAATGCGTATTTAATTGACACAGAATTCTCATTTTATTGCTAGTCGTAGTCGCTTTACTTTTTTGTTTAAATTTTATTTGTATCTTTAGTTAAGTATATTTTTTCTATCAAAAACAAGAACAATTTTTCTCATTTCTTGGTTTAGACAATTACTTAAAGAGTATACGAAACGTTCTAGTCATCCAGTCTAATGAGGCATTTGAGCAAGACTTTAATAGCTTGCAAATACAACATCAAAATTTCGTCACAGATTCCTGATGGACGCGTATTCAGCTTCCCAACTCTTGGAGCAGCTCAGTGCCACCGTTGTATCAGCTGGTCATCTCACAAACAAACAGAAGGGTGATATAAGCGAGAAGTTAGCGGCTGCATCACACCGCCTGTTGGATGGCGGAGCTGAACTGATGCAGCTGACTGATCTGGGCTGTACCATTATCATGGCCAATAGCAACCCATAATCTTCAAACTATTTAATACTTAGATCGTCGTAAATGCAATCCCATAGTGCAAGCGTCATCCGCTGATATCAGGGCACAAAGTAACGGAAGCAGTTTTGGTTATTTTGTGTTACCTATATCACAGTTTGCGCCATTTTGTGTTTTTACTTAATCACAGTTTGCGAGGCATCAATCCATCTCTTAAATCTTCGACATAATCCGCGTTTGAGTCTTGCTTCAAGCCTGTACAAATACTTTAATGAACCTCGTAAATACGAACATTCCATTGTTGTTTCCGAGTCCTGGAAGTCTTGTCAAGTCAAAATAACGAGAAATGTAAAAAAAATATGAAAGGTACGAATTTTGACCATGAACAAACGTTTATTTCAACATCAAAGTGTATTCGTTTCGCTTCTCCAAGCCCCATTAGGTATACAAGTTGATGTCTAACACGTCAAACAAGGAGTTTCAATTCTCGGAATAGTTTTAAATTTTTAGGTTATTTCATAAGCTAAGCTAAGCTGTGTGTTTGTTCATAATAAATCGCATTTATATATTAAAAAAAGTAATTTTATGTATTTTCTAGCCCCTTAATCCCTGATGTTGCTTGTAATTTTGAGATTATAAATCACTACCTACTTCCATTGCCCGAATCGTATTAAACTACTTGCTTTCTCTGAATATTAAAGTGATAGTACCTATTTGAAATGTTAAGAAACTGTTTTCACGCGATTTCATGCTTTGCGATCATGAACGTGACGTTAGATCATTAGTGTCGGTTGTGTAAGAGGTACCAATTACCGCTTACATTTCTGTTGAACTCAAGTTTCTTATTTTGTAAATCTGAATCAAATCTCATTCATAACAACTCATTTGTAAAGCATGAGGTGTGCGCGATAATCGTTTCGCACAGCGTCATGTGCATTTACGCGCGCGTTCATTTCACTTCCGCCGGCCGCGTCGGTTGAACGGACGCCGGAGTACGAAAGAAAGAATAATAACGTTCGTGAAGAAAAGATAAGATCGTTGAGCGGAGTATAGCGTTGCGTTGCGAGTTGCGACGCCGTGCGGGGCGTCTCCCCTCTGAGTTACGTTTGCGCGCGCTCGGCCCCCATTGGGCGAGGCTCTCCCCACTCCCGCCAACCGCCGCGCGCGCGCCGCGTCTACGTCCCCAGATTTCAAATCTCGACCGTTTATTTCGTAGTTAGCGGGCGGACTGGGCGGTCGCGTTCGTCATTACCGCCGCGCATAAAGTCCAAGAGTTAAAATCACAACGTGGTCGCGAACCCGGTGAATGGACGTGACATCAGTGCGTGCAGTGCTCCGGTTCCGAGAAGAAGCGGCGGCGGAAGGTCAATTTCTTTCGATGAGTGGAGGTTTAGTGCATGTTTTACTCATCATGACTAGATCCACACTCATCCATGGAAGTTGCGAGTCTCTACAGCGGCGTTCGTGAGCCGGTGATTACGGCGGGTGGGTGTCATTAGCGTAATGATACGGTGCAGCTCGGCGTCTACCTGCCGCTGCGGCCGAGCTAGTGACGCCCAAAATGTCGATTAGATCCACCTCGCTCTTAGCGTTATAAGAGTAAGTTTTTGCCGGATTCGTCATCGTGATATATTGAATAGATTTTTTTTATGGTTCAAGGTTTTCGAGGCCGGCGGTTCTAAGGTTTGTAACTTGCGAGTCGTTTTTTCTAAGCACTCGGGCGCGGGGCGGGGCAGGGTGCGGCAGATAGCGGCGCAGGCGCATCTGCTCCTTCTGAGAAAGGCCATTGTGGCCGTCCCGGAGTGGTCAGTGCGGTGACGTCACGGGGCCGACAACCTTCCCTCTCCCCTCCCCTCGCTTCGCCGGTTCACCTCAACAGAACAGAGCTGTGCCAGACGACGTTTGCTAATCAATTTTAGCATTTATGAAGATCAACGACGCTATTGAAGTCGCTTAAATGCTGATTGAGAACAAATCTATGTTCGACTGTATTTGTCAAGGTTACTGGTTTGGCGATGAACAGGCACTAAGTTATTAACGTTGATCACCGGATGCTGAATAACATTAGGTACAACACAATGTTACCTAACATAATATTAAAAATATATCTAAATATAAACCAAAACCAATCTTCGCGACCTTACATGCAAATAAGTAACAGGAAAACTCGAGTTTTTACGAGTTTGGCTTAGCAACACTTACCCATGATGGATGTTCATAATTCTTGGAACTTCAACTATAGCTTCTATTTTTTCACATTGAACAATCCTGATGATTCGCTAAATGTTGATGAAAACGACCAACAATTTGTCTCTATCCATTATTTGGTTGTCCATTATGTTCTGTAATTTGCATAACTTGTAAAACAGCCATTAATCAATCTTCAAGACAAGTAGCGATGTTAGAGACATTTAGAGTTGAATTAATAAATTATTAGTACATATTAATTATTATTGCGCTGGACTGTTGCCAAGCTACCTAACAAAAAAGAAAACCTACAATATCCTTTAAGTTACATATTATGTTGATGGTAGGATTGGGATATTAAATCAGTTCCTATGCTTAATGAGAACAAGAATTTAGAATGTTACTCGTCAAAAACCTTAGCTCGCAAAACCTATTTTAGCATGTTGAAAACCGCCAGCCAATCGCTGCTATTTCATAAACATTCATCTTGTAAATTGCAGCTCCAATGTCATCTTGCGGTTTGTATGCCGCTGATCGTATTTCTTTGATAGCAATAGCATTGAACACAACAACGCTTCAAGCTAAAATTTCAAACATCCTGTCCTACAACAATATCTAAAAGTTCTAGAATTGTTAAATGATGGTACCCCAAATCGATGCTTTCCCAAAAGCAATTTCACAAAAGTCGGCTAAATTACGGTCTGTCCATCAACTGCCTGTCTATTCTACGCGTTTTTATGCCTCGTGGAGTCGCTTAATAGAGTTCCGGGTACTGAATATAGTGGGGCAGGTACCCCGGCCGCAGTCGCCAGGTAGAAAGAATAAAGGCCAACTCAAAAAAACATAATTGTGTAAGGTTCTGCTCGCCTGCGGACGTTTTGTTAAAAGTGAGAATTACGTTCTTGGAACCAGGTCCATTTTGTTCGTTCAGCAGCGCTTGGCAACCAAACCAAATAAATGATCACGTTAATATAATCATGACTAAACTGCTGCCAGTTTTTCAACAAATGGTTTTTATGAAGTACCTACTTTAACTAGATAGCGGATAATTTGAGGTTTTTGTGTGCAATAAAGCAATTGCGGTTTCTATGTGATATAATGCATAGCCGTGAAATTACACATATAACCGTCGTAATAATTAAGCAGCAATAACCGGCAAAGGTCGAATTTATAATGACTTAGAACGGCCCAGTCAGTGAATGCTGTTTTTCTTGAGCCGTGTTAGGTTTGAGGGAAACGGAAGGTTGAACTGATTTCAAACATTCCAGAATTAGTTAGCCTAGGTATAAAGTTCTTAGTATTTCAATAGTAACCTTGACTTTCAAGAATTGATAAACCTTAAATGTCTTCACTGCCTAAGCCTATTCAAATACATGACCAGGCACAAATAACACATTCTTAAAAAGAGACAAGCCATAATCAAACATATGATTATTTGAACGAGTTGTACTAAAATTGCGGGTAACGACCTCACCTTAGAGGCTTAGAGCTGCATCAATTCAAAGGACGATAAACTTAAATGCGACATTCTGTTATTCCCATGAACTCCATGAAGTATAAAGTTATGTGTATTGTGAGCATTGCGCGTGCTCACGACGAATGGTGTTTTTTGTCGAGCAAACATGACGCTTCCGCGTTAGGCCGTGCGAACCAAGTCTGCGAGGGTCGAGGGAACCGACCTGGAGTTCCCTTTGTTTTACGCATTGGTGCAATGCTCACACACTGTAGCGGGGGCAAAACCACAACGAGTTTTTACACTTTTATTTGCTAGCTTTTTCAGAGCATCTTTGTTTTACTGCTTCCTCTGAGAATCCTTGCCCGAGTGGAAAACGATGCAATTAAGGCGTGTTTAACTTTATTGCTATATCCAGTCATAGAAGACAAACTATCAGAAGCTTTACTTATAAATATGCCTCCTCACATTAAGTTCATTCTAGATAAACAAAAAGGAATGTATGATTTAAAAAAAGTGTCTAATACCTACAAGTTGGGTAGAGGAAATGAACTCAAGAAATCAAGATCACATTCATTCAAAAAACACTTCAAGGCCTAAGCTTTACGATTTAAAACTCGTAGAACAAGCTCCGAAAAGGGTAAAAAAGAAGCATGAGACTCAAAATGCCTGTGCTAAAAGCAGAGCTCGTAAAATATCTGGTTTTAGAACAAGGGTTGAGCGAGAGGAAGCGTTTCCTGACTGATGAATATATTCATGAATATGGAAGCCGTTATGAACGCGTGGGATTTTCTCATGTTGCTTGATTACTATTGTAGCTAACGTTGATATTTTAATTGCATTTCTTTTATTTATCGCTACAAATATTTGCGGATCGTCTCTAACAAAAAGTTGATCAATGTAGATTTCTTTACCTGCTTTAGTTTTAGGTTTATTAGTTGTTTGTTAATCTATTTTAGTGTAAACGACAAGTATTATTGATTGTGATCTTTCTTCAAATACAAAATTGAATTCAACACATTATAAGATGTAAGGTTGTTCTTAGTTTACCTTTTTCATTATCATTATATTTAGCGTTATTTACAAAGTAAACGGAGTTCAATTCTAATAAATCTGCGGTCACCACGACGGGGGGTTAATTAAACCGCTGGGTTCAAAGTTCTTTGCACTTTCTTGGAAATGTTTCAAACGGGAATTATAACACTCGTATATTTTACCTTTAAAGCATTTCTGCCAGTTATTTAAATGACGCAAAGAGATTATATTTCAAAGGACATCATTATTCACAAAATGCAACCGCTTAAACATTGGGAAATAATTAAATTCACAAATCATTTAAATATACCGTTTGTAAAAAAAAATATATTCAAAACGAGATAGATTCAAACATTATAGCTACTAATACCATCTATTTGCAATTTTCGAATTCACAAGTAGTAAAAAAACGTTAGTTTCAATGATCAAACAGGTTGGATCAAACAAATGCGATAGGGTGGAACATACCCCTAACGACATTCAACTTGAAGGGTAAGAAGCAGCTGACGGTGCAGCTTGCTAACGACCACAGAAGCTATAAAAGGATGTCTTCAAATGGAATAATGCCATATTGAAATAGAAGGGGGTTATGGATTATAAATTAAATATCAAATAGCCGTTAAGTCTTGAGATATTTATTGGATGCAATAGAAGACATGTAATACGAACATAATTGAATATTTAACCAATTATCTAAGGAAGAGAAGCAAATGAAACTAATGCGTTGACATTGCTTTAACAAGACAAATATTAAATTCTTATTGCTATACAGAGTAAAGAAGAAATAACGAGCGCCATCGTTGACAACAATTCACATTGAATAGTTAGTAAAATATATATTTTAAAATGCTTATCTGATAAAACTAATTCAAGAAACAAACGCTGTCTGGATGATTCTCTTTACAACGATTTGAGAACGAATCTCATTTTAACGGACCACCTGCATCGAACTTGAGATAAAAAACTTGGAGTAAGCACAAAACTGGAAAAAGGGCTTGAAATTGATTTTGAATTACTTTAAAATGTTGTTCCGAGAACATTGAATCTCTATTATTGGTCTCTGTGGAGCTGTATGGCCGTCAATAAAATAGCCATTGACATAAAATAGAACTTCAATAAAGATTCGTGCCATGAACCGGCGAGAATGGCTTCACAAAGCAGTAGCCGAGTTGATTGTCGCCAATTAGTTGTAATAACGGCCCTCGGTCGGGTAACTTCGTGTACCTACCTAATTTGTTCGGCAACACTCACCGGATAGGGTTGTCAAAAACATTCACGATTACCTAGTTCCAAGTTCCAACTAAATTAAATTCTGTTTTATATGATTCTACACAAACTGGAATCACAACGTAGAACGTTTCGATAAATCTTTTTAATATTATGTTGAATAATTTCCATAAAAATACTTACTCAAAATGACAGTAGCGATTAGTTATTGTAGCCGGTTATAAAAAAAAAATCTAGCTTCTCTATCATTACTAGACTTACGCAATTACTGATCTGCCTGGTAACCCTAACCGGGACAAGATTTATGTGTGAAATGTTCGAGGTCAATGCTCCAGCTGCTACAGAATACTACAAAGTATGTATGAACGTGCCACAGTATGCAGTAGAGTTTGTATGAGCATCATCTTTATGAGGTGTCGGACGTTTATGGAGTGCATCAAAGTAGATATTTTGTAGGTGTTTTATGTTGAGTTAATAAATTACGCTTCGCTAAGATAACATCAGTTTTTTTAATCTGTTAAATAAAATGTTACTTGGATAAAATTAATTTTACTATGTTATGTGTAAGTAAGCGTAAACTAGGTTTACGAGGTAATTTATTCGTGTATAAGACTACAGCCCGAATCTAAGAACTTGTACTTAAAATCACTTGGTAGGTTTATAAGACAATTTAAATATTTTTTAAGATTTTACTGCTGAATAAAATTGACTTCCCTATTGAGACCCTCCCATAATTAATGCTAGTTAGTTCGACTTGTCATTCTCAAATCAGTAAAAATCATCATCATCCCAGAGCAATAACCTCACTATTGATAAACTAATTTGTAATTTACAAGCAAAGTCTAAAACTAGTCTTGTTCATTTACATAAGATGCAAGTAAATGAGAAAAACACCAGTTAAAAAAAGAATAGGTCTTAAAAAAGACAGAACTAGAAATGTTTATCTTCCGTCTTTTAAAAGAAAAATTATCAAATTTATCAAAATAAACTGAATTAGGTACTTGCTATAAAATTATCAATATCTAATTCACTCAGCCAGCATTATATAATGATGCTTTAACCCAAAGTCACTGCTAAAGTGCTAAGTAAGTTTTAATAAAAATAACTTACCTAGCATTAACTTTGGTAGCTAAAATAGAATCACGTTTTTTGCACAGTGACGTCACTAAAACCTTGTTATTTGGTTATGCCTACAAGTAGTATTTGTACCATTGTACCTATTTGTAAGCATGATGTATATAAAATACGTTCGTCATTACATTAGGTAGGTATTTGTTCACGCTGTAATTATGCATGGTTTTCTGCCTGCTTTATCTTTTACGCAATTTTGTGAATCATAGGTCTAGTACTGCCTAGTACCTGCCTACTTCGCACTTACATATTTATATTACATTATTTATTATTGTAATAAAATTATCCATCGTATAGTGCTACTAGGCCTATTCTTTTGTATATGTAGTTGTACTTATTGATTAAGATTGCATGTATAGTTCTAAGCTAATGTAAGAGATTTTTTTCTGGTTAAAATAAACTCTTTCATTCTTTCATATACTTACATATTACCTGTATGTTGGTAGATTATACTCAAATGAGGCCTTGGCAGTCATACATGGATGCAAAACGCCAAAATAAGTTAAGAGTGGGAGGAGGCTTATACCCAGCAGTGGGCTGATACGGGCCTTCGATGATGATTTTTTTTTATACTTTTATTATAATATCTAAGTTATTTCATATTTAGTTTTTAGTTGTGTATTCAGCAAACATGAAAACATCACACGTTCGCGAGATTCAAATCGATGATGTAATACTAGTTGCTCGTGTTGAATATCAGCACTTTGATTTCATATTGAATTTGTAATTTTATTGTTTTTATGTTGTGTCGGTGTCGAATGTGTATTCTTTCCTTCCTAACTTAAATAAATTCGATTTATGTTTGTGTTGTTTTATTACATTCATTGTGACGTAGGGGTGGCCATATGTAACCAGTGAGGGAAGATTAAGACCGAACTAAATGTAACCCAAGTTGACCACCCATTTCTTGTTAGATAATACTGCAACCCTGTGCACAAATCAAGTGTTACGAAAAAAAAAAATATACCAAAGTACTTATCGCATCCATCACTCAGCCGACCCCACCCTACTCCTACAAGTTGAATGCAAGTTTATAAAAAGCAAAAGGAACGTAGCCACGAATCGCTCTAAAAAACAATGGTAAAGCCGCATTCACAAAGTACCAACCTATAATTTGCCAGCAAATAAACCAGATAGTAGATTGAGCACATTGATGCTTCAATATCCCTTGGAGCGAGTCAACGACCAAGCAACGCCAAGGGCAGCGGAGCGAACTGCCGCTGCCTCCGATCCTGTTTCACTTCACTCGAAACCAATTTTCTTTGAGGCGTACTGCAATCTGTAATTTATTTTTGCAAAGACAAATCCATTTCTGCGTGTACGTGACTGCGGTGTAATGAGATCTAATGGCGCGCCGGCTGTCATTACGGGGCTCGGCTTGCGGCCTGCAACGAACGCCACAAACACATTAAACCGAGAGAAAACTTCAATCTGCTCGTGCCTGCACTACGTCATCATAACATGAAGTTCGTCATACTGATATGTACTGCTAGGTGAGTACTGGGTACCCAGGGTGAGTACTGGGTTCCTCGAACCAACATACCAATCGGATTCGGTACAAATGACAGCCCAGCACTATTATGAAAGTACTTTCAGCGACTTGACTTTGTATGAATAGAGTGTACCTACCTAGCTATCTGAAAAGACAAATTTAACTGATTTAGTAAAATGAGGAGCAGACATCATGTTTAATGTTTTTAACGAAAATTACTACATTTTCATTATATTTTCCCATTGAAACGTCCCTCGATACTACATAAGTACTTATAAATTATTTCTGGTGTTGGTTGTTGGTTTCTTTTAAATAAGTATTCGACATCACGGATCGCGAAGAGTTCGAGTGCTTTTGAAGGGATCAAAGCCGTGGTTTCTGGACATTCTTGGGAGGCTTACCCAGCATTTTTAGGCAGCTTCTACAGGCTGATATGATGATGGAACAATACTATAACTGTATAAACACTACTCTCAGCAAAGTAATATGTTTGCAAGAAGCGCTCTAATGAAGGATAGGACGGGCACCTGTAGATTGCTTCATAATCTTGAACTAGCGGTGTAGATTATTTTGCAGCTATTTACTTAGATGCTCGAGAGACATGGGTTTAGCAGCAATAGCAGCATGTTTTATTTAATCACGGTTTTTTTTTCTTGTGGCTTTTTTTCCAAATCAGTGTGCATGGAATTACAGACAAATAGGACACTAACGTAGCGTTCTTTTTTTTAAATTAGCAAAGGCTAAAGTCGTACCTACTACTATTCCACCCGGTTCTTGTTTTCTGTCCTACTGTGTTTAGTACATATAATTTAAACTTTTTGCGCTATATCTAGATAAATACTACTCCGAGTTTATGGGCTCCTAGAGATTGCCTGTTACTATGTCGTGGTTATGAAGCTATCAAATAACTTAAGTAATAATAGTGCTATTTTGTATGTTTTAGCAGTGGTTAAGTAGTAAACTTGATGCAACGTTATCTAGGATAGTTAGTTATGAAAGCTTTTAACAAGCTTTAGCTTAGTAATAAATTGAACGCCGCAGGACTGTAGTTCCGTATTCAATAAACTATTTTGTATACTTAAAAGTGTGGCAGGTTTATTTAGGTTTCATAATTAATAAGGCTAAAACTATGTTTGATAAAAAATATACGGTTAGCTTAGTAATTAATGGAACAGTGATGACTGATGATAATGGAAACTAAAATACTTTAACGAACAGCCTAAAAAAGCATGTTATCCGTTAGGTTAGACGGATATATACCATCTCAATACAGGGTAATTAATTTTTATTATTATAATAAAGGGATAAAACACAGTTTTATTGCTTGCAATATTAAGGTAGTTCACAATTGAAAGCCTAGTTTGTCTAGGTCCATTGATCCTAGAGCCAAACCTTCCCCGTACTCCAGAGTAAGTTTTTCAATAACTAGTTGCAACATTACTTCTACAAAAAGCATGCTCTAGACCAGTCCAACTACATTTTAACATCGTGAGACTTGCACCTTTGTTTCCAAGACGTGAGTCGCTTGCATGGGGCAACAAATACCACAAAGTTCTGATAAACTATTGTGAACTCTAAGTTCTTTAAATAAAGATTGGAATTTACTGCGTGTTTATTTGATAAAGATTACTAGTAGTAAAGAAAGATAATTTTTATGTTATTTTTATTAAAACACGTGCGTAACTAAAACTAGAGTATTTTATAGTTTACGATAGAAAGAGATTTTATATTTTTGTTTATCAAAACATAAACTCTAGTTTATGTTTTGATAAACAAAAATATAAAATCTTATTTCGTAGTTAATTTATTAAATAAAAAAGAGGTTATATATCCAATACATAAGTCATGTTATATTGTTAACTTATCTTTTGTAAAATATATTTACTTTAGGTAGGCCTTATATTAGGTGTCGAGGAAAACATTACTTTGTAGGTAAAAACGTAAAATTATATAACCATTTCTAGGAAAATACGTCGTACACAACTAATTAGATATAGGTACTTACCTACTTAACATGCTACTGTACATGTACTTAACAAAACTAGAATATAATATAAGTAGATATGTACTTAAATTGCTACCTACCTACTTTCGTAATCAGAATGAATAATATTGACCTAAATAAACTTTATTTTGTAAAATCACGTAGCGTAGGTTAGGTATTTATTAGTTATAAATATATTGAACAAAGGTTAGGTTCATATCTTAGTACTTAGGTCTTATATAAGAAATCGTACGTAGATACGATACATAAAAGAATAGGTACTGTGTCGGAGAATAAAACTAGGAAAAATAAGTAGGTACAGGAATGCCATCACGGTTTTCCTGTTTTGCCAAATGTAGGTTACATATTTTTTTTAAATCCACAAATGGACTATGTATCATTTACTATTGTATTGGCATTTCAAAAATATCCTAATAGGATATTATCCTCAACTTGTGGTACTTAATATGTGTAATATATGTTTTAAATGTCGTTTTCCTTGCAATTTTCAAAAATGATCTATGTAGTGTAAGGGCAATTTCACACTATACTACAAACTATATATAAGTGCAAACTCTGACAGATAATGTGGCACATTTGACAACGAAATTTGATTATAAGGTTATTAAAATGATCAAGAAGTGAATTAAATTTTATAACCAAAGCTAATTTAACAATTTTCTAAATAGGAAATATATTGATTTTGTTTATTTGAGTTATGATAAAGTTTGCACGTGTAGTTATTTGAATATAAGTAAGCAAAGCTAAATTATCAATTTTCTAAATAGGAATTATATTGATTTTGTTTATTTGAGTTTTTATAAAGTTTGCTCATGGTTTGAATATAAGCAAACCATTTTGTACAGTAAAAAAAAATTGGCTCAACGTACAAAAGCTGCCGCGGCCCGCGCCGTCAACGTGCGAATGCGATTAGCACGAATGTACGACATAATTTAGCACTCCGACAATTCGTGCTAGATTGTGTTTCGTGCCGCAATGTGAATACAGCTTAAGGGTCTAGCCTGATCGATGAGTAGATACTTAGATAGTTTTGTTAGTGTGGATGTGTTGTGTACCTGCTTTGTTGTGTAAGAGCCCCCCTATCTTATAAAAAGTTAGCGTTGACATTATGTCACCATTACGTATGGTAATCAAGACATCAAGTCTGCGCTAACTTTTTATAAGATACCTAGACCAATAGTATTTATGTGTGAGTCTGATAGGTAGGTATAGTTTTCCGTGAGTGCAGTCAGAAAGAAAGAAATATTTTTTCTATACTTGTACAGCCCCTTTGAACTTGGACAGTAGGCATGCTTTTAGAGGCAACTGAATAAGATTTGAGATTTTACTATACTTTCGAAGTTGCTTTAAAAATCTAATGAATTATAATTAATTAGATAAACTACCATTTCGCTCAGTTAATGGCCTTATTATTGCTGACTTTGCTGACCTGTTAATTTATTTATTTTATCAGAGTCACGGTCGTTTACAATTGAATAGCTTGACGCAATACCCGCGCTTTGCCAGTTCTGGGTATTATAAGGTAAATGGTGAGGTTTATCATGTGGAACGCAGCCAATGGATTTCCAAAACAATAGGCTAGTACCAGTGATATATACTGGGTGGTTTTTTTACGACCACTGTTCACTGATTTTCTAGGACCGCCAAAAAACTACAACGTTGTTGTTGGCGCGAAAAAGCTTTTCAATACCGAGTGCAATAGATATATTGAACAGTAAACAAAACAGTGTTGTTTCTTTAGTACCAGTGATACAGGGTGCTAACGACCACTGTTCACTGAATTTCTAGGACTTATAGTAGCCACCAAAAAACTGCATTGTTGTTGATGGCGCGAAAAAGCTTTTACAATATAATACAATACAATACAAAACATTTAATCATTCAAAAATATACATGACAGGTGACACTTTAACAAAAAAAAATACAGCAGGAGAAATACATGTACCTAAAAAGTAGGAATCTTAAATCTTTTCAATACCGAGTGCAATAGATTATTGAACAGTAAACAAAACAGTGTTTTTTTCATTGGAAAAGTTACAATGATTTAAGCCTCCGAAGTTTTAGACATTTTTACACCCAGTATATTAGTAACTTGCCTTGACAATGCAATAGATAAGGTAATAGTTAGAACTAGGCGGCTCTTTGCGCCAATATCCATGAGGAAGGCCGTTGTAACGTTAACTGGGACGCAAGTTCCTCTTGGTCGGTATGATCAATGACAAGTCTACAACTTCCTAAGAGTTACACAATTTCTTGTAAATTTTTGATAATTTGAAAAAAATCGGTAGCTTTTTATGAGACTGGAGGCAGTTTGTTTTGAAATATTTACGTGAATTTGTTTGTTTATATCAAAATAACGTATAATAGCGAAGTAGGCGAAGGTCCGCTTACGACGCGGAGGTTGCGCGTTCGATTCCCGCCTTGGGATAAATGTTTGTACGATCTGCAAATATTTATTCCGGGTGTTCTGGGTATTTTATATGTCATGTATCTATGTAATGTATTGTATTAAGTATGTCAGTCTTCTAGTACCTACCCATAGCACAAGCTCTGCTTAG
Source organism: Ecliptopera silaceata (assembly GCA_932527185.1). Lineage (NCBI taxonomy): Eukaryota > Metazoa > Arthropoda > Insecta > Lepidoptera > Geometridae > Ecliptopera > Ecliptopera silaceata. The sequence goes on along the minus strand of OW052193.1, from coordinate 4,209,083 downwards.
CTTGGGGCTAGATAATGTTGTGTGGATTGTCCAGCATTAATAGCAATACTGTAGCAGTTCTTAAACTGTCGACATTTCCCCTACAAAAGACATCAACGCGCTCGTCAGTAAGATATTTTTCTGTTGGCGATGTATTCGTGTAGTATTTCTGATCACGGGTGTTTTTTTTTGTTCACAGTCCCAGTTTGATCAAAAACTGTTTTTCTTTGTGAAGAAGAGCAAATAGCAAATATGTATACCCTAAAAAATAATCCAGAATCTCGACATCTCTTACTGCGGGACGAATCAAATTTGAGATTTTTATTATATAAATCTTTATTTTTTGCGACATGGACGAAAAGACAGGAAGATGATGATGATTTCTCATAGATTCTAGAGGATTATTTGAAACCGCACAGAGTGGACTAGATATTTAATTGATCGGATTAATTGGTGATCATTGGAGCGTGCATTGCGACATACTGGTGACTTCGGCGTTTGTGCTAGTTTACACACAATTACATTATCTCGGTACATTAACGAGATATTTTTATTTATAACTGGACAAAGAACCGCCAAGTTAAGACTAAGCTATATTTTCTGTGGAATTGGCGGATTTACTACGTGCTACTAACACAAATAATATTTTGTTTGTCATAGCGTATTACGCACTAATATTAAGATACGTGATAATTCAGAATACCGTGATATGGACTTAATTACAAATAGTTAAAGAGCCGACGACACTCAATCTAGTACCATCACACTAATACTAGTCTAGTACACTACACACCCAGTTGAAATATATATAGTTAGACGCATCTGCAATGCCAAAAATCTGGCGTTTATCGTTTTTTCTTCGTGATTAGAAGACAAAAAACATGTTGTGCCGACCGCGACCCCATCTAGCGATAAGGGCAGGATGATGATGATGATGAGTCCGATGGTATTAGATAGTGTCTTCGACTCTTTACCTATAGCAGAAGTACTGCTTAGTTTTTTTGTCAATTATTGTGTCACTAACCATGAAGACATGACACATGTCAACGTCAGCGTTTTATTCTTCCAAGTTGTATGTTAATTATCTCCGTTGAAGATGGTTACAAAAAAAGAATTGTATAGGTACTTAGACATAACATTATTTCTGCTTTTGTATACTAATTTCAAGCTTAGGTGCAAGTTGTTGTTTATAACTACGTTTAGAAAACTGTTAGAAGACTGGATCATATAAAAAAACGGTAGAAACCAGGCCGTAAGTTTCTTGCCCGTTCTTCTAGGCTCGCGTGGAACTGGCACCTAAAATCACCACTAGGTGATTTTAGGTGCCAGTTCCACGCGAGCCGTCTTACATACTAATGTAAGACGATTCTAAATGATCCTTGTGATTTTACTGAATAAAGTAATTTTAACTTTGACTTTGTTATTTTATAATGCTACTTGGTGGAAAGATACACGAATCATTCGCTTCTACGATCGTTTAGCAGTCAGCGCCGTGTCGCGAAGATGTCCCAGTGAACACAATAAATGGTGGAACAATCCTCGGAATAGCCCTCAAAAGTGTAACAGCCGTATCATTGCAAGTAGCTATTGTTGCAGACACAATGAAGAAACCATTGCAACTCATCGCTATTTCACAATGCAAGTCCCAGGAAACTGTACAGAGGGCTGAGCACGAATAAATGTGACAATCGTAAACGTAACGTATTAAAATACACTGCGCGCTAACGCTGCAACGTTCGACAGTAAAGCTGATGTCGACGCGCAATGTATCTCAAATGACACTGTTTCGATTTACGATTGTCATATTTATTCGTGCCCCCCTGTGGGTTTGTTTAGTTCGCTACGTAGAGTATTGTCACAGTTTTTATAAGTAGGTATTATTACAATTAATTTGTGTTAGTACTTACCTGTTTTTGCCTAATATGCACTCTGTTATAGTTAAAATAGGCTCTATATTTGTGCCTTAATCAATAGCACTTTCATAGCTACAATAGGTTGTATGTAGTTTTCAAAGGATATAAACTTTTCTAAAAGGTTGGGTTAACCGTGCGATAATTATATCAACAAAATCCATACCTAGTTATTTATTTTGGATACTCATGGAATTACTCATGTTGTCAATAAATTACCTCTATCTAATTAGTTTTTTTACATGATTTTTACTGATATTTGATACATCGATGCAGATCAAGAACGTAACAGGAACGTAACGTATTCATGTTGAAATCACAATGCATCCGTTAGCAAATTGAGCTAGTAGGTACCTAGGAGTACAGCTAATACCTAGGATATTGTATAACGTAATGTCGTCGACAATTTTATATTGCACAACAGTCGGTAAGCAACAATTTGCGAGGCACGGTGCGTGTCGGGGCCCGGGGACCTGATGCATGCCGTCACATCCTGTCTAATTATACTGAGCTTTTCACATTTATAGCCAACCTGCGTATTTCATTATTTTTCTATCATTAGAAAACAGGTTGCATTCAGTATAAAAATTCCTTAACCGAGCATCACAGAAAATGGTTCACGGAAAAGCTTGCGATAATGGCTGTGTCTAATAAAACCACTAAAAGTAAAGTAAAGTAAATACAATCTTTATTCAATATAATCTATTCAATATTATCATACTAGGTGATTCTAGGTGCCAGTTCCACGCGACCAGAGCCTAGAAGTACGGGCAAGAAAGTTACGGGTATCTTTTACCTTACCTTACCTTAACCAGGGTAGCTTTTATTAAGTATTTATCTATTTAATACACACATAAACTGTGGTGTAAAATGGACATAGATGAGGTGAGTGATAAATAAAATTATCAGAGTGAACAATTTCGGCTCACAAAGAACTACGCACTCACTAGGCCATTTATTCGGGTCACCCCAGCTTTTTGCTGTATTCTATGCTAATCGGAACACCTGGCAACACTTGTCGTCTCAGTGACTTCCCGTGCTGTCACGCAGGGTGCCCATGTCACAGAGTACCGTAAATAATAAAAATTACACCAGAGTAGGTTTTGACGGGGAATATAAAATAAAATAAAAATAAGGAACTTTTATAATTGAAATATAACTCTAACGGCCGGTTTTTGGAAACCCAAATCACGATTGATCCGAGTTTGACACATAGTAATTATTTGATTCTTTCGTTGATCATCGTTCGAGAAACCGGCCGTAAAATACATTTTCTTTATTTTATTTTCTAAAAATAAATATAATATAATGGCTGATACGATCATAAAATCAAACAAAACCTTTGAACATTACACAATTTTGTAGTTTAGTATAAATAAATCACACCGATCGTCGCGACGCGACTTCACCCTCTTACAAAAACTAGTATCAATTTCACGGCTACTTACATCCATACCGATATCTTTCTCAAAACTATGTAATGTTAAACTCGTAAATAATGATAAAACATAAAACTATTCCACTGAAGAACAAATTGAAGCGGTCACAGGAAGCGCACAACACGCCATTACAATTAAAGCTAGAGTGGTTTTCTAAGATGGCGGATACTGTCATATGTCAAACGCTATTCCAACAGAAGATGAAGCACTAAGGGTTCCGATCAAAAACAATACAAAAAAAATCAAAAAAATCATTTCATTTCATTCGTAATGATGACATACAGTAAACGCTAACTTTTTGTAAGATGGAGGTTAATGTTTATATTTTGTCCTTCAAATGCTGGCCGCCGCTACCACAAGTACATCAGCAGCTGGCAAGACACCGATAGCTTCTGTAATTACGGTCACGCACTATGGAGCCGTGGTCTATATATATATAGCCTTTCTACGCGTTTTGTCCCACGAGCCGAATTTGATGAGTAACGCCGACCGCAGAGCACCGGTAATGGATTGAAGATCATATTTTTATTGTTCGTCGGTATTCATGGATTAGATTAGATTTTTGGATATTTTGATGATAGTCAGATTACAAAATTACGTGTTGGACGTTATTAGTCTTGGTCGGGATTATAGGGGTATAGAATGTTATCATTGTTATCTACTTACTTTTATATTTTGGTACTTTAAACAAAAAGTTATAAGATTTTCCGCCATTTTCAACAGGACCATGAGAGATGATCCAAGTATCTATATTAGTTTAACAAATTAGGATACCTATTAGTATTTTTTTATTAGCTTTGGTGTATCATGGTCGCAGGTTCAAATCTCGACAAAAGGCCAATACCTGTGGGATATCTATTGATTATGAAAGAACTAACTTTGCTGTGTTTCTCTTTAGATATCGTAAATGCGATGGACATTTTATGAAGTGTAATATAAAACGTCCAGTGCACATAAGACGAGGAAAGGTATCTGAGAAGCCAGTGACTCCTAAACATAGGGTTGCGGTGAGCAGGAATGCTGTCGGCGGCCAAGCGGCGCCGAGCCACCCTTACCCAGGTTTGCAGTCAGGACAGGGGCTGCAGGGGCTATTTTATTATATCCAGGTGGCCAAGCAACGCCGAGCCACCCTTACCCAGGTTTGCAGTCAGGAGAGGGACTGGAGGGGGTCTGTTCTAATATCCAGTATTTCAACGTGTGGAAATATCATACGTTGAAATATATTTCAACTGCAGGTTCGATATATCGAACCATGTATGGTGGTTAAAGCTATTTTTTTTTTCATATTATTAGAAAAATTAGCTTATGTACGGTGGGTCCGTGGATTCATATTCAGGTTTCGTAACAGAAAGCATTAAAATATAACAAAAGGAATCTATTTTTTATACTTTGCTTATTAAACGTAAACATCAGTTAAGTTTTGATAGATATAATTTTGGCGGTTTATATGTAAACATTCAATTCATGACCTGAAATGATCTAAAAATGGCTATCATAGATATTTTAAGATATTCTGAAGATTTTAGCACTTTAGAAAGTTGTAAAAGTATACTTACTTTGATGCAGTTTTTAGAGTTCCCAACAGCAACAGAATCATACGGTATCCTTATAAGCCTCAAAATATCATCTTTCAAAACAATTAAATTAATTATATAATTTCATTTTATTGAACCTACCCTAGCCCCAAGTAATTAGCCCTTACTACGTTCTTACCGCTCCCATTTCACGCTTCTTGGAAAATAATTTTCAATCATTTCTGTCTCGCAAACTGTCATTGGTAGCAATAACTAGAACGACCAGTAAGTAATCAAGCAAATGCAATACAATACAATACAACTGGTGCGTAGCGTACTAACGCATTTTCATCGTGATATGTTATTCGAAACTAGATATTATAAATAAATAAATATTCATGGACATTACACATCGCGCTCTAGTCCCAAAGTGACCAAACTATGCTTAGCTTTTATTATGAAAACAAGATTGTCGATGTATAGCAATACCCATACCCAGCCATAGAACACCCAACCACACAAACATTTGTGGGGATCGAACCCACGGCTCGCAGTTGGTAGTGGCCTGCCTTTCATACTTCCTGCTCAGCACTTGTGACGCCTGACAACTGCCTGTCATTATATAAGACAGACATGAGACATCCTATGATCGATAGCATTTTGCTCGTACTTAAAGAGCCACTTCGTTTATTGTAGCTACGGTTTTTTCTTCTTGAAACCTTCACGAATCCGCCATATTTATAAGTATCAGCAGCGTGAAAGCGTCTTTAAGATCAATATCGTGTTGCTGTCGTGTTAGTGTAAAAACCGCTGAAGTGAGTGACATTATACCATGCTAGATGCAGAACGCTAGATCAGGTTCGACGACCAGTTGGTTCTGTGAGGTTGTCACACTTATTCCGAGTTTCGTCAAAACGCGGGAAGTGCAGAGGGCTTAGTCCGAGCTTGTATTTTATAAACTCCCTACTCTCGAGCCGAGAGTCGTCTCTCGGATGTCCATACATTTTTGTAGCGTTCGACGACCAGTTGGTTCTGTGAGGTTGTCACACTTATTCCGAGTTTCGTCAAAACGCGGGAAGTGCAGAGGGCTTAGTCCGAGCTTGTATTTTATAAACTCCCTACTCTCGAGCCGAGAGTCGTCTCTCGGATGTCCATACATTTTTGTATGTCCTTATATTTATGTAAGAAGTAGAGATCCGAGAGAAGACTCTCGGCTCGAGAGTAGGGAGTTTTAAAATGCAAGCTCGGACTAAGCCCTCTGATTTAATCTGTCATCAAAAAAGAAGTGTGTTGCAAGCGTTCCGTCAAAACGAGCATTTCCATGATTGCAGATTTCCCCCCTTCATTACTAAAAAGTGTGGTGCAATGGGCAACTTCACACCACAGAGAGTTAATTCCTTCTTATAAGCATTACACCAGCCAGAGCTGGCTGACTCATCTAGTATACTGCGTTTAGCATGGTGTAGTGTAAGTCCCCTTAGGTAGATGGTTTCAAGTTCTTGTGGTAGAGTTTGCGCTTAGTTTGCTCTGAAAAAGGCTTGTCATCTGTCATCAATCAATAAGAAAATTCCCACGAAAGCTTAGCTAGGTAAGTATGGTTTTTACAGATGTGTCAGTTTTAGCTCTGTCGTTCATGCTATGGGTCGTGGATTTGAGCCCCGCCAAAAACAAACATGAGTTATGGCAAACATTGGGGTTGCTTCTGTGTTAAGGTGATACTGTACATTCTATCTTGTATCTTATATTAAAAAAAAGACGTGTGGTACTCGGGGACTGCCGCGGTAAAGCTATTGCATAGCATTTTTGCTGGATTACGCATGCGCAGTGTTAGGTTATTACGTTACGGAATTTCTGGATTCGGTCTCCAAGCTCAAAAATATATTTATTCATAAAATTAAACATGTAAAAGTTAGATACATACCTAGTTATGACTTATCTCGATGCTGACTTGTATAAAAGTCACGTAAACTCATAAACTACGTCACACGTCTGAAACTTTGAATTCTTAGAACCGTAAGATACACGCATTTTCAGTGAAACCATTTTGATTTCTCGTTTCACGAACATAGAGTTGAAATCGCTTTGGCTGATACATTCAGAAAATTAGATCAGATTAACTTGTAGGTATCCAGTTTACCAGTTGAAAGGCCCGCTTCGGTAAGAAGAACTATGGGTTGTTCTGTAGCTATAAGGCAATAAATCATGTGGTCATACCGCCTGTGCCACTGTTTTAGTATACATTTTGGTTAGCGACTGTGTAGGTAAATTATCACATAAATAATTAGTTGAACTTTCGTACTTTAGCCAGCGAGCAGCAGAGAAAAAAGTAGCCCTAATTACTTATTACGAAACAAAGAACGCAAGTCTTATGCAACCGAGTAGTTTTTTTTGTATTTATTTTGACTTATAAAAGTTTTTTTGTTACAAATCTGTGTTAACGGTTACCAGTTTTTTTTCCTATGATAAGTCGATTTGGATGAAAGGAGCTTTGCTTTTTGATCTTTCATACACATTACAATATGTATTTTTACGATAACATAAGTGTACTCTATAATATTTTCATTCACATTCCATTTCAGTGTCTTTACCATTGGTTGTTTTTCAGCTATTGCATAGCTTCAATCGCAGGCCTTGAGCGTGGAGACCGAATTTAGAAATTCCGTAATAAAAATAACCTAACACTGCGCATGCGTAATCCAGCAAAAATGATATGCAATAGCTTTACCGCGGCAGTACCCGAGTGCCCCAAGTCTTTTTTTTCTAAATCTATGGTGCAAGTAGTTCCACAGATTACTGTATGTCTTTCGAGTAGCTCCGCCACGGAGCACAAAACCAGTGGAGAGAGCATCGGCACGTTTTTGTTCTAAATCTAAGTCACTAATAAACGGCGGGGGGAGAGGCAAGCTTCGGCCGCTGTGATTGGGTGACGAATTGACAACTGATTCTCTAGGGATTCCAAAAGAGTAATTTTAAAAATATCGATATCGATATTTTATTGTTTGATTGAGTAGTCTACGGATTTGTTTGTGATACAGAGATACGCATACGCATTCGATTTTGAATGAAAACAGAAGACCAATTAACCAATACCAAAATTACGAGAATCTAGTCTGTTTAGTGACCACGGTATCCCCCGCACGCGCTCTCCACGTTATGTGCTCCGTGAGCTCCGCGTATGGAGATCCGTCGATTCCGTCAAGGGCAAGGCCACTACGCAGGTCATCGAACTACGGTCAGTCGTTACTCAACACGCTTAATAATGTTGCCGATGACTTTCAACAGCGATGGTTGGATATTGTTCAGTTAAAGGCAATTGCTAGGAAAAATACAGAAACGAATAATGAAAAATACGAGTATGTAGACTTGTTTAGTTCAAATTTATTTATTTATTAAACAAACCCACAGCTCCTAATATACGATACACAAAACTTACAAATAACACATAAAATTAGTGGTTTAAAGCACATAAACGTTCGATAAATATGTTATATCTATTTAATAGAAGTAGAAGCATAGTTTGGGACTTGATAGCATTCCGTGAGAAGTTTTACATAATAATATTAATTTACATTATTATTTATTTTATTTTATATTTATTAGTATTTTATCAACCAATTCACAACACTCCTTGCTTATAACCGGAAGCTAGTATTTTGCAAACAATTCCACTGTTTTCTGTGTTTCATTTTATTTTCTGTGCTATTTTCAATACGAAAACAATGACAGATGTGTAAATACTAGGTATGTATCTTCTGTTTTTAGGATTAGAAACTATACTTAGAAACTTAACATAAACATGTGAAAACATATAATTGGTGTTTAGTTTTTTAAGTTGTTTTTAATATAGTCTGTACACTGTTTGTTTTCCGAATAAAATAAAAAAAATTAAAATTAAATACGTCACATGAGTCCCAATCCCATGCGCAAATGACAACCTAGATCTTGGTACTTTGGATTGCGCTCAAATAACCTTGTGAACTGCACGCACTGCACGCTTTTCACCAACTTTCATTGCAGGCACTCTAAGCCTTATCTTTAAGTAACAAAGTCCAAAATCCTAAATCACTCTTGAAGATAACACGCACATCATGCTTTCTTTAAACTTTCTTTGCATTTAACATCAGCTTTATTTCAAAGGTCTAAGGTCTATTTTCGTGTGTTGGAATGATCAGATAAGTTGGTGGTAATGAACAAGGAAGCCAATGTGTTCCCACACGTGTGATCATTAGCTGTTCCAGGGAAGCGACTGTCTTGATGGGAATGCTGTTATTAACTTCAGTTCTACTTGCTATTTGTCACTGCATTGTAATGAAAATGTTATTACATAAACAGACTTAAAAAAAGATTATGAGCTTTTTAATGAAGAGATCGAAACTTATTTTTGTGTATGCGTGTTAAAGCGATTTAGACATAAAAAAATATTCATGGACGTTTCACCATAGAAAAATAAAAAGAATTCGTCTATGGTTTCACACATCATCACACACTAGTCCCAAACTAAGCAGAGCTTGTACTATGGGAACTAGATTGCTAATAGACTAGATACGTATTATACTTATACTTTTTTTTTGTAAATACATACATAGAATAGGTACATAGTAACACCCAGGCACAGAACAAATATTTATGTTCATCACACAAACATTTGCTCTGGGTGGGAATTGAACCCATGACCCACAGCATGGAAGGCAGAGCTACTACCAACTGAGCTGTGTGTGACACCTGTCAAAACATGTAGGTACAGATAAGTAGAATCCTATATATTTGTGTCACACCAAAAAACATGTATTTTAGTCATGTGACATACAATGCAGTCAGCACATTTCAAGAAATCAGCAAGTATGTCGGTGAAGCACTATTTATTATGATAGGTTGACATTTATTTTATGCAAATCGCATACAATAACATACATAAATTATTATTAAAATAAATAAACATTACAATACCTGCCTACTTGAATTGTTTATTTTGTTTTTGACGGCATTTAAATATTCGACGCGTCATTACCAAAAACCACAATATTAAATTTTCAGCCTACCTCAGTTTACTTTATTTGTAAAAAAACTACTTTTTATACTATTCTTGTGCAGCCTCATATAGTATAAACATTCCTCTCCAGCTTTGATTATTTCTATTAAGTTAATTTATTTTTATTACGGCCTATTTTGATCAAAGATTTTTCAGGGAAGTAACTTTTATAGCTACAAAATGCTGTGTAATTGTTCTCAGACCGAATGACGCAATTCACTGACAGACGTCCGAAGTTAAATTGTTTCGTTTACAATGATTGCGCTCACAATCCCATAAAATAGTACAACCGCAAAGTGGTCGACATTCAACGTAATGTCGACGATTTTCTACCTTTATGTTTCGTACTAATCGTACTTCTTTTGTATTATATTTCGGTAATTTATATTTATATTTATGTCAGTTTGTGGGCGCCATTTGTCTAATATTTTTTTTTTCTGCTGGTCGCCGAGCGAGACTTTCAGCTCCAAAAAAGTACACGTCTGCTGGACTCTGAACATGACAATCAAGAAAAAAAAGAAAAAAAAATCGTAGACCTTTGACGCGCGTTGAAGTCTTATATATAGTGCATAGTTATAGACTCGTAGTAGTATTTAGTGCTCGTAGTATATAGTACTCGTAGACTCCCCCACATCTGTATTTAGTTTAAAAAAAAATCTTTCAGCACTTTTTATGTCTAAGAAAAAACACCCCAAATTAAGTTAAATATTAGGAATTTGAATCTACGATGTACTTACTTAAAACTTTGAATGATCTTTGTAATATAACAAAACACAAAAATAATATTTAATTGTCAACTTATCATTGAGCTGACTAAAGACAAATTATTTCTCCAGAACTTTCGTAACTGTTTAGTTACTCTACGAAAGTTCTGGGAAAGTCACTCTACGAAAGTTGAGGATTCCAAGACTAAAACTAGTCTCAGCCAAACCAGCCGATACTTTTGAGGTTTCAGATTTATAAGGAACTATATGGTATCAATGCAAGCCGACTTTTATTAATTAATGGTAAAACACGAAAAATGCATATTTCAAGGTTATAATTATGGAAATCTTATCTTATATAAGACAGTAAAGCCTCTTTACACAATAAAGGCTTTCAACTCAGGGGTAGGCTGTGAGGGCTGCACAAGATGGCTGACTAGGGTTCAACGACCTCAATGACTCAGCGCAAAGCCTTGCTATGACGATTTTTTCAAGTCATTAAATTATTTCAAGTCAGTTTTAGTACATATTCGGGGAAACTGGTTTGACAGGGTTTAGGTCAGACTTGTATGCTTGTATGTAAAAAATATAATAAATTATTGCATTTATGTACTTAATTATTAATATACGATCTCGTTACTCAACATGTATATTACCTACATGAAGACGATGTTTGAAAACAAAACCAAAACCCTAAATTTATAAGTACAATGTATGTTTATCATAATTTCCCAAAGTATATTGTACTAATATATTATATTTATTGTATGTAATGTATTTTGACTTATAATTTTTATAATTATGAAATAAATGAATATCTGAATATATATAGGTAACCTGTATTTAAAAAAAACACTAAATATTATTTTTTATGACTAAAAGTTTTTTTCGCCGTTGGAGACCAGCCTCGGACACACGCTTGGTCCGATTTACTACGAATCGGTACTCTCGTTACGTTCAGAGGCACATAATAGTGCTGCGTTCACTAACCCTCCCCCCTCTTTAACCCTCCCTGTTTACCCCTCTCGGAGGCTTGACGAATCAGCTTCTTGCCGTGACGAGATCACGAGAGGCTCTTCACGAAACTTTGGGACTTTACCACAGAATAGATACTTATTTTATTCTTGTACTCTACGCTCCATTGAAGAATAAGTAAGTAGCTTTTTTGTTTTTTTTCTGGCTCTTTTTCTTTTCAGAAATCACAAATATTTTATTGTTTAACTGTTGTTTATGCGACAATGAAATTGGTTTACCACTCTAAGGCTGAATATCATTTGCACGTACAAAACATCAAGGGTTATTTTCGCTTGACAGATTAATAACTGCTACGTCAGAATCTGTCAATCTGTAATCCTTAGCGAATAATTATGATACTGGGAGATGTCATCAAAAGTGGTAAACCAATTTCTTTGTCGCCTATACATAAAAGATCTTAATTATATGTGGTACAAGTTTATACAGTTTGTCCAATCCGGGCGTACCTACAATAAGAGGGTAATGAACAGGGCCATACCCAATAAATGATCAGAAGCTCACAACATATGTCCATAACTTCAGGAATGTCAACATTAGCATGCTATCCACCTTTAGTCTTTATTAGGTTTTGCCTTTTACATTTTCTTTTCTCCGGTTTGGTTTGAGTTACCGTATTTTTTTTGCGTTAGACATCAACTTATAGATACCTACGTATAGTCAGCGTTACATGTAGATCATTAGTTTAGTAACTTCAAAATTGTTTAAATGTATTTAGCACTGATCATAATCTTTTATATTGGTTTCACTTCTTGATCATAATCCACCTTCTCAATAATTACCAAATTAATTTAAAAAAAAAGTTGGGCTAGGACGCGGAACGCTGAGAAGGTTCTATACTATTTATGTTTCAGCTAGCTACCTATTGTTAATACAACTTGTAGGCACAAAACAGTTAAGGCACTAAACCACAATAATGTCAAAACATAATATATTTCACTTCAAGGTTACTCGTTCATAATATAGCCATACCAAAATGTCTACCTACAACATTTTTTGTTTAGCAAATTCTTGGTATTTTATGAGATAGCTGTAATCAGCAGATATCGAAGGCAATGACTCAGGATCGGTTTTCCCAGCAAAAACCTGACAGAACATTCCAGAAGTTTATGTCGCAATTGTGATCGGATTTGAGTCGTCAGTTCTCAGTGACCATGATTCATATAACGGCATGGTGTTCAAATTTGCAACGTTTTACAATACGTAAATAGTAGCGTCAAAAATCTCGAATTAAGATTATTTTGGTCATTACTATACTTGTCACAAACATGCTCTGGCACAGAGGCTCTAATCTAGGCATGAAACATAATACAGCTCTCCAATAACTTTTTTTTTTATCTATAAGTTTTCTACTAGAAATAGTCAGAATTTCTAGAGATATTTAATTTTTAAATCACGGATTTTGTATTCTTAAAAGTGTTTTAAAATCCTGCAACCACACAACGAAACGTCAGAAATAATAATATATCGGCACAATACCAATGCATTTACCTCTTTTCTCCGTACCTTCTTTCAATATAGACAGTACCACATAATATATCTAAGGGTACTAGTACCTAGGCTAAACACAGGATATTGCATCGTAAGGAAAAACTTAAGTAATTTCCATACACGTTGAGAAACTTGTAAATAACCAGACACAACGTGCAAACTGGAAAAGCAATCTCAGAGCATCCTCTTGGACGCACCGCACGTTACTTGTTCATGGGTTTTTATACTAACCATGATATTTCTTCATCAGTCTATAACCACAAAGTTTACGGTCAAGAACAGGGTAATTTTTACAGCAGAATCTGGTAATAAAACTCCCAAGTGATATCAGGGACCTACTTTAGGTACTACGGTTCGTGCCTGAGTTTCAAATCAGTAGGTAAAAAATAATGAGCGGAGGTTGCGGGTTCGATTCCCACCTTGGGATAAATGTTTGTACAATCTAAAATATTTATTCCGGGTGTTCTGGGTATTTTATATGTATAATGAAAATATTTACTTGTGTAATGTAGATATTGTATTAAGTATGTCAGTCTTCTAGTACTCATAATCATAACACAAGCTCTGCGTAGCTTGAGGCTAGATGATGTTTTGTGGATTGTCCAGCATTATTTATTTATTTGGTGTTCATGTTTAGAACTTTGTTCTATTTAGGTACTGTTAATGAAAACCACAAACATTTTAAAACTTAGTTCGCCACTTAGCCAAGAACTTAGCCAAGTTCGAGTTCATTTTTTTTAATCAGGATATTTTTTTTATGACTGTGTCTTGAATATGTACTGCGATGGATATGAACTTGGATTAACCAAACTTTTATTAAGTATAGAAGTCACAAAAGCTTACAAACTTTTTGGTAAAAACTTAGTCAGTTTTTTTGCCGTTATATGCAGATATTTAATTGAGAGCATGACTAGGCAGAACAATATTATTAAAGCTTTAATTACGTGAGACGAGTCTATATTATCAAAACCTAGGTAATTATCTGCCTGCACCAACTTACAAAAATAAACGATGAGTTAGTTTAGACATAATAATTCATCGGTTTTACAATTTACAATATTTACAATTTATTTATTTATTTTATATACTTAACTAAGATTAAAACAATTAGTAAAATTGTATTCACAAACAGACATACGACTATACAGTATTTACAAAATGTACATTGTCATATAAAATACATAGAAACAGTTGAGCTATCTACATACCGTTGCAAACGATCTATAGATAGTTCAACTGATTAAAAATTAATAGATTAAAACTAAAATTACATTTATAATAATAAGCACTAATATGTATAAAAAAAATATTTATATTGAGATAATAATAATTAAAAATAATTAAGCTACCAATGAAATGCAATTGCAACAGCCATTAAAATGTTTCTCATCATAAGTTAACAATTTAATGAACGCAAGGGGAGTATGAGTGCGGGTTCGATCGATACCGACTACCGGGTCTAGTCTACCGGTAACAAGTCACAGGAAATACAAGTCTTGCAACATGAAATTGGAATAACAGTATTCTACAAGTCAAATAGGTTAAATCTAAACCTGTAAAATAAATTAAAAGACGTGTGGCACTCAGGGATTGCCACGGTAAAGCTATTGCATAGCATTTTTTGCTAGTTTACGCATGCGCAGAGTTAGGTTATTTTCGTTACGGAATTTCTGGATTCGGTCTCCACTCTCAAGGCTCCCGATAGAAGCTATGCTTAAAAACTATTTCGATAATCTGACAAAACGAGATTAAACTCTACCAATTTTTTATAAATTTAAATTGAGGACTACTTGTAGTACCTAAACGATGCTTAGTGACTAGACTTTGGATAACTATAAGTACTTCTTACTTAACCTGTTTAGTTCTCCTAAGCGCCAGACATTTTCAATGGCGTCTACATGCTCTCTCTTAATCATGTAAGTATTAGCAGCGTGGGCGCCAAAAAAAGTGCGCCACAGATCCGGGTCACGTGTGCTGCACGCTTCAATCTCGCGCCAAAATAACGGCTTTTATTTGTACACCATTTTGTTTTATTCTCTAATGTACAATTTAATTCTCAATTTTAGTTTAGTTCATTTATTAATCCAATAATGTAGTCAAATCAAATTGCCGTAGAGTAGAGAAAATTCACTTTCAAAAAATCTTTCAAATTTCTCTACCATAAAGTCTGGATCTCAAAATGATCTGTGTTTATCCACATTTTGTTATATTTAATAAGAAAATGATTAGTTCCGGGTGTTTTTGATTAGATTTCGACTGTTACACGTAGACACCGGCGCGGCGTGACTTGACGGATTCCTTAGCTACCTACCTCTGAGAAGAGTAGCGATACACGAACCAAATTATGAAGTGTTATTTGAATATCACTGAGTATTTTAAGGTTATTTATCTGATGGTATTCTTCGGTGAAACTAACCGAAGCAGTAGCTCTACCATGAGTTTTTACAATCTATACTCGCTAGCGTCTGTAGTTAAAAAAATGTATGAAGATGTATGATAGTTGGGTACAAAAATTCGTTATACTATTATTTACGTTACTACTGTAGTAAATTCAGGCGATTTTACTGTGACAACTCATGGTAGAGGTACTGGTAAAAAACTTGGAACAGCCGGATGGAACGAAGTTCCTTTATATTAATTAGTAGTTATTCCAATTTATTTTTTTCAAATAACCTGTAAACACTCAACAAAAATAATCGTCGCGACACCACACTGTTCATTGCGAAACTTGCGAGAGAGAGATAGGCAGAGAAACACGTGTCGTTACAACTTATGGTCTTAATTTTATCAGTCTAGCCCCCTTTCGCAACGCTATAAGGAACTTTGTTCCAATAATCGAAAAATACTCAGTGTTTTAAACAAAGTTGTGTCTTTTCTACCGCAAAGTAAAACACGATGATATTTGTAATCGGCAATACATGAACTTTTATGAGCTCATTGTCGTAAATGTAGTACTATGGGTCGATAAAACCGTTTGGACCTATGGTAATGTCGATCGTATGGAAGTGCGGAGTGCGGTTGAGGCCTTAGACAAGAGTGTGTACTTAAATATAACTTAAAAGTTAGCGTTTAGCGTTTGGATCCAAGCTCTTGTACAATACAAGTTTTTTATCTCAACATAAATATCGCTACTTCAGTCAGTTATATTTTTATTCTACTGGTCTTTTAAATAAAGTTCATTGCTTTATTCAGTCACAGTCACATATTTACCAGTAAAAAAGAGCATTTTAATCGTCTCAAACGTCAAAAATCAACCAAACTCATTAGTGTTCTGAAACAATGCTCAAGACAATCAGAGACAGATTTCTATGAAATAACAAAAAATCTATGACGTGAAGTGAGTTTCGATTTTTTGAACCTAGGAATTGATTTTAAAATGTATGAACACTCGTCAATGCTGTGGGTCGTAGATGGTTAAAAGCTAAGAACCGCGTGGAATGGAAAGAGGAGAAAGAGGCCTATAACCAGCTGTGGGTCAAGGCAGACTGATGATGATGATGATGAAGAACACTTGTCTAAGGCAACAGGCTAAGTGCCCTACACATAACCGGTTCCATCCGTGCTCCACGTGCAGATAGGATCGTCCATCTTCGTCTATTTTACCTTGTAACCGACCATTATTTACCGACCCTCCAACCCTTTACAACTCCATTTATCTGCTCACGTTCTTGAAGAAAAAATAATTTAAGAAGCTCAGACTACGCTGGGAGAGCTCTTCGATGTTATACAAATTCTACAATGAAACAAATAAATCTTTTTAGTGTTTTTATCCTTTCCTTACTGCTGTTTGAAACCGAAATGTACTTTTGCGGTGCTTGGCAACATGAGATACTGTTCTTTGAGTAGTAATAAAGGTTGCATGGAGATCGTTGTTAGTGATAATGCCGCTCATTGTATTATCTGTTTTTTTTCCTATTCTTAGGTATGTGTGTTACCAATGTATTGAAAGTGAAACATACATAGTTACAACGAAAAACTGATTTGTAAAGAATAAATAATAACTAAGTTCTTATTATTGAAATAATTTAGTTTATAACGGTGCAAAGATAAAATTAACTGAAATAAAATATAACTCGATTCGGTTTAACTAATTTGAAGTTTTTTTGATCATTAATAAGTTAGACAGATATAAAGGAATTTCATTATTCCGTTTGATGCAGATAGACGATGCATGAATATACCTCGATTATACATTAGGTAAGCCCGCGTCGGACCAAAAAGGATTTTATAACTTACACGCTCGGTTTCTTTATGATATTTTAATATTAAATTACTCATGCACTGGTACTGCTTTCGAGGGAGTCCTCAAGAGATACCTATCTTAACTTTTTAGTTATGTTTAGGTAAAAAGTTGAAAATAAAATCATTTTTCAAATACCATTGAATTTTATTTGAGTAAGTGGAACAAGTAAGAAAAAAAAATAGATTAACAAAAATGCTTTCCTACTTTTATTTTGCTATTAGTTTTTTCATGCTATAGGTATCTATATGAGCTTAGCAAGAAATAAAAGCCTTTTTTATTTTATTTATTTAAGTGGAACAAGTAGATCCACCTGATCTCGACGAGATCGTAAAGTTCTCAGTACCTAAGTCTAAAAAAGTTTTAACGTCATTTAAATCAAAAATAACCAAATATTTCATGGTTTTGCATACTTATATCCGTTCCACTACGTTGAGGATATACAAACAATCGCGTTTGCATATACATATCATTGTATCAGGTATGCAGAGCATGATGCGTCATTCCACAAAATAGTGTATCATTATTTTCAGATTTGTATGGTACGAGCCATGAGCTATTATAACTGTGAAGAGGCAACTATGGGAGGGTGTGAATTAAAAATCCGAATGAGAAGTAAAAAATATATAAAAACTAATTAAGTAAGTAGAAGTAAGATGTTATACCTACTGATAGCACAATGATTGTTAGAATATTGTTCAATATGATGTGTTACAAACTTGATCTTATAAATACTTAATAGGTTACTAGCGCTCATACACTGTATTATCTACTTATACTGTCGTAATACTAATCTAACTGTTAATTGTGTAAGTGCTAAATATTAAATAAATAAAAATAATAATAAAAAAAGCCTTTATTATTCCTTATAATTATTTACAAAAACTAGTATTAAAAAATAAAATCTATTTTTAAAAATTAAGGACCCCTTTCGGTATATGCCTCCTCCAAAAGTCTCCAATCTCTTCTGTACTAAATATTGTGGTATATATATTTAGCACACTATTTATGGTTGGCTGGTAAAAAATGCTTTAGCATTAAGTCCTCCTTTTGTATAGTTTTGCAATTAATAAATTATTTATTAAGTTTTCAAATTATATCATAGAACCTTAAAAAACAAAGCATTTAAAGTTATTCGAGTTGTAACATTTGTAACATTCCTAGATAATGAACTAGGTAGGTACTTATTGAAGGTACTTATTTAGGTACTGAAGCAAAAGCCACGACCTATGAGCTATGGAGTCGAAAAGGTGATACCGTGATAGAGCATCAAATCAACAACTCAATACGATATGCAGCTTGGGTAATAAATGCTGACGATCTATGCTTTATGAAACGATAAGGACAGGTTTAGGTGTCTACACACTGCTGCCGGTACGACACCGATACGATATCAGCGGAGAAAATAAACTCATGCATTTATCGATTTGACGGACCTTATGGCGCTTGAAAGGAGTCACAGCCCAGTTGGTAGTAGCTCTGCCTTCCATGCTGTGGGTCGTGGGTTTGATTCCCACTCAGAGCGAATGTTTGTGTGATGAACATAAATGTCTACGTGTTTCTATATATTCTATGTATGTATTTATGAATTGAAAAAAAATGTATTTCTGTATCATATATATCAACAACCTAGCTCCCATAAAAGCTTTGCTTAGTTTGGGACTGGAGCGATGTGTGAAATGTCCGTGAATATTTATTTATACTTATGGTACTTGCCGATGCTTACTTTGGTTCCCCCAAGCGGACCTGATATACCTATAAACCAAATCACTAGCTCCTTGTCTACAATGGATGCTAAGACCTCTGTACAGGTAACACATAATGTAATAAGTTGATTCAAGTAAAAAGATTATTAACTTATCAGCATATAACTAGATCAAAATACCAAGGGAGCTAACAGGGGAGTCAACCTATCGTGTGGACGTCGGAAACGGTAAATATGCAGTCACTCTTTCTTGGCTTCCTAAGTAGTCAATAAATACAGAGGAAGCTTAAATAAAGCTTGTGTAATGATAACTTATTATTTATCTGCCATAATACATCCCAAACTACTTTTACGATAAGTAAACGACATGGAGTACTTAGAACCAGCTTCAGTTTTTATAGCAATTAGGATATGTCGTGATCATGTGCGAAATATGATGACGTGCCTCTGACTACCTTTAGAAATCATTAAGGTTTTTGGTATTAAGAAATCTGTGACGATGTGTATCATGTTTTTTTTCATCATGACAAGACTGTTTACCGACTTTAAAAAAAAAGTAGTTGGTAAGTATATGTAAGTACAAGTACTTTTTCTTAAACTTAATCAAATAAAAAAAAAACAATACAGTATCATTTTATTGTTTTTTTTATAGTTTAAAAAGTTCAAGCTTGTTAGATCCCACGTTTGTAAATAAATAGCAAGTTTTGGAATTTTTGACGAAAAAAAAGAAAATCTCAAATACGCAAACTGTGAGTCACAAAAAAGTTCATGTTACAAGACTTACCTACAAGTTTTCTATAAGTCAGTAGTAAGTAAATTTTCAATTGTTGTAAAACGCAAATCAAAACAGCGACTTATTAATCTGTGCGCACGCGACACCCGCATCGTATGATTCAGTGGCACGTGGCGAACCTGCGGGTGGATTGGAAAAGTGTTATCACCCTTAATGTGGAGTAATGGAGTGTACATTACCGTACCCCCATCACTCTAGATTCACACGAAACCCCGTTGTATAACGGTGATTACTGTTGATAGGAAATATTGTGCTAATTGATGAGAAGAACGCGATTACTAAAACTAATCTATAGATAGAACCTCCTTGCTAAGCTAAGAACGAATGAACGATAGTCTTTTTTCTCTGAAATACATGGGCCTATTTCAGAAAAAAAAAGATCGTTAATTTGTTCAAAATTCAAATTCATATGAACATTGAATTGAAAATATTTAGGTACATTACATTGAAAGTATTTTATTCAACAATTTCGTCGATAAAGTGTTGATTGTCTGCGGTCAGCGACCCTTCGGCTTTCCTCGGTTCATTTCCAGCGACAACCGATTTGTTCTACCGTTGAATATTAGATTTTAAGCGCTTTTTACAGCTTTCGGTATCTCGTTTGTCGACCTCAGCGAATGGTAAATGTCTGCAATCAAAAATATAAAAGGTAAAACGTTTGCAGCGATATTTGTTGTATCATCGATATCGTATCAAGATTTAAAGAAGTTATGTCATCGAAAAGTTTTCATTTCATCTTATTTAAAGACATGACTCAAGTAGGGCTGGGCTTTGCTTTAAATTTAGACATTATAGTCCAGTCAAAATAGACATTCCAGTTTGCATTAATTCCCAACAAGCTGGATTTTTGTACAGGCCTTGAATACGTCATTACAAATGATATGTCAAAAGTCCCCATCGATCCCGCTTGTGCGTTGTTTTTTATTCGAGGTCAAAGGTCATAAATTTGCATTTTTTGCGTATATCTCTGAAACAACGAAAGCTATCGAAAAGTGGTTCAGGTAAAGTTTGTACATCGTGAAATTGTCTACAAAAATACGTCAACACTTTTCTTCTACAAAACATCGTTTTTGAGATAAAGTGACTTTAGACCGCAGGAAAATCGTCAAAGATGCTGCGTTTTTTTCATTGCAGCCGTTTTATCTGCTTCATTGCCACAGAACAAACAGTATTTCTCAGTATTTCGAATAAAAAACAACGCACAAGCGGGATCGTTGGGGACTTTTGACATATCATTTGTAATGACGTATTCAAGGCCTGCACAAAAATCCAGCTTGTTGGGAATTAATGCAAACTGAAGTCATAATTTTAGTCTATTTTGACTGGACTATTAGCTGCTTTTACTGTTTATTAATCAATATTCCTACTAAAAACAAGTCACGACCGATGTCTTGTCAGCTTAAACCTCTATCACATGCATTGGCCATGCTCTATGAAGTTGCTTTACTGAGCAACTTCACAAGCTTACAACTTATTGACCATTTAAATAAAGAGATATCTATAATTAAGAACATAGAACAGGCAACAGCATTGTTCGGTCGGTCGACTAATTCCCTACATTCCGAATAGATTAGGGCAGTTTTTCTAAAGTTTCGAAAACAAAAGAATGTCATTTTTCCCGCGCTCCATGACGGGAAACATCAAATTATGGATGCGTTCAGCAGCGACCAGCGGCCAGCGCAGCGGACCAGAACATGACGAATTACGTGCGCTCGAGAGCCGGTCCCGTAATTATTGTGGACAAGGCACTTTTTGCCTCTGACAAATAGTAAGAGCGTGGAATGAGACTGAGCTTTGTGTCGCTACCTACTAATGACACTCGTGGATAAGCGAGCTCTAATATTACTTGTACCCAGTACCATTTCTTTTGAGCCAGGAGTTGTTGTGATGCGTTCTCGCATCTCGCCTGGGATGGGACAACGACCTCCCTTATTTGTTACAATACTTGAGCCATAATATGAATCGAATGAACGTCAGTGATGGGCTCAAATTTCCTTGGCCAAGCCACGCCACAAGACGGCTTGGCTGACACGCGAGCCTCATTTTGATGGATATAAAATTATTTATGGTTGGTTAAAAGATGTGAATAAAATACCTGGGCATCTACAAATTACACAGGTTTCTTCAGTTGAACGTGCCGAATGAAGTTATTTTGGGACGATAATAGCTAGGTAAATAACCTAGAGATTGGTCAGGTAGAGCTACATAAGTGGTGCCTATCATATTTTTTACACGCTCCATCCGCTAATTTTGAGACTTGATACATATTCCCGAAAACCGTTTTTGCAGAAAAACTCTTGACACCTGGGAGAATTCGTTAGTGACGATACATTTTCGTGGAATCTTGGCGAATGCAATATGAGACGCCTCCTTGGTGGTCGCAGAGTGGCTTAACCTTCACTCAAAATTAATTTGGTTAAAGCACTGATCTTGTCCGTGTTCTACGCCAAGAGGATCACGTGATCACGTCCCTTCTGTGAAAACCAAACCTGTATTCTTGTATAGCGTGAGGCTTGTTACTATGCAGATAGTCCATTAGTTTATGTTCAAAATAAAGGCATTATAAATGCAATAAAATATAGCATAAACAAAAGACTGAAAGCTGAACACTAGCATCTAGATCGGAACTATTATTGCAGTGAAGTGTTAGCTTTCAAACAACTTAATAAAGCCTCAATCGATTACGTTACAATGTAAGCATGGAGTATGCGATCGAGGTGATCATGAGGTGCTAAGATTGATGAATAGAAAACCTTGATGATTTCAAAGCTCGAGACTCGAGTGTGAGTTGATTCTACAAAATCTGGTTTACTGTTCGGATTATTTATAAAACGCTATAGGTATACTGCCGTGGCAACAAGCTTTAAGTAGGTACCTATATATTTCTTGTTTCAGATTATGTGAAGTCTTACAAATTATTTTTAGCATATTATTAATAGTAGAGGTACTTACCTAAATGTATAGGTTTTGGAGTCAACCAAACTAGAATGAAATTCTTTAGTTTATTGATTGAACTTTTAGAATTTGGACCAATATTTTTCTCGCACTCCGGTAAAGACTGTGAGTAGGTATAGTAGGTATCTACTGAGTATACAATCGAAAGTTTACAAAAACCCATTTGGTTTTCAAAGTAGATAAACATGAGATTTATAGAATAGTAGGTATAGGTACTCTGTCTATCTTATAAAAGTTAGCGCAGACTTGATGTAAGTATAAGTACGTACCATGTCAACGCTAACTTTTTATAAGATAAGGAGTCTATATCTAGGTACAATTGAAAGGAACTGCAGACGAATCGTAAATGGTCCGTTTATGGTTATTCTCTCATTATCCAGATATTTGCAGTTCTCAGAGTTTCATTAGACATCCCGTTCGAGTTCAGGTAGAAATTGGTTTATCTGGAACCATAGCCTGCGGCTCACCACGATGCGAAAGTTGCTAGGTGGGTCTTGCGCAGGCGCGGGCTAAACATACCGAGGTTGAACCTAACTCGGGTTATCACGACTTGAGTTATCATCAACTTACGGCCGGTTTCTCGAACGATGATCAACGAAAAAATCAAACAATTACTTACTATGTGTCAAACTCGGATCAATCGTGATTTGGGTTTCCAGAAACCGGCCGTTAGTTTATGAATAGTGTAGTATTACACTTGTAATAAGAACTTCATAAAAATGATACATCTGATTAGCTACTAAATATTGCTAAGCTATATTTAGCTCTACATGTAGTTGGGGTAAAAAATCTGGGAAAACCCCAGAGTTGACTAATTACCTACCTTAGATTAAAAAATACCTAGGAACCGACCCCAGTAATTATGTAAGTAATTTTATTTAATTCCGGTTTTCTAAACAGCTATGAAAGAAGTAGGTACACAGCTTTTAAACGTAGGTAGGTAAATTGGACGTCCGTGAAATGTTTCTAAATAAGTTTTAAGTCTGAAAACTCTATCGAAAACGGACCCGCCACCGTTTGTTTAACGACAAGAAACTGTCCATTCAAAAAGCAAATAAAAAAGTAGGTACTATGTGATAAATGATCACGTTTCTAGTTCACCAAAATAATTTTCCATTTGATCGCGTGGTTATTTTTTTTAAAAAACTATTTTTAACTTGATTCAATGCAACCACCGTTAAATTGAAACGGCGATTAGTACTGACTTCTTGCTTTCCATTGGAACAAAAGCTTTACACTCTGCTAAACAAAATAGTTCATGCATTTTGCGTACGCCATAATTACCGACAACCTATTGTTGTGTACAATGCTGGGTTATTTATTAATTCAATTTCACAATATGTTGGAAACAATGTGCAATCTCATGTTCCTATAACTGTATTCACGGTGCCTTCGTACCTACACTACAGTTGGTAGGCTGGCACGTCCGTGATTACAAAATAATTATCGGTTAAAAGAAGTATCTGTGCAGTCATATTATAGTATCATTTGCTAGACAACTTAAAAAGATGAAGCAGTTCTCCGTATCTGAAGTGTATTTAAGTACCTACGACGCGGCGTATCATTTACGATTCTGTCATTTACAGGTGGAAACATCGACCTCCCGACATAGCCTGAAACATAGCCATCATTCTAAAGGTCTACCATGGTCTACACAAATTTAATAGCAGCTGAGTAGTTTGTAGTAAGTAAATTTATAAATTTACTAGCAAGCACACTATCAGCAATACCGTAATACCCCATATAATTTTAAGATCCTATCCATACTAGGTTGTCTGGTAGAGATTGCTGTTTAGCGATAAGGACGCCTTGTGTGTCAAGTTATTGTTATTTTTCTATTAATTTTCTTTCTAGATTTACCAGTGCCTAAAAGATCGAAAGATATCGATTCCTACAACAAACTGCATCGATACTACGAGTATTGTGGTTGTTCGCACAGAATAGTAATAGTTGTGTATTGTGAAACCGGAGAAAGCGACGCGACGTAGCACAATACCCTCGTGTAGATGCGCCAGATATGGCAAGAACTTTGAACTTTGCTCGGTCGGAGCTGCTTATTCCGATTCTAACTGTGCCTGCCTTTAAAAATAAACACTGTACAGACTCTAGTTGTTGTCTCTTAAGTTGGTCACATGATATGATGTCCTTTTATTTATAGGTACATACAACATTTGATCTTACGAAGGAGTAGGTATCTTGAGGTCTTTAAGCAGTTGAACTAGATCTATTAGGTCGATAGGAATGGTATGCACTATGCAGATAGCTCAACAGTGGGTTTTGTCAATGTATTTGAGTTGCAATTTTCATTGTAATATTGTTTTTTAAGCAAATAGATCAATTGATGCTAGTTTGGTACCCCTACACCTGACTATAAAATTAAACTTACCTATTATATAATAAAAAAATATCAGTTTTTGCTTTTCAACCGGTATGAACCATCGCGCCACAAGGCCGTCATCACCAATGAATTTATGTTACTTACATAAATTAATTTATTGCTACATGTTGTCTGTATAGGTCTTGTTTTAAAATATTATCAGAACAATCGTTAGGGCATTAAAATATTGTTTGTCTTTAAGATTTGGTACATCAAAAATATTCAAGGAAAAAGCCATGGTGATATTCCATAGAAGAGAATGCCAACCGGGGTGAACGACTGCGCGTTGTGACCGCACCATTACCGCTCAACCGCAGCACCGCCCCGCTTGCATTGCTGCATTGCAGCACTAGTGCATCGCCTCATATTTTCTTTTCACCTTCTATCTTTAGCACTTTGTTGATGGCGAAAATAAGTCTAGTCTTTTGCTTTTCGTGGCCACAGTTTTCCCGCTATCATCACGATATCGTTGCTCCTTCTTTGGTGCGGACGCCCTTACTTGTGCTTTTCTTCCCGAATGTACCAGTTGGTAACCGCTTAGGCCCATCGGTTTGGGTCTAATCTTTGTAGATGTCCCGCCCAGGATATAATTGTAGTGAGGATATAATATATGTATAAATAAATGTATTCAACGAAGACGTAGGTATCCGGTAGCGTATCCGACATAAACTGCGTGCTTTTTGCCTTGAAAAATCAGGAAGCTGAGGGACCCTAGTAAAATATATAAGGATAAAATAATAGACTGAGATGCTGTGCAATATTTAATTGACTAACAATTCATAAAATTACAAATTGACGAACATTTACATTTTGGTTAAATTATTTACTGTACAATATACTTTTTATGTATTTATCTATCACGTATCCGTAAGCTTATTTGCTTATTGTAATGAAGTACCACATTCTAATTAAATATAAGTGAAAAGTAAAACCCCCTCTATTGTTACGATGGTGGTCAAAGGATGGACCAAAATCGTTCCATAGTAAGGCGCATGTACAACAGCGAACTTCTACCGGCTGATACTAGAAAAATAATGTAATATAAGATTAAAATCATTAAAATAATTACTAAATAATAACGGTCTATCTTATAAAAAGTTAGCGCAGACTTGATGTATTGATTACCATACGTAATGATGACATAAAGTCAACGCTAACTTTTTATAAGATAGGGGGTAATAGTTTTAGATAAAATTATAACAAAGATTACAATAATAATTCTAGTTTTATAATAAATCCGGAATGCACACACAGTAATAATAAAGGAACTATAGGTAGTACAATATAAGCAGTCATTTGTAAGTAGGATTAAATCATAACCTACTTTCATAAGAAAACGCATTTTTATTTCTTGGGATAAAAAAACAATGTTCTTATAATGCTGACTGAACTTTACATTGATATTGTAGTGCCCCAACGGGTTCATGGCTCTAATCTTAATTTAAGTCCTATAAGTAATTGTAACCAACATGATACATTAAATAAATCTATCAATGTAGCAGTAAGGTGTAAAGTACTGTCAGCATTATAAAAACCTAGTTTTTTTAAGATTGAAATTGATTTGACTACTTTTGTTATTTGCATGTTCGGGTTAAATCTTAATTGAATTTCAAAGCAATTTCACCTTTCTGACTTACTTTGTACACTTTTAGTTTTTATGACAATGAGATAGTATGACGTCATTGTAAATCCAATATGGCTGACTGCTCAAGATGGCGGACTAGTTATTTTTTGTTTACACCCATAATATAGATATTAAAAAATATATGTAAATTAAATAACTCTACTCTTAAACCAATCAGATCTTTAAGTAAAAATTGTTATTTTTCTTTTGGCTGCCATATGTCAGAGCCTTTTCTATTCTTAGATTAAAACGAGCTATGTAAATGGCAACACATTGAACAGATTAAGTTATCGATCTAAGTTTCATTGTTATTTGCTTATTTCATTGTCACAATAAATCAATAGATAGTATTTGTTAAAAACATGTCTACGACTATGATCAATGTCTATGATCTAGGGATGAGCATAAATAAATGTGAAAATCGTTAAAGTAACCGTAACGCAGCGTATTCGATTCACATTGCGTGTCAAACGTCTGCTGATAGCCGAACGTTGCAGTGTCGTCGAGCAGTGTTAATCGACCTCGGCCCCGATTGTGATAAATTGTAAACAGTTCATCGAAGCAGCAACTAAGGTTCACCAACGCACGTATTTTCGCATTGCGATAAGCGTGTAGCCAAACACGTTTTACATTCGAACGTTAGTGAGCCGAAGATTGTGACATAACCGCTGTGACACGAAAGGAAAAAAGATGATATCGTTTACAGCGATACGAAGTTGCACACGCTACGTACAAGTTACGTTGGTGAACCTTAGCTGCTTCTTATACGAACGTTACAATTTAGCACGATCGGGACCCTCAGTTCGTTTACAAACCAATCTATAATGTTTGTATTACAATTAAAAATGTACTTATATTGTAATAAATTATTTACATTCAAATTACGACTATTGGTGTTTTATTCGGCACCTTACACGCTAAGAACATTATCAAAATACGTTTCAAGAAACCCATTACATATTTACAATTTTAGGTATTATTTTAAGTGCTCTATAAGGCGATTAAAGCTTCATAAATTCAGCAGCAATATTATAGCCATAATTTATATTTATTTTTTATTATATTATTATAATAAGAACTAAATATTTTTAACATTAAATACGTAACATAATAACTTAGCACATGTACTAGAAATAAGAATGGTATCTAAATTATAATAAATATTGATAATAGTTTTAAAAACATAATATAAATTTACATTTTATATTTTTCTTGGGATATTTATTACTTTAAACCCACAGACATTTAAAACACACGTTTAGAGCACCTTTTTCTAAAAAAAATAAAAGCCCGATATTTTTACTGCACCATTGCCCTCTAAATAGAATGTCAAAGATGTTAATGTGGAGTTTAAAAAATAAAAATAAATAACCGATAAGTAGACAACTAATATAATAAATACTTACCCAACGATTAAATCAATAAATAAATAAATAATGCTGGACAATCCACACAACATCATCTAGCCCCAAGCTAAGCAGAGCTTGTGTTATGGGTACTAGAAGACTGACATACTTAATACAATATATTATTACAAAGATAGATATTTTTTATTATACATATAATACCCAGAACACCCAGAATAAATATTTGCAGAACATACAAACATTTATCCCAAGGCGGGAATCGAACCCGCAACCTTCCACGTCGCAGGCGGACCATCGCCCACCGCGCCACATCGGTCGTCAACGATTAATCATTTACACCCATTTTATTTACCGATTTTAATTGCAATGATACTTTATTTTACCCAAATGTTTGGACAGTAGCTCTTAGGCTATCTATATTCATGGAGGCTTTCTCGGGTCCATAGTATTGTTTCGCAAAGTCTCCGTTACCGACTACTCTTTTTACATATTTGATTAACAATGAGATGTAGATTCTATATGAAGTAGGCTATAGGTTGACAGAGAAGAGTTTAATTTACTTTCACTTTTATCTTGTTTTTTTGCTTTATCACATATATATCTTGCTGGAACATTATTTATATAGCTTAAGGACCTCCTTAAGCTATATAATATATATATATATATTAGCACCCACCTGGGTGTTGGTCGCTACGACACAGTTTTCACGAACTACTGTTATCATCGTACCTCATTTGTTCTTGCCACACTGTAACTGTTCCGAAATAAATGTTTTTGTATTTTTGTATTTTAGATACAATTCACCTACATTTTAAGACATCCATGTTTTTATACATTATACGGTAGTATCTTACCTATAGAATGATATAGGTTAATCTGATGTTATGTGGAATCTTTCTCCGGTCCATAGTATTGGTTAGCGACATCATACAATTCCCTTCGCAATTGCTGCGCTTGAGATCTGAACTGTTGTTCTCTTTCGCGAATTGTTTTGTACTGCTCTTCGCGTTCTTCCGTGTCTTGTTTTATCAGCCAGCGTAGGTAGAGCTCTGAAATATATAATATCTAGTTAGAACTTTATTTACGAGCTGATTCGAAATATATTTTAATAAACTTAAGAGGAAATAAGATTCTTATGAACCTATGAGAGGTAAACTAGATGCTCACAGATCAGTTGGACTGATATTAGTCTGCCTTCCATGCTATCATGTATCGTTCGATCCTTACAATGAACGAAAATTATAGACATAGGTCGTGGCACTATGCAGAACGTAGCCTAAGTATCATATGATTTCATTCTCAAAAAGTGACATTGAACTTGCAAATTTTAACCGATTTTAATAATTCATCCACCAATAGAAAGCCACATTATTACTGAGTGTCATAGGTTATATAAAAAACAGAAAAATAAAAAGGCTTTTACGTGGTAGTCCGTTTTGCAAAGTGAATCGGAGAAAAAAACGGTTGAATTATGCCCAACGAAGTGGGCACGGGTCAGCTAGTATACAAATATAAATATCGGCTATTAACAAGACTGTCTCAAAACTTGTGGATTCTCACATTTCGGCAACCCAATCAAACAAAACGGCTCAAATCTTTTTTTTAATTAGATATTTTTACATACCTTCCCATATAACGTAGCTCATAGGCGCCACAGACGGCCAGATGACAGTAGGTGTGGGTTCATAGAGCGGGTTGATGTATGCACTCAGTTCATCGGGCTGGTTCAACCACGACCAGAGACTGGTGGTCTGTGTGTAGACGCCGCGAGATTCGCGCTCTTGCTCGCAATCGCCTATAAATGTGCCTGGAATAAACAATTAGTAGAATTAAGTGCTGGGATTAGAGTTGATATTTGTTGAAACTGAGTAGCGAGTTGTGTATATACTTTGAAGTAGTAATAAGTATGTAATCTAAAATAAGAAGTTCAAATAATTTGTATGTCAATATGCCTTTATTTTCTTTACACAATGACGTCAATCATTTCGAATTGTGGCGCCAACCTAATATGTATTACTTAGGTATACTTACATTCGTTTCAGATTTAGTGATTGGGGCAAAAACAAAAGCAATAAATTTTTGATTTAAATTTTTTGTGGCAGGTTAAATTTTTTCCTGTTTTTTTAATATAATTAATTTAATCAGCTAACACACTGAACTGCTGCAGATGAAAGCTGTCAAAACGAAGTAGACGAAGAAGAAGACAAATTTTGAAACAAAGACTATGGGCCGGTTTCTGGAAACCCAAATCACGATTGATCCGAGGTTGACACATAATAATTATTTGATTTTTTCGTTGATCATCGTTCGCGAAACCGGCCGTAATTGTTCTAACTTTTTTACTTACCAAACTGACTAGCATATGAATGTTCGAACAGCACAATCAGCAACGCCTGTCGGTACTGAAAGCTGCAGGGAAACTGCTCCAAGAACTGCCTGACGCAGTCCAGGAACAGGAGGAAGGTGGGTGCACTCCGCGCATGCGCGCCGTACGGCCCGCAGCGGTGTCGCGAACTGAACGGATGACCTGCTTGCAGCCATTCACGCTCTATCAGCGCCTGGAGACTGGAAAGTTAGTTACAGCTTATTATTAAACATCGGCTATAATCTAAACTAATATTATAAAGAGGAAAGATTTGATTGTTTGTTTGTTTGCATCGAATAGGCTCTGAAACTACTGGACCGATTTCAAAAATTCTTTCACTGTTGTGAAGCTACATTATCTGCGCGGAACATTAATGGTTTAAGATCTTTATTAATTCTCTCAAGATTACAAAATCACTTACGAGAACTAAACTAGTATGCTAAGGTAAAATGTAGTTCGTAACGAACAAAAGCAGAATAGATAGGCTATATTTTAATAATATTTTTTATATAGGCTATCCGTGCGAAGCCGGGGCGTACAACTAGTATGTATATAAATATCATGCCAATATATATGGTCTGGGTGGGAATCTAACCCACAACCCACAGCATGGAAGGCAGAGCTACTACCAAATGAGCTGTGACGCCTGCCATGAGTTATATCACACAGTTTTGTGATAGCAAACATTGATTTTAGTCCTGTGTCTTATTAATATGTTCTTCTATAAAAATGTAGTGTTCATTTTCGAAAAGAAACTTAATTTTCTTTTTTGATAGCGCTACTATTTGGAAATTAACGTGTCGGTCAAATCATTGAGCTTACCCTCTAATAGTTCTGCAGTCCGGGTTAAGTATGATCTGCACTAAAGAACACACTAATAGCGTTGCGTCTTCGCCTCTTGTACCATGCAGAAGTACTGGTTCAGCTTTCTGAAAAAAAATTATAAAACATTAAAAGTGTCTGAAACTGAATAACATATTCTAGCAAATACAACTTGGTCTAGATTTTGTTATACAATTAGAATTCTAACTACAAAGTCATTTTTTTTTTATGTAATTGTATGTATTATACACAAATACTTAGACAATTTTGTTAACCGAGTTTGATGATTATTTTTGTTTAATGAAGGTGTTTTCATATAAACTTCATTTAGATCTGACGTTTTTGAGTCTTTCGGCCGGTTTCTTGAAACCCAAATCACGATTGATCCGAGTTTGACACATAGTAATTATTTGATTATTTCGTTGATCATCGTTCGAGAAACCGGCCGTTTGTGTTTTTAATTTATGTTGTTGATGACAGTTAAAGACAGTTTTGTTGATTTTAATAATAACTCTTGCTAACCTGATGAATATGTTGTGCGACGATGCAGGCAGTGTGCAGCGCATTCCTAACATTCTCCGGCCAGCCGCAAGACTCGAGCTTTGATATCCATTTGTCACTGGAAATTTCTCGATCATTGCATGCTGAAATAGAGACAATTATATTCAATCTTATCAATAAATATTGCACATTTTTTCATAATCTTGTATCCTATTTTTGTTTATAGAACCTAGTGTCTAGAAAAACCAGCCTAAGTTAGGTTTTTCTAGAAGTAACTACTAGGTACAAATTTAATGTAAAGATATATATATTTTTTTATGTAAGAAATATACTGAAACTACAAGGGGGTGATCACGAATAAATGTGACAATCGTAAACGTATCGAATCAGTTACGTATTTGACATACACTGCGCGTCAACATCAAGTTTACCTACTTGTGCACTTTACAAAGTTAACGCGCAGTGTGTTTTAAATACGTTACGTTTACGATTGTCACATTTATTCGCGCTCCCCTAGACCGACTCTAATTCTTCACTTTTAGGGAGCTACACTTGTATTAAGTTAAGCTATATTCAGTTTATATTTTTTATACTGGCTAACCATGCGAAATCGGGAAAGTATATAAATAGACGACCGATGTGGCGCGGCGGGCGAAGGTCCGCCTACGACGCGGAGGTTGGGGGTTCGATTCCCACCTTGGAATAAATGGTTGTTCGATCTGCAAATATTTATTCCGGGTGTTCTGGGTATTTCAAAAATGTATAATAAAAAATATCTATCTATGTAATGTATTGTATTAAGTATGTCAGTCTTCTAGTACCCATAACACAAGCTCTGCTTAGCTTGGGGCTAGATGATGTTGTTTGGATTGTCCAGCATTATTTATTTATTTATATTACCTTCAATGAGTTTAGAATAGCTATCAAGAAGCTGCTGTTGATTGTCCACTTCGTCCATAGATCTGTTGTATATCTTCCATTGAGAATAGTTCGAATTTGACTCTGTTCCTCCTCCTGTAACAATGGCATAATACAAATTATCACAATTTTTATTCAATGATTTTTTAAGTGCTATCTATATTTATTTTTCTGTAGGCTAAGTAGGCCGTAGCGATATTATAGCCACAAAAAGAAAATTAAATTTATTTTGCGAACTATGTAATGGGAAAATAATATATCATTTGCGAATTGAATTTGGGAAATATAACTATTTTTGGTTTATACTTCAAAATATATAAATAAACATTTAAACATTAGATTATCATTTTATTTATTGGTAATTTGATATAATTACATGTCACAAATTATCATTTAGCCTCCTCGTGGCGCACATCGGTAACAGCTAGACACGGCAAAGCAGTGTCTAGCCTGGCTAATCTTTCCAACACGATGCTACAACAAAGTACAGTTGTAGCATCGACACGACAGAAGAAATTTTAATTAATGAAGTAAATTAAAAGTGAATTAAGACTGCTTAAATATTAGCAGTCTTTATTCGCTTTTAAGAATAATAATCAGGTCCTTTAGTAGCTATTCAAAACGAACTAAACTAAAATTTTCAAAGAAGCGAATGTTTGCGTAGTTTCAAACATTCATCAAAAAAATATTACCTTTGTTTTGCTGTTGCGATATAGAATTAGAGCTTCTCAAGTCATAAATGACTCCTTTAGTGCCGGCTGCAACCACTGCGTTGAGTATTGCCTCGTCAGGTCTACATCGACGATGCTTTGGGCCATACAAAGGCTGTCCAGCTCGCATCAACACAGCCTAGAATAGTCAGCTACTTTAGTATTTTGAATTGCTGATTTTAATGTCACAAATATCTTGTCTAGTATTAGACGACCGATGTGGCGCGGTGGGCGAAGGTCCGCCTGCGACACGGAAGATTGCGGGTTCGATTCCCGCCTCGGGATAAATGTTTGTACGATCTGCAAGTATTTATTCCGGGTGTTCTGGGTATGTATAATAAAAATATCTATCTATGTAATATATTGTATGATGAAGTATGTCAGTCTTCTAGTACCCATAATACAAGCTCTGCTTAGCTTGGGGCTAGATGATGTTGTGTGGATTGTACAGCATTATTTATTTATTTTATTTATTAGTTATTATGGTACAATAGTTTCACACCTTTTGGTGGCTGTTGATAGTGTGCTATTTTATATGTATGTATAGATAGTGAATACGGGGGATGCTAGAACAATGCTGCCACCAACCCAGGGCCCTTCTCTGTTACTTTAAGGAGTTGGGCTGGCTGGGGTGAGGTTAGCAGGGGCACAATGCACAATACACCCCATTGCGGGACGTCAGTGCAGATCTCATTCCCCCACTTAGAATTAGAATAAGATAGTGTCAATAAACAATTTTTACCCCATTAGTATGTCTATACGACAGCACAGGAAATCTGCCACCTTGTCTGAACGTAGCTGCAGCAGCGAGGGTGTCATTGTCTATACTTTTGGGCACCACCACAGCTTTGCCATAGCTGTGGCAGATGTTGAAGCCTTGATTCACCCGGGATACTCTCCATTCCTCAGTGGCTAGCACTTTTGTGTATTCAACCTCTATGCTGAAAGTTAATTGGTATTTGGAATTTAAAATACATCACAATGAGTTTTTTTGACCAATCTTCATTGTATAGTAACCCCCTATCTTATAAAAAGTTAGCGTTGACATTATATCACCATTAAGTATGGTAATCAAGACATCAAGTCTGCGCTAACATTTTATAAGATAGACCGAAAATATATAGTATAGTCTTCTACCAATTTAAACTTGTCTATTGTACCATAAAAGCTTTACTTTTAAATACTATACACAAAAATTGATGATCAGACACTGCTTTGTTGCAAAAATTATAAATTTGTATTTATTTAGCAGCATTTAAAGCACATAGCTAGGTATTTACCTATAAAGTCCGTACCCATCTTCCACTATAGGGTGCATGTGTCTATAGAAGAATGGATAGAACAGACCTGGATCCTGTAAACTTGATAAACTCTCTAGTGTTTGAGCTACTAGATTCAGTTCCGTTATGCTGGCAATGTCTAACTGGAATATCCGGAGGTCTTTACATTTCAGAACTAGGGAGCCTCCTTGAGTAACGCCGCCACTTGGTTTATTTTCTTTCTTTTCTATGCTATCAATGTTTTTGTGTAGAAGCTGTAAATAATAATCAAAGTACATCATTTTATTGCTCATTAATAAATTAATTACAAAGCCACCGAAGGGTTATCTGTCTTTTAATGGCTTTGATAACCCACAAGCAAACAGGTACCTACTCACCCACAGTTCGTGAACACCCTCTTTTCGAGAACTTAAAATTAGATGATGTCCAGTGATGCAGACAGTTCCATCTATATTATCTTGGTGTGGATACTTCAAAATCACTCCGTCTAATTTATTTATTAGAATAAGCTCAATAAATTCCATAGTAGAAGGGCACCTCGTTGTATAAATACTGAAATATGAAAGACACCACGAGAATATAAAAATTAGGTATTATAAAACTGCTATTTGTATTGAATTTTTTGTCTTGGATAACCTGCTTATTGACTTGACATAACTGCTATTGTCAATCAATGACAGTAATATGAATTTAAAAAAACCGGTGACTTCCGAAGTTAAGTTTTGTTGAAATCAAGGCATTGACACATGTCAAACCGCTTGTTGCTATGTTCGCTTAGAATGAGGGCTTCATGAAAGATAAAGAAAGCGCTAGAATAAAATGCCTAGTAAGAACAAGATGGAATGAGTCGTCTCGATAGAGAAATCGGTCAATAAACTAAAGAAAGAGATGGTTGTATGACTCTCGCTCTTTTAACACGCCATCTGTCGTGAGATTTCATCAAATTTTAATTTGGTTGCTGTTGCTTGCCTGCGATGGCGATGTGTGAATTTTTTAATTCATTTATTTTAGATCCTTGTGATAAAACAATCAAAAACTAAATAGAAAAGTTGCAAAACTGTTGCTCAGTTTCGAAGCAAGTCATATAAGAAGTTTGGTGACGTGCCGTTCCGTGCGTAAAATAAAACGTGTGGTGAGTCCGTTTAGTATGTATTTTTGTAGTTGTATGAATTGTAAGGAAGTAGGTAAGTGTTTGTTGGTGCTCAGGCTCGCTCTGCTTGGGCAATGACCGGTTTTTTTTAGTACTAGGTAATGTTAGCGGATAACGTGAGTCTCCCTTTTGTCACTGAGACCACATTTTCTTACATCACTATTAGGTCAGGCTAAAAATATCAAGTTTGTATTACCACAGGTGATGGAGGAGAATTCAGATGCACACATGGAGACAGACGTGTC
Source organism: Ecliptopera silaceata (assembly GCA_932527185.1). Taxonomy (NCBI): domain Eukaryota; kingdom Metazoa; phylum Arthropoda; class Insecta; order Lepidoptera; family Geometridae; genus Ecliptopera; species Ecliptopera silaceata. Next base: position 4,172,933 of record OW052193.1, on the reverse strand, counting down.
CTCCACCACCGATGATGTTGTGGACACCCAGGAGGTTACTGGTTCCAATGGCCAAGTGGAGATGACCATTACCGTTGAGAAAATTGATGAAGGAAAAGCAACTTCTAACACTGAGAATGATGACCAGAAAGAGGTTTGCAACAATGTTTCTAGTGATTCAACATCTGGAGTAAAATCTCCACCAAAAACCCCACCAGAAAATACCTGTAAAACACCTGATAAAAGTACTGAAGTCACTAAACCAAGCAATAAGTCACCTATCAAGACTGATACCCCTCAAAAGGTGACCACCATCATTTCTCCTGTGAAAGTTTCTACACAGGTGTCTTCAATTGATCTAAAGGCTGAATCTGCTGACTCCTCCACCAAAATTACATCAGTGACACCAAGTAAGGGTGCTAACTGTTCTAAAGAAGATAAATCTGATAAAAACCATGATGATAGAAAGACTACAGCTGTAGCAAAAGTGAAACAAATCTTTTTTGTTAAAACATCTCCTATTAAAGACAAGAGTCCTGTTACAACCCCTTCAAAAACCTCTGAAGGGCAGAAATTCAATACACTTTTTAAATCAACTTCAATTGATAGCCTAGTTGAAAAAAGCCCTGTCAAGAAAACAGATGAGTTAAAAAGAAAAAATCTTGACAATGTAAACAGCAACAAGTCTCCTATCAAATCTCCTCCCATCAAATTAGTAAGAAAACAACTGAACAAAGAATTAAAGTCACATGACTCTACTGTCAAAGAAACAAAGGAGCATGGCACACCAATCAAAGATCAGATATCAATATCTCAAGATAAAACCAAACCATCAACTAGTAAACAAGAAACTTCTCCACAATCTAATATTTTGAATGGTGAAACCACTAGTCTTAAACCAAGTCAAAAAGAAATACCACCAGAACCAAGTCTTCCCTCCACTGATATTCCAATGGAGGTCATTGAGGCGGAAGCTTCAAATGATTCTCAACTCTCAACTGCTTCTGAGAGAGAACACAATAAAAGCATCAGCCGAGAGTTAAAGTCTCTAATAAACTCGGCAAAGGAGTCTAAGATTATCAACGAGTGCACCCAACTCACTAGCAAAACTAGGAAATCTAGGACTTTAGATACCAGTCTTAATGTGTCCGTAGAAGGTGAAATAATTAAAGGCGACAGAAGGGACTCACAAGCTAGTGAAACTGATAAGCCTCTATTAAAAAGGTCAATGAGATCACAGAATCCAGAGTTTGTGACTAAATGCAAGCAGTTTTTGAGTTCAGTAACATCTAAGGTTTTAAAAGATTCTGATGATACTCAAACAGATAGTGAAACAGAAGATAAAAAACAAAAGCAAAAATCTGACCCTCAAATAGAAATATCCAATGCTTCAGAGAGTTCCCCTAAAAAGAAAAAAGTTGAGGAAACTGTAAGTATTCTACTATTTAGTATTTACTATGTTTTGTATTCATGTAATTACAAAAGAAAAAAATATTACATATTCTATCAACAATCTAGTTCCCATAGTAGGTACAAGCTTTGCTTAATTTGGTACAAGAGTGTAATGTCTACTTAAAATCATCCAAAAAAAATCATAAGTATTTATACAGATTTATTTAAAAAGTTTCAAACTGTTTGGTAGTAATTTTCTTTTGTGGTTACAAATGTGGTTACAAAATGGCCGCCAATGTCTTTACTTTGCCTGTCAAATTCAATTCATAAAAGTATAAAATGTTTGTATACCAGGTGGTGGATAAAAGCAAGTCAGGAAAGCTACGTTCAGATTCATTCTGCTGGAGATGTCACTGGCAATTGGAAGCGGAGCCAACTGAGAAACAACCAGTTCATCCACCAATGCACTGTACAGTCTGTGTGCGATCATATCATTCTAAATGTATGACAGTTGTGGAACGGAGGATATCTCCTGAGAAGAACTGGGTTTGCCCGGATTGCTTGCAGATTTTGCATGCTGAAAGTTCTGAAACAAGGTAAAACTAAAAAGTCAAAAAATACTTAATTCAATAAAATCACAAGGATCATTTAGAATCGTCTTTCATAATAGGTGATTGTAGCTGCCATTTCCACGCGACCAGAGCCTAGAAGAACGGGCAAGAAACTTACGGCCTTTTCTACCGTTTTTTATATGGTCCTTCTTACAAAGAATTACAATTAAATTAAATACTGAAGTTCCAGTGTGGTCCACAACTATAATATAATAAACATAGGCTATAGATAGATATTGCAGTGTTTTATTTATTTGCTGATCACTATAATGTTTCTTTTCAGATCACCTGCAATGAAGAAAATATCACTAGGAATGCTCTGTGACCTGTTGAAATTTGCGCTGGGAAGAATGGAGATACTGAATGGGGTAACTATTTATTTATTGATTTTTATAATCTTTATAATAGCCATCAATAGGCCATCAATGCCGCAGTGATACCAAAGCCGCAAACAAAAAAAAACTAAATATTGTCTATTTTATATTCTTTATGACTCAGCCAGTAAAAATTCACCATCTTTTTAAAATAGTCGAAATATACTTATTTCTTAATTATCATAGGATTATGTATTTTTGGATGTAGTATAATAACCTAATATTTTCTTTGCGGTATAATAAAATTTCAGAATTTGTTAGATAGTACTTTTGAACTATGTATTTTTACGTCACAATGTTATCATTGACCCGATTCGTTTATCTCAAATAACAATCAATTTAAAGAAATTTAAACTAATATGTACCTACATCAAAGAAGAAAACTCATCATGCAATTGATATTCGACAAAACAATGTGCAACAATTAAATTTTACACATTGTTTAAGTTATGCTTAACTAAAGCAGTCAGCAAATGCAACTTTCACCGCATTATAGATACCAACAACGTGCAAACGTAGAAAATGTATCGCGGCCAGTAGTAACTATCGCATTGGCTGTGGCCGGGCGCGGCTTGGTGAATTGACCTTGCATAGTACCTAGTATTATCTACATGGCTGCCGGCCCCTGACGAGCTAACTCTATCCTCTTTCTCGCTCCCACACATTCCGATCAATAAGCAGTCGGAAGGCGTCACTATCTATCTCCCTCTTTGCTATTTATAACTGAGTGCGCCTGTGCGTAGCGTGTATGTGTGCGTTATGCATATTTTCACTAGCTTCTATTTGTGGGCGGCAGTTTTTGAATGTTTATTGCAACGATCTGCAATTGACATCTACGTACTACCAAAATGCACTTTAAAATTACGTAATATACGACCTAAAATAAAAAAAATGTTGAATACATTCTTTTTACTTTTGACATGAACGTCCTATTTCATATCTCGAAATTTATGCGAAATTTTCGTGTTTGCCTTTTTTTTGTTGAAAGAGCAAATTCATGGTTCCAATGTTATTATTACGATTTGATAATGAAGGGTTCTTAACTTTACGAATGAAAAGGACACGTGCCTTTTATAGAGTACCAAAAGGGGTTTCTTAAAAAGTTATTTAAATCATTTGATATGAAGTATTCTAATCCACGTGCTTTTGGTTTTACGAAAACGTGACTTTGTATGTCATCGTAGAAGTGAGAATCGTGTTTACTTATATCAATTTATATCCGTCTTGTTTACTCGACATTTCTACACTAATATTATAAAGAGAAAAGATTTGTATTTTTGTGTGTGTATATGTTTGTAAAGAATAAACTCAAAAACTAATGCGCCGATTTAAAAAAAATCTTTCACCATTAGAAAGTTACATTCACTCGAGTAACATAGGCTACATTTAGTGCTGGAAAATATTAGGGATCCTTACTGAAACTTTAGTATCGTAACCCAATGTCCACCCGTGCGAAGCTGGGATAGGCCGCTAGTCATTAAGAAAGGATTCTTTGAAATACCTAGTATATTTATGAAAAACTTACTATTTCGTCATATTTTAATAGATCAAAAAGTAGTCCTTTAATAAGTATCACTAAAAATACTTATTATCTAATACATATTAGAAAAAAAATCTAAGTCGTAACATTCTAGAAGACAGTTCCAAAAAACCAAGATTGACGCATATACTTACAGTAAACCATGACACTACAACTACTTACAAACAGCTTTATTCCAAAGAGTTTATGAAAAAATATCTTCGTTATCGACCTAAGTATTTATCAAATCGAAGAATAAATACCACTACATTCCCGTATCCCACGCTAGGTGGGTTCCGCACAATGTTTTCATACACTCCTATCGTTCGTCATCTCTGTATCTGCTCACATATGCACATCTTTTACACAATCCAACCTATTTATTAACTTATTTTCCTTTTCTTTCCTACTCGCTTTTCCATTCACGCGAAGACTAAACTTATTATTCTTTATTTCAGGTAGAACCATTCCTACTACCCGTAGATCGCACCGAATTCCCCGACTACGATAAAATAGTCGTTCACCCTATGGACCTATCGCAAATGAGGCAAAACATTACCTACGGTCACTACGGGAGTACGGAGGCGTTCATTGCAGACGCGCAATGGATATTACACAACAGTATTCTATTCAACGCATGTGAGCAGACCTTTAGTACGTTACTCTTTATTATTATTCATCAATCCATCAATCACCTTACGCTGGCGCACTGGTAACTCATTCATTAGTTTTCCTTCTACTAGATACTCTTTAAACTATAACCCTCGTTTTTATAACCATAAACAATGGCATTTTCATTACAATGCAGCTTTCATTTGCCTCTGAAAATGGAGCAGTAAAATTGTGCTTGAACCCAGATCGTGAAATGTTTTTAAAGAAATTCCTTATTAAATCAACCGAAAAGAGTCAGGTAAGTCTATGAAATTTTTAGTCCATTGTAATTGAAATGTCACTGAACGTAATTTTTGCTATCTAAACAGTTTTTAAGTTACATCTTGTGATATTAATCAATAACTCATAAGGATATTCCATGATTTGTAGAATTATTAAAAATAATCATAGCAGATAAAAGTTTGTTTATAGTGAAAGTTAAAGTTATAAGATAGGTCAGCTTTCAATTAGTCTATATCTTTCTTGTATCTCGTTATTTTGAGTTTATAATTCAGGAATGTTCGTAGCCCTAGGTCGTTGTGGGTAATCAATTTGATGCTAACTGTAAATATTGATAGCTTTATGTCTAGCTAAAGTTATCGAATACTTTCAATTAGGATAGTATCATTAGTAAAAATCAAAATCATTTATCTTGATTCTGGAAAAAGATCATATAGACTAGTCTTATTATACTAGGTGTTTCTAGATGTATTTTCGGGACAAATTCAGTTTCGGTTTATAGAAAGATGAATTAACTTTTTTTTTATACTTACTAATATAAATCAATAAAAAAATATTGGCAAAAAGAAACAACATACAACATCAATGTAATATATTGTAGAGCATTACAGTAGAATAACAAATGTTACAATAGTACAATTTGAACGATGTAGGTATCCTAAACTAAGTTAAAAACTATAATATAGTATGCATTGTAAATATCAAACTTGCACAATGTAGTAACAACAGCTTGTGCGAATCATTATCATAGATATAATCGTAGATATTTTTCCGTAGCACAAAGACAAATACAAAAGTTTACTCAAGCGACAACTTAGTGCGAAATGTAGAGAGATACATTTGCGAAAAGTTTTTTTTTTGCGATAAAATGGTTTAAAAAAGTTTATGCACTGGGGCAGTAGCGAGAATACATTTAAATGTAATGGATCAGTGCAGAAACTCAAAGAATATGATATAATTACACAAGTCCTACCGAAAATCATTTTTGAATATGTAAACAAAAGACGTTTTAGCAAAAAAAAACAATTTCATTCAACAGCTTTCTCCCTCTAATTTGTAATCCAAATCATACGAGTTTTACTAACAACAGCTTTAAATAAAATACTAACAGCTTAAGATATTTAATGACTAAACTAATTGACCCCTCAATAAAACACCTCTTTTGTTCTATCCAAGTTCATTGGCCTATAATTTCTTTATTCAGTAAAACCACAGGGATCACTTAGAATCATACTTTCTTACATCAAGACTACTTTTATACTAGTACTATTAGAAAAATTGGATTTAAAACACAGAATAAATCCTTTTTAAAATGAATATTGATATTAGCCGCTGATATCTCGCTGAATCAACCTAATAAATAAAAGTATTTTGGTAATATTAAAGCACTTTTTCAGCGAACGAGTTTTCAGAATAAGACTAGGGGCTTACCCTCTATTACGGGGTTAAAAACAATTAAAAAAGTTTACGTATTGCAAAACATAATGTATATGTTTAAGTATCCCTAAGGGCTATATTTCACCGGGGCGCCATGGTGGCGCAACCAGTCGCCGCCACCAACAAAATGTATACAGCTCTATAGAGAGTTACTCACCTGGTGTCCGTTTGGTCGCGCAACCAAACGTACATTTTGTTGGTAGCGGCGACTGGTTGCGCCGCTATGGTGTCCCGATGAAATATAGCCCTAAAAGTTGCATACCATGGTTTATAAAAACATCATCCGATTTCAACATTTTATCATGAATTCATTGAGCATATCCAGACATCACAAATCCTTTGCGATCGGAGGGTACGCCCCTATCAATTATTCATACAAAACATAACTACAAACTATATTTGTATAGATTTATCATTGATATTTTACAGCTCAATCCAAGCTAACGGCTGCGGCGCGTGCTTTAGTTAGAACTTGCCGTGCAGAAATGGTGGAGATAGAAACATGTCCTGAATGTTACGCAGGCGCACATTCTAGGAACCTCACGTACTTTACCGAAGTCTGTTCAACCCCGCATATAATCCTCTGGGCTAAATTAAAAGGTAAGTAAGATAATTTAGGCTTATTTGGTGGCCTAGGGGACATAAGAGGCCTTGGCAGACCAACAGCCAGATGGATGACATCGTTGCCGTACAGGGTAGGACCTGGACGCTCATTTAAGAAAAGAGTGGCGTTTGAGGGAGGATGCTTATACCCAGCAGTGGGCTAGTACGGGCTGCCTATGATGATGATGATGATGAAGATAATGCAGCATTTACATGACAGTTGATGTAAAATTACACTGCATCCATTGCTCTAAGGCGTAGATAGAAAGAGATTAAAGCTTTATTAAGAAACCTCCGAAATTGTCGCTACATTGATCACAAACTATTATACCGAAAGATCTAAAGGAATCCTTTAGATCTTTCGGTTATATTAGAAATTGTGGGTTTGACCTATGTCCATATTTCCGTGCATCATAAACATTGTAACAACATCTCATTAGTTTTAGCATTATTCCCATACCTACTGGCTAGCGAAAGCAGTAGGTTTTGGTAAACATTATACATTTAATTAAACCACATTTGTTTTATCAGGTTTCCCATACTGGCCAGCGAAAGCAGTAGCGGTAAATAACGGTATGGTGGACGTCAGATTTTTCGGCCAGCACGACAAATCGTGGGTTCCAATTAGAGATTGCTACTTGTACTCTGAAAAAGACCCCAACACCACTAAGCATAAGAAGCTGGAACTTATACAGTGTAGACAGGTGAGTGGCTAAAGAGGTTTAATCACCTCACTCTTTATTACCTTTTTAACCATATCTACATTTCCACACTGATATTATAAATAAGAAAGATTTGTATTTTTGTGTATGTTTGTAATTAATAAACTCAAAAACTACAGCGCCGATTTTATTCGGAATTTAAAATTATTTCACCATTCGAAAGCTATCTATCTTATATCTTTTCTATTAATAGCCTATGGTACTTAGGGAAGTACCATAGGCTATTAATAGAAAAGATTAAGGATCCTTACTAAAACTTAGTTAAGTAATCCAATGTCCACCCGTGCGAAACCGGGACGGGCCGCTAGTGTTACATATATGTACTACGTACACATCATTCTAAGATCCTTGTCATTTTATTGAATAAAGTCATTTTGACTTTGACTTTGACATCACATACAGACATACTACATAGCATACTTTGTTTTTTTATGAAAAAATTAATGAGCTTTTAATTCTGTTTTTAGGAGGCGGATGTGCATATACGGAATATTTGTAGAAAATATGGAAGTTTTGTATACGCGCCTTTCAAAACCATGTTTGATCAAAATAATATGACGGAGCAATTGAAAATGATGGTAAGTGCAATAAATATTTTGAAAAATCCACTAAAAGCCCTCTGACCGAAGTGGTCCGCCTGCGACGCGATGATTGCGGGTTCGATTCCCGCCTTGGGATAAATGTTTGTACGATCTGCAAATATTTATTCTGGGTGTTCTGGGTATTTTATATGTATAATAAAAAAATATATCTATCTACTATCTATGTAATGTATTGTATTAAGTATGTCAGTCTTCTAGTTCCCATAACACAAGCCCTGATATGCTTGGAGCTAGGTGATGTTGTGTGGATTGTCCAGCATTATTTATTTATTAAGAACATTTTTACATATTAAAATTTTTAGTCATTTACAAAACTTATAACATTATTGTACATTTTATTTTAGATACCATCTTTCGACGGAGAGATAAAAACTACTATCGATAAGAACGCGTCACCCGTGGCGAAAGATAAGCGGAGATCCACATCAAAAAGCTCAAAAAGTTCCACTGCTGATGGGTAAGCAACTATTTTCACTAAAAAAATACTGTTCAAAATTTCTTTGACTTTGGTTATCCCAAGCACGAATAAATAGTTACGAAAATCTAACGTATTCCAGTTATAAAGCGCGTCAGCGTGCAAAGATCACGATACGTTTAATGTTGGAACGTAAATATTGGCATAAAATAAATATTCTTGGACATTTTACGCATCACATTCTAGTCCCAAACTAATAATTAGTCCTTTCGCATTGATATAGTCTCTCGAACAATCCAATCACTTCTTTTTTGGCCTTCTTCTACTAGCATTACTTAGCAGGCCTTACTATTAGATTGTAACTGGATGTTCACTGAAACTGTTTTCCAGTGATATAAGCGAATGTGATGAGTCTACTACGAGATTGACGCCTCCAAAGAAAATGGATGTTGAAGATATCTCGAAGGATACCGTGGAGAAGCAGAATCCGGACACAAGTGTTTGTGAAACGTAAGTTTTTGTAAAAATATATAAGATATAAATTGTTCGTAATCAACTGTAAATAATGTACTGATTTTTATTTCCAAATGAGAAAAATAAATTTAAAAGTATTTATAATGTGTTCGAAAGTAGAAATGAAGTTTAAAAGCTCCGAAGATGCCTCCGATTATAATGCAGTTTCTTAGTCAATGAAGCTGACTCTAAATTGAATTATTACTTGTTTGGTTAAAACCAGTATGAATATGTGTCGTTTTTTCACAGAGACAAAACAATGGCTACTGATGTACCCCAAACCACCGAATCCGCTACTCCGGCTAGAAAGCGACGTCGCTCCACTATACCAGATTCGACACCAACCGTAGAAAGCACTGCGCAGAAGAAAAAGAAGATTGAAGAAAAACCAGAAGAACCTCCCATCCAGGAAATAAGCAAAGACGATAAAACAGAACTCATCAAAAACTCGGAAACTGAAGTAGAAGAAATTATTAAAAAAGCAGAAACACCTAAAGAAGCAGTAAAACCTGACAAAGTTCCGGAAGAAAAAGATAAACCGACATTAGAAGAACAGCAAGTTCACAGAGTAACTCCTATAAAACTAGTTGCACTCCCGAGGGCAAATAAACAAACTCCTAAACTATTCACAACAGCTAAAGTTACTAAATCTACACCTAACTCGCCAGCGACGCCAGCAGATGAAGACAAATCTTTGAACACATCTTCCTCCAAACGATCGAAAGTTTCAAAAGCAGACAGGTTTATAATGGCAGAACAGAAAGATGCAAAGCCTGGCAGCTCCCGTCGAAACTCCCGAAACAGATCACTCGTATCTGATAAAAAGTCCGATAAAACTGCGGATAAAAAATCGGAAGACAAAAAATCGGACGATAATAAAAAGCCGGATAATAATAAAAAATCAGATGATAGTAAAAAGTCTGATAGCGGAAGCGATGCGTCTACAAGTAAAGAAAAACCCACTAAGAAAAAAGATAATTTAGACAGATCGCTACAAAAGAAAGATGATTCTAGAACGGTCAAAGACGAGAAAGAAAAGAAAAAGACTGAAGATGATCTAAGTCTCGCAACGATAGCGCGCGGAAACAAAAACTCTGGCCTTCCGACTATCAGTAACGTTGTGAGCCTATCCACAACAGCTGAAAAAACCCACACAACGAATACAACATCAAAATCCATGGGCAACAGCAAAAACACAGCTTCAAAAACCATAGAAATAACGATAGAAGCGAACCAACAGTCCAGCATATTTACACCGACCAGTGTCGGCAATGTGGGTAATATGAAAGAGGCAGTATCAAAACTACAAAAGCTAAGAAACGAGACAACTTCGGAATCCTTCGTCGGTCGCGTCGGTGTAAAAGCGTTCGCAAGAATGACATCACCAGACGTAAACGATGACGTCGAAGTCAAAACGGAACCGATAGACTTAGATGAGATAGATGAAACCCGGCAAACAGAAAAAATGGATCTCATGAACGCGTGTAAATTAATACCTGTCAACCAATCCCAAAACTTACGAGATGTTCGAATAAACAAAGTCGTTATAACTCCCACTGTTATGATGAGGAAACCTCCGGTCAAAGCTCCAGAGCCGCGACCTCGAGCTAAGAAAACTTTCCCGCAACCAAAGAGGCCGGAAGGTGGTGAATTAAATGGGAAAAACTCTATGGTGTATATCCCTATTCAGCCGCCGATGACCCAACCGCCAACTAAAGCAAAATCTGGACCTGTCGGGGTTACAATGCCAGCGAATGTTACTTCAGGGCCTAGATTGAGCGCGGCTGTGGTATCAAGTAAGTAGAACCTATTCCTTTGGCATTAAACACGATGGTAGTCTGGTTTCTCTCTCAACTAAGTTGAACGCGTTACTGCGGTAAGCTACGCCTTTTGGCTGACAGCGAATTTCTACCTAAGACCGTAGTATATAAGTACCAAAAAATGTCTAGGCTATTTCCTTGTTTTAAACGTGGCAGATATTTTATTGACATCAATCTTTTGTTTCAGCTAACAGCGTAGTAAACACAGTAACCACACCATTACGTCCAACCACGTCAACATTATCAAGTCCAGCGCATATCACATCAACCGTCACTTCAGTATCACTACCGCAAGCGTCAACCATCGGTCAGGTGTCGACCATTGGTCAGGTCCCGACGGTCGGTCCGACCACGGTCCATACAGTTCCGCTGATGACGTCGGTCAATGGACAATGGATGTTTAGCTTACAGCCTGTTATGTCGGTCGGAGGCGTTGACGTAAGTGACTTCCAGAAATAACAATTGAAAGCGCTTTTTTATTTTCTTAGGCCTTTGTCGGCCGGTCTTTTTTTTATAAAAGCCGACAAAAATAATACAAGGTCCTTTTAGAATGGTCAAGCTGAATTTCGTGTGACCTATATTTTCAGGGATACTTTCACAAGCCCGGCTAGCTCAGTCGGTAGAGCATGAGACTCTTAATCTCAGGGTCGTGGGTTCGAGCCCCACGTTGGGCGGTTTCTTTTTGTGTTCATATAGTTTTTATTTGGCATAGTTCCACATCAGTCGTAATTGTTTTTAACTACAGAAGCCGAACCCATAAGCCATGTGACCAATTTTTATATAATTGATTATACAAAAAAAAAACAGACTAACTAACCAGGCCGTAAGTTTTTTGACCGTTTTTGTAGACTCTGCCCGTTTTTCTCGCTAGGAACTGGCACTAAGAATCATCTAATGTATAAATCCAATTATCCTTGTGATTTACAGAATAAAGTAGTTCTTTAACTATACATTTGTTCTCTTTAACCCTTACGTAGTATAACTTATATTTTATTACAGAGTGCGTCATCGCCTCCAATGGTTAACGGCATTGCAGAAAGACAGGGACCAACCCTAGTGCCTATCAGTTCGAGCTCAAACTCACTGCCTACAACGCCCACAGTGAATAGGAATCAAAGTCAAAACACACGCAGTTCCCCTGTAGTCAACGATAGCAATGGAACACCTATTGAGGTATGAATAAAAAAAAGTAAAAGTAAAAATGTAAAAATTTTAGATGAATAGATTGCTAAGTCATAGGTTTTTAGCATGAGACTATTCTGTATATTTTCTAAACAATTAATTATGAAACTTCGATGAGTTGTTTGATACTCGATCACATGTTGACCGACGTGTACATCGGTACAAATAGCAAATAACTCTTTTCATAAGTTTTGATTTGTGAAATCATACATTATTAGTTTGTACCAGGAGTAGCATACAAAAAAAAAAGTTTGTCCTATAAATAATAAATATACCTATACATAATTACAATATGTACCGTACATCCTACGTATCTATGTTAGTGGACAACTTTTGCAAATAATACTTGATAAAATTTGCAAGTATTATTTGCAAAAGCTGCATTTTCTATTAGTCTAATCTATTCTATATGTGCCAGCTTACAAACTGTTTCAGTGCAAATAAAGTATGAAATAAATAAATATTTGTTTGTAGATGCCTCGACTGCTGCAAAGGCCGCTGATGAGCCCGTTCGATGCAAACACTCCTATTGGTAGCTTGCCCCCGCCATCCACTGCCGGCCCACTCACCGCTAAACTCAACCAGAATGCAGTTAAGGTAACAATTTTATAAAAAGCTTTGACATATTATAAGGATTTTAAATTTATTATTTTACACCAACAGCATATTCACGCATATTATATACATAGTTAATTTATTTAATCTGGGTAAATAGCTAATAAATTATGAAAATATATGGTTTACTTTTCTCATTGAATATCAAAAAACTTGCAAAATTCACATTTACTCTTCCGAATCATGTTTCAGCCTTGCCTCCCATATGTGAAAGTAAAAGAATAGAGCTTTGTCGTTATGTTTATAATTTTAGTGAAATCTATAATGTTATTTTCAATCAAGTTACATACAACCAGTTATATACGTGATACGGTCAATATTTGAATCAGGATAGTATTAGGAAATAACATCTAAAGTTTTAGCAAAAATGTCTTATCCTGCATTAGTCCCTTTAGTAATGCTAAGACTGGGATAGATAAACATGCATCAGTTTACAAAAACTAGCGTAGTTTCAAACATTTATGTTTCCAGCTTACAGATTTCTTCCGCACGCTTCTAGAAGATTCCATAGAGAAGTTAGATGAGCCGCTGGTGCAAGTCACAGCGCTGAAAGTACAGCTGGAACAAATGCGGTGGCGACATCAACAGAGCATTGATGAACTTAAACATAATAATGGTAAACTTATTTTATAGTGTACGCAATCTACATCGAAATCCCATAGTTGTAAGCATTATATGTATATAAGTATTCTATTAGTAGTCTAGTTCCCATAGTACAAGCTTTAAATAAATAAATAAAGCTTTGCGCTTAGTTCGGTCGGGACTAAAGTGTGATGTGTGAATTGTCCGTGAATATTTATTTATTAATTATGTCTACGATAATTTTCATTATTATTAGCGCTAAACAATGTTTCATATAAGTACTACTTTTAGAAAGTTTTATTTTGAACCGTAGTTTGAACCGTCAATTCAAACCGGTTACTATTCTATTATTTACTTTTTGTACATACATAAAGAACATAGTAACACCCAGACACAACAAATGTTTGTATTCATCACACAAACACTTTTGTTCTTGGTGGGGATCGAACTCACGACCTCAGCATGGAAGGCAGAACTACCAACTGCGCTGTGACGTCAGTAAATAAATACTGTCTTAAAATGATCAACTATCCACAGAACTCGCCCTATCTGAGATGCGGCAATCATTCGAGAAGGAAAAGCTCAGGATAATCAGTGAGACGCGACGCGCGGCGCAAATCGAGCTCGACACTGCCGTCAAACAAACCAAGAACAAACAGTGGTATGTAGAAACATCACTAGTTTACCAACTTTATGAATATTTAGGCAAGCGTAGTGTAGGACGCCCTCCGGCGAGATGGAGTGACGAATGTAGCTGGCAAAAACTCGATGAGAAGAGCCGAAGACCGGGCTCAGTGGCGCGTCTTGGGGGAGACCTATGTCCAGCAGTGGACTGCTATAGGTTGATGATGATGATGATGAATAAATCGAAATGCTTTACGAAAAAACGAAATAGGTTTTCAAATTGCCGCGTAACTTTGAATGATCACGAATAACTTGTTACTGAGTCGATCGATATTAGATAGATAGATGGATAGATAAAGATTTATTTAGAGAACTTAGAACACAAAGCTACAAAATAGACCTTAAAAATAATATAAAATTAAATAAAACTAAGCGCTATACCTAGCTTAGGGCATTCACTAGTCTCGCCATGAGTCGAGTGTAAAGTAAGTGCAAATAGGTCCTGACTCAGCTTAATGCTGCTACGTACATATTGATAAAATTATTGTAACAATATTTTTTAGGTGTTCGAATTGCCATCAAGAAGCTCAGTTCTACTGTTGTTGGAACACATCGTACTGCGATTATAGCTGTCAACGTACTCACTGGAATACTCACTTCAGTCAATGCACACAGGAGAAATCATTTGTAAGTATAATTTGAACTTACATACCGGTTAGAGGTTCTCCCCCTATCTTATAAAAAGTTAGCGTTTACTCTAAGTCATCATTACGTATGGTAATCAATACTTCAAGTCTGCGCTAACTTTTTATAAGATAGACCGTCTAATTCTAGTCCAGGAGATGTCAAATGAAAGCAAGAATCTCGGAATGAGGGATAGTCGGCTACAAAATTGTATAAACCTTTATTGTAGCACCCTAAAACGTGTCTCAAAACCTACTTATCGTAGTGTCCCTCGTCTGCAGATATTCCAAGGTAAAAAAAAATAGTTTTTTACACATTTATTGCAATAGTTACCTATGGGTTTGGTATTCCATTCCACAGGTAACTAGAGTTATCAGTGTAGTCACTGTAAGCTGTTTGAAGCCGAATTAAGTATGGTGGTAGTACTTACCCAGAAAAGCGTATCTATTATGTACTTATTGATTTGTAAATGCTGTACGGGGAAATAATGTAAGTTACAGTTTTTAATGGTTTTTATTTAAAATATACATATTGACTGGTGCGCCATATGTGTTGTTAATTTGTACATATTTTTTGTACATTAATTTACACGCAGCGGCAATTAATGCAACATAAGGATCAAGAAGAACGGAATCAGAGTAAAGTTGACAATAATGCCAACAGTCAGTCAGTCATAGCGACTCATCTTAGCCAGGATGGTCGGAGGCGGGTGAGGTCCAAAGTTTATTACATTTTGTTCAATACAATGGCTATCATTATAGTAGGTATATCAAAAATATCAACAGCCTAGGGGACAATAAAAAGTCAAAGTTTAATATATCTTTATTCAATAAAATCACAAGAATCATTTAGAATCGTCTTACATACTTACTAGGTGATTCCAGGTGCCAGTTCCACGCGATAAAGTCATTGTTTCAATATTTTTATTTGAACGAAGTTTTCATTGTTCTCAATAAACCAACTTGATTTGAAAGATAAAACCTTTATTGTATACACAAAAAAGAAACATACAGTAAAATATAACATAGAACTTATACAATGGGCCTTATGGCCTTATGGCCAAGAGCGATCCCTACCATCCATTTTGCGAGAATTATTGTATGCGAATAATTTACATACAATATACCTACATTTGCTTAAATACTAACAAGACTTAAAACATTTTTTTAAGTGTCAATTTATAAAAAAATGCTTACTGAAGTTCTTAGGCGCTTGTACATTTTATTTTTCACATTTTCCTCTAACACTTTAATATTATATAACACTGACATAAAGTTATATTATACATGCAGCGGACCTTTTCCCCTTGTCAAGATCATATAGATCTTACGGATTCATGGACACAAGAACAGGTATGGAACCAAAAAAAATCAAACTCGGGTACATTATGTATTAGAACAAAATGATTTTAGTAAGAAAAATGGCAAAATATCTCATCATTATTATACATAAGTATTTTATATTAAGGTTATGTAAAAAGTCTAGGATAGTCACAATAGCCAAGTTCTCATTCTGGAATCGCTTATCGACAAAAATACGTACGACCTTATCCAGCCAGCGAAATATTGAAAAAAACATTTGACAATTTACTTTTTAATTTTTATGCAGCATTCAGGACCGCACAACTGTTTACCAGAACTGCGTTCTCGGGATCAGGTATAAATAAAGCTTAAGGTTTATTTGATCACCACCGACCTGGTATTTTGACTAGATTTCCAAATACTAACTAGATTTTTCGCCCAAAATTAGTCAAAATTTCGGTCAGTCACTTATTATCACTTGGCAAAATATATGTTTTTAATTTTACATGCAGCAAACATCAACAAATAAAACTATCATAGAAATTGGAGAACAACAACGGCCTCGAGAACAGGTACTTATATAAAAGTTAATTGCTGCGTTTTATTAATACGACGAAAAGTAGATCCATGATAAAAAACTGTTTTTTTGTCATATTTAATGTTTGTGCCGCTAAATGCCGCTAAATGCCGCTGTGGTGTCGCTAGTGAGCTCAACTTTGTTGTAAATTTTAGAATTTGCATAATATAATATACGTTTACTTATTTACATGCAGCAATCAAACAAAACGATCATAGAACTTGGAGAGATGCGACCACGAGAACAGGTAAAAACGAGGGTAGACAAAAAATATTTTCCCGCGCAGTTCCGCCATTTTCACCACTTGGCTGCGCTGGTATCATATTTTGGGTAAAATAAAACAAATTATTATTTTACATGCAGCCCATATTGACGAACAAAACGATAATAGCAACGTTTTACCTGTAAATAAAACGTTTATTAAACATGTACTTACCTTATTAGAAACATAATTATGAGAGTAGCTTATTTGATTCATACGTAGTGCAGTCGATAAATCGTTCCATCCGCTGTTTCCGCTTGTCGCCACTATCGTTTTAATTCCCCCACCATCGACCACCGGCAGCTCAGAGCGCAGAGCTCGGCTTTCAATCATTGAGTTTCTCATAATTTGTATGCCCTAGGCCACCAGGCAGGGGTTTAAAATGTTATGTTTCTAATAAGGTAAGTACATGTTTAATAAACGTTTTATTTACAGGTAAAACGTTGCTATTAAACCTGAACTGTACCTTATTAGAAACATAATTATGAGAGACATGTCTGTTATCGCCTGGTGGTGATGGTGGCGCCAATGTGATTTCATAGTTATCTAGGTACCTTATCTACGCAGGAGAAAAGGGTTTGTATTACAAAAAACATATTTTTGGATTATGTACATAATTATCTTTATTGCGTGGCCTTGTAAATCTGGGATTCAACATTGTATATTCAGCATATTCTATAAATAATACAGATTAGATAAACGTGAGCAGTCTATTATTTGAAAAACCCACAATTAAATTAACAATGTAAGTATATGATTTACTTTATAAAAAATAATTATTAATTTTATGGCACTCTGCTGCCTGAAAAATAATGTACTTAGGTAAGATACCTATAACTTAGCAACAATTCTGAGTCCACCACTATTAGAGATAATAATAAAATTATATTTGCAAAATCATCATTTGAAACACTATTAATTTGTAGGTTCAAAGCAAGAAGTGATTAGAGTTGACTTTTTAGCAACATTTTTGATCTCTTTACAATAAAACTTTCTAAAAGTATCAGCTGACTTCCAATTGCCCCGTGCGAGTATATCATCTAATTGAAAATTTTCTGTCCAATTTTTTGATGCTACAGCGGCTCTGACACTTCCAGGTGTTGCGTCTATTCCTGCCTCTTGTAAAAGCTTTTTGATCCATCCCGAAATTATTGTACGCGTAGCTGATTTTGGATTACCATAAGTACTAAGAAATAAGTTATCTGATGTAGTTTCTTTTCTTCTTGATTCGCCTAGCAGAATGAGGTGGTTAATCCAATGGACTGGGTCAAGGTTTCTGTTCACTTTGTTGTGTATAAGCTTCCAACCTGACTGTCTTTGGTTAGGTGTGTCGGTTTTGGAACCATATGCTGGCCACAGAATGATATCCTCATCTGATCGAAATAAATGTTCCGGAGAAATTTTCAGGAGAGTTAGGTCGTGCACCCGACGCCCCGAACAAAGAAGAAGTAATGCCGCCGCATGTCTTGATGCTTCATAAAAACTTGTGGTATCTGCGTCTCTTTGACGTAAATGAGATGTCAGTACATCTATGTCCCAGATTGGTACATTAGTCTGTTTCGGGTTTGCTATGGATATAGACTTTAAAACTTGCTTTACAAGTGTGTGAGAACTCAGCTTCAAGTAGTTATTAGGATCACAGAGGGTAGAAATCGCAGATTTGTGTACCATTATGGTCTTTAGTGACAGTTTTTCTTTTTGATGAAGGTCAACTAAGTAACGCGCAAGTTGGGATCCGCTGGGACTAACTGCGTTGATTTGGTTAAGAGTAGTCCAAGCCAGCCATCTCTTCCATGCCGGTCGATATGTTTTCAAAGTAGATTTGCGCCAGCTTGATGACAGCAGTGTTTTCTGTTCATCTGACCAATCATTCAGGTACGCATCCCAGCCCCACATCTCCAAATCTCTATGGTCAATTCTGTCACTTTGGGTGGCGGGAGATTGGTTGATAAGTCTACAAGAACTTTCGACAGGTTCCTCACAGTGAATGGAGGACCTAGTGCTCTGCTTTTGAGGTCCGGTCTCCAAAACACTTTTTCCCATCGAGGCACGACCAGAAGGTAGATTCCTGTGGCTTTGTTTAGATGAGCTAATACTTTCGGTATAAGGTGTGGCGGGGGAAAAACCCACGCTAATCGGAAGTTCCAGGTCATCCCCAAGGCATTGTGATGCTGTGCTTGTGAGTCGGTCACGTCTAGTGTGCAGTACTTTTGCACAACGTGGGCTCGATGAGATGCGAACAGATCTATTTCGGGTATGCCCCATTTTCTGAACACGACCTCGGTTACTGCTGGAAGGAGATGCCACTCCGACTGAACCCGTTGCCGTGATAGGCGATCCGCTTCGGTATTGTATTTTCCCGGTAGGTAATATATGGTCATGTGAATTTTGAACCGATCCAGAATTTGAAAAATCTTCGTTGTCAGGTTGACCAATGCTTGTGATCGAGTTCCGCCTTCGTTGCGCAGGTATGATACCGCTGTCCTGTTGTCGCATTGGATCAACAGAGCACTGAACTTCAGGTAGTGTCCGTGACTGTTCAGAACCTTCAAAATGGCAGTCATTTCCTTTTGATTGCAATGGAGGTTTTGTTCTGTCGCACACCAATTGCCCTGCAATCGTGTGTTGTTCAGAGTCGCACCCCATCCGACGTCGCTGGCGTCCGTCGTCAAATAATGCGAAGGCTGAGGGTGGTGTATGGTCGATTCGGAGCTGTAATTGTTCATCCACCAACGAAGCTGGTGTTTCGCTTTCTGACTGAGACAAGCGATAGTTTGCGGAGGTGCTTTCAGTAAGGCATTTGCATGCAGTTGTAAGGCTCGATAATTTAATCTTCCTCTTGTGATCGCAAAACAAGCAAAATTCAATGTGCCGATAAGTTTTTGAAGATTTTTCAGATTTATTGTCTTTGTGTTCAACGTGTCTTGTACCTGATTCTTTAATCTGGATTTTAGACGCTCTGGCAGATATTTGACATTCCGTCGCGTGTTCCAAACAATGCCTAGAAACTCGATTGATTTTTGTGGTCTCAACACTGACTTTTTCTTGTTCAGCATCCAACCAAGGTTCTCTAGTAGCTGTACTGCAGTTACTATCTGATTTTGTAGGGTCATTTTGTTTTGATGGGCCAACAAAAAGTCGTCGAGATAGACAATTACACGAATTCCTTTTTGCCGAAGTACCTGGGCCACCCAGTTCGTTACAGAGGCAAAAGCTTTGGGGGCCGTAGCCAGGCCAAAAGGTAAACAAGTCATTTGATACAGTTTGTTGCTGTACATTAGCCGTAAATAGCGTCGATGGCTCGACGCTATATTCAGGTGAAAGTAAGCTTGATGCAAATCTATTTTTGCCATCCAATCTTGTGGTTGGAGGAATTGAATCACTTTTCGAGTATTTATCAGACTGAACTTGTCGATGCGAACATAGCGGTTCAGATTTTTTAAATTGAATATTGGCCTTGACGTGCCGTCCGGTTTCGGCCTCAGAAAAATTGTGGATATGAAGCTTGGTGATTCGGTTACCGCTTGTATGACACCGATGGATTCCATTTCCAGAAGTATTTTGGACATCTCTGGCGAGTATGTCGTTTGAGTGTAGATGAGGCTTGGCATTTGCAAAGGTGGTTTTGTTACAAATGGTATGCGGTAACCGGTTATCATTTTTAAGATATAGGGCGGTGCTTGAAGTTGTTCCCACTGGGAGAAACTGCTGATTAATTGCCCGGCACGAGAAGGCGTCATCATGTCAATATTTTCTTTTGTATTGGCTACTCCTTTCCCGGTGGGATGAGGGAGAGCCGGTCTTGCGACCTTTGTATTGTGCTTGGCGGCCTTTGCCTTGGTCTTTGCCAGCTTTACCTTTGTACGAGTGATGACTCGAGCCTTGTTGGTGTGGACTGTAGTTTTTAGACTCATTTCGGTTGAACTTTCGAAATGGCTTCTGGCTATGCGCGTGCGGCGCAGTAGCCCGATTTTTAGATGGGCCAGCAACATTTTGCGTTTGAGAAGTCATCTGTCCTTTTTGTTTGGGCCAGAAAGTATTTCGTACTCCTCCCGCTTTCTCTAACACAGCAGAGAATTTTTCCTCACCAAATAATGCAGCGCATGAGGGGGGTATCTTCTTTAGCGCCTGTTTCTGAACTGGGTCTTTCACAGAAGCCAATATTGCATCTCTGCGGTATTGAATCAGTTCGGCAAGGTGGCGACATGTTATTTGGAATAAATCACTTGTAATTTTGGGGTACTCACCGTTTGTGAATATATTGTTCAACTTTTCGAATATCTTAGCATGGCTAAGGTCATCCTCGTGCTGTACCCAGTTCAGGAATTCACGCATATCATTCCTTATTATCTCACTTTGTTTCAGTAAGGCGAATGTTAACCCTGAAAAAGCAGTCTCCATGTGCGCTGTAAATTTAGAGTTATCATAATTGCTAATTTCTGCATTAGGTTCAAGACTGGTGAAACCAGGTGCATGAACATATTGTTTTTGGGCCTCTGTGTAGCGAACACTGTTCCAATCTTGTTGATCAAAACGGTTAAGTATTTTTAAATGTTCTAAATAAGCTGAGGAAGCATGTGGTACGACAGGTTCTTTAACTTTCGTACCAACTGAAAAATCAAACAGTGAATCAGCAGGTGGAATGGCGGCCGTGGTACTTGACGGACCAGAGCTGGCGGGTAGTTGTGTCCCGGGTTCTTCGTCGTATAAATCCCCACTGATGTTTGGGTCTACACCGCAGCTACTGCAGTCATCGGGTGCCACAGACCCACAAGAAGCCTGCCTTTTTAATTTATTTTCAAGATCAGAGATCTTAGAAATTAGTTGGTCCAACTTACGATTTCGCTTCCGCCGCTTATTTTTAGGTCTCCGTCTGCGATCGCTTTCAGAACTTGAAGAGCTAGAACTCGAACTGGAGTCGGAGTCGGAGCTTGAAGATCGCGCTGCCTTTCGTTTCTTTGTTTTAGCTCGCCGCATATCCTCGTAGACTGGTTCCTCGTCCTCTCTAGTCGACGGAACGATTTTATTTTCCATTTTACTAAAAACCAAACATTAAATTTGAGTAAAATATAATAAAATTGGGTGGCGATAGACACCTACCCGCATGACAAACCTTTGCAGAAGATTATCATAGATCAATGCGAACGGTACAAACCGTTATAAAAAATACAATAAAAATACTTTATTGCTTTTTAGAGAATAAACGAATTTAGTTTTAAACGTTTTAAACCAATTTTGTAAAGAACGTCGAAAATCAAAACGCCAATGATTGAAAGCCGAGCTCTGCGCTCTGAGCTGCCGGTGGTCGATGGTGGGGGAATTAAAACGATAGTGGCGACAAGCGGAAACAGCGGATGGAACGATTTATCGACTGCACTACGTATGAATCAAATAAGCTACTCTCATAATTATGTTTCTAATAAGGTACAGTTCAGGTTTAATAGAACTAGGAGAACATCGCTCACGAGAAACGGTAAAGATAGGTCTTATAATCGCCTCTCAACTTCTGTCAAAAGCTTAACACCTTTGAAAATAGAGCTATAACTTCGTTATAAAAAATAAAACTTTATTTACCAATCAACGCTTTGTTTACATTTTGTATTTATTTACAAACAACTAGAACGGTTTGCAAAACCAATAACACTAATTATTAAAATTTTCATCAATCAATCCTATTAACACTTATTTTTATTCCCTTTAACATATATTTTTAGTACCGCAAGCATTTGGACATAATTTTCTTCCACCCGTCTGTAAATTAGTCATGAAGAAATTAAGCGGTGTTCAAGTTGAGAGATACTGAGATCGCTCGATAAACAATAGTATTTTATAAAGTCATTCATGACTTTCGTTGATAATTGTGGTTCTATACTTTTCTCACAACATGCAGCAAACTTTACGATCACCAACGCAGAGAGATAGTTTGGAAAATTCGGAACCACGACCTCGGATGCAGGTAATTAAGATAAACGGTTACAAGACAAAACTAGCTTTGTCTATCAAATATATGCGTTTCCGCTCAATCGATAAAACTGGGCCTTTTTCGTTGTATATTGTATCCCAAGTTGGTACATTTTCTGTTAGTAAACTGGCAAACACGGTATATTCTGTATGTCTATATTTACACTTAAATTTATATGTATTTACGATTTCTTTCACCAATCTTGTTCCCATAGTGTGCTTATTTTGGGTCTAGGCGTTTTGTGCATTGTTAAATGTACCTTTACAATATTATATTATTTTGCAAGCTGCCTTTAATACTACAAAAGAGAGACAGAGACGAGCTGCGCCGACAGGTAAATAATAAATAAATAAATAATGCTGGACAATCCACACAACATCATCTAGCCCCAAGCTAAGCAGAGCTTGTGTTATGGGTACTAGAAGACTGACATAAGGTCAGTGTGGGCAAGTCCGGCATAGTTTTCTTAAATTGAATTTCAATTTAACTTTAAAAATCGAAATAAAATTTATTAGTTACTTTAAGTAGTCGGAAAATATTGGTATTACATTTATCTTTCTATATCTATCTAAAAGTAGGGTTAATTGTGATTGTCTTCAGATTTATAGCATTTTTTTGTAAAGTAGGCATTTAGACGGACTTCCCAACCAGTTTGAGGCAAGTCCGTCTAGTAGCAATAAAATCGTAACTAGTGAGCCAATATGTATGAAAACCTTATCGATAAATGATGAAAAGCTGCCGTTGAAATAAGTGTTTTAATCGTGTGACTATAAGGTATACTTTTGAAGAAAAATAAAATTATTAAAATCAAGGGCAAGTCCGGCATATCTTTGATGATGATGTACTTTCAGTGGTTGTAAACATTTTCACAAAGTACCCACTTACGATTTTTTTTGTCAATAACATACAAATCAATACACAAGAATCTTTATTTGTAAACAAGTAATCGTTAATAATGTAATGTATGAATTTAGAAATGGTGTGGCAACACTTTCTGCCAGTACGAAATAAATGAGTATGGGATAATTTTCTAAACCAGATCTTTGTTAAAACGATAAATGTTCACAAAGTCCAACATGATGTGCCATGCTACATGAGTCAGGTATAAAAAATCAGAAATTAAAAAAAAGGTTGGATAGTTCCATGCTTTCAAAATATGTATTCACAATTTATAAACTTTTAAAGAAAACTTATAGGTGATGCTAGTCCTCTTGCAAACATACCAGTGCATCTTTCACTTAATTATTTACTATACACAAAGTAAATACAGAAAAATAAACTTAAATAGATTAGATTTACAGAAGCAAGCCTGAAAAGAGTTCACTTTCGTAGACAGGCGAATAATAGTTACAAGCTGACAAAGTTAGCTTACAAGTTGAATAAACAGTATAAAATAATTATAAAATTTGAACTACTAAAAAGGTTGACAATATCTGGAATTAAGGCAAGACCGGCATATGACGGACTTGCCTTATGTATAGTAGACGGACTTCCCAACTATAACATTCGAAGCTTGGATTTTTTCTATTTGTTATAATTACGAAACTAATGCGTTATTTTTGAATCGGACACCAGTTATACATTCCCGAATCTGTAAATGACCTACTTTATCACAGATATTCAGAAAACTCGTTAGATTTCACACCTTTTTTTTCATTTTTCGACGAGACGTCAAACTTCAACTTCAAGTTAAATTCGCGGAAAAAATTGGTTGTCAATTTTTTTCCAACATTAAGATGTTAGCGACATCTATTATTCCTAGTTCGAAGTAACTCAATGATACTGTTTTACCAACCGAGTTATATGGCTCTAGCTATTCAAAAACGGAAGTTATTGCCACTAGACGGACTTAGGGCCTAGACGAACTTACCCACACTGACCTTACTTAATATAATACATTACATAGATAAATATTTTTTTATTATACATATAATACCCAGAACACCCGGAATAAATATTTGCAGAACATACAAACATTTATCCCAAGGCGGGAATCGAACCCGCAACCTTCCGCGTCGCAGGTGGACCATCGCCCACCGCGCCACATCGGTCGTCAAAAACATAAAACATAAATGTAGCCAACACAACATAATAATGATATGATATAATATAAACAACATTTGCGTATGGCAGATAAGGGAAGGAACTACCGTTAGCCCCATGATCGGGTGGGTGAACACGAATAAATGTGACAATCGTAAACGTGACGTATATTAGATATATTGCGCGGTCAACATCAGCTTTACTGTCGAACGTAGCAGCGTTAGCGCGCAGTGTATCCTAAATACGTTACTTTTAAGATTGTCACATTTCTTCGTACTCACCCCTCGGTTGATGGCTTGACTATGCACCGTGCATCGAAAAATATAGTTGTGTCTTCAATTAATGAATAATATAATTAATTGAAAGCGTTATTTATTTATTTATCTGGGATTCGTAC
The DNA here is from genome assembly GCA_932527185.1 of Ecliptopera silaceata. NCBI lineage: Eukaryota > Metazoa > Arthropoda > Insecta > Lepidoptera > Geometridae > Ecliptopera > Ecliptopera silaceata. Next base: position 4,147,826 of record OW052193.1, on the reverse strand, counting down.
CATAAACTTATTACGGCACAGACTATTTAAATTGGTTTCTAAATTATATTTGTTAAGTGGACTGTCAAAGTCAATCATACGATACAAATTGACGTACAAATACGTCATCATAGCTAGCTCAGAATTATATGTATATTTTTTTTATTGTTACAGAAAGACGCAGCTGAAGCGAGACTACACCAAGGCGATAATCCTCCAGTGAGTTATTCATTCATCTCATACTTTTTTATGTATCTAAGTGTACTTAATATTATAAATGCGTACAATTTTATGGATGTGTCATGTATGTTTGTTACTATTTTACGGAAAAACCACTGAATGGATTCTCATGAAACTTTACATTAATGTAAATTATTCATCAGAATAACTATTATATAATTTGCAAAGATATTGTGGGCGCCAGCTAGTAAAATAATATAGTATTGATCGAAAAATTGATTCCCACGCTGACAAATTTTAGCATGATTGGTATATCTTTGCTGTATCTGCCCAGTTTCTGGCCCGTTCTTTTAGGCTCTGGTCGCGTGGAACTGGCACCTTGAATCACCTATATTAAAAAAAAATGTCTATTTTCAAATAAAGGTTAACAAAAGTATAGTAAGAAATTACTTAAATTAGGTATGCATATATACCTAGTATATAAGACGATTCTAAATGATTCGTGTGATTTTATAGAATAAACTTTTATTGATTTTGATTTTCTGGTTTGAGCACTATTCAGCTCGTAGTATTTGTATTGTTTCCACTGGCGTTACAGAAGAGTGTGCCGACGCAAACACCGTGCCTCACCACAATCGGCGGGAAACCGGCGCCGATGCGAGTATTCACAGACTCGAGCGGCACTCAGAAAACTTCCATTATAGGTCGGTAATGTATCCATTTTGTTTACTTTTCATCTGTCTTAGTATACTTTGAAGTAATTTTTATCCGTCCTTATGTATACATAAATTCCATTGATTTAATACACAGAAATTTGACCAATGTCAGAGGATTTGAAGACATCAATAGGGCTAAAAATCATCGCTCGGTTCAAATGACGTACCTTAGTTTCAGCCATAAGTTTTGTTTGACATGTGATCTGTCTCCAAAATTATACAACATACAATACTTCTACATATAAATTAAAATGCTGGACACATTTTAGTTTAGATATATTTAGCGGGAGTTGGAACATATTTATTTTAACTTTTTTTTTATTACTTTGTTCAATTCTGGTTTAAATAAATTATGACAACTCAATCCAATTTTCTGATGTAATGTCAAGCATTGTTATCTAGTAATCAATCATTCATCCACCGACATCAATCATAAGATAAACATATCATGAAAAAAATATTTCATTACATTCATTACAAAAACGCGCGTGCGCTTCTGCCTTGGTTCTTTTAACTTTTGAATATTCACAATATATAATAAAATATATATATATTCATAATAATATTATAGCAATGTTATGTTTGTATTCTACGCAAATTCTCAAAAGTTTAACACAATCTCTCAGTTCTGTAAAACCTGAATAAAGTCTGATTCATGTTACACTATGGTTTCGATATCAGTCCACGTTCAACACTTTTGATTCAAACTATTTTTGTAAGATAATACGGCATTCGTGATACACACGATATTCAGCTGTATTATCATACAAACACAGTTCTATTTTATTCGTTAAATTCGCGAGAACTCAGGCGGGATCAATGGAATGAAATATGAATAGAATGAAAAATGGCGGGAATGTAGTATGAATCAGTTAGTAGTAATAAATATGTGATAAACATTGCAGTAAGCATGATCGAGGATACGAGCGGCAATCAGACGCTAAAATGCCTCGGGACTTACAAGGCACCGGCGCAGACGCAGGGGACCACGCAGATATCACCGCTCCTCATCAATAAACAAGTAATTTCATCACGCTATTAGAATTCATCTACAACTAGTTGTCTACCGTACCGCCTTAGAAAGTTTTTTTTTTCTGAGAGATTTCCTTATTTTTTTTCCGTAAGAACTTTCTACTAATAATAACAAATACAACAAAAAAAAAAAGGTAGCACTCCGGGAGTGCCGGCAGAAGTGAAAACTTCAATATTAACGTTGTGTTTAATTATAAGTATAAAAGTACTATCATTTATGAGGTAGAATACAATGTTTATGTTTTTATTTTTTATTTTTCGCCCTGTGCCGCCTAAACAGAGCAGCACACTCAGGCACGGTAGAAAGAGTGGGAGATACTAGTTCCTCTCCCTTCCCCTCGATCTTACGCTTTTTCGATCAGCATCACGTGACCCTGACGCGAGTTTGAAAGTTTTTACCCACCCAGCGCCGCTAAAGAAGTTTTCACTTCAAAAAGAATTAGTGAAATCGGTCCAGCCATTCACGCGTGATGCCGTGACCAAGGAAAACGGGTTTCATTTTTATATATAAGAAGATATAGATATTCATTCAGGATTTTGAAATCTAAAAATAGCTTATTTCAGCCTACAATCAAAAATATCCTGACTGTATTTTTGATGTTTGACCGAAATTCATCTCATAATGTCATACATAAATAGTAATAGCTTCTAGCAAGCAATCTAACATGTAGATTCACTCATCACACTGCTTAATACGTATAACATTATAACGAATAGTTTACGGAATTTAAAATGCATGAAATTTTCGGGATTTGTTACAATAATACTGAGTTTTGAATTATTTCACATGAAAACTATACCTACTTACCTACTCACCTTAGTCTTAACTAGTCAATTGTTCGTGGGTCGCTAGTTGGAAACCCGTCACGAACAAAAGTACATAATTAGCTCTCATTAGTTAGTGATGAAACTTATCTTACTTTTAACTTCATATCTCGTTGCTTCTATCAGACTAAACAATAGTGTTGTGATTGAATGAAACACCTCGAGTGCAGAGCAACAACTAGTTTATTCATAACCTTATAGAACTACCCACAACATCTCCCCCCAATAATGAATAACTTAAATGCTACAACTTAATAACTAAGTAAAAAAACAGATCTAAATAATGTAACAAAATATCAGCACTAACACATACATTGGCTATTAGATTAGTAGGTTAGTAGGTACACCTATCGCATAATAGGTTGCCAGAATCATTTATATTATGTTCTGTGACTGTATACCATACATAATCTACTTCTCATCCCGTTATAAAAAAATAAACTTACAATATTTATAAGAATATATTTTACTTTTATGTGTTAAGTTCCTATGGTAAATGTAAACAACTAAAACTATATTTTTAAATAATAGCACAATACATGCCTACCTATTGTCCTATTTTAAGTTGGAAGCAATGCGCTGCGCAGCTATTTTTTTAGCTTTACGAGTCATCGGCGGAGACATAGGTATTTTGTGAACTGAGTCCGAGTTATCATTCTGTGAATCAGAATCAATTGAATGACTATTTTTTATATCTATATCTCCGTGAGCGTCACTGAACTCCTCATCATTGCTCATACTAGTGTTTGGTGATTTTTTGTCAGGTTCACATTTGATAAGATGACGACGGTTGCGTCTATACCTACCACCTGCACTAGTCTGCACAATGTATGACCTAGGAGTGCTGGCGTGACTCACAACTTTTCCTCTGGTTCTAGACTTTCCATCCAAACAAATAACAGAATCACCCTCTATTAGGGTAGGTAACGTTTTACAACGTTGGTCATAGTGCATTTTGACATTACTTTGTTTATTTAACATTGCCAAATGTTCTGATGGGTCGATGGGTTGTGGTTTTAAAATGTTTGAATGTACGGGTAATTGACACCGAAGCCGTCGACCCATCAAGAGCTGTGCAGGAGAACTCAAACCCTCCCTGGGTGTGTTCCTATAATTGAGCAGCGCTAAATTAAAATCCCCGTTAGTTTGTACCGATTTTTTTAAGAGGTTTTTGACAGTTTGTACCGCGCGTTCACTTTTGCCATTAGACTGTGCATAGTTAGGTGACGATGTCACATGGTTAAATCCCCACACATTAGCAAAACATTTAAACTCTCGACTCGAGTACTGAGTCCCGTTATCGCTAATCAGTACGTTGGGAATACCGTGTCGTGAAAATATGTTTTTCATGTTTTGTATTACAGCGCTTGATGTTAAGCTACCTAATTTGCATACTTCAACAAAGTTGGAATAGTAATCGATCAAAATCAAATAGTGCTGCTTTTTAAATTCAAAGATATCTGAACCGACTTTGTTCCACGGTAACTCAGGAATTTCAATTGGTAGCATGGGTTCTTTTGCTGGTGCGTTTGAGTGCTCCTGGCACGTGTGGCATCTTTTTACGTACAGTTCTATGTCACGTGACATATTAGGCCAAAACATGACCTGTCTCGCGCGGCGCTTGCACCGGTCTATACCTAAATGACCTTCGTGAATAATTTTTAACATGTCGTTTCTCGCATTTTTAGGAATAAGCACTAAATTATCTCTGAAAATTACATTGTCTACTACAAGTAACTCGTCCTTGATGGACCAATAGAACTTTACTTCATTACAAACATTAAATTTATGATCAGGCCATCCGGACTCAATATATTTTAATAATAGTTGCAGTTCAGTATCGCGTTTAGTTTCCTTTTTTATATACGTTAGTTTATCGTTAGACATCGGCACATTTTCTACCATCATTTGCACTTGGTGTATGACGTTAATATGTACCTCCTCGCTGTACAGGTCGGGAAGCGCGGCACGAGACAGCATATCGGCAATATACATATATCTACCTGGCACATATGTCACAATTAAATCGTAACCTTGAATTCTTAGTAGCATACGTTGCAAGCGTGCCGGGACAGACATCAATGGCTTTTTAAAAATGCTCTCTAACGGTTTGTGGTCAGATTCTACAATTACTCCCTTCTGGCCATAAACATACTGGTGAAATCGTTCACAGGCAAATACGATGGCCAACATTTCTTTTTCTACCTGCGCATATCTTTTCTGAGCGTCAGTGAGCGTGCGCGAGGCGTACTCGACGGGACGGCCGCCCTGCAGCAGCACGGCGCCCAGCGCGTCGCGCGACGCGTCCACCGACAGCAGCACGGGGCGCGCCGGGTCGTACAGCGCCAGCACGCCCGCACTTGTCACCGCCTCCTTCAACCGTTCGAAAGCGGCGCTCTCGCTTGACTCCCAGCGCCATTCACTATCCTTTCTAAGAAGGCTGGTCAGTGGAATAGCTATCTCTGAGTAGTGCGGAATAAATTTAGATAGGTAATTGACCGCGCCTAAAAATCTTTCTACCTCTTTTTTGTCTTTTGGCGATTGTAACTCAGTAATAGCCCGAATTTTTTCTTTATCCGGTCTCATTCCGTTTACGTCAAATACGTGCCCTAAATAGTTGACCTCTTGGACCCCGATTTTGCATTTTTCTTTATTAAACTTTAAATTTATTTCTCTTGCTCTATCTAACAATGCCTGTAATCGTTTGTCGTGAACCTTTTTTGACTCGCCCCACACGATAACGTCATCAATATAATTTTCTACCCCCTCCAGGCCTTCCAAGAGCTGATGTAACTTCCCATGAAATACTTCTGATGCACAGTTAATGCCGAAGGGCAGTCGCATAAACTGATACCTCCCAAATGGCGTGCTAAACGTACAAAGGTCGGCACTTTCATCATCCAATGACACTGTCCAAAAACCTGAATTGGCGTCCAAGACTGAGAAAAACTGTGCTCCGTGTAGACGCGAAGCCAGTTCAGATACTGTCGGGAGCTGAAAATGTGCACGTTGCACCGCTCGATTCAGTTCGCGTGGATCCAAACAAATGCGAATACCGTTATTCTTTTTTGCGACTAGGACCAGCGGATGAACCCACTGTGTAGGATGAGTGACCTTTCTTATTACACCTAGCTGTTCCATTTTACCTAGTTCTTCCCCTAACCTGTCGCGGAGCCCGTGGGGAATTTTTCGAGACGCACATATAACAGGTGGCACGGCCCGATCTATAACGATATGATATTTACCTGGTAAACATCCTAAACCCTTAAATAAATCGTCGTATTTTGACATTTCGATTGACCTTATTCTTTTTACTAGACCCAAAAATTCACATGATTTCTGTCCCAACACACTACTACATTCCATGTCCGCTATAGCGAATTTCAGCTTGTAAACAATATTTTTGTACGACCAGGGAATGATACAAATACCTTTTATTGGAATCACATCGTGCGTATAAGATAACAATGGTATTTTCTTTTTAACAATATTAGCTTGATTAAAACCTAATTCGCAAAATCTACGATACGACATTATGTTATAATCAGCCCCAGTATCAAGTTTAAATTTTTCCGAGCCATTCTCACACGAGAGTTCCTGATACCAGTCCTCCGAACCACTTTTTCGATCCTCAATTCCTATAGTCGAAATATAAAACGCATCATCTTCCGATTCACTATAATAATCACCATCATCACATCCAACTTCATAAACACGATTAACTCTGCTACGAACACCGTTATTATAAGAATGATTTGACTTACAATTGCGTGCGAAATGTCCTCGATTACCGCACGCGAAACAGCTGACGCGCCGCGCCGGGCACTCGTCCCCGCCGCCGCAGCGCGCGGAGCCGCACTCCGCACACAGCGCCGCCGCCGCCGCCGCCGCCTGCGCCGAGCGTGCTCGCGCCGGTGGCGCGCGCCCGCCGCCGCCGCCGCTGCTACCCGCCGCGCTGCGCCCGCGCCCGCGCCCTCCAAAGGCCCCTGGCCCCGGCTGCGCCGTGCGCGGTGTCCAAGCGCGCGCACCTTGATTGCGCGCTCGAAAGGCAACACTGTCAACGTGCGAAGTCCCTTCCGCACCGCTCGTGCTGACCATTTGAAGTTCACTTTCCCGTGACGCTTCTACCGCCTGACACATTTTGATCGCCTTGTCTAGGTTGAGATCCTCGCACCTCAGTAAACGGTCCCTGACCGTCGGCTGACGGATCCCACACACGATCCGATCTTTTATAAGATCCTCTTCTAATGTAGAAAATTCACACTTTTTACTCATAAGACGAAGTGCCGTAACATACTGCTGAATAGATTCACCGTCTTCTTGGTTACGTGTGAAAAACTTGTATCGCATGAGTGTCACATTAGACTTGGTGCCGAAGAGGTTATCAAATTTTTTTAACAACACATTCACGTCATCACGTTCGCTTTCTGTCTCGAATGTAAAAGTTTGATAAACATCGAATCCATCCGGGCCAATTAAATTCACCAATAGACTCGCTTGGACACTTGAGGGTTCCGTATGTACTCCTGAAGCCTTGACAAACAAGAGGAATTGTTGCTTCCATTTTTTCCAAGCGTCGGCCCGGCCGACTGGCCCGCCGGCGGCATCCATATTTAATTCTGATGGCGGTCGTGCATGCTCCATTGTATCGACAATTTAACTCCCGTATTTTACTTTCACTAATAATTTTCGTAATGTTTGACACTGTTAATGTTTTTTGCTTTTGTTTAATATCGATTTTAGCCACTTTATGCATTAAATACTTCGAAAACCGCTGTCACCATGTTGTGATTGAATGAAACACCTCGAGTGCAGAGCAACAACTAGTTTATTCATAACCTTATAGAACTACCCACAACAAATAGAGACCCACAATATTTTATATACAGCTACAAAAACGCCTAAACAAAACAGTAGTAATAAAGCTCTTTTTTTATACTAATGACGAAAGCCCTTAAAAATTCCAAAACCAATAACAAAGCTTAACAGTGGCGGTTTTACCAATAGGCTAAGTAGGCTGGAGCCTAGGGCGGCAGATTTAGAGGGGCGGCAAATTTAGCCCAATTTTTTTTTATCTTACAGAAAAAAAAAATTATATGTATCCAGTACACATTACGTCCGTAATCCGTATATAAAAGATTACTAAACGCACTGTAAAATATAGGAACTTATGCGATCATGAATTTTAAAAATATACCAATAGCGTGTCAATCTTAATTTCAATTTAAATTTAGTAACTTTTACCCTAATTATAAAAATTATATTTAACGTGTAATATGTTTCAACATTTAAATATTTATTTTGTACTTGGTACGTATGTATTTGCGTAGTAGTTTTTGGGTTGAGGCGCGAGAAGAGAACAAATGACTTGACCGTTCGCTAGGAGTGTCTGGGCGCGAACGCGTCCTAGACCAACTCGATAGCTTTTAAAAACAAAGAAATTAATAGTAGGATGAAACCCATTACAAAAGGAGGGGAATATTATAAAAATGAAAGGAAAAATAATTTACGGGCGATCTGAGCGCGGGAAGGGGATGGAGGCGAGCTTTTAAGGGTAAAAAACGCTTTTTCTCGATTTCCGGCAAAACTAAAAGTCCTATGGAAAAAAGTCAAATGGCAAAGTTGTAGGTAATTAAAAGATCTATATCTTTTGTATACACACTTTTTTCATATAACCTCATAATTTATGTGAAAAATTCAAAAAAACAAGTTTTTGGTTTTTCATTAATATCTTTTACAAACAATTTCTTTTTTGCGAAATTTGGTGAAAACTTACCTCATTATGTCCCAAATACGCTGTATTTTGAATAAATATCGAAATAATTTTCAAGCGAAAATTCATCTGTCAAAACAACAGCTTTTTTCAAAATGTTGGTAAGTTTTCTGTTCATTAAAATCTCTACTTTCCGATAGTGAAAAAAAAAATATGTTACTATAGTAAATCTTCTCAGAAAATGCATAAATCGAACTCCATGAAAAAAAATATAAAAAAAATGTCAAAAGGTATGAATAATATATTTTAAATATATTAAAAATCTATAAAAAAATATATCTATACTTCTATATCTATACTAATATTATAAAGAGGTAAAGTTTGTATATTTGTTCAATTGTAAGGGGTAATCTCGGGATCTACCGAACCGATTTTAAAAACTCTTACACCAATAGAAAGCCACATTATTGCTGAGTGTCATAGGCTGTTTCAATACCTTTATATGATTTTTTAAATTATTCAATTTGGACATTCCATTCAAAAGAAATCACGAGTTCAAAAATGTAAGTACTAGAAAAATGTCAAGCGGAATAATACAGGTGCCGGTCACGGGAGTATATGCGGGTTCTATTGTTTAGTTACGTGGATTCAAAAGGAGAGTTATGAGTTTAACAGTATACATTTTATGCTAAACTCATAATTAGTAAAACCTATACTTATAGAAGTAAAGTTTGTTTATTTGTTAAATTGTAAGGGTAATCTCGGGATCTACTGAACCGATTTTAAAAAATATTTTACCATTAGAAAGCCACATTATTGCTGAGTGTCATAGGCTATATACAAAACCGAAAAAAAAAGCTTTTACTTGGCAGTCCGTTTTGCAAAGCGAATCGGAGAAAAAACGGTCGAATTATGCCCAACGAAGTGGGCACGGGTCAGCTAGTTTTAGATACAATCAAAAAATATATATGAAATATACATGAAAATCAGCCAAAAGCTAGTTATTCAGAATATATTTACTATACTTAATTATTTTATATACATTTATACATTTTTATAGATTTTTAATATATTTAAAATATATTTTTCATACATTTTGTCGTTTTATTTTATATTTTTTTTCATGGGGTTCGATTTATGCATTTTCTAAGAAGATTTACTATAGTAACATACCAACATTTTGAAAAAAGCTGATATTTTGACGGATGAATTTTCCCTTGAAAATTAGGATGTTTTTTCGGTATTTATTAAAAATAAGGGAACAAATAAATATTTCTAATCAAATAAATTACAGCGTATTTGGGACATAAAGAGGTAAGTTTTCACCAAATTTCGTGAAAAAAAATTATTGTTTGGAAAAGATATTAATAAAAAACCAAAAATTTGGTTTTTGAATTATTCACATAAATTTTGAGGTTATGTGAAAAAAAGTGTGTATATACAAAAGATTTATTACCTACAACTGTGTCATTTGACTTTTTTCCATAGGACTTTTAGTTTTGCCGGGAATCGAGAAAAAAAAGTTTTTTACCCTTAAAAGCTCACCCCCATCCCCTTCCCGCGCTCAGATCGCCCGTAAATTATTTTTCCTTTCATTTTTATAATATTCCCCTCCGTTTCTAATGGGTTTCATTCTACTATTATTTTCTTTGTCTTTTTGTTATTTTTCAAGCTATCTACCCTGGACTATAACGGGAAAAAGCCAATGTAATAACGACGATAGAACACAAATCATAAATTTGCAATTTCAGAATAAATGTAATTTAAATGATTGTTTTCTAAACTAACGTATTGAATTTCAAAGGTTGATAGGGGCGGCAAAAATTAAATAGCCTACTAGCGGCAGATTTGTAAATCCGCCACTGAAGCTTAACTTTTCACCAATACTCAAAATATCCTTTAATTTCCAGACAAACGATGACACAGCGAAGAAGACGGTCACATCGGGCGGGTATCTAATAGTCGGCGCTTCACCCAACACGACTTCAGTGATCACACCAGCCGCGGCCGCGCGTCGCTCACACGTGCAATACTTCTCCTGAGGACTACAGGCCTTAAAAACTTGGCCCTAATACTGTGGTCATTGAACAGTGATCTAAAACCTGACCCTAATGGCTGATTTACACGTATCAAGTTGTCTAGAAATTTACTACATTTTAACTTTATTTTAAGTGACTTAATCCGTGTAAACAGTGAATTTAGTAAGAAGTTGCAAGTTAAAAATTAGTTGCAACTAAACAAGGTAGAATAGAATTTTGTCTATTTTTCGGTTTAGTTGGTGGGCGTGGCTAATCACTTGACACGTTTGGACAGGCAACATTTAGTTAAATTTAAGTGAAAAGCTTAATGCACTGTTGATGTTGGTCGTCCGCTAGGGGTGTATTTGTTCTGTGGTCGTCCATCTTGAGCGAATAAATGAGTTTAACTAGTTATTTAGTATTTTTACGTGTAAACGGTTACTTAAAATTAAGTCGCTTGAAATTTAGTTACAATTTAGTTAAGACTTGGCAACTTAATACGTGTAAATCAGCCTTAATATCGCTTAATGTGATTAACTAAAGTGGTCTGTTATAGTGCACGTGATACTATCATAGGGCCTGAAAAATTGGCCCTAATACCGCTTAATGTGGTGAACAGTGAACTGTTATAGTGTGAGTGATATTATCTATACCTAACTGTGGTATTGTTGGTGTGTATACGGCCGTCAGCTGTCAACTGTGATTAATGAGCAATAAAGATTCGTTTTACTAATCAACGCGGTTGGTAATTCTCAGTGTGTGCCCCGAAAGTTGTTAGTTCAGAAGTCGTAGTACAATAAATGTGACAACCATAAACGTATCGTACTTAAAAAGCACTGCGCGCTAACGCTGGAAAGTTCGACAGTAAAGCTGTGTTGTTATGTTAACTATTGTCACATTTATTCGTGCTCGCCCCCCAGGCTAGACAGCCTGTGATCATGCTATGGTAGACAGTATTTTCAACGATCGACTGTCAGTGTCAACTGTCAAATGTGACTGTTACCTAAAGACTCTTGAAATAATGCTACTGCGATCATTGATTAATAGACAAGACACATCAAAGAGTCCTCTCAACTCAACACAACATCTGTGATCACAATTACGAATTTGTACATTTATCACGCATAGAAATGATTACTGATTGATACTTATCATATAGTGGCTTTTTCTTTTCGAACAGTGATAGGTATTTCATTTGTGCATAGTCTTAGGCAATGATTTTCGTTTTGGTGAACAACAATAGGTATTTAGCCTGTCTTACTATCATGGACTTTACCGAATGTCTCACGCATTCCAAATGACGTTAAAAGATAAATTATGTCACACTCCGTGTTTCTATCACTAACATGGACTGTAGATTTTACTTCTTAGCGGCCTACTGAATGAAAGACTGTGAACCATATTATGAGACCATCTACTGGTCCGTTTTTGGTCAAGGTAGACAGAAATGCCGGCAACAATTGAGTTACAAAATATACAAATTATGTGAATGATTTGTATTAGTTCAGGATTCATTTGTCATGATAAAACATTTTAGTTTGTTGCTAATTCATACTAGTTTCGTTTTGAGCATAGTTTTTAAAAATATAAGATTATGTTTGAAAAAATCGTTTGAATGAGATTCTATATCAATGTAAATTCTCCATTATCAAAACTTGCTCAAACATTTACAATTTTAAGGCGACATTTAGATTTCGAGCATGTGTACATTATGTATATATGCTTTAAACTAGCGTAATGTCATTTGAATGTTACATACATTCAAATGACATTAAATTATTAATTTTATTTTGACTATTTATGTGACAGTTAATAAAAATTACACAGATTTGAGTCATGTTTCCTTAGTAACTTAGTTGGTAGTTTTATCATCAATAGCCATATCTTAAAATGTATTATAAATTTTATAATTTATTTACCAATCACATGCCTATAAATATTCTAAAATATGCTCAAAAAACATGTTGCTCTTTAATATACCACAAAGGTGTTTTTTTAACAGGAATGTTATAAGCTTGATAGTGTTATCTTGGTTAGTACCAAATTTCTAAATAATTTTAGAAAACTGAATTATCTGTCATAGTTTTTAGACTTGTTTGGTTGAAATCGCTACAGCAATTTTTAAGAAATTAGGTTGTTTGTCAGAAAACATTTTATAGCATTCAGATTTAATAAACCGGAGTTCATACTCCAATGTCTGGTGATGGCCAGAAGATGAAAAAGAATTAGTAGATTCTGGGATTTTTATTGTATATTGTGGTAAAATTCATACAAGTATGTAGAATTTAAGACTGTTTATAATTTAAGTTGCATGTATGCATTTTTGTTACACCAAATGTTGATCATAACACTGATGTCACATTTAGTTTCATCAATTAATGATTTGCGACTCAACTCATTAGTTTTACGCTACATTTCGTGCAGGCAGATGAAAATTAATTGTTATTTTTTTAAATGAAATAAATCGTGTTTGTAAATTTTCGTTACATATTTTGTAAATATTGCGATGTGATTGTACAAAGATCAGTCTGGTATTGTAGAATTCGTTGTATGCATGATCACGTGATCTATTACGAAATTAAGGATTTTGTGTAAGGGTATCTATTGTACTGTGAATTTTAACAGCCAACAGCAACATTTCTATCATATATAAATTCTGACTTGCCAACTGTACAAACAAACTACACACTCGACCGTCCTATCACGGACTGGACAGGCAAATGGCTGTAATCTGTGCCTGTGCCTGTGTGGGGAAATCTATAAAATCTGGTTTGTAGTCTGTATCTTGTAGATACCCTTACTCATTCTCCTGATTAAGTTAGCAAGAACTCAGTTAAAATAGACATATTTTTGTAAAGATTTTTGCATAACAGCGTTATCTGTTTACGTGTAGGCTGTTCCTTTTTAATATGTTCTAGATGTAGCATGTGTAGAGGATTCGATCCCGGTCCATTTTTTCTAATCCCGGGATTCGGGATTTTCAACAGTTAATACCGGGATCCCGGGATAATCCCGGGATTGTATTGGTAATAGACAGTGGTAGCAAAATAAAAGTAAAACATATCACAATTAAACTTACATTTTATATCTTTACTTAAATCTTCAAAACAAAACAAAATTATAATTTCTAATAAAATTGACAAAGTAGGCTCTTTTAGAATAGTTTAATGATTATTGCATATTTAGTTTATTTTATTTTACAATAAACTTAAAAAAAACAACTTCTTAAAATTTGTCTAAAGAGATAAATGTTAATAGGACTCATATTTTTAATAATAAAAATCAATGCCACGTTTCGTTGTTATTTTATAACTCAAGAACGGGCTCACCTATCCAAACCAAATTTTCAAGCTTTATTCGGACTAATTAGCAGATGGTTTATGTAAAGTTTGCTTATAATCTGTCGACCTTTAAGGCGGAACAGAGTTCACCGGGTCAGCTAGTTTTTAATAAAAAAGACAACAAACTATTATTCAATTATGTAAGCCACGAAAATAAAATCTACTAGCTGACTCGCGCCTACTTCGTTGGGCATAATTCGACCGTTTTTTCTTCGATTCACTTTTCAAAACGGATTAAGCCTAAAGCCTTTTTATTTTTCGTTCTTTTATACAGGGTGTTTGGAAGGGAGCTGTACATACGCCTAGGGTAGAAACTAGGGATAGTCTGCTACCTACCCCCGCCCATTATATTGACCTTGGCCTCAAGGTTTTTTTTTAATTTATTATTATTTTTTATTTGACTTTTTTATGATTTTTTGACTAAAACTACCTGTAGCTCAAAATCTATCCATGGGACCGGTCGGCTAATGGTCTTGTTTTAATCGTTAGAGTCTTAGGGTCCTGCAAAAAATTATTTTACACCAGAAAATTGTGGAGAAGAAAAGTTATGGGGCCTGAAGTACCGTAGTAAGGTAAAGAAATAATTTTAAGGGCAACTTTCTATGGGGTTTAAAAAAAAACTAACAGGGTTGGAGTTCTTCTGATTTTTTTAAAACATCCTCAGTCCATGCCCTTTCTAACGATATGCTAAAAGTGTATTTATCACTTTTAGTTTTAAAGTTATTAATTAATTTCCGCAACTAGGGCACTTCAAGCAAAAATTTCAACTAATGAAAATTAAATGTAATTAAAATTAGTAATTAATTAAAATTTGTAATTTAATGACATTAGTCATTACCAAATTTTTTGTTTCATTTGCCATCCTTTTACGATCGAACACATTTAATTTTCATTAGTTGAAATTTTTGCTTGAAGTGCCCTAGTTGCGGAAATTAATTAATAACTTTAAAACTAAAAGTGATAAATACACTTTTAGCATATCGTTAGAAAGGGCATGGACTGAGGATGTTTTAAAAAAATCAGAAGAACTCCAACCCTGTTAGTTTTTTTTTAACACTTCAAGCAAAAATTTCAACTAATGAAAATTAAATGTAATTAAAATTAGTAATTAATTAAAATTTGTAATTTAATGACATTAGTCATTACCAAATTTTTTGTTTCATTTGCCATCCTTTTACGATCGAACACATTTAATTTTCATTAGTTGAAATTTTTGCTTGAAGTGCCCTAGTTGCGGAAATTAATTAATAACTTTAAAACTAAAAGTGATAAATACACTTTTAGCATATCGTTAGAAAGGGCATGGACTGAGGATGTTTTAAAAAAATCAGAAGAACTCCAACCCTGTTAGTTTTTTTTTAAACCCCATAGAAAGTTGCCCTTAAAATTATTTCTTTACCTTACTACGGTACTTCAGGCCCCATAACTTTTCTTCTCCACAATTTTCTGGTGTAAAATAATTTTTTGCAGGACCCTAAGACTCTAACGATTAAAACAAGACCATTAGCCGACCGGTCCCATGGATAGATTTTGAGCTACAGGTAGTTTTAGTCAAAAAATCATAAAAAAGTCAAATAAAAAATAATAATAAATTAAAAAAAAACCTTGAGGCCAAGGTCAATATAATGGGCGGGGGTAGGTAGCAGACTATCCCTAGTTTCTACCCTAGGCGTATGTACAGCTCCCTTCCAAACACCCTGTATAACCTGCGACACTTAGCAATGATGTCACTTTCTATTGGTGAAAGAATTTTTTAAATTAGTTCAGTAGATCCCGAGATTACCCCTTACAATTCAACAAATACACAAACTTTACCTCTTTATAATATTAGTATAGACTAGTAGATACATATAGATGAAATAACAACGCATCCAACGTCTCATCCGAAAGCAAACTTTATATGTTGCACAAATATGACTTTTAACGTCAAATGAAAGTAAGTGCGTTTTGTTTCACGCACATTTTTGTTGATTTTATTAAAAAATATATAAATCCCGAAAATCCCGGGATTCATTGAATTAAATCCCGGTATTTTCGGGACTAAAATATGATCGGGATCCCGGGATCCCGGTTTTCGGGATCCCGGGATCGAATCCTCTAAGCATGTGTCAATCAGTCAGTGTAGGAGACATTTTCATTTAAATACATTTATGTATTAGAACTAAATTGAATTTACATCAACATTATATATTAGGTTAATCATTGGTCCTGTAACAGTCAAATTGTGTAGTGTTTTGATATTTGTAAATATTTTTAATAACAATTTAAGCTTGTAGTACGATAAGTACAAAAAGTTTGGTTTCAATAAAAACTCTGAACTAGTATTGAGTGGTTTTGACTTTACTGTTAACCCAAGAAAATGAGAGGAAATCATTCTTGTAGTTTTTATGATTGGTACCTTGCGGTATCCATGAACGTACTAAAAATCGTCAAGGGTAGAGGGTGTGCTGAGGAGGGGTGAGTGGAAGTAAGGGGAGTTAAAGGTACCTTTTTCAGATTTTCATTGAATAGTTCTACGATCAACACAAAGTGATGACAGACTTGTACTATAATATATCGTACATACATGTCGTAATGTAACGTTCATGACCACACACTTGGCTCTTTTTACCAACAGAGTGCTCCTTTTTTCAAAAAAGAACAGACTATAATTTGTTAAGAACGATGGCATGGTAAGAGTGAATGAATAAGTTTATATCCAAACATTCGTTTTTTATTCAACTACGATACGATTGAATAAGCCGTTGGTCCGCCTACTGTTATTTATCATTGATTACTGCATAAGGTAACAATGCATTTCCTCATCTAGCAAGTCCACTAAAGACTTGTTCTGTGAAGCAATACAACACAAGGCATTTGGGTGCTGCTGCAGATAAGGCCCAACCTATTTACGTTGTTGAACACCTTTCTGCTGACAATAAATCGCTTCACGCAGCAGCTCGAATCCGGGGCAAAGAACTGGGATATCGATTCGTGTGGGTTCGTAACGGACGCATTTTTAAGCTTTATGGGAGCACTTAGTTCGTAACATTGCACATTATCTTTTAAATGTATCGTGTAAACCCGTGTTGGGTATCCAATCTTTTAAAATAAAAAATAAAAAAAAACACTGCCTTAGGTATATCTTAGGTGTCTATAATAAAATAAAAGTTACTACAGTGGAGCTTGAGTCCTCTGGGCAGCAAATGCCATGCATACCATTTAGTCCAGTACACTGCAAAATAACCAATAACCGTTGAAAAAACCGTGGAAAAAGAGCCAATAACCGTTGCCGGAATGCCTCTCGAATTTGTGCAGGAGTATGTTTACCTCGGGCAGACTCTGCGGTTAGGTAGACACAATTTCGAGAGAGAGCTAGACCGGAGAATTCAGCTGGGCTGGGCTGCGTTTGGGAAACTTCGTCAAGTCTTCTCGTCATCCATCCCTCAATGTCTGAAAACGAAAGTTTTCAACCAGTGCGTCCTACCCGATAAGACCTATGCTTCTGAAACGTGGACACTGACAGTGGGGTTGGTCCACAAGCTGAAAGTCGCTCAGCGCGCTATGGAGAGAGCTATGCTCGGAATTTCTTTGCGTGACAGAATCCGCAACGAAATTATTCGTCAGAAAACCAAAGTGTTCGACATAGCTCAAAGAATTAGCAAGCTGAAGTGGCAGTGGGCCGGCCATGTTTGCCGAAGAACCGACAACCGTTGGAGCAAACGGATACTGGAGTGGAGACCGCGTTTAGGCAAGCGTAGTGTAGGACGCCCTCCGGCGAGATGGATCGACGATCTGCGTAGTGTAGCTGGCAAACACTGGATGAGAAGAGCCGAAGACCGGGCTCAGTGGCGCGTCTTGGGAGAGACCTACGTCCAGCAGTGGACTGCAATAGGTTGATGATGATGATGATGATGACTGCAAAATACCTTACGGTACTTTTTCGATTGACGTACATATGTATAAGTTATTATTGATGTTATTAGTAGTTTCAGATAAATGAATTCATTCGTTTAAAAACGAATATATTTTTATTACATTATTCCTTTGCAGCTCGCGCACCTTTAAAATACTAGTTTAAGTATACACTTAGAAGTCGGTCTATGTATTTAGATGAAACTTATAAAAGTTTCATCTAGATCAAATTTGTTTGTTTGATGTTGCGGCTTAAGCACTGGATGGATCTAGATGAAACTTTAATAATATAATTTTATAATGTTTTATAGATGAAACTCATGAAGCAGATCCATCCAGTGACTTAGCCGTGATGTTATAACAAACAAACAGTCAAACTCGATTTTAGGACTCAAAATCGTTTACCTAGTGCATCTGCATATTAACTTTTTCCATATATTCGTTTTTAATTTTCGGCTCTTTTACAGTATAGATAGATGAAAAAAAATATACAAAGACATTCTGTAGTATCAGCATTTGTGCTGCGCGAAGCCAGGGCGGGTCGCTAGTAAATAAAATAAATAATTCACAGACATACATTATTGAGTTATATACACATTACTCATCATTATTTTGTCCCCGTTACACAAGCAAAGCACTTGGTTTCCCCAATGAGATCACAAGGCGTACCCAGTTGACTGAAGAATGACTATCGTGCATGCCTATTGCCTATGCCTTGCCATCATTCACTCATTATCACTCACTTACAAGGAGCATACTGTATTTGACCTTGAGATCCGAATGTCCCAACAATGTTAACAACTTAGCGTAGCTTCCCCGAAATTTAGGAATTTTTTCAAGATAAAAAATTGCTCAGGGTATTTGTTAGGGGTATATATTTAAACAGACACAAAAAAAAAAGAAATGTAAAACATTTGTTTGTGACTTAACGGGAAACCTTTTAACCATTTTTTTAGAAGGAATCTGTGCAAATATGGATAAATTTCGCATATTTTTCACTGAAGTTAGGGAAAATTCTGATTTCAAAGTTGGCAGGACCGAGTCAACTATACAAAAATCGGCCCGTGACGTCATAGAGAGTACGCGTGTGCGGTCGACCATAGAGTTTTCATACAAAATGTATGGAAAGGAGGTGATGAGCGATATTTGATATAGTTCTAATGTGTTACAACCTTTAAGAACGGTGTGTAAGTTGATACGAGTTATGTACAAATAGAAAAACTACGTTGTCTATGCCATTTTACCTCATTGTTCATCATCATTTACATTTTCAATCAAATTCAAGGAGCTTCTCAGTTTGGCTGCATACCTAAAAAGCCAAGGCTTTAATTTATTTTCGTGAAAACACCGTCTATTGAAATTTGTATTGCTGGAATCCTTACACGCTATACATACTACCTGTATGAAAATACTTCAAAACGTGGGAAAGTGTCAAAATTTCGACTGAAAATATAAAAGTTTTGAATCTCGCCAATGCACCCATTCCATAATAAACAAAATTAATATTTTATGCATTCATTTTATTTACAAAAAGGATTATGTACTTACAAAATTATAATTATAACTAACTATACAACAGCTTTATTTCACGTCCACCAAAAGTCATATTGACAGTGATTTATGTGCATATCACATTGATAGTAATTTAATTAGTAAAGAGATCACAAAGATTCCAGAGATTATGATTCTGGATTTTCACAAATTAGAATAACAGTTTTATTGTGAATACAATAAATAAGAAAACTCGGCATTCCCGTCAAATCCTTTTTAAGGCACTCGCAAAGTTTCACTTGTACATAGCGGCACCAGCTTTGGCAAGTTGATCTGCCATCTCATTACCGTATATTCCTCGATGAGCTTCAACGTAACTCCATTTTATGTTCAGTCCATGTTGGAGGCTGTCTAGTTCTTTGAAGTCTATTTCATTCTTCACTGGTTCACCAGACGCTAGTTTCCATCCTTTTCTTTTCCAACCTGAAAGATAAAAAAATGAGAAAATTATTTAAAGAATTGCTGGTAGACATATATTATGTTACTTAAGTACTTCAAATCAAAGACTATATTTAAAAAGAATGTTCTTATTACAGTATTGCATGGACTGAACTTCGGGTTAATTATTTATTTATTGTGCTTTTGTTTATGAAAACTAAGAAAACTATTATGATTGTGATTTGCTCCTACATTTTTCATTTTTTTTAGTATTGTGAGGGCATTAGAATTGTGAAGTATGTTTTTAATATAATTTAATATACAATCAACATTAATTTAATGTTGATTGTATGTTAAATTATACTGAAAGTAAAATTACCTGGTAACCATTTAGTGACAGCATTGATAAGAAATTGTGAATCTGTGTTAATTGTAAGGTTTTGAATCCCATTATCAATAGCTTGTTTGATAGCTTTAGTAGCGGCTTGGATTTCACCACAATTGTTGGTGGCGCGACCGGACACTGGCGCGCTAACATTTAGGGTATGTTCATCCCCCCAATATACACCAATACCGGCTCGTGCCCCACTTCTCCCATTTGCCGAGCATGCACCGTCAGTGTACACTTGAACAAAGCCATCACCATCTTTTTCAAATTCATTATTGGATTTTTTAGCTCTTTTAGGCTGAACCGGTTCGATCATGATCGCTTTTCGATTCCCAACTTTATCTTTGGAAACTTTCTTTTCAATTTTATCAACACCTTTCTCAAATGACTTTAACCTTTTTTCAATGTCATCCATCTGTTTATTTAGGACTGTACTTAGGTCGTCATCTGAATAGGAGTCATCTTCACTCTCTTCTGCAAACTCTTCCCACGCCTGAGATTTTTTTGGAATGGATCCGCTGGAACTTCCACTGTTTTGGTTACTTGAAATTGTTGTTGAAAAAGTTCTCTTTGGGTTAAAACTTGTAGTAGCTGCATTCTTAACGTGTGTATTATTTGCTTTAGACTTTGGTGGGTTACTTGTGCCTCCTTCAGCTGAAACAAAGTCTTGAGCGCTGGACTCTGTATCAAACTTCTTATACCTTGCGCCAGAGAACCCTTTGACTTGAGCTTCGCACTCCGCCCAGCTTTGGTATATACCAACGGAACGACCTCTAGCCACGGCGTAGAATGGCATTTTTGATGAATTGGCAAGAACCGCTAACCAATTTCTAAAATTTATCGAAACGTAAACATTTTGAAATCGTTGAAACCACATTTGACTTGATTGATAAAACCACAGACTTGTGGATGTGATTGAATTGAACTGAACATCCTCTTAGATTTGACAATGATTGAATTTTGACGTTATTGACAGATTTTTGAGAGCTTTTCTTACTTTTTCTTACTGTGATACCTCTCGCTCTAGCGGGAAATTCAATTTTTTTAGGCTTTTTTTATTGCGGCTGATCGATCGATGAAATCTTTTACTAGTAAAAGCTACGCGAACAATGAATTTTTTATCTTCGCTCTCCATAGATTTCCCGCAACGCAACAGTAGTTATGTCGGTCCATCGGGCGGAAAGATTTTTTAATTTTACTTACTGTTATATGCCGCTAATTGAGAACTTTTGTTCATCAGCGCTTAAAAGTTCTGCGAACTATACTTATCTACACTCAGACTATTCAGATTAGCAAATAATATCTTATAAAACATCTGACCGGTTCTGCAGTCTATACAAACTATTGTTCATAGTTTTAAATTGTAGTTCAATATGTTGACAATAGGTCTGGAATCACCTAATGTACCCCTATGTCTATGTAGATCTTAAAGTTAGAATCCTGCCTAACATAGCCTTATTGGTGGTTACTTGGTGACTAGGTATTTAATAAAAAATAAAGAAATAGAGAATAATTTCTTTAATTTAGTAAACTTAACATTCTTAATTAATTAACTGTAATCTGAGCTACCTACCATGGTATATTTTTCAAGTTCAATTTATTTATTTTATTATAAATAAAGGAACATGATTGTTAAAAGTATTTTATCCCTATGATAGGTAGTATGTACATAAGTACTACTACTTAAAACAATTTGTTAAAAGATTTTAGTAAATGAAGTAGTTAGCCTAAACTTTCATAAACACAATGGTATGATTACTAGTGTATCTTTCTAGTCTAGTCCTAGTCTTATCCACTTCTAGGTACACTTATAGGTACACTCTTCAAAAAAATGAACATAATAAAAAATAACAAAATAATAACTATCTAGGTAGTACTGCAGATGTGTCACAGACACAATTTGACACTAGATTACATGTACTTAGATGCTCCAGCTTTGGCCAGTCGATCAGCCTTCTCATTGCCTTCAACTCCTTGATGGCCTTCCACATAGTTCCATTTCACATTCAACTTTCTCTGAGCTCGGTCCAGCTGTTTGAAGTCCTGTTCATTTTTCACTGGGCCACCAGAAGCGAGTTGCCATCCTGATTTCTTCCAACCTGAGAAGAAAACAAAAAGATTACAAATCCAATATAAACCATTGTAATAACATACCAACAAAAAATATATGTTACATTATATGCATACACTTAAAAAAACCCATCCAGAATTTGAATACAGAAAAACACAAACAAAAAACAATGTGCACTTGAATGGTTCTCAGAAGTGATAAGTGTTAGCCAACTCAAATTTCTATAAGGTGGGTTTGACTCAGATAACCAAAGCTTTGTAAGCAAAGTGGGCTGGCTTTTAGAGACAAATAAATACATGTATACTTACTTATATCTATATGTGTAGGTAGGTAATAATTAAATAGTTTTGATTTGCAACTAAATTGATGAAATAAAAAATAAAAAAAAATCTACCCTCAATTTAAAAAAATATGTAGATCAGCATTTCAAAGGATCCTGTTTCTGACAAAAAAATGATTTTAATAAATATTACCTGGCATCCATTCAGTTGCACTCTTGATGAGGAATTTGGAGTCTGTGTTGATTGCCAGATCCGTGATCCCATTCTTCGCTGCCTGCTCCATAGCGCGGGTGGCGGCCTGTATCTCTCCGCTGTTGTTAGTGTGCCGACCCGAGACAGGCTCACTGGTGTTGAGCGAGTTGCCTTCTCCCCAGTACACACCGATACCAGCTCGCGCCCCATCTCTGCCGTTCCTCGAGCATGCTCCATCAGTGTACACTTGATAATATCCATCATTATCAGTCTCAAATCGGTTTCCTCTTCCACCTCGAGAGTACCCGCTAGAGTTTCCGTAATGACCGCTTGAATAGGAACGTTGATTGTTCGAAGAGGAGCCCGAGCCGTAGTAGGTAGACCGGGAATTTGAACTGTAACTTGATCCACCTCCCTGAGACGCTACGAACTCTTGAGCGCTGGAAGCTGAGTCAAACTTTTTAAAAGTTGCACCTGAATATCCTTTGACTTGGTTCTCACAATCTCCCCAGCTCTTGTAGACGCCGGTGGAACGGCCTTTCGCTACAGCGTAGTACGGCATCGTTTAAATCAGCAGCAAGAAAATAACTTGTGAGGGTTCGCACGTCCACCTCAACCGGCACACGCAGAAAATTGAGGCTTCGAAAGACGCAACGCTAAACAAAATGTAATGCGCCGCGCTCGCTCGCACTCGCACAACAAGAAGCGGAAACAATAGAATTGCATGAGGTGTTGCCTAATTTTTTATTTCCGTTGCAGTATAGCCATAATATAAAAACCAAATTCCTACTCAAGAAACCAAGCGTGTGCGTGCCCACATTAATCTCAATTTGGTCGAAACCCAGATAGAAGATCATTGCTATGTAGGTATGAATGTAATATTACACAAGGAGTCACTATTGTTTATGTTCGCAAAATAGCTTATAACTAGTAAAAGATAAGTATCACCTTTCTTTAGTGAGCAAAAGAGTTTCTGCTAAAACAGTAGTTTCTCATCAGGTAGATGGTATTGCCAGTCGTGGGTTGTTGACTTGAGAGGCAAGCGAAGAGTGGTAGGGGCCAAATTAGAGCGCCCTTTTTGAAACTATAGTTTGATTGATCGTGCAAAAGCTTCACCTAGCATGAATAACCCAATCACGATACACATAAAGTCCGATAACATACTCAAATAAAAGTCTAATAAATATAATAATGTACTTTAATTAAGAGACTTAACAATAGGTTTTCACCATATTTTTTGTTAACACACATTGTCTATACCACCACACAACTCTAATGTTTGTAAAAAATCTTACAAACTAATAAATAAACCAATGATTGCATGTCATAAGTGCCGGCTACTGCGCGGCTAAGAAATTACTAAAATAGTTATGTAAGTAATGTAATAATTTATTACACTGCTTTAGCCCGCACGAAAAAATTGATTATTTTACATCAAAAATTCTTACCTGGTACATATTTATCTACTAAAGTAGTAGCTAGTTAGGTGCTACATCTACGTAGAAGTTTTTAAACTGCATTTAAACATTACATACAATTCATACGGAGCGCTAATTTATTTTATACCTACCTATAGGTACTTTAGGCTTCTGACAAATATACTGATTCTAACTAAACTGATCAAAGAGGTAGGTAGTCTAGTGATGAAATAGAATCAGAACAGAGTAAACATTAATGAAAAGTTTGAAAATCTAATGTACATAATTGCAACTATTAGATAAAGCCTTTTATCCAAACGTTGGCTTTACTATAGCATTATCTAGATCTACGTTCTAGATAAGGCTAGTAAAGCCTACATTCTAGGCCAACACTAGACCAAAATAAACAAGTCTATCTACCTACCTAAGTTAACGTGGGGGTAAAGTAAAGTAGTACTTAGTAGTTAAGAAGTAGCATTGCAATCAAATATGCCCATGACTGTCAAGGACCGTCATTGTATTTTCTCAATGATTATGTTATTTTCACCTAATTAAATTAAACTAACAATACCTACACCAAAAACATAGGTAGTAGTGTAGGTAGATACACAACATCAATAAAATTTGTTAAAAAATGAACAATCGTTTTGGTTAATACTTGGTAAAATCAATGTAATTATGATTGAAAAATATTTCGTTAGTTATTTAAATGACTAGTTAACTAATTAATTACAGACGTAAAGGGAAGATGCATCCAGTGTCGTAGCGTGCGTTGGCGGGGCCCCGTATAAAAAATTGTTTGGGGGCACGCATGTCTCGCAAAAGAAATAAATATATACCTATATACACTCTCCTTGTTTGAAGTAAATGATAAACGGGAAAATCCGAAGAATCTGCTCGCGATACCCGATGTAGGGTGTTGCCAACTTTTAAACTTACGCTTTGCTCGGGAAAAAAGTAATTGCTTTTGTCATATTTGAAATAAGTAAAATAAGTTTTTGTTATTTTTTTCTTACGCACGTCGGGGCCCGGGGGGCCCCTGCGGCCCGGAGGCCTCGTATAACTGATACGACAGATACGGCGGTTATTACGCCTCTGGATGCATCACTACGGAGTTACCATAACAATTTAAATAAGAGGCACATACGAGTATACATAATTCACACATTCTTAAAGTTTTTAACATTGTAAAAAACATTTCGCTAAAACGAACTTTTATGTTTAGGCATGCAATACCTATAACGTAACTTTATTCTATCTAGAATAACAAAACACGTAATCTACATTATGTAGATACTACATCAATGTACCCATTACACATTATGGAATTTATACTATAAGTAATAATGAGCTTTGTAAAGTCTAGGTAAGTACAACCTGTTCTTTGGCTGCTACAGATTTGGACATAAGTGTGTCGGTATAAGATATTTGTTATAATGTAAAATAAAATGTAATAGACCATCGGTTCGGTACTCAGCACCTGTAGACTAGATATAACTATATCTACCTATCAGATCTTAGCATTTTTACAGCTCACTTCTATT
Organism: Ecliptopera silaceata; assembly: GCA_932527185.1. NCBI lineage: Eukaryota > Metazoa > Arthropoda > Insecta > Lepidoptera > Geometridae > Ecliptopera > Ecliptopera silaceata. The sequence goes on along the minus strand of OW052193.1, from coordinate 4,122,305 downwards.
ATTTGTAGAAATTATGTATTTTTTGTCCTAAAAGTATTGAATTTATATACTATTGGATCAAAAATTTTAGTGTTATATTTGTATGAATTGTTATTTGTTTAGAAAATTAAAATATAGCCGCTATTGCTTGGTTCATAAGTCAGGTGCTTTTAGATCAATGGCTGTGCTTAGTATACATTTATGTATCTTAATTACTGGGAATAACATAATAAAACTTTATATTATTATAGTTTTCATTATTCACTCAAATAATTTCAGAATTAGTAGGCATTGCAAATTAACGAGGCCTCATTAAGGCCAATTATTTAATGATTTAAGGTGGTGGTATAAAATATATCAAATAAATATTTCACACAACGCCATCTAGTCCCAGACTAAGTAAAGCTTGCACTATGGGAACTAGATTGTTATAACACAATATATACATTTTATAAATACATACATAGTAACACCTAATCATTGAACAGACAACAAATGTTTGTTCTTGAGTAACTGACCTATCTAAAAAATGATATAGATTTTTGTCGTAAAATGGTAAGTAAATGCTCGTCCTTCACTAATCATAATTTTAGTTATATTGTTACTACAATTCTAAAATATTTTTTCGTCTTTATTATAGAAATTATTAGTATGCACAGTGCTTAAAATTTAATTAATTATTATTTTTTAATAATTCTACTAGAATACCAACGACATTAGACAAATTCATACTAATTATTATCAAAAATATTTACTACACTAATATTTTTTCTAGTTTTTTTCCTGTGCGTGTTTTATACTGATTTTGTCATGCTGATTACAAATAAAGCTTTATGGACGATCGCTTTTAGTGGTTAAGACAAGACTAAAATATATTTTACGATAAGTATCCAAAATAATCATCTGATTTGGATGGAACGATGATATGAAGTTGATCGATTGACGGACAGTGAAAATCATAATAACGAATCATAGATTCTACAAATATTTCATAAATACTTAAACATGCAAAACAAACGACACACAATTTGTTTGATATGGTTAATTAATTTGAGACGTTAAAATTATAAAACCGTTTTAAATAGTAAATACTAGATCAAAATGCCGAAACTAGTCTATAAGATTACACTCAAGTCCATAATACCTTCCGCTACACAACGCTACGATACTACGACTACCACTAACGCTCGCTGCAAAAATATCTTTTCTGTTCAGAACAGTCCTGAGTCTATAATCTACGAATAACTTTCCATGATCTTTGGCGTGGGAGTTAGGCCGTGGATGGTCACGTGGTCCAGGGTCACTTCATAGCACGACACAACATCACTATATAGAGCACTCGTCACTGTCCCGCGCGTAGTCATCATCATCGTCGTCCTGGCGAGCCTTCTTAACCTTCCCGCTGACGACGCCCGTGTTCACTTTGCTGAACAAACTGCTGCGATTGAGCCTCGTTTCTCTCTGGGGACTGAGCCTCTCGGCAACCGCTCTCTCGTAGTTGTCGGATATCTTGTTCATTCCGTTGACGGGACTCGTCACCGGAGATCTCGCTTTAGTCGGAGACATGGTTTTTTCAGCTGCTTTTTCAAATAATGCTGCGGTCGCTGCCGTGTACGACGGAGGGTCTTTCGAGCGAGCCCCGCTCGATCCTAAAAGTTGGGAGTATAGGAAGCTGTTGTTTCCGAATCCCGCGTATCGGTTGTCCATTTTGCCGTTCACCATCATCAGACTGACTGGCTTCTCAGGTGGGATCGGCTTCTCTTGTTTCTTTTCTAGGTTGCTCGGAGGGTTCTGGTAGCTCAGTCTGTCTGAGCCGATGGAGTATATCGAACTCAGGTTCACGTAGCCAGGGTTCACGGGGGCGGTTCGAACCGTGTTGTTGAGCGGTTCTCTGGAGCGGTTGGGAAGTGGGATCCCCTCGCTCAGGGTGGATTCTTCGACGCTAGAATCCTCGATGACTTCGGTGCTGGTTATTTCGTCCATGTTGGGGGAGAGACAGTCCTCATCCGTCTCATCGTACGAGCTGAAATGTGACACGAACTGTAAGCAAACTTTAAGAGAGTCGTCGGACACCGGGTGTTCAGACGTACGAGTATGTACTGAATGCAAGTGAATGTTTATTGTTAGTGTCGCTCATGCGAATGCCAATGAGATTTTATAAAAACAAAAGCATAAAATGTTTGTCTCTCGGTGAATATGTTGTGTGATGGGAAGGAATACATACATTCGAACTGTACAGGGGCGTTAGGTAACATATTCATCAGTAAGGCAGACAAAGTTTCAAGCACATTCGATAGCAGACATTGGGTCTCTGTGACAGTCTGTAGCTGTCATACCTTCGGTGCGAAATGTCGATAGGTGTAAGCGTCAATTCAAAATGCAATGACCTCTGAAAGGTGGTCTCACAAAATCACCCAAGCTCAGTTTTCAAGCAGTTTTTGGAGCTCAAGAGCCGATGGTCGAGCATGGTCAGTGCAACAAAATGACAATAGGTACATACGACACTGCAAATATCACCAACACTTTCTTACCCTAGCATAGCCAGATCTGTCTTCCTCCCTGATGAAAGAAATTACAAATATACTACTGCTGATGATAATAATATATTAGGTCGTCTACATAAATAAATATATACAGGTTAACAATATATATACATACTTAAATAAGGCTTAGGAGAAAGGTAGAGCAACTAATAGTAAACCAAATGATAGTTAAGTAAGAAGTTGGACAGGAAACAGTATGATCTCTTCACCAGGTGTGTGTTTGCATTCAGAACATATTACTGTAGAAATTATGTTAGATTCCAGAAGGTAGATGCAGGTAGACTTAGATTCTTTACATTAATCAGAGTGCTTCAAAATGCATCAAAATGCTCGATGTAGGTTCTACCTCTAGTGCTTTTATTTCTTCTAATTTTACTTTACCACATCAAATAATAGTTTTATTTGTATAATCGGAATCCGTTAAATCCATTAGATCGGCACAACTCATAGAATCGAGCCAAAGCTTTCTTTTTCTCTGATTCTCTCATCACTTTATTTAACAGCCTGCCGTGTGACAAGAAACAACATGTTATTGTGTATTCAAAGCAAATGGATATTACCTATTTCTAATACATATAACTTATATGGGGTGTCTAAAAGCTAGCTAACAGAAGAATCTATATATGTATGTAATGATCATTTAATGCCTTAAACAAGAAATATGTAGTTTCTACTTCTAAATACTGGGGTAATGAACAAATTATGACTGTCAACGCGTTATGTAAACTTAGCGTATTCGAGTCACACTGCACGTTAGCGCAAATTTGACTATCGACAATATATTTCGGATTCATTACCATAATACAACCAATTTATATTTGTCATATTTATTTGCAATTGCATTCGGTATGACTAAAATTATTTGTTTTATTAACATATGAATAAATGTCCTGAAACTATAGCTTCATCGACACAACCCTGCAAATACTATATAAATAAGTATTTGTTTTAAAAGTTTTAACTTACATTTGGTCCTGTGCATCGCTGCCACCTTCTTCAGCGACCAAAAGTTCATATTCTTCAGCTGCGAACCGGTCCCATTCAGACATCTGAAATTTATTTTAGTTATTTATTAAACAAAATCCACAGCTTTTATTATACAATTTACAAAACTTTTATACAACAAATAAAGCTAATTATGGATTTACATTTTATAATGTTAAAATATTATAATATTTAATGTAATTATTATAAAAAATATTTTATAATATTTCATGTAATTCTGTAGATAGATAGAATATGCTTTATTGTACACCAATACAAAAAAAGTAAAAAAAAAACACCGATACCTTAGGTGGTAATTAAAGTAAGAAAGTTACTAATTAAAGTACAAACTTTGCAACCAAGCAACCTTTGGATGGACAGGCATGGATGAACAATAGCTACATGGAATACTGTAGTTTTAATGATATTAAAATCAAAGGTCACTTAAGGACGTAAGTATAAAAATACAAGGTCACTTAAGGTCATTGGTATTAAAATGCAAGGTCACTTAAGGTCGTAGATATTTAAATGTAAGGTCACTTAAGGTCTTACATATTTAAATGCAAGGTCACTTAAGGCCGTACGTTACCTAAACACAATTCCGTAATAATTTTCCTTAATCATATTAGGCCCAGCGTATCATTGCTATTCAACGCGGCACTGCAACCAGTGTCTTGGGTACGCTTCCGATTGGTACTGATTTGGATCAGTTGAACTATCTATAGATCGTTTGCAACGGTCTGTAGCTCAACTGTACATTTTGTAAATACTGTATAGTCGTAAGTTTGTTTGTGAATAAATATTAGTATAGAGTACTAACCTCGCAGTCAGAGTCACGTTGTGTCGCGAAGGGGTCCCTCTGTTCATGATCGAGATACTTCTCTAAGTTGAAGAACGTGTCGTAGAAGATAGGAGTGAGTTTGCATCGCCTCAGGTCCGTGAGGGTTATCTTGCCTTGTTCTGCGGGATGCACCATGTCTAGCATCTGGAAATATCAACGAAAAAGTTATATGTAGTTTTATATGTAACAAAGTTACGGCTATTACCTACAGCAGGGGTCACCAAATGGCGGACCGCGGTCCGCATTGGTGACCCCTGACCTACAGTATTTAAAAAATGTTCCAACGAGTAGGTCTATATATATAAAATACATAAAAACAGTTGAGTTATTTACAGACCATTGCAAACGATAATAATTATATTGATTTCAATTTAATTCAACAAAAATCACCTCAAGAACTTCTGTCAAAAGTTTATACTTACTTGTTAAATATAATGTCTAGGATTTGTCAGTCAGGATATTAAAGCGAGACAAATAAAGACTTATTCCTATTTTCCAACTTACACAGTTATACTGATGGTTAAACTAATGAAGAAAGAAATAAATATTTATTTACACCATGACTTACATACATATTTGACATAAAACATTTAAAAATAGGTGTAAAAAGGCCGCCACTCAGCATAAGCTATAGAAACCATCGGTTCCTATAGCGCTGGTTTTCAGTGGGGCCGAAATTGCTTCTGCGCCATCATTTCGCAACTCCGTTGCGCACATTTTAGTGCGCTAGTTGTCGTATAGAGGGCAGTAATTGCAATCTTGTCAAGGTCATTTGCTAAAAATATTTCACCCGACCCGTCACCTTAAGTAAATTAGTCATTAAAACTATACTTAAACTAACTAAATGAAAATTATAATGCACATTAGTACTTAATAAAAAAGCTAGCTTAATTAGTTCCATAGCTAAAACCTCACCTGACATAAGCAGTCACTGAACGGCAGTGTTTCAATCCCGATAGCCTCCATCCTCTGCATTTGTTCCTCGTAGAAATACTCCAGCTCATACATAGAAATGTACCCGTCACCATCCACATCCATACATCTGAAAATACATATAAAAATGAATGAAACCTGAATCCAATGATTAAGAATGACAGGCGTCACAGCTCAGTTGGTAGTAGCTCTGCCTTCCATGCTGTGGATCGTGGGTTCGATTCGCACCAAATGTTTGTGCAATGAACATAAAAATTTGTTCTGTGTCTGGGTGTCACTATGTATTCTATACATGTATGGTATTTACGAAAAACAAAAATATATTATATAAGTATGTATATAAATATATCAGCGATCTAGTTCCCATAGTACAAGCTCTGCTTAGTTTGGAACTAGAGTGTGATGCGTGAAATGTCCCAGAATTTATTTGCTATTGTTATTTTATGAAATTGATGTTAGATAAAAGCGTAGCATCGTAGCACAAGCGTAGACCTCCGTAGATATTTCGTAGAAAAGGTATCGAATAAAAGGGGTATTAGGTCACTACATTGTTTTTGTGTATATCGGGATCTTAATTTGTGTTTTATTATGTTTTTAAAAAAAAATCTTTTAATTCCCACCCAGAGCAAATGTTTGCGTGATGAACATAAATATTTGTTCTGTATGGCAGCATTTAATCTTATGATGTGCACTATTTTAGTGATCTATATACCGCGCTTCTACATACAAGCTAAGGCTTAGTTAGAGCGCGGAACTCCCATGTTTCGAGCTAACAAAGGGTCTTTGTTACATAATTTCTGCCTTATTTAAAACTAGACTGTAATATTAGAGTAATGTAATTTTAAGACCGAAAGCAATAAATATTTTTTATCTTTTATCTTATATAATAAATTAAATACCTGAACCAGTATTCAATAGCGGTGGGATGCGTCTTGTCCTCTTCAGCGAGGAGGAACCAAACGAACTCTGTGTACGACATGCGGGGTTCTCCGTCGGGCGTCAGTCGGTTCTGACTGCCTCGCGTCACGCACCCGGACAGAACCCGCTCTATCATGCGGCTCGAGAGCGCTGCAAACATACATGTGTAGTTACAATATAGTCAAGTCAAATATTTCTTTATTCAATAAAATCACAAGGATCATTTAGAATCGTCTTACATACTAGGTGATTCTAGGTGCCAGTTCCACACGACCAGAGCCTATAATAATATATATATATATATATATATAATATTATATTATAATATCATATAATTAATATATATTTTTTTTTTATAATATATTTTTTTTTTTTTAATCATGTATATTGTAAAAAACTTTTTGCTAAGACTTTAAATAAATGTGTACATATTAATAGCTTTTATATAGATACAAAGTGAGTGTTTTGCATTAGATATTAAGTATATAATTATTAATTTTCAGCTGCATCTGTTTGCCCTAATTTGACAAAGGCCTCTTCCAACGATTTCCATTCTCTTCTTAGTCTAGCTATTCTAGGCCATATGCTCCCAGCAACTGCTTTGAACTAAACTAATAATTGAACTAAATAAAAACTGTTTATATTTCGTCTCTTCTCATGTTGTTTTGCGCTACATTCCTTGTATTGTCGCTCCATCTCGCCAGGTGCGTTCTACACTACACAATGCTTTAACGCGGTATAAATTCTAATATCGTTTGCCCCAACGATTGTTGGTTCTTCGACAAACATAGACCCACAACCACTTCTTCTTCTTATTTAAGAGTTACGCTTTTCTCCGTAATGACAGCAAGTCACGCCATTTATTTCTTTCCACAGCCACTACAGCTTGCTAATTCTTTGAGCTATGTTATACACCTCGGGTTTTCTGTCAGATAACTTCTGTAGGTCTACTTTATTTCAGGGGTACCCTAAAATAAATTCCATGCATAGCTCTCTCCATAGGTCTCATAGTGACCTATGGAGAGGTCACTATGTGATCCAAGTGATTTTTCAAAGATCATGAGTAGAAGTGATTAATTATAAAGGGATCAGGAGTAAAAGTAATTATAGAGGACGTTATTTATTTAGTTACCATGATCGTTGTGCCTCGCGAGGTCGTGCCTGTCGATGAACAAATCGTGGTCTCGATCCAGCTCCCAGAACTTGCAGTATATCACGTAGAAATGCTCATAACTAAAAACACAATACATATTTAAATAAATACCTACATGATAACGGATTTGATGTTTTACCTATCTACTATTAAACGCCTTTCAAAATTTCTTCAAAAATTGCCACACATTTTTATGTGTGTGTGCAACGTGATAGAAAGCTGCGTTAGGGTTATCGTTTTCTAACATAATCATTATTTCAATTCCCGCCCATCATTATTTCTAATTACCCAATATTTACCATAAATACTGTACAAAACAACAAATATTTCATTTCATTTCTTTTATTTTTTCAGATAAAAAAGTTTTTGGAATATAATAACGCAATTATACAGTTACCTAAAGAATTGGGTAACTTGATTGATATCCTCTTCATCTTCCAGCAGTTGAATGACTTGGAGAAGATTCGACCGTCTCAGTTCAGGAATCGATATCCTGCCGGACCACGACCGGTTCACACAGTAAAATATCCTAGCAATCACCTGAAACAGATAAAATGGGGTTTTAGCGGGGTCATATCCCACATTTTAATATTTTTTATAAGACCTAACCTATAAAAACACTTGAGAATTGTTATGGGACACCCGGATGGAACGAAGTTCTTAAGTTAATAACTGGCTTGCTTTCTATGAGAGAAAGACGAACAGAGACGCGCACGCCGAACGGCTTACAACTATAGCAAAAAGTGTCGTTACAACTTTTGGTAATATTTTCCATGTAGCCCTCTTTCGCAACGCGGTATGCGGAACTTCGTTCCAACTATAAAAAAAGCAATAAATAACTTGATGAAAAAATCATGACAGATAAACATAGATACCTATAGGGACTATTTGTTTTATAAATCGCAGCAAAGTAATGCACTTTCTGAAATGAGTATTTTACTATGAGCCGGATTATTATTAGAATTCTAGGGCCTTCGCTTTAGCAACCCTAGTTTGATTAACCTACATGTTTACATCTTAGACCTAATCAACTTTTAAAGGCCTATATCGCCTGAAATGCTTCCCCAATTTTCCAGAAATAGGCTCAAGAGAATACACTCTAAGTAAATTGTATATTGTATCCCATAAAAACTGAGTTTTATTTTAGTCTTTTGCATATACCATATATTTTGTTTACTTTCAATGTCAGAGAAATATAGGAACATGTTCCATATCGAAATTTCCCTAAGGTCTAGTCGTTTTTTCTTTACTTAGCGAAACATAGATGTTGGTTTAAATCATGACGATGTATCGCAAGGCTTTGTTAGTTTGAAACTACCTTTGAGCAAGTTTCAAGGGCCTGTATCACGCTGGGTGCTTAGTGGCTTAAGTTGCTAAAACTAAAACAATTTGAAGTTCTTTGGTGTTAGATAGTTTACGCAGTTTATGTACTGAAATATAAATAACGTTGGAAATATTAACAAGCCATTTTCAAACAAGAAACTGTTGTTGGTAAAAAGGGTATTCTGGAATGCAAATGTCTATGAAAGAAAATATCAGTATAAAATAGAGAAAAGTAAAATTTCTTTGTAATACTTTTTTACGATAGCTTCGATAAAAAGTTTGTTTTAGTAGCGGGAAACTTGGGCGTGGTATTACAATAGTAATTACTACATTAGTAGGTACAAAAGTTAAGTAAAGATAGGAATATTTCATTAAAAAAAAAATATTACCATATTTAAAAGGAAGGGCATTTTTACACTTTGCTTAAAGTATTGTAATTGTAATGATAAGTAAAATAAACTCACAGTGTGCACATATCTTGAATGGAATTCGGTTGCTTCCTTCAAGAAGGAAAGTCCTGGATGTGTGTCCACCACATCCTGGACGAGAGGTACAAAGTCTTCTGGAGCTAAAGTATTACTCTTTCCTCGAGTTAGAACGTGAACGAATCGGGAAGCCTGGTCGTGGCATTGTGACGTCACTCTGAAAAAAAAAATGGATTTATAAATAAATAAATATTGCTAACAATCCACACAACATCATCTACACCCAAGCTAAGCAGAGCTTGTGTTATGGGTACTAGAAGACTGACATACTTAAAACATAGATAGATATTTTTTATTATACATAATATATCCCAGAGCACCCAGAATAAATATTTGCAGATCGTACAAATATTTATTCCAAGGTGGGAATCGAACCTGCAAACACCGCGTCGCAGGCGGACCTTCGCTCGCCGCGCCACATCGGTCGCCCAAGCTATATAATATGTGTTTGAATATCAAATTCTGTTTTTGTTTTTTTTCTGATTTCTGTTAGAATTTCAATTTACTGAAACCCTGTAGTCAAATAAAATAAAATTCCGCGTTAGAAGAAATAAGGGGTGAAGATAGAAGGAATAATGAATGTAAGCGTTGTGACACTCGACTCATGTAGACTAATGGCTAATGTATATCTACTTTTATGTTTATTTTAAAATATAAACGAGTTTTGGAAGTTTTCCCAGTGAAATTGAGATCTCTACCATTTTCACGGATAAAAGTTATTTTAGTCTAATGACGTTAACCTTTCAAAAGCTGGTATAATAATGGTAAAATCCGTTGTAAAAGTTATAAGTAAAATACGAGTTACTCAAAATGTGTAAAGACGTTTTCTTGTCATTATTATTATCTAAGTCTTATTATTGTTATAATTTTGATTATTTGCACAATATCTTTATAAATTATAGCCTATGTGTTATTCTGATGTAAATTAACATTATAATGTTTCATTAAAATCCATACAAACTTTCACGTTTATAATATTAGTAGGATTGACATAAAATAAACTTTTTTGTAATATTGAATTCTACGTGACTCAATTAAATCTTAAATAAAATATTTTTTTAAATAATCTATGAATAACATAAACATTTCCACAATTTATATGGTAAATCAACAGTTTATAGAGGTCCATAAAATGAGATCCTCGCTAAGGCCAAGACATGTCGCACTGTTCTAGGAACTATTCCTCGGAGACGACTACGGTAGGATTTCGAAATATTCGACCGATCTCTGAATGCCTAAACATTGCCATTTAGTTGTATAAGTTTTAGGTCGTATGTAGAGTAGGTGACCTTTAGAGCCTAACCTTTAGAAGCTCTAACTAAATATTTGTTACATTTCTAGCCTTGCTGTTCAACATCATCATCAACCTATCAGTCCACTGCTGGACATAGGTCTTTCCCAAGACGCGCCACTGAGCCCGGTCTTCGGTTCTTCTCATCCATCCAGCCTTGCTGTTGCTGAGTTCAAATTAAACATACAAATTTAATGTAAATTAATATACATAGTATATTGACATCGTATTACAAACTGCTACTGTAAGTATATTTTTTTAATTTTGTACCCACTGAGTATAATAAGTATGGCAACACATTCTTCCCTATACACGATGTGACTCGGCAGTTCAATTATGCCAAATCATAATTAAAAAAAATATAGTGTAGAAAATAATCGACAAAGTAAAATAAAGTTCATTCAGAAATTTGCGACAACAGAATCTATATAAAAACCCAACTGCCGTCGACAATGTGTTTTAATTGAAAATGTGCAAGCGACAGCTCATCCACAACACCGCATAGGAAATTAAATTGTGCCAAGGTCAATGCGGTTCAGAATAACGGTTCGAGGAAATGCTGTGTTTCATTGATTACTTAGCAAGTTCGTATCAATTTAATCTAGACCACCTGATTTAAAAACTTTTTCAATCAACTGAGCGAACCGCAAAAAACATCTCGTGCTACGTACAAATGTTTTTGTATCTACAAAACCCTTTTGTAAATCAAGATATAACATTGTCCCATTTCACTATACTTAATGTCCTTAGTCCCCAACTCCCGATTTACAGACAAAGCCTCCAGCATTGCGAATATTGGGTCAGGATTTTCAAAAAGTCTGAGCTTTGTGGTCTAGATTAAATTAAGTAATTGTCGATCTATGTCTTTCTTATTCTTTGAGGTTAATTATGTACTCACTCTCTCCAAAAATCTATAAACTTATGTCCATCGACAGGCACGTGAAGGCTTTGCTGCGTTGCAAGGAACAGTGGCATTTTCCAGTACAGAGGGCACTCGCACGCTTTCACAATGTGCTTGAAACTCTCTCGGGGAACCTGGAACAAGCACAAAAGATAGTTTTAATATAATATTGCGAGTTTCTAAAATAATACGGCATTGTACTAGCTAAAGTAGGTAATGTAGTTTTATCGTGCACCAAAAGAGGTGTTTTACTTTACTGTCTTGTTTCGTTATTTTTACATAATAATATTTGGAATTCTAAGTGATTGAACTGCCGAGATTTGCCTAAAATAAATATTGACATTTTTGTGAGGCTCAAAAAAGCTTTTCGTAGGCAGTTTAATTTCATAAATCCCATCCTAGTGTTTTGCCAATTATTGACCTTTTAAGAATAATAGAAAAGAGCTTTAGTTGTCATAATCCATTGCACGCGTCTGTGAATAAATAAATTTGAAGCACGTTCAGACGAATATACTTCACAAAAACCTTTTTTTAAATATTGATCTATTTGCAGTTATAACAACTGTGGTTTTAACATAGTAACAACGGAACTCCAAAGATAGACTCATAAATCCTGAAACCAACAGGTTGAATGAGATAAGTTAACTATCTATTGTTTTCCATATTTGTAGCGCCCACTATCCAAAACGGGTCATCTTTCGCACATCCTTTTCCTAAATTCCGTTTCGTGTCACCTGTCATGTAACAACACAAACCTACTTTAAAGTTGTAAACGATTTTAAATCTTATTAGCATGTGTTATAGATGAAATTCGTGTGGTTAGAACATAAACTGTGGCTACGCACGTATTCACCGCCCAGGCTTCCGCTATTAGGAAATCTCGGGCAAGATGCACGTGCCATGTCCAAGGCACAATGACTTTTATTTGAGCCATGTGTAATGTATTGTGTTGCATGGTCTACTTAATGCCGTTCAGTCTCATTATTGCTAATTGCACTTGCAAATTGCAGATTATTTGATTGCTAATTTCAACGCATAGACAAGGCATAAATATCCTGTTATTAGACCAAAGCGCAGAACCATGTCTTTAGTTTTAAAACTATATTAAAAGTACGGTTTTCTGTTTATTTTTTGTAGTTTTAAAAGCGATTAACTTGAGCCAGATTTATATTTAAATTCGACCAGTTAGGCTAAATGCTCCGCTTAGCCTTGCAAAACTGTTGAGCTTGTATGAGCTCGTATCAAGTATTTGAATAATTATTTGGAACTGGTCTGCTTCGAAATGGACCTATGTATTACTTTTTAACTAACTTTATCTAATCGCGTAGTACAGTAGAGCGTCGATTATCCGAACTAATTGGGGGACATAGGTGTTCGGAAAACCGGTTTATGCGGATAATTGAACAATTAGAAGCATGGGCAATCGGTGGCTGCCAGTAGAATTAGCGCATACTAAGGCAGTGATACGATCCTTGCTTATTTTAGGGCCAGGTGCTGCTAATTCACGACTTGAAGCAAGAGGTTTTCGCGGCAAAGCTTTCCAATTAGGCCCGGTTTCGTCTGCATTGTAAACGTTTTCCAGAGCGTAATTTTCTTTGTTCAGTATATCCGACGATTTGACGACCGATGTGGCGCGGTGGGCGATGGTCCACCTGCGACGCGGAAGGTTGCGGGTTCGATTCCCGCCTTGGGATAAATGTTTGTATGTTCTGCAAATATTTATTCCGGGTGTTCTGGGTATTATATGTATAATAAAAAATATCTATCTATGTAATGTATTATATTAAGTATGTCAGTCTTCTAGTACCCATAACACAAGCTCTGCTTAGCTTGGGGCTAGATGATGTTGTGTGGATTGTCCAGCATTATTTATTATTTATTTATTATTTATTATCCCTTAGTTTGATTTTGAATGAATCAGCAGATAGTTCTTCTTCTTAAATTTGAAGCTCACGAATGCCATGTTTTGACTTAAATCGTTTTAAGCAGCATGTGCTTGCTTGAAAATTAGATGTCCCTCCTAGTTTTTCGGTAAATTGAACCCCAGAGAGAGCGTTGACCCGCGCGTTAGTAGTGTTCGGATAAGCGGTCGTTCGGTTGATCGACGTTCGGATAATCGACGCTCTACTGTACTTAGTATTGTGAGTTATAACAACGAATAACGGAAAAGTTTCAGTCCAGCTCAACGTAGTAGGTAAATAAAAAAAAATCGTATAATTATAATATATTAATGATCATATCCAGAAGTTTAAATGCTCAAATGATTATTTAGTTTTAAATGAGACTTCTTGTAAAAACCCCTTGGCATCACTAAGCCGATTTAGCATACCTAAGCATACCTGTGCAAAGATAGCTAGCAGCAGAAATAGCATTCCTTGTGTGATGTGCATGGTACGAGATGCCTATCTGCCTATCTTGAACTCCGCAAGGACAGTTAAACAACTTTTCCTTCACCTGCAACGTAATGTCAACTAACTTTAAACAATTTAAGCACCTACATAATTACTTGGATTTATTTTTACCTTGATAAGATAATGTCCCAAGTTGGAATTGAGATAAACACTGTTAGAAGGGTGTCATTGGCTCGGGAACACCTTATTTATTCGTATACCCCATAAAATCGGGGAGAGTCAACGACCGAAAAGTAGGTCAGACTTGACGGGTATTTATAGGCGATGGACGACTAGCTTGACAAAGCGTGATGCCCTGAGGTCTTCGTATGCCAAACTATAGGTTGGCAGAATTGCATACAATCAACTGTTAGTTATATTACGTTGCTGACGGTGAAATAAACTTGGGTATCGATAACACAGAATCAGTGCGTCTGTGCAAATATACGCTTGATTTTACTCCCTTTGTTTTGTCGTAAAGCGTTCGGTAAAAGTGCGAAAAAGTTGTTCTTATTTAGCCTAGTCCATTATTTGGGGCATTCGTATAGCAAGTATATGAAACGTCTAAGGACAATACTCATAAGAACCTCTTGGTGGATATTTTCTACACTTGTTTTATAGTATGCCTAAATTTTTACAAATATTTGTATATTTACTATTATCAAAGCTATTAAGCAAATTTAGAAACGTTTATCTATATTTAAAAGTTTAAGATACCCGGAACGATACCCACAAAATATTTTTTACAATAATGTACCTACCAACGAATATTCTATAAGTCTATTGTAGATAGAAAACGCAATGTCTGAGCTGTCTGGCGAGGTCTTGCGAGATTTATCTGCCTATTACCATCTACTGGAACTGGAAGTAATGGCGTGGCACTTATCCTCGAGTAGGAACTGGCCTAGAATTCAAAATACATTATGAAATTCATGTCTGTACGTGTGCTTGTGAATTTTAGAATAACCTTACTCTTGTCAGTAACTCTGATAAATAGATAAGTACTATTATTTCTAATTTCGTTTAAGATTTTGTGAAATTTTACCAAGAATTTAGGCCGCTAAAATTCTTGGTTTTAGCTTTTTATGTCATCCATGAAAAGCTAGAAGTAGGTCGTTTTTTTTTTTTTTTTTTATTCTAATTTTTAAGGAACTTTAGTCGGTGGCCGACTATGCCAGTTCCATCGTGCCCTCACGGTATTAAACCTTATATAACTTAAACATTATTTCTAAAAAGCCCATATATGGAGCGGTAGATCATGTTAGCCGCATCCGAGTTGGGTGCCGCTAACACGCTCTGTAAAACGCCCACATCGAGCCAATTTCATTTCTCACATTCTTTCAACTCTTCTCTCATCAATGCGCTCCGGGCACACTCCATTAACAGATGATATACATCGTCTTTACAACCGCAAATTTCGCAGTTTGGGTTGTCTACTAATTTCATCAGGAACATAAAAGACCTCAACGGAATATGCCCTGAGCGCAATCTGTGAGCGATTACAATTAGATTTCGCTTTAATTTAGAATGGACACACCAAGGTATATGAGGTGGCTCACTTTGTATGGTTCTATACCAAATCCCTTTCTCCCGAGAAGCAATATCAAAATATTCCTTCCATTTTGCTTTAATGTTTTTCTTATATTTATTAAATACCTCTGAGAACTCAGGTTTCATAAAAACTTCCGTACCATTTGATACCGCTTCACGGGAAGTAGGTCGTTATGAAATTCGTATCAGATTTTCTCAGAAAGACAGAAAATCTAATGAATAAAGACTTGAAAGCTCACAAAGCGATTTTCACAAAAGCTGTAGAAAAGCATCGAACGAGTATTCCGTGTTTACTTTGAAGTATTACATTTTGCGGCAATCAGGGCTGCCAGCTAAAACATTTTTTTTAAATACACTATGAATTTTATAAAACGTCTATTTTGTTGTAAAACCTGATACTGGTTGCAGTTTTCAATACCCAAAATTTGTTAGAATGTGCGTGAAGCACCAATAACAAACGTAAAGTTTCGCCAAAGAGCATTACCTCACGGTTTTGTAACCTATTTTCCCTAAAACTGGATTATCATACCGCTTACTCATTGTATTGTGCGGATTTGTGCGAGTTCGTGTGCGCTGATGTATCATTAATTTGGCAACCCTACGCGAGTCGCGATTGACCCAAATATTTTGAATGGGAGCGGGTCGCAAATGGCCGCGAGCCTTTAGCAAGTGGGCTCGGCAGTCGGTGTAGTGAAGCGACAGCGACTGTAGCCAGTGACCCTTTACCGACCACCCGCGCGCCTTCCGATGTCGCATTGAGTAACAATGATATAAGCAGATTGGCATGTTCGGTCATTTATGTAGGACGTATCACACCTGATTTGTATCTCATTGATCGCAGACAGCTCTCAGTTCTCAGCATAAAAAATACTGAATTAACGTTTTATAATTAAGTTCAAGTTCAACGTTATAAAATGAACGTTGCATATTGTAAACACTGAAACAGCATTTTGGCTGTATTGTTGTGCTGCGTGAGAAAAGCATACGCATCAAAATTAATTTAGCCTTCAAACTCTCTTTAATATACAGAAATAACAACGAAAGAATGCCGAGAAACTGTCGGAAACAAAAACATTGGCCCAGCGTGAATGAAAATATCTTGGAACATAACCAAATAGATTTAGAGCACCTTACGTAGACGACCGACTTGGCTTTGTTTCTCGATATTTTCTATGGTAAGTAAGCAATAAAAGTGGCACTGGCAGATAGCCTGCGTATATTAAATGCCTTTTATTGAAAGCTGGATTCAGGTACCAAAATACATGTAGGATACCTATTTACGAAAATAGAAGCTGATTCGTGAATCTCCAACTCTGGTTACATAAATGTTCTTTTACTAATTAGGAAGGTTTATTATTCCATAGTTCATATTGGGACCGATTACAAAGGAAGTAAACTAAGTACCTATACATTATTATTAGAAAGTTTTAAGATTATTATTACCATCAACTTGATATAAAAACCTTTCATCTATGTGCTAACGTGTGATAAACAAAAAAGTAATTAAGATTAAATCATAGCAACTCTTCCTTCATTGTATAATCGAACACGGAACAATAATGCGACTTCCGAGGACATGATTTGCATTGTTAGTACAAAAACAGCTTTTTTAGTACTTTAACTGGCGTACAACATCCGTGGGAACCATCCCACGTCCTCGACACGCGATATCACAATCAACAAGTTGGACATAAAGAAAATACAGTCATATAAAACTACATCGTTCAAACTCAGGTAAACACCCTAATAATTTTATATACATAGATTTTGCGAATGGTAGTCTAGTTGCTTCGATGCGACGATCAATAAGTAAGTAGTGCAGATAATCAGACAACGCAGTGCGTACAAAGCAGCGCTTAAAGTGCCAGCTGCTACGAGTAGGCAAACTCTTTGCTATAGCGTGTACTTCGATCATATAAGAACTTTAAGAGTTCTTAGATGATCGAAGAGCGTGTAGGTATAAATGGCACTCAAGTTAAATTAGACACATCGGCATTGCGCTGTTCATATTATAAAGTATGGCCAACAAATCTGTTAACTACAGCTGAAAATCAAATTTACTTGAAACCATTTTTACTTGATTATTTCATGCGTCTTAAATAATTTACCAACAGGTTAAAACTTTTAAATTGTTCTGAAATCAACCTCATTCCTAAGCTTTCGTTAAGTATACCTAAAGAGAAAATTACACTGCCAAGAGCACAGTTAGTGAAATGGCTTGGAAACTTATCAGATAATCTAGAGTTTCCAAGAAGCCCGCTGTAATTGGACATCCTAGTTCAGAATACACATTCTGTATCGTCGAAATGATAACATCTTTTCTGTACTTTCACTCGGAAGGCAGGACCAATGAAGATCACAATCTGGTACTTTGTAAATAGTTGCTGCTACGATGACTATGACTGACTGCTAACCTCACCCCAGTCCAACGGAGAAGGACTTTTGGTTGATGGCAGCAGTGTTCTAGCATCTCCAATGGTGTGGTGGGTTTAAAACTCTGATTAATAAGTATATTAAATTTTCTTCAACTTTTGAACACAATATTATGGAAAATCACCGAGGAAATACGTAGACTACGTGAGACTCCTTCTTTAGACAGTAAACTTTAGTTTCTATCGAGCATATATGTTCTTTGATCGTTGAACTTGTCTCGTAGGCGTGCTTTGCTAAGGAATTTACGATGTCGCATCGAGTCGTATTCTAGGTAACTTAGGATACTGTACTGCACATACTTTATTGGCGATGTTCAAATTAAACCTATTTATACTTTACGATGATGTGCAACGTGAATAAATTCATGGTATATGGACTTATTACGATATTATCTTACTTGCCTGTAATAGTATTTTGTCTTCATAAAATCGACATAAAATACATAAAAATTAGAACTGCGATATCGGGCGCAAACATACGAGTTGACTATAAATTAGAACTGATTGAAATAAATAACCATAAAAACACAATAACACTAGGTTTTTAATTAATATTATAGTGTGATGTTACAAACATTATTAATAACATAAGGCAGTATTAGGTTTTAATATTTTAATGGATTCAAAGACGTTTAAAAATGAAGGTGTTATTATTATCATTAAATGTTTGTAATTTCAATAATCTAATTACTTTCATTAATAAATTCAATAACTTCATTTTCATCATACATTCATAATATTTTACAGTGAATTTATGACTTGATGTTTATAAATTCTGCATTTGGTAGTAA
Source organism: Ecliptopera silaceata (assembly GCA_932527185.1). Lineage (NCBI taxonomy): Eukaryota > Metazoa > Arthropoda > Insecta > Lepidoptera > Geometridae > Ecliptopera > Ecliptopera silaceata. The sequence goes on along the minus strand of OW052193.1, from coordinate 4,103,790 downwards.
AGAAATAAAAATTGTGCGTTTCATTATTACTATTTAAAGTAAGAATAAAAAGTAAAGCTGATTGTGCACGACCTTTTGACACCTATAAAATGGTTGAAGTAATTAAAAATTCGCAAAGGCTAAGCACTGAGTTCTTATCACATAATTTATTCGTAACATGCGGGTTTGGTACGGCTGTAAACAGTTCTCTCGACATCTATTGCGTCCAAGTATAATTAAAAATGTTCAATGCGATGTTTCGTAATTACAATTAAATTAGTTAATGCTTGCTTCCTATTATGGCTGTAATCTCGTAACAAAAAAGTAGGACAGCGTAGCGTTTGTTAGTCGACAAGATTTTGATAATACTTACTTACATTACTGGGCACTTCGTTTCGCTTAGTTGCAAAGATGTAAAGTAAAAATAAAAGGTTTTTTTAGCTATTGTAAAGCTTCTATCGCGGGCCTTGAGCGTGAAGATCGAATCCAGAAATTCCGTATCAAAATAACCTAACGAAAATAACCTAACACTGCGCATGCGTAATCCAGCAAAAAATGCTATGCAATAGCTTTACCGCGGCAGTCCCCGAGTGCCACACGTCTTTTTTTTCTATGATCCGCATTGTAATGGATTAAATTTAGTGCTAGATACTTCCAACTTCATCGCACGTTTTATTGAATTTAACGACGACTCCGGTCTTTTTCTCGTTTAAGTAGAAATACGGCTTTTAATATTATTAGAAATTGAATGAATTATTACTTTGAAAAGTATTGGTTACTTTCCTTATATTTATCTAAATACCAAGTGTTTTGTTAGGTATGAAATATAATATGTATATTAAGTAAGTATATACGAGTATAAAATCCAATATTTCAAAATGTTTCCTCATATTCCCGGATGCCATAATAACTCCCAACAAAAATAAACTTGTTTGATTAGATCGACGAAACAACAGTCATTTCCTTTTAGAAGAGTGTAAACTCAACAGTCAAATTAAACCACTCATTAACAAAGATAACATTGCTACCAATGTCCACTAGTCTTTTCGACATCAAGATACTACATCTGCTGAAATTGATGATGAAAATGAGCTTAAAAACAACAGTTATGGGTAAGTATATTACCTACTAACAAATTGTGAGTCCACTTGCAATAGAAACAATCAATTTTCAGACGAAGAGTATCAGCAAAAAGCATCTGTGATCTAGAAAAGTAACCAAAAAGATGAGAAAAATAATAACCATCCATCTTTTTTTGCCAACCAAAACAAATGAACTGCAGTCAACCTGCTGTACGCTCGAGTCAAAGCTGACCAAGCAGTTATATTATATTTGAACGCGTGATGAAAAGACCTGTCTAAAAGCCATGTGCTCGAACAGTTCCATAGAGTCACGTAGTATTTAATCCAAGTGGATAGCGCGTTGCCACGCTGGATCTTGGCTTATTGCCAGCTACTGCACTTATACCCAGCTCTGTATCGAAACATGATGGATGCTACAGCAAACAAAAACTGGATATTGGGATCCGGATATTTAAAATTCATAACGATTTGGGTCAAGGATATCGACCATCTTATTTTTTAAATATGTTACTGTTGAAGAGCTAACAATAGGTAGGTAAACAATTAACTAACTAAATAAACGTATTATCGCTTGTGTTAAAATTTGTGTTTATTCCGATATTTTGATATTGTCTTTCAATTCTACCAGCTCTAAGAGAAAGCCTGAAATTGATATTGATTCAGCTTGCATGCCAGACGCAGTGTTTGCAGTTGAAATTTATTTTATTTAGATCTATGGAAGAAGATTAGATTACCTCGCTCTCTATACTTGTTGAATTATTTACTTATCGTTCAGCTTCGGAGAGCTAATCTAATATTATCATTTACACAACCTTAGTCGAAATATTTACATTTAAAGTACCTATTACTGTACGACGCATATTTTTCTCTACCTGCTTATATTGATAGATTTATTGATTTACTTCCAATACGAGATGTTATTACAGTATTAGCATTTTTATGAATCGAGTTTTACCTACGTTTTTGAACGCTTAATCTTATTTTGGAAATTAGATACTTCATCATTTTACTGGACCTTTACGAAAACCGTTTTCTGAAGATTCATTTGGATCAGAAGCCGTAAGAGTACCGTCTTATGAAACTCTTAAAAAGGCTTCAAAAACCACTAAAGCCTACCATTTATTTGATTACCCGACAAGACAAATCACAAAAAGATGGGACCAGTCGAGACTCGGAATATACCAAATGTTTTATAGTTACAATTGTTGTAAAGATTGTTTTTCCGAAACCTTATTGGAATACCCCAGATTCCGGCCTGTGATAGATGTCCAATATTTGTCATGGACGTCGAATCGGACGTCGTCTGGAAATTGGACAGAGCTTTATTTGTTTTCGCCGGAAAAATATGGACACACAACTCAAAAACCTTATAAGAATATTGTTTTCAAAATGGATAGATCCAAACAAGATTGCAAACGATACATACATTTTTAGTAGGAACTTATTTCAAATGTAGGTATTCTGTAGATTAATCTGAGATTAGCGTTGTGGGCTTCATTATTAACAATGATTGTTATACCTTTAAGTTTATTTTACTCACTATTACGTATCACTAGACAAGATGTCTACTTTTCCGTACAAAATAAAAAAAAAATAAGTTAATTACGTGACGCTTGGTATTAAAAAAATACTCAATTAAAAGCGATCTAGTTTGCACGTATTGAATCTTGAACTACTTACAAAAGTTCCTGTCTAGACTGGGTCAAATTAAAAGATTACGAAACATAGCCGGTTTGCAAACTAACAAGCTCAGTTTATACTATCAGCAATCTAGTTCCCATAGTAGATTTGCGTAGTTCGGAACAAGATGGCCTTGTGGGAAATATCCGTATTTTTATATGATTTATTAATATAAATTGTAGTCGTTATTGTGATCATACAATAGCGCTGTTGGCGTTCCTATTTGTTAATATAAAAAAATTGGTATGATTTGGATCAGTTAAGCTATCTATAGATCGTTTGTAACGGTCTTCAGGTAGCTCAACGTTTCTTATGAGTTTTATAAATATCTACCTATGTAGGTATTTATTTTATAAGTAATAGTCGTAAGTTTGTTAGTGAATATCTTTAAAATATCTTTGAAAATATGAAAAAAAATATTCTGTGTTCTTGTGATTATAATATGTCTATAATTAATTTTTATTTTGCAAAAAGTTGTGTAGCTTGCGCTGTAGGTTTTTTTAATTCACAAAATGGTTTTAAAACTAGTTATCTCAGTAACTGTAATTCAATTGTATTCTGAGTATTAAAATTCATACTTTGAAGGTTACATTACATCAAGATGTAATAATTTTCGTTTCAGATGGCTGGCTATGTTTCCATTATCTTCACTCCCTAGCCTAGCTTTGTTATTACAATATAAAATAATAATATGTAAAAAAACATACGGTTATGATGATAACGTTGTAACAGCTGGTTTGATTTGTGTGAAATTTGAAATGATAATAAACGATATTGTACAAATATTTTGGTAAATATAATTATTGTAATGATAATTAAGTAAAATGCTTCAAAGAAATAATTAATTAATGATAAAAATCATTTTTGATTGTATCTTTCATCCCATTTTCGATGTCACCTAATAAGAATAAGGAAAAGAAGTTGCCAAGTTGTATTCGAACTTGGTTTGAAGTTGTTATCTTGTACCTACCAATTGACATGCAAGAAGAAAAAGAAGACCTAATACACACAGAAGAGAATGTACACAAATTCTTACCTGACTATTAGGGAAGGTAGCAAAGGCCGACTGCACTTTATGCACCGCATGGTCCTGCTGATGGGCGGGCGGAGGCCTGCCTTTGGGGAAGTGGAACCTCGGTATGACCCTCGCAGGCGCTCCAGTGCTGGCTGCACTCCGCACTGACCGCTGCAGCGTGGTGTGGGGCGGTGCTGATGAAGGCTTTGCTGGTGTTGATGCTGCATAGCTCTGTGAACAAAGAAAATGTGACTTAGATAAATAAATAAAAAAAAATATTCACGGGCAACACACTCTAGTCCCAAACTTAGCGCAAAGCTTGCTATGGGATCTAGACTGCTGATAAAATACTTATAGATAGAAGATAGAAAACACTTTATTGCACATTACTTAATTTAAAATTACAAATTGAACAAGAAGAACAGTATTGAGATATACAATGGGCTGTCTTATCTATAAGCGATCACTTCCAGACAACCTTGGTATGGACTGGACTTAACAAGAACGTTAAAGGACAGTGGTATATTTTGTTCGTTTTACACGTTTCACACGCCCGAAAAGCTTTTATTCCCATGTTTTTATAAACTTTTATGTAGTATTATAATAACGCAGACAATATTTTTTAATGGTAGGTACTCGTGAGTAACGGTGGTATGGCTCCTGAAACACAGTTTAAACTTCAACTATGAGTAGTCTATTACGTCAACAAAATAAATTTATACATGTGAATGTAGTACAGAATTCGTGTAGAAACAAAAGTTTGACAAGAAAACATTGGTTGACGATTGTTATCATTGTGTATGGTACATCCCTGAGGGACTTGTTTTTGTTTACCTTTTTGCAAAATACCCTCTGATGTATTTACTAGTTACTTGAATGTAAAAGCAAAGTCCCTTAAATTCGTATTCCTGTCACGATGTTTACGCTACATTCATCCATTGAATCTTCTATTACATTAGCTCCGGGTCAGTTCACGTGAGCTCCCAGAAATTGAAAGAACCCGTACTTAGTCTACGTGTAATCGTACAAAAGATTAGCCGCAGAAGAAAAACTTTCATAGGTAAAAACTTGGATAAGTAAAAAGTTCTACACTTTTTAGCAGATTTTAGCACTCGGTAATGAGCGCATCTTTTGCCTCCAAAACATTATACAGGAAATATAACCTATATTTGAACAAGGATGTCTAATGCAAAGAAGCATCTGACAGAATGTACAAGTGGGTTTGTCCCGATAAGAATCCAAAGTAAATAATATCGTATCTCGGTTCGCGTCTGGTCGTCATTCTCACTATAACTCTTGTTCAAGATAAATGTAGATTTTTTCCGTTTTATTATTCTAGAGGGGTGCGAGCCATTTCTGAAAAACCGTTTCACTAAAGACTTTAAATACATGCTACTTTTCAACAGTCATCAATACTAAAGAAAAAGAGGTCAATAGACTACAACATAAAATGCAAGTGTCAAATACCGTCACGTTCTGACAATTGAATACGAAATTGCAATTGTATTACAATGTATGAGTGACAGCATGGAATTCGAAAAGAGCAGTCGAAATATGATAAGTATTGCACCGGGACTATTGATACTATTTTCACTTGTCGTAATGTCTTCAGCGTAATCGCATTCCGATCACAACCGAGCCGCACATAAAACTCTATACAATTTGGCACAGTAGCGCGTGTCGTCGGAACTCTCCTTGGCCTACAATACATTATTATAATGCTGTATTTTTAAAATCTCCACGTGTACTTTAGAGTTCATTATTTTGGTTCAGTGACCTTATGATGCCCGGAAAATGTATGAACCAAAAAGGTGCGAAAATTGGCATAGACTATTAAAGACTCTGCCAAAAACTAAAGTTTTGAAATTTCATCTATCTCACCCAAAATGTACATACTATTGTAAGTAGTTCTATGAAATTTAGACCTATTTCTATTCTCATACATTGTTTAATTCATAAGATCCGAATAATTAAAGAATATTCCCGGCTGCATTTTTCTACGGGAAAAAATAAAAGCTTAGTTCTATAATAATTCTAAGTCTTGTATTTCATTGTTGTATGAGAACTACTAGGAAATTGCAAAAACTTGGTAGCATTTACCTCAAATGACCGTATAATTTTAAATCATATTATTCAAAACACTACTTACATAGGTCTGCCTTGCCTAGTTCCGTTTTGCATTTTTTACTGCAGGTTAAAACCAAAACGGTGTTATTAAGGTTAAAACAAAACTGAAAATTATAGAGTGATTAGATACAGAAAATAGGGGGAAAATATGGTTCCGCGTTAGTGGCACAGAAGTTGTTTTGAATTCACATTTGAATTTGGAACATGATTTTATGTTTTCTAAATTATGAAAATAGAATGAGACATGTTTTATTGAGCAGCAAAGAGTTTGTAATTAAACTTTTTTTTATTTCAACGTGAAAATATTGAGGAACCTAAATAAAAGGCAGAATTAAGTAAACTGACTCAAGTATATTTAAGTATATTTATAGCTGAATCACAATAAATTTTAAATAATTAATAATAATTTTAAATATTTTTATTTTCTAATTCAATTTAATAGGAAAATTACATGAGTTTTATGCGCTAGAGGTAAATAAAAAGTGCTTTTAATAAAATCAGATGTGTGCAGCTTGCAAAGCTAAACATAATATTACGTTTTCACGTTAACTATGATAACACCTCATATTCCTTTTAGCAAACAGCAACCTTGATACGTTAGCTGGAACATTATTACAATTAGGGATGTTCTACTTTATAGAAATTTCCAGAATTTTGTACTATTTTTGCTCATTCAAATATCGTACAAAAGGCGCACGCGAGAAGTTGAACAGTAGGTTTTGGTAGAAAATAAGCTCTGCCACGTAGAGAGTGGTCACACATGGCTAAGCTATATACTATATACTCTTAGAATAAGCCAACTGAAGCGATATTAGACAGGCCATATATCCTGCAGAATCGATTGTAGGTAAGTACATAAATGACAACAAAAATGTTCTATATTAGCATCAAAAACTGGCGACACAAGAAAAAACCACCAAGTCTTTAGAGATTTCTAATGATGATGTTATGTGTAATTCAAAACAAATCGGCCACTTCGTACACTAATATGCAACCAACTCTAATATTCGCAGACTTGAATTGCAAACTTTGCTATGGTAACCAGATGTTTATAAGATTGGGGTAGGAATATAAATAAACTAATTCATATGTACGCAACATCTCGTAATATATCGGCTAGGTTTAGAATCATAAACAAAGATAGCATTGGATAATAATAATAACGATGATCGTATCTTAAAATATGTTTGGTAGGTAAATTTGTATATGCATACCCACATAAGTCCAACTTATTATATATTACGTCGTCGTTTCTATTGAAAATAAATTGGATTGGAATTTGGATGAGACTTGGCAAATACACTTGCTCACTTTGCTTCACAGCTTGGAATAAATATATATGCTACTTTTTATTCCAAAAAAAAATCAATAGCAGACGGTAGGAACGGGACAAAAGTCTCAGACGAAAGTTGGACCTGAATAGGTAGGTTTGAATATACTGAAATCAATTCAAACTGGCGCAATGACCACACTTAAACTGCCTGACTCATATGGGATCATAAATATGTTCAAGTATCACAGAAGAGATATAGGATTTATAAGTTTACTTCATCATCATACTGAAAGAGTCCACTGATCATCAGTCATCAAAAAAGAACAGAAAGAACACATTTTTAACCAAGCCTTTTTAACTGCTGATTTGGGGTTAGAAAGACTAGCGGCCTGTTTCCGGAAACCCAAATCACGATTGATCCGAGTTTGACACATAGTAATTATTAGATTTTTGCGTTGATCATCGTTCGAGAAACCGGCCGTAAGACTTGAAAAAAATACTTTCAAAACAAACATAGCAAGTAGCAGTAATATCAGAATAGTCAGATGAATATAATTATTATGTTAAAGAGTCGAGTCGAGAATATAAATCAAATCAAAGCTTATTTAGCAAACTTTGGCCCTTAATGAATCAGACTTGCTGGCAGCAGAGAATGATCTGTAACTACAAAACAATCGTAATGGATTCCCTCTGGCTATATTTACTCCGGATAAATGCGAGGAAGGGGGGGGGGGGGGGAGACCACGTGGTATAAATAGTCGCACTCGCATGTACGAACACGACCACGCCAAATCGGGAGACGGGACTGGCTGACTACAAGATGGTAGACGGAAAGTTTACGATCGAGATTTAGCTATGATTTACTGTCCATGTTTTTAAGTTGACAAATTTTGACTTATCAGAAACGACATAAGAAAAACGAAAATACTACGGTGCATATATAGGTTAAAAAGAGGCATTCTTACGTCCGCAATGTAATGACCGAGATTTCAATCAAATATATGGGTAAAAAAGGGTAGTAAGATATTTTAAATTATCGTAAAATTTAAACCAATAAGCAAGTAATATAAACTAATGAACATAAACTGCCTAGTAAGAGGAAAGTTCAAGAGCCTGAAACGGGAAGAGGCGTTAATTGCTAATTAGAGCACTGTTAATTAATGTTTGCGAGTGATAAACAGCTCCTTTCATCAAAAATAGACTTATGACGAAGTTATTCCATCATTATTTCGTAAGCTTTATGATTTCTGTTTGTTCTAATCCAAAAAAAATTTTGTCGAACACAGATTTACCTAATGTTTGTTTGTCAAGTACTCAATGCCGGTATAGCACCGGATCCAACATTTAACCTTTAGTTAAGGTTAGAAGAAGAACTTTGAGGTTAAGATAGCGTTCTTGTATAATCCATAGAAATTTTTGACAAAGTAATACAATGATAGATAGAAACCATTCTAAAAACGCACGCGCTTCTACCTTCTTTAGACTTGCATGCATAAATTGTGTACAGATAAAATCAAAATAGATTGATTTTCGACATGGATTGTCCAGTCACCATCTAGACATGTTACCATTAATAAAGAATGGCTGGATCTGGCGACCAAATAGTGCAGTAAAAGAGCCGAATGCGCGTTGATTTTATCGAAATGAACGCACGTTAGCATTATAATTATCTACATTCTAACACTTGTACCTTTGTTTTTTTTGAAGTGAAAACTTCTTTAGCGGCGCTGGGTGGGTAAAAACTTTCAAACTCGCGTCAGGGTCACGTGACGTCGAAAAAGCGTAAGATCTTATTTAATTTTTATACATTGCTCGTAAAACAAGAGACGACAAAAGAACACACTTGCGGTCACGCGACGTATGACTCAAACAATTAAATAGTGTTGTGGCGACATGACGTGACGATGACGTGGCGACATGACGTGACGTGACGATGACGACGAAGCCAACGAAGACACAGACACATTGACGTGACGATGACGTGGCGACATGACGTGACGTGACGATGACGACGAAGCCAACGAAGACACAGACACATTCGCGCTTGCGCGAATGTGTCTGTGTCTTCGTTGGCTTCGTCGTTGTGTCACATTCGCGCTTGCGCGAATGTGACACAACGACATGACACAATCACAATGACACAGACACATTCGCGCTTGCGCGAATGTGTCTGTGTCAGTGTGTCTTCGTTGTCTTCGTCGTTGTGTCACATTCGCGCTTGCGCGAATGTGACACAATGACATGACACAATCACGACTGTGGTTATATTTTTGAAGTGAAAACTTAAAAGTGAAAACACAACGTTAATATTGAAGTTTTCACTTCTGCCGGCACTCCCGGAGTGCTACCATTTTTTTTCTAATTTTTTTGAAGTGAAAACTTCTTTAGCGGCGCTGGGTGGGTAAAAACTATCAAACTCGCGTCAGGGTCACGTGACGTCGAAAAAGCGTAAGATCTTATTTAATTTTTATACATTGCTCGTAAAACAAGAGACGACAAAAGAACACACTTGCGGTCACGCGACGTATGACTCAAACAATTAAATAGTGTTGTGGCGACATCGTACAAGGCGAGTACAAGGCGCTGCCAACACGCGGTGCGGTGCGGAGCGCGGGGGCGGAGGACCGAGGAGCGGCACTCGCGCGCCGGCAGCCGACAGACGCTCTGAGCACCCTCGCACGGGAAACACGTATCGCTCGCCGCGCGCGCATAACCAGATAGACGCTATTATATCGTACGAATCGTTTCGCCTAACTTGTATTTAACTGTATCGCTTCCATCTTATTGAAGTGAAAACTCAGTCAGGGTCACGTGACTCGTGACGTTCATCGAACGTGACGTTCATCATTCGTTGTCTTCGTCGTTGTGTCAATGTCAATGACATGACACAATCACAATGACACAGACACATTCGCGCTTGCGCGAATGTGTCTGTGTCAGTGTGTCTTCGTTGTCTTCGTCGTTGTGTCACATTCGCGCTTGCGCGAATGTGACACAATCACAATGACACAGACACATTCGCGCTTGCGCGAATGTGTCTGTGTCATTGTGATTGTCATTGTCATTGTCATTGTCATTGTCGTTGTGTCGACATGACACAATCACACTGACACAGACACATTCGCGCTTGCGCGAATGTGTCTGTGTCAGTGTGTCTTCGTTGTCTTCGTCGTTGTGTCACATTCGCGCTTGCGCGAATGTGACACAATGACATGACACATCATTGTGATTGTCATTTTCATTATGACGACTGTGGTTATATTTTTGAAGTGAAAACTTAAAAGTGAAAACACAGACACATTCGCGCTTGCGCGAATGTGTCATTGTCATTGTCATTGTCGTTGTGTCGACATGACACAATCACACTGACACAGACACATTCGCGCTTGCGCGAATGTGTCTGTGTCAGTGTGTCTTCGTTGTCTTCGTCGTTGTGTCACATTCGCGCTTGCGCGAATGTTACACAATGACATGACACTATGACGACATATTGTCATTATGACGACTGTGGTTATATTTTTGAAGTGAAAACTTAAAAGTGAAAACACATTCGCGCTTGCGCGAATGTGTCTGTGTCATTGTGATTGTCATTGTCATTATGACGACTGTGGTTCACATTCGCGCTTGCGCGAATGTTACACAATGACATGACACTATGACGACATATTGTCATTATGACGACTGTGGTTATATTTTTGAAGTGAAAACTTAAAAGTGAAAACACATTCGCGCTTGCGCGAATGTGTCTGTGTCATTGTGATTGTCATTGTCATTATGACGACTGTGGTTATATTTTTGAAGTGAAAACTTAAAAGTGAAAACACAACGTTAATATTGAAGTTTTCACTTCTGCCGGCACTCCCGGAGTGCTACCATTTTTTTTTTATGCATTATAGGCAAACGCATGGCCGCAATCACGACTGATGTTAAATGATGATGCGGCCTACGGTGTAACGCTTTTGGCTAGATAGAACCTATTCTCTTTCCTCTTGAAAATGTCCAAATTATATGTATCTGGAAACACCGACGCCGGCAAGGAATTCCATTCTTTACCGGTCCTCAAAATAAAATTGTTTAAGCTAAACGAGAGATTGTTCAAATATTTAAAATGGATTATGAGAAAAGTCGCGCGAGGACGCTGCTACTCACGGTCACGATACACCCAAGTGTATCGCTAGGACAAACTTTTAAAAAACATCTTTGCACGTAAACAGATGAAAAGGAAATTACTAAGCGAAAATTCAGCTTTTCGAGCACCTTGAAAAGCCGTTTTCAAGGTAATTTCTGTTTGCGTAAAGTGTTTTATTATTTTGCAAGCGTTTTGGAGTACGTCAGATCTTTGTACGTACAGCTTCTGCGTATCGTTTTTGTACTTTTATGAGATCAAATTTTATCGCAAAGTTGTAACATTTCAATGGGAAAAAAATATAGATATTTATTTTATCTAAACCCAAAAAACACACAAACCTTCAAAAAAGCAACGAAACCTTGCTTATGATCTATTAAAAAAAAGTAGTTCGTTGACGAAGTGACGCTAATATACAAGTTTATATAATACTAGTAGTACGCCCCGGCTTCGCACGGGTAGCCTATATAAATAAATATCATTATAATATAGCTAATTATGTTACTCAGTGTAAATGTATTTTCGAAATGATAAAAAATATAGACCCTATAGTATGTAACCCCCCCCGCATATACTCCCGTGACCGGCAGCGGCGCGGCGCCCGCTGACTTTTTTCTAATAAGTTTACATTTTTGAACTCGTGATATCTTTCGAATGGAATGTCCGAATTCAATAATTTAAAAAGCAATAGAAAGGTATTGAAGCAGTCTTAATTTTAAAGTAATTTATTTAGATAAGGATTAATACCTAAGTACAAATATAGAACGTTTTCTGGCGTCGTCATTTTAATTATATTTTTTTGATATTAAAACACTTATTATGACATATCTATAATAGTTAGACATATGCTGTCGCTGACTTTTTTGTGGATGATGATGTGTTCTACAAAATTGTAGTACATAATTTCTTTCTATCATCAATAGTTTTCGCAGCGCACGCGATCTAAGGAATTTCTTTTACACCTTGGGTTACATAATTGAAGTTTTAGTAAGGATCCCTAATTTTTTTGAAAATATAATATAGCCTATGTTCAGCACAGATAATGTAGCTTCACAACAGTGAAAGAATTTTTGAAATCGGTCCAGTAGTTTCGGAGCCTATTCGATGCAAACAAACAAACAAACAAACAAACAAACAAACAATCAAATCTTTCCTCTTTATAATATTAGTTTAGACACTAGTGAAAATGTTTCTCTGTATTCCACAGACTAAATAATTGCTTAAATTAATTATGACATAAGTATGTATTTTATAAGCTGTGCTTTTCGTTTTTAGTTTTAGTTTTTAGGAGAAACTTACACAGCTTATAACATACATGTGTGAGGTGATAAAACCAGTTGAATACCTAAACTAAATCGTTTTATTACCTGACGTACCTAAGTACCCAACAATTACGTTTTTAATTAAAGGGTGAGAGCTCGTGTAAACGCTGGTAGGCAATAAAATCTCTCATCAGGTTTAATATCAACATGAAACCTAGTGAAGTGTGCTAAACTTTTAACGAGCTGATCTCTGAAGGTTTCCTTACATGCTGATCGTATACCTAATAATGTTCGTATGGTTGCGGTAGAAGAGCTTTCAATATTTTTTTCTTATACAATTTTTCTTCGTCTCATTTCTGGACTAAAATCTCCATCAATTTTTTCTACTTAACTATAAGTTATTAACCTTTAAAATTCCTATAATTTTATATTAGTTTTTATGCTGTATATTTGCAAAACTATCAAATTATTTACATACTATGTGAGTGAAGAAGACTGGCGGCGCGGCGGGACATATCATTTTTATATGATTTCAGTCTGAGAACATAGTTAATATTGATAAAACATTATTCATCAAAGTCCGTGTGGCACTCGGAGACTGCTACGGTAAAGATATCATTTTTGCTGGATTACGCATGCGCAGTGTTAGGTTATTTTCGTTACGGAATTTCTGGATTCGGTCTCCACGCTCAAGGCCCGCGATAGAAGCTATGCAATAGTTTAAAAAAACTATTGAAAGTAAAAACACTCAGAATATGTCGATAAATAAAAAAAACTTTTTATAGATCGTGTATTATTTTTAGTTCAAGCTAAGAAGTCACAATATATTAATTCGCTGTACTCAGGAGAGTGAAAGTAGAGCCATTGCTATACGCTCATTTTAATTAACAAGCTTTACGTGATCCCTGATAAGGAGGGAGGATTCCATTTAATTTTACCATTTCGTAACAGATGGAGTTGAATTATAACTCGGGATGAATTCACACTGAAAAATGTGGTTTTATAAAGATTTTTATGTTTAGAAATTACCTACAATATTTTTATTATTAGCATTTTGATTGGCAGGAAAACAAAAAAATACTTTGGGGACATTTTATCAATGCCAACACGTAATTTAATACCAATAAAATATAATTTGAGTCATTTGTTTTAAGTAGATAAAATGTGGGTGGTCTGACGATTTTTAAATCGCTTCTATTATTTTAGTACATAACAAAATTTATTCACAAACAAACGCGTAATAGTCATATATTACAGTATTTACAAAATGTACATAAGCATATAAAATACATAAGAAACAGTTGAGACTATCTACAGACCGTTGCAAACGATCTATAGATAGTTCAACTGATCCAAATCAGTACCTACCGATCAGAAGCGTACCCAAGATACTGGCCTACATACATACTCTCAGTACATGTTCGTATCTACTTTCTTCGTTTTTCTATATCATTACGTCTCTTTCGCACTTGTAAGTGTATCCCATGAGTTCCATCATGTTTTGGTTTCAGCGAGTTTCAGGTACTTTCAGGACAGCTGAAACTCGACGCGTTGCTATGGTTACCATTGATCGGCCGCGCCATCTTGGATGCAGTTGTCTGGGATCTAGGGGGTAATAATGGGAGTCTAGTCTAACGCGTGGTTTGATTGGCGATTGTTCTTTTAAACTGAGTTTTATTAACTCAGTTCGTTTTCTTTTTGTTTAATAACTTTGGAGTTTTATCTCGAAGGGGCTGTTTTTATGCAAAGTATGCTGTTTGTTTTTTACGTAAGTAATTCAGAAAGTTTGTTTATTTAATAAAAACATTGTAGGTACTTGTTTGTAGCTTTTGCTAATGTAATTCATACGTATGTTAACGTAGCTTCAAGATTTCAATAAGTACATTTATTTAAATTTAAGTAAATCACATTTGTTTCGCTTTGTTATATTACTGTTTATGATACATTACAAAAAATAGTTTCCACTATTTATCTAATTTAATCTAATTATTTTTTTAAGCAATTTTTAAAGTCATTTCTCAGCGGTCTACAAAGGTGCTTGTAAATAAAATGACCTCGCAAACAAATCAATACCAATTTACGATTTATTGTGGACTCTAAAAAGGTCAAAAATACCCTCACAAATCAAAGTAAGATGTATTTCGCCTTACCATTTCGGTATTGCCAGTTGAATTCTATCTCGTCCGCAGCCATTTAGAGGCGGTTATTGATTTCACTCGATACCGACGATATCGTACAATATGAGTTAATAGAATCTCTGGGAATTTTCTTAGCGTAATAAATAAAATACAATTTGAATTTGCTATCTGCTCTTGACATACAATACAAAAGTATGTATTAAGGGAACAGTTTTACACTGAATTTTTTCTTTGTTATTAATGAAAAATACGGGTGGTGCGCTAGTTATTAATAAACTGGAGTAAAAAACCACTTACCTACTCATTAATTTAATTTGATTTATTATTTAGCTGGTATTCATTGAAGAAGATATTTTTTCGAAATTGATGTTATATGTTATTATAGAGTTTTTTTATTTCATCATATTTTATAGTCAACTCAAAATAATATTGCTTTTCATTTTTATTTTAAATCCTCATGTAATTTTTCTAATATTATCGTTTATTATAGTTTCAAATATTTTTCTCTCTTTGAAATTAAGCAAAGGTTGGAGCAGTTGTTTGACTGAATTTTAATTAAAAATAAAAGAACATTTCTTTGCGGTAAAAGTGAACACCGCTTTGCTAAAATAAGTAATTATGAAATTATTCTTTGTGGGATTACGAGACAAAAATGTCATTGAACCCAAAATAAATATTATTCGCAGAAAATACAGCTACATTAAGTAAATCTAGATGTACATGGCCAGGACTACAGCATCGTAAAATAATGTAGATATTTATTTAAAAAAGATGACTTACGGGGGATGAGCAAAAATTTATACGAAGTATGTATTTTCAAACATAATTTTCTAAAACACACTACACTGTCGAGAACATCAATATAAGAAAAGTCAATATGTATTCGTTGAATATGAAATGCAATACGTTGTAAATTCATAGCCTACCTCTACCATGAGATGTCACAGTAAAATCGCCTGACTTTACTACAGTAGTTACGTAAATATTAGTATTACGAATTTTAGTAGGTACCCAACTATCCGCTAGAGGCGCTGTACAAATTTTCATACATTTTTTTAATTACAGTCGCCAGCGAGTATAGATTTTAAAAACTTATGGTAGAGCTACTGAAAAGACGAGCGTTTGTATAAAGCGAGCGGTGACGTCGTAATAAAATTTAATGTTTAATTTGAAGGCTCCCGTGTGTAGGAGCCACTTCAGAGCGGTCAAGGGCGCTCCACGCGTCCACGCTGCTGCAATAGAATTGCAACTCTAACCTATCATTATAAAGTTATTTTTCAATAACCAAAACTAGATAGATAGATAACTCTTTATTGTTCACCACACACAAATAAAAACAAATAACTTAAACAAGTTTTAATAGGTATCACAATGGGCGGCCTTATCGCTGATAGCGATCTCTTCCAGGCAACGAAAACTAAGTATAAGCAGCTAAGCGAAACGGTAGATCATTGGAGAGGATAGTGGTTACAGTTTGGGGTGACCATTCCCCTGCAGTGGGACAAAATAGGGTGAATAATAAAAAAGCTAAACGGGCTCAGTGGCGCTGGGAGAGACCTACGTCCAGCAGTGGACTGATATAGACTAAATAAATATTCACGGACAATTCACACATCGCACTCTAGTCCCAAACTAAGCGCAAAGCTTGTAATATGGGAACTATATTGCTGATAGAATATTTATATACTGTGTAAATACATAGTAACACTCAGACACAGAACAAATATCTATTTATGTTCATCACACATTTGCTCGGGGTGGGAATCGAACCCACGTCGACCCACAGCATGGAAGGTAGAGCTACTACCAACTGCGCTGTGACGCCTTTATGAAGATTGAGGATGATGTTGAGCTATAAGCTTTTATTAAACCGCAATATTTAGTATATTTTGGAACTTTTTCAATTTAAGTTTTCTACAAAGTAACATAGTCGAGGTTGTTACACGGATAATGTTACATGATAATGAAGTTGGCAGACAAGTTCAAAACGGTTTATGTTGGGTGCTCTGCGCTAGTAGTAGAGTTTTTAATTGTTTTAATGAATGAAATCCACACCAAACTCTGTAAAATTAGTGGGTAAATCATAGTGTATCTTTTATGTTTACCACACACATTTTTTGGAAGTAATCGCTTATATAGGGATAAAATGCTCACAGTACATTTTAGTCTGTTATTTTAGTGTTCCTATCCTACATTTTAGTTTGTATGGTGTACAATAAAGTTACATTCATAATTTTTTACACTATAATTTAAACATTTATTTAAACTATGGACCCATCAAGCAAATATACTTAAGTAGATTTTACTTTTAAATAAATAAATAAGTAGTATACACAATATAAACTTGGTAGTTCGACCTTGAATTGTAAAGCCTAGAACAAATAGCTTTCTTTGCTATACAGAAAACCTTGGTTCTAGGGATTTAAGCATTATTCAACCTTCCATTGATAGCACGTAGAACTAACGGGGACCTCCTACCTGACTATTGCATATTACATGCATAGCAAATATCCTTCTAGTAGAACGCCTGTGGCTTTGTTCGCCTCTAGCTATTTCATTGCGAGACTGTTCACTGAAGTCTTAAAATCATAAGCTAGTAAGAAAACATTTAGATACGCATTGTATGAACTTTTTTTTAGCTTTATACTTCAAATACAAATATAATTATATTTTATGCACTTTTCTGAGTTGCAGCTAAGTTTTTAACCGATTTCAAATAAGGAGGTTTTCAATTCGACTGAATGTTTTTGAGATATCTTGTTGTTTCTTATGTTCTGTTTCTATGTTTGTATCCATGTTGCCTTTTTATATTATGTCTGTGCTGTCAAAAATGTTTCAAAATTCTTTTTTTTTAAGTAATTTAGACTATAAGTAGTTTATAAAAGTTCAGACAGTCAGTAACACAACTGTTTTATAATCCACATGCGTTGTTGAACTATTAACAGGCGACCTCTCGCCCACACATCACCTCTCATTTGCATTGTAAACTGCAGGTGATAGTACCTTGGCATATTTTGTTCATGAATGAATTTTACTATAAGTTTGTTTTTACAATTATTATAGTTTTTAGAATGTTTTTCCTCGATTTTCCTAATGTTCCATTCACTTTAATGTTGAAAAATAACCCAACTATCCGCTAGAGGCGCTGTACAAATCTTCATACATTTTTTTAACTACAGACGCTAGCGAGTATAGTAAATATAGTATAGTAAAAACTCATGGTAGAGCTACAGATGCTAGCGAGTATAGTAAATATGTATAGTAAAAACTCATGGTAGAGCTACGGGTTGCAAAATACTGATAGTAAACAAACCATCTGTGTTTGTTCATTGACCTCGTTACACGAGAATGACAAGAATCACTTCTTTGTTGGTGATCGTCTCACAAGCACCCACATTCTTAGTTTCCTCTAAGTTTGTAATATCTACCAACTTAAAGTTAATAAATAATAAATATTCTGGGACATTTAACACATCACACCCTAGTCCCAAACTAAGCAGATCTTTTACAATGGGAACTAGATTGCTGATAGAATATATTTTTTTGTAAATACATACATAGTAACACCCAGACACAGAACCAATATTTATGTTCATCACACAAACATTTGCTCTGGGTGGGAAGCGAACCCACAACCCACTGAGCTGTGACACCTGTCACAATTTATATAAAACATCAAGTTATAATATATATAATACATAGAACCTTTTTACTGATCAAAAAGCTAATTCATAATAACAATATAATTTAATTTATCGTCAATCTACTCTTAGTGCCCAGCTCCAGTGTTTCAATCAATACAGAGCAGATTCACTCTATTTATGTACGTTTATTCTTAGTTTAGCCCGGGATCTAGCGACTTGGGTTCAACGCCCTCAGCTTATCACTTGGGATATTATCTCCTAGTGTTATGGAAAGATTAGGTTTGTTGACATGAGATAGTGTCCACTTCCGTTTTAGATGAGGCTCGTTTAAATAGACGTGTAACATGGATTCTGGTTATCTAGTGGTTGTGTCTAGTTAAGACTTTTATAGAGTTGTGTTGTGTGTGTCATTGGCAAACAAAACTCGACGTCTGGGGGGTAAGCACAAATAAATATGACAAACGTAAATCGAAACAATGACGTATTTGAGATACACTGCGCGTCAACATCAGCTTTACTGTCAATGGTTGTAGCGTTAGCGCGCAATGCATCTTAAATAGGTTACGTTTACGGTGTCATTTATTCGTGCTCAGCCCTCTGATCTAGTAGATGTGACTTGAGAAATAAGTGTCGAGAAATTAAATGCACAGAATAATTGTAAGTACTAAGTAGGTATTAAAGTCATTGTAGATAATGTCCTTATAAAAGCTTTGTCTTTGACGCTGAAACTTCAGAAATGTCAAGTACGAACCAGATCTTAGCGTGATTTATGTCACGCTGCCAAGAAACTTTCAGACAAAGACTGAACTTGAAACTCTTTAATATTGTACTACAGTTGTTTACTCAAAAATTATCTTTAATTTTTGTGAGTGCCTACCAATTAACATTCTTACGATTGCGTAAAAGAATTTTATTAATTAAATAAAGTTGGGTGGAGCCGTGTTATTATGGAATTTTATTGCATTTTAAAGTGGTTTCATTAAAAGCTCTTGTGGATTTGACTTATATAAACTCGTAGTAATTTTGTTAAATTAAATTAATTGGCCGTCAAAAATATGTTTCACTAAAATACAATTTCAAAATATTACATAGTTGTAAAAATAGATTAACGCATTGACTATGCTATATTCTCCATATGCTTTTTAAAAAAAGAGAATAAAACACGACTATAATACCTAATGTGTCAAAACTACGTTCAATTTTGGTGAACCTTATACGGGTCATTTGCGATTTACACAACAGCAAAAATCACATGAAAATTTTACCAGCTATCTGATATTTTAATCGAAAACTTTCTTATTTTTGTTAAAACTAAAAAAGTTTTTACATTTTTTAGTTTTAGTTTTTAAACCAAACTTTTTTAGTTTTAGTTCTCTTTAATTCGCGAGTAACGAAATATCGTTACTCGCGTATTAAAAGAGACCAAGGTTCAAATGACGTATCATTTTGAAAATAAAAAAGATTTATCAGCCTGTCCTTCCACCTACATATGATAAGTACTTGCTAGGGTGCCCACTAATTGCTATTTAATCTGTCGGACACCGCAGTTGGTTTAGCATAATAATGGCGTTATGACTCATGTCACAATTCACAATTGAATAAGTTGTATAACATTGAATCTGAGACCTTGTGACGTAATGAAGGTGATGAAGATAGGGAGAAAACCATAGAGATAATTTTTCAGACGCTATTTAGGGTTAAAATGCCACAGCGTCAAAGATTTTATTACTCTCTCCTACAATATCGTTTAATACTCAACACAGATATTATACTTATTCTCTTTTAGTCAAAATATACTTGCTATCTTTGCTTATCTAAAAATTCTGATATCTTCTCTTCAGTAATATTTGTTAGTATTTCGAAGCCTACGGCATCAGTAGTACGAAAATACCCAACATTTCTTAAAGCTACAACGAAAAAGTTATCTAAAAATATCTGCCATTTTGCTCAGGTAAATTAAGATTATTATCAAAGGCTTAGTCCGCAGGCGCTCGAGTTTCAAGCCTTCATCAACGCTAATCCCGTTTCATCTCACGCCAGCTTTGCTCTGCCTCTCTTCACGTTTCGGTGGCACTAATCTGCCACACCCACCACCTGACATGTCTGTGTATATTCTCTTTAACTGGGCCTTGAAACCTCAACCGGTACATGTAACAACGATAATGATAATAGAAATGTCATGATAATAACCTGAAGAGCAATATTTATATATATGGACCCTATAGAGATGATTGGACGCCTACAAGTCATAAGTATATATGTATGCTCACAGAACTTCATTTGGGATTCTAATAATGCCTTGTAAAGATAGATGATGTTTCATTAACAAAACTAAAAAAATGAGTATTTTTTACCATCTCAAAAGTATCTACAATAATATTACTTACGAAGCGTCAAACTTACTTTTTACACAGACGTTAGATGTGATTCTAATCGAGTTATAATCGGAATTTTATCATCTAAATAAATATACTACATATACGTACTTACCTATTATTATCTATTGTAAATGAGTTGGAACGCAATGACGGTAAAGTTTATGGAATGGAAACCCTTACATTCAAGTTACGACTGTCAATTGTTAGTAAACAAAACAGATCATTATCGTAAACTAAACTATCAAATATATCGTATTTCAACACGCTGTATTTCTCACCTCATCCTTCGCCTTCGTGGCTGTAAAGCCCTTCGCCGGAAACTCATTTCCGTAACAATCACGATAGTGACAAAATGTACTTTTGATCGAAATCAGATGTTATAGTAAAGTGGACCTTTTTGCTGTCGGAAATGCACTTCAGCTTTTTGCTTATCATGATGATAAATGCATACGTAACCTGAGTAAGCAACCTGCCTATTTTGTAAGTCAAGCTTTATTAACTGCCATTAATAACACGCTGACCAATGATTTACGATTATACGCCATTCAGTTCCATACTCGGGCTTATGTTTAACAGAATCGGTGTAAAAACGGTCATTGTCCACAAACTGCTCATTCAGTTTTCAAAACCACCTACGGCTATTGTTCCTTCGATAATAAAATACGATTTTGGCAGTACACCATTCAAGTTTACTGTTGCCGCTGCTTTTTACGGAGAACTGGGCGTTGCTACTCAATAAATCGCCAAAATTATGTGAAAATCGAGTTCGTTTTACATCAAAAGTTGCAAAAGATAAATATGTTATACCATATGCCTAAATTAATTTTATGCTCCCACTACAGCATTATAAGACTATCTAGGCATGTATATGGTTTCCGCTAATCTTTAGTAGGTATCCTTTCCATTAACTCAAAATTCTTGCAGATACAGATACTTATAAACGGATATTATAGCACCTACACTCTAACCATTGCTTACGATATCTGCTAAGGACTTATTTGCGTTATATCAACAATTTGCTTTTAATATTTTCTGCAAATACATTTACGTTCCCGTAAACATGCTCGTCATACGCAGCTCATTGTTATTTCTCAAATAAATCAGTAGATCACATAAAAGTAATTGACTAAAAGGGACTTTCGTGGTTTAGCATTAATTACCTACGTTAAATAATTTATTTCCAGCCACTTTGTAAACTTAATACCATAAATTCATTTTAGCAACGTTAAAAATTAATTATTCTACGGTATAACACTTAAATCACGAAACTTCGCCGAGTTAGGCCAAAACGTCAAAATATTTCATTCAAGACTACTTCGCCTTCGCAAGATTATTTAATTCCAATTTCTTGTCGTGAAACAGGTGTCTTTCGCGGTTTTATTACTTACATAACTTTTATAATTCAAGTGATTATAATTAATTATGCAACAGATTTCTACATTCTGATAAAATAAGTATGCAACACGATGGAAAACCTGATATATTAAGTTAATGAATACCCCCGTGGGTAATTGTTCGTAATGGAGGCTCTGAGATGGACACCTTCCGTCTTCCTGGTTCTAGCACTATTTGTAAGTTTAATAGATTCGTAATTACAATCACTCAGCTAGATCCCTTTTTTATGTAAGTAATCATGTTCATTGTTACAGATTGGCAATACTTGGAGTCAAAATGTGGGACCGAATTGTCTTCCGCCAGAAACACTTCAGAGGGAACTTTCGCGTGTCGGTAATCCAGGGATCGTATATCCACAAGATATTAACAATAATATTTTCTTGCCGCCAAACATGTTAGCACCAGAAAAATCAAATGGACCTGTACCAGAAAGTCAGAGACAAGCAATACAAGATCGTTTATGTACGCAGTGCCCAATTAATCAGCAAGGTGGCCAATATAATCAACGAACAAATAATGTGCCAATTCCACAAAACCCTAATATGAATGGTCCAGTCAATAAGCAAAGTTCATTATGTGCTGATCCTGGATCAGTAATTAATAATTCTGGACAAGTAACGCGAAGCCCTTATAATACTCCAAGTCAAATAATGCCGTGCCCTTACAATAATCCAAGTCCTCAGGATCAAAGTTTAAATAGACCACCAACATTGCAAAGTTTGCCACAGCAAAACGTAGGGCTACCTCAATTGGAAATGATTCTTTCACAAAATCCACTTTTACCGTTTGGTCAAGGGTTACTGCCAACTCAAAGTCCAACATTAACAGGCCCACCAACAACATCTTTGATTTCATCTTCAGGGAAATACCCTCAAATAGAATCAGCAGCGTATCCCAATAACCTGAATAATCGTTTTACTCCATTACAACCAGTAGTACCTGGGTTGCCCACGCCTTGTCAAGACTTACCTCCTCAAGGAGTTTTGGCTTCTCCGCAACTTCAAGGTTCGTTATCTCGATTTACTTCTTTACCTCTGAACAATCAAGAAGCTTTAGATGATGTATCTTCTCCAGAACCCCCCCAGTGTCCTGCATTTAACACACCAACCAATCCATACCTTTCACCTCCTAATTTTATGCCTATACAAGGGTTGATGGGTTCCCAATTAAATAGTTTGCCACAAGTTCCAGTACTAGATTCTTCGGCATATCCA
The DNA here is from genome assembly GCA_932527185.1 of Ecliptopera silaceata. Taxonomy (NCBI): domain Eukaryota; kingdom Metazoa; phylum Arthropoda; class Insecta; order Lepidoptera; family Geometridae; genus Ecliptopera; species Ecliptopera silaceata. Next base: position 4,080,477 of record OW052193.1, on the reverse strand, counting down.
GCACGCGTACTTCCTTCTACATCACAGAATCCTCTACCACCCTCACCATTCAACATGTTTAGATTTCCAAGGCCAACTTTATTCCAGCAGAATTTGCCTTTCCCAAGTTCTTTGCCAAGTGATATCAATACAAATATAGCCTTTCAAGGTGCATTGGGGTCTAATCCAACTACGATTCAGCAAGATCCAATAAATTATGAAATTCCTACAGCACCGGCTACTCTTATGCCAAATCTTTTACCTGGGCCTCCTAATCAAATTATGGAAATAAATCAATTGCAGTCGCTCTCTGAGCCCCAACCCTTGCTAAGCACCGGTACTTGTTCGATGGCTCCCGACGTTTTAGCACTAAATTTGCCTTCCCCGATGAATCCTCAATTGTATGCTCCTAATCCAAATACGAACGGTTTTGGTCCTCTATTGCCACTCATGTCAAACTTTGCTGGGTTGGCTATCACGCCACCAAATCAGTCCCCACCATGTTTGGAAGATATATTACCTGCTCCCATCAATGTGCCTGCTATTAGTGATGTCTCAAGTCTTTGTGAGTCAGCTGCCGCTGATACTTTTCTCGTACCTATAAACTTTCAGATAAATGTTCCACCACCAATCATTTCTCCTCCTATCATAACAATAATTAACGCTGCCCCTGAACCAGATGCTACGGTATCGACCAATACTGAAGGATTTTTCAATTTTCCGTATCCTATGCCTCCTATGATAATAGAAGGTAGCAGGTCCAGATCTCAATCTTGGCTGCCTTTAGTTTTGGTGGCGTTATTCGCTGATGATTTCGGAGGATGTGGAGGGTGTTCATGTGACTCTGGTCCTACCCCGATTCCATATCCTATTGCAATACCGACCAACAACCCGATTATATGCAACAACTAGTACACTCTCTGTAATCAAGGTCATAGGCGATGAGATGACTATCATTATAAAGTTAATGTCTATAAAACCTGGTATAGTGTGATGAAGAAGTAATTTATTTCGTATCGTTTAAGAATTTATTGTAAGTACTTATAAGAATTAAGAAATTAAATAATGCTAATCGGTTTTATTATTGCTTTGATTTATTACTGACCTACTTAATCTCACTACGTAATGTATTTACCTGTCCAGTGCTAATGAGAAATACAAGTACAGGCAGTAAAATAATCTGATTAAAATCTAAGGTCTTAAAAAAAACCCAAACAAAATTGGAATCAGTAAATTATAGATTGCATTTATTTGTGTTTTAATTTGCATTCGGTAACATATATACACATAAGAATTATAATGTCTGCTTAAATTAGCTTACTTAATATACGATTTAAAGATAATATGTGGGTAAATACCTTATTTTAGACATCTGGCCTTAATTAGATCGTTTCAACTTTAAACTTATGTGGGCTTTCTAGTTTGACAACTTCATTTACATCTTATTTTGTTAGCATCCACGCTATTATAATTTACAAAAAGTGTTAGCCTTTTATTGCATTATCTTATCTCAAGTTGTGTATTTTAATCTGGAAATCCTGCATATTACGGCATAGTTTTTTTGCCCAATAACAAAAAAAATACCTATTTATCAGATGATAATCAGATTAAATGATCTTACATTAGTATATTATTTATTAATGTGAGTGATAAAGTCTCTCTCATTTTGCTGGCTATATTTGAGGTTATTTAAATTATTGCACTATGCATTTTTAGCCCGATAGAATAAAGATATTATTTTTATAAGTAGCTCTGCCTTACCCTAAAATAATACATTACAAAATGAAATCGCACGTCAAAGTTAAATATTACGTATAATAATGATAGCTTATCTTTTACAACACTAATATTGATCGTGAGCATGAGTAATATCTAGATAACTTTTACGCTTTCGTAATAACATGATAACATTATTCTCATTCAACGTATTCGATAGAAAGCTATAAATATTACAAACTATCAGAGATCAAGATCATTCTTCTTTTTATAGATCTGACATGTCACTCTGACTCACGCGCATTCAAATGAACAAAATATACTTCGTACATGTAGAAATAACCGATAGCTGAAATGAAAATACCGCTGATTTTCTATATTGTTGGAGCAGTTCTTTTGTTTAGTATCAGAGTAAGTTGGGGTGTTCTATTATTTTATTTTGAAAATTGCATACAAATCATACAATCAATAATATATTTTATATTTTTTATATTCTAATCAAATCTTATTATTTTTTCTTATTATTTCAGGATGGAGAAGTATCAGCGCAGAATTTCATGCCAGGATATTACGGAAGCCCGGTAGTCTACACTGGTAATGGTAGAAATGATGACGACTTCGGCATGTTACTAGCCATCCTTCTTCTTGCTACTAGGCGAGGTGGTGGTGGAAATTGCTGCTGCAATAACGCTAGAACAGTCCCAGTGCCGTACCCTATACCATTCCCGACAAACAACCCCATTATTACAACCAGAAACTGTAATGACGATGACTCGTCAAAAGAGCCGACCGTGAAGGTCGTCACTAACAGTATAGATGAATCTAGCAGTGGAGCAACATCTAAGAGCAATCCCAAGGTCGCCAGTAACAGCGGTAGTAGCAGCAGTAGCAGTAGTGGTAGTGCTAGTGCCAGTGGAAGTGGAAATGGCAAAAAACCTAGACGGAGACGATAATAATACATATCGCTAAAAATTGTTGTATAAAAATGTAAAAGACTATATAATTTCATATTTTTCATATTTAATAAATAAAACATTAAACTAATTTAACTGTTTAAGATAATTTATTTCCCATATGATTTACAAAATAAAACGCTTACAGAGAAACATGATGATTCTAAATATTTAATTTATTTAGTTACTGCCTATTTGATTATGTATTTATAAATTATCATTAACTTTATCTTGATTAGGCTCGTAAACTGTAAGTTTATTATGCCTTTCTAATTGGCTAAATACGTAACATTTTACAAAATAGGACGCATTTAGAATCGATACTAACGCTTAGTTTTATTGCTCGGAGCTAAACAAGTAAGCTCATAACGTATTACGCTGTATTTTCCTAGTGCTTTAAGGTTTATAGATTTTGTATATATGAGAGAAAACTGGAAGGATTTGGTCCAGCATTGATACAAAATGGGTTAGGTTAAAAAGCTTAGCAGTCTTTAAGATACTTACAGTAAAAATGATATCGAAAAAATATTACAAACTGATACATATAACTCAATAGTGTAGATGCAGTAGCATCGTATCTAGGTATGTGTATAGTTATATTGAAGTTTAGGTTAAAATTATTTCATTATCCACGTAAAACTATTATAATAAGTAATAACTATCAAATATACCTATTTAAAATTAGTATTTTTAATTTAATGTGTGAGGGGTACAGTATTTACAAAATGTACATAGTCATATAAAATACATAAGAAACAGTTGAACTATCAACAGACCGTTGCAAACGATCTATAGATAGTTCAACTGATCCAAATCAGTACCAATCGGAAGCGTACCCAAGACACTGGCTGCATTGCCGTAAAATGAAATATAGGACTAACCTATATTAGGTGCTTATTTCATTTCGATTGACATTGATTATTCTCAAACAGTACTATAGCTTCTAATAATGATAATTTTTAAAATTGATAAATATTTACGTACATTTCACAAATCAGTACATGCGAGCTTGTAACTTTGTCTACAGACTATGCAAACAGTAATATTTCACTTGTCAGTTAGTGCTATTTCTCATTACTTACGAACTAGCACTCACCTTTAAGTAGGTATTTTTAAATAAATAAACATACCTACCTACTCCGGGGTGTGTAATGAAAGCAACGTAAATAACTGAAACTCACCATAAAACGAATATATTTAGCATTTTAGTGGTTTGAGGAAATAAAATAGATGGTGTTTTTACAGATAAGGGGCCTCTATTTTGTAAAATTGTAACGCGATCGGGGCCGAGTCGTGATAACCAAATCAGAAACTACAAGATTTAAAAAAAAATCGTGCAAGGAGTCGTACCTTCGATTTATAAGAAAAATAACTGCATACTTATTTTGTAAGTTATTACGAGAAAAAAAAATTCTAAACGATATTATCCATCTTATGTCAAACCCCAGATCATTATTTACATTTTATGCGATAACTTTTTACTATCATAAGATTGTAATATTAAGACTTTGCAATAAATATTTTTTATCTAATTAAGCTAAGTAAACTAGAGCACACTCTATACAACTACTAATTAAACGTGCAGACTTGAATAAATCTTGTATTCACTATTTACTTAGCCACGGTTATATAATGTCTGTGAACTGTGCAACTGTCAAGTAAATTAAGTCTTCTCTATCATGATGTTTCTGAGTTACAAATTCGTAGTAAAACTCATTGCTTTCTGACTAGATCTTCTGCTTCTAAGAATTCTTCAAATATGTTTATCGAGTGCTATGTTCACTGCATGTTTAAATCAGTCGGCTTAAGCCAATACTGTTCAATTTCAAGTCATGCCTTGACTTTTCAAGTAGCAAGTCCTTCGATATGGATTCACAAAGAGAAGTCGCAAACTTTGACACGAGCACACAGCCCACAACTTTATTTATAAAGTGTTTCATAATATATTACGACATTCTGTATCAATACAGAGATATCGGGTTCAAAACCTAATCATTATTCATCAGTCTTTTCCGTTAAACGTGACCAGATAACCAAAACATGAGATAAGTTTTCTCTGTAATACGAAGATACCGATTATGTCAGATCTAGGGACAAGATAACATTTTGTATATAAGAAGCGTGCCTTGTCCATTGATCGAATTTTCATCATGACGGTATCCATATCTAATGGGATAGTAATTTTGCTGATATTTGTACAGGTACAATATTTTGAACAAATCATTATATTTTCATTGCTTGTCTGTCTATGTTAATTATAACAACTTGAATGTGACATCGTTCTTTTTCCTTTCAGAATATCTTTGCTCAGCAAGGCGTAAGCAATGCAGTGTCACAACCGAAAGCAACATGCAACGCCGGAGTAAATTTTAACTCGGCCCAACCAGGTCAACAGATAAATTGGCAACAGCCGTCAAATATGCAGCAAAGTCCAGTTTCTCAGCAAACTCAGAATGCACAACAGTGTGGAATGGGTATTCAAATGAAACAACAGGGTCAGACTACTCTTTCTGATTTATTTTCCGCACTGCAAGGTTTGCGATTCTCAACACAAAAGCCAGGAGTAAATCTATCGCCTACATCTTCGTATAAGCAAAATTTTGACCAAGCACCGGCTCAGCAACAAAATGTACAAAATCCTAATTCAAATAACCCACAAACGGTACAATATGCCAGTCAAGGTCCAGAATCCCCAAAGCCTTCGTTTACATTCCAATTTGTGCCCGTTTCATCCCAAAATACGGGTTCAGAAAACCAAGTGCAGAACTCTGTACCAGTTCAGTACACGACAAACGGTCAAAGCACTTCAACCGGTCCCAGTTACTACATCCAAAGTCAACCAATGAATGGCATTATTGGTCAACAGATACCAACAACGCAAGGTTCCCAGACTATCTCTCCCAGTCAACCCATTTTGTATTCTGTAAACTCTCAGCAGCCAACAGGCGCAAGTCCAATTACTTACATCATGCAGTCTACCCAACCATCGTCACGTACTGGCAACCAGAAAGCTTTCCAATATGCACTACCAAACATCGCATCGGATAATTCTATGGCCCAATTGATGTCCCAACTGCAGTCTCCATCCACCAACCCTGACTTTGCATCATTGCTTCCGATGCTTATGAATTCAAAGCAGGAGAAATCTCTTGGAATGAAATCACTGCTCCCATTGATACTGAATTTATTAAGTGATAAAGGATGTGGATGCCCACATTGCGGATGCCCATACAATAACCCTGAACCAGTCATAAATGGGGGCTATTCAAATCAGGTCAACTACAGTCAACTAGGTACTCCCGAACCCACTAGGGTTGAAAATATTGAGGAGGCAAATAAGATGGAGATGGTTCGAGCACCAAAGAAGTATAAACCAAATGTTATTAGCGACATGAGTGAGGAGGTGTCTGATGAAGATTACGAATATGAAGATGACGAAGATTGAATCCCTCATTAATATAGCCTAATTTATGAACGTAGGTTTTTAGTTTACGCTGTGAAAATATATATTTTTAAATTGTTTTTTGAGTTTCCTTCCATTACCTACTAGGACATAAAACAGAAATAATTTTGTTAGTACGAATATATTGTTTTTATCTCCATTAAAAAAGATGCAACACTAATCAAATATTTATTAATTGGCAATTCAGCTGTTGCATTGTTCTTACAGAACGTTTAGCAAAAGATTCAGAAAAAAGATAAGATAAGATTCTCATACATAAAGTTTCTAAAAAAATCCCAAATGAATACGGTACCAAACAATATTAGGTAAATTATATTTTTGAATATTTCAAATTATGATTTAAAAAATATTTGAGCGTTCCTGACAATATGAAAAGCATAATAATATAATATAAGATTAATATGTAAATCCAATACTTAATAATTGTTTTAGTACTTACCTAGTTTAATCATGAATGGATTTACATTACTAATCAATGACTTACACTGTAAATACTAATACTTCAAAATTAAAAACAAATTAATGCGTCATACTCTATCACCTGCAGTCAGCATCATCATTATTATCTGCTGACGATGCTCACAAAACAAAGGATTTTATACAAAGAGTTTGATGATATGTAAATGTATAAAACTGGATTTTTTGTCTTTAAAGACATAGTTCAACAGGACATCTCACAATTTCATCATGTCTCCTAAAGGTTTCCTCGTGCTACTCGCTTTGACCATCATTATCAGCGTAAGTTTTATAGAAATATTTATTCCTTATATTTAAACAAATGTAAATACATCAGCCTAAAAACTAAGTAACAATTTGAATGCTACCATTTTAAATATGAAAAGACGTGTTTAGATGATTTCTGAAAAGTTAATTTGATATAAAAAAAATCCCTGGTTTCCGTACAACATGTGCATTTGCCATTTTTAAATTATTATTCCTAAAACAGTTTTTTATAGTAGTAGTAAGAGTAAGTATTACAGTCTTACCGTAGTCGTTTTATCGAAAAAACCTACCTCATTTGTTTCAACAAAAAAGTTTATAATTTTGTTTTTGCAGATGGCTCTAGCTGTTCCTTGTAGCGGTGGTAGCTGTAACAGTTGCGGCAACTGCAGAGGTGGTAGCTGTGGAGGCTACAACCGTGGGTACGGGTACAGACGAGGAGGACCTGGTGGAATCCTCCCACTGCTGGCTTTAGGCTCTATATTTTAAGTTTATTTTTAAATAACTTTGCATTTGACAACTACACGTAAATTATTCTAATAGTTCTAAGAAATGTATCAAAAATTACTTGGTTTGATTATTATGAAATAAAATATTCAAGTATTTTTATTTTTTTCAATGTTAATAACCCTTTTCTCAGGTTACTAGATATGTGGTGACCCGAAATGTCAACCAATTTTATTTTTATTGAGTTTTAAGATACCAATAAAATACTAAATATAATTTTGCTAGGTTTGGCTTTGGAAAGTTGACTAGATAGACATTTATATCAATCAATATCAAAATAAATGACACAACTCTTTGTTTTATTACCAAAACAATCATGATAATTACAAGCTAAAATTATGTAAGCTGATCAAGCACTAGATAAACATATTAGGGGTTACTTAACCATACGAATAATTGCAAAACTTTCGTATAAAAGTAAAATAATATGACAGAACACTTGAATTTTTTGATATGGCATCAAAAGTCACCTGGTTTAGTTTGCTGTTGCTGGGCATTTTCAATGTAAGAACCATTTTCTATTTATTATTTTAGTATCTTACTATTTACATTTTATTATATGCAAAAATGTTATCAACCATACTAACCAGATTGACATTTAATTTTGACTAGATAATAAAAATGGACTTGTAAATGTCAACTTGGCTAACTTGGCAGCATTTGAATATAGGTTTTTATAGTTCATAAAGCAATTAAAATTAATATTTCAGGCGATAGTGTCCGCTCAATGTGGATACGGGTATGGGCAGCAGCCTATAATAATCCGTTCTAATAATGATGACGGCATGAACTCCATATTGCCTCTGCTGTTTATTTTACTGGCTGATGGGGGCTTTGGATGTGGAGGCGGATTTGGAGGTGGCTGTGGTGGCGGCTGTGGTTGCGGTGGCTGCGGAGGAGGCTCCAACACAATCCCTATACCTTACCCTATACCTATTCCCATGAACTGTCCTGTGATATACAACTAGACTGTTTTACTTGTTTTCTATTTTTTAATATATGATATGATATAAAAAGTGTATAAAGTTGTTTAACTGTCCTTGCCTCAACAAAGCTAAAAACAGTATTTTATATACACGCATTAAATGTCTGGAGCACGTACTATTAGGTAACAAGGTAGCCACAAAATGTCATGAACTATTTAAAGGCTCAGGTAACCTCATAAAGTGAATTTGAGCAAGACTGACCAGCCACGTTGGTCTGGTAATTTCTCTTCGATGCCCATTATTTCAGCATGAGACAAAAGTCTAAGAACATGTCCTTTTTAAACCTAGATAACGCTATGATTACTACATTCAACATTGGAATTTGTCCCTTATCACTCTAGTACACAAGATGTTCCTAAAATGTACGTGTTCATAACACCAAAGTACAATATTACAACACATTGTTACCCAGTAACCGATATATTTTGAAATCCGTAGTGTATAAAAAGACAGTTATAAGTTTAAATCGGTCAATAGCAAACCACCCAATATGGGTTCCCGAAAGATAGTTTTTGTTGTAGCTGTGCAGCTTTTTTTAGAAGTAAGTTTCATCGATTTTTAATAGCTAAGAATGTATATCAATTTGAATTTCATACTAAAGGAACATTTGTTTTTTTAGAGCTGCGCTGTCCTCGGTCAGTGCGTTCCCCAAGGATGCTCAGTCACCACCAACTGCGCGTCACCGGTGCAACCCGTCACACAGTTCGTAATTCCAGCCGTGATCAAGCCACTCATTCAAGAAACTTTCGTGCAGAATGCACCCTCCGTACCTAGCTTTAGTGGCTTCCCTGACGTTGGACTTACCGGCTCAGGATTCGGAGGCCCTGGGTTCGCTGGCCCTGGATTCGGTGGCCCAGGATTTGGAGGGTTCCCTGCACCATTCGGAGGAATGCCCCCAATAATTTACGACAATGACGATGGTGATAGCAGTCACCATTGGTTGTACTGGCTTATTTTGCTGATGAGCAGAAGATTTAACGGTGGATATGGAGGATTCGGTGGTTACGGCGGTGGCTGCAGTGGAGGATGTGGAGGAGGTTGCGGAGGAGGTTGCGGAGGTGGTTGCGGAGGTGGTTATGGAGGTGGTTGCGGTGGTGGTTGTGGAGGTGGTTGTGGAGGTGGTTGTGGAGGAAACTATGGTGGTTATGGAAATGGTTGCGGAGGTGGTTGTGGAGGAAACTATGGTAACTATGGAAATAGTGGTTGCGGATGTGGAGGTGGATGCAGCAGTTGCGGAGGTTACAATGGAAACAATGGTTGCGGCTACATTCCATACCCAATGCCATGCCTACCTTGCGGCTACTCCTACGATAACAGCAATGACTATGACTGCGGTTGTGGAGCCTATCCAGCGATTGACCAACGGACACCTGAAATTAACCTGATCGTCAAATCAGCTGATTGTTAACTCATGTAAACATTTGAAAAATAAAATATTACCAGCTGATAACTTTATATGTGACTTTCATTATATGATTACCGTATTTTCCTATTATTCATATTGGAGGGAATAGATCTGTAGTAGGACACTGTAATAAAAATATCAGGTTCTTAAGACTCATCAATACAAATCATTAGCTAGAGAAAAATAATGTTTAAAAATTAATGAATATAACACATATTTCAATTTCTTTCAATATGGGGGTAAAAAAACTTATCGTTGTTTAAGAATCCACATATTTCATCGTAATTCTTTGTAATTTTTACTGAAACAAAAGTAAATCACGACCCAAACGTGCAAATGGGCTGAAAACAATATGATATACTCGTCTGAACATTTCGAAATTTCAAATTATAACTTTACCAATTATAAGAAAATAATGTTACTTACACCAAAGCAGTGTTTTGACAAACGTGTGCCTTATTAGATACATTTTCTTCCAAATGGTACTTTTTAAAGAAATTAATGTCTTCTGCATCGTGATATTACTACAGGTTAGTTTTTCATTAAGCATGTAGGTTACCAGGGTAACTCTTACGATAACTATAACAATTCCTTCTAAAACGAATGAAGATTTCTCAAATGGTTCTTGACACTTACCTAATTTACTAAGTTTACTATAGTATTTACTAGTTTTACCTATTAGCAATTAAGGATAAGTTAACATAAGAAAATAATGATACCTTAAAATACAGTGTTTTGAATACGTATCGTAAGTCTATTTAAGTAGTTAAAGAGATACAATTAAAATCTGAAATTCTGAATCTAAATCTTATGTTGGTAAATGACCTGGACACCCACGAAAAAGATTGGTGATATGGTGCCAATGACCGCGAACAATGGAAGGCTTTGCCCAACAGTGGGATAATATAGGTTAAAAATAAATGTGGACAATAGCGATTTTTTAGCTTGTAACTGTCTTTTGCGTTAAAATTGAAGTTTCAAAATAAGGTACTAATCCAAGACATGAATCGATATGTTGTAATGATTACAGCGAGCAAACCTTTACGAAATGATTCAAGAGTATTCAAGAGTAATTTCAAAATATTAAGCATTTATTCAGCTTCATTTATATTTTTAGCTGCAACTCGTTTATTGCAACTGGTGTAGAGGATGTGCCTCTACGGGTCCTATGTACTACGTCCCTTCTTCAGCGCCTCCTGAATACACAAGAGTGGTCCAAGGATACCCTTTCGAAAACACCCGACAATGCCAACCTTTAGTTCCATCTTCTGGATTTAGACCCCGATCAGGAATTTCATTTCCGTTCGAAACTGCATCTATAGCAGGAGTTCCACCTCAACAAGAATCTTTGATAGATCTAGAACTTTACGAAGGACAATATCAAGCAGCTGCTGCAGCTTCTGCGCATCCAAACCAACCGGTTATCATCATCAACAATGGTGATTATGCGACAAAGAAAGAGGATGGAGGCGGAGCAGACCTACTTTCTTTCTTGTTAGCATCAAATGGAAATCTAGTTAATCCTGGATTTCTACCGCCGCCACCACCACCACCACTGCCACCTCCGCCGCCACCAGCATATAACGATAAAAACAACAGTGGCCCAATCAATATCAACATTACAATAATAATGCCTAAGTCCGAATCAGAATGTTGCAAAAATAAAGATGATGATGATTAATAAAAATGTTTATTTTCATAGCATGAATTTAACAACATTTAAAACTATTGTCTCGAATACCTAGATTCAATAAATCAAAGTAAGTAGTTTAGAATCCCCAAAGCTCTTAAAAATAGCTCATAGAAATCACTCATATTTCTTATACAAATAATTTTATTTCGTAATTGTGTTTACAAAACAAAATCAAAACGGATTTTATATTAGACTAAATAGCACTTTATTGCATGTTTCTTAATAATACTTCGATAAAATGTTAACTCTATTTTCCAAGAACTAATAGATTATCTTAATTAATTAGAAAAATAAATGGAATATATGTATTAATGGATCTGGCGTTCCTATGCCAACCTGAGATTCCGTGGTTACTTTTGCGTCAGAACACGCCCATATTGACAAGCCTTAGACAGTATATTTTCATACTGGCTCAAAGTTCTACTAAGAGTTTATGGACACTACCATGCGTGGCCATCATGATTGTCATCTGCTTTAACCACACCGTTATTCTCACCTCCTTAACACATTACTGCAGAACTAGAAGTGAAAATAGAGTCATAGAAACCCACGTAATTCGTCAGTAAAGATAATAACACCTGCGTTTGTGACCTTGGAAAGTCAGTATTTTCACAGCTAATCATTAAATACGTGTCCATTTTAACAATGTCAACATTGAGAAATGAAAACAAAGAACTGAAATAACAGCATGAACTATATAAATAGTGAAAACAGATGGAAACAGGAAGTATCAAAATGACGTCCATCAAATACACCGTACTTGTTGCTGCGCTTCTAGTGCTGAACGTAAGTTTAAATTGATATTTTTCAGCACAAAATGTAGATAAACGTTGCTTTTTTGCTAAAAAAAATTGTCAATATTCTCAAAAATTATACTCCCTGCTGACAGCAAACAACTGACCTTTGAAAATATCAAATCTGGGCAATAAAGTGACGTGAACCGGAAGTTAATACATTTTGACGACCTCGTCCGATCCCGCAGCAAAATAAATTTATTTAAATTAAGTTTACTTTACTTTCGCTTACCAGAGTAAATATCATTTTCACGCTAAAACGGTTTTATGGTTTTGTCGAGGCACTTGAGACACGAAACTGCTGCCTGAGGCGTTTTACGAGCTGGTCACAACTTAGTAGTATAATTGGAGGGTTTCACAGGCAAAAAAACTGCTTCTCAATATAATCCTTTCATGTTACAGTGTCACTGGTCTCAGTGCCAGTACTACGGTAGTGGTTTTGGCGGTGGCTACCCTGGCTACCCACCCATCATCACCACAGATAACAACGATGGGTTGGGACGAGACATCCTGCCGTTGCTGTTCATAGCTATGCTGGGTAGAGGAGGCGGTGGATTCGGGTACAACGGAGGCTGCGGCGGTGGTTGCGGTGGCAGTTGTGGTTGCGGAGGAGGTTGCTGCTAAGACTTCAATTCAGTGACCCATACCAACGAAACCTTCGGCATTATAAATATGAAAAAATAAAAAAATGTGAAGGAGAACTTTTTGTTGTTGAACTTTTTGGATTATTCCTTAATTTAAGTAAAAGCTTATGGATCCTAGTGTATGATAATGGTAAGGAAATTCATATGAATTAATTTCCTTAAAGATTACAATTTATCGGAAAATAGATTCAAACTGTTTTATTGCAAGTAACAGCATTCTTCAATGTGATAAAGGTATGTAATCGTTTTGGTATTGCATTTGACGACGAACATTGATAAGATAATATTACTTTGACACGAAATAGGAAATCCTATGACACATGTACAAATAAACTGTAATAAATATCCGAAATAGATAAAAAAACCTTTTATATAAAACTTAGGCTTGTACTTAATATCCAAATTTTAATCTAAAGAACTATAATGAAATTGCATATTTTCGTATTACTATTTTTTACACTTGAGGTAAGAGCTGATGTTTAATTATTTAAAATCTTACTACAAAAAAATTGTTATTGAACTTTATCTAAAGAAATATTTTTTTACAGAGAAGTTTTGGATTTAAATCAAATCACCAGATCGAAAGGCTTTCAAAGAGCATATTTTCTAACAAAAACTGTAAAGAATCATTTACACCTGCTCGATATAAAATAGGAATGAAAAGAATTAATTTTGATCAGATTGGGAGTCGAAAATCCCTACCAGGACAATATTTTCCAGATGTAGTATATCCAACAAATATAATGGAAGCTTCCAGACCATTTTTTTACGATACATGTGATTGCAATGCCATGCTTGGACCCTTTCCTGATGATGTCAAATTATCTTACAAAACTCTTCTTGACAAAAATAAAGACACCTTCGAAGAGATAAAAACAAAATATATGAACGACATTGCTTTCAATGCCAAAAGTTGTGTTCAAGAAAAAACGGACTCTACCCCAGAAGAAGAAACTATTAACAGCGAAACCGAAGAAGATGGAAATGCACCAGCTGTCGAAACAAATGAAGAGTTAGAAGATTATTCTCAAAATACAGAAGAAGAAATTCAAGAAGTTATTGTTATAGAAGAAAATAAGTTGATTGAATCTAATAGTGAATCGGATGCAGCGATTGAAAACGAGAATCAAGAATATTATGATCAAGAGTCTCAAGTAAATATTATAGAAGAAAATATTAGAGAAGTAATTTTTGAAGACCAATTTAGATCTTGGGAAAGTGAACAATTTCTTTTCGATTAGCAAAGTCAGCAACAGATATGCGATGTGAAAGGTTCTGAATTAGCAGTAACCGATTCATAACTAAACCATAGGTAGATAAAAATATGGTTCAATAAATTATTTGATTTACAATTTAAATTTCTTTTACCATTGTGTTTGATAAGTAACAAGTTCCTTAAATACCAATTACATACCTCCCAATTACGTGAAACAGGTGTAATGTGCTGAGTCTTGTCTATGTGCGGCCCAGGGTAAGTAGGTAATCCCTTGAGTTCTTACCTGAAAAATGAAATATCTCTGTTAAAATTTCAACTTATCTAAATTCTCAGAATAGATGTTGATAGATAAGATTGAAAATCAAATCAGCACGTTCTTAGTTCGAAGTAATGTAATATTCGTATGATAGTTTTTATATAATAAGACTCGACGATTTTATATGAGATTAGTTTTAGTAGAAATGGGACTCCGGGAAAAGGTGACGTTGGTATTGATAGCTGTCGTGCTTTGTAAGGTAAGATAAAAATAATATTATTTTATTATGGTAGAATATCTCACTAATCAGCAGATTTACCACAGTAACAGTATTATATCTTTTTCAGACAGCATGTTTGTGCGTGCCGCAATCTATAAATAAAAATCCATTTGAAAAGTATTTAAGTAGTAAATTAAAGAATGGTAAACATAAACTGACCAATAAATATGGGACTGAATACAAACGAAACAATCTAGGATTTCCTAACGAAGAGCAGAATATGTATAAGACTTACAGTTATCCTGAAGGCGATTTTAATCCCTTCTCAAAGATTCCAAGCTATGTTGATAACACAGAGTACGCTAGTTCAGGAAAAACTTCTGCGATTGACGTGTTAAGTGATTCAGATTTATTAAAAAATCTTCGAAAAGAAAAAAGAATGAAACGTAAGAATAAACCCACTAAGCAAATATACTCTAGAGATGATATACCATTAGCTACTGTTTCGGAATCATTCCATAATCATGAACAATTCTTATATTTAAATGAAATGGGATTGTTTCCTGAAGTGCAATATCCATTGACAGCATCTGAAACGTGGGCACCAAATTATTGGAACCCATCAGCTATAAAACAAGACGATTCATACATCACAAAAGATAATTCAATCAACAAAAACAAAAGACCAAATAAAATAGACTTTAAGACATTTTTGCAACCAAGTAAAGAAGGAAAAGGTAAATTGAAAACCAAAGACGGAACCAGCAAAATAAACTTGTTGAATAATGTGACTAGCGGTAAAAACAACGCGCTTAATAAGACAATACTGGAACCAATACTAAAGCCCAATAAGCTTCAAAAGATAAATAAAATAAAAACTACAAATACGCTTGGTTCGCTAAAGGATATACCTAAAGCACAGCAAGCGCTTAACCAAAATTTGAACTCTACGCACTCTTCAAGCTCGAGTAGCCTAGACACTGTTTCTAAGATATCAGAAATGGAGCTGCTAAATGATACTCTATCACCTTGTAAATTAAACAATAATCCAACTTACAAGCTTATTGAAGAAGATTATATTAATAAATCCCCTGAAAGTTGCCTACGACCACTGACTGATGACATTTCTGACGACATATTTGACACTTATCTCCTAAGTGAAGTTACTCCCAGGGGCTTTCTTATTTCTGACACAGACACAAACTCTAAAGTCAATAATAGTGCAACTACCGCCATTTTTTCTAATGACACGACTTTAAAAGAAACACTTAGTAACGATTCAATTAAAATAGAACCTCAACTGACTGCCACTAACACTGCTGCTTATCAAAAAAACTCAAAGATTGAATCTACCCAAGATTTTGATTACCCCAATTTATTAATTGACGATTCTGTAAGAAAACGCATACTTGATGTTTTGTCGGCTGATAAACTCAGCATTTCATCTTTAAAAGACATCATATTAAAGATACTTCAAGAAGAAGAACAGGTGACAAGTAGAACCAGCACTGAACAAGACATGACCTTTATTACTCAAAATGATAAAAATATTACTAGATCACCAATCGACGATGGACCTACACTGTTTGATAACATATCTAAATATGACATTAAAAATGCCACCGCCATAAAATCTATAGCCAATTTAGATCCCCAATCTACTAATATCACTGACATAGAAGGAAATATTGCGAGTACTATTGACGATTCAAGAGAAGTTATTTTTGATACATTAGTTGAAAACTTAAATAATGTTGCATTTAAAAAAACTAGATTGATATCAGAAGCCTCTAATGAAGTAACCCCTATCGATTCTACTTCTGTGCCTATATCAACTGAAACACTATCTGATAACCTACGCGATGTTATATCAGATCCTTTAAGCTCTCGGGCTCTTATTCATGATTTGCGTGAAATAATTCGACTTCTTATGATATGGAACTCACAAATTGATGAAACGGATGAAAAACCTCTTAATTCTATGTTAAGAGATGTCACAAACATGGACTACACATCTACTGAAAATGCTACGATCGACACTTGGGAAGTAAAGGATGATGTTATAACTGAGACAAATAATGGGTTTGTCAAAAAACCCACGATCGATTTAAGTGAATTAACTTCGTACTCTCATAATAATACTAACCGCGTGGAAAACCTTACTCTTGCCTATGATGAAAATATTTCCACAGTTACAGATAATATTGACAACTTACTATTTGAAAACCATACGGATTATAATGATAAAATAACATCTGAGTCCAAAGTTGAAAACAATACGATAATTGCTGAAAAACATAAAACTGAGTTTAAGCCAGCTATAAATCTTAATAATACACTAGCAGACGTATCAAAAATAATTACAGAAGCCCTTAAGTCCGAGGAAAATACGAAAACTGGCACTGATAAAGATGATGATCAAACGCGTCCAATAAACACTAAATCATGGTCTTATGAGCCATCCACTTTTACTAATTCAGACAAAGTTTTATCACTAACAAATGAAAATGATTATGATAAATCCCTTACATCTTCTATCACAAATAACATATCAATAGCAAACAACAATAATGTAACGAACGCGATCTTGGAAAGAAATTCAAGTAAAATAATTGATGAGTCATTAGCAAAAAAACCAATTGATAAAGATACCTCGAAGGAAAACTTAACAGTAGAGTACGGTAAGGCTAATGAGACCGTTACCAACCAATTTATAACTAATGATGAATTTGAACCAGTTGAATCTTTGCGTGATACTTCATTCATATTTAACGAAACACTATTTTCAATACAAAATAAAATAGACAAGCTCCATAGTCTATACGAATATGTTTTAGGAAAACATATTCCAGTAGGTGAAGATGGCCCTGTAGATGTCTGCCCAATAGTATCTGATGATACCCAATTTGAAAACCAATGCCGCTGGTCTGATAAACCTGATGTCTTTGATTCTACCAGTAATCTTACAGATTCTAGTAAGCTAGAGTTAAGTAGCAGAAAAGAGCCCGTTGACACCACATCACAGAACATATCAGATATATCTTTAATAGACTTGGTTATGGGTAACGTCTCAAATACCACCGAGACGCAGTACAAAACATCATCATTACCCACTATTTCAAATATCGACGCTATATTATATGACGATGAAATTCCCGACTTCTCTGACTATATACTATCTCCAGAAGATACAAGTACAGATTTAATGGACACTACTGTTTTTAATAATTTATCATATTATGATCAGTTTGCCTATTTACTTAACGATTTTAAACCTTCCGAAGATACTCTGCCAACTACAACTTTACATACAGAAATTCCAGATTTTACTGATAGTGAATTTTTAATTGAACACGATGTGTCAACCGATGAATTGTCAAGAGAATCTGAACCTACCAATTCAGATAAGATTTCTATAATACCAGAAGAAGTAGATAAATTAGCAAACCACAATGAAAATGACTTTTACGATCAATATGTAACGCACATAATACCAGATGAGATCATTACTGATGTTGATGTTAACAAACTTACAGGTGATTTACTGATAAACAACTTTGATACTGAAAATAATGTATCGAATAAAACCGAAGTTAATTTTACATCAACAAAACAGACTGAATCAGAGAATACTAGTAATGAGACTAACCCAGAGTTAAATCCTGAGGACATTGTGCTTGGTGATACTGATTCATTTACAGCAATTGAGCAACACTTTATTCCTACAGATTTTTCTCGAAGTGAATATAATAATACAATGAACAACGACACTCTTATTGAATTCCCCACAGATACTGCTACAGTTTCAGATGATTTTGACCAATCAAATTTTGAAGAAAAACAAGACATAACGAATATTAGTAATGCAACTGAAAATATCAAAGAACAATTTGAACCAACGACTGACATAGAGCTTGATAGACTTGATGCTAATCTTAATCATACATCTTTAGACAAAAGTGTGACTGACAGTTCTAATAATAAATTAATAAATAATGAACATTCAGACACAAACACAGACCTACAAAAAGAACATGAAGAAAAAACTAACTATAAAGAACAACTGACAGAGGCATTACCAATGTCAAAAGACCAAACAGATAATTTTGACGATGACAGTTCTGATATTAATCATGTTGATGACAATACCTTATAGTTTATAATTTAAATGTAAGGCTCTAGACGATCAATATGTTTATAATCAAATTTATCAATTTCATTAATCATCTAGAGCTGTTTATTTATAAAATTATTTATTTGTTTGAAAATTAAGTAAAATGTAATTATAATTATATTTAAAAACTCGACTATTTTTATTTCATTACCATGTTTTCAGATAATAGTATACACATATTTATTGCTATTGGACCACAAATTGCTCTCTTTATTGATAGCGGTGCCTAGCTTTAAACCACAAAATTCCTGAGGGTAACGTACGTCTGAATCTTGTTATAGGATAACTAACTTTTACTTTAAACCAATTTCGTTTCATATCTTTTGAATAATTCTCTAAGAATATGATCAGTAGTATAATAGGAACTCCATAATCCTTCTAAATTATAATTAAATTGAACTATCATTCCATTCAAAGTTGTTCCGTAGAGATTGCTAGCAGCTAAGTGATAAGACCGCCAAGTAAGTGAAATTACTAACATTTTTATTTTAGAGTTGTTTTGTGCTAATGCTAACTATGCAGTAGTTTCTATCGACTACGGTTTGGTGCAATACGACAGATACGTGTGTACTTTGTGTGTATATGGTATGTTGTCAAGTTTGGCTAAGAACGAGATTGTAACTATGGAAAGCCAGTTACAGCCAGAGAAAGTCGAGGTCGTAGAGCACACCTAAGAATCGGCCAAACCGACGCGTTAAGCGCGACCATTAAGAATCAGCCAAGCCGACGCGAAGCGCAACCATTCTAATCTGCGTGCAACTGCTGAGCGAATCTTCAGAAAACACAACAATGTGTGAGATTATCTCAACACGCGATAAACGTAAGTATTAACTTATAGTGACCACTTTTATATTTAACCGTCCCAGTGATAAACCACCGATAACTTTATGTAGCATAAAACTCTGACGCCGCCGATTTACCTGTTGCCATCTCATTATCGACATGTAAATGCTCCATGCTGTGGGTGGTGAGTTCGATTCCCACCCAGAGCAAATGTTTGTGTGATGAACATAAATATTTGATCCGTGTCTGGGTGTTACTAAGTTCTACAAAATAAAATGTCTAGCAATCTAGTTCCCATAGTACAAGCTTTGCGCTTAGTTTGGGACTAGAGTGTGATGTGTGAATTGTCCGTGAATATTATTTGTTTATTTTTCGTTGGGATGTTGTTACCTAACTGGATGGTCAGTCAGACCATCCAGTTAGGTAACATTAAATTCTACTTTAATTTAATGTTGTTTAGTTCACGGTAAACTAGCTGTAGGTACGACTCGAATTCTTAAGCCGCTCTCAATTCCCAATCCTCTTAAATTGTGTCTAGCTGGCAACACTGCTACGGTTTCTAAGCCGGTACATTACTTAACATGTCGTAAGCTTCAAGAGTTACGTTGTTCTGTGTTTACACACTTGTCTTATTAATTCAGGCTTGGTCAGACGTGCCAAAGTAAGTATCATGGTCAGAATATGGATATATTTTATGAGATTGGCTGATACTTGTTTGGTATGATAACCTCAAAAATGAATTGTGAAATTTGTGAATGATCACATGACTTTTCGGTTGGAAAGGGTTTTGACAATTTTACTTAGTTTTTTTATCAGAGAGACGTGAAAAGTTCCTTGATAAAAACGTACAATTAGTTTATAGATAGGTAGGTACTAAGTTGAAGAAAATAAGTGTAAAGTTATTGTTTTAACTGTTTTCCAAGTTGAATGTCGTCTGTCATCGAACCGATTAAAATAGATAATCTCATGAAATGATTCGGTGACGCAAAAACAGCTAGAAACCGGTCGGATGGGCTCATGCACGACCTTGCGCGCCGCGGTGCGCGACGACTTACATATTACATCACGAGTCTGCGCGGGCGCGCCGCCGGCTGCGCTTCGGTGCAGACGCACCTTTACCTAGGGCTGATACTTTACTGATTCGTCAACATTCATGTTTTTTTACAAAAATGAATTATATTGGCATCAATCGCACTGGACAATGCCCACACATTTATTAAACTCTACTCAAAAAGTACAAAAGTCACCTCTGAAGTATGATCTACCAAATTACTAAGAAACATCTAAATCGGTTCATAATTAACGGTATTAACAGTATAACAAGGCAAAAATAAATATCCAAAAAAATAATCCAAAGTAAACGATTCTACATACACTTTGTAAAACTCAATTTGAAAAATACGATACATAAAACTATGCTGAACTTGCTATAAAGTATGAAAAGGCGCTAGTTCTTGTCTTCACTTTACTTCTATTATCATAAATTTTCGTTAAGTGCACAAAATTTGAACGCTATTTATATTGCTTTAATGTTCAAAGTAACAACCCTAGAGTTCACTACATTACGCTCGAGTCCCTCCTACTATGTAACCCTTCCACTGTGTCCACTATTATCCTATAAAATAACAATTACTTCCTAGCGTTTCTCAAATTAATCACTTTAGTACTGCGTAGATTCTTGAGATCTGATCTTATAAGTTCTTTAAATAATAATCAAGACTTAATTAAAATAGAGGTGTGCATAAACTTGAAAAATAATATATAATTTTGAGCTGTATATAGATTGATATTTTTTATCTCAACCTAAGTATATGGTCTCAAAGGGTAAAAAAAAGGTCCTATAATAAAAAAAACTTAAAAAAATATTTTTGATTTCAATCTCTATATATTGCTATGTTGTTTGAACAAAAGACGATCACAAAAAAATTTTATGATAATTTATAAAAGCGTATTTTTACAATATGTAGTTTCAAATTATTCTTTCTAAATTATATATTTTTACTTATATTCTTTGTGTAATATGTTTACGTTGCTTGGCTATATGGATTCTCATAAACCAACGTATTTTATTTGCATTTACTTTTTTTGGAATGGGTTTATTATTTTATCTTAGAAACCATAACTATCTCAAATATTTTGATTAAACTAATAATGTATGTTTATGATTACGCATCTTGAGTTTTTTGTAGGCTTGTATATATTATTAATTTAATTCTGCTGGCAACCTAGCATTTGTTCCATATGCCATATGGAAAAAATGTTAGGTTGCCAGCAGTATTCTACGTTGCGGGCAATTAAATATTAAACTACACAGTAGTAAATCAACCAATACTGTATTGTTTATAATTTATTGTTCAAATTACATATAAAAGTTTCAATTATACTACTAATTTTACAATGAGGCAGTTATGCTTGATCTTTATCATTACCACGATTTAGCGATCGTTTAAGTCATTTAT
This sequence comes from Ecliptopera silaceata, assembly GCA_932527185.1. Lineage (NCBI taxonomy): Eukaryota > Metazoa > Arthropoda > Insecta > Lepidoptera > Geometridae > Ecliptopera > Ecliptopera silaceata. The sequence goes on along the minus strand of OW052193.1, from coordinate 4,058,509 downwards.
GTAATTAGTCGCAATGGCATGTTTAACCCGTCTTTAACCTCCAGGTCATTTAGGTCAATAGGTCTAAGACAGGTGATCGAGCGAGAGAAGCGAGAAATCTTTCTGCGCTTAATTATTTTTTGTATACGTAATTAAAGCCGAAAAGAGAGTCATTATAAGAATGTTTAAAACGAATTCGATATTACCTACCTGGCTATCAACCAAATGGCCATCACCAGTTGGTACGCTAGAGCAATTTAAATATTATTTAATTTTGATATCCTATTAATAGAATAGAACACTTTATTTCAGATATTATAAAACTTGATGCTAGAACATATTTAACGATATATGTAATTATGTACCTACATTGATCTCTATATCGTATCGTAAATAGGTACAAAGGGGCTCAAAGGTTTGCTGGAAGAAAACTCATTTTAGGGTTAAGGTCACCTTTGCACATGTCCTATTTTTTGTTTTTATCATATAAGTTTATTGTGTACAATAAAGAAATAGAGGTTTAAATTGCACAAAAAATGCAAAGAAAAATTGTCTATGCATAAGCACGTTATTGTAGATACATATAGGTATGATTATTCAAACTGGCATATAGCCAGTCGTGAATATATGTACTAGAAACTACGCTGGGATAAAGCTCGTATAAATATTACGAAAACTTTAACAATAAAAAATAGTTTGACGTTTACTTTTATTAATACTGACTCAAGAATGACAAGTTGTTTTGATCCCAACAGCCGACTTGACGATTGACTGACTTGACTGAGATAAAATAAATAAATATTCATGGGCATTTCACTCATCACACTAGTGTAGTCCCAAACTAAGCAAAGCTTGTGCTATTAGGAACTAGATTGCTGCTAGAATACGCATATAATAGAATACATAGTAGGTAACACCCAGACACATAACAAATATTTACGTTCATCACACAAACATTGGGTGGGAATTAAACCCACGACCCACAGCATGGAAGGCAGAGCTACTACCGACTGAGCTGTGACGCCTGTCAAACATTTATATTCAAAAACTTGACATTGACAGAATTGCCTGTCGTACCTATTGTCATAAGCCACATAAAAGAAGAAGAAAGTTCTACTGCAAACATTATCCCACACTTCATAAATAAAAAGTAATCAAAATTATAATCATCCAATGGACTTCACGCTTTCGTTAAAATTAAAACAATTAAACAATCTTGCAAACTAAACCGCTTTTGATAGTAGTAGTAAGTACCGTGAGAAATGGCACGGTATCGCTATGAATAGAATACGACCACGCTAAGCTAGCAACTTAACATTAGTTACTACAATATTATGTATTCGATATTATAGTAACTAATCTAAAGTTGCACGCTGAACGAGAAGAGCCGAAGACCGGGTTCAGTGGCGCGTCTTGCTGGCTGTGAAAGTTTTCAATAACTACCATATTTGATCTCTGAATAATAAATAATAAAAAGTTTATTGAACAATTAAAGAGCTAAGTAAATAATAAAACAAACATAAATCTAGGTCACAAAAAATAGCCCATAGTGACTATGGACTATGGCATAGTTCATTTTGGAAATCAGTGATCTGCGTAAGTTGCTGACTTAGCGTGGTCAGACTCTACCCACGGTTGTGATCTGTTGGACTACTGAGTAACAATTGAACAAATTGCCTTGTTGAATTTTATGGACCATTATTTACGAAGCATACCTCTGACTCCCTTTAGAAGAGATGAAATACTAACAAATACTTAAAGTAATCTGATATAGTGTATATAATAGTGTGCCTGTGTGAATATAGCCTAATCCTGTGATCTATCTATATCAGCCGCTAAGAAAATGGTTATAACCTAGATTTTTATTGTATTAAATACATCCCAACGCACGTTATAGCCATTTAGAACATTTGTATTACCAAATGGCTAAAACCCTTTGATATCTATAGGTACTCGTAACATACATTTAAGTACTTTAGGTCGTTAATGTTGCCATAACCGTCCTTTTAACCTTTCCAATGTTTCAATTATAAAATCTCTCTCCAGTTTTGGTTGGGATCGGCTATAACATCGCCAACGCAGTACTGTAACAAAGTAATTTAGTCAAATGTAAGTATTTTATGACTATGTAAACAAACATTTTAATATTTTTCACTTTAGCAGTTGCTATTGTTTTAATAAAGGTAAGTACTTATATGAAACAGTAACGTGTTCTACCTAATGTCTCTTAAAAGTAAAAGTATAAAAAATCGACAGGCGTCACAGCTCAGTTGGTAGTAGGTAGCTCTCTCTGCCTTCTGCTGTGGGTTGTGGGTTCGATTACCACCCAGAACAATTGTTTGTGTGATGAACATAAATATTTGTTATGTGTTTGGGTGTTAGGTAACAAACTTTATTTAGTTTGGAACTAGAGTGTGATGTGTAAAATGTCCGTGAATATTTATATTTTTTTCATATTTATATTTTAGTTTAGGAGTAAAATATTTTTTTCTCCAACATTTCAAGTCAGTCCAGCTCAGACGGTTTAGCTATATGGGCCGCAGTGCTTAGAGACAGTGGGTCGTATAAATCTTCATTAGAGCCCGTATCGGGCTGACGGAGCGGCCCTTTTACTCCACGAATTTATGATCATTGGCTATAAATTGGTGTTGGTATTGTTGTTTGATCTGGGGAACGTAAAAACATAATGAGATCTTCTGACGTTTCATTTGTCTAATCTAAATTTATAATAGTTGGAAATACAAATTGTGATTTTATTGAAAAACGCTCTTTTCTTTCTTTTAGTTTTTTAAGCTATTGCATAGCTTAAATCGCGGGCCTTGAGCGTGGAGACCCAATCCATAAATTCCGTAACGAAAATACTGAACGAAAGTAACCTAACACTGCGCATGCGTAATCCAGCAAGAAATGCTATGCTTTACCGCGGCAGTCCCCGAGTGTCACACTTCTTTTTTTTGTACTTTAGGTTGTTGTGGCTAACTATGATAATTCTGTGTCCTTTTGATTTAAGTAGTGTTTAACAAAAGAGCACAGAATTGTCCGTATAAAAAGAAGAAGAAACGTTCTGTAAGTATGAAGGTTTCATGCTCTTGTGAACTGTTGTGACATGACATTGACATTTTAATGTATAGCCAGCTGTCAAACGTGATTCCCGCCATAAGCGGCGCTCAAAATCAATTTCACTTTCATAACATCGACTAACGATTTAAAATAAATTACTAAACATATTTGGAGTGCGGATTCTAGTTTTTATGATGAGATCTAATTAACTTTATCCTGTCAATAGACATTTATCAACCAGTTTTATCTGCGTAGGCGGCTTCGTAATGTCGATCTAATAACAAAGACAAAACAGGGTAGTGTAGTTCAAATCTGAATATAACTATGTCAGATCAGAGGTAGGTACATAATAATACAACAAAAAGCAATGACATTGCATCAGACATTTCCACTCTATTATTATACTGTGTACACTTTGTGTTGTGCTTTTCAAAAGTACTTTTACGATTTTAAAATCACTTAACACGTTCTTTATTAAATATCGGATGTCAGCGTGACGTTTGACATTTTCGATAACAGATTAACCACCGGATGCTTCTAAAATATACTTATGTAAGCGGAAATGGGAATACAACAAAAATAACTATAACAAAGACCATCTTAGATAAATGATATTCAATTCAAAAAAAGTCATTCATCATCATCATCATCATCAATCAAGTATGTAATATTACAGTGCCTTTATTCTTGACGAATAAAATTCACGAAGTAATGTCAACTTTGATTTTATTTTGTATCTACTGATAAAATCCTTTATAACCAAAAACATAGTTTAAATCAAATTATTTCAATTTACTTATTAAGTTTTTAACGTTCTAAGTGTTGTAAAAATAACGGCTAAATATTAGGTTTTGATGCCAATTTAATTTAGCAATAGCTGCGCATCTGGAATTAAGTTTAGTTTTCGTATCTGCAGTCAAAAGTATGAGGGCAGGTTGCATATCATCAATGATGGGTTAATTTCATTTTAAAGCTCCTTTCAAAATTACTTAACGGAAACAGGAAGTCAAGAGGACATCTTTTAGAGCCATCTTTCACATTGGGTGCATGGAAACAGCCTCCTCGTGGCGCACACCGGTACAGCTAGGCACGGTAAAGCAGTGTCTAGTCTGGCTAATCTTTCCAACACGATGCTACAACAGAATACCTACCTACAGTTGTAGCATCGACACGATAAGAAGAAGAAGAAGAAGAAGAAGATCTTTCACATTATACTGACAGATTGAATAATTGAGCTCAAGGAGAGGTTTTTTGGCATTTCGCTTACTTCCTTTTATCTTGGCCTTTATTTAAGCAAAGCCTACTTTATTCGTGAGTGTGTATTTATAAGGTTGACAGAAGAAATATTACTGGACATTATTTTTATTTTGCAAACAAACTCAAAAACAAATTCAAAATAATACTAGCATGAGTCAAACAATGTGTATTTTTGTATTATTTTTCTTGTCAATTATACACCAGTTTATAGTTTATGGCTTTTTGTGTGCGAATGATTTTAAAAGAATTATTTTTATGTATCACAGAACAATCAATTGATCGAACAAAGAAACAATTGACATAGACAAGACGTGATAAGTGCATTCGCCATATTCGGGCAGTGTTCTAATGCAGGAACTTCTTAGAACTTGTTGGCAGTTGAAATATGATGTTTTCAACTAGCTTGACCTAAACTGTATTAATTACATACCTACTAGGTATGTTGTGTAACACGAAGAAATCAATCAGTTTGTTCAATAAGTTTATCATACACAAAATAAAAATATTATTGGAATTTTGAATTAATTTAAAAATCAAATGCTGCCGTAGGGCAGCATTGACCTTTCTGGCTTTCTGGTCAAGTTGACATTGTATTTACAACAAAAAATTACGGTGTTAGTCACGTGACTTATATAATCAGAATTTTATATACTCTAGCAAATAGCGATTGACGATAAAAATCTTGGGCTGCGTAATTTCAAATCCGTTATAATGGCATTTCAAATTTCGAACACGCGTTCCATAGTTAGAAAGAAAGAAAGAATAAATTTATTTTGTGTCACAAATAAAAAAAAAACTTAATATTTAAAAAAATGTGTTAACAAAACAGGACATCACTTGGTTCTTTCCTTTTTTGAAAGTTAAAGAGTTTTGTTGGTTTAGCGATAAATATTTACTAGCGATAGTAGAATGGCAATTTTGCTAGAGACAGGCAACTTTGTATAAACTGTGTTGGTACTGCACTACCACAGATAGCTAAACAGTTACTTTATCTCTATTATTTAATCTGTGTAGTAAGGCTGCAGTTGTGCAAACGACCTCGAACCCACGCCACCCCCGTACCTCTCGCTTGTAGAGGACACTTGGACTTTTACGTTTTGAAAGAGTTTTTGACACATTGGAAGGCATCAAATTCTGCTGCATACGTACATCAAAAATAATATAAATTATCTTTTTAATATGATCAATAAACACAAAAATAGGTTTTGAATCTTTTTTGAGGAACATTTTGAAACAGATCCAATTGATGCTAATCGGCTAACAAGTACCTAAGTATATGATTGTCGGTGGTATAGAGTTTACCATAGCTGCTTATAAATTTGTCTCAATTAAGTATATAAAATAAAATAAAAAACAGATTTTACATATATGGTGTAGGCTTATGGTGGGACAATAAACCTTTAAAATAATCATTCTTTTGTCGCAATTCTAAAACCAAAGCAAACAATGTTGACACAGCTGTCGATACAATAACAAACGAATCCTTTGAAAGAGAATTTCAGGAACAATGGGTCCGTCGACCTTCCATCAACATACTTTGTCTTTCAACTGTCCCAAAGTGACCTTTTTACTAGTTATAATTATTACCAGCGACAATATTTTTTTACTCAAAAAGAGTGCCTGTCTTCACCTATATACCCTAAAAACTATAACCGAACCATACACGATAGTTTTCAAAAGTTCGTCTCGTGAAAAATAATATTATTTACTAGGCATAATGGCAGAGGTTTTACTTATAATGAGGCTTTACTATCATCAGCCTTTGTCAGTCCTGGTAAGTCTCCCATGCCAATGAACATACAGTAAGACCCGCTTAAGACGATTTCTAAGGGACCCTACCAAAAACACGTCTTAAGCGTGAAAGCGTATTATACGGGATAGAAAAAATAATACGTTCTACATAGTCTACATACATATTGTTCTGTATTATGTCATAATGTAATATGTAGGTAGGTATGTATTAAAGTATACATTTATAAATTACACTAAATACGTAGTGTAATTATAATTACGTCATTTAAAATAATCGCTTATTTTAGTTTGACAGAAAGATTTTGATGCATTAGTAATTAAAACATTTTCAACATAATTCAACTTTTGCAGTGCGTCTTTGCTTTGATCCAAAGACGCTACATAACATCTTAAAACATTAACAGCTGATAATGCCTGGGCGTTTGACAAAACCGGAGTTGACTCATCTTCATCATCATCATTATCACTCATTTTATGCCTCATTTTGTGTGTTATTCACATTCTCAATAAGATCACCGTATGAAAATGATAGAATTTCATACGGTGCCAAAATATCCAGGAAAATCCTGCAGTATCTCGGGTTCTTCTTCATCCAAAACGGGCGGGGGGCTTTCTGAGGCTCGTCAGAGCGCTCTGCTAGTGACCGACGGCTCGGCTAGGGCGTATTAAACGGGATGACGAATCGTATTAAGCGTTAATAAATGTATGAAAATATGTCTCAAGTTGCAGGGACTGGCGTAAAGAGGCGTATTATGCGAGAAATCGTATTAAACGTGATCGTCTTAACGAGGTTCTACTGTAGTCTTTTGTTCTTCTCATACAGTGTTGCTAGTTCATTTCACAGATATGTCATGTTACAATTTAAAAACTTTATTTGGCAATACATTTTCATATGTTCAATCTATTATTATACCTTCCAGTTAGTTCTGTTAAGGGCTCCACCATTTTTTAAAAGCCTTTAAATTACTATGCCTTTAAATTAAAACCCAATTTATTTATTTATTTTATTTATACTTTATTGTACACAATGAGACACAAACGCACAAATAAAAATATGTACAATATTATATACAATATATATATCTACAAAGGCGAGATTTATCATAGCTTAAATAACGCGCTCAAATATGTTTTGTAATTTCTGTTTTCTTGTCATTTAATCTATTGAAATATCGACAATTTATTTTGAATTGCCATCCTGTATCCATAATGTACGTGTAAAAGTGAGTGCGTCGGTAATTACTGGGACGCAATAGAAACATGATTAGCGATGCATGATCGAGCCTCCATGATGCGTGATGGTCACGGTCAATCGCAGCTGATTCTTGGAATCACAGTATAATACCATACTTTATTTTATACCTTGAAAAAACTATAATTAAATTCATAATAGTATCTAGACAAAAACATGTTCAGACTTGAGTGTTTGTCTAATTTAAAATCTAATTAAGTTTGAAGAAGTTTTTTATATTCGTTTAAAATAAGCAAGACGCACATTTACTTTTTGACATAATTATCAATGACAAAACTGACTAAGTTTCTCATGATTTTAAAAGTGAAGTCTAACCTCTCTTCCTATCTTATAAAAAGTTAGCGTTGACTTCATGTCATCATTACGTATGGTAATCAATACATCAAGCCTGGGCTAACTTTTTATAAGATAGGGGGTTAGACTTCACTTTTCAAAACCATGAGAAACCTTAGTTCGGCATTCGTTTTAAAAACATTTTATCCTGTTTTTACACCATAAATTCAAGATTTCCATTTACAATACTCAAGCGATCCTTATTCGAGATTACAGTTAAGCGTCGCGTCGTCACCAGTAAATACCCAATAAGTAAGTATGACGAATTTCTCTATTAGGTAAGTAATCCATGCATGCGAGTGTCATATTTGAGGCATGCAGGAAAACAACATGCATACATTAATGGCGTGGGCCCATGGTCAGATGAGCGATCCTTGCATTGTCTCTGGGTTTCTTGCGCTTTTAATTAGTCGATAGGTAAACAAAACAGTTGGTTAAACAAATGTTTTCTAAAATGCTCATAATTACTTATAGTAAAAATATTATTGCGCCTTTGACTTTGTGATAAAATCCCAGAACTACTAAGAAGCTTATTCTGACACGAAAATACTTCTACGAAGTATCGAACGAACCATAACATTTAAGACAGTTATTTTTTCTGATTCTCATTCCCTCACCGCTGGGTCTCCTAGGTCCTGTAGTCATTATTTTCACTCGTCCCTGTCTTTGCAATCTTCTTCTTCTTCGTGTCGTTGAATATACCATTTTGTGAAAAATCACCAAGGTTAGACCACCTCTGACCAATAGCTAGCCACCTTGAGCGCGTCAGTCGAGCAATGCATGAGGTCAGAGGTAGTACAGGTGCTCGGGCAAGATGGGCAGTTTAGTAAATGGGACATGGTCTGTTGCGGTTCTCCACATGCGCACTCTGTGTCATCGTCGCCAATAATGCCCCACCTACTTAAATTACACTTGCAATAATATCACATGACCAGTGTTCCCATAAAATATTTCTCCCAAAAAACGAGGGTAATATTTTATTAACGAGCTTACGGCGAGCTAGTTGTGCCTATACTCACGATTCAAATTTAGAACGCATTCCAATTTCCGTTCCATTTCCACGGTCAATACCGGATGCAACAGGATGGTTTTGTTTCCATAGACAACGCGGTCCCACGGCGGCGGCGGCGGCGGCTACTCACGCGACGTGCATACGGAATCAACTCTCACTTTACTATCGCCTTGGGAGGGTCTTTGATCTTTCTGCTTTTACACGAAGAATCGTTGGGAATTTGGGTAAAACTATTCCCACGATTTTTAACTTCAAAACTGTGTAGTACTATGGAGTAAGACGTGGATAATTAGATTTATAATAAAGGTATTTTATCATGTATCTTCATTTCTATTGTGCATATATGTATAATGAGAAAGTGTTATACATTTAGGTACAGATAATATCAATCTACTAGTTAACCCATGAGAGGACGGTAGACTGGTTTCTCAAACGAATTTAAAAGAAGAAAATCTACCACAATCTACTAAACTGAGGCCAAGGTAAAACCACATCGATTTTGCAGAATAAAACTCCGTGTCGAATCAATTCCATCTCAATATCTTCGAAATCTGCCAGCAAGGTCGCCTCGAGATTTAACGAATTCAGTTTACGATCTAGGGCTGTCCTATCGTATGAGCTGAGAGTCGAAGAGCAAAAATATTTCACTTTACGCGAACAAATACTTCTAAAAAATTAAAAAAAAAAACGGGAACTTTGTACTACCCCAGTCGGGTCATGTTCGGATCACACTTAAAACTTCTGTATCAATAAATAAATCCATGTATCTATGCTTCAAAATCTGATGAAATCTTTTTCTAGTTTGGAACCCAAATGTATGGAAATCGGAGTATATAAAAAAAAAGATTTTTAATGTTATAAATTTCATCAAACTTTATCTCATGCAAGTGACTTTGATATTTTTGAGCAAAATAATTGGGGCAATGAAATGAAAACAAAAAACATTTGATAAGTCATTAAACAAATGTAATTTGCCATAGCGTGAAGAATACAAGCTGTTTTCTACACGTTTTGTCAAAATAAGTCATTAAAAATATAATAATAAAAATAAATACGATTAATATTAAAAATATTTGAAACTTTAGTTTTAGTAAGTTTAGGCCATCACTACTACAGCATATAAAAACGTTATATTTCCATCAATATTGAAACCACACAGCGGTTAAGCAGTTTTAGTTTCTTTAAGTAATGTATTTTGTCGTAACAACTTTTAGTAAGTAATTTAAAAACAAAATGATATTTTTCGGTATAACGACTTACTCGGCCCATGTGGGTGATACGGTCGACTTGTTTTATTGATGTGATTGTCGTAATTTTACGCTCCATAAACGAAAGTACAATTTTATGAGTTTATTTTTAAGGTCTGCAATACATGCACAAAATATAACAAAACCACTTTTGGCCTGTACATGCAATAAGTTTAAAATAATCTACCAGGAAGACCTTGCTGATAGTTTTTTTAACTTATTAATCAGACTATACTATGTGTAGTAGGTATAAAACGATATAGCAACACTTTCCATAAAAAAATACTATAAGGTGTTATCTACCATACGGAGCATTGTTCAACGTCGCATATTTCACACGCTCTACATATCGACTTACATGGAAAGCAGCCCACAAAGAAAAAAAATGCACTCGATTATAGCATGTATTTACATTAACATAAAGTCTGCAAGTATAGGCCTTCGACCAATGACGATTTCAAAATGTTTCCATTCAATCCTGGTGTATGAATGAACGTACGATAATAGGGCTCAATTTTGTTGATGCTTGTACTTTGGTAACCTTGAACCGACACTGTCAATTTTGTTTGTGGTTGCGATTGTATAACCTGTTGTCATCATTTTTGCTCATCCGAGGCCCTAGTACGAATAAATGTGACTATCACTAACGTATCGAAACGATAGCGTATTCGAAACGCTATAGCGTTGACGTCAGCTCGATTGCCGAACCACGCAGCGACACCGCGCAGTGTGTCTTGAATGTGCTTACGTTACGATACGTTTACGATTGTAATATTTATTCGTGCTCACCCCTAAGCTGGTATATTTTGTTCTACTGTAGTATAAAAAATCCCACTCGAACTATCGCCTACTACTTGGTCTACATCATGTTTAACCCCTATGTTTTTTTAGAATAAAAATTAGCCTATACTTTGATTCAAATCGAACCAGTAGTAGGAACTTGATGAGTGATAAACATCTTTCTTCCACACCCCCAATATGGGATTTCTCTTAACTTTTTACCTTTATAAAGTAAAATACTCTACGGCAAGCAACCGTGCCAAGACACGATGTTAATTCATTTTCATCGCGAGCTATCAATAAATACACCTGAAGAGTGAGCACGAATGAATGCGACAATCGTAAACGTATCGTATTTGAGTCACACTACGCGCTATCGCTACAACGTTCGACAGTAAATCTGGTGTTGACGCGCAATGTATCTCCAATACGTCACAGTTTCGATACGTTTTCGATTGTTACATTTCTGTTCACCCCCTGTTCAAACATTCACTTCGACTGTTACAATCGACGAGGGCCTCGTAAGTTGGTATTATTGATAAAAACACGAAAGTTATAAAAGATTTCGCATGGGAGTTGACGCTTTCGCCTTTACAAACAAACCGATGTATTATAGAAAATTAAACAAGGAGCTTTTATCTTCTCTGAGGACCTACATATCGCATTCCGAGATGTTACTTATGTTCACCTCCTCGCTTCGTGCTCCTCAATGCTGAGGGTCGTGACCCAATGCAAGGATCACCTTCTCCTTGACAATGTTGCGCCATCGTGCTCTATAACCCGTTCAATATAAATCGCTTTTATAAAGGATTCGATAGATCATGGTATAAAATACATATTAAAATGATATCCATATATATCTTGGTGGTTTGGCGACCTTGGCTATTTCTCAGCAGGATAAAGTCTCGACACCGCACCACGACAAAATTATGCTCAAGTATAAGACCCCTTACGTTTCCTCCTAAAATATTATTTTCACGAATTCAAGCGTTTCGTTGCCAAGGCTTGGCTGTGTTTGTACAGTTGTAGCAAGACTCACCACAGGTATAATAACTTATATTTTTCTTGTTTGTTTTCACAAAAAAATTAATACGTATTTAGGTAGGTACTTTGTGGAGTTATTTAGCAAAACGTTGTTAAGTAACTGTATCATTTTATTTGACTATGTATTCTATGATGTATAGACAAAAAAAATGTAGGTAGGTTAGTATAAGTATTCTATCAGCAATTTAGTTCCCAAAATACAAGCTATGCTTAGTTTGGTACAAGAGTGTGATGTGTGAAATGTCCATGAATATATATTATTTATTTATTTTAACAAACGTTCCATGTACTTATAGATTTTAGATCTACTTCATTTCTGTGAATTACGATATTACCATAAAAACAAAATAATTATTCCGAATATGAATAGAGAAGAAAATGTTTATACGTTTTTATAATTCCGTCGTATCGTGTACGTCCACAACATATCGTGCCAGTAAAGTATAAATTCGTACATATACGCAACATTTAGTTCAATATTAGCACTACACTAACGACATGGAATCACTTGTTCACACACTCAGCTCAGAAAGCTGAGCGCGAAAAGATGTGACAATCGTAAACATAACGTATTTGAGACATACTGCGCGCTACCGCTGCAACTTTCGACAGTAAAGCTGATGTTGACGCGCAGTGTATTTCAAATACGTCACTGTTTATTTTACACACGTTTAGCTACCTGTAGTAGGTACAACTTACAAGTACCTCTCGGTAGTCCTTTGTCAGTAAACATTGCGCATGATTTGCCAATTTACATTAGCACAGCGTAATAAAATGTTTTCGCAAGTAACTGTCATTTGTCATTATTTTTGACCCAATCCAAGGTTGATTCTTATGATATGATACGTATAAAGTATTTTTTTTTAATTATTCTTGTCACTTATTTTATTATGGTGAAAACAAAAGAATGGACATTACACGGGCTACTTTACCAACTGAGCTGCGGCGCCAGCCAATTTAGGTTAGGTTTAAGATTATTGATCGCTCATTAAATTAACATTTAATTTCTTAATTACTAGAAACATTGTTTTATATGGTGCCTATATAACATAGCAGTGAACACAACACAGAAGACTTGATACAATATAGACATTAACACAAGTATATTATGTAGAATGTATTAAGTTATCTATTTAAATCTGATAATATCATAAACTCAAAAGAAAAGACGTGTTTGCTTCAAAACGTCAATGTCAAATTAGAGTTGAGTGACATGCACAGTTCAGTGCGTTGCGCCCTCTTATATATCTAGACTCGTCACTGTTTCATTTTAGAAAGGTTTTTTATAGTCTTAAATAACATCAAACGACATTCAAGAATAATGTCTTAATTGAACTTGTAAAATCTATGCATGAGGAACTTTTGAGTATAATTAACGGCCGGTTTCTGGAAACCCAAATCACGATTGATCCGAGTTTGACTCATAGTAATTATTTGATTTTTTCGTTGATCATCGTTCGAGAAACCGGCCGTAAGTCTAATAATTTGATCAAAGAAAATCTAATCATTTGGTATCTCTTTGATCAATTGAATTTATTTCAAAAACTCTAATTATGATTCAAGTTTTTGCGACTACAGCCTTTTTTTTTAACTATAAGGTTGCGAACCCTTTATCTTGTACATTATGGGCCAATGTCAAAGGCACTTAAATATTCATTAAAGCCAAGGAACCCCAAAGTTCATTTAAATTGTTCAATTCTCGGTCGCTTCGATAAGTTCAAAGTAACTTAGTTGCGGTAACGAAACAAGAATTGGTAAATAACATTACGGATAAAATATTTAAGCTCCTCATTAAAATTTCAATAATAAAATAGTCGTCAAGTCGTAAAATCTTTGAATCCTTTTTGATCGTGAATGCTGACGTTATTTGCGCACTTAACTTCAATAATTACCCAAATATTTTAATGAGTCGACTAATTAAAACATTATATTTATATGACCTTAAAACCACAGATAATCTAAGCTACACCCATAAAACCTACATATGACTTTGAAGTTCACAATACATGAACATGGAGCCAACTTCGCAGACGACACCAGAGGGTCCTTTTATTTTACCTTTGAAGGAGTTTTCCATAAAAAAGTCAACGTCATATAACGTAGCTGGAATAAAAATCTGTTGCAATTAAGTCTCATAGTTTTTTTAATATACAGATTTATCTTGCTTTTTATGTTAATCTCATAGTGTCTTCTCTCTTTCTGTCAGATAGATTCCATAGGCCTTCAAATAGTTGAAAATTTTTTGTGCGCATGCTCCAACTTCCGCCATGTTTTTCGGGCACTTTATTTAAAAATGTATGAGAAATGCACGTTTTTTGAAGAAAATAGTAATAAAACCAGTAATAATATACATAATTTTACAATCAGTTCAATTCAAATTATTGTGCATACATAATAAAATTATATTACAAGTATTTTAATTAAAATATATAATGTTATCTTTAAGGAAAGGTAAAAAAACGTTGTTGATAAGGAGTAAGCCGCAGTGATACGCGTAGTAAATCCTTTCAGGAGAATTTATATTGCATATTTTATTGACGACCGATGTTGCGCGGCGGGCGGAGGTCCGCCTACGACGCGGAGGTTGCGGGTTTGATTCCCGCCTTGGGATAAATGTTTGTACGATCTGCAAATATTTATTCCAGGTGTTCTGGGTATTTTATATGTATAATAATAATATCTATCTATGTATTGTATTCTATTAAGTATGTCAGTTTTCTAGTACCCATTACACAAGCTGTGCTTATCTTGGGGCTAGATGATGTTGTGTGGATATTCCAGTATTATTTATTCATTATTTTCATTTCTTTTATATTAAGATATTTATTATTTTTTTGTATTTACTTTTACTCATTATTATTTAATTACTTATTATTATCCTAATCTCTCAACTAGTTCGGCTTTATTTAAACCATCATTGTAAATGAACACAGTTGTGGGCTTCTACGGTCGGATGCACTAACGAAGCTCCGTCAATTAATTTTTCATTTAATTGCACTATTAAAGGTGATAATGTTTGTTGCCCAGCCATTTCTATAAAAAGTGCCCGAAACTTTCATATTACCGCGTTTTTAACATGGCGGACGCGCATGCGCTGAGCATACTGTGGACAGGTCTATTTACAGCACCTAGCGATTAAACCGTCATTCTTTTTTGATGAAAAAGTATGCCAAACTTTTTTGAGATTTGAAAGCTTTGACAGATTTCAAAGTTCAGATACAGACCACCAAACATTCTAGTTATGCTTCGGCTACATTAGCGTGCGAATATTCGTATCGTGTTGGCGCGACAATAACATCGTGTTCGGGTATAGGCGATGCTCTTGTCTAAATACTACGCGATGACACGATGTACCCGGCCACATACATCGCGTTAACACGAATATTCGCCGTAGCCTGCTAATGTGGCCCCAGCATTACAAAGACCCCAGCCGATTTTCAGCCAGCAAAGAAAAACAATAGAATTACTAGGAACCTTTCAGCCGTCAAAATGTGACGTTGAAGGTTTCTTAGCAAGCTGACTTTTTTCGGCTTGTAATCAAAGTCGTACAGTCATTTGCGAAGTTAACAACCGTGTTTACGTTGATTTTTATTCTTTTGACAAAAACTGGTTTTTTTTTTGGCGTAAGTACTAAACATGAGGTAGAGTTAATTATAAGTCGAATCCGTTTTTCGGTTTCACGATAAGTTTGGTTGCAAGAATTTTCTCTGTCTAGACTGTCTTGTCTATGCTAAGGTTATTGTTTACTTGAACTACTTTTATTTATTTATTTATCGACTTTATAGACTTACGGTCCATATTTATCAGGCCGAAGCAGGCACAACTAAATACATAAAATATATGACGGCCTTTATTTTTTTGATTATTTATTGATATTAATTGAAAAAAGTCGTATCTTTCTTCTTAACGACTTATCTAAGGGTACTAAAGTGATATATAAGTGATATATAGCTAAATACACTAAAGTGTATTTAGCCAATAACGGTCAATACTATCGTGCTCTACCAACAAGTTGGAAGTTAAGTTGTTCTATGTGTGTGTATAAGTTCATTGGCGTGTATAAAAATATTGAACTTTGAGTCTTAGCATCATAAATACAGCTTTCATTCAAGCTACCATCATAAACAAGCCATAGAGGACAGAAAGTCGCCATAAACTGACGTAAACAAGCGACAGAATGTATATGGGTAGTGGTAGGGCTTTTTGTGAAAGAGCTAGGAAAAAACCTTCTACAAGATAATCAAGAAAATAATATAAGTACTTACTTAGATAATATCGCAAAAATGCACAGTAGTAAATTTGATTATATTAGTATTTATTTCTTAGTTACTAAGTTATCGGTTTTTACGACAAAATTATGACTAATATACATAATACATAAAAATAAGATACAATTTCAAAAACAAATATTAATTGTGTGAAATATGCTCGAATAAATATAATATACTTAATAGTTTTGCTATCACACTAGTAACCTATCTAAGATAAAAATATATGATATCTTTACAAGCAAACAATTCTTGCAAAAACTGCTAGATTTTTTACTTTTTTTGCATAATATAATAGCTAGAATATAAAGTTACGAGTTTATAAAATTATTAAGAATAATATCTCGTATAAAATAATTTAGCGTAGCGTACTTAAGTGAAAGTGAAAGCAGTTCCAAGCTAATCAATTTAATTTGACAAAACTTAATAATACAGTAATAATAATAGCCTACCTGCTGGTTAATAGACTTTTCCGCGTTCATGAAATAGTAAGTAAAGTTAGATTCATAAATTGATTAACTAAACACAAATAGAGTAAAATTATGAAATCTATAAGTACTTACCTATGTAGAGATATTTTTATTTCACTAGAACGTTATGTGTGAAACGTGCGTAATTTATTTTTTAAAAGTTTTTAAAAGATAAGGCAATTGAAGTGTTATTAATTTGGTATCACCACATTGGGATTTAAACAAAATAGCATAATATAATATTAAGAATTATACAAAATTGTAGTAAGATTTTTGCCAATTTTAAGTTTGTAAGCTTTTTTGCGAGACACTTAGGTATGATCCTATGACCTTGTTTAAAAATGAAGCTTGTAATTTATCTAAATAAACTATAAATAGCTGACTTTGATATTACTTTCAGGAACCTTTATTCTATTTTAACACAGAGTGAATACAGAAATAAAACTTAAATAATTTATAGATGTAGGTATATGATGCCTTGTGTTAACTAACTACTGTTAAACTTTTCATTCATTTTGTTCATTAAAATTTGCTGATTTTTTGAGTGAGTTCTGTCCTCATATTTCTGTCTGTACCTACATTGTGTAGTGGAACTTATGTCATTAATATAAATGCTACCTACATCTTGTAGGCGTGCATATTTGATTCGGTTATTAGCAAGTTTATGTAATATCTAAGTAGGTTTGTCGTGCTATCATGTGTTATACAAAACATAAGTCATACTAGACAAAACGTCGATATCATTGTAAAAATCATGATAAAGAAAACACAAACAGCAGTTACCATTACATAGGGGTAAACAGTACAGTGATTGGCACTCTAAGATGACCTTCAACATATAAGTAGTAAATTCTTTGTTATAATAATATTTTTATGTGTCTAATGTATATCAGATAACAGGTATACCTTTAGGCATAGATAATAAATCTACAAAATGGTTCTTTAAAAAAAATTGCTTTATTGCTTATTAAGTAACATAAAACTTAGTGTTATTGCACAATCATTGGCACTGAAGTATAATTATTGGCACAGTGAATTTGGTATAACGATTGGCAGTTAGCGATAATAAAATAGTATAACGATTCTTGAAGTTGAGGACATATCGTGTGAGCTTCTCGTCTTTTATTGGGTATGGCATCTTAAAGCCGGGGTGAGTTCCCAACCAGTCACACCAAATCCAGTCACACTGTGACTCGTTGGGAAAAAAATTCCCAACGAGTCACACTGTTACTCGTTGCAACTTTATTTTTAAAAAAAGTTCCCAACCAGTTACACTTTTGTAACAGTGTGACTCGTTGGGAATAAAAAATCCCAACGAGTCACACCAATTAATATTTCCAAAAATGAAAATTACTTTTCACTTAAAACGACGTGTATGTTATTTTATTTTATTTATTTTTATCAAAAATGGCAGATATAGTGTATTGGTAGAAAAAAAGTGCTTTGCAGAAAAAGATAACATCTGATATTTAATACTACTCACTGCTTCTATAGTAAAAAAAAAGACGTGTGGCACTCGGGGACTGCCGCGGTAAAGCTATTGCATAGCATTTTTTTTTCCCAACGAGTCACAGTGTGACTGGATTTGGTGTGACTGGTTGGGAACTCTCCAAAGCCGGGCACCTACCTGAAAAAGATGCAGAAGAAGAGGAGGAAGCCTTAGCGTAATACTTACTGTTCTTCAGGGTGTATTCATTGGCACCCAAAAAATGTATAATGATTGGCAGTGCCAAGAATTCTAATATAAGCAAAAACAGCCTTATTTAGCAACCGAATACGGTCTATATTGATGGAAATGTAATTTAAGTATGAAATTTAACACATGCCACCAGAAAATTAAATGTACAATCATTGGCATCCAAGCCAATCACTGTACCACTATACAAGAAAAAATACAGTGATTGGCACCAAAGAAATTACCGGTACGCTTATTTTTCAACTCTGAAAACGATAAAAATAGCAACATATACACTAATTTAACATAATCAAATATAAATTGGTGTAGAAACTTACCCAAAAATCAACTTTTCACGTGCCTCCCTATCCTCCAGTACTAAACTTTTTGATAAAAAAACAACACGATCGCGACGACTTGATTTCCATCTAAACTATTCTAAACTCACAAACTGGTGTGAAAGAAAGTTGGCTAACAACAGTTTTGCCTCTTAAAGATTATTAAATATTCTACCAAATAAAGTATTGCAACAGTAAATAAACAGGATGTCTCTCTTATTATCTGAATTTTTAAATCAGAGTGCCAATCACTGGGGGGGTGCCAACAATAGTATGGTTTACCCTACTTACTTATTTTTCTCCAAGTGATGAAAGCACCTAGCCCGTTCGATGTACGAAATTTAAAATTAGCGCGAGTCTTTTTTTTTATAGTCTGTCATCCATTACAATTTTCTAAATATAATCTGCGGAGTATGTTTAGCGAGTTCCATTGTACGAATATTATTCGTTGTTCATTTCAAAAGTGTATGTGACATGGCTTTGATAATCACACGCCCAAAAAATAAAACTAGCGTCCTTCACCAATCACACTATGAAAAATAAAATAATAAACGCTAAATGCACGTAATAAAATAATATCTTGCTAATTATAAAAACCCACAAAAAACCCCAGTTGGTAAATGAAGTAAATACCTATGAACAGGTCAATACCCCACTATTTGGTGAATAAACGATAACTTATAATTTATCGACGCTTATAAGTTCAAAGATAATATTATCAAAGTGCCTTATCCATGCAAGTATTGAGTAATAACAACATACTTTTGAGTTTTTTTATATTTCTTACAGTTACACAATTCACGTATTAAAATAATTGCTAGTCTTAAATTTTGTCGTAAACCTGGTCTTTTATTTTGACTAAGTACATTTTTAACCGACGATAAAATCGGAGGCAATTCTCAAGTCAACGCATTTATTATTTGTTGTTTTTTTACTTTAAATTTCTTTATTACCTATTTAACTTTAAGAACTTAGAAATTTGGATCGAATAACAAAGATTTATTATTTTTTGCTTTTCAGTTTTTTCGGCAGTTGATTTTTTTATTGTAAAGTTTTGTTAGAATAAGTTCAAAACAACTGTTGAAGTTTTAAGTGGGGATGCTCTGGATTGCGCTTGCCTGTTACAACTTTCATGATCCTCTAAAGTTTTGCAAAAATCTGGAGTTACTAATTAATCACCGACTCTTAAGCACTCTGATTTGAGGATTACGCCACAGGTGCTTTGAAAAGGGTTCATTGTCACAAATAACGCCCACTGCCTTCATTCTTTGCAGTTCTTTCAATATAAGAAAGAACTGCATCTACCAATTTTATGTAAAAAAAAGTCATAATTTCATTAGGACTAAACTTTCTGAAAATGTTTAAAGCGACTTTGTGTGAAGCTCCATCTTACGGAACCTTACTGGGTCAAATAGTCTTATCAAGCTCTTATAAACTAGTAGGGATATTTTTTTATGTTTGCGGTCTTGTCTGAAATCCCTTTAAAACTGAAAAAAACTTGGTAACTTTTTGCTTAAATTTGACAAATTTTAGTTAGCATTATAATTTCAACAAGCTGACGATACAATTCTTTGGATAGTTTCCTATTTGTTAGAAATATTGCCCAATTTATAGAGTTGTTAAGTTTCCGCTAGGATCGCGTGAGAACATGCGACCAACAACCTTGAATCCTGTATTAACTATGCTTTAAACTAACATCTTATAACCAAGTAAACACAATAAGTAATGCGCTGTTCTATGACGGCTCCATGGTAACTTGGACAGACCAAAGACACTATCCACTATATAAACAAGTAAATTGGGTACGCTTCCGATTGGTACTGATTTGGATCAGTTGAACTACTTATGTATAGATCGTTTGCAACGGTCTGTAGATAGCTCAACTGTTTCTTATGTATTTTATATGGCAATGTACATTTCTAAATACTGTATAGTCGTAAGTTTGTATATATTCCTATTCTTGTGATTTTAATTAAAAAACAAATAAACAAAAGCAACGGCTACACGGTAACTTGTGCAGATCAGTATCACAACCGCTAGTACAATAAGCAAAAGCAATTGGCTTTCAAAAAATTGCGACAAATATGAAGAAATAAGGCACACAGCTTACATGATCCTATTTGGGAAATATTAATAGCCATTTCATATTTTTTAAAGGTCGGTTATTGCCAAAAACACTTGTTTGAGTCAAGTTTTTCGGCGAAAATAATGAATAATGAATAATACCAGCGAGTTTGTTGATTTTTATTTATTGGTATGTTGTTAATGTCAGGACTGTTTATGTGGTTGTACTTCTGTCAGACAGAACGCAGATAAGGGCCTACTCATTTAAACTGTTAAGCCTGCAATACATGTTGGCCGAGCGTAGGCGAGTGAACGCCAATACCAACGTATGGACAGCATATTTGCCTTGCTTTGCCATCGCTCGGTGCCGCTCGCCTAGCTGGCCGAGTGAATACAAGCGCCAACGTGTATAGAGGTCATTTGCAGTGACTTGTCATCACTCGCCTCACTTCGGAGCCGTGTCGGTTTTTGTGCACAAATCAAAGGCGCTTGTCAGCGCTCGGCCAATCGTGTCCACATGTTTGCCAGCCCGTCTACATTGGCCGTTTGCAATAGTTTGCGTAGACTTGCCGAACGTCTGGACGGTAGCACTTAGCTTGCACAGATTTGCCTTCGCTCGCATTGGCCTTAGCTCGGCCAACATGTATTGCAGGCTTTAAAATGGGAGTAGATTTGTCCTTGTCCGGTACAAGGACAAATCTACTATCAACAGTTATTACGTGAGTAAATCCTTCGTGGATACCTACTGCTTGTCAGAGATGAGGTTATGTCAGACTTAAAAAAGAACAAAATCCATAGACAACGAATGAACGTCCTCCAGGTATGAAAAAAATGCCGGCAATGCGTGAAAGTATTTTTATTGACATCATTTTGAGTACACAGTTCTATATCGTACATATTATGTAGTGTTACAAATTATCCTATTTACATTCTTTGTTATTTGTTTTATCATCTATATTTTAATAATCGGAAGCAACATACTTAGTCATTGTTCTCTTTGTAACTCGCAAGACAACATTGCTTGAAGCGTTGACTTGCACAGTCAGTCAAGTCAGTCAAGCACGTACGTCACAGTTTTCTTTTTGTGAAATGAGGTGGCTATCACTTTGACATTCTGTGACATTCTAGAACATTCTATCGCTAACATAACAGTCGATCGGGGTATTTTGTGTGACTAAGTTATTTAAAATGCAGAGATTATTCATAAGCAATAGCTTATTTCAAATATTAACAGGAAGTATAAATAAAAGCAGTGATGGATAATTCGCAGTTTTTCTTGTTTGACGTAACAGTAGGTACCCAAGTTTGGGTGTTGCAACATTATAATTAAAATTGTTTTTTTTTTTAATTTGTTTGTCAAAACATTAGTGCTGCCAGTAGTTGTTTATTTCTACATAGGCTTACTGACTACAGTAAAGAGGATAAATATTAGCGCACATGACAATTTCGTGCGGCTATTGCTCAGTCTCTAGCTAACGTAAACGTAACGAAATAACCTAACACTCCGACCGGCGGCAAAAATGCTATGCAATAGCTTTACCGCGGCAGTACCCGAGTGCCACACGTCTTTTTTTTTGGGTACGCATTCTCCCGCGAGACCAGCGGAACTATCAACTGCTTTCTCGTTAAATGCGTCCACATTCGTGCGCGATAAAATGTACTTGTTCTGGATTCATGACATTTGGGTCTTGCTGCAACGCTTGCGTAACACGTCCCCAATGTGAATTGCTTCGTGCGAATCTTGCACGAGAGCATACGTTCTAACAATCACTTCCGTTCGATTTGTCGGTCATTTCCCGCCAATTAAACAGCAGATTGGCTTCCGTGGCCGAAAAACAATACGTTAGATAATTGACACAATGATTGACATTAATGTAACCCCACAGAGTTTTTATGTAATTCGTTATCATGGATTTTAAGTTAGGTTTTTTCTTAATTAGTGTGTCCAGTTTTTAAAAACAATTATATTTTAGTTATATTAAAGCAGTTTCTTGATTCATACTTATATTTTTTTGTGTTCGTTTATGTTAAACCTCCGCGAACAAACATAGGTCCTTAATTAATCCGCGTTACCTCGGTGTTCCAGTAAAGCGAGGTTCGATTTAAAAGCTGTGATGTTTTAAAATATAGTATAGTAATATTTTAACATTATTATTTGACTAATCACTATTGGGATTCTAGTTTCCTAGGCGTCACTTGCTTGCAGTCGGATGTCGGTCGACGCTAATCGGCCTCTGCTGGGCGTCAGCCAAGCCGTTCCCGCCGTCGAGTTTAAATTTGGAACACCATTTTTTTTTGTCCGTAGTATAGTGTAGTTATAGACATGACGGACGAGCGAGGTGAATAATCTCTCGTTCGATGCAACTAGAACAGTCCAAAATGGCGTAGGTACTCTCCCATCTAACGAGTGTTGAACAGCAAAAAAAGTGGGAGAGTTCTATGATAATTCGCTGTGCTGTAAGTAGTGGTTTGAACAAAATGTTTACACGCAGCTTAGTGCACCTTACTTCGTGACACGAATACCTCGAATTCGTATCCTGTTATCACTGTTTGTGATTCCACAAGCGTAAACATAACAGTAAATACGTAAAACGTGTGCTCTTTACTAGTCCTTTGGATTTACGACAAATTCGGTGGCAACTTGATTCACATTTGATAAAATTTGACATTGCAATCAAGATTGTATTATATTATAACTGCTTGATACTTTAAAAAATACTTTATATTTCTTAATACAAACTGTTGTCTGCCATACATCGAGTGGTTAAATATCTGAGGTCGAACTGAGACGATTGCATTTTGTAACTGCATGTAATGCGTTCACTCGTTGAATAAGCACCTTGTGTTTTTATAGGTCAACGTAGTCATCAAAATACCAGCAAAACAGATGGCTAGCTAGAGCTAAACCAAACACGTAATCCCAGATACGAGCGAATTCACTGATCTGTGAAACCGCAAGAACTTACAATTGCAAAATAACAAAGTCAAGGATGGCGGGAGATGGACAATGAACAAATTAAACTACCACGCATGAGTCGTTCTCAATGTCACGGGTCGGGACAAAATTGATCATAATCTCTGTTGAATAAATCAATTCCGCCAATACAGGATTCAATATAGATTAGCATACAAACTACATAATATTGGTTTTTCTAAAACTATAATGTGGAACATTTCCTCGTGCATAAAATTCACAAGAGCATCAGCTATAAAAATAGGCCGATGATGACAAAAGAGACAATGCTTTCAGAAACATGGGCGCACAATCAAGCCATGCGAGATTGATGTCGTACATGAGACTACAATATCGGCCGGCTGAATTGGCACGCTATCAAAAATGCAGTGGACAGAGCTTCACCACACTACTCTACATAGAGCTCTTTAGGCATAGCATAGGTGTTCTAAATACAGTGCACTGCAGGATGATTGAATAGCCACAGTGGTTCATTGGACTCATTTCGATTCGAATGATCGGGCAAATCGAATGAATCGGTCGGTTCCATTTACTCTCTACATTTAATGGGAAATGGTTGAGAATAACATTGGAATGAAGATAACAAAAGAGGAAAATCAAATTAAAGGAGTTTGTTGATCAAATCCTAACATGTAGGCCAACACGTGTTCAGGTAGATGTTCAACCAAGTAATGATTACGTATTGTTTATATATATACTATGGTTTATTTATTATACTATTCTTAAAATACATGTATATATCCTCATTTGTCTTATGGAGTACGTTCGTAGAACCGCAAACTGATGTCACTCGCTAGCTTACTTGGTACCAGTAGGTAGGTACAGTTAAATAATAGCAGTTTAATTTATCTACAACACTTAAATGTTCGCATCGCCTCCACAATCTACAGCAGACTCTGAACACGCCTGCGTGCGACTATCTGTGACGTGAAAACAAACAGCGCATAAAATAAATTGCTATAAACGGAGCTCCTGTTGTTAGGCCAGCATTCAAACAGGATCTAGGCATACCTAATTATGACGATACCTAATTTTCATAACAGAGAAGGAAAAATTTAGAAACAAACCTGTGCTCTATTGATGACATCATGCGGTCCTCGCCAAGTCGTAGCTGCCGGTGACTTTCTTTTAGCTAACTCTAGTGTAGCCTCACTGGGGCACTTTTCAAACATCAACACCCGTTCGGCTACGGAGCCGCGGGTTAGGAAAGGCCGCACTGGGGTGGCGCCCGAGGCCGCCGCCGCTTCAGCGCCAGCGCTGATTGCTGCGCCGGCGCTCGACGCTCGACGCGCTCGGGCTTCAAATTTAGAGCGTGCTTCTGTCACGTGTGATCCGAGAGAAGCCCTGCGCTCACCGCTTGGCCCGGCCCCAGGCTTCCGGCAGGCACCTGTGTCTAATCTGTCCTGGTATCGGCTTTTGGCATAGTCTACTAAAGATATCGGTGGAACCACGTCGGGCCGCTCCATGGAGCGCTCAGCCACCACGCCTCCTGTGCGCAAGGCGCGAAGAAGACGCTCTTCTTCACGTGCAACCTCGAGTCGCATCGCAGCGGGATCTGCACGCCTGGCCCCGACGCCGGCTACCCCTGTGCCGTTTCGCTCTGGCACTAGATCTGGTGGCAAACTAGCATCCATAGTTTCTCCCTCAGGCTCGGAGTGCTCCCGGCGTTGTTCGATTCTCTGGTCTCTGCGCGTGTCAGTACGTGGTTCTCGTGCCACTTCGATACGATGGTGCCGCAGCTCTGGTCGCTGTTTTATTTCAGGCTTGGGTTCCGGCTTGGGTTTAGCCCTCAAGCTTTCAGTAAGCTTTATTCCAGGCGCGGGTCTGCACGACAGGATTTCCGTAGGTGCAAGACCACGCGCCTTCCAAGTCTGGTAGATCGCTTCAGCATGATCTGAAATCTGCTTGGCAATAGCGGCGATGTCCTCCTCGCCGGTGTCGATCTCGCGGCGGGCCGTGGCCGCCATGGCCGAGCCGCGCGAGCCCGCAGGCTCCGGAGGCGAACCACACTCTTACTTCGAAGGTCTAGCACTCCATACACTGCACTCACTGATCACAAGGGCACTAGGGATCACTGAGATTTCACCGGTATGGTCATGAAGTATTTGCGAGAGAACTGTGAACAGCTGTAGGGGCGCGCGTCAGACAACAAACAAAGGCTAAGATCGCGTGCGGCGGAGGAAGCGATGGAGCGACAGACAACAAGCCGGCGGCGGCGCCTGGCGCGGACTGCGGCGCGCCGGGCCCCCTCCCCCCACCCCCGGCCCGCACCGCCGCCGCCGCCACGCGCCGTGCCTCCGCCCTCCCGGCTAGGCCCTTCACTCCCGGCCTACGTCCTCCATCCTCTATCTACTCGTTCAGTTACATATGATTAGTGATTCCTCAAAACCACACTATTCCTGAGGTATTTTACGTATAATTTAAAGTTTATTGACGTCACAGTCTAGTTACATTACAATGCTAACGTAGGATGCGTTTGATTGATAGCATCCTACTAGTTCGTGACGCTAGCTGACGAAACCAATACATTATATCTTATCATTTATGTGCTTTTAAGCTCAACATCATCGCCTAAGATAATGCTCATGCTTGTTCCCTATTCATGCAGAACTTCACGCATATCAATCCTTCAGTATTTAGATGCACAAAGCATGCGTTTGCCGGCGGGCGGAATGCACATTTGGGCGGCAAGGCGCGGCGAGCTGCAAAGCGACGACAAGGACGGCACTGCAGACAAAGATCATAGAATGCTGAAAAATACAGAAGGTCTGAGAACTCGTGATCTGTACCCCAAGTACGAGTGTGCACAAACAGGAACTTGGGGTACTGAAATGATTTATATCGCTTGCGATTTCGACAACCGATCATCATTTATCAGAAATTCATTGTATAAAATGTGTTGACGTTAATACAAGAAGTATAATAATTGTATGATATCACTAAGTAGTTTGTGCCACTAACTATAATTAACTTTGTTTCAACTAAGTGGTAAACCACATTTAAAAAATACGTCTTATCATTTCAATAGCGCAAGTTTTGGAGTTCAAATTATTATTGCCATAACCTAATCGAAGTTTCGTTCATATTGAAAAATAAAAGCTCATAAAATGACTTATTATATTGTTAACTTTTAAATCTTGGTTTTGAATATAAATTTTTGGTTAAACCCAAAAAATATAAATTTTAAAATTAATAAGTATTTTAAAATTTAAAATTCCCAGGTCCAATCTATCGATAACCTTATTACTCACCATTACAGTATTGTATTATGTAGGTATTGATAACTATTGGTATAAATAAGTATTGATAACAAACAGGCTCTGGAATATCTGAGTAAAATTTACGTTCTTATAATGTAAAGTAGGTAGTATAGCCTGTTCTTGAATGACACCAAAACTCTTAAGATCACAGGTTGCAGGATTAGGTTAACTTATTTTTAGAAAAAGTTATTTTACGTTTACCTTGTACAAAAATAGATATAGGTACTTAAACAGAAAACAAAAAGTTTTTTTTAATATTGTTATTTTTGTATGTTTATGATTATGATTACCTATAAATAAACTAAATGGAATTGAACCAATAAACTTATAAAATATAAAGTTAAGAAATAAAAATATAATGTTATAAAATAACATGAACATTGTATTGAGTGTCTTATCTGTAAATGCGAGGATGACTAACTCTATGGCGCGCCGCGCACGCGCGTCGACACCGCCGTAAATAGCGCGCGCCTCACTTTATTTACGCACCGTGCTCCCCTACTTTTTTTTTTTATTATTCTCCGAAACGACACAAACGTCTCGACATGCTGGAATACATGTGATTTTTGTGTTTTTTAATTTGTTGTTTGAATACTTTGCCAAAGCGGTCATACATTGAACTTTACGATTGTTGTACGAACATTTGGTATATTTACTGAATTTCAGAGTTTCAGAGTAAATAATAGCAACATTTTCTAAACTATAATTAAAAAGATGACAATTTTTTTTGCCAACAAAATCTAAAAATATCCCCAACTTCGGATGCTGACTGTACTAGAAAATCAATGGTTTAGGTATGTGTGTGTAAGTAATGTTACCTATTACTACACAATAAATGGCTGACTACATTACACATCACTTCAAAAATATCTATGACGTAGCGTTGTATCATCTCGATCATCTTACAAACATAAATCTCTAAAGGCTCTAAACAGTTCTTCTATTTTTTTCATACAAATTAAATTTAGATAGAATACTAAAATATTTTACTCATATTTTTTAGTGCGCAAATTGAATTTCATATGATGAAATGTAACAATTTAACTATATAATACATTGGGCGGCCTTATCACCAAATCAACATCGACTTCTACCAGAAACCCGGGATATTGCTGATTCTATGCTTGGAGATATATTAAGTAAAGATCCAGGTCTAACAGTTTTGTAGCTCTACCATGCTCTACAAATGTATTTTACTCAAAAAAGACTACAATTAATGTTTTACAAGCATCAAGTCAAGAGAAGCTGACTCAGACTATAATACTTAATTATATGTGTTTCTAAACACACAGCATTGTTAATATATATGAAGAAGCAATTTTCAAGATCTTACCTTATATCAAGCGTTTAGTATGGCATTTCTTATCAAACCTGTCAATTCTTCACTCTTTCATCTGTGGTCGAAGCTGAAGAATCTCCGCTGCTGAGTTATCTGTGGTCTCATAGCATTTTCGAATTTTACTGTTCAAGCACGTAAAATTTTTCAAAATTAACTTTATTGTGTTTTATTTTCAGTTTTTAGTGAGTGAAAAGTGTTTTAAAGTTAAGAAAAAAAGCTTAGATAAGCTTATAAGTACCAATCAAGACCAGAGCTATGGTCAAATCAAAGAATTTCAGTTGTATGTGTGACGCTGTTTCGTAAGAGCGTTCTGTTAGCTCTAGAAGAATCACGCAGTGCCTTCTTCTTCAGAAAGATGAAGTAGGGTACGTTGCACCGCCGCCAATAATCACCGTAAGTACATAAGGCACACTAGACGTGATCAGTAGATTGGTTCCATGTTTGATACATTAACTGTATCTATCCAGATACCATGACACAGCCGTCTTGACCCTAATAGTCTAGAACGAGCTTATTTCTAATAACATATTTTAAAACACAAAATTCAATAAAAAACATGATAGTATATGTAAGGAAGGCTTAAAAAGGTTGATAAGTTTTAAAAGTAAATAGCATTCCTTTGTAAAATTTGGAAGGCGTTGCATAACATGCATTACCTACTCCAAGGACATTTAGTTTTGTCCAATAATAAAGAATATAAAATTATAACAGGACTATTTGGCATAGAATATGATAACCAGTTTAATGAAAGTTATATAAATATTTTAGGAGAGTTACCCTCTTGTATTGAGCTTCTATTTAGTTGGCAAACTTTACAGCCGGGCAGTTATTCAATAACTGGAAAAATCAAGTATACCTATATACATAGAAGTTTATGAACGATAAGGAGCCAAAAAATCAGGTCTAGTTCAGGTTACAAACAAAATAAAAGTATAGTCCATATGCTTTTAACTTGAATGAGTGCATTTGCAAATGTACAAAAGCTAATAATTGCATTTTCAGCTGATACACAGCAATACTTAGTACGGATAAACTAAATTGACTGTTTACAGCGAAGCAGATTTAGTTTGGTAAAAAATATTTTATTTGTAATGAAGTAAGTAGGAAACACATTCCATTCTGAATGATATATCTTCTATACCTTCACCAAATTTGTTAAAGAATTTTGAAACAAAAATTTCACCCGAGATGAAAGCTGTAATTCAGTACTTATAAAATAGAGATAATAGTAAAACCTACAATCTTGGACTCCAGTTTTCTTTCCCAAAGGTTCTTAAAAAAGAGTTTCATAGAAAAGTACATCCTATTTTGGATGGTATTTATAAACATTTTCAATTGATGTCTTTGACAGACGTAGCTACTAGATTGTGATTGGATGACAAAGATAGACATCCAACAAGCTTACTTTTTATTGTCTCATTCAATAACCAAACCATCTTCTTATTGGCCTCTCATTGGCCAACAAAACCTTTCCGCCGTTGCAGAGGTTCTATGAGCCAGGGTAGTGCAACCCTTAGTACATTTACTCATATCTAGATTATTGTATCATTACAAGTCCGGGCAAGAATATTAATTCATGAAGACCGCAACCACTCTGTCAAGAGTGACACGAATAAGAAGAAGAGACAAGTCAAGAAGTATCAAATAACAAGATAACACAGCGCCATATGGCCAGTCAAAGCATTGACTAAAAGTCAAGGCAGCGTTTAATCGCAACTCTGGTCTCTGAGACTGTAGGAACTTTGTAGTACTTGGACTGGTCCACCAATTATCTTAATAGTCAGCACCGACTCAAACTCAACACCTAGTTACATAAAGAGGCGTATTTTCAAGAGTTTTTATACTCTAAGAGAAATACAGAGCTTATAAGGGCCACCTAACTTGACAAACCTTACCACTCTAATGAGAAGACATTAAACAACAGGGTTTTTAAGCAAGTTTTTATTAATACAAGACAAGATTAAAACTATTTTTGCCCTGCTCAGTACAACAGTGCAACGCAGTGGACCACAACATACAAAGCTACATAAAGAGTGGTTTGGCACAATAAGCAGGACCTCAGCGCAGCGGATGCTGGCTGGGGCGCTTACCCTCGCGAGAGGTACCTTACAGGCGGGATGTACGCCATTGATTTTGACACTCAGATGCAAGGAGTTGTATACAGTGCATAGAGCCATAAGTTGCCACAGTAGTTCTCTGCGGAAGAGACACAGTCAGGTATAATCTGATAACAGAACACTCGTAGCAAGGAAAAGAAACGATAAGTGGATCTAGATCGTTAACCCTACTTGAACTGATGACAATACTGGAGCTAAGCGAATGATTGAATATCACTCTTTCGGCGGCCTATCTCCCGGGGAGGTATAGCCAACCGCCTGTTCAACAAGCATCCAGTACCGGAATGGTACTTGTTGCCCCCGGCCTTGGAGGCTGTATTCAGAATCTGGGACGCTCCACCTAATATGACTGATTTACTCCAAGAAAGAAAAGCTGTTGTCGTTACCTGTTCAGTAGTTAACCAGTACCGGAAGGGTACTTGCTGCCCCCGGCCTCACTGGCCATATTCAGAATGGGGTACTCCAAACATAGAGAAAGGTTGCTGGCTTGATCTGTTCAGAAATCATCCATTGGTACCCCCGGCCTCGGAGGCCTATATTCAAAATCTGGGGTACTCTATATAGAGAATAGCTGATGTCGTAGCCTGTTCAGCAATCATCTAATATCAGGTGTGATTGCGGCCAAGCGTTAGCCTATAATGCAAAAAAAAAAAAAAATCTAGTACCGGTATGGTACTTGCTGCCTCCGGCTTCGGAGGCCGTATTCAAAATCTGAGGCGCTCCATATATATAGACTGGTTCGCGTCGAGAAAACTGCTGTTGTAACCTCTACATGACATGGGGCTCGAGAGACAGATCAGCCAAAATTTTGAACGCATTCAGTCATCCTTGGAATTTCAAACTGGCTTGGGTGTTCCCACCAGTAAACCTGATTCAGCAGCTTCTATACTATCTAGATTCGTCAAGGAATATATCCATAGTGATAAAAGTCATGTCAGTGGACAGAACGTTTCTAGCTAGCAGACTTGAAGGCGCGGGTCTAGCCCACCACTGCCAATAAAAAGCCTGAACAACAACCTAACAGACCTCACCTCTGCCCAAGTGATAAAGCTAGAGCTTGTAGCATAGAAAAAGGGGGGGGGGGGGGGTGATCAGGCATTGATTTTTGATGTTAATAGAAAAATATCTCTTGGGGTTGACAAAGTCAACGCTCTCAACACATACAGCCCCAATTGGGAGCTATATTTTACGGTGTGAGAATACAAGTTTGAAACTTAGAACTATGCAGAGTCAAAGTCAAAATTACTTTATTCAGTAAAATCACAAGAATCATTTAGAATCGTCTTGCATGCTAGGTGATTCTAGGTGCCAGTTCCACGCAACCAGAGTAATAATGTAGCTAGATTCCTGGCCTAGCTGTAACAACCTTAGGGACAAACTTGCGAGTAGAGACAACATTTATTTCTATTATACTATTTGGAACTCTTACATAAGTTTGCACATACTCAAGTATTTAAACTGCAAAGATATCAAAGAATTTCTTTGTTGATATTATGTATATTTTCTAAAAACATATTATTATACATGTGTTATCTAAGGGCACTAACTATACTGTCTTACTTTTCAACTGGCCCAAAAAATACTCCATTTTCAAATACATATTTGATGCAGCTAGAAGAATAACAATTCTTTTAGTATTATTTGTCGAGTCTGGTCTGGTTATATTCAAGACCTAACACTCTTGTATCAATCTGCAGATAAATTAAAAATTAATGAGATACAGAATGAAATATTGCTGTGGCTTTAAGTTGACTCAAAACAAGACAGTGTCTTTTTGAACAGGTAATAATAAAGACATTATTATGAATCACTGATAAATAGGTTCTGATGAAGTTGAGATAAGTAAATTATTAATATTAGTCTCTTGAAAGTCCAGACCAGTTACCTGTACAATGATAGCTAATTGGATAAATTCAATTTGCATAATTATGGATCTAAATATACGACTTAGTACCTAGCTAGGGCAGTATAAAATCAGAATTTGCCTTACAATGTTTTATATAAAATGAAAAATAATATATATACATATATATGTAGGAATATATAGAGGTCTATATTGAGATATTTCAGGTAGAGATCATTGGAAAAGTACCCACATACCCAAACATTTTTTCTGTCATTTAGCAGAAATTAACTTACTTAAATGTTAATCATTTACCATTTGTAAGAATCAGACACAGAATAAATTCTCATTTCAATAATTAGTTGATCACATTTGATTGTATGTATTCAAAGAAGTCTGACATGAGTTAATACATAAAGTTGGAGTTTGACTAAGCTGAAAGCTTAATTATTTATTTATTCTTGGGACTGATTTTAATAAAAATCAATAGAGGGCCCTTTTTAAAGGATAAGTTTTCTGTTTAATTTAAGGCCTTTTTAGTTCAATATAGTTTTTGGATCCCAAAGAATTTTAAATTTTATTTTACAAATTTATTGTACTGTAATATAACAGCAGAATTTAATTTAATTTTAAAAATACCTACAGTTATGTTATTTTTAAAGGTATTTCACATAGCATTTTCTAACTAACTCTTTCACCAGCAGATAACAAACAGGTCTTCATATATATTAACAATGCTGTGTGTTTAGAAACACATATAATAATACTGTTTTGCACTCCAACAAAACAGTTATTATGTGTGTGAGAAACACACAGCATTGGAGCAAGCTTCTTACTGGTGTTATGAAGAATACTATGAGACCACAGATAACTCAGCAGCGGAGATTCCTCAGCTTCGACCACAGATGAAAGAGTGAAGAATTGACAGGTTTGATAAGAAATGCCATACTAAACGCTTGATATAAGGTAAGATCTTGAAAATTGCTTCTTCATATATATTAACAATGCTGTGTGTTTCTCACACACATAATAACTGTTTTGTTGGAGTGCAAAACAGTATTATATGTGTTTCTAAACACACAGCATTGTTAATATATATGAAGAAGCAATTTTCAAGATCTTACCTTATATCAAGCGTTTAGTATGGCATTTCTTATCAAACCTGTCAATTCTTCAATCTTTCATCTGTCGGCGAAGCTGAGGAATGTCCGCTGCTGAGTTATCTGTGGTCACATAGCATTTTCGAATTTTACTGAACAAGCGCGTAAAATTTTTCAAAAATAACTTTATTGTGTTTTATTTTCAGTTTTTAGTGAGTGAAAAGTGATAATTAGTTACGACTAAAAGCTTAGATAAGAATAAGTGCCAATCAAGACCAGAGCTATGGTCAAATAAACGAATTTCAGTTGTTTGTGTGATTGTGTGTGACGCTGTTTCGTAAGAGGGTTCTGTTAGCTCTAGAAGAATCACGCAGTGCCTCCTTCTTCAGAAAGATGAAGTAGGGTACGTTGCACCGCCGCCAATAATCACCGTAAGTACACAGGGCACACTAGACGTGATCAGTAGATTGGTTCCATGTTTGATACATTAACTGTATCTATCCAGATACCATGATCAGGTATCCATCTGACATAATTAATATCGGAACAGACACAGCCGTCTTGACCCTAGTAGTCTAGAACGAGCTTATTTCTAATAACATATTTTAAAACACAAAATTCAATAAAAAACATGATAGTTGTAAGGAAGGCTTAAAAAGGTTGATAAGTTTTAAAAGTAAATAGCATTCCTTTGTAAAATTTGGAAGGCGTTGCATAACATGCATTACCTACTCCAAGGACATTTAGTTTTGTCCAATAATAAAGAATATAAAATTATAACAGGACTATTTGGCATAGAATATGATAACCAGTTTAATGAAAGTTATATAAATATTTTAGGAGAGTTACCCTCTTGTATTGAGCTTCTATTTATTTGGCAAACTTTACAGCCGGGCAGTTATTCAATAACTGGAAAAATCAAGTATACCTATATACATAGAAGTTTATGAACGATAAGGAGCCAAAAGATCAGGTCTAGTTCAGGTTACAAACAAAATAAAAGTATAGTCCATATGCTTTTAACTTGAATGAGTGCATTTGCAAATGTACAAAAGCTAATAATTGCATTTTCAGCTGATACACAGCAATACTTAGTACAGATAAACTAAATTGACTGTTTGCAGCGAAGCAGATTTAGTTTGGTAAAAAATATTTTATTTGTAATGAAGTAAGTAGGAAACACATTCCATTCTGAATGATATATCTTCTATACCTTCACCAAATTTGTTAAAGAATTTTGAAACAAAAATTTCATCCGAGATGAAAGCTGTAATTCAGTACTTATAAAATAGAGATAATAGTAAAACATACAATCTTGGACTCCAGTTTTCTTTCCCAAAGGTTCTTAAAAAAGAGTTTCATAGAAAGGTACATCCTATTTTGGATGGTATTTATAAACATTTTCAATTGATGTCTTTGACAGATGTAGCTACTAGATAGTGATTGGATGACTAAGATAGACATCAAACAAGCTTACTTTTTTATTGTCTCATTCAACAACCAAGCCATCTTCTTATTGGCCTCTCATTGGCCAACAAAACCTTTCCGCCATTGCAGAGGTTCTATGAGCCAGGGTAGTGCAACCCTTAGTACATATACTCATATCTAGATTATTGTATCATTACAAGTCCAGGCAAGAATATTAATTCATGAAAACCGCAACCACTCTGTCAATAGTGACACGAATAAGAAGAAGAGACAAGTCAAGAAGTATCAAATAACAAGACAACGCAGCGCCATATGGCCAGGCAAAGCATAGACTAAGAGTCAAGGCAGCGTTAAATCGCAACTCTGGTCTTTGAGACTGTAGGAACTTTGTAGTACTTGGACTGGTCCACCAATTATCTTAATTAGTCAGCACCGACTCAAACTCAACCTATTTACATAAAGAGGCGTATTTTCCGAAGTTTTTATACTCTAAGAGAAATACAGAGCTTATAAGGGCCACCTAACATGTCAAACCTTACCACTCAAATGAGAAGACATCAAACAACAAGGTTTTTAAGCAAGTTTAATTAATACAAGACAAGATTAAAACTATTTTTGCCCTGCCCAGTACAACAGTGCAACGCAGTGGACCACAACATACAAAGCTACATAAAGAGTGGTTTGGCACAATAAGCAAGACCTCAGCGCAGCGGATGCTGGCTGGGGCGCTTACCCTCGCGAGAGGTACCTTACAGGCGGGTTGTACGCCATTGATTTTGACACTCAGATGCAAGGAGTTGTATACAGTGCATAGAGCCATAGGTTGCCACAGTAGTTCTCTGCGGAAGAGACACAGTCAGGTATAATCTGATAACAGAACACTCGTAGCAAGGAAAAGAAACGATAAGTGGATCTAGATCGTTAACCCTACTCGAACTGATGACAATACTGGAGCTAAGCGAATGATTGAATATCACTCTTCCGGCGGCCTATCTCCCGGGGAGGTATAGCCAACCGCCTGTTCAACAATTATCCAGTACCGGAATGGTACTTGTTGCCCCCGGCCTCGGAGGCTGTGTTCAGAATTTGGGGCGCTCCACCTAATATGACTGATTTACTCCAAGAAAGAAAAGCTGTTGTCGTTACCTGTTCAGTAGTCAACCAGTACTGTAAAAGTACTTGCTCCCCCGGCCTCACTGGCCATATTCAGAATGGGGTACTCCAAACATAGAGAAAGGTTGCTGGCTTGACCGTTTCAGAAATCATCCATTGCTACCCCCGGCCTCGGAGGCCTATATTCAAAATCTGGGGTACTCTATATAGAGAATAGCTGCTGTCGTAGCCCGTTTCAGCAATCATCTGGTACCGGTATGGTACTTGCTGCCCCCGGCTTTGGAGGCCGTATTCAGAATCTGAGGCGCTCCATATATAGACTGGTTCGCGTCGAGAAAACTGCTGTTGTAACCTCTACGTGACATGGGGCTCGAGAGACAGATCAGTCAAAATTTTGAACGCATTCAGTCATCCTTGGAATTTCAAACTGGCTTGGGTGTTCCCACCAGTAAACCTGATTCAGCAGCTTCTACATTATCTAGATTCGTCAAGGTATATAGCCATAGTGATAAAAGTCATGTCAGTGGACAGAACGTTTCTAGCTAGCAGACTTGAAGGCGCGGGTCTAGCCCACCACTGCCAATAAAAAGCCTGAACAACAACCTAACAGACCTCACCTCTG
Organism: Ecliptopera silaceata; assembly: GCA_932527185.1. NCBI lineage: Eukaryota > Metazoa > Arthropoda > Insecta > Lepidoptera > Geometridae > Ecliptopera > Ecliptopera silaceata. Next base: position 4,022,182 of record OW052193.1, on the reverse strand, counting down.
CCCAAGTGATAAAGCTAGAGCTTGTAGCATAGAAAAACAAGGGGGGGGGGGGGGGGGGGGTGAACAGGCATTGATTTTTTATTTTAATAGAAAAATATCTCTTGGGGTTGACAAAATCAACGCTCTCAACACATACCTACAGCCCCAATTGGGAGCTATATTATACAGTGTGAGAATACAAGTTTGAAACTTAGAACTATGCAGAGTCAAAGTCAAAGTCAAAATTACTTTATTCAGTAAAATCACAAGAATCATTTGGAATCGTCTTGCATGCTAGGTGATTCTAGGTGCCAGTTCCACGCGACCAGAGTAATAATGTAGCTAGATTCCTGGCCTAGCTGTAACAACCTTAGGGACAAACTTGTGAGTAGAGACAACATTTATTTCCATTATACTATTTGGAACTCTTACATAAGTTTGCACATACTCAAGTATTTAAACTGCAAAGATATCAAAGAATTTCTTTGTTGCTATTATGTATATTTTCTAAAAACATATTATTATACATGTGTTCTCTAAGGGCACTAACTATACCTACTGTCTTACTTTTCAACTGGCCCAAAAAATACTCCATTTCCAAATACATATTTGATGCAGCTAGAAGAATAACAATTCTTTTAGTATTATTTGTTGAGTCTGGTCTGGTTATATTCAATAACACTCTTGTATCAATCTGCAGATAAATTAAAAATTAATGAGATACAGAATGAAATATTGCTGTGGCTTTAAGTTGACTCAAAACAAGACAGTGTCTGGTTGAACAGGTAATAATAAAGACATTATTATGAATCACTGATAAATAGGTTCTGATGTAGTTGAGATAACTAAATTATTAATATTAGTCTCTTGAAAGTCCAGACCAGTTACCTGTACAATGATAGCTAATTGGATAAATTCAATTTGCATATGGATCTAAATAAACGACTTAGTACCTAGCTAGGGCAGTATAAAATCAGAATTTGCCTTACAATGTTTTATATAAAATGAAAAATAATATATATACATATATATGTAGGAATATATAGAGGTCTATATTGAGATATTTCAGGTAGAGATCATTGGAGAAGTACCCACATACCCAAACATTTTTTCTGTCATTTAGCAGAAATTAACTTACTTAAATGTTAATCATTTACCATTTGTAAGAATCAGACACAGAATAAATTCTCATTTCAATAATTAGTTGATCACATTTGATTGTATGTATTCAAAGAAGTCTGACATGAGTTAATACATAAAGTTGGAGTTTGACTAAGCTGAAAGCTTAATTATTTATTTATTCTTGGGACTGATTTTTATTGAGGGCCCTTTTTAAAGGATAAGTTTTCTGTTTAATTTAAGGCCTTTTTAGTTCAATATAGTTTTTGGATCCCAAAGAATTTTAAATTTTATTTTACAAATTTATTGTACTGTAATATAGCAGCAGAATTTAATTTAATTTTAAAAATACCTACAGTTATGTTATTTTTAAAGGTATTTCACATAGCATTTTCTAACTAAATCTTTCACCAGCAGATAACAAACAGGTCTTCATATATATTAACAATGCTGTGTGTTTAGAAACACATATAATAATACTGTTTTGCACTCCAACAAAACAGTTATTATGTGTGTGAGAAACACACAGCATTGGAGCAAGCTTCTTGCTGGTGTTATGAAGAATACTATGAGACCACAGATAACTCAGCAGCGGACATTCCTCAGCTTCGCCGACAGATGAAAGATTGAAGAATTGACAGGTTTGATAAGAAATGCCATACTAAAAGATCTTGAAAATTGCTTCTTCATATATATTAACAATGCTGTGTGTTTCTCACACACATAATAACTGTTTTGTTGGAGTGCAAAACAGTATTATTATTCTAAAGACAGATATTCCGTGAAGTCAGCCTGGATGGATAGTTTATTTCTGTTTAATTATTATTTTTCCCTATTGTATAAACAAAATGAACAACTAAGTAATACTAATTTTTTGTTAATTGCTGAGACAACTTTAATTGACAGGCGTTACAGCTTAAAGTAATAATATATATTAGAATAGGTGTCTCCTAGATCGTCCTGCTCCATCGTTGGACACAACATCATTTTCCATCAGGAGAGTTTGTGGTCAAAGGACGACCTATTCTTTGGTAAAAAAAAGAAGACAAGGTACCCGTGTCAAAAAATTGATGGGTGCTTTGAAGCATCAGGCGACCTATCTAGAACGATATAATAATAGCATAAACTAATGAGATTTAGCACTATGCCGTCACTTGTAAGCTGTCCAACTGAGTGCAGGTAAGAATTCAAAACCTACAGGTAGAGTGTGTACATTTTGGTCATAATTATTGTTTATTTTGTATTTCATTTTATTTGAGTGCATAATAAAGTTTTATCTTTCCAAATAAAATATAGCAGTCCATTTTGGAAGCAAGAATTAGAAAGGTGCCTTTCAATTCTGAAAGAAACATGTCATCCTATCTAGTTAGGTACCCACTAGCATCGCCAAATATGGAAAAGATACAAAAGCTTAGAAACCGAACTCTTCACTGATATGGTGAGAGAAAAGTGAAATCTTGAATGTCAATGAAGTACCTTTGTTGCCCGGGCCGCCTCAGCTCATTGTACCAAATTGTACCAGTTACAAGGGTGAAATTACAATGACTGACATAGGTACCACAATAGAATATTTACTTACTGCCCCTTATAAAGGCGCAGCTGTAATTAGCAGGATCTAGAGACGCTACCTTACACACCCTCCATCTATGAATGTACCTGGACTCACAAGCAATAAAATGATTTGATTTGATTTGTGTGTGTGTGTCAATAACTCGTGGCAAATAACAAAGAGCTTTGTTAAAAAAAAAATTGATTATATTAAACACCACAAAACAGCTGGTGTGTGCGCTATTAAAGTCAACGAAAAAAAAACCGTTTTTAAAGCTAAAGGTATAACCTAAAAGGTAAAGATTTTTATAAACTTGAACAATGTGCAACATGAGTCGGTAAATGACAAAGGAAGTAATTGAACCCCCTACTAAAATGACAAGTGTGAACCGGTCACCCCTGAGGGCGTGGCGACCGTTAACCTCGATTGTGGTGCTTTCATTGAATTAGGAATGAAAACAAACAAAACGTACTAAGTCAGGTAACAAGGAGAAAGTACATATTTATAACAATCATATGACATAAAAAATACGTAATAATACAAAACACCACAAAACAGCAAGTATTAAGTATATACCTAATAATAAAGTGACAACCAAATCGAATCACCGCATCCAACACATTGGCTAGTTTTTTATTCATTCATTCATTTATTCCTACTCTGTGAAAAACACCGTGAAAGTATCTGTGATTTGTGATAATGTATAATCTGTGCTCAAAACATTTAAATGTCAGAAAAAAGAAGTTGGAATGTTAGTGTGGGAAAGCGCGCATCTGTAAATTATAATTTTGAAGATTATACTTATCCAAAATACACAGTATATTAGTGAATTCACCAAATGTAATCAAATATTTCAGTAGTTTATCAATTAACTTATACATTAAGCGTCAGTTTAAAGAAATTCAAAATTCAATAAGTACCTATGCCATTTTCTTTCAATGAAGGCTGTGAGGGATATGACACCACTAGTATATAATGGGGATTTAAATTCAAAAGACTAAACAAAAGTCCAGGATGACTGAAGCGAAAGTACCAGACAATAAAAGCGATTGGAAGGCGATAGACATATTCTTGTTCTCTAACGGTCAACGCTCTTCTCCGCCTAGGAAGTATCATCTCATGACTGATCAGCTTGACTGGTGGAAAGCAACCTTGAATTTTCTGGCTAAAGCGCAGTATGGTTCGATGTTAGTACCTACCCAGTTTTAGATTGATAAATAAAGAAATGAAATGAATATTCGCGGACATTTCACACATCACACTCTAGTCCCAAATTAAGCAAAGCTTGTACCTACTATGAAAACTAGATTGCTGATAGAATACTTATATACATTTTGTAAATATATACCTACATAGAACCCGAACACAGAACAAATTATTTATGTTCCATTACACATACATTTGCTCTGAGTGGGAATCGAACCCACGACCCACAGCATGAAAGGCAGAACTACTACCGACTGAGCGTACATCGGTACAACACTTCTTCCATTTTCCTCTATCAGCCGTCATCTTGGTGCTTATTCCTTTCTTTCATATCACCATAATATGTCTATCCATCTGTTCTTTAGCCTCTACTTCTTTAGTACCATCTAAGTTAGTTTATTGTGTAATGTAATGGAGGAAACTTTACTGGTTTGTGTGTTATCTTAAGTTCTTTTTGTATTTAGTAAATAATAACTGTTTGTTTCCCAAATAAAAAAAAATAAAAAAAAGTAAGTATTGATTTATTACCTCTACAGGCACAGCATGGTAGATCTGTATACAATCGAAGGCATAAAAATCGAAACCCCGATGGAGCTTAGCCATAACACTGCTTACGTCGCCGTCGCACCTCCAGAATTGTTCATTGACGCCAGTTACGAGAAGTATCTTATAAAAGCTACTCGGTAGGTAACATATGCCTTTGAAAGTTATATTACATAGAAAGTACAAGTCTTAATAAATAAATAAACATTAATGGGCGATACACACATCACACTCCAGTCGCAAACTAAGCAAAGTACAAATATGAAGAACTTATTTAAAACTCTAGGATGCTCGCAATTTAATGTACGCAGACTGATTTAGAAGATAACTTATAACGTACCTAACTATCATATATTTTCTCGGTATTCAACTCGCAAAATGCGTAAATTTGTTAAGTGCTTATTAAGTCTTGTTAAGTGAGAGCATCGCACTAGGGGCATCACTTTGAGGCAGTTTCTGATGCCTAGCTGATACCTCTCTAATCTTAACTTAGCGCTACTTAATAGCAGGAATATGTAAGGTAGGCAATGGTAGACAATAAAGGGAAATAGGGTAGACAATGGTAAAAGTTCAGTAAAAAGTAAAAGTAGAGATTAGTTCTATAAAACCTTTTACTTGGTTTTTACAGGTCGTGGGAAAAAAGTCAGATAAGAAGATCAAGTACTAATACTGCATTGGTCAGGCCAGGTATGTTTAAAATGACTCATGTAGGTATAGTGAAATATTTAAAGCAATTTGTATAGGAACACATTTTTTGCAGAAGAAAGCCAAATCGAAAACGATTTACCTGATCCAGATAGAAAGGCACTTGAATCAATCAGCACGAAAGTACTAAGAGATGGTAGTGTTACTTTGAAAACGGTAAGTTTTCTAATAAAATAACAATTAGTGTAAGATATAATTTTTAATCATTTATAATAATTCATTTGTAATTATAGATAGTCGCAAGCATGGTAGATAATCAGCCGAGCTTAATTGTAAAACCGGAAGTCAATTCGAACAAGCAGATACATAATACCAATAACTTGAATCCTATAAATGGGGTAGATACTCAAAAGCCATTACGACGCAAAAGTTCCGGGATGGAACAAAAAAAACTACTTTCCACTCTAACTACAAGAAAACCATCTCTGAAAAGGAAAGATAGCGTTAAAATTAATATGGAAATAGCGAAAGATCGGCCTTCATTAGACACAAACAATAGCAAAATTTGTTCGAGAAGTAAAATATATAAGCCCATACACAGAGATTCTGTAGTTGCAAAAACTTTAACAAAAGTTGAAGAAAAAATAGAGGATGTTAAACCTGAAAAATCTTCATCAACTTTAAAATTTAACAATGAAAAGAGTTTTCTAACTAAAGCTTTTGAAGAAGAAAACGTAAAGGAAGATGAAGACATTACGAATTTAAAATATTACCTAAACAATTACAGTCAAAAGCCTTCAATAGCAGTGAATCCTGATATGAATCTTTCTGGTGACGTCAATAGACAGGGAGGAGCACATGAACTACTGTTTAATGAAAGTCATGCCTTTATTGATGATGCTTGTGAGAAAACAGAAAACATAGAAGAAAGTAAAACTGCAAACAGTTTGATTCCTACAAATATGACAAACAATCAAGCATTGGAACATGAATCATCTTCACCTCTAGTTTCAGCAGTCTCTAAGATAGACAAGCCTCAAAATGATGTAGCACCGAATGATAAACAGCACACGGTTAATTTGAAATTGAACATCGATATTTGGAGTTACGCTAATGAAGCAAAACTTACTACAATTGATAAGGAATCATTGCTAAACATAACAGATGAGAAAGGATCCCAAGTTGATATCAAAAATAAACCATCAAAACACGATACGTCAAGCAAAACCATTACAAAAGATATAAACAACGATGACGATAACCATAAAGTAATAATTGTAAAATGTACTTGTCTAAGTCAAGACAGCGACATCACAAAAAATAACATGATACCTGTGAATATTGGCAACAACAACTTCTTGATGTTTTTGCCTGTATTAAAACAAAATGAAAATAACCATAGGTAAAGTATTACAATTTATATATTCTAAAATCTAAACACTGTAAATGTTTAAATGAATTATTTTACAGATGTGAATGTAAAGAAAACAAAGAAACAATTGCTATAAATCAGACTTCAAGCGTTGAATATCCTGTAAAAAGAACCACTTCTTGTTTGTCGCTTTACAAAGGTAAAGCAGAAAAAATGGTCAGCCATTCAGAGTTAACGTCAAAAAACAATTCAATAGAAATGAAAGTAGAAACAAATATGATTCACGACAGAAATGAGATGACAACGATAAAACGTAAATCAGTTGCTATAAAAGAAGATCAAGAGAAGTTCCCACAGCTGGATAAACCAGGCGAAGCCGACGTACCAGGAAAGGATGAAATAAAAATGCTAGTTCATTTATCGGAGCCGGAAAAATCAGAATGTAACTCAGAAATTGTATTGAAGAAGGAATCAATAGGGATATTACATAAATCCGCGAACAAGTTTACGCAAACTGAATGGTGTGATGTATTGGTAAGAACTTCCTTATTTTGTACTGATTCACTGGCACAAAACAACAGCTTTTATTTATATCAATTCTTTATTACAGTTGGAATTAAAACTACAAGACGACGGACACTATTCATTGCATATGCCGCCACTGGAAATGTTAAAGAATTATAAATTATGACCCAAAATCTTAATTTTTTTTCTACCACATCCACATACTAAGTGATAGATAGATATATACTAGTGTTATAATTCTATGAATCCTCAAGTAGTGTATGTTCCCCCAGTAAGGTATAATAGATCCAGAGTTGAGTATCAGTTGCTGGTCTTCATACGCGTGAAGTTTCTTCGCTAGAATGTTCATGGGTTTGTGTGAGATGTACTTCAACTGAGCGTCGGATATATACTTCAAGTTTTGCGGCGCCATTTCCATCATCACCTCAGATCAGAAAAAGAGAACAAATATAAAAAAATTAGAAGCGTTTATACAGAGTGTAACAGAAGGGGTGGACCAAAAGTAACAGGGCGATGGGGGAGATCAATGCGTAACAATATAACCCCCATGTATGTTCAGCGATATCAGCCGTTGAAAAGTTACTCGCACTTTTATGAAATTTTACCTAAAATTTGATTTTATAACATTCCATGTATGTTATTACAGATTTTAGGATTATATCGATAGATAGACATTGACCTCTCCCGTCGATCTGTTGCTTTTGGTCCATCCCTCCTGTTACACCCTGTATAATTTTGTCTAGCTAGCCCATTTATCTCATTTTCCGATTCCTACTAGCAGTAGATATAAAAGTCAAGGTACTAACTTGAGCAGTGATCCCACTCATTGCTTGAGGGTTGATTGCGCTGAGCTCTGGAGCGTCCACTTCAGTCAGCAGCAGGCCAAGCCGGGCTACATCGCTTGCGCTCCAACTGTTCGATCTACCTAACACCTGATCAAACAAACTTAGCAATGTACAGCTGGCTTTAGTAATACTATCATTAAGGCTAGGACGTAGAAGGTATCGCCTTTGCTTACCTAAGAAGTGTTTTATATTAATATTTTTTTCTAAAAATGAATGAAGAAAATATTTCTGTATTAATTTCCACACAATATTGCGCTAAGCTCTTCAAAGCTAATACAGGCTTACAAAATAATATTTCTTTAATTATTGAATTACTGAAAAAAAATATTACAACAGCTATTACAAAAATAAGTATGTTATGCTAAGTCAAAGTATAATAAATCTTTAAAGAATAGACACATAATAATTAAAAGATTAACCTGTGTTTTGGTCATAATATGCAGGAAAAACCTTCGCTGCAACGGGTCGCAGGATCTTATGTGGTAAAATATCTGAAAAAAATAGAAAAATATTATTTAGCTACAAATAAATAATGCTGGACAATCCACACAACGTCATCTAGCCCCAAGCTAAGCAGAGCTTTTGTTATGGGTACTAGAAGACTGACATACAATACAATATTATGGATGTATTTGGATGTATTATATATTTTGGATGCAGCCAAGTTTGTGAAGGAGCAATCGAATTCATTTACGCGAGCACGTGACATATACAAAAGATGTGTTAGAGACCCTGATAGGATTGTTCTTTCTAGAATACCTAAAACTACGCTCTATAAGAAAAATTCATTTGCTATGTGTGGTCTCATATTTAATAAAATTCCCACTGATATTAAGGACTTGCCAATTAGAGCATTTATAAAAAGACTAAGATCGTGGTTAATTGACAAAACTTTTTATAGTGTTAATGACTTTTTAAATAATGATTAAGTATAAAAATGTACACATCGTAGACCTTAGATAGGTATTAGTTGACTTTGTTTTTCTGGATTTATGATTATAATTTTATTTAATGTTTCTAATGTAATAATTTAATTTAATTTGGTATTTTTTATTAATTTGGTATTATTATTTTTATTAACTGATAAATTTGTATAAAATATAATTTGTATGCCAATGTGTTTGGTGAAATGTGTGAAACTATACTCTTTTGAAGACCTTTTGTACCATGTTTCTGACAAATAAACAATTTCATTTCATTTCATTTCATTTCAGTACAATACAATACATTCATACTGATGCATTATTTAAACACACCACACTATCCAGTACAAAATGCCAATCACAAAAATAACAATCGTACCGTAACGATAGCGTATCTTATATGTATACATTGCGCTTTTATTCAACAACGTTTTGTAATCCAGCTGGCGTTGACGCGTAATGTGACACGTTTGGCGTAAATAGATATTTTCGTGCATACATCGCACTACAGCATCATTTAAACGCAGCAGGACGCTGGCAGAAATGTCCGAATCCGGAAGATTGCTATTAAAAAAAAAAGACTTGCCGCGGTAAAGCTATTGCATAGCATTAGGCATGCGCAGTGTTAGGTTATTTTCGTTAGATTATTTCGTTACGGAATTTCTGGATTCGGTCTCCACGCTCAAGGCCCGCGATAGAAGCTATGCAATAGCTTTAAAAAATATATATACAAGCAGCATAGCAAATAAAAATAGTTTGCAATGAGTATAATAGACATAGACAGTTATTTATTTACTACATAGCACACAAAACAAAAACACAAAAAAAAACAAAACAATAATAATTAATCAACAATAAATAGTTTCAATATACCTGGTGTGAGAGTTGAAGGTATGTATTCTCCTCTAGTGTCCTCATGTACAGCATAGGTACTCCGCAAAGGAGGTTGTTCATTATGTTGAGGTATTTGACGTTGTTCCAGCTTTTGTTTAATTTTATGTATTTGCTCGCCACAACACCGACCTTAAAATATAGTTTTATAGCTGTCAGAATCAGTGAGGTCAAGTCATAGTCAAAGTCAAAAATTACTTTATTCAATAATATCACAAGAATCATTGAGAATCGTCTTACATACCAGGTGATTCTAAGTGCCAGTTCCACGAGACCAGACCGATTTAGTTTTCTTTATATTTGAAAGCTGATACATTCAAAGTGATCCCATTTCAAATTAATTAAGTAGGTAATATCGACGGCTTATTTAATTATATTGTTCATTTTATAATCGAATGTTTTGTATCACATATCATTTAAGATTTTGTTTAAAAATCAAATGGAATTTCTTTGTGAATAAATTGAGTATTGAATTTCGATTCGCAATAGCCAGTGCAACTCAAAACAAGCTCCACGCATAAAATGCAGGGTAGAACTTAGGGTATTAATAATTACGTACATTTTTTAAGCAAAAATACCTGGTGCCTATCGAGATCTGCATGAGTTCCTATATACGACAGTATTCTCTCGTCGCTAAGGTTCAGTTTGGCTATCTCCCGGCCGTTGATGTACTTGAAGAGAGGCCTGTACATTTCGAGGGTCTGGTAGGAGATCTCTTCTGTGTTAAGGTCGCCTTTTATAACATCCCAAGTGGCTACTAACTTTTCACGGGCAACTTTCATCATCGATATAAGTCGGGCCTAAAATGTAAGAATATAAAAAATAGCAAACTATCTTGATTGCTAAGATTTTTTTTCTTTGACGATAATAAAATCATGTTTAAAATGTATCTTGCAAGTATTTAATTGGATCATACACTGGTTCATGTCCGTCCGTCTAATGTGTACAGGGAATTGTTAAAAAAAAGTTACAACTTTATCCAAAAAAAAATATTGAGCCGAAATTCATTCCAATTTATTTCTGTTTTCATTTTTTCAACGTTCCGAATTCAATTCATCACATTCAATATTTGAATTTTGAAAATGGATCATAAAAAGTTTGTTTTGCCACATTCAACAGAAATGTTTAGGTTCTTTTTTTCAAATATAAAAAAGAATTGTAACTTCTTTTTTTCAAATAAAATATTGCATCAGTATTTGAAAAAAATAACCTTAACAATTTTTTTGATATTACTAAGGGAAAATAACAAGGGTTCAAGTCCTGCTCTGCTCGACCTTATAACTTTAGGATATTTAATCTATTCTAAATAAAACCTCTTTTGATTAATAAACTTACAGAATGCAGCAGGTATAATGGCGGCAAATGAAATATATCCTCAACAGTTCCTTCTAGAAAGATCGCGAAGGCGTTTACTGCTGTCTGCATGTGATCCTGCGTCACCTTCAAAAAGCTATGATCTTTATGCATTAACTGCGCTAAGGGAAGGTGCACTCCAGATTTGTTTTCAAATAACTCCGCTCTGCAGCAAAATATAGGCAAAAAATCTAAGTAACTTTTAAACATTGAACAAACATGAAATTGTTATATAGAAATGTGTGTGGGAGGCCATTTATTTATTCTAAGTATCACTTCTTCAAAGGAAAATAAAAATGTCTGACATATTTTTAAAGAGAAAACGAAGCGGTGTTTGCATATCATCGTTCGAGAAACCGGCCGTTAGTATCTAATATCAGAGACCTAATATTAAATATCCATGATTTTTTTGAAAAGAGTGAATTCGTATCAAAATATGTTTTGTGAATTAAAATATCGCTGAATTAATATTTATTTAAATTTCAATTCATTAAATGACACTACATCGTCCCGTATATAGGGAAATGTGTAAGAATGGCCCATAATGTTGTTTAAATCATCTAGGTGAGCTGCAAAGGCCAACATAATTTAATCGCAAAGAGTGGAATGAGGAACAGGAGGTTTTTGCCCTGCAGTGGGACTGCAATGGCTAAACAATAATAATTATTAACTAGTGCCCCTGAAATTTACCACATAGCAGTCGTAAGATTACACGTTCATGCTTGCTATATGCAAGCTCCTTCACTCACCGCATCACATGCCCCGACGGGTAGTGAGCCAATGCTTCGAACCGTGATTCTGTATCACTTGACTCTTTCGAATCGTCTGACTGTACACCTTAAAATTCATTATTATTTTAATATTTTATTTCAATTTTCGTTCAATCGCAATTTTTGTTATTAGTTTTTGTATCACAAATATGTAAATCATTTCTTTCTTTCTTGGAAGAAGAATCATTCTACTTAGTTACGGTGATTATAAAAAAAGGGATAGTTGTATAGTTGGTATGTAATTTACCTTGGTTTTGAATTTCTCCAAATAAAATGTTATTCAATAAAGCTTCCACCTCGAGGAAAGGATCTGAAAATCAACTTTGCTTATTTACATATTTCAAGCAACGTTGTTTACAAAAGTGTACATACGGCCCAAACCCAAATCACGATTGATCCGAGTTTGACACATAGTAATTATTTGATTTTTTCGTTGATCATCGTTCGAGAAACCGGCTGATAGTTGTGTAAGTTTTACACACTCACATCCACTACAAAGTTTCTGGCCGAAATGTATGTAGATTTGAGCAGCGCCCCTAGTGATCAGTTTCCGTAACTAATGACTATTCATACAAAGCACAGTAAAATCAAACTTTTGTTAGTAATGTATCCTAAGAGTTCACACTTAGCACACATAAAGTATTTTTTGCTCGTCTAACTTGTACAAGTTGAACTGCTCACTGGTTATGTTACAAGAAGAATATAATACTTAGGTATATTTAAGGAATATTTACCTGCTTCGTTATTAAAATGGTACTTCCCCTGTCTCAGATTATGCTTCTTGGTACCTACGCGTATAGCATCTCCTCTGTGATTATAATCACCGTATGGTGATTTATTAAGCAGTGTAGTACAATTCGAAACTGAAAAGTATTTTATAAATATTAAGAAACCTCGGATGGTCTGTGAACCCGACATACACCCTCGCAGACACAGAGACACGTCAAACTTTTAAAACAACTTTTTGTTTCGTGAATTTATAAATTATGAAACATATTTAGAATATCTTCGATTCATATTTTAGAATGTAAATATAGCAGGAATTGCTCTAGATTAAACAATAGACTACCAAAACATCATCTAATAATTAAATAAGTTAGTCAAAGTCACCTCGTTCTAATAAGCTCAATTTCGAAGCAATCTCAAAGCTGCTATCGTTAAAACCTAGATATTGTTCATGAGATAAGAATATCAATAAACAATTAATTATTATTGAGTTAAGAAAAGCTCAAACATAATAAATAGGTGAGATAGGAACATGGTGGTACTTCATCAATTCTTTTTTAAACCACAGTAAAGTTTTTCACATCTCATTACTTACAATTACAGTTATTTACACTAACTAAATTATAGAAGTAAGATGAACAAGTTACAAGTAATAAATTATTTGTAACCAGTAAACATAATAGCATTGTCACACAGGTTTTCAATGAAATCATTATAGAATTGAAATAATCAATCTTTATGCTTTCGCTTGTATTTTTTTTTCATAGCCTACTAGATCTGCAAAGTGCGTAAAACTTTTTTGTTTATATTTGCACAAACTCCTTTCATAAAAAATATTAGTTAGTGTAGGTATGTAGCCACAGAGACAAGTATTTGGCTTTAATACTGATAGAAAAAGATAATAATTCTAATGCTCTATGCTTTTTATATGACAGATAATGATAAGTATGACAACCACATGACAATATATGGATCAAATTTTTGATAACGTTTTTGAAAATTCCAACGTGCAAAATATAAGTTTTCTATTCATAACATTATTAGATATTATTTCAGTTTTTCATTATGTATTCTACATCGTCCAGTGAGTGTGTGTGTGATGACTGTACATGTATGAATGATGTGTATGATAACCAGGCTTATGGAAGATCACCTTTTTATCGGACCATGGGGCAGCCGCTGGTATACTATGCGCAGATGGTAAGGCTGCCATGATACTGAAATACGAATGCCAGTATATTATGGCCTTTGTAAACCAACCTGCTAAAGACAATGCATGATTTTGGACACTGCTTAGAATTAATTATCGGCACTGTTAACATCAGACGAGTGAGACGTAGGATTGTTTTGTCATCAAGAAGTTGCGATAGGGGGCTAGACGGAAAAAATTAAGACCAAAAGTTGTAACAACACTTTTTGCTTAAGTTGTAGGTAAGCCAGTTTCGCATTGAACCGTGTGGTGTCGCGACGATTATTTGTTGAGTGTATTACAGGTTTTTGTACATAATAAATATTAAAACAAATTAATCGATAGGAACGATCCACCCTGGTGTCCCTTGACAACTCTCAAGTTTTTATTATTATATTACAGCCGCCACCACCGAAGATACAACGAAGCAGAGAAAGTCGGAAGGAGAATCGAAACTGTTTTTCTAAAGCCTTCAGGTGGTACACTCAGGTATGGTATTTTTTTTTATCAACCTACGCTGTCCCACTGCTGGACAAAGGCCTCCCTCTCTCCCTCCATCTCTCTCTATCATTAGCTAATTTTGCCCATTCCTGGTCGAAGGAGTCCAGGTCGTCTCACCAACGCTTCCTCGGGCTTCCGCGACGTCTTCTACTATTACTACTCTGATATCATACCTAAGTATAGTATTATCAGACATTAATCTAGGTAATCTAGATATACAAAATAAAAAAATATAAATAATATAGGTACTTACGTCTTTTTTTTTTAATTAAATTGTTATGTATCTAGACGAAATATATAAGTCTGAAATTCCAGGAGCGTCTGCCTCACCAAACGATATCTTCAAACAAGACAGATATGAGCGCATTCGCGACCTGGCTGGACTCCAAATACGAGGAGTTCCTCCGAGATAGCCAATTAGACAGTCCGTACCATCTCAAATTAAAGCAGACTACTGTTATTGAAGCGGAAAGGAATTGTAACAAGTTAGATACTTTTTTATTGTTTTTTTTTAATTTCACTGCCCTATTTGTTCAGGGGGGTATCCTGACAAATGTTTTTGAACTGTTATTTGATCAAATTGCAGTTCAGTTTTCTTCTTCGTCTTTTATTGATATTTTGAATTATCGATTTTCATACCGTTTGATAGAATTAACGAAAAATGAGGTAGGCCATGCTCAAATCTGGTTGGTCATGCTTAAATCAGGTAGGCCATGCTCAAATCAGGTAGGCCACGCCCTAAACCGCGGCATTGACGTCATTTTTAACAGCTCAGTCATAATTTTATAAAGCTCAGTCACGTCAGTCCACAAAAATGCCACGGAATACTGTGAGTTAATAGTAAAATCATCGAAAACTGAACTGCAACTGAAAGGATATTCGGTCACGCAAGTTTCCCCTTGCTGGATAGCCCCACAGATGGACTTGAATATCAAGTGACCATGAGTTTTATAAGTATCTACATAGATTTGAATTGTTATTAATGAGTATTATTATATTTAACTTTGATTGTTAGTTGAATAGTTAATTGTATTTCGCTAAGGAACACCCCTCGGAAATATAGTTTTTTTGTACTTTACTTGTTGATTTTGTTGATCACTCAAAGTGCTTGAATTTCAACCTACATATTTCTTAATTTTGAATCTATTGTGTTTAGCCCATGCTGTGAGCCTCGCAAGAAGTTTCGCGTTAAGAGGTAATTATGATATTTCGTCATTTAGCCTAATGTATTTAGTTACCTACTGTCTCCTGTCTCTCGTTCTCTAATGATTTATTATTGATAGATACAATGCATTAACACAATGCGCAAACCATTATCCAATGGTTTGCGTTATCCAATGGTAAAATGGTTTATCCAATGGTAAAAAATTATGAAACCAAATATTCAATAATATTCAATACCTACCGGGATGGGTAGGTACTTATTATTGAAAGCCAATTGTTTTTAGAATGTTTCATCTTGGTCACCACTTGTGCCAGGGTATCTAATGTTGCGGGTTCAAATCCATATCGACCTATTTTTAGATTTATCAAATTTTTTGTTATTTTCTTAACGCATATACAAATTTGAAGTACTTACGTAAGTATTATTTTTAAATAACGGTGTTTCAGCCCGTGGAAAAAAAAACAACGCAACAGCAGTAAAGAAGCTGGAGATACTATTCAGAAGTAAGATTTTATGATGAACATCAAATTAATTTCATTTTCATACAATTAATTAATGTTATACAACATTTTCAGACCCACTCAAAGTTTTCAATTCATACTCCAACCGAAAGATCTAGCTCGGCATGCTTCCGAATGTCGGCAACCGTAAGTCAACTATTTGCCGCCGCCCATTGTATATTTAGTTTATTTAATTTTGTAATGTGTATTTTCATTTAGTATTTCAGGTGTACAATAAAGAATTTTTATTCATTCATTATTTATAAGAATAATTAATGTCACAAGATGATTCACCTGATTCTAAATAGTAATTTCTACAATACATGGTTCAATACATAAGTAGTTCATTAAAGACGTGCCTTGTACACGTCGTGCCGTGGCCATAAGTTTCTTGCCCATTCTTCTAGGCTCTGGTCGCGTGGAACTGGCACCTAGAATCACCTAGTATGTAAGACGATTCTAAATGATCCTTGTGATTTTACTGATTATAGTAATTTTTGACTTTGACTTACTTTAATTTTTGTATATAAGTACTTAGTTATTTGTATTTATCTATGCATTCATAATAATAAATGTACTTAGTACAAATGTTCTTATTTTATAGTGCACCTAGATGAACCTCTTTTTGTAGGCTTATTTTCATCCAAAGGTTGTCTGGAACAAATCGCTCCCAAGTATCGCTAGGGAGCGACAGGCTATTGCATATATTGTACCAAGATTTTTTATTTTATGTCTTTTTCTCTATAATTAGTTGTTAGGGGTACATGTACAATAATTTATAATGTTCATTCTTTCATTCATTCGATCACTTTACCGGACCTGTAATTGCGTCGTCATTTTGGCGGCAAAAATAAGTCCAGTATCACGAGATTTGTTTAGTAGCATAACAACAACTAAGTTGGTCCAAAAACATTTAAAAAGCTGACACTCGTCTATAAAGTTCCTGAGACGTACTATAAGTTTATAAATTTAAAGAAATTTAAACGGTTTATAAATTTGTTTCTTTTATAGATCAAACTCCACCATGATATCATCAGAAATACCAGTGAAATATCCAACGAAATCTCAAAGCTACACAATGATATCACAAGAACCTGCTAATAATAACACGTGCGAACAAAAACCTGAAAATGACGCTGACAAATCAAAGAAAGATATTTTGAATGTTAAAGTTTCACAACACATCACGCCCCATAGTATTTCATGTCAATGCTCTTCGGTACAAATAGTCAAAGTGCACGCGCAATCACAATACGAAGACATGGATACTGAAAGAGTTGCGGCTGGTGTTAATCAAATTACAAACAATAAAATACTATTTTGTCAGGTTTGTATAGATGCCATATAAAATTTTATTTTCTCTAAAGTTCTACTTATTCGCACATTTGAATATTTTATTTGCGACAGCAGGTAGAGCATCGGTAGTCTAGTGGAAGGAGGGAAGGGAGGCCTTTGCCCTGCAGTGGGACGATAATGGCTGAATAATAAAATAATAAATAAATTTGCGACAGCAGGTAGAGCATCGGTAGTCTAGTGAAAGCGAACCCGCCTTCAAATCGTAACGTGGGTTCGATTCCGGTCGTCCACCAATATTTTTTCTCGGGGAATGCCAGTGCTCTCAAATGGTGAAGGAAAACATCGTGAGGAGACATATCTATACAATAAAATAATAATATTGTTAAAAGAATAATTCAGTCACTTAGTATTCATTCGGCGACGATAAGCTTGCAACACAAATGTTATATAAACAAACGAATAGGAAAAAAATATCTATTGAAATTAGGTAATATATGATTTATTTATATTTATTATTATTTATTTATAATTGATAATTATACTTATATAAATTGAACATTTTGTTATTTTTTAGCCTTGTCCAAATAATACATTAAATAATGATTTTACAAAGATGGTTTTGACAAACATAGAAGTTCCAGTTAAAGCGCCTTCAGTCAAACCAGTAATTATTTGTAAATGCTCCAAAGAACTGACATTAAAGGTTGATTCGCCAATTCAGTGGCAAGCACAAAATACGGTATGTACTTTTGCATCTACATAGGTTTTTTTAAGCATAGCTTCTATCGCGGGCCTTAAGCGTGACCGAATCCAGAAATTCCGTACTTAACGAAAATAACCTAACACTCCGACCGGTGGCAAAAAATGCTTTGCCTTACGTCTTTTTGACGTGACAACGTCTTATAATTCGATAGAGCCGGCTGCACGCACGAAAAAACATGACTCATGAGGCGTTCTAAGGCGTTCTGAGGCGTTCCATGAAGTGACGTTGTCACGTTCAACTATCGTCAGTAAACCGACTTTACAGACAACCATTTTTTTTTATTACTTAGTTACATCTAGTACCACAAAGTGCCAGTTAGTATTTCCTACTAATATTATAAACGCGAAAGTTTGTATGGATGGATGTGTGGTGTATGTTTGTTACTCTTTCACGCAAAAACTAGTGAATGGATTTTAATGAAACTTTAGAATAATGTAGTTTAAACATCAGAATAAGACATCGGATATTAATTATAAAAATATATAGAGAATAGATAAAAATATAACAGTAATAAGACGAAATCGCGGGCACAAGCTAGTTAGGTATATTAATAAGTATTTTAGAGATATATAAGAACTTTTTTATAGGCACATCTTTTCACGTTTCATCACGTTTTTTAAATAAAAGTATTTTTAGAATGTACAACAAGCCGGTGTCAACACAGTTCTGTGTTTCATACTGTGGGTCGCCTTTGGCAAACATTTGTATGATCGGGATTATTGATGTTTGTGTGTAGCGAGTAGTTTTCTATCAGCGAACTAGTTCTTATAGTATAAGCTTAGCTAAGTTTGGGAGTAGTGTGTTATGTGTGTAGTGTGAGATGGAGCGACGATCTGCGGAGTGTAGCTGGCAAACATTGGATGAGAAGAGACGAAGACCGGGCTCAGTGGCGCGTCTTGGGAGAGACCTACGTCCAGCAGTGGACTGTTATAGGTTGATGATGATCATGATGTGTTGTTATGTGAAATGTTCATGAATATGTATTTATTATTATGATAATAAACCTACTGACGACTAAACACGCGGATGGCATTTTGTGACCTACATAATTCTTGACGACCACAAAAGTTAGAAACAAAATCGATACCAGTTCTTTTTCTCCGTGTAATATATTCATTTTGTTAAAGGAGCAAGCGCCGAGCCTTTCAAATATACAAAGTTCAACAAAAATGGGTAAAACTTGTCCTTGTGAGAGTTATGATGAATTTAAAGTGGAAAATACGACAAATATTCCTTCTCTGATCACGTTTTCTAATGGTGGCGTGCAAACTTCAGACCATTCCATATACTTTGTGAGTATTAAGAAACCTTACTTGCTCTAAGATATTTTACTAGTTTTTAATTAAAACTAGGCTTGCAATTAAGTATCTAGTTATGAATGAAATACTGTGGAACGTCAGCTAAAGTTATTGTAAGCTAAAACTGGCGTTAAGTTGACCCGTCAATTATTTGATTGGTGAACATGAGTCTTAAATGACACATGCAAATGAATTACATAAGAAACTTAACCCCACTGTCCATCAAAGCATAAAACAGCTGTTGAAATCTTGTGTTCGAACTTGAACATCTAGGGAAAGATAACGGTTATTTTATAATATAACAACAATGTGTCAATTGCTTCATTGGATAGTGGACTTAATCGAAATTGTGTTTTTAGGAGAAAGACGACTTGCATGGATATCCATTGTTTATGAAAATTATCTGTGCCGATAGGTTGTGTAAGTAATAAAATTTGATTATGTGTTCGTATAGCGAGTTTTTTGGTTTTAAATAAAATTCGATATTACAACATTATGCAGTTTAATTCATAACAAAATTCGTAATAAGTAACGTTATATTTACAGTCATATAAAAGTTAAAACTAAAAAACAATTCGGCTACGATTACTTCTTGTTAGGTGGACCGTACGATGTCGCAGGTTTGGATTCAGGTAGAAAGCTGGGCTGTTCCGATGCCACGGATGAGAATGAGGGCTGCCCATAGTCAGATGAAGGTACTGATACTGATGACGACTGTCTTACGCTACTACCGATGTTTAAGGGGGCAGTGTGAGTAAAGGAAGACACTTCTATACTCGGTTGTACATTTTCCAGAGAAACGCCAGAAACCAAAGAGAGATATCCATTATCACGTGCAGATGTGTGCTCACTTTCTTTTATGATGTTCTGCACTTGGTTCACTACTACTGAGTCCAGGGCGTCACCATGGGCGTGGCCACCGCTGTACTGGTTGGAATCAGCCTGGTAGCTCGACAGGGCTACTGTTACTGGGTTTCTGGTCAGGGGTTGTGACTGAAGTTGAGTGTATTGGGGCTGTGCTGAAAACTGTATTTGAGGTTGCTGATAGTTGTATCCTTGCTGTTGAGAAAACTGTTGTACGGGTTGGTAGACTGGTTGTGGTTGGGGACGGGGTTGGGGAGCACCATAGGTGGGAATTGGTTGAGGCTGAATTACGATTGGCTGAGGTTGCGGCTGGGGTTGGGGTTGAGGGCGGAACTGAGGGACGCCGTATGATGTGCTAGGAGGCTGGAAGAATTGGGGCTGTGGTTGGGGGATGGGCTGAGGAATGGGCTGAGGTGCGGCTTGATAGATGGGTTGAGGTGCTGGCTGATAGATAGGCTGGGGTTGGGGTTGGGGCTGGTACTGAATGGGAGCTGGTACCTGATATACAGGCTGAGGTTGCACCTGGATGGGCAAGGGTGCTTGAGGAATCTGGTATTGGGGCTGTGGTGCAGGCTGAACATAAGTGGTCTGAATCCTAGGCTGCTGGATCTGGTATCCACCGTTTTGAGCGTACTGTTGCGGTGCAGGCTGGTATACCGGTTGCGGCTGTTGGTAGCGCGGTGGTGGTGGTGGTGCATGGTGATGATGGTGGTGTTGCTGTGGCGGAGGCGGCGGTGGAGCTGGTGGGTAGTTGAACGGCGTCGAAGGCCTCGGCAGATTGTACGGGGCCTCAGCGACTATGCTCGCCACCAGCGACAGTATTGCGATCTGAAGACAAACACATCACTTTCATTCACACTTTATCCAGATAAAACTTTGACACACTTCATTACAATGGCTGTTTAAGTCGGCTCGACTCTTTTATGTGCAAACAATTTCACTTTTGCCGTTTGTTTACTTACCGTGTACCTCATGACTGCGATCGTGCGGTCGGCAGTGTGTGAAGACTGTGGAGGATCTATTTGGTTTTATACTGTCCACCACTTTGGCTAGTCCGCTGACGAACGCATGGAGCTTCTGACAACTTGCTTATTGCGTATGCGGCATTGTTTGTTCGCGTGTGATGTATGGTTCTGTGGACGTTTCAGGAGTAGGTATAAAATGTATGTAATAATTTTAAATGCATTTACACTTATTTGTCATATGGTTACGTTGTGTTAGATGCTTTTACAGCTGAATAACAAACACTTACCTAGTTTTATCAGTGGGTCGTCCATTTCAGAGACATCAGTCAACCATGTTATCAAACCGTAATCTATTTAAAACGGAAAATCACGGTGGCTGTGTTAATTAAAGAATTGTGTGATATACTGTCTACTTTCTGATCATACAAGTACTTTGTAGATACTTTTTTTTTGAGATAAAAGTAGCATGTGTGCTAATTTCGGATACGAGCTATTTATATTCTAAATTTCATCCGGTTACGACGTGTTTGCTACACAAACATATAAACTTTCATAATTATAATATTAGAAATATAATATTATCCAAATTAATAGTTACAAACATTTAAAAGTCGAACTAGTATAACACACTGATATGAATATGCTATATTAAGTCAAGTTAAAAACAAGTTTCAACGAGAAATTTCAAAAATACGCTAACTGTAACAAACTTTCTTGTAGTAGTCAAATTGGTTCAATAATTTTTTTAGAACAACACTTATAATCCTAGTACAAATACCTATCAGGCTGCATGTCGGATGTGTTGTCAATGTCAATGTTTACCAACACTTAAGGTGACGGGTATAGCCAAATGCGTGTTTTTGGGGAAACCGAAAACTGTTTTCAGAAAAAGTGATAGCATGTGGAGTTGTGAAACTTATTATTTCCTATAACACATATATTGAACTAGTGTATTGTTACTCAAAATTTGTGCTCTTGGGTATAGTTTACTTTTAAATGTAAGTTTAGTACCAACACCTTTTGCAAAAGTGTGGTTTAAGATCCCATTTTTTATGGGTTTGGCAGATTTGTTTGGTACCAAACTCAGCACAGCTATTCTTATGGTTCGTATCTTGTGACTCTAAAGAAAACATTTCTACATTAAGGTGTTTAAAGAAGAAGAAGAGTAGCGCCTTGGGAATTATAAGTGTTTGATTGCTGTGTGCTCGCAAATATACATAAGGCACTGCTTTAGAGTTAGACTATCCGAACTGTGCGCGGCTCATTATGTGTTTTGCGCCGTTGTCAGCATTTTTGTTGAAATTGAAATTGTGACGTTGCCATGCTGACTGTCTAGAGTTTAACCACCACGGCAAAAACTATGCCGTGTTACAAGTTTAACGTGTGTATAGATATAATAAATAAATAATAAACTTGGAAGTTATTGACATTTTTATTTATTATGAAAAATTTCACCCTACCCGTCGCCTTAACTTGAATAGCTCCATCGAGCATAAATAGCGTAATCTGTAGAAATTTCTTTGGTTAGCGTATGTTTGCTTTCAAATTCTTGCCATTCTTAAGTAGCTAAAATGGTTCCATAAATAAATTTTCATCAAACAATATTCGGTTAGCGGTCTGCGTACCGTGTCACCAAGACCTTCAAAAATCCGTGGTATTTTTTGGTAAAGTTCAGTACAATTATTGGTTTAAGAGCTTAACAGATTTGTCAATGGCTAGATTGGCAAACAATTGTGCAAGAAATAATTAGAATCTGTGCGGTTGCTGAAATGTCTAAGTTGGTGAGGTAGGTAAATATTGTATTGCTTATTATTACAAAGAATATTTGGCTAAGTGAGCCCAGATAGAGGTTGAAGGTGCAAACAATGAGGTAAGAGTGGAAAGCAGCTCCGCCCGTCATAATTTACACCTAAGTTTTATATAGACAATCCGACAATACATATTAGATAATAGTTTTGTCTGTTCCACATGGTTGCAAGGATATGTCACGTCCGCCCATTTTTCATGATGCTTGTGACAAAGGTCAGGATTTGAATACAAATATTTCGGATTTGTTAACATTTTCATAATCAATCTTTAATTCTCACGATGAAAGTTGCGTAAAACAGTAGATCAAGTTCCCAAATCTTTGAACCTACTGGTAGGTGTCAATTTTACTAATCAAACAAGTTAAGTCCAATGTGATTTGCTTGTGATACTATCATTCATTGATCCAACCAGTAGTAAGTAAAGCTATAATCACACTATCGCGTCAAACCGTGTAGGATTAAATAAATATTCACGGATATTTCACACATCGCGCTCTAGTCCCAAACTAAGCTGAGCTTGATCGAGTGTAATCCGATATCTTTAAAGATCAGGGTTTTTCTTAAGATGTTTTTGTCTAGACTTATGATCTTAATTGTGAAATATCAGATCGCTCAATTCTGATCGGTGATTGATTTTAAGTAGTGGAATTTCAGGCATCGACATTGCGGTCAAGTTATTTTATTTTATTTTTATATAATTTATTTTCAGAAAACTTACAGCTATGAAAATAATTAGCATATGTTGGTTATAAATATGTACTGAGGGCCAATTACAATTTTTTAGGTTATAAATATGTATGTCAAATTATGTCCATCAAGTCAAAATTAAAGTGCGGTGTGAATAGTGAAGAGTGTCTTATAGCTAGACTATATTTTCTTCTTCTTCTTTAATACGAGTTCCTCTTCAAAATAATAAATAAATAAATAAAGATAAAGTTACTTTATATAGCATTATAATCTCGAATAAGTAAATGCTTCATGCACCAAAGATAGTGTCAGTGCGTCTACACGTCTTCGTTAATATTGTTTGCATACCTCTTACTCGCACACCACATCACTAATGTAATCGCCGCTTTATGCTTGTCGACTTCTCAACAATGTCAATTGTCACGTACCAGAGGGCCTAGTACGAGTTTTGCACATGCATACGAACGTATCGCCTTCGTATCGCAAGCCACCAATTTTGTATGGAAATCCAAGCTTCTCAAGAAATCTGCTAGGGGCGCTGTTTGGATCTCCATACAAAAACGGTGGCGCTCGGCGATTGCGTCTCTACGATTCGTGTGTGCACAAACTCGTACTTGGGATACAGTTGATAGCGCAGCATCACTCGAGTAACACTTGAATAATTACACTATTCAAGTACACTAAAACAAGCAGCTAAAATGTATTAATCGATAAGGCCTCTTGTTGAATCTTTTCTCTAGGTTTCCCGCCTAAGTTTAGTATCTTTACCGCCTAACGTCTAGTTTTGAAGTTGTTTTTATGATGAACTAACTGAACCGACAGACGTTGTCCTGTCTTAACAATTAATGGCCGGTTTCTGGAAACACAAATCACGATTTTGATTTGTGTTTCCAGATTGATCCGAGTTTGACTCATAGTAATTATTTGATTTTTTCGTTGATCATCGTTCGAGAAACTGGCCGTAAGTGTTGTTAAATTTTCTAATTTTTCGCGAAACTTTTTAAATCTTTACTTTCCTAAGAACCTTTTCCTTGAAATAGGGATTCATTTTTATATACTTATCTAAATCATTTTTTTTTGTTTATTATTTCATTAATAGCTATTAATAACAATAAAATACAATACTATATTTCAGTTATCATAACAACTTATACGAAAAACTTAATGCTAGGACAGATAAAGAAGAATACTTAATTATTTTTAAGCTATGACTGAAAATTGTGATCAGGTTTGCTGGCGCTAGCTCTACACCAAAGCTGGTTTTCAGTGATGCCAAGAGAAGGTGAAAGAGATGGATGAGGCATTATTGACTACTTTATTGTATGAACAATGCTTATCATTTACGAAACTATACACTAGTCCGGTGGTATTGTTAGTTATTTCTTGACTGGATATTCTCTAGCAAGCGTTGGCGGCAGCAATCCTGTTGTCCCATCTTTCAGCTGTTGTTCCCTAAGTTGCCTTTTTGCAACTATCTTATCATGCGTCCTCTTCATTTCTAGAATTTCTTTCATTTCTTCCTTGTCCTCATCCTGGAACGAATTTTAATTTTAATTAGACCTTTAAGTAACTATACTTATTACGTATTCAACGGCTTAATGTCTACCTAAAACAATTTGAATAAGAATAGAACATACATTATTGCACACAAAAAAACATTATTTTCTTAAGTGGTGTGCAATACTCGACAACCGATGTGGCGCCGCGGGTGAAGGTCCGCCACGGACGCGGAGGTTGTGGGTTTGATTCCCGCCTTGGCATAAAAGTTTTTACGATCTGCAAATAGTTATTCCGGGTGTTCTGGGTATTTTATACGTATAATAAAAAATATCTATGTAATATATTGTACTAAGTATATCAGTCTTCCAGCCAGTACCCATAACACAAGCTCTGCTTAGTTTGGGGCTAGATAGATGATGTTGTGTGGATTGACCAGCATCATTTATTTATTTATATTGTTTTAAGTATGTCAGTCTTCCAGTACCCATAACACAAGCTCTGCATAGCTTGGGGTTAGATGATGTGGTGTGGACTGTCCAGCATTATTTATTTATACCTTTTGATTTATTCTGAGGACCAACGCCCTCTTTCCACTAGCCATCGGCTGGCTATAATTCAGAAGGTTCTTCAACCGTTGAGCTGGGGGTACTCCTCTCTCCACCACCAGTACTATCCTGGCCCACTGTCTTTGCCATTCGTTTCTCGTTTCCGCAATTTTTTGGTAAGTGTTTCCCATCATAGCAATCAACATGTTGACGAGGAGAATTGCTACTATTATCATGTAGATAACGAAGAGTAACTGAAATAAAATTAACTCTTGTATCAATTACATTAGGTAAGGTAACGTGCCTGCCTTTATAAAGATAGTCAGACTTGTATGTTGCTTGATAGATTTGATAGGCGCTTCATTTTTACTTTATCCTGTACCCCAATTACGAGTTTGTGCACACACGGATCGCCAACAATTTTGTATGGAGATCCAAACAGCGCCCCTAGCAGATTTCTTGAGAAGCTTGGATCTCCATACAAAATCGGTGGCGCTCGACGATTGCGTCTCTGCGATTGGTGTGTGCACAAATCGTACTTGGGGTACTGACCATTAAAATGAAGATTGTCATTTATCATGAAAATGAACAATTATTATACAATTCATATGAATAATTATGCATGCTATTATGCTTCATTGTTAGTCTATTCTATCGAAAGCCTATTCTATTGAGGGTAAAATCATTAACAAAAAACATAGCGACCTTATGAATACCTTGCGAAACATGTAGCTTTAGGCAATGTGACATACACTAGATAAGATCCTTCTCTTATGATTTGTTTCCTTTTGCCCTTGCCAATTTGGCAGACTAACAAAGCTATGTGTGAATAAATCATCGAGGCTTGAACTTTACATTTCGAACATTGTCGCGAACAGTTATAAAATAGGAATAACTTTCTCTCATTACTGTTTGGTCCATTGCTTCGCCAAAAATACGTTTTGTTTGAATAATGAGAAAACTCATTATATTTCTTAAAGATACTTAGCCCTGATGTGATGTATTAGGTATTTACCTATTAGCTACTTTAATACTTATCTTTTGACCATATTGTTTCATAATATCTTAAGCCTAATTAAGTACTACAGGATAACGTCCGTTATCGAGTTTTATTTGGCTATTAAAAAAGAGAGATCGTAGAACTTGCTATTTTGTATGGACAAAATAGTATTTGATTCACTCTTCAATCTATAATGAGCCATATGTAATCAGAAGAACCTTTTTTCGTTTTTAAATTTCTAGTTGATGGAGCGATGATCTGCGGAGTGTAGCTGGCAAACACTGGATAAGAAGAGCCGCAGACCGGGCTCAGTGGTGCGTATTGAGAGAGACCTATGTCCAGCAGTGGACTGATATAGGTTGATGATAATGAAATTTCCAGTTCAAACCTGCGCTCTACTTTTAAAACTTTTATGAAAGTGAAAATACCCAACCCTGATAACGTCGTAAACGTAACTTATTGGAGAGTTTCAAATATCCCAATTATAACATCACCATTGAACAGCCTAACTACAAATACTTATATTTCGTCATATACAAAGCATATTGCTTACGCAGTGTATTTCAAAAAATGTCGTAGGGCGTGATCGTCAGTTACGACATATTTGGAATTCGCGTGTGCGTGCGACCTGTGTCCTCGACCTCGTAAAAACTAGACGATAAATAAATAAATACATACCTATAGTAGTTTACGTGGGAAGGCTTTACGGCAGTACTTTAACTGTCTGTATTTATCTATTAATCAATTTTCATTCACAACATCTTTCATTGTTTAAAATAATGATTTTTTACATTAATCATCTTCTAATATTTGTATAGTTTTTTAAAATATTCACGGTTTGAGGTCAGTACTATGTAGAAACGTAAAAAGAATAAACATAAATGACATAACCTATAGATAGAATTTTTAATTAGTAGGTTTATTTTCGTTATGCATGACATGACAGATCAACCTGTGATACGCTTATCTGTGATGAAATCCATATTTCGGCTTAGTTTACGTTCTAATTTTACGCAACTTAACTTTTTTGAACTCCTCAAACAGATTTGAATTATTGACCGAGCGAGCGAAACGTCTCAATTTCGAGATTAGCTAAAAATGCTTTGATCCATCTATCAGCCATCTTTCGGTCGCATTTTTAGACAGGCGACTTACCTCAGTTGGAAGAAGCTCTGCCTTCCATGCTGTGGGTCATGGGTTCGATTCCCACCCAGAGCAAATGTTTGTGTGATAAATATAAATATTATATTATAATATGTTTGTATTCACAACAAAAAAAAGTATATAAATATTCTATCAGCAACCTAGGTTCCATAGTACAAGCTTTGCTTAGTTTGGGACTAGAGTGTTATGTGTGAAATTGAAATGTCCGTGAATATTTTTCAAGAGATTACAGCGATTTATTTTTAATTTCGTATGTTCACTAGTATATACTAGTACCTTTGCTTCAATCTCATGATCGGTTCTGTCAAAAGCTCCGTAGTAGTCGGAGAATGAAGTAAGAGACATGAGGAACATGGCCATAATGCTCTCCATCGGAGACGGCATGGGGTTGGAGACGGAGTCATCAACCCCTTCCGGGGTGTTGGGGTTGTCGAATGATAGGAATATCACGTAATACGCTGTGAAAAACAATAGCTTATAATGATGAATTTAGTTTTTAAAACATACTTCAAACAAATATGGTTATCGGGTTGATAATATAAAAAGTTTTTTTTTTTAATTTTAAATGCTTACGTTTGTTACGTGCGTTACATGTCACTAAATTGCTCCATTTTTTGGATTTTAGTTTTACATGTAAGATTTGATTTAGATCTTTCATATAAGCTCTAATAAATCTTAATCATTAAAATACCTTGAGAAAATCCCATAACAAACACCAAATAAATGGCAACGAATCGCAGCAAGTCACCCATCACCATGCGGTAGATCATCACTACGAAAGGACCCACTGTTTTAAATCCTCTGAAATTCAAAAACATAAAACGCTTAAGAATCTTGTTTTTGTTTCAGTTTCAGAATATTTTTGTTATGTAGGTAAGTACCAAAAAGTTGCGTTAAAGGGAATAATATTAGTACCACAGGGGGTGTCATGTTCGGCTCTAATCTTATTTTAAGACCTTTCTAACCTGATAAATTAAAATAATCTATCTATAAAAATACCTGCAGAAAAATAAGAAATATGGCGCAGTAGTGAGCATAATAATGACAGCTACATGGTCTTCTTCTTCTTCAGCACACCACAACCTCAGGGTTGGGAGAATCAACATCAAAAGACAGGAGAATAAAAACATTACCCTGTAAAATAAATAATTAAACTACTTTTATTATTTATAAGTATAAATAAAACAAACGGGGTGAGCTAAATAAAACCGTTTAAAAACTAAATATTTTAAGCATTCAAGTATCGTTCTGTGTTATATGCAAGTATTTCCAAAAAAAATGGTAGGTATATAAATATCATATTACCAATATTACCTACTTAGTTGTCATAGTACAAGCTTTACTTAGTTTGGGACTAAATAGCGATGTGTGAAATGTCCATTTTTTTATTATGCATTGGTAGTCTTAATCTTGATTTACCTAGACGGCACTGTGCTTAGATTTTCAATAAACATTTTTATGCCAAGAAACCTAGCTTCCCGTAGCGCAGAGCAGATATACGCCAATGCTCCAACCCACAGAACCAGTTCTGCTGTAATCCTGACCTGGAATCATATCAAAATGTTGACCTTATAATCCTCCATACATAGCATTTTTTGAAGTGAAAACTTCTTTAGCGGCGCTGGGTGGGTAAAAACTTTCAAACTCGCGTCAGGGTCACGTGACGTCGAAAAAGCGTAAGATCTTATTTAATTTTTATACATTGCTCGTAAAACAAGAGACGACAAAAGAACACACTTGCGGTCACGCGACGTATGACTCAAACAATTAAATAGTGTTGTGGCGACATGACACATTCGCGCTTGCGCGAATGTGTCTGTGTCTTCGTTGGCTTCGTCGTTGTGTCACATTCGCGCTTGCGCGAATGTGACACAACGACATGACACAATCACAATGACACAGACACATTCGCGCTTGCGCGAATGTGTCTGTGTCAGTGTGTCTTCGTTGTCTTCGTCGTTGTGTCACATTCGCGCTTGCGCGAATGTGACACAATGACATGACACAATCACGACTGTGGTTATATTTTTGAAGTAGTCCAGTCAAATTATGGCTAAAAACGAGTTAAATAAACATGAGCGAACACAGTTTGGGGACTTTGAGGATCGATAGGGGGGTGTATTCTGAGCATACATTCCAATTTGAGGGGTTGTAATGAGGTCAGCTCAAGGTCATTTCGATGGAAACGCGTTTCATTCGATATCTCGAGAATGGTTAGTGTTAGGCGAAAAATTGTTGAGACCTTTTCTTTTCCAAACAAAATTTACAAACTTTTTTATTTGAAACTTTTTTTTATAACATTAATATTTTTCAACTTATTACTCCCGCAAGGCAAAAATTTTACTTTTTTTACATTTTTCGTCGTTTTCTCCCCAACCATTCAATTTTATTAAATTTTACCGATCATCAAAGTGTAGATCTTTTAATTATGAACAGTTTTGTCCTTAAACTTTTTTCCGTAGTGCCAATACCTTCGGAGTTATATATTACTTTACCGATATATTATTATTTTTATAAATTATTTTTCTATCAATAAATGTGTAAAACAGTTTTAATTGTTAATTTACTTCTTACCCAAATTAACCCAAAAATTTACCCAAATTAAATACTTAATTTTTTAATAGTTTAATCGATTGACCTTTTTATATTGCGACAGTGGCGCGGATTTCGCTCGGTAAAGTAATATATAACTCCGAAGGTATTGGCACTACGGAAAAAAGTTTAAGGACAAAACTGTTCATAATTAAAAGATCTACACTTTGATGATCGGTAAAATTTAATAAAATTGAATGGTTGGGGAGAAAACGACGAAAAATGAAAAAAAAGTAAAATTTTTGCCTTGCGGGAGTAATAAGTTGAAAAATATTAATGTTATAAAAAAAAGTTTCAAATAAAAAAGTTTGTAAATTTTGTTTGGAAAAGAAAAGGTCTCAACAATTTTTCGCCTAACACTATCCATTCTCGAGATATCGAATGAAACGCGTTTCCATCGAAATGACCTTGAGCTGACCTCAGTACAACCCCTCAAATTGGAATGTATGCTCAGAATACACCCCCCTATCGATCCTCAAAGTCCCCAAACTGTATTCGCTCATGTTTATTTATTTCGTAATTTGACTGGACTAAAGTGAAAACTTAAAAGTGAAAACACAACGTTAATATTGAAGTTTTCACTTCTGCCGGCACTCCCGGAGTGCTACCATTTTTTTTTAAAGTAATTAGTCTGTTCACACGCTTTGTCAAATATTGCTGTAGAAACTTCACTGGTTTTAGTGTTATTAAAGCACTATTTTTTAATTATTATTATATTGACAAATTTATTCGCGCACTCTATCTAGATAGGGCCATAATTATGATTGTTCGACCGTTTACACAATTAAAAAAATCATATCACCAAAAAGTATGAAAATAATGTATCTATTAATTTTTATTAATAATAATGGCATTTATTCAACACAAGTATGTACAGTTATAGCACTTAGAACTATTTACATTTCAATGAAAAATAAACAACTATGTCTAATATTAGGTGCATTTGTAAATTAGGATGTATGGGCTAAGATTAACAAAGATAAGTTGTAGTAGTACCTTTGCTTGCAATGAATCAAAGTTCATTAGTCTGCATTCCTCGGTGAGGTCCTCCCACCATCCTTCCATGTCATTCATCGGCGCTTCTGTGGCTGGAAACAAGTGATAAACACAAGATCTCTGACGTATCAACCAGTCTATTACCCAGCGTGAGTAAGAATAGATGGGCCGTGTTTAGCTTAAAATCTTTCTAAATTTGTTTAATCATTAGACAAGTGATAAAAAAATATAAGCCTACCGATCTACAAGTTATATAAAAAAACATAGTCGTACATAATTAAGGATACATAGTCGTACAAAAGTTCAACTTATTATTACAGTCTAATTTAAAATTGAAAAAAGCAACACATAAGAAGCACCAATTTTCGAATAAAAAAGTTACAAAAATTGGACACTGATACGGAAAATGAAAAATAGTCAGTAACTAATTAAATGTGAATTTTATTTTGTAATGAAATTTGTGATAATCTAAATCAGTGATGTAATTTTAAACTTACTTTTATCTCTGTCTTTCGGGTGACTTTTAAAACGGGCACACGGAGAGCCGTCTGTTTTGGTAGCGTTAATAATCTCTACAGCTCCAGAATCAACCTCTGATCCGTTCATTGGTAGCGTACAATTTTCTGAAAAAAATATTATACACAAATTGAGATAACTCTTCTCTACCATCGTCTAGTCATCGTCATCATGCGCCGATCACGCAAACTATCAAAAACTTAGATGAGCTTAGGGGTGCCAACGACTCAAAAAAGTTTTACATTCCTTATGGGAGCTAACAGGAAACAAGACCCCTAAACCGTGGAATTAAGGAAACATTGACAATGTTTGCACAAATTGTATATTGAAAAGCCGGATATCAGGTATTCATTTGCTTACAAATAAAAATATACACTTGAGAAACTCCTCCGTAATTTTTTCGTCGGTTAAAAATACAAGTAAATAATCTTACCAGTATCAATTACCACCTCAGTCTCGTTGATCGAGGGTCCAACCGTAGAGTTTACAGCAGTAGCATTAAGCCCTCGCTCCGGAGGACCAGGTCTTAGAGTAAAACACAGCAGAGATATAAGGAAGTAGCAGAAAAACAAGAAGAATTGCCGATAGAAACGAAACTTCACAAACGTATTCCACTTTATTTTGAGAAGGTCGATCAGCATCCCTTCTAGCAGGACAAGATGCTCCTCTTTTTCCTAAAATAAAATACGCAAATGTTAATAAAAATATCGAAAAGTTGTATGGCACGTAACAGAACCCGTAGTTTGAGTTTTACTAAAACAAGTCTCGAAATCTAAAACGCAAATTAAGTATAATGTTAATTAAGTTATAAGATTAAGCGAAACGGTATTTGACCCGAAATTTCGATTGCTCCATACAACTCTCTTACCCCAAACACCACCAAGTTCAATGCTGAGTCTTTACAAATGAAACCAGTTTCCGTATCAATAGTATCGACCTGCCCTAAAGGGTATGCAGCACAGGTAGTGGCTCCAATCTGCCAATAGATCTCCCTCTCTATGTTCAAAATATGAAAGAACATTTCAGTTCGAGCTAATTTAGCTGCTAGCGTGAGAGGTGTTAGATTTAGGACGTTGCGTATATTGAGACCTGCTCCGACTTCGTAAGCCATGTCAAATGTGCTCTGAAACAAATGTATTAACAAAATAATTAATTAACAAAATAAAACCGGCATCGACATACGACGACGACTACACATTATTTAGGAATGCTCTGAAACTACTGGTCACGTCCTAACCAGTAAGCGTAAGAAAAAATCGACAAAATAGGGTTACCTAGAAAAAAGTTACGAAGTCTCAATATTATTATTGATTGAATGGCCATTAAAAAAAATCATAAACACATAAATATTCACAAACTTCCACACAACCCCATCTAATCCCGAACTAAACAAAATAAAATTACTCATTATCTAGTTGTAAAAAGTACTCATACCATTTTTTCATAAATAACTAACATGTGCAGCACTGTATTTCCGTTAGTATCCTGTTTGTCCGGGTCTGCACCACGAGCTAGAATCAACCTGTAGCATTCTTCCTGTCCTAGACATGCTGCAAAGCTTAGTGGGTATTCTCCCCAGTAAACGTATCTGAAACCATAAAATATGTTTATTTATCATCCTCGTCAACAGCAACAACAAAATTATCATCACCACCAACAACACATTCGTCCACTGCTGGACTTAGATCTCCCCGAAGACGCGCCACTGAGCCCGGTCTTAGACTCTTTTCAAGCAGTGTTCGGCAAATCGTCACTCCATCTCGCCAAATATGATGACACAACCATTGTTATTACTATTATTTCTAATCATTTTCCTAGCAGGAAAATAAGCAAAATTAAATAAATGTATAAAACAAGAGTGTAGGTTATAACAGAATGAGAAAAGTACACCAACTCCCATCCTAGACGATATCTGACCTCCATTTACAAAATTTTCAAATTAATTTAAAGTTTTAGACCTTTGTTTTAAATTAAATTTAAATTTACCCGTTATAATTAGTTTCGGGTTGAACATTAACCCACTCATGGTCAACGGAGTCACATCTAGATGCCTTCTGGTCTTCAGGACACATGAAGTTACCGTAGCAGCGCTCATGGTAATCGGCGCCAGCGTCCAGTAAGAACTTCACCATGGTCGGGTCCTCATTCACTATTGTTATATGAAGCACACTTTCTCCTGCAATTATATTAATGCTTATCAATTAAATGCTTATCATATGTTTTTAATTCATTCAATTCAAATGTTGAGGGAGACCTTTGTTCTGCAGTGGGATAAAGGTCTTCCAAAAATCAACACATTTCAGTATCCTATCATATTATGACATATGCAATTAAGTGTAGGTAAATAGCTCAATGGCGCGTCTTGGGAGATACCTTCGTCCAGCAGTGGACGTTTATAAGTTGATGATGATGATGATGATGAAATAGCTCAGTATAAAGTGTTCAATCTTCACCTTCTAATTAAAAGAAAGTAAATTGAAACTTCTACTTAGTAACAGCACAGTCTAGCTTTTAAAAGTATACCTATATCTAATACATATTTTATTCAATGTCAAACATACATTCTACCAAGAGCTCAATTTTATTTTATCAAATAATCAAATTAATAAACATAAAAGCCTCTCATGCTCCAAATTACAGAGGAAGCGTGCAGTAAATCACTGTCAATTTATTTTTCAGCAGATTCTTATCAGGCATTTCATCAAATTAGTTCCAACAGAAGGGTTTGCCGCAGTGTTGTAGATAAATCAGCTTTATTATCTACCCGCCTAGATCATATAATTAGGCAGAGTTCCAAATTTGTAGGTCTATAATAATATAATATAAATTACATAAACTTTCATAAAATTAATTATACCAATACACAAAAATTAATTATTTGTTATTTTTTTAATCTGTCACGCATTTTCTGGTTATATTTTCTCGATTTGTAGGTCTACGTTGCACAGAGTATTGTAGCATGGTACCTATATTATTTTAAGTTCTTTTTGAACCTAACCTTGTGGATGATTTCAGACTAGTTTTTAGTCGGTAACCATAGGATCTCTAAAAATAAGTAGCTGACACGTTTTCTTTTTTTTTTAATCTATTTCACACTCGTGTCTTAGTTTTTTTTGTGCAGTTAAGGTTGCATTACTCAAATCTGTCAGAGTTTAGGACATGTTTGAAACTTCACCTTTGAGTTATGATAAGTTTAGACGAGCGTCAGATGTTTTTCTACGAGTGTTCTGAAATCTAGCTTTCTTGATTTATTACTTACGTTACTCTTATCTTTATTTTTCATTTCCCTTGGCAGTACGTACCTAAGCTATTCTTTATACAATATGGTGCCGAGACACTGCGAGCGGGATCGCTTTAATTATTACAGCTATTTGCGTAATTTTGAATTTTTCGCTACAATACTACTTATATACACCTTAATTTTTAATTACCATAGTACTCATCACTCGTGTAGATATCATTGATCATTTTCGGATAGAATCGTAAAAGTCTTTTGGCGAGATTAGCGAGCAATGACGTTGCATTCAACAGACAGAGATGCAGTGTTGTTTCTCCTACTGCACCACGCTCCTGGAAAAAGATTTTCTTCTATTTCATATGGTCTCCAGAATTCGAAGAGTCTACAAACTGCGATGCTGAATGATGACTTTCAACGATTTTATTGTTTGTTAAAGGACAGAGCACCAAGTCTGCCAACTGACATGTTGTCAAAATGACTTTCAGTAGGACTGATTTTGAACCAACAACTATTGTTTATGAATAGCACTAGTCTAAGTAATTAATTGGTCTCTATCACCAAAATTACATTTACAAGTAACATATTTAAAAAATATATACGTTTTAAAACATACACAGTTTTTTTAGAAATAGATAAAAAACAACAAAACTTTGTTCACTATTTTTGGTAAACCTCTCCTAATATTAAGTGGTAGTAAAGAGTAATATCCCATAACTCTTATTCCCTCTGGTTACGTAGCCGCTTAACTCTTTTAGACAAAAAGCTTTAATATTGTGGGTATAACTTTATTACCGTTTTGTAAACACTATATACATTAATCTTCTTGTTTGCTACTGACTTTTTATTGCTTAGAGACTTGACTCTACAAAAAATCGTAACTCTTTCGACATTGTATTAAATATGTCTTGACATTACAATTTTTTTAACTCTTTTGACGTAGCAGTGTGTATTCAATATTTATCTACTTATAAATTAATGAATCACAATTATTTGCAAGTTAAATTTGAATATAATAATGATTTACATAACTAGCAGCTTCCACTGATTGCCCTTTCTTTCATTTTCCTTATACTGTCTACGACGTCTTACGTTATACATAAGTCATCGAAAATAATAAGGAAATTAATTTTATGATCAATATTTAATACATAATAATATGTAATATAATACCTTTAAATCCCAACACAATTCTCGGTATCCCGAAGGATTTGCGTCATATTCTTCTTGTGTGACGTGAGGCCAGTCTACGTCTACATCAAATTCTTCGTCGGGATTTTCCACACCTCTAAGTGGTGGTAACTAGGGAAAAAATCGATATTTACATAACTTAAGTATTTAAAAAATGTTTTAACGCCAAAGTAAGAAGAAGCATAGTAGTAAAGGCTTTTATAAACACGGATTTTTATAAAAGCCTTTACAAGTACTTCTTCTTCAATCGAAATGCGTAAACTTTTTAATTATATGTTTATAACACTTATTTTGGCAAAATAAATATATATCTAAATATTTTGCGTTATGACGCAGTAAGTAAGGGGCCGTAAAGAATGGCATAATAAAAAGGAGGCCTATACTCAGCAGTGGGTGCCAACGGGCTGAAATAATGATAATGATGATGATGATGACGCAGTATTGTTGCAGGTTGGTAGGAGACTAGAATGTCAAAAATTGATAAAAAACTGCATCTTTAAAAATTAAACAAGACAATTATGCTGCAATCGTGTTATATAAATATCAAATCCAAAAAGTTTTTATTTACAAGTTATAGGCAAGCGTTTGACCGCGATCTCACCTTAGTTATATCTACGAATAAATACTTTTTCGAAAAAAAAAACTATAGCCTTATTTCACACTAATTAAGGAGGTAAGGTTTTAACCTACCAGTTTAAGTCGTGATCTCTCCTTATTCCTCAGCAGTACCATATGGGATACAGGAATGTACCGTCCTTTTCCTTTGTTGTACAAGAACGGCTCTACTTTTGTTTTTATAGCGTGGTCTATCTCAGCGTACTGCTTGTTCTGAAGAGCTCGTTTCATCATATCCACAAGAAGACCACCTCCTTAGATTAAAAAAAAAAGTAATAAAAAAAAAATAGATAGATATTGGTAAAATAGCTAGATTCTTTATTGCGAGGCGAAACAGCTCAATTTGTAGTAGTTGCCTTCCATACTGTAAGTCGTGGGTTCGATGCCCACCGAGAGCAAATTTTTGTGAGATGAATACAATATTTGTGCTATTTGGGCTATGGTTTCTTTCTATGTATTTACAAAAAAATCATATAAGTAATCTAGTTCACATAGTAAATGCTCTGCTTATTAGAGGACTAGAGCGTGATGTATGAAATGCCCTTGAAAATATGGTTGTTTTTTTTTTCATACAACTTAATCATTTTTATTTACACCATAGAAAACTTAGAAGAAACTTCTAAAGAAAATCTCTCAGGTGTGTATGGAAATTCTTTCTTAAAAAGAAATTTGCATAATTTTGTATTTGTAATGCTGTTTAACTTGCCTTTGATATCCACAAGCTTGTACAGCTTCTGTGTTGAAGTCCCGGCTTGTTTTTTCACTCCACTAGTAACATTGCTCTCTGTATTACCCATCTTAAAAACTGTTCGTTTTTGATGAAACTATATTTTTGAATCTTAAAATACTTCTAGTTTTGATGAAACTATATGTTTGAATCTTAAAATACGACGATTTTTTTATGAAACTATATGTTATAATCTTAAAATACGACGAATTTTGATGAAAATATATGTTACAATCTTAAAATACGATTTTTGGTGAAACTTTAGAAGTATTTTCAAACGCTTGTTTCTCCTATTGATAAAACAGGCTGCGGTTGCTATAACAATGCTATAGAACATTATCATCTACAGTGTGGTGTTGCCTAAGTGACGCCAAATATTTATTTATTTACGACCAACAAAGAAATCAGAAGTAAAATGTAAGCGATAAAGTAAGTGTGCTTACAGCTTTGTGTCCCTTCCCATAAAGGGTGGCAAGGCTTAATCATGTTAATCATATATATTAAAAATAAACTAGTCATATGTATTAAAAATAAACTTGTTACCATAAGACATGCTTGCTTAGTTTGTGACTAGTTGGCGTTGCAACAAATATTTTCAATTGATAAATAATAATAAGTATTTATAAATAAAATGATAAACCATTTCAAAATAATTTATATTTATTAATATTTGTTGCGGTTAAGAATATTTCGAGGTAAATCCTGGTAAATTACAAAACATAAACATGACTATTTAGGATTAATAACAATTCAACAAGATAGAAGGTATATAAATTAAAGCGTAAGAACGATTACTAAAGTACATACCTACTATAAATAAAATTCAAATTAAAACAAGTTAATCGTTCTTGCGCATCAATAAGTAAAATATTTCGATGACGCTTAAAACAGATGCGCCGAAAAACAACCCTGCCATGCCTCCAATAGAAACTGAAAAAAAAACGTATAATATTATACAATGCACGATCATATCGTAAAGAGTGATTATGAAAATTCTAAATAAAACTAGCAAATATTACCGGATACCGGAATTTCTAGAAATTTCTAGTGTTTTAACCGATGAAAAAAACGAAGGAGTCAATATGTATATTTTTTTTATATACGATCATGCGGAACTCTTTACAGAGTAGTCCGATATTGATAATACTCTTTTTTTCATTTATGATGCTATTCGTTAATAACAAGAGCATTGTATATCCAAATCTGATTTCAAAAAACCTTCAAGCTAATCATTCCAAATGAACAAAATCTGTCATGAAGATTTTTACCACACAAAAAACGCTCAACACTGTACCAAAATCGATACAAACGGGAGAGCATATTTAAAAACGTTACAAATTACTAACGACTGAGAAAACTGTATGAAACTGGAGTAGGCGTATACACTCAAATTTGGGTTCCTATCCAAAAAAACACTTCAAGTGAACCAAAATAATAACGAAACACATAAAACAATCATGAAAGCAAGCAATCATTGCGTACAAATGGATTACAAATTGTCTGGCTGTTACAAACTGTTTTGTATTGTAATTTTTAATATATCTCAATCAGTGAAAAATTTAATTTTCTTCTGAGAAATAAATTTATCTAAAACCATACAGGTAAAAAAAACTCAACTTAAAGTTAAATTTAACAATTATGACCCTGCCTGTATAGTTAGGTGATAATAAAAACGTTTAATTATTATTAAATTACCAACGAGGTCCAAGTTGGACCTCAATAAGTTCCTTTGATAGCGCAAGGTTGGTAGCGCATCCATTTCTATTTTCACTGCTATGCCTGCTTTTGTGTTGTCTGGCAAGAAAGAGCTGAAATTTTATGATTTCTTTGTACCTTAAAATGTCCTAATTCAATCAGTAGGCCTATCCTACCCTCTCAAAACCTGCCAGGTTTTAAATCACGTTCAGTTTTTATAGTAACTCATCTAAACGATGTCTCACCTTCTCGTTTGTCCCTTGTGTCCCTACCACCTGCACAAGGCTTGACCTCATCAACGCCACAAACGAGGGAATAGAAGTTACTAAGTTCTATTCGAACTTGGTTTGAGGTTTTTATCGTGTTACCCATTGACACGCAAGAAGAAGAAGTAACTCATCGGTATTCTGTGGTATTTCTTCTAGCAGCTTTTGAGAGGCTAAGATAGGCCGGCAGGTATTAATTGGATACTGATGTAAATAAAATATTCATGGATAATTATCTCGTTTCTATCTAGTCCCAAACTAAGCTAATAATGTACTATGATTGGAACTAGTCTAGTTCCAATCATAGTACATTATTGTTGAGAGTATTTATTCGCTGAGAATATTTATTTACACCGTAACACGATATACCATTAAATCATATAAAAAGAAGTGTGAAAATGCCACCACTCAGCGTATGCCATAGAAACCAATGGTTCCTATAAGCAGAGACCAGTTTATACTAGTCTCTGCTATAAGCTAGTTTTCAGTGAGGCCGAAAATGTTTTGAAAACACGCGCTCATGTAACACTAAAATCAGAGATACAAATAGGATAGGAACAGAATAAACATGAATTTTTGATATCAGAAAATGACTAAATTTTTTGTTCCTGATGGGGATCAAACCAAAACCCATGGTGTGACAAAGGTACCTAAGTAATTCCAACACAATCCAAGAGTATAAAAAAGATGGAGTTGTTCCAAAAACTGTTATGAGATAAACTTACTATGAGACATGTTTGATGTAAAGTTCACTTTCTACGCATGAAGGTAAGCAGCTTCCTTCTTCTTCTTCGTGTTCTATTTCTAGTTTATTCTTTAGCACTGAAAATATTATAAAATATAAGACACTAAAAAACTGTTCGTAGGTTAAGTTTCTTATAGGTAGTTGTTTTAACGAATGTCTCAGCCACTAAGTCGACTTTTCTTACTTTCTTGAGCACAGAGGAGGTAAATAATTAAATATCTATATATTTACAGACATTTTACACATCACACTAATCTCTAAGTTGGTTATACCTACTATGGGAACAAGATTGAAGAATACTTAAATTTGTGCATATTTTTGTATGATAAATTATCTACATTTACTACCCAGACACGAAGAACAAAATTTTATTATTTTATTAATTTTATTCACGGTAGGAATCGAACACACGAACAGCATGAGAGGCAGAGCCACCTCAGCTGTGACGTCTGTCAATGCTGCAAAGCAGTACAGCTCGCTGAGTTATGATATCTGAAATGCCGATTACAGGGATTGTAGGTTTCACTCATACATAGTAACTCGCAAAACAGAATAAACATGGATGAGTACAAACATAGCAACATGGGTGAGAATAAACATAGTAACATGGATGAGAATAAACAACGAGACATGGTTGAGAATTAACATTGTGCACTGTGCATTATTATCAGTGGACATTGTTATAAATGGAGGATTAATAGTTAAAAAAAAACTCACCTTCATGTTCAGTCACACAAACCATTCCTGTGTAATTGCAAAAGTATTTTGTATCTGTAAAGACAAACCCTAGAGTTATTTCACAAGTACGGTTCATTTGAAGACTCTCACGGAAAATTATGTACAAAGAAATAATGTATTGACTGAAACATAATGTCATAACATAAGTACTTGTACGGTTTCAAGTTTTTATTAGTGATAACTTCTATTCAAATAAGTACAATGTTCTAACAAGGTTTGCTTTTCGCAACTTACAATTTGCTTGCATGTTTCTCACAACCGAATTTACGTTATAGTAATAGAAAATATTTATTCTAAAATACAAACGTAGGTAACCTTCATATCTATATTTTTACGGTCCCTCTTATAAAAAGTTAGCGCAGACTTGACGTCTTACCCCCTATCTTATAAAAAGTTAGCGTTGACATTATGTCACCATTACGTATGGTAATCAAGACATCAAGTCTGCGCCAACTTTTTATAAGATAGACCGTTTGTAGTGAACTAGTGACATAATGTCAACATTAACATATTATAAAATAGGGGGTTAGCCTCTACACCTATAATAACTCGTTTTATTGTCTCATCCGTTCATACTAATGTCCTTATTTACTTAATATGACATTGTCAATTATTTTTTTATACATTCGTTAATAAATTAAATGGTTTTTGTCTCATCAGTTTGCGTTCTTATATACTTCATTTACAGTATGTTTTATACATTCGTTAATAAATTAAATGGTTTTTGTCTCATCAGTTTGCGTTCTTATATACTTCATTTACATTATGTTTTATACATTCGTTAATTATCTATTAAGACTTTTAAGTAATAATTAAATAATTTCAGAGAGGTTACGTATTCTACGCACATTTACGTAGTTTATTTAAAGGCTTTGTTTTGAAAGTAAATTATTCATTAATTTCTAAAAAGTGAAACCAGGCTGTTTGATCAACTCAAGCTTATCAAATAGTGAGCTTTGTTTGACCAGGCACAAAATAATTCTATTTTTTACATAAAACTTTTTAACAAAAATATTAAACCTATAAATATTGTACATACTATACCCCTATCTTATAAATAGTAGTAGTTAGCGTTGACTTTATGTCATCATCACGTATGGTAATCAATACTTCAAGTCTGCGCTAACTTTTTTATAAGATAGACCGTTAGTTTACAATAACTTAATGGATGCATTTTTTTGTTAGGACTGGATAAATTAGATAAAATAATAAAATAGTCTTACACGATAGATCTCGCAAGGGTGATATACATCCACAATGCCCGAACACGTGCTCGGTATTTTCAGCCAAAACACAAGCACCATGGGAATACACCTGCAAAAGGTATTTTGATGGACTTTATTATTTATTTTTAAGCTATTGCATAGCTTCTATCGCGGGCCTTGAGAGTGGAGACCGAATCCAAAAATTCCGTAACTAAATAACCTAACACTCTGACCGGCGGCAAAAATGGCTATGCAAAAATAGCTTTACCGCGGCAGTCCCCGAGTGCCACACGTCTTTTTTATTTTCTTCTGTTGGCACTTTGGTTAACTAATCTTGGAGTTTTCTTGGTCGAAGCGAATGACGGCTCACGAGTAGTAGTTAAAATAAAAAAATCGCCGAAAAAAACTGAACAGCAAAAAATAATAAACCATTGGTATTTAACGCTAATAACTAAGTTCTTAAACGATATAAGTATCTATCATACATAGTATCTAGTTTTGAGTCGTCTGTGTATGCTGGTTCGAGGAACTATACTACTCCTTACTAAATGAAAAATATGGATGCATGGAAAGAGCCTCCTCGTGGCGCACACCGGTAACAGCTAGTCATGGTAAAGCAGTGTCTAGTCTGGCTAATCTTTCCAACACGATGCTACAACAAAATACAGTTGTAGCATCGACACGATAAGAAGAAGAATGAAAAATAACTTACTCTATAAGTATGAAACATATTGTCATCAGGTATCTCATTGCCAAATCTGCATTTTCGATCATTTATAGTTTCATCAAAAATAGCAAGTTCATTTTCAATTTCCACAACAGAAAATATAATTTCAAAATTATTTGTATTATGTAATCGAAGTTGAAATTTAAATTTTTCACTCAAGCTGTTTGTGGCCAACTCTTCATTACTGTGAAGTGATACCTGAAAGATATATACTTGGCTGAAAAATACTAATTTGGTAAGATGTCACAGTTACTATCAACGGTCATACTATATCTAGACTAGATCCATGAAATGAAATGATGAAATGATATTTATTGTTTCGTAGAAACTAGGTTCAATTACATTGGTCTTAATTTATTCTTCATATCTCTAGTCCAACCTTAGGCTTACAAACGTCATGCATAATAGTAATAATGAATTGAAAGAATTTAATATATAATTCACACACATGATTTTATGTCATAGACATAAAGAATGGACTAATTACACGCTCTCTATAGAGTAAACACGAGTGGCAAAGCATGAAAGAGACTAAACAATCGTGCTGTCAATAGTTGTCTTTTTCTACATAGACTTCCACACTTGCTGAAAGGAGACAAGTATTGGCCGTTCATGTCAATTGAGGCTATTGCACCGTCCATTCTTTATGGCTATGTTTTATTTAGAAGATCATTGCTAGTCCTGTTTTTATTTTTCAGATCATAATTAAATCCTTAGAAGAAAGAATCTTACTTCTTTTTTTATTCTTTTAAGAACTTACTTCAGAATCTGACAGTAAATGAAAAGTCAACAGTCCTGGTCCAGTTGTTCTATTTACAGCAAAAAGTGGTTTTTTCGTGAATTCCCTGAAATTAACAAATCTAGTTTCATCTGAAAATCTGACCAATAACCGCGCTGAATTAATCCAGTTTAAAACAAGCGAATCAATTTTAATGACAGGATCAATGGGCTGATTTCAGAAAAACTGACAGAGAGCTGTCAAAAGATTAGGTGCTGGCTGTCGAGAAATTTACCAGCCCAAAATGTTCAACTCCATCCAGTTTTCTACCAAAATTCTATACACACATGAAAAGTTAATTAGCTATTCCCAAGTTTCCCAACCCATCACTACCACGTTGATCTTATCGATAAATCTATTTCAAAACAGTTTTTATCTTATCAAGCATTGCTATTTGGTTCAGTAGGTACATACACGTTCTGCATTGCGTTGAAAGTGAAACAGGGCCCGCGCTCCGAGTCTGCTATACCAAACATTTTGCAGCAAGAGAATCCTATTCCGTTATAGGCGCAATCTGATAATATCTCTTCGCAACTCTTGTGAACCTTTAAAAGTATAAACATTCAAGTTATGTTAAGATTGTTTGTGTGATGATCAATTTTTTCGTGATCGTCATTAAAAAATTTAAGGCAGTGAAAGTGATACTTAACAATGAAGATGAATAAATATCGAGAAACTTATAAACTAGTAAAACAAAATGCAAAACAAGTCCACGACTTCATTTTTGAATACACGAGCAAGCAATATTGAAAAATGATTGCTATTGATAAACTGATTATC
Organism: Ecliptopera silaceata; assembly: GCA_932527185.1. Taxonomy (NCBI): domain Eukaryota; kingdom Metazoa; phylum Arthropoda; class Insecta; order Lepidoptera; family Geometridae; genus Ecliptopera; species Ecliptopera silaceata. The sequence goes on along the minus strand of OW052193.1, from coordinate 3,977,685 downwards.
ATTATTGAATCAGCAATTTGGAAGCCCATGACGTGACGTGATCAAAATGAATGTCTGCGTAAGTATTATTTTAAAATACCAACATTTTCTATAATGTCTCTCCAGGGTACATCGCAGGGTACTAACACCCCGCAAGGGGAACATAGATCCCGGGAACAACTTCCTCGACCAAACAGTAGCTCTGTCAGGTACCTCTGATGGGTGTACGACAGGGGTTTTAGTAGATCCGCTATAAACAGTTTTAGTTTAGTTTTTTATCTAGTTTAGGAAGAGTAATAGTCATATTCATTGGTTTCAATATCCGATCTGTTTTAGCTGCCTGTTCGCGTGGAACTGGCACTTAGAATCACAAATTCTTTGAGATTTTACAAAATCTTCCTAAACTCAGTCAGATATTCAGATTTGTTAAAAGCAATAGATATTTTGCTACGGTTTATGTTCTCTTAGTAAATAAAGAAGGTAAATCAGAATAAAAACTACTGAAATCTATGGCTGGAATCTCGATTCAGAGTTGAGCAAAGTTTATGTATAGGCGACAAAGAAATTGGTTTACCACTTTTGATGACATCTCCCAGTAACATAATTATTCGCTAAGGATTACAGATTGACAGATTCTGACGTAGCAGTTATTAATCTGTCAAGCGAAAATAGCCCTTGATGTTTTGTACGTGCAAATGATATTCAGCCTTAGAGTGGTAAACCAATTTCTTTGTCGCCTATACAAGCCAATAATAATGTTTTTATTTATTTATAGTCAAATTTTTCTTAGTTAGATTGCAAACCAAAATATAACTAAGTGGCAACATGTACTTTGCGTCAATGGAACACCTCAGGGTTGTATACTAGACCCCAATTTATTTCTAAAGCTTACCTAAACTTATTCGCTAATACCAAATACGTACGATATAGCTCAGTGAATCTTCTTTGTACGAATTTAGTGTTAGTTTGTTCGCAAACTGTAACAGCAGGAAAGGTAGTAGTCCATTCTAAATATCTCGTGTCTGGAGCGAAGTAGATCTTTCCATCTTCTTGTACGACTGGAATCAGGAGTAGGTAGAGACAGGCTACAGATGCCGTCAGCATGATGATCCAGAACAATCTACGGGTAGGTATTATGTACTTACCTACAGTGTCTCATTCAATAGTAAAATTTGTTTTTGCGCACACAATGCTGCAACGATAACTCGGTCAGTAGGTTTATTTTATTCAAACGATGCACTATAGTAGGTTAACTTTGAATCATCTTTTGAAAAGCTAATCACTGCTTAAAGTCGTATCATCTCATTAGTTAGTAGATAATGAGAGTTAAGCGTAGTTGTACAAAATTGATTCTAACTAAGACCTTCTAATGACATCTTTTACATATTTTCAATGGATTTTAATGAAACTTTACAATAATATTGCTTGTACATCAGTGTGAATTATCAAATATAATCTTAATAAAACAAAGTCGCGGATATTAGCTAGTGTCCTTTAAATCACTAGAAATCCAAGCACCTAGGTCTATATATAATTCCTAATTAGGTAAGTACTTATGTAAATATTACCTTGCCAAAAAAATAACATTTCCTCCAAACAAATGGTTAAGTCCGTGGAGACCGCTGTTTTGTCCGAAAAATACTAATCTTTTCTTAAAATTACTTCCTAATTTAGCACAGCCTTTCATACACCTAGTTTGTATCACCATTTTATTTACAATAAATTATACGTTTCGAAATGAAACTCAATAATTAATTGTGTTGGCAAAATAATGAATTTTTAATAAAATATTTCCATATCACCTAATAACTCTAAAAGCATGTAATGATAGGTTGTCAAGGGAGTAATCAAACAATGTAGGTATTATGGCATTATTTATTTATAAGCGTAATAAATCACATTATATAAATTAAAAACACAGCACGACATTTTAAACCGATATAAAATTTTATCACACTAAACATATTTTGATTTCATTTTCTTTAGTCACAAAATAATGTATTTTTTTTTATCAAAAACAACTTTTAACAAAAACATCGAAATGGTAACAAAACAAATAAATCTTTAAAATATATGGAATATAATTCAAAACAGGTAATCCCTAATCGTAAGTGTAGACAATTTTTTTAATTGTTTATTATTTACGGTCTATCTTATAAAAAGTTAGCGCAGACTTGATGTCTTGATTACCATACGTAATGGTGTCAACGCTAACTTTTTATAAGATAGGTTTCATAGTATAGTCTTTTATCTCTCTTATAACATACAGGAACTACAAAACACTGTATTTTTTATTTATCACAGTTGAAATACATTTGGCAAATTCTTAGCAATCTATACATATATTTATAATGTATATTATACATACAAAAATGTCTTATAGACTGTATTGTTCACATAATTTATTAGATGTTTAAATTTTAGTTGACAAGCGTCAAGCCTGAGTTGATAGTAGCTCGGACTTTCATGCTGTGGGTCGTGGGTTCGATTCCCACCCAGAGCAAATGTTTGTGTGATGAACATTGAAATATTTGTTCTGTGTCTAGGTGTAACTATGTATTATATGCATGTATATAGAAAAAAAACATCTATACAAGTAAATTGTCAGCAGTCTAGCTCCCAACCGAAGCTTGTACAGCTTTGCTTAGTTTGGGACTAGAAATGTCTGTGATTATTTATAATTTTAAATTAGGTATATTATCCCAAAAGTAACGGAATTTGATTAACCTTACCGAAATGTGACGGACAATTTAGACGTTTATTTTGAGTTTGATATTCTCTGATATAATCTATTCAGAAAAATCAAATATTTTGAAAAGCATTACCATTGATTCTACAATAGCTATCAAAATGATTTCAAAACCGATTTCCAAAAGATTTGTCCAATTTTCCAAATGATGCTGCCAATACCTATATAAAATAATTATTCGTCAGATAAAATAAACTTAATTTAAATACCGTTATAAGACATTTTTGTTAAATATAATATGCTTAAATGTAAATAAGAGCGAGTTATAGTTCCTGTAAATTTTATATACACTTACGCAGTTATATACAGTTCGAGTTAAACGCTAGCCCCCTAACTTCCTAACGGTCTATCTTATAAAAAGTTAGCTCAGACTTGATGTCTTGCTTACCATACGTAATGATGACATAAAGTCAACGCTAACTTTTTATAAGATAGGGGGTAGAAATATGAACATATTTCAAAATATATATAGCCAGAAATCTTTGTGATGATTTAAATAATGGTTAATATAAAAATTTTATGTACCTGTACATTTAATTCTCGCAGCAAATATATATTGAAAACTAAATACTTTTTTTATATAGGTTTTGAGCCAGATATATTTTGTCAAGTTTACAATACTATCCTATATCGTCCCACTGCTAGGCAAATATATATAAAACTTAAACTATTAAATAAAATTCTTAATAAAAGATCTATACTTACATAATGTTTATAAATTAAAAATGATATACATTGGTTATATTTTAAACTATAAGGTATAAAAATAGAGTATATAATTAAAAAATATATCGTAAGTGATTAAAAATGTTTGATTGAATAAAAAAAAGCATTGTAAATAAAAATGTTTCGATTAAATATAATAAAAATGATGACAAATTAGAATAGAATAATACTAAGTTCAAAAAAATCTATCCGATAGAATTTTTTAATTTAGTATAGAAGCTTTGCGTAGTAGTTTCAACTGACCTTTCTTGAAATACAGGGTCTGCGTAGTCATCAGTCCGGTCTGTGACAGGCCGACGTGGGGCGGTCGGAAGGTCTTCGAGAAGATCAAGTATAACAGGCTTTTTATCCGTGGGTAATACTAGAAAGAAATGATTTTGTTAGTAATAGCCGAAGAAATGAAGAGACCGTCCAGCAGTAAGAAATAGAAAAAGAAAATAATTTTTATTGTATACCAATGAAAGAAAACAAAAAGAAAAGAAAGGAAAGAAACCCAATAGAAACACAATTAAACATAAGTGGTACAATGGGCGGTCTTATATATATTTTGTTAATACCTAATAGCCGAAGAAAAGAAGAGACCGCCCAGCAATAAGAAATAGAAAAATAAAATATCTTTATGGTACACTAATGAAAGAAACACAATTAAAAATAAGTGGTACAATGGGCGTCCTTATCGATATAAACGATCTCTTCCAGACAACTTTTGGATGGACAGAAACATTACATAAGATTTGATATCTAAAAAAAACGATCATAGGTATTTTTGGTCAAGCAAAAGAAAGCTTGGGGGAATCGGCGTTGTATGTTCTTCGGTCTATCTTATAAAAAGTTAGCGTAGACTTGAAGTACTAATTACCATACGTAATGATGACTTAAAGTCAACGCTAACTTTTTATAAGATAGGGGACTAGAGTTTCAATGATTTTGTAGTTCAAGTAAGACTGACAGTTAGCTAGACTTTCATATCTATGTTTACAAAGTTTATGTCAGCTAGAAATATATTGTATGTAAAAAAAAAAAGAAGGTACATACTTAGTTAAGTATAAACAAGGAAAAAGATATCTCTATAAACGTGACATTCGTCAAAACACATGAACTTAGTGATAACGCCCTTATGTACCGGAAATAATAATGACAAACGATTTCAATTTTATCTTTGACAACACTAAGCGGAAATATCTGTAATCAAGTACTCGCAGTTACTGATCGACTGATGCGCACTGATTTTTTTTCATAAATAATAATAAGTTGAATGGTGAGTTTGAGAAGCAAAAGAAAGAGAGAAATGGAGGATTTTGGAGGAGACCTTTGCCCAGCAAAGGGACGAAATAGGTTGAAAAATAATAATAATAATAAGTTAAGTGTAAAAGCAACAAATACTTTGTAAACAAAAAAATATGTAGTTTTAATTTTAGACACACCTTTTTTAAATCATTTTATCCATAATATGTCTTTAAAACGCATTATTATGTATGCCATATTATTGAATAAATAAACAAAAACATATTTTTTTTCATAGTTTTCTCAAGCTCCCATAAAGTGAAATAAACTTACAGCAAAAAGGGGCCGTAACAGAAGTGATTAAGATGTAATTTCCCCTGGCCTTTTCAGCAGGTTTGCTTCCAATAGCTCGTATGCCCATTTCAGCGCAAGGATGTTTTGCATCACAAGGTCCTTTCAAACTGGTGTTCACACTGAAAACAAACGAATAAATCCTTAAAAATAGAGGTCTACGGGAAGATCTACGTAGGGTCTACGAAAGGTCTACGGAGGGTCTACGATAGTCAACTATACGAAGGTCTAAATAGAAATTATATAAATCGAGGGCGTCGTGCAAGAAATGCTTAACTAACAAAATCAAAATCGCGAGTAAACGTCGTTTTAGTGTTTTTTTTCGACTAAATTTACTATATTTTTTTGTGTATGCAAAATTGTACTGTCGGTTTTTTTATATGTTATAAATAATTTTTCTGGCTATCTTTTCATTTAAAAATTGTCATCCTAACTTCTTTGATTTATTTAAAAAAAAATCATAAACAATTATTCATTTTTGCCTCGCCCGACTTTTGCCATCAATCGAAATTTTGATGTAGTTATGAACTTTTTGTGTTAGTTATTCATTTTATCCACACCTAAAACTTATGATTCGGTTCAATTTACACATGCTTAAGCGCCATTATAATTTTTTTTTCTCTTTAATTTCTTGTATTGTATAAGTTATCGCTTTTATAATTGGGATTCTTAAATACAAAAAAAGGGTAAAATATCATTATAAATCAAAATTAATTATGTTCCGAAGGTATAAATTCTACCGAAATTCAGATCAAGTATTTACTAGGCTTGCCTAGTTTACCTGGGCGATATTTAGACCAATTAAAATAAAAAATCTGTGAAGTATGGAATAGTAAAGAGATGTATTTATGAGTTCTGATAGGGAAAGTTCAAAAATTCTGTGTGGCATGCCTAAGACATATTAAAACTTAAGTCTTTGCAATGTTTTTTAATAAGAAGGTTGCACAGATGATTGTTGCATGAATTTAAGTTCTAGGATTAACAGAAGAAAGAATGTTAATGCTAAAAAAATGTCGTGTTGCTGACACTTACAATTTTCAACTGTGCAAATATAAATTACATTCTTTGAGCATGCAACCAGCAAAGAAGATTGATTACACCTTGTAGTACACTTTGTAGTTGATGGCAATAAATACTATGGTCAATCTCAAGCTAAATTTTCCAATTTGAATTAAATTGGTCTCATGGTTGACCATAATTTCATGCTCTTACAATACCACCAACAGAGATCGATGGAGACGCAATTTTAGAGCCACTATGACCATGTATTCTTCGTAGTCATGACCTACAACAACTCCATCATCAAATACGTGGTAGTAGCGGCTCTACCAGTTAATTTCTATTGGTCTATGTTTGTGTTAGAACATTAGATCAGTTTGTGTTTTCTTCTCTTTCCCTTTATTCTGCCTTGCACTGTCATTGAGCCTGTTTTGGTGATCACATGCTCAGAGAGCTTGAAGAACCAATTAGAAAAGACTCATTGATAGGTATGGTATGCAGTCCAGAGAATATTGAACACATCTTTTGTGAGTCGTTTTTTTCTCTCTTTTAGCTTCTTAACATTAAGACTCAGCAACAGTAAAAAAAGAAGGAAAAGACCAGACTGCACTATATTTTTAACCATAAACTTTGTTCCATTGCACGGTAGTGATGTAAGGCATTATTTTTGTACCATTTATCCGATTTTCATAGAATTTGATATGATATGATGATGATTTTATCCTAATAACAGACTCTATTAAGCATATTACCATAAGCTTTACAGGTAAGATTATGAAATTAATGAGCAGAAGAGAAGTAATGCAAAGATTTCAACTATAATAACAAAATGTATTAAGTATAGCATTTCATTGAATTTTAGTTGACGTGGTCACTCAAATGGATTAAATTAATAAATAATAATAATAAATAATGGTGGACAATCCACACAACATCATCTCGCCCCAAGCTAAGCAGAGCTTGTGTTATGGGTACTAGAAGACTGACATACTTAATACAATACATTACATAGATAGATATTTTTTTGATTATACATATAAAATACCCAGAACACCCGGAATAAATATTTGCAGATCGTACAAACATTTATCCCAAGGCGGGAATCGAACCCGCAACCTTCCGCGTCGCAGAAGGACCATCGCCCGCCGCGCTACATCGGTCGTTAAATTGCAAGTATAATTAGGAAAAAAACTATTTGTTCATTTTTGCTGCAATTACTTTTATCACATTCTCAAATTTTGTGTCGAAGCAAAACTGACTAAGATACTTTATTCATTTTAGTTAGCAGTATTGCGTTTTGAAGGAGAAGTTAGTAAGTTTTGCATCAGTTATTCATTTCTGCCTCTTTTAAATTTTAAGATAAACGTCTTAAGCATTTTAGACACTGGCACAGTTTTTTTTTAATATTTTCGTAACGAATCACAGTATTCAGACGTAGGTAAGACCAAAAGACGCATCGCAAATTAGACTTTATAAAAATGCAATAAAGTCGATTTGACAAAATGTGTTAGTTAAGCATTTCTTGCACGACGCCGACGAAATATTTTTATGTTATAAAAAACAATTAAAAATCACATCATCATCGGTCTTTTTTTCATCGAATATAAGAACTAGCATATTTAGTAAATTTCATAATCATATGTGCAACTGTGAATCTGTTTATGAATTAAATAATTGTTTGATATAATAAATAAATAATTTTTTTTATCGTTCTAGTTATTCAACAATTAATTTTTTTTTATGTTAAGTATATAATTTTTTTTTACTATTCATAAATAAACATGTGTATATTGACAGTTACATACCCATTGTATGATAAGTCCCATTTGTGAGCCAGGAAGGCACATTTACTGTTTAGCAATGATGCTGTAAATAACTCGTACGCGCGCCCGTGACTGCAAACTGACTGTTGTACTTCTAAAACAATAATTATTATATCGCACCAATATCACTTAGATTTATAAACTTCAGAGACAGAGAAAAAATGAAGCAATTTTGAATAAATTTTGCTAAAAGAAGATTTTTATTACAAACAAACTTACGACTATTACAGAAACAGTTGAGCTATCTACAGACCGTTGCAAACAATCTATAGATAGTTCAACTGGTCCAAGTCAGTATCAATCGGAAACGTATCCAAGATACTGGCTGCATTGCCGTAAAGTTATATAAATACTTACTAGTAAAAATATAAACACAAACAAACTTACGACTATACAGTATTTACAAAATGTACATTGTCATATAAAATACATAAGAAACAGTTGAGCTATCTACAGAGCCCTTAGTCCGAAGACGCATTTTAAAACTCCCTACTCTCGAGCCGACAGTCGTCTCTCGGATCTCTCTCTCTACTTCTTACAAACATTATAAGGACATCCGAAGACGACTCTCGGCTCGAGAGTAGGGAGTTCTAAAATGCACCTTCAGACTACGGGCTCAGACCGTTGCAAATAATAATAATAATAATTAATACTTACTTGTAGATGATATAAAACGCGACCAGAATGAACCGTTTTTGGACTCGCAAGGCTGCCTTAAACCACCGTTAGGGTAGAAATCAGCATGTCCTAAATAACGAAAATAATTACATTATTTACAACATTAATTATATTCTTTGCAAAAATTAACATAACATTATGTGGTAGCGACATCTAGTTGTGAAATTGGAACGAAGTATTAACTTCTCAATTCTAGTCAAAATTTAAAGAAATTTATGTGGTATCTTATAAACAGAAAATAATCATCAAAATAACTCAATGTCTAATGAGTTTTTTCAGTAAGTGATTTATATGCTATAAATACATAATTACTTATATCCATGTATGAAAATCTATCACAAAAAATGTATAAGTATTCTATCAGCAATCTAGTTCCCATAGAAGCTTTACTTAGGTACTTTGGGACTAGAGTGTGATTAGTGAAATGACCGTGTTTTTTTTTTAAATTATAATTACCCATAGGTTCATGCATCCCAAAGCCAATCCGTCCAATTCCGTTTGTGTGAATGATGTCAACAAAATCAGCATCTGACGGATCCAATCTTTCTTCGTCAGTGGAGTTTGAGAAACAAGGCCGGGCGGGATCCAAACCTACGACATTTAATTATAAACTGAGAACTAGTATAGGTATAAAAAAGTAGCGTTACTATGTATTTATACTTTATTTACAAACTTACGACTATTAGTACTTACAAAATGTACATAGGTATATATAAAATACATAAAAAATAGTTGAGCTATCTATAGATCGTTTGCAACGGTCTGTAGATAGCTCAACTGATCCAAACCAGTACCAAAAATCAGTGTGTACATATTTATTTACAAAAAAATATCAATACGTATTCTATCAGACTAGAAGAGACTGAAGACTGAAGAGTTTGAAGAAAGAAAGTTCTTAGAAGAGAGACGAAAGACTGAAGAGTTCTTACCAGTAATCCGAGCAACTTTTCCCAAAAGGTTTGATGCGTACGATGAGATATGAGCCCCAAGACTGTGTCCCACAAAATGGAAGTCCTTGATTTTAGCACCTGTTTCATTCATCAACTGTCGGAAGAACCTGAAAGAATTCTATCGTTAGATACTCTTCCTCCTCCTCGTGCTTCGTGCTCCTCAATGCTGACCCGGTCCATGGATCACCTTACGGCCAAATCCTTTCGTAGATAGGAATTGTGAAAGAAGTAAACAAAAGTTCAATAAGTATTTGGACATAACACGTGATCTAGTCTCAAACTCAGCAGGCTTTGTATGTAGGTATGATAGTCATATTTAATCGTGATCGGGCCTTTGAATAATTCTATTTTTTGCAAAAATTTACAAAACAAACTTTTAGTTCCAATTCCACAACTAGGTGTCACTGCACCATCTTTTCGACTCCTAGATCGCGCTATCAAAGCATTTTGCGTGTCACGATCGAACTTATAAGAATTAAAATGAGAAATACACAAAATTTAGTGATACGATCTTCATGAAATTGTTATGGGACCACTTTTAAAGTATTCCTACCAATTCAAAAAAATAATTATGAAAATCGGTTCATAATTGACGGAGAAATCGCGTTAGGTACATAAAAAACATCCTTTTTCTTTCGGTTAAAATGAGAAACTTACCGATTAACCTCAGATCCGACTGTTCTTGTATTCGCAACTGCTCGCCAATAGTTCCAGGTGTTGCCGCCATCGCTCCAATCTACAGCAATCACGTTCACATCACCCTGGAAACCAACTCATCATCAGAACAGCCTTGAGATAAATAAAAAGATATTTCGAACTTTTGTTATAACCACTATCATGACTCTATTTTATTTAAAATTTTATTTCATTTCATTTCATTTATTCAATAACAATTAATTTAAATCGTATTTGAAATTATTACATTAATAAAACAACACAAAACATAAAGCAAAAACATAATTATAAAATAGCAATAAAATGTCACATAAATTAATTAAAATATCAAATGTCACAGGAATAATCAAAACTTATGAATTCATTCACCGTGTAAAAGCATCCTTTTTAAAAACAACCACAAATCATAGTAATGGGGTGTATTACTGGGGGTGACCATAATTCAATGTAACAATCGTAAACGTATCGAAACCGCCCTCAGTTTTAAAGCAAAAACTCCGGTAGTGATTCAATATAATAAGTATAAAATAAAAATATTCCAAACATAATTTTGAATCCATGGGATCCCGAACCATAGTACCTAAACTAGTATCTGCTTCGGGAACCAGTGGTTTCTTACAAAAGGCCTCAGTTTATAGTATTTTTTATTGTGGATGTAGTAAACTTACCCATTTAAGAAATGCGTTTGTCATATCATTGATCCAAGTCACGTTGCTGTCACTTAGGTACCCGTGGACTATCATGACAGTCTTTCTTTTAGGTCTAAAATCTACCCAGTCTAGACCAAACTGTTCACCTGGATAAACCTAGAAATAATTACATATTATGTAATCAATAATATTTATATTATATATGCATAAAAAACTAATTGTAAATCGACTGGCTGGTGACCCCGACATCGTCAGTGAATTTACTTGATCTTATCGTTTTATTTTGAACAATTCACACAATAACTTTATAAATATATCGCCTATACATCAGACAAATGTATAAGCTATATTATTGTAAAGTTTCATTATAAATTAATCAATTATGGAGTTTTTTTTGTGAAAGAGTAACCAACATCCATCCATACAAACGTTCGCGTTTTTAATATTAGTAGGATAAGCTGATATTATACAACTCCTTGATTTGAATTTAAATTCGAATACAAAAGATTTTTTAATTTTGAATTAATTTTGAAGTTACGTAGGTATTATCATAATAAAAAAACTCTTGTAAACGGGTCAGATTTACGGTCTATCTTATAGCAAGTTAACGTAGACTTGAAGTATTGATTACCATACGTAATGATGACATAAAGTCAACGCTAACTTTTTATAAGGTTAGACAATTGTCATTACCTGAACTCTTTCAGGCTTTTTCCTTGATGAGAAGTAGAAATGGGTGTTGATGGCTGCAGTGTTGTCTGGCTTCATGTTTAGTGCTTTCAATACGGTACGGGAAAAGTATCCTAGACCTGAGCAACTAATCGATTCTGCAACCGGCACTCCCGACTGTTTTATCTAGGGAATAACATTTTTTATAAGGATTAATATACCTATATAAATGACAGGCGTCACAGCTCAGTTGATAGTAGCTCTGCCTTCCATGCCTCAATGATCGTGGGTTTGATTCCCACCCAGAGCAAATGTTTGTGTGATGAATATAAATAATTGTTGTGTTTGGGTGTTACTATGTGTTCTATGTATGTATTTACAAAAAAAATGTATATAAGTATACTATCAGCAGTCTAGTTCCCATAGTACAAGCTTTCCGCTTAGTTTGGGACTAGAGTGTGATGTGTGAATTTTCCGTGAATATTTATTTACATAAATATTTATTGATAAATAATTAAAAATTCACGGACATTTCACACATCACACTCTAGTCCCAAACTTGTACTATGGGAACTAGATTGCTGATACATTTTTTTGTAAATACACACGAGTTCATGACATAGGCAGACAATGGAGTCTCAGTAACAGGGTATAGTACCGTTATACTTCTTGGGTACGCAACCCTAAAAACAAAAAAATACATGCTTGCATATTTAAAAGAAGTCCGTTTACTCACTGGTTCCATATCAGCTGTATCCGATTTGGTTGTGGAGCGACGAGTCATAGTGGAGCCGGACCGGCTATCGTTCATGACCAGGAAATCGCGAAGGTCTTCCAGGCTTATATCGTTATCCACTTTATACATGTAAATAAAGTATTTATTTAATCAAAGAAACTTACATATAAACTAATATGACATATTTTGTAAATAAAGCATTTATTTAATCAAAAAAAAATTACATCTGAACTAATAAATATTATAGAGGTGAAGTTGTAGAGATCTCTGGATTTACTAAGCAGGGTTTTAAACACAGCCGCATCACGTGACCACAGCATGTTTCGGTCTTTTTATACGTTTCGAAACAGCAAAAAAACTTTCTTGATGGATTCAAATGATTTAAAAAGCGTAATGCTCAGAATGATATAGAACATACGCTCCCAAATGTTCATTTTTGGCTATTGTGGTCCAAACAGTTATGTATTAGACTGCATTATGAGAGTATAACCTTAAGCATGTATCAAGATCCCACTAAGATAGTATTTTTTCTTAAAAACGTAAAAAATAATATTAATCGTAAGTATGCCTTCATTATAAGTAAGTAGGTATTATACGTAATAAAGTCGTATTTTATTTGTTATAGAGTTGTACTCAAATCGAGTGTAAAGTTGTTGAGAATTATTGACACGCAAGAAGAAGAAGAAGTTGCATATTTTTTAAATTAAAAAAAATCTCACTATTTTGATAAGGGGCCTATTGATTATGTAATTTGTTCGATTTATTGATCATCTAATTTGATGAATTAACCTCAAAATGAATAATTAAGTAGAGTAGGTAATTAGATTAATTGTCATTTTAAACTTGACCTGGTTATTATATAAATTTACCTGTCTTGTGATTTACTTAGTAAAATTACCGACAACCATTGAAATAATATGATGTATAGGTACATAGATATATTTATTTTCTATAACATTTGCGACATGTCCGGCTTTTCAAGAGTAGCCTGTATAAAAATCTATAATTTACAAAGTTTATGTTCATAGGTAAAGATAGCTATATCTTGAAAGAATTTATAAAATAAGTCGAACAGTTTTTGAGTTTCATCAGCAATCTACTTAGTTCTCATATAGTAGGTACAAGCTTTGCTTAGAGTAGGTACTTATGATGTGCGAATTGTCCGTGAATATTTTTATTTTGTTCATTCACGATGTAAAGTTAAAAAGGGTGTAACTTTCAGGCTTCATTGTCCTTGCTCTAATTTCACTTGACAGTTTCCAAGACAACGGTCAAACAATGCTGACCTCGGCCAACCAACTTGGTCTTCGAACTAATGTCAGAAGGCAGTCGACATCGTACGGGAATAAAGTGTTGTCTGTCTTTGAAAAACGTCAACTTTTAACAGATAAATTAATCTGTTCAGTATCTGAGTGCAACCATGTATTTTATGTATGTACTTATTAACAAAAAAAATCTAGCAAACTTGGTTTGGGACTAGAGTATGATACGTGAAATGTGTTTTATTATTTTTATTTATATTAATAGCAGCATGATGTGTTAAATGTTTATTAGTACTAAGTATCTTATTATTTATTTATCTTGCACGTTATAGAAGAATAGAAGGATTGAATTTATTGTTCGCTTTAATTTCATGATGATTTTCAGTTTGCGTGTGCGAATAAGCCTCTAAAAATCGCGAAAAATTTGTTCAACCTTCGGCATTTGAATAAAATCCTCGGTCATTGTATTGCAGATTTTTTTTGTTAATTGATTTGGTATAACAATGAAATAGCCTATCTGATTAATCTAAGCCTATTAAGATTTGTGAACGAAAGTTTTTAGTTTTACAAAATGTAAGGCACGAGTGAATAGGTGTCTCATAGATCGTCCTGCCCCATCGTCGGCCACAACATCACTTTCCATCAGCTGAGTTTGTGATCAAAGGACGACCTAAGTATTCTTTGTAAAAAAGAAAAAAACTAAACTTACATTCGTCAGGAGTCAACCATCGCCGTGGATTCCCACTAACACAGATTATCAGAATACCACTGAATATAATCGCAATGTTTTTAAATGACTCCATTTTATTTATTTTGTCCCCACAGTAATAACTGTTATGGGAAACGTTAGCGACCGTTACTCGACTACGTTTGATATCCTTTTGCAATTACAAACGCTTTTATACATCAATAATAGGTAAATATATTTAGCTTTAGGTATAAGATGCAGGGTATGCACGCTACGTCATACTAAGCTTCATAGGCAGTTTTGCTATTCACTGTATTTATTTTATCCTTTGTTTATTCGGCACGTCATCAAAATACCGACACACATCAAAGTATCTAAGTATGCCAATTATTCTTCTACTTGCAAATTATTGCGTAGTTAGCTTAAGTTTGAATTAATGACGTTTAATTTGACGTAGCTCTATAAAACTAATTGTCACAAGTGGTACTAGGTATCTACTAAAGATTTTTTTAAAGTGTTTATTCACGTCTACTTTAATACCTGACCTACCCTACTTTTTTTCGACGTGTACACATAGTAATATGATACATGACTATACCTAGCAAAAATGTTGTTCGTACTTACGTTATTTTATGTACCTACTTAGGAAATACAGTAATAGGTGACTTATAAATATATATTTGTAACCGGACATTCATTCAAACACTCTTTATTTGCATTTTTTATGCTTCAGATTGTTCAATATTCTGAGATTAGTGCATAGGTGCGGTCCATGATTCGAATTTCTAACGTACAAACCAAGTAAGTATTTAGGTATAAAATATTACTGTTACTGTTGTATGTAGTAGATAAATAAATAAATAATGTAGTAGATCTTAAAATTTGAGATGAAGAAACTTAACGCACCTAGTCGTTATCTACCTTAGATTGTTTTTCGTATTTTTTTTCCACTTATATGACAAGACAACCTACCTTAGTAAAACAAGTGTCTTATTTATTTATTTATTATTTATTAAATTTAATACTAAATAACTTAAATCTAGTATTAAATCTAAATCGCAACACATACTATACTATTATTTACAAAACATGAAACATCTTATTCAATTAGCTTGAAAAATTATATATACTTATTTATTTAAAACACTTTTTTACGGTTTTGTACAGATTAAGTTAATTTTTAAAATATTCCCGCATTTTTTGTTTTGTATTTCAGACGTTCGGTTTTCTCTATCTTTCAAGGCACTTATCTCATAGTGAAAGCGAGTGAGAGAATCCTGAACCAATAGGTAAACTGATACGAATTTATTGTGCTACCAGCCAGAAAAAAAAACACTGCTTGGAAGTTTTGAAACAGAAAGCTACTAAATCCGGGTAGGTTTTAGTAGCTTTCTGTATCAAAACTGTACTCAAAAAAGACACAAAGTGTGGTAACACAAGTCAAGCTACAGTTTGGATACGAAAATATGTATGTTTTTGAGGTAATTTTTAAGTCTGAATTCAAAGGTTTTTGTTAGTAAATAAACGTACCTATTATTTACTAACAAAAACCTTTGAATTCAGACTTAAAAATTACCATTGATACAATATTGTTTTTTTTTATTCGCCAAATGGTATAATTTTTATTTTGCTATGGCAGCATTACTAAATAAGAAGCCCTGTGATTGGCGGATCAAAAACCGTTCAAATGCAAACAGCCTTCAACAAAGTTCAAATCAAACGTATGGCCGTTTGTTTGAAATCTCTTTTGTGGAGTTGTAAATTTGTCAACAATCGATTGTACTGAATCTTTTATAATTGTTACATTTTATTTGACTTTAGTTTATTATTTTTAAGATAGTTTAAAATGACGTCAATCAAGGAAGACGAAAAGAAAGAAATCCCGGAGATTATACACGATCCTCAAACAAACAACACCTACCAGAGGTTACGATTCTTTGGAAAGGTAAGTTTTACCGTGCATATTAGACAATACGTAACTAATATCTAGTTCATGTAATCACTCGTCTGTTCGGCGCACCGCATTATGTATAAAACAACCAGATAATATGTTAATTAATGATTTTTAATACCCAGATAATAACCGTTACAAGTTTGTTGCCCTCTTCACATGAATTTAATTACTCAGGCATAGAAAGCAAGCGAACGAACTCTTTGATATACCAAAAACAAACATTGAAATCATTAATTATCACATCTAGCCGCAATTCCTGTAAATTCATGCACAAACTTTGAGAGGCAGGTGCTCTAGTGTCAAGAACACCTGTTACATCTAGCTAAGCATGTGGCATCACATCTTAGTTATTTTCATCTGTAGATAAATTATATTCATGAAAAGTCTTTTTGCCACACCTCAATATGTGACTGCCATGTGAAAAGTATATGAAATAAATTCTAAGTATTAATTAGATCATAATTCTAGGGTGGCTTTGCAAAATGCTACGAGATACAGTCCATATCAACAAACAAGATATACGCCGGCAAAATAGTCTCCAAGAAACTTATGGTGAAGTCGAGTCAGAAGGAGAAAATGGCTCAGGAGATTTCCATCCACCGATCCCTTGAACACAACCATATCGTCAGCTTTCAGAGTTTCTTCGAAGACTCAATGAATATCTACATAATTCTTGAGCTGTGCAAACGAAGGGTAAATATTATGACTACTTTTTCTACTTATTTATCTTCTCTACTCCTCAAGACCTAATTTAAAGAACAAATGTGTGATGTGTCACTGGACGCAGTCCACTCATGCCTGCCAAAGAACTGACAAAACTCTCGCTCAATGCCCAAAGGGCAGATCGCAAGAATAGAAGAATATTTACAAAAAAAAAAATCTCTACACATTTACATGTTGCATCTTAAATATTTGTATTATTTTATTAACATTAAGGTCTAACAACAAGAACACAGTAAAATACAATCAAATTGTTTAAATCAAAATTCTGCCCTAACTATACAACAAATAATTAGAATAGGAAATTCAAATAAATCAAATATATTCATTCAATTTGTACATTCATGTGTAATACTTATAATTTAGTGTAGTAACCTTAATTACGAAGATGAAATAATCTTAAGCCTTGTACATCTGCATTAAAACAAAACAATATCTAAACAGCTGGTTCTACAAACCCAAATAATTTAAGAACTATAATATCTCCAGTGTATTTTAAAGGATGTTACAATACAATTTATTATAGGTACTAAGATGCTTAAATGTCCTTGTGTCATAATGTCTATTCATCACATTCGCTAACCACATTTTACCCACAACCTTGCACATTCTTTAATTAAAAACCTAACTCAATTGAACTTCACAATTTAATTTTAATTCTTGGTAAGAAAGATCATAAAAAAAAGACAGGAACCAGGCTGTAGTCTCTTGCCCGTTCTTCTAGGCTCTGGTCTAGTGGAACTGGCACTTAGAATCACTTACCCTCTATCTTATAAAAAGTTACCGTTGATGTTATGTCACCATTACGTATGGTAATCAATACTTCAAGTCTGCGCTAACTTGATGAATGATCTTTGTGATTTTACTGTATAAAAATTAACTTTTTGTTTTTTTATCGTCTTCCTTAGTCCATGATGGAGCTTCACAAACGTAGAAAAGCAATCACGGAACCTGAAACTAGGTTCTACATGCACCAGATTTTACTCGGAGTACAATACCTCCACAGCAAACGCATTATCCATCGAGACTTGAAGTTAGGGAACTTGTTCCTGGATGATGATCTACATGTGAAGATCGGAGACTTTGGTCTGGCTGCTAGGATTGAGTATGAAGGTATGTTAATGACTTTAAAAGTACCTGATTTGAGGCTAGAGGTTTTTTCTATATTTATATTATAATTAAACCAATAATAAATATAATTAAAAGAAAAACCAGTTTAGTTTCATTCCAAACTAACTACAAATACATGTTAAAATTACTTTCTACATTATTATAATTAAGTATCTAAATTAAGTAATGAAGGTAGAACTAATACAAAAATAAGCCATATGATCAAGCTTAAATAATGAAACTATTTTATACAAGTTTCAGATTGAACAAGCCAATTAATTGCCCACATTATGTTACAATTGGTAACATTTTACATGAGTAGTTGTATTGTGTAGGAAAAGTAACAAATTAAAATTCAATCATTATCTAAAAGTTTTTTTTTATTAAATTTACTCCAAAGTGTGATGTTTTATTAAAATAAATGAGACCACCTCAAAAGTATGTTCTACCAAACTAAAAAGAATCATAAAAATCAATCGATTCATACAAATAGCAAAGTAATCATGTATCATACATAAAAAAAAAATATAAGTACATACATTCAAATAGAAAAAATCTCATATGAAGTCTTAAAAAGTAGATTTAATTCTAAAAATATATTTTACAGGAGAAAGAAAACAAACTCTATGCGGTACACCAAACTACATCGCACCAGAGATCCTGACGAAGAAGGGACATTCCTTCGAGGTAGACATCTGGAGTCTGGGTTGCATCATGTATACATTGCTTGTGGGAAAACCACCGTTTGAAACATCAACTCTCAAAGATACCTATAAAAGAATCAAGCAATGTGAATACAGGTAATAATAATCACTTTTTTTTTAAATATTGTATGTATATAGGCAGCATTGGAGAAGACTGGCTTATTTAAAAAAGCCTAAAACCAGCAGTGTATTAGCAAGCTTATTAGATAGATAAAGTTTTCCAAGTCAGTTTTGCAGAAAAAATAATACAAGTTTCCAAATCAACTGTTGAAGTTAGTATATTATAAATAAATTTAAAAAGGATCTGAAATGCCAGTATTTCAAATAAAAGGAAAAATTATAAAATATTAAATTTCAAACACATGGGCATTCACACGCCATAGTACGAAAACTTTGTACTATGGAAACAAACTGTTAAAAATGTTGCGGCGATGAATTGCAATTTGTCTTAATTGAAGCACTATTTCTATGTAACGTATCTAATTTTAATCAAAACCGGCTTTCAGCCGTTACGACATTTGCCGCGAAAATTAACATCATACCTAAAATCTATAACGACTACTTTTTCAAATCTGCACTTATCAATATTTTTTATATGCCGCTTTTTCATCCACAATAATCCTTACTGATTATTTCATATGATTTATTGTCCTGTGAGCTATCCATCATTCTCTCTCTGCGAATATATTCGCTAGGTTTGGCTAGATAGACCATGTCGTTTTAGTGTTGAGAATTGATGGCTGCCAGCTTAATAATTCTCTCTGTCCTAATCTATTCGCTAGGTAGGTCATGTTTTTTATGAGAATTGGCTGCCAACATTATAATGTGTGTTTTGTTGTAAACTAGCGCGGGCGTAAGACTAGCCATGCGCGTATGTTTGGGGGGCTCGTGGAATAGTCTCGGTTCTCGATACGCGCACGCCATAGCTGATGATAACACCAAGAGACAGCGATACAGGTTACGTACCCTCGGCCATCGTGAATGCACACGTTTCTACTCAATCAATGTCAATGTCAAATTAGAAGCATAAATAAATTGCTTATTAAGGAAATCTAAATCTTTCTAGATTACCTGGTTCATAGGTCAATGTCACGTTCAAGATTTTGTGTGTTGATGACTAAACAAAACTGATTATTCAGTTACATACATAATAATGCTGTAGGTATCTTAGTGCGTGCGTTTTCTGCGTATTTTTAAATTAATAATTAAATAATTGATACCTACACAATCACAATAATAACTTTACTCATTAGTCTAATTTTTATATACAAACCCTAAACAAAATCAAGATCATCAATCATCTAACAATATTTATATTATTTTTTATTAAATTCAGTGCTAAACCAGATATCCGTAGGGATAGCTACAGCTTCTGGGGACGACGTTAGTCGAGAGATTTCTTATTATACCTACCTACTTCACAAAAGCTCAATAATTTCTTTACTAAAATGTATTTATGAAAAACGTGTACTTTTACGATAGCTGAGGGTATTCGTTGTATTTGGTGATGGTGTGGGTCACTACACTATATAAGTCTATTGTCTATCATACACGTTGGTTGCACTAATGCATACGCCTGCTTATGTGTACATAAACAGTCATTGTGTTTGTGGCGTGCTATTTCACAATTACGCGGTGGAAATGTTCAATGTCTCATCATATTATCATACCCCAAAATGTGGTTTGTTTCACTCACTTTATCTATGCAAAAAGCAATATATTTTCCCTACCACTTTCTGAGCGTCATGGTCATACTTTACGCATTTATTCCGTCACGTCAAAACCGCTACGCGTCGAAGCATTGTTTTACGTGCAATGTCGCTTATTGCAACATCACACGCAATTCAACAAAGGGCGTGTCTTATTATTTATCTACACATTATAAAGAGGAAAGTGTATTATGTGTTAGTGTATGTTTGTAATGAATAAACTCAAAAACTACTGGCTTTATTTCAAAAGTAAATACCATAAAACAATATTTAATTTTATTGCTAAAAAAGATCAGGGATCCTTACTAAAACTAGTAACGTCCACTATATACCGTCCACACGTGGGACGGGCTGCTAGTTTGATATATTATGGCTAAAGCATTTTATGCCAGACATCCTTGAAAGCAAATCAATAACAATACTGAATAAGTTCAGTAAAATTATATTTGAATTAGGTAATATAGGAGATATGAAAAATAAGGTTAATACCACCATTGTTGTGGATTTTGTTAAGGCGACGGGTAGGGTGAAATTTTTCATAATAAATAAAAATGTCATAAACTTCCAACTTTATTATTAATTCATTGTATCTACACACACGTTACACTTGTAACACGGCATAGTTTTTGCCGCAGTGGTTAAACTCTAGATAGTCAGCGTGGCAACGTCGCATTTTCAACTTCAGTAAGAATGCTGAAAACGACGCAAAACACATAATGAGCCGCGCACAGTTTGGATTGTCAAACTCTTAGGCAGCGCCTTATGACTATTTGCGAGCACACAGCAATCAAACACTTATAGTTCCTAAGGCGCTACTCTTCTTCTTCTTTAAACACCTTAATGTAGATTTTTTTTAACTTGCGTGTAAAAATACCAACCATAAGAATAGCTGTGCTGAGTTTGGTACCAAATAAATCTGCCAAACCCATAAAAAATGGGATCAAAAACCACACGTTTGCAAAAGGTGTTGGTACTTAACTTACATTTTAAAGTAAACTATAACCAAGAGCACATATTTTGTTTCCTACCTGACTAGTTCAATATATGTGTTATAGGAAATAATAAGTTTCACAACTCCACATGCTATGACTTCTTCAGAAAACACTCCCAAAAACACGCATTTGGCTATACCTGTCACCTTAAATTTAAATATAGACCGTCTCATTATCACAAAACCCAGCAAAAATACCTTTTGCCGATTATCTTGTGGAATACCAATTTGTATTTCTGCATTGGCCGTAAATATCCTTGTTCAGGGGAAACATTAAAATTATTTGAAAGCACTATCAGTTTCAAGGGAATTCAAGGGTAGAACCAACCTACCTACTTGTTTATTACCATATTTATTTGTTTTAAACTCGATTTGCCTTACTACCTGATGCCCGCGATTTCGTTTTATTTGAATGAATTTACACAATAACTTTATAAGTGATAACCTATGTTTTATTCTGTATAAACTGCATTATTGTTAAATTTCATTATACTCCATTAAGTAGTCTTTCATTCAAATCTATTTCTAACAGTAACAAACATACATCCATACAAACATTCACGTTAATAATATCAGTGAGATTTATTATCTTTACTCATATTTAGTCCCAATGGGCTATCTTAGGATCCTTAATTTTTTGTATACCTTAATAAATAAATAATGCTGGACAATCTACACATCATCTAAGCCCTAAGCTAAGCAGGGCTTGTGTTATGGGTACTAGAAGACTGACATACTTAATACAATACATTACGATAGATATTTTTTATTATACATATAAAATACCCAGAACACCCAGAATAAATATTTGCAGATCGTACAAACATTTATCCCAAGGCGGGAATCGAACCCGCAACCTTCCGCGTCGCAAGCGAACCTTCGCCCGCCGCGCCACATCGGTCTAGGTATAACATTTTATATTGTTTATAGGATCCCCTCATCGCTCCGTAAGCCAGCAGCTTCTATGATAGTTCTGCAGCTACAGTCAAATCCCGCGCGTCGACCGTCCGTTGACAAATTACTGCAACACGAGTTCTTTTCATCCGGCATAATGCCAACTGCACTACCTCTGTCGTGTCTCACCACCGCGCCGCGAACTGATCAGCTCGAAGGCATCTCGCTGCATCGCCGTCCACTCAACGAGGTCAACTCCAATGGTAAGTGAACTAGGTCAACTCCGGGGGATGCTAGAACAATGCTGCCACCAATCCAGGGTCCTTCTCCGTTACTTTAAGAAGTTGGGCTGGCTGGGGTGAGGTTAGCAGGGGGACAATGCACAATACACCCCATTGCGGGACGTCAGTGCAGATCTTATTCCCCCACTTAGAATTACAATTAGAATTAGGTCAACTCCAACAGTGATATTATAATGATAAATAATTACGGACAATTCACACATCACACTCTAGTTCCAAACTAAGCATAGCTAACTATGCGAACGAGGTTGCTGATACGTTATACTTTTTTTTGTAAATACGTACAGAATACAGATGAAACTGAATTTTTTGAAAATTCGTAATTTTGAAAATAACTTATTTAGATTCTACAGCTCCAGTGTGAATTTGATCCTAGAAAGTCATTTCCAATAGTTAGCGATAAGTTACTTATATTATACTATTGAATAAACTTTTTTCTTACCATTTGGAACACAATATGGGACACTTGGAAATGGTAAGTGAACGTCAGCATTAGGTCAACTCCAAAGGTGTGCGCACACCGATGTAAAGTCTGCAGCACCTGATGACCAGAATTAAACGTCAATTCACGTGACCCTAAAAGACATCAATCATGTGACTGTGGGGCAATCTATGTCACATCTTTGTCCCTTGTTTCCTACCACCTGCACAAGGGATGACCTAGTAACGCCACAGCTAGGATACAAGTAGGAAGGTTCTACTTGAACTTAGTTTAAAATGGTAGCCTAAGTCCAAGTGCAAACTAACTTTGTCGTGTATCATTATAGAGCCTGATCTAACCAGTTAAATATATGAAATTCAATGGTAAAATACTGCATCAAGGTCAAGTACAATAGTAAGACAGTCTTTTGGCGAGTTTCTACCGATTGAAATTTTATAGAAATTTTAATATTGTTACATATTACCATAATTAATTATTATGTACCTAACAAGATACAATTGGTTGTATACGTACACACAGAATAAATAAATCATTATCCAGGAAGTACAGCGTCATCATAATTTTGAAATACGTAATATTTGAAATAAATAGTAAATTAATAACTGGGCGCGTGCCTTCCCTATTCGATTACGCGAAGGAGCGGACCCGACAGGAAAACTATTGTTTTGAAATTTAATATTCAATATTAATAAAGCTATTATACCTGATTAAAATTATACCGGTTTCCCCACTAATTACACATAATAAATATTTGCAAATTCAAGCTGTGTACAGCTTGAGGAAATATTTAAAGGGTTTTACGTGTTGTGGTTTGGTTTTAGATTACTGTTAATACTTGTAAACCCAGTAATGTCTCACACCACACCTGTTTCATAAATACCTTTCTTGTACCGCTGATAACGCCATGACCATGAAATTGATGGCGACTGATAATTTCGACATGTCTTGTATGGCCGAAATAGCTCAGTTGGGAGAGCGTTAGACTGAAGATCTAAAGGTCCCTGGTTCGATCCCTGGTTTCGGCAATCATCTTTTTTTGCAATAAATATTAATAATACCTCTGAAACTAAGGTACATTTATATAACGCTTGTATCTGATACAAATATAAAATAATTTAAATTTTAAAATAATTGTTTTTTTTTTCAATAAAAATTACTAAAATGAACTTTCATAATAATAAGAAATCGTAATCATTAAACAAAGAAATATTTAATTTAAAAAATTATACCGATTTCCACCTGTTATTGAACTATGACGGCTCCGCTAGCATCAGTTTTGATCAAAGTAATACATAAATAGTGATCTAATTATCGACTTTTTCGTTTATCGTCAACAATTCGAGCATTATTTCTGCTTAGACTCCACTCAAAAATGGTAAGAACCAGGCCGTAAGTTTCTTGCCCGTTTTTCTAGGCTCTGATTGCGTGGAACTTGCACCTAGAATCACCTAGTATATGTATATACAACGATTCTAAATGATTCTTAGTACATATTTTACTTAATAAAGAATTTCTGGACTTTGACTTTGACTCTAGATGAGTTTAATTATTGTAGTTTTAAAATTACACTACTGTGAACATATATTAATAAAAAACATTCTGCAGATATGGTGATGGCTATCGACTCGCCAGTGAAACGCGAAGGCATTGCTGCCGAACCGCGATCCGTAGAGCCGACCTCACATCGCCAGAACCTCTTTGCTCTGCGCGACCAGCTTACGTCTCTGCTGAACGGCAAGGTAAGATGCTGATTCAATTTGAAGACAATTGCAATTTTTTTTTAAAAGGATTTCATGCTATACTATCATGTTTTTGTATAAGCACCCTGAAATATCTATTTTATTGTCTTTTAGTATTTCTCGTTATCGCGGCAACAGACATATAGACGGACAGCGGAGTATCTGTAATAGGATCCCGTTTTCCCATTTGATTAGCCTAAAAATAAGGGATTAATTGCAAATAGCATTGAGTATTCAAATGTCGTAAACTTCTCAGAAAACGCGCCATCTTAGTCCTAAATTTAGCAAAACTTGTGCTATGAAAACCAAATTGCTGATTTTTTTAAAACACATAACAAACATCGATATGTATTTATTATAAATACTGTAATAGTAAAGATGTTTACGGGATTTTATCGCGTATTGTTTATTTTCCAGCGTTTCGGCTGAGTGGTAAGGCAATAGCCGCGGTCGCGGGTAAAATAAGGAAATCCCGTATTATTTATCTTTACTCTCTCTTTACTACGACTTCCGATCGTGAAAGTTTAAAAGATTCTATATCACTGTAATAGTCTTATATTTATTATAGTTGTATAATAATCTCAACTGTTTCTTATGTATTTTATATGACAACTAGCTGACCCGTGCCCACTTCGTTGGGCATAATTCGACCGTTTTTTCTCCGATTCGCTTTGCAAAACGGACGTAAAAGCCTTTTTATTTATCAGTTTTGTATATAGCCTATGACACTCAGCAATAATGTGGTTTTCTAATGGTGAAAGAATTTTTAAAATCGGTTCAGTAGATCCCGAGATTACCCTTACAATTTAACAAATAAACAAACAAACAAACTTTACTTCTATAAGTATAGATTTTACCTGCATTATTCCGCTTGACATTTTTCTATTACTTACATTTTTGAACTCGTGATATCTTTTGAATGGAATGTCCAAATTGAATAATTTAAAAAGTCATATTAAGGTATTGAAACAGTCTTAATTATGAAGAAATTTATTTAGATAAGGATTAATACCAAAGTACAAATAAAGAACGTTTTCTAGCGGCGTCATTTTAATTATATTTTTTCGATATTAAAACACTTATAGAGACATATCTGTAATAGTTAGACATATGCTATCGCTGACTTTTTTGTGGATGATGATGTGTTCTACAAAATTGTAGTACATGATATCTTTCTATCATTAATAGTTTCGCAGCGCACGCGATGTAAGGAATTTCTTAGGTATTTTTTTTACACCTTGGGTTACATAATTGAAGTTTTAGTAAAGATCCCTAATGTTTATGAAAATATAATATAGCCTATGACACTCAGCAATAATGTGGCTTTCTATTGGTGAAAGAATTTTTAAAATCGGTTCAGTAGATCCCAAGATTACCCCTTACAATTGAACAAATATACAAACATACAAACTTTACCTCTTTATAATATTAGTATAGATTAGTATAGATGTACATTTTGTAAATACTGTATAGTCGTAAGATTGTTTGTGAATAAATTTATAAGTTGTATAATTGTAGTATAATTGTAATATGTACCCACAGCTCAAGTGCCGTCCGGAATGCTTGACCGATGAGCTAAGCGACCCCGCGGCTCAGCCCCTAGTCTGGGTTGGTAAATGGGTGGACTACTCGGATAAATACGGCTTCGGATACCAGCTCTGCGATGAGAGTGTGGGTGTCATGTTTAACGATACCACCAAACTTATCATGCTAGCCAATGGAGTGTAAGTTATTTAAACTTTATATCATAAACTCAATAGTTTAAACTCTATAGTCACCTCTCCCTAGCCTCAAAGGTTTGCTGGAAGAGAACTCTTCTTAGGGTTAAGCTCGCCTTTGTACATGTCATCTATTTCTGTCTTGTGTTTGTCTTATTTTGTGTACAATAAAGAATACATGTTTATTTGTTTCATATAATATTTGAAACTATCACGGTTTTGAACATAGTTTTCATTGTAAACGGGATATTTATTTCATTTTATTTTATTTATATCATTCATAAAATGTAATCCCAGAAAAACGTGACGTTTGAGGGCGGAGGCTTATACCCAGCAGAGGGCTAATACGGGCTGGACTGCCTAAGGTGATGATGATTAAAATGTTAGATCATACAAAAAACGGCCGTAGTTTCTTGCCCGTTTTACTGGGCTCTGGACGCGTGGAACTGGTACTTAGAATCAACTAGTATATATTAAGACGTATAAAATTATTCCTGTGATTTATGGAATAAATCATATTTGAATATGAATATTACAATTCTACTTGAAACCTGTCTTTTACATTAAAGGGTGTATAGCGGGTTTCCAAGCAAATGATAGTTGCAAAGCTTTCTAAAAGCTTAATCTATCTAAACATAGCACAGCTTGTCATGTATTTGTTATTCATTTTTATAAGCTAATTTAAAACATCTGCTTCGTTTCTTATGTCATCTTGGTGTTCTAGGAATGTCCACTATATCAACCGACATGGCTTAGAGCAGTATATGAGTATGCGTGAATACCCGCAAGACCTGGATAAGAAGATGAAGCTACTCACATACTTTAGGCGATACATGACTGAACATCTTATGAAAGCCGGTAAGTTTTTTGATCCTGTGTAATTTAATTATACAAACCTTGTAATAGCACCCTGTAGAAAGATACCGCGGGCTTGCATTCCGCTATACATATTGATATAAATGAAAAAAAATTATTAAATCTTGATAAATTTCGATATAATATATGTCTCGATTTGACAAAAATTTCATAGATTTTTTGATTACATTTTTGACAGCATTTATATTTTTTTATTCGTAAGAAAATGTACAGAAACAATACAAAATGAAAGTAGACCAATAAAAGGTTTTCACGAATAGTTTGTTACGCGATATGATACTAACCGATACATACACCAACAAAACGATGTTTGTGTTCAATAGAACATAATAATTTCTTCTGAGAGACCAGCCCAGGAATGTATAGTTAATTAGTATACTTCGATGTAGGTGCGTCAGTCCCGGTGCGCGAGAGTGACGGCCTGTCCCGACTGCCGCATCTCCACCAATGGTTCCGGACCACGCTGGCAGTCATCATGTACCTCACTAATGGAACCCTGCAGGTAATTCACTTGTTTTTATTATTTTATTTGAAAATTATTTATTGCACCAAATAAGTTGTTCAGAGGGGAGCTTAGTGCTGAAAAGCATTTTCTTCCAACTAACTTTTGTGTGTAGTGTGGATGTAGTGTTGTGTTAAAGGTAGTAGGGAGATAATGAAATAGAAAAAGATAATAAATAAACAACATCATTAGTGATAGGTAGAATAATGGAATTTTATGTTATGAGGATAACTTAACATTCATTTTATTTGTAAAACCCAAAACTGTTCCTTAATTAGTAAATTTTATTTAACTTCATATATCAAGAATTATTTATTCACACTAGTACCTGTGTGAATAAGTAATTCTTCGTTTTTTTATCAGTGGTTAAGACAGACTATGGTAATTCTAAACTGGTTTTTGTCTGCAGATAAACTTCCAAGACCACACCAAAATAATCCTCTGCCCGCTCATGCAAGCTGTGACGTACATTGACGTGGAAAAGAACTTCAGGACATTCCGCTTCAGCACCATAGAGGAGCACGGCTGTGATAAGAAACTGTTTACGAACCTCACGTACGCGCTAGAGAAACTCAACAGTGTCCTCACCAACAAGACCTGCTAACCTCTTGGTCAGAGACCGCGGATTTGATACAATAATATAACAATACCCCAAGTACGAGTTTGTGCACACACAGATCGTAGAGACGCAATCGCCGAGCGCCACCGATTTTGTATGGAGATCCAAGCAGCGCCCCTAGCAGATTTCTAGAGATGCTTGGATTTCCATACAAAATCGATGGCGCTCGGCGATCGCGTCTCTGCGATCCGTGTGTGCACAAACTCATACTTGCTTGGGGTACTGAGCGTCGTTTTGCAATGTTGATAGTTGTTTGAAACGCGCTTAATAATTATGAATTAATTTTAATGCTACACTAGTTTTTGCGGCGGTATAGGACAATACAAAGTTGCGCAATTGAAACTCGTATAATTTGTAGCTTTATACGATTTTTTGTTATAATGTTTATTCTAACAAACGTAAATCAATTTCTCAATTGTATATTTTTCTATTTAGTCTTACCTTATTATCCATACTCGTTTTCTACTAACACCTGGGTGGGCTTTTCTAATATTTTATAATGCGCGTGTCTTCTCGGTTCTTTTGACTTAAAACGACTTTATCCCGAGTTGCGCTTACCTGTTAACCGACCTTGTGTATTCATGTAAACTACATGTACAGAATAGGCCAGCGCAATCCATGTTCCAACTTAGTACAATGTTAAATACCAGTGTGAATAGTTAAACAATTTTAACTATAAAATTGTTGACAACAAACCATTTTTTAACGTAACGTAAACGCCATTTAGCTAAGTTAGATTTTGGAGAGGTTTAAAATTGATTGTACCTTTTTGGTTCATGTTTAGTTAAGTTTTTAGCATATTTCTCACCATTTGTTTAAAATGACATGCCTTGTGAGTGATTGGAGATGGTGGGAGGTATGTAGATTATAATTTCTTGACCATTGTAGTATATAACATAGTAATGCACCATGACTGATGAGTTAGGGGGTGCACAAAATATCTTAAAAATTAGTTCTTAAATTGTACTATTGAATTCCATAATCATTCTAGAAGTTTAATTTCTGTTCTATTGTTCAAGTGCTTTAGTTGATTTAGTTTACAGTTTTAAACAATCCGTAAACCGAAAATGAAATGAAACCAGTATTAAATTTTTGTTGATGCTCTGAAGCACTGCCAATTTTCAAGGTTTAATTTCTGAGTGTTGTATTTAGCATATTTGTAACTTTTGACAATAAAACTTAGAAAATATTTTTTCGTATTTACTTTTATTTTCTCACTATTTTTACTACACAATTATAAATATTTTATGCTAGAAGATGGATGTCGAAGGACATCAAGAAAAGATTTGGATGAGTTTGAGCTCTTCAAAATATAATAATGGGCCACTTTGGTGAACAGAGTCATCAATTATAAATAACTCTATAATAACTTAAAATTAGGAAATCACTAAATAGTCTAAATCACTATAGTTCAGTATGTATTGCATGTTGGTGTGGCAATAAGTCACTTGGATGGACAAAGAGCCCCTCTTTGGATATCCACTCAGTGTAGGATGCATACTGTGAGCTGACACCCACTATTTCTCCCTGGCCACTAATAGGCCGGCCAAATGTGCGACCAGATCCAGCCAGGAATCTGAAACAATATTGGACAGTAAGTAAACAATATTTCTATAATATTTTTTATGATTACTGCTAATAAGCAGTAAAGTCAGTTATTCATTATTCTGTAAAGGTGCAAGGTGATTCTAGGTGCCAGTTTCGCACAAACAGTTTAGAAAAATGGGCAGTTCTTTAAATATAATTGTTAGTGTGTAAATATAGTAACTGATAAAAGTTGTACTGTGAACACTTACACCTCTTACATTATCCATGGTCATTTCACACAATATAGTCCCAAACTAAAAGCTTAACTAGTTTTTATCAAATGACTTACGCTCCGGTATCAATATGCTGGAATCTCACTGGGGAATCCCTCCTCCAGTAGTCATTATTGCAGACCACAGTCCAGTTGTCCCCACTGTCACCTTCTCCATCCTCATCACCATAGCAGGACACCTCTTGGTTGCCCGACAAAGGGGAGGAGAAGTGATGGGAATGCAGATTCTTCTTTGTGGCTGTGTGATGAAGGCGGATATTGGTGCCGCACTTAATTGGCTGTCTGTAAAGTATTACACATTAGTAATAAAGACAATAACAAAATATGTATGTCCAAAACTTATTTGTAAGACTGTCTTACCCTCTCTTGCATGATTCAGCCTGTGTAGCTTTCACGAGCCAATGACTGTTGTGGTCGTCAGAGAGGTCCACCGCCGTCACCGACTGCTGCCCAGAACCCGACCCATACTTCACATCATGAGAGTGCAGACGCAAACGTAACTCCGTATTCATCAGCTTCAAAATAGTACCGCAAGTCACGTATTCAGCTCTGGACCCTGCAAAATTACGCAGATAATATAAGAACAAAAGATTATACTGATATTTCATTCATAAATTGCAATTAAACCAAGAATACCGCCCGTAGCAAAAGGCCACGTAATTGTTAGTGATGGTGCAGTACAATCATGAAAGTGAGAGTTTTAACGAGACTTACTTACCTTCTATGGACGGTAAACGTATAGCTATAAAACATATTATTGATAATGCCCAAGATAAATAGTTGAAATCTTTATAAAACCACATTTTGTCGCTAAAAGAAAGAGATGAAAACCACCCACCGTAGTAAAGAAAATAGAATGAAATAGAATGAATGAGAATGAACTAAGATTGAGTAGGAAAAATAAGCATAATAATGAATGAATGAGGTACACGTCACGCCTACGATACGAGGACCACAGAACATAAAATTATAGCATTCTTCTTCTTCATTAATATTATGTGATTTTTTCGTGGTATTATAGAATTATTTTCAGCCTGCGGGACGACACGACGACAGTCTAGGGCTGTCCAAAGAGACATAGTTAGTTAAGATCGTGATGATGATGATGAGTTGTATATTTTTGGACACCCATTGAGTGACGTTGACAATGACAACAGTAATCAGCTGTTTATTTATTCTCATTCATTGTCTGGGAGGGACGTAATTTTGTTTTGTTTCTGTAAAGTCTGACTGAATTTATTTCCTTCGCTTCTTGCTTTCTCTGGGCGAACTGAAAGCGAACCGATTGTTCTAGCTGACGGCATAGTTTTATATGTACTTATAATGGACAATACCAAAGATCCAAAAACTCAAGGTATGTTTCTTCAATAATGTAACAAGTTACACATGAAAGATATAAACTTAACATAACCATATGGTTTCAGCATTCGACCCTGGCTGGAACGATCCGCCCAAGTTTTCATACAGCACGCAACAAACGACTCCTAACAGGCCCCGAAATTTTCTGAATAAACGAGTAGCCTTTCCGTTATCCAATGTACCGCAGGGACAACCAGCGCCGATGAATCTTCCACCTTTGCCTGGCGCACCTCCTTTGCCAACTATACCTCCAATCCTACCTCCTATCGCTACAGGACTGGCTACTAACCAAGAAGATGTTCTAGATGATAAAACCACATTAAAAGAAGTTAAAGATATATTACTCCATTTTTTGGAGTCTAGTAGTGAATTGGGACCTAAATCTAATGATATCAAGAGAAGAATAGATGTTATGGAGGATATGTGGCTCAGCGGTAAACTGAATACGAGGATACATCAACAGATGAAGGAATTGGCTTGTGGTAAGTATAGTACCATCTGGCATGACCAATTACTTTATTTATACAAAAAAATAATTGATTTTCTATGTTTTTGATTATAATATCCATTATCATTCTAATTGTTTCAGCAATTCGTGATGATTTACCAAGCAGAGCAGATGACATCCACAAAGTGCTAATGGTGGACCATGTCAGTGCTGTAGGGGTCTGGATGCCAGGAGTTAAACAATTGATACACCATTGCATCGCTCGTTCTGAACTTATGTCTATAGAAAAAGAAACAACTGAAGATAACTAGCTATTGTGATGCCAGGATTTAATATTTATAAACTGGCCAGATGCGAATCAGACGCGCACAAAGGTTTCTTAGCAAAAAAACATGTTTTGTGTAAAAAAAAAAACCGTTTTTAGTATTTGCTGTTAAAGTTATCTCGTAAATTTCAACTCTCTATCACAGTTCATTAAATCGTCTGATGACAGACAGACAACAGATAAGCAGTCTTAGTGATATGGTCACATTTTACTCTTTGGCTATGGAACATTAAAAATGTGAAGTTTATTTTAAGTTTACCCTTTTCTGAGAGTGACTAGTCTGGTGCAATTATGTTAAGCTTGTATTAAATAATAATGCAGATATATTAATATACTGATTCATTTATTTTCTTATAAATATTTACACTATAGTAATGTAATGTACATTTTGCCTAATACCTACTACATTTAAGTTGAGTTAAACTGCTTCATACTGCTTAAGATTTCTTTCTAAAACAATATGAATAGATAATGGAATAATTGTAATAGATTGGTGTTTAAGACATAATACTGTACAAGTTTCAGCACTGCTGAAGAAAAACAACTTACTGTAAATAAAGCTTAAGTAAAAATAACATGTTTTTACTTTAAATTACATAAACTGGTACTTTAGATATCATTTAAGTCACACTACAGTCAATAACGTCTTGAGTGTTGTTGTTTGTCAAGTTTCAAACAATAAGTAATGTATTGTATTAAGTATGTCAGTCTTCTAGTACTCATAACACAAGCTCTGCTTAGCTTGGGGCTAGATGATGTTGTGTGCATTGTCCAGCATTATTTATTTATTCAGTTGCCATGTTTCAACTTCTTTGTGTTGATGTTTCTTTCAAACATTATTTTCCCAAAACTTGGCTACTTGGCGTTTTCTGTGTTTTAGTTTCAACTTAGGGTCTTGGATAGCTTGAAGTAAGGTTTAAATCCGAGCGGGCGCTAAATGCCGCGTTTAATAGGCTTAGGTGCTACAGTGATGCGGACTGGTTTGCAAAGTTCTATGAAGGCGGAAGGTTCGCGACCTCCTTCGTCGACCGCCAGGCAAACAGATATGTCAACACCACAAGGCTCCGTCCACACGGAGTGGGAAATCAGGACTTTAGTGAGGAGTCGCAGGTTCTGTGTGCCATCATCGTCTGAAATTAAAAATAACATTTAAAACTCAGCCAATTTGTTTACTTGTCTGATGTCTGTGTAGTTTGAATGTGCCATTGACTTATTACAACGAAGTAGCTATATAAATAAATAAATATTTTTGGACATATCACACTAGTCCCAAACTAAGCAAAGCTTATACTATGGGAACTAGGCTGCTGATAGAACACTTTATTTATTGTAAATACATACATTGAATACCTAGAAACACCCAGACACAGAACAAAATATTTATGTTTATCACATAAACATTTGCTCTGGGTGGGAATCGAATCCTCGACAGCATGCAAAGCACAGCTACTACCAACTGAGGTGTGACGCCTGTCAAAATTTAATCTGTAAAAATATGAAATAAATGTACGAACTTGTGTGTGAATGGTCGAGTGGTCGCAGATGGTCGGCCGGAGGGGGCGTGGCGTGCGACTGTCGGTCGGGGTAGGACACGCGCAGGCGCAGAGCGGCGGGCTCGCGCACGCGCAGTACCTCCGCCTCGAAGGGCACGCTCGCCATCAGTCCCGCGCAGAATCGCACCACGGTATCGTTGTCCATCGCCGGCTCTATGATCGTCGCGGTGCACATGCGAATCTATTGAACAAGCATTACAGCATTTACAAAGTGTAGGTATATATATAAAATACATAAGAAACAGTTAAGCTTTCTACAGACCGTTGCAAACGATCTATAGATAGCTCAACTGATCCAAATCAGTACCAATCGGAACAGCACCCAAGCTGAAGCATAGCAATATGATATGGCGCGGATTATACCGTTAAGACGTTCCAAAGTGATCCTCGTGATTTTATTGAATAAATTGATTTAAATTTGATGTTTGAGCAATCTAGTTCCCGTAGTACAAGCTTTGTTTGTTTTGGGATTAGAGTGTGATGTGTGAATTGTCCATAAATATTTATTATTGATTGTGTTTACCCTAAGGTTGGGTCGTGGTATGGTGGGCAGCGGTGCCGACTGTAGCAGCGGCATCAGAGACCGGCCCAGCGCGGCCGGCTTGTTGTCCGCGTTCATCGACAGCTGACGGAACACTGCTATTGTGAACGGGTCTGGTTCCACTCCTGAAACAATTTATAATATAAACAATTTTAAAATGTTATTCCATAAACTCTATACAGTTTAGTGATGATATTGAATTATTATCATATTATATACATTATATTATGGAACCACAAAGAGACCACAATCGTCCGTTTTGTAGAAATGTTAATTTTGTTACTGAATGATCATAATCACAAGTAAGTCATAAGAAATACCAATACCAAAGTGAAAAATACGTAACACAAAAAAATACGAGACATATCTTGGGTACGTGGTGCCCGCGGTGTACTAGGGTATGTGGTGCCCGCGGTATACTTGGGTATGTGGTGCCCGCGGTGTAGTTGGGTATGTGGTGCCCGCGGTGTTGTTGGGTATGCGGTGCCCGCGGTGTAGTTGGGTATGTGATGCCCGCGGTGTACTAGGGTATATGGTGCCCGCGGTATACTTGGGTATGTGGTGCCCGCGGTGTAGTTGGGTATGTGATGCCCGCGGTGTACTAGGGTATGTGATGCCCGCAATGTACTAGGGTATGTGATGCCCGCGGTGTACTAGGGTATGTGGTTCCCGCGGTATACTTGGGTATGTGGTGCCCGCGGTGTAGTTGGGTATGTGGTTCCCGCGGTATACTTGGGTATGTGGTGCCCGCGGTGTAGTTGGGTATGTGATGCCCGCGGTGTATTTGGGTATGTGATACCCGCGGTAAACTTGGGTATGTGATGCCCACGGTGTACTAGGGTATGTGGTTCCCGCGGTATACTTGGGTATGTGGTGCCCGCGGTGTAGTTGGGTATGTGATTCCCGCGGTGTATTTGGGTATGTGATGCCCGCGGTATACTTGGGTATGTGATGCCCACGGTGTACTAGGGTATGTGGTGCCCGCGGTGTACTAGGGTATGTGGTGCCCGCAATGTACTAGGGTATGTGATGCCCGCGGTGTACTAGGGTATGTGGTTCCCGCGGTATACTTGGGTATGTGGTGCCCACGGTGTACTAGGGTATGTGGTGCCCGCGGTATACTTGGGTATGTGATGCCCACGGTGTACTAGGGTATGTGGTGCCCGCGGTGTACTAGGGTATGTGATGCCCGCGGTGTACTAGGGTATGTGGTGCCCGCGGTACACTTGGGTATGTGATGCCCGCGGTATACCTGGGTATGTGATGCCCACGGTGTACTAGGGTATGTGGTTCCCGCGGTGTACTTGGGTATGTGGTGCCCGCGGTGTAGTTGGGTATGTGATGCCCGCGGTGTATTTGGGTATGTGATACCCGCGGTATACTTGGGTATGTGATGCCCACGGTGTACTAGGGTATGTGGTGCCCGCGGTGTACTAGGGTATGTGATGCCCGCGGTGTACTAGGGTATGTGGTGCCCGCGGTGTACTTGGGTATGTGGTGCCCGCGGTATACTTGGGTATGTGCCCGCGGTGTACTAGGGTATGTGGTGCCCGCGGTATACTTGGGTATGTGATGCCCGCGGTATACTTGGGTATGTGATGCCCGCGGTGTACTAGGGTATGTGATGCCCGCGGTGTACTAGGGTATGTGATGCCCGCGGTGTACTAGGGTATGTCGTGCCCGCGGTATACTTGGGTATGTGATGCCCGCGGTATACTTGGGTATGTGATGCCCACGGTATACTAGGGTATGTGGTGCCCGCGGTGTACTAGGGTATGTGATGCCCGCGGTGTACTAGGGTATGTGGTGCCCGCGGTGTACTAGGGTATGTGATGCCCGCGGTGTACTAGGGTATGTCGTGCCCGCGGTATACTTGGGTATGTGATGCCCGCGGTATACTAGGGTATGTGATGCCCGCGGTGTACTAGGGTATGTCGTGCCCGCGGTATACTTGGGTATGTGATGCCCGCGGTATACTTGGGTATGTGATGCCCACGGTATACTAGGGTATGTGGTGCCCGCGGTGTACTAGGGTATGTGATGCCCGCGGTGTACTAGGGTATGTGGTGCCCGCGGTATACTTGGGTATGTGATGCCCGCGGTATACTTGGGTATGTGATGCCCACGGTGTACTAGGGTATGTGGTGCCCGCGGTGTACTAGGGTATGTGATGCCCGCGGTGTACTAGGTATGTGGTGCTTGCGGTATACTTGGGTATGTGGTGCCCGCGGTATACTTGGGTATGTGATGCCCACGGTGTACTAGGGTATGTGGTGCCCGCGGTGTACTAGGGTATGTGATGCCCGCGGTGTACTAGGGTATGTGATGCCCGCGGTGTACTAGGGTATGTGGTGCCCGCGGTATACTAGGGTATGTGGTGCCCGCGGTATACTTGGGTATGTGGTGCCCGCGGTATACTTGGGTATGTGGTGCCCGCGGTGTATTTGGGTATGTGATGCCCGCGGTGTTCTAGGGTATGTAGTGCCCGCAATGTACTAGGGTATGTGATGCCCACGGTGTACTAGGGTATGTGGTGCCCGCGGTGTACTAGGGTATGTGATGCCCGCGGTGTACTAGGGTATGTCGTGCCCGCGGTATACTTGGGTATGTGATGCCCGCGGTATACTTGGGTATGTGATGCCCGCGGTATACTAGGGTATGTGGTGCCCGCGGTGTACTAGGGTATGTGATGCCCGCGGTGTACTAGGGTATGTGGTGCCCGCGGTATACTTGGGTATGTGATGCCCGCGGTATACTTGGGTATGTGATGCCCACGGTGTACTAGGGTATGTGGTGCCCGCGGTGTACTAGGGTATGTGATGCCCGCGGTGTACTAGGGTATGTGGTGCTTGCGGTATACTTGGGTATGTGGTGCCCGCGGTATACTTGGGTATGTGATGCCCACGGTGTACTAGGGTATGTGGTGCCCGCGGTGTACTAGGGTATGTGATGCCCGCGGTGTACTAGGGTATGTGATGCCCGCGGTGTACTAGGGTATGTGGTGCCCGCGGTATACTAGGGTATGTGGTGCCCGCGGTATACTTGGGTATGTGGTGCCCGCGGTATACTTGGGTATGTGATGCCCACGGTGTACTAGGGTATGTGGTGCCCGCAATGTACTAGGGTATGTGATGCCCGCGGTGTACTAGGGTATGTGGTGCCCGCAATGTACTAGGGTATGTGATGCCCGCGGTGTACTAGGGTATGTGGTTCCCGCGGTATACTTGGGTATGTGGTACCCGCGGTGTACTAGGGTATGTGGTGCCCGCGGTATACTTGGGTATGTGGTGCCCGCGGTGTATTTGGGTATGTGATGCCCGCGGTGTTCTAGGGTATGTGGTGCCCGCGGTATACTTGGGTATGTGGTGCCCGCGGTATACTTGGGTATGTGCCCGCGGTGTAGTTGGGTATGTGATGCCCGCGGTGTAGTTGGGTATGTGATGCCCGCGGTGAACTAGGGTATGTGGTGCCCGCGGTATACTTGGGTATGTGGTGCCCGCGGTATACTTGGGTATGTGGTGCCCGCGGTGTACTAGGGTATGTGATGCCCGCGGTGTACTAGGGTATGTGGTGCCCGCGGTATACTAGGGTATGTGGTGCCCGCAATGTACTAGGGTATGTGATGCCCGCGGTGTACTAGGGTATGTGGTTCCCGCGGTATACTTGGGTATGTGATGCCCACGGTGTACTAGGGTATGTGGTGCCCGCGGTGTACTAGGGTATGTGATGCCCGCGGTGTACTAGGGTATGTGGTGCCCGCGGTATACTAGGGTATGTGGTGCCCGCAATGTACTAGGGTATGTGATGCCCGCGGTGTACTAGGGTATGTGGTTCCCGCGGTATACTTGGGTATGTGGTGCCCGCGGTATACTTGGGTATGTGGTGCCCGCGGTATACTTGGGTATGTGATGCCCACGGTGTACTAGGGTATGTGGTGCCCGCGGTGTACTAGGGTATGTGATGCCCGCGGTGTACTAGGGTATGTGGTGCCCGCGGTATACTAGGGTATGTGATGCCCGCGGTGTACTAGGGTATGTGGTTCCCGCGGTATACTTGGGTATGTGGTGCCCGCGGTATACTTGGGTATGTGATGCCCACGGTTAACTAGGGTATGTGATGCCCACGGTGTACTATGGTATATGATGCCCGCGGTGTACTTGGGTATGTGATGCCCGCGGTAAATTTGGGTATGTGGTGCCCGCGGTGTAGTTGGGTATGTGATGCCCGCGGCGTATTTGGGTATGTGATGCCCGCGGTGTTCTAGGGTATGTGGTGCCCGCGGTATACTTGGGTATGTGATGCCCACGGTTTACTAGGGTATGTGGTGCCCGCGGTATACTAGGGTATGTGGTGCCCGCAATGTACTAGGGTATGTGGTTCCCGCGGTATACTTGGGTATGTGGTGCCCGCGGTGTAGTTGGGTATGTGGTGCCCGCGGTGTAGTTGGGTATGTGATGCCCGCGGTGTATTTGGGTATGTGATGCCCGCGGTGTTCTAGGGTATGTGGTGCCCGCGGTATACTTGGGTATGTGATGCCCGCGGTATACTTGTGTATGTGATGCCCGCGGTATACTTGGGTATGTGGTGCCCGCGGTATACTTGGGTATGTGCCCGCGGTGTTGTTGGGTATGTGATGCCCGCGGTGTAGTTGGGTATGTGGTGCCCGCGTTATACTTGGGTATGTGGTGCCCGCGGTATACTTGGGTATGTGCCCGCGGTGTACTAGGGTTTGTGGTGCCCGCGGTATACTTGGGTATGTGATGCCCGCGGTGTACTAGGGTATGTGGTGCCCGCGGTATACTAGGGTATGTGGTGCCCGCAATGTACTAGGGTATGTGATGCCCGCGGTGTACTAGGGTATGTGGTTCCCGCGGTATACTTGGGTATGTGGTGCCCGCGGTATACTTGGGTATGTGGTGCCCGCGGTATACTTGGGTATGTGATGCCCACGGTGTACTAGGGTATGTGGTGCCCGCGGTGTACTAGGGTATGTGATGCCCGCGGTGTACTAGGGTATGTGGTGCCCGCGGTATACTAGGGTATGTGGTGCCCGCAATGTACTAGGGTATGTGATGCCCGCGGTGTACTAGGGTATGTGGTTCCCGCGGTATACTTGGGTATGTGGTGCCCGCGGTATACTTGGGTATGTGATGCCCACGGTTTACTAGGGTATGTGATGCCCACGGTGTACTATGGTATATGATGCCCGCGGTGTACTTGGGTATGTGATGCCCGCGGTAAATTTGGGTATGTGGTGCCCGCGGTGTAGTTGGGTATGTGATGCCCGCGGCGTATTTGGGTATGTGATGCCCGCGGTGTTCTAGGGTATGTGGTGCCCGCGGTATACTTGGGTATGTGATGCCCACGGTTTACTAGGGTATGTGGTGCCCGCGGTATACTAGGGTATGTGGTGCCCGCAATGTACTAGGGTATGTGGTTCCCGCGGTATACTTGGGTATGTGGTGCCCGCAGTGTAGTTGGGTATGTGGTGCCCGCGGTATACTTGGGTATGTGATGCCCGCGGTATACTAGGGTATGTGGTGCCCGCAATGTACTAGGGTATGTGATGCCCGCGGTGTACTAGGGTATGTGGTTCCCGCGGTATACTTGGGTATGTGGTGCCCGCGGTATACTTGGGTATGTGATGCCCGCGGTATACTTGGGTATGTGATGCCCACGGTGTACTAGGGTATGTGGTGCCCGCGGTGTACTAGGGTATGTGATGCCCGCGGTGTACTAGGGTATGCGATGCCCGCGGTGTACTAGGGTATGTGATGCCCGCGGTGTACAAGGGTATGTGATGCCCGCGGTGTACTAGGATATGTGGTGCCCGCGGTATACTTGGGTATGTGCCCGCGGTGTAGTTGGGTATGTGATGCCCGCGGTGTAGTTGGGTATGTGGTGCCCGCGTTATACTTGGGTATGTGATGCCCGCGGTGTAGTTGGGTATGTGATGCCCGCGGTGTACTAGGGTGTGTGGTGCCCGCGGTATACTTGGGTATGTGGTGCCCGCGGTGTAGTTGGGTATGTGGTGCCCGCGGTATACTTGGGTATGTGATGCCCGCGGTATACTTGGGTATGTGATGCCCACGGTGTACTAGGGTATGTGGTGCCCGCGGTGTACTAGGGTATGTGATGCCCGCGGTGTACTAGGGTATGTGATGCCCGCGGTGTACTAAGGTATGTGGTGCCCGCGGTATACTAGGGTATGTGGTGCCCGCAATGTACTAGGGTATGTGATGCCCGCGGTGTACTAGGGTATGTGGTTCCCGCGGTATACTTGGGTATGTGGTGCCCGCGGTATACTTGGGTATGTGGTGCCCGCGGTATACTTGGGTATGTGATGCCCACGGTGTACTAGGGTATGTGGTGCCCGCGGTGTACTAAGGTATGTGATGCCCGCGGTGTACTAGGGTATGTGGTGCCCGCGGTATACTAGGGTATGTGGTGCCCGCAATGTACTAGGGTATGTGATGCCCGCGGTGTACTAGGGTATGTGGTTCCCGCGGTATACTTGGGTATGTGGTGCCCGCGGTATACTTGGGTATGTGATGCCCACGGTTTACTAGGGTATGTGATGCCCACGGTGTACTATGGTATATGATGCCCGCGGTGTACTTGGGTATGTGATGCCCGCGGTAAATTTGGGTATGTGGTGCCCGCGGTGTAGTTGGGTATGTGATGCCCGCGGCGTATTTGGGTATGTGATGCCCGCGGTGTTCTAGGGTATGTGGTGCCCGCGGTATACTTGGGTATGTGATGCCCACGGTTTACTAGGGTATGTGGTGCCCGCGGTATACTAGGGTATGTGGTGCCCGCAATGTACTAGGGTATGTGGTTCCCGCGGTATACTTGGGTATGTGGTGCCCGCGGTGTAGTTGGGTATGTGGTGCCCGCGGTGTAGTTGGGTATGTGATGCCCGCGGTGTATTTGGGTATGTGATGCCCGCGGTGTTCTAGGGTATGTGGTGCCCGCAGTATACTTGGGTATGTGATGCCCGCGGTATACTTGTGTATGTGATGCCCACGGTGTACTAGGGTATGTGGTGCCCGCGGTGTACTAGGGTATGTGATGCCCGCGGTGTACTAGGGTATGTGATGCCCGCGGTGTACTAGGGTATGTGATGCCCGCGGTGTACTAGGGTATGTGGTGCCCGCGGTATACTTGGGTATGTGGTGCCCGCGGTGTAGTTGGGTATGTGGTGCCCGCGGTATACTTGGGTATGTGATGCCTGCGGTATACTTGTGTATGTGATGCCCACGGTGTACTAGGGTATGTGGTGCCCGCGGTGTACTAGGGTATGTGATGCCCGCGGTGTACTAGGGTATGTGGTGCCCGCGGTATACTTGGGTATGTGGTGCCCGCGGTATACTTGGGTATGTGCCCGCGGTGTAGCTGGGTATGTGATGCCCGCGGTGTAGTTGGGTATGTGATGCCCGCGGTGTACTAGGGTATGTGGTGCCCGCGGTATACTTGGGTATGTGGTGCCCGCGGTATACTTGGGTATGTGGTGCCCGCGGTGTAGTTGGGTATGTGGTGCCCGCGGTATACTTGGGTATGTGATGCCTGCGGTATACTTGTGTATGTGATGCCCGCGGTGTACTAGGGTATGTGATGCCCGCGGTGTACTAGGGTATGTGATGCCCGCGGTGTACTAGGGTATGTGGTGCCCGCGGTATACTAGGGTATGTGGTGCCCGCGGTATACTTGGGTATGTGGTGCCCGCGGTATACTTGGGTATGTGATGCCCACGGTGTACTAGGGTATGTGGTGCCCGCAATGTACTAGGGTATGTGATGCCCGCGGTGTACTAGGGTATGTGGTGCCCGCAATGTACTAGGGTACGTGATGCCCGCGGTGTACTAGGGTATGTGGTTCCCGCGGTATACTTGGGTATGTGGTACCCGCGGTGTACTAGGGTATGTGGTGCCCGCGGTATACTAGGGTATGTGGTGCCCGCGGTATACTTGGGTATGTGGTGCCCGCGGTGTATTTGGGTATGTGATGCCCGCGGTGTTCTAGGGTATGTGGTGCCCGCGGTATACTTGGGTATGTGGTGCCCGCGGTATACTTGGGTATGTGCCCGCGGT
The DNA here is from genome assembly GCA_932527185.1 of Ecliptopera silaceata. Lineage (NCBI taxonomy): Eukaryota > Metazoa > Arthropoda > Insecta > Lepidoptera > Geometridae > Ecliptopera > Ecliptopera silaceata. The sequence continues at coordinate 3,935,111 of OW052193.1, read as the reverse complement.
GTAGTTGGGTATGTGATGCCCGCGGTGTAGTTGGGTATGTGATGCCCGCGGTGTACTAGGGTATGTGGTGCCCGCGGTATACTTGGGTATGTGGTGCCCGCGGTATACTTGGGTATGTGGTGCCCGCGGTGTACTAGGGTATGTGATGCCCGCGGTGTACTAGGGTATGTGGTGCCCGCGGTATACTAGGGTATGTGGTGCCCGCAATGTACTAGGGTATGTGATGCCCGCGGTGTACTAGGGTATGTGGTTCCCGCGGTATACTTGGGTATGTGATGCCCACGGTGTACTAGGGTATGTGGTGCCCGCGGTGTACTAGGGTATGTGATGCCCGCGGTGTACTAGGGTATGTGGTGCCCGCGGTATACTAGGGTATGTGGTGCCCGCAATGTACTAGGGTATGTGATGCCCGCGGTGTACTAGGGTATGTGGTTCCCGCGGTATACTTGGGTATGTGGTGCCCGCGGTATACTTGGGTATGTGATGCCCACGGTTTACTAGGGTATGTGATGCCCACGGTGTACTATGGTATATGATGCCCGCGGTGTACTTGGGTATGTGATGCCCGCGGTAAATTTGGGTATGTGGTGCCCGCGGTGTAGTTGGGTATGTGATGCCCGCGGCGTATTTGGGTATGTGATGCCCGCGGTGTTCTAGGGTATGTGGTGCCCGCGGTATACTTGGGTATGTGATGCCCACGGTTTACTAGGGTATGTGGTGCCCGCGGTATACTTGGGTATGTGGTACCCGCGGTGTACTAGGGTATGTGGTGCCCGCGGTATACTAGGGTATGTGGTGCCCGCGGTATACTTGGGTATGTGGTGCCCGCGGTGTATTTGGGTATGTGATGCCCGCGGTATTCTAGGGTATGTGGTGCCCGCGGTATACTTGGGTATGTGGTGCCCGCGGTATACTTGGGTATGTGGTGCCCGCGGTATACTTGGGTATGTGCCCGCGGTGTTGTTGGGTATGTGATGCCCGCGGTGTAGTTGGGTATGTGGTGCCTGCGTTATACTTGGGTATGTGGTGCCCGCGGTATACTTGGGTATGTGCCCGCGGTGTACTAGGGTTTGTGGTGCCCGCGGTATACTTGGGTATGTGATGCCCGCGGTGTACTAGGGTATGTGGTGCCCGCGGTATACTAGGGTATGTGGTGCCCGCAATGTACTAGGGTATGTGATGCCCGCGGTGTACTAGGGTATGTGGTTCCCGCGGTATACTTGGGTATGTGGTGCCCGCGGTATACTTGGGTATGTGATGCCCGCGGTATACTTGGGTATGTGATGCCCACGGTGTACTAGGGTATGTGGTGCCCGCGGTGTACTAGGGTATGTGATGCCCGCGGTGTACTAGGGTATGCGATGCCCGCGGTGTACTAGGGTATGTGATGCCCGCGGTGTACTAGGGTATGTGATGCCCGCGGTGTACTAGGATATGTGGTGCCCGCGGTATACTTGGGTATGTGCCCGCGGTGTAGTTGGGTATGTGATGCCCGCGGTGTAGTTGGGTATGTGGTGCCCGCGTTATACTTGGGTATGTGATGCCCGCGGTGTAGTTGGGTATGTGATGCCCGCGGTGTACTAGGGTGTGTGGTGCCCGCGGTATACTTGGGTATGTGGTGCCCGCGGTGTAGTTGGGTATGTGGTGCCCGCGGTATACTTGGGTATGTGATGCCCGCGGTATACTTGGGTATGTGATGCCCACGGTGTACTAGGGTATGTGGTGCCCGCGGTGTACTAGGGTATGTGATGCCCGCGGTGTACTAGGGTATGTGATGCCCGCGGTGTACTAGGGTATGTGGTGCCCGCGGTATACTTGGGTATGTGGTGCCCGCGGTGTACTAGGGTATGTGATGCCCGCGGTGTAGTTGGGTATGTGGTGCCTGCGTTATACTTGGGTATGTGGTGCCCGCGGTATACTTGGGTATGTGCCCGCGGTGTACTAGGGTTTGTGGTGCCCGCGGTATACTTGGGTATGTGATGCCCGCGGTATACTAGGGTATGTGGTGCCCGCAATGTACTAGGGTATGTGATGCCCGCGGTGTACTAGGGTATGTGGTTCCCGCGGTATACTTGGGTATGTGGTGCCCGCGGTATACTTGGGTATGTGATGCCCGCGGTATACTTGGGTATGTGATGCCCACGGTGTACTAGGGTATGTGGTGCCCGCGGTGTACTAGGGTATGTGATGCCCGCGGTGTACTAGGGTATGCGATGCCCGCGGTGTACTAGGGTATGTGATGCCCGCGGTGTACTAGGGTATGTGATGCCCGCGGTGTACTAGGATATGTGGTGCCCGCGGTATACTTGGGTATGTGCCCGCGGTGTAGTTGGGTATGTGATGCCCGCGGTGTAGTTGGGTATGTGGTGCCCGCGTTATACTTGGGTATGTGATGCCCGCGGTGTAGTTGGGTATGTGATGCCCGCGGTGTACTAGGGTGTGTGGTGCCCGCGGTATACTTGGGTATGTGGTGCCCGCGGTGTAGTTGGGTATGTGGTGCCCGCGGTATACTTGGGTATGTGATGCCCGCGGTATACTTGGGTATGTGATGCCCACGGTGTACTAGGGTATGTGGTGCCCGCGGTGTACTAGGGTATGTGATGCCCGCGGTGTACTAGGGTATGTGATGCCCGCGGTGTACTAGGGTATGTGGTGCCCGCGGTATACTTGGGTATGTGGTGCCCGCGGTGTACTAGGGTATGTGATGCCCGCGGTGTACTAGGGTATGTGGTGCCCGCGGTATACTAGGGTATGTGGTGCCCGCGGTATACTTGGGTATGTGGTGCCCGCGGTGTATTTGGGTATGTGATGCCCGCGGTGTTCTAGGGTATGTGGTGCCCGCGGTATACTTGGGTATGTGGTGCCCGCGGTATACTTGGGTATGTGCCCGCGGTGTAGTTGGGTATGTGATGCCCGCGGTGTAGTTGGGTATGTGATGCCCGCGGTGTACTAGGGTATGTGGTGCCCGCGGTATACTTGGGTATGTGGTGCCCGCGGTATACTTGGGTATGTGGTGCCCGCGGTGTACTAGGGTATGTGATGCCCGCGGTGTACTAGGGTATGTGGTGCCCGCGGTATACTAGGGTATGTGGTGCCCGCAATGTACTAGGGTATGTGATGCCCGCGGTGTACTAGGGTATGTGGTTCCCGCGGTATACTAGGGTATGTGATGCCCGCGGTGTACTAGGGTATGTGGTGCCCGCGGTGTACTAGGGTATGTGATGCCCGCGGTGTACTAGGGTATGTGGTGCCCGCGGTATACTAGGGTATGTGGTGCCCGCAATGTACTAGGGTATGTGATGCCCGCGGTGTACTAGGGTATGTGGTTCCCGCGGTATACTTGGGTATGTGGTGCCCGCGGTATACTTGGGTATGTGATGCCCACGGTTTACTAGGGTATGTGATGCCCACGGTGTACTATGGTATATGATGCCCGCGGTGTACTTGGGTATGTGATGCCCGCGGTAAATTTGGGTATGTGGTGCCCGCGGTGTAGTTGGGTATGTGATGCCCGCGGTGTATTTGGGTATGTGATGCCCGCGGTGTTCTAGGGTATGTGGTGCCCGCGGTATACTTGGGTATGTGATGCCCACGGTTTACTAGGGTATGTGGTGCCCGCGGTATACTTGGGTATGTGGTACCCGCGGTGTACTAGGGTATGTGGTGCCCGCGGTATACTAGGGTATGTGGTGCCCGCGGTATACTTGGGTATGTGGTGCCCGCGGTGTATTTGGGTATGTGATGCCCGCGGTATTCTAGGGTATGTGGTGCCCGCGGTATACTTGGGTATGTGGTGCCCGCGGTATACTTGGGTATGTGGTGCCCGCGGTATACTTGGGTATGTGCCCGCGGTGTTGTTGGGTATGTGATGCCCGCGGTGTAGTTGGGTATGTGGTGCCTGCGTTATACTTGGGTATGTGATGCCCGCGGTGTACTAGGGTATGTGATGCCCGCGGTGTACTAGGATATGTGGTGCCCGCGGTATACTTGGGTATGTGCCCGCGGTGTAGTTGGGTATGTGATGCCCGCGGTGTAGTTGGGTATGTGGTGCCCGCGTTATACTTGGGTATGTGATGCCCGCGGTGTAGTTGGGTATGTGATGCCCGCGGTGTACTAGGGTGTGTGGTGCCCGCGGTATACTTGGGTATGTGGTGCCCGTGGTGTAGTTGGGTATGTGGTGCCCGCGGTATACTTGGGTATGTGATGCCCGCGGTATACTTGGGTATGTGATGCCCACGGTGTACTAGGGTATGTGGTGCCCGCGGTGTACTAGGGTATGTGATGCCCGCGGTGTACTAGGGTATGTGATGCCCGCGGTGTACTAGGGTATGTGGTGCCCGCGGTATACTTGGGTATGTGGTGCCCGCGGTGTACTAGGGTATGTGATGCCCGCGGTGTAGTTGGGTATGTGGTGCCTGCGTTATACTTGGGTATGTGGTGCCCGCGGTATACTTGGGTATGTGCCCGCGGTGTACTAGGGTTTGTGGTGCCCGCGGTATACTTGGGTATGTGATGCCCGCGGTGTACTAGGGTATGTGGTGCCCGCGGTATACTAGGGTATGTGGTGCCCGCAATGTACTAGGGTATGTGATGCCCGCGGTGTACTAGGGTATGTGGTTCCCGCGGTATACTTGGGTATGTGGTGCCCGCGGTATACTTGGGTATGTGATGCCCGCGGTATACTTGGGTATGTGGTGCCCGCGGTGTACTTGGGTATGTGGTGCCCGCGGTGTACTAGGGTATGTGATGCCCGCGGTGTACTAGGGTATGTGATGCCCGCGGTGTACTAGGGTATGTGATGCCCGCGGTGTACTAGGGTATGTGATGCCCGCGGTGTACTAGGATATGTGGTGCCCGCGGTATACTTGGGTATGTGCCCGCGGTGTAGTTGGGTATGTGATGCCCGCGGTGTAGTTGGGTATGTGGTGCCCGCGTTATACTTGGGTATGTGATGCCCGCGGTGTAGTTGGGTATGTGATGCCCGCGGTGTACTAGGGTGTGTGGTGCCCGCGGTATACTTGGGTATGTGGTGCCCGCGGTGTAGTTGGGTATGTGGTGCCCGCGGTATACTTGGGTATGTGATGCCCGCGGTATACTTGGGTATGTGATGCCCACGGTGTACTAGGGTATGTGGTGCCCGCGGTGTACTAGGGTATGTGATGCCCGCGGTGTACTAGGGTATGTGATGCCCGCGGTGTACTAGGGTATGTGGTGCCCGCGGTATACTTGGGTATGTGGTGCCCGCGGTGTACTAGGGTATGTGATGCCCGCGGTGTACTAGGGTATGTGGTGCCCGCGGTATACTAGGGTATGTGGTGCCCGCAATGTACTAGGGTATGTGATGCCCGCGGTGTACTAGGGTATGTGGTTCCCGCGGTATACTTGGGTATGTGATGCCCACGGTGTACTTGGGTATGTGGTGCCCGCGGTATACTTGGGTATGTGGTGCCCGCGGTATACTTGGGTATGTGGTGCCCGCGGTATACTTGGGTATGTGATGCCCACGGTGTACTAGGGTATGTGGTGCCCGCGGTGTACTAGGGTATGTGATGCCCGCGGTGTACTAGGGTATGTGGTGCCCGCGGTATACTAGGGTATGTGGTGCCCGCAATGTACTAGGGTATGTGATGCCCGCGGTGTACTAGGGTATGTGGTTCCCGCGGTATACTTGGGTATGTGGTGCCCGCGGTATACTTGGGTATGTGATGCCCACGGTTTACTAGGGTATGTGATGCCCACGGTGTACTATGGTATATGATGCCCGCGGTGTACTTGGGTATGTGATGCCCGCGGTAAATTTGGGTATGTGGTGCCCGCGGTGTAGTTGGGTATGTGATGCCCGCGGCGTATTTGGGTATGTGATGCCCGCGGTGTTCTAGGGTATGTGGTGCCCGCGGTATACTTGGGTATGTGATGCCCACGGTTTACTAGGGTATGTGGTGCCCGCGGTATACTAGGGTATGTGGTGCCCGCAATGTACTAGGGTATGTGGTTCCCGCGGTATACTTGGGTATGTGGTGCCCGCGGTGTAGTTGGGTATGTGGTGCCCGCGGTGTAGTTGGGTATGTGATGCCCGCGGTGTATTTGGGTATGTGATGCCCGCGGTGTTCTAGGGTATGTGGTGCCCGCGGTATACTTGGGTATGTGATGCCCGCGGTATACTTGTGTATGTGATGCCCACGGTGTACTAGGGTATGTGGTGCCCGCGGTGTACTAGGGTATGTGATGCCCGCGGTGTACTAGGGTATGTGATGCCCGCGGTGTACTAGGGTATGTGATGCCCGCGGTGTACTAGGGTATGTGGTGCCCGCGGTATACTTGGGTATGTGGTGCCTGCGGTGTAGTTGGGTATGTGGTGCCCGCGGTATACTTGGGTATGTGATGCCTGCGGTATACTTGTGTATGTGATGCCCACGGTGTACTAGGGTATGTGGTGCCCACGGTGTACTAGGGTATGTGATGCCCGCGGTGTACTAGGGTATGTGGTGCCCGCGGTATACTAGGGTATGTGGTGCCCGCAATGTACTAGGGTATGTGATGCCCGCGGTGTACTAGGGTATGTGGTTCCCGCGGTATACTTGGGTATGTGGTGCCCGCGGTATACTTGGGTATGTGATGCCCACGGTTTACTAGGGTATGTGATGCCCACGGTGTACTATGGTATATGATGCCCGCGGTGTACTTGGGTATGTGATGCCCGCGGTAAATTTGGGTATGTGGTGCCCGCGGTGTAGTTGGGTATGTGATGCCCGCGGCGTATTTGGGTATGTGATGCCCGCGGTGTTCTAGGGTATGTGGTGCCCGCAGTATACTTGGGTATGTGATGCCCACGGTTTACTAGGGTATGTGGTGCCCGCGGTATACTAGGGTATGTGGTGCCCGCAATGTACTAGGGTATGTGGTTCCCGCGGTATACTTGGGTATGTGGTGCCCGCGGTGTAGTTGGGTATGTGGTGCCCGCGGTGTAGTTGGGTATGTGATGCCCGCGGTGTATTTGGGTATGTGATGCCCGCGGTGTTCTAGGGTATGTGGTGCCCGCGGTATACTTGGGTATGTGATGCCCGCGGTATACTAGGGTATGTGGTGCCCGCGGTGTACTAGGGTATGTGATGCCCGCGGTGTACTAGGGTATGTGATGCCCGCGGTGTACTAGGGTATGTGATGCCCGCGGTGTACTAGGGTATGTGGTGCCCGCGGTATACTTGGGTATGTGGTGCCCGCGGTGTAGTTGGGTATGTGGTGCCCGCGGTATACTTGGGTATGTGATGCCTGCGGTATACTTGTGTATGTGATGCCCACGGTGTACTAGGGTATGTGGTGCCCACGGTGTACTAGGGTATGTGATGCCCGCGGTGTACTAGGGTATGTGGTGCCCGCGGTATACTTGGGTATGTGGTGCCCGCGGTATACTTGGGTATGTGCCCGCGTTATACTTGGGTATGTGATGCCCGCGGTGTAGTTGGGTATGTGATGCCCGCGGTGTACTAGGGTATGTGGTGCCCGCGGTATACTTGGGTATGTGGTGCCCGCGGTGTAGTTGGGTATGTGGTGCCCGCGGTATACTTGGGTATGTGATGCCCACGGTTTACTAGGGTATGTGGTGCCCGCGGTATACTAGGGTATGTGGTGCCCGCAATGTACTAGGGTATGTGGTTCCCGCGGTATACTTGGGTATGTGGTGCCCGCGGTGTAGTTGGGTATGTGGTGCCCGCGGTATACTTGGGTATGTGATGCCCACGGTGTACTAGGGTATGTGGTTCCCGCGGTATACTTGGGTATGTGGTGCCCGCGGTGTAGTTGGGTATGTGGTGCCCGCGGTATACTTGGGTATGTGATGCCCACGGTGTACTATACCCAAGTATACCGCGGGCACCACATACCCAAGTATACCGCGGGAACCACATACCCTAGTACACCGCGGGCATCACATACCCTAGTACACCGCGGGCACCACATACCCTAGTACACCGTGGGCATCACATACCCAAGTATACCGCGGGCACCACATACCCAAGTATACCGCGGGCACCACATACCCAAGTATACCGCGGGAACCACATACCCTAGTACACCGCGGGCATCACATACCCTAGTACATTGCGGGCACCACATACCCTAGTATACCGCGGGCACCACATACCCTAGTACACCGCGGGCATCACATACCCTAGTACACCGCGGGCACCACATACCCTAGTACACCGTGGGCATCACATACCCAAGTATACCGCGGGAACCACATACCCTAGTACACCGCGGGCATCACATACCCTAGTACATTGCGGGCACCACATACCCTAGTATACCGCGGGCACCACATACCCTAGTACACCGCGGGCATCACATACCCTAGTACACCGCGGGCACCACATACCCAAGTATACCGCGGGCACCACATACCCTAGTACACCGCGGGCATCACATACCCTAGTACACCGCGGGCATCACATACCCTAGTACACCGCGGGCACCACATACCCTAGTACACCGTGGGCATCACATACCCAAGTATACCGCGGGCATCACATACCCAAGTATACCGCGGGCACCACATACCCAATTACACCGCGGGCACCACATACCCAAGTATACCGCGGGCACCACATACCCTAGTACACCGCGGGCATCACATACCCAACTACACCGCGGGCATCACATACCCAAGTATAACGCGGGCACCACATACCCAACTACACCGCGGGCATCACATACCCAACTACACCGCGGGCACATACCCAAGTATACCGCGGGCACCACATACCCTAGTACACCGCGGGCATCACATACCCTAGTACACCGCGGGCATCACATACCCTAGTACACCGCGGGCATCACATACCCTAGTACACCGCGGGCACCACATACCCTAGTACACCGTGGGCATCACATACCCAAGTATACCGCGGGCATCACATACCCAAGTATACCGCGGGCACCACATACCCAAGTATACCGCGGGAACCACATACCCTAGTACACCGCGGGCATCACATACCCTAGTACATTGCGGGCACCACATACCCTAGTATACCGCGGGCACCACATACCCTAGTACACCGCGGGCATCACATACCCAAGTATACCGCGGGCACCACAAACCCTAGTACACCGCGGGCACATACCCAAGTATACCGCGGGCACCACATACCCAAGTATACCGCGGGCACCACATACCCTTGTACACCGCGGGCATCACATACCCTAGTACACCGCGGGCACCACATACCCTAGTACACCGTGGCATGCGGTGTAGTTGGGTATGTGATGCCCGCGGTGTACTAGGGTATGTGGTGCCCGCGGTGTACTAGGGTATGTGATGCCCGCGGTGTAGTTGGGTATGTGATGCCCGCGGTGTACTAGGGTATGTGGTGCCCGCGGTGTACTAGGGTATGTGATGCCCGCGGTGTACTAGGGTATGTGGTTCCCGCGGTATACTTGGGTATGTGGTGCCCGCGGTATACTTGGGTATGTGGTGCCCGCGGTATACTTGGGTATGTGATGCCCGCGGTGTACTAGGGTATGTGATGCCCGCGGTGTACTTGGGTATGTGGTGCCCGCGGTATACTTGGGTATGTGATGCCCACGGTTTACTAGGGTATGTGATGCCCACGGTGTACTATGGTATATGATGCCCGCGGTGTACTTGGGTATGTGATGCCCGCGGTAAATTTGGGTATGTGGTGCCCGCGGTGTAGTTGGGTATGTGATGCCCGCGGCGTATTTGGGTATGTGATGCCCACGGTTTACTAGGGTATGTGGTGCCCGCGGTATACTAGGGTATGTGGTTCCCGCGGTATACTTGGGTATGTGGTGCCCGCGGTATACTTGGGTATGTGGTGCCCGCGGTATACTTGGGTATGTGATGCCCACGGTGTACTAGGGTATGTGGTGCCCGCGGTGTACTAGGGTATGTGATGCCCGCGGTGTACTAGGGTATGTGGTGCCCGCGGTATACTAGGGTATGTGGTGCCCGCAATGTACTAGGGTATGTGGTTCCCGCGGTATACTTGGGTATGTGGTGCCCGCGGTGTAGTTGGGTATGTGGTGCCCGCGGTGTAGTTGGGTATGTGATGCCCGCGGTGTACTAGGGTATGTGGTGCCCGCGGTGTACTAGGGTATGTGATGCCCGCGGTGTACTAGGGTATGTGGTGCCCGCGGTGTAGTTGGGTATGTGGTGCCCGCGGTATACTTGGGTATGTGGTGCCCGCGGTATACTTGGGTATGTGATGCCCGCGGTGTACTAGGGTATGTGATGCCCGCGGTGTACTTGGGTATGTGGTGCCCGCGGTATACTTGGGTATGTGATGCCTACGGTTTACTAGGGTATGTGATGCCCACGGTGTACTATGGTATATGATGCCCGCGGTGTACTTGGGTATGTGATGCCCGCGGTAAATTTGGGTATGTGGTGCCCGCGGTGTACTAGGGTATGTGATGCCCGCGGTGTACTAGGGTATGTGGTGCTTGCGGTATACTTGGGTATGTGGTGCCCGCGGTATACTTGGGTATGTGATGCCCACGGTGTACTAGGGTATGTGGTGCCCGCGGTGTACTAGGGTATGTGATGCCCGCGGTGTACTAGGGTATGTGATAACCGCGGTGTACTAGGGTATGTGGTGCCCGCGGTATACTAGGGTATGTGGTGCCCGCGGTATACTTGGGTATGTGGTGCCCGCGGTATACTTGGGTATGTGATGCCCTCGGTGTACTAGGGTATGTGGTGCCCGCAATGTACTAGGGTATGTGATGCCCGCGGTGTACTAGTGTATGTGGTGCCCGCAATGTACTAGGGTATGTGATGCCCGCGGTGTACTAGGGTATGTGGTTCCCGCGGTATACTTGGGTATGTGATGCCCGCGGTGTTCTAGGGTATGTGGTGCCCGCGGTATACTTGGGTATGTGATGCCCACGGTGTACTAGGGTATGTGGTGCCCGCGGTGTACTAGGGTATGTGATGCCCGCGGTGTACTAGGGTATGTGGTGCCCGCGGTATACTAGGGTATGTGGTGCCCGCAATGTACTAGGGTATGTGATGCCCGCGGTGTACTAGAGTATGTGGTTCCCGCGGTATACTTGGGTATGTGGTGCCCGCGGTATACTTGGGTATGTGGTGCCCGCGGTATACTTGGGTATGTGATGCCCACGGTGTACTAGGGTATGTGGTGCCCGCGGTGTACTAGGGTATGTGATGCCCGCGGTGTACTAGGGTATGTGGTGCCCGCGGTATACTTGGGTATGTGGTGCCCGCGGTGTAGTTGGGTATGTGGTGCCCGCGGTGTAGTTGGGTATGTGATGCCCGCGGTGTACTAGGGTATGTGGTGCCCGCGGTGTACTAGGGTATGTGATGCCCGCGGTGTACTAGGGTATGTGGTGCCCGCGGTGTAGTTGGGTATGTGGTGCCCGCGGTATACTTGGGTATGTGGTGCCCGCGGTATACTTGGGTATGTGATGCCCGCGGTGTACTAGGGTATGTGATGCCCGCGGTGTACTTGGGTATGTGGTGCCCGCGGTATACTAGGGTATGTGGTGCCCGCAATGTACTAGGGTATGTGATGCCCGCGGTGTACTAGGGTATGTGGTTCCAGCGGTATACTTGGGTATGTGGTGCCCGCGGTATACTTGGGTATGTGGTGCCCGCGGTATACTTGGGTATGTGATGCCCACGGTGTACTAGGGTATGTGGTGCCCGCGGTGTACTAGGGTATGTGATGCCCGCGGTGTACTAGGGTATGTGGTGCCCGCGGTATACTTGGGTATGTGGTGCCCGCGGTGTAGTTGGGTATGTGGTGCCCGCGGTGTAGTTGGGTATGTGATGCCCGCGGTGTACTAGGGTATGTGGTGCCCGCGGTGTACTAGGGTATGTGATGCCCGCGGTGTACTAGGGTATGTGGTGCCCGCGGTGTAGTTGGGTATGTGGTGCCCGCGGTATACTTGGGTATGTGGTGCCCGCGGTATACTTGGGTATGTGATGCCCGCGGTGTACTAGGGTATGTGATGCCCGCGGTGTACTTGGGTATGTGGTGCCCGCGGTATACTTGGGTATGTGATGCCCACGGTTTACTAGGGTATGTGATGCCCACGGTGTACTATGGTATATGATGCCCGCGGTGTACTTGGGTATGTGATGCCCGCGGTAAATTTGGGTATGTGGTGCCCGCGGTGTAGTTGGGTATGTGATGCCCGCGGTGTACTAGGGTATGTGGTGCCCGCGGTATACTTGGGTATGTGGTGCCCGCGGTGTAGTTGGGTATGTGGTGCCCGCGGTATACTTGGGTATGTGATGCCCGCGGTATACTTGGGTATGTGATGCCCACGGTGTACTAGGGTATGTGGTGCCCGCGGTGTACTAGGGTATGTGATGCCCGCGGTATACTTGGGTATGTGATGCCCGCGGTATACTTGGGTATGTGATGCCCACGGTGTACTAGGGTATGTGGTGCCCGCGGTGTACTAGGGTATGTGATGCCCGCGGTGTACTAGGGTATGTGGTGCTTGCGGTATACTTGGGTATGTGGTGCCCGCGGTATACTTGGGTATGTGATGCCCACGGTGTACTAGGGTATGTGGTGCCCGCGGTGTACTAGGGTATGTGATGCCCGCGGTGTACTAGGGTATGTGATAACCGCGGTGTACTAGGGTATGTGGTGCCCGCGGTATACTAGGGTATGTGGTGCCCGCGGTATACTTGGGTATGTGGTGCCCGCGGTATACTTGGGTATGTGATGCCCTCGGTGTACTAGGGTATGTGGTGCCCGCAATGTACTAGGGTATGTGATGCCCGCGGTGTACTAGGGTATGTGGTGCCCGCAATGTACTAGGGTATGTGATGCCCGCGGTGTACTAGGGTATGTGGTTCCCGCGGTATACTTGGGTATGTGATGCCCGCGGTGTTCTAGGGTATGTGGTGCCCGCGGTATACTTGGGTATGTGATGCCCACGGTGTACTAGGGTATGTGGTGCCCGCGGTGTACTAGGGTATGTGATGCCCGCGGTGTACTTGGGTATGTGGTGCCCGCGGTATACTTGGGTATGTGATGCCCACGGTTTACTAGGGTATGTGATGCCCACGGTGTACTATGGTATATGATGCCCGCGGTGTACTTGGGTATGTGATGCCCGCGGTAAATTTGGGTATGTGGTGCCCGCGGTGTAGTTGGGTATGTGATGCCCGCGGTGTACTAGGGTATGTGGTGCCCGCGGTATACTTGGGTATGTGGTGCCCGCGGTGTAGTTGGGTATGTGATGCCCGCGGTGTACTAGGGTATGTGATAACCGCGGTGTACTAGGGTATGTGGTGCCCGCGGTATACTAGGGTATGTGGTGCCCGCGGTATACTTGGGTATGTGGTGCCCGCGGTATACTTGGGTATGTGATGCCCTCGGTGTACTAGGGTATGTGGTGCCCGCAATGTACTAGGGTATGTGATGCCCGCGGTGTACTAGGGTATGTGGTGCCCGCAATGTACTAGGGTATGTGATGCCCGCGGTGTACTAGGGTATGTGGTTCCCGCGGTATACTTGGGTATGTGATGCCCGCGGTGTTCTAGGGTATGTGGTGCCCGCGGTATACTTGGGTATGTGATGCCCACGGTGTACTAGGGTATGTGGTGCCCGCGGTGTACTAGGGTATGTGATGCCCGCGGTGTACTTGGGTATGTGATGCCCACGGTGTACTAGGGTATGTGGTGCCCGCGGTGTACTAGGGTATGTGATGCCCGCGGTGTACTAGGGTATGTGGTGCCCGCGGTATACTTGGGTATGTGCCCGCGGTGTAGTTGGGTATGTGATGCCCGCGGTGTAGTTGGGTATGTGGTGCCCGCGTTATACTTGGGTATGTGATGCCCGCGGTGTAGTTGGGTATGTGATGCCCGCGGTGTACTAGGGTATGTGGTGCCCGCGGTATACTTGGGTATGTGGTGCCCGCGGTGTAGTTGGGTATGTGGTGCCCGCGGTATACTTGGGTATGTGATGCCCGCGGTGTACTAGGGTATGTGGTGCCCGCGGTATACTAGGGTATGTGATGCCCGCAATGTACTAGGGTATGTGATGCCCGCGGTGTACTAGGGTATGTGGTTCCCGCGGTATACTTGGGTATGTGGTGCCCGCGGTATACTTGGGTATGTGATGCCAACGGTTTACTAGGGTATGTGATGCCCACGGTGTACTATGGTATATGATGCCCGCGGTGTACTTGGGTATGTGATGCCCGCGGTAAATTTGGGTATGTGGTGCCCGCGGTGTAGTTGGGTATGTGATGCCCGCGGCGTATTTGGGTATGTGATGGCCACGGTTTACTAGGGTATGTGGTGCCCGCAATGTACTAGGGTAAGTGGTTCCCGCGGTATACTTGGGTATGTGGTGCCCGCGGTGTAGTTGGGTATGTGATGCCCGCGGTGTATTTGGGTATGTGGTGCCCGCGGTGTAGTTGGGTATGTGATGCCCGCGGTGTACTAGGGTATATGGTTCCCGCGGTATACTTGGGTATGTGGTGCCCGCGGTGTAGTTGGGTATGTGGTTCTTGCGGTATACTTGGGTATGTTGTGCCCGCGGTGTAGTTGGTTATGTGATGCCCGCGGTATACTTGGGTATGTGATGCCCGCGGTGTTCTAGGGTATGTGGTGCCCGCGGTATACTTGGGTATGTGATGCCCACGGTTTACTAGGGTATGTGGTGCCCGCGGTGTACTAGGGTATGTGATGCCCGCGGTGTACTAGGGTATGTGATGCCCGCGGTGTACTAGGGTATGTGGTGCCCGCGGTATACTTGGGTATGTGGTGCCCGCGGTGTAGTTGGGTATGTGATGCCCGCGGTGTATTTGGGTATGTGATGCCCGCGGTGTTCTAGGGTATGTGGTGCCCGCGGTATACTTGGGTATGTGATGCCCGCGGTATACTTGTGTATGTGATGCCCACGGTGTACTAGGGTATGTGGTGCCCGCGGTGTACTAGGGTATGTGATGCCCGCGGTGTACTAGGGTATGTGATGCCCGCGGTGTACTAGGGTATGTGATGCCCGCGGTGTACTAGGGTATGTGGTGCCCGCGGTATACTTGGGTATGTGGTGCCCGCGGTGTAGTTGGGTATGTGGTGCCCGCGGTATACTTAGGTATGTGATGCCCGCGGTATACTTGTGTATGTGATGCCCACGGTGTACTAGGGTATGTGGTGCCCGCGGTGTACTAAAGAATAGAATAGAATAGAATAGAATATACATTTAATCAGCAACAACAACAACAAGACACATGACACAAGTAAATAATAAAAAAAAAATAACATACACATTTATATAAAAATAAAATATGAATAAGAAATACAAGTAACAATGTTTAAAAGTACATTATAAACAAACAAAAGAAAACATACAGCTAAAATATATAAATACAAAATAAACTCAAATCAGTCGTCACATGTGTCTGAAAGCTGTGCTGATAAGGTGTTCAGCTCAGCAATAATGTTGAGTGAGTTAACACTCAACGCTGATTTTCAGCTGAACCCAAAAGAAGGAAAGGGTAGATCAACAGTAACCAAACCACATAAATAGCAACATACTCACAATGCAACACATAATTAACTAATATATACTAAATAAACGAAAATATACTAAAACAGTTTGTTGTGTACTTATACAAAAGTCCCTAAAAGAAAGAAAAACAGTCGGGGGATGTTATATATACTTAATCTAAATAAGAGAGATGTCAATGTTAATGTTACCATGCTGTATTTGGGCATCAAGGAGAAAACTCTTAACCTTCTTTCTAAAACCGCTTATACATCCAATATTTCGCAAAGGCGGGGGTAAGTTATTCCAGCATTTGGCAGCTGCATACCTAAAGCTGCCCCTGAAGCTCTCAGATTTGTGATGTTGTGTAGAGCATTTTCTACTTACACAACTACGCTGACTCGACATCCAACCTAATTTCTCAAACAAATACTTAGGCGTCTCAAACTTAATTACTCCGAACAGGAGACAAGCTAGATGCAATTTGCGCCTTGATTTCATTTTAAGGCTGCGCTTTAAATTAAGGAAAGGAGTTATATGGCTTCTGGGGGGAATATTAAAACAAAATCGAGCACAGGCATTTTGAACACGCTGTATCAAATGCTGGGTTCGTACTAGCAGGCGAGGGCCATAAATAGTGTCTGCATAGTTCAACTTCGATAATACCAAAGATTCAACTAGATGCATTCGAACCTCCTCACTAAGGTAGGGCTTAATTTTATATAAAATTTTAAGTCTATAGAAGCAGTTACGCACGCAATCTGCTACATGCTTTTCAAACCTTAAATTGGCGTCCATAATAAGACCTAAATTTCTTGCTTCAAAGACACGCTCAATAAATTTTCCCTTTAGTGAAACATTAATATTGGAACTTAAAGAATCTACGTGGTGTTTACTTCCTAGGATCATATATTGTGTTTTAATAGGGTTGAGAACAAGATGGTTTTTATCTGACCACGAAGCGATCCTGCAAAGGTCGTCATTAATTTCAGAAATGGCTTTGTCAAAATCTTTCGGCTTGAAAGAAATATATACCTGAACATCATCGGCATACATGTGGTATTTGCAATTAAGGATAGAATACTTTAAATCAGAGCTATATAATATGAATAACAAGGGTCCAAGAATTGAACCTTGAGGTACACCCCGTGCTAAAGCCGTCTGCTGAGAAAACACAGATCCACCATCACTAGTTTTTAGTTCGACGTATTGGTATCGATCTCTTAGATAGCTGTCAAACCATAGTATAGTGTTATGATCAAAACCATAATACCTAAGCTTAGACAAAAGCAAAGTTGTATTGATTGAATCAAACGCTCTAGAAAAATCAAGTAGGACAAGTAGCGTACACATACCTCTGTCCTGAGCAGTAAGTATATTGTCCGTGACGTCTAAGAGAGCTGTGGATGTACTGCGGCATTTTCTGAATCCAGATTGAACGTCAGGCAAGATGTTGTGTAGTTCCAGAAATTCAGTTACCTGACTGCAAACGGCCTTTTCAATAATCTTTGATATACAAGGTAAAACACTAATAGGTCTTAAGTCTTTGAAAGTAGATGGGTCATTTACTTTAGGCAGAGGGCGAACAATGGCAATTTTGCAAACATTAGGAAAAGTTGACGTGGTGATAGACCTATTAACAATAGAAGAAATTAATTCCAAAGAGAAAGGAAGAGTTAGTAAAAGCATATTCAGGGTGATTCCATCATGACCTTCAGCGTTGGACTTCAGCGTTTGAATGATTTTGACAACACGATCTACACCTACCGGTACCAAGGAGAAAACTGCGTCTCCAAATCGATTAAACTCAAAAAACGTAAGAGCAGAAATAGTGAGAGCTGAAGAGCCACCAACATTCAGAAAATGATTATTTATAGAGTCGGGATCGTTGAAATGAGATGGCAGTGTAATTTCAGGTTTTGGTGGTAAAGCAGTAGTTTTCAAATTTTTCCATAGTGCTTTAGGATCGTTAATGTTGATATTAATGTTGTATTTGTAATAAGCTGCTTTCTCACAAAAAAGCGAATGGGCGACTAAAGACTTCAAGTCTTTGTAATATATTTTTTTACGATCTAGTTTGGTCCGACGAAAGTCGGATAACGCGTCGTCTCGTAATCTCATCATGAGCTTGATATTGTCTGTGATCCAAGGATAGTGGCGTTCCCTCACAGTGAACGACTTTATAGGGGCATGTACATTAAAGATTGCAAGAAGACAATGGTTAAAACAATCGAGCATAGCGTTTACGTCGTCAAAACCGGAAATAAGATCCCAGCGAATCAGTTGCAACACACTATCTAGTTCCTCACGATCAATGCTTTTCAATGGCCTATAACTCATTTACTAGGGTATGTGATGCCCGCGGTGTACAAGGGTATGTGGTGCCCGCGGTATACTTGGGTATGTGGTGCCCGCGGTATACTTGGGTATGTGCCCGCGGTGTACTAGGGTTTGTGGTGCCCGCGGTATACTTGGGTATGTGATGCCCGCGGTGTACTAGGGTATGTGGTGCCCGCGGTATACTAGGGTATGTGGTGCCCGCAATGTACTAGGGTATGTGATGCCCGCGGTGTACTAGGGTATGTGGTTCCCGCGGTATACTTGGGTATGTGGTGCCCGCGGTATACTTGGGTATGTGATGCCCGCGGTATACTTGGGTATGTGATGCCCACGGTGTACTAGGGTATGTGGTGCCCGCGGTGTACTAGGGTATGTGATGCCCGCGGTGTACTAGGGTATGTGATGCCCGCGGTGTACTAGGGTATGTGATGCCCGCGGTGTACTAGGGTATGTGGTGCCCGCGGTATACTTGGGTATGTGCCCGCGGTGTAGTTGGGTATGTGATGCCCGCGGTGTAGTTGGGTATGTGGTGCCCGCGTTATACTTGGGTATGTGATGCCCGCGGTGTAGTTGGGTATGTGATGCCCGCGGTGTACTAGGGTATGTGGTGCCCGCGGTATACTTGGGTATGTGGTGCCCGCGGTGTAATTGGGTATGTGGTGCCCGCGGTGTACTTGGGTATGTGATGCCCGCGGTATACTTGGGTATGTGATGCCCACGGTGTACTAGGGTATGTGGTGCCCGCGGTGTACTAGGGTATGTGATGCCCGCGGTGTACTAGGGTATGTGATGCCCGCGGTGTACTAGGGTATGTGGTGCCCGCGGTATACTTGGGTATGTGGTGCCCGCGGTGTACTAGGGTATGTGATGCCCGCGGTGTACTAGGGTATGTGGTGCCCGCGGTATACTAGGGTATGTGGTGCCCGCAATGTACTAGGGTATGTGATGCCCGCGGTGTACTAGGGTATGTGGTTCCCGCGGTATACTTGGGTATGTGATGCCCACGGTGTACTAGGGTATGTGGTGCCCGCGGTGTACTAGGGTATGTGATGCCCGCGGTGTACTAGGGTATGTGGTGCCCGCGGTATACTAGGGTATGTGGTGCCCGCAATGTACTAGGGTATGTGATGCCCGCGGTGTACTAGGGTATGTGGTTCCCGCGGTATACTTGGGTATGTGGTGCCCGCGGTATACTTGGGTATGTGGTGCCCGCGGTATACTTGGGTATGTGATGCCCACGGTGTACTAGGGTATGTGGTGCCCGCGGTGTACTAGGGTATGTGATGCCCGCGGTGTACTAGGGTATGTGGTGCCCGCGGTATACTAGGGTATGTGGTGCCCGCAATGTACTAGGGTATGTGGTTCCCGCGGTATACTTGGGTATGTGGTGCCCGCGGTGTAGTTGGGTATGTGGTGCCCGCGGTGTAGTTGGGTATGTGATGCCCGCGGTGTACTAGGGTATGTGGTGCCCGCGGTGTACTAGGGTATGTGATGCCCGCGGTGTACTAGGGTATGTGGTTCCCGCGGTATACTTGGGTATGTGGTGCCCGCGGTATACTTGGGTATGTGGTGCCCGCGGTGTACTTGGGTATGTGATGCCCGCGGTGTACTAGGGTATGTGATGCCCGCGGTGTACTTGGGTATGTGGTGCCCGCGGTATACTTGGGTATGTGATGCCCACGGTTTACTAGGGTATGTGATGCCCACGGTGTACTATGGTATATGATGCCCGCGGAGTACTTGGGTATGTGATGCCCGCGGTAAATTTGGGTATGTGGTGCCCGCGGTGTAGTTGGGTATGTGATGCCCGCGGCGTATTTGGGTATGTGGTGCCCACGGTTTACTAGGGTATGTGGTGCCCGCGGTATACTAGGGTATGTGGTTCCCGCGGTATACTTGGGTATGTGGTGCCCGCGGTATACTTGGGTATGTGGTGCCCGCGGTATACTTGGGTATGTGATGCCCACGGTGTACTAGGGTATGTGGTGCCCGCGGTGTACTAGGGTATGTGATGCCCGCGGTGTACTAGGGTATGTGGTGCCCGCGGTATACTAGGGTATGTGGTGCCCGCGGTGTACTAGGGTATGTGGTTCCCGCGGTATACTTGGGTATGTGGTGCCCGCGGTGTAGTTGGGTATGTGGTGCCCGCGGTGTAGTTGGGTATGTGATGCCCGCGGTGTACTAGGGTATGTGGTGCCCGCGGTGTACTAGGGTATGTGATGCCCGCGGTGTACTAGGGTATGTGGTTCCCGCGGTATACTTGGGTATGTGGTGCCCGCGGTATACTTGGGTATGTGGTGCCCGCGGTATACTTGGGTATGTGGTGCCCGCGGTGTACTAGGGTATGTGATGCCCGCGGTGTACTTGGGTATGTGGTGCCCGCGGTATACTTGGGTATGTGATGCCCACGGTTTACTAGGGTATGTGATGCCCACGGTGTACTATGGTATATGATGCCCGCGGTGTACTAGGGTATGTGATGCCCGCGGTGTACTAGGGTATGTGGTGCCCGCGGTATACTAGGGTATGTGGTGCCCGCAATGTACTAGGGTATGTGATGCCCGCGGTGTACTAGGGTATGTGGTGCCCGCGGTATACTTGGGTATGTGGTGCCCGCGGTATACTTGGGTATGTGGTGCCCGCGGTATACTTGGGTATGTGATGCCCACGGTGTACTAGGGTATGTGATGCCCGCGGTGTACTAGGGTATGTGGTGCCCGCGGTATACTAGGGTATGTGGTGCCCGCAATGTACTAGGGTATGTGGTTCCCGCGGTATACTTGGGTATGTGGTGCCCGCGGTGTAGTTGGGTATGTGGTGCCCGCGGTGTAGTTGGGTATGTGATGCCCGCGGTGTACTAGGGTATGTGGTGCCCGCGGTGTACTAGGGTATGTGATGCCCGCGGTGTACTAGGGTATGTGGTTCCCGCGGTATACTTGGGTATGTGGTGCCCGCGGTATACTTGGGTATGTGGTGCCCGCGGTATACTTGGGTATGTGATGCCCGCGGTGTACTAGGGTATGTGATGCCCGCGGTGTACTTGGGTATGTGGTGCCCGCGGTATACTTGGGTATGTGATGCCCACGGTTTACTAGGGTATGTGATGCCCACGGTGTACTATGGTATATGATGCCCGCGGTGTACTTGGGTATGTGATGCCCGCGGTAAATTTGGGTATGTGGTGCCCGCGGTGTAGTTGGGTATGTGATGCCCGCGGCGTAGTTGGGTATGTGATGCCCACGGTTTACTAGGGTATGTGGTGCCCGCGGTATACTAGGGTATGTGGTTCCCGCGGTATACTTGGGTATGTGGTGCCCGCGGTATACTTGGGTATGTGGTGCCCGCGGTATACTTGGGTATGTGATGCCCACGGTGTACTAGGGTATGTGGTGCCCGCGGTGTACTAGGGTATGTGATGCCCGCGGTGTACTAGGGTATGTGGTGCCCGCGGTATACTAGGGTATGTGGTGCCCGCAATGTACTAGGGTATGTGGTTCCCGCGGTATACTTGGGTATGTGGTGCCCGCGGTGTAGTTGGGTATGTGGTGCCCGCGGTGTAGTTGGGTATGTGATGCCCGCGGTGTACTAGGGTATGTGGTGCCCGCGGTGTACTAGGGTATGTGATGCCCGCGGTGTACTAGGGTATGTGGTTCCCGCGGTATACTTGGGTATGTGGTGCCCGCGGTATACTTGGGTATGTGGTGCCCGCGGTATACTTGGGTATGTGATGCCCGCGGTGTTCTAGGGTATGTGATGCCCGCGGTGTACTTGGGTATGTGGTGCCCGCGGTATACTTGGGTATGTGATGCCCGCGGTAAATTTGGGTATGTGGTGCCCGCGGTGTAGTTGGGTATGTGATGCCCGCGGCGTATTTGGGTATGTGGTGCCCGCGTTATACTTGGGTATGTGATGCCCGCGGTGTAGTTGGGTATGTGATGCCCGCGGTGTACTAGGGTGTGTGGTGCCCGCGGTATACTTGGGTATGTGGTGCCCGCGGTGTAGTTGGGTATGTGGTGCCCGCGGTATACTTGGGTATGTGATGCCCGCGGTATACTTGGGTATGTGATGCCCACGGTGTACTAGGGTATGTGGTGCCCGCGGTGTACTAGGGTATGTGATGCCCGCGGTGTACTAGGGTATGTGATGCCCGCGGTGTACTAGGGTATGTGGTGCCCGCGGTATACTTGGGTATGTGGTGCCCGCGGTGTACTAGGGTATGTGATGCCCGCGGTGTACTAGGGTATGTGGTGCCCGCGGTATACTAGGGTATGTGGTGCCCGCAATGTACTAGGGTATGTGATGCCCGCGGTGTACTAGGGTATGTGGTTCCCGCGGTATACTTGGGTATGTGATGCCCACGGTGTACTTGGGTATGTGGTGCCCGCGGTATACTTGGGTATGTGGTGCCCGCGGTATACTTGGGTATGTGGTGCCCGCGGTATACTTGGGTATGTGATGCCCACGGTGTACTAGGGTATGTGGTGCCCGCGGTGTACTAGGGTATGTGATGCCCGCGGTGTACTAGGGTATGTGGTGCCCGCGGTATACTAGGGTATGTGGTGCCCGCAATGTACTAGGGTATGTGATGCCCGCGGTGTACTAGGGTATGTGGTTCCCGCGGTATACTTGGGTATGTGGTGCCCGCGGTATACTTGGGTATGTGATGCCCACGGTTTACTAGGGTATGTGATGCCCACGGTGTACTATGGTATAAGATGCCCGCGGTGTACTTGGGTATGTGATGCCCGCGGTAAATTTGGGTATGTGGTGCCCGCGGTGTAGTTGGGTATGTGATGCCCGCGGCGTATTTGGGTATGTGATGCCCGCGGTGTTCTAGGGTATGTGGTGCCCGCGGTATACTTGGGTATGTGATGCCCACGGTTTACTAGGGTATGTGGTGCCCGCGGTATACTAGGGTATGTGGTGCCCGCAATGTACTAGGGTATGTGGTTCCCGCGGTATACTTGGGTATGTGGTGCCCGCGGTGTAGTTGGGTATGTGGTGCCCGCGGTGTAGTTGGGTATGTGATGCCCGCGGTGTATTTGGGTATGTGATGCCCGCGGTGTTCTAGGGTATGTGGTGCCCGCGGTATACTTGGGTATGTGATGCCCGCGGTATACTTGTGTATGTGATGCCCACGGTGTACTAGGGTATGTGGTGCCCGCGGTGTACTAGGGTATGTGATGCCCGCGGTGTACTAGGGTATGTGATGCCCGCGGTGTACTAGGGTATGTGATGCCCGCGGTGTACTAGGGTATGTGGTGCCCGCGGTATACTTGGGTATGTGGTGCCCGCGGTGTAGTTGGGTATGTGGTGCCCGCGGTATACTTGGGTATGTGATGCCTGCGGTATACTTGTGTATGTGATGCCCACGGTGTACTAGGGTATGTGGTGCCCACGGTGTACTAGGGTATGTGATGCCCGCGGTGTACTAGGGTATGTGGTGCCCGCGGTATACTAGGGTATGTGGTGCCCGCAATGTACTAGGGTATGTGATGCCCGCGGTGTACTAGGGTATGTGGTTCCCGCGGTATACTTGGGTATGTGGTGCCCGCGGTATACTTGGGTATGTGATGCCCACGGTTTACTAGGGTATGTGATGCCCACGGTGTACTATGGTATATGATG
This sequence comes from Ecliptopera silaceata, assembly GCA_932527185.1. Taxonomy (NCBI): domain Eukaryota; kingdom Metazoa; phylum Arthropoda; class Insecta; order Lepidoptera; family Geometridae; genus Ecliptopera; species Ecliptopera silaceata. The sequence continues at coordinate 3,911,646 of OW052193.1, read as the reverse complement.
CCCGCGGTGTACTTGGGTATGTGATGCCCGCGGTAAATTTGGGTATGTGGTGCCCGCGGTGTAGTTGGGTATGTGATGCCCGCGGCGTATTTGGGTATGTGATGCCCGCGGTGTTCTAGGGTATGTGGTGCCCGCAGTATACTTGGGTATGTGATGCCCACGGTTTACTAGGGTATGTGGTGCCCGCGGTATACTAGGGTATGTGGTGCCCGCAATGTACTAGGGTATGTGGTTCCCGCGGTATACTTGGGTATGTGGTGCCCGCGGTGTAGTTGGGTATGTGGTGCCCGCGGTGTAGTTGGGTATGTGATGCCCGCGGTGTATTTGGGTATGTGATGCCCGCGGTGTTCTAGGGTATGTGGTGCCCGCGGTATACTTGGGTATGTGATGCCCGCGGTATACTAGGGTATGTGGTGCCCGCGGTGTACTAGGGTATGTGATGCCCGCGGTGTACTAGGGTATGTGATGCCCGCGGTGTACTAGGGTATGTGATGCCCGCGGTGTACTAGGGTATGTGGTGCCCGCGGTATACTTGGGTATGTGGTGCCCGCGGTGTAGTTGGGTATGTGGTGCCCGCGGTATACTTGGGTATGTGATGCCTGCGGTATACTTGTGTATGTGATGCCCACGGTGTACTAGGGTATGTGGTGCCCACGGTGTACTAGGGTATGTGATGCCCGCGGTGTACTAGGGTATGTGGTGCCCGCGGTATACTTGGGTATGTGGTGCCCGCGGTATACTTGGGTATGTGCCCGCGTTATACTTGGGTATGTGATGCCCGCGGTGTAGTTGGGTATGTGATGCCCGCGGTGTACTAGGGTATGTGGTGCCCGCGGTATACTTGGGTATGTGGTGCCCGCGGTGTAGTTGGGTATGTGGTGCCCGCGGTATACTTGGGTATGTGATGCCCACGGTTTACTAGGGTATGTGGTGCCCGCGGTATACTAGGGTATGTGGTGCCCGCAATGTACTAGGGTATGTGGTTCCCGCGGTATACTTGGGTATGTGGTGCCCGCGGTGTAGTTGGGTATGTGGTGCCCGCGGTGTAGTTGGGTATGTGATGCCCGCGGTGTATTTGGGTATGTGATGCCCGCGGTGTTCTAGGGTATGTGGTGCCCGCGGTATACTTGGGTATGTGATTCCCGCGGTATACTTGTGTATGTGATGCCCACGGTGTACTAGGGTATGTGGTGCCCGCGGTGTACTAGGGTATGTGATGCCCGCGGTGTACTAGGGTATGTGATGCCCGCGGTGTACTAGGGTATGTGATGCCCGCGGTGTACTAGGGTATGTGATGCCCGCGGTGTACTAGGGTATGTGGTGCCCGCGGTATACTTGGGTATGTGGTGCCCGCGGTGTAGTTGGGTATGTGGTGCCCGCGGTATACTTGGGTATGTGATGCCTGCGGTATACTTGTGTATGTGATGCCCACGGTGTACTAGGGTATGTGGTGCCCGCGGTGTACTAGGGTATGTGATGCCCGCGGTGTACTAGGGTATGTGGTGCCCGCGGTATACTTGGGTATGTGGTGCCCGCGGTGTAGTTGGGTATGTGGTGCCCGCGGTATACTTGGGTATGTGATGCCTGCGGTATACTTGTGTATGTGATGCCCACGGTGTACTAGGGTATGTGGTGCCCGCGGTGTACTAGGGTATGTGATGCCCGCGGTGTACTAGGGTATGTGGTGCCCGCGGTATACTTGGGTATGTGGTGCCCGCGGTATACTTGGGTATGTGCCCGCTGTGTAGTTGGGTATGTGATGCCCGCGGTGTAGTTGGGTATGTGATGCCCGCGGTGTAGTTGGGTATGTGATGCCCGCGGTGTACTAGGGTATGTGGTGCCCGCGGTATACTTGGGTATGTGGTGCCCGCGGTATACTTGGGTATGTGCCCGCGGTGTAGTTGGGTATGTGATGCCCGCGGTGTAGTTGGGTATGTGGTTGGGTATACTTGGGTATGTGGTGCCCGCGGTATACTAGGGTATGTGGTGCCCGCAATGTACTAGGGTATGTGATGCCCGCGGTGTACTAGGGTATGTGGTTCCCGCGGTATACTTGGGTATGTGATGCCCACGGTGTACTAGGGTATGTGGTGCCCGCGGTGTACTAGGGTATGTGATGCCCGCGGTGTACTAGGGTATGTGGTGCCCGCGGTATACTAGGGTATGTGGTGCCCGCAATGTACTAGGGTATGTGATGCCCGCGGTGTACTAGGGTATGTGGTTCCCGCGGTATACTTGGGTATGTGGTGCCCGCGGTATACTTGGGTATGTGGTGCCCGCGGTATACTTGGGTATGTGATGCCCACGGTGTACTAGGGTATGTGGTGCCCGCGGTGTACTAGGGTATGTGATGCCCGCGGTGTACTAGGGTATGTGGTGCCCGCGGTATACTAGGGTATGTGGTGCCCGCAATGTACTAGGGTATGTGGTTCCCGCGGTATACTTGGGTATGTGGTGCCCGCGGTGTAGTTGGGTATGTGGTGCCCGCGGTGTAGTTGGGTATGTGATGCCCGCTGTGTACTAGGGTATGTGGTGCCCGCGGTGTACTAGGGTATGTGATGCCCGCGGTGTACTAGGGTATGTGGTTCCCGCGGTATACTTGGGTATGTGGTGCCCGCGGTATACTTGGGTATGTGGTGCCCGCGGTATACTTGGGTATGTGATGCCCGCGGTGTACTAGGGTATGTGATGCCCGCGGTGTACTTGGGTATGTGGTGCCCGCGGTATACTTGGGTATGTGATGCCCACGGTTTACTAGGGTATGTGATGCCCACGGTGTACTATGGTATATGATGCCCGCGGAGTACTTGGGTATGTGATGCCCGCGGTAAATTTGGGTATGTGGTGCCCGCGGTGTAGTTGGGTATGTGATGCCCGCGGCGTATTTGGGTATGTGATGCCCACGGTTTACTAGGGTATGTGGTGCCCGCGGTATACTAGGGTATGTGGTTCCCGCGGTATACTTGGGTATGTGGTGCCCGCGGTATACTTGGGTATGTGGTGCCCGCGGTGTACTTGGGTATGTGATGCCCACGGTGTACTAGGGTATGTGGTGCCCGCGGTGTACTAGGGTATGTGATGCCCGCGGTGTACTAGGGTATGTGGTGCCCGCGGTATACTAGGGTATGTGGTGCCCGCAATGTACTAGGGTATGTGGTTCCCGCGGTATACTTGGGTATGTGGTGCCCGCGGTGTAGTTGGGTATGTGGTGCCCGCGGTGTAGTTGGGTATGTGATGCCCGCGGTGTACTAGGGTATGTGGTGCCCGCGGTGTACTAGGGTATGTGATGCCCGCGGTGTACTAGGGTATGTGGTTCCCGCGGTATACTTGGGTATGTGGTGCCCGCGGTATACTTGGGTATGTGGTGCCCGCGGTTTACTTGGGTATGTGATGCCCGCGGTGTACTAGGGTATGTGATGCCCGCGGTGTACTTGGGTATGTGGTGCCCGCGGTATACTTGGGTATGTGATGCCCACGGTTTACTAGGGTATGTGATGCCCACGGTGTACTATGGTATATGATGCCCGCGGTGTACTAGGGTATGTGATGCCCGCGGTGTACTAGGGTATGTGGTGCCCGCGGTATACTAGGGTATGTGGTGCCCGCAATGTACTAGGGTATGTGATGCCCGCGGTGTACTAGGGTATGTGGTGCCCGCGGTATACTTGGGTATGTGGTGCCCGCGGTATACTTGGGTATGTGGTGCCCGCGGTATACTTGGGTATGTGATGCCCACGGTGTACTAGGGTATGTGATGCCCGCGGTGTACTAGGGTATGTGGTGCCCGCGGTATACTAGGGTATGTGGTGCCCGCAATGTACTAGGGTATGTGGTTCCCGCGGTATACTTGGGTATGTGGTGCCCGCGGTGTAGTTGGGTATGTGGTGCCCGCGGTGTAGTTGGGTATGTGATGCCCGCGGTGTACTAGGGTATGTGGTGCCCGCGGTGTACTAGGGTATGTGATGCCCGCGGTGTACTAGGGTATGTGGTTCCCGCGGTATACTTGGGTATGTGGTGCCCGCGGTATACTTGGGTATGTGGTGCCCGCGGTATACTTGGGTATGTGATGCCCGCGGTGTACTAGGGTATGTGATGCCCGCGGTGTACTTGGGTATGTGGTGCCCGCGGTATACTTGGGTATGTGATGCCCACGGTTTACTAGGGTATGTGATGCCCACGGTGTACTATGGTATATGATGCCCGCGGTGTACTTGGGTATGTGATGCCCGCGGTAAATTTGGGTATGTGGTGCCCGCGGTGTAGTTGGGTATGTGATGCCCGCGGCGTAGTTGGGTATGTGATGCCCGCGGTTTACTAGGGTATGTGGTGCCCGCGGTATACTAGGGTATGTGGTTCCCGCGGTATACTTGGGTATGTGGTGCCCGCGGTATACTGGGGTATGTGGTGCCCGCGGTATACTTGGGTATGTGATGCCCACGGTGTACTAGGGTATGTGGTGCCCGCGGTGTACTAGGGTATGTGATGCCCGCGGTGTACTAGGGTATGTGGTGCCCGCGGTATACTAGTAGTACACCGCGGGCACCACATACCCTAGTACACCGTGGGCATCACATACCCAAGTATACCGCGGGCACCACATACCCAAGTATACCGCGGGCACCACATACCCAAGTATACCGCGGGAACCACATACCCTAGTACACCGCGGTATACTTGGGTATGTGGTGCCCGCGGTATACTTGGGTATGTGGTGCCCGCGGTATACTTGGGTATGTGATGCCCACGGTGTACTAGGGTATGTGGTGCCCGCGGTGTACTAGGGTATGTGATGCCCGCGGTGTACTAGGGTATGTGGTGCCCGCGGTATACTAGGGTATGTGGTGCCCGCAATGTACTAGGGTATGTGGTTCCCGCGGTATACTTGGGTATGTGGTGCCCGCGGTGTAGTTGGGTATGTGGTGCCCGCGGTGTAGTTGGGTATGTGATGCCCGCGGTGTACTAGGGTATGTGGTGCCCGCGGTGTACTAGGGTATGTGATGCCCGCGGTGTACTAGGGTATGTGGTTCCCGCGGTATACTTGGGTATGTGGTGCCCGCGGTATACTTGGGTATGTGGTGCCCGCGGTATACTTGGGTATGTGATGCCCGCGGTGTACTAGGGTATGTGATGCCCGCGGTGTACTTGGGTATGTGGTGCCCGCGGTATACTTGGGTATGTGATGCCCACGGTTTACTAGGGTATGTGATGCCCACGGTGTACTATGGTATATGATGCCCGCGGTGTACTTGGGTATGTGATGCCCGCGGTGTACTAGGGTATGTGGTGCCCGCGGTATACTAGGGTATGTGGTGCCCGCAATGTACTAGGGTATGTGATGCCCGCGGTGTACTAGGGTATGTGGTTCCCGCGGTATACTTGGGTATGTGGTGCCCGCGGTATACTTGGGTATGTGGTGCCCGCGGTATACTTGGGTATGTGATGCCCACGGTGTACTAGGGTATGTGATGCCCGCGGTGTACTAGGGTATGTGGTGCCCGCGGTATACTAGGGTATGTGGTGCCCGCAATGTACTAGGGTATGTGGTTCCCGCGGTATACTTGGGTATGTGGTGCCCGCGGTGTAGTTGGGTATGTGGTGCCCGCGGTGTAGTTGGGTATGTGATGCCCGCGGTGTACTAGGGTATGTGGTGCCCGCGGTGTACTAGGGTATGTGATGCCCGCGGTGTACTAGGGTATGTGGTTCCCGCGGTATACTTGGGTATGTGGTGCCCGCGGTATACTTGGGTATGTGGTGCCCGCGGTATACTTGGGTATGTGATGCCCGCGGTGTACTAGGGTATGTGATGCCCGCGGTGTACTTGGGTATGTGGTGCCCGCGGTATACTTGGGTATGTGATGCCCGCGGTTTACTAGGGTATGTGATGCCCACGGTGTACTAGGGTATATGATGCCCGCGGTGTACTTGGGTATGTGATGCCCGCGGTAAATTTGGGTATGTGGTGCCCGCGGTGTAGTTGGGTATGTGATGCCCGCGGCGTATTTGGGTATGTGATGCCCACGGTTTACTAGGGTATGTGGTGCCCGCGGTATACTAGGGTATGTGGTGCCCGCGGTATACTTGGGTATGTGGTGCCCGCGGTATACTGGGGTATGTGGTGCCCGCGGTATACTTGGGTATGTGATGCCCACGGTGTACTAGGGTATGTGGTGCCCGCGGTGTACTAGGGTATGTGATGCCCGCGGTGTACTAGGGTATGTGGTGCCCGCGGTATACTAGTAGTACACCGCGGGCACCACATACCCTAGTACACCGTGGGCATCACATACCCAAGTATACCGCGGGCACCACATACCCAAGTATACCGCGGGCACCACATACCCAAGTATACCGCGGGAACCACATACCCTAGTACACCGCGGGCATCACATACCCTAGTACATTGCGGGCACCACATACCCTAGTATACCGCGGGCACCACATACCCTAGTACACCGCGGGCATCACATACCCTAGTACACCGCGGGCACCACATACCCTAGTACACCGTGGGCATCACATACCCAAGTATACCGCGGGAACCACATACCCTAGTACACCGCGGGCATCACATACCCTAGTACATTGCGGGCACCACATACCCTAGTATACCGCGGGCACCACATACCCTAGTACACCGCGGGCATCACATACCCTAGTACACCGCGGGCACCACATACCCAAGTATACCGCGGGCACCACATACCCTAGTACACCGCGGGCATCACATACCCTAGTACACCGCGGGCATCACATACCCTAGTACACCGCGGGCACCACATACCCTAGTACACCGTGGGCATCACATACCCAAGTATACCGCGGGCATCACATACCCAAGTATACCGCGGGCACCACATACCCAATTACACCGCGGGCACCACATACCCAAGTATACCGCGGGCACCACATACCCTAGTACACCGCGGGCATCACATACCCAACTACACCGCGGGCATCACATACCCAAGTATAACGCGGGCACCACATACCCAACTACACCGCGGGCATCACATACCCAACTACACCGCGGGCACATACCCAAGTATACCGCGGGCACCACATACCCTAGTACACCGCGGGCATCACATACCCAAGTACACCGCGGGCATCACATACCCTAGTACACCGCGGGCATCACATACCCTAGTACACCGCGGGCACCACATACCCTAGTACACCGTGGGCATCACATACCCAAGTATACCGCGGGCATCACATACCCAAGTATACCGCGGGCACCACATACCCAAGTATACCGGTAAGGTATACTAGGGTATGTGGTGCCCGCAATGTACTAGGGTATGTGATGCCCGCGGTGTACTAGGGTATGTGGTTCCCGCGGTATACTTGGGTATGTGGTGCCCGCGGTATACTTGGGTATGTGGTGCCCGCGGTATACTTGGGTATGTGATGCCCACGGTGTACTAGGGTATGTGGTGCCCGCGGTGTACTAGGGTATGTGATGCCCGCGGTGTACTAGGGTATGTGGTGCCCGCGGTATACTTGGGTATGTGCCCGCGGTGTAGTTGGGTATGTGATGCCCGCGGTGTAGTTGGGTATGTGGTGCCCGCGTTATACTTGGGTATGTGATGCCCGCGGTGTAGTTGGGTATGTGATGCCCGCGGTGTACTAGGGTATGTGGTGCCCGCGGTATACTTGGGTATGTGGTGCCCGCGGTGTAGTTGGGTATGTGGTGCCCGCGGTATACTTGGGTATGTGATGCCCGCGGTGTACTAGGGTATGTGGTGCCCGCGGTATACTAGGGTATGTGATGCCCGCAATGTACTAGGGTATGTGATGCCCGCGGTGTACTAGGGTATGTGGTTCCCGCGGTATACTTGGGTATGTGGTGCCCGCGGTATACTTGGGTATGTGATGCCAACGGTTTACTAGGGTATGTGATGCCCACGGTGTACTATGGTATATGATGCCCGCGGTGTACTTGGGTATGTGATGCCCGCGGTAAATTTGGGTATGTGGTGCCCGCGGTGTAGTTGGGTATGTGATGCCCGCGGCGTATTTGGGTATGTGATGGCCACGGTTTACTAGGGTATGTGGTGCCCGCAATGTACTAGGGTAAGTGGTTCCCGCGGTATACTTGGGTATGTGGTGCCCGCGGTGTAGTTGGGTATGTGATGCCCGCGGTGTATTTGGGTATGTGGTGCCCGCGGTGTAGTTGGGTATGTGATGCCCGCGGTGTACTAGGGTATATGGTTCCCGCGGTATACTTGGGTATGTGGTGCCCGCGGTGTAGTTGGGTATGTGGTTCTTGCGGTATACTTGGGTATGTTGTGCCCGCGGTGTAGTTGGTTATGTGATGCCCGCGGTATACTTGGGTATGTGATGCCCGCGGTGTTCTAGGGTATGTGGTGCCCGCGGTATACTTGGGTATGTGATGCCCACGGTTTACTAGGGTATGTGGTGCCCGCGGTGTACTAGGGTATGTGATGCCCGCGGTGTACTAGGGTATGTGATGCCCGCGGTGTACTAGGGTATGTGGTGCCCGCGGTATACTTGGGTATGTGGTGCCCGCGGTGTAGTTGGGTATGTGATGCCCGCGGTGTATTTGGGTATGTGATGCCCGCGGTGTTCTAGGGTATGTGGTGCCCGCGGTATACTTGGGTATGTGATGCCCGCGGTATACTTGTGTATGTGATGCCCACGGTGTACTAGGGTATGTGGTGCCCGCGGTGTACTAGGGTATGTGATGCCCGCGGTGTACTAGGGTATGTGATGCCCGCGGTGTACTAGGGTATGTGATGCCCGCGGTGTACTAGGGTATGTGGTGCCCGCGGTATACTTGGGTATGTGGTGCCCGCGGTGTAGTTGGGTATGTGGTGCCCGCGGTATACTTAGGTATGTGATGCCCGCGGTATACTTGTGTATGTGATGCCCACGGTGTACTAGGGTATGTGGTGCCCGCGGTGTACTAGGGTATGTGATGCCCGCGGTGTACAAGGGTATGTGGTGCCCGCGGTATACTTGGGTATGTGGTGCCCGCGGTATACTTGGGTATGTGCCCGCGGTGTACTAGGGTTTGTGGTGCCCGCGGTATACTTGGGTATGTGATGCCCGCGGTGTACTAGGGTATGTGGTGCCCGCGGTATACTAGGGTATGTGGTGCCCGCAATGTACTAGGGTATGTGATGCCCGCGGTGTACTAGGGTATGTGGTTCCCGCGGTATACTTGGGTATGTGGTGCCCGCGGTATACTTGGGTATGTGATGCCCGCGGTATACTTGGGTATGTGATGCCCACGGTGTACTAGGGTATGTGGTGCCCGCGGTGTACTAGGGTATGTGATGCCCGCGGTGTACTAGGGTATGTGATGCCCGCGGTGTACTAGGGTATGTGATGCCCGCGGTGTACTAGGGTATGTGGTGCCCGCGGTATACTTGGGTATGTGCCCGCGGTGTAGTTGGGTATGTGATGCCCGCGGTGTAGTTGGGTATGTGGTGCCCGCGGTTTACTTGGGTATGTGATGCCCGCGGTGTAGTTGGGTATGTGATGCCCGCGGTGTACTAGGGTATGTGGTGCCCGCGGTATACTTGGGTATGTGGTGCCCGCGGTGTAATTGGGTATGTGGTGCCCGCGGTATACTTGGGTATGTGATGCCCGCGGTATACTTGGGTATGTGATGCCCACGGTGTACTAGGGTATGTGGTGCCCGCGGTGTACTAGGGTATGTGATGCCCGCGGTGTACTAGGGTATGTGATGCCCGCGGTGTACTAGGGTATGTGGTGCCCGCGGTATACTTGGGTATGTGGTGCCCGCGGTGTACTAGGGTATGTGATGCCCGCGGTGTACTAGGGTATGTGGTGCCCGCGGTATACTAGGGTATGTGGTGCCCGCAATGTACTAGGGTATGTGATGCCCGCGGTGTACTAGGGTATGTGGTTCCCGCGGTATACTTGGGTATGTGATGCCCACGGTGTACTAGGGTATGTGATGCCCGCGGTGTACTAGGGTATGTGATGCCCGCGGTGTACTAGGGTATGTGATGCCCGCGGTATACTAGGGTATGTGGTGCCCGCAATGTACTAGGGTATGTGATGCCCGCGGTGTACTAGGGTATGTGGTGCCCGCGGTATACTTGGGTATGTGGTGCCCGCGGTATACTTGGGTATGTGGTGCCCGCGGTATACTTGGGTATGTGATGCCCACGGTGTACTAGGGTATGTGGTGCCCGCGGTGTACTAGGGTATGTGATGCCCGCGGTGTACTAGGGTATGTGGTGCCCGCGGTATACTAGGGTATGTGGTGCCCGCAATGTACTAGGGTATGTGGTTCCCGCGGTATACTTGGGTATGTGGTGCCCGCGGTGTAGTTGGGTATGTGGTGCCCGCGGTATACTTGGGTATGTGATGCCCGCGGTGTACTAGGGTATGTGGTGCCCGCGGTGTACTAGGGTATGTGATGCCCGCGGTGTACTAGGGTATGTGGTTCCCGCGGTATACTTGGGTATGTGGTGCCCGCGGTATACTTGGGTATGTGGTGCCCGCGGTATACTTGGGTATGTGATGCCCGCGGTGTACTAGGGTATGTGATGCCCGCGGTGTACTTGGGTATGTGGTGCCCGCGGTATACTTGGGTATGTGATGCCCACGGTTTACTAGGGTATGTGATGCCCACGGTGTACTATGGTATATGATGCCCGCGGAGTACTTGGGTATGTGATGCCCGCGGTAAATTTGGGTATGTGGTGCCCGCGGTGTAGTTGGGTATGTGATGCCCGCGGCGTATTTGGGTATGTGATGCCCTCGGTTTACTAGGGTATGTGGTGCCCGCGGTGTACTAGGGTATGTGGTTCCCGCGGTATACTTGGGTATGTGGTGCCCGCGGTATACTTGGGTATGTGGTGCCCGCGGTATACTTGGGTATGTGATGCCCGCGGTGTACTAGGGTATGTGGTGCCCGCGGTGTACTAGGGTATGTGATGCCCGCGGTGTACTAGGGTATGTGGTGCCCGCGGTATACTAGGGTATGTGGTGCCCGCAATGTACTAGGGTATGTGGTTCCCGCGGTATACTTGGGTATGTGGTGCCCGCGGTGTAGTTGGGTATGTGGTGCCCGCGGTGTAGTTGGGTATGTGATGCCCGCGGTGTACTAGGGTATGTGGTGCCCGCGGTGTACTAGGGTATGTGATGCCCGCGGTGTACTAGGGTATGTGGTTCCCGCGGTATACTTGGGTATGTGGTGCCCGCGGTATACTTGGGTATGTGGTGCCCGCGGTATACTTGGGTATGTGATGCCCGCGGTGTACTAGGGTATGTGATGCCCGCGGTGTACTTGGGTATGTGGTGCCCGCGGTATACTTGGGTATGTGATGCCCACGGTTTACTAGGGTATGTGATGCCCACGGTGTACTATGGTATATGATGCCCGCGGTGTACTAGGGTATGTGATGCCCGCGGTGTACTAGGGTATGTGGTGCCCGCGGTATACTAGGGTATGTGGTGCCCGCAATGTACTAGGGTATGTGGTGCCCGCGGTGTACTAGGGTATGTGGTTCCCGCGGTATACTTGGGTATGTGGTGCCCGCGGTATACTTGGGTATGTGGTGCCCGCGGTATACTTGGGTATGTGATGCCCACGGTGTACTAGGGTATGTGATGCCCGCGGTGTACTAGGGTATGTGGTGCCCGCGGTATACTAGGGTATGTGGTGCCCGCAATGTACTAGGGTATGTGGTTCCCGCGGTATACTTGGGTATGTGGTGCCCGCGGTGTAGTTGGGTATGTGGTGCCCGCGGTGTAGTTGGGTATGTGATGCCCGCGGTGTACTAGGGTATGTGGTGCCCGCGGTGTACTAGGGTATGTGATGCCCGCGGTGTACTAGGGTATGTGGTTCCCGCGGTATACTTGGGTATGTGGTGCCCGCGGTATACTTGGGTATGTGGTGCCCGCGGTATACTTGGGTATGTGATGCCCGCGGTGTACTAGGGTATGTGATGCCCGCGGTGTACTTGGGTATGTGGTGCCCGCGGTATACTTGGGTATGTGATGCCCACGGTTTACTAGGGTATGTGATGCCCACGGTGTACTATGGTATATGATGCCCGCGGTGTACTTGGGTATGTGATGCCCGCGGTAAATTTGGGTATGTGGTGCCCGCGGTGTAGTTGGGTATGTGATGCCCGCGGCGTATTTGGGTATGTGACGCCCACGGTTTACTAGGGTATGTGGTGCCCGCGGTATACTAGGGTATGTGGTTCCCGCGGTATACTTGGGTATGTGGTGCCCGCGGTATACTTGGGTATGTGGTGCCCGCGGTATACTTGGGTATGTGATGCCCACGGTGTACTAGGGTATGTGGTGCCCGCGGTGTACTAGGGTATGTGATGCCCGCGGTGTACTAGGGTATGTGGTGCCCGCGGTATACTAGGGTATGTGGTGCCCGCAATGTACTAGGGTATGTGGTTCCCGCGGTATACTTGGGTATGTGGTGCCCGCGGTGTAGTTGGGTATGTGGTGCCCGCGGTGTAGTTGGGTATGTGATGCCCGCGGTGTACTAGGGTATGTGGTGCCCGCGGTGTACTAGGGTATGTGATGCCCGCGGTGTACTAGGGTATGTGGTTCCCGCGGTATACTTGGGTATGTGGTGCCCGCGGTATACTTGGGTATGTGGTGCCCGCGGTATACTTGGGTATGTGATGCCCGCGGTGTACTAGGGTATGTGATGCCCGCGGTGTACTTGGGTATGTGGTGCCCGCGGTATACTTGGGTATGTGATGCCCGCGGTAAATTTGGGTATGTGGTGCCCGCGGTGTAGTTGGGTATGTGATGCCCGCGGCGTATTTGGGTATGTGATGCCCACGGTTTACTAGGGTATGTGGTGCCCGCGGTATACTAGGGTATGTGGTGCCCGCAATGTACTAGGGTATGTGGTTCCCGCGGTATACTTGGGTATGTGGTGCCCGCGGTGTAGTTGGGTATGTGATGCCCGCGGTGTATTTGGGTATGTGGTGCCCGCGGTGTAGTTGGGTATGTGATGCCCGCGGTGTACTAGGGTATGTGGTTCCCGCGGTATACTTGGGTATGTGGTGCCCGCGGTGTAGTTGGGTATGTGGTTCTTGCGGTATACTTGGGTATGTTGTGCCCGCGGTGTAGTTGGTTATGTGATGCCCGCGGTATACTTGGGTATGTGATGCCCGCGGTGTTCTAGGGTATGTGGTGCCCGCGGTATACTTGGGTATGTGATGCCCACGGTTTACTAGGGTATGTGGTGCCCGCGGTATACTAGGGTATGTGGTGCCCGCAATGTACTAGGGTATGTGGTTCCCGCGGTATACTTGGGTATGTGGTGCCCGCGGTGTAGTTGGGTATGTGATGCCCGCGGTGTATTTGGGTATGTGGTGCCCGCGGTGTAGTTGGGTATGTGGTGCCCGCGGTGTAGTTGGGTATGTGGTTCTTGCGGTATACTTGGGTATGTGATGCCCGCGGTGTACTAGGGTATGTGGTTCCCGCGGTATACTTGGGTATGTGGTGCCCGCGGTGTAGTTGGGTATGTGGTTCTTGCGGTATACTTGGGTATGTTGTGCCCGCGGTGTAGTTGGTTATGTGATGCCCGCGGTATACTTGGGTATGTGATGCCCACGGTGTACTAGGGTATGTGGTTCCCGCGGTATACTTGGGTATGTGGTGCCCGCGGTGTAGTTGGGTATGTGGTTCTTGCGGTATACTTGGGTATGTTGTGCCCGCGGTGTAGTTGGTTATGTGATGCCCGCGGTGTATTTGGGTATGTGATACCCGCGGTATACTTGGGTATGTGATGCCCACGGTGTACTAGGGTATGTGGTTCCCGCGGTATACTTGGGTATGTGGTGCCCGCGGTGTAGTTGGGTATGTGATGCCCGCGATGTATTTGGGTATGTGATACCCGCGGTATACTTGGGTATGTGATGCCCACGGTGTACTAGGGTATGTGGTGCCCGCGGTGTACTAGGGTATGTGATGCCCGCGGTGTACTAGGGTATGTGGTGCCCGCGGTATACTTGGGTATGTGATGCCCGCGGTATACTTGGGTATGTGATGCCCACGGTGTACTAGGGTATGTGGTGCCCGCGGTGTACTTGGGTATGTGGTGCCCGCGGTAAATTTGAGTATGTGGTGCCCGCGGTGTAGTTGGGTATGTGATGCCCGCGGTGTACTAGGGTATGTGGTGCCCGCGGTATACTTGGGTATGTGGTGCCCGCGGTGTACTAGGGTATGTGGTGCCCGCGGTTCACTTGGGTATGTGGTTCCCGCGGTATACTTGGGTATGTGGTGCCCGCGGTGTAGTTGGGTATGTGGTTCTTGCGGTATACTTGGGTATGTTGTGCCCGCGGTGTAGTTGGTTATGTGATGCCCGCGGTATACTTGGGTATGTGATGCCCACGGTGTACTAGGGTATGTGGTTCCCGCGGTATACTTGGGTATGTGGTGCCCGCGGTGTAGTTGGGTATGTGGTTCTTGCGGTATACTTGGGTATGTTGTGCCCGCGGTGTAGTTGGTTATGTGATGCCCGCGGTGTATTTGGGTATGTGATACCCGCGGTATACTTGGGTATGTGATGCCCACGGTGTACTAGGGTATGTGGTTCCCGCGGTATACTTGGGTATGTGGTGCCCGCGGTGTAGTTGGGTATGTGATGCCCGCGATGTATTTGGGTATGTGATACCCGCGGTATACTTGGGTATGTGATGCCCACGGTGTACTAGGGTATGTGGTGCCCGCGGTGTACTAGGGTATGTGATGCCCGCGGTGTACTAGGGTATGTGGTGCCCGCGGTATACTTGGGTATGTGATGCCCGCGGTATACTTGGGTATGTGATGCCCACGGTGTACTAGGGTATGTGGTGCCCGCGGTGTACTTGGGTATGTGGTGCCCGCGGTAAATTTGAGTATGTGGTGCCCGCGGTGTAGTTGGGTATGTGATGCCCGCGGTGTACTAGGGTATGTGGTGCCCGCGGTATACTTGGGTATGTGATGCCCGCGGTGTACTAGGGTATGTGGTGCCCGCGGTTCACTTGGGTATGTGATGCCCACGGTGTACTAGGGTATGTGGTGCCCGCGGTATACTTGGGTATGTGGTGCCCGCGGTGTAGTTGGGTATGTGTGTGCCCGCGGTGTACTTGGGTATGTGATGCCCGCGGTATACTTGGGTATGTGATGCCCACGGTGTACTAGGGTATGTGGTGCCCGCAATGTACTAGGGTATGTGATGCCCGCGGTGTACTAGGGTATGTGGTGCCCGCAATGTACTAGGGTATGTGATGCCCGCGGTGTACTAGGGTATGTGGTTCCCGCGGTATACTTGGGTATGTGGTACCCGCGGTGTACTAGGGTATGTGGTGCCCGCGGTATACTTGGGTATGTGGTGCCCGCGGTGTATTTGGGTATGTGGTGCCCGCGGTGTTGTTGGGTATGTGGTGCCCGCGTTATACTTGGGTATGTGGTGCCCGCGGTATACTTGGGTATGTGATGCCCACGGTGTACTAGGGTATGTGGTGCCCGCGGTGTACTAGGGTATGTGGTGCCCGCGTTATACTTGGGTATGTGGTGCCCGCGGTATACTTGGGTATGTGCCCGCGGTGTAGTTGGGTATGTGATGCCCGCGGTATACTTGGGTATGTGCCCGCAGTGTAGTTGGGTATGTGATGCCCGCGGTATACTTGGGTATGTGCCCGCGGTGTACTTGGGTATGTGATGCCCGCGGTGTACTTGGGTATGTATGTGGTGCCCGCGGTGTAGTTGGGTATGTGATGCCCGCGCTCTACTTAAGAAATACAAAAACTCCTGCTGAATTAACGTTTCGGTTATTACATTTGTATGCGGACCGAAGTTAGTAGTAGTTACTTTGCACCAATTCCGTATTACCGTAATTACCTATCTTCAATAATTTACCCGACCGCGGTGGTTATGGAACCTGAGCGAAACCAATTGGTGACCCCCTGACTATAGATTAGACTAACCTGCCGATGCTAACAGCCTGTCCAGCAGTTCAGCGTGATGAGTGAGCGCTGCTATAGCGGACAGTGCCGCGGGGGGCACGCCCCCACTCGCGGCGGGGGGAGGGGGGTAGCCACTGCTCGCGCCGAACAGTCGCGCCGCACACACGCGCAGCGCGAGTTGCCACACACACGCGTTCTCCTGTTCCGTTACGCCGCTGAATTGGTGTTGCAGTCTGGAAAGAAAACAATACTACTACTTCAACCAGTACCTCTACGATGAGTTGTCACAGTAAAATCGCTTGGCTTTACTACAGTAGTTACGTAAATATTAGTATTACGAATTTTAGTACCCAACTATCCGCTAGAGGCGCTGTACAAATCTTCATACATTTTTTTAACTACAGACGCTAGCGAGTATAGTATATATAGTATAGTAAAAACTCATGGTAGAGCTACTGGTAACACCAGCAGGGTATAGGCCTCCTTCATTCCATGCCATAAAACAAATACATAAAGAAAACAATTTTAGAGAAAAATATTTTGATTCAGAAAACTGTCTTTCTTCGATCTCTAAAGAGACTTTGGCAGTGGCGTAGCTACCAAGGGGCTAGGCGGGGCAGTGCCCCGGGGCCCTCAAGCTCAGGGGGCCCTTGAATCCTTACCAGAAATCTCGATCGAACTGAACTTTTGGAAAGGAGAATAGGCAATCCTCTATGAAATAATAAATAAATATAATGAAAAAACTCAAGGTTGCCACATAATACATTTTAAAGGGCTTTTACAGGTTTACTTTTTACTATTTTTATTTAAAAATCCGTCCAATGGAAATTGACAAAGGAGAATGGGCATTTTGGGCCACGACTTTAAAAGACGCCCCTCAGGATTGCCACATAATACGTTTGAAAGAGCTTCAAAAAGCCTACGTTTCACTATATTTACGAAAAAAATCCGTCCTGTGGAAATTGAGATATATTGAAAAAACTGTTTTTTACTTAATATTGAATTGCCACGAATTCTGACAGTCCTCACAAATGACTAAGGTGTCGTTTGAAAGGACATTTAAAGGACTTCATTTGGTTCTAGAAGTGTCAAAAAATCCAACCTGTGGAAATAGAGTTATTCCTGATAAACATGATTTTTTATAAAACTGACGTTTGGCTCACATTCAGCATTACCACAAATATGGCCGATACGGCATTTAAAAGAGCGTATGAAGGACATTTTTTTAAGGTATGTCAATCAAAAATCCATCCTGTGAAAATAAAGTTAGAGTGGAAACACTTTTGAATTTATACTATTCGATTTTGCTTGGTTCTCTGAAACCCCACATCAATTAAATATAATACGTTTGAAAGACCATTTACAGAGTATCATTTGGTTCTAGAAGTGTCAAAAAATCCAACATGTGGAAATAGAGTTATTCCTTAAAAACATGATTTTTTCTATAAAACTGACGTTTGGCTCACATCCAGCGCTACCACAAATATGGCCGATACGGCATTTAAAAGAGCGTATGAAGGACATATGTTTAAGGCATGTCAATCAAAAATCCATCCTATGAAAATAAAGTTATAGTGGAAACACTTTTGAATTAATACTATTCGATTTTGCTTTGTTCTCTGAAACCCCACATCAATTAAATATAATACGTTTGAAAGAGCATTTACAGGATATCATTTGGTTCTAGAAGTGTCAAAAAATCCAACCTGTGGAAATAGAGTTATTCCTGATAAACATGATTTTTTATAAAACTGACGTTTGGCTCACATCCAGTGTTACCACAAATATGGCCGATACGGCATTTAAAAGAGCGTATGAAGGACATATGTTTAAGGCATGTCAATCAAAAATCCATCCCGTGAAAATAAAGTTATAGTGGAAACACTTTTGAATTAATACTATTCGATTTTGCTTGGTTCTCTGAAACCCCACATCAATTAGATATAATACGTTTGAAAGAGCATTAACAGGGCATTATTTGGTTCTAGAACTGTCAAAAAATCCAACCTGTGGAAATAGAGTTATTCCTGATAAACATGATTTTTTATAAAACTGACGTTTGGCTCACATCCAGTGTTACCACAAATATGGCCGATACGGCATTTAAAAGAGCGTATGAAGGACATATGTTTAAGGCATGTCAATCAAAAATCCATCCCGTGAAAATAAAGTTATAGTGGAAACACTTTTGAATTAATACTATTCGATTTTGCTTGGTTCTCTGAAACCCCACATCAATTAGATATAATACGTTTGAAAGAGCATTAACAGGGCATTATTTGGTTCTAGAACTGTCAAAAAATCCAACCTGTGGAAATAGAGTTATTCCTGATAAACATGTATTTTTTTTATAAAACTGACGTTTGGCTCACATCCAGCGTTACCACAAATATGGCCGATACGGCATTTGAAAGAGCATATAAAACAATTTTTTTTTTATTGTTACAAAAATCAAAAATCCATCCTATAAAAATAAAGTTATAGTTGAAACACTTTTGACAATTTTATACCGCTTTTTACATTTTATCGAAATGTTTCGCCCATCTCCAGGTGAAGTGTGTCTGCTTTGCTGTAGGTCAGTCTATTTACAGCGAAGATATACTCTATCTAAAGAACTTATTAATAATTGCCGCGTAGCGTCGCAAATATCAGGACACGTGTTGCGCCATATCAGGTTTGTTAAAATCTATTAGAGAATTTTAGAAAATAAAGTCACTCTTCCAGATTTTCTTTACATGTACAGCATAAAGTCAAAAGTGTTTCAACTATAACTTTATGACTTCTAGACTTGGAGAGAGAACGCAGAGTTAGCATGTTGGCCCGGAGGTTTGCAGCGACCAGTCCACAGGTAAAAATAACCCTCTATAGAGCGTATTGTCAGTCCTTCTACACCTGCAGCCTCTGGAGTAGGTACACTCGAAAGGCATACAGCGCTCTACGGGTTCAGTATAATAATGCGTTTAGGGTGTTGATGGGGCTGCCATGTTTCTGCAGCGCATCTGGCATGTTTGCTGAAAGTAGAGTCGACGGCTTTCATGCCATCATGCACAAGAGATGCGCATCATTACGGATTCGTGGCAGCCCGAACAGCATCATCATCATCAAGCTATTTCAGTCCACCGCTGGACGTAGGTCTCTCCCAAGACGCGCCACTGAGCCCGGTCTTCGGCTCTTCTCATCCAGTGTTTGCCAGCTACACTACGCAGATCGTCGCTCCATCTCGCCGGAGGGCGTCCTACACTACGCTTGCCTAAACGCGGTCTCCACTACAGTATCCGTTTGGTCCAACGGTTGTCGGTTCTTCGGCAAACATGGCCGGCCCACTGGCACTTCAGCTTGCTAATTCTTTGAGCTATGTCGAACACTTTGGTTTTCTGACGAAAAACTTCGTTGCGGATTCTGTCACGCAAAGAAATTCCGAGCATAGCTCTCTCCATAGCGCGCTGAGCGACTTTCAGCTTGTGGACCAACCCCACTGTGTGTGTTTCTGAAACGTGTCTGTGTCCACGTTTCAGAAGCATAGGTCATAACGGGAACATCATCGTGAGCGCATTGTCAAACAGATGGGACTGCTCGATTCTTAATTATTGGATGGAGCAGCACACCAGATTGTAAATAAAGAAATATCACTATCAATAACAACCATTAGTCAGTAAGCTCTTATGATACAAACAAATATGGACTAAGGTCTGAAACAAATAAATATTATTTTATTATTATTATTATATTTATAAGATGTATTTTTTATTTTTGTAACAATAAAATATTAATTGCTTTATATGCTCTTTCAAATGCCGTATCGGCCATATTTGTGGTAACGCTGGATGTGAGCCAAACGTCAGTTTTATAAAAAAAATACATGTTTATCAGGAATAACTCTATTTCCACAGGTTGGATTTTTTGACATTTCTAGAACCAAATGATGCCCTGTTAATGCTCTTTCAAACGTATTATATCTAATTGATGTGGGGTTTCAGAGAACAAAGCAAAATCGAATAGTATTAATTCAAAAGTGTTTCCAATATAACTTTATTTTCATAGGATGGATTTTTGATTGACATGCCTTAAACATATGTCCTTCATACGCTCTTTTAAATGCCGTATTGGCCATATTTGTGGTAGCGCTGGATGTGAGCCAAACGTCAGTTTTATAAAAAAATCATGTTTTTAAGGAATAACTCTATTTCCACAGGTTGGATTTTTTGACACTTCTAGAACCAAATGATACCCTGTAAATGGTCTTTCAAACGTATTATATTTAATTGATGTGGGGTTTCAGAGAACAAAGCAAAATCGAATAGTATTAATTCAAAAGTGTTTCCACTATAACTTTATTTTCATAGGATGGATTTTTGATTGACATGCCTTAAACATATGTCCTTCATACGCTCTTTTAAATGCCGTATCGGCCATATTTGTGGTAGCGCTGGATGTGAGCCAAACGTCAGTTTTATAAAAAATCATGTTTATCAGGAATAACTCTATTTCCACAGGTTGGATTTTTTGACACTTCTAGAACCAAATGAAGTCCTTTAAATGTCCTTTCAAACGACACCTTAGTCATTTGTGAGGACTGTCAGAATTCGTGGCAATTCAATATTAAGTAAAAAACAGTTTTTTCAATATATCTCAATTTCCACAGGACGGATTTTTTTCGTAAATATAGTGAAACGTAGGCTTTTTGAAGCTCTTTCAAACGTATTATGTGGCAACCCTGAGGAACATAATTTTTTTCGTGGCCCACGCTCCATACAAAAGTGCCCATTCTCCTTTGATTTATTTTTTATTTTAAAATCGTAGGTATTACTCCGGATTCTGAAGGCCCACAAAATAGTTGTGGTTGCGTTTCAAAGGGCATTAAACGTACTTTATTTGCTTTTTAGATTGTTTGAAAATTCTACCTGGTGGGAATTTCTGAAAAACTGTATTTCTTTTGTACAATACATGTTTTTCAGGAACAACTCAATTTACACAGGTTGGATTTTCAAACATTCTGAGAAATAAATATAGCCCGTTTAATGTTCTTTTATTTTAAACGCCACCACAGTTATTATTGTGGGTCTTCAGAATTTTAAGTAATGTGATGTTATATGAAGAACTATTTTTTCGGAGTATCTCTATTTACATGGGACGGATTTTTTTCTGTAAATATAGAAACATTTTGGAACCCTGAGGGATATATTTTTGGTCCAAAGTGCCCTTTCTCCTTTCTCCCATTTTCAAAATAAATATGACAGGTTGCAACCAAGCATGGACTGTTCACCAATTATGTAAGGAAATAATAGTCCAGTCAAAATAGCTACTAACTAACAAGCTGGATTAGGAAAGCGATGCTTTGTAGAAGAAAAGTGTTGAGGTATTTTTTGTAGACAATTTTACGATCTACAAACTTTGACTGAACCATTTTTCGATAGCTCTCGTTGTTTCAGAGATATACGCAAAAAATGTAAATTTATGATCTTTGACCTCGGATAAAAAACAACGCACAAGCGGGATCGATAGGGACTTTTGACATATCATTAATAATGACGTATTCAAGGCCTGTACAAAAATTCAGCTTGTTGGGAATTAATGCAAACTGGAATCATAATTTTAGTCTATTTTGACTGAGCAATATGGAGTGCTAGAATGCGACCTAACGGAAGTATTTACGGCACAAATTCTTTACAATTCCTGTCACTTCTGCAGAAGGTGAAAGATGATTTAGCAAATGAAAAATAAAATAAAAATAGGTATTTAAGAAATAGTATGGGTCAAACTCGACATTTATCGCTAATAGCAATTGAAAACAAAACCGTATCAAGCGTGGATTTAAACGAAGTTATTGAAAAATTGTAATTGATATTTAGTCAGTTGGTAGGCCTTTACGTTGTTACTGTTTAATATTTTTATTACCTGCTCTGCAGTGCACAAAAAAAGAGCTAAATTATCTTAGCATTTTTAAAGTGTTTGTATATTTCATATTTTTATTTGATAAAACCTAATCAGTTTACATAGCAGTGGGGCCCCATTTTTTAATTTGCCCCAGGGCCCTTGGTTACCTAGCTACGCCACTGGACTTTGGTTTCAAAAATCAAAGTATCTCTCTTCAGTCTTTCTTCGATCTCTAAGATACTGGAAATATGAGACAATACTAAAGCAAGATACTTTGATGTAGATAGAAAAATATACACGTTGACTAGAGAAACTCCTTCGTTTTTTTCGTCGGTTACGCTGTGTGTAATTTTTTTTGTGAATGATTTTATTCATATACCAGTTTATAAATACCTGAGGCAGTAAGTAGTAAGGGTTTGCAACGCGTGAGGCGGCGGCGCGCGCGTCTCTAACGCCGAGTGTAACGCGATCACGCACCGCGCGAACAACGCTGTAAACTGCGCAGCGCCCATCACTAGACCTTCCATTTCCGATAGCCTATAGAACATAACAATATTAATAAATCAAAATAAAAATAAATAATATACATAGCCTACAGAATCACAACAATGAGTAAGCAAGTGTTAAAAATGAAGAGTATGAAAACTATTGGATATTTTGGTAATATGTAATTACTATGAATATCTTAATAATATATGAAAGTTTTGATGTTGCAACCACAATGTCATTTCTTTTCAGACTCGACTAAAACACTGTATAAACTAGTTTTATCAATAATTTGATTTAAAAGTTGATTGTTTATTTACCAGCGAGGCATAATCGCTTGCGCGAAAAAGCCCTTTATAGCCTGATAAGACTTTAAATACCATTATTGACTCATTAAAAAATAATAATAAATTGCTAACGGATGCTAGTATACAGTCTTCAAAAAACATTTACAAAGATTTATATACAGATTAATTTAAGGCAGAGCATACAGTTCAAAATTGGTTGACATGATACTAAAATAAAATAAACTCACTTATTGAGCTGTTCTTCAGCAGATTGTAACATCTTGAGTCTGACGCGCATTGACAGAGTGTTATTGTCGATGTGCTGCAACACGCAGTCGAAGAAACGTCGCACGGCGCTGTCGTCTACTTCCGTATCTGTTTTCTCATTCTGGTATTTTGAATCTCCTGCAAATATCAATAAATATTCATATAATTGGCATTCATATAAGGCGTCACAGCTCAATCGGTAGAAGCTCTGCTTTCCATGTTGTGTGTCTTGGGTTCGATTTTCATCCAGAGCAAATGTTTGTGTATTATATTATTCACGGATATTTCACACATCAAACAAACATTTGCTCTTATGCCAAACTAAGAAAGCATTTTAGTAAATACTTAGTAACACTCAGAACAAACATCAATAAATCATTAGGCAAACGTTAGTTCTCGGTAGGGATCGAACCCTCGACCTCGCATGGAAGGCTACTAACTGAGCTATGAAAAGAAATATAAACAAATACAGTTTTTAAATGATTAATATGCGAGTTTAAAATCCGTTATGTAAATGCTCTATTTAAAGTTTTAAGTAACTTACCGATAGGTAGATGAGGGACGAGATGAGGCATGGTGTCTCGCAAGTACGTGTAATGTTTGACTGTGTGTTCCTCGAATAGTGGCAACATTGTGGTGCAATGTTGCGCTGCGTTTAGTACCAGGATTAGTACGCACATATCTGATACAGTTGAGTCAATTTATATTATTTTTTTTTAGTAAATTTTTTTGTAGTGAAAAATCTTGTAAGTTTTTTTATGGTTTCTTCCTGTTTTTTTTGTGGCATTTGATAAATGGAAAACATTGGTTACTTTTTTAAGGATATAATAACATTTAATAGTTTATTTTTAACGATAGTGCAAATGACTAAATGAGCTCTATTATAAAAGTACATACAATGTTGAATTTTACATAAAAATATGTTTTAAAATAATTATTGTCGGAAAACGCAGACTGAATCAATGAGATGAAAGAGTTGAGTTTCAAACTTTTAAAAGAAGTAAAAACATAATAAATAAAATATGTACGTATTAACTAGTGGCTAGGAGGGTATCAACTTTAATTTAAGATATATCATTGGTAATTTACCATAACCTTACAAAAATACTTACTATTTTTCACTAAAGTAAAATAGGTTGTTATTTGTTAAAAGTCCTTTAACAAACAACAACCTATTTTACTTTAGTGAAAAATAGTAAGTATTTTTGTAAGGTTCCATCACTGTTATTTTGTATGTGAAAATAAACGTTGATTTTATTTGTCAAAGGATACAAGCTGGATCTTCCACGTCCGGTTCCGGCATGTCAAAGAATGGATGCACCGCCAACAATCGTGACGTCAGAGGCAGCACTAATGTCGCATGCGAACTGCCGAGCCGTTGGACGCAGCGGAAAGTAGACCGTTTATCCTGAACAACATATATTTAACACCAAACTATTAATGAAACAAAATAAGATGTGTGATTCCAATTTTTTTTTTATGAATTTAGGCAAACGCTTGGCCGCAATCTCATCTGATGTTAGCGGTCCTCAAAATAAAAGTTGAGCCAAAGCGTTTTGTGCGGACAGCTCATAATTTGTCAATAGGTACTATTTCATACTAGGTGGTGTTGGCGACTTTATCTACCTGTCGTTATATTTTTGACTACGGGCACCATATCTTCATAAAATATAGCGTGTGATATTTTCATGTATAAACTACATTATTGTTAAGTTTTATTAAAGTAGTTTTTGCGTAAAAGAGTAACATACATCCATCCATACAAACTTACGTGTTTAAAAGATTAGTAGGATTTATCGCCTGCCATAACAACGAACAGGTTACCAGTATCCCAAGTACGAGTTTGTGTATACACGGATCACAGAGACGCGATCGCCAAGATCAGACAGGATCCCAATTCACGAAGTTTGAATTATAATTTATTCACATAACTCAGACCCTAACTTTACTATTTACTAACCTGTGGATATCTTTTTAGGTTCTCTAGTATTTTGTCAATGCACATTTCGAGGCAGGTCTTCGATGCAACAGTACAGGATCCCAGCATTCTGTGAAGACCTTCCCTCACGTCCATAGAATAGTCCTAGAAAGGCGACAAATTACAATTATTTTATAATTAAAATATCATAATACAAGAAACAATGAAAACCACAGAAGATTTGAAGACAGGTATTACGCCTCACGCCTTTTAATTAAAAAAATATAAAAAATTGCTAAAAAGAGCATCGGGCGAGATAATTTGTAGCATTTTCTTTAAAAAATGAGTTTGGTGGAGTCAGGCCTCCAGTTCTTATGTGTTCGTTTCAGAATGTCTACGTCCAGCAGTCAATGTCTTAGGACTGATATGATGATGAATAATAATATAAAGAGCAGAGAGAGGCCTATACCCAGCAGTAGGTCAAGTCAAGATGATAATGATAATGTTTTTTTATTTTACCTAACTTATCTCGTCCAGCTGCTGGGCAAAGGTCTCCCCCAAATCCCCTTCCACTATGATATATAAAATTATAATAATACTAACCTCCAAAGCTGATAATATAGTCTCCAGCTGATCTTCCCGCAGTATGATATGGTGCGATATCTTGGTGAGACTGTCGATGGCTCTCAGTCTGACGTCCTCGATCTCGTCGTTGAACATATCGACTAGGAAGTCTAGCGAAGTGGTCGCGAAGTTCGGGTTCTCTATGGAAAGCTCGCAAACCGCGTCCACGGCTGCGGTACGCACCTCTGGGAAGATAGAAATAAAACATATTTTTAAGTAACTCTCGACCCAACTATAACATAGCTTAAACCCCCGATTGAATCGGTTCATCTGTTAGAAAGCTACGTATATTTCTATATGTATAATAATCTATATAATAACTACATGATTACTAATCTTACAACTGTTTAGTGAGAGTGATGATGTAGTGATAGTGCTGGTATAGTGATAGTGAAAGTGTATTGAGAGTGATGATGTGATGATAGTGAAGTGATAGGGTAGTGATATTGATGGTGTAGTAACAGTGATAGTGTAGTGATAGCGATGGTGTATTTAGAGTGATAGTGTAGTGATAGCGATGGTGTACTTAAAGTGATAGTGTAGTGATAGCAATGGTGTGCTTAGAGTGACAGTGTAGTGAGCGTGATAATGTAGTGAGAGTGATGGCGTAATAAGTATGATAGTGTAGTGTAATAACATTGATAGTGTAGCTTAGAGTGATGATTCAGTGATGGTGCAGTCTGGTGTTGGCGATGTGTTACCGCACAGTTCGTCCTCGAGGCCGTGCACGAAGGCCCCGGCGGCGCCGCCCGGCAGCAGCTGCACGGTGTGGTGCTCCACGAGCTGTCCGGGCGCGTCGTCCGCCCAGCGCCGCCCCGACGCCCACGCGCCGCTGCGGACCAGCTCCGCGCCGCGCTCGTGCGCCGTACGCTTTTTCTAATACAATCAAAGATAGATAATTTATAGATAACAAACATCGGTAGTTACATTAGTATCCAAGGAATATAACAAGGTATGGACTTGGTTCAATTCAATTCATTTATTCCATAAAGAGAAACAATATACATTGTGTGCGGAATTTAAAACTAGACAAATTAAATTGATCAATAAATTATACTCTAATACAATTTTAGTCAAATTATTAATATGAACAAAAATAAAAATATATGCCTACCCTACCCTCAATTAATTTAAAATAATGTCAATACCTACCTAACATGCAACAATAGTTTATGACAGTAGTTCGTATCAGCAGAAATCCAAGTCAACAGCCATAAAAACCTATTTATTGTTGTTGATCTATTCATGGTTGGAGAAACATAGGTACCCAAACAAGGTTAAAAACCTGTGTGATGGCATACCTACTACAAAAGAAACTTTTATTCAATAAATCACAAGGACATGCTTCACAGCTCAGTTGGTAGCTCTGCCTTCCATGCTGTGGGTCGATTATTATTATATTATTTATTATATCGATAAAAACTATTAAAAACCTTACATTAGCTACCTACTGAGATTAGCTACTACGAAATCAAAGCCAAAAACATTGTGACATAATTTATGTACTCGCTATTACCTTCATATTACTCATCAGCTGTTTATCCAGCGTTTGCAGCAGAAACCGGTCGGAAACAGCACGAGTTTCTCCGAGCAGGGTGCAAGCCAACGCACGGACTTGCATGCAGAGATCGTTCACGGCTGAACATATGCGGCTGAACGCATCGTCTACCAATCTGATCGTCGTCTCGCCGTCTTGAAGGGTCACTGAACTGTAAAATATGGGGATTAAAAATCTAATTAGATCACGCCTGGTCCATTAGTCCAATCTGTTACGAGAGAAAGGAAAGAGAAAGAGGCCATTCAAATCCTTCTTTTAGCTAAGTATCTAAATAGATACTTTAGAAAAAATACTGTACATAAATGATACTATTAAATTAGAACATCAATTCATATTATTTACCTAATGCGTACCAATGTAC
The DNA here is from genome assembly GCA_932527185.1 of Ecliptopera silaceata. Classification (NCBI taxonomy): domain Eukaryota; kingdom Metazoa; phylum Arthropoda; class Insecta; order Lepidoptera; family Geometridae; genus Ecliptopera; species Ecliptopera silaceata. Next base: position 3,884,339 of record OW052193.1, on the reverse strand, counting down.
ACCTACATAATAACAATTTAATAACAAACTCTTCTGCTTAGCTTGGGGCTAGATGATGTTGTGTGGATTGTCCAGCATTATTTATTATTTATTTATTTTATTATTTAAATATCAAACAAACAGGTATTTTTTACTGAAATTGAAAAGAATAAACATTGTTATATTCAAATAATTACCGGACGAGTACAATTAAGCATTTAGCCTTTAAATAATGCATAAATGCCTCTTTTGGCTACACTTATGATAAAAAACAACTATGAAAGAAGTACTGTGTTGCTTGGACAGTAGTTGAGTTCACAATGATTGATGTTTATGCTTCTGTAGTATCTAGATATACTAAAAATATATTTTGTACTCACTTTTCAGGATATTTGTTCCCCAATACCCATACAAGTTTGAGTGCTACTTCCCTAACTATTTCATAGTCATCAGAAAGAGCCGCACACACCGGGTCATACAGGTAAGCTCCTAAAGTCTGGCCCCTTTCGTGGAGAGTGAGCAAAGCTTGGAATGATTCACAGCGGACTCTTGCATCCTGCAAAAACAAAAAAAACTTTTTTATAGTAACGGAAAATTACTACACTTTTTTTTTTCCTTTTTATCAGCGATTAGCTACTTAGCCATAATCAGATTTGTTCTATGTGTTATTAGAGTCATTAAGTTTTCTACTAGAGGCAAGATAGTGTACTCTGTTAGGAACATTTTTTTTTTAAATAAATTTATTGAATATTGCTTACCTCTCAAGTTATGAATGTTTTGCTGTGTATGTGAGTAGGGGAAGGAAAATAAGTGGTTTGATTGTAAAAAATTCTGAATAATATTTGCCTTACCATTTTATTATTGTTTAAGAAAATATTAAATGAGATTAATTTGCAATAGGAAAAGAAGTTTGATTCAGAATTGATGAGTGATAAAAGTGATTAGAAAAAACGTGTAGTTCCCACCCTACCAATCATAGTGATTATTTATTTATTATTATTAAATATGGCAGCATCACAGAATAATATACTAAATAACTGAAATCTAGTCATCATCTTCCTACCCTTGTCCTTTCCTACCCACATTATGTGGGGTTTTAATAACAGAAATCTAGTATTAAATCGAAATCGCTAACATACTACATAGTGATAATTACCTCAGAATTAGAGTAATCACTAAGCAGTTTCACAATAGCCTCAGCCTCTGCCACCATTTCCAATGTCCGGTCTACATCCGGGTATATAGGGTACAGATGGCTGATTAGTTGCAGACACCGACATTTTACTCGGTGGCTAGTATCCTTGAGATTGTCCTTGGCTACTCCAACAAGCCTCATCATTAACATTTTATCTTCATTTAATTTGTTGCCGAGCTTTAGAATGGTTGCTATTCCTTGTGCTATGACCTGAAAGAATAACAAGAATGAAAATGTGTGTGTTTGTTTTTTGTTGTTTGACTACTCTATGAAGTGACAGGGCTGAGCACGAATTTATGTGACAATTGTAAACATAACATATATTTAAGATACACTGCTCACTAACTCTCCAAAATTGGGCAGTAAAGCTGATGTTGATGCCCTATGTATCTCAAATACAACACTGTTTCAATAGGTTTACAATTACCACATTTATACATGCTCACCCCCCCCTGATAGACAGGTTGATATGAAAGTATTACCTTATGTGAAGATTCATTTTTAATCAAATGAATAGTTTCATCTACCAAATTGTTCAGGTTTGCACCCGGACACTCCAATCCAATGTCACAGAACAGCCATAGTATCTTCACTCGCACAACTGACTCTTCTTGCGACTGGAAATGTTCCGAGAGCTTTTTGATAGCCTCCTCGACGTCAGACTCTTGAAACTGGAGGCAGTCTGAGATGCGTAGTAGTAGTTGTAACGCCTCATCACCGGACTTGCATTTCTCCAGTAAACCGACGAAAGCGGCCGCAGATGTACCAATAAGCGGCTTCTTAGCCAGGTGCAGCTTCTTAGAAGGCGGACAATCCTGAAATTTTCATGCATCTTGAGTGTTTGTTTTGATGGCGAGACAACATTTTAATGTGTCGATAATAGCCTCTTATCTTACCTGGAATGACTTATTATATTCAGCTAGTGCCCTTTTTTTCAGGACAGCTGCCATTGTACTTTCGGAAGAATCGTTTTTCAGAGAGGAGAGAGTGCTTTATAAATTAATTAAAAACACTGTCTACCATCAGATAGGTATGCAAAGCATGCAAGCAAAGGGTGATTACACATCCATGGAAAACGCAGCCACGGAATGTACAGCCCGGAATTGGTGACCATTTTGGCATCCAATTCCATGGTTGTGTTTTCCATGGTCGTGCTTTCCAGGCCGTACACAACACAACACACGCCAGATATGATAGAAATCTAGCAATAATCTTGAACCAAAATAATCAGCTGTTATTTGCTGTCAAATTTTCATAAAAAAGTCACTGTCAATTTAGTTCTAAATGTTCTGTGTTTTATCTCTGCTTTGCGAGTAATCACGAATTTGCCAGTTTTTCATTACGGTTTCAAAAAGAAACCCTAATTATCTTCGATGACCAACAACGGCAGATAATTAATTTATTATGTACAATAAACTGATTGATAAAATCTCCGTCATAACGGTCCCTGTTTTGTAAGTGAGACCATGTAACCTATGGATCGACCACTTTACGGAGACAATATTTGTTTGCTTCCGTAATTTTAATTTTCGTGCGTAATAATTTACATAATTCCAAGTCCTGTTTTCTGAAGGTAAGCCAGTCTATTTATCATCTAATTCGCAAGTTATTGTTGATAGTTTATTTCAATGTTATCAATATCTAACTATCAGTAAGGTCAACATGTGTTGGTTTTACTAGCAATTATTTTTAAAATAGAGTTTAAGGTTAAACTATAGATATCCGGTACCTGCGCCGGGAGTCGCGACTAGGGGGAAAAGGAAGGGTAGACAACTAGAAGTCTTCCCCTGAAATCAGTTTTTCTAGGAAAGCTATAGTTTTTGAGTTATGACATTTTTGGAGCCAAAATCTTCATTTTTAGGTTAGTTTTTTATGCATTAAACACTAATTCCTGTCACTGGCACTTCATCTTGTGCATGTCGGTTCTGGCACTCGCCGGCCGCTGCCGCGGCACGCTCGCTTTGCTCGCTCGGCTCGTGCGCGGTTTTTTATATCAAACTAACGCTCGTCGCTTCGCTCCTCGCACCTATTCTAGTATTCTGTCACAAATCACCTTTCTGAGTTCAAAAGCAATTGAAAAAAATAAATTGAATTAAAATTCAGAAATTTGCCGCGAAAAAAATTTATTTAAATTTAAATTACACTTTTCTTTTTATTATTGTTTACATTTAGGCCTCCTGACACTCCCAAACTGACATACACTAGTTCAAGTGTCAGCTAGTGCCAGAAATTAGTGTGAAGTTCATCAAAAACTAACCTAAAAATGAAGATTTTGGCACCTAAAAAGTGTTATAACTCAAAAACTATAGCTTTCCTAGAAAAACTGGTTTCAGGGGAAGACTTCTTGTTGTCGACCCTTCCCTTTCCACCTAGTCACGACTCCCGGCGCAGGTACCGGATATCTATAGCCAACCCGAGTTTAATTAAACCTGTATTATATATATTTTGTTTCAGAAACTGATTTAGCTATGAGTATCTAAGTGATGTCATGTGATTGCAAAAAGGTTGATATGTCAGAACAGCAGCTGTTGGAGCAAGGTTGCCTGAACGATGGCGGCATCACAGTGCCCAGTACAGGCATCCGCATACAATGGAAAGAGTTTGTGTGCGGAGGAGGATCAGCTTTCTGCAACATACTCATCAGCTATCCACTGAACAAGGTTATATTTAGACAGGTAATATATACATTTTATTAATGTATTCTAAGCATATGCGCTATATTATTTATTTATTATTTATAGACGAGCAGCTTTCGCTGATGTGTCTACATAACACAGTGTTGAAATAGGAGAATAATATTCACTGTTCATTTAGTCACTTTTTTTGAGCACTGTTTTACTTGTTCGTAGCCAGTTGTTGAGTTTGTTTTTGAAGGCGTTATTAGTAGTCATTTACTTAGTAGTAATAATCATAAGTAAAGAAAAATAAACTGTTCCTCAATACTACATACTAGGATTGATTACATGTTCTTACAATGCAATTTCATTCTACTGGCTTATTAATATTCATTTGTACCAACACCTAAATAAAAATAATCCCATACCATAATATTACGATGTATTTAAATTATATGTAAAAAGTTCTTTAGACATTATCACAAAATCTTTAAATGAGTGAAATATGAAAGAAACCAATAAACTGTATAAATCCATTTGATATTTGGTATTGCAATAAATAAAACCTCTACACTGGTAAAAGTAAATATTATTATTTACTTAATTTATTATTTTACAATAATATTCAAATATATTTATTTAAGTATCTATTTATGTAAAAGGTATCACAGAGTGAAACATACCATTTTTAAGCTTATTATTGATGTTGATTTAGACTACAAACATAAATATATGGGTGAACTCATCTTTATATTAAATGAAGTGAATTAGTATATAATCTATGTATCCTCCTTTGTTATTTGAGGATAAAGACTCATTAAAAATTGCATCAGTGGTCTAAAATTGTTCACTCACACTCACTTGGTGAGTCTACCACTTAATAGGTTTAAGTATTGTATGATAAGTAACTAGTCAAACATATTTTACCAAATCCATTATAATCTTTAAACTAGCTCTGCCTGAATTATTGTGCTGTACCCATTATAACTAGTTAATTTTACGGTATAAAAATGAACCTATGTGAAAATCTTGTAAATGTTCTCCTACCAAGTTTCACACATGTGAAACTGCCCAAGCCATGAGTAGTATCGGCTTGAATCTGATTTAATCAAATATTTTTTTTTTGTCCAATACGAAAAGATTTAGTAAACAATTATTTATTTATTTCAAGATGATGCATGGAGTGGAAGCCACATTTGCGCTAAACCAGCTGCAGAAAGAAGGTTTGGGATTCTTGTACCGTGGTATGCTTCCGCCTTTAATGCAACGCACTCTCTCAATGTCCCTCATGTTCGGAGTGTATGATGAATGTTTGCGACCGCTGCTCCAGTACAAAGTTGATCCATACGTCGCCAAGTGTGCCGCCGGTGTAGTCGCCGGGTGCTTCGAAGCAACGTTAATGCCCTTTGAAAGAATACAAACCTTACTCATACACCCAAAGTTCCATAACCAGTTCAAAAACACAGCAGACGCCGCCCGGCATATCATAGGACACTACGGTATAAAAGAATTTTATAGAGGACTAACACCGATATTGCTGAGGAACGGACCGTCAAATGCAATGTTTTTCATCATCAGAGATGAGGTGCGGCAGCGATTACCGAAACAAGAGAAACTGGTGTATCAGAGCTTACAGAACTTTTTGGCGGGAGCGAGTATCGGTGCATTTCTCAGCACATTGTTTTATCCATTGAATGTTATAAAGATCGCAATGCAGTGTGAGCTAGGCGGTCCTCATCGAACAGTTGCTTACGAGTTTAGATATATATTACGAAAGAGGGGCTTAAAGTTCACTAATTTCTATCACGGAGCGGGGTTGAATATATCTCGAGCGTTTCTAAGTTGGGGTATTATAAACGCATCCTATGAAGTGTGTAGAAAACTTTTGTATTCCTAGTCATCCTTATGCTTAGAGCGTGTTGAATCTATTATTTATTTTCTATTACGTTTGCATGTTATTATTGCAACAGAAATGTAACTTAAATAAATCAAATTGCACCTAGTAGGCTCTTTAGGCTAAAATTTATAATTTATTTCACAAAAGTGTTCATTTGGGGCCTAACTAATTGTGCTGACTTGTGCTTACAGCTACAATTTGAGTTGTTTATCACAAAATTAAGTTACATAGTAATAATTAATGCAATTTGTTTGTTATAGTTGCTTAATTTATTTTTTAAGTAGGCAAATGTTTTATTATTTTAAAGCATTTACGTATTATGTACATATTTTTGTGACAAAAAATGTATTTATATGATTGAAAATCACCTTTTCATATTATTGTTATAGAAAATAAGTAGGATGCAATTCAAAGATAAATTACTCACAACTGCAATATTAATCATTTTTAAATTATATTTATTACAAACTCAAAGAAACGCCTAAAAGCCCACTTCATTAAAACTAATCTCATATACAAATTAATTATTAATTATTTGGTCACTTTTAACATCCAACAAGAATCATAAGCATTAAAATCGCACACTATTCTGATTTTCATTATAAATGCAAGTGTACATAATGTTACGTATGTCGTAAGTACCTACTTACTTTAGCCAATTTTTATTTCACAAACGAATCTGTACAACTTAGGAAATTCCAAATAGTACTGTTATAGTACATAGTACCTATGTAAAAGTCCTCAATGTGTTATAGTATTAGTGATCTACCTACATATTTATATAATAGAAATACATAATTACATACACAAATACGAGAGAATAAAGTAAGGGAATTGCGAACATGTTTTTTTTATTGTTAAAGGGCAGTGTCCACTGAAAAATACTAAAAGGCCTATAAGTACTGGGTGTTACTATGTATTCTATACAAGATATTTATTTTGCCAAAATAAGTGTTAGGTACAAACGTCTTAAAAAGTAGGGAGGCACTTAAACACTTATTCACCTTTTCCAGGTATCGCAAAAGGGGGGGGATATGTATTTAAGTATTCTGTCAGCAATCTAGATCCCATAATACAAGCTTTGCTTAGTTTGAGACTCTAAATGATCCTTGTGATTTTATTGAATAAAGAATTGTTTTACTTACTAGAGTGTGATGTGTGAAATGTCCGCGAATATTAATTTATTTTAGGTACTGCATGTAGTAAAACAGTACATAAAGGACTTTTTAAAATGCCACGAGACTTCCACTATTTTATATCAATTGTCGGGGTTTACAAGAAGATATAAAGTTTAAAAGAGAGCTTTATTCTTTATTGGTTTACAATAACAGTTTAATATTGAATACGATATTGATTTAAGCAGATGTAAATCTTTTAAAACATTGCTAATTTCACATTAGATTGTAAAATTACAACCTAAGGTTGTAATATCTCATGATATTAGGCGTCGTTAATCGACGTAAACGTAAATTACTAATATTACGTCGTTTTCAGTGGGTAGTGGCCTTTAGTCTTGTTCTTCTGGTAGTGAACTGAATGAAATCAATTTTCTGGTGATGCTAATAACGCGCGGATGTTGATGAAGCGTGAAAAGAAATGTGAATGAAAACTTACAATGGAGACGTGTTTGAAAATATTATGAAATGACAGATTTTCTACGATTAGGTGCCTGTGTGTTGTACTGTTTATCCTTCATTGGTAAGTACTAGCGTATTCTTTACGATAGTTAGGAGTGTTATTTTGTAAAGGTAAGTATTTTATTAAATAACCCATCAATTAGGTACCTCGTAAATAAGACTTTAATATCTAAACATCTTTTTCTTCATAAAATCACCAGCGGCCGACCGTCCAAAGTTCCGACTGGATTACAAATATGAAAAGTCATTCAGCGCATTCTACAAACTGCACCAGTCTGCGACGAGTTGGACCGAGGCTCGTATACGATGTCAGGCAGAAGGCGCTGAACTACTGGTGCCAGATTCTCTCGACGAGGCTGACGCAATACCGTTGTTGGTCACTTCGATACTGAATCGATTTGAGGGGATATTTGTGGGAATTCATGACTTGTATTCGGAACGATCCTTTGTTACTATTCGGGGTGAGTATCAGAACTACATTATTTAAGATTCGTAGCACAATGGATGAAAACAGCAACGCGAGACGGTCTCAAGATAAAACGAGAGAACGAGCTGTACCTATGTAGCTACTGCTTAGCAGACACTTGAATACGTGTAAGTAGTAGGTAGCTAACGTTTAGAACCTACCTAGTAATATTATAACTATCAAGTTCTTGAAATAAAAGCAGTTTAGGCTGTCGTTTGTGGTGACCTCATTCAATACACTGTACCTACCTACAACAAGTTTCGAGATACGAAAAGTCTTAATTAAGTCTTTCCAAACTGCGTGTTCTGGTTTCAACTTTTGCATTGTATCCAGGTAGTGAAATGTTGGTGTCGATCCTCAATTTACTGTGGGAGTATCAGCAGCCGGAACACGGCGCTGGTCGTTGTGTTGCCATGCGACGGACGGGCCGCCTGTTTGTACACCCTTGCGAAAAACCACTGCCTTTCTTGTGCAAAGTCTCCGCGGGGAGTATTCAATACAGAGAGGAATGCGATACTTTTGATCCAGGTTACTATTTCTTTTACCTTTAATAATTTGTAAGTAGGTAGCCAGAGAGATTTGTAAGTAGGCTGTTTTAGACATGGCGGAATTTTCGCAAAGAAAAAATTGGATTACTTACAAAATTGACTTGTTTAATTATTTAATTGTTTACGAAAACCTTAATGCAATTATAAATAAGTAGGTAGGTATATGTGAGGACCGCCGCAGATAAATAAATAGGCTTATGCAGCTCCACTTTGGTAGTGGTAACGATTATAAACGCAGGGCAGATCGCAAAGAGACACCTCTCCACATTGCTTGCAAAAACCTGCTTGATCTGATTAATTCTCGTTTCAATATTCATTTTTCCTCTAGAATGGAAGCTGGGTTTAAACGGTTCCTGTTACTTCATGCACATGGAACCTCAGAACTGGTACCAAGCGTACGCGACTTGCCTCGCAACAGGCGGCCATCTTGCCATCATCAACGATCAAAAGGAGGCCGACCACATCAAGAACATGTTCAAGCAGTCTGAATCGCGAAGGATCCCGGACAATGATTTCGCGTTCATGGGGTTCAGTGATCTTTTCACGAGACATCACTACAGAACTGTGCACGGTCAGTTGATTATTAATTATCTACACTTTTCATCATCAATCAATCATCATCATTTTAATAACTTTTTTCTTGCACTATTTCTTACAGCAATTAGCTTAGTGAAGTCATAGCTGCATGGCTTTTTTTATAAACTGAATAATGGAACAATCCAATGGCGTGACGTGGTTATTCCCATAATTATACATTAGATATGATATGATACATCCCCGGACTAGCTCTTGCAACGAACAGCTTAATAACAAACTATGAATACTTAAAACCTTCACCTTTTAACAACCTTCCGTTATTTTTCACAATATTATGTAGGTACTCGTGAAACCCCCTACCCCTAGTATGACGTGACAATTTTCAATTTTATGTAGCTACCATCCCTTCGTATCACATCGTTATAAGTTGTTAGCTAATAACGTTGGTTGGTTTATGTAGGAGAGCGTCTCGAAGACTTACACTACAAAGACTGGGAGCAGCAGGGCTGTGCCAGGACTGCTAACATTTCTGACGCAGATTTCCGCTGCGGAGGTGTTCGCAGAACCGGTTTACTTTCAACCTGGGACTGTGCGATACCAGCCATGTTCTTCTGCGAGAAACCAGCCAGTTCTACCGACCATGTAGACCAGGTTACAACTGGAAGTGATCATGAGCAAGGTGGTGAATGAAACAGCTTGAGAAGTATCCTAGGTAGGTATTTTTATATTCAAATAAAAATAATAAACGTCTTTATGATGCGTATGATGCTTTCAACCCGGTCAAACCCGTATTTCAATTTAATAAGATAGGAACAAGTCCTATGTATATTGTGCTATGGTACCTAACATATTAACTAGGTAGGTTTTATTCCTCCTCCTCCTCGCGTCGCACTCCTCATGGCTGAGGGTCGTGATTCCCCTGCAGAATCTTTTTCCGGACGATGTCACGCCAACCACTTCTGTCTTTGGCGGCGTGTAGAGCATCATATAATTTGACATCCATGGTTGAGCGTATTTGGTCGGTCCAACGAAGTGGGCTGCGTCCTCTTGATCGCTTACCGTCCACCTTTCCGGTAACGATCAGTTGTTCCAGGTTTGCCCCATCCTTCCTAGCTATGTGACCGAAGAATTCCATGACTTTGCGGAGACATACGGATGACAATCTCGTCTTTATCTTGAGCTCTCGTAATATGGAGATGTTGGTACGGAAGGCCGTCCAGGGAATTCGCAGCATTTTCCTCCAGCACCACATCTCGAAGGCGTCAATGCGATCTCTGTCCGCCTTCTTTAGCGTCCATGTTTCCGAGCCGTAGTGAAAGATAGAGAAGACGAGGGTGTTAACAAGTTTCACTTTGGTGCTTCGTGAAATACTGCGATCTCTCCATATCTTGTGCAACTGTGAAAAAGCACTCTTGGCCATGCCTATACGCCTTCGTATCTCCTTTTCACATGATCCCGTAGCGCTTAGATTGGATCCAAGATAAATAAACTCCTCCACCACTTCCAGATTAAGGCGACCGGTAAGGTTCAGCTTGCACGCGCGGTCAACCACCATCAGCTTTGTTTTGGCATGATTTATTCGGAGTCCCATATCTTTGCTTATGCGTTCCATCTTTTCGAGGAGTGTTGCCATCTCAGCTTCCGTGGAAGCCAAGAGTGTGGTATCATCAGCATAACGTAAATTCGTTATTTTGGTACCACCTATTGTGACACCGCCCTCCCAGTCTTCAAAAGTACGCCTGATGATATATTCTCCGTAAACATTGAAAAGTATGGGTGACAATATGCATCCTTGTCGTACGCCTTTACCAAAACTGAATAGGTCCGAAAATTCACCGTCGATCGTCACAAGTCCTTGACTACTGCAGTATAGAGACTGAATCAGAGCCACAAGATGTCGAGGAACTCCCAACTCGCTAAGAACTTTCCACAAATCATTCCACACAACGCAGTCGAAAGCCTTACTATAATCAATAAAGCACATTATCAAAGGCGTATTGAACTCGTACGACTTTTCTATCAGCTGACGGACATTAAAGATTTGCTCTCGAGTTCCTTTGCCTCTTACGAAACCGGCCTGCTCCTGTGGTATTTGCCAGTCCAGAAAATGGCGAATCCGGTTGTTAATAACATACAGTAGTACTTTACTAGCATGTGATATTAGAGCTAACGTTCTATAATTGTCACATTTAGCAGTGGAGCCCTTTTTATGTAGAGGTAAGATTATGGACTTGGTCCAGTCGTTAGGCCATTTACCAGTGCACCATACATCATTGCAAATTTGGTGCAAAACTTGCATGCCCGAGGACCCCATAGCCTTCAGCAGTTAGGTTTTATTAGTTAGTTTTTATTGTAGTGTACTAGTTGGGAAATTTAAGAGAACTCCGGTGGTCTAGTGGTAACAAACCCGCCTCTCTATTTTAAGGACGTGAGTTGAAATACGATCATGGCTTTGAACTCGCGACATCCGTAAATTTCATTGCAATACTTACAGAGATAATATTTATTGTCTAGGACCTAGAACCTAGACTCTAGGTTATACAGATGTACTTAGTTCCTGCAATGGGACGTTAGCTGCGGAGTACCTAATAAATAATAACATCAAATAAAAGGAACCGCACTAATAGTATCTTTAATCGTATCACAATTTGTAAAGCTTAAGGTTTTTTTGATGGGATGTCTTTTTCGAAGGGGTCGTATTTCAGGGCTTCAACGGTCAAAGACAAGAATCGGTCAGCTTGTTCCTCATCTTGACATTGTTTGGATGGCTTAGTTACTGCACAGTCACTGAAAATAAAAAACAAGTTTTTTTAATAAAATAATAACTAACTTTGACATCACATACAATAAATTACTAGTCAAATCTAAAATTTAAATGACCACACCAGACGCACTATCTCTCAAGTAATAAAAGACTCATCAAAATGGGTTCACCTAAAAAAGTACTTAGGTATAGCATTGTTTTTTGAAGATGGTATACTTATTATGAAATCTCAGTGTATCTTACCTGTAATACAGTCCACTTTCATCTGCACACGCTTCGTCAACAGCACAGTAGATTGAAGTCTGGGCGCCGCATCTGGGAGACTTCAAGAACCAACCCATAATATTGTTGAAGGCCCATGATGCCCCGAACCAGACAGTTTTGTCAAAATGCCGTCCTATGTCCGTCCGAATCACTCCTGGGTGTAAACTGTATGTGGTAACACCTTGTATATTTTGGGCCTAGAAAAAACAAAAATGGCCACTGTCATTCGGTATTTGAAAATCGAATCCAAACGCACTGCATGCTCACAATATCCTACTGCGTCTGCATTGCATGCAGCGTATGATGTTCCATTTTCAAATTTTTACTAAACTAAAACAAAATGGCCTGCGCGAGGTCTGTCAACCAATCGGATCACGTCTGAGTATGTCGATCAATCAAGTAACTTAGTTACATTACAATACAATCGGTTTTCATTAAACTTTAGCTCCAGTTGCTAACAAAATTTTATTCTCATTTGCTTTATGACTAGATTGATAACACTTATAATTTAAATTAATCCTTTTTAATTTTACCTTTAATTTTCTTGAGAGACCTATAGCAAACATGACGTTAGCCGCTTTACTTTTGCAATACGCTGCAAACGCGTCATATGTAGATTTCTCGAAGTTTACGTCATCTAAAGGAAGGTCAAAACCTAAAAAGCAAATAAACCTGTTATGATAAATAAATAATTATTACCTACTACTAGTTATCGAGATAACCTTAAAAAACTTAAAATACAATTTCAATATTTTTCGAGTAAAATTCTGTGATTTTTTTAAAGTTTAGCAGTCATAATTTTGCAAATATTTACAAAGCTTTAAAAAAAAACAAAGCCTTACGTGCGTGTAAATAAGACGAGACGTTAATAATCCTTGAAGGTGAACTGCTAGCCATTGTTGGAAGTAGCAGTAGTGTCAACAACGCGTGTCCGAAGTGGTTTGACCCCATGTGCGTCTCAAACCCATCCTCTGTTCTTCCCTCAGGACACATCATGACACCTGCATTGTTCACCAAGATCTGAACACTATCCTCCTTTTCCAAAACTCTTTTGACGAACTCTCTAACTGAGTTGAGACTGCACAAGTCCAACTTTTCGATGATAAGAGAGCCAACTTTTTCTGATTTTGTTCTCTGCTGTATTTCTTCCTTGGCTGCTTCGGCTTTTTCTACATTCCTACAAGCCATTATTACTCGAGCGCCTGTAATGATTTATTAGTTGGATTTATTTCTTCATATAGACACACGTAAGGAAAGAAATTGTATTAAATGTTGACTTTTCCAAGGGTACAAGTAATTGTATCTTTGTGAAACAAAAATAAATTGGATTGACGTCATAGTGTCTGTATGAAAGGCAAGTAATTCGAAACGATGAAGACCGTCAAGTTTTTCGAGGCCTTGTCCGTACCTACTTGGTCATTAGCCCAAATTCCAAAGGATGCAATGCGCTGCAAATGATCTGACATTAGGCAAAGTGGGACAACCAAAGTGATCCTATTAAAACCTTTTAATAAGAGGACGAGTGAAAATTTAGGAGCTATGATAACAAATAAGTATTTAGTGTGCATTTCTTACCTCTTTCGTATAAATCCAATGCAGTCTCCTTGCCAATCCCCGTGTTACAGCCGGTCACGATAGCGGTGCATTCTTCTAATCTTCTTTTACTCTTGCACCACCCGCTCAGATAATCCATACTTTCACTCTGAAACGCCAAAATATTCCTAGGAACGTTGGTACCATAAGTGAGAATAATTAATCAAAATATTGACTTCATGCAAACTATTAATAGTATTTTAACATTGGAACATGAATGAACTATGCTCACTTTTGATGTTGCAACGTACAATACGTAATTGAATATTTATTTGAAATCAAACACTAGGTAGGAGAGAAGTACGTAGGTGCTCTCTGAAGCAACCTTTACGTAGTGAATTGAAACAGTTACAAAATTTTATCCGATTTGGGGAGCGATGAAGTGAACAAAAATGATTCTGTAATGTAAACATATTGCAAAACTCTGATCTTACCGTGTGGCCTTGGTTTTGAGAGGACTATAATTTTGTTGGTAAATATTATAATGCGGCTGCTTCTGACAAAATAAACTGAGATACTGCCTACCAAGTCGAGCCAGTGTGCGTGAGTTGATTGACAAATTATATTGTGTCCACTGAGCTACTAGCAATACGCATTATGTACGATACGATGGAAATATTTTGTGAATACACAGTGATGAGATCGAGACTTAATTACGACCTCTTAGTCACTAGGTATATTAACAAAAATAATTGTTTTAGATGATGCTCCGATGTATGAGTACTTAACTTAGATGTTTATTTATTTACTTAATTCTTTATTACACAAAAATAATTTAATACAAAGGGTTTAACAAAAAACATCGAGGATGAAGAAGAAGAAGGGGTATTACAATGGGCTGTGTACACTTCACTTCATCTTTTGTTCACTTTTGTCGCCAAGTACCTATATACATAACAAAAGGTACGACGAATGTCTGAGCTGATGTGCTGAAAGTACTGATGTTCTGTCTGCTAGAACAAACTGAGTCTGATCTCAGTTCCTGGTATCACTGAGTCTGATCTCAGTGTTGGGGGCTGTTCCCCCGGTGTGGCCTCCAACCTCCCCTATAGCCACCCCGAGCCTCGCTAAACTGGTCTGGTTCTGATACTGTTTACACTAATCTGATTCTGATAGTCTGGTCTGATATTATCTGATATCTGTTCGCAAACAGGCCGACCGCATCGGCAAACGAGTGGACATAAAAGACAGTAAGATCTGGTAACTCATGCACAGTTATAAATCTAAATAACTCACCGTGTCACTGCCTGGACGTCTCGTGGGGCAATGGCGAGTCGAGCGAGCCGCACGCGCCGCCCACTTGCATAGTCTTTATACTTACATCTCTGAGCGTACAGCCTACCCTACCTAGGTATGTATATTCAATATTGCTTCGCATTCGCGACACTCCCCCCAGGAGAATAAATAAATAAACATCTGATTTGATTTATACTATAATTATATTATCTTCTCAAACAACGTCATCATTAATTGGGAGGTCCACTCTTTAACCTTCTGTCTAGCTTTAGCCGCTGAAACCCTGGTTGGTCGCGCTCTAACATCTGGTGTTGGCTGTGCTGATACTTCGGGTTGATTACTACTCATGGGTTCATCGACTTCAATACCCGTCGAAGAAGTTACTGGGCCGTTGTTACTAGGCGAGTGCTGTGTTTCGTCTGGTGATGGAAGCTCAACATGAGATTGTACTGAATCTGGACTTGCTCTAGTCGTAGGGTCATTCTGATTTGGTAATGGTACTGTATTCTGCTCTTCTACTTCGAGTGGGAAGAGATGGCCTATTGAGCGGGTGAACGTTTCCCCTGTTGATAATTTAACTCTGGCTACTCTAACTTGTCCATCCGAACCTTTCACTAACTCTGCTATTTTTCCAACTTTCCAGTGTGCTCTACTACTGTCTGATTTTATCTGAACTATTTCTTCTAGATTTGGTGCTCTATTAACTACTACTCTTGGTTGTCTATGTCTGTCATTTCTCTCACGAAGACTTGTCAAATACTGATTGGTAAACATCTTTGCAAATTCCTTTATAATGATTTGTCCACGTTTCCAGCCGTCAATTAGATTAGATTTGGTTATCGTAGCTGATTCTAAGAAGTCGCGTTCTGAGATGTTAGTTATCACTGGACCTCCTACACGTAGAAAATCTTGAGGAGTCAATACATGTTCTAGCTCCGCACCTACCGTAGTCAGAGGTCTGGTATTTACAATGGCCTCAAGTTCCTTGATTGCCGTACACAACTGATTGTGGTTTATGAGATGTTTGTCTATGGTCCTTTTCATACTGTGTTTGACTATACCTATTAGACGTTCGTAAAACCCTCCGAACCAAGGTGCCAACTCTGGAATAAACTTCCAACGCAATTTGTTCTCTATGCAGTAGTCTGAAGTCAATACATCTGCTGTAAGCTTGAATTGTGTGGCGTTATCAGATACAAATAGCTGGGGGAGACCTCTCACTGCAACGAATCTTCTTATGGCTAGAGTACATTCTTCCGCTGATAGGTCTTTAACCACTTCCATGTGTATAGCTCTAACTGTTAGACACGTAAATAGACATACCCAACGTTTTTCCTGGGACAACTCACTAACCAGAAGAGGACCGAAATAATCTAAACCCGTGAACGCGAATGGTAGACTGAGCTTTACCCTCTCTTCTGGTAAATCAGGCATAGCTGGTAGCTTGAATGGGCCACCACCGTATTTCACGCATTTTGGACATTTTCTAATAATTTTCTGAACTGTAGATCTTCCGTGTGGTACCCAAAACTTCTGTCGTAGCAAAGCTAGAGTATGTGATACCCCTACATGATAGTTTTTCTGGTGCAATTCAGTAATTATTTTATGTGTATAATCAGAATTTTTTGGCAGTAAGATAGGTTCTTTCTGATTTTCTGTCAAGTCTGTATATTTAAATCTACCCTTACATCTAAGTACTCCGTTTGGATCCTTAAACAACTGAAGTGACCTTGACAAATCTGTGGTGGTTCCTGCAATTTCCTTGGGAAAGTTGTCGGTCTGAATGTCTAATATTCTCTTTGTCTCATCAGTGTCAGGGTTATGGGAAATATCTGATAAAGCATGTACTACGGTCTCTATTTCAGGTTCGGTTCTAAGGCCTGTAGATACGATATTCGTAAGACCCTGCCGGGCAAAAGAAATTTGAGTCTGATCATTATCTGAGATACTAGGATACGAAGGCCACTTATCGGAACCTTGCGTCAGAAAATCAGGTCCCTTGAGCCACCTATCATAACTATCTACTCTATCTGCTCTAGTGCCTACGTCTGCTGGGTTCAGTTTTGATGGCACATACCTGATTTGTAAGGTTTTGTTCTTCCTTATCTCATTTATTCTACGCGAAACAAACGGCGGTAGTAATTTGTTAGAACTGTACCAACTCAAAACTATTTGGCTATCGGTCCACAAAAACTGTGCTTTAATCTTAAGACGCATATATTTGATGACGTAGTTTATAAGTCTACATCCAATTAGTACTCCCAGCAATTCTAATCTTGGAATCTGTAAGTTGATTTGGTCCTTTAACGGCACTAATCTAGACTTGCCAATAACAAAACTGACAATATTATTAGTGTGTAAAGAACCACGCAAATATATGACAGCTGCATACGCATCCATAGATGAATCTGTGAAGCAATGCAGTTCATACTCAATTGGATGATTTGACTCAACTCTGTTTAGACTTTGTGCGTAATATCGATTGATATGTATGTCTTTTAAGTATGCAAACTTTGTCAATATATTTTGCCATTCACTAAGCAAATCATTATTTAATTTATCATCCCATTTAACCTTTTCTTTCCACAACTTCTGAAAGAATAGTTTTGCCGGGAGTACAACTGGTACTGCGAAACCACATGGGTCATAAACTGAAGCTATGGTCTTTAAAACGTCGCGTTTTGATTGAACTACATCATTGCTATTGAAGTTTGATTTCAAATACAGATTGTCATCTTGCAAGTGCCACATTAAACCTAAAACTTTGACATGCCTTTGATCTTTTGCTCGAAATTGCTCTGGTATAGGGGACATCAGTTCTTTTGAATTTGAATTCCACTCACGCAAATTCATGGACAAGCTGTTAAATGATTCTTTCGATGCCTCATATAGATTCATTGAGTCTGATATAGTTTGCGCGCCTGTGACTATATTATCTACATAAATATCTTCTGCTAGGTTTTTCATGATGATATTATCGGATTTCATCAAATGGAATCGAATTGTGGCATTCAACAAAAACGGACTAGAAATCACACCAAAAGGAACGCGACAAAACCGTAGGTGTAAGACATTATCTGAATCAGCTTTACCATTTATGTCTTTCAGCCAGAGAAATCGTGTTACATCTCTGTCTAGATCTTGAAGACTTAACTGTAAGAAAGCCTTTTCAACGTCTGCTACTATGCCTATTGGTTGTTCTCTGAACTTAATTAACAATCCAGTCAAATCCTCTAACATCAATGGTCCTCTATATAAGCATTCGTTTAAACTACGATTATCCGCTGTTTTGGCTGACGCGTCATACACAATGCGCAGTTTTTTGGTCTTATCACGACTATGAACACAGTGATGAGGAAGGTAATGAACCGTGTGCATTTGTGGTTTTGTGGGGTCTGATACTTTTTCTATGATTCCATTCTGTAACTGGTCCTGAATCACATCATCGTACGCTTTCAATTCGGAGTGATCTAATCGTTTCAATAAACTATTAAGACGACCCCAGGCTAAACCTAAATTGTTAGGAAGACTCGGTTGGGATTCAGTCCATGGCCATTGAACATGATACCGTTTGTTATCATACTGAATGGTCTCGTTAAAATGTTTTACCGCTTCTTCATCACGAGTGCTTTTCGGTGAATCCGTAATACCTATCGATTCAAGGTCCCACAGTCCTTTGACATCGTGTAACTTTAGAGGTAGATCAGGTTCGTTCAATTTATTACCAAACCCCGCATCCGATTGAAAGTATGTCAATACGGTGAGCTGATCGGAACCGTAACCAGTCTCTGTGATTTTGCCTGACCATATCCAACCAAAATCTGAATTTACTAGGAAAAGATCCTGGGTGACAGAGATCTTTTCATGTGACATAAATGAGTGGTAATAATCATTTCCTATCAATATATCTATCTTGCTACCACATGAACCATCGTCTGCCATTGTAAGATCTTTCAGGCTATAATTGTTCCATATTTGCGCTGGGTTTCTAAAGACTGGCGTTTCTATGCCGTTTGTAATGTGAGGCACTACGTTTGCGTGAATAAGCCGTGAGACACCGGTTTTAGTCATGATTTTGAAATTCACAACGGGACTTTTAATTTGGTGGGGTGATTTCGCTCCAAATGTAAATATCGATAAGTTTGACTTCTCAGCCATTGAGAGCTGCAACATGTTAGCAGTAGTTTCTGTTATGTACGAGCGTTGACTACCGCAGTCTAATAAAATGCGACATTGCAGTGGTTTCAATACAGACTCTGGACTATTTACATTAACTATGCAAGTTTGCAACAATGTGGTATTTACCTCTGACCCAACATGAAAGTTATCTGTTTGGATAGACTTTACGGGCTGTGATAATTTTGTGGGGCATAATGCTCGATTGTGAGTGCCAAATTGATTACAATGCCGACATTTGCGTTTGGAGCGACAGAAGTTGGCCCTATGCCCTTCACGGAAGCAATTAAAACAACGAGTTCCTAATTGAGACTTTCTATCCTGCAGTGTTTTATAGGTAGTACATTCATCATTGAAATGTTCCTGCCTACAGAATACACACTTATTCTTCTTTTTGGGTGGTTCATCGGTCCTATCTGAGATTTCGAGTGGTCTTTTGCGCGAGTTTGGTTGTGATTTATTGAACGGTTTGCTGTCGAATTTTGTCCTATCTTTCCTAAAAGCTGTGAATCTACGTGGTTTATTGTCCCTCTTCTCCTCAGATCTAATATGCATGGAACCTATGGTAAAGTTGTCATTGTTGGGTTTGTCCTCTCTGGTTATTGTGTCAGTGTTCTTCGAGTCATCGCTATTTTTCTTTAGTCTGTTTGAGGTCTCCCTAGCCGATATGATATACTCTAAATATTTTCTGATACTATCTATTTTTTCGTCTTCGCCTGTCATTTTCATTCTTAATTCATAAATGAGGTCTTCGGGAAACTTTTCCATAATCATTACTCTGAGATGGTTGTGATTCACGTCTTCACCTAATGAACTTAGAACTCTGAGATGTCGCTCGATTTCATTGAGAACTTGCCTGCAATCTTTAACCTGATTTGACGTTACCGTTTTAATTCTATAGAGAGCCACATAATGAGCGTCAATAATCGCACTAGGCTTACCATACCTATCTTTCAAGGTTTTAACAGCAATACTGTAATTTGTATTGGTAGTGTCTAACCCTTCGATAGCCTGTTTTGCGTCACCTTCGAGAACAGATTGTAGGTATAACAGCTTATCGACATCGTTTATGTTTCGGCTGTCAACATTTGATGAAAACTGGTCCCAAAACTGATACCATTTGAGAACCTCGCCGTCAAATTTGGGTAGCTCCATTCTAGGTAGCTTACTAGTAACGCTCATGTTTTCGCCGCTAGAAGTAACCGCTGAGCGTTTTCTGTTATTGCGCTTGATACTGACATCTATTTCTGATATAAGATCTTCAGCCTGAATTTGTGACAGCGTGTATTGTTTGATTTCTTCAACATCTGGTTCCTTAATCAACTGACAGAAACTATGGATTTCAGAGACAAATCTTTGATTCGCACCTTTTAACTTTGATCCAGCCAATTCTAAGTCCTTTAAGTTGATATCACTCTCTGGTAATTTATCTAATTCACTTTTCGCAGAAGTAATACAAGACTGAACAGAATCGTAAATTAACTTTAAACGAGTTCGGAGGACTTCTTCCATATTGCCATACAGTACCTACCAACAAGACCCAAGAGCTGAACTGTAAGCGTATCTTTGTAAGCGTAGGTACTTTGAGAAGATCTAAAACAAAATAAACTTTTGGTAAGCAAGCATGCCTATTATGCCGTAGGCCTGCGTACCTATCTATTGTACCTTCCTAGTAGGCAACCTACCTAGATTTCTCAAGTACTAGTAGGTAGGTATATTACTCAAAACACCCAAAATACCTAATATCTATTTGACGTAAAACTGTTAGTAGGTAGATAGGTACCATAACAAAAATAATTCATATCTAAGCGTAAATACGAGTAGGTAGGTACCTAGTTTAGTGTACGCTCACAAATAAAAATATTTTCTATATTTTACAAGTACCTACTTGTGCTATCTAGTGTAAAACATAAATAACTAGACGCGGCAGTCACCTGCGTGCTGCTCTGCCGCCACGGGGCTAGGCGAGTGCCCCCCTCGAGGGGTTGCGGGGCGCGAGGGGCACTGGCGGCAGCGGCGCAGACGGCGGCGCCGCTGCGGCGGACCCCACTTTCGCGCGCTTGTACGTAACTGAACAGTGCCCCTTACTTACTCTGCTTGAAGTATTTATGCATAAACCTTGTCTACTCGAATATACCCACTGTAATACTCGGACGTGTCTCTGACTACTCCCGTCGTAAACTTTGAATTTCAAAGACCAAAGACGACACCTGTATTTCATCCCAGTGTGCGTCCAAGCGTCATACAGCAGTAAATAGTATAAAACCGATAAAAGATTTACTAACTAACAAGTTAAAACTCAAGGTCATCGCATCAAGTGCATCGGTTCTACTAATTTTCATAGTTGTGTATGAACCCTGCTTTCTACGAATTGGCAAGATCGATCTTATTTTATCTGCTTCGCTTCAATACAAACAAGTTTTATTTTTTCGCAAGAATCCTACCCACAAAAAAATAAAAAAAAATATGCATGATAATTTTGTCTAGAATGATAAAGAAAAGTCATATCCCTGCATCTCCACCATGTCGCCAAGTACCTATATACATAACAAAAGGTACGACGAATGTCTGAGCTGATGTGCTGAAAGTACTGATGTTCTGTCTGCTAGAACAAACTGAGTCTGATCTCAGTTCCTGGTATCACTGAGTCTGATCTCAGTGTTGGGGGCTGTTCCCCCGGTGTGGCCTCCAACCTCCCCTATAGCCACCCCGAGCCTCGCTAAACTGGTCTGGTTCTGATACTGTTTACACTAATCTGATTCTGATAGTCTGGTCTGATATTATCTGATATCTGTTCGCAAACAGGCCGACCGCATCGGCAAACGAGTGGACATAAAAGACAGTAAGATCTGGTAACTCATGCACAGTTATAAATCTAAATAACTCACCGTGTCACTGCCTGGACGTCTCGTGGGGCAATGGCGAGTCGAGCGAGCCGCACGCGCCGCCCACTTGCATAGTCTTTATACTTACATCTCTGAGCGTACAGCCTACCCTACCTAGGTATGTATATTCAATATTGCTTCGCATTCGCGACAACTTTATTTAGGGTTTAGGACTTTGTTAGAATGGGGATCGCTACATCACTTGAGTTGAATGAAAGCAGTAGGTACAGCATGCATTAAATACTCTTTAAACGACTTCAAAAAATGAGGTTCTTAATCGATTGTACCTACTTACCTACAAATTTTTACAGGCGCGTTTTACTTACCGATAATTCTCTTATATTGTGGTCCTTTGTTCTTCACTTAGATGAACAAGTCACAAAATAGTCGTATTCTCACCCTCTATCTTATAAAAAGATAGCGTTGACTTTAATTCATCATTACGTATGGTAATTAGTACTTCTAGTCTACGCTAAGTTTTTATAAGATAGACCGTAATAAACTGTGCTCAAATATAAGGAATAACGACTGACAGCGTTTAGATCTGCACCTAATTGTTAGGTTCGTATCTTATCTATGGCCGCGTGCTGTTAATTGAATTAGTGGCATTGGTGCTTTGCAGTTCGTGTAAAACTCAATATACTTACATGCAAGTTGGTTCCTTCAATAAATACTTTATGTTGAATATAGTAATTTGCCCACTCACTACAAAAGTAATCAGAAAACAATTCGGCTCCATTTGAATTAGGAATCACCTAATAGTTAGCCATCGTATTGTACCAGCATTGAGAAAAAAGACGTGTGGCACTCGGGGACTGCCGCGGTAAAGCTATTGCATAGCATTTTTGCTGGATTACGCATGCGCAGTGTTAGGTTATTTTCGTTCGGTATTTTCGTTACGGAATTCCTGGATTCGGTCTCCACGCTCAAGGCCCGCGATAGAAGCTATGCAATGCTTAAAAAAAACAAACTATTAGGTAAGTACAAAAATAATATTTATTTTCAAAATTGGAATGGATTATAATCTTGTAGTTTCAGCATCTCTATTGTAAGGTCCCAAAGGCGTATCGCGTCATCGTCTCGTTGACAGTACGTTGAAGGTGGATTCGGAGCGCAGTCACTGAAACATAAAACAATACAACCTTTTTTTGTTAACCTTTTTCGTGTGTGTATCGAGTTTTGGTATAAACCGCCTGTTGTTGGTCATTTGACGACCGAGATGTGGCGCCGCGGGCGAAGGTCCGCCTGCGACGCGGAAAGTTGTTGGTTCGATTCCCGCCTTAGGATAAATGTTTGTACGATCTACAAATATTTATTCCGGGTGTTCTGGGTATTTTTAATGTAGGTATTGTATTAAATAAATAAATAAATAAATAATAAATAAATAATGCTGGACAATCCACACAACATCATCTAGCCCCAAGCTAAGCAGAGCTTGTGTTATGGGTACTAGAAGACTGACATACTTAATATTATACATTACATAGATAGATATTTTTTATTATACATATAATACCCAGAACACCCGGAATAAATATTTGCAGAACATACAAACATTTATTCCGAGGCGGGAATCGAACCCGCAACCTTCCGCGTCGCAGGCGGACCATCGCCCACCGCGCCACATCGGTCGTCAAATTTAATTATTAAGTATGTCAGTCTTCTAGTACCCATAACACAAGCTCTGCTTAGCTTGGGGCTAGATGATGTTGTGTGGATTGTCCAGCATTATTTATTTATTTTTGAGCTGGTAACTTTTGACAGCGCTGTTGAGCCATCTGGCATCATCAACCCAATTGAGAATTCTGAATTATACCCGATTTATAAGTTCATCACTTTGTTCACCTGTAATACAATCCAGATTCTCGTTCACATTGCTCATCCACGGCGCAATATATGCTCGTTTGCGCGCCATATAGCGGTGTCTTCCAAAACCGTCTGAGCAATGGACTGCGGAAGAAATAGGTGACCCAAAACCATGAGGTGTCTTTATAATGCTGATCGATGTCTGTGTACACTATTCCGGGATGTACACTGTACGTGGTCGTGTCTTTTATGTTGTGCTTCTGAAAATTACGAGGGATATGTATTATGACTAATATTTTTCCAGAACAATTGAAATTGGTTGGGTTCTATTACGCTTCTTGCTTTGAACAATTAGCGTTCAAACGTAATGTGACCGAAACTATTTTTAAGCTATTGCATAGCTTCTATCGCGGGAGTTGAGCGTGGAGACCGAATCCAGAAATTCCGTAACGAAATAACCTAACACTGCGCACGCGTAATCCTGCAAAAATGCTTTGCAATAGCTTTACCACGGCAGTCCCCGAGTGCTACACGACTTTTTATTTTTAACTTTTTCTTTTCTGACTTATCATCAGGGTTCTTGCAAAGATTACTAACTAACCTTGAGATGTAGCGCCAGAGCTTTTGCGAACATGATGTTAGCAATTTTGCTTCTAGAATAAGCTTGCAGAGGTTCGTATGGAGTTTTTTCATAATTCATATCATCAAAGTCTATTTTGTGAACTGAAACGAAATAAAGTCATGTTCCTGAAGAACCGAATATGAGAGATCTGAGGAATGTTGCATCTCCAACGGCGGATTCAGGGGGAATTCACCAGCTCAGGGGGGGGGTCATGACCCCCATGACCCCCCCCCCCTGAGCTGGTTCCAGGACTTAGGTGGACCACTAATTGAACATAATTATTTTATTTATATATTTTGTCACCATACAGATTTAAAGTAACTTCAATATTTAATAACTTTGTGTGGTGGCAAACGTTTGGGAATTACATTATCAAAATTAAAATATAAGTTCTTGACTTGACCACGACTATGTGACCCCCCCCCCCCTGGCGCCAAAGCTGGATCCGCCCTTGTGCATCTCCTTATGCAACATTGCTCCCATCTCTCATATTTATTATTTTTCTTATAGGTAAAGTTTCTTGTCAGTTTTCCAAAATATTACCTACTTGTTTAAAAGATCAACTACTTTGTATTATGGTTTCAACAAAGATAATATTAGAGGCGGTTAATATTCACACACAATAGCTACAAATAAAAGAATATAAGTAAGTAAGTACAAATATTCTTACAGTAATGAATGGCCGAAGAAAGAAAAACGATCCTAGAAGGACCACTTTTGACTATCTTAGGAAGGAGAAGCAACGTAAGCAACGCATGCGCTAAGTGGTTTGATCCGATGTGCGTCTCAAAGCCATCCTCCTCAGTCCGACTTTCAGGACAGCACATCACTCCAGCATTGTTGACAAGAATGTTGATTTTTTCCTCATTATTCAACATTATTTCTGCAAACTGCCGCACTGACTTGAGACTGCACAAATCTATGTTCTCGATGACCAAAGTGCCTTTGTCTTTGTTGGTAGTGGAGTCCTCGATATCACGTTTGGCAGCTGCAGCTTTTTCCATATTTCGACAAGCCATTATTACGCGGGCTCCTAGAAAATACTAATAATAAATAATGCTGGACAATCCACACAACATCATCTAGCCCCAAGCTAAGCAGAGCTTGTGTTATGGGTACTAGAAGACTGACATACTTAATACAATACATTACATTGATAGATATTTTTATTATAGGTACATATAAAATACCCAGAACAAATATTTGCAGATCGTACAAACATTTTATACCAAGGCGGGAATCGAACCCGCTACCTCCGCGTCACAGACGGACCTTAGCCCGCCTCCGCGCCATAAATATAAATGGATAATAATAACTCATTGTTATATTGTATGGAAATTTCCATGGAAAAAACCAGCGTAGTAATTCTATCTAGTGATCCTAGGTAGGTTCTTCTTTACGAGTAACGTAAAATTAATATTCGGTGCATACGTGGTACGTACGAGTAGACCAGTGCATCCTCGCTAAATTTATGCTGGATTTTATTTCGGAATTCCTTCTTCTAAGGTTTGTATCTTAAATAATTAGAAATTAATATTACTTGTGTGATGACTACTAGGGTCATAATAATGAACTTGTGTGCATTTGCCATTTTAAAAGGCTAATTACTTAATACGTTAATAATAGCATGACATTGTAAAAACAAAGGAAATAGACTTTATAATCACTACACCTCTTGATCGCTAGGCAAATTCCAAGTAATTGTTAGATCAGTCTTGGCTCAGATCATGAATTAAATTACTACCTACCTATCATAAGTAAGGCTAAAGAGTTATTTGTAAAATAGCTCTCCAAGGGAATTAGAATTAAGTATCTACATCCAGTCAACAGACAACACACCATTATAAAATTACTTACAGATAACAAAACAAAAACATGAATGATGGTTACACAATGGCGATCTCTTCCAGGCAACCGAAGTGAGATAAAGAAAGAATTAGGTATTAGCAGAGAAACAAAAACAGCGCTTTGTTAGTTTTCGGAAACTACCTAGTACCTAGGTACCAAACTTTCCCCTTCCCCCCATTTGCTTGCCCCAATCAAAAATCGCGCTCTGTGTGCATAAATTTAAAATCGGTTAAAAAGTAGGCGAGAACAGACAGAAGGAAGGACAAAAGCAATTATAACTAAGTAAACTACCCGTGAACAGATCAATACAATATTATTTGACAAATTAACAGATCTAACTCACCTCTCTTATAAAAATCCAGCACAGTTTGTTTCCCGATTCCTGTATTGCCACCTGTGACGATTGCCGTGATGTTATCCAGCCTCCTTCGACTTTTACACCAACCGCTAAAGTAATCCATATCTGCGATCCTCAACCTTCTTGGTTCCATGTAGGTTACATACATACTAAGAGCTAGTCTCGTCTGCTAGTTCGTTTTATATGTCACTTTGTTTTATCACAATTATGTTAATTTTAAAGTGTTCTTTAACACACGTTGTTAACTACCATTGTTTTAGGAGTGAGCGATGTCTTTATTAAAGAAATAATAGTAGTACCAGCTTGGTTGCCGATAGAGCTCAGACTAACAGCAGATAAAAAAATACTTACGTTAAGGTATAATATAAAACGAGTCAAACATCTCACGGAAACACGCAAGGTCAATACCTTACCGGATAATGTGAAAACGCTCTTACTCTAATTGTAGAGTGAAAATGTGAAAACGCAAGAGCGTTATAGTATAGTTGACGGTGTGCGCTCTCCCTAAGATACATTTTACTTACTTATTTTAAAGTCACGTAACTTGACGTTCAGACAAGGGGCCCGCGTCAAAAATTGATGGGTACTTTGAACCATCAGGCGACCTATCTAGAACGATATAATAGCATAAAATAATAAGATTTAAATAGTAAGTAAGAAGAAAATAGTAAGCTGTCCAACTGAGTGCAGATGAGAATTCAAAAGTACATGTAGGTACCTAGAGTGTGCATATTTTGGTCATATATTTTTGTTCAGCATTCTTACCATCGATAGATTTAGAAAATATAAGGAAAATGTGTAGAACCGTAAAAAAAATTGTGCGCCACGGCGTCGCGTTTATAATATTAGTAGGACTAGACTAAGAACAGGGATTTCCAGACTTTTTATGACTAAAATTAGATGTCTAGCCAGGTTCGTAACGTCTAGACCTAAAAAATAATGTGCAATAAAAAATAAGGCGGACGAATACCTTGCTGCATAAAAAATGTATTTCGTATACAATTAGCTATACTATAGCTTACAATTTGGTGGTATGGTGTGTTCACGTATTACAAATAGAAAATTAATTTCGATAAATATTTTAAGTTTTAAAAATATATATAAAGCCTCTAAAATATAGATCTTGGTTAACGTTCTTAAAGTGGTAGTTTATATTACTAAATTCGGTCAGGACTTAGCGAGAATGCTATTACATAGGTACCTACAGGTTACATAATAAACTTTCCTATTTACACAACTACATAAATGTAGCCATCTTGCGGAAGTTCTACGTCCTATTTTTGAGTCCAGGGTCTGCAGCTGTGAAGGGGTCATAGTCGAGGCCTACAAGATCGCAGGAAGCCGTCCACAATTTCTTCGCGAAGTCATCGTTCAGTGACTTCTGCGAAGGTGATGTTACAGCGCAGTCACTGTAAACAAAAAACAACACAATTAAGTCAATTAAGGTTTGTAATAAAATATGAAAGAAGTGACCGGAATTAAAAATTCAAAAATGTTTATTTACTAATAAAATAATATAACAGATATTTCTAATGCTTTATTCTATTTAAAACGAAGTATTTACAAAATGTACGTAGGCATATAAAATACCTAAGAAACAGTTGAGCTATCTACAGACCGTTGATATTTTACACATTATACAGAACTAAGTTAAATATTGAGCATTTTATATCTACCTAAGTATTAACACACATGAAAATATATTACTAATATATACACGTTGACTTGAGAACCTCCGCGTTTTTATTTCGTCCGTAAAAAAAAAAGAAGTTTTACCTATAATACAGTCCAGTTTCATTAGCACACTTCTCGTCGACTGAGCAGTAGATAGAAGTCTGTGCTCCTAGTTCCGGGGTCTTCATAAAGGGTCCCACAATAAAGCCGATCATAGACCGGGCTCCTCTAAACAAGGTTTGGTCCATGTGACGACCTAGTTCGGTTTTGATGACTCCTGGGTGGAGACAGTATGTATTAACTCCTTCGATGTTGTTTTCCTGAAAGGGTTTAACTTGTTAACACACATCTAGCACATACTTACTACAGCAAATAGAAAATATATAGGTTTCGTCTCCAGTTTATTTTTTTGATTTCGTCCAAATTGGACTAGTGACTCAGGAAGGAACTCATAATACCTATTACTAGCATTTGAATGGCATAAGTGAGCTAAATTTTCTAAGAAACTCGGTGAGACAAAAATGTATTCTATCAGCTCTAGTCCCAAACTAAGCTAGCGTTCTAGTCCCTAAGTTTTTACCATCCCATGGTAAAAACTTTGCTTAGTTTGGGAATCGTGTCCCAAAAAGCGTGTGAAGCGTCATGTGTGAAATGTTCGAACATTTTATTTTGATTTATTCTAAACAGAATAAGAATTTATTTTTTGACAAACACAACTAAAATTATACAGACTAAAAATCACTTAAATATAAAAAGCTCCTATACCATGTGAACCTACCTAGGTAGAACCCCATGGCAAGGAGCAAACATGAAAAATAAGAATGTAAATGTGCTGTCAAACAGGTCCAGTCTCAGCTTACAGGTAAACTAAGGATGAAAATACCTTCAATTTAGCAGCTAGTTCTCTGGAGAAGAGCACGTTAGCGAACTTGCTCTGACAGTACGCATCGCTGGCCTTGTACGGTCTCTTCTTGAAATTAAAATCGTCGAAGTGCATGATGCTTTCTGTAAAATATCGGAACCCTAAAAACAATTAGCATTTACACACTTTATACAAAATGTTATAACTATAGATTCATACTACGCAAATAGGATGTGTTTGTATACTTTTTAGGAAACTATATCATTTCCTCCAATAACGGTCTGTCTTATAAAAAGTTAGCGCAGGCTTGATGTATTGATTACCATACGTACCTAATGGTGACATAATGTCAACGCTAACTTTTTATAAGATAGAGGGTAACCTGTTAATTTATCAACGAGACGCCTACTACTTCATAAGACTCTGAGACCTTTAATTGATTGTATTGTAAATAAAAGGTACCTATCTACCAAAAAAAGAAAGACATGTTTCGCTCCCCCATCGGAAAGTGAGATGGGACTTGGGAGAGCGTCCTACGCTTCCTAGAGCCCTTATTTCATGATATAATGTCTTTGCTTCTGGCCGTCCCTACACTTTACGATACCTCGCTTTCACTATGTTATCGGTTCATCTAATATTTGTAGTTGATCAGATCTTACTAATATGCGCTCGAGAAGAGACGGTCACAATTCGAGCAGGTGTGCTTTTCTTGATTCTCGGTAGAAGCAGCATAGTCAGAAGGAAGTGTCCTAAATGATTTGTTCCAAACTGCATCTCAAATCCATCCTCAGTCTGTGTGAAGGGACACATCATGACACCGGCATTGTTCACGAGAATGTTTATCTACAAAAGAAAATGATAATCAAGTAGGTACCTAAATAAGGGATGATTTTAGCAAATTGTTGGAACCGGTTTCTATATCCTTGATTTTAGTTTGAATCCTTTAGCATTGAAACCTACATCCTGGCTCGAAGGACCACTTTAAGCATTGCACTACGAGTAGGCACGTACCTAACTCGTATGTAGGTAGTAGGTAGGTATACATAACTACTAATGTTGTTATTTGTACAAAATGTAAAATAATGAAAATTATAAGGTAACCTGTGGTTCGCTGTCCAAGATATTCTGAGCGAACTCTCTGATGGATTTAAGAGAGGATAGATCACACTTAGCTAGAACGAGATGACCGGTGTCTGGCACATCTTTGCACGCTTTTTCTATATCCACTTTGGCCTCTTCGGCTTTCTCAAGGTTTCGACATGCCATGATAACCTTAGCACCTGTAAAAGTACAAATATTAAATAAAAATAAATGCAACGGCGTAAGTTTTAATAAGATAACTTAAAAAACTACCTACTGAGTACCGACTGACCTAAGACAAACATAAAGTTGCCTGGAAGAGATCGCTCATAGCGATAAGGGCGCCCACTATATGTAAAATAAATATTGGAGCTATGAATAATAAGAAATATGTCTGGGTGTGGTGTACAATAAAGAGTAGGTATTCAATCTATAACATTTATTTTTCGTAGTTAAAAATGAAAAGAATTGAGTTAAAACTTGTTTTAACGTTATTAAATGAAAAGAAAAGATTAAACATGAATAAGTAATCGGATGAAACAAGTGGAATACCGTAGCTTGTACGGATGGGTAGATACGCCGGTATCTAGTTAGATTGGTTTGGTTTTAAGTTACCTTAGACGCAAGTAAAATTTCTCTAAGTAGACAAAGCGAAAATAATAGGTGCCTTGTTACTTTCGTTTTATCTAGAGAAATTCTTATTTGTTATTGTGCTTCTTTTACATAACAATTTAATGATAAGAGTCTGTAGGTAGGTACATAGTACAATTATCAGTAGTTGGTTATGTTGTTTGATGACACATACCTCGCTTGTAGAAATCCAACACAGTTTCTTTCCCAATTCCAGTATTGCATCCTGTAATAACTGCAGTCCTACCGACCAACTTAGCAGTGCTGTAACACCGACCACTGAACAACGGCATTGTTTTGTTTCAATTGTTTACAAAATTCCGAACGGAGATAATACTATACGGGCGCTAGCTTGAAACGAAGATTGAATATGTAGGTACTTATAGCTTAGTATTGAGCGCGCACAAAACGTGGGAGCGAATAACTAACGGTATTTTTTCCCACCCGGTTCGCCGCGACGAGTCTTCCTTCACAAATATCAAGGCCAGTTATGTTGTGTTCTTAGTTACTGCCACAGAACACGTATTTGTCGCAATCTTTAGTTAAAAACAATTGTATTTACACTGTTGTATTTACAATGTAAACACTGTTAAATATCACTTCAGTTTAACTAACAGATCTATACTTGTGCCTGAATGGTATTGTTTTAAATTAGCAGAGTGTTGCTAATGAATAGTCTGGCATCTTTTGTAGTAAATAAACCTACATTGTAGTTAAATTTTCTAAACCCATGTGTTGTCCTTATGTTTAGGCTTTGTATGTCTGATATACTTAATTAGTTAACTCTTTTTATCAATCCTACTACTTATTATAAGGGAGTCTTAAAATATTAAAGTATAATACAAATTCAATGACTTTGTATTTTTAATTGATAATTATTTTCTAACCACTTCACCCAATCACTTGTTACAGATTTTTCTAAAGTAATTTCTTTGAAAATGTTACTTTTAGATTTCTCCTCAAACCCTAGTTTTTGGAACATTGCTAGGCTAATTTTATTTTCAAATGATATTTTGGCTTCAAATAGTTTTAATTTTATATATTTAATTCCATAAACTAACATGAGAATGACAGCTTCCCATCCTAATTTCTTTCCTCTGGCAGATGTTTCTGCAATCATTATTTCTATTTCCCCGATCGCAGACTCTTTGTTTGTGATGAAAATGTTTGTATCTCCGATCATGGATTCTGAAAAAAAATTGAATACTTAGGTATCTAGTGCAAGTACCAACTTATTAGCTAGGTAACTGTCATACCAATTTCATCTTCAAATGTTTCATATTTGAGTTTGTCCAGTATTATAAATGTACATTCTGAAACAAAAGGTTGACTCAATTAGTTTTGCATAAGATAAATAAACATACATAATTTCAGTATAGTAGAACTAGTATATAAAGAAACAAACTGGAGGTCTCACTTTCTTCATCTTCCCCCCACGATTTCTGCATTTCATACTCTTCTTCAAGAGACAATGGTTCAGATGCTGTAAGCTTCTGAAGTTCTTCAGATTTCATCCATTGATGATACCTGTTTAAACAGTTTGTAACTTTCTTTAAACTTGGAAAATGTTAAAACATTTGTAGGTAAAGTTTCTATACTTTAAAAGTTTTTCTTCTCAGCAAGAAACAATCAATACTTATTTGAAAGTTGAGTTTTACTTTGGCACATGATGTTTTCGATAGGGCACTAATATGATGTTGCTTCCGTTGATTTTGATCTGGCTGTTCAGTTTCATTGCAAAACTCAGTTTATTACAGCTAAAGCAATTATAATAAACTTTTTAATACAGCCTGTAGCTCATAGTATTTTATATTTATTATTTATTTTACATGTACTTGTATTTAAAAAAACTTTGCACTTGCTTTGTTTGATTATGACAGTTATAGCTTGACAAGCTAGCCATTCAATGTCAGTATTGTATTGACAACTTGTCAAGTCAGGTTAGTGTTGTCAGATAAGTTAACAGGGTCTATACTATTATTCCGCACTCCCCCCCAATGTTTATGACACTAACATTCAACGAACTCGACACTGGCAGAATTGTGGCAACATGTCACAAAAGCCATAAACCAAGAAGTCAAGTCAACAGGGTCTTTTCACTCGTAGAAAAAAAAATAGTTGAGTAACAAAACTTGAGATGTCGCTACGTGTTTTTTATTTTATTATTTTGTGATGGTATTACTATTTTAATGGCAACATTTATAAAATAAATAAAAAATAAATAAAACTTTTGCAGAAAAAGAATTTAGTAGTATACTAAAATTCACCAGCTCGATTGATTTATTGATAACAAATTCTAAAAATATGCTAATTGAAAAAGCTAATGCCATTAGTGATTATGTGATTAGAAAAATATCTAGAAATTAAATTTCATTTCTAGCTGTGGCATTTGATTAATGATTCCCTGTTGACACATTAATTGACAGTAACGAAACGTGCCTCGCTCGTCAGCGACATCCATAAGATATTATGGTCTGTGTCTGTGGTGTGATGTTCAGCGTGTGTTGTTTGTGATTTTCTTGTACTTTTACTTTGGATTTCGATGACCCCGCTTACAACTTATGACCCTCGCAAAACACTTTGGACCCTGATTTTATGCCTGCCGATTTGGATACTGTTGATACGGGACATGGCTGGTTCAGCTAGGAGTTGTTGTGTTCCAAAATGTGGTAAATCGCGTAAGAAAAAATAAATGAAAAGTGATTAATATCCTTGTTTTATTTTAATATACCTACCCTACTATCTACTCCTATAGGAAAAAGTTAGTAAAAAGCAGGCAAAATTAAGGGGATAACAAAAATATTTGCCAGCCACAGGATTGAACCCTGTCCTCCTGCTTTGCAGCCGATTGCTCTACCGCCGAGCCACGGAAATTACGAAGTTGGAGTCACTAAACTCTAGATGGCGTTGCATCGTTTTATTTTACTGATATCTCTTATCTCTTTATGTAAGTTACTCTATGGTTAATGTTGTTGTAACGAACCAACGTAGTGTAGATGTTTTCTGCGTTATTTATTCATCGATTTACCATTCTCCGCTCGTTAGCCTATATAATTTTGTTGCTTTTCTGTTGCCCTTTACGTTTTCGTATTACATACGGTACTCAGGTAAAACCTTTATCATTATTTTTCACTTATCTTTTTATCTCTGATTCATGAGAGGTGCGATTGTCTTTCTATTTAGCACACATCCTTTACGTTGTTCCTTCAGAATCAGTAGGAAGTACCTTTCTTTAGTAAGTATTTTTTTCGTACCAAAAAGGATGCACCTTTACCTCCTTATAAGAAGAAAATTTTAGTAATTTTTGAAGAATGCAAAGTGATCTATTTATACTTTTAATTTATATTGAAAACATTTTTTATTTAACATAATAAGTTCTAAAACATACAATGTATATTAATATACTTATGTTACAAACAACTTTCAGAAAAGATGAATCAATACTACACAGAGAGGCGGCTATGTTGGTGCTACGGATTGATATCCTTGCTACTAGGAGTATCAGTAATATGCATAGGAGTGTCTTACAACCACTGGAAGGCAACTCTTGATGTATGTCCCGGTGGCTACTTTGAAAACACAAACTGCGGCTGTATTTTCTATGGAGTTAGTACGTTCCAGTACTTTAACGGAGGGCATAATTCAATATGCCTTTATGCTGTATTTGCCCCATTGCCTATATTGGTGTATGCCATGATTATGGCACTTTTCCATATGTACAGAGTTTGTATCAGTAATGTTGGGAAGTATGAAGATGAGAAAACTACAGACATGGAAGAAATGTAAGTAGACTATTTTACATGAAATTATACCAGTTTATGTTTTTTTTTCTTAACCTATATTGTCCCACCGCTGGGCAAAGGTCTTCCCCAAAGTCTTCCACTCATCCCGGTGCTTGGCGACATTCCACCAATCTTTTTGTGGGCGTCCTTCCAACGCCTTTTCGGCCGACCCCGCCGTCGCCTACCGACCTCCGGCACCCATGGGGTGACGATGTTAGTATATATTGTTATAAATACTTTTGAAAAAATCAAATAAAAGATGAAAATGTATCATGTTTTAGAGAGGGAGAATCCATAGTGGTAACAACTAGAACACGCATGTCCAAACAGAATGATGGAGTTATATACTGCTGGATACCGACCAGCTGCATTGCAGCTATCTTCTGCATCTATAATCTAGTTCACGCTGCTTATATCACCGATGGATTTTTCAAAACCTGCAATCAGTACAGAGGATATCTAGTCAGAGTTAGTAGAAACTAGACTATTTATATATAAATAGCCCTTGTATATTTTTACCCCCTATCTTATAAAAAGTTAGCGTTGACTTTAAGTCATCATTACGTATGTTAATCAGTACTTCAAGTCTACGCTAACTTTTTATAAGATAGACCGTTAATATCTAGCTAGCATGTTACTTGCCAGACTTGCCAGTAATAGGTCAAGCAAGTATTAGAAGTTTTTATAAGAAAATAAAGAACTTACTAAAGAATAAAGTACCTACCTACCTCATATGAAAAAAAAACCTAGTCACTAGACTTTCATTTGTAATTAATATTATTAATTGCAGGAACTTCGTGCCACTGGGGACCACGCCACAGCTATTCACTTTCGCCTCCAATGCCAAGCAATATTCGACTTTATGGACTACCTACAGAAAGATGCTCCGAACAGTCGCCGCGGTGATTTCATCAACACTGGCTTAGCGTTGCAGCTAGGTATTATTGCATCTTACGTGGCCGTTGTACTTTGGGCAGCTATAGTAGTGCATACAGCCGTAAGGGCTTATAGGGAGAGGCATGTACTTACATGCTGTGGCAATTAGTACCTAAAACTAACTGCACAAAAAGTACATAGTATTTAGCACTTAAGCAATTAGTGTTGTGCCTTTTTATAGTACTTATGTACACAATTTTATAGCTTATAATGTAGTATAATTCTAAAAGATTATATTTTACTGACTTTTAATGTAATATTTGAAGACTAAGTCAGTGTGAAAAACATGATGAAAAGTGTTACTGCATAATTGTTTGTTACCCATTAACTAGATGGGGAGTGGCTCATTTGCGAACTTGCTTAGTTTTAACGTACGTACGCATTTTATATGTAATTTTGAAACAATTTTTACCGTATTTGGAGAAATTGTAGAAATGTACTACTTTTTCATTATCTAAGACTGATACAAATCATTTCCAATTAATGTTATTTGTAGGTTAAATAGACTGTAGATGATTACTATAATCATATTATAATCCACCGAAATCATTTTAAAATATTTAAAACTCTACTGGTAGGTAGTTTTACATATCAATGTAAAAAATTATATTTCGTACTGTGCCTTAATTATTTAAGTACTTAAATAATATTTTGACGAATGTATTAATTATTATGTTTATAAGAATATGTAATTTAGATTATTTTATATTAGACTAAATATACTTACCTCTTGTGCCGTCCATGTATTTTGTTATATTTTATCAAATAAAAAAAGAAAATTCGTTAACATTTTTTTTATTACACTAATTTATCAGTAACCATTTTAACAACATGTAAATTTTTAGAACAGATTATAAGATTTATAAGTACCAAGGTATAGGTCAGTACAGTAAATAATTATGGGAACAAGCCATATATTTATAAATAGAAAATTCATTTCGAGACGGTTCATAAACCTTGAAGTACATACTGTATAGTAAGCAAGAATTTATAGAATTTCCTGTAAACATCAAGTAGAAGAATTACTACATAACATTTAATATATTATTTCGAATATTTTTGTCACAAAAGCAACAATTCAATAGATATTTCACCCAAGCTTTAGCTGCTACTAGTAACAATATTGCTATTTCATTTACATACATACATACATATATACCATCCTAATTTGATAGCACTAAAAATATGACCGTTTTTATGCACTAATAAAACAATTAGTAGGTAAATAAACATTTAGGGGCTCAAAAATTTGACGCTAAAAGCTACCTAATGTATTGTAACTTAATGCAGTGATGCATGCATTTCTACTAAGGGAGCCAAGACGGCTCCCTTAGTAGTTTTGCTGTGTTCGCTCCCCTCCCTAAGCCAGCTTAGACGCAATACGAGAGACTACAAGCAGACAGAATTATGAATGTGATCTTTGAGATTACCGCTTTAAAGCGTGTTGGTTAACTTCTTAAACCTTTTTTTTTATATTTGACCACATTTCGAAGACACAATTACCTACTTAAATACATTTTAGATATAGGCTTCAAAGTTTTCAACATCAATTTCTAACATTCAAAAATATTACCTTTAAAAACTTGAACATCCAAATATGTACTTATATATAGAAAACTAACAATCAACAGTTTATCTTAAAATGTTACAGAAGCCACATTTATCACGAACATCGAAATTACGACACTTAATTTATTTAAACGTATAACGTTTACTAGATACAACATTTAAAAAAGATCTACTTGCATAAATTATGTGTAAAATGTTTGAATAATAAAATATTACAAACAGTTTGTGGCCTACCATAACCGAAACAATTATAAAAATATATTCTGATTTAGTAGGTACATATACCTATATCAAACAAAAAAAGTATCAGAAATCTAACTTAGATCATTAAATAAAAATACATGAAACAATTCGATTGAACACTGGTTTATCCTATAATCCAGGAAGACCCTATTAAAAAAACATGGCGACATTTCCAACTTAGGCTATTATGTGTTGGCACACTGGTAACTTAGAACCATTACATGAAATCTGAAGTTAGGCTCATCCGTGGCTCATCAGTATTCACAACCATATCAATGATCTTGTTTAATGACTAGTATTATGTCGTCATATAAATACGATAATTTCGATCAATTTTGTTACCTATTACTACGATGGGTGTTAATTTTCATCTATTTTCGTTTATAGACGATAATTTTACAATAGCTGCCTGCATTCTGGTTGTGACTACATCTTTATCGACTCTGAAGAACTCATGTGTTCTGGCACTCTGTTTCCCAATCGTCAGGAATGATCGTATCGATGTACGCTACGAACTGACTATACAGGCAGGGCTCATCGCAGAACGGTAGCTTCAGCTCCAAGGGCACTTCCATTTTCGTGTTGTTGCGGTAAAATGTCTGGAATAAAGAAACTAAATAAATAAAAAATACGATAAACGTTCGTTATATTTTAAAATTGAAAATTATATTTTGTGGCCAGTTTTAGCATATCTAACAACATTTTATCTTCGCCTTAGACATCGCTACCACCCTTTACTAAAAACTTTCAATCATTATAAAATGACATTGTTAATAGCTCAATTCATACGCTTAAATTCAGAGAGATCAACTCCGAAACCAAACAAACTTGAGTACTTACCTACATAATTACCTAAGAAGCTAGGTAGCCTACTACCTAGGTAGGTAATTTGTCAATTCACTTACCTTCACATATAAGTCATCATGCTCCACATCTTCATGCAGCTCCAGGACTATGCTAGCGCCATACTCGGGTTCTAACAACTCTGTATAACCGAGGGATCTCCAAAACGTCACTAGTGTGACGTCATGGCCCGAGTAGATGAAAAGCGAACGGTCCACGTTTGAATGGCTGACTGTATCTTCTAAAGTTTGCTTTATCTCACGGAATAGAGGACCTGGAATAGCATAAAAAACATAATATAAATGTGCTCATTGCAGTATGCTAGATTCATTTTTTGACTTTTTCGACATTAGGCAAAAATGCTTTAGTCTTTCTGTCTGTCTTTTCTCGCCTACAGGAAGCATGTTTCAACCGCTTTTAACGGAACTTGGGACACATGTTCCTTGATTTATTAGAAAGCGCCATCTATATTTGCAAACAATGAAGTATATGTATCTAATATAAAATATTGCCAGATATTTTCTTAATCTAAGTGAACCAGTAATTGGATAATGTAAGACGACCGATGTGGCGCGGAGGTTGCGGGTTCGATTCCCGCCTTGGAATAAATGTTTGTACAATCTGCAAATATTTATTCCGGGTGTTCTGGGTATTTTATATGTATAATAAAAAATATCTATCTATGTAATGTATTGTATTAAGTATGTCAGTCTTCTAGTACCCATAACACAAGCTCTGCTTAGGTTGGGGTTAGATGATGTTGTGTGAATTGTCCAGCATTATTTATTTATTTAATGTAGTCTAGATTGTGGTAAAAAGGGGAAAATAGCTTACCCGCTTGCAGCCTCTGCAACGTCTTGTTATAAGACAGTAGCGCTAAACTTAGCATAAAGGGTTCCCTCATCCGATGTGGAAACACGTTTTTCGTCCACTCAGGCAGTTTCAACCCGGCTTCCTGTTCCGCTAATAGCGTGCTGTACAAGAAGTCAACCGGCAGTACACTTCGCATGCTCTGATTGGTATGTTTGGTGAGGTAGTCGAAAAGATCCGCGAACTTCGGATCTGCATTTTTCTCCGCTAATTGTTCCTCATACATTTGCCTGTGAAGCTTGCAGGGTTTTTTTGCTGCTACTATCTAGAATTAAACAATGTTGTCATAATTTAATTCATAATTCTTCTAAGAGGACACGTGTTTGTACCGTTCGGATACCATGCTGTGGGTTCGATCCCCACCGAAAGCAAATGTTTGTGAGATTAGCATAAATATTTGTTTTGGTTTGGTTGTTATTATGTATTCTATGAATGTATGTATTTACAAAAAAAAATATAGAAATAGTAAGTCTTTGCTTAGTGTGGAACTAGAGCGCGATGTGTAAAATTTCCGTAAATATAAAAAATTACTTGAGAGGTGTCAAGGGGCAACACGCTCACGCCGCACGGCTTACAACTGTAGGAAAAAGTGTCTTGTGTGAACTTTGTTCCAAAAAAAGTGGCAACAGCCTATCATATTGTTAGGTTCACTCACATCATCCAATTCAGCAGGTAGTGAATGCACAGGTATGGGTTGCCACGGTATCTCTGGATGCCACATTTGACGCTCTGTGGGTGGATACAGTCCTGCTAGAAACGTAGCTGCACTCATAATGCATCGTGATGCATCACTACTTCGCACAAACACATCTTTATCGCAGTACTCCTCCGATATAAAGTTAGCATAGTAACCTTGGTATTTCTTCCCAAGCTCGTAAAGTTGGAGCTTGCCAGCCTGAAATATTAAGTAACATTTGTGAGGTAAAAATGAGCATCTATATCACTCGCAAAAACCATCACAAACCAGAGAATGGTAGGACATACGATTGACTGACATTGCTGTTTACAATGAAAGATAACAATAAAGTTAAGACCACAAGAAACCAGTTGATAGAGAATTAATAATCTTTCTGGAAATTCTAGGTAATGGTCTATGGCTAATAAGAAGGTAAGTAATTAATCTATAGATCGTTTGCAACAGTCTATAGTTAGCTCAACTGTTTCTTGCCAATGTGCATTTTGTTAATACTGTATAGTTGTTAGTTTGTTTGTTTACTTTAATAAATAAATCTATGGAATAAATGGGATGATATGCTTTATAAATTAACTCACATTAGTAAGACTTCCAAGTCCATCAGGCCACTGGTAATTCTTGTAAGGGTCACTTTTGTAGGATGCAACAGGGGTGCGTGCTCCATGGCGAAACAACTGGAAGAAAACAATTCAGGTAGATGATGAAGTTAGTACAATCTCCATTGAAATGAATGAAAACACGTAAAAGATAATAAATAAAATCTCGAACATAAATGACTATAAAACATAATATTTAATATTATTCATACGGGTAAGGATAGTTGTTCCAAAATCAAATAGTGATTTATGGCGATTCAACTTACAATAATAACAAATCTCAAGGTTTTAGACTCATATGGCAGAGTTTCGCTTAGCACACAGTAGCCAAGCAGGCAGCTTAGCACAGCCAGTCCTAGTACTACCACCGCCATGGAGGTGGACCGCTTTGGAATCTGGTGGCAGGAGGGTTTTGGCTTTGGGGTGCTCGATCGGCGCCATGTGTTCTCATCATTATCGTATTCCATGGTGCATGCATTCGCCTTTACAAGCATTGGCCCAATTTACACCAGCCAACCACTCACCCTCTTTTCTGTGTAGAAAAGAAAATTTAATGAGATAATTCACAAGATCAATGGAAAATTATGAAAAGCAAAGAAACAACCATACAACACAAAACAACCAGCTGGATTTGACTGATCGTAAAGATAACAGACGGATAAAAACATTATGACGTAGATCAGCAGAGACAGATTGACATTGGCTGCTGGCTGGCTGGCTTGCGTGGGTAAGTATTTAATAGTCTGTGAGTTATTGCGAAAGGTTGGTGGTCTATATTATATGTGTTTCTAAACACACAGCATTGTTAATATATATGAAGAAGCAATTTTCAAGATCTTACCTTATATCAAGCGTTTAGTATGGCATTTCTTATCAAACCTGTCAATTCTTCAATCTTTCATCTGTCGGCGAAGCTGAGGGATCTCCGCTGCTGAGTTATCTGTGGTCTCATAGCATTTTCGAATTTTACTGTTCAAGCGCGTAAAATTTCTGAAAATTAACTATAATGTGTTTTATTTTCAGTTTTTAGTGAGTGAAAAGTGTTTTAATGTTAAGAAAAAAAGCTTAGATAAGAATAAGTGCCAATCAAGACCAGAGCTATGGTCAAATCAACGAATTTCAGTTGTGTGTGTGACGCTGTTTCGTAAGAGGATTCTATTAGCTCTAGAAGAATCACGCAGTGCCTCCTTCTTCAGAAAGATGAAGTAGGGTACGTTGCACCGCCGCCAATAATCACCGTAAGTACACAGGGCACACTAGACGTGATCAGTAGATTGGTTCCATGTTTGATACATTAACTGTATCTATCCAGATACCATGATCAGGTATCCATCTGACATAATTAATATCGGAACAGACACAGCCGTCTTGACCCTAGTAGTCTAGAACGAGCTTATTTCTAATAACATATTTTAAAACACAAAATTCAATAAAAAACATGATAGTATATGTAAGGAAGGCTTAAAAAGGTTGATAAGTTTTAAAAGTAAATAGCATTCCTTTGTAAAATTTGGAAGGCGTTGCATAACATGCATTACCTACTCCAAGGACATTTAGTTTTGTCCAATAATAAAGAATATAAAATTATAACAGGACTATTTGGTCATAGAATATGATAACCAGTTTAATGAAAGTTATATAAATATTTTAGGAGAGTTACCCTCTTGTATTGAGCTTCTATTTAGTTGGCAAACTTTACAGCCGGGCAGTTATTCAATAACTGGAAAAATCAAGTATACCTATATACATAGAAGTTTATGAACGATAAGGAGTCAAAAGATCAGGTCTAGTTCAGGTTACAAACAAAATAAAAGTATAGTCCATATGCTTTTAACTTGAATAAGTGCATTTGCAAATGTACAAAAGCTAATAATTGCATTTTCAGCTGATACACAGCAATACTTAGTACG
Organism: Ecliptopera silaceata; assembly: GCA_932527185.1. Taxonomy (NCBI): domain Eukaryota; kingdom Metazoa; phylum Arthropoda; class Insecta; order Lepidoptera; family Geometridae; genus Ecliptopera; species Ecliptopera silaceata. The sequence continues at coordinate 3,842,224 of OW052193.1, read as the reverse complement.
GATAAACTAAATTGACTGTTTGCAGCGAAGCAGATTTAGTTTGGTAAAAAATATTTTATTTGTAATGAAGTAAGTAGGAAACACATTCCATTCTGAATGATATATCTTCTATACCTTCACCAAATTTGTTAAAGAATTTTGAAACAAAAATTTCATCCGAGATGAAAGCTGTAATTCAGTACTTATAAAATAGAGATAATAGTAAAACATACAATCTTGGACTCCAGTTTTCTTTCCCAAAGGTTCTTAAAAAAGAGTTTCATAGAAAGGTACATCCTATTTTGGATGGTATTTATAAACATTTTCAATTGATGTCTTTGACAGATGTAGCTACTAGATAGTGATTGGATGACTAAGAGAGACATCAAACAAGCTTACTTTTTTATTGTCTCATTCAACAACCAAACCATCTTCTTATTGGCCTCTCATTGGCCAACAAAACCTTTCCGCCATTGCAGAGGTTCTATGAGCCAGGGTAGTGCAACCCTTAGTACATATACTCATACCTAGATTATTGTATCATTACAAGTCCGGGCAAGAATATTAATTCATGAAAACCGCAACCACTCTGTCAATAGTGACACGAATAAGAAGAAGAGACAAGTCAAGAAGTATCAAATAACAAGACAACGCAGCGCCATATGGCCAGGCAAAGCATAGACTAAGAGTCAAGGCAGCGTTAAATCGCAACTCTGGTCTTTGAGACTGTAGGAACTTTGTAGTACTTGGACTGGTCCACCAATTATCTTAATTAGTCAGCACCGACTCAAACTCAACCTATTTACATAAAGAGGCGTATTTTCCGAAGTTTTTATACTCTAAGAGAAATACAGAGCTTATAAGGGCCACCTAACATGTCAAACCTTACCACTCAAATGAGAAGACATCAAACAACAAGGTTTTTAAGCAAGTTTAATTAATACAAGACAAGATTAAAACTATTTTTGCCCTGCCCAGTACAACAGTGCAACGCAGTGGACCACAACATACAAAGCTACATAAAGAGTGGTTTGGCACAATAAGCAAGACCTCAGCGCAGCGGATGCTGGCTGGGGCGCTTACCCTCGCGAGAGGTACCTTACAGGCGGGTTGTACGCCATTGATTTTGACACTCAGATGCAAGGAGTTGTATACAGTGCATAGAGCCATAAGTTGCCACAGTAGTTCTCTGCGGAAGAGACACAGTCAGGTATAATTTGATAACAGAACACTCGTAGCAAGGAAAAGAAACGATAAGTGGATCTAGATCGTTAACCCTACTCGAACTGATGACAATACTGGAGCTAAGCGAATGATTGAATATCACTCTTCCGGCGGCCTATCTCCCGGGGAGGTATAGCCAACCGCCTGTTCAACAATTATCCAGTACCGGAATGGTACTTGTTGCCCCCGGCCTCGGAGGCTGTGTTCAGAATTTGGGGCGCTCCACCTAATATGACTGATTTACTCCAAGAAAGAAAAGCTGTTGTCGTTACCTGTTCAGTAGTCAACCAGTACTGTAAAAGTACTTGCTCCCCCGGCCTCACTGGCCATATTCAGAATGGGGTACTCCAAACATAGAGAAAGGTTGCTGGCTTGACCGTTTCAGAAATCATCCATTGCTACCCCCGGCCTCGGAGGCCTATATTCAAAATCTGGGGTACTCTATATAGAGAATAGCTGCTGTCGTAGCCCGTTTCAGCAATCATCTGGTACCGGTATGGTACTTGCTGCCCCCGGCTTTGGAGGCCGTATTCAGAATCTGAGGCGCTCCATATATAGACTGGTTCGCGTCGAGAAAACTGCTGTTGTAACCTCTACGTGACATGGGGCTCGAGAGACAGATCAGTCAAAATTTTGAACGCATTCAGTCATCCTTGGAATTTCAAACTGGCTTGGGTGTTCCCACCAGTAAACCTGATTCAGCAGCTTCTACATTATCTAGATTCGTCAAGGTATATAGCCATAGTGATAAAAGTCATGTCAGTGGACAGAACGTTTCTAGCTAGCAGACTTGAAGGCGCGGGTCTAGCCCACCACTGCCAATAAAAAGCCTGAACAACAACCTAACAGACCTCACCTCTGCCCAAGTGATAAAGCTAGAGCTTGTAGCATAGAAAAACAAGGGGGGGGGGGGGGGTGATCAGGCATTGATTTTTTATTTTAATAGAAAAATATCTCTTGGGGTTGACAAAATCAACGCTCTCAACACATACCTACAGCCCCAATTGGGAGCTATATTATACAGTGTGAGAATACAAGTTTGAAACTTAGAACTATGCAGAGTCAAAGTCAAAGTCAAAATTACTTTATTCAGTAAAATCACAAGAATCATTTGGAATCCTCTTGCATGCTAGGTGATTCTAGGTGCCAGTTCCACGCGACCAGAGTAATAATGTAGCTAGATTCCTGGCCTAGCTGTAACAACCTTAGGGACAAACTTGCGACTAGAGACAACATTTATTTCCATTATACTATTTGGAACTCTTACATAAGTTTGCACATACTCAAGTATTTAAACTGCAAAGATATCAAAGAATTTCTTTGTTGCTATTATGTATATTTTCTAAAAACATATTATTATACATGTGTTCTCCAAGGGCACTAACTATACCTACTGCCTTACTTTTCAACTGGCCCAAAAAATACTCCATTTCCAAATACATATTTGATGCAGCTAGAAGAATAACAATTCTTTTAGTATTATTTGTTGAGTCTGGTCTGGTTATATTCAATAACACTCTTGTATCAATCTGCAGATAAATTAAAAATTAATGAGATACAGAATGAAATATTGCTGTGGCTTTAAGTTGACTCAAAACAAGACAGTGTCTGGTTGAACAGGTAATAATAAAGACATTATTATGAATCACTGATAAATAGGTTCTGATGTAGTTGAGATAACTAAATTATTAATATTAGTCTCTTGAAAGTCCAGACCAGTTACCTGTACAATGATAGCTAATTGGATAAATTCAATTTGCATATGGATCTAAATATACGACTTAGTACCTAGCTAGGGCAGTATAAAATCAGAATTTGCCTTACAATGTTTTATATAAAATGAAAAATAATATATATACATATATATGTAGGAATATATAGAGGTCTATATTGAGATATTTCAGGTAGAGATCATTGGAGAAGTACCCACATACCCAAACATTTTTTCTGTCATTTAGCAGAGATTAACTTACCTAAATGTTAATCATTTACCATTTGTAAGAATCAGACACAGAATAAATTCTCATTTCAATAATTAGTTGATCACATTTGATTGTATGTATTCAAAGAAGTCTGACATGAGTTAATACATAAAGTTGGAGTTTGACTAAGCTGAAAGCTTAATTATTTATTTATTCTTGGGACTGATTTTTATTGAGGGCCCTTTTTAAAGGATAAGTTTTCTGTTTAATTTAAGGCCTTTTTAGTTCAATATAGTTTTTGGATCCCAAAGAATTTTAAATTTTATTTTACAAATTTATTGTACTGTAATATAGCAGCAGAATTTAATTTAATTTTAAAAATACCTACAGTTATGTTATTTTTAAAGGTATTTCACATAGCATTTTCTAACTAAATCTTTCACCAGCAGATAACAAACAGGTCTTCATATATATTAACAATGCTGTGTGTTTAGAAACACATATAATAATACTGTTTTGCACTCCAACAAAACAGTTATTATGTGTGTGAGAAACACACAGCATTGGAGCAAGCTTCTTGCTGGTGTTATGAAGAATACTATGAGACCACAGATAACTCAGCAGCGGAGATCCCTCAGCTTCGCCGACAGATGAAAGATTGAAGAATTGACAGGTTTGATAAGAAATGCCATACTAAACGCTTGATATAAGGTAAGATCTTGAAAATTGCTTCTTCATATATATTAACAATGCTGTGTGTTTCTCACACACATAATAACTGTTTTGTTGGAGTGCAAAACAGTATTATTGTAGAGATATGACATCTAGAGAGAGACATACCGAAATGAGTTTATTATCTGTGTTCCTTGTTATCAACATTCGCAGTCTGTGTTAACCACACACACACAACCACAACACAACACGACACTCTTGTTTGTTTCTTCAAACAAAATTATCGCGATAGTGTTAGAACTCATCAGTCATGTTTCGAATAATATTTATTATGCTTCTCGTTACGCTCAACGTATTCTGTAACAGTGATGTAGAAGTCAAGACAGAAGAAGATGTGGGAGTCAAATATGCAAATAGATGCGAAGTCTGCAAAGTGCTTGCTACTGAGCTGCAGGGTAGGTTGGAGGAGACCGGTAAAGTGCACGATATCATCGAAATCGGATACTCTCTTGACGACGTGCAACCTAAGAAGAGGACAAAGTATGAGAAATCTGAGCTGAGATTGATTGAATCCCTAGAAGGTGTATGTGACAAGATACTAGAATATAACATACACAAGGAACGCTCTGACAGTACTAGGTTTGCCAAGGGCATGAGTGAAACTTTCAGAACTCTGCATGGACTCGTAGATAAAGGAGTTAAGGTAGACCTTGGAATCCCTTTGGAGTTGTGGGACAAACCTTCAGCGGAAATCACTAACATGAAAACTCAATGTGAAAGCTTACTTGAGGAAAATGAAGAGGCTATTGAGGATTGGTACTGGAATCATCAAACCGATGACCTAATGTTGCACCTTTGTACAAAGAATGCCCTGAGAGGCACTGATGACTCGTGTCTAAATGAAAAGCTTGAGAACAAAAAAGGTGACAATGCAAAGAAAGACAAGTCAGAACTATAAGTTGGCATAATGTCTAACAACAATATCATTTTTCTAAGTAACTATTCATTGAAACCTGTGATAAGTGAGGCATTTTCCTAAACTAAGTTTAATTTTTGTATGTACTCGTCTATAGCTTAAGCTTTACTGTATCACTATCTCATGGGTTTAAATTAATCATACTGATTACCAATATAGATCTTGACAAAACAATTGTTTTTGTATTATCTAAGTTGATTTTAATAATTTTGTAAGTACAATGATCAAAATACATTTTACACAGAATTATTGTTTTATTTGTAAAAACCATCATAGTATTAGATTAATTTCCTGAAATTCGGAAGCAAGAGTCAGAGAAAAGTTGTGATAGGGATTGCCCTATATATTGATATGCAGTTGCATTTACACCATTGATTTCCCACATTAAAGGTGCAAACTTAATTCAGCTATGTTAGCACCATCAATTGTGCAGACATACTGACAGTGCAGACTAGACTGGTTAGTTGTTTGCAGAGCCATGTCTCTCACTTCCAGTCCTATCAAAAGACACTAGTATAATGACACATGTCATTATACTAGTATGTATAGTACAGTACTAAGTGAAAAATTTCACAAATCAAGCAGCTTCATAGAATATCAGTCAAAATATCTATAAAAAATCTCATGATTCCCCTTTGAAGCCAAGAGTTTAAAATCATATTTTTTCAAAAATTATGGGGGGCATAGGAGTGAACAGGGGAGCGAAGAGCCATGACGAGATGCGTTTTATTTGCAAGATTAAATAAAAAAACATATTTTATAAGCACCTTTTAATCGACTGTCAAAAAGTATTATATAAATAATATCTATGCAACAGTTTAAATTGCACCTAATATCTTACACATTGATATTGGCGCTAACAAATTGCAGGCATCCTGCTAATTTTATTACGAGAATCAAATAAAACTAACTTATAAACGTAAATAAATATAAATTAAATAAAACTAATAGGATAAATACATTCACGCAATAATTGTACTCAATCAGCATTCATACATAAAAATTTCATGATTTTTACAAGCTACCTATAATTTATCACATCAATGGAGATGTTTCGAATGTTGAGTTCTCCTTCGATGGTTTGGCGTTGGACGTGCAAATACAAAGTTCTATCTAACACCACTGGGAGCTGACCGGAGCTGACCGGACCAGACACAGGCGCCCGAGTCGCGAGCTTCGACAGTGAACGCGGTTGATGAGGAAACTGAGAATGTCCACCGGGTACGGATCACTGGTCGCACTCGGTCAGGCGAGGCCCTGCGATGATGCACAAGGCCTATAGATACTGGCTCGTGTCTTGATAGTCCTCATCCTCACTCTCAGAGTTGTCGTCCGTTAGCTGGCGCTGTAACGTCTTTTCCGACGACCCCACACGTTCAGAGCTCGATGCATCTGTAACAATAGAATCACCTGGATAAGTTTAAAAGTTCATCAGCCATTTGCCGTAAAATATGCTTAGTATTGTAAACTTAATTTATTAAGAGCGGCGAATTTTGTCACATGAAATAGATTTAGTAAGATCTTTGTTGGTTCACCATTGCAAGAACTGGTCCACACAACATTTTAAATAGATTTTACTTCTACTGTACAAATCTATACTAGCTATAGCTAAAATTCAAACTTTGCTACTTGCTACAGGTTTTTAGCTACTATTATTATATAATATGGATGTTAGATTTAAATAAATACTGTACCTAGTCTACACTACAAGCATAGCGCATTTGCAAGCGTTTGTATTAGGCGATTGGTTAAATGTTTGAATAACTTGTTGAGTAACATACTGTATGTATTTCAAAGACAGTCATACTTATTTACTGGACTAATGAGTTCGACATGTGGAATAATTTGGCCCGTATTCAACGTACCAAACGCTGTTCAGCTGACAGTATTTTGTTTTTTAAGGAAACATTTATTTTACACATTTTTGTGTTGTTGCAGCTCATTTGAGTTGTATAGAATCAAAAGCAGCAATTTGTATTTGTAGTGAATTTTGGCAATTCAATAATAACGATTTATTCATCAGTATGAGTAAAAAGTACTAAAGATTAATTTTGTCTTACTTATTAGAATGTAATTTATGACCTATAAAATATCATGCATCTGAGTGTCTGAATACGAGCCTAAGTTCTGTAGTTAGTGTAAGTGTTGGCCAGCTACACTCCGCAGATCGTCGCTCCATCTTGCCGGAGGCAAACACTGGATGAGAAGAGCCGAAGACCGGGCTCAGTGGCGCGTCTTGTGAGAGACCTACGTCCAGCAGTGGACTGATATAGGTTGATGATGATGATGATGAGTGTAAGTGCCGTACAAGCGGTGCATAATTACCCAGTTACCTGCATGCGGTTCCCAGAGCGCGAGTTGGTCGTACCGCCGGGACTTAGGGGGCGGCGGCGACAGCGACCCTCTGCAATTAAAAGTAACATTACAACATGTTCTCATCATTAACCTATAAACCAACAATGACTATACGTTTTACTGGGAACTAAGAATCCTTTCATTAAACTTCAACGATTGTGAACATAATCATACGGAAATGTAACATAACAGATGCAAAGTCCTCACAGGGCACATCCCGAGTACACATCTAGAGTAAAGTAAGATGACCAATAAACATGAAGAACGCCATTGTATCCCAACATAAAAACATTAAGAAGCTAATTATAATGATCAATTATTACGGATATTTCATACATCGCGCTCTAGTCCAAAACTAAGCAAAGTACTATGTGTAACTAGATTGCTGATAAAATACTTAAATTATATATTTTTTGTAAATAAGGTAAAAGTACCCGACATTTAAGAGATGGCATTTTCGAAAATAATATTTTCTAATAAGAAAATTAATCATTTAAATAACATTGCCATTACCATTGATGTTTAAGACACCTAGTATCAAGGTGAAAGAGTGTTTTTATTTTACCTTCGTTTCGTATACATAGAAAATACATAAGTAAAGTTTACCTATTTGAGGAGTCATCATCTCCGTTTTCACTGGGCGGTGCAGATCCCCGCGGCGACGGCGGTTGGCTGAGCGCCTGCATAAGCCGTCCTTTAGATTCGTTCCATATCGACGACAATCTGCCGTCGGGCCCGAATAGCAGCAGAAACGCGTCTATCAACTCGCGAGATTTCTCCTCCCATTTTGTGAGAATGTCCACTCGTTTCTCGCCTATATTTGTCATTACCTGAAGGAAATTGATTAAAATAAGTAAATGTTTACAATTTTTTTATAAGTATCTTGGTATGTCAGAATCGTGGGGTATAGCGGTAGAGGATATCAGAAAATCAGTGAAGAAACGTTTTTTTTTTATTTTATTAAACAATTTTTTTATTATTATTATGCATTACAGGCAAACGCTTGACCGCAATATCATCTGATGTTTAATGATGATGCTGCCTACGGTGTAACGCGTTTGCCTAGATATACACAATTACATAATGCTGCAACAAATATTACGATCAAGGATTTCAACAGACAAAACTAAGATAGAAATTGATACAGATAAAAACTTCCGTTTTATCGAGAAATTGCATCAGATTATGTTATCGATCCATCCAGTTAATTTTATGAATAAAACAAAAGCATTTATCTTTTCATTTGCTCATCAAAGTTTGGGGTTAGAACCCTTCTGTGCATGCATGAGTTAACTATGCAGCCGCATAATACATGAATTCACGATAAATTATTATAAGAAATATTTTTCGTTATAGTTAATACAATTATCGTTATAGAATCCGTACCTTCTTGCCTTTATCTTTGAGCTCGTCCATTTTGTTCTGAAGTCTGAACTTTTTCTCATTAATAAAGGATACGTTGAGCTCCTTGGCCGAGTAGCCGCGAGCGAGATTCCGTCTCACATATATATCGTAGTCACGGACAATGCGTGCCACTATATCTGATGTCGACACACCTGAAATATTAATTCTATTTTAGAACCTGGCTTTTAACGTATACAGTTAATGTTCCATATTTTACAAGCATCTTAGCTAGACGTCAATAAGTTTGTGCGCTGAAGGCTTGGTTTAATCTCAAAGTTTTGTTTACACATAAAATAGTTTAATGACATCATCGGGATATTTATTTTCAGTTTCATTTAAAACTAATACACAAAAAGGCAGAACCTTTGGGTATATAACTATACTATTAAGCACAGAAGAAAATAGAAAAAGTCTGTAATACATTGTATATGAATTGCCATTGGAAATCCTGGAGCGAATAATGTTTAAATAAAAAAAAATACCTTCTGTTCTTTCTGTGGCCACGAACATATCCTTAGCTTTGATCATAGCATACGTGTCTTCGCAGTCTTCAGTGGTGTAAGGGATATCGTCGTGCGCTACGAAGTCTATCTTGTGCTTTTCTAAAAACGCCTCGTCGTATTCCCAGGGCGCATCACATACCACCTGTAACAATGGAAAATAAACCGTAAATTATATATTCTAAACTTTATTTCTTTTAGAAGTTTGGCCGATGAATTGAAAATTGTGGCATTTGAGGGAGGCTTATTACGAGCTATGATGATATGATTGTGATATATTTGATTAAATATTATTTTAAGATCGCGGTTATATTTTGTAGCTCGGCATAGCTTTTTAATACCCAATTTCCTGTATTAGGTAGGTCTCAGAGTGTATTAATTTTAAGGAAATTAAAACAGCAAGAGGACGTCGGAGTGCCCGACTAAAGTTAAGTATAAATAATATAAAACAAAAATAATTAGTAACCATTTTGTTCTCAAATTGTATTCCTATGACTGTATTTTTAACTGGTTATCTGTAAAACTCATTTCGTTATCTGTATTACAATACGTCCTTCCTTTAGTACGGGGTATTTCCGATATAGTGGGCCGGACAACGCGATGATGGAATAACAGTCTGATTATAATAATAGGTAAATTGAATAAACCCAAAGCAAGTGTATTTTGTAGGAATCTACCATTTCCGTTGTGTATCGGTTGTCAATTCAAAAGCAATAGCTTTTGAATATTCTGTGACTGGGTGGGCGTGCAATGATTTAGTGACTCATTGAAAAGCAAAGGCGAGTAACGGCGAAAAATACAAATGACGGACAGTATTGTGATCGGTCGTAGTTTGTCCTAATTCACACATAGGCTATAAATAAATACATTTAACTAAAGAAAGTTCTTAAAAGGTTTCATTGGTAGGCCTTGATGGGAATATTTATTTAGAAATTAAGAATTATATTGTTTCTAACTTCATTTCGAAATATCTTTCTAAAATAAAATACACAATCATTAAATGAGGAAAATGACAAACTTTTTATTATTCAAATGAGCAGAAAACTAGTAACAAATTGATTCCTAAATCTCTTTCTACAAAGAATAACATCACTCCACCGGCATTATGTGTAAACTAGCTGACACGTGCCCACTTCGTTGGGGATAATTTTTATTAAATAAAAAAGTAAGACATATGCTGTCGTTGACTTGTGGCTTTTTTGTAGGCATTATCTAGCTCCACATATTTTCCATCGCCTCTTTGGTCAGCCTCTACGCCGCCTTCCGTCTTCAGGCAGCCACGGTGTCACGATTTTGGACCATTTCTTTGGGTCCATCCGGCTAATATGACCTGCCCAGTCCCACTTAAGCCTCGCAGTTTTATTGCCTACATCTGCAATACCAGTAAGCGAACGCAGCGTAGTGTTTCGCACTCGATCGATGCGCTTGAAACCAAAGATGCTACGTTCCATTGTTCTTTGGCAAATCTTGAGTCTGGATTTCTGTGCTTCAGTCAGTGACCAGGTCTGCGCACCGTAGGTTAGGACGGGCAAAATGCACATGTCGATGAGTTGGCGTTTAAGCGTAAGTGGAAGGTCGCCTTTAATGTGTTCCTTCATGGACCAGTAGCTCTTCCAGGCAGTCTCGATGCGGCGATAGATCTCCTTATCCTGCCTGTTTTCGAAGCTCGCTAACTGGCCCAAGTAAATGTACTCATCAACAACAATATATTTTTTATAAAATATTATATATATAAAAAAAAACAAACCATCTAAGTAAATTATGTTTTTGTATGAGATTATGAGCACCCCCTTGAATATTTTGTTGTTAAATATTTATTCGTCATTAAAGCGGTAATCGGATACGCAACCCTAAATAGCTTATCAAGATAACTCAATTTAACGGAACTTGAACGGAACTATTGCTAAATACCGACCGACTTATAACACATTGCCAAAACGCACCGATAGCGCGATCTAGGATTTGTGCACAGTAGCGCCATCTAGTGGTAAACACAACAAATTTCAAACTTTACTCGATTTGAGTATTCAAGTGCGACGGCGCGATGGCTTATTTCATGTATAAGTTTGGTGTTTCTATACCGATTTCTATGATTCTTTTTTTATTGAATAGGTAGTAATGTTAACTTTTTTAAATTTGGGATGACTGAGAGTCTTATAAACGTAAGAGTAAACAAATATAATCAGAATGCTCCGAACTGCTAAGCTATCAGGAGTTACACGTGTTATTGTGAGTCAAGCATAAAAGATAGACATATGCTGATGCGGGATATTTTTTAGACAATTTAATCTAAACTAATATTATAAAGAGGAAAGATTTGATTGTTTGTTTGTTTGTTTGTTTGTTTGCATCGAATAGGCTCCGAAACTACTGGACCGATTTCAAAAATTCTTTCACTGTTGTGAAGCTACATTTTCTGCGCTGAACATAGGCTATATTATAATTATATTTTTTATATAGGCTACCCGTGCGAAGCCGGGGCGTACTACTAGTGTAGAATATTTCCGTCATACATGATTTCTATGTAACTTTAACCATTAAGGCTGCACACGCGACGGAAGCTTAAAAAACGGAGTAACTTCTCCCGTTTTCCCGACATTTCCCTTCACTACTCAGCTTCTATTGATTGTAGCGTGATGAAAAGTATCCTATAACCTGCCCAGAAGTATGAAGAATAATTGTACCAAGTTTCATTAAAATCCGTCGAGTAGTTTTTGTTTCTATAAGGAACATACAGACAGACAGACAGACAGACTGACAGACAGACAGACAAAAATTTTACTGATTGCATTTTTGGCATCAGTATCGATCACTAATCACCCCCTGATAGTTTTTTTTTTAATATATTTCATGTACAGAATTGACCTCTCTACAGTTTTATTATAAGTATAGATAAGTTCGCATGTAAAACTGTTTCGATTTAAGTCCTTAGACAATTCAAGGACTGAAATCAAATCATATAAATGAGAATACATTAGACTCTAATGTATTCCCATTCATAAATATGAGCCCTCGCCCCTCATTTTAATCTCATGACAGAATTGCATTGTCCTTCTTGCGTCAACGCATGCAAAACAAACAATACCCGTTCTCCAAGTCTCTGAATTGAAATACCTCAGACTATTACCACATTCGAAAACGTTTCATTCTTGCCGTTTAGCAATCGTATTATGATCTAAATAGATGATGCCCGCGACTTCGTCTTACTATCGTTATTATTATTGATAATTCTCACAATATCCCTCTAAATATATGCCTATGTGTTAATCTGATGTATGAACTACATTATTGTAAAGTCCCATTAAAATCCATTCGGTAGTTTTTGCGTGAAAGAGTAACAAACATACATACATCCATCCATCAGTACAAACTTTCGCGTTTATAATATTAGTAGGATAAGATGATGACAATGGGTTTGCAATATCTAGAACCCGATCAGCGATTTGTCTTTTATTTTAAACAAAAGAAGCATCTAAATAAACATGACGCTATCGATTGCAAATTCAATGTATAAGTATTAGTATTACCTCATCAACATATCTGCAATGGCGGACTGCTTCGTACCTCTCCTCTTCAGTCATAACTGTTCGTCCTTTGCGACTGTGTGTCAGTTCATCGCTGCAAACTGAACAAAAAAATCAAAATAAATATCGGCAAATTATGCAACGGTAACTAGGTAAACCTTGGGACTGTGAAATAATGATAATCAAACTTATAGCGGAAATGGCAGAGTTATCATGTTTCAGTAAGATCAGTTATCACTGGATTAGGGTTTTCAATGTCTTTTCCATTACTTTATAAAAATGATGAAATTAATATTATCGTATTATAATATCCCATTTGCTGATTTAGCTACAGAAAAAGATTATATAACATTCATTTTATTTATATTGTTTTTTTCTTTAAGTCCATTAATTAAGTTTCAGCTCATTATAAGTTTTTTATAAAACAAAACCGAAAGTGAAACATCGTGGCGAGTGTCAAAAATAATAATAATATTTATCTGTATATGATCCTACTCTTAATCAACGTTTGTTAATTACAATAGATTAGTTATCACATATCACGAATTATCGTATTAATGAAGCACGTTGTGATTACACATTTCTACAATCGATCGTACGAGGTGCCTGGTCCAATAGGATCGCACGCCACTATCGTACGTTGAAACATACATTATTGAAAGGATATTTACGTCGTTATTTTGACGCATATCAATGATTCAATCAAATGAAATCGACATTTATAAATTTTTAGAAGCGATAGGAAAGGTCCGAGACGGATCTTGATTAGAACAGGTAAAACCGTTGATTAAGCGTTGTGGTTTTATTTGGATTTTTTAGAGTCAAGTTGAATTATTGTTTACAAGGATAACAGAGAATCATCATACTAATATTATAAATGTGAAAGTTCTGTTTGTCTTTAAATCATCTTATATATTTGGGGTGCCACCTCCTAGCGCATAGTTTAATTGAGAACATACATGTGTCTTTAAATAGGTAAAATATAATGATATTTATTGTTCATGTTGATGCGCCTAAGGTTAAGTTTAGCTTGCGGGATTTGTTGAGAGAAAAACCACGATACGTTATTTCTGTTGACGTTTTATTTGTGACTGACTTGACAGACCTACCTAACAATGAATGATTGTTTATATGATAGGTTATAAAAAAAACTAAGTATGTATTTACACAACAGTTGATGAAAAAGATCCGCTGCGCTTTAGGATATCTAAAAATCTGAGATATCCTAGTTGAGTTTTGAGTATGAATGGTTTCTTACTCTTATAAATTGTTTTGTTATATGTACTCAATATATTTATTGCTCACATTAGGTGTTATAATTGTTGGTAATGTTGGTATCACACATGAACCCTATTTAAGAATATTGCAATAGGGTTGAAGGCAGAACCAAGTCAAATTAAAAATTAAAATACAATACCTAGTTGAAAGTTGTTGAAATCGAACTTAGTTTATTATATCATAAACGCACGTTACCGACGATATTAAATCATATCGGATATTTAAGGATATTTTAGACCGTGACCAAGATTTTTGATAGGTATATAATACACAGTATTTTAAGGTTTAGGTCTGCGATTTCAGAGCGCGAGTTCCTTTAGTGCATTGGATGCATGCATACAAATAATACAGTATTTAATGAAGACAATTTAAATAGTTTATTGTTTTAATAACTATGCCCTTGACAAGAGACAATATCACTTTGTATCTGAGATACGTTTCTGCAAGTACTAACTGGGTCATTTTAGTCATTAGTATTTAGTGCAGTAGGTTAGGTATCTAGTAAATTACATTTCATATGCATACTTTATACTTCTTAAAAGCGACACGCTAAACATTTTAGTCATATATACTTTATTAAAAGAACAAGAATCATTTAGAATTTAAACTAGGTGCTTGTTCCCCTCGACTAGAGATGTGCAAGGACCTTACAGACTGATTCCTATTGGTTTTTGTACGAGGATCGTACAGAAGTCTTTATAAAGATTTAGAATAAAATTAAATTCTGATTTTATGGCGTAATTATTGTAATAAAAATATTCCAGGGTGGTCTAAAACTCTCTCATTCATTAATTACGATAAATATCACTCGGACAGCACGTGTTATGTAAAAAGATAGTGATTTAACAAAATTTGAATCAATGCTTACAATAAATTAACCTTGGAAGTAGCCGTGGCCGTAACGATTCTTTTGTTTTAGTTTATACTATCTGAAAGTTTGAGAACGTTTATACCGGTAACAGCTAGGCACGGTAAAGCAGTGTCTAGTCTGGCTAATCTTTCCAACACGATGCTACAACAGAATACCTACAGTTGTAGCATCGACACGATAAGAAGAAGAAGAAGAAGAAGAACGTTTATTGGAGTACTAGCTCTGATGCCCGAGACTTCGGCTTACTTAATTCGTTATATTTTAGACAATTCGCACAATATCTTTATAAATTATAGCCTATATGTATGTATATGTATTCTGATGTATAAACTACATTATTGTAAAGTTTAATTAAAAATAATTCAATAGTTTTTGCGTGAAAGAGTAACAGAGATACGTCCATCCATACAAACTTTCGCATTTGTAATATCAGTAGGATAGGCTAGAAGGATCTTTACAATTTTTTGAAGTCTGATCTGCGCGATTGCTTTTTTTTTAACCTACGATTGGAAATAGTTTACTTTGTAGAGAACTAGAGACGATAAGACTAATAGTTAGTTATTCGCAGGATTCGTGCCTACACATGCACAGCTTTATCATTGCAAGCATTGAGTTCACAACGTGATGAGATATGAAATTGTTTTTACAATAATTCTGATAACCGCATAAACTAGACGCTTAAGTCAGGAGTCAGAGATTAAGCCCGAAGGTAAATAAGACAGTCTAAATATATAGATTTCGTAACTCCTAGACTATCTTTATCTATCTAGAAAAAAACACACGTTCTATGAATCAGGCATTACGTAAGTATTTAACGAGCGTTAAAGGAATTCACAGAAATGATAGTTTTTAATTACTCAATGAGTCTTCCGTCATTATCTTAAGTCCAAAGTGAGGGCTCAATCAACATTGTGTCAGTGGTTGGTACCTATATGTTGACACAAACTATATGTTGCGTTCAAGAAGACTAGTATAAAAAATCGTTTCCCGCTCTCGGTCTGACCCTATGTATGCATTGATCTTTATAAGTACTTAACATATTTTGATGCATAAGATAGTAGAGAAACACTGATAAATTTGGAGGTTTCTAATGTGATGTCGCAAAAATACTAATTTTTTTGCGCTTACATTGCGAACGCTGGCTGAGCCCTACGAGATAGATCAAACTAATGTACTACAGTATTGTATACCTTAAAAATGTCTACAAAAAAGTTCGCAATGGTATATCTATCTCTTTTGCATAACCCACAAGCCGGTGTGGGTCGCTAGTTTAGAATATAATGATATCATCAATTGTTATTGAATGACAGACGTGTACGAAGTCCTTCTAGGCATACACTACACATTCCAAAGTCAATGATTCATCGTAGACGCAGCAAAGGACATGTTTACCTGGTGAAAGCTGTCAGTGCTCGACTTGACTGAACAGGTGCATTATACTGTCTTGTCTTTCACGGTACATGGCTGGCACAAACAAAACACCATTTACAAGTTTATGAACCTAAATTATAATGCAACCGAACTGAATTATTGCGATAAACCGCAGACGTAGCTCACCGTTTTAAAGAAAGATGCCGTTAGATTACATTACGTATGATAATGCCTCCAGGTTTTTTCAATTTCTGAATTTATTCAGACAATTGCGGGCACATTTTGTCGTAACCAAGCATGTTTGTTGATTTGTCTTTCGCGCACGTCCACAAGCATTCACATTTCACGTCCGCCTCAAACATTATAAGGCCTAGACTAGAATATATGAACTCACCTCCTACAATAAGGTAAACATTGGGGAATACAGTCTTCGCTTGCTGGAGTTGTCGCGCATGTCCCTGGTGGAACATATCGTAGATGCCGTCGGAGTACACTCGTACCCTTCGGCCTCCGGTGCCGGCTAGGGCTTGAGCGCGAGGAATCCTGCCATAGTGACACCGCTCCCGTTCAACCATCGCCATAGGGTCTGTGCTGAAGGGTGCTGCGAGGCGTAATGACTGCAACAAGAAACAAACCTAGTAAGATAACTGGACTCCACCCCAACAAGGATTTTAACTGTAATCTGTCAAACAAAACCCTGAATCACTAGTGTAATCTGTTCAATGATGAATGTCCTTACATACGATTATGAATACTGCTGATTGTTTATTCAGATGGTGCAGACAGATAGATAAATATATGTCAACTTTTATTTGTTATAAGAAGTAGCTGGCTGCGACGGTGAAGATATCGTTGCCGAAAGGACTGAAACTTGGGCATTCATATTTTTAACAAAAACAACCTAATATGTGTAGGTAATGTTTGAATTAAAATATGCTAGCCAATTGTTGTGCGTCTACAGACAAATGCCTACACAAAATAGCAAGGCTGAGCAATAGCAAGATTAGAAAGCTGATCCTTCAACAGCGCCTAAACTCAAACTACAAACGGATTAGATATCTATGCTCTCATGGCTAAGAAAGAATTAACTTCTAGTAGATTTCGTAAAAACAGCTAACCCTAATTACAATGTAAAACACACACGTCAAGAAAAATCCCTTTTGCATGTTTTTGAAAGTAGTTTCAAGTACAGGACTTATACAGCAGTGAAGGTAAATAATATATTGAAGTTCAAGGCGGTAGAGTAGAGCGGCCTTTAGACTAAGGAAATAATAATAAGATGATCAGAGACCAATGGCCGATCGCATTTTAAACGGAATATTTGCCAACGAACCGGATTGTGATGTGGAGCGATGTCAAGGTTCAATACAAGCATCGCTGCCGGCGCTGATAATGAAGTGGCGTGATGTGACGTCAGCAGCAGTTGCCTCATCGCGATGATAATACACTTGTTACTACTAATCGAGCATAAGTACAACCATTAATCTATGTTTTGTTTTTAAAACATACGGTTCAACTCCCGCGGTCGAGATACGTGTTTAGTTAAGAAAATTTACTATCAAAATAAAGATATGCTCAGAATATCTTCTTGCCAATCTGACATATTATGTTCAGATATAAACGCTCTGAGAACAAACATATTTAAACCAGTTGTGTTCAGTTTAAGTGCAACAAAATCGTTAAAAAGGTTATGAACAAGCTTCAAAAAAGCAAACTAGTTTTAAATTATCGTTGCTAAACATCTTAAGGTAAATAAAAAAATCGTCAAATATCAGTATAGAAGGCTAGCGATCATAAAACTAGCAATCAAGATAAGATGGCAATCATAAAAAAAAATACTGCTGCAAGACCGTACAATATGGAAGGATGATTATTAAGAGATGACTTTAATTTTGTACTGTTCTCGTCAATTTATAAATTAATAATAGAAACAAAATGTTAAAATACGTATATATATATAAGTAAAATATCGTATATCAACTATAGTTATATTACAAGTGGTAATAAACTTGCACAGGCTATATTATAGCAATAGTTTGAGTTCAATGGGGAATAGTTTACGAGCTAATAAGAAAATGCGTTGAGCGTGACCGCGACACCAATGGTCCAATAGTAGTTAAACTTATCGGAATAGGTATTCAAAGAATTTTCCTCAGATTGTATAGAAACACCACAATTCCAACTAATGTATGTTTTGGCAACTGAATCTGACTTTTTAAACAGAATCCAATACGATCGGTACATTTCCGAAAACTCAAAATAAGATAACTGTTTTAAATATTGTATTGGCACATTTGGCACGCTCGCTGCTCTGTTTTCATTTAGATATGTAAATTGTCTGTTGTTTTCGAAATAATATTAAATATATTACCCATACATGCTCAGTAATTATTATCATAATTGAAATATAGGACTATAGTTTTTAAATATTTAAATGTACAGTTTTGATCCGAGACCATGGACTACCACATACTCTTTATTGTATTTAATCCATGTTTTACAAGAAGGTTTAACTTAGAACAGGATATTGTTAAAGATTTGTGTAGTATGTACTAAGTATCGATGCTCATATGAGCATCGAACTATCGCACGAAGAGAATATTTTAAAAATTTTGTGTATCACATATATCAGCTTATTATGATGTTTAAAAACTACAAGAAAATTTTTTGAAGTACTTTAACTTGAATCGGCTAGTGTTTACAATAACATCGTAATGGACGAATCATGAAAACAAAGTCGTGTCACGAGTTAAAAATAAGGACAACGTAACTTAGATAGCAATAGCATGAATTGAAAGTTCATGTGATGTGTCATCTAAGGAACAGATGCAGCATTGAGGCTGAATGTTTGAACATATAAATATACTTTCCGAGCTTCTTTATCACTGATAAGATAACACAAGTCGAAACTGGGACTTATTAAGAGTTGCGTGTGAAACCTAATGGTATAAAACAAACTATAGAAATATAAATGTCACCGAATTTGGAAAATGTTTGTCGAGATGTGAATACTACATCTGCCAGAGGGACATATATGCATAAACGGCATCCATATCCTGCAAGGAATACGTATAATTTCATCATTCTCAATGTCCAGCTGATCAGCATATTTCTTTAATAGATAATGCTAATCAGACATTTTCGGTAAACAGGTTTAAAAAATAACAGGTTGCGTTTACTGAACCAACGAAACCGGATCGCACTTGCGAATTTTGCTGTTCGTTCACGTAACAACCTTTAAAATAAAGAAATTACTTTTGCATGACGTCAACTGCATATATCGTAAAGCAAAGATTACAAGGCTTTGGATAGACAACTTGAGTTTATTTATTTATTGCTTACCATACAAAAAAAAATGTTCTAGTTGAGGTTTAAAACCACAGCGCGGAAGGCAGCTATACATATTGAGCTGCGAAGCCAGACAAAACTTCTGTCTTAAAGGATGCGAGACATATTATTAATTATTGTTTAAATAAAATTATCAGCACTAAATTGTATGAGTATCAAGAGAGTAAGTCATCGAACCTCTCCGCAATAAATTGATGGAACCACTATCAAGTTTAATGAATGATACTTTGAGAAATTTCTCAGAATATTAAGTCATAGCAACTAGGGCCACTTGCTTTTACTTCCACTTCGTTTCCGTGTGTGAGTACTTGCTAAGTCTAGGATTGTTTCCTGTTATACAAGCCAGTCCAATATGCTATGGATATCAAGTTAGTGTAATATAAGTTTCCATAACTATCAACTTTCCATGCTTGTAGACGGTTCAAAATATTTCTATGTATTGCGGCTTCGTGGACACTTTCACTTCGTTTCGAGACTGAGTTGTTTGCTAAAGTTATTTGCCTGCATTTGTATGTACTTATATGAACAAATATATGTACATTGTAATCGAATATAAATCATATATTTATCGTATAGATACTCACTGCTGAATCCTTCGCTTCATGTTTCAAATATCCATTTTTCCTGAAGCCGTTTAGTCCGTTTTCTGTTTTGCCGATTTTATGGCCATTTGTGAGGGTGGTTGTTACAGTTATCGCTGACATCACGACCGTATTGTTCACTGAATTTAATTGAAATGTTTTAATTTATAAAGCGATGTTAAAAAAATAGTATTATCGCATCCCGTTATTTTAACTCTTTCAACAACAGTTGGTTGATCGAAGGTCAAAGTTTTCGGTGTATTGGCATGAAGTACTACATCTGTTTTGTAGTAACCAGCTTAGATTTCTCTATTGAAAGATTTCGAATTGTGTTGGTTTTTTTATTAAATGAAGAGAGACACGTGCTCACGCCGCGTTCGGAAGTCCGTGACTAACTGGAGCCGATTCTTATGGGGCATGAGGAATGTATGTAGCTTCGGGTGTCTGCGGGTGTCGGCCGGGGCGCGGGGAGCGGTCGATGCCGGTGGCGCGACTCGCAGTGACGACGCGACGCCGACGTGGAGGCTCGGCAGACACGCGAGACTCCACGAGTTCAGCCGAAGTCAGTTTCAATAAATAGTAACCAGAACTAGAAACGGTAGTCAACACTACTGATTTTAAGATTTTGTTCCTTCCTATGCTGACCAAAGGTACAACATACAACTTAGTACTATGTCTACACTGCACCTACGTCACCCATCCATATGTTGGACTATTTAGGGGAGATAGGAGATAGATCAGCATTGCATTGCATCACAACTGCCAGAATAAATTTATTATCAGAAAAACATACAATGAATTATAGACTAACAAGACCTGGTTATTACATAAAGTTGAATTTAGTTAATTCTATGACGACTACCCTTCCTTCTGGGCTACCCTGCCTGCGTCAGGTCAGTGAACTGTTTTATAATCTTGCCCAAAGAATAATACCAAAATAGTAGGTAAATAATATTATATGTACCCTTTAACAGTGATTTGTCCATGAATAGAAGATATTACTATGTAATCTGTGTATATATTTACAAATAATAAATATAGCAATCTAGATCTAATTTTAAGAATTTAAGACTAGAAAGCGTTGCAAAATGTCCCTAAATAAATATTTATCTTATCTACGGATAAGTTACTTTTAAATTATCATCCAAAACTGATAGTTTGCCGATTTACCTAGGTATTTAGGACGATAAAAGTAATAACTTTTAAAATATCAGTAAATTAATCAAAAACATCCATCATAGTAATATGATTATGATAATCTCATAACAAAATGATCTCTATCACAAAACCCAATCAAATTATGAAAAAAAAAAATCACACGGAAGGTACTTCTTGACTTAAAAACAACAGTAAAAACACAAGTAAATATATTAGAAGCGCAACTTGCTCTATGTGAATGACGTCAATATTCCGAGTTGGTTGACTGCCTTGCTATGATATTCTAATTACCCGTGGAACAAAGTCCATTTCACATAAACAACCACGGAAGATAAATAAGTTATTAATTTTTTTCCAGCTATCCTTCCTGCTAATATTACAAATGGGCAAATTATAGCGCTGGTTTGGTTTGGATATAATTTGAAGTACATTGTTCGAATATTTTGTTCGGATGAATCCCGCGTGGGCCAAAGTATCACGTCTTTATGATGATCCTTATAGCAGTATGCCTGCTGTAAGTTTAGGGGTCAAGGTGTATCAAAGAATTCAAGTTTTTGATTGCAATAAGACCTAGCCCATGTTTTAATCCGGAAAACAGGCTTCTTAACTGTACAAGTTTCATCGAAGTCTGTCCAGTGATTTAGCGTGATGCACTAACAAACAGACAAACTCGATTTTTGGATTCTGAAACGATACGATACTCATTTTTGAAGTGAAAACTTCTTCAGCGGCGCTGGGTGGGTAAAAACTTTCAAACTCGCGTCAGGGTCACGTGACGTCGAAAAAGCGTAAGATCTTATTTAATTTTTATACATTGCTCGTAAAACAAGAGACGACAAAAGAACACACTTGCGGTCACGCGACGTATGACTCAAACAATTAAATAGTGTTGTGGCGACATGACACATTCGCGCTTGCGCGAATGTGTCTGTGTCAGTGTGTCTTCGTTGTCTTCGTCGTTGTGTCACATTCGCGCTTGCGCGAATGTGATTACATTCGCGCTTGCGCGAATGTGACACAATGACATGACACAATCACGACTGTGGTTATATTTTTGAAGTGAAAACTTAAAAGTGAAAACACAACGTTAATATTGAAGTTTTCACTTCTGCCGGCACTCCCGGAGTGCTACCATTTTTTTTTTAATATGTTGCCTCTTTATTATTTTATTATAGTACATAGATTAATCGGAGACAGTGGCGTGCAAAATCCAATATTCCTGATGGATTTAAGTGCTAGTTTACTTGCAGCCGGTGCCTCGGGCATCAATATTACGTGCGAACAGTCTGGTATAGCATGTGTTTGTTCTGTATGAGAGGCCTCGCACACAGCAGACAATTATCTAATATAATCATATTAACATTGATAACATTATTGTTTATCTGTTTGACTGAGTGTACACACCACCTATTTAGCATTAAATGTATTTAATCCAACGAACATAGTATTACAACATAAACATCGTAAATCGTAAACATTTCTGTTTTATATTTCCAGCGTATTTATAATTTATTTAATATAATTTTAAAAACAATCGAACATTCGTTATAATACTATTAATAAACTATTCTGGCTCGTAACGTACACGTATTTGTAAACACCTAAACTATTTCTGGTCGCCCCTCATGCCATGCAGTTGTTTTTGTTTTTATTATGGGTCTTTCAGGACCTCTTTAGTTTTGTCAGATGATCTACTATCCAGCTATGTAATGGAATCGCGGAAGATACTAGTGTGTTCATAATATTCGATATAGTTTGACGAATTTAGTTGAATAACAATTTGTTGGTTGTGTTGTCTATCCTATTGTGGTTCGATTGTCTCAATAAGCACGTTCTCTGTGAGACATCGCACTACACCTAATATCACTGGGACATAAAAATGTGGGTTATTGAGCACTGTAAAAGGTAGAACGAATTGATGTGTCCCAAATTCAACTAAAATGTAGTCAGTGTTAATAGATACCGCTACACTAGAAGGTTTTGGTCTAGATTACCGTGAAATAAACGTAACCGCACCTAGCTAAAGAATGAAGGCAATGACCGCCCTACTAACCGGTATAGGGCGCCAATATTAACTGAATTTATGTAATGCTGCCAGCGTTGACACGCTGGCTCTGAATACCTTCGCTATCTGCTAAAGATAGGCCACTGCCAGAATATCTGGCCCGTTCACATTACGTTATTCTCAAGGTGAAGTGTAGTAACATAATCAGATAAATTATTTTTTTATCTGATAATAATATTAGCAATATTAAGTTTTGTTATTTCAAAACAAATGGAAGCAATAAACTTTATTGAACATCAAAATACTTTTATGAGTATCAGTAATCTAGCTTCTACAGTAAAACTTTGCTTAGTTTGGGTAAAGCGTGATGTGTAAAATATCCGTGAATATTTATTTACTCATATCTTAGGCCAGCTGGCCAGCTACTTAGATTAAATACAGAACAGAGACATATTTTCAACAATCTACATACATAATTCCAAAAGAATTCAATTAAGAGTTATTGAACATCGAAATATTTTAATATTATTTTTAAGCCAGTAATTTTAATTAAATTCAGCGAATGTTTTAAATAACCGATATACATTATACTAGTTAGCAAGGCAGGTATGCATGCGGGCTCAAGGATATTTCAATTGGTCACGCCAAGTGGACACGAATCCATGGCGTGACGGCAACTGGAATCGAACGCGATCCTAATGTAGAATGTTACACAATCTCTGTCACATTTTACCAAGAATTGGGCGCTTCAGTCTACTTACGTTGCTAGCCTATCACGTTTATTGGTATTATAAATTGTTTATCGTTTTGCTGTCAAAATGTGATGGTAAAACTGGATGTTTCTTAAATCGCAAAAGATCTTTGTGTGAAAATCTTGGTCAAGCTAAAAAAAACAATCAATCAGCAAAGTACGAGCACTCTTTGATCTCGGTTAATGATTATTCATCTGACAAGAATACTAATTAGTTTGGTGTCTAGTTGATTGGATTGAGGTATAGTAGGGTCGGTAAGAGATTTTATTTCTCATCATACCAGCCTGTTGTACGTTATTGTACATAGGTACCCCTTTGTTTTTAGGGTTCAGGACATATTATAGGACATGTCCGTCCAGACTTTTATGATTTCTTCAATGTCGTAATATCTGCGATATCCATTACGTGCAGGATATAATATAGAGATCGCATTGTCGTGCTCAATCGAGTGTTTTTATATTTATTTATAGGTGAAACACGAAAGCCGCAAGTAAATTATTCTAAGATAGACAGAATGGCGCGATTTGCAAATACTTTTTTTTACTCTGGTCAGTATTTTAATACATCGAATTCTGTCATAGTGTAGTGAGGATATTTATCAGCGTGACTATTCGTTGTCAATAAACATGTGTATGTTTAAATAATATTTATTTTATTTATTACATAAAGACATAGATAATTGAAGAGGAAACTCTATTCGCGTCTTATGCGTGGCATGGTCAGTGATCACGCCACGTCGGATTTTTGGCTGCGAGCCCAGACAATAGATCATGTGGCTTTCGTTTTTATGCAGCACACAATTGAAAAGTCTTACCGTTAAGCAATAACTACTTTGCTTTAATGTGGTGTACATTGAAACCTAGAAAAATACCTACTATTGGAAACTTGTACAGATGATGTCATTCCATCAAGTAGAATTAGTCAATATATATTTTTACCTAAAGTTTACATTCACTATGTATAATTTATCCAAGGACATTTGTTGGATTTCCTTGTAGTTTGAAAAACTAGGTATGCTGTACAAATACTTTTTTGAGTTGCTTCAAATAGTTGTAGCAGTAAAATGACTAGTTTTTCCAAAAGTGGACTCCCACTGGCTGAACTTTTGTTTTTTAAACATAAACAAAGCAGCCTTACAATATCAGCTTGCTCCAATTCACTAAATGATGTAAGAGTTTACTCGGGTAATGAACTTTGTAATCCAGTTACAGGTGCTTACTTTATGACTGAAATGGTTATATTAGAACCAACTGGTATGCAGCACTCACATTTAGATCAGCAACATAATGTATGCGTAATAGTATACCTGATATCCTTGACAGAAGAGGTTTGAAGATACTCTATGTGATCAAATAGTTATTTAAAAAAGTTTATCTAACCCAATTGGCCATCATTTGCAAGTAAATACTTTTATTTGAAATGCTTGGTCTATAACTTGAATAATTTAGCAGGATGTATGACTATGAGTCAAAGTATTGCAATAGTGTGTTCCATGATACATATTCTTCAGAATGTTGGCTCTACACTTGCAGATTGAAATAGTGAACATTTAACATCAGTTATAGAATTATAAACATAAGCAGATGATGATGTGGCCAATGGCTGAGTAGTAGATTGGAACTTCTTCATGCTTTTCTACACCTGATGGAAAGTAGAGCAAACAGGGTTGCTAGGTTTAATATAAATTCACTTACCGGATCATTAACGTGGCTAGTGGTACTGGCAAAACTCGTGTCGCTCCCATTCTGACCTTCGCCGGCTTCAAGAAGTTTGCCGCTCATTTCTTCTTCACGTGTGCGCTTACGGGACATTATCACATAGCCTTTCGAAGAGATTTAAATGCACTGAATGTTGCACAAGGTAGGTAATTGTTGTTTCCTAGTAATATCTTCAAGTTTTACCAAAACAGCAAGTGGACTTCGTCAAGACAACGTGATGAAAGTTACACTTAACGAATGGCAGATACCTGTGCGGTAAACGCCAATACGTGTTAAAACTAAAATCAAAAATGGTTTGCTGTAAGTTTGTAGAAGTTTAAATACAAAATTGAATCGAATGATAATATAAGACTGAATTATGAATTTTACAAAATTGCCGATTGATTTGGTTGGATGACGCAATTGATTGTTGGACAATTGACGTCTGTTTCTATTTCGGAATCAGACATATAGTTTGACTTGTCAGTTGACAGATACTGGCCAGTAGTAGATTTATTTTAACCCGCGTAAAATATTTTTACTCTGTGGGCAAAGATTGTATTGTGTATTCATCTACCTACGCCTGTAGTATGTTTATGTATCACACATCATAGCATGGTACAATGAAATGAACTACCTTTCTTTTCTATGCATGCTGCGATTATCCTAGACAACTGATACTTATTTATAAAAGTTTTCAAATTAGGTGTTTGTGTACTAAAATAAAATACTTGACCTTATCCTAATTACCTTCCTACTAGTACTACTGAACAAAGTTTTGTGCTAAAATCTTTCAGAGCTACCAATTTTTCTGCTTTATCAGTAAAAAAAACATTTTATGTCAAATAACTTTTATTTCAGATAAACAAAGAAATGTATACATAATAATGTTTATAATGAATAAAATTATTTTTTACAAACTCTCGAAGTCTTGTCCATAGCGAGAACAGCCACCAAGATCCCATTGTAGCCTTTACAATGACTACCTAAGATATGAATGCGGACAGTCCAATGAAACGATTATTGAATCAGCTGCTTGGGTTATAAGAGTAATAAGTTTATTCCAATATGTTTCATAAAACTTCCCGCGTAAATATAAGGAATAGAAGAGATATTACTCATATCCCTAAAATCCTAAGTATTGGACCACCCACATTGCATTCATTTTCAAAATCATAAAGTCTAGATAACAAACTAACGGAGGTTATTCATATAATAACTCAAGCATGGATTAACTTTTAAATTATTAAAAAATATATCACAGCAAATTTTAGTTAGCCCAACAGTTCTCATTCAAGAATGAGATCTAAGATGAATCCTTAAAAGGGAAAGAAACTTCAGAAGTTATATAAATACATATTATGTATTACATTTTATATGAATTTGTCTCAGTCAATATACTCATCTAAAATATCTTTTAAATTAAAGATAAAACCAATTACGTTTTGAATAGTATTCATGCATTGCATAGGTTTACACATTGGTAAATTCAGGCTAGCGGCGATCAACAACGTCAGAATGAATAAAGGTGTGACTGACAGTGGAGCTCTGGATGACGTGTGAGTGTGACGGAGTGACGAGTGGATGGCGCGGATAATAAATACAAGCGGGCTAGTGTCGCGCGCTATGTTGTGAGGGCGATTTGCAGAGCTTCCTTGTGTTCATTGCTAAGATGCATCAGACACGAGTTGAAGAGCTCCGTATTGGTCTGAAATGCAAACATAAACTGTTAAAAATCAAGTCTAAATAAAAAACTTATGAGGTGTCAAGGGACACCCAGATGGAACGAAGTTCTTAATTTAATAACTGGCTTGCTTTCTGAGAAAAGTTTGCTTTCAGAGAGAGAGAGAAAGTGTGCGTGTGTTTCTACACACGCACGTCGCACGGTTTACAACTGTAACAAAAAATGTCGTTACAACCTTTGGCCTAATTTTTTTTCCGTGTAGCCCCATTTCGCAACGCGCGAAAAGGAACCTTATTCTATTAATATATTTTTAAGATGACTAATAAGCATAGTGTGCATGTGTGTTGCAATGTCGGTCGGAGCTCACCTGTATTTGTCGCACAAGCGCGACCATCTGGTTATACGCAGGATTGTCGTCAGGTACGGCGTCGCGTAAGAAAGCCTCCGACAGCACGGCGATCACTCGCTGCGGCGCGTCGGGCGTGGAAAGTGCAGAGTGGCCACTTGCAACCAGTTCGCATAACAGGGAATATACGTGAGGCGCTTCCTCGGGATCCTCTGTCACCGGGAGCCATGTCAGCCTGGAAATTAACAATTTATATTTATTATAATATGCACTGTGCATGCAAGACGTCATGACAAAATGAATAATGAGATCAAAAGAATGCAAAAATGTTTGATGACTACTCAGTTTTGGCTAAATATTTTCGGTGTAATGATAGCTGAAATTAAAGCATAATTCATATTCTATTCATAGTCCTAATCATTGACAACAGTTTCAATAC
Source organism: Ecliptopera silaceata (assembly GCA_932527185.1). NCBI lineage: Eukaryota > Metazoa > Arthropoda > Insecta > Lepidoptera > Geometridae > Ecliptopera > Ecliptopera silaceata. Next base: position 3,814,138 of record OW052193.1, on the reverse strand, counting down.
TTTATACGAAACTTACCAGTGCCTAATAATTTCATCCCTATTAATTTGCGAGTGGTTATATTTGATGATCTTGGTGACAGCCGAGATGGCGTTCTCAGTAGCGTTGACGTTTTCGACGGAGCGCGCGTCGGGCTCGGCGACGAGCGCGGCGAGGAGCGGCAAGGCGCGGGCGCATGCGGGCGCGAACTGCTCTCCGCCGAACTGCGCGAGCACGCCGCAACCGTATGACGCCGCCTGCCGCACCTCCGCCTCGCCGGACGACAGACCGCTCAGCATCGGCTCCAGGAATATGTCTTGGTATTTCACGCATGCGGGACCTGCCGAATAAAACCTTTTTAGACTTCTTCTTCTTCGAGTCGTTTAAATAAACCATTTTGTAAAGAATCACTAAGGTTAGACCATGCTTCGACCAATACACCCCTGACCTGACTTTTTAGACTCGAAGCTTTATTCTCATGATATATTTTCCACATAGAATTTATAAACTTTCGTGATCAGAACAGATACGCGATAATATCCCGTATAGTATAATCTCTTTTTTTCCACATTTTCGCGATCAAAACAGATACGCGATAATATCCCGTAATGTATAATATAATCTCTTTTTTTTCACATTTTCGCGATCAGAACAGATACGCGATAATATCCCGTATAAAGAGATTATATTATACTATACGGGATATTATCGCGGATTTGTTAATTTAGTCAATTCTTATTACAGCAGAAACTGTTCGGTTTATACATCACACATTATGATACATTGATGTATTATCTGTTATCAAGGGACTGACAACCAAATCCATGAGGATAAGGATGCTAATTATCTTGTTATTTTCTATAGTAAGATTCTGTGCAGCAACATCATAAGATATTGCCAAAATACTAAATCTTACATGATAATAAGCAAAGCTTACAGAAACCAATTTGAGCACATTTTTTTTTTCTTGAGACTCACCTCCATATTCAATAACGTCGTCGAAAATGCAAATGGCCCATTGACGGTCGGCGTACGGACGGCCGGGAACGAGTAATTGAACGAGGTGTGGAAGTAAAGTGTCCAAATGCGGGTAGAACGCCTCGCGGTACGCGGACATCAGGGCGTGCAATACATCGGCTACTCGCGAGAGACCGTACACGTCTTCGTTATCTTCATCAGCTAACTGTTCTTCTACAACCTGAAAGTTAAATTAACTTTAAGACCTTTTGCTATGACTGTAGGCAAAGTGTCTTTACTGGAAAAGATAAACTATTTTATTTATGATACAACATCAAATGTTGATACAACATCAAATTAAAAAAAAAAAAAATCGCCTTGAAAACTGAGAAGCAATAAATATAATATCTGATTTATTTTATCTTAACTACTAATTTATGTTAATATATCTAGAAATTTTAAATCAGCGCCGTATAACGTAAAAAAATACATGTTGACTTGAGAACCTCCACCGTTTTTTTCGTCAGAACAAATTTGTCGTTCTGCTAAGAACATTGAGTGAAAAAGTTTGTCAAGTGTGGCTTGATATGACACTTTTGAACTTTTAATTGGCCTTCAGATTCACTTATTTGTTTTACTATGTAACTACCTAGCTGTTAGTTTTCCTAAAACTTATAAAAAAAAAAATTTTTCTTTGGCAAGAATCAGAGAACAGTATAGTAGGTACCTCATCATAGTCCTCGTCAGCGCGTTTCTGCCTACGTTCGGTGGCGCGCTCGAAATGCTCCGTGAGCAACTTGTTCAGAATACGCAGGACCTCGGCCATCATCTCGTCGGGAAGGCAGCCGGCGCCGAGGAGTTCGATGCACTGGAGAAAAAACGAATGAAAATGCTTGTACATGTACACCTTACAACAAATTAGTGAGGAGAATAACAAGATTAAAAATTTATGGAGAAATACACTCAATATTAATAAAAACTGGCATTTTATCCACCTTTAGTAGTATTTTCATAACTGGTAATATTTAGTAGTGAGGATGATATTGAAGACGTGATTACACTTAGCGCGTCGTAAATGTGAATCTTCGCTAAGTATCTAAGATTAAATGTTTTGTTTGATCAGCTAAACAATGCCACCAAAATATGTTTCATAAAGCTCTATTTCAAACATTTAAAGTGGATTGATAAATCCTCAGTTAAAATTCAAAAACCAACCTTAGCTAAGCTGTTGAGTAGCTCGACTTGAACATCCTGTTCAGGCTCTGAATCGATAGCCTTCAGCAACTCGGGCAGGATATAAGCCCACATGCCCTGAATGTACTGAGGGCCGCGAATTCGCGCGCACTCCAGCAAATAAGGCAGCGATTCAGCTGCTGCTGTGCGCACGTTATCATGGAAGTAGAATTTCAACATCGGCACCATCAGCTTGACCACGTCTTCAGCGTATTCTGCGAAAGCTTCTTTCAGCTCACGCGCGTAGCAAACTAGCATGTCGCACGCGGAGGCTTTGTCTTCGAGACCTGTGAATGGAGCCAATGTTTAGCAAGATAAATTGATAATAGACCTGCATGTTTTACTCCTCCCTGTATCCATTTGCAGTATATCTGTCTGTACATAAACAACAAGATAGTTAAAAAAAAGAGAGTATAAGTATAGTTTGTTTACCGGCGGTTTTGATGCCGAAGTTCTGTTGCTCGCCAAGCGTGACAAAATGCCAGTCAAGGTCGCCTTCAATGGTTTCCAAATCCTCGTTGTCTAATAGAGCCACTTCGGGTTTCATGGCTGCTGTACGCATCACCGGTTCCATTACCATGGGAAGGTATTGAGCAAAGTTCTTGCCTGAGAAAAAAAGAAAATATGAGTACTCACATAAAATGTAACTGATATGTAAATTATTATCATTTTTTTGTTGTAAACTTACCCATTATTCTGCAGATACGCGACCAGGCAGAGATGAGGTATGAAGTTTGAGGATCATCCGCTGGCAGTGCCTCACTCTCGGTGTGATTCTTCAACAAAAGGTCCATGACCTCAGAAGCATCAGCCATGAACTTTTCTTCACCAACAGCAAGTCCTATGCAAAACATGGTTTTGTTAAATTTGATATGTCCCTTATCAAGGTTGAGTAAGCTTTGCTTGAATTTTAGTTTTATGCAGCTAGAAATCAGTGTTGCTATAAGTGTTTACACACTCAATGCTTGTTTTTGAAGCAACCAGATATAAGATAAGTTGGCAGTTTAAAATGTATGTGAACTGAGATCCCTAACATCCCATAAATAAAGATGTCTGGGAGCAAATGCCACATTTAATCTTCCAATGCTATGGAAGTGATAAACCCAGTAAATAAAGTTTGCCACTAACGAACATTGGATATTCAATCATCAAAGCAGACCACCTCTCGCTTTATCATCTCACTGACTCACAGCAAAATCATCCTTGCAAATATAGGTATTAGGTGTAAATGAGGTTGTGGGCGTATAACTCACCAATAAGACTGACGCATTCAATAGTCTTTCCGCGTAGGAGTTTTAGCTCTTCGGTAGTAGCGTTCGCGATAATGTATTTGAGGCATGGCATCAATCTGTCGTAGTAGATAGTGAAATCCTTTTCGACCGTATCAGCAACGGACGCAATGGTAGTCACTATCTGCTCAAGAACTAGCTTTGTGCCGCGTTCCACCAACTAGAATCAATACAATATTGTTACATACAATATTATTAATAAATTATTCTGAGAATACTAGAACCAATAAAATATTGTTAGAATTTATTCAAAGACAGTTTAAAAAAAAATATTTTGCAATAAATAATATATAAATATTATACAACAAATATAAATTAGAATAAAAATCCCGCAAATAAATTTTTGCTGATAATTTTTAACATTTTACAAGGAAAGGTTAACTTTGTAATTGTTCTTGAATGTATGTGAACTGAGATCCCTGACTCCCTATAAAAGAAAGAAACAGAGCAAAGTTCACAGCATAATCTACCAATGTTATGGAAGTGATGTACCTATAAAAGTATGCCACTAACGAACATTGGACACAGAATAAATAAAAGAATATAAAAAAGTTATACCTCCTTGAATTTGGTAGTCAGAATAACTTCAAGCTTGCTCATCAGTGGGTCTAAGTATAGGGTCAGTATTGGCTTGGGGCAGTCTTCACTGAAGTTCACCAAAGCAGCGGCCGCGTGCGCCTGTGATAGTTTATAGACTATTAAATAAAACTTTACACTAAATGTCTGCACCCATTTTAAATTAACTATATGAAGTGTAAATTCACATTCCATTTAGGTAATCTCTAGTGGAAGAAATTTCCTGTAGAAGAACATGAATTATTAATGTAGCATGTTCTTAGAAGGCTATGACTATAACAGTACACAATCTGTGGAACCATGCAATAGAGAAGCAATTGAATTTAAAATATTCTTTATATCTTGTGATATCTGAGATAACACTCAAGAACATAATTATTTTATTAAGCACTCTGTTTCCTATTGATAAATAGAGGACTCTCCTCAATATTCCCTCACACTTTAATAATGCGCTATATTTTTTCTCTCCAGATAAACAGGTCCAGTCCATTTCACAATCTTTAGTTAGAAATAAAATAATGGTTTACCTGTACACGGGGGTTGGCATTGTCATCAAGCACCACAAGCAGTCCAGGGACCACCTTGTCATGGAATTTCTTCTCGAAGATAGGAGCAAAGTCGGTCGACATCTGACCGACGGCGTTACATGCAGCGTAACGGACGCGGGGATGCTGTAGAGAAAGTATTCATTGTAGCATTTTTTTTTTCTTGTTGTTATTAATATGTAGTTTAATTTTAGTATAATGCTAAATGTTTTGCGCTTATTGAGTATCTTAGCATCTTTGACCCAAGATGCCCAATCAGACTCAAACACTGGAAGAGATATGACTTAGCTAACCATTCTAGCATTGTCATTCCCTTACTGACTACCACACTACTCTATAGAAGATAATAATTAATTAATCAATGTAATCAAGGGACTGACAACCAAATCTAATGAGAAAAGGATGCTAATTATCTTGTTATTATTATAGTAAAATTCTGTGTGACAACACCATAAGATGTTGCCACAGAATAGAATCTTACATTACAGTCTAAATTCAAAACATCATGGTCATCAGGAAACAAAAGCAGTAGAGAAAAACTTCTTTCACAAACACTTACTGGATCGGTAAGGTAATTCAGAATAGCCGAGACAACTTGGTCAAGCATTAGTTCCATTTGTTTGTGGCATCCTTCTCCAGCCGCTGACACCGCCATCAGCGCCGCGTGACGACGCTTCCAGTCGGGAGATTGGAGCATCTCCGGCACTTGACCCACAATCAGACCCAGCATTATCTTGCCTCCGAGTCCACAGCACATGCGATCCAATGCAGATTCAGCTGCTACATAGTTTCTGTAAATATTAAAATCTACTGTAAAATAAATGGGAATGGAGCAAATACAAACAAATGAACCCAACCAATTGTTAATGTATGGCCATGAAATGCAACATAAATGGATATAATCGCGTATTATACACATGTTTTTGCTTGCTTATAACTTGCTTTATAAAATCTTGATTAAGAAATTGTGAATCTGCAATTAATGTCATTGCTTTTACCATATGTTTGCTATTCTGATTGTAGTTGAGTATGGACCATAAAACACAATATAGTCTAGAAGTAGATATGCAAGTAACATAAACCAACTTACTGCTCATTATCGTCATCAGCGGCGTCATCTTGCAATGTCCACTCTGGCTCTTCATCAAGTTCACACATCATCTCCAGCACGAGAGGTGTGAGATGTCGAATCGCGTTGGGCACTTGTTTACGCACCATAGCGGGTGCGGTCTCACATAAAGTAACCATGGCTTCCAAGCCGAGTTGGCGCCAATTGTCTTCAGCGTCATTGTCGCCGACCACCTTGAAAGAAAAAAAAACAATAGTTTTATTACTGCAACCGGTAATATAAGTTTAGATGGGAAGTGATTGGATGAAAGTCTAAAAGTATTATATCTTACAAAACATGTTTAAAACAGGTTTTGTTTCGCTGATATTGAATTATACAGATTTTTAACGTAAATTTAAAAAAATTGTCTGGATAATTACTATCAAACTCCATCTTATAAGAAAGACGATGTTAGCGAAATTACCAAGTTAATTTTGCACATAGCATTAATACCGCATTTAGAGGTAAGAAATAGGCATAAAAAATGTATGTGCGTATCAAAGAAATTTAATCTAAATCATCATTCAATTGTAAGTGAAAGGAAGTGGGATGACGTTTGAAGATTACTATTTATATAGTAATATTACGATTACATAAGTAGGTTGGGTAGTAGGTACTTGATACTCAGAATAATATAGATAAGATAGTGAATCAGATCAAACTACAGGCTTACCTTTATGCAAACTTGGAAGATTGTTTCCAACTGTGGTCGAAGGAACTTGGGAGTTGATTCAGCCAATTCAATGAGAATTTTAAGTGCAGAGTCATCATCGGTTTTCTCTACTGACTCCACAACAACCTGCGAATATCAATACGTATTAGTAGAAAAATGTTGCAACTTAATTAGAAGACAAAACATATTAAATATTTTTGTATGAAGAATTACTATCAAACTACATCTTATAAAAAGATGATGTTAGCGAAATTCTCAGTTTGATGTAGCACATCTTGGCAGTAACGCATTTCATTAAATAAAATACGCACGTAGGAGTTTATGTGCACAACAAAGCCAATTTTTTATGACTTGTAAAAGTTATTGAAATTATTCAAATAATAAATTCAATCATGCACGAAAGTTAGGTATTTAAATGAAAATGTTTGGCGTCTGAGAAAATTACACAGTTAGCCTGATAAGATGATTTGTATAAGAATTGACCCATGTATCTAACGAGGTTAAGTGCCATACACATGGCAGTGATGTGGCTATTTAAAAGCTATTTTAAAGCTATCAGTATCACAATTACCTGCATCAAAGGCAGTAGAATGTCGCTAAAGTGCTTCTGAATAGCAGGCTCCTTGTCGTGAAGTAAAATGAAAGCGCCGACAGCTTTCACGGCCTGATTACGTAGAGCTTCAGTCTCAGTCGGCTGCAAGGCTGATAGTAACATGCGCTTTATAACATCTAGGTTCTCGTTCTGACGGTTTCCAAAAACTCCGGGTACAGATCTGTTGAATTAAAATTGTTTGCTGCTTACTATTCTTTATATTTTTAATATACCTACCAAATATTTGACTAATATAGTGATTCAAGGACTTCGTAATTCACTGAAATAGAGCAGTTATAGCTATGTATATGGAGCTTGTATTCTTTTGTTTCGAACTTTATTGACACCAACGCAATAGAATGCGTAGTCCTGACAGAAATAGGCAATCTATTTATTGTTATTGCTTTGTCTAACATTTGTATCTGTAAAACCTATACCAGGGGTCACCAATTAGTTTCGCATTTTAAGATATGAAATAACCGCCGCGGTCTGCACATGTCATAAAAATGTTTTTATTGAACAAAGGTAATTACGGAAATTACAAAGGTATTATTATTCAAGTACATATCAATGAGAGAAGTGTCATTTTTTATTGTTGATTTATCTTTCTAAATTTTTGAGTGGAATTGGTGCAAAATATTGACATTACTTGTTACTTCGCTCGGAATTTTTCGAATTATCGTCAACAAAAATACTGCGTGGGATACATTTTTCGGTCCGCATACAATGGGTCGGCGGTCCGCATGCGGACCGCGGTCCGCCATTTGGTCCGCCACCCCTGACCTATACTATAGCTTGATAAAGTTAGATAAAAAATGTCGTGTGGCCAGTGATATCAGACTGCAATGAAAACATCAACCTGTGGATTTCCACACAAATACTGTAGCGCACTTCGACACCGAGAAGTTCGTGAAGATACGACTCGGTTCTAATTGTACGCAGTTTATACTATCTTTAATATCTTACATTGTTATCTTTGTATCTATCATTGTATCTTATCTTACAAGGTATTGAGATTAAATTCTAGTTTATTGACAGATTGAACTTTTCGAAAATGCAAAGGCAATGCACTTAACCTTGATATAGATGGTTTTCTTTATAGCTTCATGTTATACCGATGATGTGGCAGGAAGCGTTACGATATCGGGTAGGCACGTACATTTTTAATAATATTTACGTGGAATAAAGTTCAGCTCCATCAGCTCCATGTAATATTTAAATTATGAGTCAGTCAGCCATGTTCATAGTTTGCTTTGTTCAATGTAAATAATCAGAGCTGTCTGCGATTGTCCTTGACAAGGCTTACGGTAATTTGGGATTCGAAAATAGCACAACTATGACCTTGAGAGACACTTCGTTTTTAATGGCTCTGCTTTTTGTACGCTATCGATACTATGGTAAGATGGGGAAAGGTATTCGTCACTAAGAATACCGAGCTTTCCTAATCATCCATCGTTTTTTTTATCATGATTCTTCGTGATCGGTATCTGCTAAGTGTGGGTAGGTATTTTTAGCGTAACATAACGTCATCAACGACTTATCTATGTGTGATACTCACGTGAACATTCTAATTCCCGCCTCTTTAATGTTGGAGTCTTGAGAACCAACACAGTTGAACATGAATTGTAGAAACTCTGGCCACTGGTTGCCGCCATCGTCGTCGATATGATTACGTGCGAGTTCCGATACCACGTCACAAACCTAAGGAAATAAATTTATATGGGAGACAAATAAAATAATAAATATTCACAGACAATTCACACATCACACTTTAGTCCCAAACTAAGCAAAGCTTGTACTATGGGAACTAGATTGCTGATGGGATACTTATATTTTTTTTGTATTCTATAAAATTTATGAAATGTTAAGTTTTAAGTTTACAAATTCAATATAAGCTCAACATTGTAAGGAGTACTTTTGACCCAACTTTTAATCATCCTTCCATAATTAGCATGAGAGGTCAAATCTAAAGATCTGATACTATCTAGTTCCCTTAGTACAAGCTTTGGGACTAGTGTGTGATATGTTAAATGCCCATGAATATATTATTATTAATTAATATCTGTTTCACACAGGAGACTACTGTGGTCATATGATTAATGTGGTATATTTAATATGAATAAAACCATTGAAAATGAATGGTACTCATCAGATTGCATTTGAAAATCAAGACAATCAATTGCTTGTTGATAATTATCTGACAGTTACTTATTGTGATTCATTTGTATCAATAACCTTAGCATAACCTACTGATAAATCAATATGGCATTGAACTAAACTGGTATAATTCACTATCTATTCATTTTCTAGCAAGTCTCTATGTCTGAATAAACTTAACACAAGTCTACAATACAATACACCTTCAAATAATATAATTATTAAAGTGAAGAGTAGGTATGGGTCAATAAGTATTTCTATGTAAAATGATAAAAATGTTGAGCTTACATTTAATTTGCAAAGAAACTTATACTTATGTTAAGTTTCTTCTTGGATTGATGAATATGATTATTTATAAAAATATGTACATTATTATTATGCTATTTCAGCATTAAGTTTGCCAAATACTTTACACTTTTTCAATAAAGAATTTTTAGATTAAAAAAATGGCTTATTAATAAAGTACATTATAATTTAGCAGAATATTATGATGCTCAGTGTTAATTATTAAGTTTTGGGCTGTAATTAGATAATAGTGGTTATAATATAATAAAATAATATTTTAATGTAACTCAAACTAAGTACCTAATAATTGTAAGTCCCTAAATTTAGGTTAAAATATTGTACGCCCGAAATGGGTAGGCTGTTGAAACATTTATAAGATCTTTATACACAGTTTTACAATAAATTATTCTTATTCTTAATCTCATATACCTTCCTCCTCAACTGCTGGCTAAGGTCCATTTGGAGAATGAGCAGAAGTTGCTCTCTAAGGGCAGCTTGTTGTTCCATAGGAAGCTTTGGGAAGAATTCAAAGAACTCTGCGCTGAGTAACCGTCGGAGCAGCACTGCAGCAGTCTGCCTTCCATCTTCACCGAGGTCAACATTCTGGAGGGCTCCTATGAGGTGGACTACTTTTGTTTCTGTTGGGATGTTGTTGTATACTTCCTGTTGTAATAATAAAATTAACATATTAATTAAGTGTTCGATTTAATGAGTAATTTATTTTGTAATTTTTGTTGTGTGAGCCTTGTTATTTTCAGGTAATTTTAAAAAGGTTTGATAGTCAAAGAACATTTTAACCCGGCGTTCGCACAGTTGGGTCTATTTGACCCGAGCAGTTTTCAAATGAGCGTGTTTCTTAGAATTTGTGTGCGACGTTGCCAAACTTCTCAGTAGCTGGAGCTAACAGTCCCCACTTAGTGCGGGATATCGCCAATTAGTCGTGTTGCGGCCGCAGCGGGTGATAGACACGGTCAAACGCGAAAAAGGTAAATATGACCCAACCATACTATTCGTGTCGTAATTTTGCGCCGTTTTAAAAAATGTTTTTTGGTTTTATAATATTGTTTATTTTGTTATTTTCAGAACTTTTGCAATTATGGATCGCGAAGAACGTGAACGGCAGCGAATTTTAAGTATTTTGCGAGAATCCGACTCCGAATACGAAAATTGTACATCCTAAATGTACTGCCGAGATTGCGCAAATGATAAGGATACCATGACTGACGTATAAGACTGATACAAATGGTGTTATATTATTAGTCTATTAATTACTTGATTACTATGTAACAAATTAGTTTATATTGTAGAAAAAAGTTTGTTTTGTTAAAATTTTATTACTTTAAGACAGAGGTTGTCTATTTTGTTATTTATTTGTGATACTTTTATACAAAAATCATTAAAAAGATAGTTTCGTATCAAGTTGTTTTTTTTTCTACTCAAAAGCTATAACGATAATCGTATTATACAGATAGTACAACCACAAACCAAATTTATTTTAACTTTTGTAATTATGGCGTTTTCTTATACGGGTCCCGTCGACCCAACCCTACTGTCGTTGTTGCATATTTTGACTGTGCTGACGCCGGGTTAAAGGACAATTTAAGCTGATTTGTGAAGGAGCTACCCTTCAAGAAGGTAAAGTCGAGGGCAAATGCTTGTTTTATACAAATATCTGATGCCATTGCTACCTTGAACTAATTAAAACTACATTTGTTTTCTTTTTTAAAATGGATTCTTCGTCATCTTATAACGACATGTAAAGCATGCATGGTGTCATGAGAGGCGTGCCATGCTTATATCAGGTAAAAAATATGGCAATGTCTAATCATGTATTTCATACAAGTAAACTTCAAAGTAAATACATCGGTAAAATACCCAAGGACAAAAATCTACATTTTGAGAATATAAAGACCGCGGTAGCAAAAATTACACAGCGCGATCCTCCATGACCACGTTTTGACACGAGGCGGCCGATCAAGTTTCGCAGTAAATACCGGCTAATTGCTACCGTAAATGCATAATAAACTATATTAACTACGCAAATAATGAATATGTACTTACTTCTGCTTGCGATCTGGTGTCGTTATCGGTTGATAATAATGTATTTAGTAACTGGTAAAATTGCGCTTGATCTCCTGCCATGTTGAACTTCTTCAAAAAGGCCCAACTTTTTTTTCTAGATGTTCAACTGGGTTTGTCATCCTACACTATATTGCCAGTACTTTGTGGTGTTTTCGGAAAAATACCGGTTTAAAAGAAATAAACACGTTTATGGAGTAAAACATTTTAAGAACGCTAAAAATGGTGTATACTAACATTTATTGGGTTCGGTACTAATTATTTAATTAAACATCTCTGTAGTAGGTATGTTGTGTTCCAACATTATTTGTATTGGTCTACATATGATAAAATCAATACAAAGTTTTAAATGGAAAGGTAAACTCGTTGGTGTACCTTGAATTAATTATATTAATGACTAAACTGCAAAAGTATTAGTGCGAATATATTTTAATGCGTATAGTAACTAATTAGTAAAAACAACTTGCTTGTATGACAGTTCTTTGTACTTTTGACAATCAGCTGTCCCATTGATAGAATGTATTGATTGATTGATAACGTAACCTCACCCCCCTCAACCCATCTTGTATTGTAATCGCTACGCTACTGCTGCCAAGACCTATTCGCTGAAATTTGGAGGATTCCGTTTAAATTATTTATATTGAAACATTATAATGTTACACATAAGTCGAGACTACAAGTAAACATATTGAAAAATAAAATCCATCAAACTCTTTGCAATGGTAAGCAATATACTTTGAGGTTAGGCGCAATTTCACAATATTTTTATTTAACTACAAATAATGTTAGCATTAGGGATTACGATTATTGTTCCTTAAGTTCTTACCTATTAATCATGCTACGGGTATGCGTATTTTATTTTCTCTGCATAAGTATCCTTTTAAATGGGCTCAACTTTAGGTTTGGTAGGATTATTTAGTCAACCATTCTAAAATATACATTTTTATTTTTTAGGCTAGTTCACTGATATTAGCAGGCCTTGGTATGGCAGCTGTGGGATTTGCTGGTCGCTACGTTTTACGACAGATGCCTAATGCCTCAATGAAGTTTGCTGAAGCAGTGAAAAATCTACCAAAGTTTGATTCAGAATCCCTAGGCAACTCTAAATATTATAAGGGTGGCTTTGAATCCAAAATGACTAAACGAGAAGCATCTTTAATATTGGGAGTTAGTCCTACTGCAAGTAAGCCTAAGGTATGAATTGTTTTTATGGAACTTCACAAACTAACGGCCGGTTTCTCGAACGATGATCAACGAAAAAAATCTAATAATTACTATGTGTCAAACTCCGATCAATCGTGATTTGGGTTTCCAGAAACCGGCCGTAAGTCTAGAAAGATCTGCTGGAATTCATTGTTTCTAACGTTTAGCGTTAAAAGTGTATGCATACTAATAAATATTTACTGACATTTCACTCTAGTTTAAAACTAAGAAAAGCTTGTACTATGAGCACTGGATTGCTGTTAGAATACATTATATATATTTTTGTGTAAATATATGTATATATTATATATACATATTTACACAAAAATAGAAACACAGACACTGAACAAAGATTTATGTCCAGCACACAAACATTTGCTATGGATGGAAATTGAACATACAACCAACACTAAAAGTAAGTTGTTTTACAGATTCGAGATGCACATAGAAAAATAATGCTTCTAAATCATCCCGACCGAGGTGGATCTCCGTTGATCGCTGCTAAAATTAATGAAGCTAAAGATGTATTGGAGAGTGGCAAATCATAGATATTTAGATCATAATTTAGTGAATTTTGTAGCTTTACACTATTGCAGTGAATAGAACATCTTGGATTTTGGATTATAGATGTTGCATGTTTAAAATGGACCTACATACTTCCTTAATATTGAGTTAAACTCATAAAGATAATGCAAATACTGACATGAAAATAAAAAACAGCACACAAAATTAAATTTAATAATTTTTATTTGAAGCTATAAAATATTATCTATCTATACTTATAATAAAACTGTAGAGAGGTCAATTCTGTACATGAAATATATTAAAAAAAAAACTATCAGGGGGTGATTAGTGATCGATACTGATGCCAAAAATGCAATCAGTAAAATTTTTGTCTGTCTGTCTGTCTGTCTGTCTGTCTGTATGTTCCTTATAGAAACAAAAACTACTCGACGGATTTTAACGAAACTTGGTACAATTATTCTTCATACTTCTGGGCAGGTTATAGGATACTATTCATCACGCTACAATCAATAGGAGCTGAGTAGTGAAGGGAAATGTCGGGAAGTTACTCCGTTTTTTAAGCTTCCGTCGCGTTTGCAGCCTTAATGGTTAAAGTTACATAGAAATCATGTATGACGGAAATACTCTACATTTAATTGTCTAAAAAATATCCCGGAACAGCATATGTCTATCTTTTGTGGTTGACTCACAATAACACGTGTAACTCCTGATAGCTTAGCAGTTCGGAGCATTCTGATTATATTTGTTTACTCTTGCGTTTATAAGACTCTCAGTCATCCCAAATTTAAAAAAGTTAACATTATTACCTATTCAATAAAAAAAGAATCATAGAAATCGGTATAGAAACACCAAACTTATACATGAAATAAGCCATCGCGCCGTCGCACTTGAATACTCAAATCGAGTAAAGTTTGAAATTTGTTGTGTTTACCACTAGATGGCGTTACTGTGCACAAATCCTAGATCGCGCTATCGGTGCGTTTTGGCAATGTGTTATAAGTCGGTCGGTATTTAGCAATAGTTCCGTTAAATTGAGTTATCTTGATAAGTTATATAGGGTTGCGTATCCGATTACCGCTTTAATGTCGAATAAATATTTAAAAACAAAATATTAAATATTCAAGGGGGTGCTCATAATCTCATACAAAAACATTATTTATTTAGATGGTTTGTTTTTTTTTTATAAGTATATAATATTTTATAAAAAATATATTGTTGTTGATGAGTACATTTACTTGGGCCAGTTAGCGAGCTTCGAAAACAGGCAGGATAAGGAGATCGATCGCCGCATCGAGAACTCCTGGAAGAGCTACTGGTCCATGAAGGAACACATTAAAGGCGACCTTCCACTTACGCTTAAACGCCAACTCATCGACATGTGCATCCTGCACGTCCTAACCTACGGTGCGCAGACATGGTCACTGACTGAAGCACAGAAATCCAGACTCAAGATTTGCCAAAGAGTAATGGAACGTAGCATCTTTGGTTTCAAGCGCATCGATCGAGTGCGAAACACTACGCTGCGTTCGCTCACTGGTATTGCAGATGTAGGCAATAAAATCGCGAGGCTTTAGTGGGACTGGGCAGGTCATATTAGCCGGATGGACCCAAAGAAATGGTCCAAAATCGTGACACCGTAACTCATGGCTGCCTGAAGACGGAAGACGTAGAGGCCGACCAAAGAGGCGATGGCGGGACGACCTCGATGCATTCGAAAGGGATTGGTGGACGAAAGCGGAAAGCAGAGAGAAGGATTTGGGGGAGACCTTTGCCCAGCAGTGGGACGAGATAGGTTAGGAAAAAAATATATATGTATATAATATACTTACTTAATCTATACTAATATTATAAAGAGGTAAAGTTTGTGTATTTGTTAAATTGTAAGGGGTAATCTCGGGATCTACTGAACCGATTTTAAAAATTCTTTCACCAATAGAAATTTACATTATTGCTAAAAAATAAAAAAGCTTTTACGTGGTAGTCCGTTTTGCAAAATGAATCGGAGAAAAAACGGTCGAATGAAAGCGTTTCTTACGAACGCTGCCTTAACTATAAAAGAAGTGTTCTAAAGAAAAGATGTGGAGCTTGATAATGCCTACAAAAAAGCCACAAGTCAACGACAGCATATGTCTTACTTTTTTATTTAATAAAAATTATCCCCAACGAAGTGGGCACGTGTCAGCTAGTTTATAATAATAACCTTCAATTCAATTTTTATTTAATGGCATATGGGGGTTAGCCAACTTCGCCAATGTCACGTTGCAAGTTAGGCCTTAACACGAAGGAGTAGTTTAAACCGGTGGACTGATATGACAAATAAGCAATAAAATAATAACCTTACTAGCTGAGTTAGTGTAATCTAAAACCAGTTAAAAAATAAAACCAAATATGTGCACAAAACAAAATATTTTAATGATATGCAATACAAAACAGAACTTTAGCTGATAAAATATCTTAAAAATAATTTAAATTGTATTTTATTTACTAACTTGTAAAAGGGTTTCATTTATTCCCATTTGTCTACTCCCAGGGCTAGCAGAATAAATCTTAATATTGATTTAAAATAAGCTTTCAGGGCATTTAATGATGGGAACACTTTTTTTTTCTTCTTCTTTTTAAACTTAAATAAGTTGAAATTAATACTAAAATCTTACTATCAATATCTTAAGAACAACAAAAACATCAAGAATCATTACATGGTTGTCAAATAAATTATTTATCTGATAAAAGTGTACAAAAAAATATCTATAGTTGCTAAATGCATACTTTCTGTTATGCTACTAAAAAAAACAACTTGAAAGTTTGATCATAACTTATTATTAACAGCAAAAGCTGGTATAAAACAGAAATAACTAAATTAAAATGGAGTGAAAATATTGATGCTTTAATGGTAAAAAAAATTGTTCATAAAATCATAAATCTAGAACTCTCAACTGGTTGATCAAAATTTGATTTCCTTATTTTATTTTGTTCAATAGAAAATACATACATGCGATAATAATTCATTTAATTCAGATACATTATACTAAATAGTAGAGCTTTCAAAAAGTCAAGTATTTTAGACAAATGGGCCCTTTCTTACCAAAGTTGTACTTTACCATCTAGTAGTTATCAACATCAAAAATAGCTAAGGTGTTTTACATACATAGTTCCAAGCTAATCTTAAGCGCATTTTGCATAACAATTCACAGACAAGAATTATCTTATTGACATAAATTGAAATATTAAATTGAGCACAAATAGTGACAACTTGAATTACAACTCGTGCTAATGAACTGCGAACTTTACGCTGTGACGTCATCGTGTAATGACTCGCTCGTTTTCGTGCGACAAAGACGAGCGGGCGGGCGAGGTACGCATTTAAGTCGAACGTGTTGTATGTAATGATATAACAAGCTTTGTACCTTCACAAATACACAATATTCAAATATGTAGTTGATTGCGAGTTAAAAGTGCGAAAGCGATACAAGTCTATACATAAGGATTTATATAAATTCTAAATACACATTCAAAATTGAAACATAGCTTATTGCTAATCTAAATCCGCCAAATACCCTTTAAATTAATCTATATAAAGTTTTAATTTCCCAAAGTCTTTGAACTTAGCATGCTGGGTTTTTCTGTCGAAATCAGCAAATATTTCAGTACAAATATGTACAACACTTCATGCGAATAAATCGTGCCATGTCGGTTCATACACCTAATTAACATACACTGACTTTGGTACCTTTGTTCCGGAACTCAAAAACACTGTTTTTAATACCTTTTGAAAATGATATAAGTGAAGTATACCATACAGACCAGGGGCCTTATTCTCTATATTCCTTCCCCAAACCGTGCTACGTCACAACGCGTTCCAGAGGGCTTAGTCCGAGGTTGCATTTTAAAACTTCCTACTCTCGAGCCGAGAGTCGTCTCTCGGATGTCCATATATTTTTGTATGGATATCCGAGAGACGACTCTCGGCTCGAGAGTAGGAAGTTTTAAAATGCAATATAGGACTAAGCCCTCAAAACGCAAACTTCAAAAATGATTGATTTGTATCTATATTATTCGAATCGCGCATGACACGTTTTGAAACGAATAGTTTTCATAACACGGCAGACTTCGACACGTTTAGTTGACAGTTCAAACCGTACCGTGTCGCGGTAGGGAATGACAACTAAGGCTTACGCCATACATTTTTTTCAGATTCCACGCCCGTTGTCTTGCCTAAGCCAAGTAACGCGCGTGGTTTGCAATACAATAGAGAATAAGGCCCCAGATGGTGATATAAGCACAATTACAAATTTCAATTGAAGTTCAACGAGGTAGTAAGTTTTCGTAGAATTCTTTACTCTCTCTATGGTCTGTGCGGTTTTATATTTACGATTAGAATCCCTTTCATTTATTAACCACATGTCTGCATTAGCATTCTGTCTTTCATATCGATAACGAAATAAGAAGCCTGAAGTTAGTACATCAAAAACACTGTTATTTTGTTTAAAAAGTTAGATAATTTGGTTCAAGAATGAGATCAGAGCTTCTCGATAGAGAGGCTCACCGTACGTTGGGATCCTTTTGCTGCTCGCGACGTTGTTTAGCAAAACGCGCCCTTAACTTGATTATAGTAGTGTTGGACAGCGTTCCAGGTACTTTGAAGATAGACTGAAATAGATTAAACCAACATTTAAAAATTGCATACCGTAGGTACCTAAACGGGTTTCCTGTTGCGAGAAAAGCGGTGGTAGTTTAGTTAAATAGGCACAGATCGATGGAAAATTTAGTACATTTATTTCCCAAAACAAATTTCATTATCATCATCATCAACCTATGGCAGTCCACTGCTGGACGTAGGTCTCTCCCAAGACGCGCCACTGAGCCCGGTCTTCGGCTCTTCTCATCCAGTGTTTGCCAGCTACATTACGCAGATCGTCGCTCCATCTCGCCGGAGGGCGTCCTACACTACGCTTGCCTAAACGCAAAACAAATTTATTTTCAACGAATTCTAGGATAAATATCACAATCAAGTTTACGAAAAATAGGACACTGCTATATGCAAGGTGTAAATCAAATCGATTATATAACTGATAGCTATTAACACTTATAGCACAACATTTTTTAATATACATACACTCTGACAGTCTAACTTATAAAACTTTTAAAAGGATAGGGGTAACCCCCTATCCTTAAGGCTAAAAGGAGGAACAAAGAAAAAGTCAAGATTACTCATCATTGCCTGTGGCCGTGCCAAATGTCGTGGTCAATTCAATAATTTGATAGGTCAAACGCAAATTGTCTCAATTGATTCTAAGATCTTTTTTTAGGAGCACACATTTGAGCACTACAAGAGAACCAACATACGAGTACCTACAGCAATTAAAAAAACTTACTTGCATAAACTCATGACAATGCAGAGCACTAGCATTCTTCACTATCGCCTTAAAGCATTCCGCTAACGACGTAAAGTCATTACAAGCCATTATATCAGCACGGTTCCCCTTTATCAGAGTCAAGCACACTCTGAACAGAATTTTTGAACCTTCGTAGAAAAGGCAATCCCATATTCGCAGTACTGTCTCGATAGGGAGGACTTCGGCGAACAAACAAACAAACCATTTGGTGGTTATGACGGCCCATGGTAGTCCTGGAAATAAAGGTTAAGCTTTACGTTACGAGGATCGAAATGACTGGAAACCATTTGGAGGAGTATTGGAGATAATTGGGTGGTAAATAAACAGGACTCAAAATCTTCAAATCGTAATCCCACTACTGCCTATAGGCCTTTCTCTGCTCCTATCCACATGATCTTGGCGCTGTTTGCAGATGAATGGGGATCAATCACTGCACAAAAGTCTTTAAAAGTGGAGAGTGACCTAAAAGAAAATAAGCACTGTTTTAAGTATCTTGGTTATTACCAGTTTTAAGTATGTACCTACATACTAACAGGCTTCTTAATTGCACCTTTTCTTAATTCACTAATGTGCTTACTTAATTTACTAAACTAATTAAAATAGGCACCCAATGTCAAGTAATTTGGTGACTCAACCTAATGTACTTGGTATGACGAAATGTCTGCCCGTCTTGTTAGTTATTAGATGACGCCGTGAATAGAATAGGCGACAATATACGAATACGAGTTAGACCACTTGAATCATAAGTTTAAAATAAAATAGGCTAACTGATGTGTCACAAAATTCATCATCATCAACCTTTATCAGTCCAATGCTGGACGTAGGTCTCTCCCAAGACGCGCCACCGAGCCCGGTCTTCGGCTCTTCTCATCCAGTTTTTGCCAGCTACACTCCGCAGATTGTCGCTCCATCTCGCCGGAGGACGTCCTTAGTCCTACACTACGCTTGCCTAAACGCAATTCACAAGATACCTAAACATAATATAAATCTGAGTTTGCAAATAAAGATTTAAACTTTATAGCAAGTGATAAACATTTTATCAACACAAAATTTGATAAAAGTGATACACCAAGGCATTCAATGTAGTATCTATTGTAAAAATAAGAATCCCATAATGATATTACACCATGAGGTATTTTTTCTATTAAGGAAAACCTAATAATTATATGTATAATTAACTAATGTGATACATGAAATACAATAAAATTAATTTGTGACTCAAAATATGACATAACCTACATTTTACCAAATTAAAGAAAGAAAAATATTTGCTTACACCATTTTAAGATTATATTTCTTCACTCAAGTAAAATAGGCAGCCTTATTGCTGTGAGTGACCAGGCTATCAGCATAATTAGAAAAAAGTGCAGTGGAAGCAAGACGCTAACTATGGATAAGCAAACACTCCCCACCACTGGATTTTGTTACCCTGGTAGAACGCCTGCCCCCTGGACATGATTTGCATTGGCCAATTTGGAAGTTGCTTAACAGGCTCCGCACCCAAGTTGGTCAGTACAAGAGCAGTTTAGCTAAGTGGGGTATAATAGACCCGTCTGAAGTCCAGTGTGAGTGGTGGTGCTTCTACACAAACCACTTGCTGTCTTATGAAATTCTTACCTAAGTTTATCACATGTTGGTGTACGTCTGGTACTTTAGATTTGACTAGTTCTGACAAAACTTCAATATCCACTATCAGGCCATCCATTGTCCTTGTGTAGTAATCTGGTAGTATCTTCTCGACAAGAACTTTGAGCAGCCAAAATGATGTTTCCTCATTCTTTGTAGATAATAGCAGCAACCCTAGATTATTATAATTTTATTTATTTATAAAAAAAAAATTTGATTGAAATGGCAACTAACTTAGTAAAATATTTTGATTTACAGTGAATATGGGAGTATAAGCACAGGTCATATTTCATTATTATAATTCAGTTGTTTGTTCTAATCAGAAACTATTCATCACTTCTTAGCTGAAACATATTATAAATAAAGTAAAATTGCATTTTTAAAACTATTTACTAGCTGATGATCGTCTTGCCTTTGTTATTATTTTGGACAATTTGCTGAATATTTTTATGAATTATGTGTTTCTGATATACATATAAACTATGTTATAAAGTTTTATTAAAAGACATTCAGTAGTTTTTGTGTGAAAGATAAACAAACATAAATCCATCCACCATACAAATTTCCTGTTTATTATATTAAGTAGTAAGTAAGATGTATCACTATGAACATACCTGCAATGTAATTCAAGCCCTGGCAGTATCCAACCACGCGGTTACTGTGTGCGTACGCTATAAGTATATTGAACAAATGTGTTTGGTGATTTGCTTCCTTTGTGAAGTAAATATTATCTGGAAATGTGCGGGGAAGGTCTGTTTTTACAATGTCAACCAGCTCCTTGTCAAATGGACCGTCCAGTAACTTTTGGTAAAGGTCCGGATTCTCCTCTTTCATTATCTCGGCTTGAGATATTGCCATCCATACTGACGGGCGGTGCTCACCTAAAAATTCAGTTTTTTTATAACCATGGTAGGTCTTATTGATCTAATTTTTTTTTGACGATTTGAAGACAAGCCTAAGTTACTTTTTGTCTTTAACTTGATATACAATTACGGTAAATATCAACTTACTGGGTATTCCTTTGCGCACGTATCTTTTTATAGTGTTAGTGCGTTTGACCGACTTTCCTTCGCCAAGTAGCGTGGCCCATTTCTGTGCTCTGGTCGCAAGCACCTTCAGGTAAACCGACATAAAGTCTTCATAGCTATCGTAATCGAAGTCTTCGTGCCTCTCAAAACCATACTCATCAACAGTACTAGAAATAAACAATTTTATTCACAAACAATACGCTATCAGATCACTAAATTATTATGTAAACACAGGTATGTTATTCATTTACCTGAACGAAGAGTGTGCCATTGCTATGATAGATTACTTTTGCATGCCTATAATTGCATAATCGTATCAAAATCACGGTTTATTTTTAATAAAGACGCCCAGAAACAAAATAACACGGCTTCCATCACCCCCACATGATATGAGAAAATGAATGAATGATTAATTTGATTGAATTGATTGATACAGAATGACTGAAATGAATGAAATTAACCAAATGTCAAAACAAGTAATCCTCGTTCACACTACGAATATATTTTGGAATATTCGGAAAATTCCTCGATTCGTACCAATTGCTTTTTCTCAGTGCAGTATATTGCAGTTACTACTGGTTTTAAATATTGTAATAAGGCACAAAATGTGCTTAGAACTTTGTTTTGTAGAATGAGGGTTCATTGGTTATTTATATTATATTTTTATAGCTCCAGTTAAGACATTATGTGATCTGTGCTAAGTGTCAAAAGTTATATGACAATGACAAGCGGCATGACAGATTTATTATTGTATTTTCCACTGTTTCATATTTTTTGTATTTTATTTGCTGTTCGATTATTCAATTTCAAGTTTGGATATATTTTGCTGAACACAATTTTGTTATGAACTACTCAGACTCGTGATAAACACAACACACAGTTTCAGCTAGCGGAGCGGCTTCAGCTGTGGAAAGATGGGTCCTCCGCCCGTTGTAACCGGTGTATCTCCGAAGGAGGGACCGCCAGGGACAAGAGTTACTATTCGCGGAGAATTCCTGGGCACGAGCGCCGTAGATCTTGTTGGTAATGACTGAAAAGTGTTATCCTGTGCACTGAACTCATGCATAGTGCTGCAAAGAACCTGTACGTAATTATGACTATGGAAAGTCTTGTGGGCGTAAACATTTCCCTCTTCTGTTCCCAGGTCTAAAAATCTGTGGCTGCGAATGTCTCCTATCTGCGGAATGGAAGAGTAAAAATAAAATTGTGGCCAGATCAGGACCATGTAAAGGCAGGGGAGACATTATCGTGACTACGCGATCTGGTGGTGAAGGATCTTCGACTGTACAGTTTAGAGGTGTGTATTTACTATTTACCACCTATCAATATCTGACACAAAATAAATGTGTGACAGATGAAGCCTTTTTCCAGGTTATCATGAGTCCATAGGACCTGTCAAAGAAAGTGCAGTATGGGTTGAGGAAGCAGCTCCCCCGTCTCTGCCATGGGGTAGAAGGCCCATGTCTCCAACTGCATATACCCCTCCCGATCCATTGGGACTCTCCACTGAAGAGGATGATGGCAAGTTTCCTGAGGAAGAGTTGAATGAGCTGTTTCCTGATGGGTAAGCATTGCTTATTAGGCTCAGAGGATGGTTCTGGTAACTTTTTCCATCTAAAGTACTCCCGGTGTGAAGAGCAGAGTAATAAAAACAGTTAAAAATATAAACCCTTCTCTAAATTACATGCAAAAGGTGCAATTTTACTTATTAAAGATGAAATCAAACTTTGTAGATCAGGAAAACTCTCTGATGACAACTTTCAACCTGGTTGGTATTTGCTGGAGCATCATAGCAACACATCATTTGAAGACTTGAAGGCTGGGATGGTGTTTTTACAAAGAAAGGTATGTTCTTTTGATTGCAATTATTAATATTTTATTAAAGGATGACTGCAGAGGGATGACTTAGAAATGCTGACCTTCATCATCAGTCTAATTTCAGCCACTTTAGAGTAAGCTCTCTGAAGCTGATGTATATAATTATTCCTCACAATTTATTATCATGTATTTCCACTTTTATCAGGTGGAAGGTCAAAAGGAAGGCCAGCTAAGCTTCCTCAAATCAAACACTGGGGCAGTCATGGATCAGTTGGACAGACTTGTTCTGCTTAAAAACATGTTTGAGGAAGACCAGAGAAAGAATGGCAAGGAACCATTACCAAGTCTAAAGGCAGCTATTGAAGGTATTAATTAAGTACATCTCTCCCTCTTCCTCCTATATCTCTCCCTATCTCCTTCCCATTTCTATCTCTCTAAAAATATCACCTATTTCGAGTATCATTAAATTGATTAGAAACTTTGAATGTATGTTTGTAAATTGGACTAACACTATAGGACATAAAACAATAATTATTGTGCAAATTGTGGAATGCGCATAAAGTCGCGGTCGGAAGCTAGTAAGTTAAAATAATATATAAAATGCACCTACATACACTATTCACTAATTTATCATTATCAATTTTGAAATATTTAAGTACGGTAACTGGTTTTTTTCTTACTCCTAAATCTGTTTTTTTTTCAGAATCAATAGGCCTAGCTGACTCTCTCTTTTCCGAGATACTCTCTCGCAAAGAGAATGCAGATAAGACTCGGGAAGCTCTATCCCTTCTAGTCCGTCACAAGTTTCTATTCCAACTGCCAGCATCTATTGATAAGAATATAAAGAAGAAGGAATATGATCTGGTTGTTAATGATTATACAAGAGTTAAAAATCTGTTTGGAAATACTGATGTTAAGGTAACGAAAGAAGCTAACATCCAACCTCGTATGAAGTGGTTATTCTTACCTATAGCAATATATTACCTAACATAGTAAGCAAGTTTATTAATGGTGTGCAAATTTTTTAATTTCATGTATTAGTATAATCCTATTACTAATAATAGGATTATAATATGATGAATAATTATTATATACTTACTTTTGTTTTAATTTGTACATAGAATCAGTTTCAGTTTATTAATATTAATAATAATAATAATAATAATGGCATTTATTGAACACAGAAGTATGTACAGATAAAGCACTTAGAACTATTTACAGAACTACTTACAAGTACAAATAAAATATACAAATTTGTGAACAGAACTAAGAGCTATGGTTTGGAACTCTGAGTATCAGACAAGAAATTCTGTTTCCCGATACTCAGCGCCCGCCCCTCTAATAACTACAAGTAAATACATAGATGGTGTGTGATGTGTGTGTGAATTTAGAGTGTGTATCAGAGTAACAATTAAATTAAATAATAAAATTGTACAATTATATATATGTATATATATTTGTATCCTATGTGTTTGGCACCTAGAATCACCTAGTAGTAAGACGATTCTAACTGATCCTTGTGATTTTACTGAATAAAGTAATTTTGACTTTGACTTTGTTTAATTAAGGAAGGTTAATATATATGTGTAAGAGAGAGGGTGGATGTATGGATGTATGCATGCGCAGATGTATGGAAGAGTGCAACGGTGGGTGTATAAATTTAAGGGTGTGTGTGTATAGATACAACATTTTTGTGTAATTATGTAATTTGCAAGAGATGACCGGAGAGTAGTTTTGATAACCAAAACCATCGAATTATTTGCTTACATGACATTACTCAAGATTCAATTTGCAATAGCTTTTCTGTTTGAAGGTAATCTAAGGTCAGTAGCCAGGTTCTAAGTTTCATTTTGCAGTTTATTTTGCTGAGTGAGTGAACATAAACTATTTTGTTAATCTTATTATAAAGATATGCACCCATAAAGCAGTGTTGTGTGTTAGTAAATTTGGTTCTAAACTTTATTAATTTACAAATTTTGTCCAGCCGACGTTTATTTGCGGTTACGGTTAGTGGTGTTCGGGAGTGGAGGTACATGACTATATTTTGTAAGTAGAGTTGCCGCACCGAAAGAGCTTCAAATTCTTTATACAATAAGGCTGTTGGAAACCGATATGGTTTAAATAATAGTACTTTCAGAACTGATCTCTGGGCCCTCTCTAGACCTATCAAGTGACTTTTGTAAGCTCCACCCCAAACACCAATGCAATAGGATATGACAGATTGGCAAAGAGACGTATATAATGTTTTAATTAGATCAGCGTTAACGATATGCCGCAGTTTTTTGAAAGTCCATATAAGTTTTCTAATTCTGGATGTTACTTGTTGAATTTGAGGTAGCCAATTTAGCCGTGCATCTAAGATTACACCTAAATATTTTATTTCTGACACTCTTTCTATACGAGCACAACCACAATTTAGGGCATCTCTACATGTATGTGCTTTTATGATATGTTGCGGATTTGTTGTAATTGTTCCACGTATAGCAAAAGGGAGATATTTCGTTTTGCTTATATTTAGTGTCAGTAAGTTATTACTTAACCATGTCATAATCTGATTTAATCCTTTCTCAGCTGCGGCATAAACCTTTGACCAACTTTTTTCCCGAAACACGACAGCAGTATCGTCGGCATATGTAAAGATTTTAGCGTTTTTAAGGTCCATACTACACAAACCGTTGATATATATCAAGAACAAGCTCGGTCCCAGGATGCTTCCTTGCGGCACTCCGTACGATATATTAGACTCTTTGCTTAAACAATCACCTAATAAATACATAGTAACACCCAGACACAGAACAAATATTCATGTTTATCACACAAACATTTGCTCTGGGTGGGAATCGAACCAATAACCCACATCATGGAAGGCATAGCTACTACCAACTGAGCTGTGACGCCTGTCAAATAATATAACATAACTTACATGAAAATAACACAAGCAAAAGTTCATAAAAATATTGTGTATATTGTTTCAGCTTTTCCAAAAAATTCTAGATGAAATTGACAAAAAAATTGACGATCTGAAAGAGAAGCTATACAATAGAATAAAAACAATGCCTATAAACGTTCAAGAACAAACAAAATACATTCGACTGTTGATCAGTTTGAACTGGGACGGCGACGCCGCGTGGACTGCCATCAACAGTCGGAAAGACTATCTTATGAGCTTGTTGAATAAGGTCAAAGATCATTTCAAGCAAAAGGAGGAACAGGAAACAAATGAGAAAGGTAATTTACTTAAAAATTGGTTATATATTTGCGATTTGTTTGAGAACTGTTTGTAGTGTTTATGCCAACTTGAATAAGCTGAATTAATTAAAGCTAGGTCCTATTTTCCAATTTGCACACTATACAAAACCCAACTAAGAATTTGCGTTTTTCATTCATTCATTCGAATAAACAATTAAATATTCATGGACATTTTCACACATCACACTCAAGTCCCAAACTAAGCTAAGCTTGTAATATGGGAACTAGATTGCTGATAGAACACTTATATATTATTTTTAAATACATACTAAAAAAATATTATACTGAAAAAATGAGGAGTAACAGGTTGGCGTGGTATGGACATGTTATGAGAAGAGAAGAATGTCATGTGACGAAAAGAGTGCTAGGTATGAATGTGGATGGATATAGAGGAAGAGGTAGGCCTAAGAAAAGATGGATGGATTGTGTGAAAAATGATATGGATGTGAAAGGAGTGAATACTGAGATGACGGATGATAGAGGAGAATGGAAGAAACGAACATGTTGTGCCGACCCCACCTAGTGGGATAAGGGCAGGAAGAAGAAGAAATACATACTAACATCCAGACAGAACAAATACATATGTTTATCACACAAACATTTGCTCTGGGTGGGTGGTATCAAACTTATCAGTCCACTATACCTATAACTATTTATATTTATTTTAGGAAAACGTAAATCAAAGGAGGCTAAAGAAACAGAGAGCGAGGGTTCCTGGAGCTTAGTGCGGAGCGCTTGGTGCGGCGCGGCGTGTGGGGCACTCTCCGCGGAACTGAGCGCGCTGTGGCCCCTCGCAAGACGGTACTTCGCGGGGGAGTTAGCGGGACAACCCGCCTTGCCAGAGAGACATACATTGCTAAAGGTGAAATTTTCATTCAATTCAAATTGTTTATTTATTCATATGGTTATGTGTCACGATTTGTGGTAGAGTTCTAAGAGGGTAGCTTTTTTAAACCGCTTTGAAATCAAAGGCCTTCGAATAATGTCTGAATTAATGAACCATTTATTTAATAAAACACACTTAGAACTATATTATGCAAAAGACTTATTAATGATGACCACCATCATATTTTAAAAACTAAACATGATTATCATTCTGTATTTTTAAGGAGATGATAATATCGGCGGTGGAGTTATTCTCCGGTCACATGCGATCTTGCCTGCTCGGCGGTAGCGGTGCAACGCCCGCCGATGCGTTGCGAACCCGACTGCTCACCAACTTACGACATCTGCGAGATGCTTACGAACATCTGATTAAACTGGATCTACCCTCACAGGTCAGGGTTATTTTATTTCTTCTAGTACCCATAACACAAGCTCTGCTTAGCTTGGGGCTAGATGATGTTGTGTGGATTGTCCAGCATTAATAATTTATTTCACATATTATTCAATTTTAATTTCAATTTTTTTTTATGGATAATTTACACATCACACTTTAGTCCCAAACTAACCAAAGACTGCTGATAGAATACTAATATATTTAGTTTTTTTTTTGTAAATTCATACATAGAATACATAGTAACACCCAGACACAGAACAAATATTTATGTTCATCACACAAACATTTGCTCTGTATACTTGCAAGGCTGTTTAGTATATATTCTTGGTATTTTCAGCCTCTCAGTATAGTCGAGAAGACGATATTCGATTACCGCGTGCACGGAATGACTATGTTTCTACAACGAGCGCTGAAACGTGTCAAAGGCTTGCAAGATAAGGAGACGTGGAAAATTGAAGAGTACTCTGATTATGGTGCTATCACTAACCTTGTAAGTATTCTCTCAAATCACTCATTTACTTTTTTATTAATAATTAATATAATATGTTTGTATTTTACATCATTTTTGCTACTTTTTCTCGAATGTTTTTCCGGAATCGAATCAGCTACTTGTGGGTTCCTCAAACAAGTTTAATTCACTTTAGTTTATCGGACTTCGACTACAGTCTACAGGTCGCTTACGTACATAAAAACATAGAGTAATAATAAACACCTATACCTACATTATGTACAGTGTGTATAATGTTAATGTTAGAATTGCAAATGAACACTTCTGTTTTGTTTGATTTACCAAATATCTAGTGACTAGGTTTTCATCTGTGCCTCTACCATGAGTTGTCACAGTAAAATCGCCTGACTTTACTACAGTAGTTACGTCAATATTAGTATGACGAATTTTAGTACCCAACTATCCGCCAGAGGCGCTGTATAAATCTTCATAAATTTTTTTAACTACAGACGCTAGCAAGTATAGTAAATATAGTATAGTAAAAACTTATGGTAGACCTACTGTTTTAACCATTATTTTGTTTGACAGCCCCATCTTCTAGAATCATACATGGTCGACGCGTTGTCTTCGATACACAAATGCGTGTTTAGTTCCGGCCGCCGGGAAAGTAAGCTGCTAACGGAAGGCGGCGAGCCGGCCGCCATACTCGCTAAGCACACGCAGCAGATTCTACTGGCTTACGTCGCTGTGTTGAAGGAATTAGCTCATCAAGATCTTGACCAGGTAAATGTGAATCATTAGCAGAATTTTTACACGTTACCGAGTAATATTTTGAATTTGAGACCACTCGCGAATCTCTACAAACTTTGTATTTCAGTTGACTTCATGAATAAGTTTTATTTTGATACACATTTATTTTGTTAGTTAAGTTTTAATAAACGATGGTTCTGGAGGATTTGGAGATAGCTTTCATAAGACCGCCCTTTGTACATCCCGGTTGCGTTTATTTAATTTTGTAGATAATATATTAAAGGTGTGCATTATAGTGTTTTTACTTTCTATCAATCTATCTAAAGCGCTCCTAACATCATTCTAGATATAGTACATATAGGTACAGGGATTACACTACCCTACATCACACTAAACTAGCAAACAAGCTCATGTAGCGTACTTCGTCTGTCATGTGTAATGTGCGCCGAAGCCCTTTTATTTTCTTGACAGGAGTTGAACAGTTCAAGCCTGTCAGTAGCGTTGGAACAGCGAGTGGAAGATATTGATGCGGGCAGTGACTGGCAGCGCCATCTACTTGTGTGCGGTGCAAACGCGCACTACACACGACGTGTCACTTTGTTTATACTAGCTGAGCGCATTGAGAGGTAACTCAATAAATAAATAATGCTGGACAATCCACACAACATCATCTAGCCCCAAGCTAAGCAGAGCTTGTGTTATGGGTACTAGACGATTGACATACTAAATACAATACATTACATAGATATTTTTTATTATACATATAAATACCCAGAACACCCGGAATAAATATTTGCAGATCGTACAAACATTTATCCCAAGGCGGGAATCGAACCCGCAACCTCCGCGTCGTAGGCGGACCGCACCTTCGCCCACCGCACCACATCGGTCGTCCGAACTTATTACTTGGCACAATCTGAGGATCTGAGTAGAACAGGGTCAGAGTCAGGGATATGAGTTTAAAAAAATGAAATTGATTAAGGGCTTGTCTAGTAGAATACGATCCAATATGTAAAATTTCAACATCATGGTTTTAAAAAAATGTATGTTTTTACAGTTTTGGTTTTCCAATACCAACTCAAGCCCTGCAAGCAACAAAAGAAGCGCTTAGTTCTCTCGAATCCAACATAGTTGAGATATATCTTGAGCACAAGGGTGACCCACTTGTGGGCACTATTGAGCCTAGTATGTACATGGGAAGGGTTAAAACTGACCCCGACGAAGTTATTGAAGATGCGAGGCCGTATGTCTACGAGATTATAAATAATCTGATCGCAGTGCATGCAGAGGTAAGCAGACTTATATTTGTTACACAATAATTGTACATACTAAAGAGCTTTTAAAGGTAAAATCTAAGAGAAGTTTCTTCATAACATTACAATGCTGTGTTTTAGAAACACACTTATTAGACTTCAATCGTGACGTGGAATATTTAGTTTCAAACTTCACAACTAGATGGTGTCTGTTCAGCTGGGTTTTAGTTGTTATAAACTGACAACAGCTCATCGAGGGAAAACTTCACATGCCTTCATTTGTTTTATATGTGTACCAATACAAACTCCTTTCGGTTTAAAAACTAAGAACCTCATAATAGCCTTCATTTGTTTTGGTGCGCCCGGGACCATGCAAACTCCTTTCGGTTTAAAAACTAAAAACTTCATAAGCCTTCATTTGTTTTGATGCGCCCGGAAGCATGCAAACTCCTTTCAGTTTTAAAACTAAAAATGTTATATTCTAGGTGGACAGTGTGTGCGGACCTACATCGGCTCGTTACGTGCGAGATATTTGCGAGACTGTTTGCGAAGAATTAGCACGTTTAGCTGAAACCTCGAGCACTAATACGCGAGCTTCGGCTTTCCAAGCGCGACTTGAGTATACGTTGCTACGACTTGCCTGCGCTGATCATCTTACTAGGAAGGCAGAGTGAGTATATTGTATTTAAAACCTAGTTTCAACTGCGCCTAATGATTAAATTACTTTTTATTGTATTCAAAAAATAAAATTATATTTAAACAAAGTAGTTTTTCTGAAAGGCAGTAATGGCCAAGGCCGAAACCACTAGAGTTAGAGAAAGATCTATAAGAAAACAACTGCATACTTAGTTTTTTTGGTTTACGGTTTTTTTACGAAAGCAATATAAAAAAATTACACCCTGTGTTATTGATCGATTTGTTGCTGATAAGAATATTTGTGAAGAAATGCATTAAAAATTAAATACGTTATTTTTTCTTTTGTAGCAACTATTTATCGGAAGCGATGGCTGGCATACCTCCACTGGAAACCGAAGAAGATAGAAAGTAAGTACAATTTATTTATTTTGTTGTACAATCAAAAATATTTTATAACTAAATGAACACATAGATGGGAAGACCTTTCTCATAGATTTTTTTTTATTGTTTTAGGCGAATGGACAGTATTATTATCGGTTTCAAAAAAAGGATGGAGCTACAACTATTATGTCTCAATTGTAATATGGAGACTGTTTAATCTAATAATATCTAAAAACATAGTAATTAAGCTTTAATAAAATTATTTATTGTTGTAAACGTTACATTTAAGATTAAAAAATGTTAAAATATTTGTATATTTGGTAATATCAAATGAAATATAACTTTTTTGAATATAATGGTTATTCAGTCATTGCTTTCTTCATAGCCTTGTAGTTCTGAAAAAAATGTGTTATTTATTATATACCTAAGTATGTAGGCAATTTTCAAACTCGGCAACTTTCGTAAGCTTGTAGAGAGAGTCAAAGAACAGAGATCTAATAATTATATTTTTACAAAAATGAACAAAACCATCCATCGTATTAAAGAAGTAGGTAATAATACATTTTAAAGATTACTCAAAACGTACTTGTCAGATCTCAAGAATCACCAAAATCGGTTCATAATTAACGGAGTACTTAGTCGCGAATACATACAAAAAAATTTAATAGATATAGTTTTAGATACCTGAGCGGCCAATTTGTGCAATACAAGCGTCATTGAAGGTCCGGTCTCAGACACCATTCTTCTAAAGTAGCCCTTCTTATTTTGTAGCAAAATATGTGGGTGGTCGTATTCCATTAAACGACCCGCGTCGAGGACCAATATCTGTAATGTTATTGTCCAAGCTTAAATGCCTAAAAAGCTAGCAAAAATAACTGTTAAAAGTGGTGAACCGTGATCATCAAAAACCTTACTATCAAACAACCTAACAAAAAAATATACAGTCGTTTTGAAAACTTTCTTTTTTGTAGGTTGAAAATTAAGAATTCACCATTAAATCAATGCTTATTAAATCATATAATATGTTTATTAAATCATATCATACTTAATTAAACATATTATATTACACATATTCAAATCGTCTATTCCCAAACTATAGAGCGACCAATCTCGCGGTTTTTGTCACTGACTATCTATAACCACTAGCGGAGGATTTTTAACTTACTTTATCAGAATCAATGACAGTATTCAATCTATGCGCTATCGTGAGCACAGTGCATTCCTTGAAGTGCTCTCTAATAGCGGTCTGGATCAGAGAGTCTGTCTGTGCGTCCACATTAGCGGTGGCTTCGTCCAGTACTAATATGCGGTCGTTGTGGACTATAGCTCGAGCTAGGCAGACGAGCTGACGTTCTCCCACGCTAAAGTTTGATCCACTTTCGGATACTTGCTTGTAGAGTGCACCTAGGTATAAATAATTCTTTAATGATCTTATAGATCTCTAGATTCTTTGGATAATCTCTTATCAAACTTTTATCTGCTAGTAATAAGTTTAGCTACACGCCGCCAAAGACAGAAGTGGTTGGCGTGACATCGTCCTGAAAAAGATTCTGCAGGGGAATCACGACCCTCAGCCATGAGGAGTGCGACGCGAGGAGGAATAAGTTTAGCAGATAAAATATTCTCAATTGTTTAGTAACTAAACAAATAAGAATGATAAGAGCAAATGAAAACTGTTGGCTTATATATTTATTTGGTAATCTAAGATGCACAGTTTATTTATAGTTAATTTTATCTATTTTATTCTGTACATTAACCAAGTATTACCCAAACTAGGTGTGAGAGTGTGAGAAACATAATCTATACTAATATTATAAAGAGGTAAAGTTTGTATATTTGTTCAATTGTAAGGGGTAATCTCGGGATCTACTGAACCGATTTTAAAAATTCTTTCACCAATAGAAAGCCACATTATTGCTGAGTGTCATAGGATATATTATATTTTCAAAAAAAATAGGGATACTTACTAAAACTTCAATTATGCCCAACGAAGTGGGCACGGGTCAGCTAGTAACTAATAAAATAAGGTTACAAAACCATTCCCTCCGTGGTAGATTAAACTGAGTTACGGCAGGGTATTAGAATCTACATTTTTCGCGACTTGCACAGAAAACTTAAAAGCTATTTGAAGAATAATAATGGGTTCATAAAATATAGTTTACCAATTCCCTCATCTTCAGTCAGCAGTTCCACATTTTGCAACGCTCTCAGCAATAGCTCGTCAGGGTAGTTGTCAAAGGGATCCAAATTCTTGCGCATTGATCCGCTGAATAAAACTGGCTCCTACAAATTACTCCCAGACAATAAATGTAGTGTTATGAAATCAAAATCTAGTTACAAACCGTGCGACTTTACTGCGGACTCTGTGACGTCATCGTGCGACGAGGACGAGGGCAAGCGGGCGAGCGAGCGGGGACGCATTCCAGCGAGGTACGCAGATAAGTCGCACGTGTTGTATAGTAATAAATATACGAACTTGTGGTATGATAGATATCTTCTCTCTCAAGTCATGTAGCCCGATAGTAGACACGTCAACTCCATCAATAGCGATCGTGCCCTCCAAATACGCCAATCGAAATAGCGCTTGTATGATTGATGATTTACCCGCTCCTGTTCTGCCCACGATTCCTATCTACAAAACATATTATTAATCCTCCATCTAGTGGTGAAATATAGAAATAAATAAATTTTAGCTTTTACCTTTTCTTTAGGTAATACTTCGAGTTGCAATTTGTGCAAAACGTAGTTTCCATCCGTAGTGTATTTCAAGCTTAGATCGTCGAAATGTATAAAGCCTTCGGAAGGCCAATCGGTTGGCGGCTTTTTGTCTGCACTCTAAAAAAAAAACCAATTCAAAAGAATCTACAAAAGATACTCATATAAATATTTTATCAGTAATCTAGAACAAGTTTGCTAAGTTTGAGACTTAGAGCGAGATGTGTGAAATGTCCATCAATATTTTTTTCTATCTTTGTCTAGTGTGGCTTTAGTCTTGATGAATAAAATGAGTAAATCCAAATAATAAACTATGAAAAAAACTACATCTTACAAATCATCTTACACTTCTCAAAGCAGCTTCTTGAGGTAGCTTGGTATACTCAATGACTCTCTCCACACTGGTCATTTGGTTCTCCATTTCTGCTGACTGACGCATACCCCATTGGAATATACCAGTTAAGGATATCGACTGCGTTATCGCGAGTCCTACATTACTGCCTTCAATATCTGGAAAATGGTAAGTCAATTTTCATAATTTTGGCAGAAGCTGCGTTTCTGAAAATATTGAGCCTTTTCTAACGATGTGGCGCGGTGGGCGAAGGTCCGGTTGCGGGTTCGATTCCCGCTTTGGAATAAATGTTTGTACGATCTGCAAATATTTATTCCGGGTGTTCTGGTATTTTATATGTATAATAAAATATCTATGTTGTATTAAGTATATCAGTCTTCTAGTACCCATAACACAAGCTCTGCTTAGCTTGGGGCTAGATGATGTTGTGGATTGTCCAGCATTATTTATTTATTTTATTTCTATTCACCAACTTCGCGATCTTCTTATTATTATCTTATTATTTTCTAATATCTTTACAACCCTAATCACTCTAACCATTGTCTATCCATGTAGGTAATATCAACGATAACAAAAAAAATAAGCTGACTTCAGATTTCCGTAACCGTTAGAGGAATGCTCACCAGCTTTCATCAAACAGCTGAATGTGACGCATATAATGAACAGCAGACAGATAACATCCAGGAAGTACCCGAAGGCTCGGCTGCAGGTGATGAAGAGGTACCACGCAGCGCTGTGCAGGTCCTGATGCCGGTCGAACTCCGCGCCGAGGAGAGCTTCAGCGCCGAACGAACGGACAGTCGCGAGGCCGAGGACTGTCGCGTTTAGATGACCAAATACTGGGCTGCGAGCTGGATAATATGTGAGTATTCTTGTATTTTTTATTTCCAGTACCTCTACCATGAATTGTCAGTGTTGTCACAGTAAAATCGCCTGACTTTACTACAGTAGTTACGTCCATATTAGTATGACGAATTTTAGTACGCAACTATCGGCTAGAGGCGCTGTACAAATCTTCATACTTTTTTTAACTACAGACGCTAGCGAGTATAGTATATATGGTATAGTAAAAACTCATGGTAGAGCTACAGGAGTAGCTTATAGTTTTATGTGTAAACAACTGTCTGTCAACTTAAAAAATAATAAAAGCCTAGTGCGAGTCGGGCTCGTGCACGAAGGCTACCATAAAATCACGCTTTAGTATGAGAGCCCCCTCAAATATTTATTTTATTCATTATTTTAGTATTCGTTGTTGTATCGTCTGTTAACTATCACTATAGGTTAATGAGATAATACTTATTGTAATAGTTAAAGTTGAGTTTACGAGATACAGCCTGTAGACAGACGGACAGGAGTAATATAGGGTTATATTTTACGCTTTGGGTATGGAACCCTGAATGATGGGTATTTTTGGCTATAGAGATTCATTAATTAGTTTGGCAAGTGAAACGTGATATTTTTCATTAATTTAAAGAATGTCACGTGTGCTTTGGCAGTCACGAGCGAAATATTTCTCTTATCAGTACAGAGCCAACGAATCATGAACGACAAAAGTGAATTTAAATAAAAATAGATGAAATTACTTACTGATTCCTTCCAACCGCTTCACAGCACCAGTTGTACGAATATAAATAACGCGAAAAATGTAGAATATTATAAGTGCTGCGACCGTTGGTATAAGCAATGTTATATCAGTCATTAAAATCACCACGATCACTCCTACGAGGTTTAGCAATATCTGAAAATATAGGTAAAAATAAATATAAATATAACCTTGATCTTTTTAAAGCTAATGTAAATCTAAGGCAGGCAGAAAATGCTTATAGCATTAAGCCCACCTTTTGTACATTAGTGATATTTGTGCAATAAAGTGTTAAATAAATAAATAAATAAATAGGTGTCTTCTAGACCATCCTGCTCCATCGTCGGCTTCAACGGCGCTTTTCATCAGGCGAAATCAGCCAAAGGATGGTCTATAATTATAAAAAAAAAAAGTCATAATGGACATAACACATATCGCGCTCTAGTCCCAAACTAAGAAAAGCTTGTACTATGGAAACTAGATTGGTGATAGAATACTTATATTTTTTTTAAACAGATACATAACCCAGACCAGAACAAATATTTATATTCATCACATAAACATTTGCTTTTGGTGGGGATCGAACCCGCGACCCATAGCATGCAAGGCACAGCTACAACCACATGAGCTGTGACGCCTGTCAATGTAATATAAATTAACTTAAACTATATATTGCTCATAGGTACATCTAGTGTTATTCTTTTTAGCAACTACTTAGGTACACAACCAACATGAGGTTATCTAGAATAAATTAGTCAAAGCACACGTTTCTGAATGAAAATAACTAGATATTACAAAATAATAGATCTATTGCTCAACATGTATAATGCAATGTTAACCTGGAAGCAATCTATCATGGCTTGTGGAAGCAACTCGTCCACTGCTCCCATATCTTTACTAAATCGATTCAGAATACGACCAGAGGGATTTGCATGGTAAAAACTCATTGGTGACCTAGAAATGTACTCAAACATTTTGTCGTGCAATCTGTAAAAAACATTATTGTAATGTTATTATGGCAGAAACTTGACTACCTATATTGTTGCGTTATCTGCATTGTAGTCCAGTGATCAGATTTCATATTTTTTAACGATTTTATAACGTTCAGCAAATGCAAGTGCTCATGCTAGTTTAAAAAACTGCATAGATAGTCAAACAGCGTAAAGATACTGACTTGATAGAAGACTTCATACACAGAGAGAAAAACGTAAAAGCTCTTATCAGAGCTACAACAATGGTTGCTATTGTAATCAAGCCGAAAACGAGCACAAATCCATTCCGATCCATCCCTAATTCCGACCATAGGACGTTGTCCATCGTTGCATCCCCGGTCATAGAATCTTCGGCGGAACTCCTGAAAAAGATCTTATAAATTGACTGGCGTCACAGCTCAGATGGTAGTAGCTCTGCCTTCCATGCTGTGGGTCGTGGGCTCGATCAAGAGCAAATGCTTGTGTGATAAACATAAATATTTGCTCCGTGTCTAGGTATCTATATATTCTATGTATGTATTTACAAACAAATAATATATAAGTATTCTCTCAGCAATCTTATTCCCATAGTTCAAGCTTAGCTTTATTTAAATTCAAGGGAATATGAAATCAAATTATAACAAAACAAAAGAAAGTCATACCATCGGCTGATCCAATAATCACAAGCGCTTGCAAAGAACTGTGCTAGAATGAACAAAAAGCACACGAGTGCTACAAAGGGACACGCAGCAGCAGTAACAAAGTATTCCTTGTAAACGGACCCGCGCACACGTCCTATCGTTTGAGACTCCGCCACTGGTTTTTGATCCTGAAAACACAGATTATAAATCGAATAAGCTCCGAAAATAAAAGACAAATTAAGTAATGACCAACAAAAGTGGTAGGCCGAAATAGATGAAGATAAATGATAAAATATCAATCGATCACTTACAGCCACGCTAACATCAAAAACTAAAGACAGATGACGCCTCTGCAAGCTGACAGTACTCTGCTGGATCATCGACGTACTCTGCAAACTGGAAAATGCATCGTCCTCGTGCACTTCTCGGACCTTTTCCTTCATCAATTGGATTATTTTCAGCTCGTTTTCCTTCAAAGAGAAACCCAAAACTTAATTAACTAACTTATTTACTTACTAACTTAAAAGCTTCATTAAATATAAACTTGAAGACAGTTTTAATACGTCAAGGTCTTCAAAAGCCCCTGCAGCAAGTATTTTTCCTTTATCCATAATGACAACGTGATCGACGAACTTGATGAACTGAATTTGATGTGTTACTAAAATCACAGATTTGTTACCCAAGAATCTGTAAAATTAAACCACACTTTATCACAGATTATTTAAAGAGGAAAGTAAATAGATGTTTAGTATTTTTCTTACCTCTTGATGCATCTCTCAAATATGTGTTTAGCCACCTGCGTATCTACTGCTGATAACGGATCATCAAGCAAATAAATATCAGCCTGCAATAAAAAGTTAGGATGACTATACAAAGCAAAGTGTTACATGATTAAGATGTTTCATATAGTGAAAACATGTAACGAACGAAGAAGCTATGTATGGTTTGATGCACCAAAAAGGTTGACGTTCAACGTTAATTTAAAAAGTTAAAGTACCTCTTTATAAACTGCTCTTGCTAAGTTTATACGTGCTCTTTGGCCTCCGCTAAGCGAGACTCCTCGCTCTCCTACTATAGTTTTGTCACCGTGTGGAAACAAAGAAATATCCCGTTCAAGAGCGCAAACCTTACAAACTTCCATGTAACGCGACTTATGAAATGGCTGCCCAAATAATATATTTTGACGCACAGAACCTTTAAGAAAAGATGATGTTTAATGTAGGGAATATATAAAAGCGGAAAGAAGTAGTAAGGATTGGTCTTAGAAGTTCTAATTACCAACAAATAACCAGGGATCCTGACTGGCGTAGCTGACTTCACCATTAACGATCATACTTCCACTGGAGCATGGCAACTCACTCAGCACCATATGAAGCAAAGTTGATTTTCCTGATCCAACAGCTCCAATTATACAAGTCAAAGAACCGTTGTATATCTACATGAAATGTTTTTTATAGATCAATTTATACATTAAGTTTGATTCAGTTCAACCAAAGCGGACTAACGTCTAAATTGAGATCCTGAACATCGTCTTTTCCTGAAGATTTGATCCATCTGCTGCTAGCATTTTCAAACTTTATAACTGTCTCCTCCTTGTTGATTTCTGTAAAATGACTTCTGATTAGAAGGCATTTCACGTTAGTTTCTTTTGATTTTTTTTTTTTTTAATTAATTTGCTGATAAAACCATTGCGGGTTTTATATTTAAACCACAGCTGTTACAATATTTTCCCAGTCGCAATAGACCAAGTAAGTTAATCGGAAACCTTGATTAGTTTTGTCTTGTTGCTTCACTTGCGAGGTACTGGCCCCGCTGCTGGTTTGAGGTCGATTTCTACCACGAGGTGAACTCCTTATGGGTTCTTCTGGAAATAAATTAAACATTAAAACATTATTTAGTAGATTTGTATCCAGATTTCGTTGTATAACGATAAGTCTTATCTAATATACCTAAAATAGTGACACGTTTTTTTGGGGTGTCATCTACAATTTCAAAACTTTCTGGTTTTCGCCTCTCAGGCAGCTGACACTCCTCACTCAATAGATAGTCCCGTATTCTCTGTACTGCTACATTCATTTCCGCTATCTGAAAGATATGTGGCTTTAGCATACGAGGTTTGCAAATAGGTTCTATTGATTAAAACGTGCCGACTGACATTAAGTGATAATTCATAAACATACTTGTCCGACAGCTTGAGGGAAGTACAAAGTCATGGTTTGCTTGCTAATGTTGTAGTAGCAGGTGAGAAAGAACACATTCTCAACGGTTATCCTATTGACGTATGTCACGTAAAGCAGCACGGTGATGAAGATTCCAAACCGCGATGTGAACATTATAAACGACATAATCACTCCTCGGATATATGACGTCATTTTGATGAAGTAGATCTCGTGACTGGAACACATTGCACATGTGATGCTGTTTAAATTTAGTTATTTTATTTACGAGTAATTTTAGTGCGTTATTTTCTTTACCGTCGG
Source organism: Ecliptopera silaceata (assembly GCA_932527185.1). Lineage (NCBI taxonomy): Eukaryota > Metazoa > Arthropoda > Insecta > Lepidoptera > Geometridae > Ecliptopera > Ecliptopera silaceata. Next base: position 3,774,337 of record OW052193.1, on the reverse strand, counting down.
ACAGTATCGATAATAACTCTAAACGGTTGTTCCCATGTATACATTTTGATAACTTCCATCCCCATTATGATTTCTTTCATCAGTTTTACCCTTTCGTCAGATTTTAACGCTGTACTTTTCCTGTAGTATGCCGTCCGTGTTCCAAGAAAAACTAAAAATTTGAAAATAGGTTGTATAAAAGACTCCTTCCTTGTAGCCACCGACTACTACCTAAAGACAAATCTTACTTTGGAATGGAACAACAGAAATAATAACAATAGATCCGTACACCGCAGACATTCCCATTTCTCTGTACAAATAAATGGTCATCAACTGTAAAACAAATATTGAATTGAATATATCATCCTTGATTTATACCTATGCCTTTATATTTATAGAATACCACCATACAAACCATGGTTAATACAAACCATAGTTTCAAGAGGCCCAATCCATAAGTAATGTGCAAAGATCGGGCCTGTATCAAATCGATTCACGTCATTGGCCATAAGATTGACAACGAGACCTGCACTGCTCTCAGACATGTCTTGGAGGCTGACTTTTAAAGCCTGCAACAAAAAACAGATCATACAAATTCTAAGGCATATTCAAATAAAGTAAATAACATAAACCAAATACCTTTCTGTAAATAAGACTGCATACGCCAACTCTCATTTTCATACCCAAGTGCATAACTCCCATCATAAACGGATGCTGTACCATAACATTAGCGGTGCTGCAGAAAATTATTCCAAAAGCGAAGAACACAGCCTCACCCCAAGACACACTTCCCTTGGCATCGTAGTAGTTAAACAATCGGGAGACGTAAGTGTGTTGAGACCTGAAGAGTTAGTTATTTATTTAACGAAGAAGAAAAAAAGCAAGAAAAAGTCATAGCTTAGTTGCGAAACTTACGAAGTGCTGTTCAATTCTTGAATAGGGCTGTAATAACGCAGAAGTAGACCTAGAAAAAGCGGTTGTTGAAGCCTGAAAACGTTAAAGGTGATATCGATCGAATTTTTGGAAATGCATTTACATAAGTCAAATTATTTGATAATAATAATTACACAAGTTAATTCTAATATAATAAAATAAATAAAAAATCATATCCTTACCTACAAAACCTCAGGCATACCATAGGATAAAGTGCTTCCACTTACCGAATAATAAACTCCATAGCTGCAAGAATCAACCCATATAACACGAATTCGGGACCAAAAACCTTGAACAACACGCGCCACAAGCTAGGCTTTCGATCGGATCCTTCTTCTCGGGTGTCATCCACTTCGCGATCCCAAGTCTTTTGAACCGCATCACCTTAAAAATTAACTATACTTATTACAAGTCTTAGTGTGATGACAGATTTATTTATTTATTTATTTATTTATTAAAATAGGACATTCAACGAAGAAACACTAATTGAAACAAATCTTATGCCTAAGGTCTTAAATCTACGTGTTAATTCAATTATAGAATGCCACAGCATGCACAAATATAAAAACTCAACTAGACTACGTAAGCTAAAGTAATATAAAAAGTTAAAAAATAATAATAATTGTAGACTTCTAATAAAATAAGAATAACATACTTGAAAAATATAGACTATTAAAAACTTAAATTTTAACTTATTTTTAAATGAAAGATGAGATCAATATACTTATACATATAATAAAACAGGTAGGTACCTACACTAAATCCATTTATCAAACAATACTATTTATAGAATTAGAATAAAATATAATAAACTTTCAGTTTGAACTTAAGGTTAAAGATGAGGCTATTATCATTATATTTACCTTAATTTAATATACAATTTTATTCTTCTTTCCGAAATGTACCATCGACAAAAAATAATTATACATATTTATTTACATGAAGCACTTATAATAATAATAGTAACAAAATAGAATTTAAGAAAAAAAAAATGGGTTAATACTATTGTTTAATGATATAAGTATATACAATTTTTAACACAACAATATGTTTTGTTTAAGAATGCGGTTGAATTTATGAAGTGGATCACATATATCGAGCGCACTGTTTTTAGAAATATGGTTGTATTGACTGCAGAGCCTAGAGATAACTGAATGTTTACCAAGATTAGTTTTAGAAAAGGGCACATTGAAAAAGTTATACGCTTTTATTCTGGGTAATCTGGAGGGTATATTAATATTAAGGTTGTTAATTAGTTCAGAGCAGTCTATATTCCCATTAAATAGTTTATTAAGAAACTTAAGCCCGAGTGTCTTCCTACGACAGGATAGTGTATTTATTTTATAGTGCCTGAGTCTTTTATTGTAACTTCCAAATCGCTTTGCTAACCTATCACCATACGAAAGATGGTACAGGAACCTTCGCTGGACACTTTCTAATCGCTTTTTATAAACATCGTACTGAGGATCCCAAACGATGCAACAATATTCTAAGATTGGGCGGACTAGGGCTTCGTATAGTTTAATTTTAGTTGTAGGTAATTTAAAATCTCTACTGTTGCGTAAAACAAAACCCAATATTTTGAAACTTTTAGCTACTGTTTTTAGAATGTGAATATCAAATTTAAGTTCAGAGTCCAAAGTAACACCTAGATCTTTTATTTCTTTAACATATTTTAGTGGTTGTCCGTTTAAACAGTATATGTTTTGTTCTTTGTTTTTATTACGAGTAAATTGTATGTTAAAACATTTTGAGACATTAAGATCCATTTTGTTAATTTTGCACCATTCTGATAATCTATTTAGGTCCTCTTGTAGTAGCACTGTATCCAATGCACTCTTGATTGGTCTCATCAGTTTTAGATCGTCAGCAAATAGGTAAAATTTAGAGTTTTGAAAACATTCTGCGATGTCGTTTATATAAATATTGAACAGGATAGGGCCCAAATGAGAACCCTGAGGAACTCCTGAGGATGCAATAAATATATTTGAGTTAAAACCATTAATTGATACTGTCGAGGGCCTGTTTGTTAAGTAAGAGGAAAACCATTTTAATAAAGAGCCTGATATTCCTAGCTGTGATAATTTACCTAGTAACAATGTGTGGTCCACTTTATCAAACGCTTTACTGAAATCGGTGTATATTGCATCTACAGGGATACGCTTATCCATGAATTCAGTCAGAGTTTTTGTAAAACACGAGAGATTTGTCACAGTTGAACGAGATTTAATGAACCCGTGTTGTGAATCTATTAACTGTTGCTTGAAATGCCATGTTAAGTAGCCAACAATAATTTTTTCGAAGATTTTACCCAATGTAGTCAAAATAGATATGGGCCTGTAGTTCGTTATTTGTTTTTTATCGCCTGATTTATAGATAGGAATGATGAGTGATTCTTTCCATGTATCGGGAAATATTCCATCGACAATTGACTTATCAAATATTATCCTAAGCGGTTTCACTAAAGTTTTTGAACAGTTTTTGATAAAAATAGGAGGTATACCATCTTTGCCTGCTCCTTTAGTTGTATCTAGAGATTTTAATGAATTAAAAATGATTTTAGAACTAATCGTTGGTAGACTTAAGTATGCTGATAATGTATTTTTTGAATCACTAATATCTTGGAATGTATCTGTTATTGTGGCTGGTATATTATTATATGACTGTACGAAATGTTGTGCAAATGAATTGCACATGTCATCTCCCTTTTCAACAATTTTATTTTCATAGATCATTTGGGCAGGATATGTACTGCAACCTTTTCTTTTACTTTTGATAAATGACCAAAATAATTTTGGGTTAGAGGTAACATTTTTTTCTATAATGGCTAAGTAATTTTTGTGGCATGTTTTCTGCAAAATAATGCAGTCGTCTCGCAATTCTTCAAATCTAACAAGGTCGAGCGGGTTTTTGTACTTTTTATACATTATATGGTGCTTACATTTTTCCTTAAACATCCGTATGAGTTCGCGTGAGTACCATATTGGATATTGAGTGCTAGAACTTTTCTTTATTGGGATGTGGCAACTTATAATACCTCGTATGTCATTGTAGAAGATGTCAATCATTTGGTTAACAGTATCGCAATTTTTGAATTTTTCATTCCATTCGATTAAGTCAATTTTTTTATTTATGGCGTCGTAGTCTGCTTTGAAAAAGTTAGGTCGATCTTTGAGATTAGGTTTCAACAAATTGTCATTTGCATGTACAGATACGTAAAAGTCGAAAGCCGGGTGATAATTGTCTTCTGGAATAAGGCTTACATCACATTTTTTAACATTTGTTACGGTTTTGTTGCTAAGTATTAAGTCGAGGGTTCTGTTCATATTATTTTTAATTGTATTGTATTGATCGAGATCATAGACTGCTTTAAACTCTAAAAAATGGGAATTTATGTCACTGTTATTGCATTCCGGTTTTGTTTGTGAAGATTTCTCTTCTTCTAACCAATTTATAGTTTGCAAATTAAAGTCGCCTAGTAACAAATAGTGATCATTCTTGTCCATAGTCTTTTGGGCGTTGCTAGTAAATAATTCTAGGTAATCAATTTTTAGAGGAGATGGTAAGTAAACAGCACATATATATAATTTTTCAATTCTGTTTCCCACTTTACAATCTATGCTTATCCATAAGTCTTCGCAGATACTTTCATTTTCAGGTAGCCGACTTGATGACAGTTGTTTCGAGACAGCAATCATAACACCTCCTCCATCCTTTCTTTTGTTGAACATACTAGTTTCTCGGTCGCGTCTATACACAATGTATCTGTCATCAAAGAGTTCTGAGTCGTAAACAGTATCGTTAAGCCAAGTTTCTGTGATCACAATGTGATCAAAAAAAGATGGTGCAAATCGTTGATAGAATTATGGCCGAGGACTGGCAAGAGAAACGTCGGGCGCCCAACGGCTCGTTGGGCTGCAAATATTGAAAATGACATGGGCCGTAGATGGATGAAAATGGCCCAGAACCGCATGGAATGGAAAGAGCAGAGAGAGGCCCAGCAGCGGGTCATGTCAGGCTGTGGATGATGATGATTACTAGTCTTATCAGATAAATACACGCTATCAGATCACTGTATTTTCGCTCACCAAGGACATCAGAACGATGTTCGGGCAATGGTGCATAGAGATCGTTATCTTTTATATCACGGCTGTATCCAAGCTTAAATGTTTCCAGTGTCCATCTGAAATTGGATTATTAACGATTATATTGTTATTGAATACTTCAATCGCCAGTTAGAGCTGAACCCTCTGGGTTTCGAATTCGTTGAATAAAGTTGTACCCAAAAGTAAGAATAGACAGTATATTTGCTTTAAAGCGCGGATTCATCAGCCTCGTCTGTTTGGGCCCTGTATCCATCGTTAAGCTGTACAAATATTTCTTTGACCCTAAGAAACTAAAATCATTTGATTGTTATCTTGATGTCTTATCGAATCCAGTTGGTCTTGATCATGTTTTAGGAGTATGTACATATACATTTGGGAGTAGTCAAGACGCGAAGTTCGTTTATAGATAAGTTTCATTGATCTGTAGGTTTTGATCTGTTAAAGGTTTTTCAAAGATACGTACAGCATGATTATTTTTATGCACTACGTGCAAAACGTGTGTAGATACTATCTGAGTTTGATGGGTCATACTATTTGAATTCACAACTATCATACTTTTGTCAATGAAATATTAATTAATATACTGTATGTATAAACTGATAGAACCGCGATGTATTTTTTAACAAAACAACCTTTAATTGCTACGTGACTGCTCACCTTTATTCGAATTGATAGGCCCACCATATGATAGACTTCATTTTACGAAACGGTTTACGTTTTCCAGGAATACACGCACATCAGTACCAGCAGGTGTGGCAATGTAGAAATCTATATAAATGCTAACAAGAAGTGTGTAATATTAAAGTAAATAAACATGACGGCTATCGTGTACAGTGGTGCTTTGGTGCTGGTGTCGATTTTTGCGGTTGGTATCAAATCTAAATGACAAAATTAATTGATACGAAATTCAGGGGAGAGAAACAGAGATCTCAATATACTTTTTGAATCGTTTGCTATCGTTATAAACCTACAGCACAGTAATGATTTAATGTACTTATGTATGTATATTTATAGGTAACACAAGCTTATTTCCCGGCGCGGCAACCAGGTTACTATGGCAGTCCGTGGTCCGCGTACGACACATCATGCCGTGACAGCATCGAGGACCTCAAAGCGCTGATGGAAGTCACTCAAACCATGAAGCAAGATGACAAAAACTACATGTGTCCTACGTGTGCCAATACATTCAGCGAGGAGATCATTATGAAGCTCATTAACGCGCTCATTTTTACCGCGACACATAACTGTGGTTATAACAATGGAGGTGGGAGTTACTATCCCGGAGGAAATTATCCTGGAGGGGGTAACACAGGCGTAGTGAATCCAGGGGGTACAGGCCAAGGTTCAGGTTCAGGAACTTCGGTTCAAAATAATGGCGGACTTATAAATGTAGGCGTTCTCGATGGCACAGATACATTAGGCTTAAGCCTAGGCGGAACAAAACTGGTAGGTGTCGATGTAGGACAACAAGGTAGCGGTAGTTCTTCAACTGGAAGCAGCGGTGGTGATGGACTCGTCCAGTTGGATGTGTTGGATAATGGCAGTCTTGCAAATGTCGGTCTTGCAGGTACTTCACTCGTTAATGTTGGTTTGGGTAATGACGGCCCAGGTGTACCAACAACTGCCCCTGGCGCCAGTTCTCCTGTTAGTACACTACCCGTAAATTCTGGTGCCATTGACAATGCCTTAGGGGGAGTTACAAATCCAATGAATGCTGGGGATGTCAACCAAGTCAACCAACAAGCTGTTAGTGTGACTAAAGTTGTTAACTAAATTTAAAATTAATAAAAATAATGTCTGTGTAAATGTAAACAAAACAAAACAAATGTAAGACATTATTTATATTAAATTTTAAATACTTCTGAGTACCTACTGTCTCAATAGTTTAGTAGCAACACATTTTGTCGACTGTAAGGAATAAATAGGTAGGAACTTATAAATGAGTGGAGGTTTGATGAAGATTTATTGTACCCCAATGATTATTATTATGAAGGAAAACTTTAATACTGAGATAGGTACATACATACATACTACTTATTTTTTTCTTTCTACTATGCCAAGGGGTCTTGACTCCTGTTCACTCCTCTATGAGAGATAAGTAAACTTTGTAGTACATATACCATTATATTATGTAGTATCTATCAACAATTGTTATTCACGACTACTTGCTTTCTTCTCTATCCGGAAAATGATAAATTTCCAAAAATATTTGTGCAATAAATTTTTAAATCAAGAACATCTACCTAATAAATGTATGTAAACATCACTCAGAATATTTTTTTTACTATCATGTTTCAGATAAGTAAATAAACTGCCCATCAGTTTATTACTTAGGTTTCGTTACGTTTAAACGTAGGAATGGTAGAGACCTTTCGTTTTACGAATTAGTAAGGGCACTCTCAAAGGGTTGAGTGAGTTACTTGACCTTTGTGCGGTCATTAACCTAATCATTGATTAAACAACTTTTATAATCTGTTGATAATAAAAAAATACTCATCATACAGATAAGCAATAACGCGTGGACTCTGAAGCATGGTCAGTTAGAGTTCCATATTCAGAGATTGGGGACGCAGTGAAATAGTTTCAACCTTGTTTTGAACAAAAAAAGGCCAGCTAAGTAGCATAAAAACCTAGTCCTTGGAGCTCCAGAATCAGAGAATACTTCCATGATCTTTACCTTCAGCACAGATAATATTTATTCCATGCCATCCATGCTTCTAGATGTCAAGTACAGGTATATAATAATGTCAGTGTCATAAAAATGATCGTTGCGTGCTTTTTGTTTTGACATTATTTTGAAAACAAACATTGATTTCGTTACAATACGATACAGTCATTTTTGTTTTATGTCTTTTGTTATAATTTGGCTTGTTAATTTATTTTATATTAGTACCTCTGCAATTATCCTTTTTTACTAAGCACGACACCGCACAAAATGTCACAATGACTACCGAAATTGACGCTTTGAAAACAAGTGAATTTATACGTCGCCGAAAGCTGAGACTTCAACAGGTTTGGCCTTTTATGTTATATTCGTGCTGTATGAATATTATCAGTAAAAAATTATCAAGTGTTCAAATACAAACGGTACTACAGCTATTGAGTTTTTAGGTGAGAGAACAGTCAAAAGATATTGCAAAAAAGATAAGGCAGCGCGCCAAAGTGGAGAAGTTGAGGCAGGTCGTTGAACTTGACGCGAACAAACAGAAGGAATACTTCCTTCGTCAGGAGCAGTTGGTGAAGCAACTTGAAGAGTTTTATGCTAAAGGAATTGAAAATATTGGTGTAAGCCATCAAAATGCCTCTGATGTAAAACTACAAGGTAAAATTTAATCTTATAACATTAGAAAGGACTATTTTACTCATAACTACATGAAAATTAGCTGTATAATTTATGGAAAATTGTTATTATACAATTTTACAGAGCATCAAACTCAAAAAGTAGATGCATCTAAACAAAGAGGCAAAGAAGCAGCAGCTGAACTGCGCCGGAAAAGACAAGAAAAACTTGACGAACAGAAAAAACTTCTAGACCGAAAATTGCAAGCTAGGTTTGATTCTTGTCACATTCACATTTTAGTAATGAAGAAAAAATTTGCTACTCATTAACAAATTATTTTGCTTTTTTATTCAGGGAAGCTGCTAATGAAGTGAGCAGAGAAAAGTCTGCAACTGTTTTCAATAAACTTCTGACAAAGACTTCTAACAAAGATCCTGAGGTCCAGAGTAAAGATGTTCCCGAATCAAACAAAGAAGCAATCAGTGGTGATGGCTCAGAAGTAAAATGTGACATGGCCACCCAATGGGACCTAGAGCCTAATGAATGGGAGCCCAATATTCCAAAACTCGCATTACCTAGCGATGATAAGGACAAAGAAAACAACAATATAGAAAGCAAATCTGACAAAAGCAGAAGAATCGATTTATTTGCTTTAAGCGAGGAAATGCCATCAAGCTTGCGTGGAGGCCTCACCACACAAGAAGAACGAGTCCCAGTAAAATCATCTCTGACCCTCGTATCGGAATACTTGCAAAGCCGTGGTCTTAGATTACGAGAGACAGATACCACTGAAATGAACAAGAAGAAAAATATGGAAGAATTGCATAGTTTGAAGCAAACTATCCAACGCAATAGGGCCCCTAAAGGTACAGGCTGTGTGTGTCAAGTGCATGATGAAGAATTGGTGCCGGTACCTACTTGGCGAGCGGAGAATAATTGTGGATTCTGTACACACAGCATCTCTCATCATAGGCAATTTAAACACAGAACTTGCAGTAGTTTGCATGTGAACAATGTTTTTAGTCCTGCAAAACCTTTGCAGCCTGATTTACTTCCCAGTCCAGTTTTGAGAGGCACAACTCCGTTTAGAAGGAATAGAATACCTTTGAGAAGTTGTAAGAAATAATGCACTGTTATTGCTTTAGGTCGGCTTGGTTCACAGTAACATTCATGTAATAGGGTTTTGGAGAGTTCATTTTTATATTTGTGTTTGTTGCATAAATGTACAACAGTATAGTATCCACATTATCTTTATAGTCCTGAAGTTGCCTCATGAAATCTTTTGTGCTAAAGCTGTACATAACTTGTACAATTAGATCTGAATTGTACAAGTTATGTACAAGTGATAATAAAGAAATTGAGTTTTTTAGAGCTCAATAACATACTTTTGTAAATGTGAAAATCAAGAGGCGTTTTCAATAATATAACAGCAATAGGTAGTAAAGTTGTTACATACTTACATTATATTTGATTAGAAAAAATGTTAGTAATATTTTTCACCATGCACAGTACTTTCATTATTCACGCTCTACACCCATGATATGCTAGATTATTGCGTGCGTATATATACCCTAAAGTGATACTATTTACAATGGTTTTTTTTACAGTTTCAGCAAAAGGAAATGCTGATAAAGCATCAAAATCTAGTGCTATTAATAGTGCTGCCCCAAAGAAAAGCTCCGTTACAATGTATAACCATTCCACAAGGATAGAGAAAGACATTCCATACAATGACGAGAGACTGGTCGTCAGAGATACACAGATAGATGATGATGCATACTCTCAAGCGATGAAAGAAAGTTCTATGGATAATAGAGAAAACGATCATCAGAAAAAAGTACAAGAGGTTCGAAGCAAAGTCGCGATGAAAAAACAAAATGTCGAAAAAGAATACAGGGATACAATATCGTTTCTGAACTCGCTTCCGAAAGATATGGGAAATAAACCACTTGTATGTATTTTCTCTAAAAGCTGTACCTACAGCTTATAGCTTTTTTTACATTCATTTTTGCTATTTTTTCAGAGACGTGCTTTCATGGACGAAGATCGTCAGCAGTCAATGAATGACTGTCGTCAACAAAAGCTTCAACAAGAATACAAGAAAATAGTGAAGGACTGCAAAAAACACAGTTGCAGGGTAAGTGATCTTACGCGATATTGCTCCATTCCTCTACTGAAAGAAACAAATGCAACTTTTGGTATAGCTCTCTCAAACTCGAACATAATGTTTCAGAACAAAACCAGAAGTAAATCCAAGTCTCCATCAAAATCAAATGAGTTTGACAGCACTGATTTTCAATATTCTTGGATGCCGGTACCTGAAAGCGATGGCAACCTTGCCATTCATACTATACCCACCTCTTTGAAAGAAGGCAAGTCTGGTAACACTGTTAAATTCAGCAAAGTTGATAGTTACCATGAATACAGGTCGCGACATAAGCATACTCCGCCTACTAAAGACACCAATAGCAAGACTAAGCCCTTTGTTGAAGCGGTTCTGATTCAAAGCTCCAGTGACTCTGAATCAATCACATCTGAAGCTAGCTCCTCTGAAAATATACAACTGGAAAAGAAAAACCAACCTAAGGAAACTGAGAGACTCTCAGATGCTGAAAGAATTATAATTTACAAGATTTTAGACTCCAAAAACGAGAAGGCAAAGAATTCTAAAATAATTAAAGACATAGCTAAGTCTTTAACCTACATTGAAAAACAAAACACTGCTGGAAGAAGTAAGAGCCACTCAAAACAATCTAAGACGAAAAAAATCAGTAGTGATTCTGATAAAAGGATATCTTTTGAGGAGCTGAATGAAGGTATGCTACCGTTTTTTACTTTTTATACAGCTGTATTAAAAGGTGATTGTGTTTATTATTCAAATTTTCTTTTACAGGTGTGTATAAAGCTGTAAACGAGAATGGAACTGGGTAAGTTCTTTCACATCACGTATAACAACTATTTCATAGTTGAAACCAAGAACTGTCTAGTTGTTACGACATGATTTAAGTCTTGTTTTTACGGCAAAGTACCTACCAAGAACTCCTATCCAATATTTTATTTTAACAAAACTAATCCACCACATGGACTACTTAAGGGAACTAACAAAACTGCACTGTCCTTAAGACTTCTTTATTTTTTTTAATCCTTATCCTATATTTCCTTCCGTTCTCCAGGCTTTCCTATAATATTATGAGTTGTTACAAGACCAATATCGAACTATGGCGTGGTACAACTGACAGAAAACCTTGGTGGTAATAGATGAATATATTTTTTTATAGTTTTTTTAGTTTTCATTATTATTGAAATAATTTTTCCATTATTTTGCGCATCTAGTTTTTTGTTGTATGTTTCGTAAATAGTTAAACTGAAAACTTGGGTTTGTTTTATGAAACTGAATAATATTTTTGTTTTAGGGACAACATAGCTTCTATGTACTTTGACAAAGATGGAGATAAAATAGAGCTTACAGAAGATGAACTTAAGTATGGGCATCCTTGTTGCTGCAACAAAACGTTGAGCAAAGACCAACAACACGAAAAAGGTTAGTCTGGTCTGTGAAATACCTATAAATTTGAAGAAAAATATATGAACCAATTTTCAATACATGTTTTATTTTCAGGTACTACCTCTCTTCAATGGGAAAGCGGAGATAATCCTCCTCAAGTGTCAAGGTAATATTTTCTTTGAGTTTGTGGATTGGCCAACTAAGCTTTATAAGACGCATAAAATATTTGATTATCCAACCACAACTTTACTTATTTCTTATATTACAGGCCGACAAACTCATGCTCCGAGTGCAAATGCGGATGCAAGAATCCTCCGCAGACCAAATTAAACAAAGTCGTAGAAGAAAGTACCGACCAGCAGTCAGCGAGACAACCATCTGCTGCCACGTCCACTTCTTCATTCAAAACAGCTACCAACGACAAAGCTAATAACGCCTTACCGGATGGCGGTTACATCAAGCTGATTGACGAAGGCGGTGAAGAAGCAGGTAAATTCTACATTGGCGCATCTGGATTTCTTAAAGATGATGCGTACGAAGTTGTTATACAGCTCAGAAAAAAGGGAGATGAAAAAGATGTAAGAGAGATCCCAACAGAAGTAACTAAAATCAACGAAGAAGATCTTGTGAACAAACCACCCGTATCTGCAGAATCGACTGATGTTTCTGCTCCGTTAAAGCCCGCGGAAGAAATCAATACATGCAAAACAATCAACGAGGTTAAGGATCTGAATAACACTAACAGGTGTACCAAACCTCAAGATGTTGTCGTAAATATCGCTTCTGAAATTCCAATTAATAAAACTGCCAAACATTCCAGCAGCGAATCAGATGATATAAACTTAAAATACAAAAATGTAAAAGAGGTATCTGAAAAAGGAGTGTCAACTTCTTTTCAAGACTCGTTCGCCATTCCTAGTCATATTCCGAAGTGTGATTCTAATCCCCGACCGGCCACGTCAACATATACACAAACCTCTATGAGTTCACCAAATAACAGGCCTGTATTTTTCCACATGAGTTCTTCGACTTCCACAGCTTACATGAGCCCTCCTGAAATGATCCTCCCCAAATTCCTTAGACAGGACCATCGCATGTCAGATGATGACTTGTATGACCCCAGAAACTTTGAAATGCAAGATAAAATCGAAGTCACAGATGAACACGAGTACTGCGAAGATTATGAATGCAAATGCAGAAAATGCCGACATGCGAGAAAGATAACTTTATGCAGGACCAATACACACAGATGTAAAAAAAGCCATAGAACAGGACAAGCAGAAACTCCTCCGAATACCGCTAGATGTGATCAAGACGATTTTGATGATGTAGCAGTAACTGATTCTAATAGCAGGGAAAATTGCCAATGTCGCAAATGCCGCAGTAACAATCGCTTGGATAAACGCGACTCCAATAGTCAGATAAATAAAAACAAAAGAATAGCTACAATAAAACAATCATCCCAAAACATAGTTCCGCAGAACTTCGCGTCGACAAATAAGGAAGGACAAAAAAGAAAAAATAAACCTAACTTAAGCCCGATCATCAGAGATTATGTCAACAAACTACTAGCACTAAACAAAGAAAGCTTAGTAGCCGTTCAAGTCGTAGACCAAGATTGTAGTGCGGTGCCAACTCCTGGAAGTTCCATTATCAATGAGCCCAATAACAATAATAATAAAAATCCAGAGATAGAAAACAAAATATCTTTGGAACAAATAAAAACCATGTTAAAACAACAAATACTGGACGAATGTGAAAGAAAAACTAGTAATGTTAGCGATTTTAATAATTCTGACGTATGTTTAAAAGATGTTTCCCGTACAAATCAAAAGTTTAAAGTACCCCGAAAAAAGACCATACACAAAGTAAAATCTTTAAATATATCGAAGAATTTGTTTAAATCTAAAAAAATGTCTCAGAACAAACCGCAACAACCGTCAAAGCAAACGTCATCATCATCCATAACGAGAGAACATTTACAAATACCAACATTTCCAAGTACAAGTAAAATCCGCAGTAAAAGCTCGCCCACGCCCAGATCGGCTCCAGCAAACCCTAATGTGGTACGCAGTAAAACCTGCACTAACGTATCGAAGGAATCCAGCAATTTATGTGCAAAATCATCAAATAGTAAAACCAATCACAAGGAGCACAATTCTGAAGTCCAACGTAATGCAGATTCTTTGCCTTGCCACCGTGCTACAACCACTTCCACATCTGCATATTCGGAAATATCAGCTCCTCGGCAAAAAGGAAAGAACTATGAAACACCATCAAACATATCCACCCAAACTAGCCACGTTGACAGTGAAATAAACTTCCTTAGATTTGATGAAGATAAAATCCAAAATATGGAGAAAATTGCTGACCTCACGGAAAAATGTACAAAACGATTATCTAATCTAGCCAAAGTCTTAGAGGAAGTAAGACGAAATAAATCATTGGCTTATAGCCAAATTTCGACGTCTGACACGGCATCCGATACTGATCAAAAATCTGATAAAAATACGAACAAAATGCCTGCAAATGTATATCAATCACCTAATGATACACAAAAAAGTCAGGAATCTAAAACGTCTGATCCTATGCCTCCTGTAGAACAAATTACTGAAATCAAAAATCGTACAGATAGTTTTGTGCCTTTCTTAAATGATATTCCTAAGCCGGATTCATTAAAATCGCCAACCCTTGAGCTAAATTTTAGTTCTAATTTGTCAAATAAATCGAATCCTTCTTCTCCAGCTAATGAAAGTTACGAACATCACCTAAAAATTAGAGGAAAACCACCTCCCGCGCTGTCACGAATTCACCTAAAGCACGTTCAAGATTATGTAATTCCACACGAATTGTCTACCGTTGTGGAAGTGGATTCACCGATGAGTGTTAGATTGAAAAGCCAATCATCTCGTAACGAAACCAGACTAGATGTGCCTGATAGTTTTAACCGAATCGATAATGCAACATACAAAACTGATCACCAAAACGTTGAAAGTATCAACGTTAACCCGGATTTACTTGTCAGTAAAGTCGATATACCTGGACAGATGAAAATATTGGCAACCGAGTCTTCAGATGACTCCAAAGTGCAGATGATCGATATGAACCAGTTCAACGAAATAATGCTAAAGCCATTCTTCAGCCTGCAAGAGTACGCCAAACACCATGACGTTGGTGCTTTAGACGATGGTTCTAATCTTGAAGACTTTGCAAGAGGCGACGAATTTAGTTCCTTACATTCAGATGGCAGTTTACCCGATGTCATTTCAGAACTACTCAAAAGAAATATAATTAGCGAACCTTTCAAGTTTGAAACACAATCGAATGTAAATTCTACCACAATTTCGTCTGAATCTACGCTATCAGTTTTAGCTTTATCGAAAGTACGCAAAGAAAAAAAGAAATCCAGCGTAATGTTTCAAAATAAAGAAAACATTGGAGAAACTTCAGATACGCTTAGTATATCTTCGAACCCTGATCTCGAGAGCGCTTTCAAAATGTTGGGCATGGGTTGGGCTTCATCTACTTTAAAAAAGACAAAGGAACGTCTCGCCTTGTCTTCCTCATCCAACACTTCAAGTTCGAGTATGTCGCAATTCAAAATTAAGAGCTTTAATCAGGACATACCGGTTCTTGTGACGGATACGGTATCATCGGTATTGAATGTATCCAATAAGAAACAGCAAAAGAATGCGCCCGATATCTCGAAAAATGCGGAGCAGCAGACATCTCTGACGAATTCGATGACAGTTAAAGAATTTTTGACAAACGAATTAGCAAAAAAAATTACTTTCACAAATAAATCTAGAAACGATACAGAAGAGTTTGTTTCGTTGTTTGAGACAAAGATGCCTGATGAGATGAAACATGCCTCACGGGTGGTGCGCGAAGATTCAGTAGACAACAGCTTACGAAGCGCAAATAACAGAGCCAGGACTTCTACCCCTGTGCAGCTATTTAAGTCCATGACATACCAGTCTAGCTCTAGTTCCAACATATCCAATGGCCTATTCAGCAATGCTGATGACTTGTCTTCAGTTAAGCAAACTTCAAACTCTGTGAAGCATTCCACATCTGATAAAGATGATTTGACCATTCCTAATGTCAGTCTGAGAATTAAAAAAGGTTCTTCAGACCGCAGCAAGAGTGATTGACAAATTTTTCCAATGTATGACTATATATTTTATTATTTATGTTTTTAATTATACTTAAATAGTTGTAATTTATTTTAAGAAATGGTAAAGGGTATAAATTTTTGGTTCCTATGCTTATATTTTAATAAATCAATTGTGAATTTATTCTCTTGTTTATATTTATAGGACTTCACTTATGAAATTGACCATTGCCTATTATATGCTAATGAGTAGGTACTTTAATATATTCTAATTACATATTTGCTTTGAATCTGAATGCATGCACCTATGCTATGATTTTAAATGAAAGAACGAATTTATTCAAAATTGAATTTAATTCAATTTTACATTTATCAACATCACATTTACAAATAAATAAATAATTATTTACAATTTTGGATTAGATGCTATAATTTTCTATGTTAGTTAGGTACTTATTTTAATTAATAGTTTGTGGTGGAAACCATATTCACTTTTTATAATAAATCAATTATAATTACTATTTCGAAAACAAACTGAAAAATATATTGATTGGTGATTATTCTACTGTTGAAACTTAATTTTAAAGTAATAAATAGGTACCTAAATGTAAAATAAAATTACATCACATTGTAACTCAATAAAATACCTGCTAAAATCACAGAAAACATTGAAAGCTCTACCTAATGGGAAACTTATGAAACATTCACAATATTTTCATATATTATTCACTGAGAGATTATTTATAGAGATTACCTTGGTCACTGAGTTAGCTGATTCTGATGAGATTACACATTTGTACCTAGTTCTTTCTAGTAAGTTTCCCAGATGATTTAACTAAATTGCCTATTTTTTTTTATCAATCTTTTTTCTTGTCGTCTTTGAGAAGGTGATCTCTGACTAGTGTGTAAGCGAGACCTATTGTTAGAGCTGAGACCACCGTTCCCTGTGCTGCTACTCGAAGCTGCATTAGAAACACACTAGTACTCATTTTCCCCCTCTTTTTGTAGGAGTAAGCTCCATATCCGCAAACGCCCATGAGACCCATTAAACCTAGAACATAAACAAGTAGATTAAGTTTAGAAACATAACAAGTAGGTTTGGCAAAATCTTTGACTATTTAAAAAAAGGTCAGAATATTTATAGAATGGTTATGTACCAAATATCATAAATGGTGAGTCCTTAGCCTTCTTAGCAAACCTCTCTCCCTGAGATACATCTGTGTAATCAAATGCTGGCTGCGGCTTAGACATGATGGCTATCTGAAAAACAGTAAAATAATTACAGGATTGTATGATGGTTTTTTCACTATTCTCTATATTTTGTGTAAAGACAAGGTAGGTAACCTTGACATTGACTTAGTACTAAGTGGAACCGTTGAACTTTATGTGTAACTATTTAATAATAGCTTAAGTGAGTAAGTAGAAGACTGACTAAAAGTTCCGTGAGTCCCGTGACACAGAATTTTTCTCACATTTTTCTCGGAATTTTCCTACACGATAATGTTTTATTTGGATGCTGTTAAAATTATGTAACATGAAAAACTTCCACTAAATTATATAATTTTATGGAATTGCACCATAATTCTTCTACTTACAAGTTGTCACTGAAAACTGTAACACATAAAATATTTTTGATTCCACAAAAAGCACAACACTTTTGATCAGTGTTTGTTTTGTAATGGATCGGATCAGCCGAACGAAACCGAAGAATATTAAATTCTATGCAAAGTAAAACGGAACGGTGCGGTCGAAACTGACGGGTAATGTAGGACCACTTTGCTCCTCGCTCCTACTAATAATCGTATTTCTCATTCTCATCTCGCACTAAATAGATTTCTACTCACTTTTGGTTGGACGTTCAATTCAATTTTATATTAATTCAACGGTACAAAACAATTTCAACATGCAAGTAAGTTCAATTTTAATTCATGACTAAGAAAATTATAACATTTTTCCTAGAAAATTAAGTAAGGAAACAGGAAAAAGAAAACTCGTGGTAGCAATTTCACGTTTCACGTCATGTTTTTTTTTTTGGGCTCGCACTCATGTATTTCGTCTGGTGACATTGACATCCTTGACTTTTTATATAAAAGCTGTTCACAAACTATCAAGTTGCTGAATGTTCAAGCAATACACGTAGTCTGAAGGTGCATTTTAGAACTCCCTACTCTCGAGCCGAGAGTCGTCTCTCGGATGTCCTTATATTTTTGTAAGAAGTAGAGAGAGAGATCCGAGAGACGACTGTCGGCTCGAGAGTAGGGAGTTTTAAAATGCGTCTTCCGACTAAGGGCTCTGATTCCATGCGATTTAAACTTTTTAACTTTCTGTTTCCGTTATATGTTGAGTATTTATTTTTCCTTTTTTTACTAATAAATTTATATCTTTCTTTCATTTTCCAGTTCATCCATATCATATTTTAACTCGTATATGAGAAAGGAATGTTATAAATTATATTGTAAGATGTTTGCATTCTGTTTTAATTTAAACATGCTTATCAATTATTTATGTACATTATATAGATTTTAAAATAACAACATGAAAAATATAAACTACTCCAATATGAACTTAGTTATTAGGTATATAGCTATCATATAAAATTATCCTATAAAACAAAATTCAATAGAAATCTTACACTAAAAAAGGTACAGTTTGCATAACAAGATTGAGTTTCTTAATAATTATTATTTCTTACAAAGCGACAGCTTATGTATTTAAACTGTTAAACATATTTTCAAATGTTCTAAAGAATTGTGATAGTGCCTAATATAAATGTAATGATACGAGTTTTAACGATGTATTTTATTTCTTCATACAATAGGGTTTAAGGCGAGGTTTCCCAAGAACTTTAGGCATTTCGCGCTACCTCAGCCCCCCCATGTTAGCGCGCATCGTATTTATTTACGCGCCCGAGGTAGGTACCGCATACGATATCTTAGTGCCACAGTATAGAAAATCAAGCAGTAGGTAAATAGGTACGTATGTTATGGACTTACAAACTTCAGGTATAATATTGATAACATTATTACGAGTATTTTTATTACCTACTTATTATGTGTAGATCTAGGTACAGTCACAAAGCTAGATCATAAAAAATAAATTTAGTCCAGCCAGCCTAAAAATATATGTATGGGTATTTTATATGTATAATAATAAATATCTATCCATTATTATGTATTGCATTAGTATATCAGTCTTCTTTCTAGTACACATAACACAAGCTCTCTGCTCAGCTTGGGGTTAGATGATGTTTTGTGAATTTTCCAGCATTATTTATTTAATTAAAACATTTTATATTATACAGTGTTGCTCTATAAAAAAAAACATTTTTTTTTATTTACAATTATTTTATTCTAGGGCAGCACATTTTTTTGGGGGTTGTAGCACGTCGCATGATGTATTATTATCTTATCACTTTCAGGCCAGTACAGTACATTTATAATTAAAGCTATTACGGTGTAAATGGGCCTCAATGGGGATTATGGTACTTTGAGTCCCATGATCCCCATGATTTTGAAAACATCGAAATCATGGGTATTGTGGGACTAAAAGTACCACAATCCCCATGATGGGGATCGTTCAATGGGGATTATGAAACTAACACGATTATTGGGTTAGTTTCATAATCCCCATGATTTTGAAATTTCTAAATCATGGGGATCATGAGACTTAAAGTACCATAATCCCCATTGAGGCCCATTTACACCGTAATAGCTATAATTATAAATGTACTATACTGGCCTGAAAGTGATAAGATAATACATCATGCGACGTGCTACAACCCCCAAAAAATTGTGTTGCCTTAGAATAAAATAAATGTAAGATAAAAATCAATCAATCAATCATTTTATTTGTAAACACAGGTGAAATAGTAATGGTCAATAACAGGTATGTGCACTGTGATTTGCGCTAGGGCGTACAACGTTCCTACAAATTAAAACAATATTAATAAAATTAAAATGTTATAGTAAATATCTTATCCCTAAAAATAAAATAAAATTGCAAAATTAAAATAATGTTAATGGTAAAATATTAGTTCTTAAGTTAAATTGTCATTGTAAGTTTAGTTACTTTGGTCAAGGAAGTCCAAAGTGGAATAAAATGTCATTTCAATTCAATTCAATTCAATTAAAAAAAAATTGTTATTTTTTTTATAGAGCGAACCTGTATAATTTTAAATGTTTTATTTAAATACTTAAGTAAACAAATAATGCTGGAAAATCCACAAAACATCATCTAACCCCAAGCTGAGCAGAAAGCTTGTGTTATGGGTACTAGAAAGAAGACTGTTAACTGAATGAAATGAAATTTTTGTAGACAATTTTACGATGTACAAACTTTGCCTGAACCACTTTTCGATAGCTTTCGTTGTTTCAGAGATATACGCAAAAAATACAAATTTATGACCTTTGACCTCGAATAAAAAACAACGCACAAGCGGAATCGATGGGGACTTTTGACATATCATTTGTAATGACGTATTCAAGGCCTGCACAAAAATCCAGCTTGTTGGGAATTAATGCAAGCTGAAGTCATAATTTTAGTCTATTTTGACTGGACTATATCATCAGAAATTCCGGCCATTTTAAACGAACTGAATTTTTTTTTCGCCATTAAATTTTATCACACATGTTTAGATTCACATTAAGTATAATATCAGTCTTCTTTCTAGTACACATAACACAAGCTCTCTGCTCAGCTTGGGGTTAGATGATGTTTTGTGGATTTTCCAGCATTATTTATTTAATTAAAACATTTTATATTATACAGTGTTGCTCTATAAAAAAACAGTTTTTTTTATTTACAATTATTTTATTCTAGGGCAGCACATTTTTTTGGGGGTTGTAGCACGTCGCATGATGTATTATTATCTTATCACTTTCAGGCCAGTACAGTACATTTATAATTAAAGCTATTACGGTGTAAATGGGCCTCAATGGGGATTATGGTACTTTGAGTCTCATGATCCCCATGATTTAGAAATTTCAAAATCATGGGGATTGTGGGACTAAAAGTACCACAATCCCCATGATGGGGATCGTTCAATGGGGATTATGAAACTAACCCAAATAATCAGAGTTGCGTATGGCATGAGTACCAATGGATTTGTTATTTGTCATCGAAGCGCTGCAAAATAAAATGTAGATAGGTACCTTGGTATTTTACGTTTACTCTTCGCATCGTTGATAATGAGTGTGTAGGAAAGAAATGACTTCGATTTTGAAGCTATTTGAAATAGTACCTACCTTAGTCATTTATTTACACTTAGGTAGGTACACCCTAAAGATATACCTACCTACTATAATAAATCATCTACCATACCTACCTACTATATTTTTTATACTGTGGCGCGTCAACTATTTTATTTGTGTACCTAGGTATCTACAAAATATAACTTTATTACTCAGGTAGGTATCTACATGCCAACAATCTGATAAAATATCGAGAAGATACTAACCATTTTTCGAGTAACAATTGTTTACGTTGTGTCTTAGTTTTCAACTTTATCCTATTACGTTTATTACCCATTTTATTTATCTGCACCAATATGAAATGCGGGGGGATCTTTTGGGAGACAAACGGCGTGCGTCTGACCTCGAAGACGTCTCGACGGGTACTGACCGCCCAGCGCGAGCTCCTGAACCGTTAGATTTTGATAGTTTTCTTTCAAAGAGATTAATAATAACTAAATTATACATATTTTTTTCTACAGGATTTTAGTAAATAATAAGCTCTATCTTTTAATATAACTTTGACATGATTTCATGAAGAAACCTCTTTGTATGAGCCATTTGAAATATCGATTTAGTGTCATCTTTATGATTTTTTTTATCGAGAAAATTTATATTATTCACGTTTCTAATTCTACAAAGTCCTAGAGTATATGTTCAATTTTATTACAAACAAATAAAATCAAGTAACTTTTTCATTTCAGTAGAGATACAGTTATTCAAAAAACCTAAAAATCCAGACCACCCAAACCACCCCGCCTTAAATAGTCTGATAAGAAATCGATGTCTATAAAGTGGATGGAATGTAAGTAAATAGAAATATCACTAATATAATATTAGCTTGAATTAATGGCGGAGCGGCAATGAGCAATGCATGGATACTTTATTTGTGTTTTATAGTTATCATGTTAAAATTTTCATTTCAAATTTAGTTCACTGATGATCCCATTAGTTAAAAGATATGTCTTATACTTACTATAAAATTTTAGAACTGGATACCAAATACCTACTAAACTAAATTGTATTGTTCCTATGTATGTTATGTACTATGAGTAAAATCTTCGAACTTCAGATAAAATTACTTCATAAGTAGATTCATCGATAATAATAAATTGTTTCGCACGTCTACTAAAGTAGTAGATATCCCCAGTATAAATATCAAACCATAGTGCATGAATGTGTAAGTCATGTTTTTGAAGGCGCTTTTTAAGCATTCCATAAGATGCTACATTTTGAAGTTGTTGAAGAGTGTTCACCTGAAAATAATTTTGTGTGTTTATTTCAATATCACAAGTTGGAATTGGTATTCCAAACCATACACAGTGTTATATTCCAATTTTTTTTAATCCTATTGTTTCCTACTGCAGGGCAAAGGTCTCCCCCAAGCTCTTCCATTCATCTCGATCTCCTGCGTTTATCCACCACTACGTCGCGTATGAGTCGAGATCGTCTCTCCAACCTCTTCTCGGACGGCCAGGTCGTCGCCTCATATTCTTATATTCAAATAAATAAATAAAACCACTTCAATATAAAATCAACTTAACCCTTCTACTATAGGCCTCTCTCATAAATTTTATGAAAGAACGCTTCTCAGTAGGAATTCTAAATAAATATTAAGAATATTATACAACAAACCTGCGACAATTTATCTTCTATACAAAATTTATTTTCCGTGTCAATGTACGCGACGAATTTCCTTTGTGCTGTTTCACCCGTAAAGAGCATAGGTTTAGTAAAATCATTTTTCATGTTCAGAAATTTATCTAAGCTCGTTTGACCATGCGTACATAACCATGATTTCAGTGGAGATATTCTTCTTTGTTCCTAAAAAAAATGTATTAGATTATTATAATAAATTAAGATTATATTAAACAGAGGTACTTACTAATAATCAAAGTGTTTCATTTAAAACTATGACAAATTTGTATGTATGGAATGGAATTCAAATAATTAATTTTACACCGTATATCAGTTGCTTACAATACTTGATTCTTCTTTGCTTTTGAGTTTATACAAAAGATTCATCGCTTTACAGTCACTGTGACCGCATACAATAATGTGCCTTATATCATTTATAATGCAGCCAAGTTCTAGAGCAGCTGGTTCACAGCTTGTCATTTCGTCCACAAAATATTGTGAATGTGGTATGACATTTCCAGCATTTCTTACTGAAAAAAAACGAGTGTTACGAAGTTTTACGACTCACCGCATCAATCACTAAAACACGCATTAAATGTAGCGCCTTCGTATATGATTATAATAGGTATAAAAGGTATAAAAATTCAAAAATATACCTAAGAAGTAAATTTTTATACCAACTAACCTACGAACATGTCTCCAACGCTGGTTTCTGTAAATCTAGTGGGGATCATTCGACTGTCCATGCATGTGTAAAAAACTGCTTTAGGCTGGAATATAAAGAAATTTATTTATAAATTTAAGAACTGAATTCATATTACTCTAGCTGGACCCACAACAGAAAACGTTGGGTCCTAAAACACCAATTAATGAACTACTTGTTTTATGACAATCGGTCTGATAACATACTGTTTATTAGATCACTAGCTGAAATTTCGTGTGGCTTTCAATTTATGTTTTGTAATTGTGTTATTATTTTTTGATTAGTGGAAGAATGTTTTCGCTCATCTACAAAATTAAACTACAATATTTATAACGATTATGTATGTAAGTTTGACCGTGTATTAAGACCCTAATATTCTGACACATTGTAAATTGTTATCAAATGTCATGTCTATCAGTCAAACAAACAAACGGACATTATTTTCATTCAAAACAAAATATTTTATCGTAATTTTGTTGTGAGAGTGAAATTGATGAACTTCTAAAAATAGATTAATTTGCACTAAGATATATTCTAAACACTAGTGCAAAATACTGACACATTTTGCTGAGAAATATCTACATTATTCAAAAGAAAAGGTTGGTGCTCACCGTGGGATTGTCTTTTACTTCTTGAAATTGCTTCACCATACTTGCTCGGTCCAAAACACGATATCTCATTATTCCTCTAAGTATCCTCTCCATGTTTTCGACTTTTGGAATCGCATTCGCCGAGCTGTTTGTTTATTTGTAAGCTAGTCGTTAGAGTGGTCAGGCAAGTGCTGAGCTAGCGTCTGACGTTAGTGACCTTCACGCATAATAATATGCTTATCGTACCCGCGCGAGTCGGGTTCCTATTTTACTAGTATTGTAGGTCAAACAGCAATGCGCACAATAAAGCACACATGAGCAACACACTGTTATCTTGAAAATGTTAAAACCTGAAGATTGATAATGTTTGATTAGCAATTACAGAATATACGTCATTCTATTTAATCAGAGTTAATCAAGCCACATTTTTTATTTGATGTTTTCAGATGAACGCAGAAAGCAGTATAATTGGTGATGTGGCTAAATCAGATGAGAATGTTCCTTCAACTCTCCCTGTCAACCATAGATTCCTCGAGCCAGTAAAGGCAGTTAAGAGCATTACTGATATGGCTATCTGGGAGAAATCTGAAGCATACATAGAGTACACAGGTTTTATTGCCACATTAAATGAAGCCATAAAAGGCAAACCTCTGTCAGTTGATTGTAGAATCTCAGACAATGTAACAAAAATTTTAAACTTACTTGATAAGATTGAATTGATAATTGATGAGTTCCCTCCCATAGAGCAACCCCAAAGGTTCGGCAACAGTGCATTCAGAGACTGGCTTGTTAAAATCAAACAGAACACAACACAGTTTCTGCAAGAAGCCTTGCATCTGAAACTACATCTGGCAATACCAGAGATCAAGATATACTTGGAAGAAAGCTTTGGAAATGGCACCAGGATTGACTATGGAACTGGTCATGAAATGTCATTTGTTATGTTCCTATGTTGCCTCTACAAAATTGGAAATTTTATTGAAGAGGACAATGTTGCCACAGTATTCTTGATTTTCAATAAATATATCAAAATTGTGAGAAGATTGCAGAAGACATATAGAATGGAGCCAGCCGGCAGCCACGGTGTGTGGAGTTTAGATGATTACCAGTTTGTACCATTTATCTGGGGCAGCTCTCAGCTCATCAATCAGCCGAAGATATATCCACCAGCTAAATTCTTAGAAGAGGATATAATAGACAAGTATGCGGATGAATACATATTTTTGTCTTGTATAAAGTACATAAAGGATGTGAAGACTGGTCCATTTGCTGAGCATTCGAACCAGTTGTGGAGTATCAGTGCTGTGGGGTCCTGGGCCAAGATAAACCAAGGTCTCATAAAGATGTACAAAAAGGAGGTGTTGGCGAAATTTCCAGTGATTCAGCATGTTATGTTTGGTTCGCTTTTGCCTATTAGGAGATTTCCTATAAACCATTAATTATGGCAGCAATATCTATGTTTCAATGAGCAATGAAGTTTTAAATTATTTTATGAACAAAAATGATTTCATTTAGTTTTATTGTGGCTTTCTATATTAATCAGTATTAGAAGTTTATTGTCAAGTCATATTCATTCAAGCATCAATAAAATTGTGATATTAGATTTACTTACATAAATAAGAAAACTCATTAAAATGGACTTATTATTTATGTAAATGTATTGGTTTTTTGTTTAAATATAATAATAATATGAATGATTTTATTAATCAACTAAACTCACATTGATACATTATACTGATATAAAATTATGTCAACATTTTCACTTATTTTATTTGTGGCAAATAAATAGACTCAAAACTAAATTGTTTATAATACTTTGGGTTAATTTATACATTTTTAATTCAGGCTAAAACATACAACACAAACATAAACCTTGTACACAAAATCTTCATAAATTACGCTTTATTTAAGCCTCTGTCTACCCTCTTATACATTCAAGAAATTCATCTTTATAAATATATAAATAATGATTCATAAATACGAGTACATTCACCAAAGTACACATCATCCCTTGTAATGAGTACAACTTAATAACTAGACTCAAGAAAGTAGGAACCAGAAAAAAACTTAACTACAATACAGTATTATTAATAGTTAGGTAGATTAGGTAGAACCTAAATATAGTAACACTTAATTCGCTAAGCGCTAACTAATAAATAGGTGTCAAAACAATAGTTACTCCCATCGGTTACTTACACAAACCTAAGGTTAAGTTTAGATCTGGTAGACCGAAATGAAAGGTATCTCTATAACAGTACTATCAATGCTCAATTGGTTTCGCTGTAGTTTTCTTGTTGAAATGGTTGTTGTACAATGTGTAAGCCATTCCTGCAGTAATAGCACCCACAGCTGCCCCCTGTGCTATTACTCTGAACTGCATGAGGAAGACACTAGTGCTCATCGCACCACGGTTCTTGTAGGCCCATCCGCCGTAACCGACTGCAGCGAGACAGCCGGTTATTCCTGGTTATAAAAACTAAAGGTTAATTGGAAAAATCAAACATTACGGGAGATAGATATAAGGTTATGAACCCAAGGTGGGTCCCTGTGGTATTCCTTATGTACGTAGGGCTGATAATAACAAAGAGTTTGATATTAGTTATGGAGGTACCTAGTAAGAAATTAATATGGAATTTAGGTAGGTTACTATTAATAGTTTAAAAACTAAATTACTACTTACCGACAACCATAAAAGGAGATTCTTTGGATTTGCGGGCCAACCTTTCAGACTGCGTCTCTTCGTGGTAATCAAAAACGGGTGTCTCTTGTGCCATGATTAGTCTGAAATTAAGTTGCAAATTGTCTCTCGTTAACACAGTTTACCCACACAATTAATATAAGTTAGCAAATACAATATGTTTGAATTTATTTAAAATATCGTAAGTACCATATATATTAGTACCTATACCTACTGTATTTGGTTGTTAAAATTATAACAAAACTAATTGACTCTATACTTTACAAAGAGAAATATAGAAGCAAAGACACACTTAGATCATTATACGACTAGGCTAATAAACGTAAATATTAATCTGTTAAAAGGTATGTTCTAAACAACTCGTCTACATTTAAACCTAAGAAGAAAGAATAGTTAAACATATTACGCAATCAACTAGTAGGTACTTGATATAAACATAATATTATATTATACTGACTGACCTTGGAATGTCAAGGGCGTGCTCTAATTGAAACACCAAAAGTACCAAACAAACACGATTCCACTCGACAAACTGTATCACTAAACTGATTACCTACTGTCCTTGTTAAATGAATGATGTCATATCACGAAATTGGTAGCAACATGGAATAAAACAGAACGTTTTGTTTTGTATACGTCTGCACACCGTGGCTATCAATATTTCTTTGCATTAATATTTTACATGCTCTCTATCGTCATCACATGAATGAAGGGTTAAGTAAACAATCTCAAGTAGGTACCTACGTATATTTGTACATACCTTAGGGGAAGAACCGTTTCGAAATTTTCCTTGAATTCTTCAAGTAAGTATTTCTTTGATTTACTCAGCTAGTGGAGTTTTTTACGACTGAACGAGAGAGTATTGCGCAATAAGCGTAGTCAGCATCGGCGCTAATCTTTGTGTTCGATTTAACATTAGTCATAACTAATGTTAAATCGAATAAGATAACGTAGTCGTCTGCAATTTGTTTGTTTTAACAATCAGTTTTACTTCGCACGGTGGTCTAGTCAGTTGCTTATAATTAATAGGTATCTGTGGTATTAGCAATAAGAGTAATACTGCTGTAGTTAATAATGAGTAGTAGTATGAACTTACAAGAAAACAATTGAAATTAAATATTAAAATTGAAGATTAGGACTGATCTATAGACCGATGTCATCACTTAAGATTTGGAAGATTACTTTTTATGATAGTTCGTTTCGTATCTTGCAGATAACATGCGACGAATAGGAATTCGTAATAAGTACTTCTCATTATTTATTCAAGCATTATGGCTAAACTTTGGAGTACTCGTACTTAAAAAAAGGACTATACTAGGACCTAAATATGCAAATATAATTTCAGTAAGTAAATGTATTTTTGAATAATATTGAAACAAAATAGTACGAGATAAAATAATGTATTGAAGCTAAGAATTTCGACTATATTAGAAAAATCACAGTTAACATAATTCAGGTAGGTATATAACATTTTATACATTAGCAACAAATATAATAGTTTTACATCATAACTTATGTCTACCTACCTAAAACCTCAATCTAAAAGAGTAGGTATGGATATGATAATGTATTTACAATAGAAAAAAATTGGCTAAATTGTTTTGTGATAGAAAAGTGAGTCTTAAAAACTTTCCGATAACTTTGTTTTTCGCGTAACGCGAATGTACCAGGTACTTTCCATTTACTCGTATCGGAAAATATTATTTTGTTTAATCAAAGATCTATCGCGGATTCAAACAACACTGTATTTTGTTAAACAGGATGCTGTAGTGCTTAGTTAAGGACACATTTTTCTACAAAGGCTAACTTCCTTCTATAAATCTTTCTCAACCCAGTTGGCTTGTACAACAATAGGTACATACGAGTTATCTAAGCCGTGGATTTCCTGACGATGTTTTCCTTCACCGTTTAAAAGCACTGGCATTGCTAAAATATACAACTAAATACATAGTACAACCGCATTTGTGCTGTTCAATGTTTATACGGTTGATTAATTTAACACTAATAACAACATACCTGAGTAATTAGTGCTTGGCACTCAAAAACAAATGGCAGTCGCATCTTTACATAAATATGGACCATAAACTATTACATAGATAGATATAGTAACAAATTCCTTTACTTAACAAACTTTACTACGGACACTGAGGCAATTTAAATTCCTTTACATAATAAACTTTACTTCAGACACTAGGGCAATTTTTTCGTTTAAAATTTATATTTTTAGAGTTTACAGATATCAAAAGAAGGTTTGCTAAGTCTCCGAAATCTGGTATACGGTTACTGTTTTCTTAGTACTGGCTGGGCGCAGATGACGAAACTTTTTCTAGCTTCTCGAAGTGTTTGCGCGCGTTACGTATATTGATGAGGGTTGCTTCGGAAGGTATCCTCGGGTCTGACATTTCCACCATCACGTATGTGTTGCTCGTGAATCCGTCTATGAACGCAGCAAACACGCTGTTGCGGACCTAAGAAAAAGTATAATGCTTAGTGGCAGTTAAAATATCGCAATTAGAAGTTATAATTCTAATTAAACGAGTATTTATCGCTTATCCAATGAAAAATTTACTATTCCGATTAAAATTTAAAGACTACTAATAAAAAAGTAGAGTCCGACCGAAACTGGTTTTCCGGCCGAAACCGAAACCGTAACCGAAATTTCGGCCGTGGCTTCACTTTCGGCCGAAACCGAAACCGAAACCGAAACTCACGTGGTCAAGTATAAAATTCCCTAAAATACAAAGGAAAATGGGCCCCAACAAAAATAGTCCCTCAGGGTTGCTATTTAGTACGCATAAAAGGGCTTACATTTTACTATAATTACGAAAAAAATCCGTCCCAAAGAAATCCAGACATTCTGAAAAAAAAAATTAACCTCTTATTTCTTTTGAAGACCCACAAAAATGGATTTAGTTGCGTTTACGAGGGCATTAAATGAGCTTCATTTCATTCTTAGATTGTTTAAAAATCCAACTTGTGGGAATTGAGATATTTCTGAAAAACTGTTTTTTTTTACATAATACTACATAGTTTTCAGGAATACTTAATTTTGTATTCAAATTAAAGATGTAATTTGAATTAATTTATACGCAATCACAGGCATTTTTGTAGGCCTTCAAAATTCGGAGTACTACGACGATAAATTAAAAAAAAAAATTCAAAACATCTCGACTTCTATGGGACCGATTTTCAATAAAAATTTCGCAAAGGGAGGCCGGTAAAATCCCTTTCAAACGTAGTATGTGGCAATCCTAAGGGTCAATTTTTTTAGTCTTGACTGACTTGACTTTGAAATGGAATTTTACCGGCCTATTCTCCTTTGGTGCATTTTACCAATTATTCTGTATTTGACTTCAAACCATTAAAAATAAAACTGTAATAATAACCCTAATATAAAATATAATTCATGGACATTTCACACATGACACTCAAGTCCAAAACTAAGCTAAGCTTTTATTATGGGAACTTGATTGCTGTAAGAATACATAAATACATTGGTTTTTTTAATTACGAACATAGTAACACCTAGACACAGAACAAATATTTATGTTTATCACTGGGTGTAACCGTGTATGTCTGTATGTATTTACAAAATAAAATATATATAAGTAGATATTCTATCAGTTACCTAGTTCCCATAGTACAAGCTGTATTTAGTTTGAGACTTGAGTGTGATGTGTGAATTGTCCAGCATTATTTATTTATTAATTACTTACACACCTCTTTTTTTAATATGTGACTTGATTTATTTCTAACGAAACAAAGTAACTGACTCAATATTTAAATTAACTAGCGTGCACGACAACTTCCGAAATAAGTTTCGGTTTCGGCAAAAGTTTCGGCCAATTTTGGCCGAAACCGAAACTAAAACCGAAACTTGAATTTTGGCCGAAATTCGGCCGAAACCGAAACCGAAATTTCGGTCGGACACTAAAAAAAAGTAAAATAAGACAATCCGACGTATTCGTTCCTCAAAAATGCTGCATGCATGGGTTTAGTTATGAGTCAAGTTATGAATACATCTCGACCGTAAAATATAGTTATATTGTAACCTGAATCATTTCTGAGTGAGACGAAGCTTGCAGACGAAATCGAAAGATCAAAACCAAGTATATATTACCTCCATGCTTTGAAACTGCGCTGCTAGTTTGGAGCATGACAGTTTGAACTGCTTGACGATGTTGGAAACTTTTTCGAAGCGATGCGCGTCGCGATGCGGCCTCCTTTGGCAATGAGACACTACCAGGAATGTTGCGCGCTCGAATAATAGCACCTATTAACAACAGTATAAGAATGAATATTGCTTACACTTTTTATACCTTACTAGCACAACAGCAATACATAGAATAATAGCACTTATGTACTGTGCTTTAAGGATACAATTAGATTGAAATAATCCATATAACTTACTAATAGATTATCTTACCTCATCAGCGTCTACTATCGCAGCAAATTGTTTGAGTGATGACTCCAGAGCTTTAACATTAGGTATTAGCTTATAAACTATGCTTGACCAGGCTCTGTAACAGAAAAAGTGAGTTAATCTACATTGCTACTTAACTTTTGACAGTGTTACCAGTAAGATAACCTCCTTTGCGACTTGTTTTTTACAATTAAGCACCCAATCTGCTCCCAAAAAACCCCGTAAAAATTATGTATGTATTTAAAATCTATTTGAGCAGTGTTTCTACAAGATAATAAGTATGTATGTTATTTGTGTGGTTTGATAGTAAAGGCTTAAATAAAATAAATAAATATTCACAGATAGTTCGCACATCACACTCTAGTTCCAAACTAAGCAAAGCTTGTACTATGGGAACTAGATTGCTGATAGAATACATATACATTTTTTTTTTGCAAATAAAATTCTTACTTGTATAAAGTCTCGTCCCATATGCTGGTTCTGAAGCAAGTGCATTCCAGCGGCTTAGAGAGACGCTTTAGATCCTCCTCTCGGGCGCGGAAGATTTCCTCCCTCTGTTCTTCGGCCGCGAGATCCATTTTATGTACGAGGCAGAATATACGGGCTTCTGGCGAGTTCTGAAAGTTAAAGAAATAGTAGGTACTTTTAAACGATTATAACTCAAATAAACTTAGATATAAGATCGAGTATCGCATGTGTTATAAAACGTCAAACATTTCAGACTTTCCTCTTTGTATTTCTCACTAACGCTTCTTTAGAGATCATTTTAATATAACCGAGAAACAATGATCTATTGGCTCTATTAGGAAATATAATACTCGAAGGTTAGATAGCTCTGCAAGTACTGAGCATGTTTTTCATGTGGAAAAGACCATTTATGTGCTTTACAAACCTACTCCATCTATGTACCAGAAACTCTTGTATCCCACATCAGCAAAAGTGCTTTTGATTCTGTTTCCTTGATCATTTAGAACAGATATTACCTTATGGTCTGAAAAGGTCTGTAGGTACCTGTTGCTGTAATAATTGTAGTTAAATAAATGGGATTGAATAAGGCTGGTTTATTATTTATATTTACCGCTTACCTGTAATATAGCTTCTAAGCATGATTGGTAATAATGCATATCCTTCTCCATCTCCCTACTTTCCACATCAAACACATAGATGAGCACTTCCACATTGCGGAATATGTTGTCCCGCTGTGATGCAAAGTAGTTTTCCATGAACGCCTCCTGCCCTCCGCAGTCCCACAGATTGAGGACCAGGTTTCCCAGGAATCTGACATGGGAATGCTCGACATCAACTGGAAATGTCGAAGTATGTTTTATTAATACATACTTTATATTCATAATTATTTATTTCTTTGGTCTTAGTAGAAAACTTTATTATGTTCCGAGCATGGTCTCCTGGGACACTTTAATGTTTAAATAGTAAAAGCTTTGCTTAGTATGCGACTAGTGTATGAAATCAGCATGAGCATTTATATTTGTACAATAAAACATTGAATACAAACTTGCAACATGTGCTTTGTTTGTGTAGTAGGTATAATATATAAGTTATTGATTTGATATGAGTCAGGCTGAACTGGCTTTTGTTCAGATAAGGAGGAATGTTAGGTATACTCAGAGAGAATCAATTCTAAACATCATGACCACAATTTATTGACCACAGAAATTATTACAAGCTACCTAAGTTTTTATTTTGCTACAAATGATTAGGAGAACAGTAAATACTTTTTAGTGAGATACTGTTAAACTTAGCAATAATTGTTGTAGTACTGTTTTAGTAATATCATAAATAGATTTAAATATTCATGGACATTTCACACATCACACTCTAGCCCCAAACCAAGCAAAGCTTGTACTATGGGAACTAGACTGCTCATAGAATACTTATATACTTTTTTTTTGAAAATACCTACATTGAATACATAGTAACACTCAGACACAGAACAAATATTTATGTTCATCAGACAAATATTTGCTCTGGGTCGGAATTAACCCATGGGATGGAAGAAGATATACCTACTTACACTATGGGTAACAAACTATAACTTTAAGAGAGCCAATTTTGGTCCCTTATTTACCTATTCAGTTTATTGTATTAGTGGTATAAGAGATAATGTGGAAGAGACTTACTAGTGGCACCTAAACGTCGTGTATCTCTTGCTATGTAGTTGGCAAATATGATAGATCTCATACTGGTCTTTCCAGATCCACTTTTTCCCATCAGAAGCACCTAAAAGTCAAACAAAAAGTGTAATAGAAATGTAATATATAGCTACTTACTTTACTAAGAGACTATGGTGAGATCAGTATTATTTCATGCTAGAAAATCATTAAATTAAAAATGTATTTTCATTGAAATAAAAAACAAGTTACCTTTTTCTTCATGTTGAACAAGTTGTATTGGGTCAAGGTACTGCGAACACTGCTGTATCAAGTCTATTTCTTTGATTTGAAACTAGTTTATAATAAAGTGCAAATATTACAACTATTTTGTTTTTCACTTTGCTACGCCAACCAAATTATTCATTTTCCAAAAAACTCAATCAGTTTCTAATATTTATTTCACTTCACTGTCGTACTCAGTGTGCTGCCAGCCCTAAAATTAGATTTTCCCTCTAGAACGTAAAAAAATACATTTAATTCAACAAATGATATTACAAAATGTTCACAAAGTTCATTTTGATCATTTTACCTTATCATTTCCATCTTTGTTTCACACATTTCTCTTAATCTATTATTTTTTCCTTATTAATCAAAACAAATAAACATTTACGCTAACATATTTTATCCCAAGTTGTGGGAAAAATGCCTAACCTAACGTAGTAAGTAGACTTCAGCATAGTCTGTGGTGGCGTGACACTTGTTTTTTTGTCAATTCCTATTTCCGTGTCAAAAACAGATAGATCAAGTCAAATGAAAAATAATCTCGAGTTCGCATTCACATGTGCAATTCAAGTAAAATGATGAATCAAGTGTAAACTTCCCTCAACTTGAAGAAAATGTGGCTACGTAAGCAATAAGTAAAGAAATTCAGAATGGCCCGCCATCGAAATGTCAGAAACAGAAGTTATTCCGACGATTACGACTACGACGATGTTTACGGACACTCCGTGGAAGAAGACAGCTGTTTATCACCGAACGACTCATCACAGTGGCTGTTCGACCGCTCTCGGAACTCTCAGGCAATATCCAACTTCTTAGACAGTCACGATGACATCCAGGAGGAAACTGAGGAAGAGTCGACGGTGCCGTCTGCGCCAGCGCTAGAGCGGCGCCAGTCCTCAGACTTCCGGAGCCTGAAACTCCATGAAGATGATGAAGCCAAGCTCATGTCTTGCCTAGACGAACTGCGCAATGTTTTGGGTGATACTGTTTCAGAAAATGTACTCATACAATCGGTATTGCAACATAAATTTGACTTCACTAAAGCACTGGATGATATTTTAAACACAAAAATCAAAGAAAAAGCTAGGACAGAACTCCCCAAACCTGCTCCTTCAGTTATTGTTGAGCCTGTTAAGGCCCCAGTTATAGCCACTGTAAGTACTCCAAAAGTTATTGCAAAGAATGTTGAACCCAAAAATGTTGGAATCATCAAGGGTTTCAGAGTAGAGAAGAATGAAGGCCCCAGCAGTCGACCTGAAACTCCTAGGGAGCTTTCTCCATGCCCAGACAGAGTAAAGGAGCAATCCACTGAAAAATTTATTGTTAAAACAAAAGAAAATAAACTCAGTGCTATATCACAGTACACTAAAGAGAGGGCTACTGATAAAGAGCATTTATACATAGTTGTTATCGGCCATGTGGATGCAGGTAAGTCTACTCTTATGGGACGTTTACTATGTGATCTCGGTGAAGTCAGTCAAAAGACATTACATAAGTATGAACAGGAAAGCAAGAAGATTGGAAAACAAAGCTTCATGTATGCTTGGGTTCTAGATGAAACTGGTGAGGAAAGAGTCAGAGGCATCACAATGGATGTGGGACGCGCTCAGTTTGAAACTAAGACCAAAAAAGTTATTATTCTAGATGCTCCGGGTCATGCCGACTTTATACCAAACATGATAACAGGAGCAGGACAAGCTGATGTGGCTTTGCTTGTTGTAGATGCCACTAGAGGAGAGTTTGAGTCAGGCTTTGAGTTTGGAGGCCAGACCAGAGAACATGCCCTTTTGGTGAGATCACTGGGAGTCAGTCAGTTAGCTGTAGCTGTCAATAAACTTGACACCAGTAATTGGTCTCAAGAAAGGTTTGATGAGATCACAAAAAAGCTAAAGGCATTCTTAAAACAAGCCGGATTCAAAGACTCTGATGTTACTTATGTCCCATGCTCAGGTTTAACTGGAGAAAACCTGGTGAAACCTCCAGCTGAGCCTGATTTACAGAAGTGGTATAAAGGACTTTGTTTATTAGAGGTTATAGACAAATTTAATGTTCCTGAGAGGCCTGTTTCCAAACCATTGCGCATGTCAATCAATGATGTCTACAAAGGTACTGGATCTGGTTTTTGTGTGGCTGGCCGTATTGAGAATGGCATGATCAGCAAAGGAGATAGAGTGCTAGTGTGTCCAACAAAAGAAACAGCGGAAGTGAGAGGTGTGAGTATCAATGAGATGGCAAGCAATGTTGCTTTCGCTGGTGACCAGGTCAGTGTGACTTTGTCCGGAGTAGACATGCAGAATGTATTTGTAGGCTACATTTTAAGTGATCCAATTAACCAGGTGCCCGTCACTACAAGATTTGAAGCTAGAATTGTGGTATTCAATGTGAAGGTACCCATCACAAAAGGTTTTCCTGTACTCATACATTACCAATCGTTAGTTGAGTCGGCTAACATAGTAAAATTGAAAGCTCAATTGAACAAGACTACTGGTGAATTAGTTAAGAAGAAGCCCCGTGTTCTAGGGAACAATTCAGTAGCTGTTGTAGAGATAGAAGTTTGTAAGCCAGTATGTATTGAGCGGTATAAAGATGTGAAGGAATTAGGACGAGTAATGCTCCGTGTTGCTGGAGTAACCATTGCTGCTGGGCTTGTCACTGATATTGTGAGCACCTGATTGATCTGACATAACTTATTACAATTAAATGTGTGGCATCTGATAACTGTAACTTTTAGCCTCAGATAAAAATGGTGCGACACCAAACGTTTTCACACTGATATACAATATCGTATAGTGCTATAATCAAGTTGATACCTAATGTTTTTAAATATAAAGCTTATTTATGTAATAAAAATATTGTTGAACGTGATATCTTTAATTTAACACATTCTTATAAGTCGCTTTTATCAAAGTAGCTAATATAGCAAACTAAGCAACTGTTCGTAACGGGAGAAGATTTAATTTAGATAAGTTGTTTGCCGACGACAGCCCGTCGCGTTCAGCAATCAACTCCCACCAAACATTGTGTCGGCCTGCTCGTAAAATGTCTGTAGTAAGTATCCATCATGACTTTACTGCCAGTTCATTTTTGCGAGGGGAGGGTTTACGTAATTTATTTGATAGGGACCTAGGTAGATAATTCTATTTCGATAAAGGTTTGCAAACTTTCGATAAGACTTACATCTATATTTTGAGATCATAGTTGTTACAGCGACCGTCACACAGATGGCGTGATAGCATGTTGCTTAGTTTGCTATTATATTTGGGGATGCGATGTCTCTGCCTGCTACGCGTCCGCGACGACTATGTCTAGTGACGTATAATTTCCGGATCATCTTTGTCCCCAACCTGAATTACCTACTTTCTTCGTGCTAAGCACACCTATTTACATCTTGGTACCTATCGTTGGTTCCGTCTTTTTTTTAATGCGCGTTAATTGATTCCATTAGCTTTATACGGTGACTCCTACCATTTCCTTTTCCAGTTTTCTGTTTTGAAATCTCCGATACTTAATTTCCCAGTTCAAAGTGGTAATTTATTATCGTTCATAGCTTTGAACTGTTCAAGAACCTTTAATTATACAAGTTTTGGTTCGTTGGTTGTGTTTCAGAAGTTGTAAACTGACCCAATAACATTGGCAAACAGCTTTCGGCTGGCGCGTGGCGGCTGGTCGGTACCTAGGTACGTA
Source organism: Ecliptopera silaceata (assembly GCA_932527185.1). Classification (NCBI taxonomy): domain Eukaryota; kingdom Metazoa; phylum Arthropoda; class Insecta; order Lepidoptera; family Geometridae; genus Ecliptopera; species Ecliptopera silaceata. The sequence goes on along the minus strand of OW052193.1, from coordinate 3,737,063 downwards.
AAGTTAGCCGAAATTTGGTAAATATCTGTCGCATGGAAACTACAAACGAACTACATCCTTACAAACTCGTGTTTCGATACCTAAAACTTGGTTTCTTTTATGCTTCTTTATTTTCATCATTACTAAATTAATCTCAATTACTAAAGTATCTAATAAATACTTGGACAGTTCTTGTAAAAGCAAGTAACTATTTAGTAATCAAGAAAAGAATTTGTGTTTGCTTTTGTAAGTTTAATCGCGAGATTCGCGAGCAATGCTGTAAATAAGTAGATGTGTTACCTACCAATACCTAAACATTTCTAAGTTCAAATTCACTACGTCGCTGAATTAACTCAATTAATAGTAGTAGTTGGTATCTTGACAACTTGTCTTAAAACCATTTGGAGCGTAAAATAATTCGCCTCGTAGTTTTGTTAAACTACTGCCGCTGTCATGCTCTTGTATAAACTAAGGCGTAGTCCAACAACTACATACCTAACCGTCGGTCGGCAGTTCGATTCAGTAACTTGCCTAGTTACTATCGTAGTTTACACTGTTACTAATACTTCGAAGGATTATTCCTTCGCTTAGCAACACTTATGTGTGTATTTTATTTTTGTAAGAGATTCAGAGATTTCCTACGATAGAATTAAAATTCACAGCTATCGTTAAGAATGTCTCATGGGTAAACGTTTCTGGCTGTATTCGATTGAAAATAAGATAGTGTTGTTTATCTACGAAATTACCGCTAGACAACAGCTCTCCTAAATCTAGATTATCACTTCCTTTAGACTGTTCTTGTGAAATCTCGGGATCCCGGAGTGATTTATTCATGTTTTCCGTCCTTAATAGTCGTCAGCTTGAGACGGTATTATAGACCCTCATTATAGCTCTTACATTGAATTAGTTACTGACCCCGGGTTGTTTTTGATACTTTCTCAACCCTGCCATTGAATTATTATCTGTTTTAATGGCAAATGCTAGAGGTCGCGTCACGAATAAAAAAAAATACTTACGGAATTTCTTTACACTTTTGTTCGATTTTTTTAAAATTTTTAAAAGTGTCTCTTCTATTTTACTTACTTGTTCTCCGCTTAATATTAGTTTTAGGTACCTAAAAGCTACAGGGTTTCATGAAGAATTACGAGTTGATTTATCATATTTAATTGTAGGTAGGTACAGGTGTAGGCTACCCTTTGCTAAATTCACACTCATCACTTCGTTCTACAGACCCTCTTGACCGCCTGATCTGATTAGCGAGTGCTTCCTAATCGGCTTAGTGCGTACAGACAAAGGAAAATTGTTTAGTAAGCGCCGGTATTGAGCGAAGATCCTTTTGGGAATTAATCAACAAGAGAAAATACGAGTGTTTAGTTGCGAGCAAGAGGAAAATAGGTGCTTACAAAAAGCTTACGCGAGACGAGTAGACAATGAAATCGGGGTGCGTTGACGCGGCGCGTGATCGAAAGACTATTGGATTTCGTTCGGGACATAAAATAGGCTATTGGCGGCTGCTGGGGGTTTTCAATAAAAATCATGCTAGTAGTTTATTACACCCGCGGCACGACTCGTTTCACAAATATTTTAATATCCTAAAGTTATTGAGTCTTCGTCGAAATTACAGCCTCACTTTAAAATAAAAGTGGCGTAGTGGGTTATCGCAACCCCGTATCAAGGGGAAGGTTAAGTTAAAATATTTCCAATTTTCCCTAATAAAAAATTAAACGACACATTTTGCTTACAGTCTTATCAAATCGGTGTTGGCTTATTTGCAAAATATTGTTGATTTAGTTAGGTTATACCTACATATTAACCTTCCTAGGGAATAAAATAAAGCCAAAAGTATGCCGCAGGGTGAAATTCTAGAACAGAAGCATTTCTTATATGTGAGAACTGACTGTGTATCAATCTGTGCTGTGACTGCTGTGGCTTTGCCACTTGAGTCGACATAATGCGGCTTGGGTTCAGTTGGCGAAGTTAAATCGATTTCACACTACACCGGAACTAAGCGCCGACTGACTGTGATCAACTAATGGAATTACTCAGATGAGATATTCCATCTAAGGCGATTCAAGGTGCTTCAGATTTCATGTGAAACCATACTTCCTAATTGGATACATTATGTAACTAAAAAAAAACTCAATACGATTTAAAGGTTCTAACAGTGGTTCTAATAGTTCAATGTGTTTTCAGGAAACGCGTGTCATTTTCGATGTATTTCACCAAAATAACTTTCGAGATTCGGCCTCCATTAGCTGAATGAGCTCGCCATTTTTCACAGAAATCCATAAAAGCCTTAAGCTATCGGCTTACCTGCGGTTCTTAAAGGACGGTAGATATATTTATTCCTTGACAGTTATCATAAGAAAATGACCACTCGGCTTTCTTGTTTTAATATATAAATGTTTTATCTGTGATGTGCTATAAAATGCTGTAGTCTTGTTTACAGTGATAAAAAAGCTACTTACCTACTACTTTTAAGTTGTAGGTAAGCACCACATAAACAAATTCACATCGTAACACGCCTGTTATGTAGCATAGGTACGCGTAGCATTCGCGTAGCACAATTTTTTTGTAGAATAACTAAATAAGAAATAGATAGCTGAGTTAATTGCAATTTTTATATCTTTAGATTATAGATAGAAAATTAGGATACCGGCGAACTTAATGCTAAAATAGCATTATCTATCAGGTAACCTATGGGTAATGGGAATAACAATTCGGGGTAGTGCGCATACATATTAGGTACTGAAAACTAAGCTAAGAGGAACTAAAGGCTGGTTTATACAGGGTCAGTGACTGACTTCAAATTCGAGCAAAGTCAGTGCTGACCCGAAAAAAACCCTGTGTAAACTGATTTGAAGTCAGTACAGTGGGTTGAAGTCAGCGCTGACTTGAATATTCGGACACGAATATTTTAAAGTCAGTTGGCACCCCCCGCCACCCGCGCACCCCCGCGCCAGTAAAATAAACCCCGTGTAAACAAACAAGTCAGTGCGTGGTTCGTCACTGCCGCTGCGTTGTAGAGTGACCACGTTTTGAGCTCGATATTATTGACAGCAATTCGTCAAAATTCTGTGGTGACATCCTCATAGCTAGTTTGTACTCCGCAGGATCTTCAAATCGCAATTGCTTCAGCAACCAAGCAGAGCCACCAGTTTCGTTTCTATTGTCAATCCATTTTCTTACCCATTGTCGTTTATTTTTAGTTACCTCATTTTCTACCATTTCTATTGACTTATTCAACAGCAAAATTGATAAAATTTTCAACAAATAATTAAATCGTCGTTTCAGTTGTTTTCGCGAATTCATTTTCCCCACTGACTTCACACACGTGTGCTCACCGTGAGAAACGCACCACTACTACTTACTTCATGTAAACAGTTGAAGTCAGTCACGGCGCCGATATTGGCGCTGCGACTGACTTCTCTACTGACCCTGTATAAACCAGCCTTAACTTCTATAACAACTTAGGTAATCTAAAAACATAATATTTATCTACTCATAATCTTTGGTTGTTTGAAAGTTGATCAGCAAGGTCAAGGTACAACATACAAACATCTTTATACTCAAAAAGATCACTGGGCCCTTCAAAATCAATTTGGAAACCAATAACCGAACTTTGTTTACCTACCGACCTGTTTACGAAAAATTGCCTGATATTCGCAAAATCCGCCATTATTGAAAAACACCTCACCACAAGTTTGAAGAGGGATGAAGTTTTTCAATTTCGCTCCTGCAAACATTCGAGGTCGGTAGGGGTAACACCTTCCACGAGCGATCAAAACTTTCTTGTACACAAACGAAACGTACAAAGACTTATTCATTCTAACTAATGAAAAAGGGTTTTCAAAAATTATGCTTTCGACGTACCTATGTTATTCAAATACGCCTTTGTTATCAAATAAATAAATAAGGTAGGTTTATTGCCTTTCTGTTCTGTTGTTCTTTTTTGGTGTACAATAAAGATATTTTCTATTTCTATTCTATTCTTTGCTCTTTAGTTTTCTTGACTCTACGTAAAGTCTGTTATATAAAAAAAAGTATTCTATCAGCAATCTATCTAGTTGGCATAGTGCAAGTTCTGCTTAGTTTGGGACTAGAGTGTGATGTGTAAAATGTCCATGATTATTTTTTCTTATTTTACTTACCTACCTAAGTGCATGGCTGCGAGCTCGCGTATGAAGACAGACTAAATACTGTGCCAAACATGTAGGTACTAAACAACTAAAGATTTTAGGATATGCTTAACAAAATGAAATGAAATAAAAAATCTAATAAAGTACAGTTAGGTATAATTAAATAAAAATAACTGAACACTTCTGCAGACAAAATATAAAACACTGTGCTAGCTTGATACAAATAGACATTGGTCGAGCCAGCAGTGTGGTCGATGAAAGTATTTGAAGCGTTTTATTGTTGGATTTATGATAAGTTGAAACAGTATTGTATTGTTTTATTTTAACGCCATGCCAAAGCTATTTTGGCGTATCGTAAAACCGTTGTTGCCTGTTGGGATAAAGCTGGCTGCTGTTTTTTTTTATGGCAGCCCCGTAGCCACGTAGAATGCCACATTGAAATGTTGCCGCAAATTAATACGCAAGCGATGAATTCAATTCCTCTCCAAGTTAACAAAGCCCGCGTTTCATGGACCTTCAGGTTTTCAGTTTAGGGTTTTATTAGGGTCCTTTTACCTAGAGGCGAAGAAAGGAAATCATTCTGGCAAGTCTTGAAATGGAAATGTTTCCGGTCTTGATTTTATGATCAATCTTGTATGTACCATCGAGAAATTCCTTCCTTTTCAGCTTTTCACACATAGGTTCACACTGAGAGATTGGATGATCTAATTTTCTATAGCGGGTCGTTACGATTTTCTCTGTTTTCGAGCTTTTATGAACAAAGACTACCCTTCAGGCTAGATTTTATATATATACTTACCTATGTAGATATTTTATTATTATCTAAATGTTCCATTTAGATACCTACTCATGTAACTACCTACCCATGTTTGTTGTCAATAAAATTATCTCACTTTATCTAACTTCCCCAAGTGTGGTCTGGTCAAATTATTTAGAGACTCCGATCTCCAAATAATTTGACTAGACCACACTTGGGATCTGAAACATTACTAAAAAAAAGCTTTAAGTATTTCAAACCTGTACCTATATACGCAGATAATAACTGTAGGTACGTACCGGCTTTGTCCCGTTGGTAGCAATGGGCGCTCGGGCGCAGCGATTAGTTTTTTCTTCATATTTTTCTTCCTTTCATACTGTGGAAAATTGCAGCTTAAATTGGACCATTTTCCCTTGCGAATCGGAACTCCATAGTGATTTATAATAGCCGTCATATGCCGGAGCGCTTTTTATGGAGTTTTAATTCATAACTAAGCATTTTGCGGGTTATATAAAAGTAAGTACTTTTACAAACTGCACCATTTTTAGAGACTTTTTGCTAACACTGTTAGCGACCTAGGTTAGGTTTGATGACATGTTGCGATACTTGCGATTGATGAAAGTCGCTTGTATAATTTTACTTTCTGTAACGGCCATTGTTTTTCAAAAAAAATCAGCTTTAATAGCTAGTCAATAGTGTTGTAATAAGCACTTAACAGAACCCCCAAGCGTGGCATCTGCTCCGTATAGATTTATTTGCAATCAGTTGTTCGATGCGTGAAATTGGCACAATACCAACCGTACAGCGTTTAATCAACTTTGGTGAGGTGAGAGCCCGGCTGAGTGATTGAACGCCCGACACGTAGGATACATGCATAAGTAACTAGATCCAGTAAACCCAGTAAAATTAAGTTTACTACTGCCTACGTTATTAGGTTTAACTTAGAAACGGTTGGCGAAGTAATGCAAGTTTTGCAATTACAATACATTGCGTAAAATGTAAATGGAGACTTTTCCGCGTGTGCGAATAAACTGACATGTACAGTTACTGTACCGAAAGATTTACCAACAAACTTCTCGAAAAGATTAGTGGAATGTTCAATTGATATTTACTTAATACACATAGGTAATCATGTGATGAAATAAATTACTAAATAATCTCAAACCAGATCACTAAAATCTTGGTACTTACAAACGACGTGAATTGATAATTAATAACACTTATTAATCTAATAGGATTAGTGGAACGTTAGGTAATTAGTTTTGACAAAGATATCTCAATGATGGATTTCTATAATGGAATGCCTCCGGTATAAACTTATTTAATCGAATTTAGCGCATTTGTGTTTAGAGCTCGGCCAAACTAAATCTGCAGTGAAAAGAAGAGTCAGTCTCAAAAAAAATAAAGTGTACCATTTTCGTGTATCATTTTCGTGTATACATTGTGAAATCGTGTTTAGAGTAAAGAAGTCTCTACAGAGATTAAAAGATGTACCTAATATCAACATGCATTTCAAATTACTGTATTCGCTAAAATGCTGCAGACTCAGCGTGGTCAGACTCTAGTTATGTGAGCAGTGTGGGCAGCGGAAGTAGACTAGCCTACAGTGAAATATACAGGTTTTTTAGTGAAAAATTATAAACACATTGTCTCGAGGGACCTGTTTATTAGCATTAGTAAACCACCTAATAAATAAGCCGCATAATGGCGGCTAGATAAAATTAATGATCAATAATTTACGGGAAAGTACCGCTCACCGCTTTACTGCTTATCGATGTAAGCTCGATAATTCGAGTTTGGAACTGCCTGTCAATACACAGCACAGACATTGAGGTTTAGGTACGCTATTATGATGGTTACGCTCGGTTAAAATAATATAATATAATAAAATAAATTAAATAATAAAATAATAATGAATAAGCTAATTAAGCACTATATATAATTATTAATAATTATTAATTAGCTTATTCATTATTAAGCACTATATATAATTATATATAGTGCTTAATTAGCTTATTCATTATTATATATTAAATGCTATTTGCTATTTTTTTTATAAATTGTAGGGTTACCTATGCCATACAATTTATTTTTCAAGTCAGAGAAACGCAGTTGAACGTGTTAGCAGATCAGCTGGATGACGTTCCTTTTTTTATTCAACCAAATGATGATGCAAGACGATGTCACCCTGTTTTTTTTATTTTTTATTTCATTTTCAATCATGGGAATAGCGATGCATTGCACGTCCACGTCCCGTACAAAAACGTCGTGCACCGTGCCATTATTCTTAAGCAATTAAAGCATCTTTGCTTTTGAAGCAATGAAGAAGCAAAAAAGCTTCATTGAATCGGCACACATGCCCTTCAAACCAGAACAACCTTCGCTGCTTAGTACAATAAGCATGGTGGTTTGTACCTACTTCCAGACTTCTTTATGATATCTACTAATAAACAGTAGTACTAAAAGGTCATCATCATCATCATTGAGTCGTCTACACTTCGACCTTTTTTGGGAAGTGCGGGTTAGAGTTGAACGTTTGTTCCTTTCTCTGGCTTCTTCGTGCGTGAGCTACAACTCACGAGTCACAAGGTTTGACCGCTTTTGCTAGCGGTTCTTATTTTGTGCCATCATGGCACGCAGTGGTTTTCACGTGTTTTGTGACTAAAAGGTGACAATATAATAGGCTATAAGTTGACAGACGTCACATCTCAGTCGGTAGTAGCTCTGCCTTACATGGTCGTGGGTTCGACTCCCACCCAGAGCTAATGTTTGTGAGATGAATAATAATATTTGTTCTGTGTCTGGGTGTAACTATGTATTATATGTAAGTATCTACATATTTACAAAAAAAAGTATATTAGTATTCCATCAGGAATCTATCTTGTATAGTACAAGATTCGCTTAATGTGTGACTAGAGTGTGATGTGTGGATTGTCCGTGAATATTTATTTATTTACCAATAAGCTAGTACTCTACCGAAGCACCACATTCAGTTTCAAAGTATCCCATCTGAACTTCTAGCTATTTGTATTCGTGTGTCGATCAGTAGTGGTTCAATATTATCGGGTTGGTATAAATGCATCGGACATGTCGACCTACATACGTAACTATTGTCCGTGCATGTATTGGTGCGTGCTGGTGTCAGCTGCAAATTGAAATGCATCGATGTTATTTTGTAGATATTCTTTTGTTTATTTTGGCTTGGAATATTGGTCTTCTCTACCTCTACTTATTCGATTCTTACTTTAACGGCCGGTTTCTTGAACGATGATCAAACAATTACTATGTGTCAACTCGGATCAATCGTGATTTGGGTTTCCAGAAACCGGCCGTTAGTCTTTCAATTTTCGTCCAGGGTTTTCTTTGATTTTTAAATTCAATGTAAGTAGGTACTTCTATGCTTAGGTACTGTACATAAAACCATGGACGTTTTATTTGGTTTTCATTAGGCTTTGTGGATAATTGAAACAATTCAGTGTCTTTTTACTCTAGTGGTATAAAACTAAAGTTATCTTCTTCTTCTTTATTATGTTGTAGTATGTGCGTGGAAAGCTTTTATAGAAAGCTCTGAACAACATATTTAATTTAGCTCTATATGTATATGGACATTGGCACTCAATTCCGCCATAGAACGAAATGGGATTTCAAATCGAAAATTCGGGGAGCAGGTGTTTGTAATCAGAAACTTCAATTCATAAATACTAGGGTAGTACTATGTACCTATCTGGAATTTATAATATTTTGGGGCTAACCACTGTTGGACAATTGTACTTACCCCTACTAATTTAGACTATAGTATTTCAAAATAGCACTGGTAGAGTCAATATGTGCCAATAAAATAAGTTTTGGACTAAAAAATAATTTAGATCCTGTGCGCAAACCTACTTTGTATGAATTGCTATAAAAAGTATGCATACTAATATCAAAACAACACATCAGTCAGGGTCTAATCGGGACCGGGGCTTCGGGTCCGGAAATGGCCCTGAAACAAGCGCTGCCGAGTCAGGTCCGGATATTCATAATCAGGCTTCTATCACATACGCAATCCTCGTTCAAACGGAAAATGACAAACGAAAGGAAATAGAAATACTTTTTTATGAGATTCGAATGTATAATACAACTTGGGCTTATTTTTGACACATACTTTTTTGATTGTTATTTGAATATTTTCACAGCCAGTCTCATTACTTTGAAAAATGATTGCCTGAATCACAGTAGGTGGACAAATTATAAGGATGTTTAGTTATGGTCTAAAATATGAAATCATTCATTGATTTGTAAATCATTAATTGGTAGTTTAGTTCATATGTATGTATTAATATAGTTTAGGAGCTGTGGATAGATATCTTAATAAATAAAATAATATATTATTGTATTACTGATAATTTTAAATTATAACAATTTTTCTGAATAAAATAATTAATTTAAGTGCATGTGTGTCACCAAGGTTCTCAAGGAATGTGGTTATTTACGAGAATACTTTTGCAAGTCACATTTAATTGGCGCCATTGAATTGTTTTTCATGGACTCGGCACCAGTTTTTAGAGTTCGCAATAATAATAAAGAAACCTCGATGCACCAAATGAAAGCAATATTTTTTATATACGTACTTACCAACATATTACCAACTTTGGGTAATTACCTGTTGTAATGTTTCTCCAACCGTGAATAGGTACCGATTACTACCGATGTTTGCTGTCAATAAAAATTATCTATTATTTATACTTCGTCTAAACTCTAGAGTCTATTCATACGTTCAAGGTGATTCGATACAATAAAACATGCATAAACTGGTTACTAAAAGTAATACACAACATGCATAAGCTAAAATTCCTATTGGTAGTCTTCCTGAATGAAAAAAAAACATTAAGATTAATAATAATTCATATATGAATAATCCTTATCACGAGCTTGGTTGCTGAAAGGGATTTTTAAATACTAGTTCTCTATCTTTACTTATATTTTTTTTGGTACATAACAATAAATTCCACAGATCCAATTGCCTGCAGTTTATAACTCACACTTGCCTCTTCACAGCGTCACGTTTATAAAGTCAAACAGCAAATCGATGTTCACAAAATTGGTCCGAAGTGGTTTAAAAAACGTAAGCAAACGTGCAGACATTTGGTTGAATGAATGACCGCATGCTTGACCAGTTTTTGGCATAATTTTGGCAAGTTTTGTAAGCCTGTTTCGGTATTTGTTGAAAGGCGTTATCTGAAGCGGAATCGCAATATCGATTCAAAGCGGTTCGCTCTGCATTGTAATGTGCGTTGTGCAGTGTAGGCCAAATCGTTAATATTCTCGTTAAAGATCGCTAATTGGCTATTTGCAAATAATGTTTTGACACCAATGACGTTTATCTTAAGTTTATAACATAGCATAACGACGATGACCCGAAGATTCGTTCTTGTATGTTTTAGTAACGAATAAAATAAGAATAAGTATATTTAGGTATTCTATCGGTAACTATGTTCTTGTATATGTTTTGCATTAGTAGATTATTTGAATGATATTATAGAGATGGCTCAATGGATGTATCTATCTCTCCAAGACAATAAACCAGAGGATGTCTACAGCCCACATCTTGGATCATTGTTCCTGAACAGATTGCTATGTGGTTGCAAAGCAGAATATATATATATAAAAAAAGTAGATTTACACTAGATGATGCGGAAGTGTCCATGAATATTTATATGTATTTAGCAAATAAGCTCTACCACAGCAAACAGTTCTTACAAACTGGGATGTCATTGTAACTACCAGTAAAATAGGACCTAGGTTACACGGTAGATTCATATCAAATAATATCACCCACCCACTCAGAAGTGGGATAGGTCTAATATTCTCACGCTTTTAGAAGCTTCACGTTCAAGTCCAATTTGTTAGGACAGACAAACAGGACGTGTCATCTTAGTTGTTATTATCTGTCAGTGATTGAGAGTGACACATTGGATGGACAGTTGAACACTCTGTGGTTGAGTCAGTGTACTAACCCTAACTAAATGTTGTTAGTTGTTGCTGTGCTGACCGAAATTGGGATGAGAAAGAATATTGAACTTTTTGATTAGAAAGGTGACTGTGTAACGTCTCATCATCATTGACAGGCGTCACAGTTCAGTTGGTAGTAGCTCTACCTTCCGTGCTGTGGGTCGTGGTCGTGGGTTAGATTCTTCCTACCCAGAGCAAATGTGATGAACATAAATATTTATTCAGTGTCTGGGTGTTACTATGTATTCTATGTATGTATCTACAAAAATGTATATACCTAAGTATTCTGCCCGCAATCTAGTTCCCATAGCACAAACTTTGCGTAGTTTGGGACTAGAGTGTGATGTGTGTATTGTTCGTGAATATTTTATCATTCATTATAGTAACTTGTGGAAGGCTAGTCCATAAAAAAATCAGAAATAGGTACCAATGTTGAGGCCTTCTCGATTCACTCCGATTGGAGATATTGGTGAATGGAGGCCTCAATGAGATCTCATTAAAGTGAATGGTGACTGTTCGATGACCTTAGTTTGTCAGCAGTTATCATTTCTGCTGTAAACTATTTTTAACCGCTTACGGCCGGTTTCTCGAACGATGATCAACGAAAAAAATAAATGATTACTATGGGTCAAATTCAAGTCAAGGGATGTAAGGGAGCTACATAACAACCTTAGCTCCAATTGTCAACCTCACCTGCACGCGGTACATCCTGCAGTAACCGACGAGGCTCTGGCGACCGGTCGACGGCGGTATAACCCTACTCATCCAGGCACAGTCAAATCCCTGACCGCTGAGGGGCAGCAGCCTCAGCGGTGCGACAGACTGTGTCCCTGCGATCGCCAACCCGCATGCCCAGCGTGGCGATTAGGGCAAACCCTCCTAAAATGAACGGCACAAATAGAAGACGGCCCCCAGTTCCCGGCAGCTCCGCTAGTCCTGGCCAAGGCGGCGGTCATGGAAATGGCGGAGCAGGGGGTGCGAAGAATCTCCGGGTTACGGTAGGCTGCCCATCCCAACTGACCCTGGCTACATACAACGGACGCACTTTGCGGCTTGATGAACACCTGGCGCAACTCGGGGTAGAACTTGAGAAGGTCAGATGGCATATTCTGGGGTTGTGTGAAGTCCGAAGAGAGGGAGAGGACACCATAACCCTGGAATCGGGCCATCTCATGTACTACCGCGAGGGCGACCATACCTCCCAAGGCGGCATTGGGTTCCTGATCCACAAGTCTCTCGCCGACAACGTCACTGAAGTATCCAGTGTGTCGACCAGGGTAGCATACCTGGTACTTAAACTCACCGAGAGGTATTCCCTCAAGGTGGTTCAAGTGTATGCACCGACCTCGTCACACTCGGATGATGAAGTGGAGTTTGTCCTGGATGACATTGCTAAGGCCTTACATACCACCACTAAGGCACACTTTAACATTGTCATGGGGGACTTCAACGCCAAAGTAGGATTACAGACTTGCAGCGAATCATCAGTAGGGCCACACGGATTTGGTAGTAGGAACCACAGGGGGCAAATGCTGGTCAACTTCCTTGAGCGGGAGGGACTCTTTTTGATGAATTCTTTCTTCAAGAAGAGTCCCCAGCGAAAGTGGACTTGGCGAAGCCCCGACGCTGTGACGAAAAACGAGATAGACTTAATTATAGCGGATAAGAAGCATATATTCAGAGATGTTTCAGTGATCAACAGGTTTAATACCGGCAGCGATCACCGAATGGTACGAGGCACTCTGAATATCGACTTTAAGCTTGAACGTGTCCGCTTGATGAAGTCTAAGCTCCGACCAAACCTACTCCAAACCGCTGTGAACTCAGAGAAGTTCCAACTTCAGCTCGAAAATCGATTCGCTGCCTTGGAAACTACCGATGACGTAGATCAGGACCTACACAATGTGGTGAACATCCTCAGGGAAGAGGGCACGAAATTTTGCTCGGTAAGGCGTACGGGCAAAAAGTCAAAGTACTCGGACGAGACTCTCCGGCTAATGGAAAAGCGACGCCAGACACCACTCACCCCTACTACGCTGTCAGAACACACGGCTCTTAACAAGTGCATTGCTAAGCGCATACGCTACGACCTCCGTCGCTCCAATACGCTACGTATTGAACGAGCAATTGAGCAAAATCGGGGGTCCAAAGTGTTTGTGCAGCAACTTGGTAGGAGCCATCTGACACAGCTCACGACATCTAGGGGTGATACCGTCGTTTCCAAGCCGGAAGTTCTGGCTGAGATCGAAGACTTTTATGGCCGATTGTACGCCTCGCAAGTTTCGTGTCCGGGATCCAGTAATGAGGATGTAAGAGCCACACTGACCCGCCACTACACCGAAGATCTCCCGGAGATAAGCCTTGACGAGATCGAAATGGCTCTGAGACAGTTGAAAAATGGAAAAGCCCCAGGGGAAGACGGAATCACGTCGGAACTCCTAAAGGCAGGTAGTCTACCAGTCCTGAGGGAAGTCCAACGTGTTTTTCAATCCGTCCTGGACCATGGGAGAACTCCAAAGGCATGGAGCAAGAGTGTGGTTGTGATGTTTTTCAAGAAAGGCAACAAAGCCTTACTGAAAAACTACAGACCGATTTCACTCTTGAGCCATGTTTACAAACTGTTTTCCAGAGTTATTTCGAACCGTCTTGCGCGAAGACTTGACGAATTCCAAACCCCGGAGCAGGCTGGGTTTCGCAGAGGATTTGGCACCATAGACCACATTCACACAGTACGGCAGATTATACAGAAGTCCGAAGAGTATAATCAGCCACTGTGCTTAGCGTTTGTGGACTATGAGAAAGCCTTTGACTCTGTTGAAACCTGGGCTGTTCTACAGTCTCTGCAACGATGCCAGGTGGATTGGCGATACATCGAAGTGTTGAGATGCCTATACCATGATGCTACTATGTCCGTCCAAGTCCAGAACCAGCAGTCTAAACCTATCCAGCTGCGCCGCGGAGTAAGACAAGGAGATGTTATATCTCCCAAATTGTTTACGAGCGCGCTGGAAGATTTGTTTAAGACGCTGAGTTGGAATGGAATGGGCATTAACATCAATGGCGAATATATCTCACACTTACGATTTGCTGACGACATCGTCATATTGGCTGAATCGTTGCAGGACCTACAACAGATGCTGAACAGTCTTGCTGATTCCTCACGACGGATTGGCCTGGGCATGAACTTGGATAAAACGAAGATCATGATTAATGATCTTATTACCCCAGAGCCAATCACCGTCGCTGGAATGCCTCTCGAAGTTGTGCAGGAGTATGTCTACCTCGGGCAGACGCTGCGATTAGGTAGACACAACTTCGAGAAAGAGCTAAACCGGAGAATACAGCTGGGCTGGGCTGCGTTTGGGAAACTTCGTCAAGTCTTCTCGTCCTCCATCCCTCAATGTCTGAAAACGAAGGTTTTCAACCAGTGCGTCCTGCCCGTTATGACCTATGCTGCTGAAACGTGGACACTGACAGTGGGGTTGGTCCACGAGCTGAAAGTCGCTCAGCGCGCTATGGAGAGAGCTATGCTCGGAATTTCTTTGCGTGACAGAATCCGCAACGAAATTATTCGTCAGAAAACCAAAGTGTTCGACATAGCTCAAAGAATTAGCAAGCTGAAGTGGCAGTGGGCCGGCCATGTTTGCCGAAGAACCGACAACCGCTGGAGCAAACGGATACTGGAGTGGAGACCGCGTTTAGGCAAGCGTAGTGTAGGACGCCCTCCGGCGAGATGGAGCGACGATCTGCGGAGTGTGGCTGGCAAACACTGGATGAGAAGGGCCAAAGACCGGGCTCAGTGGCGCGTCTTGGGAGAGACCTACGTCCAGCAGTGGACTAATATAGGTTGATGATGATGATGATGGGTCAAATTCGGATCAATCGTGATTTGGGTTTTCAGAAACCCAAATGGCCGGCCGTTTTTTATGATGCAAATCAGGGTTATACGTTTATGTATATGGAATGTTTAACTGTTGCGTCGTAATTACTTCAAGACATAAGGTTGTCGCTAATAGAAATAATAATATTTATTTGTATTAAGCAAATAAGCTCTACCACAGCTAACAGTTCTTACAAACTGGGATATCATTGTAACTACTTTTTATTTAGTACGTAGATATTAGCAAAAGCGATAATTACGTAATTTAATATTCGTAAAATTCTTGATTATTTGATTTTGAAAGTTTGACGCTCCAGGCAGTAAATAACTAAACTAATTTACAGAATATATAATTAGTAACTGTAAATCTACCACTATAAATTAGTTTATCAAAAGAAAATATTATTAAAATCTGACTAAACACGCCGGTTTCTTAATCGGTCGTTAGCTAACCATAAACCTAATTGATTCCATAATAAGGCACATTGACACGACAGCAACCTATTTTTAGTTATTAGTTTTTTTTTATAATATTTCCCAATGCTAACGCCTCCCCTACACTTTTCTTCTAATTTCTGTCTCTTGCTATAAGAATGACAGAATGGTGCGGAACCACCATTCCATCATTATTAAATAAATACTTACGGACAATTCACACATCAAACTCTAGTCCGAAACTAAGCAAAGTTTGTACTATGGAAACTAGATTGCTAACAGAATACTTATTTATTATACAAATATTTATGTTCACCTCTCAAACATTTGCTAGGGATGGGAATCGAACCCACGACCCAGCATGGAAGGCAGAGCTACTACCAATTGAGCTGTGACGCCTGTTATGTTTAAACATTGCTCTATCACATTGTTTTACATTGATAAATTGAAACATTGTTGAATTGATTTCTATAGTGCTATGCTATGATACAATAAAGTGCGGTCGGCAAATCTAGGCAATCAGATATATATTAGTGTCACGCCTTTATTTCTAGGCACACGATACACATTCTAGAGCTTTTGGTATCAAGTTGGACTTAGGTAAGATATAAATATGAAGTTAATACTTAATATTTTTTTTTTTATCAATATAACTTTATTCACAAACAAACTTACGACTATACAGTATTTACAAAATGTACTTAATTAATTACCTTCGACAATAGTCATTATTGATATTTATGATTATTTTTAACAGATTAACGGTATTACATGATGTCATATAACCAAAAGTCTGAAAGAGGAGTATTTTATAGGCTAACAATTAACTTTAAAAATACCAGATTCTCTGACTATTATTAAAAAAATCTAAAAAAGAAAAAGTTGTATTTGTTCATGTTGGCCCTTAAATGGTCGGTTTGAGTTGTTTTGAGTTAAAATGTCTGCGACTAAACAGATTACAGTTGAGTTAATCACTATTTAAGTATTAATTAATTAGATTTTACACCTCAGCTAAGCTATTTATTAGCCTTAATTGGTGCGTGTTGAAATATTGAAAGCTTTCGGATTTAGACCTACAATATGTGGGTTTAGCCGACTTTTGAAAAATACCTTGTGTATTTTACGACACATTTTTAATTTTCAAGATTCACCTGCTCCATATAACAAGGCATGTAAATATTTACAGATTCCTTTTTACTAGGTTTTCCTGTGCCACGGATATGAAAAAAAAATAGTTCTTTTTAAACCAGACCTCTTTTTCCAATTCTGATTGAGGAATTGAATTTGACAGCTACTGCTTAAAACCTTATTTGACCGCTACCTTAAAACAAAGGAAGACTTCTTTCGTCTCTTTCACAGATGATTTGTTCTCAAACCGAATGAAACCAATCAGTGCCTGATTATGGTAGTGAATTTGATGGCTACCTACTGCTTGAAACCTTATTTCACCCCTAGCCAAAACAAAAGAAGTCTTCATGCGTCGTTTTGACAGTTTAAGTGGGAGATGACGTCTCAAAATGTCTGAACCACATGGAACCCATCAGTGCGTGGGCTCAGTTTCACGCTAATGAAACAATGGACTCATCCTGAGATGATCGTACCATTGTGTAGGTGCATTTGCTGAACTTTATTAGAGTGCGTCAAGCGTGAATACGAGCGAAACACATGACTGAGTACTGACCCTTCCGTTTACTAGGTTTTTATGAATTTACATAGTCTCAAAACAGAACTGCATTTCTTTAAATTATAGCGTATTAAGTTTGAAAGTTATTAATCTAGTAGCGTGAAAGGAGAAGTTGTAAATCCGTGCGTCCATCTAAGTATTATTTAGTTTGAATTGTCATCACTTCGACTGAATCATCGTAATCATGTATTGAGTTAATTCCCCGATCGGTTTTACACAAAATCTGGATTTGGTTCACTGCAACAGTATCAAGTAGAAATTAAATTTCAAAATGATAATTGAAAATTTCAAAATGATAAAAGAAAAACAGAGAGACACCATCAGTTGAAAATCTCAAATTTCTTAAAGACGAGATATAGAAAACTATTGTTAATTTCATTGTTCACTTTTGTGAAACTCTGGCTTTAGCCCACGGGTGGGCGTGGCATAGGAAGTAACCTCTCGCTTCCCACTCTGAGGTTAATGCTCGTGTTTATTGTGTAATTGCGATTTCGTGATTAGAACATTTTATGGCAGGTTAGTTACCAAATGACTGCCGTCCACTTTGTATGATCTGTGCGGTCTATGTTGTTAGTGTTGTTAGTGAATGACTGCTGATTGTAATGATAGCTTAGTTTATAAAGTTTATTATTACTTGGCTGTGTTGTTTGATTGATAGACATATCATTATGTAGGTATACGTAGATCCGGTCGAATTAAACCGTTATATTTAGTTGGATGATTGTGTGGTTTTTATGAGGAATACCGGATATTGTTTAAAACAAGTGCAAGAAATTTTATCTGAAATATGTAGTTTGTTTATTTATCTTGTTTTGTAATATTGTGTGTGTCAATCTGTACCTAACCTAGTAACTACGAGATACCTACATTCAAACAAAATACACATAATATTATAATTATAAATGACAAATAATTACTAAATCCGGGACACGTTCATTCAGTTGGTTTAAAAAGCATCTAAACTTCCTGAATTCTAGTTTAAAAAGTTTTTTTTAATTTAATAAATAATTATATTTGTTAGCTTGTTGCAGCTTGAAGCCACAAGGCACCTAAGTAACAGAGTTTACGAAGCGTCTTCTTCACGGGCTGTAAACACCGCTCTACTGTCGGTGCTTCCGCAATAACGCTCAGGATGTATGCTGAGTAAGCTTGTGCCAGAATTAGCGCGAAGATTAAAAAAAAAAACTTTTAAGACAACTGTCCGCCTGACTATTCTACCAAAATATAGGATATATTTTGTTTACAACTTAAATGTATAAATGAATATGTAATTACTGTAAGTTTAATTCATAAGTATGTATTTATATAGTTTAAAAGCTTTGGATTTTGTAAAAGAAATAAAATAAAATACTACCGACTAGCATTGTGGTGGGGTGGGATTCATTGACCAAATAGAATACAAGTCCCCTAGCCAAGTTACATTCTATGTTGTATATTTCTAAGTAGATCTGATTTGATGAATTTGACTTGATGCTAACTCACAGTAAGAATAAATTCAATTGAATTCACAAGAATCACTTTGACCGATGACATTTTGTAATTAAAATGTCATTGCCCACACGCAAGTCACGGTAACACGGCAACGCAATTATTCTTAGAACCTGGGGTCCAAACTAGATATATGTTCTAACGAGATATATTCATTCAAAGCAAGAAAAGAGAATATACAATAATAATATCATATTTGTATACAGAGAAATTTCGTACTAAGTACTCCATCCAGTTCATCCTCATTCTGCAAAGGTGGGTGTTTCTATGTATTCTTTATATGTATTTACAAAAAATATATATATGTATAAGTATTCTATCAGCGATCTAGTTCCCATAGTACAAGCTTTGCTTGGTTTGGTACTAAAGTCTGATGTGTAAAATGTTCGTGAATATATAGATATATGTATGTATGTTTATTTTAAGGTGTCGTCAAGCTTTAGATAATAATCTTAGGATTATCTGTTGTCAAATCTTGTGTCACCTTGGGTTCATCTTGACTTTGCGAGATTATATTTTATTTTTAACAAAACAAAGGAAAGGGATCGATCCATGCAATTATTTTTTTAATGGCGGACAATTTACCTAATGTCGAGCACATAAATTATGCCAAAGGAATGGTTAAAGGTTAATAACATTCAAAGGTTTTTAAAACTTTTATTGATTTAATGTAAGTACCTATTTAATTAATAATTTAATAATATAATATTTAAATAACATAATTTGTACGCCTTAGCGCTAATCAGCACATATCTTATCAATTGTTTATCATCATTTCACCTGTGTTTACAAAGAAATAATTATAATAAATATATTCACTTTCATTTATTTTTTTTAATCTGTAGATACAAAATGCAATTCCATCAGCCTTGCGCAAAGAGTGTAGTAAGCTAGCGCACAGAGAGATGGGCTAAAAATACATGTGGAAATTGAAATATTCCATCAGAGCAAACCTTTATAATAATAAATCGTAGACAACTCATATATGTATATACAAGAACAATATCTTGAAAATACTGCTGCGCTGTGCTTTGTGAAAGCCCTACAAAAAAAAGTTTTATATAACTACATAAATTATCTCGTCTACTTAGTCTTACGGTCTATCTTATAAAAAGTTAGCGCAGACTTGAAGTACTGATTACCATACGTAATGATGACTTAAAGTCAACGCTAACTTTTTATAAGATAGGGGGTTAGTCTATAATTTACTCTATGGTAGAGCTGATCGGTACAACTGTTCTCACTTCTCTATTTATTATTACATTCTTACTTAGTAAGTAATGCAGGTTGGTATAGGTTGTAGCCTAACCGACCTAACCGCACCATAGTGGTAGCGACACTAATAAAAACAGAACCGCAGTAAATGGTGGTAACCCGAGCCTGGTTCGCGAAATACCAATAAGTGTACCATGAACTGTGTGCCCGCATTCCCAGCTCCCATGACGTCATGGAGGGAACAGTCGATAGGAAATTAAATTCAAGCCTGACTATCGTACGCTATCGTAAATTGGTATCTTGTTTTTGATGTCATCGCAAACGATTTTGAGCCTTCTTTGATTGTATTATGAAGATACAAATATAATTGATACATAAGTATACTTAAATATAATTAATTATGTATATTTAAACACACTACCTACTTATATTTGACGAATATTTAATTAGTTATCTACCTACCTAACAGCGTCAATCGAGTGAAAATAGATAGAAAACTCTATATTGAATACCACACACACACAAATCAAATTAACATAAATTAGTAACAATAGGCAACGGATTGGGTGGCCTTATCGCTGAGAGCCATCTCTTCCAGGCGATCGACAAAGTCAGTATTATGCGTTCGGGGATTCGGTTTGTATTTTTTTTTTAATTTTGGGTTAGTTTCATAATCCCCATTGAACGATCCCCATCATGGGGATTGTGGTACTTTGAGTCTCATAATCCCCATGATTTTACCTATTGTGTCTCACTGCAGGGCAAAGGTCTCCCCCAAACTCTTCCACTCATCTCGATCTCTTGCGTTTATCCACCACTCAGTCGCGTATTAGTCGAGATCGTCTCTCCAACGTCTTCTCGGCCGGCCCGGTCGTCGCCTCATATTTTCATAAATTATAAACATATATTGTAAGTACAGCTAATACACTATTGGTATAGGTGTCTGCCATCTAAAGCTATATGGAAACATGCACACTGAGAAAACTAATAGTTGAATTTCTGAATGTTGATTCCTTAACAGTTGAGTCAACAATAAATTACGTAGTGACAACCGTAGTACTACATTTAATAGAACAAATTAAAAAAAGTTAAAATCTAATTGTTGTTACAACCAAAAAAATGGGTTAAGCTAACATATTTTTTCATGTATAATCGCATAGCGGTCAATTTAACTAATAATTCGGTAATGTCAACATATTGTTAAGTTGAATCAGCAAATGAACTTAGTCAAAGTTACAAAATTAATTCAACTATTTGCAAATATTTTAAACAACAAAGCAAATTGGTTAAAATAACTATACGTGAATAGTTGTCAACACCTAACATTTCATTACATAGTAGAATCAACAGATACATTTAGTCAAAATAACAAAAATATTCTAACCTTTTGCTAGAAATGTATACAACCAATAAATAATGTTTAATTCAACCACATTGCAAAAGTCGTATCAACAAGCGAACGTAGCTAAATTTACACAATTGATTCAACTATTTGCAAATATTTTAATAACCAAAGCAAATTGGTTAAAATGACTATTGTGAATAGTTGTTAACACCTAACATTTCATTACATAGTAGAATCAACAGATACGTTTAGTCAAAATAACAAAAATATTTTAACCTTTTGCTAGAAATTAAAAAAAAACAATAATTAATGTTTAATTCAACCACATTGCAAAAGTTGCATCAACAAGCGAACGTAGCTAAATTTACAAAATTGATTCAACTATTTGCAAATATTTTAATAAACAAAGCAAATTGGTTAAAATGACTATTGTGAGTAGTTGTCAACACCTAACATTTCATTACATAGTAGAATCAACAGATACGTTTAGTCAAAATAACAAAAATATTTTAACCTTTTGCTAGAAATTAAAAAAAACAATAAATAATGTTTAATTCAACCACATTGCAAAAGTTGTATCAACAAGCGAACGTAGCTAAATTTACAAAATTGATTCAACTATTTGCAAATATTTTAATAAACAAAGCAAATTGGTTAAAATGACTATTGTGAGTAGTTGTCAACACCTAACATTTCATTACATAGTAGAATCAACAGATACGTTTAGTCAAAATAACAAAAATATTTTAACCTTTTGCTAGAAATTAAAAAAAACAATAAATAATGTTTAATTCAACCACATTGCAAAAGTTGTATCAACAAGCGAACGTAGCTAAATTTACAAAATTGATTCAACTATTTGCAAATATTTTAAACAACAAAGCAAATTGGTTAAAATGACTATTGTGAACAGTTGTCAACACCTAACATTTCATTACATAGTAGATTTAACAGATAAATTTAGTCAAAATAACAAAAATATTTTAACCTTTTGCTAGAAATATAAACAACCAATAAATAATGTTTAATTCAACCATATTGCAAAAGTTGTATCAACAAGCGAACGTAGCTAAATTTACAAAATTGATTGCAAAAACAGACTCGCAAGGTTCTAGCAAATTGCTCTGGAAAATCATCTTGTCTATAATCTCAACAAGTGCACAATGCACTCTTCCAATGTAAAACAAAAATGATAGGAAAGACCGGGGGGCTCTCTCCAAAGATTACTATATGGCTATACAAAGCGGTGATCAGGCCAAGGTTGGCATATGGCGTTCTGGTTTGGTGAACGAGGACAGAACTCTCGACCACCATCACCGGACTCCAATGGTTCCAGACAAGCCTTTTCAGCTATCATTGGCTGCATGAAAACCACCCCAACAGCAACCATGGAGATAGCCCTATAAATAGCTCCACTTGACCTGTACATACAACAAGAGGCCAGCTAGCTGCCATCAGGTTAAAGCATTTAGGCATATGGTGTAAAAACCTCACCACTTCACACGCTAAAATCCTGGACCGGGCAATTTTTTATTTTTTTAAATATCAGCCTCTCAACTCCGCCCCATGTGCCATGAAATAATTTCAGTTTTTTTTCTATGCAAACTTCGGAGATAAGGGACGGTTTTTTTTTTACATTTTTCGTCAAAACTCAAAAACTACTTATATTTTATACGCTTTAAGCAGCGTAAAAAAAATAAGTGCTTGAGAATGTGCAAATAGCGCTCTTTCATATGATACCCCACATACCATAGTAGCCCCACTTCGATTTTTTAGACAAAAACTGTTCCAAATTTCAAGTTGATAGCATTAGTACCTAGTTCGTGAGATATACGGTTGATTTGGTTAGGTTTCATTTGCCGCTGCCGCGGAGCCGCATAGCAAAATTAAAACCAAAACAGGGTTCCCAACTAAAGGGTATTCCCCCCAAATTTAGGCGGTAAATAAGTGGAATGGGATTTTTTAAGGGGCTTTATATTCATATCTTTATTTGCATTCCATAACGTGTGAAGATCTTATAATGAATGGGCTTAAAGCTGAGGTACAGTTACGGACCCTGTATAGTTTTAGGTTTTTTTTTATTTGTTTTATTTACAAGTATTGGCCCTGAAATAACCCAATTTAGCTAATCTACTTAATTTATTGACCAAGCGACACTATAATGACAATGACAACTAAAGCAATTAATAAAATATAGCTGGTTAGTTGCTGTGTGATCGTGAATTTTAATACATATTTTTCCTTGTTCTTACTTAGTTTTCTTTAAGGCCTAAACATTCATTGCGAAAACAATCGATGTTTTAGAAACATCGATGTATTTCTCAATACATTATATTTAATGTATTTTTTCAAATTATGTTAAGTTATGGTACTGTAAAAATGTGACCTGGCAACACTGTTGACTTCAAACAAATCCAACCGCAACTCCGCAAGTGCGCGTTCGTTGCGTTTGTTTAGTTTGCCCGGCGCCGCCGGCGCCGGCGCCCGCGACGTACCTACTAAACGTTAGACTTTTATTTGAATTATAAAAAAGTCACTGCTAAAAGTGGTTAAATAGAACAAACCAAATAAAAGGTGAGTTTAGTGATACGTATCGTTGATTCAGTGGTACCTTAAGTAAATATGGAAGATTTTGAGAAATCACTGGTGCCAGTATATCTCCGAGACTGGGGTTTATCTGAAGAGACAATTAAAATTTTTTGTGGTAAGTACTTACCTTAGTTACCTTACATAGAATGTATGAAACGCCAGACTGATCATGATGAAATAACTAATTGTAGTTAAATAAGTAATTTATCTACAAGTAGGTAAGTAACATAACATAGATTTTATCTAGCTCAGTTTAGTAGGTAGTAGTTTTATGTACTCAGTACATAAAACAGCACTGAGTACCTACTCAGTGCTGTTACCTACCTAGGTAACCTAATACGAACAAGAGGTAATAAGTTAAATTAACCTAGATTTTATGTAGATTGCACCTAGAATTTTACCTACCTACGTGTTTGTCGTAACCTGTATATGAAACTGTGCAATGGCGTTAAGTTCAATTAAATATCTAAATATTCATTAATTGAACTTAACGCCATTGCACAGTTTCATATACAGGTTACGACAAACACGTAGGTACCTACCTATGCGCAAAATTAAATAAAAAAAAAATGTCATCAACAATAATCATTGTTCGTTTTACTTTTATTACGCTTTCGGTGCTTGTCATACTGCTCATGATGTGCAAGTTAAAATGACTCTTATTACCTACTACACAAATAACAATTTTATTTAATAATACGCGCGCGGCAAATTCTCTAAGTTCTTTTGAGTCTTTGACATTTTGCCGCCCGGTCGCCCGCACTTGAAGCAAAATGATCTCTAAATCAAAGTCAATAAAGTGTAAGTTCATTTAAAATGGGCGCGCGGCGCGGCAACTGTGCGTCCGCCTTTTGACAAAGCCGTCCGGGCGCTCGCACTTAAAGAAAAATGATCTCTATAACACTACAATTAGGTATAAGTTCATTTGAATTTACAGTGCGGCGCGCGTCGCGTATGTAGGTAGGTATGTTTCGGTGAGTAGAAAACCAGGGCGGTAGACATAAGACGGCACTGCAACGTAGGTAGGTAGGTATACCTACACATAATACTACAAGTATAGGTACCTAGTAGTAGCCAGTAGGTAAGGTACCAAGGTACCTAGTTATTTTTTATAGTAAACTACCGAGATCGTGTACCGAAACTAAGATAGGTTAGGTGGTAGGTTCGTAGGTACCTAAGGAACTTACGTAGGTATCTAAGTAATAATATTTGTTTTGTTTTTCAGATAATGAAATCACTATAGATTTACTCTCAGGAATACAGGATAACGATCTAAAAGAATTAGTGCCGCTTATAAAAGAAAGAATATTATTCAGAGTCGGTGTGAGAAAGCTGGAAAAAATAACCCTTGTAAGTAAACCTATCTCTATTATTTTTATTAGGTATTTTAATCTCACTTGTTAATTAATTATAGGTACTAAATTTAATCTCTAATTATAGGTACCTAATTAGTATTATTATTTTTTTAATTACCTATTTATTTAGGTAGGTACCTACTTACCATAGGTTATGGAAGCACTAACAAAATGTAGTGGGTATATCAAATACGTCACAAAATGTTATTTTAACACAAAAGTAATGTTAACTTATACCTACGCGTAGTAAGGTACGTACGTACTACCACAGAATAAGTAATCATCGGTAATACTTTAGTATAATAGGTATTATGTTTGTTTAATATACCTACACATCGCTTTGCAATTATTTATCATACCTCTGCTTTTTGGTTTCAGAAAATGATGAGCTGGTCATCTGGCTAAAATACCATAAAGAACCGTTCCAAGAGGTGCGCAACTGGCTGGCAACAAGAGCGTACCGGGTCGAGAAAGACTATAATGATAAAACGAAACAACTGCAAGAAATATTACAAAAATATCCTATTTTGAAACAAAACTTTGGATATAAACTGGTAAATTACATTCAGATCTATTACTCACAGACGAGACTTTTGCATTTATATATGTCTATATAGGCCTATATTCTATTATTTTCTTGTTCCTAAATCTAACATCATCCTATGTTTTTATAATATTTTTTAGATTGACATTGACTTCGAATATCGGTATCCGGATAAAGAAGTCGTTCTGTTTGAGAAATTTGATAACTTCATGGAAAAAGCATACACAATTTTCAAAAATGACGTTAAGACGTTCAAAGAGTACAATGCAGTTTTCGAGAAAAATCCAAATGAAGGTTAGTTTGTAAATGCACTAAGTATTTTTACTTTGGCATTGACTGTATGATAATTCAAACACCCATGGCTGACTTGACACCCTATTTTTTGGTCAGATATTTCCTTAAAAGTACGTCTCATCAAACGATACCTCATCGATACGATGAACTTACGTACATACAAACATACATATATAGACTGTTAAACTCATAACCCTCCTTTAGCTTTGCCGTAATCGGGTAGTTAATATATTATTTTACATATATTAATTTAATTTCAGATACCAAAGTATTCATAATACTGTCTCTCCTGTGCGGCAAACTAGTCCCTTCAGTCGCACGAGGTCGTGCAGCCTCTACAAAGAAATTTACGAAACCATCTATCTTGGAAGCCCGGGACAATTTGGTCCTGCATGTTAAGGTAAAATGGAATAATAATAAAATAAATAATGCTGGACATATTTTTTCACCCAGCACTATCTAGCCCCAAAATACGCAGAGCTTGTGTTGTATGAACCTATAATACCATACATAGATATTTTTTTTTTGTAAATACATAGGGACTTATTAAACACAGAGAACAAATTAATATTAACTTCAATGAGAACACAAAATATTAAGTAGATACGGATACTTAAATAACAAAAAGTTCCTACCTAGTTTACAAAAGTCATCTGTCTTTGTGTTTGATGGTTTTTTTTCTTTTCAGACACAAACTGACATAACAAACGTCCTGGTCAAACGGCGAGAAGTCCATCTCGAAAAAAAGTTGACCTGTCAACCCATTGTGGTTTGCGTCGGGCAGTCAGTAGAAGAATTGGAAGCATTTTACGTGAATTACAACGATGTGACCTACCACATGTCAACACTTCTACAGGCCGTGGATATATGTTTCAAGATCTTCCAGGTATTTGACGTCCAATACCCCTCTGAATGCCTACAGCAGTGGATGTTCATTCAACACTATTTCTACAAAATTACAACGCCCCATGACGTCAAATTTCCAAGCGTTTGCTCGTTGATCGCCGACCTCAAGTGATGTTGAGGTAATTAACGTGTTTATAATAATGGTATTGCATTATCGCTGTTATGTTTGTGCTAGTGATGTGTTGTTTAGAAATAGAGTCTGTCATTGTTAGGTATGGTTAGGTTTTTCTGGTGTTAATGCAGGTACATACTGTTTGTTGGCCTTAGGCATTTTTTTTAAATATAGCAGAGTATGTCCTGTAGGTAACTACCCTTAAATTCTATTATTTATATAAAAAAAGTGTCGCTACCGGTAGGTCTAATCTGGCATGCAAATGTAATTACTACCGTTTTTTGGATCGTAGCGATTACGATTATTGGTTGTTAGGCCTAACAACTAATGGCAAATGGCCATTACGCTACGATCCAGAAAACGGTAATTACATTTGAAAACTTAGGTACTAAACGTATTTGTTAAATCTACTAATAATTGTTAGTTTGTTTGGCAAACTTTGACATTCTCTCGCTAAATGTCTATACGTATTGAACGATTTGCTAGTTACTACATTTGAATACTATAAGTTGTATTATGTGTTTATTATGTTTTTTATGGTTAAATAAACGTGTAATAATGATCTATAACTTTTTTATTTAACTGTCTATAATTAGATTTCCTTTATAGGTAGGTAAGTATTTTCATGAAAGTGTATTGTAGAATAAGCCTGCATTGAGTGGTGTTAATATTATATTGGTATTTTGTAATTAGCTAAGTAATAAGTTAACCTGAAATGTAAAAATACTTGTTTATACAGAATTTACTTTAATATTATGTTTGTAAAATCAATCTGCATTTTCACGGAAGAAGTAGGTACATGTTGTTAATGTTGAATTAGGCTTTGTTGTAAAGCTACATTACATACATACACCTAGAGGTGTATGTATGTAATGTAGCGATAGGTTAGAATAGCATTTGCACTTATCATGCCGGCATAGTCCAGTATCAAACCATAATGATCACCGGACAGATCATTTATCATAGCCTACATGGTAAGTACAAAAGTAAGAGATTGCTTTAAGCGATAATACCGCCAATTGTATTACCCTAGTTTAAGTTTCTTTTTTTTATGTACCTACTATGTCTGTGGTATATGCAATAAAGAGATTTGTATTGTATAGTATGTTATTCTAATCTATTGAGGCGTATCGTTTCAACATTACACCTTTGTCAAAAATACTTTATATTGTAGGTAGATATTACTAATAAATGCAGGTTGATTTTACCAATAACAAGTAATTTTAACTAAATGTCACATGTCAATACTACATTAACAACAGTCAAGAATGCCAATATCGAAGGTTAATTTTACCACTAAATTTAGTTTATTCTAACCTATTGTTACATGTCGATTCTACATTACACTTTCGTCAAAAATACTATTATGATCTAGGTAGATTTTACCACAGAGCAGAGGTTCATTTAACAAAACACCACAAGTTGTTTCAACTTAAAAATACAGGTTAAGTTTATCATGAAAATTAGGTTGTTACAACTTAATTTCACATGTTAATACTACATTTACAACAGTCAATAATACCAATATACACAGGTTAATTTTACCACCTAATTTAGGTTATTCTAACCTATTGCTACGTGTCGAATCTACATTACACCTTTGTCAAAAATACTATTATGATCTAGGTAGATTTTACCACAAAGCAGAGGTTCATTTAACAAAACACCACAAGTTGTTTCAACTTAAAAATACAGGTTAAGTTTATCATAAAAATTAGGTTGTTACAACTTAATTTCACATGTTAATACTACATTTACAACAGTCAAGAATACCAATATACACAGGTTAATTTTACCACCTAATTTAGGTTATTCTAACCTATTGCTACGTGTCGAATCTACATTACACCTTTGTCAAAAATACTACTATGATCTAGGTAGATTTTATCACAAAGCAGAGGTTCATTTAACAAAACACCACAAGTTGTTTCAACTTAAAAATACAGGTTAAGTTTATCATGAAAATTAGGTTGTTACAACTTAGGCACTATGTACTTAAAAATACAGGTTTAATAATATAGTTAAAATAACTATTTCAAAATAGTGTTAAAACAACCTAACTGGTGGTTTGGTTAAATTTACCTGTTACAAGTAATTGTTAAACTAACTTAGCTCATGGTTTGGTTAAATTTACCCTACAAGCAACATATTTAAGGTTAATTGATTCAACTATTTATTAAAGGTAGGTTCTATATCAACCTATAATAAACTAGTTGATATTACCATTTCAAAACAGTGTTGAAACAACCTCACTGGGTTTGGTTAAATTTACCTTTTAAAAGTAACAATTTCGGTTTGTTTGATTTAACAAATATTCTATGTAGGTTCTATATTAACACAAAAAATAGGTTGAATAAATGTTGATTCAACTAAATAATTTTTTCAGTGCAATAAAGAAAATATGTACAAGTAATGTATATTTTCAAATAATATTATAAATAATAAATGATTTACGAGCCCCGCAGGCCCGCATTGTAGAGGCCCATAACCACATTTATAGTTTTAAGTGTATTAACATATACATTTATATGTTTATACATATAAATTTTTCATCCTCAGCTTCCTTAGATTCGTCGACGCTTTAAAAATTGTTAAAAAAAACTGTATGTACAAAAATCAACCTATTTCAGTTTCAAAGAAAAATCATCGAATTTTTGGCATTAGTCAATATTCTGTGTTTTTCTTATTTTCTATAAAAAAAAAGGTAAAAATGAAAACTTTTTTCTATTTAACCTATGGCAATCAAGCAGAAACTAACAAAAAACTAATTTTAATAGTATTTCTTGTTTATATTTAAAAAATCTCGTTTTAAAAAATGTATGTCTTGAGTCTTTCATTGTATTGAAGGCTTACGATTTTGTCTAGGTATTCCAGCATCTTCAGAGTTCGTTAAACGGCGTAAATATTAATAAATTATATCTAGATACCTTACCTGAGGATATTGCTGTCAAGAGATAAAATCTTTCATTTATTTATCTGACACTAGGCACCAACTTCCAGCCTAAGTGGCTAGTATAAAATGGACTTGCAATGCTACAAAAACTGGTCAACCGACAGCTCTGATTTACATGGTAGATTAAAATGATGGTATCTTAACGATTTGCGGAAATTATAGTTTAATTGGTTGGGTGCAGTGTTTTTAGTATCCACATGTTGGACTTACACATCAATAGAGTATCCTAACATGAGGAAACACGGCACTCAGTATACAAACACTCATTTAAATGCTTTGAGTGAACAGAAACTTTTTTTTATATTTTAATCATATAGAAAATTAGTTTGTCAAAGCAAATTACACAAGAACCAGTTGAGCTACCCACAGACCATACCACCAAATACTTAGGATCGCTCAACTGATCCACACATTTACACATTTCAATGGTCGTGATTGTCTGTAAAAGTTTTCTTCTAAAATTGTCTGAGTGGTTTTTCCCAGGCACTAATGACGAATTAAATTATTAAAAATACCTAATAAATTTCAATCAAACCAAACAAAAAACTCAATTAATATTCATAGAGATATTTAAAATGTTTTAGCAATTTAATGTGTCTGGTACTGGCGACAACGGCACGCGCTGCCTAATTTATTAGGCTTTGAATCTCAGATATAGTATCACAAAATGAGTTATACTTGAATTGCTAAGCTTCTGACTGAATA
This sequence comes from Ecliptopera silaceata, assembly GCA_932527185.1. NCBI lineage: Eukaryota > Metazoa > Arthropoda > Insecta > Lepidoptera > Geometridae > Ecliptopera > Ecliptopera silaceata. Next base: position 3,706,692 of record OW052193.1, on the reverse strand, counting down.
TTTTTATAAAATATCGTGATTTGTATCGTTATTATGTTAATTTATTGACGTTTTTATGGCGGCCGGCGCTTCGACGCCACGTTTTGCGATCAAAAATCGAATCAAAATTGTTCAGATATATTGACCCTCTCTTAAGGTCACCGTTATACCAAACCTTTATATGTTAATCAGCTGTCGCAAGAAATAACCATAAAATACAACAATTTAGATACGCTTTTCGAATAACAATAGTGTAGAGATTTGTATTGATCGAACTTTATATAAGAAAAAATCCAATAAAATACAGTATTTGCGTGTCAATGCGTGTAAGAATGTGACCCAATCATGGCGGTCAGAAAATTTTTTTTGAAGATAAAAATATCAATTAGTTGAAACTCTGAATTTCCGCCTTTAATTTCATCACCACAGTTCATAAGCATCTGAAAAAGCTCGGTTTGTAAGTTCAATTTATATACCAAAAATTTAAAACACATAGGAAAACTATAGCCTTTTGAGGAAAAACTAGCAGCATTTGTGTTTTGTTCAGCTTCTACATATACATTCGGTGTATAGGTTGTCTGCAAAGAGTTTTTATTACAATACCATTGTGTCATTGAGATTTCAGACAAGTATTAAAAAAAAAGATAAAATAAATCTTTTCAATTTCGACACGTTTTTAAGAAGTTCATCGACTGTCTGAGTCACGCAAATCGATTACCTATTGAATTAGACTCATTAATTCCTTTGATTGTGCCAATCCTTAAACATTATATTTCCATTAAATATCTCTCATTTGAAAGTGAAATAATATTAAAACATTCAATTAAATAACATCGGCTATTCGATTTGATCTAGCAAAGTTACTATTTTATTGACCTTTTATTATCTTAATTGAGGATTATCTACAACATATCCGACATGATACTTTTTACCTTTTTTTCAGAATGCTTGACTTAATAACAATACTTAATACTTTACAGCGCCCTTACAGGGTACATGAACTTACTAAAGCTATATTACACCTAGCTGTATAAAATGTACTTGTGAGCAATGAATACGAGAATTTCCCATTTTATAGGTCTACTTTCTGACTCAAACAATAAATTAAAGAAAATATATTACTGATTATAAAAAAAAAAACAAAATTGTGCCATTTTTTATAAGTGCATATAAAAAATAGCATATAAAAGGAGGTTCTTAGTACACAGAGCTTTCTGCGATAGAGCATAGAACTAAAGGACCAATGCACTCCGCGTAGAACATAGTCACGTTCATCTGCCTGCATCTGTCATTCGATCATTGACCCGTCCACTCCTCCATTCCGCATTGCAATATCACAGAATAAATAATAGTAACGATATTATATGCACCATACATTTGATAATAAATGTGCTTACATGTATTTTCATAGTCACATTTTTTAATTATTGGCCTGGCATTGAGCTCTGACAAATTGGCGAGGTTTCGTACAAGATGTTACTTATAACGATACTCGTTATGATCATAGAAAATCATCACCGAATAACATGATTTGAAGTGATAAAAAATATCTGACTCCGCCATAATAAGATCACCCCCGAGGTCGTGACCTTAATGATCTTGAAATCAAATTACTCTTGAAACAAATGATTGCGCCCGCGAAGGAAATTCTTTGTGCTCATTATTTTTAACATGACGTTTTATTTCGTTATTATATGACATGGTCCTTGGCTTACAATTACTCTTGTTGTTTTGGTGATGGGTATTCCCATAAAAATCGATTAGTAAGCGAGGGTCGATATGATAGCAGGTTTTTGTACTCGATTCGTTTGAAAAGTACCTAGATTGACATCTACTAATCTAGCTCTATATGCTGCCTTTTGGATCTGTAAGCCGGAAATACGACACGTAAGTTTCAATATAATTTTTTTGTCAAATTTTGTAAATATGTATCTATAATGTACCTACCTACCTAGCGATTATTGTACTCTGGGATGATTACTACATTACGTAATAAACAATACTAGTACCTCCCCTATTACAATAATAGTTATACTTCTTCTTCTTCCTGCCCTTATCCCACTAGGTGGGGTCGGCACAACATGTTCTTTTCTTCCATTCTCCTCTATCATCCGTCAACTGTATTCACTCCTATCATCATCATCATCATCATCATCATCAACCTATGGCAGTCCACTGCTGGACATAGGTCTCTCCCAAGGCGCGCCACTGAGCCCGGTCTTCGGTTCTTCTCATCCAGTGTTTGCCAGCTACATTACGCAGATCGTCGCTCCATCACTCCTATCACATCCATATTTTAATATATAATTTTCGTTATACCATAAGAAGTATATATCTATGTAATTCAATTTTCATTCGAATCGGTCAACTCATTGCGATTGTCAAACATGATCTTAATGATATTCAGCAGGAAGGATAAACGCCTTCATATGTCCCACAAAACGCTTAGCACTTAGCTATCTAATTGTTTTCAAAGCTGCTTAATAGAGGCTCATGCAAGCAAATACGATCTTAATGAAAGTAATAAATATCATGTTACGCTCTCTCTTCCTCGTTCCTCGTCGCTAACACATAACAAAGGCAACGACATATGATATCTAAGTCAGGACAAAGTTAAAACATGCAAATTACTACCAAATGTATAAGTTAGAATGAGAAAAATAATAAAAATAAAAATGAGAAAGTAAGAAATCACAAAAATAGCGAAATAACCGCACGATTACTTAAAAGCCTCCAATTTATCACGAAATTTTATACGGACTGGATAGATAATTAAAGATTTATTTAGCAATAAAATCTAAACAAAACCGTTTTATTCTGGTCAAAGAATTAAAATACTTTTCACCTATCATATTACTGAAATGGCGCCGTCTAGGCAGTTTCGAAAACGAAGACAACATCAAAAACCTATTATAATATAGTTAGAATCTAGAAAAATGTATTTTATTATAATTATGTGCATTAATTTTACTAAAAGTTTAAATTTGTCTGTTGGCATGGTGACATCGCATCGGTAGCAGAAATATAAAATTTTAATCAAGAAGAAAAAAGTCAAAATTATTATTGTTTGGCAGTCTACGCGGTTATTCATTAAGAAAATTATTCATTTTTGACGTTTTATTATAAAGATATTCAATTGAATCGTTTCTCTTAACATGTAAGAACCATACGATAACAGTTTTATCGTATATTTAGTTGATGTTTTATTCATCACACCAACCCATACATATCATTAAGTAATCTAAATACTTTGATGTCTCTATCAGTTATTTAAAACTAAATTAGTTGATGAGTAATACAAGAAATATTTTCATATTCTCTTCATAATTTAGATTACTTATATCTAAATTACATTGATTTTTAAGTCGACTAATTAAAATTGTTGGCAAAATACCTTGATTTTATTGACTATGTTATGACTTTAAAGATTGAATCGAAATCGGAGCCGTGTGGGTTGTCTAAGATATAACTTAAAATGGTAGTTCTGACCGCCTAATGTGACTGCTGAGCAAAACAAGAATTTAAAGTAATAAAATTGACAAAACGCAAGAAGCCTCAAAAAAAGTAGTTAAATTATAAGGATACAGAGTTCATGCATGATAAGAGCGATTGGAAGAAAATACGTGCCGACCCCACTTAGAGTAATGCTTAGAGTAAGATCAAGTAATAATTGAATTTAAAAAGCAAACACTCTATCCTCATGAAAAAAAGAAGACATTATGTGACTAATGAAATGGCATTTTGATAAAAAAATATTTTATTCACAAACAAATTTACGTATTCACAAAATGTATATAGGAATATATAAAATAAATAAGAAACAGTTGAACTATATACCGACCGATGCAAACGATAAATATATATAAAAACGTTTAGATACATAAAGTGAAGGTATATAATCGTTCTATACAAACGTAGTCAATACGAATACGTAGTTATATTGATGTGTAAAGAAGACAGTAGCTTTTCTTTTTTCTCACATACGAGTACAAAGTTTTCTTTAAAAGTTTCTTGAAGAAATCACCGAAACGAAACAATAACCCTCTTTGCCGCAACGACGTAGTTAGGTTTCACAAAACGACCGTCGAACTCGACACTCCGCCTCTCAAACAAGATTACCACCTAATCCACGCACGAAAATTGTAACGTGATCTACGTTTTATTTACGTAGGTGTTCCTGTATGTTCAATGGGGAAATCCAACTAGAAACCTGTATTGATTAAAGGCCATCACGCAAGTCTCATTAGCCTAACAAAGGCATTAATCAGTTTAGGCAGAAATTTGTTTAGAACAAATTGAAGAGCCGCTGCCGTGGGCGGTCCACGAGACATGTTTACGAGTCAAAAGTTCACTAAATGGCTTGTGTATACTTTTAAGCTTTCTTGTCAACTGTGTGTGTATCTAGCGGACATACGGCAGCGGATAAAAAAACATTTTTATACTTATATAAAACGGATGTTATTAAAGCATAATTAAGACCCTAATTATAATATAAACGGGATAAATGTTTGTACGATCTGCAAATATTTATCGAATTATCGAAAATAAATAAACGGGTGTTCTGGGTATTTTATATGTAGGTATAATAAAAAATATCTATCTATGTAATGTATTGTATTAAGTATGTCAGTCTTCTAGTACCCATAACACAAGCTCTGCTTAGCTTAGATCCTCACAACACCATCTGTGTTGTGTGGATTGTCCAGCAGTATTTATTTATTTAATTAAATTATTCTATGTTATGAAGCTTCATCTATTTCTATGCTCTTGACGCTGATTTAGTTTAAAATTAGTGATGTGGATTGTCAAAGTTGTGTAGGTATCCGCGGATATAGTGTCAATAAATATGGATACGGATATCCGGAAAAAATAATTTTAATTTTGTAATAAGCTTTATAAATATATTCCAGGTTGTTTTTTTTTGTATAATTACTGAATGTATTTACAAAATTCGTCTGTGATAAAACCTTTATATAGGCTAGGAAATAAAATGTTCCGCTGTATAAATTTCCGCTTGATATTAGTACAATGAAGATCAGCATGTCAATTAACACCGATGCTGAGGTTGAGAATTTATCATCTCGTCTGCCCACAAGGCACGTGTCGTCAGACCACGATCCATTAGACATTAATTTTGTAAAAAACAACATCTTTAATATGACATCCGTGATTTTCGCTAAAAAGGTCTTATTTCTGTTAGGTTTAGAAATAAATGAAAAAGATTTTTATGAAAGAGATATTTTTGAGGAAGTACTACTACGCAGTGAATATTGTTGTTTAAAGGATATAATTGCGAGCGCAATTATATATACTGACACACCAGCTGGTGCCCGCGACTTCGTCTTGCAATTGATAATATGTATGAGAATTCGCACAAAATGTTTGTGAATTATAATAAATTATGTTATAATTTATTAATTATGTTATTCTGATGTATGAACTACATTATCGCAAAGTTTCATAAAAATATATTCTGTAGTTCTTAAGTGAAAGAGTAGGTAACAATCATCCAATCATCCATACAAACTTTCGCCTTATTTGTTTACTTATTGTGTTTCACAATTCAGTAGATAGTAGGTACCTACATTTTGTTAGAGTTCCTTACATGCGAACTGAGCGCTGCAATCTCCGGCCTGATATATACGCGATCATCAAAAGACGGCCACAGCGTCCAAGAAACCCAGAGCTTTCCATCAAAGATCAGTTTTTAATTATTATCTGTTTGATTTTGACCATCTCACCACATCGCTGTAAAACTACGGGTCATGTTACAATCTAGTTGATATCAAAATCAATCGGTAGCGAGACCGGCAAATAAGTAGCAGCGGTTTTATTACACAATGTTTTATGTGAACGGGTAGCGTGGTAGTAGGTACTGAATTTTATTTCGTTCAGTAATACGTAGGTATACAGTTACTTTTTCGTCGATAATAATATGTCGCGAGCTTGGTTTCAATAGTTTGTTTTATGAATTTTTTTGCGTATCTTGATATTTTTTAGAGTGTCATCTTTTCTCTGGCAATAAAACAATTACAAAAAATCTCGAACAAATCAATAGATTTTGACAAATGAAGTGTCAAATGTGTCAAATGTCTACGTGTCTTGCGAGTATGTCATTCTTTATTATTTTTATATGATGTTATATAAAATATCAATAATACAATGGACAATGTAATGTTAAATTCTTAATTTAATTTATAAACTTTTTTTCGAATCAGATTTTGGTTATACCTTACATGTTATAGTATAATGCAAATAGTAGATAAGTAGTCTATATCAATTATTTAAGGAGCTCATTAGTTTGCAAATTTATTGAAACGATTCAAGAGTTGAAGCAAGCATGCAGTGAGCTTTGCGGGGGAGTTTAAATATTCTATTTAGTTCCTTGTTGCACGTGACCTCGCTTTTCTTCAATACTATATTTTATATCTATAAAAGCTATACTATAGGTAATAGCTATTTAGCCTGTACTGAGAGCTCGTAATGCTCCCAAAAAAGTTAAGCTAACCTAACCTAACTTTTAAAAATAATTTGACACTACTTTCTTTGAAGCTTTATAACTTTACAACGTAAATGTGCATTCGATTTTTTTTTAACTTTCGTAATTAGTACTCATAGGAAAGAGATTTTTTACGTATACTTACCAGTTTTTATCGCGTAACTTATTGATATTTTCCCCGAAGTTTCGGTTAAGTTGCAATACGTGGTCTGACGTAGTCTGCCCGCGACTAATCTATACTTATAATAAAACTGTAGAGAGGTCAATTCTGTACATTAAATATATTTTCAAAAAAACTATCAGGGGTTGATTAGTGATCGATACTGATGCCAAAAATGCAATCAGTAAAATTTGTGTCTGTCTGTCTGTCTGTCTGTCTGTCTGTCTGTATGTATGTTCCTTATAGAAACAAAAACTACTGGACGGATTTTAACGAAACTTAGTACAATTATTCTTCATACTCCTGAGCAACTTATAGGATACTTTTCATCACGCTACAATCAATAGGAGCGGAGTAGTGAAGGGAAATGTTGGGAAAACGGGAGAAGTTACTGTTAGGAATAGATACTCCTTTAATATCTATAACCAGCCTTAGATGTTACCATAGCAACCAAACGTTGTTGATTGTCATCAATGTCACTATCTTCACTTGACTAAATATATTCTTTACAGTATACGTTAATAATATTCGTTTATTTATTGTAACCGTTTTATTCGATTCTACAGTATTTATATCTGCTTTAACATGGTAGCAGAGCGTGGTTAAGGTACCCTGATGGTTCTACTTTACTGCATCAGAAATCGTACATCGCTCGCATATTGCAAAGGTTTGTCATGGAGAAATGTAAGCCAGTGCCAACACCAATTTTAAAAGCAAATAATGCTCAAGATGTTAATGAAGTTTCTGTGAACTTCCCGTACCGTCAAGCTGTTGGATCACTAGCTTATTTGATGGATCACTAGCTTATTTGATGACAAGCACGAGGCCTGACATAGCCTTTGCTATCAGTGTTGTATCTCGAAATTTAGATAAACCTACAAGGGAGAACATCATCAATATCAAGAGGATAATGCGATACTTGAAAGGGACTATAGAAGAAGGCATCGTTTACAAGCCAGGAAATAATCATAGTTTAGAATGTGACGCTGACCACGGAGGTGATCATGAAACTGGAAGGTCTACCTCAGGCATTCTTTGTATGTATGCTGGAGGTCTAATATCTTGGAATAGTAAACGCCAGAGCACAGTAGCGATTTCATCCACCGAGGCAGAAATAGTGGCAGCAAGTTAAACTGCTAGCGAAATTATTTGGCTTCAAAAGATCATGAAAGATATCAGCAATTAAGATGGCTAAGAATCCTCCAGAATTCCACCAAATGACCAAAAACATAAGGATACGATCATTCTTTATACGAGAATGTGTTCAAGATGGAAGCATTACCATCTGCCATGTGCCAGCAACCAGGCAGATTGCTGATATGCTCACCAAACCACTTTATGGGCCTAGAATTGAAAGTCTCAAGAAGATGGCTGGCATTATAAAAGAGGTGGATGTTAGGAATAGATACTCCTTTAATATCTATCACCAGCCTTAGATGTTACCATAGCAACCTAAACGTTGTTGATTGTCATCAATGTCACTATCTTCACTTGACTAAATATATTCTTTACTAATATTCGTTTATTTATTGTAACTGGTTTTATTCGATCCTACAGTAGGTACTTATATCTAACAGTTTTAACAGTTACTCCATTTTTTAAGCTTCCGTCGCGTGTGCAGCCTTAATGGTTCAAGTTTCATAGAAATCACGTATGACGGAAATATTCTACATAAAATTGTCTAAAAATATCCCGCAACAGCATATGTCTATCTTTTGTGGTTGTCTCACAATAACACGTGTAACTCCTGATAGCTTAGCAGTTCGGAGCATTCTGATTATATTTGTTTACTCTTACATTTACTCTCACTCATCCCTAATTTTAAAGTTAATTTTTAAAAGTTAACATTATTACCTACCTATTCAATAAAAAAATAATCACAGAATAAATCGGTATAGAAACACCAAACCAAACTATTCAGTTTTCCGTCATAGACTGCTCTTTACCATAAATTTTCTTCATAAGAAGATAGTAATGGGTTATAGCAAAATCTCTTAAAACGGCACGTGGACGAAGTCGCGGCGGGAACAGCTAGTATGTAAATAAATATACGTGTTTACTATGTAAACGTATATTATAATCCTACCTGCCAGTAAAACTTAATGGTACTCTCTGAAGCCCTACCAAATGTTATGCAGATTGGATTAGCGGTTCGCAAGTTATGCTCTAACAAACATACAAACATCGAGCCGATTTGCGCAAGGTCGCTCCCTCAATCGATTATCTCGAACCACAACGTAAAAGCATTTTCTTATCAATGTTCTTGTTTTCCAAACAAGCGGCCACAAAGCTCACATAAAAGTCTTTTTTTAATAGGAGCATTAAACTTGATCACAATTTAATAATCGGTTCGTGACAGTAAAATATATCTCAAACGGTTAATCGAATAAACAATACCATTATTGTTTTATGTTTTCTAATTAACTACCGATAAAAATACATTTCGTGCCTCAACCTTGCTGCATTTTTGAACACCCATTGGATTGTGTAGGTGTATTCTGAATGCACTTACTCATTATAAATAATGGCCAGATAATCTTCGCTAGACAATAGCTGCGGCATCTGTGGGTGGTATGACCATTTTAAAATGAACTCTCTGGCTTTTAATCAACTAACTATTATTGGAGCGTAAGTTATTTTTAAGGATCAGAGAAAAGTGGTGGTTGTTTTGGCTCGTGGGCGCACGTCAACAGACTTAGGTAGAATGATGATCAGTAAACAAAACGCTTCAAGTATTATGATGTAAAAGAGTTTTATAATGCTTTCTCTAGATAAGATCTTCTGTTGGTACTTAGCGCTATTTGTCTACGACTTTCCTTTTAGACACAAGTTTATCGTGATCATTTGTTTTATGTGTTTTTAATTATAATTTCTTGCATCATTTAAAACCACAATAATATGTTTTTTCTTTTTCTATGAAAATGTTAATAGAATATGTAGAACAATAAACATCATATCTGTGAGGTATCACAATGCATCTATTATTCTGAGACGATGTTAAGTCTCCTGTGAACCATATCAACCTTTCAAATCGGAACAAAACAGAATTTTATGTTTCCTTATTAAATATTTTATATAAAATATTTGTAAATATACAAACGTAATATGTTAAGTTATTACTTTCCATTTATTCCTCAATCTCAACTTTATCTTTTGCATAAGTGGACCGGGACCTCTTCCCGCCTACACTGACGGATATTTGACACTCACCGATACGACACCTACACGATATATTTGTAGAGCTGATGCACTAGACGGTTTCAACTTAATAAACATGCAGCACTGCGTTACAGATGGAAATTATTTTCATCAAAAAGAAGAGGTCCTTAATTTTCGGTATTTGTGTGTATCTGAATCATTTTATTATAATAAAAAATGATTCAGATTGATAAAAATCTATTAATAATTAATAGATTTTATCAATCTGAATCATTTTTCAGATTCAGATTGATAAAAATCTATTAATAATTAATAGATTTTATCAATCTGAATCATTTTTCAGCTTACCTATTTTACTTGTCCATGTCGAAATCAGTTTTTCTTTATTAAAAAATGTACTATATTAATTGTTTATTAAGATTTCCATCGTGCGTTAGAATCATATCCGCCTCGACACCGATATTTTGTTCAGTCATTGACATGTCGTGTCGTGTAGAAGTCTGTATCGGTCAGTGTTTGAATTCCTGATGGACATGGGTTGAGAATAGTCGTATCAAGTCTAACCTCACATCGAACTTCGAGCCCTGTGGGCGTCTAAACAAATTCACAATAAATAACGTTGCTATTATTTAAATACGAGAGCTTTGAACCCTATTATTCGATACGATTTCTTGTTTATTTCGAAATAATGAATAATCTTGGTGACTCGCACCCAATTTTTTTTTATGTTATTGTTCTTTGGAAGATTAGATAACATATTTTATAGGTACCTATATCATTTTTATAATATTAAATGATAGAAGAAGTAAATGACCTATCTGGTAAACTCTGCCTATTACAATGCTTCACAGTAAACGTTTTTTTTGACGATATTTGTAGACTTGCCCAGATGAACAGGGTAATACAGGGCATTGTATACTCATATGTCCATATTGCCTATATTCTGCAGCACGAAGAAAGCCCGTCTGCGGCTATTTATTCGCATATGGCCGCTAACAGCTACACCGGGGTCTATTTTCAGCACAACGATGCCCTTTCACAAACTCTTCTAAAGTTACCCAGGAACGCTATGTTTAGGCTACGCTCATGTATTTCAAGCAACTCTATCCAAAGATTGCAAATCAACACTCATTTAAACTAAATTTCTGCAAACATTAAAATAGACAAATTAATTTCACCGCATATTTGATTAACGCTCTTTAGACACTTTGTTTTCTTAATTAATTACGTATTGTAATTACTAAAAATGTATTCAAAACAACAAAATCTAAATGGCTCCGTATAATACATACAACAACAGAAGAAACAGTAACATAGTGTCAAAAAAGCTCAGTCTCAGCCTATTTAATTTGTTATTTGCCTATAGATGTTCACTCGTTCGCCATTCAGAATATTAATGTTGAAGTGCCAAGTGTCCAATTACTCGTATATGTGACAGTGACAACAGTCACACAAGCTTTGAACCTTTGTAATTGGCAAGGGAAGGACGAATTGATCAGATACTCTGTTACTATTCAAAGTACTACTATCGTATTGGATTATTTAGTGTCTGCCAACACATCAATTTGTTTTCAATAAACTTTATACGCCAATTTATACACTACATTATATGTAATAGGCTTTATTTACAAACAAACTTACGACTATACAGTATTTACAAAATGTACATAGTCATATAAAATACATAAGAAACAGTTGAACTATCTACAGACCGTTGCAAACGATCTATATATAGTTCAACTGATCCAAATCAGTACCAATCGGAAGCGTACCCAAGACACTGGCTGCATTGCCGCGCTGAATAGCAATGCTGATACGTTGGGCCAGATACTCACCAGCCCTCGGGTCACGCGTCGATATATTATATTATATATGTACTATGTAATACATAGTCATAGTATATGTACCTACTATATGCAATATACGTACTATATTATACACCAATTGATTTCCAAAAAACTTGCTTACTACGCTACGTAAAGTGATTCATTTATAAGAGGAAAATTCTAAGCAACATGCTTGACACTCTTGAGTCTTGACCTGACTCCAGAGTTCGCTTTTGGTTTTAGTCTTCATCTTCATTCATTTTGCTGCAGTTTTTCTGAGAACCTGTTTCAGAAATATAGCTCTTTCATGAATTAACTTCAAATGCTATAATAAAACGTAAATGAAACCTGAGTAGCTGAATCGACATTCGCCAACAGTTCAAGGATTGGGGTAAGAAAAAGTTGTTAAATATTTATGTGAACACTATTTTTAAATTATCGTTGTATACTTGTAGGCAGAGTCGAACTTACACTCATCATATATATGTGACTCTATCTACCTTTACAACCTCGGCCTGCCTTTGAAGTACATTAGATACCTACCTATTTATATCTTATATCATGCATGTTCAATGTTACCCTATTAACATTTATAGATATTGTAAGATTTGGTTTAGTGACAGTACACCAGAAGTTAGTGATGTTTGGATGATTAATATTCCCGGTCGAATGTTTTGGTTCGAGTCCCGCCCCCGGGTGCCATCTAATTGAAGTTTGCCGATCATTGAGCCAATTTGAACTTCGATCACACCACTGCTGAATAATAAACGGGGAACCAAAGTTTTTTTATTGTGATTCAAAGTAATTTATAAATTCCTCAGATTTCTCGGCGATAAGGAACTTTTAAAAGGTTGTTGACACTCGTAAAATGGTTGTGTACTGTTGATGTCTTTTGTTGGTGTTTTAAATTGGTTGGATAACTTAATTAAATTCCCACAACACCGAGTTATTACATTTAAGTAGGTATGATAAGAAAAGAATTGGTAAATAAAAGGAAAAATATCGTGTTCGTTTGATAGATAGATAATGCTTTATTGCACAACGGCAAATATAAAAAAATCTTAGAACGAACTTAATTTAGTACAATGGGCGGCCTTATCGCTGATAACGATTTCTTCCAAGCTTAAGTTTAGTTTTGAACTTTAACATGGTTTAAATGGTTTTATTAGCTTCTTTCTATTATATTATTGTAAAAAAATAAATAATACAATGTGATACGGGAATATGAAAGTCACATGACATGTTTCCAATACATTTGTGTCACGTGTCTACCTGGCACGTGGAAATGTATTGGAAAGATTGGTATGGTCACGTTACTTTTCATACTCCCTTGTCAATTTTAGACTAAACATGAATGGCGATAGATCGTGTTTTTATTAGTTTTTATTTCATTTGGAAATCAAGGAGCACAAATTGTTATTTTTATGTACAAAAATGTCCTTAGTTTTAGTTCATCAACATATTATACTTATTTAAAACAGCTAGCTTTAACTTAAAAATAAAAACAATATTATTATTTTAACTTTAAAAAGCAAATAGACATTCGATAAATAAGACGGCGTCGCCGCGCCGCCGTTGCTAATTATTAGGTGGGTACTGTACTTGCACTCTAGCATTACGTCCGTGCCTCCTACGCAATGTACCAGCACCACTCGAATCTTTCAATTTGTCACATGCGATGCACTCACAGTGACCCTATTGTCAGACCACGTGTTGATTTGACCAGTATTGTTGATAGGTAGCTTCTTATTAGGCTGCTTAGTTTGCTTCCTATGGGAACTGCGGTAAATAAATAAATATACAATAGACGCCAAGAGCAATAAAAACTTACAAAAACATGTTGTCAAAAACTTAACTTTTATGACTTAGTACGAGAACGGTGTTCACATTGATAACGGCAGCTGTACAATACGACACGACATGTAAGCGTAATAGACACTCAAAAATGTGTTTAATGCCTACTAATATATGTTATGAGGAGGGATGAAAATCGTATTACGAAGAAAGTTATGAATGTGAGCGTGTCTGGATATGCAAGTAGAGGAAGGCCGAAAAAGAAGTGGCTGGATTGTGTGAAAGAGGATATGAATGTGAAAGGAGTAGACTCAGAGTTGACGAATGATAGGAGTGAGTGGAAGAAAAAAACATGTTGTGCCGACCCCACGTAACGTGGGATAAGGGCAGGGGAATGATGATGATGATGATAAGTATATTGAAAAAAGGACGTGTTGATGTTGGTACATCGTTTTTCCGTAAAAACTTTACATTGCTTTCCGAACCGAATTAAGTATGTGTTTATCGTTAGTATAAAGCCTTGTTAAAGACGACCGTGGGAACTTTCGCCTATCTCCCTGTTTATACACAAAGTAGCTGTTTACTGAAACTGTCACCGTAATAAATGAGAGGGCCTTGGTTCGCGGAAACAGTACCCCAAGTACGAGTTCTGCACACACTGATTGCATGGTCGCGATCGTATGTCTGTCGCCAAGCGCTAAAACTTTTGTATGGAGATCTAAGCAGCCATACTCGCTCTTCAAGCTTCTCAAGAAATTCGCTAGGGGCGCTGCTTGGTTCTCCATACAAAATTGGTGGCGCTTGGCGATAGGCATATAATCACGACCATACCATTAGTCACCATTCTTCTGCCCTTGGTAGAGTCGGAACAACATGTCTTCTTCTTCTACTCACTCGTATAATTCGTTAACTCGGAATTTATTCGTCTCTCATTTATATCATCTCACAATCCAACCACTACTTTTTAGGCCTTCCTCGCACGCCCAGCCACACTCACATACGATCAGTTGTGCACAAACTCGTACTCGAGGTACCGGATTCACAAACGCGACACGAGTTGACACTGCGACCTCGCTGCAAAACTAGATAGCTGCATTGAAACTATGTTGTGTGTACTTCATGGAGAATGAATACATTATGTGTTAACACTATCAATACTGAAAAATAGTAGACTATTTTATCGCTTATCATTCAGGTATCCGGTTATTCTTTTTTGCACAAACTAACGATACTAACGCATTCCATTAAAGAATCTAATATTAAGTCACATCATTAAATAACTTACTTTGATTCCGTTATTATCGCTGAAAGTAATTTAACGTAATTTTACATGACCATTTCAATAAATATTTTTGACGTTTATATCCTTGCTTAATGGCAGGAAAATAGGTTGTTAAAATAAAAGCTATTTCCTTGGTAAATGTTGTATTAAGTTGATAGAATAAAATAAAAAAAGGTAGCACTCCGGGAGTGCCGGCAGAAGTGAAAACTTCAATATTAACGTTGTGTTTAATTATAAGTATAAAAGTACTATCATTTATGAGGTAGAATACAATGTTTATTTATTGCGCTATCGTACACAAATATGACAATTTATATGTTGTTATTTATAATATTACTAGCTGACCCGGCAGACTTCGTACTACTTCAATCGATAAATAAAGTTAAAATTGATTCTACATTTTATTTAGAATATGAACGAATAGAACATGACGCTGTACATAAACACACACGGTCATTCGCGCAAGCGCCCTGTGCCGCCTAAACAGAGCAGCACACTCAGGCACGGTAGAAAGAGTGGGAGATACTAGTTCCTCTCCCTTCCCCTCGATCTTACGCTTTTTCAATCAGCATCACGTGACCCTGACGCGAGTTTGAAAGTTTTTACCCATACAAAAAAAAGTGCTCAGCGCCGCTAAAGAAGTTTTCACTTCAAAAAAAGTAAGTAAGAATAAAAGTTTATAAAACCATCATAAGACCGTACTGTATGGATCGGAATGTTGGGCAACCAACGGGACGGATGAGAGGAGAGTGCATGCAGCAGAGATGCGAATGTTGAGATGGATGTGTGAAGTGACAAGGATGGATAAAATTAGAAATGAGTACATAAAGAGGAAGTTTGAAAGTTGCGCCCATAACGGACAAGTTGAAGAGTAATAGGTTAGCGTGGTATGGGCATGTCATGCGGAGGAAAGAAAGTCATATAACAAGAAGAGTGTTAGATATGAATGTGGATAGATGTAGAAGTAGAGGGAGGCCAAAGAAAAGATGGATGGACTGTGTGAATGATGACATGTGTAAGAAAGGTGTGAGCATTGAGATGACGTCTGATAGAAGTGAGTGGAAGAAGAGGACGTGTTGTACCGACCCCACATAATGTGGGACAAGGGTAGGAAGATGATGATGATGATGAAGTTGATAGAATAAATAAGCTCATATCTACTCTATTTTCTCTAACATTAAAAATCCACTATTGTCTGTAAACCAATTTATTCAGGTTTTCCTTATACACAAGAATATTAGTCAAAGAGGCGACAGGGTCTTCTGTTTTTTTCCAAAATGCTATTGCTCATGCTAATAAATCAGGAGATTGGATCAGGGATTATGGAGTCACATCAATCATTTAGAAGCCAATACGGCGTGTTTACCTGAGCATCTGAATTTACAAATAATGCGATGTACAAATAAACGGGTCCTCGTTCGAAAAACGATCTTGCAAGGTTTCTATTAGACACAAACGGCAATTTTTTTTTTATCTTTTTAAAGCCTATTAAAATAATCCATATCAAAATTTTGTTCATACTTACTTAACACAAAATATAATTCGTAAACTTTGTCAGAAAGTTTGTTGAATATTGCGTTACCAATAAGGCTTTAATAAAATAAATCATTTATCGAGAAAATACCTACGTGCATTTTTCGTAACAGAATTGTAGTAGGTATGCGTTGAAAAATAGAGTTGTAGAGCTTTTCATCGAATGGGGACAAGTTGGTTGCGCAATGGATTGATGTATTGTTCGGCCGATAGCTGATCAATAGCTTGAGATGTAATCTAAGGATAGGGACCGACTCAATCTTTGAGTCTTTGCGAGATCCAGGGTTGACACAAAATAATATTAAACTTTTCTTATTTTTTTTTCCTTATTTGTGTAGCTTTCAAACACTGAATGAGAAGAGCCGAAGACCTGGCCCAGAGGCGCTTCTTGAGAGAGCCCTTCGTCTAGCAGTGGACTTACATACGTTGATTATGACGACTTGCAAAAAAAGTACAGTACTGTAGTACTTAATAATTTCAGAAGTCAGAGAGAAAGATTGTGTACTTATAGTGATTTAGTAGTTGTACTAAAATAACTTAATAGCTGTCTTTGTAATTTAAGTTAATGAGAGACGGACGGCAATATTTTCAGTGCAATCAAATTACTTTGAAAAAAAAAAATAGTTTAAGAAAATAAAATAACTAAATTGCTATCAATAACCGAATTCGACACCAAAATTATAGATGTTCTTGTATAAATGAAATAGCATTTATTTTAAAGCCGACAGCTTAGTTTACTGAAATGTACCAGTATTAGCTTTAAATAAAATCTTTAATTTAACATTAATCTTCTACAACAATTGAAACCAAGCCCTGTCTACAAGACTCGTGTATCTATGTTGCATCAATTCTATAAATTGAGCAGTGTCTACGGTCAAATGATCCGTGAAACAGCCGTCTGCAGAGCTCCTGACTTATCCTGATCGATAGATACTGATTCGATCGAACTCATTTAGCCTGTATCATTTAGAATGAACTGGATTATAAACCACTGTACTTTATTGGGATAGAAGATCTAGTAGGTATAGTCAGTACCTACATTATCAAGATATTACCGATGTCAGAACCAATATTTGACATTTGTTCAAATGGTGTCCTTTGTGTTGAAACTGTTTGATAATTAAAAAAAAAAATGGTAGCACTCCGGGAGTGCCGGCAGAAGTGAAAACTTCAATATTAACGTTGTGTTTTCACTTTTAAGTTTTCACTTCAAAAATATAACCACAGTCGTCATAATGACAATGACAATCACAATGACACAGACACATTCGCGCAAGCGCGAATGTGTTTTCACTTTTAAGTTTTCACTTCAAAAATATAACCACAGTCGTCATAATGACAATGACAATCACAATGACACAGACACATTCGCGCTTGCGCGAATGTGACACAACGACGAAGACAACGAAGACACACTGACACAGACACATTCGCGCAAGCGCGAATGTGTCTGTGTCAGTGTGATTGTGTCATGTCGACACAACGACAATGACAATGACAAATTAATATTTATTATCATTAGGGTTACATAGAAAACTAATGTTTATGTTCGCAAAATAGTTTAAACTAGTAAAAGATATTCAGCCGCAATAAAAAAACCCAAAAAAATTGAATTTCCCGCTAGAGCGAGAGGTATCACCTTAAGTGGATACAGAAATTGTTAAATATAGGCCTTATAAGCAATCCTTGTCGTAATTGTTTTTCTTGTTTATATATTTTTCGTATATGCAGGCCCTTAAAATAACTACATCGAAAAATACTAATTGGCCTTGAGCTAAATAATACATGTAACCTACCTACAATATAGCCGTGCAAACGCATATTTTTATGAAAAGATAATCAAGATTTATGTTTATATTTTTTTTAGATCCAAATCGGCTAAATTATAGTAAATATAAATATGCGTTTAGCTATAAGTGCATTCAGAACTTAACTAGTATTTATCACAAAACATAAAATAATATTAAATTATGACTTAATTAAAATTACACGTATATAAATAATATCCGTAATAATTAATATGGCAACAAAATCTATTTTCTAGCTAAGCACCTAGACCAGGATTTCAGATATTTACAATCTGTACAGTCGAATCCTAGATAATCGATTTCGAGCCTAATCGTTATACATTTATTTATATTTATAAAATTATTGCCAATCAGCTACTTTGATAACTTTTAAAATTTTCCAATAATTTATTATTATGTCGATTTTTATTTCACAGTTACAGATTTTAAAATAAATGCAAACAAAACGTTTCTAATAACTTTCGGTTAAGCGAAATAGTTACGTTTTTAACAAAGTGCAAACACCTCTAAAACTCTATTACAATATTGAATTTACTCTAATTATTAAAATTATTTACAAAAAATGAAGACAATATAGATATGCACTGTACATTTTTAAATGCTTGTTGAAAACTTCAATTAGGTACCTTATATATTATATTAAAAAGTAAACAGAAAAACTATCTCACAAGTTTTTGTAGAACCAAATTTCATACAATTAGGTAGCTGGGTTACATAGAAAACTAATGTTTATGTTCGCAAAATAGTTTAAACTAGTAAAAGATATTCAGCCGCAATAAAAAAACCCAAAAAAATTGAATTTCCCGCTAGAGCGAGAGGTATCACCTTAAGTGGATACAGAAATTGTTAAATATAGGCCTTATAAGCAATCCTTGTCGTAATTGTTTTTCTTGTTTATATATTTTTCGTATATGCAGGCCCTTAAAATAACTACATCGAAAAATACTAATTGGCCTTGAGCTAAATAATACATGTAACCTACCTACAATATAGCCGTGCAAACGCATATTTTTATGAAAAGATAATCAAGATTTATGTTTATATTTTTTTTAGATCCAAATCGGCTAAATTATAGTAAATATAAATATGCGTTTAGCTATAAGTGCATTCAGAACTTAACTAGTATTTATCACAAAACATAAAATAATATTAAATTATGACTTAATTAAAATTACACGTATATAAATAATATCCGTAATAATTAATATGGCAACAAAATCTATTTTCTAGCTAAGCACCTAGACCAGGATTTCAGATATTTACAATCTGTACAGTCGAATCCTAGATAATCGATTTCGAGCCTAATCGTTATACATTTATTTATATTTATAAAATTATTGCCAATCAGCTACTTTGATAACTTTTAAAATTTTCCAATAATTTATTATTATGTCGATTTTTATTTCACAGTTACAGATTTTAAAATAAATGCAAACAAAACGTTTCTAATAACTTTCGGTTAAGCGAAATAGTTACGTTTTTAACAAAGTGCAAACACCTCTAAAACTCTATTACAATATTGAATTTACTCTAATTATTAAAATTATTTACAAAAAATGAAGACAATATAGATATGCACTGTACATTTTTAAATGCTTGTTGAAAACTTCAATTAGGTACCTTATATATTATATTAAAAAGTAAACAGAAAAACTATCTCACAAGTTTTTGTAGAACCAAATTTCATACAATTAGGTAGCTGAAAGTTACTTCCATTTAACTTTGAGTATAACTGCAATTATTTGTATAATTTGAAAGCTTTACGGACTCTGATAATTAAAGACTAGCTACAATTATACTACACTCGGTAACGAACCGATTTACGCTAATTGTCTTTTTTTTTTTATTCTAATGTCACACAAACACTTTCACAATGATATGGTTATCCTGCTTTATTAAACACCTTGTTATTCGATTATTAATCGATAGTTTATATCGATAATCAAATAACTACTTCAATAACATACTTCAAAGATCGACAGCTTAATAAGACAGACTACTCAATTTCAACTGGTAATCTATCTAACATGTCTAAAAAACCACAGAGGGCTTAATGCGAGGTTGCATTTTAAAACTCCCAACTCTCGAGCCGACAGTCGTCTCTCGGATGTCCTTATATTTTTGTATGGATATCCGAGAGACGACTTTCGGCTCGAGAGTTGGGAGTTTTAAAATGCAACCTCGGACTAAGCCCTCAGATGTTTTCAAAGTTCATCTAGATCTGACAAAGTGTTACGGATCTCTATGGTCATAAACTCAAAATATTGCAGTAGTTTATGTGAAACGGTGTAGTGTTACCAGTAATGCTATAAAGCCAAGCAGAGGTTGGGTCGACTCTCCTGCAGACGTCTTTGGAGTGGTGGTGTATATGGACTCGTCGTTTGTTCTCGTTTTGATTCCTGTAGAAATAAACAAATAAAACTTATTATTTTAATATTTTTTGTATATTGTGTAAACTCTTATTTATGATCACATATAGCAAAATCTGGTCAGATGATTTAACGAAAATGTTGAAAAGGTGTTGGTTTTCACACAAATATAAAGAATCCAAAACTTGTTAGAAAACTGTGAAGCGTTTGATACTTCATGCGAACAACTTGTTCCAAAGCACAATTCAACCAATAATTTATTCATTCTGTAAAAAAAAAGACACTCGGGGACTTCACGGTAAAGCTATTGCATAGCACTTTTAGCCGCCGGTCGAGGTGTTAGGTTATTTCGTTACGGAATGTCGAATTCGGTCTCCACGCTCAATGCCCTCTATAGAAGCTATGCAATAGCTTAAATTTTGTTTATGATGGACTTACCAGGTTCTTGCAAGCCGGAGCCTTCTTCTCCTGAGCCTTCAGCATCATAAGCGGCGTCATCGTCCGGGTAGTTGCGGCCCGAACCTGAGCCTTCCTCGCCAGCTTCGTCCCCTTGCATGAATGCCTCGGCTTGAGCGTCGTTGGCTCCGGAATGGGATATCAGCAACTGTTGACCAGAGTTAGAAGGTAAGGTATCATCTAATACAATAAGTGCAAACTTTTTTATATTTATTAAATGTTAACAGACGATCAAGAAACCAAACAAATCTAAAAACTCATAGGACTGCAGATCATTAGACCATTTTTAATGAGACATCGTACGATTTATTTACATATCTGAGGTTTTAAATAAGTATTCGCGCTTTTTTAAATTATGAAATTGTAAAAAAAAATATAAGAAACTCTTAAATTTTTTTTTACATTTTTTTTACATTTATGAAACCTAGCTCTCAAAGACTGCTTGCGTTCTAATTGTGTCTTCGATGTGATGGAAAGATGAAAGTGTATTGATATCTTTGTTTCAGACTCGAGAGACAGCTGCTGATGCTTTTGAAGATATCGATCTGAGTACGTTGATTTATAATGTGCTTGTAACTTTTCACTTATTCATGGCCCTGAATAAATAATACACCATTTCATGCGTGATTTTTTGTATAAACGAAATGGATAAATCATGTTCATTGCCAATACAATTCTTACTTGAAAACAAAATGTATTTTCAATTTTGAAGCATCTCTTTCGTGAATAAGGCTTAAAAGTAACACTCAAATAAATCTGCACGTACATTATGGAAGGATAGAGAGGGTAGCCATAGAATACAGAAGAGGCGTATTATATAGGGTACCCATTTTAGTCGACAAGAGCTTTTGTAACTTATGGGAGAGGAAAAAAACTGTTTTGAATACAAATTGGTGCAATAAGATTACCGTTCTAGCTTGTTGGAGCCTGTCTGCGATGGAAGTCACCCTGGAGTCCTGCGGCGGGGTACCACTGACTTCGGGGTTGTATTTCTGGTCGCTAATAGATATCGACGTCACTAACGGCTTGGTATACCTACAAAAAGAAACATGCTGTAGTATAAGAAAAAGATAATATAGTACATAGAACTGATACCATCGATACATTCAATAAAGTGTATCTAATCTACATTAGAAAGCTTCTAAGAGCAACTTCAAAGGATTGCCTTCGGTGATTCGTGTCTAGGAAGTCATGTACAAAACATTTTTCGATTGCCAAACTCAAGCGTACACTTACTCTCCAATTTTCTCCCCGTTCCAACACCGGTCGTTTCCTTCATCAGCAAAGTCCGGTTCATCACACACTTTGTCAGCTAATGTTGAAAACAGCTTCTTCGTTGACGCGAGTGTGGCAGCGAACTGGAGCAGTTCCGTATCAGGTGGAGGGGCTCGCAGGTCATCTCGTCTGACGGTGCTGGTGCTGTGGGAGAACTCTGGGGCATCTATGGTGGATGGAAGACCGCATTCCTGGCGTACCTGGTGAAAACAATATTGAAATGTAAAGATATATTGACCAAAAAAACTAGAAACTAGCTTCTTGATGTTTAATTCTGCCTTCAGCGTCCATCACTCTCAGACTTCATGAAAGCAATACGAGCAACATTGCTTGATTTCAGACCAAGTCGTGAAATTAATTGCTTTTTTGGTTTCATTTAGTAGGTTCATTGAGCTCTATCAATCAATTTATTGCAGCACTAATTAGAGCAATGGCGGTGGGTTGACGACCGGCCTTGACTTCAAATTAGTTTACCAGTAATAAATTGAACGCCTTTTTAATAAACGATGCCGCGAATCATCTTATTCAATCTATTCTTAATAGGTAGCTAGATACCTAAATCCGTGAACTTTATACGCCGCTTTGGCAATTAACGCCTGGTCTAAATTGCAGATGGCAATTATAGGTAGACCATTCCACAATTCGTTTAAAAATTGACCTTTAGTTTGGGGTTGCATTAACAGAGGAATCTCCAGAGAATATTATTGTAAAGTAAAGCTAAGAGATATAGGTGAAAAAATCTAGCTTAAAAGAAAACGATGACACTTTGGCTCCCTAGCCACATTAATCTTCAACAACCAGAGATCATCTCACGGAATGCAAAGCATCTAACGTTATAAACAGCAAAAACGAGATGTAATCTCGCATAGATGGAAGTGATGCCGCATTGTTGATGAAGCTATATCATCTGTCTGCAAGTCGCAGACAAATGATGTTGGCATGGTAGGGTGTATCCTCACTACGATGTTCTATCCTGCTTTTATTTAATTTTACATGGCTTTTTATTACGGAGTTTATATTGTAACTACTTTGTGACAAAGGTGTGTTGTGACAATATATGTGACATACCGTCCATAGCACAGTGTCGTACTGTTCATACATAGTTCGAGTTGTTCGAATGTGATCATATTGTAAAGGATCCTGCCATGACATGACACCGGTGACGTGGTACCTTTACGGATATTATTATTATGGGTGCGGAGGCGATCTGCGCGTGCGACTTATTGCAGAAACTGTGAATTGCGTGGACTTTCTTACCATCGTTATAGATCAGAACTATAAGATTATGATTTGTACCCATATGCAATAACAACTAAATTAGTTCCAATATGTTTTCTTTATTTCATTCAGCAATCCTATTAGTTTGCTTTATCCTGCTACCCTAACAATCTCTATAAACTAGTACAAACTATCCCAAAATTGAGTATAAGGTGTATCTCGACAGCAATGATCCATGATGCGATGTGAACGGCCTCAGCGACGCGCGACACACGCAAATAAACCAACAGAGCGCAGTCACATAGCGCCGACGCAAATAGGACATAGCTCTACGCAATTATTGCAAAAACACGACATCATACACCCGCGGCGGTGATCATGCCAGTGCCGACATTCTTCACAATCTCACTTGTTAACTCCAACGAACTTCTACATATTTTATAGAGGAATACCACAATTGTGATAACTACGGATATAAGACTTATATTGGTTTGGTTTCAAAACGTTCTTTAGATGGGGTAGAAATAAACCTAAGAGTAAAGTATAGGAAAGCGTTAGGACTCATTCCTATACTTCGCTTCTCTATACTTCACAAACCTAACGTAAGTTTGAGATTTAATAAGTGAAACCAACAACACCTTCATAACTTCTTGGCACATGTTATGTTAGGAATTCTTAGAAAATTAATAAAACAACTTCGAAGTATCTCGAAAAGTTCGATGTCTGTTTCGGATAGGTATAATAATTTTCTTTCCAGTTTCGTAAAGGAGTGAAGGATATAAACCCGATTACCCCAGTAAGGAAAACTTTTTTACGACACTGACATCTGTCGCGCTGCGGCACATTTACACTTCAATATTCATCTCTTGATATAATATTAAAAGGACAGAAATAAACCCCTAATACGATGCTAAAGATTTTCAGCAAATGTTAGATCGTAAAAAATCTGATAGAATAATTAAAAAGCGGCGACAAAAAAGGGTATATCAGACGTATAAGATCTTAACATTATGTGCTAATTGCTTATTTTTGTACTTGAAACAACACGAGCTCTTAAGATAGGGTAAAAACAGACCGACATGTATGGTAAATATTCATTAGCGCTTACGATTGTAATACCGCAAACCGGATCGCGCTGCTTCGGAAAAAAGTTTGCAAAAAAAGTCGTCTGGTTGTGCTGTATGCAGGCAGTGGTATAGTGAAGAAATATATAGGTCTACAGGGTGACCATTTTAGACTTTACACATATAAAGAGTACATTATAAAGTTTAAACCGAAACATATCTGGGAATTAAATAATGATAAAAGTTGCATTTAAACAACATATTGCAGAATCGGAATTAATGTAAGTGTTAAGTCAGAAATAGTATTTCACCCTGTATGTTAACGAGAATGTCAAGAATTCAGAATAAGTATTTTAACACCCTGTATGTGTATTTAAGAGCATCGTTTGCCGCGGGTGGGCGACTCGGTGTAATTATGGAAGAAAGCACCTACCGAAGAGAACAGCAGGTTTCGAATAAATACTATTTTAATTTTACCTTCGTGCTTACATTTACTAAAGTAAGCACGAAGCCCCAATATTATTCAGACAATTCTTCAATCAGTTATTGTATTCTTAAAACGCTAATCTTCATCTAGCATACATTCTTTTGTTTTTAATTCATTAGATACTATCCTTAGATAACATTGTCTATGTTTAGATGTGAATATGAATAATCTTCCATTTTTATCAGCGTGACTATATATTGTATTGTGTAGCCGCTCAATTGTAATAAACGATGCTAGGTCTTTGTTCGGCCTTGTGATTCATAGTCTAAAATGTATGCATAATAAAATCAATTACGTATGGTATCCAGACTTCGTTCGTTGAATTAAACGTCCTTGCGATTATCATATCATAGAAAAAAATACATTTATATCTACATACATGTAAGTACACGTTGGATGTGGATTTTATGAATGGGAACGGAACGTAACACGCGGCTTGCGTGAAACGAAACGACGAAAGGATTGTGAACGAGTGAAATGAATGAACGTTGGATGAACGCATTTTTTATATTGAATATGGATTATGGCTACCGGCTCAAAAGAAGCTTACGATTTTTATAAATAAAAAAGATTTACAAAGTATTTTAACTGCGCATTCCCGATATATGTATCGGCCAACACGTAGAGTAATTTTATATTTACGGCGAGAACATGTAGATAAATCGCAGTAACGAATACCTATAGGACATCCGGTATACAGATTGAATTTAAAATGTATGATGACATCGGCTTACGATCAGGGATTAACGAAACATGACCGGAACCAGTCTCAGACTTATACATATTGCTATTTAGTAAGTTGTAGATAAATGTAGTAGGTACGAAGCTTTTTATTTTATGCGTAAAATTTAAATCAGAGAGTTTAATCTAATCAATTTTTTAAATAAAAAATATTACAAGTACCTATAATGAGAGATCGTGGCTAGTTAGTGATGCGATGATTGGTTATAAATTGCTTATAAACAGGGCTGGCGTTATAAAACAGTCCGCATAATTATTAAAAGGAATATACATTTTCCGTGATTCTAGATTCATGTTTCGAGCAAGCGAGTCAAGTGATTTAGCTTTAGCATATTATCGGATTACCTTTGCCTTTCGTAGATTACAAATGTCAAGAGACTTACACCCGTATTCACAAAGAGTACTTGCTTAAGTATAGCATCAACACTGTGCAAAGAATGCCATTTTGCAGTGCGTTCCTTTTGACAAGCCTTCAAACTAGCCCGTTTCCTTAGCTGTTCGTTCATTTTGACGGACGCATAGTGCGCTCTGAGACTTAAGTATTGTTTCTGGATTGGTTTCGCTAGCCCTGTGCGCACGTGCACACTATGAGACCTCACAGTAATGTTTGTGAATACGGGTGTTACTCTGCTTTCTCTAAGAAGTAGCTCAACTTGTAACTGAGTTTTCCTTTGACGGGACTTCGACCAGAGGCCGTATCCTAGCCTCTCAAAACTTGCCAGGTTTTATATCGCGTTCAGTTTCTTTCTAACTCATCGGTAATCTATGGCATTTCTGGTGGACTTATGTGACTGAGCTGTATCATAAATACCGATGAGTTCCTATGGAACTTGACGTGATTTAAAACCTGGCAGGTTTTGAGAGGCTAGGATACGGCCTCAGCAAAGCAGCTTCTTTCCTAGTTCTTAATTCTAAGTTTTTATGTTATATCTGCTTTCTGTGTTGTTATAATTTTGGATAGTAAAATGGATATTTTAAGGTTTCTAGGCCAAAATACTTTTCTTTTTCTAAATGATGTTTGCTATATAAGTGGTTTACCTCTACGTGCTCGACTAAAAACAAACACCACATGTGGTCATTATCGTTTTCAATCTAACTGCTCATATAATGGTATGTGCGTGATATCACCACTAGAAATAAAATGGTTATAATACAATCAAACAGTCATAAAAAAATCACACCATATCGTGCTTGTGTTTTGTTCTGACATAGTTATAAGTAAAGATTCGTTAATAGGGATTTTTAAACTTTAAATGGATACCAGAAAAAAACACTTTCAAGAGACTGGTAATTAATGGTCAACATTTGCAGCTAGTTGTTATTTGTTATATTATTTTAAACATAAAATCTGATGGACTTTAGATACGTATAAATCAATATCTTCTTACTTTTTAAGTTGTATTTGAAAGTTTATCAACCACGTCGTAATCATTGAACCGATTTTGACAAAACTTTTAATATACGCAGATTATCAACAATTATCATCGACATTCATCGAAAAGTTTAAAGAACAAAGTTCCGGGCGGAAGTTAGTAATTTCATATAAATTGAAAAAGAAAATGTTTGACGGTTGTCTGCATTATTATGTCCTGAATAAAGTAAACAAAAGATTGATTCACTCCTTTAGTACAAAAGGAAACGAGTGTAAAAGGAATGAATAAGGAGCCGGCGAGAATGCTAAGGATCCCTTTAAAGAATTCCCTGGAGACACCTCATTCGTCTCACTTTTACTCAGAAGCTGCAAAGATGGGCTCGTCCTATTTCCATTTGAATTTATCAGCGCATTTTTTTCTCTAGATTCCAACCGCGATGATTTTATGACGTAGTTGTAGTTCTTTATAGTAGTCAGACTACAATTGAATTGATATACATAATATGTATTCTATTTATGATCTTGGTTTATTTATTATGTGCAAATTTGATTGTTATTCATATAACACATTTTTTAATATATATTTTGATATATAAATATGT
This sequence comes from Ecliptopera silaceata, assembly GCA_932527185.1. NCBI lineage: Eukaryota > Metazoa > Arthropoda > Insecta > Lepidoptera > Geometridae > Ecliptopera > Ecliptopera silaceata. The sequence goes on along the minus strand of OW052193.1, from coordinate 3,679,068 downwards.
AGTTTTATTTACGATAGTTTATTAGTATTCTGTTTTTTTTGTATCAAATATATTATAATATAATATATTCTTTTATTATTAATATATTAGAAGGTACTCAACGTTATCCAAATACCGATGTTCATTTTATGACCATCACGCCGTCGATTTCTCTATTTCTGATATCAATTAGATAAGAACTACATTTTTACAATTCTCGTACGCCGCTGAATATGTAACACTTTAATTTTCCGTCTGAGGTATGTTAATTTGTCACATAAACTAACAAAACCAGTAGTACATCCACCAGTCCCATAAACAAGCAATAGAAGATCAATAAATACATGGGATGCTACGATACATCAATAATAATCGGGTGGTCTGAAAGCAGGGACGTTGCCAGGGAATACTAACTTATATACATTTAGATATACATGTATACCGCTGTTTGAGCATGGACTGAACGTTCACCTGAGAACGTATTATTATTTTCAAGAAAATATGAAACATGCTTCTACCCTTACTTTACTTTACAATAAAATATACTTTCTAGATATTATAGAATATGCTAAAGCCACTCTCTGTATTTGTAATTTCTGAATAGCCTATAAATACTAAAATAAAGTTATATGCTTGTGAGCTCGTCATCTAATCCTAAGTTCATGTCTGCAATGAGCCTGTCCGATTGGTTCGAATCGAGGCTGTGCTGCGCCTACGCAGGTCGTGACCCAAGACACGAGCGGTGAAAACGAAACGTAATTGCCTGCCCACTGTCTATCATAACATTACTTTTCTTAGCTCCCATATTTGGGGTCAATAAGTGGGTGCCAGGTTGTTCAATTCTAATGGTACGCTTGCGAATTACACCAATTTTGACACAGATTGATAATTTGCAAAATGTTTCGCATGACATGCAAATGATTGGTGAGTATTTTAGATTGACTGATTACAGATGCTTGAATTTAAAATTTTAACAGAGACTTATTTAGGCTATAAAATACGTACCTATAAATAAATACCTACATAGGCAGTTTAATAAAAAACGAGATTCATTTTATGGGAAATGTTATCTATACGTTTTTGTGATTTTTATTGAAATAAAACTGATAATGAGAATCGCAAAAATATCTTTGAATAAGATCTCCGTTATTCTGACTTTAGCAAACTATTTCAGTTTCAGTCTGACTTAAGAAAACATATTACCTTTAAAAACCCTAACCATTGTCAAACTACAGTATTCTCTCATCAAGTGTTCGCCCACAGTTTTCGCTATATTCCCTAACTTGAGCACGTACAAGTACTTAGACAATTTCTCGCGGAGAAAGCACGCAGTGCGTAGGCGGCGCCGGCGCTTGCGACTTGACGGAACATGAAGTCCAGAACCGCTAAGTTGGCACACACTTAGGTCATAGACATCAGTGCGACATGACTTCGAGTTATTAGAACTGGTAATTATTTCATCTAATGGCATCGAACTTTGGTTCGGTTACTGTAGTCCAGTCCTTGGCTGTATGTGAACTATATAGCCTCTTTGCTGGTGGTTCAACTGGACCAATCGGCGAACTTTGGTACGGTCTACATAGTTGAGTCTTCAGCTGTATGTGAACTATTTTAACTCTTTTCTATCAGCAATCTAGTTCATAGTACAAGCTCTGCTTAGATTGGGACTAGATCATCACCATCAACCTATATCAGTCCACTGCTGGATGTAGGTCTAGATCGCGATGTGTGAATTGTTCATGAATATTTATTTATTTAATAACCTTTGTTGCTAGTGGCGACTGGACCAATCGGATTTTTCACAACGACATCGACACGATACTTTTACGATATCGCAATGCATACTTTTTGTGGGTGTTTCGAACCACACGTGATGCAGTCGCTTCGGCCATATCGGTAGGTGTAAAAAACGCTAATAACGTGAATAAACACACTTGGTGGTATATTATAGACATAAAAAACATTATCACTATCGCTTCACGTAGGTATTCACAGAGATAGTCCTAGAGATATCGCTGAACATCTCAGTCCCAATGGCGCAGGTAACGCGATATCGTAACTTTAACATAAAAGTGACGGGTTTGAGGATTCTCTGGCTCAAATTAATTATGTAAGTACATCTTAGCCATTGACTGTGTAACTTATTAATTTTACTTAAGCACATGGTTTGATTTAAAACATAGAAATGATATTCATGTCAGCTGCAAATACATCTTGTGCAAAGGTCTACGAGTATTTGATAATTATTGTCAACAACATAATAGCGATCATTATTGCAAGACAAAAATATGTATAATTAATTGTTATGATTTCATTTGGAATATTGTTATTTTGTGTAACCATGTTTGTACACCGGTAGGAGGTAGATTACCAAATTTATTATAATGATTAACATCTATGCTAACCTAGTTTCACAAACAATAAATATTTCATTTCAACTAGACTACCTATATAAATTCAACGAAATGCAAATGTGAAACCAAATCAATCAAACAATAACGGCCGGTTTCTCGAACGATGATCAACGAAAAAATCAAACAATTACTATGTGTCAAACTCGGATCAATCGTGATTTCGGTTTCCAGAAACCGGTCGTAAAGGTAAAAATATTATGCTTATTGCCTTTCCGTGATTAGACAAATTGATACCGAGGCATCCGGCGCCAGATCGTTACAACTTGACACAGTTTGTGTCAAGTTGCCTCAGAGCCATTAACTACATACGAATGTAAATTCAATCAATGTGCGCATACGAATAGAGATATTACGTATTCTTGGCTATACAAATCAATCAGGTCTCAACACCTTTCTTCTAATATATTAACAACTTCTCTACGATTGAAAACTATAGCTAATTAGACGCTTTTTTGTTGAAATGTCGCAATAGATATGGTAAGGCCACATGACTTTGTTTTATGATACCAGTATCATCTAGAATATAGAAAACTAATAAAAAAAATGGTATGGCATTTTGATTAATTTCCTGGAAAATGTTGAATATTCACTTGGGTAAGGGGTCAGGACAAAACCAGAAACGTACATAGAAATTTCGCTATTATTGAATATTTAATATTATGAAACAAGTATGAAAGCAGGTTGTCACAAAACAGGTGTAATTCAAGTGTATTCGATTTCCATTTACAGCTTTGTAAGACCTAAGATATAGCTTTACGTACGATATAATATTAACTTGTTTTTAATAACACAACTGGAAAAAAACGACTTTCTGTGTTTTGGCAAAAATAGCTATAATTCTTTAATCTTTTCTTAGATTTTGGTGAGGCATTTGATGGGATAACCGTAGGCGATTATCACAAGATCTTGACACAGTTATGTGACAAAGAGTACTCTGTTGCAATGACACCCGATAGCTTTCTAGAACAGAACAAAGCTAAGATGATTGAGTTGCTTTTGAAATAGAATCTGTCTATTGAAGAGTTTCTTGTGTCTCGTATGCTATCATGAATTGCTCTTCAGTGGGTGGGCGAAACTACTATGGGTAAGAACCTAAGATATTTATGAAGATTGATGAAGATGACAACAACCTTTGTCAGTCTTGCATGATTCTCAACTTATGTTTCAGATCCGTAGGTTGTCGATTACGTACTTAAATAAATAATGGTTTTTATTTAAAGTTAATATAAAAGCTAGTTGAGACGAACAACTTAACTGATCTATACGTGATCATCCCGCAGTCTGTCAATGTTCTCATCTATCTCATCTTACAGTTATGCCAAGGTTTCCTTCAAGTTCTTTAGTCCTTTCAATTATAAGTTTAATAAAAGCAACAAATTTATTCAAGTCAATCGTAAAACTTATGCAAACTAGACGCCTCAAAGTTCCAGCTTCCTAAAGTAAAGAATAGCAAAGCAATTATGTGGCGCCTAAAACGGAAACGGTGACCTTGTGTGACATAACGATCCGTGTGGCTGTGAGCAGACTGTGACTCAACGGATACGGTCTGCGATGTGTCTCCTGGCCATATGTGACTTGGTTGACCATGGTTCAAGGGCGTACATACCTTAATTTTCTAGACATCATTGAGATAAAATAAATAAATATTTAAGGAAATTTTATACATCACACTCCAAACTAAGCTTGTGCTCTGGGAACTAGATTGTATATCAGCAATCTAGTTCCCAGAGCACAAGCTTACCTATATTTTTTTTTTGTAAATACATACATAGACACAGAAAAAATATTTATGTTCATCACACAAACATGCTCTGAGTGGGAATTGAACCCTCGACACACAGTATGGAAGGCAGAGCTATCTACTCATTTATTTATTCTAAATGGTGATAAGAACTTTGCAATGTTTTTCTAGAAATAAGTCTGAGACAAACTTGCCAATCGCGGTCTTTCACGGTCTAACCAGTTTTACCTAACTACGACTACTGTACAATTACTTTAGTAACAGAATCTACCCACAACTTGACACCGTACAACTAGAAAGCCAAGCACAAGTTCGTTAGTCTAGCCAGCCTATTGCCTTAATCGATCGTAGCATCGCAATCAATAAAGCAATAAATAAATAAGCAAGATAGAAACCTGGTAGCGATTCATTTGATAAATTGCACGACAGGATATTCTCACGAAATCAAATACAGAAAGTTACTACAGCCAGTTGAACTAAAAACTTGAGTCATGGACCGATAAAGTGCTTTAACTTAACCGTTCGAGTTATAATATCCCGTCTTTTGCTCCACATAGTCGGGTAAAAATGGTATTAAGTATATCGCGACATTCAGTATAAAAACCCTGTGAGATAAGCAACGCCATGTATTTTTACTTTACCTCTATGACCTCAGAAATAATTTGAGTAATTACGTGAAAGATTTTGCTTTTGTATAAAAGGTCTCCAACCTTTTCCCCGAAAGCAAATTTCTTTGTTGTTGAGTGAACGCCAACCCGCGCCCACGCTCGACCGTGCAAGTCCCGTAACCTAGGTCGGCCTCATCGATGTTTATGCCATAGTAATACATACTAAACGTATCTTGGAAGAGGTTCTACATTTTACGATCTTCGTACAGACTATCGCCTTTGTAATAGAGATTGAATTCTTGTTCGACGTCTTTTACTACAAGGAAATGGGCATGCAAAGCGGACGGGCACGTCGGGCACTGGAGCCAGTGGGGGAATAATTGAAACGTCTCGCTTAGTGGCATTCGGGGCACGTGTGGCTCTATGCCAGACTCAAGGGTGCATAGCGTCCGGTGGCTTCACTTATTTCCTGGAGCTGTCGAAAATTGAAATATACGAAACATATTTGACATTTCATTTTGATTAAAACATTAAAACGGCGGCACCCAATCGTGCTATAATTAACACTTATCACCTAGGTGGCTAGGAGTAAAAGCAATTTTATGTTTAAATCGCGTGCAAATCGTACAACTTCTCCGGTTACCATTGCAGCGGTAAATCAAACAAAATTACAGTGAGACGTGGCAAATTCATAGTCATATTTTATAGTGCAGAAAATTATCTCGTTCGTGAACAAATTGAACACTAAGCTTCGGACGAGGAACTAAATTACACACAACGATTTACTGCTTCTGGAATAAACATTTTGTAATTGCCTTGATTCTCTTTCACGCCCATTAAATAAGTAATATTTTGTTTACTTTACGATAAAGTAGTATGTAAGTCAAATAAGCTCTAACAAAAGTTTGTAGCGTTCATAAAGGGCTTTTCTATTCCAGTCACAAGAAAATTATGGCCCCACAGAATACTCGGAGGACACAATAGGGTTCTAGTTAACGGAGAGGATCCACGTCTTTTCATTTCTCTCTGAAGACGGGACTCGGAAGCATTGAGAATATACATTCTGTGACGAAAGTGGGAGCTTTGTATTACGTATTCTGCTCTAAGTGAATAGCTTGTTCCAGGCTGCTGAGTTTCGTCCTCAACCCCGACTCAGAGGGCGAGAAGGGTTAAATTATACTCAACATTGCTTCATTCAGCGCAGACAGCTACGAAACTAGATTGGAAAGGTTAGATGAGAGTCAGATATAACTGCGAATATTTTAGGCTGGTCTTTTAATTATGTTTTTAGGTGTTCGTATATTAACACGCCTCGAGCGACACCTTTAACGAGGCTCTCTTTGAAGATATTTTTGGGGTAACCTGCTTGACGAAGAAAATCGATGACGTTAAATGTTAGTACCAGTTATTTTAAATTATGTAAGATGAAAACCAACATTCATTTCACATTAAAATTTAAAAACAGTGGAAGCTAATATCATACAATATGCTTAAATATTTTATGTTATTTGCTTGATACAAAGGTGTAACAAACATGAGGTTCTAAGTACTAACCTTATTCTCCAGAACGACTCTGTTCTCGAAGGAGTACATGATGGCCTCCTGCACCTTGGCTTCGAGCTGCCTCAATGCGATATCAGCGTCGACCCTCGTCAGCCTCTCCACGCCTTCCACGTACCCTGCCCAGGGTCCGTCCAACTGAGACAATAGGGATCCTATGCATCTGTTGAGAAGATTTTAAAAATAAAAACATAGTATTGTTGTCTTGTCACCTTATCAAATTAAAAGAAGTAAATTCAGAGCAATTTAACAACTGCTTATTCTAAGTAACTAATAAATAAATATAATATAAGAGAAATAGAGAGCAAAGTAATGTGCTTATACCAAATTTATTCCGTAGTTTTTGAAATTATACGATCTTTTGCACACATAAAAGGTAATGAAACACGGTGTGAGCTTGGTACGGTTATAAAGTTAGGCTCAGTTATTAAATGAAGTCTATCTGAAATAACTAAAACGTGTGCCTACGGGTAGGGATTATGCACAAAACCCCATTTCGGTAAAGCTACGAGAAACTTTTAGCCACTGATATGTAGGCGCTTAAGTAAGTTTCGAAACAAATTGAGGCGAGTGAAATTGGCCAGTTTTATACCAAAAATGAGGAATTTATGGAACAAATTTCATAAGAGCTGGCTCGCTAAAATTAATAAAGAAATTATGTACCGGAGGTATTTTAATTAGTTCGCTTCAAGCGCTGTAGCGGAGTTTACTATTCGTACAGATTTCACTTGATTTATAATTTTGCTGCAAAGTATGAAACTTAATTAGCTGAGAAGCTTCTTGTTCTTTTAGCATGAAGTTTGTCCTTTGCTGGCCAACCCAGTTGGCTAATTTGTGTGATTAATTCGAAAAATATAACTATATAGGTTCTTACGGACATGGTGTGATATCAAGAATACTACGTACCCTCTAGCGATGTTCAAGCAGTAGTTCCTGCAAGGTCGCACGTCATGTCCGCCGCATACCGCGCAGCCAGCAGCCCGCAGCAGTTTGCTGGAGCACTCCTCACTGGCGGTGGACAGCACGTGCTCCGTCGTGGCGAGGGCGCCAGCACCTACTGCTAGCATCTCCAGCAGAACGCGAGCAGCTTCCAAAGATCGCGAAAGTGAGCTACCGAGCTGGTGAAAATAATATCAGAGTGTTAAAATATAAAATAAAATTTGGAGAGTAAATGAACATACCTTCATCATCTTTAGTTTTTCGCGTTAACTTTAATTGCGAACCCTGACGATAAATGTATATTTAACTTGATGCCCTATGTCTTAGTAGCACCTAAATAGTACGAGGTAGCGTTTGATCTTAGATTAGAAATAAACTTACTTTGTTAGGCACGTCTCCGAATGGTTGAACGGCGTCATATGCGTCTTTCAAGCACGCTTCATACTCCGGCGTGAACTTCTTAGAGTCCAGTTTCGCAAAGTTCAGGTACGCTAATGGAAATATATCTCTGAAGAACTTCCGCACGCTGTCCACCAGGTCCCTCGGCGGGCTGGACTCTATGACGATGCTGTGGAGGTCCCGATCTGAACTCGACCGGAGCACCATTCGGATATCTTCGTATAATGACGCTAGGGGCCCGTGCGTTCGTATCGCTTGACCCTGGTACAGTTGCTTGAAGAAACCACCTGTTTTGTTCTGCGACTGATGAGATAATCCCGTAAGGTGGTCTGAAATAAATAGACGTCATGAATATTGTGTAGTTTTATTGAGAGCAAAAGGGTTAAAGTTTCTTAGTGTCGCATAAAGTCGTATTCAATTCAAAGTAACCCCAACGTGATTTATCAATGTCGGAGTGTGCCCACATCTCCAGAAACTAAATTTACCGCCTGAGGATAATATGTTTGCATTGCGTAAGACGACTCACGAGCTCACCACAAACTCGTTACATACCGGAGTTCGTAATGTAATAAATTAAGTTGTAATATTAACTGTGTAAATACGCTTAGTTCCGAGCAAACATCCCTTCGGTCGGGTATTCGGTTTCTCGGTTGCGGCTAGCACCTGCCCGTCCTATATCTAGCGGCTGTGTGAATGTGTCTAGTGGTATCTCGTCCGAGTCCACGACGGCGACGAGCCTGACGCCTCGCAACATTCCTCCACGCAGTAATAAATTCATTTAAACTCTGTGAGAGTCTTATCCGATACCTTTGAAAAACCTCCACCGAGCTCGAGCTCTCGAGCAAAGATAACACGCTTTTAATTAAATTAAGCTTTGTTAAAACATAACTTGATCCGCGTGGCACGTAATGTTATGTAGATGGAGCTGGTATGTGGATAGAGTGTCGTTTTAATATGTAAGGGAAGGGTGAGAGCCCCTTTGATGTATGGGTGCTTGACGAAAAGCCTTTCAGCCGCCACGCCGCGGACGGACGGCGGTGGAGCAGTCGTATCTATTTTAAATGTGAAAAGGAGTAGAGCCTCAACCGGAATTTCAAACTGTTACCCGAAATGCCTTTCAAAGGCCGTGGGACGTGCCTGTGACACGCAAATGCACTGTGGATTGTATAGGCACCATTTGGGTTATCGATTTAAAGCCAATTTCGTTGTACTGCGACTGGAAAAACTATTGTTTTTTGTAAATTCCGATGAGATTAAAACGGTGACATTTTCATGAGTATTCTAACAGGGTTGGTACTCATAAAAATGTCAGTCTTAATTTATTGAATTCCGTTGAATTGGACAGGAAAAACGGTTTCATACTTTATTTAACTAATTAGGTACTTTATTTGTAGTTTGTAGAAATATTTTTGCGAACATGGAGTGTTTGTGTTGCAGTCTCTATTTATAAAATAAAACAAGATAAAAGAAAAATGTATCAAATAGCTAGACGTTAGTTATTAGATCCCTAACGTAATTTCTTTAATCGACCACGTACGATAAACGGTCTCACATATCCAACTTCTCCAAAGAGCCGGTGCGTTATTTAAATCACAAGTTCCCAGATGGGGATTGATGAGCGTCCTTCCGTCGTATTTCAGGAATAAATCCCTGGCATTCAGTGTTTCACCGACACGGCTCGGTGGTTCAATAAATAATAAGTGTCGGTAGACCTCTAGACGCCCTTGGCGCATGCGACATGGCGGCGCATAGAGGCTGAAAGGCGCTTGGCGGTGCGACTCTTTATCGGCCGTGTTCAGGACTTAAGAATCAATCATGAATAATTTTAACAATCGTCACGTTATGTAAACCTAGCTGAACGTTGCAGCACCAATAGGTAGCAGACAAAAAAACGTGTCCCTCTTTTACGCTTTCCACGTGAATATCGGAGTAAATCCTTCGGGCGCCTAATCTGAGTTTTTGAGCTTTTGATAATAGCTGTACCAGGTGGCTTCATTGAGGCGAGCGTGGCTTTGTTAGCTAATCTACGTTTATCCAAGGTTTTCGGTGCGTACGTTCATATCATAGATGAATTTTTATTCGGCTGTATTTTAGGTACATTCCTTATTTTTATTTAGCTGATGTTTTTAACGTGGCCTGTCACTGAGTTAAATCGCGAAGAGTGGAAGGCGGAAAGGGAGGCCTTTGCCCTGCAGTGGGACGACAATGGCTGAATAATAATAATAAATAAAATGTTGTTTTTAAAACATACTCATAATGTTATTCTCACTGCTATTTTAGGACTTTTTTGCTTAAGGGTCGTATGAACTACTTATACGATGTTCAAAGTCGGATTACAGTGGTACGTGTTTCAATTGCCATCCTTGCTCGGTATTTAAGGCTTATGAGGCTCAGAACCTAGACTAAACATCTCGTTCAACTCGTTCGACGGTCACTGATATCTATAGCAGAGAGTTGGTGGTTTATTGATAAGTTTTTTATAGATTTACGTGGCTTGATTTTAGTGTTGCATATGTATTCTGTTAATCTATCAGCAATTTTGTTTCCAATAGTTCAAGCTTTGTGTAGTTTGGTTGTCAATGACTATGGATATTTATTATTTATTTTTCAATTGTTTGATATTTGTGCAACGATTTAAGAAAAGGCGTCTAAAATGTTATCAGTTATTTTTGAGTTTTACCAATTAGTTCATACTCCAGTCTGAAAATTTAATGCAGGAATAACAACATACGGACTAATGTTTATCTCTAAATGTTCGCAAAGAGAACCTTTGATGATGACGCAGTAACAAAAGTTTTATTTTTCTATTTAACTACGGCACACTGAAACAAGCTTTCTGCATTAATTACTTTTTACTATGCTTATGTACAGAGGTTTGTTTTCTAATGAACTTGGCATTTTCAAGTTTGTTCGGTACAGCTGCCTTCTTTTAGTTTTATGAAAATAGCCGTCATTTAAAATAGATTAACGCAATGAATTCGAAGAAAGCTTTTTAGTGGGCATTAACATTGCGAATTGAATTTACATTTTAGATTTCCATAAGTAATTGGAATTAGGTCTAGACTTGGGCTTTAAAAACGATGAATAATAACGATGAGATTAAAATTACTTAAGCAGGCTGACATAATTAAAAATCACTTTAAAGCTGCAAAAACAACATATTTTTTTAGTTGAAATATGAATCAGATAAAGCGGTCTCCTCGAGTAGGTTCGCAAACATAAAGCGAAATTAGTGCTCCATCCATAATGAGGGCGGCGCGTGTGGTCCAAGACTCTTCACAACTCTTTTACGAAACCATAAAAACTTTTCTGACATCTGTGACAGCTATGTACTAACTTTCAACGCAGCTGTGACTAGGAAGTAGTAACTGCTAGATAGTCTGTGGCGTGCGACAATGAATTGAAAGGCAGCCCTCGCGTCGAGCACACTCTGATTATTTCCTCAGAAGGGTTGAAAGTGGGGCTCATTGTTTTGTACTTGTCATTCGAGGTCGACGCACGAACCTATATTTCCTCGGCTATTATTTTAGGTTTTCAAGTACGTTTTTGTAATTTATTAACATAGAAAATTGTTTCATCTTTGAACATGAAACGTTTATCAAACATAACTAAACGTTATACTGTCTGCACTGAAACATTTACTACCTCTACTGCCTATGCCCATAAAATACAATAACCAATATAAAAGTACAGATTTATATCGTAAAGTACCAGGCGGAGGCACTACCGTTGGCAATAAATAAAGTAATATTCAGGGCCCATGTTCGCGCGGAGCCGCTTACCGCTATATTGGAGAGAGCCTATAATATGAGCTTTGCGTCATGTAGACATACTAGAATCCAATATAAAAGTACTTAGGCTCAAACTTTAACGACAAAACTGGTTTATGTATAAGATATAATATAATAAAACCATCATAACTACATAAGATTAAAGCAAGACAAGTAGGTTTAAATTAATAGATAAAGATAATCTCGAATGGTATAAGTAACAAAACATACAAATTAACAGTGTCATTCACAAAATCTTGATTAAATACTATTAAAAAATTGTATTAGCATTATTTTTTGGCCTGAGTAATAATAAAATGTTCTTACCAATGTCATCTATTTGAAAGGAATTTAGTTCTTGCGACTATGTTTTAAATAATTTATTCGTCTTCGATATTCTCTCGTGAGTTAACTGACCGCATATATCATTTTAAATAAGTCCACATAACAAGATTACATTTAAAATGTCATCCTTCTAAAATTTCAGCATATTTTAACACCACCGGTACGATATTTATGAAAAAAATATTAGGAGACGAACAGTGTGCATACGAAGTCGCAGGAGGAAGCTTGTTATAAATAAGAGCCTCAAATGAAGCTTCGAAAACCTGCGGCGACGTAATAGCAAAAGCCATTACTTTTTATGGAATACTAAATTACTGCACGCAAATAAAACTAATTTAAACTTAAATAATATGTACAACCAGACGCTACCATTAAAATATCCATCATAAATCTATAAAAAGTAATAACATTTATTATTTATGCAAATTGTGGTTCGTTGATTTGTTTTTGCGTTTAATATATCTCAACTTGCACCTGTCCTTTACAAAAAACTTACTAACACTAGTTCACAAATCGCAATCATCAATTTATCGTACAAAAACTATAATCAACTTAATAAACTGTGTAATTATTGGGTACACTGAATTATTTACCTACCCGAAACATAAGCTTAGGTTTAAGCTTAAGCTTTCGTACGCTAAGGCATAAAATAATCTCCGTGCGTCCTCAGTGGTGATTGTCGAAGTAATGCACCGAATATCAGTTTGTTTCATCACAAAAATCTCATAAAAAGAAACCTTATTGAATTCAGTTGATCGTCTATCCTCTTGAAAAGAAATTGTTTGCACCAAAAGTGTACAAGATCATGACCCGCATCGAATCAGGCGTCTGAGCCGGCCACGCAACTGTTTGCTATGCAGCAAGCCTTCGGTACACAAACTGCCCAATTTGTCGGCGCGTCGGGAGTGTTTGTTGAACAACTATTGTTAGTTGAATCTAGCCGATCCCTCCCATGTATTTATTGTTGTAAGTGCTCGCTCTGCACTCACGGTTGCGGTAGGCCCGTGTTTGAACAACAGTTATGATGTGTTACATCTGGCTTCATTGATCTTTGGAAACACAAACCTGTATGGGCACATTGGGCATACTGATATGCATCTAACAAGTTGTCAGGTACGATTATTTGGTTAAAGGAAATTGAGTACAAGCCTTGAAATTGGTGTTTGGTTGGTTGATAAGATCTACAAATTTATTGGTGTTTATTCGGTACGTTAAGCTTAGGTGCTATTCTCAGATTATTGGATTAGGTTTTATTACAATTTAAATGGCAGTACAGTCAGTATCATAGGAACGCTTCCGAGATTTGTGGGCATATAAACAATAGTTTGCAGATAGCTGCAAGTGTTTAATGTTATTACTGTAATTCCTTTGTTAATAAATAATTTGCATTACACATCGCACAGTAGCTTACAACCGCTCTGTTGATAAAATAAGTACTGTTAAAAATACCTTCGTGAGCCAAGTTGAGCCATTAGAACTCCAAGTATTGACAAAAAAATAGGCCTTAAGTTTATTTCTTACAAAGCTCCTGAATTCTTCTTAAAAAATGTAGTAGGTTAATTGCTGCTTTTGTAAAGTTTCTCGTCTTGTTTTAAAGGAAACAAAGAGAAATATACAGAAGCTTTGAGTTAGAAAGAGTTTAAGAAAATAAAGCGTACAACGAAAATGTAAATTGATTTCGACGAGCCCATTTTGCAAAACATAAATGAACAAAGTTTTTCTTTACCAAGTTGAGGTGGCGGCTGTTTTTTAAATATTTGAGAAATGATTTATCTTTATCCCTACCTTGTGGCTTGTGGAGGCTTTCGCTGTACGATTTGACCAACCCATGAGCAAAAACATATTGATACTTGATTCAACCTGTCACGATTTCGATATCGAGCTTAATTCGAATTCTAATACGCTTTTTCGTTATTTATTTAGCATGACGAGTAATTGACGTCATACCTAGGTGTATTTTTGTCGAGCAGTTTAACTTTACTGTAGTGTACACATGCTTTCACTGTCATAACTACTTAAGTCATGATATGGTAACTGCCCCCGTCTAGCCTCAATCTGTCAATGTCATGTGTACGTTTACGGCGGGGATACGACAGAGGGTGTAGTAGTCACCAGTAGCTCTACCATGAGTTTTTACTATACTATAATATACTATGTAGTTAAAAAAATGTATGAAGATTTGTACAGCGCCTCTAGTTGGGTATACTAAAATTCGTAATATGTACCTACTAATATTTACGTAACTACTGTAGTAAAGTCAGGCGATTTTACTGTGACTACTCATGGTAGAGGTACTGACAACTCATGGTAGAGGTACAGGAAGCAGAGACGACGGGTGGACGAACTTTACCAAATTTGTTCCAAACGGAGCCAGTGTTTGTTAAATACAGGATTTTACATTTATGCTTTTATAAAACCGTCAAAATCTACTCTTTACATGTTGTACTTACGCTGCAGTGTCCGCCGGGTAGACAGTAGGAGATCACTGGTTCGCCGAGTCGACTTGGCCGTGACGCCCTCTGCTGTCTGTCGGAGAGCCAGTCGCAACTGCGTCTCTCGCCCTCGACCACAGCATTGACCGTTGCATGCTGGACCTGGAACAAATATTACTATTAGTAAGTACTTAGGTTGGGTGTTCTAGTATTGTTTGTTGCATTGCTCGAAACACGAGATACACAACGGCCGGTTTCTGGAAACCCAAATCACGATTGATCCGAGTTTGACACATAGTAATTATTTGATTTTTTCGTTGATCATCGTTCGAGAAACCGGCCGTGAGTAAAAGTTTTCGGGTTGTGATGCGACAATGCCGTTTATTGTATTGGTAGTCCGATAAACATTGTGGTCTAATACACATCAAAATTTTAAGATACAGAAACAAAAATATAGTAAGTTTTATAAACTAATTCATCTAAGCCTAAAGTAATCCTTAACCATAATTTTCTCGTAAATGCTACTTTTTAGCTATTAAATATAATTTTTGCTATTCAAATTATTGTCTGAAACTGAAAATTACAGAATACAATTATCGGCTCAGGTGAAACGCCTCGGAAACCTCAAAGACCCTTATCTAACAGAGGGCTCCTGAAGGTCCTTTGATTTATTTGATTGTAGAGGTCGCCTTTAGCAGTGTTCGTAATCAAACACCAAACTTGATTAAGTGCCTTCAGGCTCAACCTCTGATACAAGTCAGCAATCAATCGATAGAATTGTAGACTAGCTTCTGTCCGCGACTTCATCCATTCACTGAATAGTTCACATTGTTTTTTTACGTACTTTTTTTACAGAACCAATTTATCTTTCTACCTTGAAGATATTGCTAAATAATCAGTAGTTTTAAAAGCTTTTTACTCACGTATTCCAGTAACGAACTATTTGCTATTTAAAATTTTATTGAAACCGGTCTACTAGATGCGATATGATTGAAAAATATTTATAAACTAGCCTTTAATATACATTTACAGTGTAAACCGCAAGCACTATCTTTAAACAAATAAAAGGCCATTTTTATCAAAACCACTTTAAACCTTACCCTGCGAATCGTGCATAAAACATTATCGGTTTTCCAATCGGAAAATGATAGACTTTGAACAATCGAAGAGAATAAAATTCTTATACACTATTCATGAAGACGAATAGCTAAAGGCCATATTCTATCGATCTTTTAGGTCGAAAATAGTCACAAACCGACCTTACTTTTTACCTTTTCTTTCATTAAATGCCTACGGCAACAAATACTTTCACAAACATATAACACAACGGTCTCGACAGGGCCTACATATTTGCTTCTCTTGGGGTCGAGACTCTAGGTCCGTGGGGTACCGAGGCCCTCCAAGTTTTCAAAATTATTTCTGGGCGTCTAACGTCGCGTGACCCGAGAGCTGGTGAGTATCTGGCCCAACCCATCAGCATTGCTATTCAGCGCGGCAATGCAGCCAGTATCTTGGGAACGTTTCCGATTGGTACTGATTTGGACCATTTGAACTATCTATAGATCGTTTGCAAAGGTCTACTTATACATTTTGTAAATACTGTAATAGTTACAAACATACAGATAAGATATTAATAACATACCAAGGAACCAATATGATGACAAATATTAAAATGCATCGAAGGGATATGACATGACGAACATAAAAGTCATATGTGCTTTGAGAATGTGTGCAAGCAGTATTGCTAGAAGATAAGTTTCTCTTTAAATGTATTTATTGTTTACACAAAATGTGT
This sequence comes from Ecliptopera silaceata, assembly GCA_932527185.1. Lineage (NCBI taxonomy): Eukaryota > Metazoa > Arthropoda > Insecta > Lepidoptera > Geometridae > Ecliptopera > Ecliptopera silaceata. The sequence continues at coordinate 3,663,086 of OW052193.1, read as the reverse complement.
GTTTATGAAAATCTTTGTTTAAGTCGAGTGTTATTCAAACACTTTGTGAAACTTGGCTTTACCTTCAATCTAAGAATATTCGACAGCTAGTTAGGGAAGGTTACTTTATATAATATCACTGAGTTTTTACTAATTAGAAGCATAACATTTCTTTTAGTTTCGACGCTTTCGCACCATCGTGTTGGTGAAGACTTTCATGTATTTGTTTGAGTTCTAAAAATGTAGATATCGTGTAGAGGTCAGTATCGGATAGTATGCAAACGTCACGACACGGATGTCGTGTGTAGCTAATTAGTTTGACTAACTAATAACAATGTAAAAATAATAAAAAATATGCGTAATGCTATATTTTTGGTGATCACAAAAAAATATGCGGGTGCGTGTTATTCGCACAGTTAACGCATAAAATTTAAATTAATTATTTTTTCATTACCTAAAACTGTTATTGCTCCCAATGATTGTGTTAATTATCATATATCTAGCGTAATTCCCATGTCGTAAGCTGTGTAATAATTAGATGATTTGACGCAAGTGCTTTATAATATTGAATTACATTTGGCACTATGTCGGCAGAGAGCGACGCCCTGACCGCGTTCAAGGCTGCGTACGCGCATTGTTGTGTGACACCCAACACAGTACTGTCAAAACCATCATTTAAGAACTATGGTTGCTGTAACGGAGCGTAATCAAACTTTCTTATAAGTAATATTTTTAATAAGTAAGAGTAATATTTTTTTCAATTATACGTACCTAAACATGTCATAAAATAACTAGAACTTGTACTAAAGTTTTCTGTAGCTCGTATCACTCACAGATATACTTTAAGAGATAAAAAGCTACTTCTTCTTCTTATCGTGTCGATGCCACAACTGTATTTTGTCGTAGCATCGTCAAAAAGCTACTGAAAAACATTTTCAAAACTAAACAGAATTAAGAAAAGAGAATTTTGTTTTGAAAATTGCTTTGTTAAATTTTCGCTTTGACTGAAATAGATATCTGGCACCTAGACAGCTGACACTTACAGAGTTGAGCGAGGTAGTTAGCAAATAATTTAAAATACTAAGTATTAATACTGTCAATGATGTTCTCTACTATCTACTACTATTATCGTAAGTACAAAGTGACTAACATCTATAAGAACTGAGGGCTGAGCACGAAAACGTGACAATCGTAAACGTAACGTATTAAAGATACACTGCGCGCTACCGCTGCACCGTTCAACGGTAAAGCTGATGTTGACGCGCAATGGATCTCAAATACGTCACTGTTTCGATACGTTTACGATTGGTTACATTTATACGTGCTCACTCCCCTGGTGATCGTAAAATACGGCGGTAATAATTCTATATTACGTAGTAAAATAATAATCATAATTGTTTTATTACTTTTTAATTGAGTAGACCAGGACAGGTACTGTCTCGTTTTTTGATTTTATATGGTTTTTATTTTTAAAATAATCTCCATTTTCGTATGCGCCATTTTATTTAACACTATCTTGCTCGACCGTAACTTCGTCTGCGTTTCCACTTTGTTTGCAAAGATTTAAATTGCGTACTAAAATGTTTCTTGATTATAATAATAATACAAAGTCATGTAGAAATAATGTAACATTATAGTGATTTAATATCTTTAGAATCAGTATAATCATTTTTAAAATTCGTTTTACAAAAAAAACAGTACCAGGTATATCAGTATATTAGATATAGATTTACTGATTGGTAGGTATACTTATTTAGATCAGTTGAGCTATCTATAGATCATTTGCAGATAGCTCAACTCTTTTTATGTATTTTATAAATACTGTAGATATATGTAATTACGTTTGTTTTAATAATCTTAAATAGGTACGTTAATTAGGTTAGTACCTCATCAGTAACATCATAGAAGGAAAGATAGAAGGAAGAAGAGGAAGAGGAAGGCCGAGGATAAACTACATGAGCCAAGTAAAGATGAAGGTTGCCCTCGTGTCGTATAAGGAAGTCAAGGAGGCGGCCCTGCAAAGGAAAAAAGGTGGCTTGCATTGATTACGCAGCCAAGAGCGTAGCTCTTTAATAAGAAGAAGAAGAAGAATTAGGTAAGGTAAGTGTTAAAAAGATAAGTTAGATAGAAACATATTATTCGACCCTTTTACTACCTGTATAATATACACAAATAGAAAAAGGTATTTACCGCTTTAAACAAGTAAAACAGACCTCAATCACTTGTTAACTTTAAGGTTGCGATAAACTACTGTAATTACAAGTTTCGTATTATAGGTGGAACGTGATGCGGACGAATAATTGTGGGCCACTTGTGCGCTATTATGCCTTGATCACACGTACCGAGTAAACCGGCGAGACAGTGACGTATTTAAGATACACTGCGCGCTAACGCTGCAACGTTCAACAGTAAAACTGATGTCGACGCGCAGTGTATCTCAAATACGTCACTGTCTCGCCGGTTTACTCGGTACGTGTGAATAAGGCATTACGTACAGTTTACCGCAAGGTCGCTAGACTGAGCGGTGCCTTTGCAAAATGAACCTACCTTATAAAATACAGCTGATAATCGATGTGCCTTAGCATCTTTCATAATTATTAATTTAAGTATTAATTATGTATTCCACCCAGCTAATCATGAATTAGCAACATTGCGCAACTGTTAGTTCCGCGGAAGGTACACAGAACCTACGACACGCCTTTGGCTTAGTGTAGGTTCTGTTATATTATAATAGTAACACAATTGGTTTAATAAAGATTTTTGATTTGATTTGATTTGATCTGTCCACCATTTGCGTTTAGGGGTTACCCCCTAAACGCAAATGGTGACGATACGTTTACGATTGTATTTCTTCGTGATCACGCACGAAGAAATACAATCGTAAACGTATCGAAACAGTGACGTTTTTGAGATACGTTGCGCGTCATCCACAACTTTACTGTCGAACGTTGTGATGACTGTGAACGTTGGTATGAATGTCAGGAGAGTAGATTCAGAGGTGACAAACAATAAGAGTAAGTTTCAAGGAATAATGATGATTATTTCAAGAATGATTAGATACTCTGTTCTATTTCAAATAAATTACCTGTGAAATGTTTCGTAACATTGAGGGCATATCTGGTTAATTTTCATAGATCAAAGAACCAGAGTGCCTTTCAGGAGCTTTCAGGCGATAAGTATTTGAAGTACTTACTAAATTCTGCACAATAACACTTCCTACTTGAACTCAAGCTGATAGAGGTATTTCACAGAATTGCATAAATACATTGCTTTTGCACGCATATGAGGGCCTAAGCACATTTTTTTTATATAAGTAAATTAAATATTTAATGCACAATATACAACAAATAATACAAATAAAGTAACGTTTTAGAAATACCAAAATTTCGAAGATTTTCGTAATAAAATGATTTTATTATTCCTGTGTGTTTGTAATGTAATGTGTAACGATATTATTTAATTACGTTGAAATAATCACGTTTATGATCATAAAGATATACTTAGTACAGTTTACAAATAGCTAATTTATTTTGATAAATTTATATGACAGATTAGTTACCTCTGTATCTAAAATATAGAATGAGTTAATTTAAATATCAGACTATCTATTAAGACGCCGCAATTTGCTTTAACACGTATACAAAGTCGTAAATCTGTGTTTACGACAACTAGATCGACAATAAACTTGAAGCAAATTCTGGTTTAGATGAACCGATCTATCATGCTTTAATAATGTAAGCGTTGATGTACAAACCGGATAACCTACAAAAAATACATGACTAGGCAAGGCGTCTTAAGCAAATATACACTCAATTCCTAGTAAGATTTGTGTATCATGTATGTAATCTCTGGTGGTACAATCTAGAAGGTAATATATTTGAAATATATTTTATGGTCGTATATTAGTGTTACGCGTACATTTACGAAGTCTTCGACGCTTCAGGTATAGTGTTGCCCAAATGCGAGAACAAGACGAGACTTAGCCAGTCTTGGTCTTGGTCTTGCGCCAATACACCTGGTCTTGGTCTTGGTCTTGGTCTTGCGCTCCCAGTCTTGGTCTTGGTCTTGGTCTTGCAGCAAGAGTCTTGCAAGTCTTGCAATTACCTATTAGTATATTACTATTTATTAAAGTTTACTTTAATTAAATCTTAGAAAAACGTATTAGAATTGGAACATTGTGAGCTTGAATTAACATAGCCATAGTAAAGATCAAGCAGATTAATAAATAACTGAAGATTTGATAAGAAATTCGAAAAATCAACTGACCTATATGTCGTTTTCCATGGAAGTAACTGTTTCTTAATAAACATTTATGATTTATAAGCTTACATTTGCTAAAACATGTAAAAAAACAAATTACTTACTAGAATGAATTATTATGACATCTACTACCTATCCTTACCATTTTATCCTAATCATAATACTACTTTCGTGATCAGTATAATGTATTCATTTTCATTCTAAGCACTCTGAAACTTATTTATTCTTTGGAACACCTGTAGGTACTCTTAAAATTCAAAATTATTTTGCATGAATAGTGTCAAATGTTATGATTTCGGCGCGGCGGCAACGATTGTTTTAGATTTCAAAAGAAGCCGCCAGCGCGTGTATCATAACCATGTACTTCCGAAATTTGAAGCGGCAAATTTCTTTGAGAAGTAAGTACAAAACCTTTGATGCCGCATTATCAAAGTGCCGATGGTTAAAACATAACTATGCATGCACTCAGTTTGATTTTAATAGATATTTTTAGATATTTTTTTATTCGCTATGTTTATGGTATTAGTCGTAATGCGCATAGGTTCAGTTTTTCATATTCTTTGATATAGTTTTTTGCGTCTCATAGAATTCCTAAGCGTACCTACCTACCTATACACCGAACTGTTACACCTAACTACTCCGTGAAATAGCGCTAAGTCCTAGCTGCAAGACGCAAGAGTCTTGCAGGCTATGTCTTGTTCTTGCTCAAGTCTTGCACGGTCAGTCTTGGTCTTGGTCTTGCTAAAAATACGCGGTCTTGTTCTTGGTCTTGGTCTTGCAAAAACGCAAGAACAAGACCAAGACTGCAAGACCAAGACTGAATTTGGGCAACACTATTCAGGTACCAGCAAAGCACAAATACACGTCTTTAAAAAAAAATATCTCTGTATATTATTATATTCTGTGTGTTTTGTATTACCGGTTTTTTATTTATACTCGCTCTGTATACATAAAATAGCTGAAATAAATGAATAAATAATATAAATAGTTATTTCGTATATTGTAACTGGTTCATAAATCATTTTGGAATACAAACAACAACCAGATCTCATGAATATTCCACATGATTGTTTCAAAACCGCAATAAAATTAAAATAGAACATCCTCCGCATCCGCTATTAGTTATTTTACGATTTTTAAATTATACCGGAATTTGGAGAAGAACAGGTGTGCAAAGTACACAATATAGATCATTCGATTTGACTTAGAAATGGCATAGCTAAGGCCTTGTACGAGTTTTGTGTGCAACTGGTGTGGCTTTGTATGAAGACACATGAGGGCTAAGTAAGTACGAACAAAAAAAAATGTGACTATCATAAACGTCGTATTTAAGACACACTGCGCGCTACCGCTATAACGTTCGATGGTAAAACTGATGTTGACGCACAGTGTATCTCAAAAACGTCACTGTTCGATACGTTTACCATAGTCACATTTATTAGAGCTTAGTAAGGGTTAGGGAAGAGGTAGGTACTTTTTACACCGGTTGTATTTATATACACAAGAACTCGTCGTACTAAGTATACAAACCTTGTGGTTTTCTTAATGCTATTTAGATTACGTACTTATGTTAACTTTTTAAATGATAAATAAATTTAAAAAAAAAAAAGTAACTGGTAACATATTAATGAAAGATGACGTATCGCACAAAAAGTAATGCAATTGCACAAATCACCCTGAGCCTAACAGGGGGAGTTTTTACAGAGGGTAGTATGCAACAAGGTCAGCTAAATTAGCATTCTGTTCGGGTTAGGGGCTTTTGTTAAAATATAGGTTTGCGTGTATAACAAAACTACAAACCTAGGTATTTTCGTCTGAAAATACCTAGGTTTGTAGTTTAGTTATCAATAAATTTATGAATGTGTATAGCTATAGAAGCCCATTAATTTTTGCAAGATCTAAATATATTTTTGGATGTTGTCCAAACCTTAAATGATTTTATGAGTGACAAAAATAAACCTTATTATTTTTCGAATCAACCAAAAACAACACAGAACCTTCTTTGTGTATCACATAATCACATCTATATCTAAAATTAACTGTAAATGACATATTTACCAAATTAAAATCCAAAAACTGATATAAGTATCTATCTTAGGCACTTATAATCACCTTTTTAAATAAATTTGATGATGCAAATTTTTGTGATTTGACTAAATAAACTTTGTTTAAATTAAGTACCTTTTTATTAAAACCATTATAAAACTAGGTAACTTTTAGATAACAGTTTAATGTGACATTAAGGTGGGCCTGGTGACCCAAGATACAGGTCTTATACCTATTTGGGCACCTGCTCTCGAAACTTCGTACTTAGTTAGATAATTTATAAGATTGTACTCTAAGTTACTTGTTAATTTTTTGGCATTCATAAATATTCAAAAACAGTAACATCCGCTGTTTTAAATGCATCTAATCTCGATAGATAGTCTAATATAGGAAACTATTGGGCGGTCAATAACGGTTCTATTCTCGAACGCTCGAGAATATGGCATGTGATATTTTAATTCAAACAATAGATTGAAACCACACGATATATTTCTCGTGGCTTCTAATTTGAGCCTAACAGTTTATTCTGGTAGTATATTCATTTAGTAATTTATTCACAAACAAACTTACGACTATTACAGTATTTACAAAATGTACATAGATAATATAATGTTTTTGTGGTTATTGGTTATAGCTCCATCAACAATTTATTTGAATGCAATTCTGCAAATTTATAATCAAAAAGCAATTTAACTAGAACGATTACTTGACAATATATTTTCTATCGCGGTAAAAGTCTGCCCTGTGAGATAATAATTTATTATGTTGATAATAAAATTAAAATGCATAATAATTTTATTATCTATTTGGTTCTCTTTCTTCTTAATCTCATAAAAGCTCTCGAAATGTAGATATCCTATCTCCCGATATCGTACTGTCGTATCGGTAGAGTGAAAACGCTTTATCGAACATAATTACGAGGTTTTCGTGACTAAAACCAATAAAACCTTGTTTTGATCAAAGTAATATTAGAAGTATGAAAGGGGTTTGGCCTTGCTTGCACTCCTACTTACCAGCTTGATAACTGCAACTTTTGCAACCCCCATAATACCCAAGTCTTACACACTAACTGATGCCCACAACTTCGTCTTATTATCGTTATATTTTGGATAATTATCACAATACCTTCATAAATTATGTTATTCTGTTGTATAAGCTATATGATAAAAATATATATAGTAAAGTTTCATTAAAATCCATTGAGTAAGTTTTGCATGAAAGACCAACCTACATCATATCCATACAAACTATCACAGTTATGATAGTAGTAGGTAGTAGGATGATCTAACTGCCTCAGTACCCAAGTCCGTATTTAACGTAAGTATCGTAAGTAAACGTTTTCAATTATCAATCATATTTTCAATCATTCTAACTGGAAATAGTTATGACGTCACTCAATAATCTAGAATTATTAGCGTCACAATTAAATATAGAACATTCCAAGATTTAAAAAGAATCACAAAAAACACGTGAGCGTCATGTCCCAATATACGAGTACGGAAGCTTTAAGAAAATGTCATGTCCTTATATTAAATCTCTTCCCGGTTTTATTAGGTGACGGCCCGACGATAAGCATATAACACAAGTACTAGAAGAGTAGAGCTATATGACTGGGAAATATATGGGAATTGTGTCCTTTCTCTTAAATATAAATAAGTCACATATTGGTTTTGTGTTTTGATGTTAGTTTTAAACCTTTCGTACAAATGAAGGTTTAGGTTATGATTAATTAACAGTAGAACTTTATCTTATGAAGACCTAATGAGAGATGGCTCATCTAATGCTATTTAATGGCTGGTTACGTCCTTTTTGTAAAAACAGTAACAAATAAAATACAATACTTATTTTTTTAGCAACAAAATAAATAATAAGTTCGGTGAGCTTTTATACCATAGCAAAGATTTAGATTTTAATTATATATCAAAATGCTACCTGCATTCAGGAAAATCACAAAACTCGACTCATAACTTTGGGATTTTATAAAAATCGTTGCAAAGATTTTCACGCGCTGCGTCCGCAGCATTTTGTCATGCAACGCGAAACTATTACATTTAGGAGAATATTTAACGATGAATGATACTAAATATTGAATAACAGTATATAATGCGCTTTTCCAGGTCATTTGCACGGCTTTTGTAAATAATGGCGCGGTGTGGTAACGACGCGGCGCCGCTCGCCCTTCGAGCTTTTATTTGCATTTTGAACTAGGTAAATGTTTGAAGGCTTGATGATACCACGATTCGTTTTTTTAACCGTGTGTGCCAGTGCTTCTTCGTAGAAACATATACTTTTACCCCCATAGCTTATAATAAGTTAGCGTTGACATTATGTCACCATTACGTATGATAATCAATACATCAAGTCTGCGCTAACTTTTTATAAGATAGACCGTTATATAATTTAAAATCATTAAGGTGTTCAAAAATGTCAACTTCAAAAACCTAAAAATCTTCCTTTACAAGCCGGCGTTTGAATACATTTAAACATTTATCTACGTTATAAAATTAATTGACTAGCACATAAAAGGCACATGATATATAAATACAGAATGTCAAACCAAATGAAATGTCAAAATGCCCCATTTTATTAATAGTCAAAAACATAACAGATAGAATAACAAATTTAACAATACCTACTAAAATAAACAAAAGTTAGTATGTATATATAGAAGATATACCTACGTAATTAGCTATTTCCTTATTTGCAGGGTTTAATATGGTAAGTACATCAATATAGTTGGACGGTAATGGTATTGCTAACCACGGTCAGCTCATAATCATAATACTTAGTAACTATGTGCTGTTCTGTGCCTGATGGTCGAATATCGACAGGTAATATAGGAAATATTACCTTAATGGATGGTATGATGTATATTGTAATTGATGAATATATGACTTGCCTAAGTAGGTACGTATCGCAAATATTTTTATAACATCCCTATAAAGTTATAAATCGAGTGGTTTTAGAACCAGTATCTCGCTTAACTAATATATAATAACTTTTAAGATGAAAGATATCTACATAACTGGCCTAGGTAAGATATATTTTACACATATTTATTTAAAAACTTTTTTCTATTGATTAATATTGGTATTTCTCACTATTATATAATATTTACTCCCTTAACAGGAGATAGTACCTATATATAAGCAAATTGTAATACAACTTTATAATTTACGTGAATTAATTAAATGAATGGTGTAGTGTATCTAACCAAATAATATGTCAAAAATGTGGGCACAAATCGTCATGATCGTAATACAAAGACGGATAAATGTGATTTTTAACCATTTTTTTGTTTAATTAATTTACCTATTATTTATTGTGTATGCAACTTAAATTTGTATTAAATTATAAAGGCCTATACACATATAGAAACTTGTCTAAATTTCACGTAGATAGGCGTAACCGTTGCACATCCGTCTTTGTTCTACGATTACGACGAAATGTATGTGACAATCGTAGAGTTAACGTAACGTAGCGTATTCGCTTTAAATTCCGTGTCAAACAATACTGCGTCATCGCGCAGTGTGAATCGAATACGCTGTGTTACGTTAACTTTATTGTTACATCACTCGATTGTCACATTTATTCGCGTTACCCTCTGGTCGACCAATATATAAACGCTCATATTATTAGAACTACAGAACCGGGTAGCTACATGGTTCTATACAGTATTTAACATTTATTACAATAGATACATATTTAACACAAACAACCTATTCAGCTCCCGCTGATCGCGTTAGATTCACGATTCACTGAACACATTATAAGTAACATTAATAGCTTTATTATAGAAGAATAGACCTATTTATATGTAAATATAATAGTAAAGCAATCTGAATTATAACGGAAAACAAGTAATAATGAATAAAATTAGTTTTAATGTACAATTGCAATTATTAGGCGCACGTGGGCGGACTGTTTAAACACGATTAGGGATACTATCCACTAAACTTGATCTGCATTACACTTGGCATTGCTCAGCTGCTAGTATCGCCAACTGATCGCAGATAAAATTAAAAAAAAAAACTTGTCATTCCCAATACATTTGTGTGATAAGATGACAAAAAAACATATTTGATGACAAAAAAATATATAAATAGTAGCAGTAAACACGTTTTTCAAGTAAATAAGTAAGGACTAGATTGCTAAATATGAAATACATAAAAGCATTTACTATTATGTAGGACAATGGTTAATTTTTTTTTTAAAGTGATAACAGATGCGTAAAAATTTTTTTTGATTAACGCAGTAGTTTAATATTATGTATATTAATTCATCAGCATAAAATATGCCTTTGTAAACCTATGTTTTTGGTACGGTATAGCAGGCGCAGGCCTTATACATGAAATAATTACATCAAAAATTAATTTATGCATTGTTATTGTGAAATTACTATATAAGGTGAATAAAATCTTATGACTTTTTTTAAATACATACATGCTGTGAAATAAATTCATCCGTCTAGTCACTAGACGGATGAATTTATTTCACAGCATGACTAGACTCTAGTGTGATGTGTGAAATGTCCATGAATATTTATTGTTTATTTAATTCATTTTTTATTCGTTTAACATGAACTTTACGTTCTTCAACTTGACCCCATGTATGTATGAATATGAATGAATAAATACTGTAGTAACTGATATATTTTACAAAAATGACCGAAATCGACTGCAGTCGTCATGAAATATTTAAAGCACATTTTTAATATTTCACACTCTAGATGGACGAATTTATTTCACAGCTTGTATGTATTTTTAAAAAGCCACTAATGCGCTCTAGAACCGAACTAAGCCAAGCTTGTACTATGGAAACTAGATGCTGATAGAATACTTATTCACATTTTTTTGTCATAATACATTTGTAGTTTTTTTTGTAAAAACATACATAGCAACACGTACTACAAATACTCGTACGTAGTAATTGAGAACTTCTTTTTTGAAATAAGTTGAAAATGGAATGAAAAGAGTGAAATAGGCCTAGAAATAGGCTTTGAGTAGTGGCACCAATCCTAACCCTGATCTGAGAACTTCTTTTTTGAAATAAGTTGAAAATAAAATGACAAGAGTGAAATAGGCCTAGAATCCAGGGCTTTGAGTATTGGCACCAATCCTAACCCTAATCTCGAGATACGGAGATAGATGACACGTCAGTGGCTAGATGGATGGCACGAGGCGATGCAGCTTGCCGAGCTGTTTGTAAGCTCAATCATGATGTATTGCTACTGATACAACTACGAATTCTCACGTATTATTTTTGTTATTTTTCTGAGTAAGTATAGCAAGCATAAATGTTCACTAAAATTTCAACTATCACACTAAGCAAAGCTTTTAGCAACTGAGAACTAGATTGCTAATAGAATACAAAACTTATTTTTTTTTTATTAAAAACCTTACAAATGTCAAAGCAAAGTCTTTTTTATTGAAAAAAAATTTCCAACTGTCAAGGGCAAGGTCCTTGTCAAGGGCAAGGTCCTTGTCCGGTTTTCCGGATTGCAATCCGGAAAACCGGATCCGGTAATCCGGCGGATCCGGCATCATTTAATGGTTACCGGATCCGGTACCAATATACCGGATCCGGAGACCGGATCCGGTGCAAGCAGTTTGTGGTCAAATAATATAGCTGTTGCATGAGTAGGTACTATAAATGCGTTGTGTGTGCGTAGTGTTCATGCGTGCGAGTCGTTCGTCGCCGAGTCGCCCCACTACGCTTCGCCAGGTTAATTGTATCTATTCGATATTATAGTTACTTGATAATTAATATTGTCACTAGTCCAGTCAAAATAGACATTCCAGTTTGCATTAATTCCCAACAAGCTGGATTTTTGTGCAGGCCTTGAATACGTCATACAACGAGACCTATCGAAAAATGGTTTTTCGATAGCTCTCGTTGTTTCAGAGATATACACATATAACGCAAATTTGTGACCTCGAATAAAATACAACGCACAAGCGGGATCGATAGGGACTTTTGACATATCATTTGTAATCTAATGACGTATTCAAGGCCTGCACAAAAATCCAACTTGTTGGGAATTAATGCAAACTGGAGTCATCATTTTAGTCTATTTTGACTGGACTATACTTAAAAATTTATCCATCTATGAAAGTGAAATCTAGAAAGACTGACCTACTCGTTACGTCGTAAAATTATTACTATGTAGTTACCTACACTATTAAATTTTTATTGTTTTCTTGTTGTCTATTAGTCTTAACATTGGTTAGAAAATAAAGTCGATTTTATAATATTTGAAACTATCATGGTTTTGAACATAGTTTTCATTATAAACGGAACCGAAATATCGGGAGATAATCAAACTCACAAATCATGGTAAATATCCCGTTTATAATGAAAACAAAGTCGATTTTATATATTTGTGATTTATTTTTTATAAACTACCTACATATAAGTGCAGTGACACTTGATTAACTCACTTATTTTGTACTAAAAAGCGAAAATCATCTTGATTTAATCAATCCGGCCGGATCCGGTCGGATCCGGCCGGATTGATGGGAATCCGGTCAAATCCGGCCGGACTGAAAATGACGCCGGATTGCAATCCCTAGCAAGGTCATGTCAAATCAGAGTAAAAATTTCAAACTAAAAAATTATCTTTTGTAATATTACATTGATGTGTTGTCGTAATAATAGGTGAGTAGGACGCTAAGCTAAGCCATACGCTTCCATTCTCTATACCAAGAAGGTTTGAACTCAAACTGACAGTTACCTTTCCTTGCATTACCTTACATTATTCGAGCTATATTGCGTGTCAATTTCAGCTCGAATGCCGTATGTTGCAGCGTCACCGCGCAGTGTATCTCGACGCTACAATACGTCAAATTGTCACATTTATCACGCTGACGCAGAGGCTACGGTATGTGCTACGACAGAGGCGGTGCTACGACACTAACTGAGAAACAATCGTACTGTGTACTCGTGTTTTACATTCTATTTGCATTTCGCTTTTCAACCAATTTCAAGAAAAGAGGATTTACTCAGAGGTTCGACAGTGCAAAGTTCACATTAAAATAATTAGCGCTTAGAATTTAACTTCGAAAGCCGTGTTTTATACATCATATAATATTTTATTTGACAAATAACGTTAAAAGCAGCGCTATAAGGGTGAACTTTGGATATTTAGACAAACTAGTGAACGGCCCACCTGATAAAACGCGTTAACCTAACGTCATCGTACTAGAAATTTGACTGATTATTTTGTCTCTTATCCACTAATATACCTACTTTACCTAGAATAGAATATTACGCTCGTTTAGCTAAACAAATATCTTTGTACGTATAGTAGGTATTTCCCCAATTAATGATTGTGGTTGACGTATTTGCCATATCAGTTTGGTGTAATTGCTCTTCACCTAAATTAATAGAGGAATTCATATGAACGAAATAAATGGATTAAACTTGTTAAGACTGTATTATAGCCACAAGCTGAGCGATAAGCTTAGCGTGCAGCGATAATTAACAAAGTATTTGCTTTAGTTGTACGTTTTTTTAATTATTGTGTATATTTCAATTATTGAGAACATATAGAAATAATGGAGCTTCACGTATGAATTTTTGAATTCAACCAAAATGGGATTCAAATTTTTTGCTCGTATTGTTAATATTTTATTATTCTACTTTAAAGTAGAGACTATAGCAATATTTTACCGCTACGCTTGACGCTCAGCTCGTTCGTAAGATGTGTTTAAGCTTAAGGGCCTTCCCATCTTTGCTAAGAACAAAATTATTCGACAGAAATTTTTCCATATCAAATTATGAATGAGAACATCATAATTTATAATGTTCCCGTGTCAGTAATATCTTTGTTCTAAATAATAAGAAACATACAAAACAAGTCGTCAATTATGTATGTGAAAATGCGCACAATTACATTTTTATACATTTCATATTATTTTAATATAGACTTTGACATACTTGTACTTACCTCGGAGGACGTAGAAAAGGCTCTACAATGTAATATTATTTAGATTAGTTAATTTTATATTGTAGAAAAGAGTTTGAAATACAAGTGATTTTGGTATAACATTTGTATGGGTAATTTATCCTTCGTCCTCTTAAGACATCTCACGAACCTTCTAATTACGCCACTTAAGCCCCTTTAATTAAATCCCAGGCGGTAACACGTATTTGCGCTCAGACGTTAATTTATTCAACGTTTTTATTGAACGGTTATGAGATTCTATAACGAAATAATTTGGAAGATTACCCGCGGGTACTTACTTACGCACTTTATCAGCGATATTAATATCACTGTACTTTACTTATTTTTATCGAAGTTATTCCCTCATTCACTCACGCAAATATAGTGCTCGTATTGTTAGAAGATTGCATCATATCCGCTGGATAATTACCTGCAACAAAACAAACAAGCGTCGGTTAGAGCACTCAATCGGGCAGTCATCGTGCTGTTACAAATATAAAAGCAAATAGAGGCAGACTGTGTGGCGAGGTGCACTGGCCATTCCACTAATTCTAAATTAGAACTGCCTATATATACGTCAGACGTGCCACCGCTCTGGCCGGCGGCGGGCGGCGCGGCGCGGCATGCGATATTCGCGCCTCTCCGCGCCTCCAGCCTCGTCACCCCACCGAACCGCCATCCAGTACATTACTTATTTCGAGAGCTAAGCACATGTTTCTTCACTAAACTTTACACGTTATAAACTTCAGCGCGTTTAAACCGGCGATGCGATAGCGGCACAATTAGCGCGAATGTTTCACGTTGAAACTTCATCCGCTGAACTCGCTTTATTGCAGCGCCTGACAATGGAACTATAAATTTTTACGTCGATGCGCCAAACTTAACGTAATAAAACACTTGCAGTTTTGTTTTGTAGTTGCTTCGCTTGTAAAAAATCTACAACTAAAGGTGGATTTTAACCGATATTATAAACCGTAATGTTACATTCGTATTTTCGTGCCCTCGCTTATTGCCGCGTAGGTCAATTATAAGGTTTACTGACAGAAATCGTATTGATCAAAGCTATTTGCTACTTCCACAACGTATGAAACACTTAGAGGAAGCAATATGCAGTTCGTTGCTTGCTTATTTCTTAGTATGTCGCTATTGACTACATGAATGCTCGTTTTATAACATTTCACGTTACACTCTGTAAAGCTGTTCAGCACCCACCTTAAAGCATGCCGTAAAGCTTGTGCGTGGATATTTTCGCGTAGGAACAGGACACGGCGTCGATCCGTCCGGGACAAGGAGGCGGCGAGGTTTGATGATCAGACTTCACACAAAAAAGTCAACGAAGCGATACGAAGGCACGCGGTTTTAAAGGAACAACGAGAAATTGGCGCAGGCAGGCCACGAGCCGGGAACGGGTTTGTTTCGTGAGAACGCACGCTAATGCATACCGTGTGCCAAAGAACTCACAATGTCATGTCGAGCGACGCCCTACGAGACTTATGAGTTTGTCGTAGTTCACAACAGAGACCGCTCAATTTAATAGCTTTGTTGAAACGTAATATAATTCATTGTTTATTTTAGTTTAAAAACCTCAAAACCAGTAAGGCGTACGATCGAGGGAGGGTTGCAAAAGTTGATATTTAGTATTTGTAGCAGGCTCGAAGTTCGAGTGAAACTGTGGTAGCGACAGCTGCACGCGCGGCCTGTCGCGTAACAAGAGCTCGGTTCGTTAGAGCCGCAGATTTAAAATAAAACTTTGCAACGAAAACAAAAAGAGGAAAAACCTTCACGAAGCTAGCGCTTGACTTGCAAGCTGCGAGAATGCCGCGCCAAAACCAGCATTGCATTATTGTGATAAGAATTATGTTCGCTTGCTTCCGAAATGCACTTGTGCAACTTTTTACAGTTATCCGCGCTGGGTGCAGTGACGTTTATTTCAATTGTCTCTGCGGGTGGATTGCCCTATTTTCAGAGTGTTCGCGGACAGTTTTCGCCCAATCAAATTCTGTGGACTTTTTGATTACCGCGCCAAATTGTGGGCTGAGTGTTCTACCACTCGTTTAAGATTTGTTAAGTGGCGCACTGGTTTGGATATTGCATTCTATTTTTTATGATCGCATCGTCAGAGAGCATTGATAAATCAGCAGGATATCAAATTAACCATGTTTTTTATTCTCTTAATGAGTTTAATGAGGGCAGTAAGAGCCTGTCGTCTGATTGAGTTAAATTGGTTGTGATTGTGGATCAGGTTACTCGCCAGCCAGACAGCCGCTGTGACGGTCCGCTGCCTCCGCTTCGCCCCAGACGAGACGGCGACGAACTTTTCCTTGAAACGTCACGTGCACTTGGACGATAGTGAGGCCAATAAAAAATCAGCCGAAAGAGTCATCGAACCGAGTATTCGAAAGAATCTGATTCATCTGACACATTTTTATGTCGTCAAAAAAATATAAATTAAAACTGAACTCAAATTCTTTAGGAATTGAAAGAGTTTTTGTTTAATATTGAATTTTAATGCACACTTTTTTAGACAAGATATTTTATATTTGATAACTAATAATAACTCTATTATACTTAATATATACTTTGTATCACAGAATGATTATTTTTAACGACAGACATATAGGCGTGGTCAATGAATAACGCGCCAGCGCGCGAGTTATAAATTATGTAAATCATTGCAAACCCTTTTGTAGTGCGATCAGCATTGTCATTATTACTCATTAACTGGCTCGGTCGAACCGCAAGAATGAAGGTTATGTTCGAATACAAGCAGAGCGGACACGGAATGGTGCAATCAGGTCCCAAGTCCTCACTACACTCAAGAAAGTCTTAAAACTTACATATTTTTATCACCTTAAGTCTGATATAAGAAAATATGTAAACCAAAACTTATGGTAGGAATCTAGGATTTTCCTTAAAAAATCTGCCGAGAAAAATATAAATTGACGTCTAATGTTCTGCATCTCGATTATTTCGCTCAATCTTTTTCATCTCTCTAGGCAAGTTACCTTCGTAAAAATAACGGATCGTTTTTGGAGAAGGGCGGTTATGGTAAAGTCTAAAACCACAATAGTTAGAGAAATATCGTGTACCAAACCTACGGTTTAAAAAAATAATAACTGACATTTAATTTTTTTATTAAATTTCTTAGTATAGGAGAAAAGTGATTTGTAAAAAAAAAAAAATGGTAGCACTCCGGGAGTGCCGGCAGAAGTGAAAACTTCAATATTAACGTTGTGTTTTCACTTTTAAGTTTTCACTTCAAAAATATAACCACAGTCGTCATAATGACAATGACAATCACAATGACACAGACACATTCGCGCAAGCGCGAATGTGTCTGTGTCATTGTGATTGTGTCATGTCATTGTGTAACATTCGCGCAAGCGCGAATGTGACACAACGACGAAGACAACGAAGACACACTGACACAGACACATTCGCGCAAGTGCGAATGTGTCTGTGTCAGTGTGATTGTGTCATGTCGACACAACGACAATGACAATGACAATGACACATTCGCGCAAGCGCGAATGTGTCTGTGTTTTCACTTTTAAGTTTTCACTTCAAAAATATAACCACAGTCGTCATAATGACAATGACAATGACAATGACAATCACAATGACACAGACACATTCGCGCAAGCGCGAATGTGTCTGTGATCACAATGACACATTAGATTGTGTCACATTCGCGCAAGCGCGAATGTGACATTGTGTCATGTCATTGACATTGACACAACGACGAAGACAACGAATGATGAACGTCACGTTCGATGAACGTCACGAGTCACGTGACCCTGACTGAGTTTTCACTTCAATAAGATGGAAGCGATACAGTTAAATACAAGTTAGGCGAAACGATTCGTACGATATAATAGCGTCTATCTGGTTATGCGCGCGCGGCGAGCGATACGTGTTTCCCGTGCGAGGGTGCTCAGAGCGTCTGTCGGCTGCCGGCGCGCGAGTGCCGCTCCTCGGTCCTCCGCCCCCGCGCTCCGCACCGCACCGCGTGTTGGCAGCGCCTTGTACTCGCCTTGTACGATGTCGCCACAACACTATTTAATTGTTTGAGTCATACGTCGCGTGACCGCAAGTGTGTTCTTTTGTCGTCTCTTGTTTTACGAGCAATGTATAAAAATTAAATAAGATCTTACGCTTTTTCGACGTCACGTGACCCTGACGCGAGTTTGAAAGTTTTTACCCACCCAGCGCCGCTAAAGAAGTTTTCACTTCAAAAGTTTTCACTTCAAAAATTAGATAACTTACAACGGGCCACTTCACACGTGATTCATTGTGAATACATCGCAACAAATGCAGCCTAAACATACAGCGGTCTCTAGCCCGCTACGCTTGTCGCCCCGCTCATAGACGTGAAGCACCGCGATCAAACAATGCCCTCGGCGGCGGCGGCGCGATCGATTTAATTTGTTCGCGGTAATTATTTACCCAAACTGACCGTAATTAAAACCAAACAAGTGTCCGATCTTTATCAGCGGTGAATTTAGTTGTTAACGTCATGGAAATAGTTGAATAATGGACCCTGTTTAATAGACATTTTATTGAATTATAACTATTTCACGGGTCTGTACTAAGTATTTTAATAAAATTAAATTACTTAGTACACATTCTCAGTCATGAGTATATCTCTTAACATCAAATGATCGATCGGCTTATTAAAAAAATCTTTAATGAAGACCGGATTTAAAAGTATTTTTAATGTAACATCATTAAATGATAATTTATCTTATTCCGTTTCAGATCAATTACGTTACTAATTTGTAGATATAATTTATAGTTTGGAAATTAGAACACTTTTTTCGTATAAATTTATTAAACAGCTTCGAAGCACTCTCACACAAAAGTTAAACGTGATAAACATTAACATATTTAGAACTTTGTTGAATGAAATAGCGTTGTAAAACTATAAACCGATGTTTGTATAAAAAAACATCTCTCACTAAAATATAAATCCCATCTAATTTTGAAATTATTGAAAAGTTTTAAAGACTTGGCAGCGGTGATGAGACGTGTCGCCCACACATTAAAAGAAAAATCAATTAACGATTGATTTCGTCAAACCTTTGAAACCAATTCGTGGAAAGCATTCAAAATGGATTTTATTTAAATAGCTCGAGTAAAGTAGCGAGTAGGTTAAAAAAGACTATTTTTTGAGACGGGAAATTTTGCAAGCGCTTTTTGTAAACATATTGTTTACGAAAATAGTTTAAAATGGCTGTCAAGGCTAATTGAGACTGATTTTCTGAATTTAATTATAACACATGAGTTATTTAAAATGATGGATGTTTGACACTAAACTGACGGTGACCTGACACCGCATATCAAGATAATTTATGTTAAATGTTTAGGAATCTGACTGATAACCTGATTATAATTCTTTGGAGCTTTAAACGCCACCTGGTGGCAACTTACAAAACATGGCTCCGAAAAGCCATTATTGCTGATCTGGGTTTCTTGCATTAATTAAACCTAATTTAAGAAACTACTTTCCCGTCCCTTATTTTACCCTCATCAATATGCAAGTGTTTGAAACGAGTACTTGGAACAGAGGGCTTAGCACGAATAAATGTGACAATCGTAAAAGTAACTTATATAAGATACACTGCACGCTAACGCTGCTACGTTCTACAGTAAAGATGATGTTAACGAGCAGTGTATCTCAAATACGTTACTGTTTCGATACGTTTGAGATTGTCACATTAATTCGTGCTCACTCCTCAGGAAACATTTCGATTGGGCTGTTAACGAAGCTTCTATTTCCATTTCGTTATTGCGAATACCTTTCAAGTTTGTCACGCGAAAACAGTACTTGTCTGCTGCCAATAGAAGTCGTAATTGCTTAGAAACTAATGGTTAAGTGGTTCTTGAGTATAACCTGAACTAATCAGTTAAGAGCTTAAGGTACTTTGACTGGGATCAAATAATCATTACGGCAAACTGTTCCAAACTTTGTAAAACTTCTACAAATGACTGGTACCACTTCCACTCGAAAACTACCTTTACAGTAAGGTAGGTACATAATATTTCTTAGTATTAAGTGACAAAATTTTATACAAATAACTATTCGTAACGAAAAAATTTGGGTTTGCCCGTTTACGATCGAATCCGATATTATCGGTAAACCTTACTTCAATTTCCATCCCTTCAAGTAAGTAGGACAAAGATATCATATCTCTAGATATTTCTAGAATAGGAGCTATCATAATCTTTGGGACTAGTTCTGCAGAAAACTGCCCTTACATTTTGTGGTTAGATCTTTGCCTATAGATGAGGTTTCCGATACTTTTTATGAAATCCTAACCCTACAATTTTACAAAAACTGTATAACTCTTATGGCCGGTTTCTCGAACGATGATCAACGAAAAAATCAAATAATTACTATGTGTCAAACTCGGATCAATCGTGATTTGAGTTTCCAGAAACCGGCCGTTACTGTATTTTCTAGTCACGAAATTGATTAGAACCGAACAGATGTTTAGGATCGATTTGTAATTAGGGTTGCGCATTACCCTTACTTCCTTTATCCATTACCTTAGAATAAAATGTAAATGACACTAATTTGATCCCTATTGCCTTGGAAGAAAGTCGAAGAATACAGAGCCTTTACGTTAAAAACTATGTTAGATTGAACCTTATTGCGTTGAGATAAAGATGAAAAAACAATGTTTAAATTCGTAGGTACATTTTTAAGCCATTCATATTTCTCTTTGTCTTGCTAATGAACTGAAATAAAAGACTTTCAGTACCTACATAATTAAAGGGCGCCGCGGTGGTCCTTTGTGTTCTAATTGTTAAAGGTTGTGCTGTGCGTATAAACATACATAGACTTACGTTTCTTCATTATATCTTAGAAAGGTAACCTATCTGCTAAGCTAAAAATTACTTAACTTATTCAATACAATCTTTAATGATAGATTTGATTATTCCTTTATTGATTAAAAATACTTTTTCCAAAACATTGCGAAAGAGCATTGAGAAAATAAATTGTCAAAAAATTAATTTATATCTCAAATACACTGTGATATGTTTGTCCCAAAAAAACTTTTTAAAAGTCCATTTATTTTAATACATGTTTGTAATAAAATAAAACTATAATTTTCCTCTTAACTGTCCATAAATATGGATAAACTGACAGACAGCCAATGAGACGCGTTATTACCCATGTTCAATTTAAATTTCCTATTGGCAATTCATATATTATTGAATGAATAGGTATGCGTTTCGAATCGCTAAATTTCTAAAACGTTCATGTAATAAAATAAACCTACTGCAATGCTTAATATATAATACTAAATATAACTATATAAATAACCGGATACTACCTTTCAAAGTGTTATCAAAATTGTTTTGATTAAAAAGTCGTCGCGGTACGTCCACAGAACAAAAATCTTTGAATATTTTACTGAAATTACAGAGCATATTAGACTTCTCAAATATTATACATATTTTCATATCATCCACGCTGAAGGCATTACTTTTATGGCCGATTACGTGTTCTTGGATATGCGTAAAGTTTGAAATGGTTACCAAGTATAGTCTGCGGTATAAGCAACTTTTCGGCTGGGTAAAATTATATAACAATTGATATATTAATAACTCTCTATATCATAAAAAACAAACTATTGTAATAACTATAATGCGTGTAGTTTTATTCTAGAGTTACTCAGTTAGGAAGAAAATATAATATAAATTTATTTGCTTGAATTATTATAAAAATTACCGTCGAGCTTTCGTAGAGCTCATGATGGTAGCTTAACAAGTTACGAAGCCGACTGTACTTATTCAATATACTTTATAGCTTAGCTCCTTACTTTAAGTAGTTACTAGTACTGTATGAGAAACAATTTGATAGATAAGTAAGTTATATCATCTTGTAATATTAAACGCTAAATTGAAATTACTCTCCTAGAATGAGGAACCAGAATCTCATTTTATATGCAAGTATTTACACTTGAATTAACAAAATGTTTAACCGATGAAAAGGTTTGCATATGGTTTTATGAATCTAATGTGAAGTTTCCTACCAAATGGCAATGATGACAGACGTCACAGCTCAGTTGGTAGTAGCTCTGCCTTCTATGCTGTTCGTGGGTTCGATTCCCACCAAGAACAAATGTTTGTGTGATGAACATAAATATTGGTTCTGTGTCTGGGTATTCTATGTATTTATAAGTATTTTATCAGCAATCTAGTTGCCATAGTACAAGCATTGCTTAGTTTGGGATTAGAGTGTGATGTGTGAAATGTTTATGAATTAAAAAAAATATATAAGCTTCATATTTCTATGATCACAGATGTGTCAATAACATTATATTACCATGTGTAATAAGTGCAACATAAACCATTACCCAAAATTACGATCAAAATAAACAAGTAACAAGTACTTATTACAAAATTAGGTAAGTAATCAAAGACTCCGTTTTAGAAAAATCCACGCAAGATTCTGCAAGTCTCTATACAAAACCAATGTACCATCACCCAAACCCGTAAGCTTTGAAGTACAAGCCTGCAAACACGATTTTCAAAGACAAGATACAAGTATACCATACCCACTAAGACATATTCATGATGACGTGCAGATCCACCGAAGTTGGTATAAAACATACATAATGTATGTACATACATGTATTTATGTTTGCATGGTTATTGCGTGCGAGGCGAGGATGTGCGATGTGGGACGTAGGATGTATGAGCCAGTTTCGGCGACGACGGATTATTATGATAAATTGATTATTTCTATTCATATACATATAGGTAACTCTGGGCTTTCATACTTGAAATGAATATACGGGCGACGTAAAAGATCTATAAATGTGTTTGGTTGGATTCAATCTAACTCAGTAGGTATCTGCTGCAAAATAATCTCCATATTCTTACGGCCGGTTTCTGGAAACCCACATCACGATTGATCCGAGTTTGACATATAGTAGTTATTTGATTTTTTTCGTTGATCATCGTTCGAGAAACCGACCGTTAGTCAATGATCTGACTATAATTACTTACTTTGAATTATGACAGCTAAATAAGTCAACCGTTTTGTTTTTATTACTTCTTTAGTAACTGATTGTTTTTCTATATTACTTTCTAAGTATAGTCTAGTTAGTGCAACAAAGTATTTCCGTAAATAACACTCATAAAACTTATTTTTATTAGCGGAAATAAATGTTGTTTATCTAAAATAATCAGAATCAACGGACAAAATCGCAGGAAGCTAGTGTTGCCATAAATTACAGACGACAGGGACAAATGTCAGGGAGACGGCAACACTGCCGCGTGACGTCTTGTATCACAACATTCAGAACCGTTTACAGTGAAAAATGCGACCTAAATACAGAATTCACACTGAAAAATATGTTTAGATAAACAAATAACAATCGATGACACTCTCCTTTTAAAATAAACTGAAGATTTCCGAAATGACAAGCCACTTAGAAGTCTTGAGTATCTAAACAAAATAATAACACGAAATTATTACGAGATATTTAGAAATCGGAGTATTTAAACAAAGCTTGAAATTATTAGACAACACTGTAAAAGGATTCGAGTTAAATTTAAGTTTCTTTTTTGAATATTTCATTATGTAAATAAATATATGTAAGTACAGTCATTATTAACGAATGCCATCCAGCTTCAACTAAGCCAAACTAGTAATGTAATTAGTAATTAGATCATAAAACAGTAAAGTTATAGATAGCTCAACTCATCCCGATTGGTACAACTAACTATCTATCTGCAGTTAATTAAAACATTTTTTATACCGATCGTAATGAAGTAAAAAAGAAAGAGTTTTATACTTCTATATTCTACTTAGAGCACTTAATAATTTCATCAAGCATTACAGGGCCTACGCGATTTTACAGCACCGATAGATTTCAGCTTGATACTGTTTGTTTATTTATTTTTTATTTTATTTTATTTGGAAAACAAACAGAACAATGGTGCTTACATGACAAAAACTAATTACTAAGGCATAATCCAATAAAGTTTCCACTATTAATTGTTACACACACGTAAAAATCGGTGGAGAAAATGAAAAAGAATCTAAACATACAAAGAACAAATAAACAGATTGATTTAGAACTTAAAATTAATTAAAATAAACTAACACTATGACAAATTCAAAGTTTTTAATTCCTCACAGATGGCGAGTTTAAATTTGGAAAGAGAGAGGTCAAAAATATCAAACTTAGAGAACAAACTATTGTTACAATTCATGGAACGATTAATAAATGAATTAGATGCATAATTGGTACGAATGGTAAGAGGCTGGAATAACTGATTCTTTCTAGAGCTGATTCGGGGACATCTAAACCTAACCTTATTTAGTAAATAAGGGCTATCAATAAAACTATTTAAGATTTTATACAAAAATATTTGGTCGCGCAGTACTCTCCTATCCCTCAACGGAACCAAAGGCACCGTTAAAGGTGACCCAAGTGCTGAGGCTCTGTAGATAAGATGTTTACAGAATTTATTCTGGATTTTGTCTAATTGATCAATATACACAGCGTATTGTGGGTTCCAAACTACAGAAGCATATTCCAATATAGACAAAACAAAAGAATTGTACAAAATATTTAAAGCTAAGACATTTTTAAAATCTTTACTGACCCTTAAAATAAACCCCAACATACGAAACGCTTTTTTGACCACTATCTCAATATGCCTGTCAAATATTAACTCTGAATCTAGATGCACTCCAAGATCTTTGTCGAATGATTATCTAATATTTAGAACACTTCCACTTTCAGCACCAACGTAGAACGTATACCTACATCTAGTGATAAACGGCTAGTGATGGGACATCTCAACATAATATATAATATTATAATAATATTTTTTATTTCAAAAACATTAGGTCTATCAAAAAATTTAAATTTCGCACTAAATCTAATAAAAACAGAAAATATATATTATACATATCAATTTTGCATTAACATCTAAAAATCAACAATTTTTTAATCAATCAACATGTTATATTCTAAGTAGGTACTCAATGGAAATTTTCCATAGCTATTAATAGTTCATGATTATTCAGTTGCGAGATAGACAGGACTATTATGCTTAATTAAACAAAACAAATTACCTATCTTGATGCAAAGATAATTGTAATTGGTCACATTAGCACATGAGGAAACTGATTAATTCAATGTCTTTGCGTTTATAGATAAAACCTTTTTAGTAGTAGCAGAGCTTTTGCGAAGTTAGGTGAAGTACTACAATCTTTCATAAGGTTACTGCCAACCAGTAATTCTTGCTTTGCTCTAAGGCGAAGGCTACACGCAAGATCCATATTGTGATCCGTCAATATACACTATCGGATTACGATATTTGTTGACGTGTAGGGTAATGTATTGACGGATCTTAATAGACATAAAATACAAAAACCAAGATACATAAGTAAATATCATGACAATTATCACAATATTTATTGACGTGTAGCGTTCGCCAACAGCTTGAAGATTATAGATGCCGGTGTGATACAAGCACATGAGACTACATACCTTTCTTTCTATTGATATATGAAAAACATATCGTATAAAGTTACATATTGCCTACTGAATTTATAAATACATACATATATCTAGATATATATATGGTAAATACATCATTGTAAAGTTATATTATTAATTATATATGTAGTAAAAAAAAATTACTGTTTAATTATATACCAGTACAGAAAAAGAGCTTTGCTCTAAATTACTACCACTTACAATCAAGTGGTTATTTCTTGCGTTAGTTTGCCAATGTCGCTTATATTTATAAAAAAATGAATGTTAAATTGCAAAGAATAGTTTAAAACAGCAATGATCCCACTAAGTTTTGTTCAAAAATATTCCTACTAATTAAATGTAGAAAACAGTAGTTTTAATTATCATGTTTCTTCTCTTTATCGATCGACCATGTTTGATTGAACTTTGGCTACTACAATACAACTCTGTTTGAGTTTTTCGAGACAATATTTGTATTTATGTATAGAGTTCTACTACTTTGGTAGTAATTGTACACAACAATGTACAAATAACTTTGAGCTTGTGTAATAAACAGGGTGTAATAGGGGTGGACCAAAAAGACCTCAATGCCTATCGATATAACATTTGGTAGTTATACACAACAATGTACAAGTAACTTTGAGCTTGTGTATATACAGGGTATAATAGGAGAGGTAGACCAAAAAGACCTCAATGCCTATCGATATAACCCTTTTGGTCCACCTCTCCTGGTTACACCCTGTTTATCGTGGTTTAAACAACTTACATATCAATTAAAATGGGAAAACAGGAATTATAATAATGATGCAATATTTAAATACTATCTATCTATGGCTCCATCATCGAATTTAAATATTTACCGAACGGATCATATTTTATGCTGTCCGTACATGTTAAAGAATAATTTTAATATCAATATTACCTCGGTACAAGTTTATACATAATTTATTAAAATTACAGTGTTGTATCACTTGTAAGTGTATACTTGATACTAAATAAACAAGATACATGTGGTATGCTCGTTTAATTATATTATTTAACGCGTAGACACTTGTAGCGATCATATCTAGAATAGGTACGTTTTAATATTCAAAGGGCGTATTAGTTGATGTTTGATGGATTGTATCCTTTGTGTGGCATATGACATGTTACTTTATTTTGCCTTCCGTTGGAGACTTCTTCTTCTTATCGTGTCGATGCTCTATCTGCATTTTGTTGTAGCATCGTGTTGGAAAGGTTAGCCAGACTAGACACTGTCTAGTACAAAATGCAAAAATATTTATTTTTCTACAAAAATAAATATTTTTGTATTTTGTAAGTAGTAAAATTAATAAGCAAAATATTCTCGTTCTTCTAAACTAAAAAAAAAAGACATGATACTAAATAACAATCTGTACAATAAACAAAAGTATTTATTTTTATTATGATGTCTATAAGACAGGCGTCACAGCTCAAATGGTAGTAGTTCCATGCTGTGGGTTGTTGGTTCGATTCCTACCCAGAGCAAATGTTTGCGTGATATTATGTATCTATTTTATGCAAGTATTTGAAAAAACAAAGTTGTCCGTTAATATTAGATATTATTATAATTTAAAATTGTATAAAAAACATTTAAAAGCCAACAAAATAACATACAGAATAAACAGTGTCTGTCAATACAAATTATTAGTCATAATAATGTGTATTTTATTTACAAACAACATTGCATATTAAGTACAGCTGCGTATTCCCATACCATTTTTTCTGCGCAAATATTTGATAAAACTTAGTCAAGGATCATTTTCTTTCAAAGTTATAGCGAAAGTTGTGCCTGCGATCTTCAAGTGAAGTTACGAGGGTGCTTTCACGTTCAAAACTTTGAAGTTCAAATGCTTTTGCAAAGTTTGGCAGGACCATCTCAAACTAAGTAGTTGCACCTATTGTATTTCTAAAAGTACAAGTGAAGTCATATTACCTCTCCTATTATACCTCCATATTTAGTTTCTTTAAATAAAAAGTTATGAAGAAAACAGATGTTGAACCTTATTGTATTTTGATGATCTAAACTTATATAATGGGTTTTTTCTATTACCAGTGTGTAAACCAAGATGTCGCTACCATTTAAGCCTTTAACCATTTAGCCTAAGCCAAACTACCGTCAAATTGCGTAAGTTTAAAAAACGAAGTACTCCCTACTGTGGCTAATTTTAATCCCTAACCCGATATCTTATAAAAGTTAGCGTTGACTTTATGTCGTCATTACGGATGGTAAGCAGTACTTCAAATCTGCGCTAACTTTTTATAAGATAGACCGTAAGTAGACACACTTATATACCAAAAACCACTTTACCAAACACAATCTCTAAAAAACATACAAGTTTCCTGACAAATTCAGTCAGTATTAAAACAAGCCGATTATCATTTCGTTCATTTATGCACGAATGAGTCCCACAACGCACTCAAAACAACAATAAAAGTAAAATGTTTTTTTATGGCGGAGAGGGGAAGACATCGTAAAGAATGGAAATGCCAGACGGAGGCTCCGAGGCTGCCATTGCACCATGGAATATGGATGTAATGAAACGAAACTCCAATAAAAATGATAGTTTTAAAACTAGACACCAACGGCGGCGGCAGAGGAAGGTATGTAGTTAGTAAGATCTGTAGGTACCTATATCAAAAGACTTACGGTCGATCTTATAAAATGTTAGCGCAGACTTGATGTCTTGATTATCTTACGTAGTGGTGACATAATGTCAATGCTAACTTTTTATAATATAGGGCGTTAGTTTTTTATTTATAGCGACGAAAGTTTATTTGTTTTGGTTTTTGACATATCATATAAAATTGTGTCTTCGGGCGCGAGTTTCACATCTATCTGTATTCAGTAAATTCTTTATGGTGGAGACTTTCATTGCCCGCTCAGTTTACTTGACGAATGTTGCACATTGTTTGTAGCGAGGTACGTGATAAAATGCCGACATTTTCATGAGAATCTCTGGGAAATATGTAATAAATGAAAATTGTTATTTCCATGCTATTTTTAAAAACAAAACGCTATAATAATCTAAGCATAATTCATACTTGAAATAAATAGGACTTATTTCGTTAGCGGCAAAATGTAACCATTCCCATACCCTTTCCCATTAAATATAATGTACCTATAGTATATTAATTTATGATATCCTATATTATAAGACGATTCTAAATGATCCTTGTGGTTTTAAATACGTTTTTATAGTTTTTTTTTATCAGTAAGTATATAGAAGTGTATTGCTGATTAGGAAAAATATTAGGTATAAGTCTTCTCCATCCGTTGGGTATTTGGTAAAGTATTTAAAAGTAATTTAAAATGATTACCGTTGTCTGTTTGCCATAGACCCTTTTAAAACTTCTGAACGGTCAACACAAAGTGCAGTTCACACGCAAAGCCTTCTAAATTACTCCAGCCAACCCAGCTTAACAACTTTACCATGGGTTATATTAAGTTATATCAAACAAAATAACTTTCAAATCTAGTTTAAATTCACTTATGACTGATAAAAGTATGATTTGGACACGATATTTGCACTTGGTGTTTTAGAATTAATGTTGATTTAGAATGGATTATTTAACCATGATATATTACTTATATGATGAGCGGATGATAGAGGAGAATGGAAGTAAAGAACATGTTGTGCCGACCCCACCTAGTGGGATAAGGGCAGGAAGAAGAAGATGATGATAATCAAAAGCAAATGTATCACTAACACACTGTAATAAAGTTTTATTTTTCACCCGAGACAACAAGTCGACAGAAGCTAAAATAATGTAAGTAAACTTTTTGTATTGCCATTTTCCGAGATGGGGTGTAAAAATGGTGGATCTGTCAGTTTCAGCCGGCACTCATCGCATGCCGAGAGCTAATTGCAGTAACAAAAGTTAGCAAAACCCACTCATCTCTGCATCGCGCTAATTGCTAATCAAGGCCGCTCCAGTTGGTGCAACCGATCTTTTCGTACTAGATGCGACAGAAAAATAAACTTACCGGTTTATTTTTCTGTAATAAGCAAAACTTATTATTGGAACTAGATTGCTGATACTTATTTTAGACCAAAAAATACATACAAATACACACATATCATTAGCAACAATATTTGTGATAAACTTGCGATTAAATAAAACTATTAAATCGCAAATTGATTCATTAATGTTATCTCATTAGTTTTGCATTATTTTTTTATCAAATACTTATCAGTTTTTTTATTTTACACTTTTAATTAATAATGAATCGATATAAAACGTTAATGATATTATATACTACTATATGATACCACTAACTCAGAAAAAAATATAAATTTTATTCATAAAAATAAACATAATTAACATATTATGTACCTATTTTATATAAACGTCCATATTGACTTAATTATATACGGTAAAGACTAATTAAAAAGTAAAATATATTACATATTGTACAAAAACTAAATCGTATCTAGTAAATATAACTTATGATTAGACATATGTGAAGCATTCGGTTGCAACTGGCATCTAGAGGCATGCAACGCCGCGCCGGTCTCAACACAAATACTGTGTGTTTCTCATTATATTCACTAAAGACTTCGTGACCTGGCCTTACATTTATGGTAACTATGATGCTAAATTTTTAAAAGCTAAAACTTTTTAAAACTCTATGTATATGTATACATAGAGTTACGGCCGGTTTCTGGAAACCCAAATCACGATTGATCCGAGTTTGACACACAGTAATTGTTTGATTTTTTCGTTGATAGAGAAACCGGCCGTTAGCCTCACGACATTTATATGTGCGGCTAATACCTGTCTCTTTTACAGTAAGTAGAAATATACTACTAATATAATATATAATAATATTATATTATTATATCGATATAATATAATATCGCGCGATTGTTTAGTCTCTGTGGCCCTTTGCCGCCCGTATTTACTTCATACCCATTCTCTATGACTATGATAGAAGCTTACATGCAAATCTGTGTGTTTCATCATCTGTGGCTATCCACAGACACACAATAAAATAAGTGGGCACACGACTAGATCAGAACTAACGATAATAAGTATAGGAGATAGCGTTGCATTAATACTATTTAAAGCTGTGGAAAGAACTATGCACAATTCTCAATCTCAATTCGTATTTATCCGAATATCAAGCGAGTGAAGTCGCAGGCGAGAAGCAGCTAGCTATAAATTGAGTGAGCTTGACACCCTTTTAGTTAGAAACATAGTCACAATAACTTCATTAGAGCACAATGTGGCCACAAACCGCAGCCCTATTCTGGAATTATGTCAATAAAACAATTACTCGTTCCGAGAAGCGATGCGATCGAGATCCCGATGTAATCGCTCAGCTTTTCCTGTCACGCGCGCCGTAATCGCTCACAATTAATGTTCAGCGGCAGGTTGCTTTTTCACCTACTACCTCAGTTTTTGATCTAGATTTACTAAAATTGCACATTTTTATAGCACGTAACATGAAATCTAGGCCACTGCAATAAACAATCAGTGATTTAAAGTTTCTAGTCAATAAAAACCCTGGGGCGATACCAAGTTTCATTTTTTGTTGATATCAATTTGTAAATTCAAATTAACAAAAGGCTTGTAGGTGTTATCGCCAATTCAAAATGATTCATAATTCAAAATGAAATTGTTATTGGCGCCGGGTCGAATTAGAAATCTCAGCGCGCGAATCCAGCTTCATTAGGCGCATTCGCACGGTGGCCGAGAGGAATGTGAAGATAAATAACAAAAAATCTAAAAAGGTGTTCAATTTACATAAAATTCCTTTAGTAATACGTGTTTTGTGAGGCAGGACCGCGGGAGGTGTCAGTCGGGGTCTGAAACATGAAATATGCGGCGCGCCGCTGACCTGGCCCTCTTTTAATTTAATTCAAAGGATAGCCGCTGTGAAAATAAATGGTTTGCAGATAATCAAGTGATACTCAAGTTTACACCGAAAGTCACATTGTTGTTGGTTAATGCTTACAGACCTTATCAATTTTTCAAATTACATTGGATTATAATAATTACCTACCCTGAAATGGGACACAATAGGTTACATAACATATTTCTGCCACTAAATAGATAGATATTTTTACGCTTCATTACACATATTTAGTTTTACCAATATTGTCGTCAATGTTCTTAGTAAATCTTACATCTTAAATGAAATAGCTGATCGGAAATTACTATAACAGAATACGTCTGTATTAATTAGGGGTAATTAGGCGCATTGATCCGTTTTAGAAATAGACGGGTAATTAACGATTTTGGTCGTGCGAAAATAGGCTGTACCTTTATTACATACGCTCAAGTAAGCTTATATATTGAGACCTTTTTTAGACTGCCTAGTAAAATCTAAGCATTCGTGTTTTTAGCTTTATTTAGGTAAGTAGGTAAGTAAGAAATCTGTAATTTAATGCAAGATAAAATTGTTCTTAAATAAATCTTATCTGAAGTTTACTTTATCATTATATTTTATTTTACACAAGAAAATTAAAAGCAAATTTAAAGTTTGTTACAGACTTTGTTGCCTAAGTTTCACTAAAAGTTCATACCTAAAATAAGATAAGATAAACTTAATTTTCAAAAAACTTAGTCTCATACATTTTTAATGCATATGTACATTATTTACTTATAATCAAAGGTAACGCGAGTAATTATAGGTAAGAATAATTTAACTTATTATGGTATAGAATAATAAGCGAAAGTTGGCAGATAGATTCAAAGAAACATTTCATACAATGGAACACAATCAAGCTCGGTACGATTTCATTAGAGTCACAATTGGCATTTGAGACGGGGTCGTCATCCTTTCGTCCTATGAAAACGAATGCCCTGAACCTAAACAAACACTGATTACACGGACCCACCTGTACAATTTGTTACTATACTTTTATATTGCATTTATATATAATACCTACCTTTAAATTATTGTAGGTCATGAATCTAAGGAAAAATTTAGAAGGACTTTGGGACTACTTTGGTACTATGGAGAATAAACCAGTATTAATGGCATAATAACATAGATATTTCTTTAAGTATATTTTTACAAAAGAGAACTTGCGATAAAAAAATCTATAATAGACCTTGTATTCTATAATTATCGTATAATAATAGCCGTAATGTTAAAAAGCTTAATTATTTTTATTTAATTAAGATTCTCGAATGGAAAAACGTTCAAAGAATATTGTAACGGGTCATTTATGCTGTTTTAATATGCCACGATTACAACCATGTTATACCTAGACTCTTTCTAATAAAATAAAGAATACAATACCTACAAAATCACAACAGTGTAAAATAAAGTTCCGCTATTTTTTGAACACTTTTTGGTCGAGTGGATTGTGTGATTTATGGTTTACCTTTGAGAGGTTAAAATAAATATTAGATTAGTGTATTGTGTATAAGAATTTCAAATTATGGAGAACGTGCGCCACATAGATATTTGCAAATTAGCGTCTATTCTTTGTACGACTACTCTCGAATATAATAGAATAGAAACCGTATGAATTGTAAAACCTGGTTTTGTCAGTAAATCAGAAGATTGAAATGTGTTTACTATAAAGGTATTTGGTTTTGTTAGCTGTTATCCTCGGATTAGCATAAATCAATTACTTATCACAGTCCTGTTTTCCTCTTAGGTGAAAGTTTAGATGTTTGAATGTTTGTCAAGTTGGAACAACTATTCTGAATTAAATATGGAATAAATATAGTGATATAGTGTGTAATTTAGTTCTTAGCTTTGTTCACAACGAAATTTATGACAAATTTACAAAATTAAATAAATATAATAAATAAATTTTAAATAGCATATACAAAAATACATTTTAGACCGACTTTAAAACAGGAGTAGGTTCTCAATTCGACCGGATTAAGCTACTACTATAAAATGGTATATCATGTCATGGTCAAAATGACAATATTTAGTACGTATCTACAATAAATATGGGGTCAATAGCAGGTTTCTATCACAAACTAAGTATTCACAGATAATACAAGAATCAAAAGACAGGAATAACAGAGTAACATTCATTATTGCTATTTGTAGCGAACTAATAATTTACGATACGTAAGTATACGCGCTCTGAATATAAATAGACTTTACTACGTTTCAAATTATTACAATCGAGTAAGTAATCCTATACAAACAAATATACAAAAAGGTTATATCATAAATAGACTTATATAATAAGAGTTTGTTTAGTATATGGCGATATCCATCAGGTGAGATTGAAGCTAAATAATGGTCTATAGATGTTTTAAATACACATAACGTAAAGAAATAAGCGGCAAAGCGGTAAGCTCGTCAAATGAATGATATAAAAATGCCACTTTCAATATTTATTACCTTTTTATACATGATTATATTGAAAACGACAAGCATTATGAGCATCGTTAACAATACATAACAGAATTTACAACACATAATTTTTCCGAGGTTTCTCTAGAGCCGTTATTTCTTCTTGGCAACAATACTGACGTTTTAAATGAGAAACAGTAGGAGTCACGGTAATAAAATACATAGTATTTTATTTAGACAATTTACATACACGTGTTAATTCTTAATGGTTGGGAGTGTCTTAATCCAAAGTCTTGTTACAATGAGTCATGTACAGAAAAGATCGTGACCTCTCTGACTCAAATGTAAATAAAAAAAAAAGAGTCAAATAGTGTGCACGGGTGCTCGCGTCCATTTTCTTACGTCATTCATGTCATTCATTCAGCAGGTAAAGTAAATTCTGGTACCATAAAGTCTGTTGGCTCTTTCAGATTTAATAAGAAGGTATTTTATTTAAACTTCGGACTTATAACATAATATTAACATACGTGCATTCGATCAAGCATATCAGGACTTTAAAAAAACACGATTAAAGTTAAAAAACATATAATTGTAGATCATTGATTACATCATCAACGCCACATTCAATAGTCATTCTCGGGCTAGCAAATAGTCTTTTGTGTCCAGTGCAGAAAATATTGACTACTTATCAACAACAAAAAATACAGTCTGACGTAATATTCTCACGATTAGCTCACGATCTTGCTAGCATTGGTCATTGACCTAGCGCCGAAAAAAGATTGCCAATTTCCATCCTCTCGTTAACTATGCTAATCCTGTGGCAGTCTCATTTTCTCTAAAAAAATATTCATTTCCATACCAAAGCGAAATTATCTTATCAAAATTTAAGAAGAAAAAAATGTAATAACAACCACCGTTTAAACAGTTTTCTTATCGAACAATTATTTTAAATGTAGTTAAATTAATATATGCCGTCAAAAATCGCAATAAGTATCTTGGGTCCACTTTCGATTGGTACTTATTTGGATCAGTTGAGCTATCTATAGATCGTTTGCCACGGTTTTCATGTACATTTTGTAAATACTGTAATAGTCGTAAGTTTGTTAGTGAATAAAGTAAATTAATATTTTAAATAACGTTCCTAGAAACATAATTAAACTGCTTATTTACAAAATGTGAGTGACCTACATAAACGTGTAGCACAGGAGATAAATAAACCGTAACTCACTATCACGTTCGCGTGCGCTAAAACAAAATAAATTATTACCTACGAAACAGTGGCATAATATCTACATAATTGCGTGTAAACGAACTTCATAATATCCACTTGTTTCCAACCACCCCGAAATAGTACGCACGAAGTGTTTCTAAAATTACACTTTTTATAGATTAAATTAAAGTCTAATCTCGGTTTTTCATCTTCTATGTTTGTTTTTGTTTTAAAGTACGGTACCTATATGTTAACAAATTTGTAACTTTTCAGTCAGTATTTGCGATCGTAAAAATTAATAAAGATAAGGTGACCGACACAAAAGGAACTTTTACGATTTGCTTAGCAGGTATGAGAAAGATTTTTTTGTTGGTATAGTTATAAACCTATGCATTTTTCATAAACATTACTTCACTCTATTGCAAATCTATCTTTCCATCTGGTTAAAAAAGCTAGGCTTGTCACACTCTTTCTAGAATAAAGGCCTTATCCTAGGTAGATTTTAAACAGAATCAAACTCGATTTGGGTTGCGCTGGCTACTGCGAACCGACATTCATACAGAAATTGTTAAACTTTTATCATATAAGTATTATTATAACTTCTATCAATGCACTCTCTCTCAATTTAATTACGGCATGAATTTATTTAAATTATTCTATTTTAATAAATATTATAAAGATGACATAGTATCGATTTCCATTATGCTTTCCATTCCGTTCCGTGCCAAAGTCCAAAGTACGCCCCCTGTTATTGTTGGCATGCAGTTTTGTAATTATACATAAGTAGAATTAAGTTCCCCATATGTTGCAATTTAACAAAGTACAGTCCAGACTGTTTGTTTTCAGGAATCTTAATAAGCACCTTACGTTACTTACTCTCAGAGCATGAGTTAACTTGCTGTAACCATGTATTTCTGGTCACAAACTGTTGAAATATGGCACGGAAACAGGGTATTTTAGCAGTGCAATCAACGTTTGTTTTGCGAAGAAAAGTTATCATATCTATACACACTAAATACCAAAAGTCAGAGGATGTTTTCTTGCCTGAGGATAAAGAAGTAAGTTTTTTTTTTCATTCGAAAGAAAAGTTGAACTTAACAAAATATTCGGGTTACCCAACAATAGAGCCTTACGTAACAAACGGAGCAGCGAATAAATAAAGCCTTAAATATATACAAGGTAAAATGCAAAACCCCCAGCCTTGTCTTCCGGAAAAAAAGCTTTGAAAAATCACGTTCCATTTCACGGAAAAACGGAATACGAAGAGCATTATTTTAGTTTGAGTGATAAAACGGTGAATTATTGCGAGCTCGTAATCCAAGAATGCCGTATAAGAGTCGTAACTTTGCTTTGCGTAAGTGGGTCTTACTGTTAGGGCTTTTTAAGAAGCTCTCTTCTTTATTGTCTTAGGTGATAACGTATTTAGCGAAACTGCTGATTCCGGGAACTGGAGGTGTGCCCTAGATTTAAGAAACGGAACCAAACTCGATTTGAAATGCGCCGACTATTGCGATATCAAATATCAAAACTTTGATTAAGATTTAATTTGATTTGATTAAAAAATGTTAAGTTATCAAGTTTCAACGTTCTAGATATTAAAATGACCACGAAATAATCGGTATCGATTCCTATTTAGCTTTCTGTTTAACCCAGCGTATTTGAAATTGATGTACCTATAATACTATAGTACTGTTTCTAACAACAAGGTAAGTCCCTAGACCTTGACCTACCTAGACTAAGTAGTTAGACTGAAATTACAAAATATCCGTGGATCTCCTTTATTGTCAGTATCATTATGTTTTCATGATGTCTTCATGTTCTACAGTTCCACCATCATTACTCTTGCGCGCCCCCATAGATAATAATAAACGCCTCATCAACAGGGATGCCTTGTCAGTTCCAGTGTTGTCACCTAATATTTTAAAAATACCCTAATAATACCAAAACAGAATTGTTTTTTTAATCAACGCGTTGTAGATATCAATTATTTCCCGTAATTACATTAGAAAACTTAACATAATTGTATTTCGAAACCACTCTGTGGCAATAATATCCCATGACACTTCTCTCAATAACTTTGCCTTCAACGACTGGTTTTCACTTAGGAACTTCCAAAGTCAATTAAAATTTCATGACTAAACCCAAAGAGCAATACAGCCTTATAGCTAGCTCGACTCCTTAGTGTTTTGAATGGAAGCTTTCTCAAACTTTTAATATAGACAAAGAAAATGGCTTTTCTAACTAGTTTCATAATCTTTTCTAACTAATTTCACATCATGGTTTTATGCGGTACTCGGTGACTAGAGTCGAATGCTTCAAAACTCAAGCGGCTCGACTGTAAAAGATTTTGTTTAGTAATTACACCGCATTTTTTTTAAATATGTATGTGTGAATGTATTTAATAAGTGTTTTTGATGACAAACCAATGGCCCACCTTAACTGGTGTCCACTATTTATACTGTACAAGTATATCGACAAGGATCACGTCTACTGACGTGCCCGTGACGTGGTGATGCATAGCACTGTACCCGAGCTCTTTAACATGAAGCCCTAAAAATGTAACATGCCTAAAACGTTTATAATAATTAAATCACTTAGCGTAGCATCGCATGCAACGTTTTCCAAGAAATCGTTTCAAACGACCTACATATTTTCAGTTTTTGCACACTCACTTATGCACTAATATAAAGGCTTGCTTATATCAGCTATTTAGGTAAAAATAATGCGTACCTAAGTGCGTAACTTTATACCAGTAAATTGTAATTAGCAAATATCAATTTCCAAGAATCTAAAAAAGTGCGTGAAATTGTTTCATGTGAAATCCACAAATCACTGTATCTAGCAAAAAATTATACTTATGTAGGTCATTTTTAATACGGGTTAATTTCAGTGTAATAATAATTTGGCCAGCAATAGAAGCATTACACTATGCAGAATTTTTAAACTTTACACAAATGAAATGAGGTTTTCAAAACATCTTTATGTACTGATTTATATTCCAGCTATCTATCATCGGAGATTCCAGCTACGGATAGGAAACTTTACAGAAATAATAACTTGTTGCACGGATTCTATATTTATGAAGCAAAACGACCGCGGTGTTGATAAGTACTGTTGACCTTTGATCCTTATTTGTATCAGGCAATCTTCCTACCCTTTAGTACCGCCGGTAGTCCACCGAATAACTAGTCATCATTAGGTACGTTGCCCTGCCGACCCTTATTTCCTTCCTTTGATAGCCCATTTCGAAGGAGCTGCTAGAGTTCTAAATTGGTCTATTATCATTTAACCTTGTGTTCGGGTAATTTGGGGCGGGGTGTGCCCTTTTCTTGAGTTTCTATTTGCTCTAGTTAATAGATTGTTTTGCTCCTGTTTTTGTTGGACAAACACCTGACGATCAACGGAGCCTACGTTACTTATTGCACGTTTGCGTTCTATATGTAGACATGTGTGTGTGAGTGGAAAAAACACACGCACACTTCTATCACGCTTTTTTTTAATGAGTAATGTAGTAGATGATCATATTGTACGTATATCCGTATAGAACATGGGGGAATGAAGTGCCTACTTTTCCGGACTTGCTCTTTCACAAAGAGCACTACTAGGACTCAATCGTTTGTTATTCTAAGTTCAAAGAATAGAAGTCCCGCTTCTAAATAATAATTACAAGGTATGTATTATTACAGTTACGTTCGCATATTGAACTACTTGATAATATCATATAACAAGCTCCAGCAATTGACTTTTAGTATTTCTAGCCAGTATTTCAATTTCGCAAGGTTTCTGTCTGGTGCATGCAGCGTGAGTTCACCAAGTGGTCTGACATCAGCGTCGCCGTCGCATAAAAGGTCGCGGGTGGAATGCAATGCTCGTACACAATGCCTACGTGTTCTCCAACCTTAGAAGCTACTGCGAAACAGCTGATTAAATCTTCGACAGTTTTCATGCGTTAAGTCACTTTCTTTTTAGGGTTCCTGCGAAACAGCGGATAAAATACTTCGACAGGTTTTCGACAAGTTACGTGGAGTGGCATTGTCCAAACTAAAGTTCAATATTCAAAGGTACAATTACAGTTTAGATCTCGTATTAAATAGCTGGTGGTTATGTTAATGCTAAGTTTGTTAGGCAATTACCTAACCATAATTAATTACATAATTTCGTCTTTTCAGTAAGTATTTTTTATCAAATTTATGTCGACTTCGTAAAAAACTTAAATCAAAATAAGTAGTACTCATACGTTTTCACATTGTATCGCTCACGCAACGTTATAAAAGTTTCGGCGTAGCACCCCGTCCTAAGTGCATTCTATTCACGTACGCGCGTCGGTAAAGTTTTATCTCAAGTACTCCACCCAAGTACCTTGTGGAGTTGTAAATGTTACCGCTAATTTGAACTCTATTTTATAGATAAACCAACTTTTACCAACAATTTTCTTTGAGCCAGTCAGTGCGTTTTCTGCGCGGTACGAATAAGTGTGACAATCGTAAACGTATCGAAACAGTGACGTATATAAGATACACCCCTTAACAACATCAGCTTCAGCGTTAGCGCGCAGTGTATCTTAAACACGTTACGTTTACGGTTGTCACATTAATTCGTGCTCAGTTTGCTAAATTTTTATACTATTTTATTTAATGAAACATTTTATTTAGAACGGATTAAAATAGAGGTATGCATCTAAGATTAGACGGACGATATCGTAGATTGTAATACAGGTGTGTAAGAATTTCTACACAGTCTCATAAGTAATTGTACCTACTTGACATAAGTACGCAAGTAATTTGTAATTTTAGCCTATAAGGCAAAGGCTTTTAAGTTATCACATTTCTCGAGACATTCATTAGAAACGTCGACCCGAGTGACAGTGAGTTGCGTAACCGAGTGCTTTGAGTATTTAATCTTTTTACTTAAATGTATTATAAGTTCAAAAGTAGATACTTCATAAATAAATTCATAAATATGCGAAAAAGAGTCTTTTCAAACAGTAGTACAGTTTACCTGAAATCTTACACATCGACATTATTCAGTGACAAAGTTTCAACATAATAAATGCAACATTACTGCAACAATATAATGAACAAAGGACTCGAACCTATATAACAACTTAAACGAATAGCAAACAAACCTTAAGACTTTGTTATAAAATGTGGACTCTACGCCATGGAACAATGACTACTATGTTTAGACGTTCTACAAACGATACGATTCATGTTTTAAAACATTATGATTTCAATAACTGCTTGAAACAATACTGGTGTAGATTGATAAAGATTCAACACGGGTTTTGACGAGAGTTTCAGAACTTTCGCCGTTAAGAATTTAATGAAAATGCTTCGGCTTTAGCGGTCTGTTTATTTTCCATCATAAAGACTAACACACAAACTGAGCTTTTTCTCGTCTTATCTATTTTTATTTAATTTCTCGTCTCGTAAGACCTTCTTAATAAATTCTAGGGGAGTAGCAACTTATTATGATGAACATTTTTTTTTCAAGTTTTATTACTTTTCTACAAAGGAAATTAATATTTCATTGGATCTTACCGCTCTCACGCTATTTTAATGAGATCTTTTCTAAAGAATTTTAAGTTTTAAAACATTTTTTCGCTTAAAAGCCAAGCAAAATACCAAACATTTCCATAATTTAAATTTTGATAATTTATGTTAACTTTAGACTTAGCTCGTGAACAATCAGCCCGTATTCAAAGCCTCATTTTGCTAAGTTTCGGAAAATGGTTTTCAATTTGACGTTTCGTATCAAAATAAATCTAAATAAGAGGCGTCTTCAAATAGCAGATGATACCAAAACTATTTGTAACAATACTAAAATTGCAAATCGTTATTGTAAAATCAACTAATTAAGATCACACTAATAACTTATTATTCAAGATATTTTTTCAAGATCCGTCTTACGATTATAAAGCGGTACCTGAGTTTATAAACGAAATAGAGCAACTAGTGTTTATTTATATCGACAAATAGACAATACGAATGATTTCCTGCTGACTTCAAAGTGTGTCCGCATACAAGTGTGAAGTTGGCAAGTCTCCATGCGGCCTACTCGCAAAAGGTCGAAGACTATACTTGTGGACACCGACTAGTCTATAAATGATAAGAAGTTTAGCTATTCAGAGTGAAATGTTACACAAAATATCGTTTTAAAATACCCGATTTTACTATCTACATTTTAAAAAGTAAAATAAAATCTATTAACTATACCTTGTTCGTGGTTTTGAAACGTTGTCAAAGTTATAGGCTTATTTATAGGTACTAATTAATTACATAATTTTTCTGATTAAAATTCACAAACAGCGGACGTTACTAAATCGGAAACCTTGCTAAGTAACCAACTTAATCTGACCGTACATGGAAATCAGCGTAGGCGTATTAAACGTAGGTGTGTGTTGTGTACCAATTCTCATCTCAAGACGTAGAAAAAGTTTCAATAATTTGCTACTCAAAACTAGACCTTATTAATGAGTGTTAAAGACTACAAATAGGTAGAAGTTTATAGGTTAAGGCGTGGTTTGTTTGTAAAGCAAATCGTATTATGAGCATCGAGATTGAAATCGAGACATCGAATGCAAATCGGTGACTTGATTAGCTTGTCCGGCAGTCGATCGACTGATTTATTTTGTATTTATTTACTACTGGCGTCTACAGTTTCTACTTTATTCATGTTCTAACTGAATTTGTGAAATAGATTATAGATACAAATCTCGGTAACTCAAGTTGCGGCGATTGTTAGGTATACCTACCTACTTCTTACTTTACTAACGAGGTGAGGCTGTCAAACGAATATCTCCAACAAAGAAATTCTAACAATCCTCTCAGCAGCGGTATAAAACTTACCTGAAAAAAATAAAACAATATTATAGCAAGTTTTTGAATAACGTGGAAAAGAAAAGTAGCAAGTAAATGAAACTGTGGGATAAAGTTGTGAAAACTCATAAAAGTTATAAGTTTTCTAGGTTAAGTTTTATAACTTCAAGATGCTTTTAGGTCGAGACCTTCATAAAATATTTTTAAGAAGATTTGTTATGTTTGCTCTGAAATAATGTAGTCTAATATACGTCAACATCATAATAATATTATAAGTTACTTAAGTTACTATTACTCACTAAATAAATAAATAAATAATGCTGGACAATCCACACAACATCATCTAGCCCCAAGCTAAGCAGAGCTTGTGTATATACATAGATAGATATTTTTTATTATACATATAATACCCAGAACACCCGGAATAAATATTTGCAGAACATACAAACATTTATCCCGAGGCGGGAATCGAACCCGCAACCTTCCGCGTCGCAGGCGGACCATCGCCCACCGCGCCACATCGGTCGTCAAACTCACTGATTTGAAAACCAGGAACTACCAGTGGTGAGATGGAATATCGATTATAAACTATTTTTTCTGGTGTTTTAATTACCATTGTATTTTTAATTTATCGAAATATCACAATTTTCTTTTGCAATTATAGTTACTTACAGGTTAATTAATATTCAAATTAATTTCTATAACATAAAACATTATTTTCGTCTTGCGTCTTGGGAGAGACCTACGTCCAGTAGTGGACATAGGATGATGATGAAAACCTTATTTTCAAATTTCTAAATTGGTGCCTTAAAACCCTATTACCTTAAGGATTAATTACACATGGCGTTACACGAAGTTGTTGACACAACGCTTAGCTGTTTAGTAACCCGCGTGGCTTCCAACTCGTAAAATTAACAGGCCTGTAAAGTACCACATTACACTACCTCTGAATAAATAAACCTTTAATTGAGGGTCTTTTTGAAGTGACGAATAGCTTACGAAATTGTCGGACTTAAGTATTAAGCAATTTATTAATTAACAAAGCGTAAAGATCATTTTATGATCTCCGTATACGGAGATATTATATTATATATTCTGGATATATCCAGAATAACGTAATTTATTTGTACATTAGGTACCTAAACGTTTACGTAACCTATGTTTTTATTATTTGACTGACGCCGCAAGAATTAAGAATAAATTAATTTATTCTTTATTCATTTGCTTTATATTTTATTTATTGGATAATACAAAATCTGAATTTGTAAACAAAAACGAATGATCTTTGAAAGGCTAAATCATTTACAAGCAACTTTAGAACTAGTAAGCTGTTTCTAAACATTTAATTACAAGTACATTAATTGGGTAAGTTGATTTCAATCTTTGAATGGAGGTATTTATTTGTGTTTGTATAAACTTATGCTAGACCAAGAACTACTCTGAATTAAACTAAACTTGAAATGACTTTCGAAACAGCTCAGATAGAATATCATGGATATTTCACGCAACGCCCTACAAATGGGTAAACTGTTGAAACAATTACGTATGTATAATGTAAGATCTCATGTACCTACTTACACAGTTTTACAATAATCTATTCTTATTCTTATTCAAAATGGTTCATTGTAAAACTTATTATTCGCGTACTTTGCGTTGGTGTCATCCTACAAGAAAGTATTTAGGAGCTAATATAACGGAAAAGTTGAGTAACATCAAGAAATACGCCAGTGTACGTTGCTTCGAATGCCATCCGGATTCCGTTCCGAAAAACATCTGCGAATCTCAGCCTGAGATACGAGTTTGCAGAGCAAGTCCTTAATGATCAAATTTCACAGCAGAAAGTTGGTTACAGTCTGTAAGACCCAACAATTATAACATCTTAAAGTGCCACTTCCAACTTAAAGTCCTCGTTATGCATTTAAATTCACAGAAATATCACCGGAGCTGCATAATTATTTTGTGCTAAATGAAATAAGAATTGCAAAAAAGACGACGAAAGGAACATTGAAAACTGATCATGATAACCGATTGAGGGCGTGTGAAAATCACTTATGAAAGTCACTTTATTGAAATAAGCGATAAATAAATATACTCATTGGTTGGTATGATTTTCAAAAGTATTACAAGGTTTAAGCATGTCCAAGCTTGTGCTCTTAGTTAAATAAATAATAAAAAAAGTTGACTGCCCAGGATCTCCATAAAAATGCGAGACAAAATCCAATTAGATGATTCAACC
The DNA here is from genome assembly GCA_932527185.1 of Ecliptopera silaceata. Taxonomy (NCBI): domain Eukaryota; kingdom Metazoa; phylum Arthropoda; class Insecta; order Lepidoptera; family Geometridae; genus Ecliptopera; species Ecliptopera silaceata. Next base: position 3,618,786 of record OW052193.1, on the reverse strand, counting down.
GAGAATCTAGATACGGTATACAATAAAGAGTCTTTATAGACGCCGCAGTGAGTAAAGTCAAGGATAAAAACCCACACGTTCTTGATATGTTTAAACACATCAAATTTCATGATATCACCCGAACGGAATAAGGAATAAACAAAAGGAAATGGAATGCCTGCCCAAACATTCATTTGAAAGGTGCCAAAAACACAGCTTTGGGACTGCGATGCACGCTTACAGAATTCAATAAAAAAACTTACCTGCATATGTGATTAAGGAATAATTAATTTTTTGGCAAAAATGAAAAAATGAACAAATCTTAAGGTATATTTATTTCCAATTCCACAACTAGATGTCGCTGCAACAAACCGTAGATTTCTATATCGCGATATCGATTTTCGCGTTTCGCGTTTTAGGTCTTACGATCGAGGTTATAAGATTTAAAACATATATATTACTCAAAGTAGCTACTTGTCCGATGTTCATGAAAATATGGGACCATCTCTGAAGTATGTCCTACTGATAAAAAAAACTTCATAATCTTTGAAGTCGATTCAAAGGGACCGCCACTTGTAGGTACTCATTTGATGCAATATAGTTCAAAGAGTACTAAGCAATTACTAGGGTCGTGTGGGAAAGAGTGCGGAGTGGCATGCGCCAGGAATACGATCCTAGCCGTCCGCCCACACCTGCCTGGAAGGTACTGGGGCAACCACGTCGTTGTGAAGGTCTAACATTTGACATCGTAATTTACTACTGTGTTAATTTTCACTTTAATTCGCGAATAGGTCACATTTATAATGATCCTATTTCAAGTTTGAATAATTTGAAAACTTTTTCCTCGTAGATTTGGTAGAAACTTAGAAATCGACTAAGAGAATCTATTACTTAATTCTGATTTTTGATTCTGAATCTAACAGGTACCTATTTTATCTTCTCATCTTATAAGCATTATTTACTATCCTATCATTGAATGATATTTAGTTTTCATATTATAACATTTATCATGTTTTTACAAATGCTTTTACCAACTAATTGTTTAAAATAATTCATTAAAACAAGTTTCTAAGGTATCATATTATTTACTCTAGGGCACGTAAAGTACCTGGCTAAAGATACAATCTAAATTAATGAAAGCGTTAATATTCTAATGGATTCAAATGAAAGGTGTACACGGTAAGCCATGGGATACCAATCAAATATTTAAATAAGGATTTTGGACAATGGCTCAATTAGTAGCTAAGGTTTCGTACTAGTTTTGTAAACGAATTTTAATAGCACGTAATGACAGCTTTTCAAGAAATAAGGCGAAAGTTTTATATTTTCACCTACATATAGCCAAGGGCAGGTCAAGGCTGCTAAGTTGATGGGACGTGGAGCGTCTGCTAAGCCAGGCTGCTCAAATACATAAATCAAAGCCGTGAATTGTCGCCTGTCAACCGAATCAAAGCGCTCTACAAATCTCGTACCGTAACCGTATGAGCGGACACGAATGGACCAAATACACGCATCTATTTATCAACACGTGTCAATTTTATAAATGAGACTCGTCCCTCCCTTTGATCGAGACCGAGAGCCGATGGTTACCGTGGGATACGGGACAGGCGGACACTGGGACAGGCCGAATCTGAATAGAGATTGATGTGAATGTAAAGGCTTCAGACCTGATTGAACCGGGCCTAAAGGGTCTGTAGTCTAAGCACTGCTAATAGTAACTACGGCACACTATTCTTCAGGTTAAAGTTACCAAAGCAGTGTGTTCAAAATCATAAAAAATGTAGCCTACCAAAAGAGTGCATCGAACTTCTAAGATTATTCCATCAAAACTAACAAGAATTTACACATGCAAGTTCTCCAAGTTGGTCCTAGACGAGCAATTCTATGTAAATGCTCCATTATTCGGCACAATTCCAACAAAGCAAGTATAACGTAAGCTAGTGAAATTCAAATGTTGGGACTAAGAACAAGCTGCAGTCGACGACAGTGCTGGGGCGGGAACACCGTCACTTAGTTTATTAGCCTTCTGTATAAATAGAACATACATTCCGCCGTATATAAACATTGCAGAGAAACGGGTGTGTACTGTGCAATAACCATTTGTTAAAATGAAGTTGTGAAACAGATTGCACTAAGGGAAGAACACTTTGAAAAGAGTCAAGAAAATATACTCGATTTAGTATCCTTGCATGCGGGCAGGATACAATGAATTTTATGACTGCCATTTGGTTTGCTGTCACTGATATTTTTTTAGAATCTGGTCACTGGAAACCTGAAAGACCAGCAGCATGATGACTTTATTCTTCTAATCTACTTCCATCATGTGGTAAAACCTCAGTCTTCTTGCTAACCTATTTTCAATTTTCTTTTTCGTATTTTGTATATGGCTTCTACGCGTCAATACGACAGGCAATTTTGCCAATGTCAAGTGTTTATTTCGATTCGGTCGGTAACTGTGTTTTATTTTGACACCGATTGACATTGATAGTAGCAGACACCTCAATCTAAATCGGTTCTCGCCCCGTCTTGCCGCACCCACTACTGATATGTATTGGCAACATTTTCACAACTTCCTTGGTAGCTTTAATAAACACTGAAATAACTAGTTTTTTAATCCGTTATCGATATGCTATCCAAGCGAAGTTTGTATGTATTTCGTACTTACTTTTTTAGATGATCTTTCTTCTTGAGATTAGAAGCTTAGATCAGTTGTTGAAAAAAATGACACCTTTCGAATTATTTCAGTTTATTATACTTGTCAAGTATCTGGCAGAAAAAACAGCATACCTACTAATCTGACACCCAAATCTACCGGAAACGTAAATCACATCAATACAAGCTTGAGTCCTTGCAATTCATAACAAGTACCTAACCAGTTACCTCGAAAATTTATCGAGTGACATAACTCCGCGAGACAATAGAACTAGATTTGTACTATAAATTTATTTAAACGACTCATATTTCGCACAATAGAAGTTCCACCCGATATTGTTAGAACACTGGCGGACGGCCAACGCCGAGGATATGAAAAACCAAACTGATAGATAAACAACGTGGTTACATTGAATTAACTAAGTAGTATTTATGTTTTGGCACTGTTTAGGTAGGCGACCAATATTACTTGTTACTGGACAAAATTCGTTTTGCCAAAAAATTAGTTTTAAATTTTTGAATGGATTTAAAATGACTTATAAGTGATATCGTATATGGTATCTTCTCATGCAATTACTGTAGAAAAATCTATGAAAAACTAATAGAATACGAAACATTAAGTATAGATGAATAAATATGAATATGTTTGACAATACGTGCTTAAGCTTTTAAAGAAAACTATTTTCAAAATCGTGATCGTTTCAATAGTTTGATAAGACGTACGATTGAAATGACTAAGTGGCATAGAAAATACACTTAAAAGTACATTTTCTTTTCTAAGATAAAATATCAGCAGGTTTCTCGTTATATAAGCAGGTTAATTGACTACGCTATTTTCCAAGTGAAATCTGTCTGTTTGTTTTCCGTCGCGTTCTTTGCATCGGTATCTGTCAGCCAGGCGCCTCATTAGCATTGTCGTGAGAGTTGTTAGACGTCCTCAAGACTGACTCCAAATGCAACCTTTTTAATACAATTACCTAGCTAGTTTATTTTAGTCATGTAACACACTTTTTAAATGAAATTTTAAAACAGTCTAGAAATATCGCGAAGACAAATAAAACATGACTCAAACTCTTTCTGAGATTCAGGAAATTCAGCCTCAATGCATTAAGGTCACTGAAATAGCATTTAAATTACATAGCGTAGGTGTACACAAAATCAACAAAATTATCCGGTTTTAAATATTAACACTTTTTCGATTATCTACTAATATGAAATGTTGCGAGACCACAAAAATCACAAGATACATATAAATCTTATTTGACCCTGTTTGTAAAATAAATGCATGTAAGATTAAGCTTCATGAATTCAACATGTCGATATTATGATAATGTGATGAACATCTTGAGTTATTCGACGAACGTTCTAACATAAGATGAAAAGTTGTGCTCTACCACGTTCTAATAGAGGTGGGTTTTGAATAGCAATCAGCATTGGAATACGTGTTCGGTACAGTCGAATTAGGTGGTGCGGAAAGGTTTGGCCGGCGGCTGGTTATGTGACTCGTATGTCAAGGGGTTAAGGTACAAATTTGGTAACAAAATTGTTTGGTTTAAAAATAGGTGCGTTAAGGTGATGCTAATATTGTGCATTCAAGCCGCATTGCGCACAGCATACCAAATGCGACACTGCACTTATTAACATAATAGGCACCTACGTTGAACACTTCGGGAATTGCGAAATGTGACCTAAAACCTTACCTTTTTCATCTAATTGAGTACATACATGGTATACTGAGGTTACAACAAAACATCGTCAGTAATCATGCTTTTTCCGCCTACAAACGCCCAAAGGCTTTCCCTCTCTGGATTTCGCTATAGGTAGTCTTGTCCTTAAAATATTTCAGGCAAGTAGCAACCGGATTCAGTAGGTAAGGTAGAGAAGGTATATCGCCTGGCACAAGCCGCTCGGAACGAAATATGTGAGCTATTCGATATCGAATATCAGTTCGATGTCGAAGTTGACCGTCACGCACTAATTTACAAGGAATGTGACCTGTCGTCCTTCCTTACGATATAAGACAAATATTTAAACAATGTAATGGGTATAGATAGATAGATAGATAGAAAACACTTTATTGCACACCACTTAATTTAAAATACAAAACGAACAAAAAATTGAACGTATATAATAAGAAAATAAATTCGTATATAATAGGAAAATAAACGTTAATAGGTATAATAACTTGATTATGTAAAAATAAATTTGATTATGTTAGAATAATACCACTAACTGCATTGAAGAGGTAAAGATTCAGAGAAATAAAAAATGCATTATTTTTTAATCCTTGAAGATGTCTGGCACGTTTCAACAATATACATACTCATTTACTGCTATAATGGCCGTAATAATCAGCAGAGGCTCCGCACGCTATACTTCATAATGCAGCTATAAGCTTTATAAAAACATAGTATAGTTTTTAAGCCTTAGATTATAAGGAACAAGGGCATATTTCCATAAAAGTGAACACTTATAAGTGTTCCCAATAGTGGGATAATTCTTGAGTGGGAAAAATGGAATACCGTTTGTTCCATACCGTTATGTCGCAAAATTTAATTTCATTGCATCCTGCAGTGCGCGATCCAGTAACTTTTAGCACGTGCTGACGTAACCGGATCCGCTGAATATACTTTATAGTTTCCGCGCAATGAATCGAGATCATATAAATAAATGCTCAAAATAATATTAAATTCAAGTCATAACAAATAAATAAATATGAATTTGATTTAAGCTGAAAGGTACAGTCGATATCAAAAGACAAAATACTGAAAATCATAGTAACGTAAATCAACATAATTTTGAATCTCTTTTAAGTCTTTTAATAATACATATTACTTTTTTTTCTCTAACTTATCTCGTCAAAGGTCTCCCCCAAGTCTTTCTACTCGTCCCTATTCTCCGCTTTTTTCCCACCAATTCCCCTCGAATGTGTCTAGAACGTCCTGCCATCGTCATCTAATATTACTAATTAAAAAAAAATAATGATATTACGATGACTTTTTTTATAGAAGCACATTATGACATTTTTTCTATTTCATAAATGTTTAAGATATGTAGAAAAGATAAAAGTGCTCCTTATCATCCAACATACACGAGTTTCGCACTGCGGTCAAGATAGAAGGAATTTCACCGAATGTCAAGGTTTAGATAAGCATTATCTCTAAGCATGTAATCACCAGTCAAGAACTTCAAGTACTACTCGAGAGCTCAATAAAGCGCTAATAGATACCTAATTAACTGGATTAATCTTGCTGTAGGTACTTATTTACTGCTTATACCTAGATTAGAATCTAGATTCTAGGAGCTTGGAGAATAATGAATGAAGAGTAAGTACCTACTTCAGGTCGTAAGAGCTTAGTGCTTCTAACAGAATTCTAGATTCACGAAGATACTTATAAAACTTTAAATAGGTACCTTAGGAGGTATAAAGAGTGCTTAAGATAGTACAGATTCTAGCTGTCTCAAATACAAAATTGTTACTGATTATGATTTTTTTTTATAGTTTTTTTACCGTAGCTTGAAATTATAGCCCCACTGGTGGAGATTATCTGGTGGGGATTCAAACATAATGAATTTGCTATCATAAACTGAGAATCGAGAAACTATAAAGTATACCTAAAAGAGAGTTTTTATTGAGACTATAAAATATATAGGCAGTTGTAATAAATAACAGAAGAATTATAAAATTGTTATAGCAATTATCACTGGCCAATAAATATCAAAATGTCCAAATTGTCTACACATTTAAAAACCTGTTTTAAATATAACAATGGAGCTAGCCAAATGGAATGTCTTTATGTGTTATTAATTTTTGCTTATACCTAAATCGTAAATTAGTCGTACATTTTTGGTAACTTGAACCCGTATGATTTGTCTGAGGTTTTTCCGGATTCTACAACAAATCCTTGAACTCCCACCTCGGTTTTATATTTATAAATGTGTCATCTTACTACTTCGCCGTTGGACAGTTATGCAATATTTTTACTATATAATTTATAAAATAGGCTAAAAGCCCCCCTGATCTAAGCGGTGAGTTATAACAACACATTACCTTAGAGCAAGTCCATTGAGGACGTAACCTATGAGGCAATGTACTGCGTCCATCACGATGATACATAAAGGTACTTAGGTGAAAACAATTCTAAATAATTTGTGTGATTTTACGGAATAAAGAGTGTTTGACTTTGATTTTGCCTTAATCTCATGCACCCGAAAACCTCACCTTCCAACATCATCCATACGCGCATCTTGGCAATAGAAATAGGTACGGCAGTAGTACTCCCAAAGAGTACGACGTACCTATGAAAAAAAATGAATCACAATCCACGTCCAATGCCTCGTGCCCGTGTGACGTCACTAAGAGGCAATTCACCGGTTGATTAGAGTGATTCAGTTTATCCGTGACACTAGAATGGCTCTCTTCCTGTCTCCTCCTACCTCGTTAGAGGCAAGAACCGGAGCTGCATTCTATTAGTTGAATCACATGGTTCAATGCATGGAACAGATTCTTTTAAACCAATTTTGTAAAATCCTAATTCTGGTAAAGCATTTTTTCAAATAGCTCGAAGATAAGTACTACTTATTTCGGGTTGGTTTCATAATTCTCATTGAATGATCCACATCATGGGGATTATGAGGCTTTTAGTTCCATGGTCCCCATGATTTTCTGCCACCAAGATGTGATTTGTTCCTGTACCTATAGCTTTTACTGAGTGATGACACTTTTACATTATCTATTTTGGAATATTTTGTTTGTAAATGAGGTTATATGGTGTAAAAAATTCTATTCCATTTAATTAAAAAGGTTATCTTTAGATCATCAGTTTACTCTACTATTTTTCATATTATAAAGAATATTAAAGCGCTTGAAGGTCGTTTTAAATTCCGATAAAAGATTGGATAAAGGATATAAAATTAAGATAAATTGCCAACATGCTTTAACACGTTGAACCCAGAATATTAAATGAATTGACCTTAGTTTTATAGCTCTTTTTAACCAAACTAGACATTATCTATGTATGTATATATTTAAGAGTTTGCATGTTATTTTATACATCTAGGGTTTTTCACAAATAATATAAACATAGGTATACCCATAAAATAAATAGGTTGAAATAGAACATATTGTAATTATTGATTATATTTTTATAATCAAAATAGTATTTCTTTTTAGTAGGTATACCTACCTAAACTATTACAAAATATATATTACTATATATTTTGTAATAGTTATTAATTATTAAAATATATTACTATTACCAAAAGAACCAGTATTATATTTTTTTGGCAACTATACTATATTAGCTTTAATATTTTAACTTTAAACTATTTCACTATTGTAAAATATAAAAAAAAAACATTACAACCCACATTTGACAAGAACTTATATTAAAAAAGTCACAATTTTGCACGTTAAAGGTTTTAAGCGACTTAAGATTTTGTAGCTAAAAGCTTCTTTTTTAAGCTTCTATCAAACAGCGTTGAAAGAAAAAATAAAAAAAAAAACTTTTGCAACACTTGGTTTAGTTAGAAACGCTTGAGTCATAAACTCAGGTAATAACTCATTGTTCAGGCTACAAAAATAGAAGCGGATAGCCATAACTTGGGTAATGTTCCGAGAAATACGTTCTTAGCCTGAGAAATGCTAAAATTCCTGTCGAAACTTGAAGTAAACCTTCAACCAACCCCGCAGTCTAATCCGCTGTATAATTTTACATCGTATTGCTTTCTGTATCAGTTATCAGCTGAACCAAAATCACAATATTAATCCTTGAAAACGGAATAGATACTTCGCAACACAAATATAATTTGAAAACAAACTTACGACTATTACAGTACAGTATATATTTACAAAATGTACATAAGTAGGTATATATAACATGCATAAGAATCAGTTGAGCTATCTACAGACTGTTGCCGTTACAGACTGTATATTTGAAAACTACTTTTACGACTCTATTATGACAGGAGTTTTGTAAAATAAAAATTCCATCTTTTATGTTGTTCACATGATATCTTTGGTTATTCATCGCGAAGCCTGAGGGGTTAACATCGATCGATAGGGGTTGCTGTCAACCTGCACCGTTTGACAGCGCAAGCAACGAGGCAACCGGAGACGGAAGCCTCGTCGGACGTAACCGATAGCCACCGGGACCTGCGTCACATTCCCTCGCAACAACCACCTGTTCGAGAGATCTACTCAATTGATAAACAGGGGTTTGCCTAGCAAAATACCCAAAATACCACAAGATTGAAACCCATTGAGTAATCGCTAGGGGTTTACCAAGCAAAATACCCAAAATACCGTGAGATTGAAAACCTATGGAGAATAACAACGTGCGTGATATTATGCCATAAACAGTATTACATAAACCTTAACCGTTTTTTGTTTCGACTGGTTTACTACTTACCATGGTTGGAAACACAACATTAAAGTTGTACTGCAGTATTTAGATTTCTGCAGCTAACTACACGATTTATATACAATTTTTAAATATAACTGTATAAGTACTAACATATCTAAAACAACTTTAATCTTTACCTAGTATGATTAGAAAATATAAAACCGTCGAGAACCCTTCAAACCGGTTTCTCCTCCAAGTGTCAAAATCCTCAGTAACAAATAGCCCTATAGGCGCCAAGCTTTCCTACTCCACATTCTTCGACCCTGTCCCAATTAATACGCCGGTGCTAACTGCCATTATTATTATCAACGATTGGTACCGGCTTTACCATCGAACTGACCAATCATAATCGAGAATTAGGGGAAGTAAAACAAAACATTCAGTGTATTCGTTTGAATGCAAAACACTCACATCCACAACAAAATGTTTGAATAACCCTGATCTTTTTGATTGATGCTGAACAGTCTTGCTGATTCCTCACGACGGATTGGCCTGGGCATGAACTTGGATAAAACGAAGATCATGATTAATGATCTTATTACCCCAGAGCCAATCACCGTCGCTGGAATGCCTCTCGAAGTTGTGCAGGAGTATGTCTACCTCGGGCAGACGCTGCGATTAGGTAGACACAACTTCGAGAAAGAGCTAAACCGGAGAATACAGCTAGGCTGGGCTGCGTTTGGGAAACTTCGTCAAGTCTTCTCGTCCTCCATCCCTCAATGTCTGAAAACGAAAGTTTTCAACCAGTGCGTCCTACCCGTTATGACCTATGCTGCTGAAACGTGGACACTGACAGTGGGGTTGGTCCACAAGCTGAAAGTCGCTCAGCGCGCTATGGAGAGAGCTATGCTCGGAATTTCTTTGCGTGACAGAATCCGCAACGAAATTATTCGTCAGAAAACCAAAGTGTTCGACATAGCTCAAAGAATTAGCAAGCTGAAGTGGCAGTGGGCCGGCCATGTTTGCTGCAAACGGATACTGGAGTGGAGACCGCGTTTAGGCAAGCGTAGTGTAGGACGCCCTCCGGCGAGATGGAGCGACGATCTGCGGAGTGTAGCTGGCAAACACTGGATGAGAAGGGCCAAAGACCGGGCTCAGTGGCGCGTCTTGGGAGAGACCTACGTCCAGCAGTGGACTAATATAGGTTGATGATGATGATGATGATCTTTTTGAACCTGGTTGGTTCAAACTCCGTCATTTCCCGGTTGTATAAGTCCCGCGCGAAATGTGCTCCGATCAATACCAATTTAGTACCGATCAAATGTGCATATCGACGAAACAGAACAAATTAACCTTTATTTAATCAAACATTACCTATCGGGGTACATCGTGTCGACCTGCCGATAACCCAGTAGAAGATAGAATGGCGAAGGAACTAGGAGAATAATTAGCACGCCTTATCTTAGCTAATTAATTCTGTTGGGACTGTATGGATGGGTCTATCCTACTGTTGCTGTGCTACCCTTGGTAGATTTATGTTGGTAGACGATTAGATTCCATATTTATGGAGTAGGATTAACATAGTTTTATTCCGACCCTACGATATAAAAGGTTCAGTTAAAACTATTGATACAAAAACTGTGATCCCACGATGTGTTTGCAATGCTGCTCGACAGAATATAAAAAAGTAGCCGCGTTACTTCAATTTCAACAAATTATCCTCATTTTAAAAGACTTCCTTTCCCACCCCCATAAATTAAAAACGTAGTTCAAGCCCAAACAATATCTCAAGTGTTAATTACCGTTCAAGACTGTTAACTAGATAAGCCTTTATAAATGATCGCAGTTTTAAAATGCAATAACAGACAAAAATAAAGCCTTCCCATGAATAACAAAAAGGCTTCCCCCTTAGCAGGAAGCGAAGGCGGCTATTAGACGACTTCCGTTATAATTTACTTACTCCAATGCCATTACTCCTACAATTTATCCCGGTTAATCGCAGGGACGACCTTTTGTTACTACACATTTTATTCCGGAAGCGAAAAAACGAACATTTAACACGAAACAAGTGTTACGCAGATAGTGAGGACAATGGTCGGAGCCACCCTTGTTGATAATAACACTTTTCGACTAACAAAACTTTGTCAAAACGTATAAACAAAAGTGACGCGAAGCCCTCGATACCTGGCCGCGACTCTGCCAGGTAGTGTCGGCGACCACAATGGCATTCCGACCATCCGAAATGAATCAAAATTCGGCTCAGGATCGAGCTCCGATGACTAACGCCTCGACCCTTCTGATAAATTACAATAATAATGACCACCTATTGTATTATTGGGGGATGATTTCATTAGGATACGGATACGCGGCCGTGCAGGTGCAACATCTCTAAACATCTCGCCGTTAACTGTCACATACATGATTAGTGTTCCGAGATAATTGGAACTACCGACCGAGTGACCCCTCCAGTGTAATTAAACGCAGCCGGGAGGATCCGGACGGCGAGAAATTAACAAGTGTATCCCTAATGTCAGTTATGGACAGATCAGGCGTGTTTATGGAGCGCGCGTGAGCGAGGTCGCGCCGTCACCGGTGGAAGAGCGCTCCCATAAGCTCCATTCTGTTTAGTCCGCGGGCCGGCGACCTCCCGCGCCGAAGGGAACAATGAAAGTGAGAGAGGGCTGGAATGCAGGCGCGGGGAGGGGCAGGTGCGAGACGCGGGGGGGACCCGTTCCCGGTTCCCAGGCGAGGAATTCCAGCACAAGCAACAAAGCCTACCCGCGCCGCCATTCACCCCGCGCTCCCCGCTAGCGGTACCCAGTTATAATATAATATAACACACCCGTACCGACCCAGACACGTCAATTTTCGTGACTTTCTTGAAAGTATCTTTTACGATGCTGCTGATAGGTTTTCAATAATTTGTATATTCTAAATCGTCGCGTGCTCAATCGTTTTGAGCTGCAAAATTAACATTTTCTTAGGCTAATGACGCTAATAAAATTTCAATGGTTTACTTAAACATGCTGCGAATTTGAAGACCCTCTTTTACTTTGGTTTAAATAAATACATGAAGATTATAATTAGTAGACTAAATGTACCCCTACATACACTAAAGTAATAGTATGTATGATCATAATGAGCGTTATTGTTCCATTCATACGAGTGTTCAAAGTTCAGGGTCGCGGCGTCACGCACGTACTGTCGAACAGCTGACTTTATAGCTGGAGAGCTAGTGAACCCTGCGAGTAACGGTCTTCCTGTAAGGCTAGAAATTTGTACACTTACGATTTATAGCATGCTAAGAGCACTAGCAATGATCTGGCAGGCTTCAGCCCTGTACTTCATCAGCCACTTAATTTTTTAATTGTAAAATAATTTGAGTTTCAAAACTTGTTTCTGTAAGCTTAAAAATTTAATAGGATGGAGTTTATTTATTGTAAATCTTGAAAAAAAAGTTACAGACGATTACAATCAGCAATAGTATATGCCAGATCAATTAGAAAATGCACAATTGATGAGGTAAAATAAACTTTATCCTGTATACTTGAAATTTTTATATGTTTTCAAGTAAACGTCTCAGAGTAAATATGTACAATGCCAGACGGTTTTGAACAGCATAAGACCTTGACAGACGAGAGGACAGGTGCTAAGGGCGTGCAAATAAGAAATGTTAATGTTTAAATTTTATGAACGCATACAGTAAATGCAATGTATATTATTGGGTTTTATGCAATCTACATTATTTTTAACCTTCATTTTCTTCAGCATCATCCGAGATTGCACTACTGTTTGCATCATCATCTGATTCTTTAACAATGTTTTCCTCATCTGAAAATAGTGAAAAAATATTTTAATGTATCTACCGTAATAATTTTTAGTATTTTTTGAATAAGGTTGTTAAGAATTAAATATCAAGCTCTATTACATAGGACTGCATATTAAATGTTACGGATAAAATAGTTGTATGTTACCTGAAATGTATTCCTCAGTTTCAGGCGATTGTGCTGTGGCAGTATCAGCAGGTCCTTGTAAAAGTATGTCGTATAGGTATAGAAGATGGAACTTTATTCCTCTCAAACCAATTAAAATCGTAAGAACTATCAATTAAGTTCCAACCGTTATTTTCAGGAATAAGAATGGTTCTTTAAAATTACAATTTCGCCATATATTTGTAGGTAATGTAGGCAGTTCTCAATAATTGTTGATGTAGTTCACGTTGGCAGGGTGGTGAATTCGATGAATCATAGCTTACTACTTTTTCATAAGCACTTTAGGATTATTTGTGTTGTAGATAGATAGATAGATAGAAAACACTTTATTGCACACCACTTAATTTATTTTTGTACGTAGTAAGGAACTTTTCATAACGTGCATTATTTAATTTTGAACATTTCAAACCATACATTTGGAGCTTCGACATGGGAGCCTTCAAAAGAAGGGTATATCTTTATCTCAAAGGCCGGTAGTGTACCGACAACGCCTCTGGTGTTCGCAAGGTGTCCATGGGCGGCGGTGACCACTTCTCATCAGGTGGCCCGCAAGCTTGCCAGATATGTCATAAAAAATAAGTAAAATCACTGAAAACTGAACTAAAACTGAAAGATAGGCATTCACGCAACACCCCTGACTCGCACGCCTTTAGCAGCTGTCCCCTCGCCTGGCAAGGTCTTATGCTGTTCAAAACCGTCTGGCATTGTACATATTTACTCTGAGACGTTTACTTGAAAACATATAAAAATTTCAAGTATACAGGATAAAGTTTATTTTACCTCATCAATTGTGCATTTTCTAATTGATCTGGCATATACTATTGCTGATTGTAATCGTCTGTAACTTTTTTTTCAAGATTTACAATAAATAAACTCCATCCTATTAAATTTTTAAGCTTACAGAAACAAGTTTTGAAACTCAAATTATTTTACAATTAAAAAATTAAGTGGCTGATGAAGTACAGGGCTGAAGCCTGCCAGATCATTGCTAGTGCTCTTAGCATGCTGTAAATCGTAAGTGTACAAATTTCTAGCCTTACAGGAAGACCGTTACTCGCAGGGTTCACTAGCTCTTGGACTATTACATAATGTTTCATACATTGAACTACTTAGGGCATACCTACACATTCCCTCATTATTTAAGGTACTGATTTCACATTATAAGTTTAATTAGTTAACCATTGATATATCAAAATATATTAAAAAAAAAAATAGCGCGTATTCCTAAAGAAATATTTTGTTGATACGCACTGATTTTCATCGAGAGTCCATTAAGGCCATGGCAGTGCACCGATGGGATTCTCTCAAGAACATGTCAAAATAGAACAAAACCACGAATGGATGGATCACTCACTCTCCGAATTACATCTGCGAACCAGTTGTTAGGAGAACAATCCAACCACAGTGTAGCTAACAGTTAGAGAAACTTTGATACAAAACTAGATACATATTAAAGGTTTGATGAAGTGTTATAAGTGAGATTTGATTCATAACAAGGCATTGACCATTAACATATATATTTTTTCTTCAAATATGAAAATAACAATATTGGAACAAAAACCTTGGGCTAATAAATTATTCTTAATGTTTAAGTCTCACTTCTACTTCCATCATTTAATCAATCTTTTGATGTTTACATGAAAGTAACTGTCTTATTTATCGGTGTCATAACTTTGTTGAGGCGTTGTCAAAATATTTTCTTCTGTAAGACGAATATTATTTTCAGATTGAATAATTAAGCATAAGAGTCCGCTGCCGCTGATAACGTATCAAAATCTCATCACCCAACTGTGTTATCAACACCTATCATTTGTTTAAATGAAGTGCAAGGTGCAACCAAATGACCAACGCGTGTGGGTCACTTCTTTCGTTTAATGATTACCCACAAACGTACAGATTACTATCAAGCTTCTACTATCAATTTTCGGTAAATAACTAAAATAAAAAGTAGTAAAAATAAGCTTGATAGTAATCAAGTGTAAAAATATACCATGGACTGAACTACTAGGTACTCTAAGCACAATTCTTATTTAAGTAACTTCCTCTCATATCTCATGTCATAAGGTATTCTCCAAGGAGATGTCCGGACTAAATTCAAGAGAGAGTAAAATTCGGTCTAGTTTTCATAGGATAAGATGCCTCCCTCGGGTGATTTCAACTGTAATAGCAACGGAAGCAAGGACGCGGCTTGTTTTATGAAGTGTCCGTACATTTTCTTTTCGTTCACAGATGTTTCATCATTTCGTACAGGAAAAAGGGTTTTTTATTTGTTTGTCAAATAAATGCTTTATCTATCTATCTATTTCTGTGTTAATAGTTTATTTATTGTTATAAAAGAGTAGTGAAATGATACTTTATTGAGTGCCACTTTGGCAGATGACCGCCGGCACGTGCGATGGTCACCCGAGTGCTCATTCACCACAACATTGATTGCTCTCAACTAGCGTTAGGTATATAATTATGCACTCGAAGTTGGTTTTAGCTTGTTTCTGGTACATTTACCTATAATATAGTTAAAAGCCCTCCTATCTATAAGTTAGTGTTGACATTATGTGACATCAAGTCTGCGCTAACTTTTTGTAAGATAGACCGTTAGTACGCTTTTATTCTGGTCCAAGAAGCTAAATAAAGCGAAAGATCGGTGTACCCAAACTCAATAATTAGTAGGTAGGTACTTTAACATGGTAACTTTTCCACAATCGCGTTTGAAACCGCAAAGACTCGACAAAGAAACTGCCTGTAATATTAATGGGAATATTTCCCCGGGGAATACTGAGAGGGTCGCGGTAGACAGTCGATTTCCTGGTTGTGTCAAAGGCTAGTAAACAGATCGAAACCGGTCAAGTGCGTAGGACCAGGAAAATGGAACTCTGTATTTGGCTTTTTAATTTAAGTGGCCATTAATTTTACAATGTAGAATGAAAATGCTTTGAAGTTATTTAATGAAAAGAAAAGTTGTTTAATAAAGAAATTCATTCATCGACTTGATATTGCTTTTAAAATATAGTACCTACATATGGCTGTAACAGTCCTTGATAGTAAATCGCCATTCGATTGTTTAATAAGTTGCTAATTAAGGTTTCATTCTGAGCCTTTTTTTTCTTAATCATATCTCCAAACAAGATTTGATGAATTTGCACTTCAATAGTTCGAATAAAAACTAGAAAAACCCATGAAGATAAAATTGATTACCCACGCAATGAACCTCATATACTCCCAAAATGGACTCGAATCGTGCACCATAATATTCGATGAGGAATGCAATATTTATAAACCTAACGCCAAATAAAACTTTGATAATATTTTAATTGTTTGACTCGCACCGAGATTTAAGTTATGTTTATTTAAGTAGTTAAATGTAATAACTTCTTTCCAGCAAACAGAATAATACATTTCAATTTCAATACGCCATCAAAGTAAAGTTTTCGAGCGGAAACATTCATTGAAACTGAAAGACAACCAAAACTTCCTGAGAGCTTTCTCGCTTTCCAATTAAATCATTCGCTCGTCGCAATTAAACTTTCAACCCGAATCCAACAGAATGTTTACAAGGGAATCCGCACCTGGTTCGTCGCTATCGTCAGCTGATACGTTGTATCTGGTGAGGAACAGCTCGGAGTGGGAGCAGGAGGTGGCGGCTCCGGCCGACAGCCTGGCGCACGCCACCAGCGACAATATCACCACAAAACACCGCATGCTCATTAGAAGCACCTTCGCAAAAATAAAGTTTTCGAATCGAACTCTAGTTTTTGTGTTCACTCGCGATCGCACGTTCGTGTGTGTGGCCGGCGAGCGAGACGTGCTCCCGCATCGGAGCGCCTTCCCGGACTGGACGCGTGTAGTGTGCAGTGCGCGCTTTGCTCCGCTCCGCCGGCGCCGTCAGCCGGACCCGGACCGGACCGCAAACGCGCCGCTTTAACTTTTATTTAAGAACCGAAACAAAATGTGTAGCCATCGAGCTTTTCAAAACCGGAATTCTGAAGCGAATCGAATTCTATGGGTTATTGAATCGATGACGTCATCGACTGTGAACCTGAAACGAACGCGCTACGAGATTAATTGCTCGATACAATGATAGAGCGCCATATTAATTGATCTATTTACTATTTGAGTCTTTAAAATGCTCGAACTAAAAGTTTAATTAGATGAATTGCTGACGGTGAGGAGTAGCTTTTTTAGTGTTTTGGTTTCATTCATATCTAGACTGCCTTTAGGGTAGACTGGGCAGTACAGTCAGTGGCAGAGTCACCGTATGGAATGCCGCAGGAAGCCAGAAGATGCGCGCGCAGCTATCGAACGCTGCCCAACGGCACTGCTCGCCTGTCCTCTGTCTGAACCGACTGCTCTACCCCACCACACTACCTTCTAGAAGGTGAAACAGAAAAACTTTACAAAAAAATACACCTAACATTCAATTTTGATTTTATGACAAATGGTATTGAACATACATATACTACGGTATAATAACATAGGTACTTTTCGAAACGGACATAGCAACATCAAAAATAGCATGTCCCAGTCATAACCAAAAAAAAGTTCAGAAATAATACACAAACGATATTTGTTCCTTAATTTGTCCTATATATACCATTATATATTCGGTTTAAAGTGAACACAAATCTATAGGATGCATTTATGTCGAAAACGAAACACGAGCATGTCAAACGACGTTAATAAATAGTGTATCTTTATGTCGCAAAATGTTTTTGCTGCAAGCTTTGAAACGCGATGGAACTGACATAACAAAAAGTTCAACTTTCAAACTCTTTGTGATACGCGTCCGGGTCAGATTGTTTACTCTATTATAGTTTTATTTACTTCAAGTAATTAAAACTTACTTCGCTTTAATAATTGCCTTCGCTTTATGTTATCCAAAAAAAATTACGTGGACATACTCTCTCAGTTCAATGAAATAAAAAGAATCTTATCACGACATTATTTCTAGTCTCAGTATAACTCTTCCAATTACAAGAATAAAAATCAATACTAACTTATTGTACAATGAAAGTAAAACGCAAAGAATTGCATCAAGACCATTGTATTCGAAAACCATTTTGTTAAGTTTTTTATTTATTAAACAAAAGTGTCAAAAATAGGTCCAAAACGAACCATTCCGATGATGAATGGTAAATGGCATATTTTTAATTTATCACCCGGCAGAAAATCCAGGTATGTAAGGGGCTTCATTGATGGCCCTTAGGCCTCCAGTGCCGCCCGCCGCGAAGTTATTGTGAGCGCTCTTTGGCTCCAGCGGCAAATCTTTCCGTGTGAAGAGGGCTTTCAAGCGATCCAAGTTGAAACCTGTTAGCGACTTTATATTTATTTTATTATCATAGATAGAATATGCTTTATTGTACACCAACACAAAAAAAGAAACAAAAACATCGAAATACGAGAATCGAAGTAAGAGAGTTTGTAGAATGGGCGGCCTTATTGCTAAAAGCAATCTCTTCCAGACTAATCAAAAAGAAGCCTGGAATCGCTATTGAGCGATATGGCTGCCCATTGTGTAGGTATTTGGAGTTTAATCTATTGTTTTTTTAATGTATGTTTTTTGGCGTAATTTTTATGTACAACAAAGCTTTTTCATTAATTAAAAAAATAAGTCAATTAAGTTTTTAAAATCGTATTAAAGTCTTTAATAAAATATTACAAGCAATCATAGAAATTATTATAAAGTAATTTCAATAATTGCTTGCAATTTAGTGTCAGTAACTTAAATTCTTAACTTTAATTCTAGCCAAAATTACCTCACAAAACTAATAATATTTATATTTTACCTAAGATTTTATCCAAGTGTTTTTTTACTGCTATTTTTCATTTTTATGCTTTTTCTGCTATTCGCCATAGAAATGGTGCTCTCAAACAATATTTTACCAAAAATTGGCCAGTTTTGGAAAAATATTGTTTGAGAGCATCATCGACACGAAAAAGAAGAAGAAGACTGCAATTTTCCACGTTTTTGACACCGTTTCTTTATTTTAGAATTCCAAATTTGGAGTCGAAGCAAGTTTAAAATCCTAAGGAAATAAAGGATATTTTTAGAACTCATACAAAGGATCCTGCAGCCAGAACAATCATAGTGGATCTCACGAGCGTCCTTCTGAAAGAGAAGGTTATTACTATGTTCAAAAAATTTAATAAAGTGGGCACCAGGCTCTCTACGGAACACCTGAAAATAAGTGGACCTGCCAGGCCAGTTTTCATATCGGAGAACCTAACGAGTAAGATGAAAAGAATTTTCTATCTTGCTCGTGAGTTTGCCAAGGAGAAACAGTATCGGTTTTGTTGGGTGGCAAACGGAAAGGTGTTTCTTCGCAAAAAGGAAGGCGGCCCACTGGTTCGAGTGACATGCGAGGCCGACTTAATGCAGTGCGAGGCCCTGAAATGACTAGTCGTCTCTTATATAGTATTTATGTACTTTAGTTTGTTAGCTTTTTCTCATTATTTGTTTTTTGTATTCATAAATTGCATGCTCTACACTTATGAAAATTTTACACCTTACATACCTATTACACACACGCACCACTCAAACACCATCACTCACACCACTCTTCATAACTCTCCCCCGGTTGGTAATGTACACACTGTAATATTATTTTCTCGGATATTGGTTTTTTCTCCTTGTCCTTATATGAGACAAAGTAAAATTGTTTTAATTTACGCGCTAACTGTATGCTCCTGTATTGATGGGCCTGTGCTATTTTTAATTTCTCATTATGGATGATCTTAATATAATCTCTGAAGATATTGAAGACATATCTGTCTCTGACTCAAAACAATGCTCACCTGAAGAATGTCATAAGCATATTAGAAATCCTTCTTTAAATATTCTTCACAGTAATATACGCAGTTTAAATTGTAATTTTGACGGCTTCTTGATCCTACAACGTAGACTCACTGTTGAACTTGACATTGTAATTTTATCTGAGTGCTGGTTAAGTAAATGTCCGGGTATTCCATCGTTAAATGGTTACAATTCTTACTCCTCATTATTCAAAAACCAAAATGAAGGCGTGGTCGCTTACATCAAATCAGAACTAACATACACAGTTGAAAAACCTACCTTCATCGACGGAAATTGTCTTATTCTTAAATTGTCAAAAAAATTAGCTATAATAGCTTTATACCGTTCACCGTCCATTAAAAACATCGATTGCTTCATAGAAAGCCTTGACTCTACTCTCAGCATCCTGAAAGAATTTCAGACAGTTGTTATTATTGGAGACTTAAATATTAATATAAGCCCTGAGAGTACAGACCCTAATACTGACATTTACCTGAATATGATCGCATCACATGGTTTACTCCCAGCCTATACTCTTCCCACCCGAGGGAAAAATTGTATAGATCACGTACTTCTCAAGACCCGTTTGAAAACCACCTCTTTAATACTGGATTCTTTCATTACAGACCATGCACCTATTTTATTTAGTTGTGAGCTCGTTTCCTCAATTTATAAAACTCATGGGTCAATCCGTCGTATAAATATAGAAAAAACCGTAGTTGATCTCGAAAACCAAGATTTTTCCTCCGTGATGTACTCTAACGATCCAAACAGTGCAACAAATCTACTTATAGAAATAGTTTCAAGCATAATAGAAAAAAACGCTCAAGAGATTCACATTACTTGTAGAAAAAAGATTATCAAACCTTGGATTACACCTGGCCTGTTAAGATGCATTCGACATAGAGATAGATTACACCGTAAACACAAAAGAAACCCTGAAAATCAAATCATCGGAGTTTCATATAGGCGCTATAGAAATTTCTGTAATAAACTGCTAAAAAACATGAAATGTGAACATGAGCGAAATGAAATAGAGAAGGCTAATAAAAATCCTAAAGCTATTTGGAAAGTAATTAAGAATATTGCCCATCTAAATAAAAAAACTTCAAAATCAACAAACCTTTTCTCACTCGCCGTATCTCCAGCTTCGTCTGTTGACACTGTAAATCGTTTCTTTGCCAACATTGGAAAGTCCTTAGCTGACGAATGTGTGTTGCAAGGAGTCCCTTACACCCCTTATATTTGCTCACCGTCTCGTACTCCCTACCTACAAAATCCTCTGTCATTAAACTCTATGGCTTTGTTTGATGTCAGTTGTCGGGAAGTTGAAAGTATTATTCTAAACTTGAAAGATAAATGTGCCGTAGGATGGGATAACATTCCAACATCTGTCACTAAGGCTGCAAAGCATATCTTAACACCTTTATTAACTTACATTTTCAATATGTCCTTTTCATCAGGTGTGTTTCCTCAGTCTTTTAAGAAAGCTTTAGTTCATCCCATTTATAAGGGTGGGAACAAAGACAGCGTAACAAATTACAGGCCCATCTCAGTACTTTCTGTCTTTTCGAAGGTCTTTGAAAAAATAATAAATAGTAGGCTTCTCAAATTTATCGCACAAAACAAGATTCTTTCCCAAAATCAATATGGTTTCAGATCTGGCGTATCAACTGAAGATGCAGTTCGCGAAGTTATAAACACTATAGTTTGGAATCTTGACAAAAAACAGAAAACAATTGGTATTTTTCTAGATCTTTCGAAGGCGTTCGATACAGTCTCTGTTCCCATCCTTTTAAATAAACTCGAAGCCATTGGAGTGAGAGGCGTTGCTCTGGACTTATTCCAGAGTTACCTGACCAATCGATCGCAGTGCGTAGTGATTGATGGTATAAAAAGTAATGACGAAATCATTACGTTCGGTGTACCCCAGGGCAGTGTCCTCGGTCCCACCCTGTTTCTGATTTACATCAACCAACTCTGCCAAATGAAACTTCCCAATTGCAGTGTTGTCACATACGCTGATGACACTGTCTTACTAATAAATGGCAAAAATTGGGATGAGGTGTTTTACCATGCAGATTCTGCTCTGGGCGAAGTAATGCACTGGCTGGCCTCCAATCTTCTGACTCTAAACCTAAATAAAACAAAATATATGACGTTTTCCCCAAATGTTTCAAGCCAACCTTCCCCCGCGTATATCCTTCGTCCACATTCCTGTAATTTTTCTCTCCTGGGTCAGCGCGTATGTAACTGTACCCCGATAGAACGTACAAACCACGTTAAGTATTTAGGTGTAAATGTCGATAATACGCTCTGTTGGAGAAATCAAATCGACTCTACTGCATCTCGTACAAGAAAATTGATTTTTGTTATGAAGAACTTACGTCATGTTCTCGACATCCAACATCTCAAAATGGTTTATTATTCTTTAGCCCAGTCCGTACTTAGTTATTGTATTTCTGCTTGGGGCGGCTCTGTGAAAACCTCATTCTTAAAACTAGAGAGAGCTCAGAGAGCCATTTTGAAGGTTATGACACGTAAGCCCTATCGGTATCCTACCTCAGATCTTTACAACCTTTGTGGTGTGCTCACGGTGAGGCAATTATTTATCTTTAAAACTTTACTAAACAAACACTCCCAACTGACCTATGACCCCTCCCTAAACACTAGACGAAGATCTGATAAGGTTTGCAAGACGGAGTCTCGTAGAACAGCGCTTGCCAGCCGACATAATCTTCATATTAGCTCGTTACTCTACAATAAAGCTAATTTACTTCTAAACATCTATCCTCTAACTTTACAGAAATGCAAGCAAAAACTGTTATCTTGGCTTCAATCTTTATCTTACGAAGAAACGGAAAACTTAATGCGAGTTATAACTTAAATCCAATACCAATCTTACCTCCTCACTAACATACACAGGAGGGCTTCTTCTCTATAACCAGACTCTCAAGAGACTGGCGTACCAGAAGAGCCCTCCTCAACACATTCCACACTAGACACCTCACCTTTACATTACACTTTACATTACTTACATTACACACCACACTACACACAAACACACACAAACAACTCTCATTATTTACACAACACTCTCATTCTTCCCCCCCCCCCCCACATACACACCCTCACACTCATTCACTTTTCTCTACTAGACCTTGCGATTACAGATTTTTTATAGGAATATTTTTAATATATGTATGTTAACTTAAAATAAGGCATTTACATATTGTTTGGAACCGCACTTTAGCTTGGAAGGCGGGCGTTGGTAGCTGCGACACAGTCTCACGACTACTGCAGATGCCATCGTTTCTCTAAATATTATTGTTTAAAAACATTTTTGTTCCGAAATAAACGTTTTTTTTTTTTGTTCCGAAAGTCTGTTATACTAGAACTTACACCAAAGCTCAATGTACGCTTAAGCTTTTAACTTGAAGTACCCATTGTGCCTATTCCTAATTTATTTATGTGGTCCCAAACTACAGTACACCGACCATGAATGTTACTAGTAATAAAAGGGACGTCTCATTTATTATTGACAAATATTTCGCGCCAAAAAAACCTTTTCAAAGGCGTCTAACGGAAGGCGCCAGGTATTTTATTGTATTTATCTATACATTGTAAAGACTACTTACTTTGGCGGTAGGCGAAGTATTTTTTCTAATAGATTTCGTAATGCACAGGAAATTGTATCAATTCTTGGAGAATACACACAGAATAGAATAGTTAGTAATGTGTCACACAGAAGCTATATCACTCCACTCCAAAACATACATAATACAATCAATATATGTATAGTATGTATATTAAAAAAAAACATTTGGGCAATAACATTTTAATTTCTAATAATTTTATTACATATTTTTTTTACTTGAGTTGCAGACATTAGTCCAATTCTAATATAAGCAAAGCTTTTTCTACAAGTATGTATTAGAATTCTGAAGAAAAAAAACTTTTTTTGCTGTGTTTACTAAAAACTAGACACAGAAAAACAAACAGAGCAAATTACTTTCCAAATTGCTGATCGATTGATTTCGAATCGAAGCTCACGATAATAAAGTCCATTTCATTTGATCGATTATAATGAAGTGATAGCTGAGTGCAGTGCAAGTAGCCATGTCTGCGCGCGTTGAAGTCTTTTGTATGCGGCATGCGTTTGCGCATCATTCAAACAAACTGTTGAACTATCTATTGCGGAGACAGAGATCAATAAATAGCACCCATTAGTCTGTCGATCTTTACTCGACATTTTATTTCCAAGTTAACTTATTTATTACTTGCAAAAGTTGTTAATATTTTTAGTAATAAGTAAGTTAAATACTTAGAGTGTTAAAAACACAAAAAATACAAGGACAGTGGGCATTTTTCACAAATAAGTATTTTAGAGATGATACGATAAATTGGTGTCATGCTAGCTTAAACAGTACATCCGCATGGCATTACATATTTGTGTACCAAAACTCAATTTTATTACGTAATTCTTTTATGATGGCTAAACGTGTTTCACGTTTAAATCCAACATATCTATAAAACAGTAAAATTACACGGATAGCAAGCATAAAATAGATAATCATTGTGTAAAGATATCGCGTGAGGCGTGTCGTGTCTTGTCGCCGCAAGTTTGGCCGAAACACGCTGAGAATGCGCAAAAAACTAAAAATACCAATTTCAGTCAAGCGGGAGCTTGTCAAGCCTACTTAGTAGGGTTATGTTTTTTGTCAACGAACTATTTATATTGAATTTTTCAAACTAATATTATTTAGTACCTGACTATATTAAAAATTATAGTCAGGTACTAAATAGCTAACGAATGGAAAATAATAGCCTGCCAGTATTTTTTATAAAAAAAACTACATTAGTATAGGATTTCTAAGTCAATTAGAAGACCCATAAGTAATGTCACCCAATATAGTGGGTGAAAGTACTTATGTTTGCAAATACCAAGTTTATATTCTAATGCTTATAACCAATAGCAGGTTCGATACCCGCTGCAAGACATTTATAAGAACAGATACTTTTTTCGGGTATTGTGTAAACTTCCGAATATCTAAAACTGACACGAACCTCATGAATAAACACCATGTCTCAACGTCCGTCTGCATCACACAAAGGCACAACTATATAGCATTAGCATTATTTTTTTAATCGTTTTAAATATAAATACTTTATTCACAAATAAACTGACGACTATTACAGTATTCACAAAATGTATAAAATACAAAGTTAAGTTGTAAACGACCTATAGATAGGTCAACTCTATTTAAATAATATTAGATAATATATTATACAATTTTAAGTTATAATTTGTTTAGTCTCATAGACACAGTTCATCTTTTAAAAAGTTAGAGTAGACATTATGTCTCGATCATAATACGTAGTGACTTATATTTTTTTATAAAACTCTATTATAATTTAACACTGTTTAGCTTAAAACCTGTCTAGCCAAATATCTATCTAAATATATCTAAATTATATAGTTTTGACTAAGTTCTAATATACAATAATACTTAATATTTAAGAAATTAATTTTCTTCCACACACTTGTTAATTTGTACTTATAGGTACATAGATATATTGTAAATATACATAATAATCATGAATATTTGCAAGATGACCTGTACTTAGTCTAATCAATAACAAACAGTGATCTGTTAAGACAAAGGACGGACTCCATAAGAGCATATTAAGATAAAAACTGGTGCTAAAGGGCGAGCACAATGCGGCATGATGCCGTGAAAAATCTCCACAAATAAAAGTAAACGCAGCCTCCAGCGAGATGCGATGTGATTCATAAGTTATGCAGAGACCGCTCAGCTACCCGGGAGAGTGGATGTTTAGGGTAATAAATAGCTACCTATCTAATAAAAGAGAACAAAATGGCTTTGTTGTGAATTTACGGGACTATCGCACAGGTATTCATTTAGACACAATGCCGAAGTCTGAATCGAGCTTATGATTGTTTTTAGCTTTGTTATAAACAGAGGTCTGAAAACTTTCTTATTGTTATTTTGGGCACAATCACGATCGAAAGTACGCTTATTTTGCTAATTCTCGAAAACGGTGTCTATTTTTAGTAGTATTAATTAATTTCTCAGTTGTTTAAAGAGATTTTTTTTTTCAATACATACAACTTTTGATGAATCATACTTTGATATGCATATATTTTTATAGCCGTGAAACGTTTTTGTTAATAAAAATCTTGAAAGAAACCTCGCCAATTTCACAGAAATGAACGCTAGGCCCCTTAGGATTGTTTATAGCTTTGTTTACAAGGGCAGATGGAATAAGACCGGTGGTCTGAACAAATGAAGACGCTTGGGGTTTCCAGTCAGCGTTGCGCAAAGACAGACTCAGGATAGAGCAGCATGGCCGTAACAAATGGACAACTGCACTTAAATCTCAGAATAGGGCACGAACTTTAGGAATTATGAATGTGATATAGTCTTCTTCTTCTTCGTGTCGATGATCTCAAACAGTGTTTTCCCAAAACTTGGCCACTTCTATGGCGTTTTCAAAGGCAGCATACAGATCGGCCAAAGAGCAGGTTTTTGGGCACAGCGGGCAGGTCGACAGGTGAGACATGGTCTGAGGATGATCATGATGCGATATAGTAATAAAATTACATAGTAATTTTGAGTTGGCGCCGTATTACCTACGTACAGCGTGATACGTGATGATCACAAAGTGAAACAACAACACGATCGGGCACACACGCGCTGACTTAAAATTGCTAGGTTTACTTACATAAGTTTAAGAACTTTGTAATTAGGATAGAATAAAAATGTATGATATTTAGATTTTCAGTTTATTCGGCGGTTCAATTTTTTGGGATTTTAGAATACCAACAGAATCAATATATAATTATAATTAGCTTACACAGTATTTCAGTAAATTATCGCCTGCCTTCTGAACTGATTCACTAAACAGAACCTCCAAGTCATTGAAGCTAAGCAATTAATTATTCACGATTGACATTCATAGAGAAACCTATGATGTCTTTTGTGTCAGGTTTCACAATAAATGATCTAAAAATGTTGCACTGTATGACCTATGGTTATGAATTTTGTCGTATTCAATAATACAAAAATCAGTATTTCACTAGTACGAAGTAGGAAATCGTACTAAGTTTTTTTGTTGTCATTTGGGACTCACTGGCAATACCTAAACCATACTGAAAGATCTCTACTATGAAACATCGTCGAGTTAGTCGCCATAAACAGAAAACAGCGAATATAAGGAATTTAAAACAATAAGAAAATATATACTGAAACAAAAGCATGAGGATTATATTTTAAAGGTTATATTTATATTGGATTATATTTATTAACATGCGACATACGATTTTAATCACGAATTATCAATACAAATAATTATTATTTAAAGAAGACTTATTTCATCGTCCCACCGAATATATAGAAATGTTTTCTGAAATAATGTTTAAAAACTTCATGAAAAAACTTAGTAATTTTTAGTTGAGTCGTTCATAACTAGATGTCGCCACTAGTAGATTAGAACGCGCTATCGAAGCGTTTTGCGCCGCGCGCCGCTTCGTTCTCGGTTTCCTTGCAACAGTGCCATCAGAAGGGTCTTAACTGACTCGACTGAACAGCGAGTGATGATTTGGGAAATGATCTCTTTGATTACACTCCGCTCGCCCGTGTCTCAACTATCGCAGAGGCGCGGGTTGAATAACTGACGCTGTTTTTGGCCACTTTTAAACACCTATTTTAAAAAAAATTGACTATACTGTATAATTAAATTAAATCCATCCTCTATAAACAAATAATTTAAACCTTGCCATTCTTTAATGATTAGTCAATTTATCATAATTATACACTATTAAATTCAAAATAGCTTATTGAGAACTATAGGCATAGTAACAAATTTGACACGATGATAGATGAAGTGTTCGAATAAGCCATAATGTTTTTTATATTTTAATTGATTTCATTAAATTCTAATTAGAATAATTATTTTATATTTTTTTAATCTAGATTGCATTCCAGCTGTATGCAAAATATATTCGACTATACTAGTATTTTTCTCACACCTAAATACTTCAGATTTGATAGATCTCTAAAAGAAAGAATGCAAAAACAATATTTGCAATAATAGTCCATAAAGACAATATAATCCGGATACTAACTAAGGGTTCAAAAAATACTTTGTAGTGCTCTTTAAACATATCTCACAGTGGTCGACTCCCTGCTGACTTATTACTGATTTTATCAATGACAGAGGGTTTAGGAAAACTAATTTTAAACATTATGTTATAAAATCTTAAAACAGCCCTGAGTGTTATTTGAGCGACGAACAAACTTGCACTAGCTAAGGTAATAAAATAATGAATAATGTCGGTAGGAGTGTCTTTAGTACGAAACATATTATCCATAAAGTCATGCGCCTGCAATTATCCTCCGAAGCCTCTCGATAAGATCTCAAATAATCTTAATCTCATAACCCCGCTGTGACTAAGGCGCTTGGAATCTCCGAGGGAACCTGTTGTGGGCCACCATAGAATGTAGAACTGTAAATTGAATAACTTGAGCGTAGGATATAATATGACATCTCCTTTTAATATATCTCTACATCGTAGCAAAA
This sequence comes from Ecliptopera silaceata, assembly GCA_932527185.1. Lineage (NCBI taxonomy): Eukaryota > Metazoa > Arthropoda > Insecta > Lepidoptera > Geometridae > Ecliptopera > Ecliptopera silaceata. Next base: position 3,590,428 of record OW052193.1, on the reverse strand, counting down.
TTGTTCTTGCGATTGATTACTCTTATCAAGGCCGCTCCAAACTCCAACTAGGTACTATCTAACTAAAACATTGTCTGTGGTTAGTGCCATTATGGCCGATGATGGTGGCAGGGGCGTGACTTGTGAGCGCCGACCAGCGCGGCCGACGCCATTTTCCCAGTAGTGTGCGCTTACTGCTTATCGGCGCCGGCCGCGTGGGCCAAATGACTGAAATGAACGGAATCGCTGTGAACGCTTTGATCGATTTAGTAGCTGCAAGGCCAGCGATATGGAATAAAAAGGACCAAAACCATAGTTGCAGGTTGGAAATTACAAAATGCTGGACGGAAATCAGTTCGGCATTGAAAATAGACGGTATGTTTTGTTTTATTGAAGTTTGTGGGGCGCGCGCCGCGTTGTACGGACGGAGCGAGTCGGAGTGAGAGAGCGACACTGTGTGCGGTGAATCGGACTTGTCTTGCGTGAAAGTGTTCCCAGGTATTTAACCGACTAGGCGGAGCAAAGGAGGGTTATGAGCTTGAATATTTAGCATTCGTTGGTAACTTATTAGGTACTTATTTCAACCGAGTGTCAACCAAGTCTATTTGATCTTTAATAAGCTGCTATTTAAAATCAAATTAATGTAATTAACACAAATGTGTTAACGCATTTGATTACTTATGTCTTATTTCCAAATATTTGGAAAAGCAACATTTTACTCTAAAACTATGCCTATTCGTGCTATAAATTAATGAAAGTTTTAATTGTCTTTCAGAAAACGTTCTTCGAAAAAAATGGAAGTATCTAAGAGACCAGTATTGCGTGAAGCTAGGAGAGGTGCAGACGTCACAGGTGCCAGTCACGCCAAAGTGGAGACATTATAAATCACTTGGCTTCCTCAAATCTACTGTCACAGCGCGGTCTCAAGAGAATGAAGATAGCGACAACGTACAAATTAACGACGAGAGTTCATCTGATTACTTCGAAAGACTAACCCCTAAACATGACAGGAAGAAGAAACGGAAACTAGAAAAAGAGAAGAATAAGAAAAAAACAAACGAAGTCAGACCTATACGAGATGCTGATACCGTTTTTGATAAGTATGTTGTTGAAGATGAAGATGAACATATGTTTTTCTTCAAAAGTCTCATCCCGCACGTGAGGAAGATACCACAAGCGAAGCTGCTATCCTTCAGGGGTCGTATACAATCTGTAGTAGAAGACTTTGCTTACGCACCGAACCCCACGTCCACTGAGTTCGTACCAGAGTTCCCAATCACTATCAAGGGCTCTCCGCCGCGGTATAGCTCCGAGGCGAGTGATCCGATTGATACTTCTGGATAAGATATGTTATATATAGGTATATGTATTTTATTGTATATGATAAGAACAGAATCATTTTTTATATAGTGATAGTACGTGACCAGTACTTTCGACCAAATAGTTAGGTAATATAGACCTGATTGATAATAAAACTTTTGATACGTTCAATACCATTGTTTAATTTCTTTTTAGCTCCTTCTAGACTAAAATGTCTATAAATAAAAATATTAAGTAAGTATGTAATATTTTTTAAGAGCAATTTAGTTCACAGTAGACAAGCTTAGCATACTTTGAAGAATGTTGAGCTATATCAAGTTGATATTATCAACTGAGTCGCCTATCCATTGATACAAAATTGAATACCGTTTCTGGTTGAAGCATCATATTTTACAAAGCATCGTTACACGCCGCTCCAGACATAACAAAACACGCTGGGTAACATGATATTAGGTAGGTAGGTACGTGTAATAAACTACCTACCGAGGTGATCGTAGACCTAGAGCAATGGAAATAAAGAGGCGGTCTAACCTTAGTGATTTTTCACAGAATGGTTTTCTCAACGACTCGAAGATGAAGAAGAAGAATGGAAATAAACCTATATTTGTCGAAAAGTATTAGAAAATCCCAAAGTTATTGAGTTGACTTGAACCCGCGACCTTCACCTTGATACGAGGGTGTGGTAACCAACTACGCCATTATATGCGGAAAATTAATTGTTTTGTTTTGTAGTTTCTGTTGACCCTGAGTGACTTGCAGATCACATAAAAATCTGAATTTAACCTTACAGAGCTCTTATGAACTAAATTATTGGTAACAGTTTAAAAGAAAAAATAAATAAGTATTCATTACACAACACGATCTAACCTAACAAAGCGACACATATAAAATCACTACTTACTATATGGTACAAGAGTACTTATATACCTAGTTCTTTTAAAGATAAACCTAGTAATAAATACATAAATAGAATATACAATACAGTATCACTCAGACACAAAACAAATATAAATTATTGTTCTATGCGGGATCCAACCCACGACCCACAATAGAAATAGGTACGGTCTATCTTATAAAAAGTTAGCGCAGACTTAAAGTACTGATTAGCATACGTAATGATGACTTAAAGTCAACGCTAACTTTTTATAAGATATGGGGATGGAAGGCATTGCTTATAACCGCCCACTGAGCTGAGCTGTTTTGTTTGTCAATAATAGGTATATTTTTTTTTTTTTTTTAATTCTTTATTGCACCAAATTTTACAAAAATTATACAAAGGGCGAACTTAATATATTATCGGTTTAAGAACAGTCATTTTAAGAAAATGTATTATACAAAGAAAATCGTATTATATAATACTCAGCAAACCCATTACGAAGCTCCTAAGCTCATTATACATTTCAGGCCGTTTTCAACCGAGTAATATTCATGGCTACAAAAAATATATGCCGCTGTTTATGAAAATATGCTAAACAGCAGGTAAGTTAGCGTACTTTACGGCTTCACCGCCCAGCGAAATGTTGACGAAGCGTTTCCGTAAAGGGTAAAATATAATGCTACGAAAAGTCCCCCTCTGTTCGCACGTGGGAACACGCCTATGAAATAAAGCAGGTGCCTTGGAACTGGGGACAGTCATATCTGACCTTATTCGTAAACGGTGAGACTTGCAACCTGCGATGGAATACTAAATAAACGACGTTCCTCTGACTACTTATTTATTTATTAGACATTTTAACGAAAAACACACAAATTAAAACGAATCAGGTTAAGGTCTTAACTTACGTGTCCTTTTAATGGAATAAAAAATAATATTAAAAGTAGAAAGATTTACAAAATAAGACAGTTAACATACTACTTTATTTAGATATATTACTATTAATTTATCTTTTGGTATTGGGGACCAATAGATCCGGATTAAATGGTACCTAATGATGGTCTTTAAATATGCGTAAGAAAATTACTTTGGATTGGGTTTCAAAATATTTCGTGAATACAACTTTTGTTGTTAGTGATTAATTCGATTATAAGTAGGTAATACAGTATTTGTTTCATACAGATGTGGAAAGCCAAATTACCGTGAATACTACTTATTACAAAATAACCTTTTAGAATAAGGCTGCACAGGTAAGAATCTAAAACACGTGCGTCGAAAAGCGACTTTTCCTCCTATTAATCATTTCGCGAACTTCAGGAGCACTGCTAGGCTTAAATGTTTTTTAACTCGAAAGCGAGTCAGTCGGGACTTTTTGTGCTTACTCGTAGTTCACATAAAAATAATGACTTGACCTGGTTTCGAACTTTTCTTTCTCCTCTTTCAGGCTTTGTTTTATTCTGTTCTATATTTTCTATAATGTAGGTTCACTGCTTACCTAGATACTGTACCTACAAATTAACCTAAAATAATTACGATGGATATAAAAAATGAGACGCGAATCCTCTAAAGTCGTATAATAGACAAGCTGGTGCCCGTGACTTTGCCTAATTTATCGTTAGGTATCTATATTTCGAACATACATCCATACTTACAAACTTTCGCGTTTATAAGTAGGAAGAAAAATTCACCGAAGTACTCACAGGCATCGCATAAATAAGATTGTAATGGGAAAAGACGCCAAAACTACAAGCTTTAATAAATAAACAAAAACAGCGTACTTAACTGAGATGGTTGACATTGACCTAAACGCAAAAAAGAAATATTCAACTCAGAATAGCTTCTGACGAGCTTAATTTTACCGTTTCCTCGAAATGAATCGAAACTCTTGTAAAATAATGAAGCACCATTTCATGTGCCTTCGTTCGCACTCGACCTGAACTCGGATGAAAGCGAAAACACCGAAAAAGCCGCAGTACGTGACGAGTTTCCCCAGAGGCGCATTTGGTAGTAAGTATGAACATTATAATAGGAAAGTTTAGTCTCATATCCTCATCTTGACGTACCATATCTAGATCTAGACATGATTGTTTGGAAGAAATCGCTTTGTGCGATAAGGCCGCCTGTTGTAGGGCTAATTTTACTTTATACGCTAATAAAATGTTAATTTGTTAGCGTATAAAGTCCTCAATAAAGCATTATTTATTTATTTAATTTATCTTCTACAATATCATGGTGAGTCTCAAAACTATTAATCGTTTGTTACCTACTTTCAATACATTAGTCAGTTTATGTGTGTTTTCTTTGCAAAACCCTAAGTAGGTATAAGGAAAATCCATGAGCTCTTTCAATCAAATCGACACGAAAATAACAGTTTATTAGCAAAATCGAGTATTAGGTCAATGATGTTTGATTTATAACACACATTTAGTATAACCAATTGCAATTGATATGATACCAATAGCTAAATCTGTTTTCCCATTCATATTGGTTCGTCAACGAGACGAAGGAGAAAAAAAGAAAAAATCGTGAACTTTATAACTAGATGTAAAGTTAGATTAATGCGGCCCTGGACGATTTCGGTTTCAGGTGTCGAGACTCTTCACCTTTGAACTTCGCAACCCTCCTCCAGTGGCGCAGAGCCACCGGAGGCTTTCTTTCCAACTATTTCCCAAGCCAGACGGATGCGAGATCTAACCGGGATTTGTGTTGCACAAACTCAAATTGCGAACGGTAGCGGTTTTTAGTTCTATCATGCAAACTTTACAGTTTAGTATTTTAATTCGACTACATTCGATTCTTATGAATATGAATCAAATTATGTAACTGCGTTTATACTTGCTACCTGATGAGCTGAGTTGACTATAGCATGTGCGTGCGTGGTCTGAGATTTTTGTAGTCGATACTCATGTTTGCGTCATTCCATTCCATGTACTTATAAAACATACTGAATTTCATGAAATTAAACGCGACTCAGTTTCAACAGACTAGATTGAAAAGTCTCGGGTCGAGCCTTCGTATGTAGTACCTACGTTCGGGTCTCGTGACCTGATTTTATGCCGCGGCCTAAATAACAAACTTTTCTTTGTTGCCCATCGGCGCAGAAGGGAACAAATAATAAGACATATGACGCGTTCGGCATTCGACGCGCGTACTCCCTTACAAACGTTTTTCAACTAGATTCTTATTCTATTGATGAATTGTAGGGTTTTACGAGGGTTTCAACTCAAATAAATTTATTCTGATCTACTTCATTTAAAAGGTGCTATGCTACATCACTCCCCACGCAACACTCTTTGAACATCGAATCCAAATCAGTATAAACTTGAATTCCTTTGAAACTAACTAAGTACTATGACTTTGCTAGAACTAAGTATGACAACTTTTATGGTCTACAAAAGCCTACTACTAAAATCCTAATCTCTGTTCAAGACTACTCTACGACAAGTCTCAACTACTCATACCAGATTAAGTTAGGATTAGGTCAGTCATGTTTATAGTTGAGGCAAAGATCGCAATTAAGTTGGTCGTCTCGAGTCGTCGTGAACGGTACTAATCGTAAAACAGCAGTAAAGGTCCCCGTAGACACAACGCGTTATACGACACGAATAAAGTGTTTTCTTTTGGTCTGAAGGACGGACAATGTCGGCACCTATACCTACATACAGCAGTTACCTACTAAATTAACTTATACACCAACTAGTTTTGGTGCCAATTGGGTATATTTTCTATATCTAGACAGAGGTTTAGTTATTAGGTTTCTGAACAAAATAAAATAGAGATAAAGACCCAATGGACCCATAAAGATAGAATGTAATACATATTAGAAGTAATTTGTTGCGATTCCGTAACAAATCCCCTTACATCTGCTGTTAAATTATTACTTTAATAAGCGCGAGGCTGGGAACGAATTTATTACTACGTCTAGTATGAATAGCGGTCGAAAAACTTATTAAATTGAAACAAAATCTTGGGTTCGTTTACGCATTATGTAGGTAGACATGTTAATACGCTATTATATTCGAAAAATAGTTGTAGCTACACTAAAGTGCCTTGATGGGATAGGTTTGTGTTTAATGTTATTTAACAATAAAGTAATATTCTTTTGAATTCCCGTTAGATCGCAAATTTAAAATGTTGAATTAATTATAAATATTGCACTAGATCTGTGGAACTCTCATTTAAAAGAAAAAAAATGATTGATTGTTTCAAAGATCACTTGCACCTCCAAAGGAACATCCATTCCTATCCATTCCTAAACACTATTTTTTGCCATCTAAAGAACACACATTTTTGTTGGTGGTGAGGATCGAACCCACGGCCTACACTGTCGAAGCCAGAGTATAAACAAACTGATTTGTGCCGCCAGTATACAAACATGAAAAACCATTCACTCGTAAAAAGCAATCTAGAAATTCAAATATCCTCTCAATACGCAAGATTACAAAGTTTTAATCCTTTCATTGATAAACATAATATCTAAAGTTAGACAAGATAGCTTAGATGATTTATTAGGCAATCAGGATAGGACCACACTTAGCGTGAATGAAAGACAATTTCAAATTATCAAATAAGTTTATTCAGAATTCTTATTCATATTGAGTCAACTAGAATTACATAATCAGGCACACTGGTACTTAAAACTAAATATTTCTAGAGAAAGTAAGTTACCATTTGAAATACATATATCTAAATAATTTAGACCCACACAGATAGCAACACAGATAATTAAAAAAAAGACGTGTGGCACTCGGGGCTTGCCGCGGTAAAGCTATTGCATAGCATTTTTTGCGGGATTACGTATGCGCAGTGTTAGGTTTTTTTCGTTAGGTTTTTTCATGACGGAATTTTTGGATTCGGTCTCCACGCTCAAGGCCCGGATAGAAGCTATGCAATAGCATGGATAAATACCGTTCAAATATATTTTTTTAATTTTTATAAAAACAACTAAACTGGTATGTTTCTATATGAATTAATCAATGTTATCTCAATCTTTCTTTGCCCAGTGTACTGTGGTTCAACTTTATTGCGAAACTAAGCATACATCGTCTGAACGCAAACAAGCGTAAACAGACACGTTTCGTGAGGCACTAAACTAAACTCGACACTCAATAATATTGAGTATTGAGTAAATAGAAAACAAATGGTCCTCAAGTGATTTTACATAAAAGTGATCTTTGTTCTCACTTGGTTAACTTGCCAGACGTTCAAGTTTTCATATTCTTCGATGCAGGAATCCACCTGTAAAATATTAAGTTTTTTTACGTAGGAAGGGTTTTTTAGATTATGTTGAAAAAACATACATACATGATAAATTATTCATTTTTTTCGGAATTTTTAAGTATATGTATAAGGCACAGTCAAATAGTGATAATAAATATAGTAGGGTCAAGTGGGGGACAGTGTAACAAGGGGCACAGAATAACATCAAGGTTAGCTCTGTCTTGTTCTTGTTTGTCAAGGCAACTCTTTCCGTGTTTTGACCACCTCATGTGCCGCCATCTTAATCAAGTGTCATCGGACTTCAAATTGCCGAGTTAACGGAATAGTCATAGAATTTATGTTTTGAGGCAAAAATTTGTGTAAAATTTAACTACTGAAGTTTTGTTCTTGTTGGAAAACTAATAATATCTGGTAAGTAAATATATGTATAATTTAATCTTTAATTACTTGGTGTTTAAATAAAAAACAAAGTGAATTGCAATTTCTAACCCATAATTTTTTATTAATTTTTATTTATAAACAATAAGGTGTGGGGTACAGTGTAACGGGGTACAGTGTAACATGTTATAGTGTGATATTGAGCTAATATTGCCATTACCTAAAATGAAAAACTAAACGAAACGTCAGGCAGACTTCTATTCATTCCCAGAAAAAATTCTAAGGCAGTTTAATCTATGTGAGAAAAGATTTTTCATAATATTATATATATTTTTTTTATTTTGTTTGTTTTTGATTGCCAAAAATATGTTTAGATCATAATTAAAGTTAAAGGATGTTATAATTCTGTTGCTTTTTTTATTTGTATGTTTATTGATGTTGTTTATATTTATATATAAATATAGGGGTATACTGTTATAGTGTACCCCTATAGCTGTTAAACTGTACCCCACCCCTGGGGCACACTATAACAAAATTGTGATCTCAGAAAACTAAAAAAATAAATTGTTTCTATGTATAATTTTGATATTATTTCAAACCTAAAATGGAGGTAAATACTGTTGATTTTAAGGTAAAAAATAAGGAGACAGTACAATAAACGGTTTTATTTCTAAAAATAAAAATAACTTTTTTGTTACACTGTCCCCCACTTGACCCTACATACTACTGTTGAAATTGATATTGAAGTTTTTAACAATGGCATTTTTGTATAGTAATCATTTTTTCTAGATTTTCATTTTAAGTAGATAATGTTATCTAAACTAATATTATAAAGAGGAAAGATTTGATTGTTTGTTTGTTTGTTTCTTTGTTTGCATCGAATAGGCTCCGAAACTACTGGACCGATTTTAAAAATTTTTTCACTGTTGTGAAGCTACATTATCTGTGCTGAACATAGGCTATATTATATTTTCAAAAAAATTAGGGATCCTTACTAAAACTTCAATTATGTAACCCAAGGTGTAAAAGAAATTCCTTACATCGCGTGCGCTGCGGAAACTATTGATGATAGAAAGAAATCATGTACTACAATTTTGTAGAACACATCATCATCCACAAAAAAGTCAGCGACAGCATATGTCTAACTATTATAGATATGTCATAATAAGTGTTTTAATATAAAAAAAATATAATTAAAATGACGACGCCAGAAAACGTTCTATATTTGTACTTTGGTATTAATCCTTATGTAAATAAATTACTTTAAAATTAAGACTGCTTCAATACCTTTATATTACTTTTTAAATTATTTAATTCGGACATTCTATTCGAAAGATATCACGAGTTCAAAAATGTAAGTACTAGAAAAAAGTCAGCGGGCGCCGGTCACGGGAGTATATGCGGGGGGTTACATAATATAGGGTCTTTATTTTTTATCATTTGGAAAATACATTTATACTGAGTAACATAATTAGCTATATGTATTATAATGATATTTATTTATATAGGCTACCCGTGCGAAGCCGGGGCGTACTACTAGTTATCGATAAGTCTGTTAATTTTATTTGTATTTTTTATCGATAGAAGATGTAAAAAAACACTATCTTACATACATTGGTACAAGTAGGTACAGCTTAGTAAACAACGATAAGCAAACACATTTAATACCGAAAATGTACATTTCTTTCATATTCTTTTGTATTGTTCTTTATTTATTTAGTTTGTAGCTAGACTATTATTTACCTGATCTGGTTTGAATCCTTTATCCACACATCGTTCGATGACGTCAGCAATCTTCACAGTCTTGTTGGTCCCCGCCAAATCACGCACCACAGCGAATATGCGATCCGTGTAACTTATACCCCTGAAAAAAAATACGAATTGATAACCTCTCTTTCGAAGTCTGTAGAAAATCAAGATCAAGAAGTGAGCACGAATAATTGTGACAATCGTAAACGTATCGAAATAGTGACTTATTTGACAAACACTCAAATCAAATCAAATCAAAAGTTTTTTTATTTCGGAACAAGAACAGTAGGTAAATACAATAACAGAATGTAACACTGCGCAACGACATCAACGATTGTTAATAATGCATCAAGTTATAGTTACATACTATGTTTCTACTACATGAGAAATTTCTAAAAGCTTTTATATAAGTTTATTTTAAAACTACGTACACTAATTATAAAATTCTTACCGTTGTACATTCTCTTCGACATGCTGAAGTGACTGTTTGGACATTTCCACGAGACGGATAGCTTCTGATACATCTTCTTTTTCAACAACATCCGACAACCTGAGGACATACACATATTGAATTTTTTAATTTACTATAAAATTTCAATACCAAAGATGTAGAATAAGGTAGCAAAGGAACCTTGAGTAACGTAGCAACGTATTTCGCTACAACGTAATTATATTACTCAGCTTATAAACATTTCAAAATCACAAATAACTCAGTTAAAATGGTAACTAATACTATTTTTTCTAATTAATTTATATTTACCTCAGTCGAGCAAGTGCAGTCGATAAGCGTAGAACAGCGAGCAAGTTCCTGGCAGAAGTGAAGGTGACGTCACGGGCATTACGCGCTTCACGACGTAATTCTACGTAAGATGCTGGAACACACATATACATATAAATAAATATTTACGAACATTTCACACATCGCGCTTATTCTATCCTAAAATGCATTTTTGTCATTGCTTCGACGTAAAAATGATAAACCAATTGTTTTTTTTTTGACGTGACAACGTCTTATAATTCGATAGAGCCGGCTGCACGCAAGAAAAAACTTGACTCATGCGGCGTTACCTCGCTCTGAGGCGTTCCACGAAGTGCAAGCGAGAGCGCGGAACGAGCGACAAAGAAGCACAATCGGCCTTTGCGTTCGTTGTCACGTTCAACTATCGTCAGTAAACCGACTTTACAGACAACCATTTTTTTACAATTTGTAGGCAAGCGTTTGATCGCGATCTCACCTGATGTTAAGTGACGATGTGGTCGACGGTGTAGCACGCTTGCCTAGAAAATACCCATTCACTCGTCGCTTAAAAATATCCAAATCGTATGAATCGGGAAACACAGACGCCGGCAACGAATTCCACTAAATTAAACTAAGGCTGGCGCGAAAAGAGCTACAGTTTTGATGCAATATAATTGACAGACGTCACAATCACAACTTACTAAATCATCAATCAATCAAATCAAATTCCTCTTTCTTCAAAGTCCTTTTTCTAAAATTTGCTATGTATACCTGCCTAAACTCTGTAACTACAGGAACGTTCATTAGGCTTAGTAATTGGACATGATGTGTACATTTACTTCTAGGTTTTGGTTCAATAAAACTTTTGACGTGACAACGTCTTATAATTCGATAGAGCCGGCTGCACGCACGAAAAAACATGACTCATGAGGCGTTTTGAGGCGTTCCATGAAGTGCAAGCGAGAGCGCGGAACGAGCGACAAAGAAGCACAAACGGCCTTTGCGTTCGTTGTCACGTTCAACTATCGTTAGTAAACCGACTTTACAGACAACCATTTTTTACTTTTATGTGTTGTCTGTGTCATCAAAAATGCACCAAACCTTTGTTCTGTGTTGTAGATTAATGTATAACTTGTAATATACTTACAAACGATGTATTCAGTGAGTGCTCTGGGTACCATGGGCTGCTTCCTCTTGGTAAGTGCGACGTAGCGCCGCACCAGCCGCATCGGCAGAGCTCTGATCTGTGTCGGCGGTTGCGTCGAGTGTTGGTGTACGTATGCTATGTGTTTGGCTAACTCCAAATCTTTCTCGCTGTAGACAAAATATATTTAAAATTTCATAAACTTGTGATTAGATATTGATAGTTTAATCTGTCGACCACTCAGTTCTATTCTGATTTTTTAAAAAACAGAAAGAAAAATGGGCATTTTGGGCCACGACAAAAGAAATTCCTCATGGTTGACACATTGTACGTATGAAAGGGCTTCTAAAAGCCTACATATTACTATAATTACGAAAAAAATCCGTCCCATGGACGAATTCTAAATACAATCCCTTTTTATGTGGCAATCCTGAGAGGCGATTTTTTTGTCGTGGCCCATTCTCCTTGTTGAATTTAAAATATGTTTATTGATGTAAACCACCTAATAAACGTAGTAAACATAATATACCGGTTAGGTTTGTCCTGTATCAGCCAGAGTAGATCGAACCGAGATAGCAACGCGGCCGGTAGCTGTATGTTCTGTTCGATGGTTCGTTTGGGGTTGTACCGGCCGTACGCGGGGTTCGCGGCCGCTAGGATCGACACTCGCGCGTTCAGACATGTCATTATACCAGCCTAGAATGTAAATACGACTTTATAATTCTATATCAGTATTCTATCAGCATTTTGTTTTAATATTCATAATTTGGTAAATAGTTTATTCACAAACAAACTTACGACTATACAGTATTTACAAAATGTACATTGTTATATAAAATACATAAGAAACAGTTGAGCTATCTACAGACCGTTGCAAACGATCTATAGATAGTTCAACTGATCCAAATCAGTACCAATCGGAAGCGTACCCAAGACACTGGCTGCATTGCCGCGCTGAATAGCAATGCTGATACGCTGGGCCAGATACTCACCAGCCCTCGGGTCACGCGTCGCTTCGACTATTATATTCATTAGTTCATCATCTTTCATCATCCTCAACATGAATAATTTCATTCTGGTCGCTTTCGGCTACAGCGACTAGGGCTTTACTCACTTATCCATTAAGTTGAGCCTAGTCAGATACGTAGGAGTTATTATAGTGGGCGCGCAGCCACAGAAGCACTCTCTCGTCCATGCCCTACTTGACACAATGGAACGGAGACCGTTACAATTGGAGGAGACCTGGATGCCCCTAAGGCATTTTAGGGTGCGGCCAATGCGTACAGGACAGTTGCTTGGAGCCACTGGTGAGTGTTTATTGGTTGTCATTGCGTTTAATAATGTTTTTCTTTCTTTCTTTAACTATGATTCTGCCGCCCGTTGAAGACGACCCACTCCACCCCAATTGTATAATAATATTCATATTTATTTATTTATGAAAATACTCATACTACAGGTTAAATGTTATAAAAAAAAATTAGTAATTAATAGGTACAGAAAAATATCTCATAAAGTATTTCTATGTAATGTACCTTTGCAATGCTGATGGTCTGCTGCTCCATGACCTCGTGTATGGCGGTGCGGTCGTTCTCCGCCATCTTGTCGAACTCGTCGATGCAGCACACGCCCTGGTCCGCCAGCACCAACGCGCCGCCTTCCAGCATCATCTCGCCTGTGAACGGATCCTGCGAAACAAATTATAAATCAACATTTGACATTGACATCTTGACAGGCGTCACAGCTCAGTTGGTAGTAGCTCTGCCTTCCATGCTGTGGGTCGTGCGTTCGATTCCCACTCAGAGCAAATGTTTGTGTGATGAACATAAATATTTGTTGTGTCTGGGTGTTACTATGTATTCTATGTATGTATCTACAAAATATACAATAAAGTATTCTATCAGCAATCTTGTTCCCATATTACAAGCTTTGCTTAGTTTGGGGCTAGAGTGTAAAAGTCCGTGAATATTTATATTTATTTAATTCAGTCTACAATTTTGGGAAACAAATTATAAATTGAAAATACCTTTCATTCAGCCAAGAAATTGTTGCTTAGAATTTCTAGTTGCACTAATGTTCGAAGCACAAATTTATATATACGTACGTTTACTGTTTGTTTCTTAGAAGGATGGTGGAGGATAGTGCCCGACAATGTTATCTAGCACTAAGTTATTTGATAAATATAAATAAATAAATTTCGGATGGACTTGCCTTTAAAACAGCAGCGGTAAGACCGACGCCAGACGACCCCCGTCCCGTGGTGTACTGACTGCGCGGCGCGAGCCGGTCTATGTAGTTCAATAACTGAGACTTGGCCACTCCAGGGTCCCCCATAAGACAGATGTTGATGTTTCCACGAATTTTCATGCCGTTTGGACGCCTGTAAACATTCAGTAGTTAAGACAAGTTCAGACAATGTTATAAGAGTCCGGTGATTTTTTTGAATTCGGTTTGAATATAAAATTAGCAGTTAAGAACGTAAACCGACAGATAGACAGTTGACGAACAGAGAATTGGTGAAAAGTGGGTTTACAAATGGTTATTATTCTTACTACTATTATCATGGAATTTAACTACTATACTAATTTTAGAAACTCTTTTTCAACAAGCAGTAAGCAACAAGTCTTTGGTGATCTAAAAACTCGCTGGGACAATAGTGATGTCATCATTGAGAAAACTGTTATTTTATCATTAAATTTGCTTAGAAAACTCTGATTTAGGACAGTTTACGAAGCGAGCTGAAAATCTTATTATCTTTACTTCAAAAATAAATACATTTTATTCATCTAGTTAGTAGGTACTTTCAAAAATAATGCTTTGCTGAATCATCAACTATTTTCATATAACAAAACGTACTTATCAACGCCGCCAACGAGCAGCAAAAGCAGGGCTTTCTTCACGTCCTCATGTCCATAGATCTCGGGCGCCAAGCTGCGCGCCATTCTGGAGTAGAGGTCCTCATCAGCCAGTTCGGCTAATTCCTCCTCGGTCAACGCTTCTGTTAACTCGTTCTCGTCGCTTTGGTTCAGGCAGGTCACAGACTTTTGTTGAAAAAGAAGATATTGTTATCGATATGCAAAATTATAGGTCAGGTGCGCAAGATACAAAACGTTAAGACAGTATATCAAGACTAGAGGTGTGTCATTGAAGGTTTTTATATTAATTTAACGTAACAGTTTTTCATCAATGGCGAACAGGTTGAAAAAGCTGTTAATTCGTCAACAGGTTCTAACGACCTGTTAATGCATTGAAAGTTATGCAAACACTTGAATATTAACGTTTTCGTAATTTCTTAACTAAGCATGAAAAATGTATAATGTTAACGATTTTTTAGAGTAAAATGAGAAACTACATACAAAAACATGCACCACACCTGTAATCATTTAAATTAGATTCTAAGACACGAATAATAAAGGCTCCAGTACACAATGGCGTATGCTGGGCCACGCTTTGCAATGCACCACTGTAGGCCACGATCACTTGGTGTTCACACAATGGCGCATGTCTCATTGCTGCCTGGCAATCCACTTGCGATGGACGTAGAAGAAATGTCTCTTTTTTTTAAATAGGTATTTTTAGGGAGTCTACTATACGATAAAATGCATCATTCATCTGAAAACATCGTACCTAAAATACTACAATTATTATAAATCAATAAACTTGAAAGTTGTAGGTGACAAACTAAACAATGGCCCATTGTGTGAACACCACAGGCCACGCTACGCCACGATTCCTTTGAAGTGTGCCCGAAAAACCGACAACTCTCCGATTCCGCGCCACGGTTGACAATTGTCCGCCATCATACGCCATTGCCCCGTGTACACAATGGCGATGGCCTGTCGTGGGCCAGCATGGGCCATTGTGTACTGGGGACTTAAGAACTGTTTTCGCGTATTTTCATTCAGGTGTATTAGTGGGAGTGTGAGTGAGAAGGTATTATTAGGCGCGAAAGGATTGAAACTATGGGTGGGAGGGAACATAACATGAAGCTACTGAGATTGAGATTTCGTTGCGAATACGTTGACGTAATTTATTAGTATAACATTCAACTGCTTTTATCTTAGACGACATTCAACTGCTTTTTTCATAGACGAAAAACTGTTAATTCGTTGACGAACAGAAAGCTGTTAATAAAAGTAGTTAATTGATTTAACGCCCACCTCTAATCAAGACACTAATACGTACATGGTGTAATGTGCGTTTTACACTATAAAGTTAAAAACTATCACGGTTTTGAACATAGTTTTCTTTATAAACGGAATATTGCAAATGTACCTAAATATCGTGAAATAAAATAAACTGACAAATCATTGTAAATATACCGTGTATAAAGAAAACTATCGCTGAAGATAGAAACAACACTTCTGTAACTGCTACAGAGTAGCTAATTCCAAACATTCTTAAACCTTTTGTTGATATTAGTCTTCAGGATATGTTGGGACTTTCTAGCCTTATGAAAATTGAAGAATTAACTTAATGGTATATCATGAGGCTGGCTAGCCCCTATATAAAAAAATCCCAGTATCAACTCACATGTGCCTCAAGGTATGTATCAGACAGTAAGCCCTGCACCATCTGCCTGAAGCCCGAGTTCATGAGCGGTAGGAACACTCCCGTCACCGCGACGTGATCTCCGGGCTGGGCGCGACGCGTCGTCTCTCCGCGGCAGTAGATCGACAACTGACGAGGAATGTGTCCTACGGGGACTTGATCTGACTGGAAAATAAAAATAATTTTTTTCAGGAATAAATATTAGAAATATTCAGTGAAGATAGAGCCCACAATCTTCAGCAGTGAGTGTAAGTAGAGCCTATCATTCAGAGTTAACATGTACTTTTAAAATTGTTATTACCAAGTACAAAATAGAGTTAATCATATATCAATGTTTGACAGAACATATCCATTAGGATGCACTGCAATATTGGCCTGGGGCGCATCACGCTACGCCATAAGGATTTACAAGGTGAGAATAAGGCGTCCATACACTTCAAACCCGAACGCAACAATATTATTAGTACTTTAACTAAGACATTGCTTGCTGTGCAGCACTTACATGCTCTTGAATCTTCAACTCCTGAAACTTCTGGAATCTGGAGCCTCGGGTCTGCAAATGCAGCTGTCCCGCTGTCTTGTTGACTCTGCATTCATCAGCCGTGCAAGCAGGTGGGGGAGTAAACTGAAGCGCTCGGACGGGCTGATATGTTTCCGCCCCACATGCACTGCAGGAGTAGGTAGCTACTACAAGTAGAGGCTTTACGTCTGTGCAGCGAGTTACTATACCTGTATAGAAAGATTACATTAGATTTTGTTTGAAAATACTTTATTGGGCTCTCTGGGTATTTAAAATTAGTTCGGGGCGTCTAGTCGCAGCGACGCGTGACCCGAAGGCTCGTAAGTATTTGACCCAGAGTATCAGCATTGCTATTGCAGTATCTTGGGTATGCTTCCCATTGTTACTGATTTGGATCAGTTGAGTGATCTATAAATTGTTTGCGACATTCTGTAGATAGCTGTTTCTTGGGTATTTTATATAAATGTACTAACATGTACTTTTTGTAAATACTGTAATAGTCATAGGTTTCTTTATTGGACAAACATGGTACAGCAGCAAGCATATTCGTAATGAGCATTTTTAATAATTATTCATTAAATAAGGTTTTGTAGTAGGTACTCAAGACCCTTTGAAATAGTTAAAACAAAGTGTAGCTTCAACAACTTACCTCTAACTGTAACAAGTTTCCCAATATGTTCAGCCTTTACTTCCCTGATGGGTTGTGACTTGGCAGTAGATAAGTCTTTGAAGTAAACTTCACTGTAACAAAAATAACAGAATGGTAACTAAATTATAGCATGTTATATCTCATCCAAAAAGATAAATTTTATTTATAAACCCAAAGAGATTATATTGTTTGACTGTGGTTATAACCAAACAATATATCAAACAAAAAAAAAATATTTAAAATATATATTTTTAAAATATATTTTAAAAATATATATCTATACTAATATTATAAAGAGGTAAAGTTTGTGTGTTTGTATATTTGTTGAATTGTAAGGGGTAATATCGGGATCTACTGAACCGATTTTAAAAATTCTTTCACCAATAGAAAGCCACATTATTGCTGAGTGTCATAGGCTATATGATATTTTCAAAAAATATAGGGATCCTTACTAAAACTGCAAATATGTAACCCAAGGTGTAAATAAAATACCTAAGAAATTCCTTACATCGCGTGCGCTGCGAATGCTATTGATGATAGAAAGAAATCATGTACTACAATTTTGTAGAACACATCATCATTCACAAAAAAGTCAGCGACAGCATATGTCTAACTATTACAGATATGTCTCTATAAGTGTTTTAATGACGAAAAAATATAATAAAAAAATGACGCCCCTAGAAAACGTTCTTTATTTGTGCTTTGATATTAATCCTTATCTAAATAAATTTCTTTATAATTAAGATTGTTTCAATATCTTTATATGACTTTTTAAATTATTCAATTTGGACATTCCATTCAAAAGATATCACGAGTTTAAAAATATAAGTAGGTATTAGAAAAATGTCAAGCGGAATAATGCAGGTGCCGGTCACGGGAGTATAATATGCGGGTTCTATTGTTTAGTTACGTGGATTCAAAAGGAGAGTTTAAAAGTTTTATACATAAGTTAAACTCATAATTAGTAAAATCTATACTTATAGAAGTAAAGTTTGTTTATTTGTTAAATTGTAAGGGTAATATCGGGATCTACCAAACCATTTTAAAAATTCTTTCACCATTAGAGAGCCACATTATTGCTGAGTGTCATAGGCTATAAAATACAAAACCGAAAAATAAAAAGGCTTTTACGTGGTAGTCCGTTTTGCAAAGCGAATCGGAGAAAAAACGGTCGAATTATGCCCAACGAAGTGGGCACGGGTCAGCTAGTTTTAAATATTTTTAAATTAGCATAGAAGCTAATTTAAGAATATTTAAAATGAGTTTGAGTTCTTGTCATCATACTAAACCTATTGTAATTGAGTAGGTCTTATATGATCACCTAGTATGTAATATGATTCTAAATGATCCTAGTGATTTTATTGAATAAAGTAATTTTTAACTTTGATGTCCTGTTTGGACTAAATCAGACTCTGGTGGTGCCAAACTAGCCCTTAGAATCACCTAGTAAGTGATTAAAGTGATCCTTGTGACTTTATTGAATAAAGTTTATTTTGAGTAAAATGTGTCTAAAATTAACAAAAGCAGTTCATACAATCTCCTGATGAGTTCTGGTGGGTATCGGTTCCTAGGGTCCCTCATTTCTCCAGGGATCCTATGATTTCTTGCTTCCAACATGATTCTATGCTCAATGTATACATCCAATGCATCTTTACCAGCCACCTGCAAAAAAATGAGCTAGTTTTAAAAAAATATTAATTTATCAAGTTGAAAACATAAATCAACTGACAGAAAATAAAATATTTGTTCAAAAGTTTGTATATAGTAACTTTACCACAAAGGCATTTATTTTATTTATTTAATACTGAAACTTAATTATTTTTTTAGTACATCACAAATCAAAGCTTAGTTCAGTTCAGCCATAATCCAGAAAGTTTCAATTGATTTGCCGACCCAATAAAAAATAATATTACCTCTCTGTGTTTATAATCGGGCAGCATTTCATACACCACGTCAGAGACCATGTTAGTGTAGCGACGGGTGTTCTGTCTCACTGCTTCAGCCAGTTCCTCTTGGGCATCATGTAAATCATCCAGATCTATCACAAATGATACCTGATCAGAAAAAAGGTGTTTAGAAACATATTATGTTTTTTATGATCAGTGGTTTGAAGCATTGGTGACCTGTAACACAAGTTTTCATAATCCTATTTCAGGCGTCAGATTCTCACGTTTTCTTGGAAAATGAATTTTATCATTATTTAGTTGACCACAGGGCAATATTAAAATTGTAACCTACAAAATAACAGATCTACAGAAGGAAAACTTACAGACTCGCGATGAGCAACTTTCGTAAGTTGTTCAGCGTATTTGAAATTCTTTTTCCCCTCATCATCAGTCTGGCAGAAATCCACAAAGAAGTTCTTGATAGTTTCTGTAACAATGTAAACAAACAAAAGTTTGTGGCTTGTGCCAAATAACTCAGAACATACCTAGAAGATAGATCGATTACCTTTGTCTGCAGCATAGTCTCGCATCTTAACCATTTTGATTGGTTTGTTGTTTAGCTTTATCTAAAATCGAGCAGGAAGAAAATAAAATAAGTCACACTTCGAGCTAACAACAAACAGCCGGTTTACGTCGAAAATTGGCGCGAAACACTAACTGACGTATCGGATGTTTTTTTTTTTTTTTTTTTATTTATTTGCTCTTCCGAGCAGGCTAAAGTTTTAGAACCATACCGCCTAGTCTTACGTAAATGTTTTTCTCTTAAATTAGTTTATTTTCTTCACCATTTTATTTACAACGTCTTCCCGTTCACTTTACACTTCTATCATAAAGCATTCACTTTACAGTTATGTTTTTCCCGCCATCCCCAAGATGGCGGGAAGTCCACTTATATTTCGTACGTTATGTTTTTCTCTTAGGTTAATTTGTTTTCTTCAATATTTCATGCATTCGCTTCACAGTTATGTTTTTCTCTTGAGTTAGTTTGTTTTCTTCAGTATTTTATGCATTCACTTTACAACTTTACAGTTATGTTTTTCCCGCCATCCTCAAGATTTTTCGTACGTTATGTTTCTCTCCTATGTTAACCCGTTTTCTTCAGTATTTCATGTATTCACTTCACAGTTATGTTTTTCTCATAAGTTAGTTTGTTACAGTAAATGTTTTTCTCTTAAATTAATTTATTTTCTTTATTATTTTATTTACAACGTCTTCCCGCCATCATGGAGATGGCGGGAATCCGTATCGGATGATAAAACATCACAGATTACTTATTAGCTGAATTAAAAAAAAAACACGCTATACACCTTTTTGCTGTTGATCTTTTCCATTCATAGACAACAAAAAACAAAATTTTCCCGCCAAATCCAACGTCAAAATCGACCAAAACAAATCAAGTTTGTGAAGTTTGTATTGTTGTTTGTTCTAAGTATTTTAATTTTTAATAGAAATACCGTAATTTTGAAAGCAATTACATGCATATTCTAAATAAATACCATGGCAGATTCATTAGGTAAAGATCACAGTAGCATTTGTATGATTCCACTGTAAGAAAACTTCTAACTAACCTGTTGCTCCTTTTTCAGCTAGTTCTCGTGCTAAAAGGCAGAAAACCGACAAGCATGGTAGGTTTTCGGCTCTGGAAAAGCTAAAGCAGCTCAAAGGGAAAGGCAACAAGCATAAATACGACGTCGATGATGTTGATAATGTGTACGACACAGTTGATGAGCGGGAATACTCAGAAAGAGTACTGCAAAGACAGGAAGATGACTGGATTGAGGATGATGGTAGGTTTATCTATCTAATAATGGTGTACCAGAGACGTCTCTGATAGTACCCAAGAATAATAAGTTAACATAAATACATTGTATGTACAAAAGTGATTGAAGGATACTTGGTATAAGTTAGTAGCAAAATATAATATGAAATTAATTTACTGCTATGAATGCCATTATAATAAAAAAAAAAGCTGTATTTTCACTGAAAACTTAATTCAAAGAAACTTTTTTTTACAATCTATGTTTCATAAATACTTTCAGATGGAACAGGCTATGTTGAGGATGGTCGAGAGATATTTGATGATGATGAAGGTGAATATGAGGTGACAAATAGCAAAGAATCTGGTCGGGGTCAGAAAAGGAAAGCCAGAGTGGCAGCTCAGCCTTCAGCCAAAGGAAATATAAGGAATCTCTTAGGAGCCATGCCTACTAAGAAGAAAGAGGTATAAAATTCTTTCATTCATGCATTCTTTCAGGTATACTTACAAATTCAATAATTCAGCATTATTAGTTTAAATATATTTAAAAAATATTTGTTGGGATAAAAAGGAATAATCTATTGAATAGGTACTCTTCGAAAAACAGATCTTGAATACATCATTCCAAGAGAATAGAAACATATTTACTTACATTTGTATTATTTTATATGCATTGCCATTGGGGTCCAGTCTGTTTTAGTTTCATTTGGTCTTAATTTAGTAGTATGCATAAATTTTACTGATTAAAATTAATTATTAATAATAGTATTTAATAGTGTGTCTTATGTATTTTATATATTCCTATTTACTATGTACATTTTGTAAATACTGTAAGTTTGTTTGTGAATTAAGTTTATTTTATTATTAATTAAATTGATTTCAGGATGTCAAAATATCTGATGATAACATCTTATCAGATATCATGTCAGATCTTGATGGTAATGCATCGTCAGCAGCGTTGAAACCAAAACCAGTGGTGCAGAATAGAAATATTGTGGAGTCTAACAAAAAAGATGCTCAGAACTACTTCAAGAGTCTATCATCTTCTGTAAAGAAAGCCACTGCTGTTACAATGAGCAAAGCGTCTCATGGTTTTAAGGAGGAGAAAGCAGTATGTTACTTTTGACTTTGAAAAATATTTTTTAATAAAAGCCCTAATAAGGCAACCTATTTTTGTAAATATAGTAATAACTTCTGTTATTTTAATGAGATGATATCTAATGGCAAATACAAAGAAAATGTTATTTAATAAATAAATAAATAATGCTGGACAATCCACACAACATCATCTAGCCCCAAGCTAAGCAGAGCTTGTGTTATGGGTACTAGAAGACTGACATACTTAATATAATACATTACTAGTAGACAACCCAAACTGCGAAATTTGCGGTTGTAAAGACGATGTATATCATCTGTTAATGGAGTGTGCCCGGAGCGCATTGATGAGAGAAGAGTTAAAAGAATGTGAGAAATTAAATTGGCTCGATGTGGGCGTTTTACAGAGCGTGTTAGCGGCACCCAACTCAGATGCGGCTAACATGATCTACCGCTCCATATATGGGCTTTTTAGCAATAATGTTTAAGTTAAATAAGGTTTAATACCGTGAGGGCACGATGGAACTGGCATGGTCGGCCACCGACTAAAGTTCCTTAAAAATTAGAATAAAAAAAAAAAAATAGATAGATATTTTTTATTATACATATAAACACCCAGAACACCCGGAATAAATATTCGCAGATCGTACAAACATTTATCTCAAGGCGGGAATCGAACCCGCAACCTCCGCGTCGCAGGCGGACCATCGCCCACCACCGCGCCACATCGGTCGTCGTATATAATAGGTCTTATTACTATAATCATTTGAATCATAAAATGCCACAGCATGAATTATCAAAGTTATGTGGAACTATTTTTAATCCATATATTTTTTAGGTTCAAAATGGTGATAAAATTGATGAGCCTGTTTTACCTCAACAAAACTTATCAGTAAGTAAACCATACATTTCTAACTAAACCTATAACATGCAACAGATTTTATTTTTATTTTATTTTATTTGAATTATATTTTAGATGAAAGCAACAGTTTATAATTATTGTCACAAAATTTTCAGATAGAAAATGGTGAACATAAGCCATCAACAAGCAAACCAAAGAAGCCAGATTGGAAAATAGATCGTGAAATAAAACAAGAAGTAGAAGACTCAGCAACACAGAATATAGAAGAGTTCAATACACAGGATTTCAATTTTGATGATGACTTTAGCAATGATGCATTACCCCCACCAACTACACCAAAGACAATTAAAAAAGAAGAATCCACCACCATCACTGATGTAGCAGATGAATTCAATGATGAATTCGAGATATTCCCAACAAAGAAATCACCCAAAGAACTAGCCCCTCTAACCAGTACATGGTCTGAACAAATGGGCGAGAACCAAACAGCAGTTACAGTCCAAACAGATGGTCAACTTCCTCTAACAACAAATGCAGATGGAGAGAAAGTTTTAAGGTTCTACTGGCTTGATGCTTGGGAAGATAGGTTTGTGAAGCCCGGAGTGGTGTATCTGTTTGGCAAAGTCTATGTGAACCCAACTAACAAGAAGAAGGGATGTGTCTCCTGCTGTTTGGTTGTGAGGAATGTCAATCGACAAATGTTTTTGTTACCGCGTGAATATGTAAGTACCAACCAAATGTTTCTATATTCTGCTCGGTATTGACATAGAACCTATCATCAGATGCTCAAGCAAAAAAAGTAGTTGCAGTGCTTTTTGTACAAATAACTACACATAATAAATGTAAAATTAGGAAAAGAAAATACCATGGTGTCTATCATTAGGTACTTGCGTATCTTCCATGATTTTTCCATCACTGTACTCATAGAAAACATATTTGTATGTTCTGAGCATGTGTTTTGACTCTGTTTGGTATAAATTTACAGAAACTAGACCCAGTTACCCACGAGCCGACAGACCACGAAGTAACAATGATGGACATGTACGAAGAGTTCAATTCCTCCGTGGCAAGTGAACTGGGCCTTAAAGAATTCAAGTCTAGAAAGGTTACTAAGAACTACTGCTTCAACATACCCGACATACCTGCGCAGTCGGACTATCTAGAAGTCAAATACTCGGTAAATATATTCTATCTCTTCAAAAGACGACTCTTTAATAGACCTCTAATGTATTGCAGCACAAAGGAATATAACCAATTGACTATTTCGTAGCTACGACTTTCCTCGTGATTTTATTCGCTATTTGACGGGTGAATGATTTATTAGCTTTTGATGTCCTTTTATTAGTTAATACATAATGTATGTTTCAGGCGTCATTCCCCCCTCCACCAGCTAACAAAAAACACCTGACTTTCTCACACATTTTCGGAACAAACACTCCATCACTCGAGACATTTCTTCTCGACCGTAAGATCAAAGGTCCCTGTTGGCTGGAGATCAAACAAGCTGAGTCTGTCCAGGCGAAGGTATCCTGGTGTAAGCTTGAAGCGGCGTGTGACAGAATGGAGAATATTACTGTTATAAGAAGTGATGGTGATTTAGATCCGCCGCCAGTGGTTATAGCTGTGGTGAGTTCTCGCTTATTATTATAAAACATGAAGTTATATTGTAAGACTGAATATTACAGTATTTCCTAGGTACGATTATACAAAGCATATTTACTTCTAGATAAACATGAGAACTACAATGGACCCAAAGACGAGAAAAACAAAAATACTTATGTTGAGTTGCTTGACTCATAACACTTTCCCTATACACAAGCCACCGCCAAATCCACCTTTTCAACAGCATTTTTGTGGTAAGGAACTTTTCATACTCTTTGGATGTAGTAACATGTAGTTATGTAAATAACACAACATTGTTTCATGTTCCATGTTATTTTTACAGTAATGACAAAATGCAATGAAATCTGGCCCTTGGATTTAAAACAAGCTCTACCACAATACCAAGCGACAAAACTTACGAAATGCGACACAGAACGCGAACTCCTCAACTATTTCATGGTACAGTTCTGGAAGCTCGACCCTGACCTGGTGGTCGGCCATGACTTGCAGGGGTTCCAACAAGATCTACTCATTGGCAACATCCTGGATATGAACATACCTAATTGGTCTAGACTTGGGCGACTGAAAAGATCGGTCCAGCCGCAAAGAAAATACGCTTCTAAAGACGCATTTTTGGGAAGACTTGTATGCGATATCAAGCTGTCAGCTATGGAATTAATCAGAGCGAGGAGTTTTGATTTGGAGACGTTATGCGTCAATGTTCTAAAGATGAAGGAAGGAGAACGCGTGGATGTCGCTTTAGAAGACTTGCCGAGATACTACGAAAATAGTCGCGATCTGTTCCAGCTCGTTTCTCTTAGCATGCAAGATGCGTCGTACATCCTCAAAATAATGTGCGAGCTCAACGTCATACCGTTAGCGAAGCAAATAACCCAAATAGCGGGAAACGTAATGTCCCGGACTCTGATGGGCGGTAGGTCGGAACGTAATGAGTTCTTGCTACTCCACGCTTTTACCGAGAAAAACTATATTGTGCCCGACAAAATGTACGGCAGAAAAGCTGCTGCAGTCAATGAGGGTGGCGACCCTGAGGACGAAACAGCTACTGATGTATCCAAAAAGCAAGGGAAGAAAAAAGCAGCATATTCCGGAGGCCTCGTATTAGACCCTAAGAAAGGTTTCTACGACAAACTTATACTGCTCATGGACTTCAATTCGCTGTATCCTAGCATCATCCAAGAGTATAATATCTGCTTCACAACAATCAAAAGGAAAAGCTCGTCAGCCACAGATAATGACGTAGCTAATTTAATTCTTCCGAACTCAAATACAGAGCTAGGAGTCCTCCCCACGCAAATACGGAAACTGGTAGAGAGTAGAAGAGAAGTCAAAAAGTTAATGAAAGCCCCTGACTTGTCCCACGAACAATTCATGCAGTACAATATTAGACAGATGGGCTTAAAGTTGACTGCCAACTCCATGTATGGCTGTCTCGGTTTCACACATTCTAGGTTCTACGCGAAACCGTTGGCCGCTCTAGTCACCATGAAGGGCAGAGAAATCCTTTTGGATACAAAAGAAATAGTACAAAAATCCAACTATGACGTCGTTTACGGAGACACGGACAGTTTGATGATCAACACCAACTGCCTGGAATACGATAACGTTTTCAAAATCGGAGTCGATATCAAAAAAGAAATCAACAAAAAGTATAAGCAGATCGAACTAGACATCGATGGAGTGTTCCGATATCTGCTGCTTCTCAAAAAGAAAAAATACGCAGCTGTGCTTATAAGTAAAAACAAAAATGGCGAATTCTCATTCACGCAAGAACACAAGGGTTTGGATATCGTCCGTCGTGATTGGTCACAACTTGCCGCCGAAGCTGGAAAATTCATACTGAGCCAGATTCTTTCGGAACAGTCGGCCGATGAAAGATTAGAAAGCATCCAGGCACATCTGAACAAACTGAAGGAAGATTTGATGAACGGGAAAATGCCGTTGTCGATGTTGACAATCACAAAACAGCTCACTAAAAATCCAAATGAATATGCAGATAAGCAATCACAACCGCACGTTCAAGTCGCTTTGAGAATGAACATCAAAAATAGCCGAAGATTTAAAAAGGGAGACATCGTTCCGTATGTCATATGCGAAGATGGGACAGCAAATTCCGCCACGCAACGCGCTTATCATATCGAGGAACTGAAAAATTCTGAACATTTGAAAGTGGACTTCAAATACTACCTCGCTCACCAACTCCACCCTGTGATATCCAGGATATGCGACCCTATAGAAGGTATGGACCAATCTCGAGTCGCAGATTGCCTAGGCTTAGACCCCTCAGGGTACAGACAGATCAAACGAGAAACCGCTAACACTGAAACATACGAGGTCGAAAATGAGCTGGAGAAATACAGGCAATGCAAGGAATTCACATTCGTTTGTGTCAACGAAAACTGTAAAACGGAGAATAGGATACGCGAGACCAGCATAAAGCTGGATAAGGAGGCTACCACGTTTTTGGAAAGATGCCAAAACGAAAAATGTTCTGTAAGACCTGTGGATTACATAGCGTCCGTGCAGAACCAACTAAGTTTACAGATTCGTCAGTACCATGCGTTGTATTACGCAGGATGGGTGTCTTGTGAGGATCCTGCTTGCGGACATCGCACCACGAGATTACCGCAGACATTTGCAGGCGGGTACCCATTGTGCAGGCTTTGCGAGAAGGGAGTCATGTTCAGAGAATACACTGAGAAAGATCTGTACCTGCAAATCAACTTCTTTATGTTCTTGTTTGATCTCAGCAAGAGCAGTAACTCAAGTAAGTATAAAATATGATTTGATTGTAAATGCTTTACCACTTGCTAAAGACTACTAATAAAAACATCCGCAAGTATTGACTAGAATAATCTTAGGTAGAGGATGGTAGAGTGTAAAGTGATGGGCAAGCTTTCTCCATATGTAGCGTCTCGTTCATTCATCAGTGCGTATATAAAGCGACTCCACTATATAAATAATGTGAATTCATTCATCCTATTTTATTTTTTACTCAATTTCACCTATTTGTATTTTTCTATTACAGAACTTCGTTTTTCGACGGAAATAACATCAGCGTTCCAAGTACTGAAGGAAATGGTCGAAGACGCCTTAGCACATTCTGCATACTCCATCATCAACCTTTCGAACCTGTTTAGGTTCTTCTCAGTAGACCCTAGAGCCGGGAAAGTGAAAAATGAACCGATAGAGATAGATATTCTTCCTGAGACAGAACAAATAGACGCATTACTAGAAATGGGTGTTTATTAGTTTTTATAGGTAATTTTAATTAAAAAAATCGTGTCCTCGATATTCTCTCTAAATGTATCTATCTAGATGTATTCTGTAAATAAAACTTTTAAAATAAAAATCGATAAGTATAAATGATAGTTTATTTCACAAAAAAACTTGCGTGTACAATTAAATGATTAAACCTAAAATAGTAATTATGTAGTTATCTTAAAATGCATTCTCTCTCTGTTTCCACATCAAGTAGATACCTACTCAATTGCATCGATTATACAAATAACAGTACTTTACCGCTTTATAACCTACAACCAATTTTTGAAGTGAAAACTTCTTTAGCGGCGCTGGGTGGGTAAAAACTTTCAAACTCGCGTCAGGGTCACGTGACGTCGAAAAAGCGTAAGATCTTATTTAATTTTTATACATTGCTCGTAAAACAAGAGACGACAAAAGAACACACTTGCGGTCACGCGACGTATGACTCAAACAATTAAATAGTGTTGTGGCGACATGACGTGACGATGACGTGGCGACATGACGTGACGTGACGATGACGACGAAGCCAACGAAGACACAGACACATTCGCGCTTGCGCGATGACGTGACGATGACGTGGCGACATGACGTGACGTGACGATGACGACGAAGCCAACGAAGACACAGACACATTCGCGCTTGCGCGAATGTGACACAACGACATGACACAATCACAATGACACAGTCTTCGTTGTCTTCGTCGTTGTGTCACATTCGCGCTTGCGCGAATGTGACACAATGACATGACACAATCACGACTGTGGTTATATTTTTGAAGTGAAAACTTAAAAGTGAAAACACAACGTTAATATTGAAGTTTTCACTTCTGCCGGCACTCCCGGAGTGCTAGCTTTTTTTTCTTTTATAATAATTTGTGTCAATGTTACAAGGCATTTTGTTAAAATATTAACTAACTTTTGATTTTACGTACATACCGCACATTTGAAATCGTTTACTAGTCTAAATATAATATTAAGGAGCATAAACAGTAGGTACCTATTGTATTACTGACATAATCGTAACCTTAAATCTTTACCATATATTAACATTCAAGAACCGACGGATGTTGTCTTTCACTTCTTTAAAACCTACCTCTTCCGCGACCTCTTGGTCCATTGAAATTACCCCGCCCCCTATTATTGCCCCCGTTGAAATTACCCCTGAAATTATTCCCACTGTTAAAGTTACCAAACTGGTTCTGATTCTTGTTATCCTGTCGACCGTTCATAAAGTTACCTCTAGGTTGGAACTGGTTCGGACCCTGAGGCGGAATCAAGGGACCACCCTGATTGAAATCATTGAATCCTTGATTCATAGGCCCTCTGTTATCTGGCATCATCTGCCTAGGGTTGTTCCACGGTTTATTGTAAGATTGGTTCTGGTTTTGATTGTAATGCTGATTCTGACCAAATGTTTTGTTCGAATTGAAATTGTTATTCTGGTTATAAGGTTCGTTCTGATTGTAAGAATTACCTTGGTAGGGTTCATTCTGATCGAAAAGTTGAGGCGGTTGATTATAATTATCACCCTGGTTGTAAGAATCACTTTGATTATAGGAATCGCCTTGATTATAAGAATCACCTTGATTATAAGAATCACCTTGATTATAACTATCGCCCTGGTTGTAATTATCACCTTCATTGTAAGGTGGGGGTTGGTTATAGTTCGAATCTTGATTGAAAGGTTCGTTATTGAAATTATTGTTAGAAGCTTGCATAGGCTCATCCTGTTGATTCAAATGATCTATAGGAGAGTGCTGCATCGGTTCATCTAGAACTACAGACGCGGGGGTGGCGGAGGCTGCGACCGGCGCTTGGGGCAAGAATTGGGTGCTTAGCGGTTTGACCAACGACTCTATCGCGGACGGTAAATCTCCAAAAGAACGCGGCTGAGTGGCGTTTACCACGTTAGAAGAGAACGTACTTATAGTCGAAGCGACGGATACCGGCGCTCTGGATTGGATCGACGCCTGAACCAGTGCTAGTAGATCCGACGCAGATGATAAATTCTTGGATATATCGACCACAGCAGCTATTGCAGGTGGTGGAGTAACTTCTTTTTCTTTCAATTCTTCTAGTGATTTTTTCACTATTTCGATTTCTTTCCGCATTTGATCTTCCTTGACCTTCTGCTGCGCTGACTCGATAACCTGAAAGGAAATTCAAAAAAAAGAATTTCAAGGGTGCGAAATGTATGCGGCCGTCTACTATAATGTTCAAAAGTAGTTTGGATGAATTACCTCTTCAACTGTATAATCATCATCATCGCTTTCGACCACCACCGGCGGAGGTTCCTTGACGGGCGTCGGCTCGCGCACAGTCTCGACGACAGGCGGCGGTGGGTTGGACGAAGCCGTTGAAGTAGTAGCAGCCGCACTGACGTATTGCCTTAGTCTCTCCACTCGTTGCGGCTCGCGAGCTTCTAGCTTCTTGAGGTATGCGATGAGGCTGTGTTGTTCCTCCGCCGAGAGCTCGTTGAAGTTCTTGAGCAAGGTTTCCAAGTCGGAGTCTGAGAGGCCGTCCATCGCGTCCGGTACTTCCTCCTTCGTCGCTTCCCTATTAAAACAAACGTCATTGTATAACAAGCTTTTATGCAACTGTGTTGCGTACGTGAAAAAGGTATTGTACGTAATGTTTGCGAGAAAATACTTGGAAACAGAACAGCAACTCACTTTTTATCATTTTCATCGTACGCGGATTGCAGCATCTGTAAAGCGGTCGCGGTGCCGCACAACTTAGGCTCTCCTTTCGGCTTGTCGACCTGTTTCAACACCTTCTTAGCTTCGGCCTCCCGTTTCTTGGCCTCCGCCATGCCGACCACCGCGTCGACGAGTTGCGCCAGCTCGGCGCTGGTGACGTCGGTCTTGCCTTGAGCGATGAGCGCGGCGGCCATTTGCTGCGCGATCTGAGCGCGGTCCACTTCACCCACGCCCGACACTTTCATCTGTTCCGTCTTACTTGACTTGATTTTCTAGAACAGAATAAGAATATTAAGAGACGTTCAATGAGTCGGCGTGAAAAGTGAATGTTCGTAGATCAACACTGGTGCATAGAGAAGAAACTAAGGAAGATCTTCAGCTCGCGTGTGCGTATACGTAATCTGCGCTGTTTACTTTTTAATTAAGTGTGTTAGTGCGGCGACGTCAGACTATCTCCGTTTAAAAGTATGCCTCATGTATTAGTGTGACAGGGGGTACTTTGGCGGCGTGTATTAGTGTGACAATGTGTATGACAGCGGGTACTTTAGCGGTGTGTGTTAGTGTGAGGGTGCGCGTACCTGTGAGGTATGTGTTAGTGTGCTTGGTACCTTGGCGGCTTGTAGCTTGGTGCGCTTGTCGGCCTCGTGCAGCGTGGCGGCGGCGCGCACGACGGCGGCGCGCAGCGCGGGCGCGGCGGCGGGCGGCACGAGCCCGGCCTGCGCGGCGCCCTTCAGCTTCTCCTTCGCCGTCTCGATCATCACCACGGCCGACTCGCGCACCAGCAACTCCTCCGACGAGTTCGCCTGCTCCTAAAACCAACGCATCACGTCTATACTACTGCGAATAATAAATAAATAATGCTGGACAATCCACACAACATCATCTAGCCCCAAGCTAAGCAGAGCTTGTGTTATGGGTACTAGAAGACTGATATACTTGTTCTAGAAGAGATCGGAATCCTCCTCCTTGCGTCGTAATCATCACTGCTGAGAGTCGTGACCCTCTCCTTAGATCACTTTTTCGATGTTTCGCCGTCGCGATCAGAGAGGTAAGAATAGAACAGTGCAAATAATAATAAATACAATTATTATTTAATAGCATTTAGTTCAAATCAACTACTATATTATAAAAGCCGCAAGAATCATTCGGTCTTGAGCATGTGTCTACCACATAGCACACGGACATTTGAAAAATTACTGCTGTATCAAGCAATACTTGTACCTCAAATGCCAACTTCGAACCTCTGATTGTAATGTTAATAATCGACTAACCTTCTCCATAGTCAACGCCTCCGTCAATAAATCCACTATTTTCGGTCCGAGACTGCCGAGATAATCTTCCAAAGCCACCAGCATCCTCAAGGTGGCGACGACGTTCTCCACGGGCCCCATCTCGAGCGGGTCGGGGCGCGTCAGGTGCGCGTCGCGGCGCCGCGAGCCGCGCGACACTACGCTGCCCGACACCGAGCGAACGTCCACGACCGAGCAAACAGAGTCGATGTCATTGTCGCTGTTCCAAGGA
This sequence comes from Ecliptopera silaceata, assembly GCA_932527185.1. NCBI lineage: Eukaryota > Metazoa > Arthropoda > Insecta > Lepidoptera > Geometridae > Ecliptopera > Ecliptopera silaceata. Next base: position 3,558,543 of record OW052193.1, on the reverse strand, counting down.
GATAGACCGCTGTCGTCACTGGAATGGGTTTACTTGAAATTAAATCGTTTGTATAGCAAAAATGGTCATACAGGTGATAGTGTTCTAGTTGTTAAGTATCACATACTTCGCAAATTAAGTAGGCGTACAAAAATACACAATAAAATGGTCATTTAGTCACATTGAGATGAATATAAATATTTGTTCTGATCTGGGTGTTTCTATGTATTTTATGTAGGTATGTATTTACCAAAAAAAATTTTGTCTAGCAGCAATCTAGCTCCAAACTAAGACGATATCGACGTCCCAAACTAAGCAAAGCTTGTACTATTACAAGCTTTGTTTAGTTTGGCACTAGTGCGCGATGTGTGAAATGTCCGTGAATATTTATTTATAAAGAGTTGACTAACGGTTTGAACTCCTCGTCGGAGACCAGCACGGTTTGCAAGGATGGCGGCGGATCGTGCGTGACGGGGCTGCGGTTGCGGAGCGGCAGCGATGCGTTTCTGCGGGACAACGGGCTGCGACTGCGTTCCATTGACTCTAGAACTATGTTGGTGCGAGCTGGACTGCGCCTGTTGACATCATTTTAAAATAATCAAGATGATACAACTGAAATGGTAAAGGATTCAATTCCATTTTAAAAGATCTTTATTTGTTAAATAACTTATTTTAGTTGTAGTATACCTAAGTATAGTATAAGTTTTATCCTAGAATATAGTATAATGTAACAACAATACAAAAATGAACTATTCATCAAGCTAGTGCGCTTTTAAAAATAATGGTAAAGGATTAAAAACATTTTTTTTTATAGTTATACATTAAATGCTCGATAAAATTGAGTAATCTTCCTTGATTAAAAATAGAAAGTGTGACAGTGGATGTGTTTAAACAAAGGTTTTATGACACAGTACAAATAGTTGGTATTACCTAGATAGAGGACTTCGGGATCGTCCGGATACAGGCGGCGAGCGACGTCGCGGCGGCGAGTCACGCGATTCCGGAATCGGACGGAAATGTGGAGACCTGCACAACAATGACGTTTTTGATCCTTTTTGTTAAAAAACAGTGTTTCTTTTTAAAAAAAGATTATCGATGTTCACTTAAAAATAGTGTCAACTTATCCATACAAGACTCTTGCTAAATTAGTCTGCTGTGACCAAAATAAACTAGCATTCTAACTCATCTAGTATGGAATGTGCGCTCTTAGCTATTTCATACCTAAGCTATAAGTACAGAAGAGCCTAAGAATAAAATTAAAATGCTCAAGTTACCTGCGACTGATCCTATAGTCCGGTACAAGTGACCGATCATTGGAGCGGCGTCGCTCAGACGAGCGCATTCGTTCTGGCGACCGTTCGCGCCCTCGGTCCAACTCCCGACGACCATCCCTCGCGTCCCTCCTGTCCCGAACATCCCTTCCGTCCCTCCCATCCCTTCCGTCCCGCACGTCCCTCGGCTCGCGCGAATGCCTCGCCGGCGATGGACGACGCTGGTTTGGCGGGGACCTGCCCGATTCAATTGTAATATTTAATGCCCAGCCACAGCTTTGAGTTTGAAATGATATAAGAAAAATTTATTTCATTCGGGGTTTTACCACATATTCGATTTACTTCATTCACAGAAATACATAATGATAATGATAATTTGAACTTACCTTCTAACATCTCTCTTAAGGTCTGGATACTTTTTATGGTCGGGTGTTCGACGCCTGCGATCCTGTATAATACGCTCCTTCTCCGAAGCGTCCTTTTTGTTCATATCCGGCGGAGATATGTTCATCTTACGATATATCTCGACGACAGACACTCGTAACTCTTCATCGTGTAACTCCTTCATGCGTTTCGTCCAGAATACAATCCATTCGGGTTTAAAGTCGTGCTTTGATGGGTCTTTGCCCTCTGTAATAATTAACATGTATTTATAAATATAATTTTAAACAAACAGAGCCTTTATAAAAGCTTCAAAATAGAGTTAAAGTAATAGTGAACTGAACAGCCAAGAGAATGTATTGAGCAATTGTAAAATGGCATAGGAAACAGAAACGCTCGTTTTTTTCAAACTTGATCAAAGTTGGTCTATCTAAATAACTTTTTTGGTATAACAAAACCTATGTATACAGACGAGACCATAAAAAATCGTTCAGTAAACCTTTGAGGCTAAGAAGATTTTGCGGGATTTATTTAACTTACCACTTTGGATCTCCTTGTACCGCCGGTTCCAGAATTTCTTCCATTCTTCGGGATATAGTGGATGTTTCTCCGGATTCTTCTCATGGTAGGCGAGCATCTTCTTAGCTGCTTCTTCGGCAGCTTGCTGTTTCTCGCTGGATAACTTCACTTTGTACTCGTAGTTTGGTGGTCTTGCCGGCTGAAGAACAAGGAATTTTTAATGGTACAGTACAAAGTATTTGCGTAATTATATTTTTTTTTATTTTGCATTCTTATGATGGCCACTAATAAATGTTTAAAAACAGATATGAATATTCAATGTATGCAAATCGAAAACTAAAAGGCCTGAAACACCTTTGTGATCGCAATGAAGATGCAATGTCAGTCGACTATTAAAAACGATTCAATTGTAATTAAAACATTTTTCGGTACCCTAGTATATTTACCTTCTCTTCAGAGTTTTTGGCGTTGGCATTCTTAGCATTGGTATTTTTAAGCGCGTAACGCGTCTTGAACTCCTGCGGCTGATCACTGCGCTTCGGCTGGTACGGCTCCCAACGAGGCTTGTGACCTTCAGCTCTGGAAAACCACGGTTTATTTAAAACGGTATAAAAAAAAGATTATAGCATTAAGATTTTTAAGAGAAGAGTGAATATCTTCTAGGCAAGTAAGGTACATCGTAGACCGCATCGTCACTTAACATCAAGTGAGATCGCGGTCAAACGCTTGCATATATTTTGTAAAAAAAAAAATATTTTTTTGCTGCATTAAATTAATAAATGCCATCCTGTTAGTATTATGCCCGTAATGCCATTTAGCCCGCAGTTTTTGAGTATCCCTCCCATTCAGGATGCTGTATGAAAAAAAAAGAGTGCATTTAAAAAAAAATACCTTGATTTCTGTTCGCCTTTGGAGTTGCGCTTCGACTCATCATCACTAATATCCGAGAGATCCATAGACAAGCGACGCTCATTGCGATAACAACGCTGAAATAAAACATTACAATAATTTATATAATGAATTGAAAAACCAGAAGTGAAATCGGATTTTATCTATTTTGATATCTTTTTAATACAATCATCTAGAGGCATTTTTTTTGTTAAGACATGCTAGCATAATAATCTGCACGAAGATAATATATATTTTTGCTATTGAATAAGATCTAAAATATAATAAATTAATGCTATATCTCACAGTGCTCTGAGTTTTAATATATTTTGGTGCAGCGACACGGGGCGGCGATGGATCCTTTTTATTCCTGACAACAAAAATATATTTATTTTAGAAACATAAAAAAATTTACCATTACATGGTTTTACAAACATTATTAGCCCTATTTCAGTATATATGAATTAAACTCACTTTATAACAGCTTTCGGTAGTTTGCTTGCGTCCAGTTTCGCGTTATTCAAAACTGGAAAAAAAACAGAGGATTTTTTTTAATAAGAACATGGTACAGCGTCCATCACTCTGAAACATAAGTGTAAAGTCTCAAGTGGTTGTAATTGCACAGGACATTTAAAGATAGAGCTTCGGATAAAAATACAAACGTTTATTAGACAAAAAAATACAAATCTGATTTAGATTGCGTCTTCAAGCCTAAGTTAAGTTTGACTAGACACTAGGTTCTCAAAGACATTAAAAACAGTAATGCAGCAAACATTGCTTGGCGGCAGAAACAGTACCAAATAGTACCACATAAGAGCTCTACTAGTACTCAAAGTGTTTGGTTTCTTACGAGGCGAATGAAGGCTTTCAATCAAATCCACGTCCACCACTTCTTCGAAGGTGACGCCATCAGACTCCGAGAGATGTTTACCCTTGTAGATCCATTGCATTAGTTTGTCCCTGAAACAAATCACTAACTTTGACCAGTCTATTTTAGTGTATATTTATTACGATCTGCGGAATGTAGCTGGCAAACATTGGATGAGAAGAGCCGAAGACCGGGCTCAGTGGCGCGTCTTAGGAGAGACCTACGTCCACCAGTGGACTGATATAGGTTGATGATGATGTATGTTTATCAAAGGTCATCATATCTTTTTGTTCGCCTCTATCAGGGTTTCAGTAAATATATTTCATTAGTTATTACAATTCTTACAATTAAAAAAGTCTATTATACAAATGTGAAAAACTACAATTTACAATTTACTGGCTCCTGTAACACAGTTTTTATAACTAGCACAGGAGCCTATGGATTCATATTATTCTGTTACAAAATGATTTTGTCAATAAAACAATTTATTTTTTTACTATTTTTTACAATGCCGCCAACTGGAAAACACGAAAGAGCGACAAACTAAGGGACCTCCGGAGAAATAAAGTAAATTTGACTTGCCAGGTGAATGATAGAGAATAAAGTTGTAGGTCTGCACTCACTTCTCTCTCTCGTAAACCTCCTTGTCGATGTGAAGAGGTCGCAATCTGCCGTACTTGTCTTCGATGCGCTGAGCGAGCCGGTTTAGCACGATGCTAATGCCGTCGCGGTGGTACGGCTTTGCCATCATCGGCTTCAGGCGCATCGCCGCTTTCGGGAAGTGACGATTCTGAAATATAAACATATTTTAACAAAAATTTAAATTAAAAAAAAATATACTTATATTCTTAATTTTTTTTTGTTTTCTCTAATTTAGTAATTTTTGTAATTTTAGTAATTTGAAAACATTTCCCATTTATATTATAACTAAGTATGTATAACTTCTTCACTGTGTTCATCACTCTAAGTCGACCATCTGCAGTCCACACGATATAGTCGATGAAGTGTTAATACTAACTAAGTACTGAAAAAAACTTGGATCAGAGACTTATTTAAAAATTATCTTCCTGAAACACTCACGATGTAGTTATAGCGATGCCAGAAACAGGTCATGTGGTTGATGATGGTGCGCGGATGGCCCTGCTTGGTGCACAAAGTGCAGATGTATGCGGGCTCGTAATGCTCTTGTTCAGGGGGGTGCTCCACTAGATATTCTACCCCGATCATTGGCGCTCTGTACAAATATTACAAAGGTTTATTTCGATCATTGTTAATTAATATGTCGTCTATTTACAAAGAATGTAGATTAGTTGATTATTTAGATTTTTGTACAAAAATATATTATAAATAAATAGTTTTGGAACTCTGAAAATAGTGCTTAACTCCTGATGCTGACTGTACATAGTTCCAAGAGGTATAGTGACTCTAATTTCATTGAAGTGATTACTGCGATATCTTGCCAAGTTTATAAATCTTTTTAAGAGTCTACATGAAATTTTTGACTTACTTGATAGCATCAATAGAGTACTGGATATGACAGGTGACATCGCGACATTTCGCGTAACTGCTGTCCAACTCATCAACGTTTGCGTTATGAAGATTAACTTCTTCCTTCATCTTCTTGAGAACAGTCGGCGCTACGGAATTGATTCAGTTAAAAAATAAAATCTCATATAGCTATACCAAATATAAGTTTTTCTTGTATTATTTTTTATTTAAAGTTGCTATGTAACCTATATGTATTATATCTGCAATGAAAATCTGATAAAATCGGCGATTCTTGCACTGTCAAAATGTTTAGATAAAATTACTAATTTAGCTGAGGCGTGTGATTTAAATATCTGCCTTGGCGAGTTTCTAAGATTACTTGGAATATATTCCGTAACCTGGATCAATACATTTCAAGTAACATTCGGACCTTGTGTTTGTAAGTTACATACCAACGGGTTTCTCCTTTCCTGGCACTTCTATCCCCTTCTGGCTCTGGTTGAAAGGGTGATCATCGAAGATGCTAACAGGCCAAGTGGCACGCAGACTCAACTTGCTCTTATGCTTTCTCCCCGATATGTGACCCTACAATATAACACCTTTATTAGGAGATAACCGACAGGCGTCACGGCTCAGTTGGTAGCAACTCTGCCTTCCATGCTGTGGGTCGTAGGTTCGAGTTCCCACACAGAGCAAATGTTTTTGTGATGAACATAAATATTTATTCTGTCTGGGTGTTTCTATGTAGTATTCTATGTATGTATTTACAAAAATAAGTAATCTACCACAGTACAAGCTCTGCTTAGTTTGGGACTAGAGAGTGTGATGTGTGAATTGTTCGTGAATATTTATTTATTTTAACTTTTAGCAGTACTTTCATGTTTAAATCTTACCTGAAGAGTGAGTTCACCGCTACAGACGGCGGCACACGGGTAGCACAGATAGATCCACTTCCCCGATATGTCGCGCCCGCGTCGCTCCACCATCGGCCGCGTCTCACCATTCTCAAGCCGGATCTTCAAACTCGCAAGATGATCTTGAAACTCTTGCTCCGCCTGTCAACGTACAACTTATTACTATTCGTTCAGTACAATTCTACTCGCTCATAAAATATGATTGCCTGGTACTTACACCTAAAAATAACACTATTACGGGATAGTTCAATAAAATAGACAAGGTTGTTACAATAATTTTATTTATTTAACGTCAAATATTCGCTTTCTGAACTGTACTCACCAAATGGCATAACGTATTATGTATTTATATTTTACACACAAATGTGAGAAGCACTTGTGTGTAAAGTTATAATAAGAAGCCTAACAGAAACACTTCACGAAAATTAACGTTATTTGTTCCAAAATATTTTTTTCGTTACATATTATTTTCTCTCAAATGTCTTTGTCCTCGCCTCAGGCGGTCAGATTAGGTTTAGCTGCATATTCTATTTCATTCAAAAGTGTATAAATAAAATAGTAATGCCTTCATAATCATAATCAACCACTACACCATTATGTTATACATTTTAGCAAAAAAATGTATGACCATTATGACACAACAATATATAGCTCACGTGCTCGAGGCTCGATGTCAATGGAGTTGCAACTAGCTTTTCGTAAGCTATATTACCGTAAATAATTTAAGTATTTTATGTTTATACTCAGCATTTTATCAACAATTGTTGATATTTTCTGTATAGATATCGCCAAAAGTAATATTGTCAACTATTCAATTTAAATAAAAAAATAACGCAAAAATACAAAAATATACAAAACCGACACGCACAAGCTGGCTGATTGTCATTGGCTGTTGCTGATTTGTGTGATGTTTCATAGCTGGTTGTAAAGCCGAAAAATAGATTTCTTCATTCATTTGTTACCGTTGTTTAATGTCTGCTTATCCTAAACATATATGATGCGTTTTCATTTACAGTTACTTTGTTGTTTTTATTCTATAGATGATTATTTAAATTTCAAAAATAATTAAGTATATTTTGTTTATTGTTATTTAATAAAAAAGAGTTGTGTAATATTATTTTTTATTGTAAATTGTACTTAATTCTACCTACCTATGAGAGATTAGTTGGATTAAAGTATTCAGATAAATGAATAATGTATGTACCCTTTAGGTACTCTAATCAAGCAAATAAATGCTTCATTTCATTTGAATCAGCGATTTTAGTAGCTTGGTTAACTTTTAACTTCACAAACAGGTTGAATCTACTGAACTGGTTTCATCTGTCGATTCATCCAGTACAGAACACACGTACTTGCTATAATTATCATACCCATTTCGGGATACGCAAAACACTTATCTACTCAGAGTTCTTCTAAGCCTTACTAATAGTAAAAGCCTTTTAAAAAATAACCACAACTAAGAATTCACCATTTCAGACAAATGAAGAACAGAATTAGACACGGAATTTTTATGCAGGAAATAAGCATGCATATTTTCAACTCAAACTAATAATAATTTTATCCTTTTATGTACATATATGAGTGTCGCCTAAGACCGGGATAAGTAGAAGGTTTTAGGGGAAATCTTTGCCCAGCAGTAGGACAGTATAGGTTAAGAAAAAAAATATTATATCTTGGATAAGAAGTGGGGGATGTTTTTTTTCTTATATGTTATACATATAGCTGCCAATGAAACTATGATTTATCTCAATATTAAATCATAATACTCTAATTTTGACTAAAAGTAAATTAGGGGTCATCCATAAACTACTTCATATGAATAACATGAGTTTTTGACCCTTCCTTTGACACATTCTTGTCACAGCTGGTCACATAATTTGTGAGATACCCCTATCTAGTTGACACATTTTTTTTAGTTTAAATTGAGTGTTGTTCTACATACTTACATATAAAATAATATGTTTTGAATAATATTGATTTCACAAATTTGGGACCTCTCCTCACTTCCTGGACTCCTTCCCTCACCGCACTCACATGAGAGGTAAATTATAGAGGTCCCCTACCAAAGTAACTTGGGTATTGTGAACTATGGTATTGGTTTAATAGAATGTCTTATTTCACAGAGAAAAATAACTACTAGTGTTTATTCCGACATTCAATCATAAAACTTCATTTCATTCATCATTCACAAAATTGCAAATCAAAACATCTGTATGGTAATATGTAAAAGTAAAAAAAATATCTCTTACCTAAAAATGTGATTATAAATAAACAAAGGAGAATATTTGCTTTACACAGATTAATATGGAAGATGGTTTGAAATTTTAAAGATATTTATTAAGCTATGAAATCAATAAAATATATCACAAATATTTATAGTTATGTAGTTTGCTTAATCTGAACACCCTATATTAATTAGAAATTAATGTATAATTTTTAAATTCAGAAAATTTCTCATTCTCTGTTGTATAACTTTAAAAAAAATTGGAAGTAATATTTACCTTAGTGCAATTAGATTCATCGCCTTCAGGCTTCTTGGGCATTTCTACCACTGAGTCTTGGTACCCCTCTGCCCCCGGAGGGCAGTCCGGAAGGTCCATTTTGAAGCACTACACTTGATAGTTTATGGTCATAAAACCGATCATAAACCTCTCACACTAATGCTGAACTGAAGGATGCACTTTTTTCTTTCTTCTGAATGTGACCAGGCTCCGACAACACTGTAATATAAACCATTGAATATCAAAATATGCTAAAGAATATATGAAGAAATTTATGTATTACAAATAAATTATAACTTACTTCCAGGATCCGGAGATGATATACTTACACGGGAAAATGTCGTCCTAAATGCACAAATCTATTGAAAAAGTCGTCCAAATATACATTGGAACACTTTTTATAGAGATCAGCATGTCAAAAATTTCATTTGAGTAAAGTGTTGTCAACATTTTGGCTTGAAAGTGTACTATTCTTTTCACTGAGTGTGACAGTAAAATTGTCCATACTACATTACTTCTACTTTAGCATATACTGTTTGAATTATTTGGATTTGAGCACTGTTTTTTCTATGCTTCTAACTTTTTTAGGTGACGTTTATGGAAAATTTTGATGTTAATAGAGGTTGGAGGGCCCTTATTGCACTAAAACATACACATTAGGAGTTTATGAGTTGCTTGATTTAGCCAGAATAACGGTACTTACTTGGAAATTTAGTCTATGTGATCCAGGCAAAAATATAAAACTATTCTGTAAAATTATTATTCTTAACTTATACTCCTTTCTATAGATACTTATTTATTATTTTTAAGAAATAGTAGTCATATTATGAAGCCTTCTTGAAGTAGGTCCTACCTAGGTCTATTCCAACTTATTTTATCAATTCGTTTATGTTAGTGCTAATAGGTTATATAGGTTTTTATTCATAAAAAAGTAGCATTACAATATTAAGTAATGGTGACTGAAGAAACCTATAAAACCTAAAAAATCTGTGTTATTTCTGTACACTTACCATAGGGTGAAACTGTTAGATAGCCGACCACCATGGGTTCACGACCACTTTTTCGTTTAACCATTACAAATAGTCAAATTGACGGATGCGCGCGTTTGTTTTGTTTTTGAACGAAACATCAGTCTATTCCTCCCCCCCCTGCGACACCGTTTTTTGGCCTATGACACGAGATGCCGCTCATTGAGCCTCGAAACTAGAGCGGTAGTGGATGTACCAAAATTTGTTGTGCAAAGTACAAAAAAAATAGTGAGCGGACACTTTTTCAAATGTAAGTAAAACTGGTTTTTATTGAGATTTACGCATCGATTTTTGGCTTGGGATGTAATGAAATACATGTATTTATCTCGAAAGCATTGCTTGATTGTAAAATGTGTGTTTTTAACTAAAATAATGGGTGTTCGCCAAACTAACCTACTAAAATTTCGGTTTTGTCGCTTCCCGACCGCATGGTCGGCAAATAACTGTTTTCGACCAATATTCTTTATAAGTTTTCTAATTTATACTGCATGGTGCCGCATGCTGTACTCAGCCATTTTGATCTATAGGATATGGTTTATTCACACGTTAGATTGCGACCACCAAAATGTGTGAATACAACTAAAATGCAGGCACTTTTCAATATTCATTATTAGGTGGTCGGGAATCGGTCACCTGACGACCATGTTTCATTATCACATACAAAAAACTTGAAAAAATCTCGTATTTGGTGGTCGTAAACTAACTAGTTTACGAACACCAGTTCGTAAACTAACTCGTTTACGAACGCATGTTAGTTTAACACTTTTCCAATGTTATGCAGCAAAAAATTATTGGTCGTGAGCTAATCATTTGTCGTCCATATTCTTTTTTCCTAATTATATAAAATAAAATTCTGGACGTGTATTACCTATTTCTCGTCCAGAGAAACTGGTCAGGAGTTGTAGGTTATGTTTTAATGCTAATAATTTTATAAGCCTTTAGGGTAATAAAGGTTGGTTTTGGTAATGTTATTGCTTTGCATGTTTTTTTACAGATGGCTCCTCATACTCAAAAGAAAGGAAAAGACAAGCGTAAATTGGTACCTACATAACTATATTAACAAGATCATAGTAACTTTTAATAAAAAAAAATTATTACTTCCATTATGTATGTAGGTACCTACGTAATTTCAAAAAATATGTTTTACAGGTGGGGGTAGCAAAAAAAAATTCAGGTAGACGTCTATTTGATTACGGAGAAGAAGATCTCAATAAAGCTATAGAAGAAATTAGAAATAAAAATATGGGTATAAGAGAAGCCTGTCGGGTATACGGCGTACCAAAAACGACCGTCCATGATCGACTCTCAGGGAAAGTTTCTGCCAATAAAAAACCTAAAGTAGGCCCAGACCCAGTTTTAGGTCATGAAGGTGAGGAAAAACTTAAAAACTGGGTACTGGATATGGCTAGATGTGGATTTCCTATATTTAAGAAAGATCTACTCGAGAGCGTATCTAAAATAATTCGAGATAGTGAAATCAAAAACCCTTTCAAGAATGGCATACCCGGAGACACCTGGTATTACGCGTTTTTAAGGCGTCACCCTGATGTGAGTGTTCGTGAACCAGAGGGTATTAATAATGCCAGAGCAGCAGTCACTGAGACTCGTATAAGATGTTGGTTTAATGACTTGAGGGAATATATAAAATCCATAGATGCGTTGGATATATTTGAAGACCCAGAAAGGATTTTTAACGGTGACGAGACAGGATTTTCTCTGTGACCAAAAAGCGGTAAAGTTTTGGGGCCTAAAGGTTATAAGAACCTCTATATTATTAAAAAGAATAATGAAAAAGAAAATATTACCGTATTAGTAGTATTTACGGCAAGTGGTAAGGTTTGTCCTCCTTTAGTGGTGTTTCCATATATAAGGCCACCTAAAGCTCTTGTCGATAGTATGCCAGAATCTTGGGTACTTGGAAGATCAGAGAGTGGCTGGATGAGAAGTGATGTGTTCTATGAATATGTCTGCAATAGTTTCAATACTTGGGTAACACAACAGGGCATCAAGAAACCTGTTATTCTCTTCATTGACGGACATAAGTCTCATATGACCTTATCGCTGAGCCAATTCTGTGAAGAAAATGGAATTATTTTGTATGCCCTACCAGCAAACACTACACACATCCTACAGCCAGCTGACGTAAGTGTTTTTAAGCCACTGAAGCAGGAGTGGAAGAAAACGATTAGGAATTGGCAGGCAGACAATATCAACCAAACCGTAACGAAAGTAAATTTTTGCAAAATATTAAAGGAAACGTTGACAATGGACCTGGAACATGCAATCATTAACGGATTCCGAAAATGTGGCTTATATCCTTTGAATGAAGATGCTGTGGATTACACGAAATGTGTTAAAGACACTATACAGAAGGTTCGCAATTCTAACAAAAACAAAAAGGAGCCGACTGCGAAGGACTGCGACACTGCAACTAATGTAATAACGTTCCTGCAAGAAAATTTATCGAAGCACAATATTGACACGAAAGTAATTTTTAATGAAATAGATAAAGCTAAAACGAAACTCATTCTTAATCGCCGTTCCAAATCTAAGACGCCGCGAAATTCCGCATCGTCCAACGTGAGCAACAGTATACTTGCAGACGAAATTGCTGTTGATACCGCGGTCACTCCAGAACATTTATGTTTCGAAGAGTCTCTCACCTTGCCACAAGTTTCTGATATCACTTCCTGTCAGAACATAGATATCTTGACTGCAGATCTAACAACCGATGCATCTCTGCAACAACTAATAGCTGGAGAAAATATTGAAAATATAAGTTTTCCTGAAGCTGGATCGTTTGTATCCCTAAACAATATCTCAATTGTGCCTTTTGAAGAAATCGAAATTTCTCAGCAATTAAATAGCCCGCTTAGTTATCCTTCTGAAACTGAAAATCATGGTCGTTCTTTCACAGTATCAGCCGATGTACATGAACAACCAAGCCCTGTGCTTCAAGAGATCACTCCGACATGTTCATTTGATGATGCTTTCTCGAAACACCTTCAATTTCCCGAACCCCCAGCACCAAAAGAAAAAAACAAAGGTCCTAAATTGCCGAGCGCTATTTCTTCAAGCTCATGGAGAAGGTATTACCAAAAAAAGGATGAAGAAAAAGAAAACCTGGCTAAAGAAAAGCATCGGAGACAACTGCTAAGAGCCGAGGTAAAAGAAAAAAAAGCTAAAGAGAAGGCAAGCAAACCTAGAAAGAAGATAGCAGTAAAGAACACCTCTAAAAAGTCAGCCTTACAATGTAGCCAATGCAACGAAGACCTAATAAGTGATGTAGAGGACGACTTGGAAAAAAATATCGGCTGTGACAAATGTGTACGTTGGTACCATTTGAGGTGTACAATTTTTAAAGATTTGGCTTACGTAGAAGCGGCGTCTAATGATTATACTTGTCAGTTGTGTGTTACCACAACTGACACCGTATAATCATTAATTACGAAATAAATATAAACATTTACTTTGCTGTTCTTATTTTTGACCTTAAGATCATTAGGGTAAAGCTCTTTTTTCAATGGCATTTATGTGGACGCCAACTGACAAAAATGTCAGTCGTAAACTGGCTGCAAGTGGTCGGAAACTGAGAAAATAGCACTTTTTGAAAAATATATAATTATTTAATACTAATAATCATAAAATATATTAAAACTTGCGATAATTAGATTATTTGATGTTTTTTCTATCTCCTCCAAATATTGTTTTAATTAAAACAACAAAATTTTAAGGAATAATGTTACTTCAAAGATTACAAGTCCACTAACTGGTCGTGAACTGGCCAGACCACCCTAGTATATAAACATATAGGTAATAGCAACTGATGCTCCATTAATTCACTAAAATATTTTATTTTTGTCATTTTTGGTACTAACATAATGTTTCTAATGTTCAAAGGAATATTATAAATAAAAAATATTCTCACCAGGTGTATACTTAAAACTTAAGTCATCATAAAACTACAATAGAGATGAAGAAGATTGAGTAGTACCAGTTCTGTACATATTTCTGCTATGCTATTGCATGATAGCAATCCTAAATTCTATTTTACCTACAATACATTTACGTACTGAGAAGACGATTTGTACGAACCAAGTTAATATCCGTAGTTTGTAGTAAAATTTATGTACAGAAAGTAAATGAAAATTTACTGACCTGTTATAATGTTGAATCAAGAGACGATCTTACACCGACAGTAATAAACACAACACCACAAAAGTAATAGGTAATGCGCGGATTAAACACATAAAGATTGTTTAAAATCTTTTATGCGAAAGGGTAACACAATATTAATTAGAGACAAGGATGACGTGACGACGACGAATAAAATCGATCCACCATTTTGTTTTTTTAATGTAATGTTGGGCACGTAGTGTTGCCATTACTGACATCGTATTTACCCTGTCTCAAAGAAAAATACTCTAAAGAGGCTTAGGGACTGGTAACACTTTCGATTCCTTTTTCAAAAAACTCATACAAAAAGGGAATGTAAAGGATCCTCGGCCGTAAAAACTTTGTTTCTCCTTTCTCCTTTGGTGTCGTCCGTTGTACTACGTACTATTAAGGAATTACTTAAAACCATAAAACCAACAGGAGAGACAAGGCCCATTCTTTATAGACAAACAACCCAGTCCGTCAGACAGACACAGACAGAGGAACATTATTGGTACCGCAACGTCCGTAGTTACATTACTTAGTGCTACGTACGGTGCTCAAGGAACATAATAGGTATCCTAAACGGTGCAAGTAATCAAGCACGATGTAGGTACCTACGAAGCGATTGGGAAGTATCTATATAACCGATTTAAGTAGGTACTTACCTAAATGAGTTTTTAAAACTACCTGATGCAACAGACCTGTAACAATACACTGGGCACGTCCACTGAGGACGTGCCTTCAAACTCTTTAAGTGGTAGTAGGTACTTACTTCAGGGCCAGATTAGGTATAGAACAAACTAAGTACATAATATACTTAGTAGTAACTACAATACATGCTCGTAAATTCAACCGAAAGAAATTACTCGATCACTGAGAATAACGGGTACCCGAGGCGGGGCGGCGGCGGGCGGTCTTTAATACATATGTACATAAATAAAATACCAAGTGCGCCTAAAGCCGCACAAAACATTGCGAATAATTTTTGCAGGGGGCATTCACCGAAAGTTCGGGGTCTCGATGCTAATTAGCAAAGATTAGCCTCGAGACCGGAGCGTAGCCGGCGGGCTCGTGGTCAGCGAAGCACGGTCACGTCGCATCACAAACGCGACCACGATGCGAGGCGGTCGCGCGTTCGCGGTAGGGGCTCTAGTCCATCTCATTTGTAATTATTTCTTTATCTCATCTACTGCGGGCAGACAGTATGGAGTTCCCGTAGAAATAAAGGTGTGGGACACCGGCAGGACTCCGCTCGCTCACATGGTGGACGTCACTAATGGATTCGGTCTGAAAGTGCTAGCAGAACATAATTTTTTAAACGATAACAACATCGCTTTTTCTCCCTACGGATTGATGGGCATAATAGTGGCTCTGTACGAGGGTGTCGATGGAGAGTCTTCATACCAGATTCAGAGGGGAATGCAGCTGCCGTGGAATAGGAACGTTATGAGGATTGGCTTTAGGGATATACACCGAACCTTGAAAGTGAGTACATTGTTTTTATACTAGGCACCTACTTTTAATTTACATAAGTAGGTATAGCTGCTTACTAAATAACTTTTTGGCAAATTGTATCTAAATACTAGTAGGTATCAAAATAGTGAAAATAGGTGTAAATGTAATGTTTATATGTAGGTATTAGACGCTTTATGGTCTCGAAATAATTACAAACATCAGGTTTATTTTATACCATCAAATGATGCTGATGGCCCCCCTGAGGGCACGTCATAGGAACTGGTTACCATACCACATAGGTATAACCACCGCCTGTAGTGATAATTAAGGTGCATTAATTCACGCTACAACACTATTTTCCGCCTATTGTCGCCCAATTTGCAAACATAACTTGCAAAACAGAAGGTTTTAGGTCATAGGACATCAGTAAACACAGTGCGTCGTATAGGTACAAAATACTGACCTCAACTGTTTTTTTTTAGTTCAGCTTTTTTGCATGCTTTCTACAATAAAAACACTTACACGTAAGGTACAGTCTGCATCCGGAATTGATAACTTTCACTTGTTTTATATTACCTACCTTTATTAATAGTCTTATTTTAACTTTACACGTGTATAAATACTACGGCTTATGTACCTAGGTTCTACTTTTAACATGCAAAAGGGTTCACTAAGAACTTTAGGTAGGTACTCTCCGCAATGATCAGCTGTAGCTGTAGATAATATTCGTGCTAGGTATACCCGTGATATGTACAGCTTTCCTTTCCAGACTTATTTCGTTCCAGAGGAGGGATTCCTCGCCGGCCTTGCTTTAAACAACGAAAACGTTACATTCAACGATGGCTACAAAAAGATTTTGAGATTCTACGGTTTTGACTTGGAGAACGAGCGGTTACCAACTCTTCCTCCAACGAATAGTACAAATGATAATCAATCGAAAATGACAACAACTCCTAATGGTTCAGAAACCACTCCAATGACAGCAATGAGCACCGGTGGTATGACAGACTCGTCCACAGCTTCGACTAAGGAAGAGACTACCGTTAATCCAAACGCTGAAACTTTAGATGTTGACATACGAACGCCCTCAGAAGCTACCACTATAAGTCCATCCTCTGCTCCGAACGCTGAAAGCACTACTGTCATGACAACTGCACCTGCAATTGAAACGACAACTGTTCTCCCTACTGAATCCGTGACAACATCTGCACCTGTCGAAGCTACGACAGCGTCTTCACCTATGGAAACTACAACATCTTCACCTCTGGAAACTACCACAGCGTCTACATCTCTGGAAACTACCACTACATCTGTACCCCTGGAAACTACCACTATATTTGTACCTCCGGAAACCACAACAATTCTGATATCAACCGCATCTTCAAGCAATACTCCCGAAACTCCGGAACCAGACACTACCATTGCAATAATTATAGCTCCAAGTTCAGAAGCGGACGCAGAGTCTGTCGCTCAGCAGACTTCACAAGCAACCTCAGCATTGCCAGAGGAACCTACAGCTGATAATGAAGTAGTTTCATCAACTATCGCTATGGGATCCATGACCATTGACCCCATATTTGAGATGTCGACAGCAAGCATGAATGAGATGACCGAAAGTACAGTGACTGCCTCAGAAGGAACCACAGAGCAAGGATCCACGATCGACGCTATGACAACTGCAGACCCTACAATGGTCAGCGAGTCCTCTTTAGAAACACTCCAGCGAAGAAAAAAATCTATCGTAGATTTTATATTCACAAATCCACCATACGTCGATGATTATTTCTTTTACAGGTCGTATAATGTAGGACCAGAAATTCCAGGTCCAGGGTACGACGACCAAATGTTTCTAGCAAATGGATTAAAAAGTATACAGGTTAGTAAATTAATGTAGTGGTTGATTGAGTGGTATTGCATCTGGCTATTCCTTCTTTTATAGGGGTTGATTGACACCGGCTTACCTAAAATGTTTTGCACTTTGTAATAAAATAGCAACAGACGAAACTTCTATAAAAGCTACAGTTATTTATTAACTTAGTCATCATCATCATCATCATGCCGATCTGTGCTAAATATAATAGACTCTGAATCAATTTTTTCACTATCATCGCAAATCGACAATAGGTCTGTAATTGGGATTCGCTAGGGGCAAAAAGTGAAACTAATTTAATTTTGGTCAGGTGACATACATGCGCTACGATACGGTTTTGGAGCACGCGTTCCTTCCACACTTGGAGGCTTCTGCACTGCGTCTGCCACTAGACAGCGACAGGTACTACCTCCTAGTGGTACTCCCGAATCGAGGGGGTCCAGCTGAACTGGGCAGGTTGCTTGGCCGAATGGCGCGTGAGTCGGATCTGGCAGATGTCTACGCAGCGCTACGGCCAAGACGCGTTAAGGCAACTGTTCCGAGCTTTATAGTCAAAGGGCATATTACGCTTACCACTGACTTGCAAAAGGTAAATAAAGCAATGTATCATTTCTTTTATAGCTTCCATAGTATGTAGGTATACTGTATTAAGTGACATTTAGAAATGTATGTAAAAAATAACAAATGATCGATTTATCACATCTCTTACCAATGAGTAGGTAATATAACTAATGTCGAATAGAGACACCACCGGCCACCGACAGTTTTGCTATTATTAAGTTTTAATTGTTTTGATTAGGACCTTTGATAAACAAGGTGTGCGTATGCGCAGGTCATAACGCTGCGCAACCTCTATTCTTGAAACAATACACAGAGACGACTTCCTTGAATGGAACCTAAATTGAGATTTTAATCATTTCAACATTATGGCATGTCTAAAATTCACACGACTTCATAAATAGGTAGGTTTCCCTGGTGTTATACGATAATTTTAAAAGCACACCTTGTACTAATCGTTTTTCTTGACCTACATATATTATAAACAATGCTGTTATACTAAAACTAATTTATCACCAAAATAGGTCTAAACACACGTACGAATACTATCTAAATTCAGATGATCTTTGCTCCAATTAGATACGTTTATTGCATAAACTTTTATCGCGATCTGTTATGTAAATTAGATTTGACTAGAAACAGATCACCAAAAATACAACATCCTGTGCATATAAATACCTAGCAATTTAACTGTTGATCATTTAAACGGATGTCTATTTACCTCGGTACTTAGACCTAAAGCTTTGGGAAACGAAGATTTAAATACCTTGATATTTTCAAGGCATTAAATGAAGGTAACTAAACAATGCAAAGCCCAATGATCATTACCTTGGAGTCTGGTACAGACTTCCAGACTGGTCAGGAATCGAAATTATATCATCAACCATGAGAATACTACAGTATTTTATCATAGAAAATATGGATCAATTTGTAAAAAAATTTGGCTTGAAAGCAGAAAATAACATCTCTCTTCATTCATCATCTTCAGTTGGGCATCCGCGACGTCTTCGAGCCCCGACAGCGCGACTTCACGCTCATGACGCGTCAGAGCGGAGTCTACGTGCGCTCCATCGAGCAGGCCGTCTCCGTCGCCATTCGCAAGTACCGACCGGACGACCATAAGAAAAACAGTGAGTTGGTTAAACTATCCCACGGGCTCTCAATTACTTTTTTCTACTCTATTGCATATTCAGGTATTTTAATGAGGCGACGAAGCCTGGGTCCTACCTAGCTGGCCGCTCAGTCGTTACGGCGTGATCCAGTTAATTACCGAAACCGGCCGACCGGCAAACCCTACGATTTGTACGAGTACGAAGCATCGTGTGGTGCGTGGGCAGCAAGAGGGTCGTTACGGATCATGTCCTTTACCATGGAAAAACCTTGAGTGCTTCGACTCACCAATTATTTATACGAACCAACTGACCGAGTAATGAACTAGTTATTTATACACAAAAATTGCCTTGTTGGTGTTGTCAAATGTATGCGAGATAGTTTGACGCAACAACCGCGAGGCGCGCAGGCATTCTCGAATCATATAAAAGGTGGTAATTAGGTGCTAAGGCGGTCTTTACTGGCCTAGTTTTCCGGCGCAGGGACCGAGTTAATTGTTGCCAAAAGCCGAGCCGAGGTGGTAGGTAAGTGGCGAGAGTGGTTCTCCATTGTCTCGGCGCGGTGTTGCAACGCGGAGACACGCGCGTTTGCCTCCATTGATGCACGCTGCTCTCTACGCCATCGACGATTAGGGAAAATCGCTGCATCACATTACTGCGACCTGAATGCCTAATCGCAGCACCAAATGATGATTCGCGGATAGTCCTCCAACTCAATTATGTAAATGAGTTTAACTGAAATAATGCTGGAATTGTTAGATGATTGTTTCCTGTTGCTACAGTTTGGTTATTTCGATTTAGTGATTTTATGATAAGCGACTGATTTGAAAATATTACGAGGTTAAATTATATGAAGGCTCTCATTGCCCTCAGGATACGTACACAACCGCGAGCCTGTGACATTCCACGCGACATATCCGTTCTTGTACTTTGTGATGGACGCCAGCATACACGTCGCTCTGATGGCCGGAAAGATGGTGGACCCTCTCAATTCAAGAATATTATAGTATTTATGCAAACTACATACCTGAGTTTTATTTAATCAACGTTGCAAAATATTTGCCACAGATTATGTACCAGAAGTTTTCCTAATCATCCCTAAAAAATACTTACAGCTAGTCTAAGCTGCCTATATGTTGGAAATATTATTAAATAGAACATATTATTGTTATAAAATCTTGATTGACGCTAGATAGAAGTTATTGCGCAATTTCCTTACTTTAAAGCTGGAGGAGCTAATCTAGAAATCAAGCAATTGTTGCTTTGTGTACTAATATCACAAAATTTTAAGGATATGAAATGTGATCTAACCTATGATACTGCTTAACAGGGAACTAACAAATTTTAAATGAAAGAGATTATAGATTTTTTTGATGTTTATTCTATGTTGTCCTTACTTTGCCCTCTTGGACTTGATCTTTCTTAAGTAGAACTCCAATTCCTTGCCTTCAAGTACATAACCGTCAGCACGTCCGCACTGACCGGGTCGGCTTGATACACACGCTGAAACAAAAACATTGCTGTACTTCTGAACCAAAACACAGATATAGTTATACTTATAGCTGAAATCTCAGAGTAACTATGACAAGCAAAGATCATTTAGCCACTAGATTGTTCCCAAAACGGTACCAATCGTAATGCAGCTTCAAACTTTTTTTTACATCATTGAAGGAAACATTTAAATTAATATACTAGCGGCCGGTTTCTCTAACGATGATCAACGAAAAAGTAAAATAATTACTAATGTCAAACTCGGATCAATCGTGATTTGGGTTTCCAGAAACCGGCCATTGATGTTGAATACGACCCTCAATTAAGGATACCTCTCGCTCTAGCGGGAAATTCAAATTTTTTAGGGTTTTTTTTATTGCAGCAGAAATATTGGAGCCACCAACTACTACTCTCTACTCTATTTTATTACCTATGACTTTTTCACTATAATACAGTAATCCGAACATTCCAATAATCCAGCACCCTTCGGTTTTTAATAGTGCCGTATTAGTGAGATTACACTGTATTTACTTAATAAAATAGTATATAACAGCAATCTGATTCCCCATTCTACAGCATTACAAGTCTGGGACGTAAATGGCAGTAAGTGAATCCATGTATATTTATTATTTACATTAAATATCACAGTAACCAGTGTTACTTCATCAGTACGACATGCTATGTTGTTTTTTACGAAATTTATTCAGCAACTTGGCTGTGTCCCATTTATTTAATAGCTAAAACTTAAATTACATATTATATACAAGGTCAGCTTACCTTGGGGCTAGCTGATGTTGTGTGGATTGTCCAGCATTATTTATTTATTTTTATAGGAGTATAGAGGATGCAATAAATATAAGAAGCAGTTACCTAACAAACGGCCAGTATGGAATTGTTCCTCAAGTCCAGCTTCCACCTTAGACAGACGCTGTCTGGAGACATACTTCTTGGCTGTCTTCTTGCTTCGCTTCTTGTTTATGATGGCCTCTTCTGCCTCAGTCTGGAAGAGCATAAAATTACTGCTGTTTTAAAATGTACTCTTTGTAAAGCATGAATAACGCAAACTCAGGTGTAGCCAGATAATCAATGTGAGACATTCATATGACACGCATGTTTTTCATCATTTATCTAAAATACAGACTTGTTAATAATTGAAATTCATAATATCTTTCTGTCCTTTATATAATCACTAACTGCAATAATCTTTTCATTTCTCGATTATGTAGCCAAGAAAAAAGGTGCAATAAAAGACTTGACTGGAAAAACAATATCAATTAAATTTGATATTTAAAATAAATGGTTAAAATAGTCAGTTGTAATCATAACTTACCAGTTTAGCTCCCTTCTTCCTGCCAAGAGGCAGAAGGTAGTGGGATTCATACCACTGCCTGAAAGGTGTAGCATCAACTACCACAATAGCGTTCTTCACCAAAGTCTTAGTACGCACCAACTCATTGTTGGATGCATTGTAGACTACATCAATGATACGGCTTTTGCGAGTGGAACCTGAAATACGTCAATTATTTGAGTAAAATAGAAATAGCGACTTATAAATAAAGGCATTTACCACAACAGCAACATGATCGGTTGCTGTCTCCTAAACAGATGGATAAGTAAATAACAGTCACTTACATTCTGAGCCCCAGGAGAAGTTTCCAGTGTCAAGACGGAGCGCACGGAATTTGGTGTTCCCACCGCGAGATCTCACCAAGTGGATGCGCTGAGATCCGAGCTGAAGCAAAACAAATAGCGTAAATAACACGCCTGTGTGAGATCCCTATTTAGCATAGTGTCGTATAGGAAAAACTTGGACTTAGCGATGTTGTGATTGAGATGAGGTTATCTTATGTACTAACTTTAGTGTTAGCAGCCGGGCGGCCTAACTCGTACTTCCTCTTCTTGCGAATGGGAGCGCGCTTACCGCCCGTAGCCCTTCGCTTATGCCAGTGATCACGACTGATACCTGAATATCATAAAACACATGGAGTTTCACACAGAAATTTACTTCCCGACACAACTCAATAACTTGTTTGGTTAGCGAGCCGATATTAACGAAATACGGATATATCACTATTCGTTAGAAGATTCTATATAATATTGCGTGCAAGATTACTAGCACCATATTAACACAAGATAGATTTCAATGGATAAAATAAATTTTGAAGAAACTCTTGACTACTCACCCATCTTGGTTGGGTTCAAAAAGAAATGAACTGTCAATGTCAGCCAATAAACAACAATGATCAAACATTTGACATGACAATCAAGCACAGGAAGAACTTGCAACACAGCTAGCCTAAGCTTGAGTCAAACATATTTTAACAAATTGAATCGAACTGATTGACGTACATATTGTGTGTGGGGTACACAATGCGTGGGATATGAAGATGAATGGAAATAATAGAAGCCCGCGTCGTCATTTGTCTTTGTGTAGTAATTTCATTATACAGACAGGTTCGAAGACATCTCCTAGCTATACGTCCGAAACGGATAAACTGTTGGTTCTAACCTATATATTTGTAACATCTATGTACACAGTTATACAATAAATACATTCTTATTCTTATTCTTATACGTTGTCAACTATCAGTCAATCAGGCACTTCGTTTTGTCTGTGTATCTATCTCAGTCTGACTGAAATGGCGTCGAATTGATGGTAACATTGATTGACTTGACTGACAATACATGTCATATTGTTTGTTTGGGGGCTTGGGCTTTGCTTGCTTGGTTTCCCGTTTGGTTGGTTGTTGGTTCATCGGTTTTTCGTCATTTGTACTGTTGCCTTGTGTTGTGGTATTTTATTTATTTTACGTACGCTGATGCTAATTAACATTCTACTGTTTCACTTAGTTTGTTCGTAAAGTCATTTTTCCAAGAGAATGTCTACTGACTTTTACATACGTTACTATGTCGGACATAAAGGAAAGTTTGGACATGAATTCCTCGAGTTTGAGTTTCGCCCTGATGGCAAGCTTCGGTACGCTAACAACTCCAATTACAAAAACGACACAATGATTCGTAAAGAAGCGTATGTGCACCCTTGTGTTATGGAGGAACTAAAAAGAGTGATTGTTGACTCTGAAATTATGCACGAAGATGACCGGTTGTGGCCACAACCCGATCGCGTTGGAAGACAGGTTAGTTTCTTGTTTTGGTTTCTCTTCCGCGGTATATCGTATATAATCTAAAATTCTGAAAAATAAACAATAAAACCAAGACATTTTTACTTGAACCAAACTAGTTCAATGATTTATTAATGAAAAGTAAAAGCTCTTGACTGTTACTATTAATTACTAGAGCATTCTGTCAATTATATATAAATAAATAAGAAGACAAACAGCATTAAAAAATGTGATTTTATTTAAAATGTATTGTTACATTTACAGAATATGTTTTTCTGTTGCAGGAACTGGAAATAGTCATAGGTGAAGAGCATATCTCATTTACTACGTCGAAAACTGGCTCACTTGTGGATGTCAACCAGTCCCGGGATCCTGAAGGTCTTCGCGGATTCTATTATCTGGTTCAAGACTTGAAATGTCTAGTGTTTTCCCTCATTGGTCTCCATTTTAAAATTAAGCCTATATAAGTCACTAAAGTAACTGAAAATATAATTTTGATTATCATATTGTGGTGTTCTTGTTATTACTGATACCAATTTTGGCTCATATTAGGTGAATTATACAGATTAATGTACATTGATGTAATGTCAAGTTATAATCAGAAAGCCTTATTTCATTATGATATGTATGCTTTCAATTAAGAGTACCTATGGGTAGTAAACCAGTAGATACTTAATGGTTTAAAAAATGACAATGCAGCCACAAGAGGTGCTGTAGAGCTGGCAAAACACAAAACACCTTACGAATAAACGAATCTAGATATAGCATACAAAAAACTATCTACGGTTCAGGTACAATTAAAGACACATCATTTTTTTAGAGTACTAAAAATCATAGAGCACATCCTCAGTGAGGCTATGCATCAGGAAGGGGCTACAGCTGAATTATGGAGGGCCATCCTGCAGTTTGATACCATATGAACTAGGAATACTTAATCCAGAAACAACATAAATGTAGGTTGCCTGATGATAATACTTATTAGATAATAATTTTTCTAATAACTTTTATGCAAGCACATCCAAGATGATGTGTACAAAACCCCACAGACAGATACTAAATTACATTTATAAACAACAGATTAAAAATATGCCATTTTTGCAAAGTTACGTTCTACGTCCGAACACTATCTTTCTATTTATTTACGTTACGTTTTACGTAAGTTTAATTAATATATTATATTAAATTCTTATGAATTCGATAACTGAAACAAAATTAAATAAACATAATATTTCCCAAAAGACACGGAACAATGTTAAGTTATTCAATTATAGTTATGTGATATATCTACCCGTGGAAAACAAAACACGGTTTTAATATTGTACGATGCATGGCCGGCTATACACAGGCTAAGTTCATTACATATTTAAGTAGGTACGGTAGGTCATATTTATACACATACACAAAATATCCAACACGAATTCAATCACGAATTATACCGAGTTGATTCTAATTCAAAAAAATATAACAGATTCTTCATTGCACACTAGTTATTAATATTAATTAATAATAATAATAGGCATTTATGCTATCGGTTTTACTATTATTTGTGTTAAAACCGATGCACATATATAATATCAATTATTTATTTTGACCGCGATTCTGCGTATATCGCAACGATATCAGCATTGTATTTTGTATGTTTGTATTTGTTGTATCTCGCTTGGCGCGTTGCGCGCGCATCTGCCCGACCGACCGATTATGGCGGACAGGCAGTGAAGAATGTTTGTCGTCTTTTTTAAATCAGAAAATATCATCAACAGCCCATGGAATAACTTTAAAAAATTAAGTCAAAGCAATTTGTAAATAGTTTTGTGTACATATAGTTAATGTATTTTGTGGTTGTTTGGTGTTTGTGTTAAATAGTGTATTTTGAGTGTTTATTCAGTTCAGTTTCTGATGCCGACAAAAGTTTATGAAATCAAAAAGTGATACCATTACAAAATAAATAACGAAAATAACTAATAATAATAACTTTAAACTTAACAAAGATCTCTACATAAAGCAATCATCTTTGTTTCGATCCGTCAGGAGACCGTTGCAGTACCTACGGGCAATATTTTGGATTCACTATAGCGGCTGTATAAGATTCTTACAGTATTACTACTGCGAAATAATGCCAATATCTACAAATGGTTTCAGTTTCTACCACGGTTAATTGTATTTGGTTCATATCTACCATGTAAGATGGTTTTTAGATGTCAAATCTTTTATTAGTTTGTGCGCTGTGTATTGTAAACATAATCATTGTGACAGTTTGTGTTTACTGCTAAGAAGGATCAAAGTGAAGTAAAACTGAATGCTCGAACCTCACGGTAGCCCAATGAAGTGGCCGGGAACGGGAGCGGAAGAAGAAGCGGGCGAAGCAGGGTTGCAAAACTCTCGCATCCCGCAAGCTCGCAGTCAAGATGATACAACAGTACATTACGTTTTCCAACGTGAACCTCAAGAAGCTGAACTTCCTTCTTTGGCTCCAAAACAACGCTGGGCTGTAGGCGAAGATGCTATTGTAGAGGTAAGATTATGTTATGGCATTCCCTAGTATACCTAGCTTCATAAATACTTTATCATTTGTTGACAAACATAACCTTTTAGGTTAGAGATTTCATTTTGTTGTACCTAATTATAGTATGCATAAAATAAACATAATCTGACAAGAAGTTTTTGCATTTCAGCATCAAGACAAATGGAAGAATGCAACACCAATAAACATGAATAATATGCATCAACAAGGCCATGTTCATTTAAAAAATTCTCAATCAAATCCACAACAGTATATCAATCATGGAATAGCTTCCTCTATCAATAATATGGCCATGAACCCTTCAGTGATTGGGACTCATCCAGCTCATATAACTACCAATATGGTACACACACAGCTGGCACCTATGCAGAATCATACTATGGGAAATAATTTGACTATTCAAAATAGTGCAATGATGATTCCACCACTGCAAGGATTACAAAATGCACCACAATTAGGACAGCAAGGAATGTATGATATTCACCAACATCATGGTAATCCAATGCAAGCCATGAATGGCATTGGAAAAAGTGCTGAACATCTGATGTATTTGAGCCAAGCAGGTATGCTTGCTCCTGGTACAAATCAATTTTTACAACAAGGCCAAAGTCAAATTGGGTTGACTCCTGTTGCCGCTATCAGAAATCAGGTAAATTTAAACTAAGGCTTTTAGTAAAAGCAGTTTTTAAACCTACTGCTAGGTAAATTTTCATTTTTAAATAATCTATCTCTCAGTCATCCGTCAGTATCCTCATTTACATGAAAAAGAAAATGGGCACTTTGGGCCACGACTAAAAAAATGTTCCTCAGGGTTACCACATAGCACCTTTAAAAGGCTTTTACAAGCCTACATTTTATTATGATTACAAAAAACCAATCCGTATTAAGGAAATCGAGAGATTCTGAAAAAAACCTTTCTTTTATTTAAAATCATATTACTAAAAATTCTGAAGGCCCACATTAATGGATATAGTTGCGTTTAAGAGACGACGACGTTAAATTAAAAATAGTTGTTTTAAAGTATCTCGATTTCCATGGGATAGATTTTTTCAATATAAACTGTGAAATGTAGACTTGTAAAATTCCTTTCAAATGTGGCAACTCTGAGGGATGATTTCGCTATTTATGGCCCACGCTCCATAGAGAATTGCCCATTCTCCTTTGTATGAAGTAAAAAGGTGAATAATGGTAGAGGTTTTAGTGAATCTGCATTATCTATATGCATATATGTGTGATAAGAGGTTTGTTCAATCAATTTAAAATACTTTTAAGTTTTGTTCTAGAGAAATGAGGTTTTGAGTTGAGTTGTGGTGGTAAATCCATTGTAACGTGAGCTTCGATTTCGTAAAGTTTTTATCATTTTGTAGTTCAGATAAGACTGGCAATTATTTAAATCGTGAAATCGATGCGATTTGCTAAGTTTACCTTAGTAATATGTATGTAAAAATATTTTTTCGCTTTTCATGTTATTTTTTGTGAAAACCTCGTTTTCTTTATTTAAAGGAAGTATACCTACTACTTTAAAATTTACATCATTACAAATACGAAACAAGAGATGACATGAAAAAAATAGAATACAACTGCAGAGCTGTGTTAAATAGTTTGTTGGTTGGCGTGATATGCACGCAGAATTATATGCACATAAATATATAGAGGAAAACTTTGAGTTAAGTACAAGTACGAGATTCCAGTTAAACCTGCGCAAATAGTGTTCATAGTGAGCAAGAGTGATGAAGTGCTAAAACTACCATTTATTATTTGCCATTATCGTTGCT
The DNA here is from genome assembly GCA_932527185.1 of Ecliptopera silaceata. Lineage (NCBI taxonomy): Eukaryota > Metazoa > Arthropoda > Insecta > Lepidoptera > Geometridae > Ecliptopera > Ecliptopera silaceata. The sequence continues at coordinate 3,530,647 of OW052193.1, read as the reverse complement.
TCGTGTTTTAACTACGAGCTTAGGTGCGAGACAAGCTCGATTCACCATCTCATTCTGGGTTTTCGTATTTTCTGCCTCCTTGTGTTTTGAGAGATCCCAACTTAGCGGTCTTATTTGCCCAGAAATCAGCCTAGTTCCATTTTAAGTTGACAACTTGACCAACGTTAGCGATGTGAGGTTTGAAGCATAAGTCCCACTCGCGGACGACACCTAAAAGACTGGTTTCGATACTTAGCCTATGACAGGCCAAGTCAGGAGTGCCGTAAGGATGAAAAGAATGTGTACGGCCATTCCTATATTTTTGAGGGCTTTAGTGGTTAAGGTTAAATTATTCTTCATCAGTCTTTAATTGCTTTTTCGTTTTCGTTGTTTCTAGCAACAAGTAGATTACATACATGATACAATAGAATCTTAATTAGCATCCCACATTCTTATGTTCTGTTTTAGGTTTTATGTTGGAGTGACTTTATTGTAAGGAAGTTCCACGAACTTTATTCCTTAGAGATAATAAAATAGTCCGAGCTTTGACTAGTAGTAAGCATCAAATTGATACGCTTGATGTTCCAAAATGAAAAAACAAATGACAAAAAATTATTTGAAACTATCACGGTTTTGAACATAGTTTTCATTATAAATCGGATATTTACCATGATTTGTGAGTTTGATTATTTCCCGATATTTCGGCACAGTTGCATGCGCCATGATCACGGGTCGAACTGAAGTCTTTGCAAGTAGATATAAAAGTCATTGGCAGACATACCGGTCTACCCACCGGGAAAACCCCGGTCTACCGGGAAATAATCAAACTCACAAATCATGGTAAATATCCCGTTTATAATGAAAACTATGACAAAAAAATTGTTCTTTATTTAATACTCAGTTACTTTTACGTAGCAATATCTCAATATAAACCGGGAAATAGTTTGATACACCAGTTTCTTGATTAGGTACAGATAAACAGATTTGAGTTCAACAGAAAGAGATCAAACAAAACGTTAATACATGTATCGAGTCTCTACATTTAATGTTACAGGCGAAACCGAAAACGCATCATTATCACGACGTACCTAATATCCAGTCTTACTACGCCATTACAAGCAGTATTGCTTGATTACATTTTCACCCGGATAAATAATGAAATCAAATTTTTAATGTTGCTTGGAAATCGTCACGTAGTATCATAAAGCTTTAGATATATCGACTTTTTTTGTTTGAAATAAGTTAATACAAACCTAGGTAAGTTTGTGAGAAAATGAAACCACACACACATTGTTTTTTATTGCTGAAGGTATAATTTCTCTAAGATTTTTAAACCTTATGATAATTATTTGAATGTTTTGCCCTCAAATTGGTAGCTAGCGCATTTTACGATTCCTGTATTCGTCTTGCTTTTAAACCAGCAAAAGTTAGCACCATCATTTCATGCAACCATCACCGCACCATAGTCGTCGTGTTGACATCGTCATCTTCGTGCTGTCTTCGCCATCGCCAGGACCAAACTTTTTAAATCATCATGAAAAATATGCTTGACTTTGTACGTTTATCCACTACCCATCACTGCACGCATCCATATGTGTATGCCTGTTGTACAAATGTCTTGAATAATAAAACAACATATTCATAATTTTAAGTTAACCAATAGCTAGGCTTAGTCAGCTTTACATAGTTTATCATTAGGATACTGATGGTCTATTAAACAAGTAGCTACTATTATTAAATAATTAAAATATCTGATGTGTTTTGTAACACAGTCATATCACCCGTGGTATATTCAATAACAACCTTGATTAAAAAAAAACATATTGAAAGAATATGTTAATGATTTGAAATTCAATCATACTAAGCAATTTTCGTGTCTGGCAAATGTGTGTGCACAATACCAGAGCTATTTAACTGTGAAGGTGAAACATTATGAGGAAACTCGCGGCTTAATCAGCTTAGCTCGTATTGATATTTTCTTGCCTGTGGAAAAGAAGCTGAGACTGGTGCTGGACAAATCTACTTAAAATTATCCCAGCTAAAGTATAGCGTCCCACATGGCGAGAATCGGATAAAAAATATCCCATGAAGGTGTTCACACACCTAACAGATAATACATTACATTTCATAATTCAGGTAATCAGAGCATGTCCATAGAATAATAAATATTACATTTATTATTCTATAAATGTGAACACAAGATTTAGAGTAGTCCACATCATTTTTATGTTATATATCAATATTCGGGTTATTTGAATTTTATGTAAATCAGTCACTTTTTATATAATTATTTAGGTTTTGTGGATTTGCAATATGTGTTATGTCAAAAAATGTATTTATCGTACTCAATCGTCTTAGTAAATTGTACTTCCATGCATTTTTAGTCTGTGTCAATTGTGTAGTCGCGTTTCATAAAGTTACGTTTTATTGCTTCCATAAATTGTTTAGAGCGCCATCTATGTTGTGTCGTCTATACTGGGCAATGTGCAAACTCGATGGTATTTTGTTAGCGCAGGCGCTGTTGGGCGCTTTAGTCGGCGGCGTACGTCCTTTGTTCGAAACAAATCAACATTGAGTTGTTTAGTTTAGAGTTTTCTGGTAGTTTTTTATTGATTTCGAACATTTCTATGTTCGAAATGGTTGTTGATTGTGTTGCGCATGAAGAAAGTTTTGTTAGTAACAAGTAGTTCACGTGCAAAGTGCAATAGTCACCAAAAAACTTAAGTTCATGAAGGAGCTTCGGTCCGACTGTACGCATGAAACCTTTGAACGACTTTTTTTTCGAAACTGATGTTAGGAATACGGGTCCTGACATGGTGAGTTATTTCACTTTATATTGTAGATAAATGTAATTAATATTAGTTTTATGTCATGAATTGGTCAATTTCTTGTTTTTTCTACGCAACAGGTTCGTTTTTGTTTTGTTTACTTGACACCGGCGTCCGCCATTTCTGGCTATGGAGTTCCTGTTCACCGGTTACGCTCGTTTCGCTAGGGCTCAATTTTAGATTTTGTTTATTATGTCCCAATGTTTTACAAATTACGCATCGTATTAGCTAGTTATTCTGCTTTAATCTGAATTGTGCTGTTTCTAAACCAAAATGTATCTATTTCATTAGACATCTGATTACAATTCCGTAAACTCTACTTTATGGAAAGATAATCAATGAAGAATCAATGATGGATGTTAATTGCTAACAATTTTCTTACAATGCCTACAAATTTATGTTAGAAACTAGCTGGTGTTAGCGACTTCGTCTTAATATCGTTATAATATATTGGACAATTCACACAATATTTTTATTGGTTACATTACAACCTATGTATTGTTTTGATGTATAAAATTCATTATTGTAAAGTTTCATTAAAATCCATTCAGTATTTTTTGTGTGAAAGAGTAAAGCCTGCAATACATGTTGGCCGAGCTAAGGCCAATGCGAGCGAAGGCAAATCTGTGCAAGCTAAGTGCTACCGTCCAGACGTTCGGCAAGTCTACGCAAACTATTGCAAACGGCCAATGTAGACGGGCTGGCAAACATGTGGACACGATTGGCCGAGCGCTGACAAGCGCCTTTGATTTGTGCACAAAAACCGACACGGCTCCGAAGTGAGGCGAGTGGCGGCGAGCGACAACGAGTGGTGACAAGTCACTGCAAATGACCTCTATACACGTTGGCGCTTGTATTCACTCGGTCAGCTAGGCGAGCGACACCGAGCGAAGGCAAAGCAAGGCAAATATGCTGTCCATACGTTGGTATTGGCGTTCACTCGCCTACGCTCGGCCAACATGTATTGCAGGCTTTACAATCATAGATCCATCCGTCCATCAATCCATACAAACTTTTGAGTTTGTAATACTAGTAGGATACTAAAACTGGTGGAAAGATTACTCAAAAATGGACCGTAAAAAGATATTAATTGAATTTATAATAGTTTTAGTATGTAGGTACATAGCTCATATCTATTTTAGATCATAAATTAAGCACTTCTTAGATCTTCTGTACTTATTATATATTTATATAAAATAAAAAGCAAAAATTCTTGCATCTTGATTTAATTTAAGAGTATATTTCTAAACATAGAAGTGTATTTTGTTATTAGTATTTCTAATAACAAAAATTGTTGCCAGCAGTGTTTAGATATGGTTTTTCATGAAACAAAATAAAATTGTGTAAAACTAGCATGTAATCATGAAGAAACTGTTGGTAGACTTAATAAATAAATAAGTAAATTATATCTTCTGCATGAAAAGTGTACAATAACATATAATGTTGAACATAAGATTTTACACACACAATATAAAGTTTATATCTTTTTATTATATTTTCATTTGTTGCATTTATTGCAATCAAAGAACACTAACAAGTGTTTTTTGCAAAATAATATTGTTGGCTTAGAGTTACATTTTGTATTTTTTTTAGATTGCACCCTCTGCGAAAAAACTATGGGATAAAGGCCCAGGAGCCGGTGGTGATAGCAAAGGGACTTCTCACTTACCTCCATTGCAACTAAATCCTGAAGGAATGTGGCGCGATCCAACATGGTCTGGGCAAGGTAAGTTACTAAAGATGAGAATCTCGTAAGTAATTCTATTTCAAACTGGGGAGAATACAATCTGCACTGATGCTCTGTGTTAGTGTGTATTGTGCATTGTCATCCTACTAACCTCTTCCCAGCAAACTAAATTCTATCACATAAAGAAGGTCTCTGGATATAACAGCAGTGGGGATTAAACCTACAGTGCGGGAGGCGGAGGTTACTGCCAAGCTTTGGCAGTCTTAGTATTTTAGTTGGTAACATTATGTGGTTATTTTATTTTGTACCAAATTACATAAATTGTTTAATGTCACCTAGTCTTCTTCTTTGTGTTGATGATGCACTAAAACATTCATCATGAAATCACAGTTTGTGTGAAAATATTAGATAAATGGAAATAACATAAGCCTTGAATTTTACTGACAATTCAGCCTTCTAAACTGGTTATTAATGTCAGTCATTCACCTAATCAGCTGTACCTTATTCTTTTTCTGAGTTTATTAGGCATGATGTCTCAAAGCAGAATTTAGTGGAAAACATTCACACGCATGTCCATTAAATGTACCATGTAAACAAAAGTAATACAGATATAACATCACTATTCATCACTATCACTATTCTGGGTATTATATGTATAATAAAAAATATCTATCTATGTATTATATTGTATTAAGTATGTCAGTCTTCTAGTACCCATAACACAAGCTCTGCTTAGCTTGGGGCTAGATGACGTTGTGTGGATTGTCCAGCATTATTTATTTATTTATTTATTATTTATTTACTATTTTGAGTATTTTACCTATCTATAATACCAAATAATTTGTGATCAGCGGAATCCTGAAAGTCCTTAGACCTTGAAAAGAATCCAAATGAACTCTTTAAATTGTAATGTTAAATTTTTTGAAATGTAATGATATTTATTGTTCGTGGAAACTAGGTGCAATTCATTTATAGGTCTTCATTTATTTGTCATATCTCTAGTCCAATCTTAGGCTTACAAACTTCATGCATAATAATAACAGTAACGAGGTTTTTTCCGGAGGTTCCTCAATCTGTTGTTCTGACCATCGGTAGATTGGGCCTTGTTCAGCTGCCGGCGGCAACTACTTTTTGCTAAGATTTTAAATAAATGTTTAAATAATAATTAAATCTAAAAATAGAATTTAAATACAATAAAAATTATGTATATATTAATGAATAAAGTCAACCAATATAATGTCCAATACAAAAATCATTTAACACCCTTTTTTAATGCTGTAGTTTTGTATCAAGCTGCTTATATAACTACCCATCCCTACACATACTCGTGCAATATATTAACTGGCTTAATTTAAGTGTTGGTTAGATTCCTACATTGTGCTGTTGTGATCCACAAATACTTGTCTGACCAACCATCAAACAAATATTTGTATTGTTGCCATCTAATGCAACGCCTGCTCTCCAACGCCTCTTCAAGTCTACAGTTTGCTTATAGGTTTGAGGGTAAAATTTGTTGTATATCATGAAATAATTTTAGGTGTGGAACACAACGTCAGCGTTCCCATGATGGGCACGCGTAGAGGCGTCGCGTTCCAAGCTGGTGATGCTGGCAGCATCCTCTCGCCGCGAGATTCCGCCGGCCTGGGAGTCAAAATGGTGGAATATGTACTTGGTGGATCACCAACAGGTATCTACTATTACCTATATTCAACATACAAATGCCAACTAAGCTCAAAATGTCACGACCACCAATGTCAACTCATCGCGCTTATATATTAGTACCTGTAGCTACGACAACTCCATTAAGATTTTTCAGGACACGCACGACCTTTAGGAATCAGGAAACAGTAATGTGTAGAATGGTGTTGTGTCCAGGTGGCGGCGCGGGCGCGGGCGAGAAGGTGACGGGTGTCGCCGCCGGCCTCCGCGGCATGGTGTTGGAAGAGCGTGTCGAAGACAAGTCTCAGTCGCCTTTTGAGAAAGACCTGCACGAATTGCACGAACACGGCTCTCTGCCCAACGGACTGCATAACGGACAAGAAGATGACAAGGCGTTCAAGTAAGTTACTATACGACGCTTTGATAAATGTAAAATGATATCAGATTTCGTTTGTGTGTTCTTTGTATTGTGAGAATTTAAAGCTACATGCATGTAAATGTAATATAATCCAAAAGGGTGCCAAATTGCCCAACGTCCGTCAGTTTGTAACGGGGCAAAGATGTCTTATTAAATAAAAGTTTTGTTAAATAAGTTAGGGTAAGGTCTAGTAAATTATTTAACTAAACTAACCCTATATTTAGAATTATAACGTTGTTTTCTATACAAACAGGATAAAGTCACGGAAATTAGATTTATGGATTGAGTTCTGGTTCTCTGCTAACTATCAAGCGGAAAAAAATGTAGTTTTGTTTAGGTTATTTGATTGACCTCCTTTATATTTCAATCGTTGACATTAAAGTAACATTTAGCATGAACAAATATCCATGCATATAGATTTAGTCACTGCCACCAATAAATAAGTTAGTCATTGTAGTGTGTTCTTCGAGTTTCACAATAATTTCATGGCGCAACGTGAATAATTAACCCAACAGCGGCTTTAAAGAATACGTAATGTGACGCCGAATTCGTTAAAAGATTTGTCTGCGAAGGTCACCCGTGGTCAGTGCTCAAATGTTTCGCTCTGTCGTCGGTAACTCGCCTGTTAGGCTGACGCGCGTCCGCTCAGGCTCACGCTTCGCGCGGCCAATAAGTCAATAACCGCTCGACGATCATGGCCTCTGTCAATGCCACAATCCCGCCAGATCACCCGTCGTCGTACCAACGACTGCGCGAACTTTATCTGTACACTAACGGCCTTTCGAACGATTTTGCAATCCGGAAGCTTTAGATACGTTGCTTTGAGCTTTCCGATTAAAGCTAAAGAAGCCCTACACTCAATTTCTTTTCGCATTTTAGATAGACACCTCGGATAGGCATTTATTTTCCGGTTCAACGTAGACAGCGCACAGACGCAAACTCTGCTAAAAATGATTCATAAAAATGATAAGACCACTTACGCCATAACAAGCCGCGATTTCATGTTTTTGATGATAAAGCGTTACAATGTCTTTACGAGCTCAATTTGATGATAAGCTCATGACGATTTTTCACATTGGTAATTTTTAAATAGTAAAAGTGACATCCCGCCTTCCGGTCGGGTTTTGATTCCGATTTCCAATGGATTTGTTTTAAGAAAATAAAAGTGCAATGTCATTGTTTTCAAACGGTGAAAAACCCAAATCATCATCACAATTTCCTTGAGAAATCCTAGGCAGTATTGAAGTATGTACATTCTATTTATTTTTAGATTATGGCACTAATATACAATGTTATTGAAAAAAGACTAGAATAAGGTACAGAAGCGTTATATGATAAATTATGTGCTGCCCTTATTTTATAGCTTGCCCTTTGTTAAGGCCCAGTCCTCTAACACCTGCCCTTTTGGGCTTTAGCGAACTGGTCAATCGGAAATTCTTTAGCGCGAAATGACACAGCTGTTGGTTTTACGGTTAAATGTTAGGAATATCCATTTTGTTTACTAATTACTATTTAAAAAATACATACGAGTGCTACTTGAACGATGATGTACTCATTAATTTTACGATGCGACAGCCGGCAATAACTTATTACTTGACGTGCGGTAATAATGTAAATAAATAACAGCTAACTTTCGAATATGCCGACGAATATCGTTTTTGAAAAGCTAGTTTCTAACACGGAAAAGAAAAGATTTGTTCACGTCGCGTTTCTGCTTTGTAGATCATGTTAATGTCTAGGGTTAAAATAGTAGCATATATAATCCTGGTAATTATCTACATACCTTCAGTTTGTCTTTTTGAACATTAGGATAATATAAAGTTTTGAGTAGGACATTTCAATCATTGTGGAAAGCAGTGATTGAAGAAATCAGTAACCCTATTATATTATCAAACCCAAACCCACGACACAGCATGCAAGGCAGAGCTAATAATAAAATAAAATAGCCTTTTACTTCCGAATCTCTACAATAGTGTTAGTAATTGCTAGCTATTCGTAGCGTATTCTATTTTTTTTATTAGTTTATGAGATAAGGATCTTTGAGTAAAGGCCTCCTTCAAGGCAGTGCTAATATCATACATAATCAACTATAAACACCTGTCAAATGGTTACATTTTTCACGATATGCTGTAGCTGAATTTAATTTAATTCTGCATAGTGGGCGACTGTTAAAACGCATGCCCACGCCTAGTACAAAGAACAAAGGGTACTCAGGTCGAGTGGTAAGGCTGTTGTGTTGTTGACACGGAAGAAGAAGAAGAAGTACTAAAAACCTCAGTGGGCGAGTGCTAATAAAACGCGTGGCCGCCAGCCTATCGATAAGGAAGATCAACAGTCGTTACATAGAACAGTGTGTTCGGTTGCAGCCGCACGCCGGGCTCGCGCCTGCCGTCGCCCGCGGAGGACGAGCAGGGCGGCGGCGCGCCCGCGGTGCGCAACGGCGACGCGCCGCCCTTCCCGCCCTCGCTGCTGCAGCACCAGCATCTGCAGCATCAGCAGATGCATCATCTGCCGCATCTCTCGCATCCACAGGTACCTACTCATTACTATGTACTTGAAATGAAATGAAATCATTTTTATTGGGACCAAAGAAAAATAATCTTACGTTAGCTTAGAACTATACATGCAATCTTATACCTAAGTACAACTAATTATGCAAGATAACAAATAATAACTTTATAGAACTTAGCTAGGCACTAGCAGAATAAAAATCACTAGGAAATTCATTTTTTCATAAAGATATAGAAAATTCAGGGTACGTTTTACGATGCTTATATTTAATTATTGTTATTTACATGTATCATTAAGTTTTTGTGACGTAAAGAAATACTTTGATTCTGATTCTAAATCTGAAAATATCGAAACGGGAGGATAAAAAAAAAATGGAACACTGGCTATTGATAGCGCACCAACAGCGTCTTTAATGCTCGTCTGTCGATTATGGAATTCACACTGAGCATCAACATCAGCTCAACCGTTTTCAAGCGAGACTGCGTTGTGTATGCCAAATACGCTACGATTGTCACATTTGTTTGTGCTTACCCCACCAGGGCAGCATAATTTTCTATACTATTACGTCAAATCTATTGATGAGAATATCATGAAACAGTATTGGCATCGGAAAACTGTTGTAAATGAACTATGAGTCCCCAAGATAATGAATAATTGGTTGGGCACTAACCTCCACTCTAGGAAAAACCTGTGTTGTGGACCTGCGCTCAAATATTAATCTCCTCGTAGACTCACAGTTATCTGCTTTGTGTCGATGATGCGATATATCTTAATAATGAGTTCTCAATACTTGGCCTTCTCAATACTAAGTCGATTTCAAAGACAGCATACATGTTGCAACAGAAAGATATTAATGATTTATAACTCTATTACAGCACCACCCAGGAATGTTAGGAGTAGCACCACTACAAGGCTTACCACATCCGCAACATCCACAAATACACCCAGGTATGTAAATATATTATTTTTTTACCGAAATTAGTGTGTTATAAAAAAGTCTCTGCCCCTTGAAAAAGTTGAAGCATTTTCAAATTAATGGCCATACTTGGATGCGTTTATTATATATATATATATGCATTTTATGCTTGTATTTGTCTAATATTTATTGAAAACTAACCTATCATTAAACAATAATGATATATAATGCAATGTTGCAGAATGTAACATGTGTTCTGTATTTTATAGGAATGGCGATGAACGACATGAATCAGCACATTGAACTAGTTCTACAAATGCAGGATCACCCACAGTTTGACAACAACAGTTTTGCGAGCACACAACAGGTATGAATTCCGTCTAATATATTTTTTTAATACAGTTGCTCAAAAAGTGGCATATTGCAGGGACGTGTAGCGTTCGGGAAGTGGGCTATTACACACTAGTGCTTTTTTTTTACCTTTCCCGCACTAGTGCGTTTTCTTTCCCAACTGTCAAAATAATGTCTATTAAAAAGAAAAACCAACCATGAAGTTTTCACAAAAAAAATAATCATAAAATTGCTTCATTTTTTCGCAACTGTATTAACCCATTAGAGGTCGCTGTACTCGATTGAGTACAGGTAAACATTAATTTTTAGTTTAATTATAAATAACGTTTTTGAAAATACAATTTACTATTTTGATACATAAAATAACTATTTATATTAATCCAATAAAAGTTTTGAGTGATTACTTATATTTTGTTAGAGAGGGTAGTTTGAAAATTCATCGTGATGGCGACCCACAGGTAAGTGCAGTTTTTATTTATTTATGTCGTGTTTATCCTGAAAAAGTTCCAGTTTTCGATATTATTTTAGTACAGTGAAATGTTATCTTTGATATAAGTAATAAATAATTGAGTGAATAAATTATTTTTGTGTAAATATTGTGAGTTATTTTCTTCTGTACTCAATTGAGTACAACGGCAACTAATAGTATCAAAAAATACCTTTCTTTTTCAGACTGTTCATTATGAATAGTAGACCTTTTGCAGTGGCTTTCAATTACATTGGCCTTGAAAAACCCTTGCTGCCGTATCGGAAGACAGTGATGATGATAACCAGTATGATATAGCCATCATACCCACCAAAACGTAGTAGTCACGAAGTATATTTACGTCACGAATGACAAGATATCATGTCTTCTAACAAGAACATGCTATGATATGATATGAAGAAGAAAGAAAGAACTGCATTTGATTTCAGATTTGACACAAACAATGAAAAATTTTAGTTAGATGTAAGGACAATAGTGTTTGCTCGATGGCAACAAATTATGACACAGTTGAGCCTATGGGTTATGTAAAGCCTTGGTGTCCTACGTGTTCCAAAATTACAATGAAGGAATAGGAGGCCTAGATGAATTAGATCAGTCTATCTCGCTATACAGAATTGCTATTCGATGTCAAAGGTGGTGGTGGTTCTTATTTACTTCCATGGTGGATATGGCCGTTGCCAATGCCTGGCGACTTCATGTAATAAGCCTTGAACATCCTATGGATCAATTATTATTTGTACGTAGAGTTGCAAGGTACTATTTACGACAAGAAGGTGCGAAAAAGTCGGCCATCGTCCTCTTCGGTTCAAGGTTTGCTTCAAAATGGGACAGGAATATTTCCAAAAAAAACTTAAAAGCAATTACGGTGCGTAATATGCCATTCTAGGGTGCGTTGGGAGTGCAAAAAGTATCTGCATATGCTTTGTTTAGCAAGGTCATGTATTGAAAAGTACCACCTATGAATGGCCATTGTACTCAATTGAGTACAGCCCCCTAACTTAAAAAATAATAATAATAAAAAAAATCAAGTTGTCGATTATACTTCTAATTACCCTTCTTAATATAAAAATAAAGTTGATTTACTAAAAATATACCTGAGTTTAATTTGGCCTCTAATGGGTTAAAAATAGTCGTTCAGTACACGTTCGGAACTTCATAGCTTAGTCTGTATCTTATTTGCTGTGTTGGTTTTCTACATAAAACTGCTCTTTCAAAACGGATCTAAATTACGAATAGCACTTCCACAACCAGTTGTATTCTGATATTGTAGAAATGGCTACAAGTTTAAAATCTGCTGATCTTCTAGCAGGTCGACACAAGTGATCTCATAGGACCCCAGTTGATGGATTTGATTGATGTATGATTTTACAAAATTTTTGGTAAGGTACCATGGAAACATAGTTCTGACTACACAACATACAATACAACTTTAATACTAAAAAAGTTTTGCTAAGTTTGAGATTAGAGTGCGTTTTGTGTTAATCTCAATCGGAAATAAATAAACTGAGTAGGGGAGAGTGTGCATGAAAGAGCCAGTTTTAAAGAAGTGTAAAAATAATACTTTAAATAAATTCTTTTCAAATGAAACTAGCTATTTTATGATAATCAGTTTTATTGTTAATGATATTATATCAAAATAAAGAGGATCACAACGCTGATAATCTCTTATATAAAGCAATTAAAAAAAAAGGGAAATCGGCTCTTTCATAGCAGCAGGTCAATGAAAGAGCCTCCATGTGTTATGAAACAGCCGGTAACTACTTTTCAGGTACTAAACAGTATTTCTCCATTAAATTACGTTAAGTATATTTTAGAATCAAATCAATAACAAACATCTTTGGTAATTCTTTGAAAATTACAATTTTTACAACTAGTCAAAATTACAACTAGTCTCAGTAATAATAAACAATAATTAAACCTTGAACATTGTCTTAATTAAATCTTAAATAACTAAATAAAAATTTGTCTGAAAACATAAACTCAAGCCCTTTACTCAAACCTAAAAAATATAAATAACAACATTAAAAACATTTTTTGCAAGATTCATTAGCCCATCCTTCACATAGCTCGCACTTGTACCACACTTCTTTAGCTCTTTCAAGGCACAGACAACTGGCTCTTTCAATACACAACGTGTTTAAAAATATAATCTAAAAAAATGGTACTATACCAGAACGCTGATTTGATATTATTTGTGCAAAATAAGGGCATATATACCAACACCAACACTGCATATCGATTTTGTCAATTAATGCAAAACTCCTTTTGAAAAAAAATAGTGAAATAAACACATAAAACTTTCTTTTTGGCTCTTGAATTTTTGTAACAGTCCTGTGACGCCATTTGTTTTGGTAGAACTATCAGATCATTGTGGGAGACAGCTATCCAGTGATGCAATATAAGGAGTAAAATTAAACTTTGGTAGAATCTCGGTAAGTAATGGGAAATTACATCGGCTCTTTCAAAAACTGGCTGTTTACACACTCTCCCCTAATGTGTGTATATTGATTTATTTGTGATTTGTTCAGTCATGACCTCAATGTACAGGCTATTTATTCCTAGTGTGAGGAACAGTACTAATTGATACCCTTGTTTAAAATTATATAAATAAAATAATGTTTTACCATAATTATGCCCCATGTGCCCTCCCACCTACACATGGGATCACTTTTCAACGCCACACGTAATGGGATACAAGTGGCTAGTTCTAGTTAGTAGCTTAATTTTAAATGACTATTGTTGTGTTCAATTCATACGCAAGAAGAAGAAGACTATAGTTATAAGTAAAGTTAAATTGTACTTTTATATAAAATTGTACCAGATAGAGACAGTAAAGTGTATAAATAATTGTATTTTTATCTCTGATGGATAGGTATACTATCATACAGGTTCTTAAACCTAGTTTGGGTACAATGTTTCTTCAAACATGAGTATCAACTAAATCCATATCTAGTTATTCTTTGGATACTCATGTAATTAACACGGAAAGGAGACTCCACGCGGCGCGCCTTTAAACAGCAATACCCGGTAACTCAGGGTCTTGGCTGGCCAATCCTTTCACCACGATGATGCAAACGAACTCTTTATTGACACGAAAAAGAAGAAGAACTCAATGTTTGCTGTTAATAAATTATCTTATGATATGTTATGTTACTTGTACCAGTACGGCGGCGGCGTGGCTGGCGGCGCGAGCGGCGGCGTTGGCGGCGTGGCGGGCGCGGCCGGCAACCTCGTCAACGGCGGCTCCGTCGTGCAGTCCGCGCCAGACGCGCCGCAGCACCATCAACCCTTCGATGTGCAGGTAACATTACATTACATAACGTTACAATACACTGCTTGCGCACAGAAGATCACATCTGTGCCCATACGCGTACTGTACATAGGTACCAGGAGGTAGCTCTCACGAATAAAGCCCCATTTAGACGGGGAGATTTTCTCGTACGTTTCCTTACGAGAAACTCTCCAAGCAATAATCGCCATAACATAATCGTATCAAAATGTTTACACACAGGCAAGAATTAAAATCTCGCCTACGCGAGTCTCGTATGACATAATATACGAGACTCGCATATGACTTATCGCTGGGCGATTGTTGCTTTGTCATTCTGTTTAGACGGACATTAAAATATTCCATTGCAAGGCGATTGTCGCCCAGGGCAACGAGCGAGGAGAGCGATTGTTTAGACGACAAAAAAGTTGTGTATTCCTTTGATAATCGCATGTTCGAATGGGGCTTTAATGTGACAATCGTAAAGTAAACATAACGCAGCCTATTCGATTCACATTGCGCTTCAAACGTCAGCCGAACGCTGCTGCTTCCTTACTCATTTATACGTGCACCCCTCTGAGCACGAATGAATGTAACAATCCCAAACATATTAAAACGGTGGCGTAGTCAATTGACATTACGCGTTGACGCCAGTTTGGCAACTGAACGTTGCAGCGTGTCACCGCGCAGTGGGTTTGCCTGCCACTACCACCACTTAAAAACATAACACAAATTGATAACTTTATTATGTTAATAAATAAAACTATGGTTAATTAAACATGTGATTCGCCTTTCGAGATTACACTATTATTTACTTGTAGTAGCACGATCATGTGCTGCCATCATACACAATTTTAAAGCTATAAAATAAAAAATAATAAAAACAATATCTTGTTGTGGGTACTCATACACGTTTTGTGTCGCGGCCATCGTACACGTATATTTCTCGTTCTTTGAAAGTTTTTTGTGTTTTTAGTGTTTTATTTCAGCAAAAACATGGGAAAACGTAAAAATAAGGACGAAGAAGAACATTTGAAAAGAAAAATGAAGAAATTAGAACGAAAGATGGCTAAAATTCGTCGTAAACGACTTTCGTCTTCGTCTAGTTCGTCCGTCCAGGAACAAAACCAATTCGATGAATCTGTGGATAGTGTCTGGTGTTCGGAGGTTGAACAAACAGAAGGTAATAATAATATACCTACTGAAATATTATTAATGATCTACCAAGGTCATGCCTCCCGTATGATTCCTAGCTGTCGTTATTCGTACATACCTACTTACGTAGATGATTATTTAAGTTCGTGTGGAAATGAGTGTGGTCTGTAAGGCCATACCAACCCATACATACTTCAGGTCAATCTGCAAGGTTGATCGTTGTGTGTTGGTTATTCCTATACTTTTCTAGAATATAGTCTGGAAGTCTATATCATGAATACTTTTTTGCGAATGCCTTAAGTACCTACCTAATGTAATAGAGTGGTTTATTGCTCTTCAGATTTATCTGTAAGATTAATTGCTGAGCCTAAAAAACCAAAACCGATATAGTATATATACCTACGTGTAATACTATGTAGACATTTTGAGGTGCTGTACTGTAGCGGTTTGTTATCTTTTATAGATCCCACCTGCGAGGACACTGTCCCTTCTTTCACAACGGATGCATCGGGCCCGGATCAACAAGAAGTTATTGGAGATGTACCAGAAAACCTAAAACTTGCATTGCCTCCTCTCCTGAACCCTGAGATCAAGGCAGCGGTCAACGAAAGTTTTATTAAGCGAGATAGTATCCTTTCCGACAAGCAAAAATATCTAGCCTGCGCCATATCCTGCTTAGCAAGCCTTATGTCAAATATGCTACTAGACAAGGTCCTGATGAACAATGAACAGGCTAGTACAACATTAAAACAACTCAGCGACGCAGGTCGCCTGCTTTGTCATTTACATAGCTCTGAGACTAAAACTAGGAAACAGTTTTTAATGTCGGGCTTAAGCAAGAATGTCAAAGATAATATTAAAGATATTAAAAGAGACCAATGGCTTTTTGGTGCAGAGCTCGCCGAGAAACTTCGGTCACTGAAAGCCATTTCCAAGACAGGCGCTGAAATGAAAGCCACACCACCTGTGGCCAAGCCTAAGGTTCCATTTAGGAATAGAGCAGCAGAAGCGTCCACGTCCCGGTCTTTAAACTGGAGGGGCCCGCCACCGCCGCCGCCTCGTCACGCGTCAACGAGGCCGAGCTCGACGCCTGGTGGGCGCAGGCAGCCGCCGGTGACGTCACACCGCTCCGCGCCGTACCGCCGGCCGTCCCGCTCGCAGCAGCAGACGAAGCGCCGCTAACCGAGGATACTCAGGCTGGTAGACTACACTTTTTCTACAAAAACTGGTTGAATGTGACATCTGATCCTGTGGTGTTATCTTGGGTATCTGGTTTACGTATTCCAGTCTCAGATAATGTTTACCAATATAAAATGCCTCTAAATATGCCAAAATCTAACACAGACATATTTGATATGAACAAAGAAATAGATCACTTAGTTAAAATAGGTGCCATAAAACAATGTTTACCTTGCAGTGATCAGTTTTGCTCCAGCATATTTCTTATAGAAAAGAGTAATGGCAAAAAGAGATTTATTTTAAATCTTAAAGAGTTAAATAAATTTATATCTGCCCCACACTTCAAACTTGAAGATTATAGGACGGCTATGCGTCTTATATCAAAGGATGTATATATGTGTTCGATTGACCTTAGAGATGCATATTTTTCTGTAACTATTCACGATGATTTCAAAAAGTATTTACGCTTTATGTGGCAAAGCCAATTGTGGGAATTCCAAGTTCTACCTTTCGGGCTTAATATAGCTCCGTATATTTTTACAAAGCTTATGCGTCCTGTAATGCAATATTTGCGTGAAAATGGAATAATGTCAGTTATTTATTTAGATGATTTATTATTATTTTCCAATAACCGGGAAGATTGTAATTTAAATTTTATGTTTACAAGAAATCTTCTTGAATCATTAGGTTTTACAATTAATTTGGAAAAAAGCATAAGCACTCCTTGCAAGCAAATAACATTTTTAGGTTTTGTTTTTAACTCGGAAGACCTCACTATTGGCATACCGAGTGATAAAAAATGCAAAATCAAAAATGAACTACTACGATTTTCTAAATTGAAAAGATGCAGATTACGTAATTTTGCTCATCTAATTGGGTTGCTTGTTTCGATTTGTCCGGCTGTAAAGTATGGATGGTTGCATACAAAACTATTTGAAAGAACAAAATTTTTGTGTCTTCAGAAACGAGACGATTATGATCAGTTCATGTTAATACCAGATTATTTATCCGAAGATTTTAACTGGTGGCTTTCCAGTATTGATACTTGTAATGCTCCAATACGTTCAAATCAATATTGTCTCGAAATCTATTCTGATGCGTCGCGTACGGGTTGGGGCATCAGCTGTTCAGGTCAAACAGCCAGCGGCCATTGGTCACAAGATGAACTTGTTCACCACATTAATTATCTAGAACTTATGGCGGCATTTTTTGGACTAAAAATCTTTGCAAAAAATCTTACTAATTGCGAGGTGTTACTCCGCATAGATAACACCACTGCCATTTCCTATATAAATAGAATGGGTGGAATTCAATTTCCCCATTTAAATTCCTTAAGTCGTAAAATTTGGCAGTGGTGTGAACAACGCGATATATTCATTTTCGCGTCTTATATTAGCTCTATGGATAATTATGTTGCTGATAAAGAATCTCGTCGTGTTAATGTCGACGTAGAATGGCAGCTTGCCGATGTTGCGTTTTCTGAAATTTGCAGTATTTTTGGACAACCTGAAATCGATTTGTTTGCGAGCCGTCTCAACAAAAAGTGTGACACATTCGTCTCCTGGCATAGAGACCCGGAAGCATCAGCGATAGATGCATTTACTCTATCTTGGTCAAACTGCTATTTCTATATATTTTCTCCATTTTGTTTAATTTTGAGAGTATTACAAAAAATTGTAAACGACAAAGGAGAAGGAATAGTGGTCGTACCACTTTGGCCTTCACAGCCGTGGTATCCACTTTATAAAAAGTTGCTTATATCCGACACTATAGTTTTCTCTCCTGATAGAATTTGGTTGTCTTCCCCTTACAGCTCCGAGCACAAGCTTCAACAGAAGCTTACGCTGATTGCCGGACTGCTCTCCGGGCGGCGTTTGTCATCCAAGGCAGTTCAACCGAAGCTGCAGATGTGATGATCGCGTCGCTAGCCGAAAGTACCATAAAACAGTATGATCCGTGTTTAAGACAATGGTACTTATATTGCATCACTAATCGAGTTGACATCTACAAAGCAACAGTTACCCAGGTACAAGCTTTTCTGTTATCGATATTCCATAAAGGTTGTAGATATGGAACAATCAACAGTGTCAAATCTGCACTAACTTTAATTCTAGGTTCAGAGATTATGAACCATTCTATAATTAAACGCTTTATGAAAGGAGTATACAAGTTAAGAACTCCTTTACCCAGATATAACGTCACCTGGGATCCATCTATCGTGTTAAATTACCTTGGTAACTGGTTCCCTAATGAAGGTCTTTCTTTCGATAAGTTATCTAAAAAACTCGCAACTCTTTTAGCATTGGTGACTGCTCACCGGGTTCAAACGCTTTCATTAATTCGAATTTCGAATATACATAAGATTGACAGTCAAAAATATATTATTAAAATATCAGATCAGATTAAAACCTCGGCGATTAATAGATTACAACCTACTTTGATGCTTCCATACTTTGATGATCGACCGGCTATTTGTCCAGCCAGAACACTCGAATATTATTTGAGCAAATCGGCTGAAAAACGTAATTCTGATTGTGATTTCTTGTTTATAAGTCTTAAAAAACCTTTTAAGAGCGTTTGTTCTCAATCTTTAAGTCGTTGGATTAAGGAGACCCTAAAAGAGAGCGGAATAGATACGACAATATTCAGCAGCCACAGCACAAGACATGCCTCTACGTCTGCAGCTCGTAGACTCGGCGTCAGCATTGATCTTATTAAAAAGACGGCTGGTTGGACTAACAACTCAGAGGCATTTGCGAAATTTTACAACAGAGAAATATCTAGTAATTCCACTGAATCTTTTGCGCGCTCTCTTTGCAGGTCTACCTTATCAGACAGAGAGTAAATTATTTTCTGTTACTGGAATTATGTATTTAGTTCTATAAATCATAGAAATAACTTTAAAATTATTATGATTGTTTTTTTAATAAAGTGATTAATAGTAAACTTTATAATTTTTTCAAAGAAACTATTTCGTAAACATCTTTAAACATCTACAAGTAAATAATAGTGTAATCTCGAAAGGCGAATCACATGTTTAATATAGAATCAAACGAACTTACCTGTAAGTGACGTTCGATGATTATTAAACCATGTGATTCGCCTGAGAGATTACACTCCCACCCTGACCCTAAGGGAAAAACTATTTTGTTTTTACAAGTACGCCCAACAAATACGAAATAGTTAACGATAGCCACTAAGGGTAAAACGTGTATGAGTACCCACAACAAGATATTGTTTTTATTATTTTTTATTTTATAGCTTTAAAATTGTGTATGATGGCAGCACATGATCGTGCTACTACAAGTAAATAATAGTGTAATCTCTCAGGCGAATCACATGGTTTAATAATCATCGAACGTCACTTACAGGTAAGTTCGTTTGATTCTATATTATTTATTACTAAAGGAATATTTTCATAGATTACTCAAATAAATTCTAGCCGGATCTTTATAAAATTTGTATTGGATCACCTTTGATATGATCTACGACACAAAAAATATAATCAAAAACGATTCATAATTAGCGCAGTATCGGCTAAACATATTTAAAAAAAACACTTACAGAGAATTGAGAACATCTATTTTTTTTAGGTAAAAAAAAAATACATAGATAAAAAATACGTGTAGGAAGGTCATCACTTGATGACCTTGTTATAGTGCGATAGTAGTGCACTTGCTTACTTTAGTAGGATTTTGTGAACTGCCAAAAGTAGCCATACATTTTTGTTATCAAAGTGCCACAAGTATGCCACACACAAGTACACGGTATGTACTTGTGTGCACTATAGTCAAATAATACTGGATAAAAACTCGATGAATGAACAAAACTACCATCATTATTCATATCGTTACATAATGGGTTGTCATTATAATTAATTATTGACTGAATGAATCAACTTGTAGGGCCCATGAAATACCGAGCTAGAGCCGTCTAAGCTATAGGACCTTATATAACGCTAATTGGTAGGATATTTTCATCAGAAAATCTGTGGAAATCGGTAAAAACTATCCGTAGGCAGTATCATGCCCATTCTTCTAAAATATGGTCACCCACAGTATATGACTACACACTGTAATACTTAATTTAATTATTAACTAATTTATTTGTTTACGTATAAACCAGCGACGTGAGACTCTAGTTTTCTATTATATTTGAACCCGGAAGCTACAAAACACGAAACCCTTCGGTCAGAAATATAGCTGAGAATGGCGTCTCTTATCAAGAATACTTGTGTAAGATTGATTAGAAATACTCTAATGATCCGTATAAAGGTGTTAGACAGTACAATGTCCCATGAAAGGGCAGAAGTAAGGTGACCCTGAAATAAATGGCACAAATCAAGCTTCGACCCGAAAACATTCTGAAAGTCAGAAGTTTTGCCAACTTTTGAAAGATTTGTTGCAGAAGGTGAATTTAGTTCATAACACATTCACTAGTTCTTAGACTTTCAGGTTTATATGCTCATATTTTTCAGACGCCCTTGTATCATTGACCGATTTAAGTGCCGATTCAGACCGCGTTAGGTGTGACGATCGATTTTAGCTTTACACGATAGGAGGAGTGCCAAGCATTCTGCCATTGCGTGATCGACTTTAATCCGAATAACAATGGCTCACACCTATACCTAAGTAAATAAAGTACTTTTAAGTCTATGGTAGTGCAGCGGGAGAATCGTGCATCATAAAAATGCGAGTTGTTTTCTACTTTATAAACTTTTACAGCCTTAGACTTTCACTTTTTGACAATTTCTAATATTGAAAGGCAATGTTTTGCATGAATAATGAATATATTTTTCCATTTATCAACCATGTGATGTTAAGCGCTATATCCGAAATAGTGTAAATTCGTGTGATCATCATCATGTCATCATCATTACGATTTTACGTAATTCAACCACAGTACATGCCAGTCGAAATAGCATCTGATTTACGTCACAAAAGTACAAAAAGCGTCCTGCTTGTACAATTTCAATCTGTGCATTTAGTAATACTATCATCACCACGGTGTTTGGCGATGCGAAGACAGCGTACAATAGAATGGTCAAAGAAAAAGTCAACTTACTACTGTAAGTATCTTACGTAAGTAAGATCTGAAACCAACCATTCAGATGATTTATTTGCTGGTAACATCGGTGTCACTTCATTTCGATTATCACGTTTACGTATTATCCGTATTCTCAATACGACAGTGTGAAGGAGAAACATTCCAGAATTTCTAAAACTTTCAAGATCAGTTCTCATAGTAAAGAGATAAATAACACGGTCAAAACGTCGTCAAAAATGACAATATGGTAAGAATTTACAACTCGTGTAATAAAAAAATCTCATCTCAATCTCATTGTGTTATTTTCCTGAACTACAAGAATACACAAATACACCTGTGTCCGTCGAAATGTTGTCCAATAAGTTCGTCTACCGTCCACACCTGGCTCTGTTGCTATTAGCTTTGCTTTATTATACGTCGTGATACTAAAAATATCTTTGAATGTTCGACATATTCGTTGTTCATGATGTGTTTTTGTTATTCAAACTTCAAAACAAATGTAAACCTAATATGGCCTTTTTATACGCGAACACCGAAAAACGTTGATAAGTGCATTTAATATAATTTACACTCGGAATTAATGATAATTAATTAATATTTGTATTGCAAAATATGGGTGGAATTTCTTGCAGTATTTACCAGTAAAATCTCATTATCATACCCAAGCTGTATGATAATGAGATTTTACTGGTAAATACTTAAAGTTTCGAGAAGATGAAGATCTTGAAGATGTTAGTTAAATATAGGCTATTGTTGACTTTACACAATAATACATGAAAATTAATTCATAAGTGCGTTTACAAATCAACATTGTCAGTCAGTAAAAACATGTAGAATCTAAGATTGCGATAACTATGTCGTTTTTTAATGATAGCTAAGTAATGAATATCACAATACATACGTTTTTACTTGTGTGAAATGTGTGTGAACCGCAGTTTCTCTAGTCTTTCTTTTTTCATTAAACTAGGTGGAATTTTCCTTCAGTTGAACCCTAGTGAGTTTAAAATAAATGTACTCGATCACTTTTATTACATATAACTTGTTTTATTTTATTTTACTTCAAACAAGCTTAAAATAGCATAGTCAAACTTTCGTATTTTATGATTCTTAACAATGTTGGATGTTCTTACGTACGCATTTTTACATACATCCATTATCATCTTAATACAAGCTGTTAAGAATGTGTACGTCATTTAATACAAATGACATTTATTAATAATTAAACGTATCAAGGATTGTTAATAATAAGCACCGTATATCTAGTTAATTGATTAATTAATAATTCTTATATGGCGGTTGGCAATAACCTACTGTCAGGACATAATCACGAGGAAGTCAGAAAACTGTATGATTTTATTTCACCCTCGTTGTTTACATGAAAAAGGCTGTTTATATTGATACGTTCTTCACGAGAAAAATCTAAATAAGAATCGTAACCTAGATAGAATGTGCGACAGTTTACTCGTAGATGTAGTGTGAGGTGAGGACGCGTGCCTCGCTAACGAGCGACTATCTCCGGCCCTGTTCCCACATCGTCGCCGCGCCGCAACGCCACTAGGAAGCAATAAAGCTACACCTTAACTGCACACACCATTACCGATTGTAACGGCGAACATATGCGATAGATACAATCTATGAAGACATCGCAAAAACCCATCGCGTCGAGACACGAAGATGTGTCAATAACGCCTTATCGAATTGGCATGTTGTCAGGGGAGACCTATCATAACCGAGCGCCACCTCGATAGTGTGCTTTTATGTGTCTTTTTATTCAACCTTTCGATTGTAGGTCGTCCCTATGATGGCACTTATATTGTTTTTTCATGCGGCTTGCATTCTGAATTGAAGATGGAATTGCAAAAGATTTATTTTGATACTTACCCTTTTTTAACCAATGATTGAAAAAATATTGAAAGTTAACCGATTTTGTTTATTTCCTATCATGAGGCTTGATAATATCTGTTATTACATTATACGTATTAGAATGTACGAAGTTATATCAAAAGTTGTATAGTAATTATACCTGACACCCATCTTAAAGTCAAACTATATTACATGATGTTTCACTCTAGAAACGGTACTGTTGTAAGCAGTAGTTTCCAAATAGGTTATAGGTTTTTGAACCGTGTGTACCCACACAGTTTTATTGTTCCAAGCAGTCCCGTGTGAACAATCACGTCTGCATTGCACACTAAGGTAAAATTTCAATCTGTTCATGTGTGTGTATGCGAAAACTATGCTTACTTGAACTATGTCTTATCTTGATGGAAATTAGTTTTATGCTTCGAAGTCTGCTATCATGTTCTGGCCATCGCACTCTGTTTTTATGGTATTAGTTAAAGTTTAGAATAATTCGGTTGGTGTATAATAAACGGACGCACACTTGACTATTCATTACTAGCAATTAATTCCCGCGAGCGGAGCTCCGCGGCGCTGAGATCGACCTCGTGGGAAATTAAACTGTGCGCGGCCGTCTTGTGCCACCCGCGCCGCCGCCCCTTTACCTTGCTTCCCCCCATCTTCACATATGAACACTTTCTCTCACAGATTTCCCGATTTTTCTACTTTTAAAATAAACTGCATGCATTTCTGCATGAACGATCTTCCAGTTGAATAGTTGTTGTAGTACCGATAGAAGATTAGAATGTTTTGTTAGACCGCGTTAGAAGTGTTTTCTCTCAGTCCGGGCACACGTGGCTCTTTAATATGTAAGCATGTATTGAAATTAGTTTGCGGGCTCGTTGCGAGTTACGGGCCCACGTGAGTGGCTCATTAAATATGGAACCGTAATCAGTGTGGTGCTCCGTGTCCCCTCTGCCGCCGTACGCGTACTCAATAACCACATGCTCGGTGTTCCGTTTGCCTTGGACACATGTGGCTAGTTCCGCATCTTACAACCTAACATGCGCAACTATTCACCACACAATAAGAAAACCAATCATTTTGGATACGACTCAGTTCCCTATAAAGTTTAGTTCCTGCTCTCGTTTAGCACCTATAGTGTTTTTAAATCCAATCACACCGTTTCTAGCGAGTATTAGCAATCTTTTAGCTGTTAAATTAAATGCTTGAAATAAAAATTGCTAATCGTTTCCGTGACAATTGAAATAAACGAATATAGCTATCGTGACGATAGACACTCACTTCAATTGGCGTAGTGGTAACTAAAAGCGCACGTAGCCTAATGTCGCAACCGCGACCGAGATCGAGACTGCCGCGAATCGGATCGGAATCGCTCAGCCGCGCCCGATTACACCGCCATGCATCACCGATCGTGGAGAAATTGAACCACACGAACCGCTAGAATATCTGCCCCAACGCCGGCAGGTAACCACTTGTGAAACTTCTTTTCGCTTCCTAATTGTCTTGCGCCGCAACCTCCCATCCGAAATAGCTAGGAATTTATAGCAACGCTAATTTCGATAGACTTAGGAACTACGGTTAAAATGCTTGTTTTAAAAGTTAATAAAAATCCCGCTTTGTTGTTCATAGCACGAATTGTAGCGTTTGCTCAAAGAAAGATCTCGGTAAGCCCGAGGGCGCTTAGCATAAGCTGGCCGTGTCGTCCGGGCCGCTGTTATGAGATTATTCTCGCTTTGACGGCTGGCTCTCTGTGCTCTGTACTCAACATGCACCGCGCTGCGCTTTTAGGTTCCACTCACTTACATTTAAAATCCTAATTGCCTATTAGTATCTTGCTTTATGTTTATGCGAAGTACGTTTTGTGTTATCCGAGGAGGTACATCATTGTATGTATTTTGAAGCTCATAACCAGGATGCATGCATCTAAAACAATACGAAGGAAGTCGGAAATCAGGTTCTTAGCTTATCATTACATCATTATATTTCTGTATTTCCTATGTCGTTCAAACGTTTGTTCCGCGACCGATCTATGTTCGATCTTCCTATTTTCACTTTCCTATTTAAACAATTTTGAAGAAAAAAATAGCAATCTCATAATTAATTTTGTGATAAAATTATCAGAATGTAAACCCGAAGTTCTAAAGCTCGGTGTTAATAGTGCGGTCTGAAAATGAATGTAATTGTTGTTGTCGTCGACTGCGAGGGAATATTAGTGATGGGTGAGAGACGTTGGGGCTGTAATTGGTTCAGGGCCAGCGCTTCAGAATCGCGCCTTGCTCGGCGGCATGTCGCTGCACCGGAGATAACTGCCGCCTTATTGCCGGCGCCACCACCGCGCCACCGCGCCACCGCGCCACCGCGCCTCCGCCGCTAACTAACGCTTATTAAACTTCAACAACGCTCCCGCTGATCACTTCACCTTCTTGTTTACTCTACACTTAGATTAATCGTTTGCCAGGCCTGGCTCGTTCAACTATTTATCCTGAAATAAAAAGTTTTCCTACGCAAACTAAATTACTTTTATTTTAGTTTACCGTGAGTTAGCGATTCTAATCTACGCTGCGTTTAGATTGTTATACTGATACCTTGAGTTTTATCTTTCCTGTCTCTGAAATTCGCTGAAAAGCATATATGATGTAAGTTAAAATTATTCTTTAATACAAATCTTTGAACATACTTTGAAACATACTTTGATCACTGTTATTTCTATTATTTATCGAATTAAAAATAGTATTTTTAGTATTTCAGGTGCAAATAGTTTCTATTATTGTTGTATTGAGCCTATTACGATGTGAATGTTAAATAAAACACACATTGTAAATAAAACAGTTCCTAAAGATTTAGTTTTCACATATCATGTTGAAAGCAAATAATATAATAGATTATCATATAAACGAGCCGTAGCGGAGCTGATCGAAACCCGTTCGGTTTTGTTCCGTCCTGCTAGTCGACAGTGATTTAACAGATATTCAAAATGGAACGAAATTCTCAGTCAGATAATTCAATATACAAGGAAAACCACCATGAGACCTACATGCAGCATGTTATGACGAAGTGAGGCCGATCAAGATTACTATGTAGAAGACGCTCTGTAGCATTAAGATTGCATATTATGTACAATGCAATATTTGTTTTATGCGCTATAATAACTTTCGACAATCAAAACTATTTTGGCGTTTGACTATTACCTTCTAAGCTGGTAACATCAGGAAATGGGTTGGCTTTGTAAGGTTTCATGCCACAAACGAAACGTTAATTAAAACTTGTTAAAATAGGTCGGTTATAAAGTATCAACAATTTCTACGTATATTTTGATGCAATAACAAATATTGATATCGACGTAACCAGACCCATAACAAATTAGATTAATAAAGCGAAAAATGTAACGCATAGAAAACCTGTGTTCTGTGTGTAATTTTTACCCGGTTGTTTTATATCGATTAATAAAAAGTAATGTACATTTTTCTTCTTGGCTCTCCTATACCACAAGCAGTTACATATCTTGAATGAATGTTGCCGGTATTATTTCAGTCGTCAGCCACTTGCGCGTCTCAAAGGCCTCATTAAACAGGAATGATGAAATTTTCTGCCGCTATTTTCATCTTTTTATGAACTCACGTGTGATTGTGATGCCTATTGTTCACACTGGTGAATTACTAGTTTACGAAAGTTATAATTTATGTTTAGCTTTGAAAGTGTGCGTGGCCAGCTATGTGTAGAGAGACAAAGGAAGTCATTTAAACGCTCGCGAGACAGTCACGCGACTGACTTGCACGGTCTCCGTTATCTATTGTTCTACGCTATGTTTTATACACCTGGATGCGGTTATTCCTGTTTAAATCGAGAATATTAATATCTATGTTAGCCAGTATTATGTTTAGGTCGGGAACGACAATAATTAATAATTACAACGTGGTCTTACAACATGGGTTGTTGACTCAGGTTGAGTCGCAAACTCTGGCCGGTGAAACATTGGCGACTCGGGCTAGGCGCCGACACGCACAATGGCCACTCTGTTTGCTCACCTCGCTTGTGTTATGCTGTTGTGTCGCTTTGCACCACATACATTAGCGATTGCTCTATGATGAAGTGGCCAGAAGCGAGATTAAATTTTGAACAGTGTACCTGTTTTAAGCTTCATTGTGCCAGTGCCGCACACCTTGTATAAATAATACCCGTTACTTTTATGTGATAGGTCAGTAATAGAATTACTATAAGTTAAATTACATGTCATAAATGAATCACAATATACTTTTCTAACAACAGCAGGCAGATAAATCTAAGCAGTCAAACGTGAACAATTGCGCTACAATACTAATGGGCAAGCCAAGCCCACGAGTTTCTTTATTATTTGGCGCGGATATACAAAAGGATTTGTCGCGTCCGACCCGCGGCTCCTCGAGGATTTCCCTTGTCGCCATTGGCACATCCCAGCTTAAAGCAGACGCCGAGATTAATGAGATGAGCCTGGTTTGCTCACCGGTAAGCCGGGCATTAACCACTTCGTTTTATGAATGACTTTCTGTTACGATTTCACTTACGCGCTCGGTCGATAGTTATTGCCAGGGACCGGTTGATGTCTTTGCTTTTCTCGGGTTTTCCTTTTCATGTGGACGCGTGTTCCGTTTTTCTCAAACCCACGTAACCTAAAGTTCTCAATTTGAAGCCATAACACGTCGCCACGTGTTACAAATGAAACCTACCCTTTTCTGTTAATACCTATTTAAAGTGAGTAAATTCCCGGATTCTTGATAGAATTGGGTCGAAATTTTACAATAGGCACGTAGGAACTAACATTTCACGTGTCGAATAACTTTCAAATAGAGGTAATTGTATAAGTGTTGGCTGAAATTCAAGGTTTGGATACTTTATAATGATTTGGTTTGTTTCTCAGTTTATTACGTCTCTATTAAAAAGTAAATGAAAGCGTACGTGACGGAATGCATTCAAATTGTGTTGTTCACAAAACTTTTTCAATTGACTTACCTACAAAATGAAACATTGTCCAAGTAGCTCATAATTCTTTCAAAGGGCCTCGTTTCGTATCACCGAATGTGACATTTAAAGTTCACGTTGATATTTGCAAGGGCTGCGATGTTTCTTACCGATCCGTGACGGTGTTGTAGAGCAAACTTATATTTTGGCATACATTCAGTAAAATTTACCATATAAAATAAAACATTAACACTTTGTTAGTTAGGCTTAGCAGAAGCTCATTACAGTCTGTTAAGCCACACAATTGCGCTAATTCAGTCGCGGATCCAAATCTGCGATTTTGCACCGCCTAATTAGCAGAGCGCTTCTGCCGTGCAGCCGGTCAAAGGACTCGCCGCTCATTACGTACGAACGATGCGAACCTCCCTCGGTCAACCTAAAACTGTCTCTGCGCTATAACTAACTGAGCTCTACCAAACTGACGCTGACGACTAGAATTAAAGTTTTGTGAAAGTCTAAATTTAATTTAGAGGAAAGAAGTGAGGTGGATAGGGCAAGCCAGTCACGGAATAGACACGAGCGGGCAGTGCGATGCGATGTTCACGGAAGGTGCGATAAGATCGCGTGAGAGGCGGGTGGGTACGCTCCACCGCGCCGCGTGCCGCTCCGCTCCGCCCGCCTGCTCAGGGATGCCAGATTTTTGAGAAAGTTTACATTTTACGGTATATTCCTTCATACTTCAATTAAGTAGATGTAATTGAAGCTTTTAATGTGCATGCGCCCTTTTTTTCTATTTTCTGAACAGCATGCCATTGTTTCAGAACGTATAAAGATTTAACGGATTTACTGCACCTAAGCACCTTATGAAATGGTTTTGTCAATGAAAATGTTTTAACTTTAGTTGCACTGCAAGTAAACAATAACCATATTTTTGGTAAACTTAAGACAAAGATCCTACACGTTAGTTTCGATAGTTTACCCGTTAGAGGTGTTAGGCTACTTGACTTGGCAAGTCAATATAAAGGCTTTTGTAAGTTAATTAAGACAACCCTGGCTGAGTCCCCAAGCCAAACTGTCGGACGATTCGTCACGTTGCGTTAATGGACGCGAAACACGCCACACTTGACTATCTGCTTGCACTACTATCCTCGTTTTAACTATCGATTCGGCATAAAACCGCCCGAATACCTTTGAATTTAGAACATAACATGAATTCGAAGCATGAATTCACCTATCTTTCCCCGAAATCGAACCAATTAACATGATGAGGCAAACTTATTCGCTCTAGTATTGCTTTAACCTGGATTTAAAGAAACTCCAAAACAATTGGCTCTATCTCTACAAAATCTGAAGCTTTTAATCACAAAGGTAAAGATAAATTGATAAAGAGAGACCCTACAACTTTCTATTTTTTCAAAACACTCACGTATGAGTGTTTTTTCAGTTGTAAAATGCTCTTTGTTTAAAGAAACTATTGTTTTGTGGTTTTGATAACGCATATCATAATGGGGATCGAATATGAAAAACACAATACATGAACACTATCTATCTTATTAAAAATTCAACACCATAAATATATTATGTAAGTACGACGATATCATTTTGATGTCAACTGATTTGAGTCTCAATATTACATTAAGGGGCCATGGACTATATACGTCGGGTCGAGTTTAGGTATTTATAGACGCGCGACGCGGCTCACAGCGCTCGCGACTCGCGAACGTACCGTCCACGCGATATTCAAAGACTTACGAATTTGATATTTTTACACTACTTCATTACTTCCAACATTAAATATCAATGATATTATTCATCGATATTTAATCTTGGAAGTATGAAATTATGTGTTTAATTGGTTTGCTATATCGTATCAAGAAACAAATATTAAAAAGAAGATAAGATTTCTAAATACTATTTCCTATCACCTACAAAAGTGTGACTTGTAGTCTCGAAACTAATATTAGATTACGAAGTAGAAATTCGTAAATTTGAAAAAAATTGCTAAAACTATTCCGTGCGCGCTACTGTTCTTGCTAGAGTGTTTGCCTTAGTTCTAACTTATTTATTACTTTAGCGTATCAGCATTGCTATTCAGCGCGTTGTGTTACGCACTTCTCGATATATTTTTTTTTGTGCTGGAAATACAAGACGAAGGTTTATTGATGAATTTAAAATATATTCCTTAGTTCTAAACATGGCTTCCAAACATTATTTCATTGCCAAAGATTAAATGGAAATTCAGATTTAGTTAGACAATGATTGAGAGAGTCGATTACCAGTTTCACAATCCTCAGTTTTTATTTTTACTACTTCACCAAGATTATTTATATATAATATTTATTTTATTTTTATTTATTTATTATTCCTTGCACTGTTTTCATCACATACATTATATGTACCATGCAAGGTGCATGGTACTGAAGCCAATTTTGGTAGGTAATGAGTCTAAAACGGACCTACATGCATAGGCTAAAAGCGACGGCGTGAAGTTTTACCATTTTGGAATCCAAGATGGCGCGCACAAGTTTTGGTCAAATTAGCGATAGGGGTGTCATTTTCGGGGTTTTTTGGGATGCTGATTACGAATATGGCAACCATTTTGGAATCCAAGATTACGCGCACAAGTTTTAGTCAAATTAGCGATATGGGTGTCATTTTCGGGGTTTTTTTGGATGCTGATTACGAATATGGCAACCATTTTGGAATCCAAGATGGCGCGCACAAGTTTTGGTCAAATTAGCGATATGGGTGACATTTTCAGGGTTTTTTGGGATGCTGATTACGAATATGGCAACCATTTTGGAATCCAAGACGGCGCGCACAAGTTTTGGTCAAATTAGTGATATGGGTGTCATTTTCGGGGTTTTTTGGGATGCTGATTACGAATATGGCAACCATTTTGGAATCCAAGATGGCGCGCACAAGTTTTGGTCAAATTAACGATATGGGTGTCATTTTCGGGGTTTTTTGGGATGCTGATTACGAATATGGCAACCATTTTGGAATCCAAGATGGCGCGCACAAGTTTTGGTCAAATTAGCGATATGGGTGTCATTTTCGGGGTTTTTTGGGATGCTGATTACGAATATGGCAACCATTTTGGAATCCAAGATGGCGCGCACAAGTTTTGGTCAAATTAGCGATATGGGTGTAATTTTCGGGGTTTTTTGGGATGCTGATTACGAATATGGCAACCATTTTGGAATCCAAGATGGCGCGCACTAGTTTTGGTCAAATAAGTGATATGGGTGTCATTTTTGGGGCTGTTTAGGATGCTACGAATTCAATTATGCGATATGGGTGGCACATGGCTGAAAAACCCCGAAAATGACACCCATATCGCTAATTTGAACAAAACTTGTGCGCGCCATCTTGGATTCCAAAGTGGTTGCCATATTCGTAATCAGCATCCCGAAAAACCCCAAAAATGACACCCATATCACTAATTTGACCAAAACTTGTGCGCGCCATCTTGGATTCCAAAATGGTTGCCATATTCGTAATCAGCATCCCAAAAAACCCCGAAAATGACACCCATATCGTTAATTTGACCAAAACTTGTGCGCGCCATCTTGGATTCCAAAATGGTTGCCATATTCGTAATCAGCATCCCAAAAAACCCTGAAAATGTCACCCATATCGCTAATTTGACCAAAACTTGTGCGCGCCATCTTGGATTCCAAAATGGTTGCCATATTCGTAATCAGCATCCCAAAAAACCCTGAAAATGTCACCCATATCGCTAATTTGACCAAAACTTGTGCGCGCCATCTTGGATTCCAAAATGGTTGCCATATTCGTAATCAGCATCCAAAAAAACCCCGAAAATGACACCCATATCGCTAATTTGACTAAAACTTGTGCGCGTAATCTTGGATTCCAAAATGGTTGCCATATTCGTAATCAGCATCCCAAAAAACCCCGAAAATGACACCCCTATCGCTAATTTGACCAAAACTTGTGCGCGCCATCTTGGATTCCAAAATGGTAAAACTTCACGCCGATACGAAGGTTTATTGATGAATTTAAAATATATTCCTTAGTTCTAAACATGGCTTCCAAACATTATTTCATTGCCAAAGATTAAATGGAAATTCAGATTTAGTTAGACAATGATTGAGAGAGTCGATTACCAGTTTCACAATCCTCAGTTTTTATTTTTACTACTTCACCAAGATTATTTATATATAATATTTATTTTATTTTTATTTATTTATTATTCCTTGCACTGTTTTCATCACATACATTATATGTACCATGCAAGGTGCATGGTACTGAAGCCAATTTTGGTAGGTAATGAGTCTAAAACGGACCTACATGCATAGGCTAAAAGCGACGGCGTAGCGTTAGCGATATGGGTGTCATTTTCGGGGTTTTTTGGGATGCTGATTACGAATATGGCAACCATTTTGGAATCCAAGATGGCGCGCACAAGTTTTGGTCAAATTAGCGATATGGGTGTAATTTTCGGGGTTTTTTGGGATGCTGATTACGAATATGGCAACCATTTTGGAATCCAAGATGGCGCGCACTAGTTTTGGTCAAATAAGTGATATGGGTGTCATTTTTGGGGCTGTTTAGGATGCTACGAATTCAATTTTGCGATATGGGTGGCACATGGCTGAAAAACCCCGAAAATGACACCCATATCGCTAATTTGAACAAAACTTGTGCGCGCCATCTTGGATTCCAAAGTGGTTGCCATATTCGTAATCAGCATCCCGAAAAACCCCGAAAATGACACCCATATCACTAATTTGACCAAAACTTGTGCGCGCCATCTTGGATTCCAAAATGGTTGCCATATTCGTAATCAGCATCCCAAAAACCCCGAAAATGACACCCATATCGCTAATTTGACCAAAACTTGTGCGCGCCATCTTGGATTCCAAAATGGTTGCCATATTCGTAATCAGCATCCCAAAAACCCCGAAAATGACACCCATATCGCTAATTTGACCAAAACTTGTGCGCGCCATCTTGGATTCCAAAATGGTTGCCATATTCGTAATCAGCATCCCAAAAAAACCCGAAAATGACACCCATATCGCTAATTTGACCAAAACTTGTGCACGCTATCTTGGATTTCAAAATGATTGCCATATTCGTTATCAGCATCCCAAAAAACCCCGAAAATGACACCCATATCGTTAATTTGACCAAAACTTGTGCGCGCCATCTTGGATTCCAAAATGGTTGCCATATTCGTAATCAGCATCCCAAAAAACCCCGAAAATGACACCCATATCGCTAATTTGAACAAAACTTGTGCGCGCCATCTTGGATTCCAAAGTGGTTGCCATATTCGTAATCAGCATCCCGAAAAACCCCGAAAATGACACCCATATCACTAATTTGACCAAAACTTGTGCGCGCCATCTTGGATTTCAAAATGGTTGCCATATTCGTAATCAGCATCCCAAAAAACCCCGAAAATGACACCCATATTGTTAATTTGACCAAAACTTGTGCGCGCCATCTTGGATTTCAAAATGGTTGCCATATTCGTAATCAGCATCCCAAAAAACCCCGAAAATGACACCCATATCGTTAATTTGACCAAAACTTGTGCGCGCCATCTTGGATTCCAAAATGGTTGCCATATTCGAAATCAGCATCCCAAAAAACCCCGAAAATGACACCCATATCGCTAATTTGACCAAAACTTGTGCGCGCTATCTTGGATTCCAAAATGGTTGCCATATTCGTAATCAGCATCCCAAAAAACCCCGAAAATGACACCCATATCGCTTATTTGACCAAAACTTGTGCGCGCCATCTTGGATTCCAAAATGGTTGCCATATTCGTAATCAGCATCCAAAAAAACCCCGAAAATGACACCCATATCGCTAATTTGACCAAAACTTGTGCGCGCCATCTTGGATTCCAAAATGGTTGCCATATTCGTAATCAGCAGCGTCATCTTGGATTTTAAAGTGGATATCCAATTGGAATATTTATATCCGTATGATCCTAAGTACCTAATAGTCCAGTCAAAATAGACTAAAATTATGACTTCAGTTTGCATTAATTCCCAACAAGCTGGATTTTTGTGCAGGCCTTGAATACGTCATTACAAATGATATGTCAAAAGTCCCCATCGATCCCGCTTGTGCGTTGTTTTTTATTCGAGGTCAAAGGTCATAAATTTGCGTTTTTTGCATATATCTCTGAAAATACGAGAGCTATCGAAAAGTGGTTCAGGCAAAGTTTGTACATCGTAAAATTGTCTACAAAAATACTTCAACATTTTTCTTCTACAAAGCATCGCTTTCGAGATATAGTGACTTTAGACCGCAGGAAAATCGTCGAAGATGCTGCGTTTTTTTCATTTCAACCGTTTTATCTGCTTTATTGCCACAGAATAAACAGTATTTTTTTAAATTTACTGAACGGGGTGATGGGTTCGATGGGTTAGTCCTCCTCCGAGGTAATGAATCGTCTTTTTGTCTCAAGAAATACTGTTTGTTCTGTGGCAATGAAGCAGATAAAACGGCTGAAATGAAGAAAACGCAACATTTTAGTAGATTTTTCTGCGGTTTTAAGTCACTATATCTCAAAAGCGATGCTTTGTAGAAGAAAGGTGTTGAAATATTTTTGTAGACAATTTTACGTTCTACAAACTTTGTCGGAATCATTTTTCGATAGCTCTCGTTTATGACTTTTAAACGCAAATTTATGACTTTAACCTGGGTATTTGCGTTTTTCGCGTATATCTCTGAAACAACGAGAGCTATCGAAAAATGGTTCCGACAAAGTTTGTAGATCGTAAAATTGTCTACAAAAATATCTCAACACTTTTCTTCTACAAAGCATCGCTTTTGAGATAAAGTGATTTTAAACCGCAGGAAAATCTACTAAAATTCTGCGTTTTTTTCATTTCAGCCGTTTTATCTCCTTCATTGCCATAGAACGAACTGTATTTCTTGAAACAAAAAGATGATTCATTACCTCGGAGGAGGACTAACCCATCGAACCCATCACCCCTTTCAGTAAATTTCAAGAAATACTGTTTGTTCTGTGGCAATGAAGCAGATAAAACGGCTGAAATGAAAAAAACGCAGCATCTTCGACGATTTTCCTGCGGTCTAAAGTCACTATATCTCAAAAGCGATGCTTTGTAGAAGAAAAGTGTTGAAGTATTTTTGTAGACAATTTTACGATCTACAAACTTTGCCTGAACCATTTTTCGATAGCTCTCGTTGTTTCAGAGATATACGCAAAAAACGCAAATTTATGACTTTTAACCTGGAATAAAAAACAACGCACAAGCGGGATCGATGGGGACTTTTGACATATCATTTGTTATGACGTATTCAAGGCCTGTACAAAAATCCAGCTTGTTGGGAATTAATGCAAGCTGGAATGTCTATTTTGACTGGACTATAAAGAAAAATTCTAAAATCATTTTTGATTTCACAAAGATTCAAATCTATAAAAGTTGCCTTTCAAAGGTTGTTACGAAGAGAACGCTCGTAGCGAAAAGGCCGCCCAATTGTCTGTTACTAACAATAATATGAACTTTGTTCAATACGGAACGCCATTGTGGTATAAATAAAAAAAACGTTTTTATTCTTAGGATCAAAACCACTCGGTCCCACTATATTTGATGTCGATTTTGGTTTTATAATTATTTACGTAATATTTGAAGATCGCGACGAAGACCGACATGACCGCTCTCTCTGACCGCTCGAGGCGGACTGATTTACGACGAGGTGCGCTCCTCGATTTATAGGTTGTTTTCAAAAAATTGTATAAAAATAAGTAGTAGCTACAAGCTTCCAATTTTTTTTTAATTATTTTCAGAAAAGGCTGAATTTGTAAATAGTTGGTATATTTCAGCTGTAGTCTCTATAATCTTCGTAGAAATAACAGTTATATTGAAGGGTAAAATTTTATAATATGCTTTTTTTCATACCGTCTTTTCAATATGACATTGTATGAACATATGATAGTTTTTTTTGTAGCTTCTACTCACGGCAAAGTGTTCTTTCATATTTCATTTTTTATATTACTTCCTTATTATTATTTTGATCACAATCACCATCGAAAGTACGCTATTTTTGCTAATTTTCGAAAACTTTGTCTACAAATTAATTAATTTCTCAGTTGTTAATTAATAAATCATTTTTTTTTTCAATACATTCTACTTTCGAAGAATCATTCTTTGATATGCATATCTAGCCCAGTCATATTAGGTAAAAAAAGGGGTCAACCTCGGAATGAAAGATAATAAGCTGCAAATTGGTATGAACCTTTGTTTTGTCATTCTAAATGTTGTCTCAAAAGTCACAATCGTTATCGTGTCCGCGTCTCAAGATATTCAAGGTCAAAGGTCACAAAAATCGGTTTTTCGCGAATATCTGGCTTCCTATCGGTTAAATGAGATTTGCATTTATTATAAAAGTTGTAGGCTATAAAATTCCCTACAACTTTTGTTTAAACTTTTTTTTCATACGACCAACCGTTTTGAAGGTAGAGCGCGAAGTGCACATCGTACAGTCATATACGGCCTAATGCAAGGTCAAGCGTGAGTTATGGTTATCAGTACGTTATAAAGTCAATTATTTACTTGGAAATTATAATTATTAAACAATGCCTATTATTTATGTACTAACTATTAATTATTTATATTTAATTAAAGTAAGTAACTTGATTATTTATATATAATTATTCATATTTAACTATTTAAGTATAAAATATTATTAATTCTGGATTATATATTTTAGTTTTATTTTAAGTTAACACGACATTATATATCTTTTCTTTAAAACGCGTAAATTTCTCAATACTTATATACCTGGAAATACTTGTCCCTACCCTATGCCCTTTTCTATTCATTGCCGGGACAGATGTTCTATAGTATCCTAGTAAAAACCTTGTCTTCTAGTAAAAACAGAAAAATTAATTCAACGTGTCCAGAATGCTTGCGCAAGGTTCTGTTTTTATATTCCTGCACGCACACACATTACTCCCTACCTTAATAGCAAAAGTCTGTTAAAGATGAAAGCTCGTAGAAACCTTCACCTAGCGACCCTGCTTTTCGGTGTGGTGAATTACGAGAAGCCTTCTTATCTTTTTCATAAGTTGAAATGGGCGAAGGAGTATTCTCGCTTCGGGAAGAGAGAGTGTACTCATGTGTTTGTATCACCGAGACACAAGACTGCAGCGTTCCGTGGTTCTTTCAGGTTTGCGGCGTCTCGGTGTTGGAACGACTTGCCACCACCAATTCGTACTTTAAGAATAGTTGGCACTTTCAAACGCAAACTCAAGAAGCTACTATTGGCGTGCCAAATATCTACCTAACTTAGCTTACTTCTATAGGATCAGTGTGGACTGCACTGGTCCAACACGCCTACATGAATGTATTAAAGCCTGAAGCAGTCTTACCTTGTTCTTGCGTATTTTCTGCATACTTCTTGATCTTCCATTACTTGCTTGGCGCTTTTCCCCACGTTCTTCATTTTAGTAGGCATCCAACCATCCGTTTTTTATCTTCTCCACCTTCGTAGTAGTTTCACAGTCACGGTAAACAGGCTCCCACAGTTTGATTTGTAGTACATAGGTATCTGTTTCAATTAATCGCGCGTAACACCACCATAAACACAGTACAACCACACAGAAACACTTCCAGAGACGCGATGTGCACTTCGCGCTCTACCTTCAAAACGGTTGGTCGTATGAAAAAAAAGTTTAAACAAAAGTTGTAGGGAATTTTATAGCCTACAACTTTTATAATAAATGCAAATCTCATTTAACCGATAGGAAGCCAGATATTTGCGAAAAACCGATTTTTGTGACCTTTGACCTTGAATATCTTGAGACGCGGACACGATAACGATTGTGACTTTTGAGACAACATTTAGAATGACAAAATGAAGGTTCATACCAATTTGCAGCTTATTATCTTTCATTCCGAGGTGAAAGCCCTAATATGACTGGGCTAATCTTTTTATAACCGTGAAACGTTTCAGTTCATAAAAACCTTATTCGAAACCTCGCCAATTTCACAGAGCTCAATGAAGGGACCCTTAACACAGTTCTAATTCGCGATGTGCATTTTTGTAACATTATCTGTGGGCGTGTAAAGGCAGATGCCTCGTCCGTACTGGGCTATACAAACATAGTAATAATGGCACTGATTAAACTTAATTAACTGAAGCCATTTACACACAGGGGGGTGCGTGCCCCCCGTGTGTCGCGACATCAACGCGCCTTATTTTGATCCTGGGTGCCATATAGGGCATCGGTCACCGACACCACTCCCACTAAAGCCACGCTGACATCAGCAAAGCGACAGCCGAGCCTTCTGATGTATGGGTTTATCTTATCTGTAATGCGTTTAGGTTTATTGGTGCGGCCTATATAAGTTTATTTATTTCTCAAAATCCTACTTGTGCTATAATTATCTCAGTAGACAGTCAAAGAAAAAAATCTGTTTACTTATACTGTCTTTAGCATACCAAGATCTTGAGCTACCAACTACATTGTTTCGTGTAAGTGTACAGACGTTAATGAAAGAAATAAGGCAGTTATCAGCAATGCAGTCGAAACGCCCCTTCAGTGTTTGCATAAGTAATTTTTTTTGGACGTTTAGTGTGTAATGTGTTGTCGGGTCTGGGTTCCGTCTGGGCCGCGCCGGCTCTGGCGCGGTTCTGAACTCTGTCCGAGATTTATCGCGCGGCCGCACGCAGCTGGCGCGCTGCCCGTGGCCCTCGCGCCCTTTTATCACCGTGTAAAACATGCCCGTCGCGTTAATTTGTTTGCTCTGACGCGGTCGACCTAATGAATCGCCCCGAGCTGGACCCGTGTCTGCCCCGCACCTACCCGTAGTCGTACCCGCCCGCTCGATTAAACGTTTACTCCCTTAAATTGTTACAAGCCCGCAAATAAACCCTTAATCATCACGCGTTGTTTGACCCTCACCGATAACGTCTTGTTGAAACTGTGATTTATCGAAATAAAAACGTGGATATAATTAGAAAATTGACACTTTCAAAACATGTTTTATTAGTTAACTGAAAACCCCTGCATCAGTAATCCTGCAGAACAATAATACTAGTGGCGGCTACTACGCTAGTCCAAAAGTAGATGATGTGTAATAATGATGTTGAGTTGAGCCACTGATTTAGCGCGAGTGAATCAGACTCAGGTGAGGTCGCATTCCGCCGCTGGGCGCCCTACCTGCGCGCCCGAAATACGCACATCGCCGCGCCCGCCCGCGCGCCCGCGCGCTCCTCTCATTTTATTTTGGGCACTCACTATTCGCACAAACATTTTCTAGCTTTGATGAGATAGCTTTTATTCCTCATGTGATTATTAGGTGTGTAATAGTTTATATTTTCCTAAACGACGCGTTTTTTTTTTAATAATTCATCTAATTTCATACTGGTGCTGATAAATAATTATTACAGCCAACTCATGAAACGCCATATTACAATATTTATTTAACTGTAAACGCTTTCTTCGTTTTGTTTGGTTCACCACTTAATTAGGTGGTGCTCGTAAAACTGTCTTCCTCATCTTATATTTACCGCGTTTGCCCTTTTTATTATCCGATTACATGGGCCGCGCGGTTTGTAAAGCGTTTTCTTACGCGAGGGGAGCAGTTTCATTTGTTTCTTCAGAAATTACTTTGCCCTTAGCCCATCTTCCTTCGGGCGCCTCGTATACCCTGATGTGCTACTACAACCGACGCAGACTCAACTAATTATTTGAGAAGTAATTACTTATGATTGTTGTCGCACTCGTAGTGTCAAATCAAGTAATTAATGTTCACACGGATATAATGTTTATTGCGGCCCGGTGTGAGCTTATCAGGGTGGTCCGTCGGGAGATGCCGTGCCGTATCTGCCGACCAGATAATATGGTTTATTTATTTCGATGCCTATCTATGCGTTAATTTACCCGCAGAGTTGTTAGAGAGCATAAATAACGTAGCTTATAGGCAGGTAACGTTGGGTCACGCGAAGTGTGAGTATGAATACGAGTGTCGTATTGGAGGATGCGCGGGAGAGACGTGTATGGTGTCGGTGTAGTTGGCGCGTCCGCCGTGCTGCAATTAGCGGGTGCAGGGCTCTCGACGCGGCAGCGAACCCACTCGTGTGTCGCCGCGCAAATTAAAACGTGCCACTCGAAATCATCCCATCGCGTGGTACTCTAACTTCGAATCGTTTATCGAAACTATCCTATATAAAACCTTTAATTTTCACTGCACTGGTTATAAAACACTTGTAAAATATTACCTGGCACATGATAATACAAACAAAATAAAACACACACATCTGTAGAAAAAAGGGTAGTACGTAACCTCTTTATCTTACTAGAGAAAATCTTTTTATTCTTCGCAAATTGGGCACGAACCTCATCCATTTGCAACTTGTTGGGTTGGGCGTAAGACAGTAAGGCTAAAAGATTTGTGGTTGGGTCCGTTCGGGCCGGAGGAGTTCCCACGGGCGCGCCTCTCCGTAATTGAGCGCACCCGCGGGCCGATAATTGTGCTTCAGCGCCAATACCTCCCGCCGAGCCGCCTCAGCCACTACCGACAACGAAGCCGCTGCGTCTCGAATAAATCATGTCCGTTACTCTCCATTACTTCATGATACCTAATTGACTTGAGGATTGTTGCGGACTTTTGTTTTCCACGATACAGATCTCTCTAGACACTGAAATCGACTTGTTCATTTCGGAAAAGGTTTCGTGTGTATCCGTTTCGACTAAGAATCACAGCACAGATGTTTTTGCAAAATGATGTTTATTTTTAAAAATAAGCTAATAAAAATAAAAACAATATTTTTTCCGCAACATGTTTAGCTTAATTGTAACCAAATAGTTTAAATAAATGACTTCTGAAAGAAAAACGAGAACAATAATGATGGTTAATTTTAACTTAAGAAAATATTCTTGGGAATCCTCATTTTACTCATATTAGGATGTCGAGGGACGAGGGTTACACCACTTGTCACGACAAGGACGTCAATGTGGTGAAGACATGCAAGCTTTTTAAACAAACTTTATCTGTCTATAAAACAGAAAGAAGGTGTGCGATAAAACGATCGCGTGACTGGGCTTCACACCATAGCGTCTGCGAATGCCTTGATTAGTTGAGAATCCTGCGTAAAAAGAAAAAATAAATAAATTCCTTGAATTTTAAGGTTCGTATTGTAGTTTCCGATTTAGATTGAAATTAAATAGGCTTGACGAACATACCATCAAAATTTCATGAATTTTAAGTAATACTAGGCCAAGTGGTACCAAGTGGATAGCTGGCACTGTATGCTTATCGGCGTGACGTCAGTCCAGGGGCGGTGCCGACGTAGAGGCATGTAGATCGCGAAATTGATTGCATGTTATCTGATGGGGCACGGGTTCTTCGCTAGCGTTTAATACGGGCGTCCGCCGCTTGGCACGCGATCCTTCTGACAGGAGATCGTCCGCGCCCCCTGCCCCATCGACCGTGGTAATTACTGCGCCCGTGTGCGCCAGCGATGTCGCCGGCTGCGTCTCCTGCATATACACACCAACAGTTCATAATTGCTATACAAGAACACACAAGCGCAACGTAACTCACCTACAGACTACTGCGAAGATTTATGTCCCTTCAAACCAACTCGCTTTAACGGAACTTAGCCTCCAACTAGAGATCTGGTTAAAGGCTAACGGTCTATCTTATAAAAAGTTAGCGCAGACTTGGAGTACTGATTACCATACGTAATGATGACTTAAAGTCAACGCTAACTTTTTATAAGATAGGGGTTAAGTTTGGAGATACTGAGAAAACGATCTAATCCGCAGTTCAATAAAAAAATATATGTCCCGCAGTAACAAATAATATGCTGATTTCAGTGGTTGCATAAAATTTATGTAAAACTGAACAATATTCAATTTCTCGGTTGTTGATCGTTAGTGGAAGTGTCGATATGGCAGGGTTTGTTAAGTTTATAAAGAGTTAGCGGTGGGTTTCTCGTAATTTGATTGGAGAGAGCGAAGCGAGCGTCGAGACTAGTCCAAGTTTCGCTAATTGCCCTGCGCAATATAGAAACAATGACATTTTAAGACCGAGGGAGAGTCGTCAGGTTTGCCCTATTATTTAAAATTCACTTACCGGTATTGCAGATTGTTATTTCGTCGAGTTATTCCGTTATTAAAAATAAAATACCTTCCTGTAACATCTTAGTTTCATCTATTTGCGCTCGTTATTCCTGAGGATCAATTACAATCATAGAAATAAATGCTTGAATAAGCGAGTTAATATAAAGAGAATATAGGGCCAACAAGTCATTTTTTCTAACATGCTGTCACACTACTTTGCAAAAGATATTTATTATCTTCGTAGTTATTCGATCCCATATCTACCCACAAAGAGCACTCCCGATAGATGCGATTCGATTGAATACAAATCCAGGATCATCTATCATATGCTGCGATTATGATATTATGTTTAACAAGTAGTAAAATTAATTAGTAAGCAGATGTCAGTTGGGTTCGACACGACAGTTTAATTACCCCAAGGCGAGCGACCCGAGGGTGTGAGCGAGCCGTCGCGGTAATTGATTGTGACGTTTGATGGACATGCACCGAGCTATATTGCACTACATCAGGCCCTGGGACTGTGTAACTAATCAGATCTGTTTCCTTCATTCCACACATTACCGTATTGGCATCGCACGATA
The DNA here is from genome assembly GCA_932527185.1 of Ecliptopera silaceata. NCBI lineage: Eukaryota > Metazoa > Arthropoda > Insecta > Lepidoptera > Geometridae > Ecliptopera > Ecliptopera silaceata. The sequence continues at coordinate 3,487,692 of OW052193.1, read as the reverse complement.
CTTGCAACGACAGCTTAATTAGTTTTATGGGAATTACGTCGAATAACGGTTTATTTGGGACCAATAATATCAGTCGTTTATATCTTCACCTCCCAAATGGCTATTTGTTCGATAATTTAGTTTCTCAAATTCATATTGTGGTTCAGAATTAATTCATTGCGGTCCGTTACTTGGTCATGTTTTGTTGACATTTTCGCAAAAACAAACTCACCTAGGCTAACCGCGTGGTACCTCTGTAAACTGAGTCCGCCCTAAACTTTTAAGGTCCACTTAATAACGCAAGCAATTTGGGTCTCCCCTCTGTTTGCTCTCTTGCTTTGCGCAGGTGATTTGATGATTTTGAGTTATTTAACGTCGGTCGTGTTATACTAATAGTCAAAATTGTTCATTTATGAAAACGTTGCTCTTTGAAACAGTTTGAGATCAAATTGTTGGCATTTAACTTTACTCGTGCTGTGGCCAATGTTGATTCGCAAAAACTATTGGTAGCTACTTAGGTATAACTAAATTGTACTGTGCTACATCCGTGGAATTTTCTTTTAGCTCTCGCCATGTGGTTTTGCTGTTAGTGTTTTATTTAACTCTAGATAATTTCTCTAGCAACATTATACAGCGAGTGGAAACCAAGATCGTTTCTCTCGCGAAAGCTACGTGACCAGTATTTTCATTTATATATAATAGATGGTTAAATATCCCCTATAATAATTCGCTTTAAATATTAAACAATATCTATATCTAAACTAATATTATAAAGAGGAAAGATTTGATTGTTTGTTTGTTTGTTTGTTTGTTTGTTTGTTTGCATCGAATAGGCTCTGAAACTACTGGACCGATTTCAAAAATTCTTTCACTGTTGTGAAGCTACATTATCTGTGCTGAACATAGGCTATATTATATTTTCAAAAAAATTAGGGATCCTTACTAAAACATCAATTATGTAACCCAAGGTGTAAAAGAAATTCCTTACATCGCGTGCGCTGCGGAAACTATTGATGATAGAAAGAAATTATGTACTACAATTTTGTAGAACACATCATCATCCACAAAAAAGTCAGCGACAGCATATGTCTAACTATTATAGATATGTCATAATAAGTGTTTTAATATCAAAAAAATATAATTAAAATGACGACGCCAGAAAACGTTCTATATTTGTACTTAGGTATTAATCCTTATCTAAATAAATTACTTTAAAATTAAGACTGCTTCAATACCTTTCTATTACTTTTTAAATTATTGAATTCGGACATTCCATTCGAAAGATATCACGAGTTCAAAAATGTAAGTACTTTCAGCGGGCGCCGCGCCGCTGCCGGTCACGGGAGTATATGCGGGGGGGTTACATACTATAGGGTCTATATTTTTTATCATTTCGAAAATACATTTATACTTAGTAACATAATTAGCTATATTATAATGATATTTATTTATATAGGCTACCCGTGCGAAGCCGGGGCGTACTACTAGTGTACTTATATATGTATACTGAATGATTCAGTGTAATAATTTCGGTAGTGCTTTTAAATATAACGGTCACTTATATAAGAGGTGGGAGTCTAAGTGCTATTGATTGGCAAGGTGAGGTCGCATACTCATCCAAGTAAGCCAAACGTTAGAGTTGTTTTTATTTGTGCGACACGTCCACGGACGGCGTCTCGCGACGTGTCATGCTCCCGCGGGACTCTGGCCGTACTTCCGAACGGAGATATTTATAGCCGCCCCAGAAGCCGCCGTTACCTAATGTAACATTTTATGGTAGCCCTTATTACAGATCCCACACCGACCTGCAGTCGTCCTTCCATTCCATACTTAGTTAGAAATTTTATTTATTCAACTGCTTAAGATAAATAAAAAGCTAAACTAAGAAACCACAGCCTGTTTTTGCAGACCGATGTTTACTGGCCACTGGCGGCTCGCAAAAATGCCACGTCGAAGGTATTCTTTGCGGAAATCGTAAATTGGGCCGGTCCCCAGAGTTACCAGAGTGCGGCGGCGGCGGGCGCCTTCTGTGCTGCATACGCTAATAGCAGGTTCGCAGCACGCGCATTTTCGTCCGCCTCTTCTACGCCGTCACTCACACCTCGCTTTTCTTTGTGCATCCCGTCGTAATGGCCGCTAGAAAGCCTCTTTTGTTACGTCAGCGATTTGTTATATCTCACCGCGCTTTTCTGAAATACCTGCTGACTCGCTTTATTGTTCCTTCGATTTGGTGGTTTTGTTGTTTATAAAATGCTTTGTCACAGAAATCTGCTAAGTCGCTCTGCTCTATAGCCGTGAAGACCTTGTTTCATTGTTGCTAATCCAATTCATTACCAAAACCTTAAAATTGTATATCTATATAAATGTAAGTAATCTTTGTAGTCATTATCATTCCTATTGTTTGTATGATCTTTTGTTTTGGAAACGGTACATTAAAATTGAACAAAGTCATCTAAATATGACTGATTTCTTTGTTCTGAGTTGTCTTTCTTTGATTTGATGTTAATGTGTCAGATTGAGTTAAATTAATACATGTGAGATGCGAAGCCATAAGCGTCACGCTTCGATGCGCGGCCGTTCAACTCGCTGTCGTGCTAGACTTGCTGCTCGCCTGCTGCTCGACAACCATCACTTCCTACATACCTGCAGAACGCACGCTAATCGTTTAGATTTCTTTGATTAAGTCATGATTGTTGTTATTGCATTACTATATGTTGACATTTCTTTTATTTTCTTATAATGGTTTAAGAGTTTGGCTTTCTAAAAACTTATCGGTGTTATATCGATAAGATAACATATAAAGTAATTTTTATTTCCAAAAAAATATGTTACTTAAAAGTCTTTGATACTAAGTTACATGGTGTGGGTAACAAAAATAACTATTAAAATAAAGTTATAAAACCGTACCCTCCGTGGTAGATTTAACTGAGTTACGGCAGGGTAGGTATAGTGTAACAAAATAGATTAATGACAAATGTAAAGTTATAGTTTTCTTTAAAATGTAAGGGAATAATTTTGATTCGTCTTATTATACAAGGTGTTAAGTTAATTTGCCAGTACCAGTTCCTCGTGACCAGAGATTGCTTTGTATCGATTTGCTGTATACTTGCAACTGTACTCTGAAACATCATTTAAAAATGAGTATACCTCAAAACAAGTGGTGTCAAGTGCATCATTAACACTTGGGTAAAAAAAAATGTCATTAAGGTAATCATTTAATTATTTTTTGAAATGCATCTCTGAGTGCGGCATCCGACAAGCGCTCATGACTTCAGAACTTCTAATATTAGATTTGCTTACAGTTATGTTACGTACATTTCTATTTAAACAACCGAAAATTTGCGTTTGTATTTTAAATACTGTCTGAATTCTCAGCTGAGTTTTCATTATAAAATAACGTTGCGCGTTTTCATAAGATGATTGCTTAATTTGGTATTTTGTGCAGTTGTTGAAATAGTGAACGAAGAGTATAGTTAATGTCACTTACATGTGTTCTGGTCGACATAATGATACGGCCCGTGACACAGTTTGTTTTGTGACAATTTTCACCATAAGAGTGCTCTCATGTCCCGCGATGACTCGGCACCCGCTCGTTACTGTCTCACATGTCTTGCTGTCCCTACCCTAACCTGCTGTTATCACTAATGATCCCACTATCTTTTGCACAACTGCTTCTTTTACACATAGCCATTATTTTATGAGCCCACCATAATTTCCTGCTGAAAATAACACAATATGATAAAAGAAAATGTTTTAATACCTACTCTCTAATTAGAAACCTTTGTTATGTGATTTTAGCTTCGTAGCTTCTCCTAGAGCTTGGGCAGCTAATTACTTAGCTGCTTGTTCACACGCAACAACACTATCTACTGTTTTTATAGGAAATGTGCATATGATGTAAATAGACTTTTTACTTCAGTGCCGCTATTCATCCCAGTTCATTGTTCTTCGAAATTGCTCTCCGCTGAGAATAGTGCTTTTGGGTCTAGCTGTGTTGTGTGGCCTTCGTTTTGTTCTGTATTCACTTTTCCCAGCTGGAAAACTAAATTTTTTACTGTATCTACGGCATTTTAAATCAAGATAAATATGAGCACAAGTAAATTGAAAACCTTTTCACCTAAACTAACAAGCATCTCTCCAAATAAATTGTGAAAACAGACAATCAGTTAAGTGTTAGCCTTTTTGGAGCATTGTTCAACCGATACAATGTGCAGCTCACTAAATTCAGCAATTTTATTTGCATCAGCAAACAGATAGACGATAGGATGATGAAGTGTGTTTAGCTGTAGTTGTTTACTTGGCAGTGCTAAAAGGTTTGCGAGTCCCTCGTGGCTCAGGCCCGCTTGTTTTCATTTCGTTATTTACTTTTAATTTGGCAGCAAGCGGATGATGCGGCGCGGGTGGGGCGAATCGTGTGAATAATTGAGCCGATACGCGGCCGAGTGTCGGCTCGCCGCTCTGTCTGTCCATTCCTATTGCTATACGACCAGAACCAAGCAAGCCTCTACCTACATGCAGGCCAACATAAATTCTTGTAGTCATCAATAGTAGTAGAAGAGTTCGAGTATGCAAACCTAGAGATCGATCGATCTGAAAGCTCGTGCTTACTATATCATACTATATATTATATGTATAACTAGCATTTTGTTACGTTAAGGTTAAAATTAATTTTAACAGATTCAAAGTATCCATTAACCATGTTATTTTGGGTAAATCAGTAGCTTAACAACTTTATTGTGATTGCTTTGAATTTTTTATATCATGCTGCTTCTTCAGTAATCAAAGTTTCCTGAAATTCATTAGATAAGCTTCTATTTTCGGAAAACTTGAAAGTAAATAATTACAAAGTTCATTTATTACCCCCATTTGACATTGCTGAGGAAAATAAAGTTAATTATGTTCTTTGGAATGACAGGTAGAGTCGCGGTAAGCTTCTTCTAAAATCTTTTAGAATTGTGTAATAATTGATGAGCTTTTCGAAATAACTGAATGAATCCCGTTCACAGGAAAAATCTGTTATTTTGTACTACATTTTTAAAATCAAACTGGCCGAAAGGTCGATTCCTATCCGTGCAATAAAAGTAAATATATTTACCTACGATTTTAACACTATATTTTATAGATTTTGTTGTATTTTTTAACATAGCCTAGAGCAATTTGTCTGTTTCCACTTTGTTTAGGAGCTAGATAATAAGTGTGATTTGTAGCCATTGTAAGTTGTAACACATCTCGTTCATAGAGGTTGTATGTATGCAAATGAAGAGCAACGGGTTCGAGGTCGGGGCTCCGAGGGGCGCGGCGCGGCGCGGTCGCGTGCCGCCGACGCATTACGCCGCGACTAGTTCGCGGGGGGTGGCTTATTGTCTCGCGTCTATTAATACCGGTGTTTATGGCAAATTAATTTCAGCGGTTCAGGTACATTCGCTATTTTACTATTTATTTGCTTTGTGTCTTATGAACATGGGCTTTAAAAACACCAAAAATACATTCAAATATAGGCATAATTATATAGTTTCTTGGTCGCAGTTTTGAGACTTGAACAATAAAAACTGACACACAAAACCCACAAATTTGGCAATGTACTATTAAGTATGTACTTTGTTTTACTAAAACTATTTATCGGTAAAAAAGAAATGGTTATTCGCAAAACTTATGAATCGAATGTTTTCAAAACTTTTTTCATTGTTTTGTCACATTTCTCTAGGGGAAGTTTTCCCGGATTGGATCGAAGTTAAATCACACATTTCAGTTGTACATCACTTGAGATTTACACAAGTTTAATAAAATATAAGTTAAAAAATTACTAAAACAAAATTATTATAACTTGGTTTTGCGCTTAGCTTCTCAAAGTTCAGGACAAAGTCATGGGTCGTTAATTATTAAGAGTTCGTTAATTGTTCTAAAGTTTTCTGTTGTGAGGCGTAATGTTCGAAAGAGGGTGGAACCTGCAGAATTAGTCACGTGGCAAACGGCGATGCCTATTCTAAACTTCGATAAACCAATTTCACCATTTCCATTTATCGGTATCCCATTGTCCGACCTAGCCAATTTTCAGATACCCTACAATGAAATATCCAAGGGGCAATTAAATGGAATGCTTCCATACGGGCTTCGTTTAAATAACAGCATAACTGTTTCGTACAGTTTATACCGTAACCTAGTTGTATAAAACCGGCCGACTTGTGATGGTTCGGAATGGAGAGTTCTGAAAGTGGGACGAAAGTGGTCTGCACAGCTTTGAGGATGCAGGGCGACCGCTGCTGCAACGGTGTTTGTTGACGAGGCTGTGGGCGGCGCGGCGAGCGGAGAGCGGGGCGCGGGCGGCGCGTCGGCCGGCAGGTGCGCGCCAGTTCCGCGACCATCGCCGCGCGAATGCCACGCCGCCGCAGCGCGCCAGACATGTAGCTCCGACTTCGACGTCGCTCTAGTGATACGCGCTGTGTTTTGTGCTATTCCCTCAAACTGACAACTATCTGTTGAGACAATGGTGGTGCTCGAGGGTGGCGGCGCCCTGCTGGAGCCGGCGCTGGCTCTCGATGGCGCGACCGCTGCTTGTCTCGAACGTGCTTATGCACAAGCGGATGTTTCCCTAAAACTTTTACCTAAACGTTACATTAATCTGCATCAATGGTTATCGCCGGTGACGACGTCTGTCACCGCCGCCTCCGCTGCTGGAAAGGATCTCAAGTTACAAATTGTAAGAGCCGGTTTTCTTCACAGTTTCTGTTTATGTTATTGTTTACTTTACCGAATGCATGCAGGTTTAGAAAGTACGAATTTCCCCGTACTTGGTCAACTTGCGCTACATACCGTTGACTTTGTACTTTAATAGACCTACGATTTAGAAACTTTCACAAACTAGTTTTCCATGCGGCACTCGTTGATGTCTTTTGGTATAAGTAAATGAAAACTTTTTGGCGATCAGATTTTTTGTATTTTTTTTTTGCAGTAGGTACTAAGTATTTTTTAAATCTAATTTCGTTAACCATATAATACTGAAACAGCTTCGGGAAGCGTATGTAGATATTGCAGAATAGGAAGTTATTCGGTAGTTTAGAGAATTTCAATGTTTGAAATTAATATTTAGTTTAAATAATAGTAATAGATACTCGTAATATAAACAGATGATTGACAATATTCACAAACTTGATCGCTCGAAAACATTAGAAATATACCGTGTAGTATCTACAACTTGAATTATTGTTTAATAAAATTCTAGGACTAATAAAACTACTACCGAATTGACTTGATGGAGTGGTGAAAGAAAATTAACTAAAAAAATATTTATATATTGTCCTGCCGTTTATAGAAATAACCAGTTTTTCGTGTTCATTTAGTTCGGACCTGCTTTGATAAATTTATAATGAAATGTCAAAGTGTAACTAGTGATAAAAGTAGATATTGACAGGCGTCATAGCTCAGTTGGTAGTTGGTCTGTCTTCTATACTGTGGGTTCGATTCAAGTTCGAGCAAATATTTATATAAATAACTTAAATAAGTATTTGTTCTGTGTCTGGGTGTTGCTATGTATTTTATTTATGTATTTAGAAAAAAAATATAAGTTCGGTAGGTATTCTATCAGCAATCTAGTTTAATATCTTTAATAAACGAACTATATACATACTAAGAAGTGCATTTATCCGTGCATGATAATATGTATTTTCAATGATAAAATTCTTGTATCCTCGTCAGAGAAAAGGCTTTATAAAACTATAAAAATACCATTTTTAAAGAGAACTTGACGTCTAAGCTTTTTGTTAATCTTTACCGGCTTTGTTCCTTTTAAGGTAAAACTCAATGGTATCGTGTTTTTGTCGTTTTAGCCGGTTTAACCTTTTTTATAAAACCTAGGTTTTGATTGATATGTTGAAAGAAGAAAGGAGTATCTTGGAATTTAAGGTAGACAACAATTGAAGTCATAAAATTTATTAATTTATATAAAACTATCGTATTAAAAAAACACGTTTCACTACGTTAAACTCAACGTGTCATAAGAATATCAAAGTTAAATCCACAAAACAGATCTCAACCTAACCAAACGTATCCCATTTCATTGATAAGTTAAAAAAACATTTTTATTACTTAATTGTCGTAATTTCAACTCAATAACTTTGAAACCAGTGAATATGGTATAAATTGTATTAGACAATATTCTATTGATATTTGAATTGATGTTTTAAATTATCAACAACCGTAATTATTTGCGATTCGTCATCAGTTTATCATAAAACATGTGTTTTACGCCAATCATTCATTATGCTAGTGATAATAGTCTTATATGAATGTGTCATATTTAGAGCTTTTGCCTGGAGAAGTGGTTTGTCGACACTGCAGATAACAAAAGCTTTTAATGAAAGTGATAAAGTAACACAATAGCATGGTTGTGTGTGGCATACTAGTTTTCCCACATTATGTTCTTTTGAAGCTCATTCTATTTATCTTTAAATTTTGATCAATACACGACAATAAGCTACACAATATTTCACATGTTTATTATATAATATATTATCATCATTCGCAAGTAAAATCCTACCTTAATATATAATAATAATAAAATAAATAAAATATTCACCGATATTTTGATTAGTTATATCAAATTATTTATATAAAACAGGTTTTGATTTATCCGATGAAAAAATTCTATTTATCAGCATTTGGATGTAAATAATCATAAAATACAAATTCATGTGGGTTCCATCAAATCACGCTGTCATTATGTCATGTGTCATGGAAAATTGATATTATGTAGTTGTGAATAATGTAACTAATTTGTTTACAAAATATAATATGCGGACTGCTAATTAGATACAGTAAAACCCGCTTAAGACGATTTCCCAGGGACCCTACCAAAAACGCGTCTTATGCGTGAAAGCGTATTATGCGGGATAGAAAAAATAAAATGTTCTACATAGTCTCCATACATATTGTTCTGTATTATGTTATAATGTAATATGTGGGTATTAAATTATACATTTATCAATTACATTAAATACGTAGTGTAATTTTATAATAACGTCATTTAAAATAATCGCTTATTTTAGTTTGACAGAAAGATTCTGATGCATTAGTAATTAAACATTTTCAACATAAATCAACTTTTGCATTGCGTCTTTGCTTTGATCCAAAGACCCTACATAGCATCTTAAAACATTAACAGCTGATAATGTCTGGGCGTTTGACAAAACCGGAGTTGACTCATCTTCATTATCACTCATTTTATACCCCATTTTGTGTGTTATTCACATTCTCAATAAGATCACCGTATGAAAATGATAGAATTTCATACGGTGCCAAAATATCCAGGAAATATCCAGGAAAATCCTTCAGTATCTCGGGTTCTTCTTCTTCCAACACGGGCGGGGGGCTTTCTGAGGCTCGCGTTAGAGCGCTCTGCTAGTGACCGACGGCTCGGCTCGGGCGTATTAAACGGGATGACGAATCGTATTAAGCGTTAAGAAATGTATGAAAATATGTCTCAAGTTGCAGGGACCGGCGTAAAGTGGCGTATTATGCGAGAAATCGTATTAAACGTGATCGTCTTAACGAGGTTCTACTGTATAACGTTGTTCAAATGCCTGCGCGCTTGATTCATTATCTCTTATGGTATATGAAATAAAATCCTTAATAATTTGTATATACTACACTACTACATTTGTATTACTAGATTATACTGAGTTATTGATTTTATATGTTTACTTTACTTTAAAAAAATGAAAATAAAATTGGTTTCAGCTGTAAAAACGAACTAGGCACATGCTAAGTTGGGACCGTTTTTCAACTTTAATTGTTTTACCAATTAAATTGTATGCTATTTGATTGTGTGTCATCAAGTTGCAAGTAAACAGTTAAAGAATTAAAAAGTTTTTACTTACAACATGTAAAAGGAACCGCTTATAATGTCACAAAATGTGTTTAGTTCCTCAAATATGCTTATTACTGGATAATCAAACAGTTACCTAAAACATTGTAGTATCTGACGATGATGAAGATAGTGAGTACGTCGTAGCTGAGGTACGTCCGCTCGTGGTCGGTTGCGGCCGCCCGGCCGTGGTCTTATCGCGCCGCCCAATCTCCCTGTATTCATTTCTACCTCCGGAAAGCGCTAAATGTAGCGGTAGTCCTTACAGCCAACTCACCTTCCAGCTTTTTGAAAGTTTTACATTCATGTTCTAAACTTACATTAAACAAATTGGATCGGGCTTTTGTACCTGTTTCTATCTGATGCATAGCAGTTTCTAGGATCTACCATTCCGTATCAAGTTGGTTCGGTATTCATTCACGTATTGCACGAGGTACGTCTTTTCTTTGCATAGTCAGACGTGAAATATTTATTCTCTTAATACATAACAGCTATATATTTCACGTCGTAGTTTACATTTTCTATGTTAAAACGTATACCTAAGGGCTCGGTATATCGGGTATTGCAGGGGCTATGTGCGTGCACCTTCGCTTGCCGCAGCGCTCGTTTATATTTGCGACTTCCTAGCTCTTTTGTTACGCTCTGCCGCCTGTGTCTGCTTTGAAAAATTGTAATGCTGCGGCATTGTACAGACGAGTTGGTGCGATTGTGCACGCCGCCACAGATATACCACAGACTGAGCATTTTTATATTTATGTTTTACCTACTTTACCTAGCGGAACATGTAGCGGTGGTAAACCGGCGTCATGCCGAACAGTTTAAATAATACCTTTCTGTTGGTTCGACATACGACCCCGTCTTAGCTACATGGTGCCGAGGGCGGGCGGGTATAGTGACTGCGGAATATATTAGCCACCACCGCGTCGGTGTCGGCCTCGGAACGCCCGTAATATATTTCACTAGCGGTCATTTTCGACAATTAACCACATAAAATAAGTGAAATTATGCATGCGGTCGACGACGGCGTATATCACGTCCAGTTACGGGGCACGATACCTACCTACATTCATTATTCAAAGAAATGTTTCGCTCGACCAGACCGCGCCCGGAAGCGCCGGCTCTGTTCGTGTGATTGATGGAGAGCACTTCATTTTTACTGTTCTTTTCTGCAAATGTTATGTTTATGCATACACAATACGTGATACAACGTATCAAACAATAAACAATCGTCAGCAAAATAAAATAACACGTAATTTGTTTGGTTGCCATTATTATTAACTACCGTGGGTCAGTTAATGATTATTGCTTCGTAAGAACAAAAAATAATACATGACTTGTTATCATTATACGTGAAGTTCGCTAGCATTGAATGCAATAAACATGTAAATGCTTTTCCAAGCCGGACCTCTCAAACGGTAGGATTCATTTTCTCTCGCAATTTCCTACAATTTCCGGCCAGCTTTTGGTATATTGATGAGTTGGAAAATTATTTTCATGTACATACGTAAATCTGATGGGGTTTTCAGCCCACGCATCGTACTTTTCTCCTGGAGCAGTAATAAAGGTTAAATTATGACTATATTTTATTATTATTTTGATAAAGTTTGAGTAGGATTTGTTTGGGAGTTTTGAGTATGTATTATAATATAATCCATTCCATTCAACTTTAAGCACAAGTTCAATGTCCTATCTGGTCGCTCGTGGTTATGTAATCAGGCTGTATGGGTAAATTACGTTATCATACTATAACATATTTTGCGAGTGGCCTCGGTGAGTTGTTCGTATGCCTCCCATCTCTTCTGTTTGACTTACTATTGACTGTAGTTGTTAGACTATTTACGTTTTTTTTTGCACTTAATTAACTATAATGTGCAAATAGTTTGGATGTGAGGAAAATAAAAGTTTTGAGAGTTTGATTGATGGAGTAAATATAACTGCTATCTCTCGTAAAAGATTAATGTTTTAGTCCGTGCTAATATAGCATTTTGTATTGTTGTTGTGTCGGCACGTACTCGTAATTTGATGATTTCGCAATGTGTCATGCATTCGGGCCGATCGGCATCACCTTGAGGTGTGCGTGAATCAGCAGACGACGCGCTCGCACACCACACCGGTGCCGTGCCATGCCGGTGTGACGACGGCAGATCAAGAATAGCATGTGGTCTATTTGGGACTTCTCTCTGTTTGTTTGCCAGCGAAATGTGTCATTGTTAACTAATTTAAGTAACAACCAACTGCCGCCAGCTATTACAACATTGATGAGTAGTAACTTACTGTAAGATCATTTAATTCCGTAAAATCGCTCTACATTTTTGTTTGACGATCGATCGTGCCAATATTTGTATGCCTCGCATAATTTTATTCTATACACTGCTTCTTAAGTTGGTTGATGTGGGAGGCGCTCACGTTTCTTGAAAATTACGAGCGCATTGATTCATGGGCTTTAGAAACAGTAAATTCATGTTATAGCTGGAGAGCTAGTGAACCCTGCGAGTAACGGTCTTCCTGTAAGGCTAGAAATTTGTACACTTACGATTTATAGCATACTAAGAGCACTAGCCATGATCTGGCAGGCTTCAGCCCTGTACTTCATCAGCTACTTAATTTTTTAATTGTAAAATAATTTGAATTTCAAAACTTGTTTCTGTAAGCTTAAAAATTTAATAGGATGGAGTTTATTTATTGTAAATCTTGAAAAATAAGTTACAGACGATTACAATCAGCAATAGTATATGCCAGATCAATTAGAAAATGCACAGTTGATGAGGTAAAATAAACTTTATCCTGTATACTTAAAATTTGTATATGTTTTCAAGTAAACGTCTCAGAGTAAATATGTACAATGCCAGACGGTTTTGAACAGCATAAGACCTTGCCAGGCGAGGGGACAGCTGCTAAAGGCGTGCGAGTCAGAGGTGTTGCGTGAATGCCTATCTTTCAGTTTTACTTCAATTTTCAGTGATTTTACTTATTTTTTATGACATATCTGGCAAGCTAGCTTGCGGGCCACCTGATGAGAAGTGGTCACCGCCGCCCATGGACACTTGCGAACACCAGAGGCGTTGTCGGTGCACTACCGGCCTTTGAGATAAAGATATATCCTTCTTTTGAAGGCTCCCATGTCGAAGCTCCAAATGTATGGTTTGAAATGTTCAAAATTAAATAATGCACGTTATGAAAAGTTCCTTACTACGTACAACTACGTACAAAAATAAATTAAGTGGTGTGCAATAAAGTGTTTTCTATCTATCTATCTATCTACAACACAAATAATCCTAAAGTGCTTATGAAAAAGTAGTAAGCTATGATTCATCGAATTCACCACCCTGCCAACGTGAACTACATCAACAATTATTAAGAACTGCCTACATTACCTACAAATATATGGCGAAATTGTAATTTTAAAGAACCATTCTTATTCCTGAAAATAACGGTTGGAACTTAATTGATAGTTCTTACGATTTTAATTGGTTTGAGAGGAATAAAGTTCCATCTTCTATACCTATACGACATACTTTTACAAGGACCTGCTGATACTGCCACAGCACAATCGCCTGAAACTGAGGAATACATTTCAGGTAACATACAACTATTTTATCCGTAACATTTAATATGCAGTCCTATGTAATAGAGCTTGATATTTAATTCTTAACAACCTTATTCTATAAATACTAAAAATTATTACGGTAGGTACCTACATTAAAATATTTTTTCACTATTTTCAGATGAGGAAAACATTGTTAAAGAATCAGATGATGATGCAAACAGTAGTGCAATCTCGGATGATGCTGAAGAAAATGAATGTTAAAAATAATGTAGATTGCATAAAACCCAATAAAATACATTGCATTTACTGTATGCTAATAAATATGTTCATAATATTGAAACATTAACATTTCTTATTTGCACTCCCTTAGCAGCTGTCCCCTCGCCTGGCAAGGTCTTATGCTGTTCAAAACCGTCTGGCATTGTACATATTTACTCTGAGACGTTTACTTGAAAACATATACAAATTTTAAGTATACAGGATAAAGTTTATTTTACCTCATCAACTGTGCATTTTCTAATTGATCTGGCATATACTATTGCTGATTGTAATCGTCTGTAACTTATTTTTCAAGATTTACAATAAATAAACTCCATCCTATTAAATTTTTAAGCTTACAGAAACAAGTTTTGAAACTCAAATTATTTTACAATTAAAAAATTAAGTGGCTGATGAAGTACAGGGCTGAAGCCTGCCAGATCATGGCTAGTGCTCTTAGCATGCTATAAATCGTAAGTGTACAAATTTCTAGCCTTACAGGAAGACCGTTACTCGCAGGGTTCACTAGCTCTTGGACTATTACTTTTTATTGTTCTTCAGTACCCTTATATACTTACTTTAGCATTCACCAAAGCCCTCAATATTCACCGCTTTTGTTGTTAATAATTATTAAATATGTACATCTATGAGGGTAAAATCCATCTCAAGCATCGTTCTTTCATCGTTCGGTTCTCTGTCAGTAATCAACAAAAGTACCTATTGGTTTTTCAGAAACTTCCTTACTTTTCCCCTTTATTCAAATAAGCAATTTATATGCATAGAACGTCACTAACCATAACGAACCTGTTAATGAAACTCTTTAATTTTTTAGTGCAACGGTTCATGTTAATAATTTATTAATTAATATGAGCACGGTAGCGCTGTCATTCCGATAGTCGGCGACATTATCGCTGGAGAGTTGCGTAAACATCAGAATGTAAAACACGGTATCGTTTAGCCGGTTAATTAATTGGCGTGACCAGGACTCGGGAACCGAGAGCCTCACGGAGGTCGTCGCGAGCTCGTTATGAAAATAATGAGCGCGACCGCAACAAAAACCACCATCCCGCCCAGCCCAGCTCGATGCACAACTCTGCCTCCCTTCGTTTTATTGTTATCCCCGATTTCTGATATTTTACGAGTTTAATTAACTTTTCTCAAGGATGCTCTTACTTTTAAAACTTTCCGTTTTTTTAATGGTTTTGTTGGCTTTAAAATGTTACTTATACGTTTATACTTAGCAGTAGTGTTTTGATAAATTTAGCTCATGAATTGTTGATCTGAAGAAGCCTAAGGCTGCCTGAACGCTTCTATAGTTTTATGGAAGCGACAACTTTAAATGTTTAAATGGTTAAGATTCAATTGTCCATTCAAATACACTCGAGAGCAATGAATCCGGGTCACTTAAAGAATCCTAAAAATCTCGGAAACTAAAAATGCTAGGTTAATGCAATAAATTGTATTTAATAGACAATGTAATACTCCTTAAATGAAGGTATTAAAACTTCTTAGTTATTGTAAAGTTATATCATAAAAAAATCAAATTTGAAAAAGGGCCACTTTCGAAGATGGAACTACGAAATTACAGCATTTGGTTTTGCTTTTGTTTGTAATCCGTCATTTATGTGGGTACATAAACCATGTTGATAGTGCTCTATATTCATTATTCAAGCTGAAATTATGTCGCTTACGCCTGAAGAATGCACCAGAATACTTACAATGCTGGAAACCGGCCGGAGTCAGCGCGATACAGCCAGGACTGTCGGTGTGTCGCTGTCAACAGTACAAAGAGTTCTCCGACGTTACGAAGAAACTGGTTCTAACCTACGCAGACCAGGAACGGGCAGAACCAGGTGTACCACAGCACGAGAAGACCGATACTTGGTGAACACCATGCTTCGAAATCGCTTTCTCACAGGAACTGAACTCACCAATCAGTTTCGACGCCTCGGAGGAAGTAACCCAAGTGCATGGACAGTAAGACGTCGGCTTGCTGAATCTAACTTAAAACCCCTTAGACCTGCAAACGGCCCTAAACTGGAGCGTGGGCATCGTATTTCGAGACTAAGATATGCCCAGAGCCACGTAAATTGGAGTATTGAAGATTGGTCAAAAGTTATGTTCTCCGACGAATCAAAATTTATGCTCTACAAGCACGATGGAAGACACAGAGTGTATCGAAGACCAGGGGAAAGATTCAAGCAAGCATGCATCGAAGAAAAAGTAGCCTACGGTGGTGGGTCTGTACTTGTGTGGGCCCGAATTTCTTCTGAAAGTCGCACAGAGCTGGTGATCATAGAAAACGGCTCTTTAACTAGCGTAAGATATGTGGAAGAAATCCTCAATGATCACGTTGGTCCATTTATGGTCAATTTTGGTGAGGATGCTATATTTATGCATGACAATGCCCGACCTCATACAGGTAGGATTGTGAATGACTACCTTCAAGAGATGAACATTACTCGTATGGAGTGGCCAGCGCGCAGCCCGGATATCAACCCGATCGAGCATGCTTGGGACGAGCTAGGCAGATGCGTAAAACAACGAAACCCTCCCCCAATCACGCTTCGTGAGCTCAAAATTGCTCTCACAGAGGAATGGGAGAATATTCCCCAAAATCGTATAAGGAACTTGGTGTACAGCATGCCAAACCGCGTAAACGCAGTAATGGAAGCACGAGGAGGCAATACGAAGTATTAAAATTCAAGAAAATCGGAATAAAGTTCAAAAATTTCATGTTTCCTATTTTTGTTTTAAGGAGAGATCAGCAGTTTTTTTCTTTATGTAATTTTGTGTTAATAAAATGTATGGTGACTCATATTTTTTTTACTTTCATTTAAGGAGTATTACATTGTCTATTAAATACAATTTATTGCATTAACCTATCATTTTTAGTTTCCGAGATTTTTAACATTCTTTAAGTGACCGGGATTCATTGCTCTCGAGTGTATTATTAGCGTTAAAAGTTTCAGAAATTGATCAGTCACTCGTAGGAACGACTGAAAAAGCTGCGCCATAAAAGTTAAAAAGTAGTCTTCAAGACTGCATGTACTACAAATAAGTAGATACTTACCTTTTATTAATGTTTATTTGATAATCATTTTAATCTCAGTAACTGGTCAAAGAAGACTTAAAGTACCACGTAGAGTGGAGCCGTGGCTTCGCATAGACAAGAGCTTATTACACTATGTTTATAGAAACTGCAAGCTCGTAGACACATAATACTTGAAACATAGTTTGTATCAAATATCATGGTCTTACCTTTGCCTCCTTTACTCGTACATGATATCTTGAGTAGCGACGGGGAGAGAACATATTCCTGCAAATTTTCAATTAAAAGCTCCGTAAAACGTCTTGAGCTGTCTTTAAGTGGTAGTTTGGCATAAAATAAAGCATTTCCGTTCGGCACGCAGGTTTATTGGGGTCGTGTGATTGAGGTAACTGTCACTTGATTTAATTAAGAGCCGGTTTACCGCCCGTTCCTCCGACCTAACGCTCCATACGCCACCCCGACTAATTTCGAACAAAGTCATTCCGTCTGAGATTTATTTCAATATTGAACGTGTCTACTTTGCTTCAACGGTATTATAGTATGGTTTATATACATATATTTCAGAATTTAACTTTAGTCATAACTATACTTTACATGCAAACCTATAAGATATTCTAGTATCGTTTCAAAAAAGAAAAGGTTAAAACGGATGTCGGCGCGATGAAATCTCTGAAATCCGCTAGTGATTGCGCCGTTTAGTGGAGATAGTTCTCATATTTCATTGCGGAACCTGCGTCCTAGAATTTTATAAATTGATACCATTTGTTTTAGCTGCGGACTGTTCTCCGTTTTCTCGCTGCTCGGCTCATCTTTCCTCGACTTGTTGCACGTATTCTTTTTGACTTTCTTCCTGTTTTACTTGTAGCTATAATGTAGTGTAGGTATAATAGTAATTATAATGAACGTTATTGATAGAGATAACAATTTTATGACGATTTAAATGTAATGAAAAAACGAATATAATATGTTGTATCGCAATTATCTTTGGGATAATTTGAAAAAAATTAAATTCTATATTCATTGGTCAAATAGCTTTAGCCTTCACTCACATTATATCGCAAATAGTACCTTCTATCCATCCACCTATGAAAAATGCGAGAAACTCTAATTTCAATAGTAATCCGCTGCCACATGATATCCTCATAAATCTTGCTTTATTGATCACTTTGTTGGTAATTCCTTCACTCATTTTTCAGCATTTTTTGTGGTACCAATTACTTTAAAAACAGCCTAATTAATTTTAAGCTGCGAATATTTTAAAGAAGCATTACTTTTAAGTCGAGTTTCATGTTTTACTTTTTACATAATTTCACTGGAAATATTCCGGGAAAAATATCTCGCAATTAGCGATTTTTTTTTTTCGAAAAATTCGAAAGTTATTCACTTCTAATGCGCTACTCGTGTAGGCCGTCAGCACGCGTCGTCACGGGAGAAGTAACTTATTAATTCATCGCTTCTCAACTTGGAAGGTTTGGCCCGCCTAGTATCATTATATTTAAACTTAGGCATCAGAGTATTAGATATATAAAGGGGCTTGTGCACTTGTCATATACAGAGGCGGGAAAGTGATTGTGCTCTAAATAAGTGAATAAAACTCAAAGCATGAAATAAAAACACCATATTGTAATATAACATAAATATTATAAGAAGAAGATTAGCTAATCGTTGACTTCGTCATACGTAGGCAGTGCATTTTTTATAAACAGCAGAATATAATTTTTATACAGTGTTCATAATATTTTTTTCTGTTGTTTTAAATGGTATATAAATGTAGCGAAAGCGTTAATTTACATTGAATGATTTTAATGGTTGAAACACGACGCGGTAGTTGAAAGTTCGTTCTTGGGTGATTATGATGCGTAGACCACAATCGGCAATTACACTGTGGCCAAAAAGCATCCACGCGATGTTGATTGTGACATTGTCTGCGGCGCGGGAGGGCCGCGGGCGGGCAGTCGCGCCGCGCTGCGCTGCGCCATCGCCCTCACCACCCGTATTTGTGATGCAAATCGCTGCACCCGCCGCGCCTTACCTGCTGCAACCACTGAAATTATTGCGAAAAATATTCATTTGTCCGCTTAAAAGACCCTCATCAACATAATGCTGATATTCCTTTCAAAGAAACCAAAACTACACTTATATAAATCAAACCGTTGGTTGTGTTCAGCCAACCTCTACGAGGCGCTACTAAGCGGATATTCTTTTCTCGAGTAAATCGACACCCGTAACGTAGTTGCTGGAATTCAATAGCTAACTGAACCGTCTGCAAGAAGTTTGTGTAAAGTTTCCTGTGAACCCAGAGAGCAACTCTGCAATCGACTTAACGTTATCATATTACAAACGATTTCGCAAAACGAACAAATAAGAACGAAGGCAAGAAGCGTGCGGTGAAACCGAGTCAAAGCGTGAGTATTAGAAACGGTCCGGTTACCACGCTCCGAGACACGCTGCCACCTCCGCCGCCCCTCCGTTGTCAGGTTCTCCCCACGTAGTTACGTACCTTACTTTACCTTACCTAGACTAGATAAGTTTTGATGGTGCACTGTACTTGAATTGAAATTACAAAGCCATATATCAGCCGCTATTTGTCTTTAATATCGCTACGAAAAGTTGTCGATGTTTGAACTTACTTGGATGAGTCAGATTAAATTATTTCGCATTTCTGATAGAAGAGGTGGCGAGTGGCGACGTATACACTGTATACAGTCACAAGGTACGCACCGCGCTGCCGGCTTGACCGCGTTCCGGTAACGGTATCCATTCCGAAGTGTTTCTTCGGCGTGGCACACTTAGTGCGTGCATTCACCTCGACATCTCAATGTCTCCGTGTTGCTTAGGAACCATCTACCGGTTTTTCATTGCCAAATCTAACGCTGTAATAAGTACATATACTTATTATAAAGAATACTATACAATTTATGAACACTACTGCGATCTTTCGTGGTCTAGCCTGCAATGGTATCAATTTGCATTTTAACATCCTTAATTGTGATAGATAAGGTTTTTGTGTACCAATAAAATAAATATGCTATGTGTACGAATAAAATAAGAAATAAATAAAGCCATCGCTTATATGCTAAGAAGAAGAATGCTCTGAGCTAGTTGATCGTAGACTACTAAGAAATATGAATTATTATTACTTAGTTGATTGCAGCAAAAGTTAAGTAAATTTCATTGTGACTATATTATGAGTAAGTACATATTTGTTTTTTAATTCAGTTACGGCTGCAACAAACTTTGGTAATAATATCTCCCTCCATCTCCATCCATATATCACCATATTCTATATAATATATTCATTTTTTATAACGCTGGTATGTTTTATTACATGCATATGACTAGTTAAGCAATCTTACAATAAAGTGCGTCATGCAATTTTTATTGCGCAGCTTAACGCTAGAGAAACTCATGAATTCGGATCAAAATACCGTTAGAGGTAGTCGAACCGTTCGCGGTTGTTAAGTAAATGCTGTTTTAACATAAAAAACCTAAACTCATTATTGCTTTATGTTTTCTTGTTACCATAAAGTTTGGCTCAATGCATACTTTCTAATTACACAGAGTTAAAAATAATAATTAGTGTTTTTTTTATGGTTTTACAGGTAAATTTGAAAGTACCCAATTATAGCATTAGAACACACACCATCTTTGGACACCTTATTTAAAATACATATATTTATTTTTAAAATGTGATGTTATTAGTTATTTGCACGCACAAACTATTCTTTAAAATTTGGAATAACTCTTTCCATTCAAGCTTTGCAACGGACATTCAATTTGCGATTCCTTTGAAAAATTTTCGATTCCTTTGAACACAGTTGCCCGTAGTATTATAGTTTAATCTAGCTGCCCAAAGATTTGCGATCTTTCTGTCTTAATTTGTTTAGTCAGAAAGGTAATGTGTTTGTGTCAGTTTGTAAAATCGTTCTGAAAACCGAACCGGAGGTACCTATTACTTTGGTATTTGATGGTGCATCATTTTATTATTAAATTCAAAAGTTCTGTAACGGCTGATTTGACCTTTTTTGAATTTCTCTATAGCAAATAATGTACCACAACTGTTGCAAAGGTTACAAAATAAAATGTTCGGTTCGAAAATTTCTTCATTTTTGCACAAGGTAGCTTTCAAAAGCTTAATATAAGTTTACAAAATGATAAGAAGAATTAAGGAAGCTATTTCGCTATCCCTCTACTACGTCAAGCAGCATAATTAGATTGACTTTGCTTGTTCTCCTTTCATTTATTTTCTTAAAACGAAGTTGCGATTTTAATATCTTTCGAAAATTATTTTCAGAGCTCAGATTTAAAAAACAGATTGTATTACTGCTTATTACCCTACGTTAAGACGTGTATTTTTGTAGTCTTGTGTATAGTTGCATGCACGGCTGTTTTAATTAGTTGTATCTCAGCTCGAACGAGATGGCTCTATAACTAGTCACCTAAGCAAGGAGACAGCAGTAAAAGGCCCGGAGGTCGTTGCGTTAAGGGTCCAGTTAGCGGGAAATTGGAGCGGAGGTGCGACCCAGCCAGGGCCTAACGTGCCACTTCATTAGGAAGCCTCGTTACCCGCTCGTCTTGCGCCTATGCGCACCACCACGCATATCATACGAACATAACATTGTCTATGAACCGTTGTTTTTATACTTTCAAACCGGCCACCAGTTTCTTTGTTGGTATGGCACCAACAAAGAAATAGATTCCTATGCGTAATTCGCAATATTTTACCTTTGTGAAATTGCCTGAAATTAAAGCATATAAATATGAATTATCGGTTGTACGAATAATATTCCAACTGGCTTAAACCACCACCCGTTTTCTTGCGTGCGTATGATTACGTTCTGTGTAAGTAATATATTCACATTTTCACCACCTTCGCATCCCTAGTATTTCGTTTCCTTCTTTGTTTTATAAGTTATATTGCGCTACGGCTATTACATTTTTTCACATACTACTCGACACGAAGTCAGTTTCATTATTTGGGTGTTTCCTAAAGCGTAGACAACAAAAATGTAATATTTTAAAGGAAAAAAGATAGATCGGAGAAGTAAGCGGTATACATCAAGAGATAAGGTAACGTCTTCGGTTGCAATCGTGTGCATATTGCAACTGCGGCCTACGCGAGACGAATAATATCTCCACCCGTCTGCCAAATCGTGATATCGTGTGTCATTTACCAACAAATATGTTTGGATGCTCTCCAAGATATTGCACACATTAATTACCTGTGCTAACCTAATTATCACTTAATCCACTATAATTTTTGTGTATGACTTGTGTTTGATTGAAGATAATCATATTTACTCTGTATTTACAATCAAATAATTTTTAAAATATGTAAATACTTATATATCGCGCAATTGAATTACTGATGATAACCCGACTAACATGTAGGTAATTGTAGCTCGTCTGCATTATAATGGTGTGTTCTCACCATGACATCATGCATACAAGCTTCTTTAATAAATCTAAACCATGGCAGTACGTACACTCAAACCGTTAGGCGATGCGGGCGAATCACGCATACAGATGACACTGTAATCAAAGCATGTAGAGTGTCCTGTAAGCGCACCTCGGCCGCTTGACCAACTTTACCAAGCCAAACGCGCATTTCGGACAACAAATTTAGGGCCATTACCATTCCAAACATCATTAGCTTGACATTGCACACTTCGAAATTAGGATTAAACCATTATTGCAAAACTGTTTCGTGTTCTAGTAGTTGTTGCATGCATTACTACATTCGCAATTTCTTTTCCTCTTACAACGTACGTTTTTTAAATGTAAAAACTTACTTAAATCAAAATTAAGTCATGATTTTTCGTTCCAACGCATGTGAGGCATATTAGAATGCATAATAGTGTTTACTAAATAGAGTTTTTACTATCAACCAAAATTACCATTTATTATTCGTATACCTAAACATTTAAAAAATTATTTAAAATGTACGATTTTCATCAAACCTTTTAGGTTAAAAAAATATATTTGAAGTTTGCATTCAAAGCCTTCTCTAATGCCGCGTGAAGCTTGTTTGCTTACATTTCAGTGCCTTCAGTTGATCTCAGTCGGACCCAGTACGTGCTCGGCTATAGAAAAGGAAATACGATAACGTTAGTGAAGTTATCCCTATAAGTCCTTTGGATATTTTATGCCTTATTACTATTCCAAGAAGCTTATCTTGTCATCGCATCCAAAAGCTGTGTATATTTTCGTTTGTTTCATTGCCATTTCTGGAAAAGAAAAAGGACTAGGTATAATAAAGTTAAATATTTACAAAATATTTTATTTTAATAGAAACTGTACAAGGGTGAGTTGCGAGGGTGCGACAGCTAGGAGCGGCTCCGAAGCCGTCGTCGATGCGACGGTGATGGTGTTTTTACGATAGGGGTGCGGCGCTGGCTGGCGCGCCCGCTAATTTTGATAAAAGCTTCACCGGCCGCACCCGATCGCCGCCGCCGCCGTCACCGCTGCGACCAATAAAATATCCAAGTCAATACATCGAATGTGAACTTACCTAGTTGGCAGACTAGATATACAATGTACTAACAAATCTTCCAATAGTAATAATTTATAGTAGAGAGAAAACTAGCAAGTTCTATGTTTCGCCTCATATCTAAGCATTCCACCGGTATATCGATTAATAACTGGTGAAAAGCGTAATTGATATTTAAACTGAGATAATAAATGGACCACTTTCTTAATATTTTCACATTGTTTATATCAAGTTACTAAGATTATATTTATAATGTAAAACACTTTTTTATTATCATTTAACCTCTTTTAAAACATTCGATCTGTGTGTGATGGCACATACAATAAAAATAATGATCATGGTACAACATAAGCGAATAAGTTCATCTTTTACGAGACATTCGACGATATCAACGTGTGGTCGTTACTTTTGACACTACTACAGCAATTTCACGAATGTCTGGAGCACCGTTACTGGTTTTATTATCCTTTGCACCATATTCGGAAGCAATTTTTTAATCTTCCAATAACATCGTGACTTATAACGTTCGTTGGTTAGTAGAACGAGTCGTTTGAGTTGATCGCAGATATCACTTATTGCTTGACCACTTGTAACATTTTGTCCCACGACTTCAGAACCAAACATCTAATAGCACGTAGGGCTAATTGAGTAGACCCGATCGATTATCGATTAATATTAAAGACTCATTTATAGATATTCTCTACGACCTCATTACTTTTATTAAGTATAAATCAGTTCTTGCTGACATTCACTAGTCAAGCTCCATGTGGGTTTTATGTAAATCATTATTATATTTAAAAAAGTTGTGCCAGGTACTCGTATCGTCAAAAAGTCAAAAAGCCGTTGTTATTTTACAGATTATTACTTTTTTATTTTACATAATGACATGTTGTAACTGAAAACATAACTAACTGTTCTTGTATATTATTTTTTATATATAATAACGAACTCACGCAAAGAAGCACGAAATCGTTGCAACCTAAAGAAATGGAAACTTACGGTAAGTATACATAGGTACATACTACTGATTTTTAAAATGGTATAAAAAATTAAATAAAAACTTTAAACAAATAAATGGTGAAACAAGGCCATTTCATTAGACATTACAACTGTTTTGAAAGACTAGTTTATTTTACTTCCCTGTAAATTTTACAACATCATTTCCAATCTTAAAATAACTTTACAACCTCTTGTTTTATTTATCTAATAATCTTACCATACTTTAAATTACTATCTGTATATCTATCAAATTATATTAGATTTTACCTTGATCTTTAGTTTTTGCTGATCACTTCTCATATCGTGATAATTCTTGTTACGTTTTAGAATGCAGCATACCTTACCATGGTGTAGTAGCCTAACGACCTTTATGCGTAATTACACCTTGAAATAGTATACAGGTTGAGTGCGAAGTATTCTTGCACGATCGATGCTCACAAATATTTTATAGCTAACTAGTAAACTTCGTTCTGAGGCTTCTATTTAACTGGCTTCCACTCACCCATTCCATGTATTGGATGGATTACTTCTAAACATGTGCCTTCATCATCTAAATTAAACTAAATAGCAAAGAGACCATTCAGTTCATAATAAAATATCAAGCCTTTGAAATTTCAATCATTTAACAAATCACTTACTGCGCTGCGTAACTATAAAATAAACACAAATTATAATGGAAAAATGTGACTGTTTTATTAAACTTACTAGAAACCGTTTTCACGTCTAAATCTTTGAATCGTGATTATATTTGGCACAGATATAGTTTGCATTCACGAAATGTATATGAACTTAATTCTATATTTCAGTAAAATATCTTAGTTCTATGGGTATACAAAGTAATCACAGACTAATGTTCGTAAAGTAAATGTTGATGTTATAGTTGTAAATTTTATGTTGTACTATTTTACTAAATTATGATTAATAATTCCTTTATTACATATAAACTGTTATAGATGTTTTACGGTTGTTAGGTATATAAGATTAATAAATAGAAAAAGTTAGTTGAATTTCGGGTAGGGCGTGGGTGACTGTGGGCGTGTCCATACTCCGCCCAGCCGGGAATAAGACACGCCCTCGCCCTTTTCCACCTTTCATCTTCATCTATAATAATAATTGTCTAGGCATGTTCCGCTACTAAATATTTTGCATTGTAGAGTTACTAAAATACCCAAACCCAACTTTATTTATATAAACTATGACTGAACCGCAATAGGCTTTTTAATTTAATCATTAACGTAATTCTGATTTGGATTTACCAACTTGATATAAGCTGCATTTTGCTATTAGTAGTATTTTTTTTATTTCATCTTATGACATTTACTAAACGTTCTGACCTCAAATGTATCTTAAAAACGAAATAAACAAAATATTTCTTAATTAGTTGTATAAAAATAAAAGACACATAATAATCGAAAGTAACACAGGCGCGTATGTTATTCTCGAAATGATCTTTACTGCTCTCTAGCAGACTGAGATTTGCCATCAAAGTGGCTCTTTCTTCACCAATTGTTTGAGTTATAAAGATCCTCCATTAGAAATTGATTACATTTACAGAGAAAAGATGAACATCGTCGGGGCGGCAGCCCGCAGGGCAGATAAACTCGTTATAGCCAGATACGTCGGCATCGAAATCGCGCCACGCCACAGTGCCAGGATATTCATCTAATCTAGTTGCAACTCCCTGCTTCGGCAGCGCCCGTTTTCGCAAAATTACTTTGAGACAATTCTCTTACAGGCAATCTAATTTTTCGCAACCTAAAATGTTTTGTTTTCAATTTGTCGAGCAAGCTCCTAACTGTGTAACGAACAAATAGTACGTACAAGAGAAACCATTAACTGGGTGTCGCTTTGCTCGTAGCACGTAGCACCTCGCCGTCGCCGCTAAAAGCTTCTTGTTGACGTAGCGTTCGATTGAAGAGGCGTAGAGCTAGCTACGGTCTTGTCCTTGCTTGTAATTGATTGCTTTGTCGCGTAATTTGTTTGCCGACGCCTCGCGGCTCTGCACAGCGCGGTCCTCGCGGGACCCGGTGGCGCTCGTCCTCTCGTCATGTCCTCGTAAATAAATAAACACCTTGCTCGCAGCTCGTGGCGTCGCGCACCCGCGCTCCCGCTTCGTGACTCTGCATTTACGTCTCCGCTAACGTTGATGAATAGTATTGCACCATTGCTATTATAACCACCAACTACTACTAACTGGTACCATATATACGTACTAACCAAGAGGTGTAATTAAAATTAGGTTGTAATCAAATCTATAATCTTTTCATATTCTTATCTTCATCAAAAATGTTGATAATTGTCACAAATATTATGTAGTAAAAAAATGTTTTAAACTGCAAATATTCCTGATATTCTTGAATTGCAGAGCTGACAGCTACATTGCTAAGAATCGCCCAATACTTGCAGATTTGAATTTTCTTCGAGATCATAGTCAAACATATAATGCCGGAAAACTTACAACACCCCTTTTTCCTCATGCTTTGGTCAAACCATTGTCTGTCTTCGTATGTTAACAGAAAAGAAACGTTAAACTCTAGGGGATTGTTAGAATCAAATAGCTAAAAGCAGCAGTCAAGCTGAGCTCGTGCGCTCGTTCCGTCACTAATAACCCCGTAATTGGTATCGAAGCTCGCCGCAGCCGGATTACTAACGTCTAATTGAATGCGAGACGCGCCGCCCTCCCGGAGACACAGTTGTGCGCCACCGCCGCGCCGTAGACTTCATTTTGTTGCGGTCAGCTGGTCTGTTTTGCGCACGTGCCCGCATTCTCGCACACCTCAATTACGTTGGCTCTACGAATTAAATTGTTCTCAAATCCGCGTCTGACTCGAGATCAAACGCGACACCCTACGCTTCAATAATGAGACTTAGCAATCCACCCATCTCCAGACGAGTAAACTCGCCCCTGAAACTTTACGATGTTAGATAATAATCATTCGGTGTCAATTAGCTAATGAAAAATAAAATAGGCCTTCGGATGTGCGACGACTGAGAGCCGCTCTAATTAAAATTATGGTGATGACTTGCTGGCAGGCATCTGTTTTAAGTCTCGTAACATTTTATGTTGAATATTTCTGATACTTAAAATACAGTGTATTGGCTACGTAGCACATCGGCAGTACACTGCGGAAATCTAGAAGATATGTAATTATAAACCCGTTATCTTGAGGATGTAAATAGAGTGAAATAATTTAAAAAATGTGGTATAAATAAATGCATCAAGACATTTATATACGTATGTATAAACTGCCACATTCTGGCAAACGATTAACTTAAGTCGTCTTTATTCAATACATATTTACGTGATTATAGCGTAAATTATTTTGCAACTATGTATGTTAAATCAGCGATGAATCAGATGCGTTACGAGGGTAGAGACAGACGTTACGGCGTGTTTAGAGAGAAGCGCGCATCGCGCTGGACCATCGCCAACTAATCTCTTCAACAGGTAAATGGAGCCGTACGATTCTACTGACATCATGCTCTATAGACACACTCTTGGAAATGAATCACCTCATTCAAAATACTCACAATCTCCTCCAACTAAAATAATATTATTTCTGTGTTACGCAACACTTTGTTGTTTCATTCGACGCCGTTGGTGTACGTGCAGCCGTGTGCTCTTTCATACTCGTAAAAATCCATTTTATATTAGTAATGCCTAACAGAAGCTCTTATTTGCGGATTAGGTAAATAAAGAAGGCACCAACCGCCGCCGCATCGGCAGCGACACATGCGTCGGACGGCGCCGGCCAAGCTAGTTATTAACTTTTAAAACGATTGTGTTAATTATTAGCGCAGTCGCAGGGGGAATTCGTATCGTGCGTCGCTGCTGTGCTTTTACCTAAACAATAATCGACACATTTGTAACATTTTACTATTAATTAGGCTGCAATATTATTCATATCCACCCTACGCCTACGTATCGGATGATAACATAATGTGGGTTCGTTGCATCGGATCGACTACTACTCGCACAACCTACTAATTTTGCTATGCTTATATAATATTTCTGTTTGTCCGCAGCAACTGTTCCGGTCGCAACAGGCGGCGGCCGCGGGCGGGCAGGCGGCTGCGGCGCAGCTGCAACTGCTGCAGCAGCAGCAACAGCAGCAATTTCAGCTGCAGCAGCAGCTCGCAGCGCAGCAGGCCTTCACGCAGGGCCCGTACGTGATAAATGCGGGCCAGGAGGGCGCGCCGTACGTGAGCGCGCTGATAACGGGCGTGCCGCCGTACTACGGCGTGGCGGCGCCGTGGGGCGTGTACCCCGGCCTGGTGGCGGGCCCGCAGCAGCAGGCGCAGCAGCCGCGGCGGCCGCTCACGCCGAGCCAGCCCGAGCAGCAGGTGAACGGGCAGGGCCAGTACGTGATCCCGTACTACGACCCCGGCTCGCTGGTGATGGGCACGCGCAACGGCACGCCGCTGCGCCTCGTGTCGCCGGGCGGCGTGCTCGCGCCGCGCTCCTACCAGCCGCCGCCGCCCGCGCCCGCGCCCGCGCCGCCGCCCCCCATCACCTCGCAACCCATGCAGCAGACAGGTAAACATAGCGCATCACACTACACTACTACACTATGCACACACACACACACACACACACACCAACACACACACACACCAACAAATGCACCATGCAGATCAATTGTTCGCGATTCCTTTTCGCAAAAGATAATCGTAACTTCATTCTCAATATATTATACTGTGCGTCAACGCTAGCTCGTCGAACGGTGCAGCGTCACCGCGCAATGCAACTCAAATGCTGTCATTACGATACGTTTCTCATTATTTGTTGATTCTTTGTCATAATATTTATTGTTTAGTAGTAAATATATAATTTCGACAAGGACAACTTTCGTATCAAGAAATTGAAAATATAATGATGTATCTTTAGATTGGACCGCAACACCTTGTAAATTGGAATCTGAATCGATGAAGTACATAGTTTACTTCACTTGTAAAACTGTCGATGTAAATACAATACTTACATATTATCATAAAAATTAACAGATGTAATTCATTGCCTACTCGAAAGCATGACTGGTCCATAGTAAAATACGAAATAACGATCTTGTGATATAATCCTTTTCGACTAATATTTTCTTGAATTAATTTAAGTCATTTTTCATTTCTTTGCTTTACACATATTTACAAATTCCATTAAACAATTCGTCATAATATGTAGTGCTATATATGTATTTCTAACTACTTTCGTAAGGCCTGCTAAGATCCACCGGGCCTTTTATTATGAACTGCCATTCGACTTCCGTCCGGTATGTCCGTTCGACACATATTTCTATACACCACGACTTTTTTTAAGGGTAGATAGCAATCGATTAACATGTGTGTTGGTTTTCAGTCATACTGTAGACATTTAGAAATTTCAGGTGTAATCAATAGTATTATTGTAAACTGTAGCTGTACATAAATTGTTGCAGTATTTTTTCCTATCTTATAAGCTATTTTTACGCTGTATATTACTATAAAATCGAGTTCCATCGACGTAGATACTTCTGTAAATAATAAATCTCGAGTACCGCTACCGATTTTCATCTCGCAACGTAGTTTACCTCCAGCCGCATAATCGAACGTATTTAGTTTTTGGAACGTTATAAATATCAGCAAGATGTGCGCTTGCGGCTCTGTCGTGCTTCGACGATAACCGCGAAGCGGAGCATGCCTGAGCTCGGGGTCGACGCGGTTCCTTTAGGCGTGACGTTCTGTACATAGACACTGAGCGGTTTCGTTGCGGGTCGAGTACAGATGCGGTCGGCGCGGGTCCGGTGCTGCAGCGCGGAGGTATGGTTGGTGTTGCAGGCGCGGGCGCGCGGCGCGACTCGCTGGAGTTCGGCGGCGGCCTGCAGGAGTACGCGCGCAAGTGGGGGCCCTCGCCGCTGTCGCCGCCGCTCGGCGCGCTCGGGCCCGTCGGCCTGCGACCCGTCTCCGCCGCGCCCGGCGCGGAGACCGCCAAGTACAGGTACTCTCCCACCCCTCTACACCCCTCTACCCCTCTGCCCATCTCTACCACACTACCCTCTTTACGGACTCCGCGTACTCTAGGAATGTAAGTCTTTTGTTTCGACTCCGCGTTTATATGTACGCGTACTCTAGCTACCATACGGATTGCGCGTTCAAGTTACTCGTATTCTAGCTACATGTGATGTAGGTACGGACTGCGCGTGCAAATGTCCAGACTTACCTTAACTGTATACTTTGTACGGTTTGCAATTCATCTAGTGTACTTAACGTATTCTGCGCAATATTGTGCTAGATTCTATTTTGTAGCGCGATTTGCTGCACTACACCTTCTAGCGTGTGAAAATCAAGTTCAAACTCTGTAATAAAACGCAATCCCGCGACGTAGTTTGACAGCCCCATCTTAAACAAATCCATCATATATCGTCAATCATGGTGTATCCAATTTCGTACGAGAAAAAGCACGAAAAGCGCTTTCCAGGGCACTCGACTACATACGTGCGGAACACGCAAACCCGTCATGGCTTTGACAAGCCAGTTCTATAACGCGCGGTCCGACCTCTCTAACTAGCATATACCACCTCATTACGTGTCAAGGTAAACGCGCCCGACATAAACATAGCCTCTTTCCTGAAGAGTAAACGTAGGCCATTGCCATTGCTATGATTTCATACATTTGAAGTAGAACGCATTCAAATATACCGAAAAGATTTAATAAATTATAAGCAAAGTCCACAAAAAATATTTAATTACCAATAAAATGTACTAATTAGATAGAATTTTAAAATGTAAGTGAAACTACTTGAGCCTTGCATATTTCAGCTTCACGTTTCGGTCCAGTGTACGCGATTGCGATGGGTTCACAGCTTACGTTATGCCTGCATCGCATTGTTGTTTTGCAACGTGTTGGCTGACTGCGGTCAAGCTGTCTAGTTGTCATCGCGTGCACAGCATACGTGCCAGATTGAATGAAATAACTGTCAGTTATGTAAAAACATGATAGTATGGCAATGTTCCAGAAAATATATGTAAAAAAATTGCATCAAGTATCAACTTCTTGTTTAAACAGTTCTTTGAATTGCATTTAATGAATTTGTAAACAGTAAATACATCGTTACTCTTACGAACAAATAACATCGCACTTAAATAGTCCAGAGCCGTCTTGGAATAAAATATAGCCATCAAATAAACTATAAACTTTGTATATTTGCTCTATAGTAGTAAATATATCGTAAATTAATGAAATATTTTTATCACCGACATATTTATAAGTTACTGTCACATAGCATAATTTTTAATCGCAATTCTGTGTTGAATCTTTTCTTTCAGTAGTTATATAATTTGTATGTATTGTAAATACGTATGCCTTCTTTGATAGTTCATTGCTCTTGTACAGTTGTAACATTGATAACCGGCGATCCAGCATGCTCATTGTTTCATTCACTGTAACGTATCACATTGGGTGCGTTGTCTTGAATAGCGTGTATGTTTTTATTTCAGAGCCGTCAGCAGTTTAGCACAGGGTCTGTCGTCAAACGGAATGTTCGGTTCATCATCGTCGTTATTGAGCAAACTGAGCGGAGTCGGAACCATATCAGGTTGGTACGGGATTCGGGCCGCGACCAACGCGTTGCTTTGCATTCATGTATATATATTATCATCTCCTAACCTTGTACATTTGTATATAATTTGTCTAACGCGTTATATTTACAACCTTAATATATTACTTTCATTTTATTTTTTTAATGTGTAAAATATATATTAAGGGGAACATTGTATATCTTGTAAATATAGATCTAATATACTTTTTAAACTACATATTTTTATTAAGAATACGACAGATGTAAGAATACAGCCACGATTTATTACGATTTGTTTATAGCAGTTGACCGTTTTTTAAGGTCAAGTTAACTAGGTGATACGTTGTTACGATGAACCGGAAAGACAGACGACCAGCTACTACTGGCCTAAAGGAAATATTATGAAGTTGTTACATATTAATCATAACTATTAGACACGGTATCTTCAATGTCGCTCCTATTTACTGAGATTTGAACAAGGTCATCTGATTGCAAATGATTCGCTTGCAGGTGTTGATGCCAATTCGAATTAACAAATGAGATACTTTCTAGAAATAGATACGTCTGATATCTTTCTGAGATTTTTTATAGTTATTCTATCTCATCAAAAAACAAAACAACGAAATATTATTGTAAAATATCGGGAATAAGTCAGAAAGCACAATAAAAAACCGTGGTACAGGAACAGACAGAATGGCGTTTATTGTAGATGCGGATATATCGATACACAGTGACTTAAATCTACCATAATTCTACTAGTCTGAAGATTGAACAGAACATTATCTATGGTTGAACACTACACGTACTACACTACAAATATAAAGCTTTACAAAATTATTGTCGTCATGAATCAGCTTTTGTATACGACTAGGTAATCAATAATAATTTATTTTGTCACGATGAAACTTTATCACAACCGACCATGGACGGTTTGTCTGTTTAATCCTATATTTAGAAATAAACAGATAAACCGTCTGATGGTCGGTCTTAGTTTCATTTCATTTTTTTATTTCACAGGAAAACAAACAGTCTTATAAACTACTAGCTGACCCGTGCCCACTTCGTTGGGCATAATTCGACCATTTTTTCTCCGATTCACTTTGCAAAACGGACTACCACGTAAAAGCCTTTTTATTTTTCGGTTTTTTATATAACCTATGACACTCAGCAATAATGTGGCTTTCTATTGGTGAAAGAATTTTTAAAATCGGTTCAGTAGATCCCGAGATTACCCCTTACAATTGAACAAATATACAAACATACAAACTTTACCTCTTTATAATATTAGTATAGAAGTATAGATATCTAAACTAAAATTATATCTGCTGACCAGTTATACGTTCTCGTATAGTTATAGTTAACTATAGTCGTAGCATAGAGTGAATCAATTTAATGCTGTTTTTTCTTTCTTCTTATCGTTATTTGTAAGCTGAATCGACCATAGGATTAGAATTAATATTTTATCAATAATGATTGTACGTCGACTAATGGTAAAAACACACGTTTCATTATTTTTAGTTTCATGTGTTAAAAAAAAAACATTTTGTACCTACGATGATTTAATGCGAACTACGTACCATATTTGTATCGAAATGCGTTATGACAAACTATTTTTGTGACACACTACGTTTATGATAAACATTTGTGATGAACTCCGTTTGAGATGATTTTTGTCGCGGCACGTGTTTGACGAACTGGGTTTACGACCAAATACGTACCTTTTTGTGATCTCCTTCGAATTATACAACATACGTTTATGCATATTATATGTATTGATATATTTCGAAACTACGATATGAATAAGAATAAATTAAATTGCGCGTAGATTTGTAGTACTTTATAATTTTATTTTTAATATCATGTTTATGTGAATTTCTTTATTATTTGTATGAATTCTGTTACGGATATATTAAATTGTTTCTTTATTTTACATTAGTAGTGCTATACTGTATCTATTAATGAGGATCTATATATGGCTCGCTTGTTAACTTATGATGTTGTTAGTGGCCTATGGTCTTCCTCAAATTAAATAAATAAATTCTTCATATGTATGGTTTAGTTAGAGCTATATACGGTTTAACTTATAAAAAGTTAGCGCAGACTTGAAGTACTGATTACCATACGTAATGATGACTTAAAGTCAGCGCTAACTTTTTATAAGATAGGGGGATAGTATTGCAGCGGTCGGTTTGATGTATGCATTCGTTTCAGAACTAGTAACTGGCGGAGTGGGCGTGGGCGTGGGCGGCGTGGCGGGCGGCGTGGCGGTGGGCGCGCTGGTGGGCGACAAGCCACCCGCGGGCCGCTCGCGCCTGCTCGAAGACTTCAGAAACAACAGATTCCCCAACCTACAACTCAGAGATCTCGCTAACCATATAGTAGAATTTTCACAGGACCAACACGGATCTAGGTAAGCAAAAACATTCATGTTTGTTTCTCGGCTAATATAATTATGTACTATGAATTCTATGTATGAATAAATAATAAAATATTCATGGACATGGATTCACACATATCACTCTAGTCCCAAACTAAGCAAAGCTTGTATTATAGAAACTAGATTGCTGATAGAATACTTATACTCTTTTTGTAAATACTTATATACATATGTACATAGAATAAATAATAACACTCAGACACTGTACTGTACGTATGTACAAAAAACAAATTTTGTTTTAAGTATGAGTATTCTATAAAAACTATTTTTTATAATAGTACACGCTTTTCTTATGAAACTAAAGGGTGTGTTTTGAGAGGTACAGAAATTAAGATTATACCTCGAATTATTTGAATTTCATATTTTATTCCATTTAAAAGTTCTATACTTACCTCTAAAAAAACCTTTAGTATGTAGTGTAATTATTTATTGTTTATAATATTATTCGGCTTTTCTTTAGCGATAAGCCCACCCTCTGCTAAGCTTAGTTGTTAAGTTTCTAATATGTTTATTTTAGGTTGCGGTGTCAATGTATATGTGATAAAGTATTTTCTCTCCATGTAATAAATATAAAATAACTAAGTATCGTCTCAGTGCGTGCAGATTTACGACTATTTTTAATATACAATCTATCTTATTTAACCTTACTAACGATAAAGGTCGTCGAGAAAATGGAGGACTTTAAGGCGTTAGATATAAATTGGTACGACACCGCCTATGATTGAAGGGATAGAAAAAAAGGATTTGCTGGAGGCATTTGCCTAATAAGTTAGACAAAAATACGAGATACGATAATGGGTCATTCCATTATCGCGGGTGCAACATTTAGACGCCTGTTTTAGTTTACCCTAGTTAAATAAATAACATTTTTAATTAAATTAGTCTATGAAAGACTACATTTTAATATGTTTACTTTATATTAATTAACAAAATGTTTAATATGATATTTTAAAAGCCAGGAGAAAGGTTCAAAGTGCCATCGCGGGTGCAACCAATTTGGCCCATCCTTTCCAGATCACAAACAAAAAACACATAAATCTGTTAATTCTAATACATTTAATATGTTATGCCTTCATATTTTGAAATATATGAAAGTAACAAAGAACATAAAATAAAAACTCTAAACAAAACAAAAATAAACAATGAATTATTATTGTTTTTAGTAATCGCGGGTGCAACACCAAATTATCGCGGGTGCAACTCGTCTCATTTAAGTGATCATAAACATCAATTTTACTTAAATAAGAACAAAATAAGAGATGAAACCATAATGATAACTAATAATTATACTTTTATTGTCACTTATATTAATTATTTCTTTTGAAATACGTTAATAATTGCCGAAAATTCAATTGCATATTATTTCCATCTGTATTTTTCTTTGGCGCTTCCAACTTCGCGATAATATCATCAAAATGTATTAACGATTGTTGTGAATCGTTTTGCTATCAACAGTTGTCATAAATTGTACTCTAACTTCTCCATCTTCGTCCGTATCACTCTGACACAATCCCACAAGCCGGTTTTGCAGAGCAATTGTACAAGCACATACACCCCAGCGCAAATAATTTTCGGTAAGACAGTAGCTTGGACATTAACAGTTTCAGGACACGCTTCTGGTGATATTTTATTAATTTCTGCCTATATTTCTGCGAAGCAGTCTCTTAAGTCTGTTGCTCTGTTGTCATTTTAACCGATATGATGGTAAAAATACGGAATATAATATAGACACACATATTTAATATGTATCATCAATAGTCTTCAGCATATATTATTAGTCAAGGTATATCAAAACAAGGAAATGTATAATTAATCACACAAAAAGGAAACGTGAAAAAAAGTTGCACCCGCGATCTCACATTGAGATCGCGGGTGCAACCAATTTAAGTTATCGTTTATTTTAACCTAACACTCATTACACTCTTAAAATCAAATAATATAAGTGTGGTTTTGATTTCTTCTTACTTTTGCAAAGTTTCAGAACTGTAGCTCTTTATTTTTGTGAAAAAAGTAAACTTTTATACCTTTTGCATCGCGGGTGCAACAAGTTAACAGTGTATTCTAAGCAGTCAATTTTTCTTAATAAATAACAACATTTACTTAAATTTTTTGACCCACGAAGATAAATAAATATTGTCACTTCACGTTTAGCCGGTAAAACATAACCACAAACTGTTAAAAACAACTGTTTTGCGCCAGTTTTGCTAGTTATGATTTTACAGTTAATACCCATTCTGCGGATGGTAACATTTTCAAACGCGCCAAAAAAGAAGATATCGTATAAAATCAAATAAAAATATATTTATTATTATATTTAGACTTTCTTCTTTGCACTAATAACAAAAAAAATAACTAATAGCGTGATTTAAGAAACCATGTCGGAAATCGTCTATAGCGGAATCGCCCTAATCCAACTTTGTTTAATGGTCAAAACATATAGTTGATAGATAAATTTTAGAAGACAGCTATTATGATGTTCCAAGCAAAGGTCATTTCCTACTAATACAGATGCGGAACTGTGGTTTGTGCATATACAATTCATTGATTTAGCGTTATATATAGACATAAAATACATAAATATCTATCGTAATGGTGAAACAACACAACAATCTTAATAATGCATAATTTACTGATTTATTCTACGATAAATGTTATTTTTGAAAATAAAAACCTATCTCACTTACAAACTAATTAGGTTGCTGATAGTATTCTCATAACCGCCTTGGAAATAAAAATACTTTTGTTTGCATTGCAATCGATACAATAAATAAATATCCTTGGAGATCACATCACACTATAGTAATCCGATATTATAGTAAAGAACAAGGAAATATACGAAAGACTAATCAAAATTACTTGTTTGAACTGTTAATGCTGGTATAAATTATGTATAAAGTGGAAGCCGTTATTAAATCTTGCATCATCGTCATTCTGAGGGCGGATCCACCTTTCGCTATTCCATTTACCTATTACACTTTAAGCAATTTCCACTGGTTTTGGTTGGTCGCATCGCGTTACACGACAATGGATTTAGTACAATAATTTTTCTAGTGGAATCTATTAATTATATATTTGCGTACATTGGCATAACTCTTAAAGAAACGAAAAAACGGTTTTTTTTTTCATTTTCAAGGTGTTTATTTGGTTATATATTTCTTTATGAATATAGAAATGAACTGTACATTTTATGTAATACTTTAGAACCAGTATAAAATGACATCATCATCTTTTAGAATCACGACCTGTCGATATATTTTTTATCAAATATTCACAGTAATCCATTTGTGGTCTAATTAAAATTTCGAGTAACCATTTAAACTAGGCTAAAATAGAATAGAAAATTCATTTATTGCTCAAACTAGACTACTAGGCTATTAGTCTAGCAATAAAGCACCATCCATTAGATTAGCTTTGCTTGTGCTTGTGGTAAAGAAAGGTTTTTTTTTTCTTTCCAGGTTTATTCAGCAAAAATTAGAAAGAGCAACGGTACAAGAAAAACAAATGGTATTCAATGAAATAATCGGTGCAGCGTATAGTCTAATGACAGATGTATTTGGAAACTATGTGATACAGAAATTTTTCGAATTCGGCACGACGGAACAGAAAACGACGTTAGCGCAAAAGGTATGTCATCCACTCCGTTATGTCAGGATTTCATAAAAGATTTTATTATTTTCATGATATTTTATGATTATTTAACTATTTTGCAATAACCATTAATTTTAAAAAGAAAGAGGTAGTCATATTCAAACGTTATAAATTGCACTCGCCAGCATTCAGTATGTAGAACAAAGTAACTGCAATTCCACTTGATGTTTCGTTTTTGAAAAGTGTTCACGAAGCCGAGAATGCTTTCAAACACGCACATTCGAAATAATTTAAAATGTAGGTGTGTCGTGAAATGTAACTTTCGAAATAACGTTCACTGCACTCTTATACTTTTATAACTGTTTATTAGTAATTTTATTTAAAAAAATACAGTCTAATTGCGATAATATTTTTCTTCTGTTGAAGTTTGTTTAAAATTTTCATCGCTGATATCTTGGCAGAGCAACCCACTGCATAGTTTTAAATTAGAAACGATACATTTTTATGCGCTATGCCGTGATTACAGTATCAGAAACTCGTTATTTCGGCACTTTATAGACGAAAGCGGTTTCAGTTCAAATACCTAACGAGATACACATCGAGTATTAATTGCATCTCTAATTTTTTTTTTTTTCTCTTTCCTTCCGTTACGCATATCAGTAGTCTGATCTTAAACGCAGTATTTTAAGAATATTTTGTAATTATCACGGTCATACGCGCAATCAACTAATATTGATTTATCCATGGCTGTGGTTTGGCCGGTTCAGGTAAACAATACTCATTATTACTGCGTAGTAGAGAGACACTCAACCCGTTAGTTTATTGTCTCTAGTAGTAGAAGATGTTGTTATTCCCTACCTTTTAAGATAACAACAAACTCGGGTTTTTAATTTTTTTTTTATGACAGTACCCACAACTCTAACTGCGAAAGTCCTGTATAGTCAGTGTGTGGTGTGTAGTCCTGGATTTGTCTATAGGCCGATTTCATAGGTTTACTATTATTATATTAGAAAGGTAGGTGTGGCCTGCACTCATCAAAATAAAAATTATTACATTATTAATTTGAAATCATTTTTATTGTATACTAGCTGTTCCCGCCGCGACTTCGTCCGCGTGCCGTTTTAAGAGATTTTGCGATAACCCATTACTATCTTCTTATGAGGGAAATTGATGGTAAAGAGCAGTCTATGACGGAAAACTTAATATCTATACCTACTTATTAATAAAACCGGGCAAGTGCGCACGAAGAGTTCCGTACCGTATCTATCTCCCGTTGCCCTTATCAATATCGAATAAATAAAAATCACGTTTTTATGTATAAGCCCCCTTTAATATTAATTATTCGTGATAGTTATAGAATTGAAAATAGACAAAAATCAAAGACTCAGTAAAAAGGTCTAGTTTTACCCTTTGGTTTCCGAACCCTAAAAACCCAATAACGTAATGCTTCCATCTTGAACACATTCTCGTATAAAGAATGATCGTATCCTTATGTGTTTGGTCTTTTGGTGGAATTCTGGCGGATTCTTAGCCATCTTAATTGCTGATTCGTTATCAACACATAGGGATGCTGGACATTCACCAATGATATCTTTCATGATCTTTCGAAGCCAAATAATTTCTCTAGCAGTTTCACTTGCTGCCACTATTTCTGCCTCGGTGGATGAAATCGCTACTGTGCTCTGGCGTTTACTTTTCCAGGATATTAGACCTCCAGCATACATGCAAAGAATGCCTGAGGTAGACCTTCCAGTTTCATGATCACCTCCGTGGTCAGCGTCACTGTAACATTCTAAATTATGACTATTTCCTGGCTTGTAAACGATGCCTTCTTCTATAGTCCCTTTCAAGTAACGCATTATCCTCTTGATATTGATGATGTTCTCCCTTGTAGGTTTATCTAAATTTCGAGATACAACACTGACAGCAAAGGCTATGTCAGGCCTCGTGCTTGTCATCAAATAAGCTAGTGATCCAACAGCTTCACGGTACGGGAAGTTCATTGAAACTTCATTAACATCTTGAGCATTATTTGCTTTTAAAATTGGTGTTGGCACTGGCTTACATTTCTCCATGCCAAACCTTTGCAATATGCGAGCGATGTACGATTTCTGATGCAGTAAAATAGAACCATCAGGGTACCTTAACCACGCTCTGCTACCATGTTAAAGTAGATATAAGTACTGTAGGATCGAATAAAACCGGTTACAATAAATAAACGAATATTATTAACGTATACTGTAAAGAATATATTTAGTCAAGAGTGAAGATAGTGACATTGATGACAATCAACAACGTTTGGTTGCTATGGTAACATCTAAGGTTGGTGATAGATATTAAAGGAGTATCTATTCCTAACAGTAATTTCTCCCGTTTTCCCAACATTTCCCTTCACTACTCTGCTCCTATTGATTGTAGCGTGATGAAAAGTATCCTATATGTTGCTCAGGAGTATGAAGAACAATTGTACCAAGTTTCGTTAAAATCCGTCCAGTAGTTTTTGTTTCTATAAGGAACATACATACAGACAGACAGACAGACAGACAGACAGACAGACAAAAATTTTACTGATTGCATTTTTGGCATCAGTATCGATCACTAATCACCCCCTGATAGTTTTTTTTTTTATATATTTCATGTACAGAATTGACCTCTCTACAGTTTTATTATAAGTATAGATTATTAAATTCTACAAATTCATTTTTATTATTATCTGTGCATGACGTTTGTAAGCCTCGGTTGAACTAGTGATATGAAGATTAATTTAAGACCAATGTAATTACCTAGTTTCTACAAACAATAAATATCATTTATCATTAAAAAAACTTAGAGGTGTCAAGGGACACCCGGGTGGAGCGAAGTTCTATATTTAATAACTGGGTTGCTTTCTATGAGAGACAGACAGAGAAACGCGGTTTATTATAGCAAAAAGTGTCATTACAACTTTTGGTCTTAATTTTTTTTCTTCTAGCCCCCTTTCGCAACGCGCGATAAGTTCAGTTCAGATCATTTATTTCTCATAGGCATTTACAATATTGCACTTAAGAATGTCAAATTCGATACAGGTTTTAAAAAAATATATGTAGCACTTAAAATAACATAAAATAATTAGTTTAAACACAACCTCAGAAACAAACTTAAATAGTAAGCAATGTCTAGGAACTTTGTTTCAATAATAAAATGAGTTAGTGTGCGTGTGTGCAGTTGTGTATGTGTAGTGTGTGTTGCGTCAGGTGCGCGGGCACGTGCTGAACCTCGCGCTGCAGATGTACGGGTGCCGCGTCATACAGAAGGCGCTCGAGTCCATCCCCGCCGACCAGCAGCAGGAGGTCGTGCGCGAACTCGACGGACACGTGCTCAAGTGCGTCAAGGACCAGAACGGAAACCATGTCGTGAGTACTCATCTCATCTCATACTATTCACTTTTCTATTCAAGGGTTTTCTATCAATTACCTCACCCTTACTAGCTCTATTCCGAACGGAGAATCCACCATCATCATCAGCCCGCTGGCACCCACTGCTGAGAATAGCCTCCTCTTTATTATGCCATTCTTGTCGGTCCCTTGCGACTCTCGCATCCACTGATTCCCGGCTCGCTCCATAATGTCTTTAGACCATCGGGCTGGTGGTCTGCCTCTTGGTCTACGAGCATCCCTTGGCCACCATTCCGTAATCGCCTTTGTCCACCTGCTAAGTGTGATAAACTGAGATGGGCGGCACACTTAGCAAGAATCCACCACATGATCTGGCACCTAGAATCACCTAGTATGTAAGACGATTCTAAATGATCCTTGTGATTTTATTGAATAAAGAAATATTTGATTTGATTTGATGTAAAAATGGTTTGTTTCTGTTATCCAGGTACAAAA
This sequence comes from Ecliptopera silaceata, assembly GCA_932527185.1. Lineage (NCBI taxonomy): Eukaryota > Metazoa > Arthropoda > Insecta > Lepidoptera > Geometridae > Ecliptopera > Ecliptopera silaceata. Next base: position 3,446,064 of record OW052193.1, on the reverse strand, counting down.
GTGCATAGAGTGCGTGGAGCCGTCCGCGCTGCAGTTCATAATAAACGCGTTCGCGGGGCAGGTGTACGCGCTGTCGACGCACCCGTACGGCTGCCGCGTCATCCAGCGCATCCTGGAGCACTGCACGCAGGACCAGACGCAGCCCGTGCTCAGCGAGCTGCACGCGCACACTGAACAGCTCATACAGGTATATTCGGTAAAGCACTTTGTATTCACATCTTTATCGCAACGCATCGCATCACATCACATCACACATTATCATATCCGCATATCATACCGGCTGCCCCTTGTGCCCTAATACCTGCACAAAGGATGACCTCATCAATGGTATAAATGACAGACAAGGAGATAAATGTGGCAAGGTTCTACATGAACTGCGTTTGAAATTTTTGTTTTGTTGTGTTCATTGACACGAAGAAGAAGAATACCGACTGAGGGTTGATCTGATCACATATAGTGCATTCATCATCATCATCATTTATACAATAAATTCATTCATTCATTACGGTCTATCTTATAAAAAGTTAGCGCAGACTTGATGTCTTGATTATCATACGTAATGGTGACATAATGTCAAAGCTAACTTTATAAGATAGGGGGTTATAAAAAGATAAAAACCTATATCAGTTCACTGCTGGACGTAGGTCGATGATGCGCAATTGAGCCCGGTCTTCGGCTCTTTTCATCCAGTGTTTTCCATCTACATTCCGCAGATCGTCGCTCAGTTTTACACTGCGCTTGCCTAATTATTATCAAAAATTAATCTCTATCATAGAGTGAATAAAAAAAAATATCGTAGTACACATCTCATTCATGACAGCTAAAGCTTTAATCATATTTTATATTTATTGTTGAGATATTTTTGTGAATTTATCGAACAATGATAATAATGTTATTTTCTCTTCACAAGTGTGATAAATGATAGGAATGCGAGAGGAGTAGACTCCAGAGTTGAAGGAGTGAGTGGTTGGGCCGAACCCATTTAGCGTGCGATAAGGACAGGAGAATGATCTCTTCACAGAAAATTTATAATTAGGCGTGCATTACATACAATACACCATGCTAGAACATCGTGCTTATTAATTAAGTGTAGTGTAACTAAAAGTAAAAATATGTTTTATTGACACAAATAAATGTTTACACAGAAAGAGTTAAATCCATAGGCTCCTGAGCTAGTTAAAAAACTGTGTTACAGGAGCCAAAACTTCAAACTAAACTAGCAACAAGCTAAATTATCTAGCTCGATGTAATGCACGCCATAACAGTAGGTATTAACTATATATAAGCACTTTGTGAATGTTGTGTGAGATTGTTGTTGTAGGATGCGTGGCTACATGTATGTGTTGTTTGGTGTGATGCAGGACCAGTACGGCAACTACGTGGTGCAGCACGTGCTGGAGCACGGCGCGGCGGAGGACCGCGCGCGGCTCGTGGCCGGCGTGCGCGGGAAGGTGCTCGCGCTCTCGCAGCACAAGTTCGCCAGCAACGTCGTCGAGAAGTGCGTCAGCCACGCCACGCGCAACGAGCGCGCGCTGCTCATCGACGAACTGTGCGGCTTCAACGACAAGTTCGTATCTATCCATCTACACACCTGTCCCTACACATTGTCATTGTACATTGTACCTAATGATGTGTCCGTGTGTGTGTTGCAGCGCGCTGCACGTGATGATGAAGGACCAGTACGCCAACTACGTGGTGCAGAAGATGATCGACGTGGCGGAGCCGACGCAGCGCAAGGTGCTGATGCACAAGATCCGGCCGCACATCGGCTCGCTGCGCAAGTACACGTACGGCAAGCACATAATCGCGAAGCTGGAGAAGTTCTTCATGAAGGCGCCCGAGCTCGGGCCGATCGGGCCGCCGCCGCCCAACCCCGTGTTGTAGTCCGACGCCGAGTATTAACGTCCGCGGGACCGCGCCGGCCCATCTCACCAGCCGCCTAATTGTAAAAAATAATTGTATACATTTTGTAAACTATAGCCGGCCCGCCGCCGCGCCGCTCGCCCCGCCTCCGGCGTGTAAAATCTCTCGATTAGTTAGTATTGTACTGTATGTCGCGGCGTTAGTTGTAGGTAATGTTAGTTGTATTGTATTGTATCGTATCGTATCGTATGGTATGGCGGGGGCGCGCGCGGCCCGCGGCGGACGCAGACTGACGCGCGAATGTAAATATCGGCGCATGTATTATAAACGATTGGTAAACTAACTTGTAACAATAGTTGTACAGCGTCGACACTTCGGTGCTCGGCCGTCGCCTCACCGCGGCGTGACGTTTTATTGTGTTAGTCGTAAGCGTTCTAGTATTATTCGTTGTTCGTAAAAATCTATGTATAAATATTTGAACGTTTCTCAATGTAATTTATGAATCGATGGAAGGAACGGTCTGATTGAGATCGTGAGTTTCCATAGTTTTAGCTCGATGTAGTTAACTATTAGCTGGGCTCGGGGACCTTGCGTCTGCGAGAGACGAGGAAATGCCGCAGGCAGTTCTAGACAATCGACACTATAGTCGTGATTATGTTTATTCTTATTTTGTACTATTTCAAGTCAAGCTCTCGTTTAAGTTTAAAACCGGCTAAAATCGTACATAGTTATCGAATATTTTTAGTGCCGGAGTGTATAGTTTGTCGATTATAATTTTGTGAAAATGATATTTTTGTATATTTTTATGTATGTAATGTAATTTAAGTTATTTAGTTAATGAGCCCCCCAGTGGTCGGGGCGCGCGCTTTACGAGTGAAGTATGCTTATGTTGTAGGCGAGGTTATAGTGATGATTGTAAAGTCCTGTACTGATAGATTAGTCGAGGTCTGCCAGCCGATCGCACTAAGCGTAGCCCTCATTTTCCATTTGTAATTATTTTTATAGGAAGCTTAGTTTCCTTCTCACCTCAAGATTTTTTTACGTCTAGATGTAATTGAAAATAAAATTATTGTAAAATATAATTCTGTACAAAAACATGAAGAAAAAACCCGATGTGATGAATGAAAGTCGCGGCATCGAGAGCGTTCGCTCTGCTGTCGCGCGCCTCAGCGAAACTAAACATTTATATGATCCATTTATTTAGACATTAATTATAAAATACAAGCATTTCTGTATTATTACTATGTCGTTTTATTCCACTAACAAATAGCAAGAGCATCCAATTTACATAGAAAGTTCCCAAGTTCATGAGAACACCAACTTCCATAAAGTGTTATAAGAAAAAAAATATTATATTATAGAATGATCACTAGGAAAGAGAATTTAATTAAAGTTGTAGGAAGAAGAAAATGCTAAAGTAGGAAGATGTAACTACTGAAACGCCGAGAAATAGGCTCGCTGCTCGTATATTCAGGCTCAGTTCCACTTAATCTTAACAAGATTTTTTTCACCTAATTCAAAGATTTATAATAAAGTTATTAGGCTTGTTAAGCTGACATGGCAGAACTAACTAGAACAAAATATCTGTGGTCCTGTCTAGTTATGTAGTCATGGCGACCGTCTGGGCTGGCTGGTCTGACTTATCAATGTTATGGCATGGCGACCGTTGACCCTGGCTGGTCTGGCTTGGCTATGGCAGGGCATGGTGACCGTAGGGGCTGGCTCTAGGCAGTTCGCATAATGAAGCGTTGCACTTTAGGTACATAGTTACCTCATTAGTGATGGATGGTACACTGCAAGTCATTGTAGAGGCAATAATAATATTATTTAAGCAGTTGCTATCACTGAACCTCAGATAGAACATCTAGTCCACGATCCATGGTACTATGGCGCTTGATTACCATCAACTTAATTTTCCGTATGTGAGTTTGATTATGATAATGAACACCAATTTCGTGTACGAAATTTTAATAGCTTACAAATTTACATTTTTCAACTAACTTATATACAGGGTTACATGGAAAGTCGTGCTAGATCCGTTAAGGGCATAGAGTACCCATCATTTCTGACTTATTTTACTAAGAAACACCCCACCCTAAACTTAACCCATTTCGAGATATTCGACTTTTAATTTTTTATTGAAAATTGCAGATTTTTAGGCTACTAAATTTATTTTTGTTTTTTCTGTGCATCATATTATTATTATTTTTGCATTTTTACATGGGTAATAAGATGTTTTAGGAAGTCAATCATTAAAATAGTGCATAAGTTAATTGAATAGATCGTAGTAGAGAAGTGAAACGTATGAAATAAAAAAATATTTTAGAAGGTTTGTTTTTCTCTAAGGGATATTTAAAAAAAATATTATGGCACTTGTTCGGCGGATGTTATAATAAATATTTACGTTTCAACCGCTATCTAACGACGTATAATAATCTAGGGTTTGTATTACATTTCGTGGAAAAAAAAGTAGTTGGGACGCTCCAGGTTGCAGTTCTAACGGTCCCGCGCGAGCAAGACAAGTGAAGATTTAGGTAGATGCGAATGAAAGAAAAAATGTGTAGAGACCGGCTAGGGCTGGGAATACAACAGGGGAAATTGTTTTGGTTGTCAGTTTGCATAGTGAATGTAATATCGTTTTGCTCTTTTTCTCAACTTGGCTGTGATTCTGAACTATTTTTTCTGATTTTGACTACTGTGCTCGTTAACCGGACTCTGATTTGTACCTGTGATACGGAAGTGTTGAAAATGACGTCCTACACATCTAAACAATATGCTGATATGCTTATTTGACTTGCTTTGCTTTATTTGCAGACACACAATCGCAGTATCCGTAACAAATAAGCATATCAGCATATTCTTCAGATGTTTAGGAGAAGAGCAAAACGATATCATATTCACTATGTACAAAGCACAAAAGCAGACTGACAACCAAAACAATTTCCCCTGTTGTATTCCCAGCCCTAGCCGGTCTCTACACATTTTTTCTTTCATTCGCATCTACCTAAATCTTCACTTGTCTTGCTCGCGTGGGACCGTTTGAACTGCAACCTGGAGCGTCCCAACTACTTTTTTTCCACGAAATGTAATACAAACCCTAGATTATTATACGTCGTTAGATAGCTGTTGAAACGTAGATATTTATTATAACATCCGCCGAACAAGTGCCATAATATTTTTTTTAGATATCCCTTAGAGAAAAACAAACCTTCTAAAATATTTTTTTATTTCATAAGTTTCACTTCTCTACTACGATCTATTCAATTAACTTATGCACTATTTTAATGATTGACGTCCTAAAGCATCTTATTACCCATGTAAAAATGCAAAAATAATAATAATATGATGCACAGAAAAAACAAAAATAAATTTAGTAGCCTAAAAATCTGCAATTTTCAATAAAAAATTAAAAGTCGAATATCTCGAAATGGGTTAAGTTTAGGGTGGGGTGTTTCTTAGTAAAATAAGTCAGAAATGATGGGTACTCTACGCCCTTAATGGATCTAGCACGACTTTCCATGTAACCCTGTATAAGAGCTGCAAAACGAATAGCCTACTTAAATATTCGTCATTGGATAGGACAAAATGATACGAGAATAAGACATGTGTCCATCCTCGTAAAAAAATAACAAGATATCTGTTGAAAGCAGAATTTATTATTTCATCCTTATAGCCCGAGAGCAATACACAGCACACGTATTATCGTACAACTACTTTTCTTCCTTCTCCTCCTTGTCCTTTGTCTTGGGTTTGACGCTGCGCTCGCGGTCTCGGTCGCGCGACCGGTCCCGCTCGGCACGTTCGCGTTCAGGTCTCTCGCGGTCGCGCGACCGGTCGCGAGCTCGCGGAGATCTCGACCGCGACTTGTGTCGCCGCGACCTTTCGCGGGAACGCGACCTCTCGCGTCTGTATGACCTGTTGGCAAACATATAAATTAGATATATATCTACAAGTCGTCTCTGATCTGTTGACAACGTACAAATTATAATATGGTTCTACAAGTTCTACACACCTAACAAAATCCTAGAGTTTCTGTGTGAGATTTGACAGGCGTCACAGCTTAGCTCAGTATTGGCTTTGCCTTCCATGTTGTGTCACGGATTAGATTCTCACCTAGAGTGATAATTTCTGTGGTGGCTTTCTAATTACAGAATATATTGACTTATGAATAATTAAGTAAGTATTTAAGTTGAACTTGTAGAGCGGGCTGTTTTCCGCAACTAGGCCGCAAGCGGGCCCTTTTTGCGTGAGGAAGTATTTAAGTATTTAAGTTATTAAGTAGATGTAATTACTTTTCTCGGATCCTCTCTGGTTTGATGGATCTTGAACGTTCCCGATCTCTATCCCTCTCTCTGTCTCGGTCCCTATCTCTGTCCTCCTGTAAAGAAATTATTCTATTTTAGAAATAGGCAACACAATAATTTAGGCAGAGGCGAGGCCACATAACATAAAAAAAAGCGGACACGTGATCTTGGGGACAATATTTTGAAAAGAAAAATATTATAGAACAATCTGGGATACTAGAAATCTTATCTGATATTATATGCGATCGCCCCGTGTTGGACGCCATTAGGACACACTGATTGCATTACAAGATTTACAAGCAAGTAGACTTCTGGAGACATTGTTTCACAATGTAAAATGTATTTTGCTCACATTTCTCTCCCATACAAGTTGAGTTATCATGCAACAATATCTCTGACATGAGACTCAGAGATACTTCTATCACGTTCTCACTATACCTACTCTATAGACGCATATAAAAGTGGATATATTGAAGGGGATAGTCTCATATACCTGTACTTGCAGACACTAATACTCTTCAGAGTTGGACCATCACTTCTTAGCGGTAGAAGATGGGACATTGTAGTATCTACATTTCCCCGGAAGAACACTCATAAAAAACTTTGAAGTTACTTCTAAGCTAGTAAATAAAAACGAATGAGTTGTATACAAACTTACATCATCACGCCGGTCACGATCCCTTCGTTCGCTTCTCTCCCTCTCGTGCGTTCGTTCCCGATCTCTATCTCTGTCCCTGTCGCGCTCTCTATCGCGTTCTCGCTCCCTCTCGTGCGGATGGGGCGGGAGGTGCGGGCGGTAGGGCGAGCCGAATGGGGATGTAGACATCAGGTGCGGCGGCGGCATGTGCACTGGCTGGGGAACGCCTATTGGGGGACCTGCGTTACATACAAACCAATTATAATTAGTAAGCAACACGCTCAAGACGAGTGTTGGTCCAAAAACAACAGACGTAGAACATCCTTTGAAAAAACATTTTATTATGTAATTCATGCCTCGGATAGACGTAGAGGAAAGTCACCAAATATGGAATAGTATCCAAATATGGAATCCCTTCATTTCTCTAAAACTAGAAGTATTAAACGCAACACTTGACCATCTTCTGTTTCATTTGGTCTACTAACTATCACACTGACACCATCGAGTCGGTTGCGCGAACGCTTCACGTGTGGCATGCGTGTTTTGTTTTGTTGTCGTGCAGAAACTTTTAAAGGTAAGTAATAAATGAGTATTACCAGCTGTTATGTTTGTATACATAAGTGTTATACTATTTAGTATATCGCTATTATGTTTATTTCACCATTTTAGGTTTTTTTTTCTTTAAAATATTATGACTTGAAATAATATTTAGAAAAGTTTGAACTAGTATAAAAATCCAAATATGGACAGTCGTCGGTGTCTAATTATGGGACATTAATAATGGTAGTGAGCATGATGAGTTGATGGACCAAGTACCTCCTGACTTTGCTGATGCAGAATGTATGTTCTGTTCAAGACTTTTTTCCATGGATAAAAGTGGAGAAAGCTGGATTAAATGCTTGATGTGTGGGCTCTGGGCACATTATGATTATGCTGGTCCAGAGTTTGATACTTGGATCTGTGACTTTCCAAGTAAGTAATTCTGTAATTTCTTTCATTTATCACAATATGTTATATTCATTTAATTGATCTAAAAGATTTTAATATCCATTTTTGTTATTGTTATGTTGATTTATACTTATATTCCATATATGGGTACCTATTCCATATTTGGTTACTCATTTGTGATTTTGATTTTTGTGTTAGAATTTAATTTGACAACTGATATTTTTGGTTAAAGGCTGTTAATTACTACATATAAATGTATGACTGATTAGAAAAAACATTAAAATGTTTTAATTTATACGTAGTTTTTCTTTTATATCCCAAAAACAAAATGGTATGCCATATTTGGTTACTTTCCTCTAGTTTTTTGTTTTAACATTAATAGTTAACAGCTTATAGGGATTTCTAGTTTAGACAGTAATAACCGAATATAAAATCAGAGGAAAACTTTTAGACTCAAAAATATTGGAAACGAATTTGAACGAGTGCGACATGTTTACTTACGCTTACTTTTTTTTCAAAACAACTTTAAAGTAAAAATTCTTCCAATAATTGATTGAATCCTTCCGTTTGGAATCTAGAATTTTTGTTTAGTTCATACCTAGCGGCGGGCCCATAGCCGGCGGCGCGGCGGCGGGCGGGCCGGGCGTCAGCTCCTTGATCTCCGTGGGGGCCCAGCCCGCCGGCGGCTCGCCGTGACCTAGGGGCAGCAACACATATGGAATAAAATATATAAATCTCATACGCCTGTTACTACAGAGCATTTTTATATTGTAATGACCTTTGATTTCCTACTTGTTTTGCTTAGTTTGGGACTAGAGTGTGATGTGTGATTTGTCTGTGAATATGTTTTATTATTATGCTGCTTGATCCTGTACGCGTGCTATGTACTAATTATGGGAGCATTTAGTTTTTATTATTGCTCATGTTCTTTTGAATTGTTCAAACCCGGGGGTATCCAATCTTTTAAAATGAAATAATAATAAAAAAATGCACTAAAACACACGAGCATCACCACTTGGCGACCAAAATAGTTATTGTATAAAAAATAGCTATAAAAGGTAGATAAGTTTATATAATACATACCCCAAGGGTCCTGGTAGGGCGCATGCGGCGGGTAGAAGTGTTCTGGGGGCGGCGTGAAGTACTCTCCGGGGGGGCCCAGCTCGCGGCCGTGGGGGCGGTACTCGCGGCGTTCTGCCGTCATCACCTGCACATATACAATATTATAATGTTAATAGACATTTCACATGCAGACCGTGTGGCTGGTGCAATCACGATAAATGTGACAATAAGGAAACATCCATTACGCGCCACATCTGTGCAACGTTACGCGTTCAGCACCTGAAGGTTCGGTCGTAAGATTACGTTGGTATGACAAACCAAAACCTCTTTTGAAATTGGTTAAAAATGGACTAGAAGTCTCTTTCTTACTCTTTTAAAAGACTCACCGAGATAAGACACCATAGACCAACCGAAAAAAAATATTATAAAGGAATAGGAACATTGGGCCGCGACTAAAAAAAAATGCCCCTCAAAGCGTTTTCACATTATCTGATCCGACATTGGTGTCTGTCGGACGCCGATCCGATATCGGGGTAAGTAAATGTATGAATTATGTACCTCCGATATCGGGCCGGACAATATGAAAGACAGGTACATATTTCATACATTTTACTTACCCCGATATCGGATCGGCGTCCGACACCGATATCGAATCGGATAATGTTAACGGAAAACGCTCTCAGGGTTGCCACATAGTACGTTTGAAGGGACTTTTACAAGCCAACATTTTACTAGATATATTTACGGAAAAAATCCTTGTACATATATTTAATATAAATATGTATTACCTGTATAGTATTCTCCCTAGCTTGGAAGTTGTTCTGCATGGGCCCCGGGTGGTGCGGGTTGTGGTGCGCGTGCGGCATCGGGTGCGCGTGCGGGTGGGGCGGGCCTTGCATCTCTTCATGGCGGACCATCGGCGGTCCTGTGGATGTTACAAACAAATACCTATAAGTACATTGAATAAATTTTATTCAATGTACTTATCTAGTCTTTATTCAATAAAGACCTAATTTATCCATGGTCCGTGATCCATGGAGGGGCGAGGTTACACAGAAAATTATTGTTTATGTTCGCAAAATAGCTTAAACTAGTAAAAGATATAACAGTTCAACCGCAATAAAAAAACCCTAAAAAAATTGAATTTCTCGCTAGAGTGAGAGGTATCACCTAAATATTTCAATAATAATATTGGATCAAAGATCAAGAAGATGATTTATATTCTACTGTGACAGTGAGACCATTATAAACATTTAATGGTCTCACTGTCTCAAGGCTCTCCAGTGGCTGAATTCTACATACATTTATAGATCAATATGTTATATAGGTATTTAATGACATTACTTACTTCTACTAGTTCTACTAGAAGCTGAAATAATAAAGGTTTACATGCTGCATTAAATATACTATGCAATTACAACTTGCAATCAATTAAGTGATGGAAAATGTGCAACACAAATTAGGCTTAACTTAACCTGACTGAAATAGAGTAGATTATTATGCTTCGGCTACATTAGCGGGCAAATATTCGTATCGTGTTGGCGCGACAAAAACATCGTGTTCGGATAAAGGCGAAATACTAAGCGATGACACTATGTACCCGGCCACATACACCTGCACTTTTGACAGGTGTCAAACCATTTGGACTGATTAAGGGCCCCCGCAAACTGCAGACTTTTTATCGGCCGATAGTTTGGTCGGCTTCTTAATCAGAATGAAGATGTATGCACATTACAGTGATTCAGTCTTAATACTGATTAAGAAGCCAACCAAACTATCGGCAGATAAAAAGTCTGCAGTCTGCGGAGACTGTAATACTTGACTTTCTTGAAATCTGATAATGATGAGGTTTCAGCAATTAAGCTAGTCATTGCTTCCAAGGTACTTATAGAGGGCTTATTCCCTTGCCAAAAATCCTTTACCATTTAAGATATATTTCTAGCATCTGTTCAAGTAAAAAAAACTTTCTTTCGATTGCTTGTTAGTACTTGATTGTAAGTAACCAAACAAGTAATCGGAAGATAGTTTTTTTTTACTTCACAGATACTAGTAAATGTACCATAAAATGCTAAGGGAGTAAGACCTCATAGAGGAATTGTTTAAAGAAGGGTTAACTTAATACAGTTTTAGATGTAACTATCTTAAGGAGGTGTATGCATGGAGTATCTTACCCTGTGGCCTTCTGTTCTCTGGCTGGCGAGCTGGCGGCATCATCATGACACCGGCCTCGCCCACGCGCATGCGCCGTTGTCTCTCGCAGTACGCGCTCCAAGTCACCTCATTGAACCCATAGTTGAAGTAGTCTGTAATTTATTACGAAGTCATGATAATAGGATACACCTTTTTTTTTTTTTTTAATCCTGCTACTTGGCAATCTGTTCAGGAACAATCCAAGATGCGGGTTGTAGACATCCTCTGGTTTATTATTTTGGAGAGAGAGATACATTCATTCAGCCATCTCTGATTCTTTTTCTGTGAACCTTTTTTAGCTAGGTAGATACAACTAATATATTTTTGACAGGCGTCACGCCGTCACAGCTCAGTTGGTAGTAGCTTTGCCTTTCATGTGGGTCATGGGTTTGATGTTTGACCAGAGCAAATGTTTGTGTAATGAACATAAATATTTGTTCTGTGTCTGAGTGTTACTATGTATTCTACATACAATTTTTTTTATTGATTTGATTGTTTATTTTATTGATTTTTAAAAGTGGTTGCTTTTATAAATATTTAGTTACAAAAAATGGTAGTAGGACCTGATATATCAGCTCCAGGCTTGTTCCACGGCTTGTCTTCAATAGTGTCAATATTGAATTCCATAGCTGGTACCCCATTGATGCTGCCGGGTCCATCAAGATCTTCCAAAGACACTTTGCCTGTTGTTGTTACATTGCGGGGCTTCTCCGCTGGCCCTGCAGCTATGAGCCCTACTCCTCTCTGAAAGTAAATTAACAATAAGAAATTGAAATAAGTATGATAGTTCAGTAATTATTACTGGCAATAAAACCTGATCTTTACTTATATTATAAAGAGGTATGTTTGTGAGGTTGTAATAAGTAATCTGCAAATATCTATCTATGTAATGTATTGTATTAAGTATCTCAGTCTTCTAGTACCCATAACACAAGCTTTGCTTAGCTTGGGGCTAGATGATGTTGTGTGGATTGTCCAACATTATTTATTTAAATAATACCTTTATGTTCAAACTGCCATAAGCCGCTGAACCAGACTTGATCTCTCCGATGGTGACCTTGATATCATCGCTGTCATCCGAGTCGGAGTCTCCGTCTTCTCCATTGGCCTTGTCTTCGTCCTGACTGACATCTTCAAAGTGCTCATCGTTAAAATGAGTGTCATTGGTTTCATTATCTTCTTGTTCTTTTTCTTCTCCCTTTTAAAAGAAGACATTAAATATAATGTAAACATTAAATAAATAAACTTAATTTAACATATTGCTTAAAGTATTACGGTCTATCTTATAAAAAGTTAGCGTTGACTTTATCTCATCATCACGTATGGTAATGAAAACATGAAGTCTTCGCTAACTTTTTATAAGATAGACCGTTAATATAATCTTTAATATAGTGCAGTGTTCAATTATTGAACTCGAGTCACTCAAGGCCCTTTTCAACTCCTGTTGACACAACTCTTGTCTCAAATAAGAAGTTAGTGCAAAAACAGCTTTATGGAAGCTAGTTACTAAATAATTAAATGCTTGTTAAATTTCTTTGACGTGGGCCTTAAGATAATTACATTTTGGTAGGTTATGAAACGTCATCTTAAAAGTTCTAAAGAATGTACCATATATTTATTTATTTATAGTATATCGCGGGCAGGATTCATTAAACAAATGTAAAAATTATTAATTTAGCTTACAGCTGCTGTTGTGTCCGGTTTGGGCTCTGGAGTCTTGACACCATCGTCCGGCGGTTTGTCAGAAGATTGCTCTGCTCCGTCGCCATATAACCAAGTGTCATCATTCTCGTCACCTGGAGCAGCTTCTATAGCAGCATCTGCCATATTTTGTACGCCGATAACTGTTGCAAATTATTTATTTTACCAGTTTTAGAACATATCTACATAATCCTGCGTCTTGTCCTATTTTGATTTTGTTTGTTGAATGAGTGAATGAATGAATTCTTAGAAATGTTGTATTGCCAGTGTCAGGTAAAAAAATTGCAATGTATGCGCTCTGTCACACCACAGACTTCGAATATAAGGGTATGTACACACATATATTTTCATACACGAATATTTTAATACGCTTTTAAACAAACCAGAATGAGTGGGACCGAAGCCACTTTGGTCAGCAATACATTTTAATTATTTCTCCAGTACTGCACTACATTACTGCTTAACTACAAGGTCTCACATTGTAATCTGTATGTTTAGTTTTCTGTATAATTATATTGAAGTGTGGTGAACAATAAAAATGTTTTATAAATAAATTTCTCTATAATCAAGGCCGTAAATCGAATCAATAGTTTTATTCCATACTCTGCTATAATTTAATAGTTCAACAAAAAAATATAAAAAAAAAACATAAGCACCACAATATAATTTAGTAATTTAAGTTAGTCCAGTCCATTTCTTCGTCTGGGGAACATTTTCTCTTCAACCTGATCCACCTTCTGAGCAACGTCAGCCAATTGTTGGGATGCATCTGATGCGGCAGCACCACATGTCTCCGCTAGCTCTTGTATGCCTTGAGAAACCTGGATGAAGGAATTTTGGAATTTCAACTTACTTACCGTTAAATTTTTTGAAGGAAAAATAGTAAGTAAGTACATACATAGAAAATTTTGGTGATAAATTGGTTCACCTAAATATGTACCTACTATTATTAATGAAAACTATTTATCTATAAGTTATATTTACATAAATTTATAAGTTATTTCTTATACTTTTTAAAGACAGGCATGATTTTTTACGAAAATTATATAAAGCTTAGCAAGATAAAAAGTAGTTCAAGGTCTAAAAAAGTAAACAAACCATGTCCGCTTCAGCCTTTACTTCAGCAGCAGCGGCTTGCATCTGGTTAACAGTGGCATGCATCTGTGGGGCTTGCTGAATGGCCTCAGACTCCAGCACTGGAGCAGCCTGCAATTATTCAAATAAAACATTAATGTCATCTGGGTCCATTTCTGAGCCTGTTATTTATTTACTCATTAATACAATCATCTCTGTACACATGATTGCAAATTAATTAAATAAAATGAAACCATGATAACAAAAAACTCTCTTAATTATTATTTATTGTTATTAATATAATATAATTATTATTGTTATAATATATTAATAATAACATTTGAATTGATAATATATTATAAAAAAAAGATACCTGTTTACAGTGATGCATGCAGCGGCAGTGATGTCGAATCATAGGTTCGGCTGCAGCCACTTCTTGCATGTGCATATCACTCTCTTGCAACTGTTACAAAATTAATAAAACAAAATAATCTAATATCCAGTCCACTTCTTATTCAAATTAAATAAAACTATAGTTAAAAATTCACAGACATAGTAAAAAATAAAATAAAAAATAATATCATGAGATGATTCATCTATTTCTCTTACCTTTTCAACAAAATTTGGGTCGGTGTAATTGTTCAACTCATTAGCCATCTGCATAGCTTCTGTAAGTTTCTCATGGCCAGCAGTTACGTTGTTAATAGTCTGGGCGGTGTTCAGGAGATTCATGGTAGCGGAGTCACCCTGTTGGCCATCGCTAGCATTGTTAGCTCCAACACCAAGTTTGGCTTCCAGTTGCTCGATTCGGCTTTGCAATACAGAAAGAGGATCCATTTTTATGACAGTATTCTAGAAAATCTATGAACAATTAACAGTAAACAAAAAAACACGTCGAAAATTAAATCCTCACGAAAAATCCAAAAAAAAAGTTGAAAATCGATAAATTCAAAGAATTCGAATGTCTAACAATATCAAATGTCAACAAACAAAAAAAAAATCACAATCGAATAAATCTAAGTGCTGCCAACTTTGAAATCGAATTTTCCTCCTGTTTCGGTACAAAATATCCTAATTTACCCTAATCAAACATAATCGCAGATTTATATTGTGACTTGACACTCTCTCACTGTCAGGTCAGTGCTTGTCAGTGTCATGTCAGATTCAGCTGGATGTATTTACTTCGTAAATTACTTCGAGCAATAAATATTATTTTCTATTTGATTTCGTTCCCACCAAGAACGCTGAAAATAATAAACAACCGTGTCGTTTCTTTGGTGTAGGAACTTGTATATCAATCACTTTGTGGTTACTTATTTATTCAAATAACTAAGTGAAATGGATGAAGAAATGGGAGGACTCACTGAGGATGACTTTCAGATACCTCCTGTGAAATATGAATGTTAGTTTATTTCACATTTCAGGATCCATGCAACGTGCACCAATAACTTATTCTATAAAACAATTGTCTGTTTCAGATTTGGATCACACAGCTGATGTGCAGTAAGTACATAGATTGTTTTACTTTACTGTTAGCATCTTTGAAATAACTTTGTGACCTTACTGCCCGGTCCAGTGTAGCTATGTGTTACATTATTGTTTTTAATGTTTTTGAGCAGACTAAAGCCTTAAAACTAAATAAAAGTCTCCCCTTTGCCCAGCAGTGGGAAAGTACAGGTAAAAATGAGACTTTGTATACCATTATACAGGATTGCAAAGAAGCAAGCACATGTTAATTAAATGAGTAACTCTTAGGTACTTATACAATGAATTGTCAACCAATATGTATCTACTTTATTCAGTATAAATAATCACATGTATCATTAAAATAGTTGCATACCTAAGTATTTCATAAATATTAAGTGATTCATGTGTGATTTATAAGTCTGTGTCACAGTGGTGTGGTGTTGTGCATATATAACATAAATCAACTTGTAATTTTTTATTTCAGGTTACATGCATGGGGAGACAGTCTCAAGGAAGCCTTTGAGCAATGTGGAATGGCAATGTATGCATACATGACAGAAATGAACTATGTGCAGATCAAAGAAGTTCACACAATTGAAGCTACAGCTGATGACATGATAGGACTACTATACCATTTTCTTGATGAACTACTATTTCTGTTTTCTGTAGAACCATTTTTGATTTGCAAGAAGTTGGAGATCACTGAATTCAATACAGAAGAGTTTAGGATAGTTTGTAAGTGCTTTGGTGAAGAATTTCAAATTGGTAGGCATCCTCAGGGGACTGAAGTGAAAGCTATTACTTATTCAGCCATGCAAGTCATTGATGAACCAAAAGATAATAAGTTTGAAGTGTTTGTTATTATTGATATATAAATAAAATAAAATATTTTTATATCTAGTTTTTTCTGCTTATATCTCTAAAGCCTGATTGCTAGATTGATTACTACAACATTCCTCTTTTCACAATAAACTGCATTTTTTTAATGGATTTGTAATCAAACAGTGAGTTAAACCTATATTATTTAAAATGTTGATCTTTCAATACTTGTTGTATTGGAATCTAAATAAGTTCCAAGTTTAATTTATAATGAAATAAAAAATACATTAGCTAATTCATCTAGTATAGTTTAATGCATGCTCCTTGGTATGGTAATGAATTTAGTACTAGTACAAGGAACTTATTATCTAGTAGCTATGGTATTGTTTATGCAGTATACATAATAGTTTATGTTATGAATTTTGAGTGGTGTATTCGTTTATTGCGTTGCTCTAGCATCGCCGTGTTTCCAGCTATCAATGGTGTTTATAGCTGGAAACACGGCGTTATTTATTGTTGTCCAGCATTTTATTTATTAAACGTAAGTAACTAGTCTATAAATTCATGGCGACGATAGAAACATGTAATGACGTAGGTCGCAGCAAACGTTTCACTAGAGTAGCGACTGTGGCGTGGCCTACCCTACTTGCAGGCGACATTTCCTTTGCAATGCAAGCAAGACAGTCAGTCCATCAAGCAACTCAGTCAAGCCAAAGTTAAGTCAGTCAGCCCAGCCAGATGTTCGAAAAAGCTTCCCTGTCGCCGCCCGCCGTCCGTTCCGTAGCCGCGCCGCTGTCGTCGTACATCGCGCCGCTTGCCTTGCCGCCCGCCGTTTCATTACCCTACTCTACTCCGCAGTTTTATCTGCTACAATTAATTTATAATGTTGACTAGGACCTTGATTGCAAATTGTTTTGTGAGTGAAAATTGCAGTGAATAACATATGATTTGATTTTATTTTGTTCCGCGCTCTAACATAAACTACCGAGCGTCTCAATGTCCACGAGTTCACTTCACTCGGTCGGGACCAACAAAGCGGCGGACATTTTATTTTGAGTAGGTACTCGATAATGTAGCGTTTGTGTCGGCTAACATTAATGTCGTTTTATGGTTCTAAGTTTGAAGATCGTCCGCTTACACCTTTTGTAAGTATCACTAAAATCTATCTATGAATTTGGACCGCACCTGAATTTCAGGAGCGCCTTTCTACACATACGTATAGGAAGTGGAGGCAAGATCACCGCTAGGTTGTCGTTATTTTGGGGTAAATGTCGTTGTAAAAATGACGTAAGCAAAACTGATCAGCTGGAGGAACGCTGTGGACCTATAATATACGGGGAACAATAATACATAATTTGCCTATCGACCCACTCCGCTTTGGAGGCTTCCTTCTCGCATATAATTTACGCGCGCGAGGCGCCCCTAACCTCTTTACTAATCGAATTGTGATGATTATAAAGCATAGTTCCGAGAGTGGCCGCTGCATATGCTATGATAGGAGCGTGAGTAGGTAATGATATTGGGTGTTGTTTGGTAGCGATGCCGCGGGGGGTGAAGCGCGGCCCGGCGGAGGGCGAGGCCGAGCTGGTGGTCCGCGCCGGGGCGTCTCCTTCGCCCACCACGCTCCTAGACGACAGCCCCAGCCAGCCCATCACCTACCACCTCCTCGACCATGGCTATGGCGCCACGCCGCAGCACCAGATTAGGCGTGAGGCGCTCACCGCACCGCCGAAGACGTCTGAAGTAAGTTTGGGGGTGTTGATTAACAAACCTAAATATTTAGAGAAGTCATACTTCAATCGTCTCCCTGCTAATTTTATCTTCACAGCTCAGACAAAGTTGTCATGCCTGCTGTGGCTTGGACTGCCACCGATAGCCAACATAGATTTGGTTTAGTGTCTTGGTGTTACTGTAATTGAGTGTGTATTAGTAAAACAAACCTAAATATGAAATCAGCAATTTAGTTTCCATAATAGCTTTGCTTAGTTTGGAACTTATATCATTGAGTGAAATGTCCTTGAATATTTACTTATTAACTACTATTATTAAATGTCCAAGTTCATTGAAAATATGTGACAAAATTTTATGTTGAAATGGATGCCGGTACCAAGCAGCCAGGTTTACATTATTACAGTAAGGATGAAATGCTAGCCAAGCATCTGTTAAGCTGAATTGATACTTGTTATTGACAAATCTGCATATCTGCTGTCACCTAAATAACCATATTATGTTAACTATATCAAAAAACTGTTTCCTGGATTGTATGAGAAATCTAAAGGCTAATAGCTAATCAAGGTTGTTGTTGTTACCAAATCCTATCTGATGTCAATCAAAGACTAATCTTCACTAAACACAGATAAAGAAGTGTTTCAGTGCTGAATCAACAATAGTTTTGTTCAAATGTATATGTGTTTTAATGAAATGATTATTGCAGTTGGTTAAATATGAAGAAAGTGTGTATCATACAATGCTTTCATTATATTGAAAATATAACTTCTAAATTTAGTTTTATCTAAAAATCAGTTCAACTGATAATATTTGGTTATTAGATAGGTTGCTGTTGGTAAATTGATAGGTTGATATTTTAGTGATAGATAAATAAATAAATAAGGCTGGACAATCCATACAACACCACCTTGCCCCAAGCTAATCAGAGCATGTGTTATGGGTACTAGAAGACTGACATACTTAATACAATACATTACATAGATAGAAGGTTAAACACATCTTATTTCACATGACAGAAGATGAGAATAGATGTATTATGTACACAGGTGTGAATTACTATTAGAAGTTGAAGCTTTAGGATATGAACTTGCGAGTTGAACTACAGAATTATTTATTGCTATCATAGGTTTTCAAGAAAGCTGTTACATATTAAACAAATTAAGAAAACTATTACAATAATGTTCCATATTTTTGTGTTGATACTATCCAGATTTGACAGGGCAGTACTCCATTTGGACTTGTGTATCTGTACATTTTTCTATGTAAAGCAAATCTGTACAATAGATTGATCATGATTGCATACATTTCCCTAACATTGTGTGTTATGGGGGTTATATAAGCAGTGTGAGGTATTGGTGAATTTTATTCCCATAAAATAACAATCTGCTCATAATATTCTTTGAGGTTATGACCATCTGCATGTTTTGCATAATCTTTACCTTTATTAGAACTGGTATGGTTGTAGATTTCAGAAATAGAGGGGTCCATAACGAATATGGGGTCAATGCTCTGAAAGGGGTCATTGGACTTGGTTGTATCAGGATGTCTATCTGTTTTGGACATGTTAGGTATTCAGGCGCTATTTTACCGACACGTCGATATTCTGTATTTCATGTAAATGTTGGTTCGCATCGCGCATTTCGTAGTAAATATGTATTGATAAAAAGTTATGTGCATTGCTATCTATTTGAATGATAATTTTACCTAAAGTCAGCAAGGTAAATTTAGTTTGTAGATAAATTATCACACCTCAGCTAGGATTATTTCATTATGCAGTAAGTTAGCATCCAATTTAGCTCTATACATTTTCTACCAATTTCTACCTATTAGGTACTTTTTTAAAGGTATATCTTGTAGGATAGGATAGCAAAGATCATAATAGGGCTATAATTTGGCTCGACACGAGAACTAAGGAATTGTTGAAGGATAACAAAACATTATGTCGAAAAAAGATGAATATGTTTGAGGTTTCTCCTACATTAGTTCTTATCCTACATATATCTAATCTACATCATGAAAGATAGTTTAGAATTCCAGATGGCATGGTTCTTGAACATTTTCGATGGGATTTCATGGCTCGTATTTGCAATGATTACAGCCACCTAAAATGGCGGTTGTTAGATGCCGTGAGTCGTTGTGTTAGGGGTGCGTGTGCCGACGTTTATCCCCCAAACCGCCCTTGCTAGGACCCTTCGAGGGATGCACCAATCACAAGCCAGAGAGTTACTTTTGACGGGTTATTGGAATTTTTGGTTACTGTAAAGGACGCCGGGATTTCTCTCGTCGATGTTGATTTGAAATGAGATTGCCAAATTCTTTTTTACCTTGGACAACTTCCATGACGAACTGAATTATTTTGAAACTAGTTTTATTTATGTAACCCGATGTCTGTTGGACAGTAATTTACTTTGTTGGGATAATAAGGAGGAAAGGATTTGACATACCTAGCTATTGTTGCTACCCATGTGTTTCCTACTAGTAGGTCCTGTTATAGGCGGTCCATTGATAAGTATAATTATTTTAATTTACCTACTTTTAATTAGACAAGTAATTTCGGTATGTCATTAATTGGTTGATTACATTCTGTCAGTGAGAAAGGTCGTGGTTTTTGTTAAAAAAATAAGGCCTAGTTCGCACGAATACGTTCAACATTTTTGTCGCGTCATCCGATGCTTAGCGTGGAATTTTCATTACTCTGTCTGTACTGTTCGTTTGTACCTAACCTACGTAGCTTTCTGTGTCACACGCGTATTGTTTTGTAGATAACACCGACGATTCAATACTGACGACAACCGTATGGGTACCGTTTTTACCTAGATCGATTAAAACCGCCTTAGTTGTTCATTTACTTACTATCTAAATGAATGATTGGTGAACATAGAGCAGATATTATTCAGTTTTACGACGTGTAATATCTGATGTAGTTTCATTATTGTTTTTTCATGTACATATCTAGTTGCCTTCTACTGAAATTATATAGCTCAATCGTTATTAACTAAACTACAAAGAAAGCCATAACAATGTACCTATATATGGTTTTGTTTGGTGGCTTGTTAAGTGTGGTATCTGGTTGAACTCTAGAAGGACGCGGACGCTTCGACCTGAAATTGAAACAAACATATAAATAATAAATAAATAAATAATGCTGGACAATCCACACAACATCATCTAGCCCCAAGCTAAGCAGAGCTTGTGTTATGGGTACTAGAAGACTGACATACTTAATACAATACATTACATAGATAGATATTTTTTTATTAAGTATACATATATACCCAGAACACCCGGAATAAATATTTGCAGATCGTACAAACATTTATCCCAAGGCGGGAATCGAACCCGCAACCTTCGCGTCGTGGCGGACCTTCGCCCACCGCGCCACATCGGTCGTCAAATATATATTTATAACCATGTTCTATTAGGTATATGGTTTACTTACTAAACATTTTTTGTTTTAATTTTTCAATAATATTATGAAACCTTAGTTTATCCAATCAATGAGATATTCGAAACTAATAACATGGCATTATAGTTTATTTCTAAGCAAATGTTTTAGATACAGATTTTGGTATGACCTAGGATAGCTTTAATACATGCAGAATATTAGTTTAAACACTTGCCTGATTTAATACTAAAACCAAAATGTATCCTTAATATTTTTTACAAAAGTTTGTCAAGACGACTTCAAACGTCCATTATTAGGGGAGGGTCGCGAATGCAAGGGACGCTCGATCGGAATCGGCTTCGGCCAAGGAATTCGAGCAACGAGCAGGGGTGCACGTTTCTGGAATAAGTGACGGGAATGACGACTGACCGTTATTGTTTATTTCCTGTATACGATAGATATTCCTTGGTACGGTCTCTTTCCTTAATTTGACCGGAGCCTGTAGATAATTGTCTATTCGAAGATTGGGGTAATGCAAAAGCTTTCAAACAAGAACGAAGTGATTACCTTTTCTCGGCGCTTCCTAACGGTTAAATGGACAAATAGTTGTGAAGGGGCTTATTCCTTAGGGCAGGTTTTAGTTTTTTGTGTCAGCTGGAGGCATTTCCTAAAACTTGTCGTTTTGTATAGTTGTGATAAGAATAGCGAACGACAAGTGTGTCGGTAGGAGCCGCACATGTTGGCAGTTTGTCTCGAGTGCCGTTCACCCGACCGCCGGCCGACGCGCCGCCGCCGCGCCGCCGCGCCCCGCGATGCCATGTGGCTTCACACTACCTCCCTGGGCGCTCGCTCACGTGGCCAGGTAGTCGAGTCCTTCCATCGCATACTTTCAACTTTCTCCTTCGTTGTTTTTTCTAAGACCCTTCTAACGTTTTAGATTCCCAAGCTATCTATTTAATTGAAACCCAACCCTTCTATAGTTTAAAATTTGAAAAAACTTGGTGACGCAAATACAAAAGGTTCGGTTAAATTAATCCATTCAAGACGCTCGCAATTCTCTTCCGATCTCATTGATGTCGGTTGCATTAAATTATTATTACCGTGATTGTATAAAAAGCGGCATTGATTATGCTAACGGCGCGAATGTTTGCGCTGTAGCGAAGGGATGTTTTATCTGCTTAGACGTCAAGTTGTAGAGAACATCTGCTCTGATTTACTTAGGGGTGGGGGTACCCGCTCGCACAGAGATTTACAATCCGGCAAATTAACAATAGACCCCAATTCACTATTAATAATAACCTAAATTTTAAGATAAGAAATTGCCATTCTTTCGCCTAAAGTCCCTTCCGAGAGCTCGTCGGCTTTTGTGTTGATTCTAATTTATGTCATGTATTGTTACCGGGTACCCTCCCCACACTTCCTTTAGGGGCTTCGGCACCGCGCTAGATGTCCAAATTGAATTTGTTGCACGACTTATTGAAAATGTCTCGTGCATCCTCCGCGTCCGCGTCTTTATCTAGTCCTAATTCGGTTTGTGTCTCTGTAAAGTGATTTATTTGGCGTCATACTTCAAAAATAATTGTACCCATTCATTAAACATGGGGTCAGTGTACGGATTGGGATTTGGAACATTTGTTGTAACTAGCAGTGTTGAAGTGAAGTTTAAAAGTACTTAAAAACTGTGCTCGAATTTTCAACAAGAGATATGGAGCAGAGATAAGGATGACTTACTTTGTTTTGAGCAATTTAAGAGTGAGTGGATAATAAATAACCAAGATACCTATTGCTGGTTATTGATACTTCAGTGCTCAATGAGAGGACGTGTTTCTTAAGTTCAGTGATACAATAATTAGCTTGTTGCTATGTTGTGTACAATCTAGAAAACTTTATTATTTACTAACAACATTAATAGTGGCATGAATATTCAGTCATCACTTGGTAAGATCGAGACATCTAATTAGTTTATTTTGTCAAAGAAAATAAAAATAATTACATGTACTTGTCTGTTTATAAATTACATATTTCAATTATTGACATGATATCACGTTCAGAGAGGCGTGCGTTTTGTAACTCCTCAAAACACAACCTCAACAAATGATATTGCTCATTTGCACTGTAATTATCTAAATTGTGTTATGTGGTCTATATTCATATTCATTGTTTTATTTGAATTTATTATGCGCGGACATAAACGTTACCCATTTCACACCTAGCCGCAAGTTGTCTTGCAAGAAGTGTTCAGAATTAGACACTTTCGCAATACGTTGGATGGACGTCCGTCCAATTCGACCTCTAAATCCGTTAGCGGAGGCCTTTAGATGGCCTAAAAACTAGTCAATTTAACCGTTTTCATACTTTTTATTGTATAACTAAACAAACAAGCATACGGTTGATAATTTTTAAGGCTTTTAGTATCAGAAGCATTACTTATCTTGCGCTACTGAAAGTTTTGTTCACAAAATAGATGTACGTACTGCATTGAATTTTAGTAGTATTTTTTGGGTCTCTGGTAGTGATTTTCAAGACAAAACTCTCTATAATCCACCTATACGAAAAGAGTAGGCACATCACAATAACGAATCTCTTTTTGTCTCCAGGCGGTAAAAAGAAGACTGAATCTGAGTGAGAGCAGCTCGGGCAGCCAGGGTCACGTGGTGCCCATGAAGGCTGACTTCAAGACACCCAAGCAGAAGCGAGTCAAAGTACTCACGCCGTACAGCCGCCCGTCCAGTTCTATGAAGAAATACACCGAACGTTCCAGGTATTGAACATTGAGACAGGTAACTTTTTTCATGTAATTTAGGCGCTTGGGTTACTGCATCATTGCTCCACTTCTTGAAAAAGGATACATTCGTTTCAAGGCCAATTCAGCATGACTTCAAAGAACTAAGAGTGGAGCTTGTCATTTATAAAGAATGAACAGATTCGAGTAAATCAACTGACGTAAGTAACAATCCGATCTGGGACATGATGAGTTTCTCTTTGTTCCAGATTTGACACATCATTAGGTTTACTTACAAAAAAGTTTGTCGCGTTGCTGAAGTCGTCACCCAACGGTGTCCTCGACTTGAACATTGCGGCGGAACATCTATCGGTCCAAAAACGTCGTATTTACGACATCACAAACGTACTAGAAGGCATAGGAATATTAGAAAAGAGATCTAAGAATAATATACAGTGGAAGTATGGTGAGTCTACAGTTCTATAACTTGTACCATAGCTGTATTTGTGTTTGGGTTTGGGCGCTCTTACTGAATACAGAATGAGATTTACAGCATCGTCTCGTGAGTGATGGGCGCAACGCAACGTTATGGCACGTAGAACATAGCTCTCAGACATACTTTGATTATCCACCTGATAGAACTGCCAACAAGAAACTTTTCTTCAAGTAGATCAGTCCTGATGTCTGATCACTTGTAATTATAAATTAATAATAACGTACGGCATTTTTAATGTTAGTAAATAGTGTTTTTTAGCAGCGCCAATACACGCCATCTGACGTTGCATGGTTCGACACGTTTACGTTCGTAAGCACACGCATTTCTTGACATCCATTACAAATCATGTGATTTTTCATGATATTTACCTACTAACCATACACTTTACTAAGTGGCAAGACGAAGGATTTATAGGTATTTCAAAATTTCTTTCTTCATTAGAAACCGTGAGTAACATAGGCTATATTTATTGCTAGAAAAGATATCCACCCGTGCGAAGCCGGAAAGATCGCTAGTAGTATATATTGCTACAAAAGATTAGGAGAGATCCACCAGTGCGAAGCCGGAAAGACCGATAGTAATAAATACAGTTGATAATTCTTCTTCTTCTTCTTCTTCTTCTTCTTCTGTCGTGTCGATGCTACAACTGTATTTGGTTGTAGCATCGTGTTGGAAAGATTAGCCAGACTAGACACTGCTTTGCCGTGCCTAGCTGTTACCGGTGTGCGCCACGAGGAGGCTCTTTCCATGCACCCCACACCAGTTGATAATGATAATGAAGATTGAGTTGATAATGAAGATTGTTGTATTATAGGCGTGGGTTCGGAAGGCGGCCTGCGCGGCGTGGAGGCTGACGAGGGCAGAGCGCGGCGGCTCAGACGTGACGTGCGCTCGTTGGCAGCAAGAGAAGATCAGGTCGCCAAAGCTGTGCAGTTAGCGGAAAGTGCCCTCAGCCGCCTCTCCGCCGACCACGGCGCCAGCGCTTACATCACCTACGCAGATCTCAGGTCCATTCGGGAGTTCCGGAATCAAACGGTCATACCTATCAAGGCGCCGCCCGATACGAGGCTCAGCGTAAGTTGATCTGGCTGATTATTCTGGATAATTTTCATTTTGTAATAAAGTATAAATAAATAAAATAAATAAATTGACTGTAGTGAGTGGAAACTCGGTAGTGGATGTATAGTATATCGTTCAAAATTTAATTAAAAGTTCCTTGTAAATTTCCTTAGAGTGAAATGGTCAAACAACATTCTCTTTACAGGTCCCCACACCAGACGAGAAAGGCTACACGATACATCTGAAGTCACAGTCTGGTGAAATAGAAGTCTACCTTTGTCCAAAGGAACGACCACCTTCACCTTCGCCAAGTAAGTTTACAACCACAACGCCATATTGTGACGTATTTATACACTGCGTGCCAACATGGGAGGGCTCCCCAACCGTGCATTATTATCGCGCAATGTAACGCATACATTACGATCAGATGTGATAAGTTGATGTTCATTACAGTGACGGGTTCTCTTCCATTGGACCCGCTGTTAGATGACAACAAGGCGTTACTCGCGCCGCTCATCGCACAGCTTCAAGCAGTACCTTCCAGCACCATCGTCGCTGACTTCACGTGAGTACATATAAACTGGCAGAATTATTCATGAAACATTCAAAATACACTAAGATTCTGAATCCTAAAATCGTTGTCATTTTTTTGTTAGATCGTCACGCCTATACCACATATCAGATTAAAATTATACGTATATGTAATGTACCTAAAAGCCTATTTTCCAGATCACTACATGTCCTAAGTTTTATTGCAATGAAAAGTTTGAGTTTTTGGATACAGCTTGACCTATTTCAACCAGAAGTTTTGGCCCACACGTATGAACACTAGTTTCAGCAAGTGTATATAAGAATGTGTTATATCGTTTATTACAGGACTCCAATAAAGCGTGAGCCTGAGGAATGTCCCGTGAAGAGTGAAATGGAGCACAATGTCTCTGGTCTGGTGGTGAGTCGGCCCTGTGTCACCGACCCTACGCTGCCGCTTGGGAACACGCCTGCCACGCCACAAACACCTCTATCTACACCCGACAGTAAGTGCTTATTACCATGACACCACAATCTTTCCCCCATTGTTGGAGATCGTGACCCCGTGCAAGGAATTTTTTTGATGTATTTCTGCAAACTTTATCGTAATAAATGGAAAGATCAAGAAAATATATATGCGTCGATTTCAAAAACTTTATCGTCATAAATAAACAGCTAGTGAGCTGACGTATACTTTGCTCTATTCTAAAACAAAAGATAGAACCATCAATTAAGGTTTTCTAATTAAGGAAAAATGTTAGGTTTGAACTTCTAATACAGTGACAATGGAAGCCAAAAGGCAATCTTCCTCTTCCAATAGAAACAAAAGAGGGACAATCAAAAAGCTCGTTTAATCAAGCCATATAAACCAGACTTAATCTTTTATATTCTGCTTTCTCTTCCAAAACAAACGACACGTCTTCATGACGCAATAGGATCAAAACATAAATCTTAGTAACTTCCAATAATTTACAAGACAATTTGTATTTTCAGACGGTGCACGAGGTAGGCTGCGGAACGCGCTTATTGCGGATAGCGATGACTTCGCGCCGATCATGGGCGGAGGACGCTTTCAGCTGCAAACCGAAGATCAGGAGTCAGGTAATCTATCATCCCTCCTTGAAATACCTCGAAAGTTTTGTAAATGTCTTGTTGATATCTCATATTGACTGTAAAAAAGCCTTTTATAACAAAATTGTTTTATTAGGACTCAAAGTCTGAAACTACAAGGTTGCAAGACTGTAGATTATTCAAGAATCTTTCATGTTAAATTGTCAATC
This sequence comes from Ecliptopera silaceata, assembly GCA_932527185.1. NCBI lineage: Eukaryota > Metazoa > Arthropoda > Insecta > Lepidoptera > Geometridae > Ecliptopera > Ecliptopera silaceata. Next base: position 3,418,801 of record OW052193.1, on the reverse strand, counting down.
ATGGTGTTGTTTATATAATCATCATTGCAGTTTGGGAATGGTTTGTCATTTATAATCATGGATAAACACAACACTCATACTCATATTATTTAAGGTTGAGGATGCAACGACTCTAACGGCCGGTTTCTGGAAACCCATATCACGATTGATCCGAGTTTGACACATAGGAATTATTTGATTTTTTTGTTGATCATCGTTCGAGAAACCGGCCGTAACAGATGCGAAATATCGACGGAATCAAAATTTTTATTTGGTGTTATTTCGCATCGATTTCACAGCTTTTCATATAGAAAGTGAAGCAATAAGTTCTGCACTGATTACATTTAGGGTGTATTGTGTATTGTCTACCTTGCTAATCTCACCTGAGCCTGTAACTTTTCATGTAAGGCAGAAATGTTATAGTGTATCCGGTGATAAAATCAGCTTAATTCACATAATCATAGGAGCACTCTTTGACTAATTAACAAAATCAGTTAATACATCCACATCACTACTAAATCATATTTTGCACTATACTAAATACATTTATTGACATAAGCTTATCAGATCAGGTACACAATAATATTATTAAAATCACGCTGCACATTCTACTGTGATTTGTGAGTCAATTAAATAAGGGCTAAATCAGTCTAGCAAAAAATTCAGTTTAGTCCCTTAATCCACGTTTCTTACTAAATCACGTTTTGCACGGTAACAGTGAGGACATCATTTAGGCAGGTACACCAAGGCCGCACTGTGATTTATCTGCCAATCACATCTCAGTTCAAACAGCCATCAAATTGCATCCATATAATTTAATCATTATTTAGCACGATAATTGGATGGGCATTAGCACGTTGGCACGTACACGACTAAAAAAGTAAATTTTGCTTAGCATTAAATACTGTAGCCGTTTTTTTTGTCTGTCAATCGCATCTCAATTTACAATTCAGTCAACAAATTGAACTTAGTGCATTCGAATAACATGTTTAGCACGACCATTGAAAGGTCATTAGCACGTAGACAGGTACACGACTAGAAGGCTTCAATCGCCTTTGGCTTCATATATTTTTAAATTTTTTACTATGATATGTCTGTCAATCACTTATCAATTCAAACTGTCAACAAATTGAACTCAGTGCATCCACATAACTAAATAATATTTAGCACGTCAATTGAAAGGGCATTAGCACGTAGACAGGTACACGACTTGAAGGCTTCAATCGCCTTTCGCATCTAATATTTTTAATTTTTTTACTATGATTTGTCTGTCAATCACATCTCAATTCAAACAGTCAATAAATTGAACTCAGTTCATCCAAATAACATGTTTAGCACGATTATTGAAAGGGCACTAGCACGTAGACAGGTACACGACTAGAAGACGTGAATCGCGCTTCGCATCTAGTACTCCGGCTGTGATTTGTGTGTCAATCACATCACAGTCTGAGTTCTAGCTGTGCGGCGCGGAATGCGGCGCGGCGTGAGAAGACACAGCATTTCATTATGGTGTTAAAGGATATGTTTTATCACTATTTTAACAACTAAAACTGCTAGCGGCTAAACTGCTATTTTGACGCTTCTTGACGTTCAATTAGAAATCAGCGATTACAGTAATACCCCATATTTTTTTATAAATCTCTCGTAAAATCTAAATTATGATAAAACATGTCCTACTGGTTAATTGTTAAGGGTTATCTCATTATAAGCACATTTCAGGGCTATGTATATATTTGTTGAGGTTGCGGTACGGTAAGTGTATTTATTTTAATACGTATCGTCATAAATATAAAATTATTTACCAATAAAATTTATTCCAAGAATAGAAGTATATTTGTGATGATACTTTAAAAATAAATCTTTTTGGTTATAAGGGTCAAATTACATAATCACCGCAAACGTGTTTCAGCACTGTGTGATATCCGATGTCCTTAAAGATTTAAGTCATGTTCGAGCTAAGTCGAGCTCAGTGAAGAGAACCTTCCATACATAACACGCTTTTAATCTGTTTTGTGGTTTGACCCTAATTCTGATTACACTTAATGTCAATACTTATAATCTAAGGGCGGCTTGCATAACGATCCTTAAACGTGATTAAGGAGCCCCTAAATGCATTTAGGCAGCTAATCACGATTAGCGTCTTGCACAAGACTGTTTAAGCGCTTAAACATGTTTAGCGAACTGTCAAAATTAAACACCCAAAAATGGCTGTTTAAGGATCCAAATCGCGTTTAGCGCCATTTTGAATGAACAGATATTATTCATATTTACAATTGTACAACCAAACCAGCACACTGCTGTGTATATTTTGAAAAGTTTGAGATAGTAGAGTTTTGTTGAGATAGAAATGGATTTGTCGGATTTCTCAGATGACTTACTAAGAGCATCTTTGCTTCTGAAAAGTCTTTTTTAAATTTAGATTTTACATTTCTGTAACACGCGACCAAGTTCTCTACCGTTCTTGGAGTTCTAGCGGTATTCGAGTTAAAAAGTAAAAACCTCAGTAACATAGCGCCATGCTGCAGTTTTTTTCAGATTGCCGAATTTGATCTGTTTTTTTTTCTCGATAATATGCAAATAACTCTCCATGGCCCTAAATAACAATGTTTGGTCCTCTTTTGTAAAGTTCGGGGCTCTTGGTCCGACATTGTTCATTTTATTGTAGTAGATTTTTTTAGACGTATGCGTATTACATAAACAATATGGCTCGAGTTGTAAACACAAATACACAACGAAATTACTTCAGATTTCGCTCGGTTTCAAGCAAAACGAAATAAATCTGTCAAAAGATTAAAACATCTGGCAGTTCGTTTCCATTTAACGCAAAAATGAAGCTTCAAATACAGTCAGTTTGAGCGAAGCTTGACGAATACGTGCAACGAAACGCATCCGATCCCTCTACCTGCTCGCTAAACATAGTTTGTTAAATGACCCTTCAGAAAGTCTTGTGCAAGATGATTGGAGTTATGTTTAAGCTAATCGTGTTTAGTCTGGTAAATGTGTTTAACTAAATGTACTTAAATCAGATCGTTATGCAAGCCGCCCTAAATGTTGGTCTTGGGAAGAATCACGCGCATGCTTATTCTGTCATAGCGTCATATCACTCTCATTGAAGCTTTACTAACTTTGACTAAAACTATTTTAAAATGGACAGAGTAGGTATGTTTATAAAAAAAACTTGTGTGACATAAACTGTATTTTTTTAAACTAAAAAGGATTGGGTGATTATTATGAAAGTAATTTATTATTATATTACTAAATTGATAATTTATCGCGTCCCTTATTTTAATTTACCCGACGATGCAATAGTTGTGGTTGCGGGCAGGTTTATTTGGTACGCTGTAAACATTAATGTAATATATCTCTACCATGAGTACCTATTGAGTATTTATGGAATTATAAACTACTAAACTCAAAACAACGTCCTTTTTAGTGAAAACCATCACGTTGTCTTGTGAAATAATTGAATAAATTACTAATATTGTAAATTGTTTGTAAATAACGTGTAAATACTACCAGTTTGTAAATAACTTTCCGATGTTCGGACTAACTAAATGTGTGTCAATAAACGGCTTTTTTCTCTATTGTAAATGTTGGAGGAAATGGATAAATGTCTTTCAGATTTTTGGGATTTATTTGTGAAACTACAATGTTGTTTCACTAATGTTTTAAATTGATTAAATTTTGATCTTGGTTAATTCCCTTGTGGCACCTTTTTTTAATTTAAATGCCAGTAAAACAATAAAACTTAACTTAGAAATACTTTTGTTATACTATTTTAGCAAAGGGAATTTTAATGGCAATTTTATTTAAAAAAAACATTCTCGAAAATTAACAAAAACGAGAATCCCCGATTTGTCATAAAAATAATAAACAAGCTAATAACAGCCCTAAAAACTAATTTCTAACTGCCAAAAGCTACATCCATAAACATTCCATAAACACATTTAAATGAGATACTACAAAAGTCATCTGTGTTCATTTGTTCATTTCGGTTGGTGGTGTAAAGTGTTCCTACATAGTGTAAGCGTGGAAGGAAAGGTGGCGTGGCGCAACGGACGGGCTCTGCCGCGGGCTGGCTTCCGTGGGGCTGCATTGTATCTGTAGCACCATGGGATTCAGCTCACGGCGGCTCCCACTAACAACTCATCTACTAACCACCACATCGCAGTAACAACGCTCATCTCTAACTTAAACGCCGATATAACTTTTCCGATACCTGTCGCATTTTATGTTATTGAGAAGTCTCTGACATATTCCAAGTGACAATAAAGTTGTCCTGTGTCAATCTCGAGACTACGCCTTCCTTATGTCAAATGAAATGATGGGTGTTTTAACACATTTGTGACCACATTTACACAGGATAACTTGTTTGTCGCGAATCTGCACGATCTGGCAACATTTCGGCATCTTCCATCAGCATAGTCAAAAATGTGTCGAGGACTACACCGCTTAAAGATGACAGATCGTTCATCAGTTGTTTCTCAATGAAAAGGCTATCTTTCCTCGGATTGGTTATATCGGCAAGACTTTGTTTGCACTTGTTGTTTATATCTCACGAACATTACAACGGAACCCGTTTCACATTTATTTTTACACGTTACAAAATATAGTAGTACCGGTCCGCCTGTCATGTGCGTGAGAATCGTGTGTTGTGAACAGAGGTAGCTAAAGATCCAGGAAATAAATGTATACTTTTCTTTGGCAGCTTATTTTTTACAAAATGCTTCTCGTTGTGAAGAAGGGCTTTTTGTTTTGTAATTTTATGTAATTATTTCCTGGATCCCCAAATGATTTACTACATTAGTGTGCTTATTAATCAATTGTATAAACTGTCATTGATCATGCTGCCTCTGTGTTGTGTAAATGTTATGTCATTAATTGTTTGCCTGGTAAGGTGTGTATTGGAACACTTATATTGTGTCGATTTGAGTTCAATTTCATAGTTCCGTCATATTTGTGCTTGCACATGTACCGACGTGGTCGCACCTTGACTCATTATGTAAGTGTGTCAGTCGATCTGTATTATACTATCGATTAAGAAAACTCAAAGGCACTTACCGATACAAATACCGATGTAATAAACACAGGCATTTCTAAATATTTTGGAATCTGTTTTATTTCTTTATACATTTTGTAGTGGTGGTTGAAGGTGAAAGAATGTTGTTTTTATGTTTTCAAGTTTACCTTGTTCTAATTTTTATGTGGTTATATTTATTATTACTAAGTAGAGTGTAAACATCCCTATAAAATGTGGAGCAGTAAAGAATGTCATTTGAAAATTAGGCTGTAAAATGTCTCTACCATACTCGTATAAGACAATCTTCTAAGATTCATCTTCATTGTTTTGTTCACTGTGATAGGTCACAGTGTATTTTATAATACTATCATTCACGCAATAAATCCTTCTTAACTAGGATGAGGTTAGCGAGGCCGTACCTAACAACGTTGGACTTCAGTGCAGATTTTATTACCTCACGTGCCAATTTAGCGGAATTATTTGATTTTTTTAAAATTACTCATTTATAAAAAATGCTAATTTGATCGTCTAATGCAACATAAAAAAAACTATATCATCAGCTTAAAAGAGTCTTTATTATCAACAGTTTTGAACATTATTGACAAGTAAACTATAGCATATACTTTGTATCTAAATGTTTGTTGAGTTTATAACTGTTATTTCGTTATAAACTTGCATGCAGTCGATGTATGAGCGTGTTTGTGAACTGTTGCAGAGCCGCTGGAGCTGGAGCCGTTCCTGGCGCTGGAGCCGCCGATGTCGGCGTCCGACTACGGGTTCTGCCTGGACCACGACGAGGGCCTCTCCGAACTATTTGACTTCGAGTTCTAAGTGCCAGTGAATTGCTCTTGTGTTTGTTCCGTTCGATCGGTGGTGAGTGCGAGAACGCACCCTTGTTACAGAACTCTTCACTTTGGACACCTGGATAGTTTTGCACGAACGTTGACGATGGTTTTAGTACATTTTAAAGTCAAACTCACATGCAACATAGATCTTTTTACGTCGTTGTTCTATGCTTATTTGATGTGCTCAAAAAATAGAACTGATTTCTCTTCATGTTACCGCTTCACTAGATGGATTTCGTAATTCATAATGTTATACTTGATGACTCATGAAACTGTTACCTTTTGGTAAATATTTTATGTTGATTTTGACGATCACGTCGTAGTTTTATATATATAGACTCGTTTGGAAACTTGTCAGTGAATCACAAATGATGGGGTTCGGACCTAAACAATTGGATACGTCTCATTATTGGAACGTTTAGTTTGTAACGATAAACGTGTAATCTGATCCGGAACCACAATCATCCGACGAAATTGAGTTTCTGATCATTTTGGTGCTAAATTTTTTATGATCGTAGTTCCGAGCTCCATCATTCGGTCGTCGGTCGAAACGCTTAACGGTGTCGATAGAAATGTTCCTCGAGTGAAACTGATGATGTACTGGCGGCTTCGGAAGCCGAGCGCACACTGCCTTCGAACTCATCTACACCAACTATCAAATTAAACTTCTCGATGGAGAGAACAAAAAAATCAGCTCGTTGGTAAAATAGTATAATGCTCATATTTTGTATTGTGGTTTTAGCTAGAGGTTGTATGTGAGATCGCAGGCAGCGCTCTGCGCCGGCCGCGCCGCTCGCCGCTCCCATGTACATACGTACATACGCGTAGACCGCTCAAACCCACGGCGGCGCGGCCGGCCGCCCGCCTCTACATATTACGATGTAATGAACGGTGATATCTTAGCGGCCTTCGATTTTACTTGTAAAGCTAGCTCTAGTTCCATTTGTCATACATCCGCCTTGTATGACTATAGTTTGCATTGCACATTGTTCCGTTGTTTGCCAAATATTTAGTTGAATATCTGATTGTCGTTAAGTTCCATTATTGTTTCGTTTAGTTGTCATTGTAAATAGCAACAGATGGGAGGGCGACGTCGTGAACGTATACCTGTTTAGTTCTGTAACGATATTTGAATACATAAGTACAAAGTGCTACACGCCGTCTCATCCGTAGTGTGAGAGCATTACCCCGAAACGTTCGCGCGTCTCCGTCCTATCCTACTTGAATATTGTACAGCACAAAATTTCATTGTAAAAACCTATTAATAAGTGCATATCAAAATAATTTTAATATTAGAACTAATTTGGAGACTTGTGAGAGCGGTTTGTATGAGAAGGAAGGCGCGACGCGTAGGTAGCGTACTGAATCTGGTTGCAATTAATATTTGTAAATAAATAGCTTGAACTGCATTATTTTTGAGAATCTTTGAGTCTTAATTAGTTTGTGGAATTGTGCGATATACTCATCTCTTTGTCGGTGGTCGCAAAGCTACAGGACATGCAAGATGAGATTGGTGCAAGTTAAAATATTTTGCTCCCAAGTATGTATCTTCTAATAAATATAAGCGAAAGCGTCCCGCCAGACAAACTGCCGCTTGTAGTATTACAATATTATATTAATTTATTAAAGTTACGATATCGTTAGGATTTACTTCTCGTGAGATCAGCATTACCTTAGTTTTTTGTAAAATTTTTACGATTATTGCCTTTTCTGTAAATTAAATTATCCAAATGAAATGAAATCCCCAAATGAAAACTAATTTTCGTTCATACTTATTTTCGTTTCAGGATTGTTATAGATTACGTTTTTCTATTGATTTTTGTTTATTTTACTCTGCACGAGGCCAATACTTTGATACAAGAATGTGTCAATTCGAAGATTGGTTTGGATGGAAATATTTTTATTTAAATTGTTTAAATTTTACTGTTATATTTTTATGACTTCCATCTTAGAAAGTGACTACTATTAACTTGAGTTAGGCATTCATAATCTATGTTTATTTTAAAAAAAACTGACACAATCTGGGGCCAAACGTACGAAAATTAAAGTAGTATGTACAAAATTGAATTATTCCTCTTGTAAATTAGTTTAGGTTTTCAACTTCCAGTATTTGACGTTATGTTTGTTTTGAGTTATTTTTATATTTGAAACTACTTTAGACTATGTTTGAATCGGTAAAGTTAATTGTAGTAATACTTACAATTACTTTGTAATATTTCTAAGACTTGTTTAGGACATGTTATGCTTCAAAATGAAATAAGCAGAGAAAAGGCTCCACTCACAATCTATTCGTAAAATACGCTACCGCCAAGTGTAATGGTAATTGACATTATGATAAAACCGCATAAATTTTGTACCGCATTACGCAAATCATCCCAAGGGATTTTTTTTATTAATTGTTGTCAATTAGAAAATTACAAACAAAGTTCCATTACCGTTACAATTGGCGGTCAGACCGCCGTTTTGGGCTTAAAGCTTCTGAGTTTACCTGATTATTAAAAATGGCACTGATAAAGTACAACATATTATTGTTTTGTTTGTTTCTAAATTATTATGTACGAGTTCATGAACATCTTGTTGAGACCTAATTCTTAACTGGAATACTCATTCTAATTGAACTTGTACGTTTTCCTATTTTACCTGATATGACGCTTAAATAGGTGTAAAGTTCATTAATTTGATTGTAGATATTAATATAAGTTGAGCACCAAACTGATTCTCGTGTCTATAAATAAGATAACGCCTTCGCTAAAGTGTAGATGTATCTTATATATCGACAAGAAGGTTCTGTAATTATTACAACGATTTTAGTCCGTACATACATTGTTGCGTCTTGCGACGGTCCACAGGGTCCTAATGTAGAAACTTCACTGACAATATTTTATTGTTTACTTGATTTTCAATTAGTTTTTCGAGCAAGTATTATTCATTCATGCGAGCTTGTGTTATGTCTGACGCGAAGTATCTCACTACGTATGTATCGAATACGTCGAAATCACTATTCGTCTGTAAATGTACTTATATTTGTTGTAGTTTAAAACCACTGACACATAGGTAAATCAAACATCGTCAATAACGGGTTGTATCCATTAAGTTTAAGTTTATGACCGTAGCACTAGAGTAGTGCGGAACCGGAACTTTTTGATGGCATGTTTTTGTGTATAACTGTAGCTGGATTATAGTGTAGAAAAAATGGAAGGTGCAATGTTATTGTGTAGTATTTATATTGTGGGGCGCAGCGCGGCGAGCGCGGCCCGCCCGATGCGGCTGTTGTCTGCGATGCATGTTTGATTTGTATTCTTTTGTGTTGGAAGACTGAGGTCGAATATTCCAGTTTCGACGAACGAGCGAGTTATTTGTTAATGATTATAAAGTCATATATATATAGTTAGGTTATATTTTTTAATAAATATAATATTGAGATATGTCATATATTTCTGTATTTCATTTATCCAACAACACAACAATAACAACCTTATCACAAGTTAGAAGAATTTACACACTAATATTAGTATTGACTAGTTTACCACATTCTATTGGCTATCGAAAGCTTATCAAAGTCAGTTATGCCTTGATCACACGCACCGAGTAAACCGGCGAGACAGTGACGTATTTAAGATACACTGCGCGCTAACGCTGCAACGTTCAACAGTAAAACTGATGTCGACGCGCAGTGTATTTCAAATAGGTCACTGTCTCGCTGGTTTACTCGGTACGTGTGATCAAGGCATTTCATAACAAACGTTAGGTACAACTCTTGCGACTTATATTGAAACTAGTAAGTTTAATGGCTTTTGATGAAGTTGTCAAGTGGGAAGTTCTGGAAGGATTTGCTCCAGATGTCCGTGAAGGCGGTGCTGACGAGGTCGTTGATGAGTGGCCGGATGACTGCGAAGCCGGGCTTCCACGTCGCGTTGATGATGCGGTCCAGCATACGCTCTGACAAACAAACATTCATCATTAATTTAGTACCTTAAGTTATGGTTGAAGAGTCGTAAGTACATAACGCGAATTTCACTACAAAAATCAAGGTTATATGTACTTGTTCTATTTATTCTATATAGCCTAGCGGCTAGGCTATATCACTCAAAGTAACATATAAGCTAAAAATAATCAGGCTGGGCCCTAGCCTAATTATTTTTAGCTTACTATGCCTTTGGTCTAGGTAATTTTGTTTAGTTGCATATAATAAATAAATATTTATGGATATTTCACACATCACATCTATTCCCAAACTAAGCAATGCTTGTGTTATGGGAACTAGATTGCTGATAAAATACTTGTACATTTTTATTTGACTATCCAGAATCGTGTAACAGGAACTAAGTTTACTTTCTTCTTCTTGCGTATCAATGGGTAACACGATAACAACCAAGCCAAGTTCGAATAGAACTTAGCAACTTTGTGGCGTTGATGAGGTCAAGCCTTGTCCAGGTGGTAGGGCACAAGGGACAAAAAGTTTACCTAAGATGCCGCTGCCTCTGAGTAGGTTCCCCACATGTATCTCCATGTCTCCAATATGGTCCACTTCTACATGCACGTCCAATGACTCTCCGTTGCGCTTGATGCGGGTAGTTTGCGAGTAGTCGCGGAGAGTCATGTTCCAACGACCGGAGCGGAGGACTCCAAGACCGAAAGCATCGCCCTGTGACAACAAAATACTAAACCAAAACTGCGCTCGGACAGACAGGTAAGTAATTAATAATAAATATTCACGGACAATTCACACATCACACAGTCCCAAACTAAGCGCAAAGCTTGTACTAAAACTAGACTGCTGATAGAATAATTATATGTTTTTTTTTGTAAATACATACATAAAATACATAGTAACACCCAGACACAACAAATATTTATGATCATCACACAAACATTTACTCTAAGTGGGAATCGAACCCACGGCATGGAAGGCAGAGCTACTACCAACTGAGCTGTGACGCCTGTCTTTATTTGGATGTAGTGACAGATTACCTTGAACTCGTAGTTCCCTTCCAACCACTTTTCGGGGAAGTACTGAGAGTAGACAATACGCTGGTTATCCCAATCAGTTCTGTAAAAAGCAGGAATTAAAATAGCCTATCGCATTTTTGATTTGGATTTTGGACCTATATTCGTAGCGGTGCTACGCCCGTAGGCACTTCCGTAGCCGAATCCTTGTAGCATTTACTGTAGCCCGTAGCACCATTTAAATTAGGTTACATATGCCACAATACGAGATATACCTACATAGGTCTCAGCTGAAAATCAGCGTTGTTATGCCACATAACAACTACTGGCAACGCAAGACAACACATGCTGAGCTGTAGACCTTTTCTCCACCACTAACGTTTTGTATATTTTATTTAAGAAACTATTTTTATTTATTGTGTTATTTCTTTTTTATTGGTTTGGATTAATGGTTTTTCTTTCTTTTTCTTTATATTCGTACTCCGCTTATATTTTATTTTTTATTTTATTTTATTTTATTTTATTTGGGAAACAAACAGTTATTATATACTAAATACAAAAAGAACTTAAGATAACACACAAACCAGTAAAGTTTCCTCCATTACATTACACAATAAATGTGAACAGAAGCTAAAGATAAAAATATTAAATTTGAACGAACAGATTAAAATGCAGTTGTTGATTACTACATTAAAACAAAGAAAATATAACCAGAAACATAGACTATAAGAGTTGCTTATATTAATACTCAAGAAAGAAGTACATATATATAATTATTTATTTATTTAATGGCAATGCTTAACATAACTCTATGACGATATAAAGGTAATGTTACATTAAAAATATCAATATCTGACAAAACATCGTTATAAACTTCACAAACTCTATTTAAAAACATATTCTTTCTATAGTTAGTATTAGACAACGGTGTCCAAAAAGTTTTCTTTTTGCGAGAAGATATACGGGGGCAATTAAAATAAATATTTTCGAGTAGAAAAGGTGACTCTACAGCACTCGACAAAATCTTATGCAAAAATGTTTGATCTCTGATAACGCGGCGATTTTGTAAAGTAAGCAAGGTGTCGGCTGATATTAAAGGGTAGCGATATTTACAGTGCTTAAGGAATTTGTACTGTATCCTTTCAATTTCCTGAATGTGAACATTATATTGCGGGTTCCATACTGTGGACGCGTATTCAAGGATGGGTCTAACAAAGCTGTTATATAGAAGTAGAAATGTGTTCGGGTTTTGGAATTCTTTACCTATTCTAAGGATAAAACCAAGTATACGATATGCCTTATTTGTTATAGCATTAAAATGGTCGTTAAAGGTCAATTTATTATCGAGAAGAATACCCAGATCTCTGACTACTGTTTCTCTTGAGATAACCATGTCATTAAGTTTATAGTCAAATTTAATGGGTTTAGGCTTACGAGTAAATGTTATACTGTTGCATTTTTTAGTATTAAGAAATAATGAATTAGTTTTACAGTAATTAACTAGTCTGCACAAGTCACTTTGAAGTAGAAGACAATCTGAAAATGAGTTGATTTTCATAAGGATTTTGGTGTCATCTGCGTAAATCAAACAATTAGCGTGCTGAAAATTCTTAGTAATATCATTAATGAATAAAATGAATAACAAAGGACCCAGATGAGAGCCTTGAGGCACGCCTGAAGTAATAGGCACAAAAGAAGAACAGTAACCCTTTATAGTGACAGCTTGACTGCGAGCCCGTAGGTAAGATTCAAGCCATCTCAAAAGATCGCCATGAATTCCAATCTCCGACAATTTGTGTAACAACAAAGAATGCGAAACTTTATCGAATGCTTTGGAAAAATCTGTGTAAACAACGTCCACCTGAAAGCCACCATCCATCGCGTCGGATACCAAATGAGTAAATTCGCACAAGTTAGTCTCAGTTGAGCGTTTGCTAATGAACCCATGCTGTTCCCTAATGATGATAGGTCGAATGACAGGAAAAAGTGTATCATACACAATCTTTTCAAACATCTTGGCAATAGTACACAGCTTGGAAATTGGACGATAATTTTGTATATCATGTTTATTACCAGACTTGAAGACTGGTGTGACATAAGATTTCTTCCATAATTCTGGTAAAGATCCAGAACGAAGCGATAGACGAAACAAGAGAGAAATCGGGACACATAGTGCTTTATAGTACTGTCTCAAAAAGATAGGTGGTATACCATCCGGCCCGCTACCCTTGTTAACATTTAATTTTTTTAGATACATTTTAACGATCGATACTGAAGTCTCAACATTATGTAGAGATGTGACTAAGCCACTCGTATGTTCATTTGCATATGAAAAATCACAATTATTAGAATAATTAGATGGTTCGAAAACAGATTGAAAATAACTGTTAAACATTTCAGAAATTGTTTCAGCGTCAGAACTAGAGCTGGCATTATAGGTCATAGAATCAGGAATATCATCAGACTTCTTTCTTGATTTTACGAACGACCAGAAATGCTTACTGTCTAAGTTAATTTTATACTCCGAGTTTTTGATAAAATATGCATAACACTCCGACTCTATGTTTTTTTGTCTTTCTCTTAACTTTTTAAAAATATCATAATCGCTTAGATTACCATACACTTTCCATTTCATGTGATATTTCAATTTTTCATTAATAATTTTTATTAGTGGTTTAGTGTACCAAATAGGATATCTATTTTTGGATTTGATATTCTTCCTGGGCACATGTGCATCGATAATGCTGTTTATAAAGTTATAAAATATTTTTGTCGCAATCTCGATATCGCCGACATCCAAACAAGAATACCAGTCTATATCGCTGAGTGCTTTATCAATGGCATCATGATCAGCAGCGTTAAATAAAAAGATCGTCCGAGGAGCAGGGTTAATAATACTAAATTTAAGTTCCGAAAGCTCAAACTTAAGTGGCGGGTGATGTATGTTTTCTGGAACTAAAGAATTAAGGCATCTATTTAAGTCACATAATCGATTGCTTATAATTAGGTCGAGTAATCTACCATTTTCATTTAAAACATGGTTATATTGATAAAAGCCAGTAAAAGCAAGAAACCTATCAAGCTCAGTAGCAGAATAATCGGTATATGAGTTAATAAGCTTAGGTATTTTTTTCGTAAGGTCCCATTGACCTTTCGATATGTTAAAATCGCCAGTTATCAAAAATGAGTCATCTGGAAAATCAGTGTACTTCTGAGATACTAGATCAAAAAATTGTTTTTCCATTACAAAGTGCTCCGAACCATGAGGAATATAACAACAATAAACACGAAGTTTTGTGTTGCCAAGTAAATCAATAACCAACTCAACACCCTCAGCATATGAGTTATCGAAAGGAATTAATTCACAGGAAGAGACAGATAGTTCACGACGAACAGCAATTAAGACACCTCCGCCCATTGTATCACCGCGCGACTTATAGTTCCGATCACATCTATAAACACTGTAACGCTCATCAAAACACTCCGAGCTAAATATACCTTCTAAAAGCCAGGATTCACTAATAAGTATAATATCATAATCAGAATTTAACACATTCTTAAACATTACATTAGTTTTGGTTCGTAAACCCTGCGCATTTTGGTAATAAATAATTAATTTAGTTATAGAATCCATTGAAAATTAAAACTTAGTACACTACATAAATTTATTAAATGATTAGTAATAAAAAAGCCCCACAAAAAGAATAAAACTAAGACTAAAATAGTCTGTTTATAGTTACGGTTTTGCCATAAGAATAATTTCAAAATTATCCATAATATAATCACGCAGGTTATGAAAGCATTGCCAGTACGAAGTTCCCTAAAATTAAAACACAGCAATAACCAACCAAAAGTAACAATAATGCGATGAAGACATAAAGCAAAACACATATAAAAAAAGCATAAAGTCGCGATTATTACACTTAAACAATTTTTTTTAAATCATCTTCACAAGCAATATGCAACACAGGGCTGATATCAGATAAGCGAGCCATTATGGTACAGTGCTTTACCCACACATACTTATACTTTTTCTCCATAGCAAGTTTCTTGACTCGTTGCAGGAGAGATTTGTTATACTTGGTTAAGTGGTCATTAAAGAATACAGGCAAATCTTTACCCACAAAACCCAAATCAGCTGCCCTAGGCCTTTTGAGTTGCCTAAGTGCATAAAGAAAATCATCCTTCCTACATCGAGCCAACATGCGCAACACAATAGGCTTAGGCTTGTTCACTTCACTCGCAGACGGTGCAACGCGGGTAACAAAGTCAACATCATTCGGTAGTAACACGAAATGTGAACGTCTCGCTAGGTCTCGCACGACATCCATCAAGTTTTCACCCTTTTTTTCAGGAATCCCGAAAATCTCTATGTTAGAACGCCTGGCCCATTGATTTTTCATGTTAATATCTTTCTCCACTTGCTTTAAGGATACTTTCATCGCCTCAGACTCTATAACCACAGCTTCGTACTGCTTGAATTTCAACTCCATCTGCTCCAATTTGGTATTAACATTACCATGTTCCAGGCTTACGAATTCCAAAGAAGCCTTAATATCCTTCAGTTCCTGTTTCAGAGAAGAGATCTCACTCGAAAATGAAGATCTCAATTCATCCTTCAACTTACTAACTTCTTTACTTATAAGCCCCGAAATGTTTAATTTGCAAACCTCGTTTTTAATAATATCTGCAATATTCAATTTACTGATTTCACTCCTAAGCAATTCTGCAATATTATCACTCATATAAGGCGGTACATGTAATAAAGGAGAGCTTTCCGAAGATTTCTTGCCCGATATTTCCACGTCCAAAGTTAGTGTAGAAATATCCTTGGTAGTTTCTTTATCTATACGAGCACCAGAACGTACCGGCTTTCTAAGGCTCTTTAAGACTAGCTTCGAAATGAAATAGAAGTCTGAAAACGTACTTGTATTTAGTGACAGTAGATGTGGTCCATCCTCTTTCGTAAACATCGGTCAAAGTGAGAGTGTATCCAAGTCCACCTATCGCTCGAATCTGCTTCACCTCTTTCGCGAAGTGGGGATCGAAAGGAGCCACTCCCAGTTCAGGGATTCCTATAACAAAAAACTTATAATAATTTTTACATAAGTGCCTTAGAAATTCAATTAGATGTTGTCACTTGTAGCAACTATACGTACTTACATCTATTGCAATACATATGCAACAGATTCATTGACGTACTCACCGGCTTTGAAAAATGGTCGTAATTTGTTGAGGGCTCGCTTCATACACCCATCGAACTCCGATGAAGTTTTATCGCAAGCCGAAAATATTCTTTCTGTAATTTTATTAAAATGATTTCAAACTTTTTTATTTTTGCATTTAAATAAAAATTAATAGATGGTAATGGATAGAGGTGATGCAAGTATACTAAACTGGTACCTCTGTAGGTACCAGTTTAGTATACTTGCTGCCCTGTGGCAGCCATATTAAAAGTAGAAAAAAAACATGATATCCTTGTGCAATTTAAAGATTGTGCAGTAGGATCAGTTTTAATTTAAAATTACAAAACGATTACTATTATTAACATACTGCAATTTTTCGGATCTTTGTTATGTAACTTGGCAACAAGAACAGATTTGAAAGTAAGGCTCGGGCATCTTGCACCACATTTAGTCGTTGGTAAGGAAAGATCTCGGAATTTGGGTTATGTATTGATTGACCTTATTTACATATTTACCTACCTGCCCGTACCTTCTAAACCTATAAGAGCATTCTGCTCGTAAGCAGTGTCAGGTAGTAATAACCTTACACTGCACTTTAATTGGAGCTGATTAAGGTAAGCTAGAATAAGGTAGAAAAGAAATACCTATAAAGGTCGGCCTGATTGCTACTGTTTCACAGAATGTTATGTTACATACAACATAATGAATGATAAGTAGGTATAAATGTATAATGTCTCATTAATTTCAAGATTATGTAACACCAAGAATTAGTAGTTATTGTTAAATTAAATCTCCTCGAATAGGTTATTTAATAAGGCACGACCGAATTCCCAGTTACATTGCTGTCTGTACAGCTATTTATTGCTGATGTTGTTTATTACGAGTGCATTTATAATAAGCACTTTTATGTTTTATAATAATTGAAAAGTAGACAAGTGGGTGAGGAAGTAATGAACTTATACATATTAATAAGTACCTACCTGTACGATTGTTTTTGTGAATATATCCTAAAGGTCATTCAACGTTCTTTTTCAAAGGTCTTCCCCAAAGCCTTCCACATAACCCAGTCTATTGCGACATTCCACTAGTCTTTTTCCTGAGCGTCTAAATCATTCTCCCAACATACTTAGTCACATAAATATGAAAAAAAAACATAATGAGTGTATGTTTTTTTTCATATGATTGAGAACCTCCCTCCTTTTTTGAAGTCGGTTAACTTTAGACTATACAGTAATACTTATATCTTGGTTAAAAATAGGGATTTTTAACCAAGATATATTCTGTGTTTAATAATATATTTCAGAATCTAATGTCGACTTCCATAGTTTTATAAAATTCTTCATGTTTCTTCGAACCAATCTAAAATTCACATTGAGTTTCATTAGGACCTTGAGAATTTACATCATAATTTGTTGACAAAATGCCTAGTAGGTACGTAGGTAGGTAGGTACCTACCTACCTACTAGGCACATTGTCAATACTAGGTAGTATTATTCTGTGGTTGGGTGAGCACCTTTCATGTGGTGAGTGCTTTAGTAGGCATGTACCGCAATTTCCACACTTTGTAAAGCTGTGTCAAGTAGGTTAGGTATTCGACCTAGATTTATGTTGAGGTTGTCAAATAAAGGTTGTCGGTAAATACTTTGGTAAAAATTTAATTTGAATTAACCTAGGTCACGGTCTATGTATCACGGTCCTAAAGTTAGTTCAATGAGACTGTACTAGGCTAGTGCGAGCCCATAAACTTCAAATACTATTTCATGATTCTTCTTCTTTCTGTCCTTATTCCACTAGGTGGGGTCGGCACAACATGTTCTTTTCTTCCATTCTCCTCTATCATCATTAAGCTTATAAAAATACAACCTAGGGTATTAAAACCATAAAATTACAGCCTATTTCATAAACAAAATCGATGGTGGTTTACCTTGATCGAATTAAAATGTTGGCAAGAATGGATATGGTAAAATTGGATTTCAAAATATACATGTTTCGAAACACCTATCGTCCGAGATTGTTCCATTAAATTATGGAAAAGTTTTTTTTATGAAAAGCACTTGTACGCTTAAAAGTGCTTCTCGAAGTGGAAGATAGTACCTCATCCTCTTACTACAGGAGGAGAGGAGAAAACAAACTTGAAACTGTTCCTATTTTCTGATGCCTGTACGACTTGAAAACTCCTAAAATGACTGTAGTACTGATAGTATTATCTATATGACTAATTATTCTATATACCATATTTAAAATAGCGGTATTTGCCCAACAAACTTTAATTTTATAACAATACTCACCAATTTCTGAGGATGCATCGTTTAACGCCCAAGAGCTTTGAAGGAAGCACAACACTATAACACAAATAGCCGATCGCATTTTGATTTTATCACTTTCAAATATAAACTAGACTACAATTTTGAATTTGGAGTCGGAATAAAATTGACAGCCAGTGCATTCAACTTTTTTTTTAATTATCGATAAAATTCTTGAAATTTAGTAAAGAGGTGTTATTCAAACGTTCTGTTTTTGAGTATGGTCAAGCGCAGTCTGGCAAGGTCCGCGAAAGTGCAAGCCCCCACGAACCGCGGTATGCTGATTGCAACATTAATGTTGTCATTGGTGAAGAGTTCTTACTTGAAGACTGTATCAGAGGTTACTTTTGCAACAGATGTGTGAACGATGATGACCTTACCTAATGAATGCGTGAGAGAAATATTTCGAGATTTTACTAATATTGCAAACTTTGTCACGTTCAATTTTAATAACGTTTTTTAACACTATCTAACCTGAAAAAACGGGTCTTGGTGGAGCCCAAAGGGCTAATCCAATCTCGCCATGACTGTTCCATTGATGACATTACATAATGAATGCGTGAGAGAAATATTTCGAGATTTTACTAATATTGCAAATTTTGTGACGAATTTTAATTACGTTTTCTACCACTATCTAACCTGAAAAAAAACATAAAATGTCTTCGCGGAGCCCGAAAGGACTCGTCCAATCTCGTCATGACTGTTCCATACAGTTGGCCTGTTATGTTGAGTACAACGAAGACGTGTAGCTCGCTTGACCAAGATATGTATTTATAGGCAACGCCAACAGCACACACAGTAAACATTTATAATTATCACTTACAGGCTAACTTATTCTATAAAATGTGTGCCAATTACAGGCATGCACAACACTCATAATAAAAAAAACACGGACAGCAGGAAATAGAAGTACAAGAAATGAAGAAATACAATGAGATGAAAGAGAGGAGAAAAAAATATAAAAAAAACATTACAAACTATCTATCTATATTTGTCAAAAGAACTTGTGAAATGTCAAATCATCTCGTCAAATGGTGAAAGATGCTCTCAATTCCCTCTGCCTTCTCGAAAACTGACAGGAACTGTCACCATAATGCACCATTGCTGTTACGTAAGTTGAAGTGGTTTTATTATATTGTTACGAGAACGTACCAGCTGAGCTTATGCAATTGTTTCCTTGTATGGATGAGTTATGTGCAATATATATGACCCCTGTTGCGTCGCTTTTTTTAAATACACTTAATTGTATATTGTTGACTTCTCAATTGCATAGGACTTATTTACATACACTGACTATAACAGTATAAAAATCATTAAACGCATTGAATTGTTAGTACATTCTCTATTTGGAGTGCAAATACTCTACTATTCTGGGACCTACTTCTCTATCGTCAATATAAGCCGCTAGAAGAATGGTCTTGGGTGATATTTTGGTATTTGAGTAGAGGGAAATGAACAATGCTCTATGGAGCTCTAAAGAAAATCTTCCATCAGGATTGCCTCATAGTGCGTTTTTTTAAGAATATCTCAATTTCCATGGGAATTGTCTTGTGGCCCATAGCCACAATAAATAACAGACTAAAAAAAATACCCCACATAGTTTAAAATAGCCACGTTTAAAATAACTTTTTAGGGCCTCACTATATTCACGGAAAAAATATCCACATAGTTGCCACATAATGCCCAATCTCCTTTTTCATTTTGATTCGTCTTACATTGTCACCCGTATTCACAAAGAGTACTTGCTTAAGTATAGCATCAACACTGTGCAAAGAATGCCATTTTGCAGTGCGTTCCTTTTGACAAGCCTTCAAACTAGACCGTTTCCTTAGCTGTTCGTTCATTTTGACGGACGCATAGTGCGCTCTGACACTTAAGTATAGTTTCTGGATTGGTTTCGCTAGCCCTGTGCGCTCGTGCACACTATGAGACCTCACAGTAATGTTTGTGAATACGGGTGTGAGTTTCGTTCAACCCTATCGGTGCGGAAGCGGCGTGAAATTTATGACAATTCTAAAAATGAAACAATGCATTAATAAAACAAGGTATACAAATGAATCTATTTGTATTTGTTCTAAGTTCTAACTTCACATGTAAATTATATTATAATCCTTAGATAAATTACTTACCTAGTTACTAATAATTACTACGTTCTATTTGATTAGGTACCTACATTATTTCATTTTATAAAAATTACAATAAATTACTTAGTATTATTAGATTTTTTTATGAACTGTAGCTTAATTTGCAAATTGGCAAAAAGATTTTTTAATTACAATGATAAGAGTGTTTTAATGAAAAATCAAATATATTTTTAGGCCATTAGTAATCTCTGAAAATAATGTATCTATCGCTCTACTTGCGTCTACGGTTATTGCAACTTAAAATGTCGAGAAAATAATGTGATAAATACACGTAGGTATATCTACATTTAATGTTTAATACTCTCATGTAAAAAACAGTCACTGCTTTTAAAAGTCCTTTCAAAAAGTCCTTCTTTCACTCCTTCATTTGAAGATAATTCAAGTGGATCAGCGAAAGAAAGAAAACTTTCTGAATCTTATTGCCGACTAGGTAGCAAAATCAATTACCCTCTATCTTATAAAAAAATAGCGCAGACTTGAAGTATTGAGTACCAGACGTAATGATGACTTAAAGTCAACGCTAAAACAAGACTGTTAAAAGTTTTTATAAGATAGACCGTTAGAGTTTTAAACAGCAGTGAATTTCTAAATTAGTGGAGTTTTCTAGTCAACAATCCAATCATCGTAAGGAACGTGATCTAGGATGTGTTCCAAGAAACGTGACATTTTCTCCGCGAGATCGTTCTTCAAGTCGGGCTTCATCTCCTTGAGAAGTTCCTGGGCGTTGGTATTGATAAACAGGTTTAGGGCAGCCTCTGTGAAACAACAAAAAAGTATGAGTACATTAAAAACATTATTCTACCTGAATCTATTTCTTCTTCTTCTTTTCGTGTCGATGCTACAACTGTGTTATATATATCTACCTACATAAATATTTGGCCAACTCTACAGCACGACCTGTGGCCGAATTTAAGTCTTCTCTCGTGCAGGTGATAGGGCACGAGGGGCATGAATCTATTTTAAAAAATGTAAAGGGGAATAATAATAAGTATCGGAAAATCGAAATGACCCACTTCTTCAAACGATGCAGAGAGAGACATTTATTTGACGCACA
Source organism: Ecliptopera silaceata (assembly GCA_932527185.1). NCBI lineage: Eukaryota > Metazoa > Arthropoda > Insecta > Lepidoptera > Geometridae > Ecliptopera > Ecliptopera silaceata. Next base: position 3,397,323 of record OW052193.1, on the reverse strand, counting down.
ACACAGGTACAACACATTCAAACAAATAGTAACAAACGCACATATAACAACAAAACAAAAAATAGATATAAGTGGGTAATACGACAATAAACAATAACAATCATTATTATATACTTATGTAAAAACATAAAAAAAGTAGTAGGTAAGTAGATTATGTGGGTGCTGACCAGTGCCGACGACAAGCTAAAAATGAGCAAACCTCACAAAGCAACTCACTTGTCTAGTGTGTACGTACATTTGAGCAATAAAGATGTTGTTGTACAATAAATACATTCTTATTCTTATTGTTTTATTTCCTTGTAATAAAATGTACAGCCACTTAAAATTTGAGACCATTCAATGCGGCCATCATAGTTTGACTTCAGACTTCAGAATTAGGTTCAAGTTTGTTAAAGAGCTCGACGATTGTTATAAACTTGTGATTCAATATGACTTTATGCACAAAAGTCTTACATTTATACAACACCATACTTAAGTAAGACTTTTAACTCACCTAACACAGCGTTGCTGTTTTGGAGGTTATTGACCCCCATCTGGATGTCCTTCACAGAAAAGTCAAGTTTCAGTTGCTGAAGTTTCAGGTAAGTCTTGCCATTGCGCTCATAGGGGGCGCCTCTGAAGTAAACTTTCGCTTTTACACCGTCTGAAAATATAAAAGATGCTTCATCTAAATATTTTTTAATTTCGTTTATTTCTATTGTATATCTTCTATAGAAAAGACATGAACGCGTTTTCAACATCAACAATATTATTTTTGTTTAATTTTTCTTACAATCTTAGTAAAAGACTAGGTTTTGTTATTGTAATAAATCTGTAGACTCACATGTGAGTCTACAGATTTATTAATAAAGTTTTGATATTTAAAAAATCTGTTTCTTATTTAATTATTGTAAGATAAATGATGAATGAATGAAAGCTTTTAAAACCGAACAAGAAAATTATAAAGATAATATGAATAAAATGTACAATGCGTGGTCTTATCGCTACATGAGCGATTTATTCCCAAAATCCATTTGATGGAAAAGAACAGTCATGATTTCCAATACATGGAATTTCCCGATAACTTACCATATTCGCCCCAGTAGTCGCCACCGCCCGAAGCCCTAACCAAGAGTAGTACTCCAGAGGAACGGTAGCGGGCGCGGGCGCTGATGTGGGGACCGAATAAGGTCAGCTGGAACTGATGGGTTTCTAAGTCAGACCTGTAAAAATTTGAAGATTATAATTATTGAGGATTGATCTCATCGTTGATATATCAACAATCTAGTTCCCATAGCCACAAGCTTTGCTTGGTTTGGGACTAGAGTGTGATGAGTGAATTGTCCGTGAATATTTATTTATCTTAAAACTGGCATAAACAAAGCAATAATAAAATAACGGTGAGAAGAGATAGTTATGTTACACCCTCGTCCCTCTGCCTTAGCTTAAGATAGTTTATAATATTTTGCTGAAATGCATCTTCCATGCATTTCATAGAATTAGATTGTTTTTGCTGACGAGCCGTCTGGCCTCTCGAGACGGGCTCATCCGCTCTTGTCGTTTTAGATTCATTAGTTAAGTTACCTCCAAATCGGTATAGCGTATAAGTTTTAATTTTACTTAATTAAATAATTTTCAAGTTTTTTAAAAAGCTTTTATTACGTTCCGAAAGCAACAGTGGCGCAGCCGGTAGGATTTTCTTGAAAATCACGGAGTTTTTCGCGTTTTCCGATATCAAAATCTGTCAGAAAATCGTTGAATTAAAATTTCGTGTAGAGTGAATCCGACGAACCAAATAAATAACTCGCTATACGGAAAAGGCAAGCAGTATGGGAGTAACGGTCGGTTGGTGAGTAAAACTTTTCGCCATTCCTTTCCCTCATCCTCCTATATTGTGCGTTTAATGTAATATTGTTATACTTGAGATTGGAACTCTCTCATTGTAACTGTTTGGTAATCTTTGTATAAAATTCTACAAGGTTAAACCGTGTTCTCAAAATAGAACAAACATAGAGTTAAGAAAAATTGATGTGGTATATTCGATCTCAAATCGATCTGCTTTTTATAAGATAAATAAATGTTTGAATTAAAGATTATTGATCTAAAAATCGATCTAATCATTTTATATAAGAAATAAAAAAAAAATATATAATTTTAATAAAAAATAATTTTAATTTTAAAATTTAATTTTATCATTCCTATTTTTATATTGCTTGTTTCTTTTACTTATTGTATTTTTGTGTGTTTTAATTTTGTGTATTTTTGTGTAAAAGTGAGTTGTCACCTCCGAATTACTTAGTTGCTCGCGATGTCGGAACCTAAACTTATTCCTAGAGAAGTCTCTCAATTAATCCCGCTTTTTAAAGGCGATAAAAGACAATTAAATTTATATTTGAGAAAATGTCAGTATATTATCGATCGATATGGTAAAGCAGGTGATGAAAATCAGAATCTTTATGTTTATAATGTTCTGACGAGTAGATTAACAGAGGAGGCAGCTGCTCTTTTATCAGAACGGGAAGATATTGTGACTTGGTCAGAATTAAAGGAACTACTCATCCAGCATTTTGGAGACCCGCGTAGTGAAGCGTGTATTAATATCGAGTTAGAATCTTTAAAAATTAAATCCGGTGAAAGTTTTCTTGATTTTTGCAACCGAATCCAAAGCGTTCGATCGCTTTTGATGTCAAAAGTAAACGTGATTGCGGACAGTGACTTAAAGCGCGCTAAGTTAATAATTTACAACAATACAGCTCTGAATGTATTTTTATACAATCTACCGGAAAATATGGTTCGCGTAGTAAGACTTAAAGCTCCAGCAACATTGGAAGCAGCATTGACTGTCGTACTTGAGGAAGTGAACTTCTTAGAACAATATAATATGAGGAATAAAATTCATGGTAGTAGACAGATTGAACCTACACCAGGTTCAAGGCCGTTAACAACTCAGCCAACTGGGTTCAAACCAATGTTACAAGGTAATAACAATAACCAGCCCAAATTTAATTTTGGTATACCCCAAAATACACAGATTAGGACGCTAGGTCAACCACAAAATTACGGTACATTCCGCCCACCAACATTAGGATATAAACCTCAATTTGGCATTCAGCCACAACAACAAACTGGCCTTCAGCAATTCGGCTATAGGCCCCCTCAACAATTTGGCTATAGGCCCCCTCAACAATTTGGCTATAGGCCCCCTCAACAATTCGGCTATAAGCCCCCTCAACAATTTGGTTATAGACCACCACAACCATTTGGTTATAGACCGGAAGCTAAACCTTATGTTCAGCCTCCACGCATACAGACAAGTGACGTCACGATGCGAACAGCAGCCCCTAAAGCACCACAGCAAGGCTTTAAATTGAATGAACTGATCACTAACGAATATGAACCTTATTATGATGACAGTTATGACTATAATTATAATGACGTGAACGAGTTTGAGTACTATGAAGGTGATTATGATAACTCTCAAAGTGACGAAAAAAATGATGAAACTGAACAGACTGGTGAAACTGAGCATCAGGATTTTCAGACAACAGCCTCGATAAATCCGAAATCTTAGAATTAAATTGCGATCCGAACTTAAAACTTCCTTACGTTTACATAAAAGAAATAAACGCTAAAATGATGATAGATACCGGAAGTATGAGATCGTTCTTTAGCCCTCGAATTGCGTATAAATATTTCAATGACTTTGTTCAAAAAGAACCATTTCATGTGGTTAGCACCCACGCAACAAGCAGCCACGACGAAGTGATTGAAATCCCTCTCTTGCCTACTTTTGCATCTAACGATTGGCATAAATTCTATATATATGACGTCGACCCACGTTATGAAGGTTTAATAGGAAGTGACCTACTTGAACAATTAGGCGCAATTATTGACTTGAAAACTAAAGTTTTAAAGACGAATGCTACTTGCATTCCAATAATCAATAACAATCTAAATTATACAATTGACATACCAGCTAGGACGGAAAAAAGAGTAAAATTACCAATTGATCAGTATTCAGGTGAAGCTATCCTTGACTTTAAAAAATTTGCAAATGGTTTAAGAATGCCTAGTGCATTAGTAAACTGCATAAACGGTTACGCAACTACAGTCATTCAGAACACATTAGATAAACCAAACAAACTAACGATCAAACAACCCTTTACAGTGACCAGATTCAAAAGTGATGTGACAGACTGTGACTTAAATTTTATTAGACCAACTAACGACATTGAAATTGACCAACTATTACAGGAAAACTTAAATAAAATCAGACTTGAACATACTAATGACGAAGAACGTTCTAAAATTTACGAACTTTGTGAAGAATACAAGGACATATTTTATTGCGAACAAATCCCCTTGACGTTCACTAGTCAAGTCAAACATCACATAAGGACAAAGAACGAAGACCCTATATACATAAAACCATATAGACAGGCTCCGTTTATACAAGATGAGATTGGTAGACAGGTAGACAAATTATTAAAGGACAACATCATTCAAGAATCGCATTCCCCTTGGAGTGCACCTGTACACTTAGTGCCAAAAAAAATGGATGCATCTGGTGAAAGGAAATATAGGATGGTAGTTGACTACAGGCGACTTAATGACATTACTATTGACGACAAATATCCCTTGCCTAATATTACAGACCTTTTTGACAAATTAGGAAAGTGCTCTTACTTCAGTACGCTTGATTTAGCAAGTGGTTATCATCAGATAGAAGTAGAGAAGAATGACAGACAGAAGACAGCGTTCAGTACGCAAAATAATCATTTTGAATTCTCTAGAATGCCATTTGGTTTAAAAACAGCCCCAGCAACCTTTCAAAGGACAATGGACAATGTTTTACGAGGACTACAAGGACTACATTGTATGGTTTACTTAGATGACATAATAATATACTCGAATAGCCTAGACGAACATATTATGAAATTAAGAACAATATTCGACAGACTTAGACAGACCAATTTAAAACTACAGCTAGACAAATCGGAGTTTTTACGTAAAGAAGTTCTTTATTTAGGACATACGATTACTAAAGATGGACTGAAACCTAACAATGACAAAATTGAAGCGGTATTAAAATATCCTATACCTAAAACGACTACTGAGATTAAGAGTTTCTTAGGACTTGTAGGATACTATAGACGATTCATAAAAGACTTCGCTAAAATTACTCAACCATTAACAGCCTGTTTAAAAAAACGCAACGGAATAGTAATTAATCAAACATACATTGACGCATTTAATAAATGCAAAGAACTTTTGACGCATGCCCCTTTATTGCAATACCCGGACTATGACAAACCCTTCGTTCTAACGACGGATGCGTCGAACGTAGCAGTAGGTGCAGTGCTATCCCAAGGACAGATTGGAAGTGATAAACCTGTAGCATACGCTAGTCGCACACTGAGTGATACTGAAGCTCGTTATAGCACGATTGAACGTGAATTGCTCGCTATTATCTGGGCAGTAAAGCATTTTAGGCCTTATTTATATGGTCGAAAGTTTTTCATTTATACCGATCATCGTCCATTAATATGGCTTCGATCTCTTAAAGATCCAAGTAGTAAACTCACGCGATGGAGATTACGCTTACAGGATTATGACTATGAAATGATACATAAAAATGGCAAACAGAATACCAACGCTGATGCCTTATCTCGAATAAAAATTAATGCTTTAGGTTCTGATGACGAAAATCAATCGATGGCAGTTAACGTTGATGAGAAGGAGGAAAAGCTTAAAGAACATTTACATGATGTAGTTAAACAGATAGGAGAGCTAACAGCTGAAAAGAAAACGAATAGAAATGACTCATCTACGATAACTTTATCAGATACAAGTAGGACAAATACAAGAAGCCCTATTGACATATCGGAAGTGCTATCAAGACATAGCATTGACAATGATCAATACCCAGTACGATCAGAATCCAGTAAATCAGGTACAATTCATTCTGCTCCAGATATGGAATCAATAGGAATACCAATTTTACATGAGGCAATAGACACGAAACCTAATCAAATTTTGATATATTCATGGTTTAAAAATGAAATACAGGTAAAAAATCTTTCTAGGGAAAAACAAAAGGTTTTAGAAGTTTTCCTACCAAAAGATAATCCAGAATTAGTAAAAGAATTCTTAAAGGAGTATATAAAACCGAAACTAAAATATTTCATTTTCTTTGAAGAAAACTCACATCGCAGATTATTTGGAAATATAATAATTCAATTTTTTAAGAAAGGTATGATTAACTTTCATGAATGTACAGAGCGAGTCATAACTATTGAAGACGAAAGTGAACAAAAGGCAGTGATAATTAAACATCATGAAGGAAAGACATGCCACCGTGGTATAAAGGAAACATTAGTCAGAATTCGTAGGAATTACTATTGGGACAGAATGCAGGAAACAGTAACAGCAGTTATAAATTCTTGTGAAGCATGCAAAAAAATGAAATACGATAGGAAACCTATTAAACCTATCTTACAGTTAACGCAAACACAAGATTCACCTTTTCAAGAACTTTTCATAGATCTTTTTAGTATTGAAGGAAAATCTTATTTAACTCTTATAGATGCCTTCAGCAAACTAGGACAGGCTATTGAAATTCAAGGAAAATCAACCCCAGAGGTTATTCGAGCCCTAATGAAATATTTCTCATTTTATGGAATACCCAAAAAGATAAGTTCAGATCCTGGTACCGAGTTCAATAATGAATTGATGAAAGAATTTTTAAGTTTACATAAAATAGAACTTCATATTGGCACACCTAATAATCCTAATTCAATGGGACTCATAGAACGATTCCACTCAACAATAATCGAAATATACAGATTAGCTAAATATGAAAAGCGATGTACTGATGCAGCATCCACGATGACGTATTCAATCATGGCCTATAATCATACCATTCATTCTGTTACAGAACTCACTCCATTCGAAGTTGTCTTTGGACACACAGACACTAGCAGCCCTTATGGCATAGAATTAGAAAAACGCTATTTTCAGAAACTGGTTAAGGATCATGCAAAGCGAACAAAAGTCTTATATGAAAATTTAGCAGATAAAATGGTAGCAATGAAAGAAAAGAATAGAGAAAAGAAAGGTGGTGAAAATGACCTAGAATTTCCCATAGGTAAAATAGTTTACGCTAAAGACGTTAACAAACGTAAAAGTAAGGATAAGGCACGTTATGTAAAAGCGAAAGTAGTAGGTGAACCAGAAAGAAATGTATTGCCTATACAGGTAGGAGAAAGAAAAACTAAAGCTCCTATTAAAAACATCAAACGCCCTTCACAGGTGCAGTCTACTGCTGATAGTAATGCCGTCGCTGGCCCTTCATCTTCAAAACCTTGACGAAAATCCAGGATTACTTCCAATTAAAGAAGGACAAGCTTATGTACAAACCGATCATTGGACTATAATTAAGGTTATTAGTTTGGAAAAGATTTACGATGACTTTAATTACGTATCTACGAATTATGAACAACTATGTAAACTAATTAACTGGAATGTTTCTTACTCTCACGATTTTAAGAGTGTGAAATTACATACAGAGTTTATTCGCCATATAACTAAAGAAAAATACCGACAACTTGTTCCACAACAGCGTTTTAGGAGAGGTCTCCTTAATCCTTTGGGTTCTCTTATAAAAATTATTACAGGAAATCTTGATCACCAAGACGCGATTAGAATTGACAATCTTACTTCTCATTTGAATCAAAATGATATCGTAATATCTAAAAAATTAACCCTGGTCTCTAAAATGTTTGACAGCTTTATAAATGTAACCGGAACTATTGATCAAAATACATTAAAATTGGATAACCGTTTAAAAATCACTGAAAAAATGTTAAGTGATTTAGCCGTTACGCAAAATAATTGGACTTTTTATACATTTGTAATAGGATTATTTAACGTTTATACAAGCAGTTTCCACACTATATTTATTAGACTTAGTGAAATTGAAACAGCTCTAGCATTGAGTAAAGTCTCTATATTACATCCATCTATCGTGAACTCTACAGAACTCTTGTATCATTTGAAATTGATTTCTAACTCTCAAACCTTAGTATACCCACCTATAGAAAAAAACTTATTGAAATTAGAGGAAACTATTTGTGTAAAATCTTATATTAAGAAAAATCAAATTACGTTTATTATGGAAATTCCTTTAACAGATAGAGATATTTATAATTATTACAAACTGTACTCCTTACCAATTTTCCATGAATCCGAGAATAAGACCTTATCCATATTTCCTAAATACCCGTACCTTTTGGCGAAAGGAACGAAATACTTACCGATCGTGAAACCGTGCCGCCCGTTATCAGCTGGCGACCATTTCCTGTGTAACGCAGATCACCGAGCTTTGTACCATGAGCTTACCTGTATCGAACAGCTCATGAGATTCGACGATGACCCCACTCATTGCACGCAACATCAGGTTCAAATTGAAGAACTTAAGATCCAGCAAGTCAACTCTGACAGTTGGATCCTGTATAGCAGACTGAAGACGACGCTTACCAAGCATTGTGACAGTGACGTCAGCAAACTGTCAATATTCGGCACATACCTCGTGACAATCGATGAACCATGTGATTTGGAAATCAATGGAATTCGCATAAGCCACCGTATCTACATAGAGACGGACGTTGTGGAGCCAATTCCACTAGTTACCTTACCACAGCTACGTGTGGGCGCAAATCTATCCAGTGCACGCGCACTCAATCTCAACGGCGTTAATCTAGATGAAGTGAAGTACATGGCGTACTCCTTAAAACATTATTCAGTGATCGAAAGTGTTTTAAATGAAAGAAATGATTTTAAATTCAGTGAAAATTTAGGATATGTATCTTTAAGCTTAGTAATCTTAAGTTTTATTGCATTTGTGTTTTATGTGTTTCGACTCAAATTGTTGAATAGCATACCGTGTGTGAAAAATTATCGGAACCAATCTCAAATCGATCGTACCGATAATTTTCCTCTTAGGGATGGAGGAGTTATGTTACACCCTCGTCCCTCTGCCTTAGCTTAAGATAGTTTATAATATTTTGCTGAAATGCATCTTCCATGCATTTCATAGAATTAGATTGTTTTTGCTGACGAGCCGTCTGGCCTCTCGAGACGGGCTCATCCGCTCTTGTCGTTTTAGATTCATTAGTTAAGTTACCTCCAAATCGGTATAGCGTATAAGTTTTAATTTTACTTAATTAAATAATTTTCAAGTTTTTTAAAAAGCTTTTATTACGTTCCGAAAGCAACAGTAGATACTTAAAGGTACACACTTCAACTGTTCATTCTGAGATTTATTGTAGGTACCTAGGTACACAAACCTAAGTAGGTAAAAAAATATCCGCGTTTGCTATGAATCGGTTTTAGAGTTCCAAGAAAAGTAAATAACCGTTACAGGAAGCATCTTGTACCTAGTGTTTAATCAGTGTTAAGAGGCGAGTCTAAGTAAAATCTAAATAAATATACTTATTATGTAGATAAAACCACATACCTACCTAATTAGAACTGTGATTTTCTAGATCTTTCTTTCTCTAAAACTCATAAGCAAACGAAAAATCAATCATTAGTCAGACAAATATTATAATAACCAATATTTATTTTGATATTTCTTAAACGTGTAATACCTTACTGTTTATTTTTATAGGTAATTAGTAGGTATGCTGACTAATTACCTATAAAAATAAAAGGTAAGGTTCCTTTATGTTTAAGTAGGTATATTGATTACTCATGTAATTTACTCATTTTGTCCAAACAAGTCATCAAGGTTTTCATAAACACATCCATAAGGTCTTTGTCTCTTGACCCTGGTCGTAAAGAAAATAACAATGGTTGTGTGCTCATGTGTCACTACAACGTGTCTCGCATATACCACATACTATACTTATGCCTTGATCACACGTACCGAGTAAACCGGCAAGACAGTGACGTATTTAAGATACACTGCGCGCTAACGCTGCAACGTTCAACAGTAAAACTGATGTCGACGCGCAGTGTATCTCAAATACGTCACTGTCTCGCCGGTTTACTCGGTACGTGTGATCAAAGCATTACCACAGGATCTTTCCAACACAAAACATGGTGTTTTAAGTACATTTGCATTTGTATTTACATTGTTGTACCGTGTTGCCGGACGTTAGTGTATTTGCGGTTAAGTGTGTTGCAAACATAAAAATGAGTGATAAGTATGAGTTTTGATTTAAAAGGTTGTGTGCAAATATACATACAATTCTTGTATAACAAATGTAAGTAGTTTGTAAAACAAGATTTTGATGACCGAGCAAACGAAGGAATCAAGCGTCACAAGGTAAATAATCTTACATTGTACCTACTCGAGTGCAGTGAGCAAAACTTTTCATCCCACTACACAAATGACTAAATGCCAAAAGAAAATTGCGCGCACAAAGCTATTCAATAAAAAGTAGGTACATCAAGGAGGTTAAGAGTCCGAGTTTGAAAAAAATTAACAAAAAAGTTGTAAGTACACAGAACATAAAAAACTAAAACTGTTTTTTATGTTCTGTGGTATATTAAATTTGGCACCACGGGGGTACAAGTAAATAGGTTTAATGATTTTTAAATTCACAAAGTTAGTGCACACGATGTTCTAAATTCAAAACTTTACCCTCAAGAGGATAAAACGACTTTTGCACTCAGATGTCGAAGAGCAAAATCACTCTGCAAGATGGTGGGATGTAAAAAGCATTTCAACTTGTTTCATATAATATGAAATGAATAGATTAATATAAATAGTTTAGATATGCTCACCTAACATTGGTGATGGTCATGTTCGAAGCCCCAGTGGCGTGGATATCCTTGAAGGTGGCTCGGTAGCCATCGGGCCCTCCGCCCAGCGCGATTGACAGCTCATCTATCACTATTGGCTCCGACTGAAAGATATACGAAAAGGATTAGCAACACTGCTGATATTCCATCGTATATTTATATTGAAATGATATTGAAATTGAAATGAAATAGAAATGATATTTAAGTATTGTTCGTAAAAACTAGGTTCAATTACATTGGTCTTAATTAATTCGTCATATCTCTAGTCCAACCTTAGGCTCACAAACGTCAATCGTGTTGCATTAAACGTTTTTGACAGGTACTTCCTTTTTAATATCAAAAATACGCTCCTTTATCGAAGGCTATTATTTTTAACACAACGTATTGGAACTGAATCAACCTGTAGTTGATAAATGATGATCCTAGGTCTCTTAACATAATGAAAGTCAAAATATATCCGAATACATTTTTTTATATTTTGACGTAAGTATATTGCGTTGGCTATGTAATTTTTAGGCCGACAAGGAGTGAGAAAACCTTTTTATATCTATGTGTCAAGAACACTTTGGTATGGATTGTAGTAACTTTGCTACGTAATTAATTATGGTTGGTTTTTTGTTGTTTACAGTGATATTCTTAAAAGCTTCTTAAAAGTAATTTAATTTTATTAAAATATATAGTTTTAGAATATAATTAAAATACCTCTTCAATGCCAAATTCAGGGGCTCCGCCCTTCAAGTACTCTAGCAGCGAGTTGAAGCTGCGAAGAAGACACGCGTCCACATTGGGGTCCTGGCGCGAACATCGACCACCGAAGATTTCTATAAAAAACAATACTAAAGTAAGTATGTATATTAAATTTCTAACGAGAATTTGCCTTAAATTTGAAGTGAAGTAGCACGTGTGTTAAGAAATTATGTGAGAATCGAGATTTTTTTGGGGCTTCGATTTTTAAGCAGATACCGAAACGGGTTTTTAATTTTAATAATTTCGTACTAAAAATTTTAGTGAAAAATATTTTATTTGTAACTGTATATGTATTTATTAACTTCATATCAAGAAGCTAATTAACTTTCAGTAATCATCGTTTTTCTAGCTTTGTGTGAGATTTTAATGCAAAGATTTTAATACATAGGTATTCCAAAAACTATAGAGTCGACCAGGTTTTTAATTAAGTAATTGATTTCAATACCGAAGTCCATTTTAAATTATTGTTCAAAGTAGTCATTTTACTTCTAAAGATAATGGCACAAATTACAGATAATGTCTATTATACGTATTTATCATACATTATCCCATACATCGGCTAAACTTTCATGGAGCATAATCGAACCTTTAGTCTCTGATTGGTTGAGCTTGGTAAACAGCTGATTTATTTATAGTTGACTTCCGTGATTCGCTCAGGATCCTTACGGTGTTCACACTCGGCTTCATATAACTTCGGGATGTAAGTTATATGAAGCCGAGTGTGAACACCGTAAGGAATCTGAACGAATCACGGAGGTCAACTATCAATAAATCAGCTGTTTACCATCATTTCTAGCTACCGTTGTTCATCAGTATGCAAGACGACATTCTAACGGTACTCGTGCATTGGCTAGTGAAAACAATGACAGACTATATCGATAGGTAGTGAGATTAGTGTCAGGTAGTGACAGGCCTTGGTTATTGAGATAAGAATATTGTAAGAATTCATAAAGTAACGAAAGTATTTGTGTTCTTTATTTTTTTGATAAAACATAGCATTTCTATTTTAATTGTTTAGAGAATGCTATATTGAGGCTTGTGGTCTAATTTGGTGAAATTTTAATACACAATACTTGAGGTCGTATCGTAATGTATAAACCGTTGAAATAAGTGTAATAAATGATATCGTGATTTGATGGAACTCGTTCAATTAAAACAATAAACTTCCCATTGAATACCAACCTTTGACTTTTTGTATAGATAGGACCCATCTGGGTCATACCAAAACTCAAAGGTGGTATTTTTATATAGAAGATACCAGATTTTAGAATTCAAATCAAGCGCTTTGCCATACTGAACTGATACCGCGTTCTGTCGGAAATCAACCCTATATTCCTATATGATTTTTCTAATACACAGGTCAGAATACAAAAGGCGCATCCGACACGGCTTCTTTAAGATTTGATGATGTACTTGGCTGAGCTTGCTTGTACTCTTTGCCATTCGAATGAACTCGAACGAATAACTCTTCACCATTACTGTTTCGCTGACAGAACACTCTATGTAATGAATGCTGAATACTTGGAGCTTGGAAGCCTAGTCACGTTAGCTAACATGACTTTCTACGGTCAATGCACTGTCATACATAAATAGTATTGATGTAATAAAGTAAAGGCTTTTTTTAATATAATAAATAAACATGCTAGTCCCAAACTAAACAAATAAATAAATAAATATTCTTGGACATTTCACACATCGAGCTTTAGTCCCAAATTAAGCAAAGCTTGTACTATGGGAACTAGAATGCTGGTTGAATACTTATATACTTTTTTTATAATAACGTAAGTCAATAACGTTATGTATTGACTGTGTGGCGACTTATCTTTATTCTTTATTCTTTATTGTACACACACAAACTTATACAGAAAATATAAACTTAAATAAATTAGATGTACAGAGGCGAGCTTAACCCTAAAAAGAGTTCTCTTCCAGCAAACCTTTGGCGAGAGTGAGATGTACATAGGAGAAGTATCTTATCTCTAGAAGACTACCTACATTTCTAGAAGTTATGTGCTTCCATACGAAGCGCAGTATTAAAGATGGGTGTTTTTAAATGTCAAGATGTGAGGTTCGTATATCCGGCAGTTTTATAGGTTTATCGGAGTAATGCACCTGCCGGGTCGATGACCTAACCTTGTCCACAGACCGCAAACTGGATCTGATCTCGCAAAAACGCCTTACTGTTATTATTGGTACAGTTAATGAGTCAAGACCAGTTTTTAGTCTGTTTTTTTATGTCGTTCGATCGAAGTTCAGTTTGTGGGCCTATATTTTAGCTCAAGAATGCGCGTCTCGTCATTGATTTCTCTATCATGCTCAAATCAATTAAAATTTAAGCCTATTGAACCACTGCAGGAGATTGAGATGAGTGGAACAGTTTGGGGGAAACCTTTGCCCTGCAGTGGGACACAATAGGTTGAAATAAAAAAAAACCCACCTAAGTATTTGATTAATATTTTATGAAAAATAACTACTAGATTGAGATCAGCAGTGTTAGCTGTGTATAGAAAATCAGGATGTAACGGACTTTCGATTTGAAACTTGGTGCAAGAAAATGCTCCAAGGACCGAGAAAGTGTGAATGGTATGCTTAGTTATATCGATACATATTTTTTAGATATAGGGTGTCCTATCCTATGTAGCTATAACCTACTATAATACAAATGGACCGTTTTTTAAGTTTATTCTTTTACTTCGCAGTTATTTTATATAATAAAGTTTTATATCTTTTTCATAAAAAAGCAGCCTCCATAGATAATTATTATTACATCTATACCTGATATAGTATAAATATTTATAGGTACTTGTGGGTAGATAAGAGTCGCAAAAGGATAAATTGATCTGGTCTAGATAAGTTCGTTTACCTAGACACGGTTACTAGATTCTAGGGAGGTCACTAGAATTAATGACACTGGTTTTCATAAACGTTTGCACGAGGACAAAATGATTGTAAATTGAAATTCATTAATCAAAAATTACATTTAAGATTAATACTTATATTATGTACAGTCTGCGTCAAATAAATAATGACTATAGTCAAATATTTTGAACACCTTATGTGTTTAAAAATTATGATGATTCGAACTGCGTTTATTTAAAGACGTCACGACGATAAATATAGGTAGACGTTTTTAGAACTGTAGCTCTACCATGTTTTTACTATACTATATTTACTATACTCGCTAGCGTCTGTAGTTAAAAAAATGTATGAAGATTTGTACAGCGCCTCTAGCGGATAGTTGGGTACTAATATTGACGTAACTACTGTAGTAAAGTCAGGCGATTTTACTGTGACAACTCATGGTAGAGGCACTGATGTTATAGTTATTTGCACCGTGAATGTCCGTAAGTGTCATTAAGAGACTGCACCACAATAATTATGTTGCTTAACGTTACACAAACATATATTATACCACAATATGTAGCTTCCGCGTAAACTGCTCCTTTATGTAATAAACAATTACAGTGCGTGTGACCATTTTCTTTATAATGTATATTACAGACGAAGAGAAACCTCCGGTTACTAACCAATGTTTATGTTTCTGTGTTGAATTTTCATTCGTATTAATTAGTCTGTAATATAAAAATACAAAATTCAAAAATCATTTATTGGCATAATGTTTTGTTTACAAGGTTATTGAATCCATAGGCTCCCGAACTAGTGTAAACTGTGTTTCAGGAGCCAGTGCTGCGCTATGTTGATAGGTTTTGGATACACTTTTACTGTGGTGGAATTTGAAAACCTATAGTTTGTTATACCGAATGTACTGTGAATGTGATTTGCCCTATATAAATAAAAGGTACATTGATTTTTAATACATAACTGGTATCCCTTAATGACCTTTGACCTCGACTTTGATTTGCATTTTTTTTAGCTCTTTCTACCGTTGATTCGAAAATGTTTTATTGTGTATTTTTTTTTCTTGTGAGAAGATTAATGAATCATACAATTTGTGTTAAAATGAGTACACAAACGAAAGTGCTAAAAGTGCAAGTGAAAGTGTTTATCTTTAGTTTATAGCTTTCTTCATTTACGATGACATTTGTGGCTGATGGATGACAAATGTATAATGTCTTTATGAATTTGCCACAGCAATTTACCAAAATAACTTTACCTACTCGTATGTATGACCGCAGAAACGCTTCTTACCCTATATTGAGGCATACAATGGTGAAGAGGCATTTTGGGCAACAATTAAAAAAAACTTCCCTCAGGGCCACTTACATACTTACACATCACGTTTGAAAGATTACCTACACAAAAGCTCTTTCCAACGTACTAAGTGGCAACCCAGAGGAGAGAGTTTTTTAGTCATGGCCCACGCTCCATAGAGAGATGTCCAATCTCCTTTTCCTTGGGATACATAAATTGGGACCCCTTCCTTAGTGAATTAAGAATCAAGGACAGGATGAAGCTAATATTGCAGACTGCGAGGGTGATGAACTTGAACCAAGTGCTTGATGGACTGAATCAGACCGTGACTGCTCGGATTGATGAGTATAATACCAACCGAAGCAATCAAGTTCAGTTCAATTCACTCTTTTGTCACCTTGCAAACAAATTATGTGAGCCCTAGTAGTTGACTTATAGAATCAAAAGACGTTTAACAGATTTTTCACAGATAGTTGTTGTACAAAGAAACGTGAGAAAAAGACTGGTAGTATTTTTATATTAGGTCTTGAAGACAAACGATAATAAAATAGCAATTAGCAAGACACGAAGGAACTCTAGCGTTACTTTCATCAGTATCTAATATCTATTTAGCACGCATCGCAAAATATACCATCTATTGTTCTGCTTTTAAAATTCAACATCTTTTTAAATAAATATAAGGAGATACTATAAAAGTAGTCTGACTGATTTACAATTATTTTTTTATAATTAGAGCATCCAATAAAGTAAGAGTAAGTGAAACCTAATCGAATTGAAACTTTGTTGTTGTTTAGAATACCGATTTATAATTCTACAGCTAATAAGTTACAGTTATGTATATGATTTAAGTTTATTGGTTCAAAAGTGGCTCATTTTGTTTTAAAATGAAGAGCCCTCAAAAGCTGTGTAGAGCTTTTTAGATCATTGTACACGACACAAATTATCACCCGTCTTTCAACTTTCTTCTGTCACTTACTTGTGTTCGAAGCTCCTGATGCGATGACAGCCGCAAAAATAAATAAACACACTTTATAATTCGCCATTCTACAATTATTTAAAATTGCATTAAAAAGCTCTATAATTTTTTTAAACTTATTTTTGTTTAGGGCAGACAAACGTGCGGCCCTCTACGCCGCGCGGAGAGCAATGGCGGCTTTGCGGACCCTATGGATGAGGCTTTTACTTAGAAGCGTACGCGCACACCTACTACGGAATGTGCGATGTGTATGTTTAGGCTTTTTATGTGTTAATGTGTTGAATTGACTGACGAAGTACTATCTTTATCCTTAATGCAATATTCAAATATAACCTGTAAGAGTTTAGATGTTACAGTAAAACATCTATCAAAATGGTCTGAAGTTCCTTTCAATTACTGATACTATTATTATTTGATGTTTTGGAATGTTACACAAATAAAATCATTTATCATAGATATCAATCTCTTTATTTTAACTTAAACTTTAAAAAGTAGGATTATAACTGTTACTTATTAAATATTCATTTTTTTCGTTAAACGCTCTTATCCGTAACTTCTAGAAATTAAAGAACTCATCTTCATCATATGGTACTTCTACAGTTTCTGTTTCAATGAGAGACGACAATTTAAATCCATTTTCTTGCATTTGGTCAATTTCAGGTAATTTCTGTACAATTATTTCCTCAGCATTCACCTTGTTTAACTCTAACTGTATCTTCTCCTTTAGCGGACCTTCGATTGCATCCATTATTTGATAGCGGAGTAAATTCGGAAGAACATTAACAACAAACTCGATGACATAGTCCAACGTACCCGCTCCGTTGCATCTCACTTGAATGTTACCTACTTCCAGATCCAAGTCTTTAAACTGTGGGGTCTGTCTTGTATCCATAGGCTGACCCAATACCAGTCTCCCGGTTATGTATTCTACCGAGAACGATGCTGTCCCAGCCCTGGACACAAGCCCACTCACCGCAGATATATCCCACTGCGTTCTTCCTTCTAATTTCTGTGTCCCAATCTCAAAGTCAGCAATCACTGTTTGATTTTCCAACTTTAATGTGATATTGCCTACTCGTTGAAACGAAGAGATGCCAGTGACCCACGTATGCTCTAACGCCACAGTGAATATACTTACAGTTGTATTGTAATCCTTAATCTTATAGGGATCCATTCCCATATTTCTTACCTTCTTTCTCACATCCGAAACGACCATGTCTAAAGGAGAAATGGAGTTAGGAAACTGGATATCACCAGCGACTTTTTCTAGTTGAGAGTTTATCTCAGTTCTGAGTTTTGTGTACGCTTCTTTTAGAATGTACGGTTTGATAGAATCGAAGAGGAAATTTCCGATGGAGTTGATGAATCCTTGGATCATGCCTCCAAAGAAGCCTAAATTCTGGAAGTCAACAGCAATGGTGCTGAAAGAGAGGTCAATTTTGATATCCTGCGCTCGAATCTTGCCGTCTCGCTCTACGCCGAGGCCGGCTTTGGCGTTGATGATCAGGCCTGCCACGTCGACAACGAAGGGGCCCGAAGCTCGGTTCAGCCACGTCGACATCGTGTATTCACCACGAGCTTGCAACATGTCTATTTTCATTGCTGCTTGCACCTGGAAAAAATATTGTATGTTTTATTTTAACAACTTATAAATATATGACACAGTATTTTGGGTATCTATATACAAATGGTCAAACTGCGGGCGCAAACATATTCTGGGAAATATCAAAGACATGTCATGTTTGATACAAACATTGTTTTTCGTGATTAGTGAGTTACCTCATCCTTGTGCTTATTGATTTAGCTGACTAAACTGCACACTAAACAAAAAAATTGGCTGCAAAAAATTCATTCCTATACTCAATTAAAATTTTATAGATTCCCATGTGCCACAAACAATGCGCTGATGACTGCGTATCTCAGAGCTTTAGTAAGTATTTACCTACATTTGTTTACTTTGTTGTAAATAAACATAATCATACAAGACTATTGATTAGTTATGCACACGCTTGATTTCCAGGTACCTTTTTGATTTATTAAATAAATAATTTTGATTTCCAGGTAGTTTTTATATTTTTTATATCAAGAAAACATTAAACTAAACTGGCATTACATATTTCATTGAAAATATCTTGTTTTTCATGCTTTGATTTTTAAATTGATGTTTATCAATATTTGATGACAAAGAAACAATGTTTTGAAACTTAAACTTAAAAATTGTTTCCTTGTCATCTTGGCCTGAGGTTATAAAAAATGCATAGTTTTAGAAATACCTCCATCGCTCCGATTTCAGCGTTCACGTACAAAATGCGAAACTTGCTGATGCCGTACACAGCAGTCTTCTTGAAGTACATCGTGGCGAAGGATAGGGCTTGCTTCATGTCCGGCACCGGGTATGGCTCCGGGATGTCAGCTCCGGGCAGGCCGATTGGGTCTGGTTGTTTGAAGTGCTCTAGAATGGCTAGGATGGTGTCACTCATTTTCTTCTCGCCCTCGGCCAGCTTGGACTCTGTCGTGACTTCTTCGGGAGCATCTGAGAAAGAAGTAGATAATGACAATGAAACAGAAATTTTTGATTTTATTGGATATGTATGTGAGTATTGGTATGTATAATTTATGAAGTATATTAAACTTTATTACTTTTATTTTAAACTTTTATTTTCTTAAATACACAACACTAGCTTGTTATTTCCCTTTCCCTAGCCTCAAAGGTTTGCTGGAAGAAAACCCTTAAAAGGACCTGTAAGTTTACTGTGTACAGTGTAAGAATTTAAGAAAGTTCGATTATAAAGATATTTATTTATGTATAAACAGATCAAATGTAAGACTGCCATATAATATTATTTGCATGTAATAAATCTGAATTGAAGACATTGAAATACGTTGTTATCATCAGAACTTTCTTAAATAATTATTTATTAATTTAATAAATAAATAAACTTTCTTTTCCAATTGTGGCAGGTTTACACATCGGCATGATATCTGCACTATACTAACATCACATGTCATGTTAGTAGCTTGAACATAAAATATTATTGTAGGTTCGGTGACGATACTGTACGGTGTGAATGCGTCTAGTATATGAGATTCATTTCTCATTATATTGTCTAGGTAAGCATTTTATATGCTAGTGTGAAAGTTTTAATACAAATTTCTTTGTAGAAATCTGAGTAGTTGATTGACATTTTGATTATGTATTTTGTCTTTCACGAGTATCAAGTTATCGCAGAACGTCATAGACTACCACACACGTCACTGGCTCAAATTTACTGTAGCTACAAGTTTTCGTTTCACACAAAACACGCTCAGTAATCACATTTATCACATTTGAACACCATTCACTCCTTCAAACGTACTTCTTTATTCTTAAATCTTTAGATTTGAACATTATTTTACTCTTCTTTTTTGTATTCTAACCATTTACTCCTTCAAACGAACTTCTTTCTTCTATTTGAACATCATTTACTCCTTCAATTGAACTTCTTTCTTCTATTTGAACACCATTTACTCCTTCAAATTAACTTCTATATAATTATCTATAGGTTACCTTGAGTAAGAACGCTTGCAAACAAAGTGATGAGAACCAGATACTTCATCCCGCGTTCTATTGACCAACGATCACACACTACTGGATGCCAGTCACTGATATTAAACCGGGGTCACGTCACGGGTCGCACTCTATCAAGCATTTCGTACTAATTTGTTATCGGATATTGGATATTCGTCATTAGTATCAGTGTTTACTTACTTGTTTTATTGTTAGCTAAGAGACAGGACGTTGTTTGTTTTGTTTGTTGCAGTTGATTGGTACTGAATGATGAAAAATAAAATTAAGTAATTACAATAATGATCTTCGATCGTTGTTCATTTTATTACTCATTCATATTAGTGATAAAAAACAAATAAATAAATAATGCTGGACAATCCACACAACATCATTTAACCCCAAGCTAAGCAGAGCTTGTGTTATGGGTACCTACTAGAAGACTGACATATGTAGGTACTTAATACAATACATTACTATAGATTTTTTTTATTATACCTACACATAAAAGGCTGAAATTTGCTAAAAACTACAGTACTCTCTTTTAATGACCTTACTAATAACTTGACTATTAATGCTAAGTATAGTAGTTATTGTTATGACAGGACCTAAATAAGTAAGCTGTGTGAGTGCAAAACGTCACACACACTTAAGTGACTAACTTTTATATGACATGCGCAGAGTGCCCTCTGTGTTATATTCCGCGAACTATTCAATATTTATTGTTATTGATAAAAGCTTCGACAAGCTGTGCAACAAACTTCACATAAAATATTGTAGATGGCGCTTTTTGATGTTATGTAGCATGTAGGAAAAACTATTCCATGCCACATTTTTGGTTGGCACATCATCAAAGATCTACTTTGATAAAATAAATTATATTTATGAGTATGTATCGTAGAAAACGCTATGAGCAATAAGGCCGCTATTTTTTGGATATACGATTCCTGGAATATCCAAAAAACGGCGGCCATTATGTACTTAGAAGGAGTACGATTGAATAATAAAATACTTTGATACCGATCGTTGCGGTTACATATGTTTACCTCATTTTTTTTAACTACACGAGAAACTCTTTACTTTTTCTAAGACTTTTTAATCTTTTTACTTGCATTAAAGGTAAATGCGTAATATTGACCTAAATTAATAATATGATTAATAATATTTAATTAATAATTCTAAGTGGTGCAGGACACATGAAGGATTTCATAGGAAATATACATATTTATTTTGCAATCAATCATTGAGATAATAATCGATGCATTGAGATTTCGATCAGAAATATGGTTTTCCTTAGAACAAGGATAGTATAGTATGTTGCATTTGCATGGTTTAGTTAAGTAGGTATACATTTGTGGTTTCACTGTAAATCATATGAAATAAAATGAAAAATGAAATGAAAAATGAAAATGAAATGTCTTTATTTGCCATATAAGAAATAATAGTCGAATTGAAAACTGGCTCCTTTTTTGAAGTCGGTTAATACAATAAAAAATGTGGTAGGTAAGTTTAGTTATTACGTACAATAGACTCTTTTTTTTTTTTTTACCAAAAATAACAAAACTGACTTCATTCGTCATCGATAAGTAATACTCATTGAAGATTGCTCAAAAAGTATTTACTAGTCTGATCGAAATGAGTTTAATATAAGTATCTATCAAACAAAAATAATAATAATCAAAATCGGTTCACAATTGGTAGAGTAATCACGTAACATACATTCATACTTCTTTAAAGTCTCTTTAAAAATTGCTATTTTGTATTAAAAACTAGTGATTTTTGTATGAATATTTTTATTAAATTGAGATGTTTCAAGGCCGCAAGGCGTTCATTAAAATTTCCGGT
Organism: Ecliptopera silaceata; assembly: GCA_932527185.1. Lineage (NCBI taxonomy): Eukaryota > Metazoa > Arthropoda > Insecta > Lepidoptera > Geometridae > Ecliptopera > Ecliptopera silaceata. The sequence goes on along the minus strand of OW052193.1, from coordinate 3,375,271 downwards.
AAAATATTTGGGTTTTAATAATAGGAATTCTAAATTATGGCTTTTGATTTAGTACTTAAAGCGTGTTTAATAAATGTTACATATACCTATATTTTGATAAAAAAAAAACGTGGCACTCGGGGACTGCCGCGTTAAAGCTATTGCATTGCATTGTTTGCTGGATTACGCATGCGAAGTGTTAGGTCATTTCGTTACGGAATTTCTGGATTCGGTCTCCACGCTCAAGGCCCCCGATAGAAGCTATGCAATAGCTTAAAAAATATATGTACACGTTGAATCTCTGTTTTTATCGTCGGTTAAAATCATGGATTCTTTCTAATAAATCCTATAAAAACTTTATGTACTTACGTATAGCAATGAAAAAACAGTGTAGTGACGCACATCCTTACTGGCAGTTTGTGAGTGAACATGAAAAACAAAGTATAAAAACACAACGGTAGTGGTAGTTTTTCTAACCACAACAACTGTATGTAAGTACCTAATTAGGTATCTGCATTTATTTTCCGTTCTTACTACTTCTTACCAAACGTTTTCTGTATCAACTTGTACTAGGATGCAGAACTTGTTTTTACTGAGAGATCTTTATTCTATAAACAAAACCTAAATAAAAACTACGTTTTGTCTATGTAGTATCATCATCATTATCATTCACAGCCTGGCTTGACTGTCCTGCTGAGACCTATCTGTGTTCTTGCCATGTCTCGCGTTTTTGTCTATCTACGGCAATGGCACTGATAATACTTATCTGTCCACCGTCCTAGACGCCCCACACTAGATATTGTATTATTATTTTAAGCACTGTGACAAAGTTAAATAAACTTTTTGATGAAACAGTGGAAGCCAACTCGACGCTGCTAAGCTCAAAGTTTATATTCGTGTCAAGTACGGTGTTTTATAACTAATTTTAAAAATAAAACGCGCTTTAAATTTCCGTATTCGCCATAAATGTTAGTTGCGAATTTGCGTTTCAGTATTTTCGTGAAATCTTTTTTATCACTACTTATAATACATATCAAGAATTATTTTTAGCCAATGTAATTGTAACTAACCAATTTATTTTTTGCTGTTCGTAGATCAGATAAGTAGGTATTATTTTTGTGTTGGAGCATATGTCAGCCAGTGAGCTGTGCACTAGGTATCTTATATAAACCATGTTTTTAAGATGTTGCATAGTTTCTATCGCGGGCAATTGAGCGTGGAGACTGAATCCAGAAATTCCGTGACGAAAATAACCTAACACTACGCATGCGATTACGCATGCGTAGTGTTAGGTTATTTTCGCAAAAATACTATGCCATAGATTTACCGCGGCAGTCCCCGAGTGCCACACATCTTTTTTTTATGAAAATCGTTGGATTGTTTTTTAGTTCGTGTGAAGGCCAATGAGGGCTCATCTTACAACCAATGTACGTGCTTCATTTATTAAGTTTATGGAAATAAACGGTAGGTTGAAATAATAAAAATACATTGAGATATTTATGAAGTATCTAGACTTGAGAACTAAATCATTCAAAAAATAATAAATTGAAATGGAGTCTTTTCTTTTACTTTAAATATAAATAAAAGCCTATCTCAGTTTATTTTAGTTTAATCTTTTAGTTAAAAAAGGGTTTCTTAAAACTGAACTTAAAAATTGAATATTTCTGATTAGTTATTAGATTTGTTTTAAACATTTTAAGCCATACTTATTTTAATAATATGCATTGTTTCTTTTCGTTAATTTTATTACATTTTGTTCTTGCGAGTTCCTTCCTTATCATGATTTCTTAAAATGAATATTCTGCACAACTTTTAATTAGAGTTTCCAAAAAACTACTACCGCTTCATGACTGACGTCACAAGAATCAAAATATAAATAACACCGTAATTTTTTTGGCAACCATATTAAATTGTCTTCATTTTGACATTGAGACTGGTAAAAACTGCTAGATTTTAAAAACATATCGAAAAATTATAAAAATTGGTTTGAATAAAATCTCGAGACAGCTTAGAAGATATTTTTGATTGAAAATACGTTCATAACGGCCGTGACGCTCGACGGTGATTCGACTTTGGTCGACCTCTGTTTTCAATTATTATATTCAGCGTATTCACGCCTCTTTGCTCTAAAAAACCTAGGCTTCAGCATGACTCGATCATATATTTTGTCAAACACTGACTCAAAAACTCATACTAGGATATAAAAATGTATTTATCTATATTCCGTAAAATCACACTGACAATTTTTTTTAAATTATTACAACAAAAAAATCAAGAACAGTAAATTATTTAAGCCTAAATACTACGTCGCAAAATATTTTGCAATAAAAATAGATAAATTGTCATGGGATTTCCATGTAGCATAGCTAAAAACTTCGTAGAAAATTTCGTATACCTACTAAGTTGAGAGTGTTTAGTTATAGAATACAATACATTTTTATAAATAGCTGCAATTTATAAACATGATGGGTAATTCTCGCAAAAAACCGATTGCTTATTATGTTCATGGACTATGAACAAATGTTTTTATTATGGACTAAAAAATTCGACAAGAAAGTATATATGTAGAAGGAGGCGTGGTTTTGGTAATTTATACTTCGTACTATTCGCATACTGTACTGGTTTTTTTGCTAGTTTGATACCATTAGTTAACCCCTAGTTGTATTTGAATCGTCAAAAAAGTTCACTCAGTTGTACCTTGTAGCACAAGATAATCTATTTCAAAGTGTTGCATTGCAACCAGTTCAAAAAATAGTTTTCTTTATAAACGGGATTTTTACCATGATTTGTAAGCATCTCTGCCTAGAGCTACTATCAACTGAGCTGTGACGCCTGTTAAACTTAAAAATAAACATGTAGATAGTTAACAATAACTAGACTATAATACACAATGGGCAGCCTTATCGCTTAGCAACGATCTCTACCAGACAACCTAATAAAAACTAAAACTAAAAGAGATAAACTTAGGTGTTTTTGTGTTTGAATTAAGGAGGGATGGACAATAAATTCTAGCTCAGCTGACAAAATGATATGTCAAATATATATATAATAAATAAATAATAATAAATAATAAAAGAACTTTATTAAAAACACAAAAAGTAATTTTTAAAAGGCGGTCTTATCGCTTGGCGCGATCTCTAACAGACTACCGTTACTAATACTAAAGTTAAAAACTAAAACAATGATCTTAAACTAATGGCACAGCTTTTATAAAAATAGTTATAATAATGATTGAGAAATTTGAATACTCATTATAACTATAACAAAGCATGATAGAGCACATCTATTGTTACATTGTGTGTGACGTCATCCATTTAATTAACAAAAAACTAGTCTTGTTTTATTCCTTTTGATTTGCACCAGTTAGTTAGTGGTGTGGTTAATCTCATCATACAATACTAGCATGGTTCATCCACCATGGAGTAGTGCGCGCCTAAGGCAGCTTTGATATGAATAATAAATATTCTTGGATATTCCACACATCACACTCTAGCCCCAAACTAAGCAAAGCTTGTATTATGGGAACTAGATTGGTGATAGAATACTTATATAATTACATACATTTTTTTTTGAAATATCTACTATATACATTGGATACATTGTAACTGGGTACACAGAAAACGAAACGAAAACAGGCAAAAACACTACTTAATTATCTATTATTTTGTGTAAATTTCTTGAATCTCTTTAGTTATGGCGGAACAAAATTCGCCTCTAATTAAGTAGTAAGTTAATCATAGATCATATTAACCAAATTCAAATTACTGCTAAAAACACAAGACAAAAGAATTCCTAGTTTTTGTTGGTGCGTTTTGAGTCTTTTTAGCCTTCTTGATCTTCGTTGTAAGCCTTTGACCGTAGTATATAATATCTCAAGCCAGTGTTACTGCGATAGTGACCAGCGAATCGTTGTCGTGCTAAGTTAATTCAATACATAACTAACAAAGGAAAATGTGGTCATTCAATAAAATTTTCGCTACAGCTGCTGTACTGTGCTGCTTGTTTGAAGGCGGGCTATTAAAACAAATACGTAAGTCATGGTGTTTCTATGGTGTTTCAAATGAAGTAAATTTCCTAAAGTCTACAGTTAGACCTAAACTTCATATTATTAATGAACGAGTTTTGGTCATTTTAACCATGTCGTCTGTTTGTCGTAAATGATTGAAAAGTAGTTGATGTCTTTTATCCTTTGATACAAGTACTTACCTAAATGTTTGAATAATTATACATTATTTCGGCACTATTCGGCAAATTGTGTACCATGAACAATGAATATATCTTGATAATAAATACTTTTAGTAATTTTAACATAAAATAATTCTTAAAATAATATTTTTATATGTTCTAACATTAAGTTTTCTGATAACTGAAACAAAGTATTCTATTCTATAAAATGACCTCTTGCCATTTGTTTGGCCACCAAATGCGCATATAGCTTTAAATAACTTCCGCGTCTACCTAGCAACGTCTTAGTAATGTTATATGTATGCAATTAAAATAAAACTGCAGTTTAGTTTAATAATTTGCAAATCTAAAAGCTGGTTTTGGAATTCAATATTATATTTTTTGCATTCAATATTCTTTAAATACTTTGTATGAAAATTGAATCTTAACTAAAAATTACTTTGAATACTTTAAGTGATAAAAACTTATCAATATTCGTATTGGTAATAATTGGTACCTGTAAAGTGAAAATAATTAGGTTGGTTCCTTGCATAATTTAAAATCCCTTCGTACAATAGTTATCAAACATATTTGTGCATGTGTCATCTTGCTGATTACATGCACAATACGATAATTTGCGGCTAGCCGGTAATCGTTGGCTGGAAACGAACTATTATGCTAATGACGAAGGTACAACTTAGGGTCAATACACACTACATTTTACATAAGACATTGGAGCTTAGATACAGAGACGAAATAAAGCGTGGATTTATACTTACGTTTCTTAAAATATAATCTATATAAAGGTTATATTAAGTTTCCGATGTGACAAAAGCTAGTGAAAGTATACACTAATTAAAATTAAAATTGTGGGAAGTAATATCTGACGTCAGACCGTAGTAATCCCTCTACTAATATTCCCCTACTAATCTCACACTCTCACTCACACCCCCTCCAAACCCCGACACCCCAAACTTATAACACCCCGTCGTTTTTTGCGTGGTGGATCAAAATACAACGTTTACAAGCATGTTTCGTGAGTACAATCGCGTCAGCGCTGTGGAAAGATTTGAATGAATGAATGAAAATTCTTTATTGTACACCTTAAATACTAAATGAAAACAACAGATTACAAAACTAAATAAACTAAATGTACAATGGGCGGCCTTATCGCTAAGTAAGCGATTTCTTCCAAACAACCTTTGGATGGAGAAGAATCTAAGGTATGGAGGATCGGCTGGGGTGCAATAAAGAAAATATCATAAAAATAATAAGAAATCTACTACCTACCTACTGAATATACATATACTTACATATTAAAAGATACATATACTACACATAATATTATCATAAGAATATACATAATATATACAAATATATACGATACAATGATTTGTCAAAGTATACTAATTTATTCACAAACAAACTTACGACTATACAGTATTTACAAAATGTACATTTACATATAAAATACATAAGAAACAGCTGAGCTATCTACAGACCGTTGCAAACGATCTATAGATAGTTCAACTGATCCAAATCAGTACCAATCGGAAGCGTACCCAAGACACTGGCTGCATTGCCGCGCTGAATAGCAATGCTGATACGTTGGGCCAGATACTCACCAGCCCTCGGGTCACGCGTCGCTTCGACTAGACGCCCAGAAATAATTTTGAAAACGCGGTGGGCCTCGGTACCCCACGGACCTAGAGTCTCGACCCCAAGAGGAGCAAATATGTACGCCCTGTCGAGACCTGCATATTTGCGTCTCTTGAGATCCTCGGCCGAATCCGCCGCCGCACCAGCCCGAACGGAAGTCTGTGACAGATGAGAAGGAGCAAGGGTATCGACACAAGTTGCGTCCCACACCAAAGGCCTTCCCGCCTCCCACGGAACAAGCGTCATACCGTCAGGCCGTTTGCCATCGTCACGCATCAGACCATTCGGCTCTAGAATGGCTGGCACGTTCACGCTGGTAAAAGCCCGCCGGATGATGTCGTTGAGGCTAGCATGACGGGATATCCGACCGGCGGCTCTAGTGCACGATAATCCGTGGTGACCAAGCTGTTCGACAGCAGTACCGCACTGGCACAGATGAGGTGCGCAGCACCGCGCGCCCAACCGTAGACTTGCTGCAATACGGAACGTGACAGGATCCATTAGGGTACCAATATGATATGAAGGAAGTGCTTGCAGCCAAAATCCTGACTCCCTTTTAGAGACGGCAAGAAGACGGGCACGATCTGCGGAGCTAGAACACGTTTGTAACAGACAGTTCCGTGATAACTCGCACAGAGGCCCGTCCCATTGCCGTTGAGACGAAAGAGAGGTAGGGGGAGCAGAATCAGGGCAAGCACTATGCCAAGCATTTCGAGCTTCGTCTAGATATGAAATTTTGAGATCGAAACTAGTAGGAGCCAAAAGAGACGGATTTAGAATTTTTTCTACCAACGAATGAGTGCTATAGACGGAAGACAGGAAAGCTGGTAAGGCGACACTAGAAATTTTGCGAATACCTAAACCTCCTAATTTGATCGGTAGAGAGGCCTGCAGCCATGCCCTGTCATCCAAATAAATATTCAAAACTGATGATAATGTATTCTTTATTATGTTGTCCAAGCCTTCCACCAGCTCGCTGTGTTTCCACAGTTGACAACATCGTAAAGAGTATGTAAATTTAGGTACAAAAAGACAAAATCTAATAATTGTAAAAGCCATATGACTATTAATTTTGAGTAATCTATCCGAAGTTTTATTAAAATTTTGAATTTTCTCTGCAATGAAAACCGGAAGAGACTCATCAAATATAGGTGAACCAAGGAGGCGGAGTGAACATCTATCTACTACTGTAATGTTTGATGCCAAAATGTTGAATTTGTTAATTATAGAATTTTTATCCAAACAAGTATCGGAAACAAAAAGTTCGCATTTAGCAAAATTTAATTCTAAACCTATTTTTTGAAATTCATCAATGATAAGTTTTAGATCGCCAAAAACTGTGTCCACATCCCACCTAAAGTTCCGTCATCCAAATACCAAACATTGAGCTTAGATTGGAGACGTTGAATAATTGGATGGATGGCGAGGCTAAAAATGGCTGGGCCTAGGGGGTCACCTTGCTGACAGCCAACAGCAGACGAAATAACATTGTTCCGGTAAATTAATTTAGAGGGTGAGGCATAGCATTGCCAAAGAAAGGGGTAAATTTCGGGAATTTTTTCTTTAATTTGATCAAGCAAGGCACCCCTGTCTACCGAATTAAATGCATTTTTGATATCTACTTTCAAAACAACCTCCCCGTAATTTTGATCCAAAAATGTTCGAAGGGAATGTACCGCAGCCTCACAACCGCCTCGCGAGCCAAAGCCCAACTGAACGGGTCGGAAATACTCGCCTAGGTAATCGGCTTCTTTCCGACAGCAGACTTTAGCCGCGAGGCGGCGGTACGTGGTGCCCACAGCTATGGGTCTTATACCACCATCCTTCTTTTTGAGCGCGCAAAGATTCGCACCGTACAGAAGCTCAGTGATCTCGCTATTGACCCGACCTGACAACATCAGGTTGATCAGAGACGTCATGTCTTCCAGAAGGACTTCGCCGGCATGACCAGACCCACCCGAAAGCAGGTCCTTTAGATGCTGTGGGGTCACAGCATCCAGCCCGCCGGCAGAGCCACTCTGGAAGGACATGACAGCCCCAAGCACATCCTGGCTGGTCGTGTCCACGGCGACGTCACTCTCCTGCGGTGGATCGGGGAGGTGCAGGTTTGAACCTGCTTGCGGATGCTTACTCTCAAGAGAAATGAGAGTTTCACTGGAATTTGGTGCTATCGTGTCGCTAGAAAATAAAATACGGGAGGCACCCTTGATATCACCATCGCTGAGTTTACTCTCCACAAGTTTGTAGATAGTAGACTCAGCCATGGGTTTATGTGATTTTGAATTTATTTGTGAAAACTGATCTGTATCCAAACTAGAGTACTCTCCACGCGCACTGTACCTAACACAATTTTGTTTAATCCGAACCGTCAATGATAATTTGTTGCCTAAATCATGCTGTACATGAAGTACTCTGTAAGGAAAAATTAGCAAATGTTCCCAGGCTTGCTTCGTATTTTTTGATACAGCGTTCCGAATAGCCTGTGATAGGGCGGTAGCGACAGAGATGCGGGCACCTCGAGGAATACGTTTCAAAACAGGGGTTGTATTTTTGCACTGACTTATCACTTTCCAAAATGGTATAATTGGCGATGAATTTGAATTTTGTACCGAAACATCTACCGCTCCTGCCTCCGGAGCAGTCAGCGGGATAACAGGGTCACTATGCATTCTTTTTTGATGAATTTTGAGGCCTCTCTGTCCCTTGAAGAAGCGGGCCTGGGGACACTGTGTGCACTCTACAAGAGGCACAGACACGATAGAATGGATCCCAGTGACATTCCTAATTGCAATCGACTGTTGTGCGCATTGTGCCATCACAATTTATTCTTATGTAATGTAAATAATAATAAGCTAACACGATGACAGGCCGGCGCAGCCGTGAGCGGCACCACGGCAACCGCGCTCCTGCCTGTTGACACAAAATAACAACAGCTTAGCTACTGTCAAAAACTACGAAAACAAACTACAAAGAGAGAAACCACCTTTTCAATTTCTGGCGCGCTCAGACCGCCCTCGGTCTGGAAAACAATACCTGAAGCGCCCCTCGAGGTGGTCTCCCGGCCCCTAGGCACCACACGTCCCCAAAGGCTCCCAAAAATAATTTCTGAAAAAATACAAACAAATGTTAGTTCGCTCAGTGACAGTTTTTTTTTTTTTTTTTACGATACATACATACCTACTTATATATGACGAATGATATATATGACAAATGACACAAAATCAAGATTTGGTCAAATATCAGTGTGTATCAGCTTAACTTCTTGGTAGTAGGGTTTTCCCGTGACTCGGTTTGCGTTGTTTTGTCGTGTCTTTGATGGATTATAATCAATCTATAATCACGCAGTCTAGGTACTCTCTACTGGCAACTGGTTATGTTTATTACAAGCGCAAGTTGGCTCTTGGTTTTATATTTATGAAAATAACCTTCATTTTTATTGTTTGTAGGGTAAGTATCTATTTGTAATTCGATTAGTTTCAATTATTAATTATGTCAATATTTACTTCTACTACTGTTATGATGTCATTATAATTTATTTTATTTTGTGATCTTACGTTATCGTTATCGGTTCTGACGGAAAACTGTTTTTTTTAATATACATTTAGCTTTCTTAGCATAGACACTGTAACATTATTTATTTTATGTTTTAAATAAAAAACATAAGTAAAAATAGTACATAATTGAAGGACTGTTGTTACAACTATAATCTGGGCCTTTGCATCTTACCAGACGTAACATATACAAATTGTAGAGTAAGACTAGGTATTTGAATATAATAGACAACAATTCAGATATCCTATGTTATTAGCTAAATTAAATTATCCACCTCATCCTTACCTAACTTTGGTGTTTGTTGTACTAACAGCTACGAATTTAACGAACAGTGAACCTTACTCGATGTGATTTTAAGTTGCTTAACTTTTTTTCCCGTAGCTCTACATATTTTTCTCTACAACCGAATATGTTGAACAATCATTTTTTAGTATCGTACTTATTATTTGAGCAAAAAATATTAAACTCTTTTGCATAAGCATCGTTTGGAATTAAATTGTGATGTGTGAAATGTTCATCAATATTTATGATTATAATTTATTATAATAGCATCTCACATCTCAAAGCTTGCATTTGTCGAATCTAAGGCGCACATTACACCATGCTAGATGCAGTTCGCTAGGCGAGAGATAACTATTTTAGTGTGGTGAATAGGCCACTAAACTAGCAAGCTGATTCATCTATCCTACTTTTTTGTGCCACCTGCAATGTACTGCATTTAGCAAGGTGTAACAGCGCCTATTAAAATTTGACAAACACTAACGTGCCTAAGTCCACGCTTCGTTTCGTTTTCGTATCTCAATCTCAGCCAGAAAGCCATCTAAAGATGAAAAACATGTTGAACAATCCAAAGATTTAGTCATTCATATACCCTGCCGTAACTCAGTTAAATCTACCACGGAGGGTATGGTTTTGTAACTGAATTTTAATAGTTTATTATTTTTGTTTCTCACACCATGTAACTTAGTAGATACTTAATAGGTTACAAAGAGTTTATGTTACATATTTTTCTGGAAATAAATTTATCTTTATCTAGATTTAGAGCCATTTCATTGCAATATTATAATTTATATATTTTCCTATAATTTCAGCGGATTACATAAGTGTCTGCAAGCGAGATCCGAATACGATCAATGAGTGTGCACTACATTCAATAGAGACTCTGCGTCCGAAACTTATTGATGGAATTCCTGAACTGGATGTGCCTGGCATTGACCCTTTTTTCATGAAAGAGGTATATTAGAAAGCAAATTATTTATTATTATTTTTCTTTGTCGTTATGAGCTCAAAAACAAGTTAATTATTTTAAATAATAATAACTATAATGCTTGTAAATTAAAATACACAAAGCGCCTCGTTCGTCAATAATAGCAACCATACTGCGACCTTATAATAGCTGTTTGTAAATTTTATCTGCGTAGACTAAGTTCGATCTTAGACTTGAATTCGCTGGACTACTACCATTTTGTAAAAAAAGCTGGAGTTTATGGAAAATTGTAACACATAACCTATATTTTTGGTGAAGAATACACTAGTTTATAGTCGTACATCATGCACCGTTTACTCATTTTATCAATCAAAATTTCAAATCATAATTTTGAACGCTGTTGTTTCTATCGGACGAGTTTGAAATATTGAGTCCTGACTAAATATTAGTTGATTAAGGTTTTGAAAATACACTGATTAAAACATTTCCCTATACGTATGTTCATTATATTACAGCTTATTCCAATATCCGGCAACGCAAGTCCCGTCCAAGCGACTGGTAAAGATATCAAAGTCACCGGTGCTGGGAATTTCACTATCAAAAGCTTATCGTAAGTCTTAAATTTAATATTTTTAGTAAATACCTAGCTTGTGGGTGAATAGAGTGTACATTTCAATAGAATACTGATAAGTGAATCAATTTTATGGATTATTTTTTTATTTTATGCAACCAGTATATAATACGCTCCCGATTGGTACTGATTTGGATCAGATGAGCTATCTATAGATCGTTTCCAACGGTCTGTAGATCAACTGTTTCTTATGTATTTTATATATAACTATGTATATTTGGTAAATACTGTAATAGTCGTAAGTTTATTTTAAACAGGTTTATTGTTTTGTGAATCAAACGAAATACTAAATTGGAAAATTTTCAGCGTGGATTTGGATACTTTCACAATTCGAGGACATGTACGTTTCCCTAAACTGCACTTCGAAGGCAGATATAAACTGGACACCCAGCTCTTGGTTCCCATCAAGGGAGAAGGCAAAATGACTGCTGATGCTGGTGAGTTTCACTGGATGCCAATTATATTATACATTGCGCATAAAATATATTACAGTAAGTTTGGATATAATTCAGTTCCTTTAAAATTGATAGGTGATACCTATGCTGGTTTTGGCAGGCGCTATAATAAGTTTTGTTTTGTGAAGTTCCAGCCTATTTGAAGAACAAAATTCAACAACGAAATAAACAACAATTATCGAAAATAAAATCTAGAGGTAACGAAAAAAAATTAAGAAAATAAGACCGGATGAGTCGATGACATTATAAAGGTTACAAGAGTCGATGGATTTTACTTTTCTTTATTTTCCGTGATTTTAACCTGATTTTCGTTGAGTTTACATCATTAGATTTCATTCAAGGATTTCATTCAATTAATAGCAACTTATGTTAAAAAACCAAGACTATATTTAGATCAAACAAATGCTACAAAAAACTGATTCTTAAAAACCAAGACGGAGGTAGAAAAACTGGTTAAAAAGACTATTTTTGTAATTTCCAGTGAAATGCGATGCAGAACTAGTGCTGCACACGCAGGTCAACGAGAAGGACGGCGCCGAGTACCTCGAGTTCAGCAAACTAGACATGAACATCAACATCAAGGACTACAGGATCCATCTCGATGGTCTCTTCAATGGAGACAAAGTTTTAGGTAAAGCGATGTTGAACCTCCCTATCTTATAAAAAGTTAGCGTTGAAATACTCATTACGTATTGTAATCAAGACATCATAATTAACATCTTCTTCTTCTTCTTATCGTGTCGATGATACAACTGTATTTTGTTGTAGCATCGTGTTGGAAAGATTAGCCAGACTAGACACTGCTTTGCCGTGCCTACCTATTACCGGTGTGCGCCACGAGGAGGCTCTTTCCATGCACCATAATAAATAACATAATTAACATCGTTATCAACTGTAAAATATATCCTGCAGTTATTCGAGTGGAATTAAGAGTGGGTCGATAGCGTATTGGTTTTTAATATTGTGTATTCCAATCTCTTCGACCATATTTCTTGGTTATTCGTCATACAACCAATATCAGATCATGTATCTACCATGAGTTGTCACAGTAAAATCGCCTGACTTTACTACAGTTGTTACGTCAATATTAGTATTACGAATTTTAGTACCCAACTATCCGCTAGAGGCGCTGTACAAATTTTAATACATTTTTTAACTACAGACGCTAGCGAGTGTAGTAAATATAGTATAGTAAAAACTCATGGTAGAGCTACAGACCTAAATGCAACTGTAAGAGTCCCCGCAGACTGCAGACTTTTTATCGGCCGATAGTTTGGTCGGCTTCTTAATGAGTATGAAGATGTATGCAGATGCGCACATTACAGTGATTCAGTCTTCATACTGGTTAAGAAGCCGACCAAACTATCGGCCGATAAAAAGTCTGCAGTCTGCGGGAACTCTTACTCGTAGTTTGACAACTAACCAAAAATCAAAAATAAGTTTCCGTTGATATTTACTATGTATGTTTTGTGTACATTATGGTTACAGCTTGTACATTTAAACATTTGTTTATATTTCAGGCGAAGCCGCTAATCAAGCTATAAACCAGAACAGAGGCGAATTCCTCAAGGCAGCAAAACCTTACGCCGAGAACACTGTCTCCAAACTACTTTTGGACTTTGCCAACAGAATCGTCAAGGATCTTACCCTAGATCAGTTGCTGCCCAAACCCTAGTTTTATTATCTGGTCTAAAAATTTCCACTTTAACAAAAAACAGACTTTGTACAGGTTTGTTCTATAAACACGACAAATCTCCACGATATATTACAATACTCTCTCCTTGTAAAAAAACATCTGTTATACAAAATATCTTACTTTCTAAGATCATTAATTAAAGATGTATGTGATTTGTAACAAAATAATGTTACCAGATTTTTCTTTTAGTACTTAATTTTATTCAAACAAACTGTGATGTTATCATAAAATATTTGGTCCTTAATTATTAGATCTAATAAATGTTTTTTTATCACTGAGATCCACTGTCGATTTATTTTATTTATGATAATTTATTTTATCAACATTGCGATATCTGTCTCTAGAATTACAATAAGTTACATTAATGGTTGTCCGGAAGAAATCGCTTTGTGCGACAAGACCGCCTATTGTAACGCTAATTTTACCTTGAATGCTCAGTTTTTGTGATTTAATTTATATGCCCTCAAAAAAGAATTTATTTATTGACGTCTATATTCTGAAAGAGTGAATGAGAGAAGGAAAGGGCTTGCAAGGCCTACCGTTCTCACCAAATTACTAGACTAGTCCTTTAGTCATTGTACGAAAGGTCAAAAGTATTGTTCAGGGTGTACCTTAAAGGGGAGAAAGCAGACAATGAGATTTAACTTTTTGTTAAATAACAATATAAATTAAGATTTTTTTAAGCGACCATTAATCATGATAAGTTAGTGAATAAATTACAATAAACCTTTTAGATCTCATCGTTTAATTTTAGAGTCAAAATATAAAAGACTAGCTGACCCGTGCCCACCTCGTTGGGCATAATTCGACCGTTTTTTACTCCGATTCACTTTGCAAAACAGACTACCACGTACAAGCCTTTTTATTTTTTGGTTTTTTATATAACCTATGACACTCGGCAATAATGTGGCTTTATATTGGTGAAAGAATTTTTAAAATCGGTTCAGTAGATCCCGAGATTACTCCTTACAATTTAACATACAAACACACAAACATTACTTCTTTATAATATTACTAGCTGACCCGTGCCCACTTCGTTGGGCATAATTCGACCGTTTTTTCTCCGATTCACTTTGCAAACGGGCTACCACGTAAAAGCCTTTTTATTTTTCGGTTTTTTATATAGCCTATGACACTCAGCAATAATGTGGCTTTCTATTGGTGAAAGAATTTTTAAAATCGGTTCAGTAAATCCCGAGATTACCCCTTACAATTTAACAAATATACAAACACACCAACTTTACCTCTTTATAATATTATTACTAGCTGACCCGTGCCCACTTCGTTGGGCATAATTTTTTTTAAATATAAAAGTTAGTTATATGCTGTCGTAATTTTTTTTTTAAATTATTTTTAATTAGCTGAGGTATGGGCGAAAGTGCTGCGGTAGCCGGATATCTGTAATAGTTAGACATATGCTGTCGCTGACTTTTTTGTGGATGATGATGTGTTCTACTAAATTGTAGTACATGATTTCTTTCTAACATCAATAGTTTTCGCAGGGCACGCGAAGTAAGGAATTTCTTTGGTATTTCTTTTACACCTTGGGTTACATAATTGAAGTTTTAGTAAGGATCCCAATTTTTTTTGAAAATATAATATAGCCTATGACACTCAGCAATAATGTGGCTTTCTATTGGTGAAAGAATTTTCAAGATTGGCTCAGTAGATCCCGAGATTACCCCTTACAATTGAACAAATATACAAACATACAAACTTTACCTCTTTATAATATTATATAGTATATAGTATATAGTATATATAGTATATAGTATAGATTAATATTAGTAGGTAAAGATGAAATGAAATGATATTTATTTTGGTTCAATTACATTGGTCTTAATTATTATAATATATTCGTCATATCTCTAGTCAACCCTTAGGCTTACAAACGTCATGCATAATGATAATATTGAATTGATAGAATTGCATATACAATAAAAATGTCAGTAGATAGGTATTTCAAATTCATAATGTCAACTAAAATAATAATAAAGATAAACTTAATGTTCCTATAAATAAAACAGTACCTAGTGATCTTCAGTTTCTTATCTCGTTCCATATAAAATGCATCTCAGTTAGTTCACCGCCCACAATTTTCCACGAAGATCCGCTGTTTCCTTTTTGAAAAATAACAACAGCGGCTTTACCCACTTCAATGGGGTTTTGCCATTTCTGGGTTTTAACAAATTCGTTGAAATCGTCTACATGCTCTTCCCAACACAATTGTTTATCCGTCAGCGCTGAATGCGTAAAACCTGGAAAAATTACCAGTAACCGGACTCCAGTTTTTTCGTAATTCTTTTCATGGCCCAAACTTCTCGTAAAGCCCTGAACAGCAAACTTGGATGCCTTATAAAATACCAAATAAGGATCAATGGTGAAGGAGTAGATCGAGCCTATGTTGATAATTGTACCTCCGCTGCCACCTTTGTCTTTTCTCATCTGCTCCCAGAACTTCATCGTCCACTCCATCAAGGCTATCGCATTCAGCTCCATCGTCTTCCTGGCAGAGCTCTCGTTCGCTGTACCTGCGTTGTTAACAAGCACGTCTACTCGTTTGTAAGAGTCAAAAATCTTTTTTGTAACTTCCTCCAAGTCTTTTGTGACATCGCACTTGATGAACTCAGCTTTTCCTGCTCCGTATTTGGTGTTGAGATTTTTTGCCGCAGCAACTCCTGTTGCTTCGTCAGTGTCCAAAATAATGACAGTTTTTGCTTGCTGTTCTAAAAACTGTGACGCTATCTCGTAACCTATTCCTTGAGCTCCTCCAGTTATAATAGCCACTTTATTTTGTAAACTTTCCATAGTGTTATTGCAACGCTAGCCGGATGAGTACTAAACACCTACGTATTGTATCATAAAAATTATATAAATTTACTTATCTGTTATTTGTTTTGCTTAGTAATAAAAAGGTAAATCGTTAATCGGTAAGAAATGCGATGTAACTAAATAAAAAAATGACGAAATAAACAACAATTATTGAAATTAATTAAATCAAGAAAAAAGGACAGTATGCATCGATGACCATATTTTGTTATTCGACCAAATAACCTATAAAACTCAGCAATAAATGTGCCTTTCTATTGGTGAACGAATTTTTAAAATCGGTTCAGTAGATCCTGAGATTACCCCTTACAATTTAACAAATATTAACACACAAACTTTACTTCTTTATAATTTTATTATAATAATATAGTTTATATAGTTATAGTATTTTCACCCGTTCTATTATATCAACAATGCGATATTTGTTTCTAGAATTAGAATAACTTAAAATAATGATTGTCTGGAAGAAATCGCTTTGTGCGACCGCCTATTGTAGGGCTTATTTAACCTTAAATGCTCATTGTTTGTAATTTAATTTATTAGCCCTCAATAAAGAATTTATTTAGGTCTATATTGCAATTTTACTCTGAAAGAGTGAATTAGTGATGGAAAGGGCTTGCAAGGTCTACTTTTCTAATTACTAGTTAGCTCTTTAGTCTTTGTACGAAAGGTCAAAAGTATGTGGTTTCCAGGGTGTAAAAGGGGAGAAAGTAGGCAGTGAGATTTAACTTTTTTAAATCTCACTGGCTACAATTTTTTAAGCAGCCCCTTGTCAAGATAATTTAGTGAATAAATAACAATCAACCTTTAAGTTCACATCGTTTAATTTTAAGGTCAAAATATAAAAGATAAATTTAAAGTTCCTATAAATAAAACAGTACCTAGTGATCTTCAGTTTCTTATCTCGTTCCATATAAAATGCATCTCAGTTAGTTCACCGCCCACAATTTTCCACGAAGATCCGCTGTTTCCTTTTTGAAAAATAACAACAGCGGCTTTACCCACTTCAATGGGGTTTTGCCATTTCTGGGTTTTAACAAATTCGTTGAAATCGTCTACATGCTCTTCCCAACACAATTGTTTATCCGTCAGCGCTGAATGCGTAAAACCTGGAAAAATTACCAGTAACCGGACTCCAGTTTTTTCGTAATTCTTTTCATGGCCCAAACTTCTCGTAAAGCCCTGAACAGCAAACTTGGATGCCTTATAAAATACCAAATAAGGATCAATGGTGAAGGAGTAGATCGAGCCTATGTTGATAATTGTACCTCCGCTGCCACCTTTGTCTTTTCTCATCTGCTCCCAGAACTTCATCGTCCACTCCATCAAGGCTATCGCATTCAGCTCCATCGTCTTCCTGGCAGAGCTCTCGTTCGCTGTACCTGCGTTGTTAACAAGCACGTCTACTCGTTTGTAAGAGTCAAAAATCTTTTTTGTAACTTCCTCCAAGTCTTTTGTGACATCGCACTTGATGAACTCAGCTTTTCCTGCTCCGTATTTGGTGTTGAGATTTTTTGCCGCAGCAACTCCTGTTGCTTCGTCAGTGTCCAAAATAATGACAGTTTTTGCTTGCTGTTCTAAAAACTGTGACGCTATCTCGTAACCTATTCCTTGAGCTCCTCCAGTTATAATAGCCACTTTATTTTGTAAACTTTCCATAGTGTTATTGCAACGCTAGCCGGATGAGTACTAAACACCTACGTATTGTATCATAAAAATTATATAAATTTACTTATCTGTTATTTGTTTTGCTTAGTAATAAAAAGGTAAATCGTTAATCGGTAAGAAATGCGATGTAACTAAATAAAAAAATGACGAAATAAACAACAATTAACCTTTCGTCTGCAAATCGTCTGCGCGCGAAAACGGCGGATGTGCGACATGCGTTTTTTTGTGGTCGGCGCGCGCACGCCGCTTGGTAAATGATGGATGATTGTACTTTATTTTACTACTGTTAATATGTATTATTATACCTTTTTGAAATCAGCTTGAAATACTCTAACTACTTGAACAATCATTATTACTTATTTACAAACGTACATTTTGCTACTCGAAGTCAAAGATTTAGTAAAGGGAAAAATTACAAGTTCATGTACGAAAACCTCTAAATAATTCAAATAAGAAGTTTTTTAAATCTAATAAGAATTTGATTTAAAAGTTTATGCACCATTATATGATATAAATTCAACAGAAACAACATTTCAATACATTTTTGACAAAAAAAAACAATCACAAAAAAGGTTCTTTATCGGCAATCTTAGCGCACAGCTGTAAAGAGTTCCACTTTCAAAGATTGTTTATAAATTCCACGAACTTCAAGTGGCCCTTTTAATGGCTTAAGCCACTAGAGTGGTTCATAAACTCTGTTTTAAACAAAGAATCTCACATCTCAAGCATATTATTTACGATCTGTGAAATAAATACCAGACCTATTAAAAATCACCATCAAATACACACTTTCAATTTGCGCGATGTAGTACAAAGTAGGTTCAATAAGTTAGACAAAATCATTAGTATCCAAAAACTGTAATATATTTACAATAGATTCGTGATAAAATAATCACCTGTTACCATACAAAAACATTTAGAAATAAAACAATCAAATCTTTAAAAAACTTGCCATTTTTTATGATTACAGTGCCAAGGATCAACCAATGAAACTGGATGTGGCATTTTAGTATGTATCGTCAATTGGTTTTCGTTCATACTGTACGAGTTTGGCTATTGAACAAAAAAAAGTACTTAACAAGAAATCAATAATAATTAAGAAAAACATTAAGAAAAACATTAAGAAAAAATAATAAACATTAAAATCGGAATGATGATGATGATTATCCGAAGGAATAGGTAATAACGTAGTACATACCTACTCAGTTTCTTATTTATCTAATAATAAAACATTAAAATCGAAATTATGATGATGGATGACATACTGAAATGCCACTTCCATTCCTATTTAGATCCGGCAAAATGGTCGGTACGTTGACCTTTGAGCGCGTGTATCGGGCTGTCCGTCGGTCAGCTCCTGATTCATGCGTGGAGTGCTTGTATTTATTTCCCTATTTTGAAGAAATACAATTACATTCTAACAATATAACACCGAAATAACATAAAAATATGTATTGTTGACCTATTTCATTCGTTTTTTTAGTAAAAACAGTTAGATATTAGGTTAAAACAAAGGGATTTTGTTAGAGTACTTCGCAAAAAAAAATTGGGTGTCTGTAGAAATTAGCAAGATTTTATATCTAAAAGTTATCAAAACCGAAACCAATGAATGAAAAAACATTAAAAACTTATCTGTTCATCGTTATTTATGCGCCAACAACAATAACATTCACTTTTCACACTGAAATACCACAACAAAACACACACTTGACACACGACAACCGGCCGCGACAGCGCGCGCATTTCGACTGGCCATGTGAACTTTTTCTCCTTTGGTCGTAACTGTTTATACTAATGTTACCTGTCTCTGTTTCACTACGAAGCTAGGGAATAAGTTAGAGAAGTGCAGCTATCTGTTTCTACCCTTAATTTTGTACTTAAAACTGAGACTGCGGGATCGGTCAGGAGCTGATCACGCGACAGATTTGCGAGTTTTGATCGTGATCAGGACCTGTGTTTTCGACAGTCGAAGGGTTATTGAAATTAATTAAATCAAGAAAAAAGGACAGTATGCATCGATGACCATATTTTGTTATTCGACCAAATAACCTATAAAACTCAGCAATAAATGTGCCTTTCTATTGGTGAACGAATTTTTAAAATCGGTTCAGTAGATCCTGAGATTACCCCTTACAATTTAACAAATATTAACACACAAACTTTACTTCTTTATAATTTTATTATAATAATATAGTTTATATAGTTATAGTATTTTCACCCGTTCTATTATATCAACAATGCGATATTTGTTTCTAGAATTAGAATAACTTAAAATAATGATTGTCTGGAAGAAATCGCTTTGTGCGACCGCCTATTGTAGGGCTTATTTAACCTTAAATGCTCATTGTTTGTAATTTAATTTATTAGCCCTCAATAAAGAATTTATTTAGGTCTATATTGCAATTTTACTCTGAAAGAGTGAATTAGTGATGGAAAGGGCTTGCAAGGTCTACTTTTCTAATTACTAGTTAGCTCTTTAGTCTTTGTACGAAAGGTCAAAAGTATGTGGTTTCCAGGGTGTAAAAGGGGAGAAAGTAGGCAGTGAGATTTAACTTTTTTAAATCTCACTGGCTACAATTTTTTAAGCAGCCCCTTGTCAAGATAATTTAGTGAATAAATAACAATCAACCTTTAAGTTCACATCGTTTAATTTTAAGGTCAAAATATAAAAGATAAATTTAAAGTTCCTATAAATAAAACAGTACCTAGTGATCTTCAGTTTCTTATCTCGTTCCATATAAAATGCATCTCAGTTAGTTCACCGCCCACAATTTTCCACGAAGATCCGCTGTTTCCTTTTTGAAAAATAACAACAGCGGCTTTACCCACTTCAATGGGGTTTTGCCATTTCTGGGTTTTAACAAATTCGTTGAAATCGTCTACATGCTCTTCCCAACACAATTGTTTATCCGTCAGCGCTGAATGCGTAAAACCTGGAAAAATTACCAGTAACCGGACTCCAGTTTTTTCGTAATTCTTTTCATGGCCCAAACTTCTCGTAAAGCCCTGAACAGCAAACTTGGATGCCTTATAAAATACCAAATAAGGATCAATGGTGAAGGAGTAGATCGAGCCTATGTTGATAATTGTACCTCCGCTGCCACCTTTGTCTTTTCTCATCTGCTCCCAGAACTTCATCGTCCACTCCATCAAGGCTATCGCATTCAGCTCCATCGTCTTCCTGGCAGAGCTCTCGTTCGCTGTACCTGCGTTGTTAACAAGCACGTCTACTCGTTTGTAAGACTCAAACATCTTTTTTGAAACTTCCTCCAAGTCTTTTGTGACATCGCACTTGATGAACTCAGCTTTTCCTGCCCCGTATTTGGTGTTGAGATTTTTTGCCGCAGCAACTCCTGTTGCTTCGTCAGTGTCCAAAATAATGACAGTTTTTGCTTGCTGTTCTAAAAACTGTGACGCTATCTCGTAACCTATTCCTTGAGCTCCTCCAGTTATAATAGCCACTTTATTTTGTAAACTTTCCATAGTGTTATTGCAACGCTAGCCGGATGAGTACTAAACACCTACGTATTGTATCATAAAAATTATATTAATTTACTTATCTGTTATTTGTTTTGCTTAGTGATAAAAAGGTTAATCGGTAAAAAATACGATGTAAGTTTTTGTTTAGCCTAGTAACGTAAATATGTAGATATGGATGGCATTCATGATGGTAATGCCTTATAGTATAATTCATTTCGCCAATTAAATATAAATAAATATTCTTGGACATGTCACACATCACACTCAGTAGAGTGTGATGTGTGACATCCCAAACTGAGCAAAGCTTGTACTATGCGAACTAGATTGCTGATATAATTTTTTTTGTAACTACCCACATAGAATGCATAGTACACAGAACAAATATTTATGTAGTGCTAACGATTCACAAATGATCAAAATCGCACATTTTTTTGTTAAAAATGGATCTGTGATCTCTCTTTTTGCGTAACACATGATATTCGTAAACTTATTACATTTCTAATAAGCAAACATGCACATCGCAGTTTTTTAAATTATATAGTACCTAGTACCTATAGGTAACGTTCTTCAATCAGCCAGTGAAGCAATGGTGGTCAAGGCAATCTACACTACAACTTGGCATTTTAGCGCATTGGCAAAATACCGACGGATGGATTTGTGATCTATTGACACCGCACAGGTTTAGATTTTTATAAATTCACAACCTTATACATCATCAGCTTAATTTTAATTAATTTTGGTGTTGTTTTGGATTATTGCTGTGAAGTTTAATATTTCAGAGCGTGTGCACTTGGGGTACTTTTATAATATTGCTATGTAGTCATCAAACATTTACCTAATAAAAATATTCAAAATAAGTACCCCCACCATACAGTTGTATGGTGTTGATGTAGAAAATGATATTGTTTACAGAGTTTGGTATACCTACCTAAATACAACATTGTTAGTTGAGCGTGACGAAAAAAGTTATTGCCCTCGCTTCCTTCAGACGGACGCTTCGCAATTTAATGATGCAGACAAGCTGAGCCCGGCTGCTACATCCAGGATAACGGAACCAAGTCAGGCTTCCTGACTGGTGCAACCGGATCAACTCTATTATTATTTTACTATTGAATTCAGTAACTTATTGGTCGATATTGACGATAACAAGCGCAGGCTTTTGGTTGTCAGGGGTTTCAATTTGATTCTGACAATCACATCGAATATTTCTTACCTATCACTATCAGATATGCAATAGTGAATGACATATTTGGCCTACATAATTAACTCATCCTCCTTGAACAAGTATACTGAAATCATCATATAAACATCTCAGAGTTGCAAAATGACCTTTACGGATAAGATGATCAAATGTGGTACTAGCATAGGGCTGTGTTGAAGCGTCCTTCCTCCGTGGAGTGGCGTGTGGAGGCATAGGCGCGGGCCAGTGGCGGCCGACACCGCGAACCAGGTGGCCGACAAGCCCTGTCGCGAACAAACAGTTGTGCAACCCACGAACATTATGTTCACCACCGCAGTGCTTCTGGTCGCTCTGCGATACGTTGCAGCTGAAATTCGTAAGTGTATTTTATGAAGATAATAAATTACAATATCTGACACAGTTTTGAAGAAAAATGATTTAGCTCAAATTAATAGCTGGAAAACTAAGAAATATCCATTAAGTATTTTATATACTATACCTATTTTGTAGCAAACGTAGGTACAAGTTTAGGTGCCGGTTTGTGTAATCCAACCTCTTTCTTTTGATGTGACCTCTTTATCGTGTGTCAAGTCATTTAGTACGTAACTATTGAATCTTTTTGGAATGCAATTTTAAACTCTTGTGTCGATGCATTTATTTTTATGTTTTACGCTTGTAATGTTGGCTGTGGCTAAGTAACTTTACGCATTTTTGATTTTATGTAAGAAGTTCTCAATCTCATGTATGTTAACATATCGATTCTTTCTGTCGTTTCTTTTTAAGATTTTCACCAGTTAAAGTTTTCCATTAGTTTTGTAATACCTAATCAAGTTTTCCAATGGTTTAGCCTGCTTATGTGCCAATAATATGTGTATTGCAACATTTATTTAGCAATGAGTAGCATAAATCTGATATTGTCTCTATTTGTCTCGTAACGGCGCGGCGTGTCTTAGAATCAGTGTTGACATGATTGCAGAACATGTTGCGATAAACACCAATGATTGAACGCTTTTCTTTAAATGAGTAAACGCTAAATAATAAATATTTTTTTTGATTTCCGTTTAAAATGTGAAAACTTATTGAGATTTAATGGGTGAAATGACTCACCTGCTAAATGACGTGACATATTTCCAGCATCAAGTATTTTGAAAAATGTTTCTTTCAAAGTCCCAATAAATACATCCCTTGTTTATTTTCCAATGTGGTTTGGAAAATTCTGGAAAATTTCTTCTCACTTTGGTCAATATTTTTCCGTTCGTTATGGCTGCCGATGTGAAGCCTGTTACACTATGTAACAGTGACGTAACTGCCGGTTTGTACTCGACCAGTACACTAAGCCAACAATGTTAATACCTTTTATACCTAATTCACCAATCAATACCGAACACATAGAATTTAATTAACCATTTGACAAATACTTTTTCTTCTTCGTGTGCTCTCAAACGAAACGTTTTTAAAATTTGGTCAGTTTTTAGCACAGTGGGTAAGTAGGTGGGAGAGTAGTTTGAGGACCCACGTCGCGTCGCGTTCGCACCGCGACTTTATGTAGCCCACATTATAATATATTTCTGCTGAATCTGTATTTTCATTACGATCTAGATCATAATGACTCGTATACTTCAATTGTTTTTGTATAAAAAAAGCCTTAAACTTCACATAAATAAACAGTAGATTCAATATATTGTCTGAATCACTGGAATATGGTATGAAGGTCTCGAGATTTTTTCTCAAGCCCAGTATGACCATAAACGTACCAGGAGAACAGTGGTCGCGATGACCAGATTGGTTCACCATTTAATGAGCTTCATCATCATCCTACAGCCTTAGGTGGGTGCGACATAGCATGTTTTCTTCATCCACACAGTCCTATAATTCGTCAACTCTGCGTCTATTCATCTCATATTAAAGAACTCTCTAAGTTTGTTTAATAAATATCTCATAATACTCGTACAATGTAAAAACATAAAATTTTTGGTACTTTAATTTCAGCTTCGTACATAAAAGTCTGCAACAGAAATGACCCAAATCTGGATATCTGCATCAAAAACTCGGTGGAGGAGCTCAGGCCGAAAATAAAAACGGTATGTATTTTATACGTAAAAGGACAAAGAAAGTAGTTTTTTGAATGATTAAATAATACGCAGGTTCTTAGTTAAGTATGTGCTCTATTTTTAAGTTAATTAGTCGGTAGATACTGTAGATTTGGCTTCGGTAATGACATCAGAAATACTAGTTAAACTGAGGTCATAATCATCACCATCATCAGTGTCGTTGTATTGAGTACCTGATGCTGTACCTTCAGGGTTTGTTTCTCCTGTAGATTGTACTGGTAAAAATGCGACTTCGGTTATAGTTCCAGCATTTAGACCACTTGTAGATGCGTCTATTGGTGCTAATGGTCCTGTAGCTGCAACTCCATTACTGGCTTCTTCTGTAGTTGTGTCTACTGGTACAAAATTAACTGCATTGGCCATTCCGGTATTAGGTTCTCCTGGTGTAGTGGTGCCTGTAGTTGTGTCTACTGGTACAAAAGTAACTGCATTGCCCACTCCGGTATTGAATCCTTCTAGTGTAGTGGTGCCTTCAGATGTGTCTTCTGGGACCAAAGTTTCTATGGTTGAACCTCCATTACTGAGTCCTACTGTAGAGATATCTTCTGGTGCATCCAAAGAAGTCAATATTCCTGTTACGGACCCTGTAATAGTTAAACTCGTACAGTCTCATCATATGAAGTACCATCAGGTAATCCAGTAGATCAGTTTTGCATTTGGTTGATCTTGTTCTTGCAAGCTTGAAAAGTCTTCGAATCTGGTTCAAGTTGGTAAGTAATCTTCTTTTATATATGCTTTTTGATATCCGAACGTGTTTCATTTCTCATCATCATCTTCATTTTTCTATAATCATTATGACTTATACTTTTTTTAATTAAATAAGGTTTTATATCACACTACTTGAGATGGTAGCACCGACTGTTTTTCTTATCGTTTGTCTGGGAAACTTCACAACTTCTGTTATTACTTCTGTTATTCACATATTTGTGAACTGTGATGTTGATGTCATTGGAACTGAATTTTGATTATATTGGTATATATTTTTTTCTATATATTTGCTTCGAAATGTTTTCTGATAATGCTTGTTTGATCCAGTCATTGGTTATCCCTGTCTTGTGTTTGTGTACTTAGATTGTTTTAAAAAATATGATGGCTTTGAAAAGGTTTTTCTGTAGCTTTTGTTAGATTATATACATCTTCGTGAGTGCTTTTTAATTATTAATTAGCGTTTTGCCATTTCGCTTAATTGTTCTAATAATATAGTTATGTGGAAGTCATTTTGTCTTAATTGGTTGGCTATCCGGAATCAGCAGCAGCTCCACTAGCAGAATCTGCTGCTGCTGTTTTGTCATCAGCGGCAGCTTCTGACACGGTATCAGTACTGGCATTTGGTTTATTACCGCCTGAAGGGGGTGGAGATCCAGGGTTTTCTTCCTCTGCGGGTGGCTTTTCACTATCATCTGGCTTCGGGTTGTCCGCTGGCGCTGGTGCTGGTTGATCTGGTTTGTTTCCTGTAACAGGTGAATCACTACCGTCAGAACTATCTATAGGTATGTCTATGATATCTGCCTCTGTATCTGTCTTAGAAACGTCTCCTATTCCATCATTTGCTGTTATATCACTAGTTAATGAAGTATGTCGTGGTGTTTTCCCGGTGTTTTCGTCATTTACATTTACTGTGACAAGTATAGCTTCATTAGAACCTGGGATATTAATAGCACCATTTGTGTTTGTTGATAACCTTTCACCATTAATATCTTTAATTGCACTAGATTGCCCTGAAGTAGAAACAGATAAATTTCCACCTGCGTTAGCATTTGGAACAAATTGAATATCTACATCGACAGTTTCTTTGCTTGTCTCACCATTATCTGCTGGCGGTAGATCAGGAACCACCTCGTCGCCAGGGCATGGTTTCCTCGTATCTATGGTTATTGTCAGCCTTCCACTTGGAGACTTATCTGATGGTACTGAAACGGTCAAAGCCTTTTGGGGAGGTTCAAACCTAATTTGGCCACTGGAATTGCAGTTACCGTAGCATATTGAGCCTTTACAAGATTTGCAGATATTTTGCCCGTTTCGGGCCAATGCATAAGGTACTCCGGGGTTGAATCCCGGGTTTTGCAAATATCCATTGATAGAGCTGGTCGGTACTCTTAATTGAATATTAAAACAGTCATTACTGCCACTGTTAAGCTGAAAAGATATAATTAAGACAGTTAGTAATTGAAGCGAAAACAATCTTCGCATGCAAGTACTTTTGCTGGTAGCCACGGCGATAACCGATCCAAGCTTCTACTAGTACCCGTACCAATTCAAAATGCTATGTCAATGGGAACATTCATATCATTTTGAATTAAAGTAAACGAATAATGTAAACATCGTAATAGTCACTTATTTTCTATATAAATTCTTTAAAAATGTTCTTACCGGCAACATGCACAAAAAGGCACACACTAATACCACTTCTAACCCCATAATTAACAAGGAGGTTGTGTTTGTTGATTTGCAGAACACTTGCTTTATATACCGTCATTCTTAAAATTGATAGCCGACTCATTGACAATGATGACGAGTCATCACTTCCTATCTATGTTCAAGAAGCACGTATAGCTCGTTCTAACAAATATTTTGATTATATTTACTTTGTTTGAAATTTTCAACGGTCTTATGTTATTACCAAAGTTTTACAGATGGAAAACACGTGCTCATGCATGAAACATAAAATTTTACTGGATTCTTTGTTGTAAAGCTTTGGTGTAGTTTTCATTTGTTTATTTTCTCTACAGTTCACGTTGTATTATTATAATATAGATGCGAGTTCTATCATATAATAAACAAATGCTTATGTACATCATTCACGATTGTCCTGCCCTTTTCCCACGCTAGGTGGAGTCGGCACAACATGTTTTTTTCTTCCACTTACTCCTATCATTCGTCAATTTTGAATGTGTGAAATGTTCATGTTCATTTCACACAATCAAATAAAAATCTATAAACAAACGATCTATAGATAAATATTAAACATACTTAAGTATCAGTGGTCGCGTGGAACTGGCATCTAGAATCACCTAGTAGGTATGTAAGACGATTCTAAATGATCCTTGTGATTTTATTGAATAAAGAAATATTTGACTTTGTCTTTGACATCATACATAAGTACATAAGTATCCATGATGTGCAATGAGATAATTTACAAAAAAATCTTGAATATCCTCTAACAAGTAATTTGAGGTTATAATAATTCCTATCCTGCACATATTCATAAAAATCATGTGATTAAATTAAATCGTTGATTAATCAATGATTGCAAGCCTTGATATCAGTTATTAACTGCTTGTATTTAAGTTTGAACGGAAATCTGATGCAACAAGCGAAGGGACCTACTTAGTACAGTCGCTAGAAAAACATAAGGTATTTGAAGATCTGGAATCCTATATTGTTTTTAACCTTCGCCTACAGAACTCATGGTAAAGAGATATTATACGAGTGTTAATAACTAGACGTAACTAGAGAAAAAAAAAGTTTTACACCTAAAAAAACGCCATGATTCTTAACAGACGATTTACAGTCAACAGGATCGTATTATTGAAATATGTATGAGCTTTAAAAATACTGCGGAAAAATTTTGTTTGGGTTGTGATTTTTATCTGTACTTCAACAGGTTAGCCAAAAATGCCAAGTTTACTGTCGCATTAGTGTTACGTTGAAAAAAGCTGTAAATAGTAAGTTGAAAGTTTCTTGCCCGTTCTTCTAGGATCTGGTCGCGTGGAACTAGCACCTAGAATCACCTAGTATGTAAGACGATTCTAAATGATCCTTGTGATTTGACTTTGAACGGATTATACAAACTTTCTGGCGTAAGTTTTTCCACAAAACCTGCTGATGTATATACAAAACTTTTGACAGCAATTTTGCCTGATCGCTTGCAGGTGTGGTGTTTATATATAGATAATATTCAGTCTTTAGACTAGTGGAACTAAGGTACATTAAGTCACTGTGTACCGATATACCCGTATAAACAATTTAAGCTATTCTGTTTGTGCCTGCACTGCGGCCTTTGCTCCAAATTTCCCAATACTTAAACAAATGAATAATGCTGGATAATCCACACAACATCATCTAGCTCCAAGCTAAGCAGAGCTTGTGTTATGGGTATTAGAAGGCTGACATACTTAATACAATACATTACATAGACTTGCGGGAAGCTTTCCCGAAACCAGGCCTTACAACGCTCCTGCCAAAACCTGCTCCTGTCAATAAATCAGCATTTGGTTTGCGCCTTTTGTCGTTGATAGTACAAAAATAACTATGTTGAGTAAATTTTAGCAGACATATATCCTTGAGCCCTGAATTAGGGAGAATGGCGGGACCGGTTTGATTAAGAAACTTATCTGCACGTGATTCGATAGCAGAGGTATATCTGGGCATTTTCCGCTCGTGTGAAAACGCACAACTGACCCACTTTCGGTAGGAAAACTATGTTTTAACAACTATCATATTAAAGTTAAATTAAATAATAAGTAAATATTTATGGACATTCCACACATCACGCTGCAGTCCCTGACTAAGCAAAACTTGTACTATGGGAATTGAATTGCTGATAGAATATTTATATACATATTTTTTGTAAATACATTATAAGAATAAGTACCTAGATAATAATACCTACAACTTGAATATTTCAACTTTTTCTATCTCATTCATATTTTTAGAATGAGATAGAAAAAGTTGCAAAACAATAATTGCAAAGAATGAAATCAATGAAACAAATGACTCTCGCATTTTGGGCTGACAAAGGAACTGACCTCCGGCAGGAATTGAGTATCATTTGCTTAATAGCAAATTTGAAAGTATGTCAATGTCAAGTTTCATCACAACGTCAAGAGTACCTAGTACCTATGCGAATGCTTAATAAACAAATAAAGTAAATATTATGACTTATTGATTTTTCAAAATGGAGGTCTTCACGGTTTAGTAGTAAAAATATCTACAGCTTGATTTTAAGAATTTTTAATCTTTTGAAATCGGCAGAATAACTTATTATGTAGATAAGTGTATGAAGGTTACTTAATGAGTCTTATTAAGTTATTTACCCTCGTTAAACCATTAAAACAATTACATACATGCTCTGTTCTAAAAATACACAAAATTATACTAGTTAATAATGCTTACGCATTATCTTAGAATAATAATGATATAATAAATAATGCTGGACAATCCACACAACATCATCTAGCCCCAAGCTAAGCAGAACTTGTGTTATGAACTTGTACCAGAAGACTGACATACTTAATACAATACATTTCATAGATAGATATTTTTTATCTAAACTATATATAATAATATATAATTATAATTATTATTATTATTATTATTATTATTATTATTATTATTATTTTTGGTTGTTTATTTTTAATACTCGGTGTAAACCGGAGAAAAAACTGATTAACACGGGCCTAAGCCAAGTGCAAATCAGAAACGTGTAGTTGTGTGGCTACGTTTTGACTAGCCAGGTCAGTTTGAAGAAACTTGCGAACTATTCGGCACGTGTTCAAAATAGCCGCTTTCTGCATCAAGACAAACGTGTGTTTTGGGAGGTCCAGTAATGCTAGAGATTGGAATAGCTGTTTTGGTATAACTCCTGTACTTGACAAAACTATTGGAACTATTGACACTTTCTGCAGACGCCACATACGAGTAATTTCATTCTTCAGATCGACATATTTTGAAAGTTTTTCTGAAATAGTGTTTTGGAGGTTATGAGTATTGGGAATAGCTATGTCGATAAGAAGGGCTGTTTTACTTCGTTTGTCTAAAAAGGTTAAATCTGGTCTATTGAAGTGAGTTGTTTTGTCAGTTAGAATGGCTCTATCAAAGTATAGTTTATAGTCTGCATTTTCTAGTACGGTTTCAGGAATGTATTTGTAGTAGGGTGTTGGTTTGTCAGTTTTGTCGCTCAGGTTGTATTTGGAAACTAATCTCTGGTGGATAATGTTGGCTACTTGATCGTGTCGAAACTTATAATCTGTTTGAGCCAGTGCTTTGCAGGCCCCCGTAATATGTTGGATGGTCTCAGAGGAGCTGCTACATCTTCTACATAGGTCTGTTTGTAAATTTTGAATTTTCATGATGTACTTTTGGTAGTTCCGCGTTTCGATTACTTGGTCCTGTATTGCTATCATGAACCCTTCAGTCTCTGGAAAGAGTTCACCACGAGTGAGCCATTCGTTCGACGCCTGTTTGTCGACGGTGGGTTGACTCAAGTCGTGGTGGTGCCTTCCGTGTAGAGATTTCCGGGCCCATTCGGTAATTAAGGTCTGTTTAGTAATCAATTCTTCGTTTGTTTGTGTCTCGTGATTGTGCAGATTAAGTGGTGTATGTCTGTGGTCTAATATAACTATTGCTTTATGGAGGTCTGACGTGTCAGTCTTGGAGTGAAAGTATGCTCTTAAAGTTGAAATTTGCCGGTTGTGTAAGTTTTTGATATCTATTAGTCCTCTTCCTCCCTCTAATCTGGGAAGGACCTGCCTCTGAATACATGCCCTAGGATGGTGTTTTCTGTTTTTTGTCATTGTGACATTAACGAGTCTTTGTAGATCTTTCAGTTCCTTTTTGGTCCAACTGATAATTCCAAATGAGTATGTGAGTACCGGGATAGCGTAAGTGTTGATGGCTTTGATAGTGTTTTTTGAGTATAGCTGTGTTTTTAAAATTGAGTTTAGTCTATGTTTGAAATTCTGTGAAAGTTGGGTTTTTATTTGCTTATAGTGTATAAGTGTGCTCTGGTGGTATCCCAAATACTTATAGGATTCATTTTCATTCAGTGGCTCTATGATCTCACCAGTTTGCAGCTGATATGAGTGCTGATAATTTTGACCTGCTCTAACTGAGTTAATTTTACATTTGTCTATACCAAAGTTCATGGAGATGTCATTGGAAAACTGTTCAGTAATATTTATAAGTACGTCCAAATCATTTTGGGTAGATGCGTAGATTTTGATGTCATCCATGTAGAGAAGATGGTTTAATTTACGTCCTGTGTTTTCATTCCTTCTGCCATGTTCACTATCTAAACTATATCCTAGGCCAGATGCATTTAGGCAATTTGAAAGTGGGTTCAGAGCTAGACAGAACCACAGAGGGCTGAGGGCATCTCCCTGAAATATGCCACGTTGTATTCTTATTGGTAGTATTTCTGTGGTTCTATCGGAATTCTGGGCATTATTATTATTATTATTATAATATATAAAGAGGAAAGATTTGATTGTTTGTTTGTTTGTTTGTTTGTTTGTTTGTTTGTTTGTTTGCATCGAATAGGCTCCGAAACTACTGGACCGATTTCAAAAATTCTTTCACTGTTGTGAAGCTACATTATCTGTGCTGAACATAGGCTATATTATATTTAAAAAAAAATTAGGGATCCTTACTAAAACTTCAATTATGTAACCCAAGGTGTAAAAGAAATTCCTTACATCGCGTGCGCTGCGGAAACTATTGATGATAGAAAGAAATTATGTACTACAATTTTGTAGAACACATCATCATCCACAAAAAAGTCAGCGACAGCATATGTCTAACTATTATAGATATGTCATAAGTGTTTTAATAGCAAAACAATATAATTAAAATGACGACGCCAGAAAACGTTCTATATTTGTACTTAGGTATTAATCCTTATCTAATAAATTACTTTAAAATTAAGACTGCTTCAATACCTTTCTATTACTTTTTAAATTATTTAATTCGGACATTCCATTCGAAAGATATCACGAGTTCAAAAATGTAAGTACTTATTAGAAAAAAGTCAGCGGGCGCCGCGCCGCTGCCGGTCACGGGAGTATATGCGGGGGGGTTACATACTATAGGGTCTATATTTTTTATCATTTCGAAAATACATTTATTCTGAGTGACATAATTAGCTATATTATAATGATATTTATTTATATAGGCTACCCGTGCGAAGCCGGGGCGTACTACTAGTTATACATAAAATATGAAAGATAAAATACATACAATAAAATATTTCAGAACAAAAAACATATTTTTACTTCCAAAATATCAAAAAATTACAACTATCTTTTACATAGAAAACATTATGTACTAACTTTTATATATATATCTACAGTTTAGCGATAAGGCCGCCCAATGTATGTCATACTCAAGTTATAGTTAATTTTTTACATGTTTATTTTAAGTTGTTATGTGTAATGTATTTTCTATAAATCAAATAATATCTTATTTAAAGTAAAAAAATTAATGTTTACATAATTTATTTAAATTTTTCTGGTATGATTATTTACTTGAGAAACTAGATAACAATTTTATGTTAATCTATGTTCATATCAATATGTGAATATTGTGTGTTAGTATTAATTAATGTAATTGTTTGTTAACCGGTTTAGTTAGTATAAATAAATAGATATGACAAATATGAATTATCTAGTTTTTTCTTTATTGCGTGACATAACGTGGTTTTAATTTTGAGCACTTTATATGTTGAGTATGGATATTTCCATCATAATAACCTTATATAAAAAATATCTATCTATGTAATGTATTGTATTAAGTATGTCAGTCTTCTAGTACCCATAACACAAGCTCTGCTTAGCTTGGGGCTAGATGATGTTGTGTGGATTGTCCAGCATTATTTATTATTTATCTTATTACAGTAATCTATCAGCAATCTAGTTCCCATAGTAAGCATTGCTTTGTATGGGACTAGAGTGTGATGTGTGAATTGTCCGTGAATATTTATTGGTATTTATTTATAATTAATTAATTAATCGTAAAGAGTGGAAGGAAGGAGGGGACGCCTTTGCCCTGCAGTGGGACAGCCATGGCTGATTAATAATAATAATAATTTATAATTAAACAATTTCAGGGTATTCCTGAGCTGGATGTTCCGGGTATAGAGCCTCTAAGTCTGGGCCAGATAGCGCTGGCTCGCGGCCCACAGGGCGCCCAGCTCACCGCCGTGGTCAATGACGTGAAGGTGCGAGGACCCAGTAACTTCATCATCGAAGAGCTGAAGTAAGTGTCTAGAAGACAGCTCCTAATTTATGTTTCAAGGAATCGGCCGTATATAAAGGATAGCTATCACATAACATATTTTCAAAGGTCAGTTGTGAAATACCATAATGCTTTTTTAAATCACTGAAAACTGAATACTTGACTAGACCCAGGCGGGACAGCAGACCAGCCGATCACCATGAGAGTTGCAATAAATCTACCACAATTTGTGAGATTTGATTTCTAGGTTTAACGTTTGGAGGCTTGAATTAAATTTCCTTAAAACCATATAGCCCAATAGCTTGATATTTTACACTATTAGGTTTAATCTTAGGACTAATGGAGGCAATACTTTGCCTCACACATAAACAATGAGATCTCTTAAAAAACTCTTGAGAAATTCTTTGTAGAAAAAAAAGTTGATTGTAAATCTTATCTAAAACCCACTGTTTTACCAATAAATATAGAATGAGTACTTTTATATAGAAGAATCACCATAATGGTGATTTTTATGAAATAAAATGAATTTAAGTTATGACAAACATTACAGATACTTATAATAATAAAAATAAGATGTGACTAACATTTCAGTATTTCCTGGTAGGACAACATTGATACCCAAACTTGGATTAGCCTGTGTTATGGCTGTGTATCATTTTATTTTAATTAACAACGTAATAATGGACGTCCTCGTCACTTACGGCCGGTTTCTGGAAACCCAAATCACAATTGATCCGAGTTCGACACATAGTAATTATTTGATTTTTTCGTTAATATTCGTTCGAGAAACCGGCCGTAAGACTTACGATTGCAATACGATATTCGATATGTAGTTATGTGATTGGTTCAATGCTCGTGGTTAGGTGTCAATCGCATTTCACAGTAGCCTATTAGACCGAGATGTTTAGTAAATACACACTTAACTTGTTTTATTTAAATTTCAGGTCAGACTTAGATAAGAACAGGTTTGACATGAAACTGTTGCTTCCCAAGTTAGACTTCAACGGCAAGTACAAGATGGACATTCGAGTGCTGCTGCTTCGGCTCCAGGGGAGAGGAAACATCACAGGGACTTTCAGTCAGTAGTTCTTTTATCTTTTGATTATTAAGAAAAAAACACATCACACTCTTGTTCCAAAATAAGTAAAACTACTATGGGAACTAGATTGCTGATAAAATCCTTTTTTTCTTTCTTGTAAATACATACATAGAATACATAGTAACACCCAGACACAACAATTAAGTATTTATGTTCATCACACAAACATTTGCTCTGGATGGGAATCGAACCCACGATCCACAGCATGTAAGGCAGAACTACTACCAACTGAGCTGTGACGCCTGTCAACAAAAAATAATGATTTTCATAAAATGATGCGTTATAGATACGTTCTACGTAATTGTTAGTACGAAATAAGTAGGTACGTAGGTGCTTGTCAAAACAAAAAATATTCAATGCGATGAAAAATATTATCTGTAATTGGATCTCTATCAGCCAAAGTGGATTCTAATGTAGATAGATCCACATAAAATAGTGCATACGATGCCAGCATGTTGGGTTATATAAAAATGCTCGACGACCGAAGGACGACCGATGTGGCGCGGTGGGCGATGGTCCGCCTGCGACGCGGAAGGTTGCGGGTTCCATTCCCGCCTTGGGATAAATGTTTGTACGATCCGCAAATATTTATTCCGGGTGTTCTGGGTATTTTATATGTATAATAAAAAATATCTATCTATGTAATGTATATTGTATTAAGTATGTCAGTCTTCTAGTACCCATAACACAAGCTCTGCTTAGCTTGGGGCTAGATGATGTTATGTGAATTGTCTAACATTATTATTATTAGATACATTATGCTAAAAAAACATCTTATTTTACATCGCATTATAACCCAAATCTAGAATTTAAAATCATTATCTTCAGATAACCACCGATACTTCGATTCTGATTACAACTGATTAAATCTAATGAATTTTCGCGCGTAATGTGTGTCAAGTTCAATAATTACAAATTACGATACCAGCAAAAAGTAATTGCACAATGTGCAGGTTCCGAGTGTATTATGGCCATGCAGCGAAACGTGTAGAATCACTGACGGTCTAGGCGCACTCGGTTTTAAGGCATTCTAAACTCTGATAATAACCTATAAATATTGTTTGAGCAAATACAGCTACATTACTTACTTTAGTTTTTACATACTTAAATCAGAATTGACAGGCGTCACAGTTTAGTTAGGCTCAGGTAGTGTAGCTCTGCCTTCCATGCTGTTGGTTCGATTCCCACCCAGAGCAATGAACATTAATGACGTGACGCTGGCATAAATGTCCGACCGGACGATTGCCATTAAAAAAAATTAACATAAATAAATAATACAAATTCAGTCTGGGTGTTACTATGTCTTTTATGTATGTATTTACAATATATACTTATATATGTATATATATATTTAGATATATATATATATATATAAGTACATATTCTATCAGCAATCTAGTTCCCATAGTAGGTACAAGCTTTGCTTAGTTCAGGACTGGAGTGTGACGTGTGAAATGTCCTAGAACATTTATTTACTTACCTATAAATTTTCGAAAAATCGCGTTTCGATTTATGGAATAGTTGCTCAGTTTTCCTCATGCTATAAGTCTTATATTCAACAAGCTACCATCCCGTTTCCGTCCCTCATCCTGTACTGAGCACGTCCTTTACTGAGACATGCTCTGTAACACCGCGCCCATTATTTTGAAATATAAAGCTCCTGTATAAAGTGCCTGTAATTCCACCGGCATCCATAGATTAGTAACCAACAAAAACTGCATGAGAGCTGCTCCAAAAACAAGCGTAAAAAAGTATAAGCAGTAAAAATAGGTACGGTGATCGTACGATTTCGAACAAGTTTCTTCACAAAAAGCTAAAAATGCATTTGAATATATGTAACATATTAAAGAAAATAGTTTTGTAATTGCAGAAGACTACGCTTGCAACGTCACTATGCGCGGTCACAAAGAGAAACGCGGCGACGACGAATTCCTCCAGTTCGACCCTTTCAGAGTGAAGCTTCGTGTTGGTCAATCCTCCATCTACCTTACCAACCTCTTCGACGGTGACCCAGTGCTGGGACCCGCGACCAACCGGGTTATCAACGAGAACTCCCAGGTCTTCCTCTCGGAGATCAGCCCGGTCCTCGAACAAAGTCTCGCAGATCTCTTCACGGAGATGGCCAATAAAATAACATCAAAATTCACCTATAAAGAACTGTTTCCATAGCATTGTATGAATAGTTATAAGTTTTGTAGAATTTGTGATTTTTGTCTCACTGTTTTTTTAGACTTGAATTCGTAGATTATGTAGAGGCTTATTTAAGGAGGTTTAGATTTATGGTTTTTTAAATAGTAGGGCAGACTGACGTGTTAATGAATTCGGGGGTTGTAATGCTAGGTCGTATCGGCGTTGCTGTCGAAAGTTAAGTTTTGTTTTGTTATTAAAGTAGCTAACAGTGTTATTGGTTACACACAGGTAAGGTAGGATTATAAATCTAAAATGACATGTGATAGTATGGTTTAAAGGAGGAAATTTCTAATATTTACTAAGACAAAAGGTTAGCATATAAAAGTTAAATATTTGGATATTTTTTGTACATAGTATTGTTGATAAATGTAATTTTGTTTAGGCTTAAAATGGTGACTGTTTTCATAGGACCCTATTTTTTTTATGAATTTCAGTAGAAAAAAAGTATGCGTTTATTCCATTATAAAGTTTTATATGGTATGTACTATAGATATAATATAGTTAGTACTTAGATAAAACTTTCGGCAAAAATATTTATATTTAAGGGATAATTTCGATAATAGTAATCCTTCTAATTAAATTTTTCAATTCCGCAGAATTACTGTACTGTTTTCTGACTTAACAACGAATAAATAAAAATACGAAGTTATGTGGTTATTTGACAATTATCTTTCTATAAGACACTAGTAGTACGCCCTGGCTTCGCACGGGTAACTTCGCACCAAATTTCGTGAAAAAATAATAATTGTTTGTAAAAGATATTAGATAAAAAACCAAAAATTTGTTTTTTTTGAATTTTTCACATAAATTTTGAGGTTATGTGAAAAAAGTGTGTAAACAAAAGTTTTAGATCTTTTAATTACCTACAACTTTGCTATTGTGACTTTTTTCCATAGGACTTTTAGTTTTGCCGGAAATCGAGAAAAAGCGTTTTTTACCCGTAAAAGCTCACCCCCATCCTCTTCCCGCGCTCAGATCGCCCGTAAATTATTTTTCCTTTCATTTTTATAATATTTCTCTACGTTTGTAATGGGTTTCATCCTACTATTATTTTCTTTGTCTTTTTGTCATTTTTCAAGCTATCTACCCCGGACTTTATAGCCTATTTTCAGCGCAGATAATGTAGCTTCACAACAGTGAAAGAATTTTTGAAATCGGTTCAGTAGTTTCAGAGCCTATTCGATGCAAACAAACAAACAATCAAATCTTTCCTCTTTATAATATTAGTTTAGTTTTCGCACTCCGTAGAGGCGTTTGCCCCCCAGTTAATCTTGACGGGAATGAACTGCCACACAGAGATACCGTAAAATACCTTGGTTTCACCCTGGATAGACGCCTGACATGGAAGGACCACATCAGAGCCAAAAGAAAGGAGTTGGACAATCGGTTCAAGAGCTTATACTGGTTGCTGGGCCCACAATCCCGCCTATCACTGTTGAACAAGCGCCTTGTGTACAACACCATCCTCAAGCCGGTGTGGACATATGGAGTACAAATTTGGTGCACAGCCAGCAGGTCCAACCGAGCGATAATACAACGTGCCCAAAACAAAATCCTGCGTTCACTAGCCAATGCACCTTGGTACACTACTAACAGCGAAATCCACGAGTATCTGGAAGCTACAACAGTAGAAGAAGAAATTACACTAAGGGGGGCTAAATATATAGACCGACTTCAGTGTCATGCGAACCCGTTAGCTAGAGCACTGGTCGAAAACCCCACGGAAACAAGACGGTTGAAAAGGAGCCACATCCTGGACAATCTTAACTAAAGAGGGGAGAAAGGACAGTTGTGTCTGGATCCCAAACATCACCCATAACCTTCAACTCACCTGCCCATAGTACACCAACTGATAGCAGATCAAAAAGGAACAATAAAAAAAAAAAATAATAATAATAATATTAGTTTAGATAAAAAAAAGGTTTTATTAAATTTTATTATATTTCCTCTTCCTTCTCCATTTTACATGAAATCAGTTGGTACTTACCTGAAACACCTACTGAGAAGGTATAATAATCTTGTCAAAAGCGTTAAAAAAAATAGAAACTTTTTTTTTACTTTACTTCTTTAAACTTTTTTCGGAACATCCAAACATGTTCAGAAAAAAGTCTATTTTTAGAAAGTTATGATTATTTAGTTAACTGAATCATTCGAATTTGACCTAGGAATAAATTATTTTTATACAAAATGAACAAAACCGACTTCAATCTTCATCGAAAACTAAAAACACACTTTTGAAAGGTTCTAGTAAGATCTTAATTAAATGTGGGACCATCTCTGAAGTATGATCTATCAAGCAAATAAAGAATCATCAAAATCATGGTTCAATCATTTTGAGTGGGTCTGTCTCGAAAAATTTTGCGAAATTATGGGACCGCCTCTGAAGTGTGATCAAATATTTCAATTTTCAATTATTTCGTGTGCAAGTCTGACTCGCCCATGGGCAGATTTATTTTGGAATTCGAGTTTCTAGAGTTTGGCCTTGCAGCCCAGACTAATCACCACCATCACGATAGCTCATCAGTACATTTGTCAAACATAGACAAGGATCTTTCCTTATCTATGTTGTTGATGTCAAAGAGATTGCAGCATTTATTTTATTTTATAAGTATTACGGACACGGTTTATGTAACTCCATTGCAGACTGATCAGTTTTTTATGCAATGGTCACGGAACATTGATGCAACGAGGGGCAAACCCGCGGACTAATGCACTCAGGTAAATAAACCATTCTTAAAATGTATCTACGCTCTACCGCGGTTAAACTTTGTTTTTCTATTTTTTTCCCACTGGTGGGCAAAAGTCTCCTTACTCTTTTTCTGGAACCATTCTAAAAATGTACGCTCCTCCAGCGCGGTTACATTTTTTTTTTATCTATAGAGTCCCATTGCTGGGCAAAGGTCCACCTTCCTCTATCCCAGGCTTCCTCTGCCCAAAGTAAGCCAGGTATAACGTAAGGGGGAAAGAGAGGGGGGAAAACTTTGCCCAGACCCTAAGTAATCAAAGGTTCTAAATGAAGTTACGATCTTTAAGTTGTGCTTCGGATAAGTATACACATTTTGTGTCAATATTAATTGCCTCGCAATGTATAACAATCTCTCGTTTTTAAGGTGTTCTTTTTACACTCTATACGCTTATCAATAAGCTTGCAGCTGCAATATCTTACACATCACACACGACCTATTCGGGGGTTTTACCAGAGACGAAAAATTTACAAATTACAAAAAATACGTCATCAACACTATACGGAAGTCTACAAAAGCGCAATATGTGGAAAACAATATACCTACACCTGGAATAA
The DNA here is from genome assembly GCA_932527185.1 of Ecliptopera silaceata. Classification (NCBI taxonomy): domain Eukaryota; kingdom Metazoa; phylum Arthropoda; class Insecta; order Lepidoptera; family Geometridae; genus Ecliptopera; species Ecliptopera silaceata. Next base: position 3,335,118 of record OW052193.1, on the reverse strand, counting down.
TATGTGACTGTCTGAAGACCTTGATTTTCGAGGCCAGTATTCTGGAAAATTTTGGGCAGTTCCTTTGAGAGATGTTATCAATAAAACAGGCCAAGTGTGAGTCGGATTGGCGCGTAAAGGGTTCCCGTACCAAAAAAATATTAGGTACGGTACGAAACCTTTTTACAGAAAAATGTGTAAATAAGAATTCTATCAGAAATCAGTACAGCTTTGCTTAGTTTGAGACTAGAGAGAATGTTATTTAAGAGAAGTATACATTATATACAGGTGTTACAAGTGTTCTAATGTGTTTCACATACTTCGACAATTAAGTAGGCGTACAAAAATACATATTTTAATCAAATAAAATAAAATAAATAAATTCACCGATGTCTTTTATATGTTAAGCCAAATACGTAAAATGTAAAAGTACCGTACCTATATGAAAAAAAAAATGCTTTATGGAGATATTGTCGAGTATATATATACCTAGGTACTTTAGCATAGGGTTGATAGGGACTAAGACTTTTAAGTAAGTACATAATCAATTAAATTATTAAAAATCTTATTGCTTGAACCCAGGTAGGTAATCACTGCGAGGCAATATTTGCTTTATTTATAAATATTTAACCTACGCTACGTCCAGTTTCCGCTTCCGTACGTCACTTATGTTCATCTTTGATCTGGTAAAGCAGTTGAAAGGTAAGGACTTATTAAATTAAATACAGTTACATTTCGATAAAAATATGTATTTATTTAGATTTTGTAAGAAGGATTATATGAAAATATTGTAAGTAAGACCAGGCCGTAAGTTTCTTTGCCCGATCTCCTATGCTCTGGTCGCGACAAAGAAGAGGAATTTGAGGAAAGTCGTTAAGGGTCCTTGATTTATAAAAAATAACTATACCTGCATTTGAAATTATTAGAATTTTGGAGAAAATCGAGCAAATTAAACTTGAAAAAAAAATAGTCCAATGGATACTTTGCAGAGAAACGTTTTACCAATAATGAAAGAAAATCATGTTTACTATATTATTATTATAAGATATTTTTACACTAAAAAACCTCGCTTCCTATTCAATCAATTAATCAAATATTTATCAGCAACCTACATATATGTAGTTCCCATATTACAAGCTTTGCTTAGTTTGGGGCTAGAGTGTGATGTGTAAAATATCCGTGAATATTTAATATTTATTTTATATAATCCTCCTGATTGTTAATGTGAAACTAATTTGTCTTATGAGCAGGATAATACTTACCAGTAACAAAGTATACAATAATGACTAATAAACTTACATCCAATTTTATTCAAATCGTTCGGGGCTATTTTCTTCAAAAGTAAATTTATAAAAAATATAAGTGATGTTTGTTATAATCGAGAGCTTCACCTTTCACGACATTTCTGATAATAATTTTCTCTATCTCTCGTGGTTCCGGACTTGGTCGTCACCACCTTTCTCAAAAAAATTTGAATTGTATGACTATGTTAATCTAAAAGTATTTTTTTACCTGTAAATTCCCACGTGAATGCAGCCGAGACGTTCAGTCAACTAGTCTACAAATATCGCAATTTTCGGCGCGTGCGCACATTCTTATTCGGACATTCGTGTTGCAAACTTGTAGGTCCCGAATAAATTGTTAATCGAAAACAAATCGATAACGGCCTTAAAAATTCAAATCGATTTTTTGTCATCTGCGATTTTAAATCATAAGTAGTTTAATCCAAGTGGTTAAAGATGAAAGTGATTCTATTTCTTGCGTTGTGTTTGATTGGTGTTTACGGACAAGACACTCGTAAGTACCTAATATATGAATAATAAATAAATAAATAAATAAGATGTGTTAAATCACGTCTTCTGACATAACTATACGATGGTTAGTTAAGATAATAAAAATCTGTTTCTTTTAACTATAGACCAAAAAGTATGAATTAAAAAAAAATCTGCTGTCCTTTACTTCCAAGTGGGTATTGCATTTTGAATGATCTGTTTCTTCCGAGCTCACACTTTCAGTCAGCAGTATATCATATTTTATCCTTCTGGTGGTTACTCTAAAAACCGGTACACCGCAAAGCACCACTGTTTGACTATAGAAATATGTAGATAAACTAGTAACTTCCCCTGGTAAACTTATTTACAAAAAGTATATTATATGTCAGCAGATAGATTAAATTGTTAGATAGTAGTTGTCATCTGAAAAGATCACCAAATTAAAGTATATAATAATCAAACAATAATCGCATCACGTTGAAAAATCAATCTCAAGCATACAATATACAAACTTTAAGTCAATTAAATTGCAGTTGCCAATTAAGGACAGTTTTTCCACTTCGTTTATCATTCATGTGGACCTTATGCTGTTGTAATAAAGGATGTAATTTGTCACCACTACAAACTTGCAAAACCAAAGTGGACATTCGCAAAGGAAATTCTAAGGGGCACAAGGCTTTTTCCCGTTCACTGCACCTGATAGGGCCTTATTTTTTAAAGCCTTAATTAAAGATGACTCTTTTGCTATCAAGGTCCCTTCTCTATTAGTAGGTGTCCATATACACCTTTATATTAATTATAGGTATCTATACGTTTTTATAGTTTTACCCCCTATCTTATAAATAGTTAGCGTTGACTTTGTCATCATTACGTATGGAATCAATACATCAAGTCTGCGCTAACTTTTATAAGATAGACCGAAAATGTATGCCTTTGTATTAATTTAGTTTACATATATGGTTTTGTTTCAATTGTGTCATCATCTTAGAACATTTTAAAATCTAAATATAATTTTATATAAGTAATTAGGGTCGCGGTTTGCGGAGGCCTACTTTTATCGATCACGAACTTCCAGCAATCGTTATGACATAAGTTCGATTTACTAACCCCGTAACCGCATAGTGAATTATTATAGCATTTTGCAACACGAAACAATGGAAACGAAATAACTTTCGACATGTTTTGTTTATCTTCTTTGGGTACAAATACGGGCCATATTCTTTGGTTATAAAACAGAATAACAATAAACAGATATACTATTTCTTCTATTGAGTTAAATTTTGAAAAAAAAAATGTTATGATTTCAGCCGATTTTTTCCTAAAATGCAAGAAGAATGATCCACAAATCGAGAAATGCATCCTCGATGGCATAGAATCTATGAAGTCAAAGCTCCGAGACGGTATCCCGGAGTTCAATATCCCAGGCCTGGACCCCTTCACTGTGCCGAAGCTGAAGTTGAACAGAACTGCCCCAAACCTGAGGATCAAGGCGACCATCAAGCAGGCCACGGCGTACGGTGGCAGCAACTTCAAGGTCGAGAAACTAAGGTAAAAAGATTTATCACACAGTTACTTCACAACTGAAAATAGTGAACCTACTTTTTGTGTTACTGTTTCGCAATTAAATACCTGTCTATGTCTATGTCTAAAATAACATTCAAGTATTTACGAAAAGTACATATTATTTATATAACACACAAGAAACAGTCGAGCTATCTGCAGACTATTGCAAACGATCTATGGATAGGTCAACAGATCAAAATCATCAGGAAGAGTACCCAAGATACTGGCTGCATTGCCGCGCTGAACAGCAATGCAACTCTGGGACTAGATACCCAAAAATAAACAGTGAAAGAAAGACTTTAAGTTTATTTGGAGCGCAAAGGGAATTTTCCAACATTTAGAGGAAGTATTCAGAGATTTGCGGACACGATCTTAGTGGTCATTTAAGCAAGACACAACGTTTAGTGTTAAATATGGTATTAATTTGTCCGCTCAGTGTCTAGTGGAATGACATCGGAATATTCCTCGAATACGTAACTTAGGTTCTAAAGTCGGATTTTCCTAATGATATAGGACTTTCTATAGTCTTATAGGTATTTAACTTAAGTATAGCATGACAGTATTATGACATGTGTGGTTTGACATTCAATCTTGAATTCGGCAGCTTTTTGCTAAAGAGCTTGTCTAGAGAAGTACTACCACCGTACTTAATTCTGCCAAGAAGTGCTCACATTGCTGTGTTCTGGTTCAGAAGGCAATGGGTGCCGGTGCAACAGGGTCACGTTACCTACATAATAATATGTAACTTTTGATGTGAATTTACATCTATAAATGATCCACAAATAGTGGGTAAAAGTGCGATACATAGAACACATGCTCAACTCATTTCCAAATAATTTTCGTGTTTCAGAGTGAACCTTAACAATAAATACGTGGCTGAAGTAAAGCTGTTCTTCCCGGAGCTGTACGTGGTCACAAACTACGACATCCGCGGCTCTAGGATCCTCACCTTGGACCTCAGCGGGAAGGGAAAACTCAGGGGCAACTTTAGTAAGTAACTGTTAATTTTGTGTTAATTTACATAATTTTTGGTCATCAGAAATGCAGTTAGCTTAAAGGATTAGGATTCGTTTAAAGGCTCGTAAATAAAACTGCAAAATTCTACAAAACTACGTCGAATTCAGATCCGAAGAATAAGCATTTATGTCTTTATAGGGTACTTATGTATGACTAATTTAATAAAAATGTTACGAAAGTGATAAACATGCACTTTAATCTTCTTCTTCGTGTCGATGTTCCCCGTTGTTAGATATGTTTGGCCCAAAAACGGGCCACGACTTGCGGGTGCACTTTAATGTAAACATGAATTGAACTGAAAATATCAAAAACCGGAATGATTCCTACGAACCAGTGAACTTACTCGTAATTCAATTATTTTTCTAGAGTGTGGCGTAATTCAATTATTTTTCTAGAGTGCACAATAAATCATTACAGCTCGGTTGGTAGTAGCTCTGCCTTCCATGATGTGGGTCGTGGGTTCGATTCCCACCCAGAGCAAATGTTTGTGTGATAAACATAAATATTTGTTCTGTGTCTGGGTGTTACTAAGTATGTATTCTGTCTTTACAAAAAAAAAGTATTCTATCAGCAATCAAGTTCCCATAGTACAAGCTGTGCTTAGTTTGGGACTAGAGTGTGATGTGTGAAATGTTCCAAAATATTTATTTATTTATATTTAGATCAGAATAATCTCTGTAAATCCCAGTCTACTAGATTATATAATTTTTTTAATTTTAAACAAAGAAACCTACGTCTGAACTTGCGTGAACGATTACTAACTAAACTAACATTATACTATCCTCAAGGACAAATCATTACACGCAATGAATTCCGATTACCTAATTACGACTCTTCAATCGAATCACACATAAAAATTAATAGGTATATCATACGCAAATAGGATATAACAATGTGTACTTTGCATTAAAACCTAATAAATATGGTAACGCTTGGGTTACCTACGAAATGTTTCTGACTAACCCGTGCGTATATTCTATGACAAGCTTTTTAAGCATATTTTTGCCGACTTAACTTCCGTTTTATATATTAAAGGATCCGTATATTTTATTATAATAGAATACTATTTTAAGAAAATCACATTTCGCAGCCGCAGCTTCTTAAAGAGCTTAATTTCTGATGCTAGAGACTTGACTAGCGAGAACCAGAAGATGAGGATATCAGAAGTCAGAAGAATTATATGAAAAATACGATCAGTAATCTAGTTCCCATAGAACAAGCTTTACTTAGTTTGGGACTAGAGTGTGATGTGTGAAATGTCCATGAATATTTATTTAGACTTTTACCTTACAGCCAATATCCAAGTAGTGGGTAAAGGCAGCGCCAAGCCTATCTCAAAAGACGGAATAGAATACCTCCAGGCGGACAAACTCATTGTGAAGCTCAGGGTGGGCAATGCGCAGATCGCCGTGGAAGACGCTACCGCTGGAATTGCTGGTAAGGGTTATTTTAGAAACTATTGTGATCAGAACTCATAGTAAAGGTATTTATTATTTATACAAGTAATTAGCTAGATACCACATCTTTTACAGTTAGCGTCAATAAAAATAATAATAACATAAATACCCGTATATTTTATAGAATGGTCTGGACAGCTAGAATTAGCGCTTTACATTTATGTAATACTCTCTTATTCTTGGCTTGGTAATTTTACAAGTTTAATTTTGAATTGAGTAATTTTGTTATTGTTCTTGTAAAGATTTTTTTTTATTAAATTTATAATGATTCGGATATGTGTAGCATATTTGGATATGTGCTTTAAATATCAACAAACAGTACTTTGGAGTACATGAAATTTATTTAAATCAATTTCTATCCTTCACAGCGGCGTCAGCAGTAGCGTTCTTCAACGCAAGTCCACGAGTGGTCCTCGACATTATAAATCCTCTGGTTGAAGAAACAGCTGCTGCTGTTGTCAGAGCGTTTGCGAACAAGATGCTTGGCAGCGTACCTCTCAAACAGCTTCTTGTGGAAGATTAATCGTGTGCTAAGTGTATGGCCGTGGCGACACGGAACCGCCCGCCGCGGCGGTGCGCGGTTGAGTTATGGATACCTCTTGGCAAATAACGCGCCGCGATAAGTGACGCTATATATTGGACCCAGTGGTGACTATTTATTGTGTTTATCATAATCATAATCATAATCTTTATTTATCTTTAGACATGTCACATGTAACTTAGATACGTCAATAACCATTTTCAATAAATTAAAATTAAATTAAATTTTAAACATAAATAGACTGTTGTAATTATTAATTATTAGTACAAAATAGCTTTTTAACGAACTTACGGCAAGTTCTAGCTTCACACGGCTAGCCTTTATAATAATTTATACATAATATAGCCTATGTTACTCAGTAAAAGTGCATCTTTTGAATGGTGAAAGAATTTTCAAAATCGGTCCAGCAGTTTTTAAGTTATTCGTTATATACATCATAATCATAATCATAATCTTTATTTATCTTTAGACATGAATGAATATCAAATTGGATACTAAAAGTGATAGATAAGTGATTAGAATGTTCGAAAGATGCACATAGCACACAGTTATTTAAGTGCAAGATATTTTGATGTTTTATCGGCCACCGAAAATCTGTTGATCTAGCTAGTACCTGATTTGAATGTATTGTCTGTCTGCTGTGTACCTACTGTGCGTATTTTAAATACTGGTTTTAAATAAAAGTTGAATTGTTTGATGGTTTAAATTTTATTCTACTTCAAATCTCCACAATGTTTCCATATAAGGTCATGTAGACTGACGAGGATAACAGGATATGTAACGAATAGTATCAACACCTTACAAATGCCCTAATAAGAATAAAGCATGCAGTATTTTAAATATCCTATCCTGCTTATGTAGGTAGTCGTAAAATTCAATGTCTTGCTCATGACATAAAAATAGTCTAGTATTTCTCATAACATTAGTAGGCATCTTGTATGTAGACTACTACTAAGCAATTTACTGCGACCTGGATATTTTGAATACTACGCGTGCATGGATAATAAACCGAGTGCATAGTCAATAGGATTAATTGTTCAGGAAGTGCAGTCAAGTTCAAAACATAAGCTAGGAAATAAGACAACAGCCCTCAGATAAAAGGGAAAGGAGAATTCAACTTTGCGAAATGTAATATTTTATTTGTGAATTTCAAGGTTTTCTATAATACGAAAACAATTGTAATTTTTTACCTATTTGATAGTCATATTAGAAATATTTATTGATTTTTAAATATTTTATAGAATAATCGGTTTAAGGTATATTGATGTCTCTTCCTATCCTTAGTATAAATCTGGTAGTGCAATGATTAGAAAAAAATATTTAAGTAGGTACACAAACATGCACTAAAACAGTAAAATCGGATACTTCGCAAAAGATAAAACTAGAGATACTAAAACAACAGAATTTGAGTAAACTGTGACCATAATTCGTTTATTTATGTTAAATGCGGACATGTTCAAGTAGGAAGTATTGTGTAACATGCATGCATATCCTTATAGTATTTATAACTTACCTACCAAGAAAAAATGACATGTCCTTACATCTAGCACCGAGGTTTTTATCCCCATATGGCGTACCAGTCCTGTCCTTTTAAAAGGTATAATTGTTCATAAAAAGTCTTAGATCTAGTTAGATTCAGTCAGACGTCTTAGAAGAAGGAACTATGTTGTTCAGGTTTTTGCTGGCTGTACTTGTGTGTGGTGCTTCTGGAGGAAGGGTCCAGAATCACACGAGAGAGGTGAAGCAGGATGATGAAATTTGTAAGTAGTGTTTAGTTATTAATCTTAGAAAGATCGTAGTCAAGTAAAAGTATATTAAATTATCAAACAATACTACATACGTATTTTATACAAATTTCTAAAATCATTTGACACAAACATGCTGAATATTTCCAAAACGAATATCAAATAACCCACTATTTCATACACACTAAAATAACTCAGTTTCTAGTATTTTCTCATTTCGGAATACATGGCTTTGCAATGCATGTTCATTAATATTTGTATTCTTAATCTGATATATTCTTTATTCAATCTTTCAGCTCCTAAATCAATATGTCACTACAGCGACCCCAACGTGGCTCTATGCATCCAGCGCGTGGCAGAACAAGCCAGGCAGCTGCTAGCCCATGGCGTGCCCTCGCTCAACATCCAGCCGTTAGAACCGCTAAGGATACCGAGCATCAGATTACGTCAGCACCACATGCCGAAGAAGGGCTTCAAGTATGACGCCTGGCTGTCCGAGGTGATGCTGAAAGGCATCACGAATTACACTTTCAATAATTTAGAGTGAGTTTAATAGCTTTGTACGGTTCTTTTTGATAGTATTCTTCTTCCTCTTCGAGTCGATGTTGTTTGAAACATTATGTTCCCAAAACTTGGCCACCTATGGCGTGTTCTGTGGCAGCATACAAGTCGCCCAAAGTACAGGTTCCTGGACACAGTGGGCAGGTCAATAGATTGAGTTGATAGTGAAACTAAGTAAAATTATATTTTAGTGTGTTCCCCGAAGAGATGAAAATGACAGCAAACATCAGTCTGCCAGAGCTGCACATGCATGGGGAGTACGTCGTGCTTGGCGAGTTCCAAATGCTGCCAGTGGAGTCTACTGGCAAAATGGCAGCCAACTTTAGTAAGTACTTTAAGTATAAGTATAGGTACGGAAAAAAAACTACTCACGACAGGTTTCTGAAACGTTGATCAACCAAAAAATAAATTACAATGTGTCAAAACTCGGATCAATCGTGATTTGGGTTGCTTGGTTTTTAGATTTTTTGGTTGATCAAAGTTTCAGAAACCGGCCGTCTTAGTCTTCGAATCAGATAAGTAATCTGAGCACAAAAATAGTTCTCAAACTCAAAAGAGTTACATATTTATATTTTCAAAGTCCAAAATTATCTAAAATCTAAACACAGTTCATGATTGATAGCAACCAGACAAATGCATGTTTTTCATGTAGTAGTATAAACCGTGGTGATGTCATATTTCTTTGCAGCTATGTGCACCGCAGCACTCGAAGCCCTAGGAGCCAGGGTTCACAAAAGGATGGTGATCCGTGATGCCACAGTTAAACTGCGGTGCATTGGACCAGTTAAGGCTGATCTGATGGAGGCTCACTCTACTACGGGAGAAATGGGTTAGTTAGTTGAGTAATAATATTTTACAGCTTGTTTTATTGTTTTCTGAGTAGGTACTGACAAAATACTGAGCTATATTGGTAGTGAGAGAAAACACGAATTGATTACACGAATTTAAATATTACTGTTGTGTTAGTGTTGTGCAACGGTGGGCTAAGTCTATTATTACGAAGTACAATGTCTATCTCGAAGTGCGAAGTAGAGCATGGCACGGCTACCATGATATTACGAATTGATTATCTAATTAACTTGTAATTATAGTATTCGCGCAACACCTTTGTAACTATCTAAATATTATCGGAAGCTAAGGTTGCAAATCAAACAAATTTCATAAAAGATTGCTAACGCTTTGTGAAAGATGATTTACTAGTTAGGGTGAATAATAATGAACTTATATATTAAGACTGTTCGGTTGTCCCTAATTTCGTTGCCTTAAATAAATATGACAACAAAGAAACACAATGGCGTTTTGCTATGATGAATTTTCGCAGTAATATTTCGCCATATTGACTGTTTTGCTCGAACAAATACAGAACAAAATAAATACAAAATACCTTTTGGTTTCCGATAAATATTTGATCAAAGCATTGCCAACTATTTAGGTCAGCTAAGGTAAACAATCATGAATAAGTCAATAACGTAAACATCTCGATAATACTATAAGTCATGTTTCTAGAAAACCGTAACCACCAGATTGCATATTTACTTATTTAAATGTAATGGAACCACTCATCAATGTAGGTTTACTCACGTGGTCGTAATATATTTGTTTGTTACGTATGCTATGTGGTCACCTAACATTATATATTATATTATATGAGATTGCTTGCTGGTCTAGCAACAATAGGATACCTTGGGTCAGTTAAACCTTGTGGGATTGTTCCTAAAACATTGTCAATATAGTCAGTAGACTCTTGTGAGTACACTACTATCATAAAGAGTAAGAATAAGTTATGATATTTGTACTGATTTGGATCAGTTGAGCTATCTTTGTCGCTCGCAATTCATATTTATTTTATGGATATATATTTTACATACTGTAATCGTCTTAGCGCTGAGAGGATACTGGTCTCTTGCATTGACTTCAGACAGCAATTCATTTGACGGTTTTGGCCATTGTGGCCCACCGCTCAGCAAAGGTCTTCCCCAAGGCTTTCCACTTGTCCCGGTCTTTTCCAGCCGAGAAGTGGGCAAACGTCATCGTCGCCCCATGGGTGCCGGAGGTTGGAAGGCGACGGGGCGGGGTCGGCCGAAAAGGAGTTGGAAGCATTATCCCGGTCTTTGGCGATATTCGACTAATCTTTTCCGAGCGTCCATGTAATAATTAAGGCTATGTCTATTAAATGACTATTGTATTTGTTTGACAGAAATGATAACCGACCACATAGTGAGCATGCATTCATCAGACATCGCCAAAGAGGTTCAGCCTGCAGTGGAGACAGCTCTTGCGATGGTGCTGGAGGATATTGCAAACAAGTTCCTCAAGCACGTGCCTTCGGAGATGGTGTTCGCTAATTAAGAACTTTTTTTGAAGACTGTACTCGGTTTAAAATTATTTTTATTATTTTTTGATAGGAATATTTATTAATGTAGAGATAATAGAGTTAATTAATGATGTACTTTCGCGATAAGTTATTCAGTTGATTTATGATAAGTTATTTGATTATTATGTTATTACTAGTAGTGTTAGATATACCTAGTTTAGTAAAAGTTTTTTTGTCTTTAAGATGCTCCTGTTATTTTAATTAATTATTTTGTTATTATCATTGCCATTCGCTGATCAAAGCGTTCTGTTGCAGTGTAATAAAATTTTGTTACTTATATTTTGTTTTTGTACCTACTTAGTTAAAAATCATTAGACACCCGACAAAACCGATATCTACCTAATTATGTCATTCACAAATCGATTTTTCTGATGACAACCTAGAAAAAGACGTAAACATTTTGTATGTATAAAGCAGAATTTTTTTAAGGTATTCTCAACCTTGCTACCTTCACAACAAGGCATATTACCCAACGGTGTGTTGCAACTCTAAAGTATGCCGATATGCTGCCGTAACTGCATCGGACAAACCTATTAAACAGTTACCTCATATTTAGTAACCAAGTTACAACATTGCATTCGACTGTACTTTGCTAGATTAGCAATTTTCAACCTTAAGTTTTGCATGCCTAAGTTTATTATTATTAATATCATGCCGTTGGGTCAAAGACCTGTAACATGTGATAAATATAACTATAGTCAATTGAATTCAAAAGACATTTATTAGAAATTTACATAACAATGTAATAGATGAAAATAATTAATATAATATTTCTGCATCAAATATTAGACAGATTGGTACAGATTTGGATCAGTTGAACTATCTATAGATCGTTTGCAACGGTCTGTAGATAGCTCAGCTGTTTTTTATGTATTTTATATGACTATGTACATTTTGTAAATACTGTATAGTCGTAAGTTTGTTTGTGAATAAAGCATTTGTATTAAAAAAAAAAAAAAAAATATTAGACTAATAAAACGCAAAACAACAGATAAAAACAATCAGATACTTTTATGAAATGTTATCTATGTAATTTACGTTTTATTTCTGTAGCGCTACCATGAGTTTTAATATAGGTACTATATATACTATACGCTAGTGTCTGTAGTAAAAAAAATGAAAGAAGATTTGTACAGCGCCTCTAGCGGATAGTTGTGTACTAAAGTTCGTAATACGAATATTTACGTAACTACTGTAGTAAAGTCAGGCGATTTTACTGTGACATCTCATGGTAGAGGTACTGGTAACAAAACTTAACATCCTAACGTCAAACGGATGTAGTATGATGCCTCTTATGATACGTCAGAGGTAATTTTATGTAGGATGGGTCATTTGCTCATTCACATAAAAAAACATCTGATAAATAAAGATAAGGTATCAATTAGCCTGGAAACACCCACTGCAGTGTCTGCTTTGTCTCTTTCATACTCTAGGACTCTAGGTACTCAAGTATATTAGGTACGATGGTAAGTACTAAGGTAACCTTATCATAATAATATTTTTAAATACGCTTTTCTTTCATGACATCTTTTAAATAAGCACTGTGTATATGAGATAGCCCTTTGTATATGCTATCGCGGTGTAGATAATAGTTAATTAAATTTCTTTTAAAACCACGTCTCTCGAGATAATTTCTCATTTGAAGATCATAAGGATCAATCATCACGTTTCAACTGTTATAAAAGTAAAAGACGATAAAATATTCTTTTAGTTACATAAAAAAATTACAAGAAATTATTTAAAAATGCGTTTGATATTGTTTATTTTTGTGGCTGTCAGTTTCGTCTGCGTACGCGCTGGGAAGAGTTTTATCAATTGTAAGTGTTACATAAACTTGTATGTTTGACCTCATATCATTTTTACTCACGTTTTCATTGATAACCAAGTACGCAGTTTTATTGCTGTTTTATTATTATTGTAGGTAATTTGAGGGTCATGGTGTGGTCACACACCATCGGGGTTGCTAGAACACTGCTGCCAAAAGTCCTTCTCCGTTACTTTAAGGAGTTGGGCTTGCTGGGGTGAGGTTAGCACAACAATGCACAATACACCCAATTGCGGAACGTCTGTGCAGATCTTATTCCCCAACCAGAAGTAGAATTAGAGGGTCATGGTTTTAAAGTTATATTACAGAGCTTTCAGCAATCATCCTTTTGAGATACCTATATATATCGCCTAATGCCTAGTTAATGAATATTTATGTGTTTTTTTGTCATTAGTCGGAGGTTTCATCTGCCCAAGAGAAGAACGAGCACTGAGCCGTTGTCTTCGTGATTCCTTGAACGCCTATATCCCACAACTAGCGACAGGTATTTTTTTTATACCAACTTTATTTTGTAGGCTATAAATTAATAATAAATGCTCATGGAAACACGCATTAAAGATTATGACAACAGTGAATAAACGTACCTTTTCTAGTGTTTGTTAAAAAAATTGTAACAAATGTTCAGTTCACCAATAAAAATTTCATTTCATTTCATTTCAATTTAGTTATTGAGTGTATTGTTACCTTGTTACTGCAAAGTGATAGCACAAAGTGATGCATTTCAAACTAAACACTTTCAGTGATTTTCTTTCTTAGGAGAAGAAGGAGGGAAGTTTACTGTAGCGTTATTTAGATTATAGATTTCAATTTTTTTTTTCAGGACTTCCTCAATACGGCGTACCACCATGCGAACCCCTGCTGATACCTTCGCTCACGGTCCAGCAGTCAACGGGACCCATATCCGTGACGTCATCGTACTCGGACGTCACTGTGCATGGACCTTCCTCCATGAAAGTGAAGGAGATCGAGTGAGAATATACTGTGATAGAAATGAGTGCTTACCTTAGGCTGATACTAAATGTAAAAAAGATGTAAAAGTATATATTTTTGTTATTCAAAAAAAATACGGAAGAATCCATAGGCTTCTGAGCTGGTTATTAATCATGCTATCATAAAAAAACTTTCTAAGGTTTATAAGGTTTTTAGTATCAGTACTTTTCACAAGGATTCCGTAGGTATATTCCAATCCGTATATTTCAATAATATGGCGTTTGAAACAGCACTTTTCAAAATAAGAGGTGTTATAGACCGATTTAAAAATATCAACTAGAAATTAATAATAATAATAAATATTCACGAACATTTCACACATGCCTAGCCCCAAACTAAGCAAAGCTTGTAATATGGGAACTGATTGGATGTCGTTGTTAAAACTAAACTAAAATATTTTGGAAATCTTTCTACGTTTTAGAGTGGATTCTCATGAGCACCAAGTTGTTGCGAAACTGTACATTCCAGAGCTGAGGATGAAGGGCAACTACAAATTAGCTGGACAACTGCTCATGCTGCCTATTGAGGGAGAAGGACAATTTTCTGCCACTTATGGTTAGTAAATAGTTTTTTTTATAATTATGTCTTAAGTTTTATAACTAGTAGGTACATAATATGTTTATTTTTCCACTTCTTCTTCTTCTTCTTCTTATCGTGTCGATGCTACAACTGTATTTTGTTGTAGCATCGTGTTGGAAAGATTAGCCAGATTTTTCCACTGATGAATCTAGTCGAGGATTTTACTACTTTCAAAGCAGACTAGTCTGTATTCAAATTGACTATACGCAGACTAGCTTAGCCAAGACAAGTTCACTACTCACTATCGCTTAAGAATTGATAATAATATTGAAAATATCAAAAATATCATTGCCATATATGTTTTGAACATATGCTCAATTATATACTTACTTTGTTTAGGTCAATTATACCAATTCCTGAAATAAGACCTATAATAGATATAATCTTATCTTTTCCGCAGGCATAGTAGATCTTCAAAATATTCTGGACCTATTAAAAACACCTTATCTAAGCGACACTATACTAATTAGTGAAATAGTAGTCGCGTATAGGAATAAAAGCTAATGAAAACTGTATTTCAATAGTTCTTTTCCCCATTCAGGTGACATAGATGCTACGGTTATCATCAGACTCGGCAGACTGCGTCGTCCTAATAACGTGGATGCCCTCACTTGCAAGGAGCTGGATGTCAAGTTCCATGTCGGATTCGCTTCTATGAAGCTTGATAACCTGTTTGGAGGCGATGGAGATTTGGGTAAGAATTATTTTGAATACTGTATGAGTAGCGCTTAAAAAAAAGAACGAGTCATGAGTCATGACTCAAGCAAACTTAAAGGTTTTTTAGTGAAAAAAAAAAGGTTTGGTTTTGGAAAGCAATGAAGAGAAACAACACATCACGCGCCATTCCCTAACTAAACAAAGCATGCAAATAATTTAATCGTAACATCCAGACACAAGATCAGATACAAAAAAATATGATTCATGTTATGTGTCATCCACATTTTACACACCACGCTCTATTGACAGGCGTCACAGCTCAGTTGATAGTAGCTCTGCCTTCCATGCTGTGGGTCGTGAGTTCGATTTCCACCAAGAGCAAATGATTGTGTGACGAACATAAATATTTGTTCTGTGCCTGGTATTTATTTACAAAAAAAGTATGTAAGTATTTTATCAGCAATCTAGTTCCCATTGTACAATCTTTGCTTACTAGAGTATGATGTGTGAAATGTCCGAGAATATTTATTATTATAGGTATTGTTTATATTCCAACGCTAAGCAAAGCGATAGAAACTAGATTTTATTTCTATATTTACCTATTTGTTTCTTACACTTAACATTTGTTCAACTATTATTTTGTGTTTATAACATTCAGGAGACGCAATGAACAACTTCCTCAATGAAAACTGGAAGAGTCTTTCGGAAGAGCTCCAAGTGCCAATGGAGGAAGCTTTACGTGACTTCCTGAAGCCGTTGGCAGACCATGCTTTTGGTACACTCAACGCTGATGATATACTATCATCTTAAAAGCTAGAGGACTTGTAAGAGCTAAAAGCTACTAGGCTTTTGGGAAGGAACATGTAATTTGCTTATATTTACGAGTGTATAGTGAGATAGTAGAAAATATAGTAATTTATTTTAGCAATACTATTGAAAAATAAATCAGTTGTTTGATTGTGTGCCATATTTTTAGAATTTAGTAAATGGAATCTAATCTAAATCTTCTAGTATTAACTCAAAATTAATCGTTCATACAAGTTTATAATCAAATTTAAAGTTTTTATAGTGTACAGGGCTTAATGAAACAAAAACATCAAATAATTTTTTTATTGATTAAATTTTTACATTAAGTATTCACTAAAGTATAATTTTAGTTACCAACTTAAATAAATAGAAGCTTAAAACTACTAATTACTAATAACAGGGAGTGTCATGTTTTTAAAACAAAAGAGAATCATTAACAATAGGTTATCAGCATTATCATAACATACCTACATACCTACAGCTTTAACAGCTCGTGTAACTTTATGTAGGTATTTCGTAAGATAAATCTCTCCTGAGGGCGTAGTCCGAGCTTGTATTTTAAAACTACCTACTCTCGAGCCGACAGTCGTCTCTCGGATGTCCATACATTTTTGTATGGCTATCCGAGACACGACTCTCGGCTCGAGAGTAGGGAGTTTTAAAATACAAGATCGGACTATGGCCTCTGCGCATATAGAACTCCCGATATACACGTCACACACACAGATAAACATCACACACACATAGATAAACATCACAATTTTAGAAAAAAAAAAGAAAAAAATCGAGAGCGATGTTCAAAATTTTTAATAACCTGTTTGCGTTAAAAAAAACATTTAAGTCACTAATTCTTTTCCGAGTGTACTGTGAAAAAAGTGTTTTTTGGATAGGTACTCTTTAATTTAGTTCATAAAACAATTAATTAAATGAACGAAATGGAATAGCTTCTTTATGATATAATTTCTTTTTTTTTGTAACGCTTGTTTCTGCATCACTTACGATAGGTACCTAACAAAAAAAATAACACAAACGCATGCATTTTATTGTACCTACAAAAAACACACGCAATATGGTCCATCTTTATGCAAAAGAACTTTTTAGGTCAACAATTTTTAGATCAACTCTTTTTAAGTCAACTTTATCAACTTTTTTAGGACCATTTTAAATGCAAGACAATTATGTGTAGAATATTTTTATGAAATGAGTTTTGAATTTAGTTTAACACCGTCAAAGTACGGGTAGTAAAAAGCTATTTAGATACAAAAAATGTTAAACGACAAAATATTCCCTCGTTTAAATCTCTTGTTTCGATTTAAAAATATATATTCAACTGTTTGGTTTGCTAAGTATATCCTAAGGTTTGAGCCAGACATCTAGCGGAATCTTCGTAAAGGCTGCATTGATGAACGCCTGGAAATGTTTAGCGATGGACTGCGAGGCAGCTGGACGCATCTCCTCGATGATCTCAGCTGCGTTGTTGTTTAGAAACTGGTTCATTGCTTCACCTGGAATTATAATGAAATAAGTTTATGGTATTTGTAGATACGAACGGAAGATTGTTAGGATATATTCTTTGTCAGAATTACAGTTCTGTAATCTCTTTGGGAGTTAGCCCGACACATAATACCTGAGCACTACAAAAATCGGATAAGAGATTCGGAGCCCAACGCAACATTTGCCGATCATAATTGAGTAAATGTCTATCACGAAGATGAATAGAATAATTTATTTCAGATATTATTATAAAGCTTAATGCTAGGACATATTAAACGATACAATTATTATACTACTGGTTTTCAGTAATGCCATGATAGGATGAAGAAGGTGGGGGAGTAAAAGATGGACACATAGTTATTATTATACCTACTATTATTATGTACACATTTATTTAAGATCTTAGCAAGAGGTTTTTTACAATATACATGATTAAAAACTTAAAACTAGGTTGCCGCCGGCAGCGGGGCAAGGCCCAAGCTACCGGTGGTTAGGGCTACAGATTGAGGAACCTCCGGACAATGCGTGCCGTGTCGAGGATCACTGCCTTCTGCAGCTGCCCCTTGAGCCAACCTTCTAGCGAGAGCCTCTTTAGATGTTGGTCGAGGCTCTTCGCTATCAGACCGTTCGCCGAAACGACTATCGGAACAATGATCGTAGAGTCAACATCCCACATGTTATACCTACTATTATATTATTATAAAAAACGTTTTATTCATTCAAAATCTTCTAGCTTTTTGGGCTACCATTTAAATTACCTCTACACTAATTAAGAAGAGGTTAAAGTAAGCTCACCGATAATGCTTCCATGGTTGACAGTGTCCCGCACTTTGAACCGCGAACTCCTCAGTTTGAAGTCCACCAACAGTCGCTCGGCCGCCATGTACTTGACGCTCTTCCTCTCAATCTCCTTGCCGAAGATCTTTGCAATCGCTGCTACGTCCACTGTAAACATTATTATGTTTAACCCCTCACATCCCGAGAACTATTGAATATTGTTATGTCTGTTTTTCATTTATTTAAAGTACCTAGTCCTAATTTCATTAGCGAATGCTAACAATTATTTTTAAGGCGCTTATTTATTGTCATGATTTACTAACATCGTGTTATTACTTAGGCTTGAACTGGATTATTTTCAAATCGATTTAAAAAAAACATCTTCTAAAAAGAGGTTTAGCTTTTCTTAACCTAAATAAGAGCCAGGTCACTAAAGCATCTTTCATTTAAATTAGTCCAACTGTTGCAGTAGCTGAATTATAAAAACCTAGTTGTTTATAACAGCAAACTAATAAGTAACCTAGATGACAGACTACTTAGAAAAGCAGACGTCTTTCCCATAGGTTTTGGAAGAAAAAATCTCCACCATTTTCACTCTAAAATTACCGACTTGACGATTGACTGACTTGATTGAGATATTTTCAAAATAAACCCTTGCAACTGACAGAATTGACTGTAGTATTAACTGGCAGAGGCTTTATAAAAAAGAAGAATATGTACTTACTAAAAGCAGCCCAGAAGTTCCCCTGGGAGCGAACTGGGAAGAGTAGCACTTGTCCTGACACCTCGTACTTTCCAGTGATTTCAATTCTCGGGAGCACCAGACCCATGTCGATACGCAGTTTCTTCAAATCTGACCTGGAATTTATAAAATATACCTCAGTACCGACAAAGATCTTGAATATGATTAATTTAATTTGTGCAATTTTAAAAAGTATATCGCAGTACCGACTAAGATCTTGAATCGATATGATTGATTCAATACGTGTACTGCAAAGTCCTAAGGAACCATATGTTTTGTATGTAGGTATTACATTTTCTTTTACACCGTTTTTTTCTTAACTACATTTTGTGAGCTTTTTTAAGTCCAAAGCTTATCAAAGGTATGGAGGAGCTTTTACTTTTGTTTTGTTTGTAATTTTATGTGGTACGCAATAAAGTGTCAAATATTTCAACACTGTATGCTTGGTTCGTCAGATTTAGCGAAGACACTTTGATATTTAGTTGTAATTAGGACCAATTATTATTATTAATTTAGGTTCCTATATAAAGAAACTTAGTAAAGATTGATGACAATCTTGCAACTTCTCATGAAGTGTGTTGTAAGCTAATTGTGGCAGACCACAGATCATTAGCCAATTCAGACAGAAAACCTTATAATGAACATAATAGGCGTAATCTTATGCCGCTAGTTTAAAGTAATGTTGTAGAAACAACATTTTTTTTAAACACTATTCAAACGTACCTACTCGTATATAAGCAATATTTTGGATACAGTTTACTCAAAGTTGAATTGACGAGTGAATGTGGGACGCTTCGCTCGCTCAGTTTCGAGATGGGCCAAAATAGAAGTAAGTCTTGGCTTAGAAGCTATCTTTTTATAGGTCGCATTTTTCATTTAATTTAAACAATATTCGGCTTTCACAAATTCCAGGATTCATTTGATTGTTAATCGCGATCTTTATTTATTGGGGGAAAAGTTGGGTGGTAAAGAGGGGAGGTTGCTATAACATTATTTATAGACCAATTTAATGAAATTTGAGAAGCACATTAAGTACTATAACCTAGAAGTAGTATTTATTTTGGCAATAACAGCATGACAAAAGTTCCAGACAAATTAGAAAAAACATAAGTCACATTAGTATTACACACCATATCTGTTCCAATGATTGCAGACGAAGTTCTACAATCTTAACCAATACTTCACAACTTATAAATTATTGTTCAATAGGGCAAGTGTTCATTATCCACATAATAATATAATAGTTATAATGTGTATCTGTCAAACCTTTATACGTCAATCTCAGATACAAATAAATCTGCAACATAAGTTACGAAATCTATATGTAAAAGTAACTTTACATATAAGTGTTTAGATATTTGATCAGTAATTCTTTAACTAGTGAACAGATTTAAATTAATATTGAAACATTTTAAACAATTCTAATGACGAGCAATATCGATATAGCTCATAATCAAAATTAGCACGGTTTTTATCTCGAAAAACAAAGAAGCGTTCAGTCTTGCATTCAAAAAATGTACCTATAATTTAGAAGCAAATACTAAGTAATACTATGGATAACTGTTTAAAAAAGTTTTTATGCTAATAGGTTATACGGACGAGTCGCATGCAGAAGCATCAAAGATCATATAAAATTCACGCTGGATTTATCAATTTTAAATACGATTACAAAAACAAATAAGGTGATGGTCTACCAAAGAATACATACCTAATCTTAGTGATGGTATAGTTACTGGGTCCCACAACGGTGATGTTGTTGAAGGCAGCGGTGACCCGTACTGGACCTGCAGAGTTCTCCATCACCAGTCGATCAATGAAGAGTGGTTCCACAGCAGGCACTCCTAAGTCCGGCAGACCTTTGGCCAAGTACGGCCGGAGGTGGTTGAACGAGTTCTTGATGCAGTTGTCTAGTTGAGGGTCGCTTTGGCTGCATGGCAGGATATACTCAGCTGGAATTGGAATGAAGATAAATTAGTGACCAGTTTTTGGTTTCTGTGGGTTCTAATTTTCTTATGTTCTGTGAATGATAGAAGCTTTGATAGAAGACCAAATACAGCTTATACTTCGAAAATAGCACATTGGATAAATTATACTATGATGTATTTCTTTGGAACCTATGAGAAAAGGTGAAAACTATGACAGAAGTAACTGCAAATGATAAGAATTGAGTAGAAGAATTAGCGCCCACTACATGCAAAGAAGAACAATAATGTTCCACGACAAAAGATCACCAGAAAATAGATATTATGATAGAACTTAGAACACTATGTTTTGAATTGAATGATAAAAATGGTGTTAACGGTATTCCGATGAAACAAAGGAATGTCGATCGATTGCAACTCACAGTCATGATTTAGAAGCAAAATGTGTAAAGGTTTGTTCCTTACATAACCACAGAAGTGTTCCACTAGGTGAACAAACGTAGTGACAAGGTGACGCAAAGTGCGATGACCGAGCTTTGCCGCACAAAAGTGAAATCTCGTTTGTCGACCAAGGACACGTTGTGAAATCATGCGTGTGCGTTAGATCATATAAATCATATTTGGAATTGGATATTGATCACCAATCCGGTGAAGGTTTGCGGGTCAAGGCAAACTCCAAAAGGAGAGAGTTTGTTATTTGAAGTTATTGCAATTGGTAATGTGTTTGCGTAAAAGAGTCATCATTGAGCAGTACTCTTAAACTTACAGCATCAATACCCCTTACAAACAACGCGAATAACCAAAACAAGATTTACAAGTTATAATTAGCGAGCATTGTTTTAATTCATTCATGCAGCATGTTTGTAATTATGTAACAAATATTCCAAAGACGATTAAAAATATGCAAATTACGTTGAACTTGAACGCGGCTGCTGCTGATCTGGGCCAAAGAGGCTGTTTCACAAGGTCAGTTACATAATCTGTTATACAACGCGCTGGTTCTGCCTGATGGTGATGACCCTGTTTCTGGGCAATCGTGGTTATACTCAACAATGCAAGTTTTGACAAACAACCCTGTTTTGCAAAAACAGGGTATGCTTCCTTATAGTTACTCACTGAATCAGTGAGTAAATATATGGAACTTAGAATTAGTCACACCTTCAAGTTCCTTTCAGGTTATACAATTTCATAGATATTAGGTATAGGTTTCCATAGATATGTTTCTTAGTGGATTTTATTGATATTCAGTGGTAAGGCGGAAATCTAAGCTTAAAAGTGTATATTGACCTTATTATCTAAATAATTCAAGTTCAACCGGTAGTGTTCCCATTTTTTAGATCAAGCAACCAATTTACAAAATAATTTATGTAATTTTTTTGGGATCTTCACAAGCACAGTTCACGGATAACTATGCAGTAGGATTTTATTGCAAAACCAAGACCAATTTGAATAATGAATCTATGTGAAAACGTTAGTTTTAAATACAAAGAATTCTGTATTTTTTGTGGGCCCTTAGTTGTTGCAACTGTTCTCATTCACATCAAATACAGTATGATTAGAAGGAATATTGCGTTATATTGTGGTGTAATTATAGCAGCTATTAATAAGTAGCTCCTACAATAAGATACAGCTGTCAGATAAGATCGGTCATATTCGTTTAAATAATTATAACTACTTATAACATATTTTACAAGAGAGAACCGACTTTAATCGTCAAATAAATAACATTTCTAAGGATTACTCACAACGTACTAATCAGATCTTAATCTTTATTTGAGAACTCTGAAATATAATCTATGAAACAAAAAAATAATTATAATACATATCGATTTATAATTAGTTAGCGTGTGTATTAGGATGGTGCTGGATAACAACACTTTCGAATCTATAATCTGTTTATTAGAAGTTGGTTAAAAACAGCTGTTTCATTGGTCTTTTGAAGAATCTATAATATTAAACTTTTTAAATTTTATATGGATTTTTATAACTGCTATTTCCGACAAAATTTATACATAGTAACTTTGAGTTTTAGATTATTTTTCGATTTAAATTTGATTTAATTATAATCATGATAAGTTGCCGTACAGATCTGGATGTAAAAAACCCAAATAAGAAATGAGTGGCGTTTGAGGGATGAGGTTTATATCCTATATCCAGCATTGGGCTGATACGGGCTGCCTATGATGATGATGATAATCTTTATGATTTTTGTCAAAGTAGTCGATAACAATGAATGTTATGTTCGACACGTCTCGGTGGCGCCTCGGAGATAACCTATAACAGACCACTTGAACCTTAGAGGTACCAGATGTTTATTGAACACATAATGAATTGACGACCGATGTGGCGCGGCAGGCGAAGGTCCGCCTGCGACGCGGAAGGTTGCGGGTTCGATTCCCGCCTTGGGATAAATGTTTGTACGATCTGCAAATATTTATTCCGGGTGTTCTGGGTATTTTATATGTATAATAAAAAAATATATCTATCTATGTAATGTATTGTATTAAGTATGTCAGCCTTCTAGTACCCATAACACAAGCTCTGCTTAGCTTGGGGCTAGATGATTTTGTGTGGATTGTCCAGCATTATTATCTATTTATTTAATGAAAACTCAATAAAATTATTTTAAAATTACACTGATTTTATGTCACGTGTCTTTGATCAGTTCAGTAATATTCCTACACTTGGGAGTGGCTATGTATTTTTAGATGTACAAAAAATTGTGTGATAGCGTAAACTGAGCAAACATTGTAAATACTTTTTCCGTCGTAACTTTATGTGACAGACATAATATTTTATTTGTGACACAAAATAAAGATTTTCCTTCTTTTTTTCTGATATTAATTAACCTCGTATGTGCAAAAAGCCTCGTCATTTGTTTTCATCTAAACCACATTTCTTTAGTTAAATTATGTAGATACGTGAGGTCAAGAAACTTTCAACTAAATAAGTTTTTATTAAAAATGAATGCTTATATAGGATAGGACGGGCACAAACCCATACATACAATCTAACATGTTTTTACTATAAATAGTAAATTATAACGCCTTCTAGACCCAAACCAAGCAAACATTATTATTAACATGGCTTGCTTTGATGAAATGCCTAAATGCCTACAAGATTTTGCATCTACGAGATTATAACTCTTAAGTCAATACGGTAGAAATGGACGCATGATTTATGAAAATATGACATCCTGATCCAAGGGTCTCATTAGTAAGGGAGCCACCGTGAGGTTACTACGATAAAGGTAGGTTTCGCAAACACTGACGCAACCTGAGGTGTCAAGGCTGCGCGTGCGCCGTACTTCAGCCGAGATGTAACTAACTGAAGTCTACCTCCATCTAAAATCATATGATATAACTTTAAAAAAAACAAAACAAGTAGAAAATGTATAAGTGGTCACTAGTTATAATTGTTGATTAGGTATAGCCTACATAAGACTGTTTGTTTTCCTTTGAAATAAAAATAAATAAACTTTATTAGTTTATTGTTCTTAAATAAATAGTAAATTCAAAATTACTCTGAGTTAATAAAGTGTTTTTACAACGCAAACTATCACTGCTTGGCAGCAGAATTAGATAGTAGGTACTAATTAGTCATTGTCAAAAAATTTAAATAAAGTAAAATCCCGTGGGTCATTTAGAATCGTCTTACTAGGTGATTCTAGGTGCCACCAGAGCCTAGAAGAATGGGTAGGGGCAATCGTTCATACGCTCTACTGCTAATATGTGTCAGTGTAGCCATTTAGAAGGGCGAACGTGCCGGTAAATAATTTATGATAATTTCGTGTAGTCAAGGCATACTTAGTTGAAATTCTCGTCGAGATAAATATTCGGCCCTTAAGTTATTGGTAGTGCCATTAATATCGACTAGCCTTGTTAACCTGAAGCAGGGTCCGCACTGCCATCTGGCAACATTTTCGATGTCACCAAGGTTATTGTTGTCTGAGGTCACTTATTTTGGAAACTTTATTTATTGCCTACTAAAAATTTAATTAAATGGCGTACAATAAATGAATAACACATTTTGACAACCAAGTTATTTAATTTAATTGTTTTTCCTTATTATTTAAAAACTGCTGCCAAACTGTGGGTTTAATGCATGAATTGTGTATTTATCAGTATATTCTGCCGATAAAAGATTATCATGACACCCAATGACATCCCCTAGGAACAATAGTTTTAGAACTAGGTACATACTGTGAAAAATCACTTATCACAAAACACACTAAAAAATCCTTTTCCAAAAGCCTTAGCTCAGTAATTAAATCAGACTAGCGTATCCTTATATCAAATTTCGGCCCTATTCTGGGCAGACGATTTCCTCCTAGCTGTTCGATATTTCTTTATTCAACACACGATCAATCCATAACAATATTACGGCCTATTGAAAAGGAATCGCAAGGTTGGTAGAGTCACTGGAACGTCTACCTGAGACGTGACAATCGAAACCGAGGTTGTGAATTCCCCATTCCCGATTTGGAACTGCAAGGCTAGTCACATCTCTGGAACGACCAGTAACAAAAATAATATAGTATGGAATCTAACTAAAAGTAAAAAAGTAAAGTTAAAAATTTCTTTATTCAATAAAATCACAAGGATCATAGAATCGTTTACTACTGCGTTTACGATAATGTACCTACATTTTTTTCGCATCGTTATTCATTGGATTGATGCTATTTATGGTTTAGTTAAAAGTAGGCTTTTGATTTACTTACTATAAATCTAGCTATTAGGTACTTCTTTTAACTAAATAAAACAAGTAGATACCTTCTAAGAAACTTTTAGTTAAAGTATACCTAGAATTCCATAATTCTAGGTATACTTTAACTAAAATCACACATAGTTTATACATGTATTCTACATTGCTTCCTGAATGTGCAAGTCTGTAGAAGTAAGAATAAATTTGTAGTTTATGCTACTGTTCTAAGTATATAGATAAACAATGCCTCTTAATGGGTGATCCAGCGGTCATCGACGATTGTATTAAATAATTAACATTCAAAACCATACTCAGCGGATAAAATACGTGCAAACTATTGCGAAATGTTTGCTTCACTCTATTGCGTCTAGTGTGATATGTAAACAAAGTCTATTGTTTAATTAATCGTATCACTACGAGGAAAACTCGGTAAAAAGAAATGAGTACACTAAAAATATTGAACGTTTTTTATTCTGTCATTTGTATGTGTGTGTAATTTGTGTAATTTTTTTTATAATCTGTGCCATCAAAATGATTTTATGAACTTTCCCGCGCGCATCGATTTTTTTTTCTGGCTGCGCACATAAGTACGCATAATGTTCAGTATTCACGCAGCACAATATTGCAAGTGTTGCAATAATAAATTGCTTCCCAATTTTAGGGGTAGGTAATAGTTATAAACTTGTAGGTGAGATACGTAAATTGGTTTTATCTGAAAAGTATCTGATTTGAATATATTTACGTGTTGAAAAAAGATCGATTCTTTATTCCATATTCGTTCATTAAATAAAGTGGCAAATCTAGACTGAGATTTGCCAAGATCTGAAAGTATTTACGTACTCTTAAAAACTTCACTTCAATGTTTTTTTGTCTTTATTACCCGTGGGTTGTTATTTGTCCAACACAAAATAAATAAAACTAAAACATAGATACTCTTTAGTGTCTGAGGAGTGTGTGTTTATAGTTTCGCAAACAGAACAAAATACCATGTCCTCGACACGATTGACTAATCACTGTTTGCGACAATTACATATTGTTACTTTAAAGGAAATACTAAACTTTGTATGCAGAGCCTTACTAGGCGTAGTAATTAACCGATTCATCCGTCCAGTGCTATTTATGATGCAATGATTGCCGTTTTGATTCAACTTTGGGATGCCCTAAATATGAAGGTAAAAGAATGAGAAAATAAAAATATGTTATCACAATAGGTTATTTTATTTTCGCTAGGAAGTTGTAGTAAGAACTTATTGATTAAAAAAAATACAGATTAAACTAGAGATCGATAGATGAATATTAAGAACGGCTATTTCAAAAGAATTCAGTGTAAAATCGATGCCATTTCTTTATTTTTTATTGTACACAATAAACTTACAGCAAAATAGGACGACGGATGTACTAAGGCGAGCTGAGCCCTAAAAAGTTTTTTAATACATAAACACATGCTGTGGCCTAGTGAACTCCGTTTGACAGAATTAAATACATTTTGACCTTGTCTTTTCCAAGAATAATGGCGGATTAGCATAAAAAAGTTTTCTGAAAATTAATTGGTTTTTGAAGATAACGTAAGACTAGGCGGTATGGTTCTAAACTATAGCCTGCTCCGAGGAGCAAATAAATAAATAATTGTCTTTTCCGATCAGTTCAAATATGAGAGGTACTTATAAGGATCATGCAAATCTACTATGTATACTTAGTAGCAGTGTTTTTTTATTGAGTCATGGATAAAAATTGGCAATGTATCATCTATATTGCAAAATCATACTAACTGTTTCATAAGCATCTTATTCAAAAAGACATGAAGGTCTAGTAAACTATAAATTGTAGCATAAAACATTTGTCATACGGTTGTCAGTTTTTTTATTTATTGAAATTGCAATGAGTCAAAGGTCGATTTTGGGAAACTTAAGTATTTCTCAACAAAGTTTCATAACACAAATGGTAAAGTCCAACTCACATCTACGGACTGTGTTTCTCAAGTCAATTGTCAAGTAAGATTTCTGAACAGAGATATTTATTTAAATGAATAAACTATTCGAGAACTTTGGTTAGTCATTATATTATTAAAAAAAATGTCATGTCACACTTGTCACTGTCAAAAAGAGCGCCAAATCTAAAAATAACTGATTGTGTTATGTCTTGTAGTGAACTTGATGTCGAATGAATGCATGTAGTTAACTTAATCGAATAAAGATGGTGACTTATTTATATACAAAAATGACACTTCCAAATGGCTAGATCTATTAAGAAACTTTAAACATATGGTACCTATATATGAAAAATCAAATATCGATAATATGATGAATAACTTTTATAGAAAAATAATAAATAAATCATTTAACTGATATGCAAGTTTCGTTTAAATCGGTTGAAACCCGACCGTTAAGCCCCTTCTTCATCCTCTCATGGCATCACTGAAAACCAGCATAAGCTGAGTGATAGCCATTTTCGGTTATTTTAACATAGTATTATAATTATATCGTTTAATATGTCCTAGCATGAAGTTTTATAATAATAACTGAAATAAATTAAGTATTATATTATATTCTAAGCGAGAGCATACAGATAAACAGAAAGACAAAGGCATTTTTAGCCAGTCTGTAAACAGATACCTTTGAAAAACAGCAGTTTATTTACTGAGTGTGAAAAACTACTGAATTTACGACCATAATCTCGCGAGAACAGCTTATGTATATAAACTGAAACACTTAAAATATTGAAATAACTATAAAAGTCTGGTTTATGCTATTTCACATGTTGCCCAAGTAACATGAGCGACTGAGTTTGAAATATGATAGGGTTATGTCACTATGTGTAAACCTACTTGTACCTACCTAATGTAGGTTGGTATTATGTGAGTCATTGAAGGAAAATAGTCTCTTTTTTTTATAAAAAATACACGTAACTTTTACTAAAATATTGTTTTTTTTTGTACAGCTAAATACTCTGAAACCTTAATCATTCTCTTTCGTCAAATGCCTAATTATTTTATTAATTTTAAAATTTCACACAAACTCTTAGTGCTAGGACTTAATGCTAAGAGCATTGACTACCAGTCTTCCTGGGCGTGCAAAAATGTTATGTCATGTGTTATGGTTATGTGAAATGAGTTTTTTTTTTAATTT
Organism: Ecliptopera silaceata; assembly: GCA_932527185.1. Lineage (NCBI taxonomy): Eukaryota > Metazoa > Arthropoda > Insecta > Lepidoptera > Geometridae > Ecliptopera > Ecliptopera silaceata. Next base: position 3,306,487 of record OW052193.1, on the reverse strand, counting down.
ATATTTTGAAATTTTGATCTATTTTGATTTGAAAATATAATCTATACCTACCAATTCAAAAACAGAACTTGTACTCCGAACGCTGGTTTCTAGAATCTTTAATCAAAACGAATTTCCTATAAAATACCAATCACAGTGTTTTTGGTAGATTACATTGTAAGTTATGATTGTTAAAATTAAAATATTGTTTAATCAATTTTATGATTTGTGTGAAAGCGTAAGGCATTATTTAAAAAGAATTTCGTCCATCAAGTAAATTAGCGTTCATGTTAATCTAATTAATAAAAAGGGATGTTCAATTGAATATTAAAAATTATCTACTTACGCGTTGTAAGAGAGTTGTCTTCTGCTGCTCCATTTTGGCAGATAACAGTCAAACTCAATATGAACAAAGAAAATACGCAGCGGTCAGCCATTTTCATACTTTATAATCCTTATTTAAAAACAATTTACAAACACGATTCAATTTTCAACAACAATACATTGTTCTTTCACAACTCTGTAATCACTGGCCAGTTTTTATTTCGATATAAACGATATTCGAATTTTAAAAATGATTTTTGACAGTTCGTTCGGTTTTGCCGCGTCCGCTGTTCTTCGGATTTAGTTGGCAATAGTCGCGGAGTGGTGCCGGTAGCGGACAGGCGCTCGTCTCATTTTGTTGAGGTGAAAGCACAGGGCTAGGTGTTTTATTAGCGCTTGATTTTCGTCATCCCTCAGCGGCTCCCCACTTCACCATAAGATTCTTTACTCACAGGGAAGACTATGATGGGTGATATCTAATTTTCTGCCTGCTGATCGGGTTAATAACTGAGTAAGCTGTGACGCGCTATGTCATTGCTGGCGAGGTGGAACAAATGGGACACTGGCGTTCTTATGAAATGGAAAAACACATTCCAGAAACCTTTCCAGGAAGTAGGCATTTGCTTGGATGTACTTCTTCAGCGGTCTAGTGGCCTTTCAAACCTTAAAAACCGTAGGTTTTACAATCTTAAAATGTACTTAGAGTTTTCTCATTTTTGATTTGCATATAATTTAGATTTTGGAAAAATCTACTTTTAATAACGTAACACTGTTGCAAAAAGATAATTTATTAATTGCCAATATTATGATATTTTAGTCTTGTTTATCTCTCGCGCGGTCATTACTTCTACTCCTTCATCCCTAGACAAATAACCTTGAATTGCGAGAAAATTTACAAAATGTTATATACATTGCTTGAAACGTAACCGTATTGATAAGAAAATGAGGTTCTGAAGAAGCAATGTATAACTGAAAAATGATCGGTCTAAAGTGTAATTAATCGTAGAGTGATTAAGTGCGTAGAGGTCCAGATTGTTTCCAGAATTTATGTAATTCCATTCAGTTAAGTGACCGCGTAGCGAATAAACGCTCGTAATTAGACTTTTTATTTATTTTAATTTTTATTAAAATGTTGACGTCAATACCACGTGCTTAATTAATCATATTTAAGATATTTTTTTATAAGTAATTTTAAATCGATAAAAATGGGTTTCGACTTTACGCGAAGACAGTGGTCTACAATAATAGTGATATCGATAGCAGACTTTTGCAATGCAATTTGTGTAGCTTTACAAGCACCGTTTTACCCACAAGAGGTAAGAACTGATCACCAGGTTTTTTTCTATTAGTGATTAATAGTTTTAAATAAATGAAGATGTAAATTATTTTTTTAACTAAGCAAATATTACAGAAAAAAATCCATCACGCCTGTTGGTTCGGTTCCGGACGAGAAAAGCTCAGAATATTTTTAAAATATCGACGTACGATATTTTTATCATTTTTCCATTCCATTCTCCATTTCTCCGAGCTTAGAAGCACAAAAAACTAAAATGGTGTGTTAAATATTACTAAATGAAATTGACACAACTGAATACATTTTATAATCCACCGAGCTCTGATCGGACAAACTACTCTAGCTAGGACTAACCTATTAATTATGTACTCAACTAACAAATTCATACCAAAACAATGATTATACAATAAAAATTATCACGTCAAGATCATAAACGTGGATATTTGAACCATAAGTACCAAATATGTGAAAATCTTCAAAATAGTCTTGTTTTGTTTACATAGACATGCGATAACCTTTGGCAAAAAGTCGACGTCCACTAAAGATACGGAAAATGGTCACGTTTTAACGTTAGATATTAAATTTATCCCAAATCTTCGTAGTTTTTATGTAAATAATAAAAAAACTAAGAAATTAATTTACATTACTTTATTAATTTGTATTTCACACAACACCATCTAATCCAAATCTACGCACAACATCAAGAATCAGTTTCAGTTAATTTAAATCTAAGTCGGTATTAAATCAAGATTTAAATTTTTAATAAAAATAAAAATTTCTAATAAAACAGATTTTGGTTTTAAGTATGTCACTTTTCTCTTGTCTCGAGTTTTGGCGGAAAACCGGCTGGTATTGAACTCTTTTTACGTGGTATTCTCTACTGCCAGCACTAAAGCTGTGCTGATTGTCAAATCAAAATAAAATGTTTAATAATATAAAATGTTTAGTTTTTAGTTACTACGACAATGTTAGCGTTGCGTAGGTACTCCTATCAAACGGTTCATGAACTTTTGATTGAATTTAATGAGCAAAGCGTTCACACTTTTACCATTAACTTCTGGCTTATCTACTAACTATGGATTAATTAATAGTTTAATAGCGTAGTAACTATAATTACGTTGTTTTGTGAACGAATAATATTTACTATTATTAATGCATACGTGTGAGTTCTAGTCTAGAAAACCATGTGACTACAATAAATAAATAAATAATAATAAAATAATCGTTTATTTTCTCCCATTAAAAGGCATTTTATATCAAAATTATAGGTAATAGGTACAAGGTTAAGTATTCTGCTAACAATAGCACTGACAATAAGTTACCTGTTTTGTGGGAGACTGGTGCCTGAAATAGGTAAGATATACCTGTGCCACAGGACACCAGTGCTCCAATCAATGTAATGTAAACATTGAATCAATAAAACTGATAAATACAATGTAATCTGTATCAAATATACATAACAAAATTTAAATATAATAAATTAAGTACCTACGTATTGTATATAGATTTCAATTACTTGAAAAGTTAATATACAATATCTATTATTTATAAAAAATATGATTGTGTGAAAGAGGATATGAATGTGAGAGGAGGAGATTGAGAACTGACGAATGATAGGAGTGTGTGGAGAAAGAGAACATGGTGTGCCGACCCCACTTAACGTGGGAAAAGGGCAGGGGAATGATGATGATTTAATACAATAATAATAAAGTGAGTGAATTATTAAAATTCTGTATAGTATTAAAAAACCGTCATAAAAAACCTGCGCGAACTTTAAGATTATTTTTACACCCCGAGAAATATGCATTGAAATGTGTTTTACATATTTTTTCAGGCAGAGAAAAAAGGCTGTACCGCGGCTGAATATGGGCTGGTTTTCGGATGCTTTGAACTCGTGGTGTTCATTGTCAGTCCAATCTACGGAGCACACCTCAACAGGATAGGACCTAAGCTGCTGTTTAATGTAGGAATACTGACTACAGGCACTTGTGCCATTTTATTTGGGTATGTAACATTATCACTGGATGAGAACAGATACAAGACCTAGACAGAGATAAGACCTACGTCCAGCAGTGGTATATTGAAGGTGATGATGAAGTAACAATTAATCTATAATTTGAACCCTGTTAGTGGCTATTGAACTTGTTGCAAGCTTTGAATTATGACTGTAATTTTTTTTTTTAATAAGTTTATTAATAAACTTATTCATGTCAAGTCATGTCTTTTGCATTCCAAATCAAAAAAGAAAAAAACTGTCACTATGTAAGCTTCGGTTGCCTCCAGCACATTTATTTACAATCCACAAATATGTCCTATTTGACAACAGTGACGTCGATGCAAGTTGTGTTTAAGGAAAAAAAAAATTAAACTTACTTCGAATGATTTGAATTACTTGAAAAGCCACACATTCTTTCAAGGCCTGTGTCTTGCACTGAACTAGATCTCAAATCTTTACAAAGGTCCCCCTTTCGAAATAGAACCTTCGAGAATATCAAAATGTTATACCACAATGGGTTTTTAGTATTTTAATAGTTGCAATCACATTTTTATGACAATTTAAACTGTGACATTATCTTAAAGGTACTTAATCATTTTAAATGGATTGCTCCAATAAACCTTGTGTCTAAAACAGTCGTATGTTTGTTTATGTTTTTGTATTTTAAAGATCATCCATAATTTGGAGATAGATAGTCGCAAGCTCGTTTATCTGAATAATAATTTGTAATTTTTTTATAAATTTATCGATAAATAAATAATAATTCACGGTGATTTCACACATTACTATCTATTTATTTATTTATTTATTTATTTATTTATTTATAGTCCCAAACTAAGAAAAACAACTACAAATCTAGCTCAATATTTCGTTAAAAAATTAATATAAGTACGTAGTAAGCTACTCTAAGTACCTGGTATCTGTTGAGGTCTGAACTGAGACCAAGTTACATTGGTTATATTTGTACTCCAGTATGTTGGACAAGGTGGAAGGTCACGTGCCGTTCATCACCCTGAGCTTCGTGATCCGGATCGTGGAAGCGATGGGCAACGCAGCCTTCCTGACTGCCTCCTTCGCTATCATAGCCAAAGAGTTCCCGAATAATGTCGCTACTATGTTCGTGAGTATTATTATTCTGTCTATAATCATCATAACCTCGTATAAAACAGCCTATTTTAGCCCGTTGGCACCCACTGCTGAGTATAGGCTTCCTCTTTATTATGCCATTCTTTACGGTCCCTTGCGACTCTCATCCACTGATTCCCGGCTATATTTTTTATTATAAATATAATATACTCGGAACACCCGGAATAAATATTTGCAGATCGTACAAACATTTATCCCAAGGTGGGAATCGAACCCGCTACTTTTCGCGTCGCAGGCGAACCTTCGCCCGCCGCGCCACATCGGTCGTCATATCGGTCGTAATAAGATAATTTCTGTGTGTGTACAATAAAGAGTTTTCTATCTATCTACTTACATGTATTCCTCAGGCTTCGCAATTAAGACAATAAAAATACTGAATACTTATAAATAATAAATTTAGTATAATAAGAAATATCTCTGTTTGTGTGTAGGTACAACAGATTTCGTTCTATCTACTTACGTGTGTTCCTCAGGCTTCGTTAGAGACGTTCTTCGGCCTCGGTCTGATCGTCGGCCCCACGTTGGGAGGGGCTCTCTACGGTCTGGGAGGGTACTCCCTTCCCTTCGCGGTCTTGGGCTTTGCTCTGTTCTGCGCTGCCCTTATGAGCTTTGTCGCTTTGCCGAAGAATAACGACGATGAAGATCTATCGCCTTCGGGGCGAGAGTGTAATGAACTTTTTTGTCTATAAATTGTATATCTAGTAATTATTTATTATATCCTCGTGGCGCACACCAGTATCAGCTAGGCACGGTAACACAGTGTCTAGTCTGGCTAATCTTTCCAACAACATATAAGAAATCGATAAGAAGAAGAAGAAGTCTGTCTATAAATAAATATGGCCATTTGACACATCAAAATAATTAAATGTTATGTAAATTATTATAAAGAAACAGTGATATAATAGCAGATAGGATAGTTTATAGATATTTTTGAAACTTTTTGTTATCTGATTTTTAATGAAGCTCTTAAAGATTATTCTAAAGTCTAAAATCTGTAGGCCAGTGTCTGTAGAAAAAGTGATAAGGAAGATATAACAAAGTGTATGAAATATAAATAAGTAGATAATTATAATCATCATAAAAAAATATCTAATAATTTGGTACCTACCTATAGTTATAACTAAGATTTGAAACCACATTCATTGTTTATTTTACTAAATCAAATTAAAAAAAGAATTTCCATACCTTTTTGAGTACCTAGTACAGAGCTTTGTATATCGCGGTGTTAATAATGTGTTTTTGTTTGCAGCAACAATGTTCACATTATTGAAAATCCCTGGCGTTTTGCTGTCAGCAATCAGCATCATCTCAACCAGTATGAGCATCGGTTTCTTACAGGCGACTCTTGAACCTCATTTGAGACAGGTAACTTGATTGTGGCAGATAGGTAATCTTAACTCTATATGACTTGGTCTATATGAAAAACGTTCTTCGGAAGTCTAATCAAATCAAATCAAAACAATACTATAATGTACGTAGTTGTAGAAAAGTATGACAAAATTACAAAATATATACCGTGGGCCGCAGATGTTTGAGAACAGCTCAGAACCGTGCGGAATGGAAAGAACAAAGAGAGGCCTATACCCAGCAGTGGGTCAAGTCAGGCTGTGGATGATGATGATGATGACAAAATTGTTTACACCATTACCTTAAATATACTAGGATTTCTAGAAATCCAATCCAAGTCTTCTTAACCTGTTAAGTTCCGTTGCGAAATTGGGGCACTACAGAACTCTTGAAATAGGTATTTCTCATTTGTCCACAGTTTCAATTCTCCCCCATGGTCCTCGGCCTGATGTTCGTCATCAATGGTGGTATCTACGCCATATCGGCTCCTTTCTGGGGTTGGGTCTGTGACCAGCCGCGAATGAAGCCCAAATACGTCACTGTGATTGGCTGTTTGTTCGTCGCAGGCGCATTTCTGCTTATTGGTCCGGCTCCTTTCTTCGATATGCCTACGTAAGTTATTTTCGAGTTAGTTTATTCGAGGGTCGAACAAGGCGGACGTGTTGATCTTTTGCTCCGCGTAATTTATTGTTTTTACACTAGTCAAAGTGAAGTTATAACAATACGAAAGTGAACTTTGTGTACAGTTTTTTACCGTCTATATTAATAATACGTTGGACCCTTCGACTCCCAGCTACTTCTGGTGTTTTACGAAACAATTTGAATAATACACGTAATCGTGAGTACAACATACCCACATCGAAATAATTTCTAAGAGCAAATATTTCTAAGAGTAAACAGACCCTCAGGTCGCCTAAGCGCCTACTGTTTTTGAATAGCAAATCTTCGGGAAGTTTGCTTGCAAATTAACGACAGCGACAAAATGCCACTGAAACGTACGCCACCGTCGACCCCAGAGCCCTCTTGCGGCACAGTGTCATTGTTGGATGAATCAACCAACTCTGCGAATACCGCATCTCCTATGGAATTAGCGATAAAGAATATTCAGGAGTACCAGGGAGCGCCGGATACTCTATCTAAACGCTGCAAGAGAAAATTCCAGGGAGACGACGGTTCTGAAAATCGATCTATTATCGCAGAGATGCGTGCGCTTTTCAGCACTTTTACTGACAAGCAAGACAAAAAACTGAGCACACTGCAGACGTCCATAGAGAAATCCCTGCAAGATACGGTTGCGACTCTGAGCTCTGACTTAGCAGAACTAACTAAGTCATTTGAATATTTGTCGTCAAAACACGAAGATTCAGTTAAAACTATTAAACGGTTAGAAAAGGAGCGAGAAAATGATTCTGAGTACATCAACTCTCTGGAGCGATCTGTTGAACTTTTAGAACGAAAATCACGCAGCACGTGCATTGAAATTAGAAATATGCCAGTTGCTGATGGGGCCTCCGGCTTGACGGAGTCAAAGGCGCAGCTCCGGGGCACTATTATAGAACTCGGGAAAATACTCAACACCAACATCGATAGTACGGAGGTCAAAGATGTTTACAGACAAAATTCTAAGACAGATCGTACGAAAACGATCATTGCAGAGTTCACAACTGTATTGAAAAAAGAATCGCTCATAAGCGCACTCAAGAAATTCAATAAGGGTAGAAATGGCAGTGACAAACTAAATACTAGTCACTTACACATAAAAGGACCTACGAAGCCGATCTTCGTATCAGAATCGCTCACTTACAAAGCGAAAAAACTATTTTATATGGCGCGGGAACATGCGAAAGCGCATGGATACTCGTACTGCTGGACTGCGAATGGAGTAGTATATCTGCGCAAAAAGGATAACATGCCGCAGATACGCATCGCCAGCGAAGCTGACCTTAGCAAATTAGATAATACTAAGTGACTAGTCGTATTTTTAGTCTTATTTTTAATATTATTTTTTTGCCCGCTTATTATACACTGCTCATTTTATTATTATAATTTATTAATTTTTAAATACTTAGTTAGTCTTATATACATCACATCGCAAGTTACACGAAAATATTTTATACATCATACTCTATCTTACACTTTCACACATATTATGAAATTCGCAAATCCACAACATTACACTACACATACAAACACTCATTATTTCCACTTCCTGACATTTTACTCGGCGCACATTACAAATTATCATACTGCTCGAACTACCTTTCTAGGTGATCATATTGAATTTGAGACACAACTAAAAACCTTTTTTAATGGATAAAGATATTATAGATATTGAACAGCAGATAGATGATATTATGCCCTCTACTTCTATCATATGTACCCCGGAAGAATGCTCTTCTCACTTGACCGAACCTAGAGAACGCAGTCTTAATATTTTAATACAAAACATTAGAAGTATTTCACACAACATCGATGGTTTTCACACTTTGATAAGTAGAATAGCGGTAGAGCAAGACGTTATCGTCTTGACTGAATCATGGCTCTCTCGCGTATATACAGTCCCCTCCTTGATAAACTATAACTCAACTATTTCTACCAAACTCTTTAATCAAAATGATGGCCTGGTTATTTACACGAAATCAGATCTAAATCTTGACATACGAGAACCAGCGTTCTCAGAGGCCAACTGCATACTCATATCTCAGAAAAATAAAATAGCCATAATTGCAATTTATAGACCCCCAAGTTTTTTAAACATTGATAAGTTTCTGCTATCATTGGATCATCTATTAAATGAATTATCTAATTTCAGCTCGATTATCATTGTAGGAGATATTAATATTGATATTAAATCAGATACCACAGATCGTCACGCATCAGAATACCTTAACTTAACTGCTTCGCACGGGCTTCTTCCGGCGCATACTATACCCACTCGGAGTTTTAATTGTCTTGATCATGTAATTCTTAAGACTAAGTGGCAGGCTAAAACGTTAGTTGTTGAGAACAGCTTAACGGATCATTTTACTGTTGTGTTATCACTGAATTTAAAAAACATAGTAAAGCATTTTCCACAGACAAATAATTATAAATTAAATTTTATGAAAATACACGTTGCCCTGGAAAATTATGATTTTCAGAGTATCATTAATTGTAATGATTGCGACATAGCAGCGGAATTGTTAACGTGTGCCGTTTCGGATATTATTAAAGCTAATACTACTGAAATAAAAGTTTCTAAACGGAAGGCACCATTAAAACCCTGGATTACCTCAGGACTTATTCGGTGCATGAAAAACAGAGATAACATGCACAAAAAGTTGAGAAAATCTCCTGATAATACTGTTTTAAAAACCACATATACCAGATATAGGAATTTTTTAACTAGATTGCTGCGTAAAACAAAACTTCTATATGAACGGTCACAAATCCAACAAGCTAACACTATAAAGAAAATGTGGCAGGTTATCAACAACGTAGCCAATATCAACCAAAAACCATCTCAATCCTCAATATTATTATCTGCCGAATCAAGTCCCCAAGTAGTTGTTAACAAAGCCAACGCCTATTATGCTACTGTGGGAGAAACGATAGCCCTTGATATGCAACAATCGCAGCTGCCTACTCCCGTTACGTCGTCTCCGAATAGCACATCCAATTCATCTATTCCGAATTCATTTACATTGCTGGAGACCGATTATTCCGAAGTTTTAATGATTATTAACTCACTTAAGTCTACTAATACAGCGGGATATGACGGTATCTCAACGCGCATACTTAAGGAAAATAAACTTATACTTGCAGGTCTTTTGACACACGTTTGTAACCTTTCTATAACTCAAGGCCGCTTTCCCATGGCATTTAAAAGATCAATCATTTTACCAATATACAAGAATGGTCCTAAAACAGATATTAGTAACTATCGGCCGATTTCGATTCTCCCAACCTTTTCTAAAATATTAGAACGCATCATAAATAAGAGATTAATTAACTATCTTGAGTACCGTGGAATGCTCTCTGTCAACCAGTATGGTTTTCGACGTAATAAATCTACATCCGATGCAGTCGGAGACCTGACTGATTACATCGTGAGAAATCTTGATTCTGGTGCCAAATGTCTGGCAATCTTTTTAGATCTTGCCAAGGCATTTGATACCGTCTCAATTCCACATATGCTGAGTAAGCTTGAGTCATTGGGAGTTCGTGGACTCCAACTACAACTTTTCACCGACTATCTCACAGACAGGAAACAAAGTGTAAAAATTGGTAATGTGACCAGCAATGCTCTATCAGTGACTTATGGTGTGCCCCAAGGCAGTATACTCGGACCAACTCTCTTCCTCGTCTACATAAATGACCTGTGTAATCTCCAATTAGTTAATGGAAAAATATTCACCTACGCTGATGACACTGCTCTTGTATTCAAGGGAGAGAGCTGGGACAGTACATTTCACGACGCCCAAGTAGGGTTCAATAAAGCTAATGAATGGTTATTGCATAACTTACTCAAACTAAATACGAGTAAAACAAAATACATAACTTTCTCTATGCTAAATAAAACACAACCTTCCAAAGACAAATACGCCATACTTGCGCACTCAAATGCCTCTCTTTCTTGCACTCAAACTCGATGCAGCTGCCTTAAACTAGAGTCTACAAAAACAATACGATATCTGGGTGTCACACTGGACGCGCATATGTCTTTTGAGCATCATATCAAAACACTTACTGCAAGGGTTCGAAAATTAATGGCAATTTTTAAAAACATCCGCCATGTGTGTGACAAACCTACTATTAAGACTGTTTATCTCGCGCTTTGTCAGAGTTTACTCACGTACTGCAATGAGTCGTGGGGTGGATCTGCCAAAACACTTCTTCTGCCACTGGAAAGAGCTCAGCGCGCGGTGTTGAAAGTTAGCCATTTTTTGCCCTACAGGTACTCGACCAAATCCCTATTCGAAAATGTTGGCCTACTCACTGTGCGTCAGCTTTTTATTTTGAAACTCCTTCTAAATCAACACAAACTCCGTCCACAGGAGCAGAAGAAACGGCGCAATGCCAAAGTTTTTAATGTACAGGGATTTAAAACATCTTTTATAAACCGGTTCTCCTGCTTTTTGGGAGGATTTATGTACAATAAATTTTCAAAGGACCATAGCTTACAAAAACTTAGCTCTTTCCAACTAAAACAACTAATTATTAAGATCCTCCAAACATACTCATATGACGATACGGAGAATTTATTTGCAATTTCGAAATAATGATTTGCTGTCACAAGTTCTGCAAAACACCCACACCACCTCTCACCTTCACTCTTGTACACTTCACCGTGAGTTTCCATTAAGATCCCCTGACTCAACACTGGCGTCAGATCACGGAACCACACTTCACACACACACACACACACACACACACACCCTCACACACACACACACACACTACACACAGACAAACTACACACACGTACACAACTACATATATTTTGCATACATAATTTAACTATTTTAATTTTCTTGTAACTTGATTTATTAATGTTCTTATAAGGGTACAATACTCATAAATATTGTTAAAAATTAAATACTATTCGAATTAAATATTAAATGTAAACTTTGTTTGTGCATTTTAGGGGGGAGCGCAGATGCCTATCATACAGGCTTTTTAGTCTAGTTTAGGCATTTGAGGCTTCATTTGTTTATATACAACATACTTACTACATTTAAATTTAACATCTTAAGCAATCACTGTATATTTTGTCATTTTATGTGTGCCCAAATAAATTATTATTATTATTATTATTATTATGATAAATTTTAGGATTTCATGATTTATTTATTTGTGAACAATACATGTTACATAATGTTAACGAACACTAAAAACTGCTATGATACACTATAGTAGTAAAAGTGCAGTCAATAATAATGTTTATTTCCAGAAATATTTACATAAGTACTTATCATCAATCAATAAAAACAGTATCAAACAAAACATTGAACGTAACATTGGTTATTTATTATTGTACAAATTTATGTATCACAGGACCTGCACTAAGATTAAAATCTTGTCAATGTCTTTTAAAACTATATTTAAATTAGACAATAAAAAAAATGCTATTTATCTCTTGACATTGGCAAAATTGCCTGTCGTATCGTATCCTTAAAAATGCCTTACTAAAATTGCATGATTGGATGACGAAAAGTAATGTGCATAGTTCATTGCTCTGCTACAATGAAAAGTAATTCTGTTTCAGAATAATGTGGGTTTGCATAGTAGGGCTGATGCTACATGGACTCGGCATCGGCAGTCAGCTTGTAGCTTCATTTTCTGATGCTCTCGGGACTGCTATGTAAGTAGTGTTTTTTTATTCTTTAACTTTATAAACTAGCTTGAAATTACTAGGTAAATTACTTCTAAGTCAAAGTACTCGGCTACATACATTTTAAGCTAACCAAAAACTATCCGAATTAGGTAACTACAAACATTAAAAATGACAATTTATTAGGTTATTTAAAAATTTGCTGATTTAAATAAGTATGTTAGCACTTGTGCTATTTACTTGATTTTGGCATATATAACCTACTTATATTAACTTAACATATACTCAACGGATACTGGAGTGGAGACCGCGTTTAGGCAAGCGTAGTGTAGGACGCCCTCCGGCGAGATGGAGCGATGATCTACGCCCTACGGAGTGTAGCTGGCAAACACTGGATGAGAAGAGCCGCAGACCGGGCTCAATGGCGCGTCTTGGGAGAGACCTACGTCCAGCTGTGGACTAATATAGGTCGATGATGATGATGATGATGAACTTACATATTAAATGTTATTTTCCAGTGCAAGTGGTTTGCCAAACTCCATCGAAACGTACGGCCTTGTCTCAGGCATGTGGACGTCTACGTTCGCTCTGGGCGCGTTCATCGGACCCACTGTTTCAGGACTCCTCTTCGATTCTATCGGGTTCCGAAGCTCGACCCTGTTTATCTCCATTTTGCATGTTTGTGTGGTAAGTTGTTATTTGTTTATTATTTATAAGGGTAACAAGTGGAGGCATTTTCTTGAGACATTGTTAGTTGCTCCGGTAAATACGAAAGGCGTTTTGTCTACATCAATCTTGCTGAACTAAAATACAGTTTTCACATGAGCTAACGTTAAAGTCTATTTCTTTCTTTTTTATTATTTATCCCCGCTGCCGGTGGCAACCTAATTTTAAGTTTTAAAAATATATGTATTTCTTATAATGTACCTATCTATATTGTAAAAACTTTTTTCTAAGATTTTAAATAAATGTGTAAAAGGACAATAAGTCTATTTCATAAACTTAAGACTAGTTCTTGATAATTCACAGAAAATATCATTGTCTAGTAAGACAGGAAATGAATATTTAACAGGGTCAAAATCATGTTACAGGTTTTGATTATTTGTAACTCTGAAGTTATTTAGTATGTACAAGTATTCCTTGCTCAATGACTGCCTAAATACTTCTCAAAGCACCATATTCTAATGTATTTTACTGATTACAGGCACTAATAGTCCTGATGTTCCTGTGGACATGTGACCGCACATACAAGATGGAGGTGTCGGTGTCGGCGGGTGACTTGCTGCAGATCGACGGCACTTTAGACGAGAGCGTACTGATCGGAGACAAGTTCCCAATACCGAGAGAGAAGAACTATCATAGGTAAGTGGTTCTGTGCAGACTTCGCGAGCCTTTATAACTATGCCATAGCTATCGGCAATCGGCATAGCCGATCGATGATTTTCCAACATTTTGTGTAAAATGTTTGTGATGTGTTTTGTGTACAATCTTGCTTATAGAGTTAGTATATAGTCACTAAACATTACTGAAAATGAACCACAAAAAACACAAATTCTAGGCTCTTTTCTGTCTTTCTTTTTTCTTTCTAGGCTTAATCTGTTCGTTACCTTTAAAACTCAGGTTTTCGATTCTAATTTATTATATCTTTTCTTATCTATATTTTAAGTCGGAAATGCGGTATCAGTGTGGAAAAGTCCCGCCCGCCCGCCATGAACTCTCTGATCGCTTGCTCGTCGTTCAAGAACCGGCGCAGTCCGTGGAGCCAGCGCACGCCCAAGTACCGGCCCACGTACGGCAGCCTCGACCACCGCTACCGAGGCACGCAAAACACTAAGATCTAGATATAAGCCTTTCTGTTAAATATATGAATTAAATATCATCTTTGCTTGTTTTTATTACAAACTAGCTGACCCGTCCCACTTCGTTGGGCATAATTCGACCGTTTTTTCTCCGATTCACTTTGCAAAACGGACTACCACGTAAAAGCCTTTTTATTTTTCGGTTTTTTATATAACCTATGACACTCAGCAATAATGTGTCTTTCTATTGGTGAAAGAACTTTGAAAAGATTTAATTTAATTTGGTTTTTTTTCAAGATGTATAATCGAGTTTTTATTATATACCAAAATTATATTCAGATGACAGCCTGTGTTACTAATATAGCAAGAGGCGACTGTTGCAGATATTTTTTTTGTAGGCACTGGCTTAGCTTGCACTGTAGAGTTACAAACTATTGTAAATTCCACAAGTAAAAATTATTAGAATTTGAATGCCTTAGAACATGTTTCAAAATTCGACTTTAAAGATTTATATTATTTTTTTACGAAAACAAAAGTGGCTAAACAAATATTAGGTAGCATCTAAATATGAAACCGTTATACAAAAATGTAAAAGACTGAAGTAAATCATTGATCTTGGAATACTATTTCCTTTAATTTAAAAGTTGTTTTATAAAACAAAGAAAAATGTTTTGATCGAAGCGAAATCCAATAAATGCATTTTTGATCATTTCATGCTCATCTGCTCTCTCTCTTGCATAATTCGTAAAATACTTTCTCTTGCATAAATATTGCAATATTGCGATCTTTTGATGCACTTTTGTAATTTTTTAAATTAGTAACAAATCAGTTATTATTATTGAGAGCAACTGATTAGACTTATAAATATTTAATTTAATAAATTTTTAATTTTTGATACGTGATTCACTTTTTATTGTTATTAATTTCACACTAAACAAGAATGATAGCAGTAATAATCAACAGAGTTAAACACAGACGTTCAAAAATGACAACGTTTTTTTAGTATTTTAACTAAACTGGTATTATAAAGTGTCACTTTAAGTAACTATTACTTAAACTTAGGCACCAACAAAACTGTGTTCGATTCAACTTGACTTGATGACTTGAAGAGACGGCTTGACATTTCGACCTATAGGACTTTCATATCTACAGACTATAGTTTACAAATAGTAGCTTAGAAATTGTTATTTTATTCAATTACAAGAGAGAGTCAAGGCTATTCTGAAATGCTTCGAGATAATTTTAGAAAAGCTACGCAATAAGTCGTGTATTGTTTTACGTCAAGTCATATATCACGCGACTAGACCAAATAATATATAAAGCCATAAACATGGATATACCATGGTAACTATACTAGACATGAGCGTGTTTTGAAGTCATTAGTGTCGATCACAACGCGGCGTATTTATCGCCATCATCTTGCATTCGAAACTGCGTAAAAATACTTATAGGTAAAGAGCTGACGATACTCAACTTAGTTCCATCACCAACAGACTACCATGATAGGTATACATATACTTTGATGCGTTTTTTTAAGGAGTACACGAAATGGCTATGCTGAAATGTAAAAACCAAGTGGCTCCAACTATTCAAAAAATCTGGTTTCTAGTACCATGAGACTCCCAAATTTGGCTTGCTCCTCGAAATAAAGGAAGAAAAGTGCTATACGATAATGCAGCGCTGCGGGCTCTGTAACTATTAGAATACCAGTACAATGTACGATATTTGACAGTTGACTGTCTAGTAGGTATAGTATGTTTAGCATGATCGCAGACATAGAGAATGGACGTAGTAATAGTCTCACATAATTGACATGTGCGGTGCGACTAATACCTGTCTCTTGGTATATTCAAAATTATATAACTACTGGCAGTGCGAATGTCTCTCACGCTTTGCCGTCCGCAATCATCATTCACTTCGCACCTGGTTAAATAGATAGATAAATTATTTATTTGGTTAACACACAACACAAAGCCTTAAAAATACAAATATTCAAAATTTAACCTTAAAAATACAAATATTAAACTAATGTAGGTAGGTACATGTACCCAACTAAGGGGTAGGTATGGGTATGGGATGGGAAGCGTTCAGTCCATTTTATATCAATATCATCACTTCAGTGTGATTTAGCTGACACATGTTGCTCATCTCAATATCACGTCATGAACGGGTTTTTTACTCAGCATTTGAATCATTTCTGCGGTCAAAAATGAATGCTAACTGCTAATTAGTGTTTGCCGCAATGACAAATCAATTGCCTTTAAATTATTGAAAGTTATACAACGCATTTCTAACTAACACATACGAAAAGAATCATAGATCCGCTAAATTACTTAACTACTTGTTAAAAATAATAATTTGTTTTATGGTTGGTTGGTTTTATTTCTTACTTTAAAACTTATCACTAAAAACCAGTACTCCAAGTACGAGTTCGTACACACACGGAGCGTAGAGACGCAATCGCCGAGCGTCACCGATTTTGTATGGAGATCGAAACGTCCCTGACAGATTTCTTTAGAAGCTTGGACTTGGCTTGCACAAACTCGTACTTGGGGTACAGATGTAGTAACATATTTGCTTCCCAAACAGTGGTAGAGGCTGTCGAATCTGCGAGTGTATTTATTTATTTTATTTCAATTTAATTCATAATAACTTTTTTATGTTCTTATCTAATCGAATGTTTTTGTCCAAAGGTTATCTGGAAGTGGTCGCTAATAGCGATTAAACAATTAATTATCCATGTTGTTTTAAATATACTCTGTTTTTGTTTTATTGGTTTGTCCAACAATGATACTCTTTTTTATTTTAATAGAAATTGTTTTTATAATTCAAACAAAAGATCCAATGTTTTTGACGTGACAACGTCTTATAATTCGATAGAGCCGGCTGCACGCACGAAAAAACATGACTCATGAGGCGTTCTGAGGCGTTCTGAGGCGTTCCATGAAGTGACGTTGTCACGTTCAACTATCGTCAGTAAACCGACTTTACAGACAACCATTTTTCTACGTGCTACTTATACTCGTATATCTAAACGGGAAGCTGTGCAGCTTGCAATAACAAAATAAAGTAGTAGCTTCAATAGCACCGTACAGAAAACAGTCGAGTGAGGCTGAGTCACGACCCCGGCTTCAAGTTTCAGCCGATTCTCAGACTAAATAGAGCCTCATTCGACCATGTGAAATACTTTAAGTTATAGATGCATATCGCAAACTTCTTCTTGCCTGTCAATGGCCAACACAAGCAATCCTACACCAAATTCGAACTTAAAACGTCCTACATGGGTAACATACAACATAAAACCAATGTTTAACCGACTTTAAAAAAAGGGAGGCTCTCAATTCGGTTGTATGATTGGATTTTATTGGAACGAAATATACCTTGTTACGATTAAAGTCGCTTTTGTTCATTTTGCAAAAAAATATTATAAATATATGACGTAGTGTTGGAGTCTCGTTTTGGCCTTTGAGGTCGAGTGACTAACGTTTTTGCAAACCGTGTTCAGAGTAGAACAGGTATTATTAATAGGTGCAGTTATGCGATTATTATAATAAAAAACCCATACATAGAAACTAGGAAAATATACGTATCCTTATTTGTTTACCACGTCTGATTCCTTGTATGATACCTTTGTCTGTTCTGCTTTTACGCAGTGGAAACTACTGGGTAATACCAAACGGTATTTCTGAATCTACATCTTTTAAATTCTATAGCTCATTCAATTTACCTAGAATTCATTCAATTAGTTTATGCCTAATCTAAGATAATAGTAACTTTCACTTAGTTTTCACAAGGTTTATATACAAGGAAATGGTTTTAGCTTTATATACTTAAAAGCAAAACATGTAAATAAATATACGTAAAATGGGATTAAGAAAAATTGTATGTGCTTGCTAATGAAAATTCTAAGAAAAATGTTAATAAATATTTTGTGTCTATAAGAACTGGCACGAAAATAGACCTGGATCCTAGCGTCTTTTTAAATAATCCTTCTTACAATTGTTTAACAAGAAAGTTGGAGCTAGTTCGTCCCAAGCTTGCCTGTCTTCTAAATAATCAGATATTATACTATGTATATACCTTTTATAATATGTCTTTGATAGGATTTTTCGTTTTATTACGTTTTTGAACTTGCCAATCAGCCACATAAAGACACAGCCATAAAGTTGTGTCTACTATTTTAAACAAATCCCTTACAAGCTGCGAGTCTATGATTAAAATTTCGTGATCATTCAATATGGCAAGTATGATCATCATTGTTATCATGGTCAATAGATACAGTGATCACACAACATTTGGTGATTACACTTCGACACGCATCGTTTGAGTAATTTAATGTGCAGTTCAAACAGAACGTGTCGGACATAACGAAACAACCACGAGTACATAAGTACAAGGGCAGGAGAAAACGAGGCAGAGGTTGTGACGTAGGCTCATCAGCGGGCGTATCCTGACAACTGAAATGTATTTGAACTATATTTGAACTGTTACTTGACGAGGGTCCGGTTAATGTACAATTATGGAAAACACAACCCGGTAAAACACGACCACGAAAAGCGCAGCCAGGAATACGCAGCCAGGAATTCCGGGCTGTGTTTTACGTGGTGGTGTATTCCTTGGTTGTGTAATCACGGCACTCTGTAAATCATGTTCAGTTTTGGCATTGTCATTTTTAACAGCTCAGCCACGTCAATCCACAAAAATGCCACGGAATAATAATAATAAAATTTCCCCTTGCTGGCCCTACAGCTGATTTAGAACAGGTGCAAAACATTTTTGATAAAATAAATATTCACGGACATTTCACACAACACAACTCTAGTCCAAAACTAAATAAAGCTATGGGATTTGTAAGGTTATAAGGTCAGATATCCAGTAAACCCTTTAGCTAGGCTAGGCCGCATAATTGCCGTTGCCATAACAATTACTAATTAATTTTTGCTACTAAATACGGTATATTTGTATACAGAAGACATCAACGCGCTCTGTTGCGGTGCAGAATTTTGTATAATAGAATATTAAATCAAGAAATTTTAATGAATAACGTTTAATCTTATTTACATTACTTATTTACATTATAAACAATAAATTTAACGTATTCTAAGGTTGTTTAATAATTCACGCCAAAAAAAACGAGTTGACGAATCATAAAGTTAGACTGGTTTAGCGAACCGAGGATCGGTTCACCTTGACATCGCTAAATGTCAAATCGAAAATATCATTTGGTCGGTAGAAATTTCAAACTTGTTTTCTACGATGCCGTATTACAATGTTACAGTTGAGTTTGTATTTTGATAGAGCGTGAACTAAAGATATACAATGAAAAAAAGGTATAAAGTAGGAATTGTAGTTGGTGGTTATACATATGGTATAGGTTGGTATAGGTCTACATGGTGGTTTTTTGAGAAGAGCGGTGATGGTCGATTCAGAAACGACGAAAGTTATAGCAAAGACGTGGCATAATTTTACAAGATTTCTTAGACTCTCGTGGTTTTGGACTTGACCGCCCTTCTCAAAAAACCATCCTGTATATCATCGACCATCCAAAAAAAAACAAAAATCATCTATATATCATTCTAATGAATGGTATAAAAATATACACAGAAGAGCAGCGTGTTTATCAGGTTTTTCACGTTTCAAAATGTTCATGACGAAACCCCACGGTATTTGTGACTTTTTTTTAGGAAATAATGACATCACCGAAATTCAAGATTTGAAAGTCAAGCCTCTGCCACAGCACTAACTACACGCCACACACTACAAATTATGTGTATTTAAAAATCAAAACGAACAAAAATCAAATCAAAGTGAACGTTCACTACGTTTTATAAAAAAAGGAAGAGATACCCAGGCGCTACAGCGTCCGATAAATCGGGTAATAGGTGAAAATGGCCCCTAACGCTTTATAAATTATGTAGGTGAGATGCAAAGGACAAAATACGATATACACACTTACCCCCTAATTTTAATTCTGATTGGGGGAATAAGATAAGTTTGTGGAGGATTTTTTTCAGCGGCTAACGACTTCTTTATTTCAACATCTTTGAAGATAGTCGGCGCTTCAAGAGAGTTATATAAATATACATCTTTAAAAAACGCCTCCCTGAACTGCACGGCGAGTCTGCGATCTTCGAATCGATCGTCAAATACGTTCATAAAATTAATCTTCTTTAAAAACGAAAAGGTCAGTATTGGTCATGCATGTGTCGAAAGCATCACTCGACAACGTCAAAAACGTAAAATCAAGGTATACTTTAGCGAAAATTTTGTGTCAAATCATGCGACACATAATCGCAGGGCAGATATGTTTTAGAACCAAAGTTATTGACAGAAGTGACTCACAAAAACACGCAATAATCATGATTTCTAAATTAGCATGTTGACGAAATATATTTATCTGAATACGTAACGAGTAAACAGGTGTCTTCATGTCTCTTGCTTCTACTTTCATACCTCGTTCACGTGTCTATTTGCACACATTTACATAGAGTTCGGTTTGAAATATTGGTAGAGGCACACAATTTCTACAGAAGTACTATCATGATCTTTTGTTTCGAAAGTGAATAAATATACATTTTCTCAATATATGACTTTACCGGTTCTACCATTGACAAGCAGTATCTAACTGTGACAAGCGAGAATCTGGCGGTTGCGTACTTGAGGAGCATTCAATTTTTTTGTTTTTGTAAAACGTCTAATAACTTTTCAATTTATATCAATAATGCAGGACAATCCACACAACATCATCTAGCCCCAAGCTAAGCAGAGCTTGTGTTATGGGTACTAGAATACCTACTTAATACAATACATTACATATATGTAAAACATATTATAAAACAATCGCAAGCATACATGAATACTGGATCCGGATGCTTTGACGTCCGCTTGAGTTTGACACTTAGTCACGAAACACCCTGTAGTGTAGGTATATCACAGGTTACATCTTCTTGTGACTTTTTAAGAATTATCCTTGTTAAATCCATTTTAACAAGTCCATTGCAAGATAGAGCTCTGCCCATACGTTTTACTTTTCTGTCCAGTGCTGCCAGTATCGTTTCAGTTAGATATTCTTATTATCATGAATTTCATTTTTTTACAAAAAAACGTTGAAGTAAAAACTTGAAACTTCCTCAATTAAGAAGTTGATGAACTTAAATGTATCCTAAACTATACAATTATATGTACGTTTTACCAAATGACTCATTACGTAGTCATTGGGTTAAAAGTCCCAAAGTCGGATGATTTTCGTGAGAACGACTTTTTTTTGACCCGATGATTAGTGTTTGTTTCCACTTTCCTGTACCAAACCCTTGAACAGCATGCAATGTGATACATAACGTAATTCGAACAGAAACCATTTGTTCGAATTATCTAGTCAGTACAAACTTTTTGTTAACGTTGTTTTCATTTTTGTGTAATTAATTAAAGGAACTTTTGTCTAAGATTTCGTGTCTAGTTTTAAGTTTATGTAAGATTACTTTTTGGTAGAATAAATAATACATAAAAATAAAATAGACCATGATATTACATAGACACAAAAAGACACATTTCTTTAAGTGTCCCTTACCGTACGTCAGCAACAATAATAGTAAAACCACACTGACGGCGTGAGCCTCCTGTGCTTTGGCACGAAACAAGGAGAAAAAGAGGTGATTTAGCTCTCTTTGCCTTCCGATTTCAACGAAAAAGACACGTACGCCAAAACCTAATGTACCTACCTAACTTTAAAGCAAAATTTACACTTATTTATAAATTCAGTCTTTTTTCATTCTCTATCCCTAACAAATCCTTTTTGTCACATCTGAAAGGTTTTGTTTTGCAAGATATTGTAAACGTATGATCAATGGAAACGTAAACAAAGTTAGAGACCTTTCAAAACAGCTTGCACTCCGCAAATGTTACCTCTCACAACTCACATATAAGCCTGAGGCGATAATGTTATTTGAAATGCCTTCAGTTTTGCAAAACAAGTTAGTAATAACACTCGTTTGGTAGTATTCTAAGAAGCAACAAACCTCTCTTCTTTTGTATTTCATTGAAAAATCTAATGTTGATACTCAATACTTCCGATAAGCACAAAATACTTATGAAAAAATATAGCTATTGGCACTATTGTAAATCATCTAAGTAAATATAGTGAATTTTTTACTTATCGGAAACTATAACAGAAGGAATTAAATTCCTCAACTCTTATTCATCAGCTCAAAAAGCTGCTATGCCCCGTAACGCCGTGTTTGGAAGGTACGCAGTGCTTGTGTTTAGCTTGCCAAGCAATAAACAACCAAATTCGTATAGATATAAGTACCAAAGTCTAGTAACATAAACTACGAGCACAATAGTATCCTAACCCGGTAGTTTTAAGTCAGACAATTAGCCGTTAGACAACAACATTTATATTTGACTCTATTTAACCCAACAAAAGCCTAACATAAAATTCCGAGAATAAACTTGAAACCGAAGGATTGATAAAACATTCCGCAAAAAAGGTACCCAGTAACTATTGCTTATTCTGTCGTTCACGGGAATAAAAGCATGACGTCAGGATCGCAGACGGGCGATGACACCAACCCTGGTAGCCCTGAACCGATTCTAAGAAGGATTACATTGAACGATGTTGGGATGGGCGCCTAGAAAACGGTGAATCATAAACTAAGTATCATCATACACTAAAAAAAGTTTGGTTATCATCCTAATCAATCGCAACTGACAATCAGTAGGTATAATCCGATGAGCAAAATTTATTTGGTTTTATCTACCTAGTTACGGGAAAATTCTTATTAAAAAATTAGTTACTAAATTTAATAAGTAAGTGTAAGTAACCAGGCCGTAAGTTTCTTGTCCGTTCTTCTAGGCTCTGGTCGCGTGGAACTGGCACCTAGAATCACCTAGTATGTAAGACGATTCTAAATGATCCTTGTGATTTTACTGAATAAAGTAGTTTTGACTTTGACTTTAAGTAAAAAAATAAATTTTTGATATATTTTTTTATGTATTTACGTATGTATGACCAGTTGAATGTAAGTATATTATCTATATGTATATCGTTTCTGTCTTTTATGTTGCATAAAAATATTTATCTGATTTCTTTAGATATTTTATACAGGATATGAGTTATAAAACTATTGTGTATGGTAGACAGTGATGTGTTGTGATGACTCATCCAACGGCTTGTGAAGCTCCAACGAACTCGACCGTTTTTTTTTAAGTTTTTTCAATCAAAAACAAACAGATTTTTTTAGTTAAGTTCACATAACTCGATTTGAAGATATCTTGAACAGTTTTTTGTATATTATTAAATGCGTCTTTGAACAAACTTCTGATTTAGGAATGTCAGTTGTTTTAAACGGAACTAAATACATTATATTAAGTATTAGATATCTTTGGTATTTATTTTTACTATTACGAATATTTCACAAACTAATTCATTCAACGCTTAAGATAACACTATTGTATGTGTTCCTATAAAGTTACAGTGCACCCACCAATAACATAATATATCAAGCATTTCTATGTTTGTATCGATGGATGTATGTATGCTTGTTACTCTTTCACGCAAAAACTACCGAATGGATTTTAATAAAACTTTACAATAACATAGCACATCAGAAAAACATGTTTATAAAGATATTGTGCGAATTGTCAAGAATATAACGAAAGCAACGAAAGCACCACCTAGTTAATAATATTCTAAGAAAGATCTTAGAGTGTGGAATGTCAGAAAATAAAGACGTCTATTGTCCATTTGCTCTCATTCATGGATACCGGGTAGACAAAATACCCGTTTTAAGAAACAGTTACAATACTTTTATCAAATTCTAAAGAAATTCACATACTTTTATTGACCTTGCCAGTATCCGTATTGTCTTTATCTGTGTAACAAAAGCTTAATTTGGTATTGTATGCTGTGCCATACAAAAGTGTTAAAGAAATATTATGATTTCGATATAATTATTAATAGATATTTATTATCATAAACTAGTCACACATTACGAACAAACATTTTTTTTAGTGCTTTTGAGTGTTCAGCTTTGCTTAATATTTTGCTTGAACAAAAGAAACATAATACCGGATACTTTCTCAAAATTTGAATGAAGGTAAGAAGTCGGCTTACAGTCGAGTGGGTGAAGTGGACCCTGGTCACGGTCAAAGGTGCATCGACCACAGTGAAGGGTAACATCAGTTCTTCAACTCTATTGTATCCTGTGACCCAATAGAGTTCATAATATTTAGTTGCTTGGTTTTGAAGTCTGTCTAAGTATTAAGCTAGGTAAGTTTTATTTGTTAGTAAAGATCACAAGATCATACTTTCTCTCTTGTTATATTTATAACATTATGTTACTTTTAACTTTTTTTGTATCATATAATAGTCTAAGATCCCACCATGGAACAACTTTCACCAGGCTGGTTATTAGATAAAAAGTATTTTATAAATTAAATGTGTCAATGTGTCGTCAACATTGTATATGGTTAGCCCAAAAAAATTCAGTCCAGAATATTTCTATAACTTGCTAATTTAACTTTATTATTTAACTTTAAAATACTTGTATAATAAATTAAACGTCATTTTGTTAAAAATAAAAAGTAAACACGTTATTTTCAGTGAGCTGTCGTCGCGCTTCGCTGCCGGCAGCGGAGCCCTACTTGTGCACCCGCTTCCTGCGACGCATGCCTTCACCTGGTTATGTTACTCGTAAGTACGAGATGACATGTGGAACGTGTGATTTAGGTAAATAGGTGCTTTTACACAAAAAAAAGTACTTATAGAAACCAGTTAGATCCGAAAAAGTACTCTGAAAATTCTTTTTTGGTGTCAAATAAAGTTTTTATCAATTGTATAATGTATATTATAAACGTAAGTATATTGTATAAACGTACAAATATTGTTATTTATGTTAAAACAAATGTATATACAGTGGATTTCATTTATTACGACCTTGGTTGTAGCGACCATTTACCTATAGCGACGTTAAATCTAAGTCCCTTGAATTTAATGCATACTTTAGTACAAAATTCATGTGGCTATAGCGACTTTGGATGTAACGCCGAAGTCGGGTGTAGCGACTGCTTTTGATGAGTCATTTGTTACAAATTCCTAGAAACCCCATGCAGATATTGCGACCGTAGTCGGCCGCCAAAGACACAAATATTTCTTATCTTTTATTTACATCCGCACAGATGGTCAACAAGTGTGGAGACCTTTACCTTTTGTTTATAGATATCTGCTACGTAGGTAAGGAAGCGTGTATGTTTCGGAGTTAAATTTATGGTTCAGTTACAAAGTGATACTCTGAGCAGCAACTGGGTTTAGTAAACTTTTCAATAAGTATGGCTGCTAGACGCTCATTCACTGTTAAAGAAAAGGCAGAAATCATATACATGTGTACGTGTCCGTATCTCTTTACCTTTGCCTGTAACGACTTCCGGATATAACGACGAAAATAGAGTGGTCCCTTCATCGTCGTTATACCCGAAATCCAGTGTATCTCATCTAATTGACAATTTAAGAAAATCTTAAATAATAAGACTTGCGCTTGGAAACACAGTTAAAAATGCAACAATAAAAATTAATGGCCAAAAATCGGTAGCTAATGGTACGAGAGCACTGCACCGTATGTTTTCACACCAAATAAGCACTTTCACTAATTTCACTCATCACTTTTCATCGCACCAACACTGATTGGTACAAATCGCTAGTTCGTGATACATTGCTGGCTTGTGAATCTCGTGATACTTTACTGGAGCGTTTTGAAAGCTCATGCTGCCATGACTTGACGTATCAGTCTTTTGACGTAATTGAAAAGCTACAATAATATTGCTTGAAATAGTTTTGATCAGGTTGTGTCGTTTCAATTTTATTTATGTGGGAGGGACGGTTTTAATTTAGTAAAAGTAGTGAACACTGAGGATGGTTGATAGATAAGTGGAAGAGACACAGATTCCACTAATTGTGGGTTAAAGGAAGGTCAGATATTTAAAACCCTATAAAAGAGAATTCGAGGGATGCAATAAACTAAGGTATGGCTTTATTTGACGACTAATGTATAGCAACAAAACCGCTTCTAACCTTTACATTAGTTAAATCGTAGAGCATTTCAACCTTGAAAGATGTGATCTTTGTATTTTTATAAATATTTAAAATTTTATTTTTTTATCAAAACATCAACATGTTACTTAACATGAATCACTGTTCAGTATTCAAGCAAAAAAAACTAACAAAAGAATAATGACCTTTGTTTCTTTTGCAAGAATGCGTTTCCTAAGACGTTAGAACAAAATGCATGATGCATCAGAGCCCTTAATCCGAAGGTGCATTTTAGAACTCCCTACTCTCGAGCCGACAGTCGTCTCTCGGATAGCCATACAAAAATGTATGGACATCCGAGAGACAACTGTCGGCTCGAGAGTAGGGAGTTTTAAAATGCGTCTTCGGACTAAGCCCTCTGAACGCGGTTGAGGTAATAATCGGGCGATTCCGAGTATTTCCAGAGCGATAACGAGCTTACCTGGCGAGCTTTGCCAATGCCCGTCGCTAGACGACTATAACCCGACCAAATCGGAAAGACCGCAGCTGGCAAACCTTCAAAACTGGTTCACAAAAAGTAACGTAAGCGCCATTTTTTTTTATTGGCGTAAGAGAATAAAATACTTTTTACTATAAACATATTGCTATAAACCAATCTTTAAAAAAACATTTTATTTTTATAATAGTTTAACGGCCGGTTTTTCGAACGATGATCAACGAAAAAATCAAATAGTTACTATGTGTCAAACTCGGATCAATCGCGATATCGGTTTCCAGAAACCGGCCGTAAGTGTTATGATCATGTCGGAGTTCTCGCATTTTGTAAAGTGTAAAAATAAGTAAAAAATAAAACCTGTTTTTAATATAGATTTAGATATCTTACGTTTTTGAAAATAAACTGTTCTACATAAAAAACCTTCACCAACAATGTGTAGTAAGACAATAGAGAATCTTGGAGTAAGTCAAAAGTAAAATAAATGTGATTTGAATTCTTATTCATTTTTCAGTTCAAAATATATAAACATATTTTGTGTTTAAACAACATACCTATTCTTCATATTCTTTTTCTCTCTCTTGGTTATCTCTACATAACTACAAAAAAATCATGAGTCACCACACCAACCTGTTATAGGAGGAAGAAGGTTCCGGAAAAGGGAAAGAACTTTAACCAAGTGTAAGGTGCACAGTGCACATGCACCTAACATGCTGTTTGCAGGTATCAATTTAATTTGGCTGGATAACAGGTGCTGGGACCGGTGGGCGGGCGCACGTGAGCAGCGACATTCGCGCGCGCACCTTCGACACCGCCGTTCGAATTTGAATCGGAACGCCGGTCCATAATTTTTATTTTTTTGTTTGAATGTGCTTGTGACCCCAGGATTTTGTGATAGTGTTTTTTTTTATTTTATGCCAGCATTTTGCACGTAAGTTTGATTTTTTTATTAACCTTAAATTAGTAGGCTTTTGGAGCCAAAGTATGGTAATGCTATGTACTTCGTTTTTTAAGCGACCGATTTTTAAGCAAATATACCATACTTAAGCCAATATTAATAGAAATAATGGTAATTTTATTAAAATCTAGTGTAATTTAATAAAAAGCCGGTTTTCGTAAGTACTGACAATAATAAACAGGCAATAAAATCATTCAACGGCTGCCGAATACCGATTGAATGATGGAGCGTAACGTTTTCGTAACGGATTTTAGAGATTTTGTTTTAATTGTATTATTTTACATATCTGATTAATAATCACCTGATTCGACATAATTTTAAATTTAAAATCATGTTACATAATACCTAAATAGTACACTTTTACTAAAATAACACCTGTTAACCTTTGTGTATTTTATTTATTATCTTTTATTGTAGAAATAATAACATTACAAAAAGAAGAATTATTTCATAAAATAAAATATTTATTGTATATGCAAACCGATCCTCAGGTACTTGATATCGATGCTTACCATATTCTATACAATTTCATTTGACTTCTCAGAATAGATAACATTTCATAATATTTTTTCATATTCATACCAAATCTAATAAAAACGTGATCCTCTATAAATTCCATTACATATTATACTATTTTCTATAATATATAATATTTTGTGCATGTTCGTTTGGTTGGTAACGTGACTTATCAGCACGTCGGGGTTTATAATCGTGTGTAATGTGTAGTGCAAGCTACGTGATAGTTTTATTTTGATGAGGCGTTTAGTGTGACATAATCGGTATATCTTATAAAAAGTTAGCGCAGACTTGAAGTGTCGATTACCATACGTAATGATGACATAAAGTCAACGCTAACTTTTTATAAGATATGGGGAATATCTTTTGACTTTTTATCCAATATTAAAAGTAGGTACCTACCTGGTCTTATAGTAAATACAAATAAATAAATATTCAGAGACAATTCACACATCACACTCTAGCCCCAAACTAAGCAAAGCTTATACTATGGGAACTAGACTGCTGATAGAATGCTTATATACATTTATTTTGTAAATACATACCTACACACAATACATAGAAAAACCCGACACAACAAATATTTATGTTCATCACACAAATATTTGCTCTAGGTGGGAAACGAACCCACCACCGGCATGGCATGAAAGGCAGAGCTACTACCAGCTGAGCTGTAACGCCTATCTTTATAATCCTTGCTATCTTAATCATTTGAAAAATATATGTTTTAAAAAAGAGATTATCTAAACTAAAGTTTCTAAATCCTGTGTTAAGTACATGGAGAGAAGGGCTTTCTTGGAACGATAGTAGATTAGGTTATGTTACTTATAATATATAATATAGGGCTTTATAAGTAAACTTCAAGTTATTTTTTTGTTGTATTCTAGCAGTATATAGGGCCTATATACTGCTGAATTTAAATTATTTCTAATATAACTTTAAAAGTTATGGCTTAATTAACACTGACTAAGTTTAAAGAGTAATTAGTAATTACTTAACACAATCACTTAAGTATTCTGGGCGGCGCGCAGCGTTGGGAATTATCAAAATCTATTGTTCTATTGTTATAATCACTGATATATTTAAGCACTGGAAATTCAAAAAATGTGTTATAAGCAGTGTCTAGTCTGGCTAATCTTTCCAACATAAAATGGATCGATTACATTAAAAGATTAATTTAAAAAAATGCTACACCAAGACATAATATTAGCTTCTTCTTCTTATCGTGTCGATGCTACAACTGTAGGTATTCTGTTGTAGCATCGACACGATAAGAAGAAGAAGCTAATATTATGTCTTGGTGTAGCATTTTTTTAAATTAATCTTTTAATGTAATCGATCCATTTTTTATCGACCATCTTCATCTATATTTCGATTTAAGGTTAGCCACTGTATTAGCCTATTGTTATATTGTTAAAATAAGTGAGAGAAATAAACAAATCCTTGTATTATTTATTTTTGTGGTAGAAGTAAATTTTGCTAAAGTTTGAAGTTTGCTATTTTTAACCCTGATTTAATAATTTTTGATACTTATTAATCCTCTAATATAACAAGTTTAGATAAATGTTTGTGTCTAATAGATTTAATGTATTTATTTTACCAAAAAATCATCGAAACTCTTTGATAAATCAAAATGTAAGCATGAACTTTATTCTCAAGAACAAAAGGATCATTTCCATTAAAATTCAATACGAAAATATTAAATTATACATACGTTGTAAATCAGTTAGTTTGATAGTTTTGCAAAAGAAGCAAGGATTTGGCCATCGTGTTTATGCAGTAGGTAAAGTAATAAAAATAGCATTCCATCAAATCAGTACCAATTTGATGCAAACTAAAACAGACCGTAATACATTAATAACAGAGTTTGAATTGCTAATTGTGAATTTGCAAAAACGATTGTCAAATGAACCGAATTGATAGGTCAAAGTCAAACTGAAATATAAACAAAAACTTATAAAAATATACCATCCATATCAAATCGTAAAATGAATAATTTATGACTAAAAAAAAAGACGTGTGGCACTCGGGGCCTGCCACGGTAAAGCTATTGCATAGCATTTTTTGCTGGATTACGCATGCGCAGTGTTAGGTTATTTTCGTTACGGTATTTCTGGATTCGGTCTCCACGCTCAAGGCCCGCTAAGCTATGCAAAACTTAATAAAAATTAATCAATAAGAATCAAAACATCCAACTTTTCATATAAAGTTTTAAAGATGTAGATGTATTGTTTGTAGCTAGTCTGTGGCCGAGTCACCCTTGTTTTTACTCGGTATTGATATAATATGAGCCTCCACATTTAGAAGGGGGGAACAAGACATGTTTACTAAATTTATGTTTACTAGTTCGGGAGCCTATAGATTCAACACGTTGTTAACCCCGTTTTATGCCAATATATAATTTCGTATTTTCTATATTTACTAAAAAAAAATGTATTATATTATTAATTATTTTTGCTGTAACGACTATTTCAAATCAAATGAAATCAAATAATTTTATTTTAGGTAACTAAAAAACATATAATAATAATAAATACCAGAAATAAATAATTATTATTTTCGATAGCTTTAGTCTAAAATATGTCACAGCTCAAAACCAAACATAATGTTGTGTGAAAGTGCATTTTATGTACTCCGTTATAAAAATATGTAATAACTTTAGCTAAGCTCAAAATTGATTGACGGGAACCATCACTTTCTTATGAAGTAAATTGATTGAAAAGTGATGGATTAGAACTAATCACCACTTTATTAAATTGGGATAGCACTTATATATCGCTATATGAGTTTTATAATCATACTCTACAAATAATGTATCTTATAATATTTATTTTACACATACTTACTTAACTTTTTTCGTATGCCTAACTTTTTTTTTTACCTATTTCGTCCCACTTAGGTATAGGTACCTACCACAGTACCTACTGGCCAAAGGTATCCTTCAAACTTTAACTTGAATAGCTAAAAATATTGAACTGTCATCACTTTTAAAACAACTTACTTTACTAACTTTTTTTTTTTTTAAGTTTTTTACAAAAATTCTTTTGTTTTGTCAGTTTCAAAAG
Organism: Ecliptopera silaceata; assembly: GCA_932527185.1. Classification (NCBI taxonomy): domain Eukaryota; kingdom Metazoa; phylum Arthropoda; class Insecta; order Lepidoptera; family Geometridae; genus Ecliptopera; species Ecliptopera silaceata. The sequence goes on along the minus strand of OW052193.1, from coordinate 3,275,235 downwards.
AGGTCTCATACTAGAGAGCTTTATGCGCTTGTTTTGTAGTTTGTTTTGTTCACTAACGTTTCCGCCGTCTTATTGGAACTTTCGTCATGGAGACAAGGACGACATGACGTCAACAACCGAGGTCGGAGCGAGAGGCACGTAGTATTCGGCGGTAGGAGTGGTGCAGTATGCGTTTTTGCTGTTGCATTTCTGCAGTTTCGGCTGTGGACTGTGATACGAGCGAACGTACAGTAATAAAGTCTTATTTCTACTATCTAAGCACTGTTTGAGATCATCGACACAAAGAAGAATATGAAGATTTTTACTATTATATCGAGTCGTAATATAGATCAGTTCGGGAATTCGAGCTTTGCTTTGCATTGCTGATCAACATCCAACTCTTATCCCACGCTATGTAGAGTCAGCACAGCACGTCTTCACGTCTTTTTTTTTTAAAAATCATATTATAGATAGGTACATCTGTTATTACGATATGTAGCCTACACTGACGTAGCTTGCTATTGATAAAGGAGTTTTCGAAATCTGTTCAGTAGTTTACCCCTACAAACTTACCCTTTTTAAAATATGAGTACAGAAGTTCATAGTTCTTTATTAATAACTTTCGTTACAAAAACAGAAGCACACAATACTCAATATATATTTATTGCATTCATAATGGTACGTACATGTATTACAAATATTGTTAATGTTAGTTTCACACATGAACCCTCTTCAAGGGTATCGCAATATTAATGTCAAACTTAAAATTAAAATAATCTTCTACAGAATAAAAACAATGATCAGTAAGTACATTAAATAATTTTCTACTGAATAGATGTCCTTTTAATTCCTTTATATGATTAGGTAATTCACATAGATTCACCTACTATTGATATTGAAGTGCCCCGCGATTGCCTGTGACTTGCAGCGCGCGTTAGACAAAAGCACTCCGGGCGGCCTTCGCGCGACCGGTTGTCCGCTTACTTTCGCATTGCATCCACATCCAGTGCGCACAATTACATCAAACTGTTCGATTTATTGCTGAATTAACTTGCAATTACTTCATTATTAGTGTAATTAGTTGCACAGATCGAGTACTTAGATGGACAGATAAGGAAGCCCCTTTTCTATCATTATTCATTACACTTGCATCAGACGATTGACGTAAATAAAATGTACTTACAAATGATTTCGAAAAGCCATGAACGTCGTCTTTGACGCGATAATCATTGATTTACGATAGATTGCTTAAGCATTCACAAAGTCACGCTATTGAAGTGAAAACTTCTTTAGCGGCGCTGGGTGGGTAAAAACTTTCAAACTCGCGTCAGGGTCACGTGACGTCGAAAAAGCGTAAGATCTTATTTAATTTTTATACGTATGACTCAAACAATTAAATAGTGTTGTGGCGACATGACGTGACGATGACGTGGCGACATGTTGCGCGAATGTGTCTGTGTTTCTTCGTTGGCTTCGTCGTTGTGTCACATTCGCGCTTGCGCGAATGTGACACAACGACATGACACAATCACAATGACACAGACACATTCGCGCTTGCGCAAATGTGTCTGTGTCTTCGTTGGCTTCGTCGTCATCGTCACGTCACGTCATGTCGCCACGTCATCGTCACGTGACGATGACGTGGCACATTCGCGCTTGCGCGAATGTGACACAATGACATGACACAATCACGACTGTGGTTATATTTTTGAAGTGAAAACTTAAAAGTGAAAACACAACGTTAATATTGAAGTTTTCACTTCTGCCGGCACTCCCGGAGTGCTAGCTTTTTTTTTATTTATTGTCAGCTTAAACAATCTATTTACTTATTTCAATACAAGGAAAAAAATCTAGTAGAAGCATCCTGAAGTAAGGCAATAGATATTTAATTGAAAATTCCATTTCATTGATGGTAGTGGAGTGATCTGTGTGTTTCATAATAAAACAGTATTTTTTCTAACTTAATCTCAGTCATATCGAAATATTTTTTTGAAAGGTAGAGTTTAGTTTATATCAGACCAGGCCATATACTTATCTATAATGAAAACGTTATGTTACACCCTGTATTTATACTGTTGTTGTCACACTGTCATTGTCCCTCCACTGCTGGGCAAAGGCTTACCCTTTAAAATACCATAATACAGTCAAACCTGGGTAAGCGAGAACTGGAAAAGTGAGAAACCTCTATATATATAAGCGAGAATGAGATTGTGCTCCCTTGAACTCTCGCTTATCCAGGTTTGACTGTATAGGTAAGTACCCGAGTGTCCTAAAGTATATCTATAACAAACCAAAAATTAGAACAGTAATCTAGAGCTAGGACACAAAGCTACGTTACACAACAATTAGCTTTGTAATATTTTGTCTAATTCTCTGTTAAGGTGTAACTCGTGTTAATTGTTGAAATTAGAAACATTTTGCAATGCAGTCGTGCTCTGCTTGTAGATTTCAACAAAAAATTCAAAATAACGCCAAACCAAGGTTTATACAATATTACCATTTTCAAAATTATATATAAAACTGCCAAAGGCTGGTTATTCGGGAGTTTTCCCCCAAAAAAATTTAACCGGATTTCAATATACCTTTCACATTTTCAGAGAGTTAGTTTGTGGTTAGTTACCTATAGGTTTCTTGTAAATTTTTCTTAATCTGTGTAGTGGTACAAATATTTCCCCTTTTACTATTGTAAGATGAAAGATTTGATTGTTTGTTTGTTTGTTTTAAATAAAGAGAAATAAATATGTACACGTAGGTACAGTCTATTGCTTTAAAATCGTGTTGGTTTGGTTCTACTATTGTTATTAATTTGAATCTGACCAATTAACATTTCTTGCTCAACATAGCTTGTAATACAGATAAAGAATTACTGTACCTTTCATTACTGACCTTCGTGTGTCATGATTTGTACCAGCTTGTTACTGTAAGGTCGCGTTCAATGAATGATTATAATGTTTTTTTTACATGAAGTCGTCAATAAATGAAGCATCAGAAACGACATTATTTATCAGTTGGTACCAAACTACATAGTAGAATCCTTGCTAAAAAAAATGGTTGTCTGTAAAGTCGGTTTACTGACGATAGTTGAACGTGACAACGAACGCAAAGGCCGATTGTGCTTCTTTGTCGCTCGTTCCGCGCCTTCGCTTGCACTTCAAGCCTTACATGGAACGCCTCAGGGCGAGGTAAAGCCGCATGCGTCATGTTTTTTCGTGCGTGCAGCCGGCTCTATCGAATTATAAGACGTTGTCACGTCAAAAGTTACATTAACTAAGCAATTATCTTTATGTTAAAATAAATACGAGTACCTACGTGTAAAAATCGTAGCCTTTTACTAAACTAATAGTAGCCTCTACCATCTGCGCTTTTAGAAGCGTTACTAGTTTAAAAATATTGAAATAAAACTGTTTGTAGAAAAACGTGTTCTACAACTGAAACGTGAATATTAAATACCTTATTTAAATTCCGATACCTTATAAATAAAGACACACATACATAGATAAGTGATTTATTTAATAGACTCGCATAACTTTTCATCATATCTAGAACCAGAAATAAATAATATCAATCGGTATATTTTCCTAATAAATTCTACGCTTTATGGAAACGCAGTGTAGTGATAAATTGTAATTTATAGACCAACATTAATATTTTAAAAAAAGCTTTGAAAAAAAATGATGTAAAAATTGACATTTTCTTTACTATAATCATAACAAACAAAAGACACAATCAACCCACTAAAAATATAAATTCTGAATACTTAAAACAATAATATTTGATCAGTTTATTAGTAACTGAATCACAAACTTGGAATAATCCAAATATTTTTTAATATGTAGGTATATTTAAAATTATCCATCATTTACACATCAAAAAATGGTTATAAGTAGATATCTGATCAAACTGTGAAGATGGCATGATTATGATTAGAACCAATATTGACTATATTTTGTATAACAAACGATATATTTATCCTATAACTAATAATCATTTAACTAGTATCATAGTACCTATATATAAGCATTATTTAAAATTTTACTATTGATATGTTAGTTTCAATTCGTTAGTCTTGTCACCCGAATTTTATAAAATGAACTTTGTACTTATAATGTACGAATAATAAAATTGTGCTCAGAAACAACTCAAGCACATTTTTGATTTATTACACCTCAACTTTTTTAGTCAATTTGTAACCATTGGTCATCAAACGCTTTGATGTGCCATGCGATAAAATTACAATCGTAAAAACGTGATATTTTGAAAGTGTCACAGTTTCAATGCTTTTCATAATGATGGTTCCTTTGTATTTGTAGTTCAACGCCTGTCATGTCACCCGGCTGCGCCACCAAGTGTCATAATTCATAAACCGATACAGCACGATCTCGTGAAACCGAAACTATTGGACAATATTTGCACGTCCATGTTTAAAGCTACATCCACACTCGCATATTATTTGTTTGCGACTGCAAATTACGTAAACGTGTTTTTTCGGCGATCGCAGGTGCGGGGCACCAGTGGGTCAACAATTTGTGACGAGGACGCCTACTCGATCCAACAGCTTGACATTTACTAATAGTCCAGTCAAAATAGACTAAAATTATGACTTCAGTTTGCATTAATTCCCAACAAGCTGGATTTTTGTGCAGGCCTTGAATACGTCATTACAAATGATATGTCAAAAGTCCCCATCGATCCCGCTTGTGCGTTGTTTTTTATTCGAGGTCAAAGGTCATAAATTTGCGTTTTTTGCATATATCTCTGAAAATACGAGAGCTATCGAAAAGTGGTTCAGGCAAAGTTTGTACATCGTAAAATTGTCTACAAAAATATCTCAACACTTTTCTTCTACAAAGCATTGCTTTTGAGATATAGTGACTTTAGACCGCAGGAAAATCGTCGAAGATGCTGCGTTTTTTTCATTTCAACCGTTTTATCTGCTTTATTGCCACAGAATAAACAGTATTTTTTTAAATTTACTGAACGGGGTGATGGGTTCGATGGGTTAGTCCTCCTCCGAGGTAATGAATCGTCTTTTTGTCTCAAGAAATACTGTTTGTTCTGTGGCAATGAAGCAGATAAAACGGCTGAAATGAAAAAAACGCAACATTTTAGTAGATTTTTCTGCGGTTTTAAGTCACTATATCTCAAAAGCGATGCTTTGTAGAAGAAAGGTGTTGAGATATTTTTGTACACAATTTTACGATCTACAAACTTTGTCGGAATCATTTTTCGATAGCTCTCGTTTATGACTTTTAAACGCAAATTTATGACTTTAACCTGGGTATTTGCGTTTTTCGCGTATATCTCTGAAACAACGAGAGCTATCGAAAAATAGTTCCGACAAAGTTTGTAGATCATAAAATTGTCTACAAAAATATCTCAATACTTTTCTTCTACAAAGCATCGCTTTTGAGATAAAGTGATTTTAAACCGCAGGAAAATCTACTAAAATTCTGCGTTTTTTTCACTTCAGCCGTTTTATCTCCTTCATTGCCATAGAACGAACAGTATTTCTTGAAACAAAAAGATGATTCATTACCTCGGAGGAGGACTAACCCATCGAACCCATCACCCCTTTCAGTAAATTTCAAGAAATACTGTTTGTTCTGTGGCAATGAAGCAGATAAAACGGCTGAAATGAAAAAAACGCAGCATCTTCGACGATTCTCCTGCGGTCTAAAGTCACTATATCTCAAAAGCGATGCTTTGTAGAAGAAAAGTGTTGAAGTATTTTTGTAGACAATTTTACGATCTACAAACTTTGCCTGAACCATTTTTCGATAGCTCTCGTTGTTTCAGAGATATACGCAAAAAACGCAAATTTATGACTTTTAACCTGGAATAAAAAACAACGCACAAGCGGGATCGATGGGGACTTTTGACATATCATTTGTAATGACGTATTCAAGGCCTGTACAAAAATCCAGCTTGTTGGGAATTAATGCAAGCTGGAATGTCTATTTTGACTGGACTATAAGTATATGACAAGAAGAACAAAATTGTTATGTAACTATACTTAAGTATGTATTATATTATAATACGATTGTGACCTTGGGATTTAAATAGGAGAAATGTGTGCGGAGCAGATGATTCTTATTTATTCTGACCAATTATCAAATAAGTTTGTTAATTTTACATCATTAAGTGGCAGTGCTGCCTATTGCCACAAGCTTGATGAACGTATTTTATTTATTTGTAATATGCTTTGTTTATTGGTAAACAAAGCATATTACAAATAAATATATACTATATATGTATAATAAATACTATTCAGTATTCATGCTTACTGAATAGTTAGACTTTTAAAGTGACATTATGATATTAAATAACAAAAAAAATTTTAGGGACATTTCACACATCGCGCTCTAGTCCCAAATTATGCAAGCCAAGCTTGTATTATGGGGACTATATTGCTGATATAATACGTATTCATAAAATACATAGGCAATTAATAACACCCAAACACAGACAATACATGCAATTAACACTAACTAATACCAGACTATTACGCTAAGCATTCTTCGTAACTACTACAATTATTGCGACGCATCAGTAATTAATACGATGCATAGAGCACAGCAACGGAACAGATTGCCTGCAACTTTTTGTACCAACTTTGTACCAATACCTGTTCTTTGTGCAGTCGTGCGTAACTCGTGTGTATGACCCCTAATAACTGACCCAGATCTGTTTGAGCTGTTTTACTTATGTTTAACGTCAAAAATGATCGTAATCACTATTTAATAGGTAATTAGTGGTACGCCAAGGAATGTTAATATGACATATTTATATTCTAATGGGTGTACCTAAATACTGGGCCGTTTAAAGCATTTTGAAGTAACTTGGAGCTCAATGTTGTTAGTTATTAGGTTGAAATTATATAAACTTGTCAAGCAATTTGTACCAAATTATCATTAATTAAACGAATCTGAAGAAGACCAACCGGTTGCTAGACCTGTGATTTTAGGTAAGAATAAAATTAGAACCAGTTATTTCCTAAGCACATAAAATGTCACCTTCAATTCTCCAAACAAGATGATCAGAAGTAGCACATCTCAAAATGGAAGCAAGTTTTTGTGAGTCGCCCTTTTCAATATCATTATAAATTCTTTAGCTCAAATTTATTTCTTTACAAGCTAGTCCCTGCGACTTTGTCTTATCGTTATATTTTTGACAATTCGCACAGTACCTATCTTTACTTATATATTTTATAGTCCATTGAAATGTTAGATGAGCTTTGCATTTTTTTAGAGGACGAAATTTTATTTTTGGGACATGTGTGGGGGGGTCATTAGAAGATTAACCTCAAGATTGTGGGGACTAATGTATAAACTTTATAATTGTAAAGCTTTATTAAAATCCATTCAGTAGTTTTTGCGTGAAAGAGTAAACAACATACATCCACCCATCCATACAAACTTTTGCGTTTATATTTATAATATCTATTAGTAGAACATACATTCTACACGCGTATTATTGAAATGGTTCTACTATAATTGCATATTTATTTATGTAGTACCTACTTACTTTATAATGATGACTTTACAAGGCCAACATACATTATCAGATGTTCGACACTCTATTTTATACGCCACCTTTTAATGCTACTCAGCATAATGTGGTGTATTCCCAACCAGTCACACCAAATCCAGTCACACTGTGACTCGTTGGGAATTTTTTTCCCAACGAGTCACACTGTAACTCGTTGCAACTTTATTTTTAAAAAAAGTTCCCAACCAGTTACACTTTCGTAACAGTGTGACTCGTTGGGAAAAAAATTCCCAACGAGTCACACCAATTAATATTTTCAGAAATTAAAATGATTTTTTCTCTTAAAACTATGTGTAGGTTATTTTATTTTAGTTATTGTTATCAAAAATGGCAGATATAGTGTATTGGTAGAAAGAAGTGCTTTGCAGAAAAAGATAACATACGATATTTAATACTACTCAATGCCTATGCCTCTATAGTAAAAAAAGACGTGTGGCACTCTGGGACTGCCGCGGTAAAGCTATTGCATAGCATTTTTTGCTGCATTACGCATGTACAGTGTTAGGTTATTACGTTACGGAATTTCTGGCCCGCGATAGAAGCTATGCAATAGCTTAAAAAAAACATTAAAGTTGGGTGTTTAAGATACTGATATACAGAATGTTTTTTGAAATGGTGGCGATGGCCAAAACCGTAGCCACAAAAGTTAGAGAAAAGTCATGAATGGGGTCATGCACATGCCTTCGGCTTACAAAATACCAATAACTATAATACATCTTGTAGTTTAGGAAAACTCGACACTTGTATACTTAGTCTTATTAATATAATGTATCTTTATTAACTTTTTATTAGTACACCACAAGAAGAAGAAGTACATCGCTCAAATATAATATTATAAAATGTACTCATATAAAACAAACAATAAATATTTTCAGATCGTACAAAGATTTATCCCAAGTCGGGAATCGAACCCGCAACCTCCTGCGTCGCAGGCGGACCTTCGCCCACCGCGCCACATCGGTCGTCATCAAATTTGTTGTAAATAGATATACTTGACTAAACTTTTAACTAACTTGATTTAAGTATTGTATTAAGCTATTGCATAGTTCTATCGCGGGCCTTGAGCGAGGAGATCGAATCCAGAAATTCCGTAACGAAAATAACCCAACATTGCACATGCGTAATCCAGCAAAAAATGCTATGCAATAGCTTGACCGCGGCAGTCCCCGAGTACCACACGTGTTTTTTATTAATAATAAAAAACACGTGTGGCACTCGGGGACTGCCCTGATTATGATTAATAAAGATAATTTAAAAAAAAACTCTAAAAAGATATCGCAGCGCGATAAGTTGTCTGGTAGAGATCGCTGTTTAGCGATAAGGCCGCCCATTGTATGTCATACTCTAGTTTTAGTGAATTTTTTTACATGTTCATTTTTAAGTTGTGGTGTGCAATAAAGTATCATCTATTTAGAAGTGGCAGAAAAAAAAATCCTTATGAGCAAAAAATCCATTAATTCCCTAATACAGTTACTTACTTTAGTTACTTCAGTTAAGTCGTCAATATGGTTCCATATTCTTCAAAACTTTTTTATTTTTTCGCAATTATGAATAAACATATTTAATTTTTTTTGTTTCATTACACAATATTTACCATATTTTGTGATATGTACCTACTTATAGTATTATAAAAGTAAAAAAAGCATACAGTATGTGAAAAAATCATTTTCATTTATAAAAATATAAATAGGTGTGACTCGTTGGGATTTTTTTTCCCAGCGAGTTACACTGTAACTCGTTGCAACTTTTTTTTGAAGAAGTTTTCCCAACCAGTCACACCTTCGTAACAGTGTGACTCGTTGGGAATTTTTTTCCCAACGAGTCACAGTGTGACTGGATTTGGTGTGACTGGTTGGGAACTCACCCATAATGTATGTTGTAAATATAAAAAGTAGTTAAGTACGTTATTATGTAGGTATACCTAATTATATTCCTAACTTATTATAAGATGAGTATTATTGTGTACCTACATCGTAAGTTAGGTTATAATACATTAGATATGTTATGTAGCAGTATACGGTATTGGTATAGCGGTATCAGATACACTAAATACATAAAAAAAAAATTTTCTCATCAAACTATTGTTAAAACAGATGCATCTGTCCTGCTTTTAATAGTTTTTATAATACTTTTCCGCAAGCAGCTATTTGAAGATTTATAGAACAGTCTTAGTTTAAATCTTAAAAGTGTGGTTCACAAACAGAATTGAATCATTTATTACACAATTATGGTTCCATTTTCAATTGTTAAATTGATACTACACTATGTACCTAAGCTGCAATATAAAATTGACCAGCTGGTATCGAATAAAGGTTACGGAAAGGCAACATCCTCCTAACATCAGGACTTTCCCGATCGGAAGCGCCTTATACCAACCTGTTTCTATAAAAAAATACATCGAGGATACAGAACTTAATTAGCCCCACTGACATGCACGAATGTAGTTAGATTAAAAAAAGTTTTTGACACATCTTAAACAAACGTCACCCACAGATAACAAAACATACAGATAATATAATAATCACTGCTCATAGACTACATACATTAGTGCATGCAGTATAATAAAGATCTAGGTAAAAAGGTTTATTTAAATAATAACAACTCTAGACATAATATTAACTACTTACCCTGAGGCGTAACTTACAGTGACGCGCGTGAGAATATCTGCATTTAATGAACCATGAGGTTCTATAAGATAGAGGTTATCTCTAAAACACATTTTAAAAATAAAACTAATGTTGTTTTTTAAAATTAAAGTCTATATTATAAAAAAAACTTATAACATTACAGCAGAAATAAAGACATAAGATTAGTTTTTAAAATGAAAAAACAATATTATATGTACTTACTAAAAATAATATAATTCAATTTTGTAAAGTGTAAGAGTAAAATTGAGATATTTGTATAGGGACATGGCTGAGAGCGGTATTAGGTGCAATGTTAATGCAACTACATTTTTAACTTAAGTTTTATAAAAGAAATATCGAATTGTGTTTTTTTTTCTGTAAAAAAATTAACAACAGTTTGATTTTGTTTCAGATCAAAACTGTCCGTTGAATATAAAATGTAAAACGTATGAACGCAAGTAGCTGTGTTTCGATTTATCGTGCTAAATCTACGAACTTGTGTTTACTCAATCGACTATCGACAGAATCGAATACCGACTGGTGCAGTGAAGTGTACCGGATTTGAACGGCACATTCTTCGACCGGCTGTTTTGCCTTGGTAAGTTATTTAGTTATTATTTTAATGGTATGATTCACCTAATTTTAAGAGGTCACCCTACCTACCTCAAAGAGCATTAAAAACCTCCTAATTTTAAAAGGTCATCTGCCTATTCTATTGTATTAGCTCACAGAGTAAGTATTAATAAGGCAACGCTCTAGGGCCATCCTCTAGGTCCGCTCTAGGTCCTCAATATGACCTCGTCTCATATATGTCTCGTCGAGAGCGACTACTGGGTAATTACACACTTCTTCTTTTTTATGAGCCATTCTCTTGTCAGCGTAAGGAGTGCAAACCTCGCTAGGTGTTACTTTTCATAGTACGAGATCCGGCTGCAGGATTACTGCGCTCATCTGTTTTTTGCTGAAAACCGATTTTTTATGTGTATTTATAATTAGGAGAATATATTTATCAGGTTGCCTATCAAAATTTGGCCGCCAGTATTTTGAATGTTATATTTTTTCTGTGACACAAAACATCTAACTAAATTGGTTGTATTTTTACCAAATTTTCCATGAATAAATAGGCTAAGGCTTTTATAAAACCACTAGACCATTGGTTTAACAAAAAGCTTGAATTAATTGTTCAATGATACGGTTGTGGTCAGTTCAAAGAATAACCCTCCATCTGTTTCTTGTAGTTGGTAAAAAATTGCAATAGACATGACTTGAAAATAATAATCTAAGTAGTAGAAAAATTAAACAAATAATGATAAGCTTTTTTGAATTCTACAAACCAATCAGTTTCATATTATGATATGAAGATTTACTAAAAATGACTAAGTCATCCGACTAGCTTGTTTATACAATTGTACTTGATTATGACTAAAATCTTTACAATAAATTATAAGGTATCATGTTATTTAATGATTTTTTTTAATAATTATCGAATTAAGTAGTTAGTGTATGTGCAAACGATGTAGTTTTTACAGTTATCAACTCTATTGTTTTAAAATATTATCTAGCATTTAGCATGAAATTTCTTAAAAACTTTACTCAAAACATCCAAGTACTAAAACCTCCACACAAGGTAGGTATAGGCGACAAAGAAATTGGTTTACCACTTTTGATGACATCTCCCAGTAACATAATAATTATTCGCCAAGGATTACAGATTGACAGATTCTGACGTAGCAGTCATTAATCTGTCAAGCGAAAATAGCCCTTGATGTTTTGTACGTGCAAATGATATTCAACCTTAGAGTGGTAAACCAATTTCTTTGTCGCCTATACATTATATTTAAAAAAATACAAACAACTTAAAAATACACAGCTTTCCGTGTAACCCACAGGTGCCTTCAGGTCTAGTTAGATTTCCCGCGCAATTACGACAGGAAATAGTGACACTGTTAGCTGTCACACTGCTGTCATCGTGATGGGGCTATTCTGCAATCGGATGTGATAATGATTACCCGTGTCCACAACAGCCAAGGTCATGGTCATACCACAGATGTCTCTCATGTATAATTAGTTAAACCGTGAAATACAACAGAATTTTTACAGAATTTTTAAGCAAATAAGTATAGCAGTATTAGTAGTTTTACTATTACTTAACATTGGAGTACAAGTAAAATTGGTAGGTACCCTTCTATATGCATGCACTGACTCAAAATTCTAGTTGCCCGCAGCCTCGACCACAATTTGAATTGGTCACGATAAATGACGTCACGCATGTGAGGTCCGCCCGAAGGCAGAAGGTGAATGCAAGATGCAGGTTCATGTACCTAAGTCCGAGGGAAAGTAAGGGTGTGCCACCATTAATATGGACTTGTTCCTTATGTGGCCACTTGGCACTTGATAGGTGCATATGAAGGAAATAGTAAAAGCTGATCAGTAATGAGGAATAAGTTATAATGTTAAGGGATAATGTTAAACCAAAGACAAATGTGAAATATACACAGCTAATGTTTCGCAACACGTTCTGAATTATCTCAAATGCCAATAATCTTAGACGATGTTGTATGGAGAAATTCCATTGAGATAGGTTTGCAATGAGCTAGACGTGCTAGACGTGCCTATAAAACATCAAGATTCAATCCGAAGCGAGGGCAGGGACCGCTGGAAAGCCGGAGCAAGCAAACCGACCCACTTCCAAACCAAACCCGTTCCTTTACATAACCATACCTACTCACTGCCGCAATGCACCGACAGTGCATCGACAATGCACATACGAACGAAAATAATGCGTGTCAGTGCAGAAATCGAAAGTAAATATTTTTAATCGGATAACGGTCGTAATAAAGAGGCAACCAGAGATAAGAAAGCTTGTAAGTACTGCCTTCTACATCGATAAAAACACGGTATAGCGATGCAAAGAAAAATTTTTTTTGAGAAGTAAGAAGCATGGCAGCACTAATCGGATAAGATGATAAATTCACCAGAACATTGAGTAAAAACATCTGTCAACGACCGGAGTGCAAAATTCGATGTTTCTATTTCTCTTCTTCTGTAAGAAATAACAGTTATTTTTGATAATTTTATTTCAAAAACAACTCAGACAACAAACAAAACATTTTCACTTGTATCGTTACATTCCTTTCATATCGTTACAAAATATATCTTCATCATCTTGCAATTCGATAAAAACTGGATTGTCAGGTAAAGTCGACGCTCGGATACCAGGACATCAGAAAGTTGAAGAAGTGGTCTCACCGAATAAGGCGGGCAACTGCTTTCGCGAGCCGAACCGTCTCACTGAAGTGGCCAAAGGCATGCGTAGATTGGAAAAGTGTAAAAAATCAAGCTTCGCTCATTAGTTATTACAAAGGCCTATATGTAAGTACCTATATGACTAATGATCAATGAACATACATTTTTGTTAATCTTGCACAGCATGCAAGATTAGTGATATGATTTTTAACTAAATCATAATTCAAATAAAACCTATACCTACTTAACTGAAGTGAGACCTGTTTCAATAAGTGAAACGCAAGTTACATAAATTTTAAAATAATCACGACATTTAAGGTAATGAACGTTTTAATGCGATTTGGAGTAATATTAGTTGGTACCTTTGTTAAAATTAAAATAATCAAAATATCTGACTGTAAAACGAAATACAGCCCAAGTACAAATTTAGTTTTGACGAATTTTAACATAAATGGTAGAAAATATTCAGTGTCCCAGATCAAAATGAAAGGCTTGACAATAATAATTGCAGTTGAATTCTAAAGTGCCAAAGATATCGGTCTCGTTGCTTAATCCGAACTTGCTGGTTGTTGCAATACGCACCTACCTTGTCACAAGACTGTGACGTACTCTTGCGAAGTTTTAACCATATCGATTTAGTTGTTTTGGCCAATGACAGTGGTCTTAATGTCTTTTTAATTTGACAACCTATCATTTGCATTCGGAATGCGTGGCTGGAGTAATTTAATAATTACTAACCTTACATAGTTGCCGCGTTACTGGAACCTAAGGGCAATCGTGAGTCTGTTCTTAGCACAACTGAAAACTCTAACATTGCAAAAATATCTTAGTGAAATCGCAAATAAAACTTCGTGATCCTCAAATCAGTGACGAAACATTTAGGTAACTTGCCATCACCGCTCATTTACGTGTTACGATGTCTATGTAAAACAACAAATCTAGGACAGAAATAGTGATATTAAAGTCTTCCGTAAACATACTCGTCTTGAGTCATTAGTAAGTCAAGTGACCTAACCAAGCAGAAGGTAATTAAAATGCATTTCGTTACCTTTGCTACGAGATGTGTGTGTGGTATATGTGTAAAAAGATTACGCAATAAGCAATGATGCTTATAGGTAATGCCAATGATGCGTAAATGTATACTTTGAAACGCTAAGCCATGGATTATAGAGATAAGCGATAGCAAAGACTTCTAAGTGGCGTAAAAATTTCGCGCTGATTGGCCTCACGAAAGTATTTTGATATCTTAATTCTACAATATCCGAATAATTGCACAAAAAACTTTATTTTCAAAAAATACATATGCTATAAACAATTATGACATACCTTGATAAGCTGTTACAGATAAAGAAATTGATCCATTTACTGATATTGAAGCTTTCTATGATCACAAAGAAGCTAAAGTGAAGGATTACATAACTACTTTTCAATTAAACTAACTACTAGTCTTAGATAAAATAAAAACAAATTAGCAACGTCCGGAATCGATCGTAATCGTGATAACGTATAGATAAAAAAACGTAAGCACCTCTTGAAGGACGTGATGATCTGACGAGAAGAGTGTTAGGTGTTTTAGACAAAAGTAGAGGTACTCGAAGGATTAAAATAAACTATTATTAGATAATGTCAGTAGACTTGAGAATTATAGTTATAAAAAAAGGGATATCATCCCATCTTGTCCAGAAAAAAGCCGATATCTCAAATTCTATCTCAGTTAAACAAGAATGGTCAGTGCAGTTTTCCAATTAAAATTAATAGCTCATGAAAAATCTCAATCAACAAGAATATTAAATTAATTATTAGAGCGACAAGATTGTTGAACTATTGCTAACAAAAAAACTTATAGCACTGTAAGGGCCTAGAAAAAACTAACAATTGAATTTTGCTAAACAATCAAGTATCTACATGATATATGGATGTAAAAACAGGATTTCCTATACACATAATTCTTGAAACTAATTAGAACAATCATTACAGTTGTTTAACACAAAATGTATTTCAAATGTAGGATTTATATAAAGTAAATCGTAGAAGCAGGATGCTCACATTGCTCACATCCTACGTTTGTTTGTGCAAATCGTTATTGAATTGGCTATTTCGACGTCATGTTTAGCCAAAAAATATAATTTAGGTAGGTATTACAAATTAGCTTATAATCGTTTATTTCAAATATTCACACAAATAAGTAGTGATAAAAGTAAATAAATTCTTTATTGAGTGCTAATAAATCAAATAACAAACACTAACCCCGTTTCTTATAAAAGTTAGCGTTAACTTTATGTCATTACGTATGGTAATGAATACATCAAGTCTGCGCTAACTTTTTATAAGATAAACCGCATTTAAGGTAAAATTAGCTCTACAATAGGCGGTCTTATCGCACACAGCGATTTCTTCCAGACAACCATTATTGTGACTTATTCTAAGATCTAATTAACTTATAGCTACTTAGTCGAAAAAGAGAATACACTTGAAATTTGGAATTATGTAGGTATCTCTTATTTCTGAGTGAATTGTCGATAAGAGCAGTACGAGTTTGTGCACACATGGATCGCAGAGACACGATCGCCGAGCGCCACCGCTTTTGTATGGAGATCCAAGCTTCTAAATAAATCTGCTAGGGGCGCTGCTTGGATGTGTACCTACTGAAATCTCTCTGAAGCCAATCTCTTTGTTTATCGACCAAAATTGATTGTATAATGGTGTCCGGTTGCAATGTTTGTCCGTTTGCTCTCACAAATGATGTAACGATAAGTGAACTTTCTACCACATATGTTTGTGAACGAAGATGCACTAATGGTTCTTTGCATCGTCAATTGACAATTGAAAAGTAGTTTTAGAGTTCCGTCTTAGGCTTTAAAAACCTTATTAATTTGGTACGTGCAATTTTATATTTTCATAGTATGCATGGTGAAAATTGGATTGGTTTATCTCAGATAGCTCGTTATCTCAGTTTTCATTTTATAATTGCTTGCTATAATAGCTTAGTTCTAAAGTAGCTTAATAGAGTCTCAAAAATCATTTAATCGTTATCATTTTATAGAAATCATATTTAGAAATTGTCAAATATGGCTAATATAGTAGATATATAAATGCCTGCTAAATATTGCATGAAAATTTGACATTTTTTTTTCTGACGTGCTTAAATTTGACACGCACTTGGCCGGTATTTTATGTAACAAGTTGTCATGTTGGTGACGGAAATGAAAAATTTGGTCCGAGAACATCTTCCGTAAACCCAGTTTGATAATGTTGGTTTGATTTAGTTTGCGTTTCCGGGTTTATAAAAATATTTGCTGTTGAAACAAAAATCAATTTCTTATGCATTAAGTTATTTACTCGTTAACCATCTAGCAAATTGGATAATATACTTTTTCAAACTTTAAACTACAAATTACCATTGATCAATTAGTTATCCTTTGCATCTATCGATCACCATCCAACACTAACGCTGAAAACTTCTTAAACTTACTGAACAATCACTTAGAAAGCATAAAATCATTTGAAAAAATAATAATAGTTGGGGACATAAATATTAACATTAAGCCTAAAAGTACAGAACGCAGCTGGGAAAAAACGAATAGGCTGAACTATTTAAATTTTATGTCATTACATGGGTTACTTCCTGGCCACTATCTACCAACCAGGGAATCCAGTTGCCTTGACCATATCATACTTAAACTAAATAAAGAGAAAAATTCTGCAACGATAGCTGTTCTACAAACAACAACTACCGACCATTTTATGATTCTTCTTGTCCTATCGAAATTTACTAAACAACATAATTCTCGTAAAACTAAATCTTTCACAAATTTTGAAAACGCATTTAATAACTTAAAATTAAATCTTGCCGAACTTCTTCAACTAAATGACCCTAACATTATATCTACACTTCTAATAAATCGAATACAAAAAAGCCTAAAAGAAAACACCACAATAATTAAGATCCCTAGAAGTAAGCGAATTATTAAACCTTGGATAACACAGGGTATTCTACGTTGTATTAAAAATAGGAATGATATGCAAAAAAAGTTACGTTGTGACCCTGATAACGACATTCTAAAAATAAGCTACAGAAGATACCGCAACTTTTGCAATAATTTAATAAAAAAACTTAAAAGAAATTATGAACGAAACCAACTAGAAAAATCATCAAATAACAACAAAGAGCTCTGGAATAATATAAATAATATAACACATTATAAAAAATCTAAAAAGCATAATAATCAACTACTTAATAACAACGCTTCACCAATAGACGCAGTGAATTCTATAAATATTTTCTTTGCTAATATAGGTAAATCCCTCGCAGAAAACATTACCCAACAAAATATCGTACATGATAACACTTACTGTAACATGTCCTACAATATGATCTCCTCATTTGTATTGCTTAAAACTGACTCCGAAGAAATTTTTAACATCATTCAAAATCTAAAACAGAAAAGTGCACCTGGATATGATTCTATACCAACAAGCTTTTTAAAATTGTCCAATCACTTGCTGGCTCCATTGCTTTGTCACTTGTGCAATTTATGCTTTGACCAAGGCATATTTCCTAAATCTCTCAAACAGTCCATAGTGACGCCAGTGCACAAGAGTGGTGACACAGACGATGTCAATAACTATAGACCTATTTCAGTCCTTCCCTCGATCTCAAAAATACTGGAAAAATTAATTAATAACAGGCTATTACATTTCTTAAATAAGTACAACATAATTTCTAAACATCAGTACGGTTTCAGACGAGGACTATCAACTGAAGATGCCGTTTCAGCCCTCTGCAACCTCGTCACTGACCATACAGATAAGGGACGCAAATGTTTAACAGTTTTTCTAGATTTAAAAAAGGCGTTTGACACCGTCTCTGTTCCCATTCTTGTGAACAAGCTTGAAAAGATTGGTATAAGAGGTGTACCGCTAGCACTACTGACAGATTACCTCCACGAGCGACAGCAAAGGGTTAGAGTAGGCGACATAGAAAGTCAAGATGTCTCAATAGATTATGGAGTCCCGCAAGGGAGCGTGCTTGGTCCTACTTTATTTTTAACATACATCAATGATCTTTGTAATCTGGACATTCAACATGGTAATATTTTTTCATATGCTGACGATACTGCGGTGGTTTTTTCAGGAAATTCTTGGGATGACGTTAGAACTAAGGCTGAGGCAGGTCTCTTTATAATAGCTAGATGGCTGAAACTGAACTTACTTACTCTTAACGTTGCTAAGACAAACTTTATTTGCTTCTCTATGTACGACCGTA
Source organism: Ecliptopera silaceata (assembly GCA_932527185.1). NCBI lineage: Eukaryota > Metazoa > Arthropoda > Insecta > Lepidoptera > Geometridae > Ecliptopera > Ecliptopera silaceata. The sequence continues at coordinate 3,256,569 of OW052193.1, read as the reverse complement.
CCCAACCTGACACTAGATTCATCATTAAAATTCATGGCTGCGATCTGAATAACCAAGCATGCCAATGTCCTGCAATTCAAAAAGTGGAAACTACTAAATATCTAGGTGTCCTTATAGATCAACGCTTGTCTTGGCACGCTCATATGGAACTTCTCATGAATAGGACTAGAAAACTTATGTGGATATTTCTGAAATTAAGACATGTTGCAACACCAGATCTCCTTCTTAAAATATACACTGCATTAGCGCAATCAATCTTCACTTACTGTATACCTATCTGGGGCGGTGCCACAAAAGTAAAGTTTTTAAACCTGGAGCGTGCCCAAAGGTCCTTACTCAAAGTAATGTTTTTTAAATCTTACAGGTACCCCACAGAATTACTTTACTTTAACTCAAATATTCTAACGATAAGAAAACTATATATATTAAATACAGTACTAAAATTACACAAAACGTTAGAATTTAACCCTACAAAACAAAAAAGGAGAATAAATTATAATGTGAGCAATAAAAAACATGTAAACTCAGCATTTGCTGCTAGACAATACACAAGACAATCTAGCCATTTATATAATAAAATAAATAAAACATTAAATATATACCCGATGACACATCATAACTGCAAAACGTCCCTTTCTAAATGGTTACTACCTCTAAACTATGATGAAATTGAATCTCTTCTAGAAAATTAAATTTAGTTAAATCAGTATACATTAGTTATAGCTTGTAACCAACTGTTACATAAAACTCACACACAAACCCACAGCCTTACACACATACACACACCCTCCCTTACACACATACATACACACTTACATACATACATGCACCCTTACATAAACACTTTCACTACATTACACTCACTACACTTAGAATTAATCTGGAATTCAAAACTCATTCTCGCTATCGCTTGTACCACACCACATAATACGCTTACGCACACCGGACAAACAATTTCAATTCTGACCTAGTTTTTAATTTTGTTTAGTTTCATTTTGCTCCAAATGTTTTTATTGTTTTACCTGATGTAACTTTGTTCGTAATACCACGAATAAAGAAGAGCGGTATCTCCTAATACAGGTATTACATACTTAAAAGGAGGTATCCAACCACTGTATCTAGTTAATAATTTACGTTACTGAATAAAACATTTTGTATTTGTATTTGTATTTGAAACTAAAGGTCATCATTATAATCCAATAGGTAATGACTTTTTAGGCATCTGTTTTTACTTCCTACTCACAATACCTAAGTAGGTATAGGTACTATGTGACTTCACACGACCATATTTAGAAAGTAACTGAAAACGAGATCCGTCTATAACACGAGTCATCTCACACGTAGAACAATCCCATGACCATCGCAAAACCTGAACAAAGTGAACCATATCACTTACAATGTAATTTGTACTCTGTCATGTAGAGTATAGGAAAGCAAATTGACTGTCTCATAGTTATTGTGAAGCCTGCAATTGATACACGGATAAATATAAGTAAACCAGTTTCTGTAGACAATAATGGGAGGCTTTGTCCGTCTGTAACTGTACGGTTAGCGTTGGCGTCTGAACCGATGAAGAGTTCAGTGACCGTTATACTTATAGATGGCTATTTATTTGCGAAGGTTAGACATGGAAGACATGTTTGACGATAGCTTTTCAATTGAACGGTACATTTTTTGTGGCCTTGTAAGTTTTTTGTAGAAACTGTATCTAAATTGTAGCATGATATTTTTTCCATTCAGATTATAAGCGTATAAAGTACACAAGAAAATAAGTTTTGGGTTTATTTTTAAGAACATACCAAAAGAAAATGTTCTATACTTATTTAGTGTAAGTACCTTCTGTTTTGAAACTTTTGTTAATGTTTTAATTGACGAGGAAATACATCAAATTCGAATGCCTAGGTATACCTACTCTTCTTTGAAAATATAATAACTATAATTACTTAAGTACTTATTTTAATTCAACATCCTAAGATGGAACAAATTCATACTTCCTAACATACAAAAAAGCTTTATAGCTATTTAAATATCTTATTAAGATAATTGCTAGAATAATCTTAAATGCAGGATACATTATTGTCGTTAGCGCACGGCATTGAATTCGTATCATTATATTATTTGTCGGTTCCAAGGTCGAAACAATTTTTGTTTGCAAAACTGTAAAAATATGATCATTTTAGGATTCATCGATTATTAGCTCAACAAACTCTTTGTTTGTTCAGAACTTTTAAAGAAACAAAATTACTGTAACATACAAGCTCATGACGCAGAAAACAAATAAATACTTATAGTGTTATTCTATTTTTATAGAAAACTTACTGAATTATTCCCAAAAGACTGCCAACCAAAACATCGTTAGCAATTTAAAAGACTGTCCACACAACCTCGGCGCAACCAATTTATACAATTTGCAACTTATAATTGTGGCTTTACATAATTATCAAATAAACATTACATTTTTTGTCTTGCATTTGCTAAGGCCCGGCTTTGTAACACTAAAAAGGCAGTACATTTCGACACTCGGGCTCGAACCACGCAAGGCTAACCACAGTTTGACCAAATATGAAGTGTTAGGATCAAACCTACATCAATCATGTTGTAGGTAGGTAGGTATATGTATTTTAAAGCTTTGCCGAATATATATATTCGGTTTCATTCGCAAATCTAAATGAATGCTAGAATGCTTTCTATTTCGTATCGCAATCAATTAACAATTGATTAGGTACGTGTTGTATAATATATCAGAAAAGTGTTATATATTTACCTATTATTAATATAACTTATATTATTACTTATATAATATAACTTATATTATTAGATAATAGGTAACTAAATATATATAACACTTTTCTGTCGATAACCTTGTCAGTCGAGGCTTCGCAGCTCTAGTCTTGGCATCTGCGGGCGTAACTCAGGGCCGTCTAGCACCCACACGTCACTCTCGATTTCAAAAGCGATTTAATTAAGAGCATTTAAACCGCTATCTACACCAGCAGGTTAAACTGATACCCTGACGAGATGGAGAACTTCGGAATGCGTTCAAAGGCAACTCTTACAGAATGCGTAATTTTTTGTATTCACATACTAACTGTAATTACAGATGTTACAAATGCATAATTATAGTAAATCATTACAAAAAATAAAACAAATAGTTTATCGGTATCCTGAATTGACTAAATTATTTATTAAGTTTGTACTTATAATCAAAGATTTTTTTAAATATTATAGGTAACATTTCGAAATATTTTAATGTATCAGAATTACATGTTGTCATTTGTTTATCAAGCGTTTAACATGAAAGTTGTTTAAAGCTCCACCTAAATGTGAAAGTTAAAAATAAGCAGCATAAGTTAAATTGGCTCAGTTATTACAAAATAAATTGTGTAACCAAGTGGCAATCCATCTTAACTTAACCTTTGAAATACAAATATTTGATTACGTTCATCGTCTCGGGTCAACAGTTAGAACCTAGTGCCTACAAACATATAAAAAAGAAAAAGACCCAAGGTCTGAGACATTGCTTTTAAATGTATTTTCGCTAAAGCTCTTATATTTTTGTTAGAAGCTCACAGTCGACTAGGCGCTAACCCCTATCTTATAAAAAGTTATCGTAGACTTGATGTCTTGATTACCATACGTAATGGTGACATAATGTCAACGCTAACTTTTTTAAAAAAGTTTGACTATAAGTAGTTTCAGTTTTATTATATTTTAACCAAGTTAATATGAAATCCTGCAAACCGTAGATTCCTAAAGAGCGAGTCTATTATTTCATTATTTCTTTCTTATAAATATACTTACTTAAACAAGTTGTTAATTCTAAGCTGTCTTTATAAATACTAGATGTAATGGAGAAAACTTCACTGGTTTGTGTGTTATCTTAAGTTCTTTTTGTCTTCAGTAAATAATAACTGTTTGTTTCCCAAATATAAAAAAAAATAGATATAAAGATACGCTTGCATTTGTGTTGGTTACGCGTGTCGGTTAAGTACGAATAACTTAATCGCATATTACGATTGGCTACGGGCTAAGACCAATAACCGTTCAGCACATCCGGTTGCACCGGAAGTAACGGTGAGCTTCGCGTGCTCATGCGCAGGTCTAGATGCCACTAGCATTGTCTGTGTCATTCTTTATAGTTAAACGTAAAGGAAAATAAGTAAATTTACTGTGGTTATGGTTCAATTTTGCTTGCGAGTAATCTGTCCTGAAGATGTAGAGACTTCGCGATAGATTTTATTGTTGATTTTTTAACTATTTAATTAACTGGATATGTTAAGTCTAGCTTTGAATGTAAAAGACATAGAAAAAATCCACAGAGGAGCTTAAAAATATCCGTGCTTATTAGAATTACATTCACAAGTGTAAGTCTTAATAAAAAAGAAACAAAACAAATTAAGTACTTGAAACTGTAAAAAAATCTACAGTACTATTCATATTTATGTCATTATAAACTTACAAATATTTTGTGACTTGTAATAATTAAATCCAATTGTAAGCTGGTTTCATAACCAGCTAGTGATGTATTAATATCCGCTAAAAATAAAACCATAATCAATTAACATTATCTAATTAATTAAAAAGACATTTATAGAATTTAAAAGTTACGTGGCACTGATTTTCCACTTCTAAGTAAATCTGATGTTTTCTTAAGTAGCTATATCAACTTAGCAGCATTTACATATTTACAATAAACATTTTAAAATGCAAAATATCTATTTCCTGATTATTCATTTACATATGCTAGCTATAAGTATTTATCGTAACATATCAGCATCAGCATTAGGTACTATAAACACTGTAGCAATGCAACCGAGTGTAGTAATGCTGATACCTTACATTCGGGGACGATTCTAATTACAGCATTGGATCGGTTCATCGATCTTTAGGATATTTGCTACGGTCTACAGATCGTTCGACAACTTTATATATAGTTCTGTATATACTGTGTAATTTGTATCGTCAATAGTGTAATTATCGTATCATGTTTTGTAAATATTTCCTGCTTAATCATCTCATGTACTTTGGGAAATCCCGTCTTACTATAAAAAGTATCCGCTGATCTTTTTGGTTTTGAAAATGACTCATCTACTAAACTGTTTCGAATGGACCTTCTCGATACTACGATCGAATGTCGAGGTCAACTGTGATCATTGTCAAGTAAAAGTCGAGGGTAAAAATACTTCCTTAGTAGAATAAAAACATTTATTTATTTATAGATATTTTTATGACAAAAATCAATAAAAGTTTATATTATATAGTATTATATAGTACAATCACAAGGATCATTTAGAATCGTCTTTTAAATAGATACCATTGATTAGGGCTGCCCGTCCGGGTTTCCCCGGATTTGTCCTAGTTTAGAGGGCGTCCGGGGAGCGTCCGGGCGGGGTTGTCAAAAAATGTAAAATGATTTTTTGTTTTTTTTTGTGTCGATTTTGATCTCATTGTAATTTTAATTTGTTATTGTTACTAGCATCTAATTTAGAATTTATGAATAGTTTAGGGTTTGGATAGGTACCTACTTAACCTATCCGACGGAACTACATAATATATATGACTTCAAATTTGTTGAGACATAGTATGTAGTTTATTTGTTATTTAAAAAACCAAAAATTATAATTCTATTTTTTAAAATTATATCAGAAATAGAAGAGTGTAAAATTTTGACTATTTTCTTTTCGTTTAAATGAATACATTTTATTTTTATTTTTATTGTAATATTTTTTTCTGGGTGTCCGGGGAAAAAAACTGAATTTTATCCAAATGTCCGGGGTTTTTGAAGTTTTTGTCCGGCGTCGGCGATTTAGGTGATGGCAGCCCTACCATTGATTCTAGGTGCCAGTGCCACGCGACAATAAATATAGCTCTCATTTCAATCTAAAGACGTAGTAAATGTTGATAAACGACTTACGCGCTTTGCAATCATGCTAGTTGTAGTACTCCAAATGAATTAACATGCTAGTATAATGTGTAATAGGTCACTTTACCACACTTAACCAGTAAGCTAACAAATATAAAATCTAATTGTACATACCTACTGCATATAGCATGGTGTAATACGCGTCATATATCGATAATGATCTCACCCAGCCTATACGTAACCAAGCCATCACATAGCCCTAAGTCATGCAAGCCATGTCATCTCAATTATCCCTCAAATAATGTATGCGACCTTCCTATTGTGTCATTCGAGAAGCAGGAATGCAAGTCGCACCCAAATTCTTGAGCGCTGACAAACGCGTCAATATGAGGTGCGTAAAGTTATAATCAGAACGTACTCACTTTCATTTCATGCTATTGAGTTATAACATACAACTTGATAAATAAAAAATGAGAAGTTGAAATGTAATCGTATGGTCATACTGAAGATACTGGTATTCAAATTTTTGGATACGATATAAAACTTTAATATCCAAATTCAGATTCAGTTCGAGCTTAACTCTACACTCCATTACAGTAACACAGTATCTTAGTAAAAAAAGCTAGCACTCCGGGAGTGCCGGCAGAAGTGAAAACTTCAATATTAACGTTGTGTTTTCACTTTTAAGTTTTCACTTCAAAAATATAACCACAGTCGTGATTGTGTCATGTCATTGTGTCACATTCGCGCAAGCGCGAATGTGACACAACGACGAAGACAACGAAGACACACTGACACAGACACATTCGCGCAAGCGCGAATGTGTCACGTCACGTCATGTCGCCAAGTCATCGTCACGTCATGTCGCCACAACACTATTTAATTGTTTGAGTCATACGTCGCGTGACCGCAAGTGTGTTCTTTTGTCGTCTCTTGTTTTACGAGCAATGTATAAAAATTAAATAAGATCTTACGCTTTTTCGACGTCACGTGACCCTGACGCGAGTTTGAAAGTTTTTACCCACCCAGCGCCGCTAAAGAAGTTTTCACTTCAAAAAATTACACTTATGAAAATCTACTTACTTCTAGCATGATTGTTAATATGTATTGCCATCCAAAGATCTAAAAATATAATGAATCAAAAATCAAACTACGCAGTAATGATGTAACGTTCAAAATGGACAGACTTTCATGAAAATCGGCTATATTCCTATTTTTTTACGGTTTAGACCTCAAAGAGTACTACGGTCTTTCTGTGACTAAGTTTATTGTAACATAGACACATCGAAAGAATAAAAAAGGTTCGATATTAACCCCCGTGTAATGTATATCTTATTCATATAGTTTCTCAACGACCTTGAGAACTACGATGAAAAGCAATTGCATAGTCAGCTCATGCCTTCACAAACGATAATAAAACTGCATATGTATGCTACTGCGACTTATTGATTGTATAACTCCTTGCGGCTTCGGAATCGGCAACACTTAGCATACGCCTAAGTAACTTATCTGCGTCATAGTGTTCTTCTCATTTTACATCTTCTTTTTTTTTCTGGCTCGCACTTTTTATCCATTTGCCATCATCTTCTTCTTTATAAGACTTCTTTTTCTACCCGTCAATACGATGGGCAAAGCTGCCGGAGTCAAGTGTTTATTTTTTATAAATCAGCGCCACTAAATCTGCGTTATCTATAAAAAACCTTTGGCTCCATATGATGAGTGGATTTTTTACACACTAATTTATAATACATATTTTTTTTTATTCGACTGTATTATGTTAATCTTCTTTACATTCAGGTTTTTGCTCCTGAGTTTTAATAAGTTCTGCAATGGTGACGTGAATGGTAGATAATTTTCTTAGATTTTTTATCAATGTGTTTATAAATTCGTGACACAAAATAATTACTGTAAATGACTTCCTCCATTCCAAACCTCATTTCAATGACTCAATAAAATCAGTCAATTGTGACCTTATTACCATTTTAGATTTAAATGGACATTCCTATAAATCTTAAAGACAAAGACTAACGTTATTATGTGGGTATTAAATATATAATGTGACTTGTTTAGATCTAAATGAAAAAACCAGTTATATATGAATCACACACGGAAAACTGAAAGTTCACTAAGCATAAAATAATATTCTTTTTCGTAATCGATTTCACGCAACGGTATTTAAAAAAAATACATGTGCATTTATATTTTTCATAAATAAGTAAGTACTTAACTATCTAATTTTTTGTGAGATTTGCTAACTTTGGGAATAAATGGCGTTGTATTAATATATCCATGAATGTCAAAATCTTTGATTGCTATCAAATTTATCAAAATCAATTAATCTTTATTCAGTGAAATCACAAATATCATTTAGAATCAGTTACGACCGTCTATATAAAAATATTATTATCACAAAAATCATATCATATAATATGTTATTAGACGTTGACGAGTAAATGTAGAGATTATCATCCCCCTATCTTATAAAAAGTTAGCGTTGACATTATGTCACCATTACGTATGGTAATCGAGACATCAAGTCTGCGCTTTTTACAAGATAGAACGATAAAGAACTCACATCAGTTTCCATACTTTCTATATCGAAACATTGTAGGAATCAAAAGAATAAGTTCAAAGACCATTCCTAGTTCGCAAAGCTTAGAACAAAACACCCACACTTTCAATGGTCACTGACCATTGTACAGTTAAGTTTCTGTACATCCTAAAAAGGTCAATTTCCTTTGCGTGTTGTGATGATGATCAATCATCATTTCGGTTGGCAAAACAATCGAGATTCAATCATAAATCATCATTAACTCGGGATTGAAATACTATTCTAACATTTATGCGGTTCATCTTTCGAAAGTCTTTCGTACCAACTTCTATTTTGTTTTTATCTGCACATAGAAATAACGTAGGTAAGTATATTCTTTTTAAATCTATCAGCTTTCTCGGTCCCACTGAAAACCAGCGCTATAGGAACCTCACCGTCTTTATAGCATCTGAGTGGTGACCTTTTTACATCAAAGTATTTTTAATATTACGCAAAACAAAACCTTTAAAACATGCAATTAGGTTGGTTTATACCTTTTATTTTATTGAAGTTATTCCGTTAATATATTTTTTTATAATAAGTGGGTACTTATACATAAGACATGCTCCTCACTCGTATATCTTCATCAATCCGGCAATTTTATGTAATAGGTATATTTAAAAGGAAAATCAACAATGCCTATAAATGCGCACACTACCGGTATTTGTCTAGTTGTTTATAGCGAAGTTACATTTGTAGCTAATTAGCGAACCGGTCTCCATATTACCATACTTCGTTTTATGTATATAAGTGCACGTACTTAATACCTCAGATTATCAGAACTATCTTAATTTACCTCTGTTTATTAAGTAAGATAATAATACTGCATATTTTGCTGACTTTTACCCAAATTTTCATCTGCGAAATATTTAACAACAGATCAGATGACAAGCGTTTGAGCAACCCAAATCACGATTGATCCGAATTTTGATAGTTTTGACATTGTAATTAGATTTTTTGGTTGATCAACGTTTCAAAAACCGGCCGTTAGATATTCATCTTTAGCTTTTTTATCTTGAACAGCCATTCTCACTTACAATATTTTTACTACTTATTAAATATATTTTTTTAATTATGTCATAATATTCTAATATTCTGTATGTCATAATATACGGGGTGCGTACTCGCGTTTCAGCTAGTCGTGATTATGTACTTACTTATAATTATATTATTTATTTAAATAATTCATTTATAAGTTATTCATTTTAGTGGTATTCTATTTGGCACGAGTGGGGCCGACTCAAAGTCGCAACGAGGTCGACCGATGTCACGACTGGTCGAGGGCGGGTTGACAAACACTTGAGCATTCCTTCAAGTGGTTCTATAAAGTACAATCATTTATAGATATATACGGAAATCATTTTTAACATTTGATGACTAAGAGAAACAAATTAGCCTTTAATGTAAGATATTATTGTTTTCATCTTGAACCTTGAATCAGCAAGGTTTTTTTAACTGGATTTCAATCACTTATTTACATAATTATGAATCATTAACATTAAACGTACCTACCTAAACGATTTTGAATGAACTTGTTCCAAACCTGTGCAATAGCCCTCAAGGAATAGATATTCTATTCTATTGCTACTCGGGTAATTCAAGAACAATTAACATAAATATTATAAAATTATTTTATACAATACAAATTACCGTTCACCGTATGTAACCATCTGCAATAATTTAATTAGCAAATTAAGCTCATGTCTAATTACATATATTGAAGCTTAAAAATATTTTTGTTATTTACCAAGCCTTAAAGCTATATTGTAGTGTCTTGTTCGGCTCTAATCTTAATCAAAGACCTATAATTGTAACCAACATAATGCATTAAATGAATCTATGTATAGCTTCTTTAATGCTTAAATACAGATATCATCCACCAACACTATAATTACCTATGCACAAGCTCAATAACTTTACAATGGCCACTTTAATAAATGAATTCATAACTGCGCATGCACAGGATTCCAATCTCTCTGGTGTGGGCTTCATAATGATGCGAGGCGTGAACATAGCATGCCTAGCTAGGTCCCACGCATACTATTCTTTCCTAGGGCAAGTGTATACAAAACTTAGGGCAAGTGTATACAAAACTGAGGGTAAGTGTATACGAAACTGAGGGCAAGTGTATACAAAACTGAGGTCACATTTCATAGTGACCTTTCACAAAGACCTTTTAGAGCAATAAACAAATGAACTACATTTATAATTGATTTGATTCACATTCACATGTCATAGTGGGGTAGTAGCTTAGTGACCTTTTTTGAGCAAAGTAACTTTTCAGTAAGTTTTTACAATTGATTTGAAGGTGCAAATGAGTTTTTGATTTGTATTTTAGTATACGCGATTCTTTTGGAGCAAAACGAGCGCGTTGATATCTTTTACTCTACGAATATCTTATTCTCAAAGCTTCAATAAATTCGACCGTTCGTTTTACCTACGCGTATGAAAAACAACAGGCCGGTACCGGACAAAGATCTCAGACTAATCTGAACTCAAAACCACGGGCTGGTACCGGACAATAATCTTGAATTTACCTAAACTGAAGAGTAACTCGATCATAGAATTGCAGTAGAAGTTTTTATAGAAAATACTATAGATTTTATAGATTATATTAAAATAAATAAGTCATAACATGCGCACACCGCCTAAGGTCACGCTAGTGAATTGAACTTCAATGGAAGGCTGGATTCTCCACGGTAACCGTTATAAAATCAAGATTAACGTCAGTGGCGTAAAGCTGGTGCGTTCGTTCATCTGTACACAAAAATAACAAAAAAATACTGTTTTAATCACTGGTTTTACCTGTCAGTACACTTGTTTATTATTGGCATAACAAACTAGCATTAATTTTATGCTATTATGGTCGACAAATCAGCCACATCATTATTCGCATATTAAACTCAATGCATTTGTAAATTAGGTATTTTAATTTTCAAGGTTTTAGAGGTAAATTAGAAGGTTTAGCTTTGACATTTTTCTTGATCTTATTTTAAGGTCAAGCGGATCTAGAAATTGACAAATGAATAATTCTGTAAAAACAATTAGTGTGTAACGGACAGTTTTTTTAAACAGTGAAGAAAAACACCATGATTAAATTAATAAGTAGGTATTCAAGAAACAATGGGCTTGTAATCTGTCCCTGTCAAATGCTCTTATGCTAATAATGTTAGAATATATATTATATTTATTATTTCTATTAAGTACTTAGATATTGTCATGTTATTTGAAATAATTTCCACCTTGCTTGGAGTCATGACCCTATTTAGCTTAAAATAAAACCAAACAAAGAACTTAGTAAAACAGAAACTTACAAAATCCTCACCTAAAAGAGCGAATCACCTCACGATTTTATGGAGATGCCAAAATACTCCGCAACCCGGCATGATCGGAATCGCCTAATAAGGTTGCCCACTGCATAGAACATCAAATGAATTTCTGATAGACCCTACTTAAAGTAATTTGTATGTTTACCTACCCGAGGCTATGTTAATACATACCTTCCGGCCTTGAGGAGACACGTGAAGAATCACAAGTATCAAGTGTGTTGGCTGCGTCTGTAACTTGGCATCTTATTTATGAGAACCGAATTAATAACTGCGGCACGTGAAATTTAAACCTTGACACAAACTAATAAGACATTTATTCGGTTAACAGTGTAATAAATAATCTTATTCATCGGTGCTTTAATTCTATCTTACTTAAGTTGAATATAAAAGAGAGGACCTGTTATATTATTTTAATCTTGTTTGTCCTTTTTGTTAACCTTAAAATTTTATTTAACTAATTGGTTATACTTATTGGTAATTGTTTATTACAGAAGTTGGAGCTGGTTTGTTCCAAGCTAGTTTATCTTTTAAGTAGGTAATCAGGTATTTTATATCTGACCAGTAGCAGGTAACACGGTAAAGTTTCTTTCCTCCAAAAGGTTTTCCTGCTTTTGGTAATAAAACCGAAACCTATTAACCTTGCCAAAGAAACCGTCGATTTTCCTTTAGCGTTCGATTTCCTTTCAACCTCAAGTAGGGGGAAGTCCTCCATAGATATATGCAAAGTGGTCTTTACACCTGGCAATTAAAATGTGTAGCTCGTATGCACCAAACACAGGAAAAATATTCTATGAAGCACGCACGTCCTATTGTAACCTTACTTAGTTTCCGCTCTCGACTATGGATAAACATTAATACCTTATTTCAGGTCACGAGCTTTATGCTGCAAGTTTAATCTAAATCTGTCAAGTATCATTTATTATATTTATATTAGTCACCGCTGTAATCGTTTTCTGTGACCTTAAAATGCGAGGATAAAGCAAGTTGATTTACTTCTAAAACGCCTTCTAGTACAATAATTATTGTTTTAATTCAATAGTTTTCCTGCAACATTTATGCGTTCAATAAAATAAAATAATACTTATGGTAACCAGTTTAGTTGTTGATTACTACATAGAGTACTACTTCACCTTTAAGAATCAGTGCTTCGTATAGGTAAACACATAATTAAAAAAAGGTCTCCACTTTAATTAAATCAAAACCAAAAATTATGTATTCAGTAAAATCACAAGGTTCATTTACAGTCGTCTTATGTACTAGGTGATTCTAGGTGCCAGTTCCACACGACCAGAGCCTAGAAGAATAACACGGCAATTCTGCTGTAATATTTTCATTGGGTACCTACAATTCTGTTTTTTTTTATTATTATACTTACACAAAATAAAATATCATGGAAAAAGGGTCATTACTTTTTCCTTAATCATGAGATGATAAATGTTGAAATGATGTCATCATTACGGAAATCTCTACAGTTGATAGTTTATTTTTCGCAAGCTAGTGTAAAACGATTGAAGCAACTCTTCGCACGTGAAACCAGTTATATTTACTGTTTATGTAAAAATAACATTATCTAATAGACTTGCAGTAAAGTAATAAAGATAGGTACTATACTGAAAAAAATGTAGAGATACCTGCATCATGTTCTAACTAATGTTGACTTACTACTAACTGACAAAGTAATACCTCATAGTAAAGAGAAAAATAAATAAACCCAATGGATAGCTCATCATTTATCAAACAGTAACCATTTTGTCTTGCTATGCACGTCCATTGAGAACGTGCCCCGTGAAGCATCGTAGTGCGACCATCATTATATGTATTTATGTTAAAATTCAAGTAGGTACTGTTACAAGTCATCATAATCAATATCACCTAGAGCAATCTTTTTTATTTGGCGTTGGCAAGTATAGTCATATCCGCATTTGCCATTTAAAATTTTTCTGCTTACAATACCAGCATCTGACAGAGTTATCAGCAAAATCAATAAAATCTAAACGAGAGCTAGACAGGTTCATCTTCAGACAAGTGACCTCTAGCTACCTTTCACTGGTGTAGGTACAATCGAGGAACAATCGAATAGGTGTATCGGACGAATGAGCACACACAATGTGAATGCATAGAACACAAAAACATTGCGCTACGCTGTTTTGGACCGATACGAACTGAACTGAATTAGGATCACTTATCGCTTGGCGTAGTAGCCTCCTAAATCGACAAAAGGGTTTTTAACAGTCATTTTTCGCAATAACAAGTTGCAATATTTGATAAAGAAATAATATTTTCCCAACCAAACCTTCGACCACCGTGTAATAGCAATGACAATTTGTATAAAGCCGTTGTCTATCCAATTTATCTCTTACACAAGCCACAATACCTAATCAATGCTAATTTATGAGTTGCTATCATCATGATCTACTGTCTATTTTGCAATTAAATATAGCATTTATTACCACATTCATAGAGACTAGAAGGATCGTGCCAAAATATTGAAATAATAACGAAACGCGAGACCTTGAGGTTCGATTCGCTTAGGTGTTTCGTTACAAACGCAGACTTTTGTGAAATACTAGATTTGCTACAGTAACTATCCAGTGTTCTTGGAAAACTAAATGTTAATATCCAGCTATAACTAAATACGATTGGATAAACTAAATAAATTGAATTTGGTACTATTTTTCAGAGCAGCTTAAAGTTTGCTGTGAATGTTAGGGTAAGTAATAAATTATATACAGATTTTTGAAGATTTTGGTACCTACATATAATATCCCAGTATCGAGCACGACCTTATACCGTAAAAAAAACGGTAATAGAACAGTGAGATTGGTAAAGCGAAATTATATTTGTCTGTATGTAAATTTCCGAATAACCGACAAATATTACCAAACAACAAGAATATATTTTTAAATTCAGACATGTTTTGCATAATGTGGTTATCAAACGAGCTGAAAATAACCCACAATAGGTACCTAATGGTGAATTACCTGCGTAGTAAACATGCATTGTGGGGGAAACTGTCCGACCGTCATCCTATTCTTTGAATGACCACTTATTGTTCGTCAGTATTCTTTTAGCGTGAAGTCACTCATACGTATACCCGATACAGGATGCTGTTTTATAAATTCAATCAACTTCATTTATATTTCGGAATGTTAAAAATTATACTTTACAAAATTGCAATTGTAGAAAAACAAAATCGAATAGCTATTTGTCAATTTTGTAACTACAATCCTGCTAGAATGTCGAAGCCAGAAGTGCCTTGCCTTGCCTAACCGCCGTTTGCTGTCATAACAAATCATCCCGTGCACACGAAGAAAACAATATTATTGTTTACATGATTGTTTGATTCGTCACCTGCATAAGCTGTGTGCCATCGCGCGACAGTTTCTCGCCTGAAACGGTCTGATTACTCGTCAAATCCATACATTTGAGTATAAAAAAAGTACACTCAAATAAGTGATTCCATAACCATCATTAGTACAACAACATGGAACCAAATTTGCTTTAAAGCAGTGAAATAGAGATGTGTTCCTTATTGATAGGGATGTGAAAGTGGTGATAATGACAGGAGGAGGGAACCTGGTTAGGTATGAGCGGTACCGCAAAGCGCCTCGCACGCCGAGGTCCGCTCATGCCCGGTACTACTATACGCGGTCCTTGGTGCTGGACTCGCCAGTGAGGAGACGAGGCCCACCTAGGACCAGGTGAGAGCGATGACATGAGTCACATAATAAGGATCTGAAAGATGCCCAAAGGAAGCGGAAGAGCAAAATTTTTTAGACATTTGTTTTGATTTTTTGTTGATAATCAAATGAAATATTTTCAGCGTAGTGGCGAAGTATTTCAGTGTATGTATTCGCCCACAACGGTGAATAGCACATCTTAAATCATGATGCACGCCTTCGACAATTGCAACATTTCTGTGAGAAATCTCACTAAAGGTTATGCTATAAGTAGGTTCTACCTACTTCCCACAGAATCATGACTAGTAAAATTACCTTTAAATTCCAACTATCGAAATATTTGCCTTTCAAGCCTATTACAGAATATTCTATACTAAGTAACATTTTTGTGAATACGAGGAGAAACCTCGAAATGACATACTAAGTAATAGTATGGCAAAGTGGTACATTAAGGAACCAGTCAACCATCCAACCACTTTATACATATACTCGTAACACTAAAGTTAGGCGTATGCTTACCAAGATTAAAATAAACCTTTTCTATACCAAGGCCGTATTCTATAAGGTTATGTAAGTATATCGTCCAACGTAATAATGCAGTATAAAAATTAACCGGTACTTTTGATTGTACGACCTCTGGCGTGTTTGACCCTGTGTCAACGATCATACGCGTGGTTAATAAAGTAAGGTAAAAGGTTGATTACCTCGTCATCCACTATCGGGATTAAGGACGGCTTGTATTCAACATACCAAGGTATGTGTAGATATACTTACAATAGGCTTACGCTCTGCAAAACCTGTTTATTGTTTAGAATTGCGACCAAACAATGCAATTGATTTCGAAGCATTGCTGCAGTGGAATTCTAAACTTGATGAGTCAACTAAGTTTGGATACGTGTGCCGCTTTGCTTTGTGAATTGGCTGACGTGGCAGTTTTACGTAATACCTATGGTCCTAGCCAGTATGGCAGACCGATTAAAGTCTATAAACTCTTATACCAAGGTTTCTGTACCTGGGTATTGTACTTGCCTCTCCGATACAGTAGGTACAAAATCCCTGTAAATGTTTACAGGGCAACGAAACACATCTGGCATAGTGCACTAAAAAAAATTCCAATCAACTTGTGGCTGCTGATCAAAACCTTCTTCTTCATACACTTAAAAAGTTTTCAGAGCAAACTAAGCAGGAAACAGTTTCAGCGTTTCTTTACAATTTGTAGGCATGTTGAAAATAAACAAAGTCTCTGTCGTCGAAATATTGTGAATATATCGAATGCCAATTTAATTTTGCAGTAACTAAAGACATCGACTCGACTTACTAACAATAGTTAGAACAACAATCAAAATTAGTTTTTGTCTCTTTTGTGAACTGTGAGATATTGTATTGTTCGTTAGAAGAACAAAATGTTGTG
Organism: Ecliptopera silaceata; assembly: GCA_932527185.1. Taxonomy (NCBI): domain Eukaryota; kingdom Metazoa; phylum Arthropoda; class Insecta; order Lepidoptera; family Geometridae; genus Ecliptopera; species Ecliptopera silaceata. The sequence goes on along the minus strand of OW052193.1, from coordinate 3,239,696 downwards.
AAGCGTGACTGATTGCTTCGTCAAGTTATTAGATATACTAGAGTAGAAACAAATCGGTATCTGTAGAAAAAAAAACCATCATTGCACGCATCGTATTTTTTCCATACCTATTTCCACTACCTTAACTTTATAGTTTTAGGTGCATGTATAGAGATCATAATGGTTTAACATTGTGTTATAATAGTCAATTTCTCTTGTTCACAGATGTCAGTCCGCTCCAAAAATAATGGATAGCCACAGCAGATCGGCGTCACCGCGGGAGCCGATGCGGCCTCAGATTCGCCCTCCATCCCCACCCTCCCCCGCAGCCTTCGACAACCGAGCCTACCAGCACGACGAGTCTGACCCCAATCACAACGAATCCTTCACCTCCAACGGACCTTCCAATGGACCCGCAAACGGAACCCAGAATGGACACAAGCCAAACGGTGACACCAAGCTAGAAGCTGTCAACCTAGAGCTGATTAACCTGACGCCTAAGAATGGGACGAAGAAGGATACGGCAGTAGACATGAACGCGAGCAACCCGTACGATGAGTACTTCGTGCCAGTCAATGAACATAGGAAGTTTATGAGGTGAGTGACTGATTCCAGCTATTCAAACTGACGAGATAGCACGTAGACAGAGTTTTTTGCCCACCAGAGTCTAGCAGAATTTATAAATTTTCGAAAACATCATTACTATTCGTGGTAGTGTTGAACTATTTTTACTTCGACACTAAACCTATTCGTATTTTACTCTGATTCAGGCTTGACGATACAGATCGTAATGTCCAGGTATTAATATTACATCAAAGAGCCTTACCTACAGTAGTTCACATCAGATTCTTTTTATAAGCATTCAGTAAACTGATGAAGAAAATCATAGAATCAATCTGGCAGATTGTCGGAGCGGCCAGATGTTTATCGAAGGCACAGTTTGTTCACATAAGATTATGGCATAGTTTATGCTCATTTGTTTGACCTTTCATGTACCGTACTAAGCCATGTAATACCTACTGTAGTAATATTTTGATTTGGTCCTCTTTATATTGCAATAAACTTCATTACACATTTTCGATTTTGGATAGCTATGAAGTCTCAACTTTTTAACAATCATACTAAACATTTTGGTAGATCACAAGCATTAATGTACTCGAATTAAGTAGGTACCATAAGCTACCAAAATAGTTTGTTTATACATTTAAGTTATTATGATCACGACTAAAATGCTAATTATATTTGTAAACACTTCGCGTAGTGATCTCAATTGCTCGGTGATAATCGTATTTCATGCGTCAATATTTAGGTTTTGGTTCTAGTTGTTGCAATGTCCTTGAGCATTATTGCTTTCGATATCTTAAGTCATTTATGGAATTTATTTCCCTTCTAAATTGTTTGATAACATAGAATACTATGCTTTGGTTATATTTTTGTAGACACATTTACTGATACATTGCTCTCATCTGTGTAGCCTTTTGTTACTAAGCCTCGCTCCACTCCATCCAGCTCATGATCATCGCACTGATTGCAGACAAACGATCATTAATGTGTTGCTAGCTAGTCATGCAAATGTCAGTGCTTTTTCTAGTTTCAACACAATGATGGATCCTTCATTACTTATCATATTTTTTATTGCAATAAGCTACTAAATCTCGCATCTATAGTACCAGCGATTTGATGTACTTACTTACTTTGATTGTAGATTGCAATTTAATCTGAGATTAAATCTTCAGTAAGTTAGTTGCTATGTGAACCGCTATAGGCTCCATTGATCAGTCAAATTCTTCAACCGTGTCTTAAGATTAGTCACGACCCGTATTTCCGCATCTACACTTTAGTTATTTTCAATTCGAGTTGTCCTTGAAGCCTCTGTGAAATTAGCAATTAGCATTTGTCCTAAAGTAACTTATATTGAATGGCGGAGATGGCTTTGTTCTAGGGTGAAGACCTGAGTTTTCACAGTTGAATAGATTTAAACCACTTTAAACAAACCATTTACTTTTTCTTCGCTCTTAGAATATTATCATCATCATCATCATTTCAGCCCGTTGGCACCCACTGCTGAGTATAGGCCTCCTCTTTACTATGCCAATCTTTACGGTCCCTTGCGACTCTCATCCACTGATTCCCGGCTTGTTCTGAGTTTCTGAATTGTCTTTATTTGATCTTTCCGGACTTTAAATATATCGTGAAATTGTAATATAAAAACATATATTATCTAGAATTTATCACTAAGTACTTATTTGCATAGCAAACATAGTATTAAAGAAGATTATTGTCCAACCAGACAAATAAATAAGAGTTTTAATAAATAACTAAAAATAGTTAAGTCACATTACAGGTTAGGTACTTACACGTTTGATGTAGGTAAGGTACCTACCAAGTAATATCCATAAACTGTAAACTTAATGCAAATACTAGTCTACCTATTAATCAACCGCTTAATACATTTAGGTAAGCTAGTACAATACACCCGTTTCATATTACCAGGTTTAAACTGGGTTGGTACCAACTGCGGTTCTGTTACGCAATAGCTACTGAACTGTGACGTCACTTAGCGAGTTTTCCACATTGGTGGACCAGTACATATTTGCATTTGCAATGATTTCGGTCAATATTTGATTAATCTTGCCAAAGACGATCTTGCAATTATTTTTACGGTGAATAATACCGTTGTTAATCATCTGGTACCGTAGTAATTACTTACGATTTGTACGATTAATTGTATTTTTATGTTTGTAGGTTTGTTATTTTTATAGCCAATCTATATATGTTTGTTTTACCATTCTAACTGTTTTATTTGTTTTAAATACATGGAAAACGTCGGCATTTTAAATTTATTTTCGTAGGTAAAGTAGAAATTTAGGTAAATTAGTCTTACATAGTCTGTATTCTAATGCAGTAATTTATGAAACATATTTCTCGATTATTTTATGTGTAAAATATGGATCTAACTTCTAACTCTTTTTCGCTACTTCTAAGTTTATCAGACCCGTTTATTTGTATAGTCCTTGGATATATAAAAATTCCAAAGAGTTCGACAGACATTGTAAAGCTCCTTTATGAATTGCTAATAGGCTCCTAACGTACGCAAATTCTTTGTCGGTTGGTATAGAAACAACGTGACTAGTTTACTTATAAAAATAATTTAGTACCGCCCGGGTTTTCAACATAGATACATTAATAAATTTAAGGCAAACCACAATTTTATCTAGGTAGGTACTTAAATTTTAAATACTTAGTGGGTTAGACGAATAATATCTTAATGAATATTATTCATGAAGCTTCACTCGAGATTGCTGTGTAGAGAGTAAGTTGACATAAAGACGTGTTTTTTTAAAAACGGATTCAAAAAACAATCAACCTATTTTTATGTATATAACTTTAGAACATATTGTACAAAACTAACCAAATTATTGGTTAGTTTTTAATTTGAGAAATAATAAATTTAAATAAAAAACTAATTCCTTATCATAAGGGCTGTTATCCGTCCGGGTATCTCCTGATTAGTCGTAGTTTGGAAGCGTCCGGGCGGGGTTTAGATTGTTAATAGATAATTCGATTGTTGAATCCGGGGAACATACGCATACGGTCCTGGGGGGCAGATTTTAGAGATGGCATCCCTACTTATCATAGAACCTTATCAAAATGATAAGGAACTGAGTGTATTATAAAACAAATAGCAATGCTTTATGCTAAGTAAAGTGCACCCATTGTTGCTTAATTGCTTAAGGCTAACTTAAATATTTAGAAAGTCATGTCTCAAAGTCATTGTAGTGTGTTGGACCAACCACTGTTGGTTCTTGGTAGACAAATCTTGACTCACCTTCAGAGGAACGAGAAAATTAAATACCTCTTATGAAGGTTTAGAGGTCAACGAACGTTTCACAATTTAATTATGTTAGGTGCTAAATATGGAGAATATTTAGTTATTTTAGATAAATTAATCCATATCGTTAATGCCAATAATGAATATTTCTTTAATAACTCAATAACTAATACCTACTAACACTTTAATATAATAACTAATATTTCCCGGATAGTTTCACCTAAATAATAATTTAAAAAAAATTATCATCTATTTTCTGAACCTAAATGTTCATTTATTATGTTGCCTGTATAACGTTTTCTAAGTTTATTTCCGTTGCTAACACTTTTACCCATCTAATTTCCATTTTCGGGTAATTTCATAAGTTATGTGTAACATTGAATAGCCAGTTATTAAAAGTAGATATTATTTCATATTCATGGCCTCAAATAATAATAATCTGTTATTCAACAAGATGAAGGTTAAACCAGATCAGTTTTGCTCTTACAAGGTCACATTATTAATTTCACGAAAAACCTGATATCAATCCGTTTACTTCGCTCAGCTACTTTTGAAAGAGTTATTGAACTATTTTCTCTTGCACTAAAAATACTGAGAGATAATTCGTGTTACTGGATTACGCTGACATAATGCCAAATGCCAAGGCAATGGCAAAGCTCATATGAAAAAAGCTTTACGCTGAACGCGATCCGATATGACTCAGGCATACTCAAGAATTTGAAGTTCGGATAGGATCTGTCTTTAGACTAATAGGTGATAGAAAGAAGCCAGTGGAAATACATGCTCGGACGAACTCACAAAGAGCGAATTACACTAAGAAAACCAGTCAGCATAGCTCCAGAGACCACTCTTGCGGTAGCCATGGTGACTTAATACATATTTTCATATTCATTCGTAAAAGAATACCAAATAAGGATATTCCATCGAGGTCATCATCAATCAACGAATTCGCGTCTGCCAAATTATCGCATTAAGCGGTAATTTTAGCGCAGTGTCAATTTTATGCGCCTCCAAAATGAAAACTTTCACTAAAAATTCATTTAAAGATATCCCACGTTTCAAAGGCCGGAAATTCCGAGGAAGCTCACATCACGAGGCTCCAGCTTATGCAATTCATATTCATTGTTGTATGTTGTATGCCATTGCCGACCGTAGTCATGTCTGTGATCACGACGTAGGTACATTCGTATATATGTAAAAAAAGTTATCATACGGAACATAATAGCACACATCTTAATCTTTGGTGCATGGTACAATGATATAGTTATTGTAGAACGATATATATAACTACCAGAGGATATGCTGTTCTATCAGAAATCAACGATAAAATATACAAGTTATAGATTAATTACCTACTAAGCTAACAACATCGTTGATCGTTTCACTGGTCAGTTTGTTTTTGGGCTTTCGTATTTCAAGAAAGATAATTTTATGATTCCGTCTATTTTGTTTTGCAAACGCGGAACCTTTCTGATGTGGACTAAGTTAAAGTGTCTGACAGTTAGAAACAAAATGCTTTTGAAAAGCAAATTGTTCCGGTCCAATGCATGCGGTACCACATTGTCACTCGAATTCTCTATCTGTTGAATATGCAACACCCACACAATGGCAGCTATTCGACAACTAGCTCAGGAGACTGTTTTTCTTATTTAAAACTTTCTGCCGGATTTTAAAGCTTAACGAGTTTCTGAACAATGGAGCAACGGTTGTGCAACCTGAAACCGTCTCTCAGGCACGTAATTTGAAAGGTTTGAAAGTAAGGAATCGGATTGTTTTTCAGAAATAACACAATCTACAACTGGCTTTTTAGTGACCGGTCGTTTTAGTTGCAAAAACAATGAATTTACTTTAATTAATTGCCGCTTATTTCGGCTAACATTACTTTATACTTTATATTTATATAGGTAAATGTAACAAAACTAAACCATTTAGTTCTAGCAAGCGAATAAGTTAACTAAGTACAAACAAATTAGGAAGGTATTGAATAACCGCCAAATAATAATAAAACCAAAGAGAACGTTCGAAGTGATTGTCCGTCTAGTTTTTCAAAGTGACTGTAGTCTACGACATTTTTTTCTTGAGTGTTCCCCTTTAGTGCTTTGTGTCCCAAAGCATTGCGCTATACTCAAATGTAATGCAAAGCACAATCAAGCTACAGTTAATTACACAGTTGTTTTAAAATATCCATAGGTATGCCATCCACGTTCGTTGTGGGTCTATATTTTCTAACATTCTTTTCGACTCTATACACCTGTAAATAAGGGATATTTTTCAACAATTTGAGTATACTCAAAACAGGCATCTAAAAGACCCCACATGCGGCATTGTGGTTCCATAAACAACACTTTATATGCTCCGTATTCCTGTTCCGCCTCACATTTTATCACAATCTTAGTAATTTTATCTGTTGCTTTACCTGTTTTGAATATTGGACAAGATTTTTCTGTACACAATGCTTTTTACATTAGAATTTAGTTAATGGAGTCACAGGTTTTTTGTTTATCTCAGATACGGTAACTTAGAACTACGCAAAAGGTACCTTAATTGCTACCCGTAATTGCTTAAACATCATCATCAACCTATATCAGTCCATTGCTGGACGTAGGTCTCTCCGGTCTCCATTCTCCTGTCCATTTGCTCCAACGATTGTCGACCTTTTATTATTATTATAAAAACCAGTGGTGCCAACTGCCAACGCAATATAAGTTAGTACAATATGTCATCATTGCATAAGTCAAATGAATGGCCCACTGATATTTGGATCCATTCAGGACTTGAATAGTCGTTGCTCAATGATACGTAGGTACAGGTACAGCCGTCTGATCACGATACATTAGAACCAGTTCGTCTAATCATTGTAAAACAATATTTTTTTTTACAAGCAGAATTATTATTGTAAACAATGCAAAACATTTTAAAATGGCGGTTACGTTACAATTTCATTACTTACATCAATAGTTTAATTAAACAAATGGGTCAGCTTGTTCTTTGTACCTATATTCAAAACTAATTCATAGATTATCTAGGGAAAAGAGACTGCCGCAAAAACCTTTTTCTAGCCTAAGTTATTTATTACGACCAGTTATACGACCAGTTTCTCAACTTTGAATTCAGAACTTCTCAGAATTCCACAAAAAATATATTACCTACTTATGTAATCGTACCTTACTGTGTATCGGGATAAATACACCAAAGTCTATTTTAGTGTACTCGTAAAATTTGATTTAGATTCAATGCTCTCAAACCGCGTTACCGTGTGGTCTACCTCGCGTTCATTGAAGGACTACCATAACAAAGCTGATTGTTCCGCTCCGGGAATGCTAGGAACAAAGAAGGTCATTGACCCGCCGACCGCGCTCACCTCTTGGACCTGGATGTATGTAAGTACTTATTGCTCAGAGAAGGGGTAGACGCAAGATGAAATTTTTATCATACAAGTATTATTATAGGAAAACTTGACTGATAATACGAATTTTTAATCAAATCTTGTTCAAATTTAAATGACATCACATGATAAGTATAGTTTTTATATAGGTAAGTTCTACACATAAAAAAACTACATTCCAATTTTTATCGTTCGCATTTTTCGCCATCATATAAATTCTGTATAGTAAAGCTGTAAACCTTTATAGCCTGTAATATCTTTCGCATAAACCTTAATAAAATAATGTTTTCTAACGTTTTTTTTTTTCACATTTAGACCCAAGACTAGACTAAGGCAGGCTATCGTAATAATAAATAATTGGTAATATAACCGACGACCTAAGACCTAATAGTGTATGGGGTAGGTAATGTAGTTTTATTCTAAGGCACTTGTTTGAGTCTGTTGGGTATTTATTTAAGCACTTAAAAACTCATAGCATCATAGAAATTATAAAGCAAGAAGGCTGATAAATCATTTTATTGACTCTGTGAAAGGCATCGTTATTAATTTACAACCGCCTCCAGATAGTTCCATTAAAACTCATAAGAACGCACCTGCTCGACGTGTTACTATTTCTATAATAAACTAACATATTATCCGTTCACTTTGATTTACCAACTATAATATTTATGAGTATAAAATCAGCTGTGCTTGAATCGGAGTTCATAGAAAAATGAAATCGTTTCTGAGGGGACGCTCATGTCAAGCAAAAGACAACAGACTGATGGTATCATGCCCATGATTTTAAGCCTATTGCATAGCTTCTATCGCGGGCCTTGAGCGTGGAGACCGAATCCTGAAATTTCGTAACGAAAATAACCTAACACTGCGCATGCGTAATCCAGCAAAAAATGTTATGCAATAGCTTTACCGCGGCAGTCCCCGAGTGCCACACGTCTTTTTTATTCCCATTGATTAGACCAGTTGTTCTATATTATATGTCTGCGCGGGAGCAGCGCAGCAGAGCTACGGAAACTACACAATAAATTCATTCAAAATATTCATGTAATGTCAAGAATGCGTCGGCAACGCCCTCCGACCCTTTGAGAAAAGCGATATTTACAAAGCTGTATGTTCATAACCCACTGCACCGAGACACTATTGTCTTGTACTCTTGTCTGACAATAGAATGCTTCGAAAATCTACGAATAGTCGGAAGCACGTCGTCTTTACTAAGTACCTACAAAACGATTTGACAATCTAAGTCGACAAATGTTTGCATGTAAAGATATACAAAACGTAAAACAAAGTGGAAGAAACAGATTCTAAAAAAAACTGAAAATCAAACAGAGGCCATTATGGTTTTTAGACTTTAGCCTGCCCATAAAGGCAAAAATAAACCAACGGAATGGTAAATAAATAAAAAAAATAGGCACAGGACATTCGGGACATTTAAAAAAATCACATCCATAGACAATATTGACCGACAAAATATTTTATGAGGGTAGAATCGTAGTTTTAAAAGTTCAGCCGTAAGCAAAATAGCTAGTCATTGAACTGTAAACCGGCAACAATGGAACAGGGTCCAGCAGAAGAACAACAGCTTCTCAATACCAGCGATGGCAAGAAAGATTATGAGAAGTACGTAAAGTGATTTAATGCAAATTGATTGTGTTGATAAGTTTTTATTCTCATCCGATTGGCTTTTGTGTCCTCAAGAGTGTTTTGCCATAAGAGTGTTATGTAAACTGCCGTGTCCGTCTTTTTATTTGAAGTGTCTAAAAAAAGTAAAATGTGTTGGTTTTGTAGTTTCACAATACTATTGGTGATTATCGAAGCTATTTTTAAAAATAAGAACTACACATTGCTTGGCGAAAAAAACATTTTATAAATCCGTTTTGGAATAATAGAAGGTCCGCCATTTTGTGCTCTAATACCTACGTCTAGGTTAATGTATCATTACGTATTTTTTTCGTCCCTATAATATAGTTCCCCGCATTTTACACATTATTTGTTAGTAAGATATAACTGTACAAATACCTTGACTTGAACCTGACCTTGAAGAGGTTATTTACCCAGTTTTATTTGCTCTAAAAAGTACTTAGGTACAGATGAGTGATGACAATGTTTAAAAAATCTCTCATTTATTTCAGAGGCGAGAAGCTTTACGTGACTGCAGACAAAAGGGGCGAAAAAGGCGGGTGCAAACGACCTCTATGCTGGACCCTGCTGGTGCTGGTCGTGGCAGCTGTCGTAGCTGTCATCGTGCTTGCAGCAAGTGAGTATACATTCATTATTATGAATATGTGTAGAAAACTATAGGCAGATTAGAGTTTTTAGACGGATATAATATTCATCAAAAAATTTTTTTTCTTTCGAAAACAATTTCCTTCTAAAAATTATTTTGATAAACTTTCAATTTCACGAGTGGGAGATTGATCTCACAAAAGTATCTTTATTTATCTCGTTCTTACTTCAGATATGTGCACCAAATAAACATTTTTTGAATAGTTTTAATTATAAAAATGTGTTTTAGATGCTCTTAGGATACAGTTATTTATAAACTAAGCTTTTTGTTTTCAGCTGGCATCCTATTCTCGAGTTCTCCAACTGCCCTTGAACAGTACAACTCAACAATATCATCAGCTCGCGCGTTTGGCGGCGTCCTGCATGACCATGATCATAGTGGACATGATCATAGTGGGCACGATCATAGTGAGCATGATCATAGTGGCCACGATCATAGTGAGCATGATCATAGTGGGCATGATCATAGTGAACCCACTGCAGAACCAGCTCAGACTGAACACGGACCGGAAACGCAGAACGATGTTGCAAGCGTTCAAAATGTTGGTTTGGATGAAAGCGACATGTCTATGTATGGTGAGTACACTTATATTTTAACAGGGATAGACCTTAGCACTTATTATATAAACAGGCATAACAAATAAAAAAGAGCAGTTCAAATACTTATATAAAAATGCTTTTGTCTTTTGAATCAGAATTTAAAATAGATTATTAGCATTTACTTATAAAAAAAACCGTTCATTCAGCACAGATCGCACAAAACACGTTCATAATGGAAATTAAGACACGAAACCTAAGTTTGTACACCAATATGTGAGGTTCAAGGTTTATTTATTTACTTATTCAATTGTTTCAGTACCAAGAACCCTGGAAGGCGAGCTGAAGATAGACAACGAAGAGTTCTCCCCAGCTCTCGCAGACCCGGACAGTGAGGAATACCGGGAGTTCGTCGCAAACTTCAACGAGGCGCTCAAGCGAGCTGTCTTCGATAGAAGCACTTTGGAGAACGGAGACAATGACGTCAGCGTCGAGGTTATACAGCTCAGGTAAGATACCAATTGTTTTGCATAAGTAAAAATTGTAGATGCTTACAGGATTAAATCGAAATTTATGCCCGATTTAAACTTTTTCTTTAAACCTATTGTCTTTTTCATAACATAGAAATATTGTTTGGAACCAGGATTGTAACATTCTTTCATCATATCTGGATAGAACTAGGCGAGAGGAAAAACTGAGAACTAGGTTACTCAAAAGCCATCCTATCATTAGCATTTGGCACATTATCATTATCATGCCGTATTTACTTGCAGTATAAAAAAACATGTCTATTTATTACAGGAAAGGCTCGGTGGTTGTCACCTACCGAATCCACTGGACGCCAAAGCAGCAAACAGCCTCTACTTCGGAACTGCTCACTGCTGACTCTTTGAAAACACGACTTGACGACTACCTCGAAAAGAACAACCGTATGATCAATGTCTATCACGTGGCTGACGAGAAAACAGACGCCAAACCCGTCCTCGATATCTGCCAAATTGATAACAACCAGTGCGAGAACGGATGTGTGTTTGATGAAATGACTCTTGAATTCACTTGCACGTGCCCACATGGACAGATGCTCGACATGAACAACCCGAAACAATGCATGTCAATATTAGAAAACTCATATCCCATGGAACCTATCCATGAAAATAAGGAGCAAACATTCAAGAGCACCACAGTCGACTCTAATCCATCCACCATTAAACCTATCCCCGATGAAGAGGCATCGAAAGAAGTAGTTGTCAACGAACATTTCGACTGGAAAGAAACTAACCACGCCATGCCAGAAACAACCACCGAAAACGAAACCGACATGAACTTCTCACATATATTCGGACACGGTGATAGCGAATACAAGACTGAGGCCCCGTCTGTAGAACTGAATGCCGAACCTAAGGCAGAGCCAGAGCCAACATCTGAACCAGTGAAGCCTGAACATGATGGTGAGCCCGAGGCGGAACCTACAGCTGAACCTGCACCTGAACCCAATGCGGAACCTGCAGCTGAACCCAAGGCGGAACCTGCAGCTGAACCCACGGCGGAACCTGCAGCTGAACCTACAGGAGAACCTATAGCTGAACCTACATCGGAACCTGTAGCTGAACCTACAGCGGAACCTATAGCTGAACCTACGGCGGAATCTGCAGACGAGCCTACGGCAGAACCTACGGCTGAACCCGCTCCAGAACAAGAAACATCATCTCAACTCAAACCTGCCTCGGCAGCAGAACCTACTTTTGAAAGTGAACACAACTTAGAAGTTATCCCATCTCAAACAGCTGAACCTGTGCCGGAACCTACATCTGAACCAGAACCTGCACATGAATCTAAATCAGAGAACGCACCCGAACCAGAACCGACTGCAGAACCAGAAGCTGAACCTAAATCAGAACCAGAACCGGAATCTAAGTCAGTGTCTGAAATTAAGCCAAATATGGAGCCCGATTCAAAATCAGATACTGAGCTCATGTCAGAATCTGAACCAACGTCCGAACCTGAGCCAACGTCAGAACCCGCTGTAATAGCGAATGCAGTTTCCCAAGTTGTACATGCTTCAGAATTAGAACAAACCGTTTCTGAAAGTTCTTCTGAAATGTCTGAACCAAAAGTAAACACGGAGCAAGAACCCAACCTATTTAACAACCCTACTTTGTTCACCAACGAAGGTAAATACGACTCAAAAGATGCTGCAGATATGGAAACTACGACAACACGCGTATCTATTTCAGAACCTAATATAATTAACGAACCATCGTATGAACCTAAACCAGAAATAGTTTCAATCTTTAGCAAACCAAATCATGTACCTGTGTTAGTGGCTGCAGATAGTATCGAGACCACTACTGATAACAACGATTGGCTTGAAGACAAAACAGTTCAATATGAAAAGCAATCTTTAGCAAAACTTGAAACCTCTAAAAATGATGAATCAGAGCAAAGGTCATTCAAATCTATTGATATTTCTGGCAAAGAACCAACAACAACTGTAAAGATCGAAACAAACACAGGTGCAATCATCGTATCTTCCGATATTATGAGCAAAAACGATGACAAAATGCATGAAGTTTTTACAAACGCACCAACATTAAAAACTATTGATGTAGAAGATACCGGTGATAATAGTGTTTTACTCCATGAACATAACACAGAGGTCCGAACCACTGTCACACCAGAAGATAACAATAACAATGACGAAAAATCTCAGAATCCATTTACTAATGAAAGTATAACAGCAACCCTCGAACCAAAATCTGAAGATGAACAGCTGGCAATTATTAATCAAGCTGTCAAGTCAGATGAAGAAAAACGATTGATGGACGCGTTAAATAAGAAAGATACTACGGTAACTGAAACAACTTTAGAAACAAGCAAACCCGAAGAAGGAATGGAGATCACATTCGATACTATAAATAACTTGTACAACCGTTCTTCAAAGTCAATTGAAAATCAAACTGAATCCAAACAAGAAACTACTACTCAGTCTATGCATGATGTTGTTACAGGAATAACTTCTGAATCAGATTGGCTATCGGAACCTGTTACAGAAGTCAACTTCGAAGACGCGATGAACAACCTAGCAAAACAGGAAACCACAGAATCTCCTGTGAGCAAAGTTGAAGAAATTATCGACGGTGGAAAACTTAAAGATGATTTCGAACCTGATTATTTAAATAACATGAGTTCCAATAATAACAAAATGTCTGAACAAGATGAACCAATGTATGGTTTGGCACAGGACTATGACAGTGAAGATTCTAGAGTAAAAAGAGTAAATACGGATAAGGAAATCACGACTGTAACTCCGATAAAAGAAAAGCTCAGCGAGTCATTTGAAAAGAAGACGCCAGTGGAAGCTACAACGGTCGGTGAATACATTTACAAAGCAGCTGAAACCACTACCCCCAATAATGTAGTAGTTAGCCGATCTAACCAAGGGTCATTGTCGGAAGACACCAAGCCTGCTCCAGTATGGGAAGAAGCTGAAAGTGATTTAACGGTAAAAGAACTAACGACACCCATAAAGGAAGAAACAACTACTTCCCGCATTGTTATGATTGATGATATTAAGACGTCTACAGAGTTATCGTCAACTACTAACGCATCTGAGTCGACGTTATCACAATCAACTGAAACTCCATCGTCCTCTTTAATGCCTGACTCTTCAACGTCGAGCACCTTTCAAGCAGTATCTGGTGGCGCTACGGAATCTCAAAACGCAACACAGGTTAACAACCTAAACGTGACAATTTACGAAATATCTAGTCATAATACTTCCACGAGTGCTGTTAAAGATGCCAACGCGCAAGCAAATGATTTCGAAGATCACGAAACTGAAATGAATCCTTTCTTACCCGAAGCAGAAAACAACAAAGTTCTTGTAAAAAAGTTGCAGGAAGGTCATGATATTGAACCTAATAATTTAACCGAAATCCAAAATGAAAATAATGAAGAACACAATAACGTTTCGGAAGCACTCAGTAATCGAGTGAATGCCGATAATAACATCACTTCGACAATGGCGCCAATGACAACAGAAGACTATGCTACATTTAATGAGCTCATGAAATCGTCTCAAGAAAAGCAAACCGAAAATGCTAAAGATGTTTTGAACGTTGTAAAAAGTGTCGAAAGCTCGGAACGTAAAGAAACGTTACCCATTTCGACGTTTTTGCAGGACACCGATGACTTGGATATCGGCCAAAGGATTACACACAAGACTACTACTGCAGTAAACAACATAGAAAATGGATTATCAACTCCATCATCATCATCATCAGTAGCTGATGACGATAGTGAATATTTGAGTGTTGTGCCAATTAGAGAAAATCGGTTGGAGGAAAAGGAAGCATTCAAGAAAAGTTACAGTAGTGAAAGTATGCAAGAACTTAATGATATAAGTGATTCACCAAAAAAAAGTGACAGAAGGACATTAGATGAAACCAAATTTGATTCGGTACATAACAATGAAGCGTAGGTTGTGCTAGTTATTTGTATGGTAAGTTGTAACTTGTGTATATTTGCTGTCTTTATAGCCTGTGATGTTGCCCGTTCTATTGATTGAGGAGATATTATTGCTACGGATAACTTATCTATACTTTAACAATAGAAAGGCAATTTTGTGGTATTATTGAACGTATGTACTTATAATTTGATTTTAATGAAATAATTATCATTAGACTAGTCAAACTAGAAAGGAGTCATCTGAACAACTAAATAGATTTATTTATTGTTTCGTACGTAATTTATATACCTACCTATTGCGTCACGCGACTCACGCGCGATTTAACCGAGTTAGAAATCAAAGAAAATATAAATTTCACTGTTTATTATTATGTACAGACTTTTTAATTTCCATAACAATATATTGTGTCGTCTTTAATTTTATTCTGTCCAATTTGTTACCATAGCTAAATGTATAGTTTAGTTTCTATCGAAATTATGAACGATTTTAATTTGAAATTGTTAGTTACTTTGTGTCTGAGTGTTGATGATGGAATCTTTGTCTGCCATGTCGTATGTGATACCTACATTCCAATATATAAAATTTTACTTAGTTTTAACAGAAGAGGTCTGAAGTATGTATAATAATTAATTAAGTACTTTATTTGTTAACTAAATATTTTGTATAAATGGTTGATATTGTAAAAAATACACTGTAAATAAATTTTAAGTTAATAATTACTATGCGTTATCATTCTATACTACCCTATAAGCAAAACTACAAATATAATAAAGTTCAACTTTATTTATATAAATAATAGCTAGATAAGTACAAAGTTTACATTAACTACACAGTACCTTAAGTACATATATGTCCATGTTATAGCACCTCAAAGTTTGGTTGTGGCGTGATATCGTCTATTTCTTGAGCCATGATGGCCTTGTCTTCATCAGCCATCATCCTCGCACACAGGCAGTCATTGCTCACTAGACAATTCCCAATCACATCTTTACAAGTACTAAATGGGATAAACCTTGAGCTTCGATCAGTTCTGATTGCAATATCATCATCAAATGTATTTTTGATTTTAATTATTCCATCGATTCTATACTCTATATTTGTGTCAGAGCTGTTTTCTGTGACTGTTTTTGATGATAGATCAACTGGTGACACTTCTGACTGGATATCATACATTAATACTTTATCATTACAAATATTTAAGCAGTCGCAATGCTCGCACATATCCTTTTGATCGTTTTCATCATTATCATTTAGATTGGTGATTTTTACTACTTTGAGTTCAATGTTTTCAGCTATTATATCATTAGAATTGTCATATTGTGTGTTACCAGCGGAGTTATTTCTAGAAACTACTTTGATATTATTGTTCTTCTCAGTTATGTCATTATTGTTTTCAATAGGTGTTAAATCATAGTTTTCATTGACAGGGGAAGCTATTTTGATACCTATGCAGTTATCTTTATCGATTATACAACATTCTAACAATGTGTTGTTACAATCCCTTTGTGTAATCAATTTAAGAGCATCTTCTTTGACCTGACTTGGTTTAAAAGGACTGTTCGGCCACTCATCAATATCATCAGGATCATCCTTAATAGTTGGTGTGTTTGATTCTTTTATGTTATTACAATTTGCAGCATGTTTTTCATATTCATTTTGCGATGTAGTTTCTCCGCAGTCAGTACATAATGTTATTTCTAAAACAAATAAGAAAATAGTAAGCTCATATAGTATACATAAATAGAGGTAAGTACATAAATATGTATATCAAATATTTACTTTCTGTACCTTTTCGGAAATCTTTCATTTTCAATCTTTCGGTTGAAGGCTCACAAGAGTTTTGAGAGTCTGACGATATACCACTGTCTGGTTTACTTTCTGTAAATAAATATAAAATCAAATTTTAACAGAATAATAATAAAATTATATATTAAAAAACTGTTTGACATGGATTTTAAATATAAAACATAGTTGTTTATCAAAGTTCAGGCATTTCAGTACATTAATGTATAGTATATCAAAAGCTTATGTAAATAATGTCTTACTGAGCATTTTATGAGTAGACATATGCCTCTTCTTAGCATAATCTGTAGAGAACTTCTTAGTGCAGCCAGGACTGTCGCAGAATACCGCGCCGGCAGGGTCATGAGATTTCATGTGCACCTTTAGGTGGTGAGATTGGATAAAACCTGAACAAAACAGTACAATATGTTAGACTACTCTAATCTAATTGTCGAAAACATACAGAACATAGCAGAGCACATACTAAAAGTGGAAAAACCTAATTCAACATACACTCTAAATTTTACTAGTCGTTTTGAGAGACTTGCCCTCTTCCCTCCGACCTTTTGCCCGAATCAAAAGTCACACTTGACAAAAATCTTTCAATAAATCAAGGAATATCAACTAAAATTCGTTGAAATCAGTTGAAAAATGCAACCTGAGAACAGAGGGCTTAGTCCGAGCTTTCATTTTAAAACTCTCTACTCTCGAGCCGAGAGTCGTCTCTCGGATATCCATACAAAAATATGAGGATAAATAAGCAAAATAATTTTTGCTTAATGTCAAATGATGTGCTTTGCTCAATCAATTAAATCTTACCTTTTCCGCAAACTGAGCAGAAATGTTGCTTGGCATTAGTGTGCGTCAGCTCATGATGTTTAAGATGATGCGGGAAGTTGAATGTCTTTGTGCATCCTTCATGGCTACATTTGAAGCGTCTCTCGGATTCTGGTTTATGAGTCTTCATGTGAGTGGCTAGAGCTAGGTCACTGCTGAATTTAGAGTTACATTTCTCGCAGATGTATGTACCTGGGTGAGAAATGTTGAAAAGGAGAATGGGCACTTTGGGCCACATAAAAAAAAATGTCCCTCAAGGTTGCCACATTGAATTTTTTCATAAAAATAGTAAAAGGTAGGCCTATAAAACGTATTATGGACCAAACCTCAGGGACAAGTTTTTTAGTTGTGGCCCACGCTCCATAGAGAATTGCCCATTCTCCTTTACTTAGGAAAATGTTTTTTTATTAAATTCCCAAATTAAATACAAAAACAATATGATACCTGTGTGTGCATATTTCATGTGTCTTTTTAGAAGCACATCATCTCTGAATTTTCGATGGCACTCCTCACATTTCACACTTTCTGTCCTTTCATGTTGTTTCTGATGACGACGCAAAGCAGAACTGTAAAAAAGTGCTTGAACCTTTATTTCTGCTTTATTATTAAATAGAAGGAAAATACTCCATCCAAGAACATTTCTCAAAAGCTATTTAATTTGGGCATGGTTAAGAGGCTAAGGTTTGTTTGTTTATTGGGTTGAAAATAAGAAAATTAACTTACACAAAACTAAACTTTTTAGAGCATGTTTCACACTCAAAGCGTGGAAAATGGCTTAATTCGTGTCTCTTCTTCTCACTATTGTATCTAAACTCTTTGGGACAATGACTGCACAAGAGGATTTTATCACTGGCCACTTCGGCTTTCATTATTCTCACTTAAGTACAGTGATAGCAACCAAGGAAATTATAAAATGCACGTGACATTAGCACATTACAATAAGACTAAAGTATCATTGTTCTATTAGGACTCAGATTTCTACTTTTATGCACAAATACAATCATTCATCATCAAGACAAGAACCATAAAATTGGAAGTACTAGTTATAGTAAACAGTGCTATCTTAGTAGCATAAATAGGTCAAAGAACATTATAAACGAATAAATAGTATAGAGTTATTAATAAGAAACGAAATATTAAAATTATCAATCACACAAATCACATCAGATTTCACAACACAACAAAATCCACAGCTACAATAAAAACAGAAGCAGTGCTGCCAGTCCTGTTATTTTATTGTCCCCTAGTCAGATTGAAAAAAAAACCCTAGATAGATTTAATATTATTGTTACTTAAGTTTTTACTTAACTGGTACCTCAGTTCTTGTGATATTATTAATTACCAAAGAACAAAAAATTTCACCGTAACAAAATTCAATAAATAATAAAATGGTTTTGATTTCATGACACCCTAAGCTTCTAGAAGTACCCGAAATTTAGCGAAAAATACCCAAATTTGTGAGTGTCAAAAAAAATACAGATCAATCAGCTGACAAAAGATACGTCTACATTTTTTTTAATTCAATGTCAAACAAAAATGTCATGAAACGATCTAAATAAATCTGTAAACAAAATCGAAAAGAAAAGCTGATCCAAACAACCCTGTTTCATTTTAAACATGATTATTCAATTTCTGTAACAACCAATATCTGCGCAAATCTCTTCTGTTGACTGATGAAAGATGATCCCGTAGTTATCTTATGAACAGAGGATTGACTCTGAAGATTAAATGGATCTTGCGTAACACCGTAACATGTGTTACGTATCAGAGGACTCAGGTGATTGTCATGTCATGCTGAATGTGTACCTACGGACGGAGAAAATGGCATGCGAGCGATTCACATGCAGCAGCGCTCATCCACTCAGTGGTCTGTCTCGTGACAAGGTGATCGTGTTACTCGAAATATAACCTTTGCGCGGTAAAAATGCAAGAATGGGTGAGAGTGATGATGATTCTGTGCGCATTCGGCACTTTACGAGAGATCCGACCATCGGAACCGTTTGTTTCGGAATTCCTGCTCGGAGAGTGGAGGGATATTACAGAAGAGCAGCTGAACAGGGATGTTTATCCCCTTGGAACATACTCTTACTTGGGGCTCCTGGTTTTCGTCTTCCTTGTCACTGACTTCTCGAAATTTAAGCCTATTATTATTCTTTCAGGTATTTATTTTTTATATTAATTTACACATAATTTACCTAATACATACTGAAGTGCAAATAACTTCTATGACATAAGACAATATTCCATAACCAGGGTTTTTTAATACCTAACTTGTTTTAGGGATAAAGGAGAAATCTGTGTTAAAAATTTCACTCAGTGCACTCATTTATTTCTCTGTCATAGTATAGTAGGTAGGTAAAATACCTATGGTGACTAAAACAAAGGTTAAAATAATACTTTGCATAACAGGTAAGGCAGCCAATATTACATTATCTTTTTCTGATATTCACACCTTGTTTTAAGAACTTTTTTTAAATATTCACTTGCTGCCAAATGACTGGTAACATTTGAATGAAATTTTGAAGTAACATAGCTTTGTTTTAAGTACTCTTGTTTTTTAACTTTAAGCTTGTTTTTGATAAATACATATAAATATAGATATATACCTTTACAGTATACAACCAGTATTAACACAAGGCAATTTTTATCGTAAAAATAAACAGGAAAAAAATGAGAGGACAACAATTTGTGTGAAATTTGGTTAGAATAAGTAAATGAAATATTTTGACACTCATTTGTGCTCAATTCCAAATAATGTGGAAGGTCAGTTAGTGGTTGTCAGTTAAAATTAGAACTAAAATATTTATATTTCGCGCTCAAATAATTAATATCAGATTACTTTAACATAGTCATTATTATGGTTTATCAGACAAAATAATCCTTTTATTTTATGATAGCTTAAAATGATAACACAAATCTTAGCATAAATTAAAATACTAACACAGTTTTATTAAGCTATCACCTAACACTCGGCGGCAAAAAATGCTATGCAATAGCTTTACCGCGGCAGTCCCCGATTGCCACACGTCTATTTTTATGATACTTTATGCATTTTATACATTTTCTAACCTTTCATTACAATGTCATATCGTCCGTGTACTTCTGATACCTCCTATCTAACATTTTTCACAAAAGTTGTTTTTAACGCCATCTTTTGGCTAAGGTTAGGACCCGTTGAAAGCATTAACCTCCCAATTTAAAAAACCCCCAGTTCAGTTGCAATCCGTTTGAAGAAATATCTTCTATAACTAATCGTCATTATTGCGGTGGAAATTTCTTCTAAGTAACAGTTTGTTGGGAGCTCTGCCTGTACGCGCACGCGGCTCGTTGATATTTTGATGTTTGCAGTAAATAAGGTATGTTTTTACTGTTTATTATTGCAAAAATCCTAGTTAAAGTAAAGTAATATAAGTTTTCGAGTGTTTTTGAAGTTTAATATCGTATAAATGTAAACGAATTAGTAATTAGCAGGTTATTTTATCAGATAGGAGAATTTTCTTCCGACATTTTTAATGAAGATATGGTACAATTAGTTTTCGTTTGGAGCAGATAGGAGATAGTTCTTTTAGTTTGTAGAATACAATTTTGTTCAATAATCATAGTTTTTTCTTAAGTATCTACTACCTAACCTACCTAAATCGTCTTTTTCACTTGCTTGGCAGGTTTATAATTATGGCTTCGCGGAATAGGGCGCATGCTTTAGTAAACCACATTGTTCATTGCAACCGTGAAGTAGAAGATGATGCACCAACGTCTACAGCAACGAGCCATGTATTATCCCCAGAACAAATTGGTGATGACATTCAGCATCTTACAGCTGTTGAACCCTACATCATGCCTGTAAACAATGGTGAAAACCATGTCGATCTCATTGAACTAGAAGATCTGATAAGTGCTGTTCAACCGACATTCTCTTGTGAACCCCCAATACCAAGACCTACATCAGTGGCATCAATTACACAAGGTTCTTCTACCACTTTTTGTGAAGACTTTTCGCCTGATGATGATAGTGAATATGAACCCCCAAATCATGATGCTTTAAGCTCTGAATCTGAATTAAATGAAGATCAACCACATGAACCAGACAATACCATTGAAAATGTTGTCCATTTTGGAAATATGAATGAAGGCCAGCGAAGACAACGAAAAGCGCAGCCTGAAACATGGAAGAAAAATTTGTCTAAACGACTTCGGATGGAAGGCAAGGAGTATAATGGCTATGAACGACCAAGGGGTGAGAAGGTAAGAAATATTATACGCCACCCAAGAGTTCTTGGACCTAGATGTGTTTCAGATTTCTGCACAAAAAGTAAAATAAGAAGTTGTGGGGAAGTAAGTGAAGAAGACCGGCATAAAATATTCAAAAAGTTTTGGACTGAAATGGATTGGCACCAAAGAAAGGTATACGTAGCTAACAATGTTACTTATCAAGGAAAAGCCCGACAAACATCGGAAAATTCTAGGAGGTCGGGGACTTTCGTATACTTTCTGCCAATCCATAATTCTACTGAAAATACCACGTCCAGGAAACAAGTGTGCCGAGAAATGTTTCTTCAGACTTTATGTCTAGGATCGTTTACAGTCCAAAATTGGGCTAAAAAAGGAAGTTCTGGTATGCATCCCTCTGAAAACATCATCAACCAACGGCGTGCTAGAGTCCCGCTTTTTCAAAGGCGTGCTGAGGTTTTAAACGAATTCTTGGACCAGTTACCTAAAATGCCATCTCACTACAACCGACAGAACACAAACAAAGTATACTTAGAGCCAATTTACCGCAACGGTGCTCACTTATACAGCACTTATAAAACATTTTGTATGGAAAAAGAAGAACAGACCTACGCGCGGAACAAATTTCATACTGAGCTTAAATCTAGGAATATAGCAATACACACAATAAAAAAAGACATGTGCGATATCTGTGTGGGACATCAGACGGGGAACGTTACCGAAACTGACTTTCATAAGCACCAGCTGAAAAAAAATCGTGCTCGCGAAGAAAAAAATAGAGACAAAAGTGAGGCCATTATAGGAAACTGCATTGTTCTGACAATGGATTTGCAAGCGGTTAAGGTATGTCCATTCATAACAGCTAGCGCCGTTTATTATAAAACAAAATTGTGTGTGCACAACTTCACCATCTACGATTTGGCCACACATGATTGTACCTGCTACTGGTTCAACGAAACAGACGGCGATTTAACTGCTTCAACGTATGCGTCATTCATAATTGACTACCTAACACGACATTGCCTTCCAAAGCGTCTGCCAATTATAATATACTCAGATGGATGTACTAGCCAAAATCGGAACAACATACTTGCAAACGCTTTATTGAACTTTTCCGTACAACACGATGTGTCGATAGTTCAAAAATACCTTGAAGTAGGACACACACAGATGGAAGGTGACTGTGTACATAGCGCTATTGAGAGAAAGCTTAAAAACAGATTAGTACACCTGCCGAGTGACTATCTGTCAGTTACCAAAGAAGCCCGCAAAAATCCTCGCGAATATGAAGCTATAATGGTGAACCATACGTTTTTCAAGAACTTTTCCGACCCTGGGACATGGCGATATACATCCATCAGACCGGGACGCAAAGCAGGTGATCCTAAAGTGACGGATATTAGGGCTATTTTATACGACGAGAAAGAAGGCTCCATAAAAGTCAAACTGGATTTTGATTCCTACTGGGAAACCCTCCCCCAAAGAGTCAACAAAATAGGAGTGGTAAGAGAGTACCGCCCATTACATACAGCTAAAATTCCTATTACACTCCAAAAGTTCAAACACCTTCAAGAACTTAAATCCGTAATTCCGTTAGATTGTCATTCATTCTATGACGAATTACCCCATCAGTGAAAATAAAGAAAATAATGCAATAATTCAATTTAAATGTTCCTAGGTTTTTAAATAATAACTATACGTAATTAAATAAAAAAGTTTGTAAGTTTGAGATTAATTATAAAGATTAAAAAAAATTAGGTAATATGTCGGAGGAGACTTTTGATACATTTTTTTATGTTTTTTGATACTTTGTTTATGTTATTTGATACTTTATTATATTTTTAAAAGATAACTTTTGTGAAGACTGTGTTAAATTGCAAATTAGAAATTTATTAGCTAGTAGGTACATTGCCATGTTTAAGACTGATTCTGATGCCATTTTATATAATAACAAGTTTTTAGAGACTGCTGATACCTTGATAAGGTATTAAAATGTAAGTTTTTATGTAAGATTAAAATGTTGTTGATTGTGGGTATGTTTGGAAGAGATTTTATGTTACAATTTGTTAAACTAATAAAACTTTTTTTAAGTGTTCAGTAATAAATACCAGTAATAATTTATTAACTATTTTTTTATTGGTTTTTCCCACTTTCAATTCAGTTACTTATAATCCTATGTTAAGAATTTGGAAAATTTATGTTAACTCTGGGGATAAATTACTCCTATCTTACGAAAGGAAATTTCTCCTATCTGTTTTTTACCAAAATTCGAAAAGAAATAACTTATATCTACTTTAAAAATATGTTAATGCAGAATTAACATGTTTTATCCGTATCATTATAAGATAAACCTTAAAATGAAATAACTACTTTTTTATTTTTATTATAGCTTTAACACAAAAATAAATATTAGGTTTTTTCTTCCTCCTGCACATTTTGCATTTTGATAGTTAGGAGGTATCAGAAGTACACGGACGATATATTCTTAAGTAGACTAATTCATTTGTAGGTATGTTGTTTAATCAATGGTAGCTAATTGCTTCAATTGCTTATCAGACAATCTAGAATGTCATGGTCGAATTGATTCCCATGCCAAGACACTTTTTTACATGATTATATGGGTCCAGTTTTGGTACAGTCAACATCACAATTTTTGACAATGTTTCTCTATGTTTGTGAACTTTTAAAAACATAGACCTCTGGGACTCTGGGACTGGTTGATTTTTTAATCTCTTTTTGATAATCAATATTTGATGATGACTGTACCATGATGCCAGCGCTTTACACAGCAGATAGTGAAGCTTCAGACAGCATAGCTTTACTCAGAAAATGCCTCCCCGAAAACAAATTTTAAGAATATGTGAAGGTTGTATACATAAATATTCTATAAAATTAATAAATAGTCTGGAACAGATTGCTCTCAGCAGTAAGGCCATTCTTTCATTCTTTGAGCGTCACTCAAGTTTCTGGCAAGCGAGGACTTCAAAAGTGTGGCGTGAGCTTTAAGTACTATGTATCGTGGTGACATTAAATGTATGCTCAAAAAAAAAATGGTTGTCTGTGAAGTTGCTTCACTGACGATAGTTGAACGTGACAACGTCAACGAACAGGATTGTAAGCAGTTCTGCAAAATAATCCGCGCTCTCGCTTGCACTTCATGGAACGCCTCAGAACGCCTCATGAGTCATGTTTTTTCGTGCGTGCAGCCGACTCTATCGAATTATAAGACGTTGTCACGTCAAAAAAAATTCTACTTTATTTATTCTAGTTTATCTCTATTTCCTTGTGTGCACAATAAAGTTTTTATCTCTATCTTATCTAATTCCAGGTCTGAGTGGAATAGCCGTGTATGCAATACTGTTGTGGACCACCAGCTTAGAATGGCTTCAGGCATCTCAGTTCTTTTACGGGCTCTATATGGCTACAGAAATAGCTTACTTTACCTATATCTATGCAAAAGTAAGTGCTTGAGCTTAAACCTTATAGATACTTTATTAAATATCAAAAGAATCATTTTGAGTAGTATTACATAAGACTAGGTGATTCTAGGTTCCTCGCGATCAGAGCTTAGAAAAACTAGCACGAAATTAAGAGTATACGTAAATAAAAGCAAGAATTGCTACATGACATTTAAAAAACTTGTTTTTTTTGTAGAAAGCCAACACACTTATTCATATTCAAAGTGTGGTTTTAATAATAGTAGGGGAGCCCACGATGCTAAGTGTGGATTTACTCGAGCGTCATGGAGACCTATTGGGTTGCAAAGCTTAAATGATAAGAAGAAAAAAATGTTATATAACATATATCTTTCATCGGTGGGGGAAGCGGCTATAGATTTATAAATATGTAAAAAAAAACTGCCGCATGGACATTCTCGAGCGCGTCAGATATTGATACCATCAATTCCCTACGTAGTTTTAATAACGTACTATGTTAATCTGATCGTTTGCATGGTGGGGGTGGCTGTACTTAAGGGTTGAAAATGAAAAAAAAATAAAAGTTATCGAGCGCGTCAGATTTTTTAAAGGAGTGTTAAGTGCACCACAACAAAGCTCTAGTTCACTAATCTGACGATTTCGATGTGACGCAAACTCGTGGCCATTATTTTAATGTGCAAAAAAAAATCGCCGATTTGACATACTCGAGCGCGTCAGATTAAGATATATATAGGTTCATCTTTATGTTCTAAGCGTACTGTCTCTTAATCTGACGATTATCTAGAGGGGTTCGCCTGATCTGACAAAAAAATATTTTTTTTTTAAATTTCTTTATTAAATATTCACGGACATTTCACACATCACATTCTAGTCCCAAACTAAGCAAAGCTTGTACTATGGAAACTGATTGCTGATAAAATACTTAAATATTTTTTTTTTGTAAATACATTATGTACTTAATAACACCCATATATGAGCACTTCATATATGGGTTCACCTCACAAGACAACGTGGCGCGGAAAAATCTATCATTTCAAAAGCGTGGGTCTTGTGGTCTTTATCGACGGATTTTTCTGACTTCGGCTTGCGAAAATCGTCAGATTATATATTTTTCGTTATCCTTGAATTATATCCTTCAAAATAAAAAAAAAATTAGCTACGCTCGAGAATGTCCAGATGGCGTTTTTTTTTTACAACTTTGCTGTGCTCCCCTTTGTTTTCGTCACTTCCAAATTGTCAGATTAGTGGAATATACACTTTTTAGCATGTAATTAACCTACCCTATCTTTATCTGACGCGCTCGAGAATGTCAGATGATCAATTTTTTTTTACTAATCTGATCCTTTATAATTCACGCGCGGCCATACATATGGAGCTCATATTTGGTGGAGGTACTTAACCGGGTACAAGGTACCCCCTGTATGTTAATCTGCCGCGCTCGAGTAAATCCCGAAATCCCCTCTTGGGCTCCCCTACTATAATACATATTTTAGTGAGAAGAAGGCTACATGTTCGAAATAAAAACAATTACGCACTTTTTTTAAATTTTAAAGTCGCTTGATTGGACATTTAACTATTAGTAGTATTATATGTATAGTAAGTGCAGTATGGGTAGAAAGTGCCGTGAAATACGTCTTACTGCAGTCTTATCGTCAGTCACCCATATCAATTACTTTTTTTAACTTATTATGTGCCATATAATGTTTATGTTATAATGAGGGATGAAAATCATATTTCAAAGAAAGTTATGAATGTGAGCATGGCTGGGTATAAATAAACAATAGGATTTATAAGATAGATAGATATATATAAGATGGATGGATAAGAGTGAGTGGAAGAAAAAGACATGTTGTGCCGACCCCACTTAACGTGAGATAAAAGCAGGGGAATGATGATGATGATAATGTTCATATTGATCTATTTCTTACATTCCAACAATTGTTATTTGCTGAATACTTCTAGGTGGACTCCGCGAAGTATCCAATCGTGTCGTCTTACACACGAATAGCAGCGCTGACTGGACGTTTCTTGTCCGGCGTCATCGCACAACTGCTGACTCATTATGGACTTATGGACTATCGGCAACTCAACTACATAACTTTTACAGGTCAATATATTTACAACTGGCGTTTTACACTAATATTTGCTATAATGTTGGTTTGTATTCTATAATAAATAATGCTGGACAATCCACACAACATCATCTAACCCCAAGCTAAGCAGAGCTTGTGCTATGGGTACTAGAAGGTTGACATACTTAATATAATACATTACATAGATAAATAAATAATAAATAAATAATGCTGGACAATCCACACAACATCATCTAGCCCCAAGCTAAGCAGAGCTTGTGTTATGGGTACTAGAAGACTGACATACTTAATACAATATAATACATATATATTTATTATACATATAATACCCAGAACACCCGGAATAAATATTTGCAGAACATACAAACATTTATCCCAAGGCGGGAATCGAACCCGCGACCTTCCGCGTCGCAGGCGGACCATCGCCCACCGCGCCACATCGGTCGTCATAGATATGTATGTATTTACACAAAAAAAGGTATATTAGTATTCTATCAGCAGTCTAGTTCCCATAGTCCTACCAGCAGTCTAATCTAGTTCCTATGTAACTCATACACCTGAGGGTTCTCTATAACCAGAATTTGACGAGACTGGCGTACCAGGAGAACCTTCCACCATCTAAAAATTTTCGGCTCAGCCTTACTTATCTGTTTAATCTAGTCACTTACATAAGTTTATTTCCGAATTAGTTGCAACGTATTGAAATGAAATGTTTATTTGAAACATGGTAGGTATATTAAAATTGATTGCATCTCACTTATTTGATTGTTAATAAATAATCCATTAGCTGAGATATGTTTGTATTACTGACTCGATAGTAACTAAATGAAGCTTACTTATGTGTAACACATTGTATAGAACTGAGGCTTCATTCAAAGGAAGGTCATAAAATGATGAGCGAATATCAACTAGCGAAGGCAAAACTAATTGTAACTTTTTAAATAAATATTTAGGTAGAATTTGTAGGTACTATAACCTAATTAGGTACTAATCTACTCTACTACCTACAAAAGTTTAATAAAAATTAGCGTTTATTGCAAATACTTAGTTTTTTGTCTCAACAAATTCTCGTGCGGCGCGACGCAAGATTTTGTTAATAATACTTCATTCAAGGTACATAGGTACATATCCAGATGCAATACCACCACACGAATTTAATATACTAAATCATCTAAATTAGTCCAATTATAAAAACTAGTGAAATATAGGAACATGAAAAAAACACAGTTGATTTGAGTTGAGATCTTCCTCCTTTTTTAAGTTAAAAATATGTTTGCAATAGTGAAGTCCGAAATGGAAGCTTTAGAATTGTTGTTTTCAGCTCAGATCTTGGCGACAATCTGCGCGTTCATGCTTCCTCCACTGCAGTACGGCATTTACTTCCATCGAAGGAATCCGGTCTTGGACACGCCCATAGACAAACAACAACATGTTGAGAATAAGGTATTTAAACTTATATAGTATGTATTTAAATTCATCCATTGAGTCTCGTTTTACACTGCGCGTCAATGCGACCTTGTCTGCCGAACGCAACGTTCAGTGGCAGTCAAGGTGTACAGTTGTTATTTATTTGTGATCAAACCGCTAGAAATGTCTTACAGTAATCTCTATTATAGTAATCCCGTTAGCACCAATAAAGCTACAAGATAAGATAAGTTGGCTCATTAAAACATTAAAATCCTGTTTTTTTTTAAGTTTTCAGGGCTTATTTATTAATTAGACTTTTGTATTATTTGTATTTTGTATTTGCTTAAAAAGTAACAAACAAAATACAGTTACAAAACAAAACTAACGATGACGTAAGAGCATGAAAACAAAAAAGAGAGACAGTTAACTTATTTATTTCTTGTAATTTTCCAGCGACCCCGCTCCGGCGTAGTTGAAGCTATATCTTTGCTGAGTCAGCATGCTCGTACAGCCTACTCCCGTCCTAAAGTACTGGCGTGGTCCGCGCTCTACGCATGCGCGATGGCGCTCTTTGTACAAGCGCAAACCTACGTGCAACTGCTGTGGAAACATACGCAGGAAACGAGCGCCGCACCTGTGAGTGATTTTCTATCTCACTCCCACTTGAACGTAGCATCATGATTCTCTCTCGCTCACTCATTATGGTAGACGCATGAGCAAGACTTGATCGCGCTATAACTTTTATCAAACGATAAGCAGTATACGCATTTAATCCTTTCGAAAAAAAATGTACAATGTCACTCTTACTGCAACTTTAGACTAAAGAACTGTTTGTAAGACGTTGCTTTGTAAGTTTAGTATATACTGTCTCATTTACGCTATAGGTTATACTATATCTCCATCTTGCTCACTCACGCTAGTTAGACGCATGCGCAATGGTTTAAAGAACTATGCAAACCGAAAGTGCGTTTCCCGCCGTTCTTGTATTATCTCTCTTCTCACTCAGATTGTGGTCGTTTGTCTCATTCACTCGTAAACGTACTGTTGCCCACAGAGGTTAATGGAACCAAACTTTGCTAGCAGAATCTGTTTATCCTACGATCTTATCTAGCGTTATCTTAATACAAATTAGCGGAATAAAATTATAGTGCAATGCAAAGGAATATATCATTATCACTAGACTTATCTTGTATATCTTAGAGCTGAGAAAATAAGATAAGATAATGTTGATTTTAGTAACCAAGCAATGACTAGCACATTATTTACTATTATGCCGGTTTGAATGGAATAAGTATTGGTTTAACTAGGTCGAGGTAACCGCTTAACATCAGGTGGATATAACATTGTTGTAAGAAAATCCATTTAGTAGATAGTTTTTGCGTGAAATAGTAACGGTATACATCCACACATCCATCCATACATATTTACTTATATAATGACTAGGTCTTCGGACGACTATATACTTACTTTAGATTACCATTAGGTAAGTATTATAATAGGTCTTTACCTATGAAATTGCCGTTTTGTATGAAGAAATTGAAACTATTTTTTTTCATGTATTTTTTATTTGTATTAATCGAAGTAATTACCCATGCAATCAATGCATCTTTGCCAACACAGTGGCAGGTTATTGATGCCCTTCTTAAAGAAATCAGCTGGACGGAAGGCAACAAATTCTTCAAATGCATTTTGTACTGCCTCTCGGGTATTGAAGTTTTTCCCGCCAAGAAGTTATCCAAATTCTGGAAAAAGTTGTAGTCTGTAGGCGCAAAGTCTGGTGAGTAGGGCGGATGACGGAGAGCTTCCAACCCCAGTTCTTGCAACTTGGAGACCGCTTGCTGTGCAGTATGAGGTCGCGCGTTGTCGTGCAGGAGCAGCGGAGACGAGCGATTGACCAATGCTGGTTGGAGATGTGCCAGCTTCTCCATCATTGTGATCAGTTCTTCACAGTACACATCTGCAGTAATGCTCACCCCGTTTGGAGAGAGCTGTGATGAATCACACCGGCGCTAGACCACCAAACAGTGACCATCACTTTTCTAGGGGTAAGTTTTCGTTTAGGGCATTGTTTAGGTGCTGAACCAGGATCCAACCATCTTGCTGAGCGCTTGCGGTTATCAAACAGAATCCATTTTTCATCACAGGTAACATGCGGTTCAAAATTCCTTCATTTGTGTGTCTGTTGAGCAGTGCAAGGTACGTCTCGACGCGTACTTCGCGCTGGCGATCATTGAGTTCGTGGGGCACCCATTCGTAAGGTTTTTTTACCTTGCCAATTTGACGCAAATGGACCAATATGGTTTTGACGCTAACGTCGAAAGCTGCTGCTAATTCAGCCGTAGATTGTGTATCATCAGCTTCCACAATCGCCTTTAATTCGTCATTGTCGACCAAAGTCTTCGGACGACCGCGAGGTTCATTTTTCAGGTCGAAATTTCCAAAACGGAAGCGAGCAAACCAATAACAGGTGGTGCGTTGGTTTGTAGGGTTAGCTCCGTAAACGTCGTTGATGTTGCGTGCCGCTTGTGCCGCGTTGCTGCCACGACGCTACTCATATTCCATAATTACTCGAATTTTTAACGTATCCATAATGACGAAAAAGATTGAAATGCGATGAAAATGTAACACTTATCAATAAACAAATAACTATTTTTGGAAAAAAAAATCCATGTTTTTAAAATAAAATTAATTAGAAATTATACCTAATTCTTAGCCAAACAAAAATTATTTTGATTTGAAATGGCCAGTACTGCAGAACGGCAATTTCATAGGTAAAGACCTAATATATATCTGTATGGACCAGTTTCTTATATAAAAACATTTTATTTACAAAAACTTTCGTATTTGTCTTATCAGTAGATTAAAGACATTTTGAATTTCAGAAAGCCTATAACGGAGCAGTGGAAGCGATACAAACGTTGCTAGGCGCCGGCGGGGCCTACCTAGCGTCGATCGTCACACGTTCAGTGCTACCCGCGCCCGTGGCGGCGGTCCAAGGGGCGGCCTTGTTCCTAGCCACGTTCATACCGAATATATTCGTCTCGTACGCCGGTTATATTGTGATGGGCATGCTGTTTCATTACACCATCACTTTAGCTAGGTAAGTCGTAAGATTATGAAACTTCATTTTGACTGCTCAGGTGATTAAGTATAAAGAATCATGCCCAAACCCTGTACCAGATTGCATCAAGAGCTAATTATCATCAAAATTTATATTTTATTTTTACGTGTACTTTGTTAATTTTTAACCGTCTTTTTTAACCGGGTTTAGAAAATTAAATAAACATAACATGATTATCAATTTCCTACTTCCGAGTGCTTAGTCCGAGCTTGCATTTTAAAACTCCCTACTCTCGAGTCGAGAGTCGTCTTTCGGATGTCCATACAAAAATACAAGGACATCCGAGAGACGACTGTCGGCTCGAGAGTAGGGAGTTTTAAAATGCAAGCTCGGACTAAGCCTTCCGCACGTCAACTATTTTGTTCCGATCCCAGCTGTCACCTATTTTCGTGAGTGGACATTAAGCATAAAAATCTTGTTTGTCAAGTAAGCTTTAGCTGAGAAGGCAAA
The DNA here is from genome assembly GCA_932527185.1 of Ecliptopera silaceata. Classification (NCBI taxonomy): domain Eukaryota; kingdom Metazoa; phylum Arthropoda; class Insecta; order Lepidoptera; family Geometridae; genus Ecliptopera; species Ecliptopera silaceata. The sequence goes on along the minus strand of OW052193.1, from coordinate 3,207,855 downwards.
CATGATATAAAATAAAATACATTTTTAAATATTTTGAAATGCGTTTAAACATTGAAAAAAATATTGTTGGTAGCGAAAAGGTAAATAAAAATTAGGGCTTTGAGAGTAAATTCAAATTGATGCAAGTTGGTACAGATTCCCATAGCCCATTGGGCATTGTCCTTTTGACAGGCGTCACAGCTCAGTTTCTAGTAGCTCTGCTTTATATGCGTATTATATTGCTCTGCTTTATATTGTGGGTCGTGGGTTCGATTCCCACCCAGAGCAAATGTTTGTGTGATGAACATAAATATTTGTTCTGTGTCTGGGTGTAACTATGCATGTATGTATTTACAAAAATGTATATAAGTATTCTACCAGCAATCTAGGTCACACAGTACAAGCTTTGCTTAGTTTGGTGTAGAGTGATGTGTGGTATGTCCCTGAATATTTATTTAGATATCACTCAAAATGTTATTGACCTGTTTCTTTCCCAGTTAAAATATAATTAAAGAAAATGTTAGGAAACCAGTTGTTAATACTTTTTTGCTGTATAAATTGTGAGTTAAAGTTATACAATGAACATAGTCATTTGGTCATTTTCTTGTATCACAATATATGTTTGGGTTTTCTTACTATTTACCGTTCTTCTAGGCTCTGGTCGCGTGGAACTGGCACCTAGAATCTCCTAGTATGTAAGACGATTCTAAATGATCCTTGTGATTTTACTGAATAAAGTAATTTTTGACTTTGACTTTGACTTTATCAATATTTATTTTATTAATTTTCAGTGCAAAAATAGCCGGTCAACTCAGGGATGAGAGTTGCTTCGGCTTAATATTTGGGATCAACACCCTCATTGGCACCAGTCTCCAAGCAATCCTAACTGTGGTTCTCATTCAGAGCTTGAACCTTCCGATCATTGCGCAGTTCTATTGCGTGAGTGGTCTGTTTGTTCTGCTGGCTTCGGGCTGGGCCCTCGGCTGGTTGGCACAGCAATGCAGGCAGAAGTCATCTGTGGATTTTAACAGTACCTAGTGATAATGCACTTATGTTAATTCTTGTACATTTGAAACTAAGTTGTATTTGTATTGGACTCCCGTTTCCGCATTTAGACTCTAGGGCGGTCCATTAGGGTGACGGTAACTTGTAACTAAGTTCAATACTGTTACTTAATCTGAAACATATATTTTTAGTGCTTTTAGTTTTATAAAATGTTATGTTCATAGCAGTGTTGATAAAAAAAACCCTCTTACCTTTTATATATCAATTTTCTACTAAGTTACTATTTGTTAGTGATGTTTTAAAGACTTTAAGGTTGTTTAATTGAACTCAGTACTTATTTACATTTATAGTTAAAACAGAAGCAAAGATGAAATATGAAGTAGGTATTTTTTATATGAATGTGTTTTATTAGGCAGAAGGCTGTGATAGTGTGTGATTAATATAGTGACTATTTAAAGTGCAGTTTTTAGTAAAAATGTATCACTATTATACCAAACTTAAATAGGTATGTAGAATAATGACATACCTATGATTTATTAATTTAGGTTTGGTGTCGTAAAATTAAACACATTATCAAAACAAGATTTTTTCTTTCTTACATTTAAATGATTTAACATGAAATTTTAATAAACATTTCAATTTAAGTACATACTTAATACAATTTAATTGATTATACTCTGATATTTGTAGTTATTATGAATACCTGGAATGTTCAATTATAAATAGATACAAAAATACAAGTTCATACAAAATATATTCCATTTTTAATGTGGCTATTTACACTGTTATCAGTGAAACAAGTCTAACACAACCCTAATTTTCTACATATTTCAATCAACAGGTGTTTTAAAAATAGATAACAATTCAAATGAATTTAAGCATACTGCATTGAGCTTGGTCGTGTCTTCATATAAACGTATAAGCATATAAATATAAAGATTACAGCAATAGTGGGTAAAACCACTGTGTGGATTTGTTGTCGAGATTTAGCGAATTCCTGCTTTCTTTCGCGTTTCTGTCGAGCGTTTTCTTTCACAGCACCTTTAAGCTTTCTCATGATGTACCGCTAAAACAATTAAAATAATGAATAAATAATACAATACACAGAAACATGCCACGTATACATGAATTGTTCAGGACTTTTTTTCCGCACCTAAACTAATAAAGTACAGGCGATTCTAAAGTATCACGGAAATTATTTAAATTCTATTCGATATATATAATTACCAGCTATCCAATGCTATTGATAACTTGCTTATATTAACTTCAGAAATATCAAAAAAATATTTAAGAATACAAACAAACAAAAATTCACTCGGTCGGTAGTGAACTAGTCCTGCCAGCTTCAAATCGGAGTTTCCCCAAAACTCGTGAAAAACATCTAAATTCAACCGCACAGTTTTCCCCAAAAAAACGCTTTGATACATTTAAAACACATTCTCGCGAAATACTGGTAGTGTAACTACTATCTAAGATTTACAAGTTGTCATTGTCATGTCAAATTAGCTAATTTTATTTTCTACACCTACACGGTGGGTTTGTTTTGTTTGTGAAGTTAATTAATTTCTTCTCAACATAGACGTACGAAATAAATAAAAATCGGTTCATACCTATATCAAACGAAGTAAGTATTTGTGTTTTTGTTTCCTTGTTGTGTACTTATCGGTCGGATATAAAATTCATCACATCGCCCGCAGACCGCAGGTACCTATTAATAGAAATTATCAAGATAGCCAACGCATATTACCTGCTGCTTTTTGTGATATTGTACTAAAATCAATAAAACTTGTAACACAGTAACCTATTCTCGTAAAAATTTAATAAGTACTGTTTTGGTGTTTCAGACTACTTTGAAGAGTTTTGTGTCATAACAATAATTTTCCAGCATGGATACGGTAAGAACTACCTAAAAGCAGTCTCACAATTAAACATAATAAAATTCTCCCTAAAAAACACACCTTACTTCTTCTTACTAATATTAACCAATAAATGGTGCACATTAACATCATGATGACATCATACAATTTTGAGTCATATGAGAAAACAAACAAACACTTGAGTTTGCTCAAGATACAATTTAACTATGATAATGAACATTAACTAGGTTACAGTTATGTTTCAACATTGTCCGATGAACTCAAACTTTAAATTATCTTATATTTATTTTAGTATTTCTCATTATCAGTTTTATCTTATAATTAACTTTGTATTAAAGATCACAGATCTTCATTGTTCACTTATACAGATTGCTTTTTTTAGTTTAAACAATGATTCTATTTCTAAATCAGTTCTTTTCTGGGAAACTATGACAAAATATGTGGATATTTAGTCATAGTTTATATATCAGATGTGATTGTGGCCAAGCGTTTGCCTATAAAGCATAAAAAAAAATGTGTTTTAAGCTGGGTCAAGAGTCAAAGCGTGACCCTCCAATGTTGAGGAAGATACTAAAATCAGATACCTCATTTTCCTTGTTAACTTATACAGATTGCTTGTTTTAATTAAAAAACAAAAATGTATTTCTAATACAGTTATTTTCTGATAAATTATGATTAAATAGAAAAATAGATTTAGTAGTTATTCATATAAAATTGTATGTTTTCAGCTAGGTCAAGAGTCAAAGCGCGAAGTCCCCCCAATGTTGAGGAAGATACTAAATTACGATGTCCAACTCACCAAAAAAATTGTGGAGCTATCATTGAGAACCACAGCATTGAGATCTTTGCGCAACCACTCTAAATTTTTGGAGGTATTTTCTGTTTTGTCCAGCTTCATCTTCACAGGATCAAAATAAAATGTGTAGTATTTATATTGCAATCTGCTGATATATGCAATCCTGAATTAAGCTATTAGGATATAAAGATTTTTCGTCCAAAATATTTATCTTGCATTAAAATTAGATGGCTTACTTCATAATTACCTTAATCCACTGACCATATGACAATGCATTTAATGCCATATTATTTTAATAATACTAGTACTGTTTATAAATAGATGTGCATGGGAAATTATTCACAAAGATATTAAATAAAATAAAATTTTATTCACAAACAAACTTACGACTATACAGTATTTACAACATGTACATTGTCATATAAAATACATAAGAAACAGTTGAGCTATCTACAGACCGTTGTAAACGATCTATAGATAGTTCAACTGATCCAAATCAGTACCAATCGGAAGCGTACCCAAGATACTGGCTGCATTGCCGCGCTGAATAGCAATGCTGATACGCTGGGCCAGATACTCACCAGCCCTCGGGTCACGCGTCGCTTCGACTAGACAAAAAAAGATATTTTAATGGTTTTTTCTAATATTTCAGGTGTCTTGTCATGGCATTGTGTGGTTGGCTGGATGGCTTACTTTCATCTGGTTGTTCAACAACAAGGAATTATATCAACTGCAAGTCAACTTTTTATTCGGTAAGAATTTATAATTATTTCTTGTATAACATATTTTGCCAATCATATATTTCACAAACATGCACTTTTATCTGTGTTATACTCATTTTTTTTAATATGATTTTTTTAAATACATATATAGAAAAATTCAATATAAAATTTTGTTTCAGCTCTTATCCTGGATATAATAATAATAGCCACAATCAAAGCTTTTGTGCGAAGACGTCGGCCAATACCTATGAACAAACTACTATCAATAAACCCTGACAAATACTCCTTTCCATCCGGCCATGCCAGTAGATCCGTCATGATTGCATTCACATTAATGTACCTCGACCCTATATCAATATTTTTCTTCCCTCCACTCATGGCTTGGGTGTCAGCAATCTGTTTGTCCAGAGTATTAGCAGAACGCCACTATATCTTTGATGTTATTTGTGGAGCAGGCATTGGCATACTTGAAGGTCTGATCATGTGCGGGATTTGGTTCTCTCAGAGTACCTCGGCGAGTATCCTATCATCACTGTCTGATGAGAAACTGGATGGAGGAGAGTTTCATGTGTAGCAATATCAAGTCAAAAAAATTATCTTGGTATAATTACTGTCATTGTGTAGAAAATATAAGAACTAAGTCACTGAAGGGAGAGTAGCATTTGGATTGATGTATGATATGATATGAATATTTATATGGAATCAAGAGTTAAAAATATTTTTATTATCTATTAAATGCACTGACTTATTTTGTACCTATTGTATGTATTTAATTAATACTAGGTAAGGTAAATATCACCTACCTACATTCTGTAATACCATGAAATGCTTAGTCTATCAGCTACTTTAAAAGTTTGCTATGGCATTTAAATTTAACTAAACCATATTAGCACTGTATATAATAAAATCGTTTTTTTGAATTTGAACTTTCAATGCTTTTATTTATGTATGTGAATGACAACATCCTGGTTTAGGGTTACTAGAAACGGGAATAGACAGGATAATTAGGTAGCTACTGCTTCAGGTTACAAACTACCAGGTTACAAGGCACTGACAACCCTCATAATAAAAACAACATATAACATCCTATAGACTTTAATTAATATAACAAAAAAATAGTAACAAAAATCTATAACACTATTGTAAATTAGTTTTCATTATAAACGGGATATTTACCATGATTTGTGAGTCTGATTATTTTCCGATATTTCGGCACAGTTGCATGCGCCCGTTTATAAATATAAAAATAAATATCCCGTTTATAATGAAAACTATGTTCAAAACCGTCAAAGTCAAAGTCAAAGTTATTTTATTTGCTTGAATTAAATGTACATAGATGTTAAAAGATAGTTTGTTTCAATTTAATTCTACCTTATATAAGGCATGCAAAATTTTAAAAATTACAAATTATTATTAAATTGTATTCTATTGCTAATTAACATTTTTCGTCTTTATGTTATTAATTAATAAATATAATTAAGGAAATAGAAAAATAGTTATAAATACTATTGTAAATGTGATAGTTTCAAATACTATTGTAAATTATTCATAACAGTATTTAAATGCATGAACATTTCTGAAGCACAGACTCTGTTTTCTGGAGAGATTTGTACATCTGTTGTCTCATAGAAAGTATTTCCATTTGTTTTAATTGGAAAATCGGGCTGGTCTAAATACTTTTTGTGGTTGGCGCGAATATGAGGCCGGATGTTGCCTCTGTGTGCGAATCCCGCGCCGCAGAATGGACATTTAAATGGTCGTTCACCAGTGTGGGCCTGTAACATGTAAAACTTAGTTTGACTTTACCTCAGAAAAGGACTACTACTAAAGATGTACGCACCAGTTACGCGTTATAGCGTGTTAAAAAAATAAATACATAAATAAAAAATGTATACAAAACAAAAAAATATTCACTGTCATATCACATGACGCTATAGTCCCAAACTACGTAATGTACAAACTAGTACTATGGAAAAAGCAATGTGACTCTTAGAATACATACTTATAATACATTTTATTTTTTTGTTAGTACACACTACATACTTACATAGTTCACCCAGCCACAGAACGAACATTACACAAATCTGTTTGTGGTGGGAATCGAACCCACGACCCAAATAGAAAGCAAATGAAGGTCCGCCTGCGACGCGGAGGTTGCGGGTTCGATTCCCGCCTTGTGCTAAATGTTTGTACGATCTGCAAATATTTATTCCGGGTGTTCTGGGTATTTTTATGTATAATAAAAATATCTATCTATGTAATATCTATCGTAATATCTACTGGACAATCCACACAACATTATCTAGCCCCTGTTATACACAAGCTCTGCTTAGCTTGGGGCTAGATGATGTTCTGTGGATTTTCCAGCATTATTTATTTAAGTAGATAATTTACTTACTCTAATGTGTATCATGAGGCTTTCTCGACTCTTAACCTTCTTCCCGCAGTAATCACACTCCAGCATTTGTAGCGGATGGGACCGGTATGTGTGTTTCTGGAGTCTGCGCTTGTTTACAAAACTCTTTGGACACTGAGAGCATGTGAAATTACTCTCAGTACCGTGTGTCAGCTCGTGATCTATGTGCCGCGATTTTAACTGTAAAGAAAATAATAAATAAACAATGCTGGACAATCCACAGAACATCATCTAGCCCCAAGCTAAGCAGAGCTTGTGTTATGGGTACTAGATCACTGACATATAACAAAGATAGATATTTTTTGTTATACATAAAAATACCCAGAACACCCGGAATAAATATTTGCAGATCGTGCAAAACTTTTATCCCAAGGCGGGAATCGAACCCGCAACCTTCCGCGTCGCAGGCGGACCATCATAGGCTAATAGCACCTTACATACGTCAGTACTACCTTCGTGTTGGCACAGCATTTTTACGAGAGAAGAGATGTCTAAAATACACACGAATTATCAGCAGTTCAAATTTCCTAGTTTTGATAAGAATTATACCGGGGAGCGAACAGGGGAAACAAAATCCTTAAGTCATAATAATAGCCAAGCATACATAGGTCATTTAGTACCCCCCTGACACAAAAGGGTGGATATTAATAATTAATACCAAGTTAAATATGTATCTTTATGCCGCAAAATCACAAGGATCGTTTAGAATCGTCTTAAATACTTGTGTGGAACTGGCACCAAGGATCACCTCGTAACTGTGTGATTTTTGGCGCCAGTTCCACACAACCAGAGCCTAGATAAATATTTATTTAATTATGTATTTAGATATATGAACAGGCAAGATAATACAACATACATAATAATGGTAGGATTATTATGTATGTTGTACCTATGATGCTTCTTACAAAAATTAACTTACACTATTGACAAGCCCGCAGAATTGACAGATGAATTGTTTTCCAGTTTGTTTGGCGTATGGATACTTTTTATCTTTATGTTCCAACAAATAGTGATGGAAATGCGCAGTTCTGTTCGGAGCTTCATAGGAGCACTGTAAAATATGAAAATGGTTGGTTAAGACAGTTTAAGATTTTTTTATAATTACAGACAATTCACACATAACACCCTAGTTCCAAACTAAGCAAAGCTTATACTACTATAGGAACTAGAGTGCTGATAAAATACTTATATACAATTTTTTTTTGTAAATACATGCATTGAGTAGGTACATAGTAACACCTAAACAGATCAAATAATTATGTTCATCACACATACATTTGCTCTGGGTGGAAATCGAACCCACAACCCACAGCATGGAAAGCAGAGCTACTACAAACTGAGCTGTGATGCCTGTCAAATTTATTAACTATATGAAGCGATTGAAGATCTTTAGTGTCACATCACATGAGCATATTGGTTTTGTATATTTATAAGAATTACTTTTGAATAGCTTATACCCACTTCATCACAGAAGCTAGTCATAAATATAAAGATTTAAGTGAAGTTTTGAGTTGAGCTGGAACATAGTTATTCTAAAGTTACAGAGTTATAGGTTCTTACATGGTCACACTTGGCAGGGTACTTTGGGATGTCCGGTTGCTGTATTTGTTGCCCCGAGTTCACTAATCCATCATATGGCTCTGGATATTCTCGGCTATATGTCTGTCTCCCCCCTTTTTTATTTTTGGGCTTACATTTTTTTGTCCTTTTTGTTTCAACACTTTTCTTTGTACATCTTTGTTTTATACTTTTACTTGTTGACGGCTGCACTTTATTCACTGATTTCTTACAATTTATTTTGGGTTTTTGTGAAGTTGCAGTACTATTTTTTTTTCGTCTTCTGCTACTAAACTCATTATTGTCACTTTCTTCCAGAATTTCTTCTTTGACCTGTTCAATAATAGTCTCGATAAATTCATATTGGATATTAGCATCATCCAAATCTGACTCATTGAATTGTCCAGCTAAAGAATTTGGATTGCCTGGTATTTCTGTAAGTATCTTTGACTTTTTATCAGTGAAGCCATCTTGGAAATCTACACCAAAGTCAATATCTATATCTTTTTTGTCAAGTTTGTATTCCAATAGGTTATCTAATGGGTCCGACATGTCAAAACCATCATCTATTTCAGTTTTACATTCTTGTAGTACATGTGACTTATCTTCTGTTTTAATTTCATTGTCTTCAGTAATAAAAACATCAGTATACTTAATGTCCTTCACTAGATTGAAGCCTATTACTTGTCTGTCTATCTGTTTGATACACTGAGGGGTAATCTGAAAAGATATAAGATATCAGCTATTAAGATTATTTAAGTAAAATATACATAAGAGATAAATAAATAACTTACAATTTTATGTTCCTGCACTAAATTGAATAAGATTTCCTGTGCTTTGAGCACCCTTTTTATGAATTTGTATGATTTCTCCAACAAAGCTTTGCATTCAAAGCAGATGTAGTGGTTCTCATCCAAGTCCTGAATAAGTGGAAGAAAACATATAAAGAATATTTACCTAAATATTAGTTGTTACTAGATGCAGTGCCAAATATAAATCCAGACATACCTGCATGTGTCCACTCTGTCTAAAAATATTTTCAATAAAACACTTGGCTTCACTGTTACCCAGTTTGTATACTCTAGCACCCAGTGCCAGGCAAAATCTGCATATTTTTACAGCCATTCTAGGCTAGCACGTTTCAATGTAAATCGTTATTTCTTATTTCACAATAAACACTTGTTTTTAAACTATTTAATACCTAGTAATAGGTACAAATCATCACGTATCACTACATTAACTTTCTCTGATTATAATCACTTATATATATTATGTAGTTTAATCGACGTAATAGAACTTTTATATTTCTATTTATTCTCAAAATAAAGCAATAGTTTCCACGCAGGGATGTTATACGGCCACTTAGAAATCCTTGTACCGAGCTGGCTGAAAGCTGGTACTGGAGATAAAAAACTGGTACGCCTGCTAGGCTTGAGCAAAAAATATCGATATATCAAAATATCGACATTTTTTCTGAAAAATATCGATATATATCGGCGATATTTTTTCTAGCGATATATCAATTTTCGATATATATTTTCAGATATCAAAATCGATATATTTTTAAAGCTTTAAAACAACGAGTGCTCCTGATGTCAATCTCAATATCAGACAAATTCTGTTTTGAGTACCTAATGTTATGTCTATTTTGTTATTTTTTCATGTCAAGCAATGAAAAACCTGTTTTTTTTAATAAAAAAACTGATGTCAAAACATTCAGATGTTTATTTGCTTTAAAATTTCGAATATTTTGGCAATTTTTATAAGTAATTGCATATTGGGCAAAAAATATCGATATTTCTTGGATGATATATATCGATATATTTGAAAAATATCGATACAATAAATATCGATATTTTTTTTCCATTTGCCCATCCCTACCACCTGTACTCCGCGCCGGCGCTGCCACTGTAGTGTTTGTATCTATTCTCTCTCTCTCACGTGTACAAGTGGTCAAGCAACTGTCAGTGTCGAGCTTCCAACTAGCGAATGTCATGTCATCCCGCACGAGAGGGCGGGGGGGGAGTCGAGCAGAGGCTCATATTAAAAGAGAAATCTGATAGGATTTTTTTTTTATATGAATCTCTGAAATTTGTTGGTTATTTAAAGTGTTAGTGTATTTTTGTCGGCCGTCGGCCAATCTTGGTATTTTTGCATACCAAGACCGAGTTGTCTTGGTACATGGTACGTGACACTGAAAACTGGTATGTGTACCAAGAAGTTGGTACGTCTGACATCCCTGTTTCCACGACCGATTTGATTTGGTAATTGGTAAATGTTTCTTCTTCTTCTCTTTTTATTTGTCAATAATTTTTTTTCATAGATTTTGATACTTTAGTAATAATAATGTCAATGTCAGTTGCATCGTTTTAAGTGTTGCCCGTTGTATGTGTAAGATTAGCTTAGCATTAAAACTACACCGTACCAGACAGAACCAACCACTTAACCAGAATATGTACATTTTCTTATAAAAATGGGAGAGATTAAAGCCAAAAAAACTTTCGCCTAACTGTGTTCGGGGTCATCAGAGATCATTGATCTTGTTTCCAAAGGATTTGATTTCCAGAATTTCGATCACTCTAGAGATCGAAATGAAATAGATAAATATGACACGGTCTAAAGATCTTGATACATTACACCGTGTCGTATAATGTGCCCACAATGGTGTCCGCAGGATAGTATTAATCTGAATCCATATCTAATAAAAACTATACTTACATAAATAATAAAAACTATTTGTTTAGTAAGTCAATGTCGAAACGGAAAAATGAAATCTGCTATAATTGATAGTCCAAACCAAAAAAATTCTAATTTAAACCATTGACCTAATCCAAACAAATACGAAGGTATCTTTATTTTGCAGAGCTTGAGCTTATAAAACAAATAATATCTCGTTAGAGATTATTATTTTTGTGCTGCGATTGAAATCTTCAGCGATATACTTTTTTATTATTGCTTATTCATCTAAGTGATATGGAATTTTTTGGCATCACTACTTATGGCCCTCAAAATTATATCAAAGACGTAATGAAACATGAATATCATGAACCAACCAGTAAAGAAGATGCTATTACAGTATTGCAAGCCGTTGAACAATCTTCTACCCTTCCGAAAAAGGTATATCTTTTAAGAAAAATGTAGTTTGGTGTTTGTAGTGATGTTGGTTAGGATAGTTCTAGCGATCCTTTGTTATTTAAGTCAAATTTGAATGTTATTCTTACCATCTTAATCATCATCTATCTAATCAGTTACGGGACCAACGGTGCAAACGGGACCGTGACATAGGACTAGGACCTAGCTAGGTAAGTACATAATTATAAGTGCGTAACACAAACTTTCAGATTCAAAGACCAGATGTACACGCAATACGTGTAATCGACTGCTACATTGGCAGAGTAAATGGTTTCGCTTACGGATCAATGCAAAGGTTTATCAAGATGAAACGCAAAGGAGTCATCAAGCCTGTTGGACCTTGTGATATTTTTAAACTGCCACCCACAACATCAGTAGAGGTTTGTCGATTAAGAATAGGTACTATAGGTAGCATTTACTGAGCCAACCTGCTAGAATAATATCTAGATCGATGTAGCAGCGTTGTTAGACGTGTTGGTTTGATTGTGAAAATTCTGTTATTTCAGTGTGGCTGGTGGCAGCATGATCCTGCACTTTTGAGTAAAAGTTGGTATCAAACAAGTCCAAGGTATCCTCAGCCCGCTTCTCCAAATTCATTGATTCTTGATAAAGTGCGTAAAAACAATAAATATGCATCGCTATTTTAATAAATAGTGTTTTTTATTGGATAACGAATTCAAATTGAATTATGTTATTTACGTATCCAAGAAAACAATGCTTTAAAATTACTTCTCTATCGATCTTTGATTGGAAGAAGAATATGGGGAAGAAGATATGAAAAACACGATCGCCTAACACTTCTTCATGAAAATTACATCAACGATAAGTAAACGAATAGTTCATACCCAGCCAACGGCGGATCCAGGGGGGGGTGAGCTGGTTCCAGGACTTAGGTGGACCTTTAATTGAACATAATTAGTAACTACATATGTAATAGCTTTATATAATGGCAAACATAATGGGCACCAAAGCTGGATCTGGACCCCTTCTGGCGCCAAAGCTGGATCCACCCTTGTACCCAGCATCCATATAATGTGTAAGGACATCAGCTAATCAGGAACCTTCGAGGAAAATTATCATACTTTTAACCGACCAAAATACTAAGAAGGTTCCTAAGTATATATATAGATGCGTTTTTTCATTCATTGGCCTCGGGATTTAAGTTATATTAGTTTAGTGTGTAATTTTAAAATTTATTGACACTGTATTGGTAACGTAACTAGTGTCAATGTTTTAACATAATCGGCATATTTTCGGTTTTTTGTTCTGAGTGCGCATCACTGGCAATAATTTTATATCCAGCGTACTTCCTCTTCTTTCTTTCTTTTAGTTGTCATTCGTTGTGATAGGAGGAGGTTATTTCGTCAAAGATGTCGTAAGTATCGTAATATCTACAAAAATCTTCATAATCAATTAATTTTAGAGCGGAGATGAATAACAACAAGAATTTTGATTGTTTTATCCGCAATTTAGTTGTAATATTTCACGTGGGACATAGTTGTTGTGATAGATACAAAACTAACCTTACCGGAATCGTGGTGTGAATCTTTTATTGTTAACCTATTAATTTCAGGTCCAAAGTATCCCGTGATACACTCTATGAGTGTGTCAACGCCGTTCTCCAGTCGTCGAAAGACAAGAAACGTAACTTTTTGGAGACAGTCGAAATCCAAATCGGTCTGAAGAACTATGATCCCCAGAAGGACAAGCGTTTCTCTGGCACCGTCAAGTATGTTTACCTGGAAAGAGCATTTTAGTGGAATAATTGTTAACCTAAGTTCCACCAAAGTGAATCTGGACAGGGAGTCAGATTTATCTGACGGGACTTTACCCAGAGTCTTTAAAGAATGGGTAGGCTAGCTTCGGCATGCCGATCTAGGATAAACTGATGAAGTCTTCAATTGTTTATTACCTTGTAAGTACCTGATATTAGTGTCTACAGACGTAAAAGTGTTTAATGGTCTGCATTTTGAACACAGACCAAATATTATGTTCCAATTATCATTGTGCTTCTCATCACATCATCCTAGAGTCTATGATGATGTGATAGGATCTTGATAGAGTCTATGATGATGTGATAGGATCTTGACTAACAAATTGATTATGTAATATAAACCATGTTCAAATATGTGGTTGGTGTAACATAAATAAAACACTATCAAATCCCACGGACTATGTTAAACAGTATGTAGATAGCTCAACTGTTTCTTATGTATTTTATATGCCTATGTACATTTTGTAAATACTGTAATAAGTTCGTGAATTAAATCCCATGTTCCATGTATCAATACTATGATGATTTCAATTGCATGTATTATCTGTTTATATTGATGAATATTTACCAACTGATTATTCGGACTAATTAAAAAAGTAAACTCAGTTGCAACCTTAAATAACCAAAACTTTATTTCAGGCTAAAGTACATTCCCCGGCCAAAGATGCAAGTGTGCATTCTCGGAGACCAGCAGCATTGTGATGAAGCTAAAACATTGGAGGTCCCGTGCATGGACGCCGAAGCCTTAAAAAAACTGAACAAGAACAAGAAACTTGTCAAGAAACTGGCTAAGAAGTAAGTAATGGTATATCTTGTATCTACATAATAATACATGAATATTTATGGATATTTCACACAATATTTATTTATTTATAACCAACAGCACCAATAATAAAGAATGAGACTTTTCACGATAATAATATGATCAAAATATAATAAAACATCAATTTTAAATTTTTGTCTATGCATTAAATGATATATGTATGTATATGTAGGCTATGGTTGGTTATGCAATAGATCTGATTGATCTTAGTATGCAAGAAAACCATGTAGCCTTGTTATACCTTGACTTTTGCCATTTTAGGTAACATACACATTTTACATTATATTGTCAATATAAACCTTTTAAAGTTGAAGCTTTGAATTGTTATGATTGTCACTCTATCTGCAAATCTATTGTACAATAATCTGTAAAGTTAATATTCTACAAGTTAGTATTATAAAATAATTGTAAATGTTTGTGCTTCCAGATATGATGCTTTCCTGGCATCAGAGTCTCTCATCAAGCAGATCCCACGTCTGCTCGGTCCTGGTCTGAACAAGGCCGGCAAGTTCCCCGGTCTCCTCTCCCATCAGGAGTCCATGACGATGAAGATTGATGAAGTCAAAGCTACTATTAAGTTCCAGATGAAGAAGGTAATTTTAGATTGCATGTAATCAATTATTTTATAGAGAGCAATATAAAAAATACTTTAACACATATAGAGTTAGTCTTGAACTAAGCAAAGCTTGTAGTTTGGGAGAGAGTTTGTAGAGTTGTTCAATATTTTATTAAGTGAGCAAAGAATTTATATAGGAAAAAAATAATTTCCAAAAATCACACAAAGTTTGTCTCAAAAGCAAAGGTTGTTTGGGAGAGAGTTTGTCTATATGTACATATTTATATTTGTAAAAAAGTATTCCATCTATTTAGTTTCCATAGCACAAACACTTCGTTTAGGACTAGAGTGTGATGTGTGAAATGTACATAAATATTTATTTATCCTACTAATATTATAAAGGTAAAAAAATTGTATGGATGGATGTATGTATGTTACTCTTTCACGCAAAAACTATGACCGAAGTCGTGGGCATCAGCTAGTATTTATAAAATGACAATTTCATTCAACATATAATTTTCTAGGTATTGTGCCTCTCCGTTGCTGTTGGACACGTGGACATGACGCCCGATGAGCTGGCACAGAACGTGCATCTCTCCATCAACTTCCTGGTGTCGCTGCTCAAGAAACATTGGCAGAATGTGCGCTCTCTGCATATGAAGTCCACTATGGGCCCACCCCAGAGATTGTACTAAGCTGACAAATATACCTTGACTTAAGTTATTACCTTTTTTTATTTACCATCCCAAGATTCCTAATTTTATATCCTATTCAGTATAATAAAATTGCACTTGACAGTTGGTAGGTATATTCAACATCGCCAGAATTTATCAAATAGAGTAGGGGGAAAGTACCTTGAGGGCATGACATACCCGACTTGGACGACGAGGTATACGTGCAGGTAACTACACCGCGTTCACATACCCAACTCGGACGACGAGGTATACGTGCAGGTAACTACACCGCGGGCATGACATACCCGACTCGGACGATGAGGTATACGTGCAGGTAACTACACCGCGGGCATGACATACCCGACTCGGACGATGAGGTATACGTGCAGGTAGGTAGCTACACCGCGGGCATCACATACCCGACTCGGACGACAAGGGATACGTGCAGGTAGCTACACCTACACCGCGGGCCCAACACACCCGACTCGGACGACAAGGGATACGTGCAGGTAGCTACACCGCGGGCACCACACACCCGACTCGGACGACAAGGGATACGTGCAGGTAGCTACACCGCGGGCACCACATACCCGACTCGGACGATGAGGTATACGTTCACGTGCAGTGCAGGTAGCTACACCGCGGGCACCACATACCCGACTCGGACGACGAAGTATACGTGCAGGTAGCAACACCGCGGGCACCTTGATTAGGTAGTAGTAGAACCTAGGTGTATAAAGAGGACTAGATGGTTAACATGAGACCGATATTAGGCAAAGCTATCATCGCTAGTAATTCAAGATCTCGCTAGTGAAAGTGAAATGAATGGTTTTACAACCACCTCAAATTATTATGTAAAAGCCGAGCAAAAATTAGAATGAACACTACACAAGGTTGTGGCGGCTATCATTGATTTTTAAAACTACTGGCACCTTGACTTACTCTAAAATAAGAAATAAATATAATCAATGAGTATTGTATAATATTTCAATTTGAAATACAACTATGAAAATTTTAAGTAAGTAGTAGTTTTTTTGACCAACATAATTAATCTTATAGTAGTAGGTATTTTATACAATATCACTGACGCTTCTAGAATCAGGATCTAACATTTCTTCGTCGCTATCGTTAGTATCGTCATCCTCTGGTAGTTGTTCATCGCAGTCTTCAAGAGATTCTTCACTTGCTATGCTCTGTTGTGTCGCTATTATTTCGCCATGAATATTCTTATTTTTCAGATTTCCCATCCAAAACGCTTCTGAGCATTTATTTGCAGCTAAAACAGCTTTTACTTTGTACAAAAGAGTCTCAAGCAACTGTCTCATAAAGGGAACCTTGCTCATTAGCGCGGAGTCTTTTTTCAATCTCGAATGACAACATAAAGATTGCAGAAACCTAGTAGATTGCTGTAGAATTTTTAATATTTCCAATACCTCCTGGGTGTCTTGTTTAAACTGTATTTCCAGAATAGGCATCCCTTGTGACATGAACAATTTCAGAACGGGTAGAGATTTCTTAAAGAATGCTGACAAGTTGTTACGGTTTTCTAGAGTTTTAGCGATATCGGACATGTATTTCAGAGTTGTAGCAACATCCTTCCAGAGGCCAAGATGCTCTGAATTCGTCATACCTTTATTGAGGGAACTTTTAGTAGCCTCATACAACGCGGTTCCCAAGTTTCTGTACAAAATAGGAAAATTATTTTTATTTATGCATTTCATGGAGCTCAACGTATCATTACGAGATTTTAAATTGTTTATATCGTTGGTTAGTTGCAGGGATAAATTCTTCAAAGCTAAGATTTCGTTGTTTACGAAATATATTGAGGCGAGTCGATCTACACTCTGGTTGAACTGGAGGCCCTTCTCCGGTAATCCATCAAGGGTTTTCCATTGTTGGGACATGAACTTTTGTGCCATTTGTTTCAATATCTTAAGGACGTTTTTATTATCAGAGTGATTTTGGATAGCTTTCACCAGTTCAATTAGGGAAACAGCAGTGGAAAGTTGAAGACAGTACTTCTCATGTTCTTCAAATCTCTTTGCAACAGCTAACAGCAAATCCTTCAGGGATACGATAGCACTGTCTGAGTTAGCCACAGTCCTAAGTGAAGTTTTAAGAAGGGCATTATGGTGGTTTCTGAAACCTATCCATTTAAAAAATATTGTTAGCATATTGTAAATATTTTCTAAACAGGATATGTATTCCGCTGTTTCAGCATTGTGTATATATTCACTTTCATTCTGAGTATTCGGGTTTATGTGACTGTCAAGGTGATTGGTAATTTGATGTAAATGGTTTATTAGTTTTGGTAATATTTCACCGACCGCTTTAGCTGATTCTTCGGCTTTTATAGGATCATATGATACATCTTCAATCTTAGAAAGAAATGTCTTTCTCTTTATCTTTGATATTAAAATGGTTTCAAAATTATTATTGACACATTTCAATAAAAAAAGTAATGTCTTTGGAGTTAGTTCAGTTTCTGATTCGTTTTCCAGCGACATATTTAACTTGAATAGTTGCAGAAGATTCAAATTCAGTTGTCTAAATTGTATGTTAAGGTTGATCTCCTGTTTGTTTTTAACAACATTACTCTGTGTTGCTTGAGTTCTAGATGTTTCTGGTAGAATTGTGTCATCAGGAGCATTTTTCTTCTGTTTTTGTTTGTTAATTGTAACTTTGTGATTTTTCTTTTCAATCTGCTCTCCTGTATACTTGTTGATATCGAAATTCGTGACCGGAGGTTTGTACGACATTTTGCTTCTCATCAGAATCTCAAAAATGACTAACTCTAGTTCTTCTATTTGAATGACCCTCTTCAGAATTTTACTTTGTAGTGATTCATCATCTTGGGTGGAAAATGCATTTAGTAGTTCTCTGAACCAATTAACGCAATGTACAAGGCAGTCTAAAATGTTACTAATATTGGCTTGATCCATGTCTTCGATCAAATCAACATCAAACTTTGGCATGACTATTGAACATCCTAACAACGCATCAATACTTGATAAATTGTTGTCTTGTTGTTTGCTATGTAATGTTTGCACTAATTGAAACAGAGGTGAAAGTATCGCGATGCATATTTCGCCCTTCGGTTGCAAAGCCAATCCAGCAATATTTATGGCTATTATTTCATCCATTTCACTATCAGCATTCAGACAATATCTCATACATAGCATTAAATCTCCAATCTTGGTCTTCTCTATCGTATCAACTACGAAATTTTGTTGCAGATCATTAGTAACTGCATCTGTTAGCCAAGACATGAAATTCTTGTTGATATGTGTAGCACATGATATAATTTTAGATAGCTCATCATAAAAAAAGGCTACCATATCAGGGCACTGCCTGGTACTGCGACTTACAAGTTCTATGATCTGAGCAGCTTCCCGCAGGTCACCTTCAGCTAAGTATGTTACAGATCCGTAACTTACGTCTTCCGGCATTTCTCTAGTTTCATCATCATCAGCGGCAGCCATGAGGTATTTGACTGCATGTATACCAGCCAGTATACCTTGGACTTTAATCTTTAAGTCCGAACTGCTAAGCTCTTTTCTAATGATCATGTGCAGGTCATCTCTTATTACGGAATTTTCGTAGCTATACGCAAGACCACATAGCAAGTTCATAACTGCTCTGACTTTATTTAGAGGCATGTCATTTGTCCTGTCTAGTAGTGTCAGCATCTGAATGCTTTGTGGTTTCAGTAAAGACATGTCTGTTCTGGCAACATCATTCAGTATCATTAATACATTCTTAATACATTGTTTTGAATCTAAACTTAATTGTAGTAACTCTGCTACAATAGTCTGGCAACAGTCATCTAATTCAGAGAGCATGAGTGTGTACAAGTGACACGCAATTGATTCTACTTCTGGGTCAGCTTTGGTCTTCAAAAGTGAATTGGCTAATTCAATCAAGTTCTTCAAATAGTCTTTTAAAATAGGTTTAAACTTCACAAAAGCTTCATCTAATAAGCTTTCTTTTAATATTTCCATTTTAATCTGCTTTCTTATAAGATTTTCTACTTGATTTTGCTTTTCTTCTGAAGTGGAAAATAAAATTAAGAGTATAATGAAATCTATTGGTTTATGATCTGTATGCAGTTTACAGTTTGTTATTACTTTTAGCCAAGCATTTGCAATAACTTTGGATGATACCATTGTACTCCTAATAGCTGTTGCTGTAAGAACTTGGCTTGAAGCTATATCTTGAGGCTTTGTGCCAGTTGTTTGCCAACCAAGAGAGTTCCTCAAACCTTGAACCGCTTCTAGATATGAGGCATCTGATGTGCGATTGGGAATTAGCAGGAATTTCACAAATTGTGGAAAAGTACTGCATTTTGATAAAGTCATCAATATGTTCAATGTTTTCTTTTGCAGTTGTTCATATTGTTCTTCAGATAGACAGAGGTAGGACAAACAGTCTAAAACTGCTGGAACAAGGTCATGATCTTCACTCAGAACACGGCTCATTTCTGCTGCTATATTGTGATGTTCCTGATCTCCAATAATGTCAGGAATAGCCGTTATTATCTCATGACGAACCATTTTTTCTGATGCTATATCCAGTAGATTTATCAGGTTAGTAAAAAGTTTTTCACTGTCTATGATGTTGTCTAAGGTTGAGAAGCATTTTAGGATCATTTGAATCCAAGGCCCACACTTTGACTGAGCTGCTAAATCAATGGCTCGCTCAAATATATAATCCATAATCTTGTTCTGTATGATCGGAATGTTTAGTAATAGTTTGATAACACTGTCACTTACTGGATGCTCCTCAGTACTTTCGTCAGATACTCTTACAATGTTCGGATATAAGTAATGTTTGAAGAGATCCAATTCGGTGCATTCTTTCACAAAATTTGAATAAAACTCCGATAAATTGCGAGGATACTCGAAACTTTTTTCAAGGTTCTTTTTGATATTACGAGTTAGATCAATACTTTTATGTGATGCTGTGCACTTGTGCGGTGGATGTTTTAAAATAAGCCCGCTATCTTTCAGAGTTTGATGAAGATAGTTATTTGTATCTACAGTTTTAACCTTTTTTGTGGCAGTGGGGCCATCACTATTCGATTGCTGAGATGAACGTTTAAAGCTCATTTTGTTGATAAACGTTCAGATTAATTAATAATCTACGAAAAAACTGCAAAATGTGAATATTTGTTTGTTTTTGTTTTCATGTTGTTGTTTAGCCACAGATAATTGATGTAATGAGAATGAAGGCTGGGAGTGGCATGACTCAACTGACTGTTGCCAGAAGTAGTAGCTAGGGAATAACTTAACTTATTTATTACCTTCCTATTTTAGCCATAGTTTTATACAATAGCGTTTTATTTTATCTATTCTCCAACTAATAGTCAGATTTCAACTTTCATAGATAAGATAGTGCGGCTGCTTGTTCACAAAATATGTAGTAAATAGATCATTGCAGTAGAATAACATTTCTTCCCCAAAATGTTGCCTAACTTTTGCGACATAACTTCTAGTCGGGCAACAACAGTGAACTATTTTTTTTTAAAAGGTTGGTGCTTTTACGATGATGTTTATCTTTCATTCGTTCATTTTGTTTTGTTTGCTTGACTGACTGCTTGTGCGTTTGATCTTGATGGTTCGATTCGATAGGAAGGACGATTTCCATAAAAGAAAAGCCTGCGGATTTATTTTGGAAATAGGATGAATTTAAATATATTAAATAGTACCAGCAAATTTGTTTGGAAATCCCAAGCTGTAGCTGGTTTCGGTGTAAGACCTAGTGTATTTGTAATACAGCATGTTTTTCTTTAAAATTAAACTGCAGTATTTACACATTATTTGAGTATAGTGAGTACAGCGATAAACCTACAAATTTACTATTAAATTAATTATATTTTCAGTTTCAACAAGTTCGCAACAAATGGGCAAATTGGCACATGATTCGTGATGTAAAGAGACGTCGCATGAGCGCCGAGAACTTCCTTGAAAGGACTAGGATCAACGCTCTCAGAAAAAATGATGTACTGCCTGTGGAAATACGCGAAATCGCAGATAAAGATATCAACAAATTTGAGATGAATGCTATACCAATGAGGATAAACAACAGATGTGTTATTACATCAAGGTACTTATTAGTCACATATTTATTAACAGCTGCTAGTTTTATTATTCACATATTTATTTAAAATCTTAATTAAAAGTTTTTTTTACATAGTATTTTTAACAACATACATTATAAGAAATTACAAAACTCGATTACCACAACCAGTGGGGCATGGCCCCAGCTCCAGTTAGTTAGGACTGCAGAGTCGGGAACCTACAATGCATCCAGTCTTAATAGTAAGAACCTGTGGTATCCTATTGCAGGACAAAGACTCTCTCTGCTACTAAAATTTAATTGATACTAGTTTATTTAGTTGATACTAGCTCATGTCATGCATAAAACAGCATATCAGATCAGTATGGGTTTATCTGTCTAATATTTTAATTAATTAAACTTTATTTTCAGACCCAGAGGTATTGTCCCAGAATGGCGCATGAGCCGTATAGTTTGGAGACATTTAGCAGACAACAATAAACTGTCAGGTGTCCAGAGAGCCATGTGGGGCTAGATTAAATTTTTTTGTATATAGAAATAGTCAATTATATGTATTGTTAGCTACTGAATAATCTTTATTTTTACCCCTACTGCATCACGCATAACGGACCACCCTAGCGTCTAAATGCGGAAACGGGAGTCCAACACAATACAATACAATACCCCTACTGCATTAATTTGCAAAGCATCAGATTTTTCTCCCTAACATAAATGAAAACACAAAACAGTTGTAAGAATTGTTTTTAAGATCAGGCTTCAGATAGTGATACTAGTCTGAAATACTAAGAACAATAATTGTCCATTGAGCTAGGTTTAAAGTATCTTTCTGTCTGGCTCTGCCATCTATAGATTGTTTGCAACAGGCTGCAGATAGATCAACTGTTTCTTTAGTCTAAACTAATATTATAAAGAGGAAAGATTTGATTGTTTGTTTGTTTGTTTGCATCGAATAGGCTCCGAAACTACTGGACCGATTTCAAAAATTCTTTCACCGTTGTGAAGCTACACTATCCGCGCTGAACATAGGCTATATTATATTTTCAAAAAAATTAGGGATCCTTACTAAAACTTCAATTATGTAACCCAAGGTGTAAAAAAAATACCTAAGAAATTCCTTACATCGCGTGCGCTGCGAAAACTATTGAAGATAGAAAGAAATTATGTACTACGATTTTGTAGAACACATTATCATCCACAAAAAAGTCAACGACAGCATATGACTAACTATTACAGATATGTCACTATAAGTGTTTTAATATCGAAAAAATATAATTAAAATGACGCCGTTAGAAAACGTTCTTTATTTGTGCTTTGGTATTAATCCTTATCTAAATAAACTTCTTCATAATTAAGACTGGTTCAATACCTTTATATGACTTTTTAAATTATTTAATTTCGACATTCCATTCGAAAACGAGTTCAAAAATGTAAGTATTGGAAAAAAGTCAAGCGGAATAAAGCAGGCGCCGCGCCGGTCACGGAAGTATATGCGGGTTCTATTGTTTATCCCACTATGTGGATTGTGGATCAAAAGAAAACTTATGAGATTAACAGTATGTACATATTATGTTAAACTCATAATTAGTAAACTATTGTAAAAAATTCCGACTACCACAGCACTTTTGCCCATACGTCGGCATATTAATAATATTTTGGATCAAATTCCTTATAACTATGACAAATACTATCCCTCTATCTTATAAAAAGTTAGCGTTGACTTTAAGTCATCATTACGTATTAGTACTTCAAGTCTGCGCTAACTTTTTATCAGATAGACCGTATAACTTTAAATAAAATACCGGCTACCGCAGCACTTCTGCTTACACGTCGGTATATTAAAAATAATTTGGTTTAAAATCCTTATCAACTATGACAAAAACTCAAATATTTAAAAATGTATGCTACCACTTCCGCCTATACGTCGGCATACTGAAAATATTTTGGTTCAAAGTCCTTATCAACTATGACAGATACAAAAAAAACTGTGATATGTACTAAATACATATTTAAAAAATCCGACTACCGCAGCATTTCCGCTCATCCGTCGACATATACAAAGTATGTAGGTTCAAAATCCTTATCAACTGTGACATGTAATTAAACTTTGTAAAAAAAAAAAAACCGGCTACCGCAGCACTTCCGCCCATACGTCGACATATTCAAAGTATGTGGGTTCAAAATCCTTATCAACTGTGACATGTACTTCAACATTGTAAAAAAATCCGGCTACCGCAGCACTTCCGCCCATACGTCGACATATTCAAAGTATGTATGTTCAAAATCATTATCAACTGTGACATGTACTAAAATATTGTTATAAATTCCGGCTACCGCAGCACTTCCGCCCATACGTCGACATATTCAAAGTATGTGGGTTCAAAATCCTTATCAACTGTGACATGTACTTCAACATTGTAAAAAAATCCGGCTACCGCAGCACTTCCGCCCATACGTCGACATATTCAAAGTATGTGGGTTCAAAATCCTTATCAACTGTGACATGTACTTCAACATTGTAAAAAAATCCGGCTACCGCAGCACTTCCGCCCATACGTCGACATATTCAAAGTATGTAGGTTCAAAATCATTATCAACTGTGACATGTACTAAAATATTGTTAAAAATTCCGGCTACCACAGCACTTCCGCCCATACGTCGACATATTCAAAGTATGTGGGTTCAAAATCCTTATCAACTGTGACATGTACTTCAACATTGTAAAAAAATCCGGCTACCGCAGCACTTCCGCCTATACGTCGACATATTCAAAGTATGTAGGTTCAAAATCATTATCAACTGTGACATGTACTAAAATATTGTTAAAAATTCCGGCTACCGCAGCACTTCCGCCCATACGTCGACATATTCAAAGTATGTAGGTCAACTGTGACATGTACTAAAATATTGTTAAAAATTCCGGCTACCGCAGCACTTCCGCCCATACGTCGACATATTCAAAGTATGTGGGTTCAAAATCCTTATCAACTGTGACATGTACTTCAACATTGTAAAAAAATCCGGCTACCGCAGCACTTCCGCCCATACGTCGACATATTCAAAGTATGTAGGTTCAAAATCCTTATCAACTGTGACATGTACTAAAATATTGTTAAAAATTCCGGCTACCGCAGCACTTCCGCTCATACGTCGACATATACAAAGTATGTAGGTTCAAAATCCTTATCAACTGTGACATGTACTTCAACATTTAAAAAAAATCCGGCTACCGCAGCACTTCCACCCATACGTCGACATATTCAAAGTATGTATGTTCAAAATCATTATCAACTGTGACATGTACTTAAACATTGTAAAAAAATCCAGCTACCGCAACACTTCAGCCCATACGTCGACATATTCAAAGTATGTAGGTTCAAAATCCTTATCAACTGTGACATGTTCTTCAACATTGTAAAAAAATCCGGCTACCGCAGCACTTCCGCCCATACGTCGACATATTCAAAGTATGTAGGTTCAAAATCATTATCAACTGTGACATGTACTAAAATATTGTTAAAAATTCCGGCTACCGCAGCACTTCCGCCCATACGTCGACATATTTAAAGTATGTAGATTCAAAATCCTTATAAACTGTGACATGTACTAAAATATTGTTAAAAATTCCGGCTACCGCAGCACTTCCGCTCAAACGTCGACATATACAAAGTATGTAGGTTCAAAATCCTTATCAACTGTGACATGTACTTCAACATTTTAAAAAAATCCGGCTACCGCAGCACTTCCACCCATACGTCGACATATTCAAAGTATGTATGTTCAAAATCATTATCAACTGTGACATGTACTTAAACATTGTAAAAAAATCCAGCTACCGCAACACTTTAGCCCATACGTCGACATATTCAAAGTATGTAGGTTCAAAATCCTTATCAACTGTGACATGTACTTAAACATTTAAAAAAAAATCCGGCTACCGCAGCACTTCCGCCCATACGTCGATATATTCTAAGTATGTAGGTTCAAAATCCTTATCAACTGTGACATGTACTTCAACATTGTAAAAAAATCCGGCTACCTCAGCACTTCCGCCCATACGTCGAGATGTTCAAAGTATGTAAGTTCAAAATCCTTATCAACTGTGACATGTACTAAAATATTGTTAAAAATTCCGGCTACCGCAGCACTTCCGCCCATACGTCGACATATTCAAAGTATGTATGTTCAAAATCCTTATCAAATGTGACATGTACTAAAATATTTCAAAAATTCTGGCTACCGCAGCACTTTCAACCATACGATATTTTGTGTCGGTTTTTTTTGGGCGTTCATAATTCGGAGTAAAACAATGTTATATTAAAAATTGTTTTTAAAAAAAATCTCTTTGTCAAAATAGCAAAAGGAAAGTCTGTTCAAAGGGCTATTAGGTGGCTACTCTAAGGAACGAGTTTTTTAGTCGTGGCCCAGGCTCCACAGCGAATTGCCCTTTCTTCTTTGCGGTTACCGCAGCACTTCCGCCCATATGTCGACATATTTGTACAATTTTATAAAGGCTACCCGTGCGAAGCCGGGGCGTGCTGCTAGTATTTTATAAAATACAATTTGAAATGGTTACTAACAAAATTATTCAGTCTTAAAATTGATAGTAGTTAGTAAGCACCTATTTATTTATAAATAATACCAGGGAATAAAATACAATTTTGACAAAATTTATGAACTTTATTATTAAGTCATTTCCTTATAGCTAAACTCTTCGTAAAACTTATAATGGAATACAACAGCTTTAACATAAAGCTTTTTAGTCAAAGAGACCTGAAACAAAGAAAAGTATTGTTTTAGAAATTATTATAGAAATAAAAGAAATGTTAGTACATAAATAAGTAAATCTTTCTCAGTGATAATATGCTTTCAACATTATGTTTTCTGCAGCTAATACATGCAAGCATCATTGAAAGATTGTGACAACCTCAAATTGAATGAAATTGACATCATTACATTTAGAATTTTCTCGAATGTAAGGTTATTGAGGGGCAAACGGACACACAATACCAACACTTCATAAATAGTATATTAATACTTTTAACAAGTCCACAGTAATACCCTGATACAGAACAAGCATTCTTTGTTTAAAGTGGTGATCAAACCCCCAGCAGCATGGCAGGTAGAGTCAAGTGAGTAAACTGCACTTAGATCATAGAAAATTTGCTAAGTATTAATTTGTTTCTTACCGAAGCCCATGTCGTCGTCAGATTCTTCGGGCTCCTCTTCCTTCTTCTTCTCTTCCTTGGCCTCGGCCGCAGGAGCAGCGGCGGCGGCTGCCGGGGCGGCGCCTCCAGCCGGCGCGGCTCCTACGCCAGATCCGATGTTGGTGATGAGCTCACGCACGTTAACTCCTTCAAGCGCCTTCGCGAACAGACCTGGCCAGTACGGCTCAACGTCCACGTTAGCCGCCTTCAGGATCGTAGAGATCTTCTCACCCTACAAACAACGACGTAAACATTAGTTCGCGCCACAACATTTTTCATAAAATACTGAATGGAAATGATAGAAAATGTATCAGGGGAGAGCACAATACAAGATTTATGATAGTTTATTGTATCATTTGCTTGATGAACACGGATTAATCAGAGCAAGACAAGAAGTTTTATAACCTACAATGTGTGATCACAAAATATGTTTAGAACTTACGGTAACGGCGACATCATCATCAACGAGGATGAGAGCGGAGTAAACACAAGCTAATTCAGCTTTGGACACCATTTTTAATAATTTCGTGCAAGTCGCCGAAAGGCCTTAGCTCGGAGAGAACAAGCACGATTGACTTCTCAAAGAGAAAGAAATATAAAATTATTTCAAGAGGTTATTTGTCATGTCATCTAAATGTCATAGCGGAGCGGATGATTTTGACGGTGACATATAGAAAAATATTTGACAATGTTGCCATATCACATTCCTAAAAAGACACACTGCTACGCGCCGAGTCTAACAATCAATATAGGATTAAATTGAATTAAATTGATGAGAGTGGATGATATTCATGCTATGCTCTATGCATGCATATGCTACAATGTTTTAGTGACAATTATATTTTGCAACAAACAGATGGCTCACTAAATACTGTATCCACTTCCTGCACATGCAAGCCATTGCTTATGTTTGAAATGTAACTATGGTAATTAAAAGCTTTGGTATGTATAACTGTGATATACTTTATTTATGTCATTAGGAAATCAATATGAATAAAAACTAAATAATAATTAATATACATTGAATACTTATTAATAAAAGATTATTTATATTTTACAAACAGTTCACAACTTATTATCAGAGACATGCATCATTTACTATGTTTTTTTGGTAATCTGGTAGGTACGTGGCTAGGATTTTGAAACGTAAGCTTTCCTTTATTTTGATGAACCAATATCCGTCAACTACGAGGTAGGCATTTACCATGTAAGTACATAAAACTTAATCCATGTTTCTTTCCTACAAGTCCCATGAAAACAAATGGTGTTTAACTAGCATGTCTCGAACCCCTTCTTTTAATGGTTGATTTTGAGTGTCTTTTTTCACAGGAAGTTCCCACTCTGGATTTAAATTGAATCCAAACTGAGATAGGATTCTTAATTCACATTTGATTTGCACCCATCCAGGAGAATTTATAAATGACCATGGATGGTACCATTTTTGAACCACGTCAACGCAAGAGCAGAGTACTTCTAACCATAAATGTAATGTTTCTTCATTTAATCCCATGCAAATCAAAGTGCGTAACTTGACATCCATTTGTGCGTGCGCATTGTCGTGCGATAAATTAATTGCCTGAACACATCTGTAGAGTAACTCTTCAGGAGTTAAAACCTTTCCATCTTCATCCAACCGATATGTTTTGCATAACACCAAGCGGCTATATACAGAATTAAAATCTTTTTCTACTTCTCTTGATGACGCTTCTTCTATAAACAACCAGGGATGACAAGGACCATCAAGGAAACTCGGTCGTTTTATACCATGTAACAGGACTCTTTTGAAAGCTGGCGCCAAAACACCTCGAACTAAATGAGCTATCTTTTCTGTGATCGAGTCATCTCCTGCTCTACTGTATTTAACTCCTTTTTCGTCAAGTAATTTAACAAACCGAGCTGGAAACCATCCTCTGAGCCCATTTAGCTCGCCTATCCAACAATGTTCGTCTCTTGAGCTTAATACGTCTATAACATCGTTTTTCCTAAAACCAAGTTCATCACCATCTCTTCTTTCAAAGTCTAACAAAGCTTTTGCTCGTCTTTTCTTGCTTTTTGACACATTAACATACCGTTGCCGATCTGCAGCATGACTCTGCATGGTGTAATCAGCAGTAAGCTGAACTTCCGAAGCTAATTGGGGCTCTAAGGCAAGAAAATGGCGAGCAACTTGTAGGATTGCTTCTCGAAGATCTACAAGTATCTCTGTTTGCTTCACGTTTTTTGATATTGCATCATCGCTGTTACTTTCTTCGCCAAAAAGAATAGTTTGTATTACTGATTTGTTTTTTTTTATTTGTCTTCTTTGTAATTGTTGTTTTGGTAAGTTTGATACTGCACCCGGGTTACCGACTAATGCACCTTGATCTGTCATAAGATATGCTAGATGCCGGCGCCTGTGAGTTTCTATCAAAGTTGGGCTCAACGTATCACCACACACCTCGTCAATCGTTTTTATAAGCAGATTGACGTCATCTATTTCACCTGGTATATCAGAAAGTGCATTGAAAATCTGAGCTGAATTGGAAATTTCAGTAAATCGATTTTCTTTAATTTTCAACATAGCTAAAGTAACTTTAAATAATACAAGAGATCCATCTAAAAAGAATAGATCCCATACTCTTAGTAAAATTTTCATGTGAACCACATTTGCGTACAAAGTCAAAAACCAATGCATAGTTATAAGAGATAGTTCTATATCGTGGGCATTTAACACTTGATCGATTCCTGGAAGATATGTTGAAATAAGACTCCTCAATACTTTTTGGTCTGCTTGTATGCCAATCAGTGTTGAAGAATAGTAAGATGCTGGCAAGAGATCTTCAACTGTTGTGCACATAATCCAAAATGCATCTTCTTCTTCCATTAAAAGAAGTAATGATGCAGCTATCATTCCTGTTCCTTGACAATAGCCAATATCAGGATAAAGCCAAGCTAAGGCTCGTAAGATTCTGCGCAATCTGGGTACACCAGTACTTGTAGGGTGTGAAAAACACACATTATTTGGCAATATTTGCACTAGATCTTTTTCAATTTGCTTACTCGTTACTAAACCATCGTCACTGGATGCCCTAACAATATCATGATACGTTATTTCTGTTGCAATCCTTTTTTTGTTGGCACCGCAAAGATGCATCCACACTTGAGGGCGAAGTGAATGAGGTACACCATCTTTAACCATATTTTGTAATTGATCTGTCTTTTCTAGTTTACCGTCACCGCCAGAGAAATTTATTTCCTTACTGTAAAATTCCCATTGAAGGCAGTGTTGATCATCATCAGTAATCACATTTGAAAGTTGTGATTTATTTGATATTTGTTCTGGATCTTCTTCTTCTTCTACACAAAAACCAAATTCGTCAAACCTATAGTCCGGAAGACCACCACCGTGACCTTCAGATTCTGGCTGAGCTAATTTAGCCATTATATCTTGTGGTACCATACTTGGCGTGAGTGCAGAAAAGGGTCCACCTGGTGCCGGAAGTAACTCATCAGCGATGTTAAGTCCTCGTATTGCATCTATAACATCTTCTGGGTCTTCGTCAGCTAATGAAGTACATATTTTTCTTTCATGATCTTCACGTCCCACATATCCATCATGATCTCGTGAGGTAAACAAGGACTTTGCCAAATCCATGCTTTTCTAATAAATGTGAGTGTATTTTCTCGTTCAGAATAACTATTATCACCAGATTTCACTTATCGATTTTCACATTTTTTGTACCTTTTCGCGCAATCCAATCACAAGTCACAACTAAAATCAATATGCAAGAAAACGTCAACACACAGATTATGTGTAGGTTGGTCAACAAAATGGGTGGTATAAGTTGCCCCTATGAAAAATAATTAGTGTTGCCTCCTTCATTGATGCTCGATTTCACTAACGTACTCAATTACAACACTAGTGTGTCCACCACACCCCATGAAGTAATAATAATAAATCGGTGCGGTCTAGGTACTCTTGATTTATATTGCCTGGAATTCAAAAAACGCAGACTCCGTGTTTCCCGGGGAAGCTACTTCACTACGGCTACTTTTTGGCCAGCACGTTTAACAATGGCAATTAAATTTCTACCTGTATGTCAGTGTCATCATTTTATGTCAGTTGGGGGTGTGTTCGAGTGAACGAATGTTAATTATGATGTGAACTTCGTTATTGCGTCATAATTTTAATAATCAAGTGCAACAATATTTACAAATGTACAACATTTGATTGAATTAAAATTATTTTTAAACAACAGCAAACTTTATTGTAAATTGCTTCCACCAATCTTAATCTCAGTAAAAGTTCAACGATTATAATCTAAAAAAGGTACATTGGTAGATCGTGGGCACAGGGCAGCCCTGTGCGTACACTACGGCTACTAGATACGTACTATTCTAAAAACACGGTGAGTTTATTCTTCTACTCTCCTTTTTTTTATCCGTAGCACTAAATAAATGTACCTATGAAAAGTGTATCGCAGAAGATTTGAAGATAAGGCCTTGATTCTGCCTAGTAAATAGGTTTTATTGTGGTGCAATAAGTGGACTTGCAAACATTTTAGCACATACTCCAAGATTTTTTGATAGTGTAGCCAAACTTTGGCAATCTAGTAGTAATAACAAGTGTACATAATATTGAAATAAAATTTATGAATGTTTTTGTAGAAAATGAAAGTGTAGTTGATCTCTAGGATGCCTCTAAAAGAATGTTGCATCCTAAACTGTATGTCCAGTTCCACCAGACATGAAGATAAAGGTGTTACATACCACAGATTCCCTAAAGATCCTAGTTTACACTTAAAATGGACAACAGTGACAAATGCACCTAGCAAGTTGGTTCTTTTGTTTGTGTGCTCGAGGCATTTCCGTAAAGGAGATTTCTATAAGAACAAGGACGCTAAATATGTTTTAAAGTCAGGTATTCAGGCGATACTGCTCCTTGGATGTGGTCTATTTCTATTTCATAGTATTTTCTATTGTGCCTTTCCTTCGTTGTAGTCTTGGAATATTGTATGCTTGTTGGCTGTTTCATCACTTTTTTACTCTGTAGTTTTAAAATACATTTAGATATACTTAATGCACCATTAAAATTATTTAGCTTCTCACTTACAAAAAGCAAATATGAAATTATCAAAAAATAAACTTATTGATAAATTCATAGTAAAGGAGAATGGGCGATTCTCTATGGAGCGTGGGCCACGACTAAAAAACTCGTCCCTCAGGGCTGCCACATAATATGTTTGAAAGGGCTTTTAAAGGCCTACCTTTTACTATTTTTATTTTAAAAATCCATCCCATGGAAATCGGTATATTTTGAAAAACAGTTTTTTATTTTAACGTCGTATTACTCCGAATTCAGAAGGCCCACAAGAATGCCTGCAGTTTCGTCGAAAAGGGCTTTAAACGGGCTTTATTTGTTTTTCAGATTGTTTGAAAATCCAACTAGTGGGAATCGAGATATTTCCGAAAAACTGTATTTATTTTTTGCAATACTACAGTTTTTCAGGAATAACTCAATTTCCACAGGTTGGATTTTTAAACAATCTGAGAAATAATTAAAGCCCTTTTAATGTTCTTTTAAACGCCATCACAGTTATTATTGTGGGCCTTCAGAATTCTAAGTTATATGATGTTAAATGAAAAACAATTTCATCGAAATATCTCGATTTCCATGGGACGGATTTTTTCCGTAATTATAGTAAAATATTGACCTATAAAAGCCCTTTTAAACGTACTATGTGGCAACGTTGAGGGACTATTTTTTTAGTCGTGGCCCAAAGTGCCCATTCTCCTTTGTATTATAAGTGTTAAAATGCATGTACTTAGTTCATTAGAACCACAACAATACATTGTGTTTTTAACATTTTTAGTTTAAGTAGACAATATACCTAGCGTAAAAGTTGGTAAAATTACGTAATATGTAATTTAAAAAAAAAATCATTACAAATTGACCTACCAGGAATTTCTTTTATAATTTTTTATTTGTATTCTTTCTTTTAATTTTAGCATGTTTTACATAAAACAGAAAACTATATTATTTCTGATGAAATATATATTTTCAGAGGCGGTACCTTCAATATTTCCATGGAAGCTTGAAGCTATAAATATGGAGGCTATGCAAGCAGAAAATGAAACAGATGCGGTGGATGAACCACTTCTACTCGAGAAATCAGGATTACCCAATGAGGAAGATGATGCTAATACCTCAGGCAACAGTAAAGGTTCCGAAGAGAACCTAGACAACATAAAAAAGTTCATCGAAGCTCAAGAGAAAACAATACAGGATAACATAGATAAAAATGTTCATAACCCAACAATACATTCTATTGAAAGTCCTGTTGAACCAGTTCACACTAATGCAGATATTTGTGATTTGAAAACGGACCTTGAGGATGTCGTAGAAACAGCTGGTGATGAACAGCTTCTAAGTATTGATGAGGAGACCATGGCGGTGGCGTCAAGTGTTATGGAAATGATTTTAAGTGAGACTGAAGCAAATGTGCTCAAAAGTAACACTATGAGCACAATACCAAAACAACTTATTAATACTGGTAAATAAATCTGCCTTTTTTTATATAAATAGTTATATAATACTACAATAATAGTGTCTCAAAAACTGCAACATGCATACACAAAATACAATACTAGGTGTTAGACCCGTTTTCATATCCATTGCTAGTTTTGCCACAGTACCATTTGGTAGACTTTGCATTTATTGTATAATATGTGTTTTTTAAATAAATATATACGGTCTATCTTATAAAAAGTTAGTGCAGACTTGAAGTACTGATTACCATACGTAATGATGACTTAAAGTCAACGCTAACTTTATATAAGATAGGGGGATAAACTTTATATATTATTATGTACACATTTATTTAAAATCTTAGAAAAAAGATTTTTACAATATACATTATAAAAATACATATATTATTTATTATTATAGTATGTAACTTCGCAAAGATGTAGTTTTGTTTAAATTGTTACTAAGAAAAACATCTTTCCTCATCAGTTAAGTAAGGTACATTAAAATAAAAATAAATACAGTACATGTATTTATAGTTCTTGCATTGTTTAATTTTATTTTAAGAAATGGCAGCTTTTATATATCTCACTCTTTCTTGCAGGTAACAGTAGTATGCCACTCTCAGTAGGCTCCAAAGTAGAAGCTAAGGATTTCAGCGAAGAATGGTATGCGGCTGAAATACTTGAAGTAGACTTTGATGAAATGGAAGTGCTGGTACATTATGAGATCTCTTTGAAAAAGTAAGCAATTTTTTTTGTGAAAACATCATGTTGCTTTCAACAAACCTGCTTATAGTCTGAGGATTGATAGAAGATTAATAAAATATTTCATGAGATTTGTCTGCATACTTAGAGATAACACAAAAATATAATAATGTGTCTAAGTATGTGTACAAATGACTTGTTTTTTTTAATTGTTAAGTTAAAAAATTAAAAAAAAACATCAATGATATTAATAATGATACAAACATATCACCTTTAGAATTAGAATTCGATCCCGCAACCATTATCAAAAAACTAGTCTTAAACTGAAAATCTATAACTAAAAAAGTTACTTACTTCTCAATGGATCGCCATCTAAGATACAAAAAAAAAATGCTCTCACTATAATGCAAAAACTTCTACCGTATATAAATTAGCTCAGTTCCTCTAAATTTCCTGTAAATGCCTACCTATTTTTATTCTCGACTGTAGTGGTTTAGTTTCCCCTAATCGCGTTTATCGCACCCTTCTAGTTATGCTTCACTGCTCGCTCAGCTCCCTAGTAACGAATTATAGCCAAAAACAATCATTTTTCCCTGGAAAATTATTTACTTTACTATCCTCTTTGGCTGAATAAAACCTTACAGCAATAACTTTTTCGTAATTTAAAAATGTTCTATTGACGCTATCTGTCAAAATGACAGAGTTCTCAATTCAAATTGGCGGTCGAATTTGGATTTCGTGACCGCGTAGTTTTAGAATTCGATCATTTATTTCTTCACGATGTCTTATTCATATGAAACTCGTTTCAAATCTCGTCGTCGAGGAATTCTAGAACAAAGGTAACTACACAAACCAGCTTTACTTATTGATAATTACAAATTTCTAACAAAATTTTCAAAGAAAATTACGAATTTTCTTTGTTAGGTGGGTACATTATTTACAGTATAAGTTGATTTGTGTCTCCTAAAATATTTCTATATTTTTCTATATTTCGTAATTGATGGAAAAAAGCGGAGAATAGGGATTAATGGAAGAACTTGTGGGACACCATTGTCCAGCTTTGGAAAAAGATAGGTTAGAGTTACAAAAAAAATAATTGATCTAATCTCTATCTATAAAACATCAAACTTAATTAATACAGTAAACATACTAATAACATGAATACAGTAGAACTGTTTGATAGATTTCCATTATTTCATTATTAATGATCATCAATGTTTCTGTTTCAGACCCGATGAATGGATTAGTGTTAGCAGTCCAAGACTTCGTCCGTTCACAGGAACTAAGCCTCCAAAGCCTGAGGAAAAACCAACAGAGTTGATAAAGCTCCTGAATTCTAAAGAAATAAAAGAAGAACCCAAAGATATTAAGATAGAGGATAAAAGTAAATTATTTGTGGTCGGAGAGAGGTGTCTGGCTCGGTGGAGAGATAATAGAAGATTTGTTGCTACCATCGATAAAGATTTGAATGATGGTGAGTTTCAAACGCATATAGTCACAGACATATCACACACTCGGAACCAAACTAAGCAGAGCTTGTACAATAGGAACTTTAACTGATAGAATAATACTATTTTAAATATTTGTAAATTACCTTATTGACTATAAGCCTAGTATTACATTTGCCTAGGCTTGGACTATAGTGTGATTTGTGAAATGTTCATGAATATTTATTTCTTTTATTTATTTATTGTCAGTAAAAATACATTCTGTAAACCCACACTAAATCAAAAATGTATTCTAGGTAACTTTCAAGTGATTTTCGACGATGGTTATCGCTGGTCCTGTCCGATATCTCGTCTGAGCAAGCTTAAGGATACCCGAGATGTTCTCACTATAGACACAACTTTACCATCAACCAGTGCGGCCCCCTCGCCTATCCATCAAGAAGGCCCTAGCTCCGGATGCCCTTCACCAATCCCCACTTACCACACCCATCTTTTCGACCCTACTAGAGACTATTTAGGGTCTAAAAGCGAACGCCGCGAGAAGAAACGCAAGCTCAATATAAAGGAGATTTTCAACATCGGACAGAAGAAGCAGAAAGTTAAAGTTGAGAAGGACAAAATGCCTAAGGAAAAGAAAGTTGTTAAGAAAGTAGTACAGCCAAAAGCAAAAGCTGTTGAAGTTAAAACTGAAAAGTTTGAAGTTCCAGGTGAGTTATTTGTTTTTTTATAAATATAATGTATTTAATGTGACTCTTAACCGTTACAGATAATTTAAATAAGTGCTCAATCGTTATCTGTATGAATGTCTTATATAAATACAGTATATTTTCATACAAGTGTCAAGAAATTTATGTATCTTGAATTTCACAGATGCAGTGGCGTCAATAATTGGTTCCGTTAATATGAATAATACAAACACTGAAATAAAAAAAGAGGTAGATGATCACACAAATTCAATGGAGATCGAGGATTTTGAAAGCACTCTGCCTGAAGAATCAACTGATTCAAAATCTGATTTAGATGCTGTAAGTAAAATCACAAAGCTCTGTTACCTGCTTAGGTATTCTATAGTAACATAAATGTATGAAACCTGGTTGTTTGTTTGATGTTTTGTTTAGCTAAAAAGCTTTAAAAGCTGAGTAGTTTTACAGTATCGAGTTAAAGTAATTGCGATTAGTATTAGTACATTTTTGTTGAGTTTATTTACTGATTGCAAGTAGGTACAATTTTGCTGATTGATATTTGTATGTATTTTCTTAGATGAGGACATAAACATTCCCGTTTCTGGGAAATCGAAATTCTATCCTTGTTTTATCTCCTTGTAGTTAACATGATTAGTTATTAAACTTGATAAAATTATTAATAATCTAGGTTGATGAAGAAGATAAACTGGAAAGGTTTGACAAACCAGATCAATTAATGCATGAACTAGTAATGGACAAAATGAAAGAAGTAATAAGTAAATTAGAAGGTAATTTGAAACAAGAAATAGACAAGATCAATTCGCCAAACGCGATTCGCGTTGATTCACCCCAACTGGATATAAAACCGGATATTAAACCACCAGAACCGGTTGCAGACACACTAGAGATAATAACTGATAACGTTGCAACGCAACCAGTATCATCAGAACTAGTTGTTAAGTCACCAAAGTCTGAAAATCAAACAATACCCGATCTCGAACCCATCGAGGTAGATATTGATACGTCAGCTACAGATATTGAAGGTTTAGTGGATCTGCCCTCACCAAGTTTAATCGACGATAAACTTGACATCGTACGAATAATGCCGGATGATGACTCAACGAAATCTGATATAGAAATGGGCAACGAATCACCCAGACTGGATATAGATTCGCAACCTATACTCGTTGATATAGACGCTCCGTTAGATGACGATCCACCGGAACCCACGAGCCAACAAGACACGTCCGTAACAAATACACCTAAAAAGCTACGGATTAAAGATATCGATAGGCCAAAGAAGAAGATGAAAAAAGAGCAAAAGAAGAGACTTTTCCATAAAAAATGGGCGGAAGTCGATCAAGTCAAGAACGAACTCGCTGAGATGAAACAGAGGATGAAAGCTATGATGCTAGAAATTGAAAGGGAAAAGCAGGTATGTCTAGTTTGGTAGACGATGTAGCATGTAATATTTGGGTAGAGATAAAATAAGGTAAGAAACGTTTCATGTTTACAATAACATACTTATAAAGCTTTAGTTAATGTAACGACTGTAAAGACACTGGGTATGTATACTATAGCCAGTTTCATCAGAAAAGAAGATCCTAATCACCCTTCTAAACTTTGTGCTGTGATTGATTGTACTGAAGTCTGCTCGGCTCCATACCATTTCAGTGCAATCGATTGGAGCATAGGTAATTGAGGCTTTAGATTTATTAGCCTTTCAGATTGCTGGTTTGTATATTATTTTGGCAAACTTTGGCTAACGGTCTATCTTATTAAAAGTTAGCGCAGACTTGAAGTATTGATTACCATACGTAATGATGACATAAAGTCAACGCTAAATGTTTATAAGATAGGGGGTAAATGTTTTCTATTCGTGACAAGTTCAAAACTATCGCTTTTTTAATTAGTTGCATGACGGGATAAAAAACAATATATCACTGATCAATCATAGTCCAATTACCAATTTGTGTTCTCAAACTTCTTATTTAAACATAATGAAGATAACATACCTACAGTGTGCTATAACAGACTAGTAAAATATAGCATGCTCAGAAATGTTGTCAATGCTAATCTAAACTAATATTATAAAGAGGAAAGATTTGATTGTTTCTTTGTTTGCATGGAATAGGCTCCGAAACTACTGGACCGATTTCAAAAATTATTTCACTGTTGTGAAGCTACATTATCTGTGCTGAACATAGGCTATATTATAATGATATTTTTATATAGGCTACCCGTGCGAAGCCGGGGCGTACTACTAGTGTAATATAAAGTTTGGTGAATTTATAGGCTACAGAAGGAGTACCGTTGCCTGAAAGTTGTCTGCTGCCGAGCGAATGGGCGTGTCGATGGGTGAACGGCCAGCCCGTCGGGAAAGTCAGCGAGATCGAAGCCGACGCCAAACCCGATGCTAATGGGAAGCCGCCGTTACCGCGCCGCAGTGTCGAGGTACCTTAACAAACTAATAGATCTTCTTCTTATCGTGTCGATGCTACAACTGTATTTTGTTGTAGCATCGTGTTGGAAAGATTAGCCAGACTAGATACTGCTTTACCGTGCCTAGCTGTTACCGGTGTGCGCCACGAGGAGGCTATAAACTATAGATTAATTATGTATATCAGTTTGTTTTTTCGGACTGGATATTATTTTGATACCATGCAATATTTAAATTGTATGGTTAGCAACAGCGTTATTTAATGTAATATATAATAGTTTTTTTTTATTATATATAAATAATCTTAAAATTACAATAAAATTATGTCTAATATAAAATTAGTAGCTATAGCGTTAATTTTTAAATCGATTAATCCCTTGGACTCGCCTCTGCGTTAAAATGCTTTGACCCTCATTTTTCAGATAATCAAAACTTCACAAATACTTTTATGAACAACTCTAATATTGCTTTTACAACTCCTAACTCCACACTATACAAAGGCTAATTGTGCAATAAAGACATTTCCAAATCGAATCAAATCCTTTTCAATAGCATCAAAAGTGCAATGTTAAAAAATGTGTGTTGAATTGTCAGGTGGTAGACAAACGACTGCCGCCGGGGTGGACCAAGCACATGGTGCGGCGGAGCGTCGGCCACTCCGCGGGGAAATGGGACGTGGTTCTCATCAGGTAAAGACAAAAGAGTTTTTTATTAATTCTATCCACGCTTTTGGCCGTAGAGAAAGATAATAAATAATGCTGGACAATCCACACAACATCATCTAGCCCCAAGCTAAGCAGAGCTTGTGTTATGGGTACTAGAAGACTGATATACTTAATACAATACATTACATAGATAGATATTTGTTATTACACATAAAATACCCAGAACACCCGGAACAAATATTTGCAGATCGTACAAACATTTATCCCAAGGCGGGAATCGAACCCGCAATCTCCGCGTCGCAGGCGAACCTTCGCCCGCCGCATCGGTCGTCAAATCGGTAGTGGTGATTTAGAAAACTTTTTGGGTATTTGAGGCTCTGAGATTATCGTATTACCATTACATTGGTTGTTATCTACAGTTAATTATTGTCATTAGATGTGTGTGATGTTAAGCGAACCAGCCAGACTTAGTTTTAACTTAAACGGGGATATTTGCGGCTATTGTGGGTTTTAGATGTTTTTCTGATACCCATCTTTTGGTACTCAAAAACCTTCAGATGTCAGAAGAGAGTAGTCACTATTATTTTTGCATGCTAAAACAAACATTTACATGAGATTAATAACAATTTTGATAAATTTCAGTCCTGGAAATCGTCGCTTCCACACGAAACTGGACATGCGGAACTTTCTGGAAACAGCAGACGAGGTTGTGAAGGATTACGAATATGCCCTCATGGACTTTGGCGTACATTTGAAGCTGTCTCGCAAGTTAGGCTGGATCTCTTGCACTCCCGACGGCGTCGCCGAAGCCCCGGCCACTATTCTACCAGCTGACAGCAACACCTCTTTATCCCCGCTTGTCAAACGGAAGAGTTTGAGCCTTAAGAGAAGACCGATGCCGATGAAGTTGAAGGATAAAGTTAAGAAGCGGCCGATAAAGATTAAGTTGCAGCGGAGAATGCACACCGTAAGTTTATCTACATAGCATTTTTTTTTTTTTTTTTTCTATTCTATTCTATTTTTAATATTTCTGTACGACAAAATGAAAGGAAAATTCATCATTCCCCTGCCCTTATCCCACGCTAAGTGGGGTCGGCACAACATGTTCTCTTTCTCCACTCATTCGTATCATTCGTCAGTAAAATGAAAGGAAAATTATGATTCTTAAAAATATATTTTCAGTATAATTCGCAACTCGTCGAAGGAGAGGGAGAAATGGCATCAATGTCGACTGCAAACGTACCGCAACAACCTATATTGCCTGCTCTCGAAGAAGGATATGGTGAGTTTCAATTCGACAATAATACCGACATAAATCTTCTTCTTCCTGCCCTTATCCTACTAGGTGGGGTCGGCACAAAATATATAGTATATATTATTATATAATAAAATACAATAAAAATAAAAAAAGCTTTATTTCCTAAACCTAACATAAATTTCTAATACATATATTTAAAAAAAAAAAAAAGTTATATTTAAAGTTTTGGTTGGGCCGCCTTAGCGGTAAAAGCCTCCTCCAAAGTTCTCCATGCGTCTCTGTTCCTTGCCTTTCTTGGCCATATTTTTCCAGCTACGTCAGTTATGTCGTCGTTCCACCTTTTATATAATAAAATATACAATAATAATACCGACACAAATGACGGTACATATATAATTAAAATGTTTGTAAACTGTAGTATGCTAATATAGCATTGTATGTTTCAGTGTGGGTCGGTTCGTTAAAGGTCCAAGTAATTGAGAACCTTCTTCGCTGTCCAGCCGAAGGTTGCTTCAAAAACTTCCGAAACAACACTCTCCTACAAATGCACATCAAACACTACCACAGGGAACTTCGTAAGATGATGGGAGCTACCCCCAAAGTACTGGACTTAGCGGCTGCACGATCAAAGCCGACATTAGCCGAACTCAACCGAATGGATAGAGGACTTAAGGTCAAAGTACACAAGCCGCAAAAGCGAGAGGAAACTAAATTCTTGTACCCACAAGATCATAATGTGGTCGTGAACGTCTCGCAGACTACTCCGACCAAGGACGAAGCTCCCAAAATTCCTCGCAGTCAAGATTCTCCGAAACTTCGTAATATGCTCATCAACAAACCCGTTAAACGCCCTCGAGTTTTGCTTCCAATGAAGAGGAATGACCCAGAACAACCTCCCCCAGAATTTGCGTCGGATGGCGATTTTGAAGATGACTCAGCCGCTTCTACATCCAATATTCTGGACTTCGAAACCGCTATCTCCACTCACACTGTAACTAAACCGCTGGAT
This sequence comes from Ecliptopera silaceata, assembly GCA_932527185.1. Classification (NCBI taxonomy): domain Eukaryota; kingdom Metazoa; phylum Arthropoda; class Insecta; order Lepidoptera; family Geometridae; genus Ecliptopera; species Ecliptopera silaceata. The sequence continues at coordinate 3,166,547 of OW052193.1, read as the reverse complement.
AAGAAAAAGAAGGTCGAGAAGAAACAGAAGTCCTTTGCGTCCATCGCGAAGAACGTGAGTGAGGACGAGGAGTGGTTCGCTATGAACTCTGACGAGTTGGACACGAGGTCTAGTTTCCCGCGCTCCGGGACGCCGGACGACTCTAAGGTCATTGACCCTAAGACGGGCACGTTGCTGTCTTCGGATACAATTGACGATCAGCTCGATCCGCCGTCGTATACTTTTACGGATAGTAAGTGTTTCACGAGTTTCTTCGAAAATAGATTAGTTATCATTCAGCTCAGTTGATAGTAGCTCTGCCTTCTATGCTGTGGGTCGTGGCCCGTGGGTTCGATTCCCACCCAAAGCAAATGTTTGTGTAATGAACATAAATATTTGTTCTATGTCTGGGTGTCACTATGTATTCTATGTATGTATTTACAAAAAAAAAATATATTAGTATTCTATCAGAAATTTTTGCTTAGTTTGGGACTTGTCCGAAGATATTTATTTATAGTTAACGTAGTGACGTTAACTATACTTGACATTACTTTTAATTACATATCAATGTTTAAGTTTTGTTCGTTACACTTTTTAGTAACTTTGAATATTGAGTTAAACTGTACTTTAATGTTGTAGCTGGAGAGCGTATAAAGATAGTGCACATGAAACGCGAAGAGATCATCAACTGCCACTGCGGCTTCCGCGAAGAAGACGGCTTGATGGTGCAATGCGAGCTCTGCCTGTGTTGGCAACATGCGCTCTGCCATAACATACGCAAGGAATCAGAGGTAACACATACATCGCTTTATAACGCTTCTATGCCAATACATATAACATCCTGTTTATGCAATTTAAACTTTAGAAAAAACTGTTTTTTGTTTTTTAAATATGTAATGTATGGATATGGATACATATTTAAAAAACAAAGATACGCAATCTAGTTTCCATAGCACAACCTTTGCTTAATTTGAAACTAGAGCGGCATGTGTGAAATATTCGGTGAAAATTTGTTTATTTCATTTTGTGCGTCCATAGTTGATTATATGTAATTCCTTACATGAGATTATACGTCAATTCGTAATAAATATATGTATAAACCGGATAAGTGCGAGAGAAATACGTGTGGACCAGACAGACAACAAAATCTTAGTAATAGTGTCAAGGGCGGATCCAGCTTTGGCGCCAGTCCCCCTGGTCATATAGTCGCGGTCAAGTCAAGAACATATAATTTAATTTTGATAATGTAATTTCCAAACGTTTGCCATTATACAAAGTAGTAATATGTAGTTACATTAATTCTGTATGGTTACAAAATCAAAATATAAGTAAATAAAATAATTATGTTCAATTAGTGGTTCAACTAAGCCCTGGAACCAGAATTTTATTGGTCATGGGGTCTGGATACGCTGTTGAATAGTACCTTGTTTTAGAGTAATTCAGAATTACGCATACCGTTTTACACCTCAGAATACGGGCTTAGTTCCATTAGTAAAGTGAATCCGTTGCAGGTGCCGGAGAAGTACACGTGCAGTATCTGCGTGAACCCGCGGCGCGGGCGGCGCTCGCAGCGCTTCGTGCACGACCAGGACCGCCTGTACGAGGGGCTGGTGGCGGGCGCGCGCGCCGAGCCCGCGCTGCGCCGCGCGCACGATCTCTCCGGCAACCTGCTGCGCCTGCAGGACGCGCTGCACGCGCTGCGCATCAAACAATACGTCGCCAAGTATGTACACTTACACTATAATAATAATGCTGGACAATCCACACATCATCTAGCCCCAAGCTAAGCAGAGCTTGTGTTATGGGTACTAAAAGACTGACATACATAATACAATATATTACATAGATAGATATTTTTTATTATACATATAAAATACCCAGAACATCCGGAATAAATATGGCGGGAATCGAACCCGGCGGGCGAAGGTCCGCCTGCGACACGGAAGGTTGCCTTCCGTGTCGCAGGCGGACCTTCGCCCGCCGCGCCACATCGGTCGAAAAGACATAGGCATGCGACAAAAAATAAAACTTAGTGGCCCCAAAATTTCTTCTTTGGCGATTCCATTTGTACAGCTCTGATAGTGTATACTCCAAATTGTATAAATAAATATTTATTTATTTACAATTTTGTTAAGCACACCAAGAAAGAAGAAAAATCATAATTTATGTATTTAAAACTGAATAAGTAATTCTAACTTTTTTACGGTCTGAGAGTTATTTATATTTGTAAAACACGTTACGTCTCGCTATTATAGGTCATCATGACAGTTATATTTAGACTGAAATTAATTTATATCTTACAGCAAAAAAGACCACCCAAAGCTCTACCTCTGGGCCAAAGATTGGGAACAGACTGAGATTCCATACAAGCTAAACTCTGACTACTCAGATCTCAGTATCATGATCAACGGCATGGATAAAGAAAACCTGCCGATGAAGCCAGACGATCCACACCTTCTGGAAATGAGGACCGGATCAGAAGATGACCAAGATAGTGACCGGTAAGAAATTCATTTCTCATAAAAACTGTGTTCTATGGATGGGACTTGGGATTTGTAAAAATATCGGTACCAGTACCGAATCAGGTCTGAATCACAATTTTGAAGCGATAAATCAAGTGTAATTACAATTTCTGTGTATGATCAACTCAAAATGTTAACCACAACCATATTCCAGGTTCTGATTATGTAGTACATGTTTTTATTAATCTCAACAGCGTTTTTTCGGTTGTAATGAATAGTTAATGAATAATAAATATGTATATGAATATAATCAAGATAAGCTCTTTTTGTATGTTTTCAATCTGTAAAACAACATATTATTATAACATTATTTCAGCTACTCTCAACGCGACGCTCAGATGGGCTCGCAAGCGTTACTGAGCGGTCTTCTGTCTAGTCCAAGCGCGGCTTCGCTTGAACTTCCTATCAGCACTTCGGAACTGGAACGACTCGCCAAGACTGTACAAGGTATGATACAACAATTTGATTCTTGCAAACAAATACGAAGCCGAAGACCGGGCTCAGTGGTGCGTCTTGGGAGAGACCTACGTCCAGCAGTGGACTAATATAGGTCGATGATGATGATGATGAAACAAATACGAATGACTGTGGCATGTATTAACCTATTAACGCTTAGAAATGAAGAATTCATAAAAAAGTAATTGGTTTTTAGGAAAGGAGAATGGGCGATTCTCTATGGAGCGTGGGCCACGACTAAAAAACACGTCCCTCAGGGTTGCCACATAATATGTTTAAAAGGGCTTTCAAAGGTCTACCTTTTACTATTTTTATTTTAAACATCCATCCCATGGAAATCGATATATTTTGAAAAACAGTTTTTTATTTTAACGTCGTATTACTCCGAATTCTGAAGGCCCACAAGAATGCCTGCAGTTTCGTCGAAAAGGGCTTTAAACGGACTTTATTTGTTTTTCAGATTGTTTGAAAATCCAACCGGTGGGAATCGAGATATTTCCGAAAAACTGTATTTATTTTTTGCAATACTACAGTTTTTCAGGAATAACTCAATTTCCACAGGTTGGATTTTTTAACAATCTAAGAAATAATTAAAGCCCTTTTAATGTTCTTTTAAACGCCATCACAGTTATTCTTGTGGGCCCTGAGAATTCTAAGTTATATGATGTTAAATGAAAAACAATTTCATCGAAATATCTCGATTTCCATGGAACAAATTTTTTCCGTAATTATAGTAAAATATTGGCCTATAAAAGCCCTTTTAAACGTACTATGTGGCAACGTTGAGAGACAATTTTTTTAGTCGTGGCCCAAAGTGCCCATTCTCCTTTCGTTACAGAATGGTGGCCCAATGTCCCCAAATGTCAGTAGTTGAGGCGCTAAACAGTTTTCCAACCTATATGGAGACCCATCATAATCACGCTTGATATTTCTTAATAGTGTAGGAAGCCCAGTTTAGCTGGCAAATAGTGGATGAAATGAGATGAAGACGGAGCTCAGTGGCGTGTCTTGGCTGAGACCTTCGTCCAGCAGTGGACTGACATAAATTGATGATGATATTTTTTTAATCAATCGATTTATAAAGTCCCTCAATGAAATGTCCATAAAGAGACTACTTTATAGGTATTTTTTTTTTATGGAGGCACCAATTATTGGTTTTCAATGAATGTAAACTGAATAGCATTGTATACAGAAGCAGCAGCGGAATGGCAGGGCGAATCAAGCAGGGCACCGCAGCCCGAGGCGGCCATCGACAACGAGGTGTGCCGCGAGCGCCTGCTCAAACACATCCTGCGGTGCCAGGCGGTCATCGACTCGCGGCTCGACTCCATCGAGGCACAAGTCGCAGGTATTTAATACTAGTGGTTCTGTGAGAACAGCAGGCCTCGTGATTATAAGTTCTTAGTGCCTCTCTCAAATTTAATTAAAATCCGTCGATTAGTAACGCTACAGCAAATTTGCCCTCTTTCCTCTATCAAAAATAAGAGCGCTCGACAAAAAAATTCGTTGAAAAATGCGACTTGTAGGCGACATCAGACGGACAGAAGGACAAAAGCATTTTTGACTAATGTCGAAACTGAGTCGCTTCGCTCGCTCGGTCGAATACCTAACTTCCTTTGATTAGTCTACTACTACTCGAAAAATCGAATAAGTCTAATCAATGTATTTTTTTACAGAACTAGAATCTCAGGACCCGTCATTCGGCGAGCACTACGAGACAGCAGAATATTACCCGCATATAAAGCAAACGGTTCAGATGCTGCTGCGAGATCTCGATACGATGGAGGAGCTTGGTGTTATCACATAACCCGAGGCCCTTCACGCGAGTTCGCGTGAAGACTGTTCACAAGCTGCAGTGTCCAGTGAAGTGAGCCACGCTAGGGGGAAAGCTAGTGGAGTGAAACCAGTCAAAAAAGTGCGCGTTTTATTACCATGTGTGCGTGTACCCGCGCGGAAACGGAAACACAGTAATTGCAAGAAATTCAAAATCTAAACATATGTCTGACATTTAAATGTGAAGTTTTATCAAACATTATTTTAAATTAACCAATTTTGAAACTTGTAATTAGCCTAAAATGTATTTATTGTTAGAGCTAAAACTAAAAATTAAATTTTCTTGTATTTCATATTCAAAAGTAGTAGTATCTAAAAATATAAACCTTGATATTATATAGTTTTGAAAATTGTATGTAAAATCTGATAAAAATAAGTATTTAATGCTTGCATATTATTTCTTCTGGCTTGGCTCACTTGACTATAAAAAATATATGATAATGCTGTATATGTTATAGGTGAATATACTAGTGTAAATTGTATGTTCACCATAAGTTTAAATGTAAAATGTACACAATAAATGAAGTTGCATAAATATGTATTTTGTTTTTTTATTGTGTAAGGCAAGTTATTATTCTTGACTTGGTCACTTAAAACCATAACTTAACAGTAGGAATGTACAAAAAAAAGCAAGATTACAAATTAAAATGCTTTATTTATAAACCTTATATAACTTCATCAACCTTCGTAGAATTTAGGTAGCTGATCACCCAAGATCACAGACCTTTCAACACCCTTCTCGGTGATGACTCCTAGTCTCACCACACCCCCTGAAGAACCATCTCGGAGAATAGCCAGTGTAAGGGTGTTGGTCACAAACTTCATGGCTTGTTCCTTGGTCATGTTAGGCTTGAAGTTGGCATCTACATAACCATAGACATAAGATGATCCCGAGCCTCCAATGGATACAGCCTGGCGCTGCACCATGCCTCCGATTGGGACAGAATAGATTTGACCTGAAAAAGATAAATTTTTGCATATGATATTACAGTTACAGAATTTTCCAGAATGTTGAATATAGGAGAAGATTTAGAACAATTATTTATTTATTTATTTTAAAATTCACACAAAGCTTAGTGCTAGGAGGACTTAATGCTAAGAGCATTGTCTGCCAGTCTTCCTGGATGTGCAGAAAGATGATGAACAATTATTTTCTATAGTTATTTACTTTTATATGGTGATCAATATGCATAAACATTAACACTTACCTCCTTTCTTTTTGTCCCAGCCAGCAACTAAAATACCGGCAACCAATGAGTCACGGTAGTTGTAGCACAGTTCACGGAATATGGAGGCAGCCGTTTCTACCATTGGGGGCTCTCCAAGCTCCATCTTGTGGAAATCTAGAAATAAAGTCAACAAATAATATTATTGTTAGTGCTTGGATTGTTACAGATAACTCTCTTAATACAAAGTTCATAACTGACTGTTTAAAATTATAACCAACTTACTTAGATGGTAGGTCACAATATCAGCAATGGCTTGTGTGTCAGCAGCAGAGCCAGACCGACAGCAGTAGATATGGTCTGTAATTCTAGTCAGCTTGTCCGTGACTCGGTTCGCAATATAGGCCCCTGTGGTGGTGCGAGAGTCAGCCCCGATCACAACGCCGCCGTTGAATTCACAAGCCATGATCGAGGTTCCGGTGCTGTGAGGCGCATTCATCCAGTTCATGGACGGGTCCGCGTATGCGTTAACCACTGATGTCGCCATTTTACTGCAAAATTTGGATATAGTTAGGGGCTTGGTCTTTGGTAGGCGTTGGAAGAGGACCTTGTTGCTTGTTTGGAGATAATTACAAGAAACGACAGACGAGTAACTACAATGTGCTATATATTCGATCGTAATTAAATGAATACACATTATCTAAATAAACACCGACATCTACTTACAGGATCAATCAGAAAATAGAAATAATTGCAAAATAATTTTTGAAAGTCACGATACTCCGGCAAAGCGATACAAACTTTTTGATTTGTCATCTGTCAAATATAAACCAACACTAATGTTATGTCACTGTCAAACTTCACAATTAGTCAAAGACATTTTTTTTTTTTTTAATTTTATTAAATTAAACTTTAAAGTACAGATGAAATATTGTATGTTATATCGAGCTTTATTAGCCAAGTTTGAAAAATTATTTGGAATCTCCCAAATCAGTGACTGGATCTTTATTTGTTATGATGTGCATATGCAGTGCAATGTTAATCTGCGATTCAATTTGCAACAGTTTTTAACAATGTCATTATAAAATAACAAATATTTTTATAAACCAGGCGTTTTGAACAGCTTGTCCCAAGGCTTGTCTTGTTTATCTTACTTACCTACTTACTTACGAATCTACGTATATATAGGTTCTTGCTGTACCAAACCAAACCAACACTACCAACTCACTTAGTCATTTAATTTCGCACGCATTTTCTGTAGCTCGCTACAGAGGACGGGAGGACAAGGACATTGGTAAACAGTGTCCCTATCATAACAATAAAAATGCAACGTCATCGGTGCGTGGGTGTCCTCTAGGTGCTCATTAGCTTCCCTTGTCCCTTTAAAAACGCATTTTTAGGAAAAAAAAGATTAAATTCGCCACGCACCATTTTGTACGTCATTCCAAAAACGATGTTTATTTAAAAGTTCTAAAAGACCATCGCATTGAATGGTTACGATACGACGTTTATGATAAATTGCCTTTTTATTCGACGTTTCTATTGAATAGAATATCGAATTTATATTATTCATGAATATTGCGATTCGCCACCGTTGTTCAATGACTATGGCACACGTCTTAGAAAAATTATAAAAAGTTGCAAGGATTTCATTACGGAGCCTGTTTGCCGTCTATACAGTTTTGATACTTAACATTTATAGAATATTGTTTCGAATTTTTACACAGTTCTTTAAAGTTTTATCAGTTTTGGTCACTGAAAATTGGTGATATTCACGGCATTTAAAGTTTCGAATAGATGTCTAGATTCCTCCGAATCAAGAGATACTCCACTTAGTACCTACTACGAATGTCTACGAAAAACGAAGAGATTTCAGGCAAATAGATCATAGACTATAGAGAATAATAGGCTCTTTATGGTAATAGGATCAAAATGGATCAAAACCAGCTAGACTTTCGTACACACACCGTTGCTCAGCATCAATAACTAGGCGTATTATTGAACTCGCGACCCGAACCGACACAAAACACGAAAAGGCGACCCATGGATGATGGAAGTGGCTGTCAATCGTACTTGAATAATGACGCGTGCGGTGGCGACGTTTTGTTACCTATTTATTTATTTTGCAACCAAAATAATATACAGGATGAATTTACACATACCTACCTACCATACTTTTTATTTCGTATCTACTATCCACCGCCGAGCGCTGAGTGTATTGTAGTGATCCCACTTATTGCAATCGTGTAAGTACGCTAGTTCACTTAGTGCACAAATAAAGCGCTGTATAAATTGTATAGTAGTGTAATGCTCTCACTCAGATTATTATTTCTTTTGACAGCCTGAGTGCTCACACGCATATAATAATAAAAAAGTTAATATGAAAGTTCGATAAACCGAGTAGACATTCCGTCGTCTATTTTTATTTAGAAAACCAATAGCAATCACAATTCACAGGTAAGTACAACAAAATATGAACCTTGTAATTTAGCCACGAACGAACGTAAGTTGGTACACATAGTTCATGGCTAGATACATAATATACAGATGTGTATCTATTATAATCAAATCGATAGCACTCATAACACCTCTTACAAAATATCAATCACCCTGTATGCAGTCACCGACTCCCCCGCGGCCAACAATGGCCAGATGTTGGTTTTTTTCGGCCATTACAATGTTGTGTGGATGACGGGTGATGCCTGCTTCCGTTGGATGGACCCCTGACACGGCCTGAAAGGATCCGCTGAAGCATACTCGCTGAGGACCGTTTAATTGTCTTTTAACAACATGATGTTGGTAGATGAATTTAAAGTGGTACCTACCTACCGTATGTCGCTCTAAAGTACCTAACAATCACGTATGAAGCAAAGCAGTATTTCGAGGAGCGTAACCCGAAAATACAAAATTTGCATGAAAGTTTTTGAGAAGCGTTTCAAAAAAACTCAGACTAGGGGTCCAAGCTCAACCCTATGAAATATACTTTTCTAAAATTCGATTTACCTCAGTGTACCTAAAAGCAATACCTACTCACTGTCACAAATATTTATATATTTATTAAACTAATGGTCCAATAGTCTTGGATCTAAAAAGACATGCTATCACTTTGACACCTGTGATTTTTGGGCATTTTAATTTACCTACTTATAATTTATTTTGAGTATGTCAGTCTTCTAGTAGGTACCCATAACACATAACTCTAGTGGTCCTAAAACTTTACTTTAACTTTACAAGGTGGGTGATACAGGTTTGTTACTACAAACCTGTATAAAATACTACTGTAACTGTAAGTAAGTAAACTGTATATGTATAACATAATATACCTCTATATGTATACTCGTTTGTACTTATGTCCCTAGCCTAGCCACTATGAAAAGGATTTTGTACAGCTTCCATCAAAGAGTAGAGTTATTACATCAAAGCTTTATCAAATACGTTATTTGGCGTCGATCCAACTTTTAAGATTTAGATACCTATACAATCCAAGTGTAAAAGAAACCCGGTAATATCCTTGCGCTTAGCAATAAGTCCTTCTTATCGAATCAAAAAATCGTACAGACTGAACGTCAAGTTTCTATCATGAATACAATTTTATACACCAAATAGTAATTTTTATCTAGTAAGATCACTTTCCATCAGGTGAGTTTGTGGTCAAAGGACGAAATATCCTTTGTAAAATAAAAAAAAAAGATAATTAGGCAACCTAGGCTAGCCTGTGCACAGTCACATCCACAGGCTGCTACTTATATTATGATTATAAACTATCTAATTTTGTATAAACCTATTTACTAATTTGTTTATGAAACAAACGTTTTAAACATATTAAAATTATTCAGTAAGTCATGAAGTACTGTTAGTACCTAAATGTATTTTCTTCAACTTTCCAACAGTAAATTGTGAAAGTGAGTACATACTCTACCGTTACGGACACCAAAAGTAAATACAAGCCACATAGTCGTCTAAACCCATCAAAACATCCCTAATGTTCATTCACAAATCGAATCAATAGGTTTTTTGCTCCTTCGTTCCAACAAAGAAACTTCCCATTATATAAATTTGATACGATATTTTATAGACCATTGTAGCACGCGCTAGACTCGCGCCGATATTTTTATATTTTTTTGTTATACGTGTGTGGGTACCTTTTCTCCCGTTCTCCTCTAGGGAGGGTGGGCATAAAGAGGGTGACTGTGGAGACTGCCCCTAAAAAGTTATGTATTTTTTCCTCTTTTTTCCCATCGACGTGATGAAACGCCGGGCTGTATCGACCCGCCTGAGTGGAGGGTGGCTTTCATATTTTCTGATAATTTTGCTGAGCTTTTCTGGGCGCGGCTCTTAGGATTAAAGGTTAGACGCTTTTTTTTAGTTTTCAAAGTTTTTATTTTATTAGTGCCGAGTTTGACGAAAAAGATTTAGAGTCTACTGGGACTTAGATGTCTTTATAATCGACTGTAGATAATCTGTCGGTATACCTACTACAATACATTAGATTATAAAGTTCAGATATAACTTTTAAAAATCCATAGTCAATGTTTAAAAGTCCTACAAGCCTAGCTTTCGATTATTTTAGATCTTGAAGTCCAACTGAAATCGTACCTTAAATTCCATATTGTTCTTATTTTTTGCGAGGCAGGTGTGTCGTGCGTCCATCCCTTTATTCAGGACAAGCTGTTGGAAACCAACGATACTTTGGAGTGGGCAAGCATCATGCACATTGCTATATACAGGGTGCACTTTGATAAATATTTCTGTTTAATATTTGAAATAAAACTATTAATGTTATAAACATTGATTTATTTTACACATAATAAGAATGTAGAGTAGATTAGATAGACAGGGAACTATAAAACTATTACCTAGGTACTTTTAAAAAAAACGGGATATTTAGATGTATGTATATATTGATACCATGACTTGTGAGTTTGATTATTTTCCTATAATATTTTCTATCACAATTCCATGATTAAAAAAAAACAAATCACAATAATTATCACCTTTATGAAAAACCATGTTTAAAACTTTAAATTTAATAAGTAGGTAAGTATACATAATTATGACAAATAAAAATAATTAAATACTTATACATAACATAAAATGTATCATATAAAAACATAATATTTATATTGAAACTTAATTTATAGTTGGTATATTTAAAGAAGCAAGAAAATACTTTATTGCATATGTAGGAAACTTAAAAACCTACTACCTACCTACAGGTACCTACTCTATAGCGATCTCTACCAGACAACCTTGAATGGAAAGGTCCATAAAATAACACACAGAACTAGGTGTATCTAGCCCAACGGATCAGCATTCAGCGCGGCAATGCCTAGGGTACGTTTCCGATACAGATTTGCTAAACGTAGATCGCTTTTCGCAATAACAGGCAGTTTAACAATTTCACGTGTATACTATATACTGTATACTAGAAACGTCGTATTTTTTTGAATGAAATACGATTTTATCGTCTTTAAATAAGTAGTTCCTAAATACGTCACCTATCTTTCAGCACTTGTGCTAACACCAGCTACCTATAGTTTAAGCTATAATAAGTATATACTTATGCGAGTGACGTAGAAAACCTAAAAATAGAGTTGATAAAACAATGTCGTTAAAAATAAGTAGATACTATTATCTACGTAGGTATAGAGACCGTGTAATTATTTTACTATGCAAATTACTAATTTAATTAATTTCTGATCGGTTTATTCCGTTTAATAAAAGTTTATCAAGTCTATGTTATTTTTGCATGTTGTTTGTGCGTTTATCGAGTCTTTAGTTATTTTAAACCAACCTAAAATAATTCCTAGGAGGGAAGGAGGCAGGGGGACCAGGTCGCACCCCCACGGGCTCCCCCATGGTTACTGTTTCCCATAGCCGGTCCCTCACTGATGAGGATCGTGACTCCTATCCAACGTCTTGTGAACTGCGGCTCTCCATTTGGTACGGTCGGTAGCGTGATGGAGCGCTTCATGCACCAGCATTTGCAATTGCTGAGAAGTGAAATAATTAATTTTGTTATACTTCTTACTATAGGCTAACGTGACCGGGAATAAAACTGCCGCACTAGCCAGCGAGGCGTTTTATGGCTAAAACCTCTCATGGCCTCATGGGGAATGACCAGAGAGAGGCCTACACCCAGCAGTGGGTCGAGTCAGGCTGTGGATGATGAAATAGTTCCTTGTTCCTATTATATTAATTTGCTGTTTAATTTAAGTACTTTTGCTCGATTTACAATTCTTGTTTTGTAAAGTTGTTTCAGAGTGCAAACACGACTGATTTTCCTCAAAATTCTGTTTTAAAGTTATCACAGCTCTATTTTTGAAGTTCATAAATAATGATGAGACACATAGGTCTGCATTTGATCCTTTAAATAACTCTAGTACGGGTTCATGCGATAGGTGAACCCGTACATGAAAATAGACGTTGAGAATTTGACAACTTTACCAATTTTGAGTTCAACATTTTTGTGCACCCTGTATTTGACATAAAAATTTCAACAAATAGGTCTGCGATTATAGTTTTTTCATATCGACCGCTGCCGCGCCGTCCGCATCAATGGACCTCGGCACAATCCTGAGCACTCTTTGGGGTCACTTTTTGGAGATTATTCCTTATTGTATCCCAAAGTCGAAAAAGGTGCACAAAAGGTTAGGAGCTGTTGACTGACCGGCAAGCAACTTTTGTGCAATAAAGAAATAGCGGATTATAGGGACTTTCAGTAGTAATATAAAATAGGGGATCGGTTACACATCTTGATTTGCGCGTGCGCCGAAACCAGCCGTTTTTGATAAGCATCTCGTAATCAAGATATCCGACTTTGATGGGTCGTGAAATTGGCTAGTTTAGATATAAAAACTAAACTGTATTTTGATTGTGCGAATAAGTGATAACTTATATAGCCGCGTGGCGCAGATGCATTGTGATGCAGTTATACCATTCGGAAATGATGATCAAAATGACAATGCTTTTTGTACATGTGTCGATTTATGCTAAGTACTTTGTATTAATTTAATTATTTATTTATTTCATAAAAAAACACACACTTAAAAGGTAGGAGCATAATCTGTAGAGCCGAAGATCGGGCTCAGTGGCGCGTCTTGGGAGAGACTTACGTCCAGCAGTGGACTGACATAGGTTGATGATGATAATCTGTAGGCAAGACGAGAGCTGTTACTTATTGCTAGTTGGGGGTTTATATCAGTAGCAAATAGGTACAATCAACATGATGTCATAAAATGAATATTTTATACCTAGAACTGCCACAAAATAACCTAAATATTGACAAATAATTGGGTACCTACATATCTTTCCTCTACATAATCTATAACTTCCATGACATCCTGGTTTTCAAAAATATTTTTTTCATCATTTGTATGTATTTTTATTTTATTACGACCTGCATAGAACACATTTGGTACACGACTTATATTTATTTTCCTTATTAATGTACGAATAAAACTATTTGTTCCCTATCGTTTTACCCACTTCTCGGCAAAAAATAAGGTAAAAAACGCCCTATAATTTTTTAAACCGTGCCCTATTTAAATTGCCCCCCAATTTAGCTAAACGAAGTTTTTTGTTATTTTAACCTGAGGGTATTGTTGACGGAAGTATGAGCTAGTGGTGTTAAAAGAAATAAAAAAGTTTGTTATAAAAAATTGCTTCGTGGGGGACCGCAGTGATTATTACCCATTGTTTATTTTAGGCATGGGTCAAAACAAATTAATACACAAACTTTAGAAAACATTCGAACTTCTTTTAATACATATTTTCTGTATTTAAATTTCTATAGAGAATAATAGAGATAAACCATTCTAAAAATGCACACGCCTTTAATACACACAAATGCAATAATTGTATAAAAATATACAAAAAATACATAAAATTGTAAGATGATTTGTTTTTATCATTGGATGTTCAGTATTAATAAAGAATAGCTGGATCTGTTGGCCAACGAGTGCAAACGTTAATTTTTGTAATACTTTATCTCAATAACAGTATTATTTCTCTAAGTCGTATTACCTATCTGGATTCAGACGTGATTCAAGGCATACCTACTAACCTTCCTACCATTTTTTTTTACTATAATAAGCTAAGTACCTTTTTACCTACTCTTTTAAATGTGAGTACTTGTCAAAAGGATAGTGATAAACCGTGTTGGCATAAAAAAAATATCTAAATAAACACTCCCCTATAAAAATAATAATTAAACCTGTCATCAACCATCACACGCAATTCAACCACTTAACCACTTGCATTTTTTGCGGTAAAAAGCACAAAAACCACAGCTTCCGTGTAAGCCCTCATTTAAAAAGTTATAAATAAATGATTTTGCGTTTTTTGGCGGGCGCGTGCGTGCTTTATACTGTGTGGTTCTACCTTGGGGCGGGCAAATGTCAAGTGACGTGGTTCCGGTATTGCAACCCTCGAAGATAAAAAGATAAGGAGGGAATAATATTTAGTACACGTTTATTTTTAAGTACCAACCTATTTTGTAATGCGCAGTGTATTTTTTATAGTCTCGACTACAGATTTCACTGTATGACAGTGAAATCTGTAGTTCTATAGACTATAAAATAAATAAATCTAAATATAGAAAACTCCGATTGCTGAAATTCGAATTTAGTATTCGTCAATAAAAGTGTTCGTTATTATTTATTTGCAATTGAATAGCCTTTGCAAACCGTACTATAGCAATAATAATTTAGATATTTTTTTGTTTACTTTATTTACTACATACATAACATAAAGCATTTATTTAGTACTTATAATATACAGATTAAATAAATGAACGGAAAAAAGTTTGTTAGCTTTCATTTTGTTTGTTTGCCGGTCGTATTTTTTCGCAATAATCTGTTGGAACGGAAACATGAAAGCCACTTTCAAAAAGTCCGTTATTTCATCGAGTTTTGCCTAAAAAAACAAAGAACCCAAAAATTAATGCCATTGTCCATTAATCAAAGTTAAAGGGATTTTCGATCACAAAAACTGTGCTTTTGATCTCGTACTAGCCAACCCTTTTTTACCGTCCGTCGGTCCAAAGTGACCGTTAGTTTTGGTAATATTTAGAACATTTTCTTTGTAAATTTTCTAAGCTTTTTACGACGGGCCACGACGTCGGGTGCCGGCCTTTTGTTGTCGGCACTAAAACTAATGTATTTGCATATTCAAACACGAAGATTTGCATTTTGTGCCCGTTTGTTATTGACGGGTTAATTTTTATGTCGCTCACGTTTGTCACAATGAGTTAAAATAATAAAATGTAAATTATAAGAAAACCATTTGCAAAAAGCTTTACAGCCGTATTTACATCAAAAAGAAAGGATATTGAGAGAAAAAATTGTTACAGTTGAATATTTAGAAATTATTGTAGTTTTTGGAAACTAACTAACACTTGCGATGAAAGTAGGTACTTCCCCAGATGAACTTTAGCTGTGTTTCGGCGTGATGTACTAGATTATAAGTACGAGTATCTATGATCAAAATAATGCTATTTTATTGTGTTACCTAAGTAAAAGTTCTTTAAAAAGTTTATTGTTACAAGTTTTCCAATAAATATTAAGTATGCTTGAAGCGCAAATAGAAGGATTTAAATTCGTAACATATTTTCAAGATCCCTTCTCCCTTTAATTGGACAAAAAGAATGTTTTTTTTTCCACAGTAAAGATTGTATGAAAGATATTTTTGTAATATGGCAATCACTGGAATAACTTAAAAATGGAATGTGCATGTGGCTGTAAGGGACAGTGCAAAGCAGGTACCCGCGTTTTTGCATTTCCTTTCCTTACTTTTTACAATAAAAACTTTCTTTTAAATAAATAATCCCGACATCGCTTGACAAGGATTCAACGTAAAATAATTATTGTCTATGGCAATTTTTTTTCTATTTTCGTATAGCAAGTTTTTTTCTTTTTTCTTCTACAGTCAGTCAACATCATTGTTTATTGCAATATCTTTTTAATATGAGAACCTAGTGCCTAGACAAACTTAACATAGGCTTAAAGGCACTAATTTAACAAATATATGTATGTAAAACTAAATAGATAAATAAAAATAATTATTTATTCTCAAACAAACTTAAGTCTATACAGTATTTACAAAATGTACGTTGGCATATAAAATACATAAGAAACAGTAGAGCTGTACAGCAGACCGTTGCAAACGATCTATAGATAGTTCAACTGATCCAAATCAATACCCATCGGAAGCGTACCCAAGATACTGGTTGCATTGCCGCGCTGAATAGCAATGCTGATACGCTGGGCCAGATACTCACCAGCCCTCGGGTCACGCGACGCTTCGACTAGACGTCCAGAAATAATTATAAAAACTAAATAGATAAATAAATAAATGAATAAATAGTTGCTAAAATATACAGTGTCCAAAAGCTTAGGAGATATAGGTATGAAGTAAAGAGGGCGAAGTAGCAAAGAGGGTGAGTGGTCATAAATTCGGCCAGTCTCATCTGAATTTCCAATCAGTGCATTTATCAAAGCACCCAGGCTTGAGGGTGGAATACCTCGTATTCATCACATTCCAAATAAATAAAAGAACAGTATTATTCCTATTGCTTTTTCTTACAACCCATCTCTTACTTTTGTTAGGAATTGGTACGATCATCCTTCTAGGCTCTGGTCGCGTGGAACTGGCACCTAGAATCACCTAGCATGTGAGACGATTCTAAGTGATCCTTGTGATTTTATTGAATAAAGAATAGGAAGGAATTTTGACTGTAGCGAAGTAATAATAGTTGTCAAAATGACTTAATTAGTATGGGAGAAGCTCAAGAAAACCAGTTATTTTGTGTAGGTATTACAAAAAAATGTCTGAAGAATAATAATAATGCTGGACAATCCACACAACATCATCTAGCCCCAAGCTAAGCAGAGCTTGTGGTTATGGGTACTAGACTAGACTGATATACTTAATACAGTACCTACATTACATAGATAGATATGTTTTATTATACATATAAAATACCCAGAACACCCAGAATAAATATTTGCAGATCGTACATTTAACATTTTTCCCAAGGCGGGAATCGAACCCGCACATACATTTTTACTTTTAAGCTTCAAAGTGATAATAATGAAAATACTTTTTGAATCAATTTAATTCTGGTAAGCGTCTTAATCGACACTAAAAATTGCGCTGTCCGATGTCTACAGATTATTTTTACTATAAGTAATAACCTTTTTAAAATATTTACCTGTCTGAAATTCTTATCATGATGGAATTACATTTGGTTGAGTATTTATTGAGTGGAGCTTTAATTCTATAATCCTTAGCTTGTGGTGTTCTGCGTAGTAATCGTTCTTTGGTTCGGGTGTCGATTGCGAGATAAGAGAGCAACCTCCTTCGACATTGTACTTCTTTATCGATTGGAAACTCATTTGAAACCATCTGTAGAACAAGTTCGTATAGAACAATAGTTAAAAAGAAAAAAAGGCGGGACATATTGAACAGATAAAATGATGAAAAATGCCAAAAACCCGATCTGCGAGACAGATAAAAAAACTTGTTTTATTTATAAATAAAAAATAAATCTTTATAACTAAGTAGGTATGTTACAGTATGTTGTGTAGTTATTTCAAAGAGACGGTGACGAGTTCCTGCTTTAGCCCAATCTATATAATTTACTGTGGACAAATGACTTTTTTGCGATTTTCTTAAATGCACTTTAAATATCAAATAAAAATAT
This sequence comes from Ecliptopera silaceata, assembly GCA_932527185.1. Taxonomy (NCBI): domain Eukaryota; kingdom Metazoa; phylum Arthropoda; class Insecta; order Lepidoptera; family Geometridae; genus Ecliptopera; species Ecliptopera silaceata. Next base: position 3,148,887 of record OW052193.1, on the reverse strand, counting down.
ATAGTCCAGTCAAAATAGACATTCCAGTTTGCATTAATTCCCAACAAGCTGGATTTTTGTACAGGCCTTGAATACGTCATTACAAATGATATGTCAAAAGTCCCCATCGATCCCGCTTGTGCGTTGTTTTTTGTTCGAGGTCAAAGGTCATAAATTTGCATTTTTTGCGTATATCTCTGAAACAACGAAAGCTATTGAAAAGTGGTTCAGGCAAAGTTTGTACATCATAAAATTGTCTACAAAAATACCTCAGCACTTTTCTTCTACAAAGCATCATTTTCGAGATATAGTGACTTTAGACCGCAGGAAAATCGTCGAAGATACTGCGTTTTTTTCATTTCAGCCGTTTTATCTGCTTCATTGCCACAGAACAAACAGTATTTCTAGAAATTTACTGAAAGGGGTGATGGGTTCGATGGGTTAGTCCTCCTCCAAGGTAATGAATCGTCTTTTTGTTTCAAGAAATACTGTTCATTCTATGGCAATAAAGCAGATAAAACGGCTGAAATGAAAAAAACGCAGCATTTTAGTAGATTTTCCTGCGGTTTAAAGTCACTATATCTCGAAAGCGATGCTTTGTAAAAGAAAAGTGTTGAGATATTTTTGTAGACAACTTTACGATCTACAAACTTTGTCGGAACTGTTTTTCGATAGCTCTCGTCTATGACTTTTAAACGCAAATTTATGACTTTAACCTGGGTATTTGCGTTTTTCGCGTATATCTCTGAAATAACGAGAGCTATCGAAAAATGGTTCCGACAAAGTTTGTAGATCGTAAAGTTGTCTACAAAAATATCTCAACACTTTTCTTTTACAAAGCATCGCTTTCGAGATATAGTGACTTTAAACCGCAGGAAAATCTACTAAAATGCTGCGTTTTTTTCATTTCAGCCGTTTTATCTGCTTCATTGCCATAGAACGAACAGTATTTCTTGAAACAAAAAGACGATTCATTACCTTGGAGGAGGACTAACCCATCGAACCCATCACCCCTTTCAGTAAATTTCTAGAAATACTGTTTGTTCTGTGGCAATGAAGCAGATAAAACGGCTGAAATGAAAAAAACGCAGCATCTTCGACGATTTTCCTGCGGTCTAAAGTCACTATATCTCGAAAATGATGCTTTGTAGAAGAAAAGTGTTGAGGTATTTTTGTAGACAATTTTATGATGTACAAACTTTGCCTGAACCACTTTTCAATAGCTTTCGTTGTTTCAGAGATATACGCAAAAAATGCAAATTTATGACCTTTGACCTCAAATAAAAAACAACGCACAAGCGGGATCGATGGGGACTTTTGACATATCATTTGTAATGATGTATTCAAGGCCTGTACAAAAATCCAGCTTGTTGGGAATTAATGCAAACTGAAGTCATAATTTTAGTCTATTTTGACTGGACTAATAGGTTATATTGTGAACCAAAAGGTTCCTACTTGTCAGACAAAGAAACTGTGACTAGTTTTTGTCAAATAAAAAACGTATAAAACCAACGGCAAACACGTGTCTGAAATAATGGAAAGGCATGTGTCGATGGAAGATTAAGCAAGTGTTGGATTTTGGCACAGTATATTGCAACAAGCAGTAGTTATGCTTTTTATTATAAATTCATAGTAGGTGAGGTGAGCCCAGGAGGGAATTTTGCGTGTTACTCAAATGCATCATTAAACCTATTTAGCATCTTCGGCTCTCCTACTATCTATAAGATCTTGTCTATGGTCTAATATCATGTCCAAACTTTCACAGTTAATGGTTGCATATTTAAGAAAACCGAATAGAGGTAATTTAAATGAGGTGAATAACTATATATCACATAAATTTTGTTGTTATCCTACAAGTTTTATAAATAATAATTATTTATTATTAAAACAACGTCACTAGCATATTTAGCAGGTAAACAAATAAAATTACTTAATGCACATTAGCAGAATTTGCGATAGATATAAATATTTAAATAACACAAGAATATAAATATATTACATATTATACAGAATAAATGTAAAATGTTTTTTTTAAAGTGTTTTTTCTATTAAGATTCTATATTGTCTTTGAAATCGGCATTCGCTTCCTGGAACGCGCCAAAATCGAAGTTCTCAATATGCGCGCTTGTTTTGGGGATTAGGACTTTTGAAAAAATGCGGATTTGTGCGTAAAAAGTTGCTTTATACTGCAGATGTGCTGGTTTAGTAGATATTTAAATAGATAGGCACGTAGTGAAAAGACAGTCTTCCTGATTGAACTGAAATTGTTATATTTCTTTATTCGCTAAAATAATAGTAAGTATTTCTCCGAATAAAATCTCAACATCTGGTAGGTACTTCAGTCTCCAAGAGTATCACATATCGTTAGAATTAAAAAACCGGACAGCATGAGTGGTCATCAAACAGCAGCTGCCATCTTGCGGCGTAAAAAAAAAGAAAAAAAAAACGTATGAGGCTCCGAAGCGTGCCGCCTTCGTACCGCCTCCTTATATTAAAACTGCAATTTTAATTTAATACGATATAAAATAGGCAGGACTCTGTGGTCAGTGGACTGGTAACCATATGGCACAGGTTTTGATTGATTAGATTTTGTAGAATAATATTCAGTTTCTAACTGTCGATTTTGGAGTACTTATGACTCGTATCAAGTTCTTCTTTTCTGAAATAAATACTTACTTGCATAAAACTTTAGATTGCAAAATAAATAACTACTTAATCAAAAATATTATAAAATACTTATATAGATATAAAATGTACCTAGTAAAATGTAATTACCACATTTTATAACATTTATGATTACTTAGTTAATTATTTTTAAATCTCAATACTTACTTACTTACGTAAATATACTTACTTTACTTTTTAATTCTATCTGTCAGAAAAAATGCATTATTTTCACGATCATCGCAAACTATTAAAAAACCGCATTATTTTTTAGCGATCATTAATCATGAAACATTTTATATTAGGAGGTGTGTGTGAAGAATCACTAATTAGCAGTCAATAGCAGCATTTGAGTCTAACTGCATACTTTTTTGAAATTCAAACGCCGACCTTTTTGATAAATGCATGCCACTTTCAGAATTTTTAAATTTCACACTTTTTAAAAAATAAATCAATCATTTCGTTCCTATTTCTTTTTAAAAAATCTAATATACGATTTGCTCTACCTGAGTATCGATAGATCGATACCTACACTGTTCTATTTCAAAGAATTATAAAAAAATGTTGCACGTTACATAAAGTATCTAACCAAAATGTTTAAATTCAAAGGTTTTGCAATACTGCGTGTTTTAAATACAGGTCTTTTGGGGTTTTTTTGGTTGCAGCCTGCAATACCACCTGCATAGGCACGAACTTGACAAAAAAGCGCTTTATTCAGCCACCGATTCATGGTTTTATAGGAATGTATGAAGAATAAAAACTATGGAGTCGATATTGGTTTAATATTTGCTCCGTATTTTAAAAAGTTGTGTTTGTCAATTTAAAATAATTTAATTGGATTAACGACTTTGTATTGTATGTTATGTGTTTCTATTTATTTTAGGTAAGTACTCATTGTCGTGTAATTTTTTCGTTAGTATTTTTAGTGCCTTTAATATAATTACATACTTACTTTAAAATGTTATAATTAAATGGTACTGTCTTTAATTATTACAATTTATAATTATTACTGTAAGTTACATTCTGTTTTGACACTAATGTGATGATAATTTTATTAAAAAATAAATAAAAATTTAAATAAGTATAAAACTTACTTTTTCCTTTCAGGAAAATGTTATGAAACAAAAGTTATAATTGATTAAAATTTTGGAACTTATCCTCACTCTCAAAAAGGGAAATAAATATATTAGTCTTTATACATTTTTGTTCCGCTATCTATGTAGAGTTGAGCCGAATTCTTTTTAAGTTTTTTTTAAAGTCCATACAGTTGTACATCCGTTGGATTTGGGTCAGGCGACAATTGGGACGCTCTCGATGGGTTGAGACTTTAATATTGATAAAATATTGCCAAAGTGGAAAAAGTGCAACGCATCGACCTTCTGAGAAGTATAAAAAAAGTTATTGAAGAACTTAACTCAGGAAATACTTTACAAGATATTTATTTTGCCAAAATTAGTTTCATACTAGAACTTATACTAAAAATCATAGATACGATATCGAGATGTATAAGTTTTCTACCACAGTATAAGCGATACCATTTTTTAACTTGTATATTTAATAGAAATAATAATATAAATAATTCATTAGAGTTTTAATGATTTTCTGACGATTTTTTAAGTAAAAGCCTTAAATAGGAAAGGATCTAATTTTTTTTAACTTTTTAACGGCCGTATTTTCAATAATGGTTTGACAAATTGATCAGATATGGTGGACTAAAGTTAAATCATGCATCCTCAAATTCAAAATATTCGATTTTAATTAAAAAACTACGTCATTTACTCTATTTTTTTGTGTTTAGACCTGTTTTATACTATGTTTGACGATTACTTAAAGTAGATAACAATTCATCGATATTTAAAACGATGCTATTAAAAGAAAAACTTAAATAGTAAAAGCTTGTGCATAGTCTATCTAAATAGTTTAAGTACTTACCTACATTTTTGTACATACACTTACATACACAGAGCAGAATATGCAGACTATATCTACATATACTTAGGAACATAGAACAGCATTGTACAGAAAAAAACAAAAAAAACTAAACAACCTAACACTGCGCATGCCTAATCAAGCAAAAATGCTATGCAATAGCTTTACCGCGGCAGTCCCCGAGTGCCACACGTCTATTTTTTGTTCGTTTGTGTGTCAATGTGTTTTCTGTGTTTTATGTAGCCTCTGTCAGACACAGACATGCGGTTTGTGAAAAAAACCTAGATATAAGACATGCATATTTCCACAAGCCTCGGCTGGAGGTCACATCTGTAGAGGAATTTTCCACATCCTAATAGTACTTTGCCTACTCACAATACATTACCTATTTGAGTTTTTTTTAAATATTTAAAAGTGAAGTGGAGAAGTAATATGTGCGTTGTAAAAGAAAAATAATATGGGTACTTATATATCATCTTTAAAGACCGGGCTCAGTGGCGCGTCTTGGGAGAGACCTACGTCCAGCAGTGGACTAATATAGGTTGATGATGATGATGATATATTATCTTCATGAAATAAGTCGATGTATAAACCTCAAATGACAGTATTTCGTCACACGTTTTGGTGTTTTCCGTCCACGTTTCAGAGGACTGACACTGCAAGAAAAATCCGAAATAAAAAGCAGGTTTTTGAACCTCGGTCCTAGGATCCGAAGACAGGGATGCTACTACTTTACTACACTACTAAGTATAGGCCCACTTATCATTTTATTAATTAAGTTTAAGTATATTAGTTCTTTATGAGACTGCTTAAAACTAATATAAAACGTTATACTAAAGCCAGCCATTATTAATTAGTTAAAACGTTTATTTGATTATCCTACATTGAATACTGATAAATGTCGTGTCCGCAAAAATAAAGGAAAAAAATATATGATAAGGATATATAAGGACTATTCTGTTTTTTCCGCTGAATTATGTAGTTATATGTTTTTTTGGTAAAACCACAACGATACACCAAAATATAATTTTAATACAAACCATTTTAAGGGACAATTACATTTGATGGTCGAGTGCTCTAAGTATTTTAATATTAAGAATCACAGTCCTACTAAGTCCTACTACAACAAAGACTAGTTGGCTGAGAGCTAATAAATAAAAATAAATAAATAATGCTGGACAATCCACACAACATCATCTAGCCCCAAGCTAAGCAGAGCTTGTGTTATGGGTACTAGAAGACTGACATACTTAATATAATACATTACATAGATAGATATTTTTTATTATAAGTACATATAAACACCCAGAACACCCGGAATAAATATTTGCAGATCGTACAAACATTTATCTCAAGGCGGGAATCGAACCCGCAACCTCCGCGTCGCAGGCGGACCATCGCCCACCGCGCCACATCGGTCGTCAAAGAATTATTAATTAAAATAATTACACGCGTTTAACACACTTATTCTACCTATTGTTATTTTGAGTCTGCCCGCGACCATTATTGCAACGTAGCCAACGAAACATCGAGAATAGTAACTAAGTTATATAAATAAGTAATAAATATAATATCTAAATATTAAGTAAGTAAATAAGACACTGTTTGGAAGCAAAAGTGATGAAAATTCAAAGTCAAAGTTTATTTATTTGCATTATAATATACAACATCTTTTAATACTTGTATTAAAAGATGTTATAAACATATACCTAATAACATTGACCATTGTAATGTTACCCTGTTAGGGTGTGCAAAAAAGTTAATTTAGTGTAATTTTATCGCTTTTGCTTCCTAAATCTTTTTTGGTTATGTTTCTCGCTGTGAAAAGCGTCTGGTAATCTGAGTAGGTAAAGAGAGAAAATTAAAGACAACAGTTTTTTTCAAATGACGCACATCTTACACATACACAGCTGAAAATTTACACCTATATTGCTGCACCAAAACCAAAATAAGCACAGGAATGTTCAATAAACTCGTATTTTTTATAAATGAGGTCGCCAATTGTTTTTAAGCTATTGCATAGCTTCTATCGCGGGCCTTGAGCGTGGAGACCGAATCCAGAGATTCCGTTACAAAAATAACCTAACACTGCGCATGTAATCCAGCAAAAAATGCTATGCAATAGCTTTACCGCGGCAGTCCCCGAGTGCCACACGTCTTTTCTAAAAGTGATGTCGCCAATTGTTTTTTATATGAATACGATCTTACACTAACATCTAACCCTAGGTTTAAGGAAATAAAAAGAAGATTTTTTCTTCTGATTTTGGGAATAAGGAGTGAATTGAAATAGTGTCTAATAATAATAGTCTATTGTAATGTCTCAAATATACTAATCATGTCTTAAAAAATTACAGCTCAGCCGATAGTAGTTCTGTATTTTTCCATGCTTGTAGAGCAAATGTTTGTGTGATGAACATAAGTATTTGTTTAGTTCCGGGTGTTACTTTGCATTCTATGTGATCTACAAAATATTTATATAAAATTATATAATAAATATTCTATAATAATGGGTCTACGACAGGAAAACTTAGTCCACATGGAAAAAATCGAGCGTGGTTTACTAAAAAAAACTATTTTAAATAAATTATCATATATCTATTTTAAATAATATATGCAAAGAACACCTTGACTTCTAACTTTATATAGTTGTCAAGTTATTTACAAAAACATTTACAAAATCACCTTAGCGGTGACATTAAAACACGTACATATTGTTCCTTTAAAAAACACTTCAATGATATCTATGTAGACGTGAAACAAAAGAATAAATTATTTTAAGACTAGAGGCCTGCGCAGACCGGGACGGCATGGCAAGGGATTTTAATTTTTACTAATGGCTAATGGATAAATTGCTATGCTTTAAAATGATGCCGTGGCATTGAACGAACGGAACGGCATCATTTTAAAGCATAGCAATTTATGTCGTATTTCTGTAACAGTACGCTTGAATGTCCATTAGTAAAAAGTAAAAACCCTTGCCATGCCGTACCGGTCTGCGCAGGCCCTAGTTCTACGTGTGCCGTTTTCTACGCTTATTACACTTTGTTTTACCTTAATTTGCATATGAAAAAAAACTTAACTATAGAATATTAAATACTTTTTTATTATGTAAAATACTTTTTACAAGCAAGGAGCAAGGAGTATGGATGTGTCTAGTTACGTGTCTTTCAAATACCGTTTTAGGTTAGCGGAACTAAATCTAGCCGTATGCTAAGTAGTCCATTTTAAATTTATACATAGTCTATGAAATACTATGCGTAAAATGGCTTATTATAATGATTCTACGTGGTAATTAGGTACTGTTTTTTTGGTAGATAATTTATTATAAGTTATGTCTACAAACTTGGAAATAGGGTAATTGAAGTTTTAAAATAAAACTTAATGAAATTTCTACGAAAATAGGAATAGGTATTGCATGTTGCGATGCTGATAAAAAGATGTGTATGCATTTGTAGTTATACAGTATCTATAGGCTGAATAAACACAAAGTACCTACAAACAAAGATAATTCTAAAATAATTAATATAGATATTTCTTTTTGTTTCAAATGTAATTAAGTGATATTATATTCATTTTTTGTTAAAATAAAAAGCAAAGTCAAATAAATTTCAATTTAATTTTAATGCGCACGCATTCAACACACATGAAATCATAAAAATGGTTTACATATATTTTTATGTTTGTTACAATGTACATTACATAAGCACACACTATGCTTTTTCTACACATAAACAAAACTAAAATGATTAATTTTATATTACTTCATAAACTACCACAACCAAAGTCGTGGAGGATAAATAAATAAAATAAACTTTTCTAGATCGATATAAATACACTCTGATTCACTTATACAATACGAATAATTTATTTATTTTTTAACTGTCAGACATTTTTATATAATGACTAATAGGTAACATTACCGTTTCAATTTAAAATGTACACTTAAAATTAACATTAAACACACGAAGATCGTATTTTTGTACTTAATCAAGAGTTACAGTCTTGTCTTACATTGGTCACTTGTTTCTAACTACACTTTGTTGGCAGTTTAATACATCATTAAAGAAAAAACTAATATTTATTTCACAATTATGTATTTTTCAGTTAGGTTTTATACCGTTTAACTACGTTACTGTCGCACTCAGAGCCATACATTCAAATTATAAGTATTGATATTTTTATAAGTAATCTAATGACGGACAAAGACCCGCATTTTAGTCATACTTATACTTATGACATCTCTAAGTGTGGCAGATGAGACTCAACAATATTCATGAAAAATACGGTTTTCAGAGCGTGTTAACGAAGTCCTATTTCAGGAGAAAAACATTAAGTTCTATTTACAGCAAATTCTACCACGACCTTAATTCTAATTAATCTTAATCGGTATCAAAAGCAAAAATAGTGAATACAATACTTAACTTAGTTTACAGTGAAAAGTTCTGCATGCTAACTATCGACACAGTACCATCTTTGGCCTTAGTTTTCAATTACAACATACTACAATAATTAATTTATTTACAAATACAATACCAACATGCAAGCTTTGACTAGGGATAAATAAACTTATGCATAATATCGTAGGCAAGAAATATTCGAAGCGTTGCTAAAATACAAAGATCGCCATCTCCGAGTTTTTAAGGGTCCTAGGGTGGGTACCATAACTTTGCCAGCCATATTGAGCTTATTGAGAGGATCTGATCTAGCTCAAATGCTGTGCCCGCCCGAGGTGAATGAAGAACGCAACACGGTCGGCACTTCTGTCGCCACATTTGTTGCACATAAACGGATCATTGTAACCATGGAATCCCATGTGGATGGTATGCATCGTAAGATCTCCAAAGGTTATGTCACAGAACTGACAAGTGTAAGAGCTCGGAGCGGTCGTAGTCGGTACTTCTACTGAGGCCTCAGACTCGGATTCTGAAACATCATCGTTCTGAACTTTCTCATCTTCATGTTGAAGCCTCAATGCGGCAGAATGCAGCTTAAAAGCGGGTCCTTTCCTTCTGTTCTTTAATGCGGTGGTGGGAGTCACGGGAGCGGTAGGTTGTGTAGGCGGAGGAGTTCCCGTTTCACTGATCTTCGTGCTTGTCAAGTCTAGTGCATCGTTCGTTTCAACTTCGGTCCGAGGCGATGCTCTTTGGATTGGTGACGTTCTATACGATGTTGGCGTAGAGGGTAGATTTACCGGAGACGTAGCCGGGGGAGAAGTGGTTCCAGATTCAGAAGGCTGCTCGTATGCCAAGCGTTGATGTAACAGAGATGGAGGGGGCGAAGGAGTTCGCTTCTCCACTTCGGGTTGTTTAGGGGAGGATCTTTGATCGTAGTTGTTCGGTGGAAATAGGAAGGAGTGTGGTAGCATTGGTGGTAAATATGGTAAGTTAACGGGAAAGTGACCCCCGAAAAGTGGAAGTTGAGAAGCAGATTGTTGGTTATTGTTGATCTGCGGCTGTTGTTCAAACATTTTGGGAAATGGCTTCTGCTTGGGCCCGCGGCGCGTTCCGTAAACATCAATAATAGGCAAGGGATTCGGTGTGCCATCAATATTCAGTACCATCGCCGGACTATGCTGGTACTTGCGCAGGTGAAGTTTCAATGAGTGGCAGTATTTGGTAGCGTAGTTGCAGTCAGCACAACGGTACTGATAAACATTGGAGTGTGATTTCAAGTGTGAGTTGAGCATAGACTTGTTCACGCAGGAATATGAGCACTGCGTGCACTGAAACGGCTTCGAACCCATGTGGTTTCTCATGTGATATTCCAAATGATGCTTATATTCCGTAACAAACGGACACTTGCGGCAGCACAACATCTTTTCTGGCTTAATATGTTCTTTGCTGTGCTCCCAGAAACTGAGTTTGGTTACTGCTACGAAATCGCACTGTTTGCATTTGAAGGTTTTTACTTTGCCGTGAGAGTTGACTGCGGGGACGCGAAGACCAGGCTCATCGTCATCTTCCTCCATTCCAGAACCGTCGCGGCCGTCATCTCCGTGTTCTTTACCCTGTCCGTCGAAGCCAGAGTCGTGGAAACGTTCGAAAGATCTTCTCTCGCTATCTCGGTCCGGCGAGGAGGGCGTTCTAGGTGATTTGGGCGGCGTAGCGTCGGCGCGAGCTATAGGAGTTGACACATGTGTAGGGGGCGCTAGGCCCCTAGGCGAGTATCTATCATATCCCGGTGAATGTTCTCTGCCGTCGTTGGAACGAGGTTCGAATCCGGGCGGTGTGAGGAGGCTATAGGGTAGACCATTACGGAACGCTTCCAAATGCATACCTAGGTTTGCTTTTGCTTTTAAATGCATGGTGTCATAGAAAGGAGACGGCTCGCCGGCGCTGCCTACGCTGCGGGGAGAGTGGCCGTGCGAATCCTTGCTGGAGGATGATGGGGATGAGCTGTGGAAACCCTCCGAGTAGAAGCCACTGGTTTGCTCTTTCGCGAAGCTTCCGTCGTCCATCGGCTCTGATTTCTATGAACAAAATAATAAAGATTAGAAATAAGATTTTTCATAAGGTATGTTGCCTCTCGATAGAATATGAAGTATCCAGTTTAGTAAAAACCTGTTTTTAATTGATAAAAAGTAAAATACTTACAACTGGTGGCGGCTGGAGCAACGAACCCCAAGGTTGGGAGTGACTGGAATGAGGAGCAGGCGGCATGCCGGCTGGGGATGCGCAACTTAACATTCCTGTCAAAGAAAAAATAAAAAAACTCAGTAAAATTAAACTAAAATCAAATATTTTTTAAATGAGGTTGCGTGCTTTGTAAACTCTTTTAACAGTTTATAAAAACCGCTTAGCAAACTATTCGTGAGTCGTGACATTGCGTTTGCACAACAAAATGTGTAATCCTCAAAATTACCGCTAATTTAGCGAAAATGCCAGCGTAAAAAATGCGAAACTTATTTGTCACGTATCTTAGGCATCACTTCCACCGAAGCGATACGATCATGTTGTTTCCCAAATTATATTATCAACCATACAAAAGTAACTATAATTCGTAACTTACAATTCTACCAAATAAAATATGAATACTTAGGTATTCATAATTAATTAAATTCAGAAAATATTTCGTAGACCTTTTATTGTTTATGTGACTTACGTTTATGCGTAGGTGCCTAATTTTTGTCGTACAATAGTGCTAACGCTTTAGAAGACAACGGGCTTTATATTTTGAGCATATCAGAGCCCTTAGTCCGAAGACGCATTTTAAAACTCCCTACTCTCGAGCCGACAGTCGTCTCTCGGATCTCTCTTTCTACTTCTTACAAAAATATAAGGACATCCGAGAGACGACTGTCGGCTCGAGAGTAGGGAGTTCTAAAATGCACCTTCAGACTACGGGCTCAGGTCATTGTTGATTTCTAATGAAATCATTAGATAATTTATAAAGGCGCCGGCGACCCAGACGATTAGGTAAACTTTCTTTTGAAAACCAAATTATAGTGATTAGCTTCCTATTTAATCAAGCTTCTTATTTTGGTTGTTAACCTTTTTCGAGAACTATTTATTGCTGATAAGCTGTTAATTACTTATTGTATTAAGTCTTAAGTAAAGAGTTGAAGACAATACAAACACAACTCGATATTTACTAAGCCTAATACAAAAGGTGCGCTCTTATTAAAATATTGCATGTAATTTTTTAATGTAGTACCTAGTATGCGTTGATGTACCTATTTCCGAAGAAGTTTTAACAATAGAAATTTGTTTAAAAAACAGTAAGTTTGTATAAAATAAATATTGAAGGGGGCTTTCATAAAAAGACTTTTTTGACGCAGGACTTGTGCTTAGCCGGTTTTTTTGCTCGAGTTTGTCACGATTATCGGTTAATAAAATTCGTCATCGTTTACGTCTTGGAGTGATGGACGCACTGCAATGCCTCTAAAATCTTGTGTTTCTAAAAACTACCAGTAAAAATTGAACCTGAATATTAACTATTAATTTAATGAATGATTTTTCGATTTTTTATTTCATCGTGATAAAATTATAGCTATAAGTACCTACTTGTTTTTGTAGATCCAGAAAGAAACTGCAACAATTGTCAAAGTCTAGAATTACCAAACGTTGGTACTATGATGTTGAATATAATTAATGCACAAATAACTAAAATTCCAATTTGAAGATACAAAACACATGCTGATTAAATTACCTGGGTAAATCTAGTTTTGACACTTAGCTCTAATTGAAATAATTAAGCGCTCGCTATATTTCAGTTATTTAGTAAATTCTTAAAAATGTACCCAAATATTTGAACAATATCTACTATTTTAATATTTTTGTAAAGTAGTGGCTATAAGTTGATGATATATAAAGTATTCTATATATTATAGTTTATTATATAAGCCAATGTGAAAACAGCCTAAGAACCACTTTGAGGCTTCAATTTGATAAGTTATTTTAATTGGGTATTTTTCCTATCCTGGTGTCTCTTTCAATTTAGTTTATAAGTTTTATTGAAATACAATTTTCCGCTTATGACCAGACAAAGGAAAAATTAATTTAATTTTGTAAGTACATCTATTTATATGCAATTTGCTTTTTGTATTCGAAAATAGCACTACTAACACATTATTTACAATAGTTATATTTTTTACATATATAAAATATATAATACTTAAAACACGTTCATAAAGATTACTTAGAAAGTCTGATATTAATGAAAGAAAATTGAAAACCTATACTTTTTTGAAGTCGGTTTAAGAAATGTTTGCTTGCTATACCTATAGCCATATGTATAGCCCTAGGTGATAGAAAAATGTGCTCCAACTAAAAATATATAGGGTAATAGCGCCTCTTAGGTATATCGGATATGGGTGAATAGAGACTCTTGATCAGCATTCAATCCTGATTAGATGCAAGTTTCCAATCCTAGATGCCCTTGTACCAATGATGCAAAATTATTGAGCTCTTAATTGAAAAATAGAAGCTAAGCTAGCCGATTTCTAAAACAAAATAACCTAAAACTAAACAGATGAAAGGATTGAAGTACTTATGATTTGGTTTATAATATAAATTAACAGGGTTTATTATGTATAGTAGTTTAGTATGTCCAGCAATATCCAAACGTTGATATAAAAAGTTTTATTAAATACTTTTAGCGTTAAACCTCTTTACTATCATCATCATCATTAGCCTGTTCAAGTACTTAACCGAGATATATAACCTCTCTTATTATTTCAGTGAAAGCGGTCTATAGATTTTCAGCCATCCTAATAATGTCATCGGTCCATCAAGAGGTCTATTCTCGCTTCTCCAGTTCGTAGTCGCCATTCGAAGGTAACACATATTTTGAAAAAATAACTATCTTGATCTCTCTTTAGGAGTTTTTTTAGTACTAATAAAAGTTGTTTTAATAGTGTAAAGTAGTATTATATAAGTTGTTTTAATAGTGTAAAGACTCAATTATGCTGTTAAGATTAAATTGATTAAGAAGCTTAAATTATTCAATGTAGGTATGTCATGATTGTACCTAAATAGTTAGTGACCTAGTATACCATACAATACATAAGTATTATATTGTTTTTAATCTGAAACGCGAACGAAACCGCGTGCGGTAGATAAAAAATACGCATGGTGGTAGAGGCCTGTAAATCTTTGGTCCGTTTCCGATTCAGCGCCGATAGTTTTTTCTATCTAAAGAAAATCTAGAGAAAACTAAATTATATCCATGAAGAAAATATACATCTCTATCGGACACAGGTTTATAATAAAAATGCCACTAAAATCCTATACTTACATCAGTTTTGAAAATAAAACTATTAACTATAATGATGATAAAAAAAATAAAATTATTGATTAAATTATATATAAACTTGTGTTTTAACATATAAAAAATATAAATAAGTAGGTACTATACCTTATCCTTAACTGAACAGCAAAAGTTTCAAAAGCACAACACTTTAATAGTTTTTATTAATGTTCAACTTCACGAAAGTCACGTAAATATTCACTGACAAAATAATTCAGGATACACAATCGTTTTTTGGGACAACCCTGCGCGGCAGCGGTCGTAAACCGTCTGCTCGCTTCTGACTCTCACAATGAACTGAAAAAAATCTGTCAATTTTTATGCTCCAAACATCGATAAATGTATTCTACATTTGAAGGCGACGAGTTTTCTCGAAGGAACGAGACGGGTATAGAGCCAGATACGCGCGTCCCTTTCTCTCCCCCACAGCCTATTTTTATTCGAAGTTTTCGAACCAATGCGAAGCCAGCTACTGTGGGAGGGGATCAAGTTATTAAGTTATTGTTTATGCGATATTAATAATAAAAAAATAAGCATCCCCTAGTGCTTTTGCTGTTGTTGTTGTAGTAAACCATAGGCGTTACTAGTTATAATATAAGACAATATCGGCGAATACAAAGGGAAATAAAATTGTTTTTGCATGATGGTAATGCGATTCGAATGTTTGTTTGTCTTTTAGGTAAGTATAGGATATGGGTTATTTAGAAATAAGCTATTTATTTGTAACGAGAGGAAAATGACGTAACAAAAAATTGTTTTTATCCTCGAACTTTTCATTTACGTACGAAGTGTGAATAATCTTTCAGTACGAAAACAACGTGTTTTCAAATATTCACACCTCACACTTTAAATGTAAGTACCTAAGTATATTAACGGTACTTATATAAATACATACGCATGTCAAATAATAATGTATGAATCACCCTCCTCATGCAACGTTTTTGTAGTTTAAAAATAAACAACATAAAAAGACTTTGAAAGGCAGGCGCTGCGAGGGGCGTAGAGCTTTTTTAGCGGTTCAATCAACCAATCGCAGGACGCGAATAACCACATTTTATTTTATTTACCACCAATAGTGGATGTCCTTGTTTTTAATTTCATGGAATGTATTTACCTACATTTTGAAATATTTAATACTTTATATATTTTTGGCGCAATGTAGTGATGCTCGAAGTTTAAAAAGAATGCCAGTTAAATTACTGGCTCAATTGTTCTGAAAAATACACCTAAGGTGGGTGGACCATGAAAGGCCACCCTAACGTTTAAACATTTGTAATTAGTTCATTTACGGGATAAATAAAAGAAACGAATCATTAATAAACGCTTTGTTTCAGTGTGTATCATATAAATAACTTTTTTTTAATCTAGATGTAATCACTACTTCTTGAACTTAACTTTTATAAAGCTCTTCCTAACGGCCTTGTAAGGGAATAGGGCTCTATACAAGGCCAATATTATAAATCAGTCGTTTAACTTAAAATTAGAATTGTAATAATCAAAATATCCGATTTTACTAAAACCACAGAAAAAGCTCTTTCATTTAAATGAATAATTGTGGTCCTTAAACATTATATCTTCTTTAAAAAAATTCAAAGAACATTTCTTGAATACCATCGATAACCAAAGATATATTAATGGAAACTATATAAAAAATATAGTAATGGTTATTACATCGATAACAAATAAGTTTCCAATAAGTTTTACAATGAAATTATAAATATTTAACCGTCAAATCTTTGATTGGCCTTGTAAGGAACCACCGGCTTTCATAGGAACACTACCTTTATTTTAACTATAATCGAATCAAAATTATTATATTTTTTCTTTAATATCATAAAAAATTCATAAGTAACAATTCACAGTAAAAAGAATACGGTAATAATAGTTTATTTACATAAAAACTGACTTCTAGCTGCTAGCAACGCTAGCTAGCAAATTACGATTTGAACGTCGCTGACCGAAGTCAACTTAGCGAGGGAAATTACTGACAAACTAGCAACGCGAGCGACTCGCCGCCGCGTCTGTGTCCTTGAGTTCGATGGGGCTTATTGTGAGTGGAAGGAATTTGTCATCACGTGACTATAAATATGATTTTTTTATAGTTGGCCTTCAAAGGAGCATGGCCTTAAATGGTCCACCCACCTTATATGTCATGGATATGTGGTGTCATAATACATGACAAGACACGTCCTTAGTTGACGAATAGTTGTAGAAGTTCTAGTAATACATTGTTATAGACAATTACTTAATATCAGGTGGGCCATTGCACTGTTCCATCATGTAGTTGTAAAAAATCAAAGAAATATATTTTTAGCTGCGAAGGTTTCACGGGTAAAACTATGGAAGGGATTAAAGATAAAAACCTAGCCAGTTATACGATAAAAAAAGGTTTTATAAGAATTTTTGAACCGCGGCGATTCTGATAGAACGGATTTACTTTTTAAACAATATTTTTATTATATTTCTTGTTGTACCGTTAGAGTCTCCTTTGTCACCGACCAGCACCGCTAATAAAATGAAAGGTTGTTTGTTTGTAAGATTTTTAGGGATTATTTTAATCTTCAAACAATTTACGTTAATCCTGTTAAGGCGGAGAAGGCAGACAGCTATAAAAGAAGGTTTTAAGTAAATGGCACACAGATGATAGTTTTTTTTTATTTTACTAGCATCACAAACTTGTACCGACAGATTAATAAATAAATAAATAATTAAAACACACAACATTATACTAGCCCCAAGCTAAGCAGAGCTTGTGTTATGGGTAGGTACTAGAAGACTGACATCAAGCTGAGCCCGTAGTCCGAAGGTGCATTTTAGAACTCCCTACTCTCGAGCCGACAGTCGTCTCTCGGATAGCCATACAAAAATGTATGGACATCCGAGAGACGACTGTCGGCTCGAGAGTAGGGAGTTTTAAAATGCGTCTTCGGACTAAGGGCTCTGTGCTTAGCTTGGGGCTAGTTGATGTTTTGTGGATATGAGTGCAGCATAATTTATTATCTCTATTAGGTTTATAATTTACCTAATAATATTTAATTAGTAGTATGTTCAATAACAATGCCTACGTGCCACTTATATACCTACTAATATTATTTGTTATTGATTATTCATACTGTTTTGTTAGAAATTGTTTACGTAACATTATTTGATTTGACCGACGCCATACTCTATCTTAAACAAAGTTCAGTTATTTAACGAGCAAACTCAGGGTAAGTAAATAAAAAATAAATATTTTGATTGGTTTAATTAGGTGTGTGGGAAAGTTGGGATAATTGCAAACAAATTAATTATATCTTAGTTTGAATTCTAGGAATTTATTATCCTTATTGTTAATTTTTGACTCTCAAGTGTCGCTTCGCTTCAAGGGTTAAAAAGCTTATTGCAGTCCGATAACAAATAAACACATTAGTCGTAAGCGTATCCGCAGTTATTCGATTCACATTGCGCGTCAACGTCAGCTCGACTGTCGAACAATGCAGCGTCACGGCGCAATGCATCTCGCTTAAGTTACCGTTACGACACGTAGGCCATTGTCAAATTTATTCGTGAGTATCGTGTCAAATTATTTATATAAAAAATTTAACAATTTTAATAACGAACTCTCTTTCTTGGAATTTTTGAATGTGCATCATAACGCTCACGCAATCATATTTATTAACTGTCTATCTTATAAGAAGCGCAGACTTGACGTCTTGATTACCATACGTAATGGTGACATAATGTCAACGCTAACTTTTTATAAGATAGGGGGTAATAAGTATTTAATAAGTTTCATGAATGTTGAAAAAATATAATTATACTTACATACCTACTTAACTTATGTTGGGTCTCCAGAGGTTTAAGTTATAGTCGGGAAACCATAGTAGCAGACAAAATATAATTTAAGAAAACACTTGGACAAAAATGTGATTCAAAAGTCTCATGTTCTTTTAGCTACAGATAGAAAACTATTTAAAAGTTATAAGTCACATTTTGCACAAGAATAGACTGCTACTTCCAACATCAACTATCTATTCTAGTAGGTACCCATAACACAAGCCCTGCTTAGCTTGGGGCTAAATAATGTTCTGTGGATTGTCCAGCATTATTTATTTATTTATTTTATATCATTCACTGATTGATTGTGGATTCAAGAAAGAAGCCGTAGGTATACTTACAAAAAAACATGACTCAAAAACAAAATGGAATTAAAAAAAAAGACGTTTTGCACTCGGGGACTGCTATTGCATAGCATTTTTGCTGGATTACGCATGCGCAGTGTTAGGTTATTTTCGTTACGGAATTTCTGGATTCGGTCTCCACGCTCAAGGCACGCGATAAAAGCTACGCAATAGCTTGAAAACAGAGATTTGCATTGAAAAGTTTCGGCTTAGTAGGTACTCTATCAGCAAACAAAACAACGATTGCCTACTTGACATAACCGACTACTAAAAACCAAACAACAGATAAAATATTTGTTTGAAATTGGAACTATTTGCTTGTAATTAGAACACTGTGGCGCCGCAGTCCACAGAACTAATGTTTTTTATTATTATTTTATCATCAGACACTAGTTTTAATAAATTAGTCTGAGTGGTAATGATTTCGGATTCTTTTATTTCTTTTGTCGGCGTTTTATATAATGGTGTAAGTGATTAGGACAAAAATAATAAAAATGACAATTACAAATTATACCTATAGGTACCTAATTTAGATATAGTATAGTTTCTAAATACATACTATTATAGTAGGAACAGACGAAGCTTTGGATACAATGTATGAAACAAATATTCTAATTTTGAAATGCGTTTCATAGAAAATGAAATTCAAAATGTTTCAGTATTTTTTTGTAGTAAGTGCCTATTGGTGGCCTGCTTCGTTAAACTTTAGATGTATTGTTTGCTTAGCTTTTTCGATTCAGCAATTTATAAAAAAATCTTTTTGATGGACATGCTGACGCGAAGTGCATTAAACATTAGTTTCGCCTTCAGCTTGATATGATAATCATTTAGCGTCACAGTCAAAACTTTTTCGAATGATTTCATATATTGCGAAAGTAGGTAATCCTTTAAAAAGTATTGGTACCAATAGGTTTATTTCTAGTACGAAAGTTCTGTTTGTACTTTTATCTGACAAGTACAAATGAAGGTGCTATAAAATGGAACCGCCAAACTTGCATTCCGAAGTGTCCTTGTTCCTCTGAGGTCCTGGTACTCCGAGTATCTGTGGAAATGTCCCTCCGTTGATAATGTCCATTTGCCGGTCACCGCTCTGAGTAGTGATGTGCATAACACATTCATAGTCATTATTAAAATTAAGTCAATGTAAAATTAGTTATTTTTATACTTTGGTTATAGTTTTAGGTATTACGATGTTTTTTTTGTATCTCTTGTACAAAAAGTACCTATATTCTGTCCATCTATCCTACGAGGCTACATTTGGCTATATTGTAAACGTTTTGAGTACGTTAGTATGAACTAACGTTCGCTATTAATAAAAAAATATCTATATGTGACTCGGCCTTGTTTAAGCACACAACAAAATGTCTTATAATGTACCTAACTTCTGTGTCATACACATACGTCAATTTATTAAACTTCAAATAATCCTAAAATAAATAATTATGGAACAAAGTTTCATAAAATATATATTTTTACTTACTTACCTACATCAATTTATAGTAAATAAAGAACGTAAGTATATTTTGATAATTTTAAATTTCCTTTTATATGGAGAGATAACGAACATTTTGAATTCTAGCATCACATACAACGATAGAAAAACAACTGCAAGTCTGTGTTATAAATAAATGAATACAAAAATGCTGAGTATATGTATATTAGGAAATGATGCGGTACATCAAACAACTGCAAGACTGTGTTTTACATAATATAAATAAATGAATACAAAAATGCTGAGTATATATTAGGAAATGCTGCAGTACATCACTGGTTTACTCCTAACTACGGATTCAATAGCAGTTTCTTCTGGGCACGCAGAAATATGTCTCGCATTTAGGGTCGTGAAGAAAACCGCCCTTATCGCGAGTAAAAAGTAATGCGTCCAGCTTTTATGGTAGTTTCGAGACACGCTCTTTATTACAGAGGGCCGGAGGGCTCGGAGGACTCGGAGGACTCGGACCCTGGGTAAGGGCGGTGGACACTGGGAGGGAAGAGGTCGCCATTTTGAATAATATTGTAAACTTAAGGTTGTTCCAGAGTTAGCTCGTTTTTGTATTTCTTCTTTAAGTACTAATATCTCGTTTTGTGTAAGTATAAAAGTTTAACAATCTACTTCATCTGTCTGCAACTGTTTTTGAGAATCGGGTAAAGATATTCGGATATCTTATAAAAAGTTAGCGCAGACTTGATATACCTATACGTAAGGTGACATATGTCAACACTAACTTTTTATAAGATAGGGGGTTATTACATACCTACTACTGAAATAAGTAAGTACATTTTTTTATATTAAACTTATTTTTTACTTCATAATGCGTTCATACTTCTGCATAAATTAATGACTTAGTTACTTTTAAATAATGTAGGTACCTATCTCTTAAATTTATTGATTGTGTGATGATTTATACCTTCTTACGAATCTCCGCCCATAGTACCACGTTCCTTGATTCCCCCTCACATAAAAAATGATTGTACCTTCAAATTTATCCCAAGGGTGATCCCTCTCCCTCCCACCCCTCCCAAACTACTTCGACTTATCTAACGTCTTTTAGCAGAGGTTTCTTTTGGATGAAAGTGATTAATAAAGAAAAGGTACGGTAAAGGTTATTTGAGATTTTATTGATAAAGTTAATTTAAATTATATTTATTCACAAACTTACGACTATTACAGTATTTACAAAATGTACATTGGCATAAAAAAAACATAAGAAACAGTTGGGCTATCTACATACCGTTGCAAACGATCTATAGATAGCTCAACTGATCCAAATCAGTACCAGCAGGATTCGCGATTATCCGGACTGCCAACCGCGACGAATGTATTCTAAGATAAACGATAAAGAGTGATACCTACCAAATGCAAATTACCAAAGTAAGTATACGTAGATACATCATGAACCATTTCTTAATAAATGTTGATTTTCGTTTATATGTATTTGTTGTTTTTATTTAACAAATATCTACCATTACATAAAGTATGTAGATACTATATATACTTATACCAAAAACCCGCTTTCTTCATACATTCGATTATCCGGATACCTAACGACAACGATTATTCCGGTAAATCGAGTTACCTACTGTACTTTATTTATTTAACACATATAATTTCGACGTTACACAGTTATATGTCATACACTTTTCAAGCTAAGTTTATTTAGTAATGGAAAAAAACATACCGTATGTTACCAGCATACCTAAGTTCCTTAAAAAACAACGTAAATAATCACTTGAGTAAACAAATTGAGACATAAGTACATACTTGATTACGCACGTATGGAAAATAAAAAAGCAAATATACATATGTAAAATAATGAATATCCAAAAATATAACGCAAAACAAAAGGACATGTGAATAAATATAGATTAGACAATGTGTATAAAATAAACGGTTTATAAAATTATTTTACATATTTTTGTCAGTAAATTACTTGTGAAATTATCACGGGTACATTGGTATTTCGTAAATAGGATATTATTTTGATTTTGGGGTTCGATTTATCAGGAAACAGAAATCGCGGCCTAAATCCAGTTTTGAAAGAACATGAATTTTTCATATAATTAAAAAAACAGGGTATTTTCTATTACAGACATGTTCAAAACCGTGATGGTTTTAATTAAATAAATACATACAAGGTCCAGACCAAAACCACGATGGGAATTGTTTTAATTTGTACTCATACTTTACTTTCATTCAAAATATAGGTCATTCAAAAGTTATATTATATAACACATACAATCGTAACACATACATCGTCAATATAAAAAAAAACAAAAATCCATTCAATATGTCGTTTGAATATGCTAACCCGTGACGTGCTGATGCGTTTTTGTTTCTCCGTAAAACAGGGGTACATACGCCACGTGTCGATTTTTCGCCTCAAATAGAATACGGAAGCAAAAAACAAGTGGCAAAAAGCGAGAGTGGCCATAAAAGCGTTTTCTGCAAAATAATTTATAGCGGTGCATTGAATTCTAGATACCGACGGGGCAGTTTTGACCCAAATTGGCACATTTTTCGACTATCATTGTTTGCAGAAATCCTTTTACTGTGTTTGGTGGATAGGGCGCTTTTTAAATAATAATAACACTGACAAGTTTTATACAAAGAATTATAGTTACTAAAACCATATTGATGATGATTTTAGAGTTTAATATTTTAAAGTGTATTATGTTTCCTGAAAGGATAATGTTAGTGCCTAGTGTAAGTAGGAAAAAAGTGCTGAATGAGTTTTAGTTTTTGTTAGTAGAAATAGATATTTTTAACCAAATATCGGTATTGGTTTAGAACGGTCTGCTCAAGACCCGACTGATTCATGATTTTTTTATAAACAGCTTTCAGTTATTTAAGAATTTCCGCATATTATATCGCATCTGCTTTTAAAAATAAAGTGACCTATGCTTATTTTTTGTAACATTAATGTAAGGCCACTAAAGTACCAGGCTAGTTCAGCTGCTGATCATAAATCAGACATCGGCCTATACAATAGCCCAATTGGCGGACATTTTGTGACGTCATTCCGATTTTTGGAATTATCTGAAACATTTTTATAGGTTTTAATTTTTAGAAACATACTTCTTGCTCACAATGTTATTATTAATTCAATTTATACTTTAATTAGGTAATACACGATTCTTGAAAACAAACTTGATCTTTTTGAAAACCTATTTGTTTTGTTTGTCGTAATTTGAAGTAAAATTTTACTTATGAATTTAATTGGTTGCGGAAGGGAAGAAAACAAAAAGTACCTACAAACGCTTGAAAACAAGAAGAAATTTAAGAAAAAATGGCAGTTCGTTATCCATGCAAAAAGCTGCGCGGGCGCAAGTCAGAGGCACGAGGCGCAGCTGCGTTGCTTCCTCTTCCGAACGCGATAAAAAATCATAAGTTTTGAAACTTGAGATCTGTCGCCAAAGAAATCAATGCGTATTATTATTTGTAGCAAAATTATAAATGCTAGAAATGTGTTACCAAGAAGACCAAAATAATTAAAAACCTAAGCCTAAATGTTCTTAATACTTAACTTTTATTTTTAAATGACTTCATAAAAGGAGATTTTTCAGAGATCTCATATTTTCATCAAAATCTTCGAAAATCAGTTTGAAGTATTACATTTTCATAGCGTTAAATTAAATTAAAAGTTTTTTTTACAAAAGGTTTGTTTATTTTTGTAAAAAGTATACTTTATAAAAAAACCATAGATATAGGAAAATACAACTATAGTTCTGTTATAGCTTGTCTTTTTAATTCTGCAAACAATATTTCGCCTATTGTTCTGTGAGTACGCGGGTGTCGCAAGCCCGGTAGCAGATTTGCGTTCATTCTCGGAAGGACTTTGCACAAAACAATAACTTTGTATAGAAATGAAAGTAAATGCAAAAGCCACATTGTCTTCGCTTTTATAACAAATGAAAACGAAACTTTTTTGAAACTAATTCTCTTAAGAAACTGCAGTCTTTTTATACAATCAAAAGTGATTCAAAATTAGATTTTTTTGCGAATATTATAAAACTAGCTGGTGACTGCCACTTTGTCCTATTATCGTTATATTTAAGATAATTCGCACAATATCTTTATAAATTATAGCCTATGTGTGATTCGGATGTATAGGTAAGCCATATTTTTATAACGTTACAATTAAATCCATTTAGTAGTTTTTGCGTGAAAGAGTAACAAACAAACATTTTATTTTTTTCCTTTAATTTATTCAATAACAATTTAAATCGTATTTGAAATAACATTCATTATAAAACAACACAAAATATTTATAAACCTTATGTGTATGTTATAAATAAAATATCACATAAATTCAAATAAAACAACACTAAATATTTATAAACCTTAGTTATGTATGTTATAAATAGAATGATAAATAAAATATCAAATAAATTATCCTAAAATGTAAAATTAATTGTCATAAAATTAATTATATTATCATTTGTTAAACATCCATACATCCATCCATTCCAACGCGTACTTATTCGTGCGATTACAATCGGCAATATGAATTAAAAAAGCCGATTCATTTCACGGGTTCCTTTTTAACAGGTTCGTAAAAAAACCTGCAGGTTTTTACGAACAACCCGGCAGGTTTTTACGAACGACCCTGCAGGTCGCGAGGGTCTTTTTTACCCCAGTGTTTACAGGTACGTTTTTGTAAAGATACCGATCGCTCTCACGTTTTTTAAATGTTTTTTATATGTAGTGTTAATTCTATACGATTAGAGGGATGTTTACGCGTGTTTCTTTTTATTAGTTGTTTGGGGTAGTTGATTGATAGAGCTTAGGGGACATTGTAGTTTTTTTATATGTTATAGAGACTTGTAAATAGATGATATTGTATAAAAGTGATCTTTTAAACGAAAACTAAACTTAGTCCACTGATAAACTAACTTTTTCCATTTCAGAAAAAATATTATAAGATCTAATCTGTATTTTTTTTATAGCAATAATTCAAAATGTCATTGTCTCTGTATTATCAAACTGACCCGAAAAATGAAGCGTTATATTAAATTCAAAAAGATTTCAAAGTAATTTATTTTAATGGTGACCTTTGTGCATTTCTATTGTAAATTGCGAGTAATTTATAATTTATGTTATCTCAATATGTATTGTGATTTGTGTTATTATGGTGACCCCGACAGTAAGACGCTGGCTCTTTGTTGCCCTTTCAGTGGGGTCAAATGGTCGAGGGGTCAATTTATTATGTTTTTAGACATAGTTCAATTGTTCAATCAAACCATGTGCAAACTTTAAATAACATTACATATATTTATAAAAACAATACATTTATAAAAAAAAAATAACTTTGACGTAAATTTTTGGACTTATACATTTTTAAAGGAGTTAGATTAAGTTTTTTTAATACCTGAAATATATCGCTTGGAGAATCATACAAAATTTATTAGCCTTAAATAAAATATTAAATTAAAAACTGTATTGTTAATTTGATATTTTGGTTTGGTTTTTTCTTTGAGTTTTTTTGCTCTGTTCAAGGATATACGATAACTTCTAAGATGTATTTTAAAACAAATGTCAAAAGTTACCTGTAACAAAAACTTTAACTTATTATAAGTAGGTAGGTTCTATATTACTATTCATTTACTTAAAAATATAGTAAGTAATTATATTATTTAAATTATTTTTTGATGATTTATGTCATCCGGATTTCTACTGAGTTATGTTTGCCTATTCTTACGTAAAAAAAATAGTTATTGTATTTTTTCTACGTCGAACAAGATTGCGAATAAATATTTTCTGCGACGACCGTTAACCTATGATCCTAAGAAGTGTGCAACCCACTGACCGTTATGTCATTTATATCCAACACAATCGAACCTATTGACCCGTAACCTAAACATCTTTTTCCCATCCCTAAGAACTCCAATTTCAAATAATTTTCAACATAAATCAATAGTTTCGATCGCATTCGACATTTGAAAATGTGTCAGAATCGAAAGCAACGGTTGGCCGGACAATGGCCGCTGAGAATATACGGTTACATTTTATTTTATTTCGCCAAAAATGTAACAATGTACAATTGTTATCAAGGAAAAAGGGTAGTTGGTAATCTTCTTAATGGCGTGTGTGAAAAGATTATAAATTAAGTTTCTGTAACAAATAAAAATGACCCCTGGGTATTGTCAGGGTGTCAATATGGTGTGACCGGCGCATTGTGCGTGACCCCAGCCGGCCTTAGCGCGGGCTTAGCGCCTTGCGACTGCTTCCATGCACAGCATGATCGCCAGCTAGAAAAAAAAATCACAATTTTACAATTTTGTATTGAACTGTATCGATTATCTTTTATGATCATTTTGACAATTTGTAATCCAGCAATTATGAAAATGACAGATTTCATTATTTTAAAACATGAAACAATTATTTCATTTTTAAATTCTGGGTTCACTACTACACACTTATGTTCAACTAGCTGTTCCCGCCGCGACTTCGTCCGCGTGCCGTTTTAAGAGATTTTGCTATAACCCATTACTATCTTCCTAGGAGGGAAATTGATGGTAAAGAGCAGTCTATGACGGAAAACTTAGTATCTATACCTACTTATTAATAAAACCGGGCAAGTGCGCACGAAGAGTTCCGTACCGTATCTATCTCCCGTTGCCCTTATCAATATCGAATAAATAAAAATCACGTTTATGTATAAGCCCCCTTTAATATTAATTATTTGTGATAGTTATAGAATTGAAAATAGACAGAAATCAAAGACTCAGTAATAAGATCTAGTTTTACCCTTTGGTTTCCGAACCCTAAAAACCCAATAACGTAATGCTTCCATCTTGAACACATTCTCGTATAAAGAATGATCGTATCCTTTTGTGTTTGGTCTTTTGGTGGAATTCTGGCGGATTCTTAGCCATCTTAATTGCTGATTCGTTATCAACACATAGGGATGCTGGACATTCACCAATGATATCTTTCATGATCTTTCGAAGCCAAATAATTTCTCTAGCAGTTTCACTTGCTGCCACTATTTCTGCCTCGGTGGATAAAATCGCTACTGTGCTCTGGCGTTTGCTTTTCCAGGATATTAGACCTCCAGCATACATGCAAAGAATGCCTGAGGTAGACCTTCCAGTTTCATAATCTCCTCCGTGGTCAGCGTCACTGTAACATTCTAAATTATGACTATTTCCTGGCTTGTAACCTATTTTATGCCTTCTTCTATAGTCCCTTTCAAGTAACGCATTGTCCTCTTGATATTGATGATGTTCTCCCTTGTAGGTTTATCTAAATTTCGAGATACAACACTGACAGCAAAGGCTATGTCAGGCCTCGTGCTTGTCATCAAATAAGCTAGTGATCCAACAGCTTCACGGTACGGGAAGTTCATTGAAACTTCATTAACATCTTGAGCATTATTTGCTTTTAAAATTGGTGTTGGCACTGGCTTACAATTTCTCCATGCCAAACCTTTGCAATATGCGAACGATGGATGCAGTAAAATAGAACCATCAGGGTACCTTAACCACGCTCTGCTACCATGTTAAAGTAGATATAAGTACTGCAGGATCGAATAAAACCAGTTACAATAATTATACGAATATTATTAACGTATACTGTAAAGAATATTTTTTAGTCAAGAGTGAAGATAGTGACATTGATGACAATCAACAATGTTTGGTTGCTATGGT
This sequence comes from Ecliptopera silaceata, assembly GCA_932527185.1. Lineage (NCBI taxonomy): Eukaryota > Metazoa > Arthropoda > Insecta > Lepidoptera > Geometridae > Ecliptopera > Ecliptopera silaceata. The sequence continues at coordinate 3,121,258 of OW052193.1, read as the reverse complement.
AACATCTAAGGTTGGTGATAGATATTAAAGGAGTATCTATTCCTAACAGTAACTTCTCCCGTTTTCCCAACATTTCCCTTCACTACTCTGCTCCTATTGATTGTAGCGTGATGAAAAGTATCCTATATGTTGCTCAGGAGTATGAAGAATAAATGTACCAAGTTTCGTTAAAATCCGTCGAGTAGTTTTTGTTTCTATAAGGAACATACATACAGACAGACAGACAGACAGACAGACAGACAGACAAAAATTTTACTGATTGCATTTTTGGCATCAGTATCGATCACTAAACACCCCCTGATAGTTTTTTTTTTAATATATTTAATGTACAGAATTGACCTCTCTACAGTTTTATTATAAGTATAGATAAGCAATAATCAAACAAATATTTATTCCAGCAATTATGAAAATGACAGATTTAATTATTTTAAAACATGAAACAATTACTTAATTCATTTTTAAATTCTGTAACTACACACCTATGTTCAATAAGCAATAATCAAACAAATATTTATTAAACAACTAACTATATACATATATGTATTATGATAAGAAATGTTATCAAAATGAGTGCAGTTTGTTTCACTTTATTTTTTTCCCTGGCAATACCGTTTCAAAATTGCAGCTATAAAATCCATTAATTACTTAACATCCAATGGTCGAAAACCATTGTAAAACTTGACCCCTCGGTAGAAATAATGGCCGGGGGCAGATAAATTAAAAATGGTCCAAAATGCCCTTGACATGACGATTTATTGTCAAACTTATGTGCCAGAACATTTTAAAGGCGGGCCAATGTGTCGAGTGAAATATGGCTACATTGATTGTTCATACATTTATTTTTCTAAGACGGAATTACAATCATTTTTCTAGAAAAAATATCTGAGCCTGTTGCCACACAGCGCCATAAAAAAAAACAAAATCAATTAAAGTTTATTCAGTAATATCTTAAAGATCATTTAGAATCGTTATATACTAGGCGATTCTAGGTGCCAGTTCGTTAGCATGTCCTAAATTCGAACCTAAATAAAGCTACAATGACAATTATAGTGCAGGAATACTTCCACTGTTTATTAATTTCTATAAAATAACTGATTCTTACATAATATTATTATAATAATATTTAATATTCGTACATGAGAAAAAGTATCTTTTAGAAACAACAACTTGTGTAAAAAAAAACTTCTTTATTTCGAAATTAACTACTAGCTACTGGAAAATATATCAATCAGATACTGTGCTCAAAAAATAGCTGAGGTGAAACTTTTTAATTCTTTTCTGAGTAACTTTTAAAAGAAACACTTTGTTGCGTTTTAAAATCTGCTAAATTCTTTGCGCAAACAAAAAGCACGTAAGATCGATGTGATTTTTTTAATCTCAGTTCCTAACATCAATTTTTAAATTCTTTTCAATTAATAATCTACTCTATACTGTAGTATATAGGGTGGACATTTGCGCAAATTAGTTTCTAAGGCTTCTCAATTCATAGAAGTATACTTTTTAATGTTTTCTTTTGTGCTTTTTAAAGGACAAGGCGATTAGGGATGTCCATTTTGTTGAGTATTATAGTCGCAAAATACTTATAGGTAGTAAATGCCACAATTGATCGATGAGCTGTGCTTGCACCTGAGATATTTGTATGATTATTTCTCTAGTTCCTTATACAGGGTGTAAAATAATGAATTTCCAAAAAAAACTAAAACTTGAACTTTTTATATTCAATAAATATCATTTTTGATTTTAAAAATATAGATTAAAAAAATGAATGTAAGCATACTTTATCCCCAGGCACGGTAGAGGTACATATTTCCAGATTCTCAGATCTAGATAATATTTTTTTAATTTGTTTAACATGATTTATAGCTGAATCTAAATCAACGTGAAAAATATAATTCTGTTAGAACAATATTTTGTAAAACTAAATACATTGAGACTAGAATTACCGATGGCCAGTAACAAGATTTTCTATCTCAGCATTACAAAGGAGTAAATAACAAAAAAGATTTGATCGAGATCACATTCGACCCCTGATTCGGTTTCGGCTCAAGCGCGGCTTGAATAAAACATGAGTCCAGGGGTGGCCAACCCTTTCCCCGACTTTAATACCCCCCTTTTTTGCGACATTTGAAGGGGAGGTTCGATCGATATTTTTTTTAGAGAAAGCTGCGAAAGTTGAGTCATGGATTACTGACATCTGTGTTAGTGACAGATGTATACTTTTCATTTTAAGTTGGAATAAACGAATGTATCGTTGCTGGTTCAGTTTTATTCTTTAAGTATAAATAATGGGTTTCACTTTAATAGAAAACTGTAGTTTTTTTAACCATCACTAGACTTAATATTGTATTAAATACCTACTTTTAAAAACTATTCTTACACTAACCGTTTAGTACATCGTGCAAGTCTGTAGTAGATAATGTTGGAGCCTGTAGTAACAGTTTACTAATACATATGTATTTATCTAGCTACATAGAGTCTAAAAAAAAAGATTCCCAAATATACTGCCCAAGTGTTACATGTGTACATAAACACACCCTCACTATATCTATAGCTATATATTTTTTAATCTAGTAACTCGCGTGATTTGGCGAAAGGGGTAGAACACAATAGAGGGTAGTTTCAATGATTCAACCCTTTGGTATACTCTTGCCAAGTGCCGTGTGAACGCCACTTAATAATATTAGAACATATAATATTCCATTATGATATATGATAGGTATTTATAAATCATAATGTTTTACTATTATATTTTAAGTTGATACATTCATTGGCATAAATGTTGTTATAATATATAAATTAACAATGCCCAGCGTATCAGCATTGCTATTCAGCGCGGCAATGCAGTCAGTGTCTTGGGTACGCTTCCGATTGGTAGATACTGATTGGGATCAGTTGAACTATCTATACTAAGATCGTTTGCAACGGTCTGTAGATAGCTCAACTGTTTCTCATGTATTTTATATGACAATGTACATTTTGTAAATACTGTATTAACAATGCTATGCTTATACATAGATATAGGCTGATACCTACTAGGCTGAAAAGATAGTAGGTTACACGTGTTCAGCAAGTCTTGAACTAAAAAAATCCAATCAAAGCATATCCCGTATGTGTAAAAAAAAATTCTTACAAACCATGTAGATTAGATCTAATATAAAGGACTGGTTATTAATATTATAAAATAGTAAGAGAATGCTCGCATATGTTTAGACAAGTGTTTTATGGTATTGCATAGCTTCTATCGTGGGCCTGGAGCGTGGAGACCGAATCCAGAAATTCCGTAACGAAAATAACCTAACACTGCGCATGCGTAATCCAGCAAAAATGCTATGCAATAGCTTTACCGTGTCAGTCCCCGAGTGCCAAACGTCTTTTTTAATGTTTCTTTTTACTCACTTCTGGGCGAAGGTTTTTTTTATCAATTTTTCGATCAGACGCCGCCTCAGGTTCCGTGAAAAGTGTCCAATTCGTCACGTCAACGTTTTATTGGTCTACCGCGGTTTCGACGTCCATCCGCAGGCATCCATTGACGACAGTTGTCCATTATCCTCGTGCAAATTTTAAAATAATATTATTATGTTACAGCTTGTTCCTTTACAAACCAACAGTCACCATGACCTTCGCACAATTAAGTGAGTAGTAATTACTAATTATGTACCTACTACATTATGTGGTTAAAGCATTGTTCATCATTCCAGATAAATGCCCGGTAAAACCAGTGTGGTGAAGAAATTCAGCAGTAGTTGCCAAAGTAGTTGTAAATGAGTAAATGTTCTTAATGATGATCCCAAAGTCATCATCATTACGCCACTGAGCCAAATATGTACTTACATCTGAAATTTCTTATGACTAATAAGTTTTATAAGGTTGCAGGGGGGCTATCCAGCAAGGGGAAACTTGCGTGACCGAATATCCTTTCAGTTGCAGTGCAGTTTTCGCGATTTGAGCATGGCCTACCTGATTTTTCGTTTATTCTATCAAACGGTATGAAAATCGATCATTCAAAATATAAGTAAAAGACGAAGAAGAAAACTGAACTGCAATTTGATCAAATAACAGTTCAAAAACATTTCAGCTGTCAGGATACCCCTCCAGTACTACTTACAGTTAATAAATAGTTACTGAAATTAAATGATCTAAAAAACTAAGGTGTTCGATATAGCTCAATGAATTAGCCAGCTTATGTGGCAATGGGCCGGCCATGTTTGCCAAAGAACCGACAATCATTGGAGCAAACGGATACTGGAGTGGAGACCGGCGTATAGGCAAGTGTAGTTTATACGCCTCCTAGCGAGATGGAGCGCCGATCTGCGGAGTGTAGCTGGCCAATACTGGATGAAGAGCTGAAGACCCGGCTCAGTGACGCATCTTGGGAGAGACCTACGTCCAATAGTGGACTGATATAAGTTAATGATGATTATATAGTGGTCGCACATTCGGGGTCGCATGATACTATTGCCCTAGAGCAGGGACTGGCGTTAACTTGTTTTATTCTGCTATTACGCTACACGCTTTCTGTTTCACCAGGCCATATATTTCAGCGTTTTCTTCGCGTTGACGCATGCTTAGTACGTCAATGTGGCCAAAATATGATGAATTTCACTTCAAATGACTAAACGCACGCTTGAAGGCGGTAGCAACTAGTACTTACCTATGTGTTTTCCTAAAAATCTAGGTTGATTCATAATTTTATGACAGGTAACATTGCGGAAAGACGAGATATTAGAGTTAGCAGGCAGAGCATGGATGGAGACAGTGAAGCAAAGAAAGTACTTACCTATGTATAGGAAACTGTTTGGAGGAGGTCTACATCTGTAGAAGGGTCTTTAAGATATAATTAGTACATAATAATAATACAATAATTAATTGAATAAGTAAGTGTATTTTAAGGCTTTATTATTGGTATAACTTTAACTTTATCTAAGAGTGCAGATTTTAGTAGTGAGCTTCAGTCAGTCGCGCGCGGCCAATGCCCGTTAATGCGCCTGCAGCCTAAAGTGCTGTTGAAGATAGTTCTGTTAAGTAATATTTTTTAACCTATAGGTATTGTTCCACTGCTGGGCAAAGGTCTCCCCCAAAGTTTGATAAATTATAACATTATATATTGTATTTAGTTTGCTTTGAATGTTCATCAATATCGTCAATGAATTACAGATTTCTTTATACAACAAATAACAATAAAATATCCCGATAATAATGTATTACACGAAAAGCGAAAGAAAATAAAAGAGGAACATTTTGCAACGTAAACAATCGTATCAAGAATGAATATCGCGAGATTTATGAAGCGATATGACTTCAGTTTTCCTTTTCATATTACGAGTAGGAAACTTCCTTGAGGGCCGTGTTACCGAAATGTGCTATGTTACAAATATAACATTTCTATAATATACTAGCGGCCCGTCCCGGCTTCGCACGGGATATTTTCAAGCTTTTCTGTTGAAATTTTTCCAGAATTTTATTTGCTATAAACCTCACGGAGCCCGAGACCCTTTCTAACGAATGCAAAACCGTGGAAATCGGTTCGCGCGTTCAGGAGTTATATCGTCAGGAAGGAAAGTCCGACTTATTTTTATATACATAGTAGATGGACGAAGATGGTTGGAGCTTGTTACATTTTCTAGTAAGAATTTCAAATTTTGAATGTAATTTGACATTAGGTGTGAACATTCGAAATTTAAAATCACGAATAGTAGCTGAGTTTGTAAGGACGAAGTGAAGCATTTGTAAGAAGGATCATAAATAAAAAAAACGCTAGGATCCAGGTCTAGTATTTGCCAGTTCCATCTAGTATATAAGAATAACATAGGTATCTACTGAAATTCGTTAAGCTGGTATGGAGGACAAACTAGTTTGGATGAACCGTGAGGGTTATATTTTTGAAAACTAAAATCCGTAGTAGTAACAATGTAACCGTTATGAAGACTATGAGATGAGAAAAAAAAAATTTTTCTCCTTGAAAATATATAGCTTAAGACCAGTTGATCGATTTGTATTACAATGTAGGTAAGTGGTCAGTTAGATCTTTTTTTTATTAATTCAATAAAAAAAACTATTTGGTTTTTGTAGATATATTACTTAAGCCATTCCTCTTAGTGAGCCTTCTCATATTTTAGATTCCCTCCTCCGCGGCAGAGAGGGACGGCTGGCGAGAGGGAGAGGGAATAAAATCCATACTTATAATATTTGCAGCCTCCACTCACACACACATACGCGACGCGATTTAGCACTCCATGGAGAGTTTCGGACAGCATACAGGGTGATCCGAATGAGGTTATCACTGAAATATTTATTAGACGTCATTATTTTTTTGTCGTCATTAATGAGAATGTACTAGTAATATAATTTGCTTTGAAACCAGTTAAGTAATAATTTTAATACATGTGTGTTTTTTTTTGTTATACACAGAAAACATACACTAGATAAGATTCAACCAAAATCTTAACTAAACTTCATCTGTCAAAGCTTGTTAATATCTCTGCCTAGTAGTCTCTCACTAGATCTGACATTCAATTGAGGAAATTCGCTATTCTAATACCAACTTCGCATTTATTCTGTTCATTTCAGAGTAGTACATAATTATCTGGAGTTCAATGGAGATAACTGCGGTTAGATCCTTTAATGGAATGAAGATGACAATGTTGATCGCATATTTATCTGCACTGCTGTATTTACCTATAGCACAGAAAAACTTCACAAGTTTAGAGCACCCTGTATCCGTCCACCCACATCGCTCCTTAGGAAAAAATGTACGATGCCATAAAAAATCACCGCCAGTTCGCTCCCGCAATTTTTACCCGTTTTTTCCCCTCGGAGGGTCGCCCGTTGCCATGGCGACGCCCGCCCCGCCTCGAATGGACCCGCCAAAAGCTGCATCAATATTTTTATGGGAAGTGAGAGGTCCCGCTTTCACCGACGCGGTGTTCTTTGAAAAATAAAAAGATTGAGGTCTTCAAAATAAGTTGTTTATTCGAAATGAAAATCTTTTAGAATATGTATTGTAACTATGTATTCTAAGTAGGTATATCTATTCTCTATGTATTCTATATAAACTATGTAGACTCATGGCATCACTGAAAACCTCATGGCATCACTGAAAACCGCATGGCATCACTGAAAACTAGCGCTGGTGTAGAGCCCAATGGTTCTACACCAGCACAAGCTGAGTGATGACCATTTTCAGTTATTTTAACATAGTAGGTTATAATTATATCGTTTAATGAATGAATGAAATAAATGATTCTATTCTATTCTAAACTATGTATTCTGTATTTAAATATTTACAAAAAAAAGTATATACCTAAGTATTCTATCAGCAATCTAGTTCCCATAGTACAAGCTCTGCTTAGTTGAGGGCTAGAGTGTGAAGTGTGAAATGTCCGTGAATATATATTTATTATTATTAATTTATAGCAAATGTTGTATTTTTAATCGACATAGTTTAAAGATATGACGTTTTTTTTTATCAAAGTGTTGAACCAAATGTGACACATCATTTCAATCTTTTTTAACAAATAGGTATAAGTAAATAAAGTATATATGTAAATAGTGACAGTGATTTAGCTTCGTAAGTTCAAGGATACACTTACCGAACAAAAAACCTCTAATTAAGATTAGCATTTAGGTAAGTAAGTATATATTTTTAACTAGCAATATTTATTTTAATTAAGCAAAAACTTAAGGTCGCGCATCCATGACCCAAACCTTTGTTTAAGTTTCTAACAAACGATTTTCGTAAGCAAATGGGTTTTTTGTAAAATATATTAGATAAGTTTAAGAAGCAAATATATTTAATAAAATATAACCACATTTAATCAGTTGGAGTACCTTTTTATGGCTTATAGCTGGTCGCGTGGAACTGGCACCTAGAATCACCTAGTATGTAAGACGATTCTAAATGATCCTTGTGATTTTACTGAATAAAGTAATTTTTGACTTTGACTTTGACTTTTGATAAAACTAAATGGATGCAGGTTTGACACCCATGACGAAAAATTTAATTGTCAAAGTAAAATGTACAATGTCATAATCATTTGTATAAAAAAATCTGAGATGAATATATAAAATAATCTGATATTTTTCTGAGAAAGAAAAGAAAGAATATTAGAATATATTTGATGGGCATAAACTCACTTTAAAAAAAAATGATCAAGATGACCTTCAGAAAAAAAATAAGTTTTTTTTCGTGAATAAAACATAACATTATAATTACGAACAATGAATATTGCTATAATATAAACGAAGTTAAAATTACTTGATTGTAACGAATTAGGATTAATGTTGTTAGCGCTAACCGAGTAAAAATCTAACGGACTAAAATATATGTACCTAACCTAATAATAACTATATATTATATTATATATTAGTAGAAGAGCTAGCACCAATTTTTGTGTAGGTATTTGAGGCAAGCTGAAAACTTGTCACAAACCTCTTCTATTATACCCCAATACGGAATCGCAAACCTGGCTGGTGAGTAGGTACTAGGTAATTTCTGATTCATAACCACCTATTTATTTATACTAATCAGTGACAACGACTGAATAATTTTTAAATCAATTATGTATATGTAATAATTTATTATTCACAATCGCGGTATGAAGTCATAAGTTTAAATTCAATAGCGGCTAATTATTTAACTACATTTATTATTTATAATAACTAGTTGCTACTGGTTTAAAGTGGTTTTTCTGACTATTATTGAGTAATCAAATATAATATGTAAGTACTGACGCAAATACCCCGAAGAAACTCTAAAGGAAACTCGAACATATGAACTGGAATCCGATCGTGTCATCGAATGCCAAAAATATTTCCTATCTCAGGAATAAATATTTGCAGATCGTACAAACATTTATCCCAAGGCGGGAATCAAACCCGCAACCTTCCGCGTCGCAGGCGGACCTTCGCCCGCCGCGCCACATCTCGGTCATCAATGCAGCCAGTATCTTGGGTACGCTTCCGATTGGTACTGATTCGGAACAGTTGATTTATCTATAGATCGTTTGCAACGGTCTGTACCTACATAGCTATTTACTTCACGGTAAATAAGAAAAAGTTGAGTTATCTACAGACCTTAAAATATACATAGGAATATACTATTTGTAAATACTATAATAGTCGTGAGTTTGTTTGTGAATAAAGATATATACCTACTTAATTCTCTTCTTAAAAATTACATTTTTGACTGATTTAGTAAGTACTTACATAACTGTACAAGTATCCACCGTATGTGATAAATATTATGCAATAACATATCCTCATTATTGACGTAGGTAAGTAGTCAAATAAATAAATTATTAGTTTATAATTAGCATTCGTAATCTAAGTTAAATGAGTAAATTATAAGTCACGCGGCATATACAAACTACATCGTGGTACCGCCTCCTACTATAAAAAACCTATTTACTACCATGCAGGTTACATAAAAAAGTCCCCCAACTTTTTTACCGTGATAAAAAGCTCTCTCATTGGTCGCGCCACCCCAATAAAAAAGTTAAAGACGTGTGATACCGCGCACGCGTTCCTCCATTCAAATTCAAATAAGGAACGCACGCGCTACCGTATGTAACATACTGAAAGCGGCTGCAACTTATTATTAAAACGACACCATTTTAAAAAATAACATCTCTCTGTACTATGACGATGTATCGAAGGGTCTTTGTAAAATGGTTATGCCCGCGTAAAAATACACACACGGAAAAAATATAAAATAAACTGTAGGGAAGTATTTTAAAAATAGGATATTTCGGTTCTCCCTTCGGAAGGGGAGTGACGGCTTGATATATTGCCAGAGTTACTTGGGATTTTAATAATACACAGCGTGTGTTGGTTCACTGAGGCTGTAAGATTTGTCAATATACGGCATGCTGTGGCCGCTATTTTAGGTCGGTCGCGTGGCCTGCCCTTACGAGAATATCGAGTTTCATTATCGTGTGTACTTAACACGTTCACATCACTGTTTCCGCCAAAAATTTGAAACTATACAGTAAATTGACGAGGTTGGTTCTTAGTGTAGCTTTATCGTTTTAGTTTATGACATAATTTTATGATGACATTTAAGAATTTTATTTTTATAGATTTCTAAAATTTCTTAATTCAACTAAGTAAATTTTGAACATGTGGTTTAAAAAGTCAACCTATGTACCTAACCTATACATGGTGTGAGAACGGAATCAGACGAATAATTTTAAATTGACGAATATTGACTGCCATTTTATAACTGACTAAAATATTCAAAATAGTCAAAAAAGTTACGAAATAGGCCAAATAGAAATTTACATTTAGTTTTCAGTTTACAAATAGATGAAAATAAAGATCAATTTAATTATCATTACTCACACGCTCTAAAGCCGGGTTGAAACCGACAATTTATTATTATGGACCCGTATCCAATTTAAAACAACGCACGACCGAATGGAGCCATTAGGTACGAGGGGGACATTGTTTTGGATCGAGAGAACATAGAGGGGAATCCTTGCGGAGTAGAAAAAACAATTTAAAAATAAATGTAATAATTATAAAAGGAAGGGGGAGCGGCGCGTGGCGGACGCCTTATTTATTCGAATCTTCAGCTGCTGTTTGAATTTCGAACGCCTTGTCTCTGGCTGGTGACATGACATGTGCCAAGAAAAAAGTATAAAATACTTACACCTGTCTTTGACTTCGTTCTCGTTGTGTGCATTATGGCCTCGCTCTTACATTTCATTGTTCTTGTTGTGTGTGCTTTGCTCTTACATGTTTTAAATAAAAGTTTCAGCTTTAAAAAGTACATTCAATAATATTGTTTTGATGATTTTTAATCATTCTAGAAAATTCTTAATAATAGTGAAATCTAGAGTTATAGGTACTCAAGTACTTACGTACATACTTAAATGTATTTATTAGGTATATACTTATTATTTATGTTTCCAAAAAATCTGATTTAACGTACCTACTTATCTTTTTATATTGTTACTACTTTGCTACCAGACTATTAGCACGCAGAATTAATATTTTACTATCATAATAAATTTTAATAAATATAATAATATGTAATAAATTATTATTTTAAAAATTTACTTACTGTTTATAATACTGTTGATATTATCTCTTCTTATCTCTATTTGTTTTAGTAAAATTAAATTTTGTATGTATCATGGTTTTGATAGTAATCAATGCGGGCAATAAAGTGCTTGTAATAATTAAATATTATTATGAGAACCGAAGTTTTTGTATATCTACTAAATTCTACCATCCAGCGCTTAGCTTTAACACCATTATTAAGTCTACTTTATCTGCAAGACAAATAAATAAATAATGCTGGACAAAAAGACTCTTTACTTGTATTAAGTATTTATTAGGTACGAAGAAATCATTAGAAAGAATTTACGGTAGCTTTATGTATAAGCTGCGAGACCTAGTTTGATGAGAAAACTACAGGAATACTGTCAACTGACTTAGATAAAGAAAAAATGCTCTCAATTCAACTGTATTTTTTATGTATGTTATGCAACTGCATAACATACAAAAAATCAAAAAATCGGTTCACAGTTGGCGGAGTAACTACTCCGCCAACTGTGAACCGATTTTTATGATTCTTTTTTTGTTTGGTAGGTAGGTTGATAAGAAGGCGGTTCCATATAAATTTAATTGAAATCTGACAAGTAATGATTGAGTAGTAATTTTTAAGTAAGTAATCTTTAAAAATGTATTTTCTGTATTACTTGTCGATACCGAAGTCGGTATTTTTAATTTTTTGTAAAAAATATAATTGTGGTATAAAAGTGTCAAACGGACACGCTTTGAGTAGATCGGTTTGTTTTTGTGTTTTCGTTTCTTATCACTTTCGTTGCAAATTAATCTCAATCTGTCAAAGCAAGAAGTAATTTGTTACCTTATCTTGCATCTTGCCACCTACCATTTCTCGGAGGCTGTTTTGTCCATAATTAAACCATTAAATAACCAAAAGGACCACCATAGGTGATTAGAAAGCTACGCCAGGATATAGTTATCATACGTAGGTACGCTAATAGTTTTGATATATGATAATAGATAGAAAGCACAAATATAAAAAAGGCCGAATATATTTAATCGGAAAAAAATATTTATTTACGCGGTGAAATTCGGTATTAAAAAGGCATTTTACTTTTATTATATAAGTACGTATATTTAGTTAGGATTTGTATGATTTGGCATTGCAGCAGAATTAATAGATAACCTCCTTAATCATGTACTTATTCGTAATACACAATCAAAGACATGCAAAATGTTTTTCTGCTTCAGTTACAAAGACGTTGCACAAAAGAGTTTCAATAGCTCTAAAAAACGGCGGTGGTCTGCGCAAAAAAGAGGCGCACCGAATAACTCCTCTATGGTCTTAAACTTTTTTTTTCTAAATTGGCACTACAATGCAAGACTTTTTATAATGCATCTGCAACCGGACACTAAGCGATAACGTTAGACCACAATGACTACTGTACATAAATCTTACAGAAAATTTACAATTATTTTAGGATATTTTTTGTTTAGATTATTGATCGTCCACCCTCGCATCGGGAGCGCATTGTTAGTAAAAAGAGTGTGATTTTTTCTGGTCATTTTAGGGGTCTTTTTAAAAATATGTCCCCTTGGTTAGGGCAGCTGGAGCACGTTTTTGTTCGGACATTGGAAAGTGTGGATTACACGTAAGATAGGGGATGCTGGAGAGACTTTACATGATCACACGTGGTCAAGTACCTATGTACTTGACAACTTTTATGTGCAGTGCGATTGATACTTGCACATAGAGCTTTGAAGGATAATCTTTGTGAAATCTACTTGAAATAAAACATACTTAATATTTTAATACCATAATATTATTTCCACTACATTTAAGATTTTGTTTTATATAGAAAAAAAGATTACTCAGAAATAACAAATAAATAAAAGTTTATTGCCGAAATTGAGGAACTAAAATTAAGAACTTTATTTTGTACTTACATATCTATAAAGTCAAAGTCAAAATTGCTTTATTCAGTAAAATCACAAGGATCATTTAGAATCGTCTTACATACTAGGTGATTCTAGGTGCCAGTTTCACGCGACCAGAGCCTAGAATAGAGCCTATAAATCCATAGTGGTTATTGAAAGTTAGAAGAATATATAAAATAATACTTATAAACGTTATTTTTCATGATTTTTATGTAAATATTATATATTTATGTGAACTTGGTTTTTAAAAGACACATTAAAAAAGTTTCTTTATACTCCCAGGTCCGTTTCGACCAGTTCTCGTTTGGTCAAGTTTGTCAGTTACGTCTAGTTTCCGGTTTCGTCAACTTCCCTGTTGGTCTTATTCCTATTTTGTCTAAGTATTTCCTAAAGAAACGATTTCGATGAGTTGTACATTCCAAGGAGTTTTGCATCATGCAAGTGTAAATTTGACCTTTCGCCGTTCCATGACGAGGGTCCCTCCGCACGATGACAGTCCACGTCGGCTCCAGGGCTCCAAGTCATGCCATATGCTCACGGAATATGTAACTGCTTACTTTTTTGCAACGATTTGCGGAATGTAGCTGGCAAAGAAAAGAAGAGCCGAAGACCGGGCTCAGTGGCGAGTCTTGGGAGAGACCTACGACCAGTAGACTGATAGGTTGATGTTGGTAATGATCTTTTTTTTTTTAGGATAGATAGGTGTATTTAGATAGTACATAGCATCAAGATCTAGATTAGGCTGTTCTTTCAGAGCCCTTTTTTTGTAGGCGTTTTTTTTCTGGCTTCACACATTTTGTACATTTTGTTAAAAAACGTTTATTTTTGGACAATATTCGTCTCTTTCCAAGCAAAGTTTTTTTTATTTCATAATCATAATATGTATATACCTACATACATAATGTATATGGCAGGTTATTCAAATTAAATATCGCTAAAAAATACTAAGTAATTATTTTCAAAAAATATATTTTTGTGTTTCTAATTCGACAACAAAATGCTTCTGTTTTAAAATTTATCTTAATAGTAAGTGGCTTAGATAATAAGCGGCATATCTTTTTAAGGGCCCCAAACATCAATTCCAACTAGAAAATATCTCCGTCACATGCCATGAAGACGAACGACCCAACTAATGAATGAAACGAGAATCTACAAAAAATATGATAAGTTACTCGAGAATTAGATAAGATTGTGCAAAAGAATGCCTTCAATATGATGTCCTCTGTGAAGCTTGTGTCAAATAACAAGAATTAGAACATTTTTTTCTGTGTTTTGATGTTTTTCTCTGTGTTGAAGTGGGCTTTTGATGTAACTCTGACTAACAATTAAATTACTTATTGGTAAGTAAGTAGGTACATATACTATGAAAACCATATAAAAGGGCATCAAAACCGTATCTCTTACGTCTGGCGCATCATAGAGGTTGGTACATACTTATTCATATTAGAAAATGCGTACTATTGCAAATATCAAAATGAGATATAAGCATCATCTCACATACATATTCGTGCATTATGTACTTACATTTTACCATAGCGTACTTACAATGTTTATTTGCCCCAAAACATATAATTTCAAAAGGGATTCTTCAAACCTATCAATTAAAAACAGCAATACGAGCACCATCCTACGTAGTAATCAAAACTCATTGTTTTGTCTTATCTGTACATTTAAAACTCTTTGGCTCACATTTGGTTCGGCATGAGCCACACTTGTCCCGCATGTAGCAAACTTTTTATTAAAACCTTTTTATTTAATACAAAAAACAATAACTGCGTAACACGAGCCTTTCACTATGCGGATGTTAGTTCTGGATTCTTCTGGTTGTCATCTATCATAGCAGGTTTAAGTAGAAACTTATTTCATGGCTTTTGATTTTATTTTTATGGAGCTTCAACTGTTACGACCTTAATTATTTTGAGTAAGTATTCAGGATTTAGATTTACCGAGCCTTGGGTAACGTGACCTAAAACGTGACCTAACGTGATCATTCTCTTTTTATTTATAACTAGACAAAAAAATATTGAGTATAGGTAGTACAGTGAAACTTGGTTAAGTGGGACCTGGATAAGTGAGAAACCTCCATAACTGGAGCTCATGCTGAGGTCCCAACACTTTGGCACTGAATTACCTCTGTTAATGGGACGAGGTAAGCCTCTATATCTGGGATTTGTTCTTTCGATTTATCATCATAGTTACCTCTATAACTGAGACAGTGAGTAAATATATGCATAAACCTCTGTAACTGAGATAACATTGTTTGTTTACTCATTCTTATTCTACCCACAAATTCCACACGTACTTAATTCCAAGTACGTAAGTAATTTTGAGCTTCAATTACCTTCAGCTTTAGTTTCGCTTTACTATCATACAGATGTTTATTTGAAAAATGCCAAAACATAACACGTTATTTTATTTAATGATCGCACCTCTATAACTGAAATAACCTGTATTCTCACCTCTAAAATGGAACCCTGTGTAAATGAGACAGATATTTATTTATACCTGTATATCTGAGACACTGGGTAAGTGGAATACCTCTATAAGTGAAATGACATTTGGAGGTCCCTTGATGTCTCACTTAACCAGGTTTCACTGTAGTAGGCTCATTATGTGATTTGTTTCAGCCGTGATGATATTAAATATTGATGATTATAGATATAGGTTAACATTTAATGTCAGTAGTCCATCTGTTCGTCTCATCATTAGTAAAAAAGAACATTAGATTTTTTAAAAACACGATTTTAGAAAGAAATATTTTTTTCAATTTACGAACTTGTTTAAACACTACAGACAATATTGATTTAAAAAATGGTCTAAATTCGAAAAAGCACGACATCTAAAATCGAACCTATTTCTATGATAGTTTTGGAAAACTTGCCAGTAACGACGATTCATTGTATAGTATTGAAGATTTAGCTTTATAAAACTCTTGAGAATGGAAATTCTTGTCTAATTTATTACTAGCAGAGTTCAGAGCCCTACAAAGCCGACTCAAGCACAGCTATTTTAAAAGTTAACTATTAAAAGGGGTAGCTTTTATTGTTAAAATACGAAGCTTTCTAATTTTGTAACTATATTTCTTGTTTTTGAAAATATAAAAGCGTTTATGTTCACTTTAACAATAACATTGTTGGGATGTGGATTTGATCCCCGCTGAAAAGGTTCCCCTTCCCTCCGGACCGCTGCCGATCGCGCTTGCGCGAATGTGACACAACGACATGACACAATCACAATGACACAGACACATTCGCGCTTGCGCGAATGTGTCTGTGTCTTCGTTGGCTTCGTCGTCATCGTCACGTCACGTCATGTCGCCACGTCATCGTCACGTCATGTCGCCACGTCATCGTCACGTGACGATGACGTGGCGACATGACGTGACGTGACGATGACGACGAAGCCAACGAAGACACAGACACATTCGCGCTTGCGCGAATGTGTCTGTGTCTTCGTTGTCTTCGTCTTGAAGTGAAAACTTAAAAGTGAAAACACAACGTTAATATTGAAGTTTTCACTTCTGCCGGCACTCCCGGAGTGCTAGCTTTTTTTTTTTACAACACCTACGCACACTGACGCACTTTGTGTGTAAACTGGACCAACTTATACGCTGCGCCTAAGTGAAAAAGAGACATCGTTTACTCCTGAGCCTCCGCCGCTGCAGAGGTCGATCTTGTTTGGACGTTACGTACAACTCCACACGGCCGCCGCTAGCGACCACGCTTAGCTGACCTACGATTTTGTCGTCATATAGTGCAACACTGCTTCACTCTTGCTGTTATCCTAGTACCAGATCGCTTCCAAATCATCGCTATGCCGCTTAAACGTACCCCGCCTTCCTCCCCCGCCCCCACCTCGGCCCCGAGTGGACTCGCACCGCCGCTTGTACCTACACCGCCGATGCGTTCAACATCTACGCCCGGGCCTACTGTACTCAAAGTACCTGCTGCACAGCCACTGCAAGGATGCTCTTCGGAACCTAACTTGTCAGTGAGTACTTCAAATGCCGCAATGCGCAAACGAAAGCGCTCCACTTGCGATAGTGAGCAATTGCAAAATTTCATGGAGGAAATGAAATCAATGTTTGTGGAATTCAAGGAAGAACAGGAAAAAAGCTGTGATAGACTGTGTTCCGCTGTTGAAGACATGCGCTCAACTGTTGATTTTTTGAGACAAAAATTTGACGCGCTACAGACCAAAGTTCAACAGCTGGAAGCTGGCTGCAGGGCTGACTCTGCATACATCAAGACTTTGGAAGATAGGTTGGATGCTTTGGAACGTAACTCCAGATCGACTTGCCTCGAAATAAGGAACATTCCTTCCACTAATCCCGAGACTAAAACTTCACTTGTAAACACCCTCACAAGGACTGCGAAAGCTCTCGATTTGGAAATCCTCCCGAGCCAAGTAAATGATATCTTTCGTATCAAATCGAAAGAATCCACATCGAAGACGATAATTGTTGACCTTAAGAGTGTCATTTTAAAAGAAAAAGTCATCACCATGTTCAGAAAATTCAATAAGGGAGGCTCCAGACTTACTACTGAGCATCTCGGGATTGGTGGCCCGGCGAAACCAATATTCATCTCAGAAAATCTAACCAATAAGATGAAACGGGTTTTCTTTCTTGCTCGTGACTTCGCAAAGGTGCACCAATATCGCTTTTGCTGGGTTTCCAATGGAAGTGTTTTCCTCCGCAAGAAAGAAGGAGCACCCCTTGTGAGAGTCACTTGTGAGTCCGACCTCTCTAAATGCGAAGTTGAAAAGTGACTAGCGGCTTCGACGGCTCTCATTTTGTATTTTTTATTTGCTAAGCTATTTTTATTTGAAACACTTTCATATTTGTTATGTACATCTCACACTCAACATAATCACACAATTTACAATACACTCATCCTCTTAAAAACTCACCCTCAGAATGTTACTCACGCTAGGTTCTTTTCCCACTCATGGACGGCTTGCTGTCCTACAACTGTCATTTTACTTTTGCTCCCCCGAACATTTTTATATACTGTAAACACTATTGTTTCCAATGTAAAATCCTACTCCAGTGTTGATGGGCCTGTGCTACATTTGATTTTTCACAATGGATGATTTCCAATTTATCTCTAACGATATTGATAACATCGCTTTATCTGATGTTATAACATGCTCTCCAGAAAATTGTAATAAACACGGAAAAATAAAATCATTTAACATCTTTCATACAAACATACGCAGCCTTAATCGCAATTTTAATGAACTTCGTATTTTATTAAGTAGAATTAATGTGCAACTGGACGTCATCATCTTATCCGAATGTTGGCTAAGCAAGTGTCCATCAATTCCATCACTAAGTGGTTATAACTCATTTTCCTCATCATTTAGTAGTCAGAATGAGGGAGTGGTTACGTTTGTAAAATCAGGTTTAATGTATACCATTGAAACTCCATCATTTAAAGATGGAAATTGCCTTTTGCTGAAATTTTCAGATAAACTAGCCGTGATCGCGCTATACCGTTCTCCTTCATTCAAAAACTTAGATGGTTTTATTGATAGTCTCAATTCTACCCTGTGTCTCCTTAATAATTTTAAAACTGTCACCGTCATAGGTGATATAAACATTAATATAACCCCCGACTGTACCGACCCAAATTCTGATGCATATCTTAATATGACTACATCTCACGGTCTCCTACCTGCGTATACCATACCCACCAGAGAAAATAGCTGTTTGGATCACGTGCTGCTAAAAACAAAACAATGTACCTCTACTATCATACTTGACTCCCCCATAACAGACCACGCACCTATTCTACTAAGCTGTGATCTAGTAGCTCCTATGCTTAAGAGTGTTCGTACAATTTTACGTATGGACATAAAAAGTATTCTACTTGATCTTGAAACCGCTGACTTCACACTTGTTCTACAATCTTATGACCCAAATAAAGCAGCAAATACCCTTGTGAAAATTGTATCCTCTGTAATTGATAAGCACACACATCTAACTAAAATTCCAAGCAATAAAAGAACATTAAAACCCTGGATCACTTCCGGCCTTCTCAAATGCATCCGTCATAGAGATAAACTATATAAAAAACAGAAAAAAGAGCCTGACAACATAATTTTAACAATTTCCTATAAACGTTATAGGAATTTTTGCAACAACCTTTTAAAAAAAATCAAAAATGAATACGAACGTAATGAGATTGAGAAGGCAGGGAAAAACCCTAAAGCTATCTGGAAGGCTATAAGAGAAATTGGTAACTTTGAACAAATAACTTCCTCATCTTCTAACCTTTTAAGACTGTCTGAATCTCCGTCATCCTCTGTTGATACAGTTAATTATTACTTCGCCAACGTAGGTAAAACATTAGCCTCTAAAATCCTGTCTCACAACTCCTTCAACACGCCCCAAACCAGCACTTCTTTTCACCTATCGCCGCACCAACCCTTTTCTCACTCTATGGCATTATTTAGCGTGGAAAATGTCGAAATTGAAGCTATTATCCTTAGTTTAAAAGATAAGTCTGCAGTAGGTTGGGATGGCATACCCACCTCTGTAGTCAAATCTGCTAGGCATGTTTTAATACCCGTCTTGGGCTTTCTATTTAATCTTTCTTTACAGTCTGGTATTTTTCCTGAAGCATTCAAAAAAGCATTGGTCCATCCTATTTATAAAAGCGGGGACAGAGATGATGTAACAAATTATAGGCCAATATCAGTATTGTCCGTATTTTCTAAAATATTTGAAAAAATTTTAAACAAGAGACTCCTAAATTTTCTTAATATTAATAGCACTCTTTCTAATAACCAATATGGTTTCAGACGAGGTATATCCACAGAAGACGCTGTTTTAGACGTCACCAACACAATTGTTCAAAATTTAGATAAAAAGCGAAAAACTATTGGCGTATTTCTAGACCTTTCTAAAGCATTCGACACCGTCTCTGTCCCAAAACTCCTAGACAAACTTGAAGCAGTTGGCATAAGAGGTTTATCTTTGGACATTTTCAAAAGCTACCTTATGAACCGAACCCAACGTGTAGTGGTTGATAGCAATATAAGCAAAGATGAAGACATTACTTTTGGTGTTCCCCAAGGAAGTGTGCTTGGACCAACTTTATTCCTAATTTATATTTTTTGATACAGTTATAGGTATTATAACGCAGTCCACTGACAAGCCCGTAGTTAGTAGTAGTACTAATGAGGGCCTTCTTGTAACAGGGCCTATTGCTCGACATTTAAACTAGCTTCTAAGACAATGGAAATGCCTCGTACTTTACATATAGTACATCAAAACATGCAAGGTCTTCCCAGCAAAATATTAGAATTAGAGTTATTCTTGAGTCACTTTAATATTGATATTATGTGCATAACCGAACATTGGATAACACAACTTGAGTTACTCCCTTTTTATGAAAACTATAGTACTGTGAGCTCCTATAGACGAAAAACCGCCATACGCGGTGGCTCATTAATAATTGTAAAGAGTAGTATTAAATGTAAGGAGCGTAGAGATATTGCAGGTATATCTATTGAGAGAACTATTGAGCTGTCATGTGTAGAGCTGGAGCGACATCTTGTATTGAGTGTTTACCGTCCTCCCGACGCGGACTTCACGCTATTTGAATCCACTATGGAAGAAGTACTGCTTAAAGCTTTTCAATGTAATAAAACGTTAGTCGTCTGCGGAGACTTTAATATAGATATTCCGGCTCATCCTCTTTCAGCTAGGTTATTAAATCTGTTTAAATGTTTCAATTTGCTCCCTCTGTTTGAGGAACCAACAAGGGTCACACTGACAACCGCCACTTGCTTAGACAATATTTATTGCAATTTTGTACCAATCAGTAAATCAGTAGTCAAACATTTTAGCTCCGATCATTACGGGCATAGCGTAAAGTTTCCTTACAACTTAGTAGATAAATCTGAAGTATTTACCTATCGTCCCATAACAGAAAGTCGTGTCAGTAGATTTCAAAATAATATTGGACTCAAAGTACCACTTATACCATGCATGGCTGACCCTAATGTGGTTTTTACAAAATTATTTAACTTAATAAATGAACAACATCGAGATACATTTACATTAAAAACATGTAAAGTCAGTACTGGCGTGAAATTTACTGATTGGGCTACACCAGGTATTTACAAAAGTAGAAACAAATTATATGATCTATACGCTACCAGGGAGTCAATGCTGAATGATAGTGAGTTTATTATATACATACAGAAATATTCCAAAACTTTCAAAAAAGTTTGTCATGTTGCGAAATCTTTGTATATAAGGAATAAAATAGAAAATTCAACTAATAAAATTAGAGCCACTTGGAAAGTAGTAAATAACGAAACAGGAAAATCAAAAACTCGGAATAAGCAGATACAATTACAGATAGATAATAAAGTTTTAACAAAAGACATTGAAGTTGCTAACGCATTCGGTAGCTTTTTCTCCAGTATACCTAAAGTTGTTACCCAATCCTTAAATGCATCAGCTTTAGGAGCGATGACGCTATTAAAATCTAGTGTTGAAAGTTGTAATAGTATATTCAGTTTTTCATATGTTCAGGCTATTGATATTGTTAAAACTTTTAAGTTATTAAATATAAAAAATACGGAGGATCTATGGGGAATGTCAACAAAAGTGCTAGGTTCTATTATATTAGATATCGCACCGTGCTTAGCCTATGTTTTTAATAGATGCGTTGACGAAGGTGTTTTTCCCGACTTAATGAAACATAGTAAACTCATTCCTCTTTACAAGTCGGGAAGTGAAAAAGATCCTGCCAATTACAGGCCAATCTCGGTATTGCCTACGCTAAGTAAAATATTTGAAAAGGTTATTCTTAATCAACTGTTAGCTCATTTTAACTCCAACCAGCTGCTACATGTTAATCAGTTTGGATTTACTAAAGGTCGATCTACAACTGATGCCGGCTCGGTGCTCTTAAAGCACATATATGATGCCTGGGAAAATTCAAAAGACGCAATCGGTATTTTTTGCGATTTATCCAAGGCTTTTGATTGTGTTAGTCATGCAACTCTCATTTATAAACTTAAACATTACGGAGTTCAGAACCGGGCTATTGATCTTATTCAGTCTTACTTAACCAATAGAGTACAAAAAGTTGACGTTAGTGGTGAGAGGTCTTCTGGGTCAATCATTGATATGGGAGTGCCACAAGGCTCGATACTGGGACCTTTCTTATTCTTAGTCTACGTTAATGACCTTGCCTCTTATGTTCAAAAGCTATGTAACATAGTACAGTTTGCAGATGACACCTCCTTAATTTTTAAAGTAGATAGACAAAAGACTGACTACGATGACGTAAATGTATCTCTTTCGCAAGTACTTAACTGGTTTACTGTTAATAATCTGTTACTTAATGCTAAGAAAACGAAATGCATGAAATTCACTCTGCCGAATGTTGTTCAAAGACCAACCAATATTTTATTGAATGGAGAGTCACTTAATCTTGTTGATTCTACTGTCTTCTTAGGCCTAAATATTGATTCGAAATTGCAATGGGCTCCACATATTGGAACGCTTGCTGGTAGGCTGAGCTCAGCTGCTTATGCTGTTCGTACGATAAGATGGCTCACTGATGAAACGACAGCTAGGTTGGTTTATTTCAGTTACTTCCATAGTGTGATGTCATATGGTATACTTCTCTGGGGTAAAGCAGCTGATATACAAACTATATTTGTTTTGCAAAAAAGGGCTATACGTGCCATTTATAAAATGAAACCGCGGGATTCGTTGAGGGAGCGGTTTGGGGAGATTGGTATTCTAACAGTAATTTCACAATATATTTATGAAGTCTTATTGTACACTCATAAAAATAAAGATAGCTTTTTGAAAAAGTGTGAGGTTCATGGTGTGAACACTAGAGGCAAATATAAATTGTGCGTCCCTGGGTTCCGGCTTTGGAGGGTGAGTGGGTCGTTTGTGGGGGGTGCCGTGCGTTTTTATAATAAACTCCCCGAAAATGCAACAAAACTCTCAGTTAGAAAATTTAAAACATACATTAAAAATAATCTTATAAAAAAGGCGTATTATACCTTAGACAGCTATATTAATGACAAAACTGCATGGCCTGATGTCGCTCCACCCGTCAACAGCAACTTTGTCGATTTGTGATGTTAGTAATGTTCTCTTGCCTTGCTTATGTACTTTGTAGTATATTTGTATCTGAAGCGAAGCGTGTGCTGTCTTTTTGATTTACGTATAGCTTTATTATACTTCTTTTTTTTAAACTCATTAGTGTATCATTACTAAGTTAAATTGACACCGCACTGAAACTTCAGTACTTAATTTAGTTTAATTGTAATTCTTTGTAAGAAGGATCATATAAAAAAACGGTAGGAACCAGGCCGTAAGTTTCTTGCCCGTTCTTCTAGGCTCTGGTCGCGTGGAACTGGCACCTAGAATCACCTAGTATGTAAGACGATTCTAAATGATCCTTGTGATTTTACTGAATAAAGTAATTTTTGACTTTTGACTTGACTTTTATTAATCAAATGTGTCAATTAAACATTCCTGGTTGTAAAATAGTTACTTATGCTGATGACACGGTCTTACTTATCACTGGGAAAGATTGGCATGCAACTTTTAGCCACGCCGAATTAGCATTGTCTACTGTTGTAAACTGGCTTGCAGAAAATTTCCTCACACTAAATATAAGTAAGACCAAATACATGACCTTCTCTACTAATGCCGTAAGCCAACCTTCCTTTTCTTATGACCTTTATGCCCATACCTGTAACCCAGTGCTGTTTGAACATCGTGTATGTGACTGTAGACCGTTAGAACGAACTTCACATATTAAGTATCTTGGCGTTACTATGGACAGATTCATGTCTTGGTCTCATCAAATCAATTCGGCGGTCTCACGTACGAGAAAATTAATTTACGTTTTTAAAAACCTTCGCCATGCCTTAGACGAGAACAAACTTAAGATGGTCTACTATTCATTGGCTCAGTCACTACTGTCGTACTGTGTGACAGCTTGGGGTGGTTCTTTCAAGACTCATTTTATGAGGTTAGAGAGAGCTCAAAGAGCTGTGCTGAAAGTGATGTCACGAAAACCTTTCCGCTTCCCCTCTTCTGATCTCTACGCGCACTGTGATGTCCTCACAGTGCGTCAACTATTCATCTTCCACACAATCCTACGCAAACATTCTGAAATGACTTATGATCCTACTCTTAGTAATAAACGTAGATCGGATAAAGTTTGCAATACTGAACCTAGAAGAACGGCAGTCGCAAGCCGACATTACCTATACATTAGCTCAATGTTGTACAATAGAGCAAATAAAATCATTGAAATTTACCCTCTCACTTACCATAAATGTAAAATCAAATTAATGACCTGGCTAAAATCTCTTTCCTACAGTGACACCGAAGAACTTCTGAGAGTAATTGAGTAACACCACACTCACACTACTTCACACACACACCCCACACAACTTCCCCCACACACACACACACCCTAACCCCCTCACACACAAACCCCCTTACCCCCCCCCCCCCACACACACACACACACCCTCACCATTACACCCTCTACCATACACATAATCACTTATACACCACACACATTCACCTAACATCCACACACCTTACACTTACATACATACATACACCCTAACATACATACATACACCCACACGGAGGGTTTCTCCTCTATAACCAGACTCTCAAGAGACTGGCGTACCAGGAGAATCCCTCCCGCACACATTCCACTTGCATCATACGTCCTCACACCGTCATACACTCCCTTACATGCTCATTTAAATAAGTTTAATTTACTTTCACTTTTATCTTGTCTTTTTGCTTTGTCTTAACATATCTTGTTGGAACACTATTTATATAGCATAAGGAGGTGGGCGTTGGTCGCTACGACACAGTTTTCACGAACTACTGTAGCTATCATCGTACCTCATTTGTTCTTGCCACACTGTAATTCTGTTCCGAAATAAATGTTTTTGTATTTGTATTTTTGTATTTGTTGTGTAATGTCAAAACGTATTTTTTTTTTGTGTATTCAATTCCAGAGTATTCAAGTATAAAAACTTCATATTCTATAAAAAATAAACAAATTAGGCACATATATGTACTTATGAGGTTCATCAAAAACAAGATCGCATAAATATAAAGCTTCATAATTGATTAGGGTTTACTAAATTGCTCACTATACTACGCCGTCATTCGATAAAAAAGGTTGCCACATGCAAACCTTCTTTTGGCATTTTGGCGGGTTTTTTCAAATTCCTTCAGGGTTGCCGCAGGTTCGTTCTACCAGGAAATGATGCGTTGGAATGAGGATATGTACTCGTTAATTTGCGCCATAAATCATCGGAACTGTTCGTTTTTGGCGGCAGAGGGCGTTATAGAGCTTTTTGCCGTTTCGCTACCGGATCGGGTTTCAGAATTTTTGGTTGTGATAATTATGAGTTAGACCTATAAATAAAAAGCTCATTCATTTTTTCATTTATGACTAGTGATAGCGTTTTTAGATCGACGGAAAAGTATAAAAAAATTTAAAAGCTAAAATAGTTCACCAAATGTATCTCCGTTACTGACTGATGCTTATGAATCATTATGTACCAGTTACATTTATTAAAAGAAATTGGAATTGTGAATATTTTTGATGATTCATAAAACATTTTTAATGCAAACAGGTAAAAGAAACTTAATATTTTAAAATAATAATGAATCTAAACTAAATAAATAAAATAATAAAAAATGTCAGCGGTCCATCTGATGTTCAGTGGTACCTTTTAGATTAACTAATGAAGCAAATTTACTAAGAACGTACTCTGTAGCGACAATCTCTATTTATTTTTCGAGACAAAAATCTGAGATATCTCATGTGCACATAATATCATTAGAAAAAAAAGATAATATCTCCCAAAACAGTCGACATCCGAACTAATTCCCATGGACAAAGTAGTTTTTCCAAACACGGATGATATTACGATTGTTTTGGGAATATGCCAAGCTCTGACTTATTGACCTCGGGGGAGCCAATCCGGAACTTTGCGATACTTTGCAATATTAAAATATGACGTGATTTATTGATATAAAAAATAACGGATATACTATGTTTTGTATCTAAGAAAAATGATGTTTATGTGAACGTCCTGAGCGTTTTTTGCAAACTAGAAAACGGTATTTTTCGGAAGCGTAGGTACTTATTCAAAGTAAAAACTAATGAAGTGTACGATAAATACCTCTTTACCATAATATCCAATTATGATACTATTAAATACTATTTGCTTAGTTTGGGACTAGAGTGTGATGTGTGAAATGTCCGTGAATATTAAAAAAAAAAATTCCTCAAATTAAAAACATCTTTTAGAGTACCTAAGTATTTTTATAAGCTAAGTTATTTATGCATCTCTCGACCATAGAAAAAACTACATTATGGCCTAGATTTTATCGTATCAAACAATGTAATATTATAAGATACTTTGTAACAAATTAAGCTATTTAGTAAATAATATCGAATATCAAAAATCTCATTAGCCCGACAAAAATACTACCTTTCAAACCCATAATTCACTCTCATTAAGTCCACCACAAATGTCAAATGGATACCCTTAATTAGTTCCCTGCAAGGTCTGCAAGACTAGGAAATGCCTTAAATACCCGTCGGTTCAAGGTTCGCGTCCCGTGGGACCCCAATCATTAACTCTCAGTGTACGGAACCACCTGCGTTAGCACGTGGACACTTGAAACTTTTTCTACAGGATTTCACACTTTGCTGAACTCTAAGTTCGAGTTGTTCACACTGGTGTATGCCATCATCCAATATACTAGCAATAGTAAGATGAATATGAACCGTAAGACTTAAGTTTAAAGGTTGTATTTTCTATACACCGAAATTTAATCAAATATATTTTTGTTTTCTAAGACAAAAGAGTGATTAAGAGATCGTTGATTAGGTTTACTGTAGCGATGCGATATATTTTAATGCGATTTTTCCCAAAAAATATTTTTTTGTGAAGTGGTAAATTAAATTTCTTAAAAAATCTATTTATTTTATTTTGTGATATCTAAAAATATTAATATCTATAAAAAAACAATGCCCATAAATAAAATCATATCAGACATGAATACTGACAAGAATTTACTGTCCTGTAGATAAAAGAGCCGCTGTACATAATGTGTATGTTTAGAATATGCACCTACCAACTAACCTATAACGTAAAAATTGAAAAAAAAAAACTTTAAAAGGAGATAGAGTAAAAGCATTATTGTTGGTCTACATTTTTCGTAACACCTTGCGGATGTCGAATCTATAATACATCATCGTAATTTCTTTTCAAACCATTTACATCAATCCTTCCATATTTTTTGCGAAACATCCTTTTGTGGCAACACTTGCGCAGGCGATTATTTGACAAAAATCTTTCTCTATTCATATTTACCTGCGCTAAAGGTGCTCTATATTTTTTTGAGTAGGGTTTATACACCATTTAAATTTACCAGAAAGGTTTAAAAATAAGTATTTATTATGATCAGTTGAAATAAGTATCTACAGATCGTCTGCGTATAGTTAAACTGTTTTAGTGTTATTGTAAATATCCATAACCTTTGCTTTCGTATCTGAAATAAAAAGTCCGTTTTGTACCGATCAAAATTTAAGAAAAATAACATTATAATTTCATTAATATAAAATAGTACATTGTTCACCGAGAGGAGAAAGTGACCGATTACCGTCGAGGGTGTCGTTTGAAGCCCGAGCCGCAGGCGAGGGCTTTAAAACACCCGAGATCGGGAATCGCACTTTCTCTTGAGTGATACATAGTGCTTTATACTACACCTACGAGGAAAATAAAAAACTAAAATTTTCACATGTTCTTTTTTCAAATTGTTTGACACCATCCAACACACAGCTAGTGGCCAGTGTCATTTTGCGAACTTGGAGATAAAAACTCACTGTAAAAACTTTTTGGCTTTTGATATTTAGGTTACCAGCGCATAGTCTTACCCAAAATTAAAAAAGAAAAACCACGTAAGAAATGGATTTTCATACATTTTTCTCTCCCGCTCAGATGCGTTTTCTCGCCGCATATTTGTTCGATATGCAATGACGTACTTTCTACCGTAAATTTGATAAAGTATCAAGGTACTTTCCGAGCTGGTGTAGTATAAAAAATATTATGTTTCAGATCTTTCATACAGTTTCAGTTAAATATATAAGAACTTGTAGTTTATTGTATTTTTAAGTGTTTATTTTTGCAATAAATATTCACAATTGAGGCACTGTCATATCACTTTGAAGTACTTACATTTTTTTAAATTTTTACCTCGAACTAGACGAAAGGTGTGCTATTGACCGGGTTGAACTAAAGTGTACTTGACATTATATAATTTAAACTCTATTCTTTACTTAATAAGCATGAATTTCGTAAATCATTGAAATTCGTATGCCTAGTAAGTGTTTATTTGCGAACGCATCTGTTGCGTGACATGTTGGATTTTATTTTAGACTATAGTTGGGGTACTTAAAAAAATATATACTTACTACAAGCGTCATAGCTTAGTTGGTATAAGGTCTCGGTTCAATTCCCACTTGTGTGATGGCAAACATATACAAATATACTTAAGTACATATTTACAAAAGAAGTAAGTACATTAAATACATTATAGAATATTTATGTACTTACTTACTTTTTTGTAAATATGTACATACTTTATCAGCAATCTAATTCCTATAGCACAAGCTTTGCTAAGTTTGAGACAAGAACGCAATGTGTGAAATGTCTGTGAATATTTCTATATATTTTCTATAATATGTATCCAAATATACAGTACTTTGTATGAACTAAGTTAAACAGTTACTGTGCCAAATTCTAACTAAACCTATAATAAATCATTCACTCTATTAGCGGCGAAAAAATCCTTTAATTTACTCCAGTTCTATTTCTCGCAAACTTTCTATTGTCTCCTACATTTCGATATTTGCATTCCCACAAACCTCTTTAGATTAAACAGGTAAACTTTTTTTTTTAAATTTTTGCAAAAAGTATCGGTCCCAGACTCCCCGGTGAAAGTCTTGTACAAAAATCCTTTCGTGGGCATAATGCACTTTTTTATTCGGAGATTTTGGAAAAAAATTCGGACCTTTCTCCGAAATCTACAAAGGGGTTTTGGATTTCATAAACAGATGTGATTTTATCGATTTCTATTCGCATGAAGGATTGTCAAAATGTATGACATCTGTCATTTTAATTCGTTATTTAAAAATGTATATATCCAAACTTCATGGTACTCCAAATAATCATGAACATACTTTGTTATTGGATATAACAATTAAAAAAGAACATTAAAGTAGATAAGTAGGTAGGTTGGTCACGTAGACGACCAAAAGATAGTTAGGTAAGCAGGTAATATTGTTAACCGTTTTATTAAGTCTCTTTTTTTTATTTTTAAAGATATATCAAAAATCCATTGATCCATTCATATCAAAATCATTTCGTACTAAATTCAGTTTTGACAAGAAAATGATTGTATGTCGTCGGTTGACTTGATGGACAGTCACCTTTAGGCCCCTTTGTACTTTGACACGCGCGACCTTTCAGTCAATTTAATATTTGATGCAATAATTCGTTACCTATCGACTGACAGCAAACGTCAAATTGACAGAAAACATGCTTAGCCTTTTGACGGAAACAATTTTAAACTTAATTTTTATTTATGAAATGAACCTATGTAAAAACGGGTACTAAATTTTAATTTACTTACCTTGAAAATCAAAAATGATTTACCTACTAGACATGTCATGATACTTATTTATCACTTCAACAAAAAAATAACGTAGTGTTTTTTTTGTTTATAAAATTATAATTAAGAGTAATAAATTAAATCGGAATCTAATCTAACTTATTTTTTCTTGCTATAGAAAAAACAATATCTTTTTGCTATAGAAAAAAAACGGGTTTAATGAAAAGTTAACTTTATTTTATTTTCTGTCGTCCAGAAAGCTTCAAATAAAGCTGTCTGGACAAAAGTACATTTGCTAACAAACATAATATGTTTTTTACTAAAAACTTTGTTAAATATAAGAATAAATAATTTACTGTTTATGAAAAACATGTGCTATATAAATATTTATGATTTTATATAAAAGCATTTTAAAATTAGTTATTACGTTTGTAGCAAATATCCCTTAAACAAAATCATTTTCCACATATTTAAAATTAATCTACTAACTATGTTATTCTACGTACTGAGTATTATTCTTCAACTTTTTCGCTAACACAATTATAATAACTAAATTCTTAAACTAATAAATGCAATTTGATACTTTTTTAAATACTCCTACAATCCACATCATATAATCTGTCACTGTCATATTTTTTTTTACAAATACAAAAATATTTAATAAAATTTCATTAAATTATCTACATCTGTACCATTTGTTTCTTCTTAAAATCCAAAAATGATAAGTAATTTATAACAAAAATTATCATGCAAAATAAATATTTTTTTTAGACTGCCTATCAATTAGTATAGTAGATGATATAGTAGAATGACAGTTGACATCCAGCCGACAAAATCTCGACCACAAATCATGCATCTCCTGATTACCCTATTGACTAATTAATCTCAACGGAAAATGGATCTTCAGTCTTAAATATAAAGGTCAAAATCGAACGCGCCGCCTCCACTGAGATAGTCATAGAGGTAGACCTCCATTTCTTCCAAAGCTTCCATGCTGGGGTCCCGAGGAGCCTCGCGAGTCGACCGTCCAGCTCTGGAGAATGACCTGGACGAGGAAGTTAGGTTTTAAGCTATTTTATGATCACTTGCATCCCCAGAAATGTCAGATAGATTATGTTACGTACGTGTCATGTCACATCATATCCTGCTGAATTTACATGTTCCGGACCCACAGCACAACTACTTTGCTCAACTGGTTGAGCCGCGGCTAATATAAATTCAAATTTTTAATTTTAATTTACTCTAACCTTTTCTTTTATAAATTAAAGAAAATCTATAGCACTTCAAAATAATACACCAAGCTTTTAAATTTAACAAAAATATATTTTTATCATTTGAAAAAACAATCACAGTCAATGTATGTATTACCTACGTTTTTGACATTACATGTCAATTTTGACACGAGATTATAGCATGCTTTATTTTTTGTTTTTATTTTTGTGTATAATTTGTAAGTAACTTACCCAAACTCAGGCTCGGTGTCCACAACGTACTCCTTGCTGAAGTGCTCACTGATGTCCTTCATGATGCATGCTTCGAGCTTCTTATGCTGTAAGGAACAAGCCGTATATGTCATACAAAATTAGAGATTTCCATATCCCAAAAGCCGAGTAGAATTGTAACTTTATCATAGGTATTAATTTTTTTGTGATTTTAACGTCATCATCAACCTAAGTAAATCAGTCCGCTGCTGGACGATTGAATTAATGACGGCTCTAGCGATGGGAGCATTTAAATAAAAAATATATTAAGATATAAGTACATAAATGACTTCACCGCTTTCAGCCGGGTTACGAGAATGTGGATTGACGGCATGCAGCATTCAGAAATGGGTACGAAAACGTTGAATCTTTTCGAACGAACATTTTGATACAAACCTTGTAACAACGGAAGAAGAAGATGGCCTTGATCTGTTCTTGGGGACGAGGCACGATGTTCCTTTTGTCTTCCGGCACGCATTGCTGTAATAAATCATTCATTTTTATGAAAATTATATAGTTCCTTAGTTATTATAGAAAGTTTTGGAGCTTTCAAGTAATGTATGATTTTGAAGTGCACATTAATGTATCTTCACACGCTCTGTATAGAAAAAAGTATGCAAGTTTTATTTAAAAACTGTTTTTGATCTAAAAATTTTGACAACTTTGTATTGGTTTTATGAAATAAGACTCATAAAACTTTTATTATATTTTAAAAGTAAGTTCATATAATTTTCAGGTTACTTTTTTTTTACTACCTTACAATTACTAAAATATTCTAACTCAACTATTGGTGACCCCTTTATCATTCTACTAGATCTATTGCCTATACTCTCTCGCGTGGAACTGACACCTAGAATCACCTAGTATGTAAGACGATTCTAAATGATCCTTGTGATTTTATTGAATAAAGAACTTTACATAGTTTTCAACATAAACGGGATATTTACCATGATTTGTGAGTTTGATTATTTCCAGATATTTCGGCACAGTTGCATGCGCCTTGATCACGGGTTCCGTGGTCAATATCGTGGTAAATATCCCGTTTATAATGAAAACTATGTACAAAACCATGATAGGTTCAAATATTGAACTTTACTTACTTACTTACAAATATAAGTAAAAATCGTTGTCTATAAAGTCGGTTTACTGACGATAGTTGAACGTGACAACGAACGCAAAGGCCTATTGTGCTTCTTTGTCGCACGTTCCGCGCTTTCGCTTGCACTTCATGGAATGCCTCAGAACGCCTCAGAACGCCTCAGAACGCCTCATGAGTCATGTTTTTTCGTGCGTGCAGCCGGTTCTAACGAATTATAAGACGTTGTCACGTCAAAAATACAAACTTACGGAGAATTTCTGGCAAAAATTAAGTCCTTCTTGTATATCATTCTTCAGTTCAGTGGCGACGGGCAGGTTGTTGATTCTCTGCGTGATGAGTTCGTAGTTGGGCTCCAGGTTATGGTCGATGTACCCGAGTGCTTGCATTACGCACGTCACGTTGTCGGTACTGGGCCGGTTCAGCCCGAGACGCGTGCGCAGGTTTAGTTGACGCTGAAAGAATTGATGAAGAGATGGATTTACTTTTTGTGTTGTACTAACTGATGAATTAATATCGATGCTTAGCTAGGCATATAAAAAATGAGTAGAACTTGTAATAAAACGCAGATACGGATTTTCTTGTTGTGTTTTAATTGCTATCTGCTGAATAAACTCGATTTTGCATATAAAAAAACAGTAGAACTTATAATATAACTTTAATATCTTAAAGTTATATTATAAGTTAATACATATAAGTTTTAATAATATTTATAAATATTATTAATAATATTTATAAATATTATTAAAACTTATATATGCCTAGCTAAGCATCGGAAATTATAACCGAGAAAATAATGTCGCTCTGTGTTTTCTCTTTTTTATTTAACTGCTTATTTTCCGATTATTTTAATTAATATTATTTTTTAAATTTCCTTCTAAAGAATGCTAAATTGTCTTTACAGTGTACAATGCTAGGACGGGCATCTAAAACATAATATAAAATAACCGCTACATTAAGTATTATTCTTATTAGGTACTTACACATTTATAATTAGTAACATAATACTTAGTAATATATTGTAATATAAAATAGTAATATGGCTTCATGATGTAACCTGGCAACATATCTTCATATTTAATATATTTAGTTTTTTTTAAACAGGTGATATAACTAAAGGAAAACGGTAATAATAATGGTATACCTATAAGGTAAACTGTAAAGATGAACAAATAAAATCCTACTCAGAATTTATTATGAAAAATCCTAGCATCTTTATAACTGTAAATATTTCTCATCACTGGCAATATACTTTTACTTGGTATTTTTACGCCCTCCATGGTCTTGGGTTCGATTCCCACAGAGATGTTTGTGTGATCGCAAACATAAATATTATTTCGGTGTACCTAAATGTATTTACGCATGTTTTCACAAAATTTTATCAGCTAAATTTTTTGTCATTAAATAAATCCCATAAGACGGGTTATGCTGAGTTCAAAATAATAATTATAAATTTATTTATTTAGATCATTTTAAGCACTTATAAATTAATTAGCATAAGTAGAACCTACTGTAAGTCAAAATGACTTGTATCGTAGGTCATACTTTCCTTCAGGGAATAAAATTAATTTAAGTATAAGTATGAAGTCATTGTTTTCACAAATATTGCAAATATCAAACAAACAATTAAATAATAATTAACAATTTAACAATTATAACAATGTAGTTAACAATTTAATAATTAAGAATTACGTTATACAATACGTAGAAATCTATGTTTTCTTTCCCAATAGGATATCCCAAATAAGGAGAATCAGTCATAATAACTTTCAAGTATTTCTTAATAACGTATTTTCCTATAATAAATCATGTGAAAGAGTATGTTAGGCATTTCCTTAATTCCACTTAAATTTTAAGTGACGTAAAAGTAAACAAAGCTTTTAACAAAAATATTAAACCGTCGAAAAAACTGAAAAGCTTAAAATAATCTTCTTTGTTCTATCAGGCAGGGGTAGTGTTAGGTTATTTTCGTTCGGTTATTTCGTTACGGAATATCTGAATTCGGTCTCCACGCTCAAGGCCCGCGATAGAAGCTATGCAATAGTAGTAATTTACACGTTGACTTAAGAAACTTCCCCATTTTTTTTCGTCTGTTAAAAATGAAAAGTCTACATACCGAAACCCGGTTACTTCCATAATAAGGCTGCGGGAAGTACCCCTGGGCTTGCTGGTACTGCTGCGGGTAGTAAGGGTTGTAGGGTAACCCTGGGGGGTAGTACATCCCCCCGTAAGGGAAGGGCTGGACCGGTGCGTTGTAGGGTCTCAGCTGAGGCATCCCTGGCATCATGAATGGTGAAATTGCCGGGGACTGGAATTGACCCTAAAAATGTATAAAAAGTAGCTTAATTATTAATAAATAATACTTAGTTTAGTAATGTTAGACAAAGACTATTTGAGATAAGTTGTTTATCATCGCGAAGATTAATAGCAACCACATTATCAATAAACAGTAATAATAACAGATAAACTAAACCTTAGTTAATGGTTTCATAATTTCGTACATGCCTCTATAGCCTCTTTAGCTCAGTGGTAGAGCACTGGTCTCGTAAACCAGGGGTCGTGAGTTCAATCCTCACAGGAGGCATTGAGTGAAAAGCACTTTTTGTATTTTGTTTTCTTACCCCTTGAGGTCTAAATGCTAAAACTGGAACTTTTTGCTGCTGCTGAGGTCCATCTTGGTTTGGTAAATCATTCTCTTGATTATTGTTGATAGCGCCATCTGACGGTCTTGTTATAGTTTGCGAGTTCGGGTCCATGGAGAACCCAGGCGGAAGTTTGCTGAGCAAGATAGGTGGGATGTGTTGATTCATCTGTTCTCTCATAGGTGGCGCTATTGAACATTTTGCATATGCATCTTTTAGTTCTGTTGCGATTTGTTTTAGTAATGCTGTTCCGAAACAGCTTTCATAAATCTAAATAAGAAAAAAAATAATTAATAAATCTACTTCTCTTCGTCTTCTCTCCAATTATATAAAAATATAAAAAAAATGAAATGTTAACTAATAAAATAAGATTATTAAAACCCTAGTATAATTTCTGTAGACAATAATTATTAGATAGCTCGGTTTCTTATGTATCTTATTTATCCTATGTACATAACATTTTGTAAATATGTACTGTAATAGCCGTATCTTTGTTTGAGAATAAATAACCATGTATTATTAAACTAAAACGGTAACCTTGCTGTGTAATTGATAATTTCAGATATCCTCACAGAAGCAGGCGTGGCCGAGCGGTTAAGGCGTCTGACTAGAAATCAGATTCCCTCTGGGAGCGTAGGTTCGAATCCTACCGCCTGCGAATGTTTTTGCACTTTTATATTTTCAGGACTTACCTTTAGCATAGCATAGTCTTTTATGAACTTGTTATCCCCGCTGTCCAGAGCGAGAACGGCCGTGCATAGGACAAAAGCTAAAAACACCGTTTTCTTCATTGTGGTATCTGAGGACAAAAGTTGATTTTAATAACAAATTTAAAGAACTTTTTGAGTCTCTCGTGCTTTATAAGCAGTAATGTCTACTATTCTGACTGGTTAATTAAGCAAAGTAGCTCTAAAAGTTCGCAATGTGCCTTCTTCTAAAAGCTCATACACAAAAATTAATATCAAAATAACATTAAACCAAAGAAAAACAGCTTGTTTGATGCTCACGCACGATTGATTTCATTTCATAAGCTCATTCAACGAGATGCCTACTACAAAATAAGAAACAAAAATACAAAAAAACCATCTTTTACTTAGGTATAGTAAGCTTGCTGACGATATCGTGTATTTGTCGTATCGTTAGTGTAAAACAGCTGTTGACTTTAAGGTCCGTCTACCATACAAACTGCTTTATAATAAACACAAAAAAGAAATAGCTCTTACATACATCCTGTGTTATAGTTATAACGGAAAAGTCACGGTTACTGGCTAAGTCAACAAACTTGCAAGATGCGCCTTTGTCTTCGTTCTTATTTTGCTACTTGGGGTTAAAATC
Source organism: Ecliptopera silaceata (assembly GCA_932527185.1). NCBI lineage: Eukaryota > Metazoa > Arthropoda > Insecta > Lepidoptera > Geometridae > Ecliptopera > Ecliptopera silaceata. The sequence goes on along the minus strand of OW052193.1, from coordinate 3,085,039 downwards.
CCATTACTATTATGTAATATTTAATTATAAATATGTAAATGTATTTTTGTTATAATATAAGTATCAATATGTATATTTTATTTAAATCAAGGTCGAGAGAGACACAAGAACAAACATCAATTTTTGTCACCACAAAAATGTTTTTTTATGTATCAATCTCGCAAACTCAGCCTGTCAACTTTTATTTTGGGAAAAATAAGTTACTTAGATTTCATATTCTATTAAAAAAAAATCCGAATCGAAATTACCGAAATAACAAAAACTAAACTGAAGTTGAAACTTACTGAAATTATTTTCATAGCAATTTTCATTAATCGCTATTAAAGTAGAGCAGGAAACGACATGAAATAGGTATTTTAAAATGCTATTCCAATTACTAAGAGCTTACTAAATCCCAATTTAAATGCCTACCACCAGTTTCATTATTTCCCTATAAAGATAGATATATCCCTATAAAGATAGATAGGTAAAGATACATTTATTGGACAAAATATACAAACATTAATAAAATTAGTAGCTGGGTTTGAATAGACTGGGTTTTCAGAAACGTATTCAACTAATAAGTAAGTAGAGGCATAATTAATTCATTAATATAATTTTAGTATAATTATTTAGGCAAATGTATCTAGTTATGGGAATTTCAGCACAGTTATTCGGAAAAGCTTGTTTATGGGAACTAGATTGTGTGATTTAAAAACTCGACAAACGAGCGAGCAAAGCGACAATTATTGTTATAACAACTTCACTCTACAATCAGTACCCATAAAGATAAGTCAGATTAATGTTGAATACACTATAATCAAGTTTCAAAGTAAATAAAAGATTCATCGTGAGAAATTGTAGCGGTTTTGACCGTTACTTTATTATTATAGTTATTATAAAACTGGACTGGGTTTTTATAACGAACTTTATGAGTATTTAATGATTTTATAGAGTAATCTTGGACGGCTGAGTATAACGAGGTAGTTTTACAAGTAATCATATAGCTTTGTAATTCATAAGTAGCAACAATATCTTTTATCAAATGGTATGTTGTATGCTATTATCAGATAACTTTTATAAATACTTACAACTTTTTTTTAGGTACTTTAATTAGTTTTAAGCTAGCGCTAAATAAAAATGTTATATATCATGGAACACATGGATGTTCCATGACGTCGCTTTTATTATATTGTATTTAATTAATCAACCATTATATTTATACATTATAATAACGACAGAGCAGAAAATATACTATTTATATATACGTTTCGGTAACCTATTCTTGCACAATACCTAGAATTAATGTAAGTATGTAAAGATAAATTATTATAGTTTGATTATTTCCCGATATTTAAGGACATGCATGCGCCATGATCTCGGGTCAATCCGTCAAACTCAAATCAACGTAAATATCCCGTTTTTATAGGTAGGTTATAGGTTATAGGTATATATTACATTTCAGAATACAGTTATAATATTGTGGCATTAAAAAAGTATGAACACGGCACAGTAGGCGTAATTTAAATAACTGTTCTTCTAATTATAATAAGTTAGCAGTTTAACGCTACATCTAATTGTGTTGCGTGAAAAAACTTAATTATAGTACTTGAGTCGGCTCAGGTACTTAGGTACAAACCTTTTGGAATAAATTAAAATAATGTAAGTATCTAATGATCAAGTTATAAGCTCTTACTTTATAAGTAGGTATCTTGTATATAAATATAAGTATCTTGCACGTGAATAAAATATTTTACATAAAAACGGGATTGTAATATTATTGCTTTGTTGATAATTACGAGTAAGTTGGTATAAAATTATTATAAAATATTTAAAATTGTAAAGCTTAAATAAATATCTTATTTTACAGACCTTTGCCCAGCAGTGGGACGAGATATGTTAGAGAAAAAAAACATATTGAATTTGATCCCTGTATCAAAATTAAAAAAAATCTTACGTTTTTTATTATGCAAACGTTCAATATTTTTTTTAAATAAAGACGGTTACTTATATTTAATCTATGTAAAGACTAAAAAATAATTCTAAGGTTACGAATCCGCTGTATGTTATTCTTGTTTTTGTCCTATTAGATTATATTCAAGTAGAAAACCAATATCCAAGTAATCCGCATAAAACACGAATGAAAAAACTATGTTGTATCTCCACTAAATAAGTCATCTGAAGTTTTCACAAAAAACAAATCATTTTGAACTCTCTTGCTTACGAATAAAGTAGAAAAAAGTTTGACAAAAACAATGTACTTAGGGCAAAAAGTAGTAAAAACTTATTTGTTACACTACTGAGAGCTAATAAAAAGATTTCTACTGTACAAACAAATTATAAGAGCTTATGAAAGAGTACAAAATAAAAAATATATTTATATAAAAAAAGTGTAGTGAGAGAAAAGTCTCAGTAGTAGGTACCTTTAAAAATTTACAATGTGAGGCTTTTAAACTTTCAACGAATGTTTTTAATAGATTATGATTAAAAATACTTGTGTTATATTTTTTACTATTATTACTTGCACAGTTTTCAAATCTAATAAAAAAACTAATTATTTACGTACTAATTTAAATTTCAGGTAAGCTTTTGAGTCGTTTTCTTTATCTTTAACAACACATCAACGACTTCTATTTACAACACCTAAGCTTTAAATAATGTACATTTTTTCGACCCATCATTTTACAAAAGCTTTAAAAATCAAAATAAATACGATTCTATGAATATAACTTCCTAAAGCTCATTTTACAAAAGCTTTAAATTTAAAATGCAGACGAATCTATGAAAACTTCCTAAAGTTCACTATGAAAAATATTTTTTAAGTTAGGTTCAAAAAATAAGGCTAAAAAAACAAACTCACCGCACAAGATATTCCCTGGAAGCTCGCGAGCGATCTGCGGAGGCAAGTATGCAGCGTGGAGCAATGACTCCGCGCACTTGACCTTGTGAGTAGACGCGAACCACTCTATGTACACGTTTTATAGTCCCATCGGGGGCGAACACTGCCTTTCTGTTCAACGAGCTTTTGCAGCATCCAGGAAACAAAATACACCATCAAAAAGTAACCCCTGTTAGTTTTAGGAAGGTGCAACGTACACATATAAACAAGATTGTTATCCTACCTTTCTGTTCTACGAGCTTTTGCAGCATCCAGGAAACAAAATACAGCTTCAAAAAGTACGTCCTGTTCATTTTAGGAAGGGGATACATTGCACCATGTATTCCCCGCGTACACAAGTAAACAAGATTGTTATCCTACCTTTCTGTTCTTCTTTTGCAGCATCTAGGCAACAAAATACAGCATCAAAAAGTAAGCCCTGTTAGTTTTAGGAAGGTATGCACCGTATGCCCTGCGTACACAAGTAAACAAGATTGTAATCCTATTGTTATCCTACCTTTCTGTTCAACGAGCTTTTGCAGCATCTAGGCAACAAGGGTACCCTGTTAGTTTTAGGAAGGTATGCAACGGGGGACGCAAGTAAAGCATCTAGGCAACAAAAAGTACGCCCTTTTTTAGGAAGGTATGCAACGTATCCCCTGCGTACAAAAATAAACAAGATTGTTAAAAGTTAAATCTACAAGTTATTAAAGCAAAGCATAAAATATTAGTCATCCTGCTTTACTGACCACAAGTAAAACTTACTTACCAAAGAGCAATGACTTCACATTACTTCATTTATGAAACCTGTTTTAGTTGGAGTCTGATACGTTTTACAAATTTACTTTACAGTAGCTCTACCATGAGTTTTTACTATATTTACTACACTCGCTAGCGTCTGTAGCTAAAAAAATGTATGAAGATTTGTACAGCGCCTTTAGCAGATAGTTGGGTACTAAAATTCGTAATACTAATATTGACGTAACTACTGTAGTAAAGTCAGGCGATTTTACTGTGACATCTCATGGTAGAGGTACAAATTATTCTGTCAAAATGTTTTAACGTTTCTTAACATATACCACTCTCCATTTTTTATTTCAACGTCTTCGGCACTAAAATCAACGGGAGTTACCCCCTGGTCTTCAGAAAAATAGTTCAACCGTTTTAAATCCACTTGAAACTTCTTTCGAGTGGACTGTTTGGTACTGAATCGTGAACTGCCTTTGGATTTGACTACACACCTACTTCAAAAAAATCTCTTATGCTCTTGCCAGAGTAAGAAGTCTCGCCAGGTTTTCCTTTTTAGGGCAGCCTCCTTGACTTATATGACACAGCGACCTTCATTTTTACCTGGCGCATACAGTCAATCCGAGGCCCTCACCCTTCCTAAGGAAGAGACTTCGGATTAGCTATATGAGCAACTATATGAAAAATAAGCAGTGGAAAATTGTTGGACAACTAAATCGTCCATGTGTACTCCAGCTACTTAGAATTACCTGTTAAGATGGCGCGGTGATTGCACTTGATGGAAAAAAGGGACCATTATCGTTGCCTCTCCCTTGCCTATCAGCCTGCTGTTTACGCAATGCCTCACGCAAAGATATGAACTAATGTTGAGCTTTTTATGTTATATATTATATGTATTACTGCGTGTTTCGTTCCTAAATGTAACGAAACGTAAATGTAAGTGTAAATGTAAGCGCTGACGTTTTACTATTTCCGCAGTGTAAACTAATTTAACGTTAAAAGCATGCTGACTATTTCCGCAGACTTTTTATGAGCTTTTATCCGTTTTTAAACGTTATACAGTAACTTTTCAGTATTAAAACACCGTTTAATATTTTATTATGGTCATTTTCATTGCAACCGCCATAAAATGCACGTGTTAATAATAATTATAGTCATAGTTCTAAACATTTCTTTATAAGTAATCGTTGTAAATAAATAAATAAGTTGTAGTTTATATACTATATTTTTGTAGTTGTAATACAATGAAACTGGTCCATATTTGTCAACAATTTTAAAGAAATTTTGAAGTTAAAAAAAATCTCTTTAGAACGAATACGGTTAAAGTATGTAAAAGAAAGTACTTGTAGGAAATCAAGTATCCAGTGCAATCAAATAAAAAAAAGAATGATTACTTTGTTGTGCGAACTGACCTTCAGTCAGATTCATCTAATTGGTATCGGATCTGATGCCCAGATGAACAGGATATCTATAACTGGTCTGACATGGCTTAGTGGAACGGACATTGAAATGGAGACCAAAACCACTTTTTAACATCTTGAATGTTTACTCTGTATAGCACTATTTATTTATCTATACTATTAATTAAACTGTAAAAGTGTCAAAAAATAAGTATTTTTGTACGAACATCACATCTAAACTACTGAACCAATGTTAATAAAACTATAAAACAATCTAAAATCTTTTTTATGGCATCACGGGCAATTTCTTTATCATATTCAAGAACTCAGTTTCTTTTCTACACAACTCTGAATATTTTTTAATCAAAAAGCAGCCATCGAACGGCAATGACGTAAGTATAGTATAACAAATCTGCTTTAATTAATTAATGTTTTTTTAGTGCTGTAGGTACTACGTTCATAAAATCTTTTTTCACAGAATTCCGATATCAAGCGTACGAAGTCGCAGGTAATAGTTAGTATATTTTAAGTGCATCCACATCCTACACTGAGAAAACTAATAGTTGAATTTCTGAATGTTGATTCCTTAACAGTTGAGTCAACAATAAATTACGTTGTGACAACCGTAGTACTACATTTAATAGAACAAATTAAAAAAAGTTAAAATCTAATTGTTGTTACAACCAAAAAAATGGGTTAAGCTAACATATTTTTTCATGTATAATCGCATAGCGGTCAATTTAACTAATAATTCGGTAATGTCAACATAATGCTAAGTTGAATCAGCAAATGAACTTAGTCAAAGTTACAAAATTAATTCAACTATTTGCAAATATTTTAAACAACAAAGCAAATTGGTTAAAATAACTATACGTGAATAGTTGTCAACACCTAACATTTCATTACATAGTAGAATCAACAGATACATTTAGTCAAAATAACAAAAATATTTTAACCTTTTGCTAGAAATGTATACAACCAATAAATAATGTTTAATTCAACCATATTGCAAAAGTTGTATCAACAAGCGATCGTAGCTAAATTTACAAAATTGATTCAACTATTTGCAAATATTTTAAACAACAAAGCAAATTGGTTAAAATAACTATTGTGAATAGTTGTCAACCCCTAACATTTAATTACATAGTAGAATCAACAGATACATTTAGTCAAAATAACAAAAACATTTTAACCTTTTGCTATAAATGTATACAACCAATAAATAATGTTTAATTCAACCATATTGCAAAAGTCGTATCAACAAGCGAACGTAGCTAAATTTACACAATTGATTCAACTATTTGCAAATATTTTAATAACCAAAGCAAATTGGTTAAAATGACTATTGTGAATAGTTGTTAACACCTAACATTTCATTACATAGTAGATTTAACAGATAATTTAGTCAAAATAACAAAAATATTTTAACCTTTTGCTAGAAATTTATACAACCAATAAATAATGTTTGATTCAACCATATTGCAAAATTTGTATCAACAAGCGAACGTAGCTAAATTTACAAAATTGATTCAACTATTTGCAAATATTTTAATAAACAAAGCAACTTGGTTAAAATGACTATTGTGAGTAGTTGTCAACACCTAACATTTCATTACATAGTAGAATCAACAGATACGTTTAGTCAAAATAACAAAAATATTTTAACCTTTTGCTAGAAATTTAAAAAAAAACAATAAATTATGTTTAATTCAACCATATCGCAAAAGTTGTATCAACAAGCGAACGTAGCTAAATTTACAAAATTGATTCAACTATTTGCAAATATTTTAAACAACAAAGCAAATTGGTTAAAATGACTATTGTGAACAGTTGTCAACACCTAACATTTCATTACATAGTAGATTTAACAGATAAATTTAGTCAAAATAACAAAAATATTTTAACCTTTTGCTAGAAATTTATACAACCAATAAATAATGTTTGATTCAACCATATTGCAAAAGTTGTATCAACAAGCGATCGTAGCTAAATTTACAAAATTGATTCAACTATTTGCAAATATTTTAATAAACAAAGCAAATTGGTTAAAATGACTATTGTGAGTAGTTGTCAACACCTAACATTTCATTACATAGTAGAATCAACAGATACATTTAGTCAAAATAACAAAAATATTTTAACCTTTTGCTAGAAATGTATACAACCAATAAATAATGTTTAATTCAACCATATTGCAAAAGTTGTATCAACGAGCGAACGTAGCTAAATTTACAAAATTGATTGCAAAAACAGACTCGCAAGGTTCTAGCAAATTGCTCTGGAATATCATCTTGTCTATAATCTCAACAAGTGCACAATGCACTCTTCCAATGTAAAACAAAAATGATAGGAAAGACCGGGAGGTTCTCTCCAAAGATTACTATATGGCTATACAAAGCGGTGATCAGGCCAAGGTTGGCATATGGCGTTCTGGTCTGGTGAACGAAGACAGAACTCTCGATCACCATCACCGGACTCCAATGGTTCCAGCGACAAGCCTTTTTAGCTATCACTGGCTGCATGAAAACCACCCCAACAGCAACCATGGAGATAGCCCTATAAATAACTCCACTTGACCTGTACATACAACAAGAGGCCAGCTAGCTGCCATCAGGTTAAAGCATCTAGGCATATGGTGTAAAAACCTCACCACTTCACACGCTAAAATTTATTCATTAAAGGGCAATTTTTTATTTTTTTAAATATCAGCCTCTCAACTCCGCCCCATGTGCCATGAAATAATTTCAGTTTTTTTTCTATGCAAACTTCGGAAATAAGGGACGGTTTTTTTTTACATTTTTCGTCAAAACTCAAAAACTACTTATATTTTATACGCTTTAAGCAGCGTAAAAAAAATAAGTGCTTGAGAATGTGCAAATAGCGCTCTTTCATATGATACCCCACATACCATAGTAGCCCCACTTCGATTTTTTAGACAAAAACTGTTCCAAATTTCAAGTTGATAGCATTAGTACCTAGTTCGTGAGATATACGGTTGATTTGGTTAGGTTTCCTTTGCCGCTGCCGCGGAGCCGCATAGCAAAATTAAAACCAAAACAGGGTTCCCAACTAAAGGGTATTCCCCCCAAATTTAGGCGGTAAATAAGTGGAATGGGATTTTTTAAGGGGCTTTATATTCATATCTTTATTTGCATTCCATAACGTGTGAATATCTTATAATGAATGGGCTTAAAGCTGAGGTACAGTTACGGACCCTGTATAGTTTTAGGTTTTTTTTTATTTATTTTATTTACAAGTATTGGCCCTGAAATAACCCAATTTAGCTAATCTACTTAATTTATTGACCAAGCGACACTATAATGACAATGACAACTAAAGCAATTAATAAAATATAGCTGGTTAGTTGCTGTGTGATCGTGAATTTTAATACATATTTTTCCTTGTTCTTACTTAGTTTTCTTTAAGGCCTAAACATTCATTGCGAAAACAATCGATGTTTTAGAAACATCGATGTATTTCTCAATACATTATATTTAATGTATTTTTTCAAAATTATGTTAAGTTATGGTACTGTAAAATGTGACCTGGCAACACTGTTGACTTCAATCAAATCCAACCGCAACTCCGCAAGTGCGCGTTCGTTGCGTTTGTTTAGTTTGCCCGGCGCCGCCGGCGCCGGCGCCCGCGACGTACCTACTAAACGTTAGACTTTTATTTGAATTATTAAAAACTCACTGCTAAAAGTGGTTTAATAGAACAAACCAAATAAAAGGTGAGTTTAGTGATACGTATCGTTGATTCAGTGGTACCTTAAGTAAATATAGAAGATTTTGAGAAATCACTGGTGCCAGTATATCTCCGAGACTGGGGTTTAACTGAAGAGACAATTAAAATTTTTTGTGGTAAGTACTTACCTTACATAATATAATGTATGAAACGCCAGTCTGATCATGATGAAATTACTAATTGTAGCTAAATAAGTAATTTATCTACAAGTAGGTAAGTAACATAACATAGATTTTATCTAGCTCGTAGTAGTTTTATGTACTCAGTACATAAAACAGCACTGAGTACCTACTCAGTGCTGTTACCTACCTAGGTAACCTAATACGAACAAGAAGTAATAAGTTAAATTAACCTAGATTTTATGTAGATTGCACCTAGAATATGTGGTATTGTTTCTACCACATATTCTAGGTGAAATCTACATAAAATCTAGGTTAATAGTAGCAGGGTCTTTACCCGGGGGTGCAAGGGGTGCGGTGCACCCGGGTGCGGAGCGCCCGTGGGCGCCTGCCGAGCGCTGATTAATGAATATTTAGATATTTCATTGAATTTAACGCCATTGCACAGCTTCATAATACAGGTTACGTACGACAAATACGCAACATTAAATATAAAAAAAATTGTCATCAACAATAATCATTGTTCGTTTTACTTTTATTGCGCTTTCGGTGCTTGTCATACTGCTCATGATGTGCAAGTTAAAATGACTCTTATTACCTACTACACAAATATGTAACAATTTTATTTAATAATACGCGCGCGGCAAATTCTCTAATCCAAAGAGAGTCTTTGACCTGTGCCGCCCGGTCGCCCGCACTTGAAGCAAAATGATCTCTAAGTCAAAGTCAATAAAGTGTAAGTTCATTAAAAATGGGCGCGCGGCGCGACAACTTTTCGTCCGCCCTTTGACAAAGCCGCACTTAAAGAAAAATGATCTCTATAACACTACAATTAGGTATAAGTTCATTTGAATTTACAGTGCGGCGCGCGTCGCGTATGTAGGTATGTGTCGGCATAAGACGGCACTGCAACGTAGGTAGGTAGGTATACCTACACATAATACTACAAGTTTAGGTACCTAGTAGTAGCCACTAGCCAGTAGGTAAGGTACCAAGGTACCTAGTTATTTTTTATAGTAAACTACCAAGATCGCGTACCCAAAACTACGATAGGTTAGGTGGTAGGTTGGTAGGTACCTAAGGAACTTACGTATCTAAGTAATAATATTTGCTTTGTTTTTCAGATAATGAAATCACTATAGATTTACTCACAGAAATATTAGTGCCGCTTATTATTCAGAGTCGGTGTGAGGAAGCTGGAAAAAATAACCCATGTAAGTAAACCTATCTCTATTATTTTAATCTCACTTGTTAATTAATTATAGGTACTAAATTTAATCTCTATTTATAGGTAATTAGTATTATTAATTTTTAATTACCTATTTATTTAGGTAGGTACTTACCATAGGTTATGGAAGCACTAACAAAATGTAGTGGGTAGGTATATCAAATACGTCACAAAATGTTATTTTAACACAAAAGTAATGTTAACTTATACCTACGCGTAGTAAGGTACGTACGTACTACCACAGAATAAGTAATAGTACAAGTACAGAGGTCGACTCTAAGAGAAAAAAAATGCGAATTTAAACCTACTTACAACGCGGCTAAAGTTCATGCGCGACAAGCTTTTATTTATATCAATATACATTTTATAATTTAATATAATGATGGGTTTGATTGCATTCAAAATTTATTTTGTTCGTTTTAGAGCATTTAAATAAAAGCTTGTTTTAAAAAATGATTTTTAATTAATATTTTATTAGTACCTACCTAGTTTTGAATCATTCGATAATATTTCTGTTGAGTTTTTATTGTCACAGCGTGAAGTCTCTAGTTAAGTCGCACGGATAGCAAACTAGAAAATCTAAAGTTTTAACTTGGTTTATTATTTTACAGGAAACTGCATCGGAAGACACTAATTCTGCTCCTGCAAACCCTACAACGTGCTCTAGTCATAGTAGCTTATGCTGTAGCGTAAAAACGAATGCTGACCTAAAGCAAATACTTAATGTAAGTTTGGATTCTTCATAATTTTATTATGACACACACGTTTTCCTTATGTTTTTTTACTTTTTTTTGTACACATGTTTCTTACTTTTTTTGTACTGTTCTATTTTAGAGTATAGATATACCCACCATTCATAATGAGAACAGATATGGAAAACTGGTTCTGGCCCGTCTGAAATCAAGCTACGACTAGCGATCATATCTAACAAAAAGCATTGTGGCGTGGTATATTAACAAATATCAGTGCATGAAAAAAGAAGACTTCATTGTTTTATCAGAGGCTATCACTCGCTTTGTTCCAACAGAACATAAGGTTTATATACCTACTAGCCTATTTATGATACCTATAGTACATTCTTTACCAAGTACCCTACCTACCTAGTATAAAAAATAATAGTAGTGCGACGTACCTAGTTAGTGACAATAGTGAGCGATATGTAGGTATGTATCTATGATGTGTATCTCCGTTATATTACTTATACCTACCTATTATATATTTTTCATCTTTAAAGTCGTCGTAGTCGTAGAAAGCGTAGTTATCGTAGTGCGACGTAGTTAGTGACAATAGTGAGCGTCATGTTCCTGTCTATGTATATGTATCTGTATCTCCGTTATATTATATACCTATATCTTTCATCTTTAAAGTCTTACAGTAGTAGTAGAAGCGTAGTTATGATTCCTTTCAAAAAAATGGACATAATTTGACACATACTAGTGTGTTTACAAAATTGATTCAAGTTTATACCACTACTCATGTTCACTATCCTTGCATGATTTTTTAGGAAACCTACTACATCCCGGCCATAGTAACAAACAAAAAAACGATTCCTGCCAGAGGAAAACTAGTGGACAGGTATAACAATCAAAGACGCGTCCTAAAAAAAGAGGGGGTCATATCAAGGAAACGCAAATATAATGATGATGAAAAACAAGATTCTGAGGTCGAAGAGAACATAATCATCGGTAATACTTTAGTATAATAGATATTATGTTTGTTTAATATACCTACACATCGCTTTGCAATTATTTATCATACCTCTGCTTTTTGGTTTCAGAAAATGATGAGCTGGTCATCTGGCTAAAATACCATAAAGAACCGTTCCAAGAGGTGCGCAACTGGCTGGCAACAAGAGCGTACCGGGTCGAGAAAGACTATAATGATAAAACGAAACAACTGCAAGAAATATTACAAAAATATCCTATTTTGAAACAAAACTTTGGATATAAACTGGTAAATTACATTCAGATCTATTACTCACAGATTTTTGTGCTAGTGATGTGTTGTTTAGAAATAGAGTCTGTCATTGTTAGGTATGGTTAGGTTTTTCTGGTGTTAATGCAGGTACATACTGTTTGTTGGCCTTAGGCATTTTTTTTAAATATAGCAGAGTATGTCCTGTAGGTAACTACCCTTAAATTCTATTATTTATATAAAAAAAAGTGTCGCTACCGGTAGGTCTAGTCTGGCATGCAAATGTAATTACTACCGTTTTTTGGATCGTAGCGATTACGATTATTGGTTGTTAGGCCTAACAAAGTTTTATCACTATGGTGATTAAACTATTGTTAGGCCTAACAACTAATGGCGAATGGGCTTTACGCTATGATCCAAAAAACGGTAATTACATTTGCATGACAGACTAGACCTACAGGACGTTTAAAGTCGGGCCTTGCAACATAGGTTCCGCAGCTGGTTAGTTTTAGGCTAGCGTTCATAATGAACAAGCTATAAGTTAAGTTAAGTTTGTGAGTCTGTCAACTGTAATGGTTAAGTTTTATTCTGGCGTTAATGCAGGTACATACTGTTTGTTGGCCTTAGGCATTTTTTTAAATATAGCAGAGTATGTCCTGTAGGTAACTACCCTTAACTTCTATTATTTATATAAAAAAGTGTCGCTACCGGTAGGTCTAGTCTGGCATGCAAATGTAATTACTACCGTTTTTTGGATCGTAGCGATTACGATTATTGGTTGTTAGGCCTAACAACTAATGGCAAATGGCCATTACGCTACGATCCAGAAAACGGTAATTACATTTGAAAACTTAGGTACTAAACGTATTTGTTAAATCTACTAATAATTGTTAGTTTGTTTGGCAAACTTTGACATTCTCTCGCTAAATGTCTATACGTATTGGACGATTTGCTAGTTGCTTCATTTGAATACTATAAGTTGTATTATGTGTTTATTATGTTTAAATAAATGTTTAATAATGATCTATAACTTTTTTATTTAACTGTCTATAATTAGATTTCCTTTATAGGTAGGTAAGTATTTTCATGAAAGTGTATTGTAGAATAAGCCTGCATTGAGTGGTGTCAATATTATATTGGTATTTTGTAATTAGCTAAGTAATAAGTTAACCTGAAATGTAAAAAATACTTGTTTATACAGAATTTACTTTAATATTATGTTTGTAAAATCAATCTGCATTTTCACGGAAGAAATAGGTATAATGTTGAATTAGGCTTTGTTGTAAACCTACATTACATACATACACCTAGAGGTGTATGTATGTAATGTAGTGATAGGTTAGAATAGCATTTGCACTTATCATGCCGGCATAGTCCAGTATCAAACCATAATGATCACCGGACAGATCATTTATCATAGCCTACATGGTAAGTACAAAAGTAAGAGATTGCTTTAAGCGATAATACCGCCAATTGTATTACCCTAGTTTAAGTTTCTTTTTTTTTATGTACTTACTATGTCTGTGGTATATGCAATAAAGAGATTTGTATTGTATAGTATGTTATTCTAATCTATTGAGGCGTATCGTTTCAACATTACACCTTTGTCAAAAATACTTTATATTGTAGGTAGATATTACTAATAAATGCAGGTTGATTTTACCAATAACAAGTAATTTTAACTAAATGTCACATGTCAATACTACATTAACAACAGTCAAGAATGCCAATATCGAAGGTTAATTTTACCACTAAATTTAGTTTATTCTAACCTATTGTTACTTGTCGATTCTACATTACACTTTCGTCAAAAATACTATTATGATCTAGGTAGATTTTACCACAGAGCAGAGGTTCATTTAACAAAACACCACAAGTTGTTTCAACTTAAAAATACAGGTTAAGTTTATCATGAAAATTAGGTTGTTACAACTTAATTTCACATGTTAATACTACATTTACAACAGTCAATAATACCAATATACACAGGTTAATTTTACCACCTAATTTAGGTTATTCTAACCTATTGCTACGTGTCGAATCTACATTACACCTTTGTCAAAAATACTATTATGATCTAGGTAGATTTTACCACAAAGCAGAGGTTCATTTAACAAAACACCACAAGTTGTTTAAACTTAAAAATACAGGTTAAGTTTATCATAAAAATTAGGTTGTTTCAACTTAATTTCACATGTTAATACTACATTTACAACAGTCAAGAATACCAATATACACAGGTTAATTTTACCACCTAATTTAGGTTATTCTAACCTATTGCTACTTGTCGAATCTACATTACACCTTTGTCAAAAATACTATTATGATCTAGGTAGATTTTATCACAAAGCAGAGGTTCATTTAACAAAACACCACAAGTTGTTTCAACTTAAAAATACAGGTTAAGTTTATCATGAAAATTAGGTTGTTACAACTTAAGCACTATGTACTTAAAAATACAGGTTTAATAATATAGTTAAAATAACTATTTCAAAATAGTGTTAAAACAACCTAACTGGTGGTTTGGTTAAATTTACCTGTTACAAGTAATTGTTAAACTAACTTAGCTCATGGTTTGGTTAAATTTACCCTACAAGCAACATATTTAAGGTTGATTGATTCAACTATTTAATAAAGGTAGGTTCTATATCAACCTATAATAAACTAGTTGATATTACCATTTCAAAACAGTGTTGAAACAACCTCACTGGGTTTGGTTAAATTTACCTTTTAAAAGTAACAATTTCGGTTTGTTTGATTTAACAAATATTCTATGTAGGTTCTATATTAACACAAAAAATAGGTTGAATAAATGTTGATTCAACTAAATAATTTTTTCAGTGTAGGCTAATGACTAGTGTGTCACTTTTGTATGTCAGTAGGATTAGCTGCTTTGCTTGTCACCATAGACATAGTGACATAGAGAATAGACTGAGCAATAGCCTCACAAATTTGACCACTCTAGAAAAAGGCAACGTGATTGTTTGGCCACTAATTGTTTCTTTTCTGTAGGTATCTCTTTACTAAGCGGCCACTAATTGCTTCTTTTCTGTAGTTATCTCTTTTCTGTGTGGCCACTAATTGTTTATTTTCTGTAGGTATCTCTTTTCTGTGCGGCCACTAATTCTCTTTACTATGTGGAAATACACTGGCCGCACGACTGTGTTGTCTCTCTCACGTTTTCCGTTTTTACGTCATACTTCGATAGAGGACGCTTAGTCTATTCTATGTCTATGGTTGTCACGGATTCATATATTATCTAGGTACTAATGTAAGTCAGGTCTACTTACATCAAATACAATCAGGTACAATGCAGTCAGGCGAACTGTGCTGGTGAGGTTTGTGCATAATCAATGCATTTGATACGGTTCTTATAATGACTAATTACGTGTTGGTGTGAAATCTGTGTGAGTACAGAAAGAAGGTTGATCTAAGTTTTCGTTTCCAAATAAAATTAGGAAATATTTTCGAATTAATTTAAGCTTATTTCTAAAGAAAAGAAACTGTATTAAATAAAATAAAAACTTAAGAGGTGTCAAGGAACGAAGCTCTTAATTTAATAACTGGTTTGATTTCTATGAGAGAGAGGGAGACATACATAGAAACACGCGCACGCCGCACGCCTTATAACTATATCAAAAAAATTAAGACCAAAAGTGGTAACGACACGTTACAACTTTTGGTCTAATTTTTTCCTTCAAGACCTCTTTCGCCATGCGCGTTCTTAAATTTACACTAATGACGAAATAAAATACGCACAGATAAGGACAATCTAAAACTTTGTCTCAAGACTTTTAGGTTATTCTCATACAGCAAAGTTTGTCCCGCAAATGAGAAAAATCTATAAATACTATACAATAAACTATTACTTACCGGCTTACTATCAAGTGAGCAAAATATCATCAATTAACGCTCAGCGAAACTAATTCGACAGAAAAACAACTTCATCAAATAAAATCTTAATTGAGCGTTTAGCTTACCTTTTAACCGCATAAGCAATTAGTTTTATGTTATTAATATGTGAAATGGTAACTATCACATTGTAAAATATCTTTATGATTTATGATTGCAAAAAATACGGAATCAGTTATATTCTCATCAACTCATCTCTTTACCTGTGGCTCTACCATGAGTTTTTACTAAGTATACTATATAAATCGCTAGCGTCTGTAGTTAAAAAAATGTATGAAGATAGTTGGGTACTAAAATTTGTAATACATACTAATATTGACGTAACTACTGTAGTGAAGTCAGGCGATTTTACTGTGACAACTCATGGTAGAGGTACTGAAATATGTGCAGTAACTACTCTCTTTTATCTATGGCTTGTATGCTTTATTAAGGTGATGCATCTCGCTCTAGCGGGAAATAAAATTTTTTTAGGGTTTTTTTTATATAACTTAATTATAGAATGATAAGAGTGAGTGGAAAAAGAGGACATGTTGTGCCAAACCCACTTAGCAAGGAATAAGGGCAGGTGAATGATGATGACGAAAAATTTAGTTAAGTAGGTACATAAAACAAAAAAAGGTAGCACTCCGGGAGTGCCGGCAGAAGTGAAAACTTCAATATTAACGTTGTGTTTTCACTTTTAAGTTTTCACTTCAAAAATATAACCACAGACGTCATAATGACAATGACAATCACAATGACACAGACACATTCGCGCAAGCGCCCTGTGCCGCCTAAACAGAGCACACTCAGGCACGGTAGAAAGAGTGGGAGATACTAGTTCCTCTCCCTTCCCCTCGATCTTACGCTTTTTATCAACGTCACGTGACCCTGACGCGAGTTTGAAAGTTTTTACCCACCCAGCGCCGCTAAAGAAGTTTTCACTTCAAAAACCTTAATCTCCTAAATTAGTAATAAAACTGTGTTCCCTGGTAAATCAATTGGCCGATCAGCATATTCAACAGTAGTACCTACAATAGTAGTCAAACGAAAAAAATACCGAAGTTTTGAAAATCTTTGCCAATTTCATTCCTCAAGACAGCAAATGAGTTTACCAGCAGGATTCCGCTATAAATGAATAGTGAATCGATGGAGGCAATCAAGCGTGCATCAAGTTATTAATTGCTAAAATGATCGAGAATATTTGTGTTTGAATTAATAAACGTTGCAGAACGTGTTTTGAGTGGATGGATCCAGATTGTTACTAAATGGAGGTTCTATTCATCTATATACCTATAGGCAAGCGTAGTGTAGGACGCCCTCTGGCGAGATGGGGCGACGATCTACGGAGTGTAGCTGGCAAAAACTGGATGAGAAGAGCCGAAGACCGAGCTCAGTGGCGCGTCTTGGGAGAGATCTACGTCCAGCAGTGGACTGATATAGGTTGATGATGATATACCTATAGAACTTTCTTTAGGACTTGGAAACTTGGAATAAGGAGGTCTTCAAATAAACTATTTTTTTATGAAAGTTACATGATTATTCCGCCAATTTTGATGTTTTTTTTTGTTTTGGTAAATGATACATCAGAGATGATCCTAAATAAACTTTATCTATTAAGATATGACTAGTATTTTATTAATAATCTTTAAATATGTTTTTTGATATTACTTAACGATTGAAGTCGTGTAATTTTTTGAAAAAATTCATTTATTTTACCTATGTTTATAAAAATGAATCTAGGGTCAACTTGCACCGTTCCCATGACCGGTCGGTTAAGCGGCAGTTAAATCTAGACTATTACTTCTGTAAAGTTATAACCTGCGCACTCACCCGGCTCGGCTCGGGTCCCGTTACACCAATAGATGTAATTACTTCGATTGCTGTTAGTAATGGCCTTATGGATAATAGACTGAGGATTTAGAACCAGTCGTGCTATTAATAAGTTACAAACATAACTGATTAGTTTGGTTAAGTGTCTAACGGCCGGTTTCTTGAACGATGATCAACGAAAAATTACTATGTGTCAAACTCGGATCAATCGTGATTTGGGTTTCCAGAAACCGGCCGTAAGTTTTTTTTACTAGATATACGATCTGTTGACGTTTATAGGTCGATACAGATGTGTCACGTGACTAATTCCATAGAATTATTCACGTGACACATATAAAAATCTCCATTATATTATATTAAAATGAAACTAATAACGTACGGCAACAAATTATTATTTATACCTACCTACAGGATGCTTACCAGCCTTTTTCATTCAAAAACTAAAATTAGAAATAGTTAAGATATCTTGCTATCTCGATGGTCACGCACGATTCGCAAATAAATAAAAGCTTAGGTTTTATATTTAAAGCCTCTAAAACTAGCAAATCTAAAGCTTTATCTGTAGTGTCTGTGGAAGTAATAACTCGGTAATATTTTACAATCGATTAGACTTTGTACATAACCGGATAAAACGAAGGTGTGATTCATTATGTTACATTGATGAGAATGTCGAGATGGATGTCAGAGCCCTTAGTCCGAAGGTGCATTTTAGAACTCCCTACTCTCGAGCCGACAGTCGTCTCTCGGATAGCCATACAAAAATGTATGGACATCCGAGAGACGACTGTCGGCTCGAGCGTAGGGAATTTTAAATGCGTCTTCGGACTATGGGCACTGGAGTGACAAGAATGGACAGAGTTCGAAATAAATACATTAGAGCAGTACCCCAAGTACAAGTCTGTGCATACACGGATCGTAGAGACGCAATCGCCGAGCGCCACCAATTTTGTATGGAAATCCAAGCAGCGCCCCTAGCAGATTTCTTGAGAAGCTTGGATTTCCATACAAAATCCGTGGCGCTCGGCGATTGCGTCTCTGCGATCCGTGTGTGCACAAACTGGTACTTGGGGTACAGGGATCCCCAAACTATTTTGGCCAAGTGACCCCTTTTCCAAAACGAACTGTTACCTCAGACCCCCATGGCCAAATTACCTACTTTTAGGATCAACCCCGTTATTCATAGGGGTCCGCTAACTTAGAACAGCTATACTACAGTGTTATTTTTCATTTTGACTTAGGTCAATGGAAGAAGAGATACCTTAGGAATTCCTGCATTAGAGGATTATGTGGTCTAGTGGTAGTATAGTAACCTCATTTGTCGTGGTCCACGCTTCATATAAAATTGCACTTAAGGTGACGGGTATAGCCAAATGCGTGTTTTTGGGGAAACCGAAAACTGTTTTCAGAAAAAGTGATAGCATGTGGAGTTGTGAAACTTATTATTTCCTATAACACATATATTGAACTAGTGTATTGTTACTCAAAATTTGTGCTCTTGGATATAGTTTACTTTTAAATGTAAGTTTAGTACCAACACCTTTTGCAAAAGTGTGGTTTAAGATCCCATTTTTTATGGGTTTGGCAGATTTGTTTGGTACCAAACTCAGCACAGCTATTCTTATGGTTCGTATCTTGTGACTCTAAAGAAAACATTTCTACATTAAGGTGTTTAAAGAAGAAGAAGAGTAGCGCCTTAGGAATTATAAGTGTTTGATTGCTGTGTGCTCGCAAATATACATAAGGCACTGCTTTAGAGTTTGACTATCCGAACTGTGCGCGACTCATTATGTGTTTTGCGCCGTTGTCAGCATTTTTGTTGAAATTGAAATTGTGACGTTGCCACGCTGACTGTCTAGAGTTTAACCACCACGGCAAAAACTATGCCGTGTTACAAGTTTAACGTGTGTATAGATATAATAAATAAATAATAAACTTGGAAGTTATTGACATTTTTATTTATTATGAAAAATTTCACCCTACCCGTCGCCTTAAAACAATCCTTTGGGAGTTCATTGTGTTATTTATTTTTTAGTACTCACTTTTCTTAGCAATGCATTTTTTGTCTATGGGTTTTTTAATGTATTTAATTTTCATCAACCTTTCTCAATATTCTGTCAAGGAATAATGTTCTTTATATATTGACACTACAACCGACACTGGTGACAATAACCGTAAAAAAAGAAAAAAAATGGTAGAATTATGTCAATATAAAAAAAATTATATGCACTCGAAAATGTAGTCTTATCCAGTTTTGTTCAATTAAATCTAAGCTATTTCCTAATTATAAGCCGGATCCAATAGCTATAAGTTTTATTTTATGGATAGTTCCTTTTAAGTTTTTATTTGATCGTTGTTACTTGTAAGTCTACTTTTCCTGAAAGCTCCTAAAATGGGCTGGGAGCCTGGTGTGGTTAAATTTGGAGACGGATATTACGAGTTCCCGAAGGATACATTTGACTCTCAAGAGTATAGTAGGATACAAGCAGATTATCTTCTACAACATCAAGAGGCAAGTTATTTTGAAATAATTTAGCTTAGTTTACATGAAATTGGTATATTTATAAATAATAAATAATGCTGGACAATCCACACAACATCATCTAGCCCCAAGCTAAGCAGAGCTTGTGTTATGGGTACTAAAAGACTGACATACTTAATACATATAATACATAGATAGATATTTTTTATTATAGATACATATAATACCCAGAACGACATAATTGAAATTTGTAATGATTTATCAAAGATTACGAAATGTAGTAATTTTCTTAGAACGAACAAATCGGCTATAAAGGTTATATAAAAAGTAGGTATATTAAAAAGTCAAAATTAAAAACCTACTCTTCCTGGATAAAAGAAGTTCAGAGGAATATTTTTTTTATACATTTGTTACTGAAAATGTGTTCTCAGGTAAGAGCTTTAGCAGCAGTCTTCATATCACGGATGGCGAGAAAGCCTTTGCAAAACGTGAACGTGCTAAAAGAGGCTGGACTATTCTTCACAAGAACTACTGATGATCTGGAGAGCGACCTTCAACAGCAGCTAAAGAGAACTGGCAAGCTTGGGTTTGAGCCTGATATAATGAAGAAGAATGAATCGGTTAGACAATTTAGATATTTACATCATTAATAGTAGTTTTGTCTACTTATGTTAAAACATAGTTCATTTCAACATAGTTAAAACCGTGATAGTTTCAAATTGAAACTCGAACCTACCTATATGATATAGGTAGGTTCGAGTTTCAATTTTAATAGGTTATATCAGTCCACTCCTGGTCGTAGGTCGTAGGTCTTCGGCTCTTCTCATCCAGTGTTAGCCAGCTACATTCCGCAGATCGTCACTCCATCTTGCCAGAGGGCGTCCTACAAACACAACATTCTATATCATTTCTTGGATCACTTTAAAACTTTGTTTTATGGTTTTACAGACGCCTATACGTCGTCGTCCACGACATGAATCCAGTCCATGTCCTTGCCCGTCTGACAAAACATTTTCAATAGAATCCATCTACTCAGACTTCGTAACTGTCAGCACTTCAATTACTACTCTACCGTCAGTAGACATACAGGGTAAGATAATATCTTCATCGGACAACAATAGGTACCTACTGGTCAGAATTTAATCAAAATATGCAACCTCTGGAGTATGTTCTACCAAACGAAAATGGTATAGATTTCAAAGAAGTATACATTAATAATAACCCCGTTTTTAAAATTTGTTATAGTATTCTACTATTAAGAAGCCTTTTCATTTGATACTCATAATGCAGTTGTGAAAAAAAGGAAACCACCATTTAGTGGTTGCGGCCATCTTGGATTTCAAATTTGTTGTACGGCATCGTACTTTACTAGTCAAGCAAGCCCTTAATTTCAGACTAGGTAATGTGTAGTGTGTATTCTAACATTGTGCTATAAAACTACTAGAAATATCAACACCAACGTTGGAAGAAGCCATGAGGTCGCTCGTCATAAGAGCCATGAAGACGGGCCTCAACACGTTGTATGCTGCCAGAGAACGGGAGATAGTCTACGACGAGGCGTACCTCTGCCTCATCAGCTCCATTCAGAAAGCTGTTGAGGCGAAGTGGAATCCGATCATAGATGATATCAAGTGTATTATCGAGGCCATCATTGATGATGTCAGGGTGGTTGCTGTTGAGCGACATCGATGTTAGTTATATAGATTCCTTAATTATTTCTTGAACACAGAATATTTACAGACTAGGTATTACTTAAGGCATGTACAAAAGTGAGCTAAAATTTGTCACTTATACACAATGCAACTTGTGATTCAATTTGTATGACTTGGCACTTGAAATACTTATAATTAGACATCGTAATTTGGATTAACTTCTTTTATAATAAAAAAAAGAGATGTTCAAAACGCGGTTGATATCGTTAGCGAAAGCTAGTCTCTATCAATAGCTATAAGTAAATATGTGGACACTAGCACCTGTCTAGTTGTCAGACCGTAAGAAATGCCAGGGATTCCGTACTGTTTCCTGAACACAGCCTCGAGCGTGTAAACGGGTTTCTTATAGACAAAACACGTGGGTTATTTCCATTCGCACTCTGCTCCATTGTGCTCGGTTCCTGCGGTTGATCTGGGAACCGTTTTAGGAATGAAAAAAACGCTAATCGTCTGATGAACAACGCCTAGCGCTGGGAACATCGTGTATAAAGTATTCAGTCAGTTAGTTCAGCTTTGGAATTTGGCAGCTTATGACGTCTCTACTGCGTATGTATTCGATGGGAATAATAAGATTAGAATTTTTTGTGTTTTGTAACAAAGCTCTTTCAATTACACACGGGCAGGAAGCCTTCTAAGAGAAAAACCACGAATATAAATACTAACCCCCTATCTTATAAAAAGTTAGCGTAGACTTTAAGTCATCATTACGTATGGTAATCAATACATAAAGTCTACACTAACTTTTTATAAGATAGACCGTAAGTATGTTTTAATAATTTTGCCTCTTGTTAGCAGAACTCAATAAAAATAAATACCTAAGTACTTAAAGTTAGTTAAAAAAATAACCCTCATCCGCTACTTTACATCATACATTACATCTCAGATATATTTTTCTACTAAAGCTGTACCTATTATTTCCAGTGAAAATGATAATGACGAACAAGGTGCCCATCAAAATAAATCGATTGAGAAATAATTATAAAGGTTAGATCGCTTGGTGCTATTCATAGTAATCGTCTGTCTACAGACTTTGCATATTTTATTTTTACTGCAACTACGGTACAACTACTAGGTAATGCATTCGTAATCTATATGATTACATTACGAGAATTCATTACCTCTATGTCCATTGAGGACGTGTCCTGTGAGTCACCACACTTTGACCATGATTCAAAATCATATCTACCTTCTTCTAAATCGGCACTTTAGAAATCAGAAACACGAGCAAACAATGCTGGATAACATATGAAAAATAAGTACGGTGCTTCTTCCTCTATGTCAAGAATCTCTATAGCTGTGGTACGATAACTTTTCAGTGGCAAAAAAAACTAATTTATCTTGGTCTTAAAATTCCATTGTTCCAGTCCAGTCGGATTTAATAGATACCTTTCTGTAAAGACTGACTTTATGTACCTACCTATAATGAAGAAATTCTACAATTCCTAGGATTTACAACAGAAGAAAGCCCTCCACCATCCCGAAATGAAGTGATGGAAACCGTAATTCAAAGACAGGGGACCTACAACCGCTATCCTAAAGATGCCTTCGGAGTTTACGTCAGCACCTGGGACCCGATGCTGGACCGAAGTGTGACGAAGGAACCCGATCGCCCTGTGGATACATAGATACTCTGTGAAAAGCTTGCGCAATGATAATAAATAAAATAAGTAAAGGACAGGCAGGTCAACCATTGCGATATACCTAGTTAGTATTCAGAGGTTACCTATGTGAGGGTAGACCTACGCAAATGTGCACTTTCATACGAGTAGGAACATTAGATAGGTTGTACTTATTGTGTGGGAAAGTCGGATACTTTAACATATTTTGTAAGAAGATTGATTTCATTTCTAAGATTACCAATTTCAGTTCTTGAATTTTATTTGTATTGAAGATGTTAATTCACATTTTTGTTTGTTGTAAGTGTTAGTAGTGAAATATATTGCTTATGTTATTTTTGTAATGCATAGGTGTAAGCAAGTGCTTAGCATTTTTGTAAGAAGGTATTATTGATTTAGAAAAGTAGTTTTAGTTTTAGTTCTGTTATTATAGCTACGCGCCATTTGCATGCCAAACTGCAGCAGACTGTCATTGTGAAGCCACATCACAATTTTTGATAATGTCAATGTCATTTAATTTTTTGAGGTTATAACTTTGTTTTGTTTGTGTGAAGCGGTATTTCATTTCCTAAATAAAATATTTTTTAAGAAGATTGTGTATCTATTTCCTATAATTATAAATAACTAAAATGACAAGCAAGCCTAACTCAAAACGGACGATCTACGTCGGTGGGTTAGCGGAGGAAGTGGATGAAAAAGTACTGAACGCCGCCTTCATACCTTTCGGAGACTTAGTAGATGTTCAGATACCTTTGGATTACGAGTCAGAGAAGCATCGAGGCTTCGCGTTTATTGAGTTCGAAAATGCTGAAGATGCTGCTGCAGCTATAGACAACATGGTAAGATTTTTAACCCAATTTGTACCAAATGGTAAACATGAACAACTAGTAGGTCTTGATGTATTGATAAATCTTTGTGGCAAAGGTTCTTTACGCATTTTTTTATCTCATACCTAAAAATTCTAAAGTTACTTGTAAACATAATCTCCAACAAAGAAACCAATGCAAATGTTGTCAAAAAATTGTTGTTAACTTGTGACTAACTGCAATTATTCCATGGAAATACTTGTTGGTTTTTGTAAAGCTAAATTGCTTACTTATTTCATGTTATGTTAATTAATCTTTATAAATTACATCTCAGAATGATTCAGAACTCTTTGGAAGAACAGTTAGAGTGAACATTGCCGCTCCGCAGCGCATAAAAGAAGGCTCCACCCGTCCTGTGTGGTCCGATGACAACTGGTTACAGAAACATGCGGGAGAGACATTACAGATCAACAAAGATAATGAAGAAGAGGGCAGTAAGGAAGGCACTAAGACTGCTCCTAGTGTAAGTAGCGTTTCAGCATAATAAAAGTGAAAATATTTAATTTGTTCAATAGATTGATCCATCTACTCCACACCATACATTTTGTTTCTTAAATATGTGAGAAATTGAATTGGCTCGATGTGGGCGTCTTACAGAGCGTGTTAGCGGCACCCAACTCGGATGCGGCTAACATGATCTACCGCTCCATATATGGGCTTTTTAGCAATACTGTTTAGGCGGCAAATATCGTGAGGGCACGATGGAACTTGCATAGTCGGCCACCGACTAAAGTTCCTAAAAAATTAGAATAAAAAAAAAATGTTATTTGTTTCTTGAATTTGAATAAGTTTGTATCAGCATTGCTATTCAACTTGGCAATGCAACCAGTATCTTGGGTATGCTTTCTGATTGCTACAGATTTGAACCAGTTGAGCTATCTATAGATTATTTTCAATGGTCTGCAGATAAAGCTTAAATGTTTCTTATGTATTTAAAAATACCAGTGTACATTTTGTAAATACTGTATAAGTTTGTGTGTACTATTCAAACCATTTCCCTGAATAAGTACTGTCTATCTTATAAAAAGTTAGTGCAGACTTGATGTCTTGATAACCTATGTAATGGTGACATAATGCTAACTTTTTATAAGATAAGGCATTAGACTTTAGCAACTGTTTGACAGAACTGTCAATTATTGTAAAATTGACATGCAAGACTTTATGAAGTTGCAAAAGTTGTTTACTTTTAAATAATAAAAACATGTGGTATTCTTACATTTTTGTGCACAAAACTACTCAAAATCAATGGTACAGTTCATACCCATTCAGTTTAAATAATAACTAAAATTAGAGCTAAAATGGGTTCAGTTTTTGGGAGATGTTCTAGTAGACCTCCAACTTCTGAAGAGTCAAATTTCACCATGAGAGAAGCATACAGAGTGGTTTCAGTTCCAAGAAACTTAAATGAAGGAAGCTTACAGCATATAGATCCTGCAAAACTTACATCTACCTCGAAAAACGTATGATCTATACTCTATGTTAGGCTAAAGTTTGTTTACACTTGAAAGAATTATCTTCCGAATCTATCATACAATTATTAATTATATTTCTTTTTATTTAAAATCTTAGATTTGGTTAGTATTTTTTTTTAAATCAAAAGATTTATATATAAAAACTAAGGATGTAGTTTAGCTTGGTTTTTTTATAAATCGAGGGCATGAAGGAATCATAATATTTCACGACATTTCTCTGCCTATATGAAATTTACAAATAGTAAATTTCACACAAAATTCTTAGTGCTAGGGGGACTTAATGTTAAGAGCATTGTCTACCAATCATCTGGGTGTGCCAAAGATGGCTACTTGGCGTGTGGGTTTAGACCTGACCATCACTGCCTTCGTCAAAAACCTTGTATATACCATAAGTATTATGGTTTACTGTACTTATATGTATGTTTATTTTCCGATTTCCAGACAACATCAGCAAAGCCTTGTATAATACTTATGGTATCTTCCAATACTGTATCAGTTTATTTTCCGACTTCCAGACAACACCAGCAAAGCCTTGTATAATACTTATGGCATCTTCCAATACTGTATCAGTTTATTTTCCGACTTCCAGACAACACCAGCAAAGCCTTGTATAATACTTATGGTATCTTCCAATACTGTATCAGTTTATTTTCCGACTTCCAGACAACACCAGCAAAGCCTACTGAAAAGCGTAACCCCCAAGTATACTTTGACATAAGTGCTGGCAAGCAGGAGTTGGGTCGAGTGATCATGATGCTGCGAGCTGACATAGTTCCACGCACGGCTGAGAACTTCAGGGTGCTGTGTACGCATGAGAAAGGATTTGGGTACCAGGGCAGCTGCTTTCACAGGATCATACCGGAATTTGTATCCTTTTAATAATAATCATATTTATTTCATAAAAACACACACTTAGAACTAACTATCTACTATATAAAAATAAGTCGGGTTTTCCTTCCTGACGATATAACTCCAGAACGCACGAACCGATTTCCACGGTTTTGCATTCGTTGGAAAGGTCTCGGGCTCCGTGAGGTTTATAGCAAAGAAAATTCTGGAAATATTTCAACAGAAAAGCGGGAATATGGAAAAATATCCCGTGCGAAGCCGGGATGGGCCGCTAGTATAATTAGGGTGCCGTGATTACACAACCATGGAAAACACAGACACGGAATGTACAGCCAGGAATTGGCGACCAATTTGGCATCCAATTCCATGGTTGTGTTTTCCATGGTCGTGCATTCCAGGCCGTACATATCTATGCACTCCCTTGGAAAACACAACCATGGAATTGGATGCCAAATTGGTCACCAATTCCGGGCTGTACATTCCGTGGCTGCGTTTTCCATGGCTGTACATTCCCGACACGTGTTGGGAATTTGAAGCCAAATGACGTCATAGCATATGCTTCGTTTGCACTTACTCGAATTTTTCTTCAGCCGATCTGTCACTCTTGTACAAGTAGGTAACTATGCCACTGTCACGATATTATTAAACTTATTTTCTCTCTCTCACTCTGTGCCTAAGATATTATGTTCTGTGCTCTGTGTAGCGAAGAGATTTTGTTGTTTAGTTTCTAAACAACAATAATTGAATTGGATTGTAGATAATGTATTCAGAGTACCTACTTTAGAAAAACTTGATATAAAAACTACAAGAAATGAAGCTATAATAGATTTTATCACTGAAAACTATTTTATAGCACTGACACCAGATTCCAAGATTATGTTACGTGAGCCGTATAAAAGAGAACGTCGCCGTCTTTCGTAAGTGGAAGTCAAAGAAAAGAAGCATCAGAAAGAGTAAAATGTAAGTACCTACATATGTACAATAACATATGTATGTAAGTCTATTAAATGTATGTCTATTGTCTACATCAAAACCCCGACAAGAGCTGAGCTCTTCAATTAAAGAAATATAGATACCATAGTGTTCCTGCTAATAAAGCCAGCTGAGTCGAGTGGTTTGCCCTGTCCATTATCCATCTGCTCAGATGCTTTGTAAAGACAGTAAAGTTTAAAATAAAGTAGGTACATAATTGAATAATTGGTTAGCCTAATGCTGAGCTCAAGCAAGTTTTATTTTATTGATAATGTCACCTAAGAATAGTAATTATTGCCTATGGTCAGTTATAATTTGACTACAGGCAAGAGTAGGTACCTACTTTTATAGAAACTGCAGGCTAACATAGTGAGACAAGGAATGCATAGTGTTCATAACAATGAAATGACATTCTATTATACTCATTGCTTATACTCACCAGATTTTCATCTCTAATTTTTCAGATATACCTATAGCCATTGAACTTGGTCAGAGCTAGCAATGAATCCCAAGAGAGAAAAATCGACAAAGTGCGCAGTGACAGAATCAGACTTCAAACAAAACTTACAGATGCACTTTCGCAAGCCCTAAAGCTAAAATGGAAATGGGCGGGTCACATCTCACGAAGTAACGACAGCAAGTGAACCACACATACCACTAGATGGAAAAGACCAGTAGGCAAAAGGAATGTTGGCAGACCATACAGCCGGCAGGCTGATGATATTAACCAAACTGCTGGGATGACAGCAGGAGCGGATAGAGAAATGTAGAAAGGGATGGAGGAGGCCGTTACTCAAAAAGGGGTCCACAAACTATCCAATAACAAAATAATAAATTTAGAATACTAACCTATACTAGGTATAAGCTAGCATCTACTAACACTACTGTAAATATATAGATAAAGAGATTTGGAAGTAAAAGGTTATTTTATTATTTATTACTATAGTATGAACTTGGGAGAATGCAGACTAAACCTAAAAAAACAAGATCTTTAACTACACTAATATATTTAAAAGGAAAAATTTGCATTTTTGTGTTTGTAATGAGTAAATTCAAAAACTACTGTGCCTGTTTCAAAAAATAATTCACTGATGGAAGCTACATTTATTTATTAAATTCTTTATTGCACAAAGATATACAACAGAAGGACTTAATGTTAAAGTATTTTCTACCAGCCAACCCAATGTGGTAACAGAAAATGTATTTATTTATAAAGAAAATACAAATAACATTATTGTGAGTTAATGAGGTGCTGATTGGTGACATGCTAAGAATATAATTGTTTAGTAAAAAAGCTCTCTTGTTAACTTTTTTAAACGCTCCTCTGACTCCACCTTCTTGATAACATAGGGTAGTTTGTTCCATAGCCTGACAGCTTCTACAGAAAAAGTTTCCGCGAAAGAAGTGTTATGTACCGGGGTTTCTAAAAGGAATAAATAAATAATGTTGGACAATCCACACATCATCTAGCCCCAAGCTAAGCAGAGCTTGTGTTATGGATGGATACGAGATTATACAATACACTACATAGCTAGGTAGATATTTTTTACTAGCAGTGCCCGACGCGACTTCGTCCGCGTGCCGTTTTAAGAGATTTTGCGATAACCCATTCCATTACTATCTTCTTATGAAAGAAATTGATGGTAAAGTGCAGTCTAAGAAGGAAAACTTAGTATACTTACATAAATAACTTTTATCAAAATAACTCAATTCACTAACTAAAATAACTCAAAATAACGAAACTTTTGCTAAATACCGACCGACTTAAAACACATTGCCAAAACGCACCGATAGCGCGATCTAGGATTCGTGCACAGTAGCGCCATCTAGTGGTAAATACAACAAATTTCTAACTTGACTCGATTTGGGGGATGATTTTGCAAAATCTAAAAATGCAGATCCATTTTATTTCGTGTCAACATTATGCGTACCTACCAAGTT
Source organism: Ecliptopera silaceata (assembly GCA_932527185.1). Taxonomy (NCBI): domain Eukaryota; kingdom Metazoa; phylum Arthropoda; class Insecta; order Lepidoptera; family Geometridae; genus Ecliptopera; species Ecliptopera silaceata. The sequence goes on along the minus strand of OW052193.1, from coordinate 3,055,396 downwards.
TCAAGTCAATCGGTTCACGATATAAGATTCTGCATACAAACTTCAGAGCCTGTTTTTAGGGCTCCGGAGCGTGATTTCCTAAATTTCTCTCTTATGGGGGGTTTACACGGGTCGATTTTCGCCGTGCAGCGAGTAGCTTCACTAATTGCCTCACCAAGCCGCATCGCTAGCCCATTTACACTGGTTACTAAAATCGCACGCGGCTCTGTCATTTGTACACAGAAACGCTGTAGTAAATTAAATAAATACACGTGCGTGCGCGAAACACCTTCATGCGGCGGGCGATTGCAACTGATCGTTTACACGGTCGATTTTAGTCACCAGACGCATGCGGCCGTATACCGCGCGGCCAAAGTCGAATGCTAGCCAACTTTGGGGCTTGCGGCTTTAGTCACTTGCAACTTAAGGTTGTTCGTGACGCGTGTTCAAAAAATGAACTAACTGTAAAAAAAGGGCACCATCTGTGCGAAGCACTATGTATTAAGTTATAGCAAAAGTATCTAGAGCGCCATCTAGTTACTTGAACTAAATACTTGTGTAGAAAGAAATAGGAAATCTTTTTTCTCTTTTTCTTTTAGTTATTCTTTTATTTATCGTACTTTGTCATATTTACATTCGAAGCGGACTTGTCAGCGTAAAGATTGTAATATCTTGCACCCGTCTCCCGTGCAAAGAAGTTTGGTTGAACCAAAAAGGTTTCTTTCTTATAATTTTAATGCATTCTACATAGCATAGGTGGATAATAACGTACAAAAAAAAATAGCTTTGGATTTTTTTCCACAGCTGTGGAAAAAAATCAATTTATTGTAAGAAAAGTAAATATATTTTTTACCATAATATAGTTGTAAAAATTTAAGTACTAAAATACTTATTTAAAAACGGCTCATAGATAAACCTTACTGACTAACACACTTTACAACAATAGTAAAGTATACTTTAGATGCTAGCATACACTTTTCTTATATAAAATGAAAATAACACTAGTACACAAAAGTAATACATATTGATCTTTCATCTGCGGCAATGGTCCCCTATTTTACCGCTAGACTAATCCAGACGTCCAGAATACTAGAGCCAAGAACTGTCATTGTACTGGGTCACCATGGTAAGGATGTATGAATTGAAGTTGGTCGCCTTCTTCCTACTTCAATCCTTCATGATACGGCAACGGTCTCTTCACGAAGATGTTTTCTTATCACAAGGTGAATGTTGGTCACGGTGGTCTCAGCCTATGGTTCTTGTAGTACTTTTTTCGCGTCAAGGATTTCTGCCTGCGAGTAACTGAATGCCAGGATCTGGGCTAGACTGCCCAGACAGCTTCCATGAAATCTAGCTTACATTGCATTAAAAATAGGCACTATTTGAGATATATTACAAACTATTTGAGATTTTTTTAACAACAAAATGTTGGGTGTTTATGACTGACATATTTATTTACTTACTACTAGTTGTCATGACAACCAAGAAAAAAGTTAAATGTACCACGTAACAACAAAAAGTTTGCTACACATTGTATGAGTATAGTTTTGTTTACCTACTCATATTTCGTAGCTCAATCGTAAATGTAACGTATATGGGAGATATACTGTGCGCTGTTTTTTTTGCATCATTTTGTGCAGAACTAAATATTTAAAAAAAAATATATACAGGGTCTAACAGAAGGGGTGGACCAAAAGCAACAGGGCCGATGCAGGAGCTCTTAGCCTATCGATATTACCCCCATGTATGTTCAGCGATATTCAGTCGTTCAAAAGTTACTCGCTTTTTATGTTTTTTTTTTTCATAATTTTATTTTAGGTTAGATTTCTCTTGTATACCCAAACTATTAGAGCTACAACCGTATTTTTTTACACCTTGTAGCTTCATAGTAGACCTTTCGTACTTGATAGTTTGGGAAAACTTGGGAAATCTAACCTAAAATATGTTAATGAAAAAAAAACATAAAAGTGCGAGTAACTTTTGAACGACTGAATATCGCTGAGCATACATGGGGGTTATTTCGATAGGTATTGAGCTCTTCCATCGCCCTTTTGCTTTTAGTCCACCCCTTCTGTTACACCCTGTATAATAAACCTCTTTTACCCTGTTCGGAACAGCGGCTATTGTAGCTGGATATTGTAGCATTATTAACTGTATAGTATGAAAATAAAGTTCGCATAATTCTACACCATAATAAAATCAAAAAGTGTATGTACTTAGTATGAAACAAAACTAGCGGTAATTAAATATGTACTGTACACGTAATATATGAACCACTTGTGTTGTAATTTCTCGACAATACATTACATAGATAGATATTTTTTATTATATATATAAACACCCAGAACACCCGGAATAAATATTTGTAGATAGTACAAACATTTATCCCAAGGCGGGAATCGAACCGGCAACCTCCACGTCGTCAATGCCACCGCGCCACATCGGTCGTCAATGTTTAGGTATCTAGTACCTAAGTATACGACTACGTCATTCGTACTTACAATTATCTATCAAATACAAAATTCTCAGGTTTGTTGTCAGCTCTCCAGTCGTAGGTAAAGAAACAAGACAACAAAACTAAATCTATCCCTTTTCTTCTTGAAAATGCTACGTTGCCAATCTATTATCTAAACTAAAATTCTAGAAAGGATAAGATTTGTCTGTTTGTTGGTCACTATTTAATTCAAAAGTACACGTCCTATTTTAAAACTATTTCTACATAAGGATGTAATATCTTTACCGAGTAACATAGACTATTTTATGTACAAATTGCAATATGAAAAAAACGTTTCAATGTAAAATAAAGTGAACGCCAAAAACGTTGCCGAGCCGAAATATACAACGCGTGCCGTGTCACGGGTCACTAGTAGTCAGTCTCACTACTGCTAATAATAAATAACTGATAAATGTCACTGTTCATAAAGTTTGGTTATAAAAGTGTGGCCATAAATGTATTTCCTTGCAAACATTATTATCAAACTGTTCGTTTTTTAATGTTCTGTAATTATAAATATAAAGAAAAATTATTTCATTAAAAAAAACGTTTATTTGTAAGAAAAATTACAAACTTCCAAATAATGCATTGAAATATAGGTAAATAAAACCTTTTTTTGAAGTGAAAACTTCTTTAGCGGCGCTGGGTGGGTAAAAACTATCAAACTCGCGTCAGGGTCACGTGACGTCGAAAAAGCGTAAGATCTTATTTAATTTTTATACATTGCTCGTAAAACAAGAGACGACAAAAGAACACACTTGCGGTCACGCGACGTATGACTCAAACAATTAAATAGTGTTGTGGCGACATCGTACAAGGCGAGTACAAGGCGCTGCCAACACAGCGCGGGGGCGGAGGACCGAGAAGCGGCACTCGCGCGCCGGCAGCCGACAGACGCTCTGAGCACCCTCGCACGGGAAACTAAAAAACACGGGTTATTGTCGTTGTGTCGACATGACACAATCACACTGACACAGACACATTCGCGCTTGCGCGAATGTGTCTGTGTCAGTGTGTCTTCGTTGTCTTCGTCGTTGTGTCACATTCGCGCTTGCGCGAATGTGTCTGTGTCATTGTGATTGTCATTGTCATTATGACGACTGTGGTTATATTTTTGAAGTGAAAACTTAAAAGTGAAAACACAGACACATTCGCGCTTGCGCGAATGTGTCATTGTCATTGTCGTTGTGTCGACATGACACAATCACACTGACACAGACACATTCGCGCTTGCGCGAATGTGTCTGTGTCAGTGTGTCTTCGTTGTCTTCGTCGTTGTGTCACATTCGCGCTTGCGCGAATGTTACACAATGACATGACACAATCACAATGACACAGACACATTCGCGCTTGCGCGAATGTGTCTGTGTCATTGTGATTGTCATTGTCATTATGACGACTGTGGTTATATTTTTGAAGTGAAAACTTAAAAGTGAAAACACATTCGCGCTTGCGCGAATGTGTCTGTGTCATTGTGATTGTCATTGTCATTATGACGACTGTGGTTATATTTTTGAAGTGAAAACTTAAAAGTGAAAACACAACGTTAATATTGAAGTTTTCACTTCTAGTCCAAGAGCTAGTGAACCCTGCGAGTAACGGTCTTCCTGTAAGGCTAGAAATTTGTACACTTACGATTTATAGCATGCTAAGAGCACTAGCCATGATCTGGCAGGCTTCAGCCCTGTACTTCATCAGCCACATAGTTTTTTAATTGTAAAATAATTTGAGTTTCAAAACTTGTTTCTGTAAGCTTAAAAATTTAATAGGATGGAGTTTATTTATTGTAAATCTTGAAAAAAAAGTTACAGACGATTACAATCAGCAATAGTATATGCCAGATCAATTAGAAAATGCACAGTTGATGAGGTAAAATAAACTTTATCCTGTATACTTAAAATTTTTATATGTTTTCAAGTAAACGTCTCAGAGTAAATATGTACAATGCCAGACGGTTTTGAACAGCATAAGACCTTGCCAGGCGAGGGGACAGCTGCTAAGGGAGTGCAAATAAGAAATGTTAATGTTTCAATTTTATGAACATATTTATTAGCATACAGTAAATGCAATGTATTTTATTGGGTTTTATGCAATCTACATTATTTTTAACATTCATTTTCTTCAGCATCATCCGAGATTGCACTACTGTTTGCATCATCATCTGATTCTTTAACAATGTTTTCCTCATCTGAAAATAGTGAAAAAATATTTTAATGTACCTACCGTAATAATTTTTAGTATTTTTTGAATAAGGTTGTTAAGAATTAAATATCAAGCTCTATTACATAGGACTGCATATTAAATGTTACGGATAAAATAGTTGTATGTTACCTGAAATGTATTCCTCAGTTTCAGGCGATTGTGCTGTGGCAGTATCAGCAGGTCCTTGTAAAAGTATGTCGTATAGGTATAGAAGATGGAACTTTATTCCTCTCAAACCAATTTAAATCGTAAGAACTATCAATTAAGTTCCAACCGTTATTTTCAGGAATAAGAATGGTTCTTTAAAATTACAATTTCGCCATATATTTGTAGGTAATGTAGGCAGTTCTCAATAATTGTTGATGTAGTCACGTTGGCAGGGTGGTGAATTCGATGAATCATAGCTTACTACTTTTTCATAAGCACTTTAGGATTATTTGTGTTGTAGATAGATAGATAGAAAACACTTTATTGCACACCACTTAATTTATTTTTGTACGTAGTTGTACGTAGTAAGGAACTTTTCATAACGTGCATTATTTAATTTTGAACATTTCAAACCATACATTTGGAGCTTCGACATGGGAGCCTTCAAAAGAAGGGTATATCTTTATCTCAAAGGCCGGTAGTGCACTGACAACGCCTCTGGTGTTCGCAAGTGTCCATGGGCAGCGGTGACCACTTCTCATCAGGTGGCCCGCAAGCTAGCTTGCCAGATATGTCATAAAAAATAAGTAAAATCACTGAAAACTGAACTAAAACTGAAAGATAGGCATTCACGCAACACCTCTGACTCGCACGCCTTTAGCAGCTGTCCCCTCGCCTGGCAAGGTCTTATGCTGTTCAAAACCGTCTGGCATTGTACATATTTACTCTGAGACGTTTACTTGAAAACATATAAAAATTTTAAGTATACAGGATAAAGTTTATTTTACCTCATCAACTGTGCATTTTCTAATTGATCTGGCATATACTATTGCTGATTGTAATCGTCTGTAACTTTTTTTTCAAGATTTACAATAAATAAACTCCATCCTATTAAATTTTTAAGCTTACAGAAACAAGTTTTGAAACTCAAATTATTTTACAATTAAAAAATTATGTGGCTGATGAAGTACAGGGCTGAAGCCTGCCAGATCATGGCTAGTGCTCTTAGCATGCTATAAATCGTAAGTGTACAAATTTCTAGCCTTACAGGAAGACCGTTACTCGCAGGGTTCACTAGCTCTCCAGCTATTCTGCCGGCACTCCCGGAGTGCTACCATTTTTTTGTTGTCAAAGTAAATAAAACCTGTAGTAAGGCAACCTCGCTGACATAATTGTCATTGCTAGCTGTCTGTCAATTTAGTCGTACATAGTTGTTTTTGATGAAATTTTATCTTGTAAGTATAGTAATCAATTGTGCCAATTAGAAACTCATTTTGGTAACAGAAAGGATCCGAAGAAACATTCACGCTTTGCGATCACTCCAATCAAGCATTATGATGTAACTGCCCCACAAACAATCTATATCCTTTGTACGCAGGCAAGACAATGCACCAACAACTGCAATTGAAGAATCTTAGCGACGCCACAGAAAACGACATAAATAGCCCGTAGCCCGTTTTTGGGCAAAACATATTTAGTCCAGTCAAAATAGACATTCCAGCTTGCATTAATTCCCAACAAGCTGGATTTTTGTACAGGCCTTGAATACGTCATTACAAATAATATGTCAAAAGTCCCCATCGATCCCGCTTGTGCGTTGTTTTTTATTCCAGGTTAAAAGTCATAAATTTGCGTTTTTTGCGTATATCTCTGAAACAACGAGAGCTATCGAAAAATGGTTCAGGCAAAGTTTGTACATCGTAAAATTGTCTACAAAAATACCTCAACACTTTTCTTCTACAAAGCATCGCTTTTGAGATATAGTGACTTTAGACCGCAGGAAAATCGTCGAAGATGCTGCGTTTTTTTCATTTCAGCCGTTTTATCTGCTTCATTGCCACAGAACAAACAGTATTTCTTGAAATTTACTGAAAGGGGTGATGGGTTCGATGGGTTAGTCCTCCTCCGAGGTAATGAATCATCTTTTTGTTTCAAGAAATACTGTTCGTTCTATGGCAATGAAGGAGATAAAACGGCTGAAATGAAAAAAACGCAGAATTTTAGTAGATTTTCCTGCGGTTTAAAATCACTTTATCTCAAAAGCGATGCTTTGTAGAAGAAAAGTGTTGAGATATTTTTGTAGACAATTTTACGATCTACAAACTTTGTCGGAACCATTTTTCGATAGCTCTCGTTGTTTCAGAGATATACGCGAAAAACGCAAATACCCAGGTTAAAGTCATAAATTTGCGTTTTAAAAGTCATAAACGAGAGCTATCGAAAAATTATTCCGACAAAGTTTGTAGATCGTAAAATTGTGTACAAAAATATCTCAACACCTTTCTTCTACAAAACATCGCTTTTGAGATATAGTGACTTAAAACCGCAGAAAAATCTACTAAAATGTTGCGTTTTTTTCATTTCAGCCGTTTTAGCTGCTTCATTGCCATAGAACAAACAGTATTTCTTGAGACAAAAAGACGATTCATTACCTCGGAGGAGGACTAACCCATCGAACCCATCACCCCGTTCAGTAAATTTAAAAAAATACTGTTTATTCTGTGGCAATAAAGCAGATAAAACGGTTGAAATGAAAAAAAAGCAGCATCTTCGACGATTTTCCTGCGGTCTAAAGTCACTATATCTCAAAAGCGATGCTTTGTAGAAGAAAAGTGTTTAGGTATTTTTGTAGACAATTTTACGATGTACAAACTTTGCCTGAACCATTTTTCGATAGCTCTCGTATTTTCAGAGATATATGCAAAAAACGCAAATTTATGACCTTTGACCTCGAATAAAAAACAACGCACAAGCGGGATCGATGGGGACTTTTGACATATCATTTATAATGACGTATTCAAGGCCTGCACAAAAATCCAGCTTGTTGGGAATTAATGCAAACTGAAGTCATAATTTTAGTCTATTTTGACTGGACTAATTCATGTGTTTTATTTGTTTAATTTAAAGAGCTGTAGAGAGTCTTACTATTGAAATATTAAATACATATAAACATATTCCTGAAGATATTAGCAGTTTTATTAGATGGTAACCTATGTAATAGGTATCTACTGCATTTTATTGCATTTAATTTAAAAAAAAAATCCAATAAAGTAGGTTTTATAGTAGTCTGTAAAAATTCTGCAGAGCCTCTGCTCTGCAGAAAGACACAGATAAATATCAAAAAAAGGAAGCAACAAAAAGTTACATTTCTGGCGGAGATTTGAACTCGAATACTCTGATTGTCAGTCCACAGTACCTTGAACTGCGCTATTCGTTCTTATTACCTGACGTCGAAATTATGAAACGCTAGCGCGTTTCAAATATCGGAAACATTTTTGCGTGTCAAAGTAGATAGCAAGCTTGAAATTCCTCGCCAGCCTCTGCACGTTTTTCCTACTAAAATTATAGTATTTTGTATTGATTAATTGGGTGGTCTATTAATAAGTTTTCGCAAAGGTGAATTTTGATAACTAAACGCAAAAAACCATTAACAAATCAGAAGAAAAACCGCAGTTTTTTAAACTAGCGACATCTTTTGTTGTTGGGCTACCGTCCTGACTGAGCGCTTGGGCCTTAACCGAATTGCCATTTAGATGGTCGATTTACGCCGCGCGGCAAAAATCGTGCGGCTTTAGTCACCCGTGTAAACCCCCGATTAGTGCGCGCCATACATGATTTCTATGTAATGGGGGGTTTACACGGCTCGATTTTCGCCGTGCGGCGAGTCACTTCACTAATTGCCTCACCAAGCCGCATCGCTAGCCCATTTACACTGGTTACTAAAATCGCATGCGGCTCTGTCATTTGTACACAGAAACGCTGTAGTAAATAAATACACGTGCGTGCGCGAAACACCTTCATGCGGCAGGCGATCGCCTGCAACTGATCACGACGGAACACGGTCGATTTTAGTCACTCACCAGTCGCATGCGGCCGTATGCCGCGCGGCTAAAGTCGGATGCTACCCAACTTTGGGGCTTGCGGCTTTAGTCACCTGCAACTTAGCCGAATTGCCATTTAGATGGTCAATTTACGCCGCGCGGCAAAAATCATGAGGCTTTAGTCACCCGTGTAAACCCCCCATAACTTTAACCATTAAGGCTGCACACGCGACGGATGCTTTATAAATGAAGTAACTTCTCCCGTTTCCCAACATTTCCGTTCACTGCTCCTATTGATTGTAGCGTGATGAAAAGTATCCTATAACCTGCCCAGGAGTATGAAAACTAATTGTACCAAGTTTCGTTAAAATCCGTCGAGTAGTTTTTGTTTCTCTAAGGAACTTACATACAGACAGACAAAAATTTTACTGATTGCATTTTTGGCATCAGTATCGATCACTAATCACCCCCTGATAGTTATTTTGAAAATATATTTCATGTACAGAATTGACCTCTCTACAGATTTATTATAAGTAGGTATAGATAGATGATATATTTATATAAAATACCCAGAACACCTGGAATAAATATTTGCAGATCATACAAACATTTATCCGAAGGCGGGAATCGAACCCACAACCTCCGCGTCGCAGGCGGACCTTCGCCTTCCTAATAGTCCAGGAGCCAGTGCACAGAACATAATATCCTAAGGGCTATATTTCACCGGGACGCCATGGCGGCGCAACCAGTCGCCGCCACCAACAAAATGTACGTTTGGTTGCGCGACCAAATGGACACCAGGTGAGTAACTCTCTATAGAGCTGTATACATTTTGTTGGTGGCGGCGACTGGTTGCGCCGCCATGGCGTCCTGGTGAAATATAGCCCTAACAGAAAGAAAACCAACGTCATACCACAAAAGTGTTTTTCAATGAGCGGCGTTCACTGCCTATCGGCGGAAATGGGTAATAATAATATCTACGCTGGCGCTGTATACAAAAAAACAAAACACATTTATTAACAAATTTATATTTCAAATAATAAAGAACACAAACATTTTAACAATATGCAATACTTTTACAACATAATCATACCAAATTGTCACACAAAGAATGAGATCATACTGTCTTATCCTAGTTTTCAGGCTAGTTGTTGATATTACAAAATAAACTTATAAAATTGTTTTGCACAAACAGATAAAAATATAATGTAATTTTATTAATTTACGCAACTATTCTGTAAAAAAATCATAGTAAGTAAGTACATATAAATTTTTACCTTTTACATTTATTAATCATAATAAGTAAGTTTTTTGATCTTTTAAGACGTTGCATGTTACATAATTTGTACAAAAGATAACTCTGCTTTCCATAATGTGGGTCGCGGGTTTGATGCCACCGATAACAAATATTTGGGTTCTCAACAACATTCAGACACCGAATAAGCATCATAGAATGATACAATACCATAGATTGATACTTAGAATAAATAGTATCAGCAATCTACTTACAGCAAAAGCCTCTAACGCGCTTAGTTAGAGGCCACATGGTATTGTATGAAATATTGATTAATTTAACTTATCCTAGTAGTGATAATATGTGATTATCACTATTATTTCTTAAAATGCATTAAATTATTATAAAGTTGTAAGGATTACTTATGATAGCCACAATTTTTTAATAATTATATTTATTATCAACACTGGTACTGGTATAGCACAAATTGCTTCCTATTTTAATTTACATATGATACATTATTTTTATCAATGATTTAAATTACGAATTCACATTTAAAAACATTGCATGTTGCAAGACATAAACATGATTTTGAGCATGTGATTGAAATATCAACATGGCTGTGTTACTAATTACTTTCTAAAATTATGCATTTAATTTCGTTACCATAAATACAATCAGTGTTTTATAAACTAAGACAAGCGGATACTACTCATAGTAAAAAAAAATATGTACATTTATTTTTCAATCAGTAATGGACATGAAATAAACAGTATTAACTGGATAATTTGTTGTTTTTGAATATAGCTTTCAGTACCTAGCCTTAACTATACCAGAATGATGAAACAAGACTACATAATATAAGTAGTGTTATTTTTTATTTTATGCCTTAGTTTAAACTTTACTTACTTTCCAAATTAAGTAGCTAACTAGTAGTAACACATTTCGTGAAAGATTCATTTGAAGTTCAAGTAGGAGTTTGTTCTCACTGGGCTTCTCTTCATCAAGTTGTAACAGTTAGTCAAACTACTTTTTATTTCAGTGCATCTGCAGAAAGTGCTTCTGAAAAATAAATGAAATGAACATTTTTATTAATTCTATTTTTCAATTAACTTCATGAGGAATGTAATCATACTGCTGTGTTGTGTAAACACACAGCAGTGGCATTCGCAGATTTTTATGATGTTAAAAAAAAATGGTTACACACAATTTGTTGAATTTAGTTAACAAAGTTATGGTTAGTTAGATAAAAACTTTTATGATAGTTACCTTTGTAGTATCTTGCTAAAGCATACTCCGATTTTGTAGGTGTTTAGCTTGTGGATCCTTGAATTCTGTCACCTTTATGCCATCCTTTCATTTAGTTAAATTTACTAATTTTCCATTTAGGTAAAAGTAGAGATTATTTGCTTGAGGATCAGGGTGGATGGGCTGGCAGGTTGATCGATCCGATTGACACTCAGGTTCATCTTAGTAGGTAGGTCTGGACTCAAGCCTGAATAGAAACGTTTGGGCATTATAATGACATTCTTTTATTATAACGTGACTTCCACCATTAAGCGATCTAAATCAGAGTTTACTCGAAGGTTTTTTAAAACTCTTTCTCCCTACAGCACAAAAGGTACATATTTGTTTACTTAGTTTCAAATGCGACATAATATGCTCCGAGCGGAGCCCAGATGTGTAGCCAGTGTATTATATGTGTGTATTACAAAAAATGTAATATAAAAACGTCAGGAATCTAGTTTATAGATATTCCCATTAGAAACTAATATTTAATGTAAATGGTACTTACAGAAGCAGAAACACACGGTTCTTGGATATTATTCAAATCGCTGACTCCCGTCAGGTTGCAGGATATACCACCTGAAATTGATACATTTCAAATATGAATTACTTTAACTTTACTTAGTAGTCTTCTAGTCTAGGTTGGGTACATCCATCAAATAAATACATTACAACTGTAACGATAGGTATATAAGGTCAGTGTGGGTAAGTCCGTCTAGGCCCTAAGTCCGTCTAGTGACAATAACTTCTGTTTTTGAATAGCTAGAGCCATATAACTCGGTTGGTAAAACAGTATCATTGAGTTTGTTCGAACTAGTGATAATAGATGCCGCTAACATCTTAATGTTGGAAAAAAATTGACAACTAATTTTTTCCGCGAATTTAACTTGAAGTTGAAGTTTGACGTCTCGTCGAAAAATGAAAAAAAAGGTGTGAAATCTAAGGAGTTTTCTGAGTATCTGTGATAACGTAGGCCATTTACAGATTCGGGAATGTATATCTGGTGTCCGATTCAAAAATAACGCATTAGTTTCGTAATTATAACAAATAGAAAAAATCCAAGCTTCGAATGTTATAGTTGGGAAGTCCGTCTACTACACATAAGGCAAGTCCGTCATATGCCGGTCTTGCCTTAATTCCAGATATTGTCAACCTTTTTAGTAGTTCGAATTTTATAATTATTTTATACTGTTTATTCAACTTGTAAGTACATATTATTCGCCTGTCTACGAAAGTGAACTCTTTTCAGGGTTATCCTTTCCTCTGCAAATCTAATCTATTTACGTTTATTTTTCTGTATTTACTTTGTGTATAATAAATAATTAAGTGAAAGATGCACTGGTATGTTTGCAAGAGGACCAGCATCACCTATAAGTATTCTTTAAAAGTTTATAAATTGTGAATACATATTTTGAAAGCATGGAACTATCCAACCTTTTTTTAGTTTCAGATTTTTTATACCTGACTCATGTAGCATGGCACATCATGTCGGACTTTGTGAACATTTATCGTTTTAATAAAGATCTGGTTTAGAAAATTATCCCATACTCATTTATTTCGTACTGGCAGAAAGTGTTACAAATGTAGCTACAGATCCGGCAATAGTTTGCCACACCATTTCTAAATTCATACATTACATTATTAACGATTACTTGTTTACAAATAAAGATTCTTGTGTATTGATTTGTATGTTATTGACAAAAAAAATCGTAAGTGGGTACTTTGTGAAAATGTTTACAACCACTGAAAGTACATCATCAGCAAAGATATGCCGGACTTGCCCTTGATTTTAATAATTTTATTTTTCTTTAAAAGTATACCTTATAGTCACACGTTTAAAACACGTATTTCAACGGCAGCTTTTCATCATTTATCGATAAGGTTTTCATACATATTGGCTCACAAGTTACGATTTTATTGCTACTAGACGGACTTGCCTCAAACTGGTTGGGAAGTCCGTCTAAATGCCTACTTTACAAAAAAATGCTTTAAATCTGAAGACAATTACAATTAACCCTACTTTTAGATAGATATAGAAAGATAAATGTAATACCAATATTTTCCGACTACTTGAAGTAACTAATAAATTTTATTTCGATTTTTAAAGTTAAATTGAAATTCAATTTAAGAAAACTATGCCGGACTTGCCCACACTGACCTTACCTACATTTCTGAGTATTCTCTTGCTTGGAAACTAATATTTAATGTAAATACTTAAATAGTACTTACACAATATAGAAGCACACTTATCTTGGATATTATTCAAATCGCAGCTTTTGGAAAACGAAATAACTTGAGATTTTTATAGACTGCTGAAGATTTTCCACATTTCGCACAGCATCTAAGGTGGTGATGACGTATGGTGGTGGTCATGATAAATAATAAGATTTTAAAGCTTTTTTTCAGAAACATTGAACGAAAAATGGCGAAAAACAAAATGGAGTTTTACCTACTACATAGATGCGTACGTGCGGTGTTGCCACAGAATATAATATCACATTCATATCATATTAGTCCCTTTGGTGTTCTGGGTATTATATGTATAATAAAAAATATCTATCTATGTAATGTTATTTTATTAAGTATAACAGTCTTCTAGTACCCATAACACAAGCTCTGCTTAGCTTGGGGCTAGATGATGTTGTTTGTAGGCATGAGACAGATATATCAAAACGAAACTGAAATCCGTTTGCAGTCAGAAATCGTATCGCATCGATATTCCATTATGAGAAAACCGTTTTTAGAAAACGCACGATGATAACGCAAACTGCAAACTATCTTATCCGAACGAAACCAAACCGAACCGACGTGAGTTTAGTTTTGCACCGAAAACGAAAACCAAACACAAACTGCAAACGAACAAAATCTAAATCTACCTAAAGTTTTAGTTTTCTATAGTTTTGATACGCATTCGTGATTTTAGTTTTGCACCGAAAACGAAAACCAAACTCAAACTGCAAACGAACGAAATCTAAATCTACCTAAAGTTTTAGTTTTCTATAGTTTTGATACGCATTCGTGATTTTAGTTTTGCACCGAAAACTAAAAACCGTTTTTTAAAAACGGTTTTTGAAATCGATTTCAAAATCTGAAATCGGTTTTGTATCGGTTTGTGAAAAAATCCAAAAACGCCCATGCCTAGTTGTTTGGATTGTCCAGCATCATTTATTTATTTATTTATTCCAGTCACAGAACATAAAAAACTCAGATTCCAGTCATTACGTTGGAAAAATCGGGTTAGAAAAGAAAATGAACTGAGAGAGCCAAATTTTGGATATTACGTGGGGGGGAGGCTAGAAAAGCTTAAGTTCAAATTGTCGACCTATACCTAATTGAGAAAAAAGGAAACAGCGAAAAACTATATATAAATTATTTTGATCGATATCTCGATAACGATGATCGATATGTGAAAAATGTATGGGACCTTAATTGTAGATTGTACAAAGAGCAACAAAAAAGTATCCCATGAAAAATTTCGTATCTCAACGGGGAACCGAGTTATGATGAAAAAACTGAATTTAACCCTTTTTTCAAGATGGCGGAAAACGTACAAGATTTTATAATTATATTTTGAACTATAATTTGAACTTAAGCTTTTCTAGCCTCCTCCCAAGTAATATCCAAAATTTGGCTCTTTCGGTTCATTTTCATTTCCAAATGTATATGACTGGACTACTATGCATTTTACGAAGTTTCGATTGGAAAGGACTTGGTCATGAAAATCTGTCACTGGCTCAGAGGGGTCAACGGTACTCGATCTGAAGGCGGCAAATCAATCAATCGCTTGAGCTCACCAAAATTGTTTAATCCCCGTAAATAGTATTTTCTAAAACGTTGATACATAAACGAGCATAATGATAAATTGTAATGTAAATCCCCTCCACATTTCATATTTACACACATTCAATATTATAATAATTATTATTATTAGGTACATTTCATACTTACTTCCTTTCCTACTTACCATTTCATCGCGTATTAAATATTTATTTACATAATATTTATATATTTACATCGCATTATTTATATTTCATAAAGATATAACAGTTCAGCCGCAACAAAAAAAAACCCTAAAAAATTTGAATTTCCCGCTAGAGCGAGATAATTTCTTTTGTTTACCTTTTGTAATGCCAATTGTGCCAAAGTCAATTTATGTTTCTGTCAAAAATGATGGATAGGCTAAAGGTTGTTACACATTTGAACTATATCAAATATCGCTCATCACCTCTTTTCCATACATTAATATCAGTTAAGGATAGAAACGCGATTACGTCTATGTTTTATGCATTCGTTAGATCGAAACTAGAATATAAATATAAATAAATAAATAATGCTGGACAACCCACACAACATCATCACAGCTTGTGTTATGGGCACTAGAATACTAGATATACTTAATAAAATACATTTCATAGATATATATTTTTTATTATACATATAAAATACCCAGAACACCCAGAATAAATAGATCGTACAAACATTTATCCCAAGGCGGGAACCCGCAACCTCCACGTCGCAGGTGGACCTTCGCCCGCCACGCCACATCGGTCGTCAATAACGAAATATAACGCTATAATCTGGGACCCCCACTAGATAAATTATAAGTTGATGACTCTATCATCAACTTATAATTTATCTAGTGGGGGTACAAATGAAATTTGGTAGATTACCTCTAATTGTATGGGTACTATCCGTTCTTGTCTCTGTCCTTGTTTGTGGGTGGTATGTTGGGACTCCATAAGTTGGAGCTTCGCCGAAAATGTGCTATAATGACCCATTATTTTCAAATGTTACGGGGAAATATTGATAATCCTATAGCTTTATTAGAGTGCTCGCTTTACGTTCCTGACCGGAACTTGCGTGGCCGCGCTCGTCGTTTATGCCGACACCGCGCGGTATGCTGCGACAGCGAACGCACTTACATTATCAACGCTTTGATTGCTCGGAACCCTGAAGTGGATGTTCAACATGAAACTTCATCTTTTTATAAATATGTGTATTCGTTTCCTTAGTTAATTTTTATTGTATGTACATGGTTTATTTGTTATGTTAATATATTTTTTTTGTTGGTATCTATTTGTTAATGTTACTATAGCAAACTAGAGTCTGTTCGTTTTTAAAAAAAGGAGCACTCTGTTGGTAAAAAGAGTTAGTGTGTGAGCACGTTACACTAAGACATGTAAGATATATTAGAGTAGCCGTCTGTTATAACCTTATACCGATGCATTCCGAAACAAAATAAAATGAATGGTTGCCATTATTTGGATAAAAACTGAATCAAGCACACAACTGCGAGACATTACTGGTTGCACTGTTAAATTTCGATTATTAGACGTTATCCATAACGTGGTTCTTGTCTGATTTAATTTTAGTGTGTTTTGGGGTTTATTATTTGCATATTATAATCTGTGCAGTTCATCTTTATCAAAATGGGATAGTAATATTTTAATCTGTGGTTTCATCTAAACGAAGCATAGGCTTTCGACCAATCAGCAATGGTTGCCAATTCCATGGTCGTGTTTTCCAAGGCTGTACATTCCGTGGTTGGACAATCCCAACACGTGTTGGGAATGCGCAGCCCGGAATTGATGACCATTTTGGCTTCCAATTCCATGGTCGTGTTTTCCACGGCTGTACATTCCGTGGTTGGACATTCCCAACACGTGTCGGGAATGCGCAGCCCGGATTTCATGTACATTTTGGCTGCGTTTTCCTGGTTGCGTATTCCTGGCTGTGTTTTCCGTGGTCGTGCATTCCCGGGTCGTGCTTTCCATGGTTGTACATTAACCGGACCCGTATAATTATACAAAAGACTTATTTGAAGACTGAACTTAATTATTATTTAATTAAGGACAATTCACACATCATACTCTAGTGCCAAACTAGGCAAAACTTGTACTATGGGAACTAGATTGCTGATAGAATACTTATATTTTTTTATAAATACACCTATAGATACTTACATAGTAACCCAGACAAAAATATTTATGTTCATCACACAAAGCTCTGGGTGGGAATCGAACCCACAACCCACAGCATGGAAAGCAGAGCTACTACCAACTGAGCTGTGACAAGATAGTGCTATCTTAAGATTTATTCATCAAACAATTTATTTACAAATCGTGTCTAAATAATTATTAATTACGACATTACCATAATACAAAAATTCAAAAATCCTGAAATCCTTAGCAAATCAACTTAGATGTGTCAAGGCGGTGACTTCACGAATCATAACGGAACGGGAGGGAAGTCGATATACGGTCGCAAGTTCGATGACGAAAACTTTACACTGAAACACACGGGGCCTGGTATACTCAGCATGGCAAACAGCGGACCCAATAGCAACGGATCACAATTCTTTTTATGTACAGCCAAGTAAGTTGCCTTATTTATTTACAAATGTAGGTACATAGGTATTTATAAAATACATATACATAAGAAATTAGGCCAATAAATATTCAACGCTCCTGTCTCTTTAAATCATAAACTTATGATTAAAAGACTTTTAATCATATTCGCTAGTTCAGATACAGTAGTTTAGATATAGGCGCATCATTTTATCATCAAAAACCATTACAAAATATTATCTTATTTTTTTAATGAAAACATCGTTTTGTACTGAAAATTACGTTTAATTTTTTTTTGTCATAAACTTGTCTGTAGTGAGATGATCAATGGTCAAGCAAACTCAAAAGTGTGCTTAAGATATTACACAAGCACAATTTTATCGTACCATTTTCAGAACACCATTGACCATGCACTGTAAAATATATTTTTTTAATCAATATTGTTATTTTCAGAACGGACTGGTTAGACAACAAACACGTGGTGTTCGGTCACGTGATATCAGGGCTGGATGTTCTGAAGAAAATGGAGCGGTATGGGAGCAAATCGGGCACAGTGTCTGCCAAAGTTACTATAAGCAATTGTGGAGAATTACAGTAGTTTAGTTCAGTTCATGCGTTTTATTTGAAGTATTTAACAAGTATATATTTAATGAGTAACATTATAATTTATAAAGCGTGTATTTCATATTAGACATCAATCTAAAGTCCCCAGTACACAATGGCCCATGCTGGCCCACGACAGGCCATCGCCAGTAAAACATATGAGATTTCGTGGCTGCCTAGTGCGCGGGCTCCTACGGCATATGTTTTACTGGCTGCGGCAGCCAGGCTGCGGCAGCCAGTAAAACATATGAGATTTCGTGGCTGCCTAGTGCGCGGGCTCCTACGGATACGGCAGCCAGCTGGCTGCGCGCAGCCAGAACGTGTGTAGGCAAATGTATGTGGGATCCCGAATAAATTTCTCTGTATCGAAAGTCATCTTGTCAAAGTTCGGAACGCAAAATACGTCTGGCTGCTACAACTAGTGCGCGGAGACTGACTGCAGCCACATACATTTGCCTACACACGTTCTGGCTGCGCGCAGCCAGCTGGCTGCCGTGCAAACAGGCGCGTTCATTGGCTGCTGCAGCCGAGATTTCGTGGCTGCCTAGTGCGCGGGCTCCTTATAGGAGCATATAGGCTCCTTATAGGAGCCAGGCTGCGGCAGCCTAGGAGCCCGCGCACTAGGCAGCCACGAAATCTCATATGTTTTACTGGCTGCGCAGCCAGGCTGCGGCAGCCAGAATATTTGCGCAGCCAGTTATAACAGCCAATCAACCACTAGTCTAGATCCCGAATAAATTTCTCTGTATCGAAAGTCATCTTGTCAAAGTTCGGAACGCAAAATACGTCTGGCTGCTACAACTAGTGCGCGGAGACTGACTGCAGCCACATACATTTGCCTACACACGTTCTGGCTGCGCGCAGCCAGCTGGCTGCCGTGCAAACAGGCGCGTTTCATTGGCTGCTGCAGCCGAGATTTCGTGGCTGCCTAGTGCGCGGGCTCGGCTGGCTGCCGCAGCCTGGCTGCCTAGTGCGCGCCCATACGACATATGTTTTACTGGCTGCGGCAGCCAGGCTGCGGCAGCCAGTAAAACATATGAGATTTCGTGGCTGCCTAGTGCGCGGGCTCCTAGGCTGCCGCAGCCTGGCTGCCTAGTGCGCGCCCATACGGGTATGGGCGCGCACTAGGCAGCCAGGCTGCGGCAGCCAGGCTGCGGCAGCCAGCAGCCGAGCCCGCGAGCTAGGCAGCCACGAAATCTCGGCTGCAGCAGCCAATGAAACGCGCCTGTTTGCACGGCAGCCAGCTGGCTGCGCGCAGCCAGAACGTGTGTAGGCAAATGTATGTGGCTGCAGTCGTCTCCGCGCACTAGTTGTAGCAGCCAGACGTATTTTGCGTTCCGAACTTTGACAAGATGACTACGTCATATGTTATACTGGCTGCCGCAGCCTGGCTGCCTAGTGCGCGCACTAGGCAGCCACGAAATCTCGGCTGCAGCAGCCAATGAAACGCGCCTGTTTGCACGGCAGCCAGCTGGCTGCGCGCAGCCAGAACGTGTGTAGGCAAATGTATGTGGCTGCAGTCAGTCTCCGCGACTCTCGTCATATGTTTTACTGGCTGCCGCAGCCTGGCTGCCGCAGCCTGGCTGCCTAGTGCGCGCCCCGTAGGAGCCCGCGCAACTAGGCAGCCACGAAATCTCATATGTTTTACTGGCTGCCGCAGCCTGGCTGCCGCAGCCTGGCTGCCGCAGCCAGTAAAACATATGTAGATCTTTCCGAAATTTCTCTGTATCGAAAGTCATCTTGTCAAAGTTCGGAACGCAAAATACGTCTGGCTGCTACAACTAGTGACAACGTCATATGTTTTACTGGCTGCGGCAGCCAGGCTGCGGCAGCCAGAATATTTGCGCAGCCAGTTATAACAGCCAATCAACGACTAGTCTAGATCTTTCCGAAATTTCTCCGTATCGAAAGTCATCTTGTCAAAGTTCGGAACGCAAAATACGTCTGGCTGCTACAACTAGTGCGCGGAGACTGTGACTGCAGCCACATACATTTGCCTACACACGTTCTGGCTGCGCGCAGCCAGCTGGCTGCCGTGCAAACAGGCGCGTTTCATTGGCTGCTGCAGCCGAGATTTCGTGGCTGCCTAGTGCGCGCACTAGGCAGCCAGGCTGCGGCAGCCAGTATAACATATGACGTAGTCATCTTGTCAAAGTTCGGAACGCAAAATACGTCTGGCTGCTACAACTAGTGCGCGGAGACTGACTGCAGCCACATACATTCGCCTACACACGTTAGAAAAGGCTGCGCGCAGCCAGCTGGCTGCCGTGCAAACAGGCGCGTTTCATTGGCTGCTGCAGCCGAGATTTCGTGGCTGCCTAGTGCGCGCACTAGGCAGCCTGGCTGCGCAGCCAGGCTGCGGCAGCCAGAATATTTGCGCAGCCAGTTATAACAGCCAATCAACGACTAGTCTAGATCCCGAATAAATTTCTCTGTATCGAAAGTCATCTTGTCAAAGTTCGGAACGCAAAATACGTCTGGCTGCTACAACTAGTGCGCGGAGACTGACTGCAGCCACATACATTTGCCTACACACGTTCTGGCTGCGCGCAGCCAGCTGGCTGCCGTGCAAACCGGCGCGTTTCATTGGCTGCTGCAGCCGAGATTTCGTGGCTGCCTAGTGCGCGCACTAGGCAGCCACGAAATCTCGGCTGCAGCAGCCAATGAAACGCGCCTGTTTGCACGGCAGCCAGCTGGCTGCGCGCAGCCAGAACGTGTGTAGGCAAATGTATGTAGCTGCAGTCAGTCTCCGCGACTCTCGTCATATGTTTTACTGGCTGCCGCAGCCTGGCTGCCGCAGCCTGGCTGCCTAGTGCGCGCCCCGTAGGAGCCCGCGCAACTAGGCAGCCACGAAATCTCATATGTTTTACTGGCTGCCGCAGCCTGGCTGCCGCAGCCTGGCTGCCGCAGCCAGTAAAACATATGTAGATCTTTCCGAAATTTCTCTGTATCGAAAGTCATCTTGTCAAAGTTCGGAACGCAAAATACGTCTGGCTGCTACAACTAGTGCGCGGAGACTGGCAGCCACATACATTCGCCTACACACGTTCTGGCTGCGCGCAGCCAGCTGGCTGCCGTGCAAACAGGCGCGTTTCATTGGCTGCTGCAGCCGGGATTTCGTGGCTGCCTAGTGCGCGGGCTACAACGTCATATGTTTTACTGGCTGCGGCAGCCAGGCTGCGGCAGCCAGGCTGCGGCAGCCAGTAAAACATATGAGATTTCGTGGCTGCCTAGTTGCGCGGGCTCCTACGGGGCGCGCACTAGGCAGCCAGGCTGCGGCAGCCAGGCTGCGGCAGCCAGTAAAACATATGACGAGAGTCGCGGAGACTGACTGCAGCCACATACATTTGCCTACACACGTTAGGCTGCGCGCAGCCAGCTGGCTGCCTTGCAAACAGGCGCGTTTCATTGGCTGCTGCAGCCGAGATTTCGTGGCTGCCTAGTGCGCGCACTAGGCAGCCAGGCTGCGGCAGCCAGTATAACATATGACGTAGTCATCTTGTCAAAGTTCGGAACGCAAAATACGTCTGGCTGCTACAACTAGTGCGCGGAGACTGACTGCAGCCACATACATTCGCCTACACACGTTCTGGCTGCGCGCAGCCAGCTGGCTGCCGTTCAAACAGGCGCGTTTCATTGGCTGCTGCAGCCGAGATTTCGTGGCTGCCTAGTGCGTGCAATAGGCAGGCTGCCTAGTGCGCAGAACGTGTGTAGGCGAAGTCTCCGCGCACTAGTTGTAGCAGCCAGACGTATTTTGCGTTCCGAACTTTGACAAGATGACTTTCGATACAGAGAAATTTATTCGGGATCTAGACTAGTCGTTGATTGGCTGTTATAACTGGCTGCGCAAATATTCTGGCTGCCGCAGCCTGGCTGCCGCAGCCTGGCTGCCGCAGCCTGGCTGCGCAGCCAGGCTGCCTAGTGCGCGCACTAGGCAGCCACGAAATCTCGGCTGCAGCAGCCAATGAAACGCGCCTGTTTGCACGGCAGCCAGCTGGCTGCGCGCAGCCAGAACGTGTGTAGGCGAATGTATGTGGCTGCAGTCAGTCTCCGCGCACTAGTTGTAGCAGCATGACGTATTTTGCGTTCCGAACTTTGACAAGATGACTACGTCATATGTTATACTGGCTGCCGCAGCCTGGCTGCCTAGTGCGCGCACTAGGCAGCCACGAAATCTCGGCTGCAGCAGCCAATGAAACGCGCCTGTTTGCACGGCAGCCAGCTGGCTGCGCGCAGCCAGAACGTGTGTAGGCAAATGTATGTGGCTGCAGTCAGTCTCCGCGACTCTCGTCATATGTTTTACTGGCTGCCGCAGCCAGGCTGCCGCAGCCTGGCTGCCTAGTGCGCGCCCCGTTAGGAGCCCGCGCAACTAGGCAGCCACGGAATCTCATATGTTTTACTGGCTGCCGCAGCCTGGCTGCCGCAGCCCGGCTGCCGCAGCCTGGCTGCCGCAGCCAGTAAAACATATGTTGTAGCCCGCGCACTAGGCAGCCACGAAATCCCGGCTGCAGCAGCCAATGAAACGCGCCTGTTTGCACGGCAGCCAGCTGGCTGCGCGCAGCCGTGTAGGCGAATGTATGTGGCTGCCAGTCTCCGCGCACTAGTTGTAGCAGCCAGACGTATTTTGCGTTCCGAACTTTGACAAGATGACTTTCGATACAGAGAAATTTCGGAAAGATCTAGACTAGTCGTTGATTGGCTGTTATAACTGGCTGCGCAAATATGACATATGTTTTACTGGCTGAGGCAGCCGGGCTGCGGCAGCCAGTAAAACATATAAGATTTCGTGGCTGCCTAGTGCGCGCACTAGTGCGCCTGGCTGCGCAGCCAGGCTGCGGCAGCCAGGCTGTGGCAGCAAGAATATTTGCGCAGCCAGTTAAAACAGCCAATCAACGACTAGTCTAGATCTTTCCGAAATTTCTCTGTATCGAAAGTCATCTTGTCAAAGTTCGGAACGCAAAATACGTCTGGCTGCTACAACTAGTGCGCGGAGACTGGCAGCCACATACATTCGCCTACACACTTTCTGGCGCGCGCAGCCAGCTGGCTGCCGTGCAAACAGGCGCGTTTCATTCGCTGCTGCAGCCGGGATTTCGTGGCTGCCTAGTGCGCGGGCTACATTGTCATATGTTTTACTGGCTGCGGCAGCCAGGCTGCGGCAGCCAGGCTGCGGCAGCCAGTTAAACATATGAGATTTCGTGGCTGCCTAGTTGCGCGGGCTCCTACGGGGCGCGCACTAGGCAGCCAGGCTGCGGCAGCCAGTAAAACATATGACGAGAGTCGCGGAGACTGACTGCAGCCACATACATTTGCCTACACACGTTCTGGCTGCGCGCAGCCAGCTGGCTGCCGTGCAAACAGGCGCGTTTCATTGGCTGCTGCAGCCGAGATTTCGTGGCTGCCTAGTGCGCACACTAGGCAGCCAGGCTGCGGCAGCCAGTATAACATATGACGTAGTCATCTTGTCAAAGTTCGGAACGCAAAATACGCCTGGCTGCTACAACTAGTGCGCGGAGACTTGCAGCCACATACATTCGCCTACACACGTTCTGGCTGCGCGCAGCCAGCTGGCTGCCGTGCAAACAGGCGCGTTTTATTGGCTGCTGCAGCCGAGATTTCGTGGCTGCCTAGTGTGCGCACTAGGCAGCCTGGCTGCGCAGCCAGGCTGCGGCAGCCAGAATATTTGCGCAGCCAGTTATAACAGCCAATCAACGACTAGTCTAGATCCCGAATAAATTTCTCTGTATCGAAAGTCATCTTGTCAAAGTTCGGAACGCAAAATACGTCTGGCTGCTACAACTAGTGCGCGGAGACTGGCAGCCACATACATTCGCCTACACACGTTCTGGCTGCGCGCAGCCAGCTGGCTGCCGTGCAAACAGGCGCGTTTCATTGGCTGCTGCAGCCGGGATTTCGTGGCTGCCTAGTGCGCGGGCTACAACGTCATATGTTTTACTGGCTGCGGCAGCCAGGCTGCGGTAGCCAGTAAAACATATGAGATTTCGTGGCTGCCTAGTTGCGCGGGCTCCTACGGGGCGCGCACTAGGCAGCCAGGCTGCGGCAGCCAGGCTGCGGCAGCCAGTAAAACATATGACGAGAGTCGCGGAGACTGACTGCAGCCTGTATACATTTGCCTACACACGTTCTGGCTGCCGTGCAAACAGGCGCGTTTCATTGGCTGCTGCAGCCGAGATTTCGTGGCTGCCTAGTGCGCGCACTAGGCAGCCAGGCTGCGGCAGCCAGTATAACATATGACGTAGTCATCTTGTCAAAGTTCGGAACGCAAAATACGTCTGGCTGCTACAACTAGTGCGCGGAGACTGACTGCAGCCACATACATTCGCCTAGACACGTTCTGGCTGCGCGCAGCCAGCTGGCTGCCGTGCAAACAGGTGCGTTTCATTGGCTGCTGCAGCCGAGATTTCGTGGCTGCCTAGTGCGCGCACTAGGCAGCCTGGCTGCGCAGCCAGGCTGCGGCAGCCAGAATATTTGCGCAGCCAGTTATAACAGCCAATCAACGACTAGTCTAGATCCCGAATAAATTTCTCTGTATCGAAAGTCATCTTGTCAAAGTTCGGAACGCAAAATACGTCTGGCTGCTACAACTAGTGCGCGGAGACTGACTGCAGCCACATACATTTGCCTACACACGTTCTGGCTGCGCGCAGCCAGCTGGCCGCCGTGCAAACAGGCGCGTTTCATTGGCTGCTGCAGCCGAGATTTCGTGGCTGCCTAGTGCGCGGGCTCGGCACTGCAGCCACATACATTTGCCTACACACGTTCTGGCTGCGCGCAGCCAGCTGGCTGCCGTGCAAACAGGCGCGTTTCATTGGCTGCTGCAGCCGAGATTTCGTGGCTGCCTAGTGCGCGGGCTCGGCTGCTGGCTGCCGCAGCCTGGCTGCCGCAGCCTGGCTGCCTAGTGCGCGCCCTACGATTGCGCAGCCAGTTATAATAGCCAATCAACGACTAGTCTAGATCCCGAATAAATTTCTCTGTATCGAAAGTCATCTTGTCAAAGTTCGGAACGCAAAATACGTCTGGCTGCTACAACTAGTGCGCGGAGACTGAACATTTTCCTACACACGTTCTGGCTGCGCGCAGCCAGCTGGCTGCCGTGCAAACAGGCGCGTTTCATTGGCTGCTGCAGCCGAGATTTCGTGGCTGCCTAGTGCGCGGGCTCGGCTGCTGGCTGCCGCAGCCTGGCTGCCGCCGCCTGGCTGCCGCAGCCTGGCTGCCTAGTGCGCGCCCATACGACATATGTTTTACTGGCTGCGGCAGCCAGGCTGCGGCAGCCAGTAAAACATATAAGATTTCGTGGCTGCCTAGTGCGCGCACTAGGCAGCCTGGCTGCGCAGCCAGGCTGCGGCAGCCAGGCTGCGGCAGCCAGGCTGCGGCAGCCAGGCTGCGGCAGCCAGAATATTTGCGCAGCCAGTTATAACAGCCAATCAACGACTAGTCTAGATCTTTCCGAAATTTCTCTGTATCGAAAGTCATCTTGTCAAAGTTCGGAACGCAAAATACGTCTGGCTGCTACAACTAGTGACAACGTCATATGTTTTACTGGCTGCGGCAGCCAGAATATTTGCGCAGCCAGTTATAACAGCCAATCAACGACTAGTCTAGATCTTTCCGAAATTTTTCTGTAACGAAAGTCATCTTGTCAAAGTTCGGAACGCAAAATACGTCTGGCTGCTACAACTAGTGACAACGTCATATGTTTTACTGGCTGCGGCAGCCAGGCTGCGGCAGCCAGAATATTTGCGCAGCCAGTTATAACAGCCAATCAACGACTAGTCTAGATCTTTCCGAAATTTCTCTGTATCGAAAGTCATATTGTCAAAGTTCGGAACGCAAAATACGTCTGGCTGCTACAACTAGTGCGCGGAGACTGGCAGCCACATACATTCGCCTACACACGTTCTGGCTGCGCGCAGCCAGCTGGCTGCCGTGCAAACAGGCGCGTTTCATTGGCTGCTGCTGCCGGGATTTCGTGGCTGCCTAGTGCGCGGGCTACAACGTCATATGTTTTACTGGCTGCGGCAGCCAGGCTGCGACAGCCAGGCTGCGGCAGCCAGTAAAACATATGAGATTTCGTGGCTGCCTAGTTGCGCGGGCTCCTACGGGGCGCGCACTAGGCAGCCAGGCTGCGGCAGCCAGGCTGCGGCCCGCGCACTAGGCAGCCACGAAATCTCGGCTGCAGCAGCCAATGAAACGCGCCTGTTTGCACGGCAGCCAGCTTGCTGCGCGCAGCCAACGTGTGTAGGCAAATGTATGTGGCTGCAGTCAGTCTCCGCGCACTAGTTGTAGCGCACTAGTTGTAGCAGCCTGGCTGCCGCAGCCTGGCTGCGCAGCCAGGCTGCCTAGTGCGCGCACTAGGCAGCCACGAAATCTCGGCTGCAGCAGCCAATGAAACGCGCCTGTTTGCACGGCAGCCAGCTGGCGCGCAGCCAGAACGTGTGTAGGCGAATGTATGTGGCTGCAGTCAGTCTCCGCGCACTAGTTGTAGCAGCCAGACGTATTTTGCGTTCCGAACTTTGACAAGATGACTACGTCATATGTTATACTGGCTGCCGCAGCCTGGCTGCCTAGTGCGCGCACTAGGCAGCCACGAAATCTCGGCTGCAGCAGCCAATGAAACGCGCCTGTTTGCACGGCAGCCAGCTGGCTGCGCGCAGCCAGAACGTGTGTAGGCAAATGTATGTGGCTGCAGTCAGTCTCCGCGACTCTCGTCATATGTTTTACTGGCTGCCGCAGCCTGGCTGCCTAGTGCGCGCCCCGTAGGAGCCCGCGCAACTAGGCAGCCACGAAATCTCATATGTTTTACTGGCTGCCGCAGCCTGGCTGCCGAAGCCTGGCTGCCGCAGCCAGTAAAACATATGACGTTGTAGCCCGCGCACTAGGCAGCCACGAAATCCCGGCTGCAGCAGCCAATGAAACGCGCCTGTTTGCACGGCAGCCAGCTGGCTGCGCGCAGCCAGAACGTGTGTAGGCGAATGTATGCATTACATTACTGTTTTACATTAATGTTTGACGTCGTTACTACTAAGCAACCACAATACCTCTTCTCAAAATTTGTTTGGGCTCGAGACTACAATAGGTATACTTCCCGTACGTCTTCTTTGCTATTGCGAACCCCCAGACACGGGTCTGCTGCATTTCGTGGTAGTTTTCGTTTCTGTGCTACGAAGTGCTGGAATTCTCTTCCGCCACCATTACGTACACTTCGGTGTAGGTCTAACTTTAGACTGAAATTTAAAAAAATATTACTAGAATTACAGAAGACAGCTGCTCGGTGAATAATACACTCACCTCTGCTTCTAAATTCCCTAACTAACAATCACCGACTTTATTTTCTTCAGATAGGCTTTAACTAGGCAGCCACGAAATCTCATATGTTTTACTGGCTGCCGCAGCCTGGCTGCCGAAGCCTGGCTGCCGCAGCCAGTAAAACATATGACGTTGTAGCCCGCGCACTAGGCAGCCACGAAATCCCGGCTGCAGCAGCCAATGAAACGCGCCTGTTTGCACGGCAGCCAGCTGGCTGCGCGCAGCCAGAACGTGTGTAGGCGAATGTATGCATTACATTACTGTTTTACATTAATGTTTGACGTCGTTACTACTAAGCAACCACAATACCTCTTCTCAAAATTTGTTTGGGCTCGAGACTACAATAGGTATACTTCCCGTACGTCTTCTTTGCTATTGCGAACCCCCAGACACGGGTCTGCTGCATTTCGTGGTAGTTTTCGTTTCTGTGCTACGAAGTGCTGGAATTCTCTTCCGCCACCATTACGTACACTTCGGTGTAGGTCTAACTTTAGACTGAAATTTAAAAAAATATTACTAGAATTACAGAAGACAGCTGCTCGGTGAATAATACACTCACCTCTGCTTCTAAATTCCCTAACTAACAATCACCGACTTTATTTTCTTCAGATAGGCTTTAACTAGGCAGCCACGAAATCTCATATGTTTTACTGGCTGCCGCAGCCTGGCTGCCGAAGCCTGGCTGCCGCAGCCAGTAAAACATATGACGTTGTAGCCCGCGCACTAGGCAGCCACGAAATCCCGGCTGCAGCAGCCAATGAAATGCGCCTGTTTGCACGGCAGCCAGCTGGCTGCGCGCAGCCAGAACGTGTGTAGGCGAATGTATGCATTACATTACTGTTTTACATTAATGTTTGACGTCGTTACTACTAAGCAACCACAATACCTCTTCTCAAAATTTGTTTGGGCTCGAGACTACAATAGGTATACTTCCCGTACGTCTTCTTTGGTATTGCGAACCCCCAGACACGGGTCTGCTGCATTTCGTGGTAGTTTTCGTTTCTGTGCTACGAAGTGCTGGAATTCTCTTCCGCCACCATTACGTACACTTCGGTGTAGGTCTAACTTTAGACTGAAATTTAAAAAAATATTACTAGAATTACAGAAGACAGCTGCTCGGTGAATAATACACTCGCCTCTGCTTCTAAATTCCCTAACTAACAATCACCGACTTTATTTTCTTCAGATAGGCTTTATTTAGTATTGCTAAAATATCCATTTTCCCGTGTATGCTTCTTCGACTAGCACTGTGGTACAGAACTCGCGGAAGCTAATAAGACTTATGCTTGCATAATATTTTTCCTAATTTTTTTTTTTTTTTCCTCCTCACACACTTTAGTCTATAATACACCTCTGCCTAAAACACTTCTCATTACTACCTTTTTTATATCTATTGAATATTATTTTATTTTTTTTTAATTTTAGGTTATATAATTGGTCACTTAAGTTTTACTTCTTTTCTTACGTTCTCACTCATCTATCTATCAATTTACATTTACTAATTTAGGCCTATCGTTGTTGCAATTATTATTTTATTTATCCCTTTTATCTTCCTGTTTATTATTATGTATGCACCTCATTTTATTTATTTACTTTTTTAAACTAATTAGTTCGTGCGTCACCATAGCTTTGTGCTGAAAACCAGCGCTGAGAACTCGTTCCCAGCACATGCTGAGCACAGAGCTATTCATGCAAGTGTGTACATGGCAGCGTCCCGTACCCATGCGTAGGCATACCCACGCCTACCTTCTGTTTTAATTTTTAAGACTCCTACTTTTCACTTGTTATTTCTTTTTCTGTATTTTTTTTTTTGTGTGTGTCATCTGTCATGTATATTTTTGAATGAATAAATGTTTTGTATTGTATGTGGCTGCCAGTCTCCGCGCACTAGTTGTAGCAGCCAGACGTATTTTGCGTTCCGAACTTTGACAAGATGACTTTCGATACAGAGAAATTTCGGAAAGATCTAGACTAGTCGTTGATTGGCTGTTATAACTGGCTGCGCAAATATTCTGGCTGCCGCAGCCTGGCTGCCGCAGCCAGTAAAACATATGACCAGTCTCCGCGCACTAGTTGTAGCAGCCAGACGTATTTTGCGTTCCGAACTTTGACAAGATGACTTTCGATACAGAGAAATTTATTCGGGATCTAGACTAGTCGTTGATTGGCTGTTAAAACTGGCTGCGCAAATATTCTGGCTGCCGCAGCCTGGCTGCCGCAGCCTGGCTGCGCAGCCAGGCTGCCTAGTGCGCGCACTAGGCAGCCACGAAATCTCGGCTGCAGCAGCCAATGAAACGCGCCTGTTTGCACGGCAGCCAGCTAGCTGCGCGCAGCCAGAACGTGTGTAGGCGAATGTATGTGGCTGCAGTCAGTCTCCGCGCACTAGTTGTAGCAGCCAGACGTATTTTGCGTTCCGAACTTTGACAAGATGACTTTCGATACAGAGAAATTTCGGAAAGATCTAGACTAGTCGTTGATTGGCTGTTATATGGCTGCGCAAATATTCTGGCTGCCGCAGCCTGGCTGCCGCAGCCAGTAAAACATATGACGTTGTCACTAGTTGTAGCAGCCAGACGTATTTTGCGTTCCGAACTTTGACAAGATAACTTTCGATACAGAGAAATTTCGGAAAGATCTAGACTAGTCGTTGATTGGCTGTTATAACTGGCTGCGCAAATATTCTGGCTGCCGCAGCCAGGCTGCCTAGTGCGCGCACTAGGCAGCCACGAAATCTTATATGTTTTACTGGCTGCCGCAGCCTGGCTGCCGCAGCCAGTAAAACATATGTCGTATGGGCGCGCACTAGGCAGCCAGGCTGCGGCAGCCAGGCTGCGGCAGCCAGGCTGCGGCAGCCAGCAGCCGAGCCCGCGCACTAGGCAGCCACGAAATCTCGGCTGCAGCAGCCAATGAAACGCGCCTGTTTGCACGGCAGCCAGCTGGCTGCGCGCAGCCAGAACGTGTGTAGGCAAATGTATGTGGCTGCAGTCAGTCTCCGCGCACTAATTGTAGCAGCCAGAATATTTGCGCAGCCAGTTATAACAGCCAATCAACGACTAGTCTAGATCTTTCCGAAATTTCTCTGTATCGAAAGTCATCTTGTCAAAGTTCGGAACGCAAAATACGTCTGGCTGCTACAACTAGTGACAACGTCATATGTTTTACTGGCTGCGGCAGCCAGGCTGCGGCAGCCAGAATATTTGCGCAGCCAGTTATAACAGCCAATCAACGACTAGTCTAGATCTTTCCGAAATTTCTCTGTATCGAAAGTCATCTTGTCAAAGTTCGGAACGCAAAATACGTCTGGCTGCTACAACTAGTGACAACGTCATATGTTTTACTGGCTGCGGCAGCCAGGCTGCGGCAGCCAGGCTGCGGCAGCCAAAATATTTGCGCAGCCAGTTATAACAGCCAATCAACGACTAGTCTAGATCTTTCCGAAATTTCTCTGTATCGAAAGTCATCTTGTCAAAGTTCGGAACTTAAAATACGTCGTAGTAGTAGAAATTTCGGAAAGATCTAGACTAGTCGTTGAATGGCTGTTATAACTGGCTGCGCAAATATTCTGGCTGCCGCAGCCTGGCTGCGCAGCCAGGCTGCCTAGTGCGCGCACTAGGCAGCCACGAAATCTTATATGTTTTACTGGCTGCCGCAGCCTGGCTGCCGCAGCCAGTAAAACATATGTCGTATGGGCGCGCACTAGGCAGCCAGGCTGCGGCAGCCAGCAGCCGAGCCCGCGCACTAGGCAGCCACGAAATCTCGGCTGCAGCAGCCAATGAAACGCGCCTGTTTGCACGGCAGCCAGCTGGCTGCGCGCAGCCAGAACGTGTGTAGGCAAATGTATGTGGCTGCAGTCACAGTCTCCGCGCACTAGTTGTAGCAGCCAGACGTATTTTGCGTTCCGAACTTTGACAAGATGACTACGTCATATGTTATACTGGCTGCCGCAGCCTGGCTGCCTAGTGCGCGCACTAGGCAGCCACGAAATCCCGGCTGCAGCAGCCAATGAAACGCGCCTGTTTGCACGGCAGCCAGCTGGCTGCGCGCAGCCAGAACGTGTGTAGGCGAATGTATGTGGCTGCCAGTCTCCGCGCACTAGTTGTAGCAGCCAGACGTATTTTGCGTTCCGAACTTTGACAAGATGACTTTCGATACCGAGAAATTTCGGAAAGATCTAGACTAGTCGTTGATTGGCTGTTATAACTGGCTGCGCAAATATTCTGGCTGCCGCAGCCTGGCTGCCGCAGCCTGGCTGCCGCAGCCTGGCTGCGCAGCCAGGCTGCCTAGTGCGCGCACTAGGCAGCCACGGAATCTTATATGTTTTACTGGCTGCCGCAGCCTGGCTGCCGCAGCCAGTAAAACATATGTCGTATGGGCGCGCACTAGGCAGCCAGGCTGCAGCAGCCAGCAGCCGAGCCCGCGCACTAGGCAGCCACGAAATCTCGGCTGCAGCAGCCAATGAAACGCGCCTGTTTGCACGGCAGCCAGCTGGCTGCGCGCAGCCAGAACGTGTGTAGGCAAATGTATGTGGCTGCAGTCAGTCTCCGCGCACTAGTTGTAGCAGCCAGACGTATTTTGCGTTCCGAACTTTGACAAGATGACTTTCGATAGAGAGAAATTTCGGAAAGATCTAGACTAGTCGTTGATTGGCTGTTATAACTGGCTGCGCAAATATTCTGGCTGCCTAGTGCGCGCACTAGGCAGCCACGAAATCTCGGCTGCAGCAGCCAATGAAACGCGCCTGTTTGCACGGCAGCCAGCTGGCTGCGCGCAGCCAGAACGTGTGTAGGCGAATGTATGTGGCTGCAGTCAGTCTCCGCGCACTAGTTGTAGCAGCCAGACGTATTTTGCGTTCCGAACTTTGACAAGATGACTACGTCATATGTTATACTGGCTGCCGCAGCCTGGCTGCCTAGTGCGCGCACTAAGCAGCCTGGCTGAGCAGCCAGGCGCAGGCAGCCAGAATATTTGCGCAGCCAGTTATAACAGCCAATCAACGACTAGTCTAGATCCCGAATAAATTTCTCTGTATCGAAAGTCATCTTGTCAAAGTTCGGAACGCAAAATACGTCTGGCTGCTACAACTAGTGCGCAGAGACTGAAGCCACATACATTTGCC
The DNA here is from genome assembly GCA_932527185.1 of Ecliptopera silaceata. Lineage (NCBI taxonomy): Eukaryota > Metazoa > Arthropoda > Insecta > Lepidoptera > Geometridae > Ecliptopera > Ecliptopera silaceata. The sequence continues at coordinate 3,022,839 of OW052193.1, read as the reverse complement.
TACACACGTTCTGGCTGCGCGCAGCCAGCTGGCTGCCGTGCAAACAGGCGCGTTTTATTGGCTGCTGCAGCCGAGATTTGTGCCTCGGGCTGGCTGCCGCAGCCTGGCTGCCTAGTGCGCGCCCATACGACATATGTTTTACTGGCTGCGGCAGCCAGGCTGCGGCAGCCAGAACGTGTGTAGGCAAATGTATGTGGCTGCAGTCAGTCTCCGCGCACTAGTTGTAGCAGCCAGACGTATTTTGCGTTCCGAACTTTGACAAGATGACTTTCGATAGAGAGAAATTTCGGAAAGATCTAGACTAGTCGTTGATTGGCTGTTATAACTGGCTGCGCAAATATTCTGGCTGCCGCAGCCTGGCTGCCGCAGCCTGGCTGCGCAGCCAGGCTGCCTAGTGCGCGCACTAGGCAGCCACGAAATCTCGGCTGCAGCAGCCAATGAAACGCGCCTGTTTGCACGGCAGCCAGCTGGCTGCGCGCAGCCAGAACGTGTGTAGGCGAATGTATGTGGCGGCGCGCAGCCAGCTGGCTGCCGTGCAAACAGGCGCGTTTTATTGGCTGCTGCAGCCGAGATTTGTGCCTCGGGCTGGCTGCCGCAGCCTGGCTGCCTAGTGCGCGCCCATACGACATATGTTTTACTGGCTGCGGCAGCCAGGCTGCGGCAGCCAGAATATTTGCGCACGACGGGGCGCGCACTAGGCAGCCAGGCTGCGGCAGCCAGGCTGCGGCAGCCAGTAAAACATATGACGAGAGTCGCGGAGACTGACTGCAGCCACATACATTTGCCTACACACCTGGCTGCGCGCAGCCAGCTGGCTGCCGTGCAAACAGGCGCGTTTCATTGGCTGCTGCAGCCGAGATTTCGTGGCTGCCTAGTGCGCGCACTAGGGCCTGGCTGCGCAGCCAGGCTGCGGCAGCCAGAATATTTGCGCAGCCAGTTATAACAGCCAATCAACGAGTAGTCTAGATCCCGAATAAATTTCTCTGTATCGAAAGTCATCTTGTCAAAGTTCGGAACGCAAAATACGTCTGGCTGCTACAACTAGTGCGCGGAGACACACTCCGCGACTCTCGTCATATGTTTTACTGGCTGCCGCAGCCTGGCTGCCGCAGCCTGGCTGCCTAGTGCGCGCCCAGGATCGAGGAGCCCGCGCAACTAGGCAGCCACGAAATCTCATATGTTTTACTGGCTGCCGCAGCCTGGCTGCCGCAGCCAGTAAAACATATGTCGTATGGGCGCGCACTAGGCAGCCAGGCTGCGGCAGCCAGGCTGCGCGCAGCCAGAACGTGTGTAGGCGAATGTATGTGGCTGCCAGTCTCCGCGCACTAGTTGTAGCAGCCAGACGTATTTTGCGTTCCGAACTTTGACAAGATGACTTTCGATACAGAGAAATTTCGGAAAGATCTAGACTAGTCGTTGATTGGCTGTTATAACTGGCTGCGCAAATATTCTGGCTGCCGCAGCCTGGCTGCCGCAGCCTGGCTGCGCAGCCAGGCTGCCTAGTGCGCGCACTAGGCAGCCACGAAATCTTATATGTTTTACTGGCTGCCGCAGCCTGGCTGCCGCAGCCTGGCTGCCGCAGCCAGTAAAACATATGTCATATGGGCGCGCACTAGGCAGCCAGGCTGCGGCAGCCAGGCGGCGGCAGCCAGGCTGCGGCAGCCAGCAGCCGAGCCCGCGCACTAGGCAGCCACGAAATCTCGGCTGCAGCAGCCAATGAAACGCGCCTGTTTGCACGGCAGCCAGCTGGCTGCGCGCAGCCAGAACGTGTGTAGGCAAATGTATGTGGCTGCAGTCAGTCTCCGCGCACTAGTTGTAGCAGCCAGACGTATTATGCGTTCCGAACTTTGACAAGATGACTTTCGATACAGAGAAATTTATTCGGGATCTAGACTAGTCGTTGATTGGCTGTTATAACTGGCTGCGCAAATATTCTGGCTGCCGCAGCCTGGCTGCGCAGCCAGGCTGCCTAGTGCGCGCACTAGGCAGCCACGAAATCTCGGCTGCAGCAGCCAATGAAACGCGCCTGTTTGCACGGCAGCCAGCTGGCTGCGCGCAGCCAGAACGTGTGTAGGCGAATGTATGTGGCTGCAGTCAGTCTCTGCGCACTAGTTGTAGCAGCCAGACGTATTTTGCGTTCCGAACTTTGACAAGATGACTACGTCATATGTTATACTGGCTGCGCAGCCAGGCTGCGGCAGCCAGGCTGCGGCAGCCAGAATATTTGCGCAGCCAGTTATAACAGCCAATCAACGACTAGTCTAGATCTTTCCGAAATTTCTCTGTATCGAAAGTCATCTTGTCAAAGTTCGGAACGCAAAATACGTCTGGCTGCTACAACTAGTGACAACGTCATATGTTTTACTGGCTGTGGCAGCCAGGCTGCGGCAGCCAGAATATTTGCGCAGCCAGTTATAACAGCCAATCAACGACTAGTCTAGATCTTTCCGAAATTTCTCTGTATCGAAAGTCATCTTGTCAAAGTTCGGAACGCAAAATACGTCCGGCTGCTACAACTAGTGACAACGTCATATGTTTTACTGGCTGCGGCAGCCAGGCTGCGGCAGCCAAAATATTTGCGCAGGCAGTTATAACAGCCAATCAACGACTAGTCTAGATCTTTCCGAAATTTCTCTGTATCGAAAGTCATCTTGTCAAAGTTCGGAACGCAAAATACGTCTGGCTGCTACAACTAGTGACAACGTCATATGTTTTACTGGCTGCGGCAGCCAGGCTGCGGCAGCCAAAATATTTGCGCAGCCAGTTATAACAGCCAATCAACGACTATGTAACAGATCTTATTTTTCTAATAATCTAATTCTAATATCTATTAATTCTTCTTATTTTTCATTATAACAAATCCTTCGAAATCTAAAGCTAACTTCGCAAATGCGCGCACGCAATTTAAAATATACAGCGTCAGGTTCGTTCGGTTGGCAACATGACGTGTGAGGGGAGCGGGGGCACGCTAACGGCTCTAACGGTCGTGCGGCTCGTGCGTGGCCAGGCGATTCTAAACTGCGATTGAGCACACACGTACTCCGCTGTGCTACACTTTTTAAACTAACAACGAATTTTTAACTATTATTTAAATCAAATTAAAATCTGTGTAGTGTAAAACCCCAAATTGGGTGAGTGTTGCATTGTTATTTGTATTTAGTGGTAGATAGTCAATGTCTGGTGAGTGTTTTTAGATATGTGTTCTTTGTAACGGTCAAAGTGTAATGACCTCTTCTTTTTGCAAGGTTAATCTTTTTGTAGTGCCGATTAGCTTTTAGCTTTTTATGCCTTGATACACTATCACAATCACCAGCATTACAATACACAAACTGTCACGTCATTCACCACAAACTTACTAAATACTAAAACATTATTACTGTACAAATTCTCACTGTTCTTTCATTATTTTCATTGTCTTTCTATTTTAATCATTGTTTGACCGCCTCATCACTGATCACTACTTCATGCTAGTAGCCATTGCGCTTTTGCTTGACGAAAACGGGATGTCGCAGTCAAACAAGAAAAATGGACTTTTTCTGAAATGTCTGGTCGGGGGTTCCAGGGTTCTTGGTTCCGGCCCACCACTGCCCGACGTTATTACTCGGACAAAGAACTACCTTGGCCTTCAAGCTGCAGAAGAACCGGACTGCTACACCTTGGGCTGTTCTACAGCCGACTACGTCTCCCTTTCCTTGATAAGGCCAGTGGCATACTATATCTACGTAGCATAACGTAATTTGGAAACGAATAGCCCCCCCCTGAACTCTCAGTGTTATCTATTTAGTATATAATAAATTGTAAATTAATTTAATATCTGTTTTTTAACTTCTACCTACCTACTTTAGAATTAACCCTAACAGAAAGGTTACATTCTAAAGTAGGTAGGTATAAGCGTATTTTTTTGTTATAGCGTTTAGTTTCCTACTGTCAAGACAAAAACGTAACTCTCCGTTTTTCTTTGGCGTCAGAAGAACAGGTGACGACCACGGACTCTCACATGGTTCAACAACATCTTCCTTCAGCATTTCATCTAATTGCTGTACGAGGATGCGTTGTTTTTCAGGGGACATTCTATAGTACCGTTGACGAATGGGAGCAGCTTCCCCGGTATCTATCAGATGTGTTATCAATTTGGTTCGACCTAAGCCACGCTCTTCATAAGAAATAGCACGAAATTGAGCTATCATACGGTCAGCCAACTCCTTTTGATCCCTGGATAAGTGGTCATAGGAAAGTAAATTTTGTTTCTCGGATTGGGATTGTTTAGTCTCCAAGTCAGCAGTTAAGATTTCATCAGAATCGTTGTAGTAGGCTATGCGATCTAAATATTTAGGAAAAAGACCAAAAACTCGCCAAAAATCCATACCCAAAATAAGAGAGTGCTTTACATTTGGAACGACATACACCCTGAGAGTGTGATTTTGATTTTGAAAACTAATGTGTCTGTCCAGGATCTGCGTAAACAAATTGTAAAACTCGCACAACAATTGCCATCCGAAGATATCCTAGAATCGCACCTAGAACCTAACGATGATTTGATAGGTCTTCAAGAATGTCTTACAAAATCTAAAAGCTGCTTAACAGCATTAAAGCAAAAATTTGATAAAAATTTGTTTTCCCGAACTGAAACTTTATTGCATCATATTTATCATGGTTGTTGAACCATGTGAGAGTCCGTGGTCGTCACCTGTTCTTCTGACGCCAAAGAAAAACGGAGAGTTACGTTTTTGTCTTGACAGTAGGAAACTAAACGCTATAACAAAAAAAGACGCTTATAGTTTACCTTACATATCTGAGATACTTGATAATTTACGTGATGCAAGATATCTCTCAAGTTTAGACCTCTCAAAAAGTTTCTGGCAAATATTGATTAAGGAAGAGGATAGACAAAAGACGGCATTCTACATTCCGTCACGAGGTACCTTCCAATTCAAATCAATGCCTTTTGGTCTTACAAATGCTCCCGCTACCCAGCAAAGGCTGGTGGATGCTTTGTTTTATGGTCCTGAATTTGAACATAGGGTTTTTGTGTTCGTTGATGATGTTATCATTGTTTCAAATAATTTTGATCAGCACATGTCACTACTCACACGTGTGCTCGATAAGTTAACAGTAGCTAACCTAACAATAAATTTTAAGAAGAGTCAGTTTTTTAGAACGGAGTTAAAATATTTAGGCTACATTGTTAACTCTGATGGGTTGCAGGCTGATCCTGAAAAAGTACAGTCTATATTGAACTATCCTACACCTGCAAATCGCAAGGAAGTTAGACGATTCTTAGGAACTGCGTCGTGGTATCGTAGGTTCATTCCTAATTTCAGTGCCTTAGCTGCCCCACTAAATAAGCTCACCTCACAGAAAAAGAATGCTCCTCCGTTTACGTGGTCACCTGATGCAGATGACGCTTTTCAAAGTCTTAAATCGTGTCTATTAACGGCACCTATTCTATCATGTCCTGACTACTCAAAACCCTTTGAAGTTCACACTGATGCAAGTGACTTTGGTATTGGTGCGGTACTTACTCAAAATCTTGACGGGGATGAAAGAGTGATTGCGTACATGAGTAAATCGTTATCGCATCAGGAACGCAATTACAGTGCTACAGAGCGTGAGGCATTAGCTGTTTTATCCGCTATCGAACACTGGCGTTGCTATTTGGAAAATGGTCTAAAGTTCACGGTGTATACAGATCACTCTTCTTTAAAATGGTTTCTCAATATTAATAACCCAACAGGACGACTAGCTAGATGGGGTGTTCGTCTTTCTGCCTACAATTTTGAGATCAAGCACAGGAAAGGTACTGAAAACATAGTTCCAGATAGTTTATCTCGCTCTGTTCCTATTGCAGCTATTGATTCCACACCTAATTCGCCGGCCTTACAAACGAACGATCCTTGGTTTCTAAGTGTGTTCAATGGTTGTCAGACCTGCCCATCATCATTTCTGAACTACCGAGTTGAGAGTGGCCAGTTATTTCGTTATGTAAAATCGATCAACCCACTCATTAGAGAATTTGAATGGAAAGAAGTTATACCACTAGAATATCGTCAAAACAAAATTTTGCAAAATCACTCTGAACCAACTTCTGGTCATCTAGGTATTTTTAAAACTCACAAGCGACTAAGCTTAAAGTATTTTTGGCCTAACATGCATAAAGACGTTGCAAATTTTGTAGCAAATTGTGATATTTGTATTTCTTGTAAACATTCCAACCACACAACACTTGGTACAATGGGTCGTCCTAAAGATTGTAGTCGACCATTTCAGATGATAAGTATAGATTTGGTTGGACCACTACCGGTTACTAGGAAACAAAATACCTTCCTATTTGTTATTACATGCTGTTTCTCAAAGTATTGCATAATACACCCTATTCGACGAGCAACTGCTGAAATAATATCCCGTATTCTTGAGGAAAGTGTTTTCCTCGTTCATGGTATACCAAGTACCATTTTCATGGATAATGGACGGCAGTTTACAAGTAATGTTGTACGCAGTTTGCTTTCTACCTATAATATTCCTAATATTTGCTATACCCCTTTCTACACTCCACAAGTCAACACCGTAGAACGGTATAACAAGACTATTATAACAGCTGTTTCTACTTTCATAGATAAAGACCATCGTACTTGGGATACTAATATTCCAAAGATTCAGTTCGCCCTAAATAGTGCAGTTAATGAGGTCACTGGCTTTACACCTTCTTTTTTGGTTTTTGGCTGTGAGTTGGTCAGCTGCGGATCACACTATATTGACCCCGATCTTCAGGGTGATTTGGTGTTTACATGCGATGGTTATGCTGAAAATTTGGGCGCTCTTAAAAAAATCTTTGACCAGGTACAATTAGCTCTCATAAAATCACATTCCAGAAACAGTACAAACTACAACTTGCGCCGCAAAAATGTTGAATTTAATATTCGTGATATTGTTTGGAAGCAAACTTTCTATCAAAGCGACAAAGACAAAAGGTTTTCAAAAAAACTAGCTCCTAAATTCATAAAATGTCGAATTATTGGAAAGAGGTCTAAACTAGTATATGAGCTTGAGGACATGGCTGCTCACAACCTAGGAATGTGGCATGTTAAGGACTTTAAGCTCACTTACTTAGTCAGAATTTAATTAGTGGATTTTTCACAGGAAAAATCCTAATCTTAAAAGGGGGGTATGTAACAGATCTTATTTTTCTAATAATCTAATTCTAATATCTATTAATTCTTCTTATTTTTCATTATAACAAATCCTTCGAAATCTAAAGCTAACTTCGCAAATGCGCGCACGCAATTTAAAATATACAGCGTCAGGTTCGTTCGGTTGGCAACATGACGTGTGAGGGGAGCGGGGGCACGCTAACGGCTCTAACGGTCGTGCGGCTCGTGCGTGGCCAGGCGATTCTAAACTGCGATTGAGCACACACGTACTCCGCTGTGCTACACTTTTTAAACTAACAACGAATTTTTAACTATTATTTAAATCAAATTAAAATCTGTGTAGTGTAAAACCCCAAATTGGGTGAGTGTTGCATTGTTATTTGTATTTAGTGGTAGATAGTCAATGTCTGGTGAGTGTTTTTAGATATGTGTTCTTTGTAACGGTCAAAGTGTAATGACCTCTTCTTTTTGCAAGGTTAATCTTTTTGTAGTGCCGATTAGCTTTTAGCTTTTTATGCCTTGATACACTATCACAATCACCAGCATTACAATACACAAACTGTCACGTCATTCACCACAAACTTACTAAATACTAAAACATTATTACTGTACAAATTCTCACTGTTCTTTCATTATTTTCATTGTCTTTCTATTTTAATCATTGTTTGACCGCCTCATCACTGATCACTACTTCATGCTAGTAGCCATTGCGCTTTTGCTTGACGAAAACGGGATGTCGCAGTCAAACAAGAAAAATGGACTTTTTCTGAAATGTCTGGTCGGGGGTTCCAGGGTTCTTGGTTCCGGCCCACCACTGCCCGACGTTATTACTCGGACAAAGAACTACCTTGGCCTTCAAGCTGCAGAAGAACCGGACTGCTACACCTTGGGCTGTTCTACAGCCGACTACGTCTCCCTTTCCTTGCTAAGGCCAGTGGCATACTATATCTACGTAGCATAACGTAATTTGGAAACGAATAGCCCCCCCCTGAACTCTCAGTGTTATCTATTTAGTATATAATAAATTGTAAATTAATTTAATATCTGTTTTTTAACTTCTACCTACCTACTTTAGAATTAACCCTAACAGAAAGGTTACAACTAGTCTAGATCTTTCCGAAATTTCTCTGTATCGAAAGTCATCTTGTCAAAGTTCGGAACGCAAAATACGTCGTAGTAGTAGAAATTTCGGAAAGATCTAGACTAGTCGTTGATTGGCTGTTATAACTGGCTGCGCAAATATTCTGGCTGCCGCAGCCTGGCTGCGCAGCCAGGCTGCCTAGTGCGCGCACTAGGCAGCCACGAAATCTTATATGTTTTACTGGCTGCCGCAGCCTGGCTGCCGCAGCCAGTAAAACATATGTCGTATGGGCGCGCACTAGGCAGCCAGGCTGCGGCAGCCAGGCTGCGGCAGCCAGGCTGCGGCAGCCAGCAGCCGAGCCCGCGCACTAGGCAGCCACGAAATCTCGGCTGCAGCAGCCAATGAAACGCGCCTGTTTGCACGGCAGCCAGCTGGCTGCGCGCAGCCAGAACGTGTGTAGGCAAATGTATGTGGCTGCAGTCAGTCTCCGCGCACTAGTTGTAGCAGCCAGACGTATTTTGCGTTCCGAACTTTGACAAGATGACTACGTCATATGTTATACTGGCTGCCGCAGCCTGGCTGCCTAGTGCGCGCACTAGGCAGCCACGAAATCTCGGCTGCAGCAGCCAATGAAACGCGCCTGTTTGCACGGCAGCCAGCTGGCTGCGCGCAGCCAGAACGTGTGTAGGCAAATGTATGTGGCTGCAGTCAGTCTCCGCGACTCTCGTCATATGTTTTACTGGCTGCCGCAGCCTGGCTGCCGCAGCCTGGCTGCCTAGTGCGCGCCCCGTAGGAGCCCGCGCAACTAGGCAGCCACGAAATCTCATATGTTTTACTGGCTGCCGCAGCCTGGCTGCCGCAGCCTGGCTGCCGCAGCCTGGCTGCCGCAGCCTGGCTGCCGCAGCCAGTAAAACATATGACGTTGTAGCCCGCGCACTAGGCAGCCACGAAATCCCGGCTGCAGCAGCCAATGAAACGCGCCTGTTTGCACGGCAGCCAGCTGGCTGCGCGCAGCCAGAACGTGTGTAGGCGAATGTATGTGGCTGCCAGTCTCCGCGCACTAGTTGTAGCAGCCAGACGTATTTTGCGTTCCGAACTTTGACAAGATGACTTTCGATACAGAGAAATTTCGGAAAGATCTAGACTAGTCGTTGATTGGCTGTTATAACTGGCTACGCAAATATTCTGGCTGCCGCAGCCTGGCTGCCGCAGCCAGTAAAACATATGACGTTGTCACTAGTTGTAGCAGCCAGACGTATTTTGCGTTCCGAACTTTGACAAGATGACTTTCGATACAGAGAAATTTCGGAAAGATCTAGACTAGTCGTTGATTGGCTGTTATAACTGGCTGCGCAAATATTCTGGCTGCCGCAGCCTGGCTGCCGCAGCCAGTAAAACATATGACGTTATACATATATCGTTATTACGAGTTATAACAGCCAATCAACGACTAGTCTAGATCTTTCCGAAATTTCTCTGTATCGAAAGTCATCTTGTCAAAGTTCGGAACGCAAAATACGTCTGGCTGCTACAACTAGTGATAACGTCATATGTTTTACTGGCTGCGCGCCGGGGCGCGCACTAGGCAGCCAGGCTGCGGCAGCCAGGCTGCGGCAGCCAGTAAAACATATGACGAGAGTCGCGGAGACTGACTGCAGCCACATACATTTGCCTACGAGAGGCTGCGCACAGCCAGCTGGCTGCCGTGCAAACAGGCGCGTTTCATTGGCTGCTGCAGCCGAGATTTCGTGGCTGCCTAGTGCGCGCACTAGGCAGCCAGGCTGCGGCAGCCAGTATAACATATGACGTAGTCATCTTGTCAAAGTTCGGAACGCAAAATACGTCTGGCTGCTACAACTAGTGCGCGGAGACTGACTGCAGCCACATACATTCGCCTACACACGTTCTGGCTGCGCGCAGCCAGCTGGCTGCCGTGCAAACAGGCGCGTTTCATTGGTTGCTGCAGCCGAGATTTCGTGGCTGCCTAGTGCGCGCACTAGGCAGCCTGGCTGCGCAGCCAGGCTGCGGCAGCCAGAATATTTGCGCAGCCAGTTATAACAGCCAATCAACGACTAGTCTAGATCCCGAATAAATTTCTCTGTATCGAAAGTCATCTTGTCAAAGTTCGGAACGCAAAATACGTCTGGCTGCTACAACTAGTGCGCGGAGACTGGCAGCCACATACATTTGCCTACACACGTTCTGGCTGCGCGCAGCCAGCTGGCTGCCGTGCAAACAGGCGCGTTTCATTGGCTGCTGCAGCCGAGATTTCGTGGCTGCCTTGTGCGCGGGCTCGGCTGCTGGCTGCCGCAGCCTGGCTGCCTAGTGCGCGCCCATACGACATATGTTTTACTGGCTGCGGCAGCCAGGCTGCGGCAGCCAGTAAAACATATAAGATTTCGTGGCTGCCTAGTGCGCGCACTAGGCAGCCTGGCTGCGCAACCAGGCTGCGGCAGCCAGAATATTTGCGCAGCCAGTTATAACAGCCAATCAACGACTAGTCTAGATCTTTCCGAAATTTCTCTGTATCGAAAGTCATCTTGTCAAAGTTCGGAACGCAAAATACGTCTGGCTGCTACAACTAGTGACAACGTCATATGTTTTACTGGCTGCGGCAGCCAGGCTGCGGAAGCCAGAATATTTGCGCAGCCAGTTATAACAGCCAATCAACGACTAGTCTAGATCTTTCCGAAATTTCTCTGTATCGAAAGTCATCTTGTCAAAGTTCGGAACGCAAAATACGTCTGGCTGCTACAACTACTGACAACGTCATATGTTTTACTGGCTGCGGCAGCCAGGCTGCGGCAGCCAGAATATTTGCGCAGCCAGTTATAACAGCCAATCAACGACTAGTCTAGATCTTTCCGAAATTTCTCTGTATCGAAAGTCATCTTGTCAAAGTTCGGAACGCAAAATACGTCTGGCTGCTACAACTAGTGCGCGGAGACTGGCAGCCACATACATTCGCCTACACACGTTAGCTGCCGCCAGGCTGCGGCAGCCAGCAGCCGAGCCCGCGCACTAGGCAGCCACGAAATCTCGGCTGCAGCAGCCAATGAAACGCGCCTGTTTGCACGGCAGCCAGCTGGCTGCGCGCAGCCAGAACGTGTGTAGGCAAATGTATGTGGCAGTCTCCGCGCACTAGTTGTAGCAGCCAGACGTATTTTGCGTTCCGAACTTTGACAAGATGACTTTCGATACAGAGAAATTTCGGAAAGATCTAGACTAGTCGTCGATTGGCTGTTATAACGTAGCTGCGCAAATATTCTGGCTGCCGCAGCCTGGCTGCCGCAGCCAGTAAAACATATGACGTTGTCACTAGTTGTAGCAGCCAGACGAATTTTGCGTTCCGAACTTTGACAAGATGACTTTCGATACAGAGAAATTTCGGAAAGATCTAGACTAGTCGTTGATTGGCTGTTATAACTGGCTGCGCAAATATTCTGGCTGCCGCAGCCTGGCTGCCGCAGCCAGTAAAACATATGACGTTGTCACTAGTTGTAGCAGCCAGACGTATTTTGCGTTCCGAACTTTGACAAGATGACTTTCGATACAGAGAAATTTCGGAAAGATCTAGACTAGTCGTTGATTGGCTGTTATAACTGGCTGCGCAAATATTCTGGCTGCCGCAGCCTGGCTGCGCAGCCAGGCTGCCTAGTGCGCGCACTAGGCAGCCACGAAATCTTATATGTTTTACTGGCTGCCGCAGCCTGCCAGTAAAACATATGTCGTATGGGCGCGCACTAGGCAGCCAGGCTGCGGCAGCCAGGCTGCGGCAGCCAGCCCGAGCCCGCGCACACGCCAGACGTATTTTGCGTTCCGAACTTTGACAAGATGACTTTCGATACAGAGAAATTTCGGAAAGATCTAGACTAGTCGTTGATTGGCTGTTATAACTGGCTGCGCAAATATTCTGGCTGCCGCAGCCTGGCTGCCGCAGCCAGTAAAACATATGACGTTGTCACTAGTTGTAGCAGCCAGACGTATTTTGCGTTCCAAACTTTGACAAGATGACTTTCGATACAGAGAAATTTCGGAAAGATCTAGACTAGTCGTTGATTGGCTGTTATAACTGGCTGCGCAAATATTCTGGCTGCCGCAGCCTGGCTGCGCCGAGCCCGCGCACTAGGCAGCCACGAAATCTCGGCTGCAGCAGCCAATGAAACGCGCCTGTTTGCACGGCAGCCAGCTGGCTGCGCGCAGCCAGAACGTGAGTAGGCAAATGTATGTGGCTGCAGTCAGTCTCCGCGCACTAGTTGTAGCAGCCAGACGTATTTTGCGTTCCGAACTTTGACAAGATGACTTTCGATACAGAGAAATTTATTCGGGATCTAGACTAGTCGTTGATTGGCTGTTATAACTGGGTGCGCAAATATTCTGGCTGCCGCAGCCTGGCTGCCGCCTGGCTGCGCAGCCCAGGCTGCCTAGTGCGCGCACTAGGCAGTTACGAAATCTCGGCTGCAGCAGCCAATGAAACGCGCCTGTTTGCACGGCAGCCAGCTGGCTGCGCGCAGCCAGAACGTGTGATGACTTTCGATACAGAGAAATTTCGGAAAGATCTAGACTAGTCGTTGATTGGCTGTTATAACTGGCTGCGCAAATATTCTGGCTGCCGCAGCCAGGCTGCCTAGTGCGCGCACTAGGCAGCCACGAAATCTTATATGTTTTACTGGCTGCCGCAGCCTGGCTGCCGCAGCCAGTAAAACATATGTCGTATGGGCGCGCACTAGGCAGCCAGGCTGCGGCAGCCAGGCTGCGGCAGCCAGGCTGCGGCAGCCAGCAGCCGAACCCGCGCACTAGGCAGCCACGAAATCTCGGCTGCAGCAGCCAATGAAACGCGCCGCACGGCAGCCAGCTGGCTGCGCGCAGCCAGAACGTGTGTAGGCAAATGTATGTGGCTGCAGTTTAGACTAGTCGTTGATTGGCTGTTATAACTCGGCCGGTTTCTTGAACGATTATCAACGAAAAAATCAAACAATTACTATGTGTCAAACTGGGATCAATCGTGATTTGGGTTTCCAGAAACCAGCCGTCTGGCTGCGCAAATATTCTGGCTGCCGCAGCCTGGCTGCCGCAGCCAGTAAAACATATGACGTTGTCACTAGTTGTAGCAGCCAGACGTATTTTGCGTTCCGAACTTTGACAAGATGACTTTCGATACAGAGAAATTTCGGAAAGATCTAGACTAGTCGTTGATTGGCTGTTATAACTGGCTGCGCAAATATTCTGGCTGCCGCAGCCTGGCTGCCGCAGCCTGGCTGCGCAGCCAGGCTGCTAGTGCGCGCACTAGGCAGCCACGAAATCTCATATGTTTTACTGGCTGCCGCAGCCTGGCTGCCGCAGCCTGGCTGCCACAGCCAGTAAAACATATGACGTTGTAGCCCGCGCACTAGGCAGCCACGAAATCCATTTGCATCCATATACATTTGCCTACACACGTTACATATGTTTTACTGGCTGCGGCAGCCAGGCTGCGGCAGCCAGTAAAACATATAAGATTTCGTGGCTGCCTAGTGCGCGCACTAGCAGCCTGGCTGCGCAGCCAGGCTGTGGCAGCCAGGCTGCAGCAGCCAGAATATTTGCGCAGTCCAGTTATAACAGCCAATCAACGACTAGTCTAGATCTTTCCGAAATTTGTCATATGTTTTACTGGCTGCGGCAGCCAGGCTGCGGCAGCCAGAATATTTGCGCAGCCAGTTATAACAGCCAATCAACGACTAGTCTAGATCTTTCCGAAATTTCTCTGTATCGAAAGTCATCTTGTCAAAGTTCGGAACGCAAAATACGTCTGGCTGCTACAACTAGTGCGCGGAGACTGGCAGCCACATACATTCGCCTACACACGTTCTGGCTGCGCGCAGCCAGCTGGCTGCCGTGCAAACAGGCGCGTTTCATTGGCTGCTGCAGCCGAGATTTCGTGGCTGCCTAGTGCGCGCACTAGGCAGCCAGGCTGCGGCAGCCAGTATAACATATGACGTAGTCATCTTGTCAAAGTTCGGAACGCAAAATACGTCTGGCTGCTACAACTAGTGCGCGGAGACTGACTGCAGCCACATACATTCGCCTATACACGTTCTGGCTGCGCGCAGCCAGCTGGCTGCCGTGCAAACAGGCGCGTTTCATTGGCTGCTGCAGCCGAGATTTCGTGGCTGCCTAGTGCGCGCACTAGGCAGCCAGGCTGCGGCAGCCAGTATAACATATGACGTAGTCATCTTGTCAAAGTTCGGAACGCAAAATACGTCTGGCTGCTACAACTAGTGCGCGGAGACTGACTGCAGCCACATACATTCGCCTACACACGTTCTGGCTGCGCGCAGCCAGCTGGCTGCCGTGCAAACAGGCGCGTTTCATTGGCTGCTGCAGCCGAGATTTCGTGGCTGCCTAGTGCGCGCACTAGGCAGCCTGGCTGCGCAGCCAGGCTGCGGCAGCCAGAATATTTGCGCAGCCAGTTATAACAGCCAATCAACGACTAGTCTAGACCCCGAATAAATTTCTCTGTATCGAAAGTCATCTTGTCAAAGTTCGGAACGCAAAATACGTCTGGCTGCTACAACTAGTGCGCGGAGACTGACTGCAGCTACATACATTTGCCTACACACGTTCTGGCTGCGCGCAGCCAGCTGGCTGCCGTGCAAACAGGCGCGTTTCATTGGCTGCAGCCGAGATTTCGTGGCTGCCTAGTGCGCGGGCTCGGCTGCTGGCTGCCACAGCCTGGCTGCCGCAGCCTGGCTGCCTAGTGCGCGCCCATACGACATATGTTTTACTGGCTGCGGCAGCCAGGCTGCGGCAGCCAGTAAAACATATAAGATTTCGTAGCTGCCTAGTGCGCGCACTAGGCAGCCTGGCTGCGCAGCCAGGCTGCGGCAGCCAGGCTGCGGCAGCCAGAATATTTGCGCGTTAGTTATAACAGCCAATCAACGACTAGTCTAGATCTTTCCGAAATTTCTCTGTATCGAAAGTCATCTTGTCAAAGTTCGGAAGCAGCCAGTTATAACAGCCAATCAACGACTAGTCTAGATCTTTCCGAAATTTCTCTGTATCGAAAGTCATCTTGTCAAAGTTCGGAACGCAAAATACGTCTGGCTGCTACAACTAGTGACAACGTCATATGTTTTACTGGCTGCGGCAGCCAGGCTGCGGCAGCCAGAATATTTGCGCAGCCAGTTATAACAGCCAATCAACGACTAGTCTAGATCTTTCCGAAATTTCTCTGTATCGAAAGTCATCTTGTCAAAGTTCGGAACGCAAAATACGTCTGGCTGCTACAACTAGTGCGCGGAGACTGGCAGCCACATACATTCGCCTACACACGTTCTGGCTGCGCGCAGCCAGCTGGCTGCCGTGCAAACAGGCGCGTTTCATTGGCTGCTGCAGCCGGGATTTCGTGGCTGCCTAGTGCGCTCATATGTTTAACTGGCTGCGGCAGCCAGGCTGCGGCAGCCAGTAAAACATATGAGATTTCGTGGCTGCCTAGTTGCGCGGGCTCCTACGGGGCGCGCACTAGGCAGCCAGGCTGCGGCAGCCAGGCTGCGGCAGCCAGTAAAACATATGACGAGAGTCGCGGAGACTGCAGCCACATACATTTGCCTACACACGTTCTGGCTGCGCGCAGCCAGCTGGCTGCCGTGCAAACAGGCGCGTTTCATTGGCTGCTGCAGCCGAGATTTCGTGGCTGCCTAGTGCGCGCACTAGGCAGCCTGGCTGCGCAGCCAGGCTGCGGCAGCCAGAATATTTGCGCAGCCAGTTATAACAGCCAATCAACGACTAGTCTAGATCCCGAATAAATTTCTCTGTATCGAAAGTCATCTTGTCAAAGTTCGGAACGCAAAATACGTCTGGCTGCTACAACTAGTGCGCGGAGACTGACTGCAGCCACATACATTCGCCTATACACGTTCTGGCTGCGCGCAGCCAGCTGGCTGCCGTGCAAACAGGCGCGTTTCATTGGCTGCTGCAGCCGAGATTTCGTGGCTACCTAGTGCGCGCACTAGGCAGCCAGGCTGCGGCAGCCAGTATAACATATGACGTAGTCATCTTGTCAAAGTTCGGAACGCAAAATACGTCTGGCTGCTACAACTAGTGCGCGGAGACTGACTGCAGCCACATACATTCGCCTACACACGTTCTGGCTGCGCGCAGCCAGCTGGCTGCCGTGCAAACAGGCGCGTTCATTGGCTGCTGCAGCCGAGATTTCGTGGCTGCCTAGTGCGCGGGCTCCTGTCAGTCTCCGCGCACTAGTTGTAGCAGCCAGACGTATTTTGCGTTCCGAACTTTGACAAGATGACTACGTCATATGTTATACTGGCTGCCGCAGCCTGGCTGCCTAGTGCGCGCACTAGGCAGCCACGAAATCTCGGCTGCAGCAGCCAATGAAACGCGCCTGTTTGCACGGCAGCCAGCTGGCTGCGCGCAGCCTAACGTGTGTAGGCAAATGTATGTGGCTGCAGTCAGTCTCCGCGACTCTCGTCATATGTTTTACTGGCTGCCGCAGCCTGGCTGCCGCAGCCTGGCTGCCTAGTGCGCGCCCCGTAGGAGCCCGCGCAACTAGGCAGCCACGAAATCTCATATGTTTTACTGGCTGCCGCAGCCTGGCTGCCGCAGCCTGGCTGCCGCAGCCAGTAAAACATATGACGTTGTAGCCCGCGCACTAGGCAGCCACGAAATCCCGGCTGCAGCAGCCAATGAAACGCGCCTGTTTGCACGGTAGCCAGCTGGCTGCGCGCAGCCAGAACGTGTGTAGGCGAATGTATGTGGCTGCCAGTCTCCGCGCACTAGTTGTAGCAGCCAGACGTATTTTGCGTTCCGAACTTTGACAAGATGACTTTCGATACAGAGAAATTTCGGCAAGATCTAGACTAGTCGTTGATTGGCTGTTATAACTGGCTGCGCAAATATTCTGGCTGCCGCAGCCTGGCTGCCGCAGCCAGTAAAACATATGACGTTGTCACTAGTTGTAGCAGCCAGACGTATTTTGCGTTCCGAACTTTGACAAGATGACTTTCGATACAGAGAAATTTCGGAAAGATCTAGACTAGTCGTTGATTGGCTGTTATAACTGGCTGCGCAAATATTCTGGCTGCCGCAGCCTGGCTGCCGCAGCCAGGCTGCGGCAGCCAGTAAAACCTATGACGAGAGTCGCGGAGAGACTGCAGCCACATACATAGGCAGCCACGAAATCTCGGCTGCAGCAGCCAATGAAACGCGCCTGTTTGCACGGCAGCCAGCTGGCTGCGCGCAGCCAGAACGTGTGTAGGCGAATCAAAATACGTCTGGCTGCTACAACTAGTGCGCGGAGACTGACTGCAGCCACATACATTCGCGGCTGCGCGCAGCCAGCTGGCTGCCGTGCAAACAGGCGCGTTTCATTGGCTGCTGCAGCCGAGATTTCGTGGCTGCCTAAGTGCGCGCACTAGGCAGCCTGGCTGCGCAGCCAGGCTGCGGCAGCCAGAATATTTGCGCAGCCAGTTATAACAGCCAATCAACGACTAGTCTAGATCCCGAATAAATTTCTCTGTATCGAAAGTCATCTTGTCAAAGTTCGGAACGCAAAATACGTCTGGCTGCTACAACTAGTGCGCGGAGACTGGCAGCCACATACATTTGCCTACACACGTTCTGGCTGCGCGCAGCCAGCTGGCTGCCGTGCAAACAGGCGCGTTTCATTGGCTGCTGCAGCCGAGATTTCGTGGCTGCCTAGTGCGCGGGCTCGGGTTTTACTGGCTGCGGCAGCCAGGCTGCGGCAGCCAGTAAAACATATAAGATTTCGTGGCTTGGCTGCAGCCAGGCTTCGGCAGCCAGAATATTTGCGCAGCCAGTTATAACAGCCAATCAACGACTAGTCTAGATCTTTCTGCTGGCTGCCGTGCAAACAGGCGCGTTTCATTGGCTGCTGCAGCCGAGATTTCGTGGCTGCCTAGTGCGCGGGCTCGGCTGCTGGCTGCCGCAGCCTGGCGGCAGAAGTTCGGAACGCAAAATACGTCTGGCTGCTACAACTAGTGACAACGTCATATGTTTAACTGGCTGCGGCAGCCAGGCTGCGGCAGCCAGAATATTTGCGCAGCCAGTTATAACAGCCAATCAACGACTAGTCTAGATCTTTCCGAAATTTCTCTGTATCGAAAGTCATCTTGTCAAAGTTCGGAACGCAAAATACGTCTGGCTGCTACAACTAGTGCGCGGAGACTGGCAGCCACATACATTCGCCTACACACGTTCTGGCTGCGCGCAGCCAGCTGGCTGCCGTGCAAACAGGCGCGTTTCATTGGCTGCTGCAGCCGGGATTTCGTGGCTGCCTAGTGCGCGGGCTACAACGTCATATGTTTTACTGGCTGCGGCAGCCAGGCTGCGGCAGCCAGTAAAACATATGAGATTTCGTGGCTGCCTAGTTGCGCGGGCTCCTACGGGGCGCGCACTAGGCAGCCAGGCTGCGGCAGCCAGTAAAGCATATGACGAGAGTCGCGGAGACTGACTGCAGCCACATACATTTGCCTACACACGTTCTGGCTGCCGTGCAAACAGGCGCGTTTCATTGGCTGCTGCAGCCGAGATTTCGTGGCTGCCTAGTGCGCGCACTAGGCAGCCAGGCTGCGGCAGCCAGTATAACATATGACGTAGTCATCTTGTCAAAGTTCGGAACGCAAAATACGTCTGGCTGCTACAACTAGTGCGCGGAGACTGACTGCAGCCACATACATTCGCCTACACACGTTCTGGCTGCGCGCAGCCGGCTGCCGTGCAAACAGGCGCGTTTCATTGGCTGCTGCAGCCGAGATTTCGTGGCTGCCTAGTGCGCGCACTAGGCAGCCTGGCTGCGCAGCCAGGCTGCGGCAGCCAGAATATTTGCGCAGCCAACAGCCAATCAACGACTAGTCTAGATCTTTCCGAAATTTCTCTGCATCGAAAGTCATCTTGTCAAAGTTCGGAACGCAAAATACGTCTGGCTGCTACAACTAGTGCGCGGAGACTGGCAGCCACATACATTCGCCTACACATGTTCTGGCTGCGCGCAGCCAGCTGGCTGCCGTGCAAACAGGCGCGTTTCATTGGCTGCTGCAGCCGGGATTTCGTGGCTGCCTAGTGCGCGGGCTACTGTCATATGTTTTACTGGCTGCGGCAGCCAGGCTGCGGCAGCCAGGCTGCGGCAGCCAGTAAAACATATGAGATTTCGTGGCTGCCTAGTTGCGCGGGCTCCTACTGTGGCTGCAGTCCTCCGCGCACTAGTTGTAGCAGCCAGACGTATTTTGCGTTCCGAACTTTGACAAGATGACTTTCGATACAGAGAAATTTATTCGGGATCTAGACTAGTCGTTGATTGGCTGTTATAACTGGCTGCGCAAATATTCTGGCTGCCGCAGCCTGGCTGCCGCAGCCAGTAAAACATATGACGTTGTCACTAGTTGTAGCAGCCAGACGTATTTTGCGTTCCGAACTTTGACAAGATGACTTTCGATACAGAGAAATTTCGGAAAGATCTAGACTAGTCGTTGATTGGCTGTTATAACTGGCTGCGCAAATATTCTGGCTGCCGCAGCCTGGCTGCCGCAGCCAGTAAAACATATGACGTTGTCACTAGTTGTAGCAGCCAGACGTATTTTGCGTTCCGAACTTTGACAAGATGACTTTCGATACAGAGAAATTTCGGAAAGATCTAGACTAGTCGTTGATTGGCTGTTATAACTGGCTGCGCAAATATTCTGGCTGCCGCAGCCTGGCTGCCGCAGCCTGGCTGCCGCAGCCTGGCTGCGCAGCCAGGCTGCCTAGTGCGCGCACTAGGCAGCCACGAAATCTTATATGTTTTACTGGCTGCCGCAGCCTGGCTGCCGCAGCCAGTAAAACATATGTCTTATGGGCGCGCACTAGGCAGCCAGGCTGCGGCAGGCAGCCAGCAGCAGTCTCCGCGCACTAGTTGTAGCAGCCAGACGTATTTTGCGTTCCGAACTTTGACAAGATGACTTTCGATACAGAGAAATTTATTCGGGATCTAGACTAGTCGTTGATTGGCTGTTATAACTGGCTGCGCAAATATTCTGGCTGCCGCAGCCTGGCTGCGCAGCCAGGCTGCCTAGTGCGCACACTAGGCAGCCACGAAATCTCGGCTGCAGCAGCCAATAAAACGCGCCTGTTTGCACGGCAGCCAGCTGGCTGCGCGCAGCCAGAACGTGTGTAGGCGAATGTATGTGGCTGCAAGTCTCCGCGCACTAGTTGTAGCAGCCAGGCGTATTTTGCGTTCCGAACTTTGACAAGATGACTACGTCATATGTTATACTGGCTGCCGCAGCCTGGCTGCCTAGTGTGCGCACTAGGCAGCCACGAAATCTCGGCTGCAGCAGCCAATGAAACGCGCCTGTTTGCACGGCAGCCAGCTGGCTGCGCGCAGCCAGAACGTGTGTAGGCAAATGTATGTGGCTGCAGTCAGTCTCCGCGACTCTCGTCATATGTTTTACTGGCTGCCGCAGCCTGGCTGCCTAGTGCGCGCCCCGTAGGAGCCCGCGCAACTAGGCAGCCACGAAATCTCATATGTTTAACTGGCTGCCGCAGCCTGGCTGCCGCAGCCTGGCTGCCGCAGCCAGTAAAACATATGACAATGTAGCCCGCGCACTAGGCAGCCACGAAATCCCGGCTGCAGCAGCGAATGAAACGCGCCTGTTTGCACGGCAGCCAGCTGGCTGCGCGCGCCAGAAAGTGTGTAGGCGAATGTATGTGGCTGCCAGTCTCCGCGCACTAGTTGTAGCAGCCAGACGTATTTTGCGTTCCGAACTTTGACAAGATGACTTTAGATACAGAGAAATTTCGGAAAGATCTAGACTAGTCGTTGATTGGCTGTTTTAACTGGCTGCGCAAATATTCTTGCTGCCACAGCCTGGCTGCCGCAGCCTGGCTGCGCAGCCAGGCGCACTAGTGCGCGCACTAGGCAGCCACGAAATCTTATATGTTTTACTGGCTGCCGCAGCCCGGCTGCCTCAGCCAGTAAAACATATGTCATTGTTGCGCAGCCAGTTATAACAGCCAATCAACGACTAGTCTAGATCTTTCCGAAATTTCTCTGTATCGAAAGTCATCTTGTCAAAGTTCGGAACGCAAAATACGTCTGGCTGCTACAACTAGTGCGCGGAGACTGGCAGCCACATACATTCGCCTACACGGCTGCGCGCAGCCAGCTGGCTGCCGTGCAAACAGGCGCGTTTCATTGGCTGCTGCAGCCGGGATTTCGTGGCTGCCTAGTGCGCGGGCTACAACATATGTTTTACTGGCTGCGGCAGCCAGGCTGCGGCAGCCGGGCTGCGGCAGCCAGGCTGCGGCAGCCAGTAAAACATATGAGATTCCGTGGCTGCCTAGTTGCGCGGGCTCCTAACGGGGCGCGCACTAGGCAGCCAGGCTGCGGCAGCCAGGCTGCGGCAGCCAGTAAAACATATGACGAGAGTCGCGGAGACTGACTGCAGCCACATACATTTGCCTACACACGTTCTGGCTGCGCGCAGCCAGCTGGCTGCCGTGCAAACAGGCGCGTTTCATTGGCTGCTGCAGCCGAGATTTCGTGGCTGCCTAGTGCGCGCACTAGGCAGCCAGGCTGCGGCAGCCAGTATAACATATGACGTAGTCATCTTGTCAAAGTTCGGAACGCAAAATACGTCTGGCTGCTACAACTAGTGCGCGGAGACTGACTGCAGCCACATACATTCGCCTACACACGTTCTGGCTGCGCGCAGCCAGCTGGCTGCCGTGCAAACAGGCGCGTTTCATTGGCTGCTGCAGCCGAGATTTCGTGGCTGCCTAGTGCGCGCACTAGGCAGCCTGGCTGCGCAGCCAGGCTGCGGCAGCCAGGCTGCGGCAGCCAGGCTGCGGCAGCCAGAATATTTGCGCAGCCAGTTATAACAGCCAATCAACGACTAGTCTAGATCCCGAATAAATTTCTCTGTATCGAAAGTCATCTTGTCAAAGTTCGGAACGCAAAATACGTCTGGCTGCTACAACTAGTGCGCGGAGACTTCGCCTACACACGTTCTGCGCACTAGGCAGCCTGCCTATTGCACGCACTAGGCAGCCACGAAATCTCGGCTGCAGCAGCCAATGAAACGCGCCTGTTTGAACGGCAGCCAGCTGGCTGCGCGCAGCCAGAACGTGTGTAGGCGAATGTATGTGGCTGCAGTCAGTCTCCGCGCACTAGTTGTAGCAGCCAGACGTATTTTGCGTTCCGAACTTTGACAAGATGACTACGTCATATGTTATACTGGCTGCCGCAGCCTGGCTGCCTAGTGCGCGCACTAGGCAGCCACGAAATCTCGGCTGCAGCAGCCAATGAAACGCGCCTGTTTGCAAGGCAGCCAGCTGGCTGCGCGCAGCCTAACGTGTGTAGGCAAATGTATGTGGCTGCAGTCAGTCTCCGCGACTCTCGTCATATGTTTTACTGGCTGCCGCAGCCTGGCTGCCGCAGCCTGGCTGCCTAGTGCGCGCCCCGTAGGAGCCCGCGCAACTAGGCAGCCACGAAATCTCATATGTTTTACTGGCTGCCGCAGCCTGGCTGCCGCAGCCTGGCTGCCGCAGCCAGTAAAACATATGACGTTGTAGCCCGCGCACTAGGCAGCCACGAAATCCCGGCTGCAGCAGCCAATGAAACGCGCCTGTTTGCACGGCAGCCAGCTGGCTGCGCGCAGCCAGAACGTGTGTAGGCGAATGTATGTGGCTGCCAGTCTCCGCGCACTAGTTGTAGCAGCCAGACGTATTTTGCGTTCCGAACTTTGACAAGATGACTTTCGATACAGAGAAATTTCGGAAAGATCTACATATGTTTTACTGGCTGCGGCAGCCAGGCTGCGGCAGCCAGGCTGCGGCAGCCAGTAAAACATATGAGATTTCGTGGCTGCCTAGTTGCGCGGGCTCCTACGGGGCGCGCACTAGGCAGCCAGGCTGCGGCAGCCAGGCTGCGGCAGCCAGTAAAACATATGACGAGAGTCGCGGAGACTGACTGCAGCCACATACATTTGCCTACACACGTTCTGGCTGCGCGCAGCCAGCTGGCTGCCGTGCAAACAGGCGCGTTTCATTGGCTGCTGCAGCCGAGATTTCGTGGCTGCCTAGTGCGCGCACTAGGCAGCCACGAAATCTCGGCTGCAGCAGCCAATGAAACGCGCCTGTTTGCACGGCAGCCAGCTGGCTGCGCGCAGCCAGAACGTGTGTAGGCGAATGTATGTGGCTGCAGTCAGTCTCCGCGCACTAGTTGTAGCAGCCAGACGTATTTTGCGTTCCGAACTTTGACAAGATGACTACGTCATATGTTATACTGGCTGCCGCAGCCTGGCTGCCTAGTGCGCGCACTAGGCAGCCACGAAATCTCGGCTGCAGCAGCCAATGAAACGCGCCTGTTTGCAAGGCAGCCAGCTGGCTGCGCGCAGCCTAACGTGTGTAGGCAAATGTATGTGGCTGCAGTCAGTCTCCGCGACTCTCGTCATATGTTTTACTGGCTGCCGCAGCCTGGCTGCCGCAGCCTGGCTGCCTAGTGCGCGCCCCGTAGGAGCCCGCGCAACTAGGCAGCCACGAAATCTCATATGTTTTACTGGCTGCCGCAGCCTGGCTGCCGCAGCCTGGCTGCCGCAGCCAGTAAAACATATGACGTTGTAGCCCGCGCACTAGGCAGCCACGAAATCCCGGCTGCAGCAGCCAATGAAACGCGCCTGTTTGCACGGCAGCCAGCTGGCTGCGCGCAGCCAGAACGTGTGTAGGCGAATGTATGTGGCTGCCAGTCTCCGCGCACTAGTTGTAGCAGCCAGACGTATTTTGCGTTCCGAACTTTGACAAGATGACTTTCGATACAGAGAAATTTCGGAAAGATCTACATATGTTTTACTGGCTGCGGCAGCCAGGCTGCGGCAGCCAGGCTGCGGCAGCCAGTAAAACATATGAGATTTCGTGGCTGCCTAGTTGCGCGGGCTCCTACGGGGCGCGCACTAGGCAGCCAGGCTGCGGCAGCCAGGCTGCGGCAGCCAGTAAAACATATGACGAGAGTCGCGGAGACTGACTGCAGCTACATACATTTGCCTACACACGTTCTGGCTGCGCGCAGCCAGCTGGCTGCCGTGCAAACAGGCGCGTTTCATTGGCTGCTGCAGCCGAGATTTCGTGGCTGCCTAGTGCGCGCACTAGGCAGCCAGGCTGCGGCAGCCAGTATAACATATGACGTAGTCATCTTGTCAAAGTTCGGAACGCAAAATACGTCTGGCTGCTACAACTAGTGCGCGGAGACTGACTGCAGCCACATACATTCGCCTACACACGTTCTGGCTGCGCGCAGCCAGCTGGCTGCCGACGGGGCGCGCACTAGGCAGCCAGGCTGCGGCAGCCAGGCTGCGGCAGCCAGTAAAACCTATGACGAGAGTCGCGGAGAGACTGCAGCCACATACATAGGCAGCCACGAAATCTCGGCTGCAGCAGCCAATGAAACGCGCCTGTTTGCACGGCAGCCAGCTGGCTGCGCGCAGCCAGAACGTGTGTAGGCGAATCAAAATACGTCTGGCTGCTACAACTAGTGCGCGGAGACTGACTGCAGCCACATACATTCGCGGCTGCGCGCAGCCAGCTGGCTGCCGTGCAAACAGGCGCGTTTCATTGGCTGCTGCAGCCGAGATTTCGTGGCTGCCTAAGTGCGCGCACTAGGCAGCCTGGCTGCGCAGCCAGGCTGCGGCAGCCAGAATATTTGCGCAGCCAGTTATAACAGCCAATCAACGACTAGTCTAGATCCCGAATAAATTTCTCTGTATCGAAAGTCATCTTGTCAAAGTTCGGAACGCAAAATACGTCTGGCTGCTACAACTAGTGCGCGGAGACTGGCAGCCACATACATTTGCCTACACACGTTCTGGCTGCGCGCAGCCAGCTGGCTGCCGTGCAAACAGGCGCGTTTCTTTGGCTGCTGCAGCCGAGATTTCGTGGCTGCCTAGTGCGCGGGCTCGGGTTTTACTGGCTGCGGCAGCCAGGCTGCGGCAGCCAGTAAAACATATAAGATTTCGTGGCTTGGCTGCAGCCAGGCTTCGGCAGCCAGAATATTTGCGCAGCCAGTTATAACAGCCAATCAACGACTAGTCTAGATCTTTCTGCTGGCTGCCGTGCAAACAGGCGCGTTTCATTGGCTGCTGCAGCCGAGATTTCGTGGCTGCCTAGTGCGCGGGCTCGGCTGCTGGCTGCCGCAGCCTGGCGGCAGAAGTTCGGAACGCAAAATACGTCTGGCTGCTACAACTAGTGACAACGTCATATGTTTAACTGGCTGCGGCAGCCAGGCTGCGGCAGCCAGAATATTTGCGCAGCCAGTTATAACAGCCAATCAACGACTAGTCTAGATCCCGAATAAATTTCTCTGTATCGAAAGTCATCTTGTCAAAGTTCGGAACGCAAAATACGTCTGGCTGCTACAACTAGTGCGCGGAGACTGGCAGCCACATACATTTGCCTACACACGTTCTGGCTGCGCGCAGCCAGCTGGCTGCCGTGCAAACAGGCGCGTTTCATTGGCTGCTGCAGCCGAGATTTCGTGGCTGCCTAGTGCGCGGGCTCGGGTTTTACTGGCTGCGGCAGCCAGGCTGCGGCAGCCAGTAAAACATATAAGATTTCGTGGCTTGGCTGCAGCCAGGCTTCGGCAGCCAGAATATTTGCGCAGCCAGTTATAACAGCCAATCAACGACTAGTCTAGATCTTTCTGCTGGCTGCCGTGCAAACAGGCGCGTTTCATTGGCTGCTGCAGCCGAGATTTCGTGGCTGCCTAGTGCGCGGGCTCGGCTGCTGGCTGCCGCAGCCTGGCGGCAGAAGTTCGGAACGCAAAATACGTCTGGCTGCTACAACTAGTGACAACGTCATATGTTTAACTGGCTGCGGCAGCCAGGCTGCGGCAGCCAGAATATTTGCGCAGCCAGTTATAACAGCCAATCAACGACTAGTCTAGATCTTTCCGAAATTTCTCTGTATCGAAAGTCATCTTGTCAAAGTTCGGAACGCAAAATACGTCTGGCTGCTACAACTAGTGCGCGGAGACTGGCAGCCACATACATTCGCCTACACACGTTCTGGCTGCGCGCAGCCAGCTGGCTGCCGTGCAAACAGGCGCGTTTCATTGGCTGCTGCAGCCGGGATTTCGTGGCTGCCTAGTGCGCGGGCTACAACGTCATATGTTTTACTGGCTGCGGCAGCCAGGCTGCGGCAGCCAGTAAAACATATGAGATTTCGTGGCTGCCTAGTTGCGCGGGCTCCTACGGGGCGCGCACTAGGCAGCCAGGCTGCGGCAGCCAGTAAAGCATATGACGAGAGTCGCGGAGACTGACTGCAGCCACATACATTTGCCTACACACGTTCTGGCTGCGCGCAGCCAGCTGGCTGCCGTGCAAACAGGCGCGTTTCATTGGCTGCTGCAGCCGAGATTTCGTGGCTGCCTAGTGCGCGCACTAGGCAGCCAGGCTGCGGCAGCCAGTATAACATATGACGTAGTCATCTTGTCAAAGTTCGGAACGCAAAATACGTCTGGCTGCTACAACTAGTGCGCGGAGACTGACTGCAGCCACATACATTCGCCTACACACGTTCTGGCTGCGCGCAGCCGGCTGCCGTGCAAACAGGCGCGTTTCATTGGCTGCTGCAGCCGAGATTTCGTGGCTGCCTAGTGCGCGCACTAGGCAGCCTGGCTGCGCAGCCAGGCTGCGGCAGCCAGAATATTTGCGCAGCCAACAGCCAATCAACGACTAGTCTAGATCTTTCCGAAATTTCTCTGCATCGAAAGTCATCTTGTCAAAGTTCGGAACGCAAAATACGTCTGGCTGCTACAACTAGTGCGCGGAGACTGGCAGCCACATACATTCGCCTACACATGTTCTGGCTGCGCGCAGCCAGCTGGCTGCCGTGCAAACAGGCGCGTTTCATTGGCTGCTGCAGCCGGGATTTCTTGGCTGCCTAGTGCGCGGGCTACAACGTCATATGTTTTACTGGCTGCGGCAGCCAGGCTGCGGCAGCCAGTAAAACATATGAGATTTCGTGGCTGCCTAGTTGCGCGGGCTCCTGCAGCCACATACATTCGCCTACACACGTTCTGGCTGCGCGCAGCCAGCTGGCTGCCGTGCAAACAGGCGCGTTTCATTGGCTGCTGCAGCCGGGATTTCGTGGCTGCCTAGTGCGCGGGCTACTGTCATATGTTTTACTGGCTGCGGCAGCCAGGCTGCGGCAGCCAGGCTGCGGCAGCCAGTAAAACATATGAGATTTCGTGGCTGCCTAGTTGCGCGGGCTCCTACTGTGGCTGCAGTCCTCCGCGCACTAGTTGTAGCAGCCAGACGTATTTTGCGTTCCGAACTTTGACAAGATGACTTTCGATACAGAGAAATTTATTCGGGATCTAGACTAGTCGTTGATTGGCTGTTATAACTGGCTGCGCAAATATACTGGCTGCCGCAGCCTGGCTGCGCAGCCAGGCTGCCTAGTGCGCGCACTAGGCAGCCACGAAATCTCGGCTGCAGCAGCCAATGAAACGCGCCTGTTTGCACGGCAGCCAGCTGGCTGCGCGCAGCCAGAACGTGTGTAGGCAAATGTATGTGGCTGCAGTCAGTCTCCGCGCACTAGTTGTAGCAGCCAGACGTATGTTGCGTTCCGAACTTTGACAAGATGACTTTCGATACAGAGAAATTTATTCGGGATCTAGACTAGTCGTTGATTGGCTGTTATAACTGGCTGCGCAAATATTCTGGCTGCCGCAGCCTGGCTGCGCAGCCAGGCTGCCTAGTGCGCGCACTAGGCAGCCACGAAATCTCGGCTGCAGCAGCCAATGAAACGCGCCTGTTTGCACGGCAGCCAGCTGGCTGCGCGCAGCCAGAACGTGTGTAGGCGAATGTATGTGGCTGCCAGTCTCCGCGCACTAGTTGTAGCAGCCAGACGTATTTTGCGTTCCGAACTTTGACAAGATGACTTTCGATACAGAGAAATTTCGGAAAGATCTAGACTAGTCGTTGATTGGCTGTTATAACTGGCTGCGCAAATATTCTGGCTGCCGCAGCCTGGCTGCTGCAGCCAGTAAAACATATGACGTTGTCACTAGTTGTAGCAGCCAGACGTATTTTGCGTTCCGAACTTTGACAAGATGACTTTCGATACAGAGAAATTTCGAAAAGATCTAGACTAGTCGTTGATTGGCTGTTATAACTGGCTGCGCAAATATTCTGGCTGCCGCAGCCTGGCTGCCGCAGCCTGGCTGCGCAGCCAGGCTGCCTAGTGCGCGCACTAGGCAGCCACGAAATCTTATATGTTTTACTGGCTGCCGCAGCCTGGCTGCCGCAGCCAGTAAAACATATGTCGTATGGGCGCGCACTAGGCAGCCAGGCTGCGGCAGCCAGGCTGCGGCAGCCAGCCCGAGCCCGCGCACTAGGCAGCCACGAAATCTCGGCTGCAGCAGCCAATGAAACGCGCCTGTTTGCACGGCAGCCAGCTGGCTGCGCGCAGCCAGAACGGTAGGCAAATGTATGTGGCTGCAGGTCTCCGCGCACTAGTTGTAGCAGCCAGACGTATTTTGCGTTCCGAACTTTGACAAGATGACTTTCGATACAAAGAAATTTATTCGGGATCTAGGATTACAGGCTGCGGCAGCCAGTAAAACATATGACGAGAGTCGCGGAGACTGACTGCAGCCACATACATTTGCCTACACACGTTCTGGCTGCGCGCAGCCAGCTGGCTGCCGTGCAAACAGGCGCGTTTCATTGGCTGCTGCAGCCGAGATTTCGTGGCTGCCTAGTGCGCGCACTAGGCAGCCAGGCTGCGGCAGCCAGTATAACATATGACGTAGTCATCTTGTCAAAGTTTGGAACGCAAAATACGTCTGGCTGCTACAACTAGTGCGCGGAGACTGACTGCAGCCACATACATTCGCCTACACACGTTCTGGCTGCGCGCAGCCAGCTGGCTGCCGTGCAAACAGGCGCGTTTCATTGGCTGCTGCAGCCGAGATTTCGTGGCTGCCTAGTGCGCGCACTAGGCAGCCTGGCTGCGCAGCCAGGCTGCGGCAGCCAGGCTGCGGCAGCCAGAATATTTGCGCAGCCAGTTATAACAGCCAATCAACGACTAGTCGTATGGGCGCGCACTAGCTGCCGCCAGGCTGCGGCAGCCAGCAGCCGAGCCCGCGCACTAGGCAGCCACGAAATCTCGGCTGCAGCAGCCAATGAAACGCGCCTGTTTGCACGGCAGCCAGCTGGCTGCGCGCAGCCAGAAAGTGTGTAGGCAAATGTATGTGGCTGCAGTCAGTCTCCGCGCACTAGTTGTAGCAGCCAGACGTATTTTGCGTTCCGACCTTTGACAAGATGACTTTCGATACAGTGGCTGCAGTATGTGGCTGCAGTCAGTCTCCGCGACTCTCGTCATATGTTTTACTGGCTGCCGCAGCCTGGCTGCCGCAGCCTGGCTGCCTAGTGCGCGCCCCGTAGGAGCCCGCGCAACTAGTAAGAAAAAGTACTGACAAAAACAAAACACGGTGAAAATTCTAGAACATTTTAGAAAACAGTAACTCAATAATAACAAGCAACCCATCGCAGTTTCTCCACAAAATTACCTATAGGTATTGCTTAGATGTAAGTACTCGAAGAGAGGTAGGTACTTACTAACCTATATTATATTCTCCCTATATTATATGTCCCTATTCCCTTTACCATGGTGTAGGTTTTTTATGAAAGGCATTTCCCTTGGGTTGTTTATACGAGACTTTTACACAACTAAGTAAATAATGAAACAAGCCTCTTTGGTCACTAAAATGTTACTGTAAAATATAATAAATAAATATCTATGGACAACTTACACATCACTCTCTAGTCCCAAACCAAGCAAAGCTTGTACTATGGGAACTAGATTGCTGATATTATACATGTTTTTTGCTAATACGTAGGTAGGTACTTAAATAGTAACACCCAGACACAGAATAAATATTTATGTTCATCACACAAACATTAACTCTGGGTGGGAATCGAACTCACGACCACAGCATGGAACGCAGACAGAGTTACTACAAAATGTCACAATTATCCAAACTTGCCATATAGGTATGGCAAGATTGGGGAAAGCGTTTAAGTCTACTTAATTCCATCAAGTTATTCCTATCTATATCACGTAGGTATAGTCCTATATGTTACTAACATAACAGTTTAGTCTATGGTACTAAGTATACTTAGTTTACTGCCGCCCCCGGCCACTCAAATGTGATTCTGAACTAAGTAGGTAGGAACTTGTAGGATTATGAACTTACACTACCTAGAGCCTTGCATCGTAAATCAATGAAACTCTTCGGTAACTAAGCAAGTACGTAAGTAGGTATTATGCTGATGTAACTTAAGGCTACTTAGTTAGTAATAAGTTTCTTATGCAATGGCATTATAAAGTAGTTTTGGTACCTTCTTGACTGTTAATGTTACCGTTGTACTTATCAGTCGCCTTGCTAGATTGCTATAAGTACCTAAGCATATTTAAAATAATGTTTTTTTTTAATTCCAAAAGATTAGCTAAACAAATCCAGAAAAAAATTACTTACCTATTACTCATATTTTTTAACTATTATTATGTATTTTTATTTACTGCAGTTAGCCTTCGTTTCTACATTTTCTGTATTTGTTTACATATTCTTACAATACAATGATTTTAATTTTTTGAATTGAATAGTTTTCATATTGGTTACACCTAAGGTCAAATTTGTAAAACAGAAACTTTTTGCAAATAGACAGCCAATTAGAAAACAATATTCTTTTAAACTTTTTCCAAGTACATACTTAATTCGGAAGATACATAGATACTTAAATAGAATACCGTTAAAAAATTGAAGCCTATAAACTCCGTAAAACTTAAGTAAAACCGGCACATTTCAATATTATTTTGTATATTCTAGAATAAATATGATTTCACCAAATTTTGAAACCTTCAGGTTTTCATTAATTAAATGATATAAATCGGGCGGTCGCAGACGCCCGTAAATAAAATAAAATAGACGAACCACAAATAAGACGGTAAGTAGCTGCTTAGCTGAATTGTCTAGAGATGTGACAAGCGAAAATAGACCGTGTACCGTGTCCCTACGGATTATTTTAGCCTTTGTTTTCTAAGACTTATGGTACTGCTCCTGTCTAACAGACCGTATGCTTATTTGCCTACTTAGCGGTACATAAAAAATAGGAAGTAAATCATAGATGAAGACATAAAACCTTTCTGAGTTATCCCTCTTAGTTGAATTTTAATGTTTATTCTTCTTCTTCTTCCTGCCCTTATCCCACTTGGTGGGGTCGGCACAACATGTTCTCTTCTTCCATTCTGCTCTATCATCCGTCATCTCAGTATTCACTCCTTTCACATCCATATCATTTTTCACACAATCCATCCATCTTTTCTTAGTGTATCTTTTCTTATTGTCAGTAGGTATTTTTGGCACAATAAATGAAACATTAAAAAGTTTTCAAATAAGAAATTACGCTCCGTTCCACGTTCATCCAATTCTGGTACCCACATGCGTAATAGCTGCATTTGGCGTGCGTGACTCGATTAGTGGAACAGGGCCACGAATTAGAAAAACCAGGCGTTGTTTCGTTGATTTGCTGCCTAATTCTGCGCATACGTGACAATTTAAATTCAGAGCCCAAGGCACAGAGGACTGAGCACGAATATACCTACCTAATATGTGATAATCGTAAACGTAACGTATAAGATACACTGCCCGCTAACGCTGCGATATTCGACAGTCAAGCTGATATTGACGCGCAATGTATCTCAAATACGCCACTATTTCGATACGTTTATGAAAACATTTATTCGTGCTCAACCCCCAGAACACAGAATAGATATATACCTACGGAGACAAGTGAGTACCCCCTTGAAGGTACGAGTGTTATGTAAAAATCTACTCTAAATTTTTTAGGTTATAATGGTATGGCTTAGTCAAGCAAGACCGTTATTTGAGATAGCATCCACATAATTATTATTTACGTTAAGTATTTGATTCATAAGTACATCTACAAAATTTGTATTTACGTAACTTAGTTCATAACCATGACCTTACGTTTATTGAGGTAAGTGGGTGGATGCAAGTAGCTGTAACTGTGTTCAGAGTTCACGGGGGTAAGCACGAACATATGTAACAATAATAAACGTATCGAAAAAGTGACGTATTTGAGATACATTGCGCGTCAACAGTAGCTTTACTGTCAAACGTCGCAGCGTTAGCGCGCAGTGTATCTTATATAAGCTATGTTTACGATAGTCACATTTATTCGTGCTCAGTCCTCTGGTTAACTAGCAATTTGCATCCACTCCTCAGCAGGCACTCTCACTTCCACTTACCTCTTTATGGGTTAAATTAAACACTGAGAAACTGGTTGTTTTTAAAATGAATTTAAAATCTCGTAGCGGATTGAAGTTCTTTAGAAATGATTTATCTTAGGGTTATTTTTAACGGACAGCAAATGACTTACTCAAATCTATTGTGTTTTTTGTAAATAGATACGTAACGAGATTATTCCGCCAAATGATGAATCGATTTTGGTGATTATTTTGTTGTTTGTTAGATCATACTTCAAAGGGGATGGAATTATGGGACATACTTAAGTACCTATATATTTATCTGATCAGCACTTTTTGAGTAAATAAAAATATATGTCTTTTTAGTTGATTAAAAAAGCCCTAAAGCCAACATGACCTTGCTAACAACCCATCATCCCTAGTTACCGTGTAATGAATCTACTTAGTTTGCACCTTGTTAGCTAGTAAGTAGGCTAGGCACGTATTTAAGGACTAGACACTTTATTTAGGGCTAGGCACTCAAATTAAGTTTCAAGTGCGGATAAAATTTAATGAAATTTTGAAAAATAATTTTAGTTTTTGTTGATAAAGTGGGTAGGTAAATAGGTAAACTTCATGAATATCTGGTGCCACTAGTTGTAAAATCGTATAAAGTTCCATGAAGTAAATAAACCGAACTTTTATTCGGTCCGTGTAGCATTTTATGTTAATGGTCTGAATGTGTGAATGGTAATGGTCGTTAGGTTGGTTATTACATTTCTTATGATTTTGTACTTATTTTATATAATAATATAGGCTAGGTTTAATGATGTGGGCCAAGTCCGAAATTACGAAAAAAATTGTGAGATCCTTGATTTGTAAGAAAATAAAATTTGTTAAATTAAAAGCTATTGCATAGCTTCTATCGTGTGCCTTTAGCGTGGAGACCGAATCCAGAAATTCCGTAACGAAATAACCGAACGAAAATAACCTAACACTGCGTACGCGTAATCAAGCAAAAAATGCTATGCAATAGCTTTACCGCGGCAGTCCCAGAGTGCCACACGTCTTTTTTATAGTCATAATTTGAGACTCCTTTCATAACCTTTTTTAACTTTGGTCTTTGGTCATCACCGCCCATCAAAAATACACCCTGTATATTCAACCATGTTCAATAGATAGAATACTAGGTATTATACACGTGTAATCTGATAATGATATCAGCTTACATTACCTATAGGAACTTAGTTAGAATCCGATAATTGATACACAGTAATATTGGATCTAATTAATATTAGAGTGATTAATGTTAAATTACAAGATAGTATGATTATCTCAAAATACTGTTTAGGAATACGTAAGCAGTATAATAATTATACATATTAATAATATATTATTACAAAGAAATATGCACTAGGGTGATAATGGTTAATTGATAAAAAATAAAAGTACATATAAGGACAGTCAACCTCATTAGTAATATACCAATATTATAAAGAGGTAAAGTTTGTGTGTTTGTATATTTGTTAAATTGTAAGGGGTAATCTCGGGATCTACAGAACCGATTTTAAAAATTATTTCACCAATAGAAAGCCACATTATTGCTGAGTGTCATAGGTTATATAAAAAACCGAAAAATAAAAAGGCTTTTACGTGGTGGTCCGTTTTGCAAAGTGAATCGGAAAAAAAACGGTCAAATTATGCCCAACGAAGCGGGCACGGGTCAGCTAGTAGGTAATAAAATAATGTTTAAAAATTTTTTGAGATTGAATACTTTTGTTTTGTATGATAAAGAAAATGGTTAGTTTCAAATGCAGTTGTACTAAAGAGTATTCAGAAAGGAAAATAAAGAATCTTTGCTCATTACTGTCTTATTGCAGGTATCTACGCCTGGACTGGAAAAATTGTAAAAACTTGTGCTACTTAATCATTAAGATTTTAGACTTTTTTCGACTATCTGCATTTATAGTAAGGAGATAAATTACACGGATTGTTATCGCGTACTTATAGAACATATGTATGTTAAACACACAAACATTTACTGTTGGTTGGGATCGAACCCACGACCCACAGCATGGCAGAGCTACTACCAACTGAGCTGTGACGCCTGTATAGAGTTTATTATAGTGTACAACAATAACCTCAAAACTGGCTTTCCAGGATTAATTCCAAAGCTCCACGTTTGTCATTTTTTTTTCAATCAAAAAATGTTTTTTTTCAAATAAAAGTTAACAAAGTATAGTAGAAAATTAGGTACTAATACATATTTGTGTAGGTACTTTGTGACACAACCTTTGTAAGTCTGGGCGTTGACACCTCGCTCTAACTAAGTAACACCCGTATTCACAAACATGACTGTGAGGTCTCATAGTGTGCACGTGCGCACAGGACTAGCGAAACCAATCCAGAAACAATACTTAAGTGTCAGAGCGCACTATGCGTCCGTCAAAATGAACGAACAGCTATGGAAACGGGCTAGTTTGAAGGCTTGCCAAAAGGAACGCACTGCAAAATGGCATTCTTTGCACAGTGTTGATGCTATAATT
Source organism: Ecliptopera silaceata (assembly GCA_932527185.1). Taxonomy (NCBI): domain Eukaryota; kingdom Metazoa; phylum Arthropoda; class Insecta; order Lepidoptera; family Geometridae; genus Ecliptopera; species Ecliptopera silaceata. The sequence goes on along the minus strand of OW052193.1, from coordinate 2,987,806 downwards.
AAGCAAGTACTCTTTGTGAATACGGGTGTTAAACTTGTATGTTTGTCATTATTCGCAACAGCTCCTAAGAATGTCCTTAAAACCATTCACACGTCCATTATTCGTTATGAGATTCAGTAATATTGCAGTTTGACCTTACCTACCCCTTGCGGCGCTAGGGGATGTTAAACTTAGGAGTCAAAAATATTAGAATTGTTCTAGTAACGCTAGTAGTGGAACGCTGATACTGTAAAATTTCATAACTTGGCTGAAGACCAAGTCGATTTTTAATGCTTATTACTTATTATAAGATTCACAAAATGATATCAAAGTCAAAATTTCTTTATTCAATAAAATCATAAGGATCACTTGGAAACGTCTTCATACTAGATGATCCTAGGCGCCAGTTCGTCACGACGACTAGAGTCTAGATCTAGAACAACTAGCAAGAATCTATCCAAAAAGTTAGGGGCCACATGATCATTTTTAGGGTAAATTTTCGTGTCCAGTACTGAATAACTTCATGATTCGCAAGGTGTAGAAGAGGGGGGGGGGGGGGGGGACAGAAAGGGGTAAGGGGGTAAGGGGAAATGGCTTAAATTCATCACAGCACAGATGAAAACGACGGAATTCCGGGAATGTTACTAAGTGCAGTTTGAGGGTAAGTCCCTAGTACGAGTTTAACTACGTAAGCTAAAGTCGCGTCAGTTTATACTGTTTTATGTAACTAAGACTAAGTCATAAATCATGGTCATATAAGTCAAAGTCAAAGTCAAAGTCAAAAATTACTTTATTCAGTAAAATCACAAGGATCATTTAGAATCGTCTTACATACTAGGTGATTCTAGGTGCCAGTTCCACGCGACCAGAGCCTAGAAGAACGGGCAAGAAACTTACGGCCTGGTTCCTACCGTTTTTTTATATGATCCTTCTTACAAAGAATTACAATTAAACTAAATTAAGTAAGAATCGCGCGGACTGGAAGGAACAGAGAGAGGCCTATACCCAGCAGTGGGTCAAATCAGGCTGCGGATGATGAAGTACTGAAGTTTCAGTGCGGTGTCAATTTAACTTAGTAATGATACACTAATGAGTTTAAAAAAAAAAGAAGTATAATAAAGCTATACGTAAATCAAAAAGACAGCACACGCTTCGCTTCAGAAACAAATATACTACAAAGTACATAAGCAAGGCAAGAGAACATTACTAGAGATAATGTGATTATAAGCTTTAGATATACGTATGTATATCTAAAGCTTATAATCACAAGGATCAGTTCATTATCTAATTATTGGAGTCCGAGCGGCCTTCCACAATCTAAATGATATTTTCTCAAAATACAATTGGTTCCAATAAAATATAAAAAAAATACTAAGTATTTAAAAAGACTTGCATGCTATCTTTTTTATAACAATTTGTTTTTGTGATGTTTTGAATTCTTTATATGATGAACATACTGGGACTAGAGTGTCATGTGTCTCACTTCATACCGCAGCGAGCTTCCGACAGTCTCAACATAAAAAAGCTAATGAAACAATATTTTTATTTCCTAGTATTTAGACTATCGAGATTTCGATATAGAGTTCATTATGAAAATAGGATATAAACTTGCACTCCAGACTTTGTAGGAATTTCTTGGAATGCCTTAAATTTTTAAAGAATTTGGACACGGCTGAGTATTTTTTTAATTAGTTCTTTGGAATGTGAAATGGTTAGAGTACTTTTAACTCCCCTTTTGTTCGTCATCTTGAATATATTTATTGTGTCAATGTTACTCAGGTAATTGTAGTAGTAGATCTTCTAGGCAAGAGTGTGCTACATCGTAGACCGCAACGTCACCTAACATCATAGCAAACGTTAAATACTTATAAAATCTCACCACTTGTAAAAAAAAAGTGGATTCGTCGTGTAGTAGATCTTGTAAAGAAATCGTCTGGAGAAGTACTATCACTAATGAATTTACTGGATATTGACGCATTTCAAAGTGAAAATACTATTATTTTTATTCATGTCGTAGATGTAAAGCATAAAACAATGTTGGGTATCGTGAAAAGAAAATCCTTTCAGAGTGTGGTGTTATTAAAATAATGATATGCAACCTTTTTCAACTAAAACTTGTCTTTTCAGACTTATGGAACTACATTTCATTGCACACACTGTGGCACACACCCTCACAAAAACTTTTTTTCCGGCGCGTCATGTCTGAGTACCTACAGATAATACATTTTTTTCATAGAGCTTGCTATTTACAAAACAGATTATATACAATCGCCGTGCACGGCATGGAATTAGAAATGTATAGTTTCAATCGTATCCCACCCAATAAAAGAATACTGACGTAGATATTAAAGCACAACACGTTTATTTCAGGTAAACACAATTAATCTATTTGTACTTTAAAAAATAAACACAGTTTTAATTCAGTAAACAGTCTATCCTAACGGAATAGTTTCATCACGTTGAACGTTTAAATCAACAGAAGTGATCCATCAAGCGCCATAATTGCAAGCGACGACAACGAGAAGCTGAATGTGTTCAGAATTTCTGAATCAAATACAGCATCACAGCCATCAGCCATCTGTGTGACTTTCCCGCCAGTTTCCATCGAGAGACTGCGCGATTCGGACGGCTGTGACGTCATCGCGAAAATCTCCCGCGCGAATACTGACGATTCCTAATTCGAACGTTCATTGCGAAGTTTGCTCTAAAAAGTTTTCTTATCTATGGCTCTATAAACTTTTTAGTGATTGTTTGTGGCGTAATATTGTGGTGAATTTAAGTTTTATTTTGTGCAGTGAAAAATGTACTTATTGATGTGAAATAAGGAAGGCGTTATACCTCCAAATGGTGAGTAGAATATTACTTTATTATGTTTTATTGCCATAAACTATTTAATTTTACAAGTATGTTTTGGGAATACTTAATGGAATTTTCTGACATACAGTAGAACCTCGTTAAAACGATCACGTTTAATACGATTTCTCGCATAATACGCCACTTTACGCCAGTCCCTGCAACTTGAGACATATTTTCATACATTTCTTAACGCTTAATACGATTCGTCATCCCGTTTAATACGCCCGAGCCGAGCCGTCGGTCACTAGCAGAAGTAGCAGAGCGCTCTAACGCGAGCCTCAGAAAGCCCCCCGCCCGTGTTGGAAGAAGAACCCGAGATACTACAGGATTTTCCTGGATATTTCCTGGATATTTTGGCACCGTATGAAATTCTATCAATTTCATACGGTGATCTTATTGAGAATGTGAATAACACACAAAATGAGGCATAAAATGAGTGATAATGATGATGATGAAGATGAGTCCCCTCCGGTTTTGTCAAACGCCCAGGCATAATCAGCTGTTAATGTTTTAAGATGCTATAGCGTCTTTGGATCAAAGCAAAGACGCACTGCAAAAGTTGAATTATGTTGAAAATGTTTCAATTACTAATGCATCTTCTGTCATGCATTTTCTGTCAAACTAAAATAAAGCGATTATTTTAAATGACGTAATTATAATTACACTAAGTATTTAATGTAATTTATAAATGTATAATTTACCTACATATTACATTATAACATAATACAAAACAATATGTATGTAGACTATGTAGAACGTTTTATTTTTTCTATCCCGCATAATACGCTTTCACGCTTAAGACGCGTTTTTGGTAGGGTCCCTGAGAAATCGTCTTAAGCGGGTTTTACTGTAATTAGTTTGGCTTCAATTCCTTTAAAATTAAAAAAAACATTTGAATAAAAACGAAGCATTAATTCATTAACATTTTACGACAAAGTCATCTAATTAAATAAATGCATTTTTTTTAATGTTAGTACCTACTTACCTACGAAAGAGGACCCAACTCTAAGTAAGCTTGATACATTTATGATCTATATATCTTTACAAAAAAAATTATCATGATACTTCGACTCTTACACAAGGTAATCGGTATAAACTTTTTTCTTTACTCTTAAATTTGATGAGACAAAAAAACACATTTGCTACAAAAACCAACCTCATTTCATAAACGATTTGTGTGTAAAGCGAAAATAATATGGTTATTGCGACATCTTGTAATAGGCATCCAGTCAGCCTGAAGTACTAAGTACAGGCAGCCACATAAATTCAGTAACCATTTTTTCATTTATAATTTTGAGCATTTATTATGTGATTGCGGCCAAGCGTTTGTGTATAATGCATCAAAAAAAAAATTGGACCTTTTTTGGACATTACAACACTTACTACTTACCTACTATATTTTTTATTTGTCTTGGTCGTTAATTACAAATATTAGTATAAATCATTAATCTACGAATGAATAAATTAAAAAAAAAACAAAAAAAGACAAGTATAAAATTAAAAATGCACAATGGGTGGTCTTATCGCTAAAAACGATCTCTTCCCGACAACCGAGAATAGTTTACTAAGTGTAAACTACTCTTAAAAAGAAAAGAGAAGAGAAGAAAAGAGTTTCGTCCGTAAAAAATAAAAAACACGGTTCTCGTTTCCAATGCGCTGTAATATCAAAGTTTTGATATTTCTTCACGAATTTCATTTTAAAGTATCGCATCGCAAATCGAGTTTTGGTTCCGCCCCTAGAAATCCAGGTTACGCCAGATAATGTTCTAAAAACCTGCAAATAACATTTAAATCCGAGAAAAACCAACTCACATGTACTTACCAAAATAAAATATTGTTTTCAAGACAAAATACTCAACACGAGAACGGGTAAATACGAAACGCAGGTAATTGTCCGTTATTTGATGTTTACTCAGCCGCCACACCTGAACCTATAAGATGTTATATTTATTAAATACTAGTAGTACGCCCCGGCTTCGCACGGGTAGCCTTTATAAAAAATATCATTATAATATAGTCTATGTTCAGCACAGATAATGTAGCTTCACAACAGTGAAAGAATTTTTGAAATCGGTCCAGTAGTTTCGGAGCCTATTCGATGCAAACAAACAAACAAACAATTAAATCTTTCCTTTTTATAATATCAGTTTAGATACCTACGTACAGGTGAAGCTATGACCTTAAACACATTTTTGGCCACGTATATCTTTGTTTAAGATTGCGAAAGGAAATGAAAATTGGCGTGGTACCGCCACAATGTCTTTTCAGAAATCTTTTGTTTTGTTTTCGTATTTTGTATTCTGCTAACGTATTCCACAAATTAGGTTTTCGCGAAACTGCCGTTTGACACTGACGATACAATATAATTAAAATAAGTTATTAGATTTAAGCTCTTTGTTAGTTTGGTCAGAGCCATTTGAGTTCAACAATTTGTTGTATTTAGAAAAATAAACTTCTTTGACTTTTGTTGCTGATTGTACAATTGCAAACGATCTCAGAGGATTTTGATGAGACAATCTTGCGAGATGGATAGCTACAGAGCCTTATTGTGCCTTCCACCATCGGAAGTCTGATTTCCCCGGATCAGGCAAAGGGCCAACTTGAGAATTTCATGTCAATTTCATTTCAATTCAATCTGATAGGATTCATCTGGAGGGCCAGCCAATTTTTCAAAATCTTATCAAGCCGTTTGATTTAATAAACGCAAAATGCTCATTTGACTTATACTTGGAGATGGGAACATTATTGCTTTTCGTGATTGCGATGATTTTACTGGTATAAAGATTATTCACGCGGCGAATCGAAACCCAGCGAAATCAGACGCTACTACTTATTATTTTGATCTAGTAACGAAGGTAAACTTTGAAGTGCTGGAAGGCATGTATTTTATGTGAAAACTACGTGTTCGCTGTTTTTTTTTGTGAGGATTGACCCTCACAAAATGCTTTATGTTTGTTTAGATCTCCCCGAAACGTGCCCGGTGTTACACCGAAACACGACGCATACATGACACCTCATTTATCAAAACAACTGAAGTCTATGCGTGTAAAGAAATACAGGGGGGGTATCCTGACAACTGAAATGTTTTTGAACTGTTATTTAATCAAATTGCAGTTCAGTTTTCTTCCTCGTCTTTTATTGATATTTTGAATGAACGATTTTCATACCGTTTGATAGAATAAACGAAAAATCTGGGCCATGCTCAAATGCTGGACAATCCACACAACATTATCTAGCCCCAAGCTAAGCAGAGCTTGTGTTATGGCTACTAGAAGACTGACATACTTAATACAATAACATTACATAGATAGGTATTTTTTATAATTTACATATAAATACTTACCAATAATGCCACGGAATACTGATGACTTACTATAGTAAAATCATCGAAAACTGAACTGCAACTGAAAGGATATTCGGCCACGCAAGTTTCCCCTTGCTGGATAGCCCCCCAGCCCCTTCTTTTGCACAGAAATCGAGTATTAAACAAACTTCAGAGGTAGTTTCAGCCATTCAGAGCATGATACACGTCTATTTTCGGCTATGAATGGATGAGAGTGACGTTTTCATTCATGCTGTAGTTTTAACGGCGGCAGGTGGAAGCTTTTACATTAACATGTTTGTATGTGTTTCTAAAGTTTGTGATTGAGATCACGTTCATGTTATACTCTCATGCTATATATATTCATTCATGTTATATATATTGTTCATGTAATTTTTGCTATACCTGTGAGATTTGCTTGTCCGTGAAAGTTAGAACTAAGTACCTATATCTGTCGTCCAGTAGTGATGCTCGTGTTTTGTAGTCTAGTTTACTTTTATCCTTTGTTTACCTTTTTTCTACTTATCGCGTCGATGCTACAATTGTTTCTATGCGCCTGTAAACCTCAGAGGCAATGTATTCCGTTAATTAAAAGTAAAAAATGTGTAAAATTAAATTATAATTATGGATTTTTTTTTTAATTTTAGACAGTTTTTTATGGGTAAGAGAATATCTAACATTATTAATAAAAAAGTTAACCCAATGTTGACACCCAAACAAATGATACGAAACTCAAGTTTTAGTAGAGTAGGCAAAAAGTACATTTTTCAGTCGTATTTACTTAAACATCAGAATATTCCAGAATATATCCACTGTTGGGAAAAAGGTGATTCATTATCTTCCTTGTCTTTCATGTTTTTCCTCAGTTTGCCTCTTAGGTTTTCACAGCCGGCGACACGACATCTTCACGATATCAATTGGGAACTAATGTAAATACTATTAGTGGTCTTGTCAGAACAGCCATACCTCATAAGCTCAAATACCGCTACAGCAAACATTTTATCCTCCACTATTCTTTAGATTTTTGCAACATCTTGTGTTGATACAGTGTTTGGTGGCGGAGGCGCCTCTTGTTTTAAATCAATTGTAAATGATGCAACAGCAATCTATTCCCCTTTTTCCGGATATTTTTACTCCAATCAAAATTCGCTATCGAAGCCCGCCAACGAGAAAAAACTGCACAGAAGTTATAGGCAAACGATTGAACGCGATCTCAAATGATACATATCACGTACCACCTAGTTCAGGCCATATTTGCACCATATAATTTCGTTGTGAGTAAAACTAGAAGCCTGAATAATCAATTACCAAACATTAACTTAACTGGAAACTTAATATTTTTGTTTAAGACATTCATATCGGTATCGTATAATGCCGATGTTACGATATCGGTGACGGGTAGTGTGCAAACTTGTCTTAGTAGTTACTATCTTACCCATGTCAAGTTACACGCAATTTCAGGAAGAAAATTGGTTGTGATCTCAAAAATGAAACGTTGTATTGAATTATTTTTCGCAGGTTCTTCTTTGCTACTGTTATTTATTGCAAACAAGATGTTGCTTGCGGCGTCCGAGTTAATAAAGTTTTCCTAAAATGTCCACAATATTTTTTTTTTCAAAAAAATATTTCAAAATCCTAGATTGGTGGCAACACTAGTTACTGATAGCAGATCTAGATTGTTGGCAACACTGGCAACTGAGAAACTAATATTGGAGTAGGTACTCATTAAACTAGATCGGAATTATTAATTGTTCTGTGGGATTTATAATTGCGTATTCTTGTGAAGTTCGCATACAAACGCTTTGAGCAAATTACATAGTTTATAACAAAGCATTGAAAAGTTTTATAATAACGATTAGAACTATCACGATGATGATGATTATAGTTTTCTATAAATTAAATTCAGTGAATGGTGGCCGTTTTATACATCTTTTTTGTTTATCATTTGTTTTTTTATGTACCATGTGCTATATAATATTTGTTCTGTGTCTGGTTGTTACTATGCTACGAACTAAGTGGATGTATTTTAGTACAAAAAAAATGTATAAGTATTTTATCAGCAATCTAGTTCCCATAATAAAAGATTTACTTAGGTTGAGACTAGAGTGTGAACTGAATTGTCCGTGAATATTTTTATTTTATTCTACATTATCATGGTACATATTTCATTTTTGTAGGTGTATTTGAGTAAGAAAAAATATATTGAAATCATGAAAAAACTACAAAGGCTTCACAAGATAAACGAAAACAACTCAAGATTATTTTGCCTTTGTGAGTCCCTAGTTTTAGATATAGGTAGGTACTATGGATAGGACTATGAATAATGTAAGAGAAATGTGGGTATTATAACTATATGTATAACGACTATATTTACCAAAATTACGACGCAGGCCTTATTTACTGAGCACGATGCGAAAGTTATTACTAGTGCTCGTTGGATATAATACTTACCTACATATATTTTATTTATTAGGGTTCACACGTTACACAGCTCATGTAAAACGGCCGGTAAACTCTTAACATTTGAATATCTATCTATACTTACTGAATTATCTATTTAACGATATAACTGACCATTGTGTGCTATATTCTATTTTTAGCTGTTATTTTCGTGTTATTTTTATTATTATTTCCTTCATTCATTAACACGATTATTAAACTGTAAAACAACGCAAACTGTAAATGTGCAAAACCACTAAACGGTTCTGTATAAATACACCTTAGTATATTTTTTGTTTTTAACACATTTGTAATTTGAATTTGAAAGCCTCAAGATTTATGCATATGTATAAGTATATCATTATTGTTTTGTAAGTATGTATTCTGATTTTTAGATACTTACTTATTACTGCTTTTGTTGTGAAACTGTAGCATGCAGTAAAGTAGAAATCGCTAGAGCCAGAGTTGACATAATGACAATTTACGGGGCAAAATATGGAAATAGCAACGCATAAAGATAAATTCCACATTTTGGAACATATATTATTGTTGTGGAGTGTACCAGCTATTTTATGTATTACCTGCAATAATAGGTGCGATGAAAGAAGCAATTTGTGAAGGCCCATACATTTCTGTTTAATAAAGTTCCTTGAGTAATAAAGATTAGTATTAAATTGTTATTTTGAGGTAAGTATTAAAAACCAAAATTTTTTTGGAAGATCTTTAGATAGTAGTTGGCTCAACTTTCGTAATATTTGTATTAATTACTATATTACAACTTAGGTCAATCTTTTTATTACTATATGATCAATGAAGTCCTTTTGATGTTTTAAAACAAAATATAGATATTTAGATAAACATTAAATTATTTTAATTAAATACAAGCTATATTAAGTTAAGAACAGTTTGACATAGAAATACCTTCATCAATTTAATTTACTTAATGAACTTAACAGATGTTAATGTCAGATTTCACCTAAAAACAGGATATTACCATGATTTGTGAGCTTGACTGTTTCCCAATATTTTAGAGGGTTGGAAATTGTCTGTAACAATTGTCTAAAGAGTTGTTGAATCTGTTTGCAATTAAGAAAGTTGCAAGCTACTGTTAGGTCTATCTTATAATCTAAAAAATAAATGACGTGTAAGATCTAAAAATTTTTGGGAGAGGCCTTTGCCCAGCAGTGGGACGATTTAGGCTAGAGAAAAAAAAAGATCTAAAAGTAACTAAGTACCTACTTGACATAGGTTACTATTTTTGACTCTGTTTTTAGAAACGCTATGTATTTTTGTATGAACATTTTTTATAAGTATTTCTGCATTGTATCGGAAGTAAAAAGAAAGAAGTCAAGTACCTATGTATTATACGAAAGATATCTTAAGTACGTATAATAGATTAATTGGGCAAAATAAATATCTTGTAGAAGAAAACTACTACTATACAAAGAATAATTATTCTAATAAATCTGATAGAATCTGGATTTACGTTTTCATTCATCTTTCTTACATTGTTTAAGATTAAAAAAAAATAAACAAACTTCAATTAAAAACAAATTCAACCTTTTTTATAAACATCGGACGTCAGATATTTATTTAAAATGCAGAAGTTAATAACACCGAAATACTCACAAAAACAGCTGTTTTCAAAACACACTAGAATCCAGATAAAATTTACGATATTTACACTAACTCCAGTATTCACTGCTCATTGCTTACGTTAAATATATGTAAACATGCATTCACAATAAATGTTTTTACACTTATAAAATACTGAATAGATGCTGGATATTTAGTTCTGCAGTAACCTAACCTACCCATAATCTATCACGATAGGATTTATCGTAAAACCTGGAGATTTGGGGTAGATAGTGCTATACAGACCACACTTAGTCTGCAAGACTAACGACCGGTTTCTCGAACGATGATCAACGAAAAAATCAAATAATTACTACGTGTCAAACTCGGATCAATCGTGATTTGGGTTTCCAGAAACCGGCCGTTAATACATATATCATCGGAGTTTCAATCATTTTTTTATACTACACCAATGGACATGATTTTAAATGCTGATTGTAACTAAAAGCTTTCATAGTCAAATTAGTTTAAAAAGTTTCAAAGCTACACATGCTATATTTTCTTCAGAAAACTAGCATTTTTGCATTTATGCTACTTTGGACGATATGATTATAAGTTGTGTGACCAATGTCTTAGAGGCTCCTACTATATGTTTAGTAGGCAGCTGAACGTACCCGTAGCACGAGCATTTAAACTAAGCGGTTGAACATAGATCAGGAGAGTAAGTTGTGCCAAGCGACATCTTTTCGACATTATAACCATTACAATTTACCGCATTTTACATTTCAAGTTTTAGGACCGTTTTAAAACCGTACGAACTCCAACGCGCGAATATTTTACGTTAGTTGGTTAATCTCTTCTAGGCGTGTCATTGTATATGTTACGAGCTCGAAATGGGTAATTTAGCTGGAATACTGAAAAGTCGTTACGGTACGTGCTTTCGATGTAATTCCAAACACTCGCACCTGTTCCGTGTTTGGCGTGAAATAAACATTCATCTTTCATGTGTTTCATAGATTGATGAAAGTATGACAGTCTTACAATGGGGCAGAAAACCTACAGAGCAACAGTTATTTGCTTATCTTGTATAAGTATGATCTTGTGAGGCTGTTGTAGTTTTAGATAAAATACTTTCATATGTAAATTTTGATCAGAAATTGGATTAGGTCTCGCATTTGAAAGTAGCCTTTCGCTACATACAAAATCAAAAGATGCCAAATTATTCGTAAAATGTAATTTTTATTCATATATTTTGAGTCCTATCTAGTCTTGAATTTCCCAGTCCCGTATGATTTATACTAACACCCAGTAAACCTGTCGCTTACCTAAAAGTCGTAGGACTTATCTTATACTTATCCTATAAATGCCCTTGTCACATTCAGATGCTTTTCTTGGCACAATTTTTAGTTAAAAATGAATATAGAGCTTCCAAAGTTTCGCTCTTATTTTCGGCTTCGTTCGAGCGCTAGCCGAAACTTTATGAATCAAATCAAATCAAATCAAATCGTTTTATTTGTAAACACAGGTAAAAATAGTGATGGTAAATAACAGGTATGTGCACTGTGATTTGCGCTAAGGCGTACAAAGTTCCTACAAATTAATACAATAAAAATAAAATTAAAAATGTTATGGTATCTACTTGTGTTATCGCTAAAAATAAAATAAAAATTGCAAAATGAAAATAATGTCAGTAGTAAAAATATTAGTTCTTAATTTAATTTGTCATTGTAAGTTTAGTCACTGTGGTCAAGAAAGTCCTGAATGGAATAAAATGTCTTTTCAATTAAATAGTTAAATAATTTTGCCTTAAATGTCATGAATTCGTCACATTTCCTAATGTCAGACTGTAATTTGTTGTAGATTCTAGAGGCCATTACGAAAACACTATTACTATAAAGTGCAGTCTTTACGTTGGTCGCAAGTTGCAAATTGTCACAACGTCGACTACTTACTACCTTCGGGAATAGATGCAGGTGTCGTCTTATGTACATTGCTAGCTCATAGATATATAGGGATGAAAGTGTTAACAGCTTTAAACTTTTGAAGTAAGGTTTGCAACTTTGCCATCTTTTCAACCCACATATGGCTCTAACGCAGCTTTTTTGAGCAATGAAAATTTGTTCAATCCCAATGGCATTTCCCCAAAAAATAATTCCGTACCTCAACCTTGAAACTACATTTCCGTGGTATGCTGCAATCATAGTTTTTTCATTGACGACCTTTTTTAGTTGCCGTAACGCGTATGCTGATTGAACCATTTTACTTCGAAGTGAATGTAACTGCGATTGCCATTTCATATTGGCATCAATGTATAGACCGAGGAATTTAGTCGAGTTTGTCCCGCAAAGCTCTTTGTCTCCATAAGTAATTATGGGACATAACTCTTGATTTGATATTTGTTCAAATTTCATTAGATTAGTTTTGTTAAGATTTATTTTCAGATTATTGTTTGTTAGCCATTTTATTATTTGTCCAATACTTTTATTAATTTCTTCCTTGCTATGACACACCACTGTACAATCATCTGCAAAAAGTATCATCGGATTATTAGTTGCCATGGTTATGTCATTTATGTATACTAAGAATAATAGTGGACCAAGAACACTTCCTTGAGGTACTCCGTAGGTCATGACCCTGTCAGAAGAGTCAAATATTCTCTCATGTTTATCTCTAGGGCAAATTTTGGTAATAGAAGTTTTTTGAACTCTATTGCTTAAATAAGATTTCAAAAGATCCAAGGCCACACCACGAACGCCACACGATTCTAATTTGCTTAGAAGTATGTTGTGGTCCACATAGTCAAATGCTTTAGTCATGTCGAGATAAACTGCATATACCTGCTGCCTTCGGTTCATTCTAGAGTAAATCATTTCTAAAAATTCATAAATTGCTGAGTCTATAGATTTATTTTTACGAAACCCTTTTTGTTCTTTTATAAGTATTTTATTGTCTTCAAAGAAATTATATAAGTTTTTAAAAATTACCTTTTCAATAACTTTGGAAAAGACTGGTATCAAGGCAACAGGCCTATAATTTTCAATTTTCAGTCTACTATCTTTTTTGTGTATTGGTTTAATAATGGTTGTTTTCAGTTCTGTTGGAAATATTCCTTGTTCTAAACAAAGATTGATAATGTAGCTCATGACAGGGGATATGAGATGGCAGACATGTTTTATAACCTTAGTACATATATTGTCAATCCCAGTACTATGGGTATTATTTAAGCTTTGTATTATGGCGCATATCTCGTTAGTGTCTGTAGGCCTCAAAAAAAATAAATGAATGAATAAATTCAGTAAACAATATTATGTAACACTTTACACTCTCGGCACTGTTCTAATTCACTTTTGTATCTTACTTGGAAACGTCATTTATATGCTATCACACAAATGTTTATACTTGGTGAGAATCAAACCTTCCACGCATTGCATGTAAGATTAAGTTAATAGCTAGAGTTTTTTTTTGGCTCGCACATTTTGTTCATTTGCCATTTTCAAGTTTTTTTTTTGTTATTCAGTTCGCCTTTTTTTCATAGCTAGAGTTAATAGAATAACAACTGAGCTGTAACTGTCAAATAAAGTATGGTCGGCTTTAGCCTTCGGGTGCTTTCGGTACAACTTCGGCACCTCACTACAAAAACGATTTGCTCCGTATTTTCATTAGAGAAGTAAATGAATTTCCAAGATACGTCTGATCCGGCGAGTAACGAAGTCAAGTGATTTTCATTACACTCTGCATTTTTCATTTCTCTTGCAGTTTTTGCATTTTTCCGAGCGTTCGCGAATATAGAAAACTGTTTTTATCCGAGTCCACAACGGATGGTTTTACAATGTTACCGATACGACAATAAGATCTATCATCTTATCGTGTAATTGTCGTTTTAGTCAACTAAACTTATTTATCTTTCTTGTGGAATAATGCCCGGTGGGCTAATAGGTTGGTTTAGAAACTAGTCCATTCCTTATATCGTTCATTTCATCGGGGCATGTATAAAGATACCCCCGCAATAAGGATATATGCTTCCGATGCCAGTATCATGTCGTGTCGGTATCGCGTAAGTATCGGTGTCGGTCAATATGCATACTCTGAATCAAGATGAAGTGAAAAATTGTAGTTAAGTTGTAAATGAGGAATTGTTGTTGAGTTGATTTACTTTCTCATCACGTTGGTGGTAGGTGGAAATCTTCGTAAATGAGAGAAATTTACTTTAATCATGTTCTTAAAATGTAAATCCGTTTTAAAATGACCTTCTTACTTTAAAGCAATTTAACTGATTGGCCCTAAAAGATTTTTTGGTCAATCGTTTTCAATAATTATGTCGAATAGATTATAAAAAACCATAATGATTTACCATCGATCATTATGAGTCCGACTAAATCCCCATTGATAAATCGGTGGTGTCATAGATAAAACGTTTGATGGTGAATACTACAAAAACAATAGCACTTTATGTTAAAGTTTTTTCCCGAATCTCCTAATCCCTAATCGTGTACAGTAGGAAAATGCATCGTGACTAACATTTAAATAAAAAAATGGTTGTCTGTAAAGTCGGTTTACTGAAGATAGTTGAACGTGACAACGAACGCAAAGGCCGATTGTGCTTCTTTGTCGCTCGTTCCGCGCTCTCGCTTGCACTTCAAGCCTTACATGGAACGCCTCAGAGCGAGGTAACGCCGCATGAGTCATGTTTTTTCGTGCGTGCAGCCGGCTCTATCAAATTATAAGACGTTGTCACGTCAATAATATAATTCAAGGACATTTCACACACCGCGATGTACTCCCAAACTAACGGCCGGTTTCTCGAACGATGATCAACGTAAAAATCAAACAATTGCTATGTGTCAAACTCGGATCAATCGTGATTTGGGTTTCCAGAAACCGGCCGTAAGCAAAGCTATTGCTATTCAGCGCGGCAATGCAGCCATTATATTGGGTACGCTTCCGATTGGTACTGATTTGGATCAGTTGAACTATCTATAGATCGTTTGCAACGGTTTGTAGATAGCTCAACTGTTTCTTATGCATTTTATATGCCAATGTACATTTTGTAAATACTGTATAGTCGTAAGTTTGTTGGTGAATAAAGTAATTACTTAGCAAAGCTTGAACTATAAGAGATATCCTTGTTCTATGATTGGCAAGTCTCAGGGTTCCTTCTAAGTGACTAGTTTAAAAACTCCATTATACCTATCTCTTCCACATTTTACATTTAGTAATTTCTCCCTAAATGGAGAGATCCCCAAAGTAACACAATACACTGGCCTGCAAAAGTAAGTATCACACTTTTTAAATTGCTATAACTTATGAAGTAAACAAGATATACTTTGATCGCAACCCAATTGAGCACGCCTGGGACGAGCTAGGAAGACTATTTAGAAGCCGCAGACCACGACTTACCATCCTCAGGGCACCAAAACAGGCCCTGATAGAAAAGAATGGGTCCCCAAAATCGGCTCCAAAACCTTGTTTTTAGTATGCCAAACCGGCTTGAAGCTCTAATCAGAGCCCGAGGAGGTAATACCAGTTATTACGAATGAAATAACATGTAAAACATACTTAGAAAATGTAAGATGAGTTTTTAGACACTAAGCTAAAAATGGCTTTTTTATTGTTTATCATTTTTTTAAGTTAAAAATGTTACTCATGTATGCTTAAAAGAAAGCCGATAAAATTTGCTATAAAACATTTTATATTTGAAATCTCTAACTTCTATAGTTTAGAAGAAAAATAAATTCTAAAAGTGTGATACTTAGTTTTGCAGTCCAGTGTAGTTAACAGAGCTTTGTTCGCAATTTCTGTCTCCATCAATGTCCTTGATAATGTAAGATTATACCTCATTTGTTTTTATTTGCTAGCCTTAAACAAATCCTACTGACCTAAATAAGATGTACCTACTTCTAACTACTGAGTTTGAAGGATCTTTTTTGCTGTACTGTTATTTTATATTCAGTTTTTCACGCAGAAGGATTTTTTTTTAAAGGCAATCGTCCGGGTTTGGACATTTGTGCCAGCGTCGAATCATTTTAGATTTAGCAAATAAAGAGTCGAAGCAAAAATGATGACACTTGAAGTGTTCTGTAAACATAATATTGGAGTCTAACGATTTTCTATTTTTTGTTTATAGGGAAAAACAAATGTGACATAAATAAACTTTTTCGAAGGTCTTTTTGTTTTTAAGTATTTCGTAGGACTGCGACGCGGAGGTTGCGGGTTCGATTCCCGCCTTGGGATAAATGTACGATTTGCAAATATTTATTCCAGGAGTTCTGGGCATTTTATATATGTAAGTATAATAAAAAAAAGCTAGCACTCCGGGAGTGCCGGCAGAAGTGAAAACTTCAATATTAACGTTGTGTTTTCACTTTTAAGTTTTCACTTCAAAAATATAACCACAGTCGTGATTGTGTCATGTCATTGTGTCACATTCGTGCAAGCGCGAATGTGACACAACGACGAAGACAACGAAGACACACTGACACAGACACATTCGCGCAAGCGCGAATGTGTCTGTGTCTTCGTTGGCTTCGTCGTCATCGTCACGTCACGTCATGTCGCCACGTCATCGTCACGTCATCGCGCAAGCGCGAATGTGTCTGTGTCTTCGTTGGCTTCGTCGTCATCGTCACGTCACGTCATGTCGCCACGTCATCGTCACGTCATGTCGCCACAACACTATTTAATTGTTTGAGTCATACGTCGCGTGACCGCAAGTGTGTTCTTTTGTCGTCTCTTGTTTTACGAGCAATGTATAAAAATTAAATAAGATCTTACGCTTTTTCGACGTCACGTGACCCTGACGCGAGTTTGAAAGTTTTTACCCACCCAGCGCCGCTAAAGAAGTTTTCACTTCAAAATATCTATCATATGTAATATATTAAATATGTCAGTCTTCTAGTACCCATAACACAAGCTTTGGGCTAGATGATGTTGTGTGGATTGTCCAGTATTATTTATTTATTGTATTGCTGCTGTCCGAGTTATTCATGATTGCTCCACTGTCGCTGGTGATTCCATATTATCGAAGCGTGACAATATAAAGATATTAACAGAGTTCCGTTTGCTCGTTTTAATGTCAACTTAAAAGCCAAGGGACGTTTATTTTTAAAACAACACATGAAAACATTCATTTCCTGACGGACCGTCGGTAATTACCGTTATTTGGCGTCCTGCCATAACAAAACAAAATATTAAAATTTGTTATTGTTTTGTATTCAACATCTTGACGAGATTGACTTGTATAGGCGACAATGAAATTGGTTTACCACTCTAAGACTGAATATCATTTGCACGTACAAAACATCAAGGGCTATTTTCGCTTGACGAATCTGTCAATCTGTAATCCTTAGCGAATAATTATGTTACTGGGAGATGTCATCAAAAGTGGTAAACCAATTTCTTGGTCGCCTATACTTCTGTTAGATAAGTAATCTCTAGTTATTTTACCTAAGCTTATTAATTAATTTATTTCAAATGTACATAAGCTCATTAATTAATTCTTCTTCTAGCGTGTCAATACACAACAACAATAATTAAATAATTTATTTCAAATATTAAACTGTGTCGCTGTTACCAGGTACGCATTAGCGTTACAGAAGATTAATTTGATATAATTCATTTGACCACAATAGGCATAATAGGCCGCGGTGATATTTTAGCCACAATTAGCAAATACCTAATACAGATGATTAGCGTAATACATATAATTATATATATAGCAGGAAGTTCTACAACATTTATGCTGAGCTTAGAAAAAAATACTCTTTGATGTTGAGTAATCATAATTTTTACTGTAATCTATAAAATGAAAATCTGTGTACCTATTATATTTTATTTTTATTTTGTGACGAAAAGAAAAAATGTTCTATTTCTTTTATATTATCAACAGTGTCTATAGATAAAAAAATGAATAGAACCCACATAAAACCACCAAGTTAATAAAACGCTTGCAGTTTGAAGTGGCACATTTATCATGATTTGATAAATATTTTTTTTTTAGCCGAAAAACACTTCTGATATTAACAATGAACATGGTTTGGCAATATCGATATTAAATGTAAAAGATAAGTGGGCTTCAACTCGTGACGTTATTTTAAATAAGTACATTATTGTACTGTATATATTTGGCACCAATGCATGCGTCAATATCTAAAAAAAGAAAAATCAGTTAATTGAAAAAAAAATGTTTTTTTTATAAATAAGCTATTTTAGATACGCATTGTTATGCAACTTCTTCAAAAGAAACTAGATTTAAAATTAAAAATGAATCAATAAAATTAATTCACTTTAAAAAGCTCTAATTGCAAATAAAAAGAGGTTAGGAATGAAAAAAAATATCCATAAAATATATTGAAAATTTCAAAAACTTTTGAGTTTTATTCTTCGGAATGATAACTTCGGTATGAGGTATTTCTTGTTTATTTTTATAACTGACTAGTGATAAACTACTTTTATCACTTCAAAGCTTAGTTTCAGCTTACTGTGAATTTCTGTTGTTATTTAAACAAACTTTCCACCCTCGGATTTCCTTAACTCTGCATTTTCTAAGCATACTTATTCAACCTGTCTTTGCAGTACTTTATATAAAGCTAAGTATTTCACTCCAAGTGAGCGTGCAATGTAAAATGGACTTAATGACACTGAGTTATAGTTCAGTATTCAAGTGTTATATTATTTTTGAAAGTACTGAGGGATAGCACCAAATTATCTCTTCTTTCTGTATCTTTGTTATGTCTGTGTATCTTTTTTATGTTTGGCTTCGAGCAAATTTCGTATCGACAATCGTTTATAAAAGTTCTATTGGGCTACTTCAATTGTTATAGAAAATCCTCTAAATTGCTATTATTTTAACATACACTTGTGTATGTCTATTTCTGTAAAGCGAGTGCACCTACTCGTAAAGGTACCTCAAAATTTCATGTTTAAAACTTTAAACTTACTGGTACATATTTATTGCTATGAAAATTAAGAGGTTATTAAATTGACAGTATGATATCCGTTTATATCACTTTCCATTATAATGTTGGTGTAAAAGCACAACAAAAACTATTGAGTGAATCTTTGTTACACAACACTATGATTTATTCTACTGTACAACCCAAGGTCGTCACAGAATGGTAGCAGTTAGTACGTGTAACCTGAGCCGTGTTATGCTCTATTAAGATGCACTCAGGGCCTGTTCTGCCAGTTAGAATGCATGCTCTAACGCACCCTGCCGTGAACATGTTGCGGTGCAAGTAGGAAAACAGAACGTCGTGTTGAAACGGGTAAATAATGATATTTCTAGTGCGGAACGCTCTCAGAATCGGGTAAATAATGATATTTCTAGTGCAGAACGCTTGCAGAATCGGGTAAATAATGATATTTCTAGTGCAGAACGCTCTCAGAATCGGGTGAATAATGATATTTCTAGTGCAGAACGCTTGCAGAATCGGGTAAATAATGATATTTCTAGTGCAGAACGCTCTCAAAATCGGGTAAATAATGATATTTCTAGTGCAGAACGCTCTCAAAATCGGGTAAATAATGATATTTCTAGTACGGAACGCTCTCAGAATCGGATAAATAATGAAATTACTGGTGGATTATGTCTTATCTCAAAACACTACTCTATAAATTGTTATATACAAGCTTCTACTACACAAAGATTAGCTGGTAGATAATGCTATTTTAGCATTAAGCTAAGTTGCATATACACCACTTTTTAAGTGTTGTGCAGAAAGGAAACATATATTTGTCTAAAGAGATGCTGTGGTTTTAGCATTGTTTGTCGTAGGTTTGATTCCTATCAAGATCAAGCATTTTGTGTAATGAATGTTGAACATTGATATTTGTTTTGTGTTTTGGCGTTGTTATGTATTCTATGTATATAGACTTCGATTGAAGCATCGAAAGTTGGTTTTTAGACTTATCACAATTAAGTGATAAAACAATTCAATGATCCTAATATAAAATTAATGTTAACACTGCTTAATGTCGCAAATTGGTTTTTATAATGCGACAAAAGATTTTCTTTCATTCTTTTTAAAAATATAATCTTGAAAATTAATACTTAAAACGTTATGGTCAAAACTCAAGAGCTTAAGTAATGTGAATTCATAATTTCTTTGGGACGATTTTGAAAATGAAAAAGTAATAATTCGGTGAATCTCATTTCCATCTCATTCCATTAAATATAATTTATCTTAAAATATTATAATTAAATAAGCCGTATAATTTCAAGAGGGTATCAATTCAAAGGTACTAACTGTAAGTAACTGTACCTATATTTACCTTTTTTTCTGCTCTAATAACACCTTAATATCTATTTGAACTGAGGTCCACATTAAACAGTATGGATGCCGGGGCATTATCAGGCACAGACTGTGCCTGATAATGCCCCGGTTGTCTACTGTGCCGCACAGTAGACACCTAAGTCTCTGGCTGATGCATTTGTGTTTCAAAATCGCATTGTAATAATAAATATTCACGGATATATCACACATCAGCCTCTAGGCCCTAACTAAGCAAAGCTTTTGCGTTTAGTTTGGGACTAAGCGAAGCTTATACTTAGGAACAAAATTGCTGATAGAATACTTTAGAAGTACATACATAGAATACATAACATCCAGACACAGAAGAAAATCAGTGTTTATCACACAAATATTTGTTCTCGGTGGGGATCGAACTCACGACCACAGCATGGAAGGCAGAGTCCAACCAAGCTTTGACGCTTGTCGCTTCCAATTTGATTTGTGGCAGAATATATAATACGTACGTATAAAAATAGCAAAATGATATATTCAATTTATATCCCGGTTTCAATTACTGCCTGCAACTGAATACACCGCATTTCACAATAAAGGTGTATTCATACCAGCACTGGCGCGAATATCCAGAGCATTTGCTAAACGAGCTCGTTGTAAACACCTCTTTAGAATGCTGTATGAATTCTATTGAACCTCTTTTAGAGGAACCTTTGGAAATTTGCCAGAGCCTTTGTGGTATCTCGTCAATAACTGAAGTAGTAGTGGGTTCGATTTCTTTTTAAGTGATTTAACATCCTTATAGCTCACCTGATGTATATCTCATCGTAATATTTGAAGGTCACACCTATTGTATGACTGACATACTTAATACAATACATTACATAGATATATATTTTTGATTATACATATAAAATACCCAGAACACCCGGAATAAATATTTGCAGATCTTACAAATATTTATCCCAAGGCGGGAATCGAACCCGCAAGCTCCGCGTCGAGGTGGACCTTTGCCCGCCGCGCCACATCGGTCGTCAAACACATATACATGAAAAGTCTCTAGTAATATATAAAAAAAAGCATTAGAGTGAATAAGATTACTTTCAATATCATTAGAATGAGACGGCAGTATCCTTAGTTCCATCAGATTGAACCGCGAGCAACACTCGTTACAGTCGCTACGAGATCTGAGATATCGCGAATTTATTGAATGTGCCATAGAGAGGTCCCGCATTTATACATCAATAAATTTCCGAAAGAAATTCTAATTTAAAACTAAATCATAAGTGCGTTTGTCAACAAATACAAAATGAGGTTCAAAAAGTTTGGAATAAAATAATCTAATAACCTAATAATTAAATAAGTATTTATTACTAAAATGTAAAGTACATAAGGCAATAATTGTGCTGTCAGTTATCATCGTGCATTAATGAGTAATTTGTCGAACCCGCAACGATATAATTGGAAAAGGTCACTACTAGATTGATTGCTCGTGAATTTAATTTATGAAAGTAATTAGTAAAGACGGATTTAAAGAAACAAACCAATTAATTTAAAAAAGAACCACTTAAAAAGTTTTAAATTTGATGTTTAGGGCTTTGTCCTCAGATTAGCATAACTTTTTTTTATTTAATGTAATTTGAATCAAAAGTTTTAAAGCCATCCCTACAAGCCTATCTAGATCTGAATAGATCGACATAGTCG
Source organism: Ecliptopera silaceata (assembly GCA_932527185.1). Taxonomy (NCBI): domain Eukaryota; kingdom Metazoa; phylum Arthropoda; class Insecta; order Lepidoptera; family Geometridae; genus Ecliptopera; species Ecliptopera silaceata. The sequence goes on along the minus strand of OW052193.1, from coordinate 2,965,690 downwards.
TTTCAAGTCTCACTGAAAGCTGCCGAATACTGTTGTTAAGGCTCAGCATAATCTTAGCAAACGATCGCTTTGTTTTTTAAAGCAGGTAATAAAATTGCAGAGATGGCTTAGATATTACGGACTCTTAATCTTGCTTATGTTAGTGCTATTAGGTTCAGCTTGGTGTATAGTTCACAAGGCTTGTGAACCATAGTTTCTTCTTCTTTTTTATGGCAGCTGTCTGTTAACAAGGTAATACATTAATTAGGTTTAATGAGTTATTATTTTTTATTTCGAAATACCTAATTAGCGGCTGGCTTGCTCTTGTCATATCTATCTATGTAATATGATGTATTAAGTATGTCAGTCTTCTAGTACCCATAACACAAGCTCTAAAGGATTTTGAGATTGTCGAAGATTTTCAATACCTTGGCTCAAACATCAATAACAAGGGAAAAAGTGAACCTGAAATACGCCGTCGCATTGGCATGGGCAAGACAGCAATGAACCAGCTTAACAGGATATGGAAGGATAGCAACATTCAAAAAAAGACGAAAGTGCACGTGGTTCGTACACTAGTTTTCTCCATATTCCTTTATGGAGCTGAAACATGGACCATGAAAGCCAATGACCGCAAACGCATAGACGCCTTTGAGATGTGGTGTTGGAGACGCCTCCTGAGAGTTCCATGGACTGCTAGAAGAACCAACGTATCCATTCTAAAAGAGCTCAAGTTGGAACGTGCTGAGCGTCTGTCCTCTATTTGCCTTCACCGAGTTCTAAAATACTTTGGTCATGTCGCACGTAGAAAAGCCGGAAACATGGAGAAGCTGTTGATAACAGGCAAAGTGGAGGGCAAAAGACCAAGGGGTAGAAGCCCAAAGCGTTGGTGTGACCAGGTATCCGAACAACTGGAGACACCTGTCAACGTCGCCATCCATCAAGCTGCAGACCGTGACCGATGGAGGTCCACTATTAAGAAGATACTTGCACGGAGTCACGATCCCCAACTTTGGGGTACCGATTAAGGAGGAGGAGGAGGAGGGCTTAGCTTGGGGCTAGATGATGTTGTGTGGATTGTCCAGCATTATTTATTTATTTATTATAAACTGTGAGTGTAACAGCCGGTTTTTCGAACGATGATCAACGAAAAAATCAAATAATTACTGTGTGTCAAACTCGGATCAATCGTGATTTGGGTTTCCAGAAACCGGCCGTAAGATTATCAAAGATTAGGTTTGGATTTGATATTTTTAAATAATTTATAATGTAATTAAAAAATCACGAGTGAACCTGATAGTCACAACCACTGCCAATTCATTCCACATTGAACATATCGACTGAAAACATGCCCTATAACTGCGCCATACTGAGACTTATACGTAAGTACCAACTAAGATAGCTAATTTATTACTAGTTTACCGAACAAACGAGTACTTTTGATCACAGGATGAAACTGTTTGCACAATATTGATATAACCAGTAAACTTGTGTTATTTTAGATCGTTTCATTGATCAAGTCTTAAGATTTATTACGCTATTAACTATCTAGAGCTTACTTACTGCTAGCCACATTCCTGTGGTTTATCCTTGGCGTGCGATTGTCAGATTAAATTGAGCTGGAATAAAATGACTGGTTCCTGACCGATTGCGAGTCAGGTGCAGACTGCTGACAATTTAGTGCCAGTTAAGTTGTAGACAAGTTGCAGTTTCATGTTAGCTCATCACTGGTATTGGGCACATAAACAATTCTAGCATTATTACACTCAAAATTGCTAAGATATTTGTAATATTTCTACAGATTTTGAGGATACAGATGTCACTTTGAGGTTAGGTTTAGTAAAAACAGCACTTCCATACTTTCGTGTGATATTTTTTGTGTATATTTGTAATGATTATTTAATAGAAATAGGTATATTAATATTATGTAGAGAACATATAATAGAGTTAAACACTGTTAACTCGCACAAACTTACCAATAAAGGCTTAAAACCTTTACAAATTACTTCTAATTGTAGAATACACTCATCGCACAAACTACTAACAAACTTAGTAATTAGATACCACTTCGTAACGAGATAATTAGAGAATTCCACATCAGTTTAGTTTGTGTAAGAGAAGCTAACGCGTTTCGTCGTACTCCTTTTTGACTTACGGACTTACCATCTTCTTCTTAAATTAACAACCCATTGTTGTTTTAATGTTTTAACTGTGTACTTTGTTTGATATTTCAAGCAAATAAATGTCTGTCTATCGGCCGGTTTCTGGAAACCCAAATGACGATTGATCCGAGTTTGACACATAGTAATTATTTGATTTTATCGTTGATCATCGTTCGAGATATCAGAAGTAAGTCTATCGGTCTATCTTATAAAAAAATAAGTTGATGTCTTGTTTACCATACGTAGGTGACATAATGTCATCGCTAACTTTTTATAAGATAGAGGGTATGTCTGTCAAACGTTACGTCACTTCTCATTTTACTTGTGTCTTTAATAAAACGTGACGTCATTTTATTTGTTATTTTAAATAAGACTTTTACATTGTTATATAATTTCAGTCTGTGTGGTGTGTACAATACACAGTATGAAGTATCTAAAAGAATATCTTTTAGTAGCCTAAAAACCTAAGTAATAATATTTTTTTGATGCGGTTCAAATAATAAGTTAGTAGATAGTTCAATATAAAAAAGTGAGACTAAAATGAAACGTTTGTTTGATTTTAGAGATATTTTTGTTTATATGTATATATTTAACTGTACTAAAACAACAACCTATATAATAAAAAATAATAGCTACTTTTTCACGTTCACTATATCACGTTTCCTCCATAGAGTCAAAAAACAAATAGAAGTGACTTGTAACGAATTAGATATCAATAACGAATTGCAAGTGGAATATTCAAAAAGCAATGAAGACCCATTAAGCAGAGCCATTGTGATCCTATAGTTTCTGGCAGAACTCCAAAAGCAGTGATAAGCGTAAAATTTTGTTTTCCAAAAAATGGTTGCCGTATTATGACGGCTGATGGTCCGCCGCAAAAGAGTGATACGTGATAAGAAATTATCTCATTTGTTTTGTTACTATCACGAAATAATTGAAAGATTATACCCATCCGTGCAAGTGAGTTGCTAGCGTAATTGCAAACAGTTTAAAATATGATACACATTGCGTGTCAAACGCCAGCTCGACAGCCGAACTATGCTACGTCATCGCGCAATGTGAATCGAATACGCTGCGTTAAATTAACTTTACGATTGTAAAATTTATTCGTGCTCTGGGCAGTTTTTAATAAAATGTTAAAATATGATAATTTGCGGTGTAATAGCGTAACCAATATACAAAAACATGCAGTCGAAAATCCGCCGCCTTCTTTGAAGTTAGTTAAAAAATTAAATTGCTACCACCATACGCACAGTTTTAATTCTGAATCTATTTACGGTCGTTTTCTAGCGGTTTTCGGTAAGGTACAAAAGAACATCTGCTCGTCGGATGCTAAATTAAAATTCAGAAACCGCAGTTGGGTATAAAATACTAAGCAATTACAGTAACAGTATTTTAAGAAAGGGTTTATTTACTAAAAGAATATTGTTTTTGAAGGTTTCCAGATTATTCAAGGTAGCTTAAAAAAACATACCTTATAGCTATTAGAAACAAGGTGGTTATTCTTTTTGAGTTTTAGATCCGACAATTTTCCTTGTAACTTTCTAATGTATTGTCGAATAAAAATATCGCCTATTTTCACAAAAAAGTCTCGGAGATAAAACACTTATTGAAATGAAATGAAATTTATTTAAGATTTTATTTATTTAAGATATGACAAACATTACAGATTCATAATAAAAATATAAGATGTGACTAACATTTTAGTGTCTCCTGATTGGACAACATTGATACCTAAACTATTGTTACCATACTGTTTAGTCGTAGTCGTAGATAATAATCTGTGCTTAGATAAATTAATTTTTAGTAGGTAAATTAGCTGTACAACCTATGCACTTAGCATACCTTATACGTAAAGTCATTCTGTTTTTTGTTTGACTTTATTCCTAAGAAGTGAAGAACGCTACTTATCGACATTAGTAAAGACTTTTTATTTAAGACTTTTTGTTTACTTATTGTTTTTTACTAAAAACACGGGATTTTTGTTTATAAAAATATGAGATGATTTTTAGAGATTTAGCAAACTTGGTAACAATATAAAAGATTTAAAAACAGTAGTTAAGTATTTTATTTTCAATTATTAGTAGATAATCTTCGTTTTATAAGAACTTAAATCTTATCTTCAAACGAGGTGATTTGAGATTACAGAGAAAAAACAGAAACTAGGTTTTAACAACAAAAAAAAAACAATGACAATTCAAAGCTCTTTGCTCCAAAATGTTTTTCCTCTCTTTCGCTCTTATGTAATTTGTGACTGAAAAGCGAAAGATAAAATGGATTTGGTTGCGTTTTGCATTGGTATTACGTCCGTTCTTTAACGGTGGCGGTTTTTAAGAAACTTAAAACTTATTACTATTTCTGTTAATACTGTTTTCTTGTTTGAAGACTTATGCAAATTCATCAAGTTTACTACACGATAATGAGTTCAAACAATAATCACTTGATGGAAATAAGATGCAAATATAGTACGCTAAGTAAGCATGAAGAAAGAACGAGCGAAATAAATGTTACAATCGTACACATATCGAATGTTCAATGCACACTGCGCAACGTTCGGTGTCAAGCGTCAACGCGAAGTGTCACTCGGATACGTCACCGTTATGATACGTTTACGATTGTCACATTTTTTCGTGCCTCAGAAATAATTGTGTATCCGAAACACACTGCACGAAGACGCTGCAACGTTCGGCATTTGTGCTGACATTTCTTTATCTCAGCTAAGACGTCCTTATTTAAGGGAAAGACAAGGATGCAGCTATTTTTTCAATGCATTTCTTCTCACGATTATTTTTCCATCGTCATTGCGTAAATGTTTTTTTTCAATACCTTTGGGTTATATTTAATCTATCAACAGTTGTCAAGGTAATAGAGGTTAGATAACTAATACTTAGCATTAGTGCAAAAATTAAGTTGAGATTAGAGGTAATTAAAAAAGTATAGGGTTATGAAAACTACTTAGATTATAACGCCTAAAAGTTATTTAATAATAAATAGCTTGATGAAGGAAAATTACAAAACAACTAATTAATATCTGTCGACCTTTTTGACCTCTAGTCCCTTAAGTTGTGATTTTCGGTCAATATACCACCTTTATAATATAACTTGCCTAATAAAGTTCAAAAAGGCACTTATAATTTAGACTAATTATTTTGTTTTTAATAGGTATGAAAAGCTAAAATTTAAATGAGCTTTAATGTAACTAAAACGTTACTGTAATATGCAAAGGCATTCTATAATAACGAAGGATTGATAATATCAACTTTAATTTAAAGACGTATAACAAACGTTTTTAAATTAATGTGGACTTATTTTGCGCTTGATGAAATCCATTTGATGTTCAGTTTATTACGAGTATTTATGAATAATAAATAAATAAATATTGCTGGACAATCTACACAACATCATCTAGCCCCAAGCTAATAGGCAGAGAGCACGAATAAATGTGACAATCGTAAACGTATCAAAACAATGACGTATTTGAAATACACTACTCGTCAACATCAACTTTACTGTCGAATGTTGCAGCGGTGGCGCGCAGTGTGTCTTAACTAAGTTGCGTTTACGATTATCACATTTATTCATGCTCAGCCGTGTGATGTCACATCACGTAAAATAAAGTAATTCAGTAGATCTACCATGAATTTTTACTATACTATTATATACTCGCTAGCGTCTGTAGTTAAAAAAATGTATGAAGATTTGTATAGCGCCTCTAGCGGATAGTTGGGTAAGTACTAAAATTCGTAGTACTAATATTGACGTAACTACTGTAGTAAAGTCAGGCGATTTTACTGTGACAACTCATGGTAGAGGTACAGTCGTGTGATGTCACATCACGTAAAATAATTCAGAGCACCTTGTCACACTAACCGTCAGTTAGGTACTTTACACAAATCGTATACATCAAAACTCATACTAAGCTCTCGGAACTCACCCAGTATAGCTCTGTTTTCTATACTGTGGTTTCTGGGTTCGATCCCATCATGAACAAACATTTGCAAACGAATAAATAAATGGTTGATTTGTGTTATGTTACTATAGGTACAAAAATGTATGTGTTTATATTCATAATTAACTTGTCTGAATGTCATGAATATTTATTATAGGCAAATGCAATCCATTTTATTTATTGTAATCTATACTATTTTAAAACACAACTTATTCCCATTTCAAGCTACCCCTCTATCATGAAAACCTGATCAGAATCTAAATAAGGCTCCAGTAAATCATAAAAGTCCTCTGAGGACCCTCAATCAGACTCCGAACTAGAATGGGTTTGTACACTCACCTACATCTACACGATACTTAATTACGATTTCTTTATTAACAAACCTGAGTGGTAAACGTAACGCAAATTTAAAAAAAAATCATGTAAGTACAGAACTAGTTTACCAATTTCGATTAAAAACGGTTCAAAAATGCAACTGTAGCCGAGAACAGACATGCAGTACGACAAAAGCATCTTTGGTTAATCAACAATGAGATGATTGACAATGATAAGCTTTTAGTTCTAGTATGATTTTAGATTTCACTTTGTCTTACCATCTTTCAAACAACTGATATAACAATATCAATTTATTATCGTAAATTAATCGTGTCAGTAGGTATGCGCCTAATCATATTTATTTCATAAAAAAACACACACTTAGAACTATATAATTATACGAAAGACTTATTAATGATACATAGTGGTGCTTATTTTAAAAATGAAACTGAACTAGGTATAGGTAATATCGTGTAGGTATCCTATCGGTAACAATTTTGCTGTCCATTGCCGGACGAAGGTCATGCCACTCATCGTCATGACGTCACAAGTGAACCGTTTGAAGATTACGTGGGACGCACATCCAAGTAGAAATCACTCTCTAAATTTAAAGTTATTTGTAACAATTCATACTATAGATATCTTAAATCTCTTTTGAAATAAAAACTGGATTGATTGCTCTGTTTTAGTATTTTACAGTTCATGCTCTAAAACTATCTATGAATGAACACTTTTTTTTAAGAAAAGGTAAACTAATGACAAAGTTTACTTGATGATAAATATAAATGATATTAAAATATTAAATATTCACGTATATTTCACACATCACACTCTAGTCCCAAACTAAGCAAAGCTTGTATGTACCTACCTACTATGTGAACTAGATTGCTGATAAAAATACTTTTTTTAATACATAAGTACATCGAATACATATTAAAATCCTGACATAGGACAAGTATGTGTAATGTTCATCACACAAACATTTGCTCTGGATGGGAATCGAACGCACAAACTTTTTTAATGAGTAAAGTTTATTTACAGAAATCGCAACGGGATAAATACAGTAAACAATGGTTTTGAATCCGTAATATTAAAGTGAAACTCATAATTGTTACTAAGTTGTTTATTGGTTATTTAAAACGATTATGTTCATCTTTACAAACTTGCATAAATTATATAATATTACATATAATATCTCAAAATAAATGAAACACTATTTTGTTCTTTCAAAATCACCCAAAGCGGATCAATTCAATGCCAACCAGCCTTCACTAATTCTAACAATCAAGAGCATAATTTATTTATAAATAAAATTAAAAATGCTTCACATAAAGATATTTCAGATCCGGGTTTTATCATCAAAAACATTCGACATAACTATGTCGTTTAACGAAACGAGAGAACAAAATAATGAAAACCATTCGACATGTAGCTGTCGTTAAAACTCGTGTAGAATATTCTCATAAGAGATATGACGTCACTCCAGGCCAATTACATTTTTTGTGGTTTCCGAGTCAAAGTAATATAAAACTGATTCTTTTTTATTATACTTATAACCCAAAAATACTACTGATTCTGCAAATAATAGTGAACTGTATAACAACGTAATAAAGTCATATATCTATCCAGAAAAATACATCTTAATAAGCATGATGGTGGTTCTCCATGAAAGATCCCTTTGGGTTTCTAACCTTAGGTACTTAGGTAAAACAAAAAGTGAACAATTTATATGATTATTTCTATACATTCACAAAGCGAAGACTGAACAATGTGACTATCGTAAATGTAACGTGTTTAAAGTACACTGCGCGCCAACACTGCATCGTTCACGGTAAAGCTGATGTTGACGCACTATGTATCTCAAATACACCACTCTTTCGATGCTTTACGAGTGTAATTTATTCGTCGTAAGCCTGGTCTTGAACTATTTGGCGTTGTGTGTAGTGTATACATATATCGCAGTCACGTATATTCAACTGAAATATTCCAATGATAGATACCTCCATGTAAATACGCGGGTTACGAACGTCCTCTAATTGGACTTTGCACAATTGGTCCACTGAGTGTGCTTTGAACTTCAAAACTACCCCGATAGTATCCGAACTTTGTAGTCAACTAAGTCACCTAGAGGCACAATAGTCAAGACATGAGCTATAGACGTGACTGACATGCTTCATCAAAGGTCGAACAAAGGCGAAACTAATATAAAGACAAGTTACGACAAACCTTAGTTACAATTCGTAGTATAATTTTAATGGCATGCGTTGAATAGTTCTGTTGACCTGATTTCAGGTATTGCTTTGATCAAATACTCCGAATTTGGTCAAAAACTCAGGTGCTTGTGAATTTTAACATCAACTGCTTTTCTACAGTAATTTTTTTTTCAGAAATGTCAATTAATAATATGGAAATGGTGTGTATCGTGTATGGCCTTTTTTAACGTGATAATTAACATTCTAGCAGCGGCAACGTAGAGAAAAGTAGAAAATCTCATATATTAAATAAGGGCGTGCCTTTGACTACCCCTTTTAGACATCTACATGGTATTTTTAGTACTAGGTATCACTATAAACTTAACAAGCTACACTTTGTTAATAGGTACCTTTTATTTTATGGAATAGGTACACTGATACTCATTTAAAAAGTATAGAAAAGACAAAAATCATAAAATCGACAGGCACATTGCAAATACGATACCGCAACCTACACCCTAGTGGTAGTGGTAGGTCGACAGTGCGTCAACAGAGTGGGCGAGTTTACACAGTGTTCGTTTCCCAAGATTGCATCCCTTCGGCAAACAGAGAGGACCCTGTAATCGGCACAAATATTGGCAAATAGAACGTCTGGGGAATTGATTTTGTCCCTTTCTTCTTCCTCTTTCAAACCCGCATTTTTATCAGCCAAACACAGATGAACAAATAAATAAGATCTCGTGAATTCTCGTGAACTCCTTTCTATAATGCAGGATTTATAATATAAATCCTGCCTCTTTGGGCAAGATGTCATTTGACAAATTAAAATGAAATTTGTCAAATGACAAAGTCGAAATTAAAAAAAAAAAAAAAAATACATTGAGTATATTATATCTCAATGTATTTTTTTTTAATTTTTTGCATTATAGCCTAACGCTTGGCCGCAATCACGGTTGTCGTATTATGGCCCCCGCAAACTGCAGACTTTTTATCGGCCGATAGTTTGGTCGGCATCTTAATCAGTATGAAGATGTATGCAGATGCGCACATTACAGTGATTCAGTCTTCATACTGATTATGAAGCCGACCAAACTATCGGTCGATAAAAAGTCTACAGTCTGCGGGGACTCTGACGGCCGGTTTCTCGAACGATGATCAACGAAAAAATCAAATAATTACTATGTGTCAAACTCGGATCAATCGTGATTTGGATTTCCAGAAACCGGCCGTTGGTTTCTGTTGGTTTTGTCCATACATTTGACATTAATTTGAATTTAGCTAATTATACAGTGACACGATTGGTTCTACTAAAACTTATAAATTATCCGAACTGGATTATAAAATGATCTCGTGATCCCTTATGGGTGTCGAGTCGACCTTGTGAATTTAGGACACGTTTATGTCGCCAAAGATTATCTTAATCCTTTATAACCCTCCTTTTGTTACCATAATCGAGTTATAATTAACTGGGGGAATGTTCGCTTGAGACATTATGATGAAGATGTCTACATAAATCTAGTTACTGTATAAAGAATATCAGAAATTGATTGCATAGTGAGACACAAAGAGACACAAAGAACATAGAGAGAAACTACACAATAAATAAAAATCGAAGCATTCTAGCTTCGATTTTTATTTATTGTGTAGTTTCTCTCTATGTTCTTTGTGTCTTTATAAATATGATAGGTATTTGAAAAAGGTTATTATTAGGTAAGAATAAAACAATTTCTTTTACATATTTTTTAGAATGCATTAAGTTTATAGTAAGTTCACAAAATAATATAATTATTTTCAAATATAATTATTTGACAATAAATATAATATTTTAAATAATTATAACAATATTATGTAATACAGTTTTAACTCAGCAAAAAACTACCTATGAAATTAAGATTTTTTCCTTATTTATGTATTTTAAAAACACTTTAACAAGGGCTTACCATGACGTCTGTTGTTGCTCCACGTACAGCAGTTTCCAACCCAACGAATACCAAAGCATTACTATTCAAGTAGTACTTTACTGTCGTTTTCCAAGTCAAAGAAACTTTTGTATTAGCCTTCTTGATGTTTCGTCGCTTCGTTTCGCTTATCATAACTTGGCTCTTGGCTCTTGACCCACTGACATCCACACTTTAATATAAGTTTCCAAGTTATCGAAGGCCTAAATATACAACTTGTTTATAAAAATAGGCACGTCTAGAAAATTAGATTGTTTTTGTCTGACTCGCTTGCTCAGACAAGTGTTTCAGAGGAGAACGAATAAATGTGATAATCGTAAACGTATCGTAAGAGTGTTTTCATATTATCCGACCCGATATCGGTGTCGGACGCCGATCCGATATCGGGGTAAGTAAAATGTATGAAATATGTACCTACCTCCGATATCCGATATCGGATTAAAAACACTTTAACAAGGGCTTACCATGACGTCTGTTGTTGCTCCACGTACAGCAGTTTCCAACCCAACGAATACCAAAGCATTACTATTCAAGTAGTACTTTACTGTCGTTTTCCAAGTCAAAGAAACTTTTGTATTAGCCTTCTTGATGTTTCGTCGCTTCGTTTCGCTTATCATAACTTGGCTCTTGGCTCTTGACCCACTGACATCCACACTTTAATATAAGTTTCCAAGTTATCGAAGGCCTAAATATACAACTTGTTTATAAAAATAGGCACGTCTAGAAAATTAGATTGTTTTTGTCTGACTCGCTTGCTCAGACAAGTGTTTCAGAGGAGAACGAATAAATGTGATAATCGTAAACGTATCGTAAGAGTGTTTTCATATTATCCGACCCGATATCGGTGTCGGACGCCGATCCGATATCGGGGTAAGTAAAATGTATGAAATATGTACCTACCTCCGATATCCGATATCGGGCCGGACAATATGAAAGACAGGTACATAAAGCAGTGTCTAGTCTGGCTAATCTTTACAACACGATGCTACAACAAAATACAGTTGTAGCATCGACACGATAAGAAGAAGAAGACAGGTACATAGGTATTTCATACATTTTACTTACCCCGATATCGGATCGGCGTCCGACACCGATATCGGATCGGATAATGTGAAAACGCTCTACAGTAGCATATTCAAGTTACACTGCGCGGTGACGCCGCAACGTTCGGCGGTCGAGTTAGCTTCAATGTATAGTCTCTCAGGTCACAGCTATTCGGTTTATATCTGTCCTAGCTTATGCCTGCGACTTCTGTTGACTTTTATTCTGATGTTTAAACAACATTATCATAAAGTCTCATTCAAATCCATTCAGTAGTTTGTGCGTGAAAGAGTAAAAAAAATACATCCACACGTCCATCCATCCATCTATACAAACTTTCGGGTTTATATCATTCATTCATTCATTTAAATATTTGTATATTGCCAAATATAGTTTGAATTCTTTTTGGCACTTTTAGGATTTGCATTGTAACCTAAGCTCATGTATAGCGTTATCATTTTTTAAATAAAAGGAAAATCTATAAGGGACACTACATGATTGAATCTATGATACCCTAAATAAATAAGATCGGGTCTTGAGATATTTTGAGAATATAGGGTAAACTTTACAGAAACTGTACGCTTTCTATGTGTGTGTATTGTGTAAGAATCTTTTGAAATTAGACTAAAAGTTTGTGTTTATTTGTTGAATTGACATGTACACTTGTACACACTCTCATACCTATAGACGTTTGTAAACTTTTTTTTTATTGAATGTAATGATTCATCTTACGCTTCTTAAAGTGCTATTGAAATTTGACGTTGCTAGCGCTAGCCAGGCAAACAAACACGGCACTTGGTTCGGCACGCCGTTCACGAAGCGTTATGTACAACCTTTTGTATGTAATATTATGCATATCTTGTATAAGCTTAGCTATACAAAAGACTTAAAACCTCTAGAACTTTATGATTATTTTACTCATACGTTTTATAGCGTTTGCGGTAATGTTTGTCTAGAACTTAGGTAAGAAACCAGGTTTGTGAAAGCTAGAGTCACAAAACCTAAATCCTTGGAAACCCAACACTATTTACGGTCCTCATCATGTAATGATCACAGTGTAATGAACTAATCAGTATCGCAACTAAAACTCTTCGCGAAAGTAGCGATATCTTTGAAATAATCGGAGTAACTAAAATGCGATAGAACTTCCACTTTATCGACTGACTCTAGAGTTTTAACTAGTTTAAAGCAACAATTTAGGGCGCTGTACCTACCGTAGGTACTATGCATAAACGACATCCTCAGTACACGTTCATTGCGGTTTACGGTTGCTTTATATTCCTTAAAATACGAGTACCATTTGATTGACATACGTCGGAGTTGGTAGTAGCTCTGCCTTCCATGCTGGTCGTGGGTTTGATTCCAACCCAGAGCAAATGTTTGTGTGATGAACATTAATATTTGGTCTGTGTATGGGTGTTTCTATGTACCTACGTATTTACAAAAAAAATATATATATAAGTATTCTGTCAGGAATTTAGTTCCCATAGTACAAGCTTTGCTTAGTTAGGGACTAGAATGTGTGAATCGTCCATATTGAATGAATATTCATAATTATTTACCAGTTTGTTCATTATGTTGCGGAAAAATTCAATTCATTCAGTATTTGACACTTCCACTGAATCTTGAACAGTAGTTCGCTTTAGGGCGATTCCGCTATAGACGATTTCCGACATGGTTTTTTAAATCACGCTATTAGTTATTTTTTTTGTTATTAGTGCAAAGAAGAAAGTCTAAATATAATAATAAATATATTTTTATTTGATTTTATACGATATCTTCTTTTTTGGCGCGTTTGAAAATGTTACCATCCGCAGAATTGGTATTAACTGTAAAATCATAACTAGCAAAACTGGCGCAAAACAGTTGTTTTTAACAGTTTGTGGTTATGTTTTACCGGCTAGACGTGAAGTGACAATATTTATTTATCTTCGTGGGTCAAAAAATTTAAGTAAAAGTTGTTATTTATTAAGAAAAATTGACTGCTTAGAATACAATGTTAACTTGTTGCACCCGCGATGCAAAAGGTATAAAAGTTTACTTTTTTCACAAAAATAAAGAGCTAGGGTTCTGAAACTTTGCAAAAGTAAGAAGAAATCAAAACCACACATAAATTATTTGATTTTAAGAGTGTAATGAGTGTTAGGTTAAAATAAACGATAACTTAAATTGGTTGCACCCGCGATCTCAATGTGAGATCGCGGGTGCAACTTTTTTTCACGTTTCCTTTTTGTGTGATTAATTATACATTTCCTTGTTTTGATATACCTTGACTAATAATATATGCTGAAGACTATTGATGATACATATTAAATATGTGTGTCTATATTATATTCCATATTTTTACCAACATATCGGTTAAAATGACAACAGAGCAACAGATTTAAGAGACTGCTTCGCAGAAATATAGGCAGAAATTAATAAAATATCACCAGAAGCGTGTCCTGAAACTGTTAATGTCCAAGCTACTGTCTTACCGACAATTATTTGCGCTGGGGTGTATGTGCTTGTACAATTGCTCTGCAAAACCGGCTTGTGGGATTGTGTCAGAGTGATACGGACGAAGATGGAGAAGTTAGAGTACAATTTATGACAACTGTTGATAGCAAAACGATTCACAACAATCGTTAATACATTTTGATGATATTATCGCGAAGTTGGAAGCGCCAAAGAAAAATACAGATGGAAATAATATGCAATTAAATTTTCGGCAATTATTGACGTATTTCAAAAGAAATAATTAATATAAGTGACAATAAAAGTATAATTATTAGTTATCATTATGGTTTCATCTCTTATTTTGTTCTTAGATACGTAAAATTGATGTTTATGATCACTTAAATGAGACGAGTTGCACCCGCGATAATTTGGTGTTGCACCCGCGATTACTAAAAACAATAATAATTCATTGTTTATTTTTGCTTTGTTTAGAGTTTTTATTTTATGTTCTTTGTTACTTTCATATATTTCAAAATATGAAGGCATAACATATTAAATGTATAAGAATTAACAGATTTATGTGTTTTTTGTTTGTGATCTGGAAAGGATGGGCCAAATTGGTTGCACCCGCGATGGCACTTTGAACCTTTCTCCTGGCTTTTGACATATCATATTAAAAATTTTGTTAATTAATATAAAGTAAACATATTAAAATGTAGTCTTTCATAGACTAATTTAATTGAAAATGTTATTTATTTAACTAGGGTAAACTAAAACAGGCGTCTAAATGTTGCACCCGCGATAATGGAATGACCCTTTAGCTACTGAAATAATCAAAGTCTGAATTATTTCAATTTTATCGAATTCCAGTCGTTAAGGTAATACGGCCAAGGTTATAGAAAGTACCCACCTTACTTTCTGCTCGTAAGTCTAGTTTTTACTAGCAAAAGTATTTAGTCTACGGTAGTAATGTTATCCATCAAATTGACGTATAAAACTGCCGAATTTTATCAACTTTATTTTTTTATCTGATATAATAGAGTTTTTTTGGGAGTTGTACACATCACAAAAATACCTTTCAATTACATTTTTACAAGGTTTTATTATAAAAATCAACTGTAAGATGGCTTAAAAATAATACAAAATCATGAACAAAAGAACATACTTAAAGCAAATTATGGCATCAAACGAAATCCAGTCCTCATTTTACTCGTTGCAAAAGGCATTAATGGTAGTAGGGTTCTTTGTGATTAGCTCTTTTTTTGCTCTTTTAGGGAAGTACTACCACCGTACTTATTTCTGCCGCAGTGCAGTGTTGCGTAACGATGTCTACGCATCACACATGAGATTTGACACCATTTCTTTTTATTATTACAATTGAAAAATATATAACTATTCACAAAAATAATGACGACAGTAACAGTATAATGACAAAATCAGCAATATGTGTAATCGTAAACTTACCGTAACGTTATGCCGGTTACGCTACAGCGCGTCATGTTGTTTGACGTTACGTTGACGTTCGGCAGTCGTTAGCGTCAACGCGTAGTGTCACTTACGTCACCGTTTCGATACTTTTGCGATAGTTACATTTATTCGTGCTTGGATCTCTGAAACTTCTGAAGTTGCATTTCTGTAAAGTTATGATATCGTGCCAAGATCACGTGATAATTACCGTTGTGTGGCTAATGTGGGCGATTTGCGCCGAGATGTTTGCGACAGCCATTAAGTTCAGTCTCAGCTGCCGTAAACTTAGTTAAGGAGCTCGGTTTATATTTGGAAACTCTTGGTTTTGCTCATAAATGGAACATGTGGCCTAAAGTTATTTCAAATTATAATATTTCATTTGTATTAGACAGGTTGAACACGCACCTTTGCTATAAGTATAACGAAAAAATGATATTTTAACGGACTTAAGAAAAGATTCTCCATTCGACTGTTTCTTTTAAGCAAGGATCAATGATATTGATTCTTTTTTGTATCTATACTTCTATATCTATACTAATATTATAAAGAAGTAAAGTTTGTGTGTTTGTATATTTGTTAAATTGTAATTGGTAATCTCGAGATCTACTGAACCGATTTTTGAAATCGGTTCAGTAGATCTCGAGATTACAATTCTTTCACCAATAGAAAGTCACATTATTGATGAGTGTCATGTTATTTAAAAAAAACTGAAAAATAAAAAGGCTTTTACGTGGTAGTCCGTTTTGCAAAGTGAATCGGAGAAAAAAACGGTCGAATTATGCCCAACGAAGTGGGCACGGGTCAGCTTGTATTGAATAATTGAGCTTCTATGGTTGCATTTAAAAATCAAGAAAATCAGACTTACTAGTAAACATATCAACTGAGGAAATACCCTGTAATCTGTAATGCATTGCACCGCGCTCATTACTCTAACGGCCGGTTTCTCGAACGATGATCAACGAAAAAATCGAATAATTACTATGTGTCAAACTCGGATCAATCGTGATTTGGGTTTCGAGAAACCGGCTGTAAGACTTCTGTAGTTTCAAGACTTTCGCATGTTTTACATTAGTAATTTAGTATAAAAGCCGTTATAATAATTAAACAAGTCTGATGACGATATAACTTTCCAATTTATTCTACGAGTTAACAATTAAAGTGCTATAAATAAAACCTATTAACTTCCCAACAATAAACCCATTAAATTCTTATTCGTCCGAAAATTCATAACCAACACGATAACGTGCAAACAAAATGACGTCATTAAAATAAACCGCGCACTGATGGAATACAGATCGAGTTAGCCGCTTTACTGGGCTCATGTAATTATTGTCCGGGCTCCAATCAACTCTGCCATCTCGCACAAGTCGTTGACACTTATGGGGGTAAATAACAGCTAGTTTATAACTTTGCGGTATTTCACGCCATAAATAAATAATGCTGGACAGTCAAACATCATCTAGCCCCAAGCTAAGCAGAGCTTGTGTTAGGGGTACTAGAAGACTGACATACTTAATACAATACATTACATATGTAGATAGGTATTTTTATTATACATATAAAATACCTAGAACACCCGGAATATATGCAGATCGTACAAACATTTATCCCAAGGCGGGAATCGAACCCGCAATCTCCGCGTCGCAGGCAGACCTTCGCCCGCCGCGCCACATCGGTCGTCATAAAGCCTCAAACTAAGGCATAGATCTACTTCCGTATCCTACAAAGCCTAGGATGTTTACTTGCAAACAGGAACGCAGTAGTGCGGGCATCAATGCTTAGCGGCAGAAATAGATACGGAAGATCTTTCCTCAACAATTTTTATCACAAAAAGCTCCACTAAATACATACTTTTGTTTGAATACTATAGCTCGAAACTCTAATATTTGATATTTTTTAATAGCAAAAGCGCCAAAATCCATCCAAAAGGTTAATTTTCGAGGTAATTGAAAAAATTGAAACCGATAAGGAAATTGAAACCGTATGGAAATTGCCTCATGTATTTAATGACAACGAGTTAAAACCGGATATTTTGAGTGAAATGTTAGTTTGAGAGGTGTTAATTACATAAGTACATTTAGCATACACCTCATAATTTGTCCTGTTTGTTAATAAGAGCTGTCGCGACACTTACTAATAGGTACATTCACTATCTTGCGTATATTGCACATTCTTGGTGTAGAATGTCTATCAAGTGTTGACGTTTCCTATTATTGTTTAGTGTCGGTTTAGCAGTAGCTTTATACTTGCGAAACTATTTCAACGCGTGCCTTACAATATGAGTTCCAAAGATACTACTTAGTTTACAAATTTTATCAGGAAAACTGCGACAAGGCAAAGAATGAAAATTTATGAATTAAAATGTTTTATTTTAGTACGAAAAAACTAGAGATTAGGCGGTATATTGGTAGCTTTATCGCTGGTCAAAATTAAAAATAATTTGTAACAGAGAAAATGTATGTTGTTTACCTACAAACCATACATATTAATAATAAGATATATGCACACCAATTAACTGCACATAAAAACGTATTACTAAGATCACTATTATTATTGATATATTATATAGATTAAAATATTTTTCTATGCTCTTATGTAATAAAAAAGCAAATTGCTCAATTTGTACTGCAATTCTTGCAATTATATGCGCGTAATGGCGTTTGCATAATTTGTTTAGGTATTACAAATACTACACAAAAAAAAAAGGTAGCACTCCGGGAGTGCCGGCAGAAGTGAAAACTTCAATATTAACGTTGTGTTTAATTATAAGTATAAAAGTACTATCATTTATGAGGTAGAATACAATGTTTATGTTTTTATTTTTTATTATTTTTCGCCCTGTGCCGCCTAAACAGAGCAGCACACTCAGGCACGGTAGAAAGAGTGGGAGATACTAGTTCCTCTCCCTTCCCCTCGATCTTACGCTTTTTCGATCAACGTCACGTGACCCTGACGCGAGTTTGAAAGTTTTTACCCACCCAGCGCCGCTAAAGAAGTTTTCACTTCAAAAACTAAATCGTTTGTTGAGCCATTATGTCGTTTATACGTATGGTAATCAGTACTTCAAGTCTGCACTAACTGTAATAACTATAATATTATAAGATAGACTGTTTCGGTCTATCTATAGATAGGGGTTAAAACGTCACATTATTATTAAACATGCGTTTGTGAGTCTCGGCTGATGATTACTGCTTTACCTACCTAAGAGTTACTATTTCTATTCAAGCCAGACCTATTAGTTTAGTTAAGTGCTAATGTGGAATCTATCCAGCTTATTAAGTTGTGGTTTGCAAGCATTTTCTATCGTCCGGGGATCGTCTGGATTCAATTCCGTGGGTCAGCAGATAAGGGACGGATCTATCCTATCCTCTCAAATGAGTTACTATAGAAACTGAACTTGATTTTTTTGTGAGGCTAGGATAGGCCGGCTGAACGGTCCTCATCTGCTTATATTTGTTAAAATATGTTAATTTAGTTACAGGAATTTTTGAGAGATAAATTAGTTTTAATTTTTATATTTCTCGTTAACACAATACTGGGCCATTCGAAATTTGCTAGCAGCTTGTTTTTATCGTCTATTATCTGTCATGTAGATATATTAAATCTACTGTCTTATTGCCGAAACGAAAGTCTGATATCTACTACATTTCGCGAAGACCTTTACCGCATATTTTCCAGCTTTTAATAACAGTTTCACACATTTCAAAGGCGTCAATATATTTTATAATGCTCAGTAAAGTTTTCTGATTACTTTGACTAGATTGTAGATAATTCATGCATACTATGCGTCGTTCAAAGAGTCCTAAGCCCCCGCTCAATGCCTCGCCCTCATTACTATGCCGTATGAAGTGCCCTTCACTACCAAGGTCTAAAACCATGAACTAGGCAATGCATAGCGCATAAATTATACGTAAACTGCATATCACACTTGTATTTCGTGCAATTTGTTCATATCCAACGCAGAGGTTATATTAAAATGAACGTCACAGCTCAGTCGGTAGTAGGTCGGCTTTCCATGCTGTGAGTCGTGAGTTCGATGCAGCGAGAAAAAATTAGAGTGTGATGATTAAATTGATTTAGATGTGATTGATTCTGTGTCGAGGCGTTACTAACACCTATGTATTTACAAAAAAAATGTTAAATGTCCCGACACTATAATCAGTGTCGTGTAGGGGTCGGTGATAATATAAAAAAAACGTCAATTCATCAGTCAACATCTGTCAAAAACACATCGTGCCTCTAGTTTATTACTACCCTCTACAAATCAAATTGCTTCGCGTATTGGTGCAATAAAACTGAAATTCAATAAAGTGGTGTTGTTATTTCTCTAGTACCTACCAGTTTTTAGTGGCATCAAACCGTATCATAAAAAGTCACGTAATCGGTATCAGCTGTTTTATGTTTGTCCGTGAAAGCTTACGCGGTACGAAAATAAATCAAATCTGTATAGCAAAATAATCAACACACTTTCATGTTGTAAATCTGACTATCACTAGGTACATATCTCGAGTAGGTATTTTAAAACCCAAAAGCATGAATATCTATCGCAAAATGTCATGACCGTTTTTGTTTTTTTGTCGTAAATTAAGTACTTACTTAATGTTTTTTTTAAATGTATTTTTTGTTTGCAGATGCATACAAAATGATCGAGTGATGCGAAGTCATGTTGCCTCGCGAGGTGACATAGCGCTTTCCCAATGGAATGACCCCGGTCATGTCGAACTACAGCTACCTCGACTCAGTCCTCCAAGACTTGCGCTGCAGGCTCACCCCGGGCCGGGGATGCGGGGCACTGACCCTCGGCTTAGACTGCGCTGAAGAAAACTACTCAGAATTTAACTGCGAGTTAAACTTAGACACTCAAAATGAAACGACGTACTCCTGTTTCGCGTGCTTCAACAGCAGCATGGACTTTATCAGCAACGCTACGTCTTGTGGCGCTGGATTCAAGCTGAACATGATTACATTTATGTTCGAAAGTGCGCTCAAAAGCTTGTGGCTTCGGCTACCGTACAACTGCGAAGATAATCTGCTCTGCTACGGTGATTTGAATCGGACGTTGTACATTGACGATACCGATAACAGTTCTTTAAGTAGTGCAGTGAATACTTTTCAGTGTAACTGGGATTTTCGTAATGTTAGTGTCGCGCCGACCGTGAAGGGGTACGATTGGAGTTTTCTATTTGTGATAGTATTTATAATAGCTGGAGGGGTGGGTAATATATTGGTGTGCCTGGCAGTGTGCCTGGACAAGCGGCTGCAGAACGTGACGAACTATTTCCTGTTGTCGCTGGCGATTGCAGACCTTCTTGTTAGCCTGTTTGTTATGCCGATGGGAGCCATACCGGGCTTTTTGGGTGAGTTATCAAACATTACCATATTTACACAAATAATACTAAAGTTTTCTAAACGTAACAAACACGTCATTGTTCTTGATAAGGCTGGTGGAATGTAGGGCTGACATAACCAACTGAGAATTTAAATTGTATTTTATCTGACGAATAAAATTGTTTTGTGTTGGTAAAATCCGTCCAAACTTTAGTAACATTATGTTACATATCTAGTCTATTATCTTGCTAGTCTACACAAAGGAGTACAAGATAAACCGCACGATCATCTTTTCAAGAAACACTGACGTTATTAATATGTAAAGTATAATTAGTCTTGTATTATGACTAAGAATATTAATGTCTTTTTACTCCAAAGTGGAGTTTTTATATAATAAGTCTATGTTCTAAAGTTAAAGGTTAATTGGTGCTGTCAAACTGGTAATTTTATAAGCTATACTAAAAAGTAGCCAGAAACATCATAAAGTCACTTTTTTGACGTGACAACGTCTTATAATTCGATAGAGCCGGCTGCACGCACGAAAATACATGACTCATGAGGCGTTCTGAGGCGTTCTGAGGCGTTCCATGAAGTGACGTTGTCACGTTCAACAATCGTCAGTAAACCGACTTTACAGACAACCATTTTTTCATATTTATAAAAATGCCTAAAAGCACTAAAAAAAGACTTAAATATATTTATTTTCATATAAAAATACCGCTCAAGTAACTTGTCGGGTTTGAAGCGGCAACACCTAATTTGCAGTCATTTCAGATATTCGTCTTCACGAACGCGTCCAAAATATATATTCACACGCACACTGTGTACGGACGAGTTAATATTGTGACTGACTGACACACTGCTGACAAAGTTACTAAGCATTTTACAAATATAACAAGCTTAGAATAAATACTTTAGACCAGTTACATTAAGACAACTGATCATTGTGAATTAAGAATTCCTTTTAAGTAAACTAGTTTTTTTGTTTATGCCTTTTTTGTAAAATAAACATTTACTTCAATTTAATAAATAATATTTTCATTAAAGCCTTTTTCATTCTAATTCCAAATGAAACAGAGCTGTACTATGGGTACAAAATTACTGATAGAATACATCTATACTAGTAATATTATAATGAGGTAAAGTTTGTATATTTGTTCAATTGTAAGGGGTAATCTCGGGATCTACTGAACCGATTTTAAAAATTCTTTCACCAATAGAAAGCCACATTAAAGCTGAGTGTCATAGGCTATACAAAATTATGCCCAACGAAGTGGGCACGGGTCAGCTAGTAGAATATACAGTAAGAGGCGTAGAATATATCACACAAGTTCTGGTTGAGGATTGAACCCACAACCACATTAAAATCAAGGCCAACTGTTGTATGAGTTAACTAATTACTATGATGACATCTTGATGAGATTTTTGCATATTTTTGCTTAATATCATGTAATACTTAGTAAATCAATGACACTCTACGTCATATATTATATCATTCGAATACTTTTTAATATAGAAAGTTTTATCGTTAACAAAATTACAAAAAATATCTTGGACGACATTTTTGTGTATGTTTTAGTTGGTAAAACAATAACTCTGTCGGTTATATATTATCATTTACTTTTATCGGACAGTGTCATAACGAAGGCTTTTTAAATAAAAAAATAATGTCCATTACTATCCCGTCCAATCTTCATTGCATTATTACAATAATAATAATGTGTTAATCATATCAAGTGGGTCAGATCGAATTATTCCTTCATTTAGATAAAACGAATTCCAGTATTTGCTATCTTTATGGTCCGTGTGTTCGTTTGAGTAGAATATTGTGTTCACTGTATTTAATTTTTTACCATTTTTGGTCTGAAAAAGCTATTATCATAATACATGAAGTACTAAATACGTCGAAAGCGAGGTAGCATTTCACCAGTACTTAAAGAACTAAATACTCGTTCCTGTATAGTTTTAACTATATTTGTGCTCCTTGTACTAACACGTAGGTTTACAAATAAAACGCGTCTCTGCCCTTCAGCACAAAGCGCTTTGTAAAAATCAGAATCAGAAAATAGTACCTTAAGGTACTTCTCGCTCTAGCGGGAAATTATTTTTTTTCAAAAATGTTTAAAAAAACAGTTTTATAATTAAGTAAGTTAATATAAAGAACCAATCTCAAAAACTGATACAGGGTTACACAGAAAATTATTGTTTATGTTCGCAAAATAGCTTAAACTAGTAAAAGATATAACAGTTCAGCCGCAATAAAAAAATCCCAAAAATTGAAATTTCCGCTAGAGCGAGAAGTATCACCTTCTATTTTTATAAATTAAACTTGTTTTTTTGACACACAATAGTTCCTTAAAAATACATTCTATTTTAAAAATTAAACTTTTGTTGTTGTAGGTTACTGGCCGTTGGGAGTGGTATGGTGCAACGTGTACGTGACGTGCGATGTACTCGCATGCTCGGCCAGCATCATGCATATGTGTTTCATCAGCATTGGCAGGTATGTCTTATTTTTACCCACATTACTATACTTTAAAATTGTACTAATTAAAATCTGATTGAGTATCGGATTGGCTATAATGTGGTAGTAAAAAAGGTATCATTTACAAAGATAAGCAGTGTTGCTATACCATCAGGCCAACCACAATACTTTACTTTAAAATTGTACTAATTAAAATCAGATTGAGTATCGGATTGGCCATTATATATTTACAAAGATAAGCAGTGTTGCTATACCATAAATAGGATTGTCCCTTTGTCAGAAAAAAACCATACAAAAATGTGCTACTAGATCTCAGTAAAGGCTATGGACACCGTAGATGTGCTTCTAGATTGTTCCATAACTTATTCCTTAAAAGTTTTTTTTGCTATCAATGCTTTATTTTAACCATTGATCGCAATAAAACTTTTTACAAACTTAAAAAGCTGTGAACTTCAGTGATTTTAATCTTATCAACACTCAAAAATCAAAGCTTTCGAGGTAGAGGTCAAAAACCTTGAATATAAATATTTAAAGGAAAAACCGTTCAATTTAACCAGCACGTGAAAGGGTCGGAATTTCGCGAAATTCGTGTATTTTATTCATATCTTTTCAATATCCCGCTTTATCGCTTTTCATCATGTTTTATTCTTCAAAGGATGGCGTTTTTTCCTGACTTTGATTATTTATCTAAAGCCTTTATCCAAACCACAGTGGGAGTGCCGCCATATTGGAATTTAACACGGTATATTGTCGTGTATGAAAAATATGATTTTGATAATTAAATAGAACATTTTAGAGCAGCTTTTTCTTTGTAGTATCTAATAAAAATAAAAACCGATGAAAACTTATTATTTACTTACTTAAAAATATCAAAAATAAAAAAAACACAACTAAACCAATCCAAGCCATCGACGACTGATATTTACTGCATTGTTTTTTTTTATAATAACTCGAGAACTACTAGCCAGATATTAATAAAAAAAAGACGTGTGGCACTCGGGGACTGCCGCGGTAAAGCTATTGCATAGCATTTTTTGATGGATTACGCATGCGCAGTGTTAGGTTATTTTCGTTTGGTATTTTCGTTACGGAATTTCCGGATTCGGTCTCCACGCTCAAGGTCTATGCAGCTTAAAAAGCCTTAACCAAACCAAACCATCGACATATTTAATGCATTGTTTTTTTTTATACAGGGTTACATGGAAAGTCGTGCTAGATCCGTTAAGGGCGTGGAGTACCCATCATTTCTGACTTATTCTACTATGAAATACCCTACCCCAAACTTAACCAATTTCGAGATATTCGACTTTTTAATTTTTATTGAAAATTGCTGATTTTTAGGCTACTAAATTTATTTTTGTTTTTTCTGTGCATCTTATTATTATTATTTTTGCATTTTTACATGGTTAATAAGATGTTTTAGGACGTCAATCATTAAAATAGTGCATAAGTTAATTGAATAGATCGTAGTAGACAAGTGAAACTTATGAAATAAAAAAATATTTTATAAGGTTTATTTTTCTCTAAGGGATATCTAAAAAAAATATTATGGCACTTGTTCGGCGGATGTTATAATAAATATCTACGTTTCAACAGCTATCTAACGACGTATAATAATCTAGGGTTTGTATTACATTTCGTGGAAAAAAAGTAGTTGGGACGCTCCAGGTTGCAGTTCTAATGGTCCCGCGCGAGCAAGACAAGTGAAGATTTAGGTAGGTGCGAATGATAGAAAAAATGTGTAGAGACCGGCTAGGGCTGGGAATACAACAGGGGAAATTGTTTGTTGTCAGTCTGCTTTTGTGCTTCGTACATAGTGAATGTGATATCGTTTTGCTCTTTTTCTCAACTTGGCTGTGATTCTGAACTATTTCTTCTGATTTTTGAAGAATATGCTGATATGCTTATTTGTTTTGCTTTGCTTTATTCGCAGACACACAATCGCAGTATTCGTAACAAATAAGCATATCAGCATATTCTTCAGATGTGTAAGACGTAATTTTCAACATTTCCGTATCACAGGTACAAATCAGAGCACATTAGTCAAAAATCAGAAGAAATAGTTCAGAATCACAGCCAAAACGATATCACATTCACTATGTACGAAGCACAAAAGCAGACTGACAACAAACAATTTCCCCTGTTGTATTCCCAGCCCTAGCCGGTCTCTACACATTTTTTCTATCATTCGCACCTACCTAAATCTTCACTTGTCTTGCTCGCGCGGGACCATTAGAACTGCAACCTGGAGCGTCCCAACTACTTTTTTTCTACGAAATGTAATACAAACCCCAGATTATTATACGTCGTTAGATAGCTGTTGAAACGTAGATATTTATTATAACATCCGCCGAACAAGTGCCATAATATTTTTTTTAGATATCCCTTAGAGAAAAATAAACCTTATAAATTTTTTTTTTATTTCATAAGTTTCACTTGTCTACTACGATCTATTCAAATAACTTATGCACTATTTTAATGATAGGCGTCCTAAAGCATCTTATTAACCATGTAAAAATGCAATAATAATAATAATAAGATGCACAGAAAAAACAAAAATAAATTTAGAAGCCTAAAATTCAGCAATTTTCAATAAAAATTAAAAAGTCGTATATCTCGAAATGGGTTAAGTTTAGGGTGGGGTGTTTCATAGTAAAATAAGTCAGAAATGATGAGTACTCCACGCCCTTAACGGATCTAGCACGACTTTCCATGTAACCCTGTATAACTCAAGAACTACTAGCCAGATATTAATAAAAAAAACAATAAATTTTAATAAATGCGACCACACAAGAACCATAAAATAAAAGATTAATCAAAATCAGTTTATTTGTTAGAAAAATGTGAGGTCACAAAATAACAGTCAAAGTGAGAACCTTTTTAAAATTAGTTGATAAAAAAGGTAATTTCCTTTGTTTTTGCAAGTGCTCATTGTTTTGACGAACGGTTTGATGTCTGCTCCTTTGTTATTGGGGCTAATAATGATTGAAAGGCATTCTTCTGTAAAGCCAACACGGTTTCTAAATTACGCCGGATTCATTAAAATAATGGTTTGGGATATATCAACATTTTTACATGCATTTTACATAAACTCAATTTATATACTTAGGTGATACCCCTCGCTCTAGCGGGAAATTTCTTAGTTAAATTACTGTACAAAACAGTGTAATAATTAAGTTAATGTAAAGATCCAATCTCAAAAATTGATACAGGGTTACACAGAAAAACATTGTTTATAAATAAATAAATATGTTTGTGTTCGCAAAATAGCTTAAACTAGTAAAAGATATAACAGTTCAGCCGCAATAAAAAAAAAACCATAAAAAAATTTAATTTCACGCAATACCTTAATATGAAATATCACTTCGATATCAACCTGTTGTCTATAATTGGATAGGTATAATTTCGTCAATATTTCGAAAAAACTATAATAAAAGATTTTCCATCAATCAACCTGTCACGGTCTTGTCATATCGGACATCTCTTGGTTCGTGGTTTTGACAAATTATGCTTACTTAAAATACATCTTTAAATACATATAGCGGATTACAAATATATTTTCAGATATTTCTTATCTACTTGATGCGTTACTTTTTTTTGTTTATATACTAGCTCAACTTTCCGTGCATTGCAGGTTTCCGTGGTTGTAGGTTTGATCCCCACCAAATACATATATTATATTTATGTGATTTTATTTATACATTGAGTTTGGTTCTGTATCTAGGTATTAATGTGTACTTATGTATTTTGTAATAAAATAGTAGATACAGTTTAGTTTAGTTTGAAACTACAAAGAGAAATTGTGGGAAAAGTTGATGAATTTTTTTTTTTAATCAATCCAGTAAAGTATTAATTTGTTACTTTTAGTCAGCTACTATCAGTAACTATACTAAGAAAGAAAGTATAGAAAGAAAATAGAAATCCCAGAACAATATTTTATCGCCCCGTGGCGATTTACTGCGCTATTGAATCACACCAAATTCCTATAACCCAATTTACAAAAACATTTCCGAGCTATTTTCACTCCATTGCCTTTACGGAAGGGTTTTTATTGTGACTTACCTCCTATAGGATTCGTAGCACGCGTAGAGGGTCTACGGAATCGTAGAGGGTCTACGGAATTGTAGAGCTTTTGACAACTGGACAAACGGGTTCTTCGTATAGTATAATAGGTCTGTAATAATAATAAAATGTACGTAATCCATGCTTCATTATTTTTTATAACGCTATCTCAAATAAAAGGAATTTTGTCTTTGACTAAGAAAACTAGCCTCTAAATTATAGAGCAATATATTTCGTTTTTTTTTCAATTACCATTGACTATTCTACGCCATCTAGTATAAAACTAAGCAAAAGTCATTAAATTGGACCAAAATTAATATACATGTTCGCAAATACTTTGGTTTAATGCATTCATATTTCAGCAAACCACACATTTTTTTTAAGCATCGAACCCACTACCCGCAACATTAAATATAAAATCAAGCTAAGTTCTAGGAACACAAATTTTCGAAATACTCTTGTTTACAGTAACTTTGCATATAAACGTTTTTATTATTGTTAGTTTGGTAAAGTTTTACTGCAGAGGAATAACAAAACTGCATGCAAATTAATTAATTAAATTAATATTTTAATTTTCATGTTTTGTTTTGTAGTGTTTTGCAAAACGAGCGAATGATTTATAAACATTTTTTAATTGCATAACTGCAGTCAAAGTCAAACATTTATTTACTCACTAAAATCACAAGGATTATTTAGAATCGTCTTACATAATAGGTGATTCTTGGTGCCAGTAGTTCTAAATAACCTAAATATAGTTACTACTGGTCTATCTTATAAAAAGTTAGCGCAGACTTGATATCTTGATTACATATACGTAATGATGACATAATGTCAACGCTAACTTTTTATATGATATGAGGTAAAAATATACGTCCAGAAAGTTGAAAGTTCTTTCGTTGTCAATATCGTACGCACAGGAACTTAAAAAAAAGTCATATTGGTTTTGATATAAAAAGTTGAACAGCTGTTTCGTGGGAACGTGATGATACTTACACAAGTTTTAGCTCTACCTCTTTAAGTATTATGTAAAAAGTATTTTTTGTATTGCTAAGTGAAAGTTTAATTCGAAACTATAATAAAAATGTAAAAATAAAAATCTTTATTGTACGCCTTATAACTAAATGAATTTGAAGATTTAAGAAAAAAAAATAAAACAAAATGTGCAAAAGGCGGTCTTATCGCTAAGTGAGTGACTTCTGCCAGACAACCTTTGGATGGAGAAGAATCTAAGGTATGGAGGATCGGCGGAGGGACAATAAAGAAAATATTATCATAAATGAAAAAAAAAGTATTAAACACTATCTACTGAATATACTTATTAAAAATTACATAAAAGCACTAAATAAAGTACTACGTTAAGTATAATTTACTCAAAATTATGACATCATTACATGAGAGACAATTTTTCTACAAACTGTCCACTACCACAAATACAAATAAATAATACAATATTGTTTTCTGTAGGCATTTCACACAAGACCTGAATAAACCTATAAACTATTTATAATTTACTTCAGAAATACGTAGCAGAGGTATTCCCAACGCGCCCTACTACAAGTAATTATACTAAAACAATACTCTCTGAAATATCAACTGCCAAAAAGCGACGCGACTCAAAGCCTCTGATTATTCAGACCATTGCTCACGTGACGAGTGCGCGTCAAATTACTGCAGACCTTGACAGTTCCACGTGAAAGCCCTGCCTTATGTAGAAGAAAATTGCCAGAGAATTAGCGTGGCGAAGGGTTAATTTTTTTAACTGTATTTTTACCTGCACTAAAAGTAGGTAAAAGTAAGTTTCTTGCCCGTTCTTCTAGGCTCTGGTCGCGTGGAACTGGCACCTAGAATCACCTAGTATCTAAGACGATTCTAAACGATCCTTGTCATATTGAATGCAGATATTTCATTGGATGATTGAGTAAAGTAACATTTCTTTACTTAATAATAATATTTATTTTATCTTTATTAAATAAAATAAAATAAATAAATAAATAATGCTGGACAATCCACACAACATCATCTAGCCCCAAGCTAAGCAGAGCTTGTGTTATGGGTACTAGAAGACTGACATACCTAATACAATATAATACATAGATAGATATTTTTTATTATACATATAACACCCAGAACACCCGGAATAAATATTTGCAGAACATACAAACATTTATCCCGAGGCGGGAATCGAACCCGCAACCTTCCGCGTCGCAGGCGGACCATCGCCCACCGCGCCACATCGGTCGTCAAATTGTAACATAGAACTCTAACTTATGATGTCTAAATTATAATTATTTTGTAAATTTAAGTAAATGAACACGAAAAGCATTATTTAATATTAAATTCATCGTCATTGGTTTGGAAAACAAGGTTAGGTTAAACCAATGAACTTTCATCACACTGGTTAAACAAACATATTGGTAACATGTAATATCTTTGTTTAAGATTTGTATCATTATTAACAGAAACTTAGTTGGCTCTGTTTTTGTGGGTTGTGGGTTCGAGTCCCATTAATCATTACTATCTACTCTGGGTTTCGTGGGGTATACGTATCTGTGCTCAAGTTTTTGGGTTAAAAACCTAAACAATGTAGGTAAAAAACAACTAAATGTTCATGTTCATCACACAAATATTTGCTCTTGGTGGGAATCGAACCCACGACCCAAATGGAAGGTAGAACTACTACAACTGAGCCTGTCAAAGTTGTGTACAGATCCAAGTATTTTTTTTTCTTTGGTTGTTCAGTCACCATCTTGACACGTTACCATTACTTATATTAATAAAAATGGCTGCATTTATCAGCCGTCAAGTACATATTCAAATAAAAACCAATAAAAAGCGGGATGTATTTTGCAGGTATTCTACACAAAGACAATTTATTTATTCATTTCATAAAGTTGTTCGAAGCAGTCATACAGATATTGTTCATAACGCAAATAAAACAATGTCATTTTACCCTTTGTTCGTTTCATAAGAAAAAAGATGATGAGACAAGTTTGCAAAACTTCATATTGTCAAGTACATATAGAATTCGGTATACTGGAAAGAATCGCGATGGAATCTCATAAATAACAACTCAGTTGGAAGTAGCTCTGCCTTCCATGCTGTGGGGCGTGGGTTCGATTCCCACCCAGGCAAATGTTTGTGTGATGAACATAAATATTTTTTCTGTGTCTGGGTGTTACTATGTATTCTATGTATGTGTTTACAAAAATAAACGTAATTAAGTATTATATCAGTTATTACCCATATTACAAGCTTAGCTTAGTTTGGGACTAGCTTGTGATGTGTTAAATGTCCGTAAATGTTTATTATTATTTATTTACTATTAAAAACAAAATACAGGTTAACTTAGGACTGTAGTACAGTTGTAACTTTGCTAGTAAGGACTTATGTGCATAAGTATTTAATATTTAAAATGTCTCTAGTATTTGCTAATTTAGTTTGAATTAAACAAAAAACCAAATCTCTCTTATCACTGCGAAACGTTGTCACAGGCTCCGACACGACACGATGTAAAATCGTTTAGTGAAAACTACAATATTAGCTCTCTGCGTATGTCGTATCGTATCGTCTTGTATATACTTCTGTTGGTTGAGAAATGAAGCGAACGACAGCCTATAAATTATACTACTGGCCCTTAAATCAATCTTCATACCCTTAAACGTAGAGGCGATAAATTTCAAATCGTATTTTTCACATATCAAGTAAAATTGTTACATCAATGTTACTGCATACAATGTTATTTCTTACTGACATTTTTATTTTATTGTTAGTAGTTAATGTTTATAATTTTGAATTGTTGAATAATAAATAATAATTTCAATTACGTATGACATAAAAACTTTGCACGCCTTGACGAGGCAGAATGTACGGAGAATTAATTAATTTATTACTAAGAACTATTTCACCTACATTGTATATGCAAATAAATAAATGATTATGATTACAGTTTTTACTATTAATTGTGTAAAAAATATGAACTAATCTATTTATCAAAAATGCAAATAAGAAGCTAGTTTTTATTTTCAACATAAATTAGCGTAACTTTTATAGAAATACATAATTTTAAAATCAAATCGTTTTAATTTTAAAATCAAAAAACTAAGCAAAACTTGTATCATGGGATTAAGATTGTTGATAAATACTTTTTTTTTATAGAATACATAGGCAACATACAAAAACATAACATACACAAGATACAAAATAAAATATGCTTGTTTTTCGGGGTTCAAACCCACAGCATGGAATGCTAACCAATCTAGTTATGTAACCGGCTAGTACATTGCCAATAACATCGCATCATGCCTAGACGCAAGCTTGCAGTCTTGCACCTGCGGTCGGTTGCTTATCTCTACCACCCACGCGTCTGTGCCTTGTGGTCCTTAGTTAGTAAGTTTGTTTTAATCATTCGTTTAGAGACTAACCTTTGTCTTAGACGTCTCATTTTATTTTAACTGATTTCATTGAATAAAAGTTTTCGTGAAACAAAGTTTATAGTTTAGTTTTTAAAAACATCTACCACGTTCCCGAAACCTTCACTATCTATGTAATCTGTCAAATTTAAAACTAGGAATGAAATGTTGAAAATACGAAATTCAACAACGAAAGTTTTCATTAGTAGGTTAACAATTTTTGTTTCGTAACACCCGGATTCGCGAAATATTTCCGTTTTCAACTATAATTGGTCGGTGCAGCGCCAAGTTCAAATAATGTTTATTTTGCTAGACATTGTCTAATTGCTCGTGAAAGTAACCTAACATATTGCTTTCAACCTTGACAAATTAGCATTTCACTCATTTTTTTAGGTTATTACTTCCATATTACCTAAGTAAACTATGGCCAAATTGTAGATAGCAACGAAGGACTTACATTTTCATTTATTTTTATTAACCTTTACTTTTCCACTGCTGGGCAAAGCCCCCCCCCCCTTTTCCTCCATTGCATTTTCAATTAGATAACTTTAATTACTACTTATACTTCTATAGCATATTTTTGTAATTCACATGTTTTTATTTTGATTTATAAATATGCTAATTATGTATCTTTATGTTAATTACATATTTGTTTCATTTGCTACTTTGATGCCACTACTTAGTAAGTGAGCGCTAAGCATTAGACTAATATAAAGATAATAAGATATTATGAATATAACAAAAACTTTAATTTAGTTACGAAATGTTCGTGTTATATTATACTAATCCATATTATACAAAGCCGAGCTCGAAGTCATCAATCCTCGAAGCTAGGAAATGAGGTGTTTCTCGTAGATTTATAGTGAGCGCACGTTGCAGCCGCCATGTGGGAATTACATCGAATATTCTAGAAATACTTGCAATTCCATACGTTTAGAATAGTACTTGTAATGTATGGTCCAATTATTGGCACTCTACTGTGTTCTGTTTTGTTTCATGCTTTGTGGGTTCAGTACCTCTACCATGAGTTGTCACAGTAAAATCGCCTGACTTTACTACAGTAGTTACGTCAATATTATGACGAATATTAGTACCCAACTATCCGCTAGAGGCGCTGTACAAGGACGCTAGCGAGTATATTATATATAGTATAGTAAAAACTCATGGTAAAGCTACTGTTGTGTTTGGGTTAGGTTGTCTTCACAAGCTGTGACGGAAGATCAGTGTTATATACTATTAAGTCCCACGGGGGCCCAGTTTGCAACAGGTCTGTTAATAGTTCTGTAATTTAGCAAATAATTTTCATTATTTTGTTTAAAAAACTAGAGTAAAACATTTCCCGTGAGAATCAGGTTTTGATTAAAAACTAGCTGTGTTGAAAGTTTTTGAGGTAATTTTCTACGGCCAACACCTGTCGGGCCATTTGACCTGATCAACGATTGAGTGCTTTATAAAATAAATCAGACTGACTAGGCTATTCTACGGTGTATGAAAAAAATAATAATATGAAAATGCCCGCACGCTTTTGCATGTAATTAACCTCTTTAGTTGATATAGGAGCAGTTCAAAAAAAAACAAAAGAAAATTAAAAAATATCTATGTAGAATTATAGAGATTAAAAAATAAAAACGTTATTTCTAAAGCTCATGATCATGAACAGGTGCTATGCTTAAGCAGGTTCCAAACGACCGAAGAGTTTGAAGCTTAGCGCAATTTGTAACAACCACTCTTGACAGAGTTTTTCTATCCTACCCTCAATCTTGGAGGACGCTATCATTAATCTTTTGCGCGATCTGTGAACCTAGGTCATGGTTAGTTTTTACTAACCCTTAAATAAGTTATTGGTATATTCTGTAGATGATACTGATATGACGACCGATGTGGCGCTGCGGGCGAAGGTCCGCCTGCGGCGCGGAAGGTTGCGGGTTCGATTCCCGCCTTGGGATGAATGTTTGTACGATCTGCAAATATTTATTCCGTTTGTTCTGGGTATTTTATATGTATAATAAAAAATACCTACCTATGTATTATGTATGTCAGTCTTCTAGTACCCATAACACAAGCTCTGCTTATCTTGGGGCTAGATGATGTTGTGTGGATTGTCCAGCATTATATTATTATTATATGATTGACGAACAGTTATGTACGTTCAATAAATAAAAAAACTGGGGTTACTACATCTTTGAACCTGTTAATTTTTTAGTTTACTAATCAAATTATTATTTTCAGGTTTTTAGGTATAAGGAACCCGTTGAAAAGCCGGCATCACTCCACTAAGCGCGTGGTGGCTATCAAGATAGCATTGGTGTGGCTGCTCAGCATGTTTGTGTCAAGTTCCATCACTGTTTTAGGTAAGTATTATAAATTATATGTATAGGCGACCAAGAAATTGCTTTACCACTCTAAGGCCGAATATCATTTGCACGTACAAAACATCATGGGCTATTTTCGCTTAACAGATTAATAACTGCTATGCCAGAATCTGTCAATCTGTAGTCCTTAGCGAATAATTATGTTACTGGGAGATGTCATCAAAAGTGGTAAACCAATTTCTTGGTCGCCTTTTTGTATCTAGTTTTAGTTATTTTTATGAAATTGCTACCTAATAAATGTCTAGAAAGGCCTGTAAAAATATCTTTGAAAAAAAAAATGAATTTATGTCTTCTTCTTTTTCATATGGCTTCGGCCCGTCAATACGACAAGCAATTCAGCCAATGTCAAGAATTGAAAATAATTCTCATTCTTCTTTTTAT
Source organism: Ecliptopera silaceata (assembly GCA_932527185.1). NCBI lineage: Eukaryota > Metazoa > Arthropoda > Insecta > Lepidoptera > Geometridae > Ecliptopera > Ecliptopera silaceata. The sequence continues at coordinate 2,931,151 of OW052193.1, read as the reverse complement.
GTTAACTAGGAAAGTGCCTGTCTATCTGTCAATTGTTTTAAATAAAGAAGTGCTTTTTGAATGGGCTTAGGCACACAACAGTACTTTTTTGCTGTCATCTGGAAGTGATTCTGTCTTTGTTTCAACGCTGTTACAGTTAAAGGTGTTTTACATGCTTTTAAAGCTTATTTACGTCTAATGTACGATGAAGCGCAATGACATAATTATCTCGCATTGTTCTGACTTTTTTTAATTCGTTGTAGGTATGACTTTTCAATTATTGAATCATTTAAATATTTTTCTATAGGTGAATACTATTTAAGGGTTATTTGTGCTACATTCACTCTATTACTCCCTAATTTGTAAAAGCTGTTTGTATTCCATGTAACATAAAAATAAAATAAAAATAAAATTTTATAAGATTTCTTGACGTCCTAAAGTGATTTTTATTTTATTTTATGAATCGTACCCGTAATTTGTATACCAAGTGTGCCTGTTTTGATCCCTATTTTTACTAAAATGTACTGCATGGTTAAATAACTTAAGGGTTAATTATGAACGCCCTATCACTGTTTTAGGCAAGCTGAGATAATATCCGATGAAAATGCTGTCTGAATTTACATAAAGCCCCAAAACCGGTTCGGCGATCATTGTAATTTAAACTTCGAAATCCTTTGAATAGGGTGTTTTTCCCAACTCAAAAATTTGCATAATATCGGAAGTGCCAGCGATGCTGTAAACATGCAAGTGAGGCTGAATGTACATAGAAACCAGAATGTTTAGGCGCCTACATAAGCTATGTAAAATTTTCATTATTTTTTAAAAAGATTACAAAAAAGGGAACTATATTCTTGCCCGTTCTCCTTAAAATACTAGATGCCAGTTTCACGTAATCAAGTGAAACTGGCACCTATTTTTTAAATGATTTGTAAGATTTTATGGAATAAATAATAATTGATAGCATACCTACAATCTAGTAAATTTGATGTATACGACCTGTATAAATGGAAACCAGCTGAGCTCTTAGCATATTTTTTCAAAAGTTCGATTGATTTCTGCATACAGAATGATTCCAACAAACAACCCTGTTTTCCAATAATGACCTACTAACTTCCGCTGATCATAAAAGCCAGTGTTAGGTTGTGGTCTAGTTTTCTGTGTAAATGCGACCCAATCTCTTTGTTGGACCCTATCCAAGTACCTATTGATACGTCGCCATCGAGTCTAATAAACAGCAAATTATAAATGTAATAGCAAATAGAGAAGTGCAGTCTGCATTATATTGTTATATTTGTTTAGGACAACTAACTATATAAGAGAGAAATAGAGAAAGAGAGAGACGCGCACGCCGCACGGCTTATAAATAGAAAAAAGTGTCGATACAACTTTTTATCTAAATTTTTTCCGTCTAGCAGCGATAAAGAACTTTGTTCCAATACTAAACCAATTTTTGACGTGACAACGTCTTATAATTCGATAGAGCCGGCTGCACGCACGAAAAAACATGACCAATGAGGCGTTCTGAGGCGTTCTGAGGCGTTCTGAGGCGTTCTGAGGCGTTCTGAGGCGTTCCATGAAGTGCAAGCGAGAGCGCGGAACGAGCGACAAAGAAGCGCGATCGGCCTTTGCGTTCGTTGTCACGTTCAATTATCGTCAGTAAACCGACTTTACAGACAACCATTTTTTTGACGTGACAACGTCTTATAATTCGATAAAGCCGGCTGCACGCACGAAAAAACATGACTCATGAGGCGTTCTGAGGCGTTCTGAGGCGTTCCATGAAGTGACGTTGTCACGTTCAACTATCGTCAGTAAACCGACTTTACAGACAACCATTTTTTTTAACAGGATTAATCAACCGTCAGAACATAATGCCGACACCAGACCTGTGCGTCATCAACAACCGGTTCTTCTGGATCTTCGGGTCTCTGGTCGCGTTCTACATCCCCATGCTGACGATGGTGGTGTCCTTCGCACTGACAGTTCAACTGCTGAAGCGTCAGGCGAAGTTGGCTGCCACACCTGTACCTGGAGGCACGCAAAGACGGTATGCTTCAACCTTTCTTGTGTGTATCGGGTACTAGTTTTGGTAGAAATAGTCTGTGGAACGTTTTTGAAATGGTGAAATTTGGCAATTGGAATTTTGACAGCTGTCAAACCATGAGGCCAAACCGGGAGGGCCATCTTAATAATTTAATTTATGACTATTACAGTATTTACAAAATGTACATAGGTATATAAAATACATTAGAAACAGTTGAGCTATCTACAGACCGTTGCTAACGATCTATAGATAGCTCAACTGATCCTTTAATTTATTATTTTACTAAGCTATCAGAAAAAATCTCATAATAGGTTTAACCTCGTCTTTGAACATATCTTTGGTTATACCTACTAGTTTGAAGGTTTTTATGTGTACATTAATTAGCTCATTAGATCATTTTGATAATACATAGATATTAAAATAAGTTCTTAGAGTTTATTGTGTTTTTTTCCCAAAGACAAACTCAATACATCTCGATAATTTTCAAATATTTTAATCATACATTTTTTTATACAAACATGCATCCATACAAAAAGCTTACATAAATTCATCCAAAGGTTGTCTGGAAGAGATTGCTTATAGCGATAAGACCGCCCATTGTACCATACCCTAATCTGTAATATTTTGTATTTAGTTTGTAATTTACTTGGTGTACAATAAAGATATATTCTATTCTATTCTATTCTATTCTATTCTAAATTCAGGCAATTGGCAACTTATGAGCAAGTATTACACTAAAATAGTTATTAGTGTTGCTATCTCACATTCTCAGACAAAAATAGTTTTATGGGCTGTAATGTATCAGAGATCGCACGAAATGCGCTATAAAACCTACCTACAAAACGGAAACAAGTAGGTAAGATTAGATATGAAAAATATGCAAAAACGGTAAACGGATAAACTTAACTTGGTTGAATACTCTAACATCGGCAAAACTTTTATATTCTCGTACTTACTTTCTTAAACTAGTAAAATATATAACAGTTCAGCCGTAATAAAAAAAACCCTAAAAAATTTGAATTTCCCGTTAGAGCGAGATGCTAGCAAGAGGTATGTACATTATTAGTGGCAATTTGGAATGGCATCTTCAAGTCCCAAACTAGGCATATCAATTAAGTGGCTCACTAACTTCTATAACTATAGTTATAGAACCAGTACCTACATAGTCTCATGGAGTTAGTTCGAGTTAGCTAAGTGCGAGTGAGACGCGCGCACGAAAGTTTCTATACATTTTCTGCCTTGGCATTTTTACCTGTTGCCATTATCAATATCATTCAACATAAAATTTAACTACCTACTTATCACAGTTCATGAGCCTGATGCTAACAGACAGACAGACGCACGGACAGTGGACGATTGGGTTTTGTTTTATTCTTTGGATACAGAACCCTTCTTCTTCTTATGTGTCAATTATTTCCAAGAACTTTAAACTTGATTCGAGCAGAACTTTGCTACTATTATCCTCCTGTCCTACGACCTACGTCCAGCAGAGAACTGATATAGGTTGATGATGATCCTCCTGTCTGGAGCGTCGATAAGGACCTACCTTCTTAGGGTTCCGTTGTTGATAGGGAGGACCCTATCCACAACGGAATCTTAAGAAGGTAGGTTTAAAATATCGATTTCTGTGCAGGTGAATGAAGGTGAATGATAAATCGATTTTGTTAAAGCTCGGACAGACCACTTCAGATCTTTTTAATAAAAGTCCACTCAATGCGACTGTCCAGTACAGGCGCGTGCAGTGGTGCATATCATTTCATTTTGATCCGCTGTCCCTCTGTCATCTATTTTTGACAGGGTAAAAACTGGGAATCAAATTTCAACCTTTCAAATACGGTAATGAAAATCTGAGAGATGTAACAATCCAAGCATGTGTAAAGTTGGTTTAGACTTAAATAACTTAGCAAAGTTCATTATTTAAGTAAACCATTCAACACTCAGATTGAGATTTAGTTTAAGTACCTACTTTAATATTTTGTAGTATCAACTTTAAAGTACTAAGCAACGAAAAAATGTTAAATTAAAAAATAATTGACTCATATTGGTGCATTCTAATAGAAATTCTAAAATAAATCATAGAAAAATTCCTAAAAGAAATTCTTAAAGAAATCATACGAGAAATACTAAAAGAAATTCTTGAAGAAATCAAAGTAACATAACTGAATAAAAAAGCGCCGCAACTTAATATGCACACTTTGCGTATTAGCAGATTTGCCGCTAAAGTGCGCTCAGCAGCAAATCTTTGAAATAAATTGTCCACTCGACTGTCCTAGCGTCCAGTACAGATGAGTGCAATGGTGCACATCATTTGCCGTCTTGAATATCATACGAATAAGGGCGAGTGCATACCAACGACGTCTCTGCCAAACAGTTTTATATTTCGTCGCCTCTAGCTGAGACTTATAGTCAAATGTCAAGTTTTAGAGCTTTAGACTTTTCTCAGTTTTGGTAGTTTTTAAATGCTCATTGATACGATTTCAGAAATATTATCAAAAATCAAAAGCAAACATCTCAACTCAGCTTATAAATCATCATCATCATCAACCTATACCAGTCCACTGTTGGACGTAGGTCTCTCCCAAGACGCGCCACTGAGCCCGGGCTTATAAATCATTCATAAGTAAAAAAAGATCAATAGCAATAACAAATAAAAGGAGTCTTTTGCCTGTACTTTTTTTAACGGTTAAACCTTAAAGTTTAAGCGCTGAAACAGACCTAGGTGTTAGCTTTATACCACTTATAAATAAATAAAATAAATAAATATTGCTGGACAATCCACACATCATCATCTACCCCAAGCTAAGCAGAGCTTGTGTTATGGGACTAGAAGACTGACATATTTAATACAATACATTACATAGATAGATATTTTTTATTATACATATAAACACCCAGAACAAGATAACTAATCTAGACACAATAATAGATGCTTTGACACCGCATTGACACTTGTTCGAGCTGATGCGACGTGTCGGTATCGTGTAAAGTGGCTATCGGTGACGGAGTGTGCAAACGCCTTTAATCGTATGAACAAATCTGAAGCTTATTGTAATTTTCAATTTTATTTCTGTAGCATATCATTTCGTTTCTAAATTATTTGCAAGCTATCTGTTAGAGTTAAAGATAACTTTTAACGATAATGCCGTCCTACTTGTTGTTTTTACTTTGTGTTTTTTTCCAGAAATTATTTTCTAGTAAAAGTTCTTATCTATATTTATTATATTAGAGGCCTCACTTTTATTTATTATATTGTTCTTATAGAGGTTATTTATATAACCTTTTCAAATAAATGTTCGATTTAATTTACGTTCAGCCTTTCCAATTAACTTCGTAGGTAGAATCGCTGTTATTAGTTTTAATTTAATTAAAGTTGGTATAATGCTTCGGTAAAAACGTGAAGCTCGGTTGGCAATCAATCGCGTGAGCGGGATTTGTGAAACATTTGCACAGAAAAAAGTTTTATATGGCTTCAGACTGGCTGAGGACTGATCCACTCCAGAATAATCAGTGTAAGAAAATTATTATTTTTTATATCTACGGTTATAATTCCACAAAAATGTGACAGCATAGAGCCACGTATTCATTAGTAAACATTGTTGATAAACTGTTTATGACTAGCTTATAGATTGTTTATAAACTAGATGTTTCGTCTTGCTCTCCACTCGTAGTGGGGAGCACGGCAACATGTATCGTAAACAATGTTTCATCACCTATGTTTATGAACTGTTTATAAACTGTTACAGAGATGATGAAACATTGTTTATGAACAGTTTATAATCAGTGTTTATTATCAAAACAAATGGCAAACACTGGATGAGAAGGGCCAAAGACTGGGCTCAGTGGCGCGTCTTGGGAGAGACCTACGTCCAGCAGTGGACTAATATAGGTTGATGATGATGATGATGATGATTATCAAAATGTTTACTAATGAATACGTGGCATAACTCTGTCATTTAAAAATACTCATCTGTCAGAACCAAAAAATAAAACATAACCCCGTTTCACAGTTTTTCAAACGTAATTCCTATTAAATCATACCGGTTGACCCTTCTGAAGCCTGTCATTATGACATTCGATATGGGGCATGTCAGCGTCCGATCACGGTTATGGCGGGCTTTTGTCAAAAAAACGGACTTAATCCAAAATGTCTCACTCAATTACTCCTGGAACATCGATGTAATAGTACATCTCTGTTCCAGGCGTAACGAAATAGACGATGTTTGTAGTTTAAAAAATAAACTATCAAGTTATTGTATTTATAATTACCGGCGGTTGTTAAGTTTAAGCATTTATTAGATAGTTTTTTAATACAGTTGGATAAGTTTAGGTTTATTGACACAGCATATATAACATACTTAAACATAATCACAACTTCATATCAAAAAGAATTATTTTTTGATATGAAGTTGTGATTATGTTTAAGTATGTTTTTTAAAATTGTACATATTTTTCAAACAAATAGTTATGACCAGCAACAATAAAAATAATAACAGCTTTTTATCGAGTGTTTTCATTCAAATATAATGATATTTGAATGAAAACACGTCTATGAGCCATGTATGATAGAAAAACAAATTCGCATCCGTATACTTTTATGATGATTGATGTGCCTCTTTCGCGGTAACCTTGTTATAAAACCGATTTGGTCGCCGGTTCGACAAAAACAAGCAAATTGTGATAGCTCTCTTGACATTTGACTGGCCTCACCACTCGGGTTGACTGACCTATTATAACTTGATGGAATCCGTTTATAGGTTTGGAAGTGAAAAATCTACACTCTCTGTCCGGTTCAGTAGCTCTACCATGAGTTTTTACTATACTATATATAGGGGAGGTAGGGGAGGGATGGGCACTTTTTCACAATTCATTGCATAAAAAAATCTGATTTTCTGGATAATCAACATTTATAGGTAATTCTCATTTCATCACATATTTGGCTACATATCATAGAAGGAACTTTTTTAAAATTATATTTAGTTTCAACATTACGAGATAATTTTGAAATCAAGTCAAAAGTGTCCAATGCTCCCTATGGTAGGGAGGTTTGGACACACCCTGTGGGAGGCTTGGGCATGGCCTATATTTCTTTGAACTCTCTGTTCTATTTTCAAAACTAAGAGCCCCATTGAAGCCCCATAGCAGCCCCATTTATGGGATAGTAATATATCCTATCATATCTTATTACCGTTGTTCATATTGTACTATATCTGACGTTTTAGTTTGAATTAGTGTAAAAATTGTGTGGAATTTCTGAAAATTAAACCAAATAATCTCAGAATATGCACTCAATTTGCTTATTATGTCTCATTGCATAGGTTCAGGTAAATGAAAAAGACTGTGAATTGAACCTACGACTGAAAAAAAAATCATTATCAAAAAAAGTTTACTTAATTTCATACAAAAAAAGTATTTTATTCGAAAGACACAATAAACCGGATTGTCTACCTTTGACAAGAAAAGCATAAATGAAATATATATTTCCTCTCTGCGGAACATATTATTTGGCAAGAACCTAGTTTTCCTGTCGAGAGTCAAGGTTACCAATGCGTTATGGTAGTTCATGTTTGCAACGATGCAACTTTGTCACTTTATTTAAATTAATATTTATATATCAAAGAGACGTATGGCACTCGGGGACTGCCGCGGTAAAGCTATTGCATAGCATTTTTTGCTGGATTACCGATGCGCAGTGTGAGGTTATTTTCGTTACGGAATTTCCGGATTCGGCTCCACGCTCAGGGCCCGCGATAGAAGCTATGCAATGGCTTTATAAAATACATATATTCGTGGACATTTCACTCATCACACTCTAGTTTCAAAATAAACAAAGCTTGTACTATGGAAACTAGATTGCTGATAGAATACTTGTTTACTCTTTTTTTGTAAATATTGGAATAAATGTAACAAATTACCCTTTTAAACTTATTCTTCTTATAAGTTTTTAAAAAGACATATTGATACTATATATTTATATTGATCCGATGCCTACATGTCGTTGTCGTGTATGTATCGGAACGTGTAGAAACGTCTATTGTCCCAATATTTTACGTAACTTCTAGTAATATGGTGGTACACACTACATTTTCAGAGTCAATTTAGATAAGTAGTATCTAGGGTTGTCACTTCATAAATCATCATCATCATCATCAACCTATATTAGTCCACTGCTGGACGTAGGTCTCTCCCAAGACGCGCCACTGAGCCCGGTCTTTGGCCCTTCTCATCCAGTGTTTGCCAGCTACACTCCGCAGATCGTCGCTCCATCTCGCCGGAGGGCGTCCTACACTACGCTTGCCTAAACGCGGTCTCCACAACTTCATAAATAACTCGGAAAAAATGATTTATTAACGTTGTCGATTGAAAATGAGTGTATTGGAGTAGGAAGAAAGACATAGTAAGTATAGTTTATTAGTATGTTTTTATGAGTTTAAAGTATGTAGTAACATTTAATATTAAAATAAATATTCATGGACATTTCACACATCACACTCTACTCCCAAACTAAGCTAAGCTTGTACTATAAGAACAAGTTTGCTGATAGAATACTTAAATACATTTTTGTGATAACATACATTGAATACTAACTCCAACATCCCACCACCAGACACAGAACAAATATTTATTATCACACTAAAATTTGCTCTGAGTGAGAATGGAACCCACGACCATGGAAGGCAGAGCTACTACCACTGAGCAATGACGCCTGTCAAAGGCGGCAACATTTTCCTAATTAATTATGTTTTAAAAACGCAGCCCTATTCACACGTAATACGTAAAAGTCTGAGAGGCACTTCAAAGATCGAAAATATTCTCGAACAATGAAACTTCGCAAACTGAGATTAGTGAACAAAGAAATAACTTTTTCATTTCAAACTGCTTACTCTTATGTAAATATGATCTTTATGGTGAGAGTAATGGATTTTGGAGATTAAATAACAATAATTTTGATTGTTTTTGATGTAGAAAACTCTACACATTATTAGGTTTTTCATAGTTGTATGGCGAGATTGATAATTATACAAGTTGGGTAAGAATTTGTGTGATGATTTACGGGATTAAATTAAAAAAAAATAACTATTTCGATTCTAAAAATCTTAGAAAATAAAAACTAATACTAACTAAATAAATAACTATTATTTCATATCAAAATTTCACTATTTGGTATGATTTATTTCAACATTATATAAATAATTTAAACAAACATATTTTAAACCAATTTAACTATTTTGCAATCATTTTTAATATTACGCAAAAGCATGATCATTATCACTACTGAAATATCTGGTTCAATGATTTTATCCTATCTCTAGAGATTATAAATGGATTGAAAACTGTTATGGAAACTTTCAAGTTTTTATTTATATTAATACTACGTCGACAGGGCTTCTCCATTAAACTCTAGTGTTTGATTTATAATGCACGTCAACGCTAGCTCGACTTCCGAACGTTGCAGCGTCACCGCGCAGTGTATCTCGTCACACTTGTAAGGGTTTGATCCGTATTATATCATGTGTCTGGATATCACTAAGTTTATGTATGTGTATTATTACAAAACAAATGACAAAAAATATACAACTGTGTATTTTATAGTCCAAAATCGTTAGATTGCCTAGCTTATCTTTAGCTTATCTCGAACGACGATCAACGAAAAAATCAAATAATGACTATGTGTCAAACTCGGATTAATCGTGATTTGGGTTTCCAGAAACCGGCCGTACCTAAGTGTTTAATTAAAAAAAAAACATTATGTTAAATATGTTTCGAATGATTACCTATATATTTAAACTTTATTCAGTCTGAATAAGAGTGATTCAATCTATATCAAAAAAACAATTCCGTCTAGGTTTTGTATGAATAAAGCAATAAAATGAGAATGTACGGCCTCTGTTGGTAGCTCATTCTTTACGCGTGTATTCAGAAATAGCTTTATTAGGTTCTTTGAGAAATCACTATCATTTATATATAAATGTTAGTACAAACTCATATTCACTTATGGTCCAATATCAATAAAAGTATTATTCAATCAAATACAAAAGTTATGCCCAGAAGCCGTTGTTTCAGCAATAAACTCCTTAAAATAACAGCCTAATCAATCCTGAGCTTTATTACCACGTATCAAGCTATAAATTGGTCCGGCAAAGCAGATCTGTTAACGGAGAACAAACAATTACGTTGCGCTTATAGGCGATTATCTCGCAAATTTCACAAATATCGGTGCAATTTTCGACCTTATTACTTTGTACTGAAGATGTAGACATTTATAGGTAGTATTTCTTTAAGTTTATCTCGCAGAATTGTTTTTGTTCACGTTAGCTTCAGTTATTTGCTAGATGTTGATTTTTGTTTGAAAATATTTACGCTCTTACTGAACTTCTAGCGTATGAAAATAGCAATTGTAGATGCTTCTAAAACTCTAAAAAGAAAGTTAATCTATCTGTTATTCGAATACACATTCGGGCCAAAGAAACGTCTCTAGAGAACGTCTTTTAATAAGTCCACAATCTCGATACCAAAAAATAGTAAATATATTGCAAGATCGAGCCACAGAGACTGAAGATTATTACCCCTCAAGAATCGATGAAGCCATACATTTTTAAAACTCGTTTAGATAAAGGTTCTTTGTTGCTTAATCCTATGGGAATGAGATCGGTATTGGATCTATTGACTCTCGGGCAGGTTATCCTGGCTTAACTATGAGATTTGTGAATATTTTTGCCGCGATTTTTGTTAAGAATTTGCAAATATTGTCATTGTTGGAACTTCGAAGTATGAAGCAATCTGAGAAGATAAGCGTAGCTGAGGATTATAGACGCTTTTAGTGATAAGACCGTCTTTTGAATTACTTGCTTTCATTTTCCCTTTTATGCAACGTTAGCCTATTCCAAAATTTGTCTCAATTAAATTAGACAGAAGTAGTTTCTTTTCATGTTTACTCACGCAAAACTTGTCTTTCAGACAATGTGGGGGCTTTGACAATGGCCCCATCCAAGGAGCTAGAAGAGCTGGAGCCAGGAGTTCACCAGACTTGTCTCCAAGCAGATCTATAAGCAGGCAGTTGACTTGGAGAGTAACTAGTGCTGCCAGGTAAGAATAATCCAAATTTTACGCCCATCTTATAAAAAGTTAGCGTTAACATTATGACACCATTACGTATGGTAATCAAGACATCAAATCTACGCTAACTTTTTATAAAATAGACTGTTAGTGATTAGTGAATCGCAATCTCGTCAAAAGAAGTATCAACATATTTTTGCCATCAAGGATGATGCTTGTATTGTGGAAGGCGAAAGCAATAATAAACCAATGAGGCAGCACCTTTACGACTGACAGTTTTGAACGCAGCTTGATATCACAGGAAAGTTCTCGATGTGTTAGGATGCTTGAGAATCAAAAATGTACGAGTGAAGAGCTTTTATGGAGCTATAGCTTTTTCTTGAGTCTATTTAAAGAATTTCCATAATATAACTACTTATCATAAAGCTGTACCGTCTGTCCTGCCACTGTTCTGCCATTTTGTTATCTTCGTACTACCCATTTTTCTTCTTTGTTCTTTTTTGTCATTCAGGATTATAAAATAACATATTTTGTCACCAGGCAGCAAAGAAACAAGATTGGAATGAGCGTATCGCACCCACAGCTCAGTTACATGAACGGCTGCGGATCCAATTCAGGCACGTCAAGCATCAAGCGAGGGAAAGATGTGTCTACCCAGACCCCACCGAGTATCATCGCGGAGACACGAAGGGCCAGACTCAGGCCTTTGAAGCTTATGACTGCTCCTAATGCTCTTACTCTAAGGTAATTTGTAAACTCAAGATCTAGCGAAAACGAGGTTCTCGCAGGTTTCGCCAAACATCATATGCGACCAAAAAGTCTTAATATCTTGACCACTGCAGTGATTTAGTTTATAGCTATACGTATTCTAGTGGTTTCCTTCACCAGAAGCTTAGGTTCTATGATCTATAATGTGACTTACTTAAAGCTTTAATATATTGTTTACTCAAAAACATAGGTAAAATATGTAAACATTTTGGCAACGTAGATTTTGTTTGTCTGGGCATCTACATTTCAATATTATCCAAAACTGGCTGCACTATACCCTAAATAGTTTCTTTCCCCAAACAGCCATCAGAACTTTTAGCACAACTGTCCACTAAGCAATAAATAATAGTTAGGTTCTAACAAGCGAATGCGAGTAAACTTTTCGATCTAACTTCTCAAGTCCCGAGGCGGTTGGAACATGAAACAAATGAGTATCAGGGATGGATGGAATCAATCGTAAATCGTTATCCACAAGAGACGTCGGCTGATCTATCTAACCCCAAGGTGCTTGCTTTTAGAATTCCGCCTTGGCAAATTATATTTAGATGTTAGAACTATATTGGCTTTTATGTCTTCTACATTTTTATTCGCATTAATGCGACTCTAAAGAAGACGATTTATGTGACTAAACTAAATTTTTTAAACAATTTTGTATCATAAATTTAGTTTATTTAGTGTTCCGGTCCGTTCTTTCACAACTAAACCGGAACTATTAAAACAACACGGAATAGCTAGTTTTATTTTGTTCACAATAAAATTAGGATACATTATATAAAATTTATATATCTATATTTTTTCATATCCATACAAAGTCAAGTGCCTTCATTTTATAAAATTTTAAAAATAACCAACTATGCTTCAAAAGATATCGTCTATTTCTGTTAGGAGCTAAACTAAAATGGGATTTCAATGGCAGTTTCAGCGAAAAGATGTAAAATTTTATACCAGTACATTTTGCAGTTGAAATAGGTTTTCAAGTGTTGACCTTCGTTCTTTCAAAGTATTCTGATCTATTTAAAACTATCAGGTAAATTTTGTATACGTGATGCTTTACAGTACTTTGTAAAAACTGGGTAATTGAAATAATACAATCAATTTTCTAGCTCCAACCTATACCTACTCCAAACAAAACGATCCCCATTCGCACACTACTTCAAGCCTAATAAAATGGTTTCCCACAAAAGTCACCTCCATTTGCTATTGCCTTGGAAACAAAACGAAACTAATCCGCACATTTTCGACCCTATTTGGGCTCTAAAAGGGCTATATCCCTTTAGAAACGGCACGAACGTCCCAGATCTGTACAAATTAGGTCTGTTGGGAAAACCCTAAATTGTTTTTGGCGTTGTGTACCAAATGGTGTACGGTAAAGAAAGTCTATCAAACTTAAGTTTTGTATAATGAAACAAAAATTACGACGAATTTTATACAGTGTCCTTTGGGGTGGAAGTTTAGAACAAATTAAACTTGGATCAAAGTGAGGCGTTTGTACATCAATGAACATCGCGGTTCGTAATGATAGGCTGCGACTGTTTCACTCTCTACTACATTTTAGGGTTTATACAAGTTTTGGTATTCAGATGAGAGTTATTTAAGACCTCGAAACGTGAAAAGAATCAATTGTGTTAAGTTTTTAAAGTTATTTATTTCATTAAATTTATTTAGTAGATGATAACTAAACCAAAATAAAAAAATCTCTTTCTGCAAGTAAAAGGCTAGAGAGCTGCTTTTAATTTTCTCACACTTTTTTATTTGCTCTAGGGCCTAGAGCAAATAAAAAAGGTGCTGTTATAGCCTTGAGTCTAGGCTATAACAGCACCCATAAATATGCAATTGAACAATGGTGAACCTATTGCAGGTTCCTAGCCAACCGTAAGAAAGGCCGCGCTCTATCAGCCAACGCAGTCGCCAACGAGCAGAAAGCTACAAAAGTCCTCGGCTTGGTGTTCTTCACGTTCGTGCTATGCTGGGCGCCATTCTTTCTGCTGAATATCCTGTTCGCTTCCTGTCCAGCGTGTATTGTACCAGGTATTTACAGATTAAGATTTTTGTGTACATTGTTTGTAGAGATTACTGACGCGAAAGTATTTTGTGGAAGAGCTCGTACGGGGAATACTATTCTAGATAAAATATTTAGATAAAATTAGATTTAAATCTACGTTCTGGCCAAGTTGATATTGTTCCAATAAATAGAAAATTCAAAAAATACAGAAGTATATAAATAGATAAATGTACTTCAACGCGTCCACAATATTATCTTTCTCGACCTTATTGTTATCATTCCCGCTCTTATTGTTTTTAGTATGCCACCATGGCCATTCTAGTAACCGAAACGTCTCGAAAAATAACAAGCGATGTTTTCCTTGTGGCAATTTAAAATTTGACAAAAATATGGGTAGAAATAGCCTCTGGCTGTAAATTCTTTTTATGTCAACATTATCCTGATATCAAATATGAAAATGACTAGTTGGAATTTAATTAAGCTTTTGTCCAATCGAGTCCCTTCAAAGCCGACATCGCCAAAATTGTTTCCAAACCAATTTGGTTAGCGCGGTTTAGGGTGGAACCTCATACGTCGCACCTTTATTGAAAGCTGGTGATTGCCAGCTGAGGTTTACAATAACAGCATATGTTTAAACAGTTCTAATTAGATAAAATACCTATATAAAACTTTCAATGTAACAGCTTAGAGAAGGCCTGGACAAGATCTGCCCCCTATCTTATAAAAAGTTGATTTTATGTCATCATAACGTATAAGATAGACCATTAGACTGAGAAGTTTAATCATCCATCAATGCGATTTCTAAAAAATATATAATTTGCTAAAATAACACCAGATAAATATAGATTTGTTTATGCGAAAAAACAAAGATGCAAACGATCTATAGATGTCTATAATAGAGAATAGTACCCGAGGGCTGGTGAGTATCTGGCCCAGCGTATCAGCATTGCTATTCAGCGCGGCAATGCAGCCAATGTCTTGGGTACGCTTCCGATTGGTACTGATTTGGATCAGTTGAACTATCTATAGATCGTTTGCAACGGTCTGTAGATAGCTCAACTGTTTCTTATGTATTTTATATGACAATGTACATTTTGTAAATACTGTGTAGTCGTAAGTTTGTTTGTGAATAAAGGTCATAGAAGAATAGTAAGTAACACAAAAACACAGTATTTATGTCAGAGATTCTGTATTCTGCGGTCTATGAATGTATTTCGAAAGAGGAACTTCTGTCTTCCAATTTCTATATTTATTTTGGTTCAATCACTCTACAATGAAGCTCGAGTCAGTAAACAATAGATTTCCGTTAATTTAACGGATATAGCAATCAGCTAAAATCAAACAAAACTTCTGACGAAGCAAAGACAAAGTCGATGTTTTGTGTCGTGGTTCTTGTAGAATTTATACGAATCTTTTGTATAGTATAGGTGTATTATTTACATTAAATAATTGATATTATTATTATTTGACAGGCGTTACAGCTCAGTTGGTAACTCTGCCTTCCAAGGTCTGGGTCGTGGGTTCGATGTATAGTAATATAAATTGTAAAGTTGCAATGCTGGCGACATGTCCAACAAATAAAACTGCCGTAATGTAATATTATACTTACTAATAAATAAATCTCAGTCAGTAAGTAATATTTTCAAAAAGCCTCCAGTTTATTGAAAAATTATTCACAAACAAACTTACGACTATACAGTATTTACAAAATGTAGGTACATTGGCATAAATACATACGAAACAGTTGAGCTATCTACCGACCGTTGCAAACGACCTGTAAGTTAGAGTTAAATAGTTTTTATGTATTTATTAACGATTTTATTTGATTGTCAGAACACGTGGTGGATATATGCTTGTGGTTGGGCTACATGTCTTCCACCATCAACCCCATCATCTACACAGTCTTCAACAGAACTTTCAGAGCTGCCTTTCTGAGGCTGCTGAGATGTCACTGTACAAGGTAAATACTAATAAACCGATGTGACGCGGGCGAAGGTCCGCCAGCGACGCGGATGTTGCGGGTTCGATTCCCGCCTTGGGATTACGATCTGCAAATGTTTATTTCAGATGTTCTGGGTATTTTATATGTACTAAAATAAAAAATATCTATCTATAATAATAATAAATAAATAAATAGTGCTGAACAATCCACATTACATCATCTAGACCCAAGCAAAGCAGAGCTTGTGTTATGGGTACTAGATGACTGACATACTTAATTAATGTATTTTATTAAGAGAAGATAATCATAGATAGATATTTTTTATTATACTGGCCGGTTTCTCGAACGATGATCAACGAAAAAATCAAATAATTACTATGTGTCAAACTCGGATCAATCGTGATTTGGGTTTCCAGAAACCGGCCGTTATATATGTTTGATTTTTAGAGTCTATTTTAAGTCATAAACTTATCGTTTTACATTTTTGATTTTTTGACTTAATTTGATATCATATAAGATTTCATTCAGACATATTGTTCTACTAGCTGTCCCGGCGAACTCTGTTCCGCGAAAAAATGTGATAAATGAAGAACCACTCGACAGATTATAAGCAAACTTCACATAAACCATCTGCTAATTAGTCCAAATAAAGCCTACAAATTTGGTTTGCATAGGTGAGCCCGTTCTTGAGTTATAAAATAACAACGAAAAGTGGCATTGATTGCCACTCTATATCGATATAATATAGATGATTTTTAGAGTTTATTTGACCTAAACTTATTACAAATCTGTCGAGCTAGCGGTTAGTGAGCTATTTAGAGCCAGTGGCTCGAGAAAATGAACACGAGCCGCGGAGTCAGCTAGTTAGGCTCGCGTCAGTTAACATTGTTGTGCCAACTGCAAATAGAGTCCCGTTATTTATTTATTTAAGCCGTTATTTATTTATTTAAGCCATCGTTTGTTTCCCAATAATTTGTATATTTAGGTAAGTATTCTTATTAGTATTGTATAGGTTTTTTTTTAGTAGTAGGTAGTTAATAGTTTCCCTGGTCTGAGTTTTATTCAAATTGTATCTCGAAAACTATCATGAAAATTTTCTATACGAAATGTTCGTCATAGTTTTCGAGAAGCAAAATGATTCTGAGTTGCGCACATCGGTATATCGTTGCTTTATACGTTTGCGTAATCATGGGGCTGGCTTACCATGCTTGGTAATAAGGTCAAATGGGGAAAAAATAAATTCTTGATATTTTTGTCAAGAAATTGGAAAGAAACTCAAACTAGCGGCTCCAAAGTAAACTCAGCACTCAACTAACTCGAAATTGTATGTTTACTTATACTGAGTAGGTACCAGCGCAGTTTGTTTACTGAATTAAAAATAGTGAACTTTTGTAACAGTCATTTTGTAAAAATATTTTCGTAAAGAAATTATACTATTCGCAAGATACTCTACTAATACGTAAAAAAATGTTATAAATTATATCAATTTCTGAAATAGATAACTATTAAAGTGAGCGTTTAGTTTAACCCCCTATGTTATAAAAAGTTAGCGTTGACTTTAAGTCATCATTACGTATGGTAATCAGTACTTCAAGTCTGCGCTAACTTTTTAAAAGATAGAGCGTATGATTTTTATCATTTGATATAAAACTTTGATAAGACATTTAATTAATATGCGAATATTCTTATCAATGTAATAACATAATGAGATTCTACTGTAAAATTGTACAAAACTGAAATTGCTTATACAAATTTTTGAATGAATTTTCTTGAATGAAAATACCGGTAATACCGGACACTGTACTTCCTGTACATATCCGTTTCTTGTGCTTTCCAATTTCCATTTTAATGGTTGGAGAGACGCCAACCCGCAAAGTTGCAAGGCGGGTACATTTCCGACAGTTGACACTCACATAAGCTAAAAAAAAACACTATCTACGTATTTTTATTTTATTTATTTATTTCAATCAACTTAGGATCATATAAAATACATAAGAAACAGTTGAGCTATCTACAGTACGCGTACTGAGAAGACATGTATATATTTAGTGATTTTATTTATAAATAGTTGAAAATTTAAAATAAAAAGATCATTTAATAAAATTTCAATGAAAATATTACCTATTTAGTAAAAATATTGTCGTTAATGATACAGTGATAAATCTATCTACAGACAATTTCTAGTTAAACTGACTAAACTAGGTATTATACTAATATTCTCGCAATGTGCTAGGTGTCTTGTGTATTTCTATTTTGGAGTTGAGCCAACTTGACTAAAATCGATATTTAAATATATTGCCTAGATTACACTTGTAAAAAGTGATGCATATCATATATCGAACACTTGCAGTTCAATCTATCAATGTTTGGACTTGTCTGTAACTACCCCATTCAACAAAATATAATGATGTTTAAAATATTGTAAAGTCGCAGGGACTAATTAGTCAGGAATGTTTTTGAGAATTTATTTTAGCGTATCTTGTATTGATTTTACTATATTTTACAATTTGTATTAAAAATAACTTTAAAATCTAATCACCAATTATATATTTTCACATGTTAATATGATCCAACCTGTATGCTTAATGTGGTAAACTATGTAACCTAATATATTATTGTACATTAAACTAAAATCAGACGTAATTAGGAATAATTTCTAACGTGATAATTAATACCAGTGGGATGTATAATTTGAATTTCAAAGTACATTGCGGTTTCTGCATTGAATCAATATACAAAACAAACACCCAGCTCTGACAATAGATAGATTAAACTTTTCGCAGAACACCCAAATAAAAGAAATTGATATTAGGTACAGGTTGCACTACCCTCTTGGGTTTTATTGGTACTCAGTGTTGTCGTTTGTAATTTTTTGTCTTCCAGACCGAGGGCTGGGTTATGAGTAGCTAGTAATTTGTATTTATTTCATTTGTATATCAATTTGTGGTAATGTTATCAATGCTTTTATTAATTTAAAATTAATTATTTATTGTATGCTATTTGTGTAAAATAGTTAGAAAAAGTTAAAATATATATTTATATGTAGTCAATTGACGATTTTGTTGTAATATAAAATAATATTCTTTATTTTTTAGGGTTTTTAGCTTCGTTTGTAACTGTTGGTTTTTATCTCAAAATCCATTGAACTAAAAACCAAATTACAAAAAAGCTTGAATAAATAAACACCGCCAATAACCGTCGCCGGAATGCCTCTCGAAGTTGTGCAGCAGTATGTCTACCTCGGGCAGACACTGCGGTTAGGTAGACACAACTTCGAGAAAGAGCTAGACCGGAGAATTCAGCTGGGCTGGGCTGCGTTTGGGAAACTTCGTCAAGTCTTCTCGTCATCCATCCCTCAATGTCTGAAAACGAAAGTTTTCAACCAGTGCGTCCTACCCGTTATGACCTATGCTGCTGAAACGTGGACACTGACAGTGGGGTTGGTCCACAAGCTGAAAGTCGCTCAGCGCGCTATGGAGAGAGCTATGCTTGGTATTTCTCTGCGAGATAGAATCCGCAACGAAGTCATTCGTCAGAAAACCAAGGTGTACGACATAGCTCAAAGAATTAGCAAGCTGAAGTGGCAGTGGGCCGGCCATGTTTGCCGCAGAACCGACAACCGTTGGAGCAAACGGATACTGGAGTGGAGACCGCGTTTAGGCAAGCGTAGTGTAGGACGCCCTCCGGCGAGATGGAGCGACGATCTGAGGAGTGTAGCTGGCAAACACTGGATGAGAAGAGCCGAAGACCGGGCTCAGTGGCGCGTCTTGGGAGAGACCTACGTCCAGCAGTGGACTGATATAGGTTGATGATGATGATGATGATGATGAAGCCCGGAATTCTGATGTATAAAGTTGACAGTATAAAGTTTAAATAAAACATAGTAATTTTGAAACTTTTATTTCAAGGTTGAAGTCACTGATCATTTTATTTTTCTGTTTAAATTTGATGTTATGTACTTACTCATACTAGGGCTTTTTTGATGTTGTCCTGTAGGTTATGACACATACCAGTTTAACTGTTACCTAGGCAACAGCGTACTCAATTTTCTTTCCTTCTTTCCTAGCTACAATCACCTTGCCTAATATATTTAATATTTATTTATTGGGCACAAAAAAATTTAACAGCTATATTTTGAATCCATAGGTTCCCGAACTAGTTGAAACTGTGTTTCGGGAACCGTGGCTTCTCACAAATGGGCTCTTATTATTATTTTTTATGGTCTAAAAAGGCATATAAACAGAATTTTCAAACTAAGACTAACATGCGATTATAATTAAATTAACAATTTGATCAATTTCGAAAAAGAGCCAAAAAATAATGTATCGAAATAATAGTAAGTACTTACTTATATTAATATGACGAATTGTTCTTCAGACGTGGCCGTTGCACCCGCTACCGTTCAGTGGGGTCCACGCGCGGTGCGTCCCAGTTGTGCGCTAGATCAGCACTGCCCCTCGCCATATCCCTGCGACCCTCCGGCATGCTGCAAGGCACCCAGTCACCAGCCGCCGGGGAGACCACGGAAACAGTCCTCATCGAGACCCCGCTTGATGATTATAATATAAGATATTGATCTGATTCATTCCACTTATTGACTTCAAGAATTTAAGTGTGTATTTTTAGTGTAATAATCATAATCATAATCATTTATTTGCATTAAAATGTAAGTACAAAAGTTCTTGTTTATAAATTAATCGATCTCAGTACATTCTGCCTCGTCAAGGCGTGCAAAATTGTATATGAACTCATGTCATTAATTATTTATTTAACAATTTAAAAATAAAACATATTAAGAAAAAGAATTAACATGTCAATTGGAAAAAATAATAATAATAAAATATATGTCAGGTACACTCAAAATTAATTACAATTTGTCACCTAAATATTCTTTGATGTCGTAATAGCATTTTTCTAAAAGCCATTTCTTCAATTTCCATTTAAAAACATTGAATGGCATATTCTTAAATTCGTCAGGCAATTTATTAAAAATCGTAATGGCATGATAGTGAGCATTACGTTTAACAAGTTCAAGGCGGCAACGTGGAACGTAGAGACGATTTTTGTGCCTTGTGTCTCTTGTGAGAACTTCCGAGTGTTTTGTAAAGTATTCGGGATACTGCCTTACAAATATGCATATATCCCTTATGTACATGCAGGCTAATGGCAATATTTTGTATTGTCTAAATAAAGGCTTGCAACTGTCTAGAGTCCATGCACCACATATGGCTCTAACACATTTTTTTTGTATTTTAAATGCCATATCTATGTCAACCGAGTTTCCCCACAAAATCAGTCCGTAAGCTAATACCGATTGGACATGTCCATGATATGCACTGAGTGCTGCATCTACAGATACACGTAGTCTAAGCATCTTAATTGCATAAATAAACCTGTCAATCTTGTCACATACTTGTTGTATATGTGCCTTCCAATTGCAGTGTTGGTCAAGGTAAATTCCCAGGAACTTTGCTGTATCAACTTCTGTTATTTGTTTGTTCTGGTACTTTATTATAAGGTTTTCTTTTAATTGTCTACATGTCCCGAATTGTATTAAACTGGTTTTATTTATATTAATTTGCAAATTATTACTTTTTAACCATTGTATAGTATTGTGTAGTGCAGTATTTATTTCTTTTTCAAACGTCAATTTATTTTCACATCTAATGATAATCGTTGTGTCGTCCGCAAATAGTATGGTTTTATGTCTAGTTATATTAGGTAAGTCATTGATGTACATTAGAAATAGGAAAGGGCCTAGAACACTCCCCTGTGGGACTCCAAATTTATTGATCATAAATCCTGATTGAACTGAAGTCTTTCTAGAATTCATGATTTTTGTCACCTCGACACATTGTTGGCGATCTCTTAGATAACTTCGTAGCCAATCATTTGCTTTACCTCTAATACCGTATTGGTCTAATTTGTAAAGCAATAACTTATGGTCCACAAAATCAAAAGCCTTTGACATGTCTAATAAAAGTGCCACTACAGGAACTTTGTTATTAATAGCTTCAGTAATTAATTTGACTACATTGAAACATGCTAGTGAAGTAGTGCTATTTTTTCTAAATCCAAATTGTTCACATTTTAGAATAGCATTCTTAGTCACATAATCTTGAAGCCTAATTAACATAATGTTTTCAAATAATTTTGATATAACAGGTATTAAAGTGACGGGTCTGTAATTGTTTAAGTCTGTTTTTTCACCTGTCTTGAATAAAGGTTTGACTATCGAATGTTTTAAATATTCCGGAAAAATACCTTCTTCAAAAGATTTGTTTATTAAGTAACTTAAAGGTTCACAAATATAATTAGCACTGAGTTTGATAATGTCAGTAGTCAAACCATCTATCCCCACAGATTTCGTATTTTTCAGTCTTTTTATTACTTTGACTATCTCTACTGGGTCAGTAGGCTGAAGAAATATAGAAGAAGAAATATTTGAATTAATATAGTTATTAATGTCAGATTGATTAAAATTAAAATTATTATTATTAGTCAAATTTATAAAGTATTGATTAAAAACTTCACTTAAGTCACATGGGTCAGTGTATGTCGAGTGATTTTCTATAATTCTATCTATTTGTTTAACTGTTCCTATTTCACCTACGTTCTCGTTAATAATATGCCATGCGGCTTTGCACGTGTTATTGCTATTTTTAATATAATTAAGATTTTGAAGTTGTTGTGATTTGTAAATACATTTTTTTAGAATTTTACTATATCTTTTGTAACTAATTTCTTCCATTTTTTTATTTGACCTTGCCAATTTTAATTTTAGATACAGACATCTTTTACGGATACTTGACTTTTTTAAACCTTTTGTAAGCCATCCACATTTTTTGGTCTTGTTCGTTTTTTTGGTCATATATACAGGAAAGCATAGGTCGAAAAATAATTTATATAGATTATGAAAGCAGGTAAACGCGTGGTTTATATCTGAGCTTTCATAGACTTCGCAGAAAGACAAAGCTTTTACACAGTTATAAAACTTTATTTTGTTTTCTTGACAAAAATCTCTTCTGCTTTCATACCATTGAACAACTTCGCGCCGCTTTTTTATGGGAACGGACACTGTTTGCCCAGTCTCATGGTCAGATAGAGCTAGATGATGCACTTGGCCCTCTACCTTCTTAATATTACTAGCAAACAGATCTAAACATGATGTACCCCGTGTGGGTGTTCTGATGTGGATTTGAAAGTTGAAATTTTTTAAAATGCTTTGTAGCTCATTACTATATTTATTTGATTTCAAAATGTTAATATTCCAATCTCCACATAAAATTATATGTTTATACTTAAAAGTCATTCTAGTTAGTAATATATTCATTTTTTCTAAAAACACAGATGTACTACTGTCTGGTGTTCTGTAGATACAAATAAGTATAAAATTTAAAGTCAATATGTCGATTCCAGTACATTCAAAACAAAACTTACATGCTAGGTCATTAATAGATTGTAAAACTTTAAATTGCAAGTTATTTTTTAGCAAAATGCATGATCCTCCGCGCCTTTTATCTGAACGCGAGTAGGCCGACGCTAACTTAAAACCTTTAATTTTCAAAAGGCTTTCCATCCCCTTCATTATAAAAGTTTCAGTGAGGCATATAATGTCTATTTTGGTACCATTTCTGTGGAGATCTTCTATGGCTATGTATATATCTTCCGATTTAATTATAGCTCCTGTTATATTTTGGTGTATAATTGTCGCGATATCTGAGTTAGGGACGAAAAAACGATATATTTTGGCTATTTCGTGTCGCTACTTTTACTTTGCTAAAATAATAAGGGATGGATCCCTTAGTGGGTTCCTTCTCGGTCGGCATAGACACAGTTTGCTGGACCGGCTGGAAATAATATGGGATAGTGCCTTTTCTATTTAAGTTGTTACAAGATTGCCGTGTACATAAGGACTTAAGCACATTTATGTTTAAAAATTCTTCTTTATATGTCAAACTGTCAATTTCTACATTTAATTTAAAACTTAATTTTTTTATATACTCATTAGGCATGCCATTATTCATTTCAACAAATTTACAGTTAGAGTAATTTTTAATTAGTAGTTTAATTTTACTGTTTAGTTTTTGTTCGTTTAAATAGGGATTATGTTGTACGTTAACAATAAAAACTTTTTGACCTTTAAGGCGGTAAAAGAAATTACATAAATTAGCGAACATTGCAAACGGGTTCGAGTCATTGGCACCAAGCACGAGAACAAAAATGTCCGAGTCACTTTGAGATAGAGATGTCACATTACAATTATTAAGAATTTCTTTACTCGTCGCCGATGGTTTTATAAAACCTGAAACGTCGTATTTGTCGTTCCATTTATTTTGCCTATCTTTTAAAAGCTGCATCGTCAAGTGTTGAGCTTGTTCATCACCTAGTACAAGTATTTTTGGCTTGATACAAGTGCTGCCCTCTGCTTCTTTTTTTGTGAAACTTTCTTGCATGCTAGCGGATGATTCATGGTTCACATTCACTACTCCGCTGGGCCCAGCCTCATTCGAAAAGGTTGCTCTTGATAGTAAATTCGTGGGCTTGTTTTGGCGGCTCGTAGAGTCTCTTCTGACTGGAGTTTCCATTATGTTAGTATCTCTAGTGATACAGCTATTGATTGGGGAAGAACGAGAAATATTCATTCGCATGGATGTTAATTTCTTCATAATAGGGGCTTTGTTTCCAGGGGACATTCGGGGGGAAATTGATACTGCTTCTGTCGATATTTTTTTCAGCAAATTGACTTGAGCAATGCGCTCTGTTAATTCATTTTTTAGGGTGTTACATTGCATATTTAGATTTCCTATCTCTTCATGGGCGATACTCATCTCGCTCCGAAGATCAGTTATCTGTTGCTTTAGGTCAATGATTGCAGAAGTATTCCCTGCTTCATTTTGCGTGGGGACGCTCTTTGTAGATAGATCTAGTAGGCTTCCATCAGCTATGGTAGAATTAAATTGAGTGATTTCCGTAGTTATGTCGGATATATCAAGAAATGACTTCCTCCGTGGTCTCCTCATTGTCACATTGATTGAGTCCATATTTAATATAGCTCCCTCTGTTGGTATAATTCAATTAAGCAATGCAAGTGCTGCTACTCGCCACTAGGTGTCACTGTGGTACTGGTTGCGCTTCTAGGTAAGGAGTATCGAGTTGATATAATCGACTAAAAGTTTATCAACGCCGAGACCACATTATAGTCTATGGTCATTATTTTTTGGTTGGTACTATTGATTCACTGTCGAATTGAGGTATGACCTGTCAAAATCAGCTGTTGCAGGACTGTCAACTTTATTGCAGTGTTGATGCAGTTGCAAACGAACTAAAATTGTACTCACAGTTTTAGGTCCAAACTTTTTTGAAAATAGTGTTTTACGTGTTTTAGCCGTTATGTCTTCGTCAAGTTATTCTTCCAAGCGCTTTTCAGCATGAATTCCAAGTGTTATGGTCCCAAAGTGATTGGTATTACGTCTCTTGAAGGTTAGAATAGTGTCTTCTAAACTTTTTTACTAATAATATTCACTTTTTCTTATTAAATTAATTAAAAATACTCAAGAAGTGCGACAGTGATTGTTTACGTCTGGGTGTACCAGAGACAACTCATGACTGAGACACTGTATTTTATGTATGTTACGTGATTACTCCAAAAATTATAACCGCTTCTTCTTCTTCTTCACAACAAGTATTATTATTACAACTTCTCATTGACTTCATCAAAATAAGTACAAGACCTACACAGGTTTTGTATGTCACGCGATTCGTCCATAAATTACAACCAAAGCAAGTTTTAGTTTTACCACTTCTTATTGACTTCAAAAATGTAGGTGTGTATTTTATGTATGTTACGCGATACTTTTTTTTTTAATTTACAACCTAAGCAAGTGCTTAGTTATGTTCATTGGATACCCATGCATCTAACCATGTTTGTTGTCAATAAAATTATCTTTATATATGTGGGGCTATACTGTGTTGCGGTGCGATTGTGACGTTGACCCTCAAACCATGTCTCACCTATTGACTTGCACGCTGGACCCGAGAACCTGTACTTTGGATGACTTGTATGCTGCCATAGAAGCTAAGTTGTGGTAATATAATGTTTAAAAGTATCATCGACAGTTTCCAATTATAATTATAATGATTGCAACACCCAAACTTGGGTACATTATGTACTATATAGAACTGTGTTTATAATGATGTCAATAAAATACTGAATACTCCAAATCATAAATCGATTTTAATGATGCTTGTTTTGTTTAGTAGATAGTTCAAACGGGATTCCAGTAGCTCTACCATGAGTTTTTACTATACTATATATACTAAACTCGATAGCGTCTGTAGTTAAAAAAAATTATGAAGATTTGTACAGCGCCTCTAGCGGATAGTTGGGTACTAAAATTCGTAATACTAATATTGACGTAACTACTGTAGTAAAGTCAGGCGATTTTACTGTGACAACTCATGGTAGAGGTACTGTACTTAACTCTGGTACATATTTTGTTTATCTTTCATCAAGCATACATATATTGCTTTTTTTTTTATTTTAGGTCTATATTTTGATGGAACTTGCCAGTGTTATCCGTCTGTCACGTCACTGCCGTTTCCTAATCCAGCCCAATCCAGTATTGTTATGGAAATTTTGGATCACATGACCATTGGAAATCGCAGTTAGGGAGTCATTAAAGCTTATGTATAGGTATTTATTACGTACAATAGCAATAAAACAGTGAATCGGTTAAGTTTAGGAAATTTGAATTTGTGTTAAACATGTTTGTATGTAGGTATGCTGACTTTTTTATTTAGTTTCCATGTTTAGTTGCCATGATATTTTGCCAAAATTATATCTAGTTATCGAATGGACTCGAAGCTGCCAAAATATTGAAGTTACTTTAATGTAGGATGTAAATACATTAAGTTTTCTTAATATTTATCACCGAAGAAATGCCAAACTACAGTCTGTGGTTAACACATATATATTTTTAATTTTATATTTTTTAGCTGTATCCAAAAAAAATTGTAGATAAGTACTTATTTTATTCAAATACCTGCAAATTAAGATTTTAAGGTTCCGTACCCTAACAGTAAAACGAGATCATAGACTCCGGATTCAAATTCGCACTTGGCTAGTTTATATTACTTTAGTTTTTGAGTAAGAAAATATATTTAAATATTATTTAGTATCAAGATGATACTACGTAACAGCTGATGCATTTTAAGGAAATAAAAAAATACATTTTCATAATATACGTAATACCAAAGTAATTTTTATATCGTTTATACAATTTTGTTATATATTTCGGATTCATTCATTTGATAGTATCTAGATATTTTTTTTCTTTCAATTTAGCAATAATTGAATTAATTTTGTCATCCATTTTTTGTCATATAAAAACAGTAATAACTTTCTTATTCTTGATCAAAATATAGCTTGAATCAAATAACATTATAATGTCAAAAACAAATTCGTTTTTCATTCATCGTTCTGGTATTTTGGAACTTTATATAAAATGAAGTCAAACGCGGTCGGAGGGATCTTAATAGAACAATAAATTCTCAAGAAATTTAAGTTAATTTTGTCTTCGAAGACTCTTTGGGACAAAATTATCTTGAAACTTAATAAGTACACTTTTTTTTTATAAAAACTGAATATTCTTTTTAGTTAAGTACACTAATTATAAATCTTAACCGGACTGTACATTTAATATAGGATCATAATTGAATTAAAATTAGGTATCCTAGATAATCAAATTGTAAATAACTAACTTTAAAAACAAAACTCATAATTTATTAATATAAGTGGCAATATTACTTTAAGCTAATTCTAAGAACACCCTGTAGAGCCTCAATGAATTTAATATGTAAATCAAGTCGAATCTAATTAAGATCTAAGAGTAACTTCATTAAAGTCGTTATTACATTACGTTTATGAAATAAATGTATCTTTGTAGAATAAATATTATTTTGAAAAGCTATCGTTTTATTTAACCTAACCTAAACTTAACCAAATTATATGGTTTTACATTGCCGTCACGATACCGACACGATAAAACTGTCGGATAGTTGCAAATCATTTATTAAAGATCACGCTAAATATTAAAGAAGTGATAAGTAGATAAGTCTACTTCTAAAATATTCAATTAAATTTATTGTTGAAAGTGACCTCTGACACTGAAAAAGTTAGAAGACTAGTATAGCGTCAGAGTGTATATTTTATAAATAAAGTAAAATCAACATTTATGGTCACTTCACATCCCACCTTGTAGTTCTAGATTATGGAAAATAAATAAATATTCAAGAACATTTCACACATCACACTCTAGTCCTAAAAAGCAAAGCTTGTACTATGGAAAGTAGACTGCTGATATACTTATATTTTTTTTTCGTACATACATACATAGAATACATAGTAACACCCAGCCACAGAAAAAAATATATGTTCATCACACAAAAATTTGGCCTGGGTGGGAATCGAACCCATGACCCACAGCATGGAAGGCAGAGCTACTACTACCAACTGAGTGTCCTGTAAACTAAAATTAGTTATAGAATGTTTAAATATATTTGTACAATATAGGTAATAGCACAATCTAGACACAGAGCAATCAACTCTTACCTCTAGGAACCAATATTTTACTGCTTATATATCTACCTATTTACTATCACAAAGGATTGTTCATGATAGAACAAGCCTAAAAACGATATTCTTGAACCACTTCAGCATTTCATTATTTTACGAGGATCTTAAATAATAATACTAAAACCATCCCATTAATCCCTGAATGCTCTCCCAAGGGTCTTGCCCATGTTTAACTAAGTAGGTACGCAGTAAACAATCACATTGCTTAAGGGTTGATCAAGGATAATAAGTTTATCGCGCAACTTTTATCGCTTTATTAAGTTGCGAACAGCATGGAGCCATCATTATCTTGTAAGGAAGTATTGAGGCAGGGAGGTACTGAGTATTAAAGGTAGGTCAAAGTAAGTTATTCTCAAAATGTGGTCAAAGGTCTACCTATTTGTACACATGTACCTTATTTTAAGTTTTTTGGTCCAAATAAATATATTTGTATTTTGTATATTTTACTATTGCAACGTAGCCGAAACATCGGGTAAATAACAATATTTAAATATAAAGAAAACAGTATTCGATTAACAATTTTACTGCCATAATATAAGTTTAGCTTAGTTTGAGACTAGATGGCGTTGAAATAGAAACATGCAAATTATGATTCAGCATAAAAATATACAGAAAAGCTAGTTTAGCTAAGCTTATAAAATTATCCCTCCCCTTATCCTAGAAAAGTAGGGATTTTAATCACTTTTCTATTTCTTGATACTTTGGATAGGCCCTGCTTAGGCACCTGAATTCAGCCATCTCCGTATTACAAGACATTCGCACATGTCGATAATGCATTTAGAAAAGTTCTCGTCCCACTCGTCGCTTTATTAGAATTTGTAAATGCCAAGGGCTCTGACGTATGTCACTTTTGTCTTGCAATTAAGTACGAAAAAAAGACGTGTGGCACTCGGGGACTGTCGCGGTAAAGCATAGCATTTTTTGCTGGATTACGCATGCGAAGTGTTAGGTTATTTCGTTACGGAATTTTATTCGGTCTCCACGCTCAATGCCCGCGATAGAAGCTATGCTATAGCATAGCATAGCTTAAGCTATAGCTTAAAAAGTTAAATAGTAATAGTGCTCAAACACACGTTTTGAAAATGGCATATTTTATGCACAAGTTAGGTGAGTCAGAAAAAAAACACGCACACACTGTAACAGGCGCCTCTGTAGTTAGAACATGTTAATTCACTTTGCTGCTTTCATTATTATATTTATATCAGAACAATGAGCGACCTTATCTTCTTCTTATCGTGTCGATGCTACAACTGTATTTTGTTGTAGCATCGTGTTGGAAAGATTAGCCAGACTAGACACTGCTTTACCGTGCCTAGCTGTTACCGGTGTGCGCCACGAGGAGGCTCTTTCCATGCACCCTTAGCGACCTTATCGCTTAATGCGATTAAAATATGTTGTATGAATGAAATTAAAACGTATTCGACACTATAAAAAAAAAACTCATCTGTTGATTTACGTAATATAAAACAATGTTACTAAACAATTTTCAATTTTGGATTCGAACCTACAACTTTAGAACCTGAATGCAGATCAACTACAACAGAAGTCGCTGCTCAATTATACCGTAGCAGCTTGTTAAATAAAAGACAGTCGACTTAATTGTGTTAATAGCTGCACTCACTGACAGCTCGCTTTCGCTAAGTGCCGGACTAATGCAATCCTGCTAATTTGAAGGCACCTTGTTGCATCAATGAGATTTAGTACAGCTTTTTTATAGGTCTAAATGGAGCAAGTCGATGTCCTATTTGTTGATAAGCCAGATAAGATGCGTTTACTTTAAATAAGTAGGTTTTTTTTATAACATCATGTTTAGGTATAACATCTGTACCTCTACCATGAGTTGTCACAGTAAAATTGCCTGACTTTACTACAGTAGTTACGTCAATATTAGTATGTATTACGAATTTTAGTACCCAACTATCCGCTAGAGGCGCTGTACAAATCTTCATACATTTTTTTAACTACAGACGCTAGCGAGTCTAGTATAGTATAGTAAAAACTCATGGTAGAGCTACTGTAAAAGTGACATTCTAATTAAATTTACTTGATATAATGACATCTGTAAATTCATTTTAATAAGTATATTCATTTCAGTGTTTCATTATTTTATAAAATCAAGGTTACTCGACCGTCGTCTGGCTCCGTCGTTACAAACAAATCTGCGTTGAAACGACACCGTCCAAACTTTGGGGTCGGCATTTTGGAGTAGAGTTACAACATTCAATAAACTTTCCCAAACAAAACGTACACTCGTCAACAATATGAAGTTAAACAAAGCATACCTGGACGCGAAGGCTCTGTTTGAACCTTTCAGATTAACTTGTAGGGTTAAGTAACAGCCGTCAGTTATAGCGGAGTAGGGATATTAATAAACAGATATTTATAGATATATCACGCAACGATATTCAGTTTAACTCTAGTATATTAGTATCTTGGTACGCTTCCGATTGGTACTGATTTGGACAAGTTGAGCGATCTATAGATCGCTTGCAACGGTCTGTAGATAGATCAACTGTTTCTTATTTATTTTATATGACAATGTACATTTTGTAAATACTGTATAGATTTAACTCTATTGTATATATTAGTATTTTGGGTACGCTTCCGATTGGTACTGATTTGGACAAGTTGAGCGATCTATAGATCGCTTGCAACGGTCTGTAGATAGATCAACTGTTTCTTATGTATTTTATATGACAATGTAGGTACATTTTGTAAATACTGTATAGATTTAACTCTATTGTATATATTAGTATTTTGGGTACGCTTCCGATTGGTACTGATTTGGACTAGTTGAGCGATCTATAGATCGCTTGCTGTAGATAGCTCAACTGTTTCTTTTGTATTTTATACGCTTATGTACATTTTGTTATTACTGTAATAGTCGTAAGTTTGTTTGTGAATAAATAAGAAGGTAGATAAATGATTTAAGTAGTATCAATGTGTAACTCTAAGCAAAAATTGACAAGATCAATTCAATATGGAAAAAAGTCGAAAATAGCTGACAGTAAAATTGTGATGAATTTTTTGGCTTCGAAAACAAGCACATGTACTTTGTGACTTACGGTCTATCTCATAAAAAATTAGCGCAGATTTGAAGTACTGACTTAAAGTCAACGCTAACTTTTTATAAAATAGGGGGTTAATATTTTATGGTGACATGAGCAATAGAATACTTTGAGTCACGATGTCACGGTGTCACGGCCTAGATGGCACGTGACCTGGAAATGCTGCATTTTATAAGCAGGGACCGCATAACATCAGGTGGGTAAGTATGGGTGGGTTTCAGAATATGTAAGTAAGCCAGGGTTTTATGGCAATTAACAGAGTGTGCGTAGAATTTTGATATAAAGGTTCAGAGAAGAAAACATATTTTTTTCTAACTTTTATATTAAAGTGCTTCTTGTAGTTTTATTCCCATAGTGAGGGCAAAATTGTTCAAATCCTGCTGGATTCAATTTATCAGGGTATTAAAATTCTTCAGGAAGCTTAAACGTATATTCTATAGGAAATTAAGGAAAGAATATAATTTGTAAAAGATTATTTGACTTTTTCCATGGGTTTTTAACTTTTGTGCACTTTTGCGTGTGCTAGCTAGACACAAGACAGCGACCCTTGGTTTGGCACACCGTTTAAGGGATGATATGAGGCACCACCTATTGGAGTGTTTCCTAACTGTAGACATACAAATTGTGCCATAAAAAAATCCAAGTTACACTGAGCGTCAACAACCATTTTTTATATAATTTCGCGTGCCATAAAGTAGTAAAGAAATTAAATAGTAAAGAATTTGAGTTACACTGGGCGTCAACAACCTTTTTTATTTATTGCGCAGTGTAACTATACGCCATTATTATATCAGAGAGCTTGTCAGACTTTTGTACAATACAAAAGCTTTTACTGTAAATAAATATTATACCTGTAATAATGTAGATCCCTCACAAACATAAATAACAAAAAACAATGTAAATATTTATAACATTGGCCTTATCTAAATCGTTTGACATGAATCAGGGGATAATTTTGATGTCAAACAAGACGAGGGTAAAAAGAACTCTGAATTGATACATAATGTAACGTATGTATTATTTTATCTTTGACAGTAGCGAGTCAATATAATGTCGTATTATATGCTGGACAATCCACACAACATCATCTAGCCCCAAGCTAAGCAGAGCTTGTGTTATGGGTACTAGAAGACTGACATACTTAATACAATACCTACATTACATAGTTAGATCTATACAGCTTGACCTCTCTTAATCAAATACAGCCATACGCTATAAGGATCTTATAGCGGTGATAAATATTTTGGCCCACACATGCAATCGTTACGGACATTTCACGCTCTAGGTCCAAACTAAGCAACACTTGTACTATGGGAACGCTCATAGAATACTTTCACACATCACATAGCCAGAATAAGTAATGGCAGATGGCCCACCTGATGTTAAATGGTAACTTCTGCCGATAACAATGCGTCTATCACTCTGACACATGATGTCAAGTTTAATGTGCTAGTAATTGCGCCGGCATCTATACCCTTCAAACTAGAACACAGCAACATTGTTGCGAACATTGATAAATATGCTTGAAAAAACAAGCTATTTCACAAAATACTTTTAATTCAATTCAACCAATTTAAATCTATTCAAATATTTATAAAACCAATAGTAATTAAGACTAACTAGTGTCCATTAGACTATGATTGCTTGTTTACAAATAGACTGGTTCGGACAATCGCATCGCGTGTTGGCCATTCATGATACCGACCAGTGTTACTTGAACTCTGAAGTATTGAATTTAGAAAACTATTTTTCTGTTTTCAACCAACTTTTGAAAAAATGAGGTTTTCAATTTGAATGTATTGACATAATTTTTGGAAGTGTACAGATTTATGTTTTTATTTTTTTTAATTTTTTTTTTTTAATTAACCTATACTGTCCCACTGCTGGGCAAAGGTCTCCCCCCTTTTCTTCCATTCTTTTCTATCAGCCGCTGCTTCCCACCAGGCTCCGTCATAAGTATCCAAGTCGTCACGCCAACGTTTTCTTGGTCTGCCTCGGTTTCGTCGTCCATCCGCAGGCACCCATTGTGTGACGACTGTGGCCCATCTATCTTCCTGCATACGGCTTATGTGTCCAGCCCAATCCCATTTCAGCTTAGCTGCCTTTTCACCGACGTCAGTTATGCGGGTTTTCGCACGAAGTGTGGTATTTCGGATCTTGTCGATTCTCTTTACCCCTAACACGCTACGTTCCATGGCTCTTTGGCAAACCTTAAGTGTGGACTTTTGAGACTCGGTCAAAGACCATGTTTGTGCACCATAGGTAAGAACGGGCAGGATACACAATACACATGTCGATGAGTTTGCGCTTTAGAGATAAAGGAAGGTTACCCTTCATTAGCGACTTCATGGACCAGAAGCTCCTCCAGGCGTTTTGAACACGGCGCTCGACTTCTATGTCCTGCCGGTTTTTGAAGGAAACTATCTGGCCCAGGTAAATGTATTCATCGACATAGTGTATTTCCTGTCCGTCAACCTCGATCTTGTGTTTGGTGTTATTGGTCATTACTTGTGTTTTTAGCCGATTCATCGTTAGTCCAACCTTAAGGCTTGCGGTGCTCAGGTCTTGGAGCATATTTTGTAGTTCTAAAGCTGTAGGGGCAAAGAGCACAATGTCGTCCGCGAAACGCAAATTAGTAATCTTTTTGATTCCAATTGTCAATCCCTTCGATGTCCAGGGTTCTACCAAAGTTTTAAAAACTTCTTCAAGGGTACTCGTAAACAATTTGGGAGAGAGTGGATCGCCCTGCTTAACACCTTTACCTATACAAAAACGGGGTCCGGGTGATGTTAGTTTAATATTAGCTGTACTATTATTATAAATAATTTTGATGAGATCTATATATGTTTTATTTATATTTTGATTTTTTAGAGCATCAAAAATTGCGGTATGTTGAATGCTGTCAAAAGCCTTCGTGTAATCCACGAAAGCTAGATATATGGGTTTATTGAATTCACTATATTTTTCTATTATCTGATTAAGTGTGTGTAGGTGGTCAGTGGTGGAAAAGCAAGGGCGAAATCCTGCTTGTTCGGGAGGTTGATGATAGTCTAGTTCTTTCTCTATACGGTGCTGTATCACTTTAATAAAGGTTTTGTAAATGTGTGATACTAAACTAATGGGTCTGTAGTTACTAATATTGCTTTTGTCGCCTTTTTTGTTCAAAAGAATTATATTCGAATGACACATATTCGATGGAAATATACCCGTCATTAGTATAGAATTAAAAAGATCTACTAAATGTGGTAATAGTGCAGGTGAGCCAAACTTTAACGCTTCTGTTGTTACTTCGTCTTCGCCGGGGCTTTTATCATATTTCATAGTTTTAAGTGCTATATTTACTTCTTGTTCTGTAATTACTGGAATATTATTGTCGTAAGAGTATGTTTCATTTAATGTGTTTTTTGTGATATCAGAGTATAGTTTTTTATAAAAATCAGTACAAATTTCGATAATTTTGGTCCTGTTATTGTATTTTTTGCCATGTTCATCTTGTAAACTATTAATCCAAGATTTCTCCCTGGATATACCCTGCTTTGCTACTCTTAAAGATCGGTTTTTTTTCTAAAGCTACTTGAACTAAAGCACAGTTTAATTTTCGAATATCATTCCTAATACTACGTTTAACTTGTCTGTCGATTATTCTATATTCCCTTGAACCAATTACCATATCTGATCTTTCCTTTAGAAGTTTGTGTGTTTCTTTTGTAAGTTTATTATTTTTATCTTTAGGTGTTTTGATTTTTTTGCTACTTAATGTTATTGCTTTGATTATGGCATTATATTTTTCATTAACGTCTTCTACATCATCAATTTTAAGCGTTTCAAAACTGTTGATAAGTTCTAAGTTGAAATTTTCTGAATTATGCAAAAGAGTGTGTTTTGATATTTGTTTTATTTTACTGGAGAAAATTTGTGCTCGATGTATTTTAAAATTAAATCTTATTTTAGTACGAACCGGCCTATGATCGGAGCTAAATTTTATCTTGTTAATCACGCTTACGTCTTTAATTATATCCTGAGAAGAACATAAAACAAAATCTATTTCGTTTTTGGTGTTTCCTCCTGGTGACACCCAGGTCCAGCGCCTATGTGGTTTTTTGAAGAAAAAGCTATTTGCGATGCGCATCTTTTGTCCAAAGGCAAACTGTAAAAGACGACGCCCACGCTCATTTCGTTCACCTAGTCCATATTTTCCGAGTATTTCCTCGTTGTCGTTTGGCTGTCGAGTACCGATTTTTGCGTTAAAATCGCCGAGGACTATGTTCCAGGTTCCACGATTCTCCTCACAAGCGCGATTTAGTAGGTCGTAAAAGTTTTCGACATCGTCGTCACAGGATGTAGATGTATGGGCATATGCTTGAATGAAAGTGATAGTTTTATTAGGTGTCACCTGGAATTTCAGAACGGCTAGGCGTTCTGAATATCCTATAAATTCAATTATATTGTTTTTCCACTTCTTTGAAACCAAAAATCCTACTCCGTGGCATCCTTGAGTTTCTCCATAGTGAAAAAATATTGCATCGTCTCTTTCTACCGTTTGTTCTCCAAGTCTTCTGACTTCTGCCAGGCCTATCACGTCCCATTTTATATCATTTAGGGCGTTTTCTAACTCAACGAGCCGGTCGTCGCTCATCAAGGTTCTAACATTATATGTTAAGACATTAAGTGAATCGGAATCCGTAATAACATTTGCTGTGGTCGTGCGACGGTACGATCTCACCCGGTGATTCTTCGCACCCCTGATTCCAGAGCTGGCATGACGCCCGTCAACGCCAGCACAGCTACTGGAATCGCCGGGCACTTGGGGCCGTTGTTGTGTTGTACTATTCATATAGGGGGGTTTGGACCATAACCCGCCACGCTGGTCCAGTGCGTGTTGGCGGGGGTTCGCCAGAGCCTCGTTCGTTAATCAGCAGGGTGCACCGCTTGCAGGTGAGGTTGACTTGGGGCCCGTAGATGGTAATTGGGCCCCTAAACACCCCTATGTTTTTATAAAATAAATAAAAATATTTAATAAATTAATAAAAAAACGTTTGTGGGTTCATCATTCCCCTGCCCTTATCCTAGTTCTAGTACGTTAAAAATTTTTATCGGTTATGAAAAATAATATTCATGATTTTTTTTAATTGCTAAAACTATTTTCTGTAATGAACTAGAAACACAGTAGTTTTAATAAACTAGTGGTAAAACGTAACTACTTAATATAATGTAACGCCAAAAAACAGTTCAAACATTTTCACAAATACTGCTAAAATATTTTCAAAATAATGCAATAAATATTGGTGTTTTTATAGTCCAACTAATTCATTCAAAATAATGCAAAAATCTGTGGAATTGCAATTGTTCAACTTATTCATATTCATTTTGCAAATTTAGTATCAAGCTTAAAATATTTCAAAATAAAGTAATATATCCTGAAAATGCAAAAAAGAAATTCATTTATAGTCCGGGGTAGATAGCTTGAAAAATGACAAAAAGATAAAGAAATTAATAGCAGGATGAAACCCATTAGAAAAGGAAGAGAATATTATAAAAACATAAGGAAAAATAATTTAGGGGCGATCTGAGTTCGGGAAGGGGGTGGGGGTGAGCTTTTAAGGGTAAAAAACGCTTTTTCTCGATTTCCGGCAAAACTAAAAGTCCTATGCAAAAAAGTCAAATGGCAAAGTTGTAGGTAATTAAAAGATCTAAAACTTTTCTATACACACTTTTTTCACATAACCTCAAGATGTATGTGAAAAATTCAAAAAACCAAGATTTTGAATTTTTCACATAAATTTTGAGATATGTGAAAAAAGTGTTTATACAAAAGTTTTAGATTTTTTAATTACCTACAACATTGCTATTTGTCTTTTTTCCATAGGACTTTTAGTTTTGCCGGAAATCGAGAAAAAGCGTTTTTTACCCTTAAAAGCTTACTCACATCCCCTTCCCGACCTCAGATCGCCCGTAAATTATTTTTCCTTATATTTTTATAATATTCTCTTCCTTTTCTAATGGGTTTCATCCTACAATTTTTTTTTTCACTAACTTTTTTTTTTGCATTTTCTGAGAAGATTTTCTATGGTAACATATACATTTTTTTTCACTATCGGAAAGAAGAGATTTCAACAAACAGAAAACATACCAATTTTTTTAAGAAAGCTGATATTTTGACGGATGAATTTTCGATTGAAAATAAGGATATTTTTTCGATATTTAATCAAAATAAGGTGAAAAGAATATATATTTCTAATCGAATAAATTACAGCGTATTTGGGACATAAAGAGGTAAGTTTTCACCGAATTTAGTGAAAAAATATAATTGTTTGTAAAAGATATTAATAAAAAACCAAAATCTTGGTTTTTTGAATTTTTCACATACATATTGAGGTTATGTGAAAAAAGTGTGTATAGAAAAGTTTTAGATCTTTTAATTACCTACAACTTTGCCATTTGACTTTTTTGCATAGGACTTTTAGTTTTGCCGGAAATCGAGAAAAAGCGTTTTTTACCCTTAAAAGCTCACCCCCACCCCCTTCCCGAACTCAGATCGCCCCTAAATTATTTTTCCTTATGTTTTTATAATATTCTCTTCCTTTTCTAATGGGTTTCATCCTGCTATTAATTTCTTTGGTTTTAAAACCTATCGAGCCTGGTCTATTACCCGTAGCTCTACTTATAATAGTCACCTTTCGAGTAAATTAAAACGACTCGTAACCCCACAATATAAATTGATTCAAGCCAACAGTGACGTTGAACCTTTGTTACCTTATTATTGCGAATTCTGTTGTGAATAGAAGTGAATATATATAGTACAATGAAGGTGAAAAAAGCTGTACTTGTAAAGGATATTTTAGGGCCAAATAAACTCATTTTGCCCCAACAACCTAATCATGACGTAAGTTTGTTTATGTTTTTTAAGTAAATAAGTTTATATTAAGATATATTATAAGTTCATATATAACATATACAACATTTTGGCTTAGGCTGTTAGTTTTGCATACATTTGTTCTAAATAAATAAGTAAGTACATTATTGCGTGAGGTACTCAACTATTTAGATTATAAATCACCTGTGGATGATGGAGAGCTACGAACGTGCTACAAACATGCTACGAGCTACGAAATTTGCTACGGTATTTTTTTCTTTTTTTAAATTATTTGGTTTGTGTTGTATGTGTGTACTTGTTACAATTGTTACTTTACTGTATTATGAGCTGCTGAAATATGTTTTTGTAACTTCGAATAATTACGGTCTATCTTATAAAAAGTTAGCGCAGACTTGATGTTATGATTACCATATGTAATGGTGACATAAAGAGGGTAAAAATATGGCTTGCTGCAAATTATCAGCCATTTTGACAGTTCCAAACGTCAATGTCAAAATACATAATAGTGTATAATCTATTTGGATATTATTAGTCGAACTATGTATAACATCGTTTCGTTGCGTTGTGACAAAAGTGGATTAATTATCTTTAATTACACAAAAAACAGCAAATTAGTTTATATAGGATGCTATAAAATATGTACAGTCACCACAAAAAACATCCTATATAACAGGAGTTCCTGCAAATAATGAGCAAGGTGTTTCTCTACTCATCGTTGTTTGGTGTCCTGGGGTCGCGGCGACCGGTCTCGAAAATTTGGAGTCTGCTGGTCCTCACTAGTCTGCTTACCGTCGTGACCCTGTCTGTTTGGAAGGTCATTAAGGCTTTAGCGGGCTGGGCTAGAGATACCGCTGGACATAGTGAGTGCTTGATTCAACTACTATAAATAACTAGGAATAAATAAATAAACATTCACACATCACACTCTAGTGTCTAAGCCAAGCTTGTATTATGGGGACTAGATTGCTGGTAGAATACTTATATATTTTTTTTAATACATACATACCCATGCGTAGGCATATCCACGCCTACCTTTTGTATTAATTTTAAGATTCCTACTCTTTACTTGTTATTTCTCCTTCTGTATTTATTTTTTGTTAAAGTGTCACCTCATGTATATTTTTGTTTGAATAAATGTTTTGTATTGTATTGTTCAATACTTTGGACATAATGGCAAACATGTTTCTAAAATCCCTTATTTTATTTATTAATTTTAGGGAAAACCTACAGCTTTTAACACTTATTGTAACTATTTCTTTACTAAGACATCAACATATTCATTGTCATATAAACTTTATTCTAAAAATCATGTAGAATTGTCAAGTCAAGTCAAATATTTCTTTATTCAATAAAATCACAAGGATCATTTAGAATCGTCTTACATACTAGGTGATTCTAGGTGTCTCACACAGAAACCAACTTATTTTCTAGGAAGTGTGACGGCCCGTATGTCAGGCACGATATTCTACACAATAGCAACTGTCTCGCTCATTCTCGGCTCCCGTCTCGCTCTCTCCTGGCCCGAGCTCTCCCAGTACTGGGCGGGAGTGGAAAGAATGACAGTCATCAATGTAGCTGCTGATGAAACGCTGAAGAGACGGGTGCTGATCGTCATCTGTTTTATGACTGGCTTTTGTTTTTGTGAGTATAAGAGTACGTTCTGATGACAAGTGTTCAACGCGCGTTTCGATAACGCGCGTTTACAACTATACACTTTTTATTCATGCAGTAAACATGGTAGCGCGCGTTTTAAGAAAGCGCGTGTTAACGCTGCGCTAGCGCTCGACAGTTGTCAGCGCGCGTTTTGAGATCATTGGTTTTCTATGTTTCCGTTCAGTTGAGCGCGCGCTTTCGACGCGGATATACATATTTGAAGGATCTATGTCTAAAATCTATCTAGTCTGAAATCTATGGCGGCCGCGACAACGCGCGTTCAACGCCTGACAAGCGCGTGTCATGTGAACACTATACAAAAATTTAGCGCGCGTTCAGCGCGCGTTGAACGCTTGTCATCTGAACGTAGAATTATTATAAATACTGGAGTGGAGAGCGCGTGTAGGACGCCTTTCAGTGAGATGGAACGATCTGCGGAATGTAGCTGGCAAACACTGTATGAAAAGAGAACAAGACCGGGCTCAGAGGTGCGTTTTGACTGATATAGGTTGATGATGACGATGAAAATTGGTATCAATCATATAAAAAATATCTTGTAATATAAGATATTTTTTGATGATGAAAATTAGTGATGCTATCATATAAAAAACTTGTTTGTTTGAAAACTTGAATGTTGGTGTTATTGCAGTTTTTTTTTAAATTCAATTTTGATTTCAGTTGAACATTGGATAAGTATGATATCGCTGGTAGGACTCGATTGTCCAAGAAATCTTATATTGAAGAAATATGTTTTAAAATCTCACGGATTTCTACTCATGTGGGGTAAGATTATTTAAAATAGTATATTTATTGAATGCTATGAACTACTTATTTCTAGCACTAAATTAGAATTACAGATCCTAGAACACACTATAAGTTTTCCATAAAATAGCTAGTTTTTAATTGCCTAAAATAATAATATAAAATAAATATTTACGAATATTTTCACACATCACACTCAAGCCCCAAATTAAGCAAAACTTGTACTATGGCAAATAGATTGCTGATAGAATACTTATATATACTTTTTGTAAATACATACATAGTAAGACCCGGATTAGATAATCTAGACAAAATAAGACAATATTTATGTTAAAAATACATCCTAGGTGACTATTCGGACTGGGCTGCAGTACCTCTGCTTATTATCAGCAGCATAGCAACAGTGCTCTGGACCTTTCAAGATGTCCTTATAGTGCTGATAAGTATGGGACTAACGTCTAGGTACCATAGATTAAACAAATGCATCGAGAAAGTCTGTGCCTTTGAGAAAAAACAGTTGAAACGGGACCAAGTAAGTTAACTCACACAACATCATCAAATAACTTATAAAAATAACTCATTTTCCGTCGGTAAAATAAGGGGTAGTTTGTCCCATTTTAGTATGTGCACTTTTGTCAGATTCACACTGTATACCTTATTCAGCAAAATTACGAGGATAATTCAAAACCGTCTTATAAACTTAAATATTCTATAATATGTCAATTCTTCGCATCCAGTTTATGAGGGGCTATTTTTTCCAAAATCTTTGTTACACAAGTAGACATAGGTTAGTTACACATATGTAATATGTTCATATTGCTACTTCTTCTTATCGTGTCGATGCTACAACTGTATTTTGTTGTAGCATCGTGTTGGAAAGATTAGCCAGACTAGACACTGCTTTACCGTGCCTAGCTGTTACCGGTGTGCGCCACGAGGAGGCTCTTTCCATGCACCCATATTGCTAAAACTAAACAATGTTATCACATTCTATCAACCTCGTTATTGGTTGTGCGTTTGTTTTAGAAAACTGATGAACTGAAAGTGTATACTTGGCGTAAAATACGAGAGGCGTATGTGAAACAAGCTGCTCTAGTGCGGAAGGTAGACCAGGCTATCGGAGGCATGATCGTTCTGTCATGTTCCTGCAACTTCTTCTTTATTTGCTTGCAACTGTTTATGGGCATCACGTGAGAATAATTCATCAATTTAATTATTTATTTACTAAATTTATTATTAAACATACTTTGTTCACAACTTACGACTATTACAGTATTTATAAAATGTACAAAGGTATGAAATACATAAGAAACAGTTGAGCAATTTAAAAGACCGTTGCAAACGATCTATAGATAGCTCAACTGAGCCAAATCAGTACTCGGATGCAATGCTGGCAGCATTGCCGCGCTGTATGAATGAATGAATCAAGTGTGATCGTATCAGTGTTGCCATGGTAATCCGTCTAGAAATTAACTTTATCAACTGTTTCATTTTAATCAGGGTCTGATAATGAAGTCTAAAATAAATCTGTTTATCTAACAATCTGATTATAAAAAGGTATTTATTAAGTTTCCGTAGATTATCTGTAAAAATCACAGATTCAGGAAAGTTTAATTAAAGATTATGTTAGTAAAGGATTATTTTTACACTTAAATCTTTTAATAACTTGTTTTCAGCACTGGCAAGACAATTTCCGTCTTAAGACGAGTATACTTTGCGGTGTCGTTCGTATGGTTATGCATCAGAGCTTGCAGCGTGGTCCTATCCGCCTCCGCGATCAACGTTCACTCCAGGAGTGCGCTTAATCACATCTATGATTGTGACCCGCACCTTTTTAATATTGAAGTACGTTTTTATTTGTATATGAATTCTCTTACTTAGACGTATGTTTTTTTTTTCATAAAAAAAACAATTATCTGCACACTTACTACACTAACGGCTGGTTACTAAAACGTTGATCAACCAAAAAATCAAATTACAATGTGTCAAAACTCGGATCAATCGTGATTTGGGTTGCTTAAACGCTTGTCATCTGCGAAATATTTAACAACAGATCAGATGACAAGCGTTTGAGCAATCCAAATCACGATTGATCCAAGTTTTGACACATTGTAATTAGATTTTTTGGTTGATCAAAGTTTCAGAAACCAGCCGTTACACTTACAAACTCAATTAGCATTAGGTACTTCTACAAACCTCGTGGTTTTTCTTAATGCTATTTTATATTTCGTATACTTATAACTTTATAAATCTTAAATAACTAAAAAAACAGTTTTTTATATCTATCCCCATAACTTTATATTATAGATTGATTTCTATATTGTTATAGATGAACAGACTTCAGGACCAGCTGGTGAAGGATTATGTGGCATTGAGCGGTTTGGGTTTTTTCTACCTGAGCAAAACTATTTTATTGCAGGTCAATGTTTCATTCATAAACGTTCACTCTTTAAAAATATGTCACCGTGAAATGTATTACGTT
The DNA here is from genome assembly GCA_932527185.1 of Ecliptopera silaceata. NCBI lineage: Eukaryota > Metazoa > Arthropoda > Insecta > Lepidoptera > Geometridae > Ecliptopera > Ecliptopera silaceata. The sequence goes on along the minus strand of OW052193.1, from coordinate 2,887,886 downwards.
TTGTATAAACCACAAACGCAAAAATATCAAACAAATAAAAAGAGCTGTTTTTCAAGTTCATACTAATAAATAAATAAATAAAAAAAACAATACTAATTTAAATAAATGTTAACTAGTAATTATGACTGTAGTTTAAAAAGTTGTAATTATAAAGTATTGTTTGCTGAAACTATTTTTGGAACTGAATGCTGTTGTGTACTTAAGGACTTTGGAGTCCTTAAGTATTTTTTTCAGTTAAAGGTTATTTTAAAGATCACCTTTTAGTTTTCACATTTTATACTATTGCTAGTATAAAATGGATAGGTATACTAGGTATTCAAAAATAAGATAATTTTTTTGCATGTTCTTATCAAATGAAACCATCAATTTGAATACAGAATTCCTTATTGATATTTGATATTACGATAAAAACTTAATGCATGTATACGTATTCTTATTATGACGATCAGAATATGACGGTAACCGTTTAATAAACAAGCAGAACACTTTATTAACTTTAGTAAATGTTCATAATTTATCTGAAACTTTCTAATTTAGTTGCAAATATAACTTCAAAGCAAACTTTAAAGTTAAAATAAGAAATTGGTATAAAGTTATGATTTAGGACTTTATTAACGTCTGGATATTAATTGAAATATAATATGAATATAGTAACTAATTTATAACACAAAGCTTTGTACAAAGATAAATTAATATTTGATATAAAATTAACCCAATCATGTCAAACACTTCAAAAGGTTTTCATATTTAGTTGATAATTAGCACGTTTATCAATAAAAAGTTAAATACATGTTATGTTACTTATATTTATTAATTTGACAGACACAGCTCAGTTGGTATAAGCTTTGCCTTCTGAGCTGTGGTTTTAGGGTGCGATTTCTACCGAGGTCAAAAATTGTGTGACATGTTTTCATGAAGACATGCATTGATGTTAGTTCTGTCTGGGTGTTATTATTTACATATTTAGAAAAAAAATCTAGGTATTTTAAGAAACTAAGTACATCATTGGCCTTAATTTATTTGTCATATTTCTTGTCTTACAAACATCATACACAATAATGAATCGAAATAATGTAAATACAATAAAAAAATATGTCTCTAGGAATTACTTTAATTGTTTTTTCTTACAGATGGCTGGAGCTATAATAACATACGAACTAGTGTTGATACAATTCGACGATGGAGATGGAGCCGCACCCGATGCCAACGACACTGTGGTTTTCAACGACACTCAAGTCTAGACTCTATTTTGTAATGGCCTAAGGCTCAATATAGGCTGTCGTTTTACTCGTTCACAACTAATTCGACTTTACTATTCCACTCATATTTGTAAAATCCATCTTATAATTAATTTGTAAATGAACTGAAAACTAATAATATGTTGAAATATTAAATGCTGTTTTAATTTAAGTTACACCCATTTATAGGTTGCCAGGCAGAGAACGCTTTTGTGCTTAAAAAAGCGCATTGTTTTTTTTACATTTTCCGCCTGCGACGCTGAGGTTGCGGATTCGATTCCCGCCTTGGGATAAATGTTTGTACGATCTGCAAGTATTTATTCCGGGTGCTCTGGGTATTTCATATGTAAGTAGGTATAATAAAAAATATCTATCTATGTAATGTATTGTATTCAGTAAGTCAGTCTTCTAGTACCCATAACACAAGTTCTGCTTAGCTTGGGGCTAGATGATGTTGTGTGTATTGTCCAGCATTATTTATTTATTTATTTTGAACATTTTGTACTTTTAACAGTATTTTTCTGTGTAACCAATGGTTGGAAATGGTAAAAGAGTTATCTATTTAATGATGGGTACTAAAAGTTAAACATTTATTCAAAACTAGTTGTTACACGCGACTTTGTTCGCGTTGTTCCTTTTGTTCCTCTTTCATTCGGACCGCGAAAGCGACAAGTCGTGTGCAGCGCTGCGCAGGAGTTCATCAACTTGAGACAGTACGAGGCGGCACTACCACGCGTGCGACAGAAACGGACATCTTTCTGTGAGTTTCGCCGTACTCGCGCATATTTTTACCTGAACTACTTGTTCTTGGTAAAAGTTCATAAGCGATAGCGGTTTGACGTCTAACATCGCCTCATTTAAAGTATTGTTTTGTTTGAACACCTGTTCAAAATGGATAAATACCTTGTTGCTAGAAATCTATCTGACAAGTCGCCTAGCGAAAGTAGCATAAACCTAGCAGGCCAAAGTAATGACACCACTCCGCTTAGATCCGTCTACCTGAGACGCAAAAGAAGCAGAGAATTTGACTGTGATTCGGAACTGACTGCTTTTAAGGAAGAAATGACATCCATGATGGGAGCCTTGATGAAAGCTCAAGAAGCTGGACTAAAAAAACTATTTATTCCTACTTTGACCGATATTCAAAACACCAATAAGAGTATCGAAAGTTCTATCACCTTCTTGATGAGCAAAAATGAGGAACTCACGAAGAAAATAGTTCAGCTTGAACAACAGAAAAATAAAGATAAAGAATATATATCTATATTGGAAAATAGATTAGAGGATACTCAAAGATCAGCTCGGAAAAGTAACATAGAGATCAAAAACGTGCCGAAAAACAAGGTCGAGACCAAAGAAGATATGATAAATATGGTTGTGAAGCTGGGGAAGACTATTGATTGCTGCATCAATAAAACTGATGTAAAAGACATTTACAGAATAAGAAATAAGAAAGATGGGCAAAACAACACTCCTATTGTAGTTGAGTTGTCCTCCACTATCTTGAAGACCGACGTGCTGAAGATGAGTAAGGCTCATAACATCAAAAACAAGGGTAAACTTTGTGCTAAACACCTGGGTTTCACCAAAAACGAAGATACCCCGATTTTTGTGTCGGAACAGCTGACTGCTAAGGGTTCCCGGCTATATTTCCTTGCAAGAGATCTTGCCAAGTCGAAAGGTTACAAATTTTGCTGGACCTCCTTCGGACGGGTGTACGTGAGGAAAGATGAAAGCTCTGCAATAATAACGATCAACACTGAAAACCAAGTGAATGGCCTCATGCAAGTACAATGACTATCTCAGCGCTCAACAATTGTATTTTTTTCATAAAGTCTTTTTAACTTTTAGAACTTTAATCTGTTCTTTTTGAATTGTTTCGATTGACTCTAAACATGTTTTTACACTCTTCTCACAACACACACACATACACAAACATAACACTACATTATTAGCAGCAATAAACCTGTTATATTATATAAAATCAACACATTTAATTACCAAAACAACGGAGTGACCACGTACATAAGGAATACTCATAACAATGTAGTTGTTAAATAACTGATTCTAGATCATGCCTCAAGCTTACACTTAGAATTAATCTGGAATTCAAAACTCATTCTTGCTATCGCTTGTACCACACCACATAATACGCTTACGCACACCGGACAAACAATTTCAATTCTGACCTAGTTTTTAATTTTGTTTAGTTTCATTTTGCTTCATATGTTTTTATTGTTTTACCTAATGTAACTTTGTTCGTAATACCACGAATAAGGAAGAGCGGTATCTCCTAATACAGGTATTACATACTTAAAAGGAGGTATCCAACCACTGTATCTAGTTAATAATTTACGTTACTGAATAAAACATTTTGTATTGTATTGTATTGTATTGTTGCTAGTTTCAGCAAAGCAGTGCTTGGTAGGTTTTGCGTTCACTGTTTATTACTAAATAGTGTATTACAGTGTATTTATGTATGAAACTATAATCTTCATGTAGCCTATATTATTAAGTAAAAATAAAGCTTTATAATAGTGAAAGAATTTTTAAATGCGTCAAGTAGTTTTAGAGCCAAATCATAACCAACAAACAAACATTTTCTATGATATTAGTTTAAATACAAAAGAAGAAGAAGTATATTCATGTATACTCAATCAAATATTGGATTGATAATAACATGTTATTTTCAAATGCGTTTAAGTGTTCTGTAAATAATTTTGTAGTATTACATTTTGAGCTCTATGTATACCTGCTATAAAGTTGAAGTTATATTTAGTTTGTTTCAATAAAACATAACAGAAAAGTAAATTGTCAGAGAACATGCAATAACTGATAATTATGTCATACCATGTAAGTTTGATACACAACGTTGAGTGATGGAGAAATAAGGTTCGGGAAAATTCGTTTTTAAAAATTGAAAATTGAATTGTTTTAATGAATAATCAACGGAAAGTAAGTGTTTTTTAATTACGTTTTTATTAGCGTGTGTCGACTGTAATTTTTAGCAACTAATACGTACTTTGTTACATGTATACCTAATATTTACAAGAAATAATCATGTGAACAACAAAATAGTTACTTTTTTTTTACGTTTTCTTGATAAATCAAAACAGCTCAAATTATTAAAAAAATAACGAATTGCTGAATAAACTTTGTTTCTTGTATGTAAAATCTTCTGTGTGCAAAAGTCATCTATCTAATCTATATATAATAATATCAATCTATCTAATTTATGGTTCTTCCATTTAATTCACTTCTTGATTGATTTAAGTACGTCATAAGTAATTTTCGTAAAAATAGCGGCTACTTTACCTGTCAAAGTTTGTACATGATAATTAGTTAGAGCTATAATGCGCCTAGGTCTACAGATAGGTATATAGGTCTAATAACTTGTCGATGTCGATTGAAGTCGATTTTATTTTTGAAATCTTGTATTTTTCCATTCTTTTACTTACACAAGTGTACAGCTTAACAAGATTTTGAAAACAACGCACAAAAGTAAAAAATATGTTTTCTCGGTTTTACAAACTCTTCTAATTAAGTATGCAATTAAAACTTTCTATTCAGCAGTGTTGCCAGCGCGGCAGAAATGTTGCTAACATGAAATTGTATTCTGTGAGAAGTGGCTCCACATTTCAAACTGATGTAAGAATCCTTATTTTATATCATTTTTTATTTCAAGGTTTTATTGTGTAAGTAAATTTTATTCATAAACAATAAAAAAAAAAATATTCATATTTGGCTAGTTTTTGGATTTAAAAACGATACTTTAGTTCAACTGAAACCATATCAGTATCGTGTCGTTATCGTTCGTACAAATGGTCTTTGGATGTATGTTCGGTATGTGAGTTCCAAAATCATCAAAATACGAAAATATGGGATCATTTTTTTATTTCTAACATTTTCAAATAAAACCTCTTAAATTACTCATCCCTAGAAATACCTACCTGTTCGTCGAACCGGATTAGGAGTTGGTGGCATAGTTATCATACTTCCTTATCAAGGAGAAAGTAGCGGGTTCAAATTCCGCTCCAACAACTTTTGGTCTATTATATTGTCTCTTTATGATTTTCCAGGTCTTTCTCGAAACCTTCAACCGCGTGTTTTCCATCGCTCGATATATCGGCATCTCAAGTCCTGGGCCTGGCAGGTTCTTCGTCTGGACAGTTGTCGTGTTCCTATCCCTTGGAGTTATAGTGGTTTCTGCGCTTTGGAAAGTCATAAGAGAGCTGGCTGGAGTGGCACGTCATACTTCTGAAGGGCGTAGGTTACAAAAGTACTTTTCAAACACATCACACTCTAGTCCAAAACTAAGCAAAGCTTGTACTTTGGGAACTAATAACAAATATTTATGTTCATCACACAAACATTTGCCAATTCTGAAGACCTACAAAAATGGCTGAGATTGTGTATGAACGGCCATTTAAATGGTTTTTAACATTATTATAACATGAAACAAGAAAATTCACTTGTAAAAATTGTTTTGTTTTTCAGAAGGACTAATGTCAAGGCTTTCAGGGTTTATATTCTACAGCAATGGTTGTCTTTCACTGATATTCTCCATAAAATTCATCACGTCATGGAGGAACCTGTCGTACCACTGGTACAAAGCAAACACTACTGGGTTTGAGGTGCCTCCAGACTTGAATATACGGAGAAGGATGATAGTGATCACCATTTTCGTGAGCATCTGTGCTTTAAGTAAGAATTTGCTTTGTTTATTATTTTACATGTAAAGCTCTAACACCAAACATAAAAATACAAATTACATAATCTTCCTTAGCTTAGTTGTAGTTTTTTTGAGAATCATTAGGATCAAAAAGATATTTGTATTGAATTACTATTACTAGTAATTAATTATTTTATTTAACAAGATTTAATACTAAAAGTATTTTTTAAAGATTAATTAAAGAGTAGATGTTACTGTTACTAGGTGTTAAAAGCTGGTCCCTTATAAAATTATTTAAATCAGATCTTTGGGACCACCTATTTATGTATCAAAAAGAACATCAAACTCGGTTCAGATATCTACAAAAAAATACACTTACAGATGAATTGAGAATCTATTTTTTTTTTATCTGTTGGACAATGTTTTTTTTTCAGTAGAACACATAATGAGTATGATATCAGCCACCGGGTTGGATTGCCCTGCAAATGAATACTTCAAACGTTATATTTTGAGCTCGCACGGGTTTTTACTGCACGAACGTAAGATAATTTATGACAGTCAGTTATACAAAATAAATATTTAAATAAGATATACAGGGTGTCACAACGCGACTTTTGAAAAAGTATTCTAAATCATAGTATATCTTCAATCCACTACAATGTTTTGAAATTAGCTTACAAGGATACGTAATAAAAACGAAACAACTTGAACTAAGTAGAGAAATAAACCATGTTAAAAATGCTCGCCACAAAACTTAAAAATTTCAACGTGTGAGAGTAAATATTTATTATATCACTATACTTGTGTGCATTTTACCACATTACCTGAAACATGGACTTATTTGCGCGATGAATGGACTATAACGATTATAATTTTTTACACCCTGTATATGTTGCAAAATGTTTTGTTCATATATGCTGTTTTGTGTAATTTTTATTTTTATTGTTAGCTAAATTAAATTTTAGTTTATTATTTTATTATAGACCAGAGCTTACCTACCACTTTCTGGGCTCTCAGCAAAAACAATAAAAAGCTACCTCCAATTTGTTTTATTCATATATTAGAGCATCACACCTAAACCACTGAACAGATTTAGATAAAACTTATACAGTTTAGGAGCCTGTTTTTCGGATTAAAACATGGGCAAGGCATTGCAATCAAAGACTTGAATTTTTAGATAACGCTTGACCTCTCTCAGCCAAAATCTGCGATACGCTATAAGGATCATTCTTAGATAACGCTTGACCTCTCTCAGTCAAAATCTGCGATACGCTATAAGGATCATCATAAGATGATCCTTATAGCGTATCGCAGATTTTGTTGGGCCAAAATATCTGTCAAAGTAAAGTGTAAAGTGGTGACAGATATTTTGGCCCACGGGTTCAGCTAGCATATCTATATTATACATACTTTTCAGAAGACTACAGTCTATGGAATGCGATCCCTATATTCTTCGTTAGTAAAGTAGCGACTGCTCTGTGGAACTTTCAAGATCTGATCATCATTCTCATCAGCATAGGATTGGCTTCGAGATATCATCGCTTGAACACATTCGTCAAGCAAGCCATCAGGCGAGAGAAGAGGGATTTGGATATTGTAAAGGTATAACCTTTTTAAATAAATTAATAAAATACATAGAAAGTTGGGTATGTAGAAAAGTTACATTTTTAATATAGGTATGTAGGGGAGACCGGGGCAAAACGGGATATCTAAGGGAAAAAAAATCATATAAAAAAAATTAAACTGTTTATTGCTATAATTTTTACATAGACAGCAACATTTATGAATCAACATTATATAATCAACTCGTTTTACTCGCTAAATCTTCTGATTTAGGTTAATTAGGAAAAACAATGAGGAACAAAATTTTCCCATCTTGCCCCATAGACCGGGGCATAACGGGAAATTGCACGGGGCAAAACGGACACACATTTTAATCGGGCTGACAACGCTTTCAAGTATGCGCATCCTCGTCATAATCATCAACCCCAGCACAAGAATTGTGAGCCCAGCCAAGGGAAACATTACAAATCACCCATCCTTCGATTGACTGTGAATACAGTAAGTCCACGCGCAGTCATTTTCATCTTCCTCTTGGGATGAATCAGTCTCACATTTCTATTCATTCCAGCGTTGCTACTAGTCGAACCATTTTGGCTAAAAAAACGAAAAAATAAATTAAAATTAAAACCTACAACATTTTGAATATAATTCGTAAATACGAGGTAAAACGTACGGGGCGTAACGTATCCCGTTATGCCCCGATCGTCTTGCCCCAACGAACATTTTTTGCAACAATACAAAGCATTCCTAACCTAAAACTGTGAAGGTTATAAACAGTGCATAATATAAAACAATGATCTTTCCTTAAGGTGCTTAGGTTAAAAATATTGTAAAAACGAGCTTACTTACTTCGTAACACATCGATACTTGTCGTACAACTTCGTAGCATTATTCAAAATATTACGTTTTTTCGTTCAAAGCTGCCAAAACAAACAGAGACACGTTTTTTTCCACTGACCGACGTAATGCGACTGTAGTTCGAACTAATGGCGCTGCCGTAGCTCAATAGCGTGCAAAACTCACGCCACACCAGCACATTTCCCGTCCTGCCCCGGACCTCATCTTGCCCCGGTCTCCCCTAGGTATTGTGATATTACCCAAAAGTTATTACGAGTTCCACTCCTTGCCGGCTTCTGTCTTTCCCGATCACTATAATCTTAGTCTCTTCAAGGCACGAGTGAATAGGTGTCTCCTAGATCGTCCTGCTCCATCGTCGGCCACAACATCACTTTCCACCAGGTGAGTTTGTGGCCAAAGGACGACCTATTCTTTGTAAAAAAAAAAAAAAAAGTTGAAACTTTTCGCTGTAAGTGTATGTAGACTGTCAAAATTTTAATTAATATGAAGGTATGTAAAAAGAAGCACGAAGTACCTACAAATTTTTTGTACCATAAAATATGATTTTTCTATCGCGACCGGTATTCGCGACTTTGTCTTGCTATCATTATATTTTTGCCTTCCAAGTCGACTTCGAGTCGTGGGTTTGATTCCTGAGAAAATATTTGAGTAAAAAACATAAATATTTGTTCTGTGTCTGGGTGTTCATTCATACGTATTCTATGTACGTACCTACGTATTAAAAAAAATGTACCTATATAAATATTCTATCAGCAATCTAGTTCCCATAGTGCTTTGCTTAGTTTGGAACTAGAGTGTGTGATTTTCGTGAATATTTATTTATTATTCTAAAAAGTAAGTTTAACCCTATTAAAGGCTGTTGACCAGATTCGTATCGTTGACACTGTAAAATGTGTTACTAGTCAAAGGAAATGCCGTAATAAAGTTAACGCTTCGCAGCCGTGGGCTACTAACTTTGATAGGTAATAAAATGACTGGCCTCATCCTACTCCTAAATTAGAATTAAACAAAAGTTATTTACTTTACGCCACAGTGAAGTAATTAACGTATTTGACGGTTAATTTTAATGGTCTGCTTATTTTAATGTGGTAATATTTTATGAAATAAATCTAGTCTAGTCTAGACGAAGCGACGCGTGACCCGAGGGCTGGTGAGTATCTGGCCCAACGTATCAGCATTGCTATTCAGCGCGGCAATGCAGCCAGTGTCTTGGGTACGCTTCCGATTGGTACTGATTTGGATCAGTTGAACTATCTATAGATCGTTTGCAACGGTCTGTAGATAGCTCAACTGTTTCTTATGTATTTTATATGACTATGTACATTTTGTAAATACTGTATAGTCGTAAGTTTGTTTGTGATGAAATAAATTAGATTTTGTCAGTACAGCTCAGTTGGTAGTACCTCTGCCTTCTATGCTGTGGATCGTGGTAAGATTCCCACCCAGAGCAAATGTTTGTGTGATGAACATAAAGATTTGTTCTGTGTATGTGTTATTATGTATTCTATCAGCAGTCTGGTTCCCATAGCTTTGCTTAGTTTGGGACTAGAGTGTGATATGTAAAATGTCCATCAATATTTACATATATTTATTTAAATAATTTTGACGTTGAGCGACGTATTTTTAAATACAATCACTGAGGATGTGCACTGCAAGACATTGTCCAACGTCCATCACTGCTAGACATGAGACGCAACGTCATGATTTCTTGGTGGCTGATTAATGAACGGTGGCAGTACTTCTCCGATGATTTTCCCATCTATTTACAAGAAAAAAGTAATCTTATCTGTAATAAAAATGCAATAGACTTTAAATAACAAAATCTAAATTTCGTTGATGAAAAAATACAGTTAAATTCTTCTTTTTTCCAGTACGGAACAGAAAGCTACCTGCAGGTTCAAGTCTGGCGAAGAGTAAGAGAGGCCTACGTGCGCCAGGCTACACTGGTCCGGAAGGTAGACCATCAGCTCGGAGCCCTAGTGCTGCTGTCTAACGTCAACAACCTGTATTTCATCTGTCTGCAACTGTTTTTGGGAATCGGGTAAAGATATTCCGTCTATCTGTGGGTGGATTGTCCAGCATTATTATCTTATAATGACCTACGCCCAGCAGTGGACTAATATAGGTCGATGATGATTATCTTATAAAAAGTCAGCGTAGACTTGATGTGTTGATTACCATACGTAATGGTGACATAATGTCAACGCTAACTTTATAATAAAAGAAAATAAATATTTAAAAATTGAATTTAAATTGTAATTTTTTTTCACGTAAACAAACTAAAATGTCAAAAAGGATTTAATCTGTGGAGATTTTGAAATTGGAACATTTTTTCGGAATACTTTAGTTATTCTTTTGATGCAGAATCTATTTTTCAATAAATAAACAACAGATAGTGACGGACGGATAGTGTACCTACTGGTACTGTACATAAATGTGTCAAGTGTTATTTATTTATTATTTTAAAAATATGTATTGAGTTTAGTTTTAAAAAAGAAAATTTCATTTCCACGCTAAAATAATACTACTAATCGTTTAGGTACTTTTAAAGACACACTTTGTATTTTAAATATTGTTTTCTTTTTCAGTAAAATAAGCGGCACTTTCATAAACCGTGCGTATTACTTCTTGTCGCTGGGATGGTTGCTCTTAAGGGCTTGTATGGTGGTCCTAGCTGCGTCTGATATCTATACACATTCCACCATGGCATTGACTAGCTTGTACAAATGCACTGCATCTAGTTATAATATCGAGGTAAGTTTCTAAGACAAAAATTACACGAAAAAAAAGTGTTTTTTGTTTCCAAGTTTCGGGAAAACGAACATAGAAAAAAAAGAATCCTTGACTGTTTATAGATATTTTGACTTGCAGAGCCCCTAGCGGATTCTTTGACAAACGCGTGTTGGGTTATGTTAGGCGTCAGGGGCTTTACATAGGTCGTGTAAACATGAACTCATACTAGGCCCTGTGATTATAATATGACGAAGCGCGTCTCTCCAAAGACGCGCTTCGTCATATTAATAATGATATGACGAAGCGCGTCTTTGGAGAGACCTACGTCCAGCAGTGGACTGATATAGGTTGATGATGATGAATGTGACGAATTGTTTAGAATTTTGTGTAGTTGTTGAGTTACGTAATTCTAGCGTTTACAATATTTGTTTTAATTTTTCAGATCAAAAGGCTTATAAATCAGTTGACCAATGACGATGTTGCACTAACCGGAATGGGATTTTTTAATTTGAATCGAAAACTTATGTTACAGGTAAAATATCCAATATTTTTTACTTGTTTTTTGAAACGGTCTCAGATTAAGTCGAGAGCAAAAGCTAGATAAGTAAATAAATATCTTTCACATCTCTAAAATACATTTTGAATTTAAAATGGAATATTAACACTATTATTAGTTATAGTACAACAACGAAAATATTTAAAAAAAATATTAAAATGTAATTTTTTTCAACCCCTCTCTTTCAATTTTCCTCTATCCCTGGCTAATTTTGCCCATTCCCTTTCGAAGGGGTCCAGATCAAAAAAAAATATCGTAGTTTTATGTAAAATATGAACGTTAAATTAATTTTATTCATTTTATTTCGCATTTACTAAAATGCAAATGGCACCCCACGTTGTTTCCGTTTGAAAACTTCTCGAATTTGCTCGTTCAACCGACTCAAAGTACCTCATTTCAATTATGTTTGCCAAATTCGGTTCAGCAAAAAGGAATTTGCATCGTGAGGCAAACATTTTTTTCGTTCAAAGTTGGTTTATTATTCAAAGTTGATTCGGAGTATTGTAGCTTTGACCTACGAGCGTTTGAATGTGACACACTGGAAGTAAATTAAAAAAAAATGTGACTTTTTCAATGATTTATCCACACAAAATGTTTGGGTATTAGTGTTGCTATACAAAAAAATGTATATAAATAAATATAATCCCGTAGTTTTGCTTAGCGTGGAACTAGAAGACGTATTGAAGAATTACCCTAAAAACTATTTGATTTTTAAAAGAGCATACTCAAATTGCAATCAAAATAAATTGTTAAGAAGTGTGGGAATGTTTTTTTTTATAAAACCAGTTGAAACTATATAGAATAATAAACATTTGAGGTTTTATAAATGGATCGGACTGTATGTAGTCTTCATAAAAGTACTGAAACCTGTAAATTTGTATATTAAGTTATCAAACTTTTCGACAGCAATATTTATAAGTAAATTAATGTTACTTCGCGTTGAGTGTTACCATAAGAAGTTAGGTAATCATGTTTTTTCATATTTTTTCTTTAAATGTTGTTCGTTTCGGAAAGTTTTAGGGTATTTTAATATTAAGTTACTTGTACTTAGTATACCACGAAATTGTTAAATATTTATGGACATTTTACATAACGCCATTTAGATCCAAACTAAGTATTATACGAACAAGATTGCTGATAGAGTACATACGCATTTTTAGATCATAATACATAGTAACACATTATTGGTGGGAATCGAACCCACTGCATGTAGGCAGAGCTATAAAGCCTGTCAACTATTAACAATCTTAATTATTCTTATTGCAATAAAAAGCATAATTCATCACGGAAATTCAAAAACAGATACAATACACACATATTTTTATTTTTTATAAAATCTGTTATTTCAGGTCGCAGCCGCCATTTTGAAGTACGAACTTGTGTTGATACAGTACGACAGCAATTGAGATAAAAATAAACGTGTATGTTCAGGAATATACTTAGACCATAAAAAAATGCACTTTCCTCAACAAATGTTTGTAATTTCAACGTGAGGTAATACTTATTGTGTCACTGTACTTGTGTGCGTGTTACTACTTTACTTGAAAAATCTACTCACGCGCAGAGAGTTCCAGGCGTTGGTTGAACAACCAATGATAAAAATCGATTTGTATTGTATCTGTCACTATTTTTTGTGTATGTGTGACCGCTGTGGAGAAGCGTGAGTTTTTGGAATGGTCTACTATTTATAATGTTTGATATTCTGTTTTATTATTTTATAAAATGTGAGTTGAAAGCGAGTTTGGTTTTAATCAATAAATATCTAAAATACTGTAAATTAACGTTTTATTGTTTTTTGAAGTTATTTATTTTCTATTTATTGTTCCTATTAGATACTCGGTCCTTGTTACGACTTATAATTATAATTAATTGGTTTACTAATTAATGCGATGCCTGATTTGGACTTCAAAACAATACAATTGTTAGCCTTATTAAATCACATATATATACTGTAATGATTTAATCTAATCATAACACTGTTATTAGAATTAAATTATATCATCAAGTTCCAGAATAATATTACAATTTTACAAAACTAATTAAATTTTCATTAATCATTTCGAACACGAATATTACTAAATTAATATGCTAGCGGAAGATAACAGGGTTCTAAGGTCTTAGTTATCAATATGAATCAGAAAATACATTATTTTGTAATATTGCTCAAGGCGCAGAACCTTTTTGACAAATTGTAATATTCCAAAAAGGATAAGAACCAATCAGGTTGAATGTCATACTCCGCGGTGAACGGAATCAATCACTCTTCAAATAATCCTATAAGAACACAGATAACCTAGTAGGTAGAGTTCCCTATGTGCCGGAAAAAACGCCAATAAAAGACACTACTGGACGCAAAAAAGGTTTTATTTACTACGAAAAATATTCAAAATCAAAATTTTATTCAGTACTTACTTATCATTCAGTTAGTATAATTGACAGGCGTAACAGATCAGTTGGTAGTGGCTCTGCCTTCCATGCTGTGGGTCGTGGGTTCGATTCCCACCCAGAGCAAATGTTTGTTGTTCGCCTTAGAGAGTTTTTTTTTTCTGAGAGATTTTCTTAATATTTTTTCCTTAAGAACCTTGTACAGAGTATTAGAAGACTACAAAAAAAAAATCTGCCAAATCGGTCAAGCCGTTTTCATGCTATGTTGTGACAACGGATAACGGGTTTTATTTTTATATATAAAGAAGATAATATTTATTAATGTTATTCTCCAAACGTTTTACCTCAATGGTATTCTCCTAGAACTGAATCATATTTAACTTATATTATAATACCAAGAGAAATAATTTTGTTGAGCCCTAACAAAGGCTTGTGATTAGAGGAGAATTCAGAAACAGAGCATATTACCTTGTTAAATAACAGTTTACTGGCCTCAAAACTTAATTGTAATTCTGTCTTTAACAGATTTCACTACTCTACCTTTCACGATATAGGTTACATTAGTGCACACGTAAAACTTTATTTGGTGTATGGTTTTAAGTAAGTATAATATACAAAAATATGAATATCAGATTTATTTTAGCAGTCTAGTTCTATAGTACAAGCTTTGCTTAGTTTATGACTAGATGGCGTGTATATTATTTATGTATAAAACGAATTTGAAACTAAAAACGATTCAAACATGTAAATAAACTATAGATATTAAATGCGCGCGTGTAGGACGCCTTCCGGCGAGATGGAGCGACGATCTGCGGAGTGTAGCTGGCAAACACTGGATGAGAAGAGCCGAAGACCGGGCTCAGTGGCGCGTCTTGGGAGAGACCTACGTCCAGCAGTGGACTGACATGATGATGATAATGATAAGTACATTAAATATTTTGAAATAAGACTACATGGGTTACTAAGTCGCATGTGACGCCCAAATAAGCCCCGACAAGGAGTCGATCCTTGTTTGGCTTATTTCGGCGTCAGAATTCATAGATATAAACATTCAACAGCTTCTATGTCATTGTGATACGGTTCATTTTCCAACCTACAGTTTAGTGGCAGCTAAGCAATATAATTTTTTGTCATTAAGAAAGGCAGGTGTTCAAACTGGCGTGGCAGAAGTGGGAGACACTCCGGTGAACTGCATCAAAACCAGTTCATAGGTCACTATGGTCCCAGCGATCTGAAAAACATAAATTATACTTGAGAAAAAAATGGATCAATTTAATTCAAAGAGAAAGAAAGAGAGGGAGTAAAATATTTTTAAGTAATTAGGCATGACATCAATGGAAAATATCATATTAATTGTCATTTTTATCAGAAAAATATAATTAATAAATATGTTTTTTTAGGCTTTTGACATCTTATAGCCACGAAAGTTAAGATTGAACATAAATCTATAATTCGAGGTTTCTTATTTTATATTAATTGTATTAGTAGTTTTTTTTTTGGCTCGCACTTTAAGCACATTTGCCATTTATCAAGTACTAGTAGTTAGTAAGTTAATATAAGTTAATTGAATTCTTTATTATAACATACAGACAACTTGCTTAATTTATTTTATTATCAAAATAAAAATGTAGCTAAAAATGTAGTAGTTGTTCTATATTATTTTAATGCACATTTTTGTGGTCAGACTACACTAATTACTACGGCGATGTGTACATAAAAGATCATTGTGTCTATGTAAAATCATTTTCTAAATGTCACCCAGTTATATATATTATTTATTATATATTAGAACAATAGGATTCTGGTTGACGCACATCTAGGTTTTCCCAGCACAATGTTCGCCTCAAAGAAAATGGATAAATTGAAAATTGCTGAACAGTAAAGGAAGCATAATCTGATTGTAATAAAATGTGAATATTAAATACGAAAATTCCTTTTTAATTAATGTGCAGACATCTGCCGGCTGCTTTATGATAACTTGAATATTGTGGCAAGTTATAGAATTAAATTTGTCTGTATTATTTGAGTATTATGTAGTATACCTACAAGTATGTCATTATTAATAAAAAAGTGTTTTATGTATAGACGTCACAGCTCAGTTGGTTCAGCTCTGCCTTCTATGTTGTAGGTCGTGGGATCGATCCCCGCCGAGAACAAACGTTAGAAACGTTTCAAGAGAACTCAAAAACTTGTTATCAGTCTTATGTACCTATCATAAGTTAATTTCTTTATGTTTGAAGTACTGTAAGTTTTCCAATAAATAAATATTTAATTAATGATAATGACAGAATATAATTAGTATTCGTTTTAGAGCAATATATTTCGGTTGTAGTTTTTATCGCCGAAGCTAATAACTTAAATTCAACTAAAAATCTTTTGTAGTTGGTAATTAAACATCAACATTGAAATGCTCGGATGTCTACTTCTTGTCCTGGTTTATAAGAGTAAGCATAATTTATAGGTATTCGAGAGTTTTTTTTTAATATTTATCAATAGAAACCGGTCGATTCCGCTTGGCCCTAATTATGAATAAATATTTAGATTCAAATTTTGACAGTTCGCACTTTGAAGAATATTCTTGGTAGGTACCGATATGCGCGGTAACTTTGCAACATTCGACAGTAAAGCTGATGGCGCGCAGTGTATCTGAAATACGTCTCTGTTTCGATACGTTTACGATTGTCACATTTTTTCGTGCTTATCCTTAAATCGTGAAAATGCGGCCAGAAGAAGAAGACTATCTGTCAAAGTTTGAATCTGAATATATGATGCAGTATAGATCTTAAGCCGTCAGCTAGTAAGCACAATAAGGCCTCAGTCGGATACAGTTGCTTTGTGTAGCAAGTCAGGAACGTAACTACAAAGGAACTAATGAGGCCATGATCTTGCTAAAGAGCTTTGAAACAGACTCTTATAGTATATATTCATAAAACTTGTTGGAGCGGATCAAATCTCATTTCAAAACTGAAGAAATTTTGGAACCAGTGTTTTTGACTTAATTTGATGAACTGTTTAATTCACAGTTTAAAACACATTCCTCACTCTCGCACATCTCTGTTGACACACAGCCTCTTTTTCTTTTCTATTTTACACTGCATGCAAACACACTTATCTATAACACATTATAGCTTTTACCGAAAGAGTACTGACACCCACAACACAGGATTTACTCCTAGAGTGGGCAAAGTGAAACATAGAGCTACCTACTCCAGTTTCATTTTTAAAATAAGCACCACTAATGTATCATTAATAAGTATTTTGTATAATTATATAGTTTTAAGTGTGTGTTTTATGCAATAAATAAATATGAAACATTAAAGTAAATTCTACTCATCTATTTAAAGAGAAAAAACATTGCTGCTAAAGAATTCAAAATAAAACCAGTTTTGGTACAGAGATAAAATAAAAGATCGCTGAAACAGAAAATAAATTCTTCTACTTTTACAAAGGCTCAAAAATATTCGTAATGAGAGCAAATTACTACAAAATGTGTGCCGCTCAACCTCTATTTCTCACGCTGTCATGCTCTACTTAACAAACATTAGGACAATGTACGAATTGCAAAAAGAGGAAACGACAAAACCGCAAAATGTTGAAACACCAGCTTTCGCTGCTATTTAATATTCTGTGACCCAGGTGACAGCTGCTCACCGGGTTTTACACCTGCAGGTATCTTCAGACTACGTGCTATGCGAAGTAAGTAAAAAAAAGACGTATGGCACTCGGAGACTATCGCGGTAAAGCTATTGCATAGCATTTTTTGCTGGATTACGCATGCGCAGTGTTAGATTATTTCGTTACGGAATTTCTGGATTCGGTCTCCACGCTCAAGGCCCGCGATAGAAGCTATATTAAGACATGAGTCGGTACATATAATTCAAAGTAACACCCAGACACAGAGCAAATATTTATGTTCATCACACAAACATTTGCTTTGGGTGGGAAACCCACGACCCACAGCATGGAAGGCAGAGCTACTACCAACTGAACTGTGACGCCTGTCAATATCAATCATTACAAGTGCTGTTTGTATTACGAAAACGGTTTCTCAAGTACTTACTTTACTGGCCATGACATGATTTTTAAATATTTTCGAATTTACTTTTTGCTATGCAAATTATTTATAAAATTGAAATAAAATAATTCAAATATTCATGACAATTTCAGCAACTTTAAATAAACATATTCAAATATTCTGAACGTATTTAAAAGTGTCCTCGAAATGATAAAATACGATCAAAAATAAAATTTCGAGTTACACTGCGCGTATTAAAGTAGCGCGTTGTTTGAGAGCTCCTTGACTTTTTTACGTGCTCGTAGCTTTATAACATTGTTAATTATTTCAGCCGCAGAATTATGACAAAATTTTCAGTCCTTTCTAAAAATAACATTTTCCAACGGGCGTTACCATGATATCATTAAATATTAAATCACTGTGAGCAAAGGTATTATTTGATATTTATTATAATTCTTAATTAATTATTATGTTTTTCCTGCATGATTCAAATCTTTTTCTTTTGTATATAACCGCTTTTGCTTACCTACTTAATAGAATCTCGATGCTAAATATTTTTTTGGATGCAATTCAGTAACCTAAGTCACGTGGTTAGGAGGATGCACTTTGAGTAATGCAATGCAATTGATAATTTATAATTATTGGATCAGATCAGAAAATATTTAGGTTTGATTATTGATTTGTTTTTTTTTGTTTATCAATCATCCCTAGAGATTATTCAAAACGAGATTATGTTAGGAAATGATATAGCAGAAAAGACCTTTAAAATGTGACCCATTACTCGTACTTGCGAAAGCAGTTGTTTGCAGACAAAAGTTGTTTGTATAATTATCTTTTTTCATCAAAAGTTAGGATGTAGGATGAATAACTTACCGCTAAAACTAAACCCCGTTTCACGTTGAAGAACTGAAGACCACTCAACGCCACTGTGTCTCCATGAATCTGTTCCAAGAACCGTTGGATCTGCGATATATAGATAGATAACACTTTATTGCACAACGGAAAATACAAAAAATCTTAGAATTAACTTAATTTAGTACAATGGGCGGCCTTATTGCTGATAGCGATTTCTTCCAGGCAACCGTACTGCAATATGATTGTTATTTGTAAAGTAAAATACTATTTTATTGTGAGAGCTTGTGTATTTTCTAAATAACGTTCAATAAAGAAATATGTGAAAATAAAATTAAATTGTAAAGTCGCAAATCTTTATAGACTAAAAACGAGTTGTTCCTGTCATTTATAGCCAAGTTAGTCTAAGTGACTGTTATCATTAGTCAAATTAGTGTAAAAGACGATTATAAGTGATCCTTGTGATTTTTTGTAAATCTACTTTGTTTAAACAAATAAATTTCTTGTAAAAAATGATTAATAAAAAAAAACAGTTCAGTTAATAGAATATAGGCGCATTCGTAAACAGAGGAAACCGCACGTTGATTCCGTGTCGTGGGTATCACAAACTGCAAATACCACAAGCTTCAGATTCGGACCTGTGTATTTGTAGATCAAATATATACATGAATTGTTCTACGATCGTGGATCGGACCATAGCATGATTTGTTGTATTATTTCTTTTTTGAGTCTATAATGTACGCATTAAATTTATTTAATAAAAATATAATAATGAAACATGTACAAACGTTAGCTACGAGATTTCTTCAGCACTCAAATAAAATTCTCGAAAATAAAACTCATTCCTACAGAGAATACTCATATTATCAAATTATGTCCAAAATAAAATTTGACTAGTGTTACCATCTTTTATAACCCAAATAAATCAAATATCATAAGCACCAAAGATCATGACAAAGAAAAATGAGCTCTATTCCCAACCAACCTCGACACAATATCCTGTAGAAGACACTTGGTAAAGCGACACTGCTGGAGCCTTACTCGCTGTATGCACACTTGCAGCAGTCAAAGACACAGTCAGAGAACGCACCAGCAGGAACATAAACGAGTACACGAAGTACACTGGCTGCTCGTATCCTTTTAGCGGTCTGTAACATTGAAGAAAACCGGTAATGGATGGCAGTTTAGGAAAATGTGTCGAGATGTGTATTACCTTTCATCGATTGTAAGCTCAAGTCTGCAGCGAGGTGTAGGTTTTACTCCTTCCCTGAAAAAAAAATGAACAACTTTTGTAGCAGGTTTTTAAAGTGTTTAAGGTTATGTAACCCTTTTTTTTGTAGTAAAAATAGGATTAGAGTTTTTCAGAATTTAAGAGAAAGTTTCTTTATGTAAAAAAACTAATACAAATCATATGTTTACTACGTTTTAATCCTCAAATACGCTGCAATTTTTCAAAACTAAGTTATATAAGCAATGAACATTTATTTATCAAATAAAATGTGTAGTATATTTTTTATTTTTAATTTTTTTTCACTTACGCTAATGTGTGCAGAAGTTGTAGGCAGATGAAAAACAAATTATTGGCGAAGGAAATGAACACCACTCCTCCTATGATATCATCCACAGTCCGCACTAGGTTCGATAATCTGGTGTAGTCTTCACGCATTGTCCTCCAGAAAGAAGTAGGCACATACTGTTAATAAAACAAATACATGATATAAGAACGTATATATTTATTTAGTTCAATTCGCGAAGCTTGACTTGAAGTTGCACGCAGAAAAGTAAGACAAGCTGGTTTTAAACGCTACTTTTATTTTCAAATTGTTATTATAACTGCTGATACCCGATTTTCATATGCATAGGTCAAAATATTAGATGATGATAGAAGCTCAAGTTCTTGATTGATTATAATAAAACCTAGTTCATGTAGTGATCTGGAAAACAGGCTTCTGAATTGTGAAAGTTTCATTGAAATTGGTCAAGTGGCTTAGGCGTGATACAAACAAACAAACAAACTTGATTATTGGATCAAGTAACGTTTACTGCGCGCACTGATATAGTGGATCTGCATTTTCACTTTTTCCATATTTTCATTAAATTTTTTATTTCTTTTACAGTTTAATAGGTTTAGAACGATAAACTTTTCTCTTTTACAGTTTTATAAAAAGGTATAGACAGATATGTTAGGGCTCACTTTTCCTTTGACAGCTACAATTCTCTGATTGACTTGGTCAAACCTAGATGTCAGATACAAGCTCATGCAGATGACAAACACATCGGCGAAGTTCCAGTTAAAGGCGCCTTGGATATTCAAAAACTGTAAAAACACATATATTATTATGTTAAAAACAACAAAATTTTATACATGAAAAAAAAACTATTAGGTATATTTAAATACAATAATTTATTCTACCTATTCTTCTTGCCCTTCCTGCCCACTAGGTGGAGTCGGCGCCATATGTTCTCTAATTCCACTCTCCTTTATCACCCATCATCTCAGTATTCACTCCCTTCACATGCACATCGTTCACACAATCTATCCATCTTTCTTTATACCTACCTCTTCCTGTACTATCTACATGCTTGATCATCATCATCGGCAGCCTACGGCTGGGTACAAGCCTCCTCAAACGCCACTCTTTTCTTACAATTTGAACGTTTTCAAGAGGAGAGTGAGTAGGTTCTATCTAGGCAAACGCGTTACACCGTAGGCCGCATCATCATTTAACATCAGATGTGATTGCGGCCAAGCGTTTGGCTATAATGCATAAAAAAAGCATGGGCTTTTCGCATCCAGTAACCCAAGTACGAGTTTGTGCACACACGGATCGCAGAGACGCAATCGCCGAGCGCCACCGATTTTGTATGGAGATCCAAGCTTCACAAGAAATCTGCTAGGTGCGCTGCTTGGATCTTCATACAAAATCGGTGGCGCTCGGCGATTGCGTCTCTGCTATCCGTGTGTGCACAAACTCGTACTTCGGGTAAAGGTCTCTAGGTAACGATGTCATCTTCATGCTTACCTGCGCGATAAATCCGAAAAATTCGTTGTATGGTATATGATTAAATATCCAAGGAAAGTCTTGGAGTATAAACGACTTGTATAGATTCATATGTGGATTACAATCTTTTGCTGTAGCAAAACCATATAATTCCGAGAAACAGTGTTCAACTGAAAAAAAATAATGAAAAATGAAACTGGCTCCAAACCATATTTAAACATATTTAGCTAGATATTAAAAAAAAAGAATGTTACAGCACAAAACTTATCTGCTTTTGGTTTTAGAATTGATTTATACATTAACATGTTAAAATAAGACAATTCTTCGATATGATTTTTGAAACTTTGATGTTAAGTTGTAAATTAATTCTAAATATTGATCTACTGTTGCTGACTGTACCTACTTTTCGCAAAATAGCGATTGAGATGTACCCTTGATTGCTATTTTTTTATTTTTAGATATTTTTACCTATCATTACAAATACAAAATCTTACAAAGGGCTAATATAAGAACGGCGGTACACGCCAAATTGCATCTCCTTTTCAATCCATAGTCCATGTTTGGGTCTGCTGCTTCAGTCTTAGCAATCTGCTGGCAAAACCGCGGCCATTTCATAGCTATTCGAAAGAACACTATCGCAGTCAAACAAGTCATTCCATGGAATATTATGGATGCTGAAATATAATAAAAAAATTAAAAAAAAAAAAAATATCAAGCTACGCTGTCCCACTGCTGGGCAAAGGGCTCCCCCTTCTCTTTCCATCTCTCTCTATCCCTAGCTAACTCTGCCCATTCCCGGTCGAAGGAGTCCAGGTCGTCGCACCAACGCTTCCTCGGGCGTCCGCGACGATTTTTTTTAATCCAATATAAAAATTGGATTAAAAAAAATCAGTTGTATTGTTTTGAAGTGTAGAACACCTTGGCGAGATGGAGCGACGATCTGCGGAATGTAGCTGGCAAACACTGGATGAGAAAAGCCGACGACCGGGCTCAGAGGCGCGTCTTGGGAAAGACCTACGTCCAGCAGTGCACTGATATAGGATCATGATGATGAGGTTATAACTATGAAGCAAATAAGGTGTTACTTTTGACAGATAGTAAAACACATTCAGTCGACAAAAATATATTGAAGTAGTACTATTATAAGTTGGTATAAGTAGGTACTATTCATTCATATCATGAAATTAATCATTGTGATTTTTAAGCATAAAATATTTCAAATTGGACACAAGTACAATTTCTTTAGAGTACAGAAATTTTATAAACTTAAAAAAATTATGAAAATAAATATATACTCACTGTTAGATCCAAGTGAAGAATCTGTGTCTTTGATTGTCTTCAAAAAACACAAAGCGACTAGAACACTAAGAAGAAATATAGTAACAATCGAATAAATACATCGCCAGGATTTAAAAGTGAACCTAAAAACACATTAATTGAGGAATAAATTAGTGTTGGTATGTCATACTTACTTAAATAATAAACATACATATATATTTTATACATCACACTCTAGTCCTAAATCAAGCAAGGCTTATAATATATGAAGAATAATATGTGAAGAAGATTACTGATCAAATACCTTATATATTTTCATTTTTTTGTAAATACCTACAAACATGGAACACATAGTAATCCTAGTACCTACCTAAGTACTCAGACAAAAACAAATAAAAAAATGTGTTTATCACAAAAACATTTGCTCTCGGTGGGGATCGAACCCACAACCCACAGCATTGAAGGCAAAGCTACTACCAACTACACTGTGCCTGTATCTAAGCTAATTAAATAAGAAGTTATAAGTATTATATCAGCAATCTAGTTCCCATACAAGCTTTGCTTAGTTTGAGACAAGAGTGTGATGTGCGAAATGTCCGTGAACATTTGTTTAATTACCGTAGCTTAGAAGCATCGTTATCACATATACCGATAACGGGAAGTAAGCTGAAACATTGTCCGACAACCAATGTGACTTTTAAGGCAGCTTGGAAGGTAACGCAGCGCCCTTTATAAGAACTTCCTGGTATATACCCGCGACGGACGTGGAGGGGGTCTGCAAGAGGATCAAAAAGGTTACCTACTGGCAAGGGAAAATATTTTTATCTGTAGTTATTTTGGTTAGGTACATGGAACCTAATTTAAGAACAATAGTGAAACAAACGTTTATTCCCGATCGTCCCACTGGAGCAAATGTACCTAACTCCAGAATTAGATCACAATTTTGTAAATGTTGCAAAGAAAGAAAATACATACTTTTATTTAATCAAAATATGCGGATGAGGTCAACCAATGCCTTAATGAAAAAAAGAATGTATTCTTGGTATTTATAGATTATGGTAAAGCATTTGATACTTTGCGGCATGACTTATTGATTGAAAGACTTGATAATAGTGGAGTAAGAGGTAAATTGTTAGAATGGTGTAAGGATTATCTGACGAATCGCAGCTATCAAGTTAAGATAGGTGACACGTACAGCGATAGTATTAATGTTACCGAAGGAACGGCACAAGGATCAGTGCTCGGTTCTTTGCACTATCTAACTTATGTAAATGACCTTAGTAGCGTAATTAAGCATTGTAATATATATCAGTTTGCTGACGACACTTGCTTGCTATCATCAAATAGAGATATAACGGTTGCACTTAATAATTTACAAGAAGATTTTACTTCAATATGCAAGTGGTCTCATGATTCAGGCTTAGTACTTAATCCTGATAAAACTAAACTCATGCACGTTTGCTCCAGTCACAGTCCCAATACTAGTTTAGGTCATGCGAATATAGTAGCTCATAGTCATGATTGCCTTCATTCTAATATCACGTCGTGTACAAACTCTTGTTTAAAAATCGAACAAGTGACTGAGCATAACTACCTTGGTTTGATAATAGATATAGATTTAATTGGGCGAGGCATATAGATAAAACTTGTGATAAACTAAGGGCTGTAATGGCCAAATTTTATATAATTAAATGTAAAGTTCCTTTTAATGTTTTGTTAACAATGTATAAAACACTTGTAGAAAGTATATTGTCTTATGGACTAAGTAGTTATGGTCGAACTTTTAAAACATATCTAGATCAAATTTATAATATTCAGTACAGACTGCTTAAATTTTTGGTTCCTCTTAAGGTTAAACAAAGATATTCAGGGGACCCCATGGGGCTTTTTCAGTATTGTGGTATTATACCTATTCATAGAAAAGTTGAGCTTAACCTACTTCGTGAACAATTCTTTCGGACAGAAATTCAAGTACCTAAGACTCATAAGGTTACTACTAGAAGCATCACTTTGAAAAAACTTATAAAACCAAGATTTAGTAATGTTTACGGTATGAGAACTTCACAATATTTGATTCCTCATCTTATTAATAAATTGCCATTAGTAATTAAAAATAAAATCACTCAGAATAATATAAAATATACGTTGCAAAATTTTTATAAAAATAATTTTCAAGTAAACACATGAAATGGAGCAGTAAGAGCATAGTTAAGAGCATATAAACAACAACCGGTCGGCAGGTCTCGGCGCGCGCGTCCCCCGCGCCCCCCGCCGCTCGTCCTCGGCCGGCGGGAGGCGCGCGCTCGCCGCTCGGCTACTTTATCAGTCAACAATGTGTATCATATTTATTGCTCTGTTTAATTATATGAGAACTTAGTGCCTAGACAAACCTAACATTGGCTTAAAGGCATTATTAACCAAAAATATGTATGTACTTATGTTAAATAAATAAATAAATAAATGCACAAATTAATTAATACAAGTAGGAAAAACAATTATAAGAGAAAAAACAGATAGAATGTTGCTACTTGAGGCATCGTGATTTCATTAGTACCTATTTTACTGTATCTTATACCAATTTACATCATTCAATTTTGTGTTTCTTAGTTAATTATTGTCGTATTTTCTTGACTCTGCGTTCAGGAAAATGAAACAGAAAAACTAGAATACATTTTTATTGTACAATAGGTAAATAAAACTAAGTAAACGGCAAAAAAAACGGCATTTATATGAACATTATCTACCTTTTTAGTGTATATAATAGTAAATCTAATTAAGAAAAACGCTTCAGGCACAACATCAAAATAAATTATTTTAAAATTAATTCAAATTTAAATAAGTAGGTACTAGATACTTATCTTATTTCAGTCAATAACAGACGAATTTGTAAAAATATATATACTTACATAGGTACATACAAAATATTACAATCAAACTACTATAACTAGCAAGTTATTTTAAAGCACACTAAGACATAAAAAAAAGAATTAAACGGTATTTTGTGCATTCCTCAGTATGCAATCTCTGTAAAGCTTTTTATAAAGCTCAAAGTAATTGTGAAGTAGCGGAACAAAGGTTCGCAGCATCAAAGGCAGTGAATACTTCGTAAGCGATCATTTTTCTAGCTATCTAGTGACCTCAAAAAATATTTAAAAAATGCATAATTTTTCTAGATCGGTGACCTCAAATTAAAAAAAAATGCATAATTTTCAATTTAAATGTCGATAAGGATTCTAATCTTAGTAGCGGCCTCATAGATAAAAAAGTGTATTGAATGAATGATTTATGAATGAATGAATGATTTATTGTACCTAAAAAATAACCTTACCTAGCTTAAAACTTATTCGATCACCTATGTATTTACTTCAAATTAAAATTCGAACACATTCCGAATTAAATGATTTGAATTAAAAAACGAACGCAAGTCTTTGATATTTATTCTGCAAAAAACTGTCACATAAATCATTAATTTTTTCTTGTGTTTGAAGTGTATCTATGCGTATTTTTTATATATAGTAGTAGTAGTTTTTATTTATAATAGTATTTTTTTCTTTCCGCAAATGCAAGACAAACAGAGGATATAATACTAGATCGGAGTTTGTTTAGTACGAATATATTTTGAATGTATGTATGAATCTTCTTTGATAAGGGCGTCATTTGATTGACCATGAACTATTCCTAAAGGGAATAGACCCTTAGAAAGGGAAAATACAGTTGTTGTGTTGACTTTTGCACTTTACTTGCGCTAAATAGACCCTCTTTGGGTGTTTTAGTTTTGTAAGTTCCTTGTTTTCTTACATGTGGGGAACTACAAATGTCACCTTGTCTTTTAATATATCGTTCTTTAGACAGTAAGTAAGACTTTATTCACAAACAAACTTACGACTTTTACAGTATTTACAAAATGTACATAGGCATATCAAATACAGAAACAGTTGAGCCATCTACAGACCGTTGCAAACGATCTATAGATAGTTCAACTGATCCTAATCAGTACCAATCGGAAGCGTACCCAAGATATCAATATCAATTTATAATATATTCTGACATGACTTATTGTAATTAAATAAATAAATATAATGTTATATAATTTATAGAAGAAGAAAAAGAAATGATGACGAAACTGTGATTTTTTGAACGAAGCAAATGAAATATGTTTGCCGAGAACTATTATTAAGTAATACTTACAGCTCCAATCATTTTTATACTTTTCGAACTTATTCTTTTCCATCGCCTCGATGTCCATTTTGTACGAATCGGTGCAATAGCGGCAGGTCAAATTTAATGGAATGTTTACGTTGTTTGCTGAACAACCTTGATTGGTCAATAGCGATTGTGATACTGATAGCTTGGGGTTCCACAAATATTATTAAACTTATTACAAATATAAAAAACAAAATAGTTTTAACATAAAAAAAACCAATGAGGTGTATTTTCAGCAAGACATTGTTTGTATTTTGTTAGTTTTTTTGATTATATAAAAAACGCTAGGATCCAGGTCTAGTTTCTTGCCAGTCCTTCTAGACTCCGGTTGCGACGAACTGGCGCTAGATTCTAGTATATAAGTTTCAAAGTGATCCTTGTGATTTTATTGAATAAATTGATTTATACTTTCAATAATATTAGTTGTTAGTTTTTTCAGCTTAATAGTTTTATAGTAACTCTGATAACGATTTGGTTGAAAATATCTGTATTTTCACAATTTAAACATAAGTAATAGAGGTAAGAAAATGAAATTATAGGTTACTGCTTAAAGTGTGTATTTAATCGTCGTTTAATCGATCGTTTGAAAAAAATATATACTTACATACAATTTGGTATACTAATTTATTTTTTAGATTAATTTAATTATCTGCACGATCTTTCATACACCGCTTGAAAAACTCGTTTATAAATCTGAGCCACAAAAAACCCTTTCTGTATAGGACCTACAGTTGAGAACCACTGCATTTGAGCAACATTTTACATTGTTTTGTATAGACACGCCCAACCTGTAGGTGCTGTAAGCATTAGTTTTTAGCTTCTTCGACGTGTTTTTGATATGGGCCTGTAAGTTGGTTTTGATATCTTCTCAGGCCTGTTAGTTTTTTTTCGTAAAATCGATACTTCTAATCGATTTCATACACAAATTGTGGAAACACTGCAGGGCTGCCTGCCTGCTCATGCCTCGTAGCCGGTATCTTGGGTACGCAAATATTGCTACTGATTTTTATCAGTTGATCTATATAGATCGCTTGCGGCGGTCTGCAGTTCGCTCAGCTGTTTTGTAAGTAAGTACTAAACAGTAAAAATGTCTTGTTCGTTGATTTCAGTACCTCTACCATGAGCTGTCACAGTAAAATCGCCTGACTTTACTACAGTAGTTACGTAAATATTAGTACATATTACGAATTTTAGTACCCAACTATCCGCTAGAGGCGCTGTACAAATCTTCATACACTTATTTAACTACAGACGCTAGCGAGTATAGTAAATATAGTATAGTAAAAACTCATGGTAGAGCTACAGAAGCTTAACCAACTAGTGCTAGAGGCACTGTTTGTTTTTCCAGTACTATTGGTGTTCACCTAACTGACATCGCTGCGGGCTTGAAACGTTTTCACGTTGCATTTTTGAACGAATATTGTTACGTTCGTTTTAGTACTTTACTTGTATCTACATGCTTTGGGTATCTTGAGGCTACATCTCAAAATGTGACAATCTTATTCGTGTTACATTGCGCGCCAACGCTAGACTGACTGACGAACGTTGCAGCGTCACCGCGCAGTGTATTACGAATGCGATCCCGTCATAAGTTTACGATTGTCACATTTTTTCACTTCAAGGTTATTTAAGAATGTAGATAATATAATAAAATGAAATGATTAA
Source organism: Ecliptopera silaceata (assembly GCA_932527185.1). NCBI lineage: Eukaryota > Metazoa > Arthropoda > Insecta > Lepidoptera > Geometridae > Ecliptopera > Ecliptopera silaceata. Next base: position 2,858,866 of record OW052193.1, on the reverse strand, counting down.
ATTAGTTAACATATAACATATGCCGGCTGCATTGCCGCTCTGAATAGCAATGCTGATACGCTTTGCCAGACAATCCTTAAAAATGTATTATTCTTATGTTTTCATCAAAGATGGTAGGTATTTTAACTTAAATTAAAAATACATTATACAATTAAATAAACTAAAACTTTAACGAAATAGCTGTATGACAATGTACAGTTTTTTAAATAATATCTTATTTTATTTTTCATTTAGGAAAATCATAAAATGCTCTGTGAATTCGTATGTTAATATTATCTGTACCTACTGAAATTTCGAAAATTGAAACAAATTGCGAATAACTCAGGAATGTCTTTGGAAAATTTGTTTCGTTTTATTCAATCAAATTCAATAAAAAAATATAAATATATTTGTGCATGGAGTATTCGAATTCTCTAATTTTAATACCTCAACAAATTTTGACACGCTCAAGCTGATATAATAGCATTTTTTTTATTTCATTGCTGTAATATTAGTTGATGAATATCCAGCATTGCAATTTAGGATTAACAGACAGTTGATACTTATTTGGATCAGTTGAGCTATCTTTAGATCGATAGCAATGAACTGCAGAAAGCTCAAATATTTTATGTGATATGTGTGAGATATTTAGGTATATTATATTTCATGTTAGTAAAAGCAGCTGCTTACTTAAAGTACTTAAAAGTCTTTTAATTTCAACATTAGTAAATGTACCTGACCATGTTTGCTTGTAATTATTTTATGTTAAAATACTGAAACTGGTCATCAAGCATCTTGTTTGTTATTGATCAGCATCACATCCCTGTATAACCTAAGAGTAGGAAGATACCTGTGTATGTCATAAGTATTATAAATGCAATGTGGTTCGTGTTATCGACACCTCGACACGGCTTGGGTTAAACCTCCCCAGTAAATTCTCGGAATTTTAAAGCCACATTTATTCTGCAAACTTGGTCTGATGTTGGTTTAGACTTTAGAGAATATTGTAAAAGAGAGACGAAGAGAGAGAAGATTAATATTTTTAATTAGATAAAAACCACATGAGTTAATTAATATTAGGTACTTGATAGTAACTAATTTAAAAGCCTTTCAAATTCAGAAATATTCGTACAACGTCATCTTTTTTACCCTCACGCATTCCAAGGTTTGCTGGAAGAGAACCCTCTTTAGGGTTAAGCTCGCCTATATGGACCTACAGTTTTCTCTGTGTTTTATGTGTACAATTAAGAATCAGGAATAAAGAACGTGGAGCATTTTGTCTCTATATGCAAAAAGAGTCTCATTACAATCAATCACTTGATTAGTTTGTCATTTGCGGAACTTGAATAATATACATTTTAATGTTTCCACACATAAAGAAATGGGAAATATTCTTAAAAATTATTCAATCAGATTTGACAAGTTTGTGTCAGCCTTTTAAAGATATCTTTCTAAAAGGAAAAGAAAATTGAGAGATAAAGAATTAGGATCACGTTTCGACCTCGTCCCATAGGTCATCCGTCACGGTTGCCAACTTAGAGGGTAGGCAGATAAAGTTTGCTAATTATCTCGCCTATCAGTAACAAAAAATAATTTTGTAAAATGTTTTACTTGGAGAAGAGTAATTCGGTTAATGGTCTAGTAAAAATAAAATAATTTCGTGATAAACAGGCATAAGAAATATGGGCGTGACATCAAATTAACAGAAAAATAAACAAACAATTTTTGGAAATAATTAATTTTATGGGACTAAGATTTTATATATAATATATTCTATAATATTAAAATTAATACTATAAATACTATTACGTATAGTTATTACGATTATATTTACTACGATAAAAATATCTATTTATACAATTTGTTATTCTATTAACTAGGGTATCATACTAAAAACCGTGTATCCTTTCAGAAATGTTTTATTTCACTCATACAACACTGTGTTTCCATCTTCTATCCTACTCTATAGTGAGAAATCAACTCACAGGCATGAAAAATGTGTTCGTTCTCAAACATCTATTCGGATGAACCATGTGCAAAACTGAAAAAAAAACATTTGGTATAACTTTTCTCTTAAAATGCAGCATCAAAACGTTTTGTTTTTTTTTAATTGTTTTGACATAATATAGCACTTGATGTGTCTTGATAGTCTGCCTAGTGGCTTATGTTGAGGTGACATTTTATAAAACAAAACCGACGTCATTATTTTTGAAAGTCATTGGATGTTTGTTTCTTACATAATTTGTAGTTGATTTTCGAGAGTCGCGCAAGAATACGCAATACATAAGTTATCAAAATATAAATTTAGCCTAAGATATTTTACTGAGCGATAAATCACGCGATCGTTCCATACATTTGTAATGTTTTTATTTGTTAATGACTAAAATATCAACTAGTATCAACTACTCTTTACAAAACTAAATATAACGGTCACTGTTTTTTGAAGAATTGAAAAATTAAAGTCCTGCGTCTCTAGATGAAACTCGAGATGAAAATGCTGATTCTTAAGAACTTCAATTGTTCTAAAAACGGTCCTCAATAACGCCCTTAAAATTTTAATTGCTTAAGAAATGGCTGAGATTCAGGGTTTTTCGAAGTGCTCTCGAGCGCAGTCAGCGTTTTGTAAAGTATTGGTCTTGAGTCCGTAAGAAAACGTCAAGTTTTTATAAAATAACGCACTTTTTGAAGTCCGAACATAACTGTAGCTAAAATAAGTCTTATTTCAACGTTAATAGAGCGCAGAATGCGAGGAACTACGTAAAGCAGTGATCTCTATAAAAACAGCAGACGAGCGGTTGAAAATTCTGCTGTGCAGCTCATCTATCAAGATTTGGCACATGCCATCCACCTTACAGCAGTTTTACTAGCGCAATATATCTGTTTCTCTGCAGTATGAAGTGAGGTAATATGTAAGATGCAACAAACTAGACAAATCTAGATGAAACATAAAACGGAGGTTCCCTGCCAAAACGATATGTAAAACAATATCAAAGGTAATAATAATATTGACACTGATTTTATGGTTCAAGTGACAATAATTCATATTGTGCAAAAAAAATGAGTAGAGTGCCCTAAATGCTTAAATGTTTCGGTTGACTAGAAGCACAGAACATAAAAAACTCAGACTAGAAGAGATCTCAGCGATAAGGCCGCCCATTGTGATGCCTATTACTATCTGTTTAAGTTGTTTGTTTTATTTGTGCGTTGTATACAATTTAACAGTTTTTGTTTTCATTTCACTTTATCTGTATTATTTCGTTATTATTAGTAAATAATGTACTGCCAGTAGTACATGAATATGTAGCGTAATTTACGCTATTTTATGTAAAGTTATTATACTTACTTAGATGGAGCGACGATCTACGGAGTGTAGCTGGCAAAAATTGGATGAGAAGAGCCGAAGACCGGGCTCAGTGGCTCGTCTTGGGAGAGACCTACGTCCAGCAGTGGACTGATATAGGTTGATGATGATGATGATGATGATGAATATACTTACTAAGATTATCCTTACAGATCGTGCGCCTTGCATGACAGTGGTTCACAAAGAACTGGTACCCCTTCTTATACCTGCTGATCATCATGCACACTGGCTGAGTGTCGTCTAGAGGAAGGTCATCACAGACGTGTTCACAACTCTCTCTAGATTAAAATAATGATACAAAAACACTCAAATATCAAGTTAATTTATAAAATTAGACTTAGGTATATTTAGAAGATAAAGTTTCAGCTTGTTTTGTATGAGACTGGTGCTTGTGATAGGTTAAGAAACTTATACTAAGTCACAAGTTCGTACTTGGGGTAAGTACGAGTTTTTGTTCGCACGTATTTTTATCTAGCGTACCTATGCTATGCATTCTAATTTAGATTACGAGTTAGCCTATAAACACGCTGATGAGTAATTTAAGTCTAACTCATATTACTAGTGTACTTAAGTTAGTCTAAGCACGTTTTTAGACTTAGTTATTTCACAAAGCATTATCGGCTTAGTTAAAAGATGATTATAAAACTGCTATATTTTAGTACATATAGGATACAGTTTACCTACTTATAATAAAGAGATATAATATACGGGATTTTATCGGGGTCCTTATTACAATATCATTCCCGATGTTTTGGATAAGTTGCAATCACGCTACCCTGTTTGTACATAGGTACTCGAGGCAGCTTAATTTGTAAAAAAAAAAGCTAGTTTATTTTTTAGCTTATTTTTAAAAGCAAGTGACCTTTATTTGAGAAATACCAGGGATTCTAATAGAATTGTTTTGCCTAAAGTTCCTCGAACTTCATTTTACCTAAATAATTGTTATGCTATGTGTGGCAAAGTGTATAATGCATTACCTACCACAATAAGAAGCCTTCCCCTGAATAAATTTGCAATAGCCGTGGGCAAAAAACGTTGGGAATAAAAATAATAAGGTATGCGATAAAATCCCGTTCAATATATCCCTCACTATGAGATCTGATCGCGAAGGTTTAAAAAATTCTTCATCTTACTGCTGCAGTATTTTTTGCTTACTTTTAAGCAGGTATATAAAATTGTTAGAAAACAAAGTCGACGCAGATAAAACGGAGAACTAGTTAAATAAAAAAAACATTTACAAGAAACCTTTTGTTGAAGTCCACAATATTATGCAAATCGATTCGGGTTCTCAGACTTTGTTGTGCGTATTCTTCAAGGGATGTTAGGTTCGTTTCTTCTGTACTTTGCTGTTGAGTTTTTGTTACTAAAATGTACAAATAAATATAGATAAGTAATGTTTATGCTTAACTAACTACCTAGTTTACAAAAAAAATATTTATTTATTATTAAAAAAAAAATTCTAAGTAATTTTGTGACAGTAAAATCATAGCTGTCAGCATCACTGTGGACCTAGTACGAGTTTAAACAAACAACGGATGTAAAGCGTCAAATTTCTCAAAGAATCCGCGATAGCGTACACTGGTTTTATAAAAAGACCACAAAGCCTCAAACGGATTTTTCTAGAAGCTTGGGCTCTCCAATATTTGTTCACGATAGCATGGAACCAATCACTTTCAATCCAGTATCAGTCAGTATCCATTAGAACATCCAACTTCTAGTTTCACAGAACACGTGGTCATCATTCAATAAATATAAACGTACAAAACATACCTAGTTTTAGAGGTCTACTCACTTTGAACTAAAGTTATAAACAATATTCCAGTAAAAAACATTATTACGCCTTGTTTTCTATACATAATCTGGTTATACTGTGAAATCGCATCAAGGAAAATAAAATACAAAGTTATATTGTAAATTTTACTACACATAAAATGAAGTCAGATGTATGCAGAACGGTAGTGTAGGTGTGATTTGACGTTTTGTGTTACATTACGGCTACACACTGCAAAATGTCGCAATCAACGAAAGACTGCCGCGCATTGTGACTTAAATCTGAAATATTTAACGTTTTAGTAAAATAACATGAACGTTTTAAAAGAGTCTGTCGAATTTAGCCCAAAAAATGGTTTGCTATTTATGTATAAAGTTTAGAAAATATTAGAAGAAATTAACTTACTCTATCTTATAATTAAGCTTATTATTTCCAATAAATATTTTCTTTATTGCAGTTCACTTTTTGTTTTCATCACCACTGACTTGCAGCACGACTAGCTCGTAAGTCACTATTGTACCAGCCACCTGAAAAAACGCATATTATTACATTCTAAATCTAGAGCATAGACATAGTCATCTAGATTTTTTCAAGACCTAAGTGTTTGACCAACCGTCATAACAGACATTTGCAGAATAAGCTGCAAAGTTTTTTTTTTAGTTTTTTTGAAACACTCATCATGTGTTTCAAAAAAACTAAAAAAAAAACTTTTTAAGATTCTAGTATTTTTATGATATTAGTCCAGGCTTAGAAAAACCTGAGTGATAGTTAAAACTTACTTTAAAGCTACGCTGCACGACCATTTTAATTTTTAACCGATTTTCTGAGAGACTGAGGTTCTTAACTTTACTCTATTTTTTTGAAGTGAAAACTTCTTTAGCGGCGCTGGGTGGGTAAAAACTTTCAAACTCGCGTCAGGGTCACGTGATGCTGATCGAAAAAGCGTAAGATCGAGGGGAAGGGAGAGGAACTAGTATCTCCCACTCTTTCTACCGTGCCTGAGTGTGCTGCTCTGTTTAGGCGGCACAGGGCGAAAAATAAAAAATAATAAAAAATAAAAACATAAACATTGTATTCTACCTCATAAATGATAGTACTTTTATACTTATAATTAAACACAACGTTAATATTGAAGTTTTCACTTCTGCCGGCACTCCCGGAGTGCTACCTTTTTTTTTTATGTAACTTTCTTTCACCAACGATTTCGATAATCAGTTCTTATTTAAAAGCTGCCCCTCATCCTATTTGATTAAAAGTGTTTCACAAAAAATACCACATTACATATCAATGTCATTTAAAATCAGAGTTTTTTTGTAAATCACTTGTTGAAAAGATTTACTTGTACGTATCTCTACTCACAAGAGCACTTTGAAAAGGCGCTGCGGTCCAACCATTCCACGGTTCACTTACACCTTTGATCTGTACGTTTCTTGTACCACTGGAATCCTTTCAACACGCTCAAACGTACAAAACACATGTACTCTTAAGCTTTGATTCTATTAACCATAAATAAGTTAAGGTCAATACTGCCTCTGAGGCTTTTATACATATGTTTAACACATGTTGTAAGGACCAGAACCTAGGATCACCGACGATTCTAAATGATTCTTATGGTGTTATTAAATAAAGAATATGAGTATGAGAAGAAGAAGACCGGGCTCAGTGGCGTGTTTTGGGAGAGACCTACGTTCAGCAGTAGACTTCTTCTTCTTATCGTGTCGATGCTACAACTGTTTTATATATATGCTTATATAGATATTTGGCCAACTCGACAGCACGACCTGTGGCTGCATTCAAGTCTTCTCTTGACAGTGGATTGATATAGGTTGATGACGATGATATGAGTATGACGTGTATGTATAATGTTGTAGGTATCTATACCTCTTATTCTAGTTGGAGGAATAAAATTTGCAGTCCCGCAATGGGGTGTATTGTGCATTGTCCCCCTGCTAACCTCAACCCAGCCAGCCCAACTCCATAAAGTAACGGAGAAGGACTTTGGGCAGCTAATTTACCAAATGTTTAGCCCTGTACCTCTACCATGAGTTGTCACAGTAAAATCGCCTGACTTTACTACAGTAGTTACGTCAATATTATATATCTGTAGCTCTACCATGAGTTTTTACTATACTAAATAGGTATATTATACTCGCTAGCGTCTGTAGTTAAAAAATGTATGAAGATTTGTACAGCGCCTCTAGCGGATAGTTGGGTACTAAAATTCGTAATACTAATAAATTAGATGACTAAGATTAGAGGTAAAGTACTCACAGATAAAACGAGTTCTCTTGTAACGTAGAAGAATTTCATGCCGCTCAAAGCTACTTTATTTGATTGCACTTGGTTTAAAAATCTTGCGACCTAAAAACAGAATATTTATACGTTATTTCACAAATCTGTATTGAAAAAAAACGAGTCATTATAATAACTAGGTTTCATGATTCAATCGTTTCATTCCATTCCATTTGATATTTAAACTTTTGAATTTGACGTTTCACATTCTAAAATTGAACAATATTAGCTATAGTTTTTACTCGTTTCATCAAACCTTCTTTAACCTGCCAGTACTTTTTTACTTTTTTTGCTTTGAATCAACAAATCGATTGAAAGTTCAGTTCTAAAAATAGTAATATAAACCCAGAGCATACAGCAAGAAAATTATGAAAGTATAATCTAGTTTAAATATCTTACGGCCGGTTTCTCGAACGATGATCAACGAAAAAATCAAATAATTACCTACTATGTGTCAAACTCGGATCAATCGTGATTTGGGTTTCCAGAAATCGGCCGTTAGTATTATACTTACCTCGGGGCAAAATGAAGTTGATGGTACATTGTACAAAGCTATAGCAGGCACCAAAGAAGCAGAATGTACATTTGCAGTTATCAGCGACACGGTCAATGACCTACTGAGTAGGTACAGCGCAGAGTAGGCCACGTATACTGTATATTCATGTCCTGAAAAAAGTCTAACAAAAGACAATACAATATTATTAGGTTATAACATTTGAGAATGAAATGAAGTGGTTATTTATGCCGCTAATTCTTCTTAAAATACTTTATTGCACATAAAAAAAAACAAAATGTATAGGCGACCAAGAAATTGGTTTACCACTCTAAGGCTGAATATCATTTGCACGTACAAAACATCAAGGGCTATTTTCGCTTGACAGATTAATAACTGCTACGTCAGAATCTGTCAATCTGTAATCTTAATGTTGGGGCCACACTAGCGGGCTACGGCGAATATTCGTGTTAACGCGATGTATGTGGCCGGGTACATCGTGTCATCGCGTAGTATTTAGACAAGAAGATCGCCTATACCCGAACACGATGTTTTTGTCGCGCCAACGCAATACGAATATTCGCCCGCTAATGTAGCCGAAGCATTAGCGAATAATTATGTTACTGAGAGATGTCATCAAAAGTGGTAAACCAATTTCTTGGTCACCTATACATAGGCGAGCTTAATGCTAAAAGCATTTTTTCCAGCTAACCCTTGTGTAATTGTATTTGCTAATTGTATTGAAAAAAAAACATTTCTCTAAGAGCTGAAGAGAATCTACATTGTTCTTTTTTTTTAATTTTAAGCTGACGTTGAACGTCACTACAAGATGCAATTCAGTCAGACAGACTATGTATTACATCCTATCAGCATTCTAATCCCATCAACCAATCAAGGACCTTAATCGAAAATAAATGAATATTCATGGACTAGCACCTACTAATGGGAACTAGACTGCTGATAGAATATTAAGTAAGTACATATTTTTTGTAAATTCATATTTAAAATACATAGTAACACCCAGACACACAACAAATATTTAAGTTCATCACACAAACAATTGCGCTAGGGGCTATCGAACCCACGACCCACAGCAAGGAAGGCAGAACTACTTCCAACTGAGACGTTTGGAAAAATGATCGTGTTTTCTACTGTCTCTGATTGGTCAGACTTGTGGTTACTGTGAGAATATGTCAAATAGAACAATGGTTGTGACGTAGGCAAAAATTTTGAAGTTGACATTATTACAAAAATTTTTGAACATTTTACGAACCCGTTTCCAGCATTAAGGCATTCAGAAGGTTTGGTTGAGTTCAATCCACGACTGAAAAAAAACATTTCAAAGTAGATAGATAGTTTGACAACTCTTGACAGTGGCATTTATATCAATAATCACACGCCATCAAGCCCCAAGCTAAGCAAAACTTGTACTATGGGGACCAGATTGCTAATAGAAAATATATCAACATCCATACACAAAATAAAAGTATGTTTTCTATCACAAATAATAAAATAAGTATTTATTTAATCTTACAACGGGTTTGTCTTAGAGAGACACAGGCAAGAAACTGAGGGCTTAGTCCGAGGTTGCATTTTCAAACTCCCTACTCTCGAGCCGCGAGTCGTCTCTCGGATGTCCTTATATTTTTGTAAGAAGTAGAGAGAGAGATCCGAGAGACGACTCTCGGCTCGAGAGTAGAGAGTTTTAAAATGCAAGCTCGGACTAAGCCCTCTGGTGCCTGTTGTAAATCTTTTATAAGTACAACCGAGAATCGAACCTGTAACTCATATCACAATAAAGTTGAGCTGTGACGTCTGTCAATTATTCTAGCATATATGAAATCATTAATAATCATTAATGTAATTGGTTGTCATAACCGTTTTAGTTAATATAAATAAATAAATAAATTGTGGTCAGATTTTGTAAATTTAGAGAGAGAGAGAGAGGGAGAGAGAGAGAGAGGGAGAGAGAGAGAGAGGGAGAGAGAGAGAGAGGGAGAGAGAGAGAGAGGGAGAGAGAGAGAGGGAGAGAGAGAGGGAGAGAGAGAGAGAGAGAGGGAGAGAGAGAGAGAGGGAGAGAGAGGGAGAGAGAGAGATTTATTTACTTAAATATATTGAAAACTTACTTAAATATATTGAACAGTTGCAAACAGATAAAAAAGAGGTTGCTTGCGAATGATATGAATAAAACAGTGCTGATGACGTCATCAAATGAACGGACCAATCGCGTAGCTTTGCTGTAATCTTCTCGCAATGATTTCCAAACGTTTGGCGGTAAAAATGGCTGTAAAAAAGAATTATGTTTATAATACGACTTCTTAGCTAGGGTCAGTGCAATGAGGAAAATATTTGTTTGGATATTGTTTTTCTGTACAATATTTTTTATTCTCATAAAAAAACTTAAAGTTTTACTGTCAAATAATAGTTATTAGTCTAGTACTTCTATTTTTATTTATTTTATTATTTATTGTATTACTTCTATTCAGAATATACAGAAAAGAATGCAATACGATTCAAATACTTTTCTGATGATTATTGTAGGACGCCCTCCGGTGAGATGGAGCGACGATCTGCGGAGTCTAGCTGGCAAACACTGGATGAGAAGAGCTGAAGACCGGGCTCAGTGGCGCGTCTTGGGAGAGACCTACGTCCAGCAGTGGACTGATATAGGTTGATGATGATTATTATTATAATAATAATGTGAAATCCCTCACCTTTTCGCTAGCCCATATGATTTTTTTGTTAATCTGCTCCAGTATAGATATTAAGAAAAAACTCATACACAAAATGTACACGTCCGAGTAATTCCAAATCAATGTCAATATTATATTGGCGATCTGTAAGATGATTAATAAAATATATTTATTTATTCCATAATTCTTTTTATAATTTGACTGACATTTTTAATTTTTATCCGCGTTATATAAAAAAAAACTTTTTAAATAGTTTTGAGTAAGTAAATTAAATAATTAAAATAATGGATACATAATAATAATATGAATTTGATAATAACCTGCACAATAATTTCAAAAACTTTACTAGTTGGCAACCCCAGATCGTACAAAAACTTAAAAGTCTGTCTCTGGTACTCATCGTATAAGTTGTCAATGTTAGGATGACAATCACTTATTTGTGTAACATTTGATATGAGAGACAGAGCATGCTCCACTGAAAAATAAATATGAGTAAGACCTTACACAGTACTAGTAAAGCGCTCTCAAACATAACAATATCTTTTTTTAAGCTATTGCATAGCTTCTATCGCAGGCTTTGAGCGTGGAGACCAAATCCAGAAATTCCGTAACGAAATTAACGAACGAAAATAACCTAACACTGCGCATGCGTAATCCAGCAATAAATGCTATGCAATGGCTATACCGCGGCAGTCCCCGAGTGCCACAGGTCTTTTATTTTATTTGCTGGCTCGCACACATTAGGTACCTATGTATTTGCCATTTTGCAAGTTAACAAAATGTTCATCAAAATACAAAATCTTTATGTTCGAAATTTTGATTCTGTAGTTCAACTCTCGTAAAAGAAACGAACGGGCATAATATTTACAGCTCATAGTTTTTTTTTTGGTAGAATGAGAGTCCCGCTTGTGTGTTAAATCCAAGAAAAAAATATTTCAATGTTTACTCATTACATGCCTGTCTCGAAATATTTCCAAATTAAATCATTAGATAACTTACGACTATTACAGTATTTACAAAATGTATCTACATTTAGGTATACATAAAATACAAAAGAAACAGTTAAGCTATCTACAGACCGTTCGACGATCTATAGATTACTCAACTGACGAATTTAATATTATAATTTATATTAAGTGTTGCAATAAATAAAATAAAAAAACTTACAAACAGCTGCTATAAAAATGATGATACAAGAAGCATAGCATTTGAATTTCATAGATGGTGCGATGTATTCATCTAACGAAGCATTTGCCAATTCTTTCATAAGTCCCGGCCATTTTGTGCCCAAATGCAGGAAAGAAAAGGTGGTGATACAAGTTGTTATGTAAAAAATAAAAATTCCTGAAACATTTATTATAACTGATTCCATAGGAAGAACTAATAATAACTTTTGTTCTACATTTTAATCACATATTAATAAAAAAACATTATGTCACTAACATCTAGCCCCAAGCTAAGCAGAGCTTGTGTTATGGGTACTAGAAAACTGATATGCTTGATGCAGATTTTTTATTATACATTTAAAATACCCAGAACACCCGGAATAAGTATTTTCAGATTGTAACATTTATCCCAAGGCGGGAATCGAACCCGCAACCTCCGCGTCGCGGGCGGACCTTCGCCCGCCGCGCCATATCATTCGTCAAAAAAAATATATATATGAAAATTAGTTTACGTACCTAAACTTCCAACAGTTAAAGTTGTCCGTGTCATTTTATAAAATGTAAGTATAGATCCGATAACTTGTAAAACTCCCAAAGAAAAACCATAAAATAATCTCCAACTTAAAACTGAAAATCTGTAAAATATGTTATTACAACCTCAAAGTTTTTAAGATACGAGTGAATGGGTATCTTCTAGGCAAGTATGCTACATCGTAGATCGCAGTATCTTCTAGGCAAGTGTGCTACATGGTAGATCGCGTCAGGTGAGATCGCGGTCAAACGCTTGCCTATAACTTGTAAAAAAAAAAAGTCAAATACTCCTTTTTTCATAAATCATAATTGAGATTTTTTTTTTTATTCAATTTCAATTTGGGGCTTTTGCCAAACATGGTATGCCAGCCCCATAGTAACCTAAAGACTAATAATAACAAAAAACAACTACTATTATAAAATAAAACAAGGTACCACTAATTTTAACATAAAAACATGTTGACGAGCAATTCTGCTGCGTCTGAGGTAGGTTTGGCTAAAATATATGTAAACATACCTACGTCGTATCTGTTCAAAACTTAGGAATTAATGAGTCTCTGCCTATTTTATATTTGTCACAATCCATCAAGAGGTGGTGCACGTCATCAAATACACCACATACCTCACAATTTGGTGAATCAGATTTTTTCATGAGGTACGCAAACTTTCTACATTTTTAAATGCAAAAGAAAAAATAAACTTGATCTATTGCATAGGTCACTCATTAGTATGTAAACTTTTTTCAAAAAATAAATATGTGAAATAAATACCTCATCTTAGAAACATCTGTCATCAAAAGTCCAGATATAGGATTCAAACCCAGACACTGGCCGGCAATGAATAGCCATTTCATCGCTTGTTGGAATGCTACCACTTGGGATTTAGGTTCAATGTCCTTCTTCTTTTTTTCTGGATTAACCTCTGATAAATAAAATGGTGCAACAAAAATACATAATGTTAGAAAATTAAAGTAATAATTATAAATTCATAGATAAAAACCATACTTACTGTAATTGTTTTAGGAATACTTACTTTGATTTAAAAACCATTTTCTTTGTTTCTTATGTTTATTAATATTATTTGTACTGTAAAACGAGAAAAAGTAATTAAATTTAATAATAAATAAATAATGTCTAGTACCTATGTACTAACCTTGTTTTCGACTCAGGAAATTGTAAAAACAGCTCATTGAAGTTAATATTTTCAATTTCTTTTGATATGTCTAAAACACAAAATAATAATTAAAACTTATTGCGTAGATTAAATTCACTAAAACCACAAACAAAGCAAACTTTTCACTAGGTCTCTAAACCTAGTACAAATACATATAAAAATAGATACATCTATGTAATCGATTTCTATGTAAAATTTAAGCAATAAAATTGATCTATTTTCAATGTTATTCATTATTTATCAAAATGTTGTGTTTAATAATCTATACTTACTTATTATATATATATATAATATATATAGTTTAAAAAGAGGTAAAGTTTGTATGTTTGTATATTTGTTCAATTGTAAGGGGTAATCTCGGGATCTACTGAACCGATTCTAAAAATTCTTTCACCATTAGAAAGCCACATTATTGCTGAGTGTCATAAGCTATATACAAAACCGAAAAATAAAAAGGCTTTTACGTGGTAGTCCGTTTTGCAAAGCGAATCAGAGAAAAACGGTCGAATTATGCCCAACGAAGTGGGCACGGGTCAGCTAGTTATTAATAAAAAAATAACTTACCGAAAGATTTAGACACACAAATAGGTTCCATATCAAAACACCCACAAAATTCCTCCAACAAACTCAAATGGTAAAATATTATCATGAAACTATATTTTTATAATGTTTTCTATGAATAATTTTACGAGCTGTCAATCTGACAACTTCCTAACGATATGTGCGTGTATTTATTGACTTTGTCAACTATGATTTGTCCTTATCATGTCTTGTTTTTTGGACTTGACTATGAAATATTGTTGTTTGGTGTTTTCGATACACAAATATGACGTATTTATGAAACGACTAGATGAAACCCGCTACATTCGTACGCGTACAAAATATTTGTTATGACCATTTTAATAAGATCGAGCTGTTTCTGAAAAATATCTGTAAAAACCACTTTATTGCAACACTTATTTGTATTAAAATTTATCTGTAACACCACTTTAAGATGATACGTGTAGCGTATGGCTGCATTATAATATGTTATACTGTAAGCATTGTCATAGCTATTTCTTACACGGCATGTTCGAGAGCCGTTTTAGCTCACAGAGTGGGGCCTGGTGACCTGTAATACAGATTCATTCGAATCTACTTCAGGCACCAGTCTCTCACAAAGTTAGCTGTAACTTAACTTGTACTGTTGTGTTTAAGATACTGTTACTTTGTGTGATAAAATAAAAACATATTTTATTTTTATTTATTTTATTTGTGTTAAGAGAGGTCAAGCTGTAACTAACAACTCAAGTCTTTGATTGCAATAAAACCGAGCTCATGCTGTAATCCGTAAAAAAAGCTTCTATGATTCACTTCAATCTGTCCAATGGTTTAGGCATTATGCTGCAAACAAATAGACAAACTCGATTTCTAGATTTCAGAATCGTTTACTTAGTGCATCTGCATACCTACTAATTTATTCACGAACCAACTTACGACTATTACAGTATTTACAAAATGTACATAGGCATTTAAAATACATAAGAAACAGTTGAGCTATCTACAGACCGTTGTATATCTACTTCATCCATTATTTTAATTTTAAAATTTTGGTTATTTTATTGATATATCTATTGATATGATATCTATTGATATGATAGTTTAGATAATACACCTATTTTTCTGCATTTATTTTTCGAAAACTAGTAGTAATGGTAAAAATATTAATTTCAGATGTTTTGTTGGTTTATTTTGAATTAAATATGAGCGACCAAAGCTGATGATAACGAGTTGTAGTCCCATTAATCATTATGTTATCTCAGACAGTTAGAATAAACAAAAAACAAAAAAAACAATTGTAATTCAACAAAAACAACTATTTTTTATATTATAATATATTATATTTATACTACGTGTATATATTACTAGCTGTATGTAACTTTAAAATTATTCAAACTATGATAATAAACGATGATATTCTAAACAAAAAAAAATGTTAAAATTTTTATTTTTAGTATTCAAAAAATGTAGACTATTTTTACTCCCAACTCGACTATCATCACAATACCCGCAATTCAAAGAATTTGCATGAACTACGTCGATATTGAAATGCAAATGGAATTCACGATCAATTGTAATAGATTACCTTCAGATTCTACAGAAGTGCAATACTGCTAACAAGAGGTATGAGGAATATTCACCATGATTTGTGACTTTGATTATTTCCCGATATTTCAGTAGCTCTACCATGTGTTTTTACTATTCTATATTTACTATACTCGCTAGCGTCTGTAGTTAAAAAAATGTATAAAGATTTGTACAGCGCCTCTAGCGTATAGTTGGGTACTAAAATTCGTAATACTATTATTGACGTAACTACTATAGTAAAGTCAGGCGATTTTACTGTGACAACTTATGGTAGCGGTACGGGAAGTGAGATAATAAAAGTAGAAAAAAAATATAAAGTGTAAGAAGTACCTCTGTTCATGACCATTTCACATATCGCATTCTATATATATATCAATGTTGCGTTTCTAAAGGTTTAATATTTATCATTTTTTTTCTTTCGCTATTGTCAACTATGTACCTACCTATGTAGGTACTATCTACTTCTTTTTACTTACATCTTAAAATAAAAATTTGTCCATTTTCATACCATGTAAAATTTAAATTTCTTAACCTTCTGGGCGTGCGCACACTTTTAGATAGTCTCAGGGTGTGCGCACACCGATGACAAAACTGCAGTAGGACGGTTTATTTTCGTCACTCACTCGTACCCATAGTCAAATGACAGCCAACTTGACGATTAACTGACTCGACTGATATAAAATAAAATATTTAATTAAACACTAACGCTTGCAAAATTGCCTGCTGTTTAGACGGGTAGAAGCCATATAACAAGACCTAAGTAGATAGAAGTCAAACGTCAAGTCACAAAAACTTAAAAGACGCTTTGTCGTTTGTGTGCGCTCTGACTAAGGGTTAAAATGCTTATTTCCTTGGTTCGCGACATACCTCCGCGTACTTCCTACGCAATTTAAGCGCTGTAATGAGTCTTGAAGGAAAATGAAGGCCTAATCTATTTCGTTCCGTTTGGCTGCTTTTATAAATTATGATGACGCTCAAAAAACTCTTTGATACAATAATTGTTTAATTTATTAGTGTAATTTGACTCAGTTTATTTACAATATAAATAGAAAATTGATATTTATTCACAAAAAAACTCAAGACTATTACAGTAAATAAAATGTACCTACATAATATATTATGTAAAATACATAAGAAAAAGTTGACAGTTTGGCTATCTATAGATAGACTGTTGCACACGATCTATTATCGAAAAATATGTTAGTTTTAAATCGACCTCTATATGAACCATATATCATGGATATTTTATTTATTATCATTATTTTTTGTATTAGTTAAATATAAACTTAAAAGCTTTGAAAAAAGTTTAAAATGTAATTTACATGTAATATTGTATCTTATACATGCATAAAATTATTAATGTTTTGGTACTCCGGTGAAAATATGTTTTTAAAACTATTGTTACGACATGTTTAACGTAATAAAGCGTAGGTACCAACATAATAATATTTATCTTTCCCCTGATTGTCATTTTCCGACAGGAAACCTGTGTTAAACGTGTTTGAGTTGAAATTCTCGTCTGTCAGCATCTGAACTTGACAGTTGTCAGGCCCTTTGCCTGACAACGCTTGAGGGTCTTCTTCAAATCAGACTAATTTTAGGATGACGACCGATGTGGCGCGGCGGGCGAAGGTCCGCCTGCGACGCGGAGGTTGCGGGTCCGATTCCCGCCTTGGGATAGTTTGTACAATCTGCAAATATTTATTCCGGGTGTTCTGAGTATTTCATATGTATAATACAAATATATATTTATGTAATGCATCGTATTAAATATATCAGTCTTCTAGTACCCATAACACAAGCTCTGCTTAGCTTGGGATAGATGATGTTGTGTGGATTGTCCAGCTTTGTTTATTTATATATCTTTGCCAGCTCCGCTAAGCAAGTATTTATTTGTAGGTATCTTTGTAAACAATACAGCAATATCCGAAACCTTTTAGCTATTTATCAACATTTTTACAACTGTAATAAAACTTAGTCACTGTACATTAGTTACATTGTCGCTATTCGTTTCTCACAGAAATATAAATAACTATAGTGCAACCAAACTATAACTCTCAAATGTTAATAAAAAATCTCAAATACTACGCTCAAATCGCAAAAAATATTACTATTATAAGTAGAAATATACAAGTTTTTATTTTTATAAAAATAAGGCACAAAAACACTTACAAAACCAAATTAACAATGACAAAATGAAAAAAAAAAAGATAGGTAATGAAGGTTCATAGTAAATAAACTTTTTTTTTGTATTTCGTCTTAAACTAAGCTTACTGTAGGGAAATAAAATATACTTACGGCCGGTTTCTCGAACGATGATCAACGAAAAAATCTAATAATTACTATGTGTCAAACTCGGATCAATCGTGATTTGGGTTTCCAGAAACCGGCCGTTATTGTAATACATATCTTTTACATTTTGATAATTGTTAATTTTGAGAGTTCAAGTCAAGTAAGGAAGTTTTGACGGACTCTTAAAGAACCTCTTAAAGTCATAACTTTGTAGATCATGACGGACGTTTACAAGTATTTGACAAAGAGAAAATTAATTCCGCGAGATGGAGCGACGATCTGCGGAGTGTAGCTGGCATAAACTGGATGAGAAGAGCCGAAGAGCGGGCTCAGTGGCGCGTCTTGGGAGAGACCTACGTCTAGCAGTAGACTGATAAAGGTTGATGATGATGACAAAGAGAAGGATATATAAACAACAGAATTACCAATTAGGCTCATACCTAATTAGTCTGTAATTCCTTAAGTTCCTTCAGATGTATTAAAATACTAAAATTAACTAAATGATGTAAAAATAAAAGTTATTTTTTTTATACCAAAAAGTGTCGTTACAACTTTTGGTCTTAAAACTTGCGTCTTTCGCAACGCGCGATAACGAACTTCGTTCCAAAAAAACATTTAACTCAGTGTTAGATATCTCAGTTCATAACTAAAGTTCAGCATTTCTCAGTTCGTACTCCTAGACCTCTATAGCTAAGTAATTATTACTTCTTTTGTCTATCTAGTATCTCCAGCTCAGCGGCTTGTCGCGGTGATAAACTTTATCTTACTTTTATAGCAATCTAGACGAGGATTTTTTATTTATTTCTAACCTTCCTCCGGCGATACTGGCTTTGCCATGTCATAGTTTGTTACGATCTTGATTAAAGTTTAACATATTTATTTGTAGAACAAAGGGTCTAGTATAAGTTTTAGTGTAAAGTGTCAGGCGTTTATCGTGACATCGGACATTGAATTTGTATGAAAATGGATAACTCTTTATTGCTTACCACACACAAATAAAAACAAAGAACTTAAACAAGTAGTAATAGGCATCACAATGGGCGGTCTTATCGCTGAGAGCGATTTCTTCCAGGCAACCGAAAGAGATCAGCAAAGCCCCTGGCGGATTCTTTGATAAGATTCGATCCTACATACAATTAGCCATTGCTCGGTCACACTTCGCATTAAGCAATTTACACTGATTGTGTACAAATCGAAATCAAAAATACTTTATTGAGTAAAATCACAAGGATCATTTAGGATTGTCTTACATATTAGGAGATTCTATGTGTTAGTTACACGCGACCACTTCGTACACCGACACTCATACTAAGGTCTTCAGTTCTTTGTAGAGCTCGACCGGGGAAGTACTACTGCCGTGTCAAATTCTGACAAACTAGTTTTTTTTTTTTTTTTTTTTTTTAACAATGTATAGGTCGTCCTTTGGCCACAAACTCACCTGGTGGAAAGTGATGTTGTGGCTAAATGTAGTGATGTGTTTTGGCCCTAGTGAAACACAGGCACATGAAACTTCATACTTTACGACACGACTGCATACTTTGTGTGTAACCAATGGTTACCGCTGGAAATCGGGTTGTAAGTTGGTAAAAAGTAACTATTTTTTTTTAACCTATACTGTCCCACTGTTGGGAAAAGGTCTCAAAAGGTAAGAAGTTACTTATTAGTATAAATGGAAAAACTTTTTTTATGTTATTGAATATTAATTTACGTAAACTAAAATTAAATACTTACTGTAAATTGCATGAAGTCAACACGCTAGTAAGCTGTAGTGTATTTTTTCGTTTCAAGATAATTTTGTATGAAAAAAAAATATTTTTTGCTAATTACACCCTTCTTAAAACTAATTAAAGTCCCAAACTTGTGTATACATTTCAGATTTGTAAGCTTAAAAACAAAGTTTCGTAATGAAAAGTTCGTGAGAGGCTTAAACGTTTTTTTACACTAAATTTACCTCGTAAAGTGTTTTTAAGTCTACATTTTACGAACGATAAAATAAAATAAGAGAAAATGAAAATAAACTGTTGAATGAGGAAGCAACTCTTTTAATAGATATTTAAATAATATAATAAATCGACGTTTATTTTTTTAAGAAAAAATACAAGCTTGAAGCTAAGTTTGTCTTCGGACTTGACGGTTATTGAGTCGTCAAACAAAAATGAATTTTATTTTATTACACTTTAAAGTGGCAAATTCTACCCAGTTTCATTTTTGTTTATTGTACAAGTTACGATTCCCGCCATCTTCAAGATGGCGGGAAGACGCTGTAAATAAAATAATAAAGAAAATAAACTAATTTAAGAGAAAAACATTTACTGTAACAAACTAATTTATGAGAAAAACATAACTGTGAAGTGAATACATGAAATACTGAAGAAAACGGGTTAACATAGGAGAGAAACATAACGTACGAAAAATCTTGAGGATGGCGGGAAAAACATAACTGTAAAGTTGTAAAGTGAATGCATAAAATACTGAAGAAAACAAACTAACTCAAGAGAAAAACATAACTGTGAAGTGAATGCATGAAATATTGAAGAAAACAAATTAACATAAGAGAAAAACATAACGTACGAAATATAAGTGGACTTCCCGCCATCTTGGGGATGGCGGGAAAAACAACTGTAAAGTGAATGCTTTATGATAGAAGTGTAAAGTGAACGGGAAGACGTTGTAAATAAAATAATAAAGAAAATAAACTAATTTAAGAGAAAAACATTTACGTAAGACTAGGCGGTATGGTTCTAAAACTCACTCAACAAAAAAAAGTGAGTTCTTTGAGATTTTAATGTACATTGCGTAGCGAGACAGCAACTCCACAATCAACGCACGCAACAACTGCGCAATGTAACTGCAAAAGTCACAAAAAAATCTTTGCATTCCATTTTTCGTAGAACACGATAAACTAGTCACGCTGTCTCGTTGACAGTGGATTTCATTTGAGAATTCTTTGTCTCTTTCTTCCCTTACGCATTAGAGTAAGACAGAAGCATTGCTGCCTATCCATTTGTTAGAGTAATGCCTTGATCACACGTACCGAGTAAACCGGCGAGACAGTGACGTATTTAAGATACACTGCGCGCTAACCCTGCAACGTTCAACCGTAAAACTGATGTCGACGCGCAGTGTATCTCAAATACGTCACTATCTCGCCGGTTTACTCGGTACGTGTGATCAAGGCATACGATAAGAAATACGTAGATATTACTTGGGCCGATTCCACTCGGGTGGGTATCACTTATATGATAGAAAAGGCTTTTTTGATTTGATGTTATTAACTTTCTTTGAAAACCCGTCCTTTACTTCTAAGCAGTAATGGAGACAACCTTGAACAATTGGTCAAAAAGCCGTAGAGTTATAAAATATAGTATTACTTATATCAGGCAGTTTATAAGGAACGAACTAAAGTTTTGTTTTAATTTGCATTGTCTCACCGAGCACGTTCACTGAACAAGTGCTTTACGATCAAAGCAAAGCAAAGCGGCAGAAATTACTGGTAAAATCGCACAGACTCTTTAAAGCTTAGCTTTTTTTAATCTCCATGTCGTCAAAAGCATTCCTAAAATTTAATTTTACAACAGATAATATTATTCATTATCATTACAAAAAAAATAAAAATAAATAATGAGCCACCTGGTATAGCCAGTTTTTTTTACTTTTATAAGTTACTTCACCCATGTAAGTTAAGGAGCTTGTCATCATTTCAAGAGCCATCTAGAATTACATCTAGAGTTATAATTTGAATAAAAAACTTGGGAGTTACCTACTTTGATATGTAAAGTAAAAACGGTTCAAACAGAATTGTTTTACGTGTCGGATCAAACGTGTTACGGTCAACACACGGTGTACTTAACACGTCCCTTGTCATTGGTTGTCAATGCTAACGTACCTACTAATAACAGAGACGTGCGTAGAGTAGATCAGTACCTCTACCATGAACTGTGACAGTAAAATCGCCTGACTTTACTACAGTAGTTACGTAAATATTTGTATGTATTACGAATTTTAGTACCCAACTATATGCTAGAGGCGCTGTACAAATCTTCATACATTTTTTTAACTACATACGCTAGCGAGTATAGTAAATACAGTATAGTAAAAACTCATGGTAGAGCTACAGATACTACCTACTAATATTAAACGCGAAAGTTTGTATGGATGTGCGGATGACAGGCGTCACAGCTCAGTTGGTAGCTCTGCCTTCTATGGTCGTGATTTCGATTCTCAACCAGGGCAAATATTTGTTCTGTGTCTTCGTATTACTATGTATTAAAAAAAATATATAAGTATTCTATCAGAAATCTAGTTCCCATAGTACAAGCTCAGCTCAGTTTGAGACTAGAGTGTGATGTGTGAAATGTCCGTGAATATATTGTATGTTTGTTAGATACTCTTTACTCTTGACTACGCTAGATATTTTTTGTTCGGGATCATTCAAATCAACAGTAGCACTAGACATCTATAAACTTTTGAATTGGTATAATACGTGACACGAAAACATAGAAGCACCCAGTTTGTATGTAAAAAGTTCGTATAAAAGTTCGTTTAGTACGATGGTCATTTTAAATTTTGTAAGTAAAACCTACCGTGTAATGGGAAAAATGTCCTATAGCAAGCCTACATTTTTTATGTTATAACTATCTTATAAAAAGTTAGCGCAGACTTGACGTCTTGATTACCATACGTAATGGTGACATAATGTCAACGCTAACTTTTTATAAGATAGGGGGTAGGTGTTCACAAACACTCCACTTTGTACTGAAAACTGCTACTTGTGGCCCTGAAAATGAATAGACAGTAATCCGAGGTGATTTTCTAAATCAATTATTTTATACATAAATGAAATCTGCCTAGTACAAAGAAACCCGTATTCCTCATAATTCCGTATAACAAAAGTCCTTGTGTCGATTACTAACCACTTAAGCGATTTAAGTGGTTAGTAATCGATAAACAAACAGAACGTCGCCCACCTTCAGATGTAAACAATACTCACAACCACCCTGTAATCATTTTAGTACTGTCAGCATCAAAAACTATGATGACATTCTAGGACTTATAAATAAAAAGATTTAGTTTTCATTATAAACGGGATATTTACCATGATTTGTGAGTTTGATTATTTCCCGATATTTCGGCACAGTTGCATGCGCCATGATCACGGGTCGAACAGAAGTCTTTGCAAGTAGATATTAAAGTCATTGGCAGACGTACCGGTCTACCCTCTTTCGCACTCTTTTATTACGAACGATATTATCCCGTTTCTAATGAAAACTATGTTCAAAACCATGATAGTTTCAAATATTATATAAAAAGATTCTCAATGCCATCTAGTTTAAACTAACTGAATTTCCGTAATTAATACATTTTTTTTCTTACTTTTTCTCCTCTTTTGTTTATCAACAAATTATGCTCACAACTGTACCTCCAAATTGAAGTAAACATTAGACAAAACGGAGTTCAAATACAGGTGTCTAAGCAATTCAATCACGAATGCTTTTAGTTTTATCAGAAAATGGTGTTTAATTCCTGAGAACACCAATTAATAATAATAGTCACATCATACTAAGTGTAAAAAAAAAAAATTGCCGGACAATCCACACAACATCATCTAACCCCAAGCTAAGCAGAGCTTGTGTTGTGGGTACTGGAATAAATATTTGCAGATCGTACAAACATTTATCTCAAGGCGGGAATCGAACCCGCAACCTTCTGCGTCGCAGGCGGACCTTCGCCCGCCGCGCCACATTGGTCGTCTAACACACAAAAATTATCCTTTTTAGTGGGTCTTCAGGGGAACGATCGTGCAAATTTTCTAACTACACACACTGCTCCACATACCTACGTTATATACATTTTGGGATCGCGATAAGCGTGTAGTCGAACACGTTTAGGTTTAGACTATATTTTTAGAACTGCAGTGCCTTTGGCTAAAAAAATATTTAAAATGGTGAATGATATTTCGAGTGATGAAATGTTTTATTTCGTTAGTATTATATTGGTTTCTAAAAACGGTCTACATACTCTAGAAACAAATATTGAACTTAAAATGATGTTAGCAGACTTGATGTCTTGACCATACGTAATGGTGACATAATGTCAACGCTAGCATTTTATAAGATAGGGGGTATATTTTTTTTAAATACCAATACCAATGCCTTCATCTGTATTGATAGTCAGCCATCTTAAGTCTTGATGTAAGCTTTGTAGCTTATCATTCGTGTCTTCAAGACGATTGGCTTCTCTTTCAGATTGCTGAAATAACATAAGTACTGTTTTTTATTAAGGGTTTTTAACATGACGATATTGAATTGGTCATTGAGCTCAAAGAAAGTGATCCCCTTCTTTATGTGGAGAGAACCTACATTGTTTGTTTTTAAAGAGAAAATCAAAATGGAAGCTAAAATTTCTTTAAAAAATAATTCGAATGCTTCAAGCATTTTTTGGCAATCGTCTCGCTTGGCTAGATTTCAAATGCTATGATAGATTTTGCAAACAACTTAAACGATTTCAACTAATTGCATACAGTTTTACCTCGAATCTTCTGTCCCATATTTCACCTCTCTTCTTATCATCGTATCTTTGATATATTTCTTCTCTTTTCGTATCAAAACCATTATCTCTTTTGTCCCAAAATTCTTCCCACGATCGATCGTAAGGTTCGTTTCTTTTTGTGTCAAATATATCTTCTCTTATCGGAGAGATACTTTCTTCTCTATTCCGCGCCAATAGTTCATCTCTATTCCGCGCTGAAAACTCATCTCTGTTTAATGCAAAAAGTTCATCTCTCGGGTCGTTTATTTTGTTTCTTATCTTAATGTCTTGTATATCATCTCTTTTTTGATTATAATAGTCTCTTTTCCTATCAAATGTTTCTCTATCATCTCTCTTGTTAAATATTACATTGTCTCTTTGTCTATCAAATACAAATTCGTTATTTGTATCTATCTCTCTTCTTCGATCCATCCCTTCATCCCTAATGTCTTTTGTTTTCCTGTAATTTAAATTGTTACCAAATCTTCTATTGATTTGAGAGAGTGGTATTTGTTCCCTCCTTTTAAGATTACCGACAACAATATTATCGTTGTTTGAATATTCTTGGCTATTTACTAAAACTAGTTGTAAAAATATCAAAAACATTTCGCACTATTTGCATGTAACGCTATTATTTTTTTCTGTAGTGTTTTATAATCAAAAAGTTTTATTGCATTTGAACAATATATATCAAGCAAGTCAATAAAATTGAAGTACGAGGGTATTATGTTCGTTGTTATTTCTCTTGTTTTTAGTCAGTAAAACACAAAAAAAAAAACAAATAAATCACCTGTAAAATGTAAATACAAATTAAGCCGATAGAAATCTCACGATAACACGACAAGTAATTGTCAGATACTCACGCTAACGACAAAAATATTATGAAAAATGTGTACTACAAATCAATACATACAAATCTAATTCACGGTTGACTGATTGGAATTTTTAACTACCTCAAAAATACTTCAAAGTTTCAACCTTGACTAGTATTTTCTAAAACTATGTAAATGTATTTTTAGTAAAAATACATTTTACATCGATTTGTACGTTGCCACTGAAAACGTTATAGAGGTGGCCAAATTTTGGGAAGACACTGTGTGATATCATCGACACGAAGAAGAAAGAAGTAAAAAAGTGATATTTTGTTTGTAGCCTCTACATGAAAACAAATCCGTAAGACAAGCACTAGTGAAGCATTTGTGTGTTGTTAGCAAACATATAAGTTTTCTGATACCTGACATTAGTGTTAGGATATCAACGTAATAGAGCTATAAAAAATAGTAGTGTTCAAAATAGGTACCTATCACCCACGATTTCTAAATATATTTTACAAATCTACGAATAAGTATAAATATAATAGGATTAATGATTTTTTTACGTTTTCACGGATAATTTTTTATAGTCTAATCAAATCAAAAGTTAACATTTGTTTAAAACAGCTAATAACAGGTCCTATATTTTTCTAAATAAATATATATTTTTACAGGTTTATTTCAAGAAAAAAAAACTACTACGTATGACAAAATTTCCGTTACTATAATCAGGATAATACATAGTTGTATAGGTTGACTTTTACACAGTTTTTATGTACTTTAGTTCCGTATTCTTTCAAAGTCACACTCAAAGTGTAATTGATTGAAAACTTTCTAATTCCGGATCAATTGGGTAATGTGATTAGTTTTACTAGAAAAAACCTATAGAACTAAACCTATGGGTTCGTAGAATTTATATATTTTTTTAGAGAATTGATAGAGATTTTTTTTCTAATTGTATATTGACGCCACCCAATTGTATAAAAAATACATATATTACAATAAAGCAGAGTTTTCCATTTCAAAAAAAAAAGTTTACAAAAAACAGTTTGAGAACCATTGCTGCTCAAACAACATGAGCAATTTACTATTGATTCAAAGTCCCATAAATCATATTCACATTTCAAGTTCACACTAAAATGAAAGTACTTTTGTGAATAGAGACCGTTTTGACGTATTGATGTGAAGAAAAATAAGGAAAATTGGTGAGTATGTATTTAAAAAAAACACTGCATTCATTTCCGTCAGTTAATCTATTTATAGGTTTAGCTTTTGACTTGCAACACCTTAACTGTGTATTTAGAAAATATATCTTTAATTTGATAAACAAACAAACTTACGACTATACAGTATTTACAAAATGTATATTGTCATATAAAATACATAAGAAACAGTTGAGCTATCTACAGACCGCTGCAAACGATCTATAGATAGTTCAACTAATCCAAATCAGTACCAATCGGAAGCGTACTCAAGACACTGGCTGCATTGCCGCGCTGAATAGCAATGCTGATACGCTGGGCCAGATACTCACCAGCCCTCGGGTCACGCGTCGCTTCGACTAGACGCCCAGAAATAGTTTTGAAATGAATTTGATAAATAAATAGAACTTACAAACTAAGAAAACGTTCCGTTTTCAGATTACCATTAAGAAACCCTAGCTGCTTCTAAAACACCATGGCTAATGGTGGAACTTCAGAATGAAGGTGGTTTCCGAACAAAAGTTACCCGATCGTAAGTGAATGATGGCTCCGAAGAATTTCAAAAAAAATATTTCATTTTGGATACCCAATAAATGTAAGTTTGTATTTTGTAAGATTTATAATGCTTAATAGCAATGCAGCTAATATTTCAGAACATTTTTAATGGGATTTGGCTAAGTTGAGCTACTATTGATCATTTGCAACGACCTGCAGATAGTTTAGAAAGCTCGAAAACTTTTAATTGTTAGTTTTTCACGATTTCCAAAAAGAAGAAGATTCTCAATTCAACTGTTGGTTTATAGGTAATTTGTTTTCGTTACGCATCTTATCCGCATTTTAGAAGTTTTTCTTGGTTTGGTGCGATTATAATCTTTATACCAAATTAAATATCTAGAATTAGTATAAAGATTTTGAGTCGTTGTTGAGAAAAATTGTATATCTTGAAGGCTAAAAATATTAGCCCCCTATTTTATAAAAAGTTAGTGTTGACTTTATGTCATCACTACGTATGGTAATCAATACTTCAAGTTTGCGCTAACTTTTTATAAGACAGACCGTAATCTTTAACAGTCGTGTTACTCTGTAATGTATTACATTCAAGTACCTACCTATACAATCGTTACATTCACATCAAAATTACATGTTTGTACGTACCTATAAAGATATCAGGGAACCAATAAAGTGGATGAAATCTGCACGATCTAAAAGTACTTATATTATTAAATTATCATTCCGAAGATTTATAGGATAATAACGCATAATGAGACAAGTAATCGCGTTTCTGTCAATATTCGCGCACTTTTTATGATTGTCACAATTTATATGTTTTTTTTATGAGATTTTGATGAAGAAAGCTTAAATTTTGAGTATGTTGACAATAACTAAAAGAGTTCGAAAAAAAAGGTAGCACTCCGGGAGTGCCGGCAGAAGTGAAAACTTCAATATTAACGTTGTGTTTAATTATAAGTATAAAAGTACTATCTATCATTTATGAGGTAGAATACAATGTTTATGTTTTCGCCCTTTTTTTTTTTTTTTTTTTTTTTTTTTTTTTAATCGTATGACTGGTAACTTAGCTACGAACTTTATTTAAGTGAATAAAGGTTGTAAGAAGAATAAAGGGAGAAAGTGATTTGCGCCAAAACCAAACATTTTGATTTATTTTCCAGACTTTTTATTACGAAGTCAAGCAAGAATTGTATCTATGCATTCTTAAATAATCATCATAAAAACGTATAAAATGCTAGATTAGAAATGGCTTAAAATTGGCACGTTGACTGTATACAATGGTCATCATTTATTTATCAGTTATAACTTCTTTATTTTCAATTGTTTTTTCTAGCCAATAAAGTCCACGTTTCCAAAATAAAAGTATCAAAAGCAGCAACGATCCAGAGTTCTCTTCGAGCTACCTTGATTATTGGACAACTGTTCTCTCTGATGCCATTTATTGGCGTCCTTAGCAGCCATGCTAACGATACTAAGTAAGTAGATAGAAAGAAAAAACAATTATTAGCCCTTACCGTATTTTTTTTCATTTCATTTTCAGCCTATGCTGTCCCACTGCAGGGAAAAGGCCTCCCTTCCTTTTTTCCAGCCCTTTCCAGCCCTTACCCTAACATGTAGAAAAAGATGAAATAAAAAAAGTTAATAGGTTAAATAAAATAAAGTATTTATTAATCGCTATTTATGTATAGAAAAAAACAATTATTTCCCACCACAATCGGTTTTTTTTTAATATTTTGTATAGAATCAAGCCCTTGGTGTGCGTCTCAAAGGATGGGCATTTTGGCTGACGTAAAATATATCAATGACACCAATGAGTTAATTTGTATTAATCTGTTGACCAGTTTTAACTAATATCAAATATTCATTTATCCTGGAAAATTTAAAAAGTGTCCCTCAAAAATTTCTATTTCAGATTCGTGAAAACTTCATGGAAATGTGCTTACGCTTTTGTATCTATACTTGGTCAGATTTTTATGACAGTTATGTGTATAAATAAACTAGTTCATTCCTCTACAACTCTTATGGGAACAAGTGAGTGAAGTTATTTTTGAAAATTCATCTTTTTTTTTTATTTAAGTAACCTTGGAGAGTATGACATGCACATAGACATACATTTATATACATTATTTAGACGAAGGGTAAAAAGATGTGATTTTGATTGGAGTTCTGATTTTTTTTTAAAAAACAGCATTTTAATTTAATAGTTTTTCTAATGCTATAGTGAGTTTTGTTGTCTAATGTTGACCAACAATACTTGAGGTCGTAGCAAAATGTATTAATCGTTAAAATAAAAGAATGATATTAGAATTTTATGGAACTTGTATAGGTACCTACGCATAGGAAAATTTTTGATCATTTTTCTTTTAAAACAAAAGACAGCCGACTTGCCGATTTATTTAACTGAGATATTCAAAATAAGAGCTTGACACTGGCAGAATTTCCTGTCGTATTGACGGATTGAAGTCATATAAAAAAAAGAAAAATATATGATTTTCAATATTCTTTTTCTTTTTTTAATATAAGTTTATAATTTTTAGGTCCGTTTATATTCTACGTGACCACATGCATCACAATGATAATGTTTTTCCATATGGCGACAAAGTGGCCCGGCTTGATCCAGACTATATCGAAAACTGAAGAAATGGATCCCAATTTTGACCAAAATTTGACAAAAAAATGCAACATAACTTGCGCAGTTGTTTTATCTTTAGCGTTGGGTGAGAATTTATTTTTGAAACAATCAAATTACTTAATTTAAAAATATTAAATGGAATGTAAGTGTTTGTATTGAATGTTTACTTTTTAATGCGGAATGTTATTTTTTTGTATTATTTTATGCTATTATTCTACCAATTTTATTTGATAGATTTCAGAGGTTGTGATTTTAGAAATCGGTTTTGTTCATTTTTAAAATAAATAACTTTATAATTAACTTTGCATGGAAATAGAAATTAGAAATTCTTGTTTTGTTTTAGTGGAGCACATACTTTCATTGCTCTCAGCCTTTGCCGGCGCCGAGATATGTTACTCGAATGCAGAAATTTACGAGGGGTTCGTGAAACACTTCTACCCCTGGGTCTTCAACGCCTTGCCTTATTCCCCACCATTGGGGATAGTTACTCAGGTATTTTGGTGCAAAAAGTATAATTATTTACAAGGGTATGTTGGCAGGTACTAAATGTATCAAATATCACCTCCAAATCATTATTTAAAGTTATATCCAAATCTTAAGACGCATCTAAGTTTGGGGTTATCTTACCTACAGTTAAAGTCGATGTCAAATTAAAATATTCTTTATTACGTAAATCACCAAGATCATGTAAACTTTGTGATTTTCGGTGATTCTAGGTGCCAATTTCACGCGACCAGAGCCTAGAAGAACGGCCAAGAAAGTTATGGTAGATAAACTCAGAGAGCCTGTAGTGATCTCACCACAGGCACCCTAGGGCAGATCTAGTTATTGTGCATCGACTTTGTATGCAGATCTGTAGAGTACAAGATATACAAGTGGACTATTTGAGAACAAGCTTCTGGGTTCTGCATACGAATCTGCGCACGATCTAGACAAGCTGTGACCGGTACCTGTAGGGTGATCATGAAAAAAGTGACAATCTTTAATACCGAAACCGTAGCGTATTCGAGATACACTGCGCGCTGACGCTGCAACGTTTGGCAGTGAAGCTAGTGTTGGTAAAAAGTAATCGAATACGCTAACACGTGGATAAGTTATTGTCATCGCGCTTCTATACATCTGTAGATATACCCCAAAGCTCTTAGATAACGCCCTGAATGTTGCAATATTGAATATGCAACTGTTTTTTATTTATTTCCAGTTTCTCCACTTCCAATCTACATTTATATGGAATTTCTCCGACTTGTTCGTGATTTGTATGAGCTACTACTTAACTTCGCGACTCAACCATGTCAATAAGAAGCTTCTGGCGGCACAAGGAAAGGTATACCTACTTTAGTACGCTCACACACAAATATATACGCTCTCTCATTCTCTTATACTTTACTCACACATTGGTAATGTTTCGAAAAGTTATAACAAAATCATAGTTTTCATATTGGTGGTTCAAAATGGTGTGATGTGGTCTAAGCACATTCACTGAGAACGTGCCTTGTGAAGCATTGCACTGCTACGAAGCAACGGAACGGAACGGAAAATCTCTTTATTGTATGTAGTGTACATAGAATAAAGCAGATTGCACATAGGTTATAAAAAATATACTAAAAGTACATAGGTAGATACTCAAATAAGCATTGTCTCAAAAACGTTTCTTATGAATTATTTTTATTTTACTAATGAATTTTACCTTTTATAATAAAAACTTTAAAAGGTACTCTAATAAAATCTTTGAATAAAATCAAGCACTTCATACGCAAATGTTAAAAGTTAAGTATAAATCTCTTAGCATTTTTAACTTTATAAGCCAACTCTCGAACTCGATGGATTTTACAAAATTCCCACTAAGTCGCGATCAACTCAGCTATTTATAAACTCATGAATGGCAGACGGGCACTAAAAGTTTCATCTTTTTAAACGAAATTTCCTTAATTATTTGACCGTTCTGCCTAATTTTCAAACATAAACAATTTGTTGTGTTGTCAGGACATTTATCATTTGCTGGACAATCTACACACCATCATCTAGACCCAAGCTAAGCAGAGCTTGTGTTATGGGTACTAGAAGACTGACATACTTACAATACAAATTATACTAAACTATCCTATTTAGGACTAACTAGAGTGCGATGTGTGAATCGTCCATGAATATTTATATATTTATCCTTCCGTGAAATAGAGTGATCCGCAGAATGTAGCTGGCAAACACTGGATGAGAAGAAATTTCTTGGGAAAGATCTATGTCAGCAGCGGACTGTTTGATGATATTGAAACTATCCTAATATATTAGGTATTTAAACTCTTGCTATCCCTCTCTAATGAACTAAAACGACAAAGACAGCTAGACCTCTCTAGCTAGACAATGTATAATGCTGTCAAATTAAGTTAGTGGACAAACTAGTTCAAAAGTTTCTGAACATTCGGAGATCTAGCGCGTATTCTGTAAATAAGTCTTCTAAACTCCTTGTCTAGTACAAGTAAATGCACTTAAGACTTTAGACAGTAACAATAGATGTTTTTTTCAAAATTAAAATAATATATTGATGAATTATTTGAAAAAAGTAATTTTAGTTAAAAAAGTACATTTTATACATTTTTACTTTCATTCTCGAATCCTCTTAATAAATATAATATTAGCAGCAATTGAATCTAACATAAGTACCTTTTTGTCATCGTAGTTTTAAAAAAATATATCTTGTTTGTACACGCTAAATACATATGTATAATAACTAAGCGCACGGAAGCGTTATTCATTTGGGTGTGTCACGTCATTTGACACGTCATTTTTATCCTACTACGCTGAGCAAAGAAGGGTTATGAGTTAAACAGCCTATATCTGTTCCACTGTAGCTCTTAAACGACTCAACAGATTTTGTTTGGGCTTAAGTAATTTAAAATAAAAAGAATCATCCAAAGCTAGATAAGGAAAACTTAATTGAGCGATAAGGCTTCCAGCTTAGCAAAGCTCGTGTCTGCTATCTATACTAATATTATAAAGAAGTAAAGTTTGTGTGTTTGTATATTTCTTAAATTGTAAGGGGTAAGTAGGTAATCTCAGGATCTCCCGGATTGATTTAAAAAAATCACCAATAGAAAGCCACATTATTGCTAAGTGTCATAGGCTATATAAATAACCGAAAAATAAAAAGGCTTTTACGTGCTAGTCCGTTTTGCAAAGTGAATCGGTGAAAAACGGTCGAATTATGCCCAACGAAGTGGGCACGGGTCAGCTAGTTTATTTATAAAATAGTATGCTATCTCTTACAGTATTTACCAGAAGTGTTTTGGAGGAATACCAGGGAAGAGTATGGACGAGCAACACAGATGGTGAGGCAGGTCGATGACGTCATCAGCGGCATCGTCTTCATCTCTTTCGCGAACAATCTGTTCTTCATCTGTCTTCAACTCTTCAATACTTTGGAGTAAGTTGTGTCTAGGAGAGCGAACATAGGAGCCAAAGCTTCTAAGCCGTAATATGTGGTGTTTGTTTAATAGCTTTTGTGTAATGCGTGTTTTAGAATATAAATAAATATAAATATTCATGTACAATTCACACAACACACTCTAGTCCCAGACTAAGCAAAGCTTGTACTATGGGAACTTGATTGCGGATAGAATACCTACTTAATTTTTTTTCGTAAATACATTCATAGTAACGAGAATGCATAGTAACACTTAGACACAGAACCAATATTTGTGTTCATCACACAAACATTTGCTCTGGGTGGGAATCGAAACCACGACCCACAGCATGGAAGGCAGAGCTACTACCAACTGAGCTGTAACGCCTGTCAAACGAAGTGAAACGTCATCATGTCAATGTTGTCAGTGTCAAAGTTTTTGAGTGTCAACGTTCGATTGCTTTTACCTAAATAATGGTTATGCGAGTTCCGACACTGTTTTAATTAAACGTCGCTTTTTATGGCTTTGAAGAGAATAATCTACTCTTACGCACGAACAAATGTGACAATCGTAAAGTTAACGTAACGTAACGTATTCGATTTACACTGCGTGATGACGCAGCAAACTAAGAAAGACTAAGCAAAGCTTGGGAACTAGATTGCTGATAGAATACATACCTAGTATACTTTTTTTTTTAAATATATTATTATGTTCTTATCGAAATATGTAATATGAATCATGATTATGATTAAACTAAATAAATAGGTAAGTAACACATTTAGTTTATAATGTATCTATAGGCATAGAAAAATAAAAATCGTCTATGCTATAGGTAATTATATTCTTTGTTTAGGGATGGTATCAAAGGAACAGGTGAATGCAGCAGTCGTTCTAAAAAGTAAGTTTAGTAAAGTACTTAACTATTTATTTAAAATGTAACGTAACGTAAGATTCAAAGACATCATTTACATTTTCTCCAAAGATTAGAAAATTCCAAAAGTTATTGAGTCAAATCTTTCAGAACTTCCTATGTTAAAATCTACCTTAAAATAAAAAAATAATGAATTATCAAAATCGGACTAGCTGTAAAAAATTATACGTGACCAAAACCAAAAACAATGTAGCAGTTGAATTGAGAACCTCCGTTTTTCCTCGATTTAAAATTCAACATGCTACATTTTTTACCTAAATTATTTTTTAGAACAACAATTCTCGGAGGCTACGAAGCTGCAGTATACTTTATATTCTCATTGGTGTACCTCATCACGAGGTCTGTGGCCGTCTCTCTGATCGCGTCCCAAGTCAACACTGCTTCGGACGTGCCAGCACCAGTGTTGTACGATGTGCCTTCTCCTGTTTACTGTGTGGAGGTAAGGTATTGTATAAATAATAAATACATATTCAAGGACAATTTACACATCACACTCAAGTCCCAAACTAAGCAAAGTTTGTATTATGGGAGCTAGATTTTTATTATATTTTTTTTGTGAATACATACATAGAATAAATAGTAAATACGTAGATCAAACCAGTGATACACCGGATAGGCTCCAAGAACCAATAGGCACCAACAGGCTACCTTGATGGTATACCATCAAACTTATAAGTTGATACGATAGTAGTACGATATAAGATTCTTTATAATAAAATAAAAGCCATTTTAACTACTTTTCTGAATATTCAAATGCTTTAGGTGCAGAGATTCTTAGATCAAGTGAACGGTGACATGGTGGCGCTCAGTGGCTTACAGTTCTTCTCCGTCACCAGAGGACTTTTACTAACGGTAAAAAAGTACTTACCTTAGTCAAAAGATAACCGAACTAGCCGGTACCCGCGACTCCGTCTTGCTATCGTTATATTTTTGACAATTCATACAATATAATATACATAGCTTATGTGTTTATTCTGATGCATAAACCACATTATTGTAAAGTTTCATTAAAACCCATTCTAAATGATCCTTGTGATTTTACTGAATAAAGCTGTTTTGACCTTGACTTTGACTTTGATTCAGTAGTTTTGGCTTGAAAGATCCATACATCCATCCATCCATCCATTTCTTTCTCATTTATAATATTAGTAGAAAGTAGAAAAGGATAAAGTCAAAGTCAAAATTACTTTATTCAGTAAAATCACAAGGATCATTTAGAATCGTCTTACATACTAGGTGATTCTAGGTGCCAGTTGCACGCGACCAGAGCCTAGATAGGATTCTGTCCTTAATAATACAATTAATAATTCATACAATAATAAGAATTACTAACTTGATTTTTTCAGGTTGCCGGAACGATAGTGACGTATGAGCTAGTGATGTTCCAGTTCAACTCGTCAGACCCAGTTCCGAACTCTACGGTGGCACCAGTTACAACCACGGTCGCTTCTTTGACTCAGTGAAGGAAACCATACAGGTTTCCGCGTGATTGATTTCATTTAATTATCTCGCTTCGGTTATTTAAATTATAGTAGTAAGTACATCACGCTCTAGTCAAAAACTAAGTTAAGCTTGTATTACAGGAACTATACATTGCTGCTAGGTATTTAATACACTCGTATTTTTATGTCATGACATACATAGGTTTATAGAATACAGAGTAACACCTAATTATTATAATATGTTAGTTAAGTGACTATTAATAATATTTATTCACAAACAAACTTACGACTATTACAGTATTTATAAAATGTACATAGGCATATAAAATACATAAGAAATAGTTGAGCTATCTACAGACCGTTGCAAATGATCTATACATAGTTCAACTGTTAACAAAATTTTCGTGTTTAATTAAAGTTTATTCATAGTTGGTTTAGTTTCACAAACACTTAAACCCTTGTAGGATATAAGAAAAAGCTTGGTGACAGAAATATGTACGGTGGTAGTAGATCCCTGCGCAAAATCTATCACGAGCTTGTCTATAAATGGTTTTTTTTTAATATAAAACATTTATTTACAAAATGTACATTGTCATATAAAATACATAAGAAATAGTTGAGCTATCTACAGACCGTTGCAAATGATCTATACATAGTTCAACTGTTAACAAAATTTTCGTGTTTAATTAAAGTTTATTCATAGTTGGTTTAGTTTCACAAACACTTAAACCCTTGTAGGATATAAGAATAAGCTTGGTGACAGAAATATGTACGGTGGTAGTAGATCCCTGGGCAAAATCTATCACGAGCTTGTCTATATGGATTTTTATTTTTATTTTTTTAATAAAAAACATTTATTTACAAAATGTACATTGTCATATAAAATACATAAGAAACAGTTGAGCTATCTTCAGACCGTTGCAAACGATCTATAGATAGTTCAACTGATCCAAATCAGTACCAATCGGTATTATATCAGTATTTATATTTTATTAATTATACATTATAATAAATTAATTTAACAGCAAATTTTCCGAAGTAATATTCTACATTGTTTGATGTTAAACACTCGAATATATGAACTGCAATAATTTAATATAATTTTGTTTTGTTTAAAATAACTATGAACTAATTAATCAAATCTAGTAATTGCAGTGAAAATTATGTCAATATTAAACTGACAAAGATAAAGTCAAAGTCATAAGAAATTTCTATTTAAATTTCTCTCTAGAAATGAGTACATAAGAGGAAGTTTGAAAGTTGCGCCCATAACGGACAAGTTGAAGAGTAATAGGTTAGCGTGGTATGGGCATGTCATGCGGAGGGAAGAAAGTCATATTACAAGAAGAGTGTTAGATATGAATGTGGATGGATGTAGAAGTAGAGGGAGGCCAAAGAAAAGATGGATGGACTGTGTGAATGATGACATGTGTAAGAAAGGTGTGAACATTGAGATGACGTCTGATAGAAGTGAGTGGAAGAAGAGGACGTGTTGTACCGACCCCACATAATGTGGGACAAGGGTAGGAAGATGATGATGATTAAACTGACAAGTATACAGAAAGCACAACATTTATTATATTTAAGTGTACCTACCTATCGCACAAATAATTTTACTATTATTTTAAAATTTTAAATATAATATATTATACGATACATAATAGATATTTTATTGTACTCCTTCATAGAGGCGTTTACAAAGACACGACTACGATACGATATTATTTATTATTATATTCTTTATAAATCATGAATTATTCTTTTACTTTTTCTTTGACTTAATTATATAATATATATAAAATATATATCTACGTTTATCCTTTATTGAACTGAAGCATGACGAGCTCATAAGTAACTATGGTCCTGAGTATCTGAAAAAAAAATACACATACTTACAATAAATAAATATTCACGGAAAATTCACACATCACATTCTAGTCACAAATTAAGGAAAGCTTGTATTTTGGAAACTAGATTGCTGATAGAATACCTATTTTTTATTCATCATCTCGTCATACTGCACGGAAAATATCTTCCTAAAACTTGTTTTTTATAAGTATAGAAATACATACTCAGATACAGAACAAAAATTGGTATACAACAACTAAGTAGTACAATAAATAAGTAAGTTGTAATAATAAATTATTTGTTGTTATTTTCACTTTGGCTGTTTCTTAATAAAACTTAATGACGTTCAAAGAAATATCCACAAACAGTATTTATTTATTTATGCCCAGCTTGCAGCTCTGATAATATTTTAAACTAGCTCTAATTAGAAAAAATACAGTTTAATGATTATCGTAATACAAAAAAACTTCTGTAGTAAAGATATTTTTTCTGTGCTCTCAACTCAGGTTTTTCAACCCTTTATTTAATTATTATCAAGCGAACAAACCAACTAAAAATATAGTTTCAGCGAAGATTGTTATTTTAATGGTGAAACTTCAAACTTAATTAACGCAACCATTATCAAACGAAAGCTCTGGATACACTGGTCTCTTATTATTATCTTTTTACGTATCCTTCACATTTTTACGTTTACCAACGTAACGTGTACGTAGCGTGTGTTAAATTAAATCTTAAACGGCTAACCGCTCATCTTTTTTCCGTTCATGTGACAGCGGTTATGTCACAATCTTCGGCTCTCTAACGTTCGAATGTTGAACGTGTTTGGCTACAGCGATCCCAAAATACGTACGTTGGTGAACCTTAGCTGCTGCTTAGACGAACTGTTTACAATTTAACATGATCGGGGATTTGTTTTTATTTGACGATCAATGTGGCGCGGCGGGCGAAGGTCCGCCTGCGACGCGGAAGGTTGCGAGTTCGATTCCTACCTTGGGATAAATGTTCGTACGATCTGCAAATATTTATTCCTGGTGTTCTGGGTATTTTATATGTAAGTATAATAAAAAATGTCTATCTATGTAATGTAATGTATTAAGTATGTCAGTCCTCTAGTACCCATCTCTACTTAGCTTGGGGCTAGGTGATGTTGTGTGGATTCTCCAGCATTTTTTATGAAATCCTTGTTGTCTGACGATTTGACAGTGATATAAAATTAGTAGCCCAATGCATACGTAGCCTATGTTTAATTAAAAACTCACAGTTAATATCATAGTCCTTGTAACGTAGAAGAAATCTAAGCCGCTCAGTGCCACCTTGATGTTATTTACTTGAGTCGTGAATCTTTCCACCTGAAAAAAGCTTTTGATCGTGAAAAAGATTAATTAAACATTTATTTACGTCTCGATGACCCTCGACGTTGTTTATTCGAGTTTTAGAATTTAAATCGTTTATTATATTAAATGAGGAATAATATAATAAAGAAATAGAAAGGATAGACGCTCGGGTTTTGCTCATAGGATTTTGCTTAAACACTTTATTTTTAATGTTATGAGTAAAATCTTTAAAAAAAAAATTTTTAGTGTTTGTCAAAATAAAAAAATGTCTTTTTACGTTATCATATAAAAACGGTAATCTCGTAGATAGAAAACTAAATACTAAATAAAATGTATTCTGTGACTAAATTGTAACCATTAATAACCATTATAACCATTCTAATTATGAAAAGAAAATAGAACACTGTATAATTTTTCGCATTTTAAATAACGGAGCAATAAAAAGTTTCAAAACTTTTTTATTTTTTATAGATCACTTAAAAAAACTTACCTCTATATCAAACTTCTTGCTTGAAAGTTCATACAGGTATATAACTGACACCTTTGAATTTGAATGTATTCTCGCAGCCAGCAGTAGTACCAGCATGGTGCGAAGTACGATAAATGAAAACGAATATGTGAAGTAGATTGCGTGTTCCGCTGCACGGTAGTTACTGTGGATGACAAGAAATATTGCAATGTACACAGCTCCTTAAAAAAATACAATAGAGGTAATGGATCAAAAATAAAGAACGTGAGAATTAAACTTTTTGCTACTAAGAAATTTTGGCGTGGCCATATCTGATATGCTTCTTAGATCAATTCAGCTATCTTTAGATAGTTTACAGCGGATTTTTTAGTTTTTTTAGTTTAATGTTTGACGTGATACTCATTGGACAATAATAAAAAAAAAACACCTCTGTCTCACCAATTTTGTATAGAGATCGAAGATTCTCAAGAAATATGCGACGGGCGCTGCTTGGATCTCCATACAAAATCGGTGGCGCTCGGCGATCGCGTCTCTGCGATCCGTGTGCACAAACTCGTACTTGGGATACTGTTTATTAAATTAAAAAAAAATAACAAAATTAACTAAATCTTACTTCAAACTGTTGTACAATTGTGTACAAATCCAGAACAAGTTAGTACCAAAAGAGTTGAGAATATAGAATCCGACTTGTTCGTTGATAAGTCTCACTAGACGTACTATATGTATATGCTGAATTCGGAACTCCATCGCTGAAAAATGTTCCTGAAAAAAATATTATTAGATTTGTATATTTTTATAATTATATAATTGTATATAATTAATATTGTAAGTATATAATTTAAATGATTTATAAATACTTGAATAAAATCATTATTTTATTTTGCGTGCCGATTGTATGTTTTAACTTTACTTTACTTACTTTTTAAATAAATATTTTTATAAATAATACAACATTATTATTGTGCCTGGGCTATTACTTATTTTTAATTTAATATTCTGTATTACTTTCGTACGGTTTATTTATTTCATTTTAATTAGTTTAAGTATAAATAAATTCTTACTTTTGTAAATACTGATTAAAGTCGTATGTTTGATTGTGAATAAAGTCTTATAGTATTAAGAAGTATTAATTATTTCATAAAAAAAATAGTTTATTACCTGAACAATAGCTTTTTTTAATAGTGCATTGTGAACGAGGATATGCTCAGTGAGGTAGATACTGAGCAGCATGAGTAGTAGGTCGTTGAAACTCCAGATGAAAGTCGATTGGATGTTGATGATCTGTGTTAACGTAATTAATTGAAATAATATTTTTTTTATAATATTTTTTTTCTTTTTACAACTAAACAATGGAATACGCTCAATCTGATGACATTTGCAGATACCTAACCCTTAAATATAAAAAAAACCTAATGGTAATTTCACAATCTTCATCCAGTCAAAATGTGTTTTTTGCCAATCTAAGCTAAAAAGTACCCAAAAATTATAAAGGTTCATTCATTCGTCGTATCAATGGTTCATCCTCAAACTATTCTACTCCAGTGAGTGGCAACTTCAATGGGATTATCGGATGCATAAGATCAGCTCTAGGGCATATGGTCGGACACCGAGGGCAGGACAGTAAGTGCAGCATGGTTTGTGTAGGAGCACCACACTCGCACTGGACATCAGACGGGTCTTTTATACCCCACTTAGTTAAACTGCACAATAAAATGAAAATAATTCCTAATTTTGTTAAGACTTGAAAATTCAGGGCCTAATTTACTATTACCTACTAATCAATAATATTAGTAACTTAATACTACTTAATATACTATTTTTTACCAAATTTACTAACCTTAGCTAAAATCCCTTTCCACAAAGAATATGGCGTGTAATTAAATATCCAAGGCAGGCTGGAACAAAAAAAATCCTCGACAGCGTCACTGCTTCCACTCGACAATGCTTCTGCAAACTCTGGAGACACTGAGAGGATATGTTCCACTGCAAAAGGAAATAATAAAATATATTTATACAAAGTCCACTGGAAGACTTTGGGGGAGACCTTTGCCCAGTAGTGGGAAAATATAGGTTAAAAAAAATATAATTTATACCATGCCTAATAAATCCCAAGCGAAGCAAAGCTTGCTATGGAAACTAGATTTCTAATGGAATACTTTTTTTTGTACTTAGTAACACCCAGACACAAAGCAACTATTAAAGTTTACCATCACAAAAATATTTGCTCTAGTGAGGATGGAACCCAAGACCCATAGCATGGAAAGTTAATACCAACTGAGCTATAACGCCTGTCAGAATTATCTATATCTTAGTATGAAAGTTGACCAAGATGTATATATTTACACGGATTATAGAGTAATAATCTAAATATTTATTCAAGAAAAAATTTTGTTGACAAGCAAACGTAATTAGACAAGCTTTTGTGCATTTTATATCTTTAAATGATTGCTACAAAACGATAACATGAGTTGTGTAAATATCCCTTTAGTATTGATATTTCGCGGTAAATTCTGGCTAAATTGAAATTACCAATATTCGTATTTTTGAAATATAACGAGGCGATGTAAATTGTTTGGGAAATTGCCGGGGTGATTCCAAACCTGGTGTTTTACTGCTATATATGTAGAAATAGCAATCCTACTACTATTTAAGACGTTGCACAAAAAGCACAATTTTATTTATTTATTTTAGTAATTCAAGTTAACCTAACCTTTATTTATTTATTAAATAGATCAACATGGTGCACATCATTAGAATAAAAAAATACTAAAATGCGAAAAAGAATTAAATCATATGCCACCACAACTATGGGCGAAGACTGTAGGTATTAAAAA
The DNA here is from genome assembly GCA_932527185.1 of Ecliptopera silaceata. Classification (NCBI taxonomy): domain Eukaryota; kingdom Metazoa; phylum Arthropoda; class Insecta; order Lepidoptera; family Geometridae; genus Ecliptopera; species Ecliptopera silaceata. The sequence goes on along the minus strand of OW052193.1, from coordinate 2,817,048 downwards.
TAATAAAATTAGTTTGAGCGAGTACCTAACAGCAAAAAAAACTTAACATTATAAGAAAAAACAACATATTTAATATATAAGTACTTTAAGTTCAGTATCTTACATATACTGAATTATTAATATAAATTTAAATTAATCATCGAATGAACAAAATGAAATAGAGTTAACCACAGGGGTTGGTATCATATAACATGGCAACCAGGTGTGCGCTAAATTAAAAATTATTTCAAAAACTTTTTAATAAGTAAATTTATAGTATTTTTTCGTGATTATATATTATATTCGTTCCCCAGGTATATTAGATTTCGTATTGGATATTGCACGCAAAAACTACTGAATGGATTTTAAAGAAACTTTACTATGATATAGTCTTTATAATTTTTCATCAGTTATATTTATTTCGCCATAATTATCACAATGAATGTCATACAAGGCATGTCAAATATCAGAATAACACACCCCTATCTTAATAAAAGTTAGTATTGACGTTATGTCACCATTACGTATGGTAATCAAGACATCAAGTCTGCGCTAACTTTTTATAAGATACACCGATAGGCTATAATTTATAAAGATAGTGTGAGCAACCTCAAATATTACTAGTAATGCTGTTGTAAATGAAAATATAGTAGTAACAAGAGCTAGTATTTTAATGGTGGAATTTCAACTAGGATTTACCTGTAGCAGCAGTAAAAACCAGCACCATGGTGGCATCGCATATTCTTGTAGTACGAACAGCAAACGGTGGTAGAACCTTTTCAATGTTTTCTACCGTCTTCATCATCCGCGGCCAGCTCCTTCCTATTTTTATCAATATCAACGAAGAAGACAAACATGAAGAGTAGAAGAATAGGTTTGCTGAAAAAATAAACAAAAAAAGATCGACTTAGGCCTTGACAGAGTGGCCTAGGAGACAAAAAGTGGCCTAGGCAGACCAACTGCCAGATGGATGGATGACATCTTTACCGTACAGGGGACTGCCGCGGTAAAGCTATTGCATGGTATTTTTTGCTGGATTACGCATGCGCAGTGTTAGGTTATTTTCGTTACGGAATTTCTGGATTTGTTCTTCACGCTCAATCCACGCGATAGCAGCTATGCAATAGCTTAATAAAAAAAGTTTATTTTGTGTCCGAACCAAAAAAATAACTTTAACATGTAAGTATACATAAATTACATAATAATCTCGCTTAACATCATAACTATAATCAATCAAATGTAATCAAAATCAAATAAAAAAAATCAAATCTAATAATCAAACTTAACATATCTTGTTAAGATTGCAAAGTAAATATTACATTTCGGATGCAAAAGCTCTAAATAATTATATACAAGCTTATAAACATGGTAATTAAAAGTACTCACTGATGTTACTAAGCGTGATTACGTTATGTAGTAGCCACCAGACAATCATAATGCACATCAATATCTGCCCAAATATACTTGTAACATAAATTATTGTGTACGGAGATCGCAGAGTGAATCTGAAATGTATATCACATGTTTTAAGAAGAAGAGAGAAAAATAAATATTTATTTAGCATAAAAAAATTACAAACAAAATTTTCAATCCATAGGATCCCGTCTAGTAAAAACTGTGTTTCGGGAACCAATAATAATAATAATAATAATTTCTTTATTTCTCAAACATAGTAACACATAAAAATATAAATACAAATAAAATTCACAAAAAGTGTAGGACACTCAAATTAGACATATTTTGTATTTGTTATTGAGAACCTACACTAAGATTGGAATCTTGTGTTGTAGGTTCTACAATCCCTAATATAATACAGTGAATCAGTCGAGCGGAGACAACATGACAAAAGGTAAGTACATACATTTATTTTGATTTTAATATTTGAAAGTAGTTACATAAATCTATTTGTAATAAATACAGCATGCAATTGTGTGTGTGAGTAGTAATATGTAATAATGATGATAAGAGTGATTGTGAGGGTGTGTTTGTGGTTAGTTTAGCTCATATGTAACAATTTTTACACGAAGTGCCAGAATAACAGTGGCTGCAAAAGTATCGGTCTATATTACGGTTCGATATAAGTAACTAAATGTTTATTTTTGTTACTTTGCTGAAGTTTATAGGCCAGGAATCCAATAGCACGCGTGCCATGGGCCCATTGGGCCCGTCACCGATCACAAAAACTCGTGTAAAGTGACTAATTTATGACTTGCTTTAGAAAAAATGCCACGTTGATACTGCTTACTTACACTACCTTATGGCATTTTTCTAGTAGGTATAGACACAAATCACCTATAGCAAAGCCATCTTTTTTTTTAAATCTAACCTAAACTGAAAAAAATAGTTAATTTATTTTGTTGTGAAAAATTGTTATGTAATAAATACCCTGTTTTAGGCTAACACAATTTTACACCCTGTATTCTCCTTTAATTTTGTAGAATGTGTAGTAAAACAGGTCAGGATTTTGTCAGTTACAAAGAATTTGACCAAGTTTTTACTGCGAAATTTATGATCTAGAATAAATTAAACCAATTTAGTCGGGAGTTTCTTTATTAAAACTGTAAATCATCTTTTCTAGGATGAACTAAATTTTAATACTAACTGTCATTTATAGGTTAATTTCTTGAAATCTCGAAGGTTTTTGATAAGAAAGTAATGATTCTAAAATTGCTAGAGAACAACTAAGCCGCTTAGTAGTGATGCTTCTGTTCAGGTTTCCAAGGTATGAGTGCTAGGGCAAATTCTGGCATATGAGACCTAACGTCCTTACATCTCATAGACCTACATTCAGCAGTGGACTGATACCCCATAGTGATGGCCGTAATGATGCTACACAAAGATGTGCTCGGTGAGGCAATGCATTAGATGTCAAAACATAACAGCAGATTTGCTAGCTGTTTTTCTATGTTATGTCTAAGTTACTTATATAAAAATATGAAAAAACCAGCCAGTATTAGGTATACATAAAATGTACCTAATAAGCACCATAAAATCACGTTTTTGTATGAGAGCCCCCTTAAATAGATATTTTTTTTTATTCTTATTTTTAGTATCTACCTATTTGTTGTTATAGCGGCAACAATAGATTTTCTTAGATAGACTTTTTTACTATTACAGTTCTTGAAATACAGCCGTGACAGACAGACAAAAAGTTAGACGGACAGTGGAGTCATTGTAATAGGGTCCCCTTTATTTACGGAACCCTAAAAGAACTATATACAATACCTTAATTGATCACTGGTAGGGCTCCAAAGCCCAGACAACGGTAAGAGCCCCAACAGTCTAGTACACAGCAACGTTCTCCGAATAGCGGAGTACAAACCACCTGAGTTGTCCTTCATGGTATGCAATCTCCTTTCTAACGAGTCTTTGTTCAGCCATAGCTTGATCATTTTCATTGTTAGACTGATCTGCTGGACTGATTTGTTTTTTAATGAAGATGTTCTTTTGTTTTTCTTCTAAAAACAAATGCTCAGACAATAGCTAGCGCGGAAAGGCTGGTATTAACTTTTTTTTTATTTACTTTCGGTATACTTCAAGTACAAGTAAAGTATGATGATCCACTTGATAATCATTTAGTATATTGTAGCTTTTAATATTGTATGAAGTTCAAATGTTCAACTAAAAATAAGTGTACAAGGTGGCAAAATATTGTATGGCGAAAATATAAATACTTACATATAATTAGGTCACTTATTTTATTAAAGATTTTAAGCTCATTAATTAACATTAAGAAAAAACGTTATCTTGTGTTTTTTCTATATAAATGATCGCTTAAAGCTTAAGTCGTTTACAGTAATACTGTATTAATTTATTTATGTAAACGTTGTCATTTTATGATTTAAAACCAGTATTTTGACACCCTGTATACATTTATCAATGTCACACAGCACAAGTGACAAAGTGAGATATCTAAACACCTTTTGAAATTAAAGCTTTTATACACATCATGTGTCAAAAGCTTGTTTTGATAAGCCATACAGAAATATACTTGAATATAAGGGCTAGCGTACACGAGTAGTCAGGTAACTGCTAGTTTGTATTGCCCGTGTGTGCCTGCCTTAATAAGAATAGAACTTTACAGATGTCTAGACAGTGGACGTTTGTTCATCGTTCACTAACATAATACATAAAATTATTTTAAAAGTTTTGGTTTTAAAACGTAAAAAAACCCGGTCTAGATGGTGGTATTATAATTAGCTGACTAAAGAGTTTTTTTAATTATATTTACATATTGCTGTGACAGGTGTAACTTTCAGTTGGTAATAGCCTTCCATGCGGTTGGTCGCGGATTTGATCCCCATCGAGAACAAAACATAAAAATTGAAAAATAAAAGTATCAGACTTTAGACAGAAATACGATATTCCTTCCTTCCCCGGACCTTCACATAAAATCTTATAAAACAAGGTGTTTAAAAAAATATAAAAATTACAAACAAAAATGTGGTGCAAATAAAATTAATCGCATAAGTCGATCAAAAGCATGCGCACGTCTTAACGGAGCATTCTCAATGAGATTAGGTGCCAGCCTCCACTCTCTTGTAATTTATTTCGTTCATCCCTCCGATTTTACAGGTACCTACAGGGTGCTTACATTTTGTGGCGTTTCTGTGGCTCTACCATGAGCTGTCACAGTAAAATCGCCTGACTTTACTACAGTAGTTACGTCAATATTAGTATGACGAATTTTAGTACCCAACTATCCGCTAGAGGCGCTGTACAAATCTTCATACATTTTTTTAACTACAGACGCTAGCGAGTATAGTAAATATGGTATAGTAAAAACTCATGGTAGAGCCACTGGTGTCGATGTGCACATGCACGGTTTACTATTTTAATTAATTTTTTTCTTCTGAAAAAAAATTGCAAAAACATAATTTCGAATTGAGAATCTACTCCTTTTTTTGAAGTCAGTTACTATAGCGTAGTTCCAATATATTGAGAAAGATGACATGTACTGAATAAATGAAACAGAAACATGGAACGGGACAAAAATTTAATAAATAACTAATTATAATATTAGCTGCTCTTCTATGGCATACTTACTTATAATATTGTATATTGCCATTCTAAAGTATGAATTTAAAAAAATACTATTTCATCAATTCAAGCTAAACAAATGGGACCTAAGTTCCATAAACTCTTTGCTCCAGGCACTTCTGTAACACTCTGTAGCATTTTATCTTATAAATGCTTGCACGTAGAGGTTCAAACAGTTTAAAACTGACGTAAATGAAACGTTTTCGGTCTGAAATAAGAATTTTGAATTCGATATAATATAATAGAATTGAAATAATTACATGTTTAGTATATATATACATATATATATTTATATAAATAGAGTATAAATACATTTTTTAATCTTATACATCCCATTTCAGAAAATAATAGTGTATAAATAAGTTATACTTAAACTGGTACACAATATAATTAAAGATGCAAACCCTGAAAGATAAAAAATATTAAAACCAAAATCCCAAAAGTCGTGCACTTTAAAAAGACGCAGACAAAACCACAGAATAAATAACAGTAGAACACTACAAAACCTCCATTTTGTAAATGAATCTCGGAAGTCTGTTGTAAAGGTATTCAAATTCTGTAACAATGGTTATCTTGCTGGCCACATCTTGCCAACATTATGAAACCAACTTAAAAAAAAAGTGTTTGGTATTTTTTCACCGGATAACCTTTCTGAAGCGTAACCTAAGGGGTAAGGACAAATAAATGTGTAAATCGTAAACGTAACGTATTTAATATACGTTAAAATTTAACGAAGTATATAGCGAGCGTATATTTAATATACGCTCGCTATATAACGCTGCAACGTTCGACAGTAAAGCTTCGTCGACGCGCAATGTGTCTCAAATACTTTACGTTTACGATTATCACATTTATTTCTGCTCACCCTAATATACTAGTTCAAGTATAATAAAATAAATATTCATGGACATTTCACACATCACACTCTAGTCTCAAACTAAGCAAAGCTTGTACTAGGGGTACTAGACTGCTGATACTTAATACTTTTCCTTTTTGTAAATACATACATAGAATACAATTATCACCCAGAAAATTATAGTAATAAAGTAGGCTAGAGGAGTCCATAGCTGTTCATAAGTCGCTAAGATTTTTAGTAAAATGTTTGTGAAACTAACGGCCGGTTTCTCTAACGATGATCAACGAAAAAATCAATCAATTACTATGTGTCAAACTCGTATCAATCGTGATTTGGGTTTCCAGAAACCGGCCGTTAGCAACTTGAATTATAATATCGCTAGTAGGTACAATGAGTGGGGAGGCCTCCTAGTGCCTTTACATAATGAAATTATTTTCAGACCTCACTTGATTTCGCAAAAGTGTCTACATCCGTTATCGTGCGTTTCAAGTTACTTCAACAATATCCTATCTTGAGATGATGAATATAATCTTAAAAGTTGAAGGGTGCTTTAAGTGTAACGCAAAATTGGTCGAAAAGAAGGTCTATTCCAGCAAGTATTCTACAGAATCATAGCTTAAATTATAATGAGATTTCCACAGTAGCGTTTTAGTCTAATACTGCGAATTAATACGCAACTGGTGAAGACTTATTTACTAGACATATATTTAAAACTTTTTTTTGCAATATTTACGAAATTCATGTGAAATAATACAATAGTTCTAACAACTAGTTTTATTGTTACTTGTAAAAGTTTTATTTCTTAGCTTACACCACCGAAACCAGTATTTAGTTTATTGAATATGTTCATTATTTAACTACAATATAATATAAAAAGAACATCAAATTATGTAATAATTATACAATGAATTATGTTTCACTCAGCCATTATTTAAAAACAAAACGTTTATCCATACTACACCTATAACCAAGCGACGAGCATCAAAAATCTTGTACCTTTCGTTTACAAAAGGCATAGGGGATGGGAAAATAGAGACGTTTCAAAAGCTATTCTCTAATGCTGACGACACCTCTCGCAATCAACGACTACTTCGCGGTAGGTAGATTTCTGCGTCGAGGTAATCATCATTTAGCTACGAAATATGGGAATAACACAAGGCTGTCCTAAGACCATTTTTAGGGTACTGTGTCTGAAATTTTTGTTGTGTTCAATTGACACGAAAAAGAAGAAGGGTTCCAGATACGGAACTCTACTACTGAGACTTAAAAGGTTAAAAGGAGACCTTGGTAGTAGTTTGTAGTGTTCTGATTCTTTTTTAATAATATATATTTATATAAATTTGTTAGGTATTTATTTAACAGATAGAATATTAGTTTAATATGTAAAATATTTTGTGTAATTTATTTATTTTTATGTAATCTTAGGTATTTTTATTTTATTGTACCTAGTAGGATTAGGTATTATATTTAGGTAAGTTCATCTTGATTTATCTATATAACACGCCTCACCATCTTTCTGCACATCCAGGAAGACTGGCAGACAATGCTCTTAGCATTAAGTCCTCCTAGCACTAAGCTTTGTGTGAAATTTTAAAATAAATAAATAAATAAGATATAGTTGGGTAAATAAGACCTATTTTTTTGTTTTGCTGAGATAACGGATGATAGAGGAGAGTGGGGGAAGAGAACATGTTGTTACCCCACCTAGTGGGACAAAGGCAGAAAGAAGATTAGGTAATATTGAATCTGTAAAATTAAATTATATTGAAGATAATTTTAGCCCTGTAATTGAATGATAAGAAATTTACATAGGGCTGTCCCAATTCTATGAAAGATAGGCAAGGCTTTGATTGAAGGGGTGACAAAGCACCCAATATTACGAGCACGATCGGTTCCTTAGGGCCCTGTAGATCCCTTATCATATTAATTATAATCCAGGAATCCTTACTTAGACATTGAAAAGTTAAAGAAGAAAAAGTTAAAAAAGACATTGCCATTATAAATTAAATTCGATAGCCAAAACCGCTGGTAGACGATGACCTGCATCAGGTGGTTCATCTGCTTTTTCTTCGCGTTACTGAGCCTGGGCTTCGTCTCTTCTCATGTTGTGTTTGCCAGCTACAATCTGCAGATCGTCGCTCCATCGCATCCTATTATACGTTTACCTAAACGCTAAAAAAACTGCCAAATATAACGCTAAATCTACAGATTTACAGACGTTTCGACTCGTACAGAAATTATACATTTAAAATAGACACAGTTGGTGCAAATAACTTTGATAAGAGGATGGTAATTACCACTTATTACAGTCGATATAACTTTAAAATATGGCGAATATAATAAGGGTTAGCTTACGCTGTGGTTTTGAATTTATTGGAGGTATTAGCAAATAATTGTGAAAAATACATACATAGTTTCTTTCAAAATAATACTTTTTACACCTATTTAAAAAAAAATTAGATAAGAATCGAAATATGTCCCAAACGGTAAAATTTATCTACATTCTCAGCAAATATCTGAAAACTAAAAATAGTGTGAATACACGTTTATCAGATACTTAAAAAAATATCTTACTGATGGTTATGAAATATATTATTATATACCTACCAAAAAATATTGAAAAATATAGCAAAAAATATCTTAAAATAATGTAATGAAATTTCCATGATATGTAAAATGGCCTTGAATATTTATTTATATAACGAAGTTTAACGCCATACTTACTTACATAGCTTGATAATGCTTGATAATGATGAAGACATACAAAATTGAAGCAAGCTAGCGGTCGGTAGCTGATGGATGGTGTAACCACGGTTTTAGCCTTGATTATGTTAATCCCTTGCTACGCCGTTTCAATTAAAGGGAACTGCTACTTATAGCTATTTATCTTAAACAACAAACATAAGTTACTATATAAATAAATAATACTGGACAATCTACACAACATCATCTAGCCTCAAGCTAAGCAGAGCTTGTGTTATGTACTAGAAGACTGACATACTTAATACATTACATAGATAGATATTTTTTAATTATACATATAAAATACCCAGAACACCCGGAATAATATTTGCAGATCGTACAAACATTTATCCCAAGGCGGGAATTGAACCCGCAACCTCCGTGTCGCAGGTGTACCTTCGCCTGCCGCGCATTATGACTCACTGCAAGGTGTCTCTTCCCTCAAACGCTATTAATGTATGTCATTATATTGTCAGTTTGTTTTGAATATCTTAGGCCCGTGTGTCCCACTGTATTAGACTTTGAAGTAAAGTAATGTAAATACCACTGAAACTTTCACCGCAATGATAAATGAAGCTGAGCTCGGATTTCATAGCAGAATTCTGAGAAAATTGATTGAAAGCATTTGCTCCGAATTTGAGTTGAAACAAATTCTTCCAACTTTCGCTAATACTGTTCTGTTTGACATTGTAGAAGTCAAATCAACACTGTGATAGCGACGGCCGGTTTCTCGAACGATGATCAACGAAAAAATCTAATAATTACTATGTGTCAAACTCGGATCAATCGTGATTTGGGTTTCCAGAAACCGGCCGTTAATGTGTTAAATTATTTGACTAACATCATAACTAATCAATGTTTATTACTAAAAAAAAATCTTAAGTTTAGCTTGAATACTGGTTTGCATACGGGTTTTTGTTTCGAAAACGCTGCAAAAAGTGAGCACTGACAGATTTGGCCATTTGGCAGTGCTTTAAAAGCAGTTAAACATTTAAAACATCATCATCATTCCCCTGTCCTTATCCCATGTTAAGTGGGGTCGGCACAACATGTTTTTTTTCTTCCACTCACTCCGTAATCCGTTCGTCAACTCTGAGTCCACTCCTTTCACATTCTTATCCTCTTTCACACAATCCAGTCACTTCTTTTCCGGCCTTCCTCTACTTGCATATCCAATCCAGCCACACTCACATTCATAACTATTTTGTGATATGATTTTCATCCCTTCTCATTACATAAAACCTATAAATCATATTAATTTTTGGATTTCTTTCGAAGTTGAACCACGCTGATTTTTTAACTATTTTCCTTTTAAACTTAGAAGTTATTGAACGTTCTAGATGTATAATACATTTCAGAAAATGTTGCCATAAAATCATATTCTGCAAACAGGCTATTTTTATAACCATCATAAAATACTTTAGTACACATTTTCGGGGGTCCAACGATAGTGTTTAGATGACATTAACTTTATATTTTTTCCATTAAAAGGTTTATTGTGAGGTTAATAGTTTTTGATTCTGTGTAGCCACAAACTGTAAATAATAATAAAGTGCAATAATATACTGATATAGAATCATTAACGTCATCATCATCAACCTATATCAGTCCACTGCTGGACGTAGGTCTCTCCCAAGACGCGTCACTGAGCCCAGTCTTCGGCTCTTCTCATCCAGTTTTTGCCAGCTACACACCGCAGATAATTGCTCATAATAGATATAAAATAGTGATATACATAGGCAGAATAGTAATAAATCATAGGAAACTGGAACACCTCAACGATGAAAATCATACTTAATAAATAAAAAATAAAAGAAGTTGTTTATATTTTTAATTTTCTTCTTTAATTCAATACATATTTCGATTAAAATTTTAATATATAAAAATCATTATTGTTTTCTGAGGTAGCACAAAAGTATTGAAATATTTTCAGTGTAGCAAAGTTTTGTAAAAGCGCCATCTGTTTTGCAACTACACAAGCTACTTACTAATAGGCTTTCAATCTTTTAGAACTGAACCATGATAATGTGAAGTTTGAATCTTCACTGGTAGATGGCGCTGCATTAAAATATTTTTATTTTGCTAGACTTTATTGAAAATATCTAGTAAAAATTGACGATACTCCTCCACTTTGATCGAATGTATGATTCTAACATTTGCTTGCTCTTTGTCTACAAAAGTATTTGTGTTGATTCCTCGTTGGTCTCCTGAATAGAAGAAAAACTTATATTAGGTAATAATATTTAGATACATAATAATGATCCTTAAAAAAATCTTAAAAAGTTTAAACTAATTAAAAAAACTTATAATTTTTTTTTCATAAAGATTTGAACCCGTATCTTTAAATGACACCATAAACGTTGCGTAGCACAGGCACTACACTGGGTTTCAAAACTTTCTAAATTACAATAAAATCAAAAAGCAATGTCCGCCTGCCACGCGGGGGTTACGGGTTCGATTCCCGTCTTGGGATAATGTTTGTACGATCTGCAAATATTTATTCCGGGTGTTCTGGGTATTGTATGTACTTATAATAAAACTATCTATCTATGTAACGTATTATATTAAGTACTAGTAGTACGCCCCGGCTTCGCACGGGTAGCCTATATAAAAAATATCATTATAATATAGCCTATGTTCAGCGCAGATAATGTAGCTTCACAACAGTAAAAGAATTTTTGAAATCGGCCCAGTAGTTTCGGAGCCTATTCGATGCAAACAAACAATCAAATCTTTCCTCTTTATAATATTAGTTTAGATGTCAATCTTCTAGTACCCATAACACAAGCTCTTAGATTGGGGCTAGAAGATGTTGTGTGGATTGTCCAGCATTATTTATTAAATAAAAATATGTCTATGACTCACCACAAACAATAATATCGTTTTTTGAGTACTTATACTCGTCCACCAGGTCTGGCTTCAAACACATTGCCACCATGGCCGGATCCAACGCGCTCCAGACGTCTTCAGCCGCCAGCGCGACCTTCTCAAACTTATTCATATGTTTTATTATATCTGTTTGTATTGCTCCTAGGACGTTTTCTCGCCAATCCTGTCATTAGAAAATATATTCAAAAATTACAACTTAATAAAAGTAAAGTTTCTATATGTTTGGGATTTTAATTCAATGTTGAGAAAATGGCATGGGACACTAAGCGTAAATCTTTTGATAGATAAAAAACATCAGCTAGAAAAAAAAGGGTTGCACCTATTACCTCTAAAAGTAGGAGCTGAATTATGTACTTACATCATTTATCAAAATGCAAAAACCTGTAATTATAGGTTAATAGTTTTTGTTTTAGATTTTTTATAGATTCAAAGACTTTACCTCAGAAATAAGGTAAGTAAATAAAATATTTTTAGTTTTAACATGTTCATTAATTAACTCTCCCTATTTTTATTATACATTTTATTTTCTGTATTATACCTACCTACTTAGCTTTGGGCTTGCCAAATAATTGATAATCTATCTTATTCTATTACATTGTTCTCTATTATAATCGTCGTAGTCATTCACGGATAAACTCTATAACTAATCGTCTCAGTAAAATCTTTTGTTATTTTCGCTTAAAATACTTACTTTACTGAATCCTAGGTATTGTTTAGCTTGTGAAAAGGGCAGTAATGTCACTTTGTCTGATGTAGCGTGCTGTGCTACTATGTGGTACGCTTCTACATCCATATGAGCGTTGAACTCTGGACCTGGATTCTCTGCATCTGGAAATTTTAGAATAAGGGGTTTTGCAACCCTACCGGCCGGCTTCTCGAACGATAATCAACGAAAAAATCTAATAATTACTATGTGTCAAACTCGGATCAATCGTGCTTTGGGTTTCCGAAACCGGCCGTACATCTATTTTATCAATTAATCTACATTATTTGAGATTTGATAATTTTAGGATCCTTTAGTTTTATGTGTAGTTGTACCTATTTGTATCACAGATAAATCATTTTCATTTCATTTCATCATCTAGCCTCAAGCTAAACAGAGCTTGTGTTATGGGTACTAGAAGACTGTCATACTTAATACAATACATTACATTTATAAAATACCCAGAACACCCGGAATTAATAATTGCAGATCGTACAAACATTTATCCCAAGACGGGAATCGAACCCGCAACCTCCGCGTCGCTTGCGGACCGTCGCCCGCCGGGCCACATCGGTCGTCATAAATATAATAACTCCAATTTATTAACTAGATGATAATAATATAAAAACTTACTATGTATATGCCCTGCGCCAATATATAAATGATTGATTCTGCTTAAGAAGTCGGGATCCGTTTTGATAGCAAGGGCCACGTTTGTTAGTGCACCAATCGTGATCACAGTCAGGTTTCCTGTACAACAGTCATCATCATTATCATCATCAACCTATATCAGTCCACTGATGGACGTAGGTCTCTCCCAAGACGCGCCACTGAGCCCGGTCTTCGGCTCTTCTCATCCAGGTTTTGCTCCAGCTACACTTCGTAGATCGCCAACAAGTGTACAAGAGTAAGAAAACATTATTATTAAGCATTAGGATCATAAAAAATGTGAAAATATTTATAGTAATTAGCAGAAGGCCGAGATCACTAGATAGGTACATCTTATGCTGCATAATTTAAAAATTGTTTTTCCTTTCGTGTCGAATAATCTATCATTTTTATTTCTTACTAGCTGACGCAGACTTTGTACTGCCTCAATCGATAAATAAAGTTCAAATTGACTCTTAATTTATTTAGAAAACGTTTGTATAGGAAATAGAAAAGGGCTAGAGGGTTTTTCCGGCAGTTACTCGATTTTTTTTTACCTTTTAAACCTGCCCTAGACTTCCACGGACATTTCAAGATCAAGATAAGATAAATCCATCCGTTCAACCGTTCTCGAGTAGGTATATAAAGTAAGAGGCTAACGAACAGTAGATAATTCATTTTTATTTATAAGTACTTATAGAAGATTTTGTTTGGACAGAAACTTGGATCCGCTATGTCAGAAAGTCCCCCTTAGTGATTACTATATCAATTATACTAAAATACACTTCTTCCGCACTCACCTTGATGAGCCTTCGACAGTTCAATCAGCTTATGCACAGCGCTTTCTTCCTTCGCAGGCACTAAGTCAGAATATTCGTCACCACTGTCACCAAGGCCATCTTTCCCGTAGTAGTCTGTGACCGATGGAGTTGTCACTATTGATGATTTGGAACCTCTGTGGATTGGCACCTGGAATATTTTGATTGTTAATTGTTTATTGTAAAAAAAAAAACATTTATCTATTGTCATAAAGAGAGCGTTTCAGAAAACTATATTAAGTATTTTAAAAGCATAGTTGAAATTGCAATTTTTAACTAAAATATAGGTGTCATTAATTATTTTATCTTATTAGTTAATTTATATACAAGTATGTTCCTTGATGTCTGGTCTAACTTAACTTAGGCTAAAGGTGCTACTAATCTAATTCATGATCGATTTATTTTTCAATAAACGAATCCTTAGCTTTTACTTATGTTTATTTAAGACTTAAAATAATAAATACTCTTCTCATTTTTTTCCTATTTCAGAGTAAAATGCAATGAAATTAAAATTTAATAAGATTTTGTTAAACAAGTTAAAAAAGATTATTGTTCCTTAAATACCTTAAGGTACCTATTACCTACTCACATGTTGACAAATGTTACAATTATTTTATTTTATTATTATAAGTACTATTATTTAATTATTTGTGGTATTATAAGTAAGTAAACATAATTTAAGATAGTGTAAACAAATAGGTATGTTATCTTTATAAGTAAGTGATAATACAAACTGACATCCTGTCTGCCGGCGACTTTAAGTATCTTTTGATTATTTGCACAAACGTTATCTTCGTTTGTATTTCCATTTCCTGTAGTTAATGCTATTAATTCCGGCCTGAAAATAATAAAAACAAACATTTTATTTAAATCACATAATTTAAAAAAAAATATTATGCACTTTACTTACATATCACTTTTATTTTATCATAATACAAACAGAAGACCGGTTTTTGAATTTATAATGGCCGGATGTCTTTCAGTCAACAACAATGTAAAAACTGCATTTTACAAAATTTTTGAATTTAAAAAAGATCAATTAGAACCTTTGAGATTTACTAACAGTTTTGTTGTAAAATCTATATAAATAATAACTGCAGTTACAAATTATTAATAAATAAAAAATCTAACATAGTAATCCACAATTCGATTTACAACACTACCTCAGCACCTACCACTACCATATGTATGTAATATATATTTTAATTTTCTACATACTTTACTTACCCATCATAATGCTTTTCGTACAGCAACGCCAGAAATATAGCCATCGCATCGTCTGCACCGGCATCGTTGTCGATCACTATCTTCGCTCTCTGCCTAACATCACTGCAAAATAAATAAATTTGTCGTTTTAATTAGTATTATATCCTAGTAACCTCAATATCCTACATTTAGATAACAAAGTTTTTTCATAATATTATTACAAGTTACAATGGAATTCTTATACCAACGATAAAAAGTTCAAGGCCACTGGTTTTCACTTAATTTGTACAAATATGTGACAATGTAAACACAACAGTGACGTATTTGGAATACATTGCGCGTCAACTAAAGCTTTACTATCAAACGTTGCAACGTTAGCGCGCAGTGTATTTTAAATAGGTTACGATTGTCACATTTATTCATGCTCAGTCCTTGCATTACGGAATTTATCGTACTAAATAAGTCAGTATTGGTAAAAAAGGTTATATTGGTATAAATGATAAACTAACATTATTATAAGTAGGTAGGTAGGTACTCGAGTCATTCGTATGACGACATCTTTTTCCTTATTAACTTTAGATTTATTAATGTGAGTAGATCTTAATGGCTTGGTTCTTTAGTTCCATAATTCTGCCTTATTATCATATTTTTCTGACATTCAGTACATAAAGATAATAATTTGTAGCTTATATAATAAAGTTGAACATTACCTATCACAATAACACAATGAAACACACACAAACACAATTAAATATCGTACGAGCATCGTGAACCACGCTCTATGAACAGAGACGAACTAATCTTTCACGAAATTTAATCGCGAATGTCTCAGTGATATCGCTGTTAACCTTTTGACCTGTTTACTATCGGGTCATCAAAACATACACTAACTATAAAGTTAAGGCTAGAACTAGTCTGTCACAATACTTGCATAAAACAAATGAAAACGACACTATTTGTAATACTGAAGTCTTATCAAAACATCAAGATAAAAACAAAACATTGCACGAGTTGAACGAGAACAGAAATAAAGTGAATCGCGGAAACTCGTTGTTGAAACTTGAAATAAATAACCACCTTTTCATGTTTGCCATCGTTCGCAAATTGCATAGAACTCTGGTTAAAACTGACTAAATATCACTATTGAAACAAAAGAGAATCGCGGCTCTCGAACAAACTCAGAATATCACTGTAAAAACAAAAGACGCTCGCGGCTTTCGAACGATCGAAAACTGAGAATATCACTATTGAAACAAAAGAAAATCGCGACTTTCGAACGATCGAAACAAAAGCAAAATTATTTTATCAAACAGATGGTACGGTCATTCACTCCTAACAACAAAACTACAGTGAGTCAGCTGAATAGGGAGAATTGCGTGCGGGTTTTGGTAGATGTGTATATGTAGGTATGTTTAAACAACACTGGGGGACTACATGAACTGTGTAGGGGAAAAAAGGAGTAAGTACTAGATTGAGTGTAATGGTTCACTTGTACGTAGGGGTTTTATTTAGTACGCTGAAGTAATACGGGTAGGTAGGTATAATAATTATTTTTTTGAAATTCATTGAAGTCCAGACCGTTACATTGAAATGATAATGGTCTTTAAGTATTAATTTTGAATAGAAAAGTTGTAGTGTCATACAGTCAATATTAAAGTATGAGCTGTGTTATCATTATTATAAGTAACTATAGAACAAAGTGAACAAAGATGGTATTTTGACATAAATCAACTAAATGGTAACAAAGTTACAAGCGTCTTAGTAACAATTATAATAAAAGAATTAAGTCGGGTGTATGACAAGACTTTCTTAAGAACATCCGTTTTTGGTGTATCTTACAACAAAGTCAAAGTCAAAGTCAAAATTGCTTTATTCAGTAAAATCACAAGGATCATTTAGAACTATGACTATGACAACTTATTTCACGGTTTCATTACAATTTAGCAAAATAACTAAGTACCTTTTAAGATGTTCATATTGTACTGACTACTAAACAAGTTGATAATGTTAATGACGTATTGTATTTAAAGTGTAACATTGTATAAATTGTAAAAGTCAATGTATGTAAATGATTAACGTTTTATTGTTTTTTTACGTTTACGAAAGTAATAAATTAAATAACCTTTTTTTACTAAAGCTTACAATTTTGGATACAATATATTATGTATTTGGTAATACTTAAAAGGTAAATTACTATTTATTTATTCACAAACAAACTTACGACTATACAGTATTTACAAAATGTACATTGTCATATAAAATACATAAGAAACAGTTGAGCTATCTACAAACCGTTGCAAACGATATATAGATATAAGGTTAGTTCAGTTTTTATGTATAATATTCAAACACTTTTATATTTGCCTAGTTTTGTACTAGAGTATTTCCATAATATTCTACAATTACTTGATTAAATTTCTCAACAAAATAAATCAATCTTTTTCAAAAAATAAAACTTCTTTAAACTCAATGGTTTAATTCATACATCGTACTGCTAAAATAACAACTTTAAAAATAAATTACATTTCAGTCATCAAATTACATGTTGCGGTATTTTAATTCTGCAGAAAATATATCAATCAACAGCTTCTTGTAGTAATCTTCTCTGGCAGAATACACCACTCTAACATTTGGATCAAAAGAATCAAAATCATTTGTGTTTATCCCTCGTTCATTACCTGAAACATAGTAATTTAATATATATTTTTTTGGTGAATTAAAAACCTATCAAAACGAAAGCTGATTTTTAAATTCTGATTTTATCTACCACTTCTTCATCAACTAAAGCTTCATCATATCTATCATATCAGTCTATCCCGTAAAATGTACTATTGATTATATAAACTGATTCAAATAAAACTGTCAGTCTTGTCAATTTGACTCGCTGCCTTACCGCATAGAATAATACTGTTCAAAGAAGTCTTGTAGTCATCTACCACGATGTCATCAAGTACTATAGCCGCTACAGCAGGATCAAGCAGGGACCAACTGCTGCTGGACGGTAAGGAAACACGCTCATAGCTGTTCTGGGCTTCCATTATCTGGGTTGGTATTGTACCTAGGACTTCTTTGCGCCATTCCTGCGAAAGTAATGCTTAGATGTGAATTACTTACGGCCGGTTTCTCGAACGATGATCAACGAAAAAATCAAATAATTTCTATGTGTCTAATTCGGATCAATCGTGATTTGGGTTTCCAGAAACCAGCCGTTAGTTACCTATAAAACTTAATGGGGTCAAGAGCTAAAAACTGGCTTTATCCAAGTTGATGTGTGTTTTAATTTTTTTGTGAGTAGCCAATGGTTTTCGAAACATAGTTTTTACCAGTTTGTGATTGCGTGAGTTTAAATCGAGATACTATTTTTAATTTATATTTCCAAGTAAATATTTATTATTATTTCATATTATTAAATGTATAGTAAGTAAATTAAGAGAGAATCATTTTATATACTCAAGTAATTAAATGAATTGTGAATTGCACCTAGAATCACCTAGTATATAAGACGATTCTAAATGATTCTTGTGTTTTTATTGAATAAAATATTTATTGATTTGACTAAATTGATCACAACTTACATTGCTTATGTTTAAAGTAGTCAATATCTGCGAGAAGGGTACGACAGTGACCTTGTCCGCAGTTGTGTCGTCTACCGCAATGTGGTAAGCTTCCACGTCCATAGCAGCATTAAACTCGGCCTTAGTGCTGTCTTCACCTGCAATGAATTAAATAAATAATAAATAAATAGTGACATTGCTTACTATTTAAGTATTTTGTTTTTTGAGGTTGTGTTTAAACAAATTATTTTATGTTATTTTAAGTGCTACATATTTTTTTTAAACCTGTAACGAATTTGACATTCTTAAGTGCAATATTGTAAATGCCTATGAAAAATAAATGAACTGAACTGAACAGACATTTCACACATCACGCTCTAGTCCCAAACTAAGCAAACCTTTATGGTCTACTAGATTGCTGATAAAATACCTTTTTTTGTAAATACATTAAATATATAGTACCTACATGCAGTAGGTACATATATATACCTAGACACAGAACAATGATTTGTGACTCAACATACAAATATTTGCTCTCAGTGGAGATCAACCCCACAACATGGAAGGCAGAACTACTACCAACTGAGCTGTGACAAGCTGTGTGACAAGTATAGTGTATATATGAACTTTGCAAATATTATGTCAACTTACTGTAAATATTTCCAGCTCCAATATACAGATGTTTGAGTCTTCCAATAAAATCAGGATCGATTCTCGCCGCCAGTGCAATGTTTGTGAGGCTCGCTATCGCCATTATTACAAGATTACCTAAAAATAAAAATAATGTTGTAAAACATAAAGGTACACCTTACCCAGCTGTGGGACAGGATAGGTTGATAAAAAAAATACATACAGGTAATCTTTTGACGAAATAACTTCATCAAAATAATACCGCAGCGTGTTTGAGTTTCAAATGGAATCATTAACATTGTAGCGCCATCTATATCGCTACATGGTAAACTACATCGTAGTCTACGCAACAGACCAACAGATGGCAGAAACAAATCCTAGATCGCGCTTACGAAGTTATCACGGAGTTTGAACATAAGTAATAGAACCGATGACTATCCATAGGTCCTCGGACCCCGAGCCAAAGGTCGCTCGGCGTGGAAGATCTTCCCTTTACGTTGGAGATACCACACTTATCTCCACAGTGGTGACCCCGACGTGATCCAGCCGTCCACAGCTACGGAACAGCTGCCGAAGCCCGACGACTGGAGTTTCCTGAACACGCACAACCTTCTTCAACAATCAAGCCGATCTAGCTACGCATCATCTCGTCTACCTTCTCTCATCCTCCCAGCTTCTATCAGCCATGCAGCAGCAGCATCAGCATCCATCAGCCAGCAGCCTCCGCAGTTCCATCGCAGCCGCAACTGTCAGCTTCCTGGACCTGCAGGCTACCGCGACATCTTCATCGTTGCATCCATCACATGAATCACAGCACCTGTCTCGACTCACCGCAGACCCGCCAGATTCACGCCTCCTGGATTGCAGCCACAACCAGCGCATCTCGTTCCGTCTCGACTCACCGTAGACAATGAACGCCTCGCTCGCATCGCATCCTGCCCTCCGCGTCTCGACTCACCGTAGACAATGGGCAACACTACTGGCACAACTTGGACATCATCGACGCTGCTATCGACGGATCGACCTCCGGTCTGGAAAGGGAGTGATGTAGCGCCATCTATATCGCTACATGGTAAACTACATCGTAGTCTACGCAACAGACCAACAGATGGCAGAAACAAATCCTAGATCGCGCTTACGAAGTTATCACGGAGTTTGAACATAAGTAATAGAACCGATGACTATCCATCGGTCCTAGGACCCCGAGCCAAAGGTCGCTTGGCGTGGAAGATCTTCCCTTTTCAGTGGAGATACCACACCTATCTCCACAAACATAAAAGCATAGTAACTGAGTAAAGGTCTGACGTAGCCTGACTCAGTCGGACAAAAAATACGTCGGTAACTCAGACAGTGCTTTATTGATATAACAAAGAATCGTAAATATAAACTGGCGATATACCAGTATCAGATTTTTTTGCAGTAAATTAATATTCATGGAGAATTCACACATCAAACTCTAGTCCCAAACTAAGCAAAGCTTGCACTATGAGAACTAGATTGCTGATGGAATACTTATAAACTTTTTTGTAAATACATACATAAAATACATAGTAACACCCAGACACAGAACAAATATTTATAATGTTCATCAAGTATTTGCTCCGATCGGGAATGGAACCCACGACCCACACCACGGAAAGCAAAGCTATCAATTAAGCTGTGAGTATGTAGGCTTTGTTTGGTTTTGTCTTTTAACCTAAGTTTAATCATAGCTTTAAGATTGGTACGTTCCTCGTCCTCACCTTCGTACTTCTTAGAAAGCTCTATAAGAGCGAAAGCAGCATGTTCCTTCTCTGCTTTGATGCTCATGTACTCAACATACCCGTTGTCACCAAGTCCATCGATCCCGAAGTAAAAGTCAGGTGGAAATGGAGTGACTAAAGCTTGTGTAGCACCTCTGTAGATCTTGATCTATTCATAAAATAAATGTTTATTAAATATTTAACAAAGCGCCATCAGTTCTAAGCTATATTAAACTAGCTGCGTGCGTGTAGTGTCAAGCCTTTCATCTTATATTTTGGACCTTTCACATAATGTATTTATTTATAGCCTGTGTGTATTCCTAATAAGCTATATTAATGGATTAAGATTAAGGAACTATATAGATTGCTGATCGAATACTTATATTCATTTTTTGTAAATACATTATATAGAATGGGTAGGTATCTACTAATTACACCCAGACACAGAACAAGTATTTATGTTCATTTTCTCTGAGTGGGAATCAAACCCACGAAAATCGAAGGCAGAACTACTACCAACTGAGCTGTGACGCCTGTTAATAGTTTTAGTTGAGTCTCTAAAATTTCTAGACTATTGAGTATTTTTCGAGTTAATTGCTTTTATGTTACAATACACAAGCTCTGCTTAGCTTGGGGCTAACTGATGTTGTGTGGATTGTCCAGCATTATTCATTTATTTGTTTTTTTTATACGTACGTCGCGCCTTTCAGCTATGTCCAGTATTTTTTGAGTGTTGATATACACTTGACTTTCGTTCACGTTGCCGTGGGTAAGAGTCAAGGCAACCACTTCAGGGCTGGAAATAAACATCAGTAGATAAGATTATACAATGACTGAGTTGTTTTTCTTACATAGTTTTGTACTTTATTGGTTCCTTTTATTAACTGTTGTGTAAAACGGAAAATAGAACTCCGATTAGATTACCGGAAGTTCCAGGGAAATGAGTTATTATTGTGATTATGTGAGGTATTTGCTAAGTTTTTTTTAAGATTCTATATATACTATATATATATAGTTCTAAACTATAGGATTAAACTATGGGAATCAGATTGCTTATAGAATACTATTGTTAATACAACTAGCGGAAGAGTCACATAGATAAAAAAACATACAGTTGAATTGAGAACCTCTTTTTTTGATGTCGGTTGTAAATGACGTTTCGCTTGAACAAAAATTAGATAGAAAATATTGGTTTCATTCGGTCCACAATCAACGAGATCACGTTGTGAATGCATAAGTTGAAATTTAATTAGTTGTACAAGTGTTATAAGGAGAATGGGCACTTTGGGCCACGACTAAGAAAATCGTCCCTCAAGGTTGCTACATAGTACGTTTAAAAGGGCTTTTACAGGCCAATATTTCATAGTTTTTTTAGTCGTGGCCCATGCTATATAGAGAATTGCCCATTCTCCTTTTGTTTTCTTACCCGTCGAAGTATTTCTCGTAAAGTAGAGACATGAAGATAGCCATTGCGTCATCAGCTCCGCCATCGTGGTCTATCAAGAGTTTAGTCTTGCTCGATTTATAAATCGATGACGATTCATACCTATAAAAAAATATATTATACAATATGTTTTATCATTTATTAAACAAATTATGTTATGTAAAACAATGTTTCAAAAATCAATATTATTAGTAGGTAATATTATTACCTAACTTTCTATAAATTATAAAACTGAATTATGATCACTTTAACAGCATTTATAAATAATATCTTTTATTTGAAAATTTCACTAAATATTTAGAATTTTACACAAGAAATTAAATAAGTAATTTAAAAGTATTCATTGTTCGAATGTCTTTAATTAATTAAAAAACGTGATATGTAAAAGTGATAACTTAATATTTGTAATTTCGTTAAATACTTTAACTTATAAAATAACAAACTTACCCTTCAACCAATAACAGGAAACCCAAAATGGCCACACAAAAATTTAGCGACATTTTTATCATCAACTATTTAATTTTATTTAAAACTAACTTTGCTGTTTGATGTCAAACTGACAAAAACCACTTTAAATGTGTAATTCAAAAACTTACAAGTAGGTACTCCTTATCATGTATTAATTTAATCTAGATCATATTTTTAGATTTTATCAACCACTAAGTGAGTGGTAACGATGAGAAATAAAACCAATTTTTCCAGTATCCGTGTTATATACGCTAGTAGACGCGCTCAACGTCATTATTTTCAGCCATTATTTTCAGCAATACTACTTATTTTTGAAGTGAAAACTTCTTTAGCGGCGCTGAGCACTTTTTTTTGTATGGGTAAAAACTTTCAAACTTGCGTCAGGGTCACGTGATGCTGATCGAAAAAGCGTAAGATCGAGGGGAAGGGAGAGGAACTAGTATCTCCCACTCTTTCTACCGTGCCTGAGTGTGCTGCTCTGTTTAGGCGGCACAGGGCGAAAAATAAAAAATAATAAAAAATAAAAACATAAACATTGTATTCTACCTCATAAATGATAGTACTTTTATACTTATAATTAAACACAACGTTAATATTGAAGTTTTCACTTCTGCCGGCACTCCCGGAGTGCTACCTTTTTTTTTCTATAAGGAAGCCTATGAAACAGGTTTTTACTAATTATCATTTTATCATAACATTCTTGACTATGTACGGTTTACTAAACGCCAATATTTTGCAAATTAAATATGTCCAAAATGTTGATAAATTAAAAACTGGTTTACAATGCAATCTAAAACTTGATATTCATGACTTTTATATTGATTTAGTGACAAATTAATGATTGATAACTAACAATCAGACCGCTGAGTAACGGTAAGTAGCTGATTGTACCTACGCTGACTAACAGAGTTGTGGAACAAAGTCCAATGAACGGCGACATGTAGCTCCAAAGTTCGACACAAAAAAAACAACACAGAGCTTTGCTTTACCCGTACGTATTTCGAATTTTATAACAAAAAAAAATTACAGTTCACGCTTTGAAATATTTTTTTTAATAACTAAATCAAATGCAGTAAGTTACTAAGGTGCTTCAATCAATTCAATGATATTATAATAGTACATTTTGGGTTAGTTTATACCAGCTGATGCCCGCGACTTTGTCTTACTATCCTTAATTTTTGTCAATTCGAACCATAGCTTTATAAATTTTAGTCTTTGTTATTCTGATGTATAAATTACTTTATTGTAAAGTTTTGTTAAGATATATTCTGTAGGTAGTAAAAAGTAACATACATAATATATCCACACATCCATTAATCCATACAAACTTTCGCCTTTATATTGTTAGGATCTATTGTTATAAAAATACTCGTTTTTATACTCACGTATCAAAATCCTTCCGAAACTCGTATACGAGCCATACTACTACGCTGACGGTCACTACCACTGCTATTGCGACCGGTCCAATATACTCAACTTTTTTCCACATTTTTCAAACAAACGCTTGACAGTTGCTGTCATGTAACAAATCTGAAAACCATTTAAATAATATAAGTACTTATATATATCGCATGTTTTTCTTTAAAACATGTAAGTTAAGCTACATCTTAAAACATGCTCTAGGCATTATAGCGTCTTGAGTACATTAGGGCATGATAAAAGTGGCCTTGATTCATCAAACTCTCAAATAATAAAAAAAAGTCAAAAGTCAAAATTGCTCTATTCAGTAAAATCACAAGGATCATTTAGAATCGTCTTACATACTAGGTGATTCTAGGTGCCAGTTCCACGCGGCCAGAAAAAATCCAGAACCAGAAAAAAAAAAAACATTTTTATGTCAATAATATTATTGGCTTAAAAATGCAGAACAGATTTTGTAGTATTATTACACTTAAGGCGACGGGTAGGGTGAAATTATTCATAATAAATAAAAATGTCAATAACTTCCAACTTTATTATTTATTTATTATATCTACACACACGTTAAACTTGTAACACGGCATAGTTTTTGCCGCAGTGGTTAAACTCTAGATAGTCAGCGTGGCAACGTCGCATTTTCAACTTCAGTAAGAATGCTGAAAACGACGCAAAACACATAGTGAGCCGCGCACAGTTCGGATTGTCAAACTCTTAAGCAGCGCCTTATGAATATTTGCGAGCACACAGCAATGGAACACTTATAGTTTCTAAGGCGCTACTCTTCTTCTTCTTTAAACACCTTAATGTAGAGTTTTTGTAACTTGCATGTATAGATATCAACCATAAGAATAGCTGTGCTGAGTTTGGTTCCAAACAAATCTGCCAAACCCATAAAAAATGGGATCAAAAACCACACTTTTGCAAAAACTCTTGGTACTAAACTTACATTTAAAAGTAAACTATAACCAAGAGCACACATTTTGTTTCCTACCTGACTAGTTCAATATATGTGTTATAGGAAATAATAAGTTTCACAACTCCACATGCTATGACTTCTTCAGAAAACATTCCCAAAAACACGCATTTGGCTATACCCGTCATCTTAAGTACTTATGTTGTGTGATGTAGTAGTATTTAAAATAGCACATAAGTCTATAATAAATAAAATAAAATAAAAAATAAAAAAATAAAAAAGCCTGTTTATTCCATAACTTAAGACTTAAGTAGGTAAAAACAAGTTTCTAATATTTAGCATGCAAGCAAAATTTGAATACAATTAAAACTATTACTTTTTCATTACCATTTTTTTTCCATTACATTACATGATAATTATATACAGATAAGTACATACACATTTATTTTAAAACTTAATTTAGATGATTACATTATTATTTTTTCTCGTTTATTTCTTATTTTTTTTTAGTTTCCATGTACCTAATATATTCTTACAAAATAATTTTTTTTTTAATCATTTCATTATTTATGCTTTATAACTTGAAAACGTTAATACTATTCTAATTATTACATAAACAAATAATACATTTTATACCTATTATATAATTTTGTAAACAAAATTAAAGTAAGTATTTAAGTACATGAGATTTTTTAGAATTGATTAAGTTAATGAACATAAATACATAATTATACTTATTTTAATTTAATTTAATATCTTATTATTTTTTTAATTATATTTTTTTTTCTAATATTTATTAGATATATCTATATTTATTAAGTACAATTTTTTTTTAATATTCATAGGATTAATTTTGTATTTTATTTGGTTTAGGACCCCTTTCGGGTAAAGGCCTCCTCCAGCTATTTTTAGTATTCGTTGTCGTTATTTTTTGATCATGTAGGTATATTTTATGACTAGTCTGGAGGGTTGTGGTCTAGCGCTCCCGCGGTGACCAACCGTATTGGGATGCTCTGTGCTTTAGTACCAGAATCTTCTTTTCGTGTTAGTTGGAACTGTAATTGTTTTTGTACTGGTGAGTTCGTTATTTCATTTGCCATTTTTTTAATGTAGTTGGCGTTCTTTCGCGTTCTAGTTTTCAAAATTGTATTCAAGTGACTGCTGCTCCCCTGTGAGACCTTTTTTGGGCGTGTTTTACAAACAATTCCTGCTCTTTTGGATTTTTTAGATTGCTGGTTTGCATTAGGTTTTTTCCTTATTACTTTTTCTTGTGGGCTTGAAACAATTTTTTTGTTGCAAATAATTTGAGTGTTTTCTTTCACAACAAGTTTGTCATGAATTAAAAAAGAAGCAATTCCTTGATCTCTTTGTTGTTGGAGTTGAAGCTGTAGTCCCTTTCTGGTTTCTAGTACTTTAGGTGAATAATCTTCTTTTATATACGTGCCAGAACCATCTAGAACTTTTTTATGCATAAGGATTTGGATTTTTTTGCCGAGTGTAGTAAATGTGATTCTTATTGGCCTGGGGCTATTTCCTTTTTTTCCGATTCGTCCTACAAATTCTAGTTCTTTTATTTCTAAATCTATTCCAATTATTCCTGTTATAATTTGTAAAACAATTTTTTCCAGGTCTGAGTATTTCGTTTCGTCTTCTTTTATTCCGAATATAATTAAATTTCTCTGTCTCAATATTGTATCAAAACCATCGAGTCTATTTTCCTGTTCAATTTGGTGGTTTTTCATATTAATTATTTCTCTTTCAACTCTATTAAATATTTCGTTAATATTTTCATTAATTTTCCGAGTAATATTTTCTTCCAGATGGTACAGTGTTTGTTGATTATCCCCCTTTATTTGTTTTCTCAAAGTATTTAAAAAATCCATCATTTGTTCCGTCATTGTTTTACTTATTCCACCGAAGCAAAACAAAGAACAAAATAGATAAAATTTACGAAAAAAAAAACAAAAATCAATTTGTAAAATTGACGGATTTGAACTCGGTATCACTTCGTTGGTTAGGATAGACCAATGTTGCTCCGAACACGTTCGACCGCTGCGCCAAACTCGCACTGTTATCAATGACGAATTTGTGTATCTGATTGTTCGTCAGCGTAGCTTAGTGCACAGAGAAATGTGCAGAGATATGTGGGTACAAATCACTTATTATTTTTTTGAAGCACCAGCACTTTGATTTGTTCTTTTGTTTTTAAGTATGTATCACGTATGTTTTTAAGTATGGTAAAATCACTATTATTCTTTATAAAAGCACAGCGTAATGTCACGTTTATTTTGACATTACTTACTTCGCCCTGATATAATTTATCACTCTTTTTCAAAAACCACTAAGGTTTAGTTTGTTTCACGATAAATCTGCAACTGTTCTTCTGTAAAACACTTTGGTGTAAGATTTGAAACTAATTAACACTGTTTTTCTTTAAACTTTCATGAAATACTCAGTTTATATATTTTTTTACAATATTTTGATGCGGAGCTAATGTTTACTTGGCAGTGGCGCCATCTACTATGTGTCATGTATAGACATAAGTCTATACATGAAGTATACTACAAAGTTGGTAGTAATATTGTAAACATACGAGTTAGTAAATCACGACCAAGACAAATTGTAAGTTATTTAATTATAATTATAAGTGCTGGTTTTTGTAATTTTCTTTAACTTTTTGTAATATTATTGCTACCTACTAATACTTATTGTAGTAGCTACAAACACAAAAATTTAATAATTTGCAAAACACTTGGCCGGTTTTTATAACAATAGTCAAATAAACTTACCACTGTAATATGAATTTCAATGGTAAAAAAGTATGTACTTACATTTTTATATCAATGACAAAAGTTATATAAAATCACACAACATACCTTTTTAAAACTATTAGCATCGTCACATTATTTTCTGGAATTTAATATTATCTCAATAAACTTAGTAGGATACTACAGTATAACCTTAATGAACTGCACACACAACGTCACAATTAATTAAACTAATTAATGTACCAGATGTTTGGTGCATTATCTAATTAGAAACTATTCTTACTATCTCAAATATATCTCAAGAGTCAATGGTCATTTTTTTACGTCAACCCCGCATATTTGTTTTTTAAATTGTATTACAACAACGGTGACACAGTAATTTATGATTGAACATTTGATCATCTAGAAACACTTTTAGCTCATTAATATTTATCGTTTTGTAGAAGTGTTTTAGAGATTTCAAAAGTTTCAAACGTTTCAAAAATCACAAATCACAGATTTGTGATTTTTGAAACGTTTTTATGTTATATGATAACCTGTGCATATAACCAACTAAATATTGCCCCATCAATTATGTCCATTTTAAATGTAAAAGTGGCAGGCGAGGCATTTTACTGCGTCCATCACACTAAGAAGTAAGGATGTTAAGTTAAATGTGCCGAAATCATTCAAACTTTACGTTCTGCGAACATCAATATGTCCGCATTACTGTGTCCCAGTTTGAAGGATCAGAGCGTACAGCCTTTTGTACGTTCTACTTATAATCCTAGCTGAAAATTAAAGACATAACTTTTCCTGACAAGTTCTATTAGAAGTTCTCTACTCGAACACTTCAGTCAAGTATATTGCCGCAATCATTCTCTTCCACGTTATGTTGTAAAAAAGTTGTAACTGGCTCCTTTGCTATATAAATACATAAACTAACGCTATAACAAAGAAAGATGGATGTTGTTTGTGAGGTTTTATGATTATAATTGTGCTATTAACATATTATACAGAGCAAATAGAATTAGCGATAATCCCATATGAAAGTCAAACTATTATTATAAACGCGAAAGTTTGTATGAATGGATGTATGTTTGTTACTCTTTCACGCAAAAACTACTGAATTGATTTTAATGAAACATTACAATAATGTAGTTTATACATCAAAATAACACATAGGCTAATTTATAAAGATATCTTGCGAAATGTCAAAAATATAACGATAGCAGGACAAAGTCGTGGGCCCCAGCTAGTTATAGATATTATATTGATTATATACATATATGTATTATATATTATTTTTATATTATTGCTATTTCAATGTGTTTGTGCTGAACAAAACCTTCAAATTCTTTAAATCAGTAGATATATATTAGAATTCTACGACTTCTGTGCTTACAAGAATTCCCATTTACGGTAGGTATATACATTAAAATGTAACCAACGTAATACTAAATTTATTTATTGCTTTACACGTATCTCATGGGTCCTAGAAGGTAAGTACGAATAAATGTGACAATCGTAAACGTATCGAAACAGTGACGTATTATACACTGCGCGTCGACATCAGCTTCACTGTCGAACGTTCCAGCGTTAGCGAGCAGTGTATGTAAAACACGTTATATTTACGATGGTCACATTTATTCGTGCTAAGAGCCCTGCATAGGACATAGCAACGTGAAGGCCAGCGGCTGTCAAACTAGATAATATATAGCTCAAGTCTTCAATGTTATTTATTTATTGAGTTACTAAATCCACAGCTCTTAAAAATGACATGTGCTATAGATATCTGATGCCTTGATCACACGTACCGAGTAAACCGGCGAGACAGTGACGCATTTAAGATACACTGCGCGCTAACGCTGCAACGTTCAACAGTAAAACTGATGTCGACGCGCAGTGTATCTCAAATAGGTCACTGTCTCGCCGGCTTACTCGGTACGTGTGATCAAGGCAGATCATGAATAAAATGTGATAGTCGTAAACGTATCGTAACGTTAGCACATTTAAGATTACACTGCGCGGTGACGCTGAAACGTTCAGCAGCCGAGCTAGCGTTAACGCGTAGTGTCACTCAAATTAGCGATTAAAACATTTATTTGTGCACGGGCAGGTGTTATAAGTAAGTGACTAACTTATTAAAAAAATTGCCCGCTGTAAGTAAGTTTACTGGTTCTGATCGAAGCATATTTAGATTGAACTTGTTGTTTAATTACTAGTTAACCTTTGATTTGGTTTTATGTCTATTTGGGTTATGTACCTATATAAGATCTTGTCAAATATGCACTTTAGATTATTTATCAAATAGTAAGTATTCGCTGTTTAGTTTAATCTTAATTAACTATTTAGTGATATAATTGTGCTATCACCAAATTGATTTATTGATTTGTTGTGTTTTATATAATAAACGATAACTATTTGTAATTGATTTGATATGAGAAATATAATACTTTTTCTATTATCGTATACGTGTATGATTTTATTATAATTACTTATGATAAAATTTTATAAATATCTAAAAATACAACTAGCTTCTTTCTCTTTGAACTTTGATTTTTTTTCAGAAAACATTTTAGAATTTTAGAATTGTCAAAAACGCCATCTAGTAAATCATGTAAGAAACACATTGAATGTAAGTTCAACATTCCTAAGAGCTCCTACAAAACTTGTACCATGTACCTTTCTGATCTAGTTCAAAGAAATAACAATAGATGGCGCTTTTTCGTAAACAACTATTTGGAAACATTGAAATAAAAAAAAAATCATATAAAATTAAATTATTTTATTGTAAAATAAAATTACGTTGAAGTCCTTTCAGAATTTTCTCTCTGCTTGCTCCTCAAATGGGATGAAATCTGACTGAAAGAGAGGGAAAGATTATTATCTAAGTATATTATTATATAATGTAAAACGATCACCGATTTTGGTAACAATCATCAGCAATATGATATTCTTGAACGAATTAAAAAAATGGAGGTTCTCTATTCGTTTGTTAATATGGTATCTACCTACACGATTGTTTCGTAAATTATGAACCGATTTTGTTTGGCAGATCATATTTCAAATGTGGTCTCTATTTTAACTAAGATCTAAGTAGTAGATACTTTTTTCATACAGTTGCTCAAAAAGTGGCATATTGCAGGGACGTGTAGCTTTCGGGAAGTGGGCTATTACACACTAGTGCTTTTTTTTTACCATTCCCGCACTAGTGCGTTTTCTTTCCCAACTGTCAAAATAATGTCTATTAAAAAGAAAAAACAACCATGAAGTTTTTACTAAAAAAAAAACAAAGAAGTTTTTATGATTCATGCAAATACGTATGTTGCTAAAAAGAGGCTACTAATTTGTTTCTATATCAGATTTAATGATTTGATTGAATGAGTTAGGTTGGGTTTCATTTAATTTCATGTCATTAAATTTCATTTTCATTTCATATCAATAAAACAATTCTACTGAAGACTTGGCTGTATGGGCATAATTCCCTTTGCCTACCAGAATGAATGAAAAATTAAAATCTCTTCTTATATTCTACGGTTGGCGCCATTTTCTAGAAATTGGCTTTGCGAGTTTAGTTGTTTTTATTATTATTATTATTTTATAAAATTGCTTTCTTTTTTCGCAACTGTATTAAAAATAGTCGTTCAGTACACGTTCGGAACCATCATTGCAACTTGTTCCGGTTTTGTCGGAATTTGTCGGAACTCGTTGCAATGACAGCCTTTCCGAACTAGTAATGAAATATACTATTGTATATTTCATTACTCGTTCTTTCATTCATACACCTACCTGATGAAAGTACCACCAGTTTTTCAAATCGTAAGTGTTTCCGGCTGTAAAATCTGGAGGTAAATAATTCTCATGTTCGGGCGCATCTGCGTTTACTTTAATGTAATTGAAAGCGTGCTTAAACAAACAATAATGTTTTTAATAGAAACACTCTATTAAAATATAAAATATTTATATTTTTCATGGACGTTTCACACAACTCTAGTAAGCATAGCGCAAGCTTCACGCACTTTTGCTAGATTGCTAATAGTAGGTATACTTGCATTCTTTTATTATTTATACATATATGTACATATATAACAAAACACAGAACAAAACTGAATCTGAACTGGGTGTTACTATGGTATTGT
This sequence comes from Ecliptopera silaceata, assembly GCA_932527185.1. Lineage (NCBI taxonomy): Eukaryota > Metazoa > Arthropoda > Insecta > Lepidoptera > Geometridae > Ecliptopera > Ecliptopera silaceata. The sequence continues at coordinate 2,785,108 of OW052193.1, read as the reverse complement.
ATGTATTAACAAAAAAAAATGTATTTAAGTATTCTATCAGCAATCTAGTTCCGATAGTACAAACTCTGCTTAGTTTGGAACTAGTGTTCATACATTACTTCATTGATGGTTTATCTTCTACTATATTACCTATACCATTATCAGTCTAGCATGTGCACTTGCCAGCCAACCAACTTATCGTGTATGTTTTATTTATTTACAAATAAAAATTTATCTTATCTTGTATGTGATGTGTGAAATGTCCATAAAACATTTTTTTTTCAATACCAGTCCGTGTAAACGCTTCAATTTATTCTCCTTAATGTTTTCAGGGGAATCCAGGCCCTGAAAGCTTTGCTCTTGTCCATTCAACACTATTGGTCTGTGTATGTTCAGTTGGATTATATTGGAGTCTTGCTGACGTCGTTGGTTTGCGCGTATCTTTTCTATCAGTTTTTTCGAAAATGTTAATGTTTTCTGAAATCAATTTGTATAAAGGAAACATAGGTTTAACAAAAGTTCTTTAAAAAAAAGACGTGTGGCTCTCGGGGACTACCACGAGGGTTAGGTTATTTTATTACGGAATTTGTGGATTCGGTCTCTACGCTCAAGGCCCGCGATAGAAGCTATGCAATAGCTCAAAAATGTACCTACGTTCCACGAATTTAAGTCGATCATATTGTTGTTTTTTTAAGCCAAACAAATCTTCAAAAGCTAGATTCGACTATTACTTGTGGTAATAACTATAATAAATCTTTACTTACTGGGTGTGAATGTATTCTACTGTCAACGGATCGTCCAATTCCTTTATTATTATTTAGGTCATCGGATGACCAACGGAGCTCGCTTCTCAGTGGCTATTCAAAATAAAATATATTTATAGATAGTAATAAACTTTCCAAAAAATACATATTATTTTCGAAATACATTACCTCATCATCTGTGAGTTCATCTTCAATTATAAATTTCTTATTTCCGCTAAAATAAATGATATCGGATTTTAAAATTTATTTGGTAAAAAACAAAACGAATTAAATTTTTATACTTTTATTGGAGTTTAGTCTGATTTGATATAATCAATGAAGTGGTAATATAATTTTGAAATCTTTTTGTTATTGATTACCAATAATGGTCTACAAATAAATAGTAGGTAAATTGATTTAATTGTAATACAGTAAGACCTATTTATCATCATCATCCGCAGCCAGAGGTGGCCCACTATTGAGTATAGGCCTCGCTTTTTTTGTGTCATTCTTTATTCCTTAAGCTCTATAAAACCCTTTAATTCTAAATAAATAAATTGGTAAGTGAGCCAGATACTTACCTTCTTTTTATAGTATCTCCGAGTAAGATATTTGGTTTCTGATTTAAAATACAAATAAAAAAACTTCAGTAACATTGTTATTAATAATTAAATATGTAGGAAAACTAGTATTAAAAAATTTACGAAGTATAGTTAGTCCTAAATAATTATATATTATTATATTAATGTAGTCCTGACCACCGGTAGCTTGAGCCTTGCCCACTATCTAGTCTTAATTTTTTTTAATATATTTAATTTAGATGCATTTTGTAAAAACCACTAAGATTTAGAAATAAATTTGTAAATTAGTAAAAAAAAACTTACAAATAAAACAAGATGTTGCTTTTTGCCTTTAAAGTCGTGCCATTTAGCAGGTTTTCTATTTTGAAGCTTAGCTGGAAATATCTTGAGTTTTTTGATTACGTTGCTGTTTGAAAACAATAAAAAAAATGTTATTAGATATAAATGAACCTAATCTTTACAACATAATAGAAAATTAAATTAAAAATTAACTTTTTATAAGATAGACCGTTAGGGTCTATCTTATAAAAAGTTAGCGCAGGTTTGATGTATTGATTTATCATACGTAATGATGACATAAAGACAACGCTAACTTTTTATTAGATAGGGGGTAAGAGTAAAAGTAATAAGAATATTCTACTAGCACTTTGGCAATATTTTTCATGAAATGCCTTATAAACGTTTCACTAAAATAGCAGTGAGCACACGTTTAATTGTCTATGTGTGAATACAACGTTAAAATATGCGTGTTAGTTCTGTATAACTAATACGCATATTTTTAACCTATAGGTACTGTCCCACTGCTGGGCAAAGGTCTCATATAAATAATAAAAAAATAGGCATCATAATGGACATTATCGCTAAGAGCGATCTCTTCCAGGCAACCGAATCATCATCATTTTAGACTTTTATAATCTGCTGATAATGACATCGATGTTACGTCATTCTTTCCGGCCTCCATGTATGCTAAGCAATATTGATGTATGTGTGTGAGTGAACATGAGTGAATGAATTAACGAATTTCACAGATACATACGAGTGCTTCCCGTGGTTTTTATCCCTTGAATTTTGCCGCAACTTAGACCTCTCTTCATGTACAATCTAAAACAGTTAAAAAAAAATCAAAATGTTTTATTTGAAACAGAAACAAAGGTACACGAAACAAGGTGAAAACGTTGACAACTGCAAAAGTTATAAAACTGAGTAGCAGAGTCAGCGCCCTCCTCCAGAAAAGAACAGACTTAAGATAACTTATTTTCATTTAACTACAAGTTATTAAGTGAATTGAAACAAAGTGGTTATCATACCGAATCCGGGATTATCTGTAATGATATAACAATCAAAGTTTAAGTCTAATAATATTAAAAAAAAATGTTGCGTGAAAAAGTTTTTGTGACCTATGCTTTATTAGCTATATTATTGTAAAGTTTCATTCAAATCCAATCAGCAGTTTATGCGTGAAAGAACAACAAATATACTCGCTATATAATGTACTCGCGTGGAACTGGCACCTAGAATCACCTAGTAGGTATGTAAGACGATTCCAAATGATCCTTGTGATTTTACTGAATACATCCATCCGTACTCGCGTGGAACTGGCATCTAGAATCACCTAGTATGTAAGACGATTCCAAATGATCCTTGTGATTTTACTGAATAAAACAATTTTGACTTTGACTTTGTACAGACTTTTGCTTTTATAATATTAGTAGTATTTAACCATTAGAACTCTTACTATTATAAAATCCGTCGGTGCCGTATCGGTTCGACGGAACCCACTATACATCAGTCTCTCATTCCTGCCGTCATACCTGAAAAACCAGACTATAAATATTTGAGCTATGTCATTTTTGATGAATAATAACTATGAAGAATAGTATTAATTAATTAAGCAGATTTTCACTTAGCAAATCAACTTTTAGAGTCTTCCTCCATTACCGGTAATTTTTAAACACTAACTAAGATCTCCGCCTATAAGATTAGTAGGTAAAACTCTATCACCATAAACTCTGATATTGTCAAATGTGTGGCAGCCCTAGCCTCCGAAAAGCCACTTATAAAAGAAGAAGAAGAACTAAGTAGAGGACATATAAAAAATATTGATATTCAAATGATTAAATATATTATCATCGCTATCTTTATAACAATCACCTATTATAGATATTTTACATAAAAACATGTAGATACTTGTACAAAATTGGAAAACCATTATCTTTGCCTATATTTTTATTAATATGAGTTCTGATAGGTACTTTGGGTTTATTTTATACGCCCGTACTTATCATTATAGTTATGGCTATAATAGCTAGTACCTACATGAGATTGGGGTACTTTCTATGTCCTTATTTGGGCAATGATTATGTTTTACCATAGAGACGATGAGAAAATAACTTTATGACGGTTTTTTAAGATCTTATTCTATGACTACTTATGTCGTTTATCGCTAAAATAACGCTAAACAAAATTATCACAATATTATTGCTAAAACTTTACTTCACTAAAAAAATGTATAGGAAAACATTTTTCATGATTAAAATGGTTTAATTTTGTTATTACCCACTGGTATATGAAGGTATTTTTTTTACAATTTATATAAACCACAAGTAGGAAAATAAAAAGTCCCAGCAAAAAAAATACTTCGAGACTCTGAATGGTTCAACATCGGACTATTTTAAACAATGATTTAACTAAAAATAGAGGTTATAAAAATGTTAAATAATTGAATATTGAACGAAAACGCAGATATGGAACAAATATTTATGTTCATTGCACAAATATATGCACTGGGTGGGAATGAAACCCATAACCCACAGCATGGAAGGCAGAGCTACTACCAACTGAGCTGTGACGCCTGTCAAGCCTGTCAAGTTATAATCTCACGCACCTTAAACCAAGGTTATCAATATTTCCGTACACCCCCGCTCCGTTCTCCAGGTCTCTATGCGGGAACTTCACAGCAGATTTCAGCATGCCAAGTGCTGGTCTGATGAGAGTATGTCCTGGCAGGATTGGCTCGGCTTCAGGCAGGTGGCTGGGGAATGACGGGGCTCCGAGTATCACTGATCCTTCAGGCATGTTGAACCGCCTCTGAAATGTGTAAATCTGTTACAGATGTCTTAATTCAGTTGGTTTAAGCTCTGTCTTCTATGCTGTGGGACTAGGGTTCGGTTCTCGCTAAGAACAAATATTTTGTGTAATGTTTTGAAATTGCTCTGTCTCTGGTTGTCAATATGTGTCTGCCTTCCATGCTGTGGGTCGTCGGTTTGATTCACACCCAAAGCAAATGTTTGTGTGATGAACATAAATATTTGTTCTGTGTCTGGGTGTTACTTTGTATTTTATGTATGTATTTACAAAGAAATATACATAGGTACGTATATAAGTATTCTATCAGCACTCTAATTTGCATAGTACAAGCTTTGTTTAGTTTGGGACTAGAGTATGATGTGTTAAATGTCCGTGAATATTTATTTATTTTATTATTTACGCACGTAAAACTTTTATAATGTTAAAATAACAGTTTGCGTAGTTAGAGACTAAATAGCAATGAAAGAACTTTGCTTAAATTTGTATTTAAAACAACACCGCAAAGAGTATGCATTAAAGTTTGAAAAAGTGTTGTGCATGTTTGTTGCTGCATTTTCTAAATAATAATTGCTCTAAAGTTTAAATAGTTTTGTATGGATGTTGCTGCATTTTCTGAATAATAAAATACAACTCCACTTGAAATACACAAGACTTACGGCTATATTCGCTAGTTCACGTAGACTGGCTCCATCGCACTTCAAAACTACCTGAAACACAAAGTTTTGCTACTAATTTGTGTAAAACAAGTATAATAATATACTTGAAAATGTGCAAGTTAAGTTAGGTTTTAACGTCCCTCATAAATTATTATTTCGAAAAAGATACCTACTTAAATTTTTATTTGGTACCTACAACATTCTTTCAAAAATGTCAATTAAATCTGAATATTTGTTTTTGAATGATTATTAAAAATGCATATCTATTTATTTTTGCATTGTTGAAGTTAATGTTCAAGTTGATGTACTATTTAATTACATACCCCTATCTTATAAAAAGTTAGCGTTGACATTATGTCAGCATTACGTATGGCAATCAAGACATCAAGTCTGCGATAACTTTTTATAAGATAGACCGTTATTGTGTTCCTTCACTTCCAGACAAAATATAGGCGTTCCTTTCTCCTGAATAATTTAATATATCTTTATTAATAAAATAAACTCACATATAATAAGATGGTTACTTTTAGCGTCAGATCCATCTCGCGAACGCTCCATTGCATAACGAAATTATTTCTGTAAATTATTGCACGACGAGGCCAATTCGCCGTGAAATTACTTACCGCAAACAATGTTTCGATCGTAGATTGTTTTACATTGTAGAAAATAAAATAGGCATGATACTTTTTTTTAGAAATTAATTTTTCATTCACAAACATACTTACGAATATATAGGCATGATACTTAAAATCGTAATATAAACACATTTATGAATTAATTTCAATCAAAAATCTTCAATATATACAACTAAAACTAACTTATATCAAACTATCACGTATTTGAACATAGTTTTCTTTATAAACTGGATTTACCACGATTTGTGAGTTGATTATAATCAAAATTTAAAATATCGGCAAATAAAAATTCCCGATATTTAAACAACAAACTAATAAAGCAAATGGGCACTCAAGCTAATGTCAACGTGTAGTGTCATTTACGTTAACGTTTCGATACGTTTCTATGATTATCACATTATTAACGCTCGAGTCTACAAGACTCACGCGCGGTGACGCTGCAACGTATTCTGTTCGAATTGATTCTATTAAAATAACTCTCCTGTTTTTTGACTGGACCATAACAAAATTTCGAATTTATGGGCTCAAAAATCAAAATTTTTCTTTCTCACATTTATTCGATCACCTGATTCACTAGACAAAAGACTGTCAACTGTGTTGAATAGTGGTCAGATTTTGTTAGTCATTCAATTTTGATACGTATTTGTATGCTGGAAATTCTGTTTTCGCTTGTCATAGCGTTATTCAAAGGCAGGAAGTCGGTCGTGTGGCCGACACCTGCCACCTGCAACTTTCAGCTCTGACCACAAGGCATGTCTTGCTAGAATTACCACTATATTTTATAAAGGTAAAAGTTGCAGTATAGAATAACAACATTTAGAAGGGAATAACTATTTATAGAACAATAGAAAAACATGTGAAGCTTTATTTGGAAATAAAATAAAAAATATATACGTAAGCAATATTTATTTTATTCATTGATATTTAATATGTAAAAATTGTTTGAAGCTTTTGTTTCATCGCATTGGTTTGTAGTCATCCTGTAAAAAAGAGCAATAATTATAACAAGCAATTTATCGTATTTTGAACATGAAGAACAGAATTAAAAATATTATTTCAGTCAACTAGGTAAGTACCTATATACATATTATACATAAGATATGTCAATCCATTATTTATTTATATATTTTGGTCCTTATACAACCATACATTTTAAGTAATACCTGATTGAAGTACCACCATTTTCTTCCGAAGAACAGATCAGGGCCAGATGGACCCGCGTTTTTGAATTTCGGCGCGTATGGATTCACGTTCATGTGGTCACCGTCCAGCTGTCAACATGTAAAGTCCTAGTTCCTAAAGTTCAGAATAACGTGGCAATAGATTTGTGTCATTCCGTAAAATCGCAAGAATTATTTAGAACTATATAATACTCAAATATAATAATAATGGTTTACAATAAAATATCAATCTAAGTCTTCTAGTTGGCCAAACAAGAGACGATTACGAAAAATAAACAGTTGAACTGAGGCAATGCAATATGTACGACTGATTTTTCTATTCAAACACGAAATATATTCATCCCTAGCGTTAGCCTTTTGTTTATAAACTCAAACCTAACCTAAAAAAGACCTATAAATATCTTATGTAACCCTAGGTCTCACAAATAAATTCATTGAAACATTTCTTCGCTAGCAATACTTTAATATTAAAATTGAAAACTTCTCGGTTCGAATCCTCTCAATTCTGCTGAGTAATGCAATGCATTTCAAGATAAGGTGGTCAGGGTATTTTCCACTGCAGTTGGTATAGTCTGAACTGGAAATGCTATGATATATTTAAGGGTTAGGGTCTTTAAAGCTGCACAATTTTTGACAATTCACAACGGGTCGAGAATGATAAAAAGATATGTTGAGCTATAGATTTAAATATGTTTTGGCTATTGTATGAATTGTAGGAAGGTAGGGAAACCCATAAAAATCTCTCCTTTGGGAATAGCAATCGAATTTTACTTAATTAGACTGCTTGCTAATGAGAAAAATAACTTATTATTATGATGTATTAAAAAAACCCTTAAATTGTTTCTCAGATTGTTTAAAAATCCAACCTATGGAAATGGAGTTATTCCTGAAAAACTGTAGTATTGCAAAAAATAAATACAGTTTTTCGGAAATATCTCGATTCCCACAGGTTGGATTTTCAAACAATCTGAAAAACACATAAAGCCTTTTTAATGCCCTTTAGTGATTGTATGTCAAGCTGTCATATAATAATTTCGATATTCGTACACCAATTAAAAAAAAATAACAAAATTATTTATGTGTATCTGAAGACACTTATTAGTAATAAATTTCTCATTAGTCCCAAAATCTTTGATAATCTTTCTTAATAGAATAATGAATATAAATGTAGTGTCTAAATGTCATAAAAGCGGATTCATTTCTCGAAACAAGAGCAATTAAATCAAATCTCATATAATTCGTAATAACTCTTCATCAAAGTTTTGAAACTTTAGCTTATAGGTACTTATCAAATGTGAATGAGAAAGTCAAAGGAAAAGTTAATTTTAATTGACGACGGATGTGGCGCGGCGGGCGAAGGTCGCGGAGGTTGCGGGTTCGATTCCCGCCTTGGGATAAATGTTTGTACGATCTGCAAATATTTATTCCGGGTGTTCTGGGTATTTCATATGTATATTAAATAAATTCTATGAAAAGTATTGTATTAAGTATGTCAGTCTTCTTGTACCCATAACACAAGCTCTGCTTAGCTTGGGGCTAGATTATGTTATGTGGATTGTCCAGCATTATTTAATTATTTTATTTTATTATTATTAGATATTTATATGAGTTGCAATTTTCTATAGACAAATTGTTTTGGCATTTATTCTGCCAAATCAATTATTAATATCAAAATAGCTCGTATTACAACGAAAATGTGGTTGCAGTAAAAAATGTACTCACAAAATGGTTCCAGAGCCAATTCCGTTTGTATTTGTTCTTGTGGATGGTGTAAGGGTTGCCGGGGTTCCTCTCGTACTCCGAAGAACCGGAACTAGAATCCGATCCAGTGGACTCCGACACCTCATTACTTCGCACGCGGTACTTGGAGCGGGATTTCCTTCTTCGAAAGTCCACCATCTAAAATGTACCCAATTAGTCCTATTACAGTATTTACAAAATGTACACACTGCTTTATTCAGTAAAATCACAAGGTTCATTTAGAATCGTCTTACAAACTAAGTGATTGTAGGTGCCAGTTCCACGCGACCAGAGCCTAGAAGAACGGGCAAGAAACTTACGGCCTGGTTCCTGCCGTTTTTTTATATGATCCTTCTTACAAAGAATTACTATTAAACTCAATTAAGTACCCACTGAAGTTCTAATATTTTTCATTTATGTTCATATATAATTGAAGTTATATATGAAACAATTTATTGTAACTATCTGAAATGTACAAATTATAAATATATGTTATTAAATTAATTCCATTACCTAATCCCCACCCAGAGCGATTTTTTATGTGGTTAACATAAAAAAAATTCTGTGTCTGGGTGTTACCATGAATTCTATGTACTTATGTATTTACAAAAAAAATGTAAGTAAGTATAGAAGTATTGACGACCGATGTGGCGCGGTGGCCGATGGTCCGCCTGCGACGCGGAAGGTTGCGGGTTCGATTCCCGCCTCGGGATAAATGTTTGTATGTTCTGCAAATATTTATTCCGGGTGTTCTGGGTATTATATGTATAATAAAAAAATATCTATCTATGTATTATATTGTATTAAGTATGTCAGTCTTCTAGTACCCATAACACAAGCTCTGCTTAGCTTGGGGCTAGATGATGTTGTGTGGATTGTCCAGCATTATTTATTATTTATTTATTCTATCAGCAATATATACTCATATAGCCCATACTACAAGATTTGATTAGTTTGGGGCCTTACTCCTTTTGTAACCTTTGCTCCTATTTTTGGTATTATGATAATCTAATCACGTTTCGTCCGTACCATTACAAAATTGAATGTTTGTGAAATTGAGTTTTTATCATTCAATAACCTATAGATCATTTGCAACGGTCTGTAGATAGCTCAACTGTTCTTATGTATTGTATATGCAAGTACATTTTGTAAATACAGTAATAGTCGTAAGTTTGTTTGTGAATAGGTACATTATTATACTTAAATGTAGGTACAAATTATTAATATATGTTTTTTAATTAGTTCTATTACAGTATTTACAAAATGTATATAGGTGTATATAAAGTACATAACATAAGAAATATTTGAACTATCTTCAGATAGAAGGATACACTAAAATTTTATCACATATTATTCTAATTTTATTCACAAACAAACTTACGACTATACAGTATTTACAAAATGTACATAGTCATATAAAATACATAATTCTAATTGTTATACGTAGGTATCTGTAATGTTTGTAATAATTAAAAAAATAATTAATTCATTTACAGATCGTTTGCGACGGTCTGTAGATAGCTCAAGTGATCTAGATCAGTAAAATTAATTAGTAGTTTGGTATATCCGTGCTTTTCTCGAGTGTTTTTATTAAAGACCGTTCTTGGATTATATTGAAATCCAATTAAAAGCTATGATGCCAATATTTTAAAATATTTACATTATTTTCAAAAAAATCTCTTTGAGGGTCCAATCTGAAAAAGAAATTAAAATTGTAAATATTTATATTCGAAGAAAATTCATTTATTAAACTGAGTAAGTCATACTTTTCTATGATTTCACGGGCATCGTTTTCTTCTTCTGTGTGAGTGACCTGTAAGACACACACACAATTAGGTAGGTATAATATATAAAATAGGTTTTTTTTATATATTTTTTTTGTATGATATAAAAAAAGTAAGTACATGAAAATAGTTACCACATTACTAAAAGCAGAGTACCTGAAATCAAAGTAAGTTATTTTTTATTTTATTTGTAAGTTAATTTATTAAAGTCGTTCATTTACTGAAAGGTATTTATTTACCAATTTCGCAATTTTTTAAAGTTAGAGTGCAAAACAAATTTAATTAAAGTTTGTTAGTTTTATGCTTTGAACATTTCTAAATGTAGACAATAATAAAATTATCGACCGAAAATAAATTTATAGAAAAGTTTAAAAAATAATCACAATAAGATACCTACAATAAACCTCAATGTTAATCGTCACACAAGTGAGTCAATTTGTTTTTGGTGGGAATCGAACCCTCCTCAGCATGGAAAGCTCTACTATCAGTTGAGTTATGACATCTGTCAACTGTCGTAATGAATTAATGTAACAGTTAGGGTGCATGGAAAGAGCCTCCTCGTGGCGCACACCGGTAACAGCTAGGCACGGTAAAGCAGTGTCTAGTCTGGCTAATCTTTCCAATACGATGCTACAACAAAATATAGTTGTAGCATCGACACGAGAAGAAGAAGAAGAAGAAGAAGAAGTAGAATGTAACAGCTTAAAAAACAATAGAGAAAATAAAAGGAAACAATTTTATTATTTACTTCTTAGGTTTTCTGTATGCAGCAGACTCTCCAAATATAACCTGTAATTTAAACAACTGAAATAACTTTTTTATTTTATGTACTCACCTACTAAAATGTGTTAAAGTCATCATCATCATCAACTTAGATCAGTTCACTGGTGGACGTAGGTCTCTCCCAATACGCGTCACTGAGCCCGGTCTTCGGCTCTTCTCATCCAGTTTTTGCCAGCTACACTCCGTAGATCGTCGCTTCATCTCGCCAGAAAAGTATGTATGTTGAAGTATTTTACAACAATTTGGTTTGCAAGTTTGTGTTAGTTTAGGACTAAATCGCGATCTGCGACGAATAAATATAATATAACATTTAATTATATTAAAATTACCAATGGCAGACTGAAAAAAATAAGATTTTTTAATTAATAATGAAGATACCAAATAAAATTTACTTTTTATGTAAAAACAAACTTACCTTTTTTCGTTCAATTTTGATTTTTGAATAGCACGCGCTAATGTCGCCTGCAAACATTAAAAAAGTTTAAAACAATTTTTCTGTTTTCAACAAATGTTTCCCACTGCGACACAATAGTGACACAAAGGAACTAATAGCCATTGGGTTATTATTTTCTATTTATGTATTGAGTCAAATGGAAATGATAATGGTGCACGCTTTAACGGTGATAATCTAATAGCTTTATCAGAAAATATAAATATAATTTATAGAAGTAATTAAAATGATGAAAAAATGTTTGAAATAACCGAAAGTAAAACAAAGCTAATTAGCAGCTTACTAAGATTTTTTAGATTTGATAATTTAAATGAAAAATTCTCACTAAAATATTGTTAGTTTTTCTGAAACTGCCGTACAAGACCCTTTCGTTATTTCCATATCTGTAAATAAATGTAATATTCTTGGAATGTAAGTTTTGATTGTACTTAAAGTATTTAAACTAATTATTATAAATACTTACAAAATATTTTGATTATTATAACTTATCACTCAAAATGACAATTAATGCACTTTTCTAACCTAATAGATATTTAAAGTAATTTTCCTTGGTTTTTTTTTTATGTTAATAATTTATTTATCACCAATTATGACTAGTTCTCGTTGTCATCATCTTATCTTTTATTATTATTTCTGAGTAAGTTGTAAAACATTTAGGTAAAAAAAAATTGCTTAAAATCTATTGGCCCTACTATTTATGTAAATCAATTCAGAATAGTAATTATTGAAATGTATTGTAAATGGACATGCCTTGTTTGAGATACACTGTTATAATATGGCGAAATAAATAAATGAAATGGGTTAAAACACTTACGACAAACCGATATTATCTTCATTTCCATACACAACTGAGCCTCCTAAGTCCCTCAATGGAAACTTCACGGCAGACTTCAGCATGCCTTTAGCTGGTCTGATGAGAGTGTGGCCCGGCATGATTGCTTCAGCTTCGGGCAAGTGATGTGGGTATTTTGGTGAACCCAGTATTGGACCATTGCGTAACGCGTTCCTTCTCTGGAAAAGTGTGACGCGACTGGAGAATAATGGTTACAGACTGGAAGGAGGAAGAGAGGTTTCCTTTTTGGCTCTTAACCTGTTATTATTTTAAAAAAGGATTATATATTTCACCTACATCAGTCTACACTAATATTTTAAAGAGATTTTTGTATGTTTGTTATGAATAAACTCAAAACCTACTGGTCCGATTTTAAAATTTTTTTCACGATTAAGAAACTAAATTCCCCTTGAGTAACATAAGCTATATTTATTGCTACAAAAGATAAGGAATCCTTACTGAAGCTTTAGCCCACCCGTGAGAAGCCGAGACGGGCTGTTAGTTTTATTTTTTATGTTTAAGAGACGGTCAGTTTGAGTAAAGACAATGTAAACAGTATTGTAAGATGAGTAAAAAGTTCCACATTAGTTGGAGGCTCACTGCTAGTTTCATTAGATATATATAACTTCTTAGGTACCTATACTGAGTATTATACTAAATAGGATGAAAAAATATGCTACAAACATTATTGTCAATTATTTTTATTGACGCGTCATTAAAAGAGCGCCAATAAAATGCAATGTAAAATACACTGCGTGGTGACTTTAAGACTTCTACTTAGTCGTAGACGTTGACGCGCAATGTACGATTATGTTAGGTAACGCAGCGGTCAAAGTAACTTGCCTTCGCGTCATTCTGAGAAAATTAATGAAGCACTTTAATAAACTGCCGACTAGAGCATATTAATTACTAAATAACATCAAAGGCAGTTTACTTTGAAATTGTAAATCTTGTAGGCGTTGTGCTTGGAGATTAGAAGCCTTAATAATTCGTTGAGTGTTCAATGTGGTTATATCTTATACAATAACATTATGGATAAATAATTGTTAGTCTGCCAGTTGATAAATATTAGGAGGAATTTAATTTAAAGACTCATTTTCATATTTTTACTAAATTAACCTAAATGGACTCAAATACTAATCGTCATTCTTCATTTTGCAGTTTATAGATCGAACGAGCAAAGCTAGCGAAGTGTCTCTCGAAGATTTGAACAAAAAAATAAACATAAAGTTCCTTGATTTCATTTTTTTTTAGTTGAATGCGCACTTACCTACGCGTTATAAATGAAAGGATATCGTTAAAATTGATAGGCTTATAAGGATTTTATTCTACAGTCGATTTTTGCGAGGTACCTACCTATGCTGTTCTTACAGAACCACTAGTAATAACAACTTAGAACATTTTTAGTGCTTTCACTAAGTTCATGGGTCGACAACATAATTTGACGTAACTTAATAGTACAGAAAGTAATCTAAAATACCCTTTTGTGGAAATACCTACGGTATAGTTTTCGTTTAGTAATTTACAGCCAGACTGAGCAATTTGTGACGATATTCTCCATAAAAGTTCATGACGCGATTTATAGAGCCAAGAAATATATTTTTACGGTAAAAGTTCTAGGTTTATTACCCGTTCACGCCTATGTAATAAAATTATGATTTTTCTTACACAAAAAGCGCTGGTAAATATTAAGAACGCTATTATTTTGTAAAGTTTCTGAGTGTTTTTGATAAGATTATGGTTAAACGCAAATATAACGGAGTTTAGTATATAATATTACTTAATAAGCATAATAAACAATATACTTACCAAAAATTGTAACCTCCGATCTTATAAAAAGTTAGCGTTGACTTTATGCCATCATTACGTATGGTAATCAATACATCAAGTCTGCGCTAACTTTTAGATAGACCGTAAGAATCTAATTAACCATTTGATGATTAGTAATAACCAATACCAGCTATCTAAACACTTCGATAGCTAAACATATATTTCCAAAGATAAAAACAAACAAAAAATATAATATCAATTAGAAAGGTAATTCAATAAAATGTTAGAGGTCATTTTAAGTAGTAATTAGCAAAACAACCAATACTATCGACACGACGGTGCCAAAATAAAGGCTTGGTCACACCTTCAATAAATTATATCTACCATTCGACCGCATCACCGGTCAGCTATAATTAACAGCCACGCTCGTTGTGGCCACGGCTTTACCCCGAAACTGAAAAGTTAATTTATTTACCCAAAATAATTGTCAGTTGTATAAATTCTCGTCTTTTGTAGAAATGTTGCAATGTTTTTTTTATACTTAATTATTTCTGCGGTTTGACTGCAATTGTACATTTTTAATCTCGCTAATAAACAACTAAACTTTGCTTTTGATAGCTTAAAAAATACCAAAAAACTTAAAACATATTATTAGATACATTTATTTTATTACTTAGATATTATTTTTGACTACTATAAGTGTAAATTATTTGACATTTTAAATTAATTTGTTTAATTGGTTTTTGCCGTTCAAATTAAATAAATAAATAAAACGGATAAGATTTCACTAATGATTTTTTAAATATAATTTGATAAAACTTGACTTAATTATTGTCAACTTTCATGAATTTATAAACAATCTATGCGGATGAAAAGTCTTCTGCAATGTTTAGGTACACATGCTTCGTATCTAATGCAACGAATCTAAACACACAAATCTTTAAAGATAGAGATATTGGGCCTAGAACAAGTTCACTGATAGAATACTTATTAATAATCAATTAAAATTATGCTATCAGCAAATAAGTTCTTATATAAACTTTGCTTAGTTTGAGATTATATGTCGAGCAAATGTCCATGAATATTTATTTATTTTGTTTATACTGTCTGGGGATATATATAGGGTAAAAATCCTATATCTAAAATACACAATACTCTTGAACATAATGATATAATGCGACATCTAAGCCCTCGAGTTTCATGAACATGAAACTCAAGAATAATGCCTTTGTGTCCGTTACACGAAAACAATATGCTATTAGATAGTATCCTATACAGGGTGTCAATTCAGAAATGTATAATACAAAAATTGTTGAATTTTCAAGGAAACAAATATTTTTTTTGTAGTAAAAAGAAATAGAAGCATTCTCAATAATTTAATAAGTTTAGTATTTGAAACAATGACGGTTTCGAACATAGTTTTCTTTGTTAATAAATAAATAAATATTAATTTATAGAATTTAATAATTTGAGGACATTTCACACAACGCCTTCTAGTCCCAACTAAGCAAAGCTTGTACCATGGGAACTAGATTGTTAATAGAATACTTATTATAAAACTTTATTACATATTTTTGTAAAAACATAGTAACACCCAGACACAGAATAAATAAGAATCAAACCCACGACCCATAGCATGGAAAGCAGAGCTACTACCAACTGAGCTGTGACGCCTGTGTATAAACGGGCGATTTTCAATGAAACTCACAAAATTTACACCCTGTATTGTCGTGAAGCGTTGGTTGTCGACGCGAGATAATTTATTCATTAGCTTTATAATATCCTCGGTTCCATACATTATGGGTGCTTTCATGGTTGAGGAAAGGTGCACTATCCTCGGATTATAATTATAAACTTATTTAGAATATTGATTTAAAAAGTATTTTACAACACATGTGACCTAACTGCGTGTCGCTGGAATGCGAGCGAGACCACATTTTTTTGCTGGATTACGCATGCGCGGTGTTAGGTTATTTCGTTACGGAATTTCTGGATTCGGTCTCCACGCTCAAGGGCCGCGATAGAAGCTATGCAATAGCTTAAAAGGAGGTTTACCTCCAAGTCCAAAAGTGTTGCAGACGCAAAATATTCCGTTCTAACAACAGAACTCTTAGTATCATTGATTTTGTAACATTTAAATGAGCTATGAATCGAAACTTGCACGACTGGCCGCAAATTGATAAAGTTTTTACCAAAGGATAGCTATTTAGAACGTCTGGTGCAGAAAATTAAATGTATTCTGTATATGTGAACACAGGTTTCTGACGTTATCAAATAAATTGGATGTTGCAAAAGTTAACGAATAAGTACGACATGGACATTTTCTGTGAAGAAATGTTAAATTGACAAGCTATTATCCTACACAATTCCGATATTTTTTTTGTAATAATATAATAGATAGTGAAAAAGAAATGTCAATCTGATTTTGTTGGTGGGTATTATTAACCATTTTTAATGGATAGCTATATTTAAATTTGAGAGCAAAGTACATAAAATAAATTCTTACCTGAATTATCTCAATCAATTTATTGATGTTAAGCTCATGTCTTGCTTGTAGAATGACGATGTTCTGGAAAAAATCACCCTGTATATATTTTTACATCCTTAAAAAGTGAGAGATGACAGATGTTTTTTTGTTTTGACATCTGACAGGTGATGTATGACTTTTATTGGTAAAGATCGGTACAAAATATACTTACTCAAAGTTACCAGTTAAAATATCTGGTAGTAGGTATATGCGAATTTTTATTTTTAGATATTAGCTTATTATTATATTATTATTATATCAATATTAGTATATACATATTATTAATCAATACATAAAGACTATGTATGCAAATTTTATTCACAACATACGACTATTAAAGTATTTACAACCTACCATCCTGTAATATTGTAGTGCCCTCAAACAGGGTTCATATGTTGTAACCATATCATATCTACTGCAACACCTAGTCTTAACATATGAGAACAATAAATAAATTGAGTATTGAGTACAAAATGTACATAGGTATCAAATACATACGAAACAGTTGAGCTATCTACAGACCGTTGCAAACGATCCGTAGATACACTAAGGAAAATTGCATTTTCCGCATCTTCCTATAAAAAGAAAGGTCGAGGATTCGAATCCTGCTCAACTTTTGGGAATAATTTAAGTTATTGTTTTGTTAATGTATTTTGTAAACCGGAAACATACCATGTATAAAACACAAAAAGCTATCCAATGCATGTTAAAATAAATTAAAAATTACTTAATAAAAATCATTGAGTTGATGGAATGGCTGCAATGAAAGTTTTCTCATTACACTGTGCACACATCGGGCGCACACCGTGAAATAACTTTTAAAAAGTAATAAGTTATTGCATAGTAACGTAACTATTTAAAATTTTTTAAGCATAGCTTCCATCGCGGGCCTTGAGCGTGGAGACCGAATCCAGAAATTCCGTAACGAAAATAACCTAACACAGCGCATGCGTAATCCAGCAAAAAATGCTATGCAATAGACTTACCGCGGCAGTCCCCGAGTGCCACACATCTTTTTAAATTCACAACTTGTTCGTACATATGGTTAGTTCATGCGCGTAACATATAATAATAATAAATATTCATGGAAATACATACATAGAATACATAGTAACCCTACTACCATAAAGTGATCCTTCCAGTGTATGGCTGCATTTGGTTAAGAGAGGTCAATTTGTATGTAAAAACCCTAACCCATATTTTGATTCGAAAAACAGACTTCCATCATCATCATTCCCCTGCCCTTATCCCGTTAAGTGGGGGGCGCCACAACATGTTTTTTCTTCCACTTCTATCATACTACCTTTCACTTTTTATTCCTCTATTACCTATACATAAACAAGCTTCTATATGTATACATCTATATTAATTAGGTACATGTCTGATATTACTCGTACCTATTTCCAGAAGTCTGGAAAGGGGCGTATAGGAAACTAAATTTCACTAGATAGTCCAGTCAAAATAGACATTCCAGTTTGCATTAATTCCCAACAAGCTGGATTTTTGTACAGGCCTTGAATACGTCATTACAAATGATATGTCAAAAGTCCCCATCGATCCCACTTATGCGTTGTTTTTTATGCGAGGTCAAAGGTCATAAATTTGCATTTTTTGCGTATATCTCTGAAATAACGAAAGCTATTGAAAAGTGGTTCAGGCAAAGTTTGTACATCGTAAAATTGTCTACAAAAATACCTCAACACTTTTCTTCTACAAAGCATAGTTTTTGAGATATAGTGACTTTAGATCGCAGGAGAATCTACTAAAATGCTGCGTTTTTTTCATTTCAGCCGTTTTATCTGCTTCATTGCAACAGAACAAACAGTAATTCTAGAAATTTACTAAAAGGAGTGATGGGTTCGATGGGTTAGTCCTCCTCCAAGGTAATGAATCGTCTTTTTTTTCAAGAAATACTGTTCGTTCTATGGCAATGAAGCAGATAAAACGGCTGAAATGAAAAAAACGCAGCATTTTAGTAGATTTTCCTGCGGTCTAAAGTCACTATATCTCGAAAGCGATGCTTTGTAGAAGAAAAGTGTTGAGATATTTTTGTAGACAATTTTACGATCTACAAACTTTGCCTGAAACATTTTTCGATAGGTCTCGTTGTTTCAGAGATATACGCGAAAAACGCAAATACCCAGGTTAAAGTTTTAAATTTGCGTTTAAAAGTCATCAACGAGAGCTATCGAAAAATAGTTCCGACAAAGTTTGTAGAACGTAAAATTGTCTACAAAAATATCTCAACACTTTTCTTCTACAAAGCATGGCTTTCGAGATATAGTGACTTTAGACCGCAGGAAAATCTACTAAAATGCTGCGTTTTTTTCATTTCTGCCGTTTTATCTGCTTCATTGCCATAGAACGAACAGTATTTCTTGAAAAAAAAAGACGATTTATTACTTTGGAGGAGGACTAACCCATCGAACCCATCACCCCTTTTAGTAAATTTCTAGAATTACTGTTTGTTCTGTTGCAATAAAGCAGATAAAACGGCTGAAATGAACAAAACGCAGCATTTTAGTAGATTCTCTTGCGGTCTAAAGTCACTATATCTCAAAAACTATGCTTTGTAGAAGAAAAGTGTTGAGGTATTTTTGTAGACAATTTTACGATGTACAAACTTTGCCTGAACCACTTTTCAATAGCTTTCGTTGTTTCAGAGATATACGCAAAAAATGCAAATTTATGACCTTTGACCTCGAATAAAAAACAACGCACAAGCGGGATCGATGGGGACTTTTGACATATCATTTGTAATGACGTATTCAAGGCCGACACAAAAATCCAGCTTGTTGGGAATTAATGCAAACTGAAGTCATAATTTTAGTCTATTTTGACTGGACTAAGAATAGAATATACTTTTTGTGCAAGAACCCGTCTCAACCAGCCAGTTAATACAAATTAACATACTGAATCTTCATTTTCCTTGCATCAGCTGTGCTCTGGAATAGGATTGCCACTCAAAGTTTCAATATCCTCTTTGAGAGACATTTAGGTATGTACGAATTATTCTATCATCATCATCATAATCAACCTATGTAGGTGTGTCCAGCAGTGGACTGATATCAGTCCACTGCTGGACGTAGGTCCCTCCCAAGACGCGCCACTGAGCCCGGTTTTCGGCTCTTCTCGTCCAGTGTTTGCCAGCTAAGTACACTCCGTAGATCGTCGCTCCATCTCGCCGGAGGGCGTCCTACACTACGCTGGTCTAAGCGCGGTCTCCACTCCAGTATCCGTTTGCTCCAACGATTGTCAGTCACTTCTATAGCATTTTTTATTAGTTTTAGCAATGTTAACTGCACTTTGCGTAATGGCTGCTAGTTTTTACAAAACCTGGACGTAGGACGCATTTCTTTATTTAAAACTTTTATATTACTTTACTGTTTTATTTAATGTGTCTGGACTAAACTAAAAATACAATTTTTCAAAATATATTTCGATGTTGTTGTTATTTACTATATTACAGTTCATTACCGAAATGGTTAGGCAGGTAATTAACAGAAAATTAATACAAAAAAGTATTGCAGTTTTGACTAAATTATTAGAAATAATTATAATTTATCTTAATTATTATTTTGTAATCTTTTGGAAATAGAATAGATACTACCTACTATACCTTTGCAAAATCTGCACGCTAAGTCACGTGACTAATTCATAAAAAAAATTAACGTTATGTTTTTTTGTCAATGCTAGGATGTAAAAAGACTACTACTGGCCTAACGAGTACTTGTAACTCTAGGGAGTAAACTTTATGCATTTTTGTTCTGCAAATTACTACTAGATAGCGCTAAACATAATCAATGTTTTGCGCCGAAAGGAATTATTTATTAATCTAACTCTGAGTCAATAATGTACTAAAATTAAGTAGGTAAGTAGTATTTTTGTTCTTATAATTATAATTGAAATGTTTGTTTTTACGGAAATTACACTTATCACGCCTAATTTTATAACGGGTGGCGCAAAAGTAAGGGCACTACAGAAAACACTGTTTATTTTTTTATATGACATTTCCTGTCATTCTATTATTGAAAATTGTGTAGTCAACAAATGTAAAATACACTGAAAATAAACATGGACCGGTTTACTCCTCAAGAACGTGGAATAATCGTGTCAATGTTCTTACGGAATAATTCATCAGTGATAAAAACACAACGTGAATTTCGTCAACGATTTCCCCACCGTCCAGCACCGATTGGTCGCTCAATTCGGATTCAACATTGGATAGACCTAAGTCTGGGAGACCAAGAACAGGCCGTTCAGCTGAAAATATCGATGCTGTGCGCGAATATGTGAAAGAGTGTCCAGAAACATCAACGAGGCAACGTGCCACGCAATTGCGTCACTGGAGAACGCCACAGAACCATGTTACGTGAGTTTTTGATACCCAGTTTGTACGAATTGAGGCTGGAGCACATCTGGTTTCAACAAGACGGCGCTACGGCACACACAGCGCGTGACACTATGGACTTAGTTAGGGACGCTTTTCTAGGCCGAGTTATCTCTCGTTTTGGCGATTTGCCTTGGCCTGCAAGATCACCCGATCTGACCAGTCCAGACTTCTTTCTTTGGGGTTTTTTGAAATCTCGGGTGTATGTGAACAAGCCACAGAATATCGCAACTCTAAAAGAAATCATTCATCAAGAAAAAAGGAACATATCGCAGGAAGTGTTACGGCAAGTTATGCAAAATGTCATAAAAAGGGCTTAAGCTTGCATCAACTCTGGAGGTCACTATTTAAAAGACATAATTTTTAAATCCTAATGGTACAAAATTTAATGAACCAAATATACATTTAAAAAAACCTAAATCTATTTTTCTAATTTAGAAAAAAAGTTATAGCTGAACCAAATAGGGTCATTTCTTTTGCGCCACCCTGTATATGTGATGACAATTGCACTGTCTCTTGTAATTAAAATAAATTTAACGAGTTGCCAGTGTAAAATTAAAAACTTTCCCAATATATTAGTAATAATGAAGAGAATCGTGTTCTATCTTCATCGAGACAGTTCTAGGCTGTCAAAGGCCATTTTGTAGTGCTCTCACTTATACCAAGTATTTTCACGGTCAAAGGGCAGATATCTCTTCAAATAACTTCGATGGCTAATACAAAAATAGTCTTAATTCATAAAGTTTTCTTTATAAATTGAAGTAGGTAGTTACTAAGTTAAATGCTGTTATTAAAATAAAAAGTTATGCTATTTGCTTCGTCACTCAAAAGGATTGTAATTATTAAAATAGTTATTTATTTACAAAAAGTAATTTTAGTCTTTAAAAATGCTCATTATAAATAAATGAAATGTTCAAAAATAAAAACCAGTATGATTTTAAAATTTTAGAAAAAGAAAGTTACTTTCATTTTGTAAATATTAAATAAAATAATGTTTGTGTTGGTATAATTTATTTTAATTACAGTCTAGAAGTAATAAAACTTAAAAGTACAAAATAAATTAAAATAATACGTAAATAACATCTTATTTTGCAGTCAATACTTGCCGTTATGCAACTTAAACTAATATAATAATAATAGGATAGTTAAGAAAAAATATTAATTTCTTTGGATTTCGATATGTTTACAAATCTGTATAGAAAAGTAAATAATGTTACTATTACATTTAGGTTAGCTTATTTTCAACATGGAATGGTTGTAGTCTTTTATTATTTGGATGTCTTTTACATTAAAAAGTCTCTATGAAAATATAAATCTTATTGATAAGTAAAAAACTTAAGTTAGAAGATAAATATAAGCGCTTTTCTAGAGACTTACAACTAGTCTTAAACTTCTAGTAAAGTTGACGTTGAAAATGCATAAGAATGTCACGACAGAACTCTAAAAATTACAATTTCAATAAATTATTTACTTTATTTTATGCTCCTTATAAAATTTAAACCGTTGAACGCTATTATTAACGTCAACGCTTGTGATCTAGGCAATACCTTTGTTTATAATATCTTTGGCTTTATTTATTAAATTTCAGTATAAGGGAGAAGGGACCTTCGTACTAAAACTACCTATCACATTACCCGGAGGTGTGTAGTTGGCTACTACATACATCTGACCATCCTTAGTCCTCGACATACCCACACCGACTTCCTTGCTATCATGCCATATGACTTGAGTGAAGTGTCCCGAGTCCAAATTAGTAGGCTCCTTGCCAAACTTGTGAAACTTTATCTCATCGTACCATTTGTCAACTGGTTCTTTACCTGAGACAGTGAAGGTAGGATCAGAAGACCAGGCAAAGAATATGTTCTCTCCATATTCATTCTGGTCTCTGTGTTCCATTTTACCCTTCTTTGCAATGATCTTCGCCCAGTCTTCTGCGTATTTACACAACTTCTTGTTTAGTTCAAGAGGTGGAACACCATGTTTTTTTCTGTACTCGTTGTGGGCTCTGAGGCATTCTTCTTCAAATTTGTCTCCAGAAACTGAAGTGGATTTCAACTTACTGACTATATCAGATGCAATTTCTCCAAAACGCGCTGGTGGCTTTTGGTTTGGAGACTTAGGAGGTGGTTTTTGATGTGGAGATTTTACAGAGGCTGGCTTATAGCTGGGGGATTTCGGAGGGGGCAGATTGTTATTGGAGCTTCGTGATGAGCTGTAGCTACCAGCTGCAAATTGCATAGCTCCGGGTGGAGTGACATTTTCAGTAAACTTTCCAGTGTAGTTTCCTGGAGGATGGTAGTTTGCAACCACATACAACTTTCCAGATTTACTCTTAGCACTCCCAACGCCTAATTCTTTTGTAGCTCTCCAAACCAGTTGTGTGAAGTGACCACATTTCAGTTGTTCTGGTTCCCTTCCAAATGAGAAATCGTTAATTTCACTATACCATTTGTCTACACAATCCCTGGCTTTGATCTTAGTGTTGGGGTCGGCCGTCCAACCGCAGTAGACACTTTCTCCATAGTTTTGGTTTGAGCTGTAAGACATTTCGTCTCTTTTTGCAAGTTCTTCAGCCCATTTTTGTGCGATTTTAGAGATGTCCTTGTTTAGAATTAGGGGCGAAACACCATGCTCACGTCGAAACTCGTTGTGAACTTCAAGTGCTTCATTTTCAAACTCTGATGACTTGGAACCGAAGAGTTTACTCTGAAAATAAAAGAGTCAGTTAAGATCACTGCAACAGAGGATCTATGATCCCTATAAAAGGAGGATAACTTTTTCATTTATAAAATTAGTATTAAACCAAAACTGGAAAAAGTTTTTTATTCTCTTTTAAGGTCATTTTAGTTTTTCATTGTTTCGACTATTTTCTGGCTTTGCGATATCGCTGTTAATTTCCGCTTGCAGTGATTCACGATCACGGTCATGGCAACTCGCTTTGCAGTTATCTCTATTTACTTAGCCTTGTAGGTTTGTTAAAAATCGATAATTTCACGCAAAAAATCAAGGTCCAGCTTTTTTTGACCTTGAGTTTGTCAGTCAAATTATCACGTTAATGTTTTTACGTTTTGGTTGTGTTGACTTTACATTTCTGTATTTAAATACTTTAAACTTGATGTGTATGTATTTCAGGGTAATCAGCTGTATAGCTGATACAAGATAATATCACTAATGTAAAGATAAGATGATAAAAACAAAATTTGCCTCGACAATCTCTATACCCAGCCGATAATGGTACCAGCGACAAATTCAAAACTACTAGAGACCAGAGCAACCTAAACTTACTTAACTAAGTTGAATCAAACAGATAAGCAAATAACCCTGATAGAGAACCACCAATGAGACTTTGCACACTATCCGACACCGATATATATAGCAAAATTATCCTTGTGATTAAAGGAATTAATAATATTTGACTTTAACTTTAAAACCAAACTAATCGGCACTGATATAATGTGAAATATAAAAAATAAATACTAATCGGCATAGACCATGCACACATAAATAACTAAACAAATAAATAAATAATGCTGGACAATCCACACAACCTCATCTAGCCCCAAGCTAAGCAGAGCTTGATAACTATTTACTTTAGTCTTAGACTAAGCAAAGCTTCTAGTATGGGGACTAGATTGATAATAGTATACAGAGCTACCAACTAAGCTGACGTCTGTCTGTATATGATGAAGTCCTGTCGGTATCGTGTCGGTCACAGTGTAAAAACATTCAATCAAGGACGAAATGTTGACGTGCCTCAAAGTAAATAGGGGCTATATCTTTCAAAGGGATATCTTGGATTATCGGTAAGTAATCCTCTAATCTAGATACGATATAAATGAAACTGTTTCTAGGAAATGTCAAAACTGTTATCTATAGCCACAGAAATTTGTTAGATATAATGATATTTTGAGTGGTTGGTTTTGAGCGTTGGCGTGAAGACTTGGATACTTATGACGGAGCCTGGTGGGATGCGGCGACTGATAGGAAACAATGGAAGAAAAGGGGGAAGACCTCCGACCAGCAGTGGGAAAGCACTAGTTAAAAAAGCGTGTTAGGTAACCAATCTTTTAACATAAAAAAAAAACCTTTTTCATCAGGACAGACATCACAGACGGTTGCAAAAATTGGTACCTGGACGGACTCTTTTACAAAGAACTAATAAGTTGTAAATCTCAAGTTTAAGTGAGTTTAACGTTATAAAAAACCTGAGCCACATTTTATAACACCACTAAGCCCAGGGTTAATAGTTTCATAATCTTTAATTTAAGGACAAGTGCAGCGACTATAAAAATTAAGGCCAATTTGTTCCAGACCTAGTTCCGACAGTCAGACATCATACTATTTTCGGAATAGCTCAGCTGATTGAGTTATAACCGACCGTGAACGGGTATAGACAGGGCTCGATAAAAAGCGGTATACGCTGTTAATCTCCTTTTGACAGGTAATTTGTTAAAATACCAAAATAACGTAGAGTTTTTGCTATGCTCTTAATTTGAGTTCAATGAACACGTGGTAAAATATTATATATCAAGGTTAAGCTATGATGTGTATTATTACTAAGTTAAATTGACACCTCACTGGAACTTCAGTATTTAATTAAGTTTAATTGTAATTCTTTGTAAGAAGGATCATATAAAAAAAATGTAAGAACCAGGCCGTAAGTTTCGTGCCCGTTCTTTTAGGTTCTGGTCGCGTGGAACTGGCACCTATAATCACCTAGTATGTAAGACGATTCTAAATGATCCTTGTGATTTTATTGAACAAAGAATTTATTACTTATAGATATAGATTTGGTAGATTATTTTCTAACCACTGGAGAGTAAAATTTGGTTGTGGTATATAAATTCACCTTCGATCCAGTGGTTTTCAAATGTTATAACAATTAAAAAAAAAGAAGAAGCAAGCGAGCGACACGCTTTCAGATTGACCGATTTAAGGATAAAAGAAAATTTACCATGATTTCTAAGGTCAATCTTCAAACTGCAGTTTGAAACAGGCTCCGGGCCGTCAATCCAGTCGTTCTTATTTATCCTGACTGCTCAAATGTGAATGCTAGCCCGTTATCACGATAACAGAGCCCCTACTACTGACGAATGTCGATTTGATATCGAAATGAGTAATTTTAAAGGAAATGTGATGTGATAGAATTCGTATCATAGATTAGTGCTAATGACGAATTTTTATGATTATTGTAACAAATAGCCTGTTAGATTGTCTAGTTTATTAGAGCTAAACCTACCGTGAGTTAAATTACTTGTTTGAAATAAAAAGGGAGATACTCGAAAAAAGTTTAAATTGCAATCTGATTCGAATTCTCAATTTATTTTTATTTTTACTGAAAATAAGAACACTATAGCAGTTTATATTTTACTGTTTAGTACAAAAACATAAATAATCAATTATCTGCCTCGTAACGGAACACGCTTTCATTTATTTAAATTGAAAGTAAAAGCAATAATACGCCGTGAACTATGAACTCCCTTGAACGTGCGGTTCTCATGTTTCTCGGAAGCTAGTACATTTATGTAAGAACTAGTAGTATGCCCCGGCTTCGTACGGGTAGCCTATATAAAAAATATCATTGTAATATAGCCTATGTTCAGAGCAGATAATGTAGCTTCACAACAGTGAAAGAATTTTTGAAATCGGTCCAGTAGTTTCGGAGCCTATTCGATGCAAACAAACAAACAATCAAATCTTTCCTCTTTATAATATTATATTATATAGTTTAGAAAAAAGAAGTCTTTAACAACATAAACATTTCAAGGCCAAATCTAAAGTATAAACAGAACATCTGATATATTTTTAACAGCTCAAAGAAGTCCTTCTTTGAGCAGATGCATGTTTGATGGCTGCATGGGGCATGCATATTTTAAGGCAGACTTGCGAAAATATTGCAACTGGTATTGTTATTCTTGCACATTTAAGTTCATAATAATATGAAATAAAGTTTTAAGCCCTTTGGAAGCTGCATTAATATGTAATAAAAATATAACTTTGACTAACTACAAAAAAAGCGGTACCTACTTAATGAATATAATAAAATACCGTCATATCTTAACGACAATATAATAAATAAAATAATTTACCCTGTGTCGAAAATAATGGCTGATCGTGTTGGTACACATTTTATTAAACTTATAACACCACTGAATATTTCTCACTGAATCAACACTTGTATCAGAAAAACGTATTAGCACTTTCACCGACGAGGAGTTACTGAGGAGTAGGCTGATGATGGGCGGTTCCTATTAGAAAGTATTTTGATCTGGTTGTAATTCTGCGAAACTTATTACCAGAGGTATTACGTTTGCAAAAAGAAATTACGATCGCCTGGGGCTGTTCTCATTATTGTTATGCGAAAGTTTGGTATTGACTCATCTCGGAATATACTTTTATAATCGTTTATGTACGTAAATATAAAATAATATTACATTTGCAAAAAGAAATTACGATCACCTGAGGCTATTCATCTTATTATTGTTATGCGAAAGTGTGGTATTGACTCATCTCGGAATATACTTTTATAATCGTATACGTAAATAAAAACTATTACCTACTATGTTCGATATCATTTTGATTAATAGCTACTTAAGAATATGTTGTTTTTGTAAGATAATTAATTGATTTGTACAAGTCGACTGACGACTTTGTTGATTCACACTTTGATACATAATTCGTGATGTTTTTTACTTTAAAATAATGTTTTATTTAAATGGACATGTATGATAGATACTCCCATGACATTTTGTCGTTTAGGAAATTCATTATTACTTTTTACACTACGCGCAGCAAAAGGAGAAGAAGATAAAATACACTTTTTATGTTAAATTTCATTGAAAATCTTTTCAAAAAAATACTTGTTAGTACCTACATTTTGTTTTTAGTTAATATTGTGCAATTTTTTGTTCAACCGATTTTGATTTATTTTTGTTCAACACAAAGTTGAAAACTCACGCTCAGTTCCATTAAAAGTGTATGATGTCTATTGTCCGAACTTCACAAAACAAACGTTAATTTGCGGATTTACAACATTTCCGCAAATATAATGGCTTGCGAACAATGAGAGTAAAAAATGTAGGACAAGTGAATGCTTGACGCTTTTTGCTTGAATCCCGTGAAAGCGAAAGTGATTATATTCTAACACTTTTTATAATTCAAAATAATATTATGACGCAGAATATAAAAAAGTTGAAGAAAGTTATACAGAAAGAAAGAAAGTATTATTTGATTCAATAAAAAACGTTAGTACAGTTTGTGGTTTTGTTGTGTATTTATCATTTCAAATGTTCTATCATAACCTAATCTAACAATGCCAGCATAAGATACAGCTAAATAAAAGACAAAACGAATAAAAAAATTTCACGGACAATTCACACATCACCCTCTAGTCCCAAACTAAGCAAAACTTGTACTAAACCGCTGATTTAATACATATGGTACCTGGGGGTATTAAGGCCTACCTAAGGGAGATTTGCAATAAAATTAAAAATATCATATATAATCGAAATGTTTTTGTAGTAATTAGGCTAATAAGTTAAATAGAACAAAGTCAAAATATAAAATTGCAACTTCAACCACACACAACAACAAAATTAAACATTTAGAAACACCATGTTAAAAGGCCTTAATTTACTTGGGTACGGTAATAAGGCCTATGACTTAAACATACGATAAAATCAACATAAACACAAAAATTGATAATTTACAGCCATAATTACATAAATGCAGTTATTGCACATACAATAATTAAAGAAAACTATATTTATTTCCGTCTAACAGCCATCAGGGCACTCAAAGGCATCAGCATGTTCTTGCGATGACCCAACGCACATATGTATGCACATACACTGATAGGCCTTTATAATCGCTGGCCACCTGATTAAAAAAAAACAAATTTAAACAACATTTAGAACTACAATACTGAATTCAAACATTAAGGACGATAATAATATGAATTGTTTATTAAGTAGCATGCAAGTTTTCCTAATTAAATGTATTTTTACTAATAATAATTATGATTGTATTTAACGCAAATTTATTATTCTTGCAAAATGGCCGCTTCATCCCAATGTTTAGTCTCCTGTGGATAAATGTAGCAAATGTTCGCACGCCTGCGAGTTTGTTGCGACTTATCGGAACACTATTGATGTATGTACGTGACGTTTTAGTGCGTATGACAGTTTTAAATACGATTTTTTTTACTTAGGCCTTATTACCCGACCGGCCTTATTACCCGCAGGCACCTTACATACATTTGTCTTTAAATACATAGTAACACCCAGACACAGAACAAATATTTATGTTCATCACACAAACAGTTGCTCTGGGTGGGAATCGAACCCACGAACTACAGCATGGAAGGCAGAGCTACTACCAACTGAGCTGTGACGCCTGTTAATATAAAAAAAAGACGTGTGGCACTCGGGGACTGCCGCGATAAAGCTAATGCTGAGCATCTTTTGCTGGATTACGCATGCGAAGTGTTAGGTTATTTCGTTACGGAATTTCTGAATTCGGTCTCCACGCTCAAGGCTCGCGATAGAAGCTATGCAATAGCTTAAAACTATTAAAAATAGCGCAGAATAATAAATAGCGAATTCAAAAAAACCATTACTAGTACCAAAGTACAAGTTACGGAACCCAAATAACGGTAAAAACGTGCCGCTAACAAAATAGATAGAGCACGTTAAATGACTAATATTCAGAACTACTCGATAATTAGATAACTAGTGTAATGATCGGTCTTTGTGGCTTTTGGTCACTAACCTGACAATTGTATTCACTATTTATGAAAGAAAATACAGTTTTAAGGAGCTACTTTTTTCGTGAAGTCTTTATTGGTCTTAGACATGAGACTATTGATGTGTTTCATTGTCATTGTCACCTAACCTAAGTTAATATAATTTTGAATTAATACAACGACCACCACTAAAACATTAGGTAAGTACTTAAATAAAGTATAGGTATAATCTATGTTGTCAAAGCTACACAAATTAAATTACAAAATATTTATAAAAAAGTTCGTTTGTCAGCAAACTGTGTAGGTACATTGACAGGCGTCACAGCTTAGTTGGTAGTAGCTTTGGGACTAGAATGTGATGAGTGAAATGTTCATGAATATTTATTTAAAACCTATAGTCAGTTTAGTCACTTTAAGGTACATTTATTCCTGCTGTTAGAAATGCCCATTAAAAAATTGGTCTTCAGAAAGTTCATTACAGAACCCTAAAATACACTAACCATCATCGCCTTAATTATAATTACTGTGGGAACATTACGGTCAATGGCTCGAGCAGGTTCTTCATATTTTATAAGGAAAAGAATTTGTGCTATGTATGACTAAGCCTTTTAGGAATAACCGAAATAAATTGTTTTATTAATTTTCGTTGATCGAAACCGTAAGGTTACAATGTCTATTTTGTTTTTTCGGCAGTTAAGTAACATGACACAGACTTAATTACTCCGCCAATATGGTTTTACTTTTATTTTTTGTTGTTAAATAACATAAGACAGACTTACTCCCTAAATAACCTTAAAAAACAGAAGGAAAACTGAATACCTACTATTTCATAAGTAGAGATTTTGTCTGATAGGTACCTAAATCAGTAGTACATACATCACTTTATCAAAAAAAAGTCCAAGTAGAATCGAAACTGTTTTGACGAAAAACTTTAGAGTTTTAGTTAACTAAACGTTACGTATAACAAAAATGTAATAATTTAAAATCATTTTTTTTTGTTTTGAAGCATGCATCTATGAAAAAAACGTACCTAACGTACTACGTAGGTTGGTACGACCTTTTTTTTATGACCATGCATTTAAAATATCAAGTCAACATCAGTCAGAATCGAGTGAGTATTTTCACTCGATAATGTTCAACTCGACATAAATTCATAGTAATATTTTTTTATCAGAACACGTCGATAAGGGCTTAGATACGCTGATTACTTGTCGTCAGAATGGCGTAAGTACATACAGGTCAAACTGAACAATGGCTGCTAATGTTTGTATGTCGTGGGAAATAAATCACAGGCGAGATTCTTCGAAACTTTTCTAATGTGTTTTGTAAATACTGAAAATATACTGTGCGTGCTAGGAAATTACTGGGTTCTATGAATTTTAATTTGTTTAGCTTTATTAGCGACTACATAGATGGAGATAGGTGGTCAGGCAAGCGTTGTATTGGTCGTAGGTACATTATTATTCTTCAACTTTTTGTTGAATTGATTAAAAAACTATTAACTGGCTAATACTCTTTGAGGTTAGTTTTTTTTATTTTTTTTTATTCTAGCCTTCATTGTCCCACTGCTGGGCAAAGGCCTCCCCCAAACATTTCCCCTTCTCTATCCTTGGCAGTGTCCCACCAATTCAATTCAAATACGTCAAGGTCATCCCTCCAACGCTTCCTCGGCCGACCCCGACGCAGGTTAGTTTTTAAAAACACGAAATAAATGTGAGATTATTTTTATGTTGAAAAATAATCTTGACTCCTCGCTCGAGTTATGATTCTAGACCCCTCACTACATACAGTAGTTTTTTTACTCTAACCCCTTGAGAATGCAACAAGTAATCATTTCTGAGCTTTGCTCTGAAATATTTAACAGGCGCACTACGCAGAAAAATACTTGGTACATATTTTAAAGCATTCTAATCAAAATAACTGCTTACACTTTGGCTTGACCAAATGGTGGGAAACACCCCTTAAGATCGTGTAGAATAGTTAAATCCAGTAATATTACAATACCTACTCAAAACCCCAAAAATGAGGCATTAGGTATATTGCGATTGTAGAGGAAACATTTTAAGGAAAATAGTATATTAGCCATCGTGTAATTTCATTGTAACTTTAATTGCTTTATTGTAACTCGATATTTACTTCAAATTAATTAAGTATATCAATTATCAATTAAATTTTTTAACTATTCATTTATTCTATATAGATTGTAAAGTAAATAAAATATCTAAGTACTTACAAAAAAGCAGCAGCGAGGGAACAGGCAGGATCTAGGCTTCATTTTTTCAAAATTAAACTTATCTATTTCGAATCACAGAGGGCACCACTGCTCCGTCTACACTCAGTCACAGTAACTGTAGGTAACAGTAAAACACGTTAGAAAATATTGTATGGCACTGAAGAAAAGATGAAAGCGGATATTATGGAGTATTATAATACCTATTAAATATGAATTATTTAAGTGTTTAATCCGAGACTGTTTACCCGCACTAACATTAGTAGAATGAGTAGGCGTGACTCAGTCCAAAGGAAGCTAGCGGGTTCATGGTCTGGTTTTCCTGCTCTGTTATCACGCTGACTCGATTGAACTTTGTTATTAAGAGGAATGCGACATATGAATTACATATATAGTTTAAATATCTTTTATTGCCAAGATAATTTCTTTTTTGAGCATATAAAGATTTTTGTGGTTTTATCCTGTGGACCTATCATTTGTCACTAAGCGTAGCCTACGCTTAGAGCGTTTTCACATTATCCGATCCGATATCAGTGTCGGACGCCGATCCGATATGGGGTAAGTAAAATGTATGAAATATGTAAGTACCTGTCTTTCATATTGCCCGGCCCGATATCGGATATCGGAGTTACATATTTCATAGATACATTTTACATACCCCGATATCGGATCGGATAATGTGAAAACGCTCTTAGTGTCATATGAAAGGTAACGGGTATTTTTGTATAAAATATGAAAACAGTTGAGCTAAGTTACTAACGCTACGTACGTAGGTAACTTAGTTCAACTGTTTTTATATTTTATGCATAATGATTATTGGTTGTAGGTTGTAGGTATCTTGTTTGTCAAAAACGTCATTACATCATTACCATATTTTTATTTTATTTTATTCATTGATATTTTTACTCAAAACGCCTGTTAATTGCATTTAAGTAAAAATTATGTTGATCGTTTTTTCTTACTCTTTAGACCAGTGTTTAAGGTACAGTCTCTAAAAACGATATGTGATGATGATGATGATACGGCATGGCAAGGGATTTTAATTTTGACTAATGAACATTCAACCGTACTGTTACAGAAATACGACATAAATTGCTATGCTTTAAAATGATGCCGTGGCATTAAGGTACAGTTTCTAAAAACGATCTGTGATGATGATGTTGCTGTTATTTTATTATTTGCAAAAAGTCGTGTGGTACTCGGGGACTGCCGCGGTAAAGCTATTGCATAGCATTTTTTGCTGGATTACACATGCACAAACGCTGATACAACCAATGCCACCTAGAGGCGAGTTGCTGAACTAAAGAGACAAGCGTGATATT
Organism: Ecliptopera silaceata; assembly: GCA_932527185.1. Lineage (NCBI taxonomy): Eukaryota > Metazoa > Arthropoda > Insecta > Lepidoptera > Geometridae > Ecliptopera > Ecliptopera silaceata. The sequence goes on along the minus strand of OW052193.1, from coordinate 2,751,674 downwards.
TCAAAAAGTCATTAAAAGTTCTGCTATTCATCGGTAGATGGAAAAACTAAAAAGTGTGTTAGGTTATTTTCGTTACGGAACCTCTGGATTCGGTCTCCACGCTCAAGGCCCGCGATAAAAGCTTTGCAATAACTTAAAAATAATCGCGACGATAAAATTAGTTAAAATTAGTGTACCGAAAATTAGTCAGAAACGCTTTTGTCCTTCTGTCTGTTGGTTATCATAGTAAGTTATCTACAGTTTTTATTTTTCAAACAATACAATTATTTTCCTTCATTTAATTCAGTTTCGATTGCTTAGAAAATCCCTCCTCCCCCCCCCCATTTTCTTAGCAAAAAGCGGAAAAAGGGGATTTTTTCTCATAAGTTATTTATGAACATATCTAATTATTATCTAAGAGGCACACTAATGACTTCAATCTTAACAATATTTTCGGGAAGTCTGACCTCACATAACCATAAGTCTAGTTGTTAAAAGAGCAACATTATGTTGTATCTGGAATAGTTAAAACTGTTTCTTATTTAAGAACAATGTGTATACATATAATGATGAATTTTGTTTGAAAAAGGGTTAGGATTGAGATAAGGAGAGAGAATTTACGATAATTACAGAGCTCTGTTTACAGAATTAAATTGTAAACATGAAATACGGTGACATCACCGTATAAGGAAATAATAGGTAGGTATACATATAGATAAGTATTATACCTACATATTATACCTAAATTATATATACAGTAGAACCTCGATAAGTTAAAGTCCAAGGGAAACACAAAATATTTTAAGTTATAGAGTTTTGAAGTTAAGTTAGAGTTTGAAGTTATCAAGGGTAGAGGTTTTGGACTCGGATGGGAAGGGAACACATTATTTTTTAATGTTACAGAGGTTTTTAAGGTCGAGGTTTGAGTTATCGAGGTTCTACTGTATTCCGTTCAAAGTTGACTGGTAGAGATCGCTGTTTAGCAATAAGGTCGTCCATTGTATTTCATAGAGTTAAGTTGTTAAATTCATACATGTTTCAATTAAGTTGTGGTGTGCAAAAAAGTATATTAAAGTTTATTAGTTCACTGGTATATTGATTATTAAATCTTATTACCTGTATAAGTACAGGATTTTTATTTTACTTTTGCAAAATTTTCAATCCTCGTACATGGTATTTGCTGTGCCTAGCGTGTTCGTCGCGGGTTCGGTACCCACCTACCAAGAACCAACATTAATGTTAAATTAAATACTGACGTTGATCTGTATTTGGTGACACTGTATAGATATATTTACAAAAAATAAATTAAATTAGTATTTTACTTCTATAGTACAGCTAGTTTTAATATGCTGCAAACCTAAAATAAAAAACAAGCCTCGTTCACGGGAATCAAATCAGCACTCTCGCTTTAAATGACCAACGAAAATTTATTTATAATATCAATGTTAGGATAATAACAACATTTCAATGTCACCACCACATGATGTTTGTTTTTGGTGGGAATCGAACTCACGACCTATAGGTATAAGCTGCCTTCTACTACGAAATAATTTTTGACGTTATCGTAATAATGTAGAAGTTTTTGATCGATTGTTGTTATTGATAAGGTATAATTATTTTAATCCCAATCTAATCCTAAGTACTTACATATCTTATTATATGAAGGTGGAAAATATCGGAACATAAATCTTTAAGACCAAAATATAATATTTTGCGCTATATAAATTAATAATAAAAGAAAGTTGCTCCTTTTATTAAAAAGTAAGGATGCAAGATTAACATGTTTTTGAAAATCATCATCATCAACCAATATTAGTCCACTGCTGGACGTAGGTCTCTCCCAAGACGTGCCGTCTGCCGTCTCTGCATATAGTCGCTCCATCTCGCCGGAGGGCGTCCTACACTACATTTAAACGCGGTCGCCACTGCAGTATCTTTTAGCACCAACGATTGTCGGTTCTTCGGCTTGCCATGAAAATGTTTCTACAAAAATAGCTACGAATGTGAATGTAGTTGTGCAAGTCAACAAGCCAAAAAAGCGGTGGTTTTCCCCCGGAGCTTTGATATGGGGCTCTTCAAAAGACGGTTTTATATTCACCTGAAAGGCCGGCAGCGCACCGACAACGCCTCTGGTGTTGCAGGTGTCCATGGGCGGCGGTGACCACTTCCCATCAGGTGGCCCGCAAGCTCGTCAGCCAGATATGACATAAATAAAAAAAAAAAAAAAAAATTAAGACGTCGGATTGTCTGAAAGATGATGTACCTAATAAGAATATGAAAAAAGTAGATAAGAGAGATGTCGATGGTCCGAGTACGAGGAAGAAAGAACATGTGCCGACCACACTTAGCCTGGGAATGATGATTATCGGCAAATAAAGAAGAATTGTGTATTCATTCTTAGATCGGTTTAACCCAATATCCGGATTTGGTTATATATTATTATATTGTTTATAATTAAGTATTTTATAGAACTTCTGGTAATGAAAAAGATTAAATGATAATATAATCAATCGACTGTATCACAATTATGTTTGTTCTAATACTATAGTGATATATTTTTATCGCAAATAGATAACAACGTCTATAAAAACGAGAAATATCAGTCTTTGATAGCTTTCAACATGAAGTACTTCATAGTAGCTTGCGCTGTGCTCGCAGCAGTCGCTGCACTGCCGGTGGGTGAGCCCCAGCCTGACCTCTCAGACGACAGCTTGCTCCTCGCCAATAATGCGAGCCGTGCTAACGCAGGTCTCGTCGGCTTTGGCGCTGGCACTCGAGGAGGACAAGGTGGTGCAGTATGGAACGTGCATGATGGTTGGGCACTTCGCGACGCGATAAACAATGTGGCGGCCCGGATAGTCCGAGTCCAAGGCCGCATCGACCTCACTCCATTGTTCACAGCATCTCCCGGAGTAGTCTTACAGTGTGGTCCCAATAAGTCTATCATTGGACAAGGCTCAAACGCTGAAATTAGTGGTGGGAGCTTACAGCTCGTCAATCAGGTGCAAGTTATCATTCAAAATATAAAGTTCACAAACTGCATCTCGTACGCACCCGGCGAGCAACCCAACGGCAACGGCTTCATTTCTAACCAGCAGTCTGGCGCTTGGTCGCAAATTGACTGCGTCGATATGAATGAGAGTGAGTTCGTGTGGATCGATCACAACGAATTTTCCGACGACCCATGGAACTCAGCCAGTACTTCCGAGAACAGCCGCCGCCACAATGGCTTGCTCACCGTGAAACGTCGTACTAGTTATGTCTCCGTTTCCAACAACATATTTAGAAATCACAATATGAATTTCTTAATCGGGCACGACGACAGCTGGACTCAGGACATTGGCAGGCTCAAGGTGACTGTGTACCAGAACTGGTTCCAAGGAACCACCCAGCGTAACCCCATGGTTCGGTACGGAGAGGTGCACGTTCTCAACAACTTGTACACGGCAATAGGGAGCTATGGTATTGGAGTCCATACTGGCGCACAAATCTACGCCGAGAGGAACTCATTCCATGACACTAGCCGATCGTGGGCTAACCCCGTCTGGAATCAACCGGCTGCTAACAGCCGTTGTTTCAACTTTAATAATTTACTAACAAACAGTGCTTTCGACTCGGGTATATCCGGCTCTCTCAACTGGGTGCCCACCAACTACTACAGTTACACCCCCATGGCGAACTCAAACGTGAACACGTATGTCAGGAGCAACGCTGGTACTGGTAAAATATAAATAAACATTTCATCTTCTTTAAAGTATAATTTGAACGTGTCTTTTAATATTGAACCTAAGTATGTCTCGTTTTCCGTAGGTCATATATTGATTAATAATGGCTATTTGTGTGATTAAGTTGTATCTGAACGAACGTTAAGGCTCTAAAGTTTTTTAATAAATTAAACAAAAAGCAATTTCTTTATTTTATTTTGTTATATACTAATGACAAGAGTTTTCACTTCTTAAAGTTTCAATGGTTTTGTAGTTCAAATAAAAGTTTACTAATATTGATGCAATTTGCAATAGTTATTTTAGCCATAATCGGTTTATCATAATTAATAAATATTTAGGGACGTGTCTGAGGTATCTATCACACATCTAACTTTAGCCCCTAACTAAATTTTTTTTAAATTAAAAAAATAATTTATTATAATATTTAATAATCATTAATTTTTTCATTCAATTTACTTTTTTTTGTAAAAACATTCATAAACATAATATATTTAAAGTTTATATTGATTTTTCTATTTCATAATAAAACCACTTTTTTTTAGTGTCTTTAAACTGCTAACCCTTTCTTCATTCTTTATTGTACACACACAAACTTATACAGAACAATAACTTAATAAATTAAATGTACAGAGGCGAGCTTAACCCTAAAAAGAGTTCCCTTCCAGCAAACCTTTGGCGAAAGTGAGATGTACATAGGAAACCAAATGTGCAGTCAGCGTTTATTTGTAAAGAAAGATATATTTTATTGGAATTGTAGTAATTAACAACATTTTAGTTTTAACAAACAGACGGGGCTAGCGTAGGTACTAAAGTAACTAATGTTGATGTCACCGCGCATTGTATCTCAAATACTTTACTGTCGAAGCGACGCGTGACCCGAGGGCTGGTGAGTATCTGGCCCAGCGTATCAGCATTGCTATTCAGCGCGGCAATACAGCCCGTGTCTTGGGTACGCTTCCGATTGGTACTGATTTGGATCAGTTGAACTATCTATCGTTTGCAATGGTCTGTAGATAGCTCAACTGTTTCTTATGTATTTTATATGCCAATGTACATTTTGTAAATACTGTATAGTCGTAAGTTTGTTTGTGAATAAAAATTAAGTGAGACCAATAATGCCATTTTACATTTTGAAACGAAAAAAATGGTTGTCTTTAAAGTCGGTTTACTGACGATAGTTGAACGTGACAACGTCACTTCATGGAACGCCTCAGAACGCCTCAGAACGCCTCATCAGTCATGTTTTTTCGTGCGTGCAGCCGGCTCTATCGAATTATAAGACGTTGTCACGTCAAAAATGGTTGTCTGTAAAGTCGGTTTACTGACGATAGTTGTACGTGACAACAAATGCAAAGGCCGATTGTGCTTCTTTGTCGCTCGTTCCGCGCTCTCGCTTGCACTTCATGGAACGCCTCAGAACGCCTCAGAACGCCTCATGAGTCATGTTTTTTCCTGCGTGCAGCCGGCTCTATCGAATTATAAGACGTTGTCACGTCAAAAAGAAAATATAATACATGTTCCAGACCCGTGGGATAAAAAAATGCTCAGCATTGCATACCTATAATATCTAGTCTGCGTTGGGAGACAGGTGCTGTCGGCTTTACTTGAAGCTACGAAGTGAACTGAGACAGAGAGGAGGTACTTTAAATGGACTAGTGGAGCTTTATGGAACTACAAATACCTATCCAGGTAGGAAGCAGGTTCAATTACAGTCAAATCTTTATAACTCAGAGTAATGGGGGCATCACAAAGCATGATTTTAATGGAAGGACTTCGTGAGTCAATCCATCATTATAGGATTATTATGGAATAGAGATTATATTATATTAGATAAGCCAACGCCTTATTTTGTAGATAAACTGTACTTAAATAAACCTTGAAAACAATAATTTGGCTTAAAATACTATATTTTTACACTATGTCATAATCTTATAATTATCCGTTGATATATAAGATTAAAATTTAAAATCAGGAGTGACGTGTATAATTATTTTTTACGAATACTTAGATAATGAAACACTACAACAAACATCAATGATTGCCAATACACAAACTAAAAAATTATTTATACTACACCTGCTCGGAAAGTACCTTGATACTTTATCAAATTTACGGTAGAAAGTACGTCATTGCATATCGAACAAATATGCGGCGAGAAAACGCATCTGAGCGGGAGATAAAGTGTATGAAAATCCATTTCTTACGTGGTTTTTCTTTTTTAATTTTGGGTATGACTATGCGCTGGTAACCTAAATATCAAAAGCCAAAAAGTTTTTACAGTGAGTTTTTATCTCCAAGTTCGCAAAATGACACTGGCCACTAGCTGTGTGTTGGATGGTGTCAAACAATTTGAAAAAAGAACATGTGAAAATTTTAGTTTTTTATTTTCCTCGTAGGTGTAGTATAAAGCACTATGTATCACTCAAGAGAAAGTGCGATTCCCGATCTCGGGTGTTTTAAAGCCCTCGCCTGCGGCTCGGGCTTCAAACGACACCCTCGACGGTAATCGGTCACTTTCTCCTCTCGGTGAACAATGTACTATTTTGAACCTACAAGCCAGCAGAAGACCTAATATTGACAGAGTGAGACGTACCTACCAGCGTCTACTGCTCTAGCAGTGGGCAATATGCTGAGCTAAGACCCATTTGCTGCTGTAGCAAACATCTTAAACTTTTATTTTTTTATTGAAGTGAAAACTTCTTTAGCGGCGCTGGGTGGGTAAAAACTTTCAAACTCGCGTCAGGGTCACGTGACGTTGATCGAAAGCGTAAGATCGAGGGAAAGGGAGAGGAACTAGTATCTCCCACTCTTTCTACCGTGCCTGAGTGTGCTGACTCTGTTTAGGCGGCACAGGGCGCTTGCGCGAATGTGTCTGTGTCATTGTGATTGTCATTGTCATTATGACGTCTGTGGTTATATTTTTATGTGAAAACTTAGAAGTGAAAACACAACGTTAATATTGAAGTTTTCACTTCTGCCGGCACTCCCGGAGTGCTACCTTTTTTTTTTATATTAATAAGTTCCCAATTATTTTATCTTTGTTTATTTATATTTGGAATCTGTTTTTCTTATTTTTATATATTTCTATTTGTATTTTACTTGTTTTACTATTGTTGTTTTAATGTTTTAATATAGTGTACTTTGTTTGTTATTTGTGCAAATAAATGTCTGTCTAAGTCTAAGTATTTTCACGTTTTAGGGAGAGCACTGACCGGAAAAAGTAGTACTAAACTAGTACATTTATTGATAAGAAAAATAAAGTTATGTCGAACTTGTCTTTCTTATCGCTAGGATGGATATAAGGTGTATTATGACCACTGAACGTGATGCCATGACTTTTATTGTAAAGCCTTAAAGCCTTACTAGTAAAGAATATAAAACGTAGGGTACGTTTAAAACGACTGTTGTAAAATAAAAAAAAAAATGACGTTATTAGTAGGTAATGACATACAAATACGAATAAGCCGATAACAAAAACAACCTTATCTGAAATTCTACTTGGTTCAAGTCAAAATATTGCAAAAACAGACGTCTCTAATCCCCAGCCTTTTTCAATTCCCATTGAGGCGGATTTATTTGAAACAGAAAAAATATGCTTACAAATTTCTATATTTTATATATGATTGTTGGGGACATTTCTGACTTTGTAATTTCATAGAATTCATGAATTTAGCACGAGAGTTGCCGCCTAAAAAGTGGTACTTGTTCATAAAACCATAAAACAAACAAACTTAAAAAAATACATATAATTCGATTGTATCTTTATTTTAATGTATTTAACGCAATTTTTCCGTCAATTAAGAACCAGTTTTGATGACTTTTAATCATGATTTTTGATAATAATCTATCATATTGCTAGATGTTCTGTTAGCTCTATGTAGCAAGATCTTACCTTTGTTGTTGTAAGCTGTGGATAATGTTGTTGGTTATACAAAGTCAAAGTCAAAAATTACTTTATTCAGTAAAATCACAAGGATCATTTAGAATCGTCTTACATACTAGGTGATTCTAGGTGCCAGTTCCACGTGACCAGAGCCTAGAAGAACGGGCAAGAAACTTACGGCCTGGTTCCTACCGTTTTTTTATATGATCCTTCTTACAAAGAATTACAATTAAACTAAATTAAGTACTGAAGTTTCAGTGCGGTGTCAATTTAACTTAGTAATGATACACTAATGAGTTAAAAAAAAGAAGTATAAAATATATGAAGTATAAATAATACATGTATAACTATTCCTTCTAACCTATACTTTCTGAGTTAATACAATGTATTAACTGTTTTTTGTCCCAAATAAATAAATAAATTACTCTCAAAACCTAGTAAACTGCACGAAAACATTTTCTTTCTGTTCTGTCTGTTCTGAAAAAAATAGCACAAATCACTCGCGGTCACATAATTGGATTGAAAACAAAGTGCCTCCTGAAAATATCAGCTTTTCCATTTAAATAATCAATGCTCCATGCATTTCGTAAATAGAAGCTGTAGTTGCTATGTATGTTCATTATGTCAGGTATTTTATAGACGATTGCTTGTTTTTAGCATATTCCAAAAAACAATAGACTTTGTATTCCATAAATAGGATTAAAAAAAGAAAAATGAAGATTAGGTACAATTTATTACGAATCACACATTATTTATCTCAAAAAAGCACTTAGTGTGAATAAATATTATATTGTTTAAAAAAAAGTTACTAATTAAGGAAACAAACTAAGAACCCACCTTATATTAAGTGACTACCACTACCTACAAAAAGATATTACCATGCTGTAAACGTCCACAGAGTACGTATATCTACCTAATTATAGAGAATATGTATCTAAATAATCTGTTCCAGCCAAAAGCAGTGTATTGGCTATACGGCCCGAATGATGATAAAGTGTTTGCCCCCAAATTAGGTCAGCAGGCTAACTGCCAACCTTCTAGTATTTATAGGTGAGACTAGTGACACACCCTGGCTCCACACGTCGGGGGTTATCGCACTGGTTTCGATCATCATCATCAACAGTCAATCAGTCTACTGTTGGACGTAGGTCCAAGACGCGCCACTGAGCCTGGTCTTCGGCTCTTCTCATCCAGATTTGCCAGTGACATTCCGCAGATCGTCGCTCCATCTCGCCGGATGCGTCCTACACTACGCTTGCTTAAACGCGATCTCCACTCTAGTATCTGTTTGTAACGGTAGGGCCTTCATAATTACTAAACTACAGTAAACAATAAACAATCGTTGCGCTAACTTACATACTTCGAGTCATACTACGCGTCAACACCTAGCTCGACTGGAATTCTGTGGCCACTACGCAATGTGTTTCACATATTGTTACGATTATTTATAATATAGCAAGCAGCGTTGGTGGCAATCACGGATAAATGTAGTATTTATCCGCCGTAACTGTAGATAGATAGCACTGTAGATAGATAACACTTTATTGCACAACGGAATATACAAAAAATCTTAGAACTAACTTAATTTAGTACAATGGGCGGCCTTATCGCTGATAGCGATATCTTCCAGGCAATCGTAGCATGGAAAATGACGAGCGAAGTAGTAATAAAAAGAAAGGCGTGTATAAACAACAATGTGAAATGGATTGTATATTTATTATATTATTATTATCAACATAAGCGCTCTTATATTTATCACATTTATCGAAAAACTGATAGTAAAATAATACAATTAAATTACTCTGTTCAAATTCTTCTGAAAACTGTCGTAGAACATAACAAAAGTAACTTCTGAAATATCTTGATTAATTTCTAATAAGTGGATTTTTGGTCTTTCTCTATTTTCTTTTGTTCAGCAATTAATTGAATTATCCGTGATTAGTTTCAGCTAAGATAGATTATCTAATTAATTCTTCATCTAAAGCTAATTATTTGAGTAGCTAAAATAATTCTACTTAAATTAAATTTTGGGAAAGAATTCGAAATTGAGTTAAATCGCTAATTGAAAAATGATATTGATATTAGTCGATAATATATGTAGGGTTTTTTATGCATTTTATAAATTCCTTTGTAAATTTTGTAACTACTGTACCTAATAGTCATAAGTGTGCCGAAACACACTAAATTAATTAATAAACAAAATATATTTTTACAAAACTTGTAATTCTTTGTAAAAACTTAGAAACGGTAGAATGTTTGTATGGAGAATGCGTATTTTGGACCAAAAAAAGTTTCTTCAGAACTTCCACATAACTTTTGAAAGAAATTCTTTGTAAAAACTTAGAAACGGTAGAATGTTTGTATGGAGAATGCGTATTTTGGACCAAAAAAAGTTTCTTCAGAACTTCCACATAACTTTTGAAAGGACTTTTCGAAGCCTTTTCAAACGTTATACTACGCCTGGCCTTGCTATATTTACGGAAAAATTCCAATACAAACTTTTTACTTATTTTGTAATTTATACTGAAATATTCGTACCTTTGTGAATAAAGTATTTTAATCTTTGTATTGCAATGATAAAGAAATCATGATTTGAAAAGACAGAAGTCCGGTTGCTCAATACTATCTATTTATAAAATAAATTAAATTGAATAAGCTTTCTTCATACGGTTATTACCAAAGCTTTTAGTTGGAAAATTCAGAAATAGCACCAATCAATATAGGCTATAATTGGAAAGGAATGGAAAAGATTTTTGTCACGTATTTTTTGTCGAGCTATTTTGATCCGCATTTATATGTATTTACGTCATTTAATCGTCTGTTAGTTAAAACAATGCATGGTTATTTATAAATATTCATGGATATTTCACTCATCGCGTTTTAGTCTAGAACCAATCAACGCTTATTTTCAGAACTAGATTTTTTTAAATGTATTAGAAATTCTAGTTGGCATAGAACAAGCTTACACATTAACTTTTTTTGCAATACATCTATAAAACACAAGGTAGGTATACAAATCGTCGTGATCGTCGAACAAAGACGGATGTGAAAAACGCTAGGTTTACAGGAGAGCAGTTTAAAGTTTTTTCATTACATTTTATGTCATAACTTTAAAACGGTTACTCCTATCATCATGAAAATTGGACAAGTTGCTATGTGTATAGGCTTTTACAAAATAGCATACAAAATAAATTCATAAGATGCCTAGATTTTCTAAAAAGTCAGATGCGTCATTGTTTTGCGCACACAAATTTGACGTATCTATATATACGACGTTATTCTTCGGACAATTTTAGCAGAATACGTGGCGCATCGTATTATACGCCGTTGTTCTTGGTGATTTGTATGAAACTAATTGACGCATGTTAGAAAATTGATTAAAAACAGCGTTAGTATTTTATAAAATAATTTATTTTATTGGGAAAATTAAGGGACACAGACATTGTTTTTATCCTAATAACACATAGGTAATGTAAATATAATAAAAAACTTACAAAAATGGGTGGGTCCTGGGTCTCCAAGAAAATTATATAATTAGGTAGGTAGACACATTGTATGTACCAGCCAGTCTTTTAAGGATACATTTTTAATATAATGTTTCTCATTTCTATTATTTTTTTTTCTATTATTATCATCATCATCATCATCAACCTATATCAGTCCACTGCTGGAAGTAGGTTTTTCCCAAGACGCGCAACTGAGCCCGATCTTCGGCTCTTCTCTTTCAGTGTTTGCCAGCTTCACTCCGTAGATCGTCGCTCCATCTCGCCGACGGGCGTCCTACACTACGCTTACCTGAATACGGTCTCCACTCCAGTATCCGTTTTCTCCAACGGTTGTCGGTTCTTCGGCAAACATGGCCAGCCCACTGCTACTTTAGCTTGCTAATTCTTTGAGCTATGTCGAACACCTTTGTTTTCGGGCGAATAACTTCGTTCCGGATTCTATCTCGCAAAGAAATTTCGAGCATAGCGCTGAGCGACTTTCAGCTTGTGGTCCAACCCCACTGTCAGTGTCCACGTTTCAGCAGCATAGGTCATAACGGGTAGGACGCACTGGTTGAAAACTTTCGTTCTCAGACATTAAGGGATGGATGACGATAAGACTTGACGAAGTTTCCCAATCACAGCCCAGCCCAGTTGAATTCTCGGGTCTAGGTCTTTCTCGAAGTTGTGTCTACCAAGCCGCAGTGTCTGTCCGAGGTAAACATACTCCTGCATAAATTCAAGAGGCATTCCGGCAACGGTTATTGGCTCTGGGTTAATACGATCATTAACCATGATCTTCGTTTTATCCAAGTTCATGCCCAGACCAATCCGTCGTGAGGCTTCAGCTAGACTGTTCAGCATCTGAATCATCTCAATTCATCTAATAGATTGTAGTATATTTGTATGTGAAGCGAAGCGTGTGCTGTCTTTTTAATTTACGTATAGCTTTCTTATTCTATTTTTAAAATCACTAACATGACTGAATATTATTTGTATTATAACTAAGTTAAATTGACACCGCACTGGAACTTCAGTACTAAATTTAGTTTAATAGTAATTCTTTGTATGAAGGATCATATAAAAAAACGGTAGGAACCAGGCCGTAAGTTTCTTGCCCGTTCTTCTAGGCTCTGGTCGCGTGGAACTGGCACCTAGAATCACCTAGTATGTATGACGATTCTAAATGATCCTTGTGATTTTACTGACGTGAATTTTACTTCTGACTTTTATGACTTCTGTTGTAAATCCTGCAACGATTCCGCTAATATGACGATGTCGTCAGCAAATCGTAAGTGTGAGATATATTCGCCATTGATGTTGATTGCCCATTCATATGACATCTTCTTGTCTTACTCCGCGGCGCATTTGGATAGGTTCAGACTGCTGGTTCTGGCAAGTTCAAGCCATTGTAAAGGCATCTCACACTCAATCCACCTGGCATCGTTGCAGAGACTGTAGAACAGCCAAGGTTTCAATAGAGTCAAAGGCTTTCTCATAGTCCACAAACGCTAAGCACAGTACTATTCGGACTTCTGTATAACCTGCCGCACTGTGTGAATGTGGTCTATGGTGCCAAATCCTCTGCGAAACCCAGCCCCTGCTCTGGGGTTTGGAACTCATTAAGTCTTCGCGCGAGACTTTTCAAAATAACCCTGGAAAACAGTTTGTAAACATGGTTCAAGAGTGAAATCGGTCTGTAGTTTTTCAGTAAAGCCTTGTTGCCTTTCTTGAAAAACATCACAACCACACTTTTGCAAAACATGAAAAAATTTCATCGGAAACTGGGGTATCCACATATCTCGCATATTTCGTTTACATATAAAATAGTAACGGCGAAAAACCTCGTTCCTTTGAAAAAATAATAAGTAGGTAGGCTAGGTATTTATATATGGCAATGATAATCAAAAATACATACTATACAACAAAAAAAAAATATCTAAAACTAATTTTAATCGGGTAAATTTAAAGCAAAAACGGCGTATTTGAAAATCAGTCCGAAGATTAACGTCGGTTTGGTACATCCGACATCCGTTTATCCGTAAAACACCGACGGATTGTACCAACCGTCTTCAATCAGTGCATAGAACAACGACGCACTGTGTGATCCGTCACCAAATAATACATCAAACTAAAATCACTCTTTCGTCACTGTATAAACTTAAAATGTAATTCCAATTATAGTTACGGCTTAATCAAGACTCGGAAAACTAACAATTTTAAATAACCAAGAACAACGACGGATCTGACAGACCGTCGTTGTTCCACCGACTAGCCATCTAGAGCAATTTAACTTGTTAAAATACACAATAATATAAAATTAATTTAGTATAAAACATACAATGATTTTTCGCAACCTTGTAATACGCTGCCTAGAACACAGACGGATTGAACGATACGTCACGCGCGAGAGGGTTGCGGGGGGCAGAGTAAAGCGCCGAACAACGGCGGATCTACACATAGGTCGTTGTACTACGCTCATAAAATCAAATGCGCCTATGTTCAACTGCGTATTTCGATAACTATTAGGAAAAATGAAAAAATTGTTTCACTATTCGACGTAGTACAAAATTGTAATTAATTGTAAATAAATTAATGAAATAAAAAAAAAATGACGTAAAGTCACATAAGTCTTTGTTCGACGATCACGACGAAATACAAAAATGTTTTTGGTAAGGATTGAACCCACAACGCACAGCTTTTTTTTTTTTTTTTTATTCAATTAAAAGGGCTTTATCGCACATGCGATTATGCCGCCCTGGTAAATAAACACTCTCATACAAATCAACTTATAGATAAAACTAGTTTGTACAGTGTTCTAGCCGAGTTTGAAACAGGCTCGGCTAAAACACTGTTACAATACCCTATTTCTAATCGCTTAAATCCTAATGTAGATCTATAGCCATCGTTACGAACACACTCCATCAATTTGTGATATACATCATCCACGGTATTGCACGAAACACAATTAGCAGTCAAAGAAATTTTCATTAAGTGTAAAAACTTATTACATGGAATGTGTCCGGTACGAAGTCTAAGCGCGGTGACGGTATCTAGCCTATTTAATAACTGGTTATCAAATAGGCTAGACAACGCACGGCTTGAAAATAGTTCTAGAATTAATACATACGAACTATGTATAAATATCAATTAAGATGTGTCTTTTCTTATTTAATTAAAAAAAAACTCTAAAATAGACAAAGGAGCAGTGAGATTTTTTTATATTCATGGTGAAATCTAGAATTAAAGATTGTATTTATAACAAACAGAATGACAAATAAAAGAGTTTACACAAAGTTTTATAGATAAAATAGGTAGTTTAGATACATTTCCTAAACCCTTTATAACTCAAGTCAGGTAGCAGTCAGACGAAGTTACATACAGAATTTATGGGGCCCTTATAAACGTCCATCCGTCTTCTTAACTGACACGTAGCAAGGAGGTGTCATGACTTTTAAAACATTAAGATAGCACGGGAGTATTTGTATCTCGTAAAAAATGCATGTTGGTTACATGTAAAAATTATTTGCAAATCATATCCGATTTACTTGATATTTGTTATTCTTGTTTTTTCTTTACCAGCTAAAAATGTTTAAATTTTTGAAGTGAAAACTTCTTTAGCGGCGCTGGGTGGGTAAAAACTTTCAAACTCGCGTCAGGGTCACGTGACGTTGATCGAAAAAGCGTAAGATCGAGGGGAAGGGAGAGGAACTAGTATCTCCCACTCTTTCTACCGTGCCTGAGTGTGCTGCTCTGTTTAGGCGGCACAGGGCGAAAAATAATAAAAAATAAAAACATAAACATTGTATTCTACCTCATAAATGATAGTACTTTTATACTTATAATTAAACACAACGTTAATATTGAAGTTTTCACTTCTGCCGGCACTCCCGGAGTGCTACCTTTTTTTTTTTGTTAGAACCTTTTCTATCATAAAACAAAAAAATTAAAAGCTCAATTATGCTCTGAATAAAATATATAATAATGTAGATGATCGGTGTTTAATCATGATTTTAGAAAAGGAAGCACAAATTAAAGCGATTCAAACGCTTTATTATGCTCAGAATATAATACATAGATGAAATATTCACCAAAATATATTTTAGTTTAAATGAACTAGATAACATAATACAGACAACATAATACAGTATTGTCTATATTATGGAAAAATCAATAAATCCAGCAACTAAAAATAGAACTGAAAAATATTAAGTTTGTAAATTTCAATTCAGTTTTTATTTGCAATCTGTGTGGGTTCAACTTTAATTAGAGTCAATAACCAAAGGTAACAATAGTAAGGTTAACCTGTATTAAGCAGTATGCAAGAACAATGCAATGTTAACAGTACCTTTGCTTACAAACATAGTTCATGCATACTTAGCGCAATCCTGGTCACGTAGCACGTTGTCTTCTATAACTCTACGAGCTGCGGCGTAGCTCGTAGCGTGTAGAGTGTAACCACGGTATTTAAATATACACGTTGTTTTGCTTGGTAAATGCTGTTGGATATGCAGTTATGAATATATGAGAGATGTTCTTTTATGACGCAAGTGGTTCAAATACGTTAAAAATATCAACGGTTTTCAAATTGTAACTGGATAAGGAGACCCGAAGACTGGACTCAGTGGCGCGTCTTGTCAGAGACCTTTCTGTGTGAATTCTTCTTCTTCTTCTTATCGTGTCGATGCTACAACTGCATTTTGTTGTAGCATCGTGACTAGACACTGCTTTACCGTGCCTATTGAAATAGGTTGATTATGATTATGATGAGGCCTGCAAATGAATAGATGGTGTGGTACTAACTAAGCTGCGACAACTTTCATCTATCGTTTATAACAGCAACGTATTATTATTAATATTGGCGCACAATCGTATTTGAACTCACGATATCTGTATAAACTTAGGATCACAAAGCGGGGTAGTCACTAGATCATTGCGCACTGGAGCTAAAACAAATAGGTAGTACAGAAATAGCCTTCGTTGGTCAAAGTGGAAAAGTTATCAACATTTTTTAACTTTGATCCTGTTTCGGCACCCACGTTCCCAACTGTAATGGATGTCTGATATTTATTTGAAGTTTGGTAATTGCCAGTTTCTGTTTGTAAATACGGGTCCTTAGCAAAAGGCAGTTAAGTAAATAACAGATGTTTTAAGCGTTTGCTATAAATACGTTTTAGATGGGATAATCAAAAGATAGATTGGCCTCTTAAAAGTATGGCAGCGCTACTGGTGATCCACTTCCCATCAGTACCCCAAGTACGAGTTTTTGCACACACGGATCGCAAAGACGCGATAGCCGAGCGCCACCGATTTTGTATGACGCTGCTTGAATCTCCATACAAAATGGGTTGCGCTCGGCGATTACGTCTCTACGAACCGTGTGTGCACAAACTCGTACTTGTGGTACTGGTCGAAGTATCATATCAATTAAAAAAAAAATACCTGTAAACTATCAAACAAAATAAAGAATTAATCAAATCGGTTCACAATTAGCAAAGAAATCGCTTTACATACTTGCTTACAAAAAAAACATACAGTTCAATTGAAACCCCACTTTTTTAGTGGGTTGAAAAAATGATCCATCTTTTTGTGTTATTTTGTATTAAACGTAAAGAAAATTTTGATATATTTTTGTCTACCCTCTTTGAAAGATACTACGTGCCAACAGATGAGAAAATATCTACTGAGCTAAAAAATAAGGAATGAGGGTACAGAAAATGAAATTTTCTTCAACCTTTTCTTTGTCATAATGTATTGTATTTTTACCCTCAAAAATATTGAAAAATGAGATTGAAAAATTGTTTGACGGCTGTCAGTTTTAACACTGAATAAACAAATTAATTATTCCATAAATTTATAACATGAAAAAATTAGGTATTTATTTCATGACTTATATATTCCTCCACTTTTTTAGATATGCACCTGACACCATATTTTTGACTATTTCCTAACTTTTTGGTCTGTGGTAAATAACCCCTAAATGATCAATGTTTCTTGCATCGTACAATTCAGCTTAAATAATTTAAAAATGATTGTTATTAGTCTACATTGACTAAAAGAGCTGTCTTAAGCTTTAGTTATTTTATTTCCAAAATACTTTGACAAAAATTCATCTAGAGCAAATGTTTTCCGATAAAATTGTATCATTGTTGCATTTTGTCTATAAAACAAAAATGTATCTAGTATTATTTGAAAAATATTCTACCAATATTTCTAAACTTGCTAACAAAATCGCAAAACCTTATTTCGCAAAGCACTTACGGTGCATCTTAGTAAAATACGTGCTTGTGTGGGTGTAAGGTTGGGACACAACAGGTGCGGTTCGTTCATTCGGCAGCGGACTTCGTCGCCGCCGCACGGCTCTAGCGCGTCTGTCCACAGCCTTACGAAAAAAAACTTTAGCTTACTTTTTTTGTATTCTCTATTTGAAATACCAATTGAAACGAAACTTTTTGACTGTCTTTTTTTTCTCGGTGGCCAGTGGTAAAGTGTTGGCAGATTAAAAGTTTGAGTGCAAGGTTTTATTTCAAAATGGAACACGTTTTTGGATAAGGTAAGCTACAATTACGAGTATTGCCTGTAAACTGAAATGAAATTAAATGCTGCAGGTAAACTGAAATGAAATTGAAATTTTTATTGGTGAACTGAACATTTATTTCAAATTTTTTAACTGCTTTTATTGTCGAGCTTACAAAGCTTATGAAAGAAAATTATAATTTGTGTTTAGTCTAAAAAACTTTTAACGTTATTTTATTATACTAAAATTTGCTGCTAAATAAAGCAATGACATTATGTTACTTACTCAATTCTTATTTTGTGTTATTATACTTAAATTGGCATATCGTATAAAATGACGCGCTATTTTTAAAACCGCTTATTTCAGTCACAATTTTTTTTGACAATGTTTCACGTATTTTTGTGTAATAGCTATTTTTTTGTAAAAGTATCATTTTGCGGTTATGCAGCTTAAAGGTCAAATTAACTCTACATCAATTAGTTTAGAAAAGGGTTAAAAATACATGTTAATAGTCACATGACTGTATTTTGTGACGTAATTTCCGTATGATTTTTTTCTTGCTCTATAAATTATAGCTGCTAAAAACTGACATTGTATAATGTATAATTTATCTGCCTTTGCATTCTGAAAAGGATAAAATCGTTCAAAACACAATTATGAACTAAACGAACAAAATCAAGATGGCGACCATCTTTGAAAAGTTTTTAATTAATCACGTCTTACGAAAATCAGTTGATACCTTCAAAATTATAAACAATCAAGTCATTATAAACCGGGAAAAAACAATAACAATTCGAATTCACGATTACAGGTGATAAATAATTAATAAAAGGTAAATTTGTAGAGCACCAGTGGCCTAGCGGTTGCTATTCTTTATCCTGTTCAAGTCCGTTCATGCATTTTAAGGCTATTTGTGAAAAGGGCTGTACTACCACCGTACTTACCTTTTTTTGCTGCTGTATGCTCGTGTCCCAGCTTAAAGAGTATTCATTGCTGTGTCCCGGCTAAAAGAGTATAGGTGCATAATCAAATGAGAATAACCCATATACGTTTCATAAATCATGGGCAAGGTATACATTACAGTGCATTCTACTAGCGCATTGGTTTTTCTGGTAAAAATTAGATTTACCCTTGAATTTCCATTTTTAGGGTTCCGTAGTTAATTTTATTTTGTGCATAACTTTATTAGAGCTTATATAAGAGCTCTTTTTTATGTGCGCTCTAACTTACCTAACCGAAACGCTTCTGTCCATCCAAGGTTGTTTGGAAGAGATCGCTTATAGCGATAAGCCCGCCCATTGTACCATCCCCTTTTTTGTTATAATTTTGTATTTAGTTTTATTTACCTGATGTACAATAAAGGAATATATCTTTATTTTATTCGGGGGAAATACCGTTACACTGCTAAGCAATGATCCTCGTAGCGTAGTAGGTACTGTTCCGTAAAGTAGTACGCAATAATTTGATTTACTCGTTATAATGTGAGGACGTATTCTATGAAGCATAACACTGCGTACACAGTGTAATGCTTCATCAACTTTCATCAACGCCCTTACTGGACGTGCTCTGCGAGGCAATGCAGTTCAATATCCAGAGGTAACCACTTAGCATCAAGTGGGTCTAATTCTAATTGGGCGAATAAGAACTACACTGACGTCCCGCAATGGGGTGTCAATTGGAGTATCAAGTGGGTCGATATCAGAAAGTTTATTCACGCATTTCTATATCAGTTTTCAAACTAAAATGTCACACACTAGTATAAAAATTTGCTAACAAAATAATGTTTATTTTGTTCAAAATATAAGACTCGATATAACATGGAAGCGTTTGAAACTAGTTATTTCGAACAATGCAACTACAACATAAATCATTTGGGACGGTGTACTGTACAGACAAGATTTACCGGATGAAAATACGATTCAGTAAACCCCACTGTACACTAAGCATAACAAAATCAACATCGCAAACAACATAGTACATATTTGAAACTAGGTATAACAATTTTGAATATCATTTGCTTTATAATGTTATAAAAATATTGCAGTTGCATGAACAACTGTGCGGAATATATTTGAAAATTATAATTAACAGTCATGGTAAATATCCCGTTTATTAAGAAAAATAATAAAACAATAACCATTCAATAAAATTAAGCAAAATTTATACTTTTCCACGTATCAAAAGTTAACTTTTGAATATATTTATGGGCCACAGCGCACGCTTTTCCATTAAACAGGGCCCCACATTCAATTGTGCTACACATATGTGTCAATAAAAAAAATCTATTTCTATTTCTTATACAGCATGTTGACACTTCTTTACTGGACTGTATGTGAAGGATTAAATAATGTAAGTTTAAAAAAACAATTTAAAATGATTTCTTTTGACAAGTACTTATTGAGAGACAGCTAAATTGAATTGAATTGCTCATCTGATCATAAGATCGAAATCAGTTGTCACTTATTATAAAATACACTTCTTTAGGCTTAGTGCGGTTGAGTTCTACTAAATGGTACTATAGTTTCTAAGGATTTCTTATCAAACTATCAGTCGATGTCAAAAACATTGTACATAGATTCTACATTCTACTCGTATCATTCAGTGATGATACTTGGCATTTAATAACAATATTTTATCTTTTGTAAGTGTTTTATGTTGTTGTATTCTATGAATTAATATTTATGTAATCTTTAGTATGTTGTTACTCAAATGTGTGTACAATAAATATAAATAACAATAATTAATGCTGGACAATCCACACAACCTAGCCCAAGCTAAGCAGAGCTTGTGTTATGGGTACCTAATAAAAGACTGACATACTTAATACAATACATTAAATAGATAGATATGTTATTATACATATAAATACCCAGAACACCCGGAATAAATATTTGCAGATCGTACTAACATTAGTAACATTTATCCCAAGGCGGGAATTGAACCCGCCACCTCCGCGTCGCAGGCGGACCTTCGCCCGCCGCGCCACATCACTCTTTATTATTTTACATTATTTTACTATAGTTGAAGTTTTTTAACAGTTAAAAGTATGTAGAAGTTGCAAGGATGGAATAAATAGTTGCGACGGTTTAGTGGACAAATGAGTTTATATTGCGAAACTATTTAACGAAAATGCTTTAACTGTTCGTTATTTAATTGCTGTTATACATGAAATTAAAACTTTAACGGAATTTAATATGAGAATGAGCTTCTTCATTAAAGTAATTTTGTACCTCGTTATATAATTCTTCACCGGAATGTACTTATTCAACTATTTAACACATGGTCAATATATGAATATATGATTTTCAATATTTTTGTTCGATTTATGTTTACATAACAAATTGCTTTTATGAACAAAGAAATAAATAATGCTGGACAATCCACACATCATCATCTAGCCCCAAGCTAAGCAGACCTTGTGTTATGGGTACTAAAAGACTGACATACTTAATACAATACATTACTTATATAGATATTTTTTATTATACATATAAAATACCCAGAACACCCGGAATAAATATTTGCAGATCGTACAAACATTTATCCCAAAGCGGGAATCGAACCAGCAACCGCCGCGCCACATTGATCGTCCGAGGTCGAACAAGAGATATACATATATGTGTACCTATATCTACTAGACTTATTTTAGTTAAACCGAAGTCTTAAGAAAACACACACACAAAAAGTCTTTAATTTGTCACATATAAGTACTACTATTAACTACAGCTGAAAGTGGTTAATTCCATTATTTTAGGCCCGTTTTATTTAATGCCGACCTAAACTATCGCAAAACTAAAATTGGAACATGAAAAGTTACGACATGAAAATTAATTTCCGGCAAGCCTCATAGCTTAGGGTGTATACGCGGGGGTTGTAGGTTCGATTTCATTATTTCCTCACTAGCTTTTGCCTGCGACTTTGCGGAAGTTTATTCGTTTATAGAATTTTTAATTCAGTTAATAACGAAATTGTAGTATAAACTAGGAATTAGATTATACTACGAGTATTTTTTTACAAATAACTTCAAAAACTACGTCATCAAGTAATATCAAACACGTGATATAAACACTGTTAATTACTAATCTATAGAAGAATGTACCAGCTATCAAGAATTAAAGAATTGTCGAAATAGGTTTTTAAAAAAATACAGTGGTTGGTACGTAACAAAACGGTTGTATTGGTTTTTTTTTCACTTATGGTCAGAAAACGAAGTTTTTCTTCAATAAATATCCTCATTAAAATGACAGTATTGAAAACGTTGTATCTTAATTATTCAGTTATTTAACAAAAACTTACACGTGAGCATACTGTTCCCGTTCCCGCATTGCACAAACCAATTGTAAATTAAATCGATATCGGCAGAAACAATAATTACTTCGAAGAGGTGAAACACGCCGATAATTTAATCAAATAAATTAATATATTCAAGGACTTACACATCACGTTCTAGTCTTAATCTAAACAAAACTTGTATTATGAGAACTAGATTGCTGATAGAATACTTACATATTTTTTTAACATAGTAGGTAGGTACCTACATCACACAAACCTTTTTTACCGAGGATCGAACGACCCACAGCATGGAAAGCAAAAAGACCCTTGGATAGCTGATCTGACTGAGCTATGACGCTTTATTCTCAGTTCTGCGCGTATTAAGTTCTCTTTACACAACTAGATGTCGCCACTGCATCGTGTTGATAGCGCGATCCGCGTAGCAAGATGCCGGTTTTGACCATTTTTGTAATTTTGTAATCTTTCTGCGTACGCAAAAATACTCAGACATTGGTTAAAAGGTGTTTTTTGGTGGCAAGATTGAAGTTGGTCTTGTACACATTTGGAATTTTGTAATCTTTCTGTTTATGCAAAAATACTCAGACTTTGTTTAAGAGGTGTTTTTTGGTGGCAAGATCGAAGTCGGTGTTGTACACATTTGTAATCTTTCTTCGTACTGAAAATACTCAGTGAGACATTATACCGACGACGCGCCGAAAGCCACATATCATGAGAATGTGTACGGCATTCATTGGCAGGCTCATAAAGCCTTTTATAACAAAAACACTTCCCTTTCAGAGCGCGTCGCGTCGCTCCAGTTCAAAGGGCAGAGCTCACGTTAATGCAGTTTTTGTTCTGCCCCCGTATGTCATTACTCTGCTTTTTTGAACTGCAAACTTTTATGATGATCTCAGCGGAGTTACTGAGAAAACCAACTTGAAGTGTATTTGGAAACTGTGACGGGATCGTTTGCTATTAATTTATAGGTTGGGATTCTGTAAGATTGTACTTAGCGTGGTACTACCGTGCGTGGATTTTTAGGTTTTATCTAGGTTGATTTTATCGTATACCCAAAATACACGCGAGTTCTATAGCAAGCTTTATATAGTTTAATTAGTAATATAATGATACTGTTAAGTAAATTACTTGAAGAAAATACCGTTTGTCCGACGAAAACTTGTGTAATTTATGACGTTTGTTATTGTGACGTTAGCTGTATAAAAACAGATGCTTCTGACGTATCTTGTTATTGTAAAAACTGGCAATAAATGAGCTTAGTATACGTTTGGATGATAATTAAATAAATAGAACCTCTTTTGTCTATGCTGTCAAACAAAAATCAAACAATTTATTAATATATCTTTAATTAGTCCTAATCTTACAAATTCAGGGTATTTTAATTTCCAAAAGTAATCAACGGAACGATGAGCTGATGCCAGAAAGCTTGACACCATAATAATCATATCTGTCGGCAATTCTAAATCACAACAAACTGAGCGGCAAATACGGAAATTGGCACCCGGTGTGCAACATTCGGCATATTTTAATCCTGTTGCAATTACACACAAAACATACAGATAATTCAATAATAATAATAAATATTCACAAACATTTCATACATGCACACACCCTAGTCATACACACTTCAGTGACAAACTAAGCAAAGGTTGTAATATGGGAACTAGGTTGCTGAGAATACTTATACTATATAATTATTATTACTATATATTATTTTTTTTGTAAATAAACAAAGAATACAAAAGTAACACCCCAATTTAAAATGAAACTGATAAATAAAATATATTTTTGTCTTGTTTTTTGAGCTAAGTCTGGAACCAAGACAGTTAGAAAAATGTCGTGAAAGAAATCATGCAATTGATTTAAAAAAATAATGCATATTGCGTTTTTTATAATTTTTAGGCATTGAGAGTATAGATCAGAATTTTATAAAAAAAAATATATAATGTTGTACTTATCCACTTTATTGCCTACAAAAATTACCACAACAAAGTAATATAAATGTCCATAGCTATTAAAGTAAATTCTTATCAATTTTACTTCAATGTTGCGATTTGAGAGTTGTGTAACCTAGGTAGTTGTAAATTTTTATGACTGTGATTGTATAATGCGGTAATATTGTAGTTTCATCATTATTTTTTTTGTATAAAAAATCATTAGATTTAGCTTCAAAATCTTTCGGCTATTACTATTTTTGACAGATTTATTAACCACTTGACATTTAAAAAGTCGAATTTCAATTTCTCTTTACAAAAGTTTATTGTACAATTTTGTGAAGAGAAATTAAATTGATTTTTAAAACAGTTACTTGACCTAGCGCAGCGCCTTATTTGCATTTAAATGGTTACTCTATGTATCAAATAATATAGAAAAATTAGCTCACTTTTCAAGACCTGTACCCCGAGTACGAGTTTGTGCACACACGTATCGCAGAGACGCAATCGCCGAGCTCCGCCGATTTTGTATGGAAATCCAAGCCGCGCTCCTAGCAGATTAGGTACTAGAGAAGCTTCGATTTCCATACAGAATCGGTGGCGCTAGTCGATTGCGTCTCTGCGATCCGTGTGTGCACAAACTCGTACTTGGGTTACTGGCGTGAACTAACCTGTTTTCAGTGTAAACTAACACCAGTTGGCAAGTATAATGAGAAGCGACGAACGCGTTGATCAAACGGACGTCCAAACACGCATTTATCTTAGTGCGGATTCTAATTTAAACAAGCGATTTGTCTGCGCTTCGCGTGGCCAAATTTTATTTCTACGCTGTAACTATTACAGAAGTTTTGCGACTAGTGAAATGAGTCACTTTGAAACAAAATTGTAAAATAGTTTGTGGTATCTGGGGGGGTATCCTGACTGAAATGTTTTTGAACTGTTATTTGATCAAATTGCAGTTCAGTTTTCCTCTTCGTCTTTTATTGATATTTTGAATGATCGATTTTCATACCGTTTGATAGAATTAACGAAAAATCAGGTAGGCCATGCTTAAATCAGGTAGGCCACGTGCTAAACCGCGGCATTGATGTCATTTTTAACAGCTCAGTCATAATTTTATAAAGCTCAGTCACGTCAGCCCACAAAAATGCCACGGAATACTGATGAGTTACTATAGTAAAATCATCGAAAACTGAATTGCAACTGAAAGGATATTCGGACACACAAGTTTCCCCTTGCTGGATAGCCCCCCTGATTATAATCGAATCGGAAATCGGGAGCTGAAATCAAACCGCTGGGTTTGTTTTGAAAAGTGGCGCTCCGTTTACCGGCTAAATACGCTTATCGAAAGCCTTTAAGGATTGGACTTGCGAAAATTTAACACAATAAAACTTCCTTATCAACCTTTTTGAGCCGATAGGGTGAAGCTGTAGGCTGTGTGGAAACTAGCAGGTGGTAAGGCACATTTAATGACAAGCTTAAAACTTATTCATTGTTTGAAATAAGTTTGAGCGCCATCTTTGCTGGGAAAGGTTCGGTCGCTGTCTTTTGACGATGATCAACTAATTTTTCCTTTCCAAAAAGCAATGGTATCTCGTTGTAAGTACATTTTGTAAAACTAAAAAAAAAAGAATGTTAGTTGTATCAAAAAATCATTATACGCTAGTAAATAAATGAAAACAAAAAGTCTTTTTTATCTTTGTTTTTTATTTAACTAATTCAATTAAATTTCACAAATTATATTACAAATCGTATCTGTACCTAATAATAATAAATAGTAGATTAATTTATTATCTACTTATACCTAGGTAGCATGCAACATTCGAAAATAGACCATAATATTTCTATGAGTGGGTGTCAACCTATAAAATAGACACTCCATCTTATCACACCATCTATCAATCATTCGGTTATTTGGCTTGTCAGCGGTGACAAGCAGGGGTCATGAACTTTTGAGGAGTTCAAGACGCGTCAAGGGATTTTATCAGTCATTTATTACCAAAGTTATTTTATGTAAAGAAAACATTTTTGGAACGAAGTTCCTTATCGCGCGTTGCGAAAGGGGGCACGACGGAAAAAATTAAGACCAAAAGTTGTAACGACACTTTTTGCTATAGTTGTAAGCCGTGCGGCGTGCGCGTGTTTCTCTGTCTCTGTCTAAAACATACGGACTAGTTCAGACTGTATTCACTTTTTTTTACATTTTTTATCAAGTCCAAATCTAAGGACGGCTTGTAATGGGACCAATTCTTTTTTTTAAATGCTGATAAAATTAAATATATTAAATAGTGCTGAATGCATGGTTACGCTGCAAAGTTTGACAGTCAAACTGAAGATTGAGCTCGAATAAACGTGACAGTGTATTTGAGATACACTGCGGGCGTTAGCGCGGAGTGTAACTCAAATACGTTATGTTCTATAGTAGTTACAGCTGATGTTTATAATTCTTCTAGACTGAAAATTACTTGGTTTACTTACATAAGTAAGAACTTAGGTTAGAAGAAAAGTTTTTTGCCGGTTTATTTTTTTATTAAATGTTTTATTCTATTCGTTTAGTTTTGTAACGCTTCTAGTGGTTGGCTCTTTGCGCTTGTTATATTCCCAAATAATAAAGTAGTAGTAGTTTTCAAAATTATTTCTGGGCGTCTAGTCGAAGCGACGCGTGACCCGAGGGCTGGTGAGTATCTGGCCCAACGTATCAGCATTGCTATTCAGCGCGGCAATGCAGCCAGTGTCTTGGGTACGCTTCCGATTGGTACTGATTTGGATCAGTTGAACTATCTATAGATCGTTTGCAACGGTCTGTAGATAGCTCAGCTGTTTCTTATGTATTTTATATGTCTATGTACATTTTGTAAATACTGTATAGTCGTAAGTTTGTTTGTGAATAAAGTTTTATAAAGTAGTAGATACTACTTTATTATTTGGGACTATTATATTACTCTCCATTTTAATAAAAAAACTAAAGTAACATTGAAACGTGTAACTCGAGTCAACCTTCCTGTAATTCGTTAACCGTCCTATGTGAGATGTTTATTCAATTTGTCACGGCTTGTGGGTAGCACTCGGTAGAGATAATCTTATTTAGAATTGCTATATAATTATTTACTGTAACTATTGTTGTTGAATGTTGCTCTCCATTTCATATTGCCAAAGATAGTCAGGTATTACCTGACTTAGTCGCGCAACATCGCGGCTACACGTTGTAACTCACAGAACATAAATTTTATGTTCTGTGTTGTAACTACAATCTGTTTTATTGCCTACCTGTCTCTTTCTTTTAGGTGTCATTAATGATTTATTGAATTTTGACGTGACAACGTCTTATAATTCGATAGAGCCGGCTGCACGCACGAAAAAACATGACTCATGAAGCGTTCCGGCGTTCCGGCGTTCCGGCGTTCTGAGGCGTTCCTAAAATTTTCTTTTGAAAAATGCTACCATTCCATCAGTATTTTCTTAACACGTTGTCACGTTCAACTATCGTCAGTAAACCGACTTTACAGACAACCATTTTTTTAATATTTTGATTTCCATAATTTTTTTTGTTTGATTTATTTTTTTATTATTTTTTGTTTTAAATGATAAATATCTTATTCGAAGTTCTGAATTTAACAAAACAATATGTTTTTTTTTATTAGACGGTTAAATCGGTTTTCTTCGTTTGTTTTATTATTTGCAGATGTACGCATAAAAATAAAAAGCAATAAAACGTAAGCACCATTTTTTGGTTCCTATAATGCCAGCTGAGTCTAAGTTTTGAGCAATAAACTACCTTATAATCTTTAAAATTAACTATCTACATTATTGCTTGGACAAGGAAGGCTTGTTCATTAAACGGTATAATGAGCAAGATTTCACTACCTCTGCCGTAATTAGGGGTATTGTGGTGAAATAGGACTTAAAGATAATTAAATTTTATAAAACATTAAACCTTTTAGGCACCACAATTAAAAGGGTCAAAACAACTGTTTATATTATATCAATAATAAATAATATACAATAAATGTGAACGCGCTACCAAAATATATATAAAAAAATAAAAAAAAGTTCTTGTAAAATATATTATATATATATATATTTTTTAATTACTTTATTCAATCAAATCGCACGGATCATTTAGAATCGTCTTACATACTAGGTGATTCTAGGTGCCAGTTCCACGTGACCAGAGCCTAGAAGATCTGACAAGAAACTTACAAACATAATATAATGTATAAAAGTTTATAACAACTATTCAATGCTATGCTGTAATAAACTATCGTTTTCTCTTATTTTATCAAAGACTAGTTAGAGAATAGTTTAGTATTGATTGTATATTCTCGGTTGTAGAATGTCAACATGTCTAAAGGACTGATATACCAATTTGACAATCAGTTGCTCAGTCAGCAGCTTTGCAAGACAGCTACCCTGACCTTTGTTACGTCAGTCCGAGCCGAGAGGGGTGTGATAAATGATCCCCTAGCCAATTCTAAATTCCAAAAGTCTGTTCCATTAGCTATTTCTGTCAAAGGTAACCATTTGGTAACAAAATCAAGCATTTGTAGCAGTTAAGTGATAATTTCGCAAAAAATGTATGTAGGCTACAAAATTTCTACTATTTATTACTACTCACATAAATTAATATAACTTTTTATAACTTAAAACTAGTCTATCTACATACCTACCTTATGTGTACCTAGTCCTACGTACTTGTATATTAGCTATTTCCATTCCTACTTAGCTTTTATAGTTTAAAAACATAGTGTGTAAATAAATAATTTTACACACTATCGGTCTATCTTATAAAAAGTTAGCGTTGACTTAATGTCACCATTACGTATGGTAATCAATACGTATCGTAATCAATACATCAAGTCTACGCTAATTTTTTATAAGATAGACCGTATATATTTTATTTACGGTAGATTCACACATCACAATATATTTATCATTACATCTAAATTACCTATTTACATATAACTTATATTCCTACATGTATATCTTGCTACGACCGTATTCGGAAACGGTGAGAGACATGACGTCATGATCCCAAGAGTGATAACACTTTTTATGAGAACGTCTGCTCTGCTGACAGCTGCGAATTTTTTAATTATTTATTTATTTGCTAAATAACATATATCATAATAACATTTATCTATCTATAGATCGTTTGCAACGGTCTGTAGTAGTAGTATCAAATCTAAATTGAAATGTTCTGAAATATGGACCAAATATCTATAAACGTTCATCTTAAAGTTAAAAAAACTTTTTTTACCCCATAAAAAATGATCAGGGTTTTACAGCAGATACTCTCTTTTCCAATCCTTAATAAGCAAGAATATGAGAATGTACCGCAACAGGATTTCCCTCTGATTAATGATGCCTTGTCTGCTTTTGTATTGTAAACTTTTGGGTGTGATTTTTGAGCGTGGAAGGTCAAAGGTTTTCAGGATTAACTGAGTTGAGAGTTTGAGCCTGGAGTGTTTGAAGGGTGTGGAAAGTTTCAGGAATTTTATGACTTTGGTAATAATGTGCAAAAAAAGTTATTATATAATTTTTGGGATTAAAAGTCCTGGTTATAAATTACAACGGAAAAGGTACAACTTTTTTGTTACGTTTTTTATCTCTATATTAGTCAATTGGTAAGTACTTTATGACTTTATGTGGTCTAGAGATGAAATTACGCCACGTGTAGTGTATTTCATAAAACAACTATTCATAAACAAAGAGTTTTCATAATGTTTCTTGTCCGTTTTTCTAGGCTCTGTTTGCGTGGAACTGGCACCTTGAATCACCTAGGTTATAAAACGATTCTAAATGATCCTTGTGATTTTACTGAATAAAGAAGAATCGTTTTTGTTTTATTCAAATTTTTTCATTTTAAATACTACACAAGTACGTAGTTAAATACTAAAAGTTGAGTAAGTCTTAGCCTTATTTTTAAACATTTTTATTTCAGAACCATTCTTAATCAAATTAATCATTGACTACCTTCTTATAAAAATATTTTTTGAACAATTTTATCTAATTTAAGTTAAACTAATTCCAGTCAGCAACACGATGAAACAAACACTAATTAAGATTCAGTGTTCTGTTATCTACACCAATTAACGTGAAATAACAATGGAGATATCAATTAGCACCTATCAGGCTGATCTATTGTCACATTAAAAAGAAAAACAGTATTAAAATCTACAAAAGTTAATTAGTAAGACAGTCTACTTAAAAACTGTGAAAGAGCCAATGTTTATAATATAACGCATAAAATACCGAACCAACTTTAATAAATATCAAATAATTCGAAAGCCTATTTCTTGCATTGTAACATAGCCCATGTTACAATCCAAAAAATAGGCTGTAGCATTTTTTATTGCAATCAAGAACTCGGATTCTAAGATACAACTTGACCTCTCTTAACCAAAAGCAGCCATACTTCTTAAGGATCATAGAAAGATGGTGACAGATATATTGGTCAATATAAAAGTTAAGCTACATTTACATAGAGAGTTCACGTGCTTTAAAAAGGCGTAACGCACCCAAAGTCGCGAGTAACAGCTAGTCTCAAATACATAGGTGTCTTCTAGACCATCCTGTTCCTTCAACGTTTTCCATCAGGTGAGATTGAACTGTAAAAAGATGGTGTATTGATTGTAATAAAAAAAAACATGAGTCAGATATTTTGCTGAAATTGTGTATTCAATTCAATTTGAATACACAATTTCAGCAAAATATCGTTACTGCTTTTTAGGTAGGTTATACAGGTATCGCAGTGAATTATTTCTTCGTGAAGCGATTACATTAAAATCTTTAATAGAATCAAACCTTTTTTGCTGATTTCTCGATTTAAAGCCCACAATTTATTACATCCCTCGACAGGCTATACAGTACTTTTGCGAAGACCACTTTTCTAGTACTTTTAGACACAGCTCAAGAACAAACAGAACACTCAGTCCATAATAAAACATATTAAAAATATGGTCACCAGCTATAGCACCAATAACTTTATTATATTAAACTTACAAGTGTATATTGAAATACAATTTACAAGTGAATTTTTATAAGACATAGGTTTTTATAAAACATTAAAATTATTTCTGGATTCGTTCTCCACGCTCAAGGCCCGCGATATAGCTATGCAATAGCTTAAAATATCACAGCTGTTTTCTTTATTCACACTTGTAGTGGTAAACAAGCTGTTTCCTTTAAGCTACTTACTCGTATGCTAAATGCAGAAGTACGTGAAGTTTCACAGAGCAATTTGTCGTCTAAACGACATTCTGGGGAATACAGAGACGTAATGAACATCAATCGAAGACTGAAATAGATTGTGGTATATTTACTTTAGTACTGTGACTTCAATGTACTCAAAAACTCATTTGCAAACGCGCAGAGACTCACGTTAAACGATAATTGACAAAAAAAACAATAATGTGATTTATGTCTTAATTCTTATTTTTTCGTAGTAATGATGCATGAATCAATAGATTTGAAAACAAGGACTTACCTACTGGAATTATTCTAAATTGAGCAAATAGTCCAAAATGTGTGTTTTTTTAATGTCAGTTAGCAAGTACAAAGTTGCAAAAATATGAGTAGGTACTTGTCAAAGACTTGTATATTTTGGTTTTTGTTCATACTAGTAGTAAAAAATATTTTTTTGTTTATTGTTCGTACCAGCAGTATAAAGTGGACTAGCTGTTATATCTAAGCTATTGAGAAGCCATATGGAAGTTCCCTACATTCTGATGAAACAATTTGTCGTCTGAATGACATCCCGGGAAATGTAAGCTTTGTTTCTTAGAAAAATATGACCGTAATATAACGGTGAGTGTAGTACAATAGTTGAAGAATAGTATTCTGCATATAAATAGATATACCTATAGATAAACCTTTTATGTCATACTAAGATTTAATTTATGCAAGAAAAAAAAAGTGTCATAATTTTTTTTGAAAATAATAAAATGCTCTTGTTCTTTATCTACGTAGGTATGTTACGCGATTATTCCGTTGATTTATGAATCAATTTTCATGTTTTTTTAAATTCACCTATTTAATTTTTTTTAATCTGACCTATCAATAACGATTGAAAAGGTTTTTTATTTTTCTTAAGTACATCTATTATCTATATTCTAATTCCGGTCGTCACATGCCATTCTACGTAATTTGGGTAAGACTTAACAAAGTGCCGTAAGTGCGGCAATCAACCCCGTTGCAGACAGAAATAGACATAAAACGTGTGCTCTTATTGGCTAACCCATATACATATAAAAGAAATACGTTCGCAGGGTGAGCACGAATAAACGTGGCAATCGTAAACGTATCGAAACAGTGACTCTTTTTTTTTTTTACAAGTTATAGGTAAGCTTTTGACCGCGATCTCACCTGATGTTAAGTGACAATGAGGTCTACGATGTAGCACACTTGCCTACAAGATACCTATTCACTCGCCTCTTAAAAATATCCAAATTATAGGACTCTGGAAACACAGACGCCGGCAACGAGTTCCACTCTTTGGCTGAACGCATTATAAAAGTAGAAGCAAAACTTGTATAATAAATAAATAATAAATATTCATGGACATTTCACCATCACACTCTTGTCAAAAACTAAGCAAAGCTTGTATGGGAACTAGATTGCTGATACATAGAATACTTATTAATTTTTTTTTTTGTATTTACTATAATTTAATATTAGCCTTAACTGATTATTAATTATTAAGAGCCTCCTCGAGGCGCACACCGGTAACAGCTAGGCAAAGCAAAGCAGTGTCTAGTCTGGCTAATCTTTCCAACACGATGCTACAACAAAATACAGTTGTAGCATCGACACGATAAGAAGAAGACTGATTATTGCATGTAATGTTATGAAATAACTACGAAAATGTGTTAAAACGATGTTCTGTCAACGCAAGGTTATCTTAATCGATACTACCAGTCATAACATTGACGACAATGACAAATAACGTAAACGTTACTATAACTACGTTTGCTCACGTTATGTCGATTTGAGTCACTGTTAGAAATACGACTTTATTTAGAAAAGTGTTTTCAGTTTTCGTCGAATTTATAAACAACGATAATGCTACAGACTTACGTGATTTTTACTACAAATCAAAAAAGATTTCCAACAAGCTTTGTTTAGTTTTTGGGACTTGAGTATGATGTGTAAAATGTCAGTGAATATTTTATTTTTTAAATAAAACAAACTTGTACAAATACATAAAGCAAAAGAGACAAAATAAAAACAATGACTTTTATAACTGCAAAAGTTAACAAAATGATTGAATAAAGCGTACTCGGCGTCATCCAGAATAGAAAAAGATAATAATGGTGCGTCTTTTTGATAAAAAAAAGTGCAGTGTTGCGGTAGCACCAAATTGATAGCATTTGCCATTTAATGCCAGTTCAGCACTGTTTTTTGTTGAAACTGATTTAGGCCATTTGGCAGCACCCGCCAGTGGATTAAAAAGCCTGAATTGGCTTTTTAATCAAACGAATTTCTAATATGCGAATGAAGTTTAGAGAAAATCGCGTATCAAAATGTCGTTGCAAAAGCATTTCGAATTCATTATTATCCAATTTTTCACAAATCCAAACACAGCATTTTAATAAGAATTGCAAAAAGTCGTTGCAAAAGCATTTCGAATTTATTATTAGGTATTCAATTTTTCACAAATAGAAACACAGCAGTTTAATAACATTAGTGAAAAATCGCGTGTCAAAAAGTCGTTGCAAAATCATTCCGAGTTTATTATTACCCAATTTTTCACAAATACAAACATAGCAGTTAAATACGATTAGTGAAAAATCGCGAATCAAAAAGTCGTTGCAATATCATTTCGAGTTTATTACTTAGGTACTTACCCAATTTTTCAAAAATTCAGAATTAGTGAGAACCAGTTTTCTTAAAGCAAGTGCTGGCACGTTTTCACTCATTATCGTTCACCACAGACTTGAACTTTTTCAAGAGTTAGAACAAAGTGGCTTGGCTATGCGCCTTGTGGTCTCATTTGGCGAGGTGTTATTCAAAAGTTATTTGTAATTTACCTCCTGAAGGTTGGAACAAAGATTTTTCTTTTACTTTGTACCTAATGAGAGTTCTTCGTTTCAAAGGTATAATTCATAAAGTTTTGTACGTTTAAACTGGATTTGCTTTATTAAAGAAGAATATTGTACAAGGAATAAGATTTTAAATACTGCTAATGATCTTTTGAGTAAAAATATATTGTCTTTGACTTAGTAAAGAGTTAAATTACACGGGTTTTATCGCGTAGTCTCGTTGTTTTCCCGACTTATCGGTTTCGTTGCAACAGCGTGGGCGTCTGAAAAAAAATATTTATTATGACTATATTTAAAAAGATACTTACATACTTACTTGGACTTCTTGGAATAATACCTTTTATTAGTAAATTTATTTTTTGATCGACTTCTGTACTTCGCTATTAATAATATAATTAACCTATTATTATGTAAAAATATAATCAAACGATATGAATATCGCACAATCTATTCATCGAAACCTCCAATAACCCCTTTTAACTCACACATTTAATGTACTCGTGACTTTTCTAATAAAGCTAGGGCCAGTGAAATGTAATAATATTTCGTTTTTATGGAAAACGTAAGTAGTCCTTATATTAAACTTGATAAGGTTGAAATTACGTTACATTTTACGTCTAAATTGCCCTCCCAAAGCCATTATTCTCCCGAAACTAGCCCAAATGCGAGAACTCGTAAAGGGCAGGAACAAAATGGTCACGTCCTGAAACACCTATAATATACCTACGCTTAATGGCAGCTTAAAGAAACTATGTCAGATAAACGTAGCCACTTCGAGCTGTGAGCTTTTAAGCTATCATAGCTTTTATCGCTGGCCTTGAGCGTGGAGACCGAATCCAGAAATTCCGTAACGAAATAACCTCATAAATATAACCTAATACTTAAATACTAAAAAAAATATACCAACAGAGCAAGCAGCAGTCAACAAATAGTTACAATTACCTCCATAGCCTGGATATAAAAAAGCTTTTAACCTGTCCTAAGTCTACCAAATGATCGACTTTTTGTCGTAATTGCTTAACTAAGTGTACTTCTTTTAACAATTGTAATTAATTAGAGTCCACTATCTTTTTATCTTATTATAGTGACAGGTGTCACAGCTCAATTAGTATAGCTATGTCATTTACACTGTTGTCTGTCTCGACACGAACTACGAACAAAACATTGAGAATGGGTTAGTCATACAGTATTGTATTTACAAATAAAACTTGTAGCTATAATTACATATGTTTAGGGATGAAGTCCTAGTTTTTTTAATTTATTTCCTTAAGTTTTCTTACGGTATCACAGGTTCATTTTTTTTTTCATTGAGAGTATATAAGCCCTCCCCTACACACACACTCTACACTTGAGCAATACCTATGAAAACCGGATTGACATCCTCACAAAGTATTGCTTTAATTACATACTAACTCACCCTCTTTTACTAACACACTCTGTTTGCTTTGATTAATACTAGTACTTAAATTTATACTTAAAATTAAACTTAACCTAACTTAAATACATAAAATAATTTGTATAATGTTATAAGTAAACGAACGTACCTTATTGTAACATTCCATGGATATGGAAGAGCGGGGCCTTCTAACACAAGTACACATACTTAATAGAAGGTCCCAACCTTGTTAATATGTATGTACCTATATGTTACACGAATAAATATTTTCATTTTCATTTCATTTTCATAAAAAGATATTGTGGAAAATGTTAAAAATCTACATTTTTTTATATATTCATTTATATAATCATAAGATATATTAATCATTACAGTTAGTATTCTAGTTACTATCAATTTATAGCAATCCAAAATTTAAAAAGATTTAAAAATAAATAAGCAAAAGAAAAATACTTGGATGAAATGTCGAGACAGATACTGAATATTTTTATCAACAAACCCTCTCTGTAAATAACGCTGCTCGTCGTCAAGCCTTAATGGGATCACCTGGAAGGACCAATGGTAGGACAGTTGATTTACTGTTATTATCTGGGATAATGTTGTAGCTAAGAGACCAGCGTATTCTAAATTAAAACGTATTCAAACTTGCTTGAATAAATAAATAATTAATAATTCTGGACAATCGACACAACATCATCTAGCCCCAAGCTAAGCAGAGCTTGTGTTATGGGTACTAGAGGCATTACGTACATAGATATTTCTAATTATATATAAGTATAATGTATAGAACACCCGGAATAAATATTTGCAGATCGTACAAACTGTTACGAATTAAAAAGAAAAAAAGACCTACCTAAAGTGGCATGATTAAATAAAATACTGGATCAATCGGTACATGATATTTTATTTTATAAATTTCCTATCTTACAACTACAGGTACAGGTAAATACTTAATTATTACACTCCCTATCAGACTACAACAATAAAACTCCCTATCAAACTACCATAATAAAACTTCCTATCAAAACCAACGGTATTAAACTATAGTATTTTACCTGATACAAAATGTTGAAATATGGTTAAATAAGGTTAACGCTAAAGTGAATACATCATTTTTCTAAGTACATAAATTAAAGTTTGCCGACTAGCTCTAGAGCTTTCTCTAGGGTACAAAGTATGTGGGAACGTCTTTCGGTGAGCAATGATTTATCCTTCTACTACAGAAAACTTATATTTATTTACTAAATAACTTCCTCAATTATTCAACGTTATGTAAAACAATTATGATCTACGTGGAACGTGCTTCAGATTAAAGTGGGCGCCAGGATTTACATCCGATAATAAAAATGGAACCCCGAAGGGTGTATAAATACCGACTTTTGATACGGGGGGGGCTAGTAATCGTTGCCGACCGGAGAGATGGCTGGCCACGTGGTGAGAACCGCAATCGCAGCCTCACGCTTGGTCGACACGCGGCGGCACGGATTCGCGCCACGCGGCTGCTGGCACACTCAGCAGGCCTGCACGAGCTGGGCGCGTGGTCAGCGGCGGCACTAGGCACGCGGCAAGCGGAGGTAGGCTAGCCTGTACTAAGCCGGTGTGGCCCGTACCAAGCACCTCCTGGAAATCACCATTCGCATGTGAGCAAAAGCAGTAAGCGTAAGATCAAATAAAGAAAGCACTCCAGGCGGCAACGTGTAGGCACGATGTAGCTGGTCCAAACTTCCACACAATAGTTAACCTATACGGTAATGTACACAGAAATTATACTCCTAAATAACACATTTTAAAGCCTGCAAAATATAGTGAAAGCTTCGTTTACGTAGCTGATTTTGGAGGTTAAACGAAGTATCTCCTTTTCAGAGATAATAGCGAAGCTATGTAAGCTTGAAAATGGCAGGCTGCAGGCGGCAGGCTTACGGCTTTTCTGCTGAACTCAGCGGTCCTGAAAATCACATAATTCCGCACTTGATGACACTGACTAGAGAATCGCTGACGAATTAGAATAGCGCGTACCTCCAGCGACTTCGACTGGAACTTGTCAGCCTGACAACGATGTACAACAGGAAAGAATGAGCCTCCAGCGAGGGCTTCTATTTATACCCTCTGCCTCTCCCACTGCTATGACCGTGATACGACCTCTAGAGTCCACAAATGTCCTTATTTGGGCATAAAATCAAATGCCCGAACAAAACTAGAAAAAAAAACTGCTTCAAAGAATTTAACTCTTTTTGAGGGTGACCGATGACGTCAGACAAATCTGTAATGGCGGATTTACCATCGACAATTAAAAATCTAATATAGAATGAACGATAGACAATTCTCGTTCCAAAATAAAATGTCGGATAGCGCCATCTAGTGAATCTCTGTAAAGATAAAGTTACAATAATATTGGTAAAATCGAGTTAGTTCCTGGAAAAGACACTAGATAGTACTACCAGTTGAAAAAAATCGTAACAAAACATTTATCCCAAGACGGGAATGGAACCAGCAACCTCCGCGTCGCAGGTGGACCTTCGCCCGCCGCGCCACATCGGTCGTCAAATGAATGTAGAATAAGCTCGATAAATCAGAAAATTTAAAAATATGCATCTTTTGTTTCCGCTTCCAATAAGTCTTCATTCGGATGGTAGCCATCTTTAGCATTTCGTGCTTTCGGTGCAGAACCTATCTATCAGACGAACTATAAGACGTTTGATAGAAGAGAGTGGAAGAAGAAGACGTGTTGTACCAACCCCACATAATGTGGGACAAGGGTAGGAAGATGAATGAGTGCAGAACCTTTTCTCTGCAGGCGGTTGTCAGTATTGCGAGTTAAACGCTCAGTAATTTGTGAGACAATACAGAAAAATTTGAAACTATCACGGTTTTGAACATAGTTTTCATTGTAAACGGGATATTTACCATGATTTGTGAGTTTGATTATTTCCCGATATTTCGGCACAGTTGCATGCTAGTTCGACCCGTGATCATGGCGCACAAATCATGGTAAATATCCCGTTTACAATCAAAACTAAATACAGAAAAATCGTATATTTCATTTTAATAATATTTTTGAGTTAATCGGAGACTTTTGTCTTTATATTATTTACAGAATATATTAGTTACAATACTTATAATAGCTTCAAACGGACCGTTAGAGACAAACTGTCCGCAAACAGCAACACCTATCAATGTCGAGTACAGATAAGAAATCGCGCGTAGTAAAAGTCCTAGCCCCACCGAGTAAAGGCCCATTTAGACGGAGAGAGTTTCTCGTCTCGAAGGAATCGAAGATCGGAGTCGGAGTCGGAGGATTCGGAGACGATTATCGAAGGAATATAAAACATTTTTTTCGTCTAAACAATCGCTGTTCTCGTTTACACGGACATAATAATATTCTATTGCAAGGCAGTTGTCGCCCAAGGCAACGAGCGAGAAGAGCGATTGCTTAGACGACCAAAATGTTTTATATTCCTTCTATAATCGTATCTTCGAGACGAGGAACTCTCCCCGTCTACATGGGCCTTAAGGGTGAAACAGACAATTACGTTCCAACGTCATCGTGACCGCTCCACTTCTCCCCACAAAATTACAGTCACTTTTACCTGGCTTTATTAACTTGTACGTATTGGCACTTACGGGAACTGCTTCATTGACTTGGTTCTAATTTAGGTGTAGGAATTTGACTGTGATTGCGTATATCTGCAGGTTGTTTGGTTATGTTTAGCGATTTATAGATCGTCGTCTGTAGATAGCTCTGTTTCTTTATGTAGTTATTTTTAAATATATTGACTGCAATAGTTGTAGTTTTGTTAGTGAATGTATATAATCAATTTAATGATTTCAGTTTTATCGGCATAGTCAGTATTTAAAAAAATATACATTAATGATATTAGTTTTGTACGTTAAAGTAAAATAAGTTACGATAATAGTGTGTTGTTCCAATAATATTTCAATGAATTTTATCTGATTACATTCAATACCGATTTATAATACTTTAATTATCAGTAAATTATTAATCCGGCTTATTACTGCAATAATTCTTAGTACATGATTACTAGAGGTAAAATTATTATGCGATTATCCGATCGGGATATATTACAAATGCAAATTTTGTTGTTTATACATTATGAACAAGGTTTTCGATTGAAATCTCTGTTTAAATGTTAGCAGCGTAAAACTGTCAAGTACTCGTCACTCATACGGCCGGTTTCTCGAACGATGATCAACGAAAAAATCAAATAATTACTATGTGTCAAACTCGGATCAATCGTGATTTGGGTTTCCAGAAACCGGCCGTTAGTTTTGAAGTCAGTTTAAAAAGGTTTCTGATCATAAATCACAGTATCTATAATTTTCATTCATTCATTTTCAGCCTGTGGTGTCCCACTGCAGGGCAAAAGCCTCCCGTCCTTCTCTCCTGTTCACTCTGTCCTATTTCTATAAGATACTTAGGTAATACAATTTGTGTTCTACCCCCTCACTCTTGCCTCCAGTCCAGTAGCGCAGGCTACCTCAAAAGTAGGACCACGCATGGGGGGGCTAGGAAGGCGGAGCCCCCCCTTTAAAAGAGTAGAAAAAAAATAGTGCGAAAGTACTCGTAGTAGAACGCTCGGTGGGATAGCATCAATAGTAATAATAAATAAATAAATAATGCTGTACAATCCACACAACATCATCTAGCACTAAGCTAAGCAGGGCGTGTGCTATGGGTACTAGAAGACTGACATACTTAACACAATACATAACGGATATACAGAACATCACTAGTGTGTATACATGATGGAGAATGAGCATGTCATATACCTTGAAACTAGTTAGCACGTTTTGAACGAATACAGATCCATCAATCCGCTGTAACCTAGATTGCCGCGGAAATCAGTCAAAGAACGACAAGCGGTAATTACTGTAATTACTGGCTGCTAATGCGTTTATGCTACTAGCTGCTACTGGATATTTATTTCAACAAAACATTTCTTTTCGTATTTGTTTACTTAAATTGTTAGATAAGTGTAGACTTGCATAAAGGTAAATTATTCGTAATTTTATTAAACAAATTAAAAGAAAAATCGAACTGTTCATATCAAATTCTCCAACAAATAATACTACCTACAATTTTTTTTTATATCAAATCAAAAATTCTAATTTGCCTTCAAAAAAACATTAAAATCAAACATGGATTTCAAAATGGCGGAAGCGCCATATTGTAATAACGTTGTCATCCATTTTAATGAATGGAAATTGTTATTACACACAGGATTTCTGAATGCTTTGTTCTAAGATGTAATGATGTCAAAGTAATGAAGGGTTATAATACGTGGGAAGCAATAAACACTCTATTAGAGCGTTATCAAACAATATATTTGGGCAACTGTTATTATGAAGCTTGTAATAGAATTACCGGAACCCACCTAGTCTTGTTCTAAATGCGAGATAACATTCGATAATAGAGATAAGTTCACATCAAACTTACATATACACTGTTGTTCTACTTTAATTGTTAATTATTAATAATATTTGCGTTTTAGTTTTTGAGACTCGTTTGAGTAAAACTCGGAGTACAGGTAATATACGTGATTAAAAAAATATTACTATATTTTGTCAATTTACATGTATTACAGAAATGTATTCAAGTCACACTTCGCGCAACGTCAGCTTGATTCAGCAGTCAGCGCGCAGTGTGGTAATTTTTTTTTGTGGGGATTTATAGTAATAAATCAAATCAAATATTTTTTTATTCAATCACAACGATCATTTAGAATCGTTTTACATACTAGGTGATTCTAGGTGCTAGTTCCACGCGACCAGAGCCTAGAAGAACGGGCAAGAAAAATTGTAATAGTAATTGAAACAAAAAAGCCATGATATCCTTTTTTTAACGCTAAATTTACTAAATAACTAATGAGTGCATTATTTGTGAGTTCAACCCGTAATCATACTGCACGCTGTGACAAAATATCGGAAAATAATCAAAATCACATAACATGATAAATATCCCGTTTATATAAAAAAAGTATTAATATCATGATAATAGATCAATCATCAGTTTATCGTAACTTTATCTTATCAAATGACGTTCAACTGCCAAACAAGCTATCAAGGCGCGTCATTTGACAGTGACACTCCATCTGTCAAAATATATTGCCTCGTTTATGAGGTAAATCAACATCCCACACACGTACGACGTCTAACGAATAACCCTATTTTTTTCTGGTACAAAGTGGGACAAATATGTTGAAATGAAAAGTAAGCCATAAATGTTTATTATAATATTTTTTTAGATTACTCAATATTTTGACAGCATCAAGATTGATATAAAATATAAGTTGACACTTTAGCAGTACCTAATAAAAAAAAAATATGAAATATTCATGGACATTTCACACATCACACTCTAGTCTCAAACTAAGCTAAGCTTGTACATTGGAAACTAGACACCTGATGGAACACTTATATATTTTTTTGTAAATAAATACATAGATTACATACTAACTAACACCCAGTAATGTTTTGGGGATGAATAATTTTGATATTGCTATGAGCAAACTAAATAGTAAACAAAATATTGAAAACACTTCAAACTAACAAATTAGCAAAATGCGGTTATCTTTTAAGTTTATTAAATATAAATATTTGTAAAGTGTCTCTCTCTTGTTAACGAATCAATTAACTTAATTAACAATCAAAATTATACAATCAAAATGAAATTGGTTTTGATTGAAGAGCACTTATTGGTTTATTTATATTATAATGGCGACGTGCTACATTAATAACAATGAAAAATAAGACTTTTTTTTTTATTTACGGATTAATTTTATTTTTCCTTTAATAAATAATAAATAAATAATGCTGGACAATCCACACAACATCATCTAGCCCCAAGCTAAGCAGAGCTTGTGTTATGGGTACCTACTAGAAGACTGACATAGGTACTTAATACAATACATTACATAGATAGATATTTTTTATTATACATATCTATATATAAATACCCAGAACACTCTGAATAAATATTTGAAGATATTACTTTAATTTTTTTACCATCCTCTTTTTAACCGACGAAAAAAACGGAGGAGGTTCTCAAATCAAAGTGTTCATATATATATTTTTTAATGGTATGTACTAAGCAAGTCATATAACTTATTCGGTCAATTCTAAGTCAAAGCGGTAATGAAGTGGTTTTAAGTAATTCATGTCATGCATGACGTCATCATGTTAAGTGTTATACTCGCTCACCTACCACTAACCCACATACCCCCAAGGGATACTGTGAGCACCACTTTACGATGCAATCAAATCGCCTACTAGTTTGGGTAACTTGTGCTTAAAGGTATCTTATACATTTGATTTAGTTAATTAAACTTGACATTTACGAAGCTGCGAATAACCTTAAACAACATGTTTTTAATATCATCAACTTGTGCAAAATCGTGGCTTAAACTATTAGTTTTGATGAAACTTAGAAAATAATATGACTAGACATATAATATCAAATAATATAATATATATCATCATCATTCCCCTGCTCTTATCCCACGTTAAGTAAGGTCATGTTTTTTTCTTCCACTCACTCCTATCATTCGTCAACTCTGAGTCTACTCCTTTCACATTTTCTTTTATACTTTCGGCCTTCCTCTACTTGCATAGCCACGCTCACATTCATAACTTATTTGTTACATGATTTTCATCCCTCCTCATCACATATCCATACCACGCTAATCTTGCACTCCTCACTTTTTCAATGACAAGAATACATGACAGATAACAGATATTCTAGTATAGAATTGTATTAATTAATTAATTTATTACATACATGGTATTAGAATACAGCTCAGGTGTTATATGTAGCTAATTGTACAGTCATGTACCCTGTAAGGGCGTAGCAATTTATTATTTCTAAATGATCCTTGTGATTTTATTTAATAAAGAAATCTTTGACTTTGACTTTATATCTATTTTATAAGTCAAGTTGAGAGCATAAACTAGTGTAGAATAGCGTAATTGCGAATGAAGTCAGGGGCAGTTCACAGTAAAGCCACAGCGTTTAAGTTAGAGTGTCGCGTTCACGTTGAATTTCACAATATGACGTCGTTGGTCTAAGTGACGTCTAAACATCACTGAGTAGAATAGTCCAGTAAATATAATATCTACTGTATAAACCCCTATAATATATTTCCGTTGACTTTATGTCATCATTCCGTATGGTAATTAATACATCAAGTCTGCGCTAACTTTTTATAAGATATACAGTAACGGTCTATCTTATAAAAAGTTAGCGTAGACTTGAAGTATTGATTACCGTACGGAAAGATGACATAAAGTCAACGCTAACTTTTTAGGGTAAATCTTTTAATAAAATGTATTTTAGCAAAAATTTATTATTACAAAAAAAACAGGCTAACAGGGTAGTTGGTAGTAATGTTGGCTGTGCCTTCCATGCTGTGGATCGTGGGTTCGATAATGTTTGTGTGATGAACTTATATATTTGATCTGATGTTACTATGTAATAATTTACAAAAAAAAAAACGTTTATAAGTATTTCTATCAGCAATCTATTTAGTTTCCATAGTACAAGCTGTGCTTAGTTTGGGAATGGAGTGTGATATGTAAAATGTCCATTGAATATTATTGGT
The DNA here is from genome assembly GCA_932527185.1 of Ecliptopera silaceata. Lineage (NCBI taxonomy): Eukaryota > Metazoa > Arthropoda > Insecta > Lepidoptera > Geometridae > Ecliptopera > Ecliptopera silaceata. The sequence continues at coordinate 2,707,810 of OW052193.1, read as the reverse complement.
GGTGATCGCGTTACATAAATATAAAATAAACATTTGAGCTTATGCGTAGAACACTTAGAATCTGAAGTTTGAGACGATTACAAACCACCACTCTTCACCAGGTGGTCCTTAGAGGGCCAGCAAAATATAGTGCTGTTCCGTTCTGATCCGTTCTGTTCCGGAAGTCACGGACATTTCACACGGCACGTAATAATATTATAACTATGACTTTTGTTGTAACAAAAATTCAAAGTTTAAAATTTCTTTAGGTATTTAATAAAATCACAAGGATCATTTAGAATCGTCTTACATACTAGGTGATTCTAGGTGCCAGTTCCACGCGACCAAAGCCTAGAAGAACGAGCAAGAAACTTACGGCCTGGTTCCTACGTTTACGTTTGTGTATGTGTACGTTTTTTATATCATCCTTCTTACAAAGAATTACAATTAAATATAGCCCCTACATTATACCTAGATTTATTTAACATTTGGTGCAAGTGGGGTAGTTCGTGTGCTATCCCCGTAAGTTAAGCCTAGAATTATAGTACTCCGAAGTCTTACCAAGGTTATTTCGTACACTAAGTGCATTTTATAACACTGGTTATTTCAGCTAATATACCTACATGTGTAGGTATAATGTATTTAATTTTCACAAAATATGCTTAGCTTTTAATTGACATTTAAAGCACTTCCTCTATCTTCAGGCTGCACGAAGGTTAGTTGGAAGAAAATGCTACTTAGCATTAAGGTCGACTCAGTACTATTATTTTTTTTGCCATAAAAACATCCTTACCTAAATAGAAGACAATTCTATACCCTTTCTACGGTTATTATAAACATTTAATCAAATTTTTTGTACCCTTTTTATTTACTTACGGTTATTTTATCGGCTATCTATTATTCTATGAGAAATTATAATAATAATTTACTTGCTCACGCACACGAAAATTGTTATCTTTTTCTTTGTATATCATATAATAAATAATACAGAAAGATATAAACAAAAGAAAGTGTCTTGTGACGCATTACACTACGTCAAACCTCTCTGAGATATCAAAGACTGTACCTACTATAAAACGTTTGCGACCATCTACCTGCAAAATCAGAATAATTTTAATTTATATCTTAACCTTCGAAGCAGGAATCGTAAAACCAAATAAGGTAATATACAATTTAAAGGCCTTTGCCGTTAAATTATTATGAAACCTGCCGTTTTAATATAAATCTGCTTTAGCCATTTGAGACTCAAATCTTTCGGGCGTATTTTTTAAATTTTCTTTGTATTTGTAGTGCTTGTTAGAAAATGATTTCGTCTTTTTTCTGAAGAAAGCGGGACGTCGTCTATTTTTATTGTTATTACAATTCTTGTTTTGTGTTCATAACAAAGAATATTATTTCTAAAAATTATGCAATAAAAGTATTATGGCCTTAAAAAGTTATGTTGTACGATGTATTGTTAAATAATATATTCCTTTGAAATAAAAGCTATTTCAACTTTTTTATACTAAGCCTTTATTTTGTAACACTGGAGTCTAGTAAATGTATAATGATGTAATAAGTATATATGTTGCTTTAAACTAGCATAACCTATGTGGTGATAGTTTTATTAATGCCAATTAATAAAATTATTAATTTTATTCTACTACCCATACGACAAATATACAGATAAACACAGTTTTTAATTTAAAAAAATGACATTTAGTCAAAAACAAAAAACAACATTAAACTTAATGAAAACAAAAAAAAATAACTTCATCAATGTGGTCATTATGAATTCTCTAAAAAATCGGTAAAAAATCCGATTTATCACATACAACAATCACACGGTAATTTTATATCGAACATATTTCAAGCAATATATTTTGCTAAGTATCACTTTTTAGCAAAAAGTCATTATATTTACAACTGAGTTAACTTCACCCAAAACTCTACCAAATTTTATTTTACAAGCGAAAGCTTTATCATTTCCACTGTGATGATAAAACACAGACAAAACAATTTATAACACGCGAGAAATCCCCTAAGTTCCTTTTGCCAAATACATTTTCTCTCTAGAAGATTAATCACCATCATTACACTTGGTTTTTTCGACTTAAAAACCTGTCCGCACGGATTTCAACCCAAAAACCTTTTAAGTGGTAATTTTTAAAGGTTTTTTTATCTTTTGCTGTGCGGCGAGATGCTTCGGATAGCGGAAATGAGGCGTTTATACGATTCGGGGATTCCAGACAATCTCGCTGGCACGGTTAAAGGCATTTTTAGTATTTTGGCATTTAGCGCTTGAACGCATTTTGGGAGCCAAGGAATACGCGGTTAACGACTAGCAACAATATTTAAGGTTGTTTTAAAAAATAGTCTTAAGTTGGTATTTTAAAATATTTTTAGTTTTATTACAGTGCCTTTAAAATAACCGTGTTTTAGATAAATAAACATGGGTAATAATGTTCATTCAGTTACACAAATAATAATTTTGGCAACAAAAATAGTTTAACTTTTTTATAGGGTTTTGTCTGGCTATTCAGAGTGTTTCACCTAAAGGCCGTTTGACACTAATGCTTGGGACACCCTGTATTTATTTAATTATCAATATTGACAGAGGCTTCAATAAAAGCTCTTTCATCTATAGGGCGGGTCTTCGTTCTTTAATTACGTCGATATAAGCTCATAATATCAGTTGTTTCTATGTAGGCTTTAAAAATTTTATAATTTACTGTAAATTTCCTAAAATATTCTCTAAATTATAAAGCAGTCTATCTAATATAGGAACAGACATGATCGAAATCGATTCATAACGGGCAGAACAATATTTCTACCAATCGTGTTTTGACGAAACATACAAATTAACATGCAGTCAACTTGAGAACCCTTTTTTGACGTTGGTTTAAAATAAAAAATATAATATAATAAAAATATAATATCCGTACCTGATACGTATAGTGTAAAACACATTATGGTAATTTAAACGTTATTTTTGTTATTCGCAGGACACCGTGGGCGTTGTCTCGGAAAACAGATCATAAATTACGTTACGTTTGATAAAGCTGAGGATAGCGACGAATTAATTTTGTGACTCCAAATTATTATTTAACGCAAGTTTTATAACAAATAATAACAAAATATTCATGACAACAAAAATATAATAAATTTTGATTGAAACAAAAAGCTCTTTTGGTAGATAATTTATGTTTGTGTTAATATTGTTTTATGATCATTTCTTTCATAAACAAAGTTTCGTTTCATCCTCCACAATGTTTGTGTGAATTTTAACTGCCCAATGCACGTGTTGTCTAAAAATAAGACCAAAAATCCGTCTTCGTATATAATAATCCGTCGATTATTACATTAAGACGGATTTTTGATCTTATTTCGTATTTCAAGTTTTCTAATTCTACATCCAAAAACGCAATTTAAAAGTATTCGAAAAATGTTGATAAAGAATTCTTGGTACACTATCCTTAAGTGATTCGTTTATATTTATTCATTTTATTTATTTTTCAAGCTATTTTGAGAACCAAACTTGAGTATAGAACTTGACATGCCTTAAAGATACTTTCTAGCAATAAACTTACATATAAAAGAGCAATATTTATTTTATTCTTTATCCCGTACTGCAGGGCTATCCAGCTAGGGGAAACTTGCGTGACCGAATATCCTTTCAGATTTAGATGATTTTACTATAGTAACTCATCAGTATTCCGTGGCATTTTTGTGGATTGACGAGGCTGAGCTTTATAAAATTATGACTGAGCTGTTAAAAATGACAATGTCAAAACTGAACATGATTTACAAGGTGCCATGATTACACGACCAAGGAATACACAACCACGGAAAACACAGCCCGGAATTGGTGACCATTTTGTCATCTTATTCCATGGTTGACAAAATGGTCACCAATTCCTGGCTGCGTATTCCTGGTTGCGCTTTTCTCTAAGAGTTGTGTTTTCCATGGTTGTACATTAACCGGACCCTCGACAAGTAACAGTTCAAATACAGTTCAAATACATTTCAGTTGTCTGGTTACGCCCGCTGAAGTATGTCGCATTTGAATTTTACATAACATTCCTGATCCATACATTCGTATGTACATATTGTACATCGCAATTTCAATTTTCTCTCAATAGGTATTCCATATTTTCTGCACACATCGCTCGACCTTTTTGACTATTTTGTACTCAGCTACGTTCGTATTTGTAAGGAATTGAGTTGAGAATTTTCTGCAAACGAAAAAATCTGTCGAATCGCTTCTTACTTGGTTTTATTCTTACTATAGACAGTCTAGTAGTCATATTACATTCCTTATTTACAAGTACAAATTAAGAAATAAAAAATACCCTGAGATCGCGGAAAAAAGTGATTTCCGCCATTTTGGTGCCACTTTGGTTTTGGAATGTATGATAGTGTATCGGTCAAGCCCTTTGATTTGATACCCATAGAGAAAGTTGTAAAAAATATGACATTCACCATATTGTTAGGTTATAAATAAATAAATAATGCTGGACAATCCACACAACATGATCTAGCCCCAAGCTAAGCAGAACTTGTGTTATGGGTACTAGAAGACTGACATACTTAATACAATACATTACATAGATAGATATTTTTTATTATACATATAAAATACCCAGGAATACCCAAACACTCGGAATAAATATTTGCAGATCGTTCATCCTAAAAAAAAACTATTAAAAAAACGGATAATATGCGCATTATAGTTTTTTATAAGTTTGAATACTTAAGTCATTATACAAAAGCCTTTTTTACGTACTAAACAATCGAAAATAGACACATAGATTGTAATTTTTAATCATATAATACAAATTATTATAAATTACAATAAAACATTTAGATTTTTCATAAAACAAAAGTGTTTGAACAAACATTTAGTCTAAAAGATGTTAAGCTTTAGAATTTTTGATAAACCTACCTATTTCTCCAGAGACCACGTCAGAGATATTGTAGTTCAATGAATTTTCAAACAATCCTTTGAAATTCAAATACTCAATATTTTATATATTGTAACAAGACGAACAAAGAATACCAATAATAGAGGATCATTGCGGCATTTGTTTGTTTGATAATAATCGTTGTTGTATTAAAACGGCAGTGTATATCATGCGATAATCTGGTACATACGAAGCTTAGATGCTTACGATTATCACAGTTTTGAACATAGAGTGTTTTAACACTAACCGATACTATTTTACTCATAAAATGTGTTATGAGACATGTTTCTGACAGGCGTCACAGCTCAGTTGGTAGTAGCTCTGCCTTCTAGCCATGCTGTAGCTCGTGGGTTCGATTCCCACCCAGAGCAAATGTTTGTATGATGAACCTTTTGTGTCCCCTAGGCAATTCTGTCAAGTCTTCGTATATCGTATCGGTGGCAGTAAAAGCAGGCCTCAACCAGGATCCACGTTAATAAGTTTACGCTTCACTTAGCCAGCTAACGAGCACCCTTCCAACATACTTGTAAGCATGTTATTAAACTTCAAATATGGCGGTTCGTGTTTTGTATGAAACAACAAACTTTATTAGCCGTTGGCGATGATCGACATTTTAATTTTATGTTAATATTTTTCACCAAATTAAAATCGATGATAATATAATACCAGAAACTGTAGAGCATTACTGTATTGCACTGCTACATGCTTTGCTTTAAAACATACATTGCTTTAGGATTTGGCCTAGCCTAATCCTAAATCAAGATATAAATACAATAAAATACCTAGCTGCCTGACTGTATAGAATTGTTTAAATGTCTGTACTATTCTGTCAAGATTGTATTATGAACGCAATACGATTTGATGTTTAGTTTGATGCTCTTTTGTTTTGTTAGTCGCTAAGCGTGACCAAGGTTTTTATTCAGTAGCTCTACCATGAGTTTTTACAATCTATACTCGCTAGCGTCTGTGGTTAAAAAATGTATGAAGATTTGTATAGCGCCTCTGGCAGATAGTTGGGTACCAAAATTCGTCATACTAATATTGACGTAACTACTGTAGTAAAGTCAGGCGATTTTACTGTGACAACTCATGGTAGAGGTACTAAGCAGTAAAATAAGGAGAATAAAGTGAGTTTACGACCAAAGTTTTGTCAATATATCCTCTATTGTTTAAGAATGAAGACATGAAGACTAGACAGTCTTCAATCAGTTCCACAGATGGAGTCGAGGTCTTTGTATTCGTCTGGATTTGCATAGGTCGTTGACGTACTGCATTTCTGTTTGAAGTTATATTTGTAATTTTAAAGATTTTTTATTATTTTTTATTTTTTAATTAATTAAATGAAATGTTATTTTTCTGTACATTTACACATTTCATTTGATTTCTTGATATGTATTTTGACCAATTTTAATTACTACATAGGTATATTTATCAGATTTTTTATAAAGACTAGTATTTATATTTCTTAATCAATCTAGTTACAATAGTACCTAGTTTAGCTTTTGTTTAGTTTGAGACTAGATAGTTTCGTGCAAAAAAGTTCTTTTAAAAAAAATGTTTCAATCAGTTTCCTGGCCTGCTAAAAACTTTCAATGAATAGAAGTCAGTTCCTAAGTTCTGTACAATGTAAGCACAATGGAGGTGCTACTGAATGGTCCTTTTTATTTTCATTTAATCTTCGCGGCTGACCGAGCCTGAACATTGTTGATTTGGATCCCTTCCTGACGTTTGATGCGGGCCCTGCCGTCTAAGGGTGCTGAGAGTAGACATTTATAATGAATTTTCTTTTTTTTTTTAAATTAACTTACCTAATATTACCGTGTTAGGATTTTTTGTCAGCTTTAGATTTACTGTAAGTAATTAAAATATAAGTCAGATCTTGATAGTATTCCATGGCATCAATAAAATAAAATAAATACATAATTAGTTCTTTTACATAAGTGTTTGAGGTAAATAATGAATATGACACCTAAAAATAATATGTAAACACAATTAAATGGATATAAAGAGAAAAAAGTTTCGGTTTTAAAAACTAATAATTAGTTACTAATTGTTTTTTTATAGTTAAGTTTCGAGAAAGCGTTGGAGGTATGACCTTGACATGTTATTTTTTTTTTGTTTGAAATGGATTCGTAGGACACTGCCAAAGATAGAGAGAAGTGGAAGGGTTTGGGAGGCCTTTGCCCAGCAGTGGGAAGATATAGGCTAGAGAAAAAAAATTAAGTAAAAAAGTAGAAAAATCTATTACTTTTCAACAGTTACTTTAAAACTGGCTTCATTCAAAACAAACCTGATTCTATACTCTATTTGCCCAAATTCTTAATTAAGGTTCACTCATTTAGATAAATTGTCGGAAACCTATCCAGTTTCCGCTTTTGAAAGTTGGCGCGATAAGATTCTAAAGTGTTTGTACCCTACTTAGACTATTGAATGAACTTTTGCACACTATCCGATATTTCATTCGATATTTAAATGAGATCACAATATTGGATGACGTGTCGTTATTATTATTAATTTGTGACATGTAATTCCATCAAATTACCAATAAAATATTTATATTTGTTTTTATCGGTAGGTACGTAAAATTAAAGCTAAGTACGTATGAGCTCTTTTTTGTCGTGCAGGTTACGTGACGGTTGTAAAAAGCTTATCATCTTATACATATTTAAGTACTTAGGAAAATCTCAATGATTAGGAAATCCTAAAAATTATTGAGCCAAGTAGGATTTGAACCTAATAAAAGGGAAGGTCGTGGGATCAAAGCCTGCTTGACTTAATACATTTTGGGAATTTTGGAATCTTAGCTTATTACTCTATAGTCATTATATTTTATTGATTAAATCACAAAGATCATTTAAACTCTTCTTACATACTAGATAATACTAGAACTAAAATCAAAAAACACGCTTTGTTCATATATTTTTTTATCGTGTCGGCTGTTTAAAAAAGCTAATTACTTAAAACAAGTACGGACAACAATGCTCCGTGGATTTCTTTTTTTTTATTGTTAATAGTAGTAGGCTCTATTTATTCTACCTGTAGAATAAAATAGTTTTAATTTGTATTGGTGTATATTGGTGTACATTGGTAGGTAACTTACTATTTCCACAGTTTGCGATAAAGTTGCTTTAGGGTGTAGGTTTATGTGCTGAACCTAGACACCTACTTTTCACAAAAAACATATGAATAACGCTGTATTCAATGTACATTTTACCTCAATTGCAACCTCATTTTTTATTCATATCAAAATAAAAAATGAGGTTGCAATTGAGGTGGTATTTTTTTAACGACTTTAAAGGGAAAAGTATTTAAAGTTTTTGTATAGTTTTGATGTTTTGATACCATACATTTTTTTAGGTGAACTGTTTTTGATGATTTTGTGACGTTAAAGTTGGTGGTGTTTTATTCGATTCAAGATTTCAAATCAAATATAACTAGGTATATTTATGGCCAGTTGTTATTTTTTATTTGGCAAAACAAACAGTACCTCAATACATGATAATTAAACTAAGAGTAATACTAAGTTTTAGTATTTGTAGCATCAACACCGTTTACCACAGATTAACGTACCTAACGTAAAATATACCAAAATAATTTTTTTTGCAAATCAATATTGTGTATTATATTAAAACCGGTGTTCATATTTTCTATAATACAATTGTATACCTGTAAAAATACAGAAATTTTATTTTGCGGTAGCCCCACCTCGTAAATTGCTTATTTCCGTAGAGGCACGTTCGACCACGTCCGTTCCACGAAACAATACAAATGAATAAATAAGTGATGTTTAAATGGTACGCGGGCGGTTCGGTTTTGTTATTATTTTCGGTCTAAAACTAACGATATTTCGGTCGCTGCTATTTTTGGGTTAAGTGTAATTATGGTCAATACAAATTATACCTACCTGTTTTAGAACAGTTATATTTTATGCTATCATTATATTGTTTTTTAATTGTAGATTACACACATTTTATGTAACCTGTATGTTGGAACTGCTAGCAATATTCCCATGTTTTAACTAGTTGGATGTTATTTCTGATGTATTTTTGTTACCAAAAGACTATGTCATAGCTTATTGGTCTGATTGCGGAAGATCATTAATGACCCTCAAAACACGAGAGCGACAATCACAAATCACCTAAATATTAGCAGTCATAGTCATAATAAAATCGTTTGTATTGTTCCAGATGAAATAGACTATCAAAATGGACGCAACAAGCAAAGCCTGCCACATTTACGAAATAAGATGAAAACGTCCACCATGACCACAGAAAACACCAAAAATGCATGAACTAGAGTTCCATCTCGCTACCACAAACGTCAACCATGAGCTATACACCGAATGGGAAGAACTTGTCAACTTCACGTTAGAAAACTACAACTTCACAAGTAATTCCACAAGTCGGACAAAAGATGGCGCTGTAACAAACTGGTGGGCGTCTACTGCGTTGATGCTGGTTTTGTGTACTGCAGCTGGAAATGTACTGGTGTGTCTTGCTATATACTTGGAGAGGAGGCTGCAGAATGTTACCAACTATTTTCTGATGTCGCTGGCGATTACAGACCTGTTGGTTGCTATTCTTGTTATGCCGCTTGGAATCGTTACACTGGTTATGGGTAAGTGTGTTGAACTACCCTTTTTTGAAAAAAGGTTAAGGTTAATGACCTAAATGGTGATTAAGAGCCGGATAAGCGTAGAAAAATACTTCTACTTACAAAACGAGTTTATTTAAACAGGTTTTCGCAAGCTTGTACCTTATATAAGCCTTTATACCTCTTCACTTAAGTATAACTGTACCATGATACTTTAGTAAGTGATTAGGTCATTACAGTAAATTCCGTTTGCTTTCCTGAATATAACGAATCCTTTAATATTTATATCATTTCAGTCGTATCTTAACTACCATTAAGTATACCCACCTCAATATTCCCTAGTTCAAATGATTCAATTGAATCAAAACAAATTCATTCTACGGTAAAAGCTCCATTACACAAAATCAAAGTCGTTTATCCAACATTCTCGAAATTCCACTCTAACTTTGTAAGACGCCAAAAGTATTTAAGCAGTTTTGAACAATTGCCTACCAAACTCGACGTTCCCAAAAACAAAACTCTGAACAACAATAATCATTGGACAATAAATATTGTACGGAAAACCTTTATTTTTCTTACAACTTTCTCAATAAGTCTCAAGGTATTTACTCAGACAGTTACGAAGTATGATCGGGTTTGGTTCAAGTTTGAGTGGTGAAGGTAGCGGACGCGATTTGAGTGGGGCATACCTCAAAAAGTCAAATTTTTGAGGTTGGATTTCAAATTATTCGGTTGAAAATGGATAAAACACATTAATTAAGGGCTTCTATGCTTTTAGCAGTTTTGCAAAGTAATTTTAAGTGTCCAAGAAAATTATTTATTTTAGATAATACATTATTTGATGGTATTTTATCATTTATGCCAATATATCACTTTTTGATACAACGCTTGTAAAATTTAAGACGGTTTCAGATGGAATAAGACAAAAAAATATTTTTATAAATCTGTGCCCCACTGTTACATAGCCATGATAATTGTTTCATAATTGGACATTTGTATTACTTCTTAAGTTTATTATATTTATATTCATTGCAAGTTACGTGCTTTTTGATTTTGACATCTGACCAATCACGTTTATTTGGCATGAACGACTGTGATTGGCTGACACAGAGATATGATATCAACGGCGCGCCTACCCGCATTCGTGTTTCTTAATGACTAGTAGAGTTATGAGTTTTACAGCCTTGTAAAAACTTGGTTATAACTGTCACATAAACTACTTAATTGAGATTTTTAATGACCGTTTTTAATGTTTACTAAATAAACATGCGCCTGGCCTTTCTAGTTTAATTTCACTAATATTACTAAAATTAAACATACAATAAATGTGACGGTAATTTTAACGAAGTTCCTTATTGCGCGTTGCAACAGGGGGCTAGACGGAAAAAATTAAGACCAAAAGTTGTAACGTGTCGTTACCACTTTTGGTCTTAATTTTTTTGCTTTAGTTGTAAGCCGTGCGGCGTGCGCGTTTCTCTGTCTCTCTCTCTCTCTCTCTCTCTCATAGAAAGCAACCCAGTTACATATAATGTTAAGAACTTCGTTCTATCCGGGTGTTCATTGACATCTTTTTTTATTACTGTTCTAAAATTACTGTTCTAAAATTACTGTTCTAAAATTGCTGTTCTAAGGGTGCATGGAAAGGGCCTCCTCGTGGCGCACACCGGTAACAGCTAGGCACGGCAAAGCAGTGTCTAGTCTGGCTAATCTTTCCAACACGATGCTACAACAAAGTACAGTTGTAGCATCGACACGATAAGAAGAAGACTGTTCTAAATTCTTTTTTGGTGAGTTCAAGTCTAAATCAATTATAATATTTTATTCAGTTTTAAAAAGTTCGTTTAAAATCCGATACACTCGTTAGTTTTAGAAAACGTAGTTTACTGTCTCTAACTTTTTTTTCTTTAACCAAAAATAAAAAATCTCTAAGTACTTAAAGTGACTCCACGATAAATATGTCAGTTTATTTAATAAATTCTACCTACTTCCTCAAATTCCTACAGAATAATTCACACAAATAATAAACTCAATAACAGAAGAGTAACTCAGTTAGTCCGGTGGCAAAACATTTCAGACAATAGAATTACCGGCGCCGCTTAGAACTCAAAGGAAGGATAACTTTGTTTTACCAGCGATTATTAAATTCACTTTTATGTTACTATTATAACTATAGCTGTATTCTAGACATTTATGTTGTCTAGAATACAGGTAGGTATATTTATGATACGATAGACACTTGTAATATTAAAAATACTTAAAGAAATGATACAAAAACAGTTTAATGTAGTATACTTTACAGACAGACAGACTATATTCTTAGATATTTGAAGTGAAATGAATAAAAATTGAACAAAAAAATTACTTGTCATTTTATTTGTCACTTTCGAGTAAACCACTCAAAAGTGTGTTGTGTCGTATTAATGTATTTTTATTTTAACGGTAATAAGATTATATTTTAAAAGTTTTTTAAACGAAATAAAATAAAACATTTGACTAATATTTCATTAAAATCATACACTTAATTGATAAGGGACATGCCAGTCGCTGTGTAGATTATATAAATAAATAATGCTGGACAATCCACAGAACATCATCTAGCCCCAAGCTAAGCAGAGCTTGTGTTATGGGTACTAGGAGACTGACATACTTTATACAATACATTACATAGATAGATATTTTTTATTTTATAGCTATAACAAACGACTCATCATTCCCCTGCCCTTATCCCACGCTAAGTGTGGTCGGCACAACATGTTCTCTTTCTCCACTCACTCCTATCATTCGTCAGTTCTGAATCTAATCCTCTCACATTCATATCCTCCTTCACACAATCCAACCATTCCTTTTTCGGCCTACCTCTACTTGCACGCCCAGCCACACTCACATTCATAACATTCTTCGTAATATGATTTTCATTTTTTTGACGTGACAACGTCTTATAATTCGATAGAGCCGGCTGCACGCACGAAAAAACATGACTCATGCGGCGTTACCTCGCTCTGTGGCGTTACATGTAAGGCTTGAAGTGCAAGCGAGAGCGACAAAGAAGCACAATCGGCCCTTGCGTTCGTTGTCACGTTCAACTATCGTCAGTAAACCGACTTTACAGACAACCATTTTTTTTAGCAATAACAAACGGCTAAAAACTTGAAATCTAGTTTAATTGAAAACTAGAAATCTAGTCTCAGTTTAAATATAGGTTCACTTCGGGTTCCAAAGCTCGTTCAGCTCGGATACAACACAAAGTTATTTATTTCAATGCCGCACGCAACGACCGAGACCACAGTGCTCAGAATACAGCTGGTTTATTAAAAAATAGTTAATAACGTAAGTAAGTTTAATAACGAAAGTCTAATAACAGAAAGGATCATGGCTACATAAATTATAATAACTGTGGCGGTGCCATAAACGCCAAATCAACATTATATTTTTTTTTTTTTATTAATTTACCATTTAAAAAGTTAACATAAGTACGTAATCTAAATAGCATTAAGAAAACCACAAGGTTTGTAGTGTATGTGAAGTACATAGCAGAAATTGTGCTATGTGTGAAAATAAAAGTAAAACTAGTTTTTTTTTTAATCGCAAAGTTAAAGTACTTACTGTTAGTCAAGCGAAGCAAGCTGATATATTTCAGGTTTTGGGCAAAGCGTTTTGCATTGAGTTATTTTAAGAAAAAGAAGATACAATTGTGTCATTTTCTTGCTTATTGATTATGTTAAAAAATAAAATATGTTTAATATCTAATGAAACAAAATAATTTAAAAAAAAAATATTAAACATATTCTTTGTAAACTTTTCTTTGATATAAGTACCTACTTAGTTAGATAAAAAAAAAATTAGTATATTAAAAGTGCTAGTTTATTTTAGGTAAATTGCAAAATAAGTAAAAATCTGATTTAAATAGTATAATTCTATTAGATGCTCACTATTAATTTTTCAACTGACTATTTTAGTCACATATACATTCAACCTATTACTATTTCTGACCTATTATTTCAATGAATACATGTATATCATGCTGTGATTAGCTGCGTACCTAGAATCACCTAGTATGTGATACGATTCTAAATGATCCTTGTGATTCTATTGAATAAAGATATATTTGATTTGATTCGTACATGTGAAAAGGCTTTTACCATGGCACAGATTAATAGCGACACATAATAAATAACCGAAGGGCGCGCGCTGAATTTTGTGAGGTTCCACGTATCAAGGCGTGTTTTATATTTATGTAGTTTATATGAGCATGTTCTGTAGCTTTACCATGAGTTTTTACTATACTATATATTCTATACTCGCTAGCGTCTGTAGTTAAAAAAATGTATGAAGATTTGTACAGCGCCTCTAGCGGATAGTTGGGTACTAACATTCGTAATACTAATATTGACGTAACTACTGTAGTTAAGTCAGGCGATTTTACTGTGACAACTCATGGTAGAGGTAGTGGCTATATTGAATACATAAATTAATACTGTCTACGGTTGGTTTATACACACTGAGTCAATTACTTAAGGAAATAAATCTATGTCTAAAACAATGTATTGCCCAGCATTTTTATTAAGGACGAATTATGTTAGGCATTGATCTGCGTCCATCACTCTGATGTATAATCATGTTAAGTTTCTTGTGTTTTTTTATATTCGTGGACGTTTTACACATCACACTCTAGTCCCAAACTTAAGCAAAGCTTGTACAGTCACGAGCTTTAATTTGGGACCCTTTTCCATTAAATGTTGTTAGAACATTCATAATGCAATAAGGTCGAAACTTCAGTATGACGTATGACATACGTTAGAATAGTAGCACTAAATAACGTTAGTTTGCCACACGATATTCAACCTTAGGTGGGTCCCAAATTAAAACTCGTGACTGTACTATGGGAACTGACAGAATACTTTTTTTTTGTAAAACATACATAGTAACACCCAAACACAGAACAAATATTTATGTTCATCATACAAACATTTGCTCTGGGTGGGACTCGAACCCATGACCCACAGCATGGAAGGCAGCTACTACTAACTGAGCTGTGACGCCTGTCAAAACAAAATGCGCTGGCATCCATACTATTATAAACACATCGATGCTCGAATTGATGTACATTATCCAAACTATATATATATATATATATAATATAATAATAATAATAATATTATAAAGAGGAAAGATTTGATTGTTTGTTTGTTTGTTTGTTTGCATCGAATAGGCTCCGAAACTACTAGACCGATTTCAAAAATTCTTTCACTGTTGTGAAGCTACATTATCTGCGCTGAACATAGGCTATATTATATTTAAAAAAAAATTAGGGATCCTTACTAAAACTTCAATTATGTAACCCAAGGTGAAAAAAAAATACCTAAGAAATTCCTTACATCGCGTGCGCTGTGAAAACTATTGATGATAGAAAGAAATTATGTACTACGATTTTGTAGAACACATCACCATCCACAAAAAAGTCAGCGACAGCATATGTCTAACTATTATAGATATGTCATCATAAGTGTTTTAATATCAAAAATATATAATTAAAATGACGACGCTAGAAAACGTTCTATATTTGTACTTTTTTATTAATCCTTATGTAAATAAATTACTTTAAAATTAAGAGTGCTTCAATACCTTTATATTACTTTTTAAATTATTTAGTTCGGACTTTCCATTCGAAAGATATCACGAGTTCAAAAATGTAAGTACTTATTAGAAAAAAGTCTAGCGGTCCTAAGCGGGCGCCGGTCACGGGCGGGAGTATATGCGGGGGGTTACATAATATACGGTCTATATTTTTTATCATTTGGAAAATACATTTATACTGAGTAACATAGCCTATATTATAATTATATTTTTTATATAGGCTACCCGTGCGAAGCCGGGGCGTACTACTAGTATTATTATAATACTTAACATCAGGTGAGATCGCGGTCAAACGCTTGCCTATAAATTGTAAAAAAAAAAGTATGATACGTAGCATTCACTACACCAAACATCTACGAATGCTATAAATTCCATTCTATTTTTACCCATATTTATAGGTTCTTAAAGCTCATAATTCAATTTGAAGTTCTACGAACCGCTACGGATGCTACGCGGCTACGGCGTAGCATTGATTGTGATTTGCTACAAACAATATTACTAAGATCTGGTCCAAACAATAATAATCCTTAAAATGTTTTACTTAAAGCTCATATTCGTTTGATCAAAACTTGTTACTATAATTGAAAACGCAATCTAAGATTTTACGCTGGAACTCTCTGGAAAATGATATAACAGTAGATTACATTTCTGTATTAATATTTATTAATATTTTAAAGCCACGCTACAATAATACATGGAAAAATAAATAAATAATTTATTATTCCAAATAAATAAAACAGTAACATTAAGAATTCAGTACGTTTGGTCGTGTTCCATTAATACATAAAAAATAAATATTCATCGACATTTTTACAACACAATGGAATCCCAAACTAAATAAAACTTGTACAACAGAAACATGGCTGAAATAATGACTTTTCAAATAGTAATATAAATCATTTATTCACAAACAAACTTACGACTATTAGGTACAGTACATATTTACAAAATGCACATTGGCATATAAAATACAATATATATACCTAATGGAAAATACAGAACAAAAAAAACAATGATCAATATCTGCTGTCATCCAATTTAGTGTTCCCACTAATCTAATAGAAAAGAAATAAAAAAGTCAAATCTAATTAAAAAAAGTTAGTATCAGTTATTACTATTATTACTAATGTTACTATGTCATTATATTATGTATTTACAAAAAAAAATTCTTATGTAGATAAGTATTATATTAGCAATCTAGTTCCCATGGTACAAGCTTTGCTTAGTTTGGGACTAGAGTGTGATGTGTGAATTGTCTGTTAATTTTTTAATTTTTAATTTGTGTATGTTAGTGTGTGTTCTGTATTTTTTTTGTTTTTACGTAATTCAATTTTTTTAATGTTTAGTGCATACCTCTCTATCCAAAGGTTGCCTGGAAGAGATTGCTTTCAGCGATAAGACCGCCTATGTACATATAATTTATATACATATTTTTTTATAATTTTACTGAATAATGTTTGGTTAAGTGTAATAAAGTATAAAGTAATAGAGTTTCATTCATTCATATTGTGCGAATTGTCTAAAATATAACGATAGCAAGACGAAACACCAGCTAGTGATATTATAAATAGAAACATGTACCTTAAAGTGGTCCCTTTTGGGTCAAAGCTTATCTTGTTTGTAGAGAAATTACTGAAGTATGAAACGGTTAGATTGCGGTTGCTAATTTACCTCAGTTCGCTTAAACCAAGGCTGTGGAATTTGAATCTTATAGTTATGATAATAGGGGTGAAAATAGTCAATACCTCAGCGTGAATCTTAAACATTTGTGTAATGAACACTAATGCTTGTTCTGTGCCTGGATTTTACTATGTAGTCTGTACAATTTTGTTTACTCAATCATTTCTATGACTTTAGTAGATTTAATTTAAATAAATTTTATTATAAATAAAACGCATGATATCTATTAATTTATTTAATATCAGCCATCAAATTATCTTCATTCTTTCATTCAATTATAACATACATTGTATAGTTTTTTTAGATAATCTATAAAAACAAACTTAATAAAAATATCATAACAAAAATCCTCGAAAACGATTATCGAAACGAACATTACTAAAACAATTATTCGAAACATTGTTCTATACTTCGCGGCAATAAACCTTACACACGAAATACAGATCACGCACTTTGCCCTCGCACATTGTATATGACCTATAGATAGTACATAATCGGATGGGGATCACTCCTCCGTCCCCTTACCTAAGCTGTCATCACGACACTCAGAATTAGAGGTTTTCATCTGAATACTGTAGCATTACATTCCTATACTAATCTATTCATTTAAATTCCGTGTCTGGTTTTGGATAGAATACTGTAACAAAAGGTAGCGGTAGCGATTTTATCGAGCCTTAGATTTCTGTATGTCAGGCTCAGTTGGTGGTAGCTCTGCCTTCTATGCTGTGGGTCGTGTGTTCGATTCCCACCTAGAGCAAATGTCACTATATATTTGTAAAAATAATTATACTTACATTAAAAAATTTATTAGTTATTTAGTTTTTATACCTTACCTTGTCACTAGATGGCGCTATATAAAGTTTCTTAAATTATTTATTATACACATAGAAGCTTACAAACTAGTATGACAGAAGATATGCACCATGACGTGCTTGACCCTACTAATTTATTTATAAATTTATTGTATTTTTGCAATATTTCTCAATCCGCCTCCGCTTACTGACTGTCGTCTAAGCCTCAAGGCAAACGTAATAACAAGATCGACCGCGTGGGTTGTCATTAGTCTCATTTTGTCTGTAATTTGACAAAGTTCTATAATATACGTTATCTTTATTACAAAGTTCAAGGACTCAATAACATTAATAAAGAATTAAATAAATAATAAATAATGCTGGACAATCCACACAACATCATCTAGCCCCAAGCAGAGCTTGTGTTATGGGTACTAGAAGACTGACATACATAATACAAAACATTACATAGATAAATATTTTTTATACATATAAAATACCCAGGACACCCAATTAAATTATAATGAAGTTTTGAAATTCATGACTTCATTCCCACAATAGACATGATACCCTCTTGTAGGTCTAAGGAGTTCACGGCAGTTTATTTTAAATTACTTCTTACTGGATACCCATAGTTAAACCTCATGTCATGTGACATTAAAAGATGTCTCTCATTAAAATGACGGGACAGATAAATTTATTATCGAGCAACCCCAGATCTCCATTTTAAAATGTTCCGAACATTTTACAAATAGTAAAATAAAAAGCTGTGTGTGGTAGCAGAATCAGACGCACAGTTATTTCTAAAGTTCAAAAAAGCCACGCTATTCACACGTCCGGCTACGAAACGTTGACATGGCATTGACAACAATCCAATACGAGGGGCTATAAAGTCGTATTTTATTATATTTTTATAAGTGACCGACAATCTGCATAGTTCTGACGTCACGTTGTAGTTTGTTGAAGCCAAAGCTGACATTGGCGTTTATTTTCAACTAGCTTCAAAAATGGCGGTTCTAAATAAAAGAATTTGTGTCTGTATTTTAATAAATCAATACTCAATTCATTTACTGCACATATTAAAGATTACATAATTGATTGATTGATTT
Organism: Ecliptopera silaceata; assembly: GCA_932527185.1. Lineage (NCBI taxonomy): Eukaryota > Metazoa > Arthropoda > Insecta > Lepidoptera > Geometridae > Ecliptopera > Ecliptopera silaceata. The sequence goes on along the minus strand of OW052193.1, from coordinate 2,689,081 downwards.
ATGTTGCAAGATTACTCCGCCAATTGTGGAGAGATTTTTATGATTATCAATTAGATGATTTTGTATAAACATTAGGATTTAACAAGAACTTTTTGAGTTTTAAAAAGTGTGACAAGTAACATTTATTTAAACACAATGACGATCGAAATCGGTTTTTTTAATTCTTGAAAAAACTTACGACTATTACGGTATTTACAAAATGTACGGTATTTATAATAAATATATAAAATAAATAAGTTGAGCTATCTACGGACCGTTGCAAACGATCTATAGATAGCTCAACTGATCCAAATAATTAGGTACCAACCGGAAGCGTACCCAAGATACTGCATTATTTCTTGAAATATTATTAATTACTTTTGCGATATACTAACTGCTTTGTCTGTTGAACAACAATGTTTATCATATTTATTGCTCTGTTTAATTATATGAGAAATTAGTGCCTAGACAAACCTAACATAGGCTTAAAGGCATTATTAACAAAGAATATGTATTTACTCATGTTAAAATAAATAAATATTTAAACTAGCATATAAATAAGATAAGTTCAAAAGTCAATTTAACGCCTCAACGAATACTCGGAAAGGTTTATCTAAATTTAATGGTGTAAACTATCTAGTTTCGGTAAACTTTACCATCAAGGTTCGGTTTCATACCTATTATGGGAAATTCGTCGAGCCCAACAAACATAGATTGGTCACTACACTAATGACGGCTGTAATGTTTTGGGCTGTTTGTAAAGATAAAATGTTGGTTTAGGTGTGTGGGTCGATGATAATGCCCTTTTATATCCCAGGAGCGAACAACTGATTTTTTACGTCATGCTACAGAGAACCAATTGTTTGTTGTTGTCTAAAGATAGATTTACTCAAACGAGCGAATGCCCATACTATCCACTACAGTGGATAGAACGAGCATTCAATATAAGCGGTAGTGGGGATAGAATGTGCATTCGCTCGTTTGATGTAAATCCACCCTTATAGTCTGACGGAAAATCTTCCTAGACTTGCTAAATGCGTCAATAAAACAAAACAGTTGTATTTCGTGTCTCTGACTAACCCTAATAATATTTGGTTGATATAATAACTTGTTATTTTTTACGATGATTGTATATTTTCTCTAGCAGTAATACATTTTTTCCATAACTAAGTATATTATTCCGTTTCATTGCGTAAAAGAGAGAAACAAATTAGCAGTCAAATCTAGTCAAAACAATTACCATAATTAAATCCGATTTCAAGTATTTTCCGATTAAACAGTTTATTTATTACATAACGCTACATGTATTTCCATAAATACGAAACACGTGAAACTTTACGTACACAGACCGCGATCAGCGGTAAAAGCCTCCTCCAGTTTTTTTTCATTGGCCTCTTGTGCGGCTCTGCACCATAATTTTTTGTGATACTTGACGTAAAAAAACAACCACGATCTCCCGGTCTATTATTAAAGGATGGGCAAAAGGACGATTTGGAAACGTGGCGAGAATTTTCGGGACCAGCTGTTTGTGGATAAATAAAAATAAATTGGCTGTTACACGATTTGGTTATTGAGTTATGGGTGCTTTTGTAAAGGAGAGCTTTTTGATCTTTTTGTCCTTTTTTTATCGACTGGAAATGACAGCGACCAAAGAACCAATGACAAACATAGATAATATATTTTATATTCAATACTTAAGAAAAAATCAAATAAATTCATTTATTTTGGTTATAAGAATTATCTTTACTTAATAATTACTTAAAATAATTAATTTAATTACTCCGGATCATAGTTGCATTACAATAATAAAATGAAGTTATAAAATACCATTAAACCCAAAATTCAAATAACTCTTTTTTTTTTTTACTTTCATATACTGTACCCAATGAAGTACAGAACCTACCCATAGTAGGTACAAGCTTTGCTTAGTTTGAGACGAGAGTGTGAATTGTCCGTGAATATTTATTTTATTTATTTATATTAAAACATCTTTATTTCATATCTAAATTATGTTTTTTATTGCAGGTTATTTTCCACTTCCTGCTGTCTACTGCCTTACTTGGATCTGCCTGGACGTCCTACTCTGCACTGCCTCCATCATGCATTTATGTACTATCAGTGTTGACAGGTAAATCAATAAAAATACTTTATTTACTACAACAAAAGTTATTTATTTATATTAACTAAAACGGTTATGACAAACAATTACATTAATTAATACTACTCTAATGCACACAATATTCACACATTTAAGATACAGTTTTAAAATTAAAATTGTTTTATCATCATCATAGGCAGCCCGTACTAGCCCACTGCAAGGTCCACGGTAGCCCACGGCCTCCTCCCTCAAACGCCACTCTTTCCTTAATTGGGCTTTTGCATCCAGTTCCAAAAGTTATATAATTAATTAATAATGAAAAATGGCGCCTGTCGATTTAAAGTATGGTTATGATAGGTGTCACAGCTCAATTGGTACTTCTGCCTTCCGAGTAGGTCATAGGGTCGATTCCCATCTAGAATAAACATTTCTGTGATAGCAAACATAAACGTTTTATTACTCTTGTCTATTATTCTGTTGTTCTGTATCTGTTATGTGTTAATATTATTTATGTAATTAGGAACAAAAGGTGTATTAATAGGTCTTCTATTAGCAATCTAGTTCTTATAGTACAAGTTTTACTTAGTTTGGAATTAATTGTAGTTGTGTATTAATTTAAGTATTATATCTATTTGTATTCTTTTTTTATTCCTACATATTTTGACTTCGACTTTGAGTACAACTTAGTTCCCAAAAATAGATCTAAAATAGTATTATAAACGAGCAACCCTATAAAGGGCTTTTACCAGATATCCGTAAAAGGTTTAATAGAATAACAAACCGGAAACTCGCATGTTATTTTGGGAGAAATTATTATTTGAGATGGATTTTATCTAAAAATATTTGCCCAAAATATTTGCTCAATCTTATATCTAAAAATAGTCAGTAAGTTCCTATCTAATTAATGAAAGCTATTTTATGTAATCATGTTTTGTCCTGTTTTAATTTGCTTAGCAAATTGGTAAAGTTATTTTCGTAACTTTATTTTTATCTCTTAGGTGAAATATTTATTTTAAGTATTCCAATACTTATGTTTTCAATTTTTTATTTATAATTAAATCAATTTTGTGATGGTAGGTGGTGGCCTACTTTTACATGCTTTGTCAAAATAAACACAATAATGTCAATAATCAGTCAAAAAAAGTCACAAAGATCAAATATAAAATGTTTAATAATATTCTCAACTTTTTCAGCAACCATTTTATTCCTATCTTATAAAAAGTTAGCGTTGACATTATGTCACCATTCCGTATGGTAATCAAGACATCAAGTCTGCGCTAACTTTTTATTAGATAGACCGCAAGTATTTACCTATTTACAAAAACGATTGGGCTTAAAATCTTAACAATTATAACCCAGATTCTTTTTTTATACTTTATTGTACACATTGAGACACAAACATACAAATTTAAAAATATATATAAAGACGAGCTTAACCTTAAAAGAATTTTCTACCAGCAAACCTTAGAGGATAGAGAGAGCTGATTATTAAAGTGGGTAGATGCTTTACTAGTGGGTTTTATACGATTCTGCCACAATTTTTAAACATATTTATTGTTTCAGATACCTGTCTCTTCGTTACCCAATGAGATTTGGCAGAAATAAAACGAGAAAGAGAGTGACTGTGAAGATCGCGTTCGTCTGGATACTGTCTACTGCTATGAGTCTACCGCTGAGTCTGAAGTATTCTAAGGTAACCTAACCAGAACTACGGCTGGTTTCTGGAAACCCAAATCACGATTGATCTTAGTTTGACACATAGTAATTTTTTGATTATTTCGTTGATCATCGTTCGAGAAACCGGCCGTTAGACTAATTTAAACTATAAGTTCAAACGACCGATATGGCGCAGCGGGCGCAGGTCCGACTGCGACGCGGAGGTTGCGGGTTCGATTCCCGTCTTAGGATAAATATTTGTACAATCTGCAAATATTTATTCCAGGTGTTCTACGTATAATAAAAAAATATATATCTATGTAATGTATGTATTAAGTATGTCAGTCTTCTAGTAACCATAACACAAGCTCTGCTTAGCTTGGGGCTTGATGATGTTGTGTGGATTGCATTATTGTCCAGCATTATTTTTTTATTTATTATATTTAAGTTCAAACTTTTTTTTTGTTGAAATTCACATAGTTTAAAAAAGACCGTTACTCGACAGTAGGATATAGAAGGAATATATTGAATAAAAAAGTTAATCAAAGTAATTTTACACTGCGCGGCAGCAAAAATCAGCAGCGAAAAGTTTTTTCGATTCAGATGTAGTCAGGAAATAACAATTAAGGTCTATTCTACACATAATATTCCAAAACGAACGTTAGTGTAATAACGCGGTCTTTATAAATAAGGGGTAAATGCAAGTTCATAATAAAAATAATGAAATTACTCAGAGCTATTTAAAAGTTAAGTGGCTCTAATGCTCTGTATACAGGGTGTAAAATGGAAATATTGAAGCGATTCAAAAGCTATGCCAAAAACAGGTTTGTTTCGTAATCCTTGAGATATTTGACGGTTTAAACTTTTATCCTTATCATCTTTATCCTTATTATCTTTATGTTTTAATCAATTTATTAATATTATAAATCAATTAGTGTAAATACTTGTTTTATTGAGGAACTGAGGCTTCAAACATCCTTATATTATGTATAGTTTATGCTCGATTTTTTTTTCAATGAACAAAATATAGTTTATTCACCCTGTATAACCTGCAAAAAGGAGCTTCTATAAGGTACTTCAAGCGGGTTAAATATTGGTTATAGATTGTCTGCGGGTAAAGGCATCGTAAAAGTCAAGTTGCTTTCGCCCAATGAGCTTAGATTAGCGTTGCTAAGTAAGACTAACACCCGTATTCACAAAGAGTACTTGAGTATAGCATCAACACTTTGCAAAGAATGCCATTTTGCATTGCGTTCCTTTTGGCAAGCCTTTCTATTCATAACCAACACTTACGGCCGGTTTCTCGAACGATGATCAACGAAAAAAACAAATAATTACTATGTGTCAAACTCGGATCAATCGTGATTTGGGTTTCCAGAAACCGGCCGTTAAGTTATACTCGGCTAAGGGAACGCACTGCGTTTTACGAACGTTTGACAGCAGGAGTCAAACTAGCCCGCTTCCTTAACTGTGCGTTCATTTTGACGGACGCATAGTGCGCTCTGACACTTAAGTATTGTTTCTGGATTGGTTTCGCCCTGTGCGCACGTGCACACTATGCGACCTCACATCACAGTAATGTTTGTGAATACGGGTGTAGGGCTTAGAATTTACTAAGATGTTTTCGAAAGAAGAAAGCAAACAAAGCATCTAACCTAATTTTTGCGAAAACAGTTTGATGTTGCGACGCTGATGTTGCAGGTTCGATTCCCGCCTTGGGATAAATGTTTGTACGATCTGCGAATATTTGTTCCTATCTCTATCGATAAATATCTATCTATGCAATGTATTGTGTTATGTATGTCAGTCTTCTAATACCAATAACACAAGCTCTGCTTAGCTTTGGGCTAGATGATGTTGTGTGGATTGTCCAGCATTATTTATTTAATACTATATTGATAATTTTATTAGATTTAAGTTGGGAGAAAATAAACGATTATTTTATTATTATCCATTATTATTTTCTATACAAATTCAAACGCAAACTCTATCGTAAGCGGTTTGGATTTATGAATGGATCTCGCAATATAATGAAATTACGTTTTTAGAATTGAATTTAGGGTGTTTTAGAAATAAATGTGGAAAGCTGCCAGTAAAACGATTTCTTATTTAATTATAAATAATTACTGCCAATACAAGTGTTATTCTGGTCCCTTTGATAATGATGCTTAAATAGGAGAAATATTTGAAAGAGCATGACACACGGTGAATAATTAAAGTGATTATCCGATTATGTCTGATTTTCAACCGACTACAATAAAGGAAATGATCAATTCAGTCTGTGTATCTACCATGAGATGTCACAGTAAAATCGCCTGACTTTATTACAGTAGTTACGTCAATATTAGTATGACGAATTTTAGTACCCAACTATCCGCTAGAGGCGCTGTACAAATCTTCATACATTTTTTTAACTACAGACGCTAGCGAGTATAGTAAATATATAGTATAAATATATAGTATAGTAAAAACTCATGGTAGACCTACTGTTATATTACTGTTACGCGATTAATACGTCAATTGTACAGATTTTTATTATGTTTTTAATTGATATATTTCTTAGGAGTTGGTCCATACATTAAGATCAGATTAGTACTTTTTGAGTGAGGTTACTCTTTAAATATTTCAAAACATGATTTTAGTATTACTTGTTGATGACGATTGAAGTCGGTTTAGAAACGTTTTTGTAAAAAAGTGACCAATATCGATCCTCTGCTGGACTATCTCTCCCAAGGCTCGCAACTGAGCCCGGTCTTCGGCTCTTCTCATCCAGTGTTTCCCAGCTACATTACACTTAGAAATCGTCGCTTTGTCTTGACGGAAGAAGTATGTAGTCACACCTAAAGTTATGTTTAAGAACTCCATATCCGAAAAATCTGTTTTCAATACTCAGCATTCAACCCTTTGATTACTACAAGTAAATAACTAAACTAGAAACTTAGAAATGGATTAAAAAGTGTGTATTAGTTGAGGCAGGATAGCAATTTCTTTTTTCTTAGCTTTGTTGTAAAAATCTTTTTCTTTGATAAATGACGTACAATAGTCTAATACAAAGTATGTTTCGCCTTAAACATTTCCCTCGAATAGACCTCAGAATAAAATAATGATGCAATTTATCAACGAGAATTAATTGAAGTAAATATCCCAAAGCTTATTCGAGACGTCTCAGTTTCTAATTTATAAGAAACTTGAAAGCTAAAAGCTTCGGAATGCGTTGTAAATAAATTAAGTCGCTTGGAATAAAGGGCTTTCAATATATTATATTTTACACTGGCTTTACAACACCTCACGATATCGTTACGTATGAGTTTAACAATAGATTTTTTTTTCCTAACAAAAGTAGAAATCTCAGGTCTTCTTAATAAAATTATAGTACAAATCTTAGGTGCTTGTTTTTTGGTTACGTTTTCTGCGTATGAGTGCATGAGATTGTAAGCAAACACACACTCTCATATCACTTTGCACCCATGGACACTTTAACGTGTGTGATAATTTATTATTGAGGAATTATTAAGAGATGTTTTAGGAATAAAAACTGCAAAAAGAAAGAGCACTCGGAATATATATTAGCAGATCGTACAAACATTTATCCCAAGGCGAGAATCGAACCCGTACCTCCGCGTCGCAGGCGGACCTTCACTCGCCGCGCCGCATCGGTCGTCTTAGTATATAAGAACCTTTTTAAAATTTGAGAGTGAACGTATTTACCCTGTAAGTATATAATTATATTTTTCGCATAGTAATTGACGCAGTTTATTGATACTGCTACATTTCTTTTATGTATTTTATTTATGGCAAGGTGAAGCATACAAAAAGGTCAAATTATCATGTATACGAGTTCTTTTTATCTTTATAAGCTTGGGGAATACGCGATGAGGATGAGAACATTTTTTATGGATTCCTAACATTCAAATACTTAGCGAGATATTCTGTACACGAGCTATTGGAATTCCTTAAGAGCCAGCAAAGAAAAAAAAATGGTTGTCTGTAAAGTCGGTTTACTGACGATAGTTGAACGTGACAACGTCACTTCATGGAACGCCTCAGAACGCCTCAGAACGCCTCATGAGTCATGTTTTTTCGTGCGTGCAGCCGGCTCTATAGAATTATAAGACGTTGTCACGTCAAAAAGACAAAGAGTATAGAGAGTAAAAAAAATGTGACTCTAGTTTTTTTTGAACTGGCTTTCAAAAAAAACTAGAGTAAAGTAACGTTATCTATTATTTATGAATATATATCCGTTAACACCCTGACACAAAACAAATATTTGCCCTGGGTGGGAAGCAAACCCACGACCCACAGCATGGAAGGCAGAGCTACTACCAACTGAGCTGTGACGCCTGTCAATCACTCTAAAGCGCAAGTGTTTGCGATGTTTTATGTAAATAATTAAAAAACAAACTTACATCAACTGTACAAAATATTGTAATAGTCGTAATTCTCTATTTTAATCATAATAATAATAATAATAAACGCTGACCGTTCTATCATCACGGACAGGACTATTGTTTGCAATAAGCCTGATATCGTGGTGATAGACCGGTCCCAACGTAAGGCAATGCTCGTAGACATCACCATCCCGCATGACGAAAACCTCGTAAAGGCCGAGAAGGAAAAGCTTAGCAAGTACCTTGACTTGGCCTTCGAGGTGACCGCCATGTGGGATGTTGACTCTACGATCATTGTTCCGATAGTCGTTTCGGCGAACGGTCTGATAGCGAAGAGCCTCGACCAACATCTAAAGAGGCTCTCGCTAGAAGGTTGGCTTAAAGGGCAGATGCAGAAGGCAGTGATCCTCGACACGGCACGCATTGTCCGGAGGTTCCTCAATCTGTAGCCCTAACCACCGGTAGCTTGGGCCTTGCCCCGCTGCCGGCGGCAACCTAGTTTTAAGTTTTTTATAATATATGTATTTTTTATAATGTATATTGTAAAAAACTTTTTTCTAAGTAAATAAATGTGTGAATAATAATCATAATAAAATAGTACCAACCTAGGTATTATGAAACATTTTGAACAAAAGTGTGTTCAAAGTTGTAAACCCAACCGCAAGAACTAAGCAAGTACCGAATAAGTTCATCGGAAAACATACTCAAGAACTTTTACTTAGAAATGTTGTCGATACTTTATCTTGAAAGTTTTGTTGTACACTGTTACCTATTTAACTTACTTCTTGTACGAATTATTTATAAATAAAAAAGAATTAAAATAATTAACTCTATTACTCCCTTATTTTTAAAAGCTGTTTGTATTCCATGTAATATAAAAATAAAATAAAATAAAATTAGAGTGTTTTATCTGTAATGCTTTATAGTTGCAATTGGTACTCACCAATATAATTATATTACTACTAGTAGTACGCCCCGGCTTCGCACGGGTAGCCTATATAAAAAATATCATTATAACATAGCCTATGTTTAGCGCTGATAATGTAGCTTCACAACAGTGAAAAAAAATTTGAAATCGGTCCAGTAGTTTAGGAGCCTATTCGATGCAAACAAACAAACAATCAGTTAGTTTAGATAATCATAACTCTAGTCCCAAACTAAGCGCAAAGCTTGTACTATGGGAACTAAACTGCTGATAGAATACTTATTATATAGGTAAGTACATATTTTTTTACATGTGTCTTATATTTAAAATAATAATAGTTATGAACTAATTCCTATCCTAAGCTGAATTGCTTCTGTGTAATGCTATTATTGTAATTTAAGACAGATTTATTAAAAATTATTGTACAGCCAAAAAAAACATAAAATTGTGATTAATTGACTCACAAGTAAAAGAAAACTTACTCATCCTGAAATTATTAAAAGCATGACTTTACAAAATAAGTAAATATTAAGGCAACCCAGTCTCGATTAAACCGATCACAATGATCAATGGACCACAATATAGGTCAAAATCATTTTTACGTGCGCTAAGGTTCCTTTATGTGATGGCCTACGAATCGATGGCTCCAAATTACATTGCCTTCGGGACAGTCGAATCATGCTGCAGCTTATAAAGAAACCGCTTGTATTCTTGTAAACATACACTAATAACATACACCAGTATCATACACATACACTTATTTTTTTTTATATAACATATTATTAAGATTATTTAATAAAACTTAGGAATAAAACTTGTACCCGATTGTTACTCATTAATGAAATTATGTACCTATTTTTTGTGTATAGAATATGTACTTATTAATTTGACATTCAAACTTTGTTATGAATAAATGAACTAACTTGCAGTTTGGGTACAAAATTCTAACTTTGAGTTTTATATACAATACGCTAGTATGAGTTAGCAAGCTGGTTTAGTGCGGAGTAGTGAACAAATACACCACACTAAGCTATATACTGTAGCGCATTGCACCCTTATGTCTGGGACTTTAGTCAGTTCTGGATCAAGTATGTATCTGGATCGAGCTGAATTTATTCTTATACTTTATATTCAGAACTATTAAGATAATCAAAATTATTTTTAAGTTATTGAATACCTTCTATTGCGGCCTTGAGCGTGGAGACCGAATCCAGAAATTCCGTAACGAAAATAACCTAACACTGTACATGCGTAATCCAGCAAAAATGCTATGCAATAGCTTTACCGTGGCAGTCCCCAAGTGCCACACGTCTTTTTTTTTCAAGGTATTTCGTAATGTATTGTTGTTGAAATTTTAGCTTCGTAACAATAGTTGCTGACAGAGCATTGAACTTTTGAAGTTATAGTGAGAATAGTTTCAGCAAACTACTAAAAGCCCCAGCTGTATTTCGGAAGGCTGTATTGCAGATGTTCGGACGGAGAGAGACTTTAATTTTACGGTCACTTGGTAAAGAGAGATGAGACTTTATAGAGGTCACTATAGAAGCTTGTTAGACTTCAGGTTTTTATGACAGACTTTGACCTCCATCTAGTTCTTTAATCAGCTTTAAATCATATTACTGAATGATCTACTAATATTACTAATCTACATAATGTTAGCAATTTTAAGTTAGAAAAATAAACTATAGAATACAATAAAAAGTAATATATTGCTTAAAACATATAGGTACGTACTTAAATAATAAAAAAATAAGGACAAAATTGAAAATAATGCTATATTAACTTGCAAAATACAGCAATATAGATAAACTATAATAAGATTGAAAACACATTTTTTTAATAAATCAATTTTCATAGTAAATCCACTAATTAAATAAAAATAATTGATTAACATTTAATATGAATACTTACACGAAACATAAATCGACGAAAAATAACCTACTCATATAATTTAAGATGGTTAGAAACAAAATCCTCTCATGGCAGGCGGGTAAACAAGATGGGTCATTAGACCCAGCTAAATATTTACCCAAAAAGCCTGACAGCATTGTCATGAAAATGAGACCGCTCATAAAACATCCATTTGAGCAATTCGCAAAGACCTTTTAAGCGTTTGTTTGCAAGACTCGGTCACCGTCATAGTATAATTGTAGTCGGAAAATCTCCGTCCTGCAATGGCACGAGAAACAGTGCTTCCTAGTTGTCCCATTAATGGGACAAAATAATGGGACCACGAGGGTTTCCACCCAGCAGTTCTGTGTATAAGTATTTGTAGTGTAAGTAATTTTGCGGCAGTCGTGGCAAAAAAGCTTCACTATGTATCATTATGTGGACTTAAATTATTACATTAAGTTATAACAGAGTTTGAACATAATACGACCGAATACTATCCATCGGTCCTCGGACGCCGAACCAAAGGTCACTCGGCGTAGAAGATCTTTCCTTTTCGTAGGAGATACCACTCCTATCTCCTCACTGTCAAATTGAGAACTACTTCAGAAGAACGAGGTTTTTTGGTCAAATAGCAACTTGAGAAACTTACTGTATTGTCATTCCTTAGCTCTACCATGAGTTTTTACTATATTTACTATACTCGCTAGCGTCTGTAGTTAAAAAAATGTATGAAGATTTGTACAGCGCCTCTGGGTACTAAAATTCGTAATACTAATATTGACGTAACTACTGTAGTAAAGTCGGGCGATTTTACTGTGACAACTTAGGTAGAGGTACCTTACCCTTGCAAAGTTCATTAACCCGTTAAATAACGGTGGTCCTTTCCCAAGCACCCGCAAAGCCTGCTTCGCAATCGATTCAAAGGGAGATGATTTAAATTAAATTCTCTCAATGTTATTGTGTTCGGTATTCGCGAGCGGCGATAACGAGCTATTGTTCCCGAGACTTGCGACTACACCTGGATTGCGTTGCGAAAGATAAACCTACCTAAATAAACACGTAAATCAGATAAGTCTAATGAATACAGAAATACTCTTGAAGATTTGACTCAGCGCCATCTAGTTTCAAACTAAGCAGAGCTATTCTTAGGACTAGATTGATCTAGCTTCGAATTAACATACTATTGGGACTAGATTATAGATACGTAGCTAATTTACGCTTTCTAGATTTCTAGATCTATTTAATTGTATTATTGCGTTAACATTTTCACTTATCAATTCAATAATTACATTTTATTAATGACTTATGAAAATCAATTTTAGTTAAAATCTTCGTGGCAAAGTGGACCTAACAATTCAATTGAGAATAAATAATAAACATTTTCTTCGTTCTTTTCTGTCTTATTCATTTTATTTTAATTATTGGCAACGAGTGGTTCAGTTTATAATTTAATTTAAGATTTTCTGTGTATGGGTTTTTTTTTGTAATTGTGTTGCGTTGTTGAATAAAAGCTTATTCATTAATTCAACGGCTGCGACTTTTGCGTCAAAATAATAAGTAAATGAATCACGAACATAGCTGACTTTTTAAATACGTTTAGTTTTTTATAAAGTGGTTACTACAGGGTAGTTTTATAACATTCTGATAGATAACCTTTTAAACAAAAGTTGCCATAGCCACACATAAATAAATAACAAAAATATATATTCACGAACATTTCACACTTCACAGTACTCCCGAACTAAGCAAAGCTTGTACTATGGGAACTAGACTGCTGATATAATACTTATATACATTTTTCGTCAATACATAGAATAGATACTTAAATCAAATACAAACTACCCAATTTAACTTATCTCCACATACTCAATTCATTTATTGTTGTCATATGGTAGTAAGTACATATATGTTAATTATGTAGTAATGTGTCGCATATGAACCCTGTTTAAAGGGTATTACAATATTATCGTAGTTGGAAGGGAGGCAGATCGAGGTTCGTCAAAAGTATAAGGTACATAGCAGGTACTTGAAAGCGTGAATCGTACTGTGAACCTTTTTAGAAACAAATAAATGTACAAATAATACAGACTTATTTCTTTCCACAGAACGCAGAATCGGTTCTCATCGACGGCATATGCAACGTTCCCGACCCTCTGTACAAGGCAATAGGGTCGATTATATCTTTCTACATCCCGCTCGGCGTAATGCTGCTGACGTATGCTCTGACGGTGCAGCTGCTAGCGCGTCAGCAGAAGGGCCTGGGGGCTGGATGGGCCCCGGGCTGGCTGCAACCGACACCTGTGGGTATGTGGTCTACAATATACGTAAAATTTTAACGGCGTAAGTAGATTTAAACAATCCTTAACTGGAGTAAAAAAGGGGTATTTTTTATATATAAAAGGGGTCCCGATATGAACACATTTAATATCATCATCATCATCATTATCAGCCTATATCAATCCCACTGCTGGACGTAGGTCTCTCCCGAGACGCGCCACTGAGCCCGGTCTTCGGCTCTTCTCATTTAACATTATACTATTGCAATTACGTTGGTGTAATTTTTAAGTGTTTTTGGTTGTATACAAATCTTTTTTGCAATGAGATTTGATAAAAATAAAACGTAACTATTTCAGCAAAAATATAATAATAAATATTGCAAATAATGTTTAGTGATGAATGTTGCCCGTTGTTTTTTCTTAACAAGTTTCTTTCTCTACTTTTTAAAATCGGCAGTTAAAGAGTTTTTTTTTTAAGAAAATAAAAGTTTTATGACAATTTAAAATCACTACCTTTATCTAGTATTGTATTTTATACCTGTATTTTATATACAGTTTTGGTCTAAATCATTTGGAAAGACTGATTTTACTTTATTTTGTAACATTATCTCAAAAGTGTAGACCAAACAGGATACAAGATACTTAATTCAAATATAAATCTTTTTCACACAGCAGAAATAGCCCAGCGGATAAAAAACCAACTTAAACAAATAATCATACATCAATAAATAGTAAAAGTCATATCAAATATCAAAAAATACTAAAGAATTTCGAGTTCCGTTATATAACTCACGTGTAATCCTATTCCAATAACCTGTCGGAATCGAAAAGCATCAATAAATTGTAATAAAATATCTCGTAATAAGATTCCCATATTTCTTTAGAAATATTTAGCAAACAGGGCGTAATTCCCTCCTACGTTTTTAATATGTTATATCCTTTGAAATCCGAATAGGAGATTTGAAAGCGGATTCGGTTTTCGCAAAATTATCGACGAAGCTGTAATCTCAAGATTCAGAAGATATGGGATTTTGATTAAAAGTTATTTCACTTGGTCGGTTATTTTTGAGCTTTTAATACATCTGACTCTGAAAATTACGTTTGAAATTCGTATAAGAGATTAAAAAGCTACTAAAAATCGTGAGACAGATTTCATTGACTATTTCAGTGACTACCTTCTAGCAGTTTCGTTTTTTGATCCAAAATCAACACTCGGTTTAAATAAATGTACCTACACTTTTAAACTCGGTGCCTATTCGCCTTTCTTTGACTTTTTTAATTATTAATTAGGTTATACATAGAGAGATTTTGCCGATCACGTTTGTATGTCCTTAACTAGATCAAGCATAGATGTTTTTTCTGTGACATTATAAACATTTATGTTCTTCTTCTTCTTCTTATTGTGTCGATGCTACAACTGCATTTTGTTGTAGCATCGTGTTGGAAAGATAGCCAGACTAGACACTGCTTTACCGTGCCTAGCTGTTACCGGTGTGCGCTACGAGGAGGCTCTTTCCATGCACCCACATTTATGTTAATATCATGTCACATAAAAACATATGTGTTATTAGTAAGTATTTACAAATAAGATTTGAGTATTTAGAATACTAATATAACTTATACCAATCTAGTTTCTGTATTATTCTATAGGTATTATTTATTGTGTGATGCTAATATTTATTTATAAAGTCAAATATATTCGTGGTTACACGTTCATTTTAATAGTTATTTAGTGACTATATTTTCTTATAAGTTCATAAGTCAACATCAACACTGTAATCCTAATCCAAAGCACAAGTTCCTAAGCCGACGTGGGATCGGACCCGTATTCACAAACTACTATTCCCCTTATTCAATATATCTCAACTTTTGACTCACTTCAAACTTCAATTGCATTTATTCAATAAAATCAATCGGATCACATTGAAACGTCTTCCATACTAGATGATTCTTGGCGCCAGTTCGTCGCGATCAGAGTCTAGAAGAACTGGCAAGAAACTAGACCTGGGTTCTAGCGTTTTTTTATATGATCCTTCTTACAATTTATTTAATTAATAAAGAACTATAAGAAGAATGCACCTTTTGGATGAATAAAAAAAAGTTTCGATAAAATTGTCACAATAACGGCCTACATTTTGCTATAACTATGTATTTACGGAAAAATCTGTCCTATGGCAATCTAGTTATTTCGGAAGGAGTGTTTTTAAGCTATTGCATAGCTTCTATCGCGGGCCTTGAGCGTGGAGTCCGAATCCAGAAATTTCGTAACGAAATAACCTAACACTGCGCATGCGTAATCCAGCAAAGCTTTTTTATTTTTATTTAT
Source organism: Ecliptopera silaceata (assembly GCA_932527185.1). Lineage (NCBI taxonomy): Eukaryota > Metazoa > Arthropoda > Insecta > Lepidoptera > Geometridae > Ecliptopera > Ecliptopera silaceata. The sequence continues at coordinate 2,673,540 of OW052193.1, read as the reverse complement.
TTATATATAAGATAAACTTCTTAGTAAATAAGGGGGTAGTAAAATAATCACAAGATAGAAGTGACTCGGGTATGTCTGGAAATCCCCAAAGAGCTCTAGGATTATCCTGTTAATTCTAACGGATTTTTATATATGACAAATAAAATAGAAATAGGAAACATAGGGGAATGCGTGTTTTTTTTATTTACGCTAAAAGGAAAGTTGCATTTCATTTCTTGTCTTAAAAGTAACTTTACAAAAATATCTTTTTAAAACGACCAAGTTATTTTAACGACGCGACGTACAATTTTACTCCTAGTCTAAGATCTTTTCTATCCTAGTGCTTTTATCGAATAAAATAAACCAACGAGTAATATTAAATATGCATTACCTATTTGAAACAACTTAAAATGTACTAGTACAATCTCAATTAAATTGAAATTAAATCTTAAACACCAACTTTTATATTTAAAACCAATCACTGTTTAATTAATTCAAATTACTTTACCTAAAAAATGTAATGAAAGAGTAGGTACGTTAAGATGTAAGTATAGTTAGTAACATTTTAAAAAAATGATGTGTAGCACTCGGGGACTGCCGCGGTTGGCGCATTGCATAGAATTTTTTGCTGCATTACGCATGCACAGTGTTAGGTTATTTTCGTTAGGTATTTTCGTTACGTAATTTCTGGATTCGGTCTCCACGCTCAAGGCCAGCGATAGAAACTATATAATAGCTTTAAAACATACAGTCGTTTAGAAAACTGCTTACCGATTTTAGTAAGCAGTTTTCTAAACGACTGTATCTGTTTAAAAACAATATTGCTACCCCTTTAGATATTAATCCGATAAAAGCCTTTTCGTTTCATATATCAAAGTAAACTATGGTGTTATCCTGTTGAGACCTCACAAACAATATTTGCCGAGAAACTCAATATTGGTTGAAGTTATTTTGAAACGATTTATTTTTAAAGCTATCTGTTATCAAAGTTTTGCCATTTGAGATATTTTCTTGATTTGATAGATATTTCTAGGAAACTAGCAATAAGATAAAAAGTTAACGTTATATGGGATTTCTAAGAATATTTATATTTATTCAGATGAACGTTATTCGTCAGATATAATGAAGTACCATTCGGAAGGGTCCAGCCCTTTCGAATGTTACTGATTTGGATCGGTGGAGCTATCTATAAGTCGTTTGCAATGGTCTGCAAAATGTTATTTTAACAATTATTATTACAATTTTTTAAACACTGTTCCTACCTACCATTCGCAGTTTTCTGAAGAAGTGTTTTTGTATATAGCAATCTGTGCAATAAGATTTTAAAAGACTTCTTTAGTTATAATAGAAAAAAAGAAAGAAAAACTTTATTTTATAATGATAAACCAATTTACATCAAATGAATCTTCTGCTTGATATGACTTTCTCAAAATGCTTGGCCATAATAATGTGTTAGTAGGTAATAGATGAAAATATTAAATCCTTCAATTTTCAAAAACAATTTTAAACTCCATTTTGCTAAAACAATGAAAGCCATTTTCAAATGAAAGTAATTATCAAAGTTTACTCAAATATATTGAACATTAGAAATCATTTGAATTGTATGCAAACTATTTAAGTTTTATTTTAAAAGTAGCTTATGCCGTGTGACTTTGATTTTTATTCTCTCTCGACTTATACAAGAATAAAAATCATTTATTGAAACATTGTGACTCAAATGTCTCAAATTTATTTAAATATAGCGCAAAAGAGAATGGGCATTTTGGGCCACGACAAATAATTTTTTTTGTCGTGAAATATTGGCCTGTTAAAACCCTTATAACGTATTAAAAGGGTTTTAACAGGCCAATATTTCATTATGTTTACGGAAAAAATCAGTAGGTAGTGACCCACGCTCCTTGGAGAATGGACCATTCTCCTTTCTCAAAAATATGACTTCAAATCTCGTGCTCTCCACAAAGATTGCTGAGCGATAAGGCCGCCTATTGTACATTTCTAACTAAACCTATGTTGATGTGTGATGTCTATTGGTGGTATTTTTTTTATGTTATATAAAGGCTGAATGGAGGTCTTTGCAATGCAGTGGGACAGCGATGGCTGAAATAATAATAATAAAATAAAATGTTTCTCATTAATTAATTTCATTTATTCTATATACAGTCTGAATTACAAACAATTTTATTCTACCACAATTTGGAGAAAATTACGAACGAATTTTCGAATTCTTTTATTTGAAGTGAAACCAGCTGTGATTAAACGAAGCGCTGGTTAGCGGCTCGTTTTAGTAAATACCGCATTAAATCCAGCATAACGTTGCTTAACAGCACTTGTTTAGTGCTAACTTCAGGGTCGGAGTAAGGATTCAAATGGGGCAATTCAAATACGTATTTACAAACTACTCTATCTACATCTACATTGTAATATTGTAGTGCCCTCAAACAGGGTTCGTGTGTTGTACCAAATGTTATTTGTAACAACCTAGTCTTAACTTATGAGAGCAATAAATGAATTGAGTACCTATTGAGTACATTTCCAGGTTTCGTATGTTTTAGTATTCATGTGGAGCTCTGAATTTTAAAGTTGGTACTAAAATTTTTCACACAAAATTGCCAAGGCCCTCTGAAAGTTGAGATTTTACAACGCAAAAAATAGCAAGTAATCTAATCAAAATTCTAAACAAGTTTAATAACTTACAAACTTTTGTTGTTGCGATTTTATTATTTTAACTGCCAATCATCATCTGCCTGTCCTTATCCAATGCTAGGTGTCGATCAAACATGTATTTTTCCTTCCACTCACTCCTATCAATCGCCAACTTTGCCAATGTGTTTTAATCTCATATTTATCAGATAAAAATCGAGGAACATGTAATAAAACCTTATTGATATGGTTACTTACTGAACATTTTATGATACAAATTTAACTGCAAAGGGTTGCTGTCAAGCCCCCGTTAAGCTTTTGTTTTTATGCCTCATTACAACTCTGGCCGTAAGTTTTGCGATAAGGTTTAATAGGAGTGGTAATTACAAGAAATTTTATGTTAAAGATTATCGTTTTTGAAAGGGCTTACCTATACCAGTATTGGTGTAACGAGAGTTTGAAATACCCCTATTTTAGGCCATTGTTTAAAATAACTACAGTTCACAAGAATAGTAACAATAATTTGGCCATTCAAATAATAATTAATAAATACTTTACGAAAGAATCTAGCATTTAAATCTATACAAATCTAACTCCTTTACTTTTAAATAAATCCACACCTTCCCTGAACGTTTCACAATAAACCCTCTAATTTATTGGTTCTCCTTATATATTTTCATACTCTTGGACCACTTTAGGACGCTATCGTGTATGTTATTATAAATTAGACTTTTGAATCGTTTTCAGTAGACCTATGTATAAAACGTTCAGAAACAAACCACTCCTACCAACTCAATAAAACTAACTCTCCGAAGTGTTATAAAACCAATTGAATTCCGCGGAACACTACTGCGTCTCTCGGGAACGTTCACAAGAGCTCCGGCCTATTAAATCGAACTTTTAATCTACTTTAATCGGACGCGGTCCGATGCAAACCGATTCGATTATTGTCTCTGCGCTGTTAAAATGATTTTAATTCAAATTTCAATCAGACGAATCCCTTTTTAAAACTTCTCGCAATAAAACTGATTGGTAGATCGTTGATTGCTAGGTTTGAACATTGAACAGATTTTGTACTATGTATACCTTTTATATGCTCATTATATGTCATCCAACTTAATTGTTAATTAATTTAATTAACAATTAAAATAACGGACCTACCAAAAAAGGCGATGACGGGACGACCTCGATGCTTTCGAGGGGGATTGGTGGACGACAGCGAAGAGCAGAGTTGGGGGAGACCTTTGCCCAGCAGTGGGACGAGATAGGTTAAGAAAAAAAAAACTATTTTTGTTTTACCTATTTTATCTTCTATCTATCTTAGCTATTTTGCTATGATTATTAGATTATAATTATTATTATCTAATAATTATTATCTAATAATCATAGCAAAATAGCTAATAATTATTATTATCTAATAATCATATCAAAATAGCTAAGATAGAAGATAAAATAGGTAAAACAAGAATAGTTTTTTTTTCTTAACCTATCTCGTCCCACTGCTGGGCAAAGGTCTCCCCCAACTCTACTCTTCGCTGTCGTGAATCGCTGAAGTGATGTACCAAACATTAAAAATCATAAAAATTGTTGACAGGTCGTCGCGCCACCTGGCGGAGGTTTCTGGGACCCAGAGGTACTCCTCAACACTCAGCAGCTTCCACCGAGACTGAACTACCGCCGATAGATACAAGAGATCTTTGGATACAGGACTCTAGGTAACGTATAACAGTAGCTCTACCATGAGTTTTTACAAAATCTATTTTACTATACTCGCTAGCGTCTGTAGTTAAAAAAATGTATGAAAATTTGTACAGTGCCTCTAGCGGATAATTGGGTACTAAAATTCGTAATACTAATATTTACGTAACTACTGTAGTAATGTCAGGCGATTTTACTGTGACAACTCATGGTAGAGCTACAGAGGAATAAATGTGACAATCGTAAACGTATCGTAACGTTAGCGCATTCAACACCCTGCGCGGTGACGCTACCATGTTCGGTAGTCGAGCGTCAACGCGTAGTGTCACTCGAAAACGCCACCGTTTCGATACGTTTGCGATTGTTACATTAATTCGTGCTCGAGTGTATGTTATAACGCTTAGCATTTTCTATAATACATGTTGTGTGTTTATCAGCAAATAAACGAATGTTGCAAGATGTGCAGGAATGAATTTAGTAGTAATATTTATTTTGCATACAATCCCGAATTTTCGAATGATTATTTTAAATTCATCTGCATTGTATTTTCATTGTTGTTGTAAGTTGAATCAGATAACATTATCGTTATTTACAATCAATTAATGTATGTTTTTATCAATCACGCTTTTATCACGTTACTAGGATTATTATTAAAAAACAACATCATTTGTTAACGTGTACAAGTAAAATGTTTACACATAGCTAAAAGTATGTACAATTCATGAAGTATCATCATCGTTTATATCAGTCCACTGCTGGACGTAGAGTCTCTTCCTAACCGCGCCACTGAGCCCGGTCTTCGGCTCTTCTCATCCAGTGTATGCCAGCATAAATAAAAAAAACGACGTGTGGCACTCGGAGACTGCCACGGTAAAGCTATTGCATATAATTTTTTGCTGGATTACGCATGCGCAGTGTTAGGTTATTTTCGTTACGAAATTTCTGGATTCGGTCTCCACGCTCAAGGCCCGCGATTAAAGCTATGCAATAGCTTAATAAAGCAGATTAAAAATTTATATCAAACGCCCGTGGCAGAGTACGTACGGAAATCTACCAGACAGTAAACATTTATATTTGAGTCACACTGCGCGCGTCACACCAATTTGCATGCAACATGTTCCAGCAACACCGTGCAGTGTACCTCAAATCGTTACGATTGTCACATGACGTGCTTATTATTCAAAAAGCCAATTTATTAAGTCTAAAGTGAAATACCTAATGCTAGATCGATACGTACCATCGTTTCTAATCACTTAGTGCAGCCTGTGCTAGTTTATCAGCTGTCATGTTCTGGAGTTCATTTCAATACCAAAACACGCTTGACGTACTTTATCATAATGAATCGAGTCATAGTATACCTTATTTAATAAAATCACAGAGATCATTTAGAATTATTTTATATTCTGAGTAATTCTGTCACTGATTCCATGAGTAATGGTAGGCAACTCTCCTTTGTCATAACTCTCCTCGGTCTCCTCTATTAGCAGAAGCTAGGCATCGATAGCTGATGTTTGCAGACTAAAAACTCACCTTTTTTTTATCTAATCTATCTTGTCCCACTGCTGGGGCAAAGGACTCTCTCAAGTCTTTCCACACATCCCTATACTACGCTTTCGTCAACCAATCCCTTTCAAAATTTGCTCTGCACGAAAATCGACCCACGCCCCACAGTATGGAAGGCAAAGCTACCCACTGAGCTGTGACGCCTGTCAAAAATATAAGTCTCCCATTGTGTAAAGGGAACGGTAGAAATAATTTAATTAAATATATACCTAATATTTTTAGTTGTGGAATCCAAAGATTTTATATAATTTCTTATCAGCAAATAAGTTTTTATTCATAGGAGTGATAGATAAAGTTGTATTGATAACAGATAAAATCTTAAGTGATTAAAATTCCGATCAAGGCTGTTTTTACAATCTAGACGAACACGCGTTAACGTCACATTTTTTATCATAATTATTATTTTCATTAAAATGTCTGGATAAAACGTTAATCGCTTTTTTCCGTGTATGAAATATTTTTACATTGACAAAATTCGTTTGTTTAAGTAAGTATTATTGTTTTTAGTAAAATATATGTTCTTGTAATACATTTATAATAACTTACACAATTTAAACCGTTTATTCTATTTATCTCTTGAATACTACTTAATTAAACTCATCAAACTATAGTACTCGTTGTAAAATATATTCCAGAAGACAACAAACATTTATTATGTATGTAAAAACTAAATAATTCTTACAATTATTTACGAAATATCAATTAGCCTTTCACGCCTGCTTCGCTTTACTTTTACAATTTACAATAAAAAGCAAACGAATTAAATAGAACAACCCCATTGCTAGCACCGAAGTAATTATCAAAAAAACTAGTGCTATAAACACAAGAACATCAATCATGTAGTACTCTCTCCAAGACATGAGGGCAGAGCGAGGGAGGAGACGTTTAGACCGGCCATGGCGGATGACGTACTCTGTCCACCAGACTGCTCGGTCCAGTGGTGTCTCAGACTGATCCCGCATCACTGAGCGGAGTTCTGCTATGTTCTTTTTGTAACTGTAACAAACATTACTTTGATATATTCATATATTCACGGATAATTCACACATCACACTCTAGTCCCAAGCTAAACAAAGATTGTACTATGGGAACTAGATTGCTGATATAATACATTTTTATTATACATTTTTTCAAATACATACATAGAATACATAACACCCAGACACAGAACAATATTTATGTTCATCACACATACATTTGCCCTGGGTGAGATTTGATCCCACGACCCACAGCAAAAGATAAATTACTATTATTATTATTAATATAAAATTATGTCTATTATAGAGTTTATTTAAGGCGACGGGTCGGGTGAAATTTTTCATAATATATAAAAATGTCAATAACTTCCAACTTTATTATTTATTCATTTTATCTACACACACGTTAAACTTGTTAATTTTATTTCAATATAAAAACAAAAATTATATTTTTTATATTTTTTTAGAAATTTTAATTCTTTAATTTTTTTTTTATATTATATTTTATGCAATGCAGAGCTGTGACGCCTGTAAACTACCTACCAAATAGCTACTTACTTACTTTATTGAAATCATCGGTCAATTACAATTTCTTTAACACTAATATAGGTTAACAGGTCGAATACAGTGAAACTTATTTAATCATTTATGTACCTATCCTCTACCTGTATTCGAGCAAATAAATATTTCATTTCATTTCATTTCATTAACAAGTGAGACATTCAAAGGTCTTCACGAATAGACTGATGATACAGGTCACTTATATAAATTTTCAAAAAAGGATGTATTGGTTTAGTCACAAACCTGTCGTCCCCAATCACTTTAAGTGCAGCTTCTACCAGCTTATCAGCTGTAACAGTTCTGGCGTCCAGTCCAATACCAATTCCGAATTCGACGTACTTGTTTACATTGAACCATTGGTCTCCAAGAAATGGTACTCCTACCAACGGGAGTTCAGCGTCGATAGCTTCGTCAGTAGACTGAAGGCCACCTTGCGTGATAAATAGTTTTACGTTCGGGTGACCTGAAATCAAGAGTTTACTTAATATCAAACGTTAAAATTGTTATTGTCGACCCAAAAGTAACAATAGAAACCAAATTCTAATGATAGGTTAAAAAACTAACCTAATAAATCTCGTTGAGGGTACCATTTTTGAACTCTCACGTTTTTTGGAGTCCTTTTTAGGTTATCTCCGTCAAACTTCCACATGACGTCATAGGGCAGGGCTTCAAAAGCATTTAAAAACTCGTCTAGAAAGTCTTCGTCCATCATGCTAGGGCGGACGTTTGTACCTAAACTGACGTAGATCACTCCACGTGTAGAATTATCTAGATATTCTTGTAAGTCCTGAAAATGTAAGGGGAATTTCATTTTCTTCTATCTATTTTATGTAAGTCAACATGGTCGTTCATTAAAAAAAAGGGTTACTAGTTTTACACTGTCTAAAATAAATACAATACTCGCTGCATTACCAACCTTAGGCAGAGATTTTGTAGGATTTAAATGCAATGCTCCTAAGTGCACCACACTAGGAGGTACAGGTCTGTTTCCATCAAAAATTGGATGCACGTTTGAAAACAACAGTTCAACATATCCTTTTAACTCGTGAACTGTGGGTGTATCTGCCCCAAACTCAGACTTCAAAAACTTGTTTTCCAGCTCTTCAACTATCACATCGTTATTGTAGAGATCCCATTCATTTTTTAGCTCTTGAATCGTCTGCCATATGCTAAGGTCTCTTATATTGTATCGGAATACGTGAGGATGGAGTACTGGATGTCTACTCACTGCTCCTACACTAGCAAAATTATCTGCAGTGCCATAAAATGAGGAGAACAAAATAGTAGGCGCTTTGTATATATGACTGAATATTAAAGAGGAGTAAGATAATGATTCAATAATCACCAAGTCAAACTTTTGATTTTTGTCTGCAATCAAATCTTTCACTTTTTGATATCTAAACATATCTTGCCCAAATCTTTGCATGGTTAGTGGGTCTAGCTTAACCAGTGATATTATATCTATTATAACACCTTTGCTTATTGCGGATTGTACATCACCTTCAAAAGAACTATCTTGTATGACTTTGTAAGAAGCGCTTATATCTATCTCAGTTAAGTTTTCTGGAGCAGAGGTATTTCGGAATACAGGATTCGCTGTTATAACCACTACTTCATTTCCTCTCTTAACCAGTTCTAAAGTTAATGCTCTGAAAACCACTTGATGACTTATAGATGGTGTTGGATACACTCCTAATATTCTGGCACTTTCAATATTCACCGAAAGTAATACAAAAACAGTTAGTAAAATTTGAAGCATTTTAGACTATTTTATATTCCACGAGCACTTTTCACTTATTTTCACCGCTACTTTTCAAATAACCAAAATAGTTATAGCAGTAATTTTTGTTTCTATTATTAGGAAGTATTTGTATTAATACGTTAGATAAGTGCTTAAACGCTATCTATATAAAATACAATGTGACTGCGTGATTATCAACGAACAATAAACTTCTAACTTTCCTAAATGGTTTGTTTTATAAATAAATTGATATCATTACTATTGATAATGGTAATGACTTGCAAATATATCTAATACCTACATAATTTATGGTTAAGTGCTTACTACTTAATATTGTTCATATTACATAAACAAAATCATTCTAAGGGTTCTGAAGTCCTACAAGGAAATTTTGGGTTGTTCCCGTTGAGTCATACCTTTGAGTAACACTGTTACACATTGGGAATAAAAATTCCCGTTGAGTAATACCTGTTACACATTGCGACTTTTATATTCCCATTGAGTTACCCTGTTACACATCGGGAATAAATAAGTTGCGTTGTGTCATAGGGGTGACTGAATGGGAATAAATAAAAATAAATATGTTGCGTTCAGTCACACTACACTTAAATAATGTTACTCAATTAAATTAAAATATGAATATAAATAACTTATTTTTATATGAATTTATTCATTCTAGATAAACAAATTTTGCAAAGAAACTTATCATTATATTTTATAATATTGTGTTTATGATGATTTTTATTCAAATAATCCCAAAATTGAATTACGTGCAATATTTAGATGGTTTCTTTATTTTATGTTTTAGTGCAACCTTATTTTTTATTTTTCTCTGCAATGGCAACCTTTCCATGCTCTGAATGGTCTCTGATTGGTTATGACTACGCTCCAAAGCAGTACCATGTGCAGGGGTCGTCAGCTTTCGATGTAGCCTATGAGTGCCTACACTGGCACGATTTGCAAAACAAGGAAAGTGCTACGATAGAATTGATTTTGTGTTTTTCCAGTTTGTTTATTGTTTTTTTGAATAGTGAAATAGACTTCTGTGCAAATTTGACGCTTTATGTGTTCTGAATTCAATAATTACAAGATAGAGACTCCTGTGCAATACTGACGCTTTTGTGTTGTGATTCTTTTCCACCATGGTTGGAAAAGAGAAAAATCATAATTGATAGTACAGTTGCAATATGCCTAAAACGTTTAAACTTGAATAACAAAAAGCTTGTATTGTATGGCATCGCTCTGATAGGATACATATTTTCCTAGATAGGTAGGTATCTAGGTACACTAAGAATACACGGTTTTTGTTTATATTTCGATACCGAAATTTTAATAGGCGTAAGTGACAATTAATGAAATATCTTATTTAATTGATCGTCTTTTACCCCTTTTGAAGTTTTAGTATCGAAATATAAATAAAAATCTATTAATACTAGATTGAAACACTATTCAAATCTCCCGCGTTATCAAACGTTGCCGATGGCATAAACGGCAGCGCTAGTGAGTAGGTAAGCATTTCTATAGTATGAACTTGACGTTCTTCCCTTTAGGGTATATAATGTTCTGTGACCATGTGAATTAAGTGATTAGTGCACGCAAAATGGCGGACTCTACGTGATTAAACATCCCGTTTATAATAAAAACTATGTTCAAAACCGTGATAGTTTCAAATATTATATGATTCTCAAAAGTTTATTATACTTACATACTTTTTTCCAACAAAACTGTTTTTTGATGAGTATAAATACTCATTAATTAGGTATGACTTATTGGGAAAAAAAAGTTTCGTTGTGTAACACTGTTACACATTGGGAATAAAAATTCCCGTTGAGTAAGACTGTTACCCAAGGGTATGACTGAACGGGAATAAAAATTCCCGTTGAGTAACAGTCTTACTCATCGGGAATTTTTATTCCCAATGTGTAACAGTGTTACTCAAAGGTATGACTCAACGGGAACAACCCGAAATTTTATAGTTCCTTTCTGTTAATTTGTTTATTTGCCAAAACCGAGTTCCTGCAAATTTTATGTCAGATATTTTATCAGCCGTAAAGTTATAAAACGAAGCTAAATACAGCTAATCCATTACATAATTGACATTAAGATAATAACAAGTAAATAAAAAAGGACCTATAATTTAATAGTAACAATATTCCTACATTAGTGCTAATAGTTTTTCTAACTACGTTCTGGTTTAATTGTATTACCAAGAAATGTTCAATTTCTTACAAACGCCACATTTCTCCTAATTTGCCATCTGTAGGTACAAATTACGTAATTCCAGCTACACTATTACTTGTTTCATTTCTAATTACTGTTTTACATTTATTGTCGGTCAGTTTCATATAATTAAATAAGTATCGCGTCAGTATGCAAGTAGCTTTATTAAGCCCCGAGCACGCGATTCATACAAGTACTTTAGTAAGTACGCTTATGTAACATTTACGGTGTTTTTTTAATAACTTTTATAGCTTTATTTAACACTTTAGTACGAAGCGAGTTTGTGTAGTTACGTTGCATTGCCAAATAGTGTTTTTCGTAAGTTGTACTTATGACTGTCCTATTAAGTTTAATAATAAATAGTGATATGGATGTGAAAGAAGTGAATACTAAAATGACGGACAAGAATGTAAGAAAATAACATGTTGTGCCGACCTCACCTAGTGGGATAAGGGCAGGAAGATCAATAAATAGTTCCAATTTGCCTGGAAGATATTGCTTTTAGGAATAAGATCATCCATTGCATACTCATTTGTTAATACTTTATGTACAATATTACCGTAAGTTGCTGTTAAAGTAAATCTTTTTTTTAAATGTTTGATCACGCATAAAAATTTTAATTTACTTACATTTTTACTGATTTTTTACTGTGTTGTCCGATTTTGTTGTTTACTTTTGTACAATAAAAAAGTATTTATTTATTTATTTATTAATAAGTAGGTATTTGTCACAGACATGTCACAAATCATGTTCGAAACTCTTGGCCTTGACCGTTGGAAAGTAAACAATCTATTCTTGTATAAGTTTATTTTTGTTATTGCCAATGACAATATTTACTGATACAAATATAATATTGTCCTCGACTTTCAGTTTCATCTATAATTAAAATCAATTCTTTTCCACGTTTCGATTTATTATTGAAATAGGTGAAATTAATTTTCGGATTGTTTTTGTCGTTCGTACGCACGTAGTTAAGTAATCGTTTCTAGACTTGTCTAGTTACAACTATCGCGTTATTCGGTCGCCAAACAACAATACTTAGATTACTTCATTTCATCTTGAAGCATAGCACGTCCTCAGTTAGGCAATACCTGGATTTAGGCAAGAGTTATCGCTCTACCATGATATTTTATCAAACATTATTAATTAACATTAAAGTAACGAACTAGCTAATTACTAGCTAAGTTCATTTCCTCTATGTACCAAGTTTTTAACAACATCAGGCCAGATGAAAAAAGAGTATCGAAAAATTTATTTAAAATCGGTTTTTTGATGATTTGTTGGATATATCCACTTATCGACGTACCGTTTTACGTATTATAAAATTCAACATTCCAACATGAACCTTGTTCTCACGCTAAACGAGTACATAATCCAATCTAAGCTTTATGTGTGGCTCGTTAAAGTCTATTTTCACCCGTCAAATTTACATAATAAGCTGCCACAAGAAGCTTGCACGCCTAACCGTAAAATTGGTGGTTTTATACATCGTATTATTTTTGTACCTTCTATATCACAGCTTTAGATGAAAAAGCTCCATCATTTTATATAAATGTTAGGTAATTTGAGTTCTAAAATATTTTTTCATCAATTTTATTGATGTAGTCTCAAGATACCAGCATGAAAAACTTAAGTGGCTTCCAAACGATGTGTTATATGTTGATATGCACTTTTAAGATTTTTACAACAAATATTTATTTTTAATTTTATTGGAAAAACTTTTTTTCAGGATTTTAAATAAATGTGTGAATACAAAATAGCAGGATAGCATAAAAAAACGGTTAGAAATTCGTTGCTTTTAACCAATTTCAGAAGTGACCTAGCCAAGTATTTTGTCCCTATGACGAATTTACGTCATATTTTATGCCAACACATGTTTCATCCTGTTATGTAAACTACAAGAAATTGATCGGGTTCCCCTTGTACGTGCTCTATCTTTGAAGATCTAAACCAGTTTGTTGGATGTAAAGTTATCTGGCAAAATATTGTTCTGTATTTTACCTATCGTGTTCAGGGGGGCTATCCAGCAAGGGGAAACTTGCGTGACCAAATATTTTATAAAATTATGACTGAGCTGTTAAAAATGACGTCAATGCCGCGTGGCCTACCTGTTTTAAGCATGACCTACCTGATTCGAGCATGGTCTACCTGATTTTTCGTTAATTCTATCAAACGGTATGAAAATCGATCATTCAAAATATCAATAAAAGACGAAGAAGAAAACTGAACTGCAATATAATCAAATAACAGTTCAAAATCATTTCAGTTGTCAGGATACCCCCCCAGATATATATGAACATAACCTTTTAAGAATGGGTTTTGCGATATTTCACTGGTTGACATTCAAATGTCAAGTTCATAAAGTTTTTCCATGTACTTATCTAAACGACCTAGACCAGTGTTTTCTAGGCAAAAAAATTGAGAATATGTCATTAGACTGACAATAATGCTCTGTTTCAGCCAATGGTGTCTGAAATTGTATCTAGTCCTCTCAATCCAAAAATTACCTGGAAGAGATCGTTATTGAGTGATAAGGTCGTCATTGTGCATTTGAAGCTTAGCCTGCTGATTTTATGCTTTTTTTTGGTTTTTAATTTGTATCAAAATGTTTTTCAGTCTTCCTGAAGATCAAAAATTTTGGAAATAATAAAAGGATTTTAGTCTTGAGATACTTGTAGTAGTATCTTATAGATAGAATAAACTCTATAAAATTAAAATAATTCAGTACAATGATCGGTTTTATTGCTAATAACGATCTCTTCCAGAAAATCTTTGTTATTTAGTAAATTTCTGTTTTTAGTATTGCTATAGCTGTTCATGACAAACGGACAGTGAAGTCTCAGTAATAGGGTCCCGTTTTACCGTACAGGACAAAAAAAAATACAGTTGACTCGAAAACCTCGATTTAGGAAGTCAGTTTCAAAATTGAGGTATTCAATACAACTGTATTTTTAAAAAATACGTTCCTGCTAACTAAACCCTATGTCCGTCATTTTATTCCTTTTGATGTGTTGCGAGTTTGAATCCGAAGCATTCTAAAGCACTCTGAATTTGCAATTTAAAATAGATTCGACGAAATGTTTTTCATTGATCCCACTTCTGATTCTACATCAAACATTCAAAACCTTAGTTGTAAATATAGGGTGTGTCAAACAGAAAGTTGAAGGGGAATTTCGCTATTCAAATGTCATTTATCATGAAACTAAAATAAAACTAGAAAAATATTAAATGACGTATTAAAATAATCCGTGAGATTCTATTGAAAACGCATTCAGATTCGATTTAAAAATTTCACGTTCTACTTTTGTGTAAAACATTTTTTTTTGCCAAATTAAATAATCTTGATAATCTGTTTTGTGATAAAATGTGATTACCCTAGTTTATTGATATCATCACACTAGCATGTGCTAACGTATCAGTTTTGCTATCTACATATGCCAAAAACATCAAGCATTGTTCATAAAATAAGCAAGTTTTAAGATATTTAAGTAATTATAAAAAAATTATTATAAAATAACAACAAACATTTTTTAATGTTAAGTTTATATTCATTTGGTAATACTATGTATGGGTCTACAAAAAATGTATAAGGTATACCTAAGTATTCTATCAGCAATCTTTTTCCCATATTACAAGCTTTGCTTAGTTTGAGGCTAGAGTGTGATGTGTGAAATGTCCGTGAATATTTATTTTTTATTTACATATAAACATTAAAATTTAATGACTCAGGACTTCTCAACTTTTGACTTGCTAGCTGTCTTGTAGCTATTGATAAAATGACAAACTAAAACTGTTGCGGTTCTGATAAAAACTCATAAAAGGGGAACCCTAAATCTTTACACGCAAGTAAAGTCAGAAACGCAAGCCCGAATAAACGTGATAATCATAACTTAGCGTATACGAGATACATTGCGCGTTGACGCTGCAACGATCGGCTTTCGTGCCGACATAGACGCGCAATGTGAATCGTGTAACTTTAGATTGACGTAACGCGATTATCGTTTTTTGTACTTACCCAGCAGTACAATACAAGTAAAATACAGCATGATCATCACGAGTAATGATTAGAATTGATCCGTATAGGTATTATGATAACACCTGAATTTATCATTATTACACAAATCTATCAGAATTATAATTAATTTCATCGGGATTGGTACTTTATTACCTATGTTTTAGGAATAATATAGCGTGATCCTTATCAGCAACATAATCTATTGGGTTATTAATACTGCAATGTTTTTAATATACTTAATATAATTTTTAATTTGAAATCAAAAATTTCAAACTCAATTTTTATAAAAGTTATTTATGTATCCGAGTGCAAACATAGCATTGTCAGACTCTAATCAGGATACATTAATTGTTGAATAGCAAGCATAAAGTTTTGGAGGCAAAGAAATTTTTATTTAAATTAAATATTTTCACATATTGTTATTGTTAGTTCATGACCATAATCTGCTTCTGCTGATCTGATTGTACCTGTTGCTTTAGTTTCATGTTAATTGTGCTGATTGTCTATGTGTGTATAACCTGTGTATAAGTGTATAGTTTAGGACTGTTTGTGTAGAACTCCTTGGTATCCGAATCACCTTTTCTTATCTATTTGCGGATCCGTTAGGAAGGATGTAATTATTCAGACCACGGAAGAATAAATAGTAAAGAAACACGCTGGGAGACTAGACATGGTGAAAATAGTCCTCGAAATGTTCAATGCAAAAGCAAAGTTTGAAAGAAAGTTGATGAAAGGTACTTCGGTATACCATAGAGAGCTCGCCTGTCTATCTGTTGTTCGTAGTCCTCATATCTGTGTTGTGTTGCACAGCGAGCCTGCGCCGTCTGCAATGACGGCACTGCACCAGTTTGGCGCAGAGATGTTGCGCCTATCTCGCGGCTTGGAAGCTTCTGCCGCGACAAAAACGCCGCTGAAAGGGTATTACAATTGGCATTACTACTTCAAGTTACTTGAAGCTTCAAAATTCGATATGCTCTTCCGTGCATGTCTGTACCGTCACCGAGATTTTCGCAATGATCTTCATAGCCTAAGAGCCAGCGACGATCAGACCTTCGTCGTTACATAACTCCTGCAAGTTTCCTGTGTATGTCTCCAATAGAATTAAGAACGATCCGAGACTGCGAAGTTTTGGATCATGGTGGTTTTGATACAAAACTGCAAACATGCACAAAATTGCATCATTAAACTGTGGTCTGATCGTCACTGGTTCACGTTCTATAAGTTCTTGGCAATGATCATAACATTTTGCGCTCTGAAATAATCTCTAAAGCTGTTAAGTCCTTTGGCACGATTAAAGCGTGATATATCCGATGAAAAAACAAACGAGTTTGTTATTGGCAGTTACGTCGATATCACGCACTCGGTATCGTTTGTATGTCACCGCTGAAAATCGATAAACAAGGTCCTTATTACGTGACGTATTTACGCGATGCATGTGTTGAAGTCAATTGTACTCATTCAGCAAACTCTTAGATGTCCAAATCATTAACATTATATTTTTTTTTGACAGGACTAACATATCAGAAAAATGTGGAATGCTTACTCCAGGATCTGTAAGCGTTTCATCCAGCTCACCGTCTTCAATGCTACAAGACAGAAGAAGACCATCCTCGACGGGAGAACCACACACTCCACTCCACAGACCAAGAAGTGCCTCGGATGACGAGAGCAATGACGGTCTTTTAGCACCTGCAACTTTGACAACAAAATCTAGAAGTTCCGAAGATGGACTGCTGCTGCCGCCACCTTGCACCTGTCCATACTTTGGTTCAGAATCAACGCCGACCCCGAGACGAACAACAGAAGTGATTATCGTCCCAGGTGGCGATGTAAGCACCTGCAATGGATATTCTCGTAACGGAAATGTAAAAGAAGAGCAATCAACTCCGTTCTTTAGGAGGTCGAGTCGGGGAGCGACATCTATAGTGACATGGGATGAAGCTAAACGGTTTAGACGAGGCTCGAGCTTTGGCGGAGCTAGGACAGCGTTGTCTACGCCAGCTCGGAATATCCGACCTCAAAGGTCTATACGGCAGCAGCCACCATCGGTGACCACTACACCCCAGCGTGCTACACCGAGGCCACACCACTCTCGAACTTCAAGCGTGATATCCAGAAACTCTTCACGCCACGGACGAATCCTCCGACTCGAGCAAAAAGCCACCAAAGTTCTTGGAGTAGTATTTTTCACGTTTGTTGTACTGTGGGCTCCGTTTTTTATTCTGAACATGGTGCCAGCATTATGTCCCGAATGCGAAAGAGGAATTCCTCCTTGGGTTTTCGACTGTGCGTTATGGTTAGGGTACGCTAGTTCCATGGTGAACCCCATATTTTATACCATATTTAATAAGGTGTTTCGAGAGGCTTTTAAGAGGGTGTTGCTGTGTCAGTACTGTAAGGTGAAGAGGTAGCCGGCCCCCTGGGAGCGTGTTCGTCCGTCCTCAGATCCAGGTCTTGGAGCGCTCTCAGTGAATCGAAACGTGGTGAGATCTCAGTTCGTATGAACGCATCAGAGCTTTAATGTACGCTTGTAGCTAGCTATAGATGCGCCAGTGTTAGGTTACCATAATTGTGTTTAGACAACTAATTGGAGACACCTGATGCTATGCCACACTTAGCAAATTAATACGGTCACTGACCTTCAAAATCTGTGTGTAAATTCAGTTTCAACTTGTACAGATTCAGGAATTCTATTAATAGTATCTTTGCATATTCTCGCAAAACCTTGAATTTGAAAGTGATGTGTTACCATGATACCAAGAAATCTATTTTTTTTATAAATGTTAAATTATAAAATGTTCTGTTAGTTTTTACTTTTTGACTACGCACAAATCAATATTTATTTCGACATATTGTTTATAATGTATATTTAGCTGTAGGTGTTTTATACTAGTATATAAAAAATATATTGGTGTTAATACAAGCCCAACAAATCTCACAGGTATTCATAAATTACCATTATCTTAAACAAGTTTTAAAATCATTAATTTTATTTTATTTCTTTATTTTCTGAATTTTATATACTTTATTCATATACAGGGTGTAACAAATGAGGTGGACCAAAAGCAAAAGGGCGATAGGGAAGCTCAATGGCTATCGATATAACCCCCATGTATGTTCAGCGATATTCAGTCGTTCAAAAGTTATTCGCAATTTTATGTTTTTTTTTTTCATTAACATATTTTAGGTTAGATTTCCCAAGTATACCCAAACTATCAAGACTACAACCGTAATTTTTTTACACCTTGTAGCTTAATAGTAGACCTTTCGTACTACAATATCAGTTTGAGTCGTTATTAGATTGCTTTTCAAATAAAAAATAATCTTTGCAGAAAAATCCGAAACCTGAACTTCCGCGAAAAACTTTAGGAGCAATTTAAAAAAAAAACTTGCTGAATATTTTTTTCCACAACCTATTTTAAAAACTTGCCCCATTTATGGAGAAGTTACCCTGAAAATTTCATAAGGCTAGTACAGAAGGATCATGTTAAAAAGTGAACTCATGTGTTGTAAAAGTGCTGAAATCGACGGTTCAATCGACCAACACGATAGTCCGAGCAAGTCTCAGATTGTATGCCACCCCTTCTAATCAATTGCTCTTGGTATATTCTAGCAGCCTCTCGGACGTTTCCTTGAGCTACACCATGACAATAATACATTTCTGCATATCTACGAGGAGAATATGGCATGATACACTAATCGCAAAGTTTGTACAGTCCGTAAATGCGCAGTTTTCGTTAAAGTAAAAAAAATCATCGTAATTAAGACCCCTGAATGGCCGCGCTTATTTTAACCCCTAGCTAAAAGCTAGGTAACAAGTTTAACTTTTTTAAATTTCACACCTAATCCACTGTTGGTTTCTTGATTTATTTTAATTCATCACTGGTTTAGTCGGATGCTTAATATTATGTAGTTTAACATAACTAGCCTCCGACGACTACAATACTACTAATACTTTTTTACTTAACCCATGTTAAGTAAAAAAATCTGTTTTAAGTCAAAAAACCCAAATTCTGTTTAGAATTTTTTTAAAGTTAAACTTACTTCCTAGCTTAGCGTAGTCGGGTTTTAGTTTTTAAATCTTTATTTCGGAGTCAGGGGTTAAAAAAAGTGCGGCCACTCAGGAGTCTGAATTTGGATTAATTTACTTTAACGAAAACTGCGCGTTTACGGACTGTACAAACTTTGCGATTAGTGTATCATGCCATATTCTCCTCGTAGATATGCAGAAATGTATTATTGTCATGGTGTAACTCAAGGAAACGTCCGAGAGGCTGCTAGAATATACCAAGAGCAATTGATTAGAAGGGGTGGCATACAATCTGAGACTTGCTCGGACTATCGTATTGGTCGATTGAACCGTCGATTTCAGCACTTTTACAACACATGAGTACACTTTTTGACATGATCCTTCTGTACTAGCCTTATGAAATTTTCAGGGTAACTTCTCCATAAATGGAGGAAGTTTTTAAGATGGGTTGTGGAAAAAAATATTCAGCAAGTTTTTTTTTTAAATTGCTCCTAAAGTTTTTCGCGGAAGTTCAGGTTTCGGATTTCTCTGCAAAGATTATTTTTTATTTGGAAATCAATCAAATAACGACTCAAACTGGTATTGCAGTACAAAAGGTCTACTATTAAGCTACAAGGTGTAAAAAAATTACGGTTGTAGCCTTGATAGTTTGGGTATACTTGGGAAATCTAACCTAAAATATGTTAATGGAAAAAAAAAACATAAAAGTGGGAATAACTTTTGAACGACAGAATATCGCTGAACATACATGGGGGTTATATCGATAGGCATTGAGCTCCCCTATCGCCCTTTTGCTTTTGGTCCACCTCATTTGTTACACCCTGTATAATTTCTAATAAATAATAAACAATTAGATATACTATTTGTTATTCAACTGTTAATGCATATAATTAATTTGTAACGAAAACAAAGCTCACAAACTATATAATTAACGAGTCGATCGTAATAATTTATTCATCATAGATTAATGTTTGTTTTCATTAATTATAAGCATGATCAAATGTGTTAGCTGTTTACAAATAAGTTTGGTTGACGAACTTAAATATTCTAATTGAAAATTAATCTCAAATCATACAATTTATCAAAAATAACTTAGTGGCTAAGTTTAACTATCTTATCCTATTAATATTATAATGGCGAGATTTTTTTTGTTACTCTTTCACACGATAACTGCTAGATGTATTTAAATAAAACTCAACAATAATTATGTTTATATATCAGAATAACATAGACTATAATTTATTATTGATATATTAAGATATTGTGCGAATCGTCAAAAAAAACGATAGCAAGACGAAGTCGCGGGCAACAGGTTAGTTATGGTACGCACAGCAATTTCTTTATATTTATTTTAAATGTAAATATCGTGCTTGGTTAAGACCAATAATAAGTTAAATAATGATATTTGAATATTATAAGATCAACATTTGCGTAGAAAAAACACCTTTTTTTTACTTAAAGTTTGCGTTTAATATCCCTCTAGTCGTAAACCTCATATTATACATTTGTTTCCTATGTTTTATATATTATTGCATATATTGAATATATTATTACATATTATTTATGGCGAATAAACAGAAAAAACTTTACTTATAATATTCAGTTTCAATATTTTCAGGCCTAAGTTTTATGTAAATAAATTAACAACAGAGTCGCGTTGAATTATGAAAATTAATAGCAATTAGTATTTTAGTATTAAAAATTAAGTATGCTTATTACTTATCTACACTCGATGGCAATGAATTCGGCTCACCAACTTCTATAGATATTTTGTACTTCGGTTTGTTAAAACATATTGTGAGTCCATCACTTGAGTATTATCACTTGAGTATAATTAAATATTTCTTATCCATTACTAGCAATCGAATAATTTGAATTATTAATATTTTACTTGTTATTGACCTGAATACAATGCTCTCGAGTGTACAACTTACGCGTTTAAGTTATTTTGTCCAAAGTTTTAACAATAAAAAAATGTTTTAATCATATTTATTTACTCACGCATAAATATTTTAAGATGTCCAATAATCTAGTCATTTATTTTATCATTATATTATTATGTTAATGCAAAATAAGAAGTAATTTGAAATAAAGTAGGAATAAAATTATGTGTAATAATTTTGACTGTAAAATATTTTAGCTCGTACCCTCAGTTGCAACTTTAAAAAATAGAGGAGGTTTCAATTCAACTTTATATTTAAATGTCTTCTTCTTTTTATTATGCCACTGACCATGTGACACTAGTTTTAAGAAAGGTATACTGGCTATATGACACACAATCCTGTCAGTGTCAAGTCTTTATTTTGAACCAATTCTAGTCAAAATAGTCAATCGTTAATTGTTTATGTAAAGATGAATAATTCTATAAATGCATGCGCCTTCACGGTTACACTACCATGCAAAGACGGTGTACAGATACAATACTAACAAACTTACGACTATACTTACAGTATTTACAAAATGTACATTGTCATATAAAATACATAAGAAACAGTTGAACGATTTACAGACCGTTGCAAACGATCTATATATAGTTCAACTGATCCAAATCAGTACCAATCGGAAGCGTACCCAAGACACTGGCTGCATTGCCGCGCTGAATAGCAATGCTGATACGCTGGGCCAGATACTCACCAGCCCTCGGGTCACACGTCGCTTCGACTAGATACTACTAATAATACTAATATGTACCTACATTGCTTTTTGTTATTTATTGTACAGATTAATAATTAAATAAAACATTTTGTATCGTATTTATATTTTGTATGTTGTTCAGTCCTCTTGAAACGTAAGCATTAGTAAATTATGGATTTGTTGGTCAACTTGTGCGTTAAGAGTTAACTCGCATACATTTTTAGAATCATTTATCCTAGCCCTATACTCTATACCTTAAATGTAGTGTCTTAAATGTTGTAAATATGTAAATTCGCTAGTAATTATAACATATCTAAGTGGTTTAGATAGATACGTGCTATATAAATTAAAAAGTTTAATAACCTATGTGAAAAGAGTTTTATCCAATAAAGTATTGAACGATTTGATCGTAAATGGCTTTTTTTTCATAACTCCTTTTTATAATTAGAATAATAACCTAAAATTAGTTACTTTTGAATTAATATGGAGGGGTGATGAACATAAATATTTGGGTGTTTCTATGTATTCTCCTTAAGTACATATTAACAAAAAAATATATAAGTATTCTAAATATAACAGCAGTCTAGTTTCCATAGCTCAAGCTTTGCTTAGTTTGGGACTCGTGTGAAATGTCCGTGAATATTTATTTATTTATTCACAGTTAACAATTTGTATGTATGACTGCGAAGTTCAAACAATAATTCAACTGACAGTATAAACAAAGCTTTATAAAACCCGCAAAATATATCAAGAAATAGGATTTGTCAGTTTAGGATGAAACATGGTCGGGTTACGCCAATCCTATACAAATAAATAAATAATGCTGGACAATCCACAAAACATCATCTAGCCCCCAACGGCGGATCCAGGGGGGGGTGTCATGACACATTATCAAAACAGATTATGAGATATTTGTTATTATAATCCGATTGTTACGAATAAACTGCGTTACAGCTTTGTAGTAGTTTTAAATTGACTTACGGCCGGTTTCTGGAAACCCAAATCACGACTGATCCGAGTTTGACACATAGTAATTATTTGTTTTTTTCGTTGATCATCGTTCGAGAAACCGGCCGTTAGTCTTAGGTTCGATCAAATTTTTGTGTGATGAGCACTGATGTTTGATACTTTATGTACCTATGTATACACCAGAAAAAAAGGAAACAAGTATTTTATCAGCAATCTAGTTCCAATAGTACAATGTTTATTTTTGCTCTGAGACAAGAGCAGGATGAGTAAAATTTCCTTGAGTATTTTTTTTTATCTAATACATCCTTTATCTGTCCACTGCTGGACGTAGGTCTCTCCCAAGACGCGCCACTGAGCCAGGTTTCGGCTCTTCTTATTCAGTATTTGTCAGCTATAATTCGCAGATCGTCGCTTCATCTCTCCGGAGGGCGTCCTGACTAAAACCTTAAAAGAAATCAATATAAAAGATCGTATGCAATGACGATCTGGCAATCATTTTAGGTCATCGTTGATTTACATTACGCATTATTACTGCAGTACTCTACAATCAAGCTGACGTTGACGCGCAGTGTATCTTGAATTTAAAGGAAGTAACGTCTAGTTATCAGAATTAGAACCGGACTCGTTTCTAGAAATGTATAAATGAAAAGGTCGTGATTTCGAGTGAAATATAAAATTCAGTTTATTAACTAGAATATAATTATAAGTGATCGCAAACTAACAACGCAGTATAATAACTTGATTAATAAATCATTTATTCCTTGTACATTCATAGAATATATATAGACACAGCACATACATAAATATATTTACCATAATACAAAATATTTATCATAGTCGAAAAAGAACCGAACGAAGTGCGAAAAGCAGCCAATACCGACAGAGCTGCGCTGCCAATTTTGTATGGACATTTCCACTGCGCAGGCATTTTAAGTCCATTTCACTTACAAGAGAGAGAGATTTACGTGAACAAAATACAGGTAAATCCAAAGCATAATAATCTCACCCTTCAATGATTTCAATTAAAGCTGAAACAAGAGGTTTATTCTGGAAATTATCATTCACAAAAGTATCTGCATAACTTTCGCTAAAGGATAATAGGACTACAAAGGTTGCTTAAATAAAATTAAATTTTCTATTAACAAGTTAAAAGCTGATGCTTTAATCACATTTAACAGAATAACTTTATTCATTTGGCTCTTTAAGCTTTGGCAAACTCAGTTTTGTTATGGTAGGATATTCTTTATAGAAATAGAAATAGAAATATGTTTATTGTCACTTATATGTAGCACAGTTAAATGTGAGGCCCTGTTTCCTGGAAAAGCGTGAGCTGTGGCCCAGGAAGCAGTTCTCTCCCAGATGATATTTATAGTAGGTACAATATTAAAAGTTTAGAATGAATTAGGTTAGTATAAAATAAGTATGCAAAACTTCTTGGTGGTATGTTGTAAGCATGTGAAAGGGTTGTGTGTATGAATGTGGGTATTTCTGATACTGCCAGTCTCATAAGAGCCTGGATATTTCAGAAGTACCATGTGTGTGTGTGAGAGTGTGTGTTTCTGTGGACTTACCTGTTACTACCAGCCTCTTAAGAGTCTGGGGATCACAAGATAAGCCCACAGGTGTGTAAGTGTGTGTAAATGAATGAATAAATGTGTGTTGGGGGGCTCTCCTGTTACTACCAGTCTCTTAAGAGTCTGGGTATCACAGGATCACCCCACGTGAGTGTATGTGTACCTATGTGATAAAAACATCAAAAATGGGGTTTCCTACTTAATTAAGTCTTCTATGCCTGTATAATCGATTTGATGAAGCCATTGCGTTACTATTTTTTTAAACTGATGATTACTATAATGTTTTATGTGTAGTTTTAGATCAAGTTTCGAATACAACCGTGGAGCATTATAATTATATTGTCTACGAGCTAGGGAACTAAAAAAGTTTGGTACGGGGTATCGAGTGATTCGTCTATCGGGTAAATTCAATGTTGGAACCGTTAGGCGGTGATATCTGTATGTACATTGGAAAATATACAATTTACGGACACTTAATACTCTTAGTTGTTTATAAAGGAGATAAGTGGAGTGTCTAAATGGTAAATACATCATTATTTTTAGGAGAGCTCTTTGTGCTCTTTCGACCTCAATCATATAAGTTTTCGAAGCACCACCCCAAGAACTTATGCAGTAGTTGATAATACATTTATATTAATTAATAATTATTTATAAAAAGACTTTATCGTCGACCGCATCATCATTTAATATCTGGTCAATGGCTTGCCAATAACTTGTAAAAAAAAAACTTGATATTTCTGAAACGGAAAACGGTTATTAATAGGAAGACTCCTGCCGAGGTAATTGAATGGATGGCTAGTCTACTAGTATTTTTATTTATAAACTAAAAATAACAGTCGTTTACGACCAGCTTAGATTGATAAATCTACATAGTTTGTTCCAAACAGTTTGTAGAAAATAACGAAAAAAAAATTTCCAGGTTACCTTAAATAACTAAAAAAGGTGACTTTCATAACCTTACTATGATTAAAGATCGACGAGTACATGTATGTAAAAATTAACTTTCGACTTTACACTAGTTTTCAAACTAGTGTAGCATCTTCAAGCGTCATCATCATCATAGGCAGCCCTCCACCCAACCATTTTTTTCTGTTTTAAAATAGAAATAAAGAATATTTATATGCACCGAGACAATTAAAATTATATCACAATAAGTTCCTATGAAGGATCATACAAATATAAATATATAAATTAGGAAATTTGGACCATGAAGATCTTCCCCGGACGGTAATTATATAATTCATTAATTGGGTTGTCGGCCAAGGCCTTATTTGCATCCCTTAAACTACTATTTTGTCCTCCACCACCTTATTTACGAAGTTGATACGAAGGTATTCTTTACGAAGGTATCTTGAGTAAAATTGAAGGTATTCGTTACAATTGGGTGTTAGGTACACAGTATTCTATGTATGTATTTACAAAAAAAAAATATAAGTATTCAATCAGCAGTCTAGTTCCAACTTTGCACTTAGTTTGGAACTAGAGTGTGATGTGTGAATTGTCCGTGAATATTTATTACTACTTATTCATTAATCGTTTCGCCATAAGCAAGGGTTTTATGGATTAAAATCCTCGTAAGATTGTGATCCAAACTGACAAAAATATTCACTCCCTTCACATTATTCCGAAATAGACGATCGATCTCTTTCTCAAGGGCTTACGGAAATGTGCGACTGCCAATAACTGGCGTACTGGATCCATAACTCATCCGCGAACTAGCGCCCGTACTTTGATTTATTGGTGTCATAAACTTGGCTTTCAAAAAACTGTTATCGTATTTTTATTGATGGTTTAACATACAGCTTTGACATTTATGCTGTAGGTCGTCTGTCCCACTGAGAAGATAGATTGCTAAGGTGCCTAAATTTTTTTTTTAATTCTTCTTCTTCTTGTGTGTTAATAACTCAACAACTTAACACTGGATTTAATTTAGGTGTATTTATTTAAATTATGTAAGTACTTACAATAAATAAATAAGTAATAATAAATAATGCTGGACAATCCACACAACATCATCTAGCCCCAAGCTAAGCAGAGCTTGTGTTATGGGTACTAGAAGACTGACATACTTAATACAATACAATACATAGATAGATATTTTTTATTATACATATAATACCCAGAACACCCGGAATAAATATTTGCAGAACATACAAACATTTATCCCGAGGCGGGAATCGAACCCGCAACCTTCCGTGTCGCAGGCGGACCATCGCCCACCGCGCCACATCGGTCGACAATAATAATGATTACCAATTCCATTTTCATAGAAGCGCAGAACATAAAAAAAGTGGTGTTTTTTATGTTCTGTGCATAGAAGCGTTTAGTATGAAACTAGAAATGTATTTAAATGTTCATTCATTGATAGAAAAACACGTGACTCTATTAATGCTGTTATACAGGAGACGTGTTATAGGAGGAGGAGTGTTATACAGAGGAGAGTGAATAGGTTATATCTAGGCAAACGCGTTACACCGCGGAGATTGCGGCCAAGCGTTTGCCTATAATGCATAAAAAAAAAAAAAAAAAATACAATTACTACACAATATAGTACAATTATTCCGCTTTATAACGATATACATCTTTTACAAACACCAAAAACTTAGATTCAATGACGAAACGAATTTAGTTCAACAAAAAGTGCTCAAGTTAAAGTGCTTTAGTTATTAAACTATTCTAGTTGGCTACGTATCACCTTTGAAGCATATAGCGTATAGTCAGCTCAGTTGGTAGTAGCTCTGCCTTCCATGCTGTGGGTCGTGGGTTCGATTCCCACCTAGAGCAAATGATTGTGTGATGAACATAAATATTTGTTCTATATCTGGGTGTTACTATGTATTCTATGTATGTATTAAAAAAATATATTATAAAAGTATTCTATCAGCAACCTAGTTTCCATATTACAAGCTCTGCTAAGTTTGGGACTAGAGTGTGATGTGTGAAATGTTAATGAATATTTATTTCTTTGATTTTTTTGTTCGTAGACATGTGCTATCATAAAAAAACTTGCATAAGAAAAACAAGATCGTCGTGAAAATGATAAAAAAAAATCCGACATCAATATAATAACAATCTAGTCGAAGCGACGCGTGACCCGAGGGCTGGTGAGTATCTGGCCCAGCGTATCAGCATTGCTATTCAGCGCGGCAATGCAGCCAGTATCTTGGGTACGCTTCCGATTGGTACTGATTTGGATCAGTTGAACTATCTATAGATAGTGTGCAACGGTCTGTAGATTGCTCAACTGTTTTTTATGTAAGTAAGTATTTTATATGACAATGTACATTTTGTAAACACTGTATAGTCGTAATTTTGTTTATATATTATACTTACATAATAAACTTAAGATAACAACCTCCTTCCAAAACCCATATTGTATTACAGGGCAGTACTATTATTTAGCTTTTCGCTATCAAGTCACGTCAAGGACCATGTCAGCCGACCCTATCAAATCTTCCCCCTGATTCATCATCACTCGATTCGGTCACACATATTTTTATTACACATCTTATTGTAAAAACAAATGAACCAATTATTTATTAAATCTTTTTTGTTCTAAAAATTATGACTTTTAGGAATAAGAATTAATTTATTTGACAAATATAAAAATACAAAAACAAAACATAAAAATACGAAGAAAATATGATAAACAAACAAAAAAGTTTAACATTTCAATTATCTATTTGCCAGAATTAACATTATTTTTCTTAATAAAAGTTGAGTTTCTTCACATTTCCAAAAAGTATGACAGTCAACTTTGTTTTATTCGACATTATTACGCAATTATTTTTCATAATTATTCCAATATTTTCGCTTGTCAAACTTCAATCACACTTCTTAAACATGAATACTTATATCATATACTTAATAAAAAAACATACATAGAATACATAGAAACACCCAGACACAGAACAAATATTTACATTCATTACGAAAACATTTGCTCTGGGTGGGAATCGAGCCTACTCACAGCAGGAAGGTAGAGCTACTACCAACTGAGCTGTGACGCCTGTAGAGTCAGCCGAATCTTATGACTTAGAATCGGGGGGTGTGTTTAGGATTGGGCACCTGCTCTGTATGTATGGCTCGTCAGGGAAGCCAATCGTGCTGAGTTACAAAGCAACATTTCTAATACATTATAAAGATTTAAATTTATTACTAAGCTGAAGTATAGGCGACCAAGAAATTGGTTTACCACTCTAAGGCTGAATATCATTTGCACGTACAGAACATCAAGAGCTATTTTCGCTTGATGTTCTGTCTTGTAATCCTTAGCGAATAATTATGTTACTGGGAGATGTCATCAAAAGTGGTAAACCAATTTCTTGGTCGCCTATACTTATAATGACTGAAAAATAAAGCTTATAAATATTACTTTATTTTTAATTTTACTCAATTTAGTTGCGAATAACCAAATTACATTAATTACATCATTGATACTGTTATAGAATTCATCATGAATTCTTTAAAAGTATCTTTATTAAATATTATATTACCGCCAGTATCTTGGGTACGTTGCCTATTGGTGATGATTTGGATCAGTTGAGCTGTCTATATATAGTTTAACGCTTGCAACGGACTGTAAATAGCTCAACTGTTTTTTATTCGTTTATGTATACTTAAGTATATTTTGAAATTAATAATAGTCGTAAGTTTGTTAATAAGTTTAAATAAAGTCAGTTGCAAGAGGTTCTTAAACAAAAACTATTTATTCGTTGTTTTTATTCGTCTAGTTTTTTTTTGTTACTAATTTTTTTTTACGTTGATTTTCAGCCAGCTACCTTATTCTAAATTCAAATCATAATATCCATAGCAATCATAGTTCCATTAGGAACGGCGAATTGGAGGCCTAGTATGAGTTTCGGTGTAATCTATCTAGACTCGTAGCGTGACAGCGTGCAGAGCTTGTATAATGAGCTGCGTCTCAAAGCATCCGCTAAAAACATTACAGAACCAACAAAAATGCCATACAAAACCAACGCTAGACGACAGATAAAACGGTTGTATACTCCAAAACTCATACTTCTTCTTCTTGTCAGTAGATAAATTTTGAGAGGTGTTTTGCAAGCTCTACAGCACCACTTGTTTAACTCATACTAGGCCCTCTAATATCCAGTTGGATGGAACTGAAGGTACCTGTCTGAGAAGCTTTTAAGCAAATGCGTCTCGGTTGGCATACCAGTAGCCTTATGCTTCCTTAGTTACCTATGTTATTAAACTGGACTAGTTGGCGCACCTGAATTTTCAGATGCTTAATATACAACATACTTAAAATCACCAATTAAAAATTTTGATGATAATGAAGTATTAAAAGTATAATTTTATGAATGAACGATTTTCACGGAATACTTTATTTATAAAAAAAAAAGCAAATAAAACATTGTTTCACTTGTGAACTCATTAAAAATTTCATTTTTTTTAAATCTAGTTAACCTTATTTTATTTATCATAACAACTAATAAAATACTCACAAAAAAACATTTTATCATGCATTTTTCAATCTATCGACCAACTGAACCTCAACTAATCCAAATCGGTACAAACAAATCCTTTGTTTGTCCATCGAAAGTTTGGTCGATAAAATCTCAAAGTGTTGAACAAAACTGCTATAACAAAGTTTGAAAACTGCGGCGTGTTTCTAGAAAACTAAAGCACTAGCAAAACTGGAAAAATAAACTCAAAAAAATCATCTTACTAAGGATTTTTTTAGTATTCTAGCAGCGGAAAAGAGCCTGCAACCGATCACTTTATAGAATCATCGTCATCAGCTTACATTAGCAGTAAGTAATAAAAAAAAACCTGTATAGGTCCACAGCTGGACGTAGGTCTCTCTCAAAACCCGCCACTGAGCCCGGTCCTCGGCTCTTCTTTTCCAATGTGAATCCAATTAAGAGCAGATTCTGTAACCCTTATCGCTAATATTTAGTTGAGTGTTGAGTGGTTAAAATTGTTAAAAGTAGGAAAAAACATTTGGAAAGCAAAATATGTCTACTTAATTCATTTGCTGAACTGGGGGGCTATCCAACAAGGGGAAACTTGCGTGACCGAATATCCTTTCAGTTGCAGTTCAGTTTTCGATGATTTTACTATAGTAACTCATCAGTGTTCCGTGGCATTTTTATGGACTGACGTGACTGAGCTTTATAAAATTATGACTGAGCTGTTAAAAATGACGTCAATGCCGCGGTTTGAGCATGGCCTACCTGATTTAAGCATGACCTACCTGATTTGAGCATGGTCTACCTGATTTTTCTTTAATTCTTTCAAACGGTATGAAAATCGATCAATCAAAATATCAGTAAAAGACGAAGAAGAAAACTGAACTGCAATTTGATCAAATAACAGTTCAAAAACATTTCAGTTGTCAGGATACCTTGGTACGTTTCCTTTTGCCAAGGCAAAGCATAGCAAATAAACTTCAGTGGACACACCTTGATGCAGCCGAGTATACTCGTAACCGATATTGATTCTAGTAAATCCGGTTCGAACTGGTTTGTAAAAGGTTTGGAGCCTCTCCATCCGCTCGCAATCGATTGTTTGACCCCAAGCCCTGGAATAACGCGGGAACTGGATAAGGTATAGTCATAGTGCTAGCGATTTAGAACTTAACATCACAAAACCTTTGCTTTACAGTCTTCAGCTTATAATTTTTAGTAAGTTCAAGTTTATAGTATTTCTTTTTTTAATCTATTTACGAGATTTGTGTTATCGATAAATGATTAATATGAAATAACTAATGTTTTTTGGACGAAAAAAACTAGCTTTAAAACGAGAGTGTATTTTGGCAATACACAATATTAATTAAAATAAGTAAATATTCAATGAAATTTCACAAACCCATACAATAACAGGTTACTTTATAATTGTTTATACTCAAAGAAATCAGTACCAATCAGAAGTGACTGAAAAGGTGAAATAAAGCCCGAGTTTACTAAAAAATAAATTTGTTTTGCATAAAAAATTGTAATTCTCTCGCTATGTAACTGAACCACTGCAAAATACCTATCGCGCAGGTAACGCGGGCTTAAAAGCCAATCTGATCGACCCCGTTCGTATCAGCTGTTTTACGGCTTCTAGAAAATACTGAAATAGGGAAATTTGAAATGCAAGGAAGTTTCGATAAAATAAGAAATGCTATGCATACCTAATTCGCATTTGTATGTTACTAACAGTAAAAATGAAATTCTTTGTGAATTGTTACTTCAAGATTTTTAAAATTGATGAATGTCATACGAGACTAACGCTGGGCTACACAGATGGAGAGCCCGAGATAGCGATAGTGATGATGATGGTGATAGTGATGATGATGGTGAAAGTGATGATGATGGTGAAAGTGATGATGGTGATGATGATAATGATTATGATGATGTTGATAAAGCAGTGACTCAGTTTTCATGCAATGTATTTTACTAGTGATGTTTTGGTTATACCTTTAAGGGTCGTCCTGAAAATACACTCGGGACAATTTCGAGAAGGATCATTACATAAGTAAATATTGAATGTCAATAGTCTGCTTTTGTATTTGATCGTGTTTGTTGTCAGTCGGTTCTATTGATGTTGGTATCAATTCCTTCCGAGCTATAAATGTATATTCACGGACATTTCACACATCATTCTATAGTCCCAAAGTAAGCAATGCTCGTATAGGAATAAGATTGCTGATAATCTGAAATCTTGAATGAAATCTTTAATACACATACTACACTATTCTACGTAATTTAAGCATGACCAACCTGATTTGAGCATGACCTACCTGATTATTAAGAGTTAATTCTTTATGAAACGGTATGAAAATCGATCATTCAAAATATCAATAAAAGACGAAGAAGAAAACTGAACTGCAATTTGATCAAATAACAGTTCAAAAACATTTCAGTGGTCAGGATACCCCCCCTGTTCATAAAAGGTTGTCTGGTCGCTATATCGCTTTTATATATAGCTCTATAGAAGTATTTTCAATCTATCTATAGAAGTATGTTTTGTGATTCTTTATATATGCTTTACCAAAATACGCATGTTTGTTCTCAGTGAAAATCTGAAGCCCGAGCTAATACCAACTGAGCTGTGACGCCTGTCCTAACATGGTTGATCTGATTGGTTTGCTTGGGAGTGCACGATTGATGCCTTTACGGTAATTTCCCTCTAGATATCTTCCCTAGACCTCAAGTACATAATATAGGTCCCAAGCTAGCCCTGAAACAGCTATCTAATTTATAGACCCCGGGGTATACGTGGAACTAAGTTATCGGTTTCCCGATTCGATTTCTGTTTGCTGAGGGCTCAGCACGAATATATGTGATGTATCTCAGGTAAAGTATTTAAGATACACTGCGTACTAACGCTGCATAGTTCGACAGTAAAGGTGATGCCGACGCGCAGTGTATCTCAAATACGTTAATTTTCCGATACCTTTACAATTGTCACATTTATTCGTTACCTCCTTGATCATTTTAGGATGTTTAGTTTGTGGTTTTGTACTAATGTTATAAATAACGAATTATTAGATGTGAGATTAAAGGCAGAAATAATAATAAAAAATATTGATATTATTAAAAATATAGCTTAGAAAAAGTCTTGATCCCAAAATCCAGTAACGAAAGTTGGTTATACATACATACAAAGGCAAAATAGTATACCTAATCAAAATAGTAATAAATTTAGATTATTTACAACATTTTAAGTGTGTTTTGATGACACATTGATTTCACCAGTGATAAATATTTCAAGTAATAAATAAATAAATAATTTTGTGTGTGATAGTAAAATTTACTATCTTTGGGAATATAGTTTCACATAGCTATTGCATCTCAAATCGAATTCGGTCCAATTACTGAAGTCAGAAGTGAGGCTTCAATCTGGACCACAGATTAAAATTATACTATTCTACCTGTCATTCTATTCTAGTTGTCATTTGTCAAACACTTTTTTTAAGGAGATAATCACTGTTTTACTTGTCATAATGAATTTGAAAATTGAACATATTCTTTTTTTATTATACGTGATATCTAATAATGCCAATGACGTCACAAAAGCTTCTCACATGTCTTATTTCTAAGACAAAAGGTGCACAAGACTGTTAAAGTTATTTGTAGTATTCAATAACACCCACATTAATGACGTAAATATAGTACTGACAGATAGTGGTATTCATCCTGTACTATTAATAGAAAATAGTAATATAATTTTTAATATATTTTCATAAAAGCATCAAGGACAAAATCAGTTCCGTCTATGAAAGTAATGAGAATTTGTATCAGAAATCTATTAAAAGTAACTTTGTTTAACATTGTTATTATTATCTGTGCATGACGTTTGTAAGCCTCAGGTTGAACTAGTGATATGAAGATTAATTTAAGACCAATGTAATTACCTAGTTTCTACAAACAATAAATATCATTTATCATTATCATTATCATATAACTTTATGATAAAATAAGTGTAAGTTATTTCACGGATTCTAAAAACGTTTTTATTCATATATAAATATTCTATCAACAATCCAGAATCTATAGTACCTACAAGCATTGCTTAGTTTGGAGCAAAGTGTATTTGAAATGTCCATAAACTTATTCGAAAAAAAATTTTGAAAGAAAATCTAGATTCAAGATTTATTTATTAGTGAGAGTATTGCTGCTTAAATTCCACCTAAATTAGATAGCAAAACATTTTAAAAACAATTTAAAAAAAAAACCATGTTATATCATCAAATAACAAAACTCGACCCGAAGGTTGTTTCTAAGCACGTATTTTAATGAAGGCACAAACGTCACAACTTGATCAAAAATATTTATGTACTTATTTACAAGTCGTTCCCTATAATAATAAAAATGTCTCTATTTTGCCGTCAGCTCGAACGTAGGTACCACTAATGGGCTATTACTGTCTTCAACGAAACAAGGGTCTAGGGTTGGGCCCTATGGTTCTAACCCTATACGCCTATACGCCATCGCGTTTTACAGCCATCAAACCTATCAAATTTTAAATTATTTTACATTCGCAAAAGCTTAGACAAAGAAGTTTAACAATGACAGACGTCACAGCTCCGTTGGTAGTAGCTCTGTCTTCCATGCTGGGGGTCATGGGTTCGATCCCGACCCAGAGCAAATGTTTGTGTCATGAGCATAAGTATTTGTTCTGTTTGGGTGTTACTGTATTCTATGTATGTATTTACAAAAAGAAACATTCTATCAGCTACCTAGTTCCCATAGTACAAGCTTTGCTTAGTTTGGGACTAGAGTGTGATAAGACTGCAGCTGTAGGGTAAATTTGAAAAATCATCACCAAGATTGATATTGTGTGCCCTAATACCTGCACAAGGGATGACATCGTCAATGCTACAGATAAGGGGATAAATGTGGCAAAGTTCTACATGAACTATGTTTGAAATAAGGGTGTGTTTGTGTGTGTTTGTATTATTAACACGAAGACGAAGAAGAAGAAGCAACAAGTAATCCCTAAAAACGTATGAAAGATTTGCGGTCTATCTCATAAAAAGTTAGCGCAGACTTGATGTCTTGATAACCATACGTACTAATGGTGACATAATGTGAACGCTAACTTTTTAATAGGGGGACAACTATAATACGAATGAATATTTAGTTGTGTAGGTTGATCCTGAAGCGATTTATGGGAATTGAAATGGCGTAGTTGGCCAAGTGACGTATCTTTATTTATCATTGATGATCTGATAAAATCCTCTCATCCTTTACGATTTAGTGGAGATATCAGTAAATCTAGTGCGGCTTTTGTTTTCCTCTCAGAAATAATAAATAAACATGTCTTTGTCAAGCACCTTTTCTAGATTTTGGATTTGGATAATGATTAGTTTCAATTTTTTTTGTTACATTTTATGATTTTGAATTCACTCGTATTTAATTGTAATATTTGTTCTTCGAGAGAAAAATAATCATTAAAAAAGTACAAACTTGCGTAGTCTTGATGTCCATAATGCTGTGCTTTTTTTGATGAATTTTTGACGAGATTTAGATGAATTTGATAGATAATAAAATAAATATGTCTCACAGCTACTCTATCTCAAAAAAAAACAATAAATTCTATGTTATATATATATATATATATCAACAAATCCTATGTTAAAAAACCAAAGACATACATTCATAAACAAATCTTGAAATTGAACAACAATGATTTCAATGTACAATACAGTTAAAAGAAAAAATCAAATCAATTTGTTCTTTAAGTACCACTTATAAGTTCACAAGTCTTTAGACTAGTCAAAAGATTTGCTGTTTTTCAACTTAAGTGCCATTATGTGTAATGGGTCGTTTTTTACTCTTAAAGTGCTATTAAGGGTTACAATAGCTTTTGAGAATATATAATGGATTGTGTACGTTTTATTTGAATCAATCACAATGATCTAAGTATATAACTATAAATTTCGTCGATATCAAGAAGGTACCACCTTTGAGTTGATGTGTTCAGGCTTAGGGTGGTAGTAGTTTCTTAGATTTTTTTCAGAGCTATAGGTACCTACTATTACAAAACTTGTGTTTTATTTTATTTTTATGTTTTTCAAGCTCATAAGATGACGTTAATTTAGATTTGTTAAGACGTATCTTGTAAGGCATCAGACCCAATTTATTACTTTGAGAAATGTTAAGTGCCTTCCAGTCTCATGTGCCTGTATTTAATAAATAAATTAAGTCTTAATTGAGGGCTAATAAATTAAATTACAAACTCTTAAACAACCAACGTAAGGTTAAAATTAGCCTTACAATAGGTGGACTTATCGAACAAAGCTATTTTTTCCAGACAGCCATTATTGTTACATATCCTTACAGATCTAATTCACTTGAATTAACCCTATAAAAATAGCTAGTATAGCTTTATGTATAGCTAGTCGAACTAGCTATAAGTTAAGACGTAGAATTGGTTCAGACTTACGGTCTATCTTATAAAAAGTTAGCGCAGACTTGATGTCTTGATTACCATACGTAATGGTGATATAATGTCAACTAACTTTTTATAACATAGGGAGTATTTGATTATTTGGAAAAATACTAGCTGTTGGCTAACCCCCATACTCCAAGACCGTGAACATAAAAGCAAAACGGATGCACTGTAACCGGGTGATCGGTTAATAATG
The DNA here is from genome assembly GCA_932527185.1 of Ecliptopera silaceata. Taxonomy (NCBI): domain Eukaryota; kingdom Metazoa; phylum Arthropoda; class Insecta; order Lepidoptera; family Geometridae; genus Ecliptopera; species Ecliptopera silaceata. The sequence goes on along the minus strand of OW052193.1, from coordinate 2,636,833 downwards.
GCACGGATGTTGCCACGTACAGCACGTTTGACCCCGATAGGTAATTCATTTCGTGTACGTCCTATTAAAGCCGGTTACTATTTACATGGCGACTCCTTACGAGAATGTGAAATCAAGTGAAAAGTGATATATAGATAAATCAATTTATAAATACACGCGCGTTCGTCTCTTTAAAGTGATTAAATTACTGTTTAAAACAGTTTTATAATTAAGTAATTTAATTTAAAGAACCAATCTCAAAAATTTATACAGGGTTACACAGAATATTATTGTTTATGTTCGTAAAATAGCTGTATAAATTTTAGTAAAAGATATAACAGTTCAGCCGTAATAAAAAAAACCCCAAAAAAAATTGAATTTCCCGCTAGAGCGAGACGTATCACCTTAATGTTGGCCGACAGATTGATCCAGTCATTCTTTATTTAGACTGTGACTGAACAACTAATTAACTTGTATTGTATCTATACACCATTTTTGAATGTGAGTGGAGGCGCGTGCATATTTAAATTGGTTTATCTAAAATGTATTGGATCTGTTAGTAGAGTGTGTCATTAAAATTAAGCTGTTTTATTAATATGGCAGTAAAAAAAACATTGTTTACTTATGCTACTAAATAATCTCTAAATAATTAAGTCTAAGCTCTGCTTAGCTTGGGGCTAGATGATGTTGTGTGGATTGTCCAGCATTATTTATTTATTTATTTAACTAAGCATTATTTTTTTAATTGGAAAATATAATGGAAATAGTAGATTGCTCATCCTGTTATTAACAATGCATTGTCCAACTGAGAGACATTTCTAAGTCAAATCAATCTAAGTCAAAGTTGTTCAGAACTTTCACACCTTTAACAAGTTTTATTTATAATCGTGTCATTGGTCTAATTTTGGTGGAATTTTAAATTAAAACCAACAATATATAGGGTAGGGAGAATAATGTATTCATATTCTCCAACCTTAAGTATTGTTGGTTTAAAATAAAAGTGATATCAATATTTCCTGAAACTCTGTTTTGAAGGAAAAATTCTCCAACATTTTCTCTTTAAAACAAATGACAGTCGACTTGACGATTGACTGACTTGACTGAAACGTTCAAAAATAAACACTTGACCTTGGCAGAATTACGTGTCGTATTGGGCAGAAGCCACTTAAAAAAGAAGAAGAAGAACAAGACGAGAAACTCTGTCCATGTAAATAAAATGGCCACGATATTGGATACGTATCGCCGAGATTGATAGGTTTTGAACTCACTTTAATTAGCTTTGTAAAGTGAGTAATGTGAATCCGATCTCATTATCTTAGCATTGTTTTATATACATTTTGAACGTATCATGTAAATTTCTAAATAAGTTTGAAATGGATATTTACTCGTTAAATAAACTTATATTTATAGGTAGTGTCAGTACCCCAAACATGAATGTCAGTACCTCTACCATGAGTTGTCACAGTAAAATCGGCAGACTTTACTACAGTAGTTACGTCAATATTAGTACATATTACGAATTTTAGTACCCAACTATCCGCTAGAGGCGCTGTACCAATCTTCATACATTTTTTTAACTACAGACGCTAGCGAGTATAGTATATATAGTATAGTAAAAAAAAATGGTAGCACTCCGGGAGTGCCGGCAGAAGTGAAAACTTCAATATTAACGTTGTGTTTTCACTTTTAAGTTTTCACTTCAAAAATATAACCACAGTCGTCATAATGACAATGACAATCACAATGACACAGACACATTCGCGCAAGCGCGAATGTGTTTTCACTTTTAAGTTTTCACTTCAAAAATATAACCACAGTCGTCATAATGACAATGACAATCACAATGACACAGACACATTCGCGCAAGCGCGAATGTGTCTGTGATATAACCACAGTCGTCATAATGACAATGACAATCACAATGACACAGACACATTCGCGCAAGCGCGAATGTGTCTGTGTCATTGTGATTGTGTCATGTCATTGTGTCACATTCGCGCAAGCGCGAATGTGACACAACGAAGACAACGAAGACACAGACACATTCGCGCAAGCGCGAATGTGTCTGCGCCACAACACTATTTAATTGTTTGAGTCATACGTCGCGTGACCACAAGTGTGTTCTTTTGTCGTCTCTTGTTTTACGAGCAATGTATAAAAATTAAATAAGATCTTACGCTTTTTCGACGTCACGTGACCCTGACGCGAGTTTGAAAGTTTTTACCCACCCAGCGCCGCTAAAGAAGTTTTCACTTCAAAAACTCATGGTAGAGCTACAGAAATGATTAATATTACTTTCGTATACAAATGCGTTCAATTAAACTGAGAAGTAGATATTAAGGCCTAATAATGGTTCACGAACCCAGGACCCGCAGTTTATATCAGCTTATACCTACTGAGCTGTGACACCTATCAAATTAAAAATACATTAGCTAGATAATATCTAACTAGTCGACCTGAAAACCGTTGGTTCCCGTCGGTCGACTCAACTCCATTAGTACTACAAGGCTTGTAGTTTTAAGTTAAGTAAACTTTAAGTAAAAGCACTTAAAACTACCCATTCGACATTCACAACTGCATTGCGACGAGATACAAATACTCACTGTTGCATTTAGAGAGGTAGAGTACGAATATATGATAAACTGAATGAATGAATGAAAAATACTTTATTCTCTTCACTAAAATACTTTACACTAACAAAACATTAAAATCTAAAATTACAAATATAAAATTCAAAACACTGCGCGGTGACGCTGCAACGTTCGGGAGTCGAAGCATTCGGCGTCAACTCTTCGGGTTATTCCCGTTGAGTCACAGCTTTCAGTAACACTGTTACTCATTGGGACAAACATTCTTGTTGAGTAGGGCTGTTACTCAAAGAGACTTTTTTTCCCGTTCAGTCACAATCACAACCCTTTGGTATCAGTGTGACTGAATGGGACAAAAATCTAATGTGTAACACTTTCACTCAACGAAACTTTCCCTAATAAGTCATATTATCTAATTAATGAGTATAAAATAAATAACAGAATACGCCACCGTTTCGATACGTTTACGATTGTCACATTTATTCGTACTCGTGCCTCAGTAGCATTAAGATAATTGACATTAGTAACACGTATAGTAATAATAAATAGGAACTCTACTTTTTAGTACAACTGCTTATTTTCAAATGGTGTTTCTAAGTGAGGTGGTAACTGTTTTTAGATCACTCTGCTTAACCAAATATTAGGTAAATTATGTTCTAAAACGAGCCAAGTGAAACTCAATTCTAAAAATGAGTAACTAAGGCTTTTTTTGTCCTGTAGAAAAATTTAAATGTTTTGTGATAGCGACCATTGGTAATTAAATATTTGGGCGAAATATTTCGGAGCTACAGCTTTTTCCAAGGAATCTCTTGTGGAATTATAATTAAGAAATGTTTGGAGAATCTTATATTTATGCAATATGATTTATAGACTTTAACATGATATAACATCCGACGGCTGCTATAGTCAAGTGTCAATATGACAAATAATGTTACGTTTTTGTATGAGAGCCCTCTTAAATATTTATATACAGATTTCTGTTGCCGCTATAACAACATTCACAGATCAGAGAGAGTTGTGATGTAAATATTTACAACACAACTCTCTAACTATCACTATTCATGAGATACAGACTAGTGACAGACAGACAGACAAACGAAGAGTAAAGTCTCAGTATTATGGTCCAATTTTGTCTATAGCGAACTGAGACTTTATTGTCCATCTGTCTGTAAGTAAAACTCTGGAAGTAGCCTATCCATTTTCTATAGGATACATTTCGGATAATGTGCCACCTTGTGACTTACCACCATCTCCTTTCTATAACCGTACTAGCAGACGCACGACCCAGTATCACCCGTACCTTGTTGACTTCCCATTCGCACCAAAGGCTCCAGACCATCCTGTTCCATCGTCGGCTTCATCGGTACTTTCCATCAGGCGAGATTAAATCCTATAAAATAATGGTGAATTGATAATAAAAAAAAATAAAAAAAGTAGCCTTAGCTTTAAATCCTAATAATGACCACGCATAAATATAAAAGCAAGACTTACTTTGGGGTTGATGCGCCAGGACAGTAAGTATAAATATAAAAACTAAAGCTGCTTGTACACTTTCATTGAGTTATAGCAGACTGTAAATAAAGCTGCGTCGTCATAGGACGTGTAATGGGTGTTTAAGTACCTACTCACATTTAATTCTCTCCGCCAGTGACACGCTTGCACACCTCACCTTGAATTTTAACCGTCTCATTACTCTAGGTCAGTGGTTTTAAAACTTTTCAACGAAATGGCCACAGTTTTGAGCAATTTTAATCGGTATTAACTTAGTTTTCTTTATAAACGGGATATTTACCATGATTTATGAGTTTGTTTTTCCCGATATTTCGGTAGTTGCATGCGCCATGATCACCTTTCAGTTTTATAAAGAAAAGAAAACCTATGTTAAAAACCGTGATAGTTTCAAATACATATAAGATAAAAAAATCCAAAAAGTAGGTAATAATGAAACTATTTACATGCGATTCTAAATTATGATCTTCAAACCAGCAAATACAATTATTTAGAAAAGTGAATTTTTTTAGACATAATTGCACTGTTAAGGAATTGTTCGTTTCTCGCAACAGGAGCCTAAATATAATCTAGGCTCAGGAGTATTCGTTTTGATGTACTCAAAATACTCTCCCAAATTTGTTTGTAGTCGATAAAATGTGGTTATAACACGAACAATGTACTGTTCTTACTACTGTTTTACTTATTTTCTTTACTATAGTTATATTGTCTAACTACAAAATATAATTAAGATAGTATTGTCTATCTAATCAAATAATAAGATCTCAGGTTAAGAAACTCTGTTCTATCCCATTTGGTTATAATTTACAGAAATAACATGAGCGTCCATTACGTGAGCTTCTGATAAATTAACATTTTGCTAATTACTTTTGCAGTTACAGTGGGTAATCCCATTAGAGAAGGGTCATTGTAGCTTGCACTAGAGCGGTCACAGCGTACAACATTGCAGCTGCATTGTGTTAGAAAAAAATAAAATATGATGTTCAAATGAAAACAAAAAATATATTTATCCTTATATATTTATTTGAATACCTTGCATGTTTAATATTATTTAATATGTTCAATACATTATAAACTGTGACTGAGTGAACTAATATTTGTTTGTAGTTTTTTAGAAATATTAGTTTAGGAGGCCTGCAAAAAGTAAGTTTTTGTGGATTTGATTGGTTGATAAGTTTAATCATACTAATTTATTACTAATTTGTAATTAAAAGAAATAGTTTTACTTATTAATTCAATAAAATTAATAATTAAAATTGTTTTATCAAAGTAGACTCCAGCTACAAAAAACTATTTTTAATATGCAATGTTACCTGTTTTCAACATTTTTTACGAAGTTTACTAGCTGATTTATTTTGAGCTGTGTTATAGTGCAGTCTGCGTTATGAAGTGGCCATTTTATATAGCTAACAAGCTCCAACCGTATAGCGAAGGTAACAATATTATCAATTTCATTATACTTTATAATATTGAACTATCTATAGATCGTTTGCAAGGGTCTGTAGATAGCTCAACTGTTTCTTATATATTTTATATGTAAGTAAATGTACATTTTGTAAATACTGTATAGTCGTAAGTTTGTTTGTGAATAAATAATCTTTAGTAAAATTTCATTGTTATATTGGTACAGCGCTATTTTATACGGTATAAGAACACTTATCATGGATTGTAATAAAACTAGATTGATGATAGTAATTAGGTAAAACAAAACACTGTTACTTAACATCAAATGGGTCATGATCACGAATTGTTCCATTTTTTTTATCACCCGATACTTTCCCACTGCTGGGCAAAGGTCTCCTCCTACTCTTCCAGTACTTCCGGTCAGAATTGTTCCATAGTTTTGTGCTTAAACAACTGTTTATTAAAAATAATATGTTGTAGCGTCCATTATAAACTATAACTACGTTAATTTTGGACACTCAAAACAAGCAATGAAAAAAAAACAACAAAAAAATAACTTTCTTGTATGCAAAATAACTAAGAGCACCTTAAAAATTAATTCTATTCTGTGTTGTAGCATTTCTTGTTATATCGTCAAAGATACAATATCTGTGAAAATTTTAACTCTCATATCACAGTTCATGATATACAAGCCCGACGATAGACAGTAAGACAGATGGACAGCGCAGTCTCAGTAATAGGCTTCGTTTTACCCTTTGGGTACGGAATAATAGAAGTTATATTTTATTATCACACATTTTGGTATTATTCTGTATAGTATATTTTAAACTGAAATCCCTTGATACTGAAAATCCGCCATTTTTCGTTCCCAGAACTCGTTCCATGATACGTAAAGTTCAACATTCTGGGAAAGGAATTTAGATAAAAAAAGGTCGGGAATTGATAAAGTTAGAAATTGCTGCTAACGCTCGATATTATGAATCAGTTTTTGCAGAATAAAAACATAATAATCAAAAAGTCTGTATGCTTAATATAATATTAAATAAAAAAAATACCTTATAAGATTCATCAAAGACTTTTTACAGAAGCATACAATATTACAAGATGTACAACCTAAGACAAATAAACCAACAAACAGCCAAGTCTTACGGTCTATCATATAAAAAGTTAGCGCAGACTTGATGTATTGATTACCATACGTAATGATGACATATTCAACGCTAACTTTTTTTAAGATAGGGGGTTAATCTAAGGCTCTCATTTTACCCTTCGGGTACGGAACCCTAAAAACAACGTGCAGTTTTAATATGCTTTCTACCACCTAAACTAAGTTGAATGAATATAATCATGCATAAAATAAATACAAAACACGTCATATTTCATTGTAAAGGTGAGAGTGTTGTGATGCTGTAACTCATGCATAATCTATTGCGAAGGTGAACAAGCGACAAACAAATTACATGCGACGTGAAATAAGATTGACGGTTTTATGGGAAACTTACCTAAAAAGATAATAAACATGTAAGATTTTTGAATTTTCACTTTGGTTAAAGTCCGAATTATCTCACTAGTTTACTGGTCAAAGTCGATTATATATTAATACTTGTATATACTATTAAAAACTATTATTCTTAACAACATTGCGAGACTTTCAATCTCACTTTTAGAATCAAACTACTACGATTTATACATTTCAAAAGATTTTTTTATTGGTTGTGAAATGAATAATATTTTTGTTGTACCTATTTTTAATATTAAATTCATTCACTGACTTATATCTGTAAAAGTTCTGTTTCTTTTTTCTCAGAAAATTTAATAAGTGTAAGTAAAATAACGTTATAAACAAACTTCTTAATGCTAGTTTTGTAGTTATTATGAATAGCCCAATACGCTTATTACAAGTTATCGCAATACATCATCGCACATGAGAACGGATGCTACGTGTTTATTGTGCCAGGGCAAGTGCAAGGCTAAAGCTCTGGGGCAAAAACTAATTATAAGTTCAATAAGCAATTGTAAAAATAATAATTAAATTATGAGACTTTATGAAAAACTAAAGATTTTGATAGAATTTTGTTCATAAAATTTTTACTAGTATAAAATAAGATTAAGTAAAAAAGAATCGCAAGATTTTACAATCGTTTTATATATTATGTCAACTTGTTATCTTGTCTTATATATTATGACGACCGATGTGGCGCGGTGGGCGATGGTCCACCTGCGACGCGGAGGTTGCGGATTCGATTCCCGTTTTGGGTTAAATGTTTGTACGATCTGCAAATATTTATTCCGGGTGTTCTGGGTGTTTACATGTATAATAAAAAATATCTATCTATGTAATGTATTGTATTAAGTATGTCAGTCTTCTAGTACCTACCCATAACACAAGCTCTGCTTAGCTTGGGGCTAGATGATGTTGTGTGGATTGTCCAGCATTCTTTATTTATTTATTATTTGTTAAAAATTCATGTCAACTTCTGCAAGTATCCTCGTTCGCATGTTTAAGGTTTATAATATTTTAGTTACTAAGATTGATTTGATTTAGAACTATCCCCCAAAATATAAGCCTTGCAACATCCCTTAGCTCTACGTCTACTATATATGTACTTTCACAATTTATAGCTAAGCAACATGCTAGCGTGTTCTTGAGTTATCGCTTTTTTATCTTTTGTTGCCATCTTATTACTTTGTTTTGTAATAGATATATTAGTTTGATGGATGCATTAGTGGTAAGAGTTCATAAAAGAAGGATGGACATTGGAGTTTTAGGTGCTTGATATTTTCTTGCAGCTTTCAGGGATTTTTTTTTATATTCTTTATATCCAAACGTATACAGGTTAATATTTTCAGAAGGGCGGTGATAGCCAATACAAGTACAAATCACGAAAGTTAGGGAAATGTTTAGTTTGCGACTAAAAGATTTAAGTGTATGTAGTATTGTTTATTTTTTTATATTGAGGGCATGGTTTATTTTACGACATTTCTTTAACTCTCGTGGCTTTGGTTTTGGCTATCACAGCCCTTCTCAAAAACTATATTAGAATATAGATCTATGTAGCTATTGTCAAATTACTAAATAAATATATGTCGCGGGCTGTCAGAAGCCTTCAAGTTTACATATTCATTACAAAACTAATAGATAGCACTAATAACCATTAAAGATCCATTTTCCGACATATATTTTTGTGTAGTCGTATGTATATTATAATAATGCATGCTATACTGCACCTACATTATGCTCCATTTTGTTTGAAACATGTCTAGGCAAGGTTTACACGTTCTTAGCGTAGACATTCTCATCCACATGAAAGGTAAGAACAACACGTGCAGAGCTGTCCTGAAATAAACAACAACCAACTAGGTAATGGTCTAGTGTAGTCGGAAGTACCTACAGTAAGCATTTAAATTTTCATGCAATCAAATTTTTAAGCTATTTGAAACATTGCAACCGATACGACAGTCACACGATATTTTTTCTTAACTAGTAACACAATGTGTCGTCGACGACAAAGTTTTTCTTTCGAGCTATTATGTCGGTGAGATGGATCTGCGTAAAATAGCTGGCAAACACTGGATAAGAAGAGACGAAGACCAGGCTCAGTGGCGCGTCTTGGGAGAGACCTATCCAGCAGTGGACTGATATATGTTAATGATGATGATATGACGATATCGTCATCTTGCAATGAAGCCATCTAGACGCTTTTACATCATCTCAACGCTGTGAACGATATTTATATACAAAAATGGTTCAAACCGATGACATGAGGAGCAATCACGAATAAATCTGCCACACATCGGTTCACGTAAATCTAACGTATTCAAGTTCCAATGCGCGTCAACGCCTGATTGACTACCGAACGTTACAGCGAGACGAAGTAGTGTATCTCAAACACGCAAAAGTTTTGTATCGTTTATATCGTGTGAGCGTCAAAATCGGGTATTCTCTTTATCATTTTGTTACGATCTATAAAACACTGACATTTTATACCAGCTCGTACTAAAATCCTCTTATATTTTGTTATACAGGAAATAAAATTCTGTTATTATCATGACAGTTATGGCTTGGATATAAAAGCTAATTGCTTTGTATTCTGTCCGAAACGGTTTTGCTAAAACTATTAAAAGTATGAGTAAAAATTCAAAAGGTTAGGTTATAGTGACTTTTATATGAATATTAAAACAAGGCTTATAACATAGTAATAGAAAATGTATCGTTTCTGATGGTCGTTAACAAAAATTTGTTAACGTACTAACTATAAATCTACAAATCTGGTCGCGAAGGAAACTCATTAATTCAAGAACTAAAATTTATAACTATCAGTAATTGTAATTATTAGTTTACGGTTTGGAAAGACTTTTTGTTTGTCTAGAAAACATTGTGTTTGGAACGAGCTTTACATAAAGTCTAGTAAAATTTGGTCTCCATAGATTTCGATCCCAAACGCTTTGATTGTGCCAGAATTTTCAAAAGTTTTCAAAAGTTTCCATGATCAATACCATATACTACCCATTATTGAAAAACAGTTCAAACTTAAGCTTGAACGGACTCACTCAAATACGATTGTTCTTGCAATTTTTTCACGTCAACTCTAAAATCTTCCAGTATCTTTGAGTATAAATTTAAAAATAAGTCTGTCTTGCTAATTCTTCTTTTCTTGTGCTTCAAAACATTTCAAAGGACTAATAAAGTGTGTGTAGTGTGGTATAAAATAGCACAACTAGATGCATTGCTTATAAATATTCACCAGCGTCTACGTCCTCTATCTTTTCACGCTAGTCTTTAAAATGTGTTAAAAATGAAAAGGTGTCCCCATTATGTACTTTAAAGATACCTGAATTGCTTGATGCATATTCATCGCACGATCCGTTTGAACAGAGACTAAGTACCCATTATGGGGGCATACTGCACCTTAGTTTTTACTTATTTTAGTTAGTGTCTTGTGAAATAAATTAAATTTTACATCCGCCCATGACTATGATTTCCTTTGCAAACAAGAGAAATAAAATAATATAAATATGTAAGAAAACCTGCTGTTTTATAAAACGAATTACCATTTGATTAAGCGTCGAAAAATCTTCAAATCAGTTGTGGAATATGTAAGTATGTAATTACATTTGCATGCCTAATTTAGGTGAACCATGTTTGGAATTATGTATTATTTATTTATCATTTCTGTATACACATGATTGCAAATAAAATAAATTAAATTAAATATTACGTTTAAACGATTGTTATTTTATTAACTATCCATGTCCAACCGTATAATTCTAAAACGTGTTGATCAACAAAAATTAACCAAAGAGTTGGAAAAGTATTGTTGGATCAAGCCTATATCGAAAATTAATACCTTTATATCAGAGAGATGCATGGAAAGAGCCTCCTCGTGGCGCACACCGGTAACAGCTAGGCACGGTAAAGCAGTGTCTAGTCTGGCTAATCTTTCCAACACGATGCTACAACAAAATACAGTTGTAGCATCGACACGATAAGAAGAAGAAGAAGAAGAGAGATAGTCACAGCATATGTCCTTAATGTCAAATAAGTGATTTTTGTGAGTCAAAACGTAACATTAACTCTAATGTACATATTTGTAATGTTCATCTCATTAAGTAAACCTAAAATACGTTAAACTATGAAAGCAAACACCTGCTTCATATTAAGTGAGGACCTCTTGACCAAGAGCCGGTTAATCATAATAAACGAAGGGGTAATTCTCTTCTTATTTAAGTAAAAATATAATTCCAATTATTTAGGATATCATAAATTGACATCGTGTTTCTAAGATCCAATAAAAATATTTTGTAGCATTTGAACGATACTAAGTCAAATGACATCTTACTGAAATACTCAAAATAAACGGCCGTAGTTTTTTAGTAGGTATTTTATATATATATATATATATATAAAAAATATGTATGTATGTATTAAGTATGTCAGTCTTCTAGAACCCATAACACAAGCTCTGCTAGATGATGTTATGTGGATTGTCCGGCATTATTTATTTATTTATTTAATTAAGTACCTAAGAGAATTACGACAGATTCACGCCTTACCAGTAAATTGAACAGACAAGTGAATATCATGAAAAGCTCGCGTTTTCGTTAATAAAGTGGACGCTCGTATCATTTATTCATGCTGTGATCCCTTTGCATGATTAACGAGTTTACGACGCGACCGTTTTTGAATAATCTTTGACGGGTGAGTGTTTTTTGAGTGATCAAAATTATTTATACTGAATGAAATATGCTTATTTTAATATCAATATGCAATATGTAGAAACAGTTATAACAGGACACAAGACTTAAAATTCTGAGGAAAGGGTCTAGACAAACTTAGGTATTGTATTAATGAGTAAGTACTACATAAAGATGTCACAGCTAAGTTGATGCCTCTCATGCATAGAATACATAATAACATCCAGACACAGAACAAATTTATGTTCATCACACAAACATTTGCTCTGGGATGGGAATCGAACCCACGGGCCACAGCATGGAAGGCAAAGCTACTACCAACTGAGCTGTGACGCCTGTCAATACTTAATTTATTACTTAATAGTATTCCTACCATAATAAATAATAAGTGTAAATGTTATCCATCTTAATAAATAGTAACTATGTTACTATTAATAGTAATTTGAGCAGAGCGCGGCCATTTCCGTCTGCAAAGCTACTTGTGTAAATCGAGGAAAGTCGCTCGTGATCGATTTACATTTGTATTCGATTTGTATCATTAGTCATCGCTACTGTTTAAATACAGGATGTTTTCTTATTTATTATAAAAATAACTTTTTATTAAAAAACGGAACGATCTATCTTATAAAAAGTTAGCGCAGACTACCATACGTTACTTTGCATTTTATTAAAAAAAATGGTTGTCTGTAAAGTCGGTTTACTGACGATAGTTGAACGTGACAACGTCAACGAACGGGATTGTAAGCGGTTCTGCAAAATAATCCGCGCTCTCGCTTGCACTCTGCCTCAGAACGCCTCAGAACGCCTCATGAGTCATGTTTTTTCGTGCGTGCAGCCGGCTCTATCGAATTATAAGACGTTGTCACGTCAAAAACTAACGGTCTATCATATAAAAAGTTAGCGCAGACTTGTTGTATTGATTACCATACGTAATGATGACATAAAGTTAACGCTAACTTCTTATAAGATAGGGGGTAAGTCGACAGGCGTCACGGCTCAGTTGGTTGGTAGGCTCTGCTATGCTCTGGGTCACGTGTTCGATCGATTAACGATTGAGCATTTCACAAACAATGGACTCTAGATAGTTCTAAATATTTTTAAGATTAATTTTAGATTATTCTTCATAGTTACAATATCTATGGATTCCGACGATGTTGCGTCGACATGTATGTATTTATGTACGAAATATCTAAGTTGTATCTTAATAAAAGCCATTATACTCGTACAAAAGCTAAATAATAAAATCTTTATCTGTGTTAAAGCATTGGCTTTATCACAGATAAAGATTTTATTATTATGTATGGTGATCAGTACTTCAAGTCTGCGCTAACTTTTTATAAGATAGACCATACAAAACTAACCAAAGAGTTGTTTCACAAAATATCTACGTCTTTATTATAAGACTTCTGAGGCTATTCACTTATTATTATATTTTATATATAAGTTAAATAGCTAGACAAAATTCCCTCAGAAGTAAATGCCATTCACCCTATATAATCTCCATTACCGCGGCTTTGTCCGTTGACGACAAGAAATTATGATTAATTGGTTGTGCACAGTCACGACTCGGAATAATATAGTTTTACCAACAATGGATGTTTTATATAGCCACCGATACGACTCCTGCACGATATTAGTGGGTACCTAATCTCACTAACAGAGAATAATCCAATGGCGCCCTTTTCGGAGACTCGTTCGAAAATAAACAAGTAATTTAAGGATTACACGGGTTTTTTTTGTATAATCATGATTTTTTCAAACGGCACATTATTTTACGAATAGGTACTGCCTTTATAATATGCCTAATTTTACTCGTAATCTTCGAGGGTGCGACATAACGGGATTACATTTTCACCGTGATTGACAACGATATTTAATTCGAGCGGTTGCCGTGTTGGTTGCGGTGTCGGTGTCGGGTCGGACTTTGTGCAAACGCCATCTGAGGGTTTAATTGAGAAAGAGCCTTTGTGAGTTTTCGGTTATTATTAGATGATGAAGGTATTTTTGGACATAGGTAATAAGTCTCTCGTATCATACGGATAACGTTACACATAAAATATTATGAAACACAAGAATATTTTATTGCTTGAAAACCAGTCAACGTCAGTTTGATTTTCTATTGTTAGAATCCAAGTTAAATAAAAAAAAATACTTTTTTTCGATCAGAATTTCAATCGTAAATTTCCGAAAAAACAGAAATATTCAATCAAACTCAACAACAGCTCGTAAAAACAAACCAAATATTATATTAAAATGTACAGTGTAAAAACATGAATCGATGCTAAACAAACCCGAGTGAAACGAGAAAACTCGTATTTCCGTACAATGATGAATGAGCAACAATGGCCGCGGGCATACCGCTCGCCTCAGCTTTTGTACCTCGACAATGCACTTACTGCTTGTAGCTTGCTAGGTAATGAATGCGAAGACCTTAGCACCACCGCAGACAAGAAAACAATTACGGACGTCAACAAACTATCTCAGGCTAACTAGTAGAGCTTCTAAAGAATATTTACCTCCATATCTTATAAAAATTAAGCGACATTAACATTAAATTTCACATTTACCCCCTATGATATAAAAAGTTAGCGTTGACATTAAGTCACCTTTACGTATGATAATCAATACATCAAGTCTGCGCTATCTTTTGATAATATAGACTGTTAGACTTCAATACAGACAAGGAAAGAACAATAACGTCCGCTAACAACTTATCTCAGGTTGCTAGTAGAGCTGGTAAAAGAGTCTGTCCTGTGAAGTATAGGTAAATGCTACTTGCAGTAATTTTTATTGCTGTTTTCTGATCAAAAATGCCAGCGCTATTAAAAGCAGAAACTCAACATCCTTACGTTTCAGAATGATAGGTAGTGAAATGTCTTACTCGGTACGTTTTTGATAAACATGCTCGATGAGGAGATACATTTTAGGTAGAAGTCACTTATTAACATCAGGTGGGCTATTTGCTTATTGCACTGAAACAAAATGCTATACAAGATGATGTAGGTGCTGGGAAGCCCACCAACAAAAATATAAGAAAAGTCTTAGGTATTCTAGTTTATCGTTTATCATGGTTCAAATGTGGCAAATGACGGTTAAGGCTCTACTTTTTACAAAGGTCGTAAGTGTGCGCCGGCTCTAACAATAAGGCCGCTACAACTTGCAGGTTTTTTCCGGGCTCACGCCGCTAGCGGATTAAATTCGTTTTGTTTCCAGCTCGTCTAAGTTTAGACAAGTATAGTAAGTAGTACGATGACAAAATTTTCCATAATGAAATGAGGACTATGGCTGTGTCTGGGTGTTTCTATGTATTCTATGTATGGATTTACAAAAAAGTGTATATAAGTATTCTATCAGCAGTCTAGTTCCCATAGCAGCTTTGCTTAGTTTGGGACTAACGTGTGGTGTGGTGTGTGATATATCCGTTCGGGTCCGTCCGTGAATAATGAATATTAGGCTATGTAAATAATAAAATCAATATGAAATTAAACCTTTAATTTTATTTATAATACATTCATTAATACAATAATTTACTTGAAAAATCTTTGAAATCCCCAGATTATAATTTAAATGTAGGTACTTATTTAGAACGCCGATTATCCAAATTTATTACAAGCAAAGATACTTCAAAAACTAATAAATCCCAGTGGATTCTTCTTTCAGTAGCGGTTTGAGCTTTGACCACATACTAATGTATATCGTTTACATTTTTAAATATTTTTAGACATTTCAGACCATGGGATCGAACCGACAACCCACAGTATGGAAAGCAAAGCTACTGCCTTCCATTGCATGCCTTTCGTG
This sequence comes from Ecliptopera silaceata, assembly GCA_932527185.1. NCBI lineage: Eukaryota > Metazoa > Arthropoda > Insecta > Lepidoptera > Geometridae > Ecliptopera > Ecliptopera silaceata. Next base: position 2,621,357 of record OW052193.1, on the reverse strand, counting down.
GGTTCAATTCCCACTTAGAGCAAATGTTTGTGTGTACTTTATGCGTGTATTAAAAAAAAACATATAAGTTTTCTGTCAGCAATCTACATTGTACAAGCTTTGCTTAGTTTGGGATGTGTGATGTGTGAATTGTCGGTGAATATTTATTATATTTTTTTACTTATTCGTCCACCAATCCCTCTCGAAAGCATCGAGGTCGTCCAGGCATCGCCTTTTTTGTAGGCCTCTACGCCGCCTTCCGTCTTCAGGCAGCCACGGTGTCACGATTTTGGCCTATTTCTCTGGGCAGAGATGAGTAAAAGATTTGGGGAGACCTTTGCCCAGTAGTGGGACGAGATAGGTTAGGAAAAAAAATATTATATTCATTAAATAATCGAATAAGGCGGCATCGTAGATCTGGTCCAAGCACCTGGGCAGAGATAATTTGTTTAAAATATGAAATGGACTGCGGTTCGTCCATTTATTTCAGTGAACGGACTGTGGGTTGCGGGTAGCGGGTTCGTTGGTAACATTTAATAGATATCTGTTCATAGCATACTGGGTTTCGTAAAATAATATTGCGTTACTGATCGAGTAAACTAAACGAGTGAAAATCTAAGTGTTAATTGTTATTATTTGTTGGCTCTATGGTTGGATATAGCACTTTTGAACCGATTATAAGTTTTTATTTGTCAGGCGTCACAGCTCAGTTGGTAGTAGCTCTGGTGAGTCGTGGGTTCGATTCCCACCCAGAGCAAATCTCATCACACTTCTGCGTAGTTTTAACTGTTGGTAGCACCTATTTATTATTTACTACACTTTGTATACCATACTTTAATTCTCGTTCTAGATAACGATATGAGTCTAATATTATGTTACCTAGCTACAACTTAGTTATCGTTTAATAAATAAATAAAAACTTTATTGAGGACACAATAGAGTCTTACAAAAATAATAAAAGTGGTCTAATTAAGGAACTGTCCTAAAATCGGCGTTTTAAAAAGTAGTTGTGTTTGTAAAATATGGACGATAAAAAAATGAAAAAACGTTTGTTACTGTAACCAAAAATAATTATAGTTATGACAATGTGGATGTTCTCTTATAAGTATAAAAATACTTGAAATACTAAAGTATAAAATAAATTAATATAGATTCTCATACCGATCTGTGTAATATTCAAAATTGGATCGAGTTGAGAATCTGCGAACGCGTGGGATGAACAAATGAACGTCGAACATCCGCGGAGGCCTGGCACGAAATTGTGACGTCACCGGACGGCGCGGGCGGATGGCATTGTCACGTGACTTGTTCGGAAATGAATCTGCGTACAGCTAATTGAAAATGTCGTTTTCCGCCACCTTACTACATACTAACTAGCTAGGCTGTACTATTAGGGCCCCCGCAAACTGCAGACTTTTTATCGGCCGATAGTTTGGTCGGCTTCTTAATCAGTATGAAGATGTATGCAGATGCGCACATTACAGTGATTCAGTTTTCATACTATCTGCAGTCTGCGGGGACTCTTAGTCTTACTATTTTTAGGATTCCGTACCCAATAGGCAAAACGGAACCCTCAGACGCTGTCCGTCTGTCTACCTGTCTGTCTGTCTGCCTGTCTGCCTATCTGTCAGGCTGTATCTCATGAACCGTGATAGTTAGATAGTTAGTTAGAGTTTAAATTTTCACAGATGATGAATTTCTGTAACAATATATTACAATATAATTCATTGAAATAAATAAATTGATCATTTTGATAACTTTGCTTAGTTCGGAACTACGCGATGCGTAAATTCCCTAAATATATTCTTATAATACTTATTTATTAATATCCTTTCATCATATAAATAAACCTTTTCGCCCTCTAGTTCTTAAAGAAAATAACTCTTCTTCATCACAATATGAATCCAAATGAGCATCAATACATCTCAATAGATTTTCCTTATGACCGAATGCAATAATGTACCTACTCGTAACATACTCGTAGGCGTTCCGCTGATTAATTTGATGTGAGTTAGGAATTCCTTGAAAACTAACAACGTTTCTAACTAAATATTCTGGGACATTTCACACATCACACTCTCGTCTCACACTAAGCAAAGCTTGTATTATGGGAACTAGACTGCTGGGGGGTATCCTGACAACTGAAATGTTTTTGAACTGTTATTTGATCAAATTGCAGTTCAGTTTTCTTCTTCTTCTTTTATTGATATTTTGAATGATCGATTTTCATACCGTTTCATATAGAATTAACGAAAAAAAAAATATAAATCAGGTAGGCCATGTACTAAACCGCGGCATTGACGTCATTTTTAACAGCTCAGTCATAATTTTATAAAGCTCAGTCACGTCAGTCCACAAAAATACCACAGAATACTGATGAGTTACTATAGTAAAATCATCGAAAACTGAACTGCAACTGAAAGGATATTCGGTCACGCAAGTTTCCCTTTGCTGGATAGCCCCCCTGATAGTATGGGAATGTATAAGAAAATCTACATCATTTCTTCAGACGTTCCCAGTATTTGTAAAACTCGGCTAAGTGGGGCGAGCTGTGAGACGAACAAATCCGGAGCGTGGGACAAAAGTTCCATGTGTACAGACAAACACTCGTCAGGCGGATATGGTCGTGCGTGCGAAAATAAAAGAAATTCGATTGTAATCAGAGAGGCTAGTAGTCTATCTAGTAGTAGTTTTCGTGTAGATTGTACTGCCTAGCGTTAAAAGTCTGTTAAAAGGTCCTGATCGTGCTAAATTGTAACATAAACAATTCGTCTTAGCAGCAACTAAGGTTCATCAACGTAACATGAACGTAGCGTGTGCAACTTTGTTTCGCTGTAAACGGCTAACCGCTCATCTTTTTCCCTTCGTGTGACAGCGGTTATGTCACAATCTTCGGCTCACGTCATCATAAAAACTTATACTAGGGTTTCTGTGACATTAGAGAGCTATATTCAGTTTCAATTTTTTTATAAACTTCATAAATAAAAGAATGTTCCTAATTCAAGTGTAATTTTCTTTGTTAGCTATATTCCGCTGCTGCATTTTCAACCAATCTTAAAAATAAAAATGTTTGATGTACGATTATTTTTTTTATATACGTCACCAGATTTTCCGTCTTAATTGATTTTGATGATCCGTTATTCATTTGAATTAAATTATAACTTGACCAGTTAGTACCTACTTATATCTTCTATCTATGATAATTTAAGATTCTAAGAATTATTTAAATTGAATATTGTATACCGACTTTGGTTAGCATAGATGGACCCAATCATAAAATTAAACTAACAACTATTAACCTATGTTACACAATAAAATTATTTGATTATTTGATTTGATTGATTACATATTTAGCTAAAGACACCTTGTCTATTTTGACAACTAAAACATGCAATAATATTAAATTAACAATCGGTAATTTTAAAAAAATGTTTATAAGTATAAAACCCATACAATGGCCCAAATAATGTTGGCTTCTAATTCATTTGACAGTATTTTCAATGCTTTCAAGAGTCTACAGTTATCTCTCAAACACGGAAAACGCGAATACGTTTTTGTACATCCAAGCAGTATCTGGATACAAAAGCAAATAATACCTTTAGCACAAGTTTTTGGGAAAAAAATCTAGTCCCAAAGTAAGCAAAACTTGTACTATGGGAACTAGATAGCTAATATAATACCTATAAACTTTTTTAATTGTTCAAGATAAAGATCTGAGACACCGTATCGGAAAAAAATTGTCTTCGTATCGCTGAAAACGGCAAACCGCTCATCTTTTTTCTCTTCGTGTGACAGCGATTATGTCACAACCTTCGGCTCACAAATGCTCAAAAATGAGGTTGCGGGTTCGATTCCCGCCTTGGAATAAATGTTTGTCTGCAAATATTTATTTTGAGTTTTCTGGGTATTATATATGTATAATAAAAAATATCTATCTATGTAATGTATTGTATTAAGTAGTCAGTCTTCTAGTACCCATAACACAAGCTCTGCTTGCTCTGCTTGGGGCTAAATGATGTTGTGTGGATTGTCCAGCATTATTTATTTATTAATTCAGCACGATCGGGGCCCTGCGCTACTACCAACTGAGCTGTGACGCCTGAGGTTGAATTTCGATTCCAATTACAATCGAAGCCGTCAGAAACCAGTGCTAACACAAAAGCTCGCACAGGTGCTTTAGGGGAATTAATCTTAACCAAGTTAGGGGGAGTTTAGGAGTGTTGTTTTAAGAGAGTATGCCTGATGGAAAGAAAATAACATAGGAACTAGTTACCGGAATAATATTAGTAGGAATACTGAGGGATGTTTGCTTAGCTTATTTAATTGAGTCGGTGTGCCAAGTATACCTTTTGGTATTTTAGATATCTAATTATACTTGGGTCTATGATAATAAAGCACTGCACAGTAATGTTGAGCTTAGTATGGTAGTATTTCGTATGTAACTTTTTTGTTGAATTTTAAATTAATAAGAAACGTGGATGTAAAATCTAAAATAGTTTAATTAAGTACGATAGAATTCCAAAATCATAATCGTTTTACTGCACGAGTGGATAAGAAGTTGTGTCTGGAAGAAATAGCTTTTAGCAATATGGCTGCTTACTCAAATTACTTTTAGACACTTATTTTCGTTACTAGTTTTGGTATTTTATTGTATTTTTTTGTGACTCATACACAAAAAGTGTAAATAAAAATGAGAGTGGAACGAGATGGAACGAAGTTCTTAATTTAATAACTGGCTTGCTTTCTAAGAGAGAGAGAAATACACGCGACACAGCTTACAACGCAAAAAAATTAAGACCAAAGGTAGTAACGACACGATACAACTATTGGTTTAATTATTTATTTATTGTTTTTTTTTATTTAACCTATTGTGTCCCACTGCAGGACAAAGGTCTCCCACAAACTCTTCCATCCATCTCGATCTTCTGCGTCCATCCACCACTCCATCGCGTACGAGTCGAGATCGTCTTTCCAACGTCTTCTCGGCCGGCCCGGTCGTCGCCTCATATTAAAATAATATGGTTTAATTTTAAAGTAATAAAATAAAGAACATTCTATCTATAAAGCTTTATCTTCAATAAAGAGATTCTTCAAAAGACTGACTATTAAAACTAAAGGCTTTGGTTATTTAAATGAGTTCATTGAACACTTCCCTTTATTTCGTTTCTTTTATCTCCCGACTCCGTTCCTAGACTTTGAATATTATTACTTAGTCTCGTATTTTTGTAACTCACAATGTTATTTTATCGTAGCTTTTTACTGTTTGTTTTTAAATATAATATTTTAAGGTGCATTATTGGTGCTTATTCTTAAAACGTTTTTTTTATTCCATAGCTTTTAGACGAGCTTGTGGGCCACCTGATGAAAAGTGGTCACCGCCGCCCGTGGACAATCGCAACACCAGGGGACCAATTTTTGCTCCTTATAGATTAAGTCGAATTCGACATAGGTCGAAAAAAGGCGAGTATGTCGCTAAATAAACTATTGTTGTAATGTCGTTAATAGACATATGTCGTTGTTCGAACGATTTTTTAGCGAAAATTGGCCCCCAGAGGCGTTCAGTCTATTCTCTATGTTTATAACTATATCAAAACATTGTCAAAGCTTCTCATGTTTAAAATAAAATGTCCACTGTTCCTGTAAAACTAAAATAGACTACCTAGACTACATTGCAAAGAAAACATGTTCTTTTATAGATTCAACTGTCTGAAACTTCAGGAATATTCGGAGAACAAACATTTCGTGTTGTTCAAATCGTTTCGTTCAAACACCGGGACATATGAAACAATGTAGATATTCCATTGAGATTTTGGAGATAAGAAAACAGGTTCAATGGACCTATATATAAATAATCCGGGCCGCGATTTAAACCTGAAACAACAGTGATTAGATATTTATCAGCAGGCTTTTCAAACTTCTGTCTATAGCAGCCGATTTATATTGGCTTAACTGAAAACTTATTCAAAGATTAGTAGGTATTTGACACTGGCCGAATTGCCCATTGTTTAAGAAAAATAGGTGCCATAAAAAAAAATGGTTGTCTGTAAAGTCGGTTTACTGACGATAGTTGAACGTGACAACGTCAACGAACGCGATTGTAAGCGGTTCTGCAAAATAAATCGTCGTTCGAAACAATTTAATTTTTTTTTGACGTGACAACGTCTTATAATTCGATAGAGCCGGCTGCACGCACAAAAAAACATGACTCATGAAGCGTTCCGGCGTTCCATGGAACGCCTCAAGATAAGAAAAGATAAGAAAAGTTAAGAAAAGATAAGAAAAGAAAAGATAAGAAAAGTTAAGAAAAGATAAGAAAAGAAAAGATAAGAAAAGATAAGAAAAGATAAGAAAAGTTAAGAAAAGATAAGAAAAGAAAAGATAAGAAAAGATAAGAAAAGATAAGAAATGATAAGAAAAGATCGTTCCGGCGTTCCGGCGTTCCATGGAACGCCTCAGAACACATCATGTGACAACGGTATACTTGGGTATGTGGTGCCGCGGTGTAGTTGGGTATGTGGTGCCCGCGGTGTACTAGGGTATGTGATGCCCGCGGTGTAGTTGGATATGTGGTGCCCGCGGTGTACTAGGGTATGTGATGCCCGCGGTGTATTTGGGTATGTGATGCTCGCGGTGTTCTAGGGTATGTGGTGCCCGCGGTGTACTAGGGTATGTGGTGCCCGCGGTATACTTGGGTATGTGGTGCCCGTGGTGTAGTTGGGTATGTTATGCCCGCGGTATACATGGGTATGTGGTGCCCGCGGTGTACTAGGGTATGTGGTGCCCGCGGTGTAGTTGGGTATGTGATGCCCGCGGTGTACTTGGGTATGTGGTGCCCGCGGTGTAGTTGGGTATGTGGTGCCCGTGGTGTACTAGGGTATGTGGTGCCCGCGGTGTAGTTGGGTATGTGGTGCCCACGGTGTACTAGGGTATGTGGTGCCCGCGGTGTACTAGGGTATGTGGTGCCCGCGGTGTAGTTGGGTATGTGATGCCCACGGTGTACTAGGGTATGTGGTGCCCGCGGTGTAGTTGGGTATGTGGTGCCCACGGTGTACTAGGGTATGTGGTGCCCGCGGTGTACTAGGGTATGTGGTGCCCGCGGTGTAGTTGGGTATGTGATGCCCGCGGTGTACTAGGGTATGTGATGCCCGCGGTGTAGTTGGGTATGTGGTGCCCGCGGTATACTTGGGTATGTGGTGCCCGCGGTGTAGTTGGGTATGTGATGCCCGCGGTGTACATGGGTATGTGGTGCCCGCGGTGTAGTTGGGTATGTGGTGCCCACGCTACACCGCGGGCATCACATACCCAACTACACCGCGGGCACCACATACCCTAGTACACCGCGGGCACCACATACCCTAGTACACCGCGGGCATCACATACCCAACTACACCGCGGGCACCACATACCCAAGTATACCGCGGGCACCACATACCCTAGTACACCGCGGGCACCACATACCCTAGAACACCGCGAGCATCACATACCCAAATACACCGCGGGCATCACATACCCTAGTACACCGCGGGCACCACATACCCAACTACACCGCGGGCACTACATACCCATGTACACCGCGGGCATCACATACCCAACTACACCGCGGGCACCACATACCCAAGTATACCGCGGGCACCACATACCCTAGTACACCGCGGGCACCACATACCCTAGAACACCGCGAGCATCACATACCCTAGTACACACCCTAGTACATACCCTAGTAGATAAGGATAAGGATAAGATAAAATAAGATAAAATAAGATATAATAAGATAAAATAAAATAAAATAAAATAAAATATTAAATTGTTTCGAACGACGCGCGACGATTTATTTTGCAGAACCGCTTACAATACCGTTCGTTGACGTTGTCACGTTCAACTATCGTCAGTAAACCGACTTTACAGACAACCATTTTTTTTCATAAAATTCTTCATGCAGAAAATCATTTTAAATTTAAAAAATAAAATTATTTTATTATATTTTATCTTATCTTATCTTATATTTTATCTTTTCTTATCTTTTCTTTAGTGTCCGACCGAAATTTCGGTTTCGGTTTCGGTTGCGGCCGAGTTTCGGCCAAAATTGAAGTTTCGGCTGTAGTTTCGGTTTCGGCCAATTTGGCCGAACTTTTGCCGAAACCGAAACTTATTTCGGATAGCTCTGTAGCATCAAAACTTAATGCGGTATCGTACTTATCGCCCGACGCAAACATTCTTTAGGGGTTTTGTTTAGATGTAAATGATTTCATGTAAGATTTTGTATCGTTTCTGTACTTGAATGATTTATATAGTTAATTTAAATATTGAGTAACAGTAACTTTGTTTTGTTGTTATAAACAAATCAAGTCACATAAGAGATAGTAATTGAAAAATGTAAAGTGTTTAATTTGCTAAGTTACGTTGTATAGGTAAACTTATTTCAAGATTTAAATAAATGTTCATGGACAATTCACACATAACACTCAAGTCCCAAACTAAGCTAAGCTTGTACTATGGAGTATTCTACCAGCAACCTAGTTCCCATAGTACAAGCTTTGCTTAGTTTGAGACTTGAGTGTCATGTGTGAAATGTCCAGGAATATTTATATGTATTTTATATTAGGGTTTTTATACAGTTTGTTTTTTAATTGTTTTAAAGTTAAATTCAGAATACATAGTTGGTAAAATATACCAAAGGAGAATGTGCAATTCTCTACGGAGCGTGGGCCACGACAAAAAAAATCGTCCCTCAGGATAGGCACATAATACGCTTGAAAGGGATTTTACAGGCCTACCTTTGCAATTTTTTTATTGAAAATCCATCCTTTGGAAGTCGAGATGTTTTAAAAAACTGTTTTTTATTTAACGTCGTATTGCTCCGAATTCTGATGTCCCACAAAAATGCATGTTTTGCATGGTTGATTGCGTTTAAATTAATTAAAAATTAAATCTGAAGAAGTTGAGTTATTCCTGAAAATCATGTAATACTGTAAAAAAAAAACAGTTTTTCAGAAATATCTTGATTCCCACAGGTTGGATTTTCAAACAATGTAAAAATCGAATCAAGCTCTTTTAGTGCCAATCAAATCCATTTTTGTGGGCCTTCAGAATCCTAAGAAATATGATGTTAAATTAAGAAGAATTTTTCAGAATAATAGGATTTTTTTTGTAATTATAGTTAAATTTAGGCCAATAAAAGCCCTTTTAAACGTACCAAGAAGCAACTCTGAGGGAGTTTTTTTGTTGGGGGACCATTCTCCTTTGTATTTTAGGGAATTTTTTACTTGCCACGTGAGTTTCGGTTTCGGTTTCGGCCAAAAGTGAAGCCACGGCCGAAACTTCGGTTTCGGTTTCGGTTTCGGCCGGAAAACCAGTTTCGGTCGGACTCTACTTTTCTTATCTTTTCTTATCCTTTCTTATCTTTTCTTATCTTTTCTTATCTTTTCTTATCTTTTCTTATCTTTTCTTATCTTTTCTTATCTTTTCTTATCTTTTCTTATCTTTTCTTATCTTTTCTTATCTTTTCTTATCTTTTCTTATCTTTTCTTATCTTTTCTTATCTTTTCTTATCTTTTCTTATCTTTTCTTATCTTTTCTTATCTTTTCTTACCTTTTCTTATCTTTTCTTATCTTGAAGCGGAACGCTTCAAGATAAGAAAAGATAATTGGAACGCCGGAACGCTTCATGAGTCATGTTTTTTCGTGCGTGCAGCCGGCTCTATCGAATTATAAGACGTTGTCACGTCAAAAAGTAAAACAGTTTATATGTTTGAGTATTTATCGATCTTCATTTCACTTTAAAGCATCATCATTCCCACAATAAGTGGAGTCGGTACATCATGTCTCTTTCTCCACTTATTCCCATTATTCGTCAGTTCTGAAACTACTCCTGTCATATTCATATCCTCTTTCACACAATCCAAACATTTCTTTTTCAGCCTTCACCAGCCACACATTTCACTTCAATTATTCATTGAATTTAATATTAATTCATTAATTTCACTTTAAAGCAAGTCTCATTATTATTTGGTCTAAGTTTTGAGCATTGTTGTGAAAGATGGAATTTTATATTGCCATATTCCGGGATCCAGTTGGAAATATTACCGAGATTTCGTTCGACCGTCGCTTTTGGCTGCACTTGTGTTGAAATAGATTTTCTGAGATACAATGAAAGTTTTGCTATAGGTACATAGGTACTATCATACGAATCAAAAATAGGTACGTATGTATTGTAAGACGAGAAGTTTCACAAACAGTTGCTACTACTTTTTTAAATCAAAACTGTTTTTATATTTGTAAATTCCAATGATAAGATTAATCTAAGTCTGAATTTAATTATATATCATTTTCATAACACGTTAGGTAGAACCGAGGTCTGGTGAGTATCTAGGCCAGATACTCACCAGCCCTTGCTATTTAGCGCGGCAATACAGCCAGTATCTTGGGTACAATTACGATTGGTACTGATTTGTAGTAGTTGAGCTATCTAAAGATCGTTTGCAACGGTCTGCAGATAACTGAAGTATTTTTTATGTATTCTATAAATATGTCAATATCATCATTAACCTATATTGTATATACATTGCTGGACGTAGGTTTTTTTCAAAGCGACACCGAACCCAGTCTAAATATTGTATTAACATACTTTTATAAAATATATAGGTAAGTACATAAGTGGTGTTATAACGAAGGAGGTACTAAAAATAGACATTTTCCACAAAGATTCAGACACATTTTGACGAAAATACATTTATTAAACCAAATGAACGAGCTCCAATTCCATTTTTATAAAAAGGACGCGAACAAGATTAATATCGCATTAGGTTTACCTTTCAAAAGGACAGTAATACACTGAGTTCAAATATAAAATGTACAAAATTAAATATTGACAGGCATTTTTACACAAATACTTACTAAAGTTAAAATTTAATCAATTTAAAATAACATATAATTTTTAATACTATATAATATAAAGTTAAAATATAATCAATTTAAAAAAACATATATTTTTTTAATGTTTAGACGAAGACGTGTTGTACCAAATTTTTTTAGTTATTGACCCCACATAGCGTGAAAGGATAGAAAGATGATGATGAATTTAGTTTATGTCACAGTAACCATAGTATAGGTTTTATCTAGACAAATCGCTACGGATCTCACAGATTGCAGTTATAATATGCCTTGCCTATAAATTGATAAAATAGGCTTTATTGCTGTTTTTTACAAATAATACCTACTCTACTACTAAAACTAAATTAATTTTACGCTTCATTTGAATGATCGGCAACTGTACCTCTACCATGAGTTGTCACAGTAAAATCGCCTGACTTTACTACAGTAGTTACGTCAATATTAGTATGACGAATTTTAGTACCCAACTATCCGCTAGAGGCGCTGTACAAATCTTCATACATTTTTTTAACTACAGACGCTAGCGGGTGTAGTAAATATAGTATAGTAAAAACTCATGGTAGGGCTACTGTTTTATGTGAAACAGCTTGTCTGTCGACAAAAGCCTCTTTTAAAGATTTCCAAAATTTGACTTTTGCTAAACGGAATCTTTATTATTTTCTGTCCCTATTTATTTTGCTATCTCTTTGACATCATTCAGTTAGCATCTTATCCCTTTATATAAATCGTTGCTTTTAAGTATACAAAGTATACATAATAAAAAACATTTTTATGAACCTACCCTTCTGTATTTGTATAATATATCTGTGGCAGGGTAAGAACCGGCACTCGAAGTACAATGAATGCGCGACAAGACGAGAAAAAGTTGAAATCCATTCGTATCCATAAAGAGACCGCTTGTTGACATTCGTAATGTGCCTCAAGAGACAAGATTATACTGAGTTTTGCTGAATTGCTTTTCTATTTGAATATTTCTGTAATACAGCGTTAAGATATTACAGAATACAATTATATTTCGGGAACAGTTTTCACTGTTCAAAAATCTATCATTATTATCTATGCTAAGCCATGAAGTGTTAGCAAGAGTTAGCACTGCAGAGCTTCAGGGAACATTACCGAAAGATGGTGGAACTTAATAGGGGACTTCTGAAGACGCATGGAAAATGTAAAATAATAATGATTAAAAATGCTTAAATCCAATTAAAATTCAAAGCAGTTTTAGAAATCAATAGGTCACCATTTGATTTTTTGTTTTTAGACTAATTTACGTATTTTTTAATATTTAAAATATTTATTTTTAACGAATATTGTGCGTAAACATTTTGAAAATGGTTTCTAAATACTTTATATTTGGATTTTAAGCAGATACTTGAGCTGTGTAAGTTTTGAAGCCTAAATAATTAAAATTAAATGTACGTATTACATAATCAAATTATGTTTAAAGCTTTTACACTAAAACAATTAAGACGCAAAGATATCAGGTTGTCATAAAAACTTTTTTAAATATCTACTATACATTAAGTAATTAGTTTCTACATAACATAACACAATACCATTCAGTCAAGCCATGAGCTAATGAGTAGTATAACATTGACTCAATATACCCCAAGCTATTACGAAAACTAAAAAAATCTAGTTTCCTTAAACGCTTTCTTTCTTAATTTGACCACATTTTAAAAACACAAAACAAAAAGAAGCCCAACCACAAATAGATGTGATAATAACAGACATATCGCAACGGTAGAATATTCAATATAGAATGCGCGGTCACCATTCAAGACTTTGTTGTCGAGTGGATGTTAGCCCGCAATGTGACTCGAATTATTTAAGATTTCCTGACGCGGCGGCTGTCAGTTTTGTTGGTAGTCCCTCAGAAAAGGACACACTTGATCCGGCCCTTAAATTTTATTTTATATACATCTACCTTTTTTACACACCCTCTTGGATTCAGAAGAATTCCGTCTTCAGATCGTATGAGATTTATTTTTTTGTTTATGTTTTTATTGTGTCCATCTGCAAGTTAAGTTCTGAAAAAAATAAACTTTATGGTTTCTTTTTGAATCAACATGATATTAATTGTAAGTTAATTGCTAATATGCTATAAGATCGTAGTAAGATAAGTTATTAAATCGGATTTTGAGAAGTTTCAGAGTATAGATTAGTAGTTAATTTAACAATCATGTGGCCATGTTATAAAACTAAATTATATATACAATGATGGCTCTGAGACTCATCCGTATAATCTTATTGCATTCAAACCGTCAACGTACATTTAAAAAGTCATATATTTCAACAGCAATAAGTCAAAATATGCGAACTTTAGTACTCCTTACAACTTTAGTATTATTTGCACTTTCACACATAATAATTAAACCGAACAGTAGTAATGTAGTGCTTCGCAGCAGATACGGTGCTAGTACTTCCCAGGACAAGTTATCACAAAAAAAGACAAAGAGAGAGAAATTTATTTGGCACCCAACACAACAATAGCAAATAACATAAACATAAAATACAAAAAGCTATAAAACATTTAATTAAACACAAATAAGAGACAGTTACAAATAAATAAGGAATAAGAACGAATAATAAATAAGCTTTACAATCTTATAACAAAGTTTCACTTGGCCAATCGTTCTGTAGGCAAGCGTAGTGTAGGACGCCCTCTGGCGAGATGGAGCGACGATCTACGGAGTGTAGCTGGCAAAAACTGGATGGGAAGAGCCGAAGACCGGGCTCAGTGGCGCGTCTTGGGAGAGACCTACAGCAGTGGACTGATATAGGTTGATGATGATGATGAATGGTTCTGTTGAAAATCGTTATGAAATACGGTCGTACCGTACTACATAGCACAATTTCCATAACACAAGTAAATAAGATTATATCTGCCACCCCCAACTCATACACAAACTTCCAAATTACAAAGTTTATGTTCATATCTTATTTGAAAATCTTTATTTTCAGAAGGGCAATTCTCTTAATGATGGTCCAAAGACACATTATGGAGCGAGCCGGGAATCAGTGGACGAGAGTCGCAAGGGACCGAAAAGAATGGCATAATAAAGAGGAGGCCTATACTCAGTAGTGGGTGCCAACGGGCTGAAATAATAATGATGATGATGAATTCTCTTAATAAAATCTTGTAAAATTATTTCAACGAAGTTTCCTATCGCGCGTTGCGAAAGGGAACAAATTAAGACCAAAAGTTGTAACGACACTTTTTGCTATTTTTGTAATGTAAGCCGTGCGGCGTGTGCGTGTTTCTCTGTCTGTCTTTTTCTCTCTCATAGAAAGCAAGCCAGAGTTATTAAATTAAGAACTTCGTTCCATCCGGGTGTCCCTTGACACCTGTCAAGTTTTTTTAAATGTATTAGAAAGTATACAAGTAACTATATATTAATAATAAAATAAAGAGAGAATTACCCTTCTGGTAGCAAAACAACGAAACAAGTTTTCCTTTGATACTTCATCGTGGACATTTTCAAAAATTATAACTCGACAATATGTACGAACATTAAATAGAAAAGTTCAAAAAGCAGAATCTGCGTCTAACTATAAAGCTTCTAAAGTTACTTTAAAAGGACTGTCAAACAATCAAAATAAATATTAAAAAATAATGAGTTGGGTTCAGTTAATGGCCTTTTCAGACCTACGAAATATTACGCTACATACCGTACAGAACTTACACTTATTACAAAACTAGCTGGTCGTCGTCTTACTATGGTTAATTTTTAGATCATTCGTACAATATCTTTATAGATTATAACTTATGTGTTATGCTGATGTATAAACTACATATTGTAAAGCTTAATTAAAATCTATATTTTTTGTTGTTGCAAGAGTAACAAAAATAATTCATCCATCCATCCATCCAAACTTTCTTTTTAATATTAGTAGGATAAGTACGAGTTTCGCGCGACACAGAGTTTCATAGTTTTGAAACACAGGTCCAAATAGTACTACGAGCATGCCAGTTTCAAAGTCAATCATTCATCCAAGAATAAAAATCTCTCTCACCTATAAAGACTGCAGCAGACAGTACCTACTGATTAATAAATAATATATTTACCTATTTAGTGACAGACTGTGCGAAGACGTTGCAACGTTCGACTGTCGAGCTAGCGTGAACGCGTATTGTCTCGAATATGTCGAATACTCGAATACGTAATTTCGATACGTTTGCAATTGTCACATCGTACTCAGGCCTCGTTATTATTAAAACCGACAATATTCTTCGTGAAAAGTTATAAGAGTACTTTGTAAAAATGTGTTTCAATTATTATTTATTTCCGACGATATAAATGTAAATTTTCACCCAAACAGCCGCAGGACATTGAGCTCTGAATATTATGCCCATACTTAAAACTTCTTTCACATAAAAAAAATACAGAAAGATTTCTTTGTTCAATTTGAATAAAAGTCGAGAAAAATGCATTAATTTGTATGAACCATCTGTCGGAGAGTGTTTCGAAAATTGTGAATTAATTAAATATAACTTCAGGTCCTTGGAGAGGTCTTAACTTAGGGCTGCCAGACGTGTGATTTAAATAATAAGTTATTTTTGTCTGAGCTAACACTTGTGACTTATTTTTTGAATAATTTTGAATTTTATAGCTGCAACAGTAAAGTGTATTTTGAACAAAAACTAAAACTTTTAATCTATACTAATATTATAAATAGGTAAAGTTTGTGTGTTTGTATACTTGTTAAATTGTAATGTAAGGGGTAATCTCGGGATCTACTGAACCGATTTTAAAAATTCTTTCACTAATAGAAAGCCACATTATTGCTGAGTGTCATAGGTTATGTAAAAAAACGAAAAATAAAAAGACTAACGTGGTAGTCCGTTTTGCAAAGTGAATCGGAGAAAAAATGGTCGAATTATGACCAACGAAGTGGGCACGGGTCAGCTAGTTAATGGTATAAGTTAAATATATTTTGTTGAGTGTACTTATATGGCAACTAGATAAATAAATATTCAGGGACATTTCACACTTTACATGCTAGTCTCAATGTAAACAAAGCTTGTAACATGGGAACTGGACACAAATACGATGGGTAGCATGCCTAATGAAGCTCTATACATTTTTTTAAATACATACATAGTATACATAGTAACACCCAGCACGGAACAAATATTTATGTTCATCACACAAACATTTGTTCTGAGAATCGAACCCGACCCACATGAAAGGCAGAGCTACTACCAACTGAGCTGTGACGTCTGCCAAATACTGTAATTGTCGTTAGTTACATTATTAATATTATTTATATAATATAATAACATCATTGAACAGAACAATGTGGTTTGCATAGATTAGTCCATAATTACTCCAAGCCCAGGGGAGCTTTCAGGTTCAAATTACGTTGAAATTCTACGGCGTGTGATTGCTTTTGAGAATACAGGATAACCCAGTTATTAATTTAAGCAAGCTTTTGCTTAATCCTAACATTTTTGAGGAACTGGGAACTGGGGGTCGATTAAATAGGTTGTGTTTTCGTTTTATAAAGTAGTCAGGTGTTTATTTTTATTTTTTTGGATAGACTTCCCTTATAAATGCTTATAAATAAATGGTACTGTATTATTAACACCAGTATTTACTTATATACTTATCTTATTATACAGTATATAGGTACATAACATATTTGCCAATTCGCAAAGTAGTGTTTAAATAATTACGGGCAATTCCTTGATTTAAACCGGCTTCAAAAGAGGATTCTAATAGACTGATTTATTTTTGTATTTATGTTACTACTTGTTTATTGCCTTGAATTAAGGAGCCGATTCCGATCCGCCGATCCTTTTTGGCAAAATAAACGAAAATAAAAGTATTGGCTTTACTTTTCCACTATTTTAATATTATTAAACTAGTATAAAGAGTGTCGTTAAAATAACTAAACTAGTATAGAGAGCTTGCGACACCTACAAATACATACTCAACATAACAAATTCGATACAGCTATGACCGCAAAACCCTTACAGCTTGCGATCAAATCTGTTTCACACATTTACGAATCAAAATTCATTTAACATGTAAAAAGGCACGTACCCTTCAAAAACGGAGCACTTTTGCGCTCGCTAAAATAATTTAGCCTTTAATAACATTGTAGACTACAGCAGAATAATAAAAGCAGTAGCTACCATGAGTTTTTACAATCTATACTCGCTAGCGTCTGTAGTTATAAAAATGTATGAAAATTTGTACAGCGCCTCTAGCGGATAGTTGGGTACTAAAATTCGTAATATAATTTACGTAACTACTGTAGTAAAGTCAGGCGATTTTACTGTGACAACTCATGGTGGAGGTACTGATTGCACATCTAACTTTGTTAGTGAATTGTCGTGCGCGACTGTCAACTAATGGAACGTGAAGCGACACCTCTCTTGATTCAAGGGGGCAAGCAGGAACAAGTCTGACAGTGACAATATCACATATATTTAGCAGGTTCGTGTCACACTGCGTGTCAACGCCAGCTCGACTGCCGAACGTTGTAACGTCACCGCGCAATGTATTTTGAATACGCTAGCGTTACGATACGATTGCTATTGTCAAATTTATTCGTACTTAGAGCATCTGACAACAGTACGATGAAGAGAGTTTCTAAGCTATTTCAATTTTTGAACTAGATGGCGTTGTGTGAAATGTCTACAGGCATTTTTTTATGTCAGAATAAAATTATTTGTACAATTACTTTTATTTTACAAGAATTCAAAATCTCTATTTAGCAAACGCTAAGTTGTTTTGTGTTGAATAAAATGCTTATAAGTCTGGAAGAAATCGCGCTATGCGATGAGACCGCCCTTTGAATGAATATCTGCCACCTTACCTAAACATACAAAGTGTATAAGTAAAATTCATTAATATTTTTTTGATTCATTTGATATTCTTCTGGCAATATATCAAAAGAGATATCTTGGTAATCGAGATCATGCAATCAGACGAATAAATCAATTTTTAAATGTCTCAAATATAATGAGAAAAGACCTCGAGACCGCAATTAGTGACGACTGAAACTAATCACAAAATCACTGAAACGTTATAAAATGGAAGCTCAGATTATATTAGTTTTCGATTACAACTTTCACTAAAGCTTGATTTATTATAAATATCTAAATAAAAGCGGTTTTGGAATATTTGTGGTTGATTTTTACAAGTTTTTTACATAATATGTAATGTGGAATGACATGTAATGATAGGGGACACTTTTCACTCGCTCGATTGATTAAATATAAGTAATTCAGATATTTGCAATTTATCTGGGGCCCGATTGCGCTAATTTTCTAACCACACACGAAGCTGCTCTACATACGTTATAGACATGGATCGCTATAAATATGTAGCCAAACACGTTCAACTTTCAACGTTAGTAAGCCGAAGATTGTGACAAAAGTGTGTGGAAAAAAAAGAGCGGTTAGCGATACGAAGTGCAAACGCTACGTACACGTTGGTAAACCTTAGCTGCTGCTTAGACGAACCGTTTACGTTACAATTTAGCACGATCGGGGCTCTGTTCACCTTTTTCGTATGTACCTACCTACTTATTTTATAAATACGTACACAGGTAAATAGTTACCTACTATTATTTATTATCAGTTACAGGTAAACATTTCTCGTAAATAACGCAGGAACGCCTATCTTGATGTAAGTTCTCAACTTCAGTAACAATTTCCAACAAACTTTACCGACGATTGATAACAACTCGATCAAACCACTTGGATGGAACTTTATTTTTATATTTCTTATATAAGTCACAATTTAATACTCAATACTCAATACTCAATTTATTTATTGTTCTCATATGTTAAGACTAGGTGTTACAGTAGATATGATTTGGTTACAACATATGAACCCTGTTTGAGGGCACTACAATATTACAGGATGGTAGGCAGACCGAGGTTTGTTTATAAAATATTATTGATTAAATTAGATGTATGTCGTCAAAAATAGAAATTATTATATTATAATTAAAAGCAAATGTCATTTGAATTCAAATATGTATATCAGTCACTTAAAGTTAATCGGAAATTATTAATTGTTAGCACCTACCTACACCTATTTTAGATAAAATTCAATTTAATTTAATATTAGTCATTATATGTCAATTGCTTAAAGTTAATTATTTATATCTACCTACACCTACTTTAGATAAAAAAAATAATTAAATATTAGTCCGTTTTATTTTGTCATTTCATTATTATCAACATTATTATTATTATATTCATACATTTTATCATTCATAAATTCATCCAATTCATAATAGCATTTTTCAACGAGAAGAGACTTGAGCATTTTTATGAATATAGTGTCAGATTCTACTTCTTTCAATTGTTTTGGCAGTTTATTGTATACTTTTATAGTCATTTTATAGGGGCCTGTACTATGCATTGTTAATTTTGATGGAGGTTGAATAATCTTATTTCTACCTGGTCTTAGAGCGTAGCGCCTAGGTAGGTCATTCAGTTGAGTATAAAGGTCAGGGTATTTACGTACAAATTTGCATAATTCCAATATGTAGATTGAAGGTAATGTTAGAATTTTTAGCTTCCTAAAGTACGGTTTGCAACTTTCTGGTCTATGTATGTTTGCTAGGATACGCACACACTTCTTCTGTAAGATGAACAGGTTTTGTGCATCCGTACTGTTGCCCCATAGGATAACACCTTGACAAAAGTATGGGTGTGTGTATGCGTAATAAGCAGATAAGGCGCTGGGAAGGTCAGTCGTCTTTTTTAATTCCCGTAGTGCATACGTGAAGCTAGACAATTTGGACTTAACTTTTTGTATATGTTGTTTATAGTCTAAGTGAGTATCTATATTGATTCCGAGCAGTAAAGTATTTAATCAAATACTTTATTTTGTCGCTTAACTCATGTACTGAATGAACGGCATAAAATGGCTTAGTTTTCGAATGTATATAATGATAATTTCCAAATGCCCATAATGGGAGATCCTAAGAATACTAACCCTAGTATCAAAACTTCTATGGTTAGTAATATAATTATGTAAATAAATATTTTTTATGGATATTGCACACTAATCCATCTAAAACAATCTCCTTTGTTGAGTGCTTTGTCAATCAACTGACACATAGATGAAAATTTCAAGATGAATTAAAAAAATATGAAATACTAAGGATACTAACCCTAGTATCAAAACTTCTATGGTTACTAATATAATTATGTAAGTAAATAAATATTTTTTATGGATATTGCACACTAATCCATCTAAAACAATCTCCTTTGTTGAGTGCTTTGTCAATCAACTGACACATAGATGAAAATTTCAAAATGAATTAAAAAAATATGACCGTTTAAATAAAAGAATGACTAAACAAAATCCAATCAGCAAGGTTGCTGATTTATAGTTTCTACATCAGTTGAGTAAAAGCGTTCCGTACAAAAACCACGAATAAATCACCGGATCCAGTAGTTCCGTCACCATCACTCACCACTATCGGTAGCTAAAAGCGAATTTGTCTGGAAAATTACCGCTTGTCCGGGAACGTTATAGATCGGCCCTAAAAAATTCCGTAACACGCGGAAGCGGAAACTGAAGCGGAAACTTATGGCGACGGTTTACAAAATGACTTTTCATTTTGTTGACACATATGTAGAAATCATTATGTAATTTCTAAGTTAATGTTAGTATGTTCAATTATATTTTTATAATGCATTTTTCGATTCAATTTGTTTTGTAATTCATGTGTCGGTTCTTAGCAACAAAGATCTTCTTCTTGGTGTCAACATTGCCCCTTGTTAAATGTGTCTGGTCCAAAAACGGGCCACGTCAATGGCACTCTCCGTGCCTTCACAGAGCTCCCTTATAATGCAGGTGTTGGTGCACTCTGGGCAAGATAACAGGTGAGGCATTGTCTGTAGGTCTCCACAGTCACATTGCGCTAAACAAAGATAAAATGTTATTATTCGCGCCGATGTGGCGCGGCGGGCGAAGGTCCGCCTGCGACGCGGAGGTTGCGGGTTCGATTCCCGCCTTGGGATAAATGTTTGTACTATCTGCAAATATTTATTCCGAGTGCTCTGGGTATTTTATATGTATAAAAAAATATCTATCTATGTAACGCATTGTATTATGTCAGTCTTCTAGTACTCATAACACAAGCTATGCTTAGCTTGGGGCTAGATGATGTGATGTGGATTGTTTATTTATTTATTTATTAAGGGCCTGTAGTGTCCTGCTGCTGAGAAAGACCTCTCACTTCATTCGTTTCTATTGTGGGCAATTGTTGAACAGTTTTTACAAAGGAGTCTATATCTCGTCTCTCCATCACGTTAGATACATTAATATAATTATGTGGTGTAGTCTCTTTTATTATTTGTTGGGAATGCTTTGCTAATGAGAAATAATTAACGGAATGAAAACCATAAATTACTTATAGAGCTGTGAAAAGAAACATTGCTCACTAATGGGACCGAAGTCATAATTGGACGGATCTAGGGCATCGTGCCTAGGCCCCAAGTAACGCCTATGTAGCCACAACATAAACATTGACTAGAGAGTGTATGTATACCCATCTAACGTTCGTTGTAGGTTTAGCGAGCAACACTGGGGGGGTATCCTGACAACTGAAATGTTTTTGAACTGTTATTTGATCAAATTGCAGTTCAGTTTTCTTCTTCGACGAGAAATGGAATAATAACATAAAAATAAACGAGTACCTGAATAATATATTGAGCTTGATGACTTTGTATAAAATATTCCTACTAATAAATAAATAATTTTGGACAATCCACACAACATCATCTAGCCCCAAGCTAAGCAGAGCTCTTTTTGTAATTCACACATAGTTGTAGAATTCAGAAATTTATATGCATGAACACAAAGTCCCGATTAACACCTAGTCAGCTGATAACATGGACATAAATAAGCTGATAGATGAATTATTTAAGTTTTGTTCAATATTTTCGATTACATATTCAATATTTTTAAATAACATTTCAAACCAAATTCACATTAAAAGTCAGCTCCAAGAATCCATTAAAATTATGATTCATATGTCAGTGAAAGAAAAATTAATGAAAAGCTTTATCAATTTTATGAACGCATTTTCAGTAATAAGTACTAAGT
This sequence comes from Ecliptopera silaceata, assembly GCA_932527185.1. Taxonomy (NCBI): domain Eukaryota; kingdom Metazoa; phylum Arthropoda; class Insecta; order Lepidoptera; family Geometridae; genus Ecliptopera; species Ecliptopera silaceata. Next base: position 2,599,404 of record OW052193.1, on the reverse strand, counting down.
AGCTCTAATATAAATATCTAGATTTAGATTTTTAGACCTATTTTCATCAAATAGTTGTGTGCACATATTAAGTTAGACAGGCGTCACAGCTCAGTTGGTAGTCGCTTTGCCTTTCATGCTGTGGGTCGTGGGTTCGATTCCACCTAGAGCAAATTTCTGGGTGATGAACATAATTTTTGTGCTGTGTTACTATGTATGTATTAACAAAAATAAAACAAGTATTCTATCAGCAATCTAGTTCCCATAGTACAAGCCACAAGTGGTGCTGTAGAGCTTGCAAAACACCTCTCAAAACTTATCTAGCATCAACACGATAAGAAGAAGTAGAAGTACAAGCTTTGCTTAGTTTGGGACGAGAGTGTAATTTGTGAAATGTTTGTTCCTAAATATTTATTTTTATTTATACTTACATTGAATTACCTATACATTTTTACGATTCTAATCACTCATTTATCATAATTAGAAGATCTTTAGCATCAATTAAGATTAATTAGCTACCAAAGCTTCTGAGGAGGTATTGTAAAAAGATCTTTATCCGCAGACAGAATTATAATTACTTTAAAATACGGGATTTACGGACATTTTATTAAATATTTTGATAATTTTAAAATAATTGATTAATGATCCTTTATTGAGTCTGATTATATTTGTAATATTTCTTGTTAGGTTATTTAATGGAGAGTTTAATGACTTTTTTTGAGTTTTTTGGGATACTTCATCATCATCATCATAGGCAGTATAAGCCCACTGCTGGGTATAAATCTCCTCCCTCAAATGCCACTCAATCGAACTCACGAACAAAGTCAGTTTTTTCAGCATTCTATAGACAATATATATATATATATTCTATCCATTACTTACACATCACAGTATTCCACTGTTCATATTATTCTTACATAGTATCTAAGAACTAAGAAAAACTCAATAAAAGATTGACCTTTGCAAGTCAGAAATGAATATTTGATCAATCTTTATTGAAGTAGTAATATCTCATACGTAAGGCATGATCTCCATCACAAAAGAGCTCAGCTAACAGACTCCATATTGGAACTGCATGTTACAAGACAATGAAGTCCATTGTTAGATACTACATTCTAGTCTACGTATGCGCTAGGTTACATCTATACAGGGTGTAAAAACCGTTTCACTTTAATTCTAGATAACATAATTTAATGTCATGTTACGTAGAATTCGACAGTCATCATCAGTCAGCTCAAATTCGAGGAAGTTGGTGCCCATATAATGAGGACGTGAATGCAGCCACAAGTGGTGCTGTAGAGCTTGCAAAAGACCTCTCAAAACTTATCTAGCATCGACACGATAAGAAGAAGAAGAAGCTCGAATTCGAGGAAGAATGCAAACACCTACTCACGTCCCCTGGCTTGGCAGAAATGTCCGAAGGACTAGCTTGTCGTTAGTGTGTGCACGCCCTAAAAATATGTTTCATAATTATTTATAGTGCTCAATTTCTCATTCGTGAACATAGGTACCTACATATTTTTTGGTAATACCTTTTTATTATTCAATTGAGAAAATCTTTAGATCCAAGTCACTTGCTGACGTCACACTTTTTAAAAACAGTCTCTGGGCAGTTCCTCCGTTATGTATTATAAGAAATATCTATCTATGTAATGTATTGTATTAAATATGGCAGTATTCTAGTACCTATAACACAAGCTCTGCTTAGCTTGGGGCTAGATGATGTTGTATGGATTGTCTAGCATTTATTATTTATTTTTGTCATATGTCTATACTAATATTATAAAGAAATAAATTAAAAGTGTTTGTTAAATTGTAAGGGGTGTTATCGGGATCTACTGAACCGATTTAAAAATATTTCAGCAATAGATAGCCACATTATTACTGAGGCTATATAAAAAACCGAAAAATAAAAAGGCTTTTACGTGGTATTTTTTTTTATTTGCAAAACGTTGCAAAGTAAATCGGAGAAAAAATGGTCGAATTATGCCCAACGGGCACGGGTCAGCTAGTACTTTATAAAAACTCTTTAATCTGGTTAGTTGAGTATCCAGTTGGAGTCAGGACACAGTATTGTAGAGTAACAAGTTGCTGAAGCCACTTAGCAAGTGCCAACTGCGTCGCAACTTGTTGGCTAGTTTAGAATGTGAGCAAGGTCGCATAGCTCAGAGTTAAGAAGTTAGGTCTAGTTCCGTGCCAATTACTTAATTGATTTGTGGTCTGTCTTGAAATGTACTTAGGTACAGATATGAAAAAAATTATGATTACTAAGCGTCAAAATGGGAACAAGCTGACTTTTGCCTTGACAACTTAAAACAACATATTATATGCATTGACTGTTATCAAAAAAATAAATACAAAAAAACGATTGATTTTGCTAAAAAACCGGATGTCTAATGATATGAAGTCAAGCGAAAGTAAATATACTAACAGCTTATGAATGACCATTTTATAGGCTATTTTACTTTTTTACACACCCTGTATGTAGAGATGAATGGTGTCACATCTTATATATTCCGTATGCATAGCTATTTGAGTCCTAAATATCCGGCCAAGTGCTAGTGAAACTCGGGTATGATATTTATTTACCTTTAAATATTTAGTTCATTCTGTTTTTTTGTATTTACAACAGAAATACATCACCTACAATAATTGCAAAATATCGGTTCATGAGATACCTACAGCCTGGTAACAAACAAACAGCGAAGTCAACCATCTCTCTCTCAGTTGATTCCTTATTACTGAGGGTCGCGACCTCTCCTCATGACCTTCTCTCTGATCAGGTCTCTCCATTTCTTTCTGTCCTCAGCGACATAAAAAGTCTGGTAGAGTTGGGTATCCAAGGTGGTGCGCACCTGGTCTGACCAATAGAAGTCAACAATAGGGTCCCGTTTTACCTTTTGGGTGCGGAACACTAAAAAAGGAAAGATACATAGGACAAGTACATAGGAAAGATATTTTTAACTGTTTAATTCAAATGAAGAAGGAGAAGCGTCGCCCACCACAGTCAAAGTCAATATTTTCCCCAAACGTTCGATCAGTTATTTAGCAAGTTGTGTAGGTGTGTGCAAAGTAGTTGGTTTACTTGTTGACGTCTCTCATAAACTTAGCACAGTACAATAACTAAACCAGTATTGAAGCTACGTCATACTTTTTAACTACAAAGTTACGCGAACGACGCAAGAATAACACATAATCAGTGCGGTAAGTAAAAGGCAAAAAAACATTTAGATTTTTTAATTACTAGTTTTTTTTTGTTCTCTATCATATATAGATGATTAAATTTTCTTTATCGCATTTTTAAAAAACGATAAACAAATAAAACACCTGCCAATCACCGTATAATCATTTTTAATGAAAGATAAAATAAAAAATCTGGTGAAAAAATACTTTTTAATTTGTCGCTATAAAATCGCATTAAAAAACGTTGAAGTGAAGAAAAAACAGACAAATATACAATTTTATATAAAAGTTATTTAAAACTATATACTTTATTTACAAACAAACTTACGACTATACAGTATTTACAAAATGTACATATAAAATACATAAGAAACAGTTGAACTATCTACAGACCGTTGCAAACGATCTATAGATAGTTCAACTGATCCAAATCAGTACCAATCGGAAAAAAATCGTTTTAAAACTTGCTTAATTGAAAACTATTAGGTAAGTATGTAAAAAAATATAATACTTACAAAAATGAACTAAACCTACTTCAATCAATATCGACCAATAAAAACTTATTTTTCTAAAATCAAAAAGCTTAAAAACTCTTATTAAAAATTGAAAACTAATATATCTTTATCAAAAAAAAATTTTTTTTTAAGCTTGTTGAAAATTGGTTTGAACTTTAGTAAAGTTATACTACTTACAAATGACATTATCGTGCCTCGTCCCCACACAACCCACGCAGTGTTTCCTCAGGCTCGACCCCAGTTCAATCTTCAACTTCCAAACAGCTAACATGGAGGAACTTTTTCTTGTCTTCCAACCATAATATTGGCAGACTAGTTTCAGATTACTTTCTAACTATACTTTGTAATTAATTAAAATATTGATCTTTTTATTTATACAATAAAATACCCACTAACTGCGGAAATAAACCGTCTCGCATCCGAAATACGTCTCTTGGAAGGATTCATATTTGTTGGGAGCATGGAAGGAGCCTCCTCGTGGCGCACCCCGGAAACAGCTAGACACGGTAACGCAGTGTCTAGGCTGGCCAATCCTTCTAACACGATGAATAAACCACAAAATGAATTATCCAGAGACCCCGACCAGATTATGTTACCAATACCAATAGCTCCTAACAATACGAGCCCTAATTCTTTTCAAGACCACCCCAGAAAGCCTGCATTGAGCGTGGTCTCTATTAACATCGAGGGATTTTCAGAAAACAAGGCACAGCTTCTGTCTCATCTATGCTACACTTCTCCTTGTGATATCCTGTGCGTACAAGAAACCCACCGAGATGCCCATCAACTACGCCCGCTCATAAATGGAATGACGCTGGTCGCTGAGATACCGCATGCCAAGTACGGAAGCGCAATCTTTGTTAAACCCAGTATTTCGGTGGTCTCTGTAAACGCAAACTCGCTGGATTCAATAGAGACTATAACTGTAGATATTGGGAAGTGCACAATCACATCTTTGTACAAACCTCCAAAACAACCGTTTAAATTTAATCAGACCACAAATTTTAACAACCACTCGTTCAAAATCATTGTTGGGGATTTTAACAGCCACAGTACCTCGTGGGGATACAGCAAAACAAATCCAGATGGCGATGCAGTGGAGCAGTGGGCAGAAGCAAACCACCTAGAACTATTGCATAACTGCAAATTACCCGCATCGTTTAACAGCTGCTCCTGGAAACGAGGTTACAACCCTGACTTACTTTTTGTCTCAAGCAACTTAAAATCTTCATGCGCAAAGTCAGTGTATTCAGCTATACCTAATACTCAACATAAACCTATCGCCTGTCTTTTCCAAGGTGTTGTAAAACCCAACATTGTACCGTTCAGGCGACGTTTTAACTTTGGGAAAGCAGACTGGCAGAGGTTCTCAGAGACTGTGGATGAAACGCTTATGAATATAGCGCCAGTACCCAAAAACTACGATCTTTTTGTCAAAATAATCTGGAAAGCATCAAGACAATGTATACCAAGAGGCTGCCGAACACACCATATCCCTGGATTGGATCAGGATTCAGCAAAGCTTCTAAGACATTACGAAAAACTTCATGATTGCGATCCCTTTGCACAAGAAACCATCGAAGCTGGAGAGAAGCTTACGGCACTCATTACAGAAACCCGCAGAAAACAATGGGTGGAAACAGTATCTGAAATCGACATGACACAGAATAGCAAAAAAGCTTGGTCAACACTACGGAAATTAACGGGCGACCCTCCGCACGCAAGCAACCCAGGAGAAGTTGCAGCTAACCAAGTTGCCCATCAACTTCTACTCAACGGTAAGACAACACACAAGTTAGCAAACATGAAGAATAGTAGTATTGCTAGTAATAACGCTCTAACTAGAATCTGCCAGCCTTTTGCCTTAGCAGATATTATTCACAGCGTGAAAATGCTTAAAAATGGTAAAGCGGCTGGCGTAGATGACATTACCGTTGAGCAATTAAAAAAGCTAGGTCCAGCCGCAATGTCTTGGCTTTGCGCTCTTTTCAATGCCTGTTTAAATACTGCTCATATACCGAGACTGTGGAGGCAAGCTAAAGTAATCGCTCTTATCAAACCAGGAAAACCACCATCAGATCCCAAAAGCTACCGGCCAATTTCCCTACTATGTCACACTTTCAAACTATTTGAAAGAATGTTACTTAATCGCCTAACACCAATCATAGAACCAACGCTAATCCCACAGCAAGCCGGCTTTCGACCTGGTCGATCATGCACGGGCCAAGTGTTAAACCTTACCGAATATATCGAAGAAGGGTTTGAAGCTAATAAGATAACTGGCGTAGTATTCGTTGACCTGAGTGCCGCTTATGATACCGTAAATATAAAAAGATTGCTCTCTAAAGTTCTAATTTTGACGAATGACCCCAGTTTCGTTAAAATCCTCGGCCAGCTGTTGCAGAACCGGCGCTTTCAGGTGCATCTTAACGGAGTCAAAAGCCGATGGCGATGTCAAAAAAATGGCCTTCCCCAGGGAAGCGTATTAGCACCTACGTTGTTTAATATTTACACAAATGACCAACCCTGCTCTCCCAATACACAAAGCTTTATCTATGCAGACGACTTGGCTCTGGCTTCACAAGCGCCTGATTTTGAGTCCGCGGAGGAAATTTTATCATGTGCTCTGGATGACCTCGGAAAATACTACGAAAGCAACTCGCTCCGTCCGAACCCATCTAAAACCCAATCTTGTGCATTCCACCTGCGCAACCATCAAGCCCGTCGCCCCCTGATGATCAGATGGCAAGACGTCAATATAGAACACTGTGACAACCCGAAATACCTGGGAGTAACCCTTGATAGAAGTCTGAATTTCAAACAACACTGTTTAAATACTAAAGCGAAGGTTTGTGCCAGAAATAATCTCCTCCGTCGACTCACCTCCACATCTTGGGGAGCGACCCCTACAGTTCTGCGAACAACTGGTCTATCCCTCTGTTTCTCTGCTGGAGAGTACGCTTGCCCAGTTTGGCACCGATCAGCGCATGCAAGAGAAGTAGACGTCGCACTCAATGAGACCTGCAGGACTATTTCTGGTTGCCTAAAACCTACCCCTCTCAAAATGTTGTACCCGTTAATAGGGATAGCGCCACCTGCTGTGCGTAGAGAGGTAGCGTGCTCTACCGAAAAATTAAAACAACAGTCAGACGCAAGACACTCTCTGTTTAACAAGGCAACTCAAGCCAGAGGACGGCTTAAAAGTCGTAAAAGTTTTCTTAGGCTAACAAAGGCAGCAGCCCCTATGAAAGATGCTAGTGATGCTCGGGTGGAACTATGGAAGAAAAGGCATGCTCCTCCGCCTGATTTCATAATACCTGCTGAGAATTTACCCCCCGGCCATCACTTACCTTGGCCATTATGGAAGTCCCTCAACAGACTGAGAACTCAGATGGGTCGCTGTAGGTGTAATTTAAGTAGGTGGGGCATTATTGGCGACGATGACACAGAGTGCGCATGTGGAGAACCGCAACAGACCATGTCCCATTTACTAAACTGCCCATCTTGCCCGAGCACCTGTACTACCTCTGACCTCATGCATTGCTCGACTGACGCGCTCAAGGTGGCTAGCTATTGGTCAGAGGTGGTCTAACCTTGGTGATTTTTCACAAAATGGTATATTCAACGACACGAAGAAGAAGAATTCATATTTGTTTATTTATTAGCTTACAATATTAACACTGTGAGTAACTATTAGAGGCTATTTCTATGCTGACTCACTGAAAACGTGAACTAACGTGAATCTTGTAACTACCAAAACCACGATGACCAACGCCTCATCATGATTTTTCGTTCTTATCTGTGTTGGGAGCATACGTTGACAAACTTTCAGCCTTTATAAAATAACGAAGGTCTGGCGTTCACAGGCCCTTACTTTATTCAGAAATCAGAAATATTTTATTGTTTAACTGTTGTATAGGCGACCAAGAAATTGGTTTACCACTCTAAGGCTGACTATCATTTGCACGTACAAAACATAAAGGGCTATTTTCGCTTGACAGATTAATAACTGCTACGCCAGAATCTGTCAATCTGTAATCCTTAGCGAATAATTATGTTACTGGGAAATGTCATCAAAAGTGGTAAACCAATTTCTTGGTCGCCTATACATAAAATATCTTAATGTTAAGTAGTACAAATTTACACAGTTTGTCCAATCCGGACGTACAATAAAAGGGTAATGAACAGAGCCATCTAAACTAATATTATAAAGAGGAAAGATTTGATTGTTTGTTTGTTTGTTTGCATCGAATAGGCTCCAAAACTACTGAACCGATTTCAAAAATTCTTTCACTGTCCTGAAGCTACATTATCTGCGATGAACATAGGCTATATTATAATAATATTTTTTATATAGGCTACCCGTGCGAAGCCGGGGCGTACTACTAGTACCCAATAAAAGACGAGAAGCTCACAAGATATGTCCTCAACCTCAGGAATGTATACTCTAGTACGCTATACCTTTTGTCTTCATTATTTATCTTTCAAAATTTAGTCAAAACAAACTTCAAAATTGTACCTTCCAATCAACGCAACACCTGACAATTTGCAATGCAGTGTATATCATATGGAGCCACAAATAGCTACCTCAGATATTTCGAGTGTTCCCACGTGAATACCTGCAGCTAATCCCTCGTATTCTATCTATTTCACTTGGGAAGTTTACCCCAAGTACGAGTTTGTGCACACACGGATCGTAGAGAGTAGAGACGCGATCGCTGAGCGCCACCGATTTTGTATGGAGATCCAAGCAGCGCAGCGCCTCTAGCAGATTTAAATATAAATAAGATAATTAAAAAAAATTGTGTAGAACAGTATTTTTCCTACTTTACAATAAATTTCAAATACAATAATTAATAATCGTATATTTATTGTAACACATAGCTAGCATTTTATAACTGTCAATTTTATACATGCAGTCATTGTAAGCTCCTTGTAAGCAGAGTCATTCCACTTGTATTTTCAAGGTTCCGTAAAGGGAACAAGACCCTACCATTGAGACTCCGCTGCTATTGAGACACTTGCAGTTTAACTACGATATTACGGATTGCACAAATTATTTTACCACAGCAGAGTGATAATATATATTCGTCAAACTACAGTTCCCTCTGTGGCACAAATAGTTCTAATGCTGAATCAATATGTACACGTGCATTGCGTGTTTGGTTCGGCCTTGTTAAATTCAGCTCTGTCGTGGTCGCAGCATGTACGGTAAAGTGTTTGTTTGTTTATTAATTAGAAATTCGATACTAGAGGCGCAAATATTCTCGATAAAGTCTGTTTGCTGCGTTTTGGGTTGAAATTGGGACTTGGGGTTGTACTTTATTGAACGAGCGAGCGAGGCGACTCAGTTTCGACATTAGGCAAAGATGTTTTTGTTTGTTCTCGTCTACAGGTCGCATTTTTCAACGGATTTCGACGTTTGGTACACATGATCCTTGATTTATTAAATTATTTTTGTCGAGAGCGTGTGGTATAATGGTTTATATTCGAAAATCTTCTGCAAAACATATTTAGATGTGAATAAATGTGTATATACATAGTTTGAATCAAGAATGATATTATGTTTAGTATCAGGCTTTATTGCTTGGTGTGTAATGGGCTTTTTTGTTGAACTAAATAAATTAAAGTTGTTTCAACATATTTTTTTTAATCGAGAGCGATACACGATTACAAAATTTAAAAATACTAATTTAGATACCCAACTAGTTTCAACAAGGACAGGGTTTTAATTCACCACTGAAGTTTCCCCATCATTCATAAATTTGAGGGTTCGGAAATCAGAACTTTAACTCCATAAGGAAATCTGCATAGATCATATCTATAAATTTGAGGGTTTAACGGCACCAATTTTTGCATACTTTCTGTTCCTGCGGCACGAGGTGTTATCGGCCCGCACCGTGACCAGACGTTGGGACGACACGCGGTCTATTAGACCCCACCTCCCTTAACATACTTAAATCCATTTTCTGGCGCGAAATCAAAGATAAATGATAATATTGATCTTTTTATAAGTATATAGACAGTGGGTTGATGAACCCTAATCTACCGTAGCCTCGGGATCTGCCAGCTAGTTTAGGAGTTATAAGCAAAACAAAATATGGGATCTTATTCACCTCGTAACGCACTGAAATAGGGCAAGTTTTCGCTGAGATTAGTGATGGGAAAAGTAATATCGACGTGTATACTTTTAACTGTTTATTGAAGATATCTAGTAATAGCAAATCTTTATTTATTTAAAAACATTATGAACTCGATTGATACTCGTTTTAAGCTTTTGAGTAGGTAGGGTCTCGCCTAATTTAATTTCTGTTCATATTTTGCAAATGGGCTTCTAGACAAAAACACACTTAATGAATACTATTTAATTAAAGACTTACCTGTTTTGGCTCTGTCGAATTCAACTTATTCCGACATCATTTGGAGGACATGATTGGTGTTAGAAATACGGACGTGCTCTTTTATCGATGCGACGCACAACACTGGTCACGGGGAGCTCGCGTAGGGTGCGGTACGAGGTCAAGTGCGGTATGGGACTTTTTAGCCTCGTTCCGCACTGCATTAAAATGATATTAATTCAGTGCGGCACGAGGCCTAAGACATCCGGTACCAAGGTAGGTATACCACCGAGTCCGAGACCATTAGCACATCTCAAATATATATTTATCTCGTTCCTACACTGGACCAAACCGAAGTTATGCCCGTCGCACGACAGAGAAGTTTACGTTTTTCCTTGCCGCACCACAGGAAAGTTGCATCTGGGATAATTAGGCCTCGTCCCGCAGCGAACGTGTTAACACGTGATAAACGGTCAATGGATTTTAGGTCATTTCAATATTATAATCAAACTTTGTTCTAATCTCTTTGAAAATTCACCTCTCCTCAAAGGTTTGCAGGAAGGTGCTCTTCTTAGGGTTAAGCTCGCATCTTTGTACATTTCAACTATTTCTGTCTTGAATAAAGAATAAATGATTCTAATAAAAATGTTATAAAAATAGAAAACCGACTTAAATTACTATTAGATATATTCACACCCAAATACCATTGATTAAATCTTAATAAATAGAAACGACACAGTACTATCTTTGAAACAAGAAACATAAAAATTGGTACAAATAAATCGACTTCCATTTCTTGATGTCAGTTGATATCATTGGACGCCCACCGCGACACGTGCACTCGTGTGGGTGGAAAGTTGTTGCATTGGAAGCTGATCTTTGTATTGATGTCATCTCAGTTATTTTTGTATTTTTTTTTTTTATGCATTATATATTATATTACGCTTGGCCGCAATCACATCTGATGTTAAATGATGATGCGGCCTACGGTGTAACGCTATTACCTATTTACCTATTATCTATTTACCTACTATTACTATTCAAATACAATACAAATTCTTTATTTTTAAAAAATACATTTTCAAATAATAGTAAAAACTGTGTTACAGAAGAAATTGCAGATCCCGAAAAATAATCACACTTTTTATAAATAAAAGATTAGTTGTTAGATAGAAAAGGAATGACAATTAAAAATATAAGAAACATAAACAGTTGAAAAAAAGAACTTATACATTAGTCAGGTTTCCTATTTTATAGTATTACCTAATTTTAGAATTTTTTTGCTACACTTTGAAATGACTAGGTACATTTCTCATCAAGTTAATTACAATTTATGCTGACGGTTTGTCAGTTACTGTTCCCTATTCGGAACATCAATGCAAATTCATATATAACATGTATAAAATGCATAAGATGTGACATTTCCTCAAAATATTTTATAAAAGTTAATAGCATCGCCAACGTGCTACAATTTCAATTGGTACTGATTTGGATCAGTTGAACTACATATAGATCGTTTGCAACGGTCTGATAGCTCAACTGTTTCTTATGTATTTTATATGCCTATTTTTTGTAAATAATAGTCGTATGTTTGTGAATATTTCAATACAAATAAAATGTAAATAATTTATTTTGTCCAGACTTTGTGCTCATAAATCAAAATCAAAATAGATTAATACTTACCTAAAGTATTATTTCGAAGTTCAGAAAGATATGAATTAGATTCATATTAGATTAAACTTTTCAGTGAACGAGATTCGCGGCAATCAGAAAAAATAAATTGGGTCCTCAAGGACAAAGTTGAAAGAATCTGAATAAATATTAGATTCCCGGAGCTTTACAACACGATAATGTAATGATTATCTTTAATTTTTAAGTTACACTGCCGGATACTGCGCAGTGATAACTCAGTGGCAGACAACTTTGATGTAATTCCACGCAGTGTACCTAATTTAAACTGTATGTATATATGAAAAAAATAGCAAATAGCAATAAATTGTTCACAAAGCGAACACAATTTATCTTTTATCAATATGAAGTTGTAGCATTTCTTGTAACAGTGCAACAGTTTGTGAAAAGCACTTTTCTCCTCATCTTCCCGTTTCCGTGGAACGTGAACGGAATGCGAGGAGTCGCAGCATTTGAAAGGAAAACAGGCTGATTACTAGCTTTATATTTACTGTATCACGTTGGTTTCATTCATTAAGATAAGAGCCAAACATGACCCCGCTGGGGCACTACAATATTAAGTTGATACCTCTCGCTCTAGCGGGAAATTTTAGGGTTTTTTTAGGGTTTTTTATTGCGGCCTCTGGCCTATGATGCTTTAGAAGGTTAAAGCATCATAGGCCAGCAGGGCTATCCAGCAAAGGGAAACTTGCGTGACCGAATATCCTTTCAGTTTTAGTTCAGTTTTCGATGATTTTACTATAGTAACTCATCAGTATTCCGTGGCATTTCTGTGGATTGACGTGGCTGTTATATTTTTTTTTAATTTAACGTTGCAGTCACCGCGCAGTGTGTCTTCAATGTGGTAACGTTACGATACGTTTACGATAGTCACATTTATTCGTGCTCCTCTGGTTTTGGTGTAAAGGTATTCTTAGTATTACCGGCACCTGACGCGGGTAATGAACTATTGAATCCCAATCGTGGAGTGTGAACGTGACGAATGAGGTTCGAACATGGATAATCTTTGTTGCAATACTTACTTTATAAATAAATAAATAAATATTTACGGACTAGTTCCAAACTAAGCAAAGCTATGAGAACTAGGCTGCTGATATGATACTTTATATACATAAAGTAACACCCAGACATAGAACGAACATTTATGTTCTTCACACAAACATTTGCTCTGAGTGGGAATCGAACCCACGACCCACAGCATGGAAGGCTACAACCAACTTGTCTATTTTTGTCAGTCTTAGAAGAAGTAAGCTCAGTTAAAAACTATACAACTAAACTTATCAAAACGTACCTAATCAATAAAATCTGCTTAACAGATCCCCTACCACATATTAAAGAAGTTTCTGTTTCAGCTTTAATATAACTTGTATTATCTAAAAAACTAATATTATGAAGAGGAAAGATTTGATTGTTTGTTTGTTTGTTTGCATGGAATAGGCTCCGAAACTACTGGACCGATTTCAAAAATTCTTTCACTGTTGTGTAGCTACATTATCTGCGCTGAACATAGGCTATATTATAATTAAATTTTTTATATAGGCTACCCGTGCGAAGCCGGGGCGTACTACTAGTTATAATATAACTTATATGAATCGACAGGTTACCTTATAAACGTGCTCCGAATACCGAATAACCAAGGGTCTCATCGATTTGAAACTTCGCAGCACCTGCCTCTTAATGAACTTTGACATTGGCTCCTAATGGATAAACTGCTTGTCGGTATTCCAAAACTTATTTAGTACTTAGACTTAATTAAAGCCACATTTGATTACACATCATCAGCTTGAAGCCTACAAAGAGCTTTCAGTAATTCAGATCTATGGAACTGCTTAATCTTAGATTGTAATTATTCATGGATACAACCAGTTCTAGTCCCAAACAAAGCAAAATAAAAAATAAAATGGTTTTGTGGTATACAAAGTAAGTCTCAGACACTAACAGATATCTATTTCACAGCTATTTCACAAATTGTTCGTGGTGGGGGTCGAACCCACAACCCACAGCACGGAAAATGCCACCAACTGAACCCCCATTGATACGCAAGAAGGAAATCCATACTGTGTATGTCAAAATTAATCTCTTTTGGGTTTATCTATATTTTTTGTTATTTATTATTTTTATTTTATTTATTTATTTAATTATCTTAGTTATAGAATTTAACAAGAAAAAACAAAATGTGTTAAATTAATGGTTCAGTTTAGTGTAAAAATAAAACTAAACACAATTTTCAAAATGACACGAATAATTAAAATAGAAACTTTTTTTCAACTGTTTTAGTCTTCTGTTCTAAATTAGTGGAACTGGGGGGCTATCCAGCAAAGGGAAACTTGCGTGACCGAATATCCTTTCAGTTGCAGTTCAGTTTTCGATGATTTTACAATAGTAACTCATCAGTATTCTGTGGACTGCATTTTTGTGGACTGACGTGACTGAGCTTTATAAAATTATGACCGAGCTGTTAAAAATGACGTCAATGCTGCGATTTAGCACGTGGCCTACCTGATATAAGCATGACCTACCTGATTTGAGCATGGCCTACCTGATTTAAGCATGACCTACCTGATTTGAGCATGGCCTACCTGATTTTTCGTTAATTCTATCAAACGGTACGAAAATCGATCATTCAAAATATCAATAAAAGACGAAGAAGAAAACTGAACTGCAATTTGATCAAATAACAGTTCAAAATCATTTCAGTTGTCAGTATACCCCCCCTGACCCTCTTGAGAACACCGTGTAAACATTTTTAATTTAACACAAACTTGGCAAAGCTACTTTTTTCGAAAAACATCCTAATGAGTTTATTTCACAAACTTATTCAGTTTCTTTCGTTTTAAGGGAAAGCTAATCTGAGTAACTTATTTCATTTGTCAAGAAAAGAAATGAAAAATACGATGCCTTCTGTCAAGAAGGCTACATTTTCAGCAAAACTGGTTCCATTTAATATGAAAGTAGGTATTTCAGTATGTTCTTCATGTTTAATCTAAATAAGTTTAAATATAAAATCAACTAAAAAAAGTTATGTTTTATTAACTTAGATTATTGTAGGTTTTTCATTGAAAAATCATATTAAAAGTTCTTTATTTTAACTAGTATGTAATATAAGGGCCGGCCGAGAAGACGTTGGAGGGACGATCTCGACTCATACGCGACGGAGTGGTGGATGGATGCAGGAGATCGAGATGAATGGAAGAGTTTGGGGGAGACCTTTGCCCTGCTGTGGGACACAATAGGTTAAATAAAAAAAAAATTAATAGTTAAATAGTAATACATAAGTAATAGGTACATACTAACAGTAATACATAGTAAGCAAGTCTAGCTGTCATGTTTGATAAACATGATGGCAAGTCACTATGTATTGTTTATCTTTACCATAATTCTTTAAAAAAACTTATAACCTACAAAACTGCTAACTTTTTTCTTTTATCAAAGGATCTCCAAACCCAAAACGGTTAATTAGAGACGACGATGGCCCGAAAAGACCCGCACGGCACTTCAAGAAGATTTATGCTCGTTATACAAATGTAAAACCATCCCTTTCACTTTTTTGGGGTTTTATAGCTTCATTTGTTCAAAAACTCTTTTATTCACTTTATTTTTTTGTGGTACGTGAAGTTTTTCGATTAGAATGACAAATAAATGAAAAAATCGTAAATCTATACTTAATATTATAAAGTACTTAGTAAAGTTTGTGTGTCTGTTAAATTGTGGGGTAATCTCGGGATCTACTGAACCGATTTTAAAAATTCTTTCTACAATAGAATGCCACATTATTGCTGAATGTCATAGGTTATATAAAAAACCGAAAAATAAAAAAGCTTTTACGTGGTAGTCCGTTTTGCAAAGTGAATGGGAGAAAAAACGGTCGAATTATGCCCAACGAAGTGGGCACGGGTCAGCTAGTGTAAGGAGTGCATTGATGCTAGTTCTCTCAGCAAACTGGTTGAGTGAGAAGTAATAGACACATCACACTAAACCAGCAAACTAACTCATCTAGGTAGTGCATCTAGCATGATGGAAGGTCCATCAAGATGGCGTACCTAAAAAATTGCGCGTTGGCGTTGCAACATCCAAAAATCGATTTAGCATTGACGCGTAGTGTAACTCAAAATTCTAAGTATCAAATTATGTAACTAGATGTTGCGTGATATCACCATGAATATTTATATGTTTCAGGGGAGGACATCCTGACAACTGAAATGTTTTTGAACTGTTATTTGAACAAATTGCAGTTCAGTTGTCTTCTTCGTATTTTATTGATATTTTGAATGATCGATTTTCATACCGTTTGATAGAACTAACGAAAAATCAGGTAGGCCATGCTCAAATCAGGTAGGCCACGTGCTAAACCGCGGCATTGACGTCATTTTTAACAGCTCAGTCATAATTTTATAAAGCTCAGTCACGTCTTTCCACAAAAATGCCATGGAATACTGATGAGTTACTGTAGTAAAATCATCGAAAACTGAACTGCAACTGAAAGGATATTCGGTTACGCAAATTTCCCCTTGATGGATAGCCTCTCAGAAACTACAACTCCTGATTGAAAAACCACTATACAACTACCGCACTCACATTGACTCCGTATAATGCTGAGCAGAAAAAGAAATTTGAAATTCAGAATATATCCGATTTGCATACGACAAGGCAGCCAACTTTCATGAGAAGTTTCAGATGAGGTTTCATTTTGTTGTTTGAATTGCTCTGGAGAAATGAAAGGATTTGAGGGAAAAATTCTCAAAGAACTTTGAATAAGTTTTATTGGCGAGTTCAAAGATATCTTTGAAAGTAAACCGAAAGTTTTAAGATTTGTTCATAATTTATTACATTTTAATAGGTTTCTTAAGACCCTTGTTGTGCGTCTTATTTTTCTTTTTAATAACGTCGTATTTTTTTCAAATTAGGTATCAAATTCAAATACTTTTTTTGAACCTAAGCCGTGCTTAATAATAAATAAATAAATAATGCTGGACAATCAACACAACATCATCTAGCCCCAAGCTAAGCAGAGCTTGTGTTATGGGTACTAGAAGACTGACATACTTAATACAATACATTACATAGATAGATGTTTAATGAAAGAATTTTTAATCATAAGCATTTCTATGAGTCTTTTAGCGGACTATCTAAGTCTTGGTCATTTTAAGATCAATTTTGGAAACAATGAAGTAATTTTCTCCATTGCTCTAGACAATAGAAAAGCTCCTTGTAGTTGCAGAATTAAATGACTGGAACTCTTTAAAAGCGGATGCAATAACAGACGAATGTTTTATGGAGTAAAAAAAAATAAAAAAATATCAAGGTATCTGGTAGGGTCAATTATAAACTAAACACATAGTCCTAGATATATTTATTCATACTTTTTCAATGTGGGATCAAGATCTCTATGCTTTTATTATGTTTTATATTTATTGTATTTTCAATAAATGAGCATGCATCAAGATTTGTTAGTGGATTCGTCCCAATAAATCAAAACAACTGCACGCGTTTTGTAAAGGGAACTATATTCTATCCTCTTGTCTGTGTTTGAACCTAGTTAACACTAACGATGGATGAAACTTTGTACTTAACTAGATAATTTATAAGATTGTACTCTAAGTTACTTGTAAATTTTTTGTCATTAGCTGTTAAGAGAGAAATAAATAAATAAATGTAAACCCCCACTATGTTTAATTTCAGTGCAAGTTGTGTTTACCTGTTATTGGTTTCTCATGTAGCAAAATATTCAGTACTTATGTAAACTAGCATGTAAGCTTGAAGTAATTGTTGGTAGACCTAATAAATAACTAAAAATAAAAAATAAATAAAGAGTTTTAAAGGGTAATAACATTTTAATTCATAACTGGTCATTTTTTTTACTTTTTTTTTATCACGTTGCTCTTATCCTGGCGCGTCAGGCACACCGCCCGGCTGATCACACATCACACTCTACACAATTGTTCTGGGTGGGAATCGAACCCACGACCCACAGCGTGCAACGACCCAGAGCAACTACCATTTCAGCTGTGACACCTGTCAGTGTCAATAAATGATGAAAAATAAGATTTATTTATTTAATCTAGCGGCTCCATCCCATTCTTGTGCAGACTGGGTCACCTGTTCTTGTAAGCACCTTATCTCGGGAAACAGCGCTGCTTCGTCTTCATTAGGTAGCTAGACTTAATGAGACTCAATTTACATACACTTTATATAAACAAAGAGAACTTTATATTCAACAATACAGTCTTTTATAGCTCCTTGTCTAGAAAACTGTTTGATGAAGATTTACTGTTGTTTTTATTATAGCTTATTTAATTTAATGAAAAACACTACCTAAATTACATTTTTATAAAAGTTTCAAAATTATTCAATAGCTACAACGTAAAAGCGTGCTTAAAATATATATATAGGTACAACTTACATTTACAACACTATTTATTGAACAAAGTCTGATCCATAACTTTCATTATTTTTCTAATAGAAAACGGTGTGTGTACCTTTATTTTACCACCAAAATGTCTAAAACTAAAAATAAGTAACCCATGTTTTGACTTACAAAATACGTTTGTCTATTGTTTTGTTAGACGACACTTACATATCATTAGCACCACATAAAAGGTTCTTCCCTTCTAAATAAAAATTAATTGTTAGTCACCCAAAGTCAGGGTTTGAGTCAGTTAGTTCATTTCGCAATGCTTCATTGTATTGGTTACGTTTGTCGGATGCCGCGGGCTTTGCGGCTAGCCGATACATTTGCGGTGAAACATAATTAAGCGAAATGAGATACATATACAATATCTATACCTATCTATATTTATCTCTATAGTACATCTATATGATGACCGATGTAGCGCGGCGGGCGCAGGTTTTCCTGCGACGCGGAGGTTGCAGGTTCGATTCCCGCCTTGGGATAAATGTTTGTACAATCTGCATATATTTTTTCCGGGTGTTCTGGGTATTTTATATTATGTCAGTCTTCTAGTACCCATAACACAAGCCCTGCTTAGCTTGGGGCTAGATGATGTTGGTGTGAATTGTCCAGCATTATTTATAAGTATTTATCTCTACTTGAAAGGCCGGCAGCGCACCGACAACACCCCTGGTGATACAGGTGTCCATGACATCAAAGAATTCTTATGTGATAAATTGTGACTAATTTCGAATTTTTTGACTTATATTTTATTCTTATTGTTTTTTAATTTTGACATTTTTATTTTATTGTTAGTAGATAAGTGAATGTTTATAATTTTGAATTGTTGAATAATAAATATTATTTTGGGACTAGAGTGTGATGTATGAAATGTCCATGAATACTTATTTATTTATTATATTAATACATATATTTTCCTACCAGCCAATCGTGATTCATTATGGCTGGTAATTATCTGGCTCAGCATTGCTATTCAGCGCGGCAATGCAGCCAGTATCTTAAGAATCGTATCGACTGTATTTATTGAACCTAATAATAAATTGATTTGATTTGATTTGGATCAGATGAGGTATCTATAGATCGTCTGGAGATAGCTCAATTGTTTCATATGCATTTTATAAATACATTTTGTTAGTTTGTTTGTGAATAAAGATTGTCTGTTCTGTATCTAGTCAAACCCGAAACGTGATTCAATAAGGTTTCCGGTTTCAAAACCAACTTTGATTGAAAATAAAACAGCACTTTTGATTCCGATTCCAATTCCGTTTTTATTGCGATATTGAAACCGAATAGGGTTCGGATCGAGTATGGAAAATCGCAATCCGCTGTTCGATTGTTTGACACCACATTTTTATAATAATGTACGTAAATGTTTCGACTTATGTGATTTTTTTTTTTAATTTCCAGCCTGTGGTTTCCCACTGCAGGGCAAAGGCCTCCTTTTCTTTTTTATTATGATTATGAAGCATTATTTATTTTAATTGTTATTCTGGAGTTATGTCGAGTTTCTTGTTTAATTTTGAGTTTTAACCAATGATAAAAAATGTCGTAGCATAAATAAATAATTTTATTATTTATTGTAATGTTATTTCTCGCATTTAAATATAATTTGAGCAAAGGGATGTGGAAAATTACATCAGGTTTTTTCTACATAGTTTATTTTTTACTTTAAATTAAGCTAAATAATCCTTTCTTTGTGAGTAATTTTAGTTATTTAAAGTGCTCATGTTTTTGTCTGAGCAAAAACACAACTGTTTATTATTCATATGAAAATTATACAAATCTGAAAAGTCCTAGATAACTTAAACTTATGAGGGATAATAACCCTCTCATAACTCGAGAACTTACTGCTTTATTTAGTAATAAAAATCTATAGATCGGTAGCAACGGTCTGCAGATAGCTCTATTACAAGTAGGTACATAATACAAAAATCATTTATTGTCATGTTATGTTTTTATTTATTTATTTAGGACAACCAACAAAGAAATCACAATCAGAATTAAAAATTAAAGTAAGTGGGCTTATAGCTTTGTGTTTCTTCAATTATAGGGTGCCACGGCATGCGTTAAAATCGAGACCTAATTAGACAAAAAATATATACTTACAAACAAAATGGTTCAACTTTCTGAATAATAAAAATATAACTTTAAATTACACTAAGTTATTAAAATTACAAATACATAACACAAAAATCATTTATGCCATGTTGTGTTTACAAAGTTATTGATTCCATAGGCTCCCAATTGTCTTTTATGTATTTTATAGTTATGTAACCAATGAGTAGGTATAGTTCTAAGTTCTAAACTTAGAGCTACCTATATATATATCATTTATATAGGTAGCTCTAATATACATACCTGCTAATTGGTTTGAGAGGCGGGCATTGAGACTGCTGCACAGATATTAACTTTTGCGGTATCATCGACGCTAATTACAAGAAAAGTCCACTGTTCGTAAAAAAAAAATATTTAATATAGTAGGGGAGCCCACGATGCTAAGTGTGGATTTACTCGAGCGTCATGGAGACCTATTGGGTTGCAAAGCTTAGATGTTAAGAAGAAAAAAATGTTATATAACATATATCTTTCATCGGTGGGGAAAGCGGTTATAGATTTATAAATATGTAAAAAAAAACTGCCGCATGGACATTCTCGAGCGCGTCAGATATTGATACCATCAATTCCCTACGTAGTTTTAATAACGTACTATGTTAATCTGATCGTTTGCATGGTGGGTGTGGCTGTACTTAAGGGTTGAAAATGGAAAAAAAATAAAAGTTATCGAGCGCGTCAGATTTTTTAAAGGAGTGTTAAGTGCACCACAACAAAGCTCTAGTTCACTAATCTGACGATTTCGATGTGACGCAAACTCGTGGCCATTATTTTAATGTGCAAAAAAAAATCGCGGATTTGACATACTCGAGCGCGTCAGATTAAGATATATATAGTTCATCTTTATGTTCTAAGCGTACTGTCTCTTAATCTGACGATTATCTAGAGGGATTCGCCTGATCTGACAATTTTTTTTTTTTTTTAAATTTCAATATTAAATATTCACGGACATTTCACACATCACACTCTAGTCCCAAACTAAGCAAAGCTTGTACTATGGAAACTGATTGCTGATAGAATACTTACAATTTTTTTTTTTTGTAAATACATTATGTGCATAGTAACACCCATATATGAGCACTTCATATATGGGTTCACCTCACAAGACAACGTGACGCGGTAAAATCTATCATTTCAAAAGCGTGGGTCTTGTGGTCTTTATCGACGGATTTTTCTTACTTCGGCTTGCGGAAATCGTCAGATTATATATTTTTCGTTATCCTTGAATTATATCCTTCAAAATAAAAAAAAATTTAGCTACGCTCGAGAATGTCCAGATGGCGTTTTTTTTTTACAACTTTGCTGCGCTCCCCTTTCTTTTCGTCACTTCCAAATTGTCAGATTAGAGGAATATACACTTTTTAGCATGTAATTAACCTACCCTATCTTTATCTGACGCGCTCGAGAATGTCAGATGATCAATTTTTTTTTACTAATCTGATCCTTTATAATTCACGCGCGGCCATACATATGGAGCTCATATTTGGTGGAGGTACTTAACCGGGTACAAGGTACCCCCTGTATGTTAATCTGCCGCGCTCGAGTAAATCCCGAAATCCCCTCTTGGGCTCCCCTACTAATAGTGTAATAGTCTTAAATTAATTGTCTGGGCTCTCGAAAGGCGGCTAAAAGGCGGTTGAACAAAAGTTAGTAGGCAGGAGGATTATTAATCAGAACCCTAACGAATCGGTGTGGCCAACCGGAGCTTTGGGTTTTAGAGTTCCGTTGAAAAAATAGTAAAACCTTAATAGTGATCGCAGTTTTTTGGCAAAAATTAGGGCGTTGTGGCTGGCACTTATTTTTCAACTTTCGCTGTTATGTCGTTTTATGTAACTAACTCAGAAAAAAAAGGACCTGACTACCGACAACTTAATTTTTCGTAAAATTTATGTGCAAAATCCAAATAAAAAAATCTATTACATTTTATTCAGTAAAATCACTTAATTCATTTCCGGTCCATCTGCATCTCAATTCAACTTACTGTTTTTCTGCTCTTGCGGACTCTGTCTATTCCAAAAGGCATACGGTCTATCTTATAAAAAGTAAGCGCAGACTTGAAGTACTGATTACCATACGTAATGATGACTTAAAGTCAACGCTATAATATAGGGGGTTAGTATAAGAGCTTAGTATACGTTTTGGTGTATACAATCGTTACAATCGTTCTAAATGATCCTTGTGATTTTACTGAATAAAGTAATTTTTGACTTTGACTTTGACTTTGTTGTAAAGTGTCTATCGCCTAGCGCGACAACGTGTGCTGGCTATGAAGATACCTACAAAGCCCCTAGCGGTTCCAATGAGAACCTAGTATGAGGTTCTTAACAGTTTGTTTTTATAGTTAGCAGTGGACTGATATAGGTTGATGATGATGATGATGATGATGATTTTAGCTAACATGAAAAAAATAATCTACGGAACTCTTGTTAACTACCACTCACAGTTGGCAAGTCTTTAGTAATTTTCTCACCCACACCGGCAATAAAAAGGAGTTTGAAAAGTTTCCGAGCCTAAGAGAGAAATGATTCATTATGTAGTATAGGGCACTTTGTAATTAGGTCAAGGGTCATTTTAGTTTAATTTACCTGTGGGCGTTTTATAGGTCACAAGAACGTATTTTTTGACGTTGTTTGTTATCAAACAACTTTCTAAATACCGACGCTAAAATGAACAGAGTTGACATGTCTGTAAAAGAGTGTGTATGTGGAATCGTAGGTCCCGAACGGATGAACCAATTTTGATTTTGTTCTTTTGTTTTATAAGAGGTGAAGTAGTCGGAAGTGTTCTTAGTAATATTCAATGAAAATCAAAATTAATTAGGTAATAACTATAAATAACTACCTACATAATTATATTTTAACTCCAATATATAGGGTATAAATAAAATATGTTTTTATTTTCTCTCACAAAGTAATATAAGTAGTACCTAAAGTCAGTTGTATTTTATATATAATAAAAAATATCTATCTATGTATTAAGTATGTCAGTCTTCTAGTGTCCATAACACAAGCTCTGCTTAGTTTTGGGCTAGATGATGTTGTGTGGATTGTCCAGCATTATTTTTTTTATTATTCATTTATTTATTTACTATCATATTTCACTGAAAAGCTACGTAGTTAAAAGCTTAAAATCACTAAGTTATAAGACTAGAAGCTGTGTGATTTTTTATGATAGTGGTTCAACATAGGATCAATGGACCAGTTTAAGTAAGTTACCTATGGCAATAAGTTATAAGCAACCCCTTAAGTTTTATAAGTCAAAGTGACTCAACTAAAGTAGGAGAATATTTCTGCACCAGAGAATATAATCAAAATTTTCTCATTTTCGCTCCAAATCTAGTTTAACTGGAGAGTTTCATTTTCGTTTTCCGTTGCTCTGTAATGGATATTTTCTAACACTTTATTTGTATATTGCTCTACTTGAGTATTACCTAATCTAAAAAAACGGTAAGAGTAAGTTTCTTGCCCGTTCTTCTAGGCTCTGGTCGCGTAGAACTGGCACCAAGAATCACCTAGTATGTAAGACGATTGACAAATTTCATTTCATTTCAAATTTCATTTTCATATTTGCATATGTACAAAGTAGATACTATATTTTTACTAACGGAAAGAATATTTAATATTTCTTAATCTTCTCGTTTTCTTGAAATGCTATATGGGCATTGAGCTAGAGTTTGGTTTTTGATTCTCGTCGCATTCGGCATGAATGGTAAACACCCAGCAGTGTCTCCATGGGTAATTAACAAATAAAACAACACTGTATTTAATTATTTAAAACTTTATTATGTAGGTACAGTATTGATATAAAGTGGTAGGTGCAGCGGAAAACCTTATTCAAAAAATATGTAATAATAAGATAAATTATTTCTAAAGAATATGAATCAGCAGTAAGATGTCACATCATAACATGATCTACTAACTTTAAACTTTAAATCAAAGATATAAAGCTTAGTTTCTACTGCAGCCTGTCCAAGTACCGCAAGCCATTAGAAATCTGGAAAGTTCTCAAGTTGTGAATTTGTTACGTTTCCCGAATGCAGCGTTTATTACGTCAGTTGAATCCATGCGACCCCGAGGAGACATAACTCGTTAAGATATTGCACCTACTGTGAAACAAACCGCTAACTGGATTATAATGATGCGAAGTTTGGAAGTACATGGTCCAGATCTAAGATTCACTGCAAAACTGAACCACAAACTATACTACATCATCTAGCCCCAAGCTAAGCAGAGCTTGTGTTATGGGTACCTACTAGAAGACTGACATACTTAATACAATACATTACATAGATAGATATTTTTTATGATACATATAAAATACCCAGAACACTAGGAATAAATATTTGCAGATCGTACAAACATTTATCCCAAGGCGGGAATCGAACCCGCAACCTCCGCGTCATGCTTACCTTCACCCGCCACGCCACATCGGTCGTAAGTATGTATAAGCAATCTTGTACCCATACAAGATGTGATTAGTTGGACACTAGACCATGATGTGTGAAATGTCCTTGAAATCATTTATTTTGTTTGAATACAGTTATCACAATATACAAGAAAACTGACTGATATAACTAGGAAATTGGAAGACGCGTTTTACCGACCCCACATAGCATGGGACAAAGGCAGGATGATGATGATGATGATGACCAGACTAAACTCGATAAGTTATCTCGACAAAACAACTAACTCAGTTCATCCATTAGGGCATGTGGTTACAATATATCTACAAACTGACAAATCGACTCGAGATGTCTTCAAACTTTCGGGGTAGAACCACAACCATAGGTTAGGATCCCTAAGGAATGTTCATACGTGCGAGAATAACTTAAAACTTTGCTCACGGAACCATGAAAGTCGTGATTAGCATGTTCGTAATGCCATGTAGATGTATGCTGATTTATGTATGCTGAAAGTTTAGTTTGCACATGAAAGAATGCCCTTGTCGAGCTAATTGCAAAATGCTTTGCTAAATGTCATGCAAATCTCTTCGTGTGAATCGCTGTTCTTTTAGTAAAAGGTGCTTTGTGAACTTTATAATTATTTAAATTAAAATTTACGTGTTTTTGCTATACATAATGTTTAGTACATAAATTAGCGGACTCACAGTGGAGTAATTTCACCCGTTACTACATTTCACACGTCATAGTCAACTAAAGGAGAATGGGCAATTGTCTACGAAGCATGGTTCCTGGGTTTCTTTAATAGTTGCACTAAAGAAACCCAGCAACCCTGAGGGACATTTATTTTGTCGTTGCCCAAAGTGCCCATTCTCCTTTGTTTCTTGAGATTTCGAAGATTCTTATTCAAATAATAACTCATTAAAAAAAACTTTATCTAATGTGTTCATAGTCTTACGGAATAAAATAAATTTAGCTTTGACATCTATAATATACATACATATTCAACATATCCGCAATTTTTATTTGTAATAATCTGTACCGATTTGGATCAGTTGAGCTATCAATAGATCGCTTGCAACGGTCTGCAGATAACTCAAGCGTTGGTATTTCATTATATTTTCGATCTAGTTAGTATTGTAATAGTCGTAGTTTGGTTTGAATAAATGATTATTCATCGAAGAAAATCCTTCTTCGTTTATTAGTGTTTAAATAAGTAGAAATGGATTGGGGTTAAGTGGCTGGCTTATTAACAGGCTGCGTGTGTGTTTAGGAGGGAAAGGGTTGCTAGTAGCCACTTATATAGGACGTTGAGTGATTGGAGACGAACTTATTTAGTGTTCACACACGTAGTTGTATAGGATCGCTGATAGGTACAAATACTGTATGAAAGCCGTAGGTTTCTTGAGGGCCGGCGCAGACCGGGACGGCATGGCAAGGGATTTAAATTTTTACTAATGGACATTCAACCGTACTGTTACAGAAATACGAGTATTAGTAGTAGTAAATACAGAAATTCGTGGCATTGAACGTGAACGGAACGGCATCATTTTAAAGCATAGCAATTTATGTCGTATTTCTGTAACTGTAGGTACCTACGGTTGAATGTCGATTAGTAAAAATTAAAATCCCTTCCCATGCCGTCCCGGTCTGTGCAGGCTTTAATTAAGTAAGCATTTGCTGAAATTTCACATATCACACCTTAAATAGGCAAAACTTGTACTGTACAGTTACATCACAATAAAAATACTACGTTTAAATATAAATAAATATTCTTGGACATTTCACACATCACACAGTCCCAAACTAAGCAGAGCTTTTACTATGAGAACTAGATTGCTGATATAATACTTATAATTATTTTTTAAACTACTTAGACCTTTGTGAACTTTATTTTAGTTGAGGTTAGTATAAAGTAGCAAAGTTATTTTATACAAGCCTATAATCGATATTCGACTTAATTTTCATTTAAGATTTCCATCAGAGATAAAATCATTTTGCGTAGGTCGAAATCAGAACCAAGGTTTTGCATAATTCATTAGCCTTTGGAAACCAAACTTTGCTACTCGGGAGCGAAATGTACCAAATTGAATAAAACGTAAGATATTTCTAAATCTTACTTACGAAAGGTAAAAAACAAAACGTCTGCAGATTCGAATGGAACAGGATTTTTTTATATCCTTGATATGTAAGGACATAAATATCACGGACATTTCACGTATCCTACTCCAGCTCTAAGCTAAGCAAAGCTTGTACTACGAGAACTAGATTACTGATAGAATACTTATAAGCATTTTTTTCTAAATACTTACATACATAATAACGCAAAAAAATATTTATGTTCATCATACAAACATTTTCACTCAGCAAGAATCGAACGCTCATAAGAAAGCGCGAAAGAACATTCATATTTATATTATATATTGTAATTATTATGTAACATTGTCACGCATAAATATAACAATCGTAGACGTATCGAAACAATAGCTTACCCGAGTTACACTGCGCGGTGACGCTGCAACGTTGCGAATTCCATCTATTGTTGATCCGCAGTGTAAATCGAATACGTTTACTCACGCGACTGATTTATTCATGATTGCACGCTAAAGTTGGTGGATTACAATAATAAACCCTTAGTTTAGGGTATGGCAATATTTGGAGTAAAAGCGGACCGAAGTTTGGAAATAAAAGCTAGTAGTTATGTTACAAATTTTGAATTAAAATATCTTGCAAACTATTGCAAAGCATCGAATCAAATACACTGCGTATTGACAAGTATTAAGCTCTGCCTATAAGGTCGTGGGATCGAATCTCACCAAGAACAAACATTTGTGGTATAACAAATTTCAATGTTGATGTATATTTGACGACCGATGTGGCGCGGTGGGCGATGGTCCGCCTGCGGTGCGGAAGGTTGCGGGTTCGATTCCCGCCTTGGGATAAATGTTTGTACGATCTGCAAATATTTATCCCGGGTGCTCTGGGTGTTTTATTATATGTATATAATAAAAAGTATCTATCTATGTAATGTATTGTATTAAGTATGTCAGTCTTCTAGTACCCATAACACAAGCTCTGCTTAGCTTGGGGCTAGATGATGTGGTGTGGATTGTCTAGCATTATTTATTTATTTATTTATTTTATTCTGTGTTTTAAGTATTTTAAACAATCTAGTTTACAGAGTTTAGCTCTGCGTTATTTGGAACCAAAATCATTTATATTAACTTAAAATCTTTTTTCTAGTATTCTAGACTCCAAGGATATTTTTACGGAAGAATTTGACAGCGCCATCTACTCTACCCAGTTGGTAGCATCAGATTTTTTTAAGAACCTTTTTTTGCTGCAAAGCAACGCTCACTGTGTGAAATAGTACCTTATTAACTAACTAGAGGGCGCATTTTTCAATCACATTTTGTAATATATAAACTTTCAAAATACCAGAATCAAGGGCCTAAGGATAAGGGATAAAGGTAGAATAGATTCGTGAAAAACAACTTTTTATTTTTTGGTTCATCCAAAATCATTCATAAAAAAGTTCAATATAGTCTTGCGTATTACAGAACTAGGTCGGTTCGAAGGTAGCTTTATCCAAGTAAGCTGATGAGGTTCAAGTCTGATAGTAAATCGTTGGCCAGATTCTGGACTATCGGGCTCACTGTAGCCGTTAAATCATCCTGCAAAGAACCAGAAATCATATTATCTAACCTAATATATTACAGAGTATATTATACTACATATTGTAAGTATAGGTATGTTTCCTTAACACTATATCTATGTCTTCATTTTGTCCGAAAACAACTCAAAAAAATTATAATACAGAATAAAGATTTGTATTTTGTGTCTGTGTTTGTAGTAAACAAACTCATAAACTACTGCGCCGATTTCAAAAAGTCTTTTACCATTAGAAAGCTACATTCACTCTGAGTAACATAGATTATATTTATTGCTAGAAAAGATTAGGGATCCTTACTAACGGTCTATCTTATGAAAAGTTAGCGCAGACTTGAAGTATTGATTACCATACGTAATGATGACATAAAGTCAACGCTAACTTTTTATAAGATACCTACAGGGTAAAACTTTAGTATCGCAACCAAATGTCCACTAAAAGCCGGGACGGGCCGCTAGTAAATAATAGTTATTTAATACTAGCAGCCTACTTACTGAGTAGGCTTCCAAGGACTCCAACACCAGATTTCTTATAAATGCGTTGACAAATCCTTCCACAGATGGGTCGTGGAACATTCCCGTGACTGAAGACTGTAATCAAATAAGTTGAAACCCCTGTTATAGGTCAATTAAAGATTTTTTTGTATTTTGTATTTAGTTTTAAAATATGTAGTAATTACTTCATAATAATTAGGTACTTATAGTGGTAAAACGCTATTGATGTAAAAAAAACATAAATTAATAAACAAAACAATTTTTCTAAAATGTTATGCGGTTTTTTTTTCAGTATTCGGTATTAATCTTACTTTAATAGAGCTTAAAAAAAACAAACCTGAACATCAGTAAGGGAGAACTCGATGCGAGTATTCAGAATATTAAGGTAGATAGCGCCAAATCCTAGCCTGATGCCGACCAGTAAATTGACATGTATTTTTGGTTTGATAATGAGGAATCTGAAAAAATAAATAAAGAAAAACTAAATAAAATGTAAAATTGACATAGCCTGTAACTGATAAAACGCTGATTGATTAGTTCAATGTGTAAAAGTAGACTGACTAAAGAAAATGAATAGAACTTCAACATTTAGTTTTAAATTAATTGTAAAAATCATTAAAAAACCGAATTAGATAGAATCCGCAACGCAGTTATTCGTCAGAAAACCAAGGTGTTTGACATAGCTCAAAGAATTAGCAAGCTGAAGTGGCAGTGGGCCGGCCATGTTTGCCGCAGAACCGACAATCGTTGGGGCAAACGCATACTGGAGTGGAGACCGCGTTTAGGCAAGCGTAGTATAAGACGCCCTCCGGTGAGATGGAGCGACTATCTACGGTGTGTAGCTGGCAAATACTGGATGAGAAGAGCCGAAGACCGGGCTCAGTGGCGTGTCTTGGGAGAAACTTACGTCCAGCACTGGACTGATATAGATTGATGATGATGAGGATTTTTTTGGAACACTGCTTTTAGGTTGTCTGGAAGAGATAAGTTTTATGTTTGTTCAACCTAATTGAACGATTATGTGTGTGTACCGTACCTCCAATTAGGTTTTTATCTATCTACCTATAAATCAAAATACTTACCTATAGTTAACGTAAATTAATACTTACTTGGCGTCACCGGTTCCAAAAATGTTCAAGCCGTCCAAACCTACAAAGAGGTCATATTTGCCTGAAACAATAAAATATCAAGACTAGTCACTTGACTTATTAACACGGGCACTTCTGATATGGAACGATTTTTGTTGTTCGAGCACTTCATTCATGTATAAAACTAGAGTGGTGTAAATAGGTTTTATTAGTGTAAATAATAATATAAATTCCAGTCTAGATATATTATTTATTTAGTATGCAGAAGGGTGAGCACAAATAAATGTGACAATTGTACACGTAGCGTGTTTAAAATACACTGCGCGGTAACTTTGCAACGTTTGACAGTAAAGTTGATGTTGACGAGCAGTGTACATCAAAAACGTAATTGCTTACTATTGTCATATTCATTTGCTTTCGCCATCACCAAGATGGCGGAAGGACGTTGTAAATAAAATACGAAAGAAAAAAAATAACAAAAATACCGTCCAACGTTGCCCATAAACTTAAAATACGAAAAAAAAGAAAAAAAATTAACAATTTACCGTCCAACGTTGCCCACAAACATAAACAAGCCTTGCAACGTGACATTGGCGAAATTGGCTAACCCCCAGACGCCATTAAATAAAAATTGAATTGAATTGAATTGTCATATTCATTTGTTCTCACCCCCCAGTTTATTATTGCTGTATGAGCTGTTTACTTTCTACTGCTTTTTTATCATTTAATCTAAATCTTTCTCGTGATTGTAATATTGCGATAAAAAATCGGCTGATGTTGAACGTTTTTGCGCTAAAATCCACCTGATAATTTTACAGTTGTTGAGACATTTAGCCTGATACTTGAGGGTATATATATATGTATATATAATTAATATGTCTTGATTCGATGTACCTTACCTACATCTACCTCAAGGGCGGGTACTTCAGCGTCGATTATCGCTCTATACCTCTGCAGCAATATCGAAGCAGTTGAAATGCTGACTGTGTTCAACTCAAACGTGCTAAGTTTAGATGCCGTCAGGTCTACCAGCTCGAGGTGTGCCCTGAAAGGTTGCAAGGAGTCTTTATATTTTGCAGTGTTCTGGTATTGACGTATTACTTTCAGCCCAATTCTCTGACTTCAATCTGACTTCAGCCCTAATTGTTTTAAGTCAAAATCATATTCAAATGAAAATTTATTCAATAAAATCACAAGGATCACTCTTATAGCGGTTTCCTTTCCAACCTCAATCCGATTTTATCACTAGTCTAAATAAATAATAAATAAATATTCTTGGACATTTCACACATCACACTCTAATCCCAAACTAAGCAAAACTTTTATGGGAACTAGATTGCTGATAGAATACTTATATACATTTTGTAAATACATACATAGAATACATAGTAACACCCAGCCACAATAAATATTTATGTTCATCACACAAACAATTGTGTCAAGTTTCTTACCCAGGTACGGGTATAACAGAGTCGTCCAGATGCAGGTGATCCAGTTGGAAGGGGTCCAGCACTGGGATATCATCATTACCAGTTACCATTATCTCGCGCAAATCTTCCAGTACATCAATGACAATATTCTCAAGCGCGCTGTTTCTTCCGAACGCATCTGAAAGGATTCAATAAATAAATAATGCTGGACAATCCACACAACATCATCTAGCCCCAAGCTAAGCAAGCTTGTGTTGTAGGTACTAGAAGACTGAAATACTTAATACAATATTATACATAAATAGATATTTTTTATTTTTTATTATACATATAATACCCAGACAAACATTTATCCCGAGGCGGGAATCGAACCCGCAACCTCCCGCGTCGCAGGCGGACCATCGCCCACCGCGCCACATCGGTCGTCATAGAATTTAGATATTTTATTTATTTAGATAGAATTTAGATCAATATAAAAGTGACTATTTTGCAATTTTTTAAAAACAAATAGATTTTTCTATCTAAAAAAAAGACGTGTGGCACTCGGGGACTGCCGCGGTAAAGCTATTGCATAGCATTTTTGCTGGATTACGCATGCGCAGTGTTCGGTTATTTTCGTTCAGAGTTTCTGGATTCGGTCTCCACGCTCAAGGCCCGCGATAGAAGCTATGCAATAGCTTAAAACTCTATTTGAAAACTCCTACTTACTTCGTTCAGAAAACAGTTTGAGCAGGGCTTTTTCGCTTGGAGTGCTGACAGGAACTGCAGCTGTGAAAGCCAACACGGCCACGAAACATATCCAAATGGGACTCATACCTAATAATAAAAAAGAACAAAATATAGTTATCAAAAACTGAAAAGCTAACGGCCGGTTTCTGGAAACCCAAATCACGATTGATCCGAGTTTGACACATAGTAATTGTTTGATTTTTTCGTTGATCGTCGTTCGAGAAACCGGCCGTAAGTATAATACCTTTTTTTTATTTTATCTATGTTATTACTAACTTCGAATGTAAGTTATACAGGGTGTAACAAATGAGGTGGACCAAAAGCAAAAGGGCGATAGGGGAGCTCAATGGCTATCCATATAACCCCCATGTATGTTCAGCGATATTCAGTCGTTCAAAAGTTATTCCCACTTTTTTGTTTTTTTTTTTCATTAACATATTTTAGGTTAGATTTCCCAAGTATACTCAAACTATCAAGGCTACAACCGTAATTTTTTTTACACCTTGTAGCTTAATATCGATTGAACCGTCGATTTCAGCACTTTTACAACACATGAGTTCACTTTTTAACATGATCCTTCTGTACTAGCCTTATGAAATTTTCAGGGTAACTTCTCCATAAATGGAGGAAGTTTTTAAGATAGGTTGTGGAATTATTTTTTATTTGGAAATCAATCAAATAACGACTCAAACTGGTATTGCAGTACGAAAGGTCTACTATTAAGCTACAAGGTGTAAAAAAATTACGGTTGTAGCCTTGATAGTTTGGGTATACTTGGGAAATCTAACTAAAATATGTTAATGAAAAAATAAAAATAAAAGTGGGAATAACTTTTGAACGACTGAATATCGCTGAACATACATGGGGGTTATATGGATAGCCATTGAGCTCTCCTATCACCCTTTTGCTTTTGGTCCACCTCATTTGTTACACCCTGTATACTTACCTAAGTTATTTTGTATCAAAAAATCCGGTTCATTACGTTCTTTAACTTATGTAAATAAACTTAGTAATTTTGAGTCGGCGCTGTTTAGGTGATGATCACAAAGTAAATAACTTAAAATTACTCGGTTTACTTACATAAGTTTAAGAACTTAGTATTAAGGATATTTTTTTTTTGTTAAAATTTTACAAATCTAATACGTTATGAAATCTTGCACAAAGCGATAAATTAGGCACTAGCAGATGAAACATATATCTTCTGTAAATAAATATCTAATTAAAATAACAGACTCACCTTTTCAAAGACTTCAATATCACTAAAAAAGTAAAATCAATGTAAAAACATTATCCTACAGATAATATCTTACATTATTTTATTTGATTAAGATAAGCTGTTATCAATTTATAATTGTATATTTAACTTGTTTTTTTTTTTGCTACCTTTTTATCGAAAACTGATTTTTTAATTACCGATATGACAAATACGTAATACGTTTTTAGGGTTCCGTACCCAAAGGGTAAACCAGGACCCTATTATTAAGACTTCGTTGTCAGTTTATCTGTCTGTATGTCAGACTGTTTGAAGTTTTTCGAGAGTAAAGAGTTTTAAAATGCAACCTCGGACTAAGCATTCTGCCCTTATTACGTCCTCTGGCGAGATCAATCTACGGAATGTAGCTAGTAAACACTGAATGAAATTAGCAAACCATGTTAATAATTGAGCATTTTTTTAAACTTATATTTAATTTATATTAAATATAAGTTTAAACTACTTACTAACATTATAATTAATTAAGTTTGACTTACTTCTTCAAAGACTTGAATGTCACTAATGCAGTTCAAGAAATACATTGTTTTTTATTTAATTTTCAAGTATTTGATTATGATAAGATGTAATCTTTTAAACGGTTTATTTATTTGCTAATCCAAATCAGAACATTATTATCAATCCTTTGATTGAAGAAAAGGTTAAATTCTTTAGGTACATAATATTTTATATATATATAAAAAAAATAACTGTAAGACACCTTTTATAGCGAATGATTTTTTTGCTAAAATACCTACATATTTGAATTTCTTAAAACACAAAAAAATTACGAATTAATTATTGTTTAACATTATTTAATTCATTTTAACATGAGATCCTTAATAAATGTATGAAAAATCGCAATGTAAACAAATATTTTTGTTTTAGACAGATAAATAGAAAACATCTATTGCTCATTAGAAAAATATCATAAAACTCAAAGTACAATTTGGGTAGGCCTTATTGTTAAAAGCAATTTCTTACAGACAGCCTTGAACTATTTTACAATGTAAAGAAAATGCATATACGAGTTAAAACATTTGGGCCAGGATTGGGTTCGCTATTGATTTCAGTCCTACTTCTATGGCACCTTTATAGGAGTTCTGAAAGCAAAGTTTTTCTGAAATTAGTATATTTTATAAACGGGATATTTACCGTGATTTGTGAGTGATTATTTCCCAATTTTCGGCACAGTTTTTTTTTTCATATTCTTAATCATTTATTTGCATAAAATGTAAGTACAAAAGTTCTTGTTTACAAATTAATGAATCCTCGGTACATTCTGCCTCGTCAAGGCGTGCAAGATTTTATATACATCTTTGTCATTATTAATTTATTTAAAAATTTTAAATCAAAAAAGAAAAAAAAACATGTCATTAAAAAATAATGTTAAATAATTACCACGTAAGTATTGATGAGTTCCGGTAACTTTGCTTGTAGGAAGTTGTTGACTATTTCAGAATAGTCAGTTTCCATTGCGCTTAGATTTATCTTTGACTGTAACATAAGAGTTTTATTGCACACATTTATTAAGTAAGTTTCTTGCCCGTTCTTCTAGGCTCTGGTCGCGTAGAACTGGCACCTAGAATCACCTAGTATGTAAGACAATTCTAAATGATCCTTGTGATTTTATTGAATAAAGTATACTTGAATTTTGAATTTTTATTAGTAAAAAAAAGGTCAAGTAATCAACTTACAAAAATTATAAAGTTTACCATCCTTCATTATCAGCTTTATCATCACGGATCTCTGACATCTGTTCGCACGATCAATTTGACATAGAAACAGATCACACATGGCTATAGAATCTGATTTCGAATCTCAAAAGTGGTAACTGATATCAGATCACAAACTTCAAACTTCAAATCACATGATCAATTTGAGGTAGAAACCGATCACAGAAGGTCTGGTCTTATATTTCACCGAGTGGAAAGTGGTATCTGGCATTAGATCGCACGATCAGTTTATTACAGAATGTTTTGGAGTCTGATCTCGAAATCAAACCCTTTAAGTAAAAAAAAGGATCGTTCGACGAAATAGATCGTCCTGCTCCATCGTCGGCCACAACATCACTTTGCACTAGGTGAGTTTATGGTTGAAGGACGAACTATTCTTTGTAAAAAATAAAAAAAGGTAACATTGAGGTCAAAAAATTGTCTATAAAATCAACAAGAGAAGCTTGTTAGCTTTTTGTACCTGAATATCTTTAAGATGTATTTCGACTTCTATACTCGAAGCCGTCACCTTGCCTTCGTCATCGACCTCCAGCACCACTGCACCTGACACTCGGGGCTCCAGCAGTGTTACCCTGAAGTGTAAAATATTCAATAAGTATTTACACATCGCGCAATGTTAGCGTTGACTTTATGTCACCATTACGTATGGTAATCAATACTTCAAGTCTGCGCTTACATTTTATAAGAAAGACCGTAACCCTTCATGTTATAAAAAGTTAGCGCTAACTTTATGTCATCATTACGTATGGTAATTAATATTTCAAGTCTGAGCTAAGTTTTTATAAGATAGACCGTTTGACTTTGACGAAAAATTTGAGGAGGTTTTCAAGTAATAAAAAATAAATATAAATAGTAACTCACCATCCTTTGAGTTGAGTTTCAATGTTCATTCCGATAACATTGATAGTGGCGTTTACATTGGCATCACCTAAAATAAAGAAATTAATAAAATATGTATTTTTTTTTTAATTTAACTCATTGTGTCACACTGCAGGGCAAAGGTCTCCCCCAAACTCTTCCTAAACTAAAAACTAGTCTCGATCTCTTAATCTAATATAATTTATCCACCACTCCGTCGCGTATGAGTCGAGATCGTCTCTGCAACGTCTTCCCGTCCAACAAATATTATAGAAAAACTAGCTGCGCCCGCCGCGACTTCGTCCGCGTGCCGTAAAAAAAATAGGGGTTGGTGATAAAAGGGTAAAATTTAGGGTTGTATGTATTTTTTAATGCGACATAATAAAAAAAATAAAAATTAAAGAAAAATGTTAAGGGTGGACAATCACTAAAGGGTATGAAAAACTGATGTTAGCCGATTCTCAGACCTACTCAATATGCTCACAAAATTTCATGAGAATCGGTCAAGCCGTTTCGGAGGAGTACGGGAACGAACATTGTGACACGAGAATTATAAATATAAGATAATGATCAGTGCGTTTTGTGTCAAACACCAAAGATGAACAGGCGATCAACGAAATGTAGCTGTCAAACACTGGGTGAGAAGAGCCGATGACCGGGCTCAGTGGCGCGTCTTGGGAGAGAACTACGTCCAGCAGTGGACTGATACCTATAGGTTGATGATGACATAAGGCACTTACTAACGCCCAGATATAGCTTAGGGATGGATATATCGAAGATGGCCCTGGATGTTGTGACGTCATATTTCACATTGTTAGTGACAAACTTGCTTGCACCAGTGAATAGTATGTTCTTCACAGTGATACTACAGCGGCAAAGTCTGAAAAACATGATGAAATGTATGTATTTTTACTCCTTGTTTCTACTTACTAAATTTTTATTTTTGATTTATTTTTATTTTTGAAAATACTGTATAAGTCGTAAGTTTGTTTGTGAATAAAAAACCTATTATTATTGATTCGAAAACCCGAACCGTTTGAAAGTTTACTATTTTGAATATTTAATAAAATTAAATACTAACTCGGGCAGAGTAAACTCCTTTTGGTACACGTCAAAAGTCCAATGCTCGTATCCTTGAGTGATAATTTTCTGACGAACTTGTTCTAACATGGTCTCAATGAACTTGGTGGCAAGGCGTCCGACCATATGCTCCATAGTTCTTTGTGGGGCTTCAACATGTAAAAAAAAACAAAAATATCAAAACTAAAATCAGCTCTGTCCACCGTGATCTCTACTAAGAAAAACCCATTATTTTGCTATTAAACTAAACTAAAATGCAGTTTGGTTTATGTTGCGAAATATGGTTCGAAGGTCGACTTATCTTGTTTTAAACCGAACACATTCAGGATGCAGTGAATCATACATGTGATTAGTTTTTTGTTACGAACTTTTGAGATAAAATTCTCGAGATCATCCTACTTTGAATCCTAAATAAATCCCTATGGTGTAAAATATTGTGGATCTACTGTTTATATTACAAAAAAACTCACCTTTTTTCCAAAATATTAAAACGTATGTCATTAATATTAGCACAATACTAATATAAGGATTAATATT
Source organism: Ecliptopera silaceata (assembly GCA_932527185.1). Taxonomy (NCBI): domain Eukaryota; kingdom Metazoa; phylum Arthropoda; class Insecta; order Lepidoptera; family Geometridae; genus Ecliptopera; species Ecliptopera silaceata. Next base: position 2,561,909 of record OW052193.1, on the reverse strand, counting down.
AATGTAATCGTACATCGGCTAATTACATTAGATATCACTTTTACTTCACAGTTTTCGAAAGTTTATTGTAATTAAACTCAACTTTATCAATAAAATTAAATATTGTTGTTAAACTTTGTATACACTAATACAAAATATAAGATGGTGCTTATTGGATAAACGATGTTGTAGTGAACGAAGAACGAACCTACAAACCAAAAAAACTGCTTTATTATCAGACAAAGAATTATGTGAATACCCGATACGAAGGTTGTAGAATGTTGCCAGTAAATTTGACACCCCACATTTTTGTAACAATTTTTTATATTCCTGATGTTCGGGATCAAGTTCAGTCAACACAATAACTTGAGTTATAAGAATTATGTTTTACAATTATTTTGCCAAAATTATATAAAAAAACTTAAAAGAAAAAATGAAGTAATTACACAATTTTGCAGAATATTTTAAAGCTTGATCAAAAATATGCAACTTTGAAATTTCGACAGAGTAATATGCACACGTACCACGTCTTTTTCAATCTAAATAATTGGATCAATCGTTCATTTCAATTGTTAATTTAAATTTTCTTCGATAATAGTTAGTTTTTATATAATGATGTTAATAATCGCTTCAGATGTATATTCTTGTAACCCCAATCTATGTTTTCATTTTCGGGGAAGTACCACGTATAGAGTATTTTTGAAATAATATTTTTAATAGCAACACTGACTCAGTTATTTCCTTACCAGGGAATTTCTGCGTGCAATCAATTTACTACGCTATTAATCAGTAAGTAGGTACCTCTAATAGTCTTACGGCCGGTTTCTGGAAACCCAAATCTCGATTGATCCTAGTTTGACACATAGTATTTGATTTTTTCGTTGATCATCGTTCGAGAAACCGGCCGTTAGTTTTATTCCATTCGATTCGGCATACAAAAATGATTTACACGTTTGTATGTTCTAAGAAATATACCTACAATTTATAAAGTATTCAAATAGAAAACTATTTTTGTAAAAAGTGAACAAGAATGGAAGTGTGTCAGAATGAAATGTTCACAATGAGCGCCTTTTTATTTCACAACAGCAATCTTGCGATAAACGCGTAAGGAAACATTTATTTAAAAGTCTAAAGAGCCGTAACTGTTATAAACTATAAACAGGAAAGAAATAACATTAATTAATAACAATAAGCTAAACTACATTCATAACACTGCGAGCGATCTCTGCAACCGAAGCCATTTTTAGACGACCGATGCGATGTGGCGCGGCGGGTGAAGGTCCGCCTGCAACCCAGGTTCGATTCCCGCCTTGGGATAAATGTTTGTACGATGCAAATATTTTTTCCGGGTGTTCTGGGTATTTTATATGTGTAATAAAAAATATATATGTAATGTATTAAGTATGTCAGTCTTCTAGTAGGTACCTACCCTTAACTCAAGCTCTGCTTAGCTTGGAGCTAGATGACGTTGAGTGGATTGTCCAGCATTATTTATTATAATATACCTACATTATTATTTGCTTATCAAAATCAAATATTATATTTTAATTAGTTTTTAAATAAAACTAAGGTTATAACAATATTAAGTTTTATTTAAAACAGACAAAAGTCAAACATAAGGGTACATAAATGTACACTTAAAAATTAACATTAAAAAATATTTACATTTCTTAAATGCAAGATTACATTTTATCAATACTAAGTTATTTCTTTGTTCAAAACAGATTGTTGTTCAAATATTCAAGGCCGATGATCTCGAAAAGTTCATTTACTTCGTTCTGAAAAAATAAACGGATATTACTATCACTTATATTCAATTTATGTTCAATTTAATGCTATAATATATTTTTTGCCAGTACCTACTTTTAGTTCATCATCATCATTCCCCTGCCCTTATCCCACGTTACGTGGGGTCGGCACAACATGTTTTTTTCTTCCACTCACTCATATCATTCGTCAACTCCTCTTACATTCATGTTCTCTTTCACACAATCCAGTACTTTAAGTTATTTTTCAAAATGTGCACTTAGGGATTACATGTTGATGCTAATTTGAATTAAAGCCTGTACCTAGTCTGTTTTAGGTACTTCTACGAGTATCGAAAATTAAAACTCCAATTCGCTATAGAGAAAAACTAAAAATTTTCGTTTTAGTTTTCGTGAGTCGTTTCAGTAAAACTCAGACTACGGGCTCTGTTTCGTTTATTTTTAAATAATTATATTGTATACAATAATTTAATTGTAATCTTACTGAGAATTCGTGCAACTTGTTTGGGATGGTTGTTCCGATGAAAGTGTTGATGCTGTCCGATAGGTTGTGTCCAGCAACGGTGACAAACAGTCTTGACTGAAATAACCAAAAAATAAATTTAAAAAACTCTATTCCTCAACACTTATGTGAACTAACGTATTTAAAACATACAGAGGGCTTAGTCCGAGGTTGCATTCTAAAACTCCCTACTCTCGAGCCGAGAGTCGTCTCTCGGATATCCAATATCCATACAAAAATATAAGGACATCCGAGAGACGACCGTCGGCTCGAGAGTAGGGAGTTTTAAAATGCAACCTCGGACTAAGCCCACTGCGCGCTACCGCTGCAACTTTCGACTATACAGATGATGTTTACGCGCAGTGTACATCTCTGTTTCGATACCTTTCGATACCTTTCGATACCTTTACGTTTGTCACATTTATTCGTGTCCACTCTTCTGTATTAAATGCACTTACGGTAATAGTGCCGATATCGATGTCAAGGTCTAAGCTGCTGATGGAGATGCCGGAGATGATGCCGATGTTTATGTTGACGTCAGCTTTGGCGTTGAGGTTCCTTATTGATAACCTGAGGAAACCAAAAACAATATAAGTTTATTCAGTAAAATTACAAGGATGATTTAGAATCGTCTTATATACCTACTAGGTGTAGATACAAAAATATTGACTGATTATTTAGCATTTAAAGGACAGACAGATTAACCTACATAATAAAAGTATGTGTAATATAACGGATGGAAAAACAAAATAATAGTATATCATAAAAATATTTTGAGATCGGAATTTCTTTGATAGAATCAATTGAGTTATCCGACAGAAAACCATAGTGATTGATAACGATGATGATGAACCTTCTAAGGACTCTCCCAAAAGCGGAAGTATTTACATAAATCGTCAAAATTGTGTCCTTATTTTACATTACGTAGGTAAATATAATTGCAAAAGATACAAAAAAATCAAGGTTGATAAAATAATACATTGTAAATACCTAGTAGCTGAATAATGATAAAATGGATTAAAATTATCATCCATCATGCAAACTCAGATTATCGGTTAAGTTTCAATTGTAATAAAATAATGTAGGTATCACATATTATTTGGAACTTGAAATGGCCCGTTATACATAGATGCAATAGATTTGCAATCATATAAAAATAAAAACCAAATGTAAAGGCCTCTTAGACAAAACCTATGGATTACAAATGGCAAATTGTGTAGCATTCATATAATATCCGAAAAGATTCGAAAATAACACATTAGTACCAAGCGTGGGGATAAGGTCTAACGGTCTATTTTAAAAAGTTAACGCAGATTTGATGTATTGACTACCATACGTAATAATGACATAAAGAAAACGCTTACTTTTTATAAGATAGGGATTATTAATTTTTACAATTTCAGTAATTGTTTGAAAATAACTAACAGTCAAATAAACCTTTGGTAATACTACTTCATGATACTGACCTGCCAGCAGTTTGTGCGGTGTATTTCTCTCCAAAAAGAACGATGGAGCCGTCAGCTTTTCCTGTAACAGACATTGATACGTCAAAATGTGAAAAAATAGGTGCACGTTGCACATAAATTGCAGAGCAGCTATTCACAAACGACTATACAGTATTTACAAAATGTACATTGGCATATAAAATCCATAAGAAACAGTTGAGATATCTACACACCGTTGCAACCGCTCTACAGATAGTTCAACTGATAAAATCAGTACCATTTGGAAGCGTAGGCCTTCCCAAGATACTGGCTGCATTGCCGCGCTGAATAGCAATGCTGATATGCTGGGCCAGATATTCACCAGCCCTCGGGTCACGCGTCGCTACTCTTTCTTATGTATTTTATATGCCTATGTACATTTTGTAAATACTGTTTACTACTTAGTTGTATCATGCTTGATTAGTTAGTAGTCATTTCGAAAGAAATTAAGATGTCAAAGAATGATAGGCACCTTGAAAGATCAATAAATATTCACGGATATGCTGACACATCACGTTCTAGTCCCAAACTAAGCAACACTTGCACTGTGAGAACTAGAGTGCAGTGCTGATAGAATACATAATAAACATGTTTTTTTATGTATTTATTTAGAGATATATTGAAATCGTTTACGCTGGTCAACTAAGAGCTAAATGAATTGTGAAAGAACTTACTGAAATTAACTTCAACAAAAGGAAGGGAGATGTCCAATCGCAGACGATTAGAAATGATTCCGAAGCTCATGCTGTTGATGACGATCTCGCTGAGACCGCGGAAGAGGAGCTCTTCAATCAAACCCTCGGCGTTGAAGAGGCTGAAACACAACAGTAGGTATTGATAACCACATCAATCTCGTCTGATCACTATATAAATTTCACGTTAGGATTAATTAAGCATAAAATATGTAAGTAATTTTGTGTGTTGTTTTAAAAGATAAAGATACAAAGTTTTTATTCAAAACATATATATACAGTGCATCAATTACAAATCAAAACGATGAGACTACAAAAAGTTAAAAACTGTGTAGTAGTCTCAATACTCTCAATGCCCACCTCTTTAACCTAAGAGCTCTTAACTCTTTTTTATTAGCACTACTAGTATAAAAAATAAATAAATAAAATAAAATAAATAAAAAACAGCACACAAAGTAGTATCTATACTACTTGCAAGAAGATTATGTTTCACTAATGGCGATCGAGTAAATAAATAAATATACTTATGTACATTTGACTTATCGCCATCAAGTCCATAAATCCCGTCCAGTCCAGTAAGCTAAGCATGTACCTACTAAGGTGTATACATATAATGTAACATATATAATAAGTATACCAAAATTGCAGATACTTTTGTAGGTACGATTAAATACATACATAGAATGAATAGACCCAGACACGACAAACACTGTTCACCACCAAGTTTCTCAGAGCGAACCTACGACCCACAGCATAGAAGGCAGAGCTACTAAGCTGTAAAGTTAGTCGGTATGTACTTACACAGGCACTGGAAGAGCAATATTGTCTTCACTATGTTGAATGTAAAAGGGATCGAGACCAGCATCTCGAATGCCTTGGCAGAGGTCTTCGATGGCGCTGGCGACAGCGTCTGTCACGAAACGCTGGTCCTGAAGGGTTATTTCTGTGGAAATAGGAAAACTTTATTAATGAAAATGCAGTGTCGGTACGAGTTTGTGCACATACGGATCGTAGAGACGCAATCGCCGAGCGCTTACGAGCCGTGTGTGCACAAACTCGTACTTGGGGTACTGGTCTAAGAAAAAAATAATTTAAAATTGACATATAGCTTTTTTTTAATTTTCTTAAACTTTCGCAAATCAGTAGTCTCAACCTAAGCAAAGCAACAGTAAAAACCAGACTGCTGATAGAATAAATCGTATATTTTTTTGTAAAAACCACAATAACTAAAAATATATAATAACACCTAGACACGGAACAGACATTAATGTTTTGTCATCACTCAAATATTTGTTCTAGGTGGGGATCGAACTCCAACCTTGGAAGGCCGAAGCTTTAGCAGTATCCATCCAGCCAAAGACTGTGGTAAATGGAAAATAATCATGAAAAGTAACTTAACATCTCGATTAATCATCAAAAGTAACTTAACATGGAGTCACGCTCCTAATAATGGGGGAACGGCAAAGGAAGAAAAAAGATAGCAAATACGCCTAGCTCCTTAGTTAGAAGAAGACATAAAATCAGTAACGATAAAATTAGTACTAAAGTGGAAGTATTACTTACCTTCACTTTTTTGGGGAATTGCACTTATTCCCGCTATGAGTAACGCGAAAACGATAAAGCTTTTCATATTGGTTTTGTTTAATTCTGAAATAAACTTAAAATAAATTCAAATAAAATCAAAACATTTAAACACAATAAAATCTTCATAATTTTTTTTTTCCACAGTACATAGTGATCGTAAGTTATTTTGTAAAAAAATCGAGATTTTACACTATATTTTCTTACCTAATGGCACAAATCACGCGTAAACGTGTTATGTGAAAAAAACACAGATATAACTTTTATATTCGTCGCCAAAACGAATTACTTGGTTATCGTTTGCTCTGATAATCTTCACAGATATTGTTATATCAACGAATTCATTAAAATTATCTATAAAACTATCAATCAGTATAATCATGTTAACTAACATTATTTTTTAAAGTTTTGTTGACAATTTTATCATACAGATAATAATATATGAATAAGCAATAGTTGATATAAGTGAATATTTCCATCATAAATTGCTCAAAATGCACTGAAAACCCCAAATTATACAGGGTGTAACAAATGAGGTGGACCAAAAGCAAAAGGGCGATAGGGGAGCTCAATGGCTATCCATATAACCCCCATGTATGTTCAGCGATATTCAGTCGTTCAAAAGTTATTCCCACTTTTATGATATTTTTTTTCATTAACAAATTTTAGGTTAGATTTCCCAAGTACACCCAAACTATTAAGGCTACAAGCGTATTTTTTTTACACCTTGTAGCTTAATAGTAGACCTTTCGTATTACAATACCAGTTTGAGTCGTTATTTGATTGATTTCCAAATAAAAAAAAAATCTTTACAGAAAAATCCGAAATCTGAACTTCCGCGAGAAACTTTAGGAGCGATTTAAAAAAAAAGCTTGCTGAATATTTTTTTCTACAACCTATCTTAAAAACTTCCTCCATTTATGGAGCAGTTACCCTGAAAATTTCATAATGCTAGTACAGAAGCATCATGTTAAAAGGTGAACTCAAGTGTTGTAAAAGTGCTGAAATCAACGGTTCAATCGACCAACACGATAGTCCGGGCAAGTCTCAGATTGTATGCCACTCCTTCTAATCAATTGCTCTTGGTATATTCTAGCAGCCTCTCGAGCGTTTCTTTGAGCTACACCATGACAATAACACATTTCTGCATATCTACGAGGAGAATATGGCATGATACACTAATCGCAAAGTTTGTATAGTCCGTAAGCGCGCCGTTTTCGTTACTACTTACGTCTACTATTAAGCTACAAGGTGTAAAAAAATTACGCTTGTAGCCCTAATAGTTTGGGTGTACTTGGGAAATCTAACCTAAAATTTGTTAATGAAAAAAAAAATCATAAAAGTGGGAATAACTTTTGAACGACTGAATATCGCTGAACATACATGGGGGTTATATGGATAGCCATTGAGCTCCCCTATCGCCCTTTTGCTTTTGGTCCACCTCATTTGTTACACCCTGTATATAGGTAACTAACACTAACAAAGGATGTCCCGTAAATCAGCGACAAACCGAAAACGCGAGTTGAAAACGCGATCTAGACGAGACAGTTAAGAGAGAATAAAAAAAAAATTGATCAATGTCGATGTGTTTGTTTTATATTTTTAAGTATTTTGGAAACACCCTGTAAATCTTGCGAATTTCAGATATTTTTTTTTAATCATCATCATATTCAGCTAGAACTAGCCCACTGCTGGATATAAGCATCCTCCCACAAACGCCACTCTTTCCTTAATAGCCTTTTGCATCCAGGTCTTACACTGTACGGCAACGATATCGTCCATCCATCTGGCTGTTGGTCTGCCAAGGCCTCTAGGCCACCATTCTGTCAAGGCCTTACTCCACCTGCCATCACCAAATCTTGCCAAGTGTCCTGCCCAGCTCCATTTGAGTTTCTCTATTTTTTTTATATAATAGGGTAAAATAAACTATCGAATTTATATACAAGCGTTTATTTTCATAATGAAACACAAACTTTGCAAACATTCAATAATGCAATTATAGCACTAATTACGAATAACTTACTTGAAACATCCTTCGCTATTAGAATTTAAAAGAGATATGGTCCGTTCTACCAGATTATAATAAAAACTCATATTTTTTTTTAAATAAACAACTCGCAATTCTCATTGCGTCACAGTAAGAACAAAGTGTTTGATTGTCCATTAAAACTTTAAAGGATAAAAAACTATCAATTTCATTCTTGTGTTAAATATACAATAGGTATTTGTAATATACTCCAACGAACAAACAGATACAAACTTTGACAGTTCACACTCAGTTAAAATCATAATACAAAAAATTCTTAGTAAATTGTTGATTTATCTTTAAACTTCGGTCATTCGATCTGATATATGAACCATTGATACATTTGATAAACTAGGGATGTGTGAGTGTGATCATCTCAATGATAGAACAGACCAATAAAAAAACAACATGCCGTGTTTGCGTAGGCCTTTGAAGTCGTGTTCCCCAATGCTCAGTATTAGGCCATTCCTTAAATCGATTTATAGAACTTTATAGCCAAGCAGATTTTGAAGCTAATTTTACAAGTTGAATTACAAACAACGCTTGACAAACGTCTTTCCTCAAAATAACAAGAAATTATATTATAGAATTTGATAATATCAACAAAATTAAGAATATCTATAAAGATTTGAATCCGCTGATATAACAGTAACAGCAAAGTCGCAAATAACTAAAAACATAACATAGAATCTTATTGATCAGATAATGTCTTAAACGGACAAGATAAAACTAGATAAACATTAATCATCAAATCAATAAAATTTTAACAAAAGATTTACCCTCTATTTTATAAAAAGATAGCGCAGACTTGAAGCATTGATTATACCATACGTAATGATGACATAAAGTCAACGCTAACTTTTTATAAGATATAGGGTTAATATACATGATGACACAATCGACAGCTAGACTATTACATCGAAAAAAGCTACTCGAACTTAAACTGCAAAAACCTAACTTGGTAATAATTTATACAATATTTTTCAACAAACTTATAACCATCCCTTCATACTTTGCTTCTTTTTGGCACTACGCGACTATCGTTGGCCATTTTCTAAAAGAAATCAGTGCATCGGAAATAATGCTTCACTACATCTACATTATCCTATAGTGTATCAATATATATAAAAGTGAACAAGAGGCACTATATAGGTTTATACGCAGATTAAAATAAGCGTAGTTCCTGAAAACATCGAATTTTGAACAAGACATCGTGATCTACTATACACAAAACTTATTTCACAGTTTCTCTTGTACCATTGTATTTGTTGATTATAATTTTATGGTCACACTTATCAATAAGAGTACCGAATACCTTAAGTATTTAATTGTTTCAAAAGTTTTTTTTATGGTAAAACCGATACCAATTGTATCTTAGTCGATTAATAGAATACATTTACAATAAAACTGTGAAACAAGTCTCCTAACATCAGCAAGCTGACGGTACAGACTAACGTCTGCCAGAAATACTTCTAAATAGTAAAAAAACGAAAGCAATATAATCTAATTACAATTAGCATTTACTATTATCTCATAAGGTATCGTCTTCCACAACAGGTTATATTTTTCATATATTAATTACCATTATAGGCACCCGTACGAACCACCCACAAAATAACGGGCTCCTACTTACACTAACACTCAATAAACTATATACATGATTCAGCTGTCGTTACATGATACAAAATACCCCATAATGCGTACAGCTTACCCCTAAAAAGGGGTAATTCTATCTATACACCAATGAGACTTATAAGACTAACATACAAGTCTCAAATAATCTTTGTGTATAGCGCAACCTCTTTTCATCTTGAAAAATGGGATATCTCATATTTATTGTAAATCTTGAAGGAGTTGTAAAAGATCTATTAACACCAATATTCGAAAGCTGACCGCTGGCACTACGTTCTTTAATCTAGATGTAAGTCGACCCTATATGCTAATTTAATTTGTATGCTCTAACCCATTTAGTATTTCTACATTCTTATCTCAATTCACTAATTGATAGCATACTTATCGTTATTTTGTTATTATTATCAACTCGAATGTTTTGTCCCCTACCGTTTTGTATATTCTTTTCATTTGCCTGTTTATGTTGTGGTTTAAAATCGCTTTTTCAAAAATCGATTTATATATTCCATCTTAATGAGCATAGCTGAAACATCGAACCATATACCCGTACAACTTTCTAATATTGGTCCGCTACAGAGTTGTGAAATGATCTAGCTTACATAACTTACTTGCTAGAATGAACTTAAACATCTCTATCAGCTTTGCGTGATATGTATTGCATTAGAGGCGCGTTAAAGCTAACATTTTATCATTATTTGTTATCGTACGTCTCTCTAACCATCGTAATTATGACTTATTAAAAGCTTATTTATGCATGTTTAAGTAGATTCTTAATTATTATCGAAGACAAAGTACAATTTTTCATTTGAATTGTTACTTTTTTTCTGGCAGAAGTACCTACTCACGAAAGATATGTTGTGACTTAAACTTATGACGAAATTACGTCTACTATACTATAATTTGTTAATATCAAGTGATATGTTGGTGGAGGCATCACTCCTTGTAATATAACGTTAGTTTAAATAGATTATAGAAGTCTTACATTTTAATGAACTTAGTAATTCATAAGAATCTATAATGGACTTAGCACAATATAACTTGAGTTTACTTAAAACTTAATATACAGTTATATAATATAAAAATAAAATCCATAGATTTGACGGCAACAGATAGACTTATGAAACTAATCTCGAACTCATTACATGAAAGTAAACATGTAAATAATTTGAAAGACTGACTGATTTGATATAACAATGAGAAGAAGTACATAATGCTCATGTTATATACTTGAATAATGAAGAGTGGACGAAACCTGTGATCACAAGAACTGTTAGGTTGATGAAGTCGTTTATGGACCAGAAAGAGCTCGCTGAGTTGGTGCAGTTTCTTGGCGGTTCCGGCTTGCCTGAAAATATTAAAATCATCATTATCGTTAGTGCTTATCATTGCACAAAATCTAGCATAAACTTAAAGAACTTAGCCTTAACCTTACATTGTAAAAGTGGTATAGGTACTGTCTACAAGAAACTTTCTTAATATAAAAAAACGGCAATAATAATGCAGAGGTAACGTACTTGTTGCTGCCATAAGTTGTGGCAAATATTTCTGCCAGAAGGCGCACTCCTTGACCCTGGCTCCATAGCCAACTGAACTGGAGTTCACGTCGAGGGACAAATACTCTCTATGCATTGCCGTGTGCGCAGGCCAGTGTACGTCTGGTGGCTCACCTCCAGGATTTTGTGATGGATTTCTGAAATACAGAAGTTTTACTGTAAGCAATCAGTTCAAAACCAAAAGTGACATATGAAATATTATTATAGATTTATATTTCAATAATTTCGTATACTAACCCACTTCTAGCAAAGTTTGACCAATATCTCATCAGGCGTTTGCTGAACTCAACTTCTTCCGGAGAATAATTCTTTCCGGGATTCAATGGCTCTCCGAAGACATAGTTTATCTCGTCAGCATGCATCACGCCTGTCCACGATGGCCATGGATGGTTCTTACTTCGGTGCTTGTAGTAATAAGTATAGACTTTATTGCCAGTCTCAGCGTAGCGTAGCGCAAACTCATTTACGCCGCAAGTGAAATGGTAATCTCCAACCATTTTATCCAGTGCATTTCTGTTTTTTACAGGATCATCAGGGTTTAACCAGTCTGTGTATTCAAAAACAATTGCTTGTTTTCCTACGTCATTCACATATGGGTTTAGCTCCCTAACTGCTTGGTGATACTGCTCCCTAGTTATCCCTACATTTTCTTCTTTGGGAAACAGTTCTGTGAGATAATAAAGAATAAAATAATACCCTTCTTCAGTATTTGACCCCATAAGAATATTTGTCTTTTTAAAGTTTTGATGCACAAGAGCTCGAGACGGCATTTCATCTAAAAATGCACCGTCAATGATAGGTACAAAAGGAAATTCGCATATTCCTAGAGTCCCCCACTCGTTATTTACCAGTTCATCTGCACTCTTTTGGCGCAAGCATTCGATCATAGGACCCATGTCTGTTCGAGAATGCGGACAGTGAACCGCTTCCGCTAAACGAATACCTCGGAGAACACTTTCCTCTCTAGAAATGATAGCCCAAGGCACCGTGGCAGATCCTGACTGCATAATTGCTTGTGAGAATAAATTCCTCGATAAAGGAGAGAGTAAATGCAGAGAAACAGATGCAGCTCCAGCTGACTCTCCAAACAAAGTAACATTATGTGGATTACCACCAAAGTATCCAATATTGTCTTTTACCCATTGCAATGCCATAAGCTGATCAAACATGCCTGCGTTTCCAGGTACGTCAGGAGTATCAAAGTAAAGGAAACCTAGTGAAGCTACTCTGTACTGCATAGATACGTAAACTATCTTCTCTTCAGATACAAGAATTTTGGGGTCGTAGACGTCTAAAGTTGCAGTTCCCGAGTAGAATCCGCCTCCAAACACCCACAGCATGACAGCAGCGTTTTTCGGACGGGGTCGAGGCGTGACTATGTTTATGTAAAGGCAGTCTTCCTGCATGTCTGTGTTAGGGTTCCACATCATGGCCCCAGGGAAGTCTCCGAACACTGTATCTATAATCTGGACGCATGAATGTGGCAGCGTCGTCGTGTTAAGTATCTCATCACCCCAATTTTCAACCGGTCTCGGGTGTCTGAACCTAAGATCTCCTAGCGGTTTCTGTGCGTAAGGAATACCAAACCACGCGTCCACTTTCTTTCCTGTTGCAGCGGTAAGAGTTATTCCTCTGACTCGTCCTTTTCTCGTTCGGACTATAAGTGGGTCATCTTCATCGGGACCGTAATGCTGCTTCGGTGTCTGAGTGTGTGGTTGAGGCTCATCAGCCATGAGCTGCTCATACAGTCGCTCGTCAAACTTGGATCGTTTGGATGAGGTTTCTGCGTCGTTGGCGCGGTTAGAGGAAGTTTCGTGGTCTTCGAGCCGGGGAAGGATTGTGTCGAGTTCTGGGTTGTACCGGACGGCCTCTCCATGGCCGCGGTAAGGTTGCGCGGGAGGGTGGTCGGGCGCTCGATGCCGCGCGCGGTGCTCGTGTGGGCCGGCCAGCGCTCGCGCCGCCAGCGCCGTCAGCGCCACCAAGACCACGCGCATGCCGCAGCCGCTCAACCCACAGTTACTACCTGAAATTTAGAAATACTACTGTGAGATGAATATTGAACTAATTTTAAACTTTTGAAAATATAATTGTGAGGTTAACTAATGCTTTATTTAGAGATGTCATTATAACTAACCGAGATAAAATGTACCCTACACATACGAACCCAAAGTAACATACAGAGTTTTTAAATAATCTTCATACAACTACCAAATTGCACTTTACTAGACTCACGTTTACAGATGTCAATCGTTTGAAAATATAGAAAAAAATATACTGTATTTTAGAATCTGCTGACGGTATTCTATCCACCGATACTTTGTCTTCAAGTACCCACAAAGCTTTGACACGCCTGTCTCCGTGATAAATTACCTTCCCTACAGTGATACTTTCCGACGCTCCTACCTAATAAGTAATTCTACAAAGTAATTCATCAAACAGACTTTTGAAAGAGCTTTCTTGTTCTCTTCAATAGATGTTTTAGAACGATTTTTGAATTGTCTCTTTCTTGAATTACATGTAAAATTGAATAAAATAAATGAATATTTTTTTCGATGCAAAAGCTGATGGTCAGATTTTAGTGCAAAACAAAGATATTTTTATATCTATAAAAAATATTTATTTAGCACCTTTTTGATACATTGAAAATACCGATTAATTAGAGTATTGAATAATTAGATTACTCAATAAAAATAGAAAATATTTACATCAAAACAAATAACAAAACAATATAACATAGTTTTTATTACATTTCTCTTCTTTTTAATTAGATTATTTTTGTACAAAACTTTTCAACTTTTGTCAAAAAAAACATTATAATACCTTAAAATAAATGTGCAAAATTCTCATAACAAGCTATTGGTTATTACATATCTAGTTTTTAGTGTATCTGCCACACGCTTTCATTTTTACAAATAGTATTTTCTCTGTTGGTCGTACGAAGCTCAGAAATAAATATGGGTCTCTCTATATCCGGAGTTTCCTGAATATATATCCAGACTCTAAATAAACTCGTCCAAATAGACCATGGTTATTCCTATCCGTTTCAGTCTGTTGAAATCTATCTATATCTATACTTATAATAAAACTGTAGAGAGGTCAATTCTGTACATTAAATATATTAAAAAAAAAACTATCAGGGGGTGATTAGTGATCGATACTGATGCCAAAAATGCAATCAGTAAAATTTTTGTCTGTCTGTCTGTCTGTATGTATGTTCCTTATAGAAACAAAAACTACTCGACGGATTTTAACGAAACTTGGTACAATTATTCTTCATACTTCTGAGCAACATATAGGATACTTTTCATCACGCTACAGTCAATAGGAGCAGAGTAGTGAAGGGAAATGTTGGGAAAACGGGAGAAGTTACTGTTAGGAATAGATACTCCTTTAATATCTATCACCAACCTTAGATGTTACCATAGCAACCAAACGTTGTTGATTGTCATCAATGTCACTATCTTCACTCTTGACTAAAAAATATTCTTTACAGTATACGTTAATAATATTCGTATAATTATTGTAACTGGTTTTATTCGATCCTGCAGTACTTATATCTACTTTAACATGGTAGCAGAGCGTGGTTAAGGTACCCTGATGGTTCTATTTTACTGCATCCATTGTTCGCATATTGCAAAGGTTTGGCATGGAGAAATTGTAAGCCAGTGCCAACACCAATTTTAAAAGCAAATAATGCTCAAGATGTTAATGAAGTTTCAATGAACTTCCCGTACCGTGAAGCTGTTGGATCACTAGCTTATTTGATGACAAGCACGAGGCCTGACATAGCCTTTGCTGTCAGTGTTGTATCTCGAAATTAAGATAAACCTACAAGGGAGAACATCATCAATATCAAGAGGACAATGCGTTACTTGAAAGGGACTATAGAAGAAGGCATAAAATAGGTTACAAGCCAGGAAATAGTCATAATTTAGAATGTTACAGTGACGCTGACCACGGAGGAGATCATGAAACTGGAAGGTCTACCTCAGGCATTCTTTGCATGTATGCTGGAGGTCTAATATCCTGGAAAAGTAAACGCCAGAGCACAGTAGCGATTTTATCCACCGAGGCAGAAATAGTGGCAGCAAGTGAAACTGCTAGAGAAATTATTTGGCTTCGAAAGATCATGAAAGATATCATTGGTGAATGTCCAGCATCCCTATGTGTTGATAACGAATCAGCAATTAAGATGGCTAAGAATCCGCCAGAATTCCACCAAAAGACCAAACACAAAAGGATACGATCATTCTTTATACGAGAATGTGTTCAAGATGGAAGCATTAATTAGCGTTAGGAAGCGTTATTGGGTTTTTAGGGTTCGGAAACCAAAGGGTAAAACTAGATCTTATTACTGAGTCTTTGATTTCTGTCTATTTTCAATTCTATAACTATCACGAATAATTAATATTAAAGGGGGCTTATACATAAACGTGATTTTTATTTATTCGATATTGATAAGGGCAACGGGAGATAGATACGGTACGGAACTCTTCGTGCGCACTTGCCCGGTTTTATTAATAAGTAGGTATAGATACTAAGTTTTCCGTCATAGACTGCTCTTTACCATCAATTTCCCTCATAAGAAGATAGTAATGGGTTATAGCAAAATCTCTTAAAACGGCACGCGGACGAAGTCGCGGCGGGAACAGCTAGTCTCTAATAATGATTGTAGATCGATTGCATAGGATAAGAAGTAAGAGGTAGTCCTCTTACTTCTTATCCTACTTCAGTACGTCTACCATGAGCTGTCACAGTAAAATCGCCTGACTTTACTACAGTAGTTACGTCAATATTAGTATGAAGAATTTTAGTACCCAACTATCCACTAGAGGCGCTGTACAAATCTTCATACATTTTTTTAACTACAGACGCTAGCGAGTATAGTAAATATAGTATAGTAAAAACTTATGGTAGACCTACAGGTATTCGACTTTCTTCTAAGTATCCTAAGTAATTTTGTACACATACTTTTGTCTGCAAACAGTCTTTAGTCTTTATTGTTTAATGTCGTCATTATGTATGTATAAACACGAGCGGACCGATTAACATAGCATGCAAAATTTAATAATAATAGTACTTCGGTACCGAAGTGAAAAACTTTTTGTATGAACTCACGATGCAAGCTTCTAATGGTTTCTTGTTAAACATAATATCGTTTATATCATTCTATTTTAAAATTTTAAATCACAAACATGATTGGTGGAATGTCGCCAAAGACCGGGATAAATGGAAGGCTTTGGGGGAGACCTTTGCCCAGCAGTGGGACAATATAGGTTAAAAAAAGACGTTTGGCACTCGGGCACTGCCGCGGTGAAGCTTTTGCATAGAATTATTTGCCGCCGATAGGTTATTTCGTTACGGAATTTCTAGATTCGGTCTCCACGTTCAAGGCCCGCGATAGAAGCTAGCTTAAAAAAACTCTACATTTGAAATAATTACAACGGCTTCAGCGCAGCGGTGGTGTGAGCAACAACCAAACTCAATAATTTCTAGTATGAAAGTAGAACAATGTTTGCACGAGACTTTGCCACCCTAAAACTGTAGCTAAAGTAATAAACGTAGCCCCAGCAAAATAAACAACTAAATCTGATTCCGATATTGCCAATGGAATTGAGTTATTCAACTCTCGATATAAATAAATATTGGTTCAAGCTACTCATTGTTTGTATTTTCTCGCAAACACTTGGGTATTGCGCTCCGGTCATCTGATATCGAGGGAAGTCGATACAGTTTGTTTACACTGAGCAAAGTATACAGACCTTGACATTCTAGTGTATACTTTAAGGGTAGTTTTATACCATAATGTTTTACCGACGACCGATGTGGCGCGGTGTGCGATGGTCCGCCTGCGACGCGGAAGGTTGCGGGTTCTCTGCAAATATTTATTCCGGGTGTTCTGGGTATTTTATATGCATAATAAAAAATATCTATCTATATGTAATGTATCGTATTAAGTATGCCAGTCTTCTAGTACCCATAACACAAGCTCTGCTTAGCTTGGGGCTAGATGATGTTGTGTGGATTGTCCAGCATTATTTATTTATTTATAGGTACCATACGACAGATATGTGTTGCTAAGTCGCTGTCTTCACAACGAGGTCGCAAATTATTTCCAGTTGAGATCACGCGAAGATAATTGCAAATTCATTTGAAATGGACGAGTCTCTCATCTATAGCAAGTAAACAAAAGACCATTATCTAATATCGTAATTTCAATTGCGAGACGACCAGGACAACCATGTAAAAGATTTGGAAAATTTTACGAAGATCACTTTTCTTTATCGAGTTTAGTAGTGGGGCACCTAAAGGTTAATAAAGAAAAAAAAACTTCATCAGAAAAGTCAAATTTTAAATTGTCTAATTGGTTCCGCATTATTTAAGTACTTATGTCTTACTAATATAAAAAAGCAGAGACTGTCTGCTACATTTAATTAATTTTATTTCTACATTTTTAATTACAACTGTAAACAATCACGAATTCTATTTAAAGTGTTAGTTCTTCATACTTCGTAACTTTCTTACGAACGGACATAAAGAAAACTAGAAAAGTTAGAACAACCTTCACCCATATATACGCCACCGCTGAATGAAAACCAATTAATTACAGAGTCATTGTCCAATAACAAAGAGATTCCGTCGCATTCAGCTCAACAAAACACACTCGCTCGTTATCATTTGCCACCGACTTCGTATACAGTTATAAATAAATACTTACTTAAATAAATAACGCTGTACAATCCAGACAACATCATCTTGCCCCAAGCTAAGCACAGCTTGTGTTATGGGTACTTGAAGACTGACATACATAATACAATACATAACATATATACATATATTTTTTTAAGTAAGTATACATAATACCCAGAGCGCCCGGAATAAATATTTGCAGATCGTGCAAACATTTATCCCAAAGCGGGAATCGAATCCGCAACCCCTCCGCTTCGCAGGCGGACCTTCACCCACCGCGCCACATCGGTCGTCGAATTTATGATCATGTTACAATTATCTATAGATCGTTTGCAACGGTCTGTAGATAACTCAACTGTTTTTTGTGTATTTTATATAAGTATACCAAGGTTCATTTTGAAAATACTGTAATAGTCGTATGTTTGTTATGGTCTAAAATTACAATAAGAAATGCTTATTTAATTAAAATCTTAGCTCACGCTTATTCAATCACGTGATTTGCCGAAATAAACCCTCCAATTTTCAATAAAATAATAACAAAATACGGTTCAAGATCTGGATGCAAATGTCAAACTTGTTTGAAAATAGAACGATTGGCATTCAAACTTCTGTTGTCTGTGGCTCGATAATATTTTTAAAAACTTTTTTTAATAGCGTAGAAGGCAAGAGCACTTAGTAGACATCAAGAAAGCAGGAATATTTTAATTTTAATACTTAATTCAAATGCATTTTTTTACAGAAACGACATTATATTTCGCTGTATCAGTGCCAAGATCTTAAGAATTATCTTGGTGAGGGAAAACATGATGACATTTAAATTCAGGCGAGGTGCTGGAGCAAAAGTTGGACACAAGAAAAATGATAATCTCTCTGATAACTAAGTAATTTAGCTTAAAATCTGGAAGGTTACAAATCTGACTTTGGTTATTACTTAGCGAATAACAATTTTTACTAATAAAAAAGCACATTCAACAATCTTTGTTTTAATAAGTACTTACATATTTTTTTACTTTTTGATTTAGCGAACGATACTACCGTAATGCATGATAATAAAGGTGTAGAAAAATTTAAATGATTAACCTATACTTTCCCACTGCTGGGCAAAGGTCTCCCCCTACGCTTCCAGTACTTCCGGTCAGCCGCCGCCTCCCACCAGTCTACGTGAACCGTGTCACGCCAAGTTTCAAGTAGTAACTTGAAATATTTTTCTATGCTATTTTGTAGTATAAGGTATTTGGAAGTCTTCGATAAAAAACCTTAGGCATGCTAGGGGCGTTTGCACCTTAAATTTTGATTTTTTTATCGTTTTTTTTTTCTTTGGTCAAGTGTTATACAATCGCTGTTGAATCACAAAACACCAATTAAGGCCCAAGGGCGTCGCTGATAAGACATTCTGTCGCAATGCCTCTTTGAATTGCAAATAGTCTTCAGCCGGCGACCTTCGGCACGCGACGCTGCGATATCGCGCAGATCTCTGGGTAGGCACTGCCTTAATGGGGTGGTCATCCACAGTCGAGAGCTTTCTACTTTTTGTTTTTTTTTTTCATCTGGTACAGTCGGTGTCATGCTTTGATTCGAGTTTCAGAGTACTTGTTTTTAGACCAAGCTTTTGCTCGAGTAATGTAATTGAAAAGTAGTTATATGTACTAGTAAATGTTACTAAAACTTTGGCGACATTAAATACCAAAATGATAATAATGTCCATCACGGTACTAATAGATATACTTAGCTTACTAAGATATGTAGATATTTTATAGATAGTAAGTATAGAAAAGTAAAAACTTAAGAATTAGTTTTTTTGGTACATTACTTCATAGACTTTTTTTGAAGTGAAAACTTCTTTAGCGGCGCTGGGTGGGTAAAAACTTTCAAACTCGCGTCAGGGTCACGTGACGTTGATCGAAAAAGCGTAAGATCGAGGGTAAGGGAGAGGAACTAGTATCTCCCACTCTTTCTACCGTGCCTGAGTGTGCTGCTCTGTTTAGGCGGCACAGGGCGAAAAATAATAAAAAATAAAAACATAAACATTGTATTCTACCTCATAAATGAGAGTACTTTTATACTTATAATTAAACACAACGTTAATATTGAAGTTTTCACTTCTGCCGGCACTCCCGGAGTGCTACCTTTTTTTTTTATTTTATCATTCCGTTCTTTTTAAACATGTTCTGATCCTGGCTACGAACTTTATCTCTCCCAAGTTCTTAGATATATCCAAATTCACTTACATGATCGATTCACAAACATTTAAACATCTGATCGTATCAATAAAAGCTGAATAAGATTTTGAACCGCATCGAAGCTCTTTTTATATTGGACACGAATATATTCCAAGGTATTCGATGACGTCTCGTCACCAGCTAGTAATTTCACCGAGAAAATATATCCCAAGTTTTAAACCTCTTCGCTCTCACCGGGGTATGGACCATTTATAGAAGACACTTCGAGTTGTAGAGTGACCAAACGTCAGTAGCTCTACCATGAGTTTTTACTATACTATATTTACTACACCCGCTAGCGTCTGTAGTTAAAAATATGTATGAAAATTTGTACAGCGCCTCTAGCGGATAGTTGGGTACTAAAATTCGTCATACTAATATTGACGTAACTACTGTAGTAAAGTCAGGCGATTTTACTGTGACAACTCATGGTAGATACACAGAGGGCACGAATAAATGTGACAATAGTAAACGCAACGTATTTAAGATACACTGCGCGCTAATTATGTAATTTTGACAGGCATCACAGCTTAGATGGTAGTTAGTAGCTCTGCCTTCCGTGCTGTGGGTCGCGGGTTCGATTCCCACCCACAGCAAATCTTTGTGTGATGAACATAAATATTTGTTCTGTGTCTGGGTGTAATATGTATTCTATCAGCAGTCTAGTTTCCATAGTACCTTTGCTTAGTTTGTAGAGTGTGATGTGTGATTTGTCCGTGAACAGTTATTATTATTTATTTCTAATTCGACACTACGTACAGTAAAGCTAATGTTGACGCGTAGTGTATCTCGAATATGTCACTTTTTCGATACGTTCACGATTGTCACATTTATTCGTACTCACTTCCACCCTCCGTTTGTATAATAATAGATTGATAGCTAGAATCATATAGTAGGTAGGTATATAAGACGATCGTAATGATCCATATGATTTGACTGAATAAAGTATGAGCGTGACAGGCGTCACAGCTGATGGAAGGTGATGATGATGATTGCTCTGTGTTTGAGTGTTGCTATGTATGTTTTTAGAAAAACATGTACTTATTCTATCAGATATTTTTTTATGGAAACATCCATAAGTATATTTTTAATTATTTCACATAAAATGAAAATAATTTAAACAAAACTCTACTGTCTAAGAACTACTCAGCACAATTAAACTAGATGAATAATATTCTTCAAAAATATCGTTTAAAAACTGTTAGTGTTGTGTAAATAACATAAAAAAACAGATTGGTAAATGACACATAAAATACGGAGTTTTCCGCACCAATGAGAATCCGTGATTACCGACGCTATGACCCAAATCTTCTCACCGAAAGGGTTTACGAAAAATCAGTAACCATTCTAAGATATCCTGTCCGGAAAACATTTGTGGTCAGCTTAGGGGTCAGAGTAAACTGGGCAGCGGAAGCCCAGCAAGTAATAGGCTCCGACGGGATATAGCTTCGACCATAAATTTGGTTTTGAGCTACTTCGTTCGAGCTACATTGCAGCTCGCTAATTGGAAAATGGTTTGATGGAAACGCTTACTTTGGAAACAACGTATTATGAAAACTTTTTTTTTATTTGCTTACATAGCAGCAATGTCGGATATCGATGAGAATATTGTACAAATCAATATTTTTGATAGTACTATCTTGAAGATTAAAAATAGCACGCTGTAAGTAGGTATAAGTGATATCTGATAACATAAAACAGAAATTACAATAATGTGATATATTTGATCACGTGTGGATTAGCACCAAGGGGTCTTACATTGAAATTAACTAATTAATCAGTTACATCATGATAATTATGTAACTAATCTAAACTTTTACTAATCTCGGGGCACGTGGAATCTTGCGAAATGCCGCGTTCTATTTACAAAGACAGAATGTACACATTCAAAAGTTGCCAGAACAAAAACAAATGACAATCTACCATATTTTTAGGCAAGTTTAAAACAATACCTAATGCCACCGAAAGTCCTGCGGTTAATTAATAATAACTATAAATTAATAATAGTACTTACCTACATTAATGTTATGATTTTATGAATTTCGATACTACTATATGTACTTAATTTAGTTATATTTTCCTTGATTTTTAGATAGTAAATAGTACCTATAACCTAGATTAGTTTAGTAGTAGTGCGAGTGCTTAACATTATTATTCTTTCTTTTTTAGAATTTGACACATTTTTAGTAATACAACAATTCTATGGCAACACTCGTTTTTTAAGAAACTAGTGCTATTGGGACTTTTTATTAACCAGACTCTATTGATACAGCCTTGGAAAATATTGCAGAAAATATTATATGGACTAGGGTGGAGAAATTGTTATGCCAAGTTTATCGAGTGTTTTTTAAACTAGTGTCAAACTGCTTGGTACGTAGTCAATTTTATTTCAACGTTATCAAACACTAATTTTATCAAAACAGCATCAATTTCACGCATATAATCTGGCGTTTTTATTAACTGTTTATGTGTAAATCAGAAATCCAGTTGTCAAATTTTGTTTAGTTTGGTACTAGAGCGTGATGTCTGTAATGTCCGTGTAATTGAAACTTCAGTGTATTTTACGTTACCAAAACATCGATAGTCGATAGCCCGATGGTTGTCCCATCCCTAAAGTGAAGTACATAAAGTCTTTGCACGTCGCCACCGTGACAGCACATACAAACGACTTAATTATATTTTTCTTCGCCATCTTGTTGCAAGCGCAACTTTTGGATGATAACCCGCCATATTTACGAGATATAACCAAATGAAAATGTTTAACGAGGTCGCTGAGATGCAGATATATTTTCATTGTGGTCGCTGAGATGCAGATATATTTTCATTAACATTACTTCTAAGATACTAACGGTCTATCTATCTTATAAAAAATTAGCGTTGACTTTATGTCATCATTACTTATGGTAATCATGTTTGAAACGATCTTCACGATACAGGCTAGCCTAGTGTAAAAATCGCAGTAAAGATATCAAGAAAGCATTCGAATATGTACTAAACTTCCCATACGCCCATATGTACCAAAATGTAACCTAGTTTTAAGATTTTTTCTAAACTATATAATTTTGAAAATAATGTTTGTTTGTTTGCATCGAATAGGCTCCGAAACTACTGGACCGATTTCAAAAATTCTTTCACTGTTGTGAAGCTACATTATCTGCGCTGAACATAGGCTATATTATAATGATATTTTTTATATAGGCTATCCGTGCGAAGCCGGGGCGTACTACTAGTACTAAATAAATGTATTTTTAGGTTACCTTACCTGTCACTATCTCCGGAGCGCCATGCCAGCTCGTGGCGTGAGCTGCGTTTCGGTGCGCTCCTTATCACATCCTTTGCTGAACCAACCTGAAAAAAAAAATACAACACTCTAAACATTTATAAAAAAAAGTTTTATTCAATTTAGATTTTTTTATATACATTATACATATATGTTTAGAACCAGAAATGTTGAAGATCAGATCTTAAAAAAATGATTATATTAGATAGCATAAAAAAAGATAGCAGGTACAGAGATAAGCGTAATGCCAATCTCCATTTTTTCCAACTAATCATTGAGTGTAGGTTCAATTTTCTACCAGACAACTAATTTATTTGCCATTGTTTTAGCCGATGAAAATGTCCAATCTACTTTTACTTTACAATACGAAAACAACAAAAGAGAGAAGCACTAAAAACTTTTATTTGCCTCAAACTGGCTCTAAATCTGCACTATATGTACCGTGTCCTCAATCTAGAGCACTTAGTTGATTGCATGCATGACGGAACTATTGTGACATAGTATATATTGTGTCATAGTATAGTATAGCTCAATCCTTAGTGCTCTAAATTAAAAAAAACTTGGACGACTATTGTAAGTTGTTGAGCTCTTAAACGATACATTTTTCATTGTCATTGTGAAAAATCATATTTTTTTTAGAAATATGTTAGTATAAGTTATTTAAAAAGTAAGTACCTAATATGGATTTTCGAAAAAACGTAACGAGTGGTTAAATCACCTATTAAATAAGTACTTATTCTAATAAACACATTCCCCCTCTAAGAGTCTTAATGACTATTTAAAACCAATGATACGGCGAACTCAAACGACTTTGCCCTTTAGAAATAATGGTCGATCAAAAATATCATTTCCATTATGGCCATACTCGGAACTAAAAGGGAAACCTCTGAACGATCTATTCAGCCTCCATCCAAGCCGTGCATTCAGCGCGAAAGCATCGCGAGTGTTAAGACGGGGTTCGGCAACCGCGACTTTGGACTTTGCAGCGACTTATTTATTTTATAATTAAGTCGCTGCAAAGTCACAAACTTATAAATAAATTTATAATAATTTTCAATTAGTTTCTAGATTATTTTCCACTATTCTCCTGTACTGTTTATCGTATTTCAATCGACCGTAGGCTTTGGCCTAGTGCGATATTGTATTGTTAATATTAAATGTGCTTTGCTAAATAAATAGAGTGTTTTTGGCACTCATAAGTAAAATAAATTCAATGGCTGTATATAAAATACTGGTATAGGAATTTCCGGTAAATGAGAAATAACTAACCATACGGCATACAAAATACACATACAACATTTAAATTTGCTTTTTACCCGGTTGGTTCGTTTTAGAACTACTGGGTAAAAAAAGAAAAAAAGAAGAGTCGCGCAATCCCTGTTGTCAAAAACCCGCCTTTAGCAACGTTAAAAGCAATACAACAGCCGTTTCTATAACCCTGTTTTATTGCATCGCTCTGTGTTCCCGCTGTCATAAAACTCACTTTTGAAATACTGCAATGGGGCCGTATACACTTGTAAAGTAGGGGTTAGTGTTATAACGTTTTTAAAAGGGTAGTAGATTGTTTTTTCTACTCTGTGACACTAATACAACTAAAGTACAACTGGTAGTACTTTTCCAGTTGGTTTTTATTCGTACTTGTTGGATTTGTATTGATAGGCTTTTTAAGTTCCTGAATTTGATTTGTTATTCCTTTTAGTGCTGGTTTCACTGGATGGATTTGTACAAAAATATACTTAAATAGGATTTTTAAATCCCTGATTTTTTCAAATTGTGCTTTTTCAAACAATTTTATGATTTAGGAAATTTATCTTTATAAAGAGGATGTTTTAAGAACAGTGTCATGAAAGTGGTCCAAACAACAATTGCTAAACAGAACCCAGTCAATTAGAATTAGACACAATAGTTAGATCAATTTGAATTTGGCAAAGTTAGCATTGCACCAACCGGAGTGCCGCACCGCCTGTTATTAATTCAAACCTCTAACTTCCGAGTAAACTTTACTTCAATAAATACTTAACTAGGTATACATCAAAATATAATAAAATAAATAAAAAATAAAATAATATAGCCTTTATTGCTGTTTCTTTTTACAATTAATATCTAACTATATGACTACTTACTTAAACTAAATTAATTTTTCTGCTTTATTTTAATTATTCGGCAACTAGATTTTTATGTTCAACAGCTTGTCTGTCGACAAAGGCCTCCTCTAAAGATTTCCATGTATTTCTGTCTTTTGCTAAACGGGTCCATACCGGACCTACTATTTTCTTGATCCCTTTCTTCTTCTTTCCTCATCAAAATATAGCTTTATTTTTATACAAATCGGCTTTAACTACTTAATACATTTATTTTATTGTTATATTAGATAAGCAGTGTAGTCGCAAGACGACCCATGTTTAGATGGGAAATAAACAATTGAGTATGCACTGCTATCATTAATGTATCGATAGACATAATTTAAAATATATTCATTGAAAATGAACCTGTGTTATTTTGTATCGATTTTATATAATTGATAAGCATCGTACGTTCTTTGACTGGCGAACTACAAAACACAAAAAAAAACTATAAGCAGAATCATAGTTAGGTTTCATAAGTTTGTTCTGAGTTGGAATGGAACGTATTAAAATTATAACGAAAACAGAAAAAAATATAACAACAAAAAACTGTTGACTAAATAACATTCTGGGTAGAGAAAAAGTAATGTCCCTAGGGAGTCATCACTTGAAATTCTGGCTAATCTTTCCAACACGATGCTACAACAAAATACAGTTGTAGCATCGACACGATAAGAAGAAGAAGCGGGAAAATATAGTTTAGAAAATGGAATTTACGAAGTAAGTTTCTTTTCACGTTGCTTTTTTTTCTAGAATTGGATTAGATGAACGAACTTTGTAATATTTAATTATGTATTTTGTACAATTGACTGTTTTAGGCGTTATTTATTTTTGTGAATAAATACATCGTTATTATTTTAAAGTTACATACCGACTTTGCATCTGTTATTTCTATGGTAGTTTTAGCAACATAATTGTCTTACGATATCGAGTCCTTGAATAACAAAGGATTAAACAATATTACAAAAAAATGTTTTGTAGTCTGCCGGCGACCACGGCGATTGCAACGTAGCCGAAACAACGTCGAAAAAAGTTACAATAAAATCTGTGTAATTTGATCTCTTTTCTGTGTTGTTTAATTGTAAAAGTCGCGGAAAACACGCGGGTGCAAAAACCCCAAACCCGAGGACTAGCATGGCATGAAAGAGGCCTATACCCTATCGTGGGTTACCAGGCCAATATTGTGATGTTTTTTTGGTTCAAATTTCAACACAATCTATACTGCTTTTCATCCATGCCCCATAAATAATGTAGTGATTTTGCTCGTTTAAAGTACAGCAGAAAAATGTCGCAGTGTGTAACTCTCCCGAGTGCAATTTGTCCAGCGATGTTGTCAAGAGCCCTCCATAGCGAAACTAAACTCAACTTTGGAGTTTTGTTTGCGAATGAACTGGCTTTTTCCTTTTCAGGGTTCTGCTTGTAAATAAGTTCCACGTGCTTTTTGCTTCTCGTACTTACATATTTTCTCTTCGTTTTTAAGCTATTGCATAGCTTCTATCGCGGGCCTTGAGCGTGGAGACCGAATCCAGAAATTCCGTAACGAAATAACCTAACACTCCGATCGGCACAGCGGTGATACTTTTTAGTTTTGCCATCTATCGATGAATAGCAGAACTTTTAACTACTTTTTATTAATACAAACTATTTGTTCCAAGGCCAAAGATAAAAGCAAGAATGATTGCTGGTTAAGCCTCTATCGAACAATGAAACGGACAAAAAAATGTCAGAAAATGGGGTTTAGAATGTGTTGAATCCATAGACTCTCTGACAATCATAAACTGTGTTTAAGGAGCTAAGCTAATGGACGAAATCGTTCCTCTAGTTTCATTGTTTATAAAATAAAAAAAAATCTAAAATTTTCTTAACTATAAGTCACTTTGTCGTAAGTATTTTAAAGAGACCCTTTACCTACATCACTAAGTAATTCTCTCTTCATCACTAAGTCTTCAATCACAAGACTTATCCTATGCAGAATTCTCAAGCATATTCCGACTCACACTTAGCTACATTTATTTCACCTACTTTTCGGGGAAACTAGCTCTTGAGTCGTGCCGTTGTGCCCAGTGGAAAATGTTTCAGCCGAGGCAATTTTAAATTTATACGAGTGGATGAGTGCCCGCCTAATGGTGAGGAAGTAATGCTAGGAACGCGGCCTGCATTCATATTACACGTTGAATCGTTCTCATTTTAACTTTATTCAATGGTCCAACCACAAAGGTTGAAGTTTAGCGTTAAATAAGGTTTTGTTCTGGGATCATTGATATCTTATCGGGATTCGATTTTCATATACTTTTTTTTTTATTCAATGGACCAACCGCAAAAGTTGAAGTTTAGCGTGAAATAAGGTTTTGTTCTGGGATCATTGATATCTTATCGGGATTCGATTTCCATATACTTTTTTCTTTATTCAATGGACCAACCACAAAGGTTGAAGTTTAGCGTGAAATAAGGTTTTGTTCTGGGATCATTGATATCTTATCGGGGTTCGATTTCCATAAAATTAAATGATTAGTGTAATTGCAAACATTGATGTGTTTGTCTGAATATTGTTATGTAATTTATACAACAATTTTAACAACAAAAATGATTTTAAATAAGTTAAATGATTAGTGTAACGGAAAATTAATGTTTGTTGTGTATCTGGATACTGTTATGTAATTTATACAACAATTTTAACACAAAAATAACAGAAGTAATTTCGTCATGGTTTTTTTAGCGTGTGTGAAATATCCATGAGCATCGTTTTAAAGATGTAGTGTGAATTTTCTAGGCTCTGGTCGCGTGGAACTGGCACCTAGAATCACCTAGTATGTAAGACGATTCTAAATGATCCTTGTGATTTTACTGAATAAAGCAGTTTAGACTTTGACTATGACTTTGACTTTTCCAAAATATAACGATAAATAAGGTAAAGTTGCAAGCACCAGCTATATAAAGATATTATGTGAATTATCTAAAATATAACGATAATAAGACGAAATCGCGGGCATCTGCTAGTAGAATAAGTCAAATTCTACCTAAATATATACTATTAATATAAATGTGGCAAAATCAGTTACTCTGGGACGGAAGGTATTAACATATGTCGCGAACGCATAACCTCGCTTCCTTCCTGTCGGGTAAAAGCTCCAGTTTGTCCTTACCTGTCGGAAAATCAATACTTTCTTATACGAAGAGAGAAAAAAGTAAATGTGCTTAAGTACATAAGATGTCGTCATATTTTGTAAGCGGCAAAAAATCTGGTTCGAGAAAATGGTTTCATTCTTATGGTAATATTTTCTTGAGCAGTTTGCTTCTTGATTTTTCTGCGAGGCTTTTGAGTTTGAAACGTAAAGAATAAAATAATAATAATGCTGGACAATCCACACAACATCATCTAGCCCCAAGCTAAGCAGAGCTTGTGTTATGGGTGCTAGAAGACTGACATACTTATTACAATACATTACATAGATAGATATTTTTTATTATACATAACAGAACACCCGGAATATATATTTGCAGATCGTATAAACATTTATCCCAAGGCGGGAATCGAACCAGCAACCTCCGCATCGCAGGCGAAAATTTGCCCGCCGCGCCACATTGGTCTTCAATCAAAGATTCAATTACTGAGTTTAAAATGCGTCTTGTGTGCATTTAGTTTCACCGGCTTCATTCAGCCACTGCTCATCTTATAGCTCAGCTCACTTCTCAGAAGTGAGCTAATGAACGAGCTATTCATATCTGATAAGCTTATAAGCCCAACGGTGGACTGACGATATCGTCAATACCGTGGGCCGCAGATGGTTGAGAGCAGCTCAGAACCGTGCTGAATGAAAAGAGCAAAGAGAGGGTCAAGTCAGGATGATGATGATGATGAAGCTTATAAGCTTGTTCATAACTGTCAGTCGAATTCGACGGTCTATTAGGAAAAGTAACGTCCTATGTTTGGCCTTTAGGCTTATACTCAGCCACCTTCACTAATCTAACAGCCGCCACGTTATGCATAAAAATTCAAGTCACATTGCGCGTCAACGCCAGCATGACTGACAAAAGACGCAGAGTAACTGCGTAGTCTATACCGACTCACTTTTTTTTTCTCACTCTGCAGAAGAACTACAAAATAAACTATGTTATACTCATACTACTATCGATTATGTTGAGTATCGAGTATGTGTCATTAAATTTTTGTATTAAAATTCAATAGAATCAAATACAGCAGGAACTAAACTGGAACTTCATCAAAACTTACTATTTTAGCAATGTAGTCCAAAACCAATCGTAAACTCAATACACAATCTTCATATTGATTCGACTAGTCCGGACTAGATAGGAAAACTTGGTTTGGTTTATAGTCGGGTTCAATGTGTATGAATATCGGAACGTGTATAATATGATTCACAAGTTCGTTTGTTTGACAGACATCATAGCTCAGTAGCTTTGTTTTCTATGCTGTGGGTCGTGGGTTCGATTCCCACCAAGAATACTGGTGCTTGTTTTGTATCGAGTGCTATGCATGTATTGTATATGTACATTTTTTTAATTACATACTTAGAACAAATATTGGCGTTCATAAAATGTTTCTGATCGGTGGGAATCGAACCCACGATATTATATATATCTCGTGATAACAAAGTTATTTTCTACGTCAATGTAGCAACTTTATCTTGACTTTGTGTTATGCAGCGTCTTATTACAAATTCCAAATTCAATAGAGGGAAAAGTTTGAAATTGTTGGAAGTTTGTAATAAGATGCAGTCTAGTGAAATAGATGACATGAGCAAAAGTTCGCTCTTGCACCTGCAAGAGTATTTGCAGCACTAGTTTTCATAAATCTTAACTGAAAATTGTACCATACCCAATAGGTTTTGTAGATGTAGATTTGTAGAGAGGTATGCTTGATATTATTTTGATGCAAGCGACGTTGGCTGTATTGTTGCTTTTTTACATGTTCCTAACTACTAAGATAAAAAAATCGTTGAGCAACATTGGCTCGGGGTCGGGGGGGTCAGGAGGCAAAAACAGAACTTAAGACAATTAATATATTAACGATTTCACATAAAATAATTCTTTTTTACAATAATGTCCAGCTACCCTGCAGTAAGGGATCCCTTAGATTGAACACTCGATACGCGCCGCCCTTGACCTGATCCATTAATTCCTATTATTGGCAATTTGGCTACCCCTGACGTTGGGGAAAAATATACCGTACCTACAGTTGACGACCCCTGGCGAGGAAAGCTGATCGACTAAATTAAATGCGAGCGAGTTCGATGCTTGTGAAGAATTTGCATTCAGTGAAATATCTGGATTCTATCATTTCATAGGTCAACTCAATATATACTTTACATTAGAATAAGTACTCTATGGCATCGTGTCGCTGTCGTATCGTGTCGTTGTCTGTTTAAGACCGTTAATCCTAGTATGCAGGATGATTTTCTTACGTGGTTTAAATTATGTAAAAAATAAGTGTTGAAATAAAAATATATGCATAGACATTTCACACATCACTCTCTAGTACCAAACTAAGCAGTACTTTTACTATGAGAATTAGATT
The DNA here is from genome assembly GCA_932527185.1 of Ecliptopera silaceata. Classification (NCBI taxonomy): domain Eukaryota; kingdom Metazoa; phylum Arthropoda; class Insecta; order Lepidoptera; family Geometridae; genus Ecliptopera; species Ecliptopera silaceata. Next base: position 2,530,846 of record OW052193.1, on the reverse strand, counting down.
GCTGATAGAATACTTACATACTTTTTGTTGTTGTAAATACATAGAATACATAGTAGGTAATATGCGCTGTAAGTTCACTCACCAAAGTGATAATTTATATTTATAGTGTACTTGTATCTTGGGTACGCTTCCGATTGGTACTAATTTGGATCAATTGAGCTATCAATAGATCGTTTGCAACGGTCTGTAGATAGCTCAACTGTTTCTTATGTATTTTATATATTCCTATGTACATATTATTACTTTGTAAATACTGTAATAGTCGTAAGTTTGATTGTGAATAATTAAAACAAGTTTACTTGTTGAATACTATGAAATATCGCATAATTCGTAAACAATAATTAATTTGAAACACAATGAAAATACACGACACAAAGAGGTCAAACCCGCGCTAAGTAGTGGTTATTGATTTCATTAATTGAAAATTGCGTTGAATGGTGCAATAAATGAAACAAAATTGTATTATTATTTTCATTAATTGTGTCCGTTTATTTCTTTTGCATTATTATTTCGACCAATAGGTGAAATTATTTCGTAATATTATTTACTGTAACTCTAAATATATGGATTTAAGTATGGTCTATGTTTCCCACAGAATGTCAAAAATTTACGTCTTTTAATAATGTTACCGAAATACGTGGCACGTCTTGGGAGAGCTACGTCCAGTAGTGGACTGATATATAGGTTGACGATGATGATAAACAAAGTTATTAGATAATATTAAGAGATTATGAAGAAACTGGTGCTAAACGCACGAAATGTTTCAACAGTATCAGAAATACTCAAACTTCTTACTGAACTTATGTCAGCTATCCTCAAAGTTTGTGCGATAACGTGCTTGTAGCAAATAAGGCTTATTTGTCAGTCCTGTCGACACCTACCCTTCATAGTATAAGATCCGGTACTATACCCTTGTATATTATTTATTAATGGTAAGAAATAATAAATAAATATTCACGAACAATTCACACATCACACTCTAGGTCCAAAACTAAGCTCAAAGCTTGTACTATGGAAACTAGACTGCTGATATAATACTTATATACCATTTTTTTGTAAATAAATACATAGTAACACCCAGACATAGCACAAATATTTATGTTCATCACACAAACATTTGCTCTGGGTGGGAATCGGACCCTACAAACTAAAAAATGTACAATAAGTACCAATAAAGCATGTAATCTTGAAGAAACTGTTGGTAGACCCTAATTAATTAATAAATAAATAAAATAAAACAATTACGATTAAAGATTTGTAATTCCATCAGACTTTTTTTTTTGCGGTAAGGCGTCGTGTCCAAATTTGTCGGACATTGAAAGCACAAACAAAGATTGTACAAAGGCTTTGAAAGCTTCCACTCAATTCCGGGAAGCCAAGAATGGCAGCAAATCCATCTCGCTATTTTGAACTTTAAAAGCAGTAAATAATGTTTTGATTCGTTGTTTTCAATTGTTTTGTTTCAATTCAATTGTTTTTTAATGGGCACGATAACTTGAATATAAATACCGCTGTCGTTGACGTCACAGAGTGAAATTGCGAAAACGTTCATGAAGGCTTTAATGTATTATGAATTAAAAAAAAATGGTAGCACTCCGGGAGTGCCGGCAGAAGTGAAAACTTCAATATTAACGTTGTGTTTTCACTTTTAAGTTTTCACTTCAAAAATATAACCACAGTCGTCATAATGACAATGACAATCACAATGACACAGACACATTCGCGCAAGCGCGAATGTGTTTTCACTTTTAAGTTTTCACTTCAAAAATATAACCACAGTCGTCATAATGACAATGACAATCATTGATGATTGTGTCATGTCATTGTGTAACATTCGCGCAAGCGCGAATGTGACACAACGACGAAGACAACGAAGACACACTGACACAGACACATTCGCGCAAGCGCGAAATATTATTTAACTTAGATTGTGTCATGTCGACACAACGACAATGACAATGACAATGACAATCACAATGACACAGACACATTCGCGCAAGCGCGAATGTGTCTGTGTCATTGTGATTGACGACGAAGACGAAGACAACAAAGACACACTGACGAAGACAACAAACGACGAAGACATGACGACGAAGACAACAAAGACACACTGACACAGACACATTCGCGCAAGCGCGAATGTGTCTGTGTCATTGTGATTGTGTCATGTCATTGACATTGACACAACGACGAAGACAACGAATGATGAACGTCACGAGTCACGTGACCCTGACTGAGTTTTCACTTCAATAAGATGGAAGCGATACAGTTAAATACAAGTTAGGCGAAACGATTCGTACGATATAATAGCGTCTATCTGGTTATGCGCGCGCGGCGAGCGATACGTGTTTCCCGTGCGAGGGTGCTCAGAGCGTCTGTCGGCTGCCGGCGCGCGAGTGCCGCTCCTCGGTCCTCCGCCCCCGCGCTCCGCACCGCACCGCGTGTTGGCAGCGCCTTGTACTCGCCTTGTACGATGTCGCCACAACACTATTTAATTGTTTGAGTCATACGTCGCGTGACCGCAAGTGTGTTCTTTTGTCGTCTCTTGTTTTACGAGCAATGTATAAAAATTAAATAAGATCTTACGCTTTTTCGACGTCACGTGACCCTGACGCGAGTTTGAAAGTTTTTACCCACCCAGCGCCGCTAAAGAAGTTTTCACTTCAAAAACTAAATTTTAAATCCAGAATCAAATTCCGACTGATGCTGCCAGTACTCATTGCTCTGCGTACAATCATAGAGACTTCAAGGTAGAATGAAATTAAAAAAAAACTAAATTTTGAATCCAGAATCAAATCCGACTGATGCTGCCAGTACTTACCTATTGCTCTCTGTACGTTCATAGAGAATTCAAAGTAGAATGAAATTTAAAAAAAAAAAGAATTCAGAATCAAATTCCGACTGATGCTGCCAGTACTCATTGCTCTTTGTACGTTCGCAAAGGCTTCAAATTCAATGTAAGTGCAGGTCGGCCCGACCTAACGTGGTTCGACGGAAATTGCTCTAACATGCCTTTGAAACTGGCTTTACCTGATGTTTTAACTTGATTTGCTGGACCTAGTCAGTTTGTTGCCAGATATTCAAGTCTCGGTCTGGTTGAACTGGTTGTACAAATTGGTTTCTGGCAATTTTTTTTGTCATTTTCATATATAAGTTGTAGGAAATGTAGGATTGAGCATTATTGATTACAAAGGAGTCTTTTTTTTTTTTTACTAGTTATAGGCAAGCGTTTGACCGCGATCTCACCTTTCCTCACTTGTGACAAGGTAGAATATTTTAATTTTACATGAGGTCTAAGTTTACCAAATTTACCTAGTCTAACTTTAATAAGATGTAAACTTGTCAAAGAAATGCATTTATCGTTTTTTTTAATGAATGTCCTAGATCGTCTTATCTTTCTTTGATATATTTGAAGTACATTTTTAAAGCTGCATGCAGGTACTTTAATTTTTTTTACTAATTATCGAGTATAATGTGAGCGTTAAAATAATATAACATAGAAAGATTAGAAAATATATTGTACACCAGAAAAGAGAAACAGAATAGAGAGACAATAAAAAAAACCGTACATTCTCGGTCTTATCGCTATAATCGATCTCTTCCAGACAAACATAGTCACATAACACATCATACTCGCTAATTTATTAAACAACCTAAAAGCAATTAGTATCGACCGTTAACAATCATGTAATTAGAAGCAGTAAAAACTATTAAATCAAACGAATTACAGGATAAATAACCATTTATAAATCACACCTACAAAACTCTACGCGAACTTTCATTACTCCACATCAATTTATGTTACCACTCATTTTGCACGCACATAACACCAAAATCACCTTTATGGTAATATAAATAAAGTCGAATATTACAAATACAGCTGTAGATATTTTTTGGTGTACGTTGAAACACTACTTTCCGACAATAATGTTTATTTTCGACGGTTTGTCGTGACCACTTATCGTATTTTGTTCAAATTACAGTTTTTGTTACATAAACAAGTTTTAAACAACACGCTAGAACTTTATTAATTCCCACCTTGTTGGCTTGTTCGATAATATAGTGGTGACTTGAAGTTTCAAACCTTAAACAAACAAACGGCTTGCAACACTAAACTTTGACTGTTAAACCCATTTGAATCGATAATTTATTAATAAGACTTTTAAACTTTATTCATAACGAACTTACGGCTATTACAGTATTTATAATGTACATAGGTATATATAAAATATATAAGAAACAGTTGATCTATCTACAGACCGTTGCAAACGATCTACTGAAAGTAAATACATATTATATTATATTATGCTTTGTTTGTTTAGTAAACAGAAATCTCCTACTACCTAATCTGTGACGCCTGTCAAATGTTATTAGTTGGATTTTACTAAAATGAATGTTGATTTTGATAGTAACAATAATATCTTATAGATACAAACTTTGATACTGACCTAAAAACTATGGGTATAAAATAAATATAACATAATTTTCTAGGTTAAAAATTGAACCGTTTTAGTTTATATGGACTCTTCGTTTTACATAACTGATCTAGGTTAAAGTTTGATACTTAAACGATACAACAGTCTAGTTTAAATAAGGCCCCGTTCACACGGTCAACCTGCTTGCACTAGATATAATTATGTAAACAAACACGAGGTGACTGTTTGACAATCAATTAACGTGTATAAACTCAGTGGATCAGTTAGGCAATGCATACCAATTAGTGGAACTTATCATCAGATGGGCCAATAGCTTGTTTCAACATTTAGATAAAAAACGCGGGCCAGATTCTTTGCATGACGTAGGTTTCTGAGGTTGATTGACAAGAATTTCATGTAATCCAAGCTTGAAAAAAATGAATGTACCTACCTACAAAATCGGCAAAATGATTACCGTTTTCTCAACAAGAAAGAGAGTTTTTTTTATTTGTTTGCTTTTTAAAGCAAGTGATAAGGAAATTGTGAAGTTCATTGGTGCACATCAACGCATTTAAATTGGCGTCGTTGGGATCAAGCGGTGTCGACTTCATACACTCGATTGATTGATCAATTGATCATTATCTGAAGACTGAAATGGCTTCTTCATGTAAAATACTTAGATATCAACGTCCTACTGTGCAGCTGATTTTAAATATTACGTAAATATGAAGTGACTTTGACCAGGATTATGTCAGTTGATTTATAAATTACAGATTAATTACACATTCAATAATCTAAAATATATGTTAATAACATGGCCTTAGTTCGTATTTTAAGGCAAACCACAATATTTCCTCTCTATCTTTACCTTTCTTCATCAAAACAAACTATTATGTATTGTCATCAAGCCGTTTATGTGCACCGTTTCTTTCAAGCAGTCTTGACAGTCTAAACAGAGCTTAACCTGACCTTTGCATATCGTGCTAGGTTCGCCTCACCGCGATAACCGACAGATAAAACTAAATTTATTGTACCATTCTGCATAAGAATGTCCTAATAAAGTACCAGTTAAACTCAGTCAGAATATGACCTCGGTGGAAACCAGGTTATGGAACACAAGACTTAGGGTAAGTAGGTAAGTTAGATCTAAAGTAGGACACTTGCAGAATCGTTTTATGGCTTATTTGTTTTATAGCAGTAAGTAATTAATATGAAGATATTGATTAAGTAATTATTTTAAAGATATTGATACTTTATTTTTTGAAATATAATACAATTGAAGCTAGTACTAAAATAAGTACAAAAAAAACAAATATTAGTCACGTTCTAAACATATTATTATTCATTAGTTATTAATATATCCTAAAAAAGTATTTGGATGAAACACATTTATCTGCTAAAATGAAAATTCAATTTATAGAGAAAGTCAATATCTTTCAAAAACAGGTAAATGGCACAAATCATACTCAACATTCCTCTTTGCCGAGGTTCTTGTTCATATTGCAGTAGTGCCTTATCACATGCATACGTGCACGCGCACCGCATAATTATTATTTGAGATTCTAGTATTTTATTCTATGTTACATATAGTTTTTACTAAAAGAGAAAAAAACATACAACTCGAATAAGTTTCTCTCAATTCGGAGGATTTTTGAACATTACGGATAATTCAATCATAGTTAAAATCAATTATTTGTGCTAGTGCAAAATGTCAATCTATTTATTGGCTCACAGAAATACAACTCATTTGTGAACAAACAAGAAATAAAAACAATTCAAGAACCACCTTTTTTGAAATCAACCAATCTCAAAGTCCAAAAAGTCTGCAAACTATTATAATATGATGATTTTTGTACACTTAATTGATTATTTAGTGCAACGATAGCGTCTAAGACCAATTTTAAGGTAAAAAATATATCCTTGGTTTTAGAATTGGAATATCACGCGTAAAGCTTGCTGCAATTGCTTAGTTTATAAGACGTTTATAAATGATCCTTGTCATTTTACTGAACTTTTGTTGATTTATATATTTTTTTTTTGCCGTGCTGTTTATATGCCAACCGAATGCACGTGTAAGGTCACTAATGCTTTTACCCAAAAGTGTAGTTTCATAGACGGAACACCTGGTGTTCTGGCTCCATGCCAAGTGATTCAGTGACCTGGTACCGGCTGCATTTGACATTATAAGTGGAAAACAATCTTGTGCTGTAGCAGTCTGGGAGCTGTCATGATATGAATCAGAATATGATTTGATTTAATTATAACTACATAAGTATAATAAATAAATGTTCACGGATATTTAACACACTCTCGTCTTAAACTAAGCAAAGCTTGTACCTACTTAGGTTACTAGACTGCTGACATAATACTTATATAATATACATTATAATTACAGTTATTTGCTGTTGCAGTGTATCTCAAATACGTCACTGTCTCCCCGGTTTACTCGGTACGTGTGATCAAGGCATGTACTTGTCACTGAATAGTGATTATTTGTGAGTTAGATAACAAAAGTATAAATAAAACTATTCTTATAATCCTTACGCTGGCAGGTGATTTGCAGTTTTTAGAAGCCTGCCCTTGTAGAAGTCCTAAGTACCACGTGGGTGCGCCATCTTGCAGATAATGACTGCTAGCCAAGTTTTTGCACGATACCATGCGATTTTCGTCTTATTCAATTATGCAGATATTAGGTTTCTTTCATGACTATGTGCTATTAAAAACTAAAAGAAATGTGCCAAGTTTTATTTCAGTTTATAGTTGTTTTTTTATTTAACAAAAAATCTTTTTTATTCACAAACAAACTTATGATGGAGTTTGTAGTTGATTTTCGTTTTCTGTTAGTAACATGACATTATATTTTTAAATAACTAGATCGTATAAGTATTGTAGCTCTACAAATTACGATTTATATTGATAGAGATTATTTTTTTATCAGAATCTGTAATCTCATTAATAAGAATCAAAGTCCTGACTGACTGACGGCTGACGTACGAGCCACAGCCCAAACCGCTGGTCCTAGAGACTTGAAATTTGGAAGGCGTGTTCCTGGAGTGACTGTGTGGCGTACTAAGGCAGGAATTTTGGAAATAACGCTCCGGAGCCCTAAAATAAGGCTTTGAAGTTTGTATGCAGAATCTTATCCCGTGAACCGATTGACTTGAAACTTGGTACGCATAATGTTGACGCGAAATAAAATGGATCTGCATTTTTAGATTTTGCAAAATCATCCCCATTTCCCTAAAATTGAGTAAAGTTTGAAATTTCGAGTATACCAAGAGATGGCGCTGTCTCACTTGCGTAATCCTAGAACGCGCTATCGGTGCGTTTTGGCAATGCGTTATAAGTCGGTCGGTATTCAGCGTAAGATTCCTAAAATTTCGTTATTTTGATAAGTTATTTAGGGTTGCGTACCCGATTACCGCTTTGAATAAATATTTAAAAACATAATGTTAAATAATCAAGGGGCTCATACAAAAACATAATTTACTTAGATGGTTTGTTTTTAATATAAATAATATTTTATAAAAAAAAACTTACGACTATACAGTATTTACAAAATGTACATTGTCTTATAAAATACATAAGAAACAGTTGAGCTATCTACAGACCGTTGCAAACGATCTATAGATAGTTCAACTGATCGTTTATAGATCGTTTGCAACGGTCTGTAGATAGCTCAACTGATCCAAATCAGTACCAATCGGAAGCGTGCCCAAGATACTGGCTGCATTGCCGCGCTGAATAGCAATGCTGATACGCTGGGTCAGATACTCACCAGCCCTCGGGTCACGCGTCGCTCCGACTAGACGCCTAGAAATAATTTTGAAAACGCAGTGGGCCTCGGTACCCCACGGACCTAGGGTCTCGACCCTAAGAGGAGCAAATATGTATGCCCTGTCGAGACCTGCATATTTGCGTCGTGATTTGATTTGATTTGTATTTTAATGAAATTATTAAGAGGCGCTATGACGTAAAGTTTAAAATTACGATCGTATACGATTTAGTATACGATTTCGAGTATAGATGGCGCTGTCTCATTTGCGTAATCCTAGAACGCGCTATCGGTGCGTTTTGGCAATGTGTTATAAGTCGGTCGGTATTAGCAATAGTTTCGTTGAATTGAGTTATTTTGATAAGTTATCTAGGGTTGCGTACCCGATTACCGCTTTAATGACGAATAAATATTTAAAAACAAAATGTTAAATAATCAAGGGGCGCTTATAGTCTCATACAAAAACATAATTTACTTAGATGGTTTGTTTTTTTAATATAATAATATTTATAAAATATACGTACATATATATATTTACATAAAAATAAATTCCTCCGTGTGAAAGGGGGCAAGTGTGTTGTAACGTTATTAATCGACGAATTTTAATCAAATCTCTGTGACAATTTTACTCTAATGAATGCAATAAAATGAGTGAAGTTTTCTGTAACGTTATTTATCGACGAAAGTCAATGAAAATTGAGACGCACATTAATGACTTGATTTTACACCAAATATTGCAAATAAGGAAGTTTGTAGTAGCGTTTTTTATGAACGATTTCAATCAAGTTTGAGAGTCAGAGCGTTTTCACATTATCCGATCCGATATCGGGGTAAGTAAAATGTATGAAAAATGTACCTGTCTTTCATATTGTCCGTCGCGATATCGGATATCGGAGCCGGCATCGATATGCTGGCGGTACCATCGGACGCCCTATCGGATAATGAGAAAAAGCTCTCACTCTAAGAGCGTTTCCACACTATCCGATCCGATATCGGTGTCGGACGCTGATCCGATATCGGGGTAGGTAAAATGTATGAAATATGTACCTCCGATATCCGATATCGGGCGATAGCGTTTTCACATTATCCGATCCGGATAATGTGAAAACGCTCTTAGGGCTCTTTTAATTTATGCGTTTCGTATCGGACCGCTGCAGTGCCGAAGCGGTGCGTTCGTCGTACGGCGTAAGGACGGGCGGTCGTTTGTTTTCATACAAAATGCACGGTGCGGAAACAGTGCGGCGTCCGTACCGCGAACGTTCGACAGTGGGACGGCAACGTCGCAACCCCACGTGTTCAGTTCAGTGCGTTCATAGTGCGGTGACAAGAAGGAGGCTAATTTCGAAACGGTAATTTATAATGGATGATATAAATGTGGAGGATTTTATAAATGAAATTGATATACTTACATACTTACTATTTTTTAACTAATTCCAGTAATTCGAAGAAACATTCTCTAGGCATTCTTAAGTAATTAAAAAAAACTGATTGGGTCTTATTTTAACCTAAGGTAAAGAGTATGGAAATCACCACAATCATGGGTGCCGTGATTACACAACCAAGGAAAACACAGCCACGGAATGTACAGCCCGGAATCGGTGACCATTTTGGCATCCAATTCCGGGCTGTGCAGGCCTGTGCATTCCGTAGCTGTGTTTTCCATGGATTCCATACATTTCCAACACGTGTTAGGAATTTGATGCCAAATGACGTCATAGCATATGCTTCGTTTGCACTTACTCGAATTTTTCGTTTAGCCGATCATGTACAAGTAGCTAACTATGCCACTGTCAAAATATTATTTTTAAACTTATTTTTTTTCACGTGTGATGCGTCACAGTAGGTGCGAGGAGCGAAGCGACGAGCGTTAGTTTGATATAGAAAACCGCGCCAGAACCTACATGCGTTTAACCATTTGCCAGACAACAATTATTGAATTGGATTGTTTTCTTTTCATATTATAACCTGTGCAGTTTATCTTTATCAAAATGGGATAGTAACATTTTAATCTTTGGTTTCATCTAAACGAAGCATAGGCTAGGCTTTCGACCAATCAGAGCAATAGTCGCCAATTCCATGGTCGTGTTTTCCACGGCTGTACATTCCGTGGTTGGACATTCCCAACACATGTCGGGAATGCGTAGCCCGGATTTCATGTACATTTTGGCTGCGAATTCCTGGTTGCGTATTCCTGGGTGTGCTTTCCGTGGTCGTACATTCCGGGTCGTGCTTTCCATGGTTGTACATTAACCGGACCCTTGCAAAATCATCGGCTATGGCATAGTTATCAAATACTTAAAAACAGAACAGGTTTAGAGGGTTCGCATAGGTACAAAAACATGTTTTTTTTTTAATCGTTTAAATAGGTATGGTAAGGAACTTATAGCGGGCGAGTCCGAGTCGCACTTGGCCTGATTTATTTACTTACGGTAACGGTAATTTAGTGAGTTTTGATTACTTATGTTTTAGTAGTTTACGTTATTGGGTTTTTAGGGTTCGGTAACCAAAGGGATCTACTACTACTAGATCGTATTACTGAGTGTTTAATTTCTGTCTATTTTAAATTCTCTAACTATCACGCATAATTAATATTCAAGGGGGCTTATATATAAACGTAAATTTTATTTATTCGATTTTGATAAGGGCAACGGGACATAGATACGGTACGAAAATCTTCGTGCGCACTTGCCCGGTTTTAATAATAAGTACCTACTAATAAGTACTAAGTTTTCCTTCTTAGACTGCACTTTACCGTCAATTTATTTCATAAGAAGATAGTAATGGTAATGGGTTATCGCAAAATCTCTTAAAACGGCACGCGGACGAAGTCGCGGCGGGTACAGCTAGTATATATATATATCTACATCAATGTGCAAACACCTTGTGATACATAGGTACCTATATATTTGTATCAGATAATCTTGTAAGCAATCAACGTCAGCAATATTGCATATCGGCTTATCGACTGGCGGGATACAATGCATCTCAACACTATCTCATACATTTAAATCAATAAATTATAGCCTTTTGGATTATGGAAATTATTGGTTATGGATTAAGCAATAATTAGTAAGATTTATTAATAGACCATTGGATTATAGAAGTTATTGATATATTAAGGAATAATTAGTATTGTGAATATACATTTAGAACTAATTGATAAAGTAGGTACTTAGTATAAAGAACGCATAAAATACACTACACATGTTTATACATACAAAAAAATTGTGTACAAATATATATTATACAAGCTGACCCGTGCCCACTTCGTTGGGCATAATTCGATCGTTTTTTCTCCGATTCACTTTGCAAAACGGACTACCACGTAAAAGCCTTTTTATTTTTCGGTTTTTTATATAACCTATGACACTCAGCAAATGTGGCTTTCTATTGGTGAAAGATTTTTAAAATCGGTTCAGTAGATCCCGAGATTACCCCTTACAATTTAACAAATATACAAACACACAAACTTTACTTCTTTACAATATTAGTATAGATATAGATATAAAAAAGTCTAAAAATCCCTTTCAATAAGCAACAAATGTACTGTAACGCTGTGAATTCGTCAAATCGCATCCTGTCCCGACCCTCCGTCCGTTGTCAGTCGCCAAGTGACATCTTTACGGCTTAATGCCGCAGACAGGCTGCAAGCTAACGAATACGCTATCATAGACAAATTATCTGAAGCATGCTACATAGGTTGCTAAGTTAAATATCATAATATGTGTAATGTAACGAAATATGTGTTATAAGTTGATGAAATCAGAATGGATTTCTTATATTATTCATTTTATTTATTATTATTTTTATTTCTTATATAAAGTAAAAATGATTTTTTAGGAATGAGGTCATAGTCTGTATGTGACGACCCATGTGGCGCGGCGGGCGAAGGTCCGCCGGCGACGCGGAGGTTGTGGGTTCTATCTGCAAATATATATTCCGGGTGTACCCATAACACAAGCTCTGCTTAGCTTGGGGCTAGATGATGTTGTGTGGACGCATTATTTATTTATTATCTGTTTGAAGTAATGTAAAAAATATTTAATCAAAAAAACAGGACGGCGACTATTGGGACTCATTACATAAAAGTAAAAAAATACTTTGTATTGTAGCTTGAAGTAGGTACCTAAGTGTTGTACCGTTGCATAATATCTTGTGCAACGTCACTAACAACGTTATCAGTTTTATCTCTCCTCCAATCTTCAAAGATTTCTAGTTTTATTCTTCGTTTAACCGCAACTATTAACAATTTCCTGTAACCAGGTCGGCAAGCGTCAGAAGTTTCTCTCCATATAACCGAATACAATCGCCTTATTACTCAATTTATTTATTGCACGCATATGTTAATGTTACAATAAGATTTGGTATAACATAATGAACCCTGTTTGAGGGCACTACAATATTACAGGATGGTAGGTAGACCGAGGTATGTTAATAAATGTGTATTGATTAAATTAAATTACGTCGTCAAAATTAGAAATTATTATAATTAAAAGCGAATGTTATTTGAATTCCTATCAATATATCAGTCACTTAGAGTTAATTGTTAGTACACTTACACCTATTTTAGATAAAATTTAATTAAATATTAGTCGCTATAGTCTATAGCCAGATCTGAACAGTATACACCAAAAAATACTAATGAAATTGGCAGAAAGGCAAATTCAAAGTGCGGTGCCATGCGCCAGAAACTAGCCAACCCTTAAGCGTCCAACTTCTGGCGGACCACTTAACTCCAGTGCTTAATTTCCGGACTAATAAAAATCTTCGCGGCTTGCCTCGTTGAAAGAGAAATTAAAAAGTTACTGGGCGCGGAATACGGAATTTTGAATTGAGACCGCGATTCAAAGATTCAAGCATTTACATTCTCAGCTTTTTTGCCTACTTATTTTGAAAATGGAATACTGCTTACGTCAAAATTTTTATCATTGAGTTGATGTGTGCGGCCATTACTACGTAGCTCCAACATAAAAAAAAGGTTTTCAATTATTTACTTATAGCTTAACTGACCAGTATGAAAAATCTATAGAACTATTCTGAATTATGAGACTGTGCTTTTTAGATTGCAAGCCGTTTTTAGTACCATACCTATGGAAGAACTTTATTCACAAACAAACTTACGACTATTACAGAAATTGGTAGAATGATGAATACTTCTCATGCCATAATACAATAAACAATCAAACATCGCGTATGATCCCGATGCAAATGATTTGAGCGAGGAATGAGGATGTTATTATAGTAAGTGGTAAATATCAGTCGCACTGACACACTTTCAATTGTATGAATTCACTTCACAGGGTTTGAATCAAATCAACAATAGTTTTCTGTTATTTTAATTAACGAGTAACTTGCAATAACCTATCTGTATTCACCTGTTAGATCTTGCGTTAAACGAAGAAACGTTGAAATTGTCAAATACACATTTTTTATATACAAAATTAAATGAAATCAAAATCATTATTTTTATCTTCCGTGGACGTGATCTGTGATCATATCATATTATTATTTTATTTAAGTAAGTAATAAAGAAATGGTTTTTTTTTCAAACTACTATTATTTATTAAATAACGCAGTATGCTTTGATTCACATACAAACAATTATTTATTTATTGTGTAACAAAATCCACAGCTCTTAAATGAAAATGAATTAAAAAATATTAAATTGAAATTATCTGACCTTTTCATAACTTGACACATTGAACAAGTAGGCAAGTAGGGACATACTTATATAGCCTAGGTAATTACCTAGGCACTAATAAAATCGATAGACAATGAACTTGAAGGAACATTTAACTCATGATAGTATCATACATTTATATGGCATAGTGGCATTCATCGCGTGGAACTGGCACCTAGAATCACCTCGTATGTAAGACGATTCTAAATGATCCTTGTGATTTTACTGAATAAAGCAAATTTGGCACTTGACTCTGACTCTGACATAGACTCAGTCTAAAGTATATAGGTTCTATTAATGTAGTACTAATCATATTTTGACGAATTTTAGTATTTTTGACGACCGATGTGGCGCGGCGGGCGAATGTCCGCCAGCGAGGTTGCGGGTTCGATTCCCGCCTTGGGATAAATGTTTGTACGATCTGCAAATATTTATTCCGGGTATTTTATATGTATAATAAAAAATATCTATCTATGTAATGTATTGTGTTAAGTATGTCAGTCTTCAAGTACCCATAATACAAGCTCTGCTTAGCTTGGGGCTATATGATGTGGTGTGGATTGTCCAGTGTTATTTATTTATTTATTATTTAACTCTTGATGGTATCATACATTTATATGGCATTACCGAAGGTCTTCTTCAATGAAGTTTAAAGTTTATAGGTATTATTACCTACTGTAGTATGTACTAATCATATTTTCTAGTATTTTCCTAGAATATTAGGTAAAAAATGCATTAGTGACCTTTGTGTGACTGATAACAAGAAAAAGGATCGATATGAACTTCGAGAAAGTTGATGGCACGGGCATCGCGAGGTCACCTGCTCGCGTTCACATAAACTTGAACCTTACGGTAAAACATTTTTTGAGTTCTATTTCAAACGACTATTCTTAATTTTTTTTAGTTTCCTTATTTGAGTTTGAATACTACTTGACATACGATGCGATAGGGTACTTAATTTTGTTTAAATATAATTGAATAATGATTATGTTTGCACTGTCACTGTCAATCAAAGAATCAATACAAAATTCAGTAAAATCTCAAGAATCATTTAGTATAATACCTGGTGCCCGCGACCATATCTTGCTATTGTAATATTTTACAACACAAAAACTTTATAATTATAGCCTATTAATTATTCAACTTATTATAGTAAAGTTTCATTTAAATCCATTCAGTAGTTTTTGCGTGAAAGAGTTACAAACATACATCCACACGTCCCTTCATACAATCGCGTTTATAATATAGCAGGATTCAAACTTATGTATTGTTGCTTAAAACACCTATTTCTGAGTGCTATAAAACTTACAACACCTTTGAGGTTAAGAACCATTTTATTATAGTGCTGAAGTTTATGAAAATTGCCGCGAACGGTCCCAACTTTGGCCGTTATTTGTCAGTGAGGTAAGAAATTTGATCCCATATTATCGCAAGCCATCGCATTTTGTAAAAACTTAATATTACAAAATTATATATATTGACGTAAAAGATTTACGGTCTTATAAAAAGTTAGCGCAGACTTGATGTGTTGATACGTAATGGTGACAAAGTCAAATCTATTTTATAACATAGGGGGGTGCGGTCTATCTTATAAAAAGTTAACGCAGACTTGATGCGTTGATTACAATACGTAATGGTGACATAATGTTCAACATGTAGGGGGTATACATCATACACGACACATGGTATCTACACGCCGTATGCCAGATAAATGTCAAGTTTTTTTTAAGAAATAATAATTTGATAATTACTACCTACATATTTTTAATGAGATTACTTCAAACCATTTTCTGAGCGGAGATAAATGCTAATTAGTTCATATTCCAACACGATGCTACAACATGATACTGTTGTAGCATCGACACGATAAGAAGAAGAAGTTCATATTAGCATGCTGCTCGCTATTTCGTTTTTTTTATCAATAAATGTTAGTGTTCAGTTTTCGTGATTTGTTTTGTAAAAACTTTGTTTTTCTCTTGTTCTAACAACATTAAATTTCCAACTCCTTTTTCTAATTTTAAGCAACAAAAGTTTTTTGAAGTACCTATACCATTTAATTTTCATTGTTTTTCTTTAGGTGAAAGCTTCAAAGTACGGCTCCATACGCATATAGGGAAGTGAACCCAAACACCCCATTACCCGAATCGGTCCTGCCGCAGCCAGTCGCACTGCGGTGTCCGGGACTAGCGCTACCTTCTCTATGGTATTTCACAAACTAATAAATAAATAAATAATGCTGGACAATCCACACAACATTATCTAGCCCCAAGCTAAGCAGAGCTTGTGTTATGGGTACTAGAAGACTGACATACTATTACAAATACTTGTTCTTCTTCTTATCGTTTCGATGCTACAACTGTATTTCGTTGTAGCATCGTGTTGGAAAGATTAGCCAGACTAGACACTGCTTTACAAATACTAATATCATGGAATACAAACAGTTTTCAAAGCTATTATTTTTTGCCGTTTTTCACTTTCCTAACCCAGGGGGGCTATCCAGCAAGGGGAAACTTGTGTGACCGGATATCCTTTCAGTTGCAGTTCAGTTTTCGATGATTTTACTATAGTAACTCATCAGTATTCATCAGCATTTTTGTGGACTGACGTGACGTGACTGAGCTTTATAAAATTATGACTAAGCTTTTAAAAATGATGATTTGAGCATGGCCTACCTGATTTTTCGTTAATTCTATCAAACGGTATGAAAATCGATCATTCAAAATATCAATAAAAGACGAAGAAGAAAACTGAACTGCAATTTGATCAAATAACAGTTCAAAAACATTTCAGTTGTCAGGATACCCCCCCAGAACCATAAAAGAAACTAGCAGCGTGTGTCCTTGAGAGATGTTATCATGGCCGTGGAGGGAATAAATCGGTGTCAGTTCTGTCTGTGATGATGCATGGCGGCGGCTCACGGCATTCCCAGAGAGCCTTACTTAGTATTACTTTACTACAGCTAAAGCCTTCAACCACAGTTCTGCACACAAGTGGTTCGCTCGACAAAATGACAAGCATGTTAAAATTACGCAAATCTGCCGTTTTCTTTCACCTAAGTAGATTTAGAAACGTCTTAAAATACTTTGTCTGACATTCTTACTACTTTGTTTACCTATTGTTGTTATTGTTTGCGTATCGTGTACATTTTGGAGACAAATAACACTTATCTTTCTTGGTCAACACAAGAAATCTTCGCAAAAATGTAACCAGTAGTAATAATGTAGTCTTCACCCCTATCTTATAAAAAGTTAGCGTTGACTTTATGACATCATTACGGATGGTAATCAATACTTCAAGTCTGCGCTAACTTTTTATAAGATATACCGTTCTTATATGTATATAAAAACAACACTAACCCCTATCTTACAAAAAGTTAGAGTTGACTTTTTGGCATCATTACGTATGGTAATCAGTCAAGCTTGCGCTAACTTTTTATAAGATAGACCGTAAAAGTACACACTATAATTACAAACCCAACATTAATAGTACCTAATAAACACTGTTTGAGATCATCGACACGAAGAAGAAAAAGAAGAAGAAGGATAGTAATAAAAACATAATTTTGTAAGTAAAATAGTATTGAAACTAGCGAAGTAGGCGGGGTCGGTCTTCAGCCTACAAAGTTGAACCAGTCGTGCAGTCAGCTGTTCGTGCGTGGGCGGCTACCGAAATAGCGCGCTGAATACGTGGGCGCTCAAGGTTCAGGAGTTCAGGAGGTCACCACCAATCTCAAAATCGCGTAATTTGACGACAGATGTGGCGCGGTGGGCGATGGTCCGCCTGCGACGCGGAAGGTTGCGGGTACGATTCCCGCCTCGGGATAAATGTTTGTATGTTCTGCAAATATTTGTTCCGTTTGTTCTGGGTATTATATGTATAATAAAAAATATCTATCTATGTATTGTATTGTATTAAGTATGTCAGTCTTCTAGTACCCATAACACAAGCTCTGCTTAGCTTGGGGCTAGATGATGTTGTGTGGATTGTCCAGCATTATTTATTTATTTATTTAATCCGTATTTTATTTACATTACGCGTTGATGACAGGTTGCCTGCCGAACGTTTTAACGTCACCACGCAGAATAACATCATACACCACGAATTGACATATTTTTTTATACGACAATTCCGATAGGCATATGGCAATGCGATCATGACATGGATTTTGATATAGCTTCTTATTAAAATATAACCCTGATTTTAAACTTTAAAACCTAAACCCTACTACCTTACTAATAAGTGTCTTCTAGAGTCTAGATACTAATAATAAGTGTCTTCAACATGATGGTCTAGATTCTAGACCATTCGATTCTAGTTCCATCGGCGCTTTACATCAGGTGAGATTGAAGCCAAAGAATGGTCTACAGATTATAAAAAAATGATTTCCAAAGAAATCGAGCAGGCACCTTATCCGAATCATTTTATTTACAGTTTGCTGGCATGAAATACCTACGATTAGTACTACTCTATCGACCTCAAAGCGAATATCAGGATGTGAAAAAAATACTGAGAAGGCTAACAATGCTACGTTATGTCAAAATAGTCAGTTTAGTCTGTTTTCCCTGACCACTATAACCTCAATATTTTCAAGACCAATGTAAATAGGTGTCTTATAGACCATCCTGCTCCATCGTCGGCTTCATCGGCGCTTTCCATCAGGCGAGATTGAAGCCTAAGGATGGTCTATTGATTATAAAAAAAAGTTATATACATATTCACAGACTGTTAACTATCTATAACGGTGTGTTATTGAGCACGTCTATTGCGAACGTGTTATAATGCATTTCGTCCATCACACAAAGACACAATGGTATGTCTCATATGTTCGTAATTGCACTGTCTCTCAAACCGGAACTGAGGAATGCAAGCGTAAAATGCTTTGCGCCAGAAACAGCCACAGTGTGAGTCCCCGAAGTTATTATTCTCAAATTACTATTTAATATTGTTTTTCTACGTTTTGTCTATGGATAAATTGAACTACGTTGTTGTAATGTTTTGTGTATGTTGAAGAGAAAAAGCAAAAGTTAATAGTCGATGGGCATAAGCTTATTACACATATAAAGGTAAAAAAAAAAATATATTTCATTAATACCTGGTAGGTATTTATATACTTTTTTTATGAATCTTGTTTAAGATCTTCTTCTAGGCTCTGGTCGCGTGGAACTGGCACCTAGAATCACCTAGTATGTAAGACGATTCTAAATGATCCTTGTTATTTTATTGAATAAAGAAATATTTGATTTGATTTGATCTTTATTAAAAAAATCTACGTAAGTTTATTTCGCAATTCCCATATCACATAAATACGTTCAAAATGTCCATGAATATTTATTTTTCATTCTTAATAATATAACAACATTTTGTTAAATTATATAATTTTTCAGTTAATTAAACTCTTTCTTTCTGAAACCGACGGTCGTTGTTTTAAAAAAGATATTTAAAAGTTTAAGATTAGCAATCTATTCCAATAACGGAACTTTCCTGATAAGCGAGAAGCTATCAGAAATTAATTAACTTTCGAATTGTTTTTCAAGAAAATAAATTGAGTGAGATTCTTTGATCCGGGAGTACAAGAATCTCCAAGTTGAGGGTTGCTCGGATCCCGCGGGTCAAGGAACTGTCTTTAGTTAGATGTGCATTGTTGTGTGTGTATAGAGCTTACGAAGTAGGTACAATTCCTTTCTATGTGGTGAACAATGAGATGATTTGCTATTTTCTTCTTTCCGATTTATGTTAGTGCTTTAATATATAAAAAAGTAGTAATGTATTATCAAACTCAAAAATGTGTTAAATGAATGAAAGCAAAAAAGCATTACTGAAATTATTTTTAGTGAGTTGGAGCTAGCTCGTCCAAGACTTGTTTTTTTTTCTAAACAATCATATTCTATTCGTTATTTTATTATATGAACTTGTAGAAGTCCACTTATAGGTTAGAATGGTTACAACAATAAAGATAGTAAATTTTTATTTATTTTTATTTTAGTCAATCATGACGCAACGTTATATACACTGGCCTGCAAAACTAAGTATCACACTTTTTAAATTGCTATAACTTTTTAAGTAAACAAGATATACTTTGATCTTAACCCAATTGAGCGTGCCTGGGACGAGCTAGGAAGGCTATTCAAAAGGCGCAGACCACCACCTACCACCCTTAGGGCACTAAAACAGGCCCTGATAGAAGAGAATGGGTCCCCAAAATCGGCTCCAAAAACTCGTGTTTAGTATGCCAAACCGGTTTGAAGCTCTATTCAGAGCCCGAGGAGGCAATACCAGTTATTACAAATGAAATAACATGTAAAACATACTTATAAAATGTTAGATGAGTTTTAGACACTAAGCTAAAAATGGCTTTTTTATTGTTTATCATTTTTTTAAAGTTAAATATGTTACAAATGTATGTTTTATAGAAAGCTGATAAAATTTGCTATAAAACATTTTTTATTTGAAATCTCTAACTTGTATAGTTTAGAAAAAAACTAAATTCTAAAAGTGTGATACTTAGTTTTGCAGGCCAGTGTAGATACGTCACGTCACGCCAGATAAATCAAGAGCACATTTCATCATCAAATAGTATGGCTTCGATCACACGGCATTGTCCTGCACGTTTTTTTGCAGTATACGTCTTAACGTATAAATAGTGACCATACAACGTACATATATCCATTCACACGTCGATTGTACTGCAAAAAAACGTGTACCGCTTATACGTTTAAACGCATACTCAACGGACTTGTCAAGCAAATCGAATGAACTTTGACGTATTCGGTTCGCAGTGGCACATAATATAGCTCTGTCTCGTTCACACGGCACGATGTTCACACGTTTTTTATCGAATAGCAACCGAAGAAGCGTTTTGTACCTGAGCGTCTTTTGGACGAGTGGCACGTATTTTATGTTTGATTTGGTTTGATATTCAAAATGGTAGAGGAATCTTCTATAGACAACGAACTATTAATTTCTTTAGTGGAACAATGTCCCGTTTTATGGGATAAAACTTTGGAACTTTATAAAAATCGCGTCGCAACTCAAGCGGATCCATCAGTGACGTCTACTCGCTGTGACAACTGTGTGAAGACTGCGGCTATTCGTCTTTTACACGAATGATAATTTACCGTGTGAAGACCCGGATGATTGTACGTTAAAAAAACGAATACGAAAAAAACGTGCAGGACAATGCCGTGTGAACGAAGCCTATGGAGGATAATAAATATTCGGAATATCGTCGCTAAAATGTCATAGTTCATAGATAATGTCTACACTCTACACTGATAAGGTTGGTGACCCCTTTCCAGATGCTATAGCTAGCTATATAACTATCATTTGTATAGCTTGAGGTCAGCCAGTGACGTATAGCCCTGACAGAAACTAATTGCCGATCGTCCAAATGACAAATGCATTAATATTGTCCTACAAACACAATTTATACGAATATTTGCTTTAACTGTTGTAATAAATAAATATTCATGGATTGTTGGCAGAACAACGGACAATAAATATAACTTATATATTTAACTGACAATTGAGAGTTAAACAAATTAGCCTGAGTTATTGTATGAATAATAGTTTTCAGTCCACAGAACAATAAACAAATACGGAACATTTTTTTCAGGAATCATTTTAGTTTAAACTTTGATATACTAGTTTTGTTTTTATATAATAACTTAAATTGTATAAACCGGTTGTAGTGCCGATGTTAATTTAGTTCGTACTTAAACCAATACTGACATATTATACGACATATGACATGTTTATCTCTACAGCTCAGCGATGTAAATGTATCTAGCACTAGTGCCTAGATTTTTTGGGATATTAGTCTGCATTTACCTTGTACTAGTACTAATATAACAAAAGTTATAAAGTTATATTTAGTTATAACTTCAGTTGAGCTATCTATAGATCGTTTGCAACGGTCTGTAGATAGCTCAACTGTTTCTTATGTATTTTATATGACAATGTACATTTTGTAAATACTGTATAGTCGTAAGTTTGTTTGTGAATAAAATTTTTACTAGTTATAACTTTATAACTTTTGGGTTATAATACTAATAAGATAAGATATCTTCATACATATCATGTCGTTGTCGTGTCGTCAACAGTGAAAACAGCCAATGGCCCCTAACCTAGTCCAAATACACAATTACAGTTGAACACGTTAGGGGACTCGTGAACTAGTGTTATGATTTCCTTGTAGTTTTTGACGCTTCCTCTTACCTTCGGGACGAATTAAAAACTATATAGTTCTTAGAACAAGTTTATTGACTTTAAAAGTTGAAAATTTAGTCTCATGCTAGAATGCTGCCACAGTAAATGTTTAGTCTCATGCTGGAATAATATTTCTATTAGTTTGAAAACATGATCATCATCAACAGTCAGTCATTTATCTTTAAAATAAATTTATCTTTATCTTTAGTCCACTGCTGGGCCTGGGTCTCTCCCAAGACGCGCCAACGAACCCGGTCTTCGGCCCTTCTTCTCATCTAGTATTGTGAATACCACCTACATTCCGTAGATCGTCATTGAGAACATAAAAAAAAATTATCCACAGACGTCTAAAGTTTCGAAATAAAAAAATCATTGATATACTTCGGATAGGAACCTACGATCTTAAGAACGGAAGTTGTTCTCAATGCGCGTACAATCAAGCCAAAAAATATTTATGTATTGAGTCAGTCATGTCAGTTTTAGAGCAATTAGAATCAGTTTAATTTGAAAGATTTGAAACAAAAATGCAATCAAACGAATAGCAAAATACAGTAGTTTTAGTATATTCTGGTCACGTCCTCCGGAAGAAACTACGCCGAATAAAGTCACTAAGTATAAGTCCAGTGGAAAATCCACTTCCTTTTATTATAAACGTTTTGCGAATAATTCAGAACTGCGGAATTTCTCGCAAGATATGGAATTTTGCTCAGTTTTTTATTACCATAAACTAAAGTTAGTTTAAAACTTTAGATTTAAAACGTTTAAACAGCACATCACATTAATTGTATACCTAATAGAAAATAATCTCTTTATCTAAACGGATTTGACATCCAAAATTATAAAAAATAAATATACAACAACCTCTGAAAAAACTAATTTAATAGTTAGACAGTCTCCTTAACCAAAAAACCTTTTTTTTGGGCGATTTTTACGCTGCCACAGAAAACACCATAGAAGTGGCCAAGTATTGGGAAAATAATGTTTCGAGAGCATCATCGACACGAACCTCTTTAACTAAAAAGCATTCAAAATTGCTTTATTTTCAGAAGATGTTTTAACACCCAGTATAAGACGTATTGGTCGTGTTGTATGGTCGCGTGGAACTGGCACCTAGAATCACCTAGTATGTAAGACGATTCTAAATGATCCTTGTGATTTTACTGAATAAAGTAATTTTTGACTTTGACTTTGACTTTGACTTTATTGACGTATATTATTGGGAAAATATGAATAAATGATGATATATATCTGTAGACAAATCCAAAGACTGTTTTCGTGAACCTCTTTATACGCTGTTTTCGAAAGATTTTTGATAGTTTTATCTAAGCTGTCAGTTAACAAATTGTTTGGTTAGGCACACAACGACAGGGCCGACGCATCGGTTTCGTGTTACCTAGTCAAACACGACAGCGGTCAGTACGTGCCACGGTCGGCACGCAGCCTCCTTACCCAACCTTTGTTTACTCGACCTATGAAATTGCGGAGCATTACTGAACGTACCATGTTTTTCTTACACGGCCGGTTTCTCGAACGATCAACGAAATAATCAAATTATTACTATGTGTCAAACTCGGATCAATCGTGATTTGAGTTTCCAAACCGGTCGTAAGTTACGATTTTAAAATCGAGTATTTTAACAGCACATTTCAGTGACACAAATCTTTGCTTAATCGACCGTTAAAATTGTTAAATTGCGTAGCACTGAAAACGAGAAAATGAACCATGTCCTTTTTGAATATAAATTTCCAAAAACACCGTTTTATGTTACTTTACGACTTTTTATATTAGGTGATAAAATTATGAATATTTGTGTTTACAAGTGCTTCCTAGTTCAACTATAAGTCAATCCCTATTCAGTTTTTTAGAAACAGATTAAACAATACACTAAGAAGGCGTCGTTTAAGTTGGGTTCTATAACGAGAAGAAAATTGAGCGACCTCAATTTTCACAAATAATCTGAGCTTAACAAAACTTGTCTCAGTAGAAAGCCGCGTCGCGTCGCGTACGAAAGCCGCATCGGAGACGTTAGCTGCGGGCCTTAATAAGATTCTCCCTTGTTATTATAACCGTCTGTCGTAGTAGTAGTAACTTTACTCCAGGCCACGCTTTTGCGCAGTTCCTTTTTTTGCGTAAGGACGTTATTCCCGGTCGGCACTATATCTCCACGTTAGGTATACAGTTTCACCGTTCCCTCAGCTTCACGAAAGCTTCACGTGGAAAAAAATAAAACACACTCCGCAGAAACAAAGAATTCACGGTCCGTACAAGGTCGAGCTTTCAGGACAATTATGGCAAAATGACAGCGCGGCCGTAGCGCGCTGCGATCTAAGACCTTGCCTTGACCGTGAAACCACATCTTATCAAGCACTTCCGCGACCGATCCTGACCTGTTGGTAATGAGCAATTATATAACAAAACAGGTGATGATAGGTGTCGGGGAGACTATGAAACTTACTTGATATAGACGTCTCGTTCTTTCGCTGAAGGTCGGGGTGAGAGGGGACACTCGCGTCGCGGGCTCCAGCGGCGGGCGGCGGCGACGGACTGGGCCCGGCCGCGAGCCCCGCCGCCCGCGCGCCGCGCCCGCCCCCCCGCGCCCTGCCGGATAAACAACGTGCATTGTGCTGTGTACGAGACCCCATCCTAGGGCCTGTTCAACCACACATCTCTGTACAACTCTCCCTATCTGTCCGACCATTACCGCTCTCGTCTCGAATTATTATCGAGCTTTCGATCCGTAACCGGCGATGGATGCGCAAAAATTACTCGTTCGATACTCCCGTCGGAAGCTGGGGTTATCAAATAATTCTCCGCACAGATAGTGGTTCTAGCGTTATAGATTTTGGATTAAATTCTCGCGCGTAGTGCAAATCCAGGGATATGATTATGTTTTGTTTCCGCGGAATGGGGCTGCAAATTGATGTCGGCTTTGGCGAGGTGTTCGCTGGAATTGGCCGTTGTAAGCCTTAGGCTTTGTTACATTTTGTTTCAGCTATGAACGCGGTGTTCGTTGTAATTTTCAAATACTGTTGGAAAAGTAGAGAACCTATTTTCTCCTGCGTAATAGGCATGTGAACCTACCCAAGAAAAGGACAAAAACATGGGATCGCCTAAGAAAATTACGAGTCACATCGTTGTTAAGGAGCGTGCATATCTGCTTTCCTTTGTCAAAAGTTTTATAACAATGCCATTGTTCTTTTGTCGAAGTGAAACTGAAGGTTTTACTTTTGCTCTAAATTATTACATGTCGAATATAAAAGTACGGGAAATATGTACGTAGTTTTAACTTTGTGAGACAAACATTCTAAAAAACTTAATAAAACTAATGATAAGTATGTTGATTAAAACAACAACTTCTAAGAAAAAAAAGACCTATCGGGTTTTTTTACATTAAATTCGTTTTATTGTGAACATGGAAATAAATACGCACCTTTTTCAAATTCAAACATATATTTATATATTAATTTTCTTGTAAACCATGTTTTTTTAAATATAAGCACAGCAAGGAACGTCTGTATGTGTCATTATAATAATAAACGGGTAGTTTATCTAAATTGTGTTAGTTCCTGTACATCCTTTAAAGTAAAAAAATATTAAAACAAATAAAACTATTCAATATGCGATACGCAAACAATGCATTGTATACGTGTGTAAGGTTTGTATAGGAAAAAAGTTAAAATAAATGAGCTTAAGCTACTTATTTATTCACAAACAAACTTAAACATCGTTTGCAACAGTCTGAAGATAGCTCAACTGTTTCTTATGTATTTAATGAAGTACATTTTGTAAATACTGTAATAATCGGAAAAAATATATGTTTAAAATAAATCTAAAACTCAAGTGTACAGTATTCCCAACATGATATAGGCCGTCCAACTCGCTAAGGCCGCGTTATCCTCCAATTGGATCGCGCAGGTAACGTGCTCATGCATAATGCGGCCAAGCGTGTCATCCTGAGCCACAAGCTTTATAAACTCACCTTTACTGCATCGACTTAAAGTCTAGCTTTGCATAACTAACTTAATTGGTAAAAAAACCCATCATTTCAATACAAAATGCGAAAGTTTAGCAGTTTTTAATAAAGTCAATTGTCTTGTCATTCGTGCAAAGCTAAAAAAACTACATGCAAGATCTATTGTTGATAAATCGTTGAATTTTTTTTAAGAATAATAATTTCTATCGATTCTTAAAAATTGGCCATTATTGCAAAACAACCAATACTTATTGTAATGTCCATCAAGATGCCCAATGCATCACACTGCGTCCATCATTCTTAGATGTCAGTATAAGTCTCATATCAACCTATATCAGTCCACTGCTGGGCGTAGGTCTTTGCCAAGACGCGCCATTGATTCAATTAAGTATCAATCATTTTTCTTCAAGTCAGTCCGTAATAGCCCACTGCTAGATATAAATACTGAGACTGACTTGTAAAATATGCTTTTACAAATAAAGTCTTGTATCTTGAGTACAAATAAATAAATATCTAGTGTATAAAATAAATATCTAGTATAAGAATCCTATGGGAGGCCTATGCCCAGCAGTGGGCGAAATCTGGCTGCGGATGATGATGATGATGATAAGAATCCTCTATCGAACACCAATCTTTTCGGCTTTTATCATCCAAGTCTTCCCAAGTTCTTAAAGAAGTTGGGAAGACCTGGAAGCTTGGGACGAACTAGCTCCAACTTTATTAAACAATTGTAAGAAGGATCATATGAAAAAAACGCTAGAATCCAGGTCTAGTTTCTTGCCAGTTCTTCTAGACACTGGTCGCGACGAACTGGCGCCTAGAATCATCTAGTATGTAAGACGTTTCAAAGTGATCCTTGTGATTTTATTGAATAAATGAATTTGAAGTTTGGATGATAAAAGCAGCTTTTTATAAAATAGCGGTTGCATGCATCGAATGGTTTTAATTAAAGTCAAATAGAAATGCGAACCTTTTCATTCCAGAATAATGGATTGAAAATGGAGCAATAGTATGTCGATACTGCCATATTCTTAATTAAGGAGAGTATTCACCAGCGCATAGTGGATTTATACTCTTTTTATTAGTTGTAGTAGCTTGGTAGTAAAACTGAGGTCTATTTTAATGGCTGAAAACATAATGTGTGCTATGTAAAAGGAATCTTCAGTTTGTTATTTTGAAGGGTGGTGATGGCCAAATCCGAATATCAAACACAATAACTTTATAATTATTTTTTTCTTTTTTTTTTTAACTTTAGGAGAGGGTAGGGAGAACGTCGTAAAAAGAAATCATTGATGTACTTAGTGTCATACTCATTCTTTTTACGACGTTCTCCCTACCCTCTCCTAAAGTTAAAAAAAAAAAAGAAAAAAATAATTATAAAGTAATTGTTGTACTTAGTGTAAAGTGAATGCATAAAATACTGAAGAAAACAAATTAACATAAGAGAAAAACATAACAGAAAAACATTTACGTAAGACTAGGCGGTATGGTTCTAAAACTTTAGCTTGCTCCGAAGAGCAAATAAAAAAAAAAAAAAAAAAAAACATACTGTATTATTAAACGAAGTCATTCTATTTCTCGATAATATTTTACAAACAAATGTATAACTATAAATGAAGAAAAATAGCAAATATTTACAAACTACTTCTACACTCACTAAGTCCTCGTCCTCGTCCACTGAGGCCGTGCTCAGTGCTATTTCTCTCACTCTGCGATAAGTGTTTGTATGTAAATAGAATACTCCTGTACTTTTTAACTTTTTTTTTTATTTATTACTTTCTTGATCTAACTCATCTAATGTGAAGCCAGATTATTCGTCTAAACGACTAACAGTACCTCTACCATGAGTTGTCACAGTAAAATCGCCCGACTTTACTACAGTAGTTACGTAAATATTAGTATTACGAATTTTAGTACCCAACTATCCGCTAGAGGCGCTGTACAAATCTTCATACATTTTTTTAACTACAGACGCTAGCGAGTGTAGTATATATAGTATAGTAAAAACTCATGGTAGAGCTACAGCTAGTACCCGTTTATATGAGAAACCGCTTATAACCAGATTGGATTGCCGCCGTATTCATCCTTCGAGAGCGCACTTTTAATTCAATTTTTATTATTATGTGCATTTTAATATTCTACTATAAAGTGATGCTTTGAACCGACCGGAATGACTTTCAGTATAATTCAGTTATTTTCCACAGAGTATACGAGAAATAACTGTTTTATATATTTTGTGATGGCTTTTTTAATTGCACGGGAAATATAAAGGCTTAATTTATTGGTCGTTAAATTTCGTTAAAAATTATGTGACTTATTTATTAATTAATTTTATACCTAAAATAATGTGGTAGTGTCACTGATCTTAAACTAACATAGTTAATAGGTATCAAAATATATAATATCTGTGCCTAATAGTTGTGACCTAATTTCATTTTGAAACCCGCCATTATACAAATATTATAGATTTCTTCAAACGCCATTTGTTAAAACCTCATTAAAATATCATATTAAAATAAAAATAAATCATAGAACTGCACACAGTAAACCCGTGCTATAAAATAGACGTAAATATAACACAACACGCTCACACCCAGTCATAAATATAACAGTATTTCAAAGCAAAAAGCATTTAGTTTGAAACGGCGCACATACGCTTTTTTGATCGCCAAAGCGGAAACAGAATCTAAGCGAAATAATTTTAAAAGGCAAAAAAGCCGAGCGAAATCGTTCTATGAAAGTCATAAACCGCTTAAACTGCTACAACGTAGCACTGCGCTACGGTGCTACGCTGCTACGACGCTACGAGTGGTTGGAATTACACTAAAGTAAATGAATTTCTGTCTTTTATGTTGCGTACTTTCTATTATCTTAAAAATTAATATATAAATATTCTTGGACATTTCACACATCTCTAGTCCCAAACTAAGCAAATGCTGATAGAACACTTACATACTTTTTTTTTGTAAATAAAAACATAATTATACATCAAAACACCCAGACACAGAACAAATATTTATGTTCATCACACAAACTTTGGGTGGGAATCGAACCCACGACTCAGAGCATGGAAGGCAGAGCTACTACCAACTGAGCCGTGACTCCTGTCAACTTTTAATCCTTTCAGTAAATTAATCTCTAAGTTGAATGTATTATTTCTATTGGCGAAGAATAATTAGACGCAGAAATATTGTACCTTTAACTTCTCTATATCCTAAACACCAAGAAATCTGTGAAGAGGCAACCGGTCCTATCTTTTTTGTAATATTTTTGGTATTTTAACACAAAAGAAAAAGACTTCCTTAATAAAGTCCTAGTAATTTCCCATAGGGCACACCATATCATTGACTTTTTGCTAAATTGATACAATCGCTAAGCTCCGAGGGCGCACGAATAAAGCGACAATCGTAAAGTTAACGTATCGTATTCGGTTTACACTGCGCGATGACGCTGCAACGTTCGGCTGACGAGCGCGTTTGACACGCAGTGTGAATCGAATACGCTACGTTAATTTCACGATTGTTCCATTTATTCGTGCTCATCCCGATGAACTGTCACTTAGCATACAAGACAATTTTAAAAATATTATTTTGATTTAAGTCTATTAAGCCAATTAAGGCTTTAAAAAACAGGAAAACATATTGTGGGATAATAATCATGTTATTTTTAAATGTTTTATGTTCTAGGTTTCAGGATACACGTTTAAGGTGATACGTCTCGCTCTAGCGGGAAATTCAATTTTTTTAGGGTTTTTTTTATTGTGACTTATGTTCATCACGGAAACATTTGTCCTAGGTGGGAATCGAACCCACGACCCACAGACTCTTCTAGGCTCTGGTCGTGTGAAACTAGCACCTAGAATCACCTAGTATGTAAGACGATTCTAAATCTTGTGATTTTATTGAATAAGGTAATTTTTTATTTTGATTTTTACAGAGCTACTACCAACTAAGTGTGACACCTTTCATATAACAAATAAACTTTGACATAAACATAAAATGACTTATTTTTTTTTTATGACTAAATGACAAACTCCAGAACTTTTTAATAAAATCTGTTAGGTCACTCAGCACTTGCTTTGTTTGGTTAATTGTTGGTGTAGGTACTTATTATTTACTTACCTACTATCTAGTTTAAGATAATTACGTGTCCAATTTGTACCTACCCACACCCTTATCTACCTAATTATAGTAAATAAGTACTTAATTAAGTTTGTAAAATTTGGTTATAAATAAATAAATAAACATAATACATTTTGAGTTAGAGTTTGATGCTAACTGTACACGAACAGTGCGCACAGAACAATAGATAGAGCACAATAAATTGTGTTTTGTATCTGTAGCCTGGATTTATGAGAGTGCAGGCAGGTAACACAATAACAGCGCATAATACAAGCGCCACAGCCTACCGCAATGCGTCTGCAAATTGCATCCGCTTATCAAACCTACCAGTCTTTGGACTACAATATAATATTATATTGTAGATCTAATCATCTAAAGATGGTTTGACCAGAAAAAAAAATCTATAACTCTCAAACCTGAAATATTTGTAGAAGTGATCTTCATATTTTAGGTTTACCTATATTATACCTGGTGGTATAGGCATGTGATTTTTCGTTCTCATATAAGATTTTTTTATTTCTTGTGTGTCGTTATTATGATCTTTGTAGGTTCATAAAATTTGTAGAGTTCGCACAAGAAAACAGAAAAAGACATATTGAACTCACACTATCCACGTTTTTAAACCTAATTTAACCTTACCTTTAGTTTATGTCCTTTTTTTTTGTAGACATCATTATATTATAAGTAAGTAAGAAAATGATGTGTAGGTAAGTTAAGTAAGTAAATAAGTTAAAAATATGTGAAAACTACTTTCCTTGATTTTTCTCTCTATTTGAAACAAAGAAAAAAGTTTATAAAACTGTTGTCCAAATACCTCAATCTTCTTGGCAACAAAGCCGCGGGTGGTCTAGCAGTGTCTAGCCTTCATGATGAAAAGCGGTCACTGACGCTTATGGACGACAGCCAAATACGAAGCAATGCAGGTGCGTCCCCATCTCACAACAGACGGATATCTGGCACTCTTGAGGATTGATTAGATAGATAGATAGATAGATAAAAGCATTTATTTGAAACACAGTAACACACAAATTACAATATACTTAATTAAAAAGAAGTAAGGAAACGGAATGGTACTTAAACCTAAATATATAAAAACAAACTTATAAAATAAAACATAAACACCATCCACTACTGAAACATACAAGAACTTCTGTGTGTTGCGGTACTTCAAAAGGGTATTAGCTCAGCGCATAATTATGCTCAAGAGCAAAACTGATTTTCAGCTAATACCCTCCGATTACAATGGTAACTATGGTAACTAATGGTAGTTAACACTGTCATATTTTGTTAAAACAAAGTTCCTTATCGCGCGTAACGAAAGGGAGCTAGACGGAAAAATTAAGACCAAAAGTTGTAACGACACTTTTTGCTATAGTTGTATAAGCCGTGCGGCGTGCGCGTGTCTGTCTCTCTCTCATAGAAATCAAGCCAGTTTCGCATTAAACCGTGTGGTGTCGTGACGATTATTTTTATTGAGTGTATAGTGTTTTTTTGTACATAATAAATATTAATACTAATTAATCAAAAGGAAATTCATTCCATCCGGGTGACACTCAAGTTTTTATTATTGATCAAATCAATAAACCAAAGTAATTCTCAGCGTATCAGCATTGCATGTCAGCGCGGCAATGCAGTGTCTTGGTAAGCTTACGATCGCCACTGATTTGGATCTGTTTAGTTATCTATAGATCGTTAGTAACGGTCAGCGGATAGTTCAACTGTTATTTATTTGTTTTATATATGTCAATAATGAGTAATAGTAAGTAGTAATTTTGTGAATAAATTATTTAACGAAGTATTAAAGAAAATGGTAATTTTGTTAATTTTGACAAGTCGTGTCCATGAGTGCGTTAGTAGTACAGTAGAGAAATAACTTAATTAATGTCATAACTAAAGCGCCTGAGTATAGTTCAATTTTTATATTTTATTTGTAAAAAGTAAAAAAAACTAAAAATAAAGTCTTCAATTCCGCCGCTGCAGAAAACTGTGAGATTTTCAAATTTATTTTAGACGAACCTAATGCTCTTTTAATCAAACCAAATTAAACTTTGAGTCCGAACTCAAACTGACTGCCTCATATGTATACAGATTAGCGATTTGTTTGGCAAAAACAAATTATGCAAATCCGGGTACCTAATTACACCACTGGGACCAACAGTTACATTAATAATTTAAACCTTAATATGAGGCTCATAGGTACCGAAATGGTTTAAAACATCAACCTACTTAGATATTATAAATGCTGTAATAGTCGTATGTTTGTTTGTGAATAAAAATGTTATAAAGATGTTTTAAAATTTATTTTTTTTTACTTTTAGAAGCGATTATGAAGTAGGCAATTAGGCATAATTAAACTTCTTTTATCGGTCTAGCGTCACTGATTTTAATTCCGGATAAGAGCGTTTTCACATTATCCGATCCGAGATCGGATATCGGAGGTACATATTTCATACATTTTACCTACCCCGATATCGGATCGGCGTCCGACACCGATATCGGATCGAATAATGTGAAAACGCTCTAAGAGTCAAGGCTATTTTTTGACACAAAAGCTGAGAAGTCAGTAAATTTTTGATGTCGTCCTGGCCTATTTTGTATGTAGTATCTGAGTAAGACTAGGATAAGATTGTCGGTGTAAATACATGAACATCACCGACATGTTATGTTATTATGTCAGTTGCTAAAATATCGTGTCGACAGTGTAAAAATGTCTAGTATCTATCAAATCAACGATAATTGTGTCAATGGAAAAACGACCATCTTAAAGCATACTTATAAAAAAAAAGATAACTCTTAGGGCATAAAAAAAATGACGTAGGTTTACGTTAAAATATTTTCAATTACTTACTGATAAATATCGGCCTAGCCCGCTGCTAAAATACGGTACGTAACAAATCCTATCGCGCTAATCGAAGCCACATTTGCATAACAAACTTTTTCGTGCCAGAATAATCAGCAACCTGAATTTCCTAGTCTTTTATCAGCAACATCTTTATGGGAAACGGTGTTCTAATTAAACGGGGCAGCGATGAGACGACATTGTAGCCCCTGCATTGGAGTGAAATATACCTTTAAATTAAAGCATACCTTAACTAAGCCTTGGTAATAATGTTTTGTGTTTAATATGTTTTGTGAAATGTAATATGTTTTGTGAACTGTAATATGTTTAATAGCTCGTCCGTGGAAGTACTACTACTGTAAATATTTCTAGTTATTGATTTGTATGTTTGTGTGTAATGAATAAACTTAAAAAGTACTGGAGTGATTTCTAAAATACTATCACCATTAGGAAGACTCACCTTTACCGAGTAATATCTATAGGCTAAGTACTTATATGTTGATATGAATTATAATATTTTTTTTGTATATGCTATCTTTGCCAAGCCGAAACATCCCACTAGTTAAGAATGAAATTAGGTAAAAGAATATTTCTCTACCCTGGCTCATTTGAACTGCATCAAAACTTCTTGCACAAATAACTTTATTACAAAACACAGGACGTCATTAGATGCACATCACTTTTATATTTTTCTTACCTCAACCTCATCAACTCTAATGCACTGAAAAATGGCATAGTGAAGATGCCACAACTAGTAACACAAGTTACGATTTAACAAGTTTTTAAACTGTTTAAGACCATAATGCTATAGAGAGATTTGATTTCTAAACAAAAAAGGAAAATTGAACTACTTATTAATATTCATATGTTGGAAGACTTACCGAAGTCATTGTTTTATGTAATTTCTTTATTCATTAAATTACAAGAATAATTTAAAAGCATCTTATACCTAGGTACTATTTATATTATTATAAAGTAGATGAAAGCAGGACAATCTAAGGTCTACTTAGTGTATGAATATCTAAAATTAGTTTTTCAACATGACCAGATAGATTAAAATTCATTCAGCAAAAAAAAATCATTGTTTGCTGATTTGAGCGTAGTAGCCTCGCGGTAAAGCAGCTGATAGGTACTATGCCAAATGACTGTTAGGTAGGTACAGTGAAGATAAAAGTGGCGATTACCCCTCGACCTTTCCGCAGGCACCGATGACAGTGATAATAAACTTTTATAGCCAGTAAAATAATGTGCGGCCCACTGAATCGATACCTACTTAGCTATAACTTAATGTGCTAGATGTAGGAAGTTTTTATTGGTTTTCCAGCTGACCTGTACAAGGTGTAACATTATAATTCTCTAAACTGGGAGAGGACTTTTCGAAAAAGCTTTTGTAATGTATAAAGGGTGCAAAAGTTGACAAATCGTGAATGTAATTCCCAAACTTAAGTAAAACTATAATTCTCTTGATGTTTGAACAAAGCTATTTTTAAGGTATACCTACCTACACACGAACTTTAACTTAAAGCTTAAAAAAAATTAAGTAGCTGTAGGTACCAACGCGTTGACATGAGAATTGAGAACCTTCTCCGTTTTTCGTCGGTTAAAAAGGCGTTTCATACATGAAAACCTTCAAAATGTTCAATGTCATATAAACGCCAAAACGCGAAGAATTCCGGGTAGGTATATATACCTATTGCGGTGCGCCCTGTATAGTTGACCTTACTGAAGTCCTAAAAGGCAGCCTAGTTACCCAGTTAGAAGTATATAACTAGAAAGAAAACTCGTTCGTTTTCTCGACTGAGTGATACCAACTTATATTTTTATAACATTAAAAGATGAAACAAGAGGAATGGCCTCCTGACTTCTGCTATACAGAGCACGTGCTTTGTGAGGCAATGCATTTATAAGTTTTTTGTAACACATTCTAAGCACTTCCGAATAGCTGAACCTACTCATAAAGTGATATTTTACGTAATAACCTAGGTAGGTTTTTATTCACCACTCTCCCTAGGATACCTATTAACTATCATATTTATTGTAGAGCAGTTGTTGAGCTGATAAAAGCTACAGCGAAATGAAATTGAGTTAGGCTGGCAGGGAGTAGGTAGTCTGGCGACATTGCTCCTTCGCCAAATCAAATTCCGCGAAGGAGAATTGTATTTACTGGGACCGAAGGGAATCACATATACCTACCTAGAACTGTAGATAGCTAGCGTTGTATAGGCGCGAGTTTAATTTTCTATGGTAGGATATTATTTAGATACCCCACCTATAGATATTATTGGTAGTTCGAGTTTAGGTAGGTACGTGATAGACCTATGATAGACACGCATAGAAGCCTATCCTGCTTATGTATTGTTGTTTCTGCGGTCAAAATATTTATATTTGTTTTTTCCTCATTTTATCTGTGAATTTCCCCTTTTATTTCAATTTCTAATGCGTTGGTCACATGCTGAATACATTTTTGAGCATGGTAGTATTTCATATTATGTCAGAAAAGACAACTATGTCAACGTCAATTTCACTATATATTTTGTGTTACCAACTCTAAAATTTTATCATATATTTGGGGATTATCAGAAGTTATTATAACTTAGTAAGAACATGGAAATAATTATCCATGTTCTCGCTAAGTTATAATAATTATATTAATTATAATGATTACAACAAACTAGGTAAATGACAAAACATAAGTTGGTACATAAAATATTTTTATACCTAATTTCGTTTGGGTTAGGCCAAACAAAATTATTTGATAGACAAATGTATAATAGACATTTACATTATGATTTAGACATTTAGTCATTTGCCCCTTCTACGACAAAATAAAAAGAGAAAAGGTAATTTGAGATAATACCTACGTGATAAGTAGTTTTTGATTAGATAGTTGGCAGCACTATGTAAAAAAAACACGTAAACGAAACGAAGCAAAAGGAAAGGAAAACCATAGTGTTTGTGATCAAATCCAAATTAAAAAACCTTGCAGAATTACAATGTCTGCTTCAATACCGTTGATGTACGCTCAAGACGACTGCGAGCTCGGTGGAAAAGAATCTATCGAGGTAAGAAAGTGGAGAAATAATTTATGTTTCGTCATTTGTGACCTTGGTTTTTCTATAGACTTTGTATTCAAACAGGCCTTATTATTGACATTTCGATTATATTGCAATTAGCGTAGAATACACATTCCTCAACTATATACCACCTTTCACATATTAGCTAGTTGAATTTATATGGTAAAAGGGTGTCATTGGAAATGAATGTTTTTCCTTAATACTAAAAACCTGTATAAATTAACTATTATGTACCTTCAGACTGATTCAAAACTAAAATTAAGCATCTGGTTGTCAAATTATTTCACCACTATTACGTAGAAATACCAGCGCTATGTTGTAAAGAATTAATCAAGAAAATATTATGTTAGTATTGCATTTAACATAATGTCATCACAATCTTTTATCATTGATAAGAGATGTGTATACAGTAAGCTATCTATACAGACACAAAAATCACTTATTGTGTTTCCTTGTTGAAAAGAGCTCAAAACATCTTAAAAAATAATAAAACTTTACGGTCACTTTTCTATGTTTTCTTTTTCAAGATATAGGTAGGCATGCGTTTGACTGCGATCTCACCTTATGTTAAGTGACGATGCGGTCAATGATGTAGCACACTTTTCTATGTGCAAACTAGGTTA
This sequence comes from Ecliptopera silaceata, assembly GCA_932527185.1. NCBI lineage: Eukaryota > Metazoa > Arthropoda > Insecta > Lepidoptera > Geometridae > Ecliptopera > Ecliptopera silaceata. The sequence continues at coordinate 2,494,141 of OW052193.1, read as the reverse complement.
TTTATACAACAGACAATTAGCAATCAATTTCTTGTAGTGGTTTCTTGTTTAATCTCACAAGATATTTACAATACCATAAGTAATTTATTTCTTCAAAATGATTCTAGATAATAATTAATAGATTCTACTTCTTAACACAGTTTTAACTCGTGTAGTTTCATCATGTCTACTTTTATTTATACCAAGTGATTTATTCAGATCTCTTTCATTTTTAATAAGTAATTCTATTAATATTTTATTATGGTTTTATTCATTTGATGTTTGTTTTAAACTTTTATTTCAGGATGATTTTGCATACCGCAACAATGTGATGAATGCTGAGAAGTCAATCCGTCTCGCATTTGTGCGTAAAGTGTACGGTCTACTGACCATACAACTATTGACAACGGTAGCGATTGCTGCTGTGCTGACCCTAGTAGAGCCGGTGCAGGGATTTATTCACAAAAAGTATGTTTTTTTTTATTCACACATGACAGAAAATGTTGCCTAATTTATTTATATTGACACGTCTACCACAATTCAAACCTGTCTCTAGTAAACTATGCATATACCTACATACATACAAAGGTTACAAAGTCATATGATATATTATTTATAAAACTAATGAATGTATGTTAGTACAATATATAAATTACAAAATTTCAATTTCAAATAAATTTCATTTCCATTTCAAGGTTTTTATGGACATATTTATTAAATAAAACATTGAAAACGTCAAAAACTGTATTTAGACAGGTTTACTTGTTAGTTATTTTGCACGACATTATACAGTGAATAATGAATGTGAATAAATGGATTATATTATATTTTACTGCTGAGTGCATATAAATATAAATAAATTTGTTCCTCATTTCAGTGACTGGCTGGTATTTGTGGCATTTATCCTGAGCATGGTTACACTATTGGCTCTTATTGCAAAACGCAAGGACTCTCCGGCAAATCTTTACCTCCTGGCAGCATTTGTAAGTAGATAATACAACTACAATACCTATTTATCTAAGCTTTGCAATATATAGCAATGTAGTCTGGTCAGCCAAAAAACCATCAAAAGTAATTAATTATTTTATTATCATTATTTGCGATTAGTCTAGTGACTGCCAAACGTTGACAGTTTAAACAGCGATTATATTTTTATAAGTCTTTTACTTTCAGTAAATTTTTACGAAATTTTACCTAAAACCAAAGAACTTCTAAACGAACTTATTTACTATTTCTAAACGCATCAGTTTAGCCAAGTTGTGGGCGTCTCGTCTCTTTCACTTTTTCACCCTGTATAAGCCGAAGCCGAAGATTGCCGAATATCATACTTCTGGCACCTTTACAATAATATTACATCTGTTAAATGACTATTGTTCTTTTATAAATATAGTTAAGCTTCTTACATTCTGCAAATTCAAGTGTGCATAATAATTATTTTTAATTACTAATTACAATTAGCAATTACCTTATTATTGTTTCCAGACCGCAGTACAAGCGTACACAATCGGCGTAGTAGTTTCGTACTACAACACGGTTATAGTGCTGCAAGCTCTCGCTCTAACCTTCGCTGTTGTCTTCTCGCTCACTCTCTTCACTTTCAACACTAAACGGGACTTCTCTTTTGTTGGATATGGGTAAGTGATTATGGTAAAATATTAGACAAAAATTTTCAATAAGAGAAAACAAAAATGAAAAATGTTTATTTCTGTAACCAAAAATACTTAATGTTATGACAATGTGGATGTTCTCTTATAAGTATAAAAATACTTGTGTTAGAGAACATCGCTCTTAATTATCCACAGTGTGGTTACAACACAAGAGAAAAATAATAAACTAGTGCATATTAATGTACTTAGATTATGCCTGTAAAGTGAACTAGAAGAGTTAGTTGGGTTTATTTTGACCTGCAAAATGTTTTATTTTTACAGTATGTATTAGATACTTACTTGTTTTTTTAACATAAGTGTTTCAATGCTGGGCAGAGGTCTCCCGTAGCTTTCTATTATTCCCGGTCTACCAATTCCACCAATTATTATTTAATTGTCATTTATAATGTTAAAATAAACAATACGAACTTCCAGTGTAAAGTGACTTTCACATAATGCCAAAAGCATGCAGTCCCTTCTCTCCCATTTTTACACTGATTTAATAATTTATACTTCTAACTAGACTCCACAGAATGTTTTTTTATATTTTTTCAGACTAGTGGCCGGTCTCAGCGTTCTGTTAGTCGGCGGCATTCTCCAACTCTTCATCCAATCGTCAGTATTCGAAGTGGCCCTATCCTTCACTGGAGCAATCTTCTTCAGTTTCTTCCTAATCTTCGACACTCAGCAGATGATGACAGTACTTTCCCCCGAAGAGTATATTTTAGCTACGATCAATCTTTACATGGATATTCTGAACCTATTTCTTTATATTCTACGTATTTTGAACGAGTTGAACCGAAATTAGTGCGCTGGGCAAATCTTAAATATGCAGAAAATAGCCTATTTTAGAATGGTGAATGTCGACTGCTCTTAATTTTTTTGCAAAATAACTATTTTAAGTCAAATTACTATTCAGTTGAAAATACAATGACGACAAATGTCTACCTATATTAAAATATTTTATAAAATCTCTAAACTTTTGACTAGTCCCACGATATAAGGTTTTTCGTGTCACTATTTTGAATTTATTTCGCTTGAAAACTAATTTGATTCACAGCAAGTTTTGTATGTGTCTTGCTTTACTTTCATAAGAGTGAGAGAAAACAGCCAAAGAAAGAGACAAAAACCGTTCAATTCTATGAGAGTAAGCGAGACGCATGACCATCATGCGTCTCACTTACTCTCATAGACTGAGCTAGGCGGTTTTAGTACATGCACCTTGTAAAATCAATTGTATTTATATTTATTATGGCTGTGGCTGTGAACGTCGATTTTGTACAGAAAATGTAATATATTTTCAAAATTTTATTTTCTTTTCGTGTACGACTTTTGTATTATTCTTGTGCAAATAGTAAAATGTATTATTTTTTTGTGAAATTGTATATAATTTTCTGGTGTGATATTAATTTTGGTGTTACTAATAGCACAAAACATTCCAACACCGAAACACAATTATTGTTGCATAGTATTAAACTTTACAAACTTAATATGTGTGTTTTATTTTGCTAGAATAAAAAGAAAGATCATAATCGGGCTACTTCATTGTACAAAGTGTTTATTCAAACATAAAATATAAATAAAATACTCGTTAACTTGAGAACATTTCGTTGATTAATAAAACAAAACATACTTATTATAATCACCGTTTATTGACGAATTGTGTTCATACAGTTAATCACGATTTAAAATCACATCGATAAAAATTACTTATGTACCTATATACATCAGACTACTGAGAATTAACTAAGTAAATATACAATTACATGGCAGTTGGCCGGGCGTTATTATCAATGCATCGTTTAAATTTATAAAACCCAGCATTACCTTATAACAACAAAACATTAAAATACTTAAATAGTCCAGGAACCTACTTTTATATAGTCGAGATTTTCAGTCTCCGCTCAATTTGTTCACACTGGTGCAGTGATAGACTATTGAATATCAGTTTGGGGCACTAAAGGATGGATACACAGGACATACAAATGACAAATGTAATTTTGAGCCACTAAAGAAAGTCTTTGTAATTTTTCAGTACTTTTCCCAAAATACAGTAGAAATAAATTCATTAGCCTGTTTTATGTATCGATTAAATATGTATTATTAAATAATTTCAGTTCATTTCAACAAACAGTATTAACGAAAATTCTACATTTTAAGTATTCCAATTTGTCTCATAATATTTTATGTTAAAAGCACATTCAGATTTGAACATATTTGTTACGTACTTTATTGAAATATTCACAAATATCACTGACTAATTCTTAATGATAGGAGCATTGAATAACACTCAATCGGTCTGATTTCAGGAAACCCAAGCATTGTTAATATGTATTGTATTAAGTATGTCAGTCTTCTAGTACCCATAACACAAGCTCTGCTTAGCTTGGGGCTAGATGATGTTGTGTGGATTGTCCAGCATTATTTATTATTTGTTTCATTTATTGAGTACAATAGCCCAACAGCTGTTAAAGATACATAGCTGAGAATTTTAGCTCTTAAACATTTATCTGGTTTTCTATTGATTATTGCAACTACACCAAACTTCACAGTTACACCAAATTTTATCTTCATTCAATAGGTACACATAGTTTTAAGTGAAAAGTCATTTTCATTTTTGAAAATATTAATTTGTGTGACTCGTTGGGATTTTTTTTCCCAACGAGTCACACTGTTACAAAAGTGTAACTGGTTGGGAACTTTTTTAAAAAATAAAGTTGCAACGAGTTACTGTGTGACTTGTTGGGAATTTTTTTCCCAATGAGTCACAGTGTGACTGGATTTGGTGTGACTGGTTGGGAACTCACCTATTCAATTAACCTATGTGTGCTTATCACTTTCTGAACGAGCTATGATTTCACTTTCAAAGTGGTCTATGTCCATTTCTTCTTCACCGTCCATGGAATGTATTTCTAGCTCTATCTCCATATCTTTACATTGACCATTCTCGTTTTCTAAATTCATTTCAACCAAATCTTTTAATTTGTTATCAGTAAGTTCAGTAACATTCGCTTCATTGGCACAAGTTTCTAAAGATTGTAACTTGTCTTCAAAAGTAGGTTTAATCATTTCTCCCGTATTACATACTTCAAGTTTATTCTCACTTTCATGTGATTCTAGACCATCTATATTTGGTGGAGTTTGAAAAGGCTCGACATTTTCATTAATTTCAATGTTTAGCTTGGATATGTTATCGTTGTTGTTATCACCTTCGTGATCTACTAATTCTTGATAATCTTTATTAGATGGATCTTTAAGTGACTTAACGATTTCGGTTATTTCATTACGTACTTTGGGTATATTATCGTTCTTATTAACACCTTCATTTTGTAAAGTTTCAAAAGAAAACTCGTCAATATCTTTTTTTTCAATAAGTACTTCAGAAATATTATCGCTCTTGGTATCACTCTCATCGTATTTTAATTCTAGAGAATCTTCATTTGCCGAAGATTCAACGGACTCGACAATTTTGTCTGTATGTAATTTACCATCATTTTCATTATAATTTAATTCTTGAAAATTTTCATTAAACGTTTCAGAGTTGAGCTTGATATTTTCTTTAATTTCATTACGTATTTCCGATAAACTTATTTTTTTTTCATCTATTTCTTCTGGTGTATCGATGTTTATTTGAGAACTGGCTTCGGATAACTTATTATCAATATTCAATTTACTTTCTTTTGATTTACTTTCTTTTCCCATTTTTTCATTTTCCTTCTCTATAACTTCTGTTCTGTCAACTTCTGTATTATGATTACTGAGTCCGGATTTTAAGCTTACTTTATTATTATTTGATATAACAGGTTCTACTCGTTCAATATCTTCTTCTTCTACTTTCTTACTTTCAAATTGTCCATTTGCTGTATCTGTTTCTATTAATTTTTGTATTGTTTTATCTGTTACATCAATAGTATCTAATATTATATTACTGGAATTTGTTTCTTCGGTAGATACTGGTTTCTCCGATTCATTTTCCATTATGTCATTTGAGTGATCAATACTTTCTGTTGTCACTTTTCTGAATGATAACTTCTCAGTGGACTTTTCATTGACAATCGGTAATTCATCACTGGACGAGTGTTCTAGAGTTAAGATTTCTTCAATTTTGTATTTGGCCGGATCTACTGGTTCCAAAACTGGTTTAGTTTCAACTGAGCTTGGATTTGATTCTTTATGAACTTGACTAACGATGGTGCTAGAGGCTTGATCGGTTGCAGGTTTTTGCTCTGTGATCGGTGATTGTTTATCCGTAATATAATTTATTGGTGGCCTGAAACAATAAAATTAAAATATTAAGTAGCACAAACTTTGTTGAAACGTGTACAGTATAAATATTGTAAGCTATAATAATTATTAACTATTGAAAACTCTAATTAAATTTCTTGCATCCTTAGTAGAAAGTGTAATGTTTTATCTATCTATAGTCTTCAGTATATCTTCATAAGAAGTTTTTTGTGCAAACCATCTTACCTCTCTATTTATGTTTATTATAGTTAGAAGTAAAGTATAGTTGATCGTAATTTAGGTCACACTATCTTTATCAATTAATTCGTTGCTAGTAAATTGTTCTTTAACATAACCCATTTTCCAAGTTTCATAGCCTTTTAGCAGGTAATCGTAACGAGTTTTTCCTTTACTTTTTAGTCTCCGTGATTGTCTGCTTTTTGTCGTAGTCTTTTCTTTATTATCTTTTTCGTCGCAATGTTGTCCCAAAGGTTTGAAATCTTCGTGCGATGTTTTTATTATTTCTTCATGTAAATTGTTATCAATTTGATTCACATCTTCCGTTTTAATTTCCTGCGGCTCGATATGAGAATTTTGTAACCATTGATATGGATTTGATACTTTGATTTTTTTAAATTTCGTTTTAGTTGATATACTGGCGGCTAGTGCTGTTAGGTCTAAAGTTTTTCTAGTCTTTCGTTTTCTTCTTCGTACCCTTTTTATTAGGAGATCTTTGTAATCTGGTTCAGTCTTAGGTATTATACTATCCATTTCCTCAACTTTAACTTTTATTTCACTATCTTGATGTGTATGTACTGTGTCATACATATCTCCTAGTGGTTCTAACTTCGGTTTAACATCTTCAACTGGGATTCGTAAGTTGACAACCACGGACATAACATTATCGTTAAATATATTTTGTAGTGGATTGTTATTATATTTGCGTGTACCGTTTTTACCTTTAACATGGTTTATATTTTTTTTATTAGGTTTCTCACTCTTGGCCGTCATTATCTTGCGAAACTCGTCTTCGTTTATTTTCATTTCTCGAATGCGTGATATTGGTATGTGTAAGTCGAATAGCTGTATTGATTTTGTTCCTCGGTAGCTCGCGATTCTGCAAGTAATAAAGGCCGATTTTCCACTTGTTTCTTGTTTCGTTTTTTTAATATTTATAGGTAAGTAATACGTATTCTTGTGCAGTACGCCGAGAAAAATATACCAACTATTGTACACACAACGAAATATGAATCAATTTGACAAAAGCATTGACACTTTTTACTAAGGATGCAAAATATAGTTTTAACATGTATACGCAAGTATGAACGTTTTAAGAAAATCTTATTTACCTATTTAGAATTATTCCCAAGGACTGGCCCAATATTGATGAAAATATTTTTTAATATCATACTATTTTTTTCATTCTTATTTCTTACTCATTAGACTTGACTAAGGTTAAGTACAATTTCTATGAAGATATCGTTTGCCAACTACACTCTTCGAACAATAAACTTATTTTTTTCTTACCTCCGAACATCTTCAAGAGTTTTAAGGCGTGGGATCTCACTGGTTCGCATACAGCTAATTCTGTGTTTGGTCAACAGTTGAAACGTATCGAACTTGCGATCGCACACGTAGCAAGCGAATTTACTGTGACACGTTTCATGGACGAACAGATCAGTGCGGGTTGCAAAACCTAAAACAACATATTAATAAATATACGTATCAAATATTAGGCATTATTTTATTATGTGAAAACCCTGACACTAGCAAGACTTCTCTTCGATTTTCACTTAACGCACAATTCGATATTTTTTTTACCTCTTTTTGCTATATTAATCTACTTGCTAATTCTTAGAATAGGTGATCTTATTTCTAAAACCATTTAGTATTCTATAGCGTAATGAATTAACATTGTAACACAGTGGTTTGTACATCTCATTTGAATACCATGTATAAAATATGCTATCAAACCAAACCAGATCACATCAAATACTCTCTCTAAAAAGCTCTAAATAATAATACTTATACTTACTTCTATTGCACGTTGTACACACATTCTTCCTTTCCACTTTGGGGGATGTGAAAGTGTTGTATGAATGCACTGCTATTACATGTGCCTGAAACAAATAACATTCAAAAATGAATAATACCGACTTGAATCGTGAGTCGTGACAAGATATATTTAGTTCCAATTTCACAACTAGATGGCGCTGCACCATCTTATCCTTTTCTGAATCGCGCTATCGTAACGTTTTGCGTGTCACAATCGCAGTTATGACAAAGATTACTCAAAAAGTACTTGTCCGTTCTTCATGAAATTTACATGGGAACAACTCACATCATCAAAGTCGGATCATAATTGGCAGAGAAATCGTGTTACATACAAAACAACAAACAATTGGTTATTCCTTTTTTGTGTTGGTTGAAAATAATGATAGGGCACACGATCAAAAACTTTTGACATGTAAGGTGGGTGGACCATGGAAGGCCACTCTAACGAATAAACATTATTTGGTTCATTTACGGGATAAATAAAAGAAACTTATCATTAATAAACACTTTGTTTTATTGTGTATCACATAAATAACTTTTTTTTTAATCTTAAAAAATCTTTAAATTCTTGAACTTAACTTTTATAAAGCTCCATACAAGGCCAATATTATAAATCAGTCGTTAATTAAACTTAAAATTAGAATTGTAATAATCAAAATATCCGCTTTTACTAAAAGCACAGAAAAAGCTCTTTCATTTAAATGAATAATTTAATGCCTAACACATTATTAACTTCTTTAAAAAAACTCTCGAACATTTCTTGAACACCATCGTATAACTAAGGAAATATTAATGGAAATTATATAAAAATTATAGTAATGAGTACCACATCGATAACAAATAAGTAAGTATATATTTTTTTACCTATAATGGCCTTCTCATGGGTCCGTTCTTTGCAAGGCCAAAATGTTCCTAAGAAGGCCAAACTAACAATTTATCATCCATGTATCCTTTTTTATATTCAATGAAATACCTAACGCAATCTTAAAAAAAGTCTTGTAGTCAAAAATATTAAAAATCAAATACTTATTAAAAAAAATACTAATATTAAAAAAAAAATTAGCAATAACATCATTTCTGAAACAAACTTATAAACTGAAAAGGGTAAATAGCTCTGGATACTTTAATCTTGGCGTAAAAATGCGAGTTCTTTTTTAGTGATACCACTTTTGACATTCAGTACATTGTCTCATGACTTCGATTCTACACTCGCCACATTCGCGGCAGTACTATTTATATTAATCACCTTCTGCGCTTGTTATTATTCAATCTTTTGCTTTCTATTTTCACTTTTTTGCTGTTTGTTTTTTCTGTATTAAGTTAATTAACGGCTCGTCATCATCTGAAGATCTAGAGGCACTTATTTCATGACTGTTTTGTTGAGCTTTTGTTTTATGTCTGATTAATTGTTTTTTTGGAGTGATTTGTTCTTTCTGATCGAGATTTCCATCAGATGACGAAGAAGTGTATAAATCAGAGACTTGAAGTTTACTTTTGTAGTTATTTTTGATTAATGATTCACTAAGATTCAAGTCAAGATCAGATTCATGGCTAGAATAATCGATATTTTTTTGTAGTCCGGATGTACTCGGAACCGGATTATCGTAGAGAGATGGTAGAGCGTCTTGTTTCATATCTGCGTTGTTAAACCGGTGTACTGAACTGTTCAGAATGTGGCTGCACTGATCATTGATCGTACTATCTAATTCCATATCAGAAGCATCAGTTGAAGGACTGTAAGGCACAAGAATTGGATTTCCATTTTCTGTCGCTGCTGACAATTTTGGCGATGTTGATACGGTCTTCTCCTCGGAAGTTGATGAAAACATTGGTTTTTCAGATATAATTGAAGGAGCATAGGCATCCTCGGGTATAACTCCAGGATCAAGAGGGTATAAGCCAGTGGCTTTGAATCCATTTGTTATATTGGTTTGAGTTATACATTTTGGCCATGTTCGCAAGAAAATTTTATTAAATGCAACTTTGGTTAAAGTTGTCTCTAGAGAATTGCAAAGGTAGTTCAACACTTCTTCATCCCAGTGATGTTCGAAGGACGGATAAACTGATTTCTCTAGAGGTTGGAGTTCGTGCGTAGTGTCCGAAGGTAAACAATACAGCTCTATATGATTTTTATCTGCTTCTTCTAGAGCCTCGTATGTTAAATGACACTTTGCAGCATCAAAGATAAGCAGGCACTTACCATCTGCTTTATGTTGAGCAAAATGTTGAATGAACTCTACGAACAAGCTACTGGTCATGCTTCCTTTGGGTGCCATGCTTACCTTTGTTCCGTGTGGCAAATTTGATCCTAATTCTGATCTGTACCTGATCCCTTTAAAAATAATCATTGGTGGTATAGCATTACCGACAGCATTTACACACATCGCTATAGTAACGTTCTCAGCGAGTTCCGGAGCAGCAAGATTTACTCTGGTGTTCCCTTTTTCTGCCAAAACCACACTCTGTTTGTGGACCGTAATGCGACACCCCTTTTCATCTATAGTATACAAGCGTTCTGGATGTGCAATAATGTCTAACTCCTCATAGAGTTTCTTCACTTCTTCAAAATGATGTTCCACAATGGGCTTATTCATTTTTTGGGTTCTAGCTGGATTTATTACTTGGGGTTTTCTTTTGGATATTGATGGGTTTCGAATTAAATACATTTCAAGCCATTTGCGTCCAGCCATTCTTGTAGACATATTGAACGAATGATTGATTTTGAACCTCTCACAAAATAAAAAGGCTTGTTTCCGGATAAATTCAGAAGTAAGTGGTACACCCAGTTTTGCAAAACGTTTAATTCGCTGCGTTAAGTCTTCTTCTAATTGTTTTGTAAGAATAGTTGACTTCCCAATAGTTTTAGTACTGTTCCCGCTTAGTAAATGGTTTCTAAGGGTGCGTCTTGGAATATTGAATTTTAACGCAGCAGCATAAGTATTAAGTTGAGAATTTTGTACTGCTTCCATGGCCCGTCTTAAACTAACTTCATCCCATGTACTACCTCTTTTTCTAGGTTTTGATCCTGTCATTCTTGAAATCTGCAAAATTTAAACACCTGTTCAATTATCGACTTATTCTTATAGCGTTATTTACGGCCACCTTCTCATAAAATACCTTTAAAGATATAACTGTAATATAATTATTTTGAAGGAAATATCTATTCAGTCTAAGTTAAAAAGTTGAATAATAAAATTATAATCATTGATTATTGCTTCAACTTTCCGGGTACATATAAATAAAAACTAACTTCATATTTTCGTTAGTAAATGTTCCTAGTAAGGCCCATGTACCCTGCCAAGGCGAACCGTAAAATTTTTGATTGACCTTATAAGGAACCACCGGCTTTCATAGGAACACTACCGTTATTTTAAAGAAATCGAAGGAACATTATTATATTTTTTCTATAAATCCTTATATAATAATTTACAGTAAAAATACTACGATAATAATAGGTTATTCACATAAAAACTTACTTCTAGCTGAGTGCACAAATTACAATTTGAACGTCGCTGACCGAAGCACTGAAATAATAGCAACGCGAGCTACTCGCCGCGGGCGTCTGCGTCCTTAAGTTTGATATTTATTGATGGATATTGTGAGTGGAAGGAATTTGTCATCACGTGACTATAAATGTGACTTTTTTATAGTTGGCCTTCAAAGGAGCATGGCCTTCCATGGTACACCCACCTTATCTCCTGAGTTTTGATAGCGAAATTTTCAAAATTATATCGAGATCCCTAGTGAAATAGTAAAAATGGTTACCTTGAGTCCCTTGACCGTGTTGAATGTCTTCAGGCACAGCATACAATCCTTCGCAATGTCTGTGCCTTGTTCACACTCATCTTCGCTCACCGGTTCTTCTTTTACATCGTCGAATTCGCGCTGCAAACAAAATTATATGTAAACTAGAGACAAATGAAATGAATAAAATAGGGTTAGCTGAAAACGATATACATTTATTTAGGGATATCTCCTCTCTATGTTGGAAGGTTTGCTGGTAGAGAACTCTTATTAGAGCTAAGCTCATCTTTGTAAATGTCCTATTTTTAGTTTCCTGTATATCTGTATTTGACTTTGATTTTATGTAAGTACAATAAAGTATAAAGTGTATTTTGTAAAAAATAAAAAATATTTTTATTTATTTTTGAGAAGACAAATTATTGTCAATAAAAAAGAAGAATGTTACCACATAAAATGTTTACCTCAACAAGTAGTTCAGAAGGACCATTTGATGTTTTTACTTTCTTCACTGCTGGTTCTAAAATTATAAAGAGATTCAAATTAAAAAAAAAATATTACAAATTCTCCAAGAGACGCCAAAATCGTCTCTACGTTTCACGTTTGCCGCCTTGAACTTGTTAAACCCAATGTAGGTACAATCCTACTTTCGTCAGTCGAGATAGTGTCAACGTGTAATGTCATTTTAATAAGCCACTTATTATGATAAGTTCGCGATTATCACATTTATTCGTGCTCGGGCCACTGTCGATTATTTTTATTTAAGCATAATCTTGAATCACTTTATTGTGAGAACTTACCATCAAATTCAATTTCTGCAGATGTTACTCCCATCGGAGTTATCTCTTCTGGTTCTATTTTGATTTCCAAGTCGGGTTGTATTGATTCATTGCCTGTTTCATATTCATCTTCAGATAGCATTTCCTGAATATTAATAGATAAAATTAACAATACTTTTATTTTGTTCGCTTATCTGTGATTATTTTATTTGGGAAACTAACAGTTATTATTTACTAAATACAAAAAGAACTTAAGATAACACACAAACCAATAAAGTTTCCTCCATTACAGCTAGCTTCCAAGCTATTCTGATCTATTTATATTTATTAATTATTTTTACAGAACTTAAGTTGGTGGTAAATTTTTTAGAACCAAGTTAGTGGTCTATCAGTTATGATAAAGCTATTTACTATTAGCTATGAAATTATTTTGAGTTTTAAATATTATAAGATAGTTTATGCAAGTTTATTTATTTAATTGTATGACATTTATAGGCGTTGATTACATCTTTGTTTCACGCCTATTTAGTCAAATAATAGCACCATATACATCACCTGCTTAACTTCCACTGTCATCTCATTGTTTGTTAATATATTTTTGTCCACTTGGATGGGTTTCGGCCACTGCGGGTCCTCATCACTAGACTCTTTGTGTTGGTTCCTCAATAATAAATCATTTTTTTGGACTTTTAATGTGAAATCGATAGCATCTTGTAGCCGGATGCAACATCTTTTGCATATGTGTTTAGAATGTGGATCAGAAGCACTAATCTGTAACAAGAAGTGAGAATGAGTATCACCATTATAATAATATCCAAATAATGTTTTGAATGTCATCACACAAGAGTGTGTTTTTATTGGATTTGAAGCCACAGTAAACATTGGAGGAGGAGCAAGACTTACACCAATTATTCTAACAAAAGCAAGACTCTTTAATATGAAAAATTCACAGCTAACAGTGTGTAGTCTTGAATTTAAGAGACTTTACATACAACAGAGCTTGTTTTCAGACACCATGCTGAGGGTAAAAGAGGTGGGTTTTGACAATAATATTGCATATTTTTTCTCTAGGATCCAGGAACTAGTGTTTTGCTTGTATATTACTAAGAAGAAAGTAAAGTCGAGGTAGCGATACAGACACTAATATTTTAAATAATACAATGGTATGGCAATGGTATGTAAAGTTTAGAGGTTACGAACCTGTATATTAGAGATTTTTATCAAGTCCTCAGCAATGGATGCTCCCATTCCAGACCACGAAGGATCCCAAGCACAAAATAAATCAACACAACTAGAGTCATCTTTGATCTTTCCAAGACAAGCTCGACATTCGCTTACTACGCTACCGGTTCTCGCACGTTTTATAGCAGTATCTGACATTGATAAATCGTAGAAGAGGAATCAGGATAAATAGCTTCTTCACATAGCATAAAATAAAATGCACGCAACGCAGTTCAATTTATTTCGAAATAAATAAATCAAATCAACATTCAACAAAAAGGTACAATTCAATTCGCCTTGACCACAGTATATAATGATGCGGTCCACAGAGTAGTACGATGCTGTCCAAAGAGTATTCAAGTGGCAGTGGATTGTAAACTGTGCAGATTCGTGTCACAACGTCCTGTATGTCAATGTTAGCCATCATAGTTTAATTTACTTCAAAGTCAAACAAAATCATGTGAAAAAAAATATATCAACTAGGTGCACGTGTAGTTTACGCTTTTTCAATTCAATTTTATTTATTAAAATAAAATATAGAGATAATGGAAGACCAAACACCTACAGTCAGTTTAATTTCATGCATGCATTTTGTTAGACGCGGCGTTGCTAAAGCAGTACCGGAAAAGGTAACCCACAACACCGATTCCATGTCTTACCTAAATATACTTTGGCTCTAAAAAAATACCAAATTCCAGATAGAATTAACGGAAAGAGAATTGGAAAAGATTATCAAACAAACCGCTGAAGATTTACAGTAAGTAGCCGATTAAATCCTCCTTGTGTTGAATTTTTTTTGTTGTTTTTACTTTAGTTATAATTACGAGCAATAACGAATATTTACAGTTTAACGGAGCAAGGTGATGATCAAAGTGATGAGGAAAATGAAGCGGGTGCTAGTGCTCCGAGAGACCCTCCCGCTGATCCCAATGATGAGTTCAATTTCGCACAATATGATGAAGAGGAACAAAGTATGTACAGCACTTACGGCCGGTTTTTTCGAACGATGATCAACGAAAAAATCAAACAATTACTATGTGTCAAACTCGGATCAATCGTGATTTGGGTTTCCAGAAACCGGCCGTTAGTCATGATCATATAGACTTAGGATAGTTTTACTTTTTTGTGCAACAAGCATTATTCTATGACAAGAGGGTTGAACAACCACATTCAGTCTTAGATTGGGATACCTAACATTGAAGGACCAAAATTTTTTGTATGCTGTGAAATTGTAAGTTAAAAAGCCAGTGATTTATTTTTCATCTATGACTAATAGAGGAGGTGGCATGCTACCAGACAGGTGCATCCGAGAGTTTATTTTTTATTTATTTATTTATTTTTATGGAAGTTTAATTATGATAAAAAAAATCTGTATTGAACAATAAGTATATTTTATAACAATTCACTGATTACATTATCTGTGTTAAAGACATCTGTAATAATGTCAAACAAACTTTTAGAAATAATTTGTCAAAGATTAATATACAATGTCTGAGTCTGTAGACGATTAGACCCAAAGCTCTTATATTTTAATAAAACAAATAATAGAAGACATTATGAAGGTGAGTCATAATGAGTACCCTGTAGGTACTACAGTTTTTTAATTAAATTTTTTATGACTAAAACCTCTTTTGAGTAAAAATTCAGGCACTGGCCATCAAAAGTTTTATCTCTAAGACGTTTAACACTGGCTGGCTTTTAGTCTAGAACTCTTCTAAGCAGAAGTTAATAAATAAAATGACTATTTTTTCCAGATAATCCAATAGGAATTGGTACAGTAGCTACACTGCCCAACTTAGGAGATCTAAGTGAAAATGTTCAGATCAGAGTAAGTCATATTTTCATAAAATGGTTTTAGTTTAAAACCAACTAAGTAATGTTTGATACATATTATCTACTGTTTGTTCCAAAACCAGCAGAATTTTCACGAAATATAGAATTATTAAAATAAAAATAGCTGTAAGTATATGGTTTAAATTGATATCGATTCCAGATTAAGTATATTGCATCTTGGTTAATCTTTATTTTCTTTTTGTGCAATCTATCTCTTGGGCCCTTGGGTTAGGTTACATTACTCAAAATAAGATTTATATTAAATATTCAACTAGCAACTCGCCTCAGCTTCGCACGGGTGCAATTAAGATACATTCATGTATCTGTACCTTCCATTTCATCCGTTACATAGCTTAAAAGATCTGAGCCCACATAGGGACAGACAGACAGCAAGAAGAGACTGTGTTTTATACTATGTAGTGATAATGATTTATTTTAGTGTAGCCTGTTTTGAATTTTGTATTATATAATTTAGACTCATTGTAGCGCGCCATCTCAATTTGCACACCAGTGATGGTAAAGCATGTTTGTCTCATAAACTAATGTTTGTCATCTTAATTAACACATGTTAAGCAAATATTTATTAATAATCTTTATCAAATCAAATCAAATCAAATGTTTCTTTATTCAATAAAATCACAAGGATCATTTAGAATCGTCTTACATACTAGGTGATTCTAGGTGCCAGTTCCACGCGACCAGAGCCTAGAAGAACGGGCAAGAAACGTAATACTTATCATTAATGTTACAGACGGAAGGACCTGACAGTGATGAAGAAGATGACATTATAAAGCCGGATGATAACTTACTTCTTGTCGGCCATGTTGAGAGTGATGCCAGTATACTAGAAGTATATAGTAAGTTATATAGTATTTTTCATTCTTTATTGTTGGAAAATTATAAAAAGTACATGTACAAAAATGAGCTTTAACCTAACAAAAGTAAGTACATTCTACCATCATCTATTGCATTATATTTACTCTTCAATTGAGCCAAGACTATCTTTGGGAACTAGTATGCAAATACTTTAATTCTGTTTTCTTATGAATTGTGTGAAAAATTATGGATTTGAAAAGAGTGAATACTGAGATGACGGATGATAGAGGAGAATGGAAGAAAAGAGTTGTGCCGACCCCACCTAGTGGGATAAGGGCAGGAAGAAGAAGAAGATACTGTAACACTCGGAAAAAACATCAATGTTAGCTGATACATAAATGATTTTAGTGAAAATCGGACTCGCAAGCAAAAGCAAAGAAATTGACAATTACAGCATGATTGTTTTGTCACTCGCTTTACAGTCCGTATTTACTTCATAAACGGATAGGAAACCCTCAGTGCATTCTTTGTCTATGCATCTTACAATCTTACTTCTATTTTAGTTTTCAACAAGGAAGAAGGATCATTTTATGTCCACCATGACGTCATACTGCCGTGGTTCCCGTTGTGCATCGAGTGGCTTAGTCACGACCCTTCAGATTCACAACCAGGTGAGAAAGAATACCCACTCAGAGCTATGACTCACTAACCCCGCTCTAGATCTCTGACACTCCGACCTCGCTCTACTGAGATCTGTGACACTCCGACTCTGCTATAGCCAAATCCCTGACACTCCAACCCCGCTCTATCCAAATCCGTGACACTCCGAACTCGCTCTACTTAGATCTCTGACACTCCGACCTCGCTCTACTGAGATCTGTGACACTCCGACTCTGCTATAGCCAAATCCCTGACACTCCAACCCCGCTCTATCCAAATCCGTGACACTCCGAACTCGCTCTACTTAGATCTCTGACA
This sequence comes from Ecliptopera silaceata, assembly GCA_932527185.1. Taxonomy (NCBI): domain Eukaryota; kingdom Metazoa; phylum Arthropoda; class Insecta; order Lepidoptera; family Geometridae; genus Ecliptopera; species Ecliptopera silaceata. The sequence goes on along the minus strand of OW052193.1, from coordinate 2,476,869 downwards.
CTCCGACTCCGCTCTACTGCGATCCGTGACACTCCGACCCCGCTCTACTTAAATCTGTGACACTCCGACCCCGCTCTCTTCAGATCCGTGACACTCCAACCCAGCTCTTCAGAGGTCTCTGACACTCGGACACCGCTCTAGGTGTCCACGGACACCTCACGTGACACTCCGTGACACTCCGACCCTGCGAGTGTGTTTCCATTCTACTCAGATCCCTGACACTATAGTCGCGATTGAAGTCGGTTTTCTTTATATTTGTTAATACATTTAAGTATTATTTTGTGATGTAGAATATGAATATTCAATGCATATAATTTGATTGAATAAATCTTTCAGGTAATCTTTGCGCTCTCGGCGGCATGGACCCCGTGATTCAGGTTTGGGACCTCGACATAGAGAACTGCTTAGAGCCGGCCTTCAAGCTCGGAAAGAAACCCAATAAAAAGAAGAAGACGAAGCGAGTGGGGCACAAAGATGCGGTTCTCGATCTATCGTGGAATAGGAATTTTACGTAAGTTTATGCACAAACGTCATGACGTCACTGCATAAAAAGGAACTTTGAGCTCGCGTTTTAGCTTCGTCATTTCATGATAGCGTTTAATTATTTCAAAAAATGTTTATATAAGAATTTTATAGCTCATACGCCTCCATTATTAGAATTTCTATGTTCGATAGGTGCGTGATCCTCATTGTATTTACAGACACGTTTTGGCAAGCGGCTCTGCTGACAACACAGTGTTACTTTGGGATCTAGATCAAGGCACGCCTCATACTAAACTAGACTACTTCCAGGATAAAGTAAGTACTACAGATTTAAAAGCCTGTATTCCAGATCTCAACACTGGCTTGATTTTATTTTATCGCTATAAAAGACCTGAGTTTTAGTTAAAGCTTGGCATTTCTAAGCCAATGCAGCCATACGCTGTAAGGACCTTCTTATAATGGCATTTTATATGGCGCGTAATGTGACAGGCGTCACTGCTTTCCATGCTGTGGTGGGCCGTGCATGGGTTCGATTCTAGAGCAAATGGTTGTGTGATGAACAGATCCAGAACAGATATTTGTTCTGTGTCTGGCAGTCGCGGTAACTTCATATTCATACAAGCCATAAAGCCGGGCTTGCCTTACTTCAGTAGGATGCTACGCAATTCTACTTCAGATTCCAAACCGACCGAAAACATTGACTGCCAATACCGCCATACTACCATATTTTTAAATTTTCATGCGCCAAATCTATCACTTCATTACTACATATTTAGTAAGGATTCCGAGCGCGCCACGTGAACCATGCCACGTGCTAACCACGCGGGTGCATGCATCTCACTCGCACTCGTGGCGCATATGTATTCTATCAGCAATCTAGTTCCCATATTACAAGTTTTGCTTTGTTTGGGACTAGAGTGTGATGTGTGAATTGTCCGTGAATATATTTATTTATTATTTATAATGATGTGTAGGTGCAAACAGTTCAATTCCACCCGCTGGAGGCGCAGACGCTGTTGTCGGGCAGTTGCGACGGGACAGTGCGCGTGACGGATTGCCGCGCGCCCGACGCGCACCGCGCCTGGCACCTGCCGCCAGAGATCGAACGCGTGCACTGGGACTTGCAGAACCCATTCTGTTTCGCTGTGAGTATATTATATTTACCCCGCCGCAGATGCTCACACTCGCATTGGCCGTCACGAGCCGCGTGCGAGTGGCTGTATTTAAAACGTATGGCGCAGTACCAAACTCCGCATTTGCTCTCACGCGTCGACGCAGGCACGTACATGAGCGTGCACGCGCGTGTCGGCTAGGTTTCGTTTTCGTCTATGAACGAATGGTAGGTAGAGACACTGGCTGATGTACGACTCGGAAAGCAATTGCGGACACACACGTGTCTACCAATGCCAATGCGACATTGGCGCAGTGTCGTGAACGAGTGCGAGTGTGAGCATCTGCGGCGGGGTTAAGCCAAGTGTAAATCAGAAACATGAGGGTGTGCCTACGACCAACTATTATTATAGATTCTACCTTCTTTAAACCCCGACGCCAAAAACGACGGGGCGTTATAAGTTTGGGGGGTCTATGTGTGGGAGGGTGCGTGTTTGTCTGTCTGTGGCATCGTAGCTTCGGAATGAATGAACCGATTTATTTATTTTAAGATAAGTTAAGAAAATTCAGGTTTTCTCTCTTTCTTTTTAAGTTATTGGGTGTGTTCTTAGCTATGTTATGAAAATCAAACTTCAACGCAACATAATGGCGAATGTCAATTAATAAAATGAATAATAAATAAATAAAATAATTAACGATAAATGACAACAAATTTCAAAGTCGCGGGTATTTCACATTTCATTTATACTTAGGGAACGTACCCATATTACGTGACCTATTTTTTTTGTTTTTTTTGACCCCTCCCACCGTCGGTGACCACTCGTAGTAGATGAAAATTTTTATATTATTGTTTTGATCAAATGTATTTTGTAATCTATTTCAGATGAGTAACAACGAAGGCAAGGTTGCATACGTAGATTGTAGACAAGACGAGCCCCTGTGGACGATACAAGCGCACGAGAAAGAAGTTACTGGTACGAATTGATCTTCATCTACTAATATCCGGTTTACACAAGCCCATGTGAAAAATATTTGAAAAAAAAAATTGCAAATATGTATCACTTTTTTGTTTCAACCTTTATTGTCCCACAGCTGGGCAAAGGCACCCTAATTCTTCCATTTCTCTCTTTCTTTTGCTTCTTTTCTCCATCTCTTTTCAAAGCCCTCTAGAATCTAAAGTCTAGATCATCTTAAACACTTCTTAAAATAATCTTACGGTACTAAAAATGTTAAGCAACAGGGAGGCCTATTAAGTATTCATATTTATAGCTATATGTATATGTAGCTATCTATTTTATAAATAATGTTATCTGAAGATGATCCCATATAGTTTTATGATACATTTTGATAAAAGTTGTATGACGTGTATTTATTTTTATTCATTTATTCATTCATTTATTTCAGGGTTGATGCTGAGTGAAAAAGTTCCTGGACTAATGGTTACCACCAGCACAGATGGAAAGTTAAAAACATGGGATTATACAAGGTTAGGAACCATTTCATTTCATATCGCCGTTTCTCATAATTCGCTTGGAGATGAAACACTTTAAAAATTAACGCACGTTCGATTCTCTAATGCACCAGTTGTTGACAGATTCAACCATTCTTTATGAATGATAAAATGAATCGATATAGTACCCTATTATGAAATAGGACTATCAATGTTAGTTAGTCCGTAAGTTCTAATGTTACTAACAAATATGAACTCTGGTCTGAAATAAATATTATTAAAAGTAAAGTATAAAAATTCTTTATTCAATAAAATCACAGGGATCATTTAGAATCGTCTTACATACTAGGCGATTCTAGATGCTAGTTCCACGCGACCAGAGCCTAGAAGAACGGGCATGGAAACTTACGGCCTGGATTCTACCGTTTTTTTATATGATCCTTCTTACAAAGAATTACTTCTTTTTCTTATTAAAGAGCTACGCTCTTGTCTGCGTAATTAATGCAAGTCACGCCATTTTTTTCTTTGCAGGGCCGCCTCCTTGACTTCCTTATACGACACGAGGGCAACCTTCATCTTCACTTGGCTCATGTAGTTTATCCTCGGCCTTCCTCTTCCTCTCCTACCTTCTACCTTTCCTTCTATGATGTTACTGATTAGGTCGTGTCGTATAAGATGGCCAATCATCTTCCCCTTTCTGTTCTCAACCATTTTCATGAGGGCTCTTTCCTCGCATACTCTTCTCAACACTTCTACGTTTGTTACTCTTACGGCCGGTTTCTCGAAAGATGATCAACGAAAAATCAAATAACAATGTGTCAAAACTCGGATCAATCGTGATTTGGGTTGTTCATTGCTTGTCATCTGAACTGTTGTTAACTAGGTATTTCGCAGATGGCAAGCGATGAACAATCCAAATCACGATTGATCCGAGTTTTGACACATTGTTATTTGATTTTTTCGTTGATCATCGTACGAGAAACCGGCCCTTAGTAGAGAATTACAACAATTATTAAAACCTATTGTCTGTTCCAGTAACCCCCCCGTGCAAGCGAGCGAGCGCGCGGGGCGAGTGGGCCAGTCGCTATGCGCCGCGCTGTGTCCCGACGCGCCCTACAGCGTGGCGGTGGGCGGGGACAACAAGGAACATTACATTGAGCTTGTAGATCTCACCGTCAGCGAACAATGTGAGTCACTGCTTATTACTTACCCAAGTCACTGCTTATTACTTACCTAAGTCACTGCTTATTACTTACCTAAGTCACTGCTTATTTCTTACGTAAGTCACTGCTTATTACTTACCTAAGTCACTGCTTATTACTTACCCAAGTCACTGCTTATTACTTACCCAAGTCACTGCTTATTACTTACCACATTTATTCGTGGTCAGCCCTCACGAATAAATGTGACAATCGTAAAGTATACACTGCTCTGTAACGTTGCACCGTTCTACACAGCTGATTTTGACGCCCATTATCATCGCCCATTGCCATCTTATGTACGTCGCTGTTAGTACGAGATCCGGCTGCAGGATTACTGCGCTCATCTGTTTTTTGCTGAAAACCTATTTTTTATGTATATTTATAATTAGGAGAATATATATTTATCAGGTTGCCTAGCAAAATTTGGCCGCCAGTATGTTTGATTAAATTATTTTTAATTGATTTTTGGGAAAAAATATCGTTCACTTGTTTTTTAATTGAAATAACGTCTACATCATGGCAATTTATATGAAGATTCAGCAAAAAACAGATGAGCGCACTAATCCTGCAGCCGGATCTTAGACTATGTTTTGATACGTTTTCGATTGTCATATTTATTCGTGCTGCTGACTGTTTTGATATACAAAAACGGATAAAAAAAATGATTAAAGCTATAATGCTATAAATAGTAGATTTAATTATATTTATCTACACAGAAGACCGAGCCGATATATGATGCCGATTTAGCCGCGTTCCTAAAGTTGTTTTGGTATTGCGCACATTTTTAAAAAGAAAGTCCTCAATCAGATTTGAGTCCATGACTTTAGGACGGAAAGCAAGGGTACTTCCTATACACCAATGATGTTCTGAATCTTTTAATAATCTGAGCTCTACCTACATCTAGAAAGCTTTATCAGTTCAAATATCATAATTTTACCAAAGTATTTTTATAAAGTTGTAAATATATTGTTTCAGTTACGAATCGCTTTGGGTCCCGGCCGCTGGTGTCCATAACAACGGAGGCAAATGAAGCTATGGATACGTAGAAATAATAGAACGATATTTTTAATAAACATACTATATATACATAAGTACACTTTTTGTATTATTTACAATCCAATAGTCTAAACTAGACTTCAAAAACTAATTTGTTTTTATTAGAATTACAGTGTTAGTAAATAAAGTACCTAAGGTATTAAAAAAACATTTATAGCTTATAGTTCTATATAGATGTCACAATCAAATGAGCTGTATAATATAAATATAATAAATCATAGAATTAAATGTTGTATAACCTAGTTCCATCACTATCTTCATAGTTTTGCTCGCGTGTCACTGAAAAACATTAAATGGTATAGAAAATCACAAACCAATAATTGTATGTACCGAAACCTAAACCCTTTCTTACAATGTTCCCTTTTTTAACCATCTCTATAACCATTTTTTTTAAACCATCACCTAAGCTTTTCCAACATGAAACAACTGCATCTTCCTTCACTTAAAAGGTAATATTATATAACTAGTGGTTCAGCAGACCTCGCGAGCCCTTATAACTATGGAATAAGCGACCTTTTATTGTGCAGAATAAAGTCTATGATATATTCTCATAAATTAATACTTGTGATTAAAAACATAACAGTTTTTACGATACCAAGAGCTAGCGTGTATGAAAACGTATGAGTACTACAACTTAGCGTTTAAATAGATTCTAGGAACACAGATTTACAAAGACGGATTTACTCGAAGGCTTTGATAATTTTCGGTCGATTCTTACTTGACTTTAACTTTTTATTATTTTAACTTTTTCATTTAGTCAGAACTTACCTATTTTGTTATAGCATTTATGTAGATAACGTAAATGGAGCCTAGAACACTGAAGATCGAAGATGTGTATGCCAGATACATGAGCCTTCAGCTTACATATTGATTTTGTCTTATCTCTGAAACTACCGGGACTAGAAGTCTGAAGTTTTTGGCACTATCATTCCCTGCACTTACCCCAGGCACCAAATATAGAGCTACAAATAAATGCTTACAACCAGCCTGCTGATGTGCAGTGGCGTAGCTAGGTAACCAAGGGCCCTGGGGCAAATTAAAAAATGGGGCCCCACTGCTATGTAAACTGATTTAGACTAGTCAACAAGTTCAAAAACTTAAAAATATGAGCGATGGCTCATTCGATTCGGAATCACCTATAGAAAAATGTTTTTGAAGGATTTTGGTGCAGGTTAAAAATTGCAATAGTTATTAACAAAATAAGATTAAAAAAAAATGATATACCATTTTTTGTTAATAACTTGAAAAATATGAACATTTAAGCAATTTTGCTCGTTAAAGAAGAGGAAATTTCCAATAAAAAAGTCCTAACTTTCGGAACTCGTATCTCCATTATTTATAACTTTAATCAGACGTTGAAAATAGAGCTCCGCGCGGCTGTTACAGCAAGCCGCTAAAGAGAGTTCAGCAATAAAAATAATATTTTCTTACATAAAATGTGATTTTAAAAATTTGAAAAAAATCTTGTATCTTCTTAACACTTGAAAGAACCGAGCCCTAAAGAAAAAAAAGCTTAATCATCATTTTTCAAAAAGTTATTCAATTTTTAACTGACAATTTGTTTCGTAATTTCCATTGGTGTAAACAATGGAATTAAAGGTATAAATAATTGGCCTAAAAATCTCAAACTTCGTGGAGCCCCGCTGATGTATGTACTTTATAAGATCCTGCGGTAAATTTTCATAAAAGTTAATTAACTTGTTAATTATGATTTTTTATAACTATTGAAAAATTATAACTATTGAAAATAAAACGGTTGAAATGAAAAAAAACGCAGCATCTTCGACGATTTTTCTGCGGTCTAAAGTCACGATATCTCGAAAGCGATGCTTTGTAGAAGAAAAGTGTTTCTATTCTACAAGCTTTGTCTGAACCATTTTTCGATAGCTCTCGTTATTTCAGAGTTAAACGCAAAAAACGCAAATGTATGACCTTTGATCTCGAATAAAAAACAACGCACAAGCGGGATCGATGGGGATTTTTGGCATATCGTTTGTAATGACGTATTCAAGGCCTGCACAAAAATTCAGCTTGTTGGTTGGGAATTAATGCAAACTGGAATGTCTATTTTGACTGGACTATGTCACTTCTGCAGCAGTTAAAAGATCATTTAAGAAATGGTATGGGCCAAACTCGACTACGACTCGACGAAGTTATTGCAAAAACTAAAGCTAGGAAAAATTTGTAAATTTAATTGTTATTTGGTCAGTTGGTAGGCCCGATCTTTATACAATAAACCCTTAAATCTTCTCTTGTAACAGGCCAATATTTTACTATATTTACGGAAAAAATCCGTCCCATGTAAATCGAGATATTCCGAAAAAATAGTTTTTCAATAAATACATCATATTACTTAGAATTCTAAAGGCCCACAAGGATAACTGTTGTGTGTGGCGTATAATTAACATTAAACGGGCTTTATTAATTTCTCGGATTGTTTGAAAATCCAACCTGTGGAAAGTGAGTTGTTACTGAAAAGCATGTGGTATTGTACAAAAGAAATACAGTTATTCGGAAGTATCTCGATTCCCACTGGTTGGATTTTCAAACAGTCTGAAAAGCAAATAAAGTAGGCTTAATTTTTCACGCGAGAAATTTTTCAAATTTTTCGATTTCAATGGGACCGATTTTATTATAAAAATAGTAAGAAATAGGCCTGTAAAAGCCCTTTAATATGTATTATGTGGCAACCTTGAGGGACGAGTTTTTAAGTCGTGGCCCACGCTCCGTAGAGGATTGCCCTATCTCCTTTCCAAAAGTTCAGTTCGATCGAGATTTCTAGTAATAGAGCTCAGGGGGCCCCCCTGAGCTCGAGGGCCCCGGGGCACTGCCCCGCCTCGCCCCTTGGTAGCTACGCCACTGCTGATGTGTATGTAGAGCCTATAACTTCGGTGTTTTTTGACGTGACAACGTTTCATAATTCGATAGAGCCGGCTGCACGCACGAAAAAACATGACTCATGAGGCGTTCTGAGGCGTTCCATGAAGTGCAAGCGAGAGCGCGGAACGAGCGACAAAGAAGCACATTCGGCCTGTGCGTTCGTTGTCACGTTCAACTATCGTCAGTAAACCGACTTTACAGACAACCATTTTTTGGTACCTAAATTTAATTCTAGATTTTCAGATTGCACCTATTCTACACTAAATAACTCAATAATCGTTTGCTAGGGACACGCTCATCATTCGACATTGTCGTTCGTATAATCATCGCAGTACCTATATGAATAGAAGGCGAATGAATAAAACAAACAATTTAACAATTAAATTGAGATTGTATTCGCAACAAAATGTCTTAAAACAATTAAATATATTTGACTAAGAAACTACACAATGCAACATGCTATCTGGTATTCTTAACGCGCAACTATCCACATGATTAAGATTGACTACAACCTACAATATTAGTAAAAGCTGTCTATCTGGGCTGGGAATACTTTGATCTGGGTGAAAAAATATACGACCAAATAGTGGTCACGTGATTTTCGAAAACACCAATTATGTAAATATAAAAATTAAATAATTAAATAAAAATAAAACATTGTTCATTTCGTCTGGTGTCACAGCCAAAACAATGATATTTGGGATAATAATAAATAAACTTAATATTATAATTTGGTTTGTATATTAGTATTGCTTAGTTACTTTGTATTAATACTTGAAAGATAATTATTGAGCATAGTTTATAATTTCTGGGGTCTCACTATCACATTGCACACAAATCTCAGTAACAATTAGTATCTAATTACTTGATTTAAAATAAAATTTAGAACTGCTCAAAAAAAATCGATGTCATTAATAATAGTAAAACTGCTGTGTTTTTCGTTTGGAAAGCTTGTCTCGCAAAATTATCCGACGAGGACCAGAAATCGTTTTTACTGCGATTAACACAATTATCTAATTTTTTTTTTAAAAGATTGCTTATGTTATGTCTGCCGCGATATTTAAACCATACATGAATGAAGTGTAAACGTCTATACGAGCCGATTTGAGTATACCTCGGCAAAAGTAAGGAAGAATGACACTGGTATCGCAAAAGCTCATCAGCGCTGACTTTATAGATACTGTTTTATCGTCAACTTGGCTCTTAGACTGAGATTCATAGACGAAGCTAAGCGTGGCGAACGCTTACGTTTATCAAGTTTTGCCAAACAAGCGTAAAACTACGTCTCAGAATATAATATTCAGTAATACATATCTTAGAACACACAGCTACAATGCGCTTAACAAAATGTGAATCGACAAAGCATGTTTCTGACAAGCCCCGCAGCTCAACTAACACAATTGAAAATTATCTTTATTCCATCACAAAAAGGCTCAAGTGGTTTGCACTTTCCGCCACCTCCATAAATGAATTGTAATTACTCTTTAGCCGGGAACTTGGTGATCGCGTCGTACATAGACTTGGCTACGTACGACACGTTAGAAGGATTCAATCCGCAGATGTTGATTCTACCGGACTTCAGGAGGTAGATGTGACATTCTTGAACCAGGTACTCCGTCTGACGCTGAGTCAGTCCGGTGAATGAAAATAAGCCGATCTGTTTCACGATGTGGTCCCAGTTGCCTGGAGTGCCAAGTCTGTAAATAATAATCAATATTTAAAGACATGTTTGAGCCGCAGACCGGGCTCAGTGGCGCGTCTTGGGAGAGACCTACGTCCAGCAGTGGCCTGATATATGATGTTGAACATTTATATCTTGTCCCAAACTTGATAAATTCTTTTTTGACGTGACAACGTCTTATAATTCGATAGAGCCGACTGCACGCACGAAAAAACATGACTCATGAGGCGTTCTGAGGCGTTTCATGAAGTGACGTTGTCACGTTCAACTATCGTCAGTAAACCGACTTTACAGACAACCATTTTTTTTTTATTTAAATAGAAAATTAATATTGAAACTTCGGATAAACCTAAGTTATTCAGTCTAGCCAGAGCATATTTCTGTAAATTTGAGCGATATTTAGTTATTCTATTGTTAAAGTAATATTAAGATAACTTACTTGATAAGTTCAGCTCTGAGGGCTTCTCTCATCTCGAACACTCTGGAGGACATGAATTTGATGTGGTCCCTCCTGAAATTACATTTTAAATGTTATACTTCTGGAAAGATAATTTCATATTTATTCAGAATTAAAAAGGTTGGTTCTTAACGAGTCATTTTAATTCGTGTCACGCTATAACTCATTGGGATTTATTTCTTAACAAGTCACACAGTACTAACAACGTTTAGCAGGTTGTAAATTTACAACTTTTAAACATACTGTGTGGCACTCTGAGGGACATTACTCGGGGACTGTATTTATTAAATAAATAATAAATAATGCTGGACCATCCACACAACATCATCTAGCCCCAAGCTAAGCAGAGCTTGTATTATGGGTACTAGAAGACTGACATACTTAATACTATAACATTACATAGATAGATATTTTTTATTATACATATAAATACCCAGAACACCTAGAATAAATATTTGCAGATCATACAAACATTTATTCCAAGGCGGGAATCGAACCCGCAACCTTCAGCGTCGCAGGCGGACCTTCGCCCGCCGCGCCACATCGGTCGTCGATATTGAAGTTGTCGATATATTATTGAACCTTATAATAAAAATTAGATTTTTGATTTTGATATGCAATAGCTCTCAAGGCCTCGATAGAAGCTATGCAATAGCTTAAGATGGTTACCATTCGTCAAAGAGTTGTTTGTCGGCGAGTACGGTGGCGACGACTCGCGCGCCGTGCGCCGGCGGGTTGGAGTACATGCCTCGCACCACCCACGTCAGCTGCGACTTGATGGGCGTCACCAACTTCGCGTCGTGCAACACTATGGCCAGGTTACCCACACGCTCGTCTGAAATTACGAACAAGTTTTACCCCCTATCTTATAAAAAATGGTTGTCTGTAAAGTCGGTTTACTGACGATAGTTGAACGTGACAACGAACGCAAAGGCCGATTGTGCTTCTTTGTCGCTCGTTCCGCGCTTGCACTTCAAGCCTTACATGGAACGCCTCAGAGCGAGATAACGCCGCATGAGTCATGTTTTTTCGTGCGTGCAGCCGGCTCTATCGAATTATAAGACGTTGAAACGTCAAAAGTTAGCGTTGACATTATGTCACCAATACGTATGGTAATCAATACATCAAGTCTGCGTTAACTTTTTATAAGATAGACCGTTAGACTTTAGTCAGCTAAGTCTGAAGAACGAGCATAAAAGTCTGTTAACACTAAAATAACTTGATACAGTGAAGATAGAACGAGCATTCGTTAATATGATGTAAATCGGACGGCTAAGCCGGTTTTAGCATCAATCAATTAATAAATAAACCAAATGATTAATTAACATTTTTTAAAAGTTTCTTGATTACACAGTTTATTTACCTAAATCCTCTAGTAATGTCATTCATTAATTGTCATCATTATGTATGTATGTCCACTGACTAGATTGCGATACTCACTGTATAGTCCGAAGTTCTTGGCGTAAGACTGTGCGCAGACGAGTTCGAACCCGCGCTGCACGAAGTAGCGCACGGCCCAGGCGTCGCGGCCCAGGTCGCCCGACGCGAAGCCTTGGTAGGCGCTGTCGAAGAACGGGAATAACTTGCGCTCCTGTTACATATATTACATTAAATTAAAATAAATTATATAAAAAATATAAAAAAAAACTCTTCTTCTTCTTCCTGCCCTTATCTGGGATATCTGGGATAAGGGCAGGAAGAAGAAGAAGAGTTTTTTTCAGTATTGAAAGTAGTACAAATATTGATCAGTTCAAACTGATCAATATTTCTTATCTCACAAAGGAGAATGGGCGATTCTCTATGGAGCGTGGGCCACGACTAAAAAACTCGTCCCTCAGTGTTGCCACATAATATGTTTAAAGGGACTTTTAAAGGCCTACCTTTTACTATTTTTATTTTAAAAATCCATCCCATGGAAATCGATATATTTTGAAAAACAGTTTTTTATTTTAACGTTGTATTACTCCGAATTCTGAAGGCCCACAATAACGCCTGCAGTTTCGTCAAAAAGGGCTTCAAACGGGCTTTATTTGTTTTTCAGATTGTTTGAAAATCCAACCTGTAGAAATCGAGATATTTCCGAAAAAATGTATTTATTTTTTGCAATACTACAGTTTTTCAGGAATAACTCAATTTCCACAGGTTGAATTTTAAAATAATCTAAGAAATTATTAAAGCCCTTTTAATGTTCTTTTAAACGCCATCACAGTTATTCTTGTGGGCCTTCATAATTCTAAGTTATATGATGTTCAATGATAAACAATTTCATCGAAATATTTCGATTTCCATAGGACGGATTTTTTCCGTAATTATAGTAAAATATTGGCATATAAAAGCCCTTTTAAACGTACTATGTGGCAACGTTGAGGGACAATTTTTTTAGTCGTGGCCCAAAGTGCCCATTCTCCTTTGTTTTGATGGGTATTGAACCCATGAGCCAATTATGTTTAATGGCAAACATAGATTTGTATGTGTTATCAGCAATCTATTGCTGAGTTTGAGACTAGATGAATATTTATTATTTAAATTATGTAAAATTTGAAAAATAACAATAAAAACCCGTTTAAGATAAAATCCCATTATTTATCTCTTTACTGTTATTATTAATCATGCAGAAAAACATTAGATTTCGGATAAGATGTCATAGTAGGTATGTGACTACACATATTTTTATCAATTTAAAATGGTGTGCAAAAATTTAAGTCTTACACCTAATACATATAAACGAGTGGACATAGAAAGGAGTGGAACTCGGATTTGACGAATGATAGGAGTGAGTGGAAGGAAAAGACATGTTGTGCCGACCTCCCTTAACGTGGGATAAGGGCAGGGGAATGATGATGACCTAATACATATAATCAAATAACCGAACCTCCATAACATCGGCGATTTTCTCCCACTGCTCGTGTGTAGGATCGATTCCCGTGGGGTTGTGCGCGCATGCATGTAGAATGATGACGGAGTTTTCGGGAGCACTCTTGAGGTCCTCGATCATTCCGTCGAAGTCGATCGCACACGTCTTCGGGTTCCAGTAGCGGTATGACCGAGGCACCGTGAACCCAGAGTCTATGAATACTAAGTGGTGGTTTTCTGAGAAAAAAATAATAAAAAATAAGATAGAATGATGGGAACCGCAGAAACAAATAAATAAATAATGTCTGAGAGAGATAAATAAATAAATAAATAATGCTGGACAATCCACACAACATCATCTAGCCCCAAGCCAAGCAGAGCTTGTGTTATGGGTACTAGAAGACTGACATAATTAATACAATACATTACATAGATAGAGATTTTTTTATTATACATATGAAATACCCAGAACGCCCGGAATAAATAATTGGAGATCGTACAAACATTTATCCAAGGCGGGAATCGAACCCGCAACCTCCGGGTCGCAGGCGGACCTTCGCCCGCCTATACAATATTTGTTTGGCATAACACCTATGCCTGCTGCTTATTTAGTTGATATAATGCTGAGTCGAATATCGACTCATATTATCACACTGTAGTCTCTCGTAAATAATTGGTCTGCAATGCAATAGGAATCGAACTCACGACCCGCAGCAGCTACTATCAACTGAGATGTGACAATGTCAAAAATAATTATGTAAATTGATTCATTTCAATTTTTAAATTGATTTTAATATATGAAAGACTTTACCCCATGTCGGTGCAGAATAGTAAAAGGTGTTGTATTTGAGGAATCTGTGCAGAAACTCCGCGCCGATCCTTAGGGCGCCTGTTCCGGATAAGGTTTGGACGCCAAACGCCTGATGAAAAACAAAACACTTACGGCCGTTTTCTGGAAACCCAAATCACGATTGATCCGAGTTTGACATATAGTAGGTAATTATTTGATTTTTTCGTTGATCATCGTTCGAGAAACCGGCCGTTAGATTGAAATTTAAATTCTTTGATAGAAAGCTTAACAAAAAGTTTTATAAAAAATCATATAAGATGGGATTGCCCTAATGCGTCGCGAAGAGGCAAGTAAAAAATAATACATTAAGTAGTGCGATATTCAATATATTTAAAAACACCTCCTCAAAATAATAGCCGTTTGGGTGCGATTAAGGAGCGTGTGTGTCTGTATCGGTAAGTAAATAATGACTTTACTATGCTTTGTATGAATTTTTCTCCTTTTTTCCCCACTTACACGTCCACTCGCAACGGCAGGGTTATCTTCGCCAAGCAACATGGAAACTGACGCAGCCGAGAACTGCTCCATACCTGAAAATTAAAAAAAAACTTGAGAGGTGTCAAGTATACCCGGATGGAACGAAGTTCCTAATTTAATAACTGGCTTGCTTTCTATAGAGACACAGAGAAATACGCGCACGCCGCACGGCTTACAACTATAGCTAAAAGTGTCGTTACAACTTTTGCTCTTAATTTTTTCCGTCTTTTTTCGCCGCCCCCGCAACGAGCGATAAGGAACTTCGTTCCAATAAATCCAGTATGGGCACATCCTACATCTTCATACAATTTTAAATAGAATAATGTTATGTATATGTACAGTGGCGGATTTACCAATAGGCTAAGTAGGCTGGAGCCTAGGGCGGCAGATTTAGAGGGGCGGCAAATTTAGCCCAATTTTTTTTTTTATCTTACAGAAAAAAATAATTATATGTATACACATTACGTCCGTAATCCGTGTATAAAAGATTACTAAACGCACTGTAAAATATAGGAACTTATGCGAGCATGAATTTTAAAAATATTCCAATAGCGTGTCAATCTTAATTTCAATTTAAATTTAGTAACTTTTACCCTAATTATAAAAATTATATTTAACGTGTAATATGTTTCAACATTTCAATGTTTATTTTGTACTTGGTATGTACGTATGTATTTGCGTAGTAGTTTTTGGGTTGAGGCGCGGGAAGAGAACAAATAGTAGGGGAGCCCAAGAGGGAATTTCGGGATTTACTCGAGCGCGGTTGATAAACATACAGGGGGTACCTTGTACCCGGTTAAGTACCTCCGCCAAATATGAGCTTCCTATGTATGGCCGCGCGTAAATTATAAAGGATTAGATTTGTAAAAAAAAATTGATCATCTGACATTCTCGAGCACGTCAGATTAAGTTAGGGTAGGTTAATTACATGCTGAATAGTGTATATTCCACTAATCTGACAATTTGACAGTGACGAAAAGAAAGGGGAGCGCAGCAAAGTTGTCAAAAAAATCTCTACATTCTCGAGCGTAGCTGATTTTTTTTTATATTGTAAGATACAATTCAAGGATAACGAAAAATATATATTCTGGCGATTTCCGCAAGCCGAAGTAAGAAAAATTCATCGATAAAGACCATAAGACCCTCGCGTTTGAAATGATAGAGTTTTTTTGCGTCACGTTGTCTTGTGATATAAACCCATATATGAGCACTTCATATTATATGGGTTTTACTATGTAAATATGTATTTACAAAAAAAATGTATATAAGTATTCTATCAGCAATCTAGTTTCCATAGTACAAGCTTTGCTTAGTTTGGGACTAGAGTGTGGTGTGTGAAATGTCCGTGAATAATTTATAAAGAAATCCAAAAAAAAATATTTGTTTATGTCAGTTTAGGCGAATCCTTCTAGATAATCGTCAGATTAAGAGACAGCACATTTAGAACGTAAAGATGAACCATATGTATCTCGAGTATGTCAAATCGGCGAATTTTATTTGTACATTATAATAATGGCCGCGAGTTTGCGTCACATCGAAATCGTCAGATTAGTGAACAAGAGCTGTTTTTGGTGCACTTAACACTCCCTTAGAAATTCTGACGAGCTCGATGAAATTTTAGTGTTTTTTGTAACTTTGCTGCGCTCCCCTTTCTTTTCGTCTCTCTCAAATTGTCAGATTAGTGGAATATACACTATTTAGCATGTAATTAACTTACCCTACCTTAATCTGACGCGCTCGAGAATGTCCATGCGGCAGTTTTTTTTTACATATTTATAAATCTATAGCCGCTTCCCCCACCGATGAAAGGTATATGTTATATAACATTTTTTTCTTCTTATCATCTAAGCTTTGCAACCCAATAGGTCTCTATGACGCTCGAGTAAATCCACACTTAGCATCGTGGGCTCCCCTACTAAAATGACTTGACCGTTCGCTAAGAGTGTCTAGGCGCGAACGCATCCTAAGCTTTTAAAAACAAAGAAATTAATAGTAGGATGAAACCCATTACAAAAGGAGTGGAATATTATAAAAATGAAAGGAAAAATAATTTACGGGCGATCTGAGCGCGGGAAGGGGATGGAGGTGAGCTTTTAAGGGTAAAAAACGCTTTTTCTCGATTTCCGGCAAAGAATAAGAATAAGAATCATTTATTTGCATAATACATGTCAATAGATCTTAAGTAAAATAATAGTATCAATATATTATACCATCTTAGTTTTGGTGTGCAAATATTTATTTATTATACTTACTAATTTATAAGTTTATAATCATTTTAATTTGTCAATTTTAATTCTAAAAATTCCCTGACTGTGTAAAACCCATGATCCAGCAACCAGGCACGCAAAACACTTTTGAATCTCCTGAGGGGCTGTTCTTTAATAATATAATAATAAAACTAAAAGTCCTATGGAAAAAAGTCAAATGGCACCCCGGACTATAACGGAAAAAAGCCAATGTAATAAGGACGATAGAACACAAATCATAAAGTTGCAATTTCAGAATAAATGTAATTAAAATGATTGTTTTCTAAACTAACATATTGAATTTCAAAGGTTGATAGGGGCGGCAAAAATTAAATAGCCTACTGGCGGCGAATTTGTAAATCCGCCACTGTATATGTATCTGTAATGTTATTTTATTATTAGTCAATAAAGAATTTTATTTGAATTTTGAATCTGCGTACACAAATGTTTGCAGCACTTGACCCACGCCATGGAAGGAAGAGCTAACATTAATGTATCTTTATCTATAGGGCAGTGTGCTGTTCATGGTTTTTTTTAATTGTTTGTATAATAATTTCTTCGTATTTAAAGAACTGCGCAAGATTTTGCCATCAAATCAGAAACCTAAGATAATGAGAAAACGTAGGTTATATGTAGCAATCTATAACAAAGGTTAAATTAAACTGTAAGTTTAGGTAGTTCATTTTACCTTGTAGGTACAGGAATTTCTCTTATCAACGTTATCAATATCAACTGACGTCATGACAATAAACGATAGAGCTGTTACTTGTTACTTCGCGAATACATCTAGCCGCAGTCGCCGCCTTTCGTAATCTTAAAGAAATGGAGTTACACTGCGCGTCAACGCCAGCTCGACTACCAAACGTCGCAGCGACACCGCGCAATATATATCGGATTCGTTTTCGATACGTTTACACATATATTTATTTAATTAATTAATTGATTGCATTGCATTAGCTATAAGTGGATACATATTGTATTTTATAAGTACCTAGGTATAAAGAAGGGAGAAATCGCTGCCTGCTATAAGACCGCCGATTGAAGGACAGTTCCTTAATTAAATTAGTTTTGTAAGCCACTGTAAAGCCTGTCCTCACTAAAGTTTAGAATTTTGTTTGTTTTTTTGAAGTGAAAACTTCTTTAGCGGCGCTGGGTGGGTAAAAACTTTCAAACTCGCGTCAGGGTCACGTGACGTTCGAAATTAAGCGTAAGATCGTGGGAAAGGGAGAGGAACTAGTATCTCCCACTCTGACACACTGACACAGACACATTCGCGCTTGCGCGAATGTGTCTGTGTCAGTGTGTCTGTGTCAGACACATTCGCGCTTGCGCGAATGTGACACAATGACATGACACAATCACAATGACAGACACATTCGCGCTTGCGCGAATGTGTCTGTGTCATTGTGATTGTCATTGTCATTATGACGACTGTGGTTATATTTTTGAAGTGAAAACTTAAAAGTGAAAACACAACGTTAATATTGAAGTTTTCACTTCTGCCGGCACTCCCGGAGTGCTACCATTTTTTTATTGATATTGTAAGTAAAGCTGCTCAAAAATAACCTACCTCTTTATCACGGCATAATCTTCCTGTGGTTTTATCATGTAACAGTGAATAATAATTTAATCAAATAACAATAATATTTGTATCTTGGATTGATGATGAAGTAAAAACATGTTTTTGTAAGATACTGATAACATCTATACGAAATAGCTGACCTATTTCGTACTGATTTCATACTACCTATTTATGAATCAGTAAATATAATGCTGTGCTTCTAAATACCTATAACTATAAGCACTTTGCAAACAGAGAATGTATGGTTCCTTAGAAATCTCATACATAAGTTTATCTAGGTAAGTAGGTATTATTATTAATCTATAATATAAAATAGAGCAAGAAGTAAAATTAATATACATTCTATATTAAGGCGACGGGTAGGGTGAAATTTTTCATAATAAATAAAAATGACAATAACTTCCAACTTTATTATTTATTTATTATATCTACACACACGTTAAACTTGTAACACGGCATAGTTTTTGCCGCAGTGGTTAAACTCTAGATAGTCAGCGTGGCAACGTCGCATTTTCAACTTCAGTAAGAATGCTGAAAACGACGCAAAACACATAGTGAGCCGCGCACAGTTTGGATTGTCAAACTCTTAAGCAGCGCCTTATGAATATTTGCGAGCACACAGCAATGGAACACTTATAGTTCCTAAGGCGCTACTCTTCTTCTTCTTTAAACACCTTAATGTAGAATTTTTTTTCCTTGGATGTATAGATATCAACCATAAGAATAGCTGTGCTGAGTTTGGTACCAAACAAATCTGCCAAACCCATAAAAAATGGGATCAAAAACCACACTTTTGCAAAAAGTGTTGGTACTAAACTTACATTTTAAAGTAAACTATAACCAAGAGCACAGATTTTGTTCCCTACCTGACTAGTTCAATATTTATGTGTTATAGGAAATAATAAGTTTCACAACTCCACATGCTATGACTTCTTCAGAAAACACTCCCAAAAACACGCATTTGGCTATACCCGTCACCTTAACTTTACTTCTTGCCAAGAGATACAATATGCTTTATATACCTAGACAAAAACAAATATAATAATACTGCTTATTACAAACATTCACACAGTTATATATTTTTTTCAATATGTTTTTGCAGATTGATTAATGGTATTTTCGTCTGACATACTTAACAGGTATCCCTGAAAGATTTTTAGTAAATAATAATAGCATTTGGCAGTTAATAATGTGTTTTGTTTTGCATATTAGAGATAATAATAGTGATAACAAAGCTCTTAATATCCTGATAAATTATCTGATATAGGAATTATTGATTGCAGCTATCCAAGGTATGTCTATAAGAGACTCAGTAGTATTTTTAATAGATTTATATTCTTTAAAAATCTCTATTCAATGATACTCAATGTGAAGTCTTTAGTTTTTGTCCAAATTAAAGCTTTGTATGAATTGTTTAGATAATTAATATTTAAACAGCTAAATGGTAGTTTTACCTATTTTGAATTAATATAATTATCTACAAATTCTAATTACAAAGTGCACATAGGTATTTACAAAATACATAACAAATAGTTAAGCTATCTACAGACCTTTTCCAACAATCTATAGATAGCTAAATAATATTATGAATATGCTAAGTACTTATTTCATTCAACATAATTATGTCCAATTGACACACTGAGCGGAACAGTCCAACTATAATAAATAAATAATAAAAATAAAAAAATAAAAATAAAAATAAAAAAATAAAAAATAAAAATAAAAATAAAAATAAAAATAAAAAATAAAAAAGCCTTTATTATTCCTTAAAATTATTTACAAAAACTAGTATTAAAAATTAAATCTATTTTTAAAAGTTAAGGACCAATAAGAAACAATCTATAGATAGCTAAATAATATTATGAATATGCTAAGTACTTATTTCATTCAACATAATTATGTCCAATTGACACACTGAGCGGAACAGTCCAACTATAATAAATAAATAATAAAAATAAAAAAATAAAAATAAAAATAAAAAAATAAAAAATAAAAATAAAAATAAAAATAAAAATAAAAAATAAAAAAGCCTTTATTATTCCTTAAAATTATTTACAAAAACTAGTATTAAAAATTAAATCTATTTTTAAAAGTTAAGGACCCCTTTGCGGGTATAGGCCTCCTCCAAAAGTCTCCATTCTCTTCTGTTTGCCGCTTTTTCTGTCCAACTCTTGCCTGCTATCTGTATTATGTCGTCTAGCCATCTTTCTTGAGGCCTTCCTCTTCTCCGCTTGCCTGGGGGGCCTCTCCATAGGGTTGCTGAGCGAGTCCACCTGTTGTCTTGTGTGCGTATCAAGTGACCCGCCCACCTCCACTTTAAGGCTTGTGCGTGTTGAAGAGCGTCTATAACTTTAGTCTTTTTTCTTATGAGTGTATTTCTTTGTTTATGTTTTAGTTTTATGTTTAGTAAGCTCCTTTCCATTCCTCTTTGGCAAACTTGAATTTTATTTTTTGCTGTATTATTAAATACCCAGGTTTGGCAGGCATATGTGAGGCAAGGAAGTAGACATGAATTCATTACTTTCGTTTTTAATTTTATTGGTAACTTAGATTTCATAATTTCTTTATAGCTCCAATATTTGTTCCAGGTTAGATTTATTCTTCTGTTAATTTCTTCTATATTTCTGTTTTTATTGAACGATATTTGTTTTCCTAGATATATATAGCTGTCTACATATTCTATTTCTTTGTTGTTTGCTTTTATCGATTCTTTAGATCTGTTTGTTAGTATTTTCGTTTTCAATGTGTTCATTTGTAGACCAACGTTATTGCTCACTTTGTGTAGGTCATTTAGCATATTTTCAAGTTGTTTTGAAGATTCCGATAATAGAACAATATCATCTGCGAATCTTAAATGGCTGAGGCGTTTGTTGTTTATCAGAATACCTTTGTCTTGCCAGTCTAGCATCGACATGATGTGTTGTAAGACGGCAATAAACAGTTTCGGAGATAGAGGGTCTCCTTGTCTGACCCCTTTGCATATTTTAATGGTGTCGCCAGTTCGGTCTAATCTTACTCTACTTATGCTCTTTCTATATATATCTTTGATAATATTCGTATAAGCAGTTGGCACTTGTAGTGCTGAAAGTGTTTCCCAAATGGCACAATGATAAATCGAATCGAACGCCTTAGTGTAGTCGACAAACCCAATGTATATTGGTCTATTAAATTCTTCGTATTTTTCTATTATTTGATCGACCGTTTGAATGTGGTCGACCGTGCTGAATCCTTTGCGAAAGCCCGCTTGTTCGATTGGTTGACATTTCTCGACATAAGTTTGCATTCTGTTTTCTAGACATGAAGCGAATAACTTGTATATGCTTGACATTAAGCTGATTGGGCGATAGTTCCCGACATCAGCTGGATCTCCTTTTTTGTATAAGAGGATTATATCTGAAGTAGCCCATGAGGACGGAACTGTTTCACTAATTAGTATTTTATTAAATAAGTTTGTGAGTGGTTTTGTCAGTACACTTTTTGCCTGTTGTATAAGTTCGTTAGTAATATTATCAGGCCCGGGGCTTTTGTCAGATTTTAATTTCGTAATCTGTTTTGTTATTTCATCTTCTGTGAATGCTTCTGGGGTAAACTCTGAATAGATTTCTTCATCTTTAGGTTTTGGTGGTTGTTGACATTGAACTTTTGTATTTTCTTCTTCTATTTTATTTGCCGGTCCATACAGATTTTTGTAATAATCTGTAGCAATATTTATAATTTCTGCTCTAGTCTGATTTTTATTTACTTTTTTATTAGTTTTTAAGTTTGGAATCCACGTTTTTTCTTTATTTAATATTTTATTAGCTTTTTTTGTGCTTCCTTTTGTTGTTAGGTATTTTTCGATTATGTTTAATCTGTGGTTTTTGTAGTCTCTTTTAATGTTTTTGTTGGTTGTTTTGTATAGTCGTTTTAATTCATCTTTCTCTTCTTTTGATAAATTCTTTTTGTTTTGTAAGGTATGTCTTTCTTTGATAAGGTACTTTGATTCTTCGGTTAGGATATCTGACTGTTTTTTGATGTCGTTTGTCTTATTTCGCATTATTCTTAAGCTATTTATCAGTGATTGCTGTATTTTTTCAAAATACACTTCAGATGTTTCTTCGTCATTCAATGAATCAAGTTCATCGGTAAGAGTGCTTAAGAATATTTTCTGTTCGTTTTCCGTTTTGGCTATAGTTTGAGTGTTGCCAAAATTTGCTCTGTTTATCTTAGCTTTACTAACTAATAGCGTTGCTCGTAGTAGCCTATGATCCGTGGAATATGGAATGTTAACTAAGACTGGAGAGAGGGCGCTACAGTCGCGCAATCAACATCAGCTCTGCGAAAAAATCTAATTTAAAATTACAAATAGTTGCTTAACCAGTGCAAAAACAGTTAGGTTGTGAACGTAACCACCCAAATATCCCTATACATTGTTATCGCAGACAGACTCTGTCGAAAAACCCGAAAAATCAGTGTGTAAAGTGAAAGTGAAATTAAACTGAATTGCTGCCAAGTTCAAACTACCTTGAGCTAACATAATCAAAAGTTCATCCAAAAGTCGTCGACGACCGTAGTTAAAGTGCCAAACTTTTAGCATAAAAACTCAAAATAGACTAAAAGTGATTGTGGTTTTAGTTGAGTGATTTTTTATTTATTATTTTTTTTTGACGGTGGACGCAAAAACAGACCGTTTTCAAAAACCACTCAGAAAGAGGAACTATAAGTTAATTTCGCTCACTAACGTAACTGTCTCGGTAGCGAGTTGGTTAAGACTACCAAGAAAACGGTACCACTGAACCGAGGCTGAAGGTTCAGTACTCTGCAAACCCATAAATATTTTTGTGTTTACAAAAATTTCTTCTTCGCTTGCAACGACATCTAGCAAATGCCAGTTGTAAACAAACCACATAAGTTTGAAAATAGACATTAGGTGGCGTGGAAAAAAAAAAAAAAATATATATATATATATCAGAATTAAATAAACCAGAAATATAATACCGAGCTATGGAAGAAGTTAGAGAAATGTTTATGAAACTGCAAGCAGACTTAAACGACACGAAAAACTCAATTAAAGAAATGGAGTCGAACATAACCAGAAATATCAATAACAACATAAGTGAAATGGTGGGAAACTTACAACTAAAGATTCAAGAACTGGAAAACAACAATGAATCACAAGAAAGGCGCTTAGACACACTAGAAAGAACGCAAAGGCAAAGAAATGTCGTTATATTCGGCGTAAATGAGGATGAATACTCTTACAACGAATTGATAAAGAAAATACTGAGTATTCTCAACGACACCATGAAAATCGATTGCTTAGCACTTGAAATTGAAGCAGCAAGAAGAATTGGAAGAAAAGGCGACAAAACTAGACCAATAGTATTAACTTTTACTACTCTTGGAAGAAAAATTGAAGTACAGAAGAAATGGAAAAGTCTACAAAACACTGGCTATTACATCGCTGAGGACTATCCGCCAAAAATCTTAGAGAAGAGGAAGACACTATATGAACAAGCAAAGATAGAAAAAGAGAACGGGAAAAAAGTGTTGATCAAATATGATAAATTAATAATACTCCCATCTAACAACGCAAATGACGGGCATAGTTTCACGCGCAGCAATAAACGTATACTATCCCAATCTCCACCTTCAGTAGTTCTTAGCCACCAAACTAACAAACCTGCAGAAACCACGCAAACCCATAAGAAAAATAAAATATCATCCTATTGGACGCCAACTCGCCAGATCCACAAAACCGTTGCCGACTCCGATGCTCAAGCAGGACCTAGCGGATGCTGCGCAATTAAAGCAAAAAATAATAAAACTACAGGACAGTCAGAAAAACAATAGCAATTAATAACTAAACCCCCTCTCCAACCTCCAACACGGCTAGTCACCGCGGAGGTGTACGACCATAACCCTCCAACAAGTAAATCAAAATTGAAAAGTAGAATATACATTTGCACATATAACGTAAGATCCCTATCATCAAAAGAAAGAATGCTACAACTTAAGTATGCTTTAACGAAAATCAAATACGATATAATAGGAATATCAGATATACGCAGAGAAGGAAACTCTATCACAGAAGACGAAGACCATGTATTTTGTTATGTCGGAGAAAGACCGGGTAGGTACGGAGTTGGCTTTCTTATTAAAAAATACCTAAAACCAAATATAGAAAAATTCATCGGCATAAATGAGAGAGTCTGCCTTCTGAAATTAAAATTTGACGAGTACTACTTATCAATAATTCAGGTATACGCTCCCACAGCTGATTCTACAGAAGAAGAAATAAATACTTTTTATAACAAAATCCAAGAAGCACAGACATACACAGGAAAAAACGTAATTATAATGGGAGATTTCAACGCAAAAATAGGACAACCACAAAACACAGAACGAAATATTATGGGAAAATACGGATTAGGAAAAAGAAATGAAAGAGGAGATATTCTTGTTAAATTTGCTCTTGAAAAT
This sequence comes from Ecliptopera silaceata, assembly GCA_932527185.1. NCBI lineage: Eukaryota > Metazoa > Arthropoda > Insecta > Lepidoptera > Geometridae > Ecliptopera > Ecliptopera silaceata. The sequence continues at coordinate 2,452,080 of OW052193.1, read as the reverse complement.
AACCTAACTATAGCCAATACTATCTTCAAAAAAGATCCCAAAAATAGATGGACCTGGATGTCACCTGATACAGTAACAAAAAATGAAATCGACTACATAATGTTCAGCAAACCAATCAAGTTCGAAAATTTTGAAGTCTTAGTCCAACTATACCAATTAATAATAATTAACTCACCTAGCACCGGTAGGTACTCGTGAAGTAGAGTGTCATCTGCCGCCATCATCTTTTCTGTTTTACGAACCACCGGGAGCACCCATGGCTTGCCAGTTTCATCTCGGTATGCTGAGGAAATATAATTACAGGATTTTTTTTTTTCAAATCAAATATTTCTTTATTCAATAAAATCACAAGGATCATTTAGAATCGTCTTACATACATATACCCCGGCTTCGCACGGGTAGCCTATATAAGAAATATCATTATAATATAGCCTATGTTCAGCACAGATATTGTAGCTTCACAACAGTGAAAGAATTTTTGAAATCGGTCCAGTAGTTTCGGGAGCCTATTGCAAACAAACAATCAAATCTTTCCTCTTTATAATATTAGTTTAGATGAGATTATTAATATAATTTTAGATTGGAGGGTGTATAATTATGGGAGGCCTTTGCTTATCAATGGACTAACAACAATTTATTGTACAACTAGACTGTCCGGTTTCCTTGCATAATGGTAGTTTCTTTTTATTTATCTCCGATTTATTCATGTGTAATACAGCTTTTTCATTCTGATAAATAAGCCTCAATATACTTCAACTCAAAAGATCAAGTCACATCAACAAGATTACATAACTAATATGCAAGACTAATCATAATCCATATAATGTATAGACCTCTATGAAAATACTTACCGCCAACGCTCAAATTAACTTTATTCTGGTATGTATCTTCGGCAAAAAGTTTCATGAGTTGGAACACCTCAATCGGAGGGCCCTGTTCGACACCTTGGAAACGCGAAGCCATTCTGATTTTATTCTATATCAAACTGTTTAAACTGCGGTCGCAAATGTACCGGTAGTGGAATAATAACACTGTTTTATTTTAAAGCGGCAGTGAGCGGCGCGCGAGGTACACGAGCGAGAAAATGAACAGCAAGACAACACTGAAAAGTAAAACACTCGCCTCAATGACCTTTGGCAGAAGGACAATGTCAACAATGTCACGAAATGTCAAGTCAACGTCAATATCGACCCAACTATGTATAAAATGTCAAGATGTCAAAAGGGGCCTGCCTGCCTTTTATACTCGCTAGTACGGGTAAATCCTGAAAACGCAGATGATAATGAGGTTTAATGAGGTTCGTTCCACATAGGTTTCATAGGTACTTAATTAACAAATAAATATACCAGTTGATACAAAACAATCATATTTATTAAGCTAAGTACAGCTCAAAATTAATAACGAACCAAGCCTAGGTTACGTATTATTTAACATAAGTTTTTGCAAATAGTCCGCAGTAGGTCTTTTGGCATCAGCAGCGCAGAGATCATGGTGAATTTAGCATTTGTATTGAGTATGCACAGGATTTTTTATCAGTTTAGCTCTTGGGTCATCGGATCTAACGACACAGTATGCTGATTTGTATTCTTTATTATCCCCATCGTTCTTCGAATAGTTATAAAGCCCTATCAAAGCCATGCCCAGTCCAACAAGAGCCATTCCAGTTGCCCCCATTAGCTCTGGTATTTCCCAGCAGCCTTTGCGAAATAGTTCGACTAGCGATTTACCAAACCTTACTTGATGACCAATTTCTGTAGGTGGGATCGCATGTTTTTTGGTAGTCATTTTAAAGCGATTTTCTGTTTAGTTGCGAATTTAAATTATAACTGTTTACAGACAAATATCACAACATGAACAATCGAAGCATGCTGTCAGTTTTTGTCAGTTAATCACAGACTAGAAGATGTGATCATAGCATTGCAGACTACACAGCAATTTAAATCGTTTTATAGTAATATGCAAAATATAACGCACTTCGACCTTTGGAAAGACAAAAATATTTGGGTATTGGTAACAAAACTTAGCACCACATGATGACAACATAAGCCCGCGATGGAGATTAAGATTCAGTGCGGACAGAGTAGATGGCGTCAGCCAACTAGAGGGTTACATCAAGTCAAAACGTTAGCGGTCACAATTTTAATGTCTGTCATGTCATGTTTATGTCATAGGTGCATAGCGCAACACGCAATCGCTCACACTTTAGAGTCTCCCTCCATTACCGGTCATTTTTGAACACTCAGATCTCCGCCTTTTTGTTAAAAGATTAGTAAACTGAAATCCCCGTAAACTCCGACATTGGCAAAATCGCGGCAACCCTAGCCTGCGAAAAGCCACAAAGAAAAGAAGAAGAAGAATCGCTCACACAGAAAATCACAACAGCTGACGGGCACCTATCTTGCATAGGGCTGCTAGGCCTAGGATATAAAATTTTCACTCTAACTACGTGTTGTGAAGTTATTCGATAATGGCTGCTGCTTCTAGACGTTCATTTGGTCAGCTCTTACAGCAGGGTTGGACTGAAATCCCGGAAGTTTTGTCTACAACCGGAATCGCTCTAGTCGGTGTTGCTCTTGGAGTAATTGGATGCTACAACTACGCCAATAATGATGGAGACAACAAGAGGTACAAAATGAGCTACGTCGTGATGAGACCTGACGACCCCAAAGCGAAACTCATTAGAAAAGACTAGTTTCATATGTATTCTATTATATGTTAGTGTGGATTATGTAATAAACCTTGTTTGTGTAAGTTTGTGGTTTCTCTAAGCCTGGAAGCTGGAAGGATCGCAGAAACTGTATGAACCTTACATTTCTTAGCCATTTCTTCTAGGCTCTAGATACATGATTCTTATTAAGCCTTACATCTTTAAAATATAGCTTTGAGTTTCCTAGTGTACTTGAAAAGGAATGAGTAAATAAAATTCTTCTTTCAAAAGTCCAGCTGTTTTAATCACAATTAAACATAATTTTTTATACTCTAAACTTATACTACCTTAACTAAAACTTAAACCGAAGCACAACTACAATGCACTGGGTGGGAATTTTAGGAATCAATGAAAACTAGCCTTTTACATGTAGTTTTAAATGTTACATATCAATATGATGCCTGGAACATGATTTGGCTGGATGGAAGACCTTAGATAAGCTATTTTAACAAAAAGTACTGTCAGTCATAGAAAGTATTTGTTTTTTTAGGCATGTCTATACAAATACCCGTATGTTATTTTTCATATCACATTATTTATTTCTTTTCTTTACCACTTGTCTTCCCTTTTCCACTACTGGATTTCCCTTTACTATTACTTGATTTCCCTTTGCTTGTACTTGGTTTGTCATTTGAACTTAGTTTTTCAGCACTGCTGCTTTTCTTTTTCTGTAAAAAAAAAACAAATACATACACAAACACATACATACATACTTCATGAATAGCCCATTCATCCTGATTAAGAGGAAACCCTCAAAAGATGATCAGTACAATGAGCCAAAAAAATCTGGTGCTGTAGAGAATTATAGCAACTCAGAAATGTTCAATAGCAACTGATTCTCTATGAAAACACAGTACACACAGAAAAGGACAGGATAGCTTGGAATTAGCATTGTATTGTACAAATATTTGTTCTGGTCTGGCTAATTAATGGTAAGGCAAACAAAAATTGTATACAAGTTTTCTATCAGCGATCTAGTTCCTATAGTACAAGCATTACTTAGTTTGGGACTAAAGTGTGACCTGTGAAAAAATGTCTAAATATTTATTTATTATATTAAATAGGGAATATACCAAGTTGGCTATGTGTATTGTATATTTTTACTACATAAATTACCTTTATAAGCGCGTCATTTTCTGGATCACTGTCAGCTTCGTCTATATTGTCATCTGCTTCATTCTCATAGTCGTCTGATTCGTCTTCTCTCGCCTTACCGCGCTTGATGGAGCCCGGCGCGTACGGCAGTGCTGTGGCTTTCTTGTTGTAAGTACGTGTCATGGCAGCCTTAACCTAAATTTATAAGATTATACTCTGTAATCCAAAGGCACTAGCGGCATAGCTTTAAAACAAAATAGTATTGACTTACATAGTTGCAAAACAAAATTTTATTGCTAAATTTTATGGTGGTGAATTCATAAATTTGTTCTATTATTATTATAAAATAAGAGCTTTCTGTCTTATAATAATTTCAATTAAATTATGAAACAAATGTCTGGTTCAGGACGTCACTGGTCATGAACCAAATGGTAAATTGATTAAATCAATCTGAATAAAGTAGGTATTATACCCATATTTATTTGTTAATCAGTATTTAAAACTACAAAAGAAGCAAGAGACGGGAAATAAGAGGTATCATAGTAAAATATTGTAAATTACCTTTGGATCAACCAAAACAGTAGGGTTTTTACACCCCGGCCACATGGATAGCTCGGTCAACGACTCCAAATCCTCCCTCAACAGATGATAAGACTCCAGAACTTCCAGAGACCTGTCGATTCCATCTGATTTGTCTACAATCAGCGGTTTGAGGATAGCATCGCGCAGGTGAGGCGCGTAGTCAAGGAATATCGACGATTTTGAACCTGTTGTACTGTGGAATAAGGTACAAATTATATTAACTTATGAATTGATCATGAAGACGAATGTATATGTAAAAGATAAACAAAGGAGTTTGTACCAGATAGTATTTTTTTTTTATAAGTTTAAAAATTTCATGGTATGTATTACAATTTAAAAAAAATATCCAATAGGGAGCAGTCAATGATTACCTATTACTTAGTCAAAGGTTTCTAATATGTAACATTATTAACCACATCTGCATTTTCTTATCGAAAACGATTAATCTCCAAACGATTTTTTAGTGTATTGATATACTTTTAAGAGAATCATTTTAATAAAAAAAAGCTTTTGTCGGCTTCAAGCCTAAGGTCTGCCATCATCATGTACCTACTACGAATTTAACTTTTACTCTATACAAAATAAGGTTGTTTTTACCTGAGGCGCGTATGAGCATGGATCTCCTGACACAAGCGATGCATCTTCGTAGCTCGCGAGTTCTTACCGAGCCAGCCCGGGAACTGGATCTGTCCGGCCACGTGTCCGGAAAGGTGCTGTCCGGGTATCACCGAGCTGAACATCGCCTGGAATACATTATCTGGTTTGAGATCATATATACATAACACTAGCTGACCCGTGCCCACTTCGTTGGGCATAATTCGACCGTTCTTCTTCGATTCACTTTGCAAACGGACTACCACGTAAAAGCCTTTTTATTTTTCGGTTTTTTATATAACCTATGACACTCAGCAATAATGTGGCTTTCTATTGGTGAAAGAATTTTTAAAATCGGTTTTAAAACCCTTACAATTTAACAAATATACACAAACTTTACCTCTTTATAATATTAGTATAGATAAATATTTGTTCTGTGGCTGGGTATGTAAGTATTTACAAAAATATATAAGTATTCTATCAGCAATCTATTTCCATATGTGTGAAATGTCTGTAAAAAGTTTATTTACTTATTTTAATTTTTTATTTCACCAATACTATGTGTTATTTAATGTAAGTTTAATGTAAGAAAAAACAAGCCTCTCACAAGAAGCCCTACTATATACTACTAAACTAATGATTTATGAAAGTTACCTGCGTAGGTAGAAGACTCCAAGCTTGAGAGCTTCGTATTTTCTTCTCAATGATGTCACCAAACGAAATGCTCTCCGCCGCTTTACTCATTCGATCTAGGATTTCTTCCCTAGAAGTATTATATTTATCAGCACTGTATATTAATATAAAAATAATATTGTATATTAACAACATAATCAATCCTGGCTGGCGCAGACTGGGACGGCATGGCAAGGGATTTTAAAGTTCCCTTGCCCTTCCGTTCACGTTCAATGCCACGGCATCATTTTAAAGCATAGCAATTTATGTCGTATTTCTGTAACAGTACGGTTTAATGTCCATTAGTAAAAATTAAAATCTCTTGCCATGCCGTCCTGTGGCTCTACCATGAGTTTTTACTATAGCATATTTACTATAGGTACTCGCTAGCGTCTGTAGTTAAAAAAATGTATGAAGATTTGTACAGCGCCTCTAGCGGATAGTTGGGTACTAAAATTCGTCATACTAATATTGACGTAACTACTGTAGTAAAGTCAGGCGATTTTACTGTGACATCTCATGGTAGAGCCACTGATCTGCGCCGGCCTTCCTACTTTCTACTTATATTATAAACGCAAAAGTTTCTATGTATGGAAGTATGTTTGTTACTCTCTTCACGCAAAACATGTGTCATATCCCTTTGCTATACATTTTAATTCCGAATACATATTTTTATAAGAAACTACTTTTTTTTTTTTTTATCTCCTTTTTTCTTGCAATCTGCCCGTAGGGGCATTGAGCTAGAGTTTGGTCCTTTTCTCGTAGATGGCGGCGTGAATGGTAGACACCCAGTGGCGTCTCCATTATTATAATTTCAACAATAATAGCTATATTAGGTCTTGCGGGGCTCTCCGCTTTATTCTTTTAAATGTTTGTCGAGATTGCAAGAAACTACTTAGAAATGGTTTTGTATATAAAACTAACTTAGGACAGTGTGGCTGCACTTGTAAATAGTTTTCCTGCACAAATAGCGGCGCCAGACTGTAATCGTAGAAAAAGAGATCACTTCGGTCGTTAATGCTCATCTTCTTATGATCCTCCTTGCTGAACACTTTTCTTATAGCCTCCCATGGACCCTGGGGAAGTAGATTCCAAATTATTAATTTGTTACCAAAATACAGGTCTTAGAAGTAATGATAAAAAAGACGTGTGGCACTCGGGGACTGCCGCGGTAAAGCTATTGCATAGCATTTTTTGCTGGGTCACGCATGCGCAGTGTTAGGTTATTTTCGTTACGGAATTTCTGGATTCGGTCTCCACTCTCAAGGCCCGCGATAGAAGCTATGCAATAGTTTAATTTTTTCAAGTTAGTTAAGAAATTATTTCTAATATCCTTTTATTTTCCCTTCTAATTATAATTCGTGTAAATTGTTAGTAAATGTTTTAAACTTACCAATTTAACGTCTTTCTTAGTAACAGCCGCGTCTTTGCTAAGTTTACCCGCATCCATTAGAGTGGGGTCGACGGCCCACATCGACAGTAAGTTAAGTGTCTGCCGCACATCCTGATTGGCTGATACTATCAGCTGTCCTAACACGTCGGGAGGGACCTTAATGTTCTCCTTGCAGCAAATTGATCGCATTGCGGCCTGGGACAAGACATATAATAAATAAGACATAGACAGGTTTTTATTTGCATAAAAGTAACATATGACACTTACAAAACAAAACTAACAATAAAAAACTCATGGTTAAGTATTTGTTTTCAGATATTGATTTGAATTTAAAGATTAAATATTAATGCATATAAGGTTTTCAACTAAACTTAGTTGAACGAGAACAAAATTAAATACAAAAAATATCATGGGTATTTCACACAAAATTGATGCTGAGGGCGTAGTCCGAGCTTGTATTTTAAAACTCCCTACTCTCGAGCAGACAGTCGTCTCTCGGATGTCCATACATTTTTTTATGGCTATCCGAGAGACGACTCTCGGCTCGAGAGTAGGGAGTTTATAAAATACAAGCTCGGACTAAGCCCTCTGATGAGTACCTGGCCCAGCGTATCAGCATTGCTATTCAGCGCGGCAATGCAGCCAGTATCTTGGGACGATTTTACAGTACCTATAGTACAAGAGCGAAAAAGAGAGAGAGAACTAACCTTGATCTGATCAACTCTAGGTCTGCTGAACCGTAGATCGTAGCAGTAGTTGACTAGGGATCGCATTTTCTGACTGTTGCGATCGTTACACATGCATATTATAGGTACCGAAGCTGTCTTAATCAATCCTATCAGCTCTTGCAAACCACCTGGAAATGAAAAACCATTTTTAATTTAATTTAATAAATTAAGATACAAAGTGACAAACTTGCCAGCTATCAATACTTCTTCCTTCTATATTCGTATTTATATTGAAATGAAATGTCTTTATTTTGCCTGAAGTATGGTAAAAAAATATGGTAATTGAAGTATAATTTATGTGTCACACACTTCGTCGGAGACCGATATGCAAAACATTTATGAAAAGATGGATGATGATATGAGTAAGAAAGGAGTGAGCACTGAGATTACATCTGATAGAGGAGAGTGGAAGAAGTAGACATGTTGTACTGACTCCACATAGCGTGGGACAAGGTAGGAAGATGATGATGATTTGTTTTGTATTATCTATGAAAAAATATACACAACGAAAATGTCAAGTAACATTATTTATTATTTAGTTTTTTACCTCTATCTTCATTGCCAGCCATTCCGTCAACTTCGTCCATAACTAAAACGTGCTTTTTTGTAACAGCTTGCTTGCCAGTGTCCCCTGTGGTAAATAAATTTAAGTAAATAATAGCATTGTAAAATATAATACAAAGATCGATTACTGCAAGCGCAGATTGGTGTGTTCGTGCTTAGTAAACGAATAGACTTTTTTTTAATTTCTATCATGGAACTAAACTTGTTTAATTTATCAAGAAATAATTATTTATGTTAATTAACTAATTAGAATAATATGCTTATTTATTGTACACAAAATAAAGGATAAGAAAAAGACAGAATATAGAGCGTGAAAAGCGCTTCTTTACAGCGTAAATCAATTAAACACAGTAAAACTGAAATTAAATGATATTTATTGTTCGTAGAAACTAGGTTCAATTACATTGGTCTTAATTTATTCTTCATATCTCTAGTCCAACCTTAGGCTTACAAACTGTCTAGTTACAGTGAAATATAAGAAAATATGCTGAATACCAATTACCGCATAGCAATAAGCAATCTTGTGCCCATACATAGATCTAGTTCCAGTAATACAAGCTTTGCTTAGTTTGGGACCACAGCGTGTGAAATGTCCGTGAATATTTATTTACCTTTAGCGTACGCCGAAAGTGAGGTGGTGGTGAGTAACTCTCCAATCTGTTCTCTGATTAGCGTCTTGTTCCTCGTGTCGGATGCATTGAACTCCACCATATCGAAACCTAGCTCTTTACAAACTAGCGATACAGTTGTAGTTTTACCTGAAAAACATTCGTAGTTTTAAATAGCAAGTCTGATTTCGGAATCAAAAGATAATTTACCATGATTTGTGAGTTTGATTATTTCCCGATATTTCGGCACAGTTGCATGCGCCATGATCACGGGTCGAACAATCACAAATCATGGTAAATATCTCGTTTATAATGAAAACGATGTTCAAAACCATGATAGTTTAAAATATTATATCATAAGATAAAATCTGCTTCGGCAGTCTTGCTCTTTTTTGGGATACATAGGGTTTCAAGGTCCTATTTTTTTTAATAGAGAACATTATATAATCCTTTCGTTTTTTATGTCCAGCTGATAATCGTGAATGTTGTCTTATTTTTAACCGACGAAAAAGCCAAAGAGATTTTCATGTCGACGTGTATTGTTTGTAATTTTTTTGTGGCTGATTAAACGTGTATTGTATTTTAATATAATATAATGTGTAGTATATAATTCTCACCGACGCCAGGAGGACCGGATAGCAGAACTGCTTTATAATAACCTCCGTCATCGTTCTTCGCCCAAGGACTGGGTTTGACAATCTTAGCCTTCCTATTCACATACCATTTCGTCAGCCAATTTATTAGTCTGAAAATATATTATGTAAAATAAGCAGGAGTTTCAATACAATTATATTCGTAAATAAGAAAACGAAGTTAGCAGTTATTGTTTTATATTTATCGAAGGTTTGATTCTATCCAACTTTTCCGTAGTTTCGGCATTGTCCATCATCGCTTTCTTAAAAGCCACTCTGTATTTAAAAAAATGACAAAAATATAGGTGCGTTCAGTCCATGTATAGTATTTGACAATAACAGTATTTTAAACTCTTAAAAAATCAAATAATCACTATGTGTCAAACTCGGATTAATCGAGATTTGGGTTTCAAGAAACCGGCCGTAAATCGAATTTAATTAACAGATGAAACAAATTGAAATATTTCAATTTGTATAAAAAATTACTATACTTAAGGGCATTCTATCTATGGTGAAATTCAGTGACAGCAGTAGAATAAGTACATACTTTTTGACGTTGCTGGCTTCACCATTCTGACCGATGATGTGTTTAATGCTTTGTGGCTTGTATTTCTCTACCCACATCATTGAATTTGCGGGTATATCCGAATTTACATCTGAAAAAGAGTTATAAGAGTTTATAAATATGTATATTTAGTCCAGTCAAATAAGCTAAAATTTGGTAAGAATCTCGGAATTCGTGATACCCAGCTGTAAGTCTGTATATATTTGTATATACACCCTAAAAGTTATATATATAATGACTGGACTAATTGTGTAAATACTGTAATAGTTGAAAGTTTGTGTGAATAATATTAATATTTTAATGAATTACGAGGATAATTTAAAATAAATTCTAGACTGCAATATAATATGTAACATATTATAATAAAACTCACTATTGGCAAGATTTATACTTGAACTAGACGATGCACTTTCAGATTTTAATTCTTCCTCAAGTTTAACCACCCCATTGATTTTGGTGGGACTTTTTTTATCATGATTTCTGTCAGTCACTTCTAATTTGATCTTCTTTTCATCAACCTCTTTTCCATGATTTGTTTCAGATTTTTCTTTTTTAATTTTTGAACTTTTCACCTCGTCTTTGCTTCCTAGCTTTTTAGTATGGCTTTTGTTTGCATGATCTTTCTTATCGTCTTTGTAGGATTCGGGTTTTGGTTTAGACTTGTTAGATTTTTCAATCATTTTCAGGAATTCATCTTCATTTAGTATTTTTATTCCTAGTTCTTCGGCTTTTGCCATTTTTGCTGGACCCGCTTCGTCGCCGGCTAAGACGTGTGTCACCTATAAGATTACCATTGTTTATTTGATTGATTACCAACTGCTATTGTAATTTAGGTCCAGCATTTCAACCTAGCGATTTTCAAACAATCCTGATATAAGTAAAAAACAATTGAGCACCTAGAGGTCTTCCTCTAGGTGCTCAAGAAAGAAAAAAAAAGAAAAAGAAAGAAAAAATAAAAAGAGATCCCCTCGAACCATCCCACCTTATAAGCAATAGCTTTTATAATATCTAGTAGTTGATAGCTGACATCAATATTGTTATGAAAAACTTTACGTATTTTTGCGAGCGTCATGCTCATTATCTAGAATTCTAGATTATCTTTATGATATTTATAAAGTCAAAGTCAAAATTACTTTATTCAGTAAAATCACAAGGATCATTTAGAATCGTCTTACATACTAGGTGATTCTAGGTGCCAGTTCCACGCGACCAGAGCCTAGTAGAACGGGCAAGAAACTTACGGCCTGGTTCCTACCGTTTTTTTATATGATCCTTCTTATGATTCTTCTATACATAAAAACTAACACGTGAAAACTAAATACAAACGGGCAACTAAAACAAGTGTTATACCTTTTTGCTGATGCCACTTTTTATGCATCCGCCATACTTCTTGATGGTGTCTACCACTTCCTCTCTCTCAAATGAATCTAGCACTCCGGTGAGCAGGAAAGCACAGTCTTTGAGACAATTTGCAGCACCCTGAGATAACAAAAATAAAGCTGATATAAATGTATCAAAAATATAGCTGACATTGTTAGATAAGGCTGACTGACTACGATACTAAATTACTTGACAAGATCATTGTAATTGACAAAAAAAGTTGTTCTCTGTAAGAGCTCATTGATGTACTTATACTATCAGCACTTACTTAGTTACCATAGTACAAGCTTTGCTTATATTAGTTTGGGATTAGAGTGTGATGTGTGAAATGTTATTTTTTATTTATGCTTGTGTTTCAAAATAACTTCAAAATCAATTAAAAGTTTAGCATAGTGATGCTATTTAGACTTACCTCAGGCATTTCTTTAGTCCCCAAATGTTTAGGTCCAGTCCTGTTCATATATTTCTGATACAATGCTGCTGAGTGAATCTTTCTTTCATGCCTTTCTTCATCTGTAAGAGCTGGAAAAATAGTATTCTATAGGACATTATTTTTTAAATTAACTAATGTTTCAGAAAAAAGATTGTATTTTATACCTGATTCATTGAGACTTTTATTAATTTTCTTTTTTTTATGCATTGACTGGTTGCCTTCGTCTTCCATCATTGAATCATCACAATTCAAGTCATATGTTTCGGTTTTTACTAAATTAGCATTTATTTTACTTTTATCATCATTATATCGATTCTTTTCAATTTTGATTGCAATATCACCGTTACATTTATTTTTATCAGAATTACTTTTCGTTTCAGGTTTATCAATTTTTATTTTTTTAGTTACGTCTTCATTTGTGTCATTTTCGAGAAATTCGTCAAATTTTCTTTTATTAGTGTCTCTAACTTCCTTTTTTATTTTATCAACAATTTGTTTTGTTTCTAAATGTTTCTTTTTAATTTCATCTTTAGTCGGTGATTTTTTGTCATCTTTTTTTTCTGATTTTGGTTTTAATGTTGATAGTGAATGCTTTGATTTTTTATCCTTCTGATCTTTTTTGGCTGATGATGGTTCTGGAGTTTTGTCTGTTTTATTGCTGGTAGAGGATTCTTGTAGCTTTTCTACTTTGATCTTTTCATTTTTATCACCATTCACAACTACATCATAAATTTCTAGTAGGCTTTTTTCAAACTCATCATCTGAATGTATGCCTGTTTCTGTATTTTTTGGTGTTTTAAGTTCTGGTTTCTTCAAGACAGGCTCCGTTCTTTTAATAGGTCCATTTCCAAAAAGATTGGAGGTTTTAACTTCTTTGAGTGCTGGTTTGGACTTATTTTTGCTTGATTTTTGGGGCTCAACTGTTGTTCTCTTTTTCTTTTAAATTTAAAATAAAACATTAATTAAACTGCAGTTTATTTTTGTCTTTATAAATAGAGTTATAGAATAATAAATAATAATTCATTTTTCAAGTCCTTTATTCAGAAAAGCTGGAATTTTTTCGCCAATATAAAACTCAGTGCTTTATATTAATATTTCTTACCTTAGTAACAATTTGTACATCGGGTGACTCCGGAATAATATCATCATCATCATCCTCAATCCTACGCTTTTTCACTGGAGCAGGAGATGTCTTGGGTTGAAAAAACTTTCTGATATCCTAAAATAAATGACATGAGCCATCAAGTGCCTGCTATGTCCGTCACTTACCAACTCATGAAAAAACAACTGATATTTATCAATTATGTAGTGTAAAACAGTATTATCATTTCAATTTTAATATATTTCTTGTTAATAAAATATTTGTAAGATAGTCTATGCCTTTATATAGACAGGAAAATAGTGTTGTGATGATTGTAACCAACCTATTTAACAGAATAATCACTTACACCAAATTATGAATCACAGTAATTCATTGAAATGTAATAAAGCCAATAATATGTTGTAGTTTTTCGAGTACTCACCATTTCAGTCAGCAAAACAAACGTAAAGTAATTTTAATTGGTTTACCACATTGCGTAGTTTTTTCGCGCAAAATATTGGCGCGGTGGTAGTAATGTAAATACTGTTAATATAATTTGATTGTATCTCATCTAATCAATGGCAATTAAACATCTTTGAATGTTCATCTCATCAAAAAAGAAGAAGATTAATTATAATTACGTTCAACGAAGAGACAATCTTTTGAAATTCAAAAATATTTAATAAATTCTTCTTCTATAAATGTTCTGTATCTGTCATCTTGTATAATGTTGTGAATGTCAGGTGCCGGCAAAAGAAGTTATTTTTGTGGCGGGCTTATTTAAATAAAACTGGTGTTCTGTTTTCTTATTTTTCATTCATTACTCTCCTTGGTAATTTTAAATTTAGTTTTTATATTTTCTGCCAATTGTTTTAGTGGAATTAGAGATTTATTCATTCGTCGTATCAAAGGTTCATCCTCAAACTATTTATTTAAGTTGTTTGAGTGCACCTGGTAGAATAATAAGCCAGCCTAGGACACTGAGTTACCGTGTCCTAGCTGTTACCATATATTTATGTTACTCTATGGCTGTTACCAAGATGCGTCGCGGGGTGGCTTCTTCCGTGCACCCCGAACTCCCATGACCTCGAGATGCTCCAACAGTACGAGCCCTAACTAAAGTCAGTCTCCAGCACATTTTGACAATATACCTACTTATTTCAAGGATACTTTTTAAGAGATATCAAATTTGACAATAAACCTAGAGTTATCTACGTCTTTGTTTGTTGACATTATATGCATTTAATCAGTCAGAAAAACTTCAATGGTCACCCAGAGGAAGACAAACAATTAGATACATTTCAATTTATCGCAAGAAAAATATGCGAGCTGCTGCACACAAAGAATTTTATTTTTTGGGGCACCAGATTAAACTGCACTATTAGATTAATGTTATTTATTTTGATTCTATTCATTCTTGCAGAAAACATAACTTGCACAAAAAGTAGTCATGCAGGTAGCACATTATTTAGCAACAGAAGATCTAGAACCGAGTGTTGGAGCGAAGACGACATTCTAAAATTGCGAACTCGCAAAGCTTTTGAAAATCTTTTACCCGCCCAAGTCAGTCCTGATGAAATTGACAGAAAATACATCAGAGAAATGCTCAGGTACTTCCGAAGAACGCTTAATTTACCAGTGCAGGTGACTAACCCTCATGCAGCGGCGTTGCTAAAGGAAGTTCTCGCAGATACCATCGGAGCGCATCTGAGAAATGAAATTCTTCCTACAGCTCGCTTTGCATTTTATGCTGGTTACGTTCCTTACAGGAATGTAAGATTAATTCACGATTTCTTTGACGAGATAAAGGATTCATTGAATACCAGAGGGCTAGGTTGGACACCACCCGAAAGGACACCCCGATGGTCAAATTTAACAGTGGCAAAAATTTTAATAGGCGCTGGGCCATTTTTTAACCCATGCACATGTCTAGTAACCAAAAGAGATTCAAATTCATGCCTTCATTTACCAACACCGAGACTCGATGACGCAGACACACCATCCGCCATTGCTCTTCCCTTCAAAACTGGAGGCCTAGTGAGCTTAACTTCACCGAACTCAAATAATGTCCTGCTGAAATACTATACAACTGCCGCAAGGTGTATTTTGAGTTCTTCTCCCGAAAGCTGTCGTCATTCTGATTTTTTAAGCTTTAACAATGATCTTTGGAATTGGATGAAACGGGACGTAGCGCCGCATCTCTTAGACGAAAAGCTCTATCCAGCTTACGGAGGTGTTTTGAGAATAGCAGCTGCTGTGCAAACCTACGGAAAGGGATTATCCCGACGCAATCTTTTCGAGTACCAGGACGCTTGTCTTACAAAATGGCATCCTTGGAAATCTCTTGCACAATCTTACGTCTACGTCAACGCAGACTGGTCACCTAAACTTTACATAGGAGTCGTGGTGGCAATCGCTTTAGCGATTTACATAATTCAAATAGTATACAACTACATATGTGGATCAAAGACTTGTAATTGCAGAGGCACTACTAAATCCTCTTCTTTCTCGAACGAAGCAACGTGCGCTGTGCAGTCAAACAGTCCAGCAATGTTGCCGCATCAGAGCGCAGTGTACTACAGCAACAAGAGACGTGTCAAACGATCTTCTTCTAAAACCAGATCAGCATCGCTCGGATCCGTTCGTACGCAGAAAGTGTACGACTTGAACGAAAACACAGAGAAGCTCATGGCCGTCATCATGAGTGGAAACGAAGAAGATAGTGCGTCGGAATCCTCTCAGACTGAAAGCGTCACAGACGTGGCAGCAGAGCGTCCTGAAAGCCCGCCTAAAATTGAAACTTTGATTTCTGAAATGAGGGTAGATCGACGCAGTAAAGTCGATAGAAAGTTTAGGTCACCAATGTGGTCAACGAGCACAGTGACCCGGGATACGTACGGAGTAGAACGGCCAGCGAGTGATTCGGTTTGGTCGGAGTCGGAGACCAGCACCAGTCGATCTGTAACCACGAGCTCCAAGTCCAATAAGTCACGTAGTTCCCGCAACTTGGCCTGGGCTAAGCGTGTTATGTCCAAACACTCTGTCCGGGGCACCAAATCTATATCAACCTCTAGAACTGAAGTAGATTTGAATTCATTTACAACGCCTCCATCGTAGGTATTTTAATAATAGTTTAATTTGTAGGCTGTTTAGTTATTTATAAGATGTACCTGAGTCTGTTTAAGAAGTTTAGGATCAAGATTACCTACTGTTTTAAAATCATACAACCTCTTTTACATTCACATATTTATTTACGTACTTCAATTTAGTCTGCAATAACATAATCATAAATATTAACTGATTAACTGTCATTATATGAATATCTCTTAAAATATAATAAAACATTAAATATATCACATGAGTCAATTTGTACCTGGTTATTAATGCACACGAGGTTTTCGAAGTTGAATCATAATCTGAGGTTTGAGCACGAAGAAATGTGAAAATTGTAACCATAACGTATTTGAGATGCACTGCCCGCTATAGCTTGAACGTTCGACAGTATAAGGCTGATGTTGATGCGCAGTGTATCTCAAATACCTCAAATGTTTCGATACGTTTACGATTGTCACATTTATTCGTGCTTACCCTCCAGAACACAGTTTGAAACTTATCAATATCGTCAGTATTATGTTACGATTATAAGGACATCATAAGAACTTAAAATAAGGACGCAAATAATTTGTATAAACTGACATACATCCTGAAGTTCAACCAATCAGAAACACGATAATTTTTCATAAAGGTCCCTGATTGGCTGATATATGGGATGTAAGATATATTAGCTTAGCCTTGTGTGGACCTAGTGGAGTAGTGTAAGAAGTATGTGAAAATCATGAAAAAGTATGTGAAGAAATATTCAAGAAAGAGTTTAGTATAGGACTAGAGAAAGATAATAAGGACTTCGCAGTAGATAAAGCTGTTTTTTTTTGTTACAAGAAAATATTTTTAACAGATAAAAGTGGCTAAACAGTCCCAGTAAATATAAACACCTTAACTTAATCTAACATCAGATTACATAAACATCACAGTATATATCTCAGTGAAAAAAAGTCTTATAAATTAGCTACATAATTTCAAAAATAATACAAAATAAAAAATAACTATTTTGTGAAATCCTGTTTAACAAACTGGGATAAACTTGGGAATAACAAGAAAAAAGTACATATCATAATTTCTTAACAATATCTAAAAAAAAAGAAATCAGATAAAAAAAGTTAGTTTACATACTTATTTTTAAATATTACTATATTATACTAAATCTGTTCCAACTCTAGCTATTCCTCATCATATATTTTACAATACCATACGATATATACATAAACATCTACATTAAAATGAATACATACCAATATGTGCAGCAAGAAAGTTTAGTGAATCACATTGTAAATTAGACCTAAAGGGAATGCAATAAAGATCATGTTCTTATGTTTTTGTACTGGCGTTCACTCCACTTTCTGTGCATATGTTTGACTATGTAAAGGGGTAGGCAGGATACAAGGGTGATTGTGATGACTTTCCACCAGAAGTCCCAGTGTCTTATGAAATCGCCATCTGTAAATATTTCACGAAGATATTACACATCACGCTAGTGTCTAGTCCAAAGCGAAGTGAACTTGATTGAATGCTTATATTATGTAGTTTTATTTCTGAAATAATTGACTACAGACTGGATTTTTTGAACTGAATTTTTATTATGAATGCTTTATATTCTTTTACTAAACCTCTATTGTGGCTTTACTAAAAGTCACTCAAATCTGGTGGCAGTTAGTACTTAGTTCACTAAAAAATCACGGCCGTACCATCCATTTCTCATAGCCATTCACGCATATTTTCGTTCCCTCTTTTATAATGGAGCTTACATTTTTAGGGGCTAAGTTGTAAGGCTTTATTTCCTAGCCTGAATCATCCCATTATTTTAATTCATTAATTCATCACTCTCAAAATTCATCTGATTTGATATTCATATATAAAATTGTTATTCCCACTACCCAAAGGTTAGCTGGTAGAGAATGCTATTTGTAGCATTAAGTTGGGGTGCATGGAAAAAACCTCCTCGTGGCGCACACCGGTAACAGCTAGGCACGGTAAAGCAGTGTCTAGTCTGGCTAATCTTTTCAACACGATGCTACATCAAAATACAGTTGTAGCACCGACACGATAAGAAGAAGAAGAAGCATTAAGTTCGCCTGTATACACTACTTTAAAGCGCAATAAAGATTTTTCTATCTATTATATCACTTACCAAAGTACGTGGTGAATATAAGCAGCGTCGCGATATACATGGCCAAGCTGACCAGTTCCGCGGCGACCATGAGCCAGTGCCACGTGACCACGGTCAGCGCGACCATTATCAGCTCCGTGAGGATCAGCGCCGTGTAACTGATCTCTACTATGTGGATCAACTGGTCCTCGAACAGGATTAATGCACCGTACATTATCACGGCACCTGGGATGATAGATGGAATATATAACTTTAGTATGTATAGAAAATACATTTATTTAACCAAAGACAAATAGTTACAATCATATTTTTGACGTGACAACGTCTTATAATTCGATAGAGCCGGCTGCACGCACGAAAGACTCATGCGGCGTTACCTCGCTCTGAGGCGTTCCATGAAGTGCAAGAGAGAGCGCGGAACGAGCGACAAAGAAGCACAATCGGCCTTTGCGTTCGTTGTCACGTTCAACTATCGTCAGTAAACCGACTTTACAGACAACCATTTTTTTTAACCAAAGACAGATAGTTACAGTTATATTTATACAAGAGGGAATAACTATTAATGAAAAAAAATGTGTTTTCAATTCACATGCAGCCGAGTTTTACAGAGCACGTCTTATTCGATTTTGGAAGTTTTGTTTGATTTGACTATCGAAAGTGACATGCAGTTTTTAAATGGAAGATATTAGATTATTTATGAGAAGTAAATTAAATAGAGCTCTTAAATTCTCTCAAACTACACATAATTAAATTAAAGTACCTACTAGTATGGAACTGAATAATAAATAAACACAAACCTTGATAAATAGAGATGCCGGTCCATATATAAAACGTTTTGTAAGATAGTTGCCGACCTGTCGTTAGCTGCTTATAAAGTTGTGGATATTTGAGAGCCGTGATACTTGGTATATCTTTGTCTAATACCTGAAAATAGATTTATTATTATTATATTAATAACAATATTATTTTACAAACCTAATTAAATTTTAATAATTATATATATGTATATTTTTCGAAACATTTATTGCATTCGAATAAAAAAAGAATCAATAGGATCAGTTCAAATAGACTTATAAAAAAAACATACGAATTGAGAATATATTTTGGGATGTATTTTGGAACCCAAACGCAAAACGGGACCCTATTACTGAGACTCGGTAGCCTGTATCTGTTAAAAATATTATGTACTAAAAAACAAAATACAAACGTGATTTTTTGGTACTCAACTTTTCGTGCGCGAGTCTGACTCGCATTTGGGTTTTATTTGAAGTTGGTATGACTTACCAACGAGAAAACCGGTAGCACTGTAAACACAGTTCCATAGCCAACCATCAAGAACCCAGGGTAGAGAGACACAGAAGAGAAGTAAAACACCACGGAGAATACTGCCTGGAATAAACAATTTAGTTGGTAATAAGTGTTGGATTTTAACCGCATCTGACCCAACCTTTGTGACTTTGGGTACCCTAAGGTCACAAGGTCACAAAATTAATAAAAAAAAACTTTATATGAATAACTACGTCCAACCTAAAAGGGTCTTTGCATATATACGGGTCATTACGGGACTTAGAGGAAGGTCACGCGTCAAATCCTGCTCAACTGAATAACTTTTGAAATATTAAGATCTTTAAATCATTTATAACGAATAGTAAAATCCGGTATATCACGGTATGATGTTTCCTTAAAACTAAGTTAAAAATTATTTTAATCAACTGCATATAATTAGTAGTAACTAATTTATTCTATATCTAATTAATATTTAGTATCTTTGTATATAAAATATCTTACCTGCATAGTAGACACGATGAGTCCGCGATGCACTATGAACAGACAGAGCGCGGCGGATCGCATCGCGGCGCGGCGTCCGTGCACCAACAGAAGTCGCGCCAGGCATTGGAACTCGCGGACGCTGACGTCACCGGCTAGAGACGCCGAACGACCTTCAGCGCCTTCTATACCCACACCTGGAAATATAACAAGATTTAAATTTGAAATTGTCAGAAAAAAATAAATAGAGATTTGAACTTTTTTTTTACTGGCTCCTCACATTTTGGGCATGTGCCGTTTTAAAGTTTTTTTTGTTTTAAGATTTGAACTTGGAACAATCAGGTGAACCAATGAAAGGGATGGTCAAAATTTAAAATGAGTTTCATTACATACAGAACGAAATTTTCTCAGATCTATTAAAATATACACGCCGGGGTGGAATTCCAGGTACGCAGTTAAGTCGCACGTGTTGTAAATACCGCGTGCCTTCTGCGAGAGTGTCCGTACCGATGTCGGCGTCCTGTATCATGGCGACGTCGTTCCCGCCGTCCCCCACGGCCGCCACGACGTGTCCGCGGCGCCGCAGCAGGCGCGCCACGCGAGCCTTCTGCGAGAGTTGTTACACTAGAGTGTCCGTACCGATGTCGGCGTCCTGTATCATGGCGACGTCGTTCCCTCCGTCCCCCACGGCCGCCACGACGTGTCTGCGGCGCCGCAGCAGGCGCGCCACGCGAGCCTTCTGCGAGAGTTGTTACACTAGAGTGTCCGTACCGATGTCGGCGTCCTGTATCATGGCGACGTCGTTCCCTCCGTCCCCCACGGCCGCCACGACGTGTCTGCGGCGCCGCAGCAGGCGCGCCACGCGAGCCTTCTGCGAGAGTTGTTACACTAGAGTGTCCGTACCGATGTCGGCGTCCTGTATCATGGCGACGTCGTTCCCTCCGTCCCCCACGGCCGCCACGACGTGTCCGCGGCGCCGCAGCAGGCGCGCCACGCGAGCCTTCTGCGTGGGCGAGCAGCGCGCCACCACCACGCCGCTGCAGTACTGCAGCACCTGCACGAACTCCTCCGAGTACGACTGCAGGCACACCTGTATTTACAAACAAGAATAGTAGGCATACCTGCACAACCAATTAATCAATATTCATCATCTGCGCTGTATTCACGAACTGAACTAAAGATGTACTATGGGAACTAGGATGTAATACTTATATACATTTTTTTATTTTGAGAGGCGTTACAGCAGCAGCACGAACCCACGACCCACAGCATGCAAGACAGAACTACTATGTATTTACATATTACACCCTCAAGCTGTGACAGGTGAAATTATATATCACTGATACTGCTCACTGGTAGTTTCAGACTAGTAGACTCACTTCCAACGTCTCCCCTTCAATAATAAGGTCGGTGGTGGAGTCAGCTCTGCGCAGTGTGTCCAACAAGTGTGTCAAAAGCTCGTAGGCATCGCGTCTGTTGGAACAGTCTCTGGCCACCAACCAGGACGAGCCGCCGCCGAGGTGCAGTGAGCGCGCAATGCACAGCGCCGTTTCTAACTTGTCGCCAGTTAACATCCAGATCTGGGGGGTGAGCACGAATAAATGAGACAATCGCAAACCTATCGAAAAAGTAACGTATTTGAGACACGCATTATAAAGTAATGACTTTGACATAAACACAGTTCAATATCAATGTAAGGTGTATCCCTACAGTTCGTATGATATAATGATATTGATATAGGATGGGAGAAATGACAACCAAACGAGTCCGTAATTTAACTTGAACTGATTTATTGTAACTTACTTAGACTAAAAATGATGATGGTGCAAAATGCAACTGATACACTGCACATGTACATTGACTGTACAATCAACATTATGTATTTTCAGTTTTTTATTGCGTTTTTAATTTTAGGTTATTTTTTAAACTTGCTCAAATCATTATAGCCAGTTTAAAAACTGACAGGTGCACCATATTACTGACCTCTACTATTATTACGTACCCATTGGTAATTTTGCACATAATGCTGAGTCGGGGAGCCAATTAAACCTTCAATTTTAAATTCAAAAGGGTTATATACTTACTGCGCAGCGCCATTATATTTCTTTTAGTTACCTAGATATTGCTTACATTATTTGTAATTTGTCTTAGTTATTATGTTTGTATTTTATACAGCTTAGCTACCTACCTTTTCAAAGATTGTGAAAGTAAATTATTTTTAATGTAGGTTAATAAAGATTTTATCTTACCTCTACTCTTTTACCTAATCTTCTAATGTCCCTTACCTTGATCCCCGCAGTTCTGAGCATAGCTAAAGTCCTAGGCACGTTCTCAGCAAGTCTATCTTCAACGCCAGTCAGACAGAGAAGTTCCAATCCGTGGTACAATTTGGACATAGCTGCCGACGTCTTTTCATTGCGGTTGGTTACACTGAGACGGGCTTCTTTGTACTCAGCCTGGAATAAAACAAAATACTGCTTAGTTTGGGCATGTACCAGCTTACTTGGTGTAGTCATAGTCATACTTTATTTAGTATTTAGTAAGATCATTTGTTGATATTGTGTTCTATATCTTGTGTAGATAGTCTAATAGTCTAATAGTCTGCAGCGTCAACAAGATATAGGAAATAATAATACCCAAAGCCAGGAGAATGAAAAAACTAAAGCCAAACCAGGAACCATACCATTTTATTTTAAACCTAAATCAAACAAAAAAACTTACTCAGATAACAACACATCAAAAAGTTTAATCGAAGGAAATAATTCAAAATTTTTTCGTATCTAATGAGAATACCTCCTTAAATATTATGCACCTAAATGTACAAGGTATTAAATCCAAACTTGATCAACTAGAGATACATTTTAACGATCAAAAAGTTGACATTTGTGGGTTCAGTGAAACTTTCTTATCCAATATTGATTCGGATATAATAAACATAGATGGATATCAAAACGCAGCACACTTTACTAGAAAAACCAAATATAAAAAGAATTCAAATCGTGGAGGTGTTGCTATATATGTAAAAAATAACATAAACTTTAAAAAAATTGAATGGTTGCAAGACTTTTCAATAGAAAAACATTTTGAATGTTGCGGTATAATGCTGCCAGAAATAAATTATTCGATTGTATGCATATATAGAACTCCAGACAGTAATTTCAATCTATCTTTAGCTACTTTAGAGTCATTACTACACAAACTAAAAATAACTAAAAATAACAGAAAAAAAGTAATTTTGATGGGAGATTTTAACACAAATATATTATTAAAAAATAAAAGAACTGAAAACTTTACAAATGTACTCAAAATGTTTAACATGTCTTTAACTATAAACACACCAACTAGAATTACTGAATCATCACAAACATGCATAGATAATATCATAACAAATGTCAAAAAATATGATGTTGAAGTACTAAACCTAGGGATTTCTGACCATACTGCACAAACAATAAAAATTAAGACTACATTAAGTTATCATGAAAAATACTGGTATGTTGAAAAAAGAAATATTGATTATTATCTAGACATTTTTATAAAATATTTATCTCAAACGAACTTCTCTGAAATTTATGAACATACAACTACAAATTCAGCATACAATTCATTTATAGAGCTATATGGTCTTATTTTTAATCTATGCATTCCAATAGAGAAAAAAATAGTAACACACAAAACGAATACTAATTGGAAAACGAAAGGAATAATTATTTCAAGTAAACATAAAAGAAAAAAATATGAACATTACATATTCAAAAAAAATAAAGAACATTTTGATGAATACACTAAATACTGCAAAACCATGAAAAATGTCATTAGAACATCCAAAAAACTGAATAATATTAAGTACATTAAAAATAGTACCAATAAAGTAAAAGCTACATGGGGTATCATTAAAAAATATACTACACCCAATAACTACATACGAACAACATTAAAAAATCTAAAAATAGATAGTAAAGAAATAAATAATCCAGTAGATATAGCAAATTCATTTAACAGTTACTTTATAAATTTAAATAATACAAGTTTAAAAGACACTACTGAGTTAATAAAACAAGATCCTCAAAAAAATTGTAATAGCATGTTTATGTCTCCTGTAGATGCAGCAGAAATAATACAAATAATAAAGAACATTAAAAACAAAAAGAGTTCTGGATATGACCAAATTCCAATTCAAATTGTCAAAGCAAGCTTAGAATATATAGTGCATCCTCTTGTATATATTATAAATCTATCTTTGGCAGAAGGTTGTTTTCCAGACAATTTAAAAAAAGGATTAATTAAACCACTTCATAAAAAAGGATCTAAAACTGAAATGGGTAATTATAGGCCCATTGCCCTACTTCCTAGCATTTCAAAAATATTTGAGAAAGTTATTTATAAGAGAATAATTTCATTTTTAAACTGTAATACAATATTAAGCTCCAACCAATTCGGGTTTCAAAAAGATAAAAATACAACATTAGCCATATTTAAAATGTTAAAGCAAGTCTGGGAAGAAATAAATAATAAATCATATGGAGTAGCTCTTTTCTTGGACATGTCAAAAGCCTTTGACTGTGTTAAACATGAGATTTTATTAAGTAAATTAGAAGGGATTGGTATTAGAGGAGTTGCACTTTCACTTATTGCCTCCTACTTAGATGACAGAAGTCAATCTACAGTTATAGACAGCTACAACAAAAATACAAAAACAGTAGAAACAATACAATCAAAATTTGAAAAAGTAATCATTGGAGTACCACAAGGCAGTATCCTTGGGCCTTTATTATTTTTATTATACATCAATGATTTGCCTGAGGTCACTTCACATTTATGTGTAATGTTCGCTGATGACGCAACTATTTTTATCCCCCAAGGAAAACAATCTATATTAGACTTCGAAAGGGAAATAAATTTAACTCTAAGTTCTCTTGTAAATTGGCTTGAAAATATCAATCTTAAAGTAAATATAAATAAAACAAATATGTTACGTTTCCAAAATTATAAAACTCCTTCAATTAATATTAAAGTTCTAAATAGAGACAATGAAGTTAAAGAAATAAACAACACAAATTTTCTTGGTATAACAATAGATTCATATTTAAATTGGAAAGCTCATATATGTAAAATTAATACAAAAATCTCAAAATATTGCTATGCACTGGCTGTCCTTAGTTCTATTTCTTCTAAAAGCATCGCAAAACAGGCTTATTACGGATTTGTTTATCCTCAATTAAGCTATGGAATTATTTTCTGGGGTAACTCTGTAGATATCCAATCAACTTTCATTATGCAAAAAAAATGCCTGCGTTCTATCTATAATATGAAGAGCATAGAGTCTCTTCGTAGTATCTTTAAAAATGAGAATTTGTTAACTTTACCTAGCATTTATATATTGGAAATATGTTTATTTGTTAAGAAAAATTTTGAATATTTCTTTGAAACAAAATCTTTCAGGGCCGATTCCTTAAGAATAAAACACAAATATAATATATGTCTACCTCAAATTAATAACACCATGTATAAAAAAAGTACATACATTTCAGCCATTAAAATATATAATAGCTTACCTACAGATATTAAACCTCTTCAAGGTAATATTTTCAAAAATCGTTTGAGAAAATGGTTAATCTGTAATGTTTTTTATTCAATTCAAGAATATTTTGAAAGATAAATACCTAATAAAGACTAAATGTGTATAGCATGCTAAAGTTTACATTCCTGAAGTTGAGGACATATGTTGTGAGATTCTCATCATTCATTGGGTATAGCCCTCATATTGTACGTCCGGATTGGACAAACTGTATAAACTTGTACCACTTATAATTAAGATCTTTTATGTACAACAGTTAAACAATAAATTGTTCTGATTTCTGATTTCTGATTTCTGATATCGCTGCGAGCAACCCCAGTAATAAACTAGCTACCGAGTAAGATGGACCTTTCATTTCAACCTACCTAAATAGCATCTATTATTACACATTATCATATATGAATATTTATTATTTAAACCTATCTTTTCTGTTTTTAAAACGTGCAATGTTTTATTTATAAACTTAACTGCCGACTATTATTATTATTTAACTCACCTCAAACTCCAGATACTCGATTTTGGTGAGATCTTTCTTCGCCACAACTAAAGTTCTGAGTCCGTCTGCTGCTAGCTGCTTACATTCAGTGCTGAGCCATCCAGAGTTTAGCAACTTGGATAGAGCGACGTCAGCTCCTTTTACGTAGTAACTTATCTTGCCAGAGGTGTCATCCTGGGGGTATTATGATTATTATTTATATGGGTCAAATGCGACGGAATACAGTTGTTTAGAGGTTTTAGGAAAGAGGTATCTATCATAGACATGACAAGTTTCTATTTAAAAAATAATGTTAAATTGTATTATATCTTACATTCTGCGTAACAAAGCAATGTGGTCTACAGTACAATTGAATTGTCGACTAGTACAACTATGTTAGTAGATACCAACTTACAAACCTGTACGATAATTCCCATCATTTTACTCTCGCTCGTAAACGGGAATATTTGTAGAATTGTGTAGTTCATAATTTCGTTCGCAGCTCGCAGTTTCAGAGATATGTTGTGGAGATCTCTTCTGTATAATGATACACCCATCTACGGAATAAAAGTTGAAATAAAATTAAAAGCAAATGGTGTAAAATACAGTTGGCAGAATTTACATTTTTGTTTCCTAAGATTGTGTTTTATATGTACTCGGCGTCATTATTCCTTGCCAGCTGTTCAGCATTTTTTAGCTGCATTATTTATTTATTTATAACTAGCTGACCCGGCGAACTCTGTTCCGCCTTAAAGGCAATAAATATGCAGTTTTTTTTATTAGAAAATACATACATACATACGAACGGATTATACAATATCCTATGTCCGTCTCCTGGCTCTAAGCCCACCAATTTTCAGCCATATCGGTACAACCGTTCTTGAGTTACAAATAGTGTAACTAACATGACTTTCTCGAAGTATATAAATAAATAATGCTGGACAATCCACACAACATTATCTAGCCCCAAGCTAAGCAGAGCTTGTGTATATATATAGATATTTATACAAAAAAATCCGTATGTGCGTAAAAAGGTGAAGTGTAACAGCTATTATATAAAGTGTGTTAGTTACCATGTCAGTCCACTTGACGAGCGCCACTTCGTCCGGGCTGGAGGCCTGGTAGTCGCACAGCTGCTGCTGCGGCACCGAGCCCCCGCAACTCTCGGACATCACCGAACTGCCCATGTCTGCATTAAAAAAAAAAACAAAAGTTTATTCAGAAAAATCACACAGATCATTTAGAATCGTCTTATATACTAGGTGATTCTAGGTGCCAGTTCCACGCGGCTCACATCGATTTCAACTCTGTCATGTAAGATTTTGATCAAACAGATCAAAATTTATTTTATTTTTATTTATTCTGTAAAATCACAAAGATTGTTTAAAATCATTTTATAAACTAGATGATTTTAGCCAGTTCCACGCAACCACGGCCTGGTTCCTACCTGTTTTTGTATAATCCTTCTTACAAAGATTTACAATTAAATAATCAAGTTACCTGATCTGTCTTCGTCAGTTTGATCAGTGGGGACGTCATATACCGGCGTGACGTTATGACACAATGCTACGGCTAACACAGCTTGCCATACTTGACGCGGTGATGCGCCGAACATATCGTGAGTCGATGTGGACGGTGATGTCGGCAGAGATGGAGCGTCGTTGGTTATGTATTGGGTTAGGAGAGATTCTATCTGCGGATATATAAACGTTTGAAAAGAATCTGTATGTATATACATATGTTTTAGTATTCCAAAAAAATATCTAACCAATTATATTTCAATTTATTATGGCGGCTTCCATATTCACAAAACGTTTTTTAGTTTTACTTTTTTTTATTTTTTATTTAACCTATACTTTCCCACTGCTGGGCAAAGGTCTCCCTGCTACTTTTCCAGTACTCTCAACCGCCGCCTCAAACCAGTCTACTAGTTTTACTTACCTCATGAAAATTATTCTTATGAAACAGAGCATTTCCAAGATGCAGTTTCTGGAACACCATCTCATTCTTCGTCAAGGTGCCAGTCTTGTCTGCGAGGAGGTACTGGATCCGGCCCAACTCCTCGGGGATGGTGGTGGAACGCATCACGGTGCCTTCGATGTCTTTGTCGCGTTGGATCGCCCAGGAGTAGAAAGCTTTGCCCATGTCAAGGTTCACTCGCAAACTGTTAGAACATTTTGAAGTTGTAAAGCAGAAAGAGCAGGAGTTTGTATATTTTATCTATTATGTTTTGTGTATTGATTAGTTGGTATCTATTAATAAAATTTCGCAAAGGTGTATTTTGATAACTAAACGCAAAAAACCATTAACAAATCAGAAGAAAAACCGCAGTTTTTTAAACTAGCGCCATCTTTTGTTGTTCTGCTACCGTCCTGACTGAGCGCTTTAACCTTAAGATTTGCAGTGTGCCTCCGCCTGAGGTAAATGTAGCTTCGGGTATCTTCGAGCGAGCGAAGAGTAACTTCGGGTGTCTTCGGGCGTATCCGGCGAGCCGAGCGGCTAAGGTCGGGTGATTCGCCGGACTATGTGTGTTACAAACTTCAAATTCATTTATTCAATAAAATCACAAGGATCACTTTGAAACGTCTTACATACTAGATGATTCTAGACGCCAGTTCGTCGCGACCAGTGTCACAGTACAGATATTTTCGAGTCGATTTTGATTATTGTTTTTTTATTTCGTACATCGTACTTCAAACATCGTGGTCCTATATGAATTTAATTAGATTCTGGCAAGCAATTTTTGATCAATCTTTAAATATGTGTTTATTTGTCTATGACGATTGAAGTCAGTTTTGTTAAAAATATGTTTATTATAAATATTTGATACCAACCTGATAGGAATTATGTATGAGAAGAGCAGTATGAATCGAAACAGGAACCCGTACCACGGTCCCGCAAATCCTTTCAGAGTGATCAGTAGTAGTGATACGAACATAGTCGCGAGAAACAGAACCTTAGTAAGGTCATTTATTTGTAAATCCAGACGGCCGACTTTGGAGCGAGCTATCGCGTTATTCATAACGCTGCGAGTTTCACTTCCTAGAAAAATAAATAGTTATACATTTTAACACTATTCCTATACAATATAATATTTATATCATAAAAACTACCTAGATTGCCGATAATAATTAATTCATAGAATACATACACCCAAACCGTATACTACCAGACGCTTCACTGGATACATAAAACAGTAAATCAACATCATTTTCTGAAGATACTCACTCCGGACATTGGCTAACCCTCTATTTTATAAAAAGTTAGCGTTGACTTTATCACATCTTTACGTATGGTAATCAACACTTCAAGTCTGCGCTAACTTTTTATAAGATAGACCGTTTATCTCTCCGTAGTCCGGAAATTAATATTTTAATCTACCAATCATCAAATCAACGTGCAATACCTGTGTAAATGACAAGACCGGTAGCTTGTCCTGAAGCTACCACGCATCCACTCCACAAAGTATTCTCAATATCCAAAGCATCGCTTTCTTCCTCATCCAATCTGATACAGGTACCGACGAACGAGTGGATATCCTTCACCGGCTTCTCAATGAAGATCTGAGCGTTGATGTCTAGAAGATGAGCATCTGTCGGTAGCTTTTGAGTTGTTGAGAGAGGAATTCTGAAAAAAAAATGTTTTAGCTGGAAGTTTTTTATTGTATACGGTATTTTGTAATTGTAACACTCCGCAAGGTGTTATTACTGATTTGTTTTGCGCAAGTCAATGCGCAAGTCAGGTCGGTCGAAGCAGAGAGAGCATGTGCAAATGGGGTATCCGCGATCCTGCACTTAGGCAATGCGACTGCGGGGACCCCATCCAAACGATGTCGCACTTGCTCGTTTGTCCCTTGTGCCCTACCACCTGCACAAGGCTGGACCTCATCAACGCCACAAATGAGGGAATTGAAGTGGCTAAGTTTCATTCGAACTTGGTTTGAAGTTGTTGTCGCTGTACCCATTGACACGTAAGAAGAAGAAGAAGAATGCGCATGCAAAAAATTTGGCACAAATAATAGAATATCGATTTTTGTTGATAGTTTATCTTTGTTCTGATTTATTTAATTAACCATCGTTATTGTATTCTGTTTGGTATTCCGAAAAAATATTTTTGTAGCTTAGGTTTCACAAAGTCAAATGTACATTTGTAGCCTGTTGTTCTATTGAGTATAGTGTGTGGACAAGTTTTATCTATCTAAATTTCTTCTGAGAATATGTAATATTATTCATATTATAAGTAACATTGGAAAGAGCCTCCTCGTGGCGCACACCGGTAACAGCTAGGCACGGCAAAGCAGTGTCTAGTCTGGCTAATCTTTCCAACACGATGTTACAACAAATACAGTTGTAGCATCGACACGATAAGAAGAAGAAGTAACATTTAAGAGAACACTCCAAGTACCATCTTATCGCTCATAGCGATAGGTATTTCTGGTATGCGTATGCTATATCAGCCTAAATTATTAAAATAGGTAATGTTTTTTTACGGAAAAACCAATACAAGTAAGTAGGTCACTACTTATTACATAGTACCTAACTAGTAGCTAAGTGATAATGCCTATTCTACTAGGCCAGGGTTGGCGAACCTTTATCTTTCTACGTGACATTTCTCAAAAGCAATGTTTAATAAAGTCATAGACGTGCCATAATATCGCAAACTTATAGGTAAGTTATAATATAAGATCTCATGTACACAGTTTTACAATAAATTTATTCTTATTCTACTTCACACGAGGTTTTGTGATTAGTGAAGTGCCCAAATTATTGTGTATATTTCGCCATCCCTGTTCTAGGGCAGGCTATTTAGCTAACTATAGGATTCTGGCTTTTTGTTGTGATTTGGCTCTTGATACTGGCAGTTAGAACTACTTAGGTACCGTTATAAGCCAATTCTAAATCATCTCTATGATTTAATTAAATATTATTGAAGTTGACTTTATTATCAAAAACAATAGGTATATGTTGGTGAGTAATGTTAACCACAATCACTCGCCCACTAGGGGTGAGTACGAATAAGTGTGACAATCGTAAACGTTACGTATTTAACATTATACTGCGCGGTAACTTTGGAACGTTCGAGAGTAAAGTTGATGTTAACGCGCAGTGTAACGTCAAATACGTCACAGTTTCGTTTCTTTTACGATTGTCACTTTTATTCGTGCTCAGCCCCATTGCATCTCGATACAAAAGACAAATAAATAAAAAGCTATTAAACAATAGATTTGTATTTATATTCCATCAGTACCATTCCATATATTCACTGCAAGCATGAATAATATATGGATAAAAACAATTTGTAATAACTTCTTGATAATCAAAAGGTTTCATTTGTAATCCAATTTGTAAGCTCTATGTTTCTGTTAAATATTCCTATTCAACTTTAAGTAATTTTAAAATAGATAGATTTTGTTTATTTTAATAAACTTTACCTTAATTTCCAGTCAATTTCTCCATCCAACTGATCTGTCCTTATAAAAACAGTGCCCATTGTTTCATTGGTTCTTAGTAGTATCATATCAGCAGGGACCCTTTGTCCTTTATGCAGCATAACTATATCCCCAACTCGTAACTCTGCTGCGGGCACTTTCTCTGTGACATATGGTCGGTAATCTTCAGTTGCGGAGTCCAAGGCAATGCGTTCATAGCGCTGCTTGTTTACTTCTCTATCACGTCTAGAAAAAAAAAGTGCTTTTATAAATATTTACAATATAAGTAGGTATTTTAAGTTTATTGTTCCAAAACTGTAATAGTTATATTCTTTTTACCATTATACATCTAAGAAGTTATATCCTAAGTAGATGAACACAAATCACAATTAAATAAAATGAATAAGTAATCCTGGACAATCAACACAACATCAGCTAGCCCCAAGCTAAGCAGTTTTCAATTTTAACCAATTGAATCTCCTACAACCTATAATTGACATCCTTATTGCTAGTCATCTTTGCCCGACAACCTTGAATGGCTTAACCATTAATTATTCTTTGCCATAAATAATAATAAATAAATATATAAAGCTTTTATGACAAAAAAGGTTTTGGACATATTTCTGTAAGTTTGAATTTCATCTTACCGAAAGCGTCTAAAGTCATCAACTGCCTCTCGGAACAGTGTCACAGCAAGCACAAAGCATAGTGGTCCCCAATATGTGTACAGATACCCAATACGGATGCTCGGGATAAACTGGCTGAGTGCCATTACCAAAAAGTATAAATTCAAGAAGAATCTAAACTGTTCAAATAGCACCAGAGGTAGGAATGTAAAGATGTTGTATTTCTGAAAAAGTATAGTATTATGTTTAAAAATTCTTTAGGTAATATCATTATTTTGCCTAAACAAAATGACTACGGAATAGTACTGAGATGTGGAATGCTCAAATAATAAACTTATTTAAGTTTGTTTCATTGTTATTGGTCAAAGGTTTATCTTAAGGCGACGGGTAGGGTGAAATTTTTCATAATAAATAAAAATGTCAATAACTTCCAACTTTATTATTTATTTATTATATCTACACACATGTTAAACTTGTAACACGGCATAGTTTTTGCTGCAGTGGTTAAACTCTAGATAGTCAGCGTGGCAACGTCGCATTTTCAACTTCAGTAAGAATGCTGAAAACGACGCAAAACACATAGTGAGCCGCGCACAGTTTGGATTGTCAAACTCTTAAGCAGCGCCTTATGAATATTTGCGAGCACACAGCAATGGAACACTTATAGTTCCTAAGGCGCTACTCTTCTTCTTCTTTAAACACCTTAATGTAGAATTTTTTTTCCTTGGATGTATAGATATCAACCATAAGAATAGCTGTGCTGAGTTTGGTACCAAACAAATCTGCCAAACCCATAAAAAATGGGATCAAAAATCACACTTTTGCAAAAGGTGTTGGTACTAAACTTACATTTTAAAGTAAACTATAAACAAGAGCACACATTTTGTTTCCTACCTGACTAGTTCGATATATGTGTTATAGGAAATAATAAGTTGCACAACTCCACATGCTATGACTTCTTCAGAAAACACTCCCAAAAACACGCATTTGGCTATACCCGTCACCTTAAGACTCTCAGCTTGTATGACCATTAAAAGTTTGCTCATTTGAAATGTAAATTTAATTTAACACACACTGGTAGAACAAAGACAGACATAATAGTGTGATAGCGTGCAACATGATAGTGAGATCAATTCTACTTACTTGATTGCACACATAGTTCGGAGGATACTCTTCCTCTGGAAGTTGACCTATATAAATCTCCCGAGAGCTCAGCTCTTTTTTGCGAAACGTGAGGAACGGCAATCTTAAACAGAACAAAATAGCTCATTGTTATTCAATGACCACCAAACGAGATAAACAACAAAAAAAAACAATTACCTTGACCATAGTGGCTTCTTTTTGGGTCTGGTTATTAACGGTGTAGTTTCCATAATCTAACGACTATTTACAATAGGTTTCCTTATATAATTTTCGTCATAATAGTATTTTAAAACACAAATAACAATGGAATAAGTTAAATTTATAGTTTAGAGCGAACCAACGTATGTTTACACCACGACCACCTTCGCACAATTTTTAACAAAACAAAACATCTGACGTACATTAGTTAGACATGACATGACTATGATGTGAAAGTGACTTTAAAGCGTAACAAGCACATCCGGGTTCGGTCCACTAAGTGAAGCAATCACATAAATGTCAATTTATTGTGTTCTTTGTTTTGTTTATTTTCTTTTAGACGCTAATCTATTATATTATGAAATAAAAAGGCAATCATATGCTAAGAACTTAATAAGTTGGTCAGTTCATAGCAAAATTACGTTTTGTTGTGAGGACTGTTTGATTGGAATATATTTAATTTTAACCTGTGGAAGTATATTAATGGCAAGTAATGGCAACATCCAGTTTTGTAAATAAATATGGCCGCGGCTCAGTTGTCTGATCTTGCTGGGCGTGAATCTATATAATTTTATTTTGTGTACTCGTCGCGAATATATAAATTAGATTTGATTTATCAGTGACACAAAATAAATGTAGAAACCTAAGTGCTTGTGTACAAATTGATAGTGGTTTTAGTGAGGGCTTCGACTTCGGCAGGGGTAGTAAATGATGGTTGTCAACTCGGAAGTAGGTGCTTCGTTGCGTCGTTTCTCTCCCTCATCTGCGGTTGCTAGAGAGTAAGATCAGATGTTTTCAGAGAGATGCTTATTACTATAGAGTTCAATGTTTTAGAAGCACATGAATTCGTGCAAGATTCATGTTGTAAGCGCTATAGTAATTTTCCTAGATTCTAACTTGAATGTATAGTATCTCGTCGCGGGAGGAGGTTGCGTGCTGTCTCTGTCTCTGCGACCGGGCACACCTCCGTTGACCTATTTTCTGGTTATTGCATCCAACTAACTATTTATGTTGAGGGGTGGGTAACTGGGGCGCCGCCGGTTTGCATCCATCGTGCAATAATCCAATTTGGCTGCTCTCTCATCGACTATTTGCGTTCATTGTCGAATTAAAATGTGATTTAGCGGGTTTTTTTAGATTCTTAAAGCTTAAATTGAAGTTCTACCTACTCTTTGGCAGAAACATGAAATTTTATGAATGAAAATTCTTTTATTGACAGAGTATTATTTCTTTTCTCATCAGATAGTAGATCCAGAGGGATACAATTCATTTTGAGTAGTTTGAAATGGCATCTGAAGTGGCAGTTGGTATTGTTTTGAGACGGAGTGCAAGTATATCATTATGATGGACTCCGATCTACCCCCGGGCAGCTGCAACTCTACTGGACATCTGTCCACTATAGGATACCATACACTACCAGGTCAGTTTATTCAGTCTTTCATATTTTTTGTTTTATGTAATTAATTGCATTAGGTAATGGTGACAAGTAGAATTTTTTTTCTCACAACACAATATTTATTTTAACAAACTTGCACCTCTCATTTGAATAGTACTGATAGATATAAAATATGCCATATAAAGTAACTGAAAATATCAGGATGAAAGTACTTTAAAAACAACATGTTTCATAAAAAATGACTATGGCTTGTTTCATTTGTGCTGTGATTCATGAAAAGTTATAAAAAAGATGGTTTTGATAATGATATTGTTAAGATAAGACTTAAGTAAAGAACTTGAAGTGTGTTATATTACAAATAGTATCATTATTATTCTAACAAGATTCCTTAAAATGATGAGATAAATCACACTTTTATTTAGTTAAGTACACCAGTTTGTAATTGATAATGAACAACTATTATGAACTTCCAAAATAATTTGTATTTAACACAATCACATCCACCTTTATCTTATTATTTGTGTTATGTTATAATATCTTTATTAGAATCTAACTGGTTTGTCCTTCAAATTGGTTCAATTAATGCTTTGTATGTGCATTAGTTTATTACTTAATAAAACATGTTTTTAAAGCTGTAACACCAATCTAAGCAAGTTTTTTTAAAATAAAAATAATTAATATGGGATGTAATTTTAATCAAATTTTAAATATCCTATTAGAATCCTATAACATAGAGTGAGAGTAACAAGGTCTAGATTAGGCTGTAATGACGAAAAGTATACAAAAAAAGACAGTTGATCCCTACTAGTCTCTTACTGGGAATGAACCAGTTTAAAACATGCAGGGGTAATAAACACCTACATACTAAAAATATTGAAAATGTGTTGCACTGTTATGTACCTACTGGCTAGAAAATCTCCAATATTAAATTCATATGGCCAGTCATTGCTGGCTATATTTTTGTTGCATAAGAGTTTTTCACAAACTTTCCTCAAATTGGATCAAACTCAGCCATAACTTTTATTGAAATGTGGCTGTCATTATTCTGACATACAGTATGTGTGCCTCAGCCTAACTTTCAGTAGATGAATAACACATGACATCATTCCCCTTCAACTTGCTCATAGATGATTTATGAACAACTAGTAGTACGCCCCGGCTTCGCACGGGTAGCCTATATAAAAAAATATCATTTTAATATAGCTAATATGTTACTCAGTATAAATGTATTTTCCAAATGATAAAAAATATAGACCCCATAGTATGTAACCCCCCCCCCCCGCATATACTCCCGTGACCGGCAGCGGCGGCGCGGCGCCCGCTGACTTTTTTCTAATAAGTACTTACATTTTTGAACTCGTGATATCTTTCGAATGGAATGTCCGAATTCAATAATTTAAAAAGTAATAGAAAGGTATTGAAGCAGTCTTAATTTTAAAGTAATTTATTTAGATAAGGATTAATACCTAAGTACAAATATAGAACGTTTTCTGGCGTCGTCATTTTAATTATATTTTTTTGATATTAAAACACTTATTATGACATATCTATAATAGTTAGACATATGCTGTCGCTGACTTTTTTGTGGATGATGATGTGTTCTACAAAATTGTAGTACATAATTTCTTTCTATCATCAATAGTTTTCGCAGCGCACGCGATGTAAGGAATTTCTTATACACCTTGGGTTACATAATTGAAGTTTTAGTAAGGATCCCTAATTTTTTTGAAAATATAATATAGCCTATGTTCAGCACAGATAATGTAACTTCACAACAGTGAAAGAATTTTTGAAATCGGTCCAGTAGTTTCGGAGCCTATTCGATGCAAACAAACAAACAAACAAACAAACAAACAATCAAATCTTTCCTCTTTATAATATTATTATTATATAGTTTAGATAACTTTGCCTCAAATTGAGTGTACAAAGCTGGTTGAACTGGAAATGATTTAACAATTTAGTCTCTCTGCTCTCAGAATAGGGGTTAGGGTACAGCAGTATTGCCACAATGGAGTGATCACATTTCAACTGATTGGTGTGTGAATATGTGCCATGAGTTTGCAAACATAATCAACTATTTTTGATAAGACAAACCAACTTGGTTTAAGAGTATTTTTGTAGCATGCATTGAGAGTAGGGGGTACAAACAAATTTCAGACCATCGCAATCGATGCTGACCGATTTTTCGAACCTTTCAGTGTGAGCTGAGTGTGTTCTTTTTTCAATATTTGTTTGGGACTTTTACCAAACATGGTAAACCAGACCAATCATACCCTAAAGACTAACATTTTCAAAATCAGTCCTTCACAATCAATATTTTTACGATAAGTTTACAATTGAACCGCCGCCGCCGCCGCCGCCCTCCTGTCTATCTTTCTTTATTCGGTTGCCTGGAAGAGATCGCTTTCAGCGATAAAGCCCATTGTGTAATCATTGTTTATGTTTTACGTTCTCTGTAATTTTCGCGTGGTGCACCAATAAAGAGTTATCGACGAATAAATAGGACAATTTGGTAGATAATCTAATTGTCCTATTTATTTGTCATAGCCTCCTTATTGTAAGTATTTGTGTAATATTGATAGCATAGTAAGAATGCCGTTATCTCCAGGTCGAATGCACCATTCGGCCAGCACGCCTGCGGGCGTGGACGGCGCTGGCGGAGGCTCGCGAACGCCGCCCGCCACGCCGAAGAAGGGCGGCAAGATGCTGGCCGTCAGAGTGCAGATGCTGGACGAAAGCATATCCATGTTCCAGATACAGGTATGTTACCTACTACTACTATGCCCTTTTACTAAACTTATTTGTGCCCTCAGGAAAAAAACACAAAATGTAACAGATTGACTGGGATCTAGGAAATTAGAAATCTTATACATTTATAGGTAAGCGTTGCAAGGCGAATAGTGATCAAACCTTAGGGTCACGCGATATAGACGAAATAGATTAGTTTGTCAATAAGTAACTTAGTTGCATTGCTATTAAAACTATCTCAAGTCATTATAGATGTGGAGTCTCTACACAAATCAAATCAGACGATAATTTAGTATTATTCGTATGAACTTTTCTATCCCGCTTGATTATGTTGTCAGAATCTATTCTCATTCAATTGAAAGAAAATCTTTTATCAGTAACTTTATTGAAACTTCTCTGATGCTCTGTTTAATAGGATTTGCCGATAACACAAGTCAGTCGACCACATTTTCCAATTATCGAATGCAATTCGATCGAGACAGTCCGACTACTAGTTTAAGATGAATTTGATATCCACTTCAACTTTATTCCTAACATAAGTCTGGGGTGAAAAAAAGATTAATCGAAAAACAAGGAAAATAACGAGCATAAAACAAAATCCATTCCCGTAAAATGCTCGAAGAGTATTTGCACTGATTCTGATTGTTCAAAGGAATGATCATGGGTTGTTTGCTCCAACCAGTTTTTCAAGCAAACGAACCTTTGCTGCTATGGTAATTGGGTATATATTACCATAAACACGGCAATGATAAGCGTACACAACAGACAAGGCGTTGAACTTGCAAAATATAATTCGTATCATCGAACTAGACGCAAATGTTCAACGAAACCCTCCATTGAACGTTTACGAATAGAATTTAAAGCAGCCAATCTTTGATGTTTGATTTTCAAATAGTAATCTGATAAATCTATTTCGCTTTCATTGATATAATTCGAAACCGTTAAATTCTGGCAGAGCTTATCGAATTGCCTCTGCCGCTTTCAAAATCTAATTTATGAAAGGCAATTGCTTACAAATTGTACGATGTAGCTAACAAATTGATGATGTGAGATCGTTTTACGGATTATTTTAATCCGTCTGTTTTTTGTAAACTTTTTTGGAAACCTATTAAATGTTTCTTTGTAAGTACAAACGATGAATTATATAATATTGTTATGTGTAATGAGTAAATACAAATTAAATACTTTACGGATCCAAATATCACTTCTCATCTCAGTAGTCTTTTAACTTTCAAGTGGTCATCACTTTTTAGAAACTTATCGGCCCTTGAATGTCTTTGTGCTCTTTATTCACTCATGCTCTTTTATCAATTGTATTATCGAACAACTAAAAAATATATTAGTATTTTTTAGTTGTTCGAATATTTATGAATATTTGAGTACATTGACAAACAGTAAATATACCCTATCTATATAGCCTTTAGGTGATAATTGGTTAGTCAATTATACTTTGCCGGCTAGTAACAAGTTAGATCGCTTATTCACAGCACAGATTAGGGTATACATCTTGTACACACAGTAATTAGTGATCTAGCTAGTGATTATCTTGCCTATGAATCAATACGTTCGAAATTCTACGTTTTCTTTCAAAGCTTGATTATATTATCGATTCATATAGTAAGCTAGAGAGCAGACTAATTTTCTTAAGTCTATAGTTTTTTTTGTATACACAGATCTGTGCAAGGAAACAATAATTTAAAAAAAACAAGACTACTCTTCACTCTACATTGTAGACCTCCATGTCCGTTTATGTACGTATGCTCTTTCATTACAAGGAAAAAATAATAATTATAATCCTTTGAGTTGTGTCGTGTTCAGCCTGTCATTCGATATTAGCTCAGTAGCTGTTTCATTAGTTTTCGCACGCCCATTAATTATGTTTGCGTTGTATTCACAAACGTAACGCGTTATTCTTCTCATATTTTGCCCTAGACATTTACCGTCTATCTTATAAAAAGTTAGCGCAGACTTTATGTATTGATTATACCATACGTATTGATGACATATATATATATTATATATATATAATATGTATTATAAAGAGGAAAGATTTGATTGTTTGTTTGTTTGCATCGAATAGGCTCCGAAACTACTGGACCGATTTCAAACAATTCTTTCACTGTTGTGAAGCTACATTATCGGCGCTGAACATAGGCTATATTATATTGATATTTTTTATAAAGGCTACCCGTGCGAAGCCGGGGCGTACTACATGCTAGTGATGACATAAAGTAAATGTTAACTTTATTATAAGATAGGGGTTATTCTTTACCATAGCATGTTTGAATAACTTAATTTTCTTGAATCTTGTCGAAGTTAGATTTCAGAATACGCTTTACGAGTTCAAAATAAATACAATCTTAAAATCATAATCGTTCGTTTGAATCTTCATACTCAATGTGAAGGAGTCAGACCAATCTCGGTTTATTTAATAAGCAGTTCATCTGCCTTTATCGAAATAATAGTAGTTATTTCATTGTAAATATGTAACAATCACATTAAGTTGAAATGGCATACAACTGTTCTCTTCTACATACAAAGTTGTTCGTAGCTTGTTGTTCAACAAAAGTAGGTAATCCTTCTGGGACGACACAGCCTTGTGTACGAGATGTGAATTGTTCTTGCAAGTCAACTTTCAAGTTTCAAACTTTGCTTAAGTTCAGCTACTATAGTAATAAATAAATCTCTCTCTCCTACACGTATTCTCTTCTTTAGCAATTTAGGGATTTGCTAAGGGTTCGAATTATATTTTTGATTATACATTTGCTACGTGCTTTGTTTAGACACTATTTATTAATATGTTTTAGATGCTAGTATAGTAACTCATGTATGTATGTGATGTGGTATTGGCTTATTCCCAAAATCATAAATACAAAAATCACAAATAATGCGAGTTCGCACGATTGCGATTTTTATCGGTGCCCCACAACCATATTAATCTTAAATACTTACTAAATATTACGTAGGTTGATGATAGATATGATGATGAATGAATATAAAATCGGAAAGTATAAATAAAGGTACTATAAATCAGTTGGAAGTATTGTGATTTATTTACAAGTTGGCCAGCGGAGGCAATGCCCATGCATTTCCGACGTTGTCCTTCCGCTCGTTCCGAAACATCAGCTGAGTTGGAATGAATCATCTCCAATTCTAGTGCATATTTGTGATGTGAATTTCATCATCTTTATCGGTCCACTGGTGGTCTCCCCCAAGATGCGCCTCTGAGCTCGGTCTTCGGATCTTCTCTTCATCCAGTGTTTGCCAGATCTGGAGATCGTCACTCCATCTCGTTCGATAAAAATTTAGCTAACAACAATCATAGATTAGTAGACTATAACTGAGCGCAAAATCGCAATTTTCTACAGGTTGAATAAGAACGTACTGAATAATTTGGACATTCCATTATACACCGAATTTAGGTGGCACATTCTTATTCAAAACGATTTATCAGTTTTATTCTATGGTAGAGAATAGAATGCAGTATATTATTATGTGGGTTAAAATATGTCTTTTATCTTTGACGACCGATGTGGCGCGGTGGGCGATGGTCCGCCTGCGACGCGGAAGGTTGCGGGTTCGATTCCCGCCTTTGGATAAATGTTTGTACGATCTACAAATATTTATTCCGGGTGGTCTGGGCATATTATATGTATAATAAAAAATATCTATCTATGTAATGTATTGTATTAAGTATGTCAGTCTCCTAGTACCCATAACACAAGCTCTGCTTAGCTTGGGGCTAGATGATGTTGTGTGGATTGGCAAGCATTATTTATTTATTATTATTTATATATCTAAACCTAATGCGATTTGAACGAAGATCTTCTTAGCGGGGGTAGTAGGTACTGAAGTTTTCAGAGTATTTAACGAGTCACGAGCGTAAGACCCTTTGAATAATACAGCTAAGCTTATTATTATTGCAGTAATTCAGTTCTGCATAATGTAGGTACAAAACAGAGTATGTTGACCCTCCTCAGTATGATGTTTTCGTTCGGCTGCGCAACACTGAGTATTACTGGCATTAATATGTATGAAGCCAGAATATTTCATTGGCTTAAGTGGCAGTTTTGCTTTATATGTTAATAAGAGATATAATTACGTTATCTTGGATGAGAAACAAATAGTCACTAAGTAGGTACGGAAATTAGGTAAAATTATTAAAATCACAAAACTTATACCTACAATTTTACGTCGCAAAAACATACTAATATAATAATGCCTTCGATTTGTGGTTACGAATGATGTAATTTTATTGACAATTTGCGATTTTATAGGTATTTTAAGTTCCTACGAGTCGAGGTAAATAAGCTAAAAAGTGATTAGTTCCGTTTCGAAGGCAGTATACTAATGAGTCCTTGTAACAGGTGTAGTCTAGCTCACTAGTTATCAATATACAGGTTACATACAACAGTACAAGTTTCCAGAGGAATGTTATGTAACATTTTAGGCGCGTGACTGCATCCGAAATACCAGATGGGTTTCCGCAAACCGTATATTGATTCAGGTTGGAATTTCTACCGAAATTGGATGGTCTATTTCAAATTTTCGGCTTCATCATTTTCAGGCACGTTGCAAAGAGAATGAAAACGATTGACTTTGAAAAATAACTAAAAATTGTTACCATTTTACGAATTCTTATTGTTTCTGGTTTAAGTGAAAATTTTAGTATAGATGTGTGATGTGGTTTTGTCTGCAATTACTGTATCCCCTAGTTAATCTTACTTCACAGCCCATTTTTTTTTGTAAATACTCTTGCATTAGCAATAAATCCATTTTGTAAAAATTCACTAAGGTTAGACCACTAGCTACATTATTATAACTTACTGTAATTAATCCTCGCACGTTTCTTTGTCTGTCTGATCTTTTATTACCCTTCCGTGGATACTATAATGAGAATGAATGATCTTAAATAATTTCGTATAGTCCAGAAATATAGGTTGTTACTTACTGATTGCCCTACGTACCGTTTATAGCTTGATTATTGCATTTCATAATAATGCGCGCATAAATTGCAAGGCCTTGATAACGTGACAAGAACTAGAATTAAAATAAACTTTTTATCCGTTACGTAGTTTACATAATTTGTTTAGATTCACCATTGATAGCGTATGTCGGGAATCTCTACCGACGTAAACTGCATTGTCGAAAAAAGATAAAAAGAGAGAATAAAGCACCAGCAGCTCCATAACTTGAACAAGCAATAGATAGTTTAACCGTAAAGTAGTTTTTATATTTTATATTAAAGCAATAACAAAACTACATTGACCTCCTGCTAGTTTAAGAACTCATGTATCCTGAGTAGATGACGTCTTTAAGTGAAATATCCATCGAGCTTCTTTCACGACACAATAAGCTTGTCTAGAAACTAGAAAACTTTGTAGCTAACTCCCTAGCCGGATTCAAGTAGGAATGACGCCTCCCAAAACAGTTTGTGACAGTTCAAACTTCAGGAACAAAAGCCTTTTAATTCTATAAACCAGGGGCCCAATTCTCGCGCTTTAGAGATTCGACGAAATCGACGTAGGTCGATAAAAGATGGCGGATGTCGAAAAAATGCTAAATAAGCTATTCTCGTGATGTCGCTAACAGACTTATGTCGTAAGAAATCTTTAGACAAGCAACGAGTGGTCCCGAGCGTTAGAGATCGAATGTCGAAGGATAGCAGCCATTTTCTAAGGACAACTCTGCCTGTTTTGACATGGTGGGTTGGTATCTACTCTCACTCTGTGTGAGATTCAGTTTCTGTTGGTTTCCTATTGTGGTGGGTCCTAGCAAATATTTTACGACGGTTGATGAATTTATCGTTGAGTTTTTAACGCTTTCCATCTCAAACAATTTTCGCCAATACAAAGTTGATATCAATAATATACTTAACTGAATTAACTAAATAATATACTTATAGATTAAAATAAATTTATTTCCAGAAAAATATGTAACATCGCGTCAGTAAAAAGTTCACTTCACTTCTTCTTTTTGGCTTTTGTGGCTTTAGTTTCATAAACCGTAGAATGGAGATAAAATATGGAGAAATCGTAATATAACTAAAGCCACTAAAATCCGGCTCGTCAGAACGCTTGTGTTTCCCATATTCCTATACGCTGCAGAGACGTGCACTCTTAGGGAAAGTGAGAAAAAGGTAGATGCTCTTGTGATGTGGTGCTGGAGAACAATGCTAGGAGTATTGTGGACAGAGTTTCACACAAATCAATCCATACTCCAAGAACTTGGCATCAAGCAACGTCTATCGTCCGTTGTGCAGTCGCGTATCCTCACTTTCTTTGGGCATTTGTCTCGTCGTGGGGGAATTTCCATTGAACGCTTGGTGGTGCAGGGCAAGTTCGAAGGCAAAAAAGCGCGCGGTAGATCACCCATGAAATGGACAGACCAAATAAGAGCAGCCATTGATCTTCCCTAAATGTATATTTGTTATGTATATTTTTATTAATATGATGATGTAAAAAGTTAAAAACATGACGTTATTTGACTTGACGTTTGATAGCATGTAAAGGCTGGTTTAGACAGGGTCAGTAACTGACTACAAATTCGAGGCAAGTCAGTGCTGACCCGAAAAAAACCCTGTGTAAACTGATTTGAAGTCCAGTACAGTGGGTTGAAGTCAGCGCTGACTTGAATAATCGGAATCGAATCGGACACGAATATTTTAAAGTCAGTTGAAGCACCCCGCCACCCGCGCACCCCCGCGCCAGTCAAATAAACTCT
The DNA here is from genome assembly GCA_932527185.1 of Ecliptopera silaceata. Lineage (NCBI taxonomy): Eukaryota > Metazoa > Arthropoda > Insecta > Lepidoptera > Geometridae > Ecliptopera > Ecliptopera silaceata. The sequence continues at coordinate 2,407,740 of OW052193.1, read as the reverse complement.
GTGTAAACAAACAAGTCAGTGCGTGGTTAGTCACTGCCGCTGCGTTGTAGAGTGACCACGTTTTTTTCGCTGGCGATAAAAATGACGCGTAAGCTTAGCGAAGACGAAACCTTAAAATTGGTGCAATTATATTGCGAAAACTAGTGCCTTTGGGATAATAAACCCCTAAATTACCGCAATAAAGAAATGCGGTCAACGGCGTTGCAAAATATGGCTCAACAAATGTAGTTTATTTTTAGATTTTTTCATTTTTTCAACAAATAATTAAATCGTCGTTTCAGTTGTTTTCGCGAATTCATTTTTCCCACTGACTTCACATGTGTGCTCACCTTGAGAAACGCACCACTACTACTTACTTCAGGTAAACAGTTAAAGTCAGTCGCGGCGCCGACATTGGCGCTGCGACTGACTTGTCTACTGACCCTGTATAAACCAACCTTATGACTGAACTGACAGTATAGAGTTTACTTACCTACCACAAAGTTTCGTACTACGCAAGTAAAATACGTAAAGGTAGTCAGACACTGGATATGATAATTTTTGGTTCAAAAACTATTTTTTTCTGTAATTATTTACTATAATTTGATATTCCATATTATAATCATTTCATAATCTATGTTGTGTGAATACTTGAGGCCACAAATGTATATAGATTCAGATTTAACAAGATCTTGTTAAAATAATAGCTGAAACGGAACGTATAATTGGTTTCTCTACAGAAATGTCGTGCCACCATTTGTCGAATCCTAGTGGGAATACGGTTTTTTGAATCGTCAGACATTTTCGTGAGATTTTGCCTAGACATTCAAGCTTCGTCAAGATCTCTATCTCGCCAAAATTGCTACAATCCGAGAATTGGGCCCCAGTGCTGAAGTTTGTACAAAGACTTGGCAAATCGTTGCGGTACCTAGATAAAGTTGTGACATTGTAATTAATAGATGAAATTTGGAAGTCATTTTTAACGAATTACCATGACGTTCGTCTTATCGTCCTTGGGTATAGGAATAATCGAAGACGTACTAAAATCACAAGGATCATTTACAATCTTCGTGGATGCTAGATGATTCGCCACTTTGGGCCAGTAGACTGTGAAATTACGCACATGAGACCACGTTGAGGGTTATTTGTCTTTACTCGTATATTTGGCTATAGATAAGCTTTATTTCTATTATCTTCATGCTTATGAAACTAGAAGATCATAGAAGTAATAAGCTGAAGTGGCAGTTAGTCTATATGGCAGGGTTGAAGTGTTCAAGTGGGACGAGCGGCAAATCGTGAGAAAGCTTCCAAATGTAGAGCCGCTAAACTTCGCAGGATTTGTGTAGGTTTATGAATGGATGTATAAAAGAATACTTGGGTCATCTTAAAATTCAACTTAAGCCGTTGGATTGAATCATCTTTTGGCTTGCGGCTGGTAGACACCTCATTTCTGTTATCTGCTGTCTCTAGTATTTTCTTAGATGTAATTCTTACTGGTGATATAGTTAGTAAACTTGCTATTTGTATTCAATACAGACTAAGCTAGATTCACGTCCGTAGTTCGCCCCACACAATCTTTAAACAGTCTGCGTTCGGAACCGTTTACCGATGCAGTTATTTAATTTCTGCTGGCGACGTGTCTGCCTTACGATATTGGTTTGGGTAATGGTGCCAACTCGTGCCTTATTTTTATATTATTGTTTTATAGTAGTCAGTATAAATCGAATTAGTCGGTATATAAGTGACTTCCTAAATGCTCTTATTGGTATATAAAATATTCCAAATAACGAAATCATTGTTTCTATCTCACATGAGAGAATGCTATGGCATTAGAATCTGGGTCATTCATTTCTTATTTACCGTGACGCTCTAAAACACCGATTCGTGTTTTGACTTAATTATGAGCCAGGTTGAACGGAATTTATTCGCTCCGGTTCTGAATATTCAGGGTTCAAATTAAAAGCCATTCTGTTGAGTCTTAAAGGGTTCTGAAGCCACAGATCAGACACTAGTTACTAAGAATTCTAGGGAGCGCAGAATTCATTGGTACAAAGTTTAAAATCGCAATTACGTTAGGGACGGAGGTTGTAACTTTGAAACTAATGGTAACGCAACCTACATACAATATCTCTTCTTCCAGCAAATTGGTTCTAAGCTCCCTTTGTAAAGAATCTGTACATTCGAGCTAAAATAATGGTCCAATTTAAAGACCGTTGCCGATCGACTTGTTTTGTCAGTGGTTGATAAGAAAGAGAATTTGCTGAGTAATGGACAGACATGTCTGTCTGCTTTGTGATAAAAAAATATCTTCACCATTTGCTTTGTAGGTTTTGTTTTTATCCTGTTGATGGTTCAGTGGAAAAAAGCAATTTAAACTCTACAAACTAGGTTGTATGATTGCTTGTTGCTTGCTGTAGGCTACCGCTCATCTGTTTACTGATCGACCGACAACAGTGATAATTACTATCCATTGTTGGCTGTGTAATCAACTGAGTTTGCGTTACATTTTGCGGCGAAAATGTTTACCCAGGTCCAAATTTCAGCTTAAAATGTCGTATTGAATTTGTTTTACTCATATCTTGGGGCTCCATGCTACAGATTGGCGCCCAGCCAGGGACTTGGGCGAACGAACTCCTGAGTGAGGCAGTTTACATTGCACCGGTGGCATATCGTTTTTGAAATTGTTTACTCATTTAGAAGAACGACACGAAATTTGTCGTGTTTGATCATTTATCATCACCTTCGTTATATTCTGCTCTAGTTCCCACGAAGAAAATAGCAAAATAATGACAACGCAAGTTGTTTACACACGGTTACTGAGCATTTTTCATTGTATAATTCTCTATAGGGATGCGGGAGGAGCTTGCTTCTTAATGCTCGCTACTTATTTACCACTTTGGATCACCGTCTGCCGCATCTCTTATCTTATTGGCTAATATAAGCTGTCGCGGTTGCATAGGCAAATACAACAGGGAATATCACAAAAAATTGCTGTACAAAATGATGCATGCTTCTTTTTGGAATCTAATTTTGACAAATTATGGCCAATGAGGATATATGCTATTAAGGAATGATCGTTATCTGTATGTTTGCCTCATAACGTAATCAATGGAACATGAAACTGTGATATCATAGTTAAGTTGCTTACCCCTTGTCGCATCCCAAGGCGATCGATGACATAATTCGCCTGTCTTAAGGAAGGCAATCTGCTCCATAATATCACAGATTCATTGAAATAATAGCTTTTCGAGCCTTGAAAGGGTGATAAAGTATTGTTTTAATTATCTTGTTCAGTATCATTTAAATTTATCGTTGTAGTTTCTATGCCACGTCAAAACTAGGGTTATTTTTTAATTTTGAAATGTTTCGATCAAGTTAATTAATCGAAGCAATTTACAAATAAACTCGTGACCACAATTCTTACATCGATATTACGTCCATCAACAAAACAAGCTTATACTGTCATGACTTTAACAGAACTGCGTGCCATGCTAATTAAATCGTTATCCTATGTAAGAACAGTTATGACAGTATAGAGACAGTACAGACAGATGCGATGCTGAAGTATGCGATCAATGGAGCAATCCCTGCATCAGGCACGTGCAATGCAGTGCACCAGTCATTGCTAGGCTATCGAGTGAAGTTCTCGAATTAACGGACTAGCTAAGTTTATGCCAATTAATGCTGCGTTGCCTTCCCCAAGGCACTACGACCTAGGTGTTATAGTGACTAAGTTATACGCCTGTTAGTTTAATTAGTTTAGGCACAGCTTCGAGTATGTTTTGATGTAAGGTTTCTATTAGCGACCTCTACAAACGATATTCCTACGAAGTCACGCCAGGCAGTTGAATAAAATTACGATGACTAAATTGATTCCGTTTTACGAGTACAAGGTATGCTTTATATTTATGCGAACCCAAAAAATGTTGTTTTGACTTCGAACAGTCTAATATTAAGGCGTACGATTTCTAGTGGCTTCTTACCTTTGATGTTGATATTCAGGCATTGAGATTATGAATATAAAATATAGAAGAGGCTCTTCACTTCTCTAACTAAATCATGCTTGATGGTAACCACTGTGTTAATGATTCTTTAGTGTTTCGTAAGAAACTCTTCGCCACGCTAGAAAATGAGTGAATATTCACACAAGATTTTATTCAAATTGTCCTCCAGGACTGCGATACCTTTTTGCCTTTCGAGTTTTTAACGTGCACGTTTTTTTGTCAGCTCAGTGAATTTTGCATCTGGCTTGAGGTTAATTTCAAGTCCGTGAAAATGCACAACCCGTGAATTCCAATATTGCTGGCTATTTTCGGCACAGGCACGTGAAGGTCCAATAGCACATTTTATTGATTTTTATCACGTAAGGCCGACCTTTATTAATATTATATTAGAATTGAAAAACAATGTGATATCAACAATGCTTCGTTTATCGCAAATCTTTATTAGTTTGCTATTTTATTATTATTGATCGGAGTTAATCACTTTGAGAGTGTTATTGCATGAAATGTAATAAAACTAGAATCAATCTATTCTTTACACTATTAAAATCCAGTAAATCTGATAAGTTTATTATTTACGACGGTGAATTCACTTGAACATAAAATCTACAAATTTCTTCATTTTATTCGAATTCCTAAGAGCATTGCAGGGTTTGCGTTCGATGCTCAAGTTGGTCGACCCTCTCTCGTATCAGTTTATATCAACTTTGTTTGGAATACCGCTGTAAAATCTCAAAGATAAAAATCAAGACAGATACTTTTTGGTATCTCTCTTCTTGTTATCTTAACTAGTACAGCCAGGCTCTTTGGACATTATACTTCCTTAGAATCAACTTAGTAAGCAAAGACTTCAACCTAGTAAGCCCAATTAACACATAACCGCATAAGTAATGTAAAGGTGATAAAAAAGCAATATAAATAAATATACTAATTACTTTTGAATGGGCTCTGTAATCATTCTTAAAAGTATAAATTCGCCGTCGTCGACCCAATAATGAAATAGAGTCAAAGATTTTCCTTTTCCACAGCCTCATTTCACCCGAAATTCCCTTGTTAAACTTTAACTACTTGGATATAAAGTTCAGATTCCAATGGCGGGTTGTATCGTGACGTCAGCCAAAGCCTCCCGTGCCCGTAAATAAACAAGTAAAAATAACACGGGCTGCCCTAATTGTTTACTTTATTAGAGCATCTGGGTTAAATTATTATTGTTTTATCGTTATTTTTTAGTTCCCTGCTGCTGTTCCTCCAAGTTATAAACTAAGGTTCAAATGTGATGTATTTATTTAAAACGGTGAACCATAAACAATACCCATAATTTATTCTACTATTATAACTTGATGAATAAATAAATGCTTATCTAGCTCAAGTTTCGGTACCACGTTTTCATAATCACTGGATTCCCTTTTTAGTCAGGATGAGGCTCAGCTTCAATTTTACAGTTTGGGGTTTTATTTCAATTCGCTCCTTACTTTATTATACCACAACCCAAGTTGAGGCGTTTTAATTTATCGCTTCGTCTTTATGTCGATCAATAGTCAATATAGTATTAAAACATTGTTGATAGGTATTGCTTATCTGAATAATCTCTGCTAAATTATTAGGACAACAGCGTGTCAAACCGGTTCATAAAATACAGCCCACATTAAAATGTGCTGTCAAGCTTAGCAGCTTAGGCCAGAAATATATCGATTGGTACATGTCTAAAATTAGAACAACAAATGACATAGACATATTTTTATTTACAACCATAACACACAATTACAATTTACACACATAATATATAATAGGCAAGTATATGACAAGAGTTCAAATAAAATGTAACTTATTTGTAGCTAGATAAGTTAAATTTAATTGCAGCAGTTGCATTTGGAAAACTCTCCAATTCCATTTTGTAGAGTGCTTTGTCTAAAAGCTGTAATGCGTTGCAAATTAGATAATGGATGGAAAAATCTACCGAGCTGTGAAATATGCATTTTCGGTATGCAGTTGCTCGTTATTGTGTTATAGGTACTTACCTAGACATTTTATTTAATTAGACTCTAACCGCATAGAGTCTTCTAACTTATTGGTTTGGCAGTGTGCCTTGTTTACTTATTTTAAAAGACATCCAGTAAAAAATCGAGTGAATTTCCAATCTTACGAAAATGAGGCTTATCTGGGCTCTAGCCTGCCAATAACTAAGAGTGGTATCAGTTGTTGTTGTTTCCATAGGGAAGGAAATTTACATAATAAGGCTTATAATGTCTAAGATTTGCCTTATTCGTGAGAACTTCGACAGAGAGCCACTTCCCTGTTTCTTCGTTTATAGTTTCGCATTCTCCGCTTCCCGCACCTTCTGTTCTAGGTACTCTACTGAAACCACGTAGTAATTGTTGTACCTTTGTTTTAATAAACAAAAAACTTTTGTGCTTTAAATTAAGATTGTCATCTTTTAATTACGGTCGTCTGGAATTCCTTTTATTACTTACATATTTATTTTAGACTATTGATCGCTAACAACACGCTTTTTTTTAGGTTTATTATTAATTCATAATATGTTTCCTCTAACTTATTCTAGTTTCTAGGATTCTACTATTCTAGTTTAGTATTAGAATAGTAGACCTAGTAGTACCGACTATTCCGCATGTTTAAGGTTTCAAAATATTACTGTTGCGTACCAAGTTGGTACGCATAAAATATATAAGTCCCGAAAAACCCGGGATTAAATTCAATGAATCCCGGGATTTTCGGGACTAAAATATGATCGGGATCCCGGCATCCCGGGATCGAATCCTCCAGTACCAACGCGTTGTGCTGTTGTATGCCTATTGACTAGTAACTACTGTAAACTTTGCTTCAATTATATTTATAGTCTCCCCTCATCTCCCTTGTAGAGATGTGTACGCTATTCTATGTAGATATCGATGTTTATATTCTTTATCGTGTTTTGAAACTATACGGGTTCGGTTTACATTTGACAAAAAAAACGTGATTTTAATGATTATTAATAATATAAAAACAAATAAGGTTTCCACCGCCTTTTTATTTACATAAAATATGCGATCGATTGCTGTCGATCAATCACTTTCGACAAAGTAATATGATGGATATTTTTAATATCTTTTCGTTGTACGAAGTAAGTTAGCCTTTGTTTGTCGAGCCTTATATTGGCGTATCAGTTTAAGTTAATTAGTAAGTTTTGGTGATGTGATGTTGACAATTGATGCGAGTGATTCACACTTCAACTTCCTAGCTGACGAACGAATGAATCATCTAACTAATTTGTACAATGCAAACAAAGATGCAATAGTCGTTTTAGAGTACATAGTGCTTACTTTATCGATTAGAAACAAAAACAGAGCATCAGTCGTTTCTTGTGTCGTTGCTCGAACCGGACAGTCACGCGAGGTCACGACACAGATTAGTCTACAGTTTACGAGGGTTTGATGCGGCAGCTAACCGCCAGGGATGGTTGGGCTAAGGGCATAACGTCCTCTTGATGGATTGTTGTTTCGAAGTTGTTATAAAAGGCCGTAAATATGAACCTGTTACATTGTAACATCTCTCGGGCCGATCCTCGTTATTCGGACACCCTCGCGAGGTCAGAGCATAGCTTAGCTCTTTGTTTATGAAGGTTGGTTGTGACATCTAACTGCCACGGATGTTAAGCTGAAAGCACATCCTCCTCTTGATAGATTACTCGCTCGCTTTGTATGACGTGGCTCGAAAACAAGTTTTTTTTTTAAAGTTGGTCGACGTGCGATTACTATGAGCTGCACTGCAAAGCTTTATCAAAGTGTAGGTTACATTTCGGCCAACGTTAAGCTGGATAACACCTAGATTTATAGCAGCGATGCGGCGCAACTCTTATTCCACTCCACAAAGCCGGGTCAGCTAACAATTCACATACGTTGATCAATGAGCCGTGTGGTTACTGCGTTTATATTTAGACTTCTCACTTCAATCAATTTTCTAGCGGTCAGGAGCAGAAGGACAACACTTTGTCCCCCTTCGGTGCAAATTTTGCAAGGTCGATTATAGTTAGTACCCTGAAATGTGTATATTAAATAACTTACTAAGAACGATTCGCTTCTTCTGAGATATTATAAAACTAAAGCATCAAATCGCATGAAATCCAGTAAATTTACTAGATGTTTCTCTTATTTTGAAATACCAGTAAAAAATACTTCTATAAACACTTAAAAAAACTTTTCAAATACTAATTCAAAGAAAACATTCCTTAATTATAAGCAAAGGGGAAAAATACGCAAAGGCTCTGGAGGCTCAGAGCCTGTTTTTATTCGACGATTAAATGTTATTACGAGAAGGTTTACAAATCTTTATTAAAACTATTGTACATAAAATTTTAATCACAAGCCAGATTAAGTTTAATAAATATACTTTAATCGTAGACTACGAAACGTAGGCTGCGGTGGATTTTACGTGACAGCTTTCACGTAAATGATTAAAAATAATCAAATCCATAATATAAAGAAAACATCTTAACACGCCTATCATATTCCAATGTTCGCAGAAACTCTTTTCAGTTCCCTGCCAAAGTATTTCATACAAAAGGTATTCAGTGCCGTTACTTCCATTTAAATTCTGCCTCGAAAATTCTGGTCCCTAGGGGACACCCACGCTTGGTTATGAACTAAGCGTGCCTATGCTTAAAACCCCTCAACTTTTCTTCCCGCTTGCAATATAAACTTTGGGAAATATGCTTCCGATCCAGATGTAAATTTAAAAGTGTTTCTTGGTAAACTATCCGAGTTTGCAGCACCAAGAAATTCGATATAGGTACTCGTAGTTTCGGTAACATGCTTGCATCATTCATAATTTGATACTAGTGTTGCTAGGTTTTGTAATATGTATCACTATTTGTGTAACTATTCTTAGGAATAACCTACAGATACTTCTTAAGAATTAAGGGTATAAAAATATATAAGACAATTTCTATAATATCTGAGAAGATAACGCTTCTTTCTGACTGCTGTATGTAATAATCAGTCTGTGTTGTTGTGTGTATTTTGAGATAGTTATGATAATGTGTGTTTGTATTGTTGCAGTCTAAAGCCTTGGGCCGGGTGCTGTTTGACCAGGTGTGCCGGCAACTGCATTTGTTAGAAGCGGACTACTTCGGTCTCGAATACGTTGACACTAATGGAACAAAGGTAAGGTAGGCTTGGCTTATTTTCAGATGATACGAAGAAACAAACATGCAATCAAAAGGATATAAAGATCCAATCATTTCAAACTTCAAACTTCAAACTTCAAAATCATTTATTCAATAAAATCACAAGGATCACTTTGAAACGTCTTACATACTAGATGATTCTAGGCGCCAGTTCGTCGCGACCAGTGTCTAGAAGAACTGGCAAGAAACTAGACCTGGATTCTAGCGTTTTTTTCATATGATCCTTCTTACAATTGTTTAACAAAGTTGGAGCTAGTTCGTCCCAAGCTTGCTTGTCTTCTAAATAGTCAGATATTTTATAATATGCTTTTGATAAGAGTTTTCGTTTTATTACGTTTTTGAACTTGCCAATCGGCAATTGACAAACATAGCTTGGGACTATGTTATAGAAGCGTACACATTGCCCTTTAAAAGATTTATTTACTTTGGTGAGCCTAGTAATGGGAACAGCGAGTTTATCCTTATTTCTTGTGTTAACATTATGATTGTCGCTTTTTTTAGCAAAAAGATTAATATTTTTTCGAACATACATTAAGTTTTCGTAAATGTACTGACAAGGCACTGTCATTATGTTTATTTCCTTAAATTTATTTCGTAGCGATTCTCTGGGACCCATGTTATAGATTGCAAGGGATTTGTTTATTAGACATAAAAATTCGCAAAAGAAATCTCCTCATCTAAATGTAATATTTATAAAACATTTTCGTTGAGCTCCCTCATGAATTTGTACTCTTCAAGTCTGTCGCGTAAAAACAGGAAAAATAAGAAAAAAATGGTCAGATCAATTGTGTGACTGGCGGAACATGTCAGTTGGTCACAGATAGCGATGAAATGTTGGGGAAAAGGAAAATTGGATACAATACACATGAGTTATGATCCGAGCTATATTTATCTGCTGAGCTTCAGATATTTGTATCGTACAATAAACAGGCGTGATTTATACTGCGTCAATGGCATCTTCTCCCTTCATGTCCTTGTTACGTAGTGCTGTAACTCCTACGACATGATTTAAGATAATGCTTCACCCGTCTATCATGATGTTCTCAGCCTAGTCTGCCAAAGTGCTGTAACTGCTATTTGTACATGAAATATCGTCAATACGTGTTTGACTAAGCGGTTTTTCTCATAATGTTTTCTTTGTTTGAGAGAAACGTCGATTTTATTATTCTGTGTTAACTTAGTCTAATCTTAACTCGTAATATGAACCCTAATTTCGACCATATGTATATGCACATAAAGTTCAGTCGAAGAGTCGCAAAACTTATTAGTTTAAGTGCCATATACATGGAAGCCATACAGTTGCGTATTGCACTCATAATTGGATAATGCAAATTTACCCGTACTGTCTGGTGTGCTTGTTGTTTGTTGTAATACAATTGTTCTTTAACCCAGCGAGCGAGATTCGATTACCTGTATTTGTTAGTCTAGGTTTTGTGAGTGAGTTCATTCAGATTTATATCTGTTTTGAAGACTTTTAAAATTATACACTATCTATATGAGCATCAACAACGTTTCTTTCTGCTAAATAAAAAACGAATCATACTTCGTCTCATTCTTTCGTTTGTCAGAAATAAAGATATAAATGTTTTTTACACTGATACTTGTAATGGGGCGTCTAAACGGGCAATATTTTACGGCAATTTGTGGCTGCAATTATTGGCAAACATTGCCCAGTCATCAATAAAACATTTTAGTACATTTTATGGCTGAGCAATCAATTGCAGGCAACATGTTGCAATATGTTGTATTTTGTCGTGGCTACACATAAAAAACATTTTGACATATCAAAAAATATGTGGCTATAATGCCGGGCCATCCTTAAAATATTGCATAGTGTGGCTGGTATTGGTAGCAATGTTGCCGGCTACAGTATTGCAGCCACAAATTGCCGTAAAATATAGCCCGTTTAGACGCCCCATAACGTAAAAATCACCGTAAGATTTCAGTGTGTTCAATACATTTTTTGTCTGCAGTATTGGCTGGACGTTGAGAAACCGATGTGTCGACAACTAGGTCTATCCATGCTAGAGCCGACCCTTCGCTTCTGCGTAAAGTTCTACACGCCAGACCCGGCGAGGCTAGAGGAAGAATTCACGCGGTATTTGTTCTGTCTGCAAGTTAAAAGGGACCTTATGCAGGGATGCATACAGTGCAACGAAAACACTGCTGCTCTGATGGCCAGCTATATAGTACAAGGTAAGTCAAGGAAGTGTCTTATGAACTAGTTGATCGAGATACACGCGACCAACTCATTAATTACACATATGTCTTTACCTACTAGTACAGATATAACAATGGTAGTCTCGTAGCAAGGTGTACAGAGATTTTTCGGGAGCAACGATAAAGTATATGAATTGGCGTATTTCTAAAATAAATCCAAGCTAAAATGGTAATCGTTGGCAACCCTTTACTTTACGAGCACTTTGGATGCTCTCAAGTTCCGTCGGTCTCAACCTCTCCTCAAAATAAAACGTTTTCTGTCTTAAAAGTTAGAACAATTTACTTGCTCTCTTTTCTGCTTACATGTATTTTTCTTAGGTATTCTAAGACCTAGTGATTTTTACCTTACACGTTTTGATGCAATGTACTTGTTGGGGAAAGTACACTATAGAGTTATGTACAATTTCCAGCGGAATGTGGAGATTTCGTACCAGAAGACTACCCGGACCACTCGTACCTCAGTGGATATAAGTTCTTCCTCGGCCAGGATATGGAGTCAGAGCGACGGATCATGGAGAACCATAAGAAACACATGTGAGTTATTTAGTTAGTTGTATTGAACTTACTTTGGAATTATTTTGTGCAGTTTTTAACAAAAAGTAAAAAAAAAAAAACAAATATTTTGATGAGAAAATCAAAATATTATTTGCGCTATATTTTTAGACAATTTGATTAATTACTCATTGAAATATTCGATATTGTTTTGTTAAATAATGTCATCAAGTAAAATCGTTTATTCAGTACATTTTCGAAATACAAATTTTAAAAGCAACGATGTTAAAATAAAAATGTACAATTCAAAATCTATGAACTTTATGCTTTTGTAAGTTATAAGCAATTGAAACACAATTGAATACGATTTTTTTCTTATAAATATTTAGCCTTTCATTTCAAAAGCACACGTCTCAGTTATATTGCATCTGTCGGCGACATTCGCTCGCTGTAATTCGTACAATCTCTCGGGGAGTTGTATGACGAGACAAGTAAGTAGTAGAGCGCTATTGTTTCAGAGGTCAAAGCCCCGCTGAAGCAGATTTGAATTTACTAGAAACAGCGCGGAGATGCGAATTGTATGGTGAGTTTTGTATAAACTTATTTATTTGTAATATTCTATAGTCTCCTCTCTAGCATCAGAGGTTTGCTGGGAAAAACACTTTAAGGGTTAAGCTCGCCTTTGTAGATGTCCTATTTTTCAGTTTTTATTAAGTTTATGTGTACAATAAAGAATAAATGCTAAATTAGCGGCCCAGCTCTGTTTGTATGGCTCTGCCTCTCACGCTGAAAGCTGTAAAAATGCGTAAACGTATCTTGATTTAAATTGAGAAACAAATTGAAGCTGAATAATATTTCCCCTAGGAACGGGTCTTACTCAATGAAGTCCTTTTCAAGAATTTAGGGTTAAAAATGCAAATCAAAACATACTCTATCACAATACAATAACTTTGGTTATACCTTGCAGGTGTAAAGATGCATCCAGCTAAAGACCATGAAGGAGTATCGTTGAACCTTGCCGTAGCACACATGGGTATTGTGGTGTTCCAGAACTACACTAAAATCAACACATTCAGCTGGGCCAAGATCAGGAAGATATCTTTCAAACGGAAGAAGTTCCTCATCAAACTGCATCCTGAGGGTTATGTAAGTGTCGACATTCAAGTATTTGTTAGAAAGTTCATTATTGAATATGATACAAGGATTTTAGTTGTATTTTATATAACATTCAAGTATTTGTTAGAAAGTTAATTATTAATAATAATAATAATGATTTATTTCCAAAATAGATTTAGGTTAAAAAACAATGGTAGGTACTTAGAGCTAATACTAAGCATATTCACATGATCAGTTACTAAGTACCTACCATTGTTTTTTAACCTAAATCTATTTTGAAAATAAATCATTATTGAATATGATACAAGGATTTTAGTTGTATTTTATACAAAATATCATAGTTTTTCGCGTTGCTAATGGATAAAAAATGCCTATAGTAATATGGTATTCCAAAATAATTAATTAACACGTCTAAAAATGGATTTTTCCAGATAAACAAAAATATAAAATACTTTATTTACAATTTTGACTGTATTTTGTATGCTTAGACAAGTTGACATTTTCCTTCAAAGAGCTGAACATATCAATACTAAATATTCTTAATTAAATACCTATCTTTGTTTAAACTAGTCGAATATTATTTATATGTCTGTGCAGCGTTATTCAACAGTTTTGAATAAAGAAATATAAAAATAAAAATGTTACTAAATTGTATGATTAATAACATTTTGTGAACAGGGCTACTACAGAGACGTGGTGGAGTTTTTCTTCGAAGGACGCAACGAATGCAAGAACTTTTGGAAGAAATGCGTAGAGAATCACGGCTTCTTCAGGTGTACGAGTGTGCCTCGACCTACCCGCCATAAGACCAGGGTCATATCTAGGGGATCCTCGTTTAGGTGAGCACTTAGCTACTATACCTGTAAAAATGATTTATGTCTTGAGAAACAGTACCTCTACCATGAGTTGTCACAGTAAAATAAAATAGAATAGAAAACTCTTTATTGGTACACCAAAAATAAAATTAGAGGTAACAAAACAAAGAAACATAAATGGTTACACAATGGGCGGCCTTATCGCTGAAAGCGATCTCTTCCAGGCTTGTAGTAAAATCGCCTGACTTTACTACAGTAGTTACGTAAATATTAGTACATATTACGAATTTTAGTACCCAACTATCCGCTAGAGGCGCTGTACAAATTTTAATACATTTTTTTAACTACAGACGCTAGCGAGTATAGATTGTAAAAACTCATGGTAGAGCTACTGGAAGGTTGAATAAGCGCGTAACCGAAAGGTTGGACACACTGGCTAAATCATTGGAAAGCGTAGTGTTTTGTTTTCAGAAAATCACAATCATTGGTCTATCACACATCAAGTTTAATGTAATTTTGCGGTTATATTGTTTAAGTAGACAATGTTGAACCAAACTTAAAAATGTACTAAAAATGTACCTACTCGTGAGAAATTAACTAGCGGTTGGAATGTAAAACTTGTCATTTCAAATAATTATATTTTGATTTGGCAGAGTTTTTGAAGCTGTTGGGCACATTCTAGTAGATATTGTTATGGTAAAATGTCAGCTCAATTAGGGCCTGTAGATTGCTAACGGGATTTCTGGCTAAACGCACAATTACACAACGCCGATGTCCTAATTTAGTCATTCCATTACAGGTATAGCGGCAAAACGCAGAAACAAATCGTTGAATTCGTACGAGACAACTACGTGAAACGACAAACATTCCAGAGGTAAATCCATTCTATCTATACTACAAGCTTAGCCGTGTTATAACTTAGAGCGAGGTTTAGTTGACACAACATCAAGGATACTATATTACTTTATGTTGTGTCATATGCATGGAATATACCTTCTGAAAGCTTACGCCGCTATAGACAGCTTATGTACTTACTACCTAGGTGTAGTGCTTATAGATGTAAATCTAGATACCGTGTATCGAACCGTAGGGTCCTAGGAGTCTAACAAAGGGTAAAAAGTAAAGAGTAAAAGGTTTCCGATAGCGGAAGGTGAGTGGTCCGCATGGGCTGGGCAACACTAGCTTTTGGTTTTGTCTTGTGGGCGTGTGTTGACAACATACGAGCGATCTAATAAGGTTTTGCATGGTAAAGTAAAAGAGTCCCTAAAACAACTAATATAAAGATGAGAATCGTTAGAACACGAAAGGCTTCGATAGTTTTTGTATAATCGATGGTGATTAGCATTCGAGCATGCGCTGTAAGAGTTGATCTTTCGCTTCTTCCAAGATATGATACTTTAGAGTACGTTGAATCGTGGCTATCGGTCGGAGGATGGTGTTATCGAATATATTTTAGGGATTTTTTATTACACTTGTGGGTCTGCGGTCAGATTTTTTGATGAACGTATTTAGATTATCCAAATACAAATTATGTCTAGTGCTTTTCAAACGAACTTCATTATAAAAATGCACTGGATATCCCGTAAGGTTTTCAATTTAGAAGTTGATTCATTTGTAATTTCAGTATGAATCTCTATGGTTTCCAATTCAAAAGTTAAGTAATTTTTATTTAAGTTAGAATCATTTTTATTATATTTTAAAGATATAATCCGCGGTTGTATCAGTTATGTTGTTGCTGTTCGTTCACAGAAGTGCACGTTTACAATCGCACTTCATTCCCATCCGTAGAATAGTACAAACGCAGGCCCACAATTACTCGGCGGCCCACTATTCATAAACCAAAAGCTGGTGGCCTACCACACTTATACGCAAACTTACTGAATGCGATGTTTTAAATTGTGTACTTTTAAAAAATATAGGGTAAAGATATTGAGGGTAGATATATTTCTTGCGGGTAATAGGTTAGCACAAAGGTAGGATTAGTATGTGTTAGGCTCTAATCCAGAATAATAACAACAATATGAGAAAAGTCCTAAAATATTTGTCAGTAAATCATATGAAATACAACTTCTTATAATGTTAGGCATATAATAACTACAAAATAATTAATTTAGTAAGTAGTAAGGGGTACATTTTATGTTAGGCCTGTCTTTAAGCCACTGCTTTCGGAAACGCAGCGTATACTAGTTCGAGATCCTATGGAATCATATAAATCAATACTTATCATTTTTAAGTTATTGGGGTAGAATAATATGTTATTTTATAGGAAAAAAAATTACACGGGTATTTATTTATTACCTTAAGGTTATTCCGCCCATTGGATGTCATAACAACCGTGGTCTTGACAGATTAAACAAGTTCTGATCACGATACTTTAAAATTTTAGGGTGGTACGCGTAACAAATTTGTAAGTGTAGGTATTAAACCGACAGGTGTACGTATTAGGAAAGGGTGGGTGTTTGTATGTAGGTGTTAGATACGGGGTGTAAGGTAGGTAGGTGTAAGGTTTACAAACCGGAAGGGGGGAAACTCGTAGGTGTTATAAACAGACAGATACGTACGTAGGTGTTGTGTATAGTAGGAGACGTGGGTAGGTGTTGTATATAGTAGGAGACGTGGGTAGGTGTTGTATATAGTAGGAGACGTGGGTAGGTGTGTGTGGGTAGTGGCGCGTGTCACCATCCTCTGCCCGATGTCGCAGGTCGGGTTCGTTCCGGGCGTCGCGCTCCGTCAGCAACGTGGCCGCGCCGCTCAACCAGAGCCTCTCCGCGCACCCCCTGCTGCCGCTGCCGCCCGGCTCGGACGGTACGTACAGTGCACACATACATACTGCTTCTTACGTGTCAGTGGGGACAACGACAACAACTTCAAACCAAGCCTAAAATGTAGCCACTTCAATTCCCTCATTTGTGGCGTTGATGAGGTCTTGTGCAGGTGGTAGTTTGTCCCTTGTGCCCACAAGGGACAAACGAGCAAGTGCGACATCGTTTGGATGGGGTCCCCGCAGTCGCATTGGCTAAGTGCATACATACTGCTTCTGGGAACACCACGCAACACAGGCCGCCATATCGTAATAGGACGTATACATGTAATACGTATCAAAACTGACGTGTTTAACTTATCTCAAACACGTCAGTTTTGATACGTCAACATCAGCTTTCCTGTCGAACGTTGCAGTGGTTGCACGCGGGGTGCCTCAAATACGTTACGTTTAAGATTTTGCTCAGCCCTCAGATGAGTGATGAGAGCACGAATAAATGTGATTATCCTAAACGAAACATCGCAGTAATCGATTCACATTGCGTGTTAAACGCCAGCTCGACTGCCGTTGTAGCGTCGCCGTGCACTGTCAATCGAATACGCTGCGTTACGTTAACATTACGATTGTCACATTTATTCGTGTTCACTCCTCTGAGGGCTGAGCACAATCCTAAACGTAACTTATTTTAGACATATTGTGACATATTGCTGCAACGTTCCACAGTAAAACTGATGTGGAAGCGCAGTGTATCTCAAATACGTCACTGTTTCGATACGTTTACGATTGTCATATTTTTACGTGCTATTATGATATGGCCTTCATCCTACATGCTTTGTATAAGGCGTGCGTACATGCCACGTACAAACTACGTACACACTTTATACAAGGTGAGCTGACGGCTACGTACAAACGTACAAGATACGTCTATACGAAGCGTGAACTGGTTATTTGAACGCAATCACATGCATTGAGGTATAAAATACAATGTGTATTTTATATGTTATGCATTGACATACGCTTGTAACGTGTTAATGGTGTTGTTATATCGGGTTAGGTTCATCATATTATTCTTAATTAAGGTAATAGAAAAAAATTGTTAAATTAAATTCATCTTGTTTAATTTTTTGGGTATTAGATATGCGAAATTAAAATTATGCTTTGTTTTGACTCACTTTTAACGTTTTCTTAAATATTTTCAACAAAGTTTTTAAGTATTTGTTGCACCATACATTTTTCTTTTTATACTACTTAAAAGCATTTAAAAGTAAAACATTAGAGAAATTTTAGATTAAAAGTAATTGGTCAAACTTGTAGGGGTGGCAGTTCATACTCTTTATTGACAAAAAAATCTAATCAGGTACTTATAATAGAAATAGAAAAAAGTTTTAGTCAGTAAAAATTATACTTACAAGCAAAAAATAACAGATTGGTTATTTGAGTGGGGCAGTGACGGCTATGTCAGAAACCACGAGTATCTGAGAAAAGTCGTTAAATAAACCCTCAATCAAATAAAAAATAATAAATATTCTTCGTTATTTTATAACTCTTCTAATTTTAAAGAAAATCGACCGAAATGATGTGAAAAAAATAAAATACAAATAAAAAAAAAAACAATGTCCAACAGATAATACATACTTATTAATGACAATTCCGATTTCAAAGCTCCTCAAAAGAGTAAAAATATTGAATGCATATTATTATGAGTGTTGTGCATGCCTGTAATTGGCACACATTTTATAGTATAAGTTAGCCTGTAAGTGATAATTATAAATGTTTACTGTGTGTGCTGTTGGTGTTGCTTATATAAAATTTTGTCTTTCCTTAATCTATTTTGTCCCACTGCTGGGCAAAGATCTTCCCCAAAGAATATAAATGTAAATGTCTCTTGCTTATAAATAAAATGCATTTTCAGCGATTTCCCTGGAGTGGGACAAGCAACCTCACTACCTGGAGGCTTCTCTGATGATGAAGGGATACTCGGCGGCGGAGGCGCGCGAGGCGTCGCAGCGGAGCGGGCTTGCCGAGCGGGAGCGGGAGCGGGCCGCCACTCGCCCGCCGCTCGCAGTTACCGCCTATGCCAACACGAGGGACAAGGTATATAATATGCTTATTAGTATGTATGTATTTACAAAAAATAAAATAAGTATTCTATCAGCAGTCTAGTTCCCATAGTCAAGCTTTTTTTTTGTGACTAGACTGTGATATGTGAATTGTCCGTGAATATTTATTTATTTATACTTATTAATGTTCTTTTGAAATTCGAAGTGATTGTTTTATTTGACACATGACACTCTAATCCCGGACTAAGCAAAACTTGTGCTATGGGAACTAGATTGCTGATAGAAAACTTGTATACCCTTTTTTGTTTATAAATTCATACATAGTAACATCTTGGCAAATGTGTACAAAAGGCATATAAGGTTTACATGTATGTAAGACAGCGACTATTGACGAATTATTATAATTAAAATTTCTAGTGACGCTGACATATTAGCGTAAACGGCTACTTTATAAATAAGTTTTTTGTTCTGGCTTAAGACAATTTGTATATTTTCTATTAAGGATAATTTTGGCCATGTTGATGCAATTCGATAACACCACCAAGTCAAAAAAAACATATTTTTTAAATTGTAAAAATAAGTAAGTAAACCTATAAAAAAAAGACAATAAAAAATAAAAACAGTTTTTAAGTCCATGAATAAATTTAATTTTAGCTCACTTTTCGTATCACACATATTTGCAGAATTATTTTGCTTGTTTTAATATAGATCGCAATAAAACGTCAGAATGAAATATTTTTGTTTCTTTCAGCTCTCAAAACTATACTGCGATCAAATCGTAAGGGCCTTACAACATTGTCCTGTTACTAATCTTTTTTGTATCATTATTAACAACTTCATTCGTTTACGATCCTAATTTGGTTACTGTCTCAACATTTGATAGGAATATAAAATCGGTGTTATGATACGTAATGAGCAGTGCTTTTCTGAATGGAAACCAAGTTAGGTATCATTCATAGGGATAGCATGGTCCTTGAAAATATTAACATTCTACGTATGTGACTAACTTGTGCTATAGAAATTTTGTTTTTATGTCCATTTTCCAAAACCAAAGCACTCAAAGAATAATTAGTATGTTCATTTATGAAATACTGTTTTGGAATGCGGACAACTGTTCTGAAGTTCGTTTTATTTTTATTTTTTTTACTAAAATCTGCTAATTATAAATCTGTTTGAAAATTATTTGTTGACGTGTTTCATGCACTTTTCAAGCATGCAACACCAACTCCTGTCAATCTAAATGTTGTGAATAACAATAATGAGTGTGCAATGAAAACTCATGCAAATCTGAGAGAATTCCTTGAACTGTTCTTGATTACTTACTATTTCGATGAGGTTTTGCGTTCATGTAACTGTAAACGAAATTGCGTTAGTATTTGAGCTACACTGCGCGGTCGCTTTGACAATGTATGCGCGGACGCTGTGAAGCTTACTATGTTTCTACGCAATAGAAAAAATACAGGAAAAAATCCTCTATTGTAAATTCCAGTTCTAAAAGGTTACTCTCAGGTTGGCACGTGTCTCGGTCGAAAAGCGTGTAATATATAGTGAACGTTTGTAGACGGCCGAGGTTGTGACCCATGCCGAGGTCAATCATCATCCTACGGAGGATTCGCCTCCGCCTCATCGGACGACGACACCATCGGTATGTTATTACATATTTACTATATATTTTTTTTCCATTTATCATACTTTGAATACATACGGAGGTCCATCGATCGAACGGTTCGTTCACTCGCTAGATCGAGCACCGAATTACTTACTCGGCGCTCGACGATCCTATGGAATCGTATAGATAAGGGAAAAATTTAAAATAATAATAATAAAATTAAAAACTTCTTAACCGGGTCAGCACAACGGAGCTCCTTGCGCTGCGCTGTCGCCATCGATCGATCGCTCGCCGCGCTTAACTGGGATGTTATCCGTAGGATTCTCCGGAGAGTACGTGGAGAGTGGCGGGCGGGGCGCGGCCGGGTGCGGCGCTCCTCGCGCCCACGCCGCCGCCGCGCACAGGTCAGGTCGCTGTCCGCACCGCGCCGCCTAGCCTCTACCCCGACCTCGTGCTCGCCGAGCGCAACCGCTCCTTCCGCTCCAGTCGCGAGCGGCTCGACTACGAGCTCTCCATGACCAACATGTACTCGGCGTGCGCCTCCGCGCGCTCCTCGCGCTCCGGCGGCTCGCTGCTGCTGGAGCCCGGCGACGCCTCGCCGCCGCCGCCCGCGCCCGCAGCCGCGCCCGCCGCGCGCCGCGCCGCCTCCGCGCGCGACCTGCGCGACTTCAGCTTCGACGAGACGGGCCGCGCCCGCGCCGCCTGGCCGCTCGACTCGCCGGTCACGCGCTACGGCGACGCGAGGCTCGCGCTCGCGCTGCACGACGTGCGCCGCGCGCTGCTCGGCCGCGCCTACTCCGCCAGCTTCCCCGGCGCGGCGGGCGCGGGCCTCGGCCACGTCGCGCCCTTCCCGCGCACCGGCTCGCAGGACGACGTGTCGCACGACAGCTACGAGCTCATCGAGCGCTCCGACGACGAGGAGGAGGCCCGCGGAGCGGACGCGAGGAGCGGGCGCGCGGGGGGCTGGAGCGGCGCGCGCACGCGCTCGTGCTCGCTGGACTCGGGCAACGAGCCCTCCTCCGAGGACGAGGCGTGGGGCGCGCGCGGCGCGGGCGGCGGCGGCAGCGCGCCCCGCTCCGACGACGACGTGCCGCTGGAGCCGTTCCTGGCGGACGACCCGCGCGTGCTGCCGCGCGAGAAGCTGTCGGTGCGCTCGGACGGAGCCTTCTACCGCGAGATCAAGCGCGCGCTCGGCTCGCGCGCCTCCAGCCAGGAGTCGCGCTCCGAGATCTACGACTCGAAGATCTCCAAGAGCAGCGGCGAGTCGAGCAAGAAGTCGCGCGACAGCGTCTACCACACGGACAGCAAGAAGTCGCGCGAGACCATCAAGAGCAAGAGCTCGGACCGCAGCGGGTCGCGCACCTCCTCGCAGGACTCCAAGTCCGAGTACTACGAGTGCCGGCGCGCGCCCTACGACGCGTACGCGGCCGTCGACCGGTACGCGGCCGAGCCGTACCCAGGGGACGACCCGTACGCGGCGCCCGATCCGTACGCGATCGGCGACGCCTACGTGCCGGACGACCCGTACGCGGCTGGCGACCCGTACCTGTCGGCGGACCCTTACGCGGCCGGCTTCGGCCCCGGCTCGGGCCCGTCGAGCCCCGAGGATTACTTCGACCCGCGCGGCGCGTTTCTTTCGCTGGAGCCGCCCGACTACGAGGAGCGCGCGCCGATCGACCGCTCGCACGAGGAGCTGATCGCGAACCTGCCCTCGTCGCCGACGTACTTCCGGCTGCCGACGCCGTACTCGACGTTTCCGAGCGAGGCGCGGCGCGCGGAGGGCGCGGAGGGCGCGGCGCGCGGCGCGGCCGCCAGCCTGCCGCACGTGGCGGCGTGGCGCGCGCGCAGCCCCGAGCCGGCGCCGCACACCACACACATCTGGCCCGAGAAGATCGCCGGCCTCGACACGGAGATCGACGCGTCGCGCGCCGCCAAGGTGCAAACCTTCCAGCGGCGCCGCTCGTCCGACACCGTGTTCAGCTTCGACAAGGAGAAGATCGAGTCCCTCACGCGCTCCACGAGCAAGGAGACGGCGCCCTCGCACCTCATCAAGGAGTCCTCCAACGAGTCGGAGGTGAACGTGCGCGTGCTGCCCGCCATGGACAGCATCGAGTACGCCAAGAACAAGCTCGCCGTGCAGGCGGGCGGCGCGCCCCTGCTGCAGTCCGAGTTCGATAAGATGCGCGGCAAGCTGCACACGCACATGATCAAGAAGGACAGCCTGAAGGAGGAGCTGATGGCCAAGACTCACTTCGACGAGTACAACCCGAAGCTGATCCTGGAGACCAGCTCCAGCAGCCGGCTGGCGGACCCGGCCGCCGCGCCCTACGCGCACCCCACCGTGGAGCGCACCAAGAGCGACCCCAACAGTCTCGCGAACCGGCCGCGCTTCAGCAGCGTCAACTCCCGCAGGCACGTCCTCATGCATCAGAAGTCCATCGACCTCACGCCGGCCGAGTCGAGCGACGAGGATTACATTTTCCGTCAGATCCCGAGCGCGCCTCCGATCGCGACTAAGCGGTCTCACTTTGAGTTACCTTCCAGACACGCCGACCACGGTCGCTCTCCTTTTGATTTGCCAAAGAACTACTTTAAGGAATTCGACGCCTTCAAAGCGGGTTTCAAGGACAACAAGAAGGTGATCGACGATGGGTATGACATTCCTTACGTGCTCCACAAAAGGCACGTTATGAACGGCACCGCCCCATCACCTCTCGACGAGCATCGGCAACCCCCGGATATTATAATGCTTCCTCCACAGAACGGCCGCCATATTGTGAACGCTCATCCTAGATGTAAGTACCACGACCATCCGAAGTCTCCGCGTTCCCCAAAATCTCCCAAATCGCCAAAATCCCCTAAATCTCCCAAGTCTCCTAAATCGCCAAAATCTCCCAAGTCGCCCAAATCACCCCGAAATAGCGTCCAACTCGATCATAGCTCTAAATTTTTAGAAGTAGAAAATCGTGACTTTTTGTTTACTCAAAATATAGATCTGTCCAAAGTTGACCCGGTCACTTTGGAAGTCGACAAGAGCGGTCAGATGCAACATCTGCCCAGTCCAAAGCGGGATATTACTAAAAGTTTAGATCCACATTTGCTTGAGACTTTGAATTCTAAGCTTTCTCAAATCGAAAGTGACTCTGCCACCAGTTCTAAAACAGATAGTATGATGCAGGAGCCTCAGTACGCTCACGACATCAAGTTTACTATTAACGGTCGCAATGTGCAACAACCACCGATATGCAAGGAACCTAAACCTATGACAGCCGCTGAAAAACTACGCGCCGACATTAAATCTAAATCTGAAAAGTTAACTCCGGGTAAAAGGGGTGCAAAAGTGCGAGGGACTGGTAAGAAAGGTACTGGTGGTAAAATTAAAACCAAAAATAATAACAAAATTCGAATAACATCGTTCTCGTCGGACGACGAAAGTGTCGATTCCGATGACGTATTCGGCACAACAGAAGCTGCACCAAAGTTAGAATTTTCTCCGCCACAGTCGCGTAAAGAACTGGAACCAATATTGCAACTAGAATACGATAAAATTACGTCCGGGGCCTGGCACAGAGGTCAAACGATGAGTTCTACTGAAATTGAAGGTTCTCCGCCACAATGTCGCAAATTAGCGGAGCTCGAAGCAAAGTACAATCCGCAAGTACTCGATGGCATAACTGGAAATGCTACAGAATTGCGACGTATATCTGAACGCTCAATTTCCATTCCAAGCTCGGAAGACGAGATTGCAATCAAAATGGCCGAGCAAGAAATGCAACTGCAACAACAGCAATTCAAACAAACTAGCAAAGAAAGTTCCACTTGGGAATACAACGAAAATATTCCTTCGCCAATTCCTGAGAGCATTGAATTTCTGAAATCAGATGATGAACATTACGCCGATATGGAGATCGCCAAAGTGACTGGGGTGCGCGCATTATCCGAAGAAAAAAGTGAAGCCACTAAGGAGGAAAAGAAAGATACTATGACACTGAATGTCAAAAAGAGTTTGCGTGACGAGTTGATCTCTCCGATGCTGCGTAAACAAGGAGGCACTCCTATTCTCTTTGCGCATGCTCGATTGAATCTATCAGAGGGCTCCGTTTTTTCCTTACAGCGTCAGAAAGCCACAGATTCCCCAACTTCCAGCCGGAGAGCGAAGAGCTTAGACACGCCCGTTATACAACTCCATAGACTTCCGCCTATGAATGCGTTTTCCTCAAAGGACGACACAGTTGGAGATAACGAAGAGGGTGATGTATTGGAAGAAAAATCTATCCTAAGTGAAAAGCCAAAAGCAACACCTAAGATAGATACTATTGACAAAATTGACGAAGTCGAAGAAAATGAACCTCTGGCGGAAGAGCCTAAGAAGTCTGTTATTATCGACAGTGAAGAGATGGCACTTTTAGCGGATTTGGTCGAACAGCGTCGTCCAAGGTCTTTCAAGCGTAGATACGACTTAAGCAAACTGGTTTCACAAGCCAAATCACCGTCTCGATCCCCATTGAGTAGATCTCCATTGTCACGCTCACCTATCTCGAAATCTCCTTCAAGATCACCCACGTCATCGTTGAATTCGCCGAGAGGTAGCATTAGAAAGCTATCTGATTTGAGCGAAGATCAAATAGTACCTGATATAGAGCGTATTAAGCGAAAAGAAAAGAAGAAGCTCACACTAAAAACCAAGCCAGATGAAAAACAAAAACTGATCAATAGTAAATTAAATAAGGGTGGATCTCTTGATACCAATGCTACCAAAATCAAAGCTTTACAGACGCAAAAATCTTTGCCATCGTCCCTTAAAGATCGACCAGATTTCTTGACAGTGCCACCGCTTGAAATGGCTCGAGCGAAAAGTCAAGAGTTAGAACAGACTGCCAAAAAGATGATGAAGGAAAAGTCAAAGTCCTTAGAAAAAATGGACATCAAACGCGGTAATAGCAAAGAAAGAACTAAATCTCAAGAAGAAAGCGACACGGAAATAGCGAAACGCAAAGAAAAACAGCAAATGCTGTTCGAAGCTGCATTGAAACAAACTAAGACACTCATTAGTCCAGTCAAGGATACGATGCCACCTTTCCCGCCACCACCTGAAGATAAGATTGTGGTGAAAACAGAAGGTGACAAAATAATTATTGATACTAAAATCAATAGTAAGGCCGAGGATCATGTATTTATTGCTAAGTCTCCCAAGAAACTGGACAATAAACTTGTTGGTAAAGTAAGCCGTAGTTTTGAAGATCAGAAAAGTACAAAACCAAGCGGTAAGATAAATAAAAGCATGGATGATAAAAGTCAGTCGTTGGAAGATAAATTTGATGATCTTTCGACCTTACAAAAATCGCCTAAAACCTTGTCGAAGAAGCAGGAAATCAAACAGCAAATAGAAGGAAAAGTTGTTTACCAAAAAATTAGTCCTAGTGCAAAGTCGAAGAGTTTGGATCGTAAAGCTGATATCCACCTTGATGCTAAAATTAAGTCTAAAAGTTTGGACAGAAATTACGTGGTGTCACTTCCAGCTGAAACACCGTCCGAACCCAACGACAGAGACTTTAAGCAGGAAGTTGTGAAAGTAGAGATTCACCCGAACGTACCAAATGCTCCAAGTGTGAAAGAAGAGCCAGAAATTCAACATGATATGAGAGACGTGTCACCGTTAAACAGTTACAGAGAAAAAGAAGATGACTCATCTATTGAATGGATGACCAGCTCTCAGCATACTGTTATCGAAAACGATACGCAAACTGTTATTATCGAACGACGCAAAATGGATATTTACAATAAACAGAGGGAACTTCAAGAAAGCAAGAGTAACCAAGATATTCACGAGCTGTTATCAAAAGAAAAGAAGCCTGAGGTAAACCGATTTACAAGTGAGGAAGAATCCTTGACGGATGTCAGTGAGCTAAAGGCCTCAGACGACAGTCATTTAGGTGTATTGCTACCGTTCATTGACGCTGACAGCTCTTCTGACCAAGAGTCAAAGAACAAGCTTCAGCGTGGCAAAAGCAACGATACAGGATCTTGGGTTTCAATGGACACTGACGATACTGCTGAAACAGAACTGCAGTTTTCAGACCTAAGCCATACCACTACTAGAGGAAAACGGATTCTAGATACGCAAGGAACATTCGATGAATCTTCTGCCAGTTTAGTTGAGTTCCTTAAACACGAAACGATGTCGCAAGTAGTATCAGATTATGATGCAGACACTAAAATACCAAGGGATCCCAGAAATATAGACTTATCTCTTAAGTGGAAAAACAAAAATAAGATTATTGTTACACCACCCCAAGAAAATAGCCCCACTATTGAAAACATACCATTTATTGACTCAAGCACTTCAAAATCTACAAATAAGTCTGAATCCGGGGAACATACAGGCAGCTCTGGTAGTGACAAGTCTCCAACAGATCCAAAACCTGATCATAAAGTCTTGTTGACTGCTAAATCTAAACGAAGCGAGCTCCTCAAACTTAGCGCTGAACGTTCACGAAGCTCCGAATCAACATCTTGGACAAGTATTGAAAAAGATGTGAGCCCATCGAGCCACATCAAAGGCAGCTCGATCGATGACGAATCCAGTGTTAGCTGTTCCATCGCAAGACCGTTAGGAATATCGCAGGACATTGAAAAACTTAATAAAAAGGACAGAGAATGCTTAGAAGAATTGAAACAAGCTATGGAATACGGCGAAGAGCACTTATTATCTCAGCACACCTGCTCCAGCGAGCATTCTAAGTCCAACTCGAAATCACCTTCACCTGTACCGGAAATGTCCCGCATTGAAAGTCCTCGCAGTCCATCTAAATATGGCACAAGAAAATCTCCAACACCTACTTTAGAAAAGCAGGGTCAAGTGGATTCTCAAATAGCTCCGTCTGATTCTGACTCAAGTTCTGAAAGCATCGATAGAACTGTTGAACAACTATCTCGTCCAGAAAAAAAATCTAGCTTAGATAAAGCAGGCAAATCCATTATTGAGGAATCAGAATCCAGCCTTTCTGCAGGATCTAAAGCTTCAGACGTAGCCTTGGAACTTCAACGAACGGTCAAAAAGACAAAAATTGCAATCACCATATCACAGGAAGATCAGAATACTACCATAGACTTTGATGATGACGGTAACGTTATTACTTCTTCATTTGAAAGAGAACTTAGAGGACGAAAGAGACCTTTGAGAGATGACGATCGAAGGAGTTCTTCTAAATCTAGCATGGATACTACAACCACTACTCCATCCAAGGGTTCACTCAGTGTTGATGATTCATCTTCCAGAAGAAAATGTCGTTTAGATGAGCAAAAGAGCTCCTCTAAGTCTAGCATGGATTCGAAAGGATCACTCAGTGTGGAATCCAGAGGCTCATTCGAAACTACAGAATCGACATCTGGATCTCTTGGAGAAGCATATCGTCGTGGAGAAGAACTTAAGCCAACATGGCGTCCGTTTTTCGGTGCTTCAGGTAGCGAAAACAGTACTAGTATCGAAGAAGCATGGATCCCACAAGACCATGATGGATACGAAAGCTTAGCCAACAATAAAGACGTCTTTGATTTAAATAATCAACGACTGCTTGATGATTTTCAGTCATTTTCGAAGAATCCTCCGCTATCTACAAATTCTTCTAAAGATTCAACCGAAGCTGATTTCACAGATGATCTGAACGATTTCCCAGTAAATTTTCTATATCCTGCTACTTCATCTACAAATAACGATGTTGTAATAGGATACGGTCAAAACTTTGGTCGTACTCTTTCGCGAATTTCAGAACGAAGTACAGCATCAGAAAAAACTAGTGCAGACGAAGATTCAACCAAAGCCATTTCTCGTTCAGAAAGTATCAATGAGGAGTCTCTTAACTCCAGTGATCACCAAGCTAGTCTGAGCTCTGATCCGCCTAGCAATGCTAATGTCGCTTACATATCAGACACCGATCGGAGGACGTCAGCTGAAATGCCAGATATACCTATAGATCAAGCTAAAATTAGCGAGATGTATGAAAAATCAACCAAAGAAGCAAAACCTGGCAAAAGCTCGGAAGAAGCTTTAAATTTGAAGAAAAATGACAGTCCTGAAAATTTTCGCAAAACCTCCCTAAAAGCACCCTCGAAACAATCGTCAGCTAGTGAAAGCCAAGATTCTGAAGATTGGCCCTTGCCAGAATTACCTCCGCAAGCTGTTGTTATGAAATGCTCAGAGCTTGGTTCACAAAGCAGACGTGAGTCGAGTGACTTTGACCAATGGCCTTCATTGCCTTCGAGTTTACTCGAAACTCCTATCATAGAAAAAGTACATATTTACTACATGAGCAATGAACCGGAACAGGCCATGAAAGTCACTTTACAATCTGAGAGTTCCAAGGATCAGGTTTTACAGGGTTCAGACGAAGACAGTGACACCTTGAACAATGACGAAGATTTAGAAAGAGACGGTCAGTCGAAATCTGAGTTGAGTGACGATCGTTCACAAAAAAATACAAAAGTGATTCCATACGAGCAATCTGGTTACATGGTAGAACCTTTGGAGAGGCATGATGAGACTGCTTGCCTGAACAAAAATGTTGTACCGAATTATGATAAGTCCTGTCTAAGTGGAACATTCAGTAAAACCTGTCTCATGGGTGATGTAGGAGCATGCTGTTCTCGCTCTGAACACAAATCGTTTTCTAAAAGCAGTTCGGATGACAAAGTTATCATGATTCAACCACAACGGTCTCCTAAATCACCTACTAACCTGAGCCCTAATTTTGAAGATGACCACTTGTATACCGATGATGTTTTTGGGGGTGATAGTAAGTCATTGTCACCGGACTTTGATAAAGGGTTTTGTCACCTTGGAAACCAGAACAAATATTCATTTGGTTCAAATAATTCCGACACTTCAGTTGACGACATTCTTTCGTTAACTAATGCCGATGAGACTGTTCGTGCAGTGACTAAACTAAGCACAGGAAGTACATGCAAAAGATGTAGCCACAGTAGTCATTCTGAGGAAGAGACAAGCTCATTCGGCACTGATTTAGATGGAACTGTTAAAGTTGGGCTGCCTCAAAAGAAATGTACTCATAGTTCACATTCTGAAGATACTTCCATATGTTTGAGCATTTCTGAGTGGTCAACCGGAACTAATACAGTTCGCCAATACGCAAATCTTTCGGCATCTGAGAGTATTTCTGCGGTTTCGGTACCAAAAAGTGAGAAGTCAGAAAATATGTCTGGCAAAGCGTATTCATCTTCTCACGCAAGCAAAAAATCCGAACCGAAAGCGCCAAAGATGAGTTCTCAGGCCGAAATGAGCTCCAAAAGTAGTAGTTTAGATAAGAGTTCAGATAATATCAAGTATGACAAACTGTGCAGTTCTGAAACAACAATTTCACGCAAAGGTATGGATAGTAGCTCCGGCACTAAAAGCGATAGCACATTAACTTTAGCGCAATCCATTTCTGATTGGTCTGCGAGTACTACTCATACCCTCATAGCCACGGCGCGTGAGGACCATTTACAGACTGACAATGCCAAACACGATGATACAATTTCACAAGAAGCTCCATCTGATACCGACGAAGCAGACGATAAATACGAGATTGAAGTAACCGTAACCAAGCCATCTTCACCAATAGCAGATAATAACGAACCTACAGAACCTGTACTTAGACTGACAGCTTCATACGGAAAAACTGATAAATCTTCATCAATTAGTTATAGCGACAAGTCTGACAAATCAAGCTCAAGCTCTTTAAGCAGCCTTCAGAAACATACCAACGGGGTACTCAGATTCGACCAAAGACTCAAGGGTTATCAACATCCTCATGATTCAACGCATGAACGATATCATAATGCTCCTCCGAAAAGCTTGAGTTACGAGGAACAATCCAATAGATATTTAAAGCAGACCATACGATGCCAGAGCGAAGATAGTGGTTTCAAACCGTACTTTGCAGAACCTCAACCTGAGCTCGACATTGATATGCCATCGCAGCTCTACAGCCAAGAAGAAAAACACAGTGAGCGTTATCAAAGCCAAGAGTTCTCCAGCATAATGCGAGAGGACATAGGGACTCCTCACCAATTTGTAAAATCTGACTACAAGCCACTAGCCAAACACGCAAGCTACGACGACAAAACACTGTCTAAGCATCAGATAAAAGAGTACAAAATATCTCAACAATATCGCTGTAAACCGAGAAGTTGGTCTTTTCATGAGCATTATCTTCCTCCCTCAGAACTGCCAGTTATATCTGTGCCTGAGATTCCTTCAGTGCACAGAGATCTGCAAGAAAAAAAATCTGCTGAAAGATCTGGAAAGACTCCTCTATCCCGTTGCTCTCCTTATTATTCAAGCAGCTTAAGCTCAGAGTCCCCTCCAATTCAACCACTGAAAGCACCAGTCAAGAAATCATTGCTAGTGAGGAATATATCACTGAAAAGTCCTCCGAGTGGCAACGACACCGATAGTTCCTTAGATGTTATAAGAGATCCTAGAGAACGTATGCGAACATTTAGACGTAAGAAACAGGTGACCAGTGGACGTAAACGGCAAGAAAAGATTCAAGATGTTTTGGAGGAAGACTCTACTAAGAGCCAATGCTCTTCCGAAAGTGACAAACATCACTGTGAACAGTATTTGGCTGTTGACGAATCTCTTCGTCGCATTGAGAGTTCGGAGTGCTCAGACAGCTATCTTCCTGAAGTAGAGTCTGGCTCTTCAGAAGTATCTAAGGGTGACGTAGCAGAGGCCGCTAGTTATTCAGAAGATGAAGGGCAAGACGAATATACAAAGTACAAGCGAGCTAACTATGAAGTAAAACAATTTCCTATTAGCATTACACCGGTACAGTTTCAAGGATTTGGATCGTCGGCCGATGAAGATGAAATGGGCTTCCCTCGATTTGATAGGTTGGGCAGACTGCGTCATCCTTATCTCGACTCGCAGGAACCATCATACGTGCCTGAAGATAGTCCGCCACGAACTTCTTACTCGAACAAGAGTAGCCGACAATCGTCTCTGAAAAGGACTAAGTCTTCACCATATCGTCAATCCGAAGACTTGTCGATGGGCGAACCTTCTGGACAACACCAGCCAAGAACTTTCTATGAGGAACAGAGTGACAGAGATGATTCGGACGATTATGCTTATCCGATCGATACCATAAAACGTGCCCCGAAGATCCCTAAATCTGGCAGTTACATGTTTGAGCGCGGCGAGTCTGTGGCTTACTCTGATACTGAGCTAGCCGCGGAAAAGGACGAGTATGAGGAGTATAGAGGCAGTCCCTACCCAGAGCATTATGAGGAAGTCGTCATGTTTCAGACGCAGGAGTGCTATCCGCAATACGACCGCGAACTGGCCGAAGGTAGAGGCGGCAGCGAGGCACATTTCTCTCGGGATCTCGACCAACGTTTTAGCTTGAATAACGTTGAGCGGTTCTATTCTAGTCACTATGTCGACTCGCAAGCTTCGAGCGATAGTCCCGAGCAAAAGTTTGACGTTTCCACTCTACCACCACCCCTTTGTTCAGACGATGAGAATGAGTAAACAGTTTAGTTCGCGCACTTGCCGTGCTGACTACGTTCAGTACGAAAACTTAGTTTAGAACCAAGTGCGCGATGTTTTTGTGCACAGTTAGCAAGCTTGCATTACTATCCTTGTCACCCCCCTCCTATTGGATGAGTGTTCATAATTCGGCGAGCGAATGCTGAAGGCTGATCTTTAGTCAGCAACTTTTCGATATTTAAATTCTAACTAACGCAATTATTGTTACATTGATATTTGGTATTAGGGTACTCATTATATCGAATATTTACATTGTCACTTTCAATATTTAGCAAAATAATGAATTTAATATCTAGTGCCATTTCCCGGGTAGCGCGACTCCTTCGACTATCGTGTCTATGCGGACTTATACCCCTAGCTTACTAAGAACTTAGGACTAGTTATATGTGTATCGAATGCATTTACTTACAATATTCTTGTTAAGGTAAGACGTGGAACTGCCTCTACCGTTAGTTATTTGTCACATGTTACACTTTAGTTAACACTAGAGCTATAAGGTGATCTATCAATAGTATCATGTTCTTACGTAGTGCCAATTTTTCTAGTCAAAATTAACATTCTCTATTGAATTATTATTGACAAAAAAAAACATAATAGTATTATTGTAAAGGCTGTGATTTTACTTTGTGTGTCGAGATCCAAGATCTTTGTTTATTAAGTGTTTGATGTTGGTTTGTTGTTGGTTCGAGTTGTTGTTTGTTGAGTTTTATAGTTGTTGTTGACACACTTATCATTTGAGTTCATCCACATGATACTAGACTTGTGATCTAATGGGATCTTGCAATCGTGCCAAATATGCTCAATTTTTTCCGACACCGTACTTTTATCGTTTATATTAAAATTTTAATACATTTTGACACGTTGAACTAGATATGAAAATATTTCGTGTGAATGTTTAGTGCTAAAAGATTTAAAGAGTCATCGAAATTATTTAGTTATTGTTTGTTTTTATCGTTTTTACATAATATAATTGTCTAAAATGTTTTTACATATATATGTATGAACAAAGAATGAACTCCAATCTTTAAAAGTTAGATTTTTTTATATAAACCTAATACTCTTTAACCTAATACTCTTTACTCTTTCTTTTATTATTTACTTAACTAATTGTAATCTTTGCATAGAACCGACTACATGATGACGTAGTCGTAGATAGGAAAATGTACTAAAATAAAATAGTCGAGTTGTACCGTGGTTGATATTGTGGAAAATAGTCGCTTGTAACTTGGTCGGGAAAGGATTTGATGTTGGAACTATGTTAGATAAATAGAGCTATGTTAGATCAGTCATAGAGTCTCCAGAACATAATAAAACACTATTCGAGTTGTAAGATTATAAAGTTTCTATCAAACACGACATGGTTTGCTTCGTAATACTTTCGTAAATTTTCTGTCTCTTAATGAAGTTTTGTGTTTACCAAAGATGTATAGCATCGTATGGGTTTTTTATTTCAGCTGTTAAAAATTGTTAAGTTCGATTTGATCGTTCGTGTTTTGTTTAATTATGTTGCTGTTTGCAACTTTTAAGTGTATATCGCACTATACTGTTTTTCCCCACTGCTGGATAGTGTTCAATGAATTCGGCTGGTCGTGGTGACGAAGCAATTCTAGACTTAGCTATAAGGGTTCGACCACCCCGTTAGTGCAATAATCAGTCGGTTGAATGTATCTTAGAGTAAGTCTTTTGAGAGTGTACAATCCGATAGACTGTAATGTAACTCAATTATAATTATTTAAGTTTATTCACGATTAGACTACAGTCAAAAATAAAACTTGAATACAGAATGACTTTAAATTCAAAGAATAATAATAGTATTAAAATGCTATGAATCGTACATCAAGTAAAACCGATATATTCTAGACAAAAAATCAAGTTTTATTTTGAATGACATTGTTTCGGATATTGAAACGTTACATAACTTCCCTTTTTGAATTTATATGTGAGTGTGAGTGTACTTTGCCCTGCAATACACGTCACTACCCCGACGGGGATAGTTAAATAATAAATAAAAATATAAATTAATTCGAGAGTTTTCGTTGTAGTTTTAACCTTTTTTGATTTTCATAAGAGTTCTGTTTGTAATTGTAATAAGCTGCCAGGAATAATGTAAGTTTAAATTCAACATATGTACACTGCATGATATGTTTTTATTTCATTTTTTTTTTCAGATTTTTATCTTTTCTCTTTTGTTTTCAGTTTAATTTTAGTTTTTCCAGGAATATTTAACCTTTTTCTTTTCAGCTTGCTTTGCTTTGCTTACTAGTTTTAAGTTAATTTTAAAGTTGATTTAGTATTTTTTTAAGTTTACTCCCTTAATAGTTTTGTAGTACTTATAGAAATCTTTTGAATTTAATTTTTTACTATGTAATCTTTTGCTATTTATAACTATTACAAGCTATAGGTTCAGTACATATCTTATTTTTTTTTATAAAGCAAAGATCAGATTTATATCTCCATAGGAATAACGATTATGAGTCATTAGCCAGCCCATAAGTTCTAAATCCTTGATAGTATTTTTATCGAGCCAAAAGGTATCAAAACCTTGAATTTGTAAGTAAAATATTTAAACGTGCATCTCATACACAGACGAGACATCGCCCGAGGAAGATAACACGATATCATCAGCAAGTCTGTGCATGTCGCCGCGAGTTGAGCAAACAGACTTGCCGCTGTGCGCGTCGACGCCGTACGCACGCCCGCTCACCAACGGACACGACTCGGTGGATAGCAGGAAACGGACTGACAGCGATGTTGTCAACGGAAATGTTAATGGTGAGTGGGTTTTTGAGCTCCATTTCTGTGTTGTTGACGTGTAAACTTTTGCAGACTTGAAGTCTTGATTACCATACGTAATGGTGACATAATGTCAACGCTAACTTTTTATAAGATAGGGGGTTAGCATAAGGAAAAACTGAATTCTTCTTACTTTTTCTTATCAGTTTAGTACTAAACAAACAAATTAATCTATCAGTCGATTCTTTATTAGTGAAGGTCGCGATATCTCATGAGATTCTCCATGACCAGATCTCTCCAATAAATAAAAACATCCACGGATATTTCACATATCACAGTCTTGTCCCAAACTAAACAAAGCTTGTACCATAAGAACTAGATTGAATTACATTCAAATGTCTAAAAAGAGATATATTTGGCTTAAAAGTTAATTATTTACAGACGTCTTGTACTCTTACAAATAAAATAACCTTATAATTAGTTGTTTTATAATTTTAATTTGCAGTCAACGTCATACACGAATCCACAAATAGCATGGACGTCCTAAGCGGAGGAGAAAGCGATGCTGGAGACACGTTATCAAGGCGGAACAATAATAGGTAAACTTTTTTACAATTACCGTTGATATTATACTACAAATGATATTTAAAATAGGCCTTGCATCTTATCTATATGCCAAGTTTTACCCATGCCTCGATGAACAGGACGATATGGCACGGTCATGTTTATGATGGAGTAGTTTTGCGCAGCATTTATGTCATATATCCATCTTCTCAATAGTTCATATACTCTTATCTAGAAAGGCAGTTCTTATCTAGAAGCTAGTTATTAGATAAACCCTCGAAACTTTATTCGTTTCGTATATTATGTAGTGAATATAACGCCATAGAAGTGGCCAAGTTTTGGGAAAACACTGTTTGAGATCATTCATCGACACGAAGAAGAAGACCGCTGGTTCAACTTACAAAAAATAAATATTTTGTTCTCAGCATATCATCATGCCTGCTAGGAACACTGAAAGAGAGCACGTCCCTCCCTCGTCGACACAACTGTGATATTACGTACTTCGTCGCCAAAGAGCTGCTCATGACTGAACGCACTTACAAACGGGACTTGGAGCTTGTTACTGTCGTAAGTACGAAATTTTTGCTATATAAAACGTTTTAGTCAGTTACTTACAGAATGGATAAACATGGGATTCACAAACAATGTATACATAACTTGACAGTCTGGCATAAATAAAAGAGTTATTTCCACAACCATTTCAGAAGCACAGTTATATGGCCTGTCTTTCCCTGACATGCGATAAACAAATATATTTAAAAAATATGTGTTAATATTCCCTCTGTTAAATGAAATCAAACTCAATAAAAGTTTGTTTACTAAAATCACAAGGGTCATTAAGAATCGTCTTGAATCTTGAATCACCTAGTATATCTGATTCAAGGTGCCAGGTCCACGCGAAGACTCGAATCGAGAATAAGAGTCATCATGACACCATATTATTATGTTATTATTTTTAGTCATTTTAATATCTTACAAATAAAATAAAACTATAATTTGTCACAGACATGGTCCCAACGCATATCGGAGCTGACGAGCGAAGGTGGCGAAGTGGTGAGCACGTTAGCGCGCGCCTGCCTCGCGCTCGAGCCGCTCGCCCTGCCCTCGGGCGCGCTGTTGGCGCGGCTCGAACGGACACTGGCGGCCGCATCGCCTTCTACAACTAACAATGGTTTGTATTGCACTCTTCTTCTTCTTCTTCTTATCGTGTCGATGCTACAACTGTATTTGTTGTAACATCGTGTTGGAAAGATTAGCCAGACTAGACACTGCTTTGCCGTGCCTAGCTGTTACCGGTGTGCGCCACGAGGAGGCTCTTTCCATGCACTCTATTGTTATTATTTTTTAAGCGGTGGTGGTTTGAAGAAATGTTTTTTCTTTCTTTTTTCTTTTCACTCTGAGACAAAAAATATCCTATTTTATTCTGCACTCTGAGAGAAAAAATATCTTATTTTATTCTGCACTCTGAGAGGAACAATATCCTATTTTATTTTGCACTCTGAATGAAATAATATCCGGGTTTTAAATTAATTTTGAACTTAAAATTAAAATGATGCTACTGCCAGTGGGATATTTTATTACGAACTATATAATATGGGCAAATGTATCAGATCCAAAAAAAAAATCAATAAAAAAAAATTAAAAGGAAAAACTTTATTTTAACTAAAATAACAAAAATAGGACATTATTTTATCCTATCGACTGCGTTAAATATCAAAAAGTAATGTATGCTTACAAAATAATGTTTTTACAGATATAGAAGAACCGGAGTACAAAAAAATAGCTGAATTACTATACGACTATCTCTCAACGACATCAGAGGTAAAACTATATTATTTAAAAATATATTACCATCCGTTATCGAGTCGCACTTGGCCAGTTTTCTATTATTCGTCGTTAAAGTAACTACAAAAGTACAACATAATATGTGAAAATTTTAACTCTAACTATCACGGTTCATGAGATACTGACCTACAGACAGACAAACAGACAGTCAGATAGTGAAGTCTCATTAATGGGGTCCTGTTATACCCTGTAAGTACGGACGGAGCCCTAATTTCCGTCTGCACACCCATATTTGATAGCTGTTTGATTTGTGACCATTTGTTCAACCTTGATGAATTTCTAAAATCAGGCACATTGTGCTTTTCAATAACTGTATTGATTTGTAATTATATATTTTTGTATTCCACAGGCGTATACAAGTTACATAGATAAAGTGGCGACCCTCGTGGGGTTAGTGGAAAGTGTGCGTCGCCGCAACTTCACCGTGGCGCAACATTGCGCAACTTTCGACAACTCCTCGCCGCTGCCTCTGTCCTGTTTACTGCTGCGGCCGCTGCATCGGACGTTACATCTCGAAAGACTTGCTGCTGGTAAGATCCAAGGGCCAAATCAATAAAAATACAAATTTAATAAAATGACAAGGATCACTTTGAAACCCAGTGTTATTTAAGCTTATGCTGTGTGGTGGCATTTTTTTTTGTATCTTTGAATTATAAATTGTGTCTTGGTGTGAATAAATATTCTATTCATTTCAGAGTTATGTTCAAACGGCATCGACGCAGCTCAGTCCGCGTTAGAACTGTGTCAAAGTATCGCGCGCCTCGCTCGTGAACAGTTGAGGCACATAGAGAACCATTGCGCACTGTGCAGCCTACAGCGAGATATCGCCGGGTATGATAAACTGCTGGTCGCCGAGAGAGAGTTCATTAGAATGGGATGTCTATACAAACATTCTACTAGAGGACTTCAACAGAGAATGCTTTTCTTAGTAAGTGATATTGCTTATGTAAAGATGCATTTAGAAGTTTTGGTGTGATTTAGCAAATTCAGTCGTAATTGATTTATGTAACCTGAGCCCGTAGTCGGAATGTTTAAATTGTTTATAGAAAATTGTAGTAAATTTTAGAACATTTAAGTCTTAGATGAATAAAAAACAAGAAATAAAACCGATTCCAGCTTCATTTGTTGTGAGATTGGAACGAAATATACTTACCGTCGGTTTTGTTTAATTTTGTTAAAAATATATTTACGCAAGAATATATTTGTTGATTACAGTTCAGTGACGTGCTAGTGATAACGTCCAAGTCCGGTTGCTCTCAGTTCCGAGCGCATGCAGCTTTGCCCGTGCACATGTTGGAACTGAAGCCTTCGGAGCTTCCCCACACCTTCATACTTGCCGGTAAGTGTGTCAAACAAAAGTAACTTCTAGTACCATTGAATAAGGATCATTTTAAATCGTCTACTATCTATATCTCACTATCTTTGTCTAGTGTAAATTGGTCTGTGGTATAGTTAAATACATGTTGTTTCTTGCTGAAATCGTGACAAGGCAAAGAAATATACAGGATGGATTTTGTAAGAGTTTTTGGCCTAGTTTCAAAACGTCTAAAATCTGTAAATGCAGTTCAAAATATCTCAAAAAATTATGGATAATCTTTTTGGATTGTTTTCCTGTAACTACAAAGTTTTACCGTTGTAGTCCCAATCTCAAAAGTCTGTAGTCCAAATAGTCAAAATCCATCCTGTACCTCTACCATGAGTTGTCACAGTAAAATCGCCTGACTTTACTACAGTAGTTACGTCAATATTAGTATGACAAATTTTAGTACCCAACTATCCGCTAGAGGCGCTGTACAAATCTTCATACATTTTTTTAACTACAGACGATAGCGAGTATAGTTAATATAGTATAGTAAAAACTCATGGTAGAGTTACTGTATACGAATACGCAAGGAATTTTCTCACCAAGTATTGGACAAATAAAATATTCAATGGTTGTCTACATTGCTGAATTTTACTTCATTATTTTTTGGCAAATGCCATTCATATTTTAGCTCAATCATTAGCACACTATCAGCAATACCCCATTAAATTTCAATTATAATCCTCGCCGTTCAAGGTTGTCTGGTAGAGATCGCTTTTTAGCGATAAGGCCGCCCATTGTATATCATAGTTTAGTTATTAAGTTCCTATATGTTTAAATTTAAGTTGTGGCGTGCAATAAAGTATTTTCTATCTATCTATCAATATATATTTTTCGTATATCGTAGAAAGGTTCCCTCCAGTTTCTTTATATTCGTCGTTCTATTTCACATCCAGGTTTGAGCTCAGATATAGTGCTAAGTGCGAGTAACGACCACGAATGGACGGGATGGTGCAACGCTCTCGAGTCGGCTATCGAATGCGCACGCGACAAAGATCTCATCGTCGACGCTGAACTAACGCCCTATGAACAGGAAATTGGTAAATATTTACGACCTATAAATAGCTTGACCATTTTAAGTCTTAAAGTCATAGACATAGGTTTTAGAATTAATAAGCTAAGAAAGAACTTGGAAAAGCTTTGCCTAGCAATGTGACGAGATAGGTTAAATAAAAAAAAGGGTGTAAATATAAGGTCACACAGCTTGCAAAACTTACTAGTTTTAGTGCAGGTTATAGATTGTTCGTGATAAAAAAACGGCTTTTTTGGTACTATGTCACTACATAGTACCTCATCTCATTTTTAAACAAGAGAGCCTCTTTGTTCACAGCGTGTCGACTGAGATAGCCTGCCTGCCAAATGTGACGCGTATTTAAGGGGGCTCTCATGCAAAAACGTAATTTTTTGATACCCTTCGTGCGCGAGTTTTTTACCTGTAGATTTGTTTAGAAATACGTATATTCTGTGTCTATAATTGAGTGTTTTTGTATTGTGTAGAATGTTCGAGCGGCCCCGTTACGAACGCGGGCGGCGGCAGCTTGGCGCACGTGTGCTGGCATCGAGTCACGTCACTCGCTAGGGAACATCTGCACATCGCTACCCGGGTGAGATTATAAATATTCACGGACAATTCACACATCATACTCTAGTCCCAAACTAAGCAAAGCTGTATGGGAACTAAATTGCTGATAGATACATTTTTGTTTTGTAAATACATACATAGAATACACAGTAACTTCCAGACACAGAACAAATATTTATGTTCAACACACAAACATTTGCTCTAGGTGACAATCGAACCCACGACCCACAGCATGGAACTCTCGTTCCTTTTATCTGTAATTCAAACACAGCAAATGATTCATTTGACTCAAAGGCTTGATTTGTAAAACTAAATTAAAAATAAACATCTTTATTTATATAATGTAAATATTGTTCAGACCCAGTTGTCCGGCTACCTTCTCCGCAAGTTCAAGAAGTCCCCGGGGTGGCAGAAACTGTGGGTTGTGTTCGCGGCCTTCACACTCTACTTCTACAAGAGTTGGCACGACGAGACGCCGCTCGCGTCATTACCGCTACTTGGGTTAGTTACATTATTTTCATCGATAACAGCTTTTTATTGAAAGAATGATCGATTTGTTTTTATGAACTTATATTTTTTTTGTGATGGTGGTAACCAACTTCTAGATAAACCATTTAAAAAGACTTACTCGGGGACTGCCGCGGTATAGCATAAATGAAAATTGCATAGCTTCTATCTCGGGCCTTTAGCGTGGAGACCGAATCCAGATATTCCGTAACGAAAATAACCTACCACTGCGCAAGCGTAATGCGGCAAAAAATGCTACCTATGCAATAGCTAAATTTGAATATTGATGCCTTATTATTTTAATTTATTTAGATTTAATAGTAGCTTTACCGCGGCAGTCCCCGAGTGCCACACGTCTTTTTTATAATGGTTTATGTATGCTATGTTAGAACGATTACTTTTTCATATTACTTGTTATAAGTTTTACACTAGAGACGAAAATGTACTTTTAAAAGAAATAAATAAAAGCTATGTTTGTTTGTTTTAGGTATTCAGTATGCTTGCCTTCGACTGACGACGGTATAGATAAGGACTTTGTTTTCAAGCTACAGTTCAAGAATCACGTGTACTTTTTCCGGGCAGATAGTCAGTTTACGTACAGCAGGTAAGCTATATCACATCTTCTCTGTTTTCTCCACTATTTACTAACATGATTCTTTCAAGTACTGAGTCACACGTTATATTATTACGGTCTATATTATAAAAAGTTAGCGTAGAGATTACCATACGTAATGATGACATGAAGTGAACGCTAACTTTTTATAAGATTTTTTATTATTTATTATTTTTGGGCTAGAAACACCCAGTTTTATTATTACATACGTGTAAACTATTTTAATATTGCTGTCTTTGTCTTATCTGTCTTTATCAGAAAGAGATGGAAATAATACTACCAGTGACAATTTAAAGTAAATAAAGCAAGTTTTAAATAAGTACATTTGCCTTCAGGTGGACGGAAGTGCTACAGACAGCAATGGCTCAAGATTTAACAAGTGAAGAATAGACAGGCGATAATAACTGTTCGTGCTATGAATATAAAGTTTATAATGCTATGTTGAAGGCTGCTACGGCGTAGAGGTTAGTGCTACTTCACGAATCTTCTAGAAGCGAATGATTTGAACAGAAATAAGATTTTTCACTATTGGTGCCATAGGTAACGTAAAACAGATATATTTTTATATGAATTTACTAAATAAAATTAACGAGAACGATTGGTAACTTATCTTGCCTGTATTTATTGATTTGTAAATGAAATTATTTATTAAAGGAATAAAGTTTACAAAATTTTATAAAGATATGTAACATATAAGAAAAAATAATTGTCGATAGTGGCGCCCTCTCGAGTGAACTATGTAGCTGCCAGAATTAGGTATCTATGTTACAATTATATTTATAATTCACAGAATATGTACTGAGCAATATGTTCATGACTTGTTGTATACTATTTCAGGACACAATAAAATTTGTATAAAATCTTTAGTGGGCTTCTAAAAGCTAAACATTTTATATCAATATTGTGATAGTAAACCCTACAGGTTTTTATATCAAAATAATTTCATTTTAATTAATAAACAAATAAGAACTAGCTAGTTGTAAATCCAGATTAGTATTAAACTTGGAAAATGAATGTAACTTATATGAATGCAAGACATCACATTGAAGTATTGTTTTTTTAGGGTAAGTAACCAAGACAATAATGTAGAAAATAAATATACTAGTATAGTGTGAGTACAAAAAAAATACATTTTAATAAGTAAAATCATTTTTTATCTCTCGAACGATTAGAACTTACATCAGTACCCCAAGTACGAGTTTGTGCACACGCCGATCGTAGAGACGCAATCGCCGATTTTGTATGGAAATTCAAGCTTCTCAAGAAATATACTAGGGGCGCTGCTTGGATCTCCATACAAAATCGGTGGCGCTCAGCGAT
Organism: Ecliptopera silaceata; assembly: GCA_932527185.1. Taxonomy (NCBI): domain Eukaryota; kingdom Metazoa; phylum Arthropoda; class Insecta; order Lepidoptera; family Geometridae; genus Ecliptopera; species Ecliptopera silaceata. The sequence goes on along the minus strand of OW052193.1, from coordinate 2,365,427 downwards.
TGCGTCTCTACGATCCGTGTGTGCGCAAACTCGTATTTGGGGTACTGTTTTTCTGCAAAGGGTATTGCAACGCAGCCGCAAAATTATGAAAAAATTGTAGCTTACATTTTGACCAAAAAGTGTAGGACCGCAAAGTATGAATGTTGTTGGAGTGTATTCAATTCTGAATAGTGATATTATGTACAAATACAAATTATAAATATGTGTACTTGTGTTGCTAAATGAGCCAACACTCCTTCAAAATGTATCAAATAAAACAAATACAATGTCTGTTATTTGTTTCAAGGTTTTTTTTGATGTTTCATAGAATAAAAATATTACGAATACAACATAATGTATTTTTGTAATGTACGATTACGATACGATTTTTGTACCGATTATGTCTACATGAGTTAGTTTTCCAAAGCTAGATATTAAATTATTTTCATATACCTACAACTAATGTAAGTACATCAATTTGGCAATAAAATAAAATAAATCATTTATATAAATAAATTGTTTTATTTCACAAACATTTAAAATTCTACATAAAAATTTGGCTTGGAACGTCGAAGCTATTTCATGTTTATAATTTCTTAATATTATAAGCGCATTTTTTTACAGCTCACATTAAGTACACATTAATCTAAAACATGAATTATTAAAATATAGATTCACTTGGTTCTAATAATTAAAATTACAATAAATATAAAATTTAAAAAATGCTGCTGAGATCAAACTTCTTTGGATATCTTAATCGATGTCGAAGTACAAAGGCATTGCAAGGTAGTATAATTATAAATAAAATATAGTTTTTATAATTAAAATACTTAGACAAAGATAATCACAATTAAATATGACAATCGTCAAAAATTTAATATTAGTAACTGTACACATTAAAATATTCTAAACGTTAATTTACTAAACATCTATTAAATTATATTGTTATTATACAAACATTTTAATAATATTTGTTTATATATTTTAACACATTTATTGTACGAATGACAAAATACGGCAGTAGAGAATGCTACAGGCTCTACGAAGGAATATGAATGCTATAAATACATTTTAAAATCAATTGGTCTTTACAAAATTGTCTTTTACCACACTTTTTTTCACACTGTGTTCGTCATTTCCTCTCTGAACTTAAAAAAAACACTGATTAATCACTGTTCAAGTCACTATTCCGCGTTAATCATCTGAATTTTAATTAATCAAGTCCTATTACAATTTATCACATCTTAGTAATATCGTTTTTTGTCTTCGCATTGTCCCCACTACCGCTCTCATTAGTGACCTCATCGAGCTGTTCCTTGCTGCGTTTGTCTTTCCTCCTGAAGATGGAGGCCGAAGTCCTGAAGGAGCCGGCGGCTCCATTGTTGGGTTCGAAAGCGAGGGGCGAGGGCTTCGGCGATCGCTCGCTCGGACGAGAGCGGTACGAGAAACTCGCTGCTTTCAGACGAGCTCCTGAAAAAACATGTTCTGAAGAACATACATAAATTATGAAACATACTTACGTTAATGAGAACGTTTAGATGTTTGATCATGAACTGATTTAGATGACATTGGATAATACATATTCCAATTTTGTTCGATGACCTTCTAAAATAAAAAAAAAATGGTGTTAATCGCATTTCACCTGTTACACATATTCACGTCCCATTTCGCGCGTTACACCCCTATGCGGTATGTTAATGTAAAGCTTGCGTTATAAGCAACCTATATAGTCAAAAACTTAGCCTCCATCGCTCAGGAGGGCCAACGACACTAAAAGAGTTACGATGTCCCCACTAGGGGAGCTAACGCCCCTAAGCTAAGCCATTCCCCCAACCAGAATTACAAGTAGGTTACCTATCCCCCGCTTGGGAAGTTGTTCGTCCCTCGGCAGCGCGGGCTGGTGGTGCGCGGTGGGCGTGTGCGGCGCGGACAGGCTGCTGGTGACGCCCGCCGTCATCACGCGCCGGCGCTCCATCATCGACTGACTGTTCTTACGCAGATACAAATCTATATCGCCGGTGCTAAAGAACGACAAAACACTGCGATTAGTCCGACCTAGACGACTTAATAAGATGGCCAGATTTTTTGGTAAAGGTTGGTTCGAAATTGTTAGTAGGTTTCCATTGGAAATATACTAGGTATGTACTATAAATAGACTATTATCTTCTCCTCAAAAAGCTCCACGAGATAGTTTGCGCATAAATGTCAAAGTGAACAAATACAAGTAAATCTAATAGTTTACTTCTTCCTGGATCTCGTGCGGCCTCGCTTCAGCACGGAGAGGTGTCGCTGCGAGCCGCTCGGCGCCGTGTCCGCGCGGTCTTCTCGCATGCCGTCGTTGCGAGCTGCAATACAACACATTACATCATATAAAATAGAGGAGTACACTGTGATAGGTCTGCTCTTCCTTACACAAGAAAATAAACGCATTTAAACGCTCTCATTCCTTACACACAGGTTAAACAAATCTTAACATCGCTATAAATACCTACTTATACAAATTTGTATGCCGTAAACAAGGCTTACAATTTTTTTCAAACCCTAACATCAATGAACATAATCTATGACTATTTGTGAACTGGGTTGCTGAGTAGGTACTCACGTAAACTAGCAGAGTCGAGCGGATGCGTGTAGATTCTCTTCCTCATCATAGTGAAGACGATGGCGGCGAGCGACCGCGGATGGTTCTCGTTGGGCGCCTCCTGCGCCAGCACTTCGGGCGGCGGCGCCGTGCCGCGCTCCGACACCACCCACCACGTCTCCATGGGGCCCTTGCCCTTCACGTCCACGAAGCCGCGACCTTCTAAACCGTAACCTTCCCGCTCCAAAAGCTAACAATAATCACATCATTAGATCCCAGTGCTCTCCACATTTCGAATTCTCTTATGCTACGTTTACCTACACCGATCTTGGCGAGGCGTTTGACTACAAATCGCTTATTTATCCATTAATTTATCCGCACCTGCCATCTGGTTTTTGATTAAATAGTTTCATCCAAGGCAAATAGTCGTTTACCATCATTAGATATCTAATCTATCTGATCAGGATGTAGGATGTGTCATGAAGGGATTACAATTAGAACCAAAACACTACATCGTCTTCATAGACGGCCTAGAACTGAGTGTATTTATAGACGCAGTGTTAACCAACCTGTTTGGTATACTTGGTGACCTGTATCCGGTCCATAGCGCCGGTGGTCTCCATGCGCGCGGCCTCGTTGACGGTGTTGCCCCAGATGTCGTACACCGGCTTCCTGGCGCCGATCACTCCGCTCACAAGCGGACCGCAGCTTATACCTGGTACAACTATACTATGTACCAACATAGCGTTCACAATTCATACCGGGTTAATAAACAGTACCTACTTTTAAACCCGGTATAACTTCTAATTCCTACGCCACAGTCAGTGATTTTGAGTCTATAAAGTTTATCATTGTCTCTAATGCCAAGTAGAGTAGCAAAGCGGGCAAGATGTGTTATACGATAAACGCTCGCTGACTAGTCAACATATAAACTTCGATCTGCCCATAGCTACCACCACGTCTTCACATTCGTAGTTTCCATCCTTAGTTCGCATAAAATATACCTTCGTTGAGTCCATTTCTGGCAGTGCTAAGCGAAACTATGAAATGAAATAATCCCTATTCGATACTCATCCACACAGTTTGCATATGTTTTGCATACGTTTTTTACGAGGCACTGACCTACTCTCAGACTAAACTTGTTGAAGCTGTGCATGTTGATCTCCTCGAGCGTGGTCCGCAGCGCTAGCGCGTAGTCCACCAACGCACACAGGTGACTGCAGTCCTCCTCGTCTGACTGGGACCAACACATACAAATAAATAAATAATACTGGACAATCCACACAACATCATCTAGCCCCAAGCTAAGCAGAGCTTGTGTTATGGGTACTAGAAGACTGACATACATAATACAATACATTACATAGATAGATATTTTTATTATACATAAGTATAAAATACCCAGAACTCCCGGAATAAATATTTGCAGATCGTACAAACATTTATCCCAAGGCGGGAATCGAACCCGCAACCTTCCAAATTACTACAAAGTACAAATTGTCACTGAAAGATAATGCACAATTAACTAAAAGTTCTTGTTTGACAATTGCAGGCTTGGATTCTTTGAACGCTCAAAATAAAATTTGGAAAGCTCTTTGTTCAACCAACTGTTATATTTGTTGGTGAAAGTAATATTCACCTTGCTGTTAGGGTTCAGACCCGAAGCAACCATGTAAGTAGCGCCGATCGTCTTAATCTTCTCAATACTGTTGAACCGTTTCTCTAAAAGAAGCTTATCGAAGTCAACTGAAATTAAAACAAACAGTAGGTAAACCTTGGGTTGTGAAAAGTGATTGAAATCTGCTTTTTTTTAATTTTATTTCATTAATTTATATATTAAATACTTTTTTAATTTTCTTTCATTAATTTACTCATATCTTAAATAGTTTTGATATGGATCAAGAGATCGTTAGGTACTTACAGATGATCTCGTTGAGAAGTCGCATGCAGTCGATGGCTTTCTCCTCGGAGTAGAATTCGTGGAAGTTGCAGATGCAGGCAAACATCACGCCCACCTCGTCGTGCGCTTTGGAGAACAGCTCCTGCAATAAATATATAAAAATAATTTGGATATGACTTATGACTTTGATCGTAGAACTTGACAAATTTCTCCCAAATTAATAAACGGAGGCTGATCATTCTAGGATTTGACTAAAATCGCTTGTTAGAACATTGGAAATTTCTTAAATAATACTTGTTGAATTCTTACATTCGGACAGCGTCGCTTTGACAGGAAATGGTTAACCACGTGATCAGGCAGGATATGCTCCAACAGAATAGCGTTAGTATTCTGCGTATCCTGCATCCAGTCCAAATCCTGACTCGCCTGCAACTTCCAGAGGAAGTCCAGACGTGACGTCACTTCCACCAGCCGCGCGTGGTAGATCACTACTACCAGGAATATCGTCATGAGGATCAGCATTTGCACGTAAGCTGGTAATGTTAATTCGCTGAAAGATAAATAGTTTTTAATGCTTTATGATGTTTGTCGAGCAATGAGGTTGTGATCAGATTATTTTTACATTTGATAACTATGACTACTGTAGAATGGAGATCGTCATAATTCTTCTTCTTATCGTGTCGATGCTACAACTGTATTTTGTTGTAGCATCGTATTGGAAAGATTAGCCAGACTAGACACTGCTTTATCGTGCCTAGCTGTTACCGGTGTGCGCCACGAGGAGGCTCTTTCCATGCATCGTCATAATAAGGTAATGTTTAGCAAATCCTGGGATTTGTAAATCGCTAAAGTTAATAAAAGAGCTGCTATGTCTGGAAACAAAAAAACACTTAAACTTGCCCGACATAGCAGTTAACACTACTTCATCATAAACTTACTTGAAGTCTTTGTCATAGAAGAGAGGAATGTTATAGTACTGCAGCAGCAGCGCACAGTACATGATATAATTGATCGTCGCTAGAAACGTCTTGATGAGGTAGTACAGTTTTAGGATGGACGTCAAAGCCACCAGGCACAGGATCCATGTGAACACTACGTACTCCGGCCGGTAGCACTCGCCGCAGCGCGAACTGACGGTGCTGTTGTGGACAAGCTCCTCGGTAGTGTTTTTGTTCACGATTATTGAAAAGGGACACACGTACAGCTTTGCTGTGCTGAAAGCAAATAAACTTATGTTAGACTTTCTGATTTCAAAAATAAAGGACGATCGAACAACAGGAGAATTTCAAGAATAAATCTACGTAGGTACCTTAAAAGTTGAGGATTCTTACTGTTATGTAGGTACCTACTGGTTGAGATAAGACATTTATTTTCCCTTCACAAAAGGTTCCTTAAAATTAATATGTAGGTTGAATGTTTTACATAGATAAAAGAAACCTTCAATTAAAAGCCTGTGTATTTTAAACAACGCGCCCAACACTATAACTTTTTTTTTTTTAATTATATATATTATATATTTGGATTCACAGCTGAGGTCTCAGAAGAATCATAAGTACCTGGATATGGACATGATGGTGACGAAGCAGCAGATGTAGAGGTCCCGCCGCAGCCGGGTCCCGCTGAGCGCGGAGGAGAGACGCGACAGGCGCGGCAAGACGCCGGGGAACTCTTCCAGCATCACAAACACAAACGACAGCAGCAGCGGCACCGTCATCACACTCAGCACTATTATGAGTTGCGTGCAGCTGCGACAGAATAAACATATCATAGTACAAGAAAAAGGGGGCTTAGCCAAAGTCGATGTCAAAGTCGAACATATTCATTAAAATCACAAGGATCATTTAGAATCGTCTTACATACTAGGTGATTCTAGGTGCCAGTTCCACGCGACCTTACTTAATATGATTCATCATCATCATCGACCCATATCAGTCAGCTGGACGTAGGTCTCTCCCAAGACGCACCAATTTGGCCATCCTTCGGCTCTTCTCAAGAATGGAGTTAGCTGAGACATTCTATATAACCGTCAGCAAATGTCTAATTGAAACGTATCTTACGAGTATTGGTGAACTGGATTCGGTTTAAAATGTATCTCACACTGATGGTGACTTAAAACAGTACTAAGAAAGTTGGACTCACTTGCAATGCATAACCGTTTGCACGGCGACAATAAAAATCCAAAGAACGAGACAGCACATCACGTTTGACTTGAAGGTCCTCTCGTCCAAACTGGCGAACTTCCTCTCGAGCGAGGGCTTGCGGAACTGCAGCGTGCCAATGCGCATGTTGTTCTTGCGCATGCGCCGATTTGACTTCACTTCTATAAGGTTGATGATGTCGTTCTCCTGCAAGGGGAGATTTGCCTATTTCACGAGAAATGGGTCGGATGAGAGAGTGATACAGTGCACGAACAGAAAATAAACAGTTAAATGTGTTAAGCTAAGAAAATGCTCAATACCAAAGTGAGAAATGATAAACAACAGTGCATCAAGACATGAATAGAAAAATAAAAGAAAGGTAGAGTCATGAGATTGAACTCAAAAGGGACTTCATTCAATTAGATCACAAGGATCACTTTGAAACATCTTATATACTAGGTGATTCTAAGCCGCGTCGCGACCTCTTAAAGAACAGACAAGACCGATCTGGATCCTAACGGTTTTTCATATGATCCTTATAACAGTTATTGAATATTATAATTATACTAAATGAAGTATGTAAACATGATTAGCTAGTAGGTACCTCGACTTCAGAGAGTGATGTGACTTCATCCAGTTCCTGGTCGTCCTCGTCCCATCGCTGGCGAGGACGCGCGCGCACCACCCCGGCCGCGCCGCTCGTGTAATACTACAAAGTTATAAAAAAAGGTAGCACTCCGGGAGTGCCGGCAGAAGTGAAAACTTCAATATTATTAACGTTGTGTTTTCACTTTTAAGTTTTCACTTCAAAAATATAACCACAGACGTCATAATGACAATGACAATCACAATGACACAGACACATTCGCGCAAGCGCCCTGTGCCGCCTAAACAGAGCACACTCAGGCACGGTAGAAAGAGTGGGAGATACTAGTTCCTCTCCCTTCCCCTCGATCTTACGCTTTTTATCAACGTCACGTGACCCTGACGCGAGTTTGAAAGTTTTTACCCACCCAGCGCCGCTAAAGAAGTTTTCACTTCAAAAAAATGAGTGTTATACATGAACACCGTTTTATTAAAAAAAAAAAAACACAACGACGAAGACAACGAAGACACACTGACACAGACACATTCGCGCAAGCGCGAATGTGTCTGTGTCATTGTGATTGTGTCATGTCGTTGTGTCACAAAAAAACACAACGACGAAGACAACGAAGACACACTGACACAGACACATTCGCGCTTGCGCGAATGTGTCTGTGTCTTCGTTGGCTTCGTCGTCATCGTCACGTCACGTCATGTCGCCACGTCATCGTCACGTGACGATGACGTGGCGACATGACGTGACGATGACGTGGCGACATGACGTGACGTGACGATGACGACGAAGCCAACGAAGACACAGACACATTCGCGCAAGCGCGAATGTGTCTGTGTCATTGTGATTGTGTCATGTCGTTGTGTCACATTCGCGCAAGCGCGAATGTGACACAACGACGAAGCCAACGAAGACACAGACACATTCGCGCAAGCGCGAATGTGTCTGTGTCTTCGTTGGCTTCGTCGTCATCGTCACCTCACGTCATGTCGCCACGTCATCGTCACGTCATCGCGCAAGCGCGAATGTGTCTGTGTCTTCGTTGGCTTCGTCGTCATCGTCACGTCACGTCATGTCGCCACGTCATCGTCACGTCATCGCGCAAGCGCGAATGTGTCTGTGTCTTCGTTGGCTTCGTCGTCATCGTCACGTCACGTCATGTCGCCACGTCATCGTCACGTCATGTCGCCACAACACTATTTAATTGTTTGAGTCATACGTCGCGTGACCGCAAGTGTGTTCTTTTGTCGTCTCTTGTTTTACGAGCAATGTATAAAAATTAAATAAGATCTTACGCTTTTTCGACGTCACGTGACCCTGACGCGAGTTTGAAAGTTTTTACCCACCCAGCGCCGCTAAAGAAGTTTTCACTTCAAAAATCTACATAGAAAATACTACATAGAAATCTACATAGAAATCTACATAGAAAGATCTTTAGACCGAACGGTCTAAAGATCTTTCTATGTAGAAATTGAGTTTTTTTTTTGTTATAAGTAGAACTACTTAGGTAAAAAACTTATACTTTACTTACTAGAGTTGTCAAGAGACACCCGGATGGAACGAAGTTCATTTCGATTTATAAGAGAGAGACAGACTGAGAAACACGCGCACGCGCACGCCGCACGCCGCACAACTATAGCAAAAAGTGTCGTCATCATTTTTGGTCTTAATTTTTTCCGTCTAGCAACGACACGCGATAAGGAACTTCGTTCCAAAAAAACATTCTTGTTATAAGAATGATGTTTAATAGATCGGTGTCAAATCATTTAATAGGTAAATGAATATAAAACGAAAGTGTGTGTGACAAATCAGATGAGTTCTAGCGGTGAGAAAATGTTCTATACCAGTGCACTAAGATGCAGTTGTGGTTCAAATTAGTAAAAAAATACTTATATCTAAGTAAATGAAATGCAACCTTAAAATGATGGAGTTAAAAGTAAAAGTGGCGTGAGTTGATTTCAGACAACTAACCTGGCATCAAGTGGGCCATCTGTTTGTTGTCTGCTATATAAAAATACAAAATTAGGGTAAAAAGAAAATATATTGGAATTGGAAATATATTACAACATACCTACATTGGACGAGATAATATAATTTCAAGATCTGCTGTGTTTGTAATATTTGTTTTTTTAAACGATACCGAACGATCCGTTTTATACTCCGCTGCAATCTTTGAATAAAGTTGGAATTGAATAGACTTGGTTTATTATTTATTACTTAAGTTAAACCACTAAGAAACAGCTGTTCTTACATTCTGGAAAGGCATCTCAGGAGTCCAGTTGGTGTTGAGCTCCTCTTCTGTGCAACTGCTGGGTCTGCGCAGTTGGATGTCGCTAGGCAGCTGCTGAGATATGCGATTTCTGTGAATATAATATTAGATATTTAATCCGATATCCGATGTTTTCCAAAAAACGCTTTATATAAGTCGAAAAGCGGCTCATTTTTTTTACAAGAGTGAACATTTTGGAGCCACGTTTTTGTCAAGTGTTCAAGATAATAAGTTCTTGTATATATTACTAGCTGACCCGTGCGAACTTCGTTGGGCATAATTCGACAGTTTTTTCTCCGATTCACTTTGCAAACGAACTACCACGTAAAAGCCTTTTTATTTTTCGGTTTTGTATATAGCCTATGACACTCAGCAATAATGTGGCTTTCTATTGGTGAAAGAATTTTTAAAATCGGTTCAGTAGATCCCGAGATTACCCCTTACGAATGAACAAATTTACAAACATACAAACTTTACCTCTTTATAGTGTCGTGGGCACAGACTCCGATAACACAGAAAAAATCCGTGACTTTTGCCTACATCCCCATAGAATAAGTAAATGATAAATCTTCCAAGGGCAATTGTAACTTAGCTCAATTATATTTAAACTTACATAGCTCTATTTTTTTTTATACGGCGTGGTTCCTCCGTGATCTTGATAAGATGAGTGGTGATCTCGTGTTCCCTGATGTAAGGGTCTCTGAGACCACCGTCGCCGGGCTCCACCTCAAAGGCTCCGTGAAGACATGCCAGCGTGCTTTCTGATATGTGAACTCTTCTGCAATAAATTAAATTCTATGGGAAACTGCGATCAACTCAGTCTAAGGGAGCTATAGATCCTAGCAGTTTGTTGAGGTTAACTTCTATGGTCTCTTGTTGCCTGTCGAACCTAATTCAAATTCTCAACAAAATTACTGCAACTAAAGACCATGACTATGATGACTACTCTATAGTCATGATCTTTAGTTGCAGAAATCCAGTGATTTAGCGCTGTAAGATTTAGTTAGTTTAAGCAATTCTAACTCCATTCTTAGTCTTAAAACTTGCCTGGAAGAAAACTCTTTCAAAAATCAAAATTAATTATTACCTAAGTAAAATCACAAAGATCATTTAGAATCTTATAAACTAGGTGATTCTAGGCGTCAGTTCCACGCGAACAGAGCCTAAAAGAGCCAAGAAACTTATTAGGGTTAAGATCGTCTTATATAAATAATAAATAAATAAATAATGCTGGACAATCCACACAACATCATCTAGCCCCAAGCTAAGCAGAGCTTGTGTTATATAAAACCTAGTCTTCTGTAAGTATTCTGTGTACAAAGAATGTAAGAAGAATAGCAAGTCTGTTTCTACGTAAATAAATAAATAAATAATTCTGGACAATCCACACAACATCATCTAGCCCCAAGCTAAGCAGAGCTTGTGTTATGGGTACTAGAAGACTGACATACTTAATACAATACATTACATAGATAGATATTTTTTATTATACATATAATACCCAGAACACCCGGAATAAATATTTGCAGAACATACAAACATTTATCCCAAGGCGGGAATCGAACCCGCAACCTTCCGCGTCGCAGGTGGACCATTGCCCACCGCGCCACATCGGTCGTCGAATATATAGAAATACATGTCTAGGTTACGATAAGCCTTACCCAGGCACGCCACCGCTCTCCATGTGGTTGGCGATGTCGACGTCACGCGACCAGAGATCGAACTGCCACTTCAGCAGGCCGAGCACGCCGCACAGCACCGTACCACTGTGGATGCCGATCCGCATGTCCAAGTCCACCTGTAGATGTCATGGAAGTCATGTCATTTTCAAAATTAACATAAATTAAGCTGGGGCATTATTCTCTAATAACCTATTATTATTATTAACCGTGGTCAAATCGTTCCGTGTCGCCCCAGTATCAATGGAAAGGTTGCGGGTTCAAATCCTGCTCAACTCAATAAATAATTGATTTTTGGAATTCTATCTTGCGGCGTTTGTGTTTTAACTGCCCGCAGACAGATAGGGATAGGGATATTCAGGATCGAAAATAAAATAGGATACTTACATGAACCACACCTTTACTATGATTTGGAAACCGTCCCTCATCTAGGTATCTGTGTAATGTATTTTATTTTATTTGTATTGTATTAAGTATGTCAATCTTCTAGTAGGTACCCATAACACAAGCTCTGCTTAGCTTGGGGCTAGATGATGTTTTTTTTTTTGTAACAATGCTGAGTATGATACCTGCGTGTTGTACCGCACGTCGCGGATGACACGCAGCATGTGCAGGCCCATGTTGACGCAGTAGAATGCGTGCTCTTCTTGCTGCTCTGGAAGTCCGCTCACACAAAAGTAGCAATCTCCCAGCAACTTAATGCGGATACACTCGTTTTCCTGAAAACAATATCAGATGGAGTGGCAAACTCTGGAGATTTTGAACCGTATAGTGTCTGAGTCAGAGTCTAAAATGTCTTACCGAGGCTAGTTTATCGAAGCGGGCAAATAACTCGTTCAGCAATGTCACCAGTTCTGGAGCAGTGCATTTGCCTGATAGTTCTGGAAAAAATGATTCTACTTAGGTACTTATAGGTAAGTAATTATAATGTAAGTTTCGGTAGACAAGCAGTGCTATTTATTAATGCAATTACGTAATAAATTATACCAAAATTTCAACAGGTAAGCTACTCTAGGAGACTCATAGATTAGGAATATTGAATTTACTGGAAAAGACCACCACGTTGTAAATAGAGAAATGGGTAACTTCCCTAACGACCAAAAATAACGGCAATGTTACCGTCGGCTGACAATATTTGAAAACAACGTACTTTATTATGTAAGTATTTATAAAAATCCTTTAAAATAACGATAAATAATAATTTTATCAGATACGCTAAGTTGAACGTACCTGTAAAGCCCTTTATATCAGCGTAGAGTATGGAGACATCGTGGTATCGCTGGATGTACAGGTTATTGAACTGCTGCTCTTGGATGCTACCTTTCACATGGATCATGTCGTTGAATATCTCCGTCGCTAGGAAGTCGGGGATCACTGTGATGTGAAAAATTTAAAATATATCAATCTTATTGAAAATAAACAATAAAACGAGCAAAATTGATTGTGTGATTAATAAATGAGTTATTCTTATTTAGCATTGATCACTGATTAGGCTGGACGGATTCTGCTGGTGTCAAGTTTGATCCAAAATATTTTTTTTCAGCTAAAGTCACCGCTAGAACAGTATATAGGTAGGTACATATATAGAAATCCCAAAACCGTTATTTCTGTAAATCAATAAGAAAGTTCCACGTTCAGATTCCTATAAACAGATTTTAATTAGACAAAATTAGATAAGACAAAAAAAATCCAAAAGAATTTGTATTGGTTATAAACTGACCACTGTTGAAGAGTTTCCAGTATCGCTGCGACTCGCGCATGCGCTGTATTCTCGTGATCATGGTCTTGTGTGTCTCCATGAAGGCCTTCCGCTGCACTCCGTCCGCCAGCGACTTGGCGTACATGCCCACGAAGTTCACCGCTACGTACAGCAGCGCGTTGCTGATCAGTCGCCGGGAGTGGCACGAAGCGTCCTACCAAGTTGTTATTGCTTTTTAATCATTTAAGGCACATTTTGCGTCCTACCAAGTGGTTTTTGTTTTTACATCATTAGATAACACATTTTGTTTTGAAACGAGAATAATAGTCCAGTCATTTTAGCTATTTTAAACCCCAATCTGCGGAAAAATTTCTAGTGAGCTGAATATTTGTATACACCTTTATTACGGCATTTTAATGAAGATGTGAAAAATCTACATTGATATCGTGCCGGCTAAAAAAGTTATATAAACGTGAAAGACGCCAAAGATCACGTAAATCAGTTTTTAGAAAAATGCATGAGGCATTTTTTGTAGACAATTTCACGACAAACAATTTTTATTATGACCTTTATTGACCTCTGAGCAATAGATCGCGAGATATTTGATTCAAAAATCTGATTTTCGTGATCTTTTGACGTTTATAACTTTTTAGACGTTTTTTCCAATTTTCTGTCACTCTCCTGGTGAGATGTTGTGAGATTTTATTCAACCCCCTCCCCCATCCCCCAATCTCACGTGAGATTTCTCAAAATATGGGTTTCTTACGTGAACGCGTTGGACTGTTATTGGTTAAAAAAAATAGCAAAATTATTTGTTGTTTTAATCATAAAAAAAATGCGTGATATTTGCCGAGACTCTCTCCAACGTTAGATTAGATGAGATTTGAATCGATCCCCTCCCCCCCTTAAACATCTCACGTAATTTATGGCCCCCTTACCGCTTGTCCGTTATCAATCTCGAAGGCGAGCACGGTGGCGAGGAGATGCACCATGGAGGCCAGCGTGCCGGTGACGAGGCACCACAGCAGCGACAGCGGCAGCATGGCGTATGGCACGAACACTATGAACAGCACGTACCACACCTGGTTCTCCAGCGCTTGGAAGCCGATGGCTTGCCAGCCCGGAGGACTGATACCTAGGAACATGCAAAAAAAATGGTTGTCTGTAAAGTCGGTTTACTGACAATAGTTGAACGTGACAACGTCAACGAACGGGATTGTAAACGGTTCTGCAAAATAATCCGCGCTCTCGCTTGCACTTGATGAAACGCCTCAGAACGCCTCAGAACGCCTCATGAGTCATGTTTTTTCGTGCGTGCAGCCGGCTCTATCGAATTATAAGACGTTGTCACGTCAAAAAACTAAATTAAATATGGTAGGTAACTAACACCATCGGTGATGCTAGAACACTGCTGCCACCACCCCAAAGTCCTTCTCCGTTACTTTAAGGAGTTGGGCTGGCTGGGGTGAGGTTAGCAGTGGGACAATGCACAATACACCTCATTGCGGGACGTCAGTGCTGATCTTATTCCCCCAATCAGAATTAGATGGTAGGTAACTCATTATTCATGAAGTATTATCATTGGTAATCTGTAAAATACGACTCCTCAACATAGGCTTCTATAGATGTGCAGGGTTTTGTGGCTTTTTCATTCACCAAGCTGCCCATCAACCTCTCTAATAAAATCTAGCCTCAAAAGTTTAATGAATAAAAACACTTTTTAGGGTTAAGCTTGCCTTTGTACATATCCTATTTTTTTGTTTTTGTTCAATAAGTTTATTGAGTACAATTAATCTAAACTAATCATGGAACATTATCTGTTCTATTCTGGAGGAGGGCGCTGACTCAGCTACTTAGCTTATAACTTTTGCAGTTGTGAACGCTTTCACCTTGTTTCGTGTGCCTTTGTTTGTGTTAAAATCCAATTAAAACATGTAGTTTTTTTTTGTTTTTTAATTGTTATGAGGAAAGATCTGATTGTTTGTTTGTAAAGATCAATGGCTTCCCGAAATTTTTACAATATCGCCGATCTATAAGGTTGTGTTCTGTTTACCTTGTGCGATGAGAAGTAGCCAGGTAGCAGCCGCGGCCCAGTGCAAGTAGTCGTTGGCAAAGCATCGCCACCAGCCCAGCAGACACACGGCTAGGTTCAAGAACGAGTACGCCACCGTCCAGCTGATCTGATAGTCCCAATTGTCAGTGCCGGTAGTGGCTGTACAAACAATATTGTTTTAAAACTAATGTAGCAAAATATAATAAATAAATAAAATAAAAATAATAAAGCCTTTATTTCTTGCTTCAATTTTAACATATAACGACAAAAATAAACGAATCGTATTTTTTTTTAAAGTAGGAAGTTACAAAATATATTTGTATATTATCTGCGTGTAAATTGCCTCGGATTGCTTAGTTTTTTTTAAATGTTTATTGAACTACTGAATAATGAGTAAGCGGAGAATACTTACGTGACTGTCTGACCGAAGAATAAATTGTCGCTAAACAAATCTGGAACAATAATAATGGGATCGAATTTGAAACACTTAAAACTGCTAATAAATGACGTGTTAGTTAATAAAGACTAGGTCTATCTTATAAAAAGTTAGCGCAGACTTGATGTATTCAATACCATACGTACCTAATGATGACGTAAAGTCAACGCTAACTCTTAGGGGGATAATAAGTAAGTATATCAAACTTGAACCTCCAAAGGAGGGAAATTTTACTTTTAGTTTCAAAGCGAGGAGTCATTTCAAAGTTCAAGAATCACAATACTTACAAAACTCTACAATTTTACGGACGACATAGAAATATTATGAACTGTTCCAAATAAAAAAAAAAAGCTAGCACTCCGGGAGTGCCGGCAGAAGTGAAAACTTCAATATTAACGTTGTGTTTTCACTTTTAAGTTTTCACTTCAAAAATATAACCACAGTCGTGATTGTGTCATGTCGACGAAGACAACGAAGACACACTGACACAGACACATTCGCGCAAGCGCGAATGTGTCTGTGTCATTGTGATTGTGTCATGTCGTTGTGTCACATTCGCGCAAGCGCGAATGTGACACAACGACGAAGCCAACGAAGACACAGACACATTCGCGCAAGCGCGAATGTGTCTGTGTCTTCGTTGGCTTCGTCGTCATCGTCACGTCACGTCATGTCGCCACGTCATCGTCACGTCATGTCGCCACAACACTATTTAATTGTTTGAGTCATACGTCGCGTGACCGCAAGTGTGTTCTTTTGTCGTCTCTTGTTTTACGAGCAATGTATAAAAATTAAATAAGATCTTACGCTTTTTCGACGTCACGTGACCCTGACGCGAGTTTGAAAGTTTTTACCCACCCAGCGCCGCTAAAGAAGTTTTCACTTCAAAAAGATTTTACCAATTTTTCTAAACTAATCTTTCTAATTTATTTTCCATCGATTTTTCTATTTGTTTCTAGAGGTGATCGTAATAATACCTTCCTATAGGACTATTCATGACGTACTATGCACGAAGACGTCAATGATCTTTCCTAAGGTTTTATCACTCCGTCTAGTATACTATTGTAGGTCAGTGGGTTTGTTCACATCAGAGAGATGTAAACTGCAATAGATCAGGGTGCGTTTTTAATACATTTTATGACTATTGTGTTGAAGATCATTTTTATCTTGCGTAGTTTATACCACACCACATATAAGTTGTACATAAAACACATAATTTTAATTTTAATTCAATGGTTTTTAAGAGACATTTTACTGTCATGTTGTACTTAGTAATTATTATAAAGTACTTAGTTACTAGGTATCTATAAAATTATCAAGATAGTAGTTTTCCGATAGTTCAGGCTTGACATTTTATTATTCGAAATTACTTATCTTGTATAGTATTTGAATTTTAAAATTAAATAAATAAATAATGTTGGACAATCCACACAACATCATCTAGCCCCAAGCTAAGCTGAGCTTGTGTTATGGGTACTAGAAGACTGACATACTTAATACTATACATTACATAAATTGATTTATACATATTAAATACCCAGAACACCCGGAATAAATATTTGCAGATCATACAAACGTTTATCCCAAGGCGGTAATCGAACCCGCAACCTCCGCGTCGTAGGCGGACGTTCGCCCGCCGCCACATCGGTCGTCTTATCATGACATAGTATAATGACATACAAACCTTAAGTACTAAATCAACTACGTTAACCATAATGAGTGACTTTTGGCGCTGCCTTCGGGAATAACACTGGTATCTCGTCTCCACCTCTTCGTCCTGAAAACACACTGTTTATTTGAATCACTTTGCACTTTTGTACGTGATTGTTTCACCTATGATTCTACTGATGCAGAATAGTTGACCCACCTTAAAAGTGTATGTGAGAGACGGCCAGAATATGCCTCGGTAGTACCGTGGCTCCTTCAGCGAACATTCCGTTGTTACTGAAAAAAACGAAACTTTAATAGGTAGTAACTATTAACAGAAATTAATAGAAACTTTAAGGGCTATATTTCACCGGGACGCCATGGCGGCGCAACCAGTCGCCGACACCAACAAAATGTACGTTTTGTTGCGCGATCAAACGGACATCAGGTGAGTAACTCTCTATAGAGCTGTATACATTTTGTTGGTGGCGGCGACTGGTTGCGCCGCCATGGCGTCCCGGTGAAATATAGCTTAATATGTAGTAACTATTAAAGTTATTATTATAAATAAATAAATAAATATTCTTGTAATATGGGAACTCTTATTCGACGCTTTGGACAATCGAATAAATTATATCTAATCTCCTGCTAGACTCAAACAAACTTATGATTATCAGATGTTGTAAGCATGTACTACGAGATTGTAGAAAATGTGCTACGATATTGTAGGCACATGCTACGTTTTCGTAGACCATGTCTACGAGACTTTGCTGACTAATGTATAGTATACGCTGTATACTGTCTATCTTATACAAAGTTAGCGCAGACTTGATGTCTTGATTACCATACGTAATGCTGACATAAAGTCAACGCTAACTTTTTATAAGATAGGGGGTTAGTATTTAGTACCTTTAGTGGCAAATAAAATAAAAAAACTGAGCCAAAAAAAAAAAATCTTTTACCTGGTTCTTCTGGTGTATTAAACCTGCCTACATAGTTAGAGCGCGAAGTGTTGGGTTCCACTGTTCGATTCTGTAAAAAAAAACATGGACATTTCACACATCACTCTCTAGTCCCAAACTAAGCTTGTACAATGGGAACTAAATTACTGATAGATTTTTTTTTTGGTAAATACATAGAATACATACCAGAACTTTAATAAATCAAATACCTCTGTTATATTTTCACAACAGAAATGACGAGTCCAGTACTAGAGAGTACACAGAGATGTCTTTTTGTAATTTAACAATAATATTGTAATCGGTGGCTAATAAAAACAACGTTCCATTACAATTAGCAAATATAACAATGTTGTAATATGATAATTAAATTCTCAAAATTCAAAAAAAAAATACTAAACTAAAAATATGAACTCTTTCCAAGTATACCTGTTCATCTGGTGCTGAACTGCTAGCGCCATCTCCCGGCAGTCTCTCGCCCTCAGGACAAGGCTTCGGCTCGGGAACCTGAGGTCTTCCTCGACCACCACTGTGACCCTGGGAATAGTCATGACTTTTATACGTAGTAGTAATATAGTATGATGCAAGAGGAATCTTTTATCAAGAGTTTTGAGGCTCCTCTTCTCGCGACCCCGTGTTTCGTAAATAATATCCATTTTACAAAGATTACAAAATCCCAAAAAAATTTCAGTCGAGTAGGATTTCAACCTTTTATTAGTCTTTGAGAAGTGCAGGAAGCACTCTAATATAAATTGTAATACATTTATCCCCTATAATTTGGACGTCTTCAAGAGACATAGGTTTTGTCTGCGCAACACAGTAGGCCGCACGCATCACTTGACATAGGTGTGATTGCGGCCAAGCGTTTCCCTATCTAAACTAATATTATAAAGAGGAAAGATTTGATTGTTTGTTTGTTTGCATCGAATAGGCTCCGAAACTACTGGACCGATTTCAAAAATTTTTTCACTGTTGTGAAGCTACATTATCTGCGCTGAACATAGGCTATATTAAAATGATATTTTTTATATAGGCTACCCGTGCGAAGCCGGGCCGTACTACTAGTATAATAGTAACCACGAACAGCTTCTTCATGATTACATGCTTACACAAAGAACATTTTGGTACATGAGATACCAATATATATATACAATAGGTAACACTGCTTACGATAAAAATTGTAATTAAAAAAAAATGTGAGTGAAACAGGACAAAATAGGTCGCAAGCTTTCTCGATGTCTGTAGTACAAGTAGTATAAACCGACGCAAGTAGATACTTGATTCTAGAAATAGCATGTCTGCCGGACAAGCATGTGTCGCACTAATGGTATCGTTGTGTCAACGCATTAACGCGGACGCTATCACTGATACCGACTTGTGATAAAGCTGCCACAAGTTGTTTTCAAAATAATTGTATTTATAAATAACAAATAATGCTATCTATTTTGATGTACAGACGTCGTAGCAAGGCGTAGCTTCTCGTAGCTTCTCTGTAGAAGTCATGTTGTGTAGCAGATCAGAACAAAGTTTTCATTAGTTTTAAATTGGCCTAGCAGCTTGTTTTGGGGTAATCAGAATAAAATGTTATTAATAAATAAATAATGCTGGACAATCCACACAACATGATGATGTTGTGTGGATTGTCCAGCATTATTTATTTATTATTATTATTTATTTATTTATTAGCCCCAAGCTAAGCAGAGCTTGTGATATGGGTACTAGAAGACTGACATACTTAATACAATACATTACATGTATTTGTATGTTTTTTAATTCATTGTTAACATACAATCAAACGCAAGAAACTGGAATTTTCTTGTCTATTTGTTTAGGCTCTAACCGCGGAATACTGGCACCTAGAATAACCTAGTAGGGGAGACTGGGGTCAATTGTAACACGGGTCTGTCTAAGACGATCCTAAATGATTCTTGTTATTTTTTTATTGATTCAAAAATGTATGACTACTTTTAAGGTGACGTGTCGTAGTGATTTCTGTTTAAAGAAAATAAAACATTCTATTTTCATTTGCTTTTTTTAAATCTAGCATAATTAATGTTATTTAGGACCTAAATGTTGGCTTTCAAATAAGCTAACATGAATGCTGTGGCAGTAATATTAAGGCAAACACTTTTAGACTAAGTGAAAGATGAACCGTGTTATAAAAAACCCTTACATTTTTAATATCGAAAGAGCACTTTCACGATTATATTAGAAATCCCGCCCTAAACAATGTGACCTCAATTTCGGGCATATAGTATTAGGGCATAAGGTATACTTTTGCGCATATTTGCTGGTGTCTTACCTATGTATGTGTCAGTGTCCATTTATCTTGGACCCGGATCGGAATGATGGATAGCTTTTATTGAACTGATATAACCCTATGATAATAGATGAATGTTCAATAAAAATACCATTTGCAAAACGGATTTAAGGTTTTAGATTTCTTTTGTGAATTTCTACTTGATATTTTACGTATCATAGAACAGAATATTTTCTATTTTATCAAGGTAATATTGCTAGTCCAATTTAAATGAAACCTAGAAAATATTGGATCGTCGAATAGAATACTATTTTGTACTAAAAATATAGATATATCTTTTCAACTTTTGTTTTTGATTTTTTTTTGACATTTCTTTATCAATCCTGTTTAGAAAGAATTGCTATCTACGATAAAGTCGCCCATTGTATTAACGTTAGTTTTATTTCGTGATTTTCTTTGTACAATAAAGTATTATCTATCTATTAAATCGAAAGACAAACATTTATTTTGTTTTGTGGTTCTGATTGGTTCAGAGATAATAATGTAATGTATTAGATATGTTCAGATCGTTTGCAACGGTCTGTAGATAGCTCAACTGTATCTTTTGTATTTTATATGCCTATGTACATTTTGTAAATACTGTATAGTCGTAAGTTTGTTTGTGAATAAAAAAAATTGTAATGTATAATATAATCGTAATTATATAGTTACCTACACATTATATCAACATATAATGTATCTTCATATTATTTATATAGAATTTTCTTGAGTAATAATTTTAGATACACGGGCCGTCCCTTTCCATCCCCTGGGTGTTAGACCTTCCGTAATCACACTTGAATTTGTCAATCAGATATGCAAATTAATTCAGGACTTAGCATATTTGTCAAGTAAATAGATTTAGTTGGGGCTTGGCAGGGCTATCCAGCAAGGGGAAACTTGCGTGACCGAATATCCTTTCAGTTGCAGTTCAGTTTTCGATGATTTTACTATAGTAACTCATCAGTATTCCGTGACATTTTTGTGGACTGACGTGACTGAGCTGTTAAAAATGACGTCAATGTCGCGGTTTAGCACGCGGCCTACCTGATTTGAGCATGGACTACCTGATTTTTCGTTAATTCTATCAAACGGTATGAAAATCGATCATTCAAAATATAAATAAAACACGAAGAAGAAGACTGAACTGGAATTAGATCAAATAACAGTTCAAAAACATTTCAGTTGTCAGGATACCCCCCAGCTATGTTTTAGGCCTTTCCATAGCTTCGAACTTTAGTAGGTACGTGAGAGATAAACTTGGCCTCACAAAT
Organism: Ecliptopera silaceata; assembly: GCA_932527185.1. Lineage (NCBI taxonomy): Eukaryota > Metazoa > Arthropoda > Insecta > Lepidoptera > Geometridae > Ecliptopera > Ecliptopera silaceata. The sequence goes on along the minus strand of OW052193.1, from coordinate 2,343,916 downwards.
GGGTACTTGGTTTGTTTAGGAATCGAAGGTATCGGGAACTGGGGAACTGGCTTGTTGATCCGTGGTTGAAGGTGACACCTTTAGTTTATTGTGTAACTAAAGGATCCAATACCACAGTTTTCCGTGAAAATACAATACCGCCGGAATTGGGAAACAATCTAACTAACAAATTATAGATTTGATTCTCGAAACACATAATATTAATTGAGTTTTCAAATTAATTCGTAAATAAATTTGATTTTCTAAATACATAAATAGTTCACGAAGTCTTTCAATACCGATACAAGGGTGTTACTTTTCGAGAATTAAAAACAAAAACTACGGTAATCAATAACACGTTGACATTGTCACTTCTTACGTTACCTTTTAGTACATACTAGTTAAGTAGCTCTACCATGAGTTTTTACTATATTATATTTACTATACTCGCTAGCGTCTGTAGTTAAAAAAATGTATTAAGATTTGTACAGCGCCTCTAGCGGATAGTTGGGTACTAAAATTCGTAATACTTACTAATATTGACGTAACTACTGTAGTAAAGTCAGGCGATTTTACTGTGACAGGTCATGGTAGAGGTAAAGTACTGGAACATTATGTGCGTAGTGGCATAAGCCATTGATCCATCAAAGCAATTATCCCAGAGAGTAACTACACTTTGAGCACGTCGCATTGTTTGCGATTTGGTACCGAGCACACTTAATCATAAAATAGTAGATAGTATTCATATATGTATATGTATATAACGTGGTATACGCACGTCAATGTTGCATCCATTTTAAAAGGTTAAAGAAAGATCCTTGTCACCGCAGTCAATAAGGAGATTGACTGCGGTGACATGGTCACTTCTTCATCTTTAATTTTGGCTTAATTGTATATTTTTAACCTACCTATATAGGATCAGTTGAACTATCTATAGATCGTTTGCAACGGTCTGTAGAAAGCTCAGCTGTTTCTTATGTATTTTATATGCCTATGTATATTTTGTAAATACTGTAATAGTCGTAAGTTTATTGCCTATATAGGTAGGTATTTATTGTCATAATCTAAGCCACTTCTCTGGCTCAATTAATTACTTACACTTTATTAATGTACCTAACCTAAAACATAAATCCAAAATGGCGTATCTTGTAACTTTATAGTTCCCCTGAGGGTTTGTTGAATTTACGTTCAATTTTTTCTTCGAGGAAATATCGCTATATAGTCCATACATTTTATTAATCTGTCAATCATTCTTTTGCTTTGGATATACCTACCTATATCATTTTTTGGAATAATATTTTGTGATCCGTGGTTCCATACGGGTTTCAAGAGTGATTTATGATAGCAACCAATAATATGATCTGATAAAATTGGAAAATGATCATAAAAAAATCTTGCAATTTCTATTACTCTAATACCTACTCGTATGCTTGCTGTTTCCGACCATCGAAGCCAGTAAAATGACATATAGTCCAGTCAAAATAGACTTAAATTATGTCTCCAGTTTGCATTTATTCCCAACAAGCTACATTTTTGTGCAGGCCTTGAATACGTCATTACAAATGATATGTCAAAAGTCCCCATCGATCCCACTTGTGCGTTGTTTTTTATTCGTATTATATTTATTTTATATATATTATTATATACTTATTCTTTTTATCGTTATCAATTTGGTCCATCTAACTGTACCGATGTTTTTGACAAGTTAGCTAATAACTTGGCATGCCCAAACTTATTGATATAAATGGTACGAGCGGTCGTGAACACGCCACACGCATGAGGAAATGTACTAGTTTGCTAGATAAGTATCATTTTCCTAAGAATTTATATCGAAATTAACCAGAGTAGTTAGGTACTTCTGTTATTAGTTTTATTCTTCTATTAATTTTGCTGTTAGAAATGCGGTTAGTCTATGCAAATTATTTTATGACTACCTACGACCTACATGTTACCAGCTGAGTATTATATAGATACATAAAACATTTATCTGACATACTATAACACACACAAACAACATTAAAGGGCAGTAAGAAGAGAGAATGGTAACTTATCTATAAAATAAACTTATAAAATAAGATAAACACACCATCCTAATACAAACATACTTACCTAATACATAAAGTTCTGCTTTTAAGCTTGTATTACCTATTGTAGTACCTAAGTAATAGATACAATTTGCTTTACGAGCTTTTATAGAAAGCATATTTTTAGCTTAATCTTAAGCTTTTTAAGGTATAACTACTTACATCATATTTACGACTAAACTGATGGCTTCTACTTGTGCGCAGTGCTTGTACCTTTGAAGGGACTTCAGCAAAGTTTTTTCTACACGAGTAAGCAATGTGTATATGGCTGTGTTTGCGGTCATTCGTAAGCGAGCTGCGGTCGCATAAATCTACTCGGAACGGATAAAGGCAAAATAAAACCCGTCCAACCATTGTAGGGCTGAACGTTTGAACTTATGTATAGCTGAGCTTGAAAATTATAGAGAAAGAATAGAAATGGATTGAAATAGCGCGACAGTAAGACGGCAGACGTCTATTTAGATTCAAGACGTTTTTTGGTTTTTTTATTTTTACACTTTATTTAAATCTCAGCAAAATGTTTTTTGCAATATACATGGATTCTAAAAAAAATACATCTATACTAATATTATAAAGAGGTAAAGTTTGTGTATTTGTTAAATTGTAAGGGGTAATCTCGGGATCTACCGAACCGATTTTAAACATTCTTTCACCAATACCATCTTAATTTAGTGTTTTTTTTTTAATTATATAAATATTTTTTCAGTTCGCTTCGCTTGTTGCTAATATAATACTATTACGGTCTATCTTATAAAAAGTTAGCGCAGACTTGTAGTTTGGATTACCATACGTAATGATGACATAAAGTCAACACTAACTTTTTATAAGATAGGGAGATATTGTTCAAGTTTAGCTCAGTTTCAATCATAATTAAATTCACTAAAAATCCCCTCCGGTTGAGCCCATATCCGCTCTTGGTGGTTGGACAACCCTTATCTACTTACACGAAAGGGGATATCCACTATTTGATATTGATAAACTGTAAAAGGTCGTATTCAGGTAATATTAAGTTAAATAAACCTGGTCATTCGATACGTAATTAAACCACGTAATTAGGTATAACATTTTCGGTGAATAATTTGCTTATGTGGTACATTATTCGTTTATTAACGTTAATTGTTGACATCAAAGGTAAACATTGCTCATTATGAAAGTTTAAAAAGGAAAATGCGCCTTCACACTGCTACCGACACGATACTTTAACAATAAACACACATTTACAGTCATTTTTTAAATTGGGAAATATTGTATAAATAAGTTTTTTTTAATTATGTATGTATACTTTACACATATTTCGATATGATTGATTACAATTATTTTAAAACCATTAAAAAATTCTATAATCATTATATATTTTTTTATTAAGAATACTTTTCTATGTTATATGTCATATAAGATAGAAAAGTATTCTTCCTGAGCAACATATTCCATATTACTTAGTATACATATAGAATAGAATAGCAGTAAGTAGAGTCGAACACTAGCGCTGAAGCCACTTGGCCCCGATAAAGAAGGGTCAATAGGGTGTCCCTATTTGCTGTTCGTTTTAATAAGAACCTGTGTAGGGGAAATTGGTATCGCTCTGACTTTACGAGTATTTTTGCTCGACTACAAATCGTTGGGCAAAGGTCCGTGGTTAATTTTGGATTTGTTGAATCCTATGGAACGAATAACGAATGTTATTTTAAGGCTGTATGCGTACCTACTTTCGGCTGTTTTTTTAAATAATAGAATTAAATTTGACCAATTTATCAAACGTAATATGTAGAACTATGATGATATTGTGTTACTAAGTACCTACTAAGAACAGAGAAAAGCTCAAAGATTATAAAATAATAAGTAGTACTTTGCTAACTTTGCAAACCCAAGAAGAGATTGTTCATACATTTCTACGATATTATTTACCCAGACAGACGTTTAACTGAAAATGTCTGAGATAAAGGTAAACACGCGGCGCCGAGTGGTCTGCGTCTATCTAGCGAGTTTACAATTCACTCATCAAATTTCGTCTTATACTCTCAAAATTATCATCGAAACAGTAGCTCTACCATGAGTTTTTACTATACAATATTTACTATACTCGCTAGCGTCTGTAGTTAAAAAAATGTATGAAGATTTGTATAGGCGACAAAGAAATTGGTTTACCACTTTTGATGACATCTCCCAGTAACATAATTATTCGCTAAGGATTACAGATTGACAGATTCTGACGTAGCAGTTATTAATCTGTCAAGCGAAAATAACCCTTGACGTTTTGTACGTGCAAATGATATTCAGCCTTAGAGTGGTAAACCAATTTCTTTGTCGCCTATACAGCGCCTCTAGCGGATAGTTGGGTACTAAAATTCGTCATACTAATATTGACGTAGGTAACTACTGTAGTAAAGTCAGGCGATTTTACTGTGACAACTCATAGTAGATACACTGAAATATATACCTTTTTATTTTATTTGCTATTGTTGTGTTGTGTGTCAAATAAATATTTCTATCTCTGTCTCTCTCACTCTCATTCATACCTTCCTACTTGGTAGAGTTGATATCAAACGGTTCACTCAAATGATTGTTCACTTGAGTGCTTCATTTTCTTTCATTCTATGTTTATACGGCTTACAGGCAATAATATAAAATAGCACATTCAGCAAGATTATTCATAATGTTTCATTTTGTGTTTAGACGTGTCACTTGGAGTGAAAGATGCAAAATGAACATTTTGCATCATTTTGCATCTTATAGGATCAAAATGATCTTTTAGTTAAAACCGTTACTTAAATGTTTGTTTACAAATCATGGGAACTTACATTGCCGTTGGCGAACCGCTCGGGCCCTTCCTCGCTGACTGCTGAAGTCGCTTCCACCATCGTCTCCAACCGACTGTTCCCTGAAACCACATCATTTTATATACTTATATATAATTAACGTATTCTATCACTAAAGTCAAAAATACCTTGAAAAATTTACGGTCTATCTTATAAAAAGTTAGCGCACACTTGATGTATTGATTACCATACGTAATGATGACATAAAGTCGCTAACATTGTATGATATAAGAGAAGAGAAGAAGGGGGTTAGTGTGGCGTTGTGGGGATGTAACCGTAAGTAAGTAGGAAACTATAGAACATTATTTGAGCATGTTTATTAACATTAGGTATATAAACACTAGCTGATGCCCGCGACTTCGTCTTAATATCGTTGTATTTTGAATAATTCCCACAATATCTTTAAAAATTATAGCCAAACCCCCTATCTTATAAAAAGTTGACTTTAAGTCATCATTACGTATGGTAAACAATATTTAAAGTCTGCGCTAACTTTTTATAAGATAGATATGTATCTATTTTTCTCAATGACAAGCTATTATATTTTAAAGTTTCATTAAAATCCATTGAGTAGTTTTTGCGTGAAAGTGTAACAAACATACATCCACACTAACATACATCCACACAAACATTCGCGTTTATAATGTTAGTATTTTGAATTTAATTTCAAGCTCATACAACAAATATCTTATTCTAAGCCATAAGTAATCACTAGAAAATATTTTACAACTATTTAGGAGCTTTGTTCATTTCAACGTTTCTACCTAAGACCTTAATCCACCTTCATACGTCTTCCAGATAAATCGTAACCGTTTGCCCCAAAATAATATTAGCACAGTTTATTGTTATTTACGGAGTTTCGGTTTAGCCAATAAAAGCTTCCGAAATAGAAGGCAGTAAATAAAAATGTTTCCATTAATAAACTCGTGACGTGTTACATGGTTTACTAAAAATATTTACGAGTTTGGTTCGTAAAATCTTAACGTAGCGTTGCGCTTTAAAATAAACATAAAATTAGTTCCATGATAAAATAACAACATCGTAAAATAAGTAATAAAATGTAGGCCGGCCATGGGCTGATAATGTGATATGCACAAAGTAAACATAAAAAAAACACCGGGAATAAAAACTTCTTTTAGTTTATCATAAAATGAATTAATAAATAAATATTCATGTACATTTCACACATCACACAATCCCAAACTAAACAAAGCTTGTACTATGGGAACTAGACTGCTGATACAATACTTATATACATTTTTTTTAAAATACAGACTTAGAATACCTACATTGTAACACCCAGATAAAGAACAAATATTTATGTTCATCACAAAAACATTCGCTCTGGGTGGGAATCGAACCCACGACCCACAGCATGGAAGGCAGAGCTACTACCAACTGAGCTGTGACGCCTGATGCATTGATTCTACACACTGTGTTGCCTAATTATTTTTAGCATCTGACATCAAGAAAACGAATTACACTTTATTATTTCAAGTATAGGTGTGTGTGTTTAATTACGACAAATAAACACGGTTCGATTAACACAAGCTGTAAAAAGTTATTGTCGAAAGCTGCCTTTATTACTTAGACCGACTACCCACTAAAGCGCGTTTTTTTTTTGTCAACAAACATTACATAGACTTGTTGGGAAACCGTGGAAAAGCTTTTTTTAAAAACAAAGAAAATTACTGAATTAAAGTAAATTTAATGAATGAAACATTAATGTCTTAAACTAGCAGTGGCTCTAAACAGAATGAGCTTTATCGGGTCCAGACATCCGTTGCTCAAAACTACTGTATCAGCATATCGTCCGAGCGGAGACGCGTGGGTGTCAGTTGTTAAACAATGATAATGTGCCGAATAGGCATTAAGCACTGGACGGCAGGTCGATACAGGTAGCATAACTCCTCCCTCCATAAGTTCGAGATTACCCGAAAGATGAGGGTTATCTCGAGCCCTTTTCACAAAACGAAACTTAATTTTATGCTTAAATGCTAACACAAAAGACAAATTACGACAATAGCGCAAAAGAATATGATTCCTATACTAACACTTCTATAATCTAGAGCACTATAACTATTTTCACTATCACTAATTTCACTTCCACTTTTCTGCAATAAGTAATTCAGGAACTGGATGTCAGCAAGATCGATTCCGTTGGGGTCAATCAGTTTTCTCAGGAAATCAGGTTGGCTTGATATTATCTTAGGCAAATTAATTATTGGGAACTTCATGTAACTACATATATACTTCTTTTCCTTGACTCTGGTGTTTCATTAACTTCAAATCCTTTATTTTTACTTGGCAATTATCATCCATAGTTAACAAGTAAATTCCACAAATCGTTATAGTTTGTAAGTATCGTATCGTTTTTTCTCGTAGATAATCCAGTGGTTGTATTGTATTAGATCCGCTTTAACTTCGTTGATGGAGATGGGAATCAGGTGACAGCTCGAGATATTGGTAGAGAATTTCATAAGACTGGTAATGCAATGGTCTTCGATTAGTGGGGTGACGTCATTCTCCAAGCACAGGAAGCGGGCTTCGTCGACTTCACGGCATGACTGGGAGAGCGGCTTTACTTTCAACCCTTTCACAAGGACGTATGGATATTTGGGAAGGATTAAAGAGGTAAGGTCATTGACTCTACTATAGACAGGTAAGGGGACTAATTTAAAATAGTTAAAAACTTCTTTTGTAATTAAAGGAATGTTCATAATAAGCTTTATCTGATTTTGTTTTATATACGCTTTCATCTCTATACATTGCTCTATTTTTACTAAATTTTCAATTTTTGCTGGAAATACTAATCTATCAGTTTCCTCAATTTCTTTTAACAATAACAATAACTCTTCCGTGTTTACAATTGATTGATGTAACAATTTAACCTTAGCGAAAGCAATAGCTGTTTCAATCTCATTCAGTCTGATGTAGAGCGTTTGAAAGTTATGTATATAAATGTTATAGATGTGTATAATTTTGTTACTGGTTTGTGATATCTTTGATTCATTTAAGTTACGATTAATATCTTGAATGCTTTCCTCAATCTGAATGAAATTGGTTTTGATAGAGTTCGCTATTTTCGTAAATGTACCCATCATTTCGGCAACGATTGTAATTTTATTTGATACCGTGTTTTGTTTAGTAATTTATCTCATGAATTCACTTTTCATACATAACAGCATCGTCATTATCAAGTTTATACTGTAATTAGCTTGATCAATTAATCGATTGAGTTTAATAAACCACGCTTAGATCTTACCAATGGAATCAATAGTTATATTCATGATGTAATCGGTTTGTGACTCTACTCCGGTAAAGTCAAAAGCTTTGATGGTAGAGGTGCTTTTTACTTGCCTTCTTAATCTTTCATAACTATGTAAAGTTAACTCTAGTTCCTCATAGATGTACCTTAAATCTTTAATTTTAATGATAGTCCATGAATCATGGCTAAGAAAAGCTTGACCTTCTTTTACGGGTTGTAGCTCTGGGTTTTTGTCAATCGGTTGCAGATGAAAGGCCTGGCTTAGGATCACTTAGACCACCAGATTTAAGTATAGTATTTACCTTTAGTGGACGCCTGATATCTTTTATGGATACTTTGTATTCCTACTGTTACGTTACCTACGTTAAAGCGAGCAGAACGTTACTTTACAGCTCTCTTTTTATCAATAATTTTGTCAATTAAATGTTTATACAAATATTTAGTCTTGTTAGCGTTTTCTTTTACCAACTATTGTGTAAAAATGTTTATTAAAATCAGCACGAAGTAGTAGTAATCTAATATAATTGTAATCAAATAGTTTCTAGTAATTTTATCTAGTTCTAAGTTAATAATAAAATGTTAAAGAAAATAGAAAGTTAAAGTTAAAAATAATCTAATCTAAGACAACAACAAAAATAATAGTACATTTTTATAAGATTCGGTGTACTCAAAAATTTCTTCAAATGGGATGAGGTCTGTAGTATAATGAATCTTGTGGCTATACGACATAACTGCATAGCTCATGACAGATGCAGCATCTGTTATCTTTGTTGATATTTAGCGATTTGGTATATTTCAATAAGAATAGAATGAAATCTTTTGACTATTTCCATAGAGTTGTGTTTATGGAGAGTACCATGAAGGTTAATTTTATAAAATGTGAATGCCTCTATCATTAATGTATTGTTAAATTCCGTACAGGAATCTGACTGATTCTATTAGGTGTTCCGTATAAAGAAAGGTATTTTACTAAATCTCTGACAGCTTCATGTGTGGGTTTGGCTCTTATTTCAAAAGTCTAGTCTGCTGAAGGCATCGAGTATTAAATAATATTTTCCATCAATTTAAAATTTATCTATAAAAAGCTCTTGAAAAGGTTTGTTTTGTGTTTGTGATAGTCGTAAGTCGGGTCTTAACGGTTCACGGTCGTACTTTATCATTCTACAAAGTTCACATGCATTAATAACTCTAGCAACTGTCTGATCCATATTGTTCCAGTAAAATGTTCGTTTTAGATGGACTAACGTTTCTTTTACTCCTCTATGACTGTTTTTACCCACGTGGTATTTAAGTACTATGTCTCGTTGTTCCTGTTCATTTTCTACATATGTAACTCTCTTAGTACACTGATAAAACTTTACGGTTCCTTTTTGAAATAATAATGTACTGGCTTCTGCAAACTGTTTCCGGTGTAAATCGTTTTCGAAATAAAAGAAATACTTGTGTTTTGGCCTAATATATCCTTTCAGAAATCTTTTCACTAGCTCTGGATAATTTAAAGGTAAGTGGATCTCTATAACTTTTTGTTTGTCTCTAGATAATTCCTTAACCGATAGTTCATCTCGATTCCAGGTATACGCGAGTATCTGGTTTGGCTTGGTATCTATAGCTTCTTGTAATATCGGCATACTTTTTGTGTCTAAATTATGAGCTGAATGTACCGTGCCTATGGTAGGATCGCGTCCCTTTGATGCAAACGCGGTGGTACTGTCTGCAGATGGCTGGGAGTAAGGGGGCCTTCGACCTTTTCTTCTAATGTATTGATTATTTTTCTCTGTACTTGATGAAATTAATATCGGAGATGGCGTTCGTTTGCGTGATGTAGAGACGCAAGAGGTACCATTTTGGTCTTTACTTAATTTAATCATTTCATTTGTCGATTCTGCATTATGACATTTCAGCTTCCGTTCCTTATTATCTAAATTAACTTTTATCGAAATTTCATCGTTACCGCCTAAAGTGTTAAGTCGTATCCGTGATAGAGCGTTAGTTTTAAAATTTTGTTTTTCTTCCTTATCAATTTTGTTGTATTTAAATTCGTTGGAAAAATCTTTCGTTTGGAACTTTGAATTTATGTCTGGAATTACTAGGTGAGATAATTTCGAATTATTGTTACAGTAATTTAAAGTAATCACTTCACCGAATCCTTCGATGCTATTTTCCTGAATTTTTTTTGGATGTACAATATCCGGACAGATATTTTCTGGTTGGAAGTTTTTCGGGTACGCGGAATACGTCTCGTCCATGTTCTCTATGTAATGACATTCGTTCTCTACATTTTCACCGCATGTAGTGTTATAATAACCGTAATCATAACTATTAAAATCAGAGTTATATTCTTGACAGAGTGGTGGATCTTCTATATAGAACAAATCGTTTGCAGACATGTTTTGTCTCACTGGTGCTGTGCGCATCGAAACATCAGAATCTTTTGATCTAAGATCATGAGATTGGTGTGTTATGTCGAATTTTAAATTATTACATGATTGAGGTTGGTTCTGAATACCGAACTTATAACCTTGTTGTTGGGGGATACCAAATTTATAACCACCATATTGGAAAGGCGCGCATTGCGCAGGGGCCTGACCGAAGTTAGGTCGGGGTGCGTTTTGGGTTGTCCCAAATCGATAACCCTGCGTGGGCGGCGCGGATCTCATTTGTTGAATAAAGTTTGGTCTAAATCCGCCTTGATTATGTGGAATCCCGAATTTAAAATTAGGTGTAGGCATAGGAGGTCTATAGTTATTATTTTGCGAGAAAATCGGTTTATACCTTTGAGGTTCGGGCACAAATGGTGCCACTGGTTTTGGCAATTGAGAAGTTTGAGAGTTTGGTACTTGTGGCGAAGTATTTTTTAACATTTTGCTTTTTGCGTCATATTGAAATTTGAAATTAACCTCTTCGGTGACAATGCTTAAGGCATTTTCCAAGTTAGAGCATCCTTTTAATCGTACGATACGAATCATGTCCTCGGGGAGGTTGTACAAGAACACGTTAAGGGCAGTGTTATTGTACACTATCATTTTTGCTGCTTTGATTCCTTCATCGGTAAGTCTATTTACTTTCGCAAATAAAGAACTTCTGACATTTTGAACTCTATGACAAAACTGTATGTATGTTTCACCTTGTTTAAGCTTTAAAGTTTCGAGTTCGATCGCAATGCAATCTTCCGATCGAGGGTCGCCGAAATGTTGCGTAAGCAGATCCTTAAGTTCTTCATATGTCGTAATATTCGGATGGTCGCTAAGTAGAGTCGCAGCTCTACCAATAAGTCTACTCGAAATCGCATGGAATAAGTACAAATTCTGTGCGATGTTACCTTGAATTTTACTAACACTAAGTATATACTCGCATTTAGATATGAATAAGTTTAATAAGTTTGTTTCCCCATCATATTTCGGGATGATTGACAATATTTCTTTAGGCACTGCCTTAAATTCCATTTTATTATTTTTATTTTATTTACTTAAAATTACACTGATTTACCGATTTTTGTGTAAAACAGTTCGCCAATTTAAGTGCGACTTATCCTACTTGGTTTACCGATTTATGTGTAAACCAATTTGCCTATTTTAGTGCAAATAGTTTTATTTGATTTGCCTATTTAAGTGCAAATCAAAAATGAAATGTTACTTATAACTACACAAATTAATTACGTCTAACAAATCTGCCTATTTTTGTGCAAATTAGTTTGCCAATGGAGTGCAAACAAAATCAGATAAACGCAATTAATAAGCCCGATGATGTATGATCGAGAAAAAGGCTGGAAAAGACACAGGAATATAAAAGCAGGAAGTGAAAAGGTTTACTCACAAATTGCTCGATCCCATGTCCTCCTTGAAACTGCGAGCCACTTTAATTCACACGCTTTACCAGTCAAATTTATTTGGTTCGTTTCCACATCCGCTAAAAGTCGGTTTTCCCAATATTACTACTTTCGTGATTGTTATCGATCGTAGATTTTCCGGGAAAATCGTGGAAATCCTACCGGCTGCGCCAGACTTGTTGGGAAACCGTGGAAAAGCTTTTTTTAAAAACAAAGAAAATTACTGAATTAAAGTAAATTTAATGAATGAAACATTAATGTCTTAAACTAGCAGTGGCTCTAAACAGAATGAGCTTTATCGGGTCCAGACATCCGTTGCTCAAAACTACTGTATCAGCATATCGTCCGAGCGGAGACGCGTGGGTGTCAGTTGTTAAACAATGATAATGTGCCGAATAGGCATTAAGCACTGGACGGCAGGTCGATACAGGTAGCATAACTACATGGATTTGCGATTCTATACTCAGGTAAAATTGGCAACTAGATCGGGGCGATGCGATTTGCATGATGGTACATAAGTACTCGTTTCCAATAGGTTTAAAAGGAATAAAAATCCACCATTTTCTCATTAAAACAAAAGACAGCCGACTTGACGATCGACTGACTTGACTGAGAGTTATATTTATACACTTGACATTGGCATAAGCCACATAAAAAGAAGAAGAGAAGTGAGAATCTATTCATTACAGTTTGAAAAGATTAATCTCAAAAAGATCTTTGAATAATAATCTATAAGGATAATCTTACATTCAGAAAATTCTTTTGTAACCAACCCGGGTTTTAGCAACATAAGACTTAGTGGGCAGTCACCCTTTAGGTATTTTATGCCCGTTTTACGGCGTCAATTTATTCTGCAACTAATTTTTCCCTGACTTTTGATTAAGGTGGGCCTAAGAGGTAAACTCATTTCATGTAATCTGGATTACGACTACGACTGTATTCAATCTATTTTAGCCATTTCTAAGATTTGCGAGAAAATAGGCTAGACTAGAAGAATATTTCACTTACTTCGAGGTTTTGTTTGATGATTGAGATTTTTAATTATAACGGGCTAGTAGGTATAAACTTATTTTTTGTCTATAAAATTATATACCATTTTAGAAATTACGTTACTTTATTTGATACTTTTTTTCAAAATCCCCATCGAACGATCCCCTTATGGGGCTTTTAGTCTCATGATCCCTATGATTTTTCTGTTGGATAATATTTTCGCATAGTCAAAATAATGGCAACAATTCATTTTATTTATTTTTATATCAGAATAAACTAATCCCAAATATTGTTTATTTATTTATCTAGGGCATGGCCTTCACGATATTTGTCGTCGTTTTTATAGCACTTCTAAAAAACCACCCTGTATATCTTGTTTAGCCAGAATAAACCAGTTTCAGTGCAAAGAACAGTACCCCAAGTACTAGGTTATGCATTTCTTTGCTCGGCGATCCGTGTCGCCGAGCAAAGAAATCTGCCAGGGGCGCTGCTTGGATCTCTATACAAAATCGGTGGCGCTCGGCGATCGCGTCTCTGGGATCCGTGAGTGCACAAACTCGTACTTGGGGTACAGAATTACCGACATCATTTAAAATTTGCTAATTCGGTAATTACCGAGTTCTAACCTTTTAGGGGTGAAGTCATGTTGGGCCCTCGGCTATCTGAAACAGAAAATAGTATTATAACTTTATGATGTGGGTATGCGACACCATTTATTTTGACTGCTATTAGGGTCGGTGGGGAAGTACTTAAGTTTAAACAGACTTACAGAATAAAACAAATTATATAGATACTGTAGATACGATTTTAATATCCCAAAAGTAATTGTGTCGAACGGGATCCGAATCTCCGCAAATTGATTTGCGGCGAAATCTCTTATCGATTCAACTGAATGTATTTTTAGTTATATACCAGTTAATAGGTAGATGTAAATACAATAAGTAGATGAAGTTACAGTCGCTAGGGATTTATTTAAACTGCCTATAAATAAGTCCCTAGAAAGTACAGGATAATTTTCAATTTTCCTCCGTAGCCAGGTAATATTAATGTTTACAGTCGTTTATTAGGGTTCCTAAGTAATTCTCAATTGTATTTTAATGACTCGACACAGTCGACTCCAAATGAAAATTGAGCTAAATTTATTTTCCTGGGTCGACACCCAATTTGTCCGGTGTCCCGGATATTTGCGAATATTTGAAATAATTGTAGGTATTTTGCATAATTACTCACTTTTTACACATAATTAATCAATATTCTTCATTCTATAGCTAAATAAAAAGTAGTAAGTAGGTAAACAGTAGATATTTAAGACTACTTTTTATCTAAAATACTGCTTTTGACAGAAATTGAGAGGCGAATCTAAGTAAGCCTATAGAGTAAAAAAATATAACGTAAAAAGGATAAAAAAGATGTAAAAGTTTAAAACAAAGTAATATTCAGCAACCGCGCGAAAAGTGGGCAGCCACTTTGAAACAAAGCACATTGTGAGGTTAACACTCCAACTTTTGATAAGCACACAGGTTCACAACTCAGCGAGTTTACAACAGTTTCCACTTTGTACTCGTTTCCTTTTGTAACTAGCTTCTGCCAACAGCTTCGCTTAAATGAAGAGACTACTACTGATATTACCGTTGAATTAATTAAGCCCACAAAGGCTTCGAACAATAATTGTTATGTATTGCTTTAAGCTCTAGATTACACAGCTTTTGATATACCTTTTACACTTAAATATACCTATCTAGTTTCAGATAATTACGTGTAATTTGCACCTACCTACACCCTTATCTACCTTATTAGTGTAATTAAGTACTTAATAAAGTTTGTAAAATTTGATAAAAATATATTTATAAAATACTCATTGTACATGACTTATATAATCATCGTGTTGCATTTAAACGTTGCTAAGTTAAATTGACACCGCACTGGAACTTCAATATTTAATTATAATTCTTTGTGATAAGGATCATACAAAAAAACAGTAGGAACAAAGCCGTATTTTCTTGCCCGTTCTTCTAGGCTCTGGTCGCGTGGAACTGGCACCTAGAATAAATGAAATAGCGTGTGTATAAACTATATTATTGTAAAGTTTCATTACTTATTACATTCAATTCAATCCATTCAGTCGTTTTTGCGTGAAACATACATCCATACATTCGTCTATCCATCTAACTTTCGCGTTTATAATAATAGTAAGAAATGGAATAGAATAGGAAGTAGGAAATTATGATGTATGTAAGTAGAATTCTCAAAAAATATAGTTACTCAAAAAAACAGGTTTTTTTTTTTTCTTGGAGGCTACAATATCCGTATAAAATACGGATCCCCAAGTAGTGTCACGTTATAGTTATAACCAGGTAGGTTAGTATTCCAAGTTCATAGGTAGGTACTCTTTAAGCACATCCAAAATGTATTGCTAGTAATGTAGCCGTCTAGACATGAGCTTTCGCAAGAATCACTTAACTAGATAGCTTAAGCGATGTACCCTTAATAAGGTAGGCATGTTACAAAGTTAAACCTACCCTGCTCTTGTATAACAAAATACTTTGACAAAATCTATTACACGTATTAAGTTTGTTTTTGTAAAGAACAAAATCCACCATAGCGGTACAAATTGTTGATATTATTAATCTGTGCTATATCTTAATTTATTCTACCTTCTGGTGCAGCTTTTCCTTATTTTTATTTTTTTTTTGCCAAAGCAGGCAGACGAGCTTGCGGGCCACCTGATGAGAAGTGGTCACCGCCGCCCATGGACACCTGCAACACCAGAGGCGTTGTCGGTAGAATCGTTATTTAAAATAGCTAATATTACTCATAATTATTGAAACCATGATACAAATAAAATCATGCATATGGTTTTACACGAAATAGGTACTTTAGAAGTGGGAAGATATTCGATTAATTACTATAATCATATGAACAGATATTATCTAAAAACTGGCTTATAACTGGCGGGAATCCGTGCTGGACAGAGAAAAGTGGCCAAGCCTCACTTTGGGTCACTGCACCATAGGAGTAAGTAAGTATATGAACAGATATTATCTCTATTCAAAAGTATTTTCATTATTAATTTCCTGAAGGTGACGTACGCTTCTCAGAACAACATCCGCCCTATTAGTGCGGTTCTGTCCGTTCCAGAATATCCCTTATTTCCGGAATCGAATCTGTAGGGGAAATCCTATCGGGAGGAAAACGACGCATAGAAACCACGAACTTCATGTCACCACCATTTCCTTTAGAAAATGGTTATTAGTACTAATTTCTGCATTAAACCATTTCGAATAAAATCAATACCTAGTGCCAATTCTAAGTTATTCGTATAAGTTTTCCTGTTTCTACTAAACACAACAAATGTGGTGTTGTTTTATTTGATTTGAAATAGAACAGTTTAGTCATTTATAAGCAAATACGTATTTTTGTATTCTTAATGTTCTGACTATCGTCGACATTTTAGTACGTTTCTGAAATGTAAAGAGGATTTTGGCTATATGTTTTAAAAATAAGTTATTTAAGAGCTGTGGATATTTAAAATAAATACAATATTTAACAAAGACTGTTTGAATAAGTAGCTTAATAATATGTAACACTTAAATGTCAATAATTTATAATTCTTACGGCCGGTTTCTGAAACGTTGATCAACGAAAAAATTAAATCACGATTGATCCGAGCTTTGACACATACATACATGGTATTTGACTAAATTTGATGAACATTTCAGAAACCGTATTTTAATTTTTTGGAACATTACAGATATTGTGCAAACAGGAGTACCTAGTCTTGTTTTTCCATTGATTGTATGGAAAAGCTTTGGTGGCTATATGCCTTTAAGTATCGGCGTAGAGACGCCTTCATCCGACACCCGTCGTCTGCTAATTGTAGCTCGTTGTCTCAATAACCCCCTGTCACTCTAATTAATTATGTTTTATCGTACTAAATGTATTGTGTGGAAATTTTCTGTGATCGATCGATCACAATTAGACCATCAACCTATATCAGTCCATTGCTGGACGTATCTCCCAAGACGCGCCACTGAGCCCGGTCTTCGGCTCTTTTCACCCAGTTTTTGCCAGCTTACACTCCGTGGATCGTCGCTCCATCTCGCCGGAGGGCGTCCTACACTACGCTTGTCTAAACGCGGTCTCCAACAATATTCATAATGACTTATTTTTCTATATAAGTTATTCTTAACTTTAATATGACCTAGATTATCAGAAATGAGTTCCGTCCAATCATTTTATGATTTTGTTAACCAAAAACTTTTAAAACAGTCGATGTGTAGATAAGGAAAGAAAAGTCTACAATTTCTGGAAGCCGCGCACAGCGTTTTAAAAAAGTTTACTCAGTACCTCTACCATGAGTTGTCACAGTAAAATCGCCTGACTTTACTACAGTAGTTACGTAAATATGTATTATTATTACGAATTTTAGTACCCAACTATCCGCTAGAGGCGCTGTACAAATCGTCATACATTTTTTTAACTACAGACGCTAGCGAGTATAGATTGTAAAAACTCATGGTAGAGCTACTGTTCTTTTGTTCAAATGGTAATATTGAAACAAAAGAGCAGAGTTAACTTTTCTCAACAATCGACTTAGTTAGGAAGTAGATAATTATGCAAGACGAGTCTCAGGATAATCTATTTAGATGGATGCGACTAAAGTTACGTTTTAGGTCTTCAGATTTATTACGATCTAGGTTAGGTTTCTTTGGTTTATAGAGGTAACATTTTTAGAATAATATTTATTTTATATTAATAGAATATCAATGGAAAGATGTCCAGGAAAAATATTGGTGGAATATCGCCAAAGACCGGGATAAGTGGAATGCTTTGGGGAGATATTTACCAAGCAGTGATGTCTCACTACAAGCACGTCGTCTATAGGTTAAAAAAATATTTTTGTTACAATATTATCTACAGTAAAGTAAACATTTATTTACATACAAAATTAAATACTAGGTATAAGAAACAGATGAACTATCTGTAGACCGTTGCAAGCGATCTATTGATAGCTCAACTGACGAGTATACAGGGTTATTTGAAATTAGTGCATCACCTCTTGCAGGAAGCCTCTTTACTACAATCCCAACAACATTTTTTCTAAGACTTTTTAAAATTATTAATTTTTAAAATTTAAGTTTTCCCATACAAATTTAATTGGATTCAAACTACCTAGGTTGACTGAGTAAGAAAAAAACGCGGGAAACCGTAGTAGGTAGTTAGTACCGAATCATACGTCGCGGGAGGCTAGTTTAGGTTCATTCTCACTTTTACAAAATACAGAGTAATAAATAACAGAGATAGGCAATTTTTTGTGTTTTTTTGTTTTATTTATCAAGATTTACAAAAAGTCGTAGAACAAATGTTGTTTATATTGAAGTAGAGCATCACCTCCTGCAAGAGGTGATGCGCTGATTTCAATAACCCTGTATAGTAGTAAGATTTCCATAAAATTACGTATCATCCAAGCCATAGACAAGTGAATAATTATTCACTTATGGCTTGGACGATAGTTAAATGGCTTTGAAACTAATCTCAGTGAAGAAACGCGGGCAGTATCAGTTTATTCAATAAAAAAACTATGTTTTATGAAGCAAACTGATACTACCGAAGATGCCACGTTTGAAGTCCTTCTTGTCATCACTATCAAAGGCATTTCACTTAATAAACATGGAATCAACAGACCCTTCAGTTTTGGCTCTAAGAAAAATGAATATAGAATTAGTAGGGGCTATTTTTGTATTTTACATATATGGTTTACATACTATGTATTCTATCAGCAATCTAGTTCCATAAACAAGCTTTGCTTAGTTTGGGACTAGAGTGAGATGTGTGATATGTCCATGAATATTTATTTACTTATACTTATTTATTTATAGATATGAATATTGCCAAACTAAGCTTTTATTAAGCTTTATTTTGTCAAAAATTATACAGCTTTGTCGTAGATAACCTAACCTTAGATCATTCTACCTTAACAGGGGAATATTGGCATAATTCGTTTTTATTCACCGTTATTTTCACAAAAATGTACGGGTTTGTCGTTTTACGATATGTAATCTATCGATAACCTAACTTATAGCTTGCCGAATAATGGCGGAAATGTATTTCGAATACTTTTTTGCGAACATGGGTGTTTTATTCAAATTGCAATTCGCTAGTGAAAAACGTATAACAAGACTGCTGGTGCAGTATCTACGCTAAAAATCCCGATATAAATTCAATTTGATGCGAGATTGCAGGTTTTGGCACCTTGCCGGAGATTTTATTCTGGTTTATTTATGTGCAAATACGTTTGTTACTGTAGTAAATATACGTTATGAAACCATGAAGCGCATAACAACATTAGCTAAACGAGTTTTCGGTTAACATACAAGCTAGCAACCTGAGCACGAATAAATGTAACAATCACACGTATTTAAAATATACCACTCGGTATCTTTGCAAAGTTTGACAGTTAAGTGGACGTTGACGTGCAGTGCATGTCAAAAACGTCACTGTTTTGAAACGTTTACGATTGTCAGTTTGACATTTATTATAAGTATTTTTATTTTTAATTTATTTTACACAGTCCACTTTTCTTTGGCCTCCCTCTACTTCTACATCCATCCACTAACACTCTTCTTGTTATATGGCATTCTTCCCTCCGCATGACATGCCCATACCACGCTAACCTATTACTCTTCAACTTTCGTCCGTCGCTCAAAATACTGGCTAATATAATATTTATACTACACCTGCTCGGAAAGTACCTTGATACTTTATCAAATTTACGGTAGAAAGTACGTCATTGCATATCGAACAAATATGCGGCGAGAAAACGCATCTGAGCGGGAGAGAAAAGTGTATGAAAATCCATTTCTTACGTGGTTTTTCTTTTTTAATTTTGGGTAAGACTATATGCGCTGGTAACCTAAATATCAAAAGCCAAAAAGTTTTTACAGTGAGTTTTTATCTCCAAGTTCGCAAAATGACACTGGCCACTAGCTGTGTGTTGGATGGTGTCAAACAATTTGAAAAAAGAACATGTGAAAATTTTAGTTTTTTATTTTCCTCGTAGGTGTAGTATAAAGCACTATGTATCACTCAAGAGAAAGTGCGATTCCCGATCTCGGGTGTTTTAAAGCCCTCGCCTGCGGCTCGGGCTTCAAACGACACCCTCGACGGTAATCGGTCACTTTCTCCTCTCGGTGAACAATGTACTATTCTGTACAATTTAATGTCAAATCTGCGCGAGCTTTCCAGTTGAATCCTTATCGATAAAAAATGATGGAATTCCATTACTTACCAATATCCGCGCGCTCTCTTTGTGGATTTTAACTCCAATCTCGTGCATTTAATCCGTTTTATTCTACATTCCTTCGACATTTCTCGTACGATTTGATTTGTCAAGAATTCTTGGAGCTCTTTTAGTGGATTGATGGACATTCCACATATTCTCTAGTCCCAAACTAAGCAAAGCTTGTAGGTACTATGAGAACTAGAATCGAATTTGATTGAAATACATTCAATACTTTTGTTGACACAAAGGTAGTTCGCGTTTTTGATAGATAATTATCTCAGTATAGTACAGTACGTACGCAAAGTAAAAAAAAAATAACCGGACGTTTTATTACCTTTTAAGCCTGAGTAATATGTCAAAAAAAAAGTCTACAATGATACATGATTTTTCAAACACATAATGATTTAAGTAGGTACCGCTCGCGTGCTCTGGGTTCGTGGCGCGCTAGCATAAACCTTCGTAATATAGCTGTACAGGTTTTATCTAAACTAATATTATAAAGAGGAAAGATTTGATTGTTTGTTTGTTTGTTATGATAGTTTAACCCACATATAAATAGGTTTACTTTAAGAGTCATTTAAACGAATAAGCACGGCAAAAATATGGCTGCAAATCGAGGATATGGAACCGTTATTTCCTCCGGGAAAATATGATGTTGACATTAAGCGAGTAGCAACGAAGGAAGGTCTTGGCCAAACAGCTTCGTTCGCAAGACATTTTATTTGTTTTCCAGCACTGTTTTATGAGGATCTATGCTGATTCACTGGTTCTCAAGGAACAAGTCAATAGCAACTCCATTAACTTAATTAGTTTTCGGGTTTTCCTTGAAGTATTTGAACCATCTTTACCTAGTATGTAAGACGATTCTAAATGATCCTTGTGATTTTACTGAATAAAGTAATTTTGACTTTTACTTTGATTTTTTAGGATCACAAAAGTAATGAATAAATAGAATAATAAAATCTGAAAGTATATCGGCTTATTTTAATAAACAATTCCTTGTGTGCATAATATCAGTGATTTTCTTTTCAACTAACTAATTTAACTATCCATAACAAAATATCCTAGCGCTCCCAAAATAAAATAAAAATAAAATAAAATAAAAATAATAAATAAAATATTCACGGATATTTTACATATCATCCATCACATATATGTATTTTAAACATACATATAAACGTTTGTTCTCGGTGGGGATCGAACCCACGTCTCACAGAATGTAAAATGTCGAGCTACATATTGTTTTGACAAATGTTACTAAATATATAAAAAACACGGTTACTCAATATAACTCAGTTTATCAAGTTACTTAGCATCATTTAACACAACCCTTCCGAAGTTTATGTACAAATAAAACGGTAAATATGCAAATGTATCTACGATCCATTAAACATGGGCTTTAGAAAACTTATTCAGAGAATCGGAAAGACGATCTTTCTGTAAATAAAAGAGCAGACATACATGTTGACTTTTGGAAGTAAAATAACAAAGTGTTCAAGTAAACATGAAATTTTAAGACAGAGACGTCACAGTCACAGCGCAGTTGATAGTAACTCTGCCTTCCAGTATTCAGTATTTTTATTGTCATCATTATGTACACAAGGATTTAATAGTAAGTACATGTACCCAAGTTTGGGTGTAGCGATAATTATAATTATATTCCATGCTGTGGGTCTAGGTTCGATTCCCACCGAGAGCAAATGAACAAATATTCATGTGATGAGCACTATTATTTCTTCTGTGTCCGGTTGTTAGTATGTATTATGTGTATGCAAATACAAAAAAGTACATATTTTATTAGCAATCTAGTTCACATAGTACAACAAGTTTTGGGATTTCTTCTTCTTCTTTGAATAAGAATAAGAATAATTTATTGTAAAACTGTGTATAAAGATCTTATAATAGGTATAAATGTTTCAACAGCCTACCCATTTCGGGCGTACAATATTATTTTAACTTAAATTAAGGGACTTACAATTATTATTTAGAGTATAGTTTTCATTTTAGACGGGATATTTACCATGATTTGTAAGTTTGATTATTCCCCGATAATAATAATCAAACTCACAAATCATGGTAAATATCCCGTTTATAATGAAAACTATGTTCAAAACCATGACAGTTTCAAATATTATATTATTTAGAGTAGTTGAATAAACCATTTTGAAAAAAATCTCTAAGGTTAGACTACCCCTGACCCATAGCTACATAGCTTTGGGACTAAAGTGTGATGATATTTCAATTGAAATATCCATGAATATTTATTCTTTATTATATAAAACGAAAGTATTAGCTTTCAATTTCATAAAACCTTGGGGTTGTCCTTTGAGACGTAGAAATATAAAAAGGGTTTTAAAGGGTAAATTTAGTTTAATTACTTATAAAAATTGCTTGGTTTCATCAACGTTTGCGCTTATCAATCAGCTGTCTAATACATAACTGATAAGGTCCCTAGGTAATAGTTATTAACCGTGCGTTATTACAAATTATTGTCGCAACGAGAGTCAAGACACACGATACGACACATTGTAATTTCGTGTCTTTACAATTAATGTATATTATGTTTATTATTACGAAAGTAATTGACACCGCACTGGAACTTCAGTATTTAATTTAATTGTATTTATTTGTAAGATGGATCATATAAAAAAACGGTAGGAACCAGGCCGTAAGTTTCTTGCCCGTTCTTCTAGGCTCTGGTCGCGTGGAACTGTCACCTAGAATCACCTAGTATGTAAGACGATTCTAAATGATCCTTGTGATTTTATTGAATAAAGAACTTTACTTACTTACTTAAAAACAGTTGAGCTACCTACAGACCGTTGCAAACGATCTACAGATAGCTCAACTAATCCGATCGGTAGCGTACCCAAGATACTGGATGTATTGTCGCGCTGAATAGCAAAACTGATGCCCCTCGAGCAAGAAACTTACGGTCTGGTTCCTACAGTTTTTTTATATGATCCCTCTTACAAAGAAAAGAAGTTTCTTACGTATTTCATACATAAGTATGTACATTTTGTAACTACTGTTATAAGTTATATCACCATATATCTGCATATACCCCTAGTCTTGAATCCATTGTGCTTTATTTATTTAGATAGTCAGTATCATATGGTGAACGTGTTTGCAGGTCGTTTCGTAGAAGTCACGTAGACCGTCTACGAATGTCGTAGCACGTACGTAGCATCTATTATCTCGCTATGTACCGAGCGAGTGGGATGTGATTAGGTACTGTCGCACTGTTATTGGCTAGTCCATACAATGCACAATGCATATACAGGGTGTGTTTTTGGTTTTTTTTTACATTTATATGTAAAAAATGAACCTTAACAGCAAAAGCATTCAATACAGAATGTCTTGATTTTTCAAAACATTTGAGTCTTACTTAACTTTAAAAATATGAAAAACTAAGTAGTACAGTTTTAGTTTTTTTACACATGGATGTCATGGTTCCTTTCACGACATTACTCTAACTCTCGTGGTTTCGGACTTGGTCACCACAGCCCTTCTCAAAAAACCATCCTGTATATGTATAGACACTTCCAACTGTATAGCAGTGCTGATAAGTGAAATAAAAAATAGGTAAATGAGCTGAGTTTACACCCAACTGTAGTACGTCGTACACATGATGCCTCTATCGATATTCTTAGTAAATAGTCAATTACTTTCGAATAGGTTTCAAATACTACAATTTGAATTCAAAAATACAGGCACGAGATTTAAAAGAATTACTTAAAAAACCGAACCATCGTTCATTATCCCATAGTACATACTGGACGTGATCTGTGAGGCCATGCATTGTATTTGTAATGGATAGATAACATTCAAGACAGGATGAGAAGAGCCGAAGACCGGCTCAGTGGCGCATCTTGGGAGAGATCTTCGTCCAGCATGACTGATATAGGTTGATGATGGTGATGATGAGAATTCAACTCGCTTCATCACTTTCTCATTCAAAAAGACTCATAAAAACTGGTCAAATAAATAGAAATACCTGATTTTAGTCGCATTTAGTCGGTTCATAAAAGTAGGAATTCCTATAAACTAGGAAGTAGCTACAACACTTTTATGATATGAGATCATCATAAGAACATTTTATAGCAGTTTCTAGCATTTTATATCGTTCCACGCTAAGTATTCAGAGATTAAAAGTCTATAAAAGCATAGTGGGGTCATCTTAAGAGCTATTTTGTGCTTTTAGGGCCAGATAAGTTAAAGTGGGAGACAAAGTGCTGATAAAGAAATATACGCTCTAATATTTGTACTTTGGTGTAACTACATGGGATATAAAAAGATATAATAAATTAACAGTAGCTCTACCATGAGTTTTTACTATACCAGTTATACTGTACTCGCTAGCGTCTGTAGTTAAAAAAATGTATGAAGATTTGTACAGCGCCTCTAGCGTATAGTTGGGTACTAAAATTCGTCATACTAATATTGACGTAACTACTGTAGTAAAGTCAGGCGATTTTAGTGTGACAACTCATGGTAGAGGTACAGGCGTCACAGCTCAGTTGGTAGTAGCTCTGCCTTCCATGCTGTGGGTCGTGGGTTCGATTCCCACACAGAGCAAATGTTTGTGTGATGAACATAAATATTTGTCCCGTATATGTGTTACCATGTATCTATATTTGTATTTACAAAAAAAAATATAAGTACAATTTCTAACAGCAATCTTTTTCCCATAGTTGAAGCTTTGCTTTAGTTTGGGGCTAGAATGTGATGTGTGAAATGTCCGTGAATATTTTTTTATTAAATTAAGTCATTAAGCAATATAGGACTGCATTTATTTTATTTGGAAAATACACGGTACAATAAACTATAGAATAATATAGATAATAAAAATACATGAAAAATTAAAAATTTGTAGTAAAGGTTGTACAATAAAATAATCTTATAAAAAGTTAGCGTTGACTTTCTTTAAGTCATCATTACCTATGGTAATCGGTACTTCAAGTCTGCGCTAACTTTTTATAAGATAGATCGTAACCCCCTATCTTATAAAAAGTTAGCGTTGACTTTAAGTCATCATTACCTATGGTAATCGGTACTTCAAGTCTGCGCTAACTTTTTATAAGATAGATCGTTAGAGTGTAAGTAGTAGATTAACCGATTAAACAGATACAATTTTTTTTTTTCAATCATTTTTCACTAAGTAGCAGTGACATGTGATTCAAACAAAAACATGTGATTCAAAGCTGCGATAGGATTTCAATGTCAAAGTTTTAAAGGATAAACATTGTATTCATATTTATTGAGTAGATACGAGCAATGTACGATTATTTTTCCTTGTTTCGTAATACCATGAGGTAAACCAGCGTTCGACTTATTACTCATATCACAGAATAAACAATATAATGATACTCTTACACATCATTAGTACGTATAATTCTATAAACTTATTAAATTCATACTTATATTAGGTTACCTACGAACTGTTGCCCGCGACTTCGTCTTTGTTGTTATATTTTGAAGAATATACACAATATCTTTATATTATATATTTAATTATAAATATATAATATTATATGCGACGCGAGACCCGAGGGCTGGTGAGTATCTGGCCCAGCGTATCAGCATTACTATTCAGCGCGGCAATGCAGTCAGTGTCTTGGGTACGCTTCCGATTGGTACTGATTTGGATCAGTTGAACTATCTATAGATCGTTTGCAACGGTCTGTAGATAGCTCAACTGTTTCTTATGTATTTTATATGACAATGTACATTTTGTAAATACTGTAAAGTCGTAAGTTTGTTTGTGAATAAAGTATATTTTTTTCTCTTTAATTATTTAATTTTATGTGTTATTCTGATGTTTAAGCCATAATTGTGAAGTTTCATTAAAATGCATTCAGTAGTTTTGGCGTGAAAGAGTAACAAACATACATCCCAACTATAAAATTTCGAATCTATATTATATTATTAGTAGGATTACATTTATTTACGGTGTTTTATATTATCTGATAAGTAAACTGTAGAATAGTAATAAAAGATGAAGAAGTTTCTTGCCCGTTCTTCTAGGCTCTGGTCGCGTGGAACTGGCACCTAGAATCACCTAGTATGTAAGACGATTCTAAATGATCCTTGTGATTTTACTGAATAAAGTCATTTTTGACTTTGACTTTGACTTTGATGGGAGTAGTCACGTGACTTAGGTACTGTTTATTTTTAGGGTTTCAAAGTAGGTAAAGAAACCCCTCAATAAATTATATGTTAGTCTGTCTAAGCCTACACCGACAAAAAAATAAACTAATTATCTTGTCTTAGCTCATTATCGAACAGAATATAATTTTATTTTAATGCAGTGCATAGAAGTACTGTGGCCCACGTTTTGTACTTTTGTAGCGCGTTTGAATCTGAGCGTGTGAATACTTCTCTTACTTGGTATGCTCAATATTCTGACAATGCTTGTAATATTTGAAGGAAAACATCGTATACCTACTGCGGAAAGTAGTTCAAACAAAGTGATCTATAGGAAGCTCTGCGTCATACTAGATTAAAAACGTACCTAGAACTATTTTTACCACAATAAAATTAAGTAACTAAACTTACTTTTAAATAACCACTTTCATATTGCGTTCAATCACAAAAATATTCACCGTACAAGGAAAACCCTTAAAACACTCGCAATTTGAATAACACTTGTCACTTAGTTTAACACTTTACTTGACACTCGACTTTGTGGTCAAAGAATTTGCCAAAGATTTATAGGAACTTTGGGAGGGCCTATACGAAAACTCGCGAAGATTGTTCAATAATAGCAACGCGTGCATCCTGAACCGTGGTTGTGACAAGACTGAGCTGTGGACTGAACTTTGAGGATACTATGCGCTGGCGGATTTTCCGCGTGCTACAAACCTAACTCGAAGAAGTTGTTACTGTCCTTTGTCTCTTTTTCTCTAATTGAAATCCGCTCGCGAATGCAAAAGACAGACGATGTAACTATTTCATAATTTGAACTTCGTCAGTTTTACTGTACTTAATATATTAATAAGGTAAAAGCGTGTAAATATAATTTGTAAATTCTTGATAAATGAGATGTAATTATCACAAATTAACCCGTTTTTGAGTGACGAGTTTTTCAAGATAAAGTATGATTCAAGCTATACATAAAAGGAAATATATCTAGAAACGAAACATATTTTCCGATTCGAATCGTTATAGTTCATTTGTATGATCACTATGAATTTGAATTACCTCGGTACCTCGCGACCTGAGCCTAGAAAAACGGACCAGAAACTTACGGCTTGATTCCTGAAACTTACGTAGCATTGTATGAACCAATTAACAAAAATTTCTGTATGGTGTCAATTTAAGTTAGAATACCATGATTTATTTATGGCATTTCAAATTATACAGCGCATAGAGTTAATTATAAAATTTTGAATTGGATGAGATAAGAACCGAAGACACAGAAAGGTAGAGCTTTTGAGCCGTGGTAGCTTCATAATATTCAAAATCATTGAGTTTTCTTTAAAAACTGTATATTCGTGACAATTACGATACGACACGACATTTAAAAACGCAGACAAACACGATAAAAGCATAGATTATGCATGTTATCTGAGTATCGATTAGCGGATTGTAAGTGCTCGAACACAGTGCTTTTGATCACATACAAGTCTTAAAACTTGTATAACAACCACCTATTTGTACGAAAGATTCCACAAAATTCAAACAATTCCATACTAAAATGTAACCATAATATTTTGATTTAACTTAATTAAGTAAACTTACAATTAGTTTTGAGAATGTAAAAACACGAAAACTTTAAGTAAGATTTTAAGGTTTAATTGTTGTCAGGAAGACTTTAATATAAAATATGAAAAAAAAACTTTGCACTTATCTCAATTTGGCTTATTAAGGCTATTTACATCGAGCGAGTTATCTTTCAACCGACTTAAAAAAGGAGGTTAACAATTCAATTGTATGTTTTTTTATTATGCTATTATTCCACCAATTGTGAAACGATTTTAATCATTTTTTTGTTTCATTTTATTATCGTTGATCATACTTCCCATATCATTAAAATTAGTACCTACTTAATGAGTAATTTTTGGTATTATTTGTCGATGACAATTGACGTCGGTTTTGTTCCATTTTGTAAAAAAAAGGTAGCACTCCGGGAGTGCCGGCAGAAGTGAAAACTTCAATATTAACGTTGTGTTTTCACTTTTAAGTTTTCACTTCAAAATATAACCACAGACGTCATAATGACAATGACAATCACAATGACACAGACACATTCGCGCAAGCACAAGAATGTGTCTGTGTGCCTCCTAAACAGAGCACACTCAGGCACGGTAGAAAGAGTGGGAGATACTAGTTCCTCTCCCTTCCCCTCGATCTTACGCTTTTTATCAACGTCACGTGACCCTGACGCGAGTTTGAAAGTTTTTACCCACCCAGCCAGCGCCGCTAAAGAAGTTTTCACTTCAAAAACTTACGACAGAATTTACAAAATGTACATAGGCATATAAAATACATAAGAAACACTGACACCGAGAATAGACTATTCACTGTATTCAGCATAGTATAGTACATTCTAAGCATCTCACTCGTCTTCACATCCACATAATCCGGACTTGTTCATCCATTACGCTGTTCATCTGCAGCGTGCTAACTACTGAATCGTCTCGTACCTACCTACCTTCATCAAAGAGATGTTGCAGTAAGCTCTCACATTTACATAGAAAGCTTTACCGTCGAATCCTATTTACACGAACAAACATTAAGCTAGCTAGCTAGCAAGTGATGAGTAAGCTAACATGCATTTTATTAAAAAGTAGGGGAGTTAGTAAACAAAGTCATAGATTTAGTTAAGTGATTACCCTCCGTGCTAGTTTTTACTGTATCAACATTTGTGATGGCAAGCATTGTTTATTCTATGTCTAGTATTTATTGTTGGTGTATAATTATAAAAGGCTTTCTTTATTTTGGTACTAGGTACATAGAAGGCGATGTGAAAAATGTACACACATCTATGTTAATTT
This sequence comes from Ecliptopera silaceata, assembly GCA_932527185.1. Lineage (NCBI taxonomy): Eukaryota > Metazoa > Arthropoda > Insecta > Lepidoptera > Geometridae > Ecliptopera > Ecliptopera silaceata. The sequence goes on along the minus strand of OW052193.1, from coordinate 2,314,672 downwards.
ATTTGTATAACTTTATAAGATTCTTATTTTTTAATACCGTCTGTTCCATGCCAAAACTATTTGCATTCTTTACAAGAATAGAGGAGATAATTGCTTGTAATAAAGATTCACTTCACACACATCCTTTGTAATTTGTTATCGTTGAAGAGATCGCTCTCAACGATAAGGCCGCCCATTGTGATGCCTGTTACTACCTGTTTAAGTTTTTGGTTTTTCTATTTACAAAACAAGTTCAATTGAAACAAGTAAACCGTTAGAGCCTTTTCACATTATCCGATCCGATATCGGATCGGCGTCCGACACTGATTTCGGATCGTATAATCTAAAACGCTCTTATGTCAACTATTATTTGAACAGGACCAAAACATACCTGCTTTCTATAGTAAATTCAGTAAGCATCGCTCGATGGCTCTCTTACACGTACTGAGCCACTCAGACGAGCTCTACGTGTCTGCACTCACTTGAAGACTCACATACCTTCCATACAAACCATTTTGTCGTCCAAACACAAATTATCACTTTGTGGTACATTGGTGGTATCTTGGTGGTACAATAATCGAAAGATCCCAAAATCAATCAAACAATGCATCGCAATCAATTTTGTGCAATAGATTGATCGAAACTGAGACATAAGTAATTTATAAAAAAAAAATTATTACGTAGTACCGACAGTATTTTAAGTTATTCATCGAAGAACATCATTTTTGCTCGAAAAATGGCGTTTTTTCGTATCTCTTTTAGGCACGCCAGCATAGAACGATGAACGTTGTCATGTTATTTAAGGTCTAAATAATATGAATATGATGTTAGGTGATTACAATTTGGAAAATCGTGCGTAACTATTTTGTCCTTACCCACACTAGATCTAATATTAGACTACCAACACAGTACCATCTATCGGAATAACTTTCCCTGTGTACTAACTCTTCCCCATTCGGTTCAACCATAGACATTGATTATAGACTCGGCAATAGCTTCATAAAGTGACATGTACGGATAATAGTATCTTTTCTATAGGTGTAGAAACTAGCAGCACGATTATTTTGTCTCTCTCACACTTTGCCTGTATTTGCTTTAAACCTGAGGCCATATCCTAGCCTATCAAAACCTGCCAGGTATAATCTCGTTCAGATTCTTTGTATCTCATCGGTATTCTGCGGTGGACTGATGTGACCGAGCTGTATTAAATAACGTCACAAACACATCAGTCTACAAAAAATGCCACAGAATACCGATGAGGTCCTATAGAAACTGAACGTGATTCAAAATCTGGCAGGTTTTGAGTACCTAGGATACGGGCTATGGAAGAACGCGCAGTCTATGGCCTATGTCTATGGGTTCAACGTTGAGTGTCACCGACAAGGGATGAAATTCAATTAAAACTACGAGTGGTTTGCGACCCCATGCGGTGGTCACACAGAAAACTATTTGCACAACGTTTTTATTTTCTAATTGTAAATAGTTTTTCTCGTTTTAGCTTATTTCGTTTCATAAGCCACAATATAGTCAAATAAACTAATTAAAAAAATTGATAATATAATAATTCAGCGTATCGTAATTCGTAACGTAACGATAAAGTACTGTGGAGATAGGTGTAGTATCTCCTACGAAAAGGGAAGATCTTCCACGCCGAGCGACCTTTGGCTCGGGGTCCGAGGACCGATGGATAGTCATCGGTTCTATTACTTATGTTCAAACTCCGCGATAACTTCGTAAGCGCGATCTAGGATTTTGTCGCCATCTGTTGGTCGGTTTCGTAGACTACGATGTAGTTCATCATGTAGCGATGTAGATGGCGCTACAAGTACAATACATACAGGCTCTGGTCGCGTGGAACTGGCACCTAGAATCACAATCATAGTATGTAAGACGATTCTGAATGATCCTTGTGATTTTACTGAATAAAGTAATTTTGACTTTGACTTTGACATATTTCATCGTAATAATAACACTTTACGATGAACAAGCAAGCTATAGATATATTACTTTATGTACTTATCTACATGTGGACGAAAGTTATATAACTATTTTAACTATAGTTTGCAACAAGTGAGTATATTATAAAGTGCATTCACATATCATATATGCCAAGTACTCACAATAATGGACGCAAAGAGCTCTTTGAAACAAACGACTGACGGTATTTTAGTTTTAATTTATCTAAAACCCAAAGGTCTTACTCGCAGCGTGCCGACATGTAAGGGTAATTGCTACAAGCCGTAGGTAGGTAGGTACAATTGTTCCCCGGGCCACAAGCTCTCAACATCAAAGTTTGTTTTCCTTAAATTGATAAACTTATTATGAAATATTGTTTCGTAAATCACACAACTTTGCATTATTTTTTACCTTAATGTTCTCTACCCCAAACTCTCAAATTCTTACTTTGAGTAAAGTACTAACTAAAATGCGTTAATTTATTTAGTTAGTATTTCAAGTATATTATTAGATTAATCTTCAATCGTTTATAAATAATTTATCAACAATGACGACGGTTTTTAATTTCTAAATGAAAATAAAAAAACAGGCATGGCTAATTGAAACTCACACAAAGATTTCATAAAAGAACATTCGCAGCACAGAATAGAGAAGTACAGACCCTCAGTTGCTAAGAACGCACTGTGGCAATTCATTTTTATACTGTGTGCCTAAACTCAGATCATAGAATACTTTTAAGTGATCATACAGGTTAATTCAAGAACTTTTTTCTTCAAACTAAATTAAACATGAATTATAAAGAATAAACCCCAATAAAACTCAGACTAAGGAAGGGGAGGCTCTGATCCGAAACGGATTTACTCACTTCTTTTGCTTTCTAATACTTACATATAGTGAGTGGTGCGACTTACAACGCCATCGTCACAACAGCGAAAAACCCATATACTTTTTATATGTCCCTATCTATAAAGTAACCTTAGTGCATCAAAATTAGTCTTAAAGAAAAGGGAACTGTTACTCTGAACGTGTTGTATCTGTGTCCGAATTGTGAATAGGCGAAATTAGAACCGCATTGTCGACATTTCCCAGAAGAAAAGCGCTTCACTACCTAATTAAGAAGACGACACCTTTCTTTTGTGCTGATATAAACGTAGAATTCTACCAAAGTTTTTATAAGATTTATCCTAGTGGCAGAATACTACATAATACTCAATTCAGGTTATGTTAGTCCTTAGTAGTCCCTAGTACCTAGGTACTTGGTAGTAGAAAATGGTGGAGAATTTTGTCTTCAAAATCTATGGAAAACGAGCGAATCACGAAACTTCGTGTATTCATGTAACGAGTCTTTTGTGTTCCCCATGACTTCTTTTTTTAATAATAGTTACCATAGTTACCATAGTAGAAAAGCTTGTTTGTAGTCAAAAGAAGTGTAATATATAAATAAATAATAAATGAGTTTAACAAAGCGTAGGCGAATTCTCATGCGCAATAATAATTGGGATTTTTTACGAGCATATGATGTGTCATGAACATATATTTATTATTGTATCTACCCATTTGTTTACAAGATGCGTAAACAAAGCAGTGTCATTTCGGGGAGTCTCTAGTTTACATTTTATGAGGATATTTTGCCTTGGTAATGTTGGTTTTTACATGGTGTTTCCATGGTGTTATCTTAACAAAACTAGGTAGTATATTACAAAGAGTCGTTTAATACAACTGTTGGAAATAATTATACAATTAATTAACTTAATTGAGCCGCGATAGTTTTGTAGACCAAGTATTTAATAAGGAAAACCAAGCGCTTGTTATTTAACTTATAGGTAAAATCTGTAGCTATGAAGCTATATGCAATTTACCAGCAATGTATAAAAATTAAGGAATTTTAGGAAATATTCATTCATTAGATAGTGCCATGTGCAATTTTAGGAAATATTCATTCATTAGATAGTGCCATGTGTCTGGAAGAAATCGCTCCCTAGCGATAAGACCGCCCATTGTACTGTATTTAGTTTAGTTTATGTTTTTATGTATTGTTTCTCAATAGTTCTAAGGTGTACATGTACAATAAAGCATTTTCATTCATTCATTCATTCATTCATTCATTCATTCATTCATGTGCAATTCTAGTCTCTCTCTCTCTCCCTCTATCTCTCTCTCTCTCTCTCTCTCGTTCGCATACTTCGGTATGACATCACAAACAACAAGCACAGTTATGCTGGGGCCACATTAGCGGGCTACGGCGAATATTCGTGTTAACGCGATGTATGTGGCCGGGTACATCGTGTCATCGCGTAGTATATGTATAAACAAGAAGATCGCCTATACCCGAACACGATGTTTTTGTCGCGCCAACACGATACGAATATTCGCCCGCTAATGTAGCCGAAGCATTAGAGATACAACAGCTCATTGCTTCTGGCCGTAAACTTGAAACATTCACAGGGTTGTCCAACACCGCCTTGTTTTCACTACCATAACGATTGAAACAAATTAATGTTTCTTATGTAACTGATTTGTTTTCTATGTATGTAGGTATTTACAAAAAAAATCGTATGTAAGTAGATATTTTATCAGCAGTCTAGTTCCCATGGTACAAGCTCTGCCTTTTTGGACTAGAGTGTGATGTGTGAAATATCCGTGAATTTTTATTTTTATTTACATATTTTGATAAAGTAATTTCATTTATTTATTTATTCTTGAACAATTATAAATTGTTAGAATGTCTTATTAAATATCATTAAAATAATATGCATAAATTAAAATAAAACAATGTACATTAATAACCTACCATAAAACTAAAACCTTGCGAAATATTACTTAGTCAAATAATTAAAAATGAAATTTAAGTGAAAACATTAATATAAGATTTTTTTCTAATGTTAGTATGTTTGTATACTACAAAAATAATGCCATGAATAAAGAAAATGCCTAAAATTAAAAAACTTGGAATGAAGTTTCAGTCATCGGGCTCAGCGGCTTATTATTATAACTTTTATGTTTTGGAGGAAAGAATTAAAAGAAAGAAATATTTACTGGTAAAAAAATGATACTAAAATGGAAATAAAATTCGTGGACAATTCGCACATCACACTCTAGTCCCAAACTAAGCAAAGCTTGTACTATGGAAAATAGATTGTTGATATATAATACAAGAAAGATATACTTAGGTAAGTACATAGTTTTTTTTTGTAAATACATAAAGTAACACCTAGACCAGGACAAATATTTATGTTCATCACACAAATATATATTCTCGGGGGTATCGAACTTACGACCCACAGTATGAAAGGCAGAGCTACTACCAACTGAGCTGTGACTCCTGTCAACACAGAACTCGACACCCCCTGTCGGCACAATGGAAACAAATAAAATGTATTTATGTTAGCTCTCGAAGCCGCGGCTGTTTGAATCCTTTCATTGCCCCGCAACACGATTGATAACACAACCTTTTTTTGTGAAAGATATGGATAAGAATAAGAATAATTTATTGTAAAAATGTGACGTCTGATTACGCTCGACGCAGTTCACTGAATATTTTCTCCATGAATCGTAAAAGTTTAGCGTCTCGAATGTCTGAGTACGAGTCTGGAGGTCATTAATCATCATATTTTTGACACATCAAACACCCATGATAAATTTCTAAGGCATTTCTATGGTACTTATGACAGAAAATTCATTTCCATAAAGAAAAATCCTACATGTTTTTTTTTCTTCCTGGCTCGCAATTTTTGTGCATTTACTTGTTTACACAAATCAACAACAGTATAAATAAACCAAAACATCAACAACCTAATTTTTATTAAATAGGTTGTCGGCACGAAGAAGAAGAAAAATATTAAATAGGTTTTATTGTAAAGTAAATTATGTGATACATTATGATAGTTATTGAGTTTTATGAATAGACCTCGGTCTCCCGGTCTACAATTTAGTATAGGTACTTAGGTACGTCATATAATTGTGCAGTCTGGACGCTCTCACATGCGCCAGCTGAGATATCCCTGTATCATCAATCATGTACAACGAGATTAGATTTAAGAGACAATCAGGACCGCGTCGCTCTATAGTGGGTTCTGCTCCATTACACTCGATTCCTAATGCCTTGATCACACGTACCGAGTAAACCGGCGAGACAGTGACGTATTTAAGATACACTGCGCGCTAACGCTGCAACGTTCAACACTAAAACTGATGTCGACGCGCAGTGTATCTCAAATACGTCGCTGTCTCGCCGGTTTACTCGGTACGTGTGATCAAGGCATTACTCACACATAAACTTACGACTATAAATATTTATAAAATATATAAGAAACATTTGAGATATCTGCAGACCGTTGCAAGCGATCTATAGCCCAACTCAGCACCAATTAGGAGCCTATACAAGACACTGGCTGCATTGCCGCGCTGAATAGTAAATAAATAATAATAAAAAAATAAAAAGCAATACCTACTAAATTTAAAACTCTATAAAAATAAGTAATACCACATTTATGATATTAATAGGATAGAATAACCCTTTATACACGCATTTAAAACATCAGAATTTTATATGATTGGTGTGGATTTGTGACCTGAAACGCTCAATCTCAAAAAGGAAATGAGCTGTCCTGTCCATCACTCCAACCACTGTGAGGTCGACGTCATTGGAATCAGTTGCACGTTGCAACTGATTTAAACTGAAATAGGATTAATAATATTATTTTTTACAAAACTGACTACTATTATCGTCAACAAATAGGTATAGGCGACCAAGAAATTGGTTTACTCAATTAGGTAATTGGTCAGCTCTTTCGTCCAAGCCCGGGTAGCAAGCAGACGTGTTGTACGTCCACTCCACAATAATCTAAATCACCTACAGTTCTATAATTTGCACTCTATTTCACCTGTGAAAAGGCACAATATTCTCTGTGCGCTTATCCGACACATACGACACTTGCATCAAAAAGACCTTTCACTTCTGCGAGGAAGCGAGTAAGTGCCTGATTTTTTGTCCCTGTCAACCGGCACGAGCCTACCTTCAGCCAACGTGTAGCATCTACCTGCAATTGACGGATCAAAGCTTTACGACTGAATAGGGTGCGACAAAAATCAACTCGAAATGTCCACTACCAAATCGATGTTGACTAAACGAACCCCACCAGCAAAAAGCGAAATGACGCACTCTGCCTCTGATACCGACATCTCTAGAGTTCTCTTAAAAGATCTGGAAAAACCAATCAAGCGAGTATCTGCAAAGCGACTGCGAGTGGAAGATGACTCCACTAGTCAAGATTCATGGAATGATTTTAGAGGGGAATTTATGGAAATGCTACATCAAATGGCGGAAAAACAGAATGCGAAGCTTGACAAATTAGAGGGAAGCATTATGGAAATAAAGAAACAAAATGATACCATTCAGGCCTCAAATTTTGAATTAATCAAAAGTATGGATTTTGTCTCTGACCAGGTACGTGAAATTCAAGCCAGGATTGCAAATCTGGAAGAAGAAAGGAAGGATATGACAAAGCAGCTTGGCGCAATCGATATGAAACTAGAGAATTTAGAACGCATCAACAAAAAGACTAGTATCGAGATAAGGAATGTACCGAATACTAAAAAAGAAGGTAAAAAAGACCTCTACAAGATGATAGAAAAGCTATGCAGCACCATTGAACCCCAAGAAAAGATGGACGTTGGCTTCCTTCGCGATGTTTATAGACTACCTAGTAAGCCTAATGCTACAACATCTACAGTGGTGGCTGAGTTTTCTAGTACTCTAGCGAAGGATAACTTTCTGGGAAATATAAAAAGATACATCAAGAACAGGTCTGAACAGCTGAGCTCCAAGCACATGGGCGTCAACGAGCCACCAACCTTTATTTATGTCTCCGAGCATCTCACCATAAAGGCCACGAGACTATTTTTCCTTGCTCGTGATTTTGCCAAGACGGAAGGGTTTAACTTTTGCTGGACTTCGAATGGAAGAGTCTTCCTTCGCAAAAGAGAAAATGCTCCCCATGTTCTAGTCAAAAGCGAGGAAACACTTGCCTCCATCAGGAGCGGCACGGCTGGGGTGGCCGAATGACTAGATCCTAGTTATAGAATAAACTTTAGGTATGTCTTTGTCTGCTTAACACCTCTACACTCTAACGCAAGCGAACTCTTACGGATCATTCCTGCTAAATCTGCATTAAGCAATAGCAACCTACATGACCAATATCACATCACTATCTCATACACTTTACTCCCATTCTCAAAACACATCTTATTTACAACTGTTCATAACACTAAACCTACATACACACCTCTGATTACTACCACTCCACGTCACATATTTCTTGCCACATTCTACATCCTTAACCTCAATAATGGATAGCATTGAAATCCTAAATGAAATAGACAACACTCAGTTTGTACAAAACAAAGCCATTGATGATGTTGAAAAATGCGTTGAATATCTTGGAAGTACCCAAACTCAGTACACTATAATCTGCCAAAATATCTGTAGTATCCATAAAAATCTTGATAACTTTATAGTTTTCCTGTCCAGACTAAACTTTCTACCTGACCTACTCATTCTCACTGAATGCCGGATCAACGAAAGTTCCCCGAAAATTACTTTACCAAATTATACATATTTCGCATCAACCAATTTTAGAAACCAAAATGACGGCATTGTTGTGTTCACCAAATCCTCTCTAAGCGTAACAATTTCTGAACCAGACTTCGACGACGCCAACTGTGTTCTTATCCATATCGGTAATGAACTATGTATTGTTGCGATTTACAGATCTCCATCGATTTACAACATTGGCAGATTCTCTAGCTCGCTTGAAAGAGTTTTGCGATCTGTAAGGTCTGATTCGTGCATCATAGTCGGAGATCAAAATATAGATATAAGTCCCGATACTAACGACAACCGCTCAATGGACTATCTGGATTTGACAGGGCATTATGGACTCACAGCCGGCCATCAACTTCCCACTCGTGGTCCAAGGTGCCTAGATCATGTTATGGTCAGATCTAAAAAAATCACCAAAATTCTTATCTGTAATACGGACATCACTGACCATCGCACTGTCATTGCAGGCATTGCCAGAGATGGATACCCTATAACAAAGCCACCTGCCCGTACTACCTCAAAAATAAACCTTAATTCATTTTTACAAGATTTAGCAACGCTAGACTTTGATTCTTTTTATCTACATAAAGATGTTAACCAAGCAGTTGCTGAATATACTAAACTTATCGGTGATCTCGTGACTAAAAACACTACGGTCAGATATATGACAAACAGGGAAGTTATTGTGAAACCATGGATAACGCCTAACTTACTAAAATGCATCCGTAAAAAAGACACTCTCCACCTACTCTCCAAGAAAAACCCTAACAACACAAAATTAAAAGAAAAGTACAAAAAATATCGCAACACTTGCATAACACTATTGCATGACCTAAAACGCAAATATGAAACTAAACAACTGAAAAACGCAAACGGGGACAGTAAAAGGACTTGGAAATGCATCAAAGATATATGTCATTTAAATAAACCAAACAGCAAAAATCATGATCTCATCAAAGATAGTGCTAATCCGATAGAAACAATCAATGAAGTGAACACTTACTTTTCAACAGTGGGCAAAAACTTAGCAAATAATATTCTGCAATCTCTCTCTACGACTGAAGAACAGCTTGTATCATTGGTAAAGCCACCTCTTACTGGAACACCATCTAATTCCTTTTTTCTAGCGCCCACAGACCCAATCGAAATTGATAAAATAATCACCTCGCTTAAAATTACATCAGCTCCTGGATGGGACAACATTAGCAATAGTATTCTTAAACATGGTAAACAATACCTGTCTCAAATGATAGCTTTTATTACAAATTTGAGCTTATCAAGCGGAATAATGCCAGACTCTTTAAAAATTGCAAATATAACCCCCATACACAAAGCCGGCAACCATAAACTCGCCTCCAATTATCGACCTATTTCACTTCTTACATCCTTGTCAAAAATAATTGAAAAAGTGGTAAACAAACGCCTTCTTAATTATCTTGAATGCCAAGGTATTTTATCTAACAACCAATACGGTTTTCGTCATAACAGGTCTACAGAGGACGCTGTTACTAACCTTACAGATTTTGTCTCAATGCAACTGGACAGCGGGAAGCACTGTGTCGGTGTCTTTCTTGACCTCGCTAAGGCCTTTGACACAGTGTCCAGGCCAATTCTTCTACGCAAAATGGAAACTTGCGGTATTCGGGGATCTCCACTGGCATGGTTTAATTCGTACCTTACAGGCCGCAAACAAAGAGTAAAAGTGGACAATTATACTAGTGAGCCCGCTGTGGCTGAATTCGGAGTACCGCAGGGCAGTGTCTTGGGCCCTACATTGTTTCTCTTGTATATAAATAGCCTATGCATGATAAAACTGGAGAAAGCTGCAACTTTTTCCTTTGCTGATGATACTGCTTTCATTTTTTATGGAGATTCCTGGAATGAAGTATCTTCGGCTGCACAGTCTGGCTTAGAACTAGTGACGAGGTGGCTGCAACACAATTTATTAACTCTCAACACCGACAAAACTAAATTTATTGCCTTCAGCATTTCAAAGCGCACATCTCCCAAAGCTAACTTGAGTATCAAACTCCATTCAGACCATTTATCCCCAGGTATAGATTCGTGTACTTGCCCAACCATTGAAAGGGTTCACTGCATTAAGTATCTTGGAGTGCTAATTGACGAGAACCTTTCCTGGAAAAATCAAATTGCGTCGATGTGTGGTAGGTTACGAAAATTACTCCATTTAGTTAAAATACTTCGATACTCTGCTGACAATCAAACTATAAGGTTGGTCTATCAGGCACTCTGCCAGTCAGTACTTACGTATTGCATCCCAGCCTGGGGCGGAGCCTGTAAAACCAATCTTCTTCGATTGGAACGAGCGCAGCGGGCGGTTTTAAAAGTTTCATACAGTAAACCATATCGCTATCCTACAGCATCATTATATCAAGATATTAAGCTACTATCCGTAAGACAACTATTCATACTTAATACCGTATCGAAATTTCACAAGAGCGCTTTTACAAAAATGTTTGTATCTCATAATAACCGTAGGATTACGTGGGCTATCTCCAAAGTGCGAACGAGCTTCGGACAAAGATGTAATTACTACTTAGGACCATATTTATATACAAAATTAAATAGGAAGTTAAATTTATATACACTAAATAGAAAAAGATGTAGAAAAATCACATCCAATTGGCTTGAATCGCTAGACTATCACGAAAGTGAATCAGTTTTAACCCCCTCAAAATAATATATAAATGTATACTTATACATAAATTCTTTATCTTGTTTCGGTCCAATTCCTCAATTTTATTCTCCCCTTGCCAATGAAAATAACGACTACTACAATATTTACTATCACATCATACCTAACCACTCACATGATACAAACAGAAAAACAAATAAAAGTAAAAATAATACACATCCATATCTTTATTAAGTTTGGTCGCATAATAACAACAAATATATATATATATATATTATATACAACACTCAATTTGTCGCACTCATAACTAGCGTAACGACACAGCAGCACATTTAATGGACGAAAGAGGCTAGCTACCCACAACACAGGTTCGCCTAGGGTGGGAGTTAGCGTACTCTTCGCAACCTATTATTTTAACATCTACCTTCTTATTTTCACTTAACTTAGTTTTTTTTTTTTTTTTAGCTACTACCTAAGTATTATTAAAGACATTTTTTAAGATTACTTGTCAAATTGTAATGACAATTTATGGGATTACCTCTGAAATATAAACTTCAAAACAAAATGTCATAACATTTATAAGGTTAAGTAAAGGCAATCTTTAAATTATTATTTGGCGAGTAACAAACACAAAAGAACATTCATACACAAACCTCCTTTTTTGAAAATGGGACCACTCCAAAAAGGTTCTAAGGCAGACAGTTCATAATCTAAACCTCTTTTCATTCGCGTAAATGAGGTTGTACGCACGGCAAATGACGCTACCTTCCGTTCCCCATTAATCATCGGGTATTAGATCCGATATCGTAAACACTGCGTAGAACTACGCATGTAAATGTGATGTCATTTTTTTATGTAAATTGAATGTAGAGTACATTCAACATATTGATTATACAATGTGTGACAAATTTCATGTAACTCAAATCACATATTTTATACAACTCAAGACTATTTTGAAAGATAAATAATAATTAAGACAAGCGTACTAAAGTATACATTCCTGAAATTGAGGACAGATTTTGTGAGCTTCGTCTTTTATTGGGTATGGTTCTGTTCATTACCCTCTTATTGTACGTCCAGACTGCACAAACTGTATAAACTTGTACTATCTACTTAACATTAAGATTATGTGAGACTTTATTCACAAACAAACTTACGACTATACAGTATTTACAAAATGTACATAGACATATAAAATACATAAGAAACAGCTGAGCTATCTACAGACCGTTGCAAACGATCTATAGATAGCTCAACTGATCCAAATCAGTACCAATCGGAAGCGTACCCAAGACACTGGCTGCATTGCCGCGCTGAATAGCAATGCTGATACGTTGGGCCAGATACTCACCAGCCCTCGGGTCACGCGTCGCTTCGACTAGACGCCCAGAAATAATTTTGAAAACGCGGTGGGCCTCGGTACCCCACGGACCTAGAGTCTCGACCCCAAGAGGAGCAAATATGTACGCCCTGTCGAGACCTGCATATTTGCGTCTCTTGAGATTATGTTGAACTGTTGTACATAAAAGTACAACAGTTATACAATAAAATATTTCTGATCTCATAGAGACGAGGATACATAAGTCCTTTTTTATTGCAAAAGATTCCCAATCATACTTGACTCGAGATTTGTCATGATACGAGCCAGTAAAAGATATTGATGACTGTCGATCGAAAAATGTAGAAAATTCACATAATTAATTCTGGAAAATTCTAAAAAGTTAGGTCGTTGTGTAAAGCTTCAGATTAATGTCTTAAAACTTTTTAATTTCCAAGTTGCCGTCCTTCTAAAACTTTAATTTTCATGATGAAGAAAGTCTACGTGAAGATTTTCTATGAATTATATATGAACACAGATATTAAGATTTTTAATTGGTTAAATTTGTAGGTTAGGGAAGTATACCTAGCATTTTTCTGACTCCGCACTTTTTGTGCATTTGACAGTTTTAAGTTTTAATTTAAATATAGTAATTATTTACTTGAAAATTAGAGAAATTTTGTATTTACAAAAAGGTACAAAGATAGATAATTGTAGCAAATATACATATATGGTGGTTGGTTGTAGGTAATACAAATGCTAAATATTTTTTCCATATAAGGCTAAATAGGTATTTTCTAATGACTGTAACATCAGTGAGCAATAATGACGTAGTGAGGTGTATCATAGTAAAAGTACACATCATGTTTTGTGGTATCATTACTATTAATGAAATATTAATTGGCTTAATTTCAGTTGGAGAGTAATAAATGTTAATATTCATTTTCAAATTCATAAATGTTAGTATTCACTTTAAATCTAGTTTAATTGTTTTTTCTCTAGTTCCCTTATTTGCATAAATTACGGTAACATATATTTATAACCTCCTTGAGGTTGCGCAGGTCAATATCGATAACAACCTCATATCGATCAGAATACAACCATGTAAACACACGTTCTCTCGAGACATGCATTAGCATTCTATTAGTCTGTACTTGAGTTACTGACTACTACTATCAATATTACTATCAATCATAGGTTGTCACAACATTCATCTTTCAAAACAGAGGTCATAACTAGATAGTAGATAATGCCATAAAGTACTACATTTTATTATAAAAAATAATCTTCTACGATCTCATGTAGTTGTTCGATTTTTAAAATATTAGTCATACATAAAATATTTATAGAAATATAAGACTAATATTGTAAAATTTTGAAAATGGAACATCTAATGACATTTCAATTTATTGATGCTTTTTTTTTTGCTCGCTTAACAAGTGCATTTGCCATTTAGTATTGTTCTAAATGGCAAATGCAAGTTTGAAAATGGAACAATTAAACTCGGCCGCAGTACATTTTTCACCAGAGAAAAAGTAAAATAAAACAGATAACATAGAAGTTGCAGATTTGCAGAGCGCTATAAAATTATATCAGCACAGACGTTGGCACCATTGTGAGCATTTTGGGTTATGTTGTGTTGTCAGCAGAAAAAAGGATGTTGCGGACACGAAAATAAACAGTTAATTGCTAGCACTCAGGAAGGTGATTCCCGTATTGGATTCTCATTTTCTATACATACCTGACGTATACATACAACACGTAAGTACCTAAAAGATTTAAGACAGGCGTCACAACACTCACAGCTCAGTTGGTAGTAGCTCTGCCTTCCATGCTGCGGGTCATGGGTTCGATTTCCACCCCGAGCAAATGTTTGTGTAATGAACATAAATATTTGTTGTCTGGGCGTCACTCTGCCACCATGTATTCTATGTAATGTATTTACAAAAAAAAAGTAGTTAGCTAAGTAATCTATCAGCAATCTAGTTCCCATAGTAGGTACAAGCTTTGCTTAGTTTGATACTAGAGAGTGATGTATTAATTGTGAGAAAAATAAGTAGGTGTAAATTTTAGTCATCCGTACGACAGCTTAGATAAATACCTCGTACATATACATAAATACAATAACATATGATTAAACGAACTTACGAAATTAAGTTCTATCAAGCCTACACTAAATTGCTTAGTCTGATTAAGTACCTAAATGAGATTATTATTTATAGTTATAGTTTGTCTGTGCTGCGTGCGTATATATCCTTAAAGCTTTTATTAAATTAAAAGCGACGGGAATGAAGTAATTTCTTAAATAGAAAACGATCAGCCGTCCGTTTGAAAGTAGGCTAAGAGGATTACCCGCGACGTGTATCAATATTTTTATTATAACTTGCCTATGACATATGGAGTAATAGGTTAGCGTGGTATGGGCATGTCATGCGGAGGGAAGAAAGCATATAACAAGAAGAGTGTTAGATATGAATGTGGATGGATGTAGAAGTAGAGGGAGGCCAAAGAAAAGATGGATGGACTGTGTGAATGATGACATGTGTAAGAAAGGTGAGCATTGAGATGACGTCTGATAGAAGAGAGTGGAAGAAGAAGACGTGTTGTACCGACCCCACATAATGTGGGACAAGTGTAGGAAGATGATAATGACATATGACACGCACGCGTCACTCTATGGTTTTATTTCTTTTTTATTTATTTATCTGTGACGATAATATACGATACTTTTTAAGGTATCCAATTATACAACCCAACCTGTAGACTGATGATGTTGGCCGAAAACTGCTATGTTTTCTTTATTCTGAGCTTCATCATCCAACACCTTTTTTCGGCAGTATAATACTTGATAGATAGTATTCACAAATGATTTTTCAAAAAAATCATGATTCAGACGAGTGAGGTTTTTTATTCGGAATTTCATAGAGACCTCTCAAACATAATAGTTTTTTTTTGCTGGCTGTATCTATATATTTCCCCGTCTACGATGATGGCCATCTGATTTAACCCAGAATTGATGGCTGCTGTATTTTAAGGCTGAGCATTTTATGTACCTTACAGACGGAATCTTGAACAAAATTATGCGCATCGATAATCCGATCGTAAATAAGTTAGGTAATTTCAAGTTACGTACAAAATAACAAGCCCTACTCTCCCGTGAAACGACCGTGTAGTGATGTCAGTCAAGTTCATTTTCCATTGCCGGCTGGGTTAATGTGACACACGCCGGTGAATGCAGTAATTAAAGGTAGCGGGTAATGGACGAGGACCACGCCGCACCGACCAGTTTGTCCAGAGCCGCTTAATCAACGCGTCTCTTGTTTTATTTAGGTAGGTTTATCTAAGGTAGGATTTCCAGGTTTATTTCTTCCTTATTTTTACCGGACAAGCGTCACAGCTCAGTTGGTGATTCTAACCCAGAGAAAATGTTTGTGTAATGAACATAAATATTTGTTCTGTGTCTGGGTGTATTCTATGAATCTTTTTGCAGAAAAAAAAATTATATAAGATTCTAGATGTCTAGATATGGCTGTCAAGTATGGAACACCAAGTATAAAATGCGGACTACATTATAAGTATATATTTTTTGGATTACTTCCAGCCTCTGACTAACCCACTTACAGCCAGAAAATTTCATTAGTAGTACCTCGATATCTGAAAAAACATCTACTTCGGGTAGAGTCGTGATCGTATTTCATTTTATTTTTCACAAATCTTAATTTACCTGAGAGATCTCCGTATATACGATGTCTTACGTAGGATAACATGTACTTTTTTTAATAGAACTCTAGGTAAACTCAAGTTTTTATCTAATAATAATAATATCTATGATTGATAATATTTGATATTGATAATAATATCTTGATGTACAGAAGTCGTAGCAAGGCGTAGCTTCTCGTAGCTTCTCTGTAGAAGTCATGTTGTGTAGCAGATTAGAACAAAGTTTTCATTAGTTTTAAATTGGCCTAGCAGCTTGTTATGGGGTAATTAGAATAAAATGTTATTAATAAATAAAAAATGCTGGACAATCCACACAACATCAGCCCCAAGCTAAGCAGAGCTTGTGTTATGGGTAATAGTAGACTGACACACTTAATACAATACATACATAGATAGATATTTCTTATTATACTTACATATAAAATACCCAGATCACCTAAAATAAATATTTGCAGATGGTACAAACATTTATCCCAAGGCGGGAATCGAAAGCGTCGCAGGCGGACCTTCGCCCGCCGCGCCACATTGATCGTCAATTATTTATTATACTTAGTTATTTATTGTGGTGATACATAATGTAACTGCTCACACATCACGGAAGAATTCCTTTTTTGATGCGTACCTAACGCGTAGTTTAGCAAGTATCAATAAGCAAATAAGTAGCCTGATATAAATCAATATTAGAAAAAATGTCGCACATTGTTTTTTATTTTATTTCTTTTGTACATTTTTGTATTTTCTGCATGTTAGTTGTATGAAGATAAATTATTATCTATCTTCTAATTACATTTTACCCAATTCTTTTCCTTAAAAAAATTTATAATTAAGTAATTTGAAAGGTTATTTGCCTAATCATTCCAGAAAAGACACATTCCAATAAGAAAAGAGACAGTACAAAAACTACAAAGTACGGAACTTTACCAAACAATAGCAAACACTGTATGGAAACTAGGCCAGTGCTGACCAACGTGGCAAACGCATACGTCAAATATATCATTTGCTGAAGCGTTGTTTATGCGGGGTCAGCTAGAACTGGTTTATTATACGCAACCATTGTATGGCTATTGAACAATATTCACATTGGTGATGTTATGTTGATGCAGTGTGATTATAAAATGAAGAATAGGGATCATTATTATTATATCATTACTTTTTTGTTTACTTTAATGAAGAAAATCGTTCAGCATTCGTAATTGAAATAGATTAAGCAAAAACTTTTTGTAATGTTAACTACACCTAATTAAGAAAATCGTTCAGCATTCGTAGAAATAGACTTAGCAAAAATATCAGCAAAACGCAGTTCAAATCGCGGGTTCAAGCTAGTCTAAAGTAAAAACTAAACATAGGGTACCTTATGTACTGTTTTTTCGCCTATTTCTTGTGCTAAAAGAATTAATTAATTCGAAAATGTATAGACCTTTCGTAAATCAAGTGATAAGTCTTTATTGTTAACAGAACACAAACTTCGGTCATCAAAGTCTGCTTGAGTGGCTCACTCGAGTTGGACTTTGGACTACAGCAGCTAGACGTGATTGATACATTCAAAACTAAGTACCTACGGTTAGCAACAGAATTAGGTACTAAGTACTCTCCCATTATTTTTCTCTACAAAGCCGTATCATGTAACATGTTTGCCCGTGTATTACAACAACTTAGGTAGGTAATCTATTACTTAGTAAGTACCTAAGTATAAGATACAACTACAAACGTATAGATAGATATATGGTATGTCTAATTCAAACCTTTTGTTTCCTTATCGCACATTCTTTTTAATTGCCATTCTCAAGTTTTTTAAATTGAAAATTATAGAAACTGTTCAACAGTTTATGTAATGTTATATACAATACGTGGGATCTAACGAGAGCTCTGGATTATGTTACTAAATAAGTAAAAAATAAAATCTTTCTATCTGTTATTTTCGAACAAACTATTATTCTTTATTGTACACACACAAACTTATCTATACAGAAAAATAAACTTAAATAAGTAAATTAAATGTACACAGGCGAGATTAACCCTAAAAAGAGTTCTCTTCCAGCAAACCTTTGGCGAAAGTGAGATGTAGGTAGGTACATAGTAGAAGTAGAAGGGACGTAGGTATTTCAAATACAAACTAACCAATTCACAACTAAATTAAATCATTCTAACCAATCAAATAAAAAGTTTTTACTAAATAGGACGTATGATTTATCCCGAGGACAATGACAGTACCGATTACGTAACCCGCTTGAAGGAGTTCCGGTTTCCGCTTCCGGTGGAGTGGAGGATGCTGTCCAATCCACCGCTAATGGATAACTAGCCCTGCCTAATGGAATCAACCACAAAGGTTCGCGAAATGAGGTCTGTAAGGTCCGCTAATAGATAATAATGGAAATCCAATTGATGTAATTTGATTCCTTTAGGTCTAGACTGATTTGTAGGTACCTATAATTACCTACATATATATCCTAGATAATCGTGTTGTATATAAGTAGTTAATAAAAAAAATCTTGAGTTTTTTACAGCCACTTTGTATGTTTAAGGTGACAGAAATTCATTCAAAAGCGGCCTACTCGCATAGCCGGATTTCTTCAAGACAAACCGTAACTAAATCTAGATCAAGAACTAATATAAATTCATAACATATAAGTTACATGCTATATAAATAAATAAATAAATAATGCTGGACAATCCACACAAGTAATATAAGTAGTAGTTGATAGGGGTCTAACTATTCTATCTTTTAGTAGTGTCTAGGTACCTATAGGTGAAATTAAAAGATAGGGTCACTAACGACTTTATCCCACGGCAAAGTATACACCCTCTTATATTTCTAGGCTCCTAGTACCTCGCAATACTTAGTTAAAAGTGACATAAGCACGTCCAATCTTAAAATGTGAAGCAAATAAATCCGTAAAACCTATATTTGAATAGAAACGCAGACGAAGTTACGGGCCAGCTAATATTCTAATTATGTCATTGAATAGGAATATTTTAGTAACTTCATCACAATTTCGAGATAGCATTGCCCTCGAAAAACGTGTTTTATCAACTATGAAGCTTTTATCGAAACACGATAAATGATAATGGATGGGAAGGATGTAGCTAAAGATAACGGGGATTTATTTTCAAAAGGACAGTATATTGAACCAAAACATTGAATAAAACCTAGGTTAAGCCGTATAATTTTTTTTACAGCAAATAATTCCCATTCTGTTTGTATTTCAGAATTTAAAATTCATTGTAGATATTTTACGGGTTTTGTATTGTCTTACAGGGATCATCTACTATTGCTAGCCGAAAAAGCCGGGTTTTTTTTTCAGTAATATACCTATCACCGGACATACAAGAGGCCTTGGCAGACCAACAGCCAGATGGATGGACAGCCTGGATGCAAAAGGCCCATGGAGGAAAGAGTGGCGTTTGAGGGAGGAGGCTTATACCCAAAGTGGGCTAGTACGGGCTGCCTATGATGATGATGATGAATATACCTATCTAATTTCTTTCACTCTATATTATTAGTTGGGTCTTGTTATCAGTCAGAAAGGAGAATGGGCGATTCTGTATGAAGCGTGGGCCACGACTAAAAAACTCGTTCCTCAGGGTTGCCACATGATATGTTTAAAAGGGCTTTTAAAGGCCTACTTTTTACTATTTTTATTTAAAAAATCCATCCCATGGAATTCGATATATTTTGAAAAACAGTTTTTTATTTTAACATCGTATTACTCCGAATTCTGAAGGCCCACAAAAATGCCTGCAGTTGCGCTGAAAAGAGCATGAAACGGACTTCATTTGTTTTTAGATTGTTCAAAAATCCAACCTGTGGAAATCGAGATATTTCCGAAAAATTATATTTTTTTTTTCAATACTACAGTTTTTCAGGAATAACTCAATTTCCACAGGTTGGATTTTTAAACAAGCTAAAAAATAATTAAAGCCCTTTTAATGCTCTTTTAAATGCCATCACAGTTATTCTTGTGGGCCTTCAGAATTCTAAGTTATATGATGTTAAATGAAAAACTATTTCAGCAAAATATCTCGATTTCTATGGGACGGATTTTTTCCGTAATTATAGTAAAATATTGGCTTATAAAAGTCCTTTTAAACGTACTATGTGGCAACCTTGAGGGACAATTTTTTTAGTCGTGGCCCAAAGTGCCCATTCTCCTTTAAAGAAAACACTTGTATCAGTTTATTAACTTTCCATATAATCATAAAAACTGTATAAATAAGCGTTTCACGGTACAGACAGCATCACTACAAGCTTACTATCAAACATTCTGAGTTGTATTTAGCATGCAAATCAGCCGCATTTTACATGACTTACTACTGTATGCACTTCCACATAAATACATAATGAGTAAGAACATTTTTGCTCTATTATTGTAAGTATTTTTGTGTTATAGTGTTATCTAGTAACCACCACGCCTTGTAAGGCTAAGTCGTGGCTCATATCCGATCAGAAATTGGTTAATTTTTACGTGCGCAATTAAATGGGCAAATAACGTAACACTTGTGACTTAGCCGATTTGCATGCTAAAGTAGCTTCATTCAAATAAAGCTGAAAGTCAACGCAGACCGAGCAACTTAAATTATACATAAGAGGATAAAAATTAATAAAAAAAAAATTGCTTAAAAATTGCTTAGTCTGCGCTGAATCTAGCTTGTTTCACATTTATAAATTGGATCTTAGACTAAGGCAGGACTGGACGATTGTTTATAGTCAAAATATTCGTTTTGAACTTTCGAGACAAGTTCCCTTTTATTTGGTCTAAGATCTTTTAGTTATCTCTATAAACTATTATATTATGTAATAGGGGCAATATTTAAACAGTTAAACTATTTGTTAGTTTATATAAAAGCTTTTAAAATTGTTACTTAACAACCACAGCCAACACAAGTTACAAACATATACTAGGAATCACAACGAATCTTTACTAATCATGCTTTCGTTATCTGCATCTCGTTCGCACATACACAATAATATAAATACATGAGCGAGACAGCACGATACAAAAAGCTTCATTTACAAAGTCCGTTGTGATTACGAATAACTACGTATAATACCATCGCCTTTTAAAGTAAGTACAATTTCATACTGTAATTTTGGTATATTTTTCAGAGCTCAAATTATTTATCAAATAAAAACTTGACTAGTCAAATTGATTATAAAAACAGCCATAAACATACCATCAACATTAAAGTGACGCCATTTGAAGTATCACCAGTATTTCTATAATAACAATTAATAGATCAGAAGCACCAAAAAACATATAACTTTTATAAATAATACAAACATCACATTATATTATTATAACTTTATATACTTACTGTTAATATAAGATTTGTTTTATAACATGTTTAATATAATTTTGGTAAAGTTTAATATTTATCGACGTTATGCAACATGCGCTAAGTAAAATATGTATAATATAAAAAGCTATAACTTTGAAACTTTATAAAAAACTTTATATTTTAACATTAATAAAGTACATACGCAAATATAACTATATTATAGGCAGTGAGTTCGTCACAACTTGTAATTGGCAAACATTTGTATATAAACAATTTCTTAGGCTCGTATTGTAAACAAAAACACAATATTTTCTTTTAGATTTTCTTACAATGTTTCTTATTCTTTATGTTACTTTATATTACATGTTCTTGTTAATAACTAGTTCATACAATACGTAGTTATAATTAAATTATTTAAGTTTTACAATACGAAGTTCAGAGCATAAGTATATCTAGATAAATAGTTTATTTCATTATTGTATATTTTTCTGTGCGATATTTTAAAGCTTAATGGATACGAAGCGAGGTCTGAAGATCGCAATTTAACCCAAAAAGTTGAGTTTCTTTTTCTGTTTGATTGCTTGTATACTTAATAAAAATAAAATACATACTTTATATACTGTCACTTATATATAATATTCTACATCGCTACTGAACACACATTAGACAGTACTAGCTATTCCCAATTAAAGTTATCTCTGGTTTAACCTTAAAAATGTTAATTTTCAAAACAGTTTAGGTATTTTTGAATTATAACAAAGTTATAATATAGAGTAACGATTTATAATATAGATTACGGATATAACAATAATCCTTATAAATAATTGTAATGTATAAATACTAAAAAAGGGATACACTAAAAATAGGAAACTATTAAATAAATACAAAAAGGGGAACTCTTTGTAAAAACATTTGTTCGTTTAGTTCAAAATTAAACAGCATAAAAATATGTATACAAATATTGTCACTTTGATTCTGAAAAGTTGTAAAAGTTCCATAATATAACAATATAAGTTTTGATTTTTTTCTGTTAATATAGATAAAAATATATTAAATATAGCTTACCTTATATATTTGCAAAAGCCTCGTGAGATTCGCATATAAAGCATTATTGTTTTTTTTTTAAACATTTTTATTTATACTGACTACATCTTGCATTAAGGTCGATTCACACATATCAGTGAAGCCTCAGTTCCGGCACAGTACCGTGTCAGTTCCGTATCAGTGATAATTATTCTTTCAAACATTCTCTAGCCGGTGCCGGCACTGACACTGACGGTACTGAGACGGCACTGACACGGACAAGTGTGAATACATCCATAAAGAATGTTTGAAAGAATAATTATCACGGATACGGTACTGCGCCGGAACTGCGCCGGAACTGTGGCTTCACTGATATGTGTGAGTGAATCGACCATTACACTGTCTTTTGTGATGTTACACCATTTCTGACTATTCTTTGATATGCGTCATTTATGAATTTTAAGTACAAATTTATTTGATACTGATGGCTTAATGTTTGTGTAATATGATATGGATAATTACTTATTACATATGTAGAATGTTTAACATTATTTATCCAAAAAATGCATTTAAGTTCGAGCCCGTGATAAAAGTGGGTGAATGTGAAATGAATAAGATCAAGTGCCTTAAAAAATAATATTAATATCGATTTTCTTGATGAACGTACTCTGAGATTTAAAATCAAAACTGAAATCGATTTGAAAAGCGCTGACGAAATGAAATTAACGAAGAACGGCAAAAAATACGGCAATTATTAATAGCAACGTTTTTTAAATAATTAAATAGCGTTACTTTTTTTTAATAAATAATAACATTACTTTTATAATTTATAACATCAACATTTTAGATAAAAGTTTTCAATGTTCTAGATATTATAAAAATGGCCTGATAATATTTGGTACAGATTCTTTTTTTACTTTCGCGGTAGGCAGCGCATTTGATATCGAGTTCAGTTCCAATCACGCACAACTTCCATAGAAATATTATTTTTACTCACACATACGTAACAAAGAATGCTATTCGTCAATTTACTTACACACACGTGTACGAACGGTTCCTATTCGCCATTTCACACTCACACATACGCAGGACTCTTGCTATTGGTAGTTAAGATGTCACACATGCGTACGTTCTCCTTTCTCGTCGGTTATGTCAGCGACCACGTGTTTGGCGATTTCGCTTAAATCTTGATGATCGCCGTGCGCTGCCAGATCGAAATCCGACCCTGAGAGTGAGGCTATATGGTTCCAATTTGGTTCTGTTTCATCACCTGCGTATAAAAGTTTATTATAATATCTGATATACTGGTGTTAGACCCCCCCCCCCCCCCCCCTTTTTTCGATACCTGGAAAAGGTGAATAAGTTTTTAAGTGCCTCCCTACTTTTAAAGACGTTTGTAAGACTTATTTTGGCAAAATAAACAAACCAGTTTGCCCAGCTTTGGACGGAAATATGTCAGAAAAAATACTAAAAGTATATTCAGCAATCTAGCTCCCATAGGTGGCTAGTTTGGGAGTAGATAGCGTGGAAAAGTCCATTAATAGTTTAAGGCGACGGGTAGGGTGAAATTTTTCATAATAAATAAAAATGTCAATAACTTCCAAGTTTATTATTTATTTATTATATCTATACACACGTTAAACTTGTAACACGGCATAGTTTTTGCCGTAGTGGTTAAACTCTAGACAGTCAGCGTGGCAACGTCACAATTTCAATTTCAACAAAAATGCTGACAACGGCGCAAAACACATAATGAGCCGCGCACAGTTCGGATAGTCAAACTCTAAAGCAGTGCCTTATGTATATTTGCGAGCACACAGCAATCAAACTCTTATAATTCCTAAGGCGCTACTCTTCTTCTTCTTTAAACACCTTAATGTAGAAATGTTTTCTTTAGAGTCACAAGATACGAACCATAAGAATAGCTGTGCTGAGTTTGGTACCAAACAAATCTGCCAAACCCATAAAAAATGGGATCTTAAACCACACTTTTGCAAAAGGTGTTGGTACTAAACTTACATTTAAAAGTAAACTATATCCAAGAGCACAAATTTTGAGTAACAATACACTAGTTCAATATATGTGTTATAGGAAATAATAAGTTTCACAACTCCACATGCTATCACTTTTTCTGAAAACAGTTTTCGGTTTCCCCAAAAACACGCATTTGGCTATACCCGTCACCTTAACTAACTTTTTAGGCGAAAATGGTTGACACCGCGGGCTCAGTTCAATTTCCAATGACTAAAGTTCGTATATTTGAAACTATGTGGTGTGTAGATTTAGTTTGAAAATCTAAAGATATATATATGTATTTGTGTTTCTAGGACTTAGTAAGATTGCCTATTTAAATCATAGATGTACATTTTGTATTTGAATAAAGCACATAAAACAAAAAATCTTTCCCGAACACCTTTAGTTATTTAAAATTATTATATATTTATGTATCGGATTAACACATAAGAGGCGTGTTTAATTTTATTACATTAGTAATTATTTATTGTATTAATAATGTTAATAAAAATAAATAATTAAGTTTATTAAATTTTTATTAAGCAATAATATGAATCGTTTATAAAGCTTTTTAAGGTGGTTACTTGATATTATAAAAGCTTATACTGTGAAAACTGATATGTTAGCACTGCTTGTTTTTGCTTGATGGTAAATATTAAAACTATCTACTATTTCTTGATATTTTAACAAAGCTGAATCAAAAACGCGATGATATTCTGAAGATTAGTGTTCACCAAAACATTTACTTATTTTTATTATTATTTATTTATAGAAGTGGAAGAGTTTGGGTTTGAGAAAAAATATGTTATAGAATATGTATTTACATATTTATATATAAACTAGATGTGAAAATTTATATTTTGCAATTATTATTTGCTATATTTTTTTTAGAGCTTGAATTTAGTAAGTGATGGAACAAGTAGATGGCTCTATAATTTTAAGTAACCTAAAAATGTATAGCCCCTCATCAAACACGTTTATTAAGGACGTGTCCTGTGAGGTATTACACTGGGAATTTCAGGTCTCATAAGCCGGCATCAATACCTTTAAAACCGGAACAAAGTAATAAAAGCATCACCGCTTAGCAGCAGAAATAGTTGGTAGTACTGGTAGAAATAAAACTCTGTCATGAACATTCACTACTAAAAATCAGTAATTCGTTACTCAGTCAATGATATTTAAAACGCAGTGTTTTTTAAATATTTTTTTTGTTGTTTTGGTGAACACTTTGTACTATGAATCTTTTAATTTGTAAGCTTTAGTGTACGTAAAATAGTGATGATACGCACTCAACACGTGCACGTTATGTTTACAACAAAATTTCGTTGCAAGATCTCAAATTGTTACTACAAAAAAGTATTTGTTATGTTACTTAACAAAATAAATTAATAACTCTTCAAACCATGCTGTTATTTTAAACTCTGTAAACACTCACATGGGCGCGGCGGCTGGTAACCTGGACTTGACTTAAATAATTTATGTAAATAAAAGCTTAGCTTAGTGAAAAGTATAATGATTTTGCGAGAACTTTTATTTACTTATATATTTTTTAAACACACATGGGAGACGCCCCCTTACTAAGAAATTCAGAGATTTTTAAAACAAGTAATTGGTTCATATTTCTAATTACATATTATAAAAATCTATCTAGGTACTCTATCTGCCATCTGATTCCCATTGTAGTGATTAGTTAGGGATTAAATGGCGTTGTATTTCCTTAAATATTTATTTATTTTCGTCGAAAAATATATTACACAGCTTATTTATTATCTTTGATAATATCTAAAAATAATATAGTACTCTCTTTTCTAAGAATGTACTCATCAGTAAAGACACTAGTGGTACTTAAAAAAAAAACTTTTTTTGTGTAATAAGAGCATTATTTTAGCTGCGGCTATAAATATCTCGTTGTTTTAAGCCTGTTACAATTGTAGCAAAGTTATGAAGCTAGCAATAAAATAAAATACATAGAAATAACTACAACATACTCGAAAGTTCTCGCAAATCGCTAATTAAGACTGCATTATTATGTGTGTGACACACAATATTTCAATATTGTAAGCATATTTTAAGCTGATTCATAAATATTTTCAACCTGATTACCCAAAATCCCAAACTTTAAATTTGTAGATTTAATAAGCTTTAGGTAAAAATACCTAAAAGCAGTGATCTACATAGTTTCTGAAATCCAATATCACCGATATAAAGCACTAACTACATTATACAACAATTTAATGGTTTTTTTTATATGGAATGAACTAGTTAGTTCTTCATTCATCTAAGGACGTTACAGTATCAAACACACAAAACACAGTCTCAAACGTTCTTTGTTCACTGGCTAAACATGTCAAAATTATTTAAAAAAACACGTTTTTTTTATGTATAGTAAAATGTGCCAAATAATGTTATATCTTGTTTTTTGTTTCACACCCTAAATCATTTCAAGGAAGCAAAATACGTTACACAACCGTGAATACGGACTACATCTCCTTTCATTAAAAAAAAAAAAGAACACAACAACTGGCCAGTGAACAAACAACGCAGTTAGTATATCAAAAAAGAAAAAAAAAAGAAATAGAAAGCGTCGTGCTGCGTACCGTAACCTCAAACTAAACGGGCGTAGAGACAGCGGGCGGGGCACGCGGCCCCCAGCGACCTTGCCCTTGACCTTGACCTTGTGTTTGCGGCTGCGGCGTGGGCGTGGGCGTGGCCCGGGACCGCGCGCGTGTCTCCTGCAGGATGAAGGTGTTGATGACGTACGCCTCGCGCCGGATGCGGTCGCGGAGCTCCGCCGACATGTCGGGGATCGCCCACCGGACTATTATCATCACTAGCGCCACCACGTTCTGTACAAACATCAACATATATAAATAAATAATGCTGGACAATCCACACAACATCATCTAGCCCCAAGCCAAGCAGAGCTTGTGTTATGGGTACTAGAAGACTGACATTCTTAATAAATAAATTAAATAAATAAATAAATAATGCTGGACAATCCACACAACATCATCTAGCCCCAAGCCAAGCAGAGCTTGTGTTATGGGTACTAGAAGACTGACATACTAATACAATAGATTACAATGCAACCTCCGTGTCGCAGGCGGACCTTCGCCCGCCGCGCCACATCGGTCGTACAGTATTTACAATCAGAATCAAATCCGTCGATAAAAACGCTACACCAAACCTCCCCCTTTTCACCCCTACTGAAAATTGAAGTACGCCTTCTTTTGCTCTTACCTCGAAAACTACGACGAAAGCCAATCTAGCTCCAATGATGTGCCAGTACCAGTTCGAATGTTCATAGTTGTCCTTCATACCTTCCTTGTAATACCAATAACCGGGGTAACTGAAACAAAGACCTGTACTTGGAATTTCAACTCTATTAAGATGCTTAACTTCTACTTATTTGGCTTGTACCTTACGGATTTTTTTTATAATTTTGTTTATATTAGATAATAAGTCTTAAAGCTACAAAACTAAAGTGTAAACTCGTACCTGCACATAGTCTTATCATACATCGAGTTCAGTGGTTTATAACCGCCCAGTTCTGTGATATTGAAGTCTGCCAGCGTGTGATTCACATAGCTGTCGAGGTTACCGTTGTGTGCGAATTGGTAAACCAACCGCGGTATGAACTCTGACGTGAACGCTATTATGAAACCCTGGAACAAAATTATATAAGATATTACATTTTATTGGTCATTACCAACATTTTTAGATGAGATTTTGTAGATTTTCATACAAATAGGTACAAGTTGATACATTATTTCCCTATAACCCCGAAATGGGGTATTTTTTGCGGTAGATCATGGCAAACAATTCTACTGCTTCATTTCGAAGTTAATCATTCATAAATTAATTTTTAAATTTTTTGAATACATAGCACATAATGTCCATTAATCTTTTATTTTTTTGATAATGTGTCGTATTTATTAATTTGTATAAACTATCTTGCGTACTTCCAAATAGTATTTGTATACTCACATTAGTAATAATACTGAGCTTGCCGATAGAATCGAGTATTCGGTACCAAACGCCGATATCATTAACTCTCTGAGGCACCGGTCGTCTATAACAAGTTAGAAACTTCTTGGCGTCCAACCTCATTTCTAACACGTTGTTGATCAAAGCGAAGAGAGGGGCGAGGGGAAATGCAGCGACGAAAATTGTCACAAATCCGTATTGCAGCACTGGAATAAAGCACTTAATTATTATGGAAATACGACTTAATTTCAAATGCACAACATAGCTCGTAACGTCTGAATGTCTGAGTTTTATTTCAATTGAGTTGCGGGTACTTTTATATCACTTTTAGAGAAAAGTGATATAAAAGTACCCGCATACTTTGTATGCAGAAAACGAATTTGACCGAACGGGCTCCGAAGAAAAGTTAAAGTCAAAATTATGATTCTTGGTCTTGTTCCATTAAAATTAGTAAATAAACTTACCCATTTCTAGATATTCTGGGAACAAACCCATGTTGCCGAAGTCGACTAGTTTGAAATCTTTTACCCACTGCAATGGACTTTTTATTCTGAAAAAAGATAGATGCTTTAAAATAAATGGTTTTCACATCGGTTAGACGGAATCAGATGATGGGATAAACTTTGAACACATAAAACCTAGTCAAAACCAAAATCTATCAATCATATTGATTTTGCAAATTTAATTTAATTATCAAAACTATGTTTATACTCATTAAAAATAAGTGTTTGGATTGTGTGAAAAATGTTAATGTGAAAGGAATAGACGCAGAATCGACGAATGATAGGAGAGTGAGTGGAAGAAGAAAACATGTTGTGCCGACCCCACTCAGCGTGGGATAAGAGTAGGGGTGAGAATGATGATGATACTCACTGTTTTTTCCTACCGATAGATCTCATAACATTCCACCATTTAAGTGCGTACGGCATCAGCATTTCCACTATAGTATTAATGAACTGTTTGCCGATCATTATAATGGCGAGTTGGATGGAAAGCTCTAACAAACAGCCGCCGGGAGCACACTGAAAGATATAATATTAAATAATTATTCAAAACCTTGTCAGAATTATTGATCCAATTTCAATGCAGTTTAGGTAAAACAAGCTGATAGTTTTATGGTGTATGGTTGTATAACATTATGGTGACGTCTGAACACCACCGGTCTATCTTATAAAAAGTTAGCGCAGACTTGATGTAGGTAATCTATACTCTATACTAATATTATAAAGAGGTAAAGTTTGTATATTTGTTCAATTGTAAGGGGTAATCTCGGGATCTACTGAACCGATTTTAAAAATTCTTTCACCAATAGAAAGCCACATAATTGCTGAGTGTCATAGGCTATATTATATTTTCAAAAAAAATAGGGATCCTTACTAAAACTTCAATTATGCCCAACGAAGTGGGCACGGGTCAGCTAGTGATGACATAAAGTCAATGCTAAGTTTTTATAAGATCATAGGCATCAGAATATCTTCTTAGCTACAAACCACTTTATTGACATCATTTTCAGATCATTTTGATGTGTAAACTCCAATTGTATTTCTAAAATACCTAGCAATATAAATAAATAATGCTGGACAATCCACACAACATGATCTAGCCCCAAGCTAAGCAGAGCTTGTGTTATGGGTACTAGAAGACTGACATACTTAATACAATATAATACATAGATAGATATTTTTTATTATACATATAATACCCAGAACACCCGGAATAAATATTTGCAGAACATACAAACATTTGTCCCGAGGCGGGAATCGAACCTGCAACCTTCCGCGTCGCAGGCGGACCATCGCCCACCGCGCCACATCGGTCGTCAAATATCTTACCTCTTCTTGTCTATGTCCAAATAGTCGAACAAAGTCCCCGGGACGTCCAACAAACTTGCCCTTGAAGAATGCGATGTAGAATATAGAAGCGTAGTAGTTCACAAACTGTAGGAGGTAGATTTTGAGCGTGAGGGAGTCGTCGAACTCCGTCTGAGTGCGTAGTAACTCTTTTTCTGTCAGCCATTCGGCTAGGAACTGGTAAATCTGTAAAAAAAAAATTTTTTAACTATGTATTTTGACTTTTAGACTATCACCAATCATCGTATAAGATTGTACATTTGCCAATAATACTATTGATATTTATGTAATTTTTTTACGTGTGAATGTTTTTTGAATGTTTGATTTGAACATATTAACACGACACGGATGAAGTCTTAAAGTCGATGTCAAATGTTTGTTTGTTCTTCAATCAAGTTACAACTATTGATCCCTTGGATGAAAATTAAAATAAAATATTAGTTTTTAGTTCAGAACACCAGCTTTTAAGCACAGAAACAGAAATCGGATAAAAAACAAATAGAATGTACACTTTTAACAAATATAAAAAGTAAACAAAATCCACTTACATAATTGAAAATACAGATGAACACAAGATTGATGCACGCCGCAGTAGCCGTTGTAAACATAATAGGACTATAAGTGATCAGTTTATTATCCTTCTGCCTCAGTATACTGGCCCCTAACAGCGACATCCTGTATAAGACGACTCCTAGCACGGTGGCGAGGGCTAGCAACACCAGCAGTGCGACCACACTGAACGACATGAGGGTAGCTGGGAGCCGCATCCGCCAGAACGGTACCATCGGCTCACGTTCACCGGTCACCACATTTAGCTACAACAAATGTTTTAAACACTTTTATTTTTTTTCTCTAACCTATCTCGTCCCACTGCTGGGCAAAGGTCTCCCCCAAGTCCTTCTACTCGTCCCTATTCTCCGCTTTTTTCCACCAATTCCCCTCGAAAGTGTTTTAAACACTATGTAAAGTTAATTAAATAAATAGTATTTAGTATTTATCTATAACTAGCTGACCCGTGCCCACTTCTTTGGGCATAATTAGACCGTTTTTTCTCCGATTCACTTTGCGAAACGGACTACCAAGTAAAAGCCTTTTTATTTTTCGGTTTTTTATATTTTAAGGACACTCAGCAATAATGTAGCTTTAGGTGAAATAATTTTTAAAATCGGTTCAGTAGATCCCGAGATTACCCCTTACAATTTAACTTTAACAAATATACAAACACACAAACTTTACTTATTTATAATATTAGTAGGTATAGGTAGATAATATTAAAAACATGAATGATTTTTTATGACTTGCTTAAACTATTTTGAAAATTCTTTCTGCATTAAAAAGCTGCCTTTTTTCGTCCAGCATTTTTTTTTAGTAAGTATAGATGATATAGATTCACCGATGTTATGAAAAGTAGTATAATACCTTAGTCCGTTTAACATGCGCCAAGCGAGCTAAGTACTGCGGCCGCGGATGTTCTTCATACACGTCGAATCCAGTTAGATCCCAGCGGTGAGTCATTTCCGACGAGTAGCGCTTCCATAGCTCCAAGAAGCATGCCGCTGGAATCAAATAGATATATACATAGTTATAGATATAGGCATAGTTTTTTTTTACCTTTATTTATTATCATGATTATGCCCACCCTCGACAAGATATAGGCATAGATAAACCATTTTAAAAATGTACGCGCGTTCGTAATGTAAATGCACTAGGTCGACAAATCCAGCCATTCTTTATTATCGGTAACAAGTCAGGACGGTGATTGGACAATCATTGACAAAAATCTATCTTATTTGTCTGTACTCCATTTTTGCATTGTGAGCTATTTATTTCACATCCAAGCACTTATACAATATAATAAATGTGATACATAGATTCCACATTATGCGTCAATAAGGGTACATCGGTTAGTTATATAATTAATTTAGTGAAATGAAGTGTAACGCAGATGGTTGAGAACAGTACTCTACCATGAGTTGTCACAGTAAAATCGCCTGTCTTTACTACAGTAGTTACGTAAATATTAGTACATATTACGAATTTTAGTACCCAACTATCCGCTAGAGGCGCTGTACAAATCTTCATACATTTTTTAACTACAGACTCTAGCGAGTATAGATTGTAAAAACTCATGGTAGAGCTACAGCTCAGAACCGTGCAGAATGGAAAGAGCAAAGAGAGGCCTATACCCAGCAGTGGGTCAGGTCAGGCTGTGGATGATGATGATGAATTGAGTGTAACCGTTAGAAGAGTAGGTAACTCACCCCAAAAACTCATAAAAACAGCAAAGAACACCGTGGTCGGATTGTCGAATAGGTACGTGATCCGTGACTGTAAACAAGTCGCCTTCAGGTCCCAATAGTCGCAGTGGTAGTCGCACAGCGGACACATCATTATCGTAGAATTGTAGTTACATACTTCCTCGCTGAAAACAAACAACTTATATTACTTAATTTATATTATTTTGACGACCAATGTAGTGCGGTGGGCGAAGGTCCGCCTGCGACACGAAGGTTGCGGATTCGATTCCCACCTTAGGATAAATGTTTGGACGATCTGCAAATATTTATTCCGGATGTTCTGGGTACTTTATATGTATAATAAAAATTATCTATCTAAACTAAGAAGGGTGAATTTTTTATTAAAAGAACCGTCACAATTCTAAATAAAAATTGTAAAAAGTGCATTTAATTTTGACTTCGAAAAGTCTTCGTTAAGCCTCTTTTATCAAATTTGAACACACTTGTTTGACTTATAATAATTATTGTTTTTTGTAACTTGTCATAATTTTCAGTTATGTAAGTAACTACATTTGCATTCCTAATTTCGGTGAACCATGTTTGGAATTATGTATTATTTATTTATCAAGCTGTATACACATGATTGCAAATAAAATCAATGAAATGAAATGAAACACAGTCATGGCAACCGAACAGAAAAACTCACCTAGGTTTATTTTCGTAGACTGTAGCGGCTGAGTAAATGAAGCATAAGAGTCCAACGATAGAAGCCGGTATCAACATGTGCGTGTAGAAACCTAACCATGCGAAATATAAACCTGGAAAAGAATACGTCGAATTTTCATCAACATTATTGTTGAATTATTGGACATTAATTAATTTGTGTTGAATAGTCAACTGGTCTGATTTTGGGTTAATTCTCAAGCCAAATATGTCAAAAGCTGTCATAAATTCTCGTGGTGGACGTTAAAAATTTGACCACCTCAAAAACCCTCAAAATTAGCCGGTATTCTATCAAAAATAAAAACGTTATCCCGTACAAAATCTCTGTCGAAAAATCTAATCGATCTTTATTTAATCGAAACTAAACTTTGATTCGATTTTGGAAATCAATCAGAGTTTTTTACTTACCTATTTTAACTCCAAAATAATCCTTAACATAATCTAAAGGCTGATACTTCAAACATTTGGACACAGCCGCCCATTCCGTAAATAATAAATGCCTCATTGAGCCTGGAGTTTTGAGATCACCCTGTAAATAAATCAATCTGTTAAGTACAAATAAATTTACAAGAATTAAAAAAAAATGCAAAGATAAAATAACTATGCCACAATGCGCATGTATAAATGTAAAATGATGTATATCTGGGGACATATACCAAGTCGACAAAAAAGCGGGACGAATCTTTTTCTTTCAGTTCTGACCATTTTTGACCGCTTATAACTTTGTTGTGGATAAAATTTGACGCCAGAGGGCTGAACACGAATAAATGTGACAATCATTAACGTATTTAAGATACACTGCGCGGTAATATTGCAACGTTCAACAGCAAAGTTGATATTGATGCGCAGTGTATCTCAAACACGTGTCTGTTTTGATACGTTTCCGACACATTTATTCCACGCCCCCTTTGAAACCGACGCGCAGTGTATCTCAAATACGTCTCTGTTTTGATACGTTTACGATCGTCACATTTATTCGTGCTCTCTGAATTTTGAGTTTCTATTAATGTATATGTAAACGTAATGTATACTTACATCGTGAAGAGGATAGGCCGCTCTGTATATGCCGTTAGATATCTGCCTTGTGATGCCAAACGCAAAGTCGTCGTGCTGAGATTCAGAGAACTTCTTCCGGTCCAAAATAAATTGCACTATCCTAGAGCGAATGGACGGCGTCCAAAAACACTCCGCGTTTGTATCGAATCTGAAATGAAACATGAGTTTGAATGTTGTCTGAATTTAACGAAGGTCAGAGATGTTCCAAAATACATAAAATCCAGGCAATTCAAATCAAATCAAATATTTCTTTATTCAATAAAATCACAAGGATCATTTCGAATCGTCTTACATACTAGGTGATTCTAGGTGCCAGTTCCACGCGACCAGAGCCTAGAAGAACGGGCAAGAAACTTACGGCCTGGTTCCTACCGTTTTTTTATATGATCCTTCTTACAAAGAATTACAATTAAACTAAATTATGTAAATACTGAAGTTTCAGTGCGGTGTCAATTTAATTAAATTAGGTACCGGTGAAAAGGTGGAGGTAATATCTCATTTTGTATAATGTATTTGATGAAAAAAAAAATGGATTCCAGTATTCTATTAGCAATCTTGTACTCAAGTCTATTCAAGATGACATCACATAAAAAAGATCGAGATATGTAACTTAAGCGTTATGCAATTCACCAAAAAATTTATAAGAAAATCTGTATCGTAAAAATCTGTCGTTTTCAGCGAGATCAAAAAACAATACAAACACTTTACAAGTGTTTACCAGAAATCAGAAATATTTATTGTTTAACTGTTGTACATAAAAGATCTTAATTATAAGTGATACAAGTTTATACAGTTTATCCAATCCGGACGTACAATAAGAGGGTAATGAACAGAGCCATACCCAATAAATGATGAGATGCTCACAACATATGTCCTCAACTTCAGGAATGTAAACATTAGCATGCAATACACCCTTAGTCTTTATTAGGTATTTATCTTTCAAAGTATACTTACAAATACTCCTTGTCCTTAGAATAAATAGCGGTCAGTCGATGTTTCCTCTCGGGGAACTGTTCCGGGTCTACCCTCAGTTTAGCCATCAGTCGATCCCAGCACGCGTCTACTTTATCAAACATGCTGTTTGTCTTTTCTCCGACATCTTTTAACGCTGAAAACTGGACACGAATTTAAGTTGATATACATATTAATGAGTGAAAATGGCGCGAAATTAAACATACATATCCGATCTTTCCTTCGATGGGGCGTGTACTAGTTTGAATATTACGTTTACGCGTTGCTTTTACACAGAACATACAACATATTTTTTTAAGCTATTGCATAGCTTCTATCGCGGGCCTTGAGCATGGAGACCTAATCCTGAAATTCCGTAACGAAATAACCTAACACTGCGCATGCGTAATCCAACAAAAAATTCTATGCAATAGCTTTACCGCGGCAGTCCCCGAGTGCCACAAGGCCTTTTTAATTTGGCGGGGTTTATACAAACATTGCCTATGAAAAAAAATAAGTTGGATTTATATGACTACGTCGGGTGTAGGTAGTCAGACTATCGAATCGATATCATTTAAATGTGAATCTAGCTTGAAGCTCAACGCTGCATGACAAAAGCTTTGATAGTTAGCAGTTTCGTTTGTTAGATGGTACATATATTAATATGATGATCACTAGCAAATAGTACATAATTTGACCCAAATATCAATATTTTATTAATTAACTGTTGGTAAATAATACGAGAGTTAGGCGATTTTTAAAATATCATGTGGCAACACTGTCACTGACGAGACATGACTATTTGTGGAGCGTTTACTTTAGCTATGGTAGACAAGAGAGCTAACATAGCGGACAGGGTCTAACATGAAAACGCGACGGTACTGACAAAAGAAATAACTAGAGAAACTACAATTATTGGGTGATTTCAGAGTAACACTACATAGGTAAATAAAAATACATGACATTTATCTTGTTAAAATCTGTACATATTAACACTAATACATAAAATAAATGTGCATTTTTGTCTGTAAACAAATGCTAAATGTGATTTACACCACTACACAAAGATTTAGAATTATTTAAAAAAAAACACACCAAATAATCTGTTAGTAAATTTTGTTGCCATCAAATCTAAAATTATCTGACATTGTTAAGATGTGTCGCAAAGCCCAAGCACCACAGTTAGTCTGTTACCACCTTATAAATAGGATATATGTAAGTATAAAGAACAACACCGATACCATATACATCATACAAAAATAGCTCAAAAACCGACATTCAAGCTACATCAACAGACAAAATACGGGTACCAATCATACTAACCACAATAGAACTGAAGGGATTTTTAATTAGTACCTACTATGGCATAATATTTTTTCTTTCACTTTACAAGGGTTTTTACGAAACCAGTTCCCTACTTGTCAAATATGTATGATTTTTTTTTTTTTCTTTCACATAGGTATTTAACAGGTGGATAAAACTAGAAGGTTAGCCCGACCAGATCAAGTAAAATCGAAAAACTATGATGCCATAAGTAGTATGGAATTTTCAACCATAAGACGCATATTAGCAAAGCGGGCCATGCAGCGCCATTTTCGCGTACCTTAGACATATACATTGCAGCATTCAGTATGGCATTCGTCCGACCACTTTTTGGTATTTTACTGCATTCCTACGACATACAATGTTATACTGCGTAAGATTGCGTGCTTTCAAACGCGTACACACTGAATAAGCAGTTTACTGCGCCTGTACTTCTTGAGACTAATAACGCGCCATTTCTCTTACGCTATTCGAGAACCAATCACAGCGCAGCAAAAACGAAATGACGGTGTGATCAGCCAATCAGATTCTAGCTATAATTCGGCGTATTATTGTCCCGGTTTTCATAGTATGAAAGTGCATGTTATCTTTTTGAACGACAAAGATTTCTCAATACATATTAAAATTTTGTCTTGACTTCTTAGGGTGTACGAAGACTACTACTTACTAAAATAAATTAAAACATAAGACATACAGAAAATAAGTTCAAATAATATATTAATTTCCATTTATAACTGTGTGTGCATTCAAAATGTGTTTTTTGTCAGTTACAACAAAAACAAGTTTAAGAAGTATTTTAGTACTAAAATACAATAGAACAAGTTATTGACAGTGAAGTAGTAATGGGAATGAATAGTTTGTAATTGGTCCTTGAATTAGAAATATCTTTTCGTTATATTACCCAAAAAATACTAAGTTAAAATATAAATCATAGTTTCTACTCATAAGCTCAAAGCCCTTGGGATGTATAGACCATTTATTGAAGCCATTCAACTTTCCGCGGGGTTCTATTAGTAATAGACATACAAAATATTTACCTTCATGGGCATCCTAAGCTTCAGTATCTCGCTGTAATCTTTCAATACCATGTAGGGTGCGTGGATCTGAAATTAAGAGAAGCTTTTAAATTATAGCGCATTTTCTGCCGCCAAAAAGTGATGTACGTATTGCTGTTTATAAGTCGGGAAAATGGCGTATATCTTACCTTAACAAAGTGCAGTCCATACATATTATCTGGGGCTTCCCGCTCTAACTGCAAGCCTTCTGCTTCGAGATTCGCTTCAAATATCCTCCTACACTTAAAAGCTTCCGGTTTATTCCCATCTTCCTTCAAACTCTCCCACACGAGCACGTAGTCTATGGTCCGAACTCCGTCGTTGAAGAGTAAGGAGGGGTTATTCATAACCCCGCCCATTATAATGCTGGAAAATTCAAAATGACCCTTTATCTAAGGAATTGTGTTTTGCAGCTAAACTTCTACACTTATTATTTGGAGATTTTATACTATGCGACTATTTTTTTTAACATCTCTCCAATCACATTCAAACGAATCTGCTGAGTGTAGGTTGAGAACCGATACACTTAACTGTTTTCGCTAAAAAACCGGAAAGTGAAGGTCAAGATTTTATTGGGCTGTAGTATGGCTTTCTCTTATACTACGTTATCTGTATACTGTATAGGTACT
The DNA here is from genome assembly GCA_932527185.1 of Ecliptopera silaceata. Classification (NCBI taxonomy): domain Eukaryota; kingdom Metazoa; phylum Arthropoda; class Insecta; order Lepidoptera; family Geometridae; genus Ecliptopera; species Ecliptopera silaceata. Next base: position 2,276,318 of record OW052193.1, on the reverse strand, counting down.
TACTGTAGTAGTAGCAGAAAGATAATATATTTTGGATGAATTCAAAATTGTTACCTCATATCAAATTATTTCCAAGGTCGAAACACAAAGTCTTACTTTTTTAGATCTATCTATTCCACCAAGGTCACCATTGCTAGCACAAAAAATAATTGTTACAAAAACTCTCAAGGCTACTACTATGAACTATATAATCAGCGTGTGAATATCTCTCACTGTTTTATATACTTAATTGAAATTATTAAACCGTATTTTTGGGAGCAAATATAATAAAATCACACGTGATACGAAACATCTTGTCTTGATCAGCCTCTTTAGATAACTGATATACTTACACTGACAATCGTAAACGTATCGAAACAGTGAGTATTTGAGATACACTACGCGTCCATATCAGGTTTTCTGTCGAACGTCGCATCAGTAACGCGCAGTGTGTCAGCCCCCTGATACATCTACGTAACTACTTGATAAGTGACTTACTGTATTGTATAACAAATATGTTTTTGTAGAAAAAATGAACAATTTACATAACAATTTATCTATTCCGTAGTCTAAGTAGTGAGATATGTGTCGACCGATAGTGAAGGGTCAAGTTAGATTATTAAACCATGTTAGGTAAAGCATGCCATGCCTTTTAAGTTTTCGAGTTGCAAGAAAACTAACTATCACACATAACCCAATACAAATCCTGCACACAATATGACAAACTTGTGAATACAACATGGACACGATGCTTCAACAACGCACAAACATTGAATGCAAGCGTGTTTTGTAAAATAATATGTCGCCGGGTATTTGTAAGATACGTTATTTTGCACACCACGGATGAGGTCAAGCACTATTGCTTGACCTCCTTTGACCTACTTGAGTAATGATGCTCCCAGTATCAGTCCGGTATCAAACTGGACTAATACTGGGAGCAAGAGTCCAGAGGGGTGAGCACGAATATAAATGACAATCGTAAACTTAACGCAGTGTATTCACATTGCGTGTCAAAGGCCAGCTCGATAGCCGAACGATGCTTGGTCATCGCGCAATATAAAAATAATGCGTTACGTTAACTTTACGATAGTCACGTTTATTCATGCTCACCCCTCAGTATCTAATGGTAAACGATACGAATGAGAATGAGACCCGTCAATAGGTACAGTTTAATACTATTGGTTGCGACAACTGTAAGTTCGAGGCGAAATATAACGATGCTGCTATTTCTTGTTTGTTTAATAACAAAGAATGAGACACAATATTTTCGATGTTTGCGGATTAAGTTCTTACTACATGCTAGTCACAGTGCAAATACAGACCCGACCTTAGAAAATGACGATAAATACATTAATTATGAGAATGATGTGCTGTGATACGAAGGAGTAATAATCGTGGAATGATGATATTTTCTGTCTGTTACTCACGAGCAATGGTTGGCTGTGGGATTGCCATTGCCCTTCGGGAGATCGGCTCCGTCCGGTACCCCGCATCCGCACTCTTCAGCGGGTCGAGTGGACGCTTCGCTACCGTTGTCCCTGAAATATTTTTTGGGACACATATTGGATGATTAAACCGATTTCTAACTACTTAGAATGTATTGGAAACATAATTTGAAGTCAGATCATGTATACATCGATAGTAAAGCTTGTGCAGTGCAACTACGACCGAAAAGAAGAAATAAAAATAAAATTTTGATGGTTTGAACGCTAGCAATGCAACACGACAATCACAAACCGGACATCACAAATTCCAAATAACTTCAATTTGAAGCGAATTTACTCTTGAAGTAAAGAATCTTTTCTGTATGCAACTTACATCATTTTGCCGAATAAACTAACTCCATCGGAAAAATCCAGTGGATGTTGTTGTATGAATTCAGGTAATACTCCGCTGCCGAGGTACTGCTGTAACCCTTCGGGGTAAGAGCTACCTGCAAAATGTCACTTTCCCAGGCTTCTTCCAACAGCTTTTAAGCTTGCTGGTGACATGAATCCATCAGTTAACTCAAATGACCACAACCTTTAGATAGCTGGAGACTTAAAAGAAATGAGACTAATCCAAATGAGCCCCTGAGTTTTTGGCAGTATTGTTCAGAACCAATAGCTTAGTTTGAATTGTATTAGCACATGATGAATGTTTCACATAAAAAGCTATTCGTCCGTAGATTGCTGTGTTGCATGCATGAACCCTGAATTTTATTAGCGTGATTCCAAATCAATTGATCAATTGGATCGTGAAACCTAGCGAGAACGCGAAGCAATGATGTCATTTAGCGCGAATATGTAATGAAATAACGAGGAAGTTCTTTGCAATTATTGATTTGTTTGTATTGTTTTAATACAAATAATATAATTATGTCGTCGATTTAGGAAAATAAAGTGGGGAAGATATAGCTATAAAATCGTTCTTATTAATACAAAGACTAACTTAACATTTGCTTTGCAAGATGGGCCTGTTCATTCAACTTAATAATTTTTATTAGAATAGCTGCAAATAAACGCGTATTCCTATGTGCAATGAATAATCTATACCTACTAGATACACATGTATATGTTTCATGACGTGGGTGTCATTTGGGAATATTACTAGTTAGTTAACACGCTACCCCTAATGACAAAACAAATACCTATTTTACTTTTTATTTTTGTGAATCATTCAGCGGAAATCAAAGTACAATAATAGAAGCCGACAAGGACACCAACTAGTATAACTACAACATGCATAATTTACAATAATATTACTATTTTAAGTTTAAATGTTCGTTATCGCTACAAACTCCAACATAGCAATGTTTTAAATATGTAGTAACCATTATAAATTTTATAAGGTTTAGTGATAGTAGATATAATCTAATCTGACGTACCCATAATTAAAAACATTGTTAAATAAACAAATGTGTTCGCGGAATAAACGCAATTAATAAATTAGGACAAATATCGCCACCCTGCGGCACCCCCGTAAGGTATCCCTAGAGACTTCTACCAAAATATGTAATGGCATGCACATAAATATGACAAAATCGTACCTGCTAGACCAATAAAATTAGATAAGAAACAAAATGGCTGATTATGGAACCCTAAAAGTTAGTGATATGTAGGGACTGAGAGCCTAGCCAAGTTCAAGAAATTCAGAGTCATTTATTTTTACATCTACTGTGTCATTTGAGCATTGATACTCGTATATAGTTTTTGAATATATCCAGATAACATATACATTTAAATAGGTATTACCCAAAAATAGAAACATTCAGTCATAATGATGACTAAAGATGAGTTAAGTGTTTAGACTATGTTTGTTGACAAAGGATAAATAATGAGCAATGATGGTACTCAAACGAAGAATAAAGTGCAGTTTCTAATGAGCCTATTAAAGATATATTAGCCCATTAAAGAGCACACTTAGTGAAACAAAACATCTATTTACCAAAGCCAAATTAAATATCTACGTCAAGATAATATAACCACCACATTATAAAAACCTTGAAGAAATAAAACTATTGTATTAGGTATGCGTCCCAAAAAGTTATATTTAGCGTACTCAGACATAGCAATAAGTGATGGTAATGCATCCCACACCCAAAATATTAAAAGAGTGTACATAGGTGCACAATAAACAAAACCATGCAGTGAACAACTCACCGGTCGGTGTTCATATCCTGCGACAAGTTGTCCTGGTAATTGCTGAGGACTGACATCGCATGGAAGTCAGCCATCTTCTCCTCCGTCTCCCGCTCAGTCTGGACCAAACAATTCAATACCAAACTCTAACCAACTTTATAGTAAACAGAGTATCTTTTTTAGTGTTTTGATCGACTTTGATGCAAAACTTTGCTTCCATCTATCGAAAATTTCTGACTGTGTGTAAATATGTTGTTAAGTAGGTGGATAACACCGTTACAAGGCTCAATCGTTATTTGCAGTGCATTCGACCTTTCTAAGCGGAATCTTGAATCTTATTAGCAATTTTAATCTTGTCATACCGGAAAACTTATGCTTGAGCTATGGTTCATCTGTCTGCCTACCATTAAGGTGTTTCTATGTACATTCTTAGTCATCAGACGAAAAATTATAAGCCTCTCGATCTTTACAAAACAGATTACCGGCAGTACGACCACTGCACCAGATAAAATATTCAGGACTTCTCTTGGAAATAAATTCTGGCAGTGTTCGAAAAAATCTCGACAAACACATCCAATTGCACATAAAAATCAATTTAAAACGAGCAACAGACGAAATACTCATTAGGAAACTTAACTACTTGTAAAACATACAAATTAGATTAGGCTTATGTGATAACACCGTTTACCGTACGTAGGATTTTCGACGATCATACTTGTTCACTCGTAGCAAAGCAGCATCATAGGTGATGTAGCTTAACACTTCTACAACACACCGTGCGATCATTTCGGCACTTCTCAGACACGCTTAACGCCTGTCTCCGTGAAGTGATCATTGTGAACTAAGTTAGACATTTTGCTTGCAAGAAAACCCATTACGTACCAGTCGACGACCTTGGTCCGTGCGTTGGTTTCTTTAACACCGCTGATTCACACGAGCTCATTATCAATCATGCCTTTTGCTTAGATCGAGCAGACGTATTCTGATCACTTTTATAAGTTTTTTATCACTCACAATTTGTATTATTAATATACAAATTTGGTAATAATTTCAGCAGGAGACAGACGTTCGTTCAAACTAAAGTTAGTAAACAACTACGTTAGGTTTCGATTTCGATAAAAGAATTTGCATGATGCGGGCAAACATTGTCGGCGCGAAATTCACACATAACGATTGTAAGGATGGCAGACAGCTCATCACTGTGTCTGAGCTAAATATAGGTACTTATAGATCCCAGTCTTTACTTACTGAAGTGTTCAGATAATTACTTGTTTAGCGTTAAAATACGTTTTTGCTTATGTACTCGGTAGGTAATACATTCCTAAAGCGAAGCGTGTGCTGTCTTTTTGATTGATGTTAGTACTAGTAGTTTTTTATTCTTTTTTTTTACTCATTAGTTTGTCATTATGTTGTATCATCATTATGTTGCATTTAAACGTTACAAAGTCAAATTGACACCGCAACTTCAATATTTAATTTAATTTAATTGTAATTATTTAAAAGCAGGATAATATAAAAAAACGGTAGGAACCAGGCCGTAAGTTGGGCAAGAAACTTACGGCCTGTTCCTACCGTTTTTCTAGGCTCTTTCTCGTGGAACTGGCACCTAGCATTACCTATTATATAAGACAGTTTTATTCTGATAAAAGTTTATTACGATAATAATAATTATTGTTAAATATTGTCGTACAAATGCAGTCAATGTTGCGGACGATTCGCAACTGTTGTTCTATGTAAATAAGCCGTATTGGTTAAAACCAGTTATCTTTATTAGCAGCACACCTCGCTTGAGGGATTACCTTGACAAATGAAAAGAGACATTACACCTACAGGGTGTTAAACTTTGTGATGATTAGTTTAGCTGACAACCCAGCTAGTTTTAAGCAGAACTTTCTGCTACTCTCTTTAACACCCTATAAACTCTTCTATAACAATACCGAGAACATACGACCGATGATGTTGCGCGGTGGGCGAAAGTCCGCCTGCGACGCGGAGGTTGCGGGTCTGGGTATTTTATATGTATAATAAAAATATCTATCTATATAATGTATTGTATTAAGTATGTCAGTCTTCTAGTACCCATAACACAAGCTCTGCTTAGCTTAGGGCTAGATGATGTTGTGTGGATTGTCCAGCATTATTTATTTATTTATTTTGAGGATATCACACTGCATCCATCATACTATAACACTATGTAACATGAGTGTGTAATCCAACGGTTTTATATGAACATTGAGTAGGTTGAATAAGTAGGTATAGGTACGCAGATAATGTAGGGGACACAAATTACTTTAGGTAAACCTAAAACAATTTAAAATAACTACTTAAAGGTTTTCCTTGTTCTGTGTTTATGTTTAGATATGTCTTCATCACCGACTAACAAAAAAACTTTAATTAGATTTTTGAAATAAACTACAATATTATGGTTTTCCTTCAGGCTTCAAATAAATAACACCAATTAACACAGAATGTGTTATTGATATTGTTATTATAATACAACCAACCCACTGTCATTAATCTATGTTTTATTGTAGTTATATTTTCTGTGATCAAAATCTTCATTGAATATCCAAAATTTATAGAATACCATATAATATTACCTCTGTGTACTGTATGAATGTAGTTCATAATATAAAACAAACTTGTGCCCAGTGGGGTTTCATTATCAGCAAGCATTCTCTCACAAAATCCATTAGCTAATGGAATCAGCTTGTTTAAGGTTAATGCAAATAATAAAGTCATTGGAATAATACTTAGTTATGTACGAAGAATAGTAAGAAAAAGAAAATATTTTATGTATAGGCATAGTTTCTTGCCTGTTCTTCTAGCCTCGGTCACAATAAACTGGCACCTAGTATAATATGAAGACCGATGTGGCGAAAAAAATGTCAATCTATGTAATATATTGTATTAAGTATGTCAGTCTTCTTGTACCCATAACACAAGCTCTGCTTAGCTTGGGGCTCGATGATGTTGTGTGGATTGTCCAGCATTATTTAATAAAAAAAAAATACAATTGTAAATGATCTAAGAACAATTGATTATTATAATTAGTTTTTGAAGTAGAACTTTAGTAGAACCACTTTATCAATTCTATATAGGGGGAGAGCCCATAACGTCCAGACCTTCGTTATTTTATTAAGGCTGAAAGTTTCTCTGTGTGAGCCTCCAACACAGGTAAGAATGACCCCTGATCGAGTTTCGGTTCCTGTGTTGGAGGCTCACACAGAGAAACTTTCAGCCTTAATAAAATAACGAAGGTCTGAGCGTTATGGGCTCTTAGGCTAATAGGACTCAGTGCAAAGTTCTTTTGTTATTGTCAATAAAGACTTGTTGACATCACAGTACAATTAATGTAAACTGCACATTTGGTACCTTTGCATAATTATGGCACATTTTTTGTATATCTATCGACAATGTATTTATGTTCTGTGTGTGGGTGTTACTTGTACACATTGTATGTACCAAAAAAAAGTATATATAAGTATTCTATCAGCAATCTAGTTCCCATACAAGCTCTGCTTAGATTGGGACTAGAGTGTGATGTATAAAATGTTCATTAATATTTATGTAGTATAATTGTAAAATACAAAAAAATAAAGTGTTCAGCAATCAGAATTTATTTTTTTAATATTCTTTAATAATATTTTTTTTATATTCAGCATTTTTTTATGCTCTGATTAATTTGGTAATAGCACTAGATGGCATTGTGTAAAATGTCAATAATAATCATCTTTTGGGCTTATCTTAGGTTTATTTAGGTGTTTATCCCTAAATAGAATGCCAATTCATTTTAATTTAGTTTTTTTTTTATTCCTTCTTTCTATTTTAGTTTTTGATAAAAAGCTATACTTATCACTTTGGACCCTCTACCCTCTAAAATTCTGTGTGGAAGAATGTAATATAACTTGAAAAATATGTACCTTATGAAAGTCCTCCTCTGCATATCCATTGCTGAAAAGCTGCTGGAAGGCTAGGTCGTTCCGTTGGTCGTCAGACAAAAAGGATTCCGTCTCTCCGGTGCTACTTCTCTTATGATGTATCTTCACACCGCCCGCGTAAATAGGTGTTGTTATTTTCGGCGTGAATACGTTCTCCTCTACGACCGCAGCTAGTAGAGGCTTGGGAATATCCTCCTCTAGAGATGGATCTCCGTCAGACATCACACAAATATATCACTTCTATTCTGCGATAGTCATCTCTTTTAAATCTCAAATGAGTACCATTAACTTGGATCTTTTTATGCTTTTCAGCGTGGTTTCCGCACAAAGTATGAGTCACTTCACTTCCACGGACCCTAAATAGACTTCACTTTACAATAATACAGCAGACGGTAGTTGCTTCATTAGAATTACAAAACAGAATGAAATGAAATGAAAAGAAAGAATCTCATTTCACAAGACTTTGATTGGTCGGTTTAGGCATGGACCAAATCGCCTGTGAAAAATCATATGATTTGGATAATCATACGTCGCATCGCATCTACTACAGTCATTTGAAGCGCTTGCTATACATACTTTAAATCACACACTGTGACCATATACTCAGATCGGTTGATTTGGATTGTGTGTTGGCGTGTTTTAAAACTAGGTAAAAAATCTCAAAATCAAATCGCTGAACAAAAAACGCACGCACGGTATATAATCATTTTAATGATCACATTGTTCGAGGATCAAATAGCAGTGATCAAAATCAATCATTTAGCTAAGCTATGTTATATGATAATGATCCATAAGTAGCAATCATTCCCATGCAAATATTTGCTTCAATCAGTTCAATAAAAGCTATTTGAGTGAGACCGAGCTTTACCTTTTAAACCTTCCCTAGACCTCCACGAACATTTCCAAGACCAAATTATGATAAAACCATTCAGCCGTTCTCGTTAGGCATGGGCGTTTTTAGATTTTTTCACAAACCGATACAAAACCGATTTCAGATTTTGAAATCGATTTCAAAACCGTTTTTAAAAAACGGTTTTTAGTTTTCGGTGCAAAACTAAAATCACGAATGCGTATCAAAACTATAGAAAACTAAAACTGTAGGTAGATTTAGATTTCGTTCGTTTGCAGTTTGAGTTTGGTTTTCGTTTTCGGTGCAAAACTAAAATCACGAATGCGTATCAAAACTATAGAAAACTAAAACTTTAGGTAGATTTAGATTTTGTTCGTTTGCAGTTTGTGTTTGGTTTTCGTTTTCGGTGCAAAACTAAACTCACGTCGGTTCGGTTTGGTTTCGTTCGGATAAGATTGTTTGCAGTTTGCGTTATCATCGTGCGTTTTCTAAAAACGGTTTTCTCATATTGGAATATCGATGCGATACGATTTCTGACTGCAAACGGATTTCAGTTTCGTTTTGATATATCTGTCTCATGCCTAGTTCTCGTGTTTAGTTGACTGAGGATTCCCGCCATCTTCAAGATGGCGGGAAGACGCTGTAAATAAAATAATAAAGAAAATAAACTAATTTAAGAGAAAAACATTTACTGTAACAAACTAACTTATGAGAAAAACATAACTGTGAAGTGAATGCATGAAATACTGAAGAAAACGGGTTAACATAGGAGAGAAACATAACGTACGAAAAATGAGTGGACTTCCCGTCTTGAGGATGGCGGGAAAAACATAACTGTAAAGTTGTAAAGTGAATGCATAAAATACTGAAGAAAACAAACTAACTCAAGAGAAAAACATAACTGTGAAGTGAATGCATGAAATATTGAAGAAAACAAATTAACCTAAGAGAAAAACATAACGTACGAAATATAAGTGGACTTCCCGCCATCTTGGGGATGGCGGGAAAAACATAACTGTAAAGTGAATGCTTTATGATAGAAGTGTAAAGTGAACGGGAAGACGTTGTAAATAAAATAATAAAGAAAATAAACTAATTTAAGAGAAAAACATTTACGTAAGACTAGGCGGTATGGTTCTAAAACTTTAGCCTGCTCCGAAGAGCAAATAAAAAAAAAAAAAAAAAAAAAAAAAAAAAAGTTGACTGATGGCAATACTGACTGATGTCAGATACATACAGACAGATATTATTTGAAATCTGTGGGTTGACTGCTGCCACGCCGCCACGCCACCTCTGCGCCGTCGCTGCATCTTCTCAAAAAGGGAAAAAATGTCAACTGGCGTTGCCGAGAAATTGAAAGAAAAATAGGTTGCCGGCAGATGACGATTGTCTCGAAGTAATTATTGTAAATCTAAGAAGAACCTACGTTTTGTTGGTGAATCAAACAGTAGAGTTTATTAGCCTAAATTCATCATGACGGCAGAAGTACAGAGTAAGGGGAGGCTGCCCCAGCTCTCTTCTGATAAGCAGCTTACATTTCTAAAACTAGCTGTTTTGTCGATGGCAGCGATATTATGTGAGTATTTCTGGCTTTGTTTTCCCTATGTGTACCTTGTGCAAACAATAATGTATCGAAAAACTTACCCAAACATAATATCGCCGTCGGCATTTTTTTAAGACTTACGTGGTCTTTACTCGATAAATGCCGGTCGACGCGAGATAAAATAATTTATGTAGTTAATATCAATTTAATGTATGAAGTAGAAAACAGCACTGAAAGAAAATATGCATGCCTTTAGCTTTAATTTGTGAGTCGATGTGACCCCGCTATACAATACAGGCTTTTATCCTAGTGCGGGGAACAGAACCACTAAACGGTACTACCTGCTATATATATATATATAAGTATTTGTACTATATATATATTTGACGACCGATGTGGCGCGGCAGGCGAAGGTCCGCCTGCGACGCGGAAGGTTGCGGGTTCGATTCCCGCCTTGGAATAAATGTTTGCATGATCTGCAAATATTTATTCTGGGGTTCTGGGTATTTATATGTATAATAAAAAATATCTATCTATGTAATGTTATTGTATTAAGTATGACAGTCTTCTAGTACCCATAATAGGGGCTAGATGATGTTGTGTGGGTTGTCCAGCATTATTTATTGTTTTATTATTTATATACCTATGCACTTTGTACCAGCCAAATATTTAAGTTTAATAAATAATTTTTACTTTTTTACTTTTAATTGAATATGCCCAGAGATACTGGTGCTCCAAATATGACTTAAAAGCTTACCTACTAGAATGAAAGAAATATCTATAACTGTTTAAAAAGTTCTTGTGACGTAAAGGGCCTATTTGAATTCCTTTATAGAAGTTTATTAATCAAATCAGTCTTCATAAAAATCAATTAATCTTATAAATAAAAAAATCCATATAAATTCTAAGTATCCATAAGAATTCTAAGTTGAACTACCTAATACATTTTTCAGCATTTGGAACTCGTCTATTCTCCGTGCTACGATTTGAGAGTGTGATCCACGAGTTCGATCCATACTTCAACTACAGAACCACCAGATATTTGACTGAGGAGGGATTCTACAACTTTCACAACTGGTTTGATGATAGAGCATGGTATCCCTTAGGCCGTATCATTGGTGGTAAGTTTTCATTATAAACAATTAATACATATAATATTTGAAACTATCATGGTTTTGAACATAGTTTTCATTATAAACGGGATATTTACCATGATTTGTGAGTTTGATTATTTCCCGATATTTCGGCACAGATTACGAACGATAGTATGGTAGTATCCGATGGTAGTATCGTTCGTAATCTGTGCCGAAATATCGGGAAATAATCAAACTCACAAATCATGGTAAATATCCCGTTTATAATGAAAACTATATATACATACTTTTATAATACATACTTTTTCTCTGTGAGCAATGAAGCTTGGTTTTGGTCTGCATACCAAAAATATATGTGTCAAAATAAAAGTCATATTTCTACCAACACTGGTTAACATAAGTACACCAAGAATAAACATTTGTGTAGTAGTAAACATTGATGTTTTTTCTGGCTGGGTGTTGTGTATGTAATATTTTTTTTTTTTTTTTTTTGTTCCTTTTTGATCTGCTATCAGTTGGTGTACTATGGGCAGGTGAGTTGAAGGTTATGGGTGATGTTTGGGATCCAGACACAACTGTCCTTTCTCCCCTCTTTAGTTAAGATTGTCCAGGATGTGGCTCCTTTTCAACCGTCTTGTTTCCGTGGGGTTTTCGACCAGTGCTCTAGCTAACGGGTTCGCATGACACTGAAGTCGGTCTATATATTTAGCCCCCCTTAGTGTAATTTCTTCTTCTACTGTTGTAGCTTCCAGATACTCGTGGATTTCGCTGTTAGTAGTGTACCAAGGTGCATTGGCTAGTGAACGCAGGATTTTGTTTTGGGCACGTTGTATTATCGCTCGGTTGGACCTGCTGGCTGTGCACCAAATTTGTACTCCATATGTCCACACCGGCTTGAGGATGGTGTTGTACACAAGGCGCTTGTTCAACAGTGATAGGCGAGATTGTGGGCCCAGCAACCAGTATAAGCTCTTGAACCGATTGTCCAACTCCTTTCTTTTGGCTCTGATGTGGTCCTTCCATGTCAGGCGTCTATCCAGGGTGAAACCAAGGTATTTTACGGTATCTCTGTGTGGCAGTTCATTCCCGTCAAGATGAACTGGGGGGCAAACGCCTCTACGGAGTGCGAAAGTAATGTGCGTGGATTTCGCAGCGCTAGTTCGGATTCTCCATTTGTGCATCCACTTGTCCGTCTTAGATAGTTGGTCTTGTAAGGCTTCAGAAGCTTTGTGTGGTGAGTCCTCGCAGGATAAGATTGCAGTATCATCTGCAAACGTAGCAGTTACGACACCAGGGGTTTGCGGTAGGTCCGCCGTGTAGATGTTGTAGAGTACCGGGCCGAGAACTGAACCTTGCGGTACGCCCGCTCTGATGTCATAAAACGATGATTTCGACTCTCCATGCTTAACCTGGAAGACTCTGTCAGATAAGTAGGACTCAATCACCGGATAAAATGTGTGGAGTAGCTGTGTTTTGACTTTGCCCAGTAACCCCTTGTGCCAAACTCTATCAAAAGCCTGTTGAATATCCAGGAATGCCGCAGAGCAGTATTGTTTTAGTTCGAGGCTTTCTCTGATCACGGAGTACACTCGGTGAACTTGTTCTATAGTGGAATGACCTTCTCTAAATCCGAACTGATGATCGGGTATGGTTGAGAGCATATATTTCAATCTTTTCACAAATAGTTTTTCCCACAGTTTTGAAAGTACGGGTAGGAGACTAATGGGTCTGTAAGATGTAACTTCCTTTTCTGGTTTTCCTGGCTTCTGAATCATTATGATTTGCGAGACTTTCCAAAGCAGGGGGAAATATGACAGTCTATAGGTTGCATTAAACAAAGAGGTTAGGAAAACTATAGCTTTTTTTGGCAATTCCTTTAAAATTCTGGCTGATATAAGATCAAATCCAGGTGCTTTTTTTGAGTCGAGTTTTTTTATTACGTCCCATACCTCTCTTGGGCTAATTGGTTTCAATGGAAAGTCTAACTGGAACGGTTGAGCAAGAACTCCATCGATTTCACATTCGTCATCTTTGTCACCGTCATAAGGTGTGAATATGCGGGAAAGGTGGTTTGCGAATGTTTCTGCTTTTTGCTCGTCTGTTCGTGCCCATTTGTTATCGTCCATCCTGATGGTAGGGTTAGAATGTTGTGGTCTTCCGAATTTTTTAGTCGCTTTCCATAATGAATGGTGGTCTTTGGCAAGGGGTGAGAGAGATTCCATGTGATCGTTGAAAGTAATGTTTTCATGTTCTTTTATACATTGTTTAAGTTGCCTGCTTATCTTGTTAAATGCTTTTTTATCGGCTGGGCAACGACTACGGTGCCACTTGCCTCTCAGTCTGCGCTTTTCAGCGATTGTTTGTCGTATATCATTGGGAATGTTTCCCGAGTTATAGGGGAATGTTTGTGAGTCTTCTGGAGTGCTTTTCCACACGGATACTTGGATGAGATTGGTGATTTGTTTACACGCATCTTCTACATCGTCCTTTGTTTTCAATGCGATATTAAGGTCGATATTGTGGGTAAGGTATTGCCTGAAGCTGTTCCAGTCAGTTTTGCTGTTGTGAAGGCTTTCGGGTGATTTCACATTGATTACCTTTGTGCTTACTGTGAGTATTATGGGTGAATGATCGGATGATCCATCCAGGTTTGACTCTGCTTTAGTGTAAAGATGCCCTATACCTTTAGTCACGAAAAAGTCCACTAGGTCTGGAGTTCGGTTTTGGTCCGTGGGCCAGTATGTGGGTTCACCGGTGGATATAGCTAGTAGGTTGTTTGAGTCAACGGATTTTTTCAAGTTTTTGCCTCTAGGGAGTGTTATCCTAGATCCCCAAAAAGTATTTTTGGCGTTCCAGTCGCCACCTGCTATAAATCGTGAGCCAAGGGTTGCAAAATATTCATCGAACATTATGTTAGTTATGGCATGTCTTGGCGGGCAATACACGGCTGATAGGTCAAGTGAGCCATAACGATCTTGCACAGTTACTGTTGTTGCTTGCAGGTGAGGAGTAGAATAGTTCCCTTGCACATAGTGTCTGAGTCTCTTGTTAATTATGACTGCAGCGCCACCTTGACTTTTTCCGTTAGGATGGGGGGTATTGTAGACCGCAAAACCCGGTATTTTAAGAGGTTTTTCGCCAGTCATGTGGGGTTCAGATAACAGTAATACCTCGATTTTGTTTGTTTTCACAAGATATTCAATTTCATGAGCGCTAGAGAGAGCCCCATTGACATTCCACGTGGCAACTTTTAATGTGTTGTAAGGAATCATTACGGAAGCTTGCTGACGAGAGTTGTAATAAGACCTATTAGGGTACTTATGTGTTGTAAGAGGATATCCATTTTTTCGGTTTGTTTTAGGATAATTTGTTCTAACACTTCGATAGACGAAGCGTTTTGTTGAGTGTTAGATAAACTACCATCTGTAGGTAGTTCTTGCTGTGGATTACTAGAGCATTCTGTTTCTGGTTTCTTGCGTGTGTCATTACTGTTGTTGAGCTTGTTAACTTCTCGGGGCGGTGCGTAGTTGGGCGTGTCTAGACAGTGGTTTGAGGTGCTCGGACTGGAGTCATGGTTTGTCCTTTTCAGTTCTCTCATTCTTTGTTGGTTTTGGGTACTTTGTGTGTTATTATTGGGTGTCAAGTTCTGTAAAGGATCGTGTAAGACTTCGGAGTATAGTCTTTTATCGTTCATTGGTTTGTGATTATAAATAGCTTCCAAGGCTGTAGGCGTATTCATGTGTTTGTAAGTCTGGTTTTTGTTGATTTGGCCGACTGGTCTTTTCGTCTGAGATTTCATCCTTTTTTCTACTATCACACGATATACATCGCAGCCCTTATAATTCGCGGGGTGTTCTCCATCACATAAGGCGCATTTAGCTGGTGTGTTTCTGTCCATTTTTGGGCATTCGGAGGTGCGATGCCCCAGACCGCATTTAACGCAACGGTAAGGAAGCATGCAGTTGTTTTTAGTATGACCGTATTGTTGGCATCGTTGGCATTGAGCTATGGTATTGCGCTTTCTGGGGTCTTCTATTTTAACAGATTGGTTGTGTATATATTTTATGGCTTTAACTTTTTTGTTGTTAGGGTGAGGTTCTATATTTACGAAAAATGTGGATGTGGGTAATTTTTCCTTGCCATATCTAGCGTTAATAATCTCTCCAATCACTTTATTACCAGTGAGTTCTATTGCAGTTATGATCGATTGTGTTGGTGTTGTGTGGTGAAGATCTTTTATTACTATTCTGTAGGGTTTATCTTCCTTTCTTGAGAATGTATAGCCAATTAATCCGTTCTCACGGATTACCTCTATAGTTTTCTTATAGCATTCGACGTTATCTATCATCACTCGAAGTTGATTTTTGTTGACGTTTTTCATCTTATACTGTGATTCGTCTATAGCAGTCTTGATCATTTCTGATAGCTGGTTGATGTCTTTGATACCATACAAAATGATTGGTGGAGGTTTGGTAGACTTTAAATCTTTTGGGTCTTGTGGGCAGTCTGTTTCCAGTGCCGAGAAGCTGTTGTGTGTTACTATAACACTTTCCTGCGGTGGTGTTTTCGATACTCTTTTTCTTTTGTTTCGACCCACGGGTATGCTTTGCCACGCAGAGGGCAGTTTAGCAGGGTTTGGAGCGTTGACAGAAGGTATGCATTCTGTTTGAGTTGATGGTGGGATATTAGTCAGCGAGTTGCTGCGGGGTCTTGTAAAGAACATACTTCGATGAAACGTTTGTTGGATTAGTTTAGGTTCCTGTGTTGATGAGTTTTCAGTTCGGATCATTTGAGGCAAAACTTCGCCCCCCCCAGAATACGAGGGGCAGCCTGAGCTAGGCTCAGGGAGGGATTCTCCGGCATCGCCGGTACCCTCCTGGGGTAATACTTCTTTAGGTTTTGCTTCCATGGTTTCTTTATTTTTTTCATCGGGGTTGGTTTCCCCTAGCCAGATATTCGGTTTAAGCGCCGAAGACTCGCTTTTGCCTTTCACATTTCGCTATTACGGCCCAGAGGTGATGAGGAGCTCTAAACGGACCGTAACATTGCCCAGGGGGGACGACCCACAAAATTGTGGGCCCGCTGCTAGAACGCGGCGGCATTCTAACAACGGCGGGGACGTATGTGAATAGGACTCGTCAGTGCGCGCCTTATAGTCTAGCTCCACCTAGACGTACGCAATCGGCATACTTGGCTTTTTTTAGGTGAATGCTCCCTGGCAGAGCATTCCCCACCAAGGCCAGACACTGACCCCCCCCGCAATGTAATATAAAAAACATTTTATTCTAGTTTTCATATTTTGTCCTACTATACTAATTATGTAGTTACATTTTTTCTATTATTGTTTGATATATACCTGACTAATTAGATATAATATACTGAACTATCCATCGATTCCAGGTACCATCTACCCAGGTCTGATGGTGACTTCTGCCACATTGTACAATGTAATGCAATTTCTGAACATAACTATAGACATTCGGAATGTCTGTGTGTTCTTGGCTCCATTTTTCTCATCTCTCACCACCATCGTCACATACTTGCTGACTAAGGAGCTGAAGGTTTGTTTAAAAAAAAACAATTGAATGATCAATGATTGCCCATTCTGTACACAAACATCAAGAAATGTTATTAGGTCTATAGGTCTATAGATAGAGAATATAGTATTAATTAATTCAACTGGCATATTTCCCAAAATGTTATGTATAAATCTCTGATCGCTCATTAACATTATAACGGCACTTAACTTTTTTCACACAACTCAACACTGAAAAAAAGCTACGAAAAGGTTCGCGGTACTGCAACGCATGGTTTGATTGAATGTAATGTAATATTAAAAACCAAAATGTGTAAGCCTTAGCTCAAATCACTATACATATATCTATCTACTAACTTTTTGCTGTGTTTTTATTTAGTTTTTTTTTCTTTATTTATTCAGGACGAAGGCGCGGGTCTAGTAGCAGCGTGCATGATTGCCATAGTACCCGGCTACATCAGTCGCTCAGTCGCCGGCAGTTACGACAACGAAGGCATTGCCATATTCTGTATGCTGCTCACATACTACTTCTGGATCAAGGCGGTCAACACTGGCACCATTCTCTGGGCAACTATGACTGCACTGGCCTATTTCTACATGGTAACACACTCAATATGAGATACAATGATAAAATAACTGCATAGTGTGTTGAGTTGAGACCAAAGAAATATTCAAACTGTTTATTTGCAATATAAAACATATTAATTTACTAATTACAAATAATAGACTAAACAATAACCTAAACACTAACGGCCGATTTCTGGAAACCCAAATCACGATTGATCCGAGTTTGACACATGTAATTATTTGTTTTTTTTCGTTGATCATCGTTTGAGTAACCGGCCGTTAATTGGTAAAACAATAATTGCAAAATGGTCCCAACTCAGCATATGAAAGAAGCTGTTTCATTCAAACTATTACAAAGATTATATCATGAGCCAAGCAATGTTTCAATTGCATTTACTTTAATATTTTATGTGCAGAAAACACATTGATTGACTATTACCTTAAGATTTCAGTGTACTTACACACGGTAATCTTCAATACAATCATAGATCAATCTGACTAAAGTTTCACGCCAACCAGTCGCTGTGGCTTTTTGGTTTTTGCTCTTTCGTACATACCAACACACTATAATAAACATTCACGGACAATCCACACATCACACTCTAGTCCCAAACTAAGCAAAGCTTGTACTATGGGAACTAGATTGCTGATAGAATACTTATATGCATTTTTTCTTGTAAAAGCATCCATAGAATACGTAAGTAGTAACACTCAGACACTGAACAAATATTTATGTTCATCACACAAACTGTGCTGTGGGGTTCGATTCCCGTCCAGAGCATATGGGCGGGAATCGAACCCACGACCCACAGTACGCTCTCTCTCGTGAGACAAGGATGATTGCAGCCAGTGGGCAGCAGGTACACAGTTAAGTCGCACGTGTTTTAAATATGTTTTGTTCCTCAGGTATCATCATGGGGAGGCTACGTGTTCCTGATCAACCTGATCCCTCTGCACGTGCTGGCACTGATGTGTCTGGGTCGGTTCTCTGCGCGAGTGTACGTGGCGTACAGCACATTGTACTGCGTCGGTACCATTCTCTCGATGCAGATATCATTCGTCGGCTTCCAGCCTGTACAAAGCTCGGAGCATATGCTGGTAAGTGATTCTATACAAGTAATAGTTTTGATAGACAATGCTTTATTACCCAAAATTAAAATCAAACTTATTTTAAACAAAATTAGTTTTTGAAGTCATACGAAGAGTAGATTCTAAATGAGAAAAAAAAAAAACTTTAATTTATTTATCATCACATAAAACAACAAAAATTTATAAGCATATGATATGCTTATAAGTTAAAATATAATTACAGTACTCAAGATCATCAAATGTAAGTTAGAAGCGTCTGTGTGTCTGTCTGTGTAGGGCCTATCTCAACGAATGGACCGATTTTATGTTTTAAAGGGTACCAGCTGTTTCAAAGTTACCAGCTTTTATTTTGTCTGTTTTTAATAAAGTTTAATAAGATAACTTATATGTTTGTATAACAGGCGTTGGGCACGTTTGGGTTGTGTCAACTGTACGCGTTCACTCAGTACTTGCGTGAACGTCTCTCGCCCGCCCATTTCGAGCTGATGTTCAAAGCGCTACTGACCACGTTACTTGCCACTTTGGGCACCGCAGTCGTCGCTCTTACTGTCACTGGTAAGTAAATTAAGTAAGTCTTGTAAGGTAAGTAAGTCTTAGTTAATTAAGTATACAAAATATTTAATTAACTAAGACATTAAAACACCAAATACATACAAAAAAAAACGTAAAGTTCCAATAAATATGAGCCATAGAAACTATTGATTCCGATGGCTCAGAAAACGGCAATTGAAATGGCATAAAACTCAGACTAGGGGCTCAGGGTATAAATAGCCAACCAGATTAATTAAAATAATGCACTGGCTAGTGCATATATCATCACGTCATCAATGAAATGTTTATGTATAATTATTCAGATTCTCATTTTTCTAAGGCTTAATAATTTATTAAATGAACTTATCTCAAAAATAATTAATTATAGACAAATAGAAATGAAATATAATCAACATATTTAATTATTATATTTTGTACAATCCAGGTAAAATTTCACCTTGGACTGGAAGGTTCTACTCGCTGTTAGACCCGTCTTACGCAAAGAACCACATCCCTATTATTGGTAAGTGCTCATATACTATTTTCGTCAACCTATCACACATTTATTGCTATGCACAATTAAATAACAATTGTTTTTTCAAGTTATAATTTCCCTCAGAGCAAAAGTTTCCCCCAAAACTTTTCACTTGTGCCACTTTGGCGAAGCTCCACCTCAAAAACAGATTTTTGTTTAATTGTGTTTAAAAAAAAATAGAATAGAAATGTTTATTAAAAATAATACTATCCTACTAATATTATAAACGCGAAAGTTTGTATGGATGGATGTATTGTATGTTTCTTACTCTTTCACGCAAAACTCTTTTTATACACCAGAATAAAAATGGGGTGAGCTAAGTAAAACCGTTTAATTATAAAACAATGTAAACAAATAATACGTGTGAATTATCAAAAGTATAACATAATAAGACGCGTCGCGGGCATCAGCTAGTAATGTATAATCAACTAGTTTATAGGACGATTCTAAATGATCTTTGTGATTTTAATGAATAAACTTTTATTGATTTTGAATGAGTATAAATATCTCACAATGTGTAATTTTAGCGTCTGTATCGGAGCATCAGCCCACATCGTGGTCTTCGTTCTACTTCGACCTGCAAGTGCTGGTGTTTCTGTTCCCCGCGGGCCTGTACTTCTGTTTCACCAAGCTGACGGACGCTAACATATTCATCATTCTTTACGGAGTGCTTAGTATCTACTTTGCTGTGAGTATATCGTACGCTAGGAAATTTCGCCTGACACTTACGGCCGGTTTCTCGAACGATGATCTACGAAAAAAATCAAACAATTACTATGTGTCAAACTCGGATCAATAGTGATTTGGGTTTTCAGAAA
The DNA here is from genome assembly GCA_932527185.1 of Ecliptopera silaceata. Classification (NCBI taxonomy): domain Eukaryota; kingdom Metazoa; phylum Arthropoda; class Insecta; order Lepidoptera; family Geometridae; genus Ecliptopera; species Ecliptopera silaceata. The sequence goes on along the minus strand of OW052193.1, from coordinate 2,256,215 downwards.
CCGGCCGTTAATCTGCGTTCGTTTAGCCTGTTATTGATACAAGATGTTTATTTTGATAAATTAAGTGTTATAGACTGGTCCACTAGGAGGCATTTTAAAAGGTAAAAGATTATTTAATTATAATTAATTATAATACGATGATATTTTGCCTAATTAAGTGTTACAAACTGGTCTTATAGGAGGCACTTTAAAACTTATTCACCATTTCTGGATTGATTGATCTTCGACATAAATAAAATAGTAGCATGTTAATCCAGGTTACCAACTGACTAAGTATACTCAAAAAGTTGCTTACAGCCAATATGATGAAACAACGAAGCTTGAGCGCGTAGAGTCAACGTAGAGTAATCATTCCGTTGACTCCGCCAATGATCATACACTTTGATCGCTGAAAACACACACTCCCTACTCCATCTTACCTACACATCCAGTATAACTTGACCTAACTATGCTTAAACTCCTCAGGGCGTGATGGTCCGTCTAATGCTGGTGCTGGCTCCGGTAATGTGCATCGTTTCTGGTGTCGCTGCCTCTAGTCTGTTGAGCCTTCACGTCAAGGATATAGAGCCTAAAGTCGAAAAACATACCGAGAAGAAGAAGAAGCATGATAATACCTTGGTGTTCCGTTCTGAGGTAAATATTGAATTTCTCGAATGTTTTCATGCTTGAATCTGCCCGAGACCGCGGCTATTTTGTGTCTTAGTCGAAACATCGACCGATTGATTGTCCAGCATTACTATTATCATGTATTTATTATTTATTCATAGATAGTTCAACGATTTTTATCCAGAGCAAATGTTTGCGTGATGAACATAAATATTTATTCTGTGTCTGGGTGTTACTATGCATTCTATGTATGTATTTCCAAAAAAAAATATATAAGTACAATCAACTATCTAGTTCCCATAGTACAAGCTTTGCTTAGTTTGGAACAAGATTTTGATGTGTGAAATGTCCATGAATATATAGTTTATTTATAGAGAAATTGTTTGTATATATCCATGTATACAGGGTTACATGGAAAGTCGTGCTAGATTCGTTAAGAGCGTGGAGTACCCATAATTTCTGACTTATTTTGCTATGAAACACCCCACCCTAAACTTAACCCATTTCGAGATATTCGACTTTTAAATTTTTATTGAAAATTGCTGATTTTTAGGCTACTAAATTTATTTTTGTTTTTTCTGTGCATCTTATTATTATTATTGTTGCATTTTTACATGGGTCTTCTTCTTATCGTGTCGATGCTACACGATAAGAAGAAGACGTCAATCATTAAAATAGTGCATAAGTTAATTGAATAGATCGTAGTAGACAAGTGAAACTTATGAAATAAAAATATATTTTATAGGGTTTATTTTTCTCTAAGGGATATCTAAAAAATAATATATGGCACTTGTTCGGCGGATGTTATAATAAATATTTACGTTTCAACAGCTATCTAACGACGTATAATAATCTAGGGTTTGTATTACATTTCGTGGAAAAAAAGTAGTTGGGACGCTCCAGGTTGCAGTTCTAACGGTCCCACGCGAGCAAGACAAGTGAAGATTTAGGTAGATGCGAAAAAAAAGAAAAAACAAAAATAAATTTAGTAGCCTAAAAATCAGCAATTTTCAATAAAAATTTAAAAGTCGAATATCTCGAAATGGGTTAAGTTTAGGGTGGGGTGTTTCATAGTAAAATAAGTCAGAAATGATGGGTACTCCACGCTCTTAACGGATCTAGCACGACTTTCCATGTAACCCTGTATATTGTATGTTTTTATATTAAAGTTTATTGTACTGTTTGTTTCCCAAATAAATAAATATATAAGAAGTTCAAATGGGAATGGGCGATGTTTGACATGATCCATGACCCATGTTAGCCGGATGCCAGCCGAGAAGTGGGCAAACATCGTCACCCCATGGGTGCCGGAGGTCGGAAGGCGACGACTAGGTCGGCCAAAGAGGCGTTGGAAGATGATCTGGACGCCCAGGAGAAGGATTGGTGGAGTGTCGCCAAAGCCCGTGATAAGTGGAAGGCTTTGGGGAAGACCCTTGCCCAGCAGTAGGACAGTATAGGTTAAAAGGAAGGTTTTGAGGGAGACCTTTGCCCAGCAGTGGGACAGTGTATGTTAAAAAAATATATATCCAGGTGGGAGCGTTGTTCGTGACGGTGCTGGGCTGCCTGCTGGTGTCGTACGTGTTCCACTGCACGTGGGTGACGTCGGAGGCGTACAGCTCGCCCTCCATCGTGCTGTCGGCGCGCGCACACGACGGCGCACGGATCATCTTCGACGACTTCCGCGAGGCATACACCTGGCTCAAGATGAACACGCACGAGGTAAATATCTTTCAATCATCTTTATTAAATATCGCGAGGTTTATATTTGGCTCAAGATGAACACGCACGAGGTATATATCTTTAAATCATCTTTATTAAATAACCCCGCGAGGCTTACGGTCTATCTTATAAAAAGTTAGCGCACAATTGATGTCTTTATTAGCATACGTAATTACGTAATGGTGACATAATGTCAACGCTAACTTTTTATAAGGTAGGGAGTTATACTCCAGTTACGAAATGGAACTCTATTTGATAAGCGCAGCGTAACAAAATTCATGAAAAATCACATAAAACGTAAATTAGTTCAGTAAATCCAGAAATTACCCTCTACAACCTAATAAGCTGTAATTTTTATAATATTAGTACCAATCTTTATACAATTATTATTATATACTCCTTCTTATGATTTTAAATTCATTTATTGTTTCATATTGTAGGGACCATGTAGGTATGAATGTGTGAATATTTGTGTCAGCATTTTGTTGTGCAAGAGAGAAGGATGCATGGAGTATCGTCAGTTACTGCGCACTGGCGATCAGAGCGAATGTGTTCGTAAACGGGAACTCATAAATAAATGCTAATCAATATTACGTGAAAAAGTTGTTTTGAATACTAGTAACTCCCAGTCCCACCGAACAAGAATAATACAAATACGTGCCTAACACAGGTACGTAAAGTGGTGACCCCGACGTTTTTAAATAATTGGACAGTAAGTGATATAAATTGGGGGACTGGAAAATAAAAATTAAATTAAAAATTCGGACTATAAAATAAAAATTAAAAATGTTTCAACAAAGTGTGGTTCCTGAAGTTCCGGAGGTTGCTAAACTTCCACAGCAGCCGAGTACATCTAAATCATGTGAAAACGTGACAGATTTAGCGGCAATAACGGTGTCTACACGGATACCGGAGTTCTGGACCGACATGCCAAGGCTATGGTTTGCTCAGGTAGAAAGCATCCTAGCTCCCCAAAAACAAGGTGACGAGTCAAAGTTTAATCTTGTTATAGCCAAGATGGGACGCGATGTATTGCAACAAGTCAGTGATATTTTGTTAAACCCACCTGAAACAAACAAATATCAGGCACTGAAGGATCGCTTACTCCTGGTGTATGAAGAAAGTGCTGAACGACAGTTCCAGAAATTGGTAGGAGAGATGGAGCTTGGGACTCAAAAGCCGTCACAACTCTTGCGGCGAATGCAGGAATTAGGACGCAATGCCCAGACCTCCGAACAGAACCTTCGTAATTTGTGGATTGCCAAATTACCTACATCTATTCGCACGGTTTTAACTGTAAGCCAAGATCAAGATCTGAATAATTTGGCCAAGATTGCTGATAAAATCATGGAAAATATCAGCGGAGGCGAGATTGCAGCAGTTAGTTCCAGCAGTAGCGGCAGCACCAGCAACACCTTACTTGAAATGATTGCCCAAATGCATAAGTTGAATTTAGAAGTGGCATCGCTGCGTGAGCAGGTCGACGGACAGCGGCGACGCAGCACGTTTCGTGGACGTGGTCGCGGACGTGGTGGACCTGTATCAAGGAGTGTTTCGAGATCCAGACCAACGAGAACACCGGACGACCCCGATTGGTTGTGTAAATGGCATTACAAATACGGAAAATTGGCGAAGTCATGCGAGAAGCCTTGTAAATGGGAAAATCCGGAAAACTAAGAGGGGTGCATTCTGTGAAGGCGGAAGAAGTGTTACCTGGAAAAAATCACCGTCTTAGTATTTACGATAAAGATACAGGTATTAAATTTCTAGTGGATACAGGTGCTAATGTATCAGTAATACCTGTGACTTATAAACAAAAACGTTCTGGTGAGTGCTTAGACTATAAACTATTTGCGGCAAATAATAGTGAAATTAAAACTTACGGTACAAGGACCCTTAATATAAATTTAAGGCTCCGCCGTCAGTTTCGTTGGACATTCATTATAGCGGACGTAAATATGGCAATATTAGGTGCGGATTTTTTAGAATTTCATGGTTTAATTGTAGATTTGAAGGCTAAGAAACTTATTGATAAAAAAACTAATTTACTAGCGGTTGGCAGAATTGTTGATTATGTCGAATCATCTATAAGTTCAGTGGAAAGTAATCATCCGTATCTTGATATTTTATCTAAATTTCCAGATATCACTAAGCCTATATCTTTCAAAAGCATGGATCGAGTGTCGGTGAACGACGTGTATCATCATATTGAGACCACAGGAAAACCTGTCCATGCGCGAGCCCGCCCGTTGCCGCCAGACCGCTATCATAAGGTAAGAGAGGAATTTAGATTAATGCAGGAAATGGGCATCTGTAGACCGTCTAAAAGCGAGTGGGCCAGTCCACTACATGTAGTCGCAAAAAAGAATGGTGAAATTCGACCAGTGGGTGACTACAGACGTCTAAATGCGATAACGAAACCGGACCGTTATCCTGTTCCAAGACTTCACGATTTTACGTATATACTATCAGGTAAAAAAATATTTTCTAAAATAGACATTAATAGGGCATATCATTATGTTAAAATTGCACCGGAAGATATTGAAAAGACAGCGGTAATCACGCCCTTTGGTTTATGGGAATTCAATCGTATGAATTTCGGGTTAAAAAATGCCAGTCAGACATTCCAAAGATTTATGAACAACGATGTACTAAAAGGACTTGATTTTCTATTCAGTTTTATTGATGATGTGATTATTGCAAGTAATGATATAGAAGAACACAAAATGCATTTACAGAAGGTATTTGAGAAATTTAATGATTTTGGTATAACTATTAATTTAAAAAAATGTGAATTTGGAAAGTCCAACATTGAGTTTTTAGGTTATGAAGTTTCAGCCGACGGAATTCGACCACTTGATAGTAAAGTCAAGGCAATAGTAGATTTCCCTCAGCCTGAAACAGTAGACCAGTTAAGAAGATTTTTAGGTATGATAAATTTCTATAGATCGAATATACCTAATGCCACAGAACATCAATCACTTTTAAACGAATTTTTAAAAGGTAGTAAAAAGAAAGATAAAACAAAGATACTATGGACAGAAAAATCAATAAAAGCTTTTGAGCAATGTAAAAATGGATTAAAAAACTCAGTTATGTTATCTCATCCAGTTGCGAATGTTCCATTGTCATTAATGACAGACGCATCGGACACGTGTGCAGGAGGCGTACTCCAGCAGTGGACAAATAACGCCCCATGCGTTATTTGTCCGTCATTATTTGTGTGTTTTACCGTTAGGATATTTTTCTAAGAAGTTCACTAATGCTCAACAAAAATATTCTACTTATGACAGGGAATTAACAGCAATTTTTATGGCTATAAAACATTTTAGATTTATGTTTGAAGGACGAGAATTAATCATTTATACTGATCATAAGCCTTTGACTTACGCCATAAATAAAATTGAAAGCAAATGCGAAACTCCCCGACGCACAAGACAATTATTATTTATTAGTGAGTTTACAACAGACATCCGGTACATAAAAGCTGACAGCAACATAGTTGCGGACGCTCTATCACGTGTCGAAACAATACACTGTCCGACGTCAATAGATTACGAGGAATTAGCATCAGCTCAATTAAATGACACTGAATTAAAACAAATATTAAACGAAAAGAGTGACCATATTTCTTTAAAGAAAATTTTCATTCCTAATAGTGAGATAATGATTTATTGTGAAAATTCGACAAGCTTATGTAGACCGTATTTACCAGAAAGTTTTAGAAAATTAGCTTTTAAAACAGTACATGAATCAAGTCATCCCGGTATTAGAGCAACTCGTAAGTTAATAGCGCAAAGATTTTTTTGGCCTGGCTTGAATCGAGACGTAGGACAATGGGCTAAGACTTGCATACCATGTCAAAAATCAAAGGTAGGAAGGCATACAGTATCAGAGTTACAGCAATTCCCAGAAACTAAACGCTTATCTCACATTCACATTGATATAGTTGGTCCGTTGCCACCTACAGAGCATGGATATAGATACCTTATAACTATGATAGACAGATTTACTAGATGGCCAGAGGCTATTCCAGTTAAAGAGATAACCGCCGAAGTAGTAGCTAAAGTTTTTTATGAAAACTGGATATCCCGTTTCGGAGTTCCCGATCGTTTGACAAGCGATCAAGGACGTCAATTTGAGAGTAGCTTATTCAATCAGTTAATGAAAATACTAGGTATTAAAAGAATTCGAAGTAGTCCGTATAGACCTCAAGCTAATGGTATAGTTGAAAGATGGCATAGGAGTATGAAACAAGCTCTAGCAGCGCGTCTTACTCTTAACACGTCATGGATACATGAGTTACCTACAGTCTTATTAGGACTGCGGACAGTAGGTAGAAGCGACAATGGCACTAGTCCTGCCGAATATGTTTATGGGCAAACACTACGTTTACCTGGAGATTTTATGACATCTCAGTTAATCGTAGTACAGGTGAGTATGATTTTTTGAATCAATTAAGACATACAATAGACAATTTAAAACCAGTTTCCAGAAGTATGAGAGACTCGCGTACGTTATTTGTACATAAAGAACTAGGTAAGTGTGAACATGTTTTTATCCGAAATGACGCAGTACGTAGGCCATTGACAACACCTTACGATGGACCATATAGAGTTATAAAAAGAAGAGGTAAAGTATATACCATTCAATTGCCTAATCGAACAGTTAATATTTCAATGGATAGATTAAAACCTGCATTTTTATTGAATGATGACGAGACAAATGACAATCATGCCATCCCTAGTAAAAACGATAGCGCAAACGAAAACATAACAAGCGATAAAATTAATGTAAAAGTAACTAGAAGTGGTCGTAATATAAAACTACCTGTAAGATTTAACTGTTAAAAATTAAGCATAGGTAGATATAGATATAGTTGTTAAATAAGTAAAAATTTTTTTTTACAAATAATAATATTCTATTTACAAGAACTTTTGATTAATATAGGTACCTACATCGTTTATTTTATTTCATTTTATTTCTTTTTTATTAAATTTTGTTTGAGTAACATTTATATTGTACAACATCATTTTAAAGTTTCGTTTGCGAAACACATTTGTTAAGACTGTGACCTAAATACAAAAATGTAAACGTAGCAATAAGTACTTATCATAGTAGGTAACATACCTGCAGTGTGTAGTGTAGTGTTATGATAAGGTAACCATAAGTTATATATATTAGTAATTATATTAAAAATTTTTGTAAAATTTTGGGGGATGTTGTGTAGGGATGTAGGACCATGTAGGTATGAATGTGTGAATATTTGTGTCAGCATTTTGTTGTGCAAGAGAGAAGGATGCATGGAGTATCGTCAGTTACTGCGCACTGGCGATCAGAGCGAATGTGTTCGTAAACGGGAACTCATAAATAAATGCTAATCAATATTACGTGACAAAAGTTGTTTTGAATACTAGTAACTCCCAGTCCCACCGAACAAGAATAATACAAATACGTGCCTAACAGTAGTACGTAAAATATTTTCACATTTATCGTGAATCAATCAAAATACAAATGTTACCATTACACCAACAGGACGCAAAAGTAATGTCATGGTGGGACTACGGATACCAGATAACAGCGATGGCGAATCGAACGGTGATCGTAGACAACAATACTTGGAATAACACGCACATATCGCGCGTCGGACAAGCCATGGCGTCGACCGAAGACAAGGCGTATGAAATCATGAGGGAGCTGGATGTAGATTATGTACTGGTTATATTTGGAGGGCTGGTCGGGTATTCTTCTGATGGTAAGTTTTTATAGACTTACCCCCTATCTTATAAAAAGTTAGCGTTGACATTATGTTACCATTACGTATGGTAATCAAGACATTAAGCCTGCGCTAACTTTTTATAAGATAGACCGATTTTAGACGCCAGTTCCTCGCGACCAGAGCCTAGTCTGGTCGCGAGGAACTGGCGTCTAAAATCATATAGCATGATCCTTGCAATTTTAATAAATGTAACCAAATTTAATTGGTATATTCATAGGATGCCCTTAATATTGGGAAACGAAATTCATGAATTACATTATTCTTAATGTAATTATTTTCTGATATCAAGATCAAACTTCAAACTTCGTACTTTTGTAAATTTCATTTTGCAAAAACATTACATTATATTAGAGTATTCTCCTTATTAGACAGACGTTTAAACGACGTTTACGCTCGGTATATCTCTGCCTTCAATACTGTGATTTGTGATTTCAAAGAAACATTATTTTAAATAATAATCTTCCCTCTAACAGATATAAATAAGTTCCTATGGATGGTGAGAATCGGCGGTAGTACATCCCGCGGCGCGCACATCAAAGAGGCAGACTACTACACCCCGGCCGGAGAGTTTAGAGTGGACGCGGACGGGTCCAACACGCTGCTCAACTGCCTTATGTATAAGATGAGCTACTACAAGTTTGGACTCGTTTACACTGAAGGAGGTGAGCTGTGAAAAAGATTTATAGCTATTCCGCATTTCAATTTAATAGCGTCAGTAGTTGCTGAGATAATCAATGTTGTGATAGATAGATAAACAAAGAAGCATTGTATTGTAAGGGTCCCAGAACTGTTTCAAAACCCTAAAGTAGGTTATTACTGTCAATGTCACATGTTTTGCAAAAAGAGCGTTTTAATTTTTATTATGGGCAAGACGCTTGTATTGTTTAGGTTTATATGCTACGTTAACCACACGGTTGCTTATCAAAGTGGACTGAACATTGTTTTGCAAACAAAAATTAAAGCATTGCCATCTATTTAGATTTCAGTCAATAGAATCAAATACAAATAAAACTTTAACCCTCCCATCTCTTGCAAAGAAATAATAAAAATGTTTGTTGTATAGGCCGCCCGCCGGGCTTCGACCGCGTGCGGGGCGCTGAGATCGGTCACAAGGACTTCAACCTCGGCGTGTTAGAGGAGGCCTACACCACTGAGCATTGGCTCGTACGCATCTACAAGGTATGTTGTAATAAATACAAAATCTCAAATCTAAGAATAAAAGCAAAATTTTTCCTGATAAAATCTAGTTGTGAGCATCAATGACAGAGTTGCAATTAAATACATACTTATATATTCAATATTGAACTGATTCCCAAAAAAAACGCAAAATCAAAAGAGGCTTGTCATTAGTGAGCGCACTCACCACTAACTCATAAATAAAGTGAATCGTGAATTGAGCGTAACCTCTCTTTGTGTTAGACAACTGTCTGACCAATTGGTTAAGGCTCGAAGTTATCCTTAAAAATCAGGCCAATCGGGCTCAACGCTTGTATCATATCATTAATATAATTTGTGGTGCAGGTAAAGCCACTCCCCAACCGAGGCGCATGAGTGTCGAGTCCGGCGAGTTGACGGTTGCGAGCGCGGCGCCTGCAGCAGCGCTTCACCGTCATACAAGCTCGCCTCAACCAGGCGCGTCGCCAGATGGCGCTCATCTCCGCCCGGATCTCCATCGCCGATCAACTCGCCGTCGAAACTAACGCGCGGGCCGCCGTACTACGACACAACATCCAACAAGCTAAGGTCGACTATGCCAAACTTCAGATCGCTAAGCAGAAACTCCGCGAGATAGAAGTTATATATAACCAGAGCAAACTAAGTGTGCAGAATAAACTAAGTGAGCAAAATAAAACAAGTGTGCAGGATAAACAATCAAGTGAGCAGAATATACCAAGTGTACAGGACAAACCAAGTGTACAGAACAAACCGAGTGTACAGGACAAGCAACCAAGTGACCAGGATAAACAACCAAGTGAGCAGGGTAAATCTAGTGTGCAGGATAAAAAACCAAATAAGCGTTCTAGAAAATCAAGAGGGCAGGGTAAACAACCAGATAATGTGCAAGATAAATATAATAAACAAAATTTACTAAAAAAAGGAACTCATCAGGGAAAACATGATGATTTAATTGAAGATGCACATTAATCTGACGATAACAAGATGTATAATCAACTTAGATTTATATCTAGATCTCTAGGTCACAATGGTTTAACTAGAAAAAAAATGGTAGCACTCCGGGAGTGCCGGCAGAAGTGAAAACTTCAATATTAACGTTGTGTTTTCACTTTTAAGTTTTCACTTCAAAAATATAACCACAGTCGTCATAATGACAATCACAATGACACAGACACATTCGCGCAAGCGCGAATGTGTTTTCACTTTTAAGTTTTCACTTCAAAAATATAACCACAGTCGTCATAATGACAATGACAATCACAATGACACAGACACATTCGCGCAAGCGCGAATGTGTCTGTGTCATTGTGATTGTGTCATGTCATTGTGTAACATTCGCGCAAGCGCGAATGTGACACAACGACGAAGACAACGAAGACACACTGACACAGACACATTCGCGCAAGCGCGAATGTGTCTGTGTCAGTGTGATTGTGTCATGTCGACACAACGACAATGACAATGACAATGACACATTCGCGCAAGCGCGAATGTGTCTGTGTTTTCACTTTTAAGTTTTCACTTCAAAAATATAACCACAGTCGTCATAATGACAATGACAATCACAATGACACAGACACATTCGCGCAAGCGCGAATGTGTCTGTGTCATTGTGATTGTGTCATGTCGACACAACGACAATGACAATGACAATCACAATGACACAGACACATTCGCGCAAGCGCGAATGTGTCTGTGTCAGTGTGATTGTGTCATGTCGACACAACGACAATGACAATGACAATCACAATGACACAGACACATTCGCGCAAGCGCGAATGTGTCTGTGTCATTGTGATTGTGTCATGTCATTGACATTGACACAACGACGAAGACAACGAATGATGAACGTCACGTTCGATGAACGTTACGAGTCACGTGACCCTGACTGAGTTTTCACTTCTATAAGATGGAAGCGATACAGTTAAATACAAGTTAGGCGAAACGATTCGTACGATATAATAGCGTCTATCTGGTTATGCGCGCGCGGCGAGCGATACGTGTTTCCCGTGCGAGGGTGCTCAGAGCGTCTGTCGGCTGCCGGCGCGCGAGTGCCGCTCCTCGGTCCTCCGCCCCCGCGCTCCGCACCGCACCGCGTGTTGGCAGCGCCTTGTACTCGCCTTGTACGATGTCGCCACAACACTATTTAATTGTTTGAGTCATACGTCGCGTGACCGCAAGTGTGTTCTTTTGTCGTCTCTTGTTTTACGAGCAATGTATAAAAATTAAATAAGATCTTACGCTTTTGCGACGTCACGTGACCCTGACGCGAGTTTGAAAGTTTTTACCCACCCAGCGCCGCTAAAGAAGTTTTCACTTCAAAAATATTCTGCCTGTACATAAATTCTCAAGTCCACTCAGAGAGATTACATCATCGTAGATCCACATATATAAAATTAGAAATTTTAAACTTCTAGAAACTGTATATATAACTTTCTGAACTCGCTTTTCGCTTAGCTGTTTTTGTCGTAGCGGCCTCAGGTCGATTTTTACTTGTAGATTTGTATAGCTGATTTACGGTAGGCCATTATAATGCAGTTATGGCAATCACAACAGTCTATTTTTTTTGACAAGTCTTTTTTTTTCTAAACAATGGTCTGCTGTGAATCAGCATACGCGTATAGTGTAAATGTAGCAGGAAACTAATCTAATTCCGTTACATGATTATGGCTGTATTATACTTTTGCTTTAGTATTTGGTATAAAGCTGACCTAGACCTAAGAAGCATTGCTAAAGTTTTTTGTATAATATGGCCTTAATATTGCATTATTAGGAGTCTTGTAAACAGTCATACTGGCACATTCGATTGTATGTAAGGATTTGTTATAAATTTAATTTTGTTATAAGTTTAATATGTATGTTGTATTTTAAAAAATTATTCATGTAGAATCTTTTGGACACATAACTTATAGAAAATCTTGTTTTCCATTGCTAGGCGGAATTTTTACTGCAAAATATAATCCTAGATAATAGAAGAATAGCTTTCTAGAAGTCTTATTGTCTATCTTATAAAAAGTTAGTGCAGACTTGATGTCTTGATTTAAGTATGAAATGCAATATATTTGATAAGTATAGACTGAATGCTGTTTGTATTTCGTTTTAGATTAAAGTAGTAACCTGTTTCAGTAAAGTGCACAAAACAATTATATAATATTCAGTATAGATGCAGAAAATTATTATGTATCAAATAATTTGAATGATTTTATTGTATGATATTCAGATATCATTTGTAATTTCATGAATAGATGAGTGAAAATTGATAACTTTCTAGATGTAAAAGTAAATGTAAAAAGCATTAATTCATGACATTACAAGAACCTCCAATAAATGTTTTAAATGAAAAACAATTAGAAGTTGTATAAATCATTTTTTATTTTTATGAGAAATTAAATTGTAACAATAACAACACTGCTTTCATTTTTCGCATAAAATTGCATGAGATATTTGTACATTGATCAAAAAGATAGATATGACAATACTTAGGACCTCTAATACTTATAACCTACAAAACTAAAACAATAAGGCGGGTAGTTTTAGTAAAATCTAAAATCTGATACATGGCTATGAGTTTTTATTTAAGTAGCTGTTATTCTGCCACATCATCCTCACTGGAACAGTCTTCGGGATGGAAAGTATCATCATTAGGATTGTAAGGGTTGGCTGGACGAGACCGCTTAGCTTTACGGCGCCTTTGAAACGTCGGGACGCCGATCTGAAAGTACAAAAAACTTTAAAATCGACATAACAAGTCAGCATCAGAAATAGGAAAATCTTTATGTATTCTTAACTGAGAATAAAATACGCTATTTTTTTTCATAAAATATTTTATTCATTGATAGGACTAAACTACAGACCGCCAAGTTTTGTGGTTCTTATTTAGACATGTTATTTCTAGACGTACCTGCTGTACCAAGGCGTATGGACCGACACCATCAATAAACGCTTCTCTAAACGCCTTGTGAAGCGGCTTGCGTTTGAATACTGCACATTGCTCTTTCAAAGCTTCTAACGAGCCATCCGGCAATTCTGGAATACGACAAACAAAATCAATACAAGAATTACATGTTGTTTGACGACCGATGTGCGGCGAGCGAAGGTCCGCCTGCGACGCGGAAGATTACGGGTTCGATTCCCGCCTTGGGATAAATGTTTGTACGATCTGCAAATATTTATTCCGGGTGTTCTGGGTATTTTATATGTATAATAAAAAATATCTATCTATGTAATATGTTGTATTATTTCAGTCTTCTAGTACCCATAACACAAGCTCTGCTTAGCTTGGGGCTAGATGATTTTGTGTGGATTGTCCAGCATTATTTATTTACTTTAGTCCTAATAGGTGGATTATCTTACCAATTTCAATAAAGGAGAACTGTTTAGGTCGTATATCGTATACGCGATAGTCCAGCATGAGAGTGACGTTGATTTGTTCGTCTTCCGCCTCCAAGTCGCTGCGAGCCGCGAACTTTATCTCCAAGTGCGACCCGTCCAAAGTTTTGAATAGGTGAGCTTCGAGTTTTAACAGTTTCTGAAAAAAATTGGGCTTTTATAAACTTAAGTTTTGTTGTATGAACATGAGTTTTTACGAAGTTTTAGTAAGATTAGAATATAGATAGATTAAAATGATAAATAATTATTTATTTCACAAATAGTTTACATAACATATATTAAGAATTATACCTTTTCACAAAAATAAACGATGATAGAAATGATGCGCTTTTCCGTAATATATCATATTATTTAAGCAAATATTTATTTTGTCTTCATTATTTATCCCTTTCAAAAAATACCTTGAGATATTCAATCTGCTCCAGTCTATTGTAGTAAGCCACCAGGGCCTTCCTTACAGCCACCAGACATTCGGGCAGCATCACATTATCAAACTGATCCAACACCGCGCTCAGGTTAAAACCCAGAGGTAGAGATGATGCAGATACTGTGTTTTTTTCTGCAATAGTAATTTCTTAATGAAAGATTTATAAACTTCTATGCTCCAATTTTTTTATATGTTTTAAGCGCCCATTGCAGCCACAACATAAAACAACATATAATTTTTTTCAACAAAATAATAAATATTTACAGACATTTCTCACATCACACACAAGTCCCAAACTTTGCATCTGTTTCACATAATAATCACTTCTAACGCAAACTGTATGAAACAAGATTAAAACTTTTTTTTGCTCGCACATCAAGCGCCATAGATTAACTTATAATTCCTTTTATCATGAAAAATCTATCAGACTGAGAACAAAATTTCAAGCATCAATATTTATTAATCGGTAGTTCCCTCACCTGACTTCATATCAATCTTCAGGCCGTGTTTGACTTGGTGCTGTGAGTTGTGTTGCATGTGGTAGACTATGGCACAGTGGTCATCTGCCTTGTAAGACTGAACCTCCATGCCGGAAAGAAGTGACATCAATTCTAAATCCTTTTTCAAGCTTTCAACTGAGTTTGATAACACTATTTTCTGGAAAATATAGAATAGAATAGAATTTTATTTAGAGAGATTCATCATTTAGATGGCAGCTGACAAATTTTACACTAAATTTTTTAAAAAAATTTAAAAATTTATTCATCATTTACTAACGGCCTATCTTATAAAAAGTTAGCGCAGACTTGAAGTATTGATTACCATACGTAATGATGACTAAAGTCAACGCTAACTTTTATAAGATAGGGGGTAAGTCTCTGCAGTCTGTCAGTCTCAGATGTATTTATGTTGCCGCTACATGACAAACAAGGCAAACGATATGAATGTTGAGCACCATTTTTGTTACGGATTTCAGTAGATATAGTGTATCTACTGAAATCAGATTCTCACCTCAGGTCTAACAAATGGCTCCGATTTCTTATCACCAGGGGAACCCTTATCTTTGGTGGTGTACCTTTGTTTAACACTGTTACGCTGCAGATGGAACAATTCATCATGTTTCGCTTTGAGCTTTTGCTCCAACTCTTGAATCTCCTGCTGAATACCGTCACATTCTTCTGGCAGCTGAGTAGCTATCAGAATTTAAGCAGCTTAGATTTCGGAATAAATAGAAAATTATATTTTTTTAATGATAAAAATAAGTGAAGAGAAACTTACCGCCTCTTTTGAAAAGCTTGGTTATTTTTATTTGCTTTTTCCCGTGAGTCATTTTTGCGTAGTCTCAATAATCCCACTTTTAATAACACAATTTATCCTATAAATCCGTTTCTAGAAATTCGAATCCACAATTCCAAACTTTACTAAGCTCAACGAACTTTTTGTTTTGATTATTTGAACTTTTGACATTTATTTTCATTCATTAAAATACAGCTGATCGTATTTCATTCATTCATTGCTTTGTTTTGTTGGTAGTATTGAGCAGTTTCAAACCAGGGCTGGATTTAGTCAAATGAGTTTGCTGTATAGTATATTTGTACAATTTTGTACTATTATTTACTACTTTTGATCAAACTTTACAACTTTCGTTTTGTTCGCAAGTATAATACGATATGACCATATTATGCTAAGTAATTACTTACTACATATATATAGATTTTCTTGATTGAGACTAAGGCGCAATAATTCACATCTAGAGTAAACAAAATGTTACTAAATTACCATAACCTACTTGTGGAAAATAAAACAATTTATTACTTTATAATGTCTTTATTCTCATTTTCAAAATTATTATGCTGATAGCACTTTGTCTTTATAACCAACTTCAATAAAGTTATAAATAAAATTATACTGTATCAACTGTATGTTTTTTTTTTGTGAGAAAGATACTCGATTATTTTGATGATTATTTTAATTATTGTTTGGTAGATCATACTTCAGAGGAGGTCTTAAAATTTAGATTAAAATTTAAAGAGTAGATAAGTAGTTCTTAAGCAATCCTAAAAATGTATAATGTATGTGTCGATTGAAGTCAGTTTTCTTAATTTTATGTAAAAAAATATATAATTTATTTATTCGATATGTAAATAGTCGATACGTCACGTCTTCAAAGTCGATTCATGGATCGATTAGACAATTTTCTTCAATATTATCAAGTAGCGTCATCATCATTCTGCCATCGCAGATTGTACGATTTCGCGACCCATGGGTCAGAATTACCGTTTCTTCGGTTTCATATATTTATGTTACCATTCCACACCAATTGACTTTAAATCATTTGCATCCAAACGTTTTTCATCCCATTTTACTTTTAACCTGAAAATAAAAATAAAGATTTAGACGAAATTCTTAAAAGCAACGACATACTCTGATTTTTATTGACACGGTAGATATTCCCTAGACGGTAGATATCATAATAATTGGTACTGTAAATTGGTACACGGAGTGATTTAAAAATGTGTTGCCAGATGCACACCATTAAATAAAGAACTAAACTAACAGAAATTGTTGAGGAGAAACCTTAAAAAAAGAGCTCAGTCAACCTATACATACCTATCCCTATTATGATGAACGGACCAGAGTTCAGGCATAAACTTAGGATGCATAGACGCGAGAAAGTGCGTCCGCCATTCCTCTTCAAACCTCAGCAGGCCGCCGGGCCATGACAGATACTTTGACACCACTTTGAAGCCATGAGACTGCTCTGTGAAATCCTCATTTGTTATCCTGAACAAGAAGTTACCATCATTACACACAGTTATGTTAGTCAGCTAATGCCTAATTTCTGTGTTTTCACGTAGTTATTATGTCAAAATGTGTGACTTTTGTATTTGAGTAGGACATATTAGAGCAATATAATTTCAAAAAAATCATATCGGATAACTATCGACGAAAGGATTCCGTGAGGTTATATAAATTGATTTTCAAAATCACAATTCGGTATAGAGTAAAATAGTTCTCGGCTAACTCGCTCGGGGCGTTTATAGTAAACAAAAATAGCCGCGATTTTCAAGAACGCAGCGAAATAAAACTTAAGACTCTCTACTCTTTTTTCCTAATTGTCTGGGCACTTACGAGTGTTGCATACTAGAAGCTTCCTGTAGCATTGTTTCAGTGACTTCTTCATGTTCAGGAAACTGCCTTAGTACAACCATTTCCAACTCTTTACGACGCTCTGTCGGTAACTCGTGCTTACGACCGTGGAATAACAGAGCTCGAGCGGCCATTCGAACTTTTCTGAAAAACCACTATACATTATTGTCTTCTTATTTTATTCTATTTAAATTTTGCCAATGTCTGTTTATAGATCATAAATCTTGGAGTGTCAAATGTAGAGTTTGACGCTCATCTGATTACTTGTTATATATTTTAGCTATACTATGTGTATGTTTTTTACTTTTTGTAACTAAGAATTTAATACATAATTCAGAATTGCGGGTATTTTGTAACGGCTATTGTCCTTTTAGTTTTCAACGAATTTTTTGGCTGTTGGTGATTATCTTGTTATGACTAAAAACACAATAAGAGAAATGTAACTTTCTGTGAAATACAATTCTTAATAGTAAAATGTATGAGATAATTTAACACATACTTTATAGTAGCATCCTCCAATACCCTAGGGTTCTCATGTGCTAACGGCGCGTCACAGGTCTCGGCCAGATGCCGTCTCTTCACCTGGTCCTGCATGTTACTTCGTTGGTGGCACGGAACGCATAGCAGAAGTACGTCGTGTGATGAATGATCTTTCATTATCTCTAAAAATTACCAAATCAATAGATAAGGCAATATAATTTAAACAAACTTATCTCATAAGTAAATTGTTCGTTAGCTCTGCCTTCCGTGCAGTGAGTTCGATCCCCATAAGAACGACTGTTTATGTGAATATTAATAAGTTTGATCTGTGTCTGGATGTTATTTTGAATGTACAAAAAAAATAGAAATAAATAAAGTACAAGTTTTACTTAGTTTCAGGCTAGGTAACGATACCAGTCAGTTATCCAAACAGAGGCATGTCTGGATGACTTTGTATGTATTAACAAAAAAGTAATAAATGTATAATACCAGCAATCTACTACCCAAAGTACAAGCTTTACTTAGTTTCAGGCTAGACAACGTTGTGATCTGTCTATGAATAACATTTACATATTAATATAACTTACCAGGGAAATACTTTCTATACTCTCCCGGCACTATTTTCTTCCTTATATACGAGTTAGTGGCCCCGCATACAACGCAATGGTTGGCTTTCTTCATGCGATAGTATTCGCCAACTTCCCCCGTGGCACGCGCGGCAGGTTCAAACCGAAGTCGAACAGTTAAAGGGTCTTCTGTGATAAGAACTGCTAAATCTTTTTCCACATACCTGATGAGACAGACAGATATTAATGTGCTTAAAAAGTTACAAAGTATACATATACTAAACAACAGCAGATAGATAAGTGAATTTGTACTATATAAAAACATGTCTTCAAAATCGACAATCAACGCTTTATTAATAGCTCTAAAATCACTGATGAAATTTTAATGAAATTTGAATGAGGTCACATAAAAAGCTTCAACATAAGCTAAGAAAAATAAGAAAATAGCTATTATTATTAAATATCTAAATTATTAAACAAAATAAGAGATTTATAACTCGTTTTTAAGTTATCATTATAAACGGGATATTTACCATAATTTGTGAGTTTGATTATTTCCCGATATTTCGGCACAGTTTTCAAATATTATATAGTTTTTATGTTGTTTGGATATTTATTTAATTACTATAATACCTTCCTGATTTCAATGTTTTTTTACGTCTGTTCGCTGTTTGAGTGTCCAATTGATCAATGTGAGATATAAACTAAAATAATATACTTGGTGCTTACCAAAGAGCTTTCTTGGTATCACAAGTACACAGTAGTTCTCCATCGGGCGCTTGCAGGAAACAGTTGTGGTAGAGCGGCGTCGATCTAGTGGCGTTTGGGCGGTATAGCTTTTTGGGTTCTTGGACTTTTTTACTGTTGAAATAAGAGATGATAGTCGCTAATGAAAACTAGTACAAAATAATTTTAATATTTCCCTTATTGGGATCAAAAGAATAGTAGTAGGGTTTTTGGTAAAATATATGTTACGGGGAAAACTGTACCTACCCCATTTTTGACACAAAGCAGTGACAATTTGTTCCAATTTAAGTTAATCAGTTATATTTGTATCAGAACTAATCGCTGTCCACGGTCTTTATGCCCTGTAAACTTCATAGTTTCAATGGAAGTTATATAGTGTCAATCACAAAGTACGAGTAAAACTATTGGGAATATTGTGATATTGTTATTGGAAAAAAAAACAAAATAATATTAAACTCACCCACCCTCAGCTTTCTGCCTCGCATTATGTTTAGTTTTATAGTTCCTATCACTATACTGCCAGCAGGTTTCATCTATTCTGTCCCACACATCGCAGTCTCGCGATTTCCAGAGATTCAACCCTCTATTATTAAAGTTTTCCAACACATTGACGAAGATTCTCACACCAGCGTGTGCGTCAGACGCTGCATAATGAAGTTGTGTCGGAGTGAGCTTATCATTCTCCCAATTACTACAACGAGTCTAGAAAAGATGCAATTATATTACTATAGTACTAGTTGCATTGTGTACACTGGGAAAAGATGGGGAAAAGTAACATTTTATAGAAAAGCGGCAACACTATCCGAAATTGGAATTGAGATTGGTAACGTTTTGCGTTTCGAAATCTCAAGAATAACCCCTCGAAACGTTTTAACTGAAAGATTATTTTACACACTTGTGCAATAAATATTTTTATTGTTATTCATAATTATCTTAGTATTCTATCTAGCTTGTACTATATTCAGGTCGTATAGTACAAGCTCTACTAGGTGTGGGACTAAGAATTGTAGAACATGTCCCTAAAATATATATAATATTTATATACCGCGACGCGGAGGTTGCGGGTTCGATTCCCGCCTTGGGATAAATGTATGTACGATCTGCATATATTTATTCCAGGTGTTCTGGGTTCTGGTTCTAGATGTATTATAAAGAAATATCTATGTAATGTGTTGTATTAAGTATGTCAGTCTTCTAGTACCCATAACACAAGCTCGTCAAGCTCTGCTTAGCTTGGGGCTAGATGATGTTGTGTGGATTGTCCAGGATTTGTTATTTATTTATTATTATACCTTCCACCGTTTATCCAAAGTGATATTCAGTATATCCTCTGACATAGCAGCTAGCCCTCCAGATTTGTAGCCACACATTTCGACAATGTACCGGACATCAATGGTGGCTCGCACCGACATTTGATAGTCTGAGCGGATGTATTTTGCATCCCCAGTGGGTGCCACACCAACTTTATAAATGTCTTCACATTGTAGTAAGTCCTATAATAAAAAATAGGCATACTATAATATATTTGTTAGCAAAGAGATATACTCATACCCTCTATCTTATAAAAAGTTAGCGTTGACTTTATGTCATCATTACATATGGTAATCAATACTTCAAGTCTGCGCTAACTTTTTATAAGATAGATAGACCTTTAGTGTAGAGATATTATACAAGAAAACCCGTATAATATATCTCTATAATAAATGTTCTGTTCATGAAAGTTTAAAAAAAACTAAAGCTCCATAGGTGACCAGGATTTTATGACAAATCTCAAAGTTCCTTAAGGAAATAAGTTATTATGTTATGTGTGCTTTTATCAAGTATGTGTGCTTTTTGTGTTACAATTTTTTTTCAATAGCAAAAAAAATTTATGTTACTTTTTAGCTTTTTGTGTCACAATTTATTTAAATAGCAAAAAAAGTGTAAGTATGTTACATTAGTGGTTCAAAATGTTCATTTGATGAGTAAGTATAATAATGAAATAGACAGGTAATAATTATTGTAATTACAATGTCATTAACTACAAGTTTAATTTGTCTAATTTTTAAATTTCTTCTTGCACTTAGGAAAATACCAAAGAATAACCCAAAAGTTATTGAGTCATAATATGATCTGTTGTATGATTTATTTTACAATTGGTTTAACTGTTAAATTGAAACCTCGTTTGTTGCAACCATATTTTTACTCATGCAAGTATCATCATTTTCATTTGTTTTAAGTATATCATGTGTCTGTCTAAAAAAGATTAATTGGATTTGATTTGAAAATAAAAGTAGCCTAACATGCTTACCCTTAGTGAATTTGGTATGTGAGATGAGAAACAGCTCAATCTGAACAGTCCACAATACCCGTCAAATGATGACAATTGTAATAAAGACACCGGCTGGCGTCCAAAACTGCCTGTTACCCACTCACAGTCAAATCCTAGGGCTTTGTGTTTCATACTCCTTCTGCAATATTTAAAATTAGTTTTTTTTAATAAATTCAATATTGCTGACTAAAAAGTTTGCATAACCATTGTTAAAAATATCACACAAACTGATGCAATCCTCAATAGATTTGACAGAATACTTCTATGACTCATTAAATGAATTAATCAAAGTATCATTAGGATAAACCATACTTGATACATGTTATGGTTTAAAATTACTATTTTAAGCCATCAATTTGTTCTCAATTCAAAAATTTTAAATGGTTTGTTGATTTTTGTTGGTAAGTTGCTATGAATAACAGTGCAACATAAGCATCTTATTTAGTAGATTCCATGTTCCATGGGGTCATCAACTAAAAACTACTCATTACCTGCGTAATTCATGGACTACATTGTCACAGTTCTCTACCGTAGTCACAACTTTGATATCTAAGTAGTTGAAAGCCTCCACAGCTTTCCGAGCTTTGGGTTTTTCAAGTTTTTTCAATTTCTTCATCACAAACTGAATAAACAATGCAGAAGCACTACCTACAACTATAACAGCAGAAGCTGTTAATATTTTTGAAAGGACTCCCATCTTTGTAAATATTGTAATAGAAAAACAGAATTTAGCTTTGCAAAGGAATAATATATAAACAACCAGTCAGCTGGCTGGTCTACACATAATAATTTTAGTTTAGCTAGCTGCACCAAGTAGGGATGGCGATCTGAGATCGATTAATCGAAGAATCGATTTTTCGAGCAGAAAATATCGATTTTTTAAATCGATATGAAGTACTGTGTCGATTCACTGAATCGATATATCACCCTTGAAAATCGACATTCGATTTTTTCTGTTTTGGTTTATAAAAAAAGTTACGTTTGTAGTCTTTGATTTTATGTATCTATAATCTGTGACGATTGATATTGCATTATTTATTCATTAATTTGTTGATGTCGTATAATGAATACTGTTATTAGCGTTATACAAGTATTTTCATGATAGATTTTCATCAGATTTTCATGTAGTGTTTGTTGCGAAATAATAACTAATTGAGAGTAGGTAGGTAAATAAGTAAAGCGCTTCTTATTTTTTACTTTGACGCTCTTATTTTCAGTTTGTTCTGTTAGTTGTGATTATCATTTTAATTTACTTTTACTCAGGAATAATCAGCATTGAAATAACTAATAAGTAATATGTGGAATTCTTATTGATGGAAGTGTTCATACTTCATTCACGATTACTTTATGTCCAATTATCTATTTAAAAACATTCAGTATATAAATACTTTTTTTTTTATAGTTGATCTTATAGTTTGATACGGTAATAAAAATAATTGTTATTTTTGAATTCCCTGATTTTATTGATAAGATATCGTTAATAGCAATATTAATCTTGTTTTTAGTAAAATTGATACAAATTTACATTGTAAACGCAAACTTGAAAAAAAGATCGATTTTTTAAGAATCGATTTTGTAGGCCTCGATTTTTTCATGAATCGATTCATTAGACTACGATTCGAATCGATTCAAAAATCGATCTTTTTCGTAAAGAATCGCCATCCCTAGCACCAAGTGCACCAACCAACAAGTCCAACAACACCAACCAACCAAAATTAATGTTTCAGCTGCACAGACTATACAGTAAGTATATTATCAATCACAGAGACCATTCTTAGTGACATTGACAGTTAACAAAATCTGACAATGACTGATGGCATTCCTTCTAGTTGCAGTCAGCAAAGCGATGCTTGTTTTTGTAGATATTTAGTAAAAAACTATATTTCCCTATCTATTTTGTGAATTTTTGGCTAAAAATGGCCCGGGACAAGAGTCCCGAGCGCAGACGTTCGCGATCTCGAGAGAGACGTGACAGAGAACGCCATGATGAACGTGAAACTAACCGGGATAAAGCTAAGCGAAGGGACCGTTCACGGAGCCCTAGAAAAGATCGAGAAAGATCACGTAGTCCTAATAAAAAGGAACTAGAACGTTCCAAGAGTCCTCGAAAAGAAGCTGAGAAAGCTCGAAGCCCCAAAAGGGACAAGAGTCCGAAGAAAGACGATCGCGCCAAAAGCCCTGGTAAGAAAGATCGGAAACGTGATGGTAAAGAAAAAGAAAGACGTAATGACGAAAAAGATAAACGCCACGAAGAGAAAGATAAACGACATGACGAGAAAGAGAGACGAA
The DNA here is from genome assembly GCA_932527185.1 of Ecliptopera silaceata. Taxonomy (NCBI): domain Eukaryota; kingdom Metazoa; phylum Arthropoda; class Insecta; order Lepidoptera; family Geometridae; genus Ecliptopera; species Ecliptopera silaceata. Next base: position 2,232,576 of record OW052193.1, on the reverse strand, counting down.
ACGATGACAAAGAAAAGAGTAGGACTAAGAAAGAAGAGTTATCCAAAAAACAAGATGAAGAAACAGAAGAAAACAAAAAAGATGAAGAAATGAAGCCTGTAAAACGTGAACCCTTATCCCTTGAAGAGTTGCTTGCTAAGAAAAAAGCTGAAGAGGAAGCCAGAAGCAAGCCTGTTTTCCTAACTAAAGAACAGAGAGCAGCTTTGGCTCTAGAACGGCGTCGAGAACAAGTTGAAGCTATGAAAGCCAATGTTGAAAAACCTATTGATACAATTGATTTAACTGGGTCTTCCAGGAGAGAAGAAGAAAAAAGATATAGGGAGGAGAGAGAAAAAGAAAGGGAAAAGGAAAGAGAGAGAAGAGAAGAGAGGGAAAGAGAAAGAGAACGAAGATTTGAAGAGAGAAAAAATCAGCAAGGTGATCGACGCGGAGGTGGAGGAGGAGGTGGCGGAGATGATAAAAAAGACAGAAACGATGATGTCTCTAAAACAAAAGATAAGGAGAGAGAAGAGGAAGCTATCAAAGCTCGCTACCTAGGCATTGTCAAAAGAAAGCGCAGAGTTCGAAGATTGAATGACAGGAAATTTGTATTTGATTGGGATGCCTCGGAGGACACCTCCAACGATTACAACACTCTGTATAAAGAAAGACATCAAGTTCAGTTCTTTGGTCGTGGACACATTGCTGGCATTGATATAAAATCACAGAAGAAGGATCATAGCAAATTCTATGGAAACCTTTTGGAAAAAAGAAGAACTGAGCTAGAAAAAGAACAAGAAAAGATGCGCTTGAAAAAAGTTAAAAAGAAGGAAGACAAGCAGAAGTGGGATGATAGACATTGGTCAGAAAAAGACCATGATGAAATGACAGAGCGAGACTGGCGAATTTTCAGAGAAGACTATAACATCACCATCAAAGGTGGTAAAATACCCAATCCCATCAGAAACTGGAAAGAAGGCAACTTCCATGCTGATATCATGGATATCATTAACAAAGTTGGCTATAAGAGTCCAACACCTATTCAAAGACAGGCTATACCAATTGGCTTGCAGAATAGGGATATTATTGGTGTGGCTGAGACCGGCTCAGGTAAAACCTTAGCGTTCCTCATTCCTCTGCTTACCTGGATCCAGTCTCTTCCCAAAAGCGAACGATTAGAGGACGCTGATCAAGGACCCTACGCCATCATCTTGGCGCCGACCCGTGAGTTGGCTCAACAAATCGAAGAGGAAACCAGCAAGTTTGGTATTCCATTAGGCATAACCTCAGTAGTAGTTGTGGGAGGTCTTTCAAGAGAAGAACAGGGATTCAAACTCAGATTGGGCTGTGAAATCGTAATCGCCACACCTGGTCGTCTCATCGACGTTCTAGAGAACCGATATCTAGTCCTAAACCGTTGCACGTACGTTGTCCTCGACGAGGCCGATCGCATGATAGACATGGGTTTCGAGCCGGATGTGCAAAAGATTCTCGAATTCATGCCCGTTTCTAACATCAAGCCAGACACTGACGCCGCAGAAGACGCATCCGTTCTGTTAGCCAATTACAATACAAAGAAGAAGTACAGACAAACTGTGATGTTTACAGCCACCATGCCACCGGCTGTGGAGCGCTTAGCGCGTAGTTATCTCAGACGGCCTGCTATTGTCTACATCGGATCCATCGGCAAGCCGGTAGATAGAACAGAACAAGTTGTCAACATGGTAGGCGAGAATGAGAAGCGCAGGAAACTCACGCAACTGCTCCAATGCGGCGTCGAACCGCCGATCATCATTTTCGTTAACCAAAAGAAAGGTGCCGATGTGCTCGCTAAAGGTCTGGAGAAACTGGGCTTCAATGCTTGCACGCTTCACGGAGGAAAAGGGCAGGAGCAGCGTGACTTTGCCTTGGCGAGTCTCAAGAACGGTTCCAAAGACATTCTTGTGGCTACGGACGTCGCCGGTCGTGGTATCGACATCAAGGACGTCAGTATGGTCATCAACTACGACATGGCGAAGACGATTGAGGATTACACCCATCGTATTGGTCGTACCGGTCGTGCTGGCAAGACCGGTAAAGCTGTTTCGTTCGTTACAAAGGAGGACTCGGCGTTGTTCTACGACTTGAAGCAAGTGTTGCTGGCGAGTTCAGTGTCGACTTGTCCACCGGAGCTCATGAACCATCCAGAGGCTCAGCACAAACCTGGTACAGTGGTGACTAAGAAACGAAGAGAAGAGATGATATTTGCATAAGTTGAACTGTGTCTTATTTTCTGATAAATAAAGTTAGATCACTAACTTTTGTTTTATTTTTCTGAGTTTCTTAGGACTGATTAAGGTTCGGTAGAATTTATAATATTTACTTAGGTTTTCGGCAAATAGAAAGATAAATGAAATAAAAAATAATAATTCAATTGTTTATTTACTATTTACGTCAACGATAAAATAGCACTGTATCAGACTAGCTAATAATAAATTACTACATAATCACTAACGGTTCTCGTCACATTTTCCTCTTTCAGTTGAAGTTCTGAAACAAATAAGAAATCTATAATGATGCTGGCGATAGTGTTAATAAGACGTCACCCGTCACTAAGCCTAAATAGGTTTAGACTACCTAGGTATCATACAGCTACTTACCATGGCTTATTTATTTCATTCGTCTACTTCTTTCTTTAGGACATAATCTGAAATTCAAAAAAGTACAATTAACTCACTGTTTATAAATTTAGTCTAATATGTATGGGGTAAAGAGTAGCGAACTTAAATAGCATTTAAAAAGCAAATTTCAGGTATAAGTTTAGTTCAGGATATAACTCTTATCAAGACAAGAGTGCTGTTTGTATTGTGACTATGAATAGGTAAGTTGATTCTACTTAGGTTAGGCAATGCTGATTATTATTTAGAAGCTTACAGGTAATTTAACACATTTAGTTAGCCGCTACGTTAAAACGTTAATCTATAGAGGGTGTATTTAGGATATACATACTTATTAAACGTTGAGGAACGATGGAACTTGAGCGTATTCTCAGCAAATATACTTATTTAAAACGCGAATCGATTTTACGGGCACAATAACGGCTCGTACGATATAGGTACATGTGACTGAATACACGTTGAAATAACACCCAATTCCAACCAGCTTTGATCTAAAAAGTGCACACAGAAGCCAAAAAAACCGCATGCAGCAAAACAAAATTGAAGCCCAATCCACCACCTGCATTCAAAAATCTACCTATTCCTTCTTGTCTGTAGGCTTAGAATCGGTTGATTCTTTCGCCGGCGGAGGCATTATCGCCCTGTAGATTGTGCAACCCATCGACATTGCCATTTTAGATAGTTCTGATAGATCCTTGGGGAAGGTCAGTTCGGGGAATTTCACTTCTAGCTGCGGGTCTCCGGGCTTCACTAATAAGATAATTAAAAAAACTGTAAGTACAAAAAGTTTCACATACTTTGTTTACTCGATCTCCATTAGTGGTGAATCTAAACTTCGGACAACAATTTTAAATGTTTCTAGATTATCTATATAATGAGTGCTTTTGGATAATGTTTCATAACATACTTTTAGAATTTTTTGTAGTTGTTTAGTTCTCTTTTTTGCCGCAGTCACAAAGTCGTAAAGAATCAAAGTATGTACTTAATAACAATTATTTGCCTAAAAGTTATTACATACCTACTTTGATTCTTTATATTATTAGTAAGGTAAGCCATGGCTTACTCTACTTTTAGCCTGTTATCTAAGTTGAGAATATGAAATTAAGTTTACTTGTTTTTATTTTGCCCAGGTACATAGTAGATTAAACTTAATGCCTAACTGAAGTTGATTTCAAAACATATTTACCGCCATAGAGGAAGTTGTAAGCAATATTAATGTACTGCTTGGCAAGTCCCGAGTTACTCTTGAGTACTTCCTTTGTGTCTTCAGGGAAGCAGACAAGACCCATTCCTGTGGTGCCCAAACTGGCGTAGAACAGCCTCTAAAATATATAGACATAAACTAGTAAATATTTATTAAAAACTAAGCAAAGCATAAACATTATTTTTTTTAATTTTGTAATTCTTCTCACTAATTATGTAGTTGCAATGTGTACAAGTCCAATTAAGTACATTTAACATTCATCATCATCATTCATCATCATCATTCATTCAAAGCTTGCAACAGACCAACTGATCAGTACCTCTACCATGAGTTGTCACAGTAAAATCGCCTGACTTTACTACAGTAGTTACGTAAATATTAGTATTACTATTACAAATTTCAGTACCAAACTACTACTATCCGCTAGAGGCGCTGTACAAATTTTCATAATTTTTTTTTACTACAGACAAAATAAAATATTCATATATTATATCAGAGAGTATGGATTGTAAAAACTCATGGTAGAGCTACAGAGCGCCAACGCGACGTCATCAACGCCAGTTTTCGAGATAATGTGACCGGGTTATACTCATATAAGGCATAGCCAACTGTTGAAATAGTAAATCAGTAACTCACTCGAATGAAACCCCCTCGCAGTCCGAAAATGAACCCTGTTAGGCCTCCAATCGCCACCGCTCCATACCTCACTTCTTTGTTCTCTTCTTCCCTTAGGTACTTTACAATCCCTGAAAATAATTCCAAATTTTATTTACACAATGCAAGACCAATAATGCAAGACTAATAACTTTATTTGCTTTAGTAGGAAGTATTATGAATGATTCGTGATTGTATGTATAAAATAAATTAAATAAAAGAAAACATAATTACTAGCATATGGAAGCTTTGTCTATTAGTTAGTACTTAATTAAGTTTTTTTATCTCTAGATTATGTTCAATTAGGTATTTTAACTGTAAGCAAATTTTTGAATTAAATCTGTGGAAAAAAAAAACTGTTTTTGTAATAAGCAGAATTGCAGACTAAAACAAGAAATGAATTATAGTCCAGTCAAAATAGACATTCCAGTTTGCATTAATTCCCAACAAGCTGGATTTTTGTACAGGCCTTGAATACGTCATTACAAATGATATGTCAAAAGTCCCCATCGATCCCGCTTGTGCGTTGTTTTTTATTCGAGGTCAAAGATCATAAATTTGCATTTTTTGCGTATATCTCTGAAACAACGAAAGCTATTGAAAAGTGGTTCAGGCAAAGTTTGTACATCGTAAAATTGTCTACAAAAATACCTCAACACTTTTCTTCTAAAAAGCATCGCTTTCGAGATATAGTGACTTTAGACCGCAGGAAAATCGACGAAGATGCTGCGTTTTTTTAATTTCAGCCGTTTTATCTGCTTTATTGCCACAGAACAAACAGTATTTCTTGAAATTTACTGAAAGGGGTGATGGGTTCGATGGGTTAGTCCTCCTCCGAGGTAATGAATCGTCTTTTTATTTCAAGAAATACTGTTCGTTATATGGCAATGAAGGAGATAAAACGGCTGAAATGAAAAAAACTCAGCATTTTAGTAGATTTTCCTGCGGTCTTAAAACACTATATCTCAAAAGCGATGCTTTGTAGAAGAAAAGTGTTGATATATTTTTGTAGACAATTTTACGATCTACAAACTTTGCCTGAACCATTTTTCGATAGCTCTCGTTGTTTCAGAGATATACGTGAAAAACGCAAATACCCAGATTAAAGTCATAAATTTGCGTTTAAAAGTCATAAACAAGAACTATCTAAAAATGATTCAGGCAAAGTTTGTAGATCGTAAAATTGTCTACAAAAATATATCAACACTTTTCTTCTACAAAGCATCGCTTTCGAGATATAGTGACTTTAGACCGCAGGAAAATCATCGAAAATGCTGTGTTTTTTTCATTTCAGCCGTTTTATCTGCTTCATTGCCATAGAACGAACAGTATTTCTTGAAATAAAAAGACGATTCATTACCTCGGAGGAGGACTAACCCATCGAACCCATCACCCCTTTCAGTAAATTTCAGGAAATACTGTTTGTTCTGTGGCAGTAAAGCAGATAAAACGGCTGAAATGAAAAAAACGCAGCATCTTCGACGATGTTCCTGCGGTCTAAAGTCACTATATCTCGAAAGCGATGCTTTTTAGAAAAAAAGTGTTGAGGTATTTTTGTAGACAATTTTACGATGTACAAACTTTGCCTGAACCACTTTTCAATAGCTTTCGTTGTTTCAGAGATATACGCAAAAAATGCAAATTTATGACCTTTGACCTCGAATAAAAAACAACGCACAAGCGGGATCGATGGGGACTTTTGACATATCATTTGTAATGACGTATTCAAGGCCTGCACAAAAATCCAGCTTGTTGGGAATTAATGCAAACTGAAGTCATAATTTTAGTCTATTTTGACTGGACTATTAGTATGATTTGACTTTGAATGTAGATGGACATAGAGGTATGTAGGCCTAGTAAACAATGGATTATGTCAAAATGACAGATCATGAGGGAGAATAGAAGAAACATGTGCAGACCCCTCCAGTGGTGGAGGGGGAATGTTTTACTTCTAGGAATCAATGAATCTAGTATGCTCATCTTATGCTAGTTGATTAATTGATTTATTCATCATTTTAATTTTGTTTATCATGAACATGAAACCCCCCACCTTTCTTTTACTACTTCGCCTGGAAGGAATCTCTATCAGCGATAAGGTCACCCATTGTACTAAATTAAGTTAGTTCTAAGATTTTTTGTATTTTCCATTGTCCAATAAAGTGTTATTTATCTATGAAAAATGTCTTAAGATTCTACTCACAGTCACTCTTATCCTGTAGTTCCTGATAGTTGTCCTGTACAGTGTGCTTCACGGAGTCCGTGTGTTCCCACACCACTTGGACCTGCTCTCTCACAGCTGTAACGGGAACCAGCAGTGCTGACTGAATAACATTTTTCTTTTTATCTTTTGCCTGGTCCTTGACATACCTGAAAAATATATGTATAGAACTTATTTACTTTCTTTATTATAGTATGATCAAACAGAGTCCAATATTCTTTTTTTGTCATATGAATTAAATCATCAGACTTTAAGCAAGTTTGATGAAAACAGTAGGCTTATGGAATAAGTGCTCCGAAGAGCACTTTTCATTTTCTTAGACAATGTGTAGTGGGGTTGAGACTATTCTCAGCATAAAAATACAACTGATAGAAAAATGAAAATAGAACTGTCCATTCTCTCATAACAGCTTAAACATTTCATGAACATTTTCTTAAAACAGAAGTAGTATGTACTAATAATACTGTCCCATTTAATGTCCTGCTGTAAAGTCAATAAAACCAACTTCGTTTGGGACTAGATGGTGTGATTTGATCTACATGTCATTTTATTCATTACTAGTAGTACGCCCCGGCTTCGCACGGGTAGCCTATATAAATAAATATCATTATAATATAGAGTCTGTCAAGCGAAAGATGGCCCTGATAAATCGCGGCAAATTCAAAAACTATTAGTATGGCAATACATTAAATAATAGGATAATAATAGGATAGGCGCTTGCGCGAATGTGACACAATGACATGACACAATCACGACTGTGGTTATATTTTTGAAGTGAAAACTTAAAAGTGAAAACACAACGTTAATATTGAAGTTTTCACTTCTGCCGGCACTCCCGGAGTGCTACCATTTTTTTTTTATATTAAAACACTTATTATGACATATCTATAATAGTTAGACATATGCTGTCGCTGACTTTTTTGTGGATGATGATGTGTTCTACAAAATTGTAGTACATAATTTCTTTCTATCATCAATAGTTTCCGCAGCGCACGCGATGTAAGGAATTTCTTTTACACCTTGGGTTACATTATTGAAGTTTTAGTAAAGATCCCTAATTTTTTTGAAAATATAATATAGCCTATGTTCAGCACAGATAATGTAGCTTCACAACAGTGAAAGAATTTTTGAAATCGGTCCAGTAGTTTCGGAGCCTATTCGATGCAAACAAACAAACAAACAAACAAACAATCAAATCTTTCCTCTTTATAATATTATTATTATATTATTATATTATTATTATTATATTATTATTATTATTAATTATTATATTATTCATTATATTCTACAGAGTCCCCTTGACCTTGGCTATGGTAGCCAGGCTTCTCTGACTTATGTATTAAAGAAGTGAAGACTTACTCTCCGTAGTCAGCATGTGGAGCTTCATAGATTGGAAGTTCGGAGTGTTTCATCGGCGGCGGACAGGCTGGCCCTTTCGGCTCGGCTGGAATAGGCGTCGCCGCGCTCACGGTCGGCACCAAAACCGCCACTCCGAAGGATCCTATCACTACTCTACGCAGCATCTAAAATCCCAGATAATAAACCACTTCAGAATAACAGTATATTTTAAATTAAAACCTTACAAGTAATATTATTACCTCTGAAGAGATGTTTCACCGATAAAAATGCAAAATTACATAAATATCGCGTCGACTCGTCGAATAGGAAATAGGCGATCAGCTGCTTATTTCATGACATTGACATAAATAGAGTAATGCGCATGGCAGTAATGTTTATTTATCTTGACACTTTCATTAATGTCATGCCATGCTTCGCTCATTTTCTCTTTTGCTTGAACACTAGAGCCAGTGTTGCAAAGCTTTACAAAGTTCCTTAGATATTCACGAGACTTGTTGCCGTGAATATATGAGGTAAATATAAGTAAAGCTTGACAGACTCTAAACTTTAAGCGATAATAATACTGTTTTGCACTCCAACAAAACAGTTATTATGTGTGTGAGAAACACACAGCATTGTTAATATATATGAAGAAGCAATTTCTAAGATCTTACCTTATATCAAGCGTTTAGTGTGTAAATTCTTATCAAACCTCGTTCCTTCTTTGCTCTTTCATCCTCTATGGACTGCTGTTGACATCACTCCCTTCGCTGTCCATGGTCATAGTCTTCTTCCAAACACCAGCAAGGATCTTGCTCCAATGCTGTGTGTTTCTCACACACATAATAACTGTTTTGTTGGAGTGCAAAACAGTATTATTATATGTGTTTCTAAACACACAGCATTGTTAATATATATGAAGACCTGTTTGTTATCTGCTGGTGAAAGAGTAAGGAAACGCTATGTGAAATAAATTTAAAAATAACATATCTGTATTTTTAAAATTAAATTAAATTCTGCTGCTATATTACAGTACAATAAATTTGTAAAATAAAAATTTAAAAATCTTTGGGATCCAAAAATAATATTGAACTAAAAATGGCATCAAATTAAACAGAAAACTTATCCTATAAATAGGACCTTCAATCAAAATCAGTCCCAAGAATAAATAAATAATGAAGCTTTCAGCTTAGTCAAACTCCAACTCTGTGTATTAACCCATGTCAGACTTCCTTGAATACAATCAAATGTGATCAACTAATTATTGAAATGAGAATTTATTCTGTGTCTGATTCTTACCAATGGTAAATGATTAACATTTAAGTAAGTTAATTTCTGCTAAATGACAGAAAAAATGTTTGGGTACTTCTCCAATTATATCTACATGAAATATCTTAATATAGACCTCTAGTTATTCCTACAATTATATGTATATATATATATCTATACCTATATATATATATTATTTTTCATTTTAAATAAAACATTGTAAGGCAAATCCTGATTTTATACTGCCCTAGCTAGGTACTAAGTCGTACATTTAGATCCATATGCAAATTGAATTTATCCAATTAGCTATCATTGTACAGGTAACTGGTCTGGACTTTCAAGAGACTAATATTAATAAATTAGTTATCTCAACTTCATCAGAACTTATTTATCAGTGATTCATAATAATGTCTTTATTATTACCTGTTCAACAAGAAACTGTCTTGTTTTGAGTCAACTTAAAGCCACAGCAATATTTCATTCTGTTTCTCATTAATTTTTAATCTATCTGCAGATTGATACAAGAGTGTTAGGTCTTGAATACAACCAGACCAGACTCGACAAATAATATTAAAGAATTGTTATTCTTCTAGCTGCATCAAATCTGTATTTGAAAATGGAGTATTTTTTGGGCCAGTTGAAAAGTAAGACAGTATAGTTAGTGCCCCTAGAGAACACCTGTATAACAATATGTTTTTAGAAAATATACATAATAGCAACAAAGAAATTCTTTGACATCTTTGCAGTTTAAATACTTGAGTATGTGCAAACTTATGTAAGAGTTCCAAATAGTATAATGGAAATAAATGTTGTCTCTACTCGCAAGTTTGTCTCTAAGGTTGTTACAGCTAGGCCAGGAATCTAGCTACATTATTACTCTGGTTGCGTGGAACTGGCACCTAGAATCACCTAGCATGCAAGACGATTCTAAATGATTCTTGTGATTTTACTGAACAAAGTAATTTTGACTTTGACTTTGACTCTGCATAGTTCTAAGTTTCAAACTTGTATTCTCACACCGTAAAATATAGCTCCCAATTGGGGCTGTATGTGTTGAGAGTGTTGACTTTGTCAACCCCAAGAGATATTTTTCTATTAACATCAAAAATCAATGCCTGATCACCCCCCCCCCCCCTTTTCTATGCTACAAGCTCTAGCTTTATCACTTGGGCAGAGGTGAGGTCTGTTAGGTTGTTGTTCAGGCTTTTTATTGGCAGTGGTGGGCTAGACCCGCGCCTTCAAGTCTGCTAGCTAGAAACGTTCAGTCCACTGACATGACTTTTATCACTATGGATATATTCCTTGACGAATCTAGATAGTGTAGAAGCTGCTGAATCAGGTTTACTGGTGGGAACACCCAAGCCAGTTTGAAATTCCAAGGATGACTGAATGCGTTCAAAATTTTGGCTGATCTGTCTCTCGAGCCCCATGTCACGTAGAGGTTACAACAGCAGTTTTCTCGACGCGAACCAGTCTATATATATGGAGCGCCTCAGATTTTGAATACGGCCTCCGAAGCCGGGGGCAGCAAGTACCATACCGGTACTAGATGATTGCTGAACAGGCTACGACATCAGCTATTCTCTATATAGAGTACCCCAGATTTTGAATATAGGCCTCCGAGGCCGGGGGTAGCAATGGATGATTTCTGAACAGGTCAAGCCAGCAACCTTTCTCTATGTTTGGAGTACCCCATACTGAATATGGCCAGTGAGGCCGGGGGGAGCAAGTACTTTTACAGTACTGGTTGACTCCTTTCTTGGAGTAAATCAGTCATATTAGGTGGAGCGCCCCAGATTCTGAACACAGCCTCCGAGGCCGGGGGCAACAAGTACCATTCCGGTACTGGTTGACTACTGAACAGGTAACGACAACAGCTTTTCTTTCTTGGAGTAAATCAGTCATATTAGGTGGAGCGCCCCAGATTCTGAATACAGCCTCCGAGGCCGGGGGCAACAAGTACCATTCCGGTACTGGATGATTGTTGAACAGGCGGTTGGCTATACCTCCCCGGGAGATAGGCCGCCGAAAGAGTGATATTCAATCATTCGCTTAGCTCCAGTATTGTCATCAGTTCGAGTAGGGTTAACGATCTAGATCCACTTATCGTTTCTTTTCCTTGCTACGAGTGTTCTGTTATCAGATTATACCTGACTGTGTCTCTTCCGCAGAGAACTACTGTGGCAACTTATGGCTCTATGCACTGTATACAACTCCTTGCATCTGAGTGTCAAAATCAATGGCGTACAACCCGCCTGTAAGGTACCTCTCGCGAGGGTAAGCGCCCCAGCCAGCATCCGCTGCGCTGAGGTCTTGCTTATTGTGCCAAACCACTCTTTATGTAGCTTTGTATGTTGTGGTCCACTGCGTTGCACTGTTGTACTGAGCAGGGCAAAAATAGTTTTAATCTTGTCTAATTAAACTTGCTTAAAAACCCTGTTGTTTGATGTCTTCTCATTTGAGTGGTAAGGTTTGACAAGTTAGGTGGCCCTTATAAGCTCTGTATTTCTCTTGAGTATAAAAACTTTTGAAAATACGCCTCTTTATGTAAGTAGGTGTTGAGTTTGAGTCGGTGCTGACTAATTAAGATAATTGGTGGACCAGTCCAAGTACTACAAAGTTCCTACAGTCTCAGAGACCAGAGTTGCGATTAAACGCTGCCTTGACTTTTAGTCAATGCTTTGACTGGCCATATGGCGCTGTGTTATCTTGTTATTTGATACTTCTTGACTTGTCTCTTCTTCTTATTCGTGTCACTCTTGACAAAGTGGTTGCGGTCTTCATGAATTAATATTCTTGCCCGGACTTGTAATGATACAATAATCTAGATATGAGTATATGTACTAAGGGTTGCACTACCCTGGCTCATAGAACCTCTGCAACGGCGGAAAGGTTTTGTTGGCCAATGAGAGGCCAATAAGAAGATGATTTGGTTGTTCTTATACACCTTTAGGAAGAAGAAATGAGACAATAAAAAATAAGCTCGTTGGATGTCTATCTTTGTCATCCAATCACTATCTAGTAGCTACATCTGTCAAAGACATCAATTGAAAATGTTAATAAATACCATCCAAAATAGGATGTATATGCACCTCTTTTTTAAGAACTTTTGGGAAAGAAAACTGGAGACCAAGATTGTAGGTTTTACTATTATATCTATTTTTTAAGTACTGAATTACAGCTGTCATCTCCGGTGAAACTTTTGTGTAAAAATTCTTTAACAAATTTGGGTATAGAAGATATATATACCTATATATCATTCAGAATGAAATGTGTTTCCTACTTATTTAATTTCATTACAAATAAAATAATTTTTACCAAACTAAATCACCCATTGAAAGAGTTGCTTCGCTGCAAACAGTCAATCTAGTTTATCCGTACTAAAGTATTGCTGTGTATCAGCTGAAAATGCAATTGTTTAGTTTTATTACCTTTGCAAATGCACTCATTCAAGTTAGCGTATGGACTATACTTTTATATTGTTAGTAACCTGAACTAGACCTGATCGTTTGGCTCCTTATCGTTCATCAACTTTTATGTAAGTATACTTGGTCTTTCCAGTTATTGAATAACTGCCCGGCTGTAAAGTTTGCCAACTAAAAAGGTGCTAACACAAGAGGGTAACTCTCTTAAAATATTTATATAACTTTCATTAAACTGGTTATCATATTCTATGCCATATAGTCCTGTTATAATTTTATTTTCTTTTTTATTATTGGACAAAACCTTCCACATTTTACAAAGGAATGCTATTTACTTTTAAAACTTATCAACCTTTTCAAGCCTTCCATAAATAAATTATCTTGTTTTTCGTTTAATTTTGTGTTTTTAAATATGTTATTAGAAATAAGATCGTTCTAGACTACTAGGGTCAAAACGGCTGTGTCTGTTGCGACATCAATTATGTCAGGCGGACCTGATCATGGTATCTGGATAGATACAGCTAATGTATCATATATTTCTATGTATGAAATTAGCAAATAGCCAATCTACTGATCACGTCTAGTGTGCCTTGTGTACTTACGGCGATTATTAGCCTGCTTCATCTTCTGAAGTTCATCTTGCGCTTGCGGCACTGCGTGAGCGTCACACGAACAATTGAAATTCGTTGATTTGACCATACTTACGATCTTGATTGGCACTTATTCTTATCTAAGCTATTTCTTGCTACTAATAGCACACTTTTCACTCACAAAAACAGAAAATAAAACACTATATTTTCACAAATAATAATTTTTAGAGATTTTAACGTGCTCTTGATTCGGTAAAATCGAAACGCTATGACCATGGACAGCGAAGGGAGTGATGTCAACAGCAGTCCATAGAGGATGAAAGAGCAAAGAAGGAACGAGGTTTGATAAGAATTTACACACTAAACGCTTGATATAAGGTAAGATCTTAGAAATTGCTTCTTCATATATATTAACAATGCTGTGTGTTTAGAAACACATATAATAACATTAATTTATTAATGTGTGGGTATAAACTGATGAAGTAACAAGGACATACTCTAGATACGTATTATATAAGATCATGCCTTATGAAATTATGCTCTCAAATAATAAATTTAAATTGATTATTTTCAGTTGGTAATATAATAAGAAAGTTTTTAGTGTCAATATACTTCATATGAACTGACTGATAAATGGACTTATGAGGTTAAAAATCGAAAATTTGCTATTTTAATGTATAAATTAAAACTAGGGCTGGCAACTCAATTGAGCCATCATTCGATCGAATTATTTCCATCCTACCATTCATTCATTCCATTCCAGTGAGTTTTGCTCTACGTGAACACCGACCGACCGATCTTTAATTTATTTTACTGCGTGTGTTGATGTGCGGCGTGCGCTGTCTGCTGTGAAGTGAAACGCTGTAATTATAATTCGTGATTGTGAAGTGTAAAAAATTAGAGGCTTCTCGTAAATTGGAATAATTTTCACATTGTCTCAATTTTCTGGATATTTTATTGGTTCAGCATCCTGTGTCGATCGAACAAAAAACGATGGTGATCGTGAGTACGGCTCTAGGGTTTTCGATTCAGTAGATTGATTGTATAATCGTTTTTAGGTAAATATAAATTTTCCAAAAATGTCCGGGCTGCTTACCGGTCGCGTAGCTAAGCATAGGAGAGATCAGCGTGTAAAAAATCGCTCAGGTACGCTATAAGACGCATGATAGAGTCTATCAAAGGCTGAATAACTATTGCTTGGAGAATATTTCATTAATTTGCATTCTTGAGATTGGGCCTATTCACATCAAATCATGCTTACAACCCAATTGTAGTGAAAACTTTGTCACCAGCTAGTTTTTCATTACCTCAAGTTGGAATTATAATTTATAACAGACTTTTATAAGAGTAGATTACACCATTGATATCCATGTAATGATAATACTATATGAAAGGACATAATTTAATTTCTTCATTTAGTTGAATATGTACATTCTAAAAATAACCTTGAGCGTGAGCGAGTGAAAAATGGCTTGGATCCTACCTAACATTATTTAACGAGTTGAATACTAACACATGACTTGCATTGATACAGGAGTGTGCAGTGCATGAGATAGTGCCGAAGGTTGCATACCTCTGAGGCCAATCACAATCAACAGAGGATAACATTGGGATGAAATGGTACAAAAATTTTACTATATTTTTGTTACCTAATCTCAACATTGATAGAGCTACAACACTTGTAAATATTCATTTAGCACTATTCATATTTTTAGATTATACTTTTTTGTAGATTTTACAAGCTCTTTCAATATTGAGACAAGTTGCTTTGATTAAGATTATGGGTGATTTTCTGATTGGATTTATTGCATGACTTGATTTCTTAAAAAACTTGAAAGCTGAAATACTTTATGAGAATTATTGAATAATAATGGCAAATGGCAACAATTTATCATTTAAAATGCTAATTCAATCTCTTTATGTATAAAACAAAACTTAATAAATAAATAAATAATGCTGGACAATCCACACAACATCATCTAGCCCCAAGCTAAGCAGAGCTTGTGTTATGGATACTAAAAGACTGACATACTTAATACAATACATTACATACATTAATATACATTATACATATTCTAAAGTACCAATATTGGCAAAGGGCACTACTAGCTACTAGTTTTATCTTAACAAAAGTATATTCTATGTAGATAACGGTTTAGCTTGACTGTTTGACCATGAGAGGATTGCAAAAACTTACAAAACATGTTGTATTTATATATTAACCTTCGGACAGATAATTGTTGTTATTGTTAATACAAAGTTATTCCAAGTAACTGTAATTCTGAAGCTAAATAACTTATTCCTAATAATTATACAAAACAAAACATTGGTGAAAAAGTTACATATAAATTCAAATGTAGTTGAGATTAAATGTAAATTGTACCTAAGCTTAGAAGAACAGGCAAGAAACTTATAGCCTGGTTCCTTGAGTATACTGTATGATCTTTGAATTCTATAATAAACCAGTAAGAAATTTATGACCTAGTTCCTCCTGTATAATCCTTGAATCATATACTAAACTGGCGTTCAATCCACATACTAAACTGGTATTCAACCAAATAAATATTTATGACTCTTCTGACGCATATTTTAAATAACATTTCATACAATTTATGCACCATAGTAGCTATTTCACTGGGCTATGTAGTTATGTCACTGCACTGATTACAGCAATCATTGTAAAGAGACACACACTCATTCTTTTGTAGTGGCCCATTAGCATGACAAAGTACAGTTTCTATTCTAAGTAACATTCAAACTACCAGTCAAATAGATAGGTGCATTTTGTAATCTCTCATGCTGTTGAAAAACGAAAAATGTTGTCTACTTAATGATGAAACTAAGTATTTTTTAAAACTTGCAAAATATAGTATAAAAATACTAATAAACTTATTCAGTTGTGAAACATTGCAGGAGTGTAAAGAACATTTTATGTATAACTTGCAGCTTGTAATTTACTTTCTTCTAAAGCTCATATTATCAATATAGTGACATTCTGTTGACCAAAAGTACACTGGACTCATGAGAAAATTAACTAATTATGGCACACACAACAGGTTGAAGAAAAAGAGACCTAAGCCACATTAAAATACATAACAAAATTGGATGTCTCATGCTCTTCCTACTATGTATATTAATATGTTTTGACAACATCCCTAGAGGGTAGTTGTTACTACGTACCACGAACATGTAGAGCACCAAAATGAAATATTTAGCACGCAAAGGCACATTGTCTCCCTATATCTGTTTATAATACCTACTTGGAAATAAACCCGATTTTCTTTAACATGCCAAATTCACAGAGCCCATGAAATGAACGGATGTAGACTATAGTGTCTTGTGTAGTGTATAAATAAGTAAATAATTCCAGGACTTTGAATACTTAACTGTTAATAGTGTAAATAACATAAATCTTACACAATTTAATGGTAATAAAATAGATATTTACGATGCATGTTTTACGTTAGTGTATAAAGATTACGACAGCTAATCCTTTCACACGTGCATGAAAGTGTTTTTCGTAAGCAATCGAATGTTGCGATAAGGATAAGGCTCATTAGATGTCAAGATAAGATCCTTCTTAGGTGAAGATGCAAATTGTTTTACATAGAGCGGCGATTGTCAAGTATCAGCTTATGATACAGTAAACGATAACTACGACTTTTTTGTGTAGGTACTGTTTTGTCTCCGATGTTTTATCAAACAAGCTAAAGCTTTTTTAAAACAGCTATAGGTACTTACCTAGTATTTGTTTTACAGCAACGCCGAGCCCTCTTGTCATCTCACTCTTTATTCCAAAGGGGGCTTATGTAGGGCGCACTACCGACCTAAAAATAGGCCAACTCATACAACCCTTAGCCTAAGGGGACATCCACAAAGACCCTATAAAGGCACATTTACCTAGGTAGGATGACTGGGCTGCCATGTTGAATATATTTTTTAGAGCAAGCTTGTTCACGGGTATTGCATAAGTCTTCAGCGTCAGACGCTTCGTTGGCTTTAGACTTACGCAATTTTTAAGACTCTAGAACTGATTTAAACAACGTGCAACCCTACCTACAGTACTGGCAAATTAGCAATTAGCATAATATCTGTATTTGTGTACCTATTTTCTGCCTATTCATCAGCTGGTTCAATTTGCCAGTTCGTATGGCCTCGCTGATTTTCTATGCAGATTTTATAGCCTTGACTACGGAAACTAATCACGATGAAATAATTAAATTGTGATATTGCTCTATTTAGCTTAATACATCTCAACCATGTTAAATTGTCGATGGAAATAGATTATTGAATATTAGAATTTGAATATCGGTGATATCGATAATCTATTTAACATTTAGAAATACGCAAATCTATGTTCTATATTTTGTTCTGTGGTTGAGTGATTTACTCACAGTGCCCTATCATCTTATATGTACTCAGAAATACATAATGATGATCAGCTAGTAGGACGCTTTTAGTGCCATAACTATACACCCAAATGCACCAAAAGTACACTGCTATCCCTCCTTATTACTTCAAACTTATTCGTTTTGTAAACGTCAGCTTCAACCGTTTTCAGTGCTAAGAATGATGGCAATAATGCAAGACAGGAATAGCGAGGAAGTACCTAAGGAGTTTCTCGAGACAGGACGCACGGGACGCAGGAACGCTATGCCGGATATACTGCATCCGCAAGGCGTTGAGGTGACCACTGCGGACTTACCGTCGCGGCTGCAGCAGCTCGTCACGTCAGGCAAGTTTTTTTTAAACTTTATTCACAGGTGATGGATGACGGAAACAAAGGAGGTCCGATGTCCAGTAGTGTTTGGATAATGCGCGCGATTTATTTATAGGCTAGATATGTTTTTCTAAGACGGAAGGATCTGGGAGCCCACCGTCCAATTTTTCCCAAGAAAACCCCCTCATATGGCAGTAAGGTGTTCCATGGAGGGGATTACGACCCTCAGCATTGAGGAGCACGAAGCGATGGAGGGATGTTTTTCTACTCCATTCTTGGTGCATCTTTAGTATAATAACTGAAGTTGTGGAATCCATCATTAAGAAAAGAGAAAGATAATTCGTGCAAAAACCAAGATTGGACACCCAATATCACTACCATCTTGGAACCGTGAACCGGGCACAATATTAGCTCACTTTACATTGTATATCATTGACTTAAGGGAGTGACTACACTCAGTGGCGTAGCTAGGTAACCAAGGGCCCTGGGGCAAATTAAAAAATGGGGCCCCACTGCTATGTAAACTGATTTAGACTAGTCAACAAGTTCAAAAACTTAAAAATATGAGCGATGGCTCATTCGATTCGGAATCACCTATAGAAAAATGTTTTTGAAGGATTTTGGTGCAGGTTAAAAATTGCAATAGTTATTAACAAAATAAGATTAAAAAAAAATGATATACCATTTTTTGTTAATAACTTGAAAAATATGAACATGTAGCGCCATCTATATCGCTACATGATGAACTACATCGTAGTCTACGAAACCGACCAACAGATGGAGACAAAATCCTAGATCGCGCTTACGAAGTTATCACGGAGTTTGAACATAAGTAATAGAACCGATGACTATCCATCGGTCCTCGGACCCCGAGCCAAAGGTCGCTCGGCGTGGAAGATCTTCCCTTTTCGTTGGAGATACCACACCTATCACCACAGTGGTGACAACCCGACGTGATCCAGCCGTCCACAGCTTCGGAACAGCTGCCGAAGCCTGATGACTGGAGTTTCCTGAACACGCACAACCTTCTTCAAGAAACAAGCCGATCTAGTTACGCATCATCTCGTCTACCTTCTCTCATCCTCCCAGCTTCTATCAGCCATGCAGCAGCAGCATCAGCATCCATCAGCCAGCAGCCTCCGCAGTTCCATCGCAGCCGCTACAATCAGCTTCCTGGACCTGCAGGCTACCGCGACATCCTCATCGTTGCGTCCATCACATGAATCACAGCACCTGCCTCGACTCACCGCAGACCCGCCAGATTCACGCCTCCTGGATCGCAGCCACAACAAGCGCATCTCGTTCCGTCTCGACGCCTCGCTCGCATCGCATCCTGCCCTCCGCGTCTCGACTCACCGTAGACAATGGGCAACACTACTGGCACAACTTGGACATCAACGACGCTGCTATCGACGGATCGACCTCCGGTCTGGAAAGGGAGTGATGTAGCGCCATCTATATCGCTACATGATGAACTACATCGTAGTCTACGAAACCGACCAACAGATGGAGACAAAATCCTAGATCGCGCTTACGAAGTTATCACGGAGTTTGAACATAAGTAATAGAACCGATGACTATCCATCGGTCCTCGGACCCCGAGCCAAAGGTCGCTCGGCGTGGAAGATCTTCCCTTTTCGTTGGAGATACCACACCTATCTCCACAAACATTTAAGCAATTTTGCTCGTTAAAGAAGAGGAAATTTCCAATAAAAAAGTCCTAACTTTCGGAACTCTATCTCCATTATTTATAACTTTAATCAGACGTTGAAAATAGAGCTCCGCGCGGCTGTTACAGCAAGCCGCTAAAGAGAGTTCAGCAATAAAAATAATATTTTATTACATAAAATGTGATTTTAAAAATTTGAAAAAAATCTTGTATCTTCTTAACACTTGAAAGAACCGAGCCCTGAAGAAAAAAAAGCTTAATCATCATTTTTCAAAAAGTTATTCAATTTTTAACTGACAATTTGTTTCGTAATTTCCATTGGTTTAAACAATGGAATTAAAGGTATAAATAATTGGGCTAAAAATCTCAAACTTCGTGGAGCCACGCTGATGTATGTACTTTATAAGATCCTGCGGTAAATTTTCATAAAAGTTAATTAACTTGTTAATTATGATTTTTTATAACTATTGAAAAATTATAACTATTGAAAATAAAACGGTTGAAATGAAAAAAAAACGCAGCATCTTCGACGATTTTTCTGCGGTCTAAAGTCACGATATCTCGAAAGCGATGCTTTGTGTGTGAGAAGAAAAGTGTTTCTATATTTTTGTAGACAATTTTACGATCTACAAGCTTTGTCTGAACCATTTTTCGATAGCTCTCGTTATTTCAGAGATATACGCAAAAAACGCAAATGTATGACCTTTGATCTCGAATAAAAAACAACGCACAAGCGGGATCGATGGGGATTTTTGGCATATCGTTTGTAATGACGTATTCAAGGCCTGCACAAAAGCTTGTTGGTTGGGAATTAATGCAAACTGGAATGTCTATTTTGACTGGACTATGTCACTTCTGCAGCAGCTAAAAGATCATTTAAGAAATGGTATGGGCCAAACTCGACTACGACTCGACGAAGTTATTGCAAAAACTAAAGCTAGGAAAAATTTGTAAATTTAATTGTTATTTGGTCAGTTGGTAGGCCCGACCTTTATACAATAAACCCTTAAATCTTCTCTTTTAACAGGCCAATATTTTACTATATTTACGGAAAAAATCCGTCCCATGTAAATCGAGATATTCCGAAAAAATAGTTTTTCAATAAATACATCATATTACTTAGAATTCTAAAGGCCCACAAGGATAACTGTTGTGTGTGGCGTATAATTAACATTAAACAGGCTTTATTAATTTCTCGGATTGTTTGAAAATCCAACCTGTGGAAAGTGAGTTGTTACTGAAAAGCATGTGGTATTGTACAAAAGAAATACAGTTATTCGGAAGTATCTCGATTCCCACTGGTTGGATTTTCAAACAGTCTGAAAAGCAAATAAAGTACGCTTAATTTTTCACGCGAGAAATTTTTCAAATTTTTCGATTTCAATGGGACCGATTTTATTATAAAAATAGTAAGAAATAGGCCTGTAAAAGCCCTTTAATATGTATTATGTGGCAACCTTGAGGGACGAGTTTTTAAGTCGTGGCCCACGCTCCGTAGAGGATTGCCCTATCTCCTTTCCAAAAGTTCAGTTCGATCGAGATTTCTAGTAATAGAGCTCAGGGGGCCCCCCTGAGCTCGAGGGCCCCGGGGCACTGCCCCGCCTCGCCCCTTGGTAGCTACGCCACTGACTACACTAATACTAGCAGAAAAAAGGTCAGGGCCTCCATTACCAACTGACGACTAGAAGAGGTCAAGGGTTTCGTAAATATTACCTCGTTTTTGGTCCCCTCAGTAAATATTTATTTTTATTGCCCACGAAATAGCAGGATGTGCCTTATGCGTAATGATTTTGGGATGCCTAATAGACCCATTACAACAGACGGGGTATATTAAAGAGATCCTTTTGTAGTGCACCGTTAAACCATACAAGAGGTACCGTGTTTGATGATGGAAACCTCTCAATAAATTCAGCTATAACGGAACTATACTGTAGTAACTCCGAAATATGCTTCTGGTACTACGTAACAATTACTGAGGTAGAACTAATGCGCAAAACATTTATTGGTGAGCTTGTCACGGAAAAAGTTCTAATTATATTTTGTGGCAATGTCCATTGATGATTATATATATAGGTTCTAAACTTTGTAAATTGTATAGGTGCCCTCAATACATATTGTGTCTAGTGTGAGGAAACCGTTAACAGGTTCTTTGAAAATTTACAAACAGTACTTAGTACTATAATTATCAGTACAATTTTATACTCATTTAAGTATAAAATAAATTGTTAGTTAGTCTAAGAAATGTTTTTGTACTTAATTTACTGTAAAATAGATATTTCTCATTTGCATATAGCGGTGCCTAATATTGTTTGGTAGATGACTTTTGTGGTTTAACCGTAATTGCGATTGTGGCTTCCGTTGGCCCGTCGCAGCACTTACCTAGAAGATCAATAAAATAACTTACCTCGTCATGTTCTAGAGACTTTAGAATACCTAACCACGTGGTACTTAACTAAGCACGTGCCCTAAAATATGACCACGAGATTTTTCTGAAACTTTTATATGTCATCTTATTGAACTTAAAAATATGACTTTTAAAATAAACTCTACATATTTTAAAAGTCATATTTTTAAGTTCAATAGTCAATACAATTTCTCAAAGAAACCCTAAACTTTCTTAACTTTCCACAGAAGCATTGAAGTTTTCGTTTTAGAGTTAATAAATAAATATTCACGACAATTCAAACATCACACTCTAGCCGGCATTAGGTAGTACCTACATAAAATAACTTGTACCAAACCAACACATGTACTTGACTAAGGTCAATCGCATCTGATAACAAAATTAGTTTCCACACATTGCGAATATCGTAATCCCTAAACTAATGACGTACTCCAAACTTATCTTCTTATCTTATCGTATTATCTTACAATGCAATTGGATAATAGTTATTGTATAGAGAAGAGATAAAATGGTATTTTGGAAATAACTAAAGTTTCAACATCCTTTTGTTTATCGTAGTTTCAGAACAATACGATCTGTTTTGTTCTACTTAATGGAAACAAAACAACAATATCGTATTTCGTTTAGCTGATTTTCGATAACGAGAGTACCTATCTAATTTGTATTTTACTTTTACTAGATAATGGTTTTAAAATAGGGTGTTTTTCGACACGAATAAACATTAATTAACTGAAATGTTTGTGGCTACATATATGGCTAAGTTTCATAAACAAGATTCGAACAAATAAAGTACCTTGAAAGATTGTAATGGTGAGAGCAATGAACATGTTTTTAAAAACGTTTTAAATTTCGCTTTCGAAAAAGTATGCAAACACATTTAAATCGGCATTAGACGTCACATTTAAACAATTTTTAGAATAGTCCATGACAGTATTTTTTTTACACTGAAAAACATTTAAAAGTTACACATCTATTTCCTTTTTAAACTTATCACAGTGCAATGTCGAGACTTTGATAGTGTGCTGACGCTCGTTTTAAATGCGTCAATAATTCGGAGGTTATCTACCTCTGACGTCACGTTTTGTATTCGATTTCATGTCGGATGATCATTGATAAATCGACCTTTATGTACAGGACACAGTATCATACCTACATAGTTTTGGACTGTTGTTATGGTAGGTAAATGGAGTTATAGGAGTCAAAGAAGGTTGGTAGCCATCGCGTATCAAACCTCAATCAATTCTAGCCTCCTTAGTCACGTTTTCCGAATTGCAATCGAGATATATTCGAAATATTATTCCAAATTCAAATCGTATCTTTCAAAAAGATTTTTCGAACACTAAGGAGGTCAGCTCTGGTAAAAAACTTAGACCGTATTACCTAGGGTAGATCTTACATTCGTATAAATTTAGTATTACATTAATAAAAAAAAAGTTTCATTTGTTTACTATCTCTTGTGAACACGTGAGCAATGTTAATTCTATAAACAGTACTTTAGGACAGTTTCAATGTCGCGCATGACATCATCTCCATGCCCTTGTGACACTTCACATGCAATCGCAGTTTCTTTATTCTCATCATCAATCGTTATCTCGGCTATCATTCCTTTCGAACTCGTGATATTGTCATACAATTATTCATGTATCTATTACCTACTAGCTGAAACACGCGACGTGCGTACGCCTGGGCCATAATATCTGTCACCACTTTATGATGTTCATTATAACGTATGACTGCATTTGGTTATGAGAGGCCTGTGTCTAAAAGCTGCAAACTGCTTGG
This sequence comes from Ecliptopera silaceata, assembly GCA_932527185.1. Classification (NCBI taxonomy): domain Eukaryota; kingdom Metazoa; phylum Arthropoda; class Insecta; order Lepidoptera; family Geometridae; genus Ecliptopera; species Ecliptopera silaceata. Next base: position 2,208,670 of record OW052193.1, on the reverse strand, counting down.
ATGCAAATAAACCTAGCCCATGTTGTGATCCGGAAAATAGGCTTCTAAATTGCATAAGTTTCAGTTCAATCAGTTCATTGGTTTAGGAGTGCTGCTTTATAAACAAACCGACAGACTCATATTTCTTATTTCATTTATTGTCATCATTGTATATAACACTTTGTCTGATCTTAGGACTACTTAGAACTAATACATAATGTACCCTAATAAGGGTGTTGCAAAAGGGTGTTACTAGAGCGGACCGATTACCTACTGGATTCAGACTCGTTTATTTTTTCCATATATGTAATTATGTGTTCATTATGAATTTTGGATCTTTTACAGTAGTAGTTTTATAATAGTAAAATAGATAACTCATCATATTTATTCTCTATCTACATTCATATCGAAAACTTTCTTTATTACATTGTTTCTTTCGCAACGCATGGTTTGTATCTTCCAACCTCTAATTCTTCTACTGAAGTTTCCTAGAAAACTTGTTACGAACTACAAAGACTGCACGATCAACTGATCATAGAACCTAAGACAAAGGAAATGTGTGGCTAATGACTTCAGGCGCCTCTATTGTAATGCTCAGCTCAAGGCTGCGTCGCAAATAGTCTCAATTGATATGTAAAGTGATCATGAATTTGATGGCTGGAGTCGAACCTCTCTTAAAAATAAATCAACAGCAATTTAAGCTTGTTAAAAGAATTACTGTCATTTAGCTCTCATAAAAACCACTTTAAATATAAATACATTTAAGTGCGTCTTGGACCATAATTTCTGATTAGTGCCTGACGCTTCTACATTGTAGGTTCTTATGGCGGGAAGCTCTTTAATAATGAAAACAGTGTTCGTTATACATACAAAGTTGTTTCAAATGGGCGTAACAAGAATGTTTACTAGTTCAAAATTATGGTATATGGACTTGTTGTTGTTTCTGGTGCAAGGACACAAGATGCATCTTTACCACCAAGGCAAAGGGCGCGATGTGTGTAATGTCCATGTAATTTTCATACAAACACCATCAACCATAGACTTCATTGGTTTCATTCATTGGTCGTTCATCAGTTCAATCTACTAACCAACCGTCACATTTCGTTCAGAGATAGTGCTTAATTAAGGCTTTGCCTATCGGATTATCGTAGTGATAGGACACTTATGGTGACCTAAATCAACATGATATTCCAATTATGGGTTTTTGGGTCTAATCGGTGGAACAGTCTGTCCTGTCTGCATGATGATAGTAGGTCGTAAATTTATATCGTGAAAGTAGACAGAGCTTAAATTATCACGTAAATTTTGTATGGAGCTAATCGAAATATCGGGCTATGTGCTTCGAAATATCGAATGCTCTATACTTACAAAATTTGCGTGATAAATTTCGATACAATTCGATTCAGATCTGTATAACATATTGTACAAAATAATAAGATGGTCGATTATGTAGCAAAAATTGGTAGAACATTTTTACTGTAACCTTATTCTTACAGTAAAAGTTTTTTTTTTAAATAGTTAGTTCCTGTACTGGCTAACTATGTTTATGTAATCTTTGAGTAAAAAAAGTATCTGTAAGTACGTGTGTTTAACCAGATGCAACATTTCTAGCGAGTGTAAACAAAACTTTTTCCATATTTTACAAATATTTAGCTTTGATCCTATAATAACCTTCTATTATTTGAAAAATCAAAGAATTTCCGAAGAAGCGTACCAGTTTACGTAAACAAAATGTAATAACGGATGTTTCTGGTAAACTAGACTGAAATGGAAATTTTAGATACAATAAACATTTTCAGATACTTATTATATAATTTTCAATAACAATTTACAATTACAATAATTATCTTGTTTAATATAACGCTTAATATCAAACCTCCGTTTCGACTCGTTCGTTTTTTTTTTTAAATGTTGATTCTAAAAAGATTCCATGTCTAGAGTATAATTAAATATGTAACTCTCATGTTTTATCTAAATCAAGGTAGTAGTTACAGTCAACGTGATTGAGGCTCAAACATACAAACTTGTAAACAGACATTTATTGGATATGTAGTAGGATTATAATATAAGTAAAATGTAGGATATTAAATAAGGATAGTAGTATAATTGTATTAATAGGTTTTTTGTCTCTTCCAGATCCAGATAACCCACAGCCAGGACCGTCCAAAGCCGATCTCGAAGTCAAAGCATCGGAGGAGCCGACGAAAAAGGACAGCTGCAGTTGAGCTATCTCCCACTCGCGGTCCAAAGACCACTGGATTTGCCCAAAGCTAAAGTAATCTCAATTCAATCGGTAATAGTATTACTAAGCACTGAGTAGCCCCACCTTTGTGTAGTAAGGTGTACAAATATAGCCGAAAAAGTTAGATTAGGTTTTTATACTCGAGTTTGTCGATAAGTGTGTATTTTTACTGGTTTTTATCAAAAGTTTGTAAACAAAGTAAGTTTATATCAACAAAATCCGCATACAAATTGTAAAATAAGGTAGGGTGGCTAAGTTTTATACAAGTGTTTTGATATTCAAGTGATAATTCATGGATAGACAATATAGAAGAGTATAGGAGGTAGTAAATGTTAGTCGTAAGAACGGCAGATCTAGAATACCAATTTCACTCTTATATCGCTTGGTATAAGAGTGTAAGTTGCGTACTGTGTTCTTAGCAGTTTTGAGGAAGAACATATTATTGTGGGATTGTTTTGAGCCTTGAAACAAAATACTATCAGCTCTGTGTACACATTATATAACAGTTTCTTTATTATATATCTCTATCATTGATACTGGAACAAATGAGACAACAATATTGTGTGTTTAGTTTTAGATTAATTTCGCACTTGGTAGCTATTTAGTTTTAAAATACGTAATAATACGCTTATCTTAGTTGTAGAAAATTTAATTTATAAAGTGTACGTAATTTGATTTTTAATGTGATATTTATGAGTATGTATATATATACATAGTGGTGCTTTAAGATTTTTGTTGATATGTCTTCTAAATGTATTCAGAGCCTGTTATCTGTAAATGAAGGTAATAAAAATAATGCAATAGATGGCGCAGTACTGGTACTGCTTGGTCAAGTGCGAGAAGTTTAAATGTTCATGCGAAATAATAAAAGATCGCATAAGTAAATTTCGGTTTAAGAACCTTCGTACATGATCTATATCTAGTCCTAAACTAAGCGTAGCTTGTATTGTTTGAACTGCATAGCACATAATTCGAAGTACTAAATTGTTTTAGATGTTAACTTACAATATAGATTTCAGTTAACCCTTAAAAACACCTAATATTTTTGTCTAAAAGAAATGATCTTTTGATAGATTGAATTTGATATAAGGCTGCAGTTATTCTTGTCAGCTGAATGATGTTGTTCACTTTTATACGACTTACATAAAAAAAAGAAAAAACAAATAATTTAAAAAAAATTGTATAATTTTTGAACATTTATTGCGCGGCCATCTATACATACCATATCACTAGCGCCACCTAGCGGGAAAAAACGCAATGTCTTACTCAATTGCCAGCTATAAATTGCATTGTTTAACCTTATGTCATTTTCATTGACGCCTCCACATTTACCTAAATATTCAATTTTCGGGAAATAATGGCAACACTTATCTGTCAAACATTATGATAATTTAAGATAAAGCGAACAATAAAAACCATGTAACAAATGTGCAAGAAATAAACATGCACAGATCAAAAGTTTATGTTAAGTTATTTATTAAGATATTATTTATATTTACTCTCGGGAAATACAAAAAGATTTTAATAAAATCACAGTTATGATCAGCAGAATTTGTACTAACCTTACCCTTGACACGGAAAAGCTTTACACTTTTAAGAATTAATTTGCTACCGGTGGATAACAGAAACAGAATTTAGGCGGTCCGAGCGACTGTTGCTCCATACATTACTACTATTCTGCTCACCTATTAAATTTTATTAAAATCTTTATGCTCCAGAACAATGAATGCAGCTACATAATCCTTTATTGTATTATTTCTTCTGACTATCTTATGTAAGAAATACGTAAAATTTTACTGTAATTATCATAGTTGTGTCAATTATTCGCTTCAACGAAATGACTCTTGAGGCTGTCGTATGTAATTTTCATACATAATTGTCGTATCTGTATCGTACTTTATTAATGTAGTGCACTTTTAGTAAATTCGACAATACTTTTAAAATGTTCCCTTTGTTTTCTTATAATCTAGTTGGTTTTGTCAATTCTGCATTTTAGTCCATCAGAATAGTAGCTGTTTTTGTACTTGTATTTCCTTATCTAATATTAACTGTTAGACTAGTCTAGGGTGTTCGAATTCTGTTATAAATTGAGGCGTTAGGTTTAAATTTATAGGTTGGTATATCAACTGTCGTTTTAACATAACGTGTTAAAACGACACGAACGCTATCGCAGGGTCAAATGTGTGGAATAATGTCAGTCAAGACACTTGACCTTACGATAAGGGTTTGATCACATGTACGCATAATAACGTAAGTTATAAATCAAACTATATTGACTTGTGAAAGAGTGGATGTCAACTAATTTATATCACCACATATAACAATGAGTTGCTTCACGGAGCACTTTCAGTTAAGACGTGCCCTGTGAGGAAGCCTACTGAGTCTAAATAATTTTTTTTTCATATCTGTCTTATTTCCAAAAGAGCAACGCGTCTCCTTATTGTATTTTTAGTGTTATCTTTGAAATTGAAACATCGATTGTATCCAACGTCTTAGGCCTATTCTATATTTTGATGTTGTCTCATATATAGCTGTAGAATCTTTGTATTTTACCATAATTATAGTAAATTTTATTTTTTGCATACATGTCACTTATGAAATTCAATCCTACGACTCTTTAGACGTGTGCATCTGCACCTCCGTAATGCCTTTTTTCCTTTTATAACTGTGCGCACTTCACTGACTACCTAATAGTTGGTAAGTGCTAAGTATAATGGCAACACTGAAAAAATTGGCAATAAAAGAAATACTTTGCAGAATTAGTGTTGGCAGACTACTTATAACTATAGATCAAAGTTTGTGGTATATTTGATAATTTTAAATCTACGTTCTTAGTTACATATTTTGAAGAATATGTATTAGCTGAAGCTGTTCATACTTCCCGTTTTATTTTGGTTGTGTAAATATATCATTGAAACAAATTGATACAGTAAGAACGTAGGGAGTACTTATTGTAATTTTTTTCAATAAACTTGGAAAAAATATAAATTTGAGTTTTCTTTAATTTACCTATTCAAAACTGGCTTATTTTATACTTCTTTCTACGTTTGGCTGTAGAGTAAAAGTAGGTACTAGTCCAGGAGCTGAAATTGGACCATAAAAGAAGAAAATAGAATACTTCAACATTTTAAGGAGGTGTAAATACTAGGTATGGTTAGTCAGTTATTAAAATACTTACCTGAAGTTGTTTTTCTTTTGTACTTACATAGTTTGGTAACTTAATAATATGTTATCCATTTTATGTTTAAGGTACACAGTCCTTAATATAAATTATTTATTTGGTGGCTACTAGCTTAAGATAGAATTCTAGGATGTGTTTTCTAGTATGAGGTAACGACCTAGGTGTGCGTTTGTGGAAAATAAGAGTGATAGTTGTGGCAGCACAAAATATGACGAGTAACGAGACGACTGACTTGAAAATACCAATGACAGTGACAGTTAGTTATAGTTAGATCATTATTCACAATCACGAACGGACGGATGTGAATGAATTTGATTTAATCCAGAGAAAGTAAATTGCAAATAAAATTAATCATAGCAGTGATGATATCGAAATCAACATTTCCGCGTCGTGAGAAATGCTTTTATTTTCGTTCCGTGTCCGCCTCAAGTGTTTACTCACAATAGACCCTACTAAAACATGTTGGAAAGTTCTGGTGGCTGACACATCGTACTTTATAAGTTCTGAGTGATTTTCTGTTTCTGTGATCTACATATTTGCCAAAATGCCAAAAGGAGAGCATCGACCTAGCATGCTGCTATCGAGGGATGAAAACGAACAAGTGTTTAGTTTGATTGGGCCAAAATGCCAGGTACATTCGTATGCTCATTGCTATTCCGCGTGATTCAGGGTTCAGATTACGTATCGCTCGCTGTATCTGCGGATTATCAGTCGATAGCAGTAAGATAGCGTTACTGAATCGCGTTTCTATGTAAATAATTCCATCGAATATGAGATAAATTTAGCAACAATCCTATTGTTTACCTTGTGTCTTAGTTACCTACTTACATTCCCTGTGTGTATATTACACATTAGTATATAACACTGAAAACATTCCTAATCAATTATATAGTAGAATGTGGTTTCAGTTCAATTATATCGATGAGTTAATCTATAAAATTGAATTGATTTCATTCATAAGCTGTAAATTTCAAGTTATTCACATCATTTTCAAAAATATCTCACTACCATAATTTGCAAACAAAGCAAGATAATATGCCAAAACAATGCATGACTCCACAAGTTATATGATCAGTCCACTCACCTAATAATGGAAAGTCTCAACTCAATTTCTCTCCATAAGGCTTTATGGGGCGAAAGTGTAATAATTCTAACTGCAGCTACAATGAAAGTTATCCTGCAACCTGCACTTAGGCACTACAGCTATAGATTATGAAAGTACTATTATGATATGGTCTATTATCTGTGTACACCATTGCTTTCATATTTACTCTATATTATTGCCTGAAATAGATAGAGAGATAAAATAATAGATTATTTCTCTTGTTTATAACATAGTTTTTTAATATGAATAAAAAAATATGGCTTTTAGATAAAATCCTTTTTATGTTATTCAAATGACACATCGAGAGTCTAGATGCATTATTCCTATTTTATGCCGAGACTTAAAATAGGAACAATGCATCTTGACTCTAGAATTGAGATTCTAGACATAAAATAGGAATAATGAATATAGTAATGTGCACTAGGTACTAGATTTAAATCAGTGTCACTTCTGTATTTTTATTATACCTCATATAGAAAGAATGAAAAATAGTGATTTTAGTATAACATTTGTATGAACAATATATAAATATTCTCTTGAAGTTACAAGTTCAATCAAATTAATTACAAAAAAAATTAATGTAATTAATTTGATTGAACTTTGAACTCCAGTTAAACATATGACCTTACAAATACATAGGTTATCAATCTGGTTAATATAACATCTAAATACAATAAACAAAAGTCTTGGCTTTTAAAGTAGACCTTCATCATCATCATCATTCCCCTGCCCTTATCCCACGTGATGTGGGGTCGACACAACATTTTAAAGTAGACCTTATTAACCTGTAAATAAAGTTCAATATCAACTGGTGTAAACAAATGCTTTTTTTCAGAGCTTAGCAACAGCAGTAGTACAGCTGTTCACAACAGAAGGTCCAGCACACTCGGAATGGAAGAAGAGAGATACCGGAGTACTGTGCCTTATAAAGGACAACGCCAAACGGTCATATTTCTTCCGCATATTCTGTTTGTACCGCAAATCCCTGGTGTGGGAACACGAGGTGTACACGCAGATTGAATACAAAAGTCAGAGGCCTTTTCTACACACTTTTGAAGCTGAGGTGAGTTATTATACCCAGTTTGCATAGCCTCGCAGACGCCTACACATCGCATTAGCTATAGATATTTTATTCTATAAGTATGGTTGTCTGTAAGAAATCGATGCCTGCATGAGACCGCTATTGTAGGACAGTTCCTTAATAAATTCGTTTTGTAAGCCTCTGTAAAGTCTGTCCTCAATAAAATTTATTTTATTTTATTATTTTTAGTTATGGGATAAGAGAACAAGTAATGTGATTGGTAGCTTTTATTTCCAAACCAAATATCACTGTCACCCCCTTAACCCCCCCATTGTGGGACGTTAGTGCAGACCTCATTCCCTCAAATATCACAAAAACAAAAAATTACAGTTTTTGCTTATTGTTTCCTACCTTAGTATTACATGCTATTATATCTATATCATGCTATTATAAAATAAAATAAAAAATATCATGTACCTTTATCGGCATAACTAATACCTAAGTACAGTACTAATACTACCTACAGGTATTTGAATATCTACTTTACCTGGTTTGATAAATAAAAAAATTTAATACCACAAACCAATTGTGCAAAATGATGATTTCATAAACTAAAATAAAAAAATACATTTTAATGATAAAACCAGATATGCCTTTGTTCAACCTTGAATCTCAGATTAGGGTGTGGTGTTGATAAATCCAAATTTTTATAATACCTAGATTAAACTTCAACTTTTATGTCTCACTTACACAATACTTTTATAGGAACCATTGCTTTCTATGGGTTATGCTGAGTGGTGGCCATTTTACACTTAATTTTATCGAGGTAAAGGGAAGGTTATAATTATGTTTTAATGTTATAGTGTTAAGTTAAATTAAAATGAAAATAAGTATTTTTTTTCTTGTTTCTTTCTTTCATAGAAAAGTAAGAATAAAAAAAGTCTTCTAACAAAAATTGCTGTGAGCCATGTGTTTTACTCAAGGTCAAATTCTTTATTCGATTTGTTCTAAAAAGATTTGTGATGTTATGTGAGAATAACATCAATAAATCAAACTAAACACATACACTACAGTGACTCATTATTCTACTCATAATAGTGTGTAATAAATACTTATTTTATCTTAATTATTGTACTTAACTTCCGTGTTAGGTGTGACATATATAAAACTGTAATCACGGGTCTATACTAAGGGCTCAGCTTGAATAAATGTGACAATCGTAAACGTAACGTATTTAAGATACACTGCACGCTAACGCTACAACGTTCTAAAGAAACGCTGATGTTGACGCGCAATGTATCTCAAATACGTCACTGTTTCGATACGATTGTAAAATTTTTTTTTTATTTTTTTTTATTTTATTTTATTTTATTTTATTTGGGAAACAGACAGTACAATTAACTTTTATATAAAAACATACAAAAACACATAAACCAGTGAAGTTTCCACCATTAAGTGACACAGAAGCGGTGAACAGTATTAAACAAAGAAAAAATTAATGAAAAGTAAGTGAGCAAATAACTATTACCTAAATCAAAATCATACATAGGCATAACTAAAATCTGACAAATATAAATTATGGGATACATTTTACTTAAGAACTATTCATTTTGTTGGCAATGCTTAACGTAACTTCTCTTCGGTATTTGGGCAATCTAACATTAAAAATATCAATATGCAGCAAAATATCATTATGAACCTCGCACACTCTATTCAAAAACATATTCTTTTTATAATTCGTACTGGATGTAGGAGTCCAAAAAGTTTTCTTTTTCCGGGAAGATAAGCGGGGGCAGTAGAGATGTATATTTTCAAGTAAGAACGATGAATCAATTTCATTAGATACAATTTTAAACAGGAACATTTGATCTCTGACAGCGCGACGGTTCTGAAGGCTAATTAGGTTGTCAGTGGAAATCATTGGATATCGATATTTACAATGCTTAAGGAACTTATTCTGTATTCTTTCAATATCCTGTATGTGAATGTTGTATTGCGGATTCCAAACAGTTGATGCACACTCCAGGATAGGTCTCACAAAACTATTGTAAAGAAGCAAAAATGTAGATGGATTCTTAAATTCTCTACCAACTCTCAAAATAAAGCCAAGCATACGATATGCCTTGTTTGTGATTGTGTTAAAATGTTCATTAAAGGTTAGTTTATTATCAAGATAAACCCCCAGGTCTCTGACAACAGATTGTCTTGAAATAATAATGTTGTCTAATTTATAGTCATACAGGATTGGTTTGAGCTTACGAGAAAAAGTTACAATATTACATTTTTTTGTATTTAGAAATAAAGAATTGGAATTACAATAATTTTCCAATCTACACAAATCACTTTGAAGAAGATGACAATCTGAGTGCGAGTCAATTTTCATAAGAATCTTAGTGTCATCTGCATAAATTAAACAATTAGAATGTAGAAAATTTTTTGTGACGTCATTAATGAAGATGAGAAATAACAGAGGACCCAAATGAGAGCCCTGAGGTACGCCTGAAGTAATAGGCACAAACGAGGAACAGTAGCCCTTAATCGTAACAGCTTGGCTTCGAGCACGAAGATAAGAATCAAGCCATCTTAAGAGATCGCCATGGATTCCAACCCATGAGAGCTTTCGTATTAATAATGAATGCGACACTTTATCGAAGGCCTTTGAATAGTCGGTATAAACTACATCCATCTGAAAGCCTTGATCCATTGCGTCAGTAACTAAATGAGTGAATTCACACAAGTTTGTTTCAGTAGAACGTTTACTTATGAACCCATGTTGTTCTTTAACTATAACAGGTCGTAATACTGGAAACATAACATCATATACAATTTTTTCAAACATTTTTGCGATTGTACAAAGTTTAGAAATTGGTCGATAATTTTGAATATCGTGTTTATTAGCAGACTTGAAGACTGGTGTAACAAAAGATTGTTTCCACAATTTAGGTAAAAGTCCAGTGCGAATGGACAGATTAAATAAATGGGTAATGGGGATACATAGAGCTTCATAATATTGCTTCAAGAAAACTGGAGGAATACCATCAGGACCACCTCCTTTATTAATATTAAGGTTTTTGAGATATTTTCTAACAAGGGGGACTGAAATGTTTATTGTACTTATAGAAGAAACTGAGCTATGTTTGTTAAGATCTTCAGAGTTGTCGCGATTATAAGACGAATTATTAGGCGGTTCAAAGACAGACTGAAAATACATGTTAAACATTTCAGAAATTACATTCGGATCTGAACTAGAGCAGTCATTATATGTCATTGAGTCGGGAAGTTCATCAGATTTCTTTTTGGATTTGACAAATGACCAGAAATGTTTACTATCTATGTTAATTTTAGACTCAGAGGTAACAATAAAAAATTCATAGCATTCGGCTTCAACACTTTTTTGACGCTCCCTCAACTTCTTAAATGTGTCATAATCACTTAAATTACCGTATATTTTCCATTTGGTATGATATTTGAGTTTTTCATTAATTATTTTAATAAGGGGCTTTGTGTACCAAATAGGATATCTATTGTTGCATTTAAAAACTTTTTTAGGTACGTATTTGGCAATTATGCCATTAACTATTTCGTAAAAAGAGCTAGTAGCAACCTCGATGTCATTAAGATCCAAACAACTATACCAATCAATATCATTAAGTGATTTATTGATAGAATCATGATCTGCAGAATTATATAAGTAAACCGTCCGGGGAGCTGGGCAAATTAACCTAAACTTAAGATTAGAAATCAACATTTCAAGCGCCGGATGGTGATTGTTCTCTGGAACTAAAGGTGTAGAGCATCTGATTAAATTACACGAGGTATTGCTTATTATCAGATCAAGCAAACGGCCGTTCTGATTAAAAACATTGTTAAATTGTTGAAAGCCAGTAAAAGCAAGGAAGCTACTTAAGGCGACGGGTAGGGTGAAATTTTTCATAATAAATAAAAATGTCAATAACTTCCAAGTTTATTATTTATTTATTATATCTATACACACGTTAAACTTGTAACACGGCATAGTTTTTGCCGTGGTGGTTAAACTCTAAACAGTCAGCGTGGCAACGTCACAATTTCAATTTCAACAAAAATGCTGACAACGGCGCAAAACACATAATGAGCCGCGCACAGTTCGGATAGTCAAACTCTAAAGCAGCGCCTTATGTATATTTGCGAGCACACAGCAATCAAACACTTATAATTCCTAAGGCGCTACTCTTCTTCTTCTTTAAACACCTTAATGTAGAAATGTTTTTTTTAGAGTCACAAGATACGAACCATAAGAATAGCTGTGCTGAGTTTGGTACCAAACAAATCTGCCAAACCCATAAAAAATGGGATCTTAAACCACACTTTTGCAAAAGGTGTTGGTACTAAACTTACATTTAAAAGTAAACTATATCCAAGAGCACAAATTTTGAGTAACAATACACTAGTTCAATATATGTGTTATAGGAAATAATAAGTTTCACAACTCCACATGCTATCACTTTTTCTGAAAACAGTTTTCGGTTTCCCCAAAAACACGCATTTGGCTATACCCGTCACCTTAACTCAGAAGCAAAATGATCAGTGTGTGAGTTAACAAGCATCGGCATACTACTTGTTAAATTCCATTGTCCCTTAGAAATATTAAAATCACCTGTTATTAAGAAAAAGTCATCAGGATGATCAATACACTTCTGTGTCACTAACTCAAAGAAATATTTCTCGGTAACTAGATGTCCCGAACCGTGAGGAAAGTAGCAACAGTAAACTCGAAGTTTAATACTACTACGTAGATCAATGATTAGCTCTATACTCTCAGCATACGAATTATCAAACGGTATTGTAGTAAAAGAGGAGACAGCGAATTCCCGGCGCACAGCGATAAGCACACCACCACCCATAGAGTCCCCACGCAATTTATAATCACGATCACATCTATAGACACAATAACGACCATCAAAGCATTCAGAACTAAAAATCCCGTCCAAAAGCCATGACTCAGTAATTAAAATAACATCATAGTCGGAATTCAAAAAATTTTTAAATAATAAATTGGTTTTGGTTCTTAGACCCTGCGCATTTTGATAATAGACCTTTAATTTAACTATGGAATCCGTTGGAATTTAAAACAATACACATTGAAAAAAAACATTAAATAAATATATGCAAATAATTGTTCAATAATTAAAATATAGCATAAAGGAAAACTGTGCGAGTTAAGCCATTCATACAAGAAACTAAAATATTTACCCTGAGTTGTAACGATAGCATTGCCACAATAAATACTATTAAATAAAGCAAGAAAACACAACCAATCAAAAAGAAAAAAGGCAACATACATAAATTGAGACAGAAAAACGTATAAGATGATGGATAGAGCAAGCATTACACTTAAACAATTTTTTTTAAATCGTCATCACAAGCAATGTGAAGTACAGGGCTGGTATCCGACAAGCGAGCCATTATGGTACAGTGCTTTACCCAAACATATTTATATTTTTTCTCCAATGCAAGCTTTTTAGTACGCTGTAGTAGAGATTTGTTAAACTTAGTCAAATGATCATTAAAAAATACAGGTAAATCTTTGCCAACAAATCCCAGGTCGGACGCCCTAGGACGTTTAAGCTGCCTAAGTGCATATAAAAAATCATCTTTTCTACAGCGAGCTAACATGCGCAATACGATAGGCTTAGGCTTATTTACTTCACTTGCGGAGGGGGCAACTCGGGTAACAAAATCAATGTCAGTCGGCAGCAACACAAAATGTGAACGCTTTGCTAGATCACGCACAACATCCATTAGGTTTTCGCCCTTTTTCTCAGGTATTCCGAAGATTTCTATGTTAGAGCGCCTAGCCCACTGGTTTTTCATGTTAATATCTCTTTCTACTTGCTTCAAAGAAACCTTCATCGCATCACACTCTACAACAGCAGCCTCATATTGTTTGAACTTCGCCTCCATCTTATCCATTTTTGTGTTAATTTTATTATATTCCTGGCTCACAAATTCCATCGAGGCCTTTATATCCTTCAGTTCCTGTTTTAAGGAAGAGATTTCGGTAGAAAAGGAAGATCTCAGCTCGTCCTTGTATTTAGAAACTTCTTTGCTTATAACCTCCGAGATATTCAATTTGCCGACCTCAATCTTGATCAGTTCCGCAATATTTAATTTACGAATCTCGCCCTTAAGAAGTTCTGCAATATTATCACTGGTACTTAATGGGACGTGCAGCAATGGGGAACACTCCGACGATTTCTGGCCCATAGATTCGACATCCAGAGTTAGTGATGGCAACTCCTTTGCAGACTCCTTATCAACGCGAGTGCCAGAGCGCACCGGGGTACTATCGGATTTAATCCTTCTAGACTTCGTTACACAATCAGGACACAGCCATGAGGTCTTAAAATCCTTAGACACCTTTCTAGTTTTGTCAGGCAAAATACATTGCAAATGATAGAGCACTTTGCATGACGCACAGCTCAAGGCGCTAGAGCTATCACCATCCGTTGACTGACAACAACCGTAGTTAGGCATGACTAGCTATCGATAATTTCGAGCCGGCGATACACTGCTCTCTTGGCTCAGTTGGTCTAACGCCCGACTGCAAGGAAGCGGCCTCGAGTTCAAATCTTACCCGGGCTAGCAGATTTTGCACGGTGAGATTTTTCTGGGGCTCCGCCCTTAGTCTTCGGGAGATTCGCCTTCCTGCTCGGGTTCGCCCACTGGGAGGAGCAACACGTCTAAGTTCTTCAAGAAGAAACGAGAGGAACCCAAAACGTTAAACAGCCAATAATAAAACTTAATTTAGAAAATAAGTGCACGGAGCGAGTGCACGTCTGTTCACAAGCAGCAATTGAACTGAACTTATTCGTGATCAGTCCCCTGAGCTAACATTATTCGTGACCTCAAGATCAGTAAATATGAAACTAAGTAAAGATGACGTAATTCTTGCGTCCTCATTTCGTTTGTACCGTATGTCCGTATATATAGCTTATCAAGCCGAGATGTCTGCCACTGTGATCCCGGTATTTTTAGATTTTATGAGTCAAAGTTTCAAACTTAGGTAAAGTGAGCATTACACTATACAATTTGCAGTGTTTTATTTGGCAAGCAAGTGCGGTAAGATGAATCTGATTATCAGAGCCCAATCATTGCACTGGATTGGATCATTTACTTTTAAACTCAGCAAAGGTGAATTGGATAATGTAATTAACACTTAAGATTTAATTGCAATCTTGATGCATAGTATTAAAATGTTACTGATATTGACAGAGATTGTTTTAAAGTAAGTATACCAAGGACGTCCGTATTAAGTACATACTCATAAAATCGATGAATTGTAGTGTTTAGATATTCTATGGCATGACCTTAAAACATGCTTCTTCTACTTAGACTAATCGATCGTTAAAATGACCTAAAACCCACAGAATTCTATTAGTTAGAGTCTGTCAAGCGAAAGATGGCCCTGATAAATCGCGGCAAATTCAAAAACTATTAGTATGGCAATAGTATATCATCTACTTATTCATAATCATCATCAAAAATTATGTAAGTATATTTATTTCGAATAATATCAAAGTATCAAATTATGTAATTCCAAGTTATCCTATTATTTAATGTATTGCCATACTAATAGTTTTTGAATTTGCCGCGATTTATCAGGGCCATCTTTCGCTTGACAGACTCTAGTATCGAACACGAACATGAAAAAAGTAATAGCATACAAGTACTTATGATAAATTAAATACTTAAATAAATATATATGGACATCAATAAAGTAGTGTAGTAGTAGTAGTAGTGTCTTGGATGTGTCACATTGTCGTCTATGCATACTAAGTTGGAGAATATTGTAAACTAGCTGATGTAACGACTTCGTCTTGCTATCGTTCTCGTTATATTTTGACAATTCTCAAAATATCTTTGTAAGTGCTCATTCCGATGTATAGGCGACCAAGAAATTGGTTTACCACTCTAAGGCTGAATATCATTTGCACGTACAAAACATCAAGGGCTATCTTCGCTTGACAGATTAATAACTGCTACGTCAGAATCTGTCAATCTGTAATCCTTAGCGAATAACTATGTTACTGGGAGATGTCATCAAAAGCGGTAAACCAATTTCTTGGTCGCCTATACATTATTGTAAAGTTTCATTAAAATCCATGCAGTAGTTTTTGCGTGAAAGAGTAATAAACATACATTTAGTAATTAAAGGCTGACCCGGCTTTGCCTTTGGTGGTCCATTCTCAAATTTATACCTAAGAAGATTCTGTTTTGGAGTGACATAAAAGTTAAAATCTACGCATATGAAACTAAACAATGCATCATTATTCGTTTATTAAATATAAATAATTTGGCAACATTGATCAATATAATCAAAATAATGGTTACGTCTTGCCTGCTTGTAAAACCTTCTCAACAGTGACGGAAAATGTTAGTTGTTTTGCATGTAATGCATTGAAACAATTTAATGTTTATTGTTGTTTTCCCTATAAATAGTTATTTTACCTGTGTTCGTTGAAAACAGACGTGTATTTGACCTTTGGGGTCAAAAAATCAATCATAATGATTATAATCGCAAGAGTGTAGATTCATTACTTTCGATAACTAGAGTCCACATTGGGCAAGAGTCGCTTAATTAAGTATTGACCCTTCTGGATCTCCAGTTTCGTAAAATATTCATGAACTGTTCACACAACAACACAACGCTATCTAATCTCAGACTAAGGAAAAGTTTGACTTAGGGATCGAGATTGATACCTAAATCAATATACTTAATACTTTTTTACTTAATTTTCTGATTATTTAGAATACATTTTTAACAATAACCCAGACACAATAAATGCCAACGCTTGCTATCATACAAACGTTTCTCGCTCGTTGGGAATTGAACTTACGAACCACGGCCGGCAGTGCTAATACTAACTGAGCACTGTCATATATTGCCTGGTTTTGTGATTGGTAATCAGCACTCCGTATGCCCTAAAATACGTTCGTGCTGATAGGTCGGTGCTCCACATTACATCAGTAATGCCTTCATCATCACTGTCTCGCCGGTTTACTCGGTACGTGTGATCAAGGCATCAGCTTGCCCGGGGAGTGCTGAAGGTCGCAACAACCGGCGAGCCGTAATCATTGTTCGTCAGTGTCGGCTGATGCTATTGACTGATTTCACATGTTCTCACATTTAAGTAGTAGGACGTGAGAATATCCTCCCGTGTTTTCCGGTGAACCACAAATAGATTTTGATTGAATTATCGGCCCGAACTTTGAAGATCAGAATCTAGAATAGATCTTAGAACCTTATTTTATTCTGTTACAGCTCTATTACAAAATCAGGATCTAAGATCTATTCTAGATTCTGATCTAAGAGTCCGGTTGTATCAGACCAGAGGGCTTAGTCCGAGCCTGCATTTTAAAACTCCCTACTCTCGAGCCGAGAGTCGTCTCTCGGATGTCCTTATATTTTTGTAAGAAGTAGAGAGAGAGATCCGAGAGACGACTCTCGGCTCGAGAGTAGGGAGTTTTAAAATACAAGCTCGGACTAAGGGCTCTGTAACTGAAGAACCTAGGCCCATAGAGCACGCTCATTAAACTCGATTGCTTGTTAGAAAATACATACCCAGCTATAAAATCAAGAAAGATCTCACTGTTTATAAATCCGGCCATTCACAGTTACCTTTGTTTATGATTCAAGAATAATGCGCCTACTATTTTTAGTCGTTGAATGTATAGATGGACTTTATGGTAGTAGCTCTTCCTTCCATACTGTGGGTCGTGGGTGCGATTCCCACCCAGAGCAAATGTTTGTGTGATAAGTACCTATGTATATAAGTATTTAAGTATTCTATCAGCATTCTAGTTCCCATAGTACAAGCTTTACTTAGTTTGATACTAGAGTGTGATGTGTGAACTGTCCGTGAATTATTAGTTTGACATTCTCGTACAGCTGTAGGTATAAAGGAAGTGAAACAGACTGGGCGTCATCGACTGACTATATTCATCATCAACCTATGGCAGTCCACTGCTGGACGTAGGTCTCTGACTGACTATATTCCATACACAGAACAAAAAATACAGTAGAAGGAGCATAGTCCTTTTTTCGCACCGGAACCAGCGTACCCTAACTTACACTGACACAGGTTAATTGTATTTCGTCACACTAAGAAAAGCGTCGTGTGATTGGTTGAATGAAAGTAAGTAATACATTAGTCTTCGTTCATTTGAAAATTAACAATAATCATATGACGATAGAGTGGTTTATTATCTAATCTATTTACGTATTACGTCATACGGAATACTTTCACTACCAAGTTCTGCTACTCGCCGCTAGATGTCACTACACCAAATGCATTTAATAAACCTTTATTACTTTTGAGATAAGATTCATATTTCCGTAACGAGCTCTTTACTATTTTTGTACTATTCGTCCATTTCTAGGGTTGTACTGCTGCCATTACTTTATATATCGACAATGCGTTTTATTTTCAACGAAAATTAAAGTCGATAAATATATTTTACATTTCAAAATGAATTAAGTACCTTACTCATTTTTATGTTTGAAATCATTGTGTTTATAAATGTAATGTATACTAATATAAAAATGTATATAATAATGGAAGTAATTAATACAAATAAAATTAAAACACTGGTTTTATTAATGAACTACTTACATTAATAAAACATCTACATACTAAAAAATATACATTATTGGCCTTGAAAGATAACATACTTGTTAAGAAGTTGCCTTTTTGATAGTTTTATATTAATTTTAAGTAAATGATGTATCCGCACATTAATGTAGCGTTCTGTTATGGCTTTTATCAAGTCACATGGTTTGATGTGGGGAATGTGATTTAAAAAAACGGTTTGAACAAGTCATGGAAGTACCTACTACTACAATTACTATACAGAATCATAAAAAAAATGCATTATAGGGTTAATTTTTTGCCGATATATCATAGAACATTGTAAGTTTAAAATATCGATAACTCATTATCGATAACGTCAATACCTAATTGAGTAGCGGACTGTGACATGTCAGTAGTTGGAATCTTCGAGAATAAATGGTTGACTTTAAAATAAAGTAGACCCTATAGAATAAACAATAAAGTCTATTTGTACTTGTCTTGTACAATAAAATAATGTTTTTACAATTTTCATCGAAATTAAGTAAATCAAGACTAACCGATGATATGATATACCACCATTTGAAACATTTTTAGTTCTGCTGTCGTTTTTGCACTCTAGAACAGCGCAATAAGGCATTTTTGTAATTTTTCTAAAGCTCTTATCACTGTGACGGTTCGATCTAGACTGACGTGCGTGAAATAGGCGTGGCGGAGACAGTTTGCGAATCTACGCTAAACTCGGGGTACGCGCACTCCGCCCCCATACTACTTCTACTGTATTTTTTGTTCTGTGATTCCATACTATCAACCTCTGCTCTTTTCAGGAATACATGACAGCGTTTAACTTCGCGAACGAAAACGAAGCAAAAATACTGCGAACGATTCTAATCGAAAAAATCAATCTTAGGAAAGTTAAACGTGAAGGTGAGTTTCTTTTACCGAAAGTCGAATGATTTCTAGACTAGATTTTATAGAAGTACTGTTACTAGATGGAAATTGTGTTCGTAAAACGTATTTACTAACAATATCGAAAACAATGGACGTGATATCTAAACAAAACTATGCATTGGCGTTGAAGTAGATCAGACAACAATTGTGTCATCACAGAAATGTATGAAAATACATGATGTTTTACCGAACCAGCAAATGTATGCAACGAAAGGTGGTGCTGTCAGTTTGAGGGTTACTAGTAGATTTCTTGAGCTTTATTCAATAAATAAATCGCAAGGATCACTTTGCAACTTTTTTGAGAACTAGAAAACTTTTTCGTAAACTTCTTTCTTTCGTCTTCGCACTTACTTAAGTTTTATTAACATAAAAAATACGACGAAATAATTCGAGACTGGAGGTAACTCATATATGTATAAATGTCCATGTTTATGTGTTGTATTACAGAAAAGCGTCAACGTTCACTCCTCGCCGCGCGTTCGAACCCCGCGGTGCGTCAGAATGGATCCGGGCCGCCGCCGCCGGCGCCCATCCCCAAACCCGAACCCACACCTGCGCCTATCTTACCACCTAAAGCCACATTACCAGGTAAACATATATAACTCATGCAACCACACTGACCTTACTTAATTTAGTTTAATTGTAATTCTTTGTAACAAGGATCATATAAAAAAACGGTAGGAACCAGGCCGTAAGTTTCTTGCCCGTTCTTCAAGTCTCTGGTCGCGTGGAACTGGCACCTAGAATCACCTAGTATATAAGACGATTCTAAATGATCCTTGTGATTTTATTGAATAAAGAAATATTTGACTTTGACTTGACTCATACATAATTCAAATATTCTTAATTTCGTAAATCATCATCATCATCATTCCCCTGCCCTTATCCCTCGTTACGTAGGGTCGGGACAACATGTTTTTTTCTTCCACTCTCTTCTATCATTCGTCAAATCGTAACTTTCTTTATTTCGTAAAATCAATGATTATTTGATTTGCTACAAAAATACATGTTACACTCTCTTAATTAAAAATGCTTGAAAATAAATGTAAAAATAGATAAATAAATATAATAATAATAAATAAATAATGCTGGACAATCCACACAACATCATCTAGTCCCAAGCTAAGCAGCGCTTGTGTTATGGGTACTAGAAGACTGACATACTTAATATAATATAATACATAGATAGATATTTTTTATTATACATATAATACCCAGAACACCCGGAATAAATATTTGCAGAACATACAAACATTTATCCCGAGGCGGGAATCGAACCCGCAACCTTCCGCGTCGCAGGCGGACCATCGCCCACCGCGCCACATCGGTCGTCAGATAAACTCAAAGATTCTATATAAAATCATAAGATCATTTAGAATCGTAATCTATCTCTAAATCTAAAGCTAGTTGGAACAAGTTGTTCGTCATGAATCGTAGAATATTTCATTCTCTTATGTATTTAACACCCTATATAAAATTAGTTATTATGTTTGTTTATAGCTAACAACAGCAATCACAATACTCTATCGAAGAGTTCGAACCGGAAAGGAAAGCCGAAGATAACCAAAGGAGACATCGGCATGCCCACCAACTTCAAACATGTCTCCCATGTGGGCTGGGATGCACAGAAAGGTACTATATAATCTACACTCTAAACCAGGGATCCCCAAACTATTTTGGACAAGTGACCCCTTTTCCAAAATGAAATCTTACCTCAGACCCCCATGGCCAAATAACCTACTTTTAAGATCAACCCCCTTACTCATAATGGTCCGCTAACTTAAAACAGCTGCTATAGTGTGTTATTTTTCATTCTGACTTGAAGAACTGGTTGATTTAATAGGGGTCGATTTTAAGACCTCCTCGACCCCCACAATCAGTTTTCGTTTATATCGACCCCTATGAAACCAATATCGACCCCAAGGGGTCAATATCGACCACTTTGGGAACCCCTGCTCTAAACTAACTAAACGAATAAAAGTATAGGCGACAAAGAAATTGGTTTACCACTTTTGATGACATCTCCCAGTAACATTAATTATTCGCTAAGGATTACAGATTGACAGATTCTAACGTAGCAGTTATTAATCTGTCAAGCGAAAATAACCCTTGATGTTTTGTACGTGCAAATGATATTCAGCCTTAGAGTGGTAAACCAATTTCATTGTCGCCTATACAAGTTACTCACTCACTTAATGCATACTATTTTTTTAAGCTATTGCCATAGCTTCTATCGCGGGCCTTGAGCGTACCTAACCTAACCTAACGAAAATAACCTAACACTGCGCATGCGTAATCCAGCAAAAAATGCTATGCAATAGCTTTACCGCAGCAGTCCCCGAGTGAGCAACGTTTTTTTTTGACGTGACAACGTCTTATAATTCGATAGAGCCGGCTGCACGCACGAAAAAACATGAGTCATGAAGCGTTCCGGCGTTCCGGCGTTCTGAGGCGTTCCTAAAATTTTCTTTTGAAAAATGCTACCATTCCATCAGTATTTTCTTAACACGTTGTCACGTTCAACTATCGTCAGTAAACCGACTTTACAGACAACCATTTTTTTATAAATCTTATTATACTATGTATATTATTTGACCAGGATTCGACGTAGACAAACTGCCCGATGAAGATCTCCGTTCGTTCCTGAGCAAGGCCGGAGTGTCAGAGACGCAGCTGCAGGACCACGACACGAGAGAGTTCATTTACGGGTTCATTGAGAAGAATGGAGGCCTCGACGCGGTTATGGAGGATCTGGAAGCTAAGCCTAGCAAAGGTTTGTATGATTATACAAAGATTATTAAATACTAGCTGACCCGTGCCCACTTCGTTTGGCATAATGACATAATTCGACCGTTTTTTCTCCGATTCACTTTGCAAAACGGACTACCACGTAAAAGACTTTTTATTTTTCGATTTTTTATACATATAACCTATAACACTTAGCAATAATGTGACTTTCTATTCGTGAAAGAATTTTTAAAATCGGTTCAGTAGATCCCGAGATTACCCTTTACAATTTAACAAATATACAAACACACAAACTTTACTTCTTTATAATATTAGTAAGATAACATAGTTATTGTAGCGCCATCTATCTCGCTATATGATAATGAACTGCAGTTTATGCAACAGTCCAACAGATGACACTTTCACATTGCAATTCTACAACATTACAAATATTTTTTAATTTCAAAGTTATTGAGCAGGATTTGAAGCCGAACCCAATGTTTCCTTTGTTACCTAAAGATACATGAGATCATATAATATGAGATCATAAATAAAAATATAGTACATATTTTGTATGTAAATTTTATTAGAAATGGTATTGTTTCTAAGGGTATTTTCTCTAAGGTTTTGAAATACAAAAAGGTTAATTATTTTATTTATCGTTGTGTCCAGGTGTGTCTCGGCCGCCGCCCCCGGTGTCCGCGGCGCCGCCCGTCCCGGAGCGGAGCCCCGCCGCGCATCCCCCCGCACCGCGTGAGTACACATACATTAATTACATTTTACTATGTTTTACATTTTTACATTATTTCAATGTAAATATCACATGTCAACCCTATTTGGGGGGCCCCCTGTCAAGTCATGTATAAATCGTCACGTCCATTCTTTTCTCGAAGCAGTTCAGGCTATTTAGTACCGTCGTTTCTATTTGAAACTATTTAAATCATTTTGAATTATAATTATACTACAATAGTTATAGTATTCTATTCCAATATTAATATTCAATAAATTTCAGCTTAGTAGTTTGAAGTTATAGGCCCTATAACTTCTTTATGAATAAAAGTAGGAGCGTTTCTACCTTTATAGGTAAAAACTGAAACTCAGACTAATAAGCTGAGATTTATTGGATATTAATATTGGAATAGTCGAGTTCAAAATAATCAAAATTTAATATGTAGTTTCAAATAGAATTAATGGTACTACTGGAGAGAGAGAGATTTCTTTTTTATGTTGTACCAGTAGTCATTTATAACCCATTAGCAGACAGATGTAGTATAGATATATATAAACTACTCAAAACAAAATAGGGCCCACTTGAAAAATTTTGATATTTTTATTATGTCTTAGACATTTTTTTTTGTAAGTTGTTTGAAAACTGAAGTATGGGGTGTTGAGAAGGCATATTTATTGACCACAATTGTCAATCTTTAACTAAAATGCAAATTTAAGTAAACCATAGGTATCCTTATTTTTTATTAAAATCATATTTTAATGAGTGGGCTCTATTTTGTTTTGAGTAGTATAGAATGTGTGTTAATAAGTGTTGTGTTAGCGTCCCGCGCGCCCCCGCCGCCGCCCGCGCGCGTCGTGCCGCCGCCGCCCGCCGCCAGGCACGCGCCGCCGCCGCGCCCCTTGCAGCGTGAGTACACACACACACACACACACACACACACACACACACCCTACATCCTTACATATTACATCTATACCTACTCCTTAAGGTGGGTTCTGACCGGCGTTACGGGGCGTAATGGAACGTGTTACACCGCGAGTATTCGTGCAGTCAGTACGTCGTGTTAGGGGGAAACCAGCGAGCAACGAGCCGCTCGTTGCTCGCTTTGAGTGCTCCGGCTGTCGGTTTTTTGGCGAATCCTTTGAGTGTTACGCGGTTCGGTCAGTACGCTCTTGCCAGTCGTCGCGAGCGCCTCGCTGTCGGCCATCTTGAGTGAACTAATGGCGAAAGCGGAGCACAGAGTTTGGGAACATGCTCGATGCGTAACACGCTCGATGCGAATGTTACATTACACCTCGTAACGTTGGTCAGTACCCAGTAGTCGCGGCGGGCGAAGGTTCGCCTGCGACGCGGAGGTTGCGGGTTCGATTCCCGCCTTTGGATAAATGTTTGTACGATTTGCAAATATTTATTCCAGGTGTTCTGGGTATTTTATATGTATAATAAAAAATATCTATCTATGTAATGTATTGTATTAAGTATGTCAATCTTCTAGTACCCATAACACAAGCTCTGCTTAGCTTGGGGCTAGATGATGTTTTGTGGATTGTCCAGCATTATTGTTTTGTGCAGCTCCATCATCAGCGCCGCCGTCGGTGCCCCCGCCGCCCCCGCCTGGCGCGGCGCCCCCGCCCCCGCCGCCGCCCCCGCTGGCCCCGCCTCCCCCTCCCGCGCCCCCCGGACCCCCCGCACTGGATGCGCCCGCTGTGGCCGCCGCCCCCGACCCACGCGCCATGCTCATGGAAAGCATTCGCAACGGAAATAAGACGCTCAAGGTATGTGTACTGTCAACTATGTATGAAGCACAAAAAGTAGTGTGATATCTTTTATCTCCTAGCACTGTTGATATCGTCTACAAACTCTTGCTACATTATTTATTTAATATATCAAAAGTAATAAATTAAATAATATACTTATAGAAATAATGTGACTTCAATCGTCATCGACAAGTAATATTTAGAAACATTTTTAAAGATTACTCAAAAAGTACTAGTCAGATTTTGATGAGATTTGTATGGGACAATTTCTGATGTGTGATCTACCAAGCAATAAAATCAAAATCGGTTCATAATTGGCCCAGTAATCAACTAACTAGTTTAACATACCTACAAAAAATTTACAACATAGGGTCAAATTAAGAACCCCTTTATTGAAGTCGGTTGTAAAACGCTTTTACTACTATATCAGTAGTCATTGTTTCATCACCATGTGGTTTGTATTACAGAAAGTTGAAGTGAACAATGAAATGCCACCCGTTGTTGAAGACAGTAGGAGTAATCTGCTCTCCGATATCAGGAAAGGAATCAACTTGAAGAAAACTGTGAGTATTCTACAAAATCATTTATTGTGTTGTTATGTCTATTTTCAACTCAAACTTACATCAGTAATATATTGAGATACATTGTACTAAAGATCAGCATATTTTTTATACCTTTGGATGTTATATCTACAACAACTCTTGACGACCTATGTGGCGCGGCGGGCGAAGGTTGCGGGTTCGATTCCCGCCTTGGAATAAATGTTTGTACGATCTGCAAATATTTATTTCGGGTGTCCTCTCTTCCCTCCGCGATTTAACGCAGTGACAGGCCACGTGCTTAGATGCTTGTTAAAACCTCTAACTATAATTTAGAAAATTTTCACTGTTCTCAATAAATGATTAAACGAACTCTACAACTAATTTAGAAAATTTTCACTGTTATCATCATAATCGTCAACCTATAGCAGTCCACTGCTGGACGTAGGTCTCTCCCAAGACGCGCCACTCATCATTCCCCTGCCCTTATCCCACGTTACGTGGGGTCGGCACAACATGTCTTTTTCTTCCACTCACTCCTATCATTCGTCAAATCAGAGTCCACTCCTTTCACATTCATATCCTCTTTCACACAATCCAACCACTTTTTTTTCGGCCTTCCTCTATTCGCATACCCAGCCACGCTCACATAACTTTCTTCCCAAGACGCGCCACTGTTATGAATGAACGATTATTAAACGAAGTCGACAACTTTTACAAACTCCATTTATGACGTACATTTTTGACGACCGATGTGGCGCGGTGGGCGATGGTCCGCCTGCGACGCAGAAGGTTGCGGGTTCGATTCCCGCCCCGGGATAAATGTTTGTATGTTCTGCAAATATTTATTCCGGGTGTTCTGGGTATTATATGTATAATAAAAAATATCTATCTATGTAATGTATTATATTAAGTATGTCAGTCTTCTAGTACCCATAACACAAGCTCTGCTTAGCTTGGGGCTAGATGATGTTGTGTGGATTGTCCAGCATTATTTATTTATTTATTTATTTTATTTATTTATGTGTGCAGGAGGTGTCGCGGTCCGGCAGTAGTTCTGGCAGCAGCGGTCGCGCGGGCGGCGGGCGCGGCGGCGACGGGCTGGCCGGCGCCCTGGCACGCGCGCTCGAGGAGCGCAGCCGCGCCATACACTCCTCCGACTCCGAGCTCAGCGACAACAGCGACATCGACGACGAAGACTGGGACTGACCTACTCACCTTCCATGCCCACTATGGAGGTCTACAGGGGCGGATCCAGATTTGGCGCCAGGGGGGGGGGGGGGGTCACATAGTCAGTATTCAGTATTTTATTGTCATCATTCTGTTTATATCTAGGTCTTAATAGTCGTGGTAAAGTCAAGAACTTATAATTTTATGTTCAATTAGTGGTCCACCTAAGTTCTGTTACTAGCTCAGGGGGGGGTTATGACCCCCATGACCCACCCCTGGATCCGCCGTTGGGTCTATCAACCGTCTGCGAACCCAGGTTGGTCGTTCCAGATAAAATATGTGTAAGTGGGCTATCGCGATTTCTCTCTGGGCCAATGTGACTGTGGGCCCCCCGTACAATCTATGTCCCACATGCTCGTTTGCCCCTTGTGCCCTAATACCTGCACAAGGGATGACCTCATCAATGGTACAGACAAGGGGATAAATGTGGCAAGGTTCTACATGAACTGCGTTTGAATTTTTTGTTGTGTTTATTGACACGAAGAAGTTGAAGCTGCTCTAAATCTAATCTCGCTGACGTCTCGCTTTAAACCGGGACCGATTGCGCTAATTTTCTAACTACGAAGCTGTACCTCTACCATGAGTTGTCACAGTAAAATCGCTACAGTAGTTACGTAAATATTAGTATTACGAATTTTAGTACCCAACTATCCGCTAGAGGCGCTGTACAAATCTTCATACATTTTTTTAACTACAGACGCTAGCGAGTATGTATAGTGTAGTATAAACTCATGGTAGAGCTACTGCTCTGCCGTTATAGACATTTTGCGATCGCGATAAGCGTGGAGCCGAACACGTTCAACATTCGAACGCTAATGAGCCGAAGATGTGACATAAGTGTTTGTCAAACGACCGGAAAAAAGATGAGCGGTTAGCCGTTTGTGCTGGGGCCACATTAGCAGGCTACGGCGAATATTCGTGCTAACGCGATGTATGTGGCCGGGTACATCGTGTCATCGCGTAGTATTTAGACAAGAAGATCGCCTATACCCGAACACGATGTTTTTGTCGCGCCAACACGATACGAATATTCGCCCGCTAATGTAGCCGAAGCATTACAGCGATAGGAAGTTGCACACGCTGCACGTTACGTTGGTGAACCTTAGCCGCTGCTCAGACGAACCGTTCACGTTACAATTTAGCACGATCGTGATCTTGTAGTGGGACTGACCTAGCTATTATAATTTATTTCCAACAAAAATATTTGCCAGTATTTAAAACAGTTTAAAGAACCGTCAGTCTAAAATCGTCAGTTGTAGCATCGACACGATAAGAAGAAGAAGTCTAAAATGATTACTAACCTTATTTTAGCGGAAATCTCATTAATAAGAATCAAAGTCCTGACTGACTGACGGCTGACGTACGAGCCACAGCCCAAACCGCTGGTCCTAGAGACTTGAAATTTGGAAGGCGTGTTCCTGGAGTGACTGTGTGGCGTACTAAGGCAGGAATTTTGGAAATAACGCTCCGGAGCCCTAAAATAAGGCTTTGAAGTTTGTATGCAGAATCTTATCCCGTGAACCGATTGACTTGAAACTTGGTACGCATAATGTTGACGCGAAATAAAATGGATCTGCATTTTTAGATTTTGCAAAATCATCCCCATTTCCCTAAAATTGAGTATGTAAAGTTTAAAATTTCGATCGTATACGATTTAGTATACGATTTAGTATACGATTTCGAGTATAGATGGCGCTGTCTCATTTTCTCTTATCCCTTGAACCGATTGACTTGAAACTTGATACGCATAATGTTGACGCGAAATAAAATGGATCTGCATTTTTAGATTTTGCAAAATCATCCCCATTTCCCTAAAATTGAGTAAGTAAAGTTTAAAATTTCGATCGTATACGATTTAGTATACGATTTCGAGTATAGATGGCGCTGTCACGCGTGGCGTAATCCTAGAACGCGCTATCGGTGCGTTTTGGCAATGTGTTAGAGCAATAGCGCACTAGCGGCCAGGCCGCAGCGGCCACGCCGCAGCGGCCATCGAGATACATACATTAGTATGAAATCGCTATAGAGCACGCGCACCTGGCCGCTGGCCGCAGGTGCGCGTGCTGTATGGCGATTTCATACTAATGTATGTATCTCGATGGCTGCTGCGGCCTGGCCGCAGCGGCCCGGCCGCTAGTGCGCTATTGGGGTTATAGGTAAGTCGATCGGTACCTATTAGCAATATTTTCGTTGAATCGAGTTATTTTGATTAGTTATTTATAGTTGCGTACCTACCCAATTACCGCTAATGACGAATAGAATAAATATTTAAAAACTAAAAACAAAATGTTAAATAATCAAGGGGCGCTTATAGTCTTCTCATACAAAAACATAATTTACTTAGATGGTTTGTTTTTTTAATATAATAATATTTTATTAAATATGTATGTATATATATAATAAATAAATAAATATTTTTTATTTATGTATATATATTTACATAATAATATTTTAAAATTCCTCCATGGGAAAGGGGCAAGTGTTTTGTAACGTTATTAATCGATGAATTTTAATCAAATTATTAAAGATAAAGATAAAGATAAAGATAAAGATAAAGATAAAGATAAAGATAAAGATAAAGATAAAGATAAAGATAAAGATAAAGATAAAGATAAAGATAAAGATAAAGATAAAGATAAAGATAAAGATAAAGATAAAGATAAAGATAAAGATAAAGATAAAGATAAAGATAAAGATAAAGATAAAGATCGGATATCGGAGCCGGCACCGATATGCTGGCGGTACCATCGGACGCCCTATCGGATAATGAGATAACGCTTTCAATCAAGTTTGAGAGTCAGAGCGTTTTCACATTATCCGATCCGATATCGGTGTCGGACGCTGATCCGATATTGGGGTAAGTAAGATGTATGAAATATGTACCTCCGATATCCGATATCGGGCCGGACATATTTGATAAATTTTACTTACCCCGATATCGGATCAGCGTCCGACACCGATATCGGATCGGATAATGTGAAAACGCTCTTAGGGCTCTTTCAATTTATGCGTTTCGTATCGGACCGCTGCAGTGCCGAAGCGGTGCGTTCGTCGTTCGGCGTAAGGACGGACGGTCGTATGTTTTCATACAAAATGCACGGTGCGGAAACAGTGCGGCGTCCGTACCGCGAGCGTTCGACAGCAGGACGGCAACGTCGTGTCGCAACCCCACGTGTTCAGTTCAGTGCGTTCATAGTGCGGTGACAAGAAGGAGGCAAATTTCTAAACGGTAATTTATAATGGATGATATAAATGTGGAGGAGTCATTTATTGATATAAATGTGGAGGATTTTATAAATGAAATTGAAATACTTACTATATCTATCTAATTCCAGTAATTCGAAGAAACATTCTCTAGGCATTCTTAAGTAGGTAATTAAAAAAAAACTGATTGGGTCTTCTTTTAACCTAAGGTAAAGAGTATGGAAATCACCACAATCATGGGTGCCGTGATTACACGACCAATGAAAACACAGCCACGGAATGTACAGCCCGGAATCGGTGACCATTTTGGCATCCTATTCCGGGCTGTGCATTCCGTGGCTGTGTTTTCCATGGTTGTACATTCCCGACACGTGTTGGGAATTTGATGCCAAATGACGTCATACTCACTTACTCGAATTTTTCGCTAACTATGCCACTGTCAAAATATTATTTTTTAACTTATTTTTTTTCACGTGTGATGCGTCACAGTAGGTGCGAGGAGCGAAGCGACGAGCGTTAGTTTGATATAGACAACCGCGCCAGAACCTACATGCGTTTAACCATTTGCCAGACAACAATTATTGAATCGGATTGTTTTCTTTTCATATTATAATCTGTGCAGTTTATCTTTATTGTGAACCGATTGACTTGAAACTTGATACACATAATGTTGACACAAAATAAAATAGATCTGCATTTTTACATTTAGCAAAATCATCTGGGGATGATTTTGCTAAATGTAAAAATTTCTCTAGAAAAAATTCCCTGTAAAAATTTCCCTAAGTTTAAAATTTCGATCGTATACGATTTAGTATACGATTTCGAGTATAGATGGCGCTGTCATGCGTGGCGTAATCCTAGAACGCGCTATCGGTGCGTTTTGGCAATGTGTTATAGGTAAGTCGATCGGTATTAGCAATATTTTCGTTGAATCGAGTTATTTTGCTAAGTTATCTAGGGTTGCGTACCCAATTACCGCTAATGACGAATAAATATTTAAAAACAAAATGTTAAATAATCAAGGGGCGCTTATAGTCTCATACAAAGACATAATTTACTTAGATGGTTTGTTTTTTTAATATAATAATATTTTATAAAATATATAACTATTTTCATAATAATATTTTAAAATTCCTCCGTGGGAAAGGGGGCAAGTGTGTTGTAACGATAAAAATCGACGAATTTTAATCAAATTATTAAGAGGCGCTTTGTGACAATTTTACTCTAATGAATGCAATAAAATGAGGGAAGTTTTCTGTAACGTTATTTATAGACGAAAGTCAATGAAAATTGAGACGCACATTAATGACTTGATTTTACACCAAATATTGCAAAAAGGAAGTTTGTAGTAGCGTTTTTTATGAACGATTTCAATCAAGTTTGAGAGTCAGAGCGTTTTCACATTATCCGATCCGATATCGGTGTCGGACGCTGATCCGATATCCGGGTAACTAAAATGTATGAAAAATGTACCTGTCTTTCATATTGTCCGTCTCGATATCGGATATCGGAGCCGACACTGATATGCTGGCGGTACCATCGAACGCCCTATCGGATAATGACACGGCCACGGAATGTACAGCCCGGAATCGGTGACCATTTTGGCATCCAATTCCGGGCTGTGCATTCCGTGGCTGTGTATTACATGGTTGTACATTCCCGACACGTGTTGGGAATTTGATGCCAAATGACGTCATAGCATATGCTTCGTTTGCGCTTACTCGAATTTTTCGTTTAGCCGATCATGTACAAGTAGCTAACTATGCCACTGTCAAAATATTATTTTTAAACTGATTTTTTTTCATGTGTGATGCGTCACAGTAGGTGCGAGGAGCGAAGCGACGAGCGTTAGTTTGATATAGAAAACCGCGCCAGAACCTACATGCGTTGAACCATTTGCCAGATAACAATTATTGAATTGAATTGTTTTCTTTTCATATTATAATCTGTGCAGTCTATCTTTATCAAAATGGGATAGTAACATTTTAATCTTTGGTTTCATCTAAACGAAGCATAGGCTAGGCTTTCGACCAATCTTCTTCTTCTTATCGTGTCGATGCTACAACTGTATTTTGTTGTAGCATCGTATTGGAAAGATTAGCCAGACTAGACACTGCTTTACCGTGCCTAGCTGTTACCGGTGTGTGCCACGAGGAGGCTCTTTCCATGCACCCAATTCATTCCAATTGATTTCGACCAATCAGAGCAATAGACGCCAATTCCATGGTTGTATTTTCCACGGCTCTACATTCCGTGGTTGGACATTCCTAACACATGTCGAGAATGCGCAGCCCGGATTTCATGTACATTTTGGCTGAGAATTCCTGGTTGCGTATTCCTGGCTGTGCTTTCCGTGGTCGTACATTCCGGGTCGTGCTTTCCATGGTTGTACATTAACCGGACATAGTTATTATATTTTAGTCCGGCATAGATATCAAATACTAAAAACAGAACATGCTTAGAGGGTTCGCATAGGTACAAAAACATGTTTTTTTTCTTAATCGTTTACATAGGTATGGCACGGAACTTATAGCGGGCGAGTCCGAGTCGCACTTGGCCTGATTTATTTACTTACGGTAACGGTAATTTAGTGAGTTTTGATTACTTATGTTTTAGTAGTTTACGTTATTGGGTTTTTAGGGTTCGGTAACCAAAGGGTAAAACTAGATCGTATTACTGAGTGTTTAATTTCTGTCTATTTTAAATTCTCTAACTATCACGCATAATTAATATTCAAGGGGGCTTATACAGGGTTACATGGAAAGTCGTGCTAGATCCGTTAAGGGCGTAGAGTACCCATCATTTCTGACTTATTTTACTATGAAACAACCCACCCTAAACTTAACCCATTTCGAGATATTCGACTTTTAAATTTTTATTGAAAATTGCAGATTTTTAGGCTACTAAATTTATTTTTGTTTTTTCTGTGCATCTTATTATTATTATTTTTGCATTTTTACATGGGTAATAAGATGCTTTAGGACGTCAATCATTAAAATAGTGCATAAGTTAATTGAATAGATCGTAGTAGAGAAGTGAAACTTATGAAATAAAAAAATATTTTAGAAGGTTTGTTTTTCTCTAAGGGATATCTAAAAAAAATATTATGGCACTTGCTCGGCGGATGTTATAATAAATATCTACGTTTCAACAGCTATCTAACGACGTATAATAATCTAGGGTTTGTATTACATTTCGTGGAAAAAAAGGAGTTGGGACGCTCCAGGTTGCAGTTCTAACGGTCCCACGCGAGTAAGACAAGTGAAGATTTAGGTAGATGCGAATGAAAGAAAAAATGTGTAGAGACCGGCTAGGGCTGGGAATACAACAGGGGAAATTGTTTTGGTTGTCAGTCTGCATAGTGAATGTAATATCGTTTTGCTCTTTTTCTCAACTTGGCTGTGATTCTGAACTATTTCTTCTGATTTGGACTACTGTGCTGGTTAACCGGACTCTGATTTGTACCTGTGATACGGAAGTGTTGAAAATTACGTCCTACACATCTAAAGAATATGCTGATATGCTTATTTGACTTGCTATGCTTTATTTGCAGACACACAATCGCAGTATCCGTAACATATAAGCATATCAGCATATTCTTCAGATGTTTAGGAGAAGAGCAAAACATATCACATTCACTATGTACGAAGCACAAAAGCAGACTGACAACCAAAACAATTTCCCCTGTTGTATTCCCAGCCCTAGCCGGTCTCTACACATTTTTTCTTTCATTCGCATCTACCTAAATCTTCACTTGTCTTACTCGCGTAGGACCGTTAGAACTGCAACCTGGAGCGTCCCAACTCCTTTTTTTCCACGAAATGTAATACAAACCCTAGATTATTATACGTCGTTAGATAGCTGTTGAAACGTAGATATTTATTATAACATCCGCCGAGCAAGTGCCATAATATTTTTTTTAGATATCCCTTAGAGAAAAACAAACCTTCTAAAATATTTTTTTATTTCATAAGTTTCACTTCTCTACTACGATCTATTCAATTAACTTATGCACTATTTTAATGATTGACGTCCTAAAGCATCTTATTACCCATGTAAAAATGCAAAAATAATAATAATAAGATGCACAGAAAAAACAAAAATAAATTTAGTAGCCTAAAAATCTGCAATTTTCAATAAAAATTTAAAAGTCGAATATCTCGAAATGGGTTAAGTTTAGGGTGGGTTGTTTCATAGTAAAATAAGTCAGAAATGATGGGTACTCTACGCCCTTAACGGATCTAGCACGACTTTCCATGTAACCCTGTATATAAACGTAAATTTTATTTATTCGATATTGATAAGGGCAACGGGCCATAGATACGGTACGAAAATCTTCGTGCGCACTTGCCCGGTTTTAAGAATAAGTACCAATATGTACTAAGTTTTCCTTCTTAGACTGCACTTTACCGTCAATTTCTTTCATAAGAAGATAGTAATGGTAATGGGTTATCGCAAAATATCTTAAAACGGCACGCGGACGAAGTCGCGGCGGGTTCAGCTAGTAATAAATAAAACCAGAGATTATATTTTCCTCCAAGCTTTGTCTCCTAGCCATTCGTTCATTGTAGAAATACTGACTTGGAAAAGTAAGTTTTTTGTATATTTTTGAAAAATGAAACACTGAAATCATACAAGCTCAAAATTCACAGAAATAATTTGTATTTTTCTTCATAATAGTATTTTTCTAAGTATTTTCTTAATTATTTTTTTACTTATAAGCTTATTTTTAAGTTAATATCTAGTTTAAGACTCGAAACTTTTTGGCACTTTATAACTTCAAGCAAACTCTAGAATAGTATCAATTTAGGCGATATTAGAAGTTTTTCAGAAATGTAAACCGGTTACTATGACTTATATTTTTTTATTCTTGAAAATATTTCGCGAAAAGGACGCTGATCATGTTGAGCTGCAGTGTGCTTAAATATGGAGTCCGACCTTTAAAGACGATTTACACTTCCATAAGTACTAATGCGTAGTAATGCGAGTAACTGCATTGTAAACAAACAACGCCCCCCACGCGGGTATTTGCAATTTACAAGTATTCCAAATATTTGTGAGAGTGTAAATAGTCCCTTAGGCATATTGAAAAAGTGATTATGGTGCCAATAAGGTACTAAACTGAGTGCCTGAAAAAGTGTCATGCATGTAAACAAATTAAAAAAACATCTAAGCATTTTACTAGTCAGATAATAAGTAATGCTTAATTAACATGCTAAAATAAAAATGGTTGTTATAGAACTTACTTTGACTGTAAAAAAAGTCAATATTTTTTTATTTAAAACTCTAAGAATAGCAATAATTGTTTTAAGTTATTATAATTTAGTTTATTTTGATAACTAATTATGGATTTATTTTCTATTTCATTATGTATATTAAGCTGATATACGAACAAGCAATATAACTTCGGTGCATTCTTAACTTTAACAAATAAAACCGTTTTTCATTTAGATTTAAAACATTTTCATAATAACTGTTTGCAACTATACTTTTCATTCTACTTTTCAACGAAATATCAGACTGAGCAGGAATTTGACAGAAACAAAATAAACCTTGTAATGTTTCTCGTAAGGCTCAAATTGTGTGGCTCAGACCCCAAGGTCCTACTTTCTTGCTCATATTTTGAATTCATTCATTATATTAACTACTTTGTGCCTTGGACATAAAGTCTTAATTCGATAGGCATGAAAGAGGTAGATGTCGTCATATCTACGTAGGTTAGGTATATAGCTAGCATTGTATTCTAGTACTGTATGACACCAATGTATAAAGTAGATAGGAACTTGTAATCAATTTACTTGAGGTTGTTCATTTTATTATATTTATTTTCTTTAGCTAATTTAATTACATTTACATTAATTTGTAATATCCGACAAAATATATGTTGAATTCTGTATGCTTTGAATTGTACTACTATTATACAAATTTTTACGTATATGTGAAATGGGGATAAAAAAAACCTTCAATAGTATAAAAAGACACTGCCAATATAAGTACCTACTTAAAAATGAACCTAAAATAAATAAATAGGAGTGGTGGCAACAAATAAGTCTTTGATCCTGTCCTGGTCATGATTTCACACCCAGTCTTGTAACTATGAATTTATCTATTCGGAGGAATATTGTTCTAGCATTTTTGTAGATTAGACTGAGAGGATCATATATAGGCTAGCCTCTGTTCTGTGAAGTGCCCCAAACTCCGCAGCGTAGGGGTATAAATTATCTAAATTAAAGGTGTTTTTAATTTTTATAGTATATGTTAAAATCCTATTTTTATGTACCTAACAATAATGTAATATGTAACAAATAGTAAATTAGCATGATCTGTATCGAACAGTGAGCTATTTTTGTAAATCTAGGATAATTAAATGTTTTATATCGTTAATGTCATGTATGTAACATAAGGGTACGACATCAAGCTGTATAAATTGTTATTGACCAATAACTGTAATATTATTATAATGTTCTGCCTTATTTTGATTTAGTGATGGTTTTTGTTTAGAGTTATTTGACAACTGTTAACAAACTTATTAGTCTGAAGTCTGTAGCGCTGTATGCCACAATTTAAAACGCATCGCATATCGTTTTGTTCCGTACAAGAATTGCGTTTTAGATTTTGAGACTCATGTGAGCAAAGCTCAGACTACGGGCTCTGCAGTCTTGTCATTATTATGCGCAATCCATTAATTGCATGGTAAACCTACTATTTAGTAATAGCATAAAAGCCCTGTAATGAGTATTAGCAAAACATGTTTTTATTTTGTTTTAAAATAACTTAAACGATCACTGTATGAAAAAAAGGTATATGTTGACTAAATAAAAAATAACTAAATTAAATTTTATCTTTTATTTTACTAATAAACATTTCACGAATATTTTACACGGGTAAGATATAGGCAGTCTAAATAAACAATTCACGCAACGTGTTCCAAAATATTTTCAGACACTAACAATACAAACCAATTTAAAAATACAAACTCACAAACAAAAATATCAGGTCGCTTTTACATATAAACATATACTAAATAAAATAGACAGTAAACTTGGAGGAAATCATACCTACCATTCTTGAGTTATTTTCCTATTTCTTAGGATTAAATAAGTAGGTACTTACTTATTGTAAAATGCTTAGGTATTTATCATCAGAAAAAACTGTTACTTATAAACTCACGAATAAATTGGTTTCTTACACTAAAACTATGGCTACTGCATAGAGAGGATACAATTGAAAAATATTTACAATATCTAGCACAATTAATGAAAATAAAAGCATTAGGTGTTTGTTTAAGTAGCAAGATAGTATAATACTGACTATTAATTATCTAATACTAGGAACAAACATTTGTGCCCGCCACGGGAATCGAACCAATGGTCACGTCACTGCGCCAAAGTTAACAAAAACATCTTGATAGCATTATCTTCTAGTGATCACTATATTTTATTTACCCAAAAAATAATAATTCAGATCAAATACATTATGAACCATATAATATTAGAAAGTTTTAAACATGATTGTTTAATTTTCATAATTTAAATGTCAACACGTAGATACTAGAAAGCGTACGTACTAGAAATGACAGAACATTAAACTATTATAATACCATTGTCACTATGTAGTTCACACACAATAGAATCATGCATTTATTACATTTTTAACTAATAGATACTACTGACATAACTTCTTAAGTTTATATGGGCTACCAAGAGGGGCATACTATCAAATCACACAATTGTTATTTGCCATGTCATTTAGATTCAATTTTATAAAACTTTAGGGTTTACGTTAGAAATAAATACAAATAAATCTCTGCACGCAGGTCACACAATATTCTTAGTTTTTACTTTGACTGAATTTGAAAGCACTATAATTTATAGCTATCCCTTCCTTATGAAGCAAAACGACATAGATATGTTTATCAAATGTGCTGAAATAGCATTTGATAAACATAACATCTTGTTTTAGATAAATGCAACAATATTATTTTTCTATATTTATTTCACGTGATTATATACTCGAACTGCCATTGATAGGGTTCTAGTATAATTAAAATATCTAAAAGTTTTAAAGAAAACTAGATCACTGTCACAAAGTGCTATTTACATAATTTACAATATTACTGGGAATTTAAAATGAAATTCTCAAGTTTAAAATGATAGTCACTTGCCTTAAAAATACCTAAAGAATATGATTTTTAATTGTCAATCATCTTGTAGAATTCCCCTGTACATAGGGTTCCTCTGTAGTTTCCCTCTCCCATACATTTCCAGAAAGATTTTTTGAGCCATCTTAATGTGTTACTTTCTGTGAATTTAATAATGTCATCCATCCATAGTTTCCTATGCTTATGTGATTTTAATGTTAAACATAATCCAATGAAAAATAACTGCAGTAACAATAATACTTAATCTAGAAATTACTATCAAGAAACTATTATGAAATTGCTACATTTTGATAATAGTTTCTCGATTTTTTTCAACTAAATCACAATTCCATTCCATCTTTGATAACTTAACACACTACATTTCATGTACAGTCAACAGTATAGGTCAATTCATAAATAGAATAGTTAGAATCCACGTAAATGCAGTTGTACAATTAGTCCAGTCAAATTATGGCTAAAAACGAGTTAAATAAACATGAGCGAACACAGTTTGGGGACTTTGAGGATCGATAGGGGGGTGTATTCTGAGCATACATTCCAATTTGAGGGGTTGTAATGAGGTCAGCTCAAGGTCATTTCGATGGAAACGCGTTTCATTCGATATCTCGAGAATGGTTAGTGTTAGGCGAAAAATTGTTGAGACCTTTTCTTTTCCAAACAAAATTTACAAACTTTTTTATTTGAAACTTTTTTTTATAACATTAATATTTTTCAACTTATTACTCCCGCAAGGCAAAAATTTTACTTTTTTTACATTTTTCGTCGTTTTCTCCCCAACCATTCAATTTTATTAAATTTTACCGATCATCAAAGTGTAGATCTTTTAATTATGAACAGTTTTGTCCTTAAACTTTTTTCCGTAGTGCCAATACCTTCGGAGTTATATATTACTTTACCGATATATTATTATTTTTATAAATTATTTTTCTATCAATAAATGTGTAAAACAGTTTTAATTGTTAATTTACTTCTTACCCAAATTAACCCAAAAATTTACCCAAATTAAATACTTAATTTTTTAATAGTTTAATCGATTGACCTTTTTATATTGCGACAGTGGCGCGGATTTCGCTCGGTAAAGTAATATATAACTCCGAAGGTATTGGCACTACGGAAAAAAGTTTAAGGACAAAACTGTTCATAATTAAAAGATCTACACTTTGATGATCGGTAAAATTTAATAAAATTGAATGGTTGGGGAGAAAACGACAAAAAATGAAAAAAAAGTAAAATTTTTGCCTTGCGGGAGTAATAAGTTGAAAAATATTAATGTTATAAAAAAAAGTTTCAAATAAAAAAGTTTGTAAATTTTGTTTGGAAAAGAAAAGGTCTCAACAATTTTTCGCCTAACACTATCCATTCTCGAGATATCGAATGAAACGCGTTTCCATCGAAATGACCTTGAGCTGACCTCAGTACAACCCCTCAAATTGGAATGTATGCTCAGAATACACCCCCCTATCGATCCTCAAAGTCCCCAAACTGTATTCGCTCATGTTTATTTATTTCGTAATTTGACTGGACTAAATATTATAAGTCGTTGCTAGGCTCTTTTTTAATGTCACGAAAAGAACAAAGGTACTGAGTACAATTTAAATTTGCTGTAGACTTATATTGCTGACTGTACTTCCAGTCAAATTGAAAGAATCAATCTCTATTTCACTAGAGATAATCACGTAACACAGACAACATTAAATCCTTGTGGTGGTAACACATTACCACTGATGTCAAAAGAATGATGTACAGAACTAAATATATTAGGGTAGTTTTAGTTTACTTGTAAATTCCATAATATTTCAATCAAAAACTACCTAATCAAATCACATCACCAAAATCTATAACTAACATAGATATCTACACTATTTTGGCTATTTCGTCCCATTCTTTGAAACTCTATTACAATTAGTCTTAGGCTATGCATTGAACAAACCATTATTAATAGCTTGCTGTGATCAACGGGAAGCTGGTGCTTTCATATGAGAAAATAAATAATCACAGTGAGGAACTCAATCATCATCAATTATAACAATGGGCGCTTCGATATCATTCATATCCATCGAGTCTTCATCGGTCAGACTGACGATATCTCCCATCCCCTCAAGTTTACTGTCTTGAGTCTCCTCCTCTGTTTGGAAAAGGGATAGGACGTCGGATATTATCGGCGATTGCACCATCATGTGCAGATTCCTTTCGATCTCAGCCTCCTGGCTGTCTATCACCGGCTTCTTAACCGACGGTCCGTTCATAGCCTTCATGTCCTGCGCCTGCGTCATGGCGAGCGGCAAAGCTGTCTCAACTTCTTCATCATCGTCAGTGTAACCGTAGAACTTCTCGTCGTCCTTCAAGTCTCGAGGAGTGTAGGAGTTGATCAGCGCCATCAAGTTTTCGTCCGAAGTGAAAACTTTGGAGCTATCCTCGTCGATTTTGTCGCACTGGTGTTTCGCGAAGAGTTTCGAGGAGGTGTAGTACTTGAAACAGAACTGGCACTGGTTAGCTAAGTGCGCGCGGTAATGGTTGTGCAGATTGGGGAATTCGCCGCCGCAGATGACGCAGCGCTCCGGCTTGACGAGCGCGCGGTAGTGAGTTTTCTTGGCGGTTTTGTGCACGGTTCTCATGTGCTTAATGAACGGACCGTACTTGACGAAGCGCTCCTTGCAAACGCGGCACTTGATTGGCTTCTTGTTGTACTTCCTGCTGCGGTGAGAGAACGAGTGTATATTGAACGCGTCGAGCGTCTTAAACTTCAGATGGCAGAAGCGACACGAGATCGCTCCAGAAGTGCGATGGAGGATGTCGTGCTTCTTCTTGGAATCCTTCTTGGTGATCGGTTTGAAGCAGAAGGTGCACTCCTCGTAGGGCATCCCGTGGTTGACGACGCCCGCGACTTCCTCGTTGTCGCTCTCGATGGCGCAGAGATGGTTATCGTAGTCCACGGTCGAGAAGAAATACTCGTTACATTTCTTGCACTTGTTTTCCTCGTGGTAGTCCATGTGGCGATGCAGGTTTAGGAACGTCTTGTGACAGATGGTGCACGTCTCCTCGATCGAGTCCTTCGGCATGACGATCCACTCTTTGTTGTCGCCGTGCACGTCGCGCATGTGGTAAATCATCTCCTTGAAGAGCACGAAGGTCTCGTCGCAATGCTCGCACTTGGTCGGGTTGTCCACGTTGTGGACGGACAGGTGATTGTTCTTGTGTTTGCGGTACGCGGTCTGAGTGTTGAACTTCCGCGGGCAGTAGATGCAGCCGAAGTAGCCGATGGTTCGGTGGTAGATCTTGTGGCCGCTCAGGGCGTGCTCGTTCTCGAACACCTTGAAGCAGTAGTCGCAGACGAGCTCCTGCTTGCCAGCCAGCCGCTCCCTGTTGACGGTGATGGCGTGCTGGCTCCGCAGATGGCAGTCGAGCTTCACTTGCAAGCTGAACGCCTTGTAGCAGACCTCGCACTTGACGCGCTTGGGATGCGGGTCCGCATCGCCGACCAGCGTCTTCTTGTCGCAGCTGAAGGCGAGATGTCCTTCGAGGAAGCGCAGCGTGCTGAAGTACTCGAAGCAGTAGTTGCAGCGCAGCGTGTTGTGGTAGTCGATGTGGCGCTCGAAGTTGCCCTTGCTGGCGAGCACCTTGAGGCAGACGGCGCACTGCAGGTCCTTGAGCGGCCCCTCGAGCGTGGCGTCGGTGCGCTCGGCGATCCAGTCCTCGAGCACGCCGTGCGCGTCGCGCAGGTGGTGGTGCAGCGCGTAGCCCCACACGAACACCTCGTCGCAGCGCGGACACTTGAGCGGGTTGTCCACGTACTTCTTGGTCATGTGCTTCGTCTTGATGTGCTGGTGGTGGCCCTTCATCGAAATGGTCTTGTGGCCGCAGAACTTGCACTTGAAGAAGCTCGGCTTGCGCAGATGCGACTCCTCGTGGCTCTTGAAGCGCTTCTCGTCGTAGAAGGACTTGGCGCAGAGCTTGCAGGAGTAGTACTTGCGGGGCGGCGCGTCGGGGTCCTCCTTGATCATCTTGCTCTCGGGGTGCGTGCGCCGCAGGTGGCGGATCAGCTTCACGAGGTCCGGGTAGTATCGGCCGCAGATCGGACACTTGAGCTTGCCCTTGCGGAGGTTCTCGAGCCGCTTCTTGTGCGACTGGTGGTCGAAGTTGTGTCCCTTGACGTGGCGGCGATGGTACTCCTCGTCGATGAAGGCCTTGCCGCAGACGGTGCACTTGAACTCGCCGTCGGGGTGCTCGTAGTGCGAGCGCGTGTGCAGCTCGAGATGCCGCTTGTTGGTGAACTG
The DNA here is from genome assembly GCA_932527185.1 of Ecliptopera silaceata. NCBI lineage: Eukaryota > Metazoa > Arthropoda > Insecta > Lepidoptera > Geometridae > Ecliptopera > Ecliptopera silaceata. The sequence goes on along the minus strand of OW052193.1, from coordinate 2,166,959 downwards.
CAGCTCGCACATCTGGCACTCGTGGCGCGCGCCGTACAGCAGCGTCTTGGACTTGTGCCAGCTGGTGTGGCACTTGAGCGAGTTCTCCGAGTCGCACATCTTGCCGCACAGCTGGCAGCAGAAGGTGCCGTCGAGGTTCGCCTTGTCGAGGTTGGCGTCGGCCATGTTGCCGACGATGGTGTTCTGTCCGCTCTCGCCCTTCTTGTAGTGGATGGCCATGTGCGAGAGGTAGACGCGCCGGTACTGGAACACGCGCTTGCAGATGGAGCACTGGTAGTCCTTGGTCTGGAAGCGCGTCTGCTTGTGCCAGTTGGCGTGCGCCTGCGCGGCGCGTAGGTGCTTGCTCTTGCGCTGGCAGATGGAGCACGTCAGCAGCGCGGGGTCTATGTTGGTGTCCTTGTAGTGTTTCCGCATGTGGATCTTGAAGTGGCCCTTGAATTTGAAAGTCTGAAAAGAAAAATACGACTATTAGATATATGCTTCGGTTGGTTTTCATCGCAATGACAAATGTATAGCGTTCGGCCCCTTACCTCCTTACAGACGAAACATTCGTGCTTGGACTCCAGGTTGTTTCCCACGAAGGAGTGCCAGTTGACGTGCCGCTTGAGTGATATCAGCGTCGGCATTTTCTTGCCGCAGATGGGGCAGGTGAACCCGCTCAGGTTGACCGTGGCGTCTGCTTTCAGCGGAACCTCGCCGTGGCCGTTGTGACTCTGGGATTCGTCCAGGGGTTCCGCCTTCGTCACAACGACCTCACAAAAATCCGCCATATCCACGCCAGCAAATTGCTTTGGCACCTCTTGCTGTTTTAACCTAGAACCAACGCGGAATTACTACATACCTAGAAACCATTTTTTTTAAACTTCATTTGCACAGTATTTTATATTAAAGCAAATTTACCTGTGGACAAGTTTGATGTGGTTAGCCAGATTGCTGCAGCTCTTAAACTTCTGCGAGCACTCGGCACAAGTGTAAATATTCCGCGGTTTTATATTTACAGAAATGTGTTTCTGATTGTGTTCATTGATAACGCCCACTTTCATCTCCTCCTCACAGATGAGGCACCGAACCGAGCAGTCCTTAAGGCTTATTTTTGCCCGCTTCATGCCAGCAACCATTGTATGCTTCGTACGTTTATGTTGAATGAGCAGTCGTTTGTATGAAAACTGCTTCTCGCAAATGTCACACGTATTATCTTCCTCCCCGTCATCTTGACTAGATTCTGAATCATATTCTTTAGCAAACTGTGCGTTAGTTTCTGTAAGCAAGTCCGCATCAGGTAATTTGTCCGGGGGTTCATTTTTTATAGAAACTTTTTCTTCAGTGTGCTTTAGTTCGTGAGACACAAGGGACTTTTTGTACTTGAACTCTTTATCACAGAAGCGACACTTCACAGGGACCGCCTGCGACACTTGCGAGGCTTGAGAGCTTTGTGCAGATTGAACCGATAGCGAGTCATCCGCTACAGTATCATCTCTGAAAAAACAAACAACATAAACACCTGGTCCAGAGATCACACTAATTTTGTAAAACCATTGGCTCTGTATTCTCCACTACCATGTTCAAACTTAAAGTTTTTATTATATCTACAGGTTTGTAAAATCAAACAAAAATACTTTAAAATGCAATCAACTTATTTGGTTTATAAAATAAAAAAATATCTATATGTATATTGTGATTTAATTTAAGCTTCAATTTATTTATATAATATTTTTTATTTTCAAATAATTGAATGAAAATTTTCAAATAATTGAATGAAAATAATAAGGAAGATAATATTTTAAGCTAATTAATTTCGATTGGGAAATTACCTTGAATCGAAATCATCGTCATCGAAAGTGGCATTGTCATCGTCAACAGACATGTGCGCGGCCAAGTGCGTGATCAGCAGCGCCTGCGTGGCCAGCTTCTTGCTGCACATGCGGCATTCGAAGGCCTGCCCCGCCGCCGCCGCCGCCGCCCCCGTCTGGCTCGTGCTCGGCGAAGACTCCACTTTACTGCCAGACGCCAAGTAGTGACAGCTCTTCACGTGGTTCACGTAATTGTTAACCCGGTTACACACCTTGGGACACATGGGACATTGGAACGAAGGCAGGCTCTCCTTCATCGGACACCCGTTGAAGTGAGAGCTGTAGACGTAGTAATCTCCGAAATCCTTAGTGCAGTAGATGCATATCAGGGGTCCCCTGGGTTCGTTGGGCGGCTTCTTGCGCGTGGCGGCGTGCACCACTCGCAGATGCTTGTCCAAGTTGTCGAAGGTCTTGAACTGCGCCGTGCAGTACTCGCACGTCGGCTTCTTGGAGCGCGGCACGGCGGCGTCTATCGGCTCGAGAGTGATCACGAGCTCCTTCAAGGGCGACTTCGGTTGCGACTTGACCGGCGACGCTCGGCACGACTCCTGATGCCGCTTCAGCATGATCTTCAGTTTGAACCTCTTCCCGCATCTCTCGCAATCCATCTGATCGTCGTCGCCGTCGGGCGGGTCCATGCTCCTGATCGGAATATTGACAGCGAGCTCCTGCCTCGGGTTCGGCTTCTTCCCCGTGTGCACGTTGGCGATGTGCACCTTCATGCTCTTCAGCCACTTGAAGGTTTTGGGGCAGTGCGGGCAGGAGTGCGCATTTTTGAGGAGCGGCTCGTCCGAGTCCGTTTCGTTGAGGAAGCTGGAGGCCCCGTTGTCCTCGTAGTCCGAGTCGGCGGAGTAGCGCGCCCGCTTCGGTCTCTGAGCCTTTCGGAGTTCCTCCACTCGCTTGGAGCTGCTGGGCCGACTGTTGTCTTGAGATCGACTGCCGACGGAAGCATTGTCACTTTCGACGCTCCTCTTTCTGTTTCTGCTGACGGGCGTTACTTTGGTTTCCGTGAAGGACGACTTTAGGTTTGAGCTGTCGGTTTGGGTTGAAAACGCGGAATCGCTACTTTGCCGGTTTATTGGTGGTGGCGGACTGATACTGAATCCTGAAATAATACTCGATATTCTAAGATTATCATGAACATAAATCCATGATTTTTTTAATAATTAGGAATATCGTCTTACCCGGGGGCGGGACATAGTTCCGCCGCAGTTCCTGGTCTGATCTCTCACATTGCTGCTTGAATATGTAAGCACTACTGAGCTTCTGTATGCATTCAGCGCACACCTTATCCGGGAGTCCATCTCCATCGTATACCTAGAAATTAACAGCCATTTTTGGAATAGTTTAAGAAATTACTTTTTTCTGTGTCAGGTAAATGGTGAATGGGAAGTAATGGAATGGTGCATCCTGCTCAGCTTCTTCTTTATTCTAATTTTTTATTAACTTTAGTCGGTGGCTGACTATGCCAGATCCATCATGCCCTCACGGTATTTGCCGCCTAAACAGTATTTCTAAAAAGTCCATATATAGACCAGTAGATCATGTTATCCGCATCAGAGTTGGGTGCCACTAACATGCTCTGTAAAACGCTCGCGCGCTTGAGTTGTAGTAGTAAAGCTTTGTGTTCAAAAAGCTAATATGCCATCATAGTATAATACAAATAATAACAGCTCGTCCACATAGCATGGGACAAGGGTAGGAAGATGATGAAGAGAAGAATAATTCAGCTGAGCTTTCGGCAAGTTCAGTCACAATCAATCCACAAGCTTATCATTTACAAAAATACATTTTAAAAGAAACATAAATGATTCTTAAAACAGTAGAAATAATAATAATGTTAAAATAAATTACAGAAATCATTACAATTGACATATATCTGTATAGGCTTTTCTCACCATAAATTATTTAATTATATCTCTAAGTCAAAACTTTTTTTTATGCTTTTTTTGTTTTTTTTTTAATGTGTTGTATGTATGTTCTGTGTCAAATAAATGTCTATCTCTCTCTTACTTTCAAGCCTCCCAAAAAGAGACCTTTGGTACAGCGCCTCCAGCAGATAGTTGGGTGCTAAAATTCGTAATACTAATATTGACGTAACTACTGTAGTAAAGTCAGGCGATTTTACTGTGACAACTCATGGTAGAGGCACTTGTTTTATACTTTGGATTCACACAGTATTCTTGAGTAATAGCATCATTTCTGATGATAATCTGTTATTTGTATAGATTTCTTCAGTCTTTTAAGACAAACAATATATTCTTGAGGATATTTTATGTTAGTAATAGCCTGGTTACACGTACCGAGTAAACCGGCGAGACAGTAAAATGTTTCTCGGCCGAGACAGTGTAGTAAGCAAGTAGCTGTTCACACGCGTTTTGAAATAAGCACAGACAGTTCAGTTCTATTGAGACTACAATTCGGACACGATGGATCGTGTGAAGCGACAATCATGTGGCCGAGTGGCGAGCGGTGAGACAGTGCACGCTCAAACCTGCCGAGTGAGTGAGCGAGACAGTGCGGGGATGCGGGAGGGTGGTAACTCGGCCTACTCGGCCTAGTAAATAGAACAGGGTCCGAGCGCTCGGCCGAGCACTCGGCGCTATGTTTATACGTACCGAGTACTCGGCCGGGGCACTGTCTCGCCACTCTACTCGGTAGGTGTAATCAGGCTATAAGTGAGAGAGGCACACATTTCCACAACTTCATGCCTATTTCTTCAAAATGTATATCTTGATCTAGGTATATGTCTACTTTCGGTTACAAAAATCCATAAATTAGATAACTAATAGGTGCAATGAGAATGTCATCATAGCCAGAACCCTTGGACCGGAAGCTTTCGTTGCCACCACTAAGCTAGGAGTGTTTCGAGCTATTTACGAAGATCGAGACAAATCTACGCGAACTAAACAGCCTTTCAGATACCATCGTCAATATTTTATAAGATGTAATTAAATAAACAAATAAGTTAAAATTCCGTTAAACATGCTACAATCCATATGATTTTACAGCGCTCTAGTCAGACCTCCGGAATTCATTTATTTCGGCAAAAAGTAATCCAGTTTGAAGAACTTACCTTTATCTTAGAACATTCCATAACCATCTCGGATAATTGGACATCATTATCCGCCGTGAATATGGAATAAAAGTCCCCAAGTTTGAGGCAGAGCCTGCATTTTCCGAGTTTGAGGGCCATATTGATTTGATCTCAATAATCTTCATTTCACTGAAACATCACAGTCACCCCTTAGCACAGACTTTTCTTTGGAATAGTTACAGTTTTGTAACAAGTTTGCTAAGAATTTGGATTGAAAGATAGTCTTCCGCAGCTGTAATTAGAGAAAAATATTTATTTTCCGCCGGCACCGAGCTCGACGCACGACCAAGCCATTTTTTCGATTTTTTGTTGAATTTGTTCATTCACTTACTATCATGTTCATTCATTCATACTAGTGATGTGCCGGGTCGTCAATAATGTATATCCGGGGATACGGATACGGATCGTTATGTTGTCAGTGTCAAAAATTCAAAATTCTTTATTAGTTAACATTACAGATATATTTTTGTCACTCAATCGATGTCGGCGCGTGTAATCTGGCATGCTCAGCATCCTGCACCGTAGAAAAGCATGGCATGATTATGAAGATATGATAAGTTCAAGTAATATCAGCCAAACTAAAATCAGTTTTCTGGCATGTTTGTTGGCAGCACTGGATATAACCTAGTCATCCTACTCTGTGGGATAAAATATGTAGACACTACAAAAAAATTGTAGACAGGTGTGACTGTGTGTTTGTGATTTGTTTATTTATTTTCATGTCGGTAATTTTGCTGAGCTCCGCCGCCGGAGTTTTTCACTGACTATTGAAACAATGTACTTTATCACAGGCAGTAATCTGTTTGGACAGTGGATGACAAAGGAAAATATAATTGAAGAATTTCGTGTAGTTTTAGAAAAACACGAAAATAATTCCATGTTTTGTGAGAAAAATGCAAGATTGCTTTACATCAGTTGGTCGTACAACATAGTACAATGTGAAAACGAATTTTATGCTATCGGAGCTTGGAATGGTTTGGAAAACCAATGTCAAAGGATTGCTCTTCCTGAAGAAGATTTATTAGGTTCTAACATTTGTATAGTCGGTAACGATTACCAGTTAGTTGTCGTTAATAAAACTACTAACACGCTTTGGTCTCTTAATCTGGAACATCAAAATGAGGTAAAAAAAATTAAACTTGATACAGAAGCTCCAATTGAGAAAGAGCCCAAAAAGCAGAAGACAGAAGATAGCATTCTAAAAGTCTCTGCTTGCAATGATCTGTTTCTGTTCCTAACAACAGAGGGTCGAGTGTACAGTGGCTTACTACCGAGCTATGTTGACACCAGTCATTGTACTGGAAATGTGATTGATGTGCAATGTGGATATGAACACTGCTTATTGCTGACAGATGTTGGAGAGGTGTATACCTGGGGTAATGGCAGGTAACTAAACTTTTTATACTTTGAAAACAGAGACATTAGCTGTACAATCAGGTGTCTGTTGAACACATATTTCTATGTGTAGTTTCTGCCTAGGCATATTAAATATGTATATATCAAGTCTGCACAATATTGTTTAACATATTTGTGTGTTTAATGTGAAACTTTTTTTTAAATTCAACTTTACATTTATAATTTTTACCTGATACATTATTGAATAGTAAAAATATCCACCAACTCAATTGTTTTTAAAAAATGTAAATTGTAAGTACATACATATAGTAAATAATTTGAAATTATTATTTTCAGGAGATTGCAACTAGGACATGGAGATGTGAACATTCTAGATTCACCAACTGTAGTGGAAGCCCTCTGCGGAGTAAAAGTTAAAAAAATAGCAGCTGGAGGCTGGCATTCCCTTGCACTCAGTGAATTTGGAGACTTGTATGCATGGGGGTGGAATGACACTGGCCAGTTGGGCATCGTAGAGAAAGACAGTAAAGAAACACTGAAAAGCTGCTCTGTACCAACATTGGTGGACCTTTTTGAAGATAGTGTAGAAATCATGAAAAATATAAAAGATATTGCTTGTGGTTCCAGACATTCAGCAGTTTTACTAGAAGATAACACAGTTTGGACTGCAGGCAACAATAAGTATGGACAGTTGGGACTGTCTGTGGACAAACATCCTGTAGTCCAGAGTTTCAAACAATCTTTTTATTGTAAAGATGGAACTGATCTGATGTGCGGATTGTGGTCAACTGTTGTTATTTGCAGTTAAAAAATGTATTATTTTTATAATTTTTATAAATATTGTGTATGCAATATAAGAAAGCTGTTTATACCAGTACAGACACAAATTTTATTGAATATTTGTATGTTATTGCTAAAGTTGTGATTTTTATAAAAGAGGTCCTTTGGAATAGCATTCTGTAAAACTACTACATATTATGGTTCTATGGGTAACATGGACCGAGAACTACGACAGAACATGACATTTAAATAACTGTCCTCAAAAACCGGTATACGGAAATCATACACACTACGGTCATGTTTTTAAAGAACAGATTACATTTACGCACAGATTATGTATTACTTTATGTCATGTCAAAATCAATTTCTAGTTTATGGTACAAAATAATCGAACAAAGAAGAAGAGAACAGCATTTTGTTTTGTTTTGATCGTTCAAAAAACAAGGCGAACTGCAAAACAAAAACACCAATAGGATGGATGGATAGAAAAAAAGGAAAGTGATAAATTTGAATAATGTAGGCGCCGTATTATATTATAACACATACAAATACCAGTGGTTTCAAAAGGTGAGAAATGTTTTTCTTTAATATTTTTGTGAGGTTATTAAAGCTAGTATTAGATGATTTAAACGTCTTTCCAACTTTCTAGCTTTGAAATGGATTCCCTATCGATGGACTTCTTAGAGTTGGCCCGAGCGCTGTCCGCCGCTGAGCAGTATGGCAAAGCCTACGAAGTTTTTCTTGTTACCATAGCACGTAACCCGACTCTAACAGGCGAACTTAAGCATGAGATCCGTAAGACCCTCAATAACCTGAACAGTGAACTGGCAATATGTGGCAGAACTGAAGACATATTCACCAACTTTGAAAAAGCTCTAAGAATTTATCCAGAGTATGAGTGCTTGTTGAATGACATTGGCTCATATCTATACCGATTTGCCTTTTACAAAGAAGCTTGGAATCATTTCGAAAAAGTGTTGCACATAAATCCTAGCCATGTTATGGCAGAAAAAAATCTAAACTGTGTTAAGAATCTGCTCGTTCACCGATGGCACTTCAGGATGCTAAATGATAATCTTCGCAATGAGGCTTACAGGAGAGCCATTCAAGAAGTGCTTCCAATTCCTTCGGGAGGTAAAGTTATAGATGTTGGCACAGGAACTGGTCTGCTAGCCATATATGCTTCTGAAGCCGGGGCTACTGATATTGTGGCATGTGATAGTTCAGAGACAATGATTGAGTTAGCTCAAAGTATTTTAGAAAAGAATGGGTTAAACAGTAATATTAAGTTAATGCATAAAATGTCTACAGAAATGAGTAGTCATGATATGAATGGCAAAGCCAGTCTCTTGCTCACTGAGATGTTTGATGCAGGATTGTTCGGAGAGCATGTACTTCAGATGCTGCAACACGCTTGGCAGAACTTGTTGTCGGAGAATGCTCGCATCATTCCAAATAGTGCTGAACTCTTTGTAGTTGGAGCTCAGTGTGATCATCTAAACTCAAAGTATCAGTTGAGTTTGGAAGCAAAAAACCTCCTAAATCTGGAGAACATGAATGTCCATATCTTAGAACCAGATGAAACTTATGACTGTGAAGACATCCATCTCCAAAGGGATATAACATACTTAACAGAACCCCAATCAGTTCTTAAGGTCAATTTTAATGACCTTCAAGATATTGAAATGCATCTCAACCGAACTGAACTCTATGGAATTGATTTCAAAGTGACAGAAAATGGTACTATTAACATAGTCATTGGTTGGTTTAATATATACTTGACAGATACCATCACCATCACAACAGACCCCAGATCTGAATCCAGAGCCAATGCATGGCAACAGGCTGTCTTCTTTGATGAGTTACCCAGAACTGTACAGAAAAATGATTCATTCAAGCTCGAGTTCCTAATGAATGGTGGGCGTTTTACATTGAAACCAAGCAGTGATGCCACAATTACAAGGGTCTCTCCGGATATTGTTAGGTTTTTAAATGATGAAGAATACATGCAATCAATTACCAGCTCCATATCTGTAGCCAGTATATATTTATGTCAAATAGTTGACATATCAGATATATGTATAGTTGATCTCTGTCCATTCCCATTATTTGGAATGCTCATGATGCAGCGCGGGGCACGATCACTTCTATGTAACGCCAAGAATGAACTTGACAAGAAGTTTATATCTAAAGTATTTGAGAAAAACAGTGTACCACTCACCAATGTTACAATCGTACTAGAAAGCGAATGGAATGTCGAAGATTTAAAAGGAGAGGTTTACCATGTTCTTTTCGCCCACATATTGGAACTAGGTGGCGATTTCGATAGTCGTTTAAAAACGTTAGCCAAAGAATTAAAGGAACAGAATCTTCATAGCACGGGCCTGTACATGCCGGCCAACACGTGGATTGTAGCACAACTAGTCAGCAGTCGCGTGCTTGACATTAACAATACTCTCTATAATTCCAATGTTAGCAAGTTCAAAATGGCAGAATTTGTTAACAAATATAAAGTAAATGTTAACTATTATGTAGACTATAGTACATTGAAGTACATACCTTTATCGGATCCTGTCAAGATATGCTTGTATTCTGATCAAGCTGTTCATAGAGAGGTCCAAGTAAATAATAATGGCAGGGTTAATGGTATATTGTGTTCATTTCAAATAGAGCTACTGAAAGATATGAAAGGCATTAGTACTAACAGGCCTAACAGTTTTATGGATGGTATGTTATTTATGCCAAAAAAAAAACATGCTGTACTTCAAGGTTTAAAAGTTCGTATTGTGTGTTACAGGGATGATGACAAAGATCTCAAATTAGATTTAATAGGTCTGAATAACTTATAAAAGCTAATCCACAAAGTATGGTATAGTTATTTATGTATAATAAAATATGTAATCAATTACTTTACGTATAAATTATGTCCTGTCCGACCGCGTGCGGAACAGTATACTGCGCTCCAAAACACACATCGTTGACGTTGTTCAAAAAGCCGCCAGCCTTAAGGGGCCATGGACAATATACGTCGGGTCGAGTTTAGGTATATAAAGACGCGCGACGCGGCTCACAGCGCTCGCGACTCGCGAACGTACCGTCCACGCGATATTCAAAGACTTACGAATTTGATATTTTTACACTACTTCATTACTTCCAACATTAAATATCAATGATATTATTCATCGATATTTAATCTTGGAAGTATGAAATTATGTGTTTAATTGGTTTGCTATATCGTATCAAGAAACAAATATTAAAAAGAAGATAAGATTTCTAAATACTATTTCCTATCACCTACAAAAGTGTGACTTGTAGTCTCGAAACTATTATTAGATTTCGAAGTAGAAATTCGTAAATTTGAAAAAAATTGCTAAAACTATTCCGTGCGCGCTACTGTTCTTGCTAGAGTGTTTGCCTTAGTTCTAACTTATTTATTTCTTTAGCGTATCAGCATTGCTATTCAGCGTGTTGTGTTACGCATTTCTCAATAATTTTTTTTTGAGCTGGAAATACAAGACAAAGGTTTATTGATGAATTTAAAATATATTCCTTAGTTCTAAACATGGCTTCCAAACATTATTTCATTGCCAAAGATCAAATGGAAATTCAGATTTAGTTAGACAATTATTGAGAGAGTCGATTACCAGTTTCACAATCCTCAGTTTTTATTTTTACTACTTCACCAAGATTATTTATATATAATATTTATTTTATTTTTATTTATTTATTATTCCTTGCACTGTTTTCATCACATACATTATATGTACCATGCAAGGTGCATGGTACTGAAGCCAGTTTTGGTAGGTAATGAGTCTAAAACGGACCTACATGCATAGGCTAAAAGCGACGGCGTGAAGTTTTACCATTTTGGAATCCAAGATGGCGCGCACAAGTTTTGGTCAAATTAGCGATATGGGTGTCATTTTCGGGGTTTTTTGGGATGCTGATTACGAATATGGCAACCATTTTGGAATCCAAGATGGCGCGCACAAGTTTTGGTCAAATTAGCGATATGGGTGTCATTTTCGGGGTTTTTTGGGATGCTGATTACGAATATGGCAACCATTTTGGAATCCAAGATGGTGCGCACAAGTTTCGGTTAAATTAGCGATATGGGTGTCATTTTCGGGGTCTTTTGGGATGCTGATTACGAATATGGCAACCATTTTGGAATCCAAGATGGCGCGCACAAGTTTTGGTCAAATTAGCGATATGGGTGTCATTTTCGGGGTTTTTTGGGATGCTGATTACGAATATGGCGATCATTTTGGAAACCAAGATGGTGCGCACAAGTTTCGGTTAAATTAGCGATATGGGTGTCATTTTCGGGGTCTTTTGGGATGCTGATTACGAATATGGCAACCATTTTGGAATCCAAGATGGCGCGCACAAGTTTTGGTCAAATTAGCGATATGGGTGTCATTTTCGGGGTTTTTTGGGATGCTGATTACGAATATGGCAACCATTTTGGAATCCAAGATGGCGCGCACAAGTTTTGGTCAAATTAGCGATATGGGTGTCATTTTCGGGGGTTTTTGGGATGCTGAATACGAATATGGCAATCATTTTGGAAACCAAGATGGTGCGCACAAGTTTTGGTTAAATTAGCGATATGGGTGTCATTTTCGGGGTCTTTTGGGATGCTGATTACGAATATGGCAACCATTTTGGAATCCAAGATGGCGCGCACAAGTTTTGGTCAAATTAGCGATATGGGTGTCATTTTCGGAGTTTTTTGGGATGCTGATTACGAATATGGCAACCATTTTGGAATCCAAGATGGCGCGCACAAGTTTTGGTCAAATTAGCGATATGGGTGTCATTTTCGGGGTTTTTTGGGATGCTGATTACGAATATGGCAACCATTTTGGAATCCAAGATGGCGCGCACAAGTTTTGGTCAAATTAACGATATGGGTGTCATTTTCGGGGTTTTTTGGGATGCTGATTACGAATATGGCAACCATTTTGGAATCCAAGATGGCGCGCACAAGTTTTGGTCAAATTAACGATATGGGTGTCATTTTCGGGGTTTTTTGGGATGCTGATTACGAATATGGCAACCATTTTGGAATCCAAGATGGCGCGCACAAGTTTTGGTCGAATTAGTGATATGGGTGTCATTTTCGGAGTTTTTTGGGATGCTGATTACGAATATGGCAACCATTTGGGAATCCAAGATGGCGGGCACAAGTTTTGGTCAAATAAGCGATATGGGTGTCATTTTCGGGGTTTTTCAGCCATGTGCCACCCATATCGCAAAATTGAATTCGTAGCATCCTAAACAGCCCCAAAAATGACACCCATATCACTTATTTGACCAAAACTAGTGCGCAAAAAGTCAAAAAAGTCAAAAGTCAAAAATTACTTTATTCAGTAAAATCACAAGGATCATTTAGAATCGTCTTACATACTAGGTGATTCTAGGTGCCAGTTCCACGCGACCAGAGCCTAGAAGAACGGGCAAGAAACTTACGGCCTGGTTCCTACCGTTTTTTTATATGATCTTTCTCACAATGAATTACAATTAAACTAAATTAAGTACTGAAGTTTCAGTGCGGTGTCAATTTAACTTAGTAATGATACCCTAATGAGTTTAAAAAAAAAAGAAGTATAATAAAGCTATACGTAAATCAAAAAGACAGCACACGCTTCGCTTCAGAAACAAATATACTACAAAGTACATAAGCAAGGCAAGAGAACATTACTAGTATCACAAATCGACAAATTTGCTGTTGACGGGTGGAGCGACATCAGGCCATGCAGTTTTGTCATTAATATAGCTGTCTAAGGTATAATACGCCTTTTTTACAAGATTATGTTTAATGTATGTTTTAAATTTTCTAACTGAGAGTTTTGTTGCACCATCTTGAATTCCAAAATGGTTGCCATATTCGTAATCAGCATCCCAAAAAACCCCGAAAATGATACCCATATCGCTAATTTGACCAAAACTTGTGCGCGCCATCTTGGATTTCAAAATGGTTGCCATATTCGTAATCAGCATCCCAAAAAACCCCGAAAATGACACCCATATCGTTAATTTGACCAAAACTTGTGCGCGCCATCTTGGATTCCAAAATGGTTGCTATATTCGTAATCAGCATCCCAAAAAACCCCGAAAATGACACCCATATCGCTTATTTGACCAAAACTTGTGCGCGCCATCTTGGATTCCCAAATGGTTGCCATATTCGTAATCAGCATCCCAAAAAACCCCGAAAATGACACCCATATCGCTAATTTGACCAAAACTTGTGCGCGCCATCTTGGATTCCAAAATGGTTGCCATATTCGTAATCAGCATCCCAAAAGACCCCGAAAATGACACCCATATCGCTAATTTAACCAAAACTTGTACGCACCATCTTGGTTTCCAAAATGATTGCCATATTCGTAATCAGCATCCCAAAAAACCCCGAAAATGACACCCATATCGCTAATTTGACCAAAACTTGTGCGCGCCATCTTGGATTCCAAAATGGTTGCCATATTCGTAATCAGCATCCCAAAAAACCCCGAAAATGACACCCATATCGCTAATTTGACCAAAACTTGTGCGCGACATCTTGGATTCCAAAATGGTTGCCATATTCGTAATCAGCATCCCAAAAAACCCCGAAAATGACACCCATATCGCTAATTTGACCAAAACTTGTGCGCGCCATCTTGGATTCCAAAATGGTTGCCATATTCGTAATCAGCATCCCAAAAGACCCCGAAAATGACACCCATATCGCTAATTTAACCGAAACTTGTGCGCACCATCTTGGTTTCCAAAATGATCGCCATATTCGTAATCAGCATCCCAAAAAACCCCGAAAATGACACCCATATCGCTAATTTGACCAAAACTTGTGCGCGCCATCTTGGATTCCAAAATGGTTGCCATATTCGTAATCAGCATCCCAAAAAACCCCGAAAATGATACCCATATCGCTAATTTGACCAAAACTTGTGCGCGCTAAAGTTGCCTTTCAAAGGTTGTTACGAAGAGAACGCTCGTAGCGAAAAGGCCGCCCAATTGTCTGTTACTAACAATAATATGAACTTTGTTCAATACGGAACGTCATTGTGGTATAAATAAAAAAAACGTTTTTATTCTTAGGATCAAAACCACTCGGTCCCACTATATTTGATGTCGATTTTGGTTTTATAATTATTTACGTAATATTTGAAGATCGCGACGAAGACCGACATGACCGCTCTCTCTGACCGCTCGAGGCGGACTGATTTACGACGAGGTGCGCTCCTCGATTTATAGGTTGTTTTCAAAAAATTGTATAAAAATAAGTAGTAGCTACAAGCTTCCAATTTTTTTTTATTATTATCAAAAAAGCCTGAATTTGTAAATAGTTGGTATATTTCAGCTGTAGTCTCTATAATCTTCGTAGAAATAACAGTTATATTGAAGGGTAAAATTTTATAATATGCTTTTTTTCCTACCGTCTTTTCAATATGACATTGTATGAACGTATGATAGTTTTTTTTGTAGCTTCTACTCACGGTAAAGTGTTCTTTCATATTTCATTTTTTATATTACTTCCTTATTATTATTTTGATCACAATCACCATCGAAAGTACGCTATTTTTGCTAATTTTCGAAAACTTTGTCTACAAATTAATTAATTTCTCAGTTGTTAATTAATAAATCATTTTTTTTTTCAATACATTCTACTTTCGAAGAATCATTCTTTGATATGCATATCTTTTTATAACCGTGAAACGTTTCAGTTCATAAAAACCTTATTCGAAACCTCGCCAATTTCACAGAGCTCAATGAAGGGACCCTTAAGTGGAACTGGGCCGGACACAGAGTGGATTCCTCGAAATGCAAAGCGACGACGGGGAAGACCCAGAATGAGATGGCGGGACGAGCTGGACTCGCACCCAAGCACGTGGCCTGTCGCTGCGTTAAATCGCGAGGAGTGGAAGGAGGGAAGGGAGGCCTTATAATAATATTAAATAAACGCACTGTCCAACATGAGAAGTACTTACCTCACCATATTAGAGTGCCATCAGACTGTATCCAAGGGTCCTGTCTTTACACTCACTTCTATCTCGTATGTCCAATAGCGTCATTATGCATAAATAAAAAAATAAGTTATTTATAATTTGATTATTATGATTATACGAAAACTGCAAGCTGCTAACCTAACCTAATGTACTAGTACTGTATGGGATAAAAAAAATTGTTAATAAATAAAAGAAAAACATTTGTATCAAGTGGTATTTATTGAACACGCAATGTTTCGGAACAAATCGGCCGCCATTGGGTTGTCCAGCCCGGCGGTGTTGAAAGTCCTGGCACGCGGGTACAAGGTGCAAATACTACTTTGTAAATGTTAGGATCCTTGGTGTTCTAGAATCCGTGATTTCTGTTTGAACATTTAGTCGAAGAGACCGAAGCCCATATCGTCGTCAGAGCCTTCTTCTTCTTCCTCCTCCTTCTTCTCCTCTTTCTTCTCAGCGGCCGGGGCGGCGGCGGCTGGTGCAGTCGCAGCGGCGGCAGCAGCGAACTTAGATGGGTCCTGAAATAAAACAACAATTAAGCAACTTGATTTAAACTGACATATTAAAATGATATCAAGTACCTAGGCAGGGAGAGAAAATTATGTGTCTTCAAGATTCCAGTGCAATGTTCAGCAATAAAAACTCACACTAGGATAGGTTTGAAGAATTAGTTTTGTCTGTAAGCGAAGCCACTCAGCCAATTTTTAGCTTTGTAGCCTAAAATAACAGACACTAATATTGCATTTTGCCCATACAATTATTGGCAAAATAATTACTGTAAAGGGTATAGTTATACTCTAGTCTAGTTAATTCATATAAAGAACTAATTAATACCTTGATGAACTCCTTGATGGTCTCAGCCTCCTTGAATGCAACCTCAGTGGCAGCAGCAATAGCCAACAAGTTCTTGAATCCATTGGCAATGGAGTGAGGAGCAGAAGCCACAGTCGGGTAGCCAATGGCCAGCGAGAGAGCGGCCACATTGGCTACTCCAGCCATGAACTTCTCACGGAGATCCTCGGGCTTGATGTCCAAGATTGCTGGGGCAAAGATGGTGCCAGAGTCATACACCTGTTAAAAAAAAACCAGATGATGTTTTTGTAACATAAGGTATCAGCTATGTAAGGAATTTGTATGAAAGTTTGTTAGCCATAGTAGTGTCATCAGTAAAGCATAACTGAAAACTATACCATGTCTATCTGATATTCCAAAGATAAATTGTCAGAATTCTTTTAGTAAGCATTCTGTACTCAACACTTTGGTAGATCAGAGCTATATTTTACCTCTGATTGAATGAACTAGATATTACAACCTACGAACCTGCTTGACAACAAGACCATATGAGAATGGAGAGATGTTCAACATGTTGAGCAGGGTAGCTTCGGAGGCTCCCACCTTGTCACCAGGCTTTAAGATGTGAACATCGTTGATGATTTCAATTGTTCCTGAAAGATAACAAGTTTCCATGAGCATAATAGTTGCATAAAATTTGGATGGGCAATGATATTCTAGAAAGGGAAAAATTCTCACTGGAGCTCTTATCCTACAAGTCAGACTGCTATCATCAAACCTGATATAGGCTGAAGACTGATTGCAGAAAAAAATATTTGAAAAAGTTGGGATCTTTTGTCTTGTATTGTAGTGGACAGGATAGGTAAAAAAAATATGAGCAGATGTATGTGTTTCTTCAAAATGCCAGTGCAATTTTCATATAGACAATTATCACACTAGGATAAATTTGAAGAATTATTTTAGTCTGAAAGCGAAGCCATAACGCTAAATAACGTAATGGAATTAGGACAGACATTCAACTAGGTAGATTTTTTATTTGTTCATTTTTGATCTAGAATTTTAGCCAAGTATTCTTACCCTTAGAAATCTTGGTGGGGATAGACAGAGCTTGGAAGAAGGAAGTCTTCTCGGGACCCAGACCAGTGTTGTGGGCCGGGATGACCACAGATAGAGGAGCAATGGCACCAGGACGCGCTGGGGCTCGGACTTTGTTCTCCAACAGTCTATCACGGACCTATATTGTTACCATGTTAATTATCAATGAATGTAATTTAAAAATGATTTCTAATTTTTAAAATTTTGCATGCCTTATATATGGTAGAATTAAATTGGAACAAACTGTATCTTTTACTTTTACCATCTATGTACATTTAATTCTAGCAAATAAAATAACTTTGACTTTATAAACAATTAGTATTGACATATACTTAGCCTGAATACAATTGGCTTAGTAGCACCTTAAGGTATTGATATTGTAATGAAATGTATCTTCAAAATGCCAGTGCAATTATCATACAGAATTTTATCACACTAGGATAAATTTGAAGAAATGCTTTGGTCTGAAAGCGAAGCCAAAACGCCAATTATATGCATCATGGTATTAGGACAGACCCATTTTTATAAGTTGTGCTAGGTAACTTTCAAAATAGAAAACTGTAAGAAATGCGCAGAGTAACTTAAGTTAAATTAAAATTACTCATTAGCCTGTATCTAGGCTAGATTGTAATCTTATTAGACATACATTTTGTAAGGTACGCTACACAAAAATAATAAAAAATAGTTTCTTGGAATCATACTCACTTCGACTAGGTCTCCACGAGTGAAGACAAAGCCAACATTTCCCTTGATGTGAGGTAACAGCTTCTCAAGGGCAGGGTTAGCCTCCAGATGGTCTTTGATGGCTTTACGCATCATGGTGTTCTTGCCCATGAGTACAATGCTGCTACCTCGCAGGGAAATACGGATCTGCTGCATTTGGGTGGAGCCCACATTGTCTGCGCCCACGATGAAACATTTTGGGTACTCATCGAGCAGTTGCTGTGGATATGAGATGCAATGTATTACTGAACAGTTTGTTTTTATTAAATTTTTTAACCTATTGTGTCCCACTGCAGGGCAAATGTCTCCCTAAACTCCTAAATAGCTATGTTATCGATAATTGAATGGTACAGGAAACACGCAGTCTATTCGAGCTCGTGCGGATATCAGCCCTGGTTCTGCGGTCCCATACAATTATTAAAATAGACTGAAATTAGTAGAGGTAACCAATCTCCGCCAACATTTTAGAGGTTAAGTTTCGATGAAAATATTAGAATATGAAATCGGTACTCACGATGATCTTGATGAAGTAGTTAGACTTCCAGGTAGCTTTGTCCTCCCTACCCATCTTGCTGAGTGGTGTAGGGACTTCGTAGAAATTTAAGGACTGCAATACAAAATACCAACGTAAGTGTCGTCGTGTCTTGTAAACAAATCACAAAATACATGACTGATTATATATTTGAAATATTCTCCAGCACAAATACTATGCGTGAACCAATATGAACACATGATTGATAGGATAAATTCAGATAATAACTTACCAAAACTAAACGCACAACACACTGTGCGGGACAAAATTAGAAAATGGCAGATTGTTTATTTGATTGAAGGGATGGGACACAAGCAAGTTAGAACTCGATCCAAACTAATCGATCATTTTTTGTAGTTGATTTTACAACATAATTAAAACCAAACAACATAACCTCACCTAAAAAAATTTAAGAGTGTATCTTAAGGAAGTGGTTTGATTTATAAATAAATAACTATACAAGTGATGCATCTTAATGTAGCCTGTGAAGTAACAAATAAAAGGTGAGTTGAAAAAGTTCGTCATTAAGTTCGTTGAAGCCATTGTCATAACAATGGTCAAAACTTATTGCATGTTCAATTTTCTAATAAGGAAACCTATCAATAGGGTATTGTTTTCGCAAAACTTGGAGTTTCGTTCGCTTGTCACTCGATTAAATAGTATTTGATCGAACATCGATGAAGCTAGAGTCTGTCAAGCGAAAGATGGCCCTGATAAATCGCGGCAAATTCAAAAACTATTAGTATGGCAATACATTAAATAATAGGATAACTTGGAATTACATAATTTGATACTTTGAGATTATTCTAAATAAATATACTTACATAATTTTTGATGATGATTATGAATAAGTAGATGATATACTATTGCCATACAAATAGTTTTTGAATTTGCCGCGATTTATCAGGGCCATCTTTCGCTTGACAGACTCTACAACTATTATGGTTTTGCACTATCGGACTCTTCAGTCCGATACATCGATATTTCTATAATCTATATCGATATTTTTTGCCCATCCCTAGGCTTTCGAAGCCAGACCAACTGACTGACTTGACATGACATGATATGACAGACGTTGTGCATTTGACAGTCGAGTGCCGAGTTTGCGCTTCGTTTGACTAGTTTTAGTTTGCTAGTTAGCTAGTTTGCCATAATTTTTAAAATTTCTTTCCTTTCTTTTCTTAATTTTCTCGTCTTGTATTGTCCTAATAAGGTGCCAGAAATAAAATTAAATAAATGAGCTTGTGCTGATACAAATTAGCTAATGGGTGTAAAAATTTAGGTACTTAAACATCGATTGTTAAAATGTTTCGCAAGCCGAAAAAAATCCAAAGGCGTGTGTTTTGTGCTGATGACGATGATGAAGGCGAGCCAGAACCCCCGCCGCCGCCGATCATCAGCCAGGAGCCCGTGGAAAAAAAGGAAAAGAAAGCTAAGCCGGTGAAGAGTGTGGCACTTCTCAGCTTTGCAGACGAAGGTACACCGTTTTGTAGTGTTGAAGTGCGCTCTCTTTTCGGCGAATTCGCTAGGTTCTTGTAGTATTTAATTTCTATAAATTTCAATCAAGGTCCTCTTTTATTAAAATGATATGATGTATTTAGAGATGTATTGGATACTAGTTATTTGTTGTCAAAGCAAAACATCTGTTTTCAGAGGAAGATTGTGAGGAATTTAAAGTGAAGAAATCATCCCAGAGCAAGCGCCTGTCTAAACGTAGAGATAAGGAAAGAAAACGATTGCCTGATGGTGAAAGTAACAAATATGACAGTAACGGCCACGAGGTAAGGTGCACCATGATGTAACACACTCTCCCACTGCTTTACAGAATCTGTCACACTTTCTTGAAGACTGGAACTATCTAAAACTGATGGTGCTATCTTTGTCCCGTGGTAAGTTTTTCTAAATGGTGGTGACTAGTGTACTGTGATGAATATTACTGATCCATTTCCTTGTCTGAAATGATCACAGTTTTTCTACATACCTTTAATATTTTAAATGTTAAACAAAAACTACTAGTGGCTTCTCACTGTTCAAGTTCACTTTAGTATGCTCGAGCTTTAATCAGTTGAACTCATAGCTAAAACTGTGGTCATCTCTCAAAGTATCATCCTATATTGAACAATACCTTACTTCCTAGGACATCACAAACTACACAGAAAAGGATACCGCTGCACCCGTCAAGCCTAAGAAGAAAGTGACTCTAGAGGGGCTGATTCTCTCCGGGCGAGAGGCGTTGGCTGCGGACGGGGCCGGGGATGTTTCGGAAGAGGACGGGGAGGGCGAGGACGATAGGGGGTTCCACACGTACCGCGCGGAGTCCGTCAGGGCGGCGCTGGCCGGCGCGCCGGGGCACATACCCGACGCCGCCCTCATCCACGCCGCACGCAAAACCAGACAGCAGGTATGAGAGGTGAGGGACTAGCGATGGCTGGCTGCGGAATCTGTTCTCGTTCTCTCCACTGGGAATTCTTTTATTGATGGGTGCTTGATATTATCTATAATATAGATTCTATATCAATGTTGACAATCTAGTGCTTTTGGAATGATATGAAAAATCCATATAAGTTATCGAGTGAACTTTGGGAGTTAATAAAATATTAGCAGTTGTATTATTACATTAATTCTTGAGATTCAGGGAATTACAAGTTTAAGTTCTTGAAATATTGTTAGACAAAAATGGGTAACCGAAATTACAATTTCTGTAATATTTTGGAAATAATACTTTTGTCATTGCCAGCCACCTCTGGTTTTTCCCTAAACTATTTGTGTTTTATTTGAGAAAGTTAATTAAGTTAATAAAGATTAACATTGTCTTTAGTGTCTTCATTTGAAAATTTTCTCTTGCAGTCTCCGATCTGAAGTATGAATTGATGAGGTCTGGTCTAATTGCTTAGATCAAACTTTTATTTCATAGTTGATTCATATATTTCTTGATGCTAGCTCATCAAAATCTGCTATTATGGCTCTTTTAAGGTTTTGTCCACAGTTTATTTTTTCGTTGTAAACTGTTGTAGCATTTATTACTGCTTGTTGTATGCCATGTCTCAATGATGAGTTTGGCAAGATGTTTCTGGTGTAGATTGGTCAGTCTCTTCTTATTTTATTGTATCTTGCTAGATTGAATGAAAACTATGTTCAAAACCATGATAGTTTCAAATATTATATCTTGCTATTGTTCTCCAAACTGTAAAATTTACATTTCAGATTGCTTCAATGTTATATTGTTATAATTAACTTGATTGTTTGTGCAGCGCTGCATAACCATTTATGAATTTGTTGTATAAATAGATCCTCCTGAAACATCCATTTTTGCATTGTAATCATCATAGTCATACCACTTTTTTTCACTAATTAAGTCAAAGCAATAATTACACCTTACAATGAATTATTTAGTTTGATATTGGGTTCCCCAAGATTTCAAACTATTTTTTTTATTCTTAATTTTTAGGAACTTTAGTCGGTGGTCGACTATGCCAGTTGCATCGTACTCTCACGGTATCTGCCGCCTAAACAGTACTTCTAAAAAGCCCATATATCAACCGGTAGATCATGTTAGCCGCATCAGAGTTGGGTGCCGCTAACACGCTCTGTATAACGCCCACATCAAGCCAATTTTTTTTTTTTGTACATGTTCAAGTATACGGCATTCAATTAGTCAGATATTAGATATTTGGTGTCTAAAGTAAGCTACTGGTTAGATATCAGCGCTGCACGCATCTCGTGAGCAATAGATCCAATGTGTGTTATTTTCCAGGCGCGTGACCTCGGGGACTTTGTACCGATACAGTCGGAGCCGACGCCGGCCGGCTCGCGGCTCGTCCGGGAAGGTGACGACTCCGGTGACGATGAGGAACATCGCATTATTGTGAGGGGACTGGACATGCCCAGTGATAAGCCGCAACGTGAGTATAAAACCTTCATATTTTTTATCTAACATATTATATTTTTACTCCAATGATGAATTAGCTCCTGACAAAATTTTGAAAGAGGTAGAGCAGTAATAAATGTTTTGTTAAAAAAAATACTGTTGTGATGACAGGTGGGACTGCAGCCATAGACCCTGATGAGGAGAACAACAGCGAGCTCGAGGAATGGGAAGAGCAGCAGATAAAGAAGGCCATGCCGGCTATTATTGACATTACAGGTAACTGTCATGTCTTGAAAAGATTAAAAAAAAAAGCATTGCAATATTTTGTGTTTTTGTCCCAAACTAAAGCAATGCCTGGGTAGTATGGGTGCTAGTTTGCTGATCAAACTATTTTTTGTTAATATGTATGAGTACATTCAATACATAATAACACCCAAACTATCATAATATACTTAATATCATCCAAATCACTAATTTAAATCACTCTGTACTCTGTGACAGATGTACAAGTGTTTTTATTTTATTTATTTTGAATGCCTATAATGCACCCATATCAACTAAGATATAACGCCTGATTTGTTACCACATTAAGGTGATACCTTTCGCTCTAGCGGGAAATTAAGTTTTGAACAGTAATTGAACCTTAATGTAAGTTCCCTGTGACTAAACACAAGAGGGTAAATCAGTTCCATGTTTATTTGTGGCAGGTGATTGCGGTATCGAGTTGAATCCGTTCGCGGTGGCTCCCCCGCCGCCGCGCCTGCCCACGGCGCTGCACCTGCGCCCCCTGGCCGCCACGGCTCAGGGGGGCGAGGGGAGCCCCGCCTTGCCCCCCGCGTCAGCACATCAGTTGGTCACCGCACTCACTGAGAGGTATTATATTCTCTTTAACTAGCTAACGTTTTGAAACAAGTGGAAGTCTGAAGATCATTCAAGGGGTTCTTGAATAACTGCCGTGCTCCGAGTTTTCTTGAAAATTAGTATTTAAAATGCCATTAATGGTCATATAAGTGAACACTATTTAAGGCTTATTTGTGCTACATTCACTCTATTACTCCCTAATTTGTAAAAGCTGTTTGTATTTCATGTAACATAAAAAAAAAAATATATATATTTATTACAGATTAGAAGAGCTGCAACTGGATCGTATAAACACGTGTATAAAGCGCGACGCGGTGCTGAGCGCGTTGGCGCGCGCGGCCGCCGTGCGCGCGGCGCGGGCGGCGCGGCGCGACGCGCTCGACGCCGCGTACCGACGCGCACAGGCCGCGCGCGGGTATCTCACCGACCTCATCGAGTGCTTGGATGAAAAGGTACACAACACTTTAACATTGTTTGCATGATCTGCAAATATTTATTCTGGGTGTTCTGGGTATTTATATGCATAATAAAAAAACTATCTATCTATGTAATGTTATTGTATTAAGTATGTCAGTCTTATAATACCCATAATACAAGCTCTGCTTAGCTTGGGGCTAGATGATGTTGTGTGGATTGTCCAGCATTATTTATTTATTTATTATAATAATAATAATAGCCTTTATTCAGATACAATGAGTGTGATATTTGAAACTATCACGGTTTTGAACATAGTTTTCATTATAAACGGGATATTTACCATGATTTGTGAGTCTGATTATTTCCCGACATTCAGTTCGACTCGTGATCATGCCGCATGCAACTGTGCCAAAATATCGGGAAATAATCAGACTCACAAATCATGGTAAATATCCCGTTTATAATGAAAACTACAATGAGTGTGTAGAGCCATCTATATTGCTACATGATGAACTAAGTACATCGTAGTGTACGCAACAGACCAGATAGCGACAAAATCCTAGATCGCGCTTACGAAGTTATCACGGAGTTTGAACATAAGTAATAGAACCGATGACTATCCATCGGTCCGAGCGATCCCGAGCCGAAGGTCGCTCGGCGTGGAAGATCTTCCCTTTTCGTAGGAGATATCTCCTCAGTGGTGACCCCGACGTGATCCAGCCGTCGGAACAGCTGCCGAAGCCTGATGACTGGAGGTTCCTGAACACGCACAACCTTCTTCAACAATCAAGCCGATCTAGCTACGCATCATCTCGTCTACCTTCTCTCATATATATATATTTTTAATTTTTTAAAAATTAAATGTTGGTTTGTGGGAAAAGTGTCAAAGTTGAATGTGAGATGTGTTACTTTCCAGATGCCGCAACTAGAAGCGTTAGAGAGCCGCGCGCTGGCGCTGCAGCGGCGCCGACACGACTTCCTGGTGGAGCGGCGCCGCGCCGACGTGCGGGACCAGGCGCAAGATGTGTTGGCGTTAGCAGGTATTCTACTCTACTACCCTTGTATTGCTTCAGAGTGCTGTTCGCAATTTCGCGTTTGGTTACAGTGTAAGGTAAGTGTATCCTGTGTATTAATGAGAAGAAGGCTTTTAAAGACAATTTGACGTTTGACTTATCTTGAACTGGTATTGGATAATTAGTGACATGGTAACTCTAACTGCAGTGGTTGTTGATGATGTACACTTTCTTTGACGAACGCTGTCGGAGTCCGAATAAACTTGTCATTCTCAGTTTTCGGCGAAGTCAACTTACCCTACAAACTGTGAGTAAATAAGAATTGAATCGAATTCGTAGTTGTACACACGCGCGCCATATTCTCTGACACTTATGCAGGTCATCGACCTATTGATCTATACTTATTACTTATTTACTTATATTTACTTATACAGGGTGTAACAAATGAGGTGGACCAAAAGCAAAAGGGCGATAGGGGAGCTCAATGGCTATCCATATAACCCCCATGTATGTTCAGCGATATTCAGTCGTTCAAAAGTTATTCCCACTTTTATGATTTTTTTTTTCATTAACAAATTTTAGGTTAGATTTCCCAAGTACACCCAAACTATTAGGGCTACAAGTGTAATTTTTTTACACCTTGTAGCTTAATAGTAGACCTTTTGTATTACAATACCAGTTTGAGTCGTTATTTGATTGATTTCCAAATAAAAAATAATCTTTACAGAAAAATCCGAAATCTGAACTTCCGGGAGAAACTTTAGGAGCAATTTAAAAAAAAAACTTGCAAAATATTTTTTTCTACAATCTATCTTAAAAACTTTCTCCATTTATGGAGCAGTTACCCTGAAAATTTCATAAGGCTAGTACAGAAGCATCATGTTAAAAGGTGAACTCAAGTGTTGTAAAAGTGCTGAAATCAACGGTTCAATCGACCAACACGATGGTCCGGGCAAGTCTCAGATTGTATGCCACTCCTTCTAATCAATTGCTCTTGGTATATTCTAGCAGCCTCTCGAGCGTTTCTTTGAGCTACACCATGACAATAATACATTTCTGCATATCTACGAGGAGAATACCTATGGCATGATACACTAATCGCAAAGTTTGTACAGTCCGTAAGCGCGCCGTTTTCGTTAAAGTACAGATAATCCAAATTCAGACTCCTGAGTGGCCGTACTTTTTTAACCTCCGACTCCAAAATAAGATTTAAAAACTAAAACCCGACTACGAAAAGCTAGGAAAGAACTTTAAATTTTTTTTTTAAAAACTTTTCTTTTTTAAAAACAGAATTTGTTTTTTTTACCTAAAACAGATATTTTTAATTAACATGGTTGTAGTCGGAGGCTAGTTATGTAAAAGTACATAATACTAAGCATCCGACTAAACCCGTGATGAAGTAAAATAAGTCAAGAAACCAACAGTAGATTAGGTGTGATATTTAAAAAGTTAAACTAAACTTGTTATCTAGCTTTTCGTAGTCGGGTTTTAGTTTATAATCATAATTTTTGTATCAGGGGTTAAAAGAAGCGCGGCCAATCAGGGGTCTTAATTAGGATGATTTTTACTTTAACGAAAACGGCGCGCTTACGGACTATACAAACTTTGCGATTAGTGTATCATGCCATATTCTCCTCGTAGATATGCAGAAATGTGTTATTGTCATGGTGTAGCTCAAAGAAACGCTCGAGAGGCTGCTAGAATATACCAAGAGCAATTGATTAGAAGGAGTGGCATACAATCTGAGCCTTGCTCCATCCATCGTGTTGGTCGATTGAACCGTCGATTTTAGCACTTTTACAACACTTGAGTTCACCTTTTAACATGATGCTTCTGTACTAGCCTTATGAAATTTTCAGGGTAACTGCTCCATAAATGGAGGAAGTTTTTAAGATAGATTGTAGAAAAAAATATTCAGCAAGTTTTTTTTTTAAATTGCTCCTAAAGTTTCTTGCGGAAGTTCAGATTTCGGATTTTTCTGTAAAGATTATTTTTTATTTGGAAATCAATCAAATAACGACTCAAACTGGTATTGTAATACGAAAGGTCTACTATTAAGCTACAAGGTATAAAAAAATTACGCTTGTAGCCCTAATAGTTTGGGTGTACTTGGGAAATCTAACCTAAAATTTGTTAATGAAAAAAAAAAACATAAAAGTGGGAATAACTTTTGAACGACTGAATATCGCTGAACATACATGGGGGTTATATGGATAGCCATTGAGCTCCCCTATCGCCTTTTTGCTTTTGGTCCACCTCATTTGTTACACCCTGTATACTTATATAATAATATAAAGAGGTAAAGTTTGTATATTTGTTCAATTGTAAGGGGTAATCTCGGGATCTACTGAACCGATTTTAAAAATTATTTCACCAATAGAAAGCCACATTATTGCTGAGTGTCATAGGCTATATTATGCCCAACGAAGTGGGCACGGGTCGGCTAGTATCTTATAGATAGACTTACTACACGATTACTTTGTTACCAGCTCGTCCTGGCTCGGTGAAGCCGGCGGACAGTCCGGAGAAGGTGCGTCGCACTGCCGAGCGCGAGGGCCGACGCCGCGCGCGCCGCCTCAAGCGGGAAGGCGCGGGCGCGGGGGCGGGGGCGGGCGCGGCACTCGCCTCGCATCGCGACGGAGACTCCAGCGACGACGAACTGCCGCCCGCCGAGCAACATTATGCGCAGACCGAACGAGGTAGTACAGTAGCTCTACAATGAGTTTTTACTATACTATATTTACTATACTCGCTAGCGTCTGTAGTTAATAAAATTTTATGTAGTTATTGTAGTTAAGAAGATTTGTACAGCGCCTCTAGCGGATAGTTGGGTACTAAAATTCGTGATACTAATATTGACGTAACTTACAGTAGTTACGTAAAGTCAGGCGATTTTACTGTGACAACTCATGGTAGAGCTACAGAACGTTATCGAACATTCTAAGTAACTACATAGCACCAAAGAACGTCACAACAGTAACAATCGATAGGCGTCCCAGCCTTCCCTGCTGGGAGATGGTGAAGATGTGTTGGTGTGTTGCAGAGAGTATCAGAGAGGCGGCGAATGCGCTGTTCTCGGACGCGCTGTCGGCGTGGCGCGGCGTGCGCGGCGTGTGCGCGCGGCTGGCGCGCGTGCGGCGCCGCGACCCGCGCGCATACTGCGACGCGCACCTGCCCGCCGCGCTGCCCGCGCTGCTGGCGCCCTACGTACGGCACCAGGTAATGCTACAACTAATGCGATGACTAAAGTCCGGTCGCGGAGTTATTACCTGTCTCTGTCACTCTCGC
Organism: Ecliptopera silaceata; assembly: GCA_932527185.1. Classification (NCBI taxonomy): domain Eukaryota; kingdom Metazoa; phylum Arthropoda; class Insecta; order Lepidoptera; family Geometridae; genus Ecliptopera; species Ecliptopera silaceata. The sequence continues at coordinate 2,139,275 of OW052193.1, read as the reverse complement.
GCAAATATGATGCGTCTCGCTCGCACAGATCCGATGATCGCGGCACTCAGCGAGCGAGACGCATCATATTTACGCGAGAGTGACAGAGACAGGTAATAACAGGTTAATGTACGAATTTCTTTCTGCTCCGCGACCGGACTTTAGTTTAGTCTGCCATGCTACGCTCTACCACGTTAGTAACCGTTGGTTGAGCTGCAAACTTTAATCGATGCTGATTATATTTCAGCTTATTCTTTGGAATCCTCTCGCGGACGAAGACAACGAAGACTATGAGAAAATGGATTGGTACAAGTGAGCAATTTTTTTTTCACATTTGAAAACATTTAGTAGATTCGTCGTCACAGCTCAGTTGCCAGTAGCTCTGCATTCCATGCTGTAAATCGTGGGTTCGATCCCCACCCAGGCAAATGTGATGAACATAAATATTTGTTCTGGGTCTGGATCTATGTACATATTTACAAAAAAAAAAATAGTATTTATATGCAATGTAGTTCCCATAGTACAATATTGAATATTTATTTATTTAATGCTCCTTGAAACGCTTTATACATTTCCAAGTGTACCATAGCACCATTTTATCGCGTCAGATGTCTGATGATGTACGGCGTCCGTTCCTCTCCATCATCTGGCTCCTCGGAGTCTTCGGACTCGGAGGGCGGAGCCCCGCGCGTATCGGAGCCCGCCGTGCGAGACGACCCCGACCTCATGCTGGTACCCACCATGTTGAATAAGGTTGTACTGCCCAAGATTACAGGTTAGTGCTGTGAACTGCTGTTCTAACATCGACTTTCTTTATAGGTACTGCTGAAATATAGATGTTTTCGGAATTTCGAAAACTGAATTTATTTGTAATATATATTTGCTCAAATTGGTTTTTTTCAGGGTTTTCCCTCATATAGTAAATGCCTTGATGTGCCTGTAAATTTCAGCTGGAAGTGAATTAATGCAAAGTCCATTTCGACCGCGTTAAAAAAAACGATCTGACTCTTCTAAATCGACGACGCTTAACAAAAAAGTGCATCATAATGTATGATGGCGGGCACTCGGCCCCGCTAAAGGCGTCCACCGTTCGTTCCAGAACAGATCAGTGCGACGTGGGACCCGATGTGCGTGCGCGCGTGCGTGCGCCTGCGCGGCGTGTGCGCGCGCGCCGCCGCCGTGCCCGCCGCGCGCCGCGCGCTGCGCCGTCTCGCGCGCGCCGCCGCCGACAAGCTCACCGCCGCGCTGCACGCCGACGTCTTCCTACCCGCCTTGCCGCCAGCGTTAGTACCATCCTACAACCTCTCCTCAGTTAGCGTAGATAGCGTGACATGTATAGTATTGTCTCGCATGCAGGGTGATGGAGGGCGGCGGCGGCATGTTCTGGCGACGCTGCCTCGGCGGCGGCGTGCGCCTGCTGCGCGGGACACTCGCGCTCACCGCGCCGCCCGCGCTGCTGCACGCCGACCCGCACGTGCACGCGCTGCTCGGTACGTACCCGCGCGCCGTGACGTCACACGCCGCGCTCACCGCGCCGCCCGCGCTGCTGCACGCCGACCCGCACGTGCACGCGCTGCTCGGTACGTACCCGCGCGCCGTGACGTCACACGCCGCGCTCACCGCGCCGCCCGCGCTGCTGCACGCCGACCCGCACGTGCACGCGCTGCTCGGTACGTACCCGCGCGCCGTGACGTCACACGCCGCGCTCACCGCGCCGCCCACGCTGCTGCACGCCGACCCGCACGTGCACGCGCTGCTCGGTACGTACCCGCGCGCCGTGACGTCACACGCCGCGCTCACCGCGCCGCCCGCGCTGCTGCACGCCGACCCGCACGTGCACGCGCTGCTCGGTACGTACCCGCGCGCCGTGACGTCACACGCCGCGCTCACCGCGCCGCCCGCGCTGCTGCACGCCGACCCGCACGTGCACGCGCTGCTCGGTACGTACCCGCGCGCCGTGACGTCACACGCCGCGCTCACCGCGCCGCCCGCGCTGCTGCACGCCGACCCGCACGTGCACGCGCTGCTCGGTACGTACCCGCGCGCCGTGACGTCACACGCCGCGCTCACCGCGCCGCCCGCGCTGCTGCACGCCGACCCGCACGTGCACGCGCTGCTCGGTACGTACCCGCGCGCCGTGACGTCACACGCCGCGCTCACCGCGCCGCCCGCGCTGCTGCACGCCGACCCGCACGTGCACGCGCTGCTCGGTACGTACCCGCGCGCCGTGACGTCACACGCCGCGCTCACCGCGCCGCCCGCGCTGCTGCACGCCGACCCGCACGTGCACGCGCTGCTCGGTACGTACCCGCGCGCCGTGACGTCACACGCCGCGCTCACCGCGCCGCCCGCGCTGCTGCACGCCGACCCGCACGTGCACGCGCTGCTCGGTACGTACCCGCGCGCCGTGACGTCACACGCCGCGCTCACCGCGCCGCCCGCGCTGCTGCACGCCGACCCGCACGTGCACGCGCTGCTCGGTACGTACCCGCGCGCCGTGACGTCACACGCCGCGCTCACCGCGCCGCCCGCGCTGCTGCACGCCGACCCGCACGTGCACGCGCTGCTCGGTACGTACCCGCGCGCCGTGACGTCACACGCCGCGCTCACCGCGCCGCCCGCGCTGCTGCACGCCGACCCGCACGTGCACGCGCTGCTCGGTACGTACCCGCGCGCCGTGACGTCACACGCCGCGCTCACCGCGCCGCCCGCGCTGCTGCACGCCGACCCGCACGTGCACGCGCTGCTCGGTACGTACCCGCGCGCCGTGACGTCACACGCCGCGCTCACCGCGCCGCCCGCGCTGCTGCACGCCGACCCGCACGTGCACGCGCTGCTCGGTACGTACCCGCGCGCCGTGACGTCACACGCCGCGCTCACCGCGCCGCCCGCGCTGCTGCACGCCGACCCGCACGTGCACGCGCTGCTCGGTACGTACCCGCGCGCCGTGACGTCACACGCCGCGCTCACCGCGCCGCCCGCGCTGCTGCACGCCGACCCGCACGTGCACGCGCTGCTCGGTACGTACCCGCGCGCCGTGACGTCACACGCCGCGCTCACCGCGCCGCCCGCGCTGCTGCACGCCGACCCGCACGTGCACGCGCTGCTCGGTACGTACCCGCGCGCCGTGACGTCACACGCCGCGCTCACCGCGCCGCCCGCGCTGCTGCACGCCGACCCGCACGTGCACGCGCTGCTCGGTACGTACCCGCGCGCCGTGACGTCACACGCCGCGCTCACCGCGCCGCCCGCGCTGCTGCACGCCGACCCGCACGTGCACGCGCTGCTCGGTACGTACCCGCGCGCCGTGACGTCACACGCCGCGCTCACCGCGCCGCCCGCGCTGCTGCACGCCGACCCGCACGTGCACGCGCTGCTCGGTACGTACCCGCGCGCCGTGACGTCACACGCCGCGCTCACCGCGCCGCCCGCGCTGCTGCACGCCGACCCGCACGTGCACGCGCTGCTCGGTACGTACCCGCGCGCTGTGACGTCACACGCCGCGCTCACCGCGCCGCCCGCGCTGCTGCACGCCGACCCGCACGTGCACGCGCTGCTCGGTACGTACCCGCGCGCCGTGACGTCACACGCCGCGCTCACCGCGCCGCCCGCGCTGCTGCACGCCGACCCGCACGTGCACGCGCTGCTCGGTACGTACCCGCGCGCCGTGACGTCACACGCCGCGCTCACCGCGCCGCCCGCGCTGCTGCACGCCGACCCGCACGTGCACGCGCTGCTCGGTACGTACCCGCGCGCCGTGACGTCACACGCCGCGCTCACCGCGCCGCCCGCGCTGCTGCACGCCGACCCGCACGTGCACGCGCTGCTCGGTACGTACCCGCGCGCCGTGACGTCACACGCCGCGCTCACCGCGCCGCCCGCGCTGCTGCACGCCGACCCGCACGTGCACGCGCTGCTCGGTACGTACCCGCGCGCCGTGACGTCACACGCCGCGCTCACCGCGCCGCCCACGCTGCTGCACGCCGACCCGCACGTGCACGCGCTGCTCGGTACGTACCCGCGCGCCGTGACGTCACACGCCGCGCTCACCGCGCCGCCCGCGCTGCTGCACGCCGACCCGCACGTGCACGCGCTGCTCGGTACGTACCCGCGCGCCGTGACGTCACACGCCGCGCTACTATTTTCTACGGCACTTGAACCTTTAACAGGTGTCCGGCTTCACTTGTTTTGTTAAGCAGCAAAATGATGTGTAAATGTATGTTTCAGACACGCTGAGCATGGCGGCGGGCGCGGCGCCGGCGACGTTCATGTCGGCCGCGTGCGCCGCGCTGGCGTGCAGCTTGCCGCGCGGCGGCGTGCTGCGCGCGGCCGCACTGCAGCGCCTGGCGCGCCTCGCCGCACTCGCGCTGCAGCGCCTGCACCCCGGCAACCCCATGCATCTGTAAGATTATTCTACATTTCTAATGCCTTGATCACACGTACCAAGTGAACCGGCGAGACAGTGACGTATTTGAGATACACTGCGCGTCGACATCAGTTTTACTGTTGAACGTTGCAACGTTAGCGCGCAGTGTTAGCGCGCAGTGGTACGTGTGATCGAGGCATAAGTGACAGGTCCTCGCGACAAGAACGCAAAAGAGACCAAAAACTTAGTCATGGTTCCTCGAGATAATGCTTCTTAAAAGGGATTGAAATTAAATGCTGAAGTTCCAGTGTAGCGTAAATTTAACTTAGTATCGTTTCGAAGCAAAACTTCGGTTCCATGATATGTCATCGTTTAAATCATAGACTGTAGAACATAGCTCACATCTTTCGTTATCTTTTCAGAAAAGCTATCGAGCAGGCGCGTGCTGTGTTGGCGGAGGCCGAGGCGTCGCAGTGACATCTGCACAACTGTGGAACACTGGCAATACCAATATAACGAGTTGTCTAACAACACCAACTCGGACGCTTTATAAGCTTGCGAAGAATTCGACGATGATCGTAATGATAGCGATTGTTATATGAACGATTTTTTCGATCAACTTATTTAGATTAGATTCTAAGCCAGCGATTAGTTTTTGATTTATAGCAACCGACTGGAACGAACGTAGGTTTGGGTTGAAGTTTAGATAGCTATGAAAGGAACTTATCACGATTCAATTACAAGCATTTGTTTCCGTTGTAGTAGCACAAGCAATGCTTTTTATTCAGTAATCAAAGAAACTCTGAATACTACTAACTAGTAATTATTGAATTATATAATTTAAAACCCATAATATGATTTCATTTGTTAATTGAAGAAAGATAAAAATACAGAATGTGATTGGTGCTGCAAATGTTGCAACAAATATTGATTCCAGTGAAAAGATTTTTTTATCTATAATTTTGCTAGAACAATCTCTACTTTAATGTGTAATTATTTGTATAAAAGTGACGAAGCATATAAAATACAATGTTATGCCTAACAATTTGCCTTTTTATAGTACTCGTATGAACCCTTAGATTACCTAAACTTGCTCCATGTGTTTACATACATTAGGCCTGTAACTTGTGTTTTTGGTACCTCAATTTTGATCTAGACTTTCAGATTGCACCTATTCGGCACTAAATGACTGCATATCCAAGAATCAGGCAACTTTAGTGTGTTTCGTGAAAACATGCACATTGCCTAAACCTAAGAGATAAATAGGAAATAAAACATAAATTAGTGTCAAAGGATCTTTATTTCTTTGGCTTTATCCTAAACATTGAAAAGATATGAGCCCGTCAGATGACGTCACTTCCATGATTTTGTTGTGTATACCTCATGTTCAAAATGGAATAACTAACATACATTGCTCTTCACATAACATTTTGTAGCGAATATAAAAATACACTAAGGGCTTTGACCTCTTCAATGAATTTACAACTTTAAACTCTTACCACAAAGTTATATTTTAGGAAGGAGCAGTGCCTGTGAAGTAAGTGACGAATAAAATAGTTTTGTAAACATGTATTTTTAATGTTAGGCTTTTAAAATAAATACTGAGAAACAAAACCGGGGTTGCGCCTGGCACACGTGTTTTGTTTCTTAACATTTCAGATGCCGCAAAAAATTAAACTAAATTATTTAAATGTTGATTCATATAAAAAAATATGGACAATGTTACCCCTAGGTTCTGATTTAAAGTTTCTACCAAAACAATTATTAAGTCTGAGATCAAGATAAAAAAAATCGTCATTCGTTAAATTTTGAATCATGTAAGTTTTTAGTATAGGCGACAAAGAAATTGGTTTACCACTCTAAGGCTTCGTTCACACGGCATTGTCCTGCACGTTTTTTTGCAGTATACGTCTTAACGTATAAATAGTGACCATACAACGTACATATATCCATTCACACGTCGATTGTACTGCAAAAAAACGTGTACCGCTTATACGTTTAAACGCATACTCAACGGACTTGTCAAGCAAATCGAATGAACTTTGACGTATTCGGTTCGCAGTGGCACATAATATAGCTCTGTCTCGTTCACACGGCACGATGTTCACACGTTTTTTATCGAATAGCAACCGAAGAAGCGTTTCGTACCTGAGCGTCTTTTGGACGAGTGGCACGTATTTTATGTTTGATTTGGTTTGATATTCAAAATGGTAGAGGAATCTTCTATAGACAACGAACTATTAATTTCTTTAGTGGAACAATGTCCCGTTTTATGGGATAAAACTTTGGAACTTTATAAAAATCGCGTCGCAACTCAAGCGGATCCATCAGTGACGTCTACTCGCTGTGACAACTGTGTGAAGACTGCGGCTATTCGTCTTTTACACGAATGATAATTTACCGTGTGAAGACCCGGATGATTGTACGTTAAAAAAACGAATACGAAAAAAACGTGCAGGACAATGCCGTGTGAACGAAGCCTAAGGCTTCGTTCACACGGCATTGTCCTGCACGTTTTTTCGTATTCGTTTTTTTAACGTACAATCATCCGGGTCTTCACACGGTAAATTATCATTCGTGTAAAAGACGAATAGCCGCAGTCTTCACACAGTTGTCACAGCGAGTAGACGTCACTGATGGATCCACGCGTGGTTGTACTTTTATTTTGGTATCGTAGGCGCCAACGGTCTCGCCGCCGACAAAACAGAAGGTTTTGGGTACATCCTATTAATCAAGAATCTGTGCGAACGATCACATTTGAAAAATTATTCGAAAATCTTAGAAACGATGAAAAAAAGTTTTTTAATTACTTTCGAATGTCTGTTGAAGGTTTTGAAAAGTTATTAACTCAAATAAAATAAATAAAAACGTGTGAACATCGTGCCGTGTGAACGAGACAGAGCTATATTATGTGCCACTGCGAACCGAATACGTCAAAGTTCATTCGATTTGCTTGACAAGTCCGTTGAGTATGCGTTTAAACGTATAAGCGGTACACGTTTTTTTGCAGTACAATCGACATGTGAATGGATATATGTACGTTGTATGGTCACTATTTATACGTTAAGACGTATACTGCAAAAAAACGTGCTGGACAATGCCGTGTGAACGAAGCCTTAGGCTGAATATCATTTGCACGTACAAAACATCAAGGGCTATTTTCGCCTGACAGATTAATAACTGCTACGTCAGAATCTGTCAATCTGTAATCCTTAGCGAATAATTATGTTACTGGGAGATGTCATCAAAAGTGGTAAACCAATTTCTTTGTCGCCTATACATATTTTTTTTTTACAAAATCAGAACTCTTATGTGTGTTAGTATGTCTTTAACAGCATGATAAATGTTAATTAATTAATACCTAAAATTACACTACGAAGTACAAATCTACATTAGGAAATGAACAACTTCCAAATACTGCAATTTTCGGCACTAGTTATTTTTACAAACGGTCCCGAAAATATAGTTTTAAACACAGCGTTATTTAAACATTCACAACCTGAATTAAAACTTCCCAAATAAAAAAAAATAGCTTATAATTTTAGACTGATATTATCTTGACCACAATAAGTGCTAATATTTACAAAGTGAACCAATCTCCCAGGCTATCTAAAACAAAAATATTGTTTTGATTGTTTCTAGCGTACAAACAATTACAAAAATCTCTTAGTCAAACCACAAGTCTGCATTAAAATATGACACAAATCGAAAAGTTGTTTACAACCTGTATCGCAAAAACTACGTTTTTTTAAAGATTTAATGAGATTTGGTCATTATTTTATTGCAGACTACTTGGGTCACACCTCTTTCAAGCAAGACTGTCGATGAGGTTATTTTTAAACTTTATTCACCCAACTTGTGTTTTATACAAATATATAACACAATATGACTGCATACTCGATCATCAATAAAACTAGAATTACCTATTTCTGACAACAAAAACAAACATTGACATAATAAATAAAATATATTCTGATTCGTATTTATATTCCTTCCGCTGACCCAACTTGAATAAGTACAATTTGTAATAGGTATATTTTAAAGACTAAAATTAGTAACAATAATGTAAATAAAATCAGGCTATGGATAATGTGCACTAGGTTAAACTAAAATAATAATTTTGTTTGAAAAAAGTTACATCTCGCTTACAAATTAACTTATGTCAGATGCATTTAATCACAGAAACCAAAATAATGACGTGATTAAATAAAACTATTCAAAAATGCATCTGTCAAAGTTACTTCATACGGCATAAGATGAAAATAGGCTTTATTTCGCATAATTTCAGTAAGAACATTGCAAAAACTCTTTGATCTCACTAGATTTTACATAAACCTTGAAAGGGCTTTAAATATTTATTTACACAGAGAGAATATAAGTTATGATAGGTCATAAATTTTTACCACATTTAAGTCATAGACAATTCTTAATATTTTCTCTATATAATAACAGTCACCTACATAACAAATTCTGATTTTAATTATTAATTGCTCTCCATTTCAATCATATTAACCAGCCGTTTTCACGGGTTTAAGAAATATATAAGTCTAAGTAACTTATAATTTTAACAGCAAAAATAGTTAAAAAGTAGTCAAGACTTACCTCTGTCTACTCTTACTATTTATTTAGATACCATTTAGATTTACCATTTATTTACAAAACAAGCCATCGTCAAAAACTACCTTCAAACTTGATATTTAAAAGTAGACCGATTTTACACATGGCCGCGAATACTAACTGGTTTTTTTCACATAAACATTTTTAAACATGTTTTAGTACAATTTCGTAGATCCATGGCAATATGCATAAACTGAAAAACACTTAGTCGCGTCGGTTTTATTTAGCATATTATTATAGTTAGCAGTGCCGTCTTAAGTCTATTCGGCGCCGGGGTGCGGGGCTCAGCCTGCGCCCTGGTTTTCTTTTACACTGCAGATAGTCCAGTCAAAATAGACTAAAATTATGACTCCAGTTTGCATTAATTCCCAACAAGCTGAATTTTTGTGCAGGCCTTGAATACGTCATTACAAATGATATGTCAAAAGTCCCCATCGATCCCGCTTGTGCGTTGTTTTTTATTCGAGGTCAAAGGTCATAAATTTGCGTTTTTTGCATATATCTCTGAAACAACGAGAGCTATCGAAAAGTGGTTCAGGCAAAGTTTGTAATCGTAAAATTGTCTACAAAAATACCTCAACACTTTTCTTTTACAAAGCATCGCTTTCGAGATATAGTGACTTTAGACCGCAGGAACATCGTTTTTTCATTTCAGCCGTTTTATCTGTTTCATTGCCACAGAACAAACAGTAGCCTCGTACTCTAGTACGAGGTGGACTAACCCATCGAACCCATCACCCCTTTCAGTAAATTTCAAGAAATACTGTTTGTTATGTGGCAATGAAGCAGATAAAACGGCTGAAATGAAAAAAACGCAGCATCTTCGACGATTTTCCTGCGGTCTAAAGTCACTATATCTCGAAAGCGATTCTTTGTAGAAGAAAAGTGTTGAGGTATTTTTTGTAGACAATTTTACGATCTACAAACTTTGTCCGAACCATTTTTCGATAGATTTTGTTGTTTCAGAGATATACGCAAAAAACGCAAATTTATGACCTTTGACCTCGAATAAAAAACAACGCACAAGCGGGATCGATGGGGACTTTTGACATATCATTTGTAATGACGTATTCAAGGCCTGCACAAAAATACTGTTTGTTCTGTGGCAATGAAGCAGATAAAACGGCTGAAATGAAAAAAACGCATCATCTTCGATGATGTTCCTGCGGTCTAAAGTCACTATATTATCTCAAAAGCGATGCTTTGTAGAAGAAAAGTGTTGAGATATTTTTGTAGACAATTTTACGATTTACAAACTTTGCCTGAACCATTTTTCGATAGCTCTCGTTGTGTCAGAGATATACGCAAAAAACGCAAATTTATGACTTTTAACCTGGAATAAAAAACAACGCACAAGCGGGATCGATGGGGACTTTTGACATATCATTTGTTATGATCTGTATCTGATCTGTACAAAAATCCAGCTTGTTGGGAATTAATGCAAGCTGGAATGTCTATTTTGACTGGACTAAGACGGCTATGTCAAAGGGCGCAATTACTCGCCTATGATGACAGACGCACAGGTGCCGCGCCGCGCGCCCATTTTAAATGAACTTACACTACACTTTAGTGACTTAGAGATCATTTTGCTTCAAGTGCGGGCAACCGGGCGGCAATGTGTCAAAGGTCAACACTCTTTTTGGCATGACAATTTTTTTTTTTTTGCGCATACGTGTTTGTCGTAACCTGTATATGAAACTGTGCAATGGCGTTAAGTTCAATGAAATATCTAAATATTCATTAATTAGCGCTCGGCAGGCGCCCCCGGGCGCTCCGCGCCCGGGTGCACCGCACCCCTTGCACCCCCGGGTAAAGACGGCCCTGATAGTTAGCGTTACGATATTGTTCGTTGAGTTACAATGCATGTACTATTAGGGTCCGACCGCACTTGTCCGCGGCGGTCACTCATAAGTCGATGTGGGCGGGCGATGCGGGTAAAGCTGCTACACCTATAAATAAATAAAAAAATATTCACGGACATTTCACACATCACACTTTTTGTAAATACAGTTTAATCCGTTTATAATGACATCGATAGGAATTGGCAAACACGTCATAATATAAACTAGTTCTAAAAGTGAATACTATTTAAGGCTTATTTGTGCAACATTCACTCTATTACTCCCTAATTTTTAAAAGCTGTTTGTATTCTACGGGGAGAGCCACCCTCAGCCAGACCTTCGTTATTTTAGTAAGGCTGAAAGTTTCTCTGTGTGAGCCTCCATCACAGGTAAGAACGACCCCTGACTATCGAGTTTCGGTTGTGGTTACTTTAGCAGATCTCTCGCGCTCGCACCTACAGCGGGCTTTCAATGTGTCTGGCGAGATGTAATAACCATGACAACTGTCTGGCTTTTGAGGTACCATATTTTTATAAGTCTCTTAGTAACATATATAAAATTCAGCTATTATACTATGACGAAAGTATGATTAAAATTTATTAAGGCTTAGGGGTGTCTGGCGGGGGGAAGTAACCGTGACAAGTGTCCGGCAATGAACATAGTGATTCCCAAAGGTATTCTGGAGAAAATATAAAAAAAATTAACTGTATACTTTAAGGAAAGTAAGGTACTATTTTATAAGTACACCTTTACCACCGGTTATCTGCTAAAGTAACCACAACCGAAACTCGATAGTCAGGGGTCGTTCTTACCTGTGTTGGAGGCTCACACAGAGAAACTTTCAGCCTTACTAAAATAACGAAGGTCTGGCTGAGGTCGGCTCTTAGGCTATTCCATAAAAATAACACAAAAATAAAAATAAAATAATAAGCGGACGTCATACAATCCGTCCTTCTCAAAAAACACAAGTAAAAAAAAGCTTTTTCTAAAAGTTACCGATCTCGCCCCGTCCAATCGTGTTTATCGATTTAATCGTGAAGAGGGTAGCGCGAGTGTTTAAAGAAATAATTATTTACGGACATTTCACACATCACTCTCTAGTCCCAAACGTAGTATATTATTAGTTACCTATCTCGCCCCGCCCGGTGGTGTTGATGGAGGGCGTGGCGCGAGTGCGAGCGTTCCTCGTGCCTCGCGCTCGCCGCGGCCGCCGCTCCGACACCTCGCTAACCGCCGGCAGTAGGGGCGCCGTGTCTTCTGTGTTGCCGCTATAACACAATATTCACACATTTATTTTAGAATCTTACTAATTAAACTTTTTATCTAAAATAAATTATATTATAAAAAACTTAATTCTAAAAAATATGTATCTATTATAAAAAACTTATTGCCGACAGCAGTGGGGCCCAACCTACAGGTAACACATTATACATATTATAGAAGGTCTGTAGTGTCCCACTGTCCCTTCCTTCGTTAATAACACTTTAAAGTTTTAATAAGTTTATCACCACCCATAGATTATATTTCCATTTCATATTTTTTTGGGATTTAGTAATGGATTCATCAAATAAATAGTCCACGTAGTTAATGGTAGCCTTTGTTTATAACAATGCATTACCTCGCCAAGCACGTCCATTGAGAATTTATCCTTTGAAGCACCAATGTACAATGACTCGATAATTTTAGATATCCCTTCAATTTGATTTTTCGTCTAATTTATTTAAATAATAATTTAAATAATGATTCGTTGTAGAAATGCAGAAATATTTACTTTTCGTCATCGGCTGTGTTCATATGTCCTGTGTCGTTTGGAGGTGAAGGAGGGACCTGAAAAATATTGAAAACGTTATCTCAAAATAATGACTTACTTATATATATTTTTTTTATTTTTATTGGCCAGTAAAATAAATATGTATAGTTTTTTTTTATCACAATATGTATTCGGTATAACGAAAACAATTTTGATTTGTTATGGGAGATCGGAGGCTTCTTAAAATCTTTTTTCATCTAAATATGTAATAATACTGTATAACTGATGCAGTATTTTTTACCCGACTGCGCGGAGCAAAAATAGGGTTATCAGTGTATTAAAATATTATATAGTTACCTCAGTTATGAACTGACTATACAAATTAATCAAGATACTTCTATCATATTTCAATAGATGTAATAAATATACAAGTAGAAGTAATTTCCTTTATAAATAAGAAAAGGTTCTTTTGTATTAAGATAATATGAAAAAACATATTCTAATTTAAGGTGAGACGTGACGCGTGTTCAAAAAATGAACTAACTGTGAATGCACCATCTGTGCGAAGCACTAGGTATTAAGTTATAGCAAAGGTATCTAGAGCGCCATCTAGTTACTTGAACTAAATACCTGTGTAGAAAGAAATAGGATATCATTTGTCTCTTTTCGTTTTAGTTTTTCTTTTATATTTCGTACTATGTCATATTTACATTCGAAGCGGACTTTTCAGCATAGGATTGCAATATCTCTCAGTTTTCCCTGCACCCGTCTCCCATGCAAAGAAGTTTGGTTGAACCAAACAGGTGTCTTTCTTATAATTTTAAGGCATTTTACATAGCATAGGTAGATTATTTACTTACAAAAAAAATAGCTTAGGGGGCTTGGCCCCCCGGGCTGTGGAAAAAAAAACAATTTATTGTAAGAAAAGTAAATGTATTTTTTACCATAATATTGTTGTAAAAAATAAAGTACTAAAATACTTATTTAATAACGGCCCGTAGATAAACCTTACTGACTCACACACTTTATAACCATAGTAAAGAATACTTTAGACGCTAGCATACAGTTTTCATATATAAAATGAAAAAAACATTAGTACACAAAAGTAATATTGATCTTTCATCTGCGGCAATGGTCCCCTATATTACCGCTAGACTAATCCAGACGTCCAGAATACTGGAGCCAAGAACTGTCATTGCACTGGGTCACCATGGTAAGGATGTTGACTTGAAGTTGGTCGCCGTCTTCCAACTTCAATCCTTCATGATACGGGAACGATCTCTTCACATATCGGAAGATGTTTTCTTGTTACAAGTTGAATGTTGGTCACGGTGGTCTCAGCCTATGCTTCTAGTAGTACTTTCTTCACGACAAGGATTTCTGGGCTAGACTGTCCAGCTTTCATGAAACCTAGCTTACATTGCATTAAAAATAGGCACTATTTGAGATAATATTACAAACTATATAAGATTTTTTAACAACAAAATATTGGTGTTTGTGACTGACTTATTTATTTACTTACTACTAGTTGTCATGACAACCACGAAAAATGTTAAATGTACCACGTAACAACAAAAAGTTTGCTACACATTGTATGAGTATCGTTTTGTTTACTCATATTTCGGAGCTCAATCGTCCACGTAACGTATTAGTCCAGTCATTTTAGCTATTTTAAACCCTAAAATAAAACTTTAAATGACTGGACTAACTGTGCGCTAACGCGGCATTGTTTTTTTGCATCATTTTGTGCAGAATTAAATATAAAAAATATATATATACGGGGTCTAACAGAAGGGGTGAACCAAAAAGTGGGCCGATGCAGGAGCTTTTAGCCTATCGATATTACCCCCATGTATGTTCAGCGATATTCAGTCGTTCAAAAGTTACTCGCTTTTTATGTTTTTTTTTTCATTAACATATTTTAGGTTAGATTTCTCTTGTATACCCAAACTATTAGGGCTACAACCGTATTTTTTTTACACCTTGTAGCTTCACAGTAGACCATTCGTACTTGATAGTTTGGGTAAACTTGGGAAATCTAACCTAAAGTATGTTAATGAAAAAAAAAAACATAAAAGTGCGAGTAACTTTTGAACGACTGAATATCGCTGAGCATACATGGGGGTTATTTCGATAGGTATTGAGCTCCTCCATCGCCCTTTTGCTTTTGGTCCACCCCTTCTGTTACACCCTGTATAATAAACCTTTTTTACCCTGTTCGGAACAGCGGCTATTGTAGCTGGATATAAAGTGTATTTAGTATGAAACAAAACTAGCGGTAATTAAATATGTACTGTACACGTAATATATGAACCGCCTGTCGAGAAATTACAAATATGTATATAGGTATAATATAATGCTGGACAATCCACACAACATCATCTAGCCTCAAGCTAAGCAGAGCTTGTGTTATGGGTACTAGAAGACTGACATACTTAATACAATACATTACATAGATAGATAATTTTTATTAAATATATAAACATCCAGAACACCTATAAACATTTATCCCAAGGCGGGAACCGAACCCAAAACCTCCGCGTCGTCAATGCCACCGCGCCACCGCGCCACATCGGTCGTCAATGTTTATGTATCTAGTAAGTATGTATACGACTACGTCATTCGCTCGAATACTATAATACAATTATCTCTCAAATACAAAATTCAAAGGTTTGTTGTCAGCTCTCCAGCCGTAGGAAGAGAAACAAGACAACAAAACTAAATCTATCTCTTTTCTTCTTGAAAATGCTACGTTGCCATGCTTTCCACTGTGGTCTGTTATCTAAACTAAAATTCTAAAGGATAAGATTTGTCTGTTTGTTGGTCACTATTTAATTCAAAAGCACACGTCCGATTTTAAAATTCTTTCTACATTAGGATGTAATATCTTTACCGAGTAATATAGACTAAATGATGTACAAATTGCAATATGTAAAAGACGTATAAATGTAAAATACTTACAGGGAACGTAAAGTCTACCAAACGTTCCCGAGCCGAAATATACAACGCGTGCCGCGTCACGTGTCACTGCTAGTTCTGTTTGGTTGTAAAAGTGTGGCCAACATAAATTTATTTTCTTGCAAAAATGATCAAACTGTTCGTTTTTTAATGTTCTGTAATTATAAATATAAAGAAAAAATATTTCTTAAAAAAAATACGTTTATTTGTAAGGAAAATTACAAACCTCCAAATAAATGCATTGAAATATAGGTAAATAAAACCTTTTTTTTGTTGTCAGGGTAAATAAAACCTGTAGTAAGGCAACCTCGCTGACATAATTGTCATTGCTTGCTATCTGTCAATTTAGTCGTAGTTGTTTTTGATGAAATTTTATCTTGCAAGTAAAGTAATAAATTGTGCCAATTATAAACTCATTGTGGTAACAGAAAGGATCCGAAGAAACATGCACGTTTTGCGATCCACGCGGATGACTTTTGAATACTACTACTACTCCGATCAAGCATTATGATGTAACTGCCCCACAAACAATCTATATCCTTTGTCTTCTAGGCAAGACAATGTACCAACAGCTGCACCTGCACTTGAAGAATCTTAGCGACGCCACAGAAAACGACATATATCCCGTAGCCCGTTTTTGGGCAAAACATATTCATGTGTTTTATTTGTTTAATTTATAGAGCTGTAGAGAGTCTCACTATTGAAATATTAAATACATATAAAAATATTCTTGAAGATGTTAACAGTTTTATTAGAAGGTAACCTATGTAATAGGTATATACTGCATTTTTTTTGCATTTAAGTTCAAAAAAAAATACCAATAAAGTAGGTATTATAGTAGTCTGTAAAAATGCAAAGATAAATCTCAAAAAATTAAATTTTGGGAAAAAAAGGAAGCAACAAAAAATAAAAGTTCTGGCCGAGATTTGAACTCGTATACTCTGAATATCAGTCCACAGTACTTTGAACTGGGCTATTCATTCTTATCACCTGACGTCGAAATTATGAAACGGTAGCGCCGTTTCAAATATCGGAAACATTTTTACGTGTCAAAGTAGATAGCAAGCTTGAAATTCCTCGCCAGCCTCTGCACGTTTTTTCTACTAAAATTATAGTATTTTGTATTGATTAATTGGTATCTATTAATAAGTTTTCGCAAAGGTGAATTTTGATAACTAAACGCAAAAAACCATTAACAAATCAGAAGAAAAACCGCAGTTTTTTAAACTAGCGACATCTTTTGTTGTTGGGCTACCGTCCTGACTGAGCGCTTGGGCCTTAACACATATTTAATCAGCAAGTAAAAAAATAAATATATATAGTTTTAAAAACGAATAGTTTTTTTATCATATATGTATGAAAACGTATAATTGGTGTTTAGTTTTTTAAGTTGTTTTTAATTTAGTTTGTACACTGTTTGTTTTTAAATAAAATAAAATAAAATTCGTATTCGGTATAACGAAAACAATTTTGATTTGATAAGAGAGATGGCTTCTTAAAATCTTTTTTCATCTAAATAATAATACTGCATAACTGATGCAGTATTTTTTACCCGTCTGCGCGGAGCGAAAATAGGGTTATCAGTACCTCTACCATGAGTTGTCATAGTAAAATCGCCTGACTTTACTACAGTAGTTACGTAAATGTTAGTATTACGAATTTTAGTACCCAACTATCCGCTAGAGGCGCTGTACAAATCTTCATACATTTTTTTAACTACAGACGCTAGCGAGTATAGTATATATAGTAAAAACTCATGGTAGAGCTACAGTGTATTTATATATTATATAGTTACCTCAGGTTCGCCGTTAGCGCGTGCACGTAGCCGGGCCATGAATCTCGTGGCGCGCGCAAAAGGGTTCTCTCGTTGCTCGTCAAATGTACCCCCCTGGAATACGGATTTTGTATTTAGTATGTATTATGGTTCTCCCCTTTGTATAGAACAGTGGTAGAACAAGGAAATGGTGGTCGAGGGATTGATATATGAGAGGAGTGGGGGATTGATATATGAGAGGAGTGGTGGAAGAGAGGAATGATAGAAGAGAGAGGGCGATACGAGGGAGGAGTGGTGTTAGAAGGGAGTGGTGGAAAGGGGGAAAGTAATGAAAGGAGAGAGGAGAAATACAGTACCCCAAGTACGAGTTTGTGCACACACGGATCGCAGAGACGCGATCGTCGAGTGCCATTGATTTTGTATGGAAATCCAAGCTTCTAAATAAATCTGCTAAGGGCGCTGCTTGGATCTCCATACAAAATCGGAGGCGCTCGACGATCGCGTCTCTACGATCCGTGTGTGCACAAACTCGTACTTGGGGTACTGTATTTCTCCTCTCTCGTTTCATTACTTTCCCCCTTTTCCACCACTCCTCCCTCATATCGCCCCCTCTCCTCTATCATTGCTCTCTTCCACCACTCCTCTCATATATCAATCCCCCACAACAACGATTTGTGTGTGCACAAACTCGTACTTGGGGTGCATGTTACTTGCCTGCGTGAGCGGCGGCGCGGACAGCAGCGGCTCGGAGTCGGAGTCGGAGTCGGAGTGCGCGCGGCGCGGCGTCCGCTCGCCCGCCGCGAACACGCGCCGCTTGCACACGGGACACACCCGCTTGTTCTGCGTCAGCCACGGGTCGATGCACAGCGTGTGGTACGCTGTGCAAACATTATATAAACATTATACGCCTCTGGTGTTGCAGGTCCATGGGCGGCGGTGACCACTTTCTATCAGGTGACCCGCTATGGCATATAAAAAAAATATACCTATTACAACACTAAAGAAAATTACGGCCTGGTTCCTACCGTTTATATGATCCTTCAGAAGATAGGGGTCTTCTGAAGGATCATATAAACGGTAGGAACCAGGCCGTAATTTTCTTGCCCGTTCTTCTAGGCTCTGGTCGCGTGGAACTGGCACCTAGAATCGAATCACCTAGTATATAAGACGATTCTAAATGATCCTTGTGATATTATTGAATAAAGAACTTTTTTACTTTACTCTTATAAAAAGTTAGCGTTGACTTTATGTCATCATTACGTATGGTAATCAATACTTTAGGATGCGCTAACTTTTTATAAGATAGATAGACCGTTATTATTTAGCTTATTAAACTGAGCTATTCCAATTCAATCATTATTAAAGCTCTCTTTGGGATTTTATAATTCTTGTTCTTTGTACCATAATAGCCAACATTAATATATTCTGTGCCCGCACTCCGACTGCAGAAGAAACCAAAAAGATAGAATACTCAAAGTATTTTAAGTCGTACTTAAACAGTTATCAATGTTTTCTTCCAACAATCTTATCCTCACGGTCTCAAAAACAAAAAACATACGAAAGTAAACGTCAGTATTCACAATCAACACATCTTTGGATCAAACGTAGAAACTACGCGAAGTATATCGTTCTCGCTCGCACTCACCGTGCGCGCACGGCAACACCCTCAGTTTGTCTCCCTCCTGGTAGTCGTCGAGACAGATAGCGCAGGTCTCGTACGGGTCTCCTTTGCTGAATTTGCACGTCGGTATCTTCTTGAGCGCGCGACTTGGTAAGCGATGCCTTCTGGCTCGGCGTCTGTCTTTTATACATTTCACTATCTGTATACAAAGAAAAATATAATCGTATTTCATGTTAATTGAATACTTACATAACACGGGTTTGTACAATACATTTTGCTTTCATTGTAAAAGGTGTGCATGTGCATACAGTACCTCTACCATGACTACCATGAGTTGTCACAGTAAAATCGCCTGACTTTACTACAGTAGTTACGTCAATATTAGTATGACGAATTTTAGTACCCAACTATCCGCTAGAGGCGCTGTACAAATCTTCATACATTTTTTTAACTACAGACGCTAGCGAGTAATTATAGTAAATATAGTATAGTAAAAACTCATGGTAGAGCTACAGAATCAAACATAACTGAGAACTGATACATTATATTTAGTTTTTAAGTTACGTACCTAATGG
The DNA here is from genome assembly GCA_932527185.1 of Ecliptopera silaceata. Classification (NCBI taxonomy): domain Eukaryota; kingdom Metazoa; phylum Arthropoda; class Insecta; order Lepidoptera; family Geometridae; genus Ecliptopera; species Ecliptopera silaceata. The sequence goes on along the minus strand of OW052193.1, from coordinate 2,119,794 downwards.
TTAAATCGGGACCCCATTTCTGAGACTTCGCTGGCTGTCACCAGGCTTTACGGCTGTCTCATGAACCGTGATAATTAGAGTTTATTTTTTTACAGATTATGTATTTTTGTTGCCGCTTTTACAACAAATACAAGATAAAAGAATAAGGGGATTCTCAAACAAAAATGTGTTTTTTTTTTAACAAATTTTTGTTCGATGTTGATAGCTACATGTAGATATGGTACGTAACCCTTACGCGAGTCCGACTCGCAATTGCCCTTCTAAACACATTCAATGAGGACGTGCAGTATGAGACTTGTCATCAATAAAATGTTATCTTACCATGAATATGAGTATGATGAGCAAACACAACACCACGACGATTGCAAACGGCAGTAATAGATGCGTGTTTATGTTGAAAGGAAGCTCGCTGTTCACCATTATATAGAAACTGGAACGAAAAACAACGTACAAATATTAATTATGATTATCTTAACTAATTTCATATAAAAAATATTCACAAGATAGAAGTTTTCATAAAATTTTTGTGAAAAGTCATAACCATAGTAAAATACATACATAGAATACATAGTGACACCCAGACACAGCACAAATATTTATGTTCATCACACAAACATTTGTTCTGGGTGGGAATCGAACCCACGACCCACAGCATGGAAGGCAGAGCTACTACCAAATGAGCTGTGACGCCTGTTTAGTAGGATAGATATACAACTCACCCTTGCTTGTACAGATAGTCCTGTGACAGTATGAGACCGGCGAGATCAGAGACGAACACGGAGGGTATATTGATACCGTCCGGATTGTCGGCCGTCATTACCTCTGGAACAACACATTTGGTTATACACTGCGATCTTGGTCGTACACTGTGATCTTGGTCATTTACTGTGATCTTGGTTGTACACTGCGGTCTTGGTAATTTACTGTGATCTTGATCGAACACTGTGATCTTGGTCGTACAAGTGATCTTGGTCATATAATGTGATCTTGGTCGTACACTGTGATCTTGGTCGAACACTGCGATCTTGGTCATACACTGTGATCTTGGTCATTTACTGTGATCTTGGTCGTACAATGTGATCTTGGTCCTACACTGTGATCGCACCATTTTTATCGTGAGACTATTGTATTGTGATTGAATAAAATATAACAAAAAACGTTTATTTTAACCTTACATATTGGTGACAATCGTGCTAAAATCATTAATAAATAATAATAATAATAAAAGAACTTTATTAAAAACACAAAAAGTAATTTTTAAAAGGCGGTCTTATCTTAGCTTGGCGCGATCTCTTACAGACTACCGTTACTAATACTAAACTTAAAAACTAAAACAATGATCTTAAACTAATGGCACAGCTTTTATAAAAATAGTGTCCATCCAGAGCGCCCCTCACCGGCCGTCGATACGAGGTTGAGCAAATCATTATCCCGATTGTAATTCTAAAAATATAAATATTCACAGACTTATCACACCACACCTGACAATGCTTGTATGAAAACTAGATTGCTGACACAATACATTTTTTTGTAATTAAATAGAATACATTAAGATATTTGTGTTCATCACACAAAAATTTGCTCTTGGTGGGAATCGAACCCACGACCCGCAGCATGCAAGGCCTCAGAGCGTACTACCAACCGAACTGTGACGCCAATTCCCACAATATAACACCCATATTTTATTAACCACTCACATAGTTTATATTAATTTATTATTTTAAATTATATATTTAGTACAATAGGTTAGCAACTCGTAATAATTAAACACAAATGCGATAAAAATAACAACTAACAAGTCTGTTATTATTTAGACAGTAAACAATGTTGTGGCTATTTCAGGAAATGATAATATGTATAATACTCTTTCTTGTTCTTTTATCATCGTTTTATATACTTTATACAGAACCGTGCATAAACATTCGTATATGTACATCAAAGTCATTTATTTTATAGAATTATTAGAGTATATATATATATATATATATATATATATATACATATATATATATATGTAGGTATATATTTTATTATTCCTAACCTATCTCGTCCCTAGCTAGATTATATATATATAAATTAAACTCTAGTCTTAAACTAAATTACGGAAACTGGATTGCTGATAAAATACTTAATATCTTTTAGTAAACACATACATACTAACACCCAGAAACGTTTGTGCCCAGTGTCAATGTTATTGTATTTTAGTAGAGATGCAGTGAAAACCTGAGATATTCTTATGATTCAGATATTTGCATGCACTCAAAAAATGGACGGATACGGAATATTTTAAATCCAATTTATTTTAGTTTCGTTGCTAAAATAGATTACAGGTAGATAGCTCACCGGTTTTTAGAGCACATGATTAATATAGGACTGAGCACTAGTTTTATAACTTAGCAAAAAATAAGTCTATTTTGCAAATTACTTTCACTAGAAAATATTTCACTGTTTTCCCTCAAATATTGCGAACGAACACAGGTCTATTAAGACTTTTTTCACAATTCTTTCATAACTTTCTTAGAGCACTGCCCAACTTAGCTGACTTGCAGTATACAGTAAACTTATGTTAATGAAGTCTAAATGCGGAATAAGAAACGCCCCCGACATGGTTCGTTTCAAAACAACATTATCATTGTAACTATAAGCCGTTCAACAGCCGTCGAACAGATAATGAACACAGTGCAGACAGAATTACATACAAATGTCATCACTCGTCATAATACCAACTTCACACAAGAATGTGAAGTGATTTTACTGAATAAAGTTATTTTTTAATCCCTTGCTAGTGATGTGAGACAGTTTTACTAAGATCTCTAGTGTAAACTGACCTAGTTCAGTGGAGTTGACGTTATGCACAACCGCTGCATCGAATCCCGCAGCTTGCGCGTTCCGGATCTGCGTCTCAAACGTGCAGTTGTGTTTGCTAAAAAACAACGAAGTTTTTATTTATTTATTTATACTTTATTGTACACATTGAGACATAAAAACATATATATTGAAAATTAAATTATATACAAAGGCGAGCTTAACCCTAAAAGAGTTTTCTACCAGCCTTTCTTTCTATTCGAAAGCTTTACCGCGCGACCTTTTACCCTTTTTAGATGAGATCTCGTTGTAAATACATTTATTATTTTAATAACAGATTCCACAGCTCCTAAAAGGTAATGATAAAAACATTAAAAACTTAATTACAAAACAGATTGCCAAAAACGGATTTATATTTTAGGGGCAAAACAAGTAATTAAGTGAAAAAATATAGTGGGGAAAATAACACTCTTTTACAATCGAGTTTTGTTGAGTAAAACAAGAATAAAAAAACCTTAATTTTTTTTTAAACAAATTTCTCACTAATGTATATTTTTGCACAAAAGCGGGACATTGTAACTATGTAATAATTATTATTTCACACACATTATTTTACAGATTTCGCCCACTGCGCATAGTGTACAAAATACTGTATTATTTAGATTTATGTTTGCTTTATATTACTGTCTGTGTGTTTCTAGTGTGTCACTATTCGTGAAAACCTATAATTGGCTGATCCGGTTCTTAGTTTATAGCTATATTAGGGTGCACAAAAAGAGCCTCCTCGTGGCTCACACCGGTAACAACTAGGCACGGTAAAGCAGTGTCTAGTCTGGCTAATCTTTCCAACACGATGTTACAACAAAGTGCAGTTGTAGCATCGACACGATAAGAAGAAGAAGACGACTATATTAAGTGTCATGTTGTTGGTTTTGCTTAAAATAAATAAATAAAATACATAGTGCTTAAAAACTCACTTGGATTTAGCAATGAGCACGATCCACCGTCCCGTGAAATTGACCTCGTCTACAGGCGGCGGAGTCATGTTGGAGCAGCCATCGCTAGGCGCTCCCATCACTAAGAACCCGCGGAGACCGTCGAAGGGAATGTCCAGGCCGAAATCTGCTGGCATGTCTCGGAACTCCGCCATTATCTGTAACCAAGGAGTTCGTCTCTTAATATGCAATATTAAAGATTTAATAAATAAATAAATTAAATAATTATAAATAAAAATTAAATACATAAATGAATGAATAAAAATTTCAAAAGGGGAGTAGGTTCTCTATTCGACTGTAAGGTTGTATAGGTTCTAAATTTTATCTAGACGAACTGATTAAGATAATTGTTATTAATTTAAAAGCTGGTGCTTCATGTGGTTCAATTTCAATTAGACGATAGTTTTTTTATTATCCATTCCTTAATTATGTGTAGGTATTTAATATTCCGTGTCAAAGTCGTTTTTCTATTTTCGTATTCTCCATCATTATGTCAACGATAAGGCATTGACTGCCGTCTCTGTTTTTGGCAAAGAAAAGAGGGAGACGAAATATTTTTTGTCTTATTTTCCTTACGTTTGCAGGTAAACATGTAGGTACTATAGATTGAGGAGGCTATCCATACACTTGAAAAATCAAGTTTCAATGTTAAAAGCCTCTTGACCATAATTGCCGGTCATTAAGTTGTTAAGTGTTGAATATCCCTGAAAACCAGTGTGAGGAAAGTATTTACATTTCACTTAAACATCCACAAAGCATCTTGATAAGTACTAGGTACCCAGAGATCTGAGAATGTGACCGAATTTCTTTCTTTGATCGGTAGGAAATACGTCAGAGGTCCCATATAAATTTCATCGAAATCGGACTAGTACTTTTTGAGTAATCTTTGTTTTAAGACTCGAAACCTCGATCGTGACACGCAAAACGCTACGGTATAGCAATCTGGGAATCGACAAGATGGTGCAACGACATCTAGTTGTAAAATTGGAACTTGTCTTATTAAAACGGTTATTGTTTTTTCTATTTTTTTATTATGTGGTTTAAATTTCAATTACAGACTTCACTTGACCCGTAGATTCGCACGCTGATTTCGTAGAATTGAGGGCTTAGTCCGAAGACGCATTTTAAAACTCCCTACTCTCGAGCCGACAGTCGTCTCTCGGATGTCCATACATTTTTGTATAGCTCAGTATTAGTTAGTGAATATCCACAACAGTGTGTTCTTTGTTCGCAAGATAATTATTCCAGTATTTTTGTAGAAGCCATTACAATAGAATTGACCACAAACTCTTTGCTCTAGTTAACATAATACAGTTCGATATAAGCGTATTACACGAGCGTGCGACGACCGTTTAGTCACAGAGCACGCATCTATATTTATTGATTTTCTAAAACGTTTTTTAGGTCCTTGAACTTAAAAGTTGTTTTTGATTAAAGCTGCCGATTTTTTTCATAGAGTTCCTATGTATTGTGATTCGAATTTAGGTACACGCGATTTAATTAACCATTTGGAATAAGACTACTTCTAAAATATACTGGTATGATCTTGTTTGACCTTATCTATTAAAACTATGTTTTTTTTACGTGGTACAGTACCTTACTGATTACGACCACTAAGGACGTGATCTGTGAGACATAGCATAATTAATTATAGACTTTATATTGTTTAAACGTTAGTTCCCAGCTTGTTTTAGAACTAAAGATCAACAAAAAGAGATAACATATTGGTTTTATAAAATGTCTATAAATAGTTTATCTATACTTCTATACTAATATTATATAGAAGTAAAGTTTGTGTGTTTGTAAATTTGTTAAATTGTAAGGGGTAATCTCGGGATCTACCGAACCGATTTTAAAAATTCTTTCACCAATAGAAAGCCAAACTATTGCTGAGTGCCATAGGTTATGTAATAAACCGAAAAATAAAAAGGCTTTTACGTGGTAGTCCGTTTTACAAAGTGAATCAGAGAAAAAATGGTTGAATTATGCCCAATGAAATGGGCACGGGTCAGCTAGTACTAACATAATTATGTATGCCGACGATATGCAGCACCTTCAAGGTGTTTATTGCCAGATGGGGCAACATGATATCCTGTAACCACTGGGTTCACTTCGAGATGGTACCAAACTACCAAGTTACATCGCGTTTCATCCAATACCACTTCTGCCACAACAATCCACTTTATCGTTTACCATCAATATTAAAAATTCTTATACATTTAATGTTTTTTTTTAAACTTAAATATTTTTTGATTGATTTTTCACTTTTGCTGTGTTTTATCATCTAACTTCTATCAAGTAATAAAGACACTTCAATACTAGTTATCGAATGGAAATATTCCCGTACTTGTATTGCAGATAAGGGTTATCATAGAGGAATTTATTTGTATACTATGTACAGTTGATAGAAACTGCTTTACCTAGGTTTATACAAGAACTGAAATACGGTATGTTCCGGAAATGATATATAAACTTAACTTTTTTTTAAATTCTCTTCTTTTTTTAAAATCTGTTGCATTGCGAGCGTCAGATTTGAGTTTCTTTTTTTTTACTTTCTGTGTAAAGAAAGAGAAGCATGAGTGATCTTAAAAGTAAAATCTACAAAAAGGTTGTTAATCAGCGTAGAGGTATTAATTAAAAAAATGAATTAATTCGTGAAAATTAAATAGAAAATAATTAAGTTATTATTAAAGACTCTAGAGAATTTTAACACCTCAAAATCAATTTTCAACCAAAACTCGATAATAAATCACGCTGTACATAAATTACATACATGATGTACATGAGCAAATGTCTATGTAAACAACTATTACTACATAAACAAGTATATAACACTAACGGATGACTGGCTAGCAATTAGACGAGTTATTTCACATTGAACTGACTTCATTCTGTTGAACATACTTGAAGCATATTTACAATAATTTTGTGATTATATGTAATTGTATTAGATGATCAACCTGATAAGTGGAGGTTACCACTGCTTATTAAAATACATTGAAATGAACATGGCCATTCAGGAAGTGCTGCAAAACTCAAAGATTCTTTATTCCGTAAAATCACAAGGATAATTTAGAATCGTCTTATATACTAGGTGATTTTAGGTGGCAGTGCTAGGCCACCAGAGCTTAGAAGATCCACGGGCAAGGGAGCAAGAAACTAAGGTCCGGTCAACACCGGACTACCGGACCTTAGTTTCTTGCCCGCTTGCCGTTGGGAAGGCCGTTGTTTAGTATTTTTTTGCACAAAAGGCCTTAAAAAAACCAGACCCCAGACTCTGGCTATTTTGGGGTCGTCACTACTTATCAGCAGAAATAGCTATCGTGACAGTGCAGCACTTTCCAGGAGACTTTTCATAAGCTCTACTACTGTTAAAAATAGTAAACTCTACCGACCTTTTCTATCTATAAAAGGGTTCCTTCTATAGTGCCTTGGGATATTTTTAACAGTGGGCCGTCAACCCTATAATACGTATAACGTTAGATTAATACTATTTGTCCAGAACCGGTTCCGATAACTCAGCTATTTACCCTCCACCCTATCGGTCGTCACAGGAATCGCCAACTAGATAAAGCCGATACGAAATGTTATTTTATTCTGTGTTGAAATCAATAAGAACTGATAAGGTCTACTAGCTCATGCTTATTATCTGCCTCTGTCTTATCATTTCGGCCAGTGGGTTATCCGGCAGTGGCAACCCAAATAGATTTTTTTGAGCATCTAGGGGTCACACGAACAACTCTCACAGTTGCAGGGTTACGTATTCGACTCACACTGCGCGTTAACGATAGCTCGTCTGCTGAACATTGTAGCGTCTCCCCGCGATGTATCTCGGATACGTAACATTGTCGCATTTATTCATGCTGACCTCTGACGTACGTAACCCACATATACTTTTAAGAGACAACAGACATTTGAAAATATGGTTTCATGACACACGTGATTCTATAATAGTTTTGTCTCACTCGCACTCATTGCGTGCAATGACCCGTCTCATTTATTCGTCAGAATCGTCAGCCTCCAAGTAGGTGGCGGCAAGGCGAGGCAAAATATAACGTGTTTTCATTAGAGGTTCGGCAAACTTGTTTTGGCAATGTAAACAAACATTTACATATTTATGATAGATAAGAAAGATAACAATGTTTTGATGCAAGGATATTAAACTTTGAATGCAATTTCTAGTACAGATGCTACAGATAGTCTGCTTCAATCGAACCCAACTAATCAACTAAGGAATCTTCAGAATGTTTTAATGTTAATTTTAATGGTTGAATGACTTCTATACTACTCTAAGAACTCAGTTTGATACTTTGTGTGTATCAAAAGCTTCATCTAAATTGGTTCATCTGATGCAACATTTAAATTAATTCAAAGTCATATTTGATGTATGTGCACATCAAATACCCCAACTTTTATATTAAAGGTACTTACCTACTTTCTAAATGTAATTAACTAAAGTACAATGGAATGTTATCAGTTTTCTATATTTGGTAAGTAAATAGCCTCGTAGTATATGCCTAGTTTCGTCAGCATCGGTCGATCCTTTCATTCGACGCCCGCCCTTGAAGTAGGGTATAAGTTACGATTACAGTTGATTTGGGTCAAATATTGAGTAGTGTTCATGTATGGGCAAGACTAAAATATGACTTGTGTACTTAATCTACAACTAATCAATAAATGAATATTCTCATTCAAGAACATTTTCATTCATCTAGTCCAAAACTAATCAAAGCTTATGTTGTAGGAACTAGATGACTAGTAGAATACGGCTATATATTTTTTGTACATACTGCACCCTCAAAAAATAAGAAAATCCCAAAAGTAAATTGGTAGATCAGGATTTTAACTTCTAACCTGACATTTTCAAATCCTGCTCTTCACATATTGTGATTCTCCAATAGTGAGGAAAGCACTTTACTACATATATGAATAATCTACAGTGTCTGGAGATCGCTTTTAGCGATAAGGCCGCCTATTGTACTTAAAAGTTCTATGTATTTTTTTTTCTGTATTGTATTTTTCTATTTATGTGTACAATAAAGTTTTTATCTTTATATCTACAGAGACAATATGTATCAATGATCTTTAATGATAGTGTAATAGAGCCCTATTTGTCTTAAGCAAAGATGTGTAAATCTGAATCAGCGTCTCATCTCTTGTTTTGTAATTGAGAGCCCTATTTGTCTTAAGCAAAGATGTGTAAATCTGAATCAGCGTCTCATCTCTTGTTTTGTAATTGTGTGACGTAAGGCAGTCTCTTGAGTAAACAATACTCTATACAATTTGCAGACTGCTAAAATAATAAACTAGAATCTAGTGACAAGATAAACTAGCATGACATAGCTGATATGATTGCACTATTTTCTGTACACAACACAAAATATATCACAATCTACTACAGCACTATTCAATTTGGATAATGTATTGTGGTAAAAAAAGTATATGAGTATTCTTCTAGTAATCTAGTTCCCATAGTACAAGCCTTGCTTAGTTTGGGTCTAGAGTGTGATTATTATATATTATTTTGATATTTATATATTATTTTTAAAGTGCACACTGGGTACTTAATTGCAAAAGTGTGTGTGTAGGGATGGCATGTGTATTGCATAATCATTACAATAAGATAAACATACAAAGTTATGCTAATAGACAGTTTGAATTAAACATTGATAATGTTATTGATGTGGATATGAAAAATTAAAGACAAGGAATATATGTATAAACAGATGGCTTCAGTAAATATTATAAACCCATAGCATGTTACTGAATTAGATATCTTGTATATAATGTAGGTTCCAGGTACCATATTTTATATTTGAAACAATTTACACAAAACCTTAATAAATTATTCATTTTTTTTTCATAAATCACTCTTATTTATTGCTGTAAATCAGTTGAAAACAATACCTAAACAAATTATGCAATAATACCTTTATCATTCACTTTACAGGTGAAAATAGCTTGCAAATCTGTTCAGTACTTTTTGAGTCTACTTTAAACAGAGTTTCAAAGAGGGAATTTTGTTGTTTAATGATAATAATCACAATAGTATATTTTTTTATTGAGTTTCCAAGCTTAGATCATCAAAATATATAAATCATGGCTAAAACTTTAGTATCTGATTTCCATGCTTCAAAAAACTAAATTAATATTATATTTACAATACACAAAGTGGTTAATTTGTAGAACATTATGAGCAATCTATAATTGGCTCAATTAATCCAGATCAGTGCTATATCAATGTCTTACAGTATTTTATTCACAATACACAAAGTGATTAAACTATCTGTAGAGCATTGTGAGCAATCTACAGATAGCTCAATGAATCCAAATCAGTGCTACATCAATAACTTCTTCTTTTTTCAAAACCTGTTTAGATATAGAACTATATATATTTAGAGAGACCTGTTATTGGCTGTTCTATACAAATGCTTATTAAATTACCTTTATCATTGTAGCTGTTGTTCGCTTTAATAAATAAATAAACTTACTGAATGTGGAGTATCCTGAGTGTAGACAATAATATCTGCATTGACTCCTGCCAGCAGAGTCAGCAGGCTTATAACACTTGCTGTCCACATGGTGATGGCTTTTCACATTCCAGGAGTTCAAACTTTTGACATCTCTCGCTATAAACCCTGGAGCTTTTGTCGTAATCACATGATTTTGTACCCTGTAGAGAGGATATGTATGAGCTATGAGAAACTTTGAATGCAGCTAGACTAATTTAATTGAAATAATGCTGTGTTTTAAATATTATCATGCATCAGTGCTATGTAGAATTCAACAGAAGGTCCATCTTTACAAATACAGTGATAAACAAGCTTGGTTCCAGCAATTTACATCAATTGATGATACATCAGACGCACCTAACAACATTTAATGCACATAAAGGAAATGCGAGTACAAAAGCCACTGTTAACTATGGAACAGTTTCATAACCAAACGTTAAGTATGATTTACTAATCTTGAATTATTTCCAGCCACTGTTGTCCTTTAGTTTTCATAAACTATAGTACTCTATATTTTATGAAAACTAAAGGACAACAGTGGCTTGAAATAATTCAATTAATTGAGGCACCGAGCGACCTTGGACCATGCATTTGTGTATCGACAACAATAATTTCTTGGATGTCCACACAATCCACAAACCGAGCGAACAAATAAAGACCACTGGCGGAATATAAAAGACAAATTGTAAACAGATAAACAGTACATACATGAGCCTGTGCAACAAGACAATGTTCCTGTGCTATAGAAATAACTATTTTGAATTATTTGATGGTTTTGGCATTAGAATTTAAGACAAAATCGTCAAGAAAACTAAATTACGACTGATTGCGACTGATTCACTCGAAATCCAACAACAATGATAATAATGAAGCAGGGGTCAGCCAATGACGTTGACAGTGACAGTGACAGCAAAAAATGACAAAATATAAAATCAAGTCAGTGTCATTGTCTATTCTTACCCACATCACTGAATATTGATCGACTGAATGGCAAGATAAACCGGAGGCTCCTACCCTTTTTAGGAATAATTTACTAAACTTCAGAGCCCCTAGTCCGAAGACGCATTTTAAAACTCCCTACTCTCGAGCCGACAGTCGTCTCTCGGATCTCTCTCTCTACTTCTTACAAAAATATAAGGACATCCGAGAGACGACTCTCGGCTCGAGAGTAGGGAGTTCTAAAATGCACCTTCAGACTACGGGCTCAGTTCACAGCCCAGTTAAAGAAGAAGAAGACTGTATAATGCGCTCCGCAGCCCGCCAAAACTTTAAGAACAATGTACCTATGTAAGAATGTGTTCTGAAATTGTGATTCATATCATAACGTGTAATTTATGAGAAAGAGAACTACATATAGGTATAACTTAGACACAGTGCAACAGTGGTGGCAGGTACATAGTCATTGGATTACTCTAATGCAATTTGCATGATCTTAAAATATTTTTAAGGTTTGACCAAAAATCCTTTAAAGTCCTAAGTCGCAGGAATTTAATGAATAGAAAACATAATGATGGAGGAGACTCATAACAAATATTTATAACAAAAGCTTTTTTGCAGCAAACCCTATGTGAACTAAGTAGATATAATCGAGCTTATCCGGATAATTTTTATTCGTTTCTCTTCCTAAAGCTTTTGCGTTTACTTTTTATCAGGCGCTTGTTTATTATTCTTAATTATACCGCATTAATAAATATAAGACGTAGGTATAATTAACGTAGCTACAAGGTAATATTTTTCGAACAAAATCCCAGCAAACACTCAGAAGTTTATTTTAGGTGATCGGATCGCAAGAGTAATTAATGTCCATAAAGATTTGAATAAGTAAATAAAGCAGGATGGACTGAAAGATCTCTTAAAAAATGTACGGCTTAACTAGGCAGAGAGACAGAAAACTTTTAGCGAAGTTGTTTCGTCTGTAAGCTAACGTACCTACATGTTCCTTATTGGTCGGTTGGCCGGTAGCGTAAAGGAAATGGCGCAATGCGCTACTTGCTACAAAACTTTCTTTCAAAAGCTAAAAAAAGCATCACACACACAAACGCGCTGTTCATTTCAATGATCCCGCCGCGTGAGATCAAATGTAGAGTTAGAATAGCTATAAATAGAGTTTATATTGCATTGATGTGTGTGTAACTCCGTCTTTCATGTATTGTTTGTGTTGTTTGAAGCATCAGCATTATTGGCAATAGTTGGCATGGTAGTGCGTTTACGTGTGAAGTTTGTAGTGCTCGCAGCTAGAATAAATTATTGAATTTTAAATGCCAGTTTTGTTGATGTATATAAGTAACTGTATAAAAAGAGTAACTCTTTGTAATAAGTGCATTGATCTTCTTCTTTTGTGCAAATTTTACGTGTTATGTGTGGATCTGTTTAACGTGAACATAAAAATATTAAAAAATGGTAAGTGTAACCTCTATATTATAGACTACTTGATGATTACCTCTTAAAGATGGGTGTTATAATTGAAATTATAAAAAGTGTCGGGCTTGCACTAAGTCCTCATTTTAAGCATGCTTTGTCTGATGGAGCATGCCTGCTTGGATGATATTTGCCGCATTTTTATTCATACAATTTGCGAACCTGTTTATTTATACACCTTTGGCAGATAAAAGTTTTTTTTTATGTATTAACCCGAGGGTTTAGTCCGAGGTTGCATTTTAAAACTCCTTACTCTCGAGCCGACAGTCGTCTCTCGGATGTCTTATATTTTTGTATGGATATCCGAGAGACGACTCTCGGCTCGAGAGTAGGGAGTTTTTAAATGCAACCTCGGATAAGATACATAAAGCTTGAGTAACAGACAACGTAAAAAAGTAAATAATTAAAAAAGAATTACCTCCTTAATAAAAGCACAGATTAAAATGTATACAGAAGACATAAACGCGTGTGGGTCTACGCGAAAGGGGAGCGGTCGCGTAGCCAAAGAGCTACGAGACTCTAGGCCGGTTATTTTTTTGGACCTCAAACTTAGCAAGGAATTATATTAATTATATCTGTAGGTAGATACTGTACTGGACTCATGAACCCAAACTAAAAGGCAGATACTTATTAAAGTTGAGCTAGGAAGACGATAAGATACCGTGAAATTTAAAAACAAACTCTCTAAGATATGATATGATAGATATGTCTCTGTGTGTGTGTACAATAAAGAGTTTTCTATCTATCTATCTATCTCTTAAAACTTGGTGGTAGAAAACTATAGTATAAGTATTATAGATTTATAGCTGATACTTATTCGCAACTATGTCTAATTTGTCGTTATATTTTTTTTAAATTACATATTATTTTTGCGTGAAAGATTCGTCTATACTATAGACGAACTATAGACATCAATCTTTCATCCACAAACTTTCGTTTTCGTTTATTTTTTTTTATGCTATACTTGGCAGACGAGCTTGCGGGCCAATTGATGGGAAGAGGTCACCGCCGCCCGTGGACCCCTGCAACCTGTGTTTTTAATATTAGTAGGATAGGGTCAAATTAAAAATGTATAAAGTAAGTAGTAGTATACCGTTTATATCCCATTGCATCTCTTATACGTAAATATATAAATATCTATAACATTTATCTTCATTACATAGAAAATTTGACGACCAATATGGCACGGCGGGCGAAGGTCCGCCTGCGACGCGGAAGGTTGCGGGTTCGATTCCCTCGTTCCCCCGTTCTGGGTATTGTACATTTTAACTTTTTTTAAAATATATCTATCTATGTAATGTATTGTACTAAGTATGTCAGTCTTCTAGTACCCATAATACAAGCTCTGCTTAGCTTGGGGCTAGATGATGTTGTGTGAATTGTCCAGCATTATTTATTTATTATTTACATAGAAAATTGTTTGTCAGTAGGTACAAGTAGGTAATTGTAATAGGTATAGTAATCAACTTCTGCCAATTAATTTTGCAGTATGCATTTAAACTTGTATTTTATGAGCAAGACCAAACAGTAGGTAATAATCATAACAATCTACTACCTACTGCGAGTATTAGTAGGGATGTCACTATGTTTAGTATTATGATGAACTAGGTATTCATTCCCAAACAAACTTACGACTATACAGTATTTACAAAATATACATAGGCATATAAAATACATAAGAAACAGTTGAGCTATCTACAGACCGTCGCAAACGATCTATAGATAGTTCTGATCCAAATCAGTACCAATCGGAAGCGTACCCAAGATACTGGCTGCATTGCCATTTATATATGATAGACTAGTATTTATATATGGTAGACCGCCATCGACTTTGTCCGCATCGCATCATGTTTGAATTTGCTATATACAATATACATATAAAAAAACGGTAGGAACCAGGCCGTAAGTTTCTTGCCCGTTCTTCTAGGCTCTGGTCGCGTGGAACTGGCACCTAGAATCACCTAGTAGGTATGTAAGACGATTCTAAATGATCCTTGTGATTTTACTGAATAAAGTAATTTTTGACTTGACTTGACTTGACTATATGTAACTAATAATGTATCTCCGGGTATTATGAATTGTTACTTTACCGACTATTACAGTAACAAATGGACATATTTTACAAAACATTATAATAACGTATGTGTTTTCCATTAATCAGTGTATTTTATGTAAGTATATGTTTTTGTAAAACTATTTCTATGAGAATTTATTACCTATGTGCTAAACACTTATTAGCGCGGCAATGCAGCCAGTGTCTTGGGTACGCTTCCGATTGGTACCGATTTGGATCAGTTGAACTATCTATAGATCGTTTGCAACGGTCTGTAGATAGCTCAACTGTTTCTTATGTATTTTATATAACAATGTACATTTTGTAAATACTGTATAGTCGTAAGTTTGTTTGTGAATAAAGTTATATATCTTATTAAAATACATAGGTAATTATATATTCATAATTAAGAAATAAATAAATATTCATGAACACATCTCACATACATAGGTAGGACGCTAATCCTAAACTAACTAAGCACTGCGCAGTCTCTGGAATCCATT
The DNA here is from genome assembly GCA_932527185.1 of Ecliptopera silaceata. Classification (NCBI taxonomy): domain Eukaryota; kingdom Metazoa; phylum Arthropoda; class Insecta; order Lepidoptera; family Geometridae; genus Ecliptopera; species Ecliptopera silaceata. The sequence continues at coordinate 2,104,508 of OW052193.1, read as the reverse complement.
ATATGCACATAATGAGAATATACCAAATGTAATGGGAACTAGATTGCGAATAGAATACCAAAAACATTTTTTTATAAAAACACAAGTAAGTGACATCCAAAAACCAAATAAAGCCCTTTTACTTGTTAAAAAAACACCGATAAACATCAATTATTGTATCATTTATCACAAGCGTTATCGTGTTGTTGTGTCAACAACAACAACAAGTAGGTATGCATAGTCTAAACTTGTTACTGATGATCTAAGTGCAACACTAAATAATCAATTATTTTAAAACTGCTGAAAACCTCATACGATCAAACTAGCGTTAACAAGAATTTTATAGGACTCATATTTCCCCTACGACACATCTACTCTACTCGAAATTCTTGAATGCTTTCCTGCTTGATACTGTACGCAAAAAAACAAAAAAAATCTATTCCACCATGAAAAAAACAACGAAATGTGTTAGATTTAACCGATACTCTAGACTAGATCAAAATCTAGAGCAACATTGCTATACTTTTTATTGTACTGGAAATTTTTAACCATAATTATTTTTCAAAGCTTTTAAAGCTTAGATTTCAAACTAATTAAAAGTTACCTACTTACTTGAAAATGAAAAACATGCAAATTATCATTTAGCATATTTTATTTACCTATGAATATTAACAAACGAAGATGTACAGAAACGTGTTTTAAATAAATGCTTGGGAAATTACTAATGAGCTGCTAATGAGAAATATAAAACATGCAGGTATTACATAAACACATGTTTACAGCACTTTAAAATTTAATTAAAAGCTTTTATAGGGAATTTTAAATGCTTTCAATAAACTCTAAAGTTAAGTAAAGTAGGTCATACTTAGTATTAGCATAAGTAATTTTGTTATGTTATAACCTAGTTTTAAAGGCATACTATATGAGGGTACCCCAGCGTACTTATTAGAGTCCTATCATGACCAACATGAAACATGAATATAATATAAAAAATATATACGGCATAATGCAACTCAAAAAAGTTGGCAACCCTGCTTTGCACAACCAAGACTAATTTGTACTGTAGTTCATACCTACTGGTTATCTACCTAAGTGTTAAATAAATAATTATTTGGTTTGCTCTTGAACTGTGTTAGTTCACATGACGTACTTTGCCCTATTAGGTAATGCCAAAGATTTTAAAAAACCTTGCCATCGTATACAACCTAAGTTTTAAAGGGGAAAATGGTGGCTATAAGGTCCTGCAGGGAAGGATCGATGCCACGGACAGGGGGATAAAATAGCAAAATTCTATGATCAAGTGAAGTTTTTGTTAATAATTGACAGGCGTCACAGCAGTAGCTCTACCTACCATGCTGTGTCTCGGTCGTGGGTTCGAGCCCCACTGAGAGCAAAATGTTTGTGTGATGAACGTAAATATTTGTTCTGTTCTGGGTGTCACAAGTATATATGTATGTATATATTTTAAGTAAGTACGTATGCATTTACAAGAAAAAATATTTTGATTTATTTAATTGACACACAATTCAAAGAAGAAGAAGGGAAAATGAGCTGAAAGTTGTACATACCTACGATTTAAGTATGTTTTGTGTTCTAGTTCTAGGTCAACTCGTGTACATAAACGCACTCAGTTTACAAAACACGCGACGGTAAATTGTTGACAGGCGGCTCATTGATCGACTGCAATTGTTGGCGGGATGTCCATATTACACTTCCTTTCCACTTTTGATGGTTTACATGTTACATATTTGGAACATCAGTTTAGGTCTGGGTGAAGTAGCTACTTCTTCTTCTTCTTTCGTGTCAACATTCCTTCAAATTGAATCCGCCCAGAATGTGGCAACCGCTATGGCAGATGCCGTAGCGGAGATCAAGTCGGCCTCAGTACATGTAGAAGGGCAGGTGGGGCAGTTCAGTAGGTGCTGCATGGTTTGGGGAGCAGCACCGCAGTCACACTGCACTTGAGACTGGTCTAACATTCCCCACCTACACAGGTTAGTTTTACACCGACCCACTTGTGCTCGCAATCTGTTACTAAGTAGCTACTAAGTTGAGTAATAATGTACTCCTACATTATTACTCAACTACACATACACTACATAGGTAATGGAAAGAGCAGAGAGAGGCCTATACCCAGCAGTGGGTCAAGAAGTGTGGATGATGATGATAGGTCTATAGGACATCCACTCCAATTTTGGTTGTTTATTGTCTAATTTGAAAAACTTACGAAAATGCATAGATACATTTATTTTATTTATTTTTGTAATAAACGTTTTTGATAGATACTAATAGGTAGTTAATGTTCGAAACATCGCAATTCGTCACAAATCAATTTCGAAAAGCGAAATGTGCATCCTAAAATCTAATTTGTGCGACATTCGCCCAATAAGATCATATAATGATCTAAGTAACTCTCTGGTAAATACCTACCTAGCTTTTATGTAAAAATACCTACCTAATTACATGGATTAACAGAAAAAACAACTTCTTATGGGACCCGGCTAAAAGCGTGAACCGTGACCTATTCACAAATTTGTCACATTACATCACAGCTATCGTTAATTAGTAAACAGACATTCATTTCCTCTAATTGTTGGGTGACAGATCAGGCGCGGTTTATTTTTGTAACATGACATGACATCCGGTTTCTAATTAAAATTGTTGTAGCCACTAGCTAAAAACAAACCAAAATTTCAATGCTCGTGCGGCAAGATCGCAAGAAAACATCTGCGTTACTCTCTGTTTATATAATAAAATGTTATTGCACTAAAACAGAATTTGTATAAAAGGAGAGCTCCCCGTTAATGAATTTCCGTCAGTCATCCTTCATTTGTACCTACCTATTGTTTTTCAAGTTCAAAATCTACTCGGTACCTAATAATAATAACTAAAATAAACTAGATTGTGAAAACTAGATTGTGTTATGTAAGCAAGAGGCTTTAAGCCTCTTGCTTACATAACACAATCTAGTCCAAAAAATCCTTCATAATAACAAGACAGGCACTAGCAGACCAGCCAGATGGATCGATGACTGCTTTGCCGTACAGGGAAAGTCTAGGTCACATAAAGAGTGGTGTTTGAGGGAGGAGGCTTGTTACTGCCTGCCTATGATGATGATAAGTAAATTAATCACTTTGTAGATATAAATATTACTGCTACTTTAGTCGGCATTTTAAATATATTCCCAGTGTTTAAGTTAGTACTAAACAAATAATTAACTACATTTTTCCTGCATGCTTGCATACAGGACATAACATCTTCTCAGCTCTACTGTTGAAATAGATTGGCAATAATCCACACCATTATGAAATACTTCTTAACGATCTCCATGAATAATACATATTCACCTATTAATAGATTTTTTGCAACGATTAAACTTCATTATATCGGTAGGTAGACTCGGTAGCTTATTAAGTAAGTATTTGTCATTCCAATAAAAAAGGTTTTGTTCAAAATATTTATTTTATAATAAAACAGATATTAGTCCTGATCCATACATAATCACTTTATATAAGTTTTGTTGGTATTTATTATTTCTTTACACGAATACAGTAAGTTGTTACATTTGTATAGGAAATAATAATAACTAAGTACCTACTACAACATAAACAAAATATATTCCCGGCAAAGCTCTATCTAAACAATCTGCCTAAAATATAGATAAAATATAGATAGAGATATCTCTAAATTGGCAGTCCTATATTATGAAAATGATTTGAAATTACAGTACTAGTTATCTTATCTTTATCGCTAGTTCACTGATTACCAATCATGCACATAAGTATCGTATTTTTATCGAGTAACCGAGTAAACTCGAATACCTACTCGGATTAGTAACGTAAATAAATAGTAACTAACTCAGTCATTCAGTGGCGGAGAGTCCGGCGAAACGTGTGTGTGAGCTTTTTATTCAAGGTTGTGTAAGTTTTACGAAATGAAGAGTACGATGATTGATGACACGGACGGACAACATTTCAAGGTTTTTTTTATTTTTTTATGTAATTTTGTTTAAAATATTACCAAGAGTTCGTTATCCTCAATTATATGTTTATTTTTTTTTCTAACCTATCTCATCCCACTGCTACGCAAAAGTGGGAGACCAAGTTCTTCCACTAAAATAGTGACGACCAATTCCCCTTGGAAGTTAGACACTTCCAAGGGGAATTGGTGGTAATTTTTAATTAAATGCCACAATTCTATTTCAAATAACGATTTCGTCAAAAAACTATGCAGTACCGGTTAGCCATATTTTTGAATTATTTTGTGTTTACTTCAAACATATTTTCTGTGTCAATATTGTTTTTTTTCTGTGAAATATGTGGCGTAATAGGCCAATGACTCGTAATTAATTTATGTAAGTATGTAAGTAAGTATATAAATATGTAATGACCAAAATACTTGAATCGCCACATGACGGAATGCAGGAGATACGAACATTGACCTCAAAAGATATTTAAAATATTTTATGTGATAAAATATACTTTACTAATCAAAAACTTGTTATTGTTCATTGATAAAAATGTACTTACCTACTTGATGTAAAATTATTTTCCTGACCCATTTTTTGAAAAATTTATTCTTTTGATTCAAAAATGAAGAAAAGTATCTACTAAATTCCGATATTAAAAGATTTCTCAAAAAGTAGAATCTGTGATGGAGATTGCAGAAGAAGCATCAGCTTTCAAATAATATACTACATACTATTTTTTTTTATTTTTTTTTATTTGCTCTTCGGAGCAGGCTAAAGTTTTAGAACCATACCGCCTAGTCTTACGTAAATGTTTTTCTCTTAAATTAGTTTATTTTCTTTATTATTTTATTTACAGCGTCTTCCCGCCATCTTGGAGATGGCGGGAATCTTAAAGCATTCACTTTACACTTTACAGTTATGTTTTTCTCTTATGTTAGTTTGTTTTCTTCAGTATTTTATGCATTCACTTTACACTACAACAATTATTTCTTTTTACGACGTCCTCCCGCCATCTTGGAGATGGCGGGAGGACGTCGTAAAAAGAAATAAGTAATACATACTAAAAAGTCCTACATACTAAATTATCAAAATCAGTCCACTAAAAAAGGAGTTTCCGATTCTGAGGTATTAACAGATTAAAAAAGTTGTACATGTTAAATTTGGCACCATGGACGTATAAACGTCACAAAGTTAGTACACACGATGTTCTAAATTCAAATAAACTTATCCTCTAGAATACTCTAGAGGATAAAAACGACCGCTGCGTTCAGATATCGTTGTCGACTAGAAATAAAAGAAACTAACCTAGACTATAAGAAAAGTGAGTTTGTAATTCTTTCTTGAGAATAAAGTTTCTTTATACTACACCTGCTCGGAAAGTACCTTGATACTTTATCAAATTTACGGTAGAAAGTACGTCATTGCATATCGAACAAATATGCGGCGAGAAAACGCATCTGAGCGGGAGAGAAAAGTGTATGAAAATCCATTTCTTACGTGGTTTTTCTTTTTTAATTTTGGGTAAGACTATGCGCTGGTAACCTAAATATCAAAAGCCAAAAAGTTTTTACAGTGCGTTTTTATCTCCAAGTTCGCAAAATGACACTGGCCACTAGCTGTGTGTTGGATAGTGTCAAACAATTTGAAAAAAGAACATGTGAAAATTTTAGTTTTTCATTTTCCTCGTAGGTGTAGTATAAAGCACTATGTATCACTCAAGAGAAAGTGCGATTCCCGATCTCGGGTGTTTTAAAGCCCTCGCCTGCGGCTCGGGCTTCAAACGACACCCTCGACGGTAATCGGTCACTTTCTCCTCTCGGTGAACAATGTACTATTAAGCCTTTTTTTTTATTATTTAACCTATTGTGTCCCACTGCAGGGCAAAGGTCTCCCCCAAACTCTTCCATTTATCTCGATCTCTTTTAAAACTAGTTTTTTGAATTTTTTAGCCTTAGCCTAATAAAAGAAATGATAGAAAAGTTCAACATTCGTAGGAAGCAAAAGAGGCGCTCAACAAGGAGAATGACGCAGATGCACTGGAAGCGATCCTCTACCACGTCGGCGAGATGGGACGCTACCAGAAGCTGCTGTTCCTCGGCATGCTGCCCTTCGGCTTCTTCTTCGCCTTCGTCTACTTCGTGCAGATGTTTGTGGCTGCGACCCCACAGCGGCATTGGTGTAGGGTCCCGGAGTTAGAACACTTAGATATGGAGCTCAGGTGAGTTCCTCTAAACTTAATAATATTTGGACTAATATTTAATTGAATTTTTTATCTAAAATAGGTGTAGGTAGATACAAATAATTAACTCTAAGCGACAAACATATAATGGACTAATATTTTAATGGAATTTTATCTAAAATAGGTGTAGGTAGGTTAGTACCTACCTACACCGTTACGTTAGTACAGTTAACGATTTACTCTAAGTGACTATATATATAGGAATTCAAATGACATTTGCTTTTAATTATAATATAATAATTTCTATTGAGTATTAAAAAAAAACTTCTTGTTTCCCAAGCTGGTTGGGTTTTTTCGTCTTAGCAAAAGAATGCGTGTAAAAAATGTAAAGGTTTTTAAAAACATTGGCCTAAGTGCGGCCAAACCTAATAAGAGAAATGAGTGTATTTGCTCAATACCAGGTAGGTATTTAATATTTTTTCAGATGTATTTATAATCAAAATTATTTCGAGTATTTGGGCTCTATAAAATGACGTGTTGATTGATGAAGTTATCGCCATGTAGAGTTGGCAAAGAATGTTTGTATAAAATTGTTTTTTAATTTTGAGTAATAAATATTTTGAGTAAGAAATGATTCTAAATACAACATTATTATCAATACTACGATCGAATCAATTCGAGTAGAATTATCTACAAATCAGATAAATTAGTATCGTCTTTCGGTACATTTTTTCGATGGAATCCTTACATATCTAAGAACCTGTTTGCCTATCGATAACACAGATTTAATTACATATTTATAAAGTCAAATAATAATAAAAAACATTCATTATCCGTAAGTTTTTGCAACTCAAAAAACCCGCTTAATAAAAGAAGCTTGACCAGATTCAACTGGTGAAGTTCAAGGTCGAGTGTAACCTCTATGCAAAACATATTTGATAGTCAGTTGTTTTCAGACGGAATCTAACTGCGCCTAGAGCGATATTAGGGGAAGACTGGGAAAAGTGTTCTACGTACAAAGCGAACTGGAGCCAAGTGCTGTTGACCCTCACACCGCCAGACCCGAGCACGCCTACCGTGCCTTGTGAACACGGCTGGGAGTTCGAGCTCACCGATATACCATACCATACTGTTGTCAGTGAGGTGAGAAAAGTTGACCTTTCTGACCCTTGCTGTGTGAAGAAAACGACCTTTCTGACCCTTGCTGTGTGACGAAAACTTGAACTTTCTGACCCTTGCTGTGTGAAGAAAACTTGACCTTTCTGTGTGACGAAACCTTGAACTTTCTGACCTTTGTTGTGTGACGAAAACTTGAACTTTCTGACCCTTGCTGTGTGAAGAAAACTTGACCTTTCTGCTGGTGATTTTTGTCGAATTTTCTTCCTTCCTTAGTAAAAGCTTCCTTAGTAAAAGCTTGTGCGCATGCTGATAGCTTTGTGCGACCAAGCTTTTGAAAGCTCTTTAACGTTAGTAACCTCAGTCAACATACCTTTGTACTCATAATTTTAGGGAAGTTTCAGTTAATATTTCTGTACAAACTTGAATCATTATTTAACCATTCAACAAACGAATGCAGTTCAAATCAGTTCAATCAATCAATTCTTTATGATTCTCGATTGCACTCAATACTTAATAAGGCCACGGTGAACTTCCATCAATGGACTATGCTACTCAGAACCTGTTCAGGCCTTTCAAGTATCTTGTATAGACCGCTTAGCATATTATAACGTTACTTATAGAAACCGGTAACTTTTATAGTAGGCAAATTCACCATAACCCCATTTTCTGTTGAAGAACGCGAAATTCTTAATTTTATGATCAGCCATCTATAAAGCTGTAACCATCGATCGTGATACTAACGGAGGTACGCAAACTATCAGAAACTTTAGTTGTAGAACGTTCAATTGTAGAAGTAAACGCGCTTTTTCACTTATTACGAAGATTTCTATGAAGCTATAGTTCAAGCAGCTTGAAACTAGGCACCTAGCTAGGCGCTTAGATGTCAGGTTTTATATTTTTTCATGATTCATATTTTCTCTGATTTAAATTTCGAACAAATTTAAATTAAAAATATCTTCAAATTTTTAAAAGGAAGAACCGATCGCCTTTTCTTATAAGAAATTGAAGATCGTATGCGGTAATGCGGCCCACAAACGAGTTCCTAAAACTTTTTATTCACGTTACAGAGTGAACGACTGAATATCGTTGAACATAATATATGGGGCTATCGATAGGCATTGAGCTCCCCCATCTCCCTTATGCTTTAGGTCCACCCCTCCTGTTACACCCTAAATTAGCCTTAGTTTTTTTCCGATACACAGATAAATTTAATATATTCTATCTTCCAGAGAATTTTCCCAGAGAGATTCTTGGTTAAGGAAAGGCCGTGATCGCGAATTATGGAAAAGGCTGGGGGAGGCCTATGCGGAAAGCAAAACAATTCTTTAATTACCGGTGTCTAACGGCCGGTTTCTGGAAACCCAAATCACGATTGATCCGAGTTTGATTATTTGATTTTTTCGTTGATCATCGTTCGAGAAACCGGCCGTAAATGATAATATTGTTAAACTAGGTTAAGATTGTTAATAAAGGCTATTTGAAATTGAAATGTATTCTTCCAGAGAGGATGGGTGTGCGAGTATTCTGGGTACGCGCCGACAGCGCAGGCGGTGTTCTTCGCCGGTTCGTTCGTTGGAGGCCTACTCCTCGGCTGGATGGCGGATAGATATGGAAGAGTACCAGCTCTTATCGGTAAGGTATTCTTCCAATTACACTAACGGCCAGTTTCTGGAAACCCAAATCACGATTGATCCGAATTTGACACATACCTAGTAATTCTTTGATTTTTTCGTTGACCATCGTTCGAGAAACCGGCCGTAACTGTTGTGGTATTTTATGTTGTTTTTTTCGCAAATTAGCTTAGTTTAACGTATTGAACAATAGATGCTAGATATAGAGTAATTTGCTCGTAACATAGAAGCTATGGATGGATAACGTTTGCAATTCAATATAATCGTATAAAAGCTATTTTTAAGCTATTGCATAGCTTCTTTCGCGGGCCTTGAGCGTGGATACCAAATCCAGAAATTCCGTAACAAAAATAACCTAACACTGCGCATTCGTAATCCAGCAAAAAATGCTATGCAATAGCTTTACCGCGCCAATTTATAGGCCAGCGTTTAACCACGATCTCAACTGATACGTTTTATCGATATGTTGAATGTACACTATTTTTAGTCTGTTAGCGATGTGTTGAATGCTATATGACGTAAGCTATTACGCTACGTAGTTTTTCATTCAATAGAAAAACTTCAATTTTACACTTCAATGAGCATTCAAAACTGAACTAAATACAAACATCGTACACAATAGTAACTGGGTCATCGGCCAGCGTTGTGTGTGACGGTTAAAGTTAAAGTTAGTGCTGATAAACAGAGGACTGGACCCGAATAAATGTGACAATTGTAAACGTAACGTATTTGATATAAATAAATAATAAATAAATAATGCTGGACAATCCACACAACATCATCTAACCCTAAGCTATGCATAGCTTGTGTTATGGGTACTAGAAGACTGACATACTTAATACAATATAATACATAGATAGATATTTTTTTATTATACATATAATACCCAGAACACCCGGAATAAATATTTGCAGAACATACAAACATTTATCCCGATATACACTGCGCGCTAACGCTGCAACGTTCGACAGTAAAGCCGATGTTGACGCGCAGTGTATTTCAAATACGTGCGATTTTCATATTTATTCTTGCTCATATCCCGGTCTATTTTAAACTTTCGCGTATTAATTAACATTCCTCAAATCTGTTTTTTATTTTTCGGGGCATAAAAACATGATCAATGAAATCTTTAAAATCCGGTTTGCAGAATGTTATTATGTCAGCCATTTTTTGATTATTCATAAAACTGCATACCTACTTGGTATTTTGTGCATGATAAATTAAGAAAAAGCAAGATACAAGATATTTATTTTGCCAAAATAAGTATTACACTTTAAAACTTATATTCACCTTTTCCGGGTATCGCAAAATTTCATTTATTTATTATAGTCATATCATTTTGGTTAAGTACCTACTTAATTACAATTTGTTGGGTGTCATTTTTCGAAGCTGTATATGTGAAAATAATTAAAAATGAGAAATTTTACAAATAAATATCTATCCTAACATAAAAGTATAACAGAGCCGTCCTTTCAAAATACAAAACTTTTTACACATAACAAGAGTTTCGCCTTAAAAAACGAATAAAATAGCTGCAAGTTAGTTCAACAAACTCCTGACATAGCTAAAAAGAAGATATTGCCAAGTTTATTGGCGCGATTTGCATCTGACCTTCTTTCGTCCAATAATAAATTAATGACTTAACTCATGGCATAGAAACTATTAATATTTTAGTATCACAGAAGTCAGCATTTCGTAATTATGATTTTTTATGATTCGTAATTTCGTAATTAAATATGTATTTCTAATATTAGGTATTATTATTTCTATCATTACGTAGTGTTACGTTATCATCGTGTTTTATAATTATAGCTAACTAGCTGATGCCCGCGACTTTTTTGCGTTAATTATTACGATTATAAGACTGCTACCGTTTAACAGTAAATAGAGCGCCGATATTATATTATTCCATCATCAAAATATTGACTCTGACAGTTCAGAGTCCAAGAGGTCATTCAAAACATCATTAAAATAAAAACTATTGTTTATTTTGTTTAGACGTTCGACAAAAAATTTCAAACTTATTATCGTCATCAACAAGTAGGGGAGAGGGGGGCATAATGGGGACGTTAAGGAAAACACACATTAAATTGGTTAACGCAATGTATTTATTAATTACTAGTAGTACGCCCCGGCTTCGCACGGGTAGCCTATATAAAAAATATCATTATAATATAGCCTATGTTCAGCACAGATAATGTAGCTTCACAACAGTGAAAGAATTTTTGAAATCGGTCCAGTAGTTTCGGAGCCTATTCGATTCAAACAAACAAACAAACAATCAAATCTTTCCTCTTTATAATATTAGTTTAGAAAACTAATCACAAAACTTTGGTTACTTATTGATCTATCATTTGGCATAGAATTTGGTGATATAAATAATCATAAGAAGTTGTAATTCTAATTTTTTGAAACTTTATAAAAAACATATGACAAAAAACAGTTTTTTTGAAATCCCAAAATGTTTTTGAGACTTCTAAAGTATGATGATCTGAATAAAAATCATCAATAGAAATCGCAAAGTAGGTAACTTACAAAAAAAAACATGTCGAAACGAGAACATCCTTTTCTAAAGTCGGCGTTAATCTCGGAATAGCCGCAGTTCGCAGAGATATGCTAATTAAAATCTATTTAAAACCGATAAATGTGGGTTGAAGTTATTTTTGTCGAATAACGCAACGTTCAATGTTACCAATATTTAGATTAAAAAATAACAAATTAAACTTTATTCACAAACAAACTTGCGACTATACAGTATTTACAAAATGTAAGTACATTGTCATATAAAATACATAGGAAACAGTTGTGCCGTTGCAAACGATCTATAGATAGTTCAACAAGACACTGGCTGCATTGCCGCGCTGAATAGCAATGCTGATACGAAAGAATAATAAAAAATAACTGAAAAGTTCGGATTATTATTGTGTTTTTTTTCTTCTAATAATATTATGAAGCTTGAAAGTCTATAGAACTAATACCATCATGAGGGATGATTTGTATTTTTGTGATAAAAAGTGAGTGTTTGTAAGTAATAAAAAAACTCAAAAAACTACTGCCCAAATTTCAAAGATTCTTTCACCCTGCGAGTAACTTAAGCATATTTATTGACATTACAAAAACTTTAGTAACATAACCTAATGTTCCGCGTGAAACCGGGACGGGCCGCTAGTATTCCATAAAATAATCGATTTAAGTATGTAATTATAAAAATATGTATTTTAATGTTAATTTTGCGCGTCCAAAGTTGGGAAAAGATAAAAACCACGGCCGTTCCTAACGTTTTTTATATGATAGCAGTAATCATTTTTTCGTACATATAGCTATAATAATTTTATAAGGTCAACAGGTCAAGATGAATGATAATCTGTTGTATTTCACGACCGATGTGTATGAGCCTCCTCGTGGCGCACACTTGTAACAGCTAGGCACGGTAAAGCAGTGTTTAGTCTGGCTAATCTTTCCAACACGATGTTACAACAAATTATAATTGTAGCATCGACACGATAAGAAGAAGAAGAAGAAGCATTATTTATTTATTTATATTTCAGCGTCCAACATGATTGGGTGCGTGGGAGGCATCGCTACAATCTTCACGGTAGGACTGTGGGACTTCGCCTTCTGCAGATTCCTCGTCGGCATGGCTTTTGACAACTGTTTTATGATGATGTACATACTAGGTAAGTCTTTGAAACTTTTGAATTCTCCACTAGAGTAAGTCTATCTGAATTTACCTATTAGTATAGCTAGCTAAGTATTGTATATCATAATCTTGTAGGGTAGAACCCTCTGATAGCCTGTACATGATTCCAAAAGGTGATGAAATAAATTTAGATCTGGGTATTATATGTATAATAAAAATATCTATCTATATATTGTATTGTATTAAGTATGTCAGTCTTCTAGTACCCATAACACAAGCTCTGCTTAGCTTGGGGCTAGATGATGTTGTGTGGATTGTCCAGCATTATTTATTTATTTATTATCTCTAAAACAAAATAGGAGGCCACGCTACCACCTTCTCCTCTATTAAAAGTTGAAATTTAAGTTCTAATAATAACAGTAGGTATTTTTTATGGACAAATATAGCAATCAATATAGTTCCCATACAATACAAATAATAAAACAAGCTTTGCATAATTTGGGACAAACTATACAATCTTACACAACAATATTTGTGTAAATAATGTATTTGCAACACGTATTCAATTGCACCAAAAAGTTCTTATACTCAAATGATATGCAAAACTATTTGGTTTAAACCATAAACACTTTAAGGGACATGCATATTTTTAGCTAATGGAAAAACCTTGGAATTATCCTCAAAGTACTAATCGATGCTTCTCAGCTTCTCAGCCAAGGCAGACATGTCAACTTGGTGATTTGTAGCTCTTATCGGAACACGTTGTGAATCTTAAAGTAGGAACTTACCGTTGCTTTCAATGTACATTGCGATGCCAAATACAATAGGATGTATGTGTTGAAATATTTTAGTAGAAGAATAATATAAATAAATATTAACGAACATTTCAAACATTACACTCTAGTCCCAAACTAAGCAAAGCTTGTACTATGGAAACTCGATTGCTGATAGATTACTTACATCTTATTCTTATCTTTTGGAATTGGTCAGTTGGTGATCTTAGATTCTGGTTAGAAAATTAAAAAAAAAATAACTAAAGTTTTGTACACGGATTACAAATTAGTTAGAGGATAGATTTTTGGTTCAAATTAGCTTAGGGTTCAGTCGACTAAAGATGAAATGTAATCAATTCAATAGTCATCAGGACCCTAGGGGATCATTTCATAATAACAAATCGATCAATATCGCAAAACGACTTACTGATGAGCCAGTCCTTGATTTTGTACTTAAAGATTTTCCTTCTACATCTACATCTGTAGATATTGCGTCAATACATTTGAATTCATATCCCGTTTACAACCTTAATTCCCAATCTCCTGCACCTCTACCATGAGTTGTCACAGTAAAGTCGCCTGACTTTACTACAGTAGTTACAGTAAGTAGTTAGCGTAAATATTAGTACATATTACGAATTTTAGTACCCAACTATCCGCTAGAGGCGCTGTACAAATCTTCATACATTTTTTGAAGTGAAAACTTCTTTAGCGGCGCTGGGTGGGTAAAAACTTTCAAACTCGCGTCAGGGTCACGTGACGTTGATAAAAAGCGTAAGATCGAGGGAAAGGGAGAGGAACTAGTATCTCCCACTCTTTCTACCGTGCCTGAGTGTGCTCTGTTTAGGCGGCACACAGACACATTCGCGCTTGCGCGAATGTGTCTGTGTCATTGTGATTGTCATTGTCATTATGACGTCTGTGGTTATATTTTTGAAGTGAAAACTTAAAAGTGAAAACACAACGTTAATATTGAAGTTTTCACTTCTGCCGGCACTCCCGGAGTGCTACCTTTTTTTTTTAACTACAGACGCTAGCGAGTATCGATTGTAAAAACTCATGGTACTGGTCCACTCTCACCTTCTTCTTTGTCTTCCCCAGTGCTAGAATACGTAGGGCCCCGACACCGCACCTACGTAGCCAACATGTCAATAGCTTTGTTTTTCGGAAGTGGCTGCTTGGTGCTGCCGTGGCTCGCCCTGTGGGTGGCTAGCTGGCGGACATTGCTGTGGGTGACGTCACTTCCCATGGCGCTCGTGTTGACTGCCCCTTTCCTGGTCCCGGAGAGTGCTAGGCGAGTATTTTTATAAACTGCAGCTTCTTTACCTTTGACAGATTACTTACGCATGTTTCTATTTTTTTTTCAAATCATTGAGTCAATTTTCTCTTAAACTAAAAGATTTATGCAAAACTTAGTAAACAATTTAAACGTGCTACATTGTCGACTGCATCTATGAGATCGCGGTCAATCGTTTGCCTATAACTTGTAAAAAAAAGTAACTGTTTTTTTTATAAATCGAGAGCAAGTCCCTTTCACGATATTTCTCTGTTTTCTGAATTGGCCATCACCGTATTTCCAAAAAAACACCTTGTAGTTCACACAGTTTTTAAATGGGTCCCATAACTGCGAAGGAAGGTTTTATTAATTTTTTTATTCAAATTATCAAGACTACAGTTCTATTAATATTGATTGATCAAATCAAATAGCCTTTCTAACATTCGTATTATGCAGATAAGTATCTCATTACAATTCGTAAGGTCAGAAGGGAGCGAGCCCTGTGCGTCACGCACTGACCTTGTCAAATTCATATTTTGTAAAAATGTTAAGCTTCCTATGCCCTTGACGCTCACCTATGCCCTTCTCTGTAACTTTTATCAGTTAATCAGGAACTGGATGTCCTTCCTCAAAGCTTTTAAAGTTAGTTTCCTAAAAAGTATATACATAAAGAAAACTTATGGGACTAACTAAGCAGATGTCCTTCCTCAAAGCTTTTGAAGTTAGTTTCCTAAAAAGTGTATACAGAAAAGTTATGGGACTAAGCAGGCTAACTTTCAGGTCAGCCTTTATTTAGATAAAGTTTCTTAGAATTTTGTTTTGGGATCCAAACTTAGGCTCTTTGCTAAAGTTACGTAGAAAGCGTCTTTACGCAAATCTTTTGTAAATTACAAAAAACTTGAATAAACATGATAATAGCATGAGCAAATACGGTTCGTTATTTATTTATATATTTTAATTAACAGGTGGCTGCTAACTAGAGGTCGTGTTAATCAAGCAATAGAAGTGCTTAAGAAATTTGAAAAAGTTAATGGAACGAAGATACCAGAGGATATTCTTGACGAATTTATCGTAAGTTATCTAACTTTTCTAATACACAATAAATAAATATTCAAGGACATTTCACACATCACGCTCTCGTTCCAAACTAAGCAAAGCTTGTACTATGGAAACTAGATTGCTGATAGAATACTTTTATATATTTTTTTGTAGGTAATTACATAGATTACATAATAACACCCACACACACAGAACAAATATTAATGATAATCCACAAACATTTGGTCTGGATGGGAATCGAACTCACTATGTGAGTTATGGCTGACAATGCGAAGTAATTGTAATTTTATGCATGGAGCAATTGTTAGCCCAACACCATGTTTCGAATTCGAAGTGTCCATATAGGGTAATATTACCTGTTTCTTATTGTTTATTTACTTTTTTGGTCTCCAGGTAACATCCCGTCAAACCAAGCAGTCAACAGACACGATATTCACTCTTCTAAAAAGCGGACCACTACGTTGCACCATGCTTATAATGGTTTTCGTGTATATGTGCTGTGCGGTAATCTTCGACGGACTTGTGAGGATGTCGGAAAATCTTGGACTGGACTTCTTTATTACTTTCACTCTGACGTCAGCAACTGAGATTCCTTCGGTGACACTGCTAGCTTTGCTGCTAGATAGGTAATTATAATAAACTTCACTATCTTACCTGTTTTAGGAAGGGAGGCCTTTGCCATGTAGTGGCTGAAAATGAATGAATGAATGAAATGAATCTTACCCGTTCTTCTAGGCTCTGCCAATGATTTTACGTTTATTGACACGCGTCACAGCTCGTCGTGGGTTCGAGTCCCACGGGACACAGAACAAATATTTATGTTCATCGCAAACATTTGCTCTGGTGTTACTATGTTTTCTATGTATGTATTTACAAAAATTTTTACAAGTATTCTATCAGCAATTTAGTTCCCATAGTAAAAGCTTTGCTTAGTTTGAGACTAGAGCGCGAATAGTCGTGTGTTATCAAAAACTTTGGATTCTACACAATCTGAATCCATATTAAATGTCTACAATGTGCAATTTACAGTAAATGGTATTTTCCCTCAGATGGGGCAGGAGGATACTCACTTGTGGACCACTGGCTACTTCAGGCGTTCTGATTATTATTGCCATGTTCGTCCCAAAAGGTAAGTTACAGACTTTTCAAATATTATTCTGTATATTTTTTTATTGTAAGTTGTATAATATATTAAATAAAATAAATATAAATAATGCTGGACAATCCACACAACATCATCTAGCCCCAAGCTAAGCAGAGCTTGTGTTATGAGTACTAGAAGACTGACATACTTAATATTATACATTACATAGATAGATATTTTTTATTATACATATAATACCCAGAACACCCGGAATAAATATTTGCAGAACATACAAACATTTATTCCGAGGCGGGAATCGAACCCGCAACCTTCCGCGTCGCAGGCGGACCATCGCCTACCGCGCCACATCGGTCGTCAAATATTATATTACAAGTATGTTGTCCTTTCTTTTGCCTTTATTTTGGTCTTATATTTTTGTTTTACTTTGATAATAAAGTCTTCTAGGAGACCTTTGCCCAGGCGTGGCACACAATAGTTTATTAATAAAATCGTTGTGCTACTTTATCTTAATTTTGTGATTAAGTACAGGTATTTTAGTTGACTTTTTCTTTGGTCAATCTTTTAAATTTTTATCTTCTAGCTTTGTTTTACATTGTCTTTAGGTAAATATATTATTGTTTATCCCCTCTTTACCCTTCTTTTAAATGTAGTCTTTTACTTACTTAATATTATGACTAGGTAGTATTGTAATTGGATGTAATTATGTTGGGTTTTCTCTTATTTAGCCCTTCTTTTAAATTTTGTCTTATGCCTTTACTATCTAAGCGTTGCTTAGTTTGGGACTAGACCACGATGAAAAATGTCCGTCAATATTTATATTTCTACTCTCTGACTTAACGTTGTAGGTATACCACAGACAGCTCTGGCGATATTCGCTCGTTTCTTCATCAACATGTCTTACAACGCGATCATCCAATGGGCCACGGAGTTGCTTCCCACCGGCGTTCGGGCCTTAGGGTCATCTTCTCTTCATATGAGCGGATATATTGCTACTGTGCTGTCTCCTTTCATAGTCTATTCGGTAAGTCTTTTTATTAAGTTCACTAACATCTGTTTTAGCTGTTTTAGACACAATGGAGACAGGCATCACGGCTCAGTTGGTTGTAGCTCTGCCTTCCATGCTGTGGGTCGTGGGTTCGATTCCCACCAGAGTATATGTTTGTGGGATGAACATAGATATTTTACTGTGTCTGGGTGTTACTATGTAACTATGTATATACAAAAAAAATGTATATGCATTCTTTTAGCAGTTTAGTTCCCATAGCACAAGCTTTGCTTAGTTTGGGACTAGTGTGTGATATGTGAAATGTCCTTGAATATTTATTTATTTATTTTGATTAATAGATGGTCTATCTTATAAAAAGTTAGCGCAGACTTGATGGATTGATTACCAAACGTAATGATGACAAAGTCAACGCTGAGTTTATTGATTGATTGATTGTATTCCATTAGTTTCAACGAGAGATATAATTTGATTGTATTCCATTAGTTTCAACGAGAGATATAATTTGATTGTATTCCATTAGTTTCAACGAGAGATATAATTTGATTGTATTCCATTAGTTTCAACGAGAGATATAATTTGATTGTATTCCATTAGTTTCAACGAGAGATATAATTTAATTGTATTCCAGGAGCGTATCTGGACCCTTCTACCGCTGATGATCCTCGGCACACTGGCCCTGCTGTCGAGTGGTGCGGGCGTGTTCCTGCCCGAGACCAAGGGTCGGGCCATGCCGCAGACCATGGCCGATGGAGAACGGATCGTCAAGGAATACTCACTTTGCGGGTAACTATGACAGGCGTCCAAGGGGGGGTCATGGGGTCATGACCCCCCCTGAGCTGGTTCCAGGACTTAGGAGGACCACTAATTGAACATAATTATTTTATTAAATATTTTGTCACCTAAGATTTAATGCAAGGACATACCTTCAATGTTTAATTAATTTAATATACATAATAACTTTGTATGATGGCAAACGTTATCAAATTATTATCAAAATTAAATTATAAGTTCTTGACTTGACCACGACTATGTGACCCCCCTCTAATGGTGCCAAAACTGGATCCGCCCTTGCAGGCGTAACAGCTCAGTTGGTAGTAAGTAAGTCAAACAAAAAATTACTTTATACAGTAAAATCATAAGGATCATTTAGAATCGTCTTACATAGGTACTAGGTGATTCTAGGTTCCACGTGACCAGAGGGCTTTAGCCCGAGGTTACATTTTAAAACTCCCTACTCTCGAGCCGAGAGTCGTCTCTCGGATATTCATACAAAAATAAAAGGATATCCGACGACTCTCGGCTCGAGAGTAGGGAGTTTTAAAATGCAACCTCGGACTAAGCACTCAGTTGGTAGTAGCTCTGCCTTCCTTACTGTGGTTCGGAGGTAGCGCCATCTTTATCGCTACACGATGAACTACATCGTAGTGTACGCAACAGACCAACAGATGGCAGAAACAAATCCTAGATCGCGCTTACGAAGTTATCACGGAGTTTGAACATAGTAATAGAAGCGATGACTATCCATCGGTCCTCGGACCCCGAGCCAAAGGTTGCTCGGCGTGGAAGATCTTCCCTTTTCGTAGGAGATACCACACTCTCCTCACCCACCCAGTGCAAATGTTTGTGTGATGAACATAAATAGGTGATTTTTTGTAGCATATGGTACTCGCAAACCCTGAGCGCTTTCGCCAGGTGGCGCTAGTTTGTATATGGCATACTTAATTAATTTTAGTTTTTGTTACTTAACTATTGTTTTAGCTGAAGGATAAAAATACAATTAAATTGATAAGTTTTTTAATTTTTAACTGTATAGCGATATCTGAATACAATAGACAGACAAGTTTTAATTACTGTTAATAGCAAAAAATTATAATGAGTTATGATTATAAAAGCAACATAGTCACACTAGTTTTCTAACTCAAAGCAACAATATAGATGGAAGTCGTGAAACTACGATACTTATTTAATTAATTACTTAGTAATTATAATTGTTTGATTAAATATAAGATAAACTTGTCTGTAAAACTTTACTAAGTTTCTTAATAAATATTCACGGACACTTCACACATCACGCTCTAGTCCCAAACTAAGCAAAGCTTGTACTATGGGAACTATGTAGATTGCTGATAGAATTCATATATTTTTTTTTGTAAATACTTAGGTACATAGAATACATACCATACCAGACAGAACAAATATTTATGTTCATCACACAAACATTTGCCCTGGGTGGGAAATCGAACCCACTACCCACAGCATGGAAGGCAGAGCTACTTACTACCAACTGAGCTGTAAAATTAAATTAATAAAATAATTAATTGATCTGTGTGATCTACAGGATTAATATCATAATTTTTGTTTCAGGAAACCAGAACCGGATAGCATAGAAGTTCCTGTATGGAAGACTGACAATCAGAAGGCTCTTATTACGTAGTAATACGGTTCATATTAGCATTAAATAAATAATGCTGGACAATCCACACAACATCATCTAGCCCCAAGCTAAGCAGAGCTTGTGTTATGGGTACTAGAAGACTGACATACTTAATACAATACATTACATACATAAGTAGATATTTTTTATTATACTAACGGCCGGTTTCTCGAACAAAAACAAAAATATCAAATAATTACTATGTGTCAAACTCGGATCAATCGTGATTTGGGTTTCCAGAAACCGGCCGTAACTCAAGTATACCTGATATGCCGTTACGGTATTAGTACATAACATCTGTGATCACACAAGACTAGCAGTCACCTCTGACTTCGTACGCGTTTTGAAAAATCTCGTAGAAAATAAAGTTCTTGGTCGAAATAAGCTTAGAAAATAGGCTTCATTTGTTTAATTTTATATTTAAAGTTAAACTTTTCAGTTGTTTCTTACAAGCATTGACTACAATATAAAAAATCATATGACAACAACATGACTAGTTTGGTATACTTTTCAAGATGAATTGAGTCGAGAGTCGAGATAGATTGAGAACAATAGTTTCAAAGGATAACTCCAACTAGATTTAAATATTTATTTGATTCAATTTGGATTAGGCGACGTTATTCGCGTCCCATTCGTTACTCGTAGATTTAAAAACTATATATATTTTAAGTTTTATTCAAAATGGTATATTCGTGAATTACTTACTGATAAACAAACCTGGTAACATCAACATTTGCACATTTATTATTTATGTTAATATTCGTAAATTAGGTACTTAATTAAGTAATACTACTTGATCGTAAGTAATTTTAAGAATTTAATGACAAACTTAAGATATTCTAAAATTCTATAGAATTGTAAAGCATAGATTCACTAGATTTATAAACTTACATATCTAGTAATTAAACAATTATACGCCTTTTTTACTCATTATTCCATATTATATAGCGCTCAGAATTTTTTAATTAGGTTAGATTAATGTTTTAAGTACCTACCTATTAGGTAAAATTTGCTTGACTTTTATACTAATTTGCTAGATATATTATAAGGAACCTTTTATATAGAAGAAAATACAAATTAGCAATCTTAGTAAAGTTTGTTCTATGAGAACCAAATCTCATTAATAAGAATCAAAGTCCTGACTGACTGACGGCTGACGTACGAGCCACAGCCCAAACCGCTGGTCCTAGAGACTTGAAATTTGGAAGGCGTGTTCCTGGAGTGACTGTGTGGCGTACTAAGGCAGGAATTTTGGAAATAACGCTCCGGAGCCCTAAAATAAGGCTTTGAAGTTTGTATGCAGAATCTTATCCCGTGAACCGATTGACTTGAAACTTGGTACGCATAATGCTGACGCGAAATAAAATGGATCTGCATTTTTAGATTTTGCAAAATCATCCCCATTTCCCTAAAATTGAGTATGTAAAGTTTAAAATTTCGATCGTATACGATTTAGTATACGATTTAGTATACGATTTCGAGTATAGATGGCGCTGTCTCATTTTCTCTTATCCCTTGAACCGATTGACTTGAAACTTGATACGCATAATGTTGACGCGAAATAAAATGGATCTGCATTTTTAGATTTTGCAAAATCATCCCCATTTCCCTAAAATTGAGTAAGTAAAGTTTAAAATTTCGATCGTATACGATTTAGTATACGATTTCGAGTATAGATGGCGCTGTCACGCGTGGCGTAATCCTAGAACGCGCTATCGGTGCGTTTTGGCAATGTGTTACAGGTAAGTCGATCGGTACCTATTAGCAATATTTTCGTTGAATCGAGTTATTTTGATTAGTTATTTATAGTTGCGTACCTACCCAATTACCGCTAATGACGAATAGAATAAATATTTAAAAACTAAAAACAAAATGTTAAATAATCAAGGGGCGCTTATAGTCTTCTCATACAAAAACATAATTTACTTAGATGGTTTGTTTTTTTAATATAATAATATTTTATTAAATATGTATGTATATATATAATAAATAAATAAATATTTTTTATTTATGTACATAATTATATATATTTACATAATAATATTTTAAAATTCCTCCATGGGAAAGGGGCAAGTGTTTTGTAACGTTATTAATCGATGAATTTTAATCAAATTATTAAAGATAAAGATAAAGATAAAGATAAAGATAAAGATAAAGATAAAGATAAAGATAAAGATAAAGATAAAGATAAAGATAAAGATAAAGATAAAGATAAAGATAAAGATAAAGATAAAGATAAAGATAAAGATAAAGATAAAGATAAAGATAAAGATAAAGATAAAGATAAAGATAAAGATAAAGATAAAGATAAAGATAAAGATAAAGATAAAGATAAAGATAAAGATAAAGATAAAGATAAAGATAAAGATAAAGATAAAGATAAAGATAAAGATAAAGATAAAGATAAAGATAAAGATAAAGATAAAGATAAAGATAAAGATAAAGATAAAGATAAAGATAAAGATAAAGATAAAGATAAAGATAAAGATAAAGATAAAGATAAAGATAAAGATAAAGATAAAGATAAAGATAAAGATAAAGATAAAGATAAAGATAAAGATAAAGATAAAGATAAAGATAAAGATAAAGATAAAGATAAAGATAAAGATAAAGATAAAGATAAAGATAAAGATAAAGATAAAGATAAAGATAAAGATAAAGATAAAGATAAAGATAAAGATAAAGATAAAGATAAAGATAAAGATAAAGATAAAGATAAAGATAAAGATAAAGATAAAGATAAAGATAAAGATAAAGATAAAGATAAAGATAAAGATAAAGATAAAGATAAAGATAAAGATAAAGATAAAGATAAAGATAAAGATAAAGATAAAGATAAAGATAAAGATAAAGATAAAGATAAAGATAAAGATAAAGATAAAGATAAAGATAAAGATAAAGATAAAGATAAAGATAAAGATAAAGATAAAGATAAAGATAAAGATAAAGATAAAGATAAAGATAAAGATAAAGATAAAGATAAAGATAAAGATAAAGATAAAGATAAAGATAAAGATAAAGATAAAGATAAAGATAAAGATAAAGATAAAGATAAAGATAAAGATAAAGATAAAGATAAAGATAAAGATAAAGATAAAGATAAAGATAAAGATAAAGATAAAGATAAAGATAAAGATAAAGATAAAGATAAAGATAAAGATAAAGATAAAGATAAAGATAAAGATAAAGATAAAGATAAAGATAAAGATAAAGATAAAGATAAAGATAAAGATAAAGATAAAGATAAAGATAAAGATAAAGATAAAGATAAAGATAAAGATCGGATATCGGAGCCGGCACCGATATGCTGGCGGTACCATCGGACGCCCTATCGGATAATGAGATAACGCTTTCAATCAAGTTTGAGAGTCAGAGCGTTTTCACATTATCCGATCCGATATCGGTGTCGGACGCTGATCCGATATTGGGGTAAGTAAGATGTATGAAATATGTACCTCCGATATCCGATATCGGGCCGGACATATTTGATAAATTTTACTTACCCCGATATCGGATCAGCGTCCGACACCGATATCGGATCGGATAATGTGAAAACGCTCTTAGGGCTCTTTCAATTTATGCGTTTCGTATCGGACCGCTGCAGTGCCGAAGCGGTGCGTTCGTCGTTCGGCGTAAGGACGGACGGTCGTATGTTTTCATACAAAATGCACGGTGCGGAAACAGTGCGGCGTCCGTACCGCGAGCGTTCGACAGCAGGACGGCAACGTCGTGTCGCAACCCCACGTGTTCAGTTCAGTGCGTTCATAGTGCGGTGACAAGAAGGAGGCAAATTTCTAAACGGTAATTTATAATGGATGATATAAATGTGGAGGAGTCATTTATTGATATAAATGTGGAGGATTTTATAAATGAAATTGAAATACTTACTATATCTATCTAATTCCAGTAATTCGAAGAAACATTCTCTAGGCATTCTTAAGTAGGTAATTAAAAAAAAACTGATTGGGTCTTCTTTTAACCTAAGGTAAAGAGTATGGAAATCACCACAATCATGGGTGCCGTGATTACACGACCAAGGAAAACACAGCCACGGAATGTACAGCCCGGAATCGGTGACCATTTTGGCATCCTATTCCGGGCTGTGCATTCCGTGGCTGTGTTTTCCATGGTTGTACATTCCCGACACGTGTTGGGAATTTGATGCCAAATGACGTCATACTCACTTACTCGAATTTTTCGCTAACTATGCCACTGTCAAAATATTATTTTTTAACTTATTTTTTTTCACGTGTGATGCGTCACAGTAGGTGCGAGGAGCGAAGCGACGAGCGTTAGTTTGATATAGACAACCGCGCCAGAACCTACATGCGTTTAACCATTTGCCAGACAACAATTATTGAATCGGATTGTTTTCTTTTCATATTATAATCTGTGCAGTTTATCTTTATTGTGAACCGATTGACTTGAAACTTGATACACATAATGTTGACACAAAATAAAATAGATCTGCATTTTTACATTTAGCAAAATCATCTGGGGATGATTTTGCTAAATGTAAAAATTTCTCTAGAAAAAATTCCCTGTAAAAATTTCCCTAAGTTTAAAATTTCGATCGTATACGATTTAGTATACGATTTCGAGTATAGATGGCGCTGTCATGCGTGGCGTAATCCTAGAACGCGCTATCGGTGCGTTTTGGCAATGTGTTATAGGTAAGTCGATCGGTATTAGCAATATTTTCGTTGAATCGAGTTATTTTGCTAAGTTATCTAGGGTTGCGTACCCAATTACCGCTAATGACGAATAAATATTTAAAAACAAAATGTTAAATAATCAAGGGGCGCTTATAGTCTCATACAAAGACATAATTTACTTAGATGGTTTGTTTTTTTAATATAATAATATTTTATAAAATATATAACTATTTTCATAATAATATTTTAAAATTCCTCCGTGGGAAAGGGGGCAAGTGTGTTGTAACGATAAAAATCGACGAATTTTAATCAAATTATTAAGAGGCGCTTTGTGACAATTTTACTCTAATGAATGCAATAAAATGAGGGAAGTTTTCTGTAACGTTATTTATAGACGAAAGTCAATGAAAATTGAGACGCACATTAATGACTTGATTTTACACCAAATATTGCAAAAAGGAAGTTTGTAGTAGCGTTTTTTATGAACGATTTCAATCAAGTTTGAGAGTCAGAGCGTTTTCACATTATCCGATCCGATATCGGTGTCGGACGCTGATCCGATATCCGGGTAACTAAAATGTATGAAAAATGTACCTGTCTTTCATATTGTCCGTCTCGATATCGGATATCGGAGCCGACACTGATATGCTGGCGGTACCATCGAACGCCCTATCGGATAATGACACGGCCACGGAATGTACAGCCCGGAATCGGTGACCATTTTGGCATCCAATTCCGGGCTGTGCATTCCGTGGCTGTGTATTACATGGTTGTACATTCCCGACACGTGTTGGGAATTTGATGCCAAATGACGTCATAGCATATGCTTCGTTTGCGCTTACTCGAATTTTTCGTTTAGCCGATCATGTACAAGTAGCTAACTATGCCACTGTCAAAATATTATTTTTAAACTGATTTTTTTTCATGTGTGATGCGTCACAGTAGGTGCGAGGAGCGAAGCGACGAGCGTTAGTTTGATATAGAAAACCGCGCCAGAACCTACATGCGTTGAACCATTTGCCAGATAACAATTATTGAATTGAATTGTTTTCTTTTCATATTATAATCTGTGCAGTCTATCTTTATCAAAATGGGATAGTAACATTTTAATCTTTGGTTTCATCTAAACGAAGCATAGGCTAGGCTTTCGACCAATCTTCTTCTTCTTATCGTGTCGATGCTACAACTGTATTTTGTTGTAGCATCGTATTGGAAAGATTAGCCAGACTAGACACTGCTTTACCGTGCCTAGCTGTTACCGGTGTGTGCCACGAGGAGGCTCTTTCCATGCACCCAATTCATTCCAATTGATTTCGACCAATCAGAGCAATAGACGCCAATTCCATGGTTGTATTTTCCACGGCTCTACATTCCGTGGTTGGACATTCCTAACACATGTCGAGAATGCGCAGCCCGGATTTCATGTACATTTTGGCTGAGAATTCCTGGTTGCGTATTCCTGGCTGTGCTTTCCGTGGTCGTACATTCCGGGTCGTGCTTTCCATGGTTGTACATTAACCGGACATAGTTATTATATTTTAGTCCGGCATAGATATCAAATACTAAAAACAGAACATGCTTAGAGGGTTCGCATAGGTACAAAAACATGTTTTTTTTCTTAATCGTTTACATAGGTATGGCACGGAACTTATAGCGGGCGAGTCCGAGTCGCACTTGGCCTGATTTATTTACTTACGGTAACGGTAATTTAGTGAGTTTTGATTACTTATGTTTTAGTAGTTTACGTTATTGGGTTTTTAGGGTTCGGTAACCAAAGGGTAAAACTAGATCGTATTACTGAGTGTTTAATTTCTGTCTATTTTAAATTCTCTAACTATCACGCATAATTAATATTCAAGGGGGCTTATATATAAACGTAAATTTTATTTATTCGATATTGATAAGGGCAACGGGCCATAGATACGGTACGAAAATCTTCGTGCGCACTTGCCCGGTTTTAAGAATAAGTACCAATATGTACTAAGTTTTCCTTCTTAGACTGCACTTTACCGTCAATTTCTTTCATAAGAAGATAGTAATGGTAATGGGTTATCGCAAAATATCTTAAAACGGCACGCGGACGAAGTCGCGGCGGGTTCAGCTAGTTGCTTATAAAAATTATGAATAAATACTTTTTAAAATTTCTATATTCATGGACATTTCACATATCAAACTCTAGTCCCAAACTAAGCAAAGCTATGGGTACAGTACTATGGGAACCAGAATGCTGATATAATACATTTATACGTGCGACTTAACTGCGTACCTCGCTGTAATACGTCCCCGCTCGCTCGCCAGCTTGCTCTCGTCCTCGTCGCACGAGGATGAGGATGTAGGTAAAGCGTGGAGTTCGCAGTTAATTCGCACGGGTTGTAAAACAAACACTTATATGCAAACTTTGACAGTTCACACTCTGGTCAGATAATAAAATAATAATAATAAATAATAATCATTTAAACTTAATTAAAAAATATTAATAGTAAATTACTGAATTAACTTTGATACTTTTGATTATTTAATTTAGTTTAATTTTACTTTACGATATAATTTAAGTACATACGTATGAGTGTATGAGTGACGTATGAGTGACGTCACAGACGCGTAACCGTTCGTTTAACGTCCGTACTTTATTATTAATTTCATAGTAATTACCGATCAGAGTGCTCCGTGATAGTGTGCATACTGTAAACAATCAGCTGTTGCCTGTGTGTGAGTGTTGGGGATGCTGTGCAAGTTGGGAAACGCTTTATATTTGTAATTTTGATTGTGAAATCGGTCTCATTTTTATTTCACGGTGCGGGTGAATTTCAAAACTCGTACAAATTTCTGAAAAAAGCGCCATCGACCAGCAAGTAGTGGTACCATCGAGCAGCACCTTCTACTAGCTACCGACGAGTGGCGGAACCTGAGTTTTCTGAGGGTTCCACAAGCAGCAGCACCATCAGTCATCTACCGCCGAGTAGCGGTACCAAAGTTTCTTGGGAGCCGTACTACCAACCTTATAGTGGCAGCAGCGCCATCTACCGGCGAGTGGCTACACCTGACTCGCTTGAAGTTTCTTCTATCGGCGGTACTATCGGCCATCTACCGTCGAGTAAACGGTATCTTCATAAGCCATCTACCGTTGAGTAGCGGTACTTAGCTGCAATTACATCGCCGAATCAATAATGGCCAAGTGCGCTGCCTGTGGCAAGTTTATTTCCTCGACAGGTGTCGCTAGCTGTACTGTTTGTCCAGCTTCATATCATAAGGGATGCGTATCACTTCCGGAAGCAGCTCCCGTCGGCAAAGGGTGGGTGTGTCCCGAGTGCAAAGTTCGGACACGCAAAGGGGACAATACTCCAGTGCGCGCCGCAATGCAGGACGCCCCGGCTCCGCGAGCTACCGCCGCCCCACGCGCCGCTCTAGAGGCAGAACGACTCGCCGACGACATCTCTGCCGTCGCGCCTTCGATTGCGGCTGAATCTACACCTAGTCTGCTCAGCACGCCGGCACTGAATTTGCAGGATATGCATTATGAGATGGCAGAGTGGATGCTAGAAATCCGGGAGTTCCGGCGTGAAATGGCAGAGTTCCGCACCACCATCGCGGGGGTTTCCTCGCGCATGGATGCATTCGAGCTACGGCTGGAGGCGATTGAGCGACAACGTGAAGAGTCTCCACCTGATGTCGCCGATCTTCGCTGCAAAGTTGCGCTGCTCCAGCAGGAGCTGAATGACCGGGACCAAGATTCCCTCTTATCTGATTTAGAAATAGGGCACCTGCCGGAGGAGCGCGGTGAGAACGTCGTGCATGCGGTCTCTGTACTGGCCACCAAGCTCGGCGTGGCACTCGATGAGCGTGACATCGTGTTCGCGGAACGCGTCGGAGTCAACCAAGGAGCGTCTGCAGCGGGAGACGTGCCGCGCGTGCGTCGAGTCGTCGTGCGCCTGGCCCGACACCACCTGCGAGACAAGATTTTGCAGGCGGCGCGCGTGCGCCGAACCCTAACCGTCGCTGACGCGGGTGGTGATGCCCCTCATGCCCAGACGCGCATTTATGTCAACGAACGGTTGACGCGTAATAACCGTCAACTATTCCATCGAGTTCGCGAAGAATGCCGGAGGCTTCAGTGGCGCTATTCATGGACCAGGCGAGGTAGAGTCTACGTGCGGCAGGCTGATGGGAAACAGGCATACCCAATTAAATCGGAGGCGGATATTGCGCGTGTTTTTGGTCACAGCTCTGTTTGATAACGTAGCGTTCTGTAAATTAAGACTTAATTGTTATTTTATTTTATTTTTTTATTTTATATGGTGTGTTATTTCAGTATTGTTTAAGTACGCTGTACTTTGGGTATTGATTGGTCTCGATTGTGTGTTGAATCCTTTAAGTAATAATGTGGTATATATTAATTGTTTATGTTTTGTTTTATTAGTGTATTACTTTATACTATATATAATCTATAAGACTCAGTTATTTTTAAACGTAGTTCTGTTCGATTATGTAGATTTGAATAAGTTAAGAATAAGTTACTATTTTTCTTTATTTTTTTATAATTTGTGTGTTGCTATAATGTTTTTGAATTGCGTTATATTTTGGGTTTTTATTAATTATTATTATGTGACCATTACTCATGTATTAAACCTCATGATTTGTAATGTGGTAAATCGCTATCTATTTTTACTTTTTTCAGTGTCCTCTTATTGTATTATACAATTTGCAGTTTTCACAACTAAGAACTTAAGAAGTCAAACTCAGTTATCTTTAAATGTAATATTCAGTGTAGTTTGTTATAATATTATGTGCATATTATTCGCATATTTATATATCGTCAATGGTCAATCAATTTTTCTGCGCTTCCTCTGAAACACTTAAAGGTTGGTCTTTTTAATCCTGGCTCGCTTAACACAGGTCAGGATGAATTCCTTGTGGCCTTCATGGAGCTTGATCCTGACATTTTAGCAGTCAACGAAACTTGGTTAAAAGTCGGTCAAAGTGATAAGGCACCAGCTATCCCTGGTTACCGTTTTGTTCACTTGCCGAGAAGTCGTTGTATCAAGGATGGACGTGGTGGAGGCGTTGGCTTCTTCATACGGAAGGGTATTAATGCTCGTGTCTGCTCCCATCCCATTGTACCAACGGTGGAACAGATGTGGCTGCGCCTAAGCATCGTCGGGAAAACTATTATAGTTGGCACAGCCTACAGAGCTCCCTGGCAAGATGCAATCTCTTACTTTGATACCCTCTCTGATTCAATTGCGTCCTTCCCGAAGTGTGACAACCTTATCCTTGTTGGAGATTTTAACATCAACTTGCTCGACACAAATAACAATAAACTTCTATTACTTGAACAGTTCTTACACAGTTTTGATTTAAAGCAAATTATATCTGAACCCACTCACGCCTACGATGATCATACCCAAACCTTAATAGACATTGTGTGTACAAATACTCCCTTTAGAAAAATTTCTATTAAACACACACCCGACCTGGGTCGCCACGCAATGCTTGTTGTCGAATTTAACATTAAAAAAGAAAAACCATTACCTCGCCTAGTCAATTATAGACCCTTGAAAAGCATTGTCATGGATTTATTTTCTGAGGATCTCAACTCAATTTGCTGGGATCACTGTTTAACATCTACGGTCATTAATGACCAAATACTATCTCTAACTCATATAATTACCTCCTTGTTTGACTTGCATGCCCCATTAAAAACCAGCAAATTTAAAGGTCCCCCCCACCCTTGGATAACTGATACTGTCAAGTCTATGATGAGGATCAGAGACGATTATCATGTCAGGTATAAGTTGGTTAAGTCTGAAAGCATCAAGGACTGCTATAAAGCTATGAAACATATTGTGATAGCGGCCATTGAGACTGAAAAGTCAGCTTTTTTTACCCAAAATATTAATAATAATATTTATAATCCTAAGAGGCTATGGAAAGAATTAAAAAGTAAAATATTGTCTGGTAAACAGGATTCTGGTGAGTTACCACCCCAGTTTAATGATCCTGATTTAATTAACGCTCACTTTCTCGATATCCCTGGTAGTGATCATATTCAAATTTCCCAGCTTACTTACTATGAGCATCATCGGTACAGTTCCGATTCGGCGTGTTTTTCTTTATTACCAGTCAGCGAATTTGAGATTAGTAAAATTCTGCAGAATTTTAAATCCAACGCTCAAGGTATAGATGGTATGTCATTGGATATGGTACTTATGACACTTCCCCAATCCTTACCTGCAATCACAGCGATCATTAACAACTCTATTGTTAGCGGCATCTTTCCAGAGTGTTGGAAAGTGTCAGTGGTTAAACCTATTCCTAAAAATAATCATCCATCGGCCCTGAGTGAGTTAAGACCTATTAGTTTACTGCCGTGTCTATCTAAGTTGCTAGAAAAGGTAGTCTGTAAACAGTTGACCAAATATATTGAATCCAACCATATCCTTCCCCTACACCAGTCGGGATTTCGCCAGGGACATAGCACCTCGACCGCGCTATTGGACGTGGTTGATAATCTGCTGGCTGCCCAAGATCAAGGAATGTGCAGCATTTTAGTCCTGCTTGATTTTTCACGTGCCTTTGATTCCATCAGTATACCTCTTCTTCTTTCCAAATTAGCATTTTATGGATTTGACACAATCACGATTAAGTGGTTTTCTGGTTACTTGAGTCAAAGACAACAGTGCGTGGAGCTTCAGTTACCTAATGGAAGTACCGCCAGATCTTCTCTACAACCTGTTCCACGCGGCGTACCCCAGGGTTCTATTCTTGGGCCAATCCTGTTTATATTATACAGTGCTGATATAATTCGGACTATTACACACTGTCAATTTCATCTATATGCCGACGATGTGCAGATGTACCACTCTTTCCTGCCCCATGACTGTCTTGAAGCCGTGCGTAATGTTAACGACGATTTGGCTGAAGTATTGCGCTGGTCTGAATGTAACGCTCTTGTCCTCAATCCTATAAAGTCAAAGTACATGCTGATTGGCACTAAAGCTGCGCTTGGTAAAGCTGCAGATACTTCATTCAACATTAAGGTAGGAAGTGCAGTTGTGGAACGTGTGACGGAGGCGAAGAGTCTTGGCTTAATCTTGGACAAACACCTTCGTTTCGAAGCTCATGTGGCTGAGTGTGTGCGTAACTGTTTTTACAGATTAAAAACGTTATATAAGATACGGCCCTACATCAGTGAGCAAGTCCGCATAATGCTTTGCGAGTCTTTGGTTCTCTCCAAATTGAATTACTGTGATGTCGTCTACGGGTCTTGTTTGATGTCCAGAACTGAGAAACTGATTCAGCGGGTACAAAATGCTTGCGCCCGATTCTGTTTTCGAATACCACCTCGCACGCACGTGACCCCCTATCTCAATTCATCCAATCTTCTAAAAATGAAAGCTCGTATGAGGCTTCATCTTGCTACGCTTATGTTTGGAGTTGTTAATAATAAAATGCCTGCTTATCTATTTCAAAAACTGAAATGGGTTCAGGAGTATTCACGTTACATAAAAAGGAACTGTACTCATGTGTTTATTACGCCGAGGCACAAGCTGGTGGTTTTTCGCGGTTCATTCAGATTTGCAGCGTCTCGTTGCTGGAACGACCTTCCCCCACCAGTTCGTACTATAAAAACGTTGAATGCTTTTAAAAACCAGTGTAAGATCCTTCTTCTGTCCTCCCAAATTAATTTATAATTAATCAAATATATCACCTATCACTCTTTTTTTATTTTTTTCCATTAGGACCTTTGCCTTATTAGCCTTTTGACCTTATGACCTATGTATGTGTGTTTGCCTGAGTATGTCTGTGCTTGCTTATTATTGTTTTGTCTTAATTTAAGTTTTTTTTTTTTTTTTTTTTTATTGATATTCTCTTATTACTTTACTTATTTTGCATGTTACTAATTAGATTTGCTACATAAACTAAGATGTCTTGAGATTGTCCGTGTCTATATTATTTTTACTTTTGCTGTATATTTTAGTTATTTATACCAATTTATTTAACATATTTGCTTGTGATTCAATATGTAATTCTATGTACACCCACCTATATCATGTACTGTGTGTGACGTCATCCTCATTCTAGGCCCTGCCTGAAAACCAGCGCTGCTTGGTACAGTTTCCACTGGATCTAGCAGCATTAAGCTGAGTCAGGACCTATTTAGTTGCACTCGACACATTGCGAGACCAGTGAATGCCCAGACCTTCCGTCTAGCTTAGTTTTATTTAATGTTATACTATTTTTAAGGTCTATTTTGTATGTAAGCTTTGTGTTGTGTGTTTTCTAAATAAATCTTTATCTATCTATCTATCTATACGTGAAAAAGCAACAAAATAATCTGTCAAAGTTATAGGTATATATTTATTAGTTTGTAGGATGTTTTACGTTATTTATGTATATTTTTTTACATTTGTTTGTGACAAATGTTTATGTAAACTTTAAGGTAAATAATAAATTATGTTAAAATAGGTGCCTCTTAATCAAAATTTTGATAATAATAAGGTGCTTACTCGACTTAAGTTGTACAAAATTAAGTCTGATATAAACAACATAAAATCCATTATTTTTAAACAATAAAAATAAATTATTTAAATCTCTATATTATGGCTTTTTTTATTCACTTCATTAATTAAGACGTTCCAAAGTGGATCTAATATATGTTATTGAAGTGAAAACTTCTTTAGCGGCGCTGGGTGGGTAAAAACTTTCAAACTCGCGTCAGGGTCACGTGACGTCGAAAAAGCGTAAGATCTTATTTAATTTTTATACATTGCTCGTAAAACAAGAGACGACAAAAGAACACACTTGCGGTCACGCGACGTATGACTCAAACAATTAAATAGTGTTGTGGCGACATGACGTGACGATGACGTGGCGACATGACGTGACGTGACGATGACGACGAAGCCAACGAAGACACAGACACATTCGCGCTTGCGCGAATGTGTCTGTGTGTGTAAACAATTAAATAGTGTTGTGGCGACATGACGTGACGATGACGTGGCGACATGACGTGACGATGACGTGGCGACATGACGTGACGTGACGATGACGACGAAGCCAACGAAGACACAGACACATTCGCGCTTGCGCGAATGTGTCTGTGTCTTCGTTGTCTTAAAAGTGAAAACACAACGTTAATATTGAAGTTTTCACTTCTGCCGGCACTCCCGGAGTGCTACCATTTTTTTTTTTAAATATGTTACCTTTTTTAAGTTACTACTGAACAGATTTTGAAAATTATTTCACAGGCAAATAGAGCCTACAAAGCCTAGAGTGCCTCTCTTATAACAGTTGAAATTTGACAGTTAGTAGAGCAAAAAACTAATTTGCATCATCATGCAAATCAATAAATCGATACAAAAAAAAATCAAAATTATACAAAAAATTTTTTTTATTAATATTCAATTTTTCTAATTAAAAATTGAATATTTCAATGGGGACTCTACGACACGCATGCTATCGTACGTACCGTAATAAGTAGGTACTTAGTTGATTTTAGATATTTTGTGTATGAAATCTGAGCAACGATCGATAGATTAGCTCCTAGGTAGGAGCTCCTATAGCCCAGCGAATAGACTCTTATTCGGATCATAATGTGCACTAAAACCTATTGAAAAAATGAAACAATGAATATGAACATGGTCAATAAGTATCGTAGATTTATTTCGGGATTTGTAAGGGCAACGCAGCGGTGACAGGGAGGCCAGTGAGAGCCCTAACTTGATCAGAAGGGCCGGTAATCGACCGCGAGGTGTCCATCAACTTTTCACACTTAAACCAGTTTCTCTAGGTTACTTGGCACGCGCTGCGCCAGAAATAACTTAGGAAGTCGGTAGTAGGAAGTGGCAGCCAATCTGGTTTTGATGATCAAAAGTAATTGGTGTATTTTATAGTGTTGTTGGTTGCGAGTTTAAAACCAGTCATGCAACTTTGATATTTCTATACTGAGGGCTTAATCCAAGCTTGCATTTTAAAACTCCCTACTCTCGAGCCGACAGTCGTCTCTCGGATGTCCTTATATTTTTGTATGAATATCCGAGAGACGACTCGCGGCTCGAGAGTAGGGAGTTTTAAAATGCAAGCTCGGACTAAGCCCTCTGGACATTTTATCGTAAAGCCAGTGCTTTCGAATTATGAAATAAAACAGGAGGAAACCAGTAGATCAGTCAGTTCCTGTGATTAGGGCTGAATAGGCAGAGGATGGGATGACTGGGCAAGCTTCTTGTATCAAAATACTAATGTTCATGACCCTACATTGAAATACGAAAGGACAATAAGTACATCGAGGCATGAGTTAAATTAGAGGCCTTTGACGATAGATTAAATACAATAGCTTGTTTATTAGTAAGTACCTACTAGCTTTATTCTCGTTGCAGCCAGCAGTAGCGCGTAGTGTTTTAAATTATTTACCTACTACGATTGTCACATTTATTTGTAAGTAGGTACTCAGCAGTGCAGAAAATGCGCAGTGTATTTCGAAATCATTAGATTGGTCGCTCAAGTGCTTGTCCATAACTAAAGCTAAAGGTTTAGTTTTGCAAATACAGCATTATTTGTTCAACCGCCATCATTCCTTGCATGATTACCAAGATATGCAGTATAACCGCACTTGACCGACACAAAAAATGGTCCAGCAAAAAATGGGAAACACTTAAAAGTTAAGGAAAATAGAACGAAAAATAACTTAAAACAGGAAATTTTAAGACGGCGCCTCCATTATACTAGCAACCGTTTACTTATAAAATTTTCAAACTTAACATTGTCTGACAGGATAATACTCTACGCAGAATTGTCTGACTCTACGTGTTAAAATCAACGCATAATCAATATCAATTAATATTACAGGTGCCAAAAAAATATCAAAATTTTTCCACAGTTCTCAGCAGGACAAAGACCTCAACTTGTCATTAAAATACATACATATTAAATGATAATAAATTAATTAATTAGTGGCTGGTCTCATTACCGTGGTAAATTAAGGTTGCAATGGTCAAAACCGCCCCGGGGCGACGCGACGGCGATGTGAGCAACGTAGCACGTGCTTTGATTTAAAATGGATTTGTAGAAGCTGGTTAGACGACATTTGAAATTAACAGCCAGTTTTTAGGTATTTGAATACAAAATAAATCCTATGATTATCTATAATCGGATAGCACAATGGTGTGAAGGATCCTTTTCGATGACCGACATTATTCTAATTGATAAGTTAATCTTTCTGAAATCATAATAGTGTATCTATTAGTGTTATAAAGATAGCGAACCATGTGCTTTTACTTCAATTTAAAAAAATTAAATAATACATAATTAGAAGTGTAAATTTCGCTAATTATGTGTACGTTTCTAACTAGAAACATACCTAGGTATTAAATATACCTATATATCACAGGATTATACCTTCCAACGACCTTTTTAATACTTCATCGGTAGTTAAACGAGTTTGCGAGTCATTAGCTGATTTTATGTAAAGTAGTTACTTAGAGCGAATCGAGCCAGTTTCATTTAGACTATGGTAGTAGGTAGTAAGCTTTGGAATTTAGCATCTGATAATTTAATTTATTATTGAGGATAATATAAAGAGTTGCAAAAGTCGTAGTGTGTTTTCCGTTTCTGTTAGAACGAATACAATTCGACCGCTGTTTGTTTTTGTTTACTTACCTAAGTGCTATAGTTTTTGAAAAATGTCTGAAAGAAATCTTCAAAAGGTAAGTATCATAATCTAGATTCTATCTTTCCTTTGTTTTAAAATAATGCTATTAACATAATTAAAATACTTACGGCCGGTTTCTCGAACGATGATCAACGAAAAAATCAAATAATTACTATGTGTCAAACTCGGATCAATCGTGATTTGTGTTTTCAGAAACCGGCCGTTAGTTACGTAATATTAAATATAAATAAGTACGTTTAAATTCCTGCAGGAGGCAGAGGCCTTGAACGACCCTTCGAAAGACACAGTCATGGAAGAAATTCTACATGAGTTGGGTGGGTTGGGCAGATATCAGAAGCTGCTGTTCCTTATGATGATGCCGGTAGGGTTCATATTCGCGTACACGTACGGCTCGCAAATGTTTGTAACTGCTACGCCGCAACAACATTGGTGTTTGGTACCTGAGCTTAGTCATCTGGACATACAACTAAGGTGAGACTAGTTTTAGTATTTATTGACCAACTAGCATAATAACGCTAGCATAGGCTATGCTTGCGACTTCGTCTTATTATCGTTATATTTTTGATAATGCGCACAATATAATTATAAATTATAGCCTGTGTTATTCTGATCTATATATTTTAACAAGTTATAGATAAACTATTGTAAAGTCTTATTAAAATCCATTCAGTAGTTTTTACGTGAAAGAGTTACTAACACATTTATCCACACATCGATCCATACAAACTTTCGATTGTATAATATTACTAGTAGTACGCCCCGGCTTCGCACGGGTAGCCTAAGTACATAAAAAATAAAATTATAATATAGCCTATGTTACTCAGTATAAA
This sequence comes from Ecliptopera silaceata, assembly GCA_932527185.1. NCBI lineage: Eukaryota > Metazoa > Arthropoda > Insecta > Lepidoptera > Geometridae > Ecliptopera > Ecliptopera silaceata. The sequence goes on along the minus strand of OW052193.1, from coordinate 2,067,184 downwards.
TGTAGTTTCCAAATGATAAAAAATAAAGACCCGCATATACTCCCGTGACCGGCGGCGCCCGCTTGAGTCCGCTTGACTTTTTTCTAATACTTACATTTTTGAACTCGTGATATCTTTCGAATGGGACATCCAAATTGAATAATTTTAAAAGTCATATAAAGCTATTGAAAAGGTCTTAATTATGAAGAAATTTATTTAGATAAGGATTAATACCAAAGCACAAATAAAGAACGTTTTCTAGCAGCGTCATTTTAATCACATTTTTTTTGATATTAAAACACATAAAGTGACATATCTGTAATAGTTAGACATATGCTGTCGCTGACTTTTTTGTGGATGATGATGTGTGCTACAAAATCGTAGTACATAATTTCTTTCTATCATCAATAGTTTTCGCAGCGCACGCGATGAAAGGAATTTCTTAGGTTTTTTTTTTACACCTTGGGTTACATAATTGAAGTTTTAGTAAGGATCACTAATTTTTTTGAAAATATAATATAGCCTATGTTCAGCGCAGATAGTGTAGCTTCACAACGGTGAAAGAATTTTTGAAATCGGTCGAGTAGTTTCGGAGCCTATTCGATGCAAACAAACAAACAAACAAACAAACAAACAATCAAATCTTTCCTCTTTATAATATTAGTTTAGATAGAATGATAAGATAAATAACATCACATAACCGTTCGAATTTTAATTTTAACAACACTTGTCTCATAAATCTCAAAATAGAATGAATCGAAATTTAATAGTAACCACCTATCTCATCTTATCTTAGCTTGGGGCTAGATTATATTGTGTGGATTGTCCAGCATTTATTTGTTGTTATTTTATTTATAAAAAGTTAGCGTTGACTTTATGTCATCATTACGTATGGTAAACATGAAGTCTGCGCTAACTTTTTATAAGATAGACCGATAGACTCGTAAATTTCCAGACGTAACCTCTCAATACCTGGAGCGTCAATAGGTCAGGATTGGGATCGGTGTGGCATGTACGACGCTAACTGGACCCAGGTCCTGTCTACTCTAACACCTCCAGATCCCAGCACATCGATAGTACCCTGTCGCTACGGCTGGGAGTTCGTGTATGAAGATATCCCTTATGCAACTGTTGTTAGTGAGGTAATGCTATCTTGAGTTTTACTTGTAAACAGTAAACCTCCTTATTTTATTAGGGAGGCTTATGACTTCAAAAAAAGGTACAATTAAATTCGAATGTATTTAATATGGTATGCAATTATTACGCCAATTAAAAATAATTTTGGTGATACTCTTTTGTTTGGTAGTTCACACTTCAGAGGTCACATTAAAGATTAAGATCTGATCTGTACCTACTTTTAGAGTTATTCTTAAAAATGTCTATATTTAGTATTATATTCAGTAGGTACCTACTTGTTGATGACGATTGAAGTCGGTTTTCATTGTTTTTGTTTATTTATTAAACAAAGGTGAATTACTAGTTTATTTACGCGTTTTCATTAGATAATTATAAAATACATTATTATATTTTGAAAGTTAGACCTGTTTGGCGGTATTTGAAGGTCACATAAAGCTTGGAATAAATTATACAAGTCCAAGAATAGTAATATTGTTTAGGTATTTATTTTGTGATTATGTTAGAAGCAACACTCCGATGTGGCGCGGCGGACGAAGGTCCGCCTCCGACGCGGAGGTTGCGGGTTCGATTCCCGCCTTGGCATAAATGTTTGTACGATCTGCAAATATTTGTTCCGGGTGTTCTATATGTGGGTATTTTATATGTATAATAAAAAAAATATCTATCTATTTAATGTATTGTATTAAGTATGTCAGTCTTCTAGTACCCATAACACAAGCTCTACTTAGCTTGGGGCTAGATTATGTTGTGTGGATTGTCCAGCAATATTAATTTATTTAAATATAAAAATTTCAGAGAGAATGGGTCTGCGATAAAGCAAGTTTAGGACCTTTTGCCCAAATGACGTTCTTCATCGGTTCCTTTATAGGTTGTGCCCTTTTCGGATGGGTAGGCGACAAATACGGAAGAGTTCCGGCTTTAATGGGTAAGCACTTAAAAACAAATTAAAAATATGTATATTGCAAATTTTAAATAGATATGTTGGTCAGCTCTATATTCCATGCTGTGGGTCGTGGGTTCGATCCCCAGACCATGAAAAACTGTTTGTTCTGTGTTTGCGTGTTACTTTATGTACCTACTAAAGGCACTAATAACTAGATTCTTGATAGAATACATAGTTTTTTTTTTGTATAATACGTGAATATTTAATACTTACTTTTTTTTTGTAAATTTGTGCGTGTATCTATATATATGTATATATGTAGTATCTACTTTTTTCTGTCGATGAGTCAATTATCCATGAATATAATAATATATTTACTGGTCTCTATCTAATGTAATTAGATACACATGTAATTTTCAGGAGCCAACCTTATAGGGTTCGTGGGAGGTGCAGCAAGCGTTGTTACGGTTGAATTTTGGGATTTCGTCTTTTGTCGTTTATTGGTCGGCATGGCGAACGACAGCTGTTTCTCCATGATGTATATTTTAGGTGAGTTTATCTATCTGCTTTTGTCAGATCAGATTCTAAACATTTTCTCTTTAATAATTATTGGCTTTATTTTCAGTGCTTGAATACGTGGACACGAGGTACAGATCTATCGTAGGCAATCTGTCTTTAGCTTTTTACATCGGTCTGGGCGGTGTGTCACTGCCAGGGCTGGCATTATGGATCCTAGACTGGCGACGACTGCTGCTAGTTACTTCTATGCCCATGCTACTGGTTCTAGCTGCTCCATGGCTCGTGCCAGAGAGTGCCAGGTAATATAAGAAACAGTTGAGCTATCTACAGACCGTTGCAAACGATCTATAGATAGTTTAACTGGTCCAAATCAGTACCAATCGGAAGCCAACCCAAGAAACTGGATGCATTGCCGTGCTTCTTCTTCTTATCGTGTCGATGCTACAACTGTATTTTGTTGTAGCATCGTGTTGGAAAGATTAGCCAGACTAGACACTGCTTTGCCGGGCCTAGCTGTTACCGGTGTGCGCCACGAGGAATAGTACCTACCTAAAATAAAATGAATTAATTATATCATGAATAACAATCAGAATATCCAAGGGCTATAAGTCAAAAGATACTGAACTATGCGTTTTTATTTTCAGCTGGTTGGTTACAGTTGGAAAAACAAAAAGAGCTGTTAAAATCCTGAATAGATTTGAACGCATAAACGGTAAAAAAATACCCGAAGAACTTATGACCAAATTTGTTGTGAGTAGAACTTTTATTAACACTTTATAATAGGTATTTATTATTTATTAAACTTTTGAAGTGGAATACGATCTGCGTGTTTTTCTGTGGGTGTCATTTTATAGCTCAATGTCCTCAATGACGTCATCAATTTACGTAAAAGTTTCCATGTGAATTCCACTTTTTATTCAAGGTCAATCATCTTTTCTAGTACCCATAACACAAGCTCTGCTTAGCTTGGGGCTAGATGATGTTGTGTGAATTGTCCAGCATTATTATTATTTATTATTATTATTTATTATTATTTATTATTTTACTTTTTGTACTTTGCATAAACACGACATTCTTCCCCACAGACATCAGGAAACAAGGCTGCAGTAAGAGATGATTCGATGATGGCACTCGTAAAAAGCGGACCATTACGAAATAGCCTGATCATCTTGATTCTTGTCACGATGGCTGGCAGTATTATGATCGACGCTATCATCAGGCTGTCAGAGAGCATTGGAACCAACTTCTTCGTGACGTTCATGTTGTCTTCAATGGCGGAGATTCCAGCTCTCACTTTGGTGGCTTTGATTTTGGACAAGTTAGTTGGATCTACTTATTAGATAGATTCATTTATTGCGTCATGTTTGTTACAATATTTCAAGCATTATTAGGTAGGTACCTTCTAAAGATACCTACATCATATCTCAGGCATCTTATTTAAGAACACAGACAATAACTAAGTAATAATCTAGCTAGACTCTAGATTATTGTAGATCTGATCTAAGTACAATAATTTAGAGTCTAGATATAAACTATGGAGATGAAACACACAAGACTCTAGATTCTAGAGTCTTGTGTTTCATCTAGTTTATTGACATAAAATAACTATTTATTTCAGGGTAGGACGTCGCTTCTTGAATGTGCTGACCGTATCGTTAGCCGGAGCTTTATCCCTCGTCTGTGCATTTGTGCCACATGGTATGTATTATGTTCCTATATAAGCACAAATAATAACAATCGAAAATGTATCGAAACAATGTCGTAAGTATTTGAAATACACTGCGCGTCAACATCAGTTTTACTGTCTAACATTGCAGCGTTAGCGCATTCGTTTACGATTGTCACATTTATTCGTGCTCAGCTTTCTGGCATGCAAATTGTATTCATAGAGTTCATTGCTATGCAATTCACTGTCACAACACAAACCACAAGCATTATATTATTCCCGAGACGGGAAGGGACGATAACAGAAGAATGAAAGTACAATTGTTTGTACGCGTAGGAGATAACCAAACACACCTATAAAATCATTGTGAATGGCTATGCTCAGTGACGAATAGTGATAAAAATATGGTTCAAATTAAATAATGCTTAGTATCAGGATATTATGAATGAGCATTATCACGCATATGATAACAGTCGTTAGTAACTACTAAAGATCATTGGAAACTACAGACAAATTCTGAACTCAGCAGTAATTAGCTCTTGCATTCAAAGTTCCTTACTTGCTAAATTGATATCCTTAGGTAGGTACCTATACATTATTTATTTATAGAGGTATGTTTGACCCTATTAATTACGACTAGAATCTCAGTTACACCTTGATACGATATGATTCAGATAATTTACGGACATCCTAGTTCTCTTTGTTTCAGTACTAGGTATTCTTGTCTCATGCTAAAATATGCATAAACACTCATGTTTCTTATTGTCTCTAATAAATTGGGAGAGTTTAAATGCATACTGTTGTTGCAGGCTACCCTCAACTAGTACTAGCACTCCTAGTGAGATTCAGCATCAACATGGCAGTGGGGGTTCAGTACCAGCTCGGAGCAGAAATGATTCCTACTGGTCTGCGAGCTACGGGCACCGCCATTATACATATATCTGTGTATGTGGCTACAGCACTCTCGCCGTTCGTGGTATATTCGGTAAGTTTTTGATAATAAAAGGAGAACCGTTTGAATCGTAGTAGGTACGTAGGTAAGTAGGTCATACCTATGAGAGGTGGTTAGCGAAATAAGTTACTTGTGCTGGCTGAGGTATAACTCTTGATAGGTACTTAGTTTTAAAGCTCTATCTTCTCTAAGTATATATTATAAGTCTCTAGGGTCTAGACTAGAGCCTCATATATTAACTGGCAATACCGTCTAGCTAGAGTCTAGACAGTATTGCCAGCTTGTATAATATTAATAGATAAGCTTGTATAATATTTTTTATTTGTTTTCCAGGGTAAAATCTGGCACGGTTTACCTCTAATCATCCTAGCAGTGTTGGGTCTACTAAGCGGCGGCGCATCGCTTCTTCTTCCTGAAACGAAGGGCAAGGCGATGCCACAGACTATTGCTGATGGAGAGAAACTCATTAGGGAAAATTCACTTTGCAGGTACGGTAACATTTTTGTAGTTTGTTTATCAAAATATAGTTATTTGTGTAGAATTTAATATGCTGACAGTACATTAGTTAACTTTTGTAAAATCTCGTCTTTTTGTGGTAAATCTATGTTAATAGTATGTACATTATTTTTACAGAAAACCTGTAAAAGAACAAGACATGGATGAAATATCGCTGAAGAACAAAAATGTAGAATTCGGATTATGATTAAAATCACATAATCACACCTAATTCTCCAAGGAGTTTGACAGAAAAGAAAAACAGGGTTAAGAATAGTATTCAATAGATAAAACAGTATTTTAGAATACTTACTTTATATTTGATATGTTGTTTGTAGAATAATAATAAGACAGTTAGCCATAGATTAACATAATTTCTCGATAAAATTTTATCTTGATTTGTATATATAAAGTTATTATTAGTTTTTGTAGATAGATTTATACAGAGTCAGCAATATTTGTTAGTTTTGTAGAACTTAAGTTATTTTTTTTCTCATTTTTTTCTATTTTTGATATTATTATAATACTTTATTATATAGTTTAAATAACTCCATTTAACGTATTAGATAAGCTTATCTGTAAAGTTAAACTAAGTGTATATAAATAAATAAAATAGCCAATCAGCAAAAAGGACAAATAAAAAACCTCAAATAAAATCAACTAGATATATTACAATCACGTCTGCTTAATACTAAGATACATTTTCCCGTTGATATTCTGTTTGACGGGGTTGATCCGCTTCAGTATTTGTGTCATAGTCTCCACCAGCCGTTCGCTACTGACGCCGGTTCGCTTCGACTTAAACTTGGTCAGCAATTCAGTTGTCGTCATCGGCTTGCGAGCCAAGTAACGACGTACTGCTTCTTCTGTTACGCCACAGTCACTGTGATAGAGAAAAAAACATGATCTTTTGTTATATACAAGAAAAATTAATACATATAAGTAAATTCAAAGTCAAAATTACTTTATTCAGTAAAATCACAAGGATCATTTAGAAAATGTTAACAAAACAATATTTTAAAAGCTTTGTGTTAGGTGTGCCACAGTCGTGATAGAGATAAAAACATAATGAGATCTGTAATTAACAAGAAATATGAATATAAATAAATGTTAATTATACAATATTATAAATGCGAGCTTTGTATATCTTCCCATACTCATAGAGAGATGTTTGAAAACAAGCCTGCTCCGTCTAAAATAAGTTTCCCAGGTACCTACTACAGGGTCCACTGTATCGGGAATGGGTGATAAATGCCCGGTGGTCACAAGATATTCTGTGTTTTCTATGTTTTGTACCTGTCTGTGTGTTGTCAAAATAAATGCATTTCATTTTATTTTATTCATGTCAAGAACTCACGGCTCGTTTGGAGGGCGGATGGTTTTGTCAAAAATATATCGATAGCAAGACAAAGTGGGTTACACTAGCACCAGTGGACAAAGAATACTCACGAGTAAGAGGCGTCGAGTTTGGGTCGTTTGGAGGGCGGCTGGTTGTTATGTGCGTTGGCCGCCGCCACCGCGGCCGACGCGGCGGACGCGGGCGAGCCCGCGCGAGACGTGTTCGCGCTGCTGTCTGCAACATAACACATTTATTAGTATAACACGTACAAGTTTACAAGAGGGCGTCCATAAATGACGTGAGGTGGTTTTTGACGTGACTACGTCTTATAATTCGATAGAGCCGGCTGCACGCACGAAAAAACATGACTTATGAGGCGTTCTGAAGCGTTCTGAGGCGTTCCATGAAGTGACGTTGTCACGTTCAACTATCGTCAGTAAACCGACTTTACAGACAACCATTTTTTTTGACGTGACAACGTCTTATAATTCGATAGAGCCGGCTGCACGCACGAAAAAACATGACTCATGAGGCGTTCTGAGGCGTTCTAAGGCGTTCTGAGGCGTTCCATGAAGTGACGTTGTCACGTTCAACTATCGTCAGTAAACCGACTTTACAGACAACCATTTTTTTTAAATTTGTATACCTCCCTTCCTTGGCGAGATGTCGTTACATTTTATTCAACCCCCTCGTTTAGTGGGTTTCTTACGTAAACGCGTTGAATTGTTATAAAGAAAAAGGAAAAAAATGATTAAATAGACCTAAATAGTATCATTATTTTTTGTTAAAATGCGTGATATTATCCGAGACTCCAACGTAAGATTAGAAGAGATTTGACTCGACCCCCTCCCCCCCTTAAACATCTCACGTAATTATGGATGCCTCTGATCTCGTGGAACTGGCACCTAGAATCACCAAATTTAGGTTCAATTTCACTTTCAATTTAAAGTTGGTGAGCAATTGAAGACTTACTGGCAGCATTTTTGTCGTCCTTCTTGGACTTTTTGTGAGATTTGCTCGTTCCACCCGTCTCCGGATCTGTGTCCGAGTCCGAACTCAGCTCACTGCTCGACTCTGAAAAATTATCAAATCATAAGGAAATTAATATTGACTAGGTACCTACATTTTTTTATAAATAAATTATAAAACAAGACGATTTTAGACCTAAATAATACGTCCACTTGATGTTAAGATTACGGCCTCAAAGCTCGTCAATCGGTCTATCTTATAAAAAGTTAGCGCAGACTTGATGTATTGATTACCATACGTAATGATGACATAAAGTCAACGCTAACTTTCTAAAAGATAGAGGGTCTTACTATTCTAAATTAAAAAAAAAAAACTTATGCATATCACCTTTCTTCTCTCCCTTCTTATTATCGGTCTTCTTCTTCTTCTTCTTAGTGAGTTTCTTAGCTCGTTCCTCTCCCTCTTTAGTCGGTTCATCCTCTTGGTCAGACTGCTCCGGCTTCTGTTCCTTCTCTTCTTCAGAATCCTCGTCGGAGGTGAGGAGTTTTCTGTTCAGAGAGAGATATATGCCGTTAGCTGGCTACGGCATAACGAAAGTGAGGTTAGAAGTTTTGGCGGGAATTTTTTTTTATGAGGTTCGGTATGATTTTAAATGCGTAAAAGCGCTTTATTATGTAGTATATAGTTAAAAAATTGTAATCAGCATTAAAAAGATAGAATATTGGTTATATTAATTAATATCTAATTTGGTTTTGGTTACTTTTCTATCTAATAATTGCAACAATCACGTAAAAGTAGGACCTGGATATTGATATCCAGGATATACATTGATGTACTAGTGTCAAATAATATACTATTTTTGACGGGTATATTTATAGCCATTATAGATTAAATAATCAATTTTTCACTAAACAAGTGGATCCCACTCATATGCCCGCACTTTCTGACTACATTCTATTGAATGACATACATAATATTTTGTTTATTGTTCATTATTATTTTAAATTAATGTTTTGTGTATGGATATAGTTGTCATAAATTATAGTATAAGTGTTTTTTTTTATTAAACTCAATTGCTCAGAAAAGCAAACAAATTGAGCAATAAACAAAACACTAAGGGCCCCCGCAGACTGCAGACTTTTTATCGGCCGATAGTTTGGTCGGCTTCTTAATCAGTATGAAGATGTATGCAGATGCGCACATTACAGTGATTCAGTCTTCATACTGATTAAAAAGCCGACCAAACTATCGGCCGATAAAAAGTCTGCAGTCTGCGGGGACTCTAATGCATTCAATAGAATATTAATAGTTTAACACCTTAGTAATACATTACAAATCCAACAGTCAATTGACTTGTATAAACAGTTTGTCAATCACTCAATTGACTCACCTCAATGCATCCTCTTCGGCAACGCCCTTCAGTTCCCTGTTAGCTTTGTTCTCGTGGTCAGATTCGCTGTAAATATTTACTTACTAATTAACAAAGAGGTAAAATATATATATATATTTTATTAACCTATTTTGTCCCACTGCTGGGTCTCCCCCAAATTCCTCCATTTCTCTTTTTCTTTTGCTAAAAATATATTATTAAATATTTATTATTATTCAGCCATTGTCGTCCCACTGCAGGGCAAAGACCTCCCTTCCCTCCATCCACTCCTCGCGATTTAACGCAGCGACAGTAAAACATATACAAATAAATAAAAATCTTTCACGTGTTTATGGAGTTTCGGTAGAAAACCGGCCGGTGATGTTTTTAACCAGTTTTGACAGACGTCACAGCGTGTTTCGGTCATTGTGCGCGCAGTTTACAGATTCGTAAATTAAAATTTATGTATCACGGTCATTTCGGATGCGAATAAAGAAAAGTAATACTTGTTGATGACGAATAACAATTTTGGAAGGCAATTTTCGAATTGTAGAGAAGAGAATAGACTGAGACATAGCTCAGAATTATTCTCTACATTTGTGGATTACATTATGAAAGAATACCTAAATATGTTCGTTTATTTGAGGCTTCATTTGTTTTTAATAAAAACAAATGAAGCCTCCTATGGTTCTCCACCAGCACAAGCTGAGTAATGACCAATTTAAGGTATTTTTTACATGTAATAATTATATCGTTAAATATGTAGCATTAAGTTTTATAAATATCTGAAATAAAGTGTTTCTATTCTATTCTATAAAAACTTTTTATACTACATTTAATATTTAAAGTGTAGTTATTGTATTTTTGTCATTGTTATATGCCTAAATATTTTATTGTATTACTTACCTCTCTGATGAGTCAGAGATGTAATCCTTCTCCCTGCCGTCTTCGTCACCGTCATCACTTTCCTCGAAGGCTTCATCATCCACCTTCTTCTTCTTTTTCTTTTTGATAGCAGCCGCTGAAAGAAGAATTTATTTACAACATGCTAACAAGAACGCACTATAAGTACTATATATATACAAGAGACTATAAATTACACTGTGCGTCAACGACAGTTTAACTATTGGAATTTACAGTTGAACGCGCAGTGTAAATGTATTTGATTTTTGTTTTCATTGTGAAAATTGAAACTGCTCGTTCAAACAGTGAACAGTGATCCGGCTCGAAGGACCACATGTTTTATCTACAGGGCCATCCAAAAGAGGAAAAAACTATAGTTTTTATTGTAAATCAGAAAACGACATCTTTATTCTCCACACACTTATCATAGACAAACTTTTTTATTTTTTCTATAATGGAGAGCATCAGTACCTTTCTTCTGTTTGTCCTTCTTCTTCTTGTCCCCTCCGTCGCTATCCTCATCCTTCTTGGCACCTTCCGAGTCCGAGGAGTCGTCGTCCGAGTCGATCCATTCATCCATCTCGGATATCCTCAGATCTGATGCAAATATTGATAAAAATAAATAAAATATAATAAGCAGAACACCGTTATGAGACCCTTTTTGGAACAAAGTTCCTTATCGCGTTGGGAAAGGGGGCTAGACGGAAAATATTAAGACCAAAAGTTGTAACGTGTCATTACTATTACCACTTAATTTATTTGGTACATTATGTAGTTGTAAGCCGTGCGGCGTGCGCGTGCTTCTTTGTCTCTTTCTCTTTCATAGAAAGCAAGCCAGTTATTTAATTAAGAACTTCGTTCCATCCGGGTGTCCATTGACACCTATTAATTTTTTTGACGTGACAACGTCTTATAATTCGATAGAGCCGGCTGCACGCACGAAAAAACATGACTCATGAGGCGTTCTGAGGCGTTCCATCAAGTGACGTTGTCACGTTCAACTATCGTCAGTAAACCGACTTTACAGACAACCATTTTTTAATGAGATATATTTCTCTATATTATATTGGTTGATAACTAACCATTCTTAGCCTTAGCACCCTTGGGTTTCTTGTCATCCGGGTCTTCGAGATCAGCCCCGTCTTCCTCTCCGCGCATGCGCTTCCGGAACATCAGCGAGAAGTAATTTATCACCTTGTTACGTCTGCAAACACGTACAATACTCATTGAACAAATGTACGTAGAATCTGGATTAAGGTGATACGTCTCGCGCCAGCGGGAAATTTAAAATTATTAGGGTTTTTTTTATTGTGGCAGAACTGTTATATCTTTTACTAGTTTAAGCTACTTTGCGAACATAAACAATAATTTTCTGTGTAACCCTGTATCAATTTTTGAGATTGGTTCTTTATATTAACTTACTAAATTATACAAGTGTTTTGAACAGATTTAGAATTATGTTTTATTGATTTATGTTTGTAAATTCGCTTAAACTAGTAAAAGATATAACAGTTCAGCCACAATAAAAAAAAAACCCAAAAAAAATTGAATTTCCCGCTAGAGCGAGACATATCACCTTAAATAATAATTTTGAAATATTATGATATACATTTTTAGTTCGTTACTTTTACCTTCCAAATTCTTGTTCTGCTTCTTCAGCAGATAGAGCTTTGTACCGATGGATTGGCTGGAAATTGTACCTGGAAAATAAAATTATTTATTTATTACAAATACCAGCCATATCTTTAGGCAACAGTTTATTTGTAAAAATAAACTAATTTTGTATCATTTTTTCATTGAACAAGACTTTTTAGAAGACAATTATAATTCTTATCATGATTGATAGATAGAAAACTCTTTATTTTAAAATACAAAGCTTTTTCAAAATATAAAAATATACACAGTAATTGTTAAGTGAAGTACAATGGGCCGCCTTATAGCTACGAGCATGCTCTTCCAGGCAACAATTACCTTGACTATTGAACCTTTTGCTATTATGTTTTGTACATACATATTTAATTACATATAAATTATTTATTTATTTATAAATTCTAAAGTTTTTTTTTTTTTATTCTAATTTTTTAGGAACTTTAGTCGGTGGCCGACTATACCAGTTCCATCGTGCCCTCACGGTATTTGCCGCCTAAACAGTATTGCTAAAAAGCCCATATATGGAGCGGTAGATCATGTTAGCCGCATTCTTAAGTTTTAGAAAAGATCCTTATGCTCAAGTTACATAGATTGTTTTGTTGTGGAACCTCACCATTCCTGAAGTGGATAAGCATCAATAGCTCCATCTGCGGCGTGTGTGAACACATAATAAGCAGCGTTCTCCGACACCCCTCCTTCTCGGATACCTTTGAACCTGTCGGAAAGGAACCCCGTTTTAGTTCACTATTGGTTTATTCTACCTACTTATTTATCAATAGTTAGATAAGTGTAATGTACTATTAATTCAAAATCAAGTATTATTTATTTATTTATTTATTATTTATAGACGAGCAGCTTTCGCTGATGTGTCTACGTCACACAGTGTTGAAATTGGTATGACAAGTTCACTGTTCATTTAGTCACTTTTTTTGAGCACTGTTTTACTTGTTCGTAGCCAGTTGTCGAGTTTGTTTTTGAAGGCGTTAATAGAGTCAGCGGAAACAACATCCTCTGGTAGCATGTTCCAGTTATGGACCACTCTATTGCTGAAGAAGTGATGTGCCACATGTGTACTGGCTGGGGCACGAGCCAATCTTAGATGGTGGCCACGTGATGCTCTGTCTTCTTTCCTTATGAGGATATCTTGTATGTACGGCAGGTTGTACTGGTGCGTCAAGATTTTGTATGTTTCGATGAGATCCCCTCGGAGGCGTCTTTGCTCCAGAGTAGTGAGGCGCAGTGCGAGTAGTCTCTCTTCATATGATTTACGACGAAGAGCTTGTGGCATTATTATTTGCTGATGTGCCTTAAATAACGAAGTAAACAAAGTAACAAATTCATTGTACATTTTATTAACTTTTTTTACAAGTTAAAGGCAAGCGTTTGACCGCAATCTCACCTGATGTTAAGTGACGATGCGGTCTACAATGTAGCACACTTGCCTAGTAGATACCTATTCACTCGTCTCTTAAAAATATCCAAATTATAGGACTCTGGAAACACAGGAATTTATAACAAACTTTTTAAGCACTGTTTAACTTGTTCTTAGCCAGGGGAACATAAATAAATGTGACAATCGTAAACCTATTAAAACAATGATGAATATGAGAGACATTGCGCATCAGCATCGGTTTTACTGTCAAATGTTGCAGCATAAGTGCGACTTAAATATGTGACACTTATGATTGTCATACTTATAAAGGTCTGTACCCACTACACCGTATCATACCATGACCGTGCCATGACCGTGTCAGGCAAAAAAGTATTCTTTGTATTGAAAAGTATGGGACTATGCTCACTAGACCGTTCCGTCACCAACCAACAACGTTGAGTTTCTCGATGAGAATATTTTGCCGGTCCTGACACGGTCATGGTATGATACGGTGTAGTGGGTACAGACCTTAACTGCTCAGCCTTGTTATCTTATCTGTTAGCCAGTACTTGTACTTAAATACAAAGTAATCTTACTTTTTCCCAGTCTTTCCCCCCACTTTTAGTATCCAAGGCTGGTCTTCCGGCTTGTACTTGCGAGATATTATGCCAAACTTTTTGCGGCGAGCCTCTTCCCTTATGTCGCGCCCATATTCAGAGCCAGCACCAAATCTGAAATAAGCATTGATAATCAAATCTGCATCCAGCCAGTTATAAATGAAACAAGTATGCTAGTTCTGCAATAAAAAGGTACAGTATATTTTTTTAAGCTATTGCATAGCTTCTGTCACGGGCCTTGAGCGTGGAGACCGAATCCAGAAATTCCATAACGAAAATAACCTAAAACTGCGCATGTGTAATCCAGCAAAAAATGCTATGCAATAGCTTTGCCGCAGCAGTCCCCGAGTGCCACACTTTTTTTTTTACATATTATGACATTCCCTTTTTGCCTAAGCTTAGTAAACAATTTCTTAAAAATAAATTCTTTTACTATAAATGCTGGTAACTCATCATGAGCCTACTTTCTAAAACCACACTGTCTAGCTCCAAACTAAGCAAAATTTATACCGTAGAGTTGCTGATAGAATATTTTTATACTTGTAAGTAAGTACATATAAATAAATAATGCTGGACAATCCACACAACATCATCTAGCCCCAAGCTAAGCAGAGCTTGTGTTAAGTAGCACTTTCTATTATGATAATCCATACTTAGGCATATCTTCATCAAATCCCTTGAACTCCTTGATGTTGTTCTCTCTCTCCATCTTCACATGGCTCCACTTCGCGAAGTCTACGTTCAGGGTGGCATTGAACCGCATCACATGATACTTTTTCTTCACATTCTTTGGCACTCGGATTTTGAACTCTTGTGTTGATGCGGAAGACTGCAAGAGGAGAGGATTATGATATAGATATCTTATTAACTTGCAAATTATGTTTAGAAAACAGGGTTTAGTACATACGGATGGTGCCGATGGCCCAGTAGGAGTACTATTCATCTTTGCAAGATTCATAGTGAGTTGGCAGTTTATTTATTAATGTCGATAGAACTTCAGCATTATTGGATGCAGAGCATTAAGGAATTACTATTCCTAGATTATGTCATTTTGTTCACAATAATTCTACTAACAAAATCCAATTAGAATGAAAACGTCTACACAAAATACACGAAAAGGAAAGGAAACTGTCAATTGCTGTCAACTGTCTGTCTATCCTTTAGAAGAAGGAATATACTCTGTGTATCCATACCACAGAGTGAACTATCCTACTGACGATCCAACAAATAATCAAATTTGACAGTTCTATTATTTTGACACTCGTAAAAACCCATTTTCAACTGGCAGTGGCAGCACAGAACAGAACACCTTTGTTTAAATTATTTGTGAGGTTGTGTGTTTATTTTGTAACTTCTGCTGTGCTTCTGCTACGGTTGTAGTTTGAACAAAATGGGCAAAAAGAAAAACAAGAATAAAGTAAGCGGAGCGGTAAAGACCGCAGCTAAAACCGAAAAGAAGCTAGCGAGCAAATTGAAGAAAGAACTGGCTAATTTGGGTGAGGTTAGTCCATGCCGATGTGTTTATTATTTTATAAAGTTATGTAGGACTCTAATAAATATAGTGTTATTTGAATAAATATACTTAAATAAACAGAGTAAATCTGTGTACAAAAAATATAAGTACCTTGGTCTTTTACATAAAATGTGATATTTTTTTTTCTCTAAAATCGGTAAATATGTGTCTAGTTTAACATTTCATTTAAGGAAGATATAGCCAAAGTGATAGCAGAAATAGAAAGGGAGGAAGCTAAGCGGTCCGCAGCCTCGGAGAAGGCTCTACCCGGACCTCCTTCTGCCAGGGCCTATGCATCATTGACTCCGCACCCAACTAATAATGAACTTATTATGTTTGGTGGAGAATACCATGATGGTCAGAAGGTAAAATTTGGTTGTATCCTAATAAAAGTTTCACCTGATATTATTTTATATAATTTCTTAGATACTACATATTTGTATTTAGAAAAATTAAAATAAACAACATGTTATATTGAGGTTAGTTAAACCATAATATCTTAAAGTTATCAGTACTATATTATTAGTTTTTTTTAAATCTTTGTGATTGTGGGCATACTTAGCTATTGCAATGTTGTGAATAATAATAATAATAAAGTATGTGATGTAACATCCCATAAAATCTAATCTCTTTACTATGAGTTAATTTATTGTATACCATACATGATCTACCGGTCCATATATGGGCTTTTTAGAAATACTGTTTAGGCGGCAAATACCGTGAGGTCACGATGGAACTGGCATAGTCGGCCACCAACTAAAGTTCCTTAAAAATTAGAATAAAAAAAAAGGTGAAATTGTATTGTGAATTTGAATACTGAATTTGAATACATTCCAGACTGAAGTGTACAATGATCTACTGTTCTACTACCCCGAGAAAGGGGTATGGAAGCAAGTGAAAGCCCCAAGTGGTCCACCACCTCGCAGTGCCCACCAAGCCATCGCTACTCCAGCTAACAAGTAGGTTTCTGCACCATCAGCTCTTCATATAAAAATAATATTTTATAATAAAATTATAACTTTCTCCATATCCAATTTGCTAAACAAAGTGGGAACTAGACTGCTGATAGAAGTCTTATAATTTTTTTTTTATATATTTTTATACACCCGGACACAGAACAAATATTTATGTTTATCACAAAAACATTGCTCGGGTCGGGAATTGAACCATTGACCCACAGCATACTTTGTAAGACGATTCTAAATGACTTGACTATAGAAGGCACAGCTACTACCAACTGAGCTGTGACGCCTGTCAATGATGATGAGTCTAGATGAGACTATTCTCATATTATTGATACATCTCTAATGTATGTTTGAACAGAGGAGAGTTGTGGGTGTTTGGAGGAGAGTTCACGAGCCCGACGGAGACTCAGTTCCATCACTACAAGGATCTTTGGTGTTTCTCACTCGCCGACAAGAAGTGGGAGAAGGTATGATACATTTTTTTGTAAAACATAGAATACATAGTAACACCTAACTGAACACAGATCAGATATTTATGTTCATCACAGAAACATTTGCTCTTGGTGGGAATCGAACCCATGACCCACAGCATAGAAGACAGAACTACCAAGCTGTGCCACCCAGAAAACGCGTTACACCGTAGGCCGCATCATCATTTAACATCAGATGTGATTGCGGCCAAGCGTTAGCCTATAATGCATAAAAAAAAAAAAAAAATACATTATTTACATTCCAGCCAAAATAGAATCAAAATAGGCTAAAGCGCCGAAAGTAGAACCCATTGAATAAACTAAATCATATTTAGGCTACACTCGCTGGAGTACAGTCCCGCACGCCACTTGGATTTCCCATAAGATTTGCTTATAGCCATCAGGCTGATCATAGATGGCACGAAAAAAATGGTTGTCTGTAAAGTCGGTTTACTGACGATAGTTGAACGTGACAACAAACGCAAAGGCCGATTGTGCTTCTTTGGCGCTCGTTCCGCGCTCTCGCTTGCACTTCAAGCCATGGAACGCCTCAGAACGCCGCGAGGTAACGCCGCATATGTCATGTTTTTTCTTGCGTGCAGCCGGGTCTATCGAAATAATAAAATTATTATTTTTATGGAAATGAATTACTATTGTATACTTGACATTTTAAATTTATTTAATTAATTTTTTATTATTTTTCATTTATATTTATGTTTACAATTTAATTTAATTTCAATTTATTGAAAATGGTTATTGACGTATCTAAGTTACATGTGACATGTCTAAAGATAAATAAAGATTATGATTATAATAAGACGTTGTCACGTCAAAAAAGAAATTACATTCCAGGTAGTAGCCCCAAACGGCCCGTCATCCCGGTCCGGCCATAGAATGGTGCTGCTCGGCCGAAAGCTCGTTGTATTCGGGGGTTACAACGACGACGGGCGCGAGTGTAAATACTTCGATGACGTCTACACGTTCTGTCTGGACACAAGGGTCTGGAGCAAGCTAGCCCCCAGCGGGAAGGGGCCTTGTGCTAGATCAGCTTGTGTTATGATACCCGCTGGCAATGATTCTGTGAGTATACTGGATAGATATAAAAAAGGCTATCATCATCATCATTTCAGCTCGTTGATGTTTTTTTTTAATAATAAATAAATAATGCTGGACAATCCACACAACATCATCTAGCCCCAAGCTAAGCAGAGCTTGTGTTATGGGTACTAGAAGACTGACATAATTAATACAATACATTACATTATTTTTTATTATACATATAATACCCAGAACACCCGGAATAAATATTTGCAGAACATACAAACATTTATCCCAAGGCGGGAATCGAACCCGCAACCTTCCGCGTCGCAGGTGGACCTTCGCCCACCACGCCACATACGTTGCGTAGATTGTCCAAATAAAAAAAAAAAAAATAGGCTTCCTCTTTACTATGCCATTCTTTACGGTCCCTTGCGACTCTCATCCACTGATTCCTAGTTCGTTCTGAAATGTCTTTGGACCATCGGGCTGGTGGACTGCCACTTGGTCTACGAGCATCCCTTAGACACCATTCCGTAATCGCCTTTGTCCAACTTCCATCGTCTATTCTTGCTAAGTGTCCCGCTCATCTGTCCCGTCAATATTTATTAAAATTCTAAATCGAATTCTTATATCTGCACTGACGTCCCGCAACGGGGTGTATTGTGCATTGTCCCCCTGCTAACCTCACTCCAGCCAGCCCAACTCGTTATAGTAACGGAGAAGGACTTTGGGTTGGTGGCAGCAGTGTTCTAGCATCCCTGATGGTGTGGTGGCGAGAGTGATGAACAAGACCCGACCAGTTCCTCATTTATTAATACATATATCTGTTAGCGACGTGAATTAAGAAAGAAAGAAATTATTTATTTGTGATACAAAAAACTTATAACTAAAGGTTCCTAAAATTATCATGCAAACACCAATTAGAGTATTTCACTAGAAATCAATGTTTGCTTAGGCGTACGTACCTAGGTCTAGGACCGCTTACAATAGCGTGTAATAACGTATAATTTTTACAGTTGTTCATCTACGGCGGGTTCTCGCGAGTGCGTGAGGGTAGGACGGAGCGTACTCACACTCACACGGACCTGTTCCGACTGGGCTACGCGCGCGGGGCGTGGGCGTGGCGCGGCCAGGCCGGCGGGCCCCACGCCCCGCGCGCGCGCGCCGGCCAGGCCGCCGCTGTCAATACACATAGCAATAGGGGATATGTGTTTGGAGGGATCAGTGTGAGTAGTATCATCATCATCTTCCTATCCTTGTCCCACAACTCCCACATTATGTGGGGCCGGTACAACGAAAGGAGTTAGTATTGAGATGACGTCTGATAAAGGGGAGTGGAAGAAGACGTCCACTCTCCTCTATCAGACGTCATCTCAATGCTCAATCCTTTCTTACACATGTCATCATTCACACAGTCCATCAATCTTTTTTTTGGCCTCCTTCTTCTACTTCTACATCCATCCACATTCATATCTAACACTCGCCTTTTTATATGGCTTTCTTCCCTCCGCATGACATACCCATACCATTCATTATTCATTTGAATTCTTTGTAGGTAAGTAGGTTTATACAAAAACCCGAACCAGGCACTAAGTTTTATACTTACCCGTTTGTCTTGGCTCTGGTCGTGGTAGAATCACCTAGTAAGACAATTCAGAATGATCCCTGTGATTCAAGATATTCTTTAATCACAGGAATCATTTTGAATTGTTTATGACTATCTAATTTAAGACAGGCATCTGCACGATGCAGCGTCAACGCACTGTGTCTTGTGCTAACGTTACGATTGGTTGACGATTGTCACATTTATTCGTGCCCCTCAGGAATCATAGTATAGATTCTATGATAAAACATTGATCTATTTAAATACATTTTAGGATGTAGAGGAAACAGAAGAGGAGATCCGAGGAGAGATGTCCAATGACTTGCACTGTCTGGACTTGGAAACTGGCAAATGGCACACTGTCACCTTGAAATGTGAACAGATCGTGCAAAAGCAAACTGAAGAGGTGAAACAAATAGACGAAAATGTTACCACAGGTATATTTAGACTTCATTTCAAACTCACACTACTCATTCCGTAAACACATACGGATGGTATAGAATCGTCTTATACCTACTAGGTGCCAACGGACAAGAAAAAAGGGCCTCCCCCTTTCTCTGTATTTAGTCAGTAAATGACTCGTTTATATATTTTACATTCAATAAATTTTAGGTGTAAGTATCTCATAAACCCTGCTATAACATGAAAACAGTTAAGATCCACTCATAGAAGAAATTAAGTAGACCTCAAAATTTATATGATATTCCAAGTTTATTAACTACTTGCGAACATTGTTACAGAGTTCTCATTATAAACGGGATAGGTATTTAATGATTTGTGAGTTTGAATATCGGGAAATAATCAAACTCACAAATCATGGTAAATATCCCGTTTATAACGAAAACTATGTTCAAAACCATGATAGTTTCAAATATTATATTGCTACAGAGTGTTGAATTTGTCATCATGTGTTTTATTATTCTACTTCCAGTGGTAAACGACGAAGGTTTCACCCTCAAGCTCGGTTCAGCCCCTACCACGAAGCCTCAGCCCGCAGTAGAGGTGACGTCCCCTACTATCGGTCCGAGCGCGCGGATGTCTGCGTCGGCGTGCGTACTGAGAAGCACGCTCTACGTGTGGGGGGGATTGCTTGAGAACCAAGAGAAACAGTTCTATCTCAGCGATCTTTATAGCTTAGGTGAGTTACACACACAGAGAGAGAGATACACATATCGATTGATAAGTCTACTCGGGAAGTAGTTATATCTCAGTGATCTTCATAGATTAGATGAGGTAGATAGATATCAAGTAAAAGTGAGTTTGCTCGAGGATCAACGCAAGTAGTTGTGTCATTGAAAAGTAAAGTAGGTAGTGTAAAGCAATCTTTATAGCTTGAGTGAGATAAATAGATATATATCTAGAGTGAGAGAAAGAGATGGATGCATGAGTTTACTCGAGAATCAAGTATTTCTATCTTAGTGATATTTTGCTGATTTGATTTTTTTTGTTGTGATCAGACCATCCTTTTGATTTTCATGATTTTCCAGATAAATAGATAGATTACGCTCATACGTAATCTATCTATTTATCTGGAAAATCATGAATAGATTACCCTCCAAACTCGTTACTTATTACAAAACATCAAAAATTTCCAAAAAAATCTATTATAATTCTAGTTGAGCATTCCCCAACTAGAATTTTAATAGATTTTTTTGGAAGAAAACCTGCACTGACTTCCCGCAATGGGGGTATACACCCCCTTACAATAATAATACATATACATGTATTATAATAATTATTTTCATTTCAGATCTGAACAAGCTGAACGAATGGAAGACTGTTCACGAGCAAGCGTCACTCCCCGACTGGGTCGAGTCAGACTCTGAAGGTTGGGAAAGTGGCTCGGGAACTGACACAGATGACACTGACGAGAGCGACTAGTTTAAGTTTTGAAATTATAATTTCAAATAAACACTTGATACAGGCAGAATTGCCTATCGTTATGAGGATAAAAAAGATTTTGTAAAAATAATTAAGTGTAATAATTTACGTGTTTGTAAGGAAAATGGGTAATTATCTATGGAGCGTGGGCTCTCAGATTGCTCAGGGTTGCCACATAAAACGTTTGAAAGAGCTTCAACAGGTCTTAACGTGAACTATTTTTATGAATATAGTAAAGTATTGACCTGTAAAGGCTCTTTTAAACGTACTATGTGGCATCCCTGGGGGATATTTTTTTTAGTCGTGACCCAAAGTGCCCATTCTCATTTGCAATATTAATAGATATATTGAACATGTACATAATCAGTTGTTTGATTGAAGCGTTCAAGATGATAAGTTAACTTTAACAACCCGTGTCGTTGGTAAAAAACTGGCAACAAAGTTTTTGAGTTCAAATTCCCGACGTCCTAAACATTTGTCGATCTTTCTATCCGAGAAAATAATATAAACAAATCTAGTTTTTTAAAGTGTGATTTATCATAATGTAATCTTTGGATGTAAGGTTTTATCGATCTTGATACTGTATGTCAGTAGATTTTAATTGTACCTACCTTACAATGATTGCGTGAATTGATGTTATATAAATATAATGTTAAGATAAATATTACGTAATATATTTTTGAAGGTGAATAAAGTTTTTTTACCGACATTGATTTTATTTTCATTGCAAAAAAAGAGATTCAGATGTTTCTGTATTAGTTACGTTTGCACCATTATTGATTTATAGGAGAAGGAAAAAACACAAACATATACCAACGTTTGCAAATCAATGGTCCAAACGTAACCGCGGCAACTAAATAAGGTTTTAAACAGATAGAAGACTGCAACGTTTTCCGTACAGCTTTGTAGAAATAACAAAGTCCTGGGAATTATAAGGTTTTCAAATAAAACAGACATACACATTGTTATCTTTTTATTTATATACACAATTTTCGAACAAACAATTAGATATCTGTATAAAAAATCCGTTATTCCCGACTATTACGCTCATATTAACCGATCTAAAAGAAATATAAACTACCAAAAATAAAAAGCAATGCTAAGCTTAATTCATGATACAAAATCGTATAAAAATCTATGTATTTTTCGTATGACGACAAATTTCAATCGGTACATTTTGAGAGCAAGTTTTTATACTCTTAATACAGTAAGTATAATTACTTATTTATTTAACTGAACAGTCTGAACACCAATTTAGTAGTTAGATATTACAATTTCTTAAAATTGAAACATATAAAAAGTACACAAAACCCAGGACAATTAGGTATATACTTACTAATCCTGTTTGCAAAGATAACCATTTACAGTGGTTTTAGATAAATGCTCAAGCTTTTTTTTTCTCAAAAAGAAAAAAAAGCTTGAAATACCATTACGATGACAATATAATTCTGAGCACTTGAAGTAACTATCAAACTTTTTACAAAATGCTACAGTCAAGGTATGAACATATGACTTTCTAGAAATGTCTAGTTTGACTCTCGCATTACAAGTAAATGCAAGAACATTAAGTGAATTAACATACCCTGTTATATTTATTTATCGTGCTGTATAAAATCTATGTCTACCAACGAAGATTCTGCATGCAGTTGACACACAAATATATCTACCTAACTTTATTAAAAAAGGGTTTAGCGTGGCCATCAAATGGCTAAGATTGACTAACTATTAGTCACGAAATAGAAACCACACTTGATGTTATTCAATCTCTTGATAATGAATGCACGAACTGAGTGAGTTTCCTAAAAATGTGACAGAATAGTTGATGGTAGTTTTAACTTACTAGTTTACTTTCTAATTTATATACACTTATCGTTTGCTACCATTGCTGATATAAAACACATTGGCTAACACGACGAACTATTCGCCATTTTTCATAGAAGTGACTTTTGAAATTTTTACGTATACTAACAATACTAAGATTAGTTGCAATAGTTTTTCAAAAGAGAGTGTAAGCCGCGCTAAGAAAGGGGATTAAATATAAATATTATTATTAAATTAAGTAAGTTTTCTTAAATAGATGGCACATAACGATGATTTATTGGTCCCCGTAACTTTGAAGTTTTGTATTTCAATCAATATACTTTATTTGATTTAAACTATTTTACGTTCATTTCGGTATTATTGTGCAATTTTTGCTTTTGGTA
Source organism: Ecliptopera silaceata (assembly GCA_932527185.1). Taxonomy (NCBI): domain Eukaryota; kingdom Metazoa; phylum Arthropoda; class Insecta; order Lepidoptera; family Geometridae; genus Ecliptopera; species Ecliptopera silaceata. The sequence continues at coordinate 2,043,657 of OW052193.1, read as the reverse complement.
TGTTACGGTTATTGTAATAATCGAAAGTATTCAAGAGCCATATAAAATAACGTTTGTGATGAAACAACGAATGTGGGTCTTCTTGTTTTTTATAATAGGTAATAGCGGAATTTCAGATCCAATTTATTATTTTTACTAAGCAGTTAGACTGCAAAGAGTTGTATCTGTCTATGAGATTTGTAGTTTAGCTATTTATTTCTAGCTTATTGTGCGTTTGTTTATGTATTTTACATTCTATACATCTTAAAATTGCATATTAGCATCAGCTGTTATTGAGACGATTATTTTTAATTAGCTAAGACATATTTACGTATTTCAATAGGATAAATTAACACTTATAATATACATTGGTGATACAACTAACGCGTGTTATAATAATTCACAAAGTATTGTGACCGGACGTTTAACATATTGCCTAGTTTTTAACATTGTCCGCAGCACAATACGATGTGAATTTATATTTTTAAATCACTAGCAAAGTAAAGCTGAAGCCAAATTAAATGATAAATAATTATAACAGTGTTCTTGTATTCAAAATATAAAAAAATACAATTACTTAAATATTTATTTTTTTAGTGAATTGTGATTCTATTATATTTTGAGTACCTACCCTAAATAGATGTAAAGACTAAACATAAAATTATAATAATCATCAGTCGGTTAAAATAATGTCAATTAAAATGAAATTTAAAATGATTTTCATAAAAAATAATCCAAATCAAATCAGTCTCTTACCTTAATTTTAGATTAAAACTAGATTATATTTACATATATTTTCAAATAGTATGAATGATTAATACAGGTTAAATAAATACAGATGGGCAGTTTGTTACGGTATAAAAGTATATTATTTATATATCATTTGATTCTGTATAAAAAAATTCCATGTTTTGATTATGTATATTGTTACAATGTGATACATGACTACGTATACCCATACAAACCTTTAAACTAGAAAACCTACATTCACTATCTATAAATTTACAATATATTTACATAAAAAAAGATCATTTTAAATAAATACAATAATTTGGCTGAATTTGTGCTAAATAAAAAAAATAACGCCGAAAAAGAAAATATAAAAAGGGATTGCCAACTACCCGCTTTTTCTACAAAGCTGGTAGGAACGTCGAGACAGAATTATTGTCGTCCACCGTATTCTACACTTGAGTTTTTGACCGCGTTCGAAAAAGTAACCTGAAGCCCTAACACGAGTAAATATGACTTTCGCAAACGTATCGAAATGTTGGCGTATTCGAGTGACATGCGTTAACGTTAGCTTAACTGCCAAACGTCCGTCACCGCGCAATGTGTCTTTAATGTGCTACCTTTACGATAGTCACATTAACGGCCGTTTTCTCGAACGATGATCAACGAAAAAAACAAATAATTACTATGTGTCAAACGCGGATCAATCGTGATATGGGTTTCCAGAAACCGGCTATAAGAGTCCCCGCAGACTGCAGACTTTTTATCGGCCGATACTTTGGTCGGCTTCTTAATCAGTATGAAGACTGAATCACCGAATCATCTGCATACATTTTCATACTGATTAAAAAGCCGACCAAACTATCGGCCGGTAAAAAGTCTGCAGTTTGCGGGGGCCCTAACTCGTACTTGGGCTTCATATAAATAATGTTTTATAAGCTTAACAAAAGAACTATTACGTGCTAAGTGAAAATATACAGCGATCAATACCCAGCGTAGGCAGAGTACAGTACCGCTATTATTATAAATTCATTATTATTTAGATTATTTCGCAACTAATATCGCATCTGCTCTGTCAAATGACACAGATTATAGAACGCTTGGAATTGAACCAATCCATAGATAAAATATCTCATCATTTCAACACACTTGATAATATTTTTAGATTTAATGTAATGAAACAATTATGTTAAAAGTTATTTAAGCGGTACTGTACAATACTTTATCCAACTCATAAAAAATATCAATAAATTAGTTGCCTACGGTCTCTCGTAGTAAAAATATCAATTTGTTGCTAGTTCGTTCGATTCCGTCCGCACAATATCACAGTAGCCTGTGGCTAACTTCATCTCTGACTAGGTTGTATTCACACGAACCGTTCCGTACATACCGCCAATCTTAAATGCGCCTGAGTTCATGTACATAAGATCTTTGAAATTCACATATTAAATTGACGCTTCATGCAAAAATACGTTAGATAAAAACCAAAATTTCTTGGAAAGAAATCTATCAATAAAAACGGATGTTTTGAATGAAAATAGTAAGTTAAGTTCGCTCGAGACGCATTTAAGTTTGGCGACTGTACTTGTCACTTCAAATGTCCCTTCTATTCACTTCTTGCACTTTTCTGTAGTTTTTATTACACACAATATACTTATAAGTATGTTCTTCCGGATCGTAAATCTCGAAAATCTTAATGGTTTTTTGAACTGCGGGAATATACAGTGTATCTAAAAACGTTCAACGCATTTCGAGAATTCCGTATACAGGAAGAAAATACTCGTATTTTGAAAGTGTATGTTGTCAGATGCTACGATATCTCGTTTGAATCGACTTTGATCTTAAACTATGACCAATCTAAACTTTTGTTAATTAGGTCTACTCCGTAAATTTAAAACAAAGGATTTGACCCAGCAAATTCTGGACATGTATTTAACGTTTTGCGGAGTAGACACCTCTGTATAGGCGAACTGTCATGTTTTAGAACATTTTCCATGTGACTAAAGAAAAGTCTGTAACAAATGAATGTGACAATCGCGGTATACGAGATACACTGCGTGCTGACGCTACAACAATATGAGCTGATAGTGACGCGCAATGTGAATCGAATATATTACGCTTACGATTGTCACATTTATTTCTTACCCCTCTGTAAAGTCAACGTTCGACGTCCGCCATTGTTGTTTGAATTCCCGCGTTTTCCAACTACCCACATCGGAGTCACAACCAGCCAGTAAACTACCATAGCGATCACAAACAAGTCCGTTCATCGATTATACACAATTTAAAACAAGTCCGTGATAATTCCGCCGAACCACGCGCATACGACCGGTAATGCGTATGTAAAGAGAGCTTTTTGTAGTGATGGCCGGTCTGCTGAAGCTGCGATCGGTTCTTCCCTAGCTGTTGGGACGTCTGGTTGGATCGTGTCAGGTTCTTGCCTTCCGCGCGTTTGCACGTTGTTAGTGCCGGGTATGTCCACCACGCTGGGGCCGGGAATGAACGGCAACTCGGTGCTGGACGAAGGAACTTCAGTCGGATCGTCGAAGCGACCTGAACCTGCTGGAGGAAATGTATGATTAATGCCTGGAGATGGCTTTGTTGTAGTCAATTAGATATGAATATCATATTGGGTGTGTCACAAGATAAAATTTATTTTACTTTACTTTATTTGTGACAATAAACAAACCATCCTATATTCCCAACATTTGGGATAATAAAACGTCAGCTAAAAGCTTCATATACGAAATGGTATATGTGATCCTAGATTACCCATTTTCACATGAGTTGTGGTTTATTGTTCATCAATAAAGATAAGCCGCTTACCTTCCACATCGTCAGAATCTTCATCATCATCAGGTGGGCCATCGTCTCCGCTGTTGTAATCTCCCGAGCCCGAACCTGAATCCAACTCGTCTCCATAGTCATCCAGCGAACCGCTTCGGGACACCTGTATTTCTGGAAAGAAAGAAATGGTTTTTTAAAGAATATAGTCAACTCAAACAAAGAGCGGTCAAACGCTTGCCCATAACAGCTGATTGGAACTTAGTAATTATACCTACGTCTACCTTGCCTATTTTAAACTGTATTATGATTAGGGAATATATTTAGGGTCGTAAGAAGTGCACGAAAACTGCTGTACCTATATAAAACTGGATAAATACATCGGTTCACTTAATCTTCTGTTCATTATACCCATGGATCATTTATTTATTTGCAAAAAACATAGAAAATTTTGGTACAAGATGTCATAGTCGTAAGTTCACATATTTTTACCAAATTAAAATGGTGTGACGCAAAACCGCAAACGTATCGAAACAGTGGCGTATTCGAATGACACTACACATTGACGCTAGCTCGATTGCTGAACGTCCGTCACCGCACACTGTTTCTTAAATGTTAAGTTACCATACGTTTACCATAGTCACGTTTATGCGTGCTCACAGGCCTCGAACGGGTCCTTGAATCAGAAAAAGAATAACTCTTACCTCTATCAGTAGCATCGGTCCATTGCACCTCCTGTCCATTGTAGGCATCCTTCAGCTTAGCGGTGAGCATGCGTAAAGTATCGCTCTGTGTCTGTGCGGTCGCCACGGCTTCGGGGTTCACTGCGCCGCGGACTTCTTGGTTCGAAGCCTGACCAGCGACACCTTCTCCAGCGGCTATTAGAGTATAGCTGGAAAATAATAGCCTGTTAATATCTTGAGAACATTTTCTCGTCCCGTTAAGTTGTTGATCGCTAACAATGACATTATTAAGACACAATTATGGGTTTGAAGTTATAAAGCAAAGCAAAATAATAATAATGCAAAGCCCTGACCTAAAATTTGGCGAGCCTAAGTCAAATTTTAGGTCAGGGCTTTGCATTATTAGAGTGCACACCGCAATTCCAAACTCAATATAAGCTGTTCAAAGGATGTTAGCTAGAGATTTTATAAATACGAGTCACAAGCTGCAGTAAAAGGTCCCATTACCTGGCAACATCGGTTCCGTTGAAGCAGGGCGAGGTGGGCACACTGGTGGATGTACACAGGAGCGCCGGTAAGTGGTTCCAGTACCGTTTCGAGTTGCGCATCCGTGTCCGAGTTTCTTTTACCAGTTTCTCTAACGCGGGACCTCCCCATTCTGAACCTGGAATTGAAGAATAGATTAAAATTATTGGGACCTCGTTTCCTAAATTTATAGGTCTCCTCCATTTTATTCCATGAGTATCTTGTCAATTCCACCTTGTGTTTGACATTGTGTACCTGCTGTATGATCAGAAAATACACTCACCATGACCCTCGTCACTTTTAGCTGCAGGCTTCTTCCTCCGGGGTCCTTTCTTTCCATCGAATTCGTAGTTCTTGAAATCTATGTCCATCCCGCTCGCACCCGCGGGCTCGGGATCCGCGCCTCTCTTCATCCTGTCGTGCTTGGCGCCCCTCATGTATTGGAGGATGCTGTCGCGTTTCGCTTGCTCCGTCATTTCGGCGGCGGTGGCGCGGATGCTCTCCAGCGTTCGTAGACGGGAGAGCGTCGGGTCGTCGTGGATGATAGTCTCGAACGAGGCTTCTATCTCGAAGTCGTCGATATCGTTCGGTTTCTGATTCCAGTCGAAGTCTGGGATGGAGCGGACGGAGCGGCGCGCCTTGTCTGGCGGGCTGAAGGGCCCCGCGCCGCCGCCGCCGCCCAGCACCGGCTTGCCGCAGCCGGCGAATATCTTCTGAGATATCTCCTGGTTGTGCTCTTGGAAGCTCATGATAGCTTCCGATATCTTAATGTCGATGGGCTCCACTACCATGGCGATGTTGAAGGGGCCGAGCAGACGATCGGCCACCTTGTCCACGGCCTCTGTAATACGTTACTTGTGTTACGTGTGCGTTGTGTAATTTAGAATTATTTCTCTCGATCATGCATGAATCTATTTAGTTATCTAGTCATGCACGGCTGTGCTCCACTAATTTTATGACGTAGAATCTCGCTATTACGCAATTACGCAGCACGCATCTGTGTTTATTGATATTGACAGATATGTGGCATGTATGATAGGCAGTGCTTGAAAAGTTGAGCCCGAACCCCACACCGTGCAGTCCCTGCTAAGATGTAACGAGTGTGTTCTTATTCTTACCAACATACGCGTCCCAAGCCTCGCCAATGTCGGCATGCGCGGGCAGACAGCCTCGCATCACATTGTGGCAGTAACGGGAACACGCCGGCGGGTTCATCTCCGCACACAGCCCACAGTACTGCAGCCGGGTCCATGCTGACCCACATTCTGACGTCACTCCAGCCTGGAAAAGAATATTACTTATGAAAATAAAGACGATATAGCAGATAGGTGGTGACGTCAGTGATGCCTTGATCACATGTACCGAGTAAACCGGCGAGACAGTGACGTATTAAAGATACACTGCGCATTAGCGCGCAACGTTCAATAGTAAAACTGATGTAGACGCGCAGTGTATCTCAAACACGTCACTGTCTCGCCAGTTTACTCGGTACGTGTGATCAAGGCATGAGTGGTATTAAATACGTAATGTGGAAGTTACATTAACAGGTTCAGGAAGACGAATGAGGTATAGGCACGAAATACGGTCGGTTTTGTTGTTGATAGGAGTCACATTACTCAAGGTAGACAACATGACTTATGATGACTGGTTTTGATAGATTATGAGGCCAGTAAATCAGCGAGATTAATGGACTCACCTGCTAGCTACTGTGTAACGTAACTTAACATTAAATAATACATTACCTACTGGTACCAGAAAAATATTTTCTCGTGATAATCAATAAAAGTAAAAAAAAATCTGTATTTAGGTATATCTAAAACGGTCGTTCTGTTGCTTTGTAAGAATTTGATGTCGTGTCGGATGACAAAAACACTAACGGCCGGTTTCTGGAAACCCAAATCACGATTGATCCGAGTTTGACACATAGTAATTATTTGATTTTTTCGTTGATCATCGTTCGAGAAACCGGCCGTTAATTTCCCTACACACTGTGGAAACACTCCAGATACCAACCATAAATAGATTCTTCACAGCTCAAGATAAGCTTTGGTACGGAAAACGGAAAAAGCTTTGCTTAATAATGTGTGAGAGATAAGTATACCAAAAATTCTACTAAAAACTTTCACAAGGTAGGAATCTAGGTGTACTTGTGTACAGTGTCTTTAGTGTGGTTTTATTTTAAGGTCTGACGTATAACGCTTTAAGACCCTGAAATACAAGACAGAATCACCATCGTCCCCAAGTGACCTTTTTGTGTTACATTATAAACCAGCAAGAGAGAAAGAAAGTCAATCTCAAATCCGTGACAAAGCATAAGTAAAGCACCAATTGAGTTTGGTTTACTAAACGATGAGATGCTTCACCTCGCAATGCAGCACCTTTCTTCGAACTTCATTTGCAATGCATGAGCCCACAGACGGCGAGTTGGATAAATGGGAATAGGTTAGGTACTCTTACAAACTTTTATTTTACAAGTTATACCTAGATAGTTTTAGACCGCGATCGAGGTCTGTACCTCTACGATGAGTTGTCACAGTAAAATCGCCTGACTTTACTACAGTAGTTACATAAATATTAGTACATATTACGAATTTTAGTACCCAACTATCCGCTAGAGGCCCTGTACAAATCTTCACACTGCACACGTTCGAGAGTAAAGCCGATGTTGACGCGCAACGTTTTTCAAATACGTTACTGTTTCGATACGTTTACGTTTATTTGTCTCACACCCCTGATTTTATGCGACGATGCGGTCGAATTGATGTATAACCTAGCATTCACATAAAGACTGGAGCGTCTATATTGTATGTTTATCTTGTTGTGACAGTAGGTACAATACCAAGTGTTTGATATCTTATCTGAGGGTAAAAGGACGTTATATTGTTTTCTTAGGTCACCTCCTCAGTATCTAGAAGCAATTTGATAATTCCTCAATTTTAAATGATAGAACAGGTGAACTAGAGGGATTGCTACCTTGTATCTATGTGCCAGAACACTCAGTGGTGAAGAAAACATCGACCGTGTCTTTTGGATAAGGCCGTCTAGATTGAGACAGGTCTAGATAAGTACTAAACCACTTTCAGGCTCTATAGCTGCCCGTTCTTTTTTTTATGCCATAGCTGGCAGACGAGCTTGCGGGCCGCCTGATGGGAAGTGGTCACCGCCGCCCATGGACACCTGCAATACCAGAGGCGTTGTCGGTGCGCTGCCGGCCTTTTAAATGGAGATATACCCTTCTTTTGAAGGCACCCATGTCGAAGCTCCGGGGGAAAACCGCGGTTCGGGTTTTTAGGTTAAGCCTAGTTTAATTTAAACTTTATTGCTTATCTACAAATCCATAAAATTTACATGGTCTATGCAAGAATTTCGTAACATAAAATCATCGAGTTATTTTGAATACTACGCTAGTGCCCTTGGCACCAACCAGTGAATGAGCGACGTCAGTGATTTCTTTTCATATATTCAATAGGCTTAAACTCACTATCAGGTACGAACACCGAGGTATTTATAGATCAATAAAGTTCTTTATTGTCCGTTGAAAAGCTACGAGCCAAAAGCGAGTGCCAACTCGATTTAATTTTAGATAACCAATAAATCTCCAATAAATCTTAGCAATCCTGTGTCGAGCTGTTGGCGCCGCCAGCCAGGGGATCAACGAACTTGGCGACGTGTAATGAGTCATTGTTAAGCTAAAACCAGCAAAATGCTAATTTTACAAATGCAAGTTGAAGGTCAAAATGGATTTGCATTGATCAGCATAATTTGTATGCAAATCAGCATGCTCACTGTTCAGCGACAGAAGGCAGAGCACTCAAATTGGTTGGATATATCGTTTTGTTTTGACCTACGCCACGCCTGTACCTCTACAATGAGTTGTCACAGTAAAATCGCCTGACTTTACTACAGTAGTTACGTAAATATTAGTATGACGAATTTTAGTACCCAACTATCCGCTAGAGGCGCTGTACAAATCTTCATACATTTTTTTAACTACAGACGCTAGCGAGTATAGTAAATATAGTATAGTAAAAACTCATGGTAGAGCTAAGGATTAAGAATAAATGTGACAATCGTAAACGTAACGTATTTAAGATACACTGAACGTTAACCCTACAACGTTCGACATTAAAGCTGATGTCAACGCGCATCGTATCTTAAATACGTCTCTGTTTCGATACGTTTACGATTGTCACATTTACTCGTACTAACACGTTGGTCAAAACAAAACGATCTATTCCACCAATTTGAGCTCCCAGTTTTGGTAAAAAAACAATATGTTTTGTAAAACAAAATATGTAGAGGTAATTTCGATTGCCGTATTTGACAATGGCACAGGAAATCGATTTGCATGAATTAGCAATAGCTGTAAAGGCTTGACTTGTTTCAGTTTGATTACTTCACAAGTCGTGGGTGGGCTCATTTGACTTACCCATCCACAAAGAATCTGTATTCTGATCGTATCTGTACCTATCCGGATCCATGTATTGTCTTGTAACACAACACTTTGAACCTACTACTTTTGTAATATACGTTATCATAGTCGTCATCCACTTACTCTACGCTGAGTACATGTAGCGTCACTACATATACCTATTCTACACTTATCTATCAGCCGAGATTTCGTTGATAAAACTTTTTTTTGTCTTTGTTTACTTTACTGTTTTGCAGAACGATGTCTATTTAATATCTGCCTGGAAGACTACACTAGCAAGCTTCGTCACTAGCTTCATTATCTCAAACCTCAATTCGAACCTCCTTGGATCATAACCTCTTTATTCCTCTCGCCTGACTCCTGTTACCAACCTCTTTTGATCACAACCTCTTTATTCCTCTCACCTAAGACTCCTGTTACCAACCTCCTTTGATCACAACCTCTTTATTTCTTTCGTTTAGGATTAGGACTCTTAATACAAATCTCCTTGAATCACTCTTCATTCCTCTTACCTAAGACTCCTGTAACAAACCTCCTTTGATCATTACCTCTACATTCCTCTCGCCTAAGACTCCTGCTAAAGATTTACCTGCATCATATTAGTATTTCTTCTCGCATAAGACTGCTGTTTAAGATGTTACCTGTATCATATTCCGAACAACGTCAGCTCCGGCCCGCAGCGCCTTGTGAAAGGTACGCGTGGCTACCACAGCACGTTTCAACTGCATCGTCAGCTTGTTCGGCACGTCTTCGAACGGCTGGATGTCGCGCATGTTCTCGTTCAGACATTTTAGATATCTGAAAGGGAAATATACTTAATAAATAAACATTTCATTAAACAACTTACTAAAGCTACGGATATTTCGCATGCCGCGCTCTAGTTTCAAACGAAGCAAAGCGTGTATAGAAAACAAACATACACAGGGAGGCAGATTTATTATCAACTGAGATGTGAAGTCTGTCAGTTACGACATCTCACTTGTTTTACGTATGGAATGGACAAATGATTAGTGTGCCTATTTGAATCCAGAACTGTTTCTTTCAGATAATGATGCGTTTATTGCTAGGCTTTCGTCCCCCATAATCTCAACCGTGGTTAAATTCTCTTACAGAAGTTTATTCACAAAATGCGCAAACATCAACAAAATATATTGCCAGGAAAGCACCAATGTATTGTAGACACGCTACTTTGTCTAAAAACTAGGACACATGAAACTTTACTATTTGCCAGCGCAACTTTACAGTAGCCAGTTTCCTGACAAACAAGATTTAAACCACATTTTCCTTTTAGCACCTGCTAGACGTTATTGGACCGCAAGCTTTTAGTTTCAAAGTCTCTGAGTTAACTTTGACACGCGCTGGGCATGCGGGTAAGCTTTGATGAGTTTGTCGGTAATTGGTAACATGTAGGTTTTTGCGGGTTTTGTTTTAAATACTTAGACGTTTATTTAACAAAGCTCGTGTACAACCGTGATAGTAAAAAATGGTAGAGGCGTTTTTTTATATTTGATTAAATATTGACGTTAAACTTTTACCTGTAAATGTAAAAATAAAAAAATGCAATATTGCAAATAATCAAGTAATACCTACCTACCTATATTTTCACAATATTGCGATATTATTTAGACCTTGTGATACTAGTTATATTTTTAAGGTACAAGCATTTTACGACAAAGCTCAGTGACATATTTTCATCTTGTTTGTATTGTTTGTTGGCTTAATAACATAGAAAGAAAGAAAGAAAGAAACGGTGCTCACAAGCCCGGGAATATTATTACTTATATCGATTCGCCATTTTTCTCATATTTATTGACAAAATAGTTATCTACTGCCACCAAAACATGACACAATATTTACTAAACAAACTATACTTACTTTGAAATTTAAAAAAAAAATGGTTGTCTGTAAAGTCGGTTTACTGACGATAGTTGAACGTGACAACGTCAATCGTATCTTATCTTATCTTGGAACGCCTCAGAACGCCGGAACTCTTCATGAGTCATGTTTTTTCGTGCGTGCAGCCGGCTCTATCGAATTATAAGACGTTGTCACGTCAAAAATTGCTACAAAATTAATAAAAAAACAATGACATAATAAGACTTTGAAAATAAACTCGTCCAACTAATATTTTGTACATGAACTTTTCATACAGTAAAGCGTCTCTGCAAAAGACTAGCAATGTTTTTCCTGTCCTACAGTGGCTCGTGTCGTGACTTACAATAAACTTCGCCATGACCATAACCATACAATTTCAAAGCTCGTAAAGGTGTCAGAGTATTGTTTATAAAGACACCTACACACTTGTGGGACGTTATGAGATAAACAAGCGATTATAACCGCAGAATAACTGATAGTTTCTATTAAAATATCACAGAATAGGTAGTATGTTTGTGTTGATAACGGTTGACATGTTCATGTTCAATGTAGCTGTTCTAAAGGTCTATGAATGAGCTATTGTTGAGTAGCTAAAGGGGGTGGATCGCAAATAAAAATAGAATATAAATATAAACAAAACGTAAGTAGATAATACCCTATAACCTACTTAAGCAAATTAGGTAATGAGGTTGCTGTGCATGTAAGTACTAAGGTATTTATATCACAAAATTATTTATTTAGGTAAGTATTTATGGAAAGGATCACTAGGCTTGGTTGAGAGTTTATTTCTTTATTCAGTAAATTATGTAATAAGTTGATAGCCCACCGAGGAGCATTCGATGTAGGTATTTGTTAAATTTCAGACAATACGGTATTAGCCTGAAAGTCAAATCATATATATAAAGAAAAACCTAAAGTTATATTTATTAGCCAGTAATGTATAGCGTACACTGCGTACAACACTGAGAGGTCAACTCAAAGAGGTCGAACTTAAAGGAGTTTGCATCCCGAAAGTTGTCATAGTGGGTGGCTATGACAACTAAATACTTATTCTGGATGGGTTTTTTTGTATTTGGAATCATTATCAAACTACTTATTGTTTTCGAGAGTAACCTTTTTACTCCCGACCTCGACGTAAACATTATTTCTTAAAACTGTTTGTTATTTTGTTCGGGAATTTCCTAAACTATAAACATATTTGTTTAACCTTTCTGCAAGAGTATAAATGAAGTCATGAGTCATTTTAAATGTTTTGCTCACTACATTAAACGTTAAGGCGTTCAAGAGGCGATCGATAACAATAACATACCACGGGTCAAATACACTCATCTTTATCTGGTTTTTCAACCTAGGTAGTCTGTATACTTTTAATAGGCTATTATATATGCACATTATAGATTACGATAATAAATGAACGAAGACAAGTTGAATTCACGCAATATAGTTCCTCAATATTTTATAGTATCCTTCTAGGTCCTAGAAGAACGGGCAAGAAGCTACCAAGACCAGATCCTAGAATCTAGGATCTGGTCGCGTGGAACTGGCACCTAGAATCACCTTGTATATAAGACGATTCTAAAAGATATTTGTGATTTTACTGAATAAAGTTTAATAGATTAACAAACAAAATTATGATAAATATTAGAAAAAAATACTAAGCGTCGAATGGTCTTTTAGTAAATACCAAGACTTGAAAGAATGTCTACTGTGAAACGATAAAGAATAATCTATACAATGTTTTGTAAAAAAATCCTTACTTTTCGTCGAACTGGTACTGCGAGTTGAGTACTGTGAACATCTTCTCATAGAGGATGCCGAAGAAACCGTCCATCATCACGCTGAAGTTGGTGTCTCCTCGCGCGTAGTACCTGGAAACGTTATTGCAATCAATAACTCAGCATCATACATTAATTGCTAAGTCTTCCCAGCAATTGCTAAGTGTTTTGACAGAATATGTGACCACTTGAATCGGTACCACTTATTTTGTTCAAGGACAAGTGGAAGTTTAATAATTCCCGTTACATTGCCGGTTTCGGACGCTGGCAGGAATTATGTTGCAGGTCAAACGTTCAATGTATTTACTAATATGATGTACTCACCTCTCCAGCTGCTCAAACAGTTGCTCGAAGACGTAAGAGTGTTGTTCATAGATCATACCGTATGTTCGTTTGAACATCGAGTGAAACTCTTCCCGTGATAGTTTTAGTAGTTTTCTGAAGAATTCTGTAACAAGGAAAACATTCTCTTAGTTTCGCTCTCAAAGGTCAAAAGATACAATTATTCTTCGCAATTTAATTAAATTTCTGATAAAACTGATGAACTGCGCTGTTTTCCGATTAAAATGAAATAAACAAAACATTTTTCCTTTAAAATGTTGTGAAAACACGCATCTTTTACTTTGCTTCTGCGTATAGCCACAGATTAAAACAGTTCGTACACCATTTGGTACGTGATTCGTCTTCTGAGAAGCGAATTAGTCCACAGTAACGGCCGAGTGTCACAGCCCAAAATAGTTTACCTACTGCCTACTGACGCTGTACTAATGTGTAAGCCACATGCTAACGATCGATAGAGCAAATGTTAATCATGTCATAATCTTTATAAATCATAGTATGATTCAGATTATGATGACCACCACGATTTATTAATTTTGAGCTTTTTAACCCGAAACTAAAGGCCAATGCGTTTTACTGTTCATAACGTGTTTAATTGATTTTCTTAAGTACGATAAAAATCGTACCTACTTATAAAAATATACCTACAGGGAAGAAATCAATCCTATATTGAATTTGGTTTCGTTTCCGAAGTTCAGAGTAAGACTCCAGATGGTGTATTCGTTGACAAAAACACATAATTATCTGTGGTGGATCAATTGTCAATGTCAAATTGATACAAATTGGCGCGAGGGAAAGAAAGTGCGGAACGGAAAAAGGAAAACGTTTAGCTGATGAATGGACATGCACATTTACTATGTAGACGAGTCGATTATATCGAAATCGATTATATACCTACTAATACGCCGAATACCATGTTACGTTTACACGCTTCAAATAACACGGTTTTTAGGTATCATTGCGGTAGGAAATATTTACAGGAAACAGTTAATTTAAAAAAAGGTTTTTACTGCTACTGCTGGTACCTACAACAAATTAATGAGTACTACTCATACTTAGGTATTAAGTACCTACTTGCCATGTCTTATGTTTGATGTAGAACAATTAATCTTGAGTAGGTAATGTTAAATTTTCGGAAGTAGGTATTTATTACTATGCCAATTATAATTTAAAAGTTGTTGGATGACATCATTACTCCGCATAAAAAAGATTATTGTACAATTCTATGAAATTCTCGGTGTTTGCTTATGTTCTAAAAGAAATATAAAAATACTTATTTAAGATTGTTCTAGAAAGTATGTATTTTGTATTGTTTCCGTCGGCGCAAAGTAGGTTATGTTTGACTACCACCGACAAAGCACCTACCTACATATCGATCACTAAATTAGTTAGGTAGGTGATTGTAGATAGGTACAGGCAAAAGTTACATATGTAAGTAAATAAGTTTATAATTTTCTACATAATTTCCTACATGTAAACAAGTGACCGAAGAATGATTAGTACCCCAAGTACGAGTTAGTGCACACACGGATCGCAGAGACGCAATCGCCGAGCGCCACCGATTTTGTATGGAGATCCAAGCTTCTCTAGAAATCTGCTAGGGGCGCTGCTTGGAATTCCATACAAAATCAGTGGCGCTCGGCGATTGCGTCTCTGCGATCCGTGTGTGCACAAACTCGTACTTGGGGTACTGTATTTGATGTAGGGTCAACGCCAATATCTTGGTGATGCTGTCAATTAGTAGTGTTTTGATTAGTTCAGTTTAAGAGTTTCAGAACATTAACATATACTTAATATGTTATTATTCAGTACTTGTTATTATAAGTATACTACATACTTAAGCTTATGGATAATTTTTTGGACCTACTTACATTATTTTTCATCATAATTTTTATTTTTTTGCCTTAAAAGCAACAACATTATAGTGCCACTAATTAGGTACTCAAGCTAAATAATTCTTATCTGTGACGTAAGGTTGCGTTTCTAACTAGAATAAAAAGTAACGAATGTGTTTTTACAGCGCTGTTTTTACTATTTAGTAGGTGCTATGAATATTCACCTTTTTATCGTTTTCCATAAGTAGGTACGCAAGTGAATTGTATTAAGTTCTTTTGTAGATTGATAAAAGAAAACGGACGTGATATGTAACCATTTCCCATTTGTTAAGTAAAAAAAAACGAAAATGACCCAAACATTGCCTAATTTATCTATTTGACTAAATAAAGGAGAAATAAATAATAAGTACTTAAGTAAATAATATAAATAGTCCTGGACAATCCACACAACGTCATCTAGCCCCAAGCTAAGCAGAGCTTTGGGTACTAACTTTGATTGAAACGGTTTCTCTAACCGTATTAAATAATCGAACAGTAATATTATGTAACTTAACCTACAAACTTACACCATTATCTATTGATTGATCGTAAAACAGAGGAAACAGTTTACTGGGTACAGAGTAGTTTATCCCACAGCCTGTAAATAGCTAACAAGAGTGCACGAGTCGTATCCGTTCTCGGTACATTAGTGACATCTCTGGCGAGACCATGCTCTTCCGTCGCACGTGCCTTACCCCCACGTGCCCGCACAGATGTGCATAGAGATACCAAAACTAGAAAGGTACGAGTGAAAGTCGGTTGTTTTAAAAAGTTCGGATACACAAAGCTGCTAAAATCTTTGACAGACTTCGGAATAAAGTTCGGATATAAAACTGAGAATATTAAGAAGTAAATTAAAAAGTACAAGCATGAAGATTTCTTGTTGGTCACGCACGATCATTAAGAGCCATCTTGTCAAATAAATTCGATATTCAATGAACACAGAAATGGCGGCATAGACGAAAGTCCCTTTACTTATGACAATCAATAGACAAGGTAGTAAGTAGTACCTATAAAAAAACACGATCCGGCTAGAATACCAAAAAGCCGGACCAGCACCAATTCTATGACAAAGTGCTTTCTACTTTAGGGTGAATTGCGCGAAGGGAAAAAGTAAACTTGTTATCTATGGTTTAGTTTAGCAGCTTTTATGTTGATACTTTTGAAATTGGAAGCCATGATCCGATGGAGCCTTCAAAGAAAGTGACTTTATACAGAGAGTTTGTGAAGAAATCGAGATGGAAAATATGGCGTAGGCAAGTATTTTGTGTCACTTTTCGAAAATAGAACCGAATAAAACTCAGACTACGTGTTCTTTGAATTCTTCATGAAAAGTTGCATAGGTCTTTAAATACACAAAGAGCAAGATTAAAATTTTATAAAATTAGTATTTCTTACTATTGCTACTTCACTACCACGCCCACACTTGTATTCCACCATTACCTAATTTACTTCTATCACATTCATCTTTATTAAACTAAACTGTCGCCTCTCCCTGATCCTGTACCACGATTCGGCTAAAACGTTCAAGTTAATAAAAACGTTTTGTTGTCTCTCGTTTTTAACCGATTTCCAGAACAAGGAAATTCTCAATTCGATGTATTTTCTTTTTACAGAATTACCAGGTTTTTTTTTTGTTTTTTTAAGGTGAATCAATTGATTTATCTTTTTATTCGATGCTGCTTTTCGTATTCCATTTTTAAATCAAGATCTGACGTAGGTACCTACCTACTTTTTTATATCCTCATTTAAAAAACGAATCGCATCAGCTGATAAATTTTGGGCTGTTCATTTCAACTTATGTCGAGAACCTTGTCAAACTAAAGCGAGGTTATTAACTCGTTATGTGTGAAAAACAAGCAGCCATAAATAAAATGTCTGTGTTTAGTGTCGGCTTACCGCCTGTGTCGTGACAGCCGTATGTGGACGAGTGAGGGTTGAGTTACCAACACACCTTCTCAATCATAGTGCATTGGATATAATTATATTTTAACACCGAGAAAAGCCGAAGTCCGGGCTCCGTGGCGCGCCTTGGGAGAGACCTACGAGCCGACAGTCGTCTCTCGGATGTCCATATATTTTTGTATGGACTCTCGGCTCGAGAGTAGGGAGTTTTAAAATGCAACCTCGGACTAAGCCCTCAGCAATGGACTGATCATAGGTTGATGATGATACGACCAGCAGTGGACTGGTTGATGATATTTTTCAACTGACTTCGAAAAAGGGGGTTCTTAATTCGACTGTATGTTTTTTTGTAATGTTACGCAATTAGGTAGGTATCCTACCAATTAGTTTTCAATGAGCAGAGGGTAGGCTAGTGAATATATATGCACAACCCATTAGTGTAACATAACATATATTTAGAAAGGGTCGCGTTCTCAATAGATGAGGTCATATATCATAAAATGTCTTTTAAAATTTTTTTTAGTAACATGAGGTAAGGTAAAAATGTCCATGTGATATGAACAAGCTTAAAAATATCTTTACTAATTCGACTGTTATATTCCATATTGTAGATACACATAATTACAAAACTAAGTTATGTTTTGTTTTTCTGTAGATAATGGTTGACAGCTTACGTTTAAAGTTGCTTTTATTAAACCGTCATAATCAGAAGCCATTTTTAATAAAGTTTTATTCATTCAAGCTTGCCATATTTATAAGCTTACGTAGGTAATCCTGTTGACAAAAGAGGTCAGTACCCCAAGTACGAGTTTGTGCACACACGGATCGCAGAGACGGGATCGCCGAGCGCCGCCGATTTTGTATGGAGATCCAAGCTTCTCAAGAAATCTGCTCGGGGCGCTGATTGGATTTCCATACAAAATCGGTGGCGTCCGGCGATCACGTCTCTGCGAACCGTGTGTGCACAAACTCGTACTTGGGGTACTTACAGCACCAAAACAGGCATGATCAAGACCACTTGATATGCATACAGTAACTTTAATAGCCTGTTTTTACCTTCGATTTCACAGAAGATACTTTACAGATTATATTTTGACAGGTTAACCGATTTCACTACAAGGATTATATAACCTCTTTTATTTTTATATAAACCTCTTTTATTTCAAATGGTACATCTATGCCTGGAAGAGATGCTTTCAGCGATAAGGCCGCCCATTGTACCGCATAGTTTCTAGTTTTTGTTTCATGGTGTACAATAAGGTACCATTCATTCGTTCACCTATGTAGTTATTTATTTGCGAGCCAGAAAAAATAAGTTATTTATAAACAGTAAAATATTCGATCGGTATTTTGAAATTGTAGGTACTTACCTACTTACTCAATCATTTATTGAGAGCATTCAAGATTAAAATTTAATGAGCTTGTAAATCCTTATTAGTAGAACCCGCCATTAAATAAGTCCTCGAAACGAATTTGATGAATGAAAAGTTCTTATGAATGAATAGTTATTCTGAATAAAACCTTGTGCAAGTAATTAAAAAGTTAGTTATTCCAGTTTTACTTTAAAAAAAAAGATATGTGGTTTGCCTACACAGTTATATCCATATAGAGCTTCATGTGCAACGTAACATGCAATGAAATCGATAAACTGTACCCCTAGTACGAGTGTGTGCACAAACTCGTACTTGGGGTACAGATACTTACCTACCTACTGAACATGGTCTTTTTTAGGTATGTCTGTGTATAATCATGTATTTATCCAATTCATGTTTACTCGCCTGCCATCAGCACCGTTATTAAATATTAATTTGGCACTGTCACGACAAGACGTAATTGTTTTGTTTGACTTGCGTCAGCGCAAGCGCCTGTACCTATCCACTTTTCCGTGGAATCAAGCATCGGGTAGGTATTGACAATATATTTCTACCAAAATAAGCTTTATCAGTTTGCCCACAGTATCGATATCATCATCAACCTATACATAGAAAAGAATCCCTAAAAAAAGATTGATGATGAAACGATGAACGAATAAATGTAACAATTGTAAACGTACCGAAACAGTGACGTATTTGAAATACACTGTGCTTTAGTATCAGCTTTACGGTCGAATGTTACAGCGTTAGCGCGCAGTGTATTAAAAACGTTACGTTTACTTAATAGATCATGAGAGCAACATCCGTTATCCTATCCTGTCTCTGCACAAATGTGTCTACAGACAAAGCTTACATTGAAGCTTTGTTACTAAACTATTTGTGAGCAGTATGTTTTATGCGATCCTAAACAAAGTCCAGAGCCATGTTATTGATGAAAAAGGTGAAAAACTATTTTTAGGAATTATTGTACCCTATGTAAGTCAACTTAAATCTTGCAGACTGGTATGATTGCCATAGCACTTATAACCTAAAATTCGTTAAAAATACAATTAAATTTAAACAACAACTTTACTTGAAGTGAAATTTTTACGAAGACAGTTTTTAATGATTCCTACTACGAAATTTGAACTAAAATACCTTGAAGTCCAACGAAGACAATCCCATAAGACCAATTAGTTTTCAAAATGCTACTAAAGAGCCTCCACGTACAGCACATTAAGAAATTTTTCACTGGAGAGTTTCCTGGTGCTAGTAATTGCAAGTAACGGACCACTTCTCCGAATATGGGCAGTGGGCCGACAGTCGCCACTTGCCGGTTGTTAGTTCGATCAGCATTACTGCATCAGCTCAGCCTGCTGCTCATAAAACTAGACCCTTTTGGAATCTCTGATAAGAATTTAGAATCACGTATAATATCGGTACGTGAACTGTATGTGAACACCTAAGCATTGAATATATGTATATTTTTTATGGAGGGTAGCCATATAAAAAAGAATAAGAAACTAGGATAACCCCAAAATTTAAAGTCTGTTCACTATGACTTATCATCGCTTAGGAATGAGTAATCAATTTTTACAGAGGAATTTATCAAAAGTCAAGCTTTTTCATTAGATATTAAATATGCAATGTTTTTGAAGTGAAAACTTCTTTAGCGGCGCTGGGTGGGTAAAAACTTTCAAACTCGCGTCAGGGTCACGTGACGTTGATCGAAAGCGTAAGATCGAGGGAAAGGGAGAGGAACTAGTATCTCCCACTCTTTCTACCGTGCCTGAGTGTGCTGACTCTGTTTAGGCGGCACAGGGCGCTTGCGCGAATGTGTCTGTGTCATTGTGATTGTCATTGTCATTATGACGTCTGTGGTTATATTTTTATGTGAAAACTTAGAAGTGAAAACACAACGTTAATATTGAAGTTTTCACTTCTGCCGGCACTCCCGGAGTGCTACCTTTTTTTTGTGTACTTATTATGTATGAAGATATGTAGGTAAAGACTAGTGAAAAAAAGTTTACAGAGGATTAGACACAATTGTAGGAAATGAAGATGGGTCGATTTAAATCTTTACGATTGCTTAGATCCGCCGCCCGAACTATAAACTTGATGAAACTATTACACTCAACCAAATCTAGCTATAGTAAATCATACATAGCTTTTATAAGTATTCTATCAGCAATTTAGTTCCCATAATACAAGCTTTGCTTAGTTTGGGACAAGAGTGTGATGTGTGAAATGTCCGTGAATATTTATTATTCTACATACACCTTTGCTATCACCTTCTAAGTGATCCTTGTGATTTTACTGAATAAAGTAGTTTTGACTTTGACTTTGACCTTTGCCTGGAAGAAATCGCTATCAGGGATAAGGCCGTTCACAGTACTAAATTAAGTAAATTCTATGATGTTTGTATTTTCCGTTGTGCAATAAAGTGTTAGCTACATATCTTTGTATTGCTTTTAGATAAGTATTTATAGAACGAAGCAGTAGATGTACCTACTCGCTCGTATTTCTCAGCTTTTCATAAACTTCAAAAAAATAAGGGCAAGTCTAGACGGATATTATCGTAAAGATTTAGTTACACCGTGCCGAGTGCCAGTAAGTAGGTCAATGACTAACCAAAACCATACCTATTTCATTACTACAAGCTTGTTTTACATACGCGTGTGTTGCCACGTCACACTGCAAATTATAACATCTGTAGTCGTCTTCTTTTTTCATAATCTCCTCTGTTCTTGTCCCGTCAGTATTGACTAAATGTCAAGTAGCACTACTTGATGTCGTAGCATAATCTATTAATCGTTGAAATAAGAGTGTGAATGTAGGTAGTAGATTAATATCGGGATTTGATGAAGCTCGTTTCCTTCAAGTTTTGAAAGAAAAAATATCCACCATTTTCTCTTTAAAACAAAAGACATTCGACTTGACGATTGGCTAACTACTTATATTCAAATAATTGACAATGACAGTATCGGCCTGTCGTATTGACGGGCAGAAGCCACATACAAAAGAAGAAGAAGAAGAAGAATGAAAATATCACTAAAATTCTTAAATTGTAGCACTTAAGCTACATTGATAGTATTATTGCCTAAATTGATACAAATCGAATGTTAACATCCGTATTCGTGTTTCCCTCATCAAGTACAACCGCCATGCTTGTCATACACAGAGGTATGCTTTCCGACATTCTGTCAGTCAATATTGACACTTTCCACCTACAGTCTCAATTGTTGGTGCGAGAGCTTGCGGTATGTTTCTTAATTCATAAAGCTTTTATTTTCCCAAGTATCTAACTTTTAGGAAGAGTCTTCAAAATGTAAAGTTTATATTTTTAATTTGTTAAATTATATTTTAAATTTCATGTTTAAGTCTATAAAGAGTTCAGAAAAAGAAAATACAACTTTTGAGTTGAAACCGTAAAAAAACGAAAACTTGTACGATTAAGTCTATGTGATAAGACAGCAAAAGGTTATCAAAGGTTAAATGTTCTTCACACGATCATAAAACGCTTTTCTCATATTTTACTTATGTTTAGGGTTCAGTCCTTCCTCTCCAATAGTTTTTCATAACAGAAGGAAGGAATACGTTTGAAAGTTACACTGTAAATTTTTTTCTTCGTCAAAGTTTTGTATGAGCTTGATATCCCACTTCTGGGTGAACTTAATTACGCTATTGTACTTTATTGTATTATGCTATTGTTTTAATTTTTCTCAGACACATCTTACAGAGAGAAATTAATTAAATACGATTTGATACTATGATTTTGTATATATATTATTAATTCTAAGCTCAAGCTCTCGGTCTATAAGTAAAAACAAAGACTCTCCCACGATGTTTAGTATTGATACTAGTATTATATTAATCTGTGGCATTGATAATTTGTAGTCACCACAGTCACATATAATACAATACTATAGACATAACTAAGTAAACTTTGTGTTTCTATCGTAAAATACATTGAAATATTCACGAACTAGCTGTTACCTGCGAGTTTGTCTGCATAACACGTTTTAAAAGCAATTTTTATTAAATTTAATTAATTTATATTTAAGCATTATTTTGTTCCGATCAAAATGCTTTTGGTTAAGCTGTATCTAAGAATCAGAATTCTTGATCGTAATAACAACCGTGTCACTAGTACTACTAAACACTGCAACTAGATAGTAGTAAAAACAACACTTATATTTCTAGTACTACTCTGAAATAGATAGAATGAATTCAGAAAAGAGTATTGTATTACAATATGGATTCATAAACCTGAGTGCTATTTTTTGAAAATTATTGATACTTTTACAGTTTACAGTATAGAATATGTTTAAAGATAGCTACATCTTATTTTCACCGTGTGAAGAGAATCTTGTCAATATTAACTGACTTATGCTAATTACAAGTGGCGAACAAACGTAAACCTAGTTGTAGTTGAAAATTTAACATTTACTACTTGAGATTTTCAATACTTTAGTAATTGCTGTTTGCCTATTTATAGTAGAAAGTTTGTTAGAACTAAAGTCTATTTCAAGTCTGTAATAACTAAAATCTACTTATACTTTCTCAGAATAGAACAGAAAATTATCAAATAATAATCTTACGAAGTTTAGAAAAAAATATTAAAATATTAAAACCTTATTTTAAATGTAATTTTTTTTATTTAATAAAGTAATAATTTACATTATCTGAGATTGCAACATATCATACTTTAATGCGTACTAATTGCTATTTTTTTAAGTATACAACTAAACGAATGTTTACTTATACATTCGGTACATCATTAAAGATTATAATTAGAATTTCCAAAATTAGGTAAACATTATTACTGATTGATACTGGATTTTCACAAAGATCTTCCATTTCATTTATCTTGGATTAACACATTTTTACATTTCCATATTTCAATGGAAATTTTAAAATCAGTAATATAGGTTTTATGAGTCGTTTCCATGAAAGTTTTCATAAAATCTCTTTTATGAAAACCTCCATGGACACACAAAGAGATCCACTACCAACCTATGTATTTTAACAACCTCTATTGTTATGAAAACATTGGCTAGACTAGCCACAGGCACGCATTGTGGTCTGGTGCTATGAACTGAGTTTCCTAGACTTTATTGGCTGGTTTAACAACCACCAACACGGTATCTATAAGGATGTTACCTACTATGTAGGTAGATACCTATTTCATTTCAAAATTGTATTCAAAGTGACTAATAATTTTGAATTGTGATTTACCATTCTAAAATCTTTTAACCTTTGTTATTTAAACATAAATATAATCATAAAATATATCTTTGATTTGTTTTTAGCATTAAGTTTTATGATAATTGAAAATAAGTATACCTACAGATCGTTTGCATGCAACGGTCTGTAGATAGCTCAACTGTTTCTTATGTATTTTATATGCCAGTGTACATTGTGTAAATACTGTATAGTCGTAAGTATATAGTTATATTCTATTCTTTAATGTTACATAAAGACTTGACTTGACAAGATTTTCGTAGTAGAAATTAAACTTGATCTTGTTTCTTATGACTTGTATCTTGGTTTCCTGTGGAGATATCTTAATCTTATCTTATCTAGAACTAGTTGAATGAGTTGTATCAGCTTGCTTTCCTGGGGGATGTCGTTACTCCCGAAGATGGAAAGTACAAGATTAGGGAACCAAGTTTGATTGCCTCGGGACATGAAAGGCCCCTGCATTGCAGAACTAGTTAAAGAGGCTCATGGAGCTGCCATCACTATTGAGTAACCAGACTTCTTTAACAGGTGATTTTTTTTAAGGGAATTTGAAAATTAAGTGTCTGTTTTTATGCGGTCTCGTAGCTTTAATTACTTCGGATGTTTTAGTACATGAGATTTTTTTTTCAATAAAATGCCGATTTACTTAAAAAGGTTCTTAGCACTATTTAAAATAAAAACGATGCACTTTTTTTTACTTCTTAAATTAAAATAATCATCGAACGTTCGAGTTTCAAGAAAATCAGAATTTCGAAAAATAAAACCTTTTTTTTATTACAGCTGAGATCGGTAGAATAAAAGTTTCGATCGACCCTGGTTATAATCTTATAATACGACTAATTTATAGTATAGCTACGTCTGGCTAAGCTTTATCACCTAAATATTTTGTTTCATATTTTTTTACATATTCTTTTCAGTTTGCGTGCGAAAAACACTTACTTACTTAAATTAAATTAAATCACGAAAGCGATCAAATGCGGGTATATAGGATCGCATCTTAACCCTACACTAAAAACAGAAGTCCTTAAGACCCTTTAATGAGAATCCCGCATCAATTCGTCCTAAACCTTTCCACACTAGTTTTGTAATAGGTACGACCGATGTGGCGCGGCGGGCGATGGTTCGATCCTTGGGAAAATTGTTTGTAAGATCTGCAAATATTTATTCCGGGTGTTTTATATAAAATAATATCTATCTATGTAATATAATAAATATTGTATTAAGTATGTCAGTCTTCTAGTACCCATAACACAAGCTCTGCTTAGCTTGGGCCCAGCCGATGTTGTGTGGATTGTCCAGCATTATTAATTTATTTATATAAAATACATAAGAAACAGCTGAGCTACATGATCGTTGCTAATGATCTATAATATAGAAATAGAATAGAAATAGAAATTATTTATATTTTGTGATACTTACAAAAAACTTATAACTAAAAGATCCTAAAATTATCATGCAAACAACATGTATCACAAAACGGACTCTGGCTCAGCATAAATGTCGGTCTTACAACCAACGCTGGTCTTCCGCCAGAGCCGATTCGGTATAAATACTTTTGATTTAGGTACCTACTGATATTTTCTTTGACTCATACATAAAAATACCAGTGTAATGACGACGCAGTATTAAGTTTACATCATTATAATTTCTTACAGAACAAAAGGCGTATTAAATGCAATAACCACAAGTGCTTTTATCGCTATAACAACTGGCAAGACTAAACACGGCCCCTACAATGGGCTATTAATCTCGAATCGAAAAGTCAATTCGAGATCTACAAGCCAAACCATTTTAGACCTTATACCGTATGAGATAAGAAACACATTAGATTACATTTTTTCGTTTCATTGCAGGAATCTAGACGTCTGAACTACTAAAGAACGCTATTTTGAACTTCAAATCTAGGAGTTATGAAGCAAAGTTGGCTGTGAGATTGGAGTTATAAACATCTGCTGTAATTTGTTCTTTATAGCGTTAGGAATAGAGATGATTTTTGAATGTGCTGGTAACTTGCAACGGGATCCCACACTCGATTTATAGAAATTTGCGAAACGAATTGTGTGGATTAACTTTATATCGATTGAAGTGAAATTAAGACCGTGAGATTAGATTTGGATGAAACATGGGCAATTTAGAATCTTGGTCAAGTCAAGGAAAGAACTAATAAACTTCTTTAGCTCTGCGTTTCAGTAGGTCTTAGCTTATATTACAAACATTCTTAACTTTTTTTTTTAATTTGAAAGAATCATGCCCAAACCCTGTACCAGATTGCATCAAAAGCTAATTATCATCAAAATTAATATTTTATTTATACGTGTACTTTGTTAATTTTTAACCGTCTTTTTTAACCGGGTTTAGAAAATTAAAATTAATTATACATAACATGATTATCAATTTCCTACTTCCGAGTGCTTAGTCCGAGCTTGCATTTTAAAACTCCCTACTCTTGAGTCGAGAGTCGTCTTTCGGGTATCCATACAAAAATCCATACAAAAGGACATCCGAGAGACGACTGTCGGCTCGAGAGTAGGGAGTTTTAAAATGCAGGCTCGGACTAAGCCTTCCGCACGTCAACTATTTTGTTCCGATCCCAGCTGTCACCTATTTTCGTGAGTGGACTTTGAGCATAAAAATCTTGTTTGCCAAGTAAGCTTTAGCTGAGAAGGCAAACATGATATAAAATAAAATACATTTTTAAATATTTTGAAATGCGGTTAAACATTGAAAAAAATATTGTTGGTAGCGAAAAGGTAAATAAAAATTAGGGCTTTGAAAGTAAATTCAAATTGATGCAAGTTGGTACAGATTCCCATAGCCCATTGGGCATTGTCCTTTCTACTTTGTTTCAACTATTACTACTATTACTATAACTATTTATATTTAGCTATGATGCAAAATGTTTAAAGAAATACATAGTTTGATAGATATTAAAACCTTTTTTGTACGGAACTTAGAGACTCTGTGGTTCCCGCTAAGTTTTTTTTGTAATATGAATGAATGATGCTTTTGCTATTCGATAAAGACCATTATCTCCAGATTTGGTGAATGAACGACTGCGTGGAAAACCACTCAGTCCTTTCATTCACCACCGTGTCGACTACACCTAGCGAGATAAGGAGACGACGACCATTATTTTGAAATCAGGTCCTTATCTATCTAATCAAAATCCTAAGCTCGACGATTCAACAAACAGATTCATAGATTAATTTATTGTTCAAGTTGGTAACAATTAGGTTCTTTCTATCTATTCAAATTCAATATGACTTCGCTGGGCACAACAATATTACTACAGCTTATTTTTATGTATTCTATGTATATATCTACAAAAAAATGTAAGTACATATTCTATCAGCAATCTAGTTCCCATAGTACAAGCTTTGCGCTTAGTTTGGGACTGGAGTGTGATGTGTGAAATGTCCATGAATATTTATTTATAAGTTAATTAATTGCTTCATGTTAATAACAATTAGGATCCCTATCTATTCAAATGTATTCCAACTATGACATTGCTGGGACACTACAATATTACTTCAATTTAACGGTTGCTTCACTGGCTTACGATTTTAAGAAGTGTTGTTGACTAAATCGGCTTATAAGCCAAGTGACAAGTAGTAAGGGCTCCGATAACCCGCAACAGTACGCTATTAATAACTCTGAGCAGTGCGTCTGTTGAAGATCTTCGCTCTTTCCGTTGGCAATTACGAAATACTCTGCCATATGGTATGGACTTGAACCCACCGAGATTCAGCCCACATTTACTACTGTTGTTACTTGTATGTACTACAAGGTGTTTGATAACTTGTCAATTATTAATTACACTTATCAAGCCCAATTGGTATGATTTCATCAAAGCTTCAAGCCTTGATCAAATGAATTCGCTCGACAGATGTCGAAAGTTCGATGCTAATTAATTTATTTTCAAGAAAAACCAACAGTTTTTGACACTTAATAATAGTTATACTAATCGTAGACAACTTTACCACCTTAAAAACCACTAACCATCCGGTTTTTTGTCAAAACTTGATATTATACACTTGACTTGTTCATGATTTATATGAAAAAATGTCTAGTCTATACAAATTGATCTAACAACTACGTATCTATATTTTACATTTTTAAAAGACAGTAAAAAAACGAGCTAGTCTAAAAGGAAAATCTATTCAAAACAGCGATTGCAAATCATAACAAATTATGTGAAGTCATCTAAGTCAAGTGTCACAATACTTGCCCTCTCATTTGCATATTAAATTGAGAGAATCAGAATCTAGTTATATATGAGCTGATTATGTAATTTCCACGCTACATTTAGTTTTTAAATTAACTCTTCCTATGGTAGCGTATGATTTTCTTTAGAAAATCGTTGATCACAGCCATAGACATGGATAACACATGGGTTGAAAAAACCTCATGTCTTTTGACGTGACAACGTCTTATAATTCGATAGAGCCGGCTGCACGCACGAAAAAACATGACTCATGAGGCGTTCTGAGGCGTTCCATGAAGTCCAAGCGAGAGCGCGGAACGAGCGACAAAGAAGCACAATCGGCCTTTGCGTTCGTTGTCACGTTCAACTATCGTCAGTAAACCGACTTTACAGACAACCATTTTTTTCTGTAGTTCTATGAACGAAATAGTCAACTACAGGAAAGCACGTCTTGTAGTTCATACGCTTTGCCACTCAGTCCATTCTCTGTCTATGATCGTATCGGACTGGGCTTAAAGTCTTGATGATCAATGCTGAGATTCCGCGCCCGATGCAAAACGCAGTCGCTAGATCTTTGTAAAAGTTTCAAAAACATTGAATTTTCTTGACATTTTACGTGGCGACCAAAACGCAGCCTTTCCGAGACCCCAGTAGCTCTACCATGAGTTTTTACTATACTATACTCGCTAGCGTCTGTAGTTAAAAAAATGTATGAAGATTTGTACAGCGCCTCTAGCGGATAGTTGGGTACTAAAATTCGTAATACTAATATTGACGTCACTACTGTAGTAAAGTCAGGCGATTTTACAGTGACAACTCATGTTAGAGGTACAGTTCGGATAGGAAAAAGGCACTTACCATCGAATCTGGAGGCTTTGTTCGCGAGCATGTCACTGAGCTTGGTCAGCTCGCTCCGTAGGGCTCCTTCGAGCTGCGAGCGCGCCTGCTGCGACAGGCGGGAACGCGCGCCGGCGCCGCAGCAACCCTTGTTCAGGCAAATGCCGTCTATATCTGTAACAATTAATAAAAATATGTAGTACATACTTAAATAAATGTTTGCGGACATTTTATTTCATGACTCTAGTCCCAAACTAAGCAAAACTTGTACTATGGGATCTAGATTGTTGATAGAGAACTTTTTTTTTTGTAAATACATGCATTGAATACATAGTAACACAGAACAAATATTTATGCTCCTCACACAAACATTTGCTCTGGGTGGGAATCGAACCCACGACCATGGAAGGCAGAGCTACTATCAACTGAGCTGTGACGCCTGTCAAATACAACATTTCATTGTAACTATATCATACTAGCGACCCGTTCCGGCTTCGTTATACGTCGGGTTACGTTACTAATGTTTTAGTAAGGATCCCTTAACTAGCAATAAATATAGCCTATGTTACTCAAGGTAAATGTGGCTTATTAATGGTGAAAGAATTTTTAAAAACGGCGCAGTAGTTTTTGTTGTTATTCATTACACACAAAACTAATCTTTAAAAGCCCGTTTCTCGCGATGCTGATGAATCACAGGATCCCCAAAAAAAACAAACGAGCATCTCCTAGTCAACTTAAGTAAGAACATAAGTATTTCTTAGAAAACAGGATAAATATCTGCGTACAGTCATGCAATGAATCATCGCTATCCTGACGCCTCCTCGCACTTTGCACCGCGATAGTACCGACCTGTTTTCTTTGTTTAATAATATCACCTACTTGTCAACTGAGGAGAATTCTCTGACAAAATATTTAATTTATTAAATATTTTTTTTTATTTTATTCAACAAAATCCACAGCTCTTAAGAGCTAAGAGTTAGGCTGTACAAAATAAGGTATTTTAAGAATATATCATACAGCCAATAACGGATTTACATTTAATAATTTATTTATTTATTATAGGAAATCAACAGCTAGGTAAGTATTTACAATCAATTAGGGCAATTACCAATTTATGTAATGGACGTGCCTCTGACTACTCTGCTTAGGCATCTACTTATAAGGATTAAATATCTCTAGTAAGTATAAAGTGATCTGGATTTTAAAACATCTTACTTAGCGAATTACCCCTCTGTTTTTTATTTATAAACACTTAGTATAATGTTGATTACTTATAATATAATAGGGAAAACCACATTTGAAACTTTCATTTAAGTATGTATGTAATGTATATCGAAAAATACGAATAACATGTATATTCTTGCTCCAAATAATATCCTTTAAAAGCCTTTCTGGAGTCGTCAGACTCGTCAGATTTTTGGAACGAAGTTCCTTATCGTGCGAAAGGGGGCTAGACAAAAAATTAAGACCAAAAATTGTAACGACACTTTTTACTATGGCGTGCACGTGTTTCTCTGTTTCTCTCTCTATCTCTGTTTGTCATAGAAAGCAAGCCAGTTTCGCATTGAATAAGTAGTGTGGTGTCGCGACGATATTTTTTGTTGAGTGTAAACAAGTAAATTCGGTTTTTTTATAAGTAAGTACATAATAAATATTAATACTAATTAATCGAAAGGAACTTCGTTCCATCTGGGTGTCCCTTGACACCTCTCAAGTCTTGCCATTTTATCTAGATAAGTACTTACTAAAATCTTTCATCGACCATTTCCAACAAATATCTCCGTCACTAGTCTATATCGATTTTGGTAGATTGCTCCCCAGCCTGTCACTGGGTAATGCAATAAGCCCCGGGCTAGACG
The DNA here is from genome assembly GCA_932527185.1 of Ecliptopera silaceata. Classification (NCBI taxonomy): domain Eukaryota; kingdom Metazoa; phylum Arthropoda; class Insecta; order Lepidoptera; family Geometridae; genus Ecliptopera; species Ecliptopera silaceata. Next base: position 2,013,261 of record OW052193.1, on the reverse strand, counting down.
CTTGTTTAAACTTATTGTCGCACCCCAGCCTGGCGCGACCCTTACGTCCTCCAAGAATGACCATTTTAAATAGCTTTTAGCCGATTTCAGAATAAGGAGGTTGCAATTTGACTGTATTTTTTTTATGATTGTTATTTATAAATTAAAGGTGCAAATGACTCATGTACGTCATTATGTATTCCTATGGATTAATAAACTATTTTTCTTTCTTTTCTTTCTAATATGAGCTTGTGTCAAATACTATGTTCGGACGTGCCCCTGACTACAGGCTTACGACGTACACAATATATTTGGTAAGCTTCTTAGGTTATTTCTAGAAGAACTAATTAATATTGATGTTTTTTTGGTTCAATGTAATGAATCATTACATTAAACCAAAAAAACATCAATATTGATAATATATGATCAAAACCCCTTTTTTTAATTACTTACTAAAGCCTGAAACTAGTTAATGACTGACTGTCGAAGCCAAAAACTTTTTATATCATAACAACTATGAAAATTACGTTTCTTTTGAAACTATTCTGTTTGTTCAAAGTTTAATTAGTGAACATATAAATAAGTAGTTTCCATTGACCCATTTAAGCACAAACAGAACAATAATAGCTTAATCAACGCAAATCCATTGAAATCCCGAATAAACCCTACATCCGGAGCGTGCTTTATATTATCGAGCAGGGATGAACATGTGCAGAGCAATTTCAACTTTATTGCTTAGACATTAAACAGTTTTCAATTAAAATTATTCGATTTAGAAGCGCATGGGTTCAAGTTACAGACTGGCAACTTTAGAACTCATAGAAAAAGAAAAAGATTCCAAATTAAAAAGTGTATTTAGAAATTGGAATATTCAATTTGCATCGAATGTTACATTGAACTAATACTAACTATTATTCAATCTGTACTAAAAGTATTGCCAGAGAATCACAAACAATTACCCACTACAAAGTTATAAGAATAATTAATAAAGTCATAAAATCCAATCGTAGCGTAATCGTGTGACATAGAACAGCAACAAATATCCAAAACTTCAAAAGCCCACAGATAATCAAGCCCCTAAACTAGGGGCGACGTGTCTATCACCGGCGATAATGTGAGTCACCGCATAGATATTAATGTTTGAAAGCTCGGGGGAAGTGCCGAGACGAATCTGGCAGGGACAAAAAAATCATAGAACGCATATAATGCCTTGATCACACGTACCGAGTAAACCGGCGAGACAGTGACGTATTTGAGATACACTGCGCGTCGACATCAGTTTTACTGTTGAACGTTGCAGCGTTAGCGCGCAGTGTATCTTAAATACGTCACTGTCTCGCCGGTTTACTCGGTACGTGTGATCAAGGCATTATTGTTCCTAAAAGCGTTGGGAGTTCAGTATGTCAGGATTAGTTTTGTGATCAAAGGTCAATAGGCTCTAATGAGTTTGTAATAACTTTTTTGTGTCCGGTATTTAAGTAGTTTTCTTTAAGCATTCTAGTTCCGATAGAACAAGAATTGCTTTGTTACGTGCCAGATAAAGTCATGTGTTTTTTGAAGTGAAAACTTCTTTAGCGGCGCTGGGTGGGTAAAAACTTTCAAACTCGCGTCAGGGTCACGTGACGTCGAAAAAGCGTAAGATCTTATTTAATTTTTATACATTGCTCGTAAAACAAGAGACGACAAAAGAACACACTTGCGGTCACGCGACGTATGACTCAAACAATTAATTGTTGTGGCGACATGACACATTCGCGCTTGCGCGAATGTGTCTGTGTCTTCGTTGTCTTCGTCGTTGTGTCACATTCGCGCTTGCGCGAATGTGACACAATGACATGACACAATCACGACTGTGGTTATATTTTTGAAGTGAAAACTTAAAAGTGAAAACACAACGTTAATATTGAAGTTTTCACTTCTGCCGGCACTCCCGGAGTGCTACCATTTTTTTTTTATTAATTGTCTAATCGGCCGGTTTCTGGAAACCCAAATCACGATTGATCCGAGTTTGACACATACTTAGTAATTATGTGATTTTTTCGTTGATCATCGTTCGAGAAACCGGCCGTAAGTATATTTATATTATCATTTGTATACATTTATATCTACCGCCAAAACTTTTTTTTGACACTTTTGGTTGGGCAATATTTTTATAAAGATAATATACTTACCTATATTAAAGTTAAGTATATGATGTATTAACGCCTTTAATAAATACGATATGCGAGACTTTAAGTGCATTGTCAAATTAATAGTTATTTATAGTGATCAGATTATTTTGATTCGAACCTAAACAACTCAATTGTGAGTAGTTAGAAGAGGCGTAGCTTGTTAATAAATTCATTACAAATGTCATACTAAATTCATTACAATAATAGGCAGTTGGTTTACTTGTGAGACATTAAAAGCCAAATTAAATAAATAAATAGGTACTCAAGAATATTTCACATACTGTATCCTAGAGCAAAACAATGCGAAACTTGTTTTATAAATCAGTAGAATCATTTAGAATTGTCCTAGTGTGACTAAGTGATTCCAGGTGAACTGATCATATTTAAAACTTAGGTTACAGTAGGTACTATATTTTCTTGTGTTTATAGAATTTTAGTAGGTACAAAACTGGCGGGTGAATTTTTTGAGATGGTAATATTCTCAACGGCCAGCACCTGAAATTTTGACAGCTGTCATTCCATTTGACCCGATCAACGGTTAGGGGTTTCTCAAAAGAAGGCCGATTAAGTAAGGTTAAGTTACTTTTCAACGCTCTTATTATTATGTCACAAATAAAAAATTTCGCATTCATAATTAGAATATTATTTCTGTGATGAAGAGATAAAAGTTCATTCGAGTGAAAAACGAGTCTTCCTTTAATCTTGAAACGATGAAAGTCAAATAAACAGGGTCCCTTGGTGTGGCTTGTTTGAACAGTCGTGCCCTCATGCCCCGAGATTCCAGCTTATGAATACATTTGACTGCAAATGAAAAATATCTATGTCTTCTATGAATATTTTAACTTGGAAACATACATAAAGAACTTATTTCAACCGTTTAAAGTGGTTTATTTGAAACCAGAATGAATTTTTGTTTACAAGGAGTCTTTATTCTTTATTGTACACACAAAAACAAAACTAGAGAAATACAGGAAACTTAAAAATAGGACAAAAAAAAGGAGTCTTAATTTTGTTCAATTTGCTTAAATAATAACGGACATTTCACACATCGCGCTCTAGTTCCTAAGCAAAGCCTTTATTATGGCAACTAGATTGCTTATACTTTTTTTATTAATGCATCTAAGGACACAGAACAAACATTAAAAGTAAAAAATAAACATAATTTTTCTGTCTTAGGTGCTGTGTTTAAAAATAAATTACCATTAAAAGTATTCCATTAGAAATCTAGAAACTTTAGTAAAAGCTATGTTTAGTTCAAGACATGTGAAATGTTTATAAATATTTATTTATTTAAATCAGGGTTGGTACTAACCACCTGCTTAGCCGTAGTGTTGCCATTATGTTTACCGCTGACCTCATTTATCTCAAACGGGAGCAGTTTCGTAAGCGCTATCGTAATATTTGATTTACGATATGTGCAGTTATATGCATTTAGAAATGACTTTAAAAATAATATATTAACTGCATAAGGGCTTTACTGCAGCAATATTTTTAAAAAGCTTCTAAATATTATGATCGGGGAATGTTTATAGCGGTATTAGAATCGAATGATAGTCCACTTTATGCATTAGTTTAATCGATTTAGCTTCTTAGTTATTATGAACTCGCAAACATTATTTATGAATACAGTAACCGGTAATACTTATATCTTATTTACATACTTACATATTAAGTGTGGGTATTAAATCATAAGTTAGAGGACAGATTAATATTGAGAATAAAAAAACTTCTATGCATTTTTGTATTTCATTTATCTACCCAAGTCATGATAAAAATTGAAAAAGATAGCAGAAAACATTTTTTTATTGCTAACCGAAGCAATTAAATTATATTTATAAAAATAATAGCCTTATTTAAAACGTAATGTTGCATATCAATGAACATAATACAACACGACAAACGACTTTGAATATACGTGCTCATTGGACCGTGAAATGAATTTATAAATTATAATACGCTCTATTAGTTGAATACTAGTTGTATGATTCACTTTAAAATCCCACAATCATCGCAAAGGACCTGTAAAGTCTTCTTCTTTTATGAATAGTCTTCGTCCCTCAGGAAACGTAAGACAAAATGGCGGATTAGCATAATAAAGTTTTCTGAAAATTAATTGGTTTTTGAAGATAATGTAAGACTAGGCGGTATGGTTCTAGACTATAGCCTGCTCCGAGGAGCAAATAAATAAATAATAAAAATAAATCTTCGTCTGTCAATCTGACAAACAATTTTGACAAGTGGGTTTCCTGAAATCAAGTCAAATGAAGTAGACGCTATCGGTTGTCATTTGATTTAAAGGAAAAATGGAAATGGTAGGTAAATATTTTAAATAAATGTATGTGAATCAATAAATACACACTTTAAGGTTACGTTACGATTAGGGGAGACCAAGGAGGGTTGTTACAATTTTTACTTAAAACCACATATCTCAATAAAGAAACATAGCACAGTTATCAACTTTATGTCTAAATATAGAGCAATCTTTCCTTTATCAAAAACAGTCATGACAATAAATGAAAGTTGTAAGGTTTCTGAGAAAATCCACCAAAACAGAAACAACTCAAACTGTAACAACTCTCCTAACACTGAGGTAAGTTGTGACAGGCACCAAGGTAAGTTGTTACAGCTGTTTATCAATACTATATTTGATAGGTAAGATGACTTTTATAAGAATTATAAAACACACACCCTTTAATAATACTTCAATTATCATTTGGCATAATTGTTGAGACTACAGACATTCAGATTATAAGAAATAAATATTTTTTAAGTAACTATGGCATCATGACAATATCAGCAGCTATAAAATATGTCTGTAATCCAATCTATTATGACAGACGTACAGCAGCTCACTCCTAGTGCCATTCTCGACCAGCCTTTCCACTCCTGAACTGAAACCTTTTGATTGGATTGCTAATGACATAAAATTCAAAGCAAACAAACTAAAATAGGAGAGTTGTTACAGCGTGTCACAACTCTCCTAGGTGTCGAAAATTACGACCTGGTCAGAATAAACATTCATAATTTCACAACAACGTAAAGGATCATCAAAACAACGCCACTATTTGAAACTTCAAAAACCCTACAGTATACAAAAAAATAACATAACCACCTAAATTTAATGTGTCACGATATAAATATAACCAAAATTTTGACAAAAAAATTACTTTTCGGCTTTTTTTCATGCAGACGTCGTACTCGGGCAACCCTTTGCCTGGTGCCTGAGGCACTTGTTTCATCAAGAAGCGCATCTAAAAAGAATCAATTGAGTGACATTGCCAGCTCACTAACGATCATAGGTTCCGAGAAATCGGCTTTGTAACAACTCTCCTCTGTAACAACTATCCTAGGTCTCCCCTACCTACTACTAATTCAAAGTATAGTTGGCATAATTAAACAACAAACCAGGAAAAACAATTAGTACTTAAGTGAAATAAAATTATGTTTTATAAAAAAAATTAAAAAACTAACAGAACTCGAATGACTTGCAAAGTTATAAATACATTGTGCATGCATGTTATGCGTGTCATATGACAAAAATGTAATTTATGTTACTTGTTAAGAGTAGTTTTAAGTTAAAAGTATTTTAACTTCGAATTGTAAAACAAAAGTATTATCTACAACTCAAAAGTATAGAGATCTTTTTGTGAGTTAACATAGTCATAGACTAAAGTGTTGCCAATTTATTTTAATTTATATTGGCGTGTGTTATTCAATAAGCGTTATCTATGGTCAGGAGGTCTAAAGTACCTACAAGTGAAGTTTCAAAATGCATTGTTGAAAAAACAGAGAGCTTTGACTTTCAGTCCTGTCAATGTCAAGATATGTTTGAGCGGGAAAATGACAGACAGGGAGAAGTCTGGACACGGGAACGAGAAGATACCGATGGATACCAACTTGGTGTAACAGCGAGACAGAGATGTTAGATATATTTAAAACCCGTGAAGAAGCAATATTTATTTCTATCTTAGTCATAATATAAGCCTTACAAACATAATCATTCACTTGCGTCGTCGACTGCACAATGATTCAGACATAAAGTTGAAGCTTAAAAGGTTAATGTGCATTCACACACGTATACAGCCTTTTAAAGTCGCGATGTGATGATGATAATCAAAAGAAACATTATGATCTCAGCTATTTAGCTTGCTTTATTGGCTCACGTGGCCATTTTGATAATAATAGAAAAATACACGGAACGAGATCGAAATTTAAAAATAGAATATCAATGTTAGTGGTGTTATGTCACATTTATTTGTAATCTGTGGTCAATTGGTCGTAATTATGAACGTATCTTAAATAACATACAAAGTCCTCTAGACCACATTTAAAAAAAGCTTGTAGGTAATATGGAAACTAGATCACTGATGTACTTAATTTTTTTTATAAATATTTTAAATAATAATAATATTATAAATTAAACACAAATATTATAATTCTTCGTGGTTTAATTCAATTTAATTCAAGATTCGTCACTGCAGAAGGCTCTACACTGCCCTTTTAAAAGGAATTGCACGCGCCATGCGTCCTCTCATTTCGACACAAGCTCTGTGTTTCTCTAATACTTATATATTTTTTTTACTTTAGAACATAATCCCAGAACCAGTAATGTAATGTCAGTCGCAGAGCAATTGATTTTATTGCTTTCCCGACCAGCGACAAAAAATGCCATCTCTTAGAACTCTCTGCTACCGTCTACGCATAATAATGGAATAATATCTGACAGTGTAGAATTCGTGTTACTGTACGTGACAGGCGTTGACAAGGAGTATGTTTCACACTTGGCAGGTAGATGTATTTTCTGGGACGTTATTTAGCTAGTTTATTTAAAATATATTTTTTTTTATAATATTCACGACATTTCACACATCACACTCCAGTCCCAAACTAAGTATTTACTATGTATTTATTATGATATGTAGGTATTTATAATATGTTTTTTATATATTTACGAACAATGTTTACAAGTATTAGGTATATCAGCAATCTAGTTCCTATAGTACATCATTACTTGGTTTCGAACTAAGTACATACATACTTTGATAGCATTGTGAACAAAAAAGGTTCAGAGTTGCATGCAGCATCTCACCTCATAGAATCTTGGTGCTTTGCAAAACCTAACATTAAGTCATCTTCAACTAATATTACTCACTTAAAATCAACTGTTAAAACGAGCATATTCTCAAACAAAACGAGCAGGACTTATCCTGTAGGAACACAACGCGGATCCCGATCGTGTAATTAAAGCATGCATCAATCTTCGTGCGAACATACCACCAACTATCTGCCAACCCTTTTCACTTCGGCTAGTAAATTGTAAACAGTCTTAAGTGCTAAAAGTAATAAAATTATATTACTTATCTATACTATTATGAAACTGTAAAAGAGTCGTATAAAATGAACTTTATTTGCAGTTTTAAATGACCCATGTGTTATGTGTCCTGTGAGGACTAAGAATGTGGACTGAGGATATAATGCGAGGAACAAGTTTGGCGGCAAAAATTGTTAAGATGGCAATACAAGATTATTATTTTTTGACAAAAAACTTAACTTTTTTTGAAAATCGAGAAAAAAAAATTAAGTAGGTATACATATCATCATGGTAAATAAACCCTTGAATGTTTCAAGAAATCAAAATCTGTAAAGTACTGTTCATATGCAGTCATTTTATGAAATTAAAATTTACAATTTCGATTCGAAATAATATTGATCCACTTTCAACATAATTAAAAGTTTTTTGACTTACGCCAGTTTACCGTACGAGGTCCGCTAAGGCCGCTAAGGGCAACTGCGATGGAATGCGTTACCCTGCGGATTGTCTAATTATAAAGGAATCCCAGTATGCGTCATCTTTTATTAATTCGCTGAGAATCTCGGCCCATTCGCGAGAAAAAGGACCAAAACTGCTCATAATATTTTTAGCTGTAAGTACCTATGTTGACTGTATCGGATAATACTTATACAGAAAACCTTAGAAAAAAACAAAATAATTAAATGATTAGTTTTCGTAGACAGCTTTATCTAGTAAAATAATTAGCAAGTTTCAAAATAAGGGTTTCAAAATCCCGTTAAATAAACACAACTTAAAATTTTCATGAAAAAAATATTCAGAGATTTTCAATTTTATCTAAATTTAATTATGAATGTCCGCAATAATTATAACATATCTAAATACAAAATAGTAATTATAATCGTAGTTTCTTGATCTCACAGTAATTGAGGCTAAGTTATATTTGGTCGCCACAGGCAATATTATGCGCTCAGCCAAGTCATTGCAAATAGGTCATGGGTTTTATGGCTTCAACGCAAATAAGGAAGCTCATACTCTTCCAGCTTACGGTGTATGCATGTATGTAAGTATGGTGCAAAGTAATTCATATAAAGTAAGCAACAGCTTACTTTATATATTATAGAAACTGTTTTGTACAGTTTCTGCACTTTCCCAGCAAATATAAAGAACCAATCTCAAAAAAATTATACAGGGTTACACAGAAAATTATTGTTTATGTTCGCAAAATAGCTTCCGCTAGAGCGAGAAATATCACCTTAACACTTTTATTCTGAAATGCGATGAGGACAACACTCGGCCTATAATCACTAGAAATCTTTTTAAAACATAAATGATAGGAAACTGGATCAATGAATCCCTAAATGTGACTGAATCAAGATATTTTTGATTTGAAACAGAGCCCGTAGTCCGAGTTCTATAAGAATTAATTTGTTGTAAGTAATTAATTGTAAGACGATTCTAAATGATCCTTGCGATTTTATTAAATAAAGATTTTTTTTACTTTACGTACTTTTACTATTATGAGAACTCGACAACTGTCACTCAAATGGAGCAAAACTATATTTCGAGACGCATAACACGATATTTTTTTTGTGCTCCATCCAGTATACAAGTTGTACGATACCATTTTGTTTTGAGATACGGACAGCACTCAGTCGTAAATAACTGTTGATATTTTAACGACAAAAATGACCTATTTCATTTTAATTTTGTACCGCCTACTCAATCAAATATTCAGAATAAGGATACTAAATGATAAATAGCCAATAAAGAACGTTGAAGTGATAAAAACGAGTTAATATTTAATTTAAAGTTATTAAAATCTGTTTGACTCATGTTTTGCCCACCCAGTGCAAAATTGTTTCAGGTTTGTATAAAACTTTGGGGTTAAATAAGACTTGTGAATATTTTAAATATTATAAAGATTTAGACTTCAGATGCGTCCTGTTCACCACCTGCTTTTTTTGGGTTAAATCCAAGTTACCAAATGTTTATATTCCAAGTTTCATCTAGATTTGGCATTTATTATTATTACATTTAGTTTCGCTGTAGCCAGCCTTATTAAAATAGAGTTCGAGTTATTTTTTGAGTAAGAACCTAAGGCTTTCGATTGATTTATAGTTGCTGATTGTGAGTCAAACTTCACAACATTTTAAAATCTAAACTTTGACATTAATAATATAAAAGTTGAATAATATTAATTAATGAACGTTAGGTTTTAAATACAGAAAATACAGTGTCCAATAATATCAATGCAATCTGGTGGCGCAAATTAGCAGCGCAATAAATCAGTATCTTTGTCAGGCGCAATTTACTGCCTACGCCCAGATCGCAGATTAAATATTAAATAAATAACGTCGGGAATTTATGTGTTGCCACAATGTCGCTTAAAATGTAGGTACGTGAGAGAGTTTTAAAGTACCGAGGTGCAGTTTGAAACAAGTTTTTGTTTAAAGTACCTACTTATTAGGAACTAAATTGGAGGTTTGCCTGTTAGATTAAAATTACTAGGTTTGCATAAGTTTAAAAACTTATTTATTAGGATATAGAATGAAACAGGATAAACGAATAAAAAAGGATATACGAATATACTTACTATTATATTTTTCTTTTCAGTTTTTCGGTAGTACATTTTTTTTTAAATGTTTATACGTCCAAGACTAGTTAAGCTGTTTTTATCTAAGTTTAGCTTTCAAATAAATCATATTTGATAAAGCCCTTCATAATTGCAGTGCAAAATCTAGACAACAGGAGCAGTATTGTGCTCACCGGAAAACTGAATAGGCCGGAACGGCAGCCCGTCACGGCCAGTCAACCCTTCCGCACTCGACTTACATTCGTATTTAATACACACTCATATTGCTTGCTAAGCTAATTCTCACTTCAGAGAGCTGTACCTCTACCATGAGTTGTCACAGTAAAATCGCCTGACTTTACTACAGTAGTTACGTAAATATTAGTACTTATTACGAATTTTAGTACCCAACTATCCGCTAGAGGCGCTGTACAAATCTTTATACATTTTTTTAACTACAGACGCTAGTGAGTATAGATTGTAAAAACTCATGGTAGAGCTACTGAGCACGATTTAAAGTGACAATCGTAAACGTAACTTATTTACGACTAGCGACGCGGAGGTTGCGGGTTCGATTTCCTTCTTGGGATAAATGTTTGGACGATCTGCAAATATTTATTCCGGGTGTTCTGGGTATTTTATATGTATAATTAAAAATATCTATCTATGTATTGTATTAGGTATGTCAGTCTTCTAGTACCCACAACACAAGCTCTGCTTAGCTTGGAGCTAGATGATGTTGTGTGAATTTTTCAGCATTAAGTAATTATATATATTAAGTAATTAAGTATTTATATAAAATACACTGCGTTCGCCAACGCTCGCTGCAACGTTCAACAGTTATATCTCAAATACCGAAACAGTGACGTGTTTCGGTACATTACGAGTATCACATTCATTGTATATTTTCACATACATATTTTTTTGCCAAAAAAACATGATTGAAGTGGAATAAGCCTGATTAATTCGTCGGAATAGGAACATCAAATCACTCGATAACACATATCAACAAATAATTAGTGATTTAATCAACATAATACATAAGCAATTAGTTATTTGTGCGGAAAAAGTGTTACACGCACTTGAAACCTGTTGGCATGAATAGGTTATTTTTTAATATTTTGTATCAGATATGAATCGAATATAATTTTAGAAATAAATAAAATATGTGTTTATTTTCTTACATAAAGTAATCAGTATAATAACACAACAGTACGAGTTTAGTTGTAACTAACTAATAAATAAAGAGTATTTTAATATTGTAAAGATGAAGAAGACGAAGTTATCATTTATAATAAAATATAGGTATCATCCAAAAACTGTCCCCGCTTATCCAATGTCGCAGGGGTTGCAAGCGACACTGCGAAGCTCGTGCTATTTCGAGCTTTATTTAAACCTCGTTAAGCTACAGTTTAAATTCGCACGCGCAATGCTCATTCTCGAAGTACACCTTTAAAGTATATTAATTTAATGTTGGTCCACGATTAGTCAAAACGATGTCCACATTTCGATGATGACTTCATTGCGTAGATGATGACGACCACAAAAACCGCTCTATAATGGACAGTGCGTTCGCGCGGGTGGTCTTATGTTATTACGAGCAAGAACAACCATTACCAGAATAACCTCTCTCTTTCACACCTCAGCTGTGGCGCATTGTGATCACTGCTCTTTTGTTTTTTTTTTTCAAACATTTGGCTAAAAAAAGGTCGCTTAAACATCAATGATTACAAAAAGTGCTGAAACTTTCGAAACGTCACACTTGTCAGTTGTATTGTATGATCATTATGTATGTAAGTATTGTCTGTTTGTCATAAAATGAATAATTACAAGTAGGTAGGTACACCTACTTTATTACAAGTATTAAAAACAGCAATACGCGAACAGCTAGAGAACATTTTTAAGCTAATTAATGCATAGCTTCTATCGCGGGCCATGAGCGTGGAGACCGAATCAAGACATTCCGTAACGAAAATAACCTAACACTGCGCATGCATAATCCAGCAAAAAATGCTAAGCAATAGCTTTACCGCGGCAGTCCCTGAGTGCCACACGTCTTTTTTCACACAATATTTTTAACAATATTGTTTTTAAAATGTTCTTAGGATAACTGCGCCGTACCATTTTCAGAGTACAAATAAAAGGTCAATAAAATGACGTTTTAAAAGGTATGTATCTTAGAACACAATAATAAATTGAATATCTTATGATCACAGCTTGAACCCAAATAGGTTGAAACACAATAGGTAACGTTTGACCATTGAGGTTGGTTCTCAACTATGCTAGTAATTTTAACCTAATCTACCTTTGTTGGTGGTCGTCGGCGTAGACCCTCTAATTATTGTTTTAACGTGTTTATTCGTGAAAACAATAATAATTAGAGGGTCATATTGTAAATTGGTTCAGATACACGTCATTTACGAATAAAGGTGGTATCTAAGTAATAAACAGACGACTTTAATGAATAAAGGTAACTAAATAATAACGTTCGCTTTCAAGCATACCAATATTGATGTGAAATTTTGATAGATAAAAAATTCTTTATTGTACACACTACGAAATATCAGAATATACAAAAAATAGTATTTGTGAATTGAAGTACTATGGGCGGCCTTAACGCTTTGAGCGATCTCTTCCAGAAGTGAATTTATGGTTAGTCTTCAAATAAGTATTGATCTTTAGATAATACCTACTTGAGAGTGAATTTAGTAACCTGAAAAACTACAAATACTGAATAATCTAAGGAAAGAGACGCGGTAAAGCGAAGCAAGTCTTCATAGAAATACAAATCCTTGATAAATAATTCAGAATTTTCAAGGGCTTATTTCACGCAAACCCCACGTTTTCGTTTACTTTTTAAATACTAATTAGTGGCGCCTCCACCGCCGCCCCGAGGCCGAGGGGTGTGAAATTAATGCTCTTGAGACGCTGCGAAATGGAATGATTACCGCACTCATGAGGGTTAAAAGCCGGCGTTAAAAGCTGTTGCCAGATGCTGAGATTTTAACATCAGTACCCCAAGTACGAGTTTGTGCACACACGGATCGCAGAGACGCGATCGCCGAGCGCCACCGATTTTGTATGGAAATACAAGCTTCTCAAGAAATCTGCTAGGGGCGTTGCTTGGATCATAGATTGATATGGGGCCATACAAAATCGGTGGCGCTCGGCGATTGCGTATCTCCGTGTATGCACAAACTCGTACTTGGGGTACAGGTGAGATCGCGGTCAATTGCTTGCCAATAGCTTGTAAAAAAAATCCCAGCATTACTTATATATTATTTAATTATTGAAAGTGATCGCTCTTGGCGATAAGGACCCATTGTAATTAGGTAAAGTTAGATGTTAATTTTCGTTATATTCATTAATTCATTTTTTTTTGTGTATTATAAGGTTTATACTAATACATATAATCTAATTATCTACGTTCAACTTTGGAAAAGTACTTACAAGAAAAAAAAAATTTTTTTTCAAACTTCATTAAGTACTTACCTTGTTTCCATTTGTGTTTAGGTATATAAAACTAAATATGTACTGGTAAAGTCGGTTATATTTTATTAAATAACATTACAAACATCATTTACGCTTTTATTTTATGTGTCGGAAGCATTTTATTACAAAAGTTATACATTATTTTTCATACTTTCATGAGTATTTATTTATTAGCGTGCAAAACAATTATTCACATACATGCAAATCAATATTAATATGATTTAGTAAAAGTACAGTAATAATATGTCCTAATTAGGCGTAGACAATCGAATAAATGAATATTTTTATCATTTTAGTCAATTTATATGTATTCCTTTATTAAGTATGCGACAAAACGTTGCATGATGCTAATGAAATTAACGTTTATCACGAATATTTCAATGTTTTAACCGATCGCACAAAAAGGAGGTTCTCAATTTAAATGTATTTATTTATGTACCAATCGTACGCGATTATCTCGCAAATTATAAATCATTTTATGATATTTTTGTTTGGTAGTGTGATACCTTCAAAGGTTACCATTAGGTTTGTACTTTTTGTTGAGAATCTTTAAATAAGTAGGTAAGTATGTATTTAGTAGAATGTGTTTGCAACGGTCTGTAGATAGCTCAACTGTTTCTTATGTATTTTATATGCCAATGTACATTTTGTAAATATTTTAATGGTCGTTTGTGAATAAACCTATTTTAGTAGATATTACTTGCCTAGGGCGGTTGAAGACGATTTTCTTAATTTTTAACCAACAAAAAAAAACGGAGGCGGTTCCCAAGTCAACGTGTATATGTTTTATTTTTGTAAAAAAATCAAGCATTTGAGCTAATGTCAAGTTCATTTTATAATCATGTTCCGCCCACAGTTTATAATCAACATGATTTTATTTTGTTTTTTGTTTCTCCGAATTGTTTTATGGGTGCGTCACACATATTGCGGTTAGGACGTGTTTTAGCCGATCTGTCGCCACCTCATCTTTTATTTTTGAGCATGTTTATTTTATACTCTTTTGTAAAATGCCGCTTAAAAAAATAATAAAACTACACGTGGAATTGGGAGCAACTGAGATATTATCACTTTTGATGTTTTAGCCACATTGTTGCCGTCGCTCTAATTAAATTGTTTTATTAGTTATAATAAAGTTTATTGAGTTTTTGAACCTGTCTGTGTCTGGGTGATATTAAAAAGCGCATCATTATGATTTAATGTTGTTTTTATGATCACATAATTGTTTTCATTAATATTTTATAGTTTTGTATCAATGCAAAGAGCAAATAAATTATTGAATATTATTTTATTAACACATAAATATGTTAATAAAATAATATCGAACTTTCTTTATGACTCTTTAGATAGGTATAGGCATTGACATATTTACGGTAAAAATAGTTTTTATGACAAATTAAATGCCAAAGTAAAAACGAAATTGTCAGTTTATGAAGACAACATTCAAGGAACATGCAAACGAGAAACAAAAGAGAGCTGACTCTTATAACTTTGTAAGTTGTTTAAGAAGCCCAGTCGACTTCAGTCTTGGCACAAAAGCGCTGTACCAAGTTAATAATAAAGTCTATTCGTTAAAAGCTCAGTATTTTCTCTCAAGTACAAAAATTATTGACTATTGTTCCATCAGTACCTCTACCATGAGTTGTCACAGTAAAATCGCCTGACTTTACTACATATACGTCAATATTAGTATGACGAATTTTAGTACCCAACTATCCGCTAGAGGCGCTGTACAAATCTTCATACATTTTTTTAACTACAGACGCTAGCGAGTGCAGTAAATATAGTATAGTAAAAACTCATGGTAGAGCTACAGCTCTCGGGAACATATAACTAGCGTGTACTATAATTGACAGTTATGTTCGTTTTCTACAGAGCACTTGTAATGTGCTGGCAAAAAATAACAATGCTTCTAAATGATGGGGTCAGAAGTTAGCATTAATATTTATGTTTTTTAAATAAGTGGCTTGACTTTCAAACGGCTTTTTTCTGGCTTTGCATAGCTTTTTCGTTATTTTTCACGTATTGTTATGTTGCGAAGACAGCAAAACTTATACTATGTTCCAATAAAAGACAGATGCGATGATTTAAAAAAAAATACTAATGGACAAAATCAGATATTTTATTTTTCCTTTTGTAAGTAAGTACCTACGTACTGTCATTTTTACTTACCAAGATACCAAATACATAATAACAAAAAGTTCTCGCACTTCACAAAATTACAAAACTTTCCAACATTATGAACGGGAAAGACAATAAAATTATTTTCCTGACAAAAGAACATTTTCTCAATTGTTTTAGCGAGATTGAATTTTTGTCTCCCCATTTTTAGCAATCAATAAACGAATTTGAACCTTATTATACTTACTCTAAGACTTAAAGTAAGGAACTCAATAAAGAATCCGCAAGAGTTGGTAAGTTCTTGCTGGTATTTAAGGAATTTCGTGCGTATTTTAATGAGTTTAAGATTCCTTTTGGCATGTGCGATGAGATGCAAATTGGAATAGTTCATAATGTTTTAGTAATAAAGTAGGTTCGACGCTCGGGACGGAATTACACAGTTTACGATTCCCGCATTCTTGCTCCCGACCGGCGTGGAATGACAATCTTTATGAATGCTAAACACGGCTTAAATGTGGTCGGCTTATTTATTTTACCTTCTTGGCAAACTCCGCTCGAGTTGTCTAGGTACTTACAATGAGGTCATCTACCTTAGTTACCTACTTACTTATGAAAATGATTAAAATAAGTTGCAAAAGTTATTTGATGAAACTTCAAACGCTAGAACTGCATACAACATTTTAATCGGATTTTTAAGAAAAGCTGATAATTCTAAGGATTACTAAGAATCTCTATCTTTTCACCATATTAAATATAAATAAGTTAATATGTAAAAGATTTTGAATTAAGTATCTTAAATATTTAGAAATTAAATTTAGTAAAATAATTTTAAAATGGAAATTCATCGTGTTAGAACACTTATTAGATACTCTAATAAAGAATTATAAAATGCGTTAAACAGTAAAACACCTGTTTAAAAGTCTTCACAAGCTTTAAGATAGCTGGGTCGATGCAAGCCATCCAAACCATATCTAGGTGAAGTGTCCTCTACACCGAGCTATTGTCTACCTCACCTGCCCACAAAGAAAACAGGTCACTCAGCAACGTATGTAATATACAGATACAGTACCTCTACCATGAGTTGTCACAGTAAAATCGCCTGACTTTACTACAGTAGTTACGTCAATATTAGTACAATTACAAATTTTAGTACCCAACTATCCGCTAGAGGCGCTGTACAAATCTTCATACATTTTTTTAACTACAGACGCTAGCGAGTATAGTATTTATAGTATAGTAAAAACTCATGGTAGAGCTACAGATACTATGTTGCCTGTTTATGTTATAAGATATAAAACAATTACAATTGTGCATTGTATCACTTAGACAGTGTCATTTGCTGACACTATGTATAAGTATGTCAAATGACCAACGACTTTTTATACAACGGAGTTTGATTTGGCGCTTGGAAAATGGAACGGTACAGTTATGCTTAGATGAGAGCGCGAGCACAATGTTTAGAACGAATCGATCATCGAACACTTTGAAGGGCTAGACAAAATGCTATACACTTATAGAATTAATTGTTGTTAAACTGTGTTGAAAATATCTAGAGATAAGTTTCATTCAAAGTAGCGTTGGAGGGGGTAAAATTCAAATTAAACAGTCATTACCGCCTCGACCACCGAAGCGTGCAGACCTGACGCGCTATTGGCGACTCAGACAAGACTAGTTAGACAGTTTCCTCCTTGTTACTCTATATTTCATACCCATGGTCAAGTAACTTTAGTAATCTTTAAGCTGCAAAAAAGGGCTTCCATGTATACAGCAAAACAAAATGTTCGTACATATCGCATGCTTGACTCACCAACCCGTAAGTATCCCCATTAGTTCCGCACGATAGTTAGCCCGCATCCTTTTCAGTATGGATTTGGTTTAAATGATTTCTAGTGATATTCACACGCTAAGAAAATGATACTAGCTAGATAATGACCGAGGTATTACCATTTTTACTTTTGTGTAGATCTTTGACTATTTAATAAAAACTTATTTGAGATGTTAGCCCGATTTAATACCTTTCTTCCTTCCCCAGAAATCTTTCAGTTTGATTGCCTCTATATAGGATTGTAATATAATTTGGCATATATTATACAATGACATCTTTATAATCAGATAAAACATAAGATTTTTCGTAAATAAAAGGAATTTTAAAAATACCAGCTCAATGTATATTATATTGTTTTAATAATACCAACTCGAAATTAAAATATACCCACGACTTGGGGATCAACTCCGCAGGCTGTCTGTCATTACACCAGGGCTTCGTAGTTCTCTGAATATTCATCAATCACTATCCACAGCATCCACTCTAAAGCTCGGGTCTTTAAACGTAGCACTACGGTTGCTACGTTTAGAGACCCTTACGTATTTTGTCCGTAAAATATAGGTAATTTTGCTTAGTAAGTACATGTTCTCTTTGGGAATATGTATGTGGAAATTATGACATCTTACCTGGCAACATTGTGAACGTTTTAATCCCTATTTTGTTAAGAATATTATTAAGCTGATTCAAATACATCGGTATTGCCTTTTGGTTTGTTCTGCGCTATGCGTTTTAGTTAAGATTCGTATTAATGACAGGAGCGTTGATCAGCCCAAATAGTCTGATTTCGGGAAACCCTCAAGTATTTATCAGGCTAAATGGCCCAACAGCTGACGAGCAGGTTAGGTGGCCGTAAGTGGCCACTTCAACGTTTAACACCAGCCGCTTTCCAAAATTCGTTACCCAAATGGTTATGTATTCATATGACGGTCATTGCATCTCAGAAGCTCAGCGTTACTGCTCGGTACACGTGGTGAGCTGCTTCCCATCTATCGACACCAGCCATATTATGTTTACATTAGGGCCCTACGTTTGTTATCTCGCGTGTAAATAGCCGGCGAAAATATTACGTGTTTATTCGAATAGTGCCCCGCTTGTGGGTCAATGACATGCAGGTACTTATAGATAAGACTGGACTGGCATTAATGGTTACTTACCAACTGAGAGACGAAAGGGCCGAGTTCGAATCCCATAGAATTCACTACTGTGTGATTGGTCACTATTTATCTGATCGGTGAAGTCATTAGAATCGTGAAATAATGCTCAAAAACAAACATCGCATTTTTAAGCGAGATTAATAATAAAATGCAGGTCCTCAATTCAACTGTAAAAATCAGTTTAATTTAAAAGCTGGTTCTTCTCATATTATTATGGACTCAAATAAATTATAAAATCCTTAATAGTACGTGTTGGTCGAAAGTCGTTCTTAATTTTTTTGTGTTCAAAAAATGTATTCTAGTTGTTATCCTAATCTCCACAAATCTTCACTCTCATTTGAAGTACCACATGTGCTAAGTCGAGTATTTTTTGTTTAGCTATTTATCTCACCATTCATAGCCTTATCTTAAATCCCGTACATTCCCAGCTGATGTTTTTATGTCCAAATCTTTACCTGCAAATAAAAGAAAAATATTTAGAGTACGCCCGAAAAAGCAAGGTTTTTTCTTTACAAAACAGCGTAAACCGTGTAATATGACTTAGCTGAATAAGTTGGGGATTCCAAGGCACGCTCGAATTGCATTTCAATAAACTAATAATCTGCCCAAAACTATGCAAAAAGAGTCTTGTGTAAAAAGATCGTCATCTCACAAGTTTTTGTGCAATGGATAATACCTACCACATAAGAATGTTATTTGTTATTGAACGAATTCCTTCCTTTGATCTCTTCTTAGATTATAAACTTGAGAATTTATACATTAGCAAATAGAATGTATTAGTAGTATATAGTAAGTAATAGCATAGAGTGTATTAGTATAGAGCACGATTTTCGCTACACCGATATTTTGGAAGAGGTAGAATGTAAAACGGTGTGTGAGTGTGCACAGACTATAAGATAGGGACGCAAAATACCACTTAGGTATGTACTCGTAAAAATTTGTGACATTTCCAAAAAAACTTCTTTATCTTGCATAATAAAATGATGACTCCTTTGTTTTGGTAGCTCAATTGATTTCACATAAAAATCGTCCGATTCGATGATTCTCATTGCGTTTGAAAACTACACATAGCTAATATATTTTTTTGAGATATGACGTCATCTCTTCCAACTTTTTTGACCCGTTTTTGATTATTGTAAACAACAATGTTACAAAATTGATACAAATGTAAATTGAGATGTCTTTCGGTTAGTAATCCGAGCAGTCGCTGTTTCGCGTATAAGGAGAGCTTGTAAGGTTGTATGTAGTTACTTTGTGACGCCGATATTGTTCATCCTACTATTATAAACACGACAGTTTGTACGGATGTATGTGTGGATGTATATGTATGTTTGATACTCTTTCGCGCAAAAACTACTGAATACATGTTTCCCATTTCGACTTAAATATCCGGTAAAAACATCTTTCGCGTTAATTAACAAGTCTCACGGTCAAACCTTCGAATTACAGTAGCAGAAGTAGGAATCGACCTACGAAAATAATGTTTTACACATGGCCGTATGTTGGCCTATCACGAGTCGGTGCTCCCGAAAATCAATTTATTTTGCTGCCACATAATAAAACAACTTCAAATATAGTTTACAGGGAAGTTCTAACTCAATAATTTCTATGATTTTTTAGGGTTTCTAAATATTTAATAAATGAAATTAAATAAAAGTGTAAGGACTGTAAAGATCGGCCCACGTAGCTGTCGTGTCACAACACAATGGAATCACAATGTGTTTCGATATAACACAAAAACGACTTGATCAATTTTAAAAAATCTATTACCTACCGGAAACTACATCTGTACCACACGACATAGGCTATATTATTAAGTTTATATTTTGTATATAGGCTACCTGTGCGAAGCCGGGGCGTGCTGTAGTACAAAATATAACGATAATAAGACGAAACCGCGGGCATCAGCTAGTGGTAGATATTTTCACACACTTCACATTTCATACGGTTTGATGTATCATGATTCCACGTAATTCTACTTAGGTGATCCAGAGCTTATTATTTTATATTTAGCTAAGCATCTACCTAATTAGCCTATTTTCATCCGCTAATAAGGTACCTACTACCAACAATGTACGCGTTATAATATTATTAAGAAAATGTATTTTGTCCAAACTGGGGCACAAGTTATAATAAAAACTAATATTTGGGTAGGTATAGTTTTCTTTAAAAACACGATATTTACCGTGATTTGCGAGTTTAATTATATACCGTTTTTACGGTACGGTTCGGTACAGAAGCTTTGGCAAATGATTCCTGTAGGTAATGGTTTGGGTAGGCAATCTCACAATGAATTTTTTAAATTAATAAAACACAAATACCTAATACACAGTAAAAAAAGGAGTACTTTCTTCAGTAATTAAAAAAGAGGGTTTATCTAAAACTAAATAATTTCTATCAATACATTTGAGTTACAATAAACACACGTTTCTACTACTCATGCTTTACATACGAGGATGCGCCGTACTTTCGTCCTATCTTTAGCCGTCAGTCCCGGTGTGATCTCGATGTGGAAAGAAAACAAAGGTACCGGGAACGGTCAATATCCTACCGCAAACACATGTAATTCTTCGAGATTCGAGACAAAACGAGAGGAAAAAGAAATCGTTCAGGAAAGTTATTACTATTTATCTAAATAAGTAAATGTGATTGCGGCAGGAACTAGGCAGTATGTGGAGTTGTGAAACTTATTATTTCCTATAACACTTATTATGTGTTTTGAACTGCTCCATACTAGTTCAATATAATATATATAATTATAATACAATACATTGAACTACACTGGACTGCAAAACTAAGTATCACACTTTTAGAATTTATTTTTCTTCTAAACTACAGAAGTTAGAGATTTCAAATAAAAAATGTTTTATAGCAAATTTCATCAGCATTCTTTTATATGCTTAACATTTGCATGAGTAACATTTTTAACTTTAAAAAGTGATAAACAATAAAAAAGCAATTTTTAGCTTAGTGTCTAAAAACTCATCTAACATTTTCTAAGTATGCTTTACATGTTGTTTAATTCGTAATAACTGGTATTACCTCCCTTGGGGCTCTGATTAGAGCTTCAAGCCGGTTTGGCATACTGAAAACGAGGTTTTAGAGCCGATTTTGGGGACCCATTCTCTTCTATCAGGGCCTGTTTTGGTGCCCTGAGGATGGTAAGTGGTGGTCTGCGGCTTCTGAATAGCCTTCCTAGCTCGTCCCAGTCGTGCTCAATTGGGTTGAGATCAAAGTATATCTTGTTTACTTCATAAGTTATAGCAATTTAAAAAGTGTGATACTTACTTTTGCAGACCAGTGTAGTATGGTATGGGGCAGTTCAAAATGTGTGCTCTTGGATATAGTTTACTATAATATGTAAGTTTAGTAGTGATTAGTTAAGTTTGCACCATTGATACTACTAGGTAATCCATATATCTATGATTTTCGAATATTTCTCAAGCTAGAAGTTTGTAGTGTTTATAGAGTTTGGCAATATTTTGATATGTATAATCTTTAGAGGCTGTCTGTCTGTGCCTAAAGGCATTTGACTAAATTGCACCTATGCCTCTAAAATAAGATGGAAATACAGTCATCTAGAAAGGTCATTGAGTGGGTTTTCATCAACAGATTATTATTTAGCAGAAATGCTCCGAGGCTAATTCAAATGCAAAGCTGAGTCTAGTCTATAAAACTATAATAAAAAGCTGTATATACATAGTATAATAAACGTTTATTTTCTCTCACAAATAGGCTTAAAGTAAGACTTGGGTCATATCTGTAAGTGGGTTTTCACAGTTACCTGTTTTGTGAAAGACTGGTGCTTGTGATAGGTATAGAAATAATATATAATTTAGTCAAGATGCTAAACGACGGAAAAGGAGAGGTTTCAGGTTATGTAGAGTTTGATAGACTGTTTTGGATTAGTTGAGCTATCTATAGATCGTTTGCAACGGTCTGTTAGCTCAACTGTTTCTTATATATTTGTATATACCTATGTATATTTTGTAAATACTGTAATAGTCGTAAGTTTGTTTGTGAAATATGTACCTAAGTAAGTAAATATTATTTTTACTATTATAAAAGTACATCAGCAATCTAATCTCCATACAAGCTGTCCATGATTTTTTTTAATATTAGCAAATCAATAACCCCAGGTTTTCCATTTCATTCATAAAGTCCCCCAGTCGTTGCCCTCCAGAGAAGGTACGACTCGTTCTTAAGAGCCGCTTCACAGCCCTCAGCCGACCCTTGTTTGCGCTTTGTTAGTGGTGTCACTGCCGCGGCTTCTTGTCTTTAGCTATTTACGATTCGGGAGTATATTTACAGAATATTTATCTAATTATTTCCAGTACTTACCTACTTACTTACTTTTACTTTTTTTTCTTATTTTCTTCAGAATTTATTTGAAGTTAGGAGCTGAATGAAGGCTCAAGATTTAAAGAATAGATGTGCATAAGAAGAGAGCTTTGCTCTATTTGGTGAAGACTAACAAATGACAATCTAGTATTTTATATTATTACAAATTTATAAAGCACTACAAAAAAAAACCTAATTCATATTCCTAAATTATACAAAAAACTGCTATTTTAACTGTTTTTGTTGCATTGTTTTTTTCCCCAATACAATTATATTTGTAAAGTTAACAAAAATAAAATAAAAGAATGTTTATAAAAAATTCACGCTCGTCCCTAGCGAGATATGCGGGTAACAATACATACACAAACGTAGAACAAAAGTAGATACGTCATGTAGATAGTAGCTAGGTATAACACTTTACAAGCTGCATCTAAAACGTACCGCAGTTTGCCTAAAGCTTTAAATGATGACATTTAAAGCTACAAACGTTTTGTAATTTTCTATAGAAGCCGGTGCCACACAGAGTGCTATGATGTAAACACTGTACATATTTGAGGATATTAATCATTTACACAAATATTACCTACACAGGTAAAGACAAAAGATGTTTACTTTTAAAACCGTAATGTTTTAACCGTATCTACTGCGTTTTAGGAAGGTACCTTCCACTTATTGATGAAGATCTTATAGACGATGTTTGACTTGCGTTTGTTTGCCGTGGGCATTAATTTATGTGAGAAGCATAGGTACCTACCTACCTATAGGTATTTTTTAGGTAAGGTACCACTTAATTCTATTAAAATATACATTAGGTCAGTACATAAGGTATACCCACAATAAAACAAGTAAAAAACGAATTTGAAAAGCTTTATGATCAAACAAAAGGTTGTCAATTTGGAATGCATTGTTACCCTACCAACTGTGTTGCTGCAGTTGTGCAATCAAAATTAGTAGGATATTCAGCTGCCTTGGCCGCCATTTTTTTAATGGCCGCTGCGTTAGAACTTTTTAATTTTGAACATGGAATACATTTTTTTTAAAACGCTGCGTCACCTGACCTTTTTGGATTTTAAATATGAAAATACTGCTCATAATATTATTACGTAACTCTAGACCAATCTTGTTGTGACTAGACGACAAATTTCGGAACACGCCCAAAAATCGGAAACGACCTCGCGGTAGACCACGGCGCAGATGGAAGGACGAATTTGATGCCCATACAAAAGATTGGTCCACAATAGCCCAGGACAGAGTGAACTGGAGAAAAGGAAGGGAGGCCTTTGCCCTGCAGTGAGACACCACAGGCTGAAAATGAATGAATCGGAGAATTCACATAAAATCAATAGAATTCTCAATAAAGGTGTTGTGTGGTATCGTGTGGTGAGGTGTCATGTTTCAAACCGCAATATTATAAGTATTAATAGGTAGGTTAGTTACACGCCGGGTGTCTCTGTGGTAATGTTATGTGCTAGATAGTTAATTAACTTGTCTATGTTATTTGTCGATTACACAATATATACACCCGATGTTGTGATACAATAATGTCAAGTAAAATATTATAAGAAATAAAAAAAAACTGTTGAAAAAAACTGATAAGCTATAAATAATATCTCTTTTATTCTATCCTAATTATTTATTTATTTCATTTACTTACATCTATTATTACAGGATTATTATTTATTGATTATTAATTACTAAGTTCTTAAACTTATGTAAGTTAACCGAGTAATTTTAAGTCTAAACTCTTTGCAATGCTATTTGAAACAAGTATTTGATGTTTTTGATAATATAATAAAAATAAACCAAAGACAATAAAGTTAGTTCCTACGTGCAGGTAACATCTATAAATTGCAAACATATCAGTCAGACAAATACCGTGCCGAATCGAAGAAAAGAATTAAAATAGTGGCGTCAGCGCATGCAGTAAATCATACGCTGCCCGTCCCGTCTGCCACCAGTCTCCACAATACAGACTTCACAGCTGCATTGATAACCTTTAATTTCTTATAATTTACTCGTATATTCAGGAAATATCACATTCTTGACATAATGAGACGGCTATGATTTTTGTATTGTCAGAGGCGTTTGAGCGCTCAAATGCCACCAGCATCTCAAAATAACAAATAAATTACCTACATAAGTAGGTACTTTCTTAGTAGATACATCTAAAAGTTGTTTATTTTTAAGTAAGTATGTCATGTAATTTTTAAAAATAAATAACCGATTGTTTTTTTTTCTATAATTTCATTCTACGAGGATGACACATCGTACCTGCGCAAGCATCTAAAATCTGTTATGAAAAAAAAAAGGTTTACCTTTGAAAACCGGGTGGTGTGACGATTGATGAACTTTAAAATTCCAAAGCAAATATTATGTTTTCGCTAAATTGTTTGTTACCAATATTTTGGAAGTTTTTTTTATGTTTTTGACAGCGAGACACAATCTCAAAATAAAATCAGATTTGTTCTTGGCTTAGAATGGCTTAGAAGAATTAGTACTCTAGGTTCTTGGATAGTGAATTAGACAGTAACATTAGACAATCCGAGACATGTCAAGATAATTTTTGAAAATGGTACATCTCTCTTCTACTTATCAACCGATAGTTTTAATGCGAAAGCCTTTAAACTAGGTATAAAATAATATTGGTACCGACCCCTACCTACACCTATACATAATGTAGAACATGTGTAGCCTTTATAACAAATACTTTAGTTAAAATATCAATTTAAATGCACAATGTCTTGTGTACTTGGGTGTTCTTTGTTCCAAAATCAGAATCTGGTTATATTATTACTAATCGCAAGTAGGTGCTTACTTGGGAACCTAAAATTGAGTTTCAGCATAATAATGTGCCATCCGGTGATTCATAAGAATACATGATGTCAACTTTGCGTTTGACGAATTTTAATTTTGACTTTGGTATGACTTCCAATTCCACCATGATTTTATAAGCTTAAAATAGATAAAAAGCTGAACTTTACGTAAATTTTATTAAAATCAATACCTATATAGACGTTACAAGGGTATTATATTCAGACTTCTCAGCTCGTACAGTAAATTTATATTGACACATATTAACGGAAGTCCGCAAATAACATATTATTTGCCGACTTCCCTCCAATCGTTAAGACGTCACGACGAGTCGTATCCTTCAGAGGTTTTATTTTCTGACTTCTGAATTATTTTTAAACCTTTGACCAGCAATGGAGCTTATTGGGTTATTAAAAATATATTATAATTAGAACATAAACCTTGATCGAAATAAATTCCTGTATGTTACCCAATACAATATACCTACGGAACGTTTATTATGTGCATATGTTTATATAAAAACAAACTAAACCGTATTTTCACTACCACAAGAATGACTACAATATTTAACCGTTTAAACCCGTTATTTATTCAATACAGTTTTAACCGCGCTTCAATAAACGTAACCACTGTGTATTGGTAAGCAATTAGTCAGCAATCAGTGAGAATTGCAACACAATTGCTACGATTAAAGATGAGAATGTTAGGGCGTTTTTACACAGACTGACTAGAGAGTAAATAACAGTATTATACTCATTTTTAATTCCGTTCTATGCTCTTTGTTTCATTGTGCATTTAGCCTACTTTTTAGGTAACGACCTTACGCGGCGTACCAAAGGAAAATTTATATGCAAAAAGTAATTACTAAGTTAACATGTTAGGTATCTAATACCTGGTAAACAAGATAAAAAAATAAAGATAAAAATACTTAAAACTGTAATACATAGTCGATCGGACAATAACAATCGTTGACTTATTGATACCAATTCTAGCTACTACTTTGAAATACGTTACGATGATAGCAGATATCTAATCTAATAAGCTTAGAAATGGCGTTAGATAGGGCTAAAAATATTAACTAAAACTATGTTTTTTTTAAATAACAGATAAAATCACCTCAGTCGTTACATCAAAAACATACGCTTAATGTTTTAGGAATTTGAGTGATTTACGTAATAACTGGCCTAAGTTTTTTGGGTGATTGTCCTGAAAACAGTGTAAAAATACTATCACGATATGTGCGACAAGAGATATTCGATTTGGCACGGACTGATGAACAAATCTTAATAAATTTATTTAATTTAAAATATAAGACTTTAATTTGTTGTGTTGGGAGTGTTGGGACTGGAAATGTGCGTTTTACAAGCAACAATGATTACAAATGTGTGAGATTGCAACTTACCCTTAACTCACCTTTTTCATCCTATTCTTGCATTACTGAAAACCAGCGCTGGTGTAGAGCCCAATGGTTCTACATATTTATATAGCGTATACTCATAATTTGAAAATTGTCGTGAACACCAATATAGTAAATTAACCCTGCCACTGATTGGTATTAATAAAATCGCAATATGTAATTTAAGCTTTATGTAATAGTTGACAAATAGTAGTAATACAGAATTAAAACCACTGAAGTTAAACCAATAAAATCATCGTAGCGTAAAACGTTCGTTTTCTCTTTAATCATTTTCTTTGAATACTAATAGAAATAACCTCAGGCGGCGTTATTTATGTTGCCACAACCTGTTCTTATTTATCTACCTAAGTTTAACATCTTCGTTAATTGATACAGGCCCGCATTCCCAAGGCTTTATTGGAGTCAGGATCACGGTTATCTATAAAGAATTTGTGAGAAAGTACATTGGTTTGAAAGTTAAATGATTTCATTTAAAACTTTTTTAACTAGTGTTTATTTTTACATCATATTTTAGACGAAGATTGCCAAAACATATTTCTTTTTTTAGTTTTTCTGGGAAGCATTCGATATAGCCTACCATATGTTTAAAAATAAGTTCTAGCGAAGCCACCATCGTTAGTAATAAAAAATAACTTCGAAAGTCATATCATTGTATTGCAAGCAGCCATTTATGGCTAATGTTTATTCGTAACAATGACAAAAGGTTACAATCTAACACAAAAGTGTTGTAACTCCACACCGTTATGTGTTTCTTGCTTAGTGCAGAGCCGTAGCATTTATTTCTATGAGCACAGAGTTTAATATCTTAACAAATTTGGCATGACGGCTCCTTTGACCGGTAGATAAGATCTACATAGGGCAGGTAGGCTTTTATTGCTGGTGCATCGTTCACAAAGCTCTGACAAATATCTGTTGCGTGTTATTTTTCACACGAGAAATTATAAAACGTAGACGAAAATCTTAATATCATGGTTTTGTTCGTGCTATTACGAATAGTTTATGGAGTAGGTAAACTGAAAATATATCACTACATTCAAACTTTAGTTCTTGCCTCATTTAACAGCACGTTAATGATAGCAACACGGAATGCAAAATCAAGTCCCTATTATCTTTAAAAGGGCGTTCCGCTAAGTGGTCCAAGTGCTGCCGCTATAAACAGCATTACTAATGCGTAGAACGGTGAGTTTGTGCGTACGTGAGCTAGCACCAGATCGAATGGAAAAACAGAGTTTACAAGCGCCGAGATGAACAAGCCGCCGCATTCCGCCGCCCGTCTTTGTCAAGTTAACCAAACAGCGTGCTCATTATTCTGTTATTTTAACGAAGCGTAGCGCCACATATCGTCGCGTTGTAGATTAAATTATGTTTGTGTTGAAGACAGTCGCACAGGTCGAGTAACTGCGGCCTCGCTATTGTGTCGGCTCTCGTTTTTTGTATACTTGTGGATCAACATCGCCCACTCGGGTTTTTGGAATTCCGATAGCCCCCTCTTCCCCCCGAGCCACTGGCGCCGCCGGGGGTCTGGTTCATTCATAACGCGGCGTGATGCCAACTATCTCCGTCTAGTAGGTATTCGGGGATCACATGTGTTTGCCGGAAACGTAACGCAAACAAAAGTTGAATTGTTCTAATTTCGGTTTTTGGAACGTTTGATTTGTTGTATTTAGAAAAAATAAACCACCAACGTAGTCCTCATTTTTGGATAATATTACCTACCGAAGTACGAAACGTTCTCGATTTTCAAACAAATTGCCTTTTGTTTTAGTAAGATGCATAAATTCATAAAAGAAGAAATAAAATCTGTTTCATACCAACTATGAACTTGAAAAATCAAAGCTAATAAGAAAAACATTCAGTTTAACAGAAGTAAAAATAGAGTAAAGTATACATTAACCGACTTGTTTTAAAACTAGTCAGAATGAAAAATGTATGATCGTAAATAAATGAACGGATAAACTTATAAAGCGACAGCGGATTGACTATCAAAGGATTGTAAAATCTACCATTACTTCTGTACTAATATTATTTAGTAAGTTTATTTTTTGTACGGAAGTAAGCTTCGGAACTTCTGGACCGGTTCTAAATATAATTTGACTGTTGTTGTATCCATATGTCTTAACAGGTTAAGAAAATCGTCTTATATTTTCGTTTTATCGCTGTGCGTTGTGAAATTCAATTATTTGATTAATCTGAAATTGAAAGTGTAGGATTTTTTTGTGTATAAAGCATTTTGTCATCAAAATAAATCGAGATGTTTGGTGTTTACGAAATATTGTAAGCGAAAAATAATTCAGGGGCGTTAGGCAAGGTCTGCTAGTTCATAAATAATTAATCACAAAGAAAGAATCAATGATCATGCAAATACTCTAATCCATTATCTGAAAACCATAAAACGTAATAGCTCAGTAATAAATAGAAAGGCGGGCTATTAAGTTGAACCTGCGCTCGCCTGTAGGTGTTTTTATTGCTGTTTTTATGTAGGTCACAGATATGTTGCGGTTTCCTCGGCACTAGCCTTAGTTTTAAATTAATTCTTGCTACATGTTGTGGTGAACAGTAAATATTTATACGTATGTGATGTACAAGTTTTGAAAGCAAGCAAATATTTAAATAAAATTAAATATCAGAACTCTAAATCATTACGTCCTAAGGACCTCGGTTGAAATTTCGATGTTGCTGTCTTCGATTAACTTGCAGATGATCAGTGACGAGAATAAATGTGGAGAAGTTGTAATATAAATATAATAACTAATTTCAATTACAGCAGTTCGTTTCGCAATGAGTCATTAAAACAAAAGTCAGCGGTCAGTGTATGGCGTTATGATGGTCAGTAGGGGTGATCGTCCGTGCACTCACGGAGCAATAATTACCGAGTTGCAGTGTGGCTGGTGGCTGGCGGTTTATAGGCCGGGCGCAGGCTAGCGGCCCTCCGCTCGCCCCTCGCCGGACCGCATTCCGCTCCCATGCGACCAGGTCCTGCCTCCCCGGGACCTCTCCAAAATGTCATGTTTTTATTAATTTTCGCTCAGTTTATAAATTGCGATTATAAGATAATATTTCCTTTGATTATCCTATTTATGTTAACTAGATGATTCTAGCTCGGTTAAGTTATTATTTTGAAACTTTACATATGAACCGGAAAAGTACAATAAATAATAAAATTTATTATTTCTACGACTTACTAATTATTATTTTTGAAATTTAGGTAAGCAGTCTAATTTATAGCAAATCTAATTTTACGCTTAACGCGATCCTCAAATGTTGAAATTTAATAATGTGAAGAAAATATGAAATTCAAGGCTATAATCTGAAGTTATCTATTTGATGGTTTCTTTAAGTCATCGCCTTCGATTCACACGGCTATTGGCTATTCCATTAACTAAATCAGACGATGACGAATCGAGCAGTAAATCGAGATTATAATCATTATACGAGCTCACGGCATCACATTCTTACAGAAGAATCCGTGAAGCGTCGGAATGCACAGAATCGATTCTAACTCGTTTTGTTTTCGCCACGTCATAACTCGATCTTGGAATCCTGACTTGGCCATGTTTGTCTAACGACCTCATTCCGAATTTAATTTATTTAAACTATTACACCATAATTCATTAATTGATAATTTTTCAAAGCTTGTCATATATTTTGATCTATGTTATGTGATTATTACTCGAGGAAGTCAACCAATTGAGCTGATCAGAAATTTTAAAATTAAACAAAGAATAAAAACAGTTGTTGTGTGTGTTTTTTAAAAAGTTTTCTAGTGACTTTAATTTAGAGAGGACCCATTTTAGTTAGTTTATGTTCACTGACTTTTTATCTACTTAGCAAAAACAAAGTTAATTATATAAAACTTAACTTCATCCTTTTAGACAACTATTAGATACTAATTTACACGTAAAGATCCTTAAGAGTTTTATTCCTAAATTAGAGAGATAATACTGACAAACATAATCATCAAAAAATACTTAATGTTCTTCAAAATTAATTATGTTCTTGCAAACTGCAATGGGCTTTAATTGCTGCCATCGTTAAAATGCCAAGAAATACACAGTGAGGGTTTAAAAATATTAAAAAATACATTAAGTTTGCAATAAACAGGATTGTCGTTGTAACTGATATGCACATTAGTTCTTAAATGTATACTGACGAAAGATAAGAGGTTGCAATTTTATTCTAATGTCTGGTCACAAATTAAGAGATGCTGCGGCTTGGCATTTTGTTAACTTACCAACCTAGAATGCCGGTTTTTAGGTAAATTTTAAATAATTAAAAAAATATATAATTATTGTTGACAATTCTATTCATATTTCATGTTTAACGTTTTGTTAACCAGGTAGGTAAAACACTAAAAAGTGTTTCCATTAAATGACTCATTTACAGCAGTATTTTTTTTTAGTTCTCTGGCGCTTCTTTGTATCGTTGGCATCAAGCCGAGATAAGACTAACGATCAGAGAAACCCGACGAAAACTTTATTTAGATAAGCGGCGTGTATCGCAAAGTGGCCCGATAGCCTAATTAAGATAAATAACTCAATAATTTATTCTGCAAAACTGCTTTTTGCATAATTTATGCGTACAAGCCGACAGCGGTAGACATCCACGGTTAGATTAAGACTTTTTAAGCATCATGCAATTCGTGCATGTTATTCGTTTTAAAAAACACCGTTGGTACGTTTTTGTTAGATGCCAAAGTTCCTGTTTTCTACAATAATATGAATCAGAAATCAATTGTTCTGTATTAGTTACGTTTAGGAAGGTGAATGTTTCATATCGAATGCAATTAGACAGCTGTCTAATAATGTTTAAGCTAAATACATTTTCGATATTTCCGGTATTAAATTTTGTTTTTAATTGTCTTGTACATCGACATTACTGGTTTAAAGAATCGAATGGTTTTTGCGGGCAGTGTGTTGCGAGCGCGGACCGGTCGGCGACAGGTCGGCACCTGCCCAGCCTGCCTGAGGTATGTCCGGCTGCAAATTAAAAGCCTTTATACGATGACAATGACGATTTTCCGGATTATTCGTTGTGCTCGGCTCGTTAACGTTTTTTAGTGCGACTAGCTTTGTGTTTCAAGCAATTAAAGCAGAATATGTTTAGGAAATTGCAATTCATTAGGTAGGTACATATTATCATATTAAACGTCATTTCTACGAACATTTTCTACAGATTTACTCACATAACATAATAGATAAATTATAAATATTTTTGTTAAAGAGGACAGATTTATTTATGTTACACCAATTCCGAATAAGTATTTCAATTTAAAAAAATATTATGAACACACTATTACTTGCTTCACAAACTATGAGTTGCATAAAACGGTTATTTCCCATATCGTTAATAAATAACAGGACACAAAGAAGAGCACCTGCCCAAAAATTTTTATTAGTTAAAAAAATATTTTTAATGCTAAATAATACCATGACATCACATCAACTTAGCCAGCGGCCTCAGTGGTGGACAATCATACGATTTAACGATCCATTATCTATTCATACTCTAGTTTACGATTACGACTATATTGATTACTGACTCGAACTGTGGGTGATCTTCGTTACAAAATATTTATAGTTTAACAGGTTTCAAATGTTTCAAAATGTTTTATTTGGAACAGAAACAAAGGTACACGAAACAAGGTGAAAACGTTGACAACTGCAAAAGTTATAAAACTGAGTAGCAGAGTCAGCGCCCTCCTCCAGAATAGAACAGGGATAATGTTCCATGAAAGCTAGGAATTTAATTTATACAGAAAAGAGTATGATTTATGCTAAAACTTATAAAAATAATACAAACATTATTATTACACTGTGCGTCGTAAAAGAAAAATATGCAATATGTTGTAAAGTATGGTAGGTAGGTACATACATTAGACATTAGATTCACCTTCACCATTACATTTCCTTAAGATGATCTCTCTAATAGGACTGCGGGAATACCAAATTATTGATAGACTTCCCAGCGGAAGTCAGCGAATAATTTGTGGACAGTGGGAAGTGTAAAAATAAATTTGCATTTTAGCTTAAACCATTCTAATACAAGCGAGTGCATTTAAGTAACTATACTACCTATTATTATTGTACATACCTAATTATGCTATGACAGACAAATAAAGGTATGTACAGAAGCGAGTTTAATCCTAAAAGAGTTACCGACCAATTTAGACATATTTTTTTGGACATTGTATATGGCTACATATTACCAACTTGACATAGGTACATGTAACCTTATTATTGCAATCAAATAAATTGCGCGGCAAAAAACGCGGCATCCTGTACCCGTGGAATTCGAAGGCCTAATTACCTGCAGAATAAAGACTCTTAGAAGGGCATGAAAGGCGAGTGAGTGATGGAGCGCCATTCTACTAACTCAATTGAAAGGGTACAACCCGAATAATGGCATTATTGGATTTCTCACGAAGGTATGTGCCAGCTTATTCTCAACGGTTCATCTTTTTGAAGACCTACTAATACATAGTTTAATTTAAAGCATTTATCTCCATACTAGCTGATGCCCGCGACTTCGTCTTATTATCGCTATATTTTGGATAAATTACACAATATTTTAATAAATTATAGCCTATTCTGATGTTTATACTATTTTTTTTATTTTTTTTCCATTATTGTAAGTTTCATTAAAATCCATTCAGTAGTTTTTGCGTGAAAGAGTATCAAACATACACCCATCCATACAAAATATCGCTTTTATAATGAACTAGTAGGATTCGTTTTTGTTTTTGTTCAAAATTTTGAATAAAATCATTCGCAACATTTGGCGCCTTCGATGTAGTCGACCGCTTTATGCTACATTGCTATAACCCATTTTTTCAAAGTTTTGAGTAGATGTCAAATCATTAACTTATGTAAAAATTTTGAATGTAATTATAATTACTGTAATTAGTGTACCTACATTACCTACCTAACAATTAATAATCCTACCTACATAATACTTAGAAATAATACGATAATGACTTAGACATCGATCGATAATACAGAGTGCCGCAGGGTTGTCGACCTTACCTCGTGTACCTCATGTTTACTCAATACTGTCAACCAGTCCACCCACTACGGTTTCTATGCCATTCCAAACATTTAATAAAGGTAAGAGCTCCGGTAGCTTGAGATAACTAGCCACTTGACTACCTATTAGGAAAAGTATGATAAAGAGAGATAGTTTAAAATGTGCTGGTCACACCGTCTCACATGACAGGTATTTAAACAAAAATGTTACATAATTTTAAAATTTTAAGTCATCAGAAAAATGCTAGTACATGTGATAGATTAGATTGCAATGATCAGAGTTCGTTATTTTAATATCTGTTTGGAACTATGTATGTAGGTGGATATGTTAAGGGTAGGGCTAGTTTCTGCTTTCTCGTTGCCGATGCTCGTTATCTCTAATATGGCTTCTATGACAGCTATGATAGATAGGTTAGTTTAGTAAGTGCCTGCCTAACCAAACAGGATATTTCTGTGATAAGGACGTCCATATAACTTTTTCCCGGCTTGAGGATGTTTGCTTATGAAAATCATAAGCAACCGAACTGACCGGATTCTTTTTGACATTCTCATGGGATAGCAAATGTAATTCTGAAAGTAAGAACGTAGTCAAATATGGATACTCCAAAACAATGTGACTGTGGAGACCCACAGACAATGCCTCATCTGTTGTCTTGCCCAGAGTGCACCAACACCTGCACTATGGGGGAGCTCTGCGAAGGCACGGAGAGTGCCATTGACGTGGCCCGTTTTTGGGCCAGACATATTTGTCAAGGGGGACGGTCGACACGAAGAAGAAGAAGTAAGTAAGTGAACTATCCTGGATCAGGGTATTATTTTTACTAAAATAGGAATTCATCCAACGCCATTTCAAATATCTAGGAGTAAATCATATCCTATTTTAACTCAATATAAAGTTTAAATCGTAAAAGTTGGAAAGCGTTTGATTGATATATTAATGAAACATTAGTCTCATTAATAGTCATAACCTTATGAGCTCGTTTCCTGTATTCGCGTTCGCAGATGCCCAAGGTTTGTTAAACACCCAAGTCTGAACAATTCATGCATAAATGGCGGTAGTTGTCGCGACAACTCGTCCGTTAGAAGCTCCGGCAAATCGAGTATCGCATGCTAAATAACTCGGTGGTCATGCAAAACACTTGATGCTGACGCCGCAGCCAGCCTATCTGGTTCTACCTTATTGGGAAACCTAGCATCAACCTGCGCTTTAAGTTAAATAGCATAAAGATCTATCGAATGATAAGAAACCCAGTTTAATTTGATCTCTCCGCTACTAGGAGAATTAGCATAGGCGACGAATACTATTTGCATATTCATTACAAGTGCAGGCGAGGTTGTTACCATAACTAGTTGCATTATTTTTGCGAGCTACAGTTTCTTTAGCAAAGTATTAACTGGTAATAATTGCTTAGCTCTCAATAGACTTCAAGCTTATCGAAAATAGTGCCTGTTTACAATCTTTAGGTTTTTTATAACTGCTTTTGGACGTTTCAGCCTTAAACAATTGTAAGTATATTACCTATATCAATAATATGTTTGCGTACTTCAGTAAAATGTCGTGTCGAATGTAATAACGTTCATGAGAAGGTATAAAAGAAATGTTCGTGTGCCCAATAACGTGTCCGTGACTGTAAATTTTCACGGAACAATTTGGTCGGCGCTTACTTTACAAGTGACTGTGCGATGTGCAAACTTTCGAATCCCAAAAAAGGAAGAGGTATTGACGGAATGACGGCGGCAGTCATGTCATGGCTACAGGAATTCGACTAGTATCTTAATATACTCAAAAAATATTAATTAAATGTTTCGTTTCATATCCTTTCAAAATATTGGACAAGTTGCCGAATTGAAAAGACTTTCCACGAATTCAGCACATTATTTCCGAAAATTTTGTTTCAACTCGTGTTTGAAATTTCCGAGTAGTGGAAGTTTCACCCACGCTTGTTCTGTTTCCACTACAACTGTGCTTTTAGTCATAAAATGCTTCTTCGTCATTTCTCGTATCCGATGTGATTTGCTAAGAAGTTGTTAAAAATTAGCATAGGGTTAAAGTGGGTAAATACTTCATGAAGTTTACTAATAAATATCTAGTATGTTAGTATACGATGTACATTTCACAACGACGCCCACATTATCTACCACGCGACTACGCCTACGATCATAATTAAGCTTTTGGGAGGGATTTATATTGTTGGGTAACAAATTGTTGAAGGTCGACATTGTAATGTGTAAGTAATAAATTGTGATGGAATCCACTGTTTTATGTTTTGAATTTAAAACTTATGCCCATGCAGGCTATTGAGAAGATTATGTTAGTACTAAATCAAGCAAGCCACGTTTGATGTCACTAAAAATGTCTACACCTACAGTTTTTTTTCCAACAAAGTTACAGAGCTTTGAAACAGTGACTTTAGTCATAAAACTGTCATTTATTAGTTTGTGTTTTGTTAGCTGCATTCTTGTTCAAACTTGTATCATTTCCAGGTAAACATATTTTTTCTCAAAACGGATTTTGTTATGAATTCACTAACAAAGGTCGAGCGGAACTTCCAAGGTAAGGTTTATTAACGTTTCCAAGGGTCCAGAAAAGTTAGATTATGTGGATTAGCAGCGTTTGCACTAAGTAACAATGAAGGTAAGCTCTACTGAGCGATTTATTGAGTTTTTTTGGGAAAGTAAGTCCTTGATTTAGAAGTAAGAATTTGAAAAAGGTCTCGTTTAGGTAAAATTTATGTTTTTAATTTACTTAAGGTACGTTAACTGTTATAACCTAAAGTTTATTAAAGCAGTGTCTAGTCTGGCTAATCTTTCCAACACGATGCTACAACAGAATACCTACAGTTGTAGCATCGACACGATAAGAAGAAGAAGACTGTTATAACTTGATGCAGTAGTTAGTATATTAAAATTGAATAAATTAAGGATTATTTAATGCTAAATTATGGATAAACGTATACCAACAAAGTTACCGACGGACGTCGAAAATAAATAATGTAAATAAACAAGTGTTGTGATGGGTAGGTAAACGCAGTGGTAGGTAAACTAGATCCATATCGAACATTATCATTTATCATTATCATTTATAGGTGGTAAGCATAGAAGGCGCGTGATTCTCACCTGAATTCGGCTGCGTTTGTATATCCACCGCTGACAACATTCCTTTCTTCTCAAACATACTTCTCACATTCGCACACGATATTTGGCTGTCAGCTGCAGATGCCGCCGCAAAGAAGCACGACGCGGCCAATAAACACAATATTTGGTAACACATTCTCAATCCAAAAATCGATTTTTTGTTATGCGACAGTTTAACACTACACTTTCTCACAGCCATATTTGCGCTACGACTGAACGCGGAACGGATAACACCTTGTAGAACAATTTATAAATTAAGTACAGTTTATAATAAATAATAGATAATATTTAAGCTGCGATAGTAAACGCCATACGCACGGGGCGCGAGGAATCAACTGCGATCCATGACGGTCGCAGTCCGACTACGATGCCTGACTGGACTGACTGACTGAAGTCAGCCGAAAGCGAGCAAAATGGTAATTTTTAAAACATTGCCAGCGTTTGTAAACTACACTATTATATTAACCAAAAAATACTTATTGTCAATCTAAGGTATTTAAAATGTACTTAATACACAAACACAGCTACAAAACATATTTTGTTGGGTTATTCTATTTTACTATAACACACCTAATACGTTCTAAAGTGACTGGTGCGCCATCTATTGTAATCACGGCGCACTTTTTAATGACAGTGTTAAGGTCTCTGATTGGCTTATTCAACTTTTATTCCACCAATGGAATACATGTTGGTACAAAATGCTAAATTGCTATTGGTCAGAAGTTCTACATTTCAATTCACCTAATTTAAGTTTTTCATTCATCAAGGGATCATGGGGCAGAGGCGCGATTTGCTACATGTTCTCTACGCTACGGGGATTGATGTGACTTGAACTTGACTGGCCAGATGTTTTTAAACAACAAATATAATTTATTTTAAAAACATTTTCTCTGAGAACAGTGACGCAAATAATATTTATTTAGGGAAAGTCGTAGCGCTCCGCTCCGTTCGTGTGGTTAAATTAGTTTTGGTTGTAACTTTTTTACATAACCGGTGTGACCATGAGGATTTATTTGATGAAAACAGTCTCCAAAGCGATAAGTTCGAGATTATACTCAACTCATAACTTCAAAAATGTTACACATTGTATCTTCGACATGGACGGGTTGCTTTTGGGTGAGTTTTTGAATTTTAATTCGACCTGTTACATTGTAGTCAATGTTATTGAACTGCAAGGTTAGTATTTACATACATTTATTATATACTTATATACAATTTTGAGCCGTATGTTTTGGTAGTTAGAGTTTAATTAGCACTGCCATGTCGAAGCTATGACGATATGAGTATTAAATCGTCTTTGAATATCTAAATTCTTTTCCAGACACAGAACTCGTTTACAAGAAAATGATAACACAGCTGTGCGCGAAATACGGTCACAAGTACACAGACGAGCTGATGATGAAGGTCCTCGGCGGTACGGAACAGCGCCTCTCCGAGATCCTGTGCAAGGAGCTGAACCTGCCAGTGACGCCGACAGAGTTCCGCGATCAGCTGCTTGTGTTGGGAGACACTATGCTCGCAAACGCACCGCTGCTAGACGGTTAGAGTTAAAAACTCCTTATGCCTTGATCACACGTACCGAGTAAACCGGCGAGACAGTGACGTATTTGAGATACACTGCGTGTCGACATCAGTTTTACTGTTGAACTTTGCAGCGTTAGCGCGCAGTGTATCTTAAATACGTCACTGTCTCGCCGCGCCGGTTTACTCCGTACGTGTGATCAAGGCATTAGTAGTTAGAAAAACTCTTTAAAACTCTTTCAAAAAATCAAAAATCAAAAAGTATTTATTTGGGAACAAAAAACAATATAAATTTTAAAAACATAAAAACGATGTTACTTGCAGAAGTAAAATACTGTGTCTTTGGTAGTGAAATCTAAACTTTTTTTGTAGTTTAAACATGTCCTCTAGCGGGGTTTTCATGAAATGTATGATTTCCTAGGTATAATTCACACCGCTTGGTGTAAGTAATGGTGTGACGTAGCTAGGTGATCGATCATTTTCCCTTTGCCCTTTTCAAGGAATTCGCGTCTCGTAAAGTTCTTCATACAGCACCGTACTCCGAGAAATGAATAGGTTACTTTATAGCTTTGATACAAAAAAATGGCCAAAAATAAACCAAATTAAACTTTCAGGAGCAGAAAGATTAATCAGGCATCTCCACAAAACTAAAGTCCCTTTCGCGCTCGCCACGTCATCTAGCGCCCGTTCTGTTGAAACTAAAGTGGCGATTGACAAAGACCTCTTCAAGTTATTCCACCATATGGTAATGGGCAGCACTGATAAAGACGTCAAGTTCGGGAAACCACACCCTGATATATTCCTGGTCGCAGCTGATAGGTTTCCAGACAAGCCGAAGCCTGAAAAAGTAAGTTGTATAAAATTCTATTAAGTAAGTACATTACTTTTGACATAAGAAGTTAGAAATAAGAGGAATTTTCGTATTT
The DNA here is from genome assembly GCA_932527185.1 of Ecliptopera silaceata. Taxonomy (NCBI): domain Eukaryota; kingdom Metazoa; phylum Arthropoda; class Insecta; order Lepidoptera; family Geometridae; genus Ecliptopera; species Ecliptopera silaceata. The sequence goes on along the minus strand of OW052193.1, from coordinate 1,973,484 downwards.
AAATCAGCCTGAAAAAAGTATGAAGTTTCGATGATATGGAAATTATGAATAAGGGGAATTTTCGTATTATAATCAGAAAAGATGTGTAAATGGGACAAAATCATTGGAAACTAATAAATATTTACTTAGGGATATTTTCACACATCGCGTTCTAGTCAACAAATCGAACAAAGCCAAACTATGGGAACTAGATTGCTAAATGGATACTTACTTTTTTAATAAATATATAATCTTTACCTCTTTCCAGTGTCTAGTCTTCGAAGACTCCCCTCATGGAGTCACATCAGGCATCTCAGCTGGCATGCAAGTAGTCATGGTGCCCGACCCACACTTGGACAAGAAACTTACAAAGCACGCGACCATCGTTCTACCGTCATTGGCTAAATTCCAGCCTGAAAAGTTTGGACTACCCGCGTTTTCTTAAAAAAGTTGTGAGGTACCTTATGTGTTTGGCGACCACTATCACCGGTCTTTTTGTATAGAAGACTTTATAAATGACTTCATGAATTGTAAAAGCATTAGAATGGAGATCAAAATTAAATAATATGAATAGTTATTTTATTGATTGTAAATGGTGCGAAATTATTCAAATTTAATCTGTTCAAGAATTGATTGTACTTAGATAAACATAATGTAACGGAATCGCTATACGGATTTGTTTACTTATCTTTGAGTGATAATGCACAAACCTAAAGTTTTTTTTATGATAAACTTGTTTGGTGGTAGTTATATCTACCATCATACCTACGTAATATTGTTTTGTTTTATAATATGACTAGATGATAATGTTACCGGTCTAAAATGCAGACGATAACTTTTCACCAAACCACAACGGACTGTTTGGTGATCAACCTAAGTACAAATACAATTATGTAGATTAAAAACTAACATCTAGGTAGCTTTGGTAGGGTTCTGAGTATTGTTTGTGAATAGTTGTATATAGTAAATAAATTATTTTTATAATATACTTCACTCTTTCATCTTAATTTTTGAGATCCTAAAGGTAACATAAAAATTATTTAAGTAAGTACTTAACTTAAAAATGTACTTAATTAAATTTATGTTCACAAATTCATTTGATAGGTTACCTATTACTTTCAAACTTCTATATTTGATTTCCTGTTGGGTTTTAAGTGGTAGAAAATAGAAATAAGTTTTAAATATAAATAAAGATAATATTTGAACTGCTAAACTATCATAACAATAAAATTAAAATAAATTACACAACTCATTTGGCAAGTTGCTTGATCGCCGAGAACACATCTCCAGATGAAAGGTTAGTGAGAGGAGTGCTGCGTTCTTCACCTTTCTCTGAAAATTAGAAAAAATATAATAATAATGAATGATGCTGGACAATCCACACATTATCATCTAGCCCCAAGCTAAGCAGAGCTTGTATTATGGGTACTATAAGACTGCCATACTTAATACAATACATTACATAGATAGATATTTTTTATTATACATATCAAATACATTGGGTAAGAGAAGTTTGTCATTATTTGTGATTTGGAATTATAGAATTGATTAAGAAAACAATTGATAGCTACATGAGGTCTGGCGACTGTCTAACTGAGTCTTACAAGTACCTACTTAGGAACAAATTGTTTAATATAGATGATTATACATAAAACTAAATATTATTGCAAGATAAGGTTTGTTAACTATACCAACACACTTTGGCGAAAATATATTGCTAAACATAAAACTTTTTGTAACTAAAAGACAAGTTTTTTTTGGATTCTTTCAGCTGATGAAACAAGCAAGTAATTCAACTAATGTCAGAGCTGCTGACAATAATTAGACAGTACTTTAATAGTATTGCTTACTACTACTACTTATTTAGTAGGTATTGATTCAATGTCTAAGAATTTAAGTTTTACTAACAAATCAAATCACGCTATTTGACAAGTCCTTTGATCACTTCCATAACTTTATCCGGCGTTAAGTTACAAAGGTCTTGAGACAACTCTTCGCCTTTTCCTGCAATTTTACTGAGATTCAGGTACTGTTTACCTCAAATTCTGAAAAATTTGTCTGACTTTTATACAATACACTTACCATAACGAGCCCAGACGCGTGGCTGGACTCCGCTGCACTCACGGATTAGTATCGGAAAGTTCGGGTTCTCTTTCTTGATATTAACATAATTCTTTTGAATAAATTCCCTGAAATATAAAACTATAATCAATATTTGAAACGTTTGAGGTTATGTCAGTGTTTATGTAATCAAAATTCTTACCTTACGCCTTCAGATTGTTTACTGGTCTGGCACAAATGAATTCGAAGTTCCTTTAGGGCTCCACCCAAACGAAGAGCCATTTTAATCAATTTAATTACTTAAATCAGCTTTTATGTGAAAACAAAATTTTCCTAGACTTCAACTTTTTTCTGACTTTGAGGCTAAATGTCATGTCATAATTCTGCCAATGACTGGAAATAGTCAATGTCGATATATTTACAATGACAGCACATGTTAACAGATAACAAATGTTCACATAACGGATGTACGGGAGGACATGCCCCTGACTAGCCCTGAGTCAGTTTCACATGGGTCTTTCTTCTCAGTTTCTTGATGTAGTCTTCTTTGATCATAAACTTCTTAAAATATTTGAAACATTCGTCTTGAAGGCTTTTTATTCTAGGTATCTCGGTCATCATAGAGTGGTATAGAAAAATCGGGGCTGGTCATTTAGAGGCTGACTCTATTAATGTACCGCCTCGTATAATTTTATTGGTTTTAGCAATAAAACTAAACTTGAGTATTTTTTAACAATGTAATCATCCTTTCATTCATCAAGTTTTGTACATTGATCTAAGTACCGAATGTTAGATAATGATTTAATTTTTAGTGAACCTAGAAGCAACATCACTTCACACAGTTTGTACCTAACTACAACATATCATAGAAAATATTTATTTTTATACCAAAATTATTATTTTACCTACTATTATATCCTTTTTATTCTCACTCACTTTAGAACTTGATCAATTTTACTAATATTTATTGCTTATTTATGTAATTTTGCATATAACATTATTATATATAACATTACTGTTATACAAAATGAAAATGGTATAATAAAGTTCATAACATTCCAATAATTGCATTCAAAGAAGTTGAATGCACATTTATTTATGTCACAATGGCACATTTGCCCAATGATGGATATAAATAGTACTAACTATGTGCCAATTCTAACAACAAATAAATGAACAAAACATCTAATCAGGTATTGTATGATGCACTAGTTATTGACGAGTCTCAAATTATCCCTGTAAGTTGCAATATAATTACTATTTGAATAAAAAAATTAAAACTGAAAACAAAGCTTCAATAAGTAATCGTAAAATGTAATATCATTATTGTGTATGTACATATTTACATCTTAATTTATTATGTTTTACTGCATCACTAATCTATAAGGATAAAATTATGTTCAAAATTTAATGGGAAATCTGAAAAATTCAACTTTATACCCGAAATGGTAATCAACAAGGAGTTTAACAAGTATTTCAACTAGCGGACGAATAGTACTACTTAACAGTTGAGTGAACAGCTCAAACGGTAAAGCTGAAACACTTAAACACTGCACACTGTTTATTAATTTGGTTAGCACTGACATCACTTGGTTCAGCTACACAACTTGAATACGAGGAAGACGGCGACCCACTCGAAGGGGCACAGCTCTAGGCTGGACATCACGAATCGTGACAGCAGCACAAGCAGGCAAGTCCTTAGTGCTTTGCTGTACCTCGGTCTTTGTACTACACAGTCCTGCTCGATATCCTTATGTTGGTAGCAGGACAGTGTCAGCTAGCCGGACACAGGCTCATTGGCTGCTGTCAGGCCCTGTTTCTGGCACCATTCCACAAAGTCATCAATGAGAACCGGCCAAGCTCCTTCTGCATCGTAATTACTCATGCTTTCATCAATTTGCGTCGCAAAATCGAGTAGCAGGTTCCATGTATCTTTAGGTATTGATCTTTTGTGATGCTCCTGTAATATTACATTCATTTATTATGGTCATATGGTACTAACATTATAAATAAATATATGTACACATAGGTACTATTAAGGAAAATGACTGTCAAGATATTGAATAAAATTTTAAGAGTGGCTTCTTCTTCTTCTTATCGTGTCGATGCTACGACTGTATTTTGTTGTAGCATCGTGTTGGAAAGATTAGCCAGACTAGACACTACTTTACCGTGCCTAGCTGTTACCGGTGTGCGCCACGAGGAGGCTCTGTCCATGCAAGAGTGGCTGCAATACTTCTTTGGCAAAAAAACTAAGCAGTTTCTACAGTTTCAAGGTTATTGTATTAAATTGAGACAATATTGGCCTTGGCAATATTGACGGAAATAGATTATATATCTGTATATCTTGAATTGGCGCAAGTTACAAATTGAAAACAAATGATACCCAATTTATTTACATAAAATAACTATGTATGAAACCAAAGTCAAACATACATCTAAGTAGGTTATATACAACCTGGTTTTATGTATGTATAGGCGACCAAAAAATTGGTTTACCACTTTTGATGTCATCTCCCAGTAACATAATTATTCGCTAAGGATTACAGATTGACAGATTCTGACGAAGCAGTTATTAATCTGACAAGCAAAAATAGCCCTTGATGTTTTGTACGTGCAAATGATATTCAGCCTTAGAGTGGTAAACCAATTTCTTGGTGGCCTATACATAATAAATTCAGCATCATTAATTACCTTGTATTTGGATTATTAGGCTCCCAATTGTTCCAATAGGAAATTTGACATCTTAAATAGCTATTATCAATAACTTACCGTAAGAAATTGGCACCAAGCGTCTAGGAACTTAAATCTCCCGCGGAGCACTATATTCCAATACGCTATCGCCATATCCAAATCTAAGCCTTTCTGACCCAAATTCTTTGCATAGTTGAATGTGAAGTGATAGAAATCTTTGAATTTGTTCATTTCTTTTATATCGAGCTCTAGCGTAGGTAGTTTAGCTTTTAATTTGTCTATGCTGTCTACTCCCAGCTCTATGAATCCCTGCACAAACTCTTCTTTCGTAAACTCACATTGTACAGCCGCTTTACATTTCCATGCTATAATTAAAACTAATATAGATTCAGGACAGAGGTTTACATCTTCTAAAAATTTCATTATACCCTCTAACATTATCTTATCATTCTCGTGCGGGTCTTTGTATTTGTTGAATAATTGCTCCAGCTTTTTTCTGTCCACTGATGTCTTCAGAGAGTCTTTATAGTATGCATCAGGATTTTGAAAATAGTTATCGCTAGCGATGTCCAGTTTCCAGTCGTTCTGCGTCAGACAGTATATCGCGGTGCTCTCGGTTGTCTGTGTAAATGCGACGAACTTCTTCACTTTGTCTCTCTGTGACGATTTTAGTTTATTCTGAAAATAAATATAGTAGGAACGTCAGATCATAACCCTATATTACGACTTCAGAAACAACTTTGATGTTGTTTTAGTACAAAATGCGATGCACCAGGTAAAGGTAATAATGCGTAGAAAGTGCATACACATGATTACTCACCATTTTGAAAAGGTTTTAGAAATTCTAATGACTTTCACTGTTATTTCGACATCGGAACCAAAGTGAAATGAAATGAAATAACAATCGACCACAGACGATACATACAATGCTGCTACCTACAATCGATAAAACTTCCTCATTGTTTGATCGATCTTAGTTTTGATATTGCATTTATAGTGATACCGAAAGAAAGTACAATAAATAAAATATGAAACTGCTTCTATACATTGCAAAGTTTACTTGAAAGGTTTAGTTTATTATTTTTCTTCGCTTTTCTTTGGTAAAATTCCCTTTCCTTAAGTATTTATTATAACGGCGACACTGTTAAGGCGAGGTTTCCCAAGAACTTTAGGCATTTCGCGCTACCTCAGCCCCCCCCATGTTAGCGCGCATCGTATTTATTTACGCGCCCGAGGTAGGTACCGCATACGATATCTTAGTGCCACAGTATAGAAAATCAAGCAGTAGGTAAATAGGTACGTATGTTATGGACTTACAAACTTCAGGTATAATATTGATAACATTATTACGAGTATTTTTATTACCTACTTATTATGTGTAGATCTAGGTACAGTCACAAAGCTAGATCATAAAAAAAAAATGGTAGCACTCCGGGAGTGCCGGCAGAAGTGAAAACTTCAATATTAACGTTGTGTTTTCACTTTTAAGTTTTCACTTCAAAAATATAACCACAGTCGTCATAATGACAATGACAATCACAATGACACAGACACATTCGCGCAAGCGCGAATGTGTCTGTGATATAACCACAGTCGTCATAATGACAATGACAATCACAATGACACAGACACATTCGCGCAAGCGCGAATGTGTCTGTGTCATTGTGATTGTGCCACAACACTATTTAATTGTTTGAGTCATACGTCGCGTGACCGCAAGTGTGTTCTTTTGTCGTCTCTTGTTTTACGAGCAATGTATAAAAATTAAATAAGATCTTACGCTTTTTCGACGTCACGTGACCCTGACGCAAGTTTGAAAGTTTTTACCCACCCAGCGCCGCTAAAGAAGTTTTCACTTCAAAAACAGTTTTTTTTATTTACAATTATTTTATTCTAGGGCAGCACATTTTTTTGGGGTTTGTAGCACGTCGCATGATGTATTATTATCTTATCACTTTCAGGCCAGTACAGAACATTTATAATTAAAGCTATTACGGTGTAAATGGGCCTCAATGGAGATTATGGTACTTTGAGTCCAATGATCCCCATGATTTTGAAAACATTGAAATCATGGGGATTGTGGGACTAAAAGTACCACAATCCCCATGATGGGGATCGTTCAATGGGGATTATGAAACTAACCCGAATAATCAGAGTTGCGTATGGCCTGAGTACCTACCAATGGATTTGTTATTTGTCATCGAAGCGCTGCAAAATAAAATGTAGATAGGTACCTTGGTATTTTACGTTTACTCTTCGCATCGTTGATAATGAGTGTGTAGGAAAGAAATGACTTCGATTTTGCGTTGAAGCTATTTGAAATATACCGTACCTACCTTAGTCATTTATTTACACTTAGGCAGGTACACCCTAAAGATATACCTACCTACTATAATAAATCATCTACCATACCTACCTATTATATTTTTTATAATGTGGCGCGTCAACTATTTTATTTGTGTACCTAGGTATCTACAAAATATAACTTTATTACTTAGGTAGGTATCTACATGCCAACAATCTGATAAAATATCGAGATCGACTTACCATTTTTCGAGTAACAATTGTTTACGTTGTGTCTTAGTTTTCAACTTTATCCTATTACGTTTATTACCCATTTTATTTATCTGCACCAATATGAAATGCGGGGGGATCTTTTGGGAGACAAACGGCGTGCGTCCGACCTCGAAGACGTCTCGACGGGTACTGACCGCCCAGCGCGAGCTCCTGAACCGTTAGATTTTGATAGTTTTCTTTCAAAGAGATTAATAATAACTAAATCATACATATTTTTTTCTACAGGATTTTAGTAAATAATAAGCTCTATCTTTTGATATAACTTTGACATGATTTCATGAAGAAACCTCTTTGTATGAGCCATTTGAAATATCGATTTAGTGTCATCTTTATGATTTTTTTTTATCGAGAAAATTTATATTATTCACGTTTCTAATTCTACAAAGTCCTAGAGTATATGTTCAATTTTATTACAAACAAATAAAATCAAGTAACTTTTTCATTTCAGTAGAGATACAGTTATTCAAAAAACCTAAAAATCCAGACCACCCAAACCACCCCGCCTTAACGCGATTTCAATCAATTTCTTAGCCCTGTCAATTTCAATTTTGTTAAAGACCTATCAAGTCTAAAATAACGTCAAAACCAGCTGTGCTAGAATTACCAATCCATAGTTTTAAAAACAAATAGGAAGAGATAACAAACAAAAAAATTGTATTTTGATGAATTTTCACTACCTACTGATGTATTAGATTCTTCCCGATTTTTCTTTTAAAATGCGTTTTACACTTATGAAGCACATAGTCAACTCACCAAACCTATGTCACATTCACATCAGAACATTATCAAAAGTTCCTCGAGTTAGATTCGCTCCTAGTCCTACAGGATTTTTACATTTGGGCGGCTTAAGAACTGCTTTGTACAATTACCTCTTTGCGAAGAATCAAGGCGGTGATTTTATATTGCGCATCGAAGATACCGACCAGACGAGGAAAGTAGAAGGTTCTGTGGAGGCGCTGATAGATGACCTAGAATGGGCAGGAATAGAATGTGATGAAGGTCCAGAGTTTGCTGGGAAATATGGACCTTATGTGCAGAGTAAAAGATTGCATTTTTACCAGTAAGTTTCGATTTATTGACCATCAAGTAAGCATAAGTTTCATAGTTATTAGATTTTGTTCATACATAGCTGGATTTTTTTAGAGAGCATATTACAAAGCTTCTTGAAAATGGATCCGCGTACAAGTGCTTTTGCACGGAGCGTCGGCTAAACATGGTCCGCAGAGATGCCATAAAGAATCAGCAGATACCAAAATATGATAACCGATGTAGACACCTGTCCCATGCAGATATCATAGAGAAGATTAAGGCTGGAATACCATATTGTATAAGGTTTAAGGTTTGTTTACAGAATAGTATAATCTTAGGGACTGTTCATCAAATGCTAATAAATGATTTTTTTTATAATCTCTAGCATGTTTTGTCCATGCTGGCAGATAAAAAAAAAACACAATAGCTCAATAGCTAGTAACAGTTTTATGTGACAGGTGTCACAGCTCAGTTGGTAGTAGCTCTGTCTTCCATACTGTGGGTTTTGGGTTAGATTCCCAGAGCAAATGTTTGTGTGATGAACATAAATATTTGTTCTGTAAAATGTCCATGATTTATTTACCTATTGGAAAATTAGAGAAGCAAATTTTTTTAAATATTTGAATAATTTAATATATCTGCCCTAAAGGTTGATGATACAAAATTTTTATATAATTTTTATTAAAAGTGATGGTACTGTGAAACTCAACATAAATATCCCATATTTCTATTTCAGCTAAGCTCCGATATTCTATCCTTTGATGATCTAATCTTCGGAGGAATAGCATATGACGTGACTCTTAATGAGGGAGATCCGGTTCTGATGAAGAGTGACGGCTACCCGACTTATCACTTCGCAAATGTGGTGGATGACCATCTCATGAACATCACACATGTGTTAAGGGGGGTCGAGTGGCAGATATCTACCACAAAGCATTTGCTTATCTATAAGTAAGTATAAAACATAGTAATATTCATTGTATATGTATCTGGGTGTTACTGTATTTTCTAAGTATCTTATTAGCTCGGCCAATCCATGCTGTAGGTTGTAGGTTTGATTCCCACCAAGAGCAAACTGGAATGTTTGTTATGTATCTGGGTGTTACTGTATTTTCTAAGTATCTTATTAGCTCAGCCAATCCATGCTGTAGGTTGTAGGTTTGATTCCCACCAAGAGCAAACTGGAATGTTTGTTATGTATCTGGGTGTTACTGTATTTTCTAAGTATCTTATTAGCTCAGCCAATCCATGCTGTAGGTTGTAGGTTTGATTCCCACCCAAGAGTAAACTGCAATGTTTGTTATGCATCAAATGGGTGGTACAGTGTTTTATAAAAATAAATAAGTATTTTCAACAATCTAGTTATTGGAAGTATAAGATCTATTGGAACACTTATCTCAAGTAAGCGATACTACTGCCTATTTCACCATTTTTACGATTATTTAATGTTTATTCCAGAGCTTTTGGCTGGACGCCGCCACAGTTCGGACATCTGCCTCTGATAGTGAACCCCGATGGCACTAAGCTCAGCAAACGACAAAGTGATGTAAAGGTTGAAGATCATAGAAATAAAGGTATGTAGTGCAGATCTGCAAATGAGCAAACTTTGCCTATAATCTCCCGTCCTGGCTTCGCATGGGTAGACTTCGTTTTTATCCTATCGGGTTATTATATAAAATCACAAATAATGCAGTTTTAATAGAATTTCCTAAATTCGGTCAGTACCTACACAAAAAAAGCTTACAGACAGGTATAACAAAAGATTCGCGCGAGCTTAACCTGACGTAGAATTTTCGTCCAGCAAACTATTGAAGCTAAGGAGAGGTAGAAAAAAAAACATTTTTTCCTATTGTACAAGCTTTACTTAGTTTGGGACTAGAGTGTGATGTGTGAAATGTCCGTGAACATTTATTTATTTGAATAAAAAATATTTTGATTATATTCCAGGTGTATTTCCGCTGGCGTTGGTGAATTACATTACGTTAGCTGGCGGGGGCTTCGACCACATTGCAGGCGCAGGAGTGCGGCTCAAAACCTTGGAAGAGTTGATTTACGAGGTACCTACATATTTCCTTTTTAACCCACTTAAAAGAGGAGACACTTGAGAGGCCTGCTTTCTATGACAGAGATAAAGAAACACGCGCACGCAGCACGGCTTACAACTATAGCAAAAAAAATGGTTGTCTGTAAAGTCGGTTTACTGACGATAGTTGAACGTGACAACGTCAACGAACAAGATTGTAAGCGGTTCTGCAAAATAATCCGCGCTCTCGCTTGCACTTCATGGAACGCCTCCGAACGCCTCAGAACGCCTCATGAGTCATGTTTTTTCGTGCGTGCAGCCGGCTCTATCGAATTATAAGACGTTGTCACGTCAAAAAATGAAGACCAAAAGTTGTAACAACTTATCCTTTATTCCTTTATTGTACACAAAACATATCAAGAGAAAAACTTAAACATAAAACATGATACAGATAGGCGAGCTTAACCCTAAAAAGAGTTCTCTTCCAGCAAACCTTGAAATGAGTGAGGGCAAAAAAAATGTGGGTATGTGTACTAAACAACTTTTGGTCTTAATTTTTTCCGTCTAGCCCTCTTTAGCAACGCGTGATAAGGAACTTCGTTCCAAAACTACAGCATAACAAGAATATATCTATGACTTTTTGTTTCTTAGTTTCAGATAGAAAAAATATCGTCTCACCCGAGTCGGTTGAACCCCGACCTGTTAGAAGAATGCAATAGACTCGACATAAAGAGACAGTTGAAAGACGAACATCTGTCGGAAAGATTGGTGCAGCTAATGCAGGGACTTATTGCGAAGTCCTATCCCGAACACCAAATAAATACAACTGGTAAATATTAGTTGGAAATAGACGTTTCAAAATCACATTTATGTAGATAAAATTAACTAGGGTCTCGATTTTATAAGGCAAGGAAGATATTCTCTCAGATTTCTCAGTACCTAGCATTTTAGATGAAAACTGTCTTATCTTATAAAAAGTCCGCGCAGACTTGATGTCTTGATTACCATACGTAACGCTAACTTTTTATAAACAGCTTGGGTAGTTCAATGAAGAGTTCTGTCAACATTGTGGCCTTATTCTAATAAATTAACAGGCGTCACAGCTCAGTTGGCTATGGCTCTGTTTTCCATGCAGTGGATCGTGAGTTCGATTCCCACCAAAAGCAAATGTTTGTGCGATGAACATATTTGTTCTGGTCTGGGTGTTACTATGTAATCTATGTCATGTATTACAAAAAAATGCATGAAAGTATTCTATCAGCAATCTAGTTCTTATATTACAAGCTTACCTTAATAACCTAGAGCGCGTTGTGTGAAACGTCCGAATATTTATTTATTTAATTAAATGAATCGAGACCTTTTAAAAGCAGTTGAAGAAACTTATTAATGAGTATTACTTATTGCAGATGAGCATGTGAAAAACGTACTGAACTGGGCGACAAACCGAATAACAAGAATAGAAGAGCTAACATCTCAAAGATTCGGATTCCTTTGGATTCTACCATCAAACCAAAACATAACGAACAAAGATCTACTGACAAAACTTATTTTGCACTTAGAAACTGTTGAAGTTTTCGAAGAGAAGACAATAAAAGAGAATTTGAAGAGTTTTTCGAAAGAGAATGATGTAAAGTTTCCTGTGCTCATGAAAATGTTAAGGGGAGTTCTTAGTGGGTTAGAAGAAGGCCCAGGAGTCGCAGAAATGATGGATCTCTTAGGCAAGAACCAGTCTATTGAAAGAATAAAAGCAGTTTTAAGATAATACGTTGGTTTTTTATTCATATATTTAAAAAAAAATGAGTGAAAATATACCTACTTATAGTTGGATGTAAAAGATTCAAGATTGTTGTTGTTCTTTCTCAAAATATTCCTGATAATTTATTCTAATAGACAAGTTTCCATGTCCCCCCTAGGGGATCAAATAGGGGAGATAATACCCATAAGCCAGTATATATTTACGTTTTATAGCACAAATATGGTCACTATTTAAAACTACTGGAATCTAATGTAGCGATGTTATAAAGGTAAGCGATGGATTTTTTTAGTACCTACCTAGTTTCGGGCCTCTGGTGTTGCCTATTACAATATTATTCCAAATATTGAGGGAATTTAATTACCGCTCAGTCGTATCGTATTTAGGTATGTTATTCGAAAAAATGAAAATGCGCATATTGTTGAGTAACAGTATAATTTATTGAAATACCAAATATAAATAGGTACCAAGAGAAAATATCAAGAACAACACCTGTTACAATCATATCGAGCTCATTATTATTAAAAAAGAAATTTACAAAAGTTGGGGTGATTTGCATAGGTATATGTAGGTACCTTAAAAATATTAAGATTATTAATATTTCAAAATAGCAAAACATAATCAAAAAAATCTAAATAAGTATATAACATAATTTCGCTGTAGAATCGCTGTGAATTGTTCTAAAATAAGTTTTGTTAATTAAATGTGAGTTTTCCAATAAAAACAGTCACTTAAATTAAATTGAGCATTTAAAACTAAAGCTAATCGTAAAGTACATAGCATCATTTAATCATATTTTAGTGAACAAAATATCAAATAAACATCTATTATGTTTTTAAATTTAAGCAGGGTATCACGAATCTTGCGAAGATTTCGTTGATAAAAAACATTTTTAATTAAGGCCTTAACAGATTAAATTTAAACTTAAAAGTTACTGAGAAATACTTCATTTGGTCTTGCATATTTAATAATGCCGATCGTATACTTTCCTCCAATTTCAAAAGCAAGTTTATTGACAAAATCATTTTCTATGAATGTAATTTTATTAGCAAGAAATAACATTATCAATTGAATACAAACAAAATAAGTGTGTAATTATAAACTATAACTGTCTATCTTATAAAAAGTTAGCGCAGACTTGATGTCTTGATTACCATATGTAATGGTGACATAATGTCAACGCTAACATTTTATATTATAGGGGGTTTGTATCTAAAATTAATTCTAATTAAGTACTTGAATCTCACAACTTCCAGGAACATACAAATGACCATGACTAGATAACTAAATAAAAATGGTTGTATCGATTTTGGTGATTATATGTACAAATATAGCTTAGTGAAAAATATCACTCAAAAGTAACTTAAACGTTAACATTTTACATAGGAACATAATATATTCACAGATCATAATATTAGTGTATTTTATAAATAATGTAAATTATCTATAACAACTAAAATTTAGAAATGGGATGTAATGATATAAGTTTTTTTTTAATATATAAAACGGTACTTAAAAATATAAGGTATCACCAAAATCGATCATAAAAAACACGATCCCATGGTACAAAGTCGAAGTGAAATATCGATGCATATTGCTTTAATCGTAAAATATAAGTTAAATAATTATCTATAAGAGCAACATTAAAAACGGACCCTATAATATTGATATGATTATAATTAATTAGCAAATCTCATAAGCAATTATTATTTTGAAATAATGTTGAAAAGATAAAGAAAGACATAGTTGAAGTTGACTATATAATAATTACTCATCTACACACCGGGTTTTAATCATTTCAGCAATATAATTGACTATCTAGAAATCGCAATCAAATCGTCGGTCGTCGTATACAGGGTGTCTCATAAATTAGGAGGTAAGTACCAAATAATAATGAAAATGGAAGATTTTTGTTGTTTGAAAGATATTTTACAATCCGATTTTATGGACTATGTTCGATGTCTTCCATCATCTTAAAAAAGCTGTGGATTTTGGAAAATGGTCTTTTTACACCCTGTATAGCTGCTATAGTAATAATGATGGTAGGCTAATTTGCTAGTCAAAAATCCAAAACTATTTAGATTATTAATTAAGATTGAAAACTATATTAATATTAAACAAGTGGCAAAGTATACTGCCTAAAACACCAACTGTTCTTAATAAAGATTTCTTATATATTCCAATATTCATCACCAATTTTAATACACTTACCGAATTTAGAATTTCACGTTAATTTTAGGAAGAACTTACTTTTTAATAGATCGAGCTCTTATATTGCGCAGAAATAAATAGTTATACATTATATCATTAATGCATAATTATTTGGCTCGATCATCTAATAAAGTTATTAAATACATATAAATATAACTTCAAATATAATAAAACGCTGATAATCTCAGCTCGTAATTTTTTACACAAAGTTTCGTAATTGAAGAACGAATATAATATTATAACAAATATAATAAAACTATTATTATAAGAATATATTAGTCGATAAGGTTAATATAATAATGTTTTTTATATTAATTTTAATTTAAACTATCTCAAACTACGCTAAGGCATTAGGACCGCGTCAATAATAGAAGTACTTATCATTCGTTTACATTTTAAGAGTTAAAACTTTTACAGAATAAATATAATAGGTATTAAATAGTTAGGTACTCTATAAATAGATATACAATTCTTACACACAAATACGCAAGATCGATCGTAGACATACATTTTATCATACATTTATAAGGCAGATCATTGTAAGGAAGAGCCCCCCCCATATTGTGTCACGAAATATCCCACTAGATAGAAGATAAGTGACATCACATTCACAATATTAATTAAAATTAAATATAAATGAATATAGTTCAAATTTATATTGTATAAATAACTATATTCATCTATAGTTTTAAGTTAAAATCATAGCTTTGAAAACGTATGGTTTACATATAATTATTAATAAATATTCATTTAAAATTTTTAAAATAAATGAAATATTGAGAAAGATTAACCTTCCGTTGGTCCATCACTGCTTAGATACAAACAAGTCGTTAAAATTACATAATAATTATGTAATTATATAAATTAATTATATGTAATATACTCAATATATATTACATATAATTATTTTAAAAATCTCGAAATGCTTATATGCAGCTATAATATTAGGCCACATACAAACTGTACACAGTTTTAGACAAACAACGCAATTAGTCGTCGTTCTTACCTAAAGATTATATTAAAATTAAATTAAAACACGAGATCACAATGGTCTTACGATTTCAAAGTACCTATTGCCTCAAAAACACACCGAACATTTTATTTTGAATATTTATGAGAGTCTAAAATTGTATTGTGCATTTGAGTTATAATATTTTTTCTCTGTTTCTACTAAACAGGTTATGAGTTCAATTAAGCTAGGCCATAATAAAATTTCTAGATAACTAGATTATTTTCGGAATTCGAACTAAATAAAGCCTATGCAACTTTTTCTATTTAAATCTCATATCATTTCTATTTAGGGTACTAAATTTTAGTGTTCTAATAATTCTATACAATTTTTAGTTTAATTTTTCTAAGCATAACATATTTGACTGTAAAATAGTACACTATACAAATGTATGGTGTCAAATTATGTTAGTTTAGAAAAAAAACAACAAAATTGCTACCAACGTGTGCATTAAGTTTTATTGACGTCTGTTTGTACAGTAAATAACTACATTTCGATGTTATTGTAAACTAATTACCAAATGTCTGTCGCTAAGCGCTATCTAGTATTTTTTCTAACATTTTCATTCTGAATCTATTATATCTTAAATGACAGATTAATTTATTAAATTAACGTTATTTTTAAAGAATCTTGAATTACTCTAATTTAAAATGGGTTTATCTAATAGGATTCCAGAAATGTTTTTAAATGATAGTACTAGTAATAAATTCGTTGTTATAATACAGATTTGTCGGAAGGCATTTATGGCAGCTTCGAATACTTGAAAAGCGGGGTGAAAATAAATATATTTTATGGGTCGACTCGACTACGGTAATTTACGAATTAAATAAATATCATTAAACTTTATTCAGTAAAATCACAAAGATAATTAAGAATCGCCTTCTATACTAGGTGATTCCAGGTGCCAGTTCTATGAGGCTAAAAGAACGGACAAGAATCTACGGTCTGGTTCCTACCGTACTTTGTATGATCCTTCTTAAAAGAATTAAAATTAAACACTGAAGTTCCAGTGAGGTGTCGTTTTATCGATAGTTGAATATAATAAACTGGCCATAAAAGAACTCTTACAAGAAAACATTTATTTCGGCAGTCGTTCAACACTATTTACAAAAAACAAGTTACAATGTGTTTCGTAACGATGTTCCTAATAAATTCGCTGCCTGTTCCCCATGTATTCGTATTTTACTTTCCGATTAGAGTAAAAATTTTCGAAAACTTACAAGATTTTAAAGTATTCATTTATTTGAGTTTTAGCATATTATAATATTTATATAGGTGCATTATAAGAGTAGTATGAGATTCGTTGGTAAAGAGCAAATTAATATCTGTAAATATTCATTTATTTAAATCATGTAAATTTAAATAGACCATATCATATATAATATCTATTAGTAAATATCAATTATTTACCCATAGAAGTAGATAATTTGAAACGAGAATTTAATTTACTTTGATTATAGCTCATAGATATTTGGACTACTTGGGCTAATATCATTCGATTTTAATATGCTGAGTTAAAATCGTATTTTATATTTTTTCATATAAATATTGTTACGTATACATGACGTTGTAAGTATGTTGACAAATAAGTAATTTTACATAAAAATAAAATTATTAATTTGTAGGTAAATAAATAATTATGTAATAAAATTCTTAATTATTTATAAGTAGTGAAACTCTGATTTTACAAAAAAAATACATTAACAATAAGAAAAATTAAAACATACACATTCATATTATGTTGTGTAACATTATTGATATAATAATGTTTAATATAATAAATATAATATGACTTTCCCAGACGAAGATATTATTATGTACAAATGTATAGGGTTATATTCTAACATCAATAAATCACAGAAGGTTTCATAATATACATACTACGCTAGGAAAAATACATTAATTTATAAATTGAAAAAGTTATGATTCTCATAAATTTAATAATAGGTTAATAAATAATCATATTTTATTAAATATAAATTATGCATTTAAATGTGACTAAAAAAATGGGATTTATTAATTATTTTATTCTACGAAACAATGTGATTAACGTTCTAATAAAGACATAATTAATGATTTAAAATTGAAGTCAAATTAGTGACGTGAAAATATTAACTATTTGAATATTTTTTATTCATAAGTTTAAATACAAATTGTTTATCATAAGTTCTAAAATATTGATTCGGACTACTAGGTGGCTATTGGGTAGGTAATTAAATTTCTGCGAATATTATTTAAAGTGGATTATGTATCTAGCCTATTTCATTATGAACAGATTATCGTAGATATAATTTATGAGTAAAATGTTTTAAAATTCGGCCTCAGACCACGGCATCTAATTCTTAGTGAAAAGTATAACCCACCAAATTTTAAAAGTCAAATACATATATAAGTAAAATCAGAGCATCAGCTGTTTATGTAAGGCCATCTCCTTCGGAGCGGCCGCGCCGTCGTCACTGAAGCTCCTTGACCGCCTGAAGGATCCTTTTGACATGTCCTACCTTCGTAACTCCAAGGTCCCTCAAATCCCTCCTGGCTAATGACAGCAGTTCGCGGCCCGTGATGTCATGCTTCGCAAAAGCGTCGTTGTACTCCCCGAGGGATAGTCCTTCGAGCCAGGATTGCACCTCCTTAACTCCCCAGGATTTGACCTGGTTGGGCGCTGGTCCTTCGGACACGGAGCGGCGGCTGCGCAGCCACCGACTGCCTTTCTTGGGGATCTGGGTCAGGGTTGAAGGGTCGAGTGAGGCAGAAATTTTTATGACTAAATAATGGGGTTAAAGATGCAGTACACTCTAGGGACTAGGTTTATTGGATCAGAAAGGTATTTACTTAAAGGATAAAGCTAAGGTTTTATAAATATAAGGTTATGAGCCCAGAGTTAGATATAGAAATAAAAAGGAACTAAGCGTCAGTAAATTTAAAGTTATTTTTTAAAATCTTTATTTCAGTTTAGTTTCTGGGGATTTAATGAATTAAATCAACGGCTAAAAGAGTCCCAACTATTGCAAATAGCTGCAAATTTTAGTAAGTTTGGTCGGGGTCACCAGTTGGATACCAAGGTTTTATAAATAGAGCCTGATGCCGTCCAATGACATTCTGCGGAAAGGCTTGGGGCGAGGTCTAAGCACAGACTGGGGGGAGGCGGTGCAAGGAACAAATATTGTGGTTAATTCAATTTTGATAATAAAATAAACAGTTATCATGGCGAAATACGACTTTTTAATATGGTTATGAAAATATTATAAAATTTATAATATTTTGGCATGTAAAAACATTTTATATTTCCTATCTAAGAGCTTACAGTTAGTGATGAAACAATTATAGACAAATAAAAAGTTTTTTGGGCTAATCTGTGTTCTATGACCTCTACTTTCCCTAATTTAAAAGGTGTGTCATAGCTTTGTTCTCCATGCAATATAAAATAATACATAAGCACAACTCGTATAGTACCTCGTCGGGCTGCAGGTAGGCGTGTCCGTCGTGCACGTGTATGCGCTGCAGGTGCGCGCGCACCGCGCCCGCCGCGCCGCCCGCGCCCGCCGCCAGCTCGTGGCAACTCTCCACCTGCGTTACACGATACTGTTACTTATGGTACAAATGGCTAATGGCCGCGCGCACCGCTCTCGTGTTGTGCAGTTAGTACGTACCAGTGTGGCGAGCAGACGCCGCAGCTGCGCGGCGGGCAGCAGCCGGCCGTCGCTGTCCTGCAGCGCGTCGGCGCACGCACCGCTCTCGTGTTGTGCAGTTAGTACGTACCAGTGTGGCGAGCAGACGCCGCAGCTGCGCGGCGGGCAGCAGCCGGCCGTCGCTGTCCTGCAGCGCGTCGGCGCACGCACCGCTCTCGTGTTGTGCAGTTAGTACGTACCAGTGTGGCGAGCAGACGCCGCAGCTGTGCGGCGGGCAGCAGCCGGCCGTCGCTGTCCTGCAGCGCGTCGGCGCACGCGGCCGCGCGTCGCGCCGCACGCACCGCGCGCACCACGTCCGATGCGCCGCTCTCGTTTATGCACGACAACTTTACCTGATGACATACACAATATATGTCACTGTGTCTCATAAGTAACTATATGTCTATAGAAGATATAACTATCTCTTTCGCAAGTACTTAACTGGTTTACTGTTAATAATCTGTTACTTAATGCTAAGAAAACGAAATGCATGAAATTCACTCTGCCGAATGTTGTTCAAAGACCAACCAATATTTTATTGAATGGAGAGTCACTTAATCTTGTTGATTCTACTGTCTTCTTAGGCCTAAATATTGATTCGAAATTGCAATGGGCTCCACATATTGGAACGCTTGCTGGTAGGCTGAGCTCAGCTGCTTATGCTGTTCGTACGATAAGATGGCTCACTGATGAAACGACAGCTAGGTTGGTTTATTTCAGTTACTTCCATAGTGTGATGTCACATGGTATACTTCTCTGGGGTAAAGCAGCTGATATACAAACTATATTTGTTTTGCAAAAAAGGGCTATACGTGCCATTTATAAAATGAAACCGCGGGATTCGTTGAGGGAGCGGTTTGGGGAGATTGGTATTCTAACAGTAATTTCACAATATATTTATGAAGTCTTATTGTACACTCATAAAAATAAAGATAGCTTTTTGAAAAAGTGTGAGGTTCATGGTGTGAACACTAGAGGCAAATATAAATTGTGCGTCCCTGGGTTCCGGCTTTGGAGGGTGAGTGGGTCGTTTGTGGGGGGTGCCGTGCGTTTTTATAATAAACTCCCCGAAAATGCAACAAAACTCTCAGTTAGAAAATTTAAAACATACATTAAAAATAATCTTATAAAAAAGGCGTATTATACCTTAGACAGCTATATTAATGACAAAACTGCATGGCCTGATGTCGCTCCACCCGTCAACAGCAACTTTGTCGATTTGTGATGTTAGTAATGTTCTCTTGCCTTGCTTATGTACTTTGTAGTATATTTGTATCTGAAGCGAAGCGTGTGCTGTCTTTTTGATTTACGTATAGCTTTATTATACTTCTTTTTTTTAAACTCATTAGTGTATCATTACTAAGTTAAATTGACACCGCACTGAAACTTCAGTACTTAATTTAGTTTAATTGTAATTCTTTGTAAGAAGGATCATATAAAAAAACGGTAGGAACCAGGCCGTAAGTTTCTTGCCCGTTCTTCTAGGCTCTGGTCGCGTGGAACTGGCACCTAGAATCACCTAGTATGTAAGACGATTCTAAATGATCCTTGTGATTTTACTGAATAAAGTAATTTTTGACTTTGACTTGACTTTGACTTTGTCTCATACGTAACTGTGTGTCTCATACGTAATTGTCTGTCTCATACGAAACTGTGTGTCTCATACGTAACTGTCTGTCTCATACGAAACTGTGTGTCTCATACGTAATTGTCTGTCTTATACGAAACTGTGTGTCTCATACGTAACTGTGTGTCTCATACGTAACTGTGTATCTCATTCGTAACTGTGTGTCTCATACGTATAAAAATTTAAATTATAAAAATATTTTGCTGTAAAAGTATTCTTACATGTTTGACGAGTGTATTGACATCGTCTAAGAACGCCAACAGTTGCGCGCTCTCCGTCACACCGAGCGATGTCCGCGCGTTTGTCGCGCCGTGTGAATGTGCCTTTAGCTGCTGCTTCTCGTCCCATGTCCTATACATTAAATAAATACAGTTGCTTTTTTGCTCTACCGTTTTTTACTTATTTGACATACATACAAAAACATGAAGAATCAATAGATTTTTACTCTTATCTCATAAAAATCATCTTAAATTTTTTGAACTTGACTTACGAAACTTATGACCAATTTGCATACAAACTGTAATACAGCTCTATGTTTTATGCGGTCGTTGAAGATCTGATTTATAAATAAAACTATTTCACAACATCAAATATGTATCTATGTAGGGGAACCTGTTGTACCTAGGACAGTTTTTTGAATTTTGATTTTTAATTTAATAATGGTGCTAGCTATATCTGTCCAGTGTATGTGTATGTAAAGAGCATGAAATTACCTACATAATTCATTCATAAAACTATGTATTTTCCCAAAAACCTGTGACCACTAGCTATTTGAAAAAAAAAGTCAAAACTGTCCAAGGTACAACATACCAGATGTACCTTGGACAGTGTATGTTGTACCTTGGCCAGAGTAGGTTCAAATCGAGATAAAAATTTATTTTAGCTGTAATTTATTTAGTTTTTGTTGAAATAATAATTATTCAATCATATTTGCATAAGCAATTAACAAAAGTTACAGGTATTAACAACTATATATATGTAAAAGGTTGTTTTTGTAAAAAGCTTCGCCAATTGATTTATAACAAAGTTTTTATGACATTTTTTTGGTCTCCAATCACGTAATATTAACTTGCAACCTAATTATTTCATTATTTTCTTATCATTTAACATAAGTTTTACCATTTCTGCAATAAATTAGCACTCAAAAAAAATATGCATATAAATGCCGAACAAACGATGGTGGCCAAGGTACAACGTAACTTGGATGGCCAAGGTACAACATCGCGACTACTTTACTTCACAAGCTTTGTACACCCACTTGTGATTGGAGGTAGGATCTGAGACTTATGTTGTCCAATAGCTATTTAAACTAAGATTAGTTTTTAAACAAAACCGTTTTTTAAACATGCATCATTTTGAAAAAAATAGCAATTACAAAAGCCTAAAAAACGGACTTTTTAATTGAAAAAAACCACACCACAAAGGTGCTGGCAAACCACAACTGATTTGACGTTATTGTTGACCAATGATGTCTCAAATACTATAGACAACGGTTCCTGAAACCAACGCATTTTTTTTTAAAACACGATTGTCCTAGGTACAACTATGTCCAAGGTACAACAGGTTCCCTATATTGTGAATGAAAACAGTAGCATATGCGAACATGTCTTATGAATGTGTTCGAGAAACTTCTAAAAATGCTGCTAATTTTTGCTACATTGTGATTTTTGCATAGTGAATGAAGCAAATGTGTTTGGAACTTAGCAATATAAATCCTCTAAATTATTTAACAAAAAAATGTATGTTTTGAATATGATGCCAGATTTAAGATAATGGGACAGTCCTCTATGATATCCAAAACGTGCTAGATCAAATTTATTTTATGTCTTAACAATTTTTTTTTATGAAATGAAATGAAAAAATTCGAAAGTAGATCTATCTAGCTGGTCCTCTGTACCTACTATATGGTCGATACGAGTAGGTATATATGATGTTAGATTAAAGTTGATTTTACATATTTTTTATAATGAAATGAAAAAGTGGAGGTTTGTAGGGACTAGGTGGTTTTCTATGCTATGTGGTCGGTCTAGTAACGTGTGTAAATGTCTTTTTTTAATATTAATGAAATGAAATGAAAAGTTGGAGGGTAGATTTAGCTGGTCATCTATGCTATGATGGTCGGTAGGTAAATATGAGTTGATATATGATGTTAGAATAAAGTTGACTTTACAAGTGTGTATTTATTTAATGAAATAAAAATTAAAGGTTTGTACTAGGGGCTTTCTATGCTGTATGGTAACGGGTGTAAATGTCTTTTTTTATATACATATGTATAGTCATGAAATGAAATGAAAAGTTGGAGAGTACATTTAGCTGGTCCTCTATGATATGATGGTCGGTATATATGAGTTGATATATAAATACCTAAATATGATGTTAGATTAAAGTTGACATTAGGTACATGTGTGTATTTTTATTATGAAATGAAATGAGAAATTAGAGGTTTGTACCATGCTGTATGGTATGGTAAACGGGTGTGAATGTCTTTTTTTATATACATGTGTATATTAATGAAATGAAAAGTTGGAGAGTAAAAGCTGGTCCTCTATGATATGATGGTCGGTACATATGAGTTGATATATAAATAAATATGATGTTAGATTAAAGTTGACATTAGGTACATGTGTGTATTTTTATTATGAAATGAGAAATTGGAGGCTTGTACGGTATGGTATGGTAACGGGTGCGAATGTCTTTTTTTTTTTAATATTTATATATTAATGAAATGAAATGAAAAATTGGAGGGTAGTACTAGGTGGTCCTCTAGGCTATGATGCTAGATCGAAGGCCAGGCAACCACCTTGATACATGCCTGAGGCTGGTCTCGAGCGCGCGCGAGCGGCACAGCATCTGCGACCGGTTCTTGTGGATGATGCGCACACAGCCCGGCGGCTGCAGCCACGCTTCTCCATCCACCTGGAAAATATAAGTAGTTTTTTATTAATAAATATTCACGTGCCGGAATGTTTGTGTGTCTGGTTGTTACTAAACCAGACACAGAACAAATATTTCGTCATGATCGTAGAACAAAGACGGATGTGATTTTTGGCCATTTTTTTATTTAATTAATTAACCTTTTATTTATTTTGTATGCAACTGAAATTTGTATTCAATTGTAAAGGCCTATACACATATAGCAACTTGTCTAAATTTCACGTTGATAGGCGTACCTAACCGTTTTAAAGTTAGTACATATAATGTAAACCTGCAGTTTTGCACATCCGTCTTTGTTCTACGATTACGACGATCTAAGTTCATCACACAAACATTTCATCTGGGTGGGAACCGAGTCCACGACCCTCATCATGGAAGGCAGAGCTTCTACCAATAGTTGCAAGTTTAATTTATTTCTTAGTAACATAAACTTGGTTTTATAGATTTATCTGATTTTAAAAAACAGTTTCTAGGTAAAGCAGTTTTGTGACAATAAGAATAAGAATATATTTATTGCAAAACTGTGTAGGTACATTGAAATATGTTTGACATTTCTTAAACAACATGCTATTGATGGTTAAAATGTGATTGTAAAATAATCCTATGACAAAATATATTTACACCACAAAGTGATAGACGAGAATGTTGTTATTTTCGATTATCTAAAAATAAACATCCAACTTTGTTTCATTATTTTATGAAGTAACCTTTGAAAGTTATCTGAAAGCCTTTGTAATTCTATCATGTCATATTGTTTCCGGAACAATGTCAATACAGATTTAGGTACTGAACTGATCATGAAAATGTACTATATTGAAAAACATGAACCCTGCCGTAACTCAGTTTACCTAATCTACCACGGAGTGTATGGTTTTGTAACCTTATTTTAAGTTATTATGTTTCTCACATTATGTAATTTAGTGATTATGGTTACAAAGGCTTTTGTACATGTTTTTTCTGAAAATAAATTTATCTTTATTATTTTATTTAAAAAATTATTAAAAAATTTTTGACTCACTTAGTTACTAGGTGCTCGGTCCTAGTATGTAAGATAATTTTACTTCCTTCTACCTAAATTCTACTGAATGAACTTTATATCTATGACTTATTTTGCTAGGTAATACGTTACCTGAACTGGAACGCATTCTTCCCCCAGTATATTGATCTGCACCGCCCTGCACTGCGCTATCCTGTGCTTCTGCAGGTTGATGAGACGTGACGCCGCCATCTGAGCTGAACCGAACACCGCTACCACCTGACGAATACCACCATCAAATGTTTTGTTACATTTTCTTTGGCCGTTTAGCTCCATGTGTTTGACACTTAACATTCATATTTTTAATTTATTTTTATTTAACCTATTGTGTCCCACTGCAGGGCAAAGGTCTCCCCCAAACTCTTCCATTCATCTCGATCTCCTGCGTCCATCCACCACTCCGTCGCGTATGAGTCGAGATCGTCTCTCCAACGTCTTCTCGGCCGGCCCGGTCGTCGCCTCATATTCTCGGGCACCCAAGAAGTTATAATATAAATAAATATTCACGGACATTTCACACATCACACTCAAGTCCCAAACTATGCAGAGCTTGTACTATGGGAACTAGATTGCTGTCCGTGTGTGCACAAACTCGTACTTGGGGTACTGTACTACCAATGTGTTCAAATAAGTGAGAAAAATAAATAAACTACTTAAGTAATTCAGCTGATCTCTTAAGTTCAACTTAGATAGTAGATACGTTCTTCAACTCTCAGAAATCTGTATTTTTCAGAATCACTTAGAAGGGGTGAGTGATTGTTGGGGGAGATCTCACCCTTTGCAGCAGATTGATTAATAGTCAGTACTTTGTGGACATGACTGATGGAGATACCACTTGAACAGTCTCACTGAATGAGAGATTTTGATTTATTATCTTTGTAAAAAGGCTGCGAGAGAAAAATTAAGCCCCGAAAAGGAGGTATTCTACAGGCTGAACATTATTTTACAACTACAAAAAGCACATTTTTGACGACATTTTATCTACGCATACCTATAATATTTATTTATTTAAGTATTTATTTATTTATAAGCCGAAAGTTTCCCACAGCAAAGTAAAGGATCTACGCATAGTGATAAAAAAATCATTTAGGGTTATCTCAACTTTATATAAGTACCTAATAATAGTTGTTATAATATGTTAGTAGGTACTTTGTTTGATAGTTGTGATTCTTTTTTACCGCACTTGTGTACAAAAAGTTCAGCTATCGACGTCCTACAGCTAAGAATCTAAAAGTAAAAAAAACAATACCATTTTCTTCCAGATGACCTTTACTTCCCAAGGAGCCTCTTACCTCAAGAATGCGATCATCAAAGGAGGGCGCGAGGAAGAGGTCATCTCCTCTGGTGCCTCCCCAGAAGTTGGTCCCGCCCATGAACGAGGATATGTTGAGGACCACGATGCCCTGCAGTTCTGGTAGCGGGATCCTTTGGCCGTCGCACTCCAGTTGCACGCGTTGTCCAAGATGTCTGAACAAACAAAATTGTGCTAAATACCGTAACGTGTACGTTTTTACAACTATTATTTTTCTTATTTTAAGTATAGGTAGGTTACCTACCTACTAATTTAATAACTAGGTTTGTTTATTTCTTATAGTAAATTATAACCCCTGTAGCGCCATCTATATCGCTACATGGTGAACTACATTGTAGTCTACGCAACAGACCAACAGATGGCGACAAAATCCTAGATCGCGCTTACGAAGTTATCACGGAGTTTGAACATAAGTAATAGAACCGATGACTATCCATCGGTCCGAGCGACCCCGAGCCAAAGGTCGCTCGGCGTGGAAGATCTTCCCTTTTAGTAGGAGATACCACATCTATCTCTACACCCCCTATCTTATAAACAGTTAGCGTTAACTTTAAGTCGTCATTTTGTATGGTATCTAAAATCAATACTTCAAGTCTTACTTTTTATAAGATAGACCGAAAGTCACTAAATTTTACCTTTTTACAGGATACATAGGTACACGCATTACAGCTCAGTTGGTAGTAGCTCTGCCTTCCATTCCATGCTGTGGGTCGTGATTTCGATTCCCACCCAGAGCAAATATTTCCATATTTATTCATATTAAATAAATATACTCCATGTTGTCTCACAACTCAAATGTTCTATCGGATTTTGTATGCTGATATAATATTTATATTTCATCTCGTTTTATAAGTAAAAACCTTAATTACTTTTCACAAACATCAATATTTACCAACAAATACGGATCACGACCCATACAACAGTACAACACAGAGCGTTAGGTATACTGAGTAAAATATATACTAATACAGTCAAACCTGGGTAAGTGAGAACTGGATAAGTGAGAAAACTCTATAAGTGAGAGTAATAGCCAGGACCCGTCATTTTAAACTCCCAAAACCTCTATTAGCGAGAAACAGAAACCTTAGTAAGCGAGAGTCGTTTTTCCCTCATGGACCTCCGTAAGTGAGACTGCTACTTATCTATACCTCTATAAGCGACAGTCGAGCTTGTTGCACATATATTATTTAAGAGGAACAAATGACAAAACAAATTAAAAATTTAACATCTGCTATTTTATGACTCAT
This sequence comes from Ecliptopera silaceata, assembly GCA_932527185.1. Taxonomy (NCBI): domain Eukaryota; kingdom Metazoa; phylum Arthropoda; class Insecta; order Lepidoptera; family Geometridae; genus Ecliptopera; species Ecliptopera silaceata. The sequence continues at coordinate 1,946,324 of OW052193.1, read as the reverse complement.
TCTTAACTTTCGTGGAACTTCCTACCATTGTTTTTGTATTGTTTTCTCGTCAATATTGTTCCTATTCTATATCGTGGAACTAAATAACGTTATTTTATTGTTATTTTATCGCATTATTTTCATATGGACACGTGTGCCTGTGTACCGTCCTGTTTGTCGGACTTACCTACTCAGTTTATCGTTCATCAATTGCGGAGGAAAGTTATGTTCTGCATCATGTCAAATCGGAAAATTTAAGTACCTACTGTCATTACGTGATAAACTTCAAATAGTGAATGCGTTTGAATCCGAAAAATCGCGAAATTAAATTCAGGAGTTTAATTTACCAGAATTTACCTATTATAAAATCATAAAATGAAGACTATAAAGTCTGAGATAAAAATAGTGTGAAAACCACTTGAAGCTCTTTGGCTTATACTCCTCATCAAAGTCATATTACATATTTACTACATTCGTACCTACTTGCTGTGACTTGTTATTGCTGCGTACCTCTATAAGAGAGAACGCTACCCATGTACCTGCATTAGCGAGAAACTCGGGTTAGTGAGAAACCTCTATAAGCGAGAATGAGATTGTGCTCCCTTGAACTCTCGCTTATCCAGGTTTGACTGTACTAATAAAATATTATATAAAATAATATAAAAAAACTTGAGAGGTGTCAAGGGGCACCCGGCTGGAACAAAGTTCTGCTTTCTATGAGAGAGAGAAACGCGCACGCCGCACGGCTTACAACTAGCAAAAAGTGTCGTTACAACTTTTGGCCTTATTTTTTCCGCCTAGCCCCCTTCCGCAAAGCGCGAAAAGGACGTCAAGACGTAAAGGAGAAAGTTCCAATATTATAATGTTCCTGTGGGAATCCGTGCTAAACACAGAAAAGTGGCGTGCTCTCGTGTCAGAGGTCAATACCTACTCACTTTAGATTATTGCGCCATAGAAGTAAGTAAGTTATGCTTCTGTACAACACAGAAACCGTCAACTTTATATTTGTTTAGTAAATTACACACTTGGCTTCGAGGCTTGCCGTATTTATTCTCGCGAGAAACCGACTGCGGTTATAAGGTACACTAATTCACACTAACTTTCCGAACTTCCGGGTTCATCCCTCCGGTGAGCTTAAACACAAGATATTATAGTTCATAGTTCATAGTTCATTTATTCGTAAACAATAATTACACGTCGATAAAATAATTACACAAGAAAGAAAACAGTAGGTACAAGTACACTCAATTAATAATATAAAATTTAAAACATTTTCGTGTAAAATAAATAAAATACAATCATATAAATCTAATTAAAATGAAACAATAAATGGTAATAATAATAACTTTAAAATTAAATTAAAATTAAAAATAACTTTAGAATAATTGTAATCGTAAAAAATAAATAAATTCTAAAAATAAGTCACCTACACATCTTCATACTGACAAATTCATCGATATCGTAAATAGATTGACTGATGAGCCAGTCCTTGAGTTTGTACTTAAAGGACTGCGCCGATGGTGCGTCGGTGACAGAGGAAGGCAGGCGATTGTACACTGCCGGCCCCATCATGAAAATTAATTTCTTAGTCTTGGTGAGACGTCGAGGAATCGCTCTCAATCGCTCTGTATGTCTCAGGGGATATCTATGGCCATCGCCACACTTCGCGTATTCCTCCATGTGGGTTCGTGCATATATAGCGGTCTGATAAATAACGAGAGCGGGTACAGTCATTATTTTGAGCTTTACAAAATAGGGCCTTGCTGAGGTTTCCTGAGATATTCGGACAATGGCACGCACTGCCTTTTTCTGGAGTCTGAAAGCTCGCTCCCAATCGGCCGCGCGTCCCCATAGCTCTACTCCGTATTGCAAATGAGAATGAACTGCAGCAAAGTAAAAGTTACGCACTATCTCCCTATCCAGTGTGGCCGAGAGACGCCAGAGAGCGAAACAGGCTCTACCGATTTTTGTACACAAAGTACTGATGTGAGTTTCCCACGTCAGCGCATTGTCCAGTGTAAAACCGAGAAATACAGCCTCGCTAACTTGTTTGACGTCTCTTCCCTCGATAGCCACATACATCGGTCTATAAGTACGCCCTGCTAAGTTAAAATGTATATAGTTTGTCTTAGTGACGTTTAGAATCAAACCATTGTAACTAAACCATTGCTGCAATTGGCCCGCCACATTATTAAGTTTTATTTCTAGAGCGTCGACAGTTGGAGCCTCTACTACCGCGGCCACATCGTCTGCATACATGAGTATGTACGCATCTTTAATCCAGCCCGGTAGGTCATTTAAAAGTAAAGAAAACACAATAATACAATATTTGAGAGAGACGATCCCTGGGCGACTCCTATACTATTCGACATTGGTTGTGATCTTATCTTGCCCCCTCTGCCGGTGACCGTTTGTGACCTTGAGATCATGAACCTAGTCATCAGTTGTAATGGTGGGCCGCGTATGCCATAATGAGCTAGTTTAGCGACAAGAACGGCATGATCCGCAACGTCAAAAGCCTTTGACAGGTCACAGAGCATAACCGCTACTTGCATTTTTCGCTCCCGCGCGTCCAGCACACGGCGCACCACTTCCCTCGCGGCATCCGTTGTTGACCTGCCCGTGCGATAGGCGTACTGCCTATCTGACAGTGCGGCTGTGCTTGACAAATACGCCGTGAGTCGCGCACTGAGGCCGTACTCAAGAATTTTAGCGACGCCCGGTATTATGCTTACCGGTCGATAGCTATTAACGTCTTCTCTTTGACCCTTGCCCTTGTAAAGAGGTGACACTCTTACGTTCTTGAACGCCTGTGGATAGTCACCTTCCTTTATACACCTGTTAAACAAAAGCGATAGAATAGCCGATATTGGGGCGGCGGCTTTATGTAGAAGTGAAATTGAAATATCGTATATATCTTTCGTATTTTTGTGAGCGACACCTGCCATAATAATCTTATAAATTTCATACGGTGTAAAAAAGCTATATCTAAGTGAGCGATCAGCGGGCGCACACGAAGTCGCCAGCGCGCGCACCGCTGCCTGCACGCAGGCGGCGGGCGCACCGCACGTCGCTGCAGCGTTCACGAAATGCTGATTTACCGCATCAACAATCTCAACTTCGCATCGGAACTCGGAACCATCTGGTCTTCGCAACGTTTCTATAAAGTCAAGGGACTTTTGTTTGCGGCCCGATTCTAGTTTTACAATGTCCCACATTGTCTTAGCTGTATTACCCGAATTAGCGATTAATTTACTGTAAAAACTGGTCCGTTCCGATCTTAACACTCTATCAAACCGACCTTGAAATTCTTCGATTCGGGACAATAGCACTATGTTATCAGGAAACGTGTTCGATACTAATTTCATTTCACGTAACAAGTGCTCAAGTGTTACCAGGTCGTGAGAAACCCATGATATTTTATTTTGACGATGAATGACATTTCTCAGTGGAAAACACGCATCATGCTTATTCTGAATAATGGTCATTACCGCATTAGCTAGCTCACTCGATGAAGTTGTATATTTTTGGGTAATTGCTACCCAATCTACACTTTCTAACGCTCCTACAAAATTATACGTATTCGCCTGCGAATAGGATCTAACGCTATGCGGCGCTAACACGTTAGCCGGTGACTCACAGCGCATCACAGCGCGCACTGCGTAGTGGTCACTTAAAGCCGTGCGAACTGGAGTCGCCAGTACAGTACCCGCTCTCACGCTTTCTGTTCTTACGTAAACGTGATCTAGGCAAGTACTAGTTGTGTCCGTTACCCTGGTCGGAAAGTCAACAATATTACAAAAATTACTAGTATTAATTATGTCGAACATTCTTTTTAGGTCATTATTTGATCGAGAAATAAAATCTATATTAAAATCACCAACCACGACGCAATCCTTATCAGTATCATTAAGTCTTTCAAGTAAAACTTCAAAGATAGGTAAGAAATCGGATGTTTTGGTTAAATTCGATCGATATACACAAACAATAATAGTATTAAAATCAACTAGTTCTAAGGCAGCAATTTCACACGTTTGTTCTATAGAAATACTGCTAAAATCAATTTCTTGAAATTTAAACATATTATTTACGAAAATACATGCTCCTCCGTGTTCGATTGTACTTCTACAGTAATAAGACCCGAGTATATAATTATTAATATGAACACAACTCAACTCGAAGTCTTTTAGCCAGTGCTCAGTGATACACAGGACATCACACTTTAGTATAGTCTCTAACATCACTTCTAACTGCCTGGTTTTCCCCTTCAGTGCTCTAATATTTTGATGGCAAACAATAATATTATTTGATATCGGTGAGTATTTGCAGTCGCGTGGAGCGCATTGGCGGCGATCGCGCTCGCCGAATGCACTCACGACGAGTGAGTCATCATGCGCTCGCGCCGGCAACGGCGCGCTCGGGTCCCCACCCGAGGCGGGGACGCGGCCGAAAGGGGATCCAGGGCACAAATCGTACCCGAGGTGGCCATTCTGCCGGACGCGTAACTTCATCGTAAATACTTTCCGGCATTCCGATGAGAAAAGATGCATGTAGGTCCGATTTAATGTCGCGTTTCTTCACGATGTAGTCAGACTTCTTAATATTGTTTAAAAAATTTGTTACTTTTTCGACTGTCGTGTCTGGTCTAAATGACCACGCCTGGATGTATTTGACTATTTCGACAGCTTGAATATCGTCATGTTCCTTACCCGTTCCAATAGTAATATGCTGATGTTGTTGTTTTTTCTTTCGGCGCTGTCTCCTGACAACTTGCCATTGATCACGCTCACCCGCTGATTCACTCGCAGGATCAACATTGCCTACTTCACCCTTTGCAGTTGTGTGAGCCGGTTTGTCGCAATCGGCTCCGGTGCTCGGCGAGTCCCGCGATGTAGACAGAGGCGACGGAGAGTGGTTCGGGCCGATTCGTTCCATGTCGGAAACTTTCGGAGTCGGAGTCAGCGATGCACGTTGCAACGTAACGGCCGGTTTCTTTGCTGCAGCGCTTGACTGTCCACTTACTTTATTTTCAGCGGCTTTGATTCGCGCTTGTCGTAACGGTCGCTGCAGCGCTAAAGCGGCTGAGTGGGATTGATCTTCTACAGTTTGTAGTACAGGAGGCGCCTTCCTTGTCTTCTGACTCACCAACTCCGGCTTACCTTCCGCTATTGTTTTTTGCATGGCAGATCCTTCAATTTGGCTTGCAATAATTCGACTTTGGTCATCAATTTTAGTCTCTAATCGGTCAATCTTATTACATAGTTCACTGATAACTTTCTGCATATCGCGTACTACAATTTCTAGCGCTTTTTGCGCCATTATCTATTTTAAATAAATAAAAAACTACGGAGCTGACTTGTACCGTGTGAGGTCTACCCAAGGAACATATTATAAAGGCCTTAGTCGCAAGAAGCTTAGACTTAAACGTGTAAGTGTAGTTTAAGCAAACTAATTATTATATTTTTTTTAAATGATCACAGCCGAGTTCAATCTACTACGAAAATGAACGTGTAATGAAAGCCACATTATTGCTGAGTGTCATAGGTTAGACATATAAAAAACCGAAAAATTTAAAGGCTTCTACGTGGTAGTCCGTTTTGCAAAGTTAATCGGAGAAAAAACGGTCAAATTATGCCCAACGAAGTGTCGAATTATGCACGGGTCAGCTAGTAAGACCTACCTATACACTGGGTATGATATAACAAATAATTTTTTTTTTATCAAAATCGGTTGACAATTGGCTGAAACTTTTTATCATACTATAAAAAACGATAAATAAACTGCAGTCGAATTGAGTAGGTACATAATGAGGTTGGTTGATAAAAACAGTTTTCCTATACGTGAGACATGAAATTTGTGTTACACTTATATTAGTGATTTCTCTAACATCTGAATAAGATTGTGGGCGGGTTAATAGGAGCTCTTATTTCTTGAAAGGCCGGCAATTAACAGATCGGATAAGCTATTACGTGGAAGGTGCTTTTATTCTCTACCAATTAATACGGTTGTATTAGGTACTGATTTCCGTGTAAATTGCAAAACCTACGTAGGGGAAGGTTGCTATGAATGGACCACTTAACTTTACGATCTCATATCTTAAAAAGTATATGTGATTAAATAAAACCAATTTAGTATTTTTATTTGTTAGGACCTTTATTTATTATAATCAAACGCACAAACAATTCGGGCTAACACTTTCCGATATATACGAAGAAAACTAAATCTTTGGCTGTTGCCTTCTTTGGACCATGGGCACCTTCATTGAACCACTAGGTTGCCATCAATGGACTTCGAGAAATTATTCTAGAGGTCCAATCATGGCAACTAATTATAATTACCAATATGACTTAGTTATGCCTACTAAGAGAGACAAACTGTACTCATACACTTTTTTTTATCCGATACACGATTTTAAACGATGTTTAATATTATTTTTCTCTGCTAACTCAAATAACAGTCGTCTCATGTCCGCAAGAGTAATGCCGTACAAACAACCTTCCATCTCATGAATAGCTCATTTTCTAGTTCTGGAGGAAGGTCACTTTCGGATCCTTTTGTTTGGACGTGTTTTTTGGCTTTTTGGTTTACACCATCTAATCTCCGTTTCAGTGCTGCTTTCGGGACTCTGGCATATATTCTGCTTGCCTCATTTAAACCAACGTTTTTTTTTACTAATTCTATAGCAAAGTTTATACTGGTTTTCCATGTGAAATTTTTTCGTTTTTTTGGCGACATTCTGAAATTTTACATAAAAACAATTTAAAAATGTGTTTATCTATAGTTTTTTCTCATAAAAAAGTTACAATAAAAAGTTGCTATGATTGGACCGGTCCAACGGTAGAACCCTCTTATGGTCCATTGATGGCAACAGGTACTTATTAAGAAAAATAAATCCAAACAATACGTGGACATCACTGGGCAAAATTGAATAACACACATGGAATCACAACTATATTATCGAATATCTCCTAATAGTGCACGCAGATAAATATGAATACAATGATACTTACATGAAGTTGTTCAGAGTCAAATTATTACATTTTGACTGTAGCAAACACACTAACACAGGTAACTCCTCGACGCGTGTCGCAGCGTAACTGAGGTAAGAGGGGGGTGCAACTGAGTCACCAAGGATCTTTTTCGACATGTTTAGTTGTTGCTAGCTTATACAGTTTTGGAAATACCTTAGTGGTCCAATGAAAGCACTGGTCCAATGATCGCAACCTTCCCCGGAAGGTTGCTATGAATGGACCACTTAACTTTACGATCTCATATCTTAAAAAGTATATGTGATTAAATAAAACCAATTTAGTATTTTTATTTGTTAGGACCTTTATTTATTATAATCAAACGCACAAACAATTCGGGCTAACACTTTCCGATATATACGAAGAAAACTAAATCTTTGGCTGTTGCCTTCTTTGGACCATGGGCACCTTCATTGAACCACTAGGTTGCCATCAATGGACTTCGAGAAATTATTCTAGAGGTCCAATCATGGCAACTAATTATAATTACCAATATGACTTAGTTATGCCTACTAAGAGAGACAAACTGTACTCATACACTTTTTTTTATCCGATACACGATTTTAAACGATGTTTAATATTATTTTTCTCTGCTAACTCAAATAACAGTCGTCTCATGTCCGCAAGAGTAATGCCGTACAAACAACCTTCCATCTCATGAATAGCTCATTTTCTAGTTCTGGAGGAAGGTCACTTTCGGATCCTTTTGTTTGGACGTGTTTTTTGGCTTTTTGGTTTACACCATCTAATCTCCGTTTCAGTGCTGCTTTCGGGACTCTGGCATATATTCTGCTTGCCTCATTTAAACCAACGTTTTTTTTTACTAATTCTATAGCAAAGTTTATACTGGTTTTCCATGTGAAATTTTTTCGTTTTTTTGGCGACATTCTGAAATTTTACATAAAAACAATTTAAAAATGTGTTTATCTATAGTTTTTTCTCATAAAAAAGTTACAATAAAAAGTTGCTATGATTGGACCGGTCCAACGGTAGAACCCTCTTATGGTCCATTGATGGCAACAGGTACTTATTAAGAAAAATAAATCCAAACAATACGTGGACATCACTGGGCAAAATTGAATAACACACATGGAATCACAACTATATTATCGAATATCTCCTAATAGTGCACGCAGATAAATATGAATACAATGATACTTACATGAAGTTGTTCAGAGTCAAATTATTACATTTTGACTGTAGCAAACACACTAACACAGGTAACTCCTCGACGCGTGTCGCAGCGTAACTGAGGTAAGAGGGGGGTGCAACTGAGTCACCAAGGATCTTTTTCGACATGTTTAGTTGTTGCTAGCTTATACAGTTTTGGAAATACCTTAGTGGTCCAATGAAAGCACTGGTCCAATGATCGCAACCTTCCCCTACACAATTATCTAAGTAAGGTATCTACCTACACATCTTACTTTAATAAGATTGTTTGGAATATGATTCGGATGTTTGGAATACATAGCAACGCTCGGTCATAGAACAAACATCAATATTTTGAAATCACACAATATTTGTCCTTAGGGATCAAACCCACGACCGCATGGAAGGCAAAGATAATTGCAACGAAGGCCCGAGTACAAATAAATGACACAATCACAAACATATCGAAACGGTGTCGCATTCGAGTGAAACTACGCGTTGACGCCAGCTCGACTGTCGAACGTTGCAGCGTCTGGTCGCGTGGAACTGGCACCTAGAATCACCTAGTATGTAAGACGATTCTAAATGATCCTTGTGATTTTACTGAATAAAGTAATTTTTGACTTGACTTTGACTTGACGTCACCGCGCAGTGTGTCGTGAATGTCTTGTATTATCTCTCGTTGTTTACGATTGTCACATTTACTCGTACTCACCCCTTTAAGTTATGTAACCATCGTACAGAAATATTCTGCAACTCACCTATAAGTCCGATTCACCCACTCCTTAGACCCCAGAACTCCATACCACATGTAGTTCCTCGCTCTTGACCGACATTTCTCCGGATGTTCCTCCCTCTTGTTGTGGAAGTCTAAGGTGATCTTCGCATCAATGCCGATCCCGAAGTAATTGTTCATGACCGCTTTCTCATAGAACCCTTCAAGTAACGTCTCGTCAGGGTCCATCAGCGGACTGACAGCGGCGCATAACGCGTCAGCATTGGCCAGCAGACATTGACTGATGAAACCTTGGGTCACATGCGGCCAGGCCGGGAGCTGCACTAATGGGTTGATGATAGGCAGCTTTTTGGCCTTCTCGTTAACTTCTAATCGTGATGACGTGGTGTTGCCTGTATTGGAAGGTCCACTTTCACCCCATATTGATGACACCGATGTGGAAAGTCTGCTGTTGAAAATTTTATGAAAATTAATACAATCCTAAATGTGTCTTTTCAATATTACACTTGTATTTTTAAGTATGAATTCAATTTTCGGTAAGAAATACTGAAATAACAAACTCAGAAAAAAATCGAATGATATATATGAAAAAGCTCTCATATTTTCATAAGCATAATTGTTAGAAAAAAACTTCATATGAAAAAAGTATCGTCATGTACGAGTAAGAACCGGAAAATATGAAGCAAGAAACCAACCGGGCAATTTATTCCCGTCGCGGAGCGAAAATCAAAGAGAAAACACCCCACTCAATGTAATATAAGCAGTAACAACCTCATTGAATAGATTTCTCGACTTCTAAGTGCTTGCGCCGAGGGTTCGTGGACAAAACACTTGGTTGGGCTCACTCAAGCTTAGCAAAACACGATTATGGAAATGATCCCAGCGGAGTTTTGATTACCTTTTAGTATCACAAAAAACAAATTACCAAACTTCTACGACACTTTCAATATAAAATGTGCTAATACTCGCCAATTGTCTTTAGTATATTAAGATGAAATGTGAATGTTTAAACTTATAGGTTACTTACTTATCTTCTCCAGGTTTAAAGAGACTTCCACATGATATCCGTCTAGTAGCTGCTGGAGAACAACTAAGAAACTGTCCATACTCAGGATCGGAGCCCAAAAGTTTTGGGTTATCAGACTGTCTTCGCTCTCTCGTCGTGCCTATGCTAGGTTCTGGCGAATTAACGCTTAGAGTGTCAGTCCCTTGATCGAAGATGTCATTGAGGACTGATGCCATCCTGCTCACTGAGTTCTTTATACTCTTTTTCTCGTCACTGTGCGAAGGAGACGGAGGTTCTACTACAACGCTGACACAAGGAAATGATGGCGTTAAACCTTCTTTGGGTTCATGTATATTCTTTATGGGAGAATCTATGCTGACACGAATATCTTCTATTTGTTCCTCGGGTCGATAACTTTCTTCCGTAGTTTTAGGTAAAAGACTCTTCAGACTCGAGTCGTCCGCCATTCGTTTCTTTAAGCTCTTACGCTGATGCTTCCTAAAAGACTTCCTAGCTATATCACTGCCCTCCTCGAATTGCGCTAGACTACAATACTTTATCTGCTCCTCTACTTTCGTTGCGTTTTCGATGTAGAACACCTTGTTTTCAAAACCAAACTTCTCTACCTCGCCCTCCTTGGGTTTCTTTGTTTTCGATATGTATTTAACTTTAGTCTCGTTGTTCTTTTGTAAGCTTGGATTTCGACTATCCAAGGTGATGTCGGATGCCGTATCCGAAGTGAAAAGAGTCGTATCATCCGTGTAAGTTTCATTTTCTCCATTCTTGCCCATCATCGCCATCAGGACCTCCTGTCCCAGCATCGAACTAATGTCATCCATGATCGATTCGCCATGTAAAGTCTCCGAATTGGCGTATGTCGTTTCGGAAACTTCGGGAGAGTCAATGTGCCCTATAACACCCGCCTCCTCGTCGTCAGGTTTTCCATCTATAATCTCGGATATCAAGCTGTAGTCATCGCTAATGTTGGACCCCTCCGAGCTGCTGGCGTCTATCTCCAAGTCGACGCTGGACAGTCTCCTGTCGGGCGTGCAGTCCCCGCTGGCCGGCGTGTCCCGCGCGCTGAGGTCCTGGTAGTGATCCTCCATGTACGGTTTGTCGATATCGATGATGGTCAGCTGGTCCGACTCGTACGTGTCCCCCTGGACGATGGAGTCGCGCTTGTCGCTGTCATCGGATATGACCAGGTTGGGTATCGTGAGGCTGCTGCCGGAGGTTCCCTTGTCGGCGTTCAGCCGGAGTAGGTTTTTGCACGAGCTAGTGTCGCAGAAGGAGAGGTTGGACAGCGAGAGTCGGTCCTGGGGGGACGCGGAGCTGGGCTTGCTGCCCTCGGCGCGCTCCACGTCCAGCGTGAACTGGTCCGGGGGGTTCGAGCTTATCAGCTTAGCTATGTCTTCATCTACGTCTGGAATGCTGGAGGGAGAAATGTATCCATGAACCACCGAAATGAGCACAATTTGTTAGATCGATTTATTTATGACCTGTTAACCCCGACGTTTATGAAAGCAAAACAGATTATTTTGGAAAAGGTTTATCAATATCAGTTTATCCCGTTAATGAAAATGTTATATCAAGTTAGATTGTGCAAAGTTTAAAAACTTGAGATGGAATGTACATGGTTTATCTCACTTGTCAGGTTGCATGGAGGCTGCGGAGACGGCGGAGGCGGCCGAGGAGCGCCGGCTGTCGGCGAAGGCGCGCGGCACGGGCAGCGACTCCAGCGCCAGCGAGGGCGCAGCCCCCGCGCCACTCGCCGGACCAGACTCACACGACTCAGACTCTTGGGGTGCACCCTGGATAAACATCCGTGCTTTTAATGAAGACGATGATATACGTTAACACATCACGAATATTTCAAGAAAGTTTACGTTTAATTTCCAAACCTTCCTAGAAGAGGTCCTAAAACGTAAAGAACCATAGGTTGAAACGCTACCTATATAATAAACAGGTTATTGTCTCTAAGTCCTGAATCTAAGAATCTCAAATAAATGTTTTCGGGTCTCGTATCCTCAGATTTAGTTTCTACAAGATTCATTTTATATGACACTAGCTGACCCGTGCCCACTTCGTTGGGCATAATTCGACCGTTTTTTCTCCGATTCACTTTGCAAAACGGACTACCACGTAAAAGCCTTTTTATTTTTCGGTTTTTATCTAATCTATGACACTCAGCAATAATGTGGCTTTTTATTGAAAGGTGAAAGAATTTTTAAAATCGGTTTATTAGATCCCGAGATTACCCCTTACAATTTAACAAATACACAAACTTTACCTCTTTATAATATTAGTATAGATACAAACAGTCAGTAATACCTGTGGATAGAAGTGCGACAGGGTGCGTACAAGTGAGCGCAGCGCTCGGCGCACGCTGTCGGCGCGCGTCGCGAGCGCACACCCGCGCGCCGCCCAGTTCAGCTGCTCCTGGAAAATACAGCATTAACTCACTCTCCTCACAGCTAGTGCTGCACTACCGGCGAGAAGAGTAGCAGTAGTGTATAGAGTATAGTGTATAGTCTATGAAGTAGATGCTTTCACTGTCTTGACTGCACAAGTTAGCTTCGATCTCTCAATGTCATGTGTACGTTTACGGCGGGGATACGACAGAGGGTGTAGGAGTCACCAGAAGGCTTAGTCTGAAGTTGCATTTTAAAACTCCCTACTCTCGAGTCGACAGCCGTCTCTCGGATGTCCTTATATTTTTGTATGGATATCCGAGAGACGACTCTCTGCTCGAGAGTAAATAGTTTTAAAATGCAACCTCGGACTAAGCCCTCAAGGACAAGAATTTACGTATACTTAGTATTAGGCGATTTTAAATCTAGTTTATCTAGTTGTGAGTCAAGGAGTTCGGTTTACCTTTTCAGTCTTTTCAATACTGCCCTTCTCGGCAGCGGGTTGAGTTTCAGGCTCGCTATCACTTGTGTCTAGCAGCTCCCAGCTTCTAAAATAACATCTAATATTAGTGTTATTCCAAACAGTTTTATAGATTAAGTCAGTTGACTTGCAGATCATGCTCAAGATGGGTCTATTCAAAAGACACAGAGACAGTACGTTCCAAAAAATTATTAAATCTATATCAGTATCAGTTTCCACATGAATCCATGATCATAAAATAAAAGCCAATATCCAACTAATTTGCATGAGGTATGGTCATGTGCGAGATCGTCTACACAGCAGTAATGACAGGCACCTACACATGAACCTTTCATAAAATAACAAAAGACAGTCTCCAACTGTGGCGTTCGCGCACTAACTTGCACTCGGTGTGGTCGTCTTTCCACATAAACCTTTCAAATAACAAAAGGCAGTCTCCAACTGGCGTTCGCGCACTAACTTGCACTCGGTGTGGTCGTCTTTCCACATAAACCTTTCGAATAACAAAAGACAGTCTCCAACTGGCGTTCGCGCACTAACTTGCACTCGGTGTGGTCGTGCGCGAGATGCTGCCGCGCGTGCAGCAGCAGCGAGAGCGCGCGGCGCAGGCGGTGCGCGGCGCGCGCGGCCCCGCCCCCCGCGCGCTCGCCTGCCAGCGCCAGCCGCGCGCACCCCGCGCGCAGCGACGAGCTGTGGCTCTGACTTATCTCACCAGCCTGGTACAACAAGAAGAAAACCTTTTATTTCCATTTATTTAAGGATACATTCATAGATTGGGACAGATTTAAACTCGCTAGGTATAAAAGTGGTCTATAATATCACCGAATGATTCATAAGTTGCAGCTGATAGAACAACGTTCGGGCACAAAAATTAAGAAGTTTGAAAACTGCGCTTGGAATTGTAAATTGGCCTTGCACTAATGGAATAAGATACTAAGTATTTAAAGAGAGAGCCAATAAAGGAATATTTTTGGGTAGGTACAAGATCGATCGCTTCGGGAATTTAATGTAACATTATTTGGCTAAAATGATGATGACGAGGATTCCTATAGATAGTAGGTATCCTATGGGCATGTTCTTTAGTGATCTTCCCTTAAAACTTTGAATACGTATTTACCTGCATAATATCTTGGAGGTTCTTCAGAAGCGGCCCTTCTTCTAGCAAGTCAGGCGGCGCAGGGGGAGGTGGTGGGGCGGATAATGAACGCTCGAACGTCATTATTGACCATCTGGAATAATACATTTCTTAGAATATGCTATTGTAGGATTAGAAGTAAGCAGATAAGCAAGCAGAGAAGCAAGAACCGCTTGACGACATCTTCTCCAAAACTTCTGAATAACAACTCATAAATATACTTTGCTGAAATGCTTTAAAGCTTCATGATATGAGACAAATCCCTTTCAAAATCCATAAATTCGATAGTCAAGGTTTGACGGTAGTACCTATCAAGCATCTTAGTGGAAGCCCGTTCATATCTCTCGATGAGCTGCTGCAGGTTGGCCGCGTCGTCACAGGACGCTCCCCATCCGAGCACGCGCGCCAGGTCGTTCCCCGTGCCCAGGGGCAGAACTGCTGTTTGTACTTGGCGCTGTCGGAAAACCATACTTATTTTTATGCCATAGCAGGCAGAAGAGCTTGAGGGCCACCTGATGGGAAGTGGTCACCGCCTGGGACAATTAAAGCAACACCAGAGGCATTGTCGGTGCGTTGTTGTCGGCCTTTTAAGTGGAGATAAACACTTATTTTGAAGGGCTCCATGTAAAGGCTCTTGGGGAAAACCACGAAGGGTAGTAAATATGAAATCATCTTTAAATCGTTTTGATTCCAAGCTCAGATGGAATTACTCAAAGAATTGAAACCTTGAGCAGCCAAAAACAAAATTTAATAGTCTCTGTCTAACCCCTGGTAACATAAAGGTATTCCACCGAAGGCACATCTGTCATATTTTTAAACTGTTTGTTTCTTTGTTCTGACTCTAACTAAAAACACACACAGGATCCATTACTTACTTACATAAACTGGTTAACAGATACAACGCTCACAGAACCATGAACTTCAGAAGAAGCATCACCAACTTACGTGCATTTCCAGTTTATCCACCTCCTGCAGGACCCAACCCACGGAGCCATCGCCGGAGCACACGAGGACCCTCAGCGGCGCAAAGTGCCTGAACAGCCGCAGCCCCAGTCTTGGACCGGCCCCGCTCAACTCAAACACTTGCGCTGGGTTCAGAAGCTGTCTGAAGCGACGGAGGAACTTCACGCCTTGGTTGTCACCTGGAGAAGATGATTTGGTATACTCCCTAACTCAAATGGGGATTACCAATGTTGTGCTGCTATTGGAGTGATATCTGACTCTTGATAAGCTTGTGTGAAATATAAAACTGATCCTGACCCATAGATATCTTCCAAGATCTATCAGGTTGCGTTTATGTAGTGAGTGAGTTAGTGTAGTGAGTTAATGTAGTGAAAAGTACCAAACACAGGTAAGGTAGTACCAAATATTTGCGTATTACGTTCATAAACAAAATTAACTTAATGATATACGATGCAGTGACTTATCACGGTTTGAATGTTCCTAACTTTTCTACCTACCAGCTACTTCAATAGCATCTACAAGCAAGCAAGTTCAATAGCAAGTATCTTTATTAATAATAGCAATGTAAAAGGGAAGTTTCAAAGTAATCCTGGCGTAATCTCTTGTTCTCACAAGGCGGGACTTATAATCTACATGATGGTAGCTGTTTATTTATTCACAACTCAATTTCAGCTACAATTAATTTTAAATTACATGCGGGCGATCTTTATGTCTACCTTTTTAATCTGGTTGAAGACTTGCACTCATAGCTAATCAATAAATTCCTTTTAATAAATAAAAGAGTTAGTAAACGTTTAATTGAAAATATGAACTCAGATTACAATGAAATGAAACATGCTTGTATAAAATAGTTAAAACTTTGAAAAGGATTAGGTACACAAAATTTAAAGCTAGTTTGGACAAAGCTACTATTTCAATCTCGTAGCGAATTCTGGGAAACCTTGAACTTCACTTCACATTGTGTTCGAGAAGCTCCAAAAGATCCTATTAATACTTCAAAGGTACGTACACAAAGCTTCAAGCCCCAAGAAGCTAAACCACGTAATATCCTCGGAGAGTCGCATGCATGAGGCACTCAAGCGCAACGCCCACTACATTTCAAAAGTGAAGACTGAGTGCATTATTGAGTTTGCAACAAAGCCTTTTTACGAAGAATTTTCGTCATATTCCCGTACCTCATACGACGAAAATTTTTAGGTAACAATATAAAATACATAAAGCTAGATCGACGTACCGCGTACACAAGATAATAAATATCTTTATTATTTTTATCATCCGCATATGGATTTATAAAAAAAAACAAATAAATAACCAAGAACAATGTCCAATGTTCAAATTATGAATAAAAACTATACAAAAGCAAAACGTATAAAATAAAGTCTCAACCCTCGTCTATCAAACAACTATAAAGAATTATGTATATTTTTTATTGAAATAAATTTTATAAATATTTTTTATTGAAAAATACATTAGTTTCTACTTTTAAATCCCATTTCTCGTAGTAAATGTTTGAAATGTTGCATTTCCGTGTACAATTTGTAGATTGCGGCGACTGGCGAAATAAGCTTAGAGGTTTAGAGCACCCGCGATTGGTACGAAGGCGTCCTGCTAACGAGGTGCCATTGATGACGTTTTGCTCTGAATTGCTCTGTATACTTGTTACCTACCTACTTCTACTAGACTAGATTAATTATTCTTAAACCTATTAATCTAGTCTAGTATATAGGTAACAAGTATTTCTAAGGTGAGCAGTGTAAACACTAGAAATATGCACTATGGGTGGCACGGTGACCAACTAAGTGGTCAGTTTTACAGAACGTTTGCATTAGCTTTATAAAATCTAATAAAAACTAGGTTCTATTCTTCTATTCTTTGCTTGATACTAAGTTAGCTACGATGTCATGAGCAAAGCGAAATATCAAGCTGTCTAATAATTTCTATAAATACCAGCGAAATTATTCATTATGCACGTTCAATCAAAATCTAGTTAAATTTCCTAGATTAGTTATCCTGATCCTTTACGTAAATACAAAATCTACCATAAAGTACAATCGGTCCACTAGTCACCGTTATATGATTTTAAGTCATCGAAGACTAGTGCTTTAGCTTTCAGTAGCGTTTAAAAAAAAATCCAAACCTTAACCTTGAACTAACTCATTTGAAAACATGACAAGCGGTAAGGCGTTTGGAAATGTAATTTGAAAAACCCATGCGTCATCCGGCCCCCACTAAATGTAAGGTAGGTAGGTAAAGGCAACACTCACGCACGTGTGGGGCCAAGTAAGCACACATTTATAATACAGATAGGAGTTCTAACTTCAGATCAATATAATATTCAGTAATTAATATAAATTCTTTCGGTCTCACTGAAAACCAGCGCTATCAGAACCTCAGCGTCCTTATGGCATATGCGGAGTGTTGACCATTTTACACATCCGTATTTGTGTAATTTGTTTTAAAATGTATCTTGTATGTGTAAATAAACGTTTTCTTTTCTATTCTATTCAATAAGCAAAATCTAATTACCTACTCTAATTTAAATTCTAACATATTAGAAACAAACACTATAAAAATCTTGCAAAAACTAGCTTGCATTAATACAACAGGGTCCCCACCTTTACCTGATCTTGAGTTGACGAAGACGACCAGCGGTGATGCGTTGGGGGGCCGGTCCGGAACCCACGCGTCGTCCGGCCCCACGGAATGCAGCCGCGTTGGGGGCACTACGGACGCGCGTGTGGGGCCAAGCGAACACGCGGCGCACCAACTAGGCTTGCAAGCTGCGTGCACGCATTTGCGACACCACACGCAACGGAAGTCTTGCAGTCTGGAGATATAATTGAAAGTTATATAGCTAGTGATACGATGACTGACTAAACATAGGGTCAATGCTTTCATGATTATTATAATACACTTAATCAGTAATATGACTGCCATCGTACAAGTTGTGCTTAGTTTAGGACTAAGCTTAAGCTTAAACTTGGGTTGGCTGGTAGAAAATGCTTTAGCATTAAGTTCGCCCTTTGTATAATTTTTGTGCAATAAAGAATTAAATAAAAAAAAAAAAAGCTTTCATGTTATCCTGAAAGCTTAGTGTGTAACATATTCTTAATATTTATATTTGCTACTGTTTACAGCTCATTCAGAAACTAAACCAATGCTGTCTTCAGTTATAATCAGGCTTCGTTAGGTCTCTAATCGTACGCAGTTCCTGCCCCTTATAAAATAAATAAATTTAATTTGAGCATTGCAAACTAAGTGCTAGTTATATTTCTTCAAAATGCTAGTCACTAGAGACATGACGAGCGAGAGCACTGCAATTTGTTAAAGTGTTCCGTCCACGACACGAAACCACATAAGTGGCAAATTGTTGAGATATAAAGAGCAAGCTCGTTTGAATAGAAGTATACATAATAATAAAATAGGTAGCTTTAAGAATTTACCTCTTAGGGTGAGAGACTCAGAGGGTATTTGGAGATTGAAAATACTTACGGTCTATATTATAATAAGTTAGTGCAGACTTGATGTCTTGATTAGGTACCATACGATCAATTAATCAAATTTGGTATTATGAAAAACAGTATTTTACAATTTGAATATCAGAGGATATCGTTTTTCAACTACCAAATAATAATTTTATAAATAGTTTCTCGTTTTTTGTACAAACTACTCAAAAAACTTCTATAGAACTTAATTTTAATATAGGTACACTAGTACCTGTTTACCGCGTACTTTACATCGATTTATATTCTACCTACAAATCAGGTACACAAGAATCTATAATTAGTAGAATAATAATTATTTTGTTAGGTTAGAGTTAGCAGAACTTGGTTGTGATGATGTTTTGTAAGTTAAGTTTGATTAAAGCTTTCAGTTGAAGAGTCTCCTATTACGTAGTACTTTAAAACTTACGCTGTAAGCTTAAGGTCAAGTTACAATAACAAAATCATTTATTCATTAGTGGAATTGAGAACTTCTTTATTTGAAGGCGGTTAAAAAATTAAAAGTAAAAAAAAATGTTTTATTGACAAAATTATTTTGTAACAGAATAATATGAATCCATAGACTCCTGTGCTAGTTATAAAAACTGTGTTACAGGAGCCACTTACTTATTTTTCGCTGATTTATTTATTCACCAAATTTAAAACAAACGGCCAAATAATGTCGTTCACCTAATAACCCTTTGGCGAGAACTAATTTGTGGAGTCTGATTGGATTTTGTTTACCTTTTCTGTTGTTGTTATTATTACAAACAGGTCCATAAAGCATTGTATTTTGTTAAGGCATTGAACTCTATAAATCAAGTTCTTTGTATATTTTCTTTGAGTTTACTTTATAATAAATAAAAAAAGGTAGCACTCCGGGAGTGCCGGCAGAAGTGAAAACTTCAATATTAACGTTGTGTTTAATTATAAGTATAAAAGTACTATCATTTATGAGGTAGAATACAATGTTTATGTTTTTATTTTTTATTATTTTTCGCCCTGTGCCGCCTAAACAGAGCAGCACACTCAGGCACGGTAGAAAGAGTGGGAGATACTAGTTCCTCTCCCTTCCCCTCGATCTTACGCTTTTTCGATCAACGTCACGTGACCCTGACGCGAGTTTGAAAGTTTTTACCCACCCAGCGCCGCTAAAGAAGTTTTCACTTCAATAATTTGTATCGAAGAACAATACACTTACTGCGATTCAAAGCGCAGGGTTCTAAGAATACATTTTAAAATAGCGCTTGTAATAAAAGTGTTTCCACCACGTCTCAAAAACAATATCAAGACGTAAGCCCCCGAACGCGTTATATAATGTTGCCAACATAATACTCAATTCCCGAATACAATTGGTATTCCACTGTCTTGCTCGCTTGAGTGTGCAGCGTTTGCAATTTTCCCACAAGCTTTAGCTGTCATTCCGGGGAAATACCGGAACAATAGTGTCATATAAAATGAAGTTTGAATTTATACAACGTTCATTCGATTATTCAGATATAACTAGTGGAGACTGTTGTACAAAAAATATATTTCTATAATATATCGTAGTGCCTGGGGATAACCTTTTTCTGAGGGTTGGGGTCTGTACATAACATGTATTGTCATGTTAATATGATCTCTTGGAATTACTTAATAGGAGACATGTTTAGTATCGGAGTATTGAAACCAAAATATGTTTAGTTAGGTAAATGCCATAAATTTATAAATTAAAAAATATGTATTCCAAGTAACATAAAAATAAAAATAAATAAAAAATAAAGTGTTTATTGTCTTTACGATTGCTGATAGTCGAAGTATAGCTTTGACGATATTGGTGAAGATATTTTTATGTAATATTGAGGTAAGTTAGATTTGTGAATAGGTAGGTAATTATTTATATTCGCTTTTGATTATGTATTTGGAGTATTGTATACATATAATAAAAATATATATCTATGTAATGTAATGTATTATGTAGCACCTGCTCTCGAAACTTTGTACTTAACTAGATAATTTATAAGATTGTACTCTAAGTTACTTGCTAATTTTTTGTCATTAGCTGTTAAGAGAGAAATAAATAAATAAATAAAATGTATGTCAGTTTTCTAGTACCCATAACACAAGCTCTGCTTAGCTTGGGGCTAGATGATGTTGTGTGGATTGTCCAGCATTATCTATTATTATTATTAAGCAAAACCTTTTTTAATAATATTTGCTTATCAAATCTGTAAAAACATCATGAAAATCACAAAATGTTTATGTAAAGTCATGCTCTGTGTAATGGCTGTGTGTAATGTAGTCCAGTCAAAATAGACTAAAATTATGACTTCAGTTTGCATTAATTCCCAACAAGCTGGATTTTTGTGCAGGCCTTGAATACGTCATTACAAATGATATGTCAAAAGTCCCCATCGATCCCGCTTGTGCGTTGTTTTTTATTCGAGGTCAAAGGTCATAAATTTGCATTTTTTGCATATATCTTTGAAACAACGAGAGCTATCGAAAAGTGATTCAGGCAAAGTTTGTACATCATAAAATTGTCCACAAAAATACCTCAACACTTTTCTTCTACAAAGCATCGTTTTCGAGATATAGTGACTTTAGACCGCAGGAAAATCTACTAAAATGCTGCGTTTTTTTCATTTCAGCCGTTTTATCTGCTTCATTGCCACAGAACAAACAGTATTTCTTGAAATTTACTGAAAGGGGTGATGGGTTCGATGGGTTAGTCCTCCTCCGAGGTAATGAATCGTCATTTTGTTTCAAGAAATACTGTTCGTTCTATGGCAATGAAGCAGATAAAACGGCTGAAATGAAAAAAACGCAGCATTTTAGTAAATTTTCCTGCGGTCTAAAGTCACTATATCTCGAAAGCGATGCTTTGTAGAAGAAAAGTGTTGAGATATTTTTGTAGACAATTTTACGATCTACAAGCTTTGTTGGAACTATTTTTCGATAGCTCTTGTTTATGACTTTTAAACGCAAATTTATGACTTTAACCTGGGTATTTGCGTTTTTCGCGTATATCTCTGAAACAACGAGAGCTATTGAAAAATGGTTCAAGCAAAGTTTGTAGATCCTAAAATTGTGTACAAAAATATCTTAACACTTTTCTTCTACAAAGCATCGCTTTCGAGATATAGTGACTTTAGACCGCAGAAAAATCTACTAAAAAGCTGCGTTTTTTTTCATTTCAGCCGTTTTATCTGCTTCATTGCCATAGAACGAACAGTATTTCTCGAAACAAAAAGACGATTCATTACCTCGGAGGAGGACTAACCCATCGAACCCATCACCCCTTTCAGTAAATTTCAAGAAATACTGTTTGTTCTGTGGCAATGAAGCAGATAAAATGGTTGAAATGAAAAAATCGCAGCATCTTCGAAGATTTTCCTGCGGCCTAAAGTCACTTTATCTCGAAAACGATGCTTTGTAGAAGAAAAGTGTTGAAATATTTTTGTGGACAATTTTATGATGTACAAACTTTGCCTGAATCACTTTTCGATAGCTCTCGTTGTTTCAAAGGTATACGCAAAAAATGCAAATTTATGACCTTTAACCTCGAATAAAAAACAACGCACAAGCGGGATCGATGGGGACTTTTGACATATCATTTGCAATGACGTATTCAAGGCCTGTACAAAAATCCAGCTTGTTGGGAATTAATGCAAACTGGAATGTCTATTTTGACTGGACTAATGGCAGTATAAAATAAAAAAAAACTGAAGCCGATTTAAACTATGATCTAGGTTTTTCCCCAAACGCTGTATTTTTATTTGTGAAGCAATCCGTGAAGCTCAACGAGTAGCGAGCGCTAACCGCAGCGCATTTTCAATTTCCCCCGAGCCGGACTTTCCGCACTCCGCATTTTACGAAGATAACTGAACTTTAATTTTGCATAGTTTATACTGTCACACTTCGAGTCAATGTAATAATGATAGATAATAACGAAAACCCACCGTGATAAATTTGACTAATACGATTAATAATGATAATCAAGAGATGATTTAGTTGTGGAAGGGTTTTTGAAAGTGGCTTTCACCTAAGAGTGTGACGAATTAAGTTAGAAAATAATCTTTTTTGCACACATAAAGGGTAGAGCAAGCGGCGGTTTACTTGATTTTAAGTTGTGATCACTACCTACAAATATATGTTGACTCATTGAGCATGTCAGCTGAGGACGAGCCTTGTGATGCATTGCACTGCGTCCATCTAAACCATAAAGGTGTTACAGCTAATATGCCTATACTATAGCATTTGAACCAAAACATTTTTGCGGCAGAAATAGTTACGGTAGTAGTACGTCCTTGAGCGAACTGACGACCGATGAGGCGCGCGGGCGGAGGTTGTGGATTCGATTCCCGCCTTGGGATACATTTTTGTACGATCTGTAAATATTTATTCCAGGTGTTCTGGGTATTTTGTATGTTTAATAAAAAATATATATCTATGTAATGTATTGTATTAAGTATGTCAGTCCTCTAGTACCCATAACACAAGCTCTGCTTAGCTTGGGGCTAGATGATGTTGTGTGGATTGTCCAGCATTATTTATTTTATTTATTTAGCTTATTCACGCTCTACAAAGGGTAGTTTTGTACTACAAAGTGAATCATCTGTACGTGTACTATAATTTATTCTGTGTGCAGGCTTACCTCGCGAAACAATGCCGGCTTACCTCTTTGTTCGGGAGTTTTCCGAACCTACATTTTTCAGTGTTCAAAGTTTGCGTAACGATATTGGTTTTATGACATTCATAGGGATTCTCCGTTACAGTAAAGCTAAGTAGACGAGTGATTGATAATATGAGAGTAGTCAGAGGTATGTACATACATGGGGTTACATACAACCCCTGTTAATATGGACACAATGAGCAGTAGTTGTCAAAACAATAATTCTAGTAGTATCATTTCGATAGATTTTGAAATCTATCTGATAAATATCATCATCAAATCAGCCTGTAAAAGTCTAGTTGTCTTCTGGACATATTTTAAAAGAACCAATATGGACTTGCTTCATTCATTAAAAATTATCGATAAATTAATTAACTTTTGCTAAATACTATACTACTACTAGATACTATATAGGTGCAATTTTTCAATATAGTATATATTTTTTAAATTTTTATCATAAGTATAATTTTCTATGTAACATACATTTACACATAACAGTTTCTTGCAGATGGGAGTAAATAATAAACATCGGAAAATCAACTCAAACCACTTATCTGATAAATCTCGGGGGAAATCGCAGGCGAGGCAATTAGTTCTTACGGAAACGGGCGATTTACGTCATTTAGCAAGATAACTGGCGCTCGCTCGACTATATTTACCTTTAAATATACCTGGAATTAGTTTGGTTTCAAGATGCTACAAAATAAGCTTTAATTGTTTATTTATTTTTATAGCTGTGGTTTAACTCAAAATTTTAACTAACGTTCCTAATACTTGATCCTATTTATAGCGCCATAAGTTATATGTTATCACAAGTCTCTTTAATTGCAGGTGTAAGGGCACAATGGGATTTTTTTATAGAACAGAATATAATAGAATAGAAAATATCTTTATTGTACACCAGACAAGAGAAACAGAACAGAGAGACAATAAAAACAAAACGTACAATGGGGGGTCTTATCGCTATAACCGATCTCTTCCAGACAACCTTTGAACAGACAGAAACATAAAATTAGAAAATATAGGTGATCCTGTTAAGTACAAGTCGACCACCTAGCTCTCTGGATACAAGAGCTCTTGATTTATTGAATAAAGTATGTATTACTAAATAACAGTTTGATTGCAAGCAATAATAAAGAATATTTAGAAAAATATTAAATAATACGTATAGAACTGTTATTCCAAGGACGTTAGAAATCAATTTGATTACGCCCAACCTCGTTAAAAATACAAAAGGTAAAACGCTCATTTCAATATTCCTATAAACAAAAGTAAAAACAAATAAAGATATCTATTAAAAAATAGAATATTACACAGGAATAACTGATCAGATATTCCCTTTTGTAACCTGTTGTAAAAATATTTTCCACAAATAGCCTGAGGATTCTGCGATTGACGGCTTCGTTTCCATCAGTAGCAGAAAAATAGCTTCACATCAAAACTGGTTAAGAGTGAGTCGGACGTATTATGAAACGATGAGCTAGAAAAAGTGTACTGTCAGCGTCAGAAGTTGATAATTTTTTTTGACGTGACAACGTCTTATAATTCGATAGAGCCGGCTGCACGCACGAAAAAACATGACTCATGAAGCGTTCTGAGGCGTTCTATGAAGTGACGTTGTCACGTTCAACTATCGTCAGTACTCGTCAGTACAGACTTTACAGACAACCATTTTTTTTTATTAAAATTGACAAGGACTTCTTCGGTTTGACTGCGTCACAGCTCATTATCAGCTTTTATGCTGTGAGTTGTGATTCATGTTTGATTACTATCAGGAACTAATATTTTTTCGATAGCAAACATTGATGATTGTACTGTTTCAAGTAAATTTGTTAAGTTTAAAACTGAGATATCTTACTAGTATTTTTTACCAAACCATTTTAGTTTTTAAGCGTAACTTTTATAAATTTTTGATACCGACTGTACCGGTCACACGTCCCTGGTCACGTGGACAGCCGGAAAAAGGAAATGAGTTCTATTTGCAATGCTAACCGCCTGTCGTGTCGCACCGGGGCCGAACGCTCGTAGACATGCTACGGCGTAGCACATCGCTACGAAAACTAGAATAACCAATAGTATCAAGCTACTACGAAGTTCTACACAGATAACTAAATAAACGGGGCATAACATTTTAATGATTTAAGAACACAGTAGAAGGTATACCTAAAAAAACTAGAATACCCCACTGCTATAAACTGTTATGTGTGCTAAGAATAAGAATTATTAAAAGAAGAATATTATTATTTATTGTATAAAATTTGTAGGACAACGTGCTATGCATAATAAAAGATCTTACAGATAAAATGGTTCAATGTTTCACCAAGACGTTGCGAATGAGAATTTAATTGTAAGGTTTTTATAAACACATCTCGTTATATATGTAGTATGATAAAAAAAAACTCTTACTCGTGTTGGCTCTAATATAAAGTTTTCACTTATGTAATATTTTTGTGATAAAAAGATTTTTGAATATTTTCTAATTATAATATACATCAAACTGGAACTCTATTGAGATTAAATCTATATTCACAGGAATCGTTTATTTGTGAGATTGCATTTACTTTGAACCAGTGGAACGTAAATAATGCAATTTGCAGGTGATATTGGATTTCTGATGTAGATGAGTCTAGGATCGAGAATAGACAAAAAATATATATTTTTCTCTAACCTATCTCATCCCACTGCTGGGCTAAGATCTCCCCCAAGTCCTTCCACTCGTCCCTGTTCTCCGCTTTTTTCTACCAATTCCTCTCAAAAGTGTCTCAATATTTCTAATAAAAATCAAAATTCAAAAGTACTTAATTCAATAAAAACACAAGGATCATTTAGAATCGTCTTACATACTAGGTGATTCTAGGTGCCAGTTCCACGCGACCAGAGCCTAGAAGAACGGGCAAGAAACTTACGGCCTGGTTTCTAGCGTTTTTTTATATGATCCTTCTAATATGATCTAATATCATAATTTAACATCAGATGTGATTGCGGCCAAGCGTTTACCTACAACGCATAAAAAAAAACTAATGATCTTTTTAAGAATAGCTGATGCTCGCGACATTGTCTTGCTATCGTTATATTTTTGTCAATTCTCACAATATCTTTATAAATTATAGCCTTTGTGTTATTCAGTAGCTCTACCATGAGTTTTTACTATACTATATTTACTATACTCGCTAGCGTCTGTAGCTAAACAAATGTATGAAGATTTGTACAGCGCCTCTAGCGGATAGTTGGGTACTAAAATTCGTCATACTAATATTGACGTAACTACTGTAGTAAAGTCAGGCGATTTTACTGTGACATCTCATGGTAGATACACTGATGTGTAAACTACATTATTGTAAAGTTTCAATACAATCCATTCGGTAGTTTTTGCGTGAATGAGTAACAATACGTTCATCTATACAAACTTTCGCCTTTATAATATTAGTAGGATAAATCAAATAGTTGTTACTTGCAACTTTGTACGCGAGAATGCACATTTTGAAACTAGTGGTAAAGCCTCATTGTAAACATATTTCGGTTAAAAATCAAGGTAGAAATTTTTCATTTTTTTCTTCTTATTTGATTCATTATCATTATCATCATCATCTTCCTACCCTTGTCCCACATTATGTGGGGTCGATACAACACGTTTTATTTGATTCATTATGTTGACTAAAATGTTTGTCACCAGCCATTCCATGATCCGTGAAGATTAACTATAGATTATTTAATATAGATTAACTATAGCAAAACGGAAAGTTACTAAAATCCTAAAAAAATACTCAACTCTGATTTAAATCGAGCTGAATACTGAAGAGATCAAAGCAAATACACACTGCGATAATCCTCTTCGGCTTTCAGTCTAGTAAAGTGGCGCGTGTATCTTAAAAATGGATCTTAACATCGTTCAGTTAAAGTTTAAAATTGCTTGCATTGCGAGTTGTATAAAAATGATAGTTTTAGATTTCGTGTTTGATCCGTTTTCAGTAAGGTAATGTTGAAAGGAACAAACTAAGTATGATATAGTCAATTTGATGATAAAAAAATCCGATTTTTTTACTAATCGAAAAGAAAAATCTATACAGTGTTTTAAAAATACTATTATGAGATAAAATTTTGGACGAATGAACTAATTCTAATAAAACATTAAATTTAAAAACATATTCTCTTTACTCTAAACATATTCTCTTATTTCTCTTCTTCTTTAATAAAATATAGCATATCTTCTGGATATGCTATATTTTATTGCGATTAGGAACTAGTGTTCTGACGTACCTACAACAATACGCTACAAAAATCATCGAATTGTGGTAATCTTTTAGTCGCCAAATCTAATTTAAAAATGTTTTTGAGTTTTTTTGAAAAAATTGGCTAGACTCTAGTCTAGCCAATTTTTTCAAAAAAACTCAAAACCCCTATTTATACCCCTATTACGTAGATCCGGTAACGCAGGGTCTACCCTGCGTTACCGGATCTACGTACGCTGTTACAAGAGTGCACTAATATAAATAAAAATATGACCTCATAAATGCTGCAGAAGGGGATAAATGTGGCAAAGTTCTACGAACTATGTTTGAAATTTATGTTGTGTTCAATTGACACGCAAGAAGAAGAAGAATTAAAAATAAAATAAGGTACGTTCACGTTGAAGATTATCCCGAGCTTTTTTAAAGCGTACATACAAAGTCGCGTTTAACAGCTAGGATATACAAATTAGGATAGCATTACCTTAAAACAGAGCCACAAGTCTTATCACAGACGTCGCACTTCGCAG
This sequence comes from Ecliptopera silaceata, assembly GCA_932527185.1. NCBI lineage: Eukaryota > Metazoa > Arthropoda > Insecta > Lepidoptera > Geometridae > Ecliptopera > Ecliptopera silaceata. The sequence continues at coordinate 1,918,544 of OW052193.1, read as the reverse complement.
CCACGGGCAGGTTCCCCTCCAGCCACTGATGGGGCATTATGATGTTCTGCAACAAGGTACTATGTTATCGCAAGCTTACAGACATCCGCGAGTTTCACACAACTTATTTCACACACTTATCACTAACGTATAGTAAGTCAAGCGTTTTTTAACTATTATTTTCGAGATGAAAACGCGGCCACGGCTATTGCAACGTTGATAAACGTCGGAAATAAAAAGACATAGGTACAATCGAATTGAGAATCTGCTCCTTTTTTAAAGTCGGTTAATAACAGTAAAGTTCTGTATATCTTAAACTATATCATACCATAACTACTAGTCAAAATTAAGTAACTCATTTTGTTATCAAGAAAATACTTTTCTGTCCTGTCGCTTATAAAAAAAACTTGGTATTTTAATGAATTTTCTGTATTTTGTTATTATTTATTAACGACTTGTATTTACGGAAATGGGTTTAAATATGTTTGCAATTTGAAGTCATTACCTCTTCTTAATCGAGACGATTACGTTGACTACCATATATTCTAAGACAAATAGCTCATTACTAAGTTTCACGAGCAAATAGTTGCCCAAATCTATTAGATTAGACGCAAGTGCCTAGTCCAATCAAAGTTTAGTCCAACTACCTTACACTACGTTTACAAACTGAGATTAGTATCTTAATTGTTTAATCAGAGTCTAAACTTAACTTTTAAATACTTTTTCAAATACTACATTAAATATACATTATGATAAAGACTGAATTTGCAACTTATAGTAAAGTATATACGTAATTGAGAATTGAGCAATAAAAATTGTGTAAAATTTAATTGATAATAATTCTAGCTCTATACACTTTTTGTCAAAAATATTAACAAATAATATATTCAATGATTTAACACGTAAATATTTTTAACAAAGGCTTAATTAGAACAAAATATTATTTGATGAAACCAAACCAATACAATGTATTGGTTTCATCAAAAAGTATCATATAGTGATATTGCTTAGCATGTCAGATTCTTCTAACTGTGGATATTTTAATGATTCCCCTCTTAGCAACAGATTGGTCAGCGTACTTGTTTCCTAGTTCACCAAGTTCATACTTTGAATAAAAAAAAAGACGTGTGGCACTCGGGGACTGCCGCGGTATAGCTATTGCATAGCATTTCTTGCTGGATTACGCATGCGCAGTGTTAGGTTATTTCGTTACGGAATTTCTGGATTCGGTCTCCACGCTCAAGGCCCGCGATAGAAGCTATGCAATAGCTTTAAAATGTCGGTAACTTACAAACACAAAAGCCGTCCCTTGTTACTCATACAATATTCACAATGAACATGGAGCCTCCATTTAGACGTATTGTTCGAATGCCTCGACTTCCAGAAGGTTCAGTCACGAGTATTTTGACATTTATCTCTTATGTATACTTTTTGTTCGAGTCCCAAATCTCAAGTCTACTTCAATTTGTCAAAGAAGTATGATATGAGAATATATGAGTGATATGACGACCACATTACATTTACTTATAGTCTTATGACTCAGGTATTTGTAGCTAATGCCTTGATCACACGTACCGAGTAAACCGGTGAGACAGTGACGTATTTGAGATACACTGCGCGTCGACATCAGTTTTACTGTTGAACGTTGCAGCGTTAGCGCGCAGTGTATCTTAAATACGTCACTGTCTCGCCAGTTTACTCGGTACGTGTGATCAAGGCATAAGTGACAACACTTGTTTCATAAATTGGGAGTGGGCTTGAGAATTCCATCACAAAAAGCCTAAAAGCTAACTAAAGGTTAGCAGATACAACTGTGGCAGTAATATGATCAGATCATGTTGTGATTTGTTTTGTCTTGAAATATATGTGTGTAATTACAGTAGTTTTTTTTATTCGCTACGCTTTACGCGTTTGTACTGTGGAGGTTTTAAAACTAAACTACCAAGTGGCAAATAACATTGACACTTAACACTGATTTAAGTCAATTTATTTCGTGTACTTTACTAAAATAGACGTTGGTTGCTCATTGCAACATAATTTCGGTCCGCTTTTATCCGGAATGTGTTCATCTAAAAGCCATTTAAAACTAAAATCTAATTTGCCACCCCACGTGAAGTTGGAACAACCAGAAATGAGACCGCTTTTTCATAATAAATTGAAAGATTGGACATGGGACACGTGGAACCTAAACCGAGTTTAGCACACGGAGTGTTAAATGAAAATATATTACTTTATTCATAACTGATTTATTAACATTTACCTCAAATGTGTCTAAAAAATTTAATTTTTGTTTAAAATTTACAATCTATCTTAAAAAAAGTTAGCGCAGACTTGAAGTATTGATTACCATACGTAATGGTTGACTTTATGTCACCATGCTAAATTTTTATAAAATAGGGGGTTAGATTTTTAGTTATTTCATAATGGTACCTATGCTAATTAGCAGGATCTAGAGACGCTACCTTACACCCACCATCTATTAATGTACTTACCTGGACTCACAAACAATTAAATGCTTTGATTTGATTAAACAAGCAAAAGGCAACAACATTTTTTTTTAAATTGGTTAATTTTTTGATACCTTTGCTTTACTGATATTATCGTGTTCAAAAAAAAATCCAACATTGTTTTTTGAATGCTTTGGTCCAGGTCTTGTAAAAAGTTTTTTTCATAATAAGAAATATATTCTTCTTTAAACCCAACTAACAAAAGGAACAGCGGAAGGTTCTCAGAGATAATTAGACGTATGTGAAAGTAGATGGAAAAACAATGTATCCACAGATAACACGGTTCATTGCACACACATTTCGCTACGAGATATTGTAAGAGGAGTATTCCTATTAATATAATGTGATTCTTTATTGTTTCTGTTTCAACCCATTACGTATGAATTTATTTAGACGAAGGCTGCTGCGGAATATGTTTATTCTGCTACTTATTCTCATATATACAAATATAACAAACTAAATAAAAACAAAAGATCTAGATATCTACACTGATAGTTTAATGAGGAAATAGCTGGTTGTTTGACAAAAAAATACTCGATTGATATAAAAAGTTATTACACCTAGCTTAAAAGACGATTCCTAATTATTATCTTTGATGTTACTGAAAAACTCATTATGATTAGTCTATTTATAAATAAATTACACTATAAATAAATTAGATGTAGTTTAGAATAAACTAAAGAGTACAACTAACACTTTTTACTTATTTTACTTTTTTAAACTATTTGTTTACTATTTTTTTTTATTTTACCTAGACTAGAGTTATTCTGAGTGTGCATGCCGTGGCATTTATTAATGGAGAGAACACGTAGCTTAAGATTTGTTTCAATATGTGTTTTTTCGTCGAATGTCAAATTTCATTAATTAAAAAAAAATGTAATGAAACACCTATAAGAGGAAGCTTTTGTCAAAGCCGTTGAAATATAAGTATTATAACCAATTTGTTATAAATGATTCATCAGGCAAGTGGCGCTGCGGGCACAGCGGCGGCGTAAAGGATTGATGCGGCCCAATCACTTTGATTGAAACGGGGGCCAACAGAGGTAACGCACAAAATTGATATTAAACCAGTGACCTTTGACCTCCCTCGGGACGGACAATTTGTCAAATGTCTGGTGTTGACCTCAACTCTGATTTCCTTGCGGTAATTTTCTATTACCTCGTAATCTTTGCCACAAATGTAATTAATTATTCTTTAGCCCAGTAACAGTTGCTAGTGTAAAAAGATCACAGTCAAGCGTGGCAAACAGATAATAAAGAACATTTTGCACAACACCCTTCTAGTACCAAAATAAGCGATGGGAGCCAAATTGTTCATAGACTTCATAGTAAAACCCAGATACAGTTTTTTATTTAAATTTTTTTTTACAATCCAAAATGATGATTTTGCTAAAGTTTGTTGTTTTTGTCATAATTATTCCATCTTCAAAAGTTGTTTCGCGGTTCACTGAAATTCATCCATAGTAAAGTATAATCCTTATTATTGCTATCCGCTTTCAGCCGCTAGCTGATGCCCCCTGACGGAAGTCTTTAGGGACCATGAACTCGATTGAACACGGTGAAACAAGTACTTACTGAAAGGTTTGTTGTTCTACGGAATAAGTTTTTTGCTACATTGCTTTCTAATTACTTCAGACTGTAGTAATTAGTATAGTTATGCTTCGCAAGATGGCGTACACGAATAAATGTTACATTAATTCGTAAAAAATCAGAACGGATATTTATGATGATATAAGACACTGCGCGGTGGCACTGCAACGTTCGGCAGTAGAGGCATTGACGCGCGAGGTGTTTCGAATACGTCTACGTTAGTAACTTTTTTGTGATTAGGACTTTGCACACTACTAACGTACAAAGCATGATTTGCTGAAAAGGGTTTTAATTACACACAAGGTTGACATTTCCTTACCCCTTCAGCATCTTCCACGACGTGAGGTCCGACAGACGCCAGCGTGCTCCATTTACAAGATGGCGGCGCGCGCGACGCGCATCTTTTGTGCGCTTTGAACTTGCACAGCTCGCAGGCGAGCGCGTGCGCCGTTCCGAGCGCGCCGAGCGGCTCACGACACACGTTACAGAACGTTGGACGCGCGTGTGTTGCCGCATACCTGTAGGAAATATGTTTTTTTATAAACACATTTTGTTACCAGGGCGTTCTGCCGGGGTAACAAAATCCAGTGGCGGGGAGTGTTTGCTCGCCTCGTTAGTTCGCGTCTTGCTTCCACTGCACTTTTTTTAAGGCCATTGAAGTTGCCACTCATTGGAGTAGAATAGTTTAAGGATGAACTATTGATACGACGAATGAATGAATAAACACATCATCACCAACCTATATCAGCCGCCGTATACTAGCCTCTCAAAACCTGCCAGGTTTTAATCACGGTCAGTTTGTATTAAAGAACCTTGTATATCTCTTCCCATGCTTATGTTATTCCAACTTTTAATTGCCTCCATCGTAACAGAAAACCTTGACCAACAATGGTCAGGGTTTTCTGTCCTAATGTGTAATAAGTTTAAAAAAGACTTGGGTTTTATGATCACAGATCCTGTCCTACTAAAACATCAGAAGACAGCTTATATAAGATGTGATAAGATCTACCTGATATCATGATAATTGTTAGTCATACACGTGTCTGTAAAATAAATACTTATTTGTAACAAAATATATAAAAGAAACCTAATACAAAGCGTTCTTGGGTTTGTTTTCCAAATGGTTTGTTTATTTTTGTTGTACGAAAACAATGTGGCAGACGCGACGCTTACAAAAGTGAAGAAATACAAATACAAAGATAAAAACAATACTGGCTTGTATTCAAAATGTGACGGCTGATATCAATAAAAAATAAAATGGCATGGCAATATTATTTTACCAATAAACAGACTCTTGTAGCAATATTATTTTGCCAATATTAATGACAGGCGTCACGAATCGATGGTAGATCTGCCTTCCGAGCTGAGGGACGTGGTTTTGATCCCCAAAAACTGTGTGATGGTGAATTAGTATTCGCTGTGTCAGGATGTTACTATGGTTTTTATATTATTATTTACAAAAATTAAATTCTAACAACAATCTTATACTAGTAATACTAGTATTATTTGTATTATTAGTATAAGTTCACATAGTATAAGTTTTGTTTAGGACTAGATGGCGTTGTAAAAGCTTATAAATAGTTATTTATTTACGTAATCAAGGTTTTTTTATACAACATTACAGTCACTGTTGCGTCTATGATCTTTCAGAATTAATGTTTTCTTCCTCTAACTTTATCTAGAAGATATCATAAGCCTATAAATACCAAGTGCCTCGTGATCTAGAATGTTCTGTGCCTAGAATTTCCAGAAACATCCAAAACGTTGTTGTAAGATGTCCCAATTATCAGAAAAATGGAACATTCATATAGCCCTAAGCTCGTTTGAATACCAAATGTAAATAAAGACTGAAAATTAACTGTCAATTGAAACTGACAGCTAATTTCAATTGTTTATTCAATTGAACTTGGCTATATTCAACGAGGGACAAATTCTTTGCATCCTTAATATCAAAGGTAGTTAAGTTAGTTTGCGGTTAATATTGTCGCTCTATTGATAGGAAACCGGATATTGTAGAGCAGAGCTTTTAGTAGGATGCAGAGTACTCTGTATGGAATATTCTGGTTTATAGAGTTTGAAGCTTTTAGCCGGTTTTATTTAACTATATTGTTACCTTGCTGAAGTGATAGCATTTTTACTGTTGTCTGTATCTGTGTTGTATGTTGTTATAGTTTTGATGTGCACTGTAAGGTTTGATTATCAAGTAGTTAGTATAGATATAACTAATATTATAGCTAATTTGAGACAAGAGTTTCATGATTCTGTTTTTGTTTTATCAAATACACAGGCACACAGAAATGCGAGCATGCTTTACGGCTGAAAATAACTTTCAAAAAGAGCTTTACAGGCATTATTTTTATTAACTGACATTACTTTACCTACATAACACGCTCTGGTCCTAAACTAAGCAAAGCTTGTACTATGAGAACTAGATTGGTTTGGTAATCTTTCTGAAATATAAGTATTTGTCACAGTATAGAAAGAAAGAAAGAAAGAAAGAAAAAAGAAAGAAAGAAAGAAAAAAGAAAGATAGAAATATAGTTGGTTACCAGTGATGATCCCCCGAGGAGAGCCTGGCGACGAGGTCGGCGACGTCTGCGCCGCGATGCAGCGCGCCGCGCAGCGCCCCCGCCCACGCCTCCATCTCGCCGCGGTTGTCGGCGCACAGCACGAGGCAGCGGCTCGCGGTTATTACCTGCACATACACAACATTTGTTCTTTGTACGCTGTATTTTTGGAGGGTGGTTGCTACTGATAGAACTGGTTGTGGCGGATAGCCAGTCTAATTATTCGTCACTGATGAGGTGAATTGAAATAATGAATATGTATTTTTGAAGCAAAACCGCTCCTTAATGTTTAGTCGACATAATCATTTTTATCTTCTGCAAGTACCTACCTATTATCGTTTCTTACACTTTTCTAGCATTTTTTGTAGACATTTAAGTTATGATTTCGAAATAAAAACACCTACAGAGCCAGAAATACAATTTGACACGAATTTTGATCTTTGTTTGCTAAATCGAATAATGTACTCATTAAACTTAATGATGTCTATGTACAAATAAAGATAAAATTTCTAAAATATGTTCATCGTAACTATTACAAACATTATTTTGTTGCTGCATAAAATAAGTCACAAAACCTCCCTCGCGGTAGATTTCAATGAGATGCGACAAGGGTATTGTTTCAACCAACGCTACGCTATGCATGCTATTGGCTCCCCTATTCTAGTGTCACGATAAGGGGAGCAAAAGCACGCTGACATCTGAACCTCTATGTTGAAGTTGATCGATAAACTATAATCGTGCCAAACCCTCGGGGGTGTCTATTTGCATGCAAATCGGGCGGCGTACCCAACATTATTGTGTAGTGTGCACATAATAATGAGCAGACTGATGAACGCTGAATAAGCTGGCCAACTACCTCTGTCAATATTTAACAATGAACTTCATTATTTTTTAAGCAACGTATGGATAAAAATAATTAAATTTGGGATTGCTACCTGGTAGGTTGTCATTTATTGTTATAGCACCTTAATTTCTATGGGTATAAAAAAACTATGAGAGTCAGTCGTATTGGTTAGCTAGACATTTTGAAATTACGCCGTAAAGAACCGGGAGAATTTGTAGACAAAATATTTTTTTGCAATATTCCTCGTTTCTGTTCTATAAATACAAAATATTTCGCATTAAATCGACTCCAGAGTATTTTGTGATGGAAAGATCGATCGGTTTAATTTACCTTAATGCTAATATCAATCATAATTCCAATAAGTCTGCTGTCTCGGTAAACTTAGCTTAAGTGGGCTCCGTGTGACAGTGTGAGCGAAGAGAAATTCAGGAAATATTACTGAAAAAGCGTTTTAATATCACATAAGGCTTGTCTGACTGAACCGAATGACTAAGAATAAGTATTTTACTCAAAATCATATTCTGCACCTACAAAATCGACCACACCTTTCAAACGTTTAACCCTGGAACAACTTCCACTACGTTTCGACTGAGTATCTTATCTTAAAAAAATATCTGAGATATATGAAATATACAATACGATGTAGTGACTTAGGTAAAGTTATGTTTACATGAATATTCGTAGGAGACTGTCAGTCGGCCCCTCATCCATCATGCATTATTGTACATTTAAGATACGCGTATTATTTGATATAAAAACATTGCAAGCTAAGAACAATATAGATCTGATGGTTCCCGAAAACAGTTGCTTTCGGAAACCATCATTGTTGCATCATTGTTTTTTTTATCAGGACGTAAGTTTCTTGCCCTTTCTTCTAGGCTCTGGTCGCGTGGAACTACTATCTAGAATCACCTAGTATGTAAAAGACGATTTTAAATGATCCTTGTGATTTTATTGAATAAAGATTTTTGAAGTGAAAACTTCTTTAGCGGCGCTGGGTGGGTAAAAACTTTCAAACTCGCGTCAGGGTCACGTGACGTCGAAAAAGCGTAAGATCTTATTTAATTTTTATACATTGCTCGTAAAACAAGAGACGACAAAAGAACACACTTGCGGTCACGCGACGTATGACTCAAACAATTAAATAGTGTTGTGGCGACATCGTACAAGGCGAGTACAAGGCGCTGCCAACACGCGGTGCGGTGCGGAGCGCGGGGGCGGAGGACCGAGTAGCGGCACTCGCGCGCCGGCAGCCGACAGACGCTCTGAGCACCCTCGCACGGGAAACACGTATCGCTCGCCGCGCGCGCATAACCAGATAGACGCTATTATATCGTACGAATCGTTTCGCCTAACTTGTATTTAACTGTATCGCTTCCATCTTATTGAAGTGAAAACTCAGTCAGGGTCACGTGACTCGTGACGTTCATCGAACGTGACGTTCATCATTCGTTGTCTTCGTCGTTGTGTCAATGTCAATGACATGACACAAACACAATGACACAGACACATTCGCGCTTGCGCGAATGTGTCTAGTCGAGTGCTACCATTTTTTGAAGTGAAAACTTCTTTAGCGGCGCTGGGTGGGTAAAAACTTTCAAACTCGCGTCAGGGTCACGTGACGTCGAAAAAGCGTAAGATCTTATTTAATTTTTATACATTGCTCGTAAAACAAGAGACGACAAAAGAACACACTTGCGGTCACGCGACGTATGACTCAAACAATTAAATAGTGTTGTGGCGACATCGTACAAGGCGAGTACAAGGCGCTGCCAACACGCGGTGCGGTGCGGAGCGCGGGGGCGGAGGACCGAGGAGCGGCACTCGCGCGCCGGCAGCCGACAGACGCTCTGAGCACCCTCGCACGGGAAACACGTATCGCTCGCCGCGCGCGCATAACCAGATAGACGCTATTATATCGTACGAATCGTTTCGCCTAACTTGTATTTAACTGTATCGCTTCCATCTTATTGAAGTGAAAACTCAGTCAGGGTCACGTGACTCGTGACGTTCATCGAACGTGACGTTCATCATTCGTTGTCTTCGTCGTTGTGTCAATGTCAATGACATGACACAATCACAATGACACAGACACATTCGCGCTTGCGCGAATGTGTCTGTGTCAGTGCGTCTTCGTTGTCTTCGTCGTTGTGTCACATTCGCGCTTGCGTGAATGTGTCTGTGTCATTGTGATTGTGATTGTCATTGTCATTGTCGTTGTGTCGACATGACACAATCACACTGACACAGACACATTCGCGCTTGCGCGAATGTGTCTGTGTCAGTGTGTCTTCGTTGTCTTCGTCGTTGTGTCACATTCGCGCTTGCGCGAATGTTACACAATGACATGACACAATCACAATGACACAGACACATTCGCGCTTGCGCGAATGTGTCTGTGTCATTGTGATTGTCATTGTCATTATGACGACTGTGGTTATATTTTTGAAGTGAAAACTTAAAAGTGAAAACACAACGTTAATATTGAAGTTTTCACTTCTGCCGGCACTCCCGGAGTGCTACCATTTTTTTTACTTTACTTTTACTTATCGATGTAAGTAAAAGTATGCCATTACTTCAGTTGAAGACTAAGACTATAACTTTTTACATAATTTTTAGATAATTAGCATACCTAGATTACGGTGTATTATACGATAAAAACTTTTTAATGTACCAGCCACTTCTAACCGCAACCAATTTAAAACCGATCTGAGCTTTAGACGTTGAAGTTGCTCAAGTAAAACAATTAAGTGTAGTTCTCAAGTTCTTGACTCTCTGACGAGAGTACCGCCTCCGCACAGCCGGCCGAGCCTAGCGCCTTTCAAAACCTACCAGGTTTTAAATCAAGTTCAGTTTATATAGTAACTCATCGGTATTCTGTGACACTTCTGGTTTCCTATCCCAAAAAAACAATCAATAAATGAATGAATGAAATAAGAAATGCAGATGTAAATTGGTGTAAGTGTGAAGACAAAATTAAAACAAAAACCCAGTTTGATCCAATAATATTTTATTATAGCAATATCTTTTTCAGGTAGATTTTCCCGCCATAATTTATAACCGTCTTTATTAGGCACTAAGCTCATGGCACGTTAAACCCCTGACATCATTTTAATGTGACCTCTTTACTGTCGCAATTTAAGGAGTCAGCGGTATTACGATAGGTTAATCCTGTTTTACGAATTTCTACATTATGAAAATCTGCGATGTTTGATGTTGTATACTTCCTACTGTATATCGATATTTGCATCTAACCTAGTTGTTGTAATAGACTTCCCTAGTAGCTCTAACCATCATTTTTTATTACGAAAAAGCCAGATAGAATAGAGAAATATAAGTAGGTAGTCATAGTCACAACCATTCCGAAGTGGCGCGGCGGGCGAAGGTTCACCTGAGACGCGAAGGTTTCGGGTTCGATTCCAGCCTTAGGATAAATGTTTGTACGATCTGCAAATATTTATTCCGGGTGTTCTGGGTATTTTATATGTATAATACAAAATATATAACTATGTAATTAATTGTATTAAGTATGTCAGTCTTTTAGTACCCATAACACAAGCTCGGCTTAGCTTGGGGCTAGATGATGCTGTGTGGATTGTCCAGCATTATTTATTTATTTATATCACACATCGCGAACTCTAAACTCTGTTTAGTTTAGAGTTCGCGATCTATTGGTATAGGTACAACCGGATTCAAATTCCTTACCATAAAATCATTTCCACTAGAGTCTAGTGGAAATGATTCTTACTTCTCTCACTTACTTTGCTTACACTTTTGGTCTAGTGACTAGACCAAAAGTGTAAGCAAAGTAATTTACGCTCTGTTTTACATTGCTTGTACGAACTGTTGTTCGCATCTTTGCCAATTTTTCATGGCTGCTAAAAGGTCGTGACACCCGCGACCTAGTTACTTAACATAACGTTGACAAATGGTCGTTTACCAGGTTGCGGTTTTAAGAGCTTAGTACACTGGATTGACCTATTTTAGCACTGAAACCTTTACCTAACTGAACTGAACTTTGAGTTTCATTTAATTAGCGTAAACATGGTTTTCAAATACTTATACCAAAATATACAATGAATATTCTCATAAGGAGTTACTAAAAAAATATTGCTAATAAGTGGATTAAAACATCTAGACAAGTTAGCGTCCACCCATAAAGTCGCATTAATTGTACTTTCAGTACGGTGGTGCCGCGGTGTTAGTACCTACCCTATATCCTCGCATATTTCATATTATTCTAAATACATGCTATATTATTTATTCGTTACTTAAATATCATTTACAGTTTTCTTGTTAGTGGTATAATATGCTTAAGCATACCATTTTTACCCACATACAAGTTAAGAGTTACGTTGAACATTTCAAAAAAACCGTGCACATTTTTGTCCCTAACCCGTCCATTAGGGTACGTGCAATGAGCCTCATTCGGGTCACGTGCGGTTCTGTGGCTTTAAGCACGTGTGAGCCCACGATTAAGGGTTCGTAAAAGGTTATGACTGTGTAGGGTTAAATACTGAACGTTATGCAAATCGATATGTGTATTGGAATGAATGAATGGAACTCAATGCAGGAGAATGCGAAGACCGAATGAACGAGCAGAGTGAAAGATATGAATGGCAGAAAATTGTGAAACTGATAATATGAATTATATTAGTGGCCTTTAGATTGTTACGAATATAAATATTGAGAAATCTAATATAATACAGTCACAGTAATTATAAAAAAAATTGTAAAAATATAAAAAGTGTAAATTTTTATTTTGTGTTCATTTCTCTGAACACAAAAGTCAGTGCTTGAGCCCAATGACGAGCATTGTGGAGCCATAAAATGACATTTAAATATTATATTATTTGTAATAAGTATATAATATTTATTTATTTATTTATCTACCATTATATTTTTTCAAACTTTGGCGATCAGAGCTCATAGTAAAGAGAAAAATAATACAGGTTTTTATCGTGTAACTTATATTTATTACAATAAGGTAGGCGATAAAGCCCGTATAATTTATTTCTTTACTATGTCTGCCATAAAGTTTATTAGACAATTATTACAAACACTAAATTTGACTCTAAATCATTGCCTTTTCTATAATAAAAAATCTATCTATACTTACTTAACTTTCTTATTAATAAATAAAAAAAAACTTGTACAAAATATTTTATACATATCGACATTTATACATGATACTTAAGAATTATAATACTCAAAATGTAAAAATCAAAACTTTATATTGCTACTTTTTGATCAGAAGTAGAAATTAAGTTAAATAAAGTTGAAATTCGCAGAGTCCTTAAATACACGAGTCGGCATCAGTCAAAAAGGCTTTTAAGGTAGGTTCTAATGACGCAGTTGATGTTAGGAGGGTATGTTTTAGTGCAAAAGGTGTAGGTTACCCTTTTCGTAAACCCTTTTAGTCGGTACGTCTCACTTGAGGTTTTGTAAAGGTTGACCAACTAGTTTTCCAAACTTTATTCTAGAAGCTACTTAGACTTTCACACATCACGTATTTTTCAAAAACTATTTAAAACTTAATAATAATTTTTACTCATTGAGAACTACTGGAAAGTAATAAGTTGGCAAACTTTAAGATCTACTCGAAGTTTCCGATAGTAACGACTTTTTTTATATTAAAGTAAAATATGCGATCACGAATCACTTGAAAATTTATGAGTTAATTAAGTTTATCACGAAAATTATTATTGAGCTTTGATTAATTTAAAATTAGAGGCGTTGCGTGATGTGTATGTGAATGAATGTATTGTTTGTTGTTTTTTTAGCATACTATTTATGACAGATGCTTCCTTACAAAACTGATTTTACTGAATCAAAAATAGAAACATCCCTATCAAGCTATAAAAAACTGCGAACAGTAGGTATAAATATGAAAGGGGTAATTCCCAAAACGGTGATAAAACTACGCTACGTCATATATAAAACCTTCAAAGCCCTCTGGAGCGAATGCGAGTTACTACTTTGAAATTCCACCTTATCTCATGTTGATAAAACTATCTCTCTTTTTCTGTCACAAGAGAACAAAAAAGAAGATAAACTTAAACGAACGAACAAGGCGTTGTTCGTTCGGAACTAATGGCAGTTAGATAGGACGATACTAACTTAGCCCATATTTGTTCAGACTTCAGATTTTTTTTTAAACATACCAGTAAAAGGATAATGTGCCTTCAAAATTGAATAAACCTTGAATTTTAAATAGACGGAGATTGGGTTACCCGGGTCAGAACTGTAATTGTAGGCCCTGCGGCTTTTTTTGGTATATTTTTGCAATACTGCGTGATCCTAAATGGGGTTTTAAATATAGCCGTTTTAATAATGAGGATAATATTTATGTTTAAAAAGATGCGATGGAAATGAAATTTATTGTTTTATGTTAATGTAAGTATACTGAATAACCCCAACTAACAAGGAATCCGTTTGACAAGGTAATCAAATCACAAAAACCAACTATATTGAAACAATTAAAAAAACAATTTTTATACAACTTAAATAAAAAAAAATAATTAGATAGGTACTTACTAACTTGGTAGCTTTAAAATCATGATTATTTATCTATTTTAGCCACATCATTAATTATATATTTACACATGTATGGCGGTTTTTTGATAACAAATATCCCCAACTCAAAGAAGCAGGCGTCTATAAAAGTCACTTAAAAGATTCGGAACTTTTTATTATTTATGGAAAGTTTGACTATGTATTACGTATCTACTTAGTGCACACAATTTAAATTTTGTAAACACAGCGCCATCGGAACTATTTAGTGCCCACAGATTCACTTTGAAAAAAAAAGAATATAAGACACAAAAAAGAATCTAACACCCGTATTCATAAACATTACTGTGAGGTCTCATAGTGTGCACTTGCGCACAGGGCGAAACCAATCCAGAAACAATACTTAAGTGTCAGAGCGCACTATGCGTCCGTCAAAATGAACGAACAGCTAAGGAAACGGGCTAGTTTGAAGGCTTGTCAAAAGGAACACACGGCAAAATGGCATTCTTTGCACAGTGTTGATGCTATACTTAAGCAAGTAGGTAGGTACTCTTTGTGAATACGGGTTTAAGACACAAAATCTAATAAAACCTTTCCTAGATTATTTGGCCGAATCATTGTTACTATCTAAACTAACTTGGTATGATAAAATACTAACTTGGAAGCTGTTATTTGCGTTGTTTATACTGCACTCCGCGAAAGTGGCGTCCTCTAGTTCAAACTCATCCCAAAGCTGGCTCTGCAACAACGAAAAAATATAATTAGAAAAATTGGTTGAACAAAGCAATTTTCCATTCCATGAAACTTTTTTCATAGATTGTTAAAATATTTAAAAGTTTGTCGGTTTTCGATTGAATTTCCACAACACTGGTTCTTCTAAATATAATGGTGCAAAAAAGCAAAACATAAATCTGAACTAAACAATAGAAAGTAAGTAGGTACCTATATGAATAATTTAATTAAAAAATTAACAGATTTTCGTAAAATAATTTAATATTTTGATTTATATTTATATATTTTGTCTGCAAAGTTCTATATGTTGGAACCTCGTCTTCCCGCCGAAACTTTCGGATGACATTGACAGATCAAAAGTTTGACATTAACATTGACAGTTATCGTTTCTTAACATATTGTACCTACTAGCTAGAAGCATGCAAACGACCTATCTGTATCTGGTACAGATAAAATATTTTTACTTACAAACCGCAAGCCTAACATTTAGAAAAAATAAATATTCTATACTATACTTTTGTACTGCGAATTTTGTAACCTGCAGGTCAACGAACCAATAGTTATATTCTAAATGTCAAAATGAAATTTGAATTTGGAACGTAACAATTTAATTTTTTTTTACATTACACCAAAGTGAATTGATTCTCAATTGATGGAGTTCAATGACCTCTCTGATAGGCTTGGAAGATTTTTATGCCGATTTATTTTGTTATTATTTACCAAAGAATAATAACAGAGAACTTAGTTACAACAAAAAGCTTTGTAAACTTCAAAGGAAACACTGCACAATACCTACCTACTATGCACACACAATATACTGCACTAAACATAAGTATATGTCATAATACATGTCAATACAATCATCTTTCGCTCTCAATTGAATATCAATGACATAAAGCATTATTGAATAGTGAAAGCCGATTCTATTCATAATGTGACAAACGTGACTCAAAGACTACTTGAGCACGTTGGTGATATCACTTTGTCGAGAATCGAACCCACGCAAGCTATTGTAGTAGGTATACTTATTTACTTCTTCGTTCAAAGGAAGGTTACTGGTAGGAAACTCTTTTGACATAAAACTCTTCATTTCACATAAATATGATATTTTAAGGCTAATAATGGTAAATAGGTACTTAAGTACTATTATTAGTTTACATGAGTGTTTGCCTAAAGTTTGAATTATTTAAGAACTGAAACATTATTGTTTACGCCAATTGTACTTAACATAACAAAACAACTCTTGCTTTTTATTTCAAGCTTTGTAGTTACAAATTTCTACACTAACTCATGACCATAGAAATCTCACAAATAAATCAAGTTAAATGTATGTATAGCCTTAAAGTTCTCAGTATCAACTCGGTTCTGTTTGTTTTCTGTCAAGCCGTCAGGATCACTTACCCCAGACACGTATACACTAGTACACAATGATATGACCGAGACCGTCCAAGTTACTCCAAAATGTTTGTGTTTCGGCAGGGATTGTGTTCGTGACACGTCGGTGCGAGCTTGATTACAACTTTAAGTTAACATAAGTGTCAAACTTGGAGCAAAGCTGACGTTACAATGAAATATTAATTAAAATATGATTGCTGTGTTGGGTAAATGCTGTTGATTGAAACTTGGACGCTATAGGGAATTATTTACCGTCTGCATTGCGATTCTGTCTGTTTTTCTGTTCAAAATAAAAAAAAATATATAATTGTAATACGCAAACTCGTGAAGCGATCCAAATAGTTTGCGTAAATACCTAAAAAAATAAATACTGTTTTCTGATGGTGTACCGTATTGATTGGACGAGAGTGTTGTTATACTTTTTAAGTAACAGTATCATACAGTGCAATCGCTTTGGCTATCTATAATTTCTGTAATAGCTTGACATACAACTTCGCACTTTGCGAAGTTGTATGTCAATTTCATCATTAATAAAGATTTCTATGTTGTTTTCCAACCCGAATAACTTATCATCATTCTGGCTTCTACAGTACTTTCGTGTCCCAAATGTTTTTGTTTGTGTCACTTCCAAAATCCAATCACTCTCATACATGTCAATTTACCCGGAGTCTTAAATGTAATCAAACTTTGCGGAAGTTATATAAATATGTTCACATCCTCTGGGTCAAACCAATCTACAGCAATCAGAAATCTCCTTCAAGTAAGCTACGGTTAGTCTATATCTTGCGGTTTATGGATTAAGTTATGTAACCACTTCAGCTTATTTAAGTACGTAACTAGTTCAATCATAAATTTTGTTATGTCACTATTGTTGATTTTTGTGTCGATGTTATGTCGTACAACTATTTTACGAACAAATTGGTTAGCCTCAAGTTTTGGTTCAGAGATTCTTACAGATGGCTAAAATGAAGCTTTTTTGAAAAGTGTTGAGTTATTATTATAATTTATCACGTTTGAGTCAAAAGGTGAGTATGAGATTTGTCACGCTGTTTCAGAAAATGTATATACATTTTTAATTTCGCTCACTTGTTATAGGGCTTTGTATGTTTTATTTATGACAATACATTAAAAAGACACTAGAAGAAATTTCTATTGCTACATAGAATTTTTTATTTTATTTAATTATTTCTATAAACAAAATTAAATTTATAAAATATTAGACCTTAGTATGTACAACTGTAAAACAAATGCTTTTATATACCAGTAACTAACCCAGTCAACACGTGCCATACTAGAACCACCCACGATTCCGTGTCGTAAATTCAAAGTACATGCTCTAATCCCTTCTGCATGAGCTCTTGGTAAAATATGCGCACTGCTATTACTGACTTCAAACCAGGTTGAATGAGTAAGTAGGGCCGGCTTTACTAACTATCAAGGGTTCTGTAGTAAACTGTGTCAGGAGGGCGGCGAACATTTCTGCGGAGAAATGGACTTACGTGCGCCATTTATGTGGTTCTTGGGACAAGAGGTCTTGGACAAACCGAAAATGAACGAAGAGAAAATGGTTAATTTTTACCCGTCTGCCAACTTTTCTTGTCATTTCAAACAACCAATATGCATAAGAAAAGATTTATATATAGAAGAAGAACATTTATTAAATTAGCCATAATCTGTTTTGTTAATTTGGTAGATATTACATTGGTGGTGTTTAGCAATCTTTTGTAGCCCGTGCTAGAAGATATTTTAAAGAAAAAGGTTCGACAGCTCGATTTTGAAATCAAAATACCTAGTTACAAAATGATGCATGAACTTTATCGTAAGTTTTAAAAAAAACTACCACTTGCTTTGTAAACATCACCATTGTTTGTTTACGACAACAGACAAAAACAAATGCACATCTATACTAATATTATAAAGAAGTAAAGTTTGTGTGTTTGTATATTTGTTAAATTGTAAGGGGTAATCTCGGGATCTAAAGAACCGATTTTAAAATTCTTTCACCAATAGAAAGCCACATTATTGCTGAGTGTCATAAGTTATACAAAAAACCGAATAATAAAAATACTTTTACGTGGTAGTCCGTTTTGCAAAGTGAATCGGAGAAAAAACGGTCGAATTATGCCTAACGAAGTGGGCACGGGTCAGTTAGTCTTAAATAAAGAGCCTGCCAGTCATCAAAACAAATGCAGGATATCTCGGTATAACCGCTCGGGTTAATCCTTAATCTGCACTTTTCCATCCTCTTGTTTACTTAGAAATTACCTTTAAAAATGAGAAAGCTTTTGTATTCGCTGACGTGGTTCACTGGCTTGCGAACCTGCCAGAAAGTTGGAATTATTCGTGGTAGGTATTCAACATTTGAAACCGCTCGCAAACTTTGTTTGAAAACAAAAACCCGACATCAAATACGTTGGTTGACGTACCAGTGAGTTTATAAATTTCTTCATAACTATTACGCTAATTTCATTAATTTTTATTTATTTATTAAGGGTACCAACAGAATAAACACATAAAAATACAATAATACAAACAAAGGACTTAAATCTAAGTGTTATCCCAATTAAAGGACACCACAACATGCAAATAATAATAAGAACTCAACTAAACTATTTACAGAAAATAGTTACTTTAACTTAAAAAACATGTAATTATTAGGCGACTTAAATATGTAAAACTAGATTATTTATAAAAGTTGAAAAGAAGTAAGTACAAAATTAATTAAACATACAATATAAAAAAAAAATGTAAGTAAGGAATTATTCAAAAGTAAAAGTAGAAAACAATGTTAACAAATTAAAATAATATAATGTGTGGTAAAAGAAGTGTTGCATTAATACATAGACATCATTAGATTTTTATTTTGATAATTTTTATTGAAGCGTTAATATTTTACGTTAAGTACATACATATTTTAAAAATAATGTTCAATTTATTAAACTGACAAGAGTTTTATGAAATTTTTGTGGTTTATCGGTTTATCCGATATATAGGGGAGAGGGGGGCATAACGGGGTCGCGAGGCACGACGGGGCCACCCACACATACAGGAAACTATACGATCTAGATGTGTTTTGTTTTCGCTAATAGGTAGCCATGTTGTATCTATCTTGAGCCTGACAGTGACCGTTGACAAGACTGCGCGCGTTTGTTTTTAAAAACAAAAACCGATTTTCAACGTCATTCCATGCAATTTCGAGTGACAACGAATACGCATATAAAAAGGTAAGTGTTTATGTCGCTACTATCATGTATTTATTTTGTTTTTGTAGATATATTATTTATTGATATGTTTGGAACAAAAATACTCCCACCGTCACTAATTTCATTTGGTCTTTTATTTTAGATAATGTGAGAATTGGGGCATGACGGGGACATGACTGCGGGGTACGATGGGGTACAAAATTAAGTTAGAAGAACGAGAAAAACTTAAGAGAACGAAGAAGTGTTCTCATCCGAATGACCCCAAGTTTAAGAAGAACTCTAAGAAACGGAAGACCCAAAAAGCTCCCTCTGGTGTAGAGAATACCGACGAAGCCATGTGCCTGTACTGCCTCGACGTGAACAACACTTATTTAAAGTCTTCAGAAGGTTGGGTGGCTTGCCAACTATGTGAACGGTGGGCTCATACAGCTTGTGCTGGTGTAGACGACGACAATACAGAAGAAATCTACATCTGCTTATACTGTGACGTATAATGAACACGTACCCCATACTGCCCCTACCCTGGGGCACGATGGAGTTTTTATAAAAGTTAAAAAAAAATAGAATTACAACTTCTTATGATTATTTATATCACCAAATTCTATGCCAAATGATAGATTAATAAGTAACCAAAGTGTTGTGATTAGTATTAATTAATAAATACATTGCTTTAACCAATTTAATGTGTGTTTTCCTTAGCGTCCCCATTATGCCCCCCTCTCCCCTATATATTAAGAAAAGTGTATGAGAAAATAGTGATATACACTGCACTCTGAGGCATAAAGGTTAACGGTCTATCTTATAAAAAGTTAGCGCAGACTTGATGAATTGATTACTATACGTAATGATGACATAAAGTCAACTCTAACTTTTTATAAGATAGGGGGTATGTCTTATGCTCAGTCAGCGTATGACATAATGAGTAAAACATTTTAAACACTTTGTGTACTTACAACTGTAATATTGAAGCCGCGTCCAGACCGGCCGAGCGCGGCTATATAATCATCATTAACATGATTCCAACAGAATATATATAAAATTACTTTTATGTTTTCAAATCGTTTTAACTAAATGCTCATATCAATTTGACGCTGACTGCATCTGTAATTAAATTACAGGCAGAAATAGGAACGGTGGTGGTTTTGTTTTTAAATCACTTTCATGAAATCTTCATACTCTATAAATCGTATTAAAAAATTATGCCAATTTTTTTTCGTATGAATTTTACAAATTACTGACTGTTTTTTATGTGTATTAACAAATATTTTAAATAACAAAATGTTTTTATCAATATATACTTTGCTACTATCATTTTCTAAAAGGTCATCAAAGGTCACGAATACTCATTAACTTTGCACTTGCATGACTGGATTTTTCACGAAACATTTACGTCAGCATACAAACTGTAAAGGAAAAATATTTTTGTTGATATAACAAAACGTAGATACTATACAGCTTGAATACAATATATTCATACAGATATAAGTACAACCTCTGTAAACGCGCATTTACAGCTAAAATAGGCTAGGTATTTGAGTCATATAAGAGCGCACCAACGAAGCTCTTCGTTGTTCAGATTCAAAAGTCGCCGTCGATTTTATTACAATTTCCTTAAAATACGATTAATTTGAAGACTTCAAAATCTACAATCCTTATAAACAAACCTTAACGGGATATTCCGAGCACCAGCCGCGTAATATTTAACGCGAGATGGCCACTAAAGCTAAAGTGCTCATGGTTACATAAATGAGCAAAACCTGACGAGGCACCGCGACGAAACCCCAGTTTTTTAACGTTATTTAAAATAGTTCAAAAAGGATGATTCTAGCGCGACCGAGCTTTTTCGACGGTTTTCGACATTTCGACAGAAATTCTACTTATTTAATGAAACAGAAAATTACTAAGTACTTGTACAATATTTACGAAATATGGTATAGAACAGTTGAGAAATCTGCAAACATAAACATAGGTCACATATCAGTACTAATCGCGAGCTCTGTACTCCAAGTACGAGTTTGTGCACACACGGATCGCAGAGACGCAATCGTCGAGCGCCACCGATTTTGTATGGAAACCTAAGCTTCTCAAGAAATCTGCTAGAGTCGTTGCTTGGATTTTCATGTAACCATCTCTTTATGTAACCATAAACACTTTAGTTTTAGTGTCCATCAGCTGAGTTGACGCGCTGAATACACTCTTAAGTTTCAAACAAAATAACTTCCTGGGATCAGTCTCAGTCCTCCCAGAGACATCATATTTTTTTATATATGGATTTTTGCGTATTATATCACAGTGAATGCCACTTTTATGCCGTTTATTAGTAGCAAGTTTTTTAGTAAGCTAACGATGTGCGTGATATTTATACATTCCACACTTATTTACTTTTAATCAACATGAAAGCGCTGATCATAGCTTTTATAATTACTGACGAACTTTGAACCTTATTATAATCGCCTCACGAGGGAATTTGTTTTGGGCATCAAAGCGAGATGAAATTAATTAATAAATCTGTTTGTGCTAATAGAGGAATGATAAAATGAGAGATATATTAAATTAGATATAACGGAGCTTGGACGTGACATGACCACACTTACCTTAAGAGGAAAATTCCTACAAAACACATAATTTAGTCGAAAAAATTCTGTATGACTTAATTATTCAAACAAATTTTAATATTATTATAATCTCTTTACGGCTACAATTCTTTCATTTTACTAATGGATTTTAAACCAGCCTTATAAGCCCAAAAGCCCTATTTATAATTTATGTTGCTGTATAAATAAATAATTTAATTAAAAAGTTCGTATAATTTCTAACCTAACTCATACCTCGGTTTTTACTTTGTAACTTTGACATTTCCATTATTTATTTTTAATCTTAAATATGAATTTACCAGCGGTCGGGTAGACCCATAAATTAATTTTGTAATGATGTATGTTTTCCGCTACATAAATATTTAAAAACACTGCCAGAGGTCAGATACAAACCTTTGAGTCCCTGTGAAACTTTGGGACTTAGTGTAAACGTGTAGAGTGCGAATTTATCTAGAACTATCTCTCCTAAACGAAATAAAGTTTGCACTATACATAGAACACTAAGTAACAGTCAGACACAAACTTTTGGTAACATTTGACCACAAATTACATAGTGTTAGAAGCCGTCAATGTTTAACAGTAAAATACTGTCATCATCTCATCAGCAATCAAAAATTTAGCTCATAATTTGATAAATAAATAAATATTCACGGACAATCACAGTCAGTTCCAAACTAAGCAAAGCTTGTACCTACTATGGGAACTAGATTGCTGATAGAATACTTAAACACATTTTTTATTGTAAATATGTAGGTACATTTATAGAATACATAGTAACACCCAGACACAGAACACACCGAACACACACTAAATAACAGTTTTTTTAATAAACCAATTGCACTACCTCCACTCCATAAAAAAGAGGCGCGATAAAAAGTGATTCATCGAACTAATTGTGAATGTACGCACGTCCGCGAGCTCAGTAGTAGTAGCCTTGGCATTGAGTGGGCGTGATAACCTTGGAAGAACGTAAAGTACGGCCTAAGAATTATGAGTACACGTTTTGGATATATTGATTTATTAAACTCACAGGGGTAACTACATTTCTTACAATGAGGTTTTGCATTAGACCTCTAAATACAAACAATAAGCGAAGTGAAAATCATTTTCAATTATTGTAGAACACTTTAAAGCTTTTGGTGTAATTTTGAAAATGTCAAACTTTTGGCGCTTGTGGTTATAAAATGGTATCTTCGTGTTTGTAATTCAATAATTGGGGTAAATTGAAATACTGGCCGTATTTCAATTTACCCCAAAGTGTAACTTTACCGGTATAGTCGCCGCTGTGCGGCTTAGCTGTAGCTTTTAAAACCATTTGTTTGCCGTCAGTTGACTTACAATGTGTAACAAAAAATAAAAGCATAAAATATTAAAACCTTAATTAACAGCGTCAACACACAATGCGTAGGAAAATATCGAGATTAAAGCAAAGATTCTATTATCCAGCACACGTTCGCAAGTTCAAGATAGTGAGTGGCCTTGGCATTGTGTAGGCAGTACGCACTAACCTTGGAGAGACGTAAAGTGTTTCAGTACAAGGCATACACGTGAAGCGATTTGGGCGATTAGTATAAGTACTTGCAAAATTGACGTTGTAGGAAGCGAGTGACGTGCACTCTGATCTAGTTTATTAATTCAACTGCCACATTACTTTCGTTCCACAGTTTATTAAGGAAACGGAACGTACCCGCCATCGGTTCATAGAGCACATAGATACAAATTAAAACAAAACATTCCACTAACCTAATCTAAATTTACAATGTTGTAGGACGCCTCTTCGTCCTACAACATTGTAAAATATCCAATTAGGTATGGATCACATGAACTGTAGCTCTACCATGAGTTTTTACTATACTATATTTACTATACTCGCTAGCGTCTGTAGTTAAAAAAATGTATGAAGATTTGTACAGCGCCTCTAGCGGATAGTTAGGTACTAAAATTCGCCATACTAATATTGACGTAACTACTGTAGTAAAGTCAGGCGATTTTACTGTGACATCTCATAGTCCAGTCAAAATAGACATTCCAGCTTGCATTAATTCCCAACAAGCTGGATTTTTGTACAGGCCTTGAATACGTCATAACAAATGATATGTCAAAAGTCCCCATCGATCCCGCTTGTGCGTTGTTTTTTATTCCAGGTTAAAAGTCATAAATTTGCGTTTTTTGCGTATATCTCTGAAACAACGAGAGCTATCGAAAAATGGTTCAGGCAAAGTTTGTAGATCGTAAAATTGTCTACAAAAATACCTCAACACTTTTCTTCTACAAAGCATCGCTTTTGAGATATAGTGACTTTAGACCGCAGGAAAATCGTCGAAGATGCTGCGTTTTTTTCATTTCAGCCGTTTTATCTGCTTCATTGCCACAGAACAAACAGTATTTCTTGAAATTTACTGAAAGGGGTGATGGGTTCGATGGGTTAGTCCTCCTCCGAGGTAATGAATCATCTTTTTGTTTCAAGAAATACTGTTCGTTCTATGGCAATGAAGGAGATAAAACGGCTGAAATGAAAAAAACGCAGAATTTTAGTAGATTTTCCTGCGGTTTAAAATCACTTTATCTCAAAAGCGATGCTTTGTAGAAGAAAAGTGTTGAGATATTTTTGTAGACAATTTTACGATCTACAAACTTTGTCGGAACCATTTTTCGATAGCTCTCGTTGTTTCAGAGATATACGCGAAAAACGCAAATACCCAGGTTAAAGTCATAAATTTGCGTTTAAAAGTCATAAACGAGAGCTATCGAAAAATGATTCCGACAAAGTTTGTAGAACGTAAAATTGTCTACAAAAATATTTCAACACCTTTCTTCTACAAAGCATCGCTTTTGAGATATAGTGACTTAAAACCGCAGAAAAATCTACTAAAATGTTGCGTTTTCTTCATTTCAGCCGTTTTATCTGCTTCATTGCCACAGAACAAACAGTATTTCTTGAGACAAAAAGACGATTCATTACCTCGGAGGAGGACTAACCCATCGAACCCATCACCCCGTTCAGTAAATTTAAAAAAATACTGTTTATTCTGTGGCAATAAAGCAGATAAAACGGTTGAAATGAAAAAAACGCAGCATCTTCGACGATTTTCCTGCGGTCTAAAGTCACTATATCTCGAAAGCGATGCTTTGTAGAAGAAAAGTGTTGAGGTATTTTTGTAGACAATTTTACGATGTACAAACTTTGCCTGAACCACTTTTCGATAGCTCTCGTATTTTCAGAGATATATGCAAAAAACGCAAATTTATGACCTTTGACCTCGAATAAAAAACAACGCACAAGCGGGATCGATGGGGACTTTTGACATATCATTTGTAATGACGTATTCAAGGCCTGCACAAAAATCCAGCTTGTTGGGAATTAATGCAAACTGAAGTCATAATTTTAGTCTATTTTGACTGGACTATCATGGTAGAGCCAATGTAGTGAAACAGCATAGGTATGTTAACCTACTTCCGTATTACCGATATACCGTTTGGCATTTATCGTGCTTTAAATGTACAAACACTAGTATGTTTTACACAACCACTTATGACTTGTGTCAGCCCATAGTGCCGTGTAATATCAATACTCGGTATTGCGTGGTATGTACGCAATGATAAATAGTAAATTCAATCATAAACATTTCTCTAGACAGTTTACAATAAATACTTACATTGGTACTATAAAATAAAAAGCTTGATCAAAGCAGTTCCGAAAGATGGTGCTGTATTAGAAGTTTAAAGTTTAGCCTAGAGTAAGTATCTAACACGGAAATTGAGCGTGATAAAATATAATGTTTCTTTTTTATTAACTGAGTACATACATATCAACTTCACGCTGCCGTTCTTACTAAAATCAGATTGACCCACAAAGTTATTTTTGTCAAAAACTGTTCAGTACCTTTATTTTTATATCAGAACACTAAAATAGATACATATCAATTTTAGAGAAAGATTTTCAAGTTTTTTGATATAACCCCTAACGCAACAAAATGAAAAGTTCAACGTGTCTGGTTGTGGCATGACATGTTAAACTTTTGACTTTCTAAACAAATAGACCGATTAAAATGTTTGTTTTTGTTACTAACATATTCGATACAGGTCTTCATTATGAACAAATAAGTCATTTTAGATGGATTCGAGTTCTGTAATTATTTGATAAAACATAAAAAAAATTCGAAGTTGAGTTTTGTTGTCGTAGCATAATGTACTTATATATCGTTGAAATAACTAGTTTCCTATAGGTTTTGAAGGCAATTGTTTTACCATAGAAGCTACTCAACGTCATCATGTAGGTATTACCAATTTTCTAACGGGATAATAAGCATTGTAACCACATTTTACAATTATAGTACTTCATTAGCAATTTCTCGCATTGTAACGTTTATTAAATGAGGCCGTAGAGTTCCAGGGAATTCCTTTTGAAGATTAATAAAATTTCGAGCCAATTATGGCCGCTTTTTGGCTGAAAATACCTAATCATTTTCTCCTGTAATTCTTAAGTGAACGATTTTTCAAGGGTCCGGTAAGATTCCGGTAATAAATAATAAATAATGCAGGACAATCCACACAACATCATCTAGCCCCAAGCTAAGCAGAGCTTGTATTATGGGTACTAGAAGACTGACATACTTAATACAATAACATTACATAGATAGATATTTTTTTATTATATACATATAAATACCCAGAACACCCAGAATAAATATTTGCAGATCATACAAACATTTATTCCAAGGCGGGAATCGAACCCGCAACCTTCCGCGTCGCAGGCGGACCATCGCCCACCGCGCCACATCGGTCGTCGGTAATATTCTATTAATTATAATATAGTATAATAAAGTCAAATATATAATATTTGCTAATTAGAACAGAGTTACTTCAGTCGATATGTTTTTTATAAGAGGTTAAAACCTTTTCAATTTAACGGAACAAATGAACAGTATTTTTTTTTATTTGGGTAAGTGTGGCCCACCTGATGTTACATAATAACTTCCGCGAATAAAAAATCGGGACGTGCTCTGTGAGATATCACACTGCGTCCATCACTCTGTGACAAAATCATCATATGCATACTGGAATACTGCAATGCAAGCAAACTACTTAGCAACGAAAATATACACCGTAGTAGTACTTTCCCGGAAGAGTTCTATCACAAAAAGCTCTACTACTACTAGATTTCTCAAAGTAGATATTATTTGAAAATGACTCGAGGGCTGGTGAGTATCTGGCCCAGCGTATCAGCATTGCTATTCAGCGCGGCAATGCAGCCAGTATCTTGGGTACGCTTCCGATTGGTACTGATTTGGACCAGTTGAACTATCTATAGATCGTATGCAACGGTCTGTGGATAGCTCAACTGTTTCTTATGTATTTTATATGCCTATGTACATTTTGTAAATACTGTAATAATCGTAAGTTTGTTTGAACATTATTTGCGTAAATATTCATAGATATTTGCTATAGAACTTAGTTTATTCCTTGTTTGCAGGTTGCCACATGACGTTGCCAGCTGCGTGGACTCTGAACAAATATTTGCAGTAACGGTGCAATCATAACAAACTGAATATGGGAATAACATGTGTTTTGGAATAAACTACATTTTGGAGCGTTTGGCACTAACATGCACTTTTCAATATTCATAATGGAATACTACCTACTGTTTTTAGACAGGCTTGTAGGTGTGACTTAAATTTTATAATAATTCGAACGAAATAATTATTGGCAAATATATATATAATACCTCTACTTATACACTTAATAATGAATAATGTTTATGAACAAACAGCCTGGATTTGATCAATTTTTATTAATTAAATCAGTTATCAGAAGCGGGACACAAAAATGTTGAACTAACTCGTATTGTACTAAGTATATCTCAGCAGATAAAAACTTTCCTCTTTCATTATTATAAACGATTATTAATAATACCTACTGATAAAAACAATATCAGGGTTTTCCGAAGCCCTACCTAGGTCGATACCCTTGATGTAAATATCCCATTTACTTACTCCCAAAAAAGTAGTGTCTCCTTAAATCCAAGCCTTTTGGAAATCAGAAATATTTTATTGTTTCTTCTTCTTATTAAAGAGCTACGCTCTTGTCTGCGTAATCAATGCAAGCCACGCCATTTTTTCCTTTGCAGGGCCGCCTCCTTGACTTCCTTATACGACACGAGGGCAACCTTCATCTTTACTTGGCTCATGTAGTTTATCCTCGGCCTTCCTCTTCCGCTTCTTCCTTCTATCTTTCCTTCTATGATGTTACTGATGAGGTTGTCGTGTCGTATAAGATGGCCAATCATCTTCCCCCTTCTGTTCTCAACCATTTTCATGAGGGCTCGTTGCTCGCCTACTCTTCTCAACACTTCTACGTTCGTTACTTTCTCTGTCCAGCTTATTCTTTCCATCCTTCTCCAACACCACATTTCAAATGCTTCTTCTATTTTATTGTTTAACTGTTCATAAAAGATCTTAATGTTAAGTAAGTAGTACAAGTTTATACAGTTTGTATAGTCTGGACATACAATAAGAAGGTACCTAATGAACAGAACCATACCCAATAAGAGACGAGAAGCTCACAAGACAGAAAACAGACTTTGACCAATTACATAATTACTTGGACTTTGCGCCTTCATTTATTACTATCGGTTAACCGAACAATCTGTCACTTGCCAAAAACACGGTCACCTCCATTAGTTCCTAAGAACCTTTTAGGGGTAACCTATCTTGAACTAGTGTACATTTCGGTCGCCATTTTAATAACGGTAGCTATACTTTGACCGTATAATGAAAACTAGTATTATATTCGGGCCTACCAACCAGCGCTATAGGAACCAATGGTTATTATGGCTTATGCTGAGTGGTGGTTTTTTAACACTTCTTTAAATTGTTTTAATGTTATATTGAGTTATGGTGTAAATAAAAATTTAGTTTCTTGAAATGAAATATTTACTGTTTGTGAAGCTAGGTTAGCATAGATATTAGTCGTTATACTACCCACTTCTTCGGTGTCTTCTTGCCCATTCTTCTAGGCGCTGGTCGCGTAGAACTGGCACTTAGAATCACCTAGCATGTAAGACGATTCTTAATGATCCTTGTGATTTTATTGAATGAAGCAATTTTTTACTTACTTACTTCTAGGTTTTTCTTTTTCTATGTGAACTACATTGCCGATATATGTATCATTATGATTATGATGACAAACATCAATCTTAGCCGTAACATAGACACAATTAGACATAAGATATCTACAAACAAAAGAGTAAGTAAATAGATATCTCGATCGCACCGAACCTCAGAGCATTGTATCACCGTACATGTGCTTGTTAACATTATAATATCCCTTGTATCTGTTCAAAGCATAGCTGGTGAGGATACGAGTTTAATACCAGTACCCCAAGTACGAGTTTGTGCACACACGGATCGTAGAGACGCAATCGCCGAGCGCCATCGATTTTGTATGGAAATCCAAGCTTTTCAAGAAAACTGCGCGCAAATTGGCGCTGCTTGGATCTCCATACAAAATCGATGGCGCTCGGCGATTGCGTCTCTACGATCCGTGTGTGCACAAACTCGTACTTGGGGTACTGATACCATTTTCCTTTGATACGTGGATTTTGATATTTGAAAAGGAATTTAATACGGCGGCTTACGGCAGTGAAGTCGACGGAAATAATTGCGCTTTTTTTCGTGTTTTGAAACCTAATACGTTGAGTAATTGTTGTTCAAAATTTCTTTTGTTTGATAAAAATATTATAAGTATTACCATACAAATAAAATTTGTACACAAATCTTAAATTAGATAAACTTTTCTAACAATTCGTTTTTTAATAATCTAAACCAAAGCTTTTATAATGTTATTTACATTTCATTAATTAATAAAACATTTAATTTTTCGTGTGCTATCAATTAATCTTATATGTATGTGAATCGTATAAATGTAAAAAAAAAGTAATGTACCTATTTCATATATTTTACAAGTTTGGTAACTAATTTATCACAACAGCACATACTTTTGTTTACTTTTAGCTTCCAATTATTGAGTTTTGGCTAGATTTTGTAATCAACTAAAATAATATATGATCGCGAGTGGGTTACCCAATACAAACAGAGGAACGACACCTGGGCACCGAGCACCAGCTGTTTGGATATATTAGCATACAAATCGAAGTTCCAGTTTATGACAACTAAACATAGAGTAATGAGACAGCTGGGAGTGGAGCATAGCATTGTGATTTCTGAAGTCATTCGTCAGCATCGCAGTAAATGGAAACCTTAAGTTAGACCTAGTTTTCAAACGTTATAACGTAAACGTAAACGCGGAGTGTAGCTGGCAAAAACTGGATGAAAGGAGCCGAAGACCGGGCTCAGTGGCGCGTCTTGGGAGAGACCTACGTCAAGCAGTGGATTGGAACTTTGTGGTGTATCTACAATGAAGAGCTTTCTATATATCTATATTCATTAGTCTATATGATATGCTAATATTGATAGAAATATATTTTTAAGTAAAAAAGTAATTCTAACTAGAATTATAATTTTACAACACAACAATACCTATCTAATTTTATAACCACCAGATTAATAATAACTAACCACAAATATGTGTTTCGAATTACTTAAACATTTGAATGTGAGACTTGAAACTTGAAGTCGTTGGCGTAAAAACATTGAAATTCGATATTTCTGTACAATAATATCCAAGGAAGCCGTGGGAACCGGTTTAGACCGAAGCCCTCGTATGAATCGTAAGAGTGCTTACGTATTGGAAAATCAATCCTAAGCAAACATCGAACCTTTTCTGCTTTTTGTTTGCGAAAGAAAAATGAATATTTTACCTTGATTTTAGTTATGTTTCTGTAGCTGCTAGTAAAAATATACGTACTTATATAAAAGTATAAGTTTAATATTTTGTGTCTCACTAAAAGGAAATTTGGTATAAAATAAATACCTACTTACTTAATTAAATCTGCTATCGCAAGTTTTGGTACAGTATCGTGGGAACCAAGCGGTATAGTATCTAGAAAATAATCTCATTCCTGGGAGGTTTATGAATAAGAGGCCTTATTCTTAGCATCACAATAGCTTAGAGACGAAGTAGAGAAAGATCTCCATAGTCTCCTAGTGCTGGACTGGAAAGAAGCGGCGCAAGACAGAGACCGGTGGCGTTCTATCGTGTCGGAGGCCAAGACCCACTTTGGGGTTGATGCGCCAGGATAGTTAGTAAGTATTCTTAGCATAGATAGATAGATTATGTGTAATGTCTTTTTTTTTGCTAAGTTGTTGTTCCAGATTTATTCTTACGATTCCTACTGTTTAAATAAAGTTATGACAATAACATAATTGGATGGAATTCGCTTACAAGTTTTAAAGGGAAAAGTTTCCACCGTTGTTGCCTTTGAAACAAATGACAGTCGACTTAACAATTGACAGACAAAAACGTATTGACGTTTTTGTCTGTCTGTCTTGACGTAAATATGGAAAGAGCGTCCTCGTGGCGCACACCGGTAAGAGCTGGTTCAGACACGGCGGAATCCGCGCGGTTCCAAACCGCGCGGGTCAACCGCGCAGGTCTTATTTACATTAGCGCCTATTCATTCGTTCACACCTGTCCGCGCGGATTTCGGCGGATTTTGGCAGATTTCCGCGCGGAAACCGCCTTGTCTGAACCAGCTCTAACAGCTAGGCATGGTAAAGCAGTGTCTAGTCTGGCTAATCTTTCCAACACGATGCTACAACAAAATACAGTTGTAGCATCGATACGATAAGAAGAAGAAGAAGACGTAAATATATTTTATCCCTTTCAAATGGACTAAAATAACAGCGACGGCTATAGTTACATACAGCTCGACAAATTTCTATTATCTGAAAATAATACCATCAAAATGAAACTTGCCCGACACTTTACCAATTTGGATGTTAAGCCGATAAAGTCGTTAACTATTCACATAGCAACATTGAAAGACAAACAAAAAAACACCCAGGCCTGTAATTCCACAAGCAAACATAACAAAACTAATTACTGAAACTTTCACCACGAGTTTCAAGCCAGTTTCTGAGACTGATAAAAAATAAAAGTAATTTAAATAAGAGTACCCAAGAAAATAATACCTGGTTTAATGTAATTTTATTTCGGTACGCCCAATATTTTTATCTGGGTACATTTTCCTCGGCGTTTTCTGTTGTTGCTGTGAAGACAGTATTTTAGTATGTTTACGGCGAGTAGCATTTCATTAGTGTAACTTAGTGAGTATTTCGAAGGTTTTTATTCCCATATGAAAAACCGAGCAAGAACACATAATGTATTATGTTTATTTTTCATAGAAGTCCCAGTACCAGTAAGTACTGACTTTATTCATAGATAACTCTTTATTGCATAGCACACCCATATAAAACAAAAGAACTTAAATGGGTAACAATAGGCAACAAAATAGGTGGCCTTATAGCTGAGAGCGATCTCTTCCAGGCAACAAATACTACTTATAGTATTACCCCCTATCTTATAAAAAGTTTGCGTTGACTTTAAGTCATCATTGCGTATAGTAATCAGTACTTCAAGTCTGCGCTAGAGTTAATTTCTTATCGCACTGCTGGTGTTAATGATATAGATAATTGAATGTAATAAGGTCAAGGTCTGTACAAATCCCTACAACACCAATGTCTAGATATAAAAGAATTTGGCCAATATTATAGCCGCACCCTTGGACCAAAAGGTTGACATTATTAATATTGTCAATGTTACCCTTTTACCTTACCCTACCGACAAATGAGATCTATAATAATATTGTGGTTCCTACAGTAAGAAAGTGTAATTTACATTATCGTATCAGAACAGTAAAACAGCGGGCTCAGGGCTCAGAACATCACATATTCCCAAAACTGAGATTCATAATCACAATAAAGGTTGACAAAAGGATACGCATCTTTTCTAAAGTCTCCACTTTAGCTTGAAAAGTTGCGTATCCTTTTGTCAACCTTTTGTGACCACCTTTGTTTATTTCTTACGTTTTTTCAGACTATTATGTATCTTGTTTATGGTGATCAACTATATATAGTCTGAAAAGACAAAACAGATGGAGATAAGCTATGTATATACTATGTAGGTATAGTCTGAAAAGACGAAAGAGATTGGCGAAGGTTATAGTAGACACATGACGTCTAGCGTGGCGTCTAGCGTCTAGCGTGACGACTATGGTGAGTTTTGTTCGTCACCATATTTCCTGATCCTGACCTTGCCCTAGACTCTAGGGCAAGGTCAGGATCAGAAAATATGGTGTAAAATTAGTATCAGTGGACATACGGACTAAAATATTAACGATGATCAGAGCATGAGGCTTTCCCTGGACATTTGTTGATGACTTAAGGTCTATCTTATAAAAAGTTAATGTACACTTGATGTCTTGTTTACCGTACGTAATGGTGACGTAATGTCAACGCAAACGTTTTATAAGATAGGGGGTTAGCAAACGGGTCGCGCGCTAAGCAAAGCTACTAAATTACCGCGCAATGAATCTGTAAACCTTTTTCCAGAATAAATTGGGAATGTGACAGTTTTGATAAATCACCTTTCCGCTACGAAAAAGGATATTATATCAATTTCCACATTTAAATCGGTTAAATATCGGCAAGGGCAAAGGCAAGCGGTTAGTTAAATTAAATCATTTTTATTAATTATCTATTATTTATTTATATCGTTACCATGACATGTGTAACATCAAATTTTATGCTGAGTGATTCTAGCAAGTTGGTAAAAAACAAAACATAATTAAGTGTAATCATTTAAATTATATTGTCCCCCATAGTTATAGGTACTATACTTTTTTTAACCTATATTGTCCCACTGCTGGACAAAGGTCTCCCCCAAAGTCTTCCATTTATTCCTTGGCGACATTCCACCAATCTTTTTCAATTAATTAATCAATATCAGAAAATAATATCACAATAAAAACAAGAGTAATTTCTAACAAACTCGATACAAAGTAATCGATTTTGAAACAACCATTGTACTACGATCACGTGACGTAGAACGTAACAGCCGTTGAACTCTTCAGTTCGTTGCCTTACAAACTAGTCTGTAAAACGTTACGTACTATCACGTATAAGTATGTGCTTGTGGTATCTTTAGTATTAAAATGGCGTATAATATTATCAATTTAAATTTAAGCTTGTAATTTTTGGATGCTAATATAAGGTGGTTTCTATACAAAAATACATAAAATGTAGATATTTTCAAGAGAATGATGAATTTTACTTAAGCTTACAATAAGATTGAAGTCGAAGTGTACAACAAAAAAAGTTTACAGAAGACGACGTGCACATTATTTCAGTTTTTTTTTCAACACATTGTGACGAACTGCAGGGCAAAGATCTTCCCCAAATTAATTAAAAAGCTGAAATTAGGAGCATAGAGAATTATACAACTATATCATTATAATATACCTCATTAACTAAAATAAGAGACCTCGAATACCTGTGAAAACCTTATTTAGGTTACAAAAATAATTTTAGTATTTCTATACACCTTACTTACTTAAATAAAAAAATATACAGCCAAATAAACCCAGTTTATCTCTTATATCATTTGAACAACGTGATTTTTCATTGTAACCCGCGGGCGTACCTACTTATGGCGTAGACAGCTCTTTGAGGCCCTTTTCAGGGAAATCTCGCCTAAAACATTATTGTAATCAGACACGACGAGATAATAAACCCTTTGAGTGATAATTAAAAATGTTTGGGTCCCTCTTTGAGGGTTTAGTGCGGTGTCATTTTAAAATAGGTTCAGGTAGCATCCGGAGTTGTTCATTTTTAATTTATTTATAGGAAAACCAACAATACAGAATGAGACAGTACAAAATAGAAACATAAGGCCAATAAATTTAAAATTTTGACATTTTTTAAGAGTTTGATGTACAGCTGTGCCTTCTGTGCTGTGTGTCGTGGTTCCGATGCCTAGCAAGGACAAACATTTGCATGTTGGCAAAGATTGAGGTTTTTTGAGTCAATGATAAACAACGTAGATGGCCAACCTGATGTAAAATAGTAACTTCTGCCTATAACAGTCCCTTGTCGAACCGTTGAGTATGCTCTGTACCTAAGTCTAATAATATTTGATTCACAAACAAACTTACGACTAACCTGCTGCCACCAACCCAAAGTCCTTTTCCGTTACTTTAAGGAGTTGTGCTGGCTGGGGTGAGGTTAGCTGGGGGACAATGCACAATACACTCCACTGCGGGACGTCAGTGCAGATCGTATTCCCCCGAATTAGAATTAGAAACTTACGACAATTACAGCATTTACAAAATGTACATAGGCGTATAAAATATTTGATTGCCCCGGCTCCCATACCAACTACGGTAATAGTACTTAGTTATTAGTACCCCGGATGACCTCTTTAAAAGCCATACTAGTAAAACACAGTTAATCAACGTTAAAACTTAGTTTAGTTAATTAACATGGCTATCATGGGGATTGTTTTAGGGTAACAATGGCATTTGATATAATCGTACTGTTGGTCGGTTTGTGGTTACGAATATTTCAGTTATTGAATATGAATTAATCGCTTTTTGTGCTAAACTGGAATGATAGAGCGGACTAAACATATTACAATCGGAATAATATCTAAGTACCTACATAATTATTGAAAATGTAAAAATAACTTTTCAGTAGGTACTTAAACAAAAAAAAACACAAAATTAAAACCTATAAAAATATGCGTAGGTATACGCTAATAAGCATACACGCACACTACCGATGACACATTACTGCTTATGTCAGAATGCATGCAACTTTATGGCATTTTTCACATATAAAACTAGTTTCCTTGAGATTAATGCGTTTCTGCTTTTAGGGCAACAAAATAATGTAAGTTAAAGATGGCTTACTTTTTAGTACTTGACCTTACTTTACTAGCTCGTAAATATTTGAAAGGACCATTATAGCGACGCCATGGTACAACAATAAATAAATATTCACGGACTTTGCACAGCGCCATCTAGTTGTAAACTTACTAAACCAAGCTAGAAAAATTTGATTGCTGACAAAATAAGTATAAGTAACTTTATTTTTTTTATTATAAAGGTACGTGCGTACAGTAACATATAGAAAGAAAATCTATGTAAATCAACACACGACCCCAAGCATGGAAGGCTGAAGGTTTATTATTTACGACACACTTCATCCAATCTAAAATTCTAGCTTTAATTGAAATGACATTCGTTTCGTATGTGCTTTAATTTGTATATACAAAAAAACTGCGTATCTTTAAAACTTTATTAAAATCGGTTTAGTATGTAGGTACATACTTTGATAATAATTAGCCTTAAATACCAAAACATTGAATGAGTAGTTAAACATATTGAAGAGACAAATCTATGCCAAAAATAATATTATTTTAATATAATTTGATTATTCAATAATATTTTTAATTATGCAGATTCTTTCGCTGCTCTATAAGCACAAGTGCGAATGCCGCTATAGTGCGCATGTATCCTTATTCTTATTTTTTTCTTATTTGATCAATGAAAAATTCAGGCTGTAAACTAAGTGTGATTGACCAAATAGGTAGATGAGTCAGTCCATTAAAATGTTTATGGCTAGATTGCACATAAAAACTACTTTTAATTGGGTTTATAGTTAAAGTATTTCTAGATAGATTGAACACTGAGACGATGTCGGATTTATTTTATGAGTTCTGCACTTAAAAGTAATTTTATTGAAGTGTTTATTGCGAACTCTGCATGGGATTGAACTGAGTGAAAAGTTATCTCTTCTATACATTGTTCAGATATTTTATTTCTCTCTAGCGCGTAGGTAGAGAGTAAATAAATAAATACTTTTTCACGGACATGTCACACATCACTCTCTAGTCCAAAACTAAGTAAAGCTTGTACTATGGAAACTAGACTGCTGATATAATATTTATAAACTTTTTTTTTTTGTAAATACATGCATAAAATACATAGAAACACCCAGACATAGAACAAATATACAGTAAAAATATAAATTTAATCATTGTAAATAATTCTTGCGATCATGCCTTAAAAAGGTTTTGGCTGACTAAGTTAAAAATAAAGCAGTTAAAATCTAGATCAGTCTAGATCTAACAAAAATAATAAAATATTAGTCTTTATTATGCCATAAAAATAATCGGAAAAAAGTTATCCATTCTGCGGTAGTTTCAGGCCCAGTTTTTAAATTCTACGATGAAAATATTTCGTAGCCAATGTTCTTTTTCGTGACTCTCAAAAGGTGAAAAAGGTGAAGGATTCATATTAATTTTTATTTTGATCAGTCTTTCTTATGGATAGTATAAACTAAGGTGAGAGGATGCAGAAGATGTTGGTCAAGCCAATTTAATAAAAAAAAGTCACGTCTCTCATCGTCAATGTGAATAGGCCATGGTTCCATATTAATATAAAATACCTATAACCTAACATATAATAGGCCAAGTTTCCATATTAATTTAGTCTTTCTTGTGTATTATATGTATGTAAACTAAGTTGAAGGGATAGTGAAGATGCTGGACAAACCTACTTAATGAAATGGTGGGTACACACGTACGTACTTGCTCGATCTCGAGCTAGTACGAACGTGTGTACCATGCAAGTCTCAAGACAAATGCTCGAAGCCAACCAAAATGTTCGATTCGAACAAGATTCAAACGTCCATAATTCTTGCTCGATGTTCGATGCAAGCATGTTTGTACATGT
This sequence comes from Ecliptopera silaceata, assembly GCA_932527185.1. Lineage (NCBI taxonomy): Eukaryota > Metazoa > Arthropoda > Insecta > Lepidoptera > Geometridae > Ecliptopera > Ecliptopera silaceata. The sequence goes on along the minus strand of OW052193.1, from coordinate 1,880,926 downwards.
AGCCGCGAGGTCGAGCATGTTAGTCGTGATTGATATTTTTGTGAAGAGGGTGCGAGTGCGCTGTTAAAATGTCGGACTTTCGTTCATTTTCTCGGGATTTTGTGGAACAATTTAATATAATAGTTTTATTTTTTATTTTTATTTTTAATATAATAGTTTCAAAACTCTTCAGGTTCTAACTCTTTTATCAAATTAACATGTCTGTGACGTTCTCTTCTTTGCAACATTGGCCTAACCCAGCGACGACGACGCCTTCTTCGCGTAGTTTTTCCCTGACAGTAAATGTAGCAGGCGATGCCCACCAAACACAACAACGAATCGTCCATTGCTCGAAGAGTTTCAACGCACACTGAACATGTTCTTCGAGCAAGCTTTTACGTGTAGACGCAGGATCGAGCATGTTTGTAGATAGTCATGCTCGAATGAAACATGCTCATCGCACATGTACGTACGTGTGTACCCACCAAAATAAACTCTTAACTCTATTGGTGGGTACACACGTACGTACTTGCTCGATAAACTTGCTCGATCTCGAGCAAGTACGAACGTGTGTACCATGCAAGTCTCAAGACAAATGCTCGAAGCCAACCAAAATGTTCGATTCGAACAAGATTCAAACGTCCATAATTCTTGCTCGATGTTCGATGCAAGCATGTTTGTACATGTAGCCGCGAGGTCGAGCATGTTAGTCGTGATTGATATTTTTGTGAAGAGGGTGCGAGTGCGCTGTTAAAATGTCGGACTTTCGTTCATTTTCTCGGGATTTTGTGGAACAATTTAATATAATAGTTTTATTTTTTATTTTTATTTTTAATTATAATAGTTACGAAACACTTCAGGTTCTAACTCTTTTATCAAATTAACATGACTGTGACGTTCTCTTCTTTGCAACATTGGCCTAACCCAGCGACGACGACGCCTTCTTCGCGTAGTTTTCCCTGACAGTAAATGTAGCAGGCGATGCCCACCAAACACAACAACGAATCGTCCATTGCTCGAAGAGTTTCAACGCACACTGAACATGTTCTTCGAGCAAGCTTTTACGTGTAGACGCAGGATCGAGCATGTTTGTAGATAGTCATGCTCGAATGAAACATGCTCATCGCACATGTACGTACGTGTGTACCCACCATATTAGCCTAATGGTGGGTACACACGTACGTACTTGCTCGATAAACTTGCTCGATCTCGAGCAAGTACGAACGTGTGTACCATGCAAGTCTCAAGACAAATGTTCGAAGCCAACCAAAATGTTCGATTCGAACAAGATTCAAACGTCCATAATTCTTGCTCGATGTTCGATGCAAACATGTTAGTACATGTAGCCGCGAGGTCGAGCATGTTAGTCGTGATTGATATTTTTGTGAAGAGGGAGCGAGTGCGCTGTTAAAATGTCGGACTTTCGTTCATTTTCTCGGGATTTTGTGGAACAATTTAATATAATAGTTTTATTTTTAATTTTAATTTTTAATTATAATAGTTACGAAACTCTTTTATCAAATTAACATGACTGTGACGTTCTCTTCTTTGCATGCAACATTGGCCTAACCCAGCGACGACGACGCCTTCTTCGCGTAGTTTTTCCCTGACTGTAAATGTAGCAGGCGATGCCCACCAAACACAACAACGAATCGTCCATTGCTCGAAGAGTTTCAACGCACACTGAACATGTTCTTTGAGCAAGCTTTTACGTGTAGACGCAGGATCGAGCATGTTTGTAGATAGTCATGCTCGAATGAAACATGCTCATCGCGCATGTACGTGCGTGTGTACCCACCATAATGGTGGGTACACACGTACGTACTTGCTCGATAAACTTGCTCGATCTCGAGCAAGTACGAACGTGTGTACCATGCAAGTCTCAAGACAAATGCTCGAAGCCAACCAAAATGTTCGATTCGAACAAGATTCAAACGTCCATAATTCTTGCTCGATGTTCGATGCAAGCATGTTTGTACATGTAGCCGCGAGGTCGAGCATGTTAGTCGTGATTGATATTTTTGTGAAGAGGGTGCGAGTGCGCTGTTAAAATGTCGGACTTTCGTTCATTTTCTCGGGATTTTGTGGAACAATTTAATATAATAGTTTTATTTTTTATTTTTATTTTTAATTATAATAGTTACGAAACTCTTCAGGTTCTAACTCTTTTATCAAATTAACATGACTGTGACGTTCTCTTCTTTGCAACATTGGCCTAACCCAGCGACGACGACGCCTTCTTCGCGTAGTTTTCCCTGACAGTAAATGTAGCAGGCGATGCCCACCAAACACAACAACGAATCGTCCATTGCTCGAAGAGTTTCAACGCACACTGAACATGTTCTTCGAGCAAGCTTTTACGTGTAGACGCAGGATCGAGCATGTTTGTAGATAGTCATGCTCGAATGAAACATGCTCATCGCACATGTACGTACGTGTGTACCCACCATAAGAGCCGACCTCAGCCAGACCTTCGTTATTTTAGTAAGGCTGAAAGTTTTTCTGTGTGAGCCTCCAACACAGGTAAGAACGACCCCTGACTATCGAGTTTCGGTTGTGGTTACTTTAGCAGATAACCGGTGGTAAAGGTGTACTTATAAAATAGTACCTTACTTTCCTTAAAGTGTAAAGTTCAATTTTGCTGTATTTTCTCCAGAATACCTTAGGGAATCACGATGTTCATTGCCGGACACTTTTCACGGTTGCTTCCCTCTGCCAGACACCCCTAAACCTTAATCAATTTTAATCATACTTTCGTCATAGTATAAAAGCTGAATTTTATATATGTTACTAAGAGACTTATAAAAATATGGTACCTCAAAAGCCAGACAGTTGTCTTGGTTATTACATCTCGCCAGACACATTGAAAGCCAGCTGTAGGTGCGAGCGCGAGAGATCTGCTAAAGTAACCACAACCGAAACTCAATAGTTAGGGGTCGTTATTACCTGTGTTGGAGGCTCACACAGAGAAACTTTCAGCCTTACTAAAATAACGAAGGTCTGGCTGAGGGTGGCTCTCCCCCTATATAGCGTTTCGTTCGTTAGTATAAATTATCAAGATTCTAAAGGAGAATGGGCATTTTGGGCCACGACTTTAAAAGACGCCCCTCAGGGTTGCCACATAATACGTTTGAAAGAGCTTTAAAAGGCCTACGTTTCACTATATTTACGAAAAAAATCCGTCCTGTGGAAATTGAGATATATTGAAAAAACTGTTTTTTACTTAATATTGAATTGCCACGAATTCTGACAGTCCTCACAAATGACTAAGGTGTCGTTTGAAAGGATATTTAAAGGACTTCATTTGGTTCTAGAAGTGTCAAAAAATCCAACCTGTGGAAATAGAGTTATTCCTGATAAACATGATTTTTTATAAAACTGACGTTTGGCTCACATTCAGCATTACCACAAATATGGCCGATACGGCATTTAAAAGAGCGTATGAAGGACATTTTTTTAAGGCATGTCAATCAAAAATCCATCCTGTGAAAATAAAGTTATAGTGGAAACACTTTTGAATTTATACTATTCGATTTTGCTTTGTTCTCTGAAACCCCACATCAATTAGATATAATACGTTTGAAAGAGCATTAACAGGGCATCATTTGGTTCTAGAAGTGTCAAAAAATCTAACCTGTGGAAATAGAGTTATTCCTGATAAACATGTATTTTTTTAATAAAACTGACGTTTGGCTCACATCCAGCGTTACCACAAATATGGCCGATAGGGCATTTAAAAGAGCGTATGAAGGACATTTTTTTAGGGCATGTCATTCAAAAATCCATCCTATGAAAATAAAGTTATAGTGGAAACACTTTTGAATTTATACTATTCGATTTTGCTTGGTTCTCTGAAACCCGACATCAATTAGATATAACACGTTTGAAAGAGCATTAACAGGGCATCATTTGGTTCTAGAAGTATCAAAAAATCCAACCTGTGGAAATAGAGTTATTCCTGATAAACATGTTTTTTTTTTATAAAACTGACGTTTGGCTCACATCCAGCGTTACCACAAATATGGCCGATACGGCATTTGAAAGAGCATATAAAACAATTAATTTTTTTATTGTTACAAAAATCAAAAATCCATCCTATAAAAATAAAGTTATAGTTGGAACACTTTTGACAATTTTATACCGCTTTTTACATTTTATCGAAATGTTTCGCCCATCTGCAGGTTAAGTGTGTCTGCTTTGCTGTAAGTCAGTCTATTTACAGCGAAGATATACTCTATCTAAAGAACTTATTAATAATTGCCGCGTAGCGTCGCAAAATATCACGCCATATCAGGTTTGTTAAAATCTATTAGAGAATTTTAGAGAATAAAGTCACTCTTCCAGATTTTTCTTTACATGTACAGCATAAAGTCAAAAGTGTTTCAACTATAACTTTATGACTTCTAGACTTGGAGAGAGAACGCAGAGTTAGCATGTTGACCCGGAGGTTTGCAGCGACCAGTCCACAGGTAAAGATAACCCTCTATAGAGCGTATTGTCAGTCCTTCTACACCTGCAGCCTCTGGAGCAGGTACACTCGAAAGGCCTACAGCGCTCTACGGGTTCAGTATAATAATGCGTTCAGGGTGTTGATGGGGCTGCCATGTTTCTGCAGCGCATCTGGCATGTTTGCTGAAAGTAGAGTCGACGGCTTTCATGCCATCATGCACAAGAGATGCGCATCATTACGGATTCGTGGCAGCCCGAACAGCATCATCGTCATCAACCTATTTCAGTCCACCGCTGGACGTAGGTCTCTCCCAAGACGCGCCACTGAGCCCGGTCTTCGGCTCTTCTCATCCAGTGTTTGCCAGCTACACTACACAGATCGTCGCTCCATCTCGCCGGAGGGCGTCCTACACTACGCTTGCCTAAACGCGGTCTCCACTACAGTATCCGTTTGGTCCAACGGTTGTCGGTTCTTCGGCAAACATGGCCGGCCCACTGCCACTTAAGCTTGCTAATTCTTTGAGTTATGTCGAACACTTTGGTTTTCTGACGAAAAACTTCGTTGCGGATTCTCGCAACGAAATTCCGAGCATAGCTCTCTCCATAGCGCGCTGAGCGACTTTCAGCTTGTGGACCATCCCCACTGTGTGTGTTTCTGAAACGTGTCTGTGTCCACGTTTCAGAAGCATAGGTCATAACGGGAACATCATCGTGAGCGCATTGTCAAACAGATGGGACTGCTCGACTCCTAATTATTGGATGGCACACCAGATTGTAAATAAAGAAATATCACTATCAATAACAAACACTAGTCAGTAAACTCTTATGATACAAACAAATATGGACTAAGGTCTGAAACAAATAAATATTATTTTATTATTATTACTTATATTTATACGATGGATTTTTGATTTTTGTAACAATAAAATATTAATTGCTTTATATGCTCTTTCAAATGCCGTATCGGCCATATTTGTGGTAACGCTGGATGTGAGCCAAACGTCAGTTTTATAAAAAAAAAAGGTAGCACTCCGGGAGTGCCGGCAGAAGTGAAAACTTCAATATTAACGTTGTGTTTTCACTTCTAAGTTTTCACATAAAAATATAACCACAGACGTCATAATGACAATGACAATCACAATGACACAGACACATTCGCGCAAGCGCCCTGTGCCGCCTAAACAGAGCACACTCAGGCACGGTAGAAAGAGTGGGAGATACTAGTTCCTCTCCCTTTCCCTCGATCTTACGCTTTCGATCAACGTCACGTGACCCTGACGCGAGTTTGAAAGTTTTTACCCACCCAGCGTCGCTAAAGAAGTTTTCACTTCAAAAATACATGTTTATCAGGAATAACTCTATTTCCACAGGTTGGATTTTTTGACACTTCTAGAACCAAATGATGCCCTGTTAATGCTCTTTCGAACGTATTATATTTAATTGATATGGGGTTTCAGAGAACAAAGCAAAATTGAATAGTATTCATTCAAAAGTGTTTCCACTATAACTTTATTTTCACAGGATAGATTTTTGATTGACATGCCTTAAAAATATGTCCTTCATACGCTCTTTCAAATGCCGTATCGGCCATATTTGTGGTAGCGCTGGATGTGACCCAAACGTCAGTTTTATAAAAAAATCATGTTTATCAGGAATAACTCTATTTCCACAGGTTGGATTTTTTGACACTTCTAGAACCAAATGATGCCCTGTTAATGCTCTTTCAAACGTATTATATCTAATTGATGTGGGGTTTCAGAGAACAAAGCAAAATCGAATAGTATAAATTCAAAAGTGTTTCCACTATAACTTTATTTTCACAGGATGGATTTTTGATTGACATGCCTTAAAAAAATGTCCTTCATACGCTCTTTTAAATGCCGTATCGGCCATATTTGTGGTAATGCTGAATGTGAGCCAAACGTCAGTTTTATAAAAAATCATGTTTATCAGGAATAACTCTATTTCCACAGGTTGGATTTTTTGACACTTCTAGAACCAAATGAAGTCCTTTAAATATCCTTTCAAACGACACCTTAGTCATTTGTGAGGACTGTCAGAATTCGTGGCAATTCAATATTAAGTAAAAAACAGTTTTTTCAATATATCTCAATTTCCACAGGACGGATTTTTTTCGTAAATATAGTGAAACGTAGGCCTTTTGAAGCTCTTTCAAACGTATTATGTGGCAACCCTGAGGGACATAATTTTTTTCGTGGCCCACGCTCCATACAAAAGTGCCCATTCTCCTTACTTCTGCCCACACTACACACATACCTATCCTTCGTATCCCACCTGTTAATTGACGGAATGTTCCATTTAGGGCACGCCGGGGCACGGTAAACAAATACGCCTTTAATAGCTTTGTAAAACGAGTGACGCTACGGCTCAACTTGCTACCTCATTAGTTGATTGGAATTGTAAATGGATGAATGAAAATAATTTGTTTTGAAAGCTGATCATACCTTGAGTTTCTTTGTATCCCATTGGTGGCATTTCTGGTGGACTGATGTGACTGAACTAAATTTTATCAATAATAACGTCATCACATGCACATCAGTCTACAAGAAATTCCATAAAATTCCGATGATTTACTGTAGAAACTGAACGTGATTTAATACCCGGGAGGTTCTGAGTGGCTATGATAGGCTTACTGTGTAGAATTTACACATTATAAAAGAGTTTTGACTTTGACTTGACTTTGATACAGATTTGTATAACGTTTTGTGTCTGAGATGAGATAGGATTGAGAAAACCTGTTGTACAGTAGGTACTGTAAGTATTAAAGGTGGGCTTAGTACTATTATTTATTTATTTAATAACTATTAATAAATTGTTTTAATATTCTAAAACCACTAATGTAGATTGCTGTTAATTATACATGAGGGTGCTATTTGCTGTACAAACTTGTGTAATCTCTTGTCACTAATAGTCAGTATCTTGGTCAATATCGCAAGTAAGCCTTGAAAGATTACTTCCGATATTAGATAAACTTGTGATATAGGGTGTTGTATCACACTTATGCTCTATTGACACTTATCCGAATAATCTAAATTGATGAAGATCCCTAATTCTCTCTACTCCGCTGAACATATGATTCGCTAGTGACATTTGAGTCCACTGCGCGATCAAATAGTATATTATGTTCAATCAACCGTAAAGCTACAGCGTTGTCACGTAATGTAACTCACAGTCTTGGATAAACCTTCATATATCTTGTTCGGAGTAATATTTTTCCTTGATTTTGGTAGATATTACTTGTAATGATATTTTGATAGCTCACGTCATGTCTCGGTGGAGGCATTTCGTGATCGGAGTACCACATCTGCAAATAGGTTTTTAATGGTTGATATTTTTGCGTACCTAAATAATACTTTATGTACCATTATTTTGTATTTCTGGACATTGTATGCAAGATATTGTCAATCAATTAAATAAATATTCATGGATATGTCACACATCATACTCTTGTCTAAAACTAAGCAAAGCTTGTACTATGGGAGATTGCTGATAGAATACATACTTTTTGTTTTTGTAAATACATGCATAGAATACATAGAAACACAGAACAAATATTTATGTTCATCACACAAACATTTGCTCTGGGGAACCGAACCCACGATCCACATCATGGAAGGCAGAGCTATTACCATATGAGCTGTGACACCTGTCACAGCTCATATGGTAATAGCTCTGCCTTCCATGATGTGGATCGTGGGTTCGGTTCCCCAGAGCAAATGTTAATGTTTATGTTGTAAATGTTTATGAGCTGTGACACCTGTCACAGCTCAGTCATTAGGTTGTCATCATTGACTATTCCGAGGTTCGAGTACTTCGACGTTCGGATTGTATTTTGGAAATGTTTCAATTCTTCCCATTTCAGATGTACCTACCTACAATATTTTGTAGTCAATGTATTTACACTACTATACATAGAAGTATAAATTACTTTGTGATACTTTGTGTTCAAGATACGTTTCCCTAAATATCCGGTACAACGAGATGCACCTGTGACCCGGTTGTACCCGGGTCGATATTCCCCGGGTATCGTATTTGCACGTTGAACAACTTTGTGTACAGTGAAATAGTTGAGAGTTGCTCAAAGAAGAATTTGTTTGTACAGTCAGTATTAGAAATTACTGTTAAAAACCTTGTTATTTTTTTTGTTATAATATTTTATTAATAGAATCGTTCACTCAGATAACTTAAGCTAATTATAATAAAACACATTCAAGTGACGACCACATAAAATATTGTTTTTTATATTTTACGACAACATAACATAACATATATTTTTTTATATTTTATGTTGTTGTACCTATATTGCTTTTTTTTAAGTACTTTTTTGTTATAGGCAAGCGTTTGACCGCGATCTCACATTGCTCGCGAGCTTTTACATTATGAACACGAAAAACTGACCGACGACCATTCTAAATTACGTTTATGACTATACAGATGACTGCAAAAATAACTTAAAAAGTAAGCAAAATCGCGGCGCGCAGACCTTTCTACGAAGGGTTAGTAAAGTTCCTAACTCAGCATGATCAAGGGGTAGGTGTTAGTGCAACTCTTTTGTCTCATTACATAACTTATGATGCTGTCTGTACCAACTTTGCTAATGAATATGCTCGTGCAATACGTACTGGCAGGAACTTTACACATGTGGCTATTGCAATGTTGAATGTACGCTTAGTTTGTAAACTTGCAGCAGAGGTTGAAATAATAGTCAAAAACAAAGTTCATAATTTCAGCAACGTTTGGTTTTGACAACCATAGTCTACACAAAATCATATTTTTAATTACTAGTAATGTGTTCATCTACGGTATCTCTGAAAATACTGCCACAAACTCGGCCTTACAGAAAACCAGCGCTATAACCTTTGGTTTCTAAGGCTTTTGCCGAGTGGTGGCCCATTTTAAACTACTTTTTAAATGTTTTTATGTTACATTGTGTTATTGTGTAAATAAATATTCTTTCTTTCAAACATGTTGTCATTCTTAAGTCCCATTTACATCAAAAGAGGTTCTCGTACGCTGAGAAGGCTAGAATTTGCATGCGACTTTTGCATGCGATATTTTTTTAAGTGAGTCTCATTTGCTGTACCTACATATTATATAATTTTAATATTATATTATACATAAATTAGAATTAAGCCCAAAACCGATGACGCTGGCATGCCATGAAGGAGGCCTATACCCTGCAGTGGGTGTTACCAGGCTGAAGTAGTAGTAGTACATAAATTAGAAGTAGATTTTTAGGTTCTTAAAAGTTAGAAAATTTATCGGTGCCTGTAAGACACGATATCGCGTCATAGTACTTGAAATTGGTAGGTATACTTAATTTTATACCAAACCGTCTTGTTTGTATTTATTCTGCTCTCAATTTCTGCTTTTGATTTTGAGTTAGACGCCCCGAAATATCGTTTTGCTCCTTAAACATACTGTGTGACAGCTATTGAAAAATAATTCGAATCAAAATGTTATTAATTTAGGTTATATATTTGGTGTAGGTATAATACTATAAGTATGTTGTTATTTATTTATTTTTCTTTTCCTATTTTATTCTCTTCAAGCACTACCATTAAATTCCACACTACACAAGGGTTAGCTGAAAGAAAATGCTTTTTAGCATTAAGCTCGCCTCTGTACATTTGTTTTATTATGTGCAATAAAGTATTTTCAAATCAAATCAAATCAAACGCAGACCGACTCTGAGCCACTACAGGACGATATCGTATCGTTCCACAATATCGCAACGTCTAGACGGTATTGCACCGTAGATGTGTCCTTCCAAACAATAAAAACAGTAGACCGGTTCCAGCTGCCAATACGAGCAATAACATCACCTCTCATACACAGAAAGCTTTTGTTCTTGAAATATCAAACCATGCAAACACATGTAACATATGGTAAACACGATGTGAAATACGGTTGCAACATTTAGAACGTGACGGATGGCTGTACCAATGGTTTTACAGCTTTCAAATAGCTGAAGTGAACATACATAATACCTACACAAAATTAAAAGTGGCAACAAATACGCGGTTTCGACACCTGCTGATTATAAACCGCGTATTTTCACTAAATCTCTCTCTTCTTCAACCTGTTGTCAGCCAATGCTGAGTAAAGGTCTCCTATAATGCACGCTATTCTGCTTTTTATCAAATTTAAAAAAAATCACACTGAAATCCCGTATTTATCAAATGCATTATAATACCGAGTAGGTAAAAAGCCATAAAAAGGTTATCAGAGGACCAGTAATACGAGCCAAAGTGACTTCAAAAAACTTTTGAAGCTCAGCATGACTTTTACTCTATTGATTCAGAGCTCCCATCAGATTTTTATGTAGGTAGGTACCTATTTCCGGATCGAAGAATATTCACAAGCATCACGAAATGATGCATATGAAAAACCACTGCATTTTTTCAAAGTTTTTGAGTAAAAAGTATTTGTCTACAAACCATCTTTCACAGAACCATTAAAGCGCAACCAGGTCCGTTCTATTTACCATAATATCGAAGTCCAAACACCGTTGGCGCCGGCAAAATATCTACCGCCGATTGTAATGTAAACAATTCAAACTATTTATAAAACGGGAAGGTCTATGCCCTGCAGTTAGCTGACGTTTGTTGAGCATCAGTGATGGGATACACCTAGGTTGTGTAAACATTGGGCTATTTAAAAGTAACACTGATAAATTGAAGTATTTTGTACTGAAAAGGTACGCCGAAGTTCTTTCTCGTCAGTGTACGTTCAGATAGCTCCACGTACGCTGGATATAAAACTAAAATACGTGTCCATCTGACAGCAGTAGCTGATAAAACATTATCCGATTATTTGTCTTAACAAAAGAAAATATTGACTTATAACTATGAAAGATAGCTATAAATATTCCACAGCTATGTGTAAAAATGTAAATTACAATAAGCCCTCACACTGAAGTTTTCACAAAGTTCTGAGAGGATCATCAGAAACAATAACTTCCAAGTTTAACTCCAAAAGTTTATTCCAAGCTCGTGTAATCCAATTTATGAATGCTAAGCAGCCGGGACGACCTCATAGCTACCAGTACTACTGGCTCACTGACGCAGTCAAATGGATGGTTATTGTAATCTGAAAATCTCCGTGAAGTTTGGTTAAGCTGGACCATTTTTCTTCGTTTTCGTTCAATGGAAAATTGATCAATGGTGTGATTATTGATCAATAGGCGTTACACTCAGTTCACACTGTATCAATCCAAACAATCAGTTGATCAATTTACAAAAAATACATATTTATTTATAAAATACATTGTAAATAGATGAACTCTCTGCAGATCGTTGTCGATAGATAGATCAACTGATCCAAATCAGTACCCAAGATTCTGGCTGCATTGCCGCGCTGAATTGCAATGTTGATACGTTGGGCCAGATTCTCACCAGCCCTCTGTCACGCACCTTTGTTACTAGACGCCCATTGATTGATCAAATTGTTACACAGGCTAGGTACTACGAGTAGCTATCACTTTACCATCACAGAAATACTACAATCCAACCATAATACTGTTACATTCAGACCAAGAAAAACAGGGGTAGAATTTTGTCCCCTCATAGAACTTCGAAGATTCTAAGTTAGAATCTTAGGTTTCCAACAAACATTTGTATAACCAAGTAAGAAAGTTCAACGACCCCTAAATCAGTGGTCAATTGTCGATAAACATTGGTCTTATGTCTTTATTGACTTAAGCACTGACTTAAATGGACTAGACGTAATTGAGAGTTAGCGAAAGGTACATTAAACTTTGGAACTTAAGATCGTAATTTCTTGTAAAGAAATGTAGCGTAAATGTTTATTTTGTCCAAAATATATTTCTAAAACCATGCTTTTTCTTTTATTTCATTTACATTTGGCATATTTATGTAGAGTACATGAAATATGACATTATTTTTCTACAAAATGGGTTTATTAACAAAAAACAAAAAAAAAGTTGAAATGTCGTGATTCGCTATAGCTTGGCATAAAAACTTTTGATTTCTGGCAAAGTAAAGTATCAGATAGATCCATTACAACTATAACCTTCAGCTTGGGTTTAAAATATCAAACTAAATTAATATCCTCTGTATTTTCAAAAATCCAAAATTACAAGACTAACCACAAAAGTGTAAAATTTTCTTACGTAAAATCTTTTTCAATTGTTACTCAAAAGAAATAATAGTTATGTCACGTCACCCAACTGGAATAACATTGTTCCTCAGAACATGATATTGAAATCTGCGGAAAAGATGAAATCATAACATTGGTTGGATTCCCGAAGCGAAAAGGAACTAGTCCTGAATAAACCAGATTTTTCCAACATCTGTCCGATCTCGTCGATCATACAAGATAGGGTTATCTGAAGAACCCTTTTTTGTGAAAAATTCGAGACATATTTTATGAATAATCTAAGTCTAAGTCTATCGTCTAAGTCTATGAATAGTTCAACAGCGAAAAACAATTTGGTTAAAAATGTTTTTAAAAGACTAAAATTAACCTTCTTACTTTTATGTTTTATTTTAAGGATCTTTACTTCTTGGAAATACTTTTAGCAAAATAAGTATTGTGAATATTTTATGTGCTTTGAATAAGTAAAGAGATTCAATTGTCTCGTGAAACGTAGCTCGCGATCAATAGTGCGAACGTTTTCTATAGAACGAGACACTTTTTATGAAAATATTTAAAACTAACTTAGGTTTTTTTATTTTATTTATGTATAAAAAAAAGTATTTAAGTACTCGTATGTCATCAGAAATCTAGTTCTCATACAAGCTTTTAGTTGAAGAGTTAGACATAGATATACTTAGGCAAATTTTTATTTGCTTTTTGACGTGACAACGTCTTATAATTCGATAGAGCCGGCTGCACGCACGAAAAAACATGACTCATGAGGCGTTCTGAGGCGTTCTGAGGCGTTCCATGAAATGACGTTGTCACGTTCAACAATCGTCAGTAAACCGACTTTACAGACAACCATTTTTTTTATTTTATTTCAGTAGAACAATATGTGTGAAATGTTCGTGAATACCGCTTTACATAGAACAATGACAGAATTTCAATGTATTTTTACATTCTGACCGATGTAACCTTATCTATTCAGCGGTTAAAACCCCCATGACAGCTTTATTACTTGTTTATCAGCACTCATCCATATGAATAACACAAATTGTTTTTTAAAACTGCTATAAAGCGGAGTTTTTACCAATTTTTTTAGTTTTCTATAAGTTTTTTTACTAACGCTAGACAATGACTTTTTGTGCAATGGAATTTGCATTGTAGTTCTGTAAAATGATTGATACAATTGTTTACAAAGAATGGTACAAAGAATGATGGATTCTAAATTATACAATATTATTTCAAAATACAATACACTACAATATGTTTCATTTTAGCTAACATTGAAGCAACATTAGTGATGTTATAAATAAATGTATCAAAGTTCTACAAGAAATCTGTTTGAAAATGTTGTGTTTGATTGTCACGCAAAAAGTAGAAGTAATGTTAATAATAAGCAAGACAAAGTAACAACTGATAGGTGTACAGTGTGTAAAATGACATCTTGCGTCAAATTTTGACATGTATCTACGCAATGGCCCTCCCATTGCGTAGATACATGTCAAAATTTTGAGAATAGGATACATCAAAAATGTATGCGGGAATTTCCAAATTACATTCTTAAATAAAAATGAATTCAAGTTTATTTTAGTCTGAACTTAGCTTTAGAACAGTGAAACGGTAAACAGATTAATGCAGGTTTGTACCATTAATAGCGGAGTAAAAAACAAATGAAAGAAAATATAGTGTTTTATGTGCTTGCTAAAGCTTGCCATATGGTTGTCAATGTTGAAATAGTTTTATCGAGGATATAAAGTTTAAACTGCAAAAACCGAGATTAAATCTAGCTTAATATAAATCATCTGAAATAGAAATGAAATTAGAAATGTATCGAAGTATTCATGAATCTATCAAAAATCTTGTGCGACTAAACTAGTTTTAACGCAATTTTTAGCAATTCTTACAATTCTTTGGCAATTAAAACATCAATATTAATGAAGCACACAAACTCTACAGTTTTTATAACATTAAACCTCGACAATAAATATTCCTGTTTATTTTTAATTTACGTTTCTTTTTACAAACAAACTTTAAAAGCTTTCAGCTTCAGAATATAACACAATAGTCTCGCAATAAAAGTTCTTCCAATAAAAAGCGATCGTCAGTTGAAAACGAGATTGGCGTCAATCGGCTGCACCGCCGCACTACAAGACAATTGAATTACGAATCGGGAACAGTAGCTCTACCATGAGTTTTTACTACACTATATTTACTATACTCGCTAGCGTCTGTAGTTAAAAAAATGTATGAAGATTTGTACAGCGCCTCTAGCAGATAGTTGGGTAAAATTCGTAATATGTACTAATATTTACGTAACTACTGTAGTAAAGTCAAGCGATTTTACGGTGACAACTCATGGTAGAGGTACAGATCTCGGATTTCGTGAAATTGTATTGTCCAGCATTCATCAGCAGCTGAGCGGTAAGCACTTTATCAGCAACAGAATTCTGGCATATTGCCCTGAATGAGAAATAATAGGGCTGTAAACTCTGTAAGTTATACACAAGTTTACTTACGTATTTATATCTCATTTAGAGTAGAGCTGTATTTTTAGCTCCAAATATTGTCGAGTGGTTTTTATCATCTTCATCAATTTATAGAAGGACACAACACAACTGGTTATCGGAAAAAAAATTGAACAATTGACGAGTTTTGTAGTTTGAATCTCGTCGATTCATCAACTTCTGGCAGTTTTAAATGGAGTTGAAACATTTTCAGTTGTTTAATATATCCACCTACTATAAGAAAAAAGTGTGATGATTATAATCATCCATAAATAATAATTAAACCATTGAAAAAGAGACTGCCACGATAAACTATGAGTAACATTTTCAATAATTATTCGATGTGATAAGGTTTGGCAAGATAATACTGAAATTACACAACCTCTTATCCTGTTTCAGTATTTATTTTATTACCTAGAAACTGGAAATCCCTAAAACTGTATATTAAAATAAATAATCATTCCCTATTTTGCATATAGATCATTACCCTAACAAATTAAGTAGGTCATGTAGTATTACTGATGATGATCGCGTAAACGTGTAGTGTTACTGATTCGCGTAAACGGAACACCTAGAAACTGAACCAAAGTATGCTATCTCTTTCACTAGCATAATAAAAAAGAAGACAGCATACATAGGTCCGTTGGCCCAGTGTACGTAGCGAGCCGTATGGCGTCAGTGTCTCATAAAACTTTTATGGCCAATTTGAGACATCGCAGTTTAGGTCCACCTGATTACGGCTGTAATATATTCCTAATTAAATATGTTTTATTGGTTGTTAAACTATTTTATATCATGGTTATAAAGTAAAAGAGG
Organism: Ecliptopera silaceata; assembly: GCA_932527185.1. Taxonomy (NCBI): domain Eukaryota; kingdom Metazoa; phylum Arthropoda; class Insecta; order Lepidoptera; family Geometridae; genus Ecliptopera; species Ecliptopera silaceata. Next base: position 1,865,051 of record OW052193.1, on the reverse strand, counting down.
CATTAGAATTACCTATATCATGCCCCACGGATAGGTTAAGCTAACATTAAAAAACATGCTCTAAAATACTTCAAAAAATATTTCAAAATACTACTTTATTAATTTTTTTATTTAGGTAAGTAGGTACCTACTTTATTTTTGAAATATATTATTAAACATATCTAATACCTATATTTCAAGAAGATTATATTCTTTCACATATGATAATATATACTTACATTACATGTAACATTATATGTAAATGTACATAAGTGTACTTTTATAAGCACAGATGTTTACATTTATAAGTGTACACCAAGTAAGTACCGACGCTGGTAAATAGGTTGACGAAATCAAATTCTTGATATTGCCTGTTTTTTAAAAGCTGATTAATCAAAATGGTTCAATTCTATATAAAAATGTCACGTCTGAGATATTACAAAGATACCGCCGTGTGACTCGCAGATCGTGAGCTCCATAGAAATGTCCCCAAAATGACGCGAATAAAATTATTCGAGGATTTCCAACGTTGGTATTTCCCTCTAATTTTGGAGCGAAATTAACTCGCAGAAAGAAGAAGATAGGTATTATTTTATGATATTATTTAATCAACCATTTTTTATGTTTTAATATTCTAGATGTTTCTATATTTAGTTTTCAAAGAATTTGAAGTTTCTACCGAATTTATGTATAATCCTTTTTTCGGCAACAGACTGTAAGATTTTTGTAAATAATTCTTGTGATTTCATTGAATTAGGAATAGATTACTATTAGAATAGAATAGAATAGAATAGAATAAAAGTTTATTTGCAACACAGACAAAGAACAATACAGTAAACAAAACAGAGATTACACAAAATTAGACTTAGGTAGGTAAGTATGTAGGTACATAATAATAAAAAAATAAGTGCTGCAAACTGGACTCTAGCTCAGCATTTTGCGGGTTGGTAACAACCCACGCTGGTCTTCCGCTAGTACCCAATTTGAAATTTGCGGACATAAAACTAAATAAATAAATACTATAGATGATATATAAACAAAACAGAAACAAATCAAAAAAATCAGACGTACAAAAAGATGACAAATAATAATTATTATAAACACAGCTAACATACAATAAACATAAGTTGATACTTGAAATAAAATGAAAAATAACTTGAACCAAAAAAATTCGACAATAACCACAAAGAATGTTAAATGTTGTGACTATAGAGCACTTGTATCCAGTAAAAGATTTTCCTGCTTTTTCTGCCATTCAAGCAAAAATAATTTAAGTTTAATTTTAAAACTATAGCAACTCTGCAGGTTCCTGATCGGCGGCGGGATGTTATTCCAACACTTCGATGCAGCATATCGGAAGCTGCCTCTAAAAGCAGTAGTCCTGTACCGCTTTACCGCTATTCATAGTACACCGACAGATACAATGAGGCTATATATTTGTCAAAGGTTGGCTGGAACAGATAGCATTTAGCGATAAGACCGCCCATGTACAAATCTTTAGTTTTGTTTTATTGCGTAACATCTTGTTCTTTGTTTACAATAAAGAGTGTTTCTATCATAAGATGTTTTAGTAAATCAGAAGTTTTTTTTTTTACAAGTTATAGCAAGTATTTGACCGCGATCTCACTTGATGTTAAGTGACGATGCGGTCTACGATTATCTGAAATTTTGTATTTAGTATTTACTAACACTTAGAGTAAAGAACTAGCATATTTTATAGAGGGTGCTTGTCAACACTAAAAATAAAGTAGAATGTGGGGCTGGACAAGCGGGGACCTTAATTCGATCATCATTTAGTAACAAAGCAATTTTTGTCTATAGATGTAAACACATAAGTAGGTAAGTACCTATGTTTTAAATACCTGTTATTAAATTTATTTTTAGAAATATTTTTGATTTCTGGTCGCCTGAAACTGGCACCTAAAATCATCCAAACCACAACGTTTTTACTGAATAAAGTTAAATAGATTTTTTATTTTTTACGCAACTACGCTGAATAAATGGAGAGTTATTGATTTTTAAAATAAAGATATTTTTAAATCTAGACAATTGCTAGATTATATGTAAAATAAATGTGTTATCTATCTAACATTAATTATCTAGTGTAAAGTTCATTCTTCTTCTTATCGTGTCGATGCTACAACCTGTATTTTTTTGTAGCATCGTGTTGGAAAGATTAGCCAGACTAGACACTGCTTTACCGTGCCTAGCTGTTACCGGTGTGCGCCACGAGGAGGCTCTTTCCATGTAAAGTTCATTGATTACCAGATAGTGAAATTCATTAAAATAATTAGACGATATTCGCAGGTCTTCGACCTCAGCGAATAGAGCCTTCATTAATATAGTCTGTGGAATAGCTGAGTTTGAATTATTCATTGCGCCTGTCACTGCAGGCTCCATCATTTTCAATGTAACTCTAATAAATAGTAAAACCTGCTAGAAGTGAAGCTGATCAATTTTTGAAGGAAAATAATTTACACAAGTAATTTAAACAAGAAAAATACCTACAGGAGGAATTGTTCACAAGTACCTAATAAATCATAAAAAGTAGGGTTTATTGTGAATTACATATTTGGGTATAGATTTGAAGATATATACCTTTTATACCATATGAAAATGAACGTTGAATGAACAAAACCACAATATTTTCAAAAGTGTACATAACAAGTGTGTATTAATAAGAGATATAAAAATAATTTACGTATGTAACTTTTGGTCGTTTTCAAAAATTTTATATAGAAATAAAAAAAAACAAGGCCAGATGATATTTAGGGTTGGTTTCAGAATCCCCAGTTAAATCAAATGCCAATTTAAGAAAAATAAAAGTTTTTGCTCAGATGAAAATTCAGGCTCAATGCGAGATTAAAACAAGAGTTTCTTTACTATACTTTACTCAGTTATTTAAATATTCTGCTGGCTACATCGACTACAAATAATAACATTACTTCTAACTTATTAAACTAAGTATTTCAACGTTTGAATTTAATCTTCACAAGTAAAGCTACAAGTAAAGTTTGATTAATTAATATTAATATTTATGAAACTGCAAAATGAAATTCAATATTTTATTCTCGTATTTAAAAGATCATAATATCATAATATCATACATAAAAGAGAAAAAAAAACTAAATATAAATGAAAAGAATATTGACACAAACAAAATTACGACTGATTCTTGTGTATTATGTATATTTGTACATTTTGTCAATATTAAAATATAAGTATTTTTATAATATTATAGATTTCTAGGGCAAACAATAGGTAGTAGCTTCACAACTATAAGTAAACTTTCTAGATAAAATGAAAGTCTCGTGGTCTCGGTTAGAAACTTTTTCATTTGCATTCAGAGCCTTTGATGCTCCATTTTACCACAAAAACCGTGTAAAAGCCTCTCACAGTCGAGTCGCTAGTCAGAGGGCCAAGGAATACTAATTTACATCACACTTTTAGAAGCTTAGAATTAATATTTATAAAGATAAATTAATATTTGTCTTTGGTTGTATACGTAGTTATGTATCTTGAAATTAATAAGATTTCGCTATCAAATCTCAAATTTAGTTAAACTTAAATTAAAGAAACTGGATGGCTGGTAGAATACTAATTAAATTAATAGGTATATTTTTGTTAATACAGTAGATAGTAATATTTCCTTCCTTGTTTTTTCTTGAATATTTTTGTATGTTTGTAACAATGAATACATTGTAACACGTCACTGAGGCAATACAACAAATATCATTCTTGGTTCATTAGATAAACAACCTGACTCTTCAGATTGAAACACTGCAAGAATCGTACTGGCAACAAAGATATGGCAGCGATTCCTCGAGCCGAATTTTCCCGACCGAGAATTCGCCGATTCTGAATCGAAGTTTATAGCTCTCTTCGTAGTATGACGTAAGCAATCTGGAGCGAGCCGCGGGCTATGCGCGAGGGTGTCCCGGTTCGGAAGTGGGTCACGTGGGCACAATCAACCGGCTTTTGTGCCATTTCTATAGAAAATTACTTTCTCACGAACGCTGGTAATGCAAGTTTTACTTAATTATTCACTGTAAGTAATACCATCTGAAATACATAATGATTAAAACTGAAAATGACATAAACGCGCAGTTTTGTTACCATTCACGTAGACGAATCTGTACAGAACCAATTTTATTGACCTAATGTTGCTTGAAACAAGAAATACAACAGCAAGCAAAGGCCGCAGCAAAGTGAAAATGGTGCAAAGAGACACCCAACTAAACCAGACTGCAAATGATGATCATAATAAAATAAAGAAACTTATATCTATTGCCCCACTACAATTTAAATCACATAGCACCTAATATTGTACTGCTGTGGCCCCGTAAATTGAGGATCCCTCGAAAAGGGTCAGAGGTTCTGTCGTTTTGTGAACAAACGGCTTAAATAAAGGGCTAGCAAAGTGGCTCGACTGTCTAATCAAATTTCATCAAACATTGAACGTTGCGGCTTTGTTTCGGGGCTTAATTCCACGCTACGGTGTTTTGGAGTCACTTGGAATGTTAAAGGGGCAAATGTTCTTTTGAAATCAATTCATTTATTTATTTTGCCAAAATAAGGGTTACATACGTCTTAAAAACTAGGGAGGCACTTAAAAACTTATTCAACTTTTCCAGGTATCGCAATCTCAGTGCAGATGGTGCAAAGTTCTATTCGAACGTGGTTTAAGATTGTGTTGTGTACTCCATTAACACGCACGCAGAAGAACCATCTAAGTAGGAACTATCTTAGATTCTTGTAATATCTATAAATTAGATAACTAGTAGGTACCGTTTGAAAACGTGATAATAACCGTAACGCAAGCAACAGAGCAGATATATTAGAAAATAATCAAACTCAAAAATCACGGTAAATATAAACAGTTTAACGATATCGTTTAACTAGAAATAAAAGAATAATAGATGTATTTAGATACATAATATTTTTATTATTTGTAAGGATCATTTTGTTAATTCACATTTAGAATCGAATTACTATAAAATGCAAAACTATAAACATGTATATTGTTTTACAGTTTTGTTGCTTAGTTTGGGATTAGAGCGTGATGTGTGAAATGTCCATGAATATTAATATCATAATTAATTACTTTTTTATCCTCTAGCTTACAAACTGTAGAGGGACTGAATATGATAAATGAAAAAGTGAAAATGGTAGATTATTAATGCTTTGTGAGAATTATTAATGCTTTTACAACCTGTCATTAGTTATTCAACATTAAACTAATAGCTTGGAAAGCGGCCCGACGGAGCTCCAGTCACGATCCTACATCGATTAACGATTTAGTGCTGAACAACAAGTGAACTGGTTTTAGGTACCTACTATCAGTTTGTTTTGTTCATTCATTCATTCATCATGTCAGTGGTTTATTCTTCTAGTAAATGTCAACTTCCACGGCCCCAACGGATGCCTTTACAAGAACCTATTGATATAGGTTGATGATGATGACAGTACTAAACAAAAATTTAAACCTGTAGCTATGCAGTGCGTCTATCTGAGACACAGTATATTGTTAATATTAGTTAGAAGCCAGGGAAACGTAAACAAAGTTGTGGGCAAATCCACTAGTAGGTATTCTATAGAATTTATATTCGTTTCACGCCCGAAACCAAATAAATCTCTGTTTTTATGTTGGTTTATTATGCAGTGAAGGGTTAAAACTCGTAAAGAACACCAAAGTATTCGCTAGGCTTTAACCCTAGGATTTCTGAGGTTCCGCTAGTCCACAATAGGTTACAAAAATAGGTGTTTTTTTATGCATTATCGACAAACGCTTGGCCGCAATCACATCTGATGTTAAATGATGATGCGGCCTACGGTGTAACGCGTTTGCCTAGATAAAATCTATTCACTCTCCTCTTGAAAACGTCCAAATTGTATGCATCTGGAAACACTGACGCCGGCAACGAATTCGACTCTTTAGCGGTTCTTGTTATTGAATCAGTGTTCCAACTGAAGTCAACACTGACTCACCCGTACTCCTCAATGCCTCGAGAGCTGAGAGCCGCTCGTGCCGTGAATCGAACAAAAATAGACGCTCCTCGTGAAAGTTCAACGCATTGGTCATTGGACCATATTACGATTCTATGGACGCTGCTGTAAAGTTTTTCTGCGGCGAATAACTGCGGAGCAGTCGTTGATAAAATCTGGTTATTTGCAACTGTCTTAGTAGGTATACATTAAAATCTATTTATCGACATTTTCAATTGATAAGTTATAACAATTAAAAGGTTATGATTTCAGATAGATACAAACCCCCAACTTTCCCATCGATCATCACCATCATTAACTTATCAGTCCACTTCTAGACGTAGGTCTCTCCCAAGACGCGCGGCTGTTCCAGTCTTCGACTCTTCTCATCCAATGTTTAACCATCCATCTCCCCCGAGGGCGTCCTACACTACGCTTGCCTACGAACCCTTCCGCAGGTGAAGGATATTTATGATAATGCTCAAATCAGGTAGGCCATGATTAAATCAGGTAGGCCACGTGCTAAACCGCGGCATTGACGTCATTTTTAACAGCTCAGTCACGTCAGTGCACAAAAATGCCACGGAATACTGTAGTGACTATAGTAAAATCATCGAAAACTGAAAGTATATTCGGTCACGCAAGTTTCCCCTTGCTGGATAGCCTCCCAGAACTCCCAGAACTGATTAAAGTGGAGTATAGTTCTCTCAGAGTAGTTAACTAAGTGCAAGGATCACGGTGTTTATAAACACGTGCGAGGATAAGAATAGAATAAACACTGGAGCTGGAAACTGGAGGCTAATTGGATTCGGTGCACTTGCGGATGCATAAACTTCATTTATTAGCCTTAGCTACACGAGCATAGTATAGGATAGCAAATGGTGAGGTCAAAGTCAAAGTCAAAACTACTTTATTCAGTAAAATCACAAGGATCATTTAGAATCGTCTTACATACTAGGTGATTCTAGGTGCAAGTTCCACGCGACCAGAGCCTAGAAGAACGGGCAAGAAACATACGGCCTGGTTCCTACCGTTTTTTTATATGATCCTTCTTACAAAGAATTACTATTAAACTAAATTAAGTACTGGAGTTCCAGTGCGGTGTCAATTTAATTTAGTTATAATACAAATAATATACAGTCATGTCAGGGACATGTTAATGAATTAAAAAAAATAGAATAAAAAAGCTATACGTAAATCAAAGAGACAGCACACGCTTCGCTTCAGATACAAATATACTAGTCTATTGAGGGAAGTTAGTAAAAACTAACACCTATCTTATAAAAAGTTAGCGTTAACTTTATGTCATCATTATGTATGGTAATTAATACTTCAAATCTGCGCTAACTTTTTATAAGATAGAGTCAGATAGACCGTTAAATAATATTTATCGACAATTGAAGCAACGTCATCTAGTTTCAAACGACCGATGTAGCGCGGCGGGCGAAGGTCCGCCAGCGACGCGGAGGTTGCGGGTTCGATTCCCGCCCTGGGATAAATGTTTGTACGATCTGAAAATATTTATTCCGGGTGTTCTGGGTATTTTATAAATGATATCTGTCTATGTAATGTATTGTATTAAGTATGTCAGTCTTTTAGTACCCATAACACAAGCTCTGCTTAGCTTGGAGCTAGATGATGTTGTGTGGCTTGTCCAGCATTATTTATTATTTCTCTTGGTACTTCGTTCAATATATTTTGTAAATTATAAATGTCTGAAAACACATTCATTTTTGTTTGCCATCCAATTATCTTGTTACAATCCCGCAAATGTTTCTGCATTGACATCCAAATAAATATAAGAATATAACTAACACTGAATTTAGTTTCGATTTCCTTCCTAACCAAATCTTACTTTAATTAACCCTTTGCGGGATTTTCCCTAAAACTCGTTTTGTTGGCGGTAGAGATAATTTTATTGTATCGGATTGACAATTCCTCGGAAAAATAATTAAGACATTTTCTTGTTCGTCTGTTCTAGAATTAATTTCAAGCAGCTGGTGTTCTCTGAATTTGCTTATAGACTTCTCTATCTATTTATATACTTAATGATTTTGAGTCTGTTTTTGATTGAATAAACGTATTTTCTTTCTTTCTTTCAGATACAGAACAAATACTTATGTTCATTACCTACATAGAAATACCCAGGTACAGAAAAGTATTTTTACCTATCTTTAAAAGAACAGCCATTTGTAACTTGAGACTGTGCTCACTTGTTGCCGACTCAATTCTGCGACTAACGAGACGACGTGAACTAGTGCAGTTACCCAGAGTATTGTACCTACTTCTAAGAGCAGAAGAAATATTTATTTACACCATGACACATATTATGACATAAAACATTTAAAAATAAGTGTAAAAAGACCGCCACTCAGCATAGAATATAGAAACCATTGGTTTCTATAGCGCTGGTTTTCAGTGGGGCCAAAATTGCTTCTGCGCCCTATAACACTAAATTAGACATTTATGCCTATAATTATGTTTATAGTTACTATCACCATCTTGCTGCTATGGATAGCTTTCTGAATATTCGTAAAAAGAGAAGTCGTAACGTGCGTAAGATTCGCGGAAATTATGAACTGAAATTGACGCAATGATGCGAATCGCAATTGTGCGTAAATCATTCTCTACATCGTACAGCGCACGTTGCCTGACCTTTTTTATTACCTACCATAATACCTACCTATATTTCTTTTCTTTTTGTTGGGTGCATAATAAAAAAAACTCATTAAAATAAATAACATAATATTACTTAGCCAAAGTAAAGATGAAAACAAGGAGTAATTTATAACTTTCGTGTAAGATCTTCTAACAAGAGCCCTCTACGTAAGGTCGTGTTCTCTGCTAATTGTAACAATTACTTCAGCTCCGCTATTTTCTACGAACTTTTCAATAGTACAGTAAAATATCTACCTTTCTTTTATTAAAAATAAGATAAGCTCATCTTTTTTTAGGCATCATAAATAAATAAAGCCGTAGTTATTTGTTTTTTTATCATCCTTTGACTTCTATCTCACCTGATGAAAAGCGCTAAAATTAGCATTTTTTGAGGTTATATTTTTACTTTTTATGTACGAAACTATTAAAAATACCTACTACTATGTATTCTCTAAATTTACAGAAAAAAAGATTTGTTTTCATAACATTGCTTAGTTTGTAAAAAACTATATTAAAAAAAATGCTAAGTACATTTTGGTAATCTAAGCAACAAGATAAATAATAAATACTTGTACAAAAAAAAATAATTGAGGACTAGAAATTACAGAACGATGATTTTGATCTAGAAGCCTCGACACCAAACATTCAGTAGTGTCAAAGTTGAACCTTAAGTTACTGAGTTGAATTCACAAGCCGTCCACTTTGTGAAGTAGTTATAAACTACGGTCAGTTGTTATTTCAAGGATAAAATAACAGTTAGTTTGGCTTTGGAGTCCATCGCCCGAGGGTTTAATTAGACAAAACTCTATTACAAGTCCTATAAGTATATAGGGGAGTTTTTCGAGAAGGGATGGATGGTTAAATCTGAATCTATGAGAGTTAAAGAAACGCCTTGAAAAGAGTTAGGTATGCGTTCGATATCTAATTTTTTTTTAAATCTTTTACTTGGGAAAAATTACCCAAAAAACAACTTGATAAGAATTAGACACCCTGTATTATTAATATACATAAGGAAGAAGGCGTCGAGGCCGACCAAGGAGACGATGGCGGGACTACCTAGACACTTTCGAGGGAAATTGGTGGAAAAAAGCGGAGAATAGGGACAAGTGGAAGGACTTGGGGGAGACCTTTGCCCAGCAGTGGGACGAGATAGGTTAGAGGAAAAAAAAAAGTCCAACAGTCTTTGTATTGTAATAATTTCATAATGACTTCGATTCAGCATCTCATTGTCCTTATCCCCCATTAGGTGGGGTCGGCAAGACATGTTTTTCTCCCACTCACTCGATTTCAACATGAAGACACATACAAGATATCAAAATATTATATATTATATTAAATAATCCCAGAAGTTTTATAGAAGCATGGCAAAGATGTCTTTCAAGACTTATTAGATGAAATATCAATAACCACTTAGTTCGGAAAATCTATAAATAAAGTTCTTGAAGCAATTTAGACACGATTTGAAGTCGCTAGAGCGATGTCGATTCACAAAAGTCTCGCAAACTTTACGACAATCAAATCTCAAGATTTTTTTTTTGAATAACAGGGACAAGTTCCGAATAAACTAAAAACTTAAACCACGGAAAGTTCAGGAACAAGCGGTTTTTAACGAGGGTCCGAACAAAGTTATTGAAAGTTTCGCAGGCATTAGAGGATTTTAATTTTAATAAGTTGAACAGAGGTTTTTCTTAGGCACGTTACTTAGGTACGCGTAAGTTTTAATTAAAAATTGTGGGTAGATGTTGCGGTTTTATCTTTTACGAATTTATTTTACAATCTAAGAAAATGGAAAAGGTTATGTTGATTTTACTTATTACGAATTTAAATACGTGTTCAGATATGTCTGACTAAGTATTTTTATTGAAATTTGTAATTAGTAAAATCAGATACAAGCGGTGAAGTGTATAACTTAGAATAAGGATGGTACCTATAAATAACACTAAAACAAAAGAAGTGAGGATAATTCACCTTTTAGGTGCTAAGTACTCTCAATGGTACCATAATTCCTCACTCTGAAACTTTCGTCAGTGCCAACCCCTTAATGCAACCACGCTATTAGTCACCCTCCAAATTTATTTACCATTATTTTATCCTAATGTTTTATTATAATTAACCGTCAAAAATAACCCTTATTTTGTCCTAGCGATTTAAAATTAATAATATTATAAGAAATAAACAATAAACCTGAGCTCAAATAATAACAGGTTTTATTCAAAAAACAGCAAATATTATTAAATTCCCTTTTGATGGTTTGTTAAAATTAACTTTCCAACAGCGCTACGCCGCGCCGTGCAACTTTTAACATTCTGAACGTTGGTATTTACTGTATGATTTTTGTTAGACAAATCTGTTGTACAATGTGTATGTTCTGTGTGTACGTTCTATGTGTTATGAAATCGTTTTATGTTTTCCCAATCAAAATAGATAAATGAATTAATTAATAAAAATGGTTGTCTGTAAAGTCGGTTTACTGACGATAGTTGAACGTGACAACGAACGCAAAGGTCGATTGTTTTTCTTTGTCGCTCGTTCCGCGCCCTCGCTTGCACTTCAAGCCTTACATGGAACGCCTCAGAGCGAGGTAACGCCGCATGAGTCATGTTTTTTCGTGCGTGCAGCCGGATCTATCGAATTATAAGACGTTGTCACGTCAAAAAACTTTATTGCACACTAAATAGAAAACCACGTGTTACACTACGCGTTGACAGCCGAACGTTGCAGCGTCACTGCGCAGTATGACTTGAATGTTCTACCGATTAGAATTGTCTATGTATTCGTGCACTCCTGTCTTTGAGCGTTTCAAGATCTTATAAAAGTTAACGCAGACATGATGTCTTGATTACCATAAGTAATGGTGGCATAGTGTCAACTGGAATGAACAATTGTGTTCTAATAAAATATTTGTATTATTAATGAGTCGAGCAGGATTTGAACCCGCGACCTTATTTAGGAATTGGAAATAAGGTTGGTGTGCGTAGCTGGTTATCGCAACCCCGTACCAAGGGGAAGGTCGCGGGCGCTTCCCTAAATAATTAAAGAGAATACTGCCAGAAGTTATGAAATAAAATGAAATCCGTATTTTCTGTAAATGAAATATATTTCGGAGTTACGAATGCGAATATTATCGCATTCCTATCTCCAAGAAGCAAACATCTTGTATAAATAAAAAGCGTTCCTTTGAACGTCGTCTTCGACTGCGTATCTTCAATTCCTCCGACATTCCTTTACGAGCTTGGAATCTTTGGGTTTTGAAGTTTAAGGACTTCGTTCAGGTGCTTCTTAGGTATTGAGCCCTTTGAAATACGTTTAGCTCAATTTAATAGTTATTTATTAATAATGTTGAAATATTTCAGACGCAAGCGATATTTTGACTAACAAGAATTCTCAATAATTCTATACTAAAATTATAAGAAGGAAAGATTGGTTGTTTTGAAATTCTTTCACCGTTAAAAAACTACACGATCTCCGGGAGGCATAGACTATATGTATTAATTATCAAATATAAGCTTAAAAATGTTAACCAAGGTATACAGGGTGTAACAAATGAGGTGGACCAAAAGCAAAAGGACGATAGGGGAGCTCAATGGCTATCCATATAACCCCCATGTATGTTCAGCGATATTCATTCGTTCAAAAGTTATTCCCACTTTTATGTTTCTTTTTTTCATTAACTTATTTTAGGTTAGGTTTCCCAAGTATACCCAAACTATCAAGGCTACAACCGTAATTTTTTTACACCTTGAAGCTTAATAGTAGACCTTTCGTACTGCAATACCAGTTTGAGTCGTTATTTGATTGAATTGTAAATAAAAAATAATCTTTGCAGAAAAATCCGAAATCTGAACTTTCGCGAAAAACTTTCGGAGCAATTTAAAAAAAAAACTTGCTGAATATTTTTTTCTACAACCTATCTTAAAAACTTCCTCCATCTAAGGAGAAGTTACCCTGAAAATTTCATAAGGCTAGTACGAAAGCATCATGTTGAAATGTGAACTCAAGTGTTGTAAAAGTGCTGAAATCGACGGTTCAATCGACCAACACGATGGTCCGGGTAAGTCTCAGATTGTATGCCACTCCTTCTAATCAATTGCTCTTGGTATATCCTAGCAGCCTCTCGAGCGTTTCCTTGAGCTACACCATGACAATAATACATTTCTGCATATCTGCGAGCAGAATATGGCATGGTACACTAATCGCAAAGTTTGTACAGTCCGTAAGCGCGCAGTTTTCGTTAAAGTAAAAATCATCCTAATTAAGACCCCTGAGTGGCCGTGCTACTTTTTACCCCTGACGCAAAAATAATGATTTAAAAACTAAAACCCGACTATGAAAAGCTAGGTAACAAGTTTAACTTTTTAAATTTTACACCTAATCCACTATTGGTTTCTTGATTTATTTTATTTCATCACGGGTTTCGTCGGATGCTTAATATTATGTAGTTTAACATAACTAGCCTCCAAATACAACCATGTTAAATAAAAAATTCTGGTTTAGGTTAAAAAACCAAATTCTGTTTGAAAACAATTTAAAAGGTATACTTGCTTCCTAGCTTTTCGTAGTCTGGTTTTTGTTTTTAAATCTTTATTTTAGAGTCAGGGGTTAAAATAGATTTTTACTTTAACGAAAACTGCGCGTTTACGGACTGTACAAACTTTGCGATTAGTGAATCATGCCATATTCTCCTCGTAGATATGCAGAAATGTATTATTGTCATGTTGTAGCTCAAGAAAACGTCCGAGAGGTTGCTAGAATATACCAAGAGCAATTGATTAGAAGGGGTGGCATACAATCTGAGCCTTGCCCGGACCATCGTGTTGGTCGATTGAACCGTCGATTTCAGCACTTTTACAACACATGAGTTCACTTTTTAATATGATCCTTCTGTACTAGCCCTATGAAATTTTCAGGGTAACTTCTCCATAAATGGAGGAAGTTTTTAAGATAGGTTGTGGAAAAAAATATGCAGCAAGTTTTTTTTTTAAATTGGTCCTAAAGTTTATCGTGGAAGTTCAGGTTTCGAATTTTTTTACAAAGATTATTTTTTATTTGGAAATCAATCAAATAACGACTCAAACTGGTATTGCAGTACGAAAGGTCTACTATTAGGCTACACGGTGTAAAAAAATTACGGTTGTAGCCTTGATAGTTTGGGTATACTTGGGAAATCTAACCTAAAATATGTTAATGAAAAAAAAATACATAAAAGTGGGAATAACTTTTGAACGACTGAATATCGCTGAACATACATGGGGGTTATATGGATAGCCATTGAGCTCCCCTATCGCCCTTTTGCTTTTGGTCCACCTCATTTGTTACACCCTGTATAAAAAAGAAGGTCTGTTATAATGAAATAAAGTTTAAAATGGCATTTAACTAGGTGTTGATATAAAAGTACACTTAGTACACTTAGTGCACCACAAAGCATTTTGTTTATGACACAAACAGTGTAGAACACTTTATTTTTATTTATCTTTGCATCCATTTACACAGCAACAGAGATCAAAGGCTCGATGACAATAAATAACTCATACATTACATTACATATAACTTTTTAAGGTTTTGACCATTCTTCTTCTTCTTCTTATCGTGTCGATGCTACAACTGTATTTTGTTGTAGCATCGTGTTGGAAAGATCAGCCAGACTAGACACTGCTTTGCCGTGCCTAGCTGTTACCGGTGTGCGCCACGAAGAGGCTCTTTCCATGCACCCATTATTTTGACCATTTATGTATGACCTTTACATCTCATCTAGATGATTTATGCGGTTCCCGCCTTGATAAATGTTTGGACGATCTGCAAATATTTATTCCAGGTTTTCTGGGTATTTTATATGTATAATAAAAAAATATATATGTAATGTATTGTAAGATTAAGTGTGTCAGTCTTCTTGTACCCATAACACAAGCTCTGCTTAGCTTGGGGCTAAGATGATGTTGTGTGGATTGTCCAGCATTATTTATTACTAGCTGACCCGTGCCCACTTTGTTAGGCATAATTCGACCGTTTTTTCTCCGATTCACTTTGCAAAACGGACTACCACGTAAAAGGCTTTTTATTTTTCGGTTTTTTATATAACCTATGACACTCAGCAATAATGTGGCTTTCTATTGGTGAAAGAATTTTTAAAATCGGTTCAGTAGATCCCGAGATTACCCCTTACAATTTAACAAATATACAAACACACAAACTCTTTTAATACCTCTTTATAATATTAGTACAGATATAATATTAGTATAGCTGTTAAAAATATCACAAACACGGCATGCATCGTTATTCCCTCTTTTATATCGACCTTTATTTTTTTTTACCCGTATTTTAAGAACGGTAAAATTGTAAAATTTTGTAGTTATTCATTCCTTTGTGATAGTCGGCGAGTAATTACTGCGAGCCGCGCGTTCAGCGCCAGTCTTTTTATATCGTTTATATTTTTACATTATATAATTTGCTCACATAGTTACTGGAAAATATCAGGGAAGTTACTATTTACTAGTTATATTTTCACAAGGGTTTCAGCAGGCTAATTGTGTTTTGAGATGACCTTACAGTAATGGGATTAGTAAAAAAACAAAACTTTAAGGTACCTCTATACCTCTCGCTCTAACGGGAAATTCTAATTTTTTAGGGTTTTCTTTTTTATTGCGGCTGAACTATTATTTTATTGATTGAACACAGAAACAATTTTTTAATAAAAATAAATTTCTTTACTAGGCTTTTAAGTATCCAGGAGGCTTAAAAATAAAATCAATTCTAAAGAATAACAATAATATTATTATGAAACTATAAACTTTGTGTTAAAATAAATGAACTAGGTCAATACAGTGCTAGATATTCTGCGCAAATACTATCAAAACGTTGCGTAAACTGCGTAAACTGCGTAAAACTGCGTAAAACAAAGTTCCCGATTGCGTATTTGTACGACCTAATCTCACAAAGTATTGAACGGGTTTTATTGTAGTTTTCACCTAGTTTTGAGACAACGTAATAAAAACCCAACATTGGTCTATCTTAAAGAGATAATGGCAGGAATACTAATAATATGGATTGGTTATTGACAGGCGTCACAGCTCAGTTGGTAGTAGATCTGCCTTCCACGCTGTGGGTCATGGGTTCGATTCCCGCTCAGAGCAAATGTTTGTGTTATAGCATAAATATTTGTTCTGTGTCTGGGTGATGATACTATGTATTCTATGTATGCATTTAAGTATTCCATTAGCTATTTAGTTCCCATAGTACAAGCTTTGCTTAGTTTGGGACTAGAGTGTGATGTGTAAATTGTTCATGAATATTTATTTATTATTTTTTAATAACGTGATAAAAAAATCACTAAAAAAAGTATTATTTATTTTATAGAAAAAGCTCAGTGGCGCGACTTAAGAGATACCAACATCCAGCAACATTGATGATGATGGTGTAGTTAAAACAACATTATTTATTCTGTAGATATTATTGTAATAATTATGTAGGTATTTATTTTGTGGATAAAAGTCAATGTCACGTCTTTGGTGAGACTAATATCCAGCTATTGGTATAGATTGATGATGATGATGATGTAGATAAGGTTCCATCGTAGCAATTATAGCGATTGGATTGAGCTACCTTGAAGCTACGAGCCCTCTGAGAGAAAGGCCTACTATCCACGTGTCTGATGCCCTAGGGCTGGCATTTATAGTAGATCCCCTGTTTTAAAAGACCCTCCGTTAAAATAGGGGAGCTGAGTTTTTTTATCCAAGTCTAATTAAATATTTATCAATGCCGATAAGTTTTCATAAGTGCGTTGATATAATTTAATTATTTTTAACCCGAGGGCTGGTGAGTATCTGGCCCAGCGTATCAGCATTGCTATTCGGCGCGGCAATGCAGCTAGTACCTTGGGTACGCTTCCGATTGGTACTGATTTGGATCAGTTGAACTATCTATAGATCGTTTGCAACGGTCTGTAGATAGCTCAACTGTTTCTTATGTATTTTATATATTCCTGTGTACATTTTGGAAATACATCAAGTAAATTATTTTTTAAAAATATTATTTTTTATTCATTTAAGTTCTTTGCAGTTTTCTCAAGAGTTTTAAGCGACTGGCGAGTTTTGGAGGTAACACTCAAAAACTCACCTCTTGGAATACAAAACAATACTCGGTTGAACTAGTGACAACCCTACGTGCACCTGCGTTCCAGCTAATACGCGTCCCGCGAGCCATGTAACTTTTGTTTATTTAGCAGATTTGGGGAAACGAGATTACAAGTTAGGAGCATTTTTGATAAGCTATAACTATGCATATTAGAACCGACAATCGTTGGAGCAAACGGATACTGGAGTGGAAACCGCGTTTAGGCAAGCGTAGTGTAGGACGCCCTCTGGCGAGATGAAGCGACGATCTACGGAGTGTAGCTGGCAAACACTGGATGAGAAGAGCCGAAGACCGGGCTCAGTGGCGCGTCTTGGGAGAGACCTACGTCCAGCAGTGGACTGATATAGGTTGATGATGATGATGATGATGATGCATATTAGAAATTTTGTTTATTGAGCTCACATACATCTCAGTTGGTAGCTGTGCCTTACTGTGGGTCTGTTTGATCCTGAAAATCAGAACTACCAACTAAGCTGTGACAAAATAAAAAGCTAAAGATTAACAGAATATTATATTTTGTACACGCAAAAAAAAGACATCAAAATTCCTATTCGTAATTAGTTAAGAGAACAGGAAACGTACGGGCAGCCTTGTTGCTAAAGCAATCTCTTCCAGGCATTATATATACTAACTTAAACTGTTTCTGCCGCTAAGCATTAATGCTCGCATTGCTGTGGTCCGGCTTGAAGAGTATGACGCTTCTTTTTCTTCTTCTACGAGTCGTTGAAAAAAAACATTTTGTAAGAAATCACTAAGGTGATGACCAATAGTTAGCTACATGACACTATTGGTACATGAGTCACATGAGTCTTCAAGATGAGAACATCCAATGTCTCAGAGTGATGGACGCAGTGTCATGTTTCTCACAGCACGTTCTTGTTGAACTGGAATGCATGGCAAGGGCATTTGCTTTCATCACTTAATTAAACTACATAGTTTGCCTGGAAAATATCACTTTGCTAAAAGCCCACCCATTATACAGTAGATTTCATGATCATTTTGTATAAAATTTCCATCTGTGTGCAATAAAGTTTTTATCTAAATAAAATAACAAAAATATATATGTATTTCTTTCACCGTTGGATATATATATATTTTTTTAACCTATTTCGTCCCACTGCTGGGCAAAGGTTTCCCCCAAATTCCTCCATTTCTCTCTTTCTTTTGCTTCTTCCCACCATCTCTTTTCAAAGTCGTCTAGATCATCTGGATATTATTACAGAAAAATATGATGCAGAAAACTGCAGGGTAGAAGTCCTTATCGCATTATCTGTAGCCCGTGGGTACTGTGGGTAGATTCAAAGCTAAGCCGGAAGTGCACCGCTAAGTGTCTAAGGAGCTTCTAGAAATGAACTTTGCAGATATCTGTTCCGCCTCACTGGGTTTAATCCTGAAAGTGGGGTTAAAAGGATCAGATAAGTACTCGTACTGAACATAAAAAGTTTTGTTATAATCTCTCTGTTGTAGAAGGAATGATCACTTGTTTCTGTTTCAAATAAATATTAATACAAATAAATAAATATTCATGGATACACACATCACACTCTAGTTCCAAACAAAGCAGAGCTTGTATTATGGGAACTAGATTGTTAATAATACAATGGTTAAGGATATTTGACTTGGACTAATGGGATATAAAAAAATTCGGCGTACCGACCACGGCTTGCAACAAAGCCGAAACGTCGGTAAAAATAACAGGTACGGTAAGTACTCGATAAAATCCCGCATCCTATACCTACTGTATCCTATACTCTTACCGTACCTATCTCTTTAATCTTCTCTTTAGTTCTGTAATAAGGTTCAAAAAATCTATTAAAAAATTGTGCGTTATCCTTCGAAGATGTTTATGACTAACACTGTATCGAGTATGTAGAACGTTTGTTTAAACAAAGTAACAGTAACAGTTACAGAACTCGGTACATTAATACTAGGAAATGCAGAATTGTTGTAAAAACAGTGAGCATATAATTAGGAATGTGACGTTATCGCGCGCTAGTTTCTACGGTTTAATGCCATTTTAACCTTCGCTCTGCTAATAATTTCGTGACTAACTACTAGGCACTAGTATTGCTTGAAGCCGGATTATTTTGTAGTAATACTTACTACACATTTTATACAAAAGTAATTTGAACATATGAATAATTTAGGCTTTGTAAGGACATTTATTATTTTATTACATAATTCTATTAATTTATGCATGCTTTTAAATCGGTAGGCTCGTTTTCTACCTGTTGCAACTTGCAACATATTTGGGTACCTACTTACATTATGTAATTGTAGGTACCTAACATAGTCCTAAGATCCGACAATATTCAACATACATAATGATGACAATTAAAAATGAATGAATTATGTAACACTGTATAGATGTGAAAATCCATTAAAAATGTCGTCAAACTGTTCAACTACTAGTATTCATATAATCCTCATTCAATATTGACAACTGTACCCCAAGTACGAGTTTGTGCACACACGGATCGTAGAGACGCAATCGAGCGCCACCGATTTTGTATGGAAATCCAAGCTTATTGCTACGATCCGTGTGTTCACAAACTCGTACTTGGGGTACTCTGAAATATATTCAGGTTGTGTACGGAGCCATCTTCTTTAAGTAGGTCCTATCTGAAGTCCCAACCATAGACAGAGAAAGGACTGAGCGATCCTATCCAGTATCCTAACCTCTCAAAATCGGCCATGCAGGTTTTAAATCACGTTCAGTTTCTAAAGTAATTAATTTGTATCTATTCTGTGGCATTTATTCTAAACTGATGTATTTTTTGATCTAATACAACTCAGTCCTCAAAAAATGCCACAGAGTAGGTACTATAGAAATTGAACGTGACTACAACCTGGCAGGTTTCGAAAGGTTAGGATAAGCCAGCATGTATAGTTAAATACGGGCAAAGTGTAACAATTGCGCCTCCTATAGTTGTCTCTTTCTAGATGACTATTACAGACCTACAGAGAAGAGAAGAGCCGAAGACCGGGCTCAGTGGTGCGTCTTGAGGTCTCTACCTACGTAAGCAGACTGAGATAAGTTGATGATGATGATGATGACAGAAAAGAGATGCATTGGCCGCACAGTCACGTTTCTTTCTAGAGAGTGGTCAATTATGTCAGACTATTGCTCAGTCTATTCTCTATGTCTAGGGTCCCAACATAGTTCCGCTCATGCATATCCAATATCCAACTTTCAATGTTATGTCATAATGTCGGGACGGGTCACATCATACTACAGGCTAGCATCAGCAATTTCGACCAGCATCTTATCGACATTGTTGCTTAGTAGTAGCTCTGCCTTCCGTGCTATGATGAATTTAATTATTCTGAGCTAGGATCCATTTATTCAGAACAATAGGTGTTTATGGAAGACTGTTGCCCAACAGTGGGACACAATAGGTTGCCTTGAAAATAATAAAACATGTACAACATAAATGTATGAAGTAGGAAATTGATATAAGTAGTTTTAGCCAAAAAATACGATTTTTACAGCAACAATAAGAAATAAACTACCCTATAAATATGTGAGATTTATTATAGAGATACATATTTCTAGATATTATATTTCTCATATTATTTTAAAATACTTTTCATAATAGTGTTCAAGTTTTTATTCTCCTAACAAACTTTCGTTTAGAATTCAGCGCAGCTCATACTCGAGTCACGGTTCTTATTCAATTGCAATTTCCATGAATAAACTAGGTCAAGGTATAATATCTAGAATATTAGATGGTGTACAGAATAAAATAATAGAGAATGAGCGTTTGCACATTCACCGATAACGACAGAGGGACCGACACGTCAAAGATATCTCGATGATATTGACGACGGCTACGGCCATGACAACCATATTTAAAACTGACTATCGTCTCCGCGTTATAAACTAAATTATGAACTAAGATATCTATATTACTTAATGTATCAAACGTGATTTACTTGAAAAGGCACTACAATGGAACCTCATTCGAGTTAATTTATTTTTAAAATTACACAAAAAAACTCTAGGACGCAATTAATGTCTTGCACGTTCTTGTATGGTCTAGTCGCGAAGAACTCACCACTCACTCTATTTAGAACGCTTCTTGATGATCCTGACAGATAAATATCTGCGCGTTCTTCTAGGCCCAACTAACGAAGAACTCGCCTAGTATTTAGAACGCTTTTTAATGATCCTGACAGATAAATATCTGCGCGTTCTTCTAGGCCCAACTAACGAAGAACTCGCCTAGTATTTAGAACGCTTTTTAATGATCCTGACAGATAAATATCTGCGCGTTCTTCTAGGCCCAACTAACGAAGAACTCGCCTAGTATTTAGAACGCTTTTTAATGATCCTGACAGATAAATATCTGCGCGTTCTTCTAGGCTCACCTAGCGAAGAACTCACCTAGTATTCAGAACGCTTCTTAATAATTCTGACAAAGATATCAGCGCCAATATCGTGTGGTAGGCATATCGGTCAGTATAAACAATTAATCTCAATTGCCAATGCACTATTTGATCCGCCAATAAATACCAAAAAATGGTTTATTTGCGTACGAATTCGAGGTTTGCCAAAATACGGGTTAATTTGTAACTGAGTAAAGTTGAACCACAGGGAACATGATTGCTGTTGACCTAGTTAGACCGCAAAGTTGGACCACGAGAAACCCCAAAATGCTAGAAAGATGAAAGATACTTTTCCAATTAATTTCTCATGGACCAGCGGATTACTGGATCCTTTTAAAACAACTTTGTTTATAATCCTGCTTTTTTTATTTATAAATTTAAAAATATGACAAATAAAAAAGTACGGAAAAGAAATAAAACACAAAAACTGTATATTTATGTATATTTTATTATAGTACAATAAAAATATTTTATTTAGATATGTATCTTACATTGAAGTATATAATTTACTTTACTATTCGTGAAAAAAATGAAAACTAAACGAATCCTTATTAATAAAAATAATGTAGAAACATAAAATCATTTATTTTTAATTATAATAAATAATTTAATCACATTATAACAGCAATGCTCGTAAATTTAATAACGATGAGCTATGTAATGTAAATTCCGAGGAAATATTAATTACAAAATTTAATGAACATCTAACAACAATCATCGTCTGTAGGCGAAATTGTTAATAATAATTAATGAAATAATACCGGGTAGGTACTATTTTCATTATAACTACAGGTAAATAAAAATTCCTATCCTTTTTTCATGAGCTAACAACTGCTTCGTAACGTGTTTTGTAAAATTCGTTCTTGACGATTTTTATCAGTTTGTACCTATCTAAACGTCACCATAGTCATCACTTTTTCTTATTAGCGGAATGCTAATATGAAAAAGTCGTTTTACACTTAACAAACATTAGATTTTATGGGAGGCTTCACCTCGTTTTTTTCTTTCTTTCGTAAAAAGCAAACAATGTGTTAATTCCTTTTTAAGTTAAACGTTTGTTTATCAGGAATCATTCTTAGCAACATTGGTTTAATAATATTGAATAATTGTTTATTCATGCTAAGATTGACTATCATAGTGTAGCAGCAATCTAGCTGGCACGTCCAATAGACGAGCTGCATTGAGGCATTGTTTTGTTGATTGGAATCCAAAGGCCGTCTGCAGCTTGCTACGATCCAATGAGTTTCGATAAAGACTACATTGAACAGTTAGGAAGAGAGTTGAACTTTTTGGAATTTCACTTATTCAAAAACTACTTTAAAACTAGAATTGATTCTCCTTTCATTTTATTTGCAATCATGTGTATACAGAGATGATAAATTATAGGTACCTACATAATTTCAAACATGGTTCACCTAAATCATATGTAATTCTCTGATAAATTATGTCAAGTTACAAAAAAACAATATTTAATAAGTCAAACATAATATAATATAATTTTACAATTGCAAGTCGAAGCGGCGCGTGACCCGAGGGCTGGTGAGTATCTGGCCCAACGTATCAGCATTGCTATTCAGCGCGGCAATGCAGCCAGTGTCTTGGGTACGCTTCCGATTGGTACTGATTTGGATCAGTTGAGCTATCTATAGATCGTTTGCAACGGTCTGTAGATAGCTCAACTGTTTCTTATGTATTTTATATGACTATGTACATTTTGTAAATACTGTAGGTATAGTCGTAAGTTTGTTTGAAAAAAAAAAAAATTGCAAGTGAATATTCTGATTAATAGGAAAGTCAAATATAATATTTATTTAAACAAAAATATTCATTAAATGTCCCAATCCATTAAAAATTCATCATAATGTAATGTATTTTTCAACTAATAACTTATATAAAAAGCTATACCTAACAAATAACATCCTAATCGGGAACGTCGCGAATTTCCGCTATTAAATAAACAAACATGCTCATTTGAATGCGTGAACAATATTCAATAATTCAAATGATATTCAATATTCAACTGATAACAAAGACCGAGTCTGTTGATCTTAAATATGCATTGAATAGATTTTAAAAGCAACTTTTGTTTATATTTGAATAACTATGTTGGCGCCACTGCTTTCAGAATGCATTTTAAATATACGTTATTATTTGTGTCAGAATGATCTATATAAACGCTGTTGTATCACAGGTTCAAAATTACCATCCTAGTTTTCAAAATAGTCGTGAGTTTGAATCCCGTTTTGTGCCATTATTTTTCTATTCCAAAACAGTGTATTTGCTATTACTAGGTAATGGAAAACACAACAAGATAGTAAAGGATAATGTCAAGAGGAATCCCGTGGCTTAGTATGATCCGCACGTATTAACATTTTTCCTGTGTATTAAGCCGACGTGGCTGAGAGGTTATTGTACATATCTAAACTATATAATAGTATCAACTGTGTATTTATTATTGATGATGATGACGACCGATGTGGCGCGTCGGGCGAAGCTCCGCCTGCGACTCAGAGGTTGCGGGTTCGATTCCCGCCTTGGGATAAATGTTTGCACGATCTGCAAATATTTTTTCCGGGTGTTCTGGGTATCTTGTATGCATATTAAAAAATATCTATCTATGTAAAGTATTGTATAAAGTATGTCAGTCTTCTACCCATAACACAAGCTCTGCTTAGCTTGGGGCTGGGTGATGTTGTGTGGATTGTCCAACATTATTATTATTTATTATTCTGATTCAGGCAATATCCGTGACTTTTACCACCGCAATAAAACCAGAATAATAGGTCTTTGTTTTCGTCCATCTTTATTAACCAAACAAGTAGTAATTCAAATAAAAATGCGACTGAGATTGATTATTAACTAACCAGTGCAGACAAAGTGCTTATTGATTTTCTTAATGACAGGAGCGTTGAATAGCTAATGTGACCTGATTTCAGGAAAACTTCAAATGTTGATTAGACCATATGGCCTGACAACTGTCGAAGTTGAATACTCGACAGCGTCGAGTATCTAGAATTTTAGTAAAAAAAAATCTACCGGTTTTCTATCGAAACATGATGATCTATGATTCAGTCATCTAAACATACCTTTTAAACTTTTTGCAGCATAAACTCACGCTGTAGTTCCCTACCCGGTTCTCTTAATCGGAACAGCTAATTTAACACAGTTACAAATTAATTTAAACATTGATACTTACATCAAAAGCTTCGCCACCGAATTGTGCAACAGATTCAAAATAAAAACCAGGTCAAAACAGTTCAAAGTATAAGAAACATCAAACACACTCGAGCCGAGGACACAGCGCGTACACGACACAAAGTAGTCAAAAAGTCATGTTGGATTAAGACTAGAAAGTTTTAAAAATAATTTTCATTAATGATTTTTAGATGGTGTGATCGCGCGGTGAAGATTTCAACTGGCGTAGGTCAGACATCCGTAGTGCACGGCGCCTGGCGCGCGACTGAACGCAAGGCCTGATATTTTCAGCAAAGGCGGGCAAGCGGCGCCCAGCGGTCTCGCTAGTACCTGTATAGCATATTACATAAATAGAGAGTATCAGAAGAGACAGCATTAAATCTACTCATCTCTCTTTCACTTGTACCGATACCGCGACAGAGTGAAAGAGATGGTAGCTAATTTGGGCAGAAAGTTATTGTCTATTTCGTTTGAATTTCGGTATCAACAGCTTGTTCAGACCGTTCCCGTCACCTACAAGATACGCGCTGTGTTAAAATATTCACTACTATGGGTATTTAAGGTTCAGAGGGTACATTACTTTGGCAAGCGGCTCTCAGTTTTATTTTTCAATCTTTATGAATAATTTAGTTGCTTTATTATTACGTTTTAAGATCTTTTTTACGCTTTGTAACATTTAAAATGTTTCAACAAAAACTCTACTCAAGAGACTACCTGCAAAATTGCCGATACAAAAGTAAAATTAGGTCAATTTTAGAATATTTTCACATTAAGGTCCATGTTTTTTTCCTTTTTTTAATACCTTAAATCATAATACACAAAATAAATATTATTTTAACTGAAAACCATGTGTTGTATGTCAGATAAACCATTAATACTGTGAATTTAATACAAAAAGAATCAGTTTTAAATGACACTGTTTTGTATATGTGAATATAAACCTTAATCATTTGCGTCTGACCGCGCACTAATTAAATGCAATCAGATCAGAATACTCACAGTTGGTTGACCAAAACGTCCAAATAGTTAATACTCGCTTTTGCATCTAATCTAGATAATTATTATTTTTACATGTTATTATTTTTTAATGAATAAGATTTCGATTTGATTTATTATCAACCCACAGAAAAAAAACACACAGAAAAAAAATTACATGATCTAAAATAAACTTAAAAATAATAACTAAAACTAATTAAGTACAAATAGTTAAGAATTAGAAATATTATTATTATTAGAATAGTGTTTCTCAGCACCGATGTAGGTGCTATCCTCTCAGCCTGGGCGGTCTTATCCATAGAAAAGACAAGTAAATACGTGCGGAGTCGACTAAGACATGGATTTCCTCACGATGTTTTAAGTTACTGTTTGTAGGCAGTGGTGGGCAGTGGCGCGTCTTGGGAGAGACCTACGTCCAGCAGTGGACTGATATAGGTTGATGATGATGATAAGTATTGCGCACATACATTTTCCGAATAAAAAAAAACATTGGTGCACGGATTATTACAATTAGATACCAGCATTGGTTTTTTATAAATCTACCAGCACCTGTAGTTTTATATAGAAACAAAAAGGTAATTTTTCATACATGCTACAACGTAAGTGCTACAGAATGCACGTGCTACGCCGTAGCAGGCTGCGCATGCGCAAAATATATAAAAACTTTGATCAAATGTAATAGGATTCAAACCACAATACCTACGGCATGTTAACGGTGGACGTACCTACATCATTTTTTTTTAACCTATTTCGTCCCACAGCTGGGCAAAGGTCTCCCCCAAATTCTTCCATTTCTCTCTTTCTTTTGCTTCTTTCCACCATTTCTTTTTAAAGCCGTCTAGATCGTTTAATTTATAACTTTAATTAATAATAACTCTTTTAGGGTTAAGCTCGCCTTTGTATATATTTTTCCATTTGTATTTTTGTGTCTCTTTGTGTACAATAAAGTATAAATAATTAGTATAAAGTAATTGTCCAACTCCATGTAACCGCTCCAGATGGTCTCATTAGTCTTCAACTTAATCTTATACTGCAATTACTCAAATAAAGTTATTGTAATTATTTTCTTACAGTAGATAACTTATTCATTAAAAAGTAATGAAACAAGCAGGTGGCTCACCTGATGATAAACAGAAACCTCATCGACTTTATTATACCATAGTTTAGTTTTTTTAGTAAATATAAATAAATTAATAAAATAAATAGTTTCTTATATTTTTATATTCATACTAATATAATAACTAGGTCTCTCTCGGACGACTGATAGACTTAGATTATTTTTACGTATTATATATTTTTGTATGAATCAAGGTTCTTAATTAAAGACTTTTATTTTATATTTTAATTTATAGGCTGTAAGGTAACCTCACAGAACAATCATTTACCATCAGGACGTATCCTTCGCGGCAATGCATTTACATTGTTTATTGTATAAAATCTTTGATAAAAAAAAATTAACACAATTTCAAAAACAATATAAGAAAAATAATAGAGGCACAAAAATCAAAACAAATCAGCGAGAAACACTCGAAAAGTAACATGAACTCGAGTCTCGTAAATACTTGGAATACATTCGGCTCGTGTGTCGTGCGGCCGACACACTTACGCCGATCCGCAATATTAAGCTGTCAACTGTCATCTGTCAGAACACGTCGCGTTTTATATCTGTTTTTTTCCGACTGAGAAACTCGAAACGAATTGTGTTTCTCGATGCGAGGAACTGGCACTTATGCTAAGACTAACAAAACTTAGAACCTTTGAAGATAGCTTAATAATCACGCATTTAAGGGTTAATATCAAGTTAATAATCTAGTTTCTACACTATAGTTATGCTTAATTCAGGACTAGATAGAGTTGATGTTGGAAAATTCCATTAATATATATTTCTTTAAATTTCTTTTAACGTAGCATGGATAGTTATTAATACAAATACACTTTTTATATCCTTAATTAATACATGTTTAAAAGTAATAAACTTGTAAAGATGTGATTCCTTCTAGGCAAGTGTGCTACATCGTAGACCGCATCGTCACTTAACATAAGGTGAGATCGCGGTCAAACGCTTGCCTATAACTTGTAAAAAAAAACGATAGTTGAACGTGACAACGAACGCAAAGGCCGATTGTGCTTCTTTGTCGCTCGTTCCGCGCTCTCGCTTGCACTTCATGGAACGCCTCAGAGCGAGGTAACGCCGCATGAGCCATGTTTTTTCGTGCGTGCAGCCGGCTCTATCGAATTATAAGACGTTGTCACGTCAAAAGCCAATAGGTCTTCACTGATAGATATATGAATATAAGCTAGGTACTCACGTCCTTCTCCTTCGCGTAGTAGAGCGTGCGCCCGCGCAGTCGGAAGTAGCGCCGCTGCCATCGCTGGAAGCTGCGCGTCTGCTTCATCAGGTAACCTTCCTTGACCACGGGCTGGAAAATACACCTCAGTTTAGATGCTTCTTCATCATTTTTCTTAATAGAACAATATCATGGTAGCCCAAGGAACGTGTCACGGAAAACCAAAGACAAATAAAAACAATAAGGGTTAAAAAAAATGTTTGGTCTCAATGACGACCCTGTAAACTGATTTGAATTATAGTAACACTACCTATCGTTGCGTGCAGACTGACACGGCTATTGCAACTTAACCGAAACGTTCGAAAAAATAACAATAAGATAAGTCAAAGTCAAAATTACTTAAATTACTTCAGTAAAATCACAAGGATCATTTAGAATCGTCTTACATACTAGGTTATTCTAGATGCCAGTTCCACGCGACCAGAGCCGAGAAGAACGGGCAACAAACTTACGGATACGCAATAAACTTAAACTATACATAGTTCGTACCATGGGATAACAAACCTAATATTCTATTTTTTATCATAAATGTCGATGGGACGACAACGAAACCGTGGGCGGAAACTAACATTTTTATAAACAAAGTATTTTTAAAAATACAGCATCAACAGAGATATGCAAAATAATTTGACATTGTAAATGATTAGTCATTTATATCTGTCCTTATTAATTCCGGCGAGATAAAAAGCACAAAGAAGTACTTGAGAGTTAATTATGTTCATCTGTCACGAGCAGGTCGCGTGTTCTGTAGCTCTATTGACATGTATTATGCAAATAAATGATTCTTATTCTTCTTATTCTTCTACCATGAGTTTTTACTATACTATATATACTATACTCGCTAGCGTCCGTAGTTAAAAAAATGTATGAAGATTTGTACAGCGCCTCTAGCGGATAGTTGTGTACTAAAATTCGTAATATGTACTAATATTGACGTAACTACTGTAGTAAAGTCAGGTAATTTTACTGTGACAACTCATGGTAGAGGTACAGAACCTTTTTTTCAATGTAAATATAATTAAGTTATCAAACAACCCAACTGATGGTAAGTGGTTACTACCTATGAGCGTCGCTAATACCGATCTCAACGGTTCTGATGGTAAAGCTAAAATATAGGTTGAGAATTGAGAACCTCCTTTTCAAAAGTCGGTTGAAAATAAGACTGCATAGTTGCTGTGTAGCCATTTACTAAATTATATAAATTCCACGTAAGTAGTTTAACTGATTGACCAAAAGGCTTGAAATCATCTTGTTAGTGGTAAAGCTTATTGAAATAGAATTCTTTAAGGTAGGTAGGTACCCCCTATTAAAGCTGCTGTCACCAAACTCGTTCGTAGTACCTATTGTGTTCCTTGCAAAGCATTTTCGACTCAGAGTGATGAATACCAGAGATAACTGGAAGTGATAATAATACATATATTTCACAATAAAATATACAATCGAATCGAGAAATTCCTAAAAAAGGTTACATATAATGAACAATAACCTACTCAACAAGTACTTGCCAAATCCTAATTAAAATTATATGGGACCATCTCAAAAGTATGATCTACTAAACTAATAAAGAATAATCAAAATCGATTATTAATAGACGGAAAAACTTCAATGTTTTTTCAAACATTGAATTTTAGATACGGTCTATCTTATAAAAAGTTAGCGCAGACTTGATGTATTGATTACCATACGTACTGATAACATAAAGTCAACGCTAACTTTTAATAAGATAGGGGGAATGTCTTTAGAATATAATAAACAATGAAGCTCAAAGCTTAAGCTCAAAACAATTCCATTAAAAAAACTCTAAATTGTTCAATTAAGACTATTTCGATGCTGTACGATAAAATAACAAGTAGGTAAAAAGCTTGCGCAGCTTTTTATTTGTATTTTATTCAGCAGCAATATAGATATTACTAGTACTTAGGTACATTTTTACATTTTAATGTTCTCAGGTTGCAACAAATCGATAGCCATCAGCTCGAGGCGCGGGGCTCCAATCGCTGGAGTGCACTCTGCAGCGCTAAGTAGGCTCTCCGTCTGATGCCGAGCCCTATCTATTACCACTCAGCATTCATATTATTCTACACTTTCATAATCATGCATAGTACTGTCACTATGATATTTTTGAAGTGAAAACTTCTTTAGCGGCGCTGGGTGGGTAAAAACTTTCAAACTCGCGTCAGGGTCACGTGACGTCGAAAAAGCGTAAGATCTTATTTAATTTTTATACATTGCTCGTAAAACAAGAGACGACAAAAGAACACACTTGCGGTCACGCGACGTATGACTCAAACAATTAAATAGTGTTGTGGCGACATGACGTGACGTGACGATGACGACGAAGCCAACGAAGACACAGACACATTCGCGCTTGCGCGAATGTGTCTGTGTCTTCGTTGGCTTCGTCGTTGTGTCACATTCGCGCTTGCGCGAATGTGACACAACGACATGACACAATCACAATGACACAGACACATTCGCGCATGCGCGATGACGTGACGATGACGTGGCGACATGACGTGACGTGACGATGACGACGAAGCCAACGAAGACACAGACACATTCGCGCTTGCGCGAATGTGTCTGTGTCTTCGTTGGCTGACATGACACAATCACAATGACACAATCACAATGACACAGACACATTCGCGCTTGCGCGAATGTGTCTGTGTCAGTGTGTCTTCGTTGTCTTCGTCGTTGTGTCACATTCGCGCTTGCGCGAATGTGACACAATGACATGACACAATCACGACTGTGGTTATATTTTTGAAGTGAAAACTTAAAAGTGAAAACACAACGTTAATATTGAAGTTTTCACTTCTGCCGGCACTCCCGGAGTGCTAGCTTTTTTTTTACTATTTTATCGTTATAGTAGGTATAAGATCCCGCCATAGAAAGATCTTCACCGACATGTTTATTTAATGAAACGTAAGTATTTATATAATTTAATTTAATTTAATATGTCAATAAATATATTGCATATGGGTTGCCTAGTAATTTTTAGTCCAGAGTATCTTTAATTAATAATTAAAACATTCCACGTGTGTGATTATTAGATAAACTCTATAGGTACTAATCGAAAGTATGAAGTCGATAGAATATGCAAACGTTAGTTTGCCTAACTTATGTATAATAGTATTAGTATTTTATGATTTTCAACAAACTACACAAAATGAGGTCAACAGTGTTTTTGTATGTATCTTAACTATGTTACGTGATTACTCCGCCGATTGAAAACCGGATTTTATGAATATTTTTATTGTTATAGATTTGAGGTGGACCAATATAAATTTCATCATGATTTGATAAGTACTTTTTGAGTAATCTTCAAAAATGTGGTTTTCTATTGTGGATAGAAAAACACATTTTGAAGAGTGGCGACTGCAGTATTGTTCATTTTTGTAAAAAAAAAAACATATTAATTATTATACCTTCACTTCTCTAGTAGATATTTAACCATTTCTGTTAAGTAAATTACTTTCAATAAAAAATATTCAATGTAGCTTTAGAACAAAGAACTTTTACGTTGTGGAGTTACAGTTCTATACCTATAATGTATTCATCTGCTGTACTTAGCATAATTGGATGACAATGTTTAATTAGGCTGTATATTGGTCGAGTTGTTCAATTATCGATGAGAACTAAGTAGCTTTTAGTGCACTATTTAAACAATAGAGCGATTGTAATTTTATTAATTGTAAATGTAGGCTTTAAACTTACACAGATATTAAAAACCTTGTCATCGACTAGAAAAATACTGAATTATACATATTTAGTCAATATAGATAATTAAATAAATAAATAAATAAATAAATACAAATAATACTTAAAGTACATCGACCTAATCCTATTTTATAGAAAACTTCAGGATCAGGAGACTCCTACGATGGCCGTTCAGTTTTTTGTAAAGCTCATCTATAAACTGACCTCAGTATCTACAATTACAAGCACGGTTCAGCAAGAGCCATTAATAACGACGCGGTGACAGCACCATGGCACATTGCCAAGGAACTAACATGTTCAGTTGTGATACAATCAGCCCGTGGAGTAGGTCGTTGAACTAATGAGGTTAATAAGGAAATTGAAAATGAATGTTTATTATTTTAGCTGAAAATAAATGCCTTGACAAATTTTTAATTCAAATCGATTTATACTAAACTGTTTTTAACACAAATGCGTAGGATTTTTGATAGGTCTAAATTCGGCCAGTCTTAAAAAAATATAGTAGGTATATGTACCTAATCATATTCTTAGTAAAGATAGATACCAGAGCTCACACACACATCCAAAAGTATTTTGCGGTTTAAAAAAAAGGTTCCACCAAACAGATCGTTTCTTAACCTAATAAATATAAATATGTTCGTGGAAAGTCCCAAATAACTTTTATCGAAGCAAAAAGAAAACTTTTACGAAGAAACTTTAAGAGTAACCTATCTCAGTAGAACGGCAAAGACTCTGGAGATACCGATAACATAGTTATATTAGCTTTTTTGGGGTCAAGAAATATAGACTGCGATGATAAATTGCCTATGCCAAATAAATGTTTTATCTATCTATCTAACGGCCGGTTTCTCGAACGATGATCAACGAAATAAACAAATAATTACCTACTATGTGTCAAACTCGGATCAATCGTGATTTGGGTTTCCAGAAACCGGCCGTAAGTGTACCAAAATCACTTTTAAAATGAGTTGTATTATTATTTATTTCCTATAGTTTTTGAAGTGAAAACTTCTTTAGCGGCGCTGGGTGGGTAAAAACTTTCAAACTCGCGTCAGGGTCACGTGACGTCGAAAAAGCGTAAGATCTTATTTAATTTTTATACATTGCTCGTAAAACAAGAGACGACAAAAGAACACACTTGCGGTCACGCGACGTATGACTCAAACAATTAAATAGTGTTGTGGCGACATCGTACAAGGCGAGTACAAGGCGCTGCCAACACGC
Organism: Ecliptopera silaceata; assembly: GCA_932527185.1. Lineage (NCBI taxonomy): Eukaryota > Metazoa > Arthropoda > Insecta > Lepidoptera > Geometridae > Ecliptopera > Ecliptopera silaceata. The sequence continues at coordinate 1,832,430 of OW052193.1, read as the reverse complement.
GGTGCGGTGCGGAGCGCGGGGGCGGAGGACCGAGGAGCGGCACTCGCGCGCCGGCAGCCGACAGACGCTCTGAGCACCCTCGCACGGGAAACACGTATCGCTCGCCGCGCGCGCATAACCAGATAGACGCTATTATATCGTACGAATCGTTTCGCCTAACTTGTATTTAACTGTATCGCTTCCATCTTATTGAAGTGAAAACTCAGTCAGGGTCACGTGACTCGTGACGTTCATCGAACGTGACGTTCATCATTCGTTGTCTTCGTCGTTGTGTCAATGTCAATGACATGACACAATCACAATGACACAGACACATTCGCGCTTGCGCGAATGTGTCTGTGTCATTGTGATTGTCATTGTCATTATGACGACTGTGGTTATATTTTTGAAGTGAAAACTTAAAAGTGAAAACACAGACACATTCGCGCTTGCGCGAATGTGTCATTGTCATTGTCATTGTCATTGTCATTGTCGTTGTGTCGACATGACACAATCACACTGACACAGACACATTCGCGCTTGCGCGAATGTGTCTGTGTCAGTGTGTCTTCGTTGTCTTCGTCGTTGTGTCACATTCGCGCTTGCGCGAATGTGTCTGTGTCATTGTGATTGTCATTGTCATTATGACGACTGTGGTTATATTTATGAAGTGAAAATATTCGCGCTTGCGCGAATGTGTCTGTGTCATTGTGATTGTCATTGTCATTATGACGACTGTGGTTATATTTTTGAAGTGAAAACTTAAAAGTGAAAACACAGACACATTCGCGCTTGCGCGAATGTGTCATTGTCATTGTCATTGTCATTGTCGTTGTGTCGACATGACACAATCACACTGACACAGACACATTCGCGCTTGCGCGAATGTGTCTGTGTCAGTGTGTCTTCGTTGTCTTCGTCGTTGTGTCACATTCGCGCTTGCGCGAATGTGTCTGTGTCATTGTGATTGTCATTGTCATTATGACGACTGTGGTTATATTTATGAAGTGAAAACTTAAAAGTGAAAACACAGACACATTCGCGCTTGCGCGAATGTGTCATTGTCATTGTCATTGTCGTTGTGTCGACATGACACAATCACACTGACACAGACACATTCGCGCTTGCGCGAATGTGTCTGTGTCAGTGTGTCTTCGTTGTCTTCGTCGTTGTGTCACATTCGCGCTTGCGCGAATGTTACACAATGACATGACACAATCACAATGACACAGACACATTCACGCTTGCGCGAATGTGTCTGTGTCATTGTGATTGTCATTGTCATTATGACGACTGTGGTTATATTTTTGAAGTGAAAACTTAAAAGTGAAAACACATTCGCGCTTGCGCGAATGTGTCTGTGTCATTGTGATTGTCATTGTCATTATGACGACTGTGGTTATATTTTTGAAGTGAAAACTTAAAAGTGAAAACACAACGTTAATATTGAAGTTTTCACTTCTGCCGGCACTCCCGGAGTGCTACCATTTTTTTTTTTTATCTAGGTACCTACACATTTTGTTTTAAAATAGGATACTTAACCTAAATTCGTAGTAACAATAGGTACCTAGCTAGTACATGAGTGCGTACAACACAGCATTTCATCTATACCTATGTACTTATCATAAAAAAAAAGCGTTGACTTGAGAACTTTTTCCGATTATTCGTCAGTTACAAATAACTTATTTATTAGTATGAATTCTCAAGCTACACAATAACATTAAGTCGTGTAAAACATTTCAATATAATATTGAAGCTTTTTATTCATCATTTTGGTATTACGGAAATCAAATATGTATTACGAAACATACGACCGGTTTCTCGAACGATGATCAACGAAAAATTCAAATAATTAGTACTATGTGTCAAACTCGGATCAATCGTGATTTGGGTTTCCAGAAACCGGCCGATAAAGTTGCAATCGGAGGTCGGAGCACTCTTAATAGATATGCGGATGTAGGGTGTTCATCTAACAGCGCGTTTCCCGTACATATCTGGAGTCATCTGTCGCAAACTATTGTCATTGCTCTAAATCTCTGTTTCAAATCAAATAAGGTTGAGATTTCAATATCAAAATAACGCAGATTCTGAATAGACTTTCATACTAAAGATAGACAAGTTCACGAAGAATAAATGTACAGTTCACATGATTTATAATAGCTATGTTCAACTTTCGTTTCGTAAATGTTTTATATAAAATACATTTTCTTGTCTAAAAGTTATGACTGCTACAGCCGCACTCAGAACCATGTATTAAACATAAATATTACTTACTAGAAAGTAGAGCGAAAGCGATACCTGTGTTCGTAATTAGGGGACTGTTGACTAATTACTTTAATTATCGAATAAATATTTTGACTATTAACTATGTTTATTTTTTTAAATTAGTATTTGAATTTAAAATCTTAAAGAATAACACCTACTTACACCTACATTTTTTGGCAACATAAACATATATAAACATATATAACAACAAAAAAAAATTGATCCACACAAGTGTTTTTACCAATAAAACTTTGTAAATATTTACGAAAAATCTGTACCTAAGTATAAGTACCTACTTAATGAAAACATTTCAAAATAATTATTTTTGTAGTTTCATAATACAGTCTTCAGTCTGCGTCTAAAGGTACGTCTCTGAGTTCTAGAGTTCGAGATCTTTGACCTGACTGGAAAATAATACATTCAACGAAGAGCTTTTAAATTAATATTCATTTAATTTCAATTGCATTGAAACAAGATAAAATCTTTTGGACTCATGTTTTAAAACGTTTATACTATCATATGCTTTCATATACAGACAAGGTCTTTTAATGGCCGTATAAAACATTAAATTTTAATTTATAACAATATTAACTTAAAAAAGACTGGTGTGCGCGTAAGTAACTCTATACCTACTTATTAGTTAATTATATTATTTTATCTATATTAGTAGGTACCTAAACCTCGCAAACTTTAAAACTATCAATGCTTCGAAAGGTGAACAGACAAGCAGGACAGACAATCCCATAGGAGATCCCTATAGAACTTTATAACCCTAAAAGTGGTGTAAGTGGGTGCATGGAAAGTACCTCCTCGTGGCGCACACCGGTAACAGCTAGGCACGGTAAAGCAGTGTCTAGTCTGGCTAATCTTTCCAACACGATGCTACAACAAAATACAGTTGTAGCATCGACACGATAAGAAGGAGAAGAACCCTAAAAGTATCTCATTGTTGGTAAATGATTCGGAAGCTCTCGCGGGCGAAGCTAACGACTCACTCCTACACCACTCCATCAATTCGTGCGCTAATTTTTTACCCGACAGCGATGAGACGCCTCTAATGGAACAATAGTGTGGCCATACAAACCGGTAAAACCAGGACATAAGGCACTTTATCAAGAGCAGGTTTCATCTAGGTTCTTTGATATTAAACACCACCTTGATTGAAGATTTATGACATGACATGTACTTAGAAATGTTAATATTGAAGTTGATTCCAAATTAGCTTTATAAAATTCTCGTTGCGTTGGTTGAAGGACGTTCTTGAGCGTTTATCGGGCTCCTAAGTAAGGGGAGACCCCAGTCAAGAGATTGACAGACGGATTTCCGTGACCGCCCACGGACCTACAATACTATTCAGTAGGGTGACTACAATCACATAAGATGCCAGACTGTCAGCTGTCAGACCGTCGGACCCGCGATAAGGGAAATTGATTCGTAAGATTATTTTCGTCAAGTGGCACGCACTGTTTACTCAGGTAACAAGATGTTTGTAAGCGTAACGGTGGCTTGAGTTGCGGTTTCAGATCCTAGTAACCTTAAATAAAGGTGGATCAAATCAATATGGGTAATAATATATAACGTAGTTTACAATACTAAAATGTACTAGGTATTTGATGTAAAATCGATAAAGACATTATTATTCGTTTATGGATTTATGTTGATTATAGACTGCGATAAAAGCTGAATAGCTTTCTTTACATAACTTTTTATTCAATTATGAAAAAAGCAGGCTAAGAGTGGCAGAAAAATAGAACCGCATTAAAAACAGAGCAGAGCAAAGACCCTGTGTCCAGGTAAAGGTGACCGTAAATCAGAAAGTTCTTGATGCAGTGCCCATTACACAGGACATTTATTTTCCTAAACAGTGCCAGAAAATCAGTAAACAAGGTTAATACCTCAGGTGAGTAGACAACATTCAGTAGCGAAGTAATGCAAGTATTGCAAGATTAAATTAACAAATATTATCCAAAAATAAATCACCAAGGAAGAGTTTAAAATAAAGTTTGTCAAGAAAGTATGGTCACCCCACAATACATTCTCCCCTTCGAGATCCAGTTTCTATTCGCAACTAAATAAATAGGTCAAACGTTCTCCATACCTCATTTCTTTTGTACACAAATTACAATTTATTTATACATAAAAAAATACACGTAAAAAATAGTATTTATATGGAAGTGGGTCCCGGCCGGGCGGGCGCCCCATGTGCCCGGGTGCCCCCACCCCCGGTCCCGCCGCGGTTTGACAGCTGTCTGGCACGCCCAGGCCTGCATTCACTTTGTTCAACTAATATCACTAAATACTGAATGAACTCACCAATCTACCGACGCACTTGCTGGTGGAAATCCTTCGCAGGAGACGTTTCCTTTCAGTATCATTATCACTGTCGGTGCTGTCCTCACAATAACCCGATTTTTTCTCATCTGTAACTGCATTCCCGTCGGCCACTGACATCACTCCATGGGCAATCGCACACCAGACACACAGCACTCATCAAATACAACTACATCATACAGGATTTACTTAAAATTTACATTGTGTACGGGGCGCTATCTCTCTGACATCTCGCGAGCGCCATGACAATAGTGAAAATACGGCGCGACTGAAAACAAAACAATCCTGGATGCCACGCGTGCGCCCTCTGGTGCCAACGCCCTGAACTTCAACCCACAGCAAACTGAAAACAGGCCAAGTTTCTACATAACGTAGTTCCAATAATCTTCACAAGATCGCACTGCATAGGTTTTCTTCGTAGCATTTCGTAGACAGTGAAAACTCAAAGAGAACCTTAGCTAAAATCCTTTTTCGCAAAGCTGCTGGCACGAAATGTTCTCTTTGAACACTTTGAAAATTCTAGAATTTGAATTTGAATATTGTTTGTCTGCCATCGATTTAATTTTCAGCTCACTTTTCTGAAATCCGAGTCATGCACACAGTGTGAATTTGCGCGTGATTTTTTTATACTTTTTTTTTATTAGTTTAAGGTAAATGATAAGCTTCAATTCTATGAACATCTTTTGATACATTTTTGAGAAATTTACAAGTATCTGGATCTACGATTTGATAAATTCGCAAGATGAGGGAGATCATTAACCTACAGGTCGGTTCGTGCGGGAACCAGATCGGTGGAAAGGTAAGCAAACCCCGAAATTTAAGTCCCATACGTTTCCTAGTTTTTTCCTGAGCTTTGTTTAATCTTGTTCATTTCCGTCTACAGTTCTGGGAGGTTATTTCTGACGAGCACGGTATCGACCCCAGCGGCTGCTACCACGGCGACTCCGATCTCCAGCTGGAGCGCATCAATGTCTACTACAACGAGGCGTCTGGCGGCAAATACGTTCCGAGGACTGTTCTCATCGACCTCAAGCCGGCAACAATGGACGCCGTACGCTCCGGCCCCTTCGGCTGCCTGTTCCGCCCCGATAACTTTGTCTACGGTCAAGGCGGAGCCGCAAACAACTGGGCGCGAGGACACTACACCGAAGGAGTGGAAATTCTTGAGTCTGCACTTGATGTCATCCGTAGAGAAGCTGAAGGCTGCGACTGCCTCCAAGGCTACCAGATGTCACACTCGCTCGGAGGTGGCACCGGCTCCGGTCTCGGCACGTTGCTCGTCAACCGAATCCGAGAAGAATACCCCGACCGAATCATACTGACCTTCTCAGTTTTTCCCAGTCCAAGAGTGTCGGACTGCGTAGTAGAGCCGTACAACACCACTCTAGCGGTCAACCAGTTAGTGGAGAATACGGATCACACATTCTGCTTGGACAACGAGGCCTTGTACGATATCTGCTTTAGGACGCTAAAGCTGACGACACCGACGTACGGAGACTTAAACCATCTAGTCTGCGCCACGATGTCGGGCATCACGACGTGTTTGCGTTTTCCCGGCCAGCTGAACGCAGATTTACGAAAGCTGGCCGTCAACATGGTGCCGTTTCCAAGATTGCACTTCTACACACCAGGTTTCGCCCCGCTGACGTCACGAGGAGCACAGCAATACAGAGCCCTGACTGTACCAGAGTTAACGCTACAAATGTTCGACGCGAAGAACATGATGGTAGCCTGCGACCCGCGACACGGACGGTACCTTACTGTGGCGACCATATTCAGAGGGAGAATGTCAATGAAGGAAGTGGACGAACAGCTGATGAACATACAAAACAAAAACAGCACATACTTCGTTGAATGGATCCCGAATAACTGTAAAATCGCATGTTGCGACATCCCACCTCGAGGGCTGAAGATGGCCTCTACTTTTATTGGAAACACAACAGCGATCCAGAGCATATTCAAGAGGGTAGGTGAGCAGTTCGTGGCTATGTTTAGGAGGAAAGCGTTCCTCCACTGGTACACAGGCGAAGGCATGGACGAGATGGAGTTCACAGAAGCTGAGAGCAACATGAACGACCTCATCTCTGAATACCAACAGTACCAGGACGCCACGGCTGATGATGAGGGGGAGTTCGACGAAGAAGCAGAGGGCGAAGGGCTAGAAGAATAGTTAATAGTTTGGTAGTTCAATTTGTCCTTGTCTAAAATATTAAAATCTGGTATCATACTTTAACTTTTATTTTAAGATATCTTCAGGTAAATTAGCGAACCTTCCAACTTAAATTCTAAAGTATACTAATAGTAGGTAATGCAATTAACAACTCAACCTGAGCATAATATTGTGAGTAGGTATTATTTTGACTACTTATGATCGCGCTGATTTCACAAAGAGCTATTTTAGGGCACCGAGAACTGTCAACTTACACAAAATCGCTCAGGGGGTCAACAACACTGTCCCCCTAGGAGAGCGAACAAACCCCCTTAGCCATTTTGTCTAAGAAAATATACTAAATAGGTACTTACACTCAAGCATCCATGATCTGGGACACCAGACAGATTTCCATTTTTATCACTTTTTTCACCTTTTCTTTTAATAAAAGAATAAAGTACGCCTCGACAAATCATATCATCGTCCTTATCCACTAATGATTCCATACTTTCCATGGCACACCTCTTGTTTCGATTTATTCCATAAAATTGAAATCAATCTGCGCAAGGTAAGCACTGCACTAAAAAATCAACAACTCTCGCGCATCGATAACTGTGTTCTGTGATCGATAAGGAGTTCTGAGATAAACAATCTTAGCCTACTTTAAGGTGTTTCAAGAGGACCGAGATTAGGTAAATAAAATCGTTCAAGTTCATCTACCAAGCCATGCGATGCATGGTTCCGTAATTGTTTTTAAGACACACTAAAAAACTTATTAATTTGTAAAAATAGACAGGACCCTACTTTCACATTCCACATCAATCTTGGTAGTAGCTCTACGTGGGTCGAGCGAGGGTTCGATTCCCACCCAGAGCAAATGTTTGTGTTGATGAACATAAATAAGTATTTGTTCTGTGTCTGGGTGTAAAGGCTGGTTTATACAGGGTCAGTAGAGAAGTCAGTTGCAGCGCCAATGTCGGCGCCGCGACTGACTTTAACTGTTTACATGAAGTAAGTAGTAGTGGTGCGTTTCTCACGGTGAGCACACGTGTGTGAAGTCAGTGGGAATAATGAATCCGCGAAAACAACTGAAACGACGATTTAATTGTTTGTTGAAAAATTTATCAATTTTGCTGTTGAATGAGTTAATAGAAATGGTAGAAAATTTGATAACTAAAAATAAACGACAATGGGTAAGAAAATGGATTGACGATAGAAACGAAACTGGTGGCTCTGCTTTATTGCTGAAGCAATTGCGATTTGAATATCCTGTGGAGTACAAACTAAACAAAAAAAAAAAAAAAAAAACAAAAAAAAAAACCAGCCTTTAAGGCTGGTTTATACAGGGTCAGTGACTGACTTCAAATTCGAGCCAAGTCAGTGCTGACCCGAAAAAAACCCTGTGTAAACTGATTTGAAGTCAGTACAGTGGGTTGAAGTCAGCGCTGACTTGAATATTCGGACACGAATATTTTAAAGTCAGTTGGCGCCCCCCGCCACCCGCGCACCCCCGCGCCAGTAAAATAAGCCCCGTGTAAACAAACAAGTCAGTGCGTGGTTCGTCACTGCCGCTGCGTTGTAGAGTGACCACGTTTTGAGCTCGATATCATTGACAGCAATTCGTCAAAATTCTGTGGTGACATCCTCATAGCCAGTTTGTACTCCGCAGGATCTTCAAATCGCAATTGCTTCAGCAACAAAGCAGAGCCAGCAGTTTCGTTTCTATTGTCAATCCATTTTCTTACCCATTGTCGTTTATTTTTAGTAATCTCATTTTCTACCATTTCTATTGACTCATTCAACAGCATAATTGATAAATTTTTCAACAAATAATTAAATCGTCGTTTCAGTTGTTTTCGCGAATTCATTTTCCCCACTGACTTCACACACGTGTGCTCACCGTGAGAAACGCACCACTACTACTTACTTCATGTAAACAGTTGAAGTTAGTCGCGGCGCCGACATTGGCGCTGCGACTGACTTCTCTACTGACCCTGTATAAACCAGCCTTAAAGGCTGGTTTATACAGGGTCAGTAGAGAAGTCATAAACCAGCCTTAATGGATTCGATGTAGATACCTATGTATTTCCAAAAAAAAAATGTTTATTATCAGCTATCTAGTTCCCTACAAGGTTTGCTTAGTTTGGGACTAGAGTGTGATGTGTGATTCGTCCGTGAACATTTATTTATTCTTTATCATTAATTAATAAGAATTTTACTCTACTACCCTGCATACTGCTGCGATCAAAAACTGCCTCTGTAGCAGCCAACGCCGGTGCAGGCACTCACAATAAGGTGAGGTTTTATTTCAAAAAGGCCTGGCAATAATACACCATAGATGCTAAATCATTCAATTTCAAAATTTGAACGTGCATTCATCACACTTTTGACAAAAGAAAGCGGGCCGGTCACTATTCATGAAAATTTCGTGTGCGATGCACCAGCAATAGTTTTTGTTATTATTTTTTTTAACACATTTTTATTCAAAATTTAGGTAGTTTGTTTTGATTTTGATTTTTGGGGGGCTAAATTTGTTGTGAAAAATCAATAATTATGAGGGAAATCGTCCACATCCAGGCCGGGCAATGCGGAAATCAGATCGGAGCCAAGGTAACATAATATTTTAACAGAGCAACCATAGTCCGTTTATTTTGTTTGTAGAGCAATAAGAGTTTTGCATTTTGTGACAGTGGCCGCCATTTCGAGTCAATTGTAACTGTTCTTTCTTTTTCAGTTTTGGGAGGTGATCTCCGACGAGCACGGGATCGATGCCACAGGAGCGTACAATGGCGATTCTGATCTTCAACTGGAACGCATCAATGTGTACTACAATGAAGCCGCTGGCGGGAAGTACGTCCCGCGAGCGGTACTAGTTGACCTTGAGCCCGGCACCATGGACTCCGTCCGCTCGGGGCCTTTCGGACAGATCTTCAGGCCTGATAACTTCGTGTTTGGCCAGTCTGGCGCCGGAAACAACTGGGCGAAAGGACACTACACGGAAGGCGCTGAACTAGTAGACTCTGTACTGGATGTTGTAAGGAAAGAAGCAGAGGGCTGCGATTGTCTCCAAGGCTTTCAACTGACTCATTCGTTGGGAGGAGGAACCGGATCCGGTATGGGAACGTTGCTCATATCCAAGATACGAGAAGAATACCCGGATCGCATTATGAATACTTTTTCAGTAGTTCCCAGTCCGAAGGTTTCAGACACTGTCGTCGAACCATACAACGCTACACTATCGGTCCATCAGCTGGTGGAAAACACAGATGAGACATTCTGCATAGACAATGAAGCATTGTACGATATCTGTTTTAGAACACTAAAACTGACTACACCAACTTATGGAGATCTGAACCATTTGGTATCTGCGACGATGTCTGGAGTCACTACGTGCTTGAGGTTCCCGGGTCAGTTGAACGCAGATCTGAGGAAGCTGGCCGTCAATATGGTTCCGTTTCCAAGGCTGCATTTCTTCATGCCTGGGTTCGCGCCTTTGACAGCTCGAGGTAGCCAACAATATCGAGCTCTGACGGTTCCAGAGCTGACGCAACAGATGTTTGACGCAAAAAATATGATGGCAGCGTGCGACCCGCGTCACGGCCGCTACCTCACCGTCGCAGCCATCTTCCGAGGACGCATGTCCATGAAGGAAGTGGACGAACAAATGCTCAATATCCAAAACAAGAATAGCAGCTACTTTGTCGAGTGGATCCCGAACAACGTCAAAACAGCCGTGTGCGACATACCTCCTCGTGGACTAAAAATGTCTGCTACCTTCATCGGCAACACCACAGCTATTCAAGAACTTTTTAAGAGAATAAGTGAACAGTTCACAGCCATGTTCAGGAGGAAAGCTTTCCTCCACTGGTACACCGGAGAAGGTATGGACGAGATGGAGTTCACTGAAGCGGAGAGCAACATGAACGACCTCGTGTCTGAATACCAGCAGTACCAGGATGCCACGGCTGATGACGAAGGGGAGTTTGATGAAGAAGTGGAAGAAGAGTGAATGTTTGTCCTGTCATTGTTTGTCCGTTTTGTATTGTTTAGTGTTTAGGTGTAACTATTATTTTTGATGTTTTATTTATGTAACAAATAAAGATTTTTAATTAAAATTTCTGTACTTATTATTTACCTAAGGTAGTAGATATATTATTACGATACAGAATAATGTAACTCACACTTTGCGTATTGCTTTCTGAAACGTAAACTGTGATTCCTGGATCCTAAACTTCATTTTTAAGGGAACAAACCGGAAAGCCAGGGCCCATTAGCCCAACCCTAAGTAGGAAAGTACCTAAGTATATTAAAGACACGAGCACACCGCAAATCAATTTATTCATTCAAAATCTATTCATCACTTTCTTCGTGAGCTACTTCGCCCTCCTCCTCGAACTCCTGGTCATTCGTTGTGGCGTCCTGGTACTGCTGGTATTCAGATATGAGATCGCTCATGTTATTGTCCGCCTCAGTGAAGTCGCTTTCGTCCATGCCCTCGCCAGTGTACCAGTGCAGGAACGCACGTCGTCTGAACATGGACGAATACTGCTCCGATATTCTCTTAAAAAGCTCCTGAATTGCTGTCGTATTCCCGATAAAAGTCGCGGACATCTTCAAGCCTCGTGGTGGAATATCGCAGACTGCCGTTTTTACATTACTGGGTATCCATTCTACGAAAAATTCTTTATTCTTTTTTTGGACGTTTAACATCTGCTCATCCACTTCCTTCATGGACATTCGCCCGCGAAAGACAGCCGCTACAGTCAAGTAGCGGCCATGGCGCGGGTCACACGCGGCCATCATGTTTTTCGCATCAAACATCTGCTGAGTCAGCTCTGGGACAGTCAACGCTCTATACGGCTGACAGCCCCGCGACGTTAGTGGCGCGAATCCAGGCATGAAAAAATGCAGCCTCGGGAAGGGAACCATGTTGACCGCGAGCTTTCTCAAATCGGCGTTTAGTTGTCCCGGGAAACGGAGACACGTGGTCACACCCGACATGGTCGATGAGACCAGATGGTTCAAATCTCCGTACGTTGGGGTTTTCAGCTTCAGTGTTCTAAAGCAAATATCGTACAAAGCCTCATTGTCAATGCAATATGACTGAATGGAGTTCTCTATTAGCTGGTTCACAGATAGCGTTGCATTGTATGGCTCAACAACGGTATCAGAGACTTTTGGGCTAGGTACGACCGAGTACGTTACTGAGATTCTGTCGGGGTATTCTTCGCTCAAATTAGCGAGTAGCAGTGTTCCTAATCCAGAGCCAGTACCGCCACCTATGGAGTGAACTAGCTGAAAACCTTGCAGACAGTCGCAACCTTCCGCTTCTTTTCGGACGACGTCGAGGATCGATTCAAGCAGATCTGCACCTTCAGTATAGAAGCCTTTAGCCCAGTTATTTCCTGCGCCTGATGAGGCATAGACCATGTTATCCGGTCGAAAAATTGAGCCAAATGGGCCTCCGCGAATCGTGTCGAGAGTACCCGGTTCTAGGTCGACCAAGACAGCACGAGGGACGTACTTCAGGCAAGAAGCTTCGTTGTAGTAAACGTTGATGCGTTCGAGTTGGAGATCGGAGTCGCCGTGGTAGCAACCGTTCGGGTCTATTCCATGTTCATCGGATATTACCTCCCAGAACTGTGAACAAAACACAACTGTATACACATGCAACAAAAGTTCAAAATGTAACGGACAGATACGAAGTTTTATGTTACCTTAGATCCGATTTGGTTGCCGCATCTCCCAACTTGAACGTGGACAATTTCTCGCATTATTACGGATAATTTAAGTAAAATAAAACAATAAAAACAACACAAAATAAATTAAACACAAAAATAAATACGTCTTACATCTACGTATCTAAAACTAATAATCTAAAATAAAATTTTGTGTCATGGCTCCATTGATTTATTTATTTCATCACGTAGGTCACGACGATAAATAAATTATGTACACCACACAGACAGTTCATACCTACACATACAAAATTACTATTTTAAATACACAACATCAATACAAGTACATAAATTAAGAATTCATTATTCTACATAGTTGAAAACCAATCTAATATAAATTAAAAATTAAAAATCTTAGTAAAATATAAACAAATATTGAAGCAACATTGATCTATGACTAGCTTCGTTTGGTATCCTGCACATTTAGCGGACTTAGGGAGCGGATTCAGTTTCCTGCCGAACCCGATATAAAACACTCGGCGAAGAGTACATACATACAAAATGCTGAGTGCTCGTTAAACTATGTAAAGGTAGTTTGACAATTAGTTAGTTATATGAATAAACATATCTTCGAGGCAACATCAGGGCTAAATATTAATAAAGGCCTTTAGCTTAGTTTTGGCGAAGAGACAAAATTTAAGTCTGTTATTATCAAAACAGAAATATCCGCAAAAATCGTCCGCTAGATGCGCATTAGACAATGATTACATTTAATAGGTAACTTTTAACATTGTTAAAGGAGAATGGGCGATTCTGTATGGAGCGTGGGCCACGACTAGAAAACTCGTCCCTCAGGGTTGCCACATAATATGTTTGAAAGGGCTTTTACAGGCCTACCTTTTACTACTTTTATTTAAAAAATCCATCCCATGGAAATCGATATATTTTGAAAAACTGTTTTTTATTTTAACGTCGTATTACTCCGAATTCTGAAGACCCACAAAAATGCTTGTAGTTGCGTTCAAAAGGGCATTAAACGGGCTTTATTTGTTTTTCAGATTGATTGACAATCCAACCTGTGGAAATCGAGATATTTCCGAAAAACTATATTTATTTTTTGCAATACTACAGTTTTTCAGGAATAACTCAATTTCCACAGGTTGGATTTTCAAACAATCTGAGAAACAATTAAAGGCCTTTTAATGCTCTTTTAGACGCCATCACAGTTATTCATGTGGGCCTTCAGATTTCAAAGTAATATGATGTTAAATGAAAGATAATTTCATTAGAATATCTCGATTTCCATGGGACGGATTTTTTCTGTGAATATAGTAAAATATTGGCCTTTTAAAGCTCTTTTAAACGTGCTATGTGGCTACCTTGAGGGACGATTTTTTTAGTCGTGGCCCAAAGTGCCCATTCTCCTTTAAACATAATTATTAAAATACAGAGTTAATAGTAGTACAACTTCTAGAAAGGTATGTGCGTTTATACAATTCGACTTCAATAATAATTGATTCTTAAATTGACTTAGAATTTTTTTCAACTACCCTCTAAATTTCTCAAAAACAGTAGATATTTTACTATGTGTTTCGTATATAGTTTTGATGCAAATTGTGAGTCGTAGGTAAGTTTTTGAGATTATATAAATTGTACACTAGTTTTACATATTACAATATTATATTTAAGTAATAATAGCCTTTATCTGTAAGAGTTAGAGTTACAATTACAATAGACTTTGTCAGTCGCACATAGAATAGACAAGGTTTAGATATGACACGCGATACAAAATTGAGCGATATTATAAAGCTCGATTTTATAGATTCTCTAAGATATTAAATTAAATAATCATTGTATTCATTAAGATTTTGAAATACTTTTCAGTCTACAGATACAAATATATCATCAATCAAAATTGTATATTGAACCCTAAAATGTAAGTAGCACACACATAAATAAAACTTTAAGCCTCACTTGCACTTGCTATCCTATAGTTATTATGTATGACTTGCGAGGAAAATGACAAGTTAACTCAAGAGTTAACTTGTTTTAGTCTTTAACCTGTACATAACTAAGGCTTTAAATCTAATCTAGGTACTATAAACTCAAGTTTAAGCACTTTTAGTAAGTCAAATGTCAACTGAATTCGTAGATTATATTAATCTACAGAGTGCAACTCAGCCTTAACGAATTGCCATTGTCACGCCAAAATCGATTAAGCATCCATTTTAGTATACTATGCGTAGCTATCGTTCCATTCTGTTGTTATTGCTATCGATAATATCGACTTTAAGATTATTTTCTAAAATAAGGGCTATATTTCACCGGGACGCCATGGCGGCGCAACCAGTCGCCGCCACCAACAAAATGTATACAGCCCTATAGAGAGTTACTCACCTGGTGTCCGTTTGGTTGCGCAACCAAACGTACATTTAGTTGGTAGCGGCGACTGGTTGCACCGCCATGGCGTCCCGAAGAAATATAGCCTTAAATGTAGTATCCTGCAGTTTTAACGTAATTGTTTGATGCTTAATAAGGCCAAGTGCCAGAATCTTATACAATAAACCGATTCTTAAGCAAATAAAGTCTACCGAAGACATTGTTCCTCTCAGAGAACACAGGCACGTAGAACGCCCTAAATATATAATGTGATTTATCGTTTATTAAGAACGGGAGGGCAGATACTATTTCCCATACGGACGTGTCTTTGTAGTAGGGAGGTTCTAGGGTCGAAGGGTTCCCGAGGTCTGAGTCCACGAGGTAGTGGCATTGGGACGGTTTGAGGTAACTGCGGTTGTCGCCTTTGTTCTTGTCGTTGAAGTGAGGGTGAATTATGCGGGTAGCTGTAAAAAAATTGAATTTTACATTTGTTGACAGTTGTCACGTGGGTTCGATTCCCACCTAGAGCAAATGTTTGTGTGGCGAACATAAATATTTGTTGTATGTCTGGGTGTAACTATGTACCTACTCTATGTATGTATTTACAAGAAAAAAGTATTTAAGTATTATATCAGCAATCTAGTTCCCATAGTACAGGCTTTGCTTGGTTCGGGACTAGAATGTGATGTGTGATTTGTCCGTGCATATACATATATTTATAATTGGTTTATCCGGCTCAGTTTGGTTAGTTAGCATATTTAAGGCTATTGCTTTTCCTAAAATGTTTAAATAAATACTAAGCTTACCGTTCCACCCTTCAGCATACGGAGCCGGCATCATTCCATCGAACTCGCTCTGTATAAACCGTATCCTGTACCCCTCGGGTAGCAGGAAGCTGGAGGGGGAGCGGTGCCACTCCTTGCCGAAGCACACGGTGCGGGGGGTCCCCCCGCTCCATGGGGGAAGGGGACGGAGGATATCCATGGGGGCTTGGTAGTTTATGTAGAGAGCTGTCATTCGGGATATACCTGAAAAGGTTTATTTGCAAGTTATACGGCCGGTTTCTGGAAACCCAAATCACGATTGATCCGAGTTTGACACATAGTAATTATTTGATTTTTTCGTTGATCATCGTTCGAGAAACCGGCCGTTAGTGGCAGCTTTAGTAGCCGGTTTAGTGACAGGTTTAGTGGCAGGTTTAGTGACAGGTTTAGTGACAGGTTTAGTGACAAATTTAGTGGCAGCTTAAATGGCAGGTTTAGTGACAGGTTTATTGGCAGCTTTAGTGTCAGGTTTAGTGGCAGGTTTAGTAGCAGCATTAGTAGCAGCTTTAGTAGCAGCTTTAGTAGCAGCTTTAGTGTCAGGTTTAGTGGCAGGTTTAGTGACAGGTTTAGTGGCAGCTTTAGTGGCAGGCTTTAGTAGCCAGCACTAAGATTCCTAGAGAAGTGATGAGACTTACAACATAGATTACTCAAAAAGTTTTAGGTCAGTAATGACCTTTGATGTATGGCCTACCAAACAAAAAAGAATCATCAAATTCTGTTCAGAATTAGCGGAGTAATCGCGTAACATACATACAAAAAAAACAGTCGAAATGAGAATATTTTTTGAAGTTTGTATAACACTTACCACCAAGTCCAGCGACGAGTGTAAACAGCACCATTAAAGGCATTGTGTATGATAAGTAATGTACTTTAACGCCTTTGAACCGCACTTTTAAAATCTCCGAGCCGAATGTGTAAACCATCTTCTGTATGCAGTCCAGTGCAATCGCACCCGCGAGGATTATCAAACTGTAGACCGGATAGAGGAACCTAAAACAAAATTACATGATTTAAACAGTCCATGAATACTTATTTATTACTTTTTATTGACTTTGTCTTATTGGAACGAGGTTCTTTATTGGGCGTTGCGAAAGGGGGATAAACGGAAAAAATCAAGACCAAAAGTTGTAACGTGTCATTACCACTTTTGGTCTTAATTTTTTGCTAACGTTGTAAAATACATAGAATAGTAACACCCAGACACAGAACAAATACTTATGTTCATCACACATACATTTGCTCTGGGTGGGAATTGAACCCACGACTCACAGCATAGAAGGCAGAGCTACTACTGAGCTGTGACGCCTGTCTTAATATTCTTAAATATTGATGGTTATTGATAAATTCTGATTGAACATGATTTGTATAAAGCGTATTTTTATATAATATAGTTTAGAATTAGTAGCGTGCCATCTCGATTTGCACACCGTTAACGGTAAAGCATGTTGTGAACTGTTCTCATCTTATAGTTACCGTTCTTCTTTATGCGGCTGCAGCATAAACACGGCTAGCCACAAACCAAGCGGCAGAAGGTCAAACCAATACGGAGAGCAGAAATCAGCGCGCGCCGTCGACTGCGGCGCTGAGCGGTAGCAAATGTACAGGGCGAGCGGGCAGTACAGAGCTAGAATCTGGAAGATAACATAAGGTTTATACTACGAGCTGTTTGTCTAAATAGCATACAAAACGTTTTGGCAAGCTGTTAGTTCTGTATGCATTTGTTGTTCTACATAATAGTCTATCTATTTTTCTAACGCATCAAGGGGAAGGTAGCATGTTCGAATCATGCTCGGCTCGTAACTATTATAAGGGATATTAAAATCTATTAACTTTAGTTACTGATATTAAAAGTATTAAAAAAAACCTGGAGAGTTCCTATTTTATTTACTTAAATATGTATAAAAATTTAAGACATGTAGTAATCTTGGAATGATTAAATTAAAATACTCAGATTTTGTTCGTATTTCGTTCAGATTTAAATATTCAAAAATACATTAAAATTCCAAATAAAAACTTACCCAAACCAAATTAAAATTCAGGAATCCATTAACAAAGTAATAAGTCCACGGTTCCACTCCATACAAATCGGGTCCATGTTCCGTGAAGATGTTATAAGTCACAATATTAACCGGCGCTATGACCAGCCGTCCATAATGCAAGGAGTCTATGATCACAACGGGCAGTAGCATGGTCAAAAGACAAATCCCCGAGTATTTAAGGAACTCTAGATACTGCCTCTTCATGACAATCATGTCTATGGCTATGGGGATTCCGATGAGTGCTGTGAACGGCCAGCCTGTAAAACATTAAAATGTTACTGTTGAATAACAGAAAAATAGTGACGAGGCTGATTTTATACTTCAATTCAATCATTTATCATCCAAGACGACCAGTAATAATAACTACTAGTAATAATAAATACCAGTAATAATAAACAAATAATAAAATAATAATAACTACCAGTAATAATAAATACTAAAATTACATTTAGTTTTCATTAAGTAATTCAATTTCATCAACCTATATCAGTCCTCTGCTGGACGAAGGTCGCGCCGCTGAGCCCGGTCTTCAGCTCTTTTCATCCAGTTTTGTTAGCTACACTCCGCAGATCCTCGCTCCATCTCGCCAGAAGGCGTCATGTCATGTCATCCGTTTGCTGAGCAAACCGACAATCGTTTATGGACTCTGTTTACCCACTTGGCAGTGGGCTGGCCATGTTTGCCGAAGATCCGACAATTGTTGGAGCGAACGGATATTGGAGTGGAGACCGCGTTTAGGCAAGCATAGTCTGGGACGCCCTCCGGCCACTTCAGCTTGCTAATTACTTGAGCTATGTCTAAACACATAAACCTAAATAGAGTAACTAACTAAAAAAAATGGTTGTCTGTAAAGTCGGTTTACTGACGATAGTTGAACGTGACAACGTCACTTCATGGAACGCCTCAGAACGCATCAGAACGCCTCTGAGTCACGTTTTTTCGTGCGTGCAGCCGGCTCTATCGAATTATAAGACGTTGTCACGTCAATATACTCACTGAATATAGCGTTGGCGGCGGTGAATGCGACGGCGGAGGCGTACCGGCGGCGCCACCAGCAGGCGAGCGCGGCGGCGGCCAGCGGCAGGCTCCAGGCGGCGGGCAGCAACGCGCCGGCCGCCGCGCGCGCGCCCGCCGCGCCCAGCGCCAGCCACAGCCACGCGCGACCCACGTGCACGCCGAACTCGTGGCACACCGCTCTCAACACACACATACTGTTACAACCACTGGCTACTTCACTCACCAGTTAATAGACAATAGTCCAGTCAAAATAGACATTCCAGTTTGCATTAATTCCCAACAAGCTGGATTTTTGAGCAGGCCTTGAATCCGTCATTACGAATGATATGTCAAAAGTCCCCATCGATCACGCTTGTGCGTTGTTTTTAATTCGAGGTCACATTGCTTTTTTTGCGTATATCTCTGAAACAACGAGAGCTATCGAAAAATGGTTCAGTCAAAGTTTGTAGATCGTAAAATTGTCTTCAGAAAATATATCAACACTTTTCTTCTACAAAGCATCGCTTTCGAGATATCGTGACTTTAGACCGCAGGAATATCATCGTCGAAGATGCTGCGCTTTTTTAATTTCAGCCGTTTTATGCGGTCTAAAGTCACGATATCTCGAAAGCGATGCTTTGTAGAAGAAAAGTGTTGAGTTATTTTTTGAAGACAATTTTACGATCTACAAACTTTGACTGAACCATTTTTCGATAGCTCTCGTTGTTTCAGAGATATACGCAAAAAAAAGCAAATGTGTGACCTTTGACTTCAAAAAAAAAAAAAACAACGCACAAGCGGGATCGATGGGGACTTTTGATATATCATTCGTAATGACGTATTCAAGACCTGTACAAAAATCCAGCTAGTTGGGAATTAATGCAAACTGGAATCATAATTTAGTCTTTTTTGACTGGATTACAATTGTACCAAACTGAGACGCTTGCTCAGTCAGTGAAAACCATAAAAAAGATGCATTTGTGTATTCTATCTAAACTCTGATCCCTATGATACAGCAATGTACTTATCATATATTAAATTTTATTTGTAATAGTAATAATATTCCAAGTTTATAATTATCCCATCATAATAGACATTCCAAACATAATGATAAATTAAATTACCTAATAACAAAAGCTTACTTGTAAAACATAAGCTCGGCCCAGGCCATTAGCACTGCTAGTATTGCCCGCAGTGCGTAAAACACCGACACCGGCTCCATGACGTAGGACAGTAACTTGGCAGGTATCGCAAACACCCAGAGTGACGCGTATGAACGAATAGCATACACTGGACTGTATTCCCATGTTTGAAGACCATTGCCGTACACTGAAACCAAAAAAATAAAATATTATGGCTAAGTTCATTTCATTAGATAAGATTACTATTATGTATTAGGTATTTTTCTGTATGGACCAAGGCTCTGAAATAAAGACATTTTATTGATTTTTATTTTATTAGAAAATATACTATGATACTTTAAAAAATGTACTTATAAAATACAGTGTAGCACACTTACCTAAATAATGCAGAGGTTCCCAGTAGTTGTAGGTCTCATCACAATCAGATATTTGACCCCAGTATACAGCAGCTAGTCGGGCAGTCAGAAGCATGCCGAGCGCCACCGCTCCACCTGGGTAAGCAATCTTACGCAGATCTGACGGTGCACTTGTCACTATTATATCACTGAAAAGAGACATTTAATTTATTTTCAGTAGAAGTACACACAAGTAGTTTTACAAAAACAATGTAATTCAGGACAAGGAATATCTAATATTTATTATCTAATAATTACTTACGGTCTATCTAATAAAAAGTTAGCGCAGGCTTGATGTATTGATTACCATACGTAATGGTGACATAAAGTCAACGCTAACTTTTTATAAGATAGGGGGTTAATATTTAGGATGGGTTGGTAAGCTATTAATGGTGGGAAAATATAAGTGTTAGAGGTGTTTTTTATGGTGTGCTCATGAAACTAATCTAGGAAGTTTTTATTACCCACTAGTTGGTCAAAATAGGTAAACTGTATTGTTAGCAACAAAAACATAATAGTCCACGTTTCATGCTCAGTTCCATGCCTATAAAATCGTTTATGTTTTACCTCGGGCCCTATGTGCTGGATATTAGCCAAGCCGACGAAAGCAGTGCGCAACAAACATCAATACATAAGCATCTTTCAATTTACTTCATAAAACAGAAGAGAAGGCTCTGAATTAGCATAAAAATAGTATTATAAAATGGTAAATTATAGCCGAAATTATCATCAAATGTTAAATTTACCCCTCACTAGCTTTCCGCTTCCCTTTATTGAAACTTGAAGCTCGTTTTGAGTTGTTTTTGTTGTGTATACTTCGCTGTCGCGATGTGAGGGCCATTTTCGTTGCTTTTCATATATAAATTCGACACTATGTTTCTGCTAGAGTTTCAAAAAATATATGCAATGCACTATTCGATACCTATTCAGCGTATTTCAGAGAAATAAAAATTAATCGACGAGGACAAAAGCGAAATAGAAACAACTGACTGAAATACTGAAAGAAAAATGAATATGACAATGACTGATTACAAACAGCCCAAAATTTTTAAGACATTGACATCCATGACAGTAAAACAAACGTTATTAGAATAATAAAAAGTTTAATGAAAAAGGTAGAATTAATTTTAAGATTGTGATGACATTTTGAGGTAGGTATAAGTATTTGAATTTATTAAACAATTTGGTAGGTACCGTATCTTTATTTATTTCTAGTTCCAATACTCCAGTATAAATGCCTGGTGCTTAGACACAAGCGTGAAAGTGGTATGTGCATTGGCGTTACACATGTGGTCATTGCGAGGCGCCGTCGAGACCACTCCTCGAAGGAAGTAGCGCGTTTCATCGCGGTCTGTAGATGGAAACACTAGGCCCCCGCCACTGTCGCCCTTGCATAGTGCCGAACCTGACAACGACAATCACGAATATTTAAAATCAATCTGGTATGATAAAAATTAAATCAATAAGCTATATCCCATTGCACTCACTGTTGCCATTTCCAGCACAAAACTTGTCTCCCGTGATGAACTTGTGGAATTCCGGCGGCGATTGGTCGTAGCAGCTGTCTATATCCAGGTACGGTAGCTGAGCCACCTTCAACACAGGCGATGCTTTTCCGTCTTCAGATGTCAGTCCCCAACCGGCTACCTGATAGAAATTGTATCATTACTTAATACATACATAATACAAAACTAATAAATAATGCTCTGAAATCCATGTTACTAGGTAACATTAATTAGTGAGGAACCTTGCCGATAATCCCAGCACTGAGTTGCATCCTCTCAAATACAGGACCGAAGTCCAGACACACAGGGAGTACGTAAGAGCGGTACTCCGCAGGTGTCGACAAGATAACCAGTGCTATATCCTCCTGGTAATTGGCAGCCGAGCCTCTGTAGCGAGGTGGGACTTTAATTGAACGTACCTGCAACACACAAAACACGGCTTAGGTTTAATACGACTACCAGACTTGTATCAAACGACTTGGTACAATACTGACAGTAAACTTCTGAACTCCAACTTCATTGGGGTCGTTCCACGGCCGGTGCAGTTTCCCGAGCGCCACCGCGTAGTTCCTTACAGGGAGAAGCTTCCGAAAGTCGCTCCAGAAGCAATGCGCCGCTGATAACACAGGACTTTACATAATCTATAGTCAATACACTACTAGGCATAGAATGCAAAATACGTAACTACAAATCTACAAGAGTTACCAGAGCACGTCAACTCACCAGATATAACAATAGTTTGGCTAATAAGCGACCCGCCACATATTTGCTCGTAGGGAGATTTTGTCTTGTCGTAAATTGCAGCGTGCCACGGGAGTTCCCCTCGTTCAGCGGACGTTCCGTTTATAATCAGCTTGTCGCCTTGCGATGTTAGCAGCCCGCATTCTAAAAACAATTGGATTTGTTTTATAACTCATAGTGAACGTCTGAATGTTAACTGACGATGGTGAACAACTCACGCGCCGAACAAGAAGGCACAGCTTGGTCCCAAACACCATCGATACAGTGCATAAAAGAGAGCACGCCTGTGTACTGGTAGATGGAGTCACTACATTCTGGCCGCACAGTGGCGCCATCTGGTACCAACTCCCGACATTCCTTCTCAGGAACCCCAGCAAAGGGACCCCTTGAGAGGCACCAGTAAGTTGTGCCAGGCTGCTTCTCAAGGTGACATTGAGCTGCAAATACAAATTTGGATATCATTCTCATTGCTATATCCTTAGTTATCGTGCACATAGAAACCGTTGGTCTAGTAAATGGATATGTAAATACTTACCGAGACACTTGGGTGGTTCAAATGGCCAGTTTCCCTTTAGACAGTTGACGTATCGGGACGTGCCATGCAGCAGGTAGCCAGACTCGCAGGAGTATACCAGCAACGCTACGTCCACAAGCTGACCTGGGACCACGTCGGGTTGCTCTAGCACCGTATAGTTGCCATGCTTAGGGAATTCGGGTAGCACGCATTTACCTCTATCACAACATGTAATTTTATATTAGTACCTCTGCCGAGAATAAGTAGGTACCATCTTGTAGGCAGCTCTTAGAATATACCTACTCACTTATGTATTCTGAGAGGCAGCCTATGGAAAATACCTGGGCTATTCAGGTTAGGTCATTCAAAAAATAACTGAGACCAATTGAAGAAACTACTTACACAAAACATAATCCATCATGCTCATCTGAACCATCGGCGCAGTCCTTTTTCTGAAACAAGTTACGTTCGATTAATAAGGTATAATATTCGATTAAATAATCTATTTTGGTTTTTCTAATTCAGAGAAGGCCAAAGACGATCTACATATTTATAGATAAATTCTCAAATTTATAAGATACTTTTGATACCTACCGAGGAGCTACAGGTAGGTAGGTAGGTACTTACTTTATCGCACACTTTACTTAATGCAATACATCCACCACTCTCACAGCGAAAACCGCAGTTATACCAGTCTCTATCTGTGGCACAGTTTTCTATAGATTCATCGGATCCGTCTTCACAATCGATTTTGCCGTTACATTTATCACGTTCATTGTTGAGAATCTGACCATTGTCACAAAGTTTTTCAACATCTTTGCACTTTTCCAATAAGTTTTCATACTTTTGCTTTTTTATTGGGTCTGGTTCAAAATCCGGAAAGTTTTTGTAGTAGTTAGTGCATCTGGAATCGGTAATAAGACACATATACTTACCAAAAATTATCACTCTTAACCTTTTCGTTTGCAAAAGTGGCGCAGCCGCAACTTTTATTGTATCGATAAATATCATTTTTGTATCAAAGCAGTTCAATAGAAGGACAATACAAAATGTTTAAAATGTACTTACTCAAGGTAAGTGGTTTCGTTCCGGCACTCTAGTTGCAGTTCGTCGGAATTGTCGGCACAATCCATGACACCGTTGCAAAATGCAGAGTTTCTTACACAACTGCCGTATACACATTTTCTGTACCCGAACGGACACATTCTGTATCAAAAAGTATTAAATTAACATATCTACATTTTGATGTGATTGCGATTGCGATTTACCTATTATAAAGCAGCGTTTGTTTGAACTAACTGTTTTAACATACTCATAGTTGTAGCATAGTACGAATGTTTCATCACTACCATCGAGGCAGTCCACAGCTCCATTGCATTTCAACGATTCATTTATACGATTCCCATCTTTGCAGTTCCACTCGCCTTTTTTTTTAAATCTGTCGATATGATAAAGTATGTATAAGCGACATGTTAAATATGAACTTTTTAAGGTTTGGTAACAAAAATACTCACTCTTCACTATTTCCCAAATCACAAAGTCCGTCTAACTCATCAGAGCCATCAGCACAGTCAATTACCTGCAATTTATTTATTTATGATGTGAGCTACACCAGCTACCATATAATACAAAATGGGCAAATCAAAGTTAAAATTATTAACTTAGAGAAAGCCAGAAAAAGTAGGATGAAAGATTTCTCTTACGACAATGTTTAGTTGAATAAGCTGCTGCTTAATACGATACTATATTCCTAAACTAAATCTAACTTACCCCATTACAAACTCGTGAATAATCCAAACAACCACCATATTTGCATCGAAACTTCCACCCAATGCAGTTTGGTCTGTAAACGTAACACAGTTTATAAACAAACATACAACTAAAGATGCCGCGAAAGTTATTAGTTTGTCATTATAAGTAGAAGTATGATATTATTTAGTACATCCACGAGCCAGCACAACTCTCCACTGTTTCATCCGACCCATCGTCACAGTCCACCTTTCCGTCACATTTTATGAACCTTCCATGCTCTTGTCCGTTAGTGCAAGTGCTTTCCTTGAGAAAGCAATCTTTCTGTCGTTTTTCAAGATTAGGCTCTCTGTCTTGTGCGGAGATGCAACTGAAATAAAGCATTTTATCATTTGCCATTATGTCTAAATTATAAAGATAACGGAAATAAACGTTTTAACATACGCTGAATAAACAAGATCGTTGCGACACTCGGGGAGCAGCTCGTCTGAGTTATCTGCACAGTCTTTAACACCATTGCAGGTAGCATTTTCATGCACGCATCCACCATAAACACACGTATGTCCATTACACCTAAAAATATTTTAACATTTGATGTGAGTTGCATTTACGAGTCAAGAGTGTTCCACATTATTAGGAAATTGAGCTAAGAAAAAATTGCTACACATGATGACGTAGAACTCTCGAGAGTTTAATATTTAATGACGTGTAAGTAAAATCCAGAGGGCTGGACTAATTTGAAAGAAATTATAGATACATTCTGAATCCTGGACTAGTAAGACAGTTTTGAGAACTAGGAACGGTTTGCTGATGCCAGAGAAGAGAAGGGGTCTGGAAGTCAGTAGTGAACATTACTAACTCAGCGTTCCTGCAGAGTAGAAATGATTCATCACTTCCATCAGGACAGTTCAGCGCACCATTGCACTTAAACTTTGCATCGATGCATGTCCCGTCATCACATTCCCATCCGTCTGCTCTGTAAATTTAAGTTTCAAGTAAGTTTTATCAAGAACAAGTATTTTGCTCTAGCTTATCATTTTGCGACTCTACGCCAAAACCTCATCAGATTCTTATACTAATCATTGTATTACCTAAAGAACACAGCTTGGGTGTTTAATTAAAACTGTTGTTATCCTAACATAAAATAAATAAATAAAAGAGTTTGTGACAGGTACGGCCATCAACGCATAACTCACTTGCAAGCAGAGGTAGTCGCAGCATCTACTGAATCCAATGTGCCTGGAATAGGTTGGTAGGTATCATACGTAATTCCTCAATCTTTATTAATTGCTGAACCAAGGATGCCCAAACTATTTTTGGCAAGAAGCTCATTTTCCAAAATGACCTCAGCCAATTTTAAAAATACTTTTTCTAGTTTTGTTCTCCGAAATCAGTTTTCCTGTAATGTCGACCTTTCTTGTTCGATCATAAGGGGTATCAATCACTTTGGTTTGGACTTGAATCTACTGTCCTAGATGTTTTGCATCTAGACTATGTAATAAAACATTTGTTTGAAAAGTAAAAGAGTTTTGTTCTGGAAGTACCAGCAACGTTTATTTACCTATAGTGAGCATGGTACACATTACACTACGTACCAACCTAGGTAATTAGGTAGTACCTAAGTATTTATTGTACTCACCTTTGTTATTATAATCACTCATCAAATTAAATATTAAACACAAGACCACGTATTTTAACAATAGTAAGCCCATTGTAACAATAATATATCATTTACGCACGTATCTACGACAGATAACATTAGTAAATGCCTTTAATTTAAGTAAAAATACTGTTTACAGCATGTTATCACCAGTCTAGACGTAATTGAACTTTGCAAATGTCAGTTTGCCTGTTTCGGTACGTACCTACCAATAAAGCAATACTTATCGTAAACAATTTCTCATAATAACTATGATGATACAATTCATTCAGATGTTGTTTTCCTGGTAGGTACCAGTATTGCTCAAGATTCACGAACCTAGGTATACCTACTTATATACATTTGGTCGGTGAATTATGGAACACAATAGTCTGCAAAAAAGCCAAACAAGTCTTTGATGAGGTGATTACCTCACGTACGACGTGACAAATCAAGGCCTACAAGTAAACCGATACGGTTTATTTTATTAAAGTTAGCGTAGACTTGGTGTCTTGATTACCTTACGTAATGGTGACATAATGTCAACCTTAACTTTTTCTATGACAGTGGGTGAATCTTTAAACTGGAACCGCAATACATAATATGTAATTTGCTGCTGCATTTGATATGCTAGAAAAGCTTGGAGTGGTTTCAATACCTACTTAGGTAAGTAGATATAAATGTAAGGTCAGTGTGGGTAAGTCCGTCTAGGCCCTAAGTCCGTCTAGTGGCAATAACTTCCGTTTTTGAATAGCTAGAGCCATATAACTCGGTTGGTAAAACAGTATCATTGAGTTTGTTCGAACTAGTGATAATAGATGTCGCTAACATCTTAATGTTGGAAAAAATTTGACAACCAATTTTTTCCGCGAATTTAACTTGAAGTTGAAGTTTGACGTCTCGTCGAAAAATGAAAAAAAAGGTGTGAAATCTAATGAGTTTTCCGAGTATCTGTGATAACGTAGGCCATTTACAGATTCGGGAATGTATATCTGGTGTCCGATTCAAAAATAACGCACTAATTTCGTAATTATAACAAATAGAAAAAATCTAAGCTTCGAATGTTATAGTTGGGAAGTCCGTCTACTATACATAAGGCAAGTCCGTCATATGCCGGTCTTGCCTTAATTCCAGATATTGTCAACCTTTTTAGTAGTTCAAATTTTATAATTATTTTATACTGTTTATTCAACTTGTCAGTATTATTCGCCTGTCTACGAAAGTGAACTCTTTTCAGGGTTAAGCTTGCCTCTGTAAATCTAATCTATTTACGTTTATTTTTCTGTATTTACTTTGTGTATAATAAATAATTAAGTGAAAGATGCACTGGTATGTTTGCAAGAGGACTAGCATCACCTATAAGTATTCTTTAAAAGTTTATAAATTGTGAATACATATTTTGAAAGCATGGAACTATCCAACCTTTTTTTTAGTTTCTGATTTTTTATACCTGACTCATGTCGGACTTTGTGAACATTTATCGTTTTAACAAAGATCTGATTTAGAAAATTATCCCATACCTACTCATTTATTTCGTACTGGCAGAAAGTGTTATAAATGTAGCTACAGATCCGGCAATAGTTTGCCACACCATTTCTAAATTCATACATTACATTATTAACGATTACTTGTTTACAAATAAAGATTCTTGTGTATTGATTTGTATGTTATTGACAAAAAAAATCGTAAGTGGGTACTTTGTGAAAATGTTTACAACCACTGAAAGTACATCATCAGCAAAGATATGCCGGACTTGCCCTTGATTTTACATTTTTTATTTTTCTTTAAAAGTATACCTTATAGTCACACGTTTAAAACACATATTTCAACAGCAGCTTTTCATCATTTATCGATAAAGTTTTCATACATATTGGCTCACTAGTTACGATTTTATTGCTACTAGACGGACTTGCCTCAAACTGGTTGGGAAGTCCGTCTAAATGCCTACTTTACAAAAAAATTCTATAAATCTGAAGACAATTACAATTAACCCTACTTTTAGATAGATATAGAAAGATAAATGTAATACCAATATTTTCCGACTACTTAAAGTAACTAATAAATTTTATTTCGATTTTTAAAGTTAAATTGAAATTCAATTTAAGAAAACTATGCCGGACTTGCCCACACTGACCTTATTTGTATTTAATTCCAATACTCTAGTTTAAATACCTGGTGCACAAGACACGCGTGCAGTTGGTATGTACGTACATTGGTGTTTCACTTGTGGAAATTGCGAATATGCGAGGCGCCGTCGAGACCACCCGTCGCAGGAAGTAGCGCGTTTCATCGCGGTTTATAGATGGAAACACTAGGCCCCAGCCACCCACAGTGCCGAACCTCGAACCTGACAACGAATTTATGGAATCAAAATTGCTACTGTTACTTATCAGATTTACTTATGTACTACGTACGTAGGTAATGTGTACTACGAAAATAATATCATAGCCCTACTATACCTACATAGTTTTGTAAGTATTGGTACCTATGTAGAAACTGAAATACATAAATAAATAAATGTACTTAGTAGTCAGATCTTTAGCTAGTCTTCTATATCTGTTTTCCGAAAATAAACATTTTTATCTTTACTTATAGTATCTCTGAAGTAATCTACTAAAACAAAAAATAAAACCGGTCAAGTGCGAATCGCACGAGAAGGGTTCCGTATCAAAAGATCACGTTTTTTTAGAGCACTTATGTTTTAAGTATTTGTTAGAGCGACAACAGAAATACTTACCTACATCACTTGAGAAAATTTCAACTTTCTAGAAAAGAGCAAAATCATACAAAATACAACATCAATTATATTTATTCCATGTACTATTTTTCACATAGTAAACATTTTCATATCATAGATACTTAAGTTTAACTAAGATAATGCCTTGTTTAAGGTATAACTATAGTAAAATATTTTATCAAAAAAAAATTTTTAAATATAGTAGAAATAAGTTACAAACTTATTTAGAGATTATTTTAAAATTACCTCCTATTTTTACAATGTCTAAACTGGACTATCTACTCTATGATGTAGGTACCATTGTATGTATTAATTACCACAGTACATTGCTATTACAAATTCATAGTATAAACACAAATTAGAATTAATAAAAGGCTCTTATTTTCTTCTTTCTAAAACAGAATTTCTAATGAAGTCAGAACCAGAGAAGAGTCTAAAATGATTAAGTGTACAAACAACATGCTACTTGTATTGACCCTACATAGCTGTAATATGTATGTATAAACTACAAATCCTGATTCTAACAGTTGATAACCTAGCTAGGACTAGATCATCAATCCACAATGACATTATAACTTTAAAATAAACTATTTACAATAGATAATAATCTAGTTCTTTCTTCTGCTCCTCACAACTGTCCATCCAGGTTCTACAGGTTCATCTTGGTCCATCGGCTCATCTTGACTTGAGGAAGCTTGATTTTTCACACCATTTTGAGTAACCCCATTTGCTCCTGGCTCGGTTAGTTCACCCTGCTGATTAAGTAAGCGGTCTTGGGCTGTGTTAGGGCATTGACCATTCTGTGGTTCATCATCATCACTGCTGCTTGTATTGTCATCAGGGTTTCCACCACACTGAAATAGGATTGATTAAGTTACAATAATATCTTTATTGTATATTTATTTATATGCTACAGAAACACTTTTAATTGGGACAGGTATAAAATGACAACCAGATTCGTGGCAAAGGTGTTAGAAACACAACCAAGAGAAAGATTGATCGAGTAAACTATATAACTAGAGACAAGTTGGAACCTTTGGAGGCATTCCTTTCCATAGCAGATTATTTACAGATCTTCTAATAACATTCCTAAGAGTCGTGATTCAAACAAGACTAGTTCGGATATCACTTTGATATACACATACTTAATAGTTTTTCCTATAAATAAATAATGATAAAAAATATACCTGCGGTGGTACATCACTCTTAGGGAATGGCTGACTAAGCCACCGCTGACTTGGGGGCATTGCAGCTATCATTGCCTGCACCTCATCATGCCTTCCTTCTTTCAGAAGTGCAAGGTAGTTAGTCAAGCACCTTGCTATCTCTAGAAAAATTATAAAATATATTATTTATTTATTTATTGTGTAACAAAATCCACAGCTCTTAGATTAAAAAGAAATAAACTAATTTACAATACAGACAGCCAAAAACGGATTTACATTTTTAGAATTTAACATGCACTTAACTAAAAAATCGACCGACAGTCACTATTTATAGTAATAACAATAAAAAGTAGTTAGTTGTAAATAAAGTAGTAGTAGGTATATACCTGCACATTTAATGTACTATGAACATTATTTTCTTAGTAGAGATTCTAAGAATAGCCCTCTCTAAGCAAGTAAAATATGACTGAATTTGAGGATACCAAATATTGGTTAATGAAATAATAGACTAACTAAAAATATTGAATGTCTTGAAGTGGTTTAGAAACTATTTAAACTCTCAGCTAAGTGATCTTTACCTACTGGTGAATTGTCATGACAAACTGTATCAAATTCCTCATCCATCAAATCTTCTAAGGTTTCTGTGAGGTCTTCAACGCACACCACATTTTCCACACAGTATCTTGCAACATACACTGACATCAGTTGGGCAGTCTGATAATAAAGGTACACAATTTATTTTGATTATTTAATCTAGCAGTATTGAAAGCTATTGGGTTAGGCTACAGCTAATTTAAGTAGCAAATTCTATCAGGATTTTGGTTTGGTTCAACGGATTTTTGCATTACAGAATTAAATAGGCAGACACAATCATTTATTTCGAATCAGCATGATAGGTATTTGATGTGGTATCAGCATGGAACCTATTTGTGTACCTATGTTATTCTCGGTTCTAAACATAGCATTTTCTTGAGTCTGTAAATCCTGGACGCTGACTAAGCTAAGTTGTATTATCGTTTAGGAAATTATATCAATAATGTAAATAAACACACTTTTTCTTACCTTTTCACCACCGGGAGCACCCATTCCATGTTCGACAGCGAGTTGTAGAGCCGTCCAGTTATTGAGGACCTTGTCCACAATAGGTTTAAAATCATCATACAACATAGTGTATAGTATGAATTCTCACTTCATTAAAAACATGGAAATAAACACATTTTCTAACCTCGAATCAAATCTGAAATGTGAGAAATGAAATCGCACATAGATTTCGCTAAAATCAATACTTTAGGGTTGCCGGCAACATCATTAAAAAATCGACTAAAATGAAAAGTTATTCCATTGCTACAAAAAATGACAAAATATTCGCATTATATATACATGATATGTAATTAGAAATATTACTAGCCTACTACTAGGTACATATTAAAATGTTTTATATGTTTAAGTGTCCCTCCCATGTTTTCCATCACATAGACACTTGGATTAATACCATGATGCCCAAACCAAGAATTTAATCACAATCAATTATTACTAATAATTAGTAATTCTAACTTACATTTCATTGTTAAATTGCTTAAAAGTGGGGACCAGCCATTGTTCTGGCAGCATTGTATTAAAATATGCTACAAAAAATAAAACTTACTTACTTCATCCACAGATAGATAATGTATCCTGGCAGCGACACTGACAGCACAAGGCACCGCGACAGCCGGCCAGTAAACCGAATTGAATTTTGTAATTTGTAAACATAGTCTTGGACTAGGGTTATCGTTTTCCCACGAAAATTGCGAGGGATTTTGAAGAGACGATAGAAAAATGTTTGACTTTATCTAGTAAATAAAATAGAACACAAATATGGCTGACGATGTAAAAGTAACTTTTATAATACCGAACGACTGCCGGAGCGAGAATGAGTGCTCCGAGGATATGCAAATGGCTTTCTTGGTAAGCTCTGCCCTTAGAAGAGGAATTATCGCTTTTCCTATTTTATACCTACACGAATTTAACCTGCCTTTACCCTGCATATTACCATTTGAATAGAATCTAAGGTATGTCACAAATGAGGTGGACTAAGACTAAAACCTCCTTGGTTTCAGGCCTGTGAACAACATAGTGGAGGAGGCTTACAGGCTACATGGATTCGCGAATCGCAATGGGACCGGTTTGATGGTCTCACCAAGAAAGATGTTTTTGTACTGACTAAATTTGAAGGGGATCTATACACAAAACTACGGAACACAAGATGTTTGTAAGATATTGAATATTTAGTACTACCATAATGTGTACCAAATTGTGCCTTTATTTTTACATTTTTATACGACTTTACTTTTGGTTGAATAAACAATTGCTTGGTATAATATAACTTGGCAGCTGACTAGTTAAATTTAATTTCATAGCATTCAAATACTTCATATTCATAGTATTTTCTAGATCCTATTACATGAACCTAGCAGATTTAAACTAGCACTAATTTCTGGTGGTCTGGAAGACATTGCTTTGTGTGATAAGACTGCCATTTGTAGGCCTAATTGTAATCTAAATGCATAGTGCATTGTGCTTACTCATTAGTCCTCAGGAAGAGTTTATTATTATTATTTATTGTCCATGTGATATGTCTAATTAGCATCTTAATGTCTTTTATTATTTTTTTATATATCAGGTTAAGATATTGTACATTCTTTACAGGTTATTGGGACCGAGGTGTCTATCATGCTGTTTAACAGAAAGTACTCCAATACCGTCTGGGTCTGAGCCAGTATTCACTGTTGGAATGAGAGGACTGGTTGTTACCGCTAGTGGCCTGTCTAAACAACAGAAGGTAAGAAATAAATAAATATAAATATTCATGGACAATTCACACATCACACTCTAGTCCTAAACCAAGCAAAGCTTGTACTATGGGAACTAGATTGCTGATAGAAAACTTATATTGTTTATACATACATAAAATACATAGTAACACCCAGACACGGAACAAATATTTATGCTCATTACATAAAGATTTGCTCTAGGAGGGATTCCAACCCATGACCCACAGCATGGAAGGCAAAGCAACTATCAACTGAGCTGTGATGCCTGTCACAGAAATGTATAGTTTTAATTATCTAAATCTTTATGAAAATGTTTGTCGAAACACTTTTACTATTAAATATTCTTACTATTATTGAATAGAATACTAAAAACAATTGAAATTGTTATTACAATAAAAACTTTGTGATTTCAGGAAAATATAAAATTAAAGGTCCATTGGATGGGTGGTATTTATAACACAGTGCTTACTGATAATACTACACACCTAGTTTCAGATACTGTCCTATCTGATAAGTATATTGTAAGTAATTAAACCTTCTTTCAATTTATTGTAAAAAAAATACCATATCATATACATGAGCATCAAAACTGTATTGAAAATTTCCAGAGTAAATCAAGATTTGCAATAAAATATTTATGAATTACCTATACTAAGTTGGATAAGGAATAATAATGAATCAACATGGAGTATTGGCACACTATTATAGTTATAGTACTATATAGATCACCTTTTGCTAAGTTTGGGGACTAGATAATGGTGTGCCAATAGTCCATTGAATATTATCCCCCTATCTTATAATAAGTTAGCATTGACTTTATGTCATCATTACGTATGGTAATCAATACATCAAGTCTGCACTTACTTTTTATAAGATAGACAGTATTTCTTTTTCAGAAATCAGTAGAAAAAAGTATTCCGATAATGTGTGAGACTTGGATAGAAGCAGTCTGGGAGGCTTCTCTCAAACGCAATACTAATGGGTCCTCATCAGATTTTGACAGTCACAAGTTGCCGATATTTGCTAATGTCCAAGTCACCACTTCAGGGATCTCTAAACGGGACAAGCTGATGATAATGAAGCTTATCAGTGAAAATGGGGGGGTGTTTACTGGCGCGTTTCAGAGTGAAACTACAGATATTGTGGTTTTGAATAAGTGAGTTAATTCTATAGTTGATACCTATTCTTATGATATTGAATTATTGCAGGAACTGGGTGTATGCCAAATCGGGTGTCTCTAGATACCTCTTGATACCACTTACCTTTAATATTGATAAAATGTTATTAAGTATAAAATAATCTGAGGAATTTCTTGGATACTGTGACCTAGTTAGAATAAATTCCCTAAAATTGCAGATTGTTATCTTAGGTTAAGTTAATTATTGCCTATTTAAAACAATTATTTGTTGTTCAAAATAGGCTTAGCATAAAAAAAACAAGAGTACTTAGAACTAAGCCTGTTGATAATTAAAGTCTTAGTAAAAACATGCGCTGTCAGAGTTCAGAATATTAAACAATTAATACCCTAATTCAATTTTATTGAAGTTCAATTTACAACAAAATTAAATTTCCAGAGAAGGTGTAGGCAGTGAGAAGTATAAAGCCGCGTTAGAATACGGCAAAGCGTGCGTACTTCCGAGTTGGGTGAAAGATTCAGCCGCCAAGGGCGTAGCTCTACCTTGCGCGAGGTATCGCGTCGCGGGCGCCTCTACTTCGTCCCCTTTGAGCTCACATCGCTTACCTGATATGAGTGAGTAATTAGATTGGTTTTTAATTTTTGTTTCCTTTTTTTATTAAAATTATTTCAAGCTTTAATCGAATTACGCCAAATAACGTAATTAAATATTTTAAATGAGAATATAATCAGAATATGAAAAAAGATTCTTCAATTTCAACTCTGTTTAAATTAAAAAGTTACTGAAAAGTTTTAACCATAAGTATTTTATCACTTTTTTTTTCCAGGTCTAAACTTTTCACGTATAACAAACGTGAAGCCACCAAACAATTTCGTTGATGAATCTCGAGCAACTGACATAACTTCTATGTCCGGTAAATTGAAGGTAAAATCGCGTCATATTATCTTCAGTAAAAATATTAAAATGTTACTTAAAAAACTAATTTTCAAATATTTCAGTTCTCACAAGACTCAAAAAGAACGAGCGATTCATCAATCGAAAAGGAACTGCAAAATGTTTTTGAAAATTTCGACATGAGTCAAATCAAAAAGGCTGGACCTATTTTTGATGGTTTTTGTGTAAGTTCTCTTGTATTAATTAGCTATGTTTAGATATTTTAGACAATGTCATTCTATAGTGAAAAGCAAATTTTCGTTATTCCGTCAAATCACAAGAATCATTTAGAATTAATCAATATATCGATGACAGGCGTCACAGCTCAGTTGGTAGTAGCTCTGCCTTCCATGATGCGTGAATTCGATTCCCACCCAGAGCAAATGTTTGTGTCATGAACATAAATATTTGTTCTGTGTCTGGGTGTAACTATGTATTCTATGCAGGTATTTACAAAAAAAAACATGTAAGAATGCTATCAGCAAGCTAGATCCCACACATACAAGCTTTGCTTAGTTTGGGACTAGAGTGTAAATATTTGTTTTGTGATGTGTGAATTGTCCATGAATATTATTTTATTTCAGATCTGGGTAACAGGCTTAGAAGGCATATGCCGAGAACGTGCATTAGCCATAGTGTCCCGATGCGGCGGCGTTCGATACGACTGCGCACACGAGCGAGTTACTCACGTGGTGTCGGGTGCTGGACCTAGTAAAGCAGCCAGTGAATTACCTAATGTGCCTATATTAAGTGCACTATGGCTGGCTAAAAGCGTAGAAGCTGGAAAAGCTTTGAACGAAGCTGAGGTAATTATACTAATATCCTACCGGCTGCGCCAATTCCGTAATAAAAATGGATCCTGTTTTAATCTCTCACAAACAAAACAATTGCCTGTACTGAGCTCTCGGCAAGCAAAAACAGATGCAAAGCAGAT
Organism: Ecliptopera silaceata; assembly: GCA_932527185.1. Classification (NCBI taxonomy): domain Eukaryota; kingdom Metazoa; phylum Arthropoda; class Insecta; order Lepidoptera; family Geometridae; genus Ecliptopera; species Ecliptopera silaceata. Next base: position 1,796,386 of record OW052193.1, on the reverse strand, counting down.
GGCGCGAAGTATTACCTGATTACTGATTCAATATAGTAGGCGCAGCCAGTTATTACTAAAAACTTTAAAACTAAAAATACTCTACATGTTATACATCGTTCATCGTTTATATCTTTAATTTAACTTCAAATCAAATCATTTTTATCTTATAAATTCAATAATAATTAAACAAAAATCATGTACTTATGTTATACAAAGTTTGTAAGTACATATTACTATTTACAATTAAAACAAACAATTCAAGAAATATTCTTCTGTTCGTTACAGTTCCTAATAGACGCCAAGCCATCTACCCCCGCCAAGAGTGCCCGTAAGCAGCGCATCGAACCCGCGTCTCCGATGAGCAAGCGTAACTTGGCACTGCTACGCCGGCGCGGGCCGCTTGACTTGCCGCCGCCGACCGTCGAGGAAGAGCCTCGCGATGAATTGGTCGACCATTATCTTAGCCGTGAGTACATTTACAATTATAGGACGACCGTCACAACTCAGTCGGTTCAGGTTCAGTAGCTCTGCCTTCCATGCTGTGGGTCGTGGGTTCGATTCCCACCCAGGGCAAATATTTGTGTGATGAACATAAAGCAAACAGTGGGTCTGAAATTGTGTGTTACGGTAACGGTCTTAAAAATATATTTAATTGGAGATAAAAATAATTAACTAATCAAATAATTTGCCATTTGATTAACCCTTTTATAACAAAATAGACAGTTAAACCTAAAATCAGAATGGCTCTTTGAAAATTGTCTTAAAAAATTTTCGTTGTTTGATATTGAAAAATCACACTACAATTTCAGAACAAATGCCCGAAGAACCTCCGAAACCGAAGAGTCCCGAACCAGAGCCGAGCGGGACAATGCGACGTGCTGACGTCACCGCGCGCTCTGACGTCACCGCACGCCCTGACGTCACTGAGGACTTGACTGATGAACTCACTGAGGAAATAGAGCAAATATTCAGAGGTTTGTTTTAAATATTAAAAATTAACTTATTAATTAATAAGTACCTAATCGTTACAAAAATGAACGAAGCTGACTTCAAAGCTTTTCCTGCTTTTCCACTATTCGCCGTTACTGGCTGCAATCGACAAGTAAAACTAAAAACACATCTTTGAATATTTTGTAAAAAATATATTTATGAAGTGAATTGAAATGTAACAATCGGTTCCAGGTATAAAGATAGAAGTGCAAGGGCTAGACGAGGAAGCAGTTTGCGAGTTAGCGGCGGAAGTCTCCGCGGCGGGGGGCGTGCTGTGCGCCGCGGGGGCAGGGGGGACTGGGGGGAGCCACACGCTCGTGCCGCTCGACTGCGACGAGGGGGAACTACGCACAAACGGACAGCCTGTCACTGTCTTCTGGCTTGTAAGTTGTAATGGAACCTCCTTATGCCTTGATCACACGTACCGTGTCAACCGGTGAAACAGTGACGTATTTAAGATACACTGCGCGCTAACGCTGCAACGTTCAACAGTAAAACTGATGTCGATCTTTCATTCACGATAGACAAAGTATTTTATTGAGTTTTAGAGAGTGTTTAATTGTTTTTTTTTTACAGAAAGACTGTTTGTCTCAACAAGAGCTGTTACCGATTCAGTACTACCATCGTCCTGTAAAGTTATTACCTGGGCCGCCGCCATTGCAAGGTGTCGTGGCCAGTCTGAGTACTTACAGCGGTGTTGAACGGGCCTTCTTGGACGAACTAGCAAAGTTATTGGGAGCTACGTAAGTAAAACCTATATGTTGAATATAAAAAAAAAACGGTAGGAACCAGACCGTAAGTTTCTTGCCCGTTCTTCTAGGCTCTGGTCGCGTGGAACTGGCACCTAGAATCACCTTGTATGTAAGTATGATTCTAAATGATCCTTGTGATTTTATTGAATAAAGTAATATTACTAGGTGATTCTAGTTGCCAGTTCGTCGCGACCTGAGTCTAGAGGAACAGGCAAGAAACTATGCCTGGATCCTTATTACAATTGATTACTAAAGAATGTAAATAATGCAATTAATAAATATAATAATGTAATGTAACTATTCACAGCACACAACTTCGCTTCTGTCGTCGCAACACAGCTAACGCGCTCGCATCAACTCATTTAATATGTCCGACTGCGACGGGCGATAAATACATGGGCGCTCTCAAATGGAACCTGCCCGCTGTTAAAGCGACTTGGCTGCTCGAGTGCGCAAAGGAAGGCAGACGAGTGAGCGAGAAAGAACATCTAGTGGGGGATACTAAAGGTAAGCATTTTGATATCCATTATGTATTTTCGTATCAACGTGTCATTTTTTCTAATATAAAGTTTAGAAAGGTGATCGGTAACGTGCCTAAAATATTGCGTGCCATGTATGTAATTAAACCGTGATAAAAAAAAGTCTACTAATCGGGATACAAAATGAAACAATCTTGAAAAATCTTATTCCTTTTGTTTCCTATGATTTACCTGTTCATTTTTTAAGTTTTTTGGTGTGCAATAAAGTTTTAATTCATTCATTTTTTCCAGCTCCACCATCCCCCATTAAAACAACCATAGAGCAACAACCACAGACAATTGAAAAGCCAAAGTCTACAATCCAACCACAGACAAGTGACGAGGCCATAGACAAAGAGAATGCTATGTTACCGCCGGTTGTACCTGAAGTCCTTCGACGATCTATACCGAATAAGGAACATACGCCTAAAGCTAGTGGTAATGTATTTTTTTATAGCTTGTAATTGCGAGACATGGCACTTATGAGCCGGTGAGATTAAGCTTTAATAATTGGGTACGGGAGTAGTATCTACTTGTTTTTATCATATGGTTACTTTTAATGATGAAACTGGATGAGAAGAGCCGAAGACCGGGCTCAGTGGCGCGTCTTGGGAGAGACCTACGTCCAGCAGTGGACTGATATAGGTTGATGATGATGATGATGATGATGACTTTTAATGAGGATCATTGGGATTCTAATAATGGGGGCGTATGCGCTCTGCCTTCCATGCTGTAGGTTCTAGATTTGATTCCCACCCAAAGCAAATGTTTGTGTGATGAACATAATTACTATGTATTCTATGTATGTATTAACAAAAAAAAAGTATCCAATTATTGTATCAGCAATTTAGCTGTCATAGTACAAGCTTTTCTTAGTTTGAGACTAGAGTGTGAAGTGTGAATTGTGAATTGTGTGAATGAATATTTGTCTATTATATGTATTTATTTAGTGTACGACCGATGTGGCGCGGTGGGCGATGGTCCGCCTGCGACGCGGAAGGTTGCGGGTTCGATTCCCGCCTCGGGATAAATGTTTGTATGTTCTGCAAATATTTATTCCGGGTGTTCTGGGTGTTATATGTATAATAAAAAATATCTATCTATGTATTATATTGTATTAAGTATGTCAGTCTTCTAGTACCCATAACACAAGCTCTGCTTAGCTTGGGGCTAGATGATGTTGTGTGGATTGTCCAGCATTATTTATTTATTATTTATTATTATTAGTGTGAGCGTGCCAGCTTCAGTTAACTGATCTGTAGCGTATAATTGTTTTCAGTAGATGACATGTCTCCCGCGTCGCGATACATTGCGATGGCGCGGCAAGGATTGCTCGGCACTGACTCACAGGAAACACCGAAACGACTCAACGACTTCAAAGATGATGCTAAAGGTATTCAATGCTAAAAGCTGAAATATTACAGGTTATTTGAACTAAGACTACGACATTAACTTTCCTATTATTCTTGATTTTTTTGGTAATAATGTCTTGTATAGTTTTAGCAGTAGTACAACAAACTTCCCCCTTTTCTCCTCTTTTTTGCAGTATTTTGTGAAGAATTAACACTAGTGTGCCTTTCAAGTTTGATTACAACCCGTCAAAAGATAACGCTACAGCAAACTTACCCCCTTTTTTGTACAGCAATTAAAAATCGCACTCGTCTAAAAAACTGAATATATCATGAAATTAGTACACATTTACTTTTGATAAAATTACTTGAAAAAATGCGTTATGCAGACGTTAATAGAAAGACAAGTTCAAGAGTTGTTTTGGCCAATCTTGAAACTCCTACGCTTCGCTCGCTTTGCTTGGCCGTCCATTATATACACAACAAGGTACATGTATACAGGTGGAGATGCAGTTCGAACTCCTCAAATGGAAGATGCGTTGTCCTCTCCGAACCTCGCCGCGCTGAGTCCCACCACTAGAAGACGATTGCAAGCGTTGCGGCGCGGCGAAATGCCATCGGACCCTATACGGACCCCTACAGATCCTTGTGAGTTTATAACTATATACCTAGTTTTTAATGCATGACTCAATAATATGTTGCAGCGCCCTTGCAGGGTACATGTACTTAGGTACTTTAGCTATATCACACCTAAGTTGTTTAAAAATCAGATTTTTAGTCTAGTTACTTAAATATAATGAAATATGTATAGGGTTTCAGAAGCCCTTTCAAACGTACTATGTGGCAAGCCTGACATTTTTGTAGTCGTGGCATATAATAATATAATATAATATAATATAATATAATATAATATAATATAATATAATATAATATAATATAATATAATATAATATAATATAATATAATATAATATAATATAATATAATATAATATAATATAATATAATATAATATAATATAATATAATATAATATAATATAATATAATAATCATTCTCGTTTGTTAAAGTTCTAAGTAAACTGATTTTATCAATCACTTACGAATGTTTTAAATGAATGATTACGTATCCCCAGTTGACAAAAACCTCGAGACACCGGACAGTGCGTTCGGCGCGAACCTGCGCCCCGGGTCGGGTCGATTATCTCCGGACGCAAGAAAACGCCTGTGGAGGGTCGTTCATGAACTGCCGGGCAAGCAACCGGATCCGGTTCGAGATAAACACACTGTGAGTATCATTCATTCTTTCATTCATTCACTATCTCCTATAGTACCACTGGGTACAAGATAATTATTTTGCTAAATTAAGTGTAACGAACTTGGTCTTAAAAGTAGAGTACAAGATATATAGATATTTATTTATTTGATTGAATATTTGAGATTTATAATCTGACATCTTAGAGTGATGAACGTAGTGCAATGTCGTATATTCACGACAGACTTGTTTCGTAAACACATTATTATAAACAAAAAACAAAATTAAAACTTAATTTTACTTTTTACTGACTTTTCCATCGATGTTTCTCATTATAAACTCTAAAAACATTTAGAAAATAATTATCTAAGACATTTCATTGTATAACTTGTTATTTTTTAAATATTAGTTTCATAGTTCTTTGTTTCATCTTAGCCCCTCTCAGAAATACGCAACAGATTCCTCGCTCAATTCAACAGTGACGCGGCCACGCCCCCATCAGAACATCATGGAGTCCCGCGAAAACTGCACTTACAGGTATGGAAATAAGACTCATTTTTACAAAACAAGATGATTATAATTTATATGCTTATAAACACTGGATGAGAAAAGCTGAAGACCGGGCTCAGTGGCGTGTTTTTGGAAGACACCTACGCCCAACAGTGGACTGATATAAATTGATGATGATGATACTATCATTTTGTTATGAAAATTGATATGACATTACATATTTTTACAAAGCAATACAATTCTAATTTGTGGCGTTTTGAATACTAGTCTTTTGTGTATTGAAATAGGACTTAATATTGCATGTTTATTTATAGGATCAGGATGAAACACCACCCGCTAAAATGGCAAGAACATCGCACCACATGCAGGTAACGCTTGTCTAGCGCCTAATTTTAGTAATTTTTGAAAACTTTTCACGCATTTATAAATAAATAATGCTGGACAACCTACACAATTTCTTTCCTAATTTCCCTTTTCAATTCCCGCCTTGGGATAAATGTTTGTACGATCTGCAAATATTTATTCCGGGTGTTTTGGGTATTTTATATGTATAATAAAAAATATCTAGCTATGTAATGTATTGTATTAAGTATGTCAGTCTCCTAGTACCCATAACACAAGCTATGCTTAGCTTGGGGCTAGATGATGTGTGGATTGTCCAAAGTTGTTTATTTATTTATTTACTAGACTACATATTTACTTTTAAATATATTGTAGAGTCCAGGCTCAGCAATGAAAGCCGCAGAACGAATCGACCGTACAGAAAAGAGCGAAGTTTCTGAGAGTACAGCAAACGAAAGCGCTAAAAGCGGAAACAGCGCTTCAAGCACATTGCCTCCAGCGGTGGATCTTCAGCTGCAGCGGCTCAATGCAGCGCTTTCTAACAGAATGAGCTCGCAGAGAAAACGACCTCGAGATTCGCTTAATGTTCCTGTACCTGGTGAATAGAACTTAGTTAATACTAGTAACTACTATTATGTACGAAAGTAATACTAGTAAGTAGAAGTTATACTAGTAACTTACTGCTATTGTTGTACCAAGTTCCAAGCTGATACAGTTAGTATCAGCTCAGAACCATAAATTATAATAAATTAGCAAAAATATAATGCAAATACTTAAGTTCAAATTAATATGAAGGTATATTTGAAATTTCCATTGGAAATAATTTCCTTTTTTTTTTTAAATTGCCTCATTTCAAAGCCTGTTTATATACAAGAATAAAGAATGGAGTCTAAGATACTTCAAGATTTTAATTTTTTAGGGTTTTTGATTTTTTTGCTTAGTTCGGAACTAGACTTCTTTATTATTTTAACTACTAACTTAGAAGCCTATGGATTCAAATTCTCCTGTACAACAAAATTTTGTTAATAAAATCTTAGCTTTTTACAAGTTATTTACATAAATAAATATTCTGAAAATAACCTGTGATGTTCTAGCCCCAGAATCCGAACCGGGTCCGGAGTCTCAGCCGAACACAGTGGGTTGGGACGACACCACGCCGGCGCAGGCTTCGGACCCAGAACACGTTCCTACCAAGCGGTTCATGCTGTCGTCTAATGTCGATGTAAGTGTGGAAGTACTTGGTTATAACTTTTGCTTATTTATTATAGCCTACACGTTCCCACCAAGAGGTAAATGCTGTCGTCTAATGTCGATGTAAGTGTGGAAGTACTTTGCTTATAACTTCTACTTATGTATTTGTTATACGTTACACGTTCCCTCCAATGTTCATGCTGTCTTCTAACGTCGATGTGGAGAAACTGTGGCTATAATTTTTACTTATGAAAACTTTTTAATAGTGGACAAGTTATGCGTATATAATTAAATATGTACAATCTCAATGTTATACTAGCTTGCTTGGAATTTCATCATATGGAGCAAAGACGTACTTTCCAGAAAAACCGTAGGTATATTTTATTATAAAACCATTATTTCATTAATTATTGAACTGTTTTGATTATTTTAAGCTGACATGATTAAACATTTTGAAATAGATTGCTATTTAATAGCATTTTAATCAACACGTCTGCCAACTGTTATTATTTTCTTAAAAATCATTTTCACTTCAACTTTTCTCTAATAGTTTCGAACTTGGTTATCACCGCTCTTCAAAACACCCCCTACTTCTTTCTATCAGTCGAGATATCCATAGTTCCTTCTCACTCTAACATGACCTCAAACATGCGAGGAAAAACAAATGAAGAGAGAACACACCATTATCAGACTCGCGAGGAAAAAAATGCAAAAGAGAGAATACCTGAGTGTGAGTGGTGACAGAGATATAGTTCTCTCTCGCTCTAACATGATTCTCCCTTTCAGAATCGCGAGGAAATCATCCAGATGATAGAATACCTAGGCGGCGAGGTGTCGGATCATATAGAAGTGGACCCCACAGCGACGCATTTGCTGTGCGCGGCGCCGGGACGCAGTGAGAAGATGTTGGGCTCTATAGCGGCGGGCCGGTGGGTCTTACACCCAGCTTATATCGCTAGAAGTCGCGCTGTTGGGAAGTTTTTGCCAGTAAGTATCCTTTGCAACAGTTATAGGAATAATATAAATAAAAAAATACAGTAGGTAGTGCTACCTACCTACCTGCTCAGTGGCGCGTCTTGGGAGAGACCTACGTCCAGCAGTGGACTAATATAGGTCGATGATGATGATGATGATGATGATGATGTGCTACCTAAATTAACGTTTAAAATCGGGATTGAATGTAATTTGATTTTATTGTTTTTTATTATTGTTCTGACTTTTGTTTTTTTTTTGTGATATGGGTACGTGTAGATCGTATAATTACCATTTATACCTGAAATAACACAATTTTATTTATTATTATTATTTATGTATCATCATATTAATGTGTAAGATTAGATTTGGTGGTACAATATTCTCTACCATTATCAGGAGGAGCAATTCGAATGGGGCAACCCATTAGCGAGTTGTCTCCCCCCCGTGTCCGACGGCGAGGCGGTGTTGGCGCGGGCGGCGTGTCGCTGGCGGGGGGCGAGGGGGCCGGGGGGTACAGGGGGACATGGCCCCTTCCATGGCCTAGTGGCCTTACTGCACGTGCCCGCAGCCAGGAGGAAACTACTCGCTAAACTGGTAGAGGCTGGAGGGGGCGAAGCTCCTGACGATGAGTGAGTTAGATTTAATACGCCTTTAGTTTAATAAATAATAAATAAACAAATAATGCTGGACAATCCACACAACATCATCTAGCCCCAAGCTAAGCAGAGCTTGTGTTATACTAGAAGACTGACATATTTAATACAATACATTACATAGATAGATATTTTTTTATTATACATATAAAATACCCCTGGCTCTGGCTCTGGCTCTGGCTCTGGCTCTCATACAAAACAAAATTGTTTTTGGTACGGATATTTTCATGCGCGAGTCCGATTCGTACTTGACTTTTTGTATTTCAAGTTCCAATATTTCAATTTAACTTAGTAACGTTAAAATGCAAGCTTATTTTTATTAGTAATCTATTTCAAATTACTATTTTTGTTTTCTATTCTATTTTGTACTTTCAGACCGCCATACAACAACGAGAGTATCACGGTGTGCTTCGCGGACATGAAACGCTATCCGCTGTCAGCTCGCGACGCTGCGTGGTTCAAGTCACGTGACATTCCGGTGTGCGCGCCCGTTCTACTGAGCGCGTTTCTAACTGACGACCCACCGCCAGTGCCGAGGGACCATTGCTTGCCAGAGTTTAGAAACTAGACTAAATGGATGTGTGAGTGATTCTTTGATAAAACAGACAATTCAATTTATGAACTAGATAATAGAGAATTTAAGAACGAGTTCAGAAACTAAACTAATTCAATGTCTGAACTATGGCAAGCAATGGTCCCTCGGCACCATTGCTTGCCAGAATTCAGAAACTAGACTAACGAAATCAAAGTCTAAATTACTTTATTCAGTAAAATCACAAGGATCATTTTAGAATCGTCTTACATACTAGGTGATTCTAGGTGCCAGTTCCACGCGACCAGAGCCTAGAAGAACGGGCAAGAAACTTACGGCCTGGTTCCTACCGTTTTTTTATATGATCCTTCTTACAAAGAATTACTTTTAAACTTAGCTGGATATGTGACTGATTCTTTAATAAAAAAGACTGTTCAATTTTTAAACTCTGGCAAGCAATGGAATCTCGGCACCATTGTGCCCTCGACTTCGTCTTGCTATCGATATATTGTAAATTATAGATGTGTTGTTCCGATGTATAAACTATAATATTGTAAAGTTTCATTATATCCATTCAGTAGTTTTATGACATGACTTTTATTAATATTTGATTGCTAGCTTTATTGTATTAAATATTATTTTATGTATTGTAATTTTAGGTTTATTTTAAGTTTTATCTACGTAATAAAAATATAACTTATGTACATATTACAACTAATTGTTTTTATTGATAAATCATACCTTAGTTAAACACGTAGGTTTGCATTTTTATTCAAAGTAACTAGTAATCTAAGCAAATTTCAACACAAAAAAATAATTCAAGATAAATAGATAATACTTTATTGCACAACGGAAAACACAACAATCTTAGAACTAACTTTTGGTACAATGGACGGCCTTACTGCTGATAGCGATTTCTACCAGAATCTCGCTCGTTTACAAAAATCTGTTACATATGTATAACTTGCTAAAACTATTTTTCTTATCTTGTCCCACTGCTGGGCAATTATTTAAATTATAATCATCATCATCATCATCATTCCCCTGCCCTTATCCCACGCTAAGTGAGGTCGGCACAACATGTCTTTGAAAATTAATTATTGAAATTATAAATAAAATAAATATTCTTAGATCACACATCGCGCTCTAGTCTCAAACTAAGCAAAGCTTGTATGGGAACTAGATCGCTGGTAGAATACTTATACTTGAATACATATACTTGAATACTTATAGGTAAGTTTTGACCATATACTTGACGGTTCTCGTGTCATCTCTCGGATACGGAATTCCAGCGTCAGCTAGTTCACTTATAGGGAACTCTGTAATGGTTTTGAAGCCGCATCGCATTGCTGGTATCTGCGAAGCTATCCCTGTAAACACTGTGGCTGTGCCTTTGATGCCATGGGACCGGCAGAGGGGCTCTCTGTTGAAAAAAAAGAATGATTATATAAATAAATAATGCTGGACAATCCACAGAACATCATCTAGCCCCAAGCTAAGAGCTTGTATTATGGGTACTAGAAGACTGACATACTTAATACAATAAATTACATAGATAGATTTTTTTTATTATACAAAAATACCCAGAACGCCGGAATATATAAACAACTAAAAACACGACAAATAAAAAGTTTTTATATAATAAGTAGGTGTAGGTATTGAATGAAAATGGCTACTGATCTTTTCTATATCTCTTGGCAGCTCAAGATGCTTTGAGATGTCAGGATTGTGGTAAAGAGTAGTCGAAGGGTCATCAGATCTTATTGTGATTGATGGCAGATATTTATGTATGTATGTATATGTATGTTAGTCCTTAAGGTTTAATAGGTAGGTTCAATATGGGTGAATTATTGATACTTTGTATTAGTAATAAGTTACCTGAAATAAAGTGATTTGATTTGATTTACACGTACGAACGTCGCGTTTATCATCTAGTTATAAAATAAATTGATTTTCGTATTACGTTCGTTTTAGACTCTATAACACAATTTTGACACTACAAAAGCAGCAAAATTCATTACAAAAAGGTATTTTAAGGCATTATCTGGGTTGTAATTCCGAGCATCAGAGGTAGGCAAACAAAAGCTCTCTCCACAGACCGACACCGCTGGCCGCAAGCTATGCGTTAGGGACGGGACCGTATATTTAATAGGTAGGTACTTACTAAGAAAAGTCCAAAAATTTTCTGTCTTAGAAGTCCGAAAAAACCTCGCAAACTTTCAATTATTTCTATCAATCAATTGCTGTGTGTGAAAGTGATTCATTTACCCAAATCAGTAGGTATATCTACCTACAACCAGTAATGGCATACCTACATTATTGCAGACTGCCGTATGGTAGGTAAAATTACCTCGGCGCAGACTGAAACGAATTCTTCAATGTCGTATTTCGTTATTATGTTCAATTTGCATTTTTACATACAGCTACTATACCTAACCTAAGTATTTTACAGATAACCAATACTTTTTTGTACTTCAATAATTTTGAAATAGGTAATAACGCTCTGAAACAAGGAAGGGTAGAGGAGGCTTTTTCGAGCAGTGGGAACAAAAAATACTTTGAATTCTTGTAAAAACCAGGAACTTCACCGCGGTTCCTATAGCTTATGCTGAGTGGTGACCCTTTCACACATTTATTTTGGTATAAGTAATTTGTTCGTAAATGTATGTTCTATGGTGTAAATAAACGTATTCTAAGTATTCTAATTCAAAGTCTAGAGTTTACCGAAGGAACTTTACTTAAAATTGTAGAGAATAGACAAATAATGTGTTGCGCCCCTATTCTTGTGGATAGCATGCCTGAGGCTTTGTTGGGCTCCAGCGGTCGTAGTCTTAAATCTTGTGAACATGTTATTTTCGAAAATTTACTGGTCCGGCTCGCTGAGTTCGCAAATAAGTCGCAGACCACATTAGCATTACCGGATCTTAAAATGAAGCTGCTTGCATCCAAAGCTCTTTGGAAGCTTTAGTAACCACAGAAACTATTATTTGGTTAGGGAATTTTATAAGTTACCTACCTATCGCAGCTCTTAATTTTTATTGGTTTTACCTTTGCTTTACCGGCAATTTTTTGTACCAATTATTGCTACTTCGAACAAAATTTTCTAATTAAATATTTCACGTTTAGATTCATCTGTCAGTAAGTACATCGAACCTTTTCAGCCTCGCACCTACTGAATCAGCTATTTGATTTTTAAATTGATCTTGCAACACTTAACAACTCCCACAAACTTTATACTTACTATGTTGTCTTTGTGAATAAATACTGTTTTTCATAGTGCGTTTTAATTCCATGGTATTTTGGTACCCTTACCTGGCAGCTAGTATTTTCTCCCCAATCCGCCTGCCTCGATAGTCTCTGCTAACGATCAACCCCATAGCATGGAGTAGGGTATCCATTCCTGTGTGTTCGAACGAATTGGCTTTTTTTTCTGCGTAGACGACCACGTCGAATACATTTTTCCATTTTTCACCTTTGGGCTGGGAACCAAATAAAAAATCATAAATATTTAATTGTAGGTAAGTAGGTACTCTAAAAGTTATTGAGTAAGGCAGGATACGAACCACGAATAACACGAGGGTGAATTTTCAGGTATAAAAATCTTTTTTTTCCACTCTAATATAAATCTAATATCAAAAAGGAAAATGATGGTCACACTGCTAATATCTCGATGCATCATAGTAGGTATGTGATTATCATTCTTAGATATAATTATTGCGTACATAACTACACATAAGATAATAATTATACCTACCTAAGCGAATTACAAAGTAACAGCGATTTTCATAGAACTCTACACTGCCATTGTCAAAGATCTATTCATTGTCAAGAACTTACAATGTATTCGTGGTCTTCTCCTTTGCTTTCCACTATGCACACGTTCAAAGCCACTAGGGTCTTCCGTCCATTCTTCTCCGCATAGCATCCAATGCTCATGCGTTGCTGTAGACACTCTCTCCAGAAATCCATAACTTCTCGCACGCTTAAAGGGTCTTCGGCGAGCTCTGAATAAAATAAAGAAATAAATATGTAATGTTTAACAATTCACACAACATCATCTAGTCCCAAGCAAAGCAGAGCTTGTGTTATGGGTAGGTACTAGAAGACTGACATACTTAATACAATACATTACATAGATAGATATTTTTTATTGTACATATAGAATACCAAGACACCCGGAATAAATATTTGCATATCGTACAAACATTTATCCCAAGGCGGGAATCGAACCCGCAACCTCCGTGTCGGACCTTCGCCCGCCGCGCCACATCGGTCGTCATCGTCAATAAAATACAATAAAAAAGCATTAAGGTGATACCTCTCGCTCTAGCGGGAAATTCAATTTTTTTAGTTTAGTTTTTACAGTTTCTGCACCTTTGTAGCAAATATAAGGAACCAATCTCAAAAATTGATACAGGGTTACTCAGAAAATTATTGTTTATGTTCGCAAAATAGCTTAAACTAGTAAAAGATATAACAGTTCAGCCGCAATAAAAAAGAAAACCCTAAAAAAATGGAATTTCCCGCTAGAGCGAGTGGTATCACCTTAAGATAATTTTATCAGTTTCTTAAAGTTTACTCCTATTTACAAAATACAATGATCATGAAGAATATAATGTTTACTTTTGTAGATGATAACAGTAATAGCTTCCTTGAAACTTCACGAGGCGGTAAGTACTTACCTACTTGTGTGTTTATCTGCTGAAGTGGTAGGTATTTTTAATTAGGTACTTGACATGCGTCACAACTCACAGCACAACGCAGGTGTAGCTACTACAGCTCTGCCTTGCATGCTGTGGGTCGTGAGTTCGATTCCCACCGAAAACAAATGATTGTGTGATGAACCCTATACTGTTTATTTTGTATCTGTCTATTACTATGTATTCTATAAGTAGAGGAAAGTCACCAAATATGGAATACCATTTTGTTTTTGGGATATAAAAGAAAAACTACGTATATATTAAAACATTTTAATGTTTTTTCTAATCAGTCATACATTTATAGGTAGTAATTAACAGCCTTTAATCAAAAATATGAGTTGTCAAATTAAAATATAACACAAAAATCAAAATCTCAAATGAGTAACCAAATATGGAATAGGTACCCATATATGGAATATAAGCATAAATCAACATAACAATAACAAATATGGATATTTCAATCTTGAAGATCAATAAAATGAATATAACATATTGTCATATATGAAAGAAGTTACATAATTACTTACTTGGAAAGCCACAGATCCAAGTATTAAACTCTGGGCCAGCATAATCATAATGTGCCCAGAGCCCACACATCAAGCATTTAATCCAGCTTTCTCCACGTTTATCCATGGAAAAAAGCCTTGAACAGAACATACATTCTGCATCAGCAGAGTCAGGAGGTACTTGGTCCATCAACTCATCATGCTCACTACCATTATTAATGTCCCATAATTAGATACCGACGACTGTCCATATTTGGATTTTTATACTAGTTCAATCTTTTCTAAATATTTTTTCAGGTCATAATATTTTAAAGACAAAAAATCACAAAATGGTGAAATAAACATAATACCGATATACTAAATAGTATAACACTTATGTATACAAACATTACAGCTGGTAATACTCATTTATTACTTACCTTTAAAAGTTTCTGCACGACAACAAAACAAAACACGCATGCCACACGTGAAGCGTTTGCGCAACCGACTCGATGGTGTCAGTGCGATAGTTAGTAGACCGAATGAAACAAAAGATGGTCAAGTGTTGCGTTTCATACTTATAGTCTTAGAGAAATGAAGGGATTCCATATTTGGATACTATTCCATATTTGGTGACTTTCCTCTATGTATATTTTTAACACATTAGACACATAATAATAATGGAATACCGGTTATTTTAAGTAAATAATATTTTTATTAATTACAATAAATATGCAATACATCACATCACATGGCATGTTACGTGCCACATAGCGCTCGCTTTTTTAAACCTTAACTCTACGATATTATGAGCTGATTTCGTGACCGCATGTGTCGCGTTGGCTTATTGTACGTACCTACCTATGTTATGTACTTAGCAAGTATAGGCGACAAAGAAATTGGTTTACCACTTTTGATGACATCTCCCAGTAACATAATTATTCGCTAAGGATTACAGATTGACAGATTCTGACGTAGCAGTTATTAATCTGTCAAGCAAAAATAGCCCTTGATGTTTTGTACGTGCAAATGATAGTCAGCCTTACGGCCGGTTTCTCGAACGATGATCAACGAAAAAATCAAATAATTACTATGTGTCAAACTCGGATCAATCGTGATTTGGGTTTCCAGAAACCGGCCGTTAGAGTGGTAAACCAATTTCTTTGTCGCCTATACATTATGTGTAGTTATTTTAGTTGAGTTTTTTGCAAAAGAGCTCTACCGGGGAAATACATTTTCTGCCGCTAACTAATGATGCTTGTATTGGTTGTGTTATGGTTTATGGGTGCTGACTGCTGTTATGCTCATGTCAACACAGACGTATTTGTGATACACTGCGCGTCAACTTCAGCTTTACTGTCGAACGTTGCAGCGGTAGCGCGCAGTGTATTTTAAATACGTTACGTTTACGATTATCACATTTATTCCTGCTCTGCCCTCTGGGCACAGATTTAATTGACGTGTATATCAGGTGAAAATAATGCACTTTACTAGTTACTCACTTTGAATACTACACAATACTTCATCATGTATCATGAAATCCTCCAGTATCTTCAGAGCCGCTTCATCGTCTTCCGGCGCGAGGTCCTGGACCACCATGGTGCGATCTTCAAGCTTCCACGTATTGTAGATGCACGGGTATGATGCATCTTTGATTCTTTTGAAATGCATTTTAACTGGAACTTTAATATACCCGGTATTTAATTTATATCATAAAAAGTAACATGCATAAAAATGACACCTTAAGTATATTAGGAATCTAATCATCTAATCAGTTGAACTTATAGATAAAATATTTGATATGCCTATTATATTATTAGATTGGTGGAGTGTCGCCAAAGACCGGGATAAATGGAAGGCTTTGGGGGAGACCTTTGCCCAGCAGTGAGACAGAAAATGTTAAAAAAAAAAAATATTAAACCAAGAAAAAAAATAACCAAGTTTTTTTGAAGCAAATAATAATTTTCTATTATTATATTATCAATCATACAGACCACATATTCTACGATTGTCATAAAATTACAAATAAGAGTGCGTGACCAGACTAGTAGTTTAATCTTCACTTTAAGTCAATTATGTTATTTGTACAGATTAATTCAGAATCTGTAAATTAAATAGTATTTCACTTACATATATTGATATTCCGTATACGTTCACTTCTTCTTGTGGTTGCTCTAGCAATAATTTATTACCTTCTTGTTACAACTGTACCTACTCCTAGTATATGTATAATAAAAGGTAGACTATGGTAGCCGGCGACTTTGTGTAGCTACATTGTTTAGTTATTTGTCGTCAGAGCTAGGTAGATTTTTTTAGACAGACAATTTTTTACGCGCCTCGATCTCGGTTGCTAAGGAAAACATTTTTATTTAGATGAACGGAAATCTGTGCAAAATTATACTCTCAACTGGTTTTTTTTGTCGCATATACGCAGTATATTTTACTGAATACCATAAAAAAATCCATACATTATATGCGTCACACCGTAGGCTGCATCATCATTTAATATCAGATGTGATTGCGGCCAAGTGTTTGCCTATAATACATAAAAAAAAACATTAATTTCCATGTTTTTAAAAGTAGTCAATATATTATATAAAATAAGTAAGTATATTATATGCATACAGGTATTTTAATAGTTTCAAAGTGTAATAACATATTTTTCAGTTTAATTTTATGTTTATAGTTAAATTTTTTGTAAGTACATCGCCGTCTTTCTGATTTTGTTTAAATATATTATTATTTTATGTGTATTATATACAATAAAGAGTTTATCTATCTATCTTATAGGCTTAAAGAAACTTTATTCTCAAGAAATAATTACAAATTCACTTATTATGCCTAGTTTAGTACAAACAACCAGTCAGGTGTATTTTAATTACGAGTATCTATCACTATTATATTTATATATTAGTTGTGTTTGTATAGTAGGTACGTTGGTAACAACTTTACTGATAAACGAACTTATCATTATGAATAAATTCGTATGGATTAAGATAAGTTAAAAATAGCGCGAACTCCACTGATGCATAGAGCCGTATAATCTGAATCATGCGCTAAATCTCAGTTTTTTGTTTACTTTACGTGAAAAAGATAAGTTTTCTAAGATTAAAACTTTAGGTAAGTATTTAAAAGTATTATAATTTTACACCGAAGCATTATATTTATATTTTGTAGGTATTTAGGTATCTAAACTAATATTATAAGGAGGAAAGATTTGATTGTTTGTTTGTTTGTTTGCGAATAGGCTCCGAAACTACTGTACCGATTTCAAAAATTCTTTCACTGTTGTGAAGCTACATTATCTGCGCTGAACATAGGCTATTTTATAATGATATTTTTTATATAGGCTACCCGTGCGAAGCCGGGGCGTACTACTAGTACTAAGTAAAATAAAGGAGAGCCATATACCTATTGTGTTTATCTAATGTGTTAGGTGCCCTAGTGGGGATTGAACACATTATCTAGCGGCAGAGGCCAATTGAGTTACGAGGTCTAGTGAGAAGGCCAACTGGTTTAAAACAGTAATCAAACACGACCTAGTGTGCAATGTTAGCGTACAAAAAACGCTCGTTTATTATTGATATCAAATAACATATACTTAATCAATTACCTATAAAGGGTGTTTTTTTGGGAAGGGCGGTGAAAGCCAATTCTGAAACCACGAGAGTTAAAGAAATGTCTTGAAAGGAACTATGCCCATGATATATAAAAATAACAATAGGTACCTACTTAGTACATAAAATTTTCACATAATCCGAATAGTAAATTCCATTTGTGCACAACGGGATTTGAACCCGCGCCCTTGAGACCGGAAAGCTTATTAATATGACCTGGTAAATTATTATGGCCTTTGCAAATTCCATAGGTTTCTATTTCCATGCGAATGTTGTATGGAGGATATTAGTTTTGAAACAGCGGAAAATTCCATAGGCTTAAACAGAATTTGCGAGTCACACATGACAATAGACTAAGATTTAGGGGATTTCATTTTCGAAAGGATCTGTTCTTAAAGGACAATGCCCAATGGGCTATGGGAATCTGTACCAACTTGCATCAATTTGAATTTACTCTCAGAGCCCTAATTTTTATTTACCTTTTCGCTACCAACAATATTTTTTTCAATGTTTAACCGCATTTCAAAATATTTAAAAATGTATTTTATTTTATATCATGTTTGCCTTCTCAGCTAAAGCTTACTTGGCAAACAAGATTTTTATGCTCAATGTCCACTCACGAAAATAGGTGACAGCTGGGATCGGAACAAAATAGTTGACGTGCGGAAGGCTTAGTCCGAGCTTGCATTTTAAAACTCCCTACTCTCGAGCCGACAGTCGTCTCTCGGATGTCCTTGTATTTTTGTATGGATATCCGAAAGACGACTCTCGACTCGAGAGTCGGGAGTTTTAAAATGCAAGCTCGGACTAAGCACTCGGAAGTAGGAAATTGATAATCATGTTATGTATAATTAATTTTAATTTTCTAAACCCGGTTAAAAAAGACGGTTAAAAATTAACAAAGTACACGTATAAATAAAATATTAATTTTGATGATAATTAGCTTTTGATGCAATCTGGTACAGGGTTTGGGCATGATTCTTTTAGTTAGGTAACTAAATCTATAGACGTCCTTGTTGTTTAGTATAAAAAAAACAATAACTGACTTAGTGGTCTCAAGAGTATGTTTAAAGATTTGCAACAGTGCTGTCAGTACCATTATCTCGAGCCATAAAAAATAAAAATATATCTATAAGGCACGATGAAAAGATAGGGGATCTCTCTCTGAAATGCGCAAATTTATGATTGTTTATTTGTATCTGGTTCCCACCGGTGTCGATTTAAAAAGTAGCCCATTCGTCTTTTATCCTAATCTATTTATAATATCTTTAATTTTTATGAAAATGTATCTAGACCAGAATAAACAATTCTGTTATTGCTTCATCACAATTAAACAGTTTTGTTCTTCGAATTAATTTTGAATTTTATCATAGTCTTGGAATAAACTCGGTATCAACGTTTGTAAGTCGCACTTGAATTTGTTCCTTCTTGAATCTGATTCCTCCTTTCCCAACCAGAGTATTTATGGTGTAATGGCGTAGCGCATGCACTAATCCAGCTTTTACTTGTAGTCGAGCAAATCGCATTCCGATGCAGATCCTGCCGCCCTTTCCAAACGGCATGTAGCCGTCTGTAATTTTACAATCTTCAGCAAACCTCTCTGGATTAAAAACTTCCGGATCTTTAAAGTATTTAGGGTCGTGATGAATTTCGTATATAGGCGTGATTATCTTTGTTCCTTCATCAACTTTTATGTTTCCAACTGGAAGAACGGTATTTTCTACACACTGTCGAGTCAAAAATCCAATCGGAGGATACATCCTCGTCGCTTCATTTATCACCTTATCTAAATACGGCATCTCCATTATAGCTTCGTATGTCAACTGACCATCGTATTTTTCATATGTCTTATCAATTTCATCGTGAACTTTTTTTAGTATCTCTGGATTTCTTCCCAGTTCTACCATTGTGTTAAACATAGCGGTCGCAGAAGGCTCGATCCCAGCAAGGATAAAGAAAAAAGCTTGGGCGGCTAAAAGCTCATCTGTTGGTTTCAACTCATACCCTGTTTCATGGTCCTTCATTGTGCCGTGTTTTTGCAGGTGTACACATAAATCAGCAAAGTCATTCCTCTTAACATCTTCTATTTCTCTCTGTCTGATGACTTTTTTGATTGCATTAATGAACCAATCTTCGTGAACCGAGAAGAGAGATAGATGCAGAGCCTTAAACAATGTTGGACATACGTTTGAAAGTGTAAACTTTATATTGCTCCAAAATGTCGGTCTCAAAGCGCTTTGCGCGAATGGTATGAACGGTGAATCAAATGTAGAGTGTCGATCAATCCCGAAAACAGAAGCGGTGATAGCGGCACAGCAGAATGAGTTACAGATATTAAAACCATCGCTTTTAATATCTTCGGATTTGTTCTTCAGGAACTGTACAAAGTCTTGTGCGCTTTTGTCCATGATGTAGTACATACTCTTCAGCTTAGACGTTGTAAATAGAGGTGTTAGATTCTGTCGCATCAGTTTCCATTTTTGCCCGTTCAGCATCAAAACATTTTGAGCAAGTTTATCATCTTCAACAGTAGCTATACCTCTGTGATTGAAACTCTGAAAATCAGCTTGTAGCACATGGTTCACGTTGACTGGATCCTTCACATACAGAGTTGGTGTGAGAAACGATCCCAAAGCGACTGCAGGTTCGCTAGCGTATTCCTTGTAAAGGCCATCGACTAGTTGGAAGAAGGGTTTGTCTTGAAAAATAAAGTCCCAAAATAAACCTGTCACTTTATGCTTCTTATAAAAGACTACTCCGCGTTTCTTCCAGTAGTGCTCATTGTATTTTCCGTTCAGGTGCACTAATATAAGTATAATGATTGTTGATATGAATAAAACTACGAAGAACATGTTGAAGTTGATGTGGTTAAATGTAAACTATTCTTATTTATAACTGGGAGAGATGATAACACACTGGCATGTTTATCGATGATGACATTTAATTAGTACCTATAAGTTAAGAGTTAACGATGTTAAGTGTTATCTGCCTGTTATTATTCAGCATGAATTATTATCATTTTCACTTACTTAATCAAGACAAGTGTTATTCTGATTAGATATTATAATTGCGCATTGTCATCCCAACTTTTATATATATTTCTTTCATGGAAACAAAATAATTGATAGAATATTTAATGATGTGATAACTGTCAAGATTCACCTTTTGAACCTCTAGAATAATAACCTATGTAGTGCGAGTGTAGTGCCTTAGCAAAAAGTTTTTATGAGCAAAATAAGAAAAAACTACGAGTCCTTTATAAAAAATATGGTTCCGTTAGGATATTAAGTTGTTTGGTTGAGAGTGGGGTACCTACCCATCTGATTAATGAATGTGAAATAAAAATAGTGTCACGTTAAAAATGTGGGCTTGTGGTCGAACCCATATTTATTTATTCGACGAAGCAATAAAAAAGGGTTTCCTTGTATAGCTAAACTTTCTAAAAACATTTCTAATTAATAAATTATGTTGATAAAAAAACATTTTTTTTTAAATATTTGTAATGCGCTCTATTAAAAAATAAACATCGCACGACCACTTAATGATAAAAATGGAAAAAGCAATGAGAAAAAGTTTCCTGGTTACGGTTTAATGGAAGGAGGTCTTTGCAATGAACTGCTTTGTTTCCTGTACAAATTGTTTTTTCTTTGTGCTTGAATGGATTAAGGTATTAAACAAGGTAACATTAAAACAAAACAAGTGCTTTTAGTAGTAATTACATTTGACCAATCATGAAATCTAATATAAGTTGATAAATAGATCCCTATAAGAATGGCTCCGATCCGAAGATTGTTTATTTTAGAGGTTTTTTGTGTATAAAAATAAAGTTCATATAAAGAGTCCATCATTGGCCTGAATACAAATTCAATAATTTGTTACTTACAATATCATATTATCAAGAAAGTATGAATTTTGAAATGTAATCAAAACAATTTAAAGATCTATTGTGTATGGCTTTTGCTCTGTACCTTTCTCGCTCTTTTCTGTCTGTTCTTCTTAGTTACCGTTGCCTCTTTAACATCAGTTGATGCCATTGGTGTTGTTTCCTGATATGTTTCTATTTCTTTAATTTCAATAACATTATCATTGAGAGATGAATTTGTGCTACTTTTGTAAGCTTCAGTGTTTATATCTTCACTGTCAAAATCACCGACAAAAAGCTTAGCTATTTTCATACTAGTGTTGTTCTGTTTCTCAATACGTTTAGATAGATTCATAATCATTTTATTAAACTTGTTAGTAGTGGGTTCAGAATCATCTTTGTACTTATTTTTCTCATCATCGTACTTATTTTCTTGCTGCTCAGTGAAATTGGTTGATAATACTTCTATATTATTACTTGTTGTGTCATTTGGGTTTGAAGTTGTATTTTCAATTACTATTTCAGTTTTATCTACTACAGTTTCAACTACTGAAGCATTGTCAGGAGCTTTAATCGTCATATCAGAAAGTCTAGTTCTAAAAGTATTGCTGATTAAATTTCCTATTAAAGTTTCAAGGGAAATAGTCTCATTGACATCAGTAATATTGTCTGGGTTTTCAAATAAGTAAAAGCCTTTTGCATTCGCTTCATCGTCATTTAGGGTTTTCGCAATATCTCTTTTGAAATATTTTGGTGGATATTCTGCAATATCATTGGAAGGCAACATTGTCATAAAGAAGTTTGACTTGCCTATCAATGGAGTTCTCTTTCCAATTTTAGAATGAACTTTATGTCCACTAACTGAATTCTGCTTGTTCATTGGCCATCTCGTTTTGGATAAGTCAACAGATTCTATTTTAAGAAAGTCTGATTTCGTGCTTTTAACTTGCTCTCGCAGGTTATATCTGAGCTCTACGCTTGGCATTTTCTTATATTTCACGAGCATATTGTATTTATCTTTGAAAAGTTCTGGGCGCATTTCTTGTTTGGGTTCTTCAACTGGAGCCACTGCGAACAAAGTTTTCAAATGTTTAAGTGATTAAGTTCTTATTGTAATGGCTAAAAGCTCTTGGATTTATTATGCTGCAACTTGTTCACTTATTTACGTGTCATATACCTACGTATCACTGTATTAATCAGTTTGCAAAAACTCACCTGTCTTAGACTCATCCACATAACTTTTCTCCAGAAAGTCTTTCATGAAATCATTCTTCTCATCCACGACAAACATATACTGCTTTCTATCGCCCCTGGCCTGTGATGCTGTCTGAGGACTGTCGACTCTCTTCAGGTCATCTTTCTTCAAACAGCCGTTAGGGTAGCAGTAAGTAGACTGTCCCGCACACATCTGCACACAAACGCAAACCGGTGGGGTGGTTTGGAATTCGCTAAATATTACATTGAAGAAGTGTTCGATTAAGGAGTTCTTTGTGGAACTGTCACAAGGGGACTTCGGCTGTTTGTGGTTTAACGACACGAACTGACTTGTAGTATCTGAAAAGTAAAAGAAACATATACTAATAACTGACCCGTGCCCACTACGTTGGGCATAATTCAACCGTTTTTTCTCCGATTCACTTGGCAAAACCAAGTAAAAGCCTTTTTATTTTTCGGTTTTGCCTAGGACACTCAGCAATAATGTGTCTTTCTATTGGTGAAATAATTTTTAAAATGGGGTCACTAGTTCCCGAGATTACCCCTTACAATTTAACAAATACACAAAATTTACCTCTTTATAATATTGGTATAGAAGTATAGATAGTGATAATTGTGTAAAGTTAGTCCTAATCACGCGGGTTACACTTCAAATCATATTATTATTATTATAAACACAGGTAAATTGGTGATATTGTTATTTGGGATAGCGATTAAAATACCTATCTAATTTTGTCTATTACCCTTCGTCTTACTTACAGCGAATATAAAAAAATACAGTGACAATATTAACACATTTCATTTTGTTTTTGAACGGCGGATGTAATGTGGGTTTACTTCGCGACTTGCACGTCAAATGTGTCGATGTGGGAAACAAACTTGCCTCTAGATACCATACTTCCAATTGTAAACAAAAAAACGGACTTGTTGAGCAAAATATCCATAGTTTGTAACAATCGTTTGTTGTCTTTGCGATATAGATTCAGTAGCGATCGATTCGGCTAGCTAGATCTGCTATTTAAATAGTAGAGAATTTGTAAAAATGCTCTTTTCCTAGGAAGTAATACATATTGCTCGCAATGTGGTGTTGGAAGGGCATGACAAATAGTAGCGTGCCGTCTTAATTTGCACACCAGTAATAGTATAACATGTTTGTCATTTAATTAACACATTTTAAGCAAATAAATTGTCTTAATCTTTATAACTGCCGATGTAATAAAACGTATCTAAAACGTATTAAGTTTTAGATACGTTATTATCTAAACGTATTAAGTTTTTTGTAAGTATCACAAATAAATAATTTCTATTCTATTCTATTCTATTCTATTCTATTCTATTCTATTCTATTCTATTCTATTCTATTCTATCTAACACTTTCTTACGCGGTGGAATGTAGGTATCTGAGCATGTTTTCAGTGTGGTTATTGTTATAAATAAATAAATAAAATAAATATTCACGAACGTTTCACCCATCACACTCTAGTCCCAAACTAAGCAAAGTTTGTACTATGGGAACTAGACTGCTGATACTAGACCTATATAAGTAGATACTTTTATTTTGTAAATACATACATAGAATACACAGTAACATCTACTACTCCATCGAAAAAATAAAATTATACTGTTAAAGTTAAGGTCTATTTCGAAAGCTAGACAATTTTTTATCTGAACTGAATTTGAAAAACATAAATTATCCTCGATTTTCTCTGAAACTTTGATATCGTTCCAATACCCAACTACGCTCAGGTTCAGCTTGGAAAAGAAGAAAATTAAGCACATTGTTGGCCTCTCAATTTCCCAAATATTTCGTAATAAATTATTACAGATCAAAGCGAATGTTAATTCCAGTTCCTCAAGAGGGAGGAATTTGTATTGAAGAGTTTCATTGGTATTAGGTACCATCAAATCTGCTTATTATTTATGTACTTAGATATTACTAGCTTCTGCTCGCAGCTTCAATTCCATGAGGCGGCAAGCATAGTCAAAATCAAGTTATATCGGAACTACATTTTTACATAATATGAAATTTAAGTTAATAATATTATAGTGTATGTAGTACATAACATTTTACAATTCTCGGTAATAGTTCGTTCTCTTTGCATTGGGTCCAAGAATTATTATAACTATTCAACTTATATCATCAAACCCTACTTTGAATCATCATCATCATAGGCAGCCCGTATCAGCCCGCTGCTGGGTGTAAGCCTCCACCCTCTTTTCTTTTATTTTACTTGGGCTTTGAATATGAATAATTTAAATCAATATCTTATAAACATTGTTAGAAATAAAACTGAAGTGGCCAGCAATAAAACACGATTGGATAAATCTCGCCTTGATATATTTTCAATAAATAACTCCCGAGGGTTTCACATGAAATATTACAGGGTACGAAAGTTTCAAAGGCCTTTAGAATTAGCTGCCCGTGGAGGCTGTGGGAATTCGGGGCCTCAAAATGAACAAATTATACTATGAATTCATCGTAATTATAAACTGACCATCACTACGTCTATAGGGACTAGATATATAAATAATATGTTATTAATTTGTGTTTTATATGTAAATGCTGTGTATATATGCGTCTGGGTTTTTCTATGTACCTATGTATGTTATAATGTATTCTATCAGCAGTTTAGTTTGGGACTAGAATGTGATGTGTGAAATGTTCGTGAGTATTTATTCCAATGCTTAAAAGATCTTTGATTCAAGCTGTGAACGAACACCACTCATTTGTGCCAATTGATATAAACAATTGGCACAAATGAGTGGTGTTCATTTACAAATACCATAAAACTTTGTGTCAAAATGAAACTCATCAAATTGGACCTTTAACTTCAACCAATATTGAAAGTTCAATACTCTGGGCCTGTAAGTGAGTAGTTATTGATACTCTTTTGTGATCAAAATCATTAGAACAAACTTCAAAGCAGACGAAAGACGTCATTGAACAGCTGATTGACATAAGATCTAACCACTGTATTTGAAGATGTCACTAAAACTCTCTGTTCATCATGGTAATATCATTTTGGGCCATAAACCAAGAAGTCAAGTCAAGTCATATCATTTTGGTAATATGTTTCTGATTGTGGCTGCTACAAATAAATTAAACGATGATCAATATAATCTTAGTAAACACTGGAACATACGAGTCGCATGTTTCGGGCGTTGAGACATAATTATTAGGTTATAGAAATAAATACTATTGTTAGATATATCTACGTGATACAGTGATTTTTAGTGACGGAAAAGTGAAATTATCACCTAATTAGGATTCGCATAGCAGTCAATACTTGAGTAAAAGTTGTCGGGGTGCAGTAGTAACGAATTGAGGTGTAAAATGTAGCTTCATCTCCTTACCTTCGAGCTATTCCGACTCTACATTATCGAAATCCAAAAATAAAAATGAGTCAATCAAACGAGTGATTTACAATAAAATATAGCCTATAAAATCTCTTAGATATTTGTAATAGAGCTCTCAAATCATTTGGAGTGTATTTCAGTAATATTAGGTCCATTTTCACGAGAGTCACACCCGTATTCACAAACATTACTGTGAGGTCTCATAGTGTGCACGTGCGCACAGGGCTAGCGAAACCAATCCAGAAACAATACTTATGTGTCAGAGCGCACTATGCGTCCGTCAAAATGAACGAACAGCTAAGGAAACGGGCTAGTTTGAAGGCTTGTCAAAAGGAACGCACTGCAAAATGGCATTCTTTGCACAGTGTTGATGCTATACTTAAGCAAGTACTCTTTGTGAATACGGGTGTTAGTCTACCGTAAATGTCAAGAAAAAAAAAAGAAATCAGAAAAACCAATTTCACTCGTAAGTCTTCGGATAATAAACAGATTGCGGCAAGTCGAACAATATTTACTGGTCTCGAAACTTCGCTCGTTCCCGATCGATTTAACGTGCCCATCTAACTTAACGCGCGATGTACAGTGTGTAACATAATAACTATTTAATCAGTACCTCTACCATGAGTTGTCACAGTAAAATCGCCTGACTTTACTACAGTAGTTACGTAAATATTAGTATTATAAATTTTAGTGCCCAATTATCCGCTAGAGGCGTTGTACAAATCTTCATACATTTTTTTTAACTACAGACGCTAGCGAGTATTGTATATATAGTATAGTAAAACCTCATGGTAGAGCTACTGAAAAGAGTTTTTTTTTTTTTTTATTAGGTTCTCAAAACTGGATGTACACTAGGATACACATGTAAATAGATAAGTAAGAGGTAAATATGGATAAGTGTACGGCCTTCTAGATGAGGACACAGCATGCAAAATTGTATTTGTCTTCTCGAAAACAGAAATAAACTAAACTATTTTACAAAATTAAGTTCACAACAAATTTGAAATTTATACAGAGTTATAAGTATTTCAATTGTTTGACCAGTTAGAGGAAGGCTGAAAAAGAAGTGGCTGGATTGTGTGAAAGAGGATGGTTGAAAGAAGTAGACTCAGAGTTGACGAATGATAGGAGTGAGTGGAAGAAAAAAACATGTAGTGCTGACCCCACTTAGCGTGGGATAAGGGCATGACAAGTGTAAAATTTGAAATTTTCCGAAAGTTAATTTATAAAGAAATAAACAGTTCATTACAAACGACTTATTATATCATCTGATTCAAAGCTGTACTTAAATAAAGATTTATCTCTTAATTAATAAGTAATTTGCAGAAAAAAGTGCTTAGAACATGAACACTCAAAAAAGTTTTAAGAAATGTTGGATAAAACCTTTATTTCTAAGGTAATTGAACAAAATGCATTTCTGCGGTATCCCAAAATGCAGTTTTACCGAGCGTACACATCTAATGTTACACCTTGTACACAAATCTGGGATTTTAGTGATTTATTTACAAGCACATATAATGCGATTGTATGTAAATTAAATCACTAGTTGCGGGCGTTTTTCTCTATTCTACTTTAAAACTCGTAAGTAAACTGTGATAAATACCCTTACCTATCCTTAAATTAATAAACAATGTTGGCTTTAAATTAAGGAATAAATAACATAATCCACAAAAACGCTTGATATAAAAACAAACAAATCCGCATAACTTTGTGTGGTGGTGAAACGGTCTCAACTCCTGATGCTACAATATGTTGCCATGCAGACTGTCTTCCTGCTATTGGGTAAACTTATTATTTTACCTATACAAGATACTTATTAGCATGTAGAGGCAGTCGAACTGCCATAAGCTTAATATTTATTTTCCCAAATTTTACAAATTTAATTAAGTACTTACTATAATTAGGTAGATAATGGTGTAGGTAGATACAATTTGGACACGTAATTATCTAAAATTAGAATATATCGAAGTGCGTAAATAATAAGTTTAACTACTAACCTAACCTACACCAATATTTAACTAAACAAAGCAAATGCTGAGTAACCTAACACCTAACAGAGATTTTATTAAAAAGTAGGGGAGTTTGTAAACAAAGTCATTGATTTAGTTAAGTGACTACCCTCCGTATTCGTTTTCACTATATGTCGTACGGGCGTCAAATCTATCACTTTAATAGTAAGTCTGAAGCAAACTTTAGAACTATAATTATCACAGTTCTCGAAGCATGATAGTGGTTTATCTAGTACCAATTACAACGTTAAATTACTTGCTATGTGAGCTCGGTTTGATCTGATTTCTCACTTATCAAAGTGACTGAGTTATATGAAACTAAATTATATGTTACTGTAGTACAGTCAGCATTAGAAGTTGAACAATAAAAATTTCAGAAAATTTTAATTAACAGTTAATTTTTGATTAAAAATACGTGTTTTTACTTATACAAAGGCATACAATTACAGCGGTAAATATCTTATGTATTTTATTGTAATTTTGTAAATACTGTAATGAACAAAATAAAGATTTATTATAATGTAAATAAATAAGCACTAAATACTGTTTATATCTAAAGTGATAGTCTAGTCGAAGCGACGCGTGACCCGAGAGCTGGTGAGTATCTGGCCCAGCGTATCAGCATTGCTATTCAGCGCGGCAATGCAGCCAGTTTGGGCACGCTTCCGATTGGTACTGATTTGGATCAGTGAACTATCCATAGATCGTTTGCAACGGTCTATAGATAGCTCAACTGTTTCTTATTTTATATGACTATGTAGGTACATTTTCTAAAGTGATTGTTTCCTAAAGTTCACAATAAAATAATCAAACAAAGCTTTAAGAATTACTTCAGACTCAGTACTATTGTTTGAAAAGTAACGAAAAACTCGGATCTGAGAAGTCTTTATCCTTATTGAGTTCTTGCGCTGTTCAGTTCAAGTGTATTGTCATTGGCTATTTTAAAGGCGTATAAAAGATCTGTTTAGACTTTTACATAAAATACTACAGACTGAATTGAGCTTTATGACAATGGTAATTAAATTGAGTTCAGAATGTGTACATTTGTAAGTATTGTTAGTGATAAGTAATGAATTGTGACTTGTAAAACACAGAAGTAGAAACACTATTAAAAATCTAAAGAATCTAAAAATCTTGAGAGAGATAGTTAAGGGGCTTTTATAACAGTTACGAAAAAGATTATTTAGCTTAAAAATCGCAGACTTATAAAATACAATTGAAGTAATTAATAAATAAAACGAAAATAATAAATTTTCAACAAAATGGCGTACGGCGTCTTTGTAACTAAAGTTATTTTTACAAAAGAGAGAACAATTTACTTTATTTTAGTTTGACATCATTGTACTAACTAGGTAGATCAAAGACAGCGTTTGGAGCCATTTTATCATTTAAAATAAAAACAATTGAAATATAACATTAGAATACAAATTCATTCATTTGGCATTTTTTTGGTACTTACTAAGTACACCGTTATAATATCTTATTAACAAAAAAAGAAGTATATAAGTATTCCATCAGCAATCTAGTCGCCATAGTACAAGCTTTGCTTAGTTTGCGACTAGAGTGTGATGTGTAAATTGTCTGTGATTTTGTTTTTTATGTGAATACAAATATAAAGCTAGAAAATGTTGCCTCAATTAGCCTTTAATAACTACCGTTTATAAATATTAAAACAAACTTAAACAATGCTCATTAAAATTCTCTTGGAATATCGTGTTAAAATGCGATACAATTTAATAAAATGCCGTGGCATCAGTTAATAAGGGCGGGTAAACTATACGAAACTGCCAAAAACAATTCAACATGCACTGATGAGACCATGTTGGTATGTGGTAACCCACTTTGTGTGTCGGTTGTCATAATCTGCATACTCTGCCGTTCCTGCCTCATTCCTGCTAACTATACATACCTACTGGGTAGGGTTGCCAAGTTAACAGGAATAAAATTACCGCATTTTCTAATAAATTGAACTTTTTAATACCATAATAAATAGATGTAACTAATTTGATAAGTCATCTTATTATCTTCTATATATAGAGCGTTCTCTGAGTTATTCTTAATAATGTTTAATCTATATATATATAAATCAATGCCACTTTTCGTTGTTATTTTATAACTCAAAAACGGGCTCACCTATCCAAACCAAATTTTAGGCTTTATTCGGACTAATTAGCAGATGGTTTATATGAAGTTTGCTTATAATCTGTCGAGTGGTTCGTCATTTATAACATTTTTTGTAGTATGTATAGCCTTTAAGACGGAACAGAGTTCGCCGGGTCAGCTAGTTAATTATGTTTTAAAATAGGTATTGTTAATGTCGAAGTCGGTTATTCCATAATGTTAAGATTTTACTTGTTTTACTTTTGTTTGTTATTTTTTAAACAAAGAAATGTATGTCAATGTATATGTCGTTGTAAAAGTATTTATTTTATTTTTTATTCATTTAAAATATGAGAAAAGTATACAAGTCGTTTTTTTCGCCGCAAAACAGTGGCTCGCATTGCTGTGTTTTTTTTCAATGTAGCTAGTGCAATGACAGGCAGATGAGACATCCTGATGTTTCAGAGTGACGGACAAATTGCGGTACCTCACTCACAACACAAGAAACATTCTCAACCTGCTTGGTGATCTAGTTTATCTAAATCAGAGGTTGCCGCTTAATGTTAGGTTAGGCGAGATGGAGCGACGATCTGCGGAATGAAGCAAACACTGGATAAGAAGAGTCGAAGACCGGGCTCAATGGCGTGGAGAGACTGTCTTGGGAGAGACCTACGTCCAGCAGTGGACTGATATAGGTTGATGATGAAGATAAATAAATGTAATAAATATTCTTAGACATTTCACATATCACACTCTTATCCAAACTAAGCAAAGCTTGTACTATAGCTTGGCTAGGCCAGTGTAGATTGTTGATAGAATACTTATATTTTTTTTTTGTAAATACATACACAGAATACATAAAACCCAGAACAGATATTTATGTTCATCATACAAACATTTGCTTAGGGTGGGAATCGATCCCACGACCCACAGCACGGAAGGCAGAGCTACTACCAACTGATCTGTGATGCCTGTCAACTGTTTTAAATCAATTGCCTCTTTTTTCCATAAAACATAGCTTTTGAATTGAAAAAGCCCTTTTTTTAGGTTCTAGATATAAAAGACGAATGTTCCAAGGAGTTAAAAAAACTTTACCTATCAATCTAAGTCGAGCCCTTAAATAAAATCAATTTGATGTATCCCGTTTCTTTTATGCATTTATTTCGCGTTCAAAGTTTCCCAAAGTTTCCAACCAAGTTTATGAATAAAAGAATAAGTTGAAGCTTTTACATAGTTTTTGAGTTGCATTGCTTTTGTATCGAGATATCTTTGAGAAGAAACAAAACTGAAAAAGCAACTACCGAGAAAATTAATTGGTCGACTTAATTGTCTGCGGTTATCGATAGTTCTATTTGTAGAAATCCAATAGCTTATTCAATAGAGCTTAGATAATTAAGTAAATAAGTCCCAACGAATTCATTAAGTACGTATTCTAGATTCAAAGTCTTTGATGTTTTGTTTTATTTCGTGTTTATACAGAGTTCCACAGCAGCGCTTTAAATAGATGAGGTTGGTGAAAGTATAATCAAAATATCCCTTATAGATATGTCTATAAATGTTATCTACTTGCCCCTGTTCCCATTTTAACTGTTATCGAGTCTATTTATATTTATTGTATGTTCCTGTTGGTGCTTTTGGAAGCTCTTATCTCTCTTTGGTATACGAACATGTTAGCCTGTAGGTATTGCTGCAAGACTTGCTCTGTTAGCTTTTCTGTTACTGGAAAACTCCAGAAGAATTTTAACCATAGGTACGTGCTCATGTAATTTAATTATAAAATACTTCTGAAAACCTTTGTTAAATAAAAACAGCGTCCCCTAGCGTAAGTCCCGCAGTTCCTTGGTGTAAGCCATAGTGCATTAGTGCTTGCAGCGTCAGAAAAATACCATTTCTAAGTAAATGTAACCCTCGGCACCATCCAAAATATCCACCTGCAGCCTGCAGCCTGCATTAGCACGCTGGCAGTATGCGGAGAGCAGCTTGCCGTAATATCTTTATTCCTGCTGAATTTATCGCCACAACGAGTGCGCCACTCTAAAGAGACTTTTTACAGCTGGATTTTTACAAACAAAAATGCGAAAAGTACCTATGCGAAAAGTATAGGCGACCAAGAAATTGGTTTACCACTCTAAGGCTAAATATCATTTGCACGTACAAAACATCAAGGGCTATTTTCGCTTGACAGATTAATAACTACTGCGTCAGAATCTGTCAATCTGTAATCCTAAGCGAATAATTATGTTATAGGGAGATGTCATCAAAAGTGGTAAACCAATTTCTTGGTCGCCTATACCAATGAGAAAACTGTGTACCTATACCAAAGTCTCTAAAAGGGTTTAGAGACTTTGGTATTAAGTATGTATTTTTTTCAGAAATCAGAATAGTTTATTTGCTAAATGTAAGTATAAGCTAACATTGGTCGTAAATGTACTTAGAAATATAAACCAGTCAACATTCCACCAGTCAGTCCTGCTGTGCAAACATCATACAATTTTAAATACAAATCCATGTTACAATGTCAATAGTTTTCATTGATACAAAATACCTACATAAACGAAATGTTCAGAATGTTTTTTTCAGAGTTTCAGAATATGGATAAAATGAGAATTTCCACGGATTATGAATGAGATAAGTATAGACCACAGTAAAGAAAAAATAGCATGGTGATTTTTAAATTAATACTGAGTGATTTTTTATTTTGTTATTGGTCACCCTGTAAATATCGTTGAAAATATTGCAAGATGTTTTTAGGCAATAGCAAAAACACAATGAGGTAGATTATTATTAGTTTTAATAAAATACTTTGCTACGCTAAATGCTAACCTCCTTTATTTATTCAAAATCTTTACTCTTATTCGTAAAACTGGAATATTAGCTAGAACTATCCTACTACAAAACAAATTATCATTACCTTGAAGCAATTTCGCCAGAAAAAATGTATGGGAAACTATTTCCCACGTGCAAGGCAAAAGCAGTAACCATTTTATCTAGGTAGCTCCACCACATAGAGTTTATAGTTAGTGCAGTCGAAAGTAGCTGAGCGTATTTAGTGCCACAAATAGCTATACCTACTCAGTCCTGGATTTGTTAAACCACAAATTCAGGACCGAGTGTCCTGGATTTGTCGATAGGCCGTATAAGTCGGCAGCGTCCTAGGGGCGGCTGATTTCAGAGGACGATGACTTATTATTCCATTATTACTAAGAGATTCAAGGTGCCAGTGCCACTCTCTTATATACTAGGACCTAGTATATAAGACGATTCTAAATAATCCTTGTAATTTTACAGAGTAAAGAATATTTGAATTTAAAAGTTGTAGGATAAATGTATGTTTTATTATGTTTAGGTGTAGACCCCGTATAAATTTTTACCTTTACTGTACCATCTTTTTCTTTTTCCCCTATTTGACAGCTGGCGAGTGGAGTTGTATAGGTAGTTTTGACGCTGACAGCGCGCTGGTCGCCATAAAACCATTTTAATTGAAAAAGTTTACTCTAGCAAAGAGGCTTACGATATCGCGGCATGCTGCTGTACTTATTATTATAATTTTACACTATTATGTGATCTACTTTGTAAGGTTACTGACCAAACTTTCAAGAACTTTCAAGAACAATTCTACTTAGCAAATGTTATTATAGTATTTTTTTTTTTTTTTACAATTTATAGGCAAGCGTTAGTATTAGTGAATTTATGTGCGATAACGTTACACATTGATATAATTTAGTTAATTATTATTATTAGTTTGTATAAATTGCTCTTATAATTTAATTTAATTTAATAACTCTTTATTTTTAATTTATGTACTTCTTGACATTCTTTACTTTTTCTCTTTCTCTTAGTTTCTATTATTATATTGTATTTGTATTTAATTTTGGTTTGCACTCCCCAGGGTAGAATTACAATGATACATTCTTATACTTATATATGACATCTTTTTACATGTAAGTAATTCTGTAAATAAATAAACTTTGACTTTGACTTTGAAGAAATAATTGGTACTAAGTTCTTGAAAATAATAATTGGCTCATTATCCAGTAGTTCTGAGTCGAGCAGGACTAGTCTAGTGACTAGTCCATAAAAATAAAGAGTTAAATCAAGATTCGTTAGAATTTATATAAAGTGAGACCGCAGGTTCGGGTATAATACAGTATACTCTAGTATATTATACTTGATTATAAAATGTACCTACGTGTATATTAGGTATTATCTTTTGTAACTAATTCAATTCATTTAGGGATATATTATTTTGATTGATGACACAACTTAGTTGGTACAGGTAAGACTTTCCACGCTTTGGACCGTGAGTTCGACTCCTACCAAGAACAAACTTTTATTTCACAAAAAACTAGTGTTTGTCAGTGTTTAAAATAAATAGAAACCAGACAGTATTGTTGTCCTGTGTTTAATTTCTATTTATTGAATGTACCTACCGATGTATTTACAAAATATATAGATAATAATATAATGGAAATAACTTTAATCACAAACAAACTTACGACTATACAGTATTTACAAAATGTACATAGACATATAAAATACATAAGAAACAGCTGAGCTATCTACAGACCGTTGCAAACGATCTATAGATAGTTCAACTGATCCAAATCAGTACCAATCGGAAGCGTACCCAAGACACTGGCTGCATTGCCGCGCTGAATAGCAATGCTGATACGTTGGGCCAGTTACTCACCAGATAGATTACTTATAATATAATTATAAGTAATCTATCAGTAATAGTAAAATCCATTGTAAAAGCTTTTCGTAGTTTGAGACTAGAGCAGAGTGATGTGTCCATGAATATTTAATAATATTATTTAAGGCGGGTGAAACGTGCCTTCTTCAACTATTACCTCGACAAATTGACAACTCGATAGAAGTTAGATTTAGTTAAATTGACGAAAAATTCACGTTTTTTGTTCTTATTTTTACCCAAATACGCGCATCAAAAGAGAGTAACGAATTTAACAAATAAATATTCATAGACATTATCGCGCTTTAGTCCCAAACTAAGCAAAGTTTGTATGTACTATGAAAACAAAATTGCTGATAGAATACTTATATACATTTGTTTTGAAAATACATACCTATATAGAATACATAGTAACACCCAGACTCAAAACAAATATTTATGTTCATCCCACAAACATTTGCGATATTTGCTCTCAGTGGGGATCCCACGACCCACAGTATGGAAAACAGAGTTACTACCAACTGAGCTATGACGCCTGTCAAGTAGTCTTTAATAAAGATAATCCCCCTATTTTTTAGCGTTGACATTAGTCACCTTTACGTATGGTAATTAAGTCATCAAGTCTGCGCTAACTTTTTATAAGATAGACTGAATATCTGCACGACAGAATAATAGCAAAGTCAAATACCAACATAAAATTAAAGTTGAATGTAATGAAAGCGTAGTTAAACTACAAAATAATAATTATAACTTGGGTGATAATAAACACTCGTTCACTGCATTAAGCTTACCACATAATTTAAAGTTGGTTTACATTTATTTGCATTCATATTTGCTGTAAATTACTTTGGTTTGCTAAGTTCTCAATTCACACGTATGGTTTTCTATGTCTTGGCGAGTTCCTACTCCGCTGATTGTGAACCGATTTTGATGATTACTTTTTTGTATAAATACGTTAGATACCTAATTCTATATAAACTTAACTAAGATCTTATTTTGAGTACATACTCTATAACAATATGTTTAGTTGTCTTTTGCGTTATTGACTTAGTTTTAAATATCGGGCTTTTAAAATTTGGCACCACAATAACGTACGTAAAATAAAGGTAAATGTTTTATAAAGAACCGAACACCTGGAACCTCGTCTCAGTCGAAGTCTGGCAACTTAGCCTGGCACGAGCATTGTTCAGTACTGCCTTGGCACTTGCTTAGTTAGATCCACAAGTTCAGGTTCGACTTAATTTATGTTTCTAGTTTGGTGTATGTTCTATACCTACTTATATACTTACTTACTAGTACATTGAAGTTTGATTTGGGGTTGCATGTATCAGATGACGATGAAAAATAATTCCAAGATGGCGGCCGTGGAATAAAGATTGCAACACCAAAATCTTAAATTTAATTTTACACTACTCCTTTGTTTTATGTGTGTCAGCAGCATATTATTTATGTTTTATTAACATTTATTTACGTCTTTGATATAAAAGGTTCTTACAATATCTAAACTATCTAAACTAATAATATAATATTATAAAGAGGAAAGATTTGTTTGTTTGTTTGTTTGTTTGTTTGCATCGAATAGGCTCCGAAACTACTGGACCGATTTCAAAAATTCTTTCACTGTTGTGAAGCTACATTATCTGTGCTGAACATAGGCTATATTATATTTTCAAAAAAATTAGGGATCCTTACTAAAACTTCAATTATGTAACCCAAGGTGTATAAGAAATTCCTTATATCGCGTGCGCTGCGGAAACTATTGATGATAGAAAGAAATTATGTACTACAATTTTGTAGAACACATCATCATCTACAAAAAAGTCAGCGACAATATATGTCTAACTATTATAGATATGTCATAATAAGTGTTTTAATATCAAAAAAATATATTTAAAATGACGACGCCAGAAAACGTTCTATATTTGTACTTAGGTATTAATCCTCATCTAAATAAATTACTTTAAAATGAAGACTGTTTCAATACCTTTCTATAACTTTTTAAATTATTGAATTCGGACATTTCCGGAAGTTCAAAAATGTAAGTACTTATTAGAAAAAAGTCAGCGGGCGCCGCGCCGCTGCCGGTCACGGGAGTATATGCGGGGGGTTACATACTATAGGGTCTATATTTTTTATCATTTGGAAAATACATTTATACTGAGTAACATATTAGCTATATTATAATGATATTTTTTATATAGGCTACCCGTGCAAAGCCGGGGCGTACTACTAGTAGAATATAAAATAAAACATATATTATAAAAAACTTAAAAACTAGATTGCCGCCATTTATATTAATAAGCTTTAAAATTAAGAAACTGTATCCT
This sequence comes from Ecliptopera silaceata, assembly GCA_932527185.1. Classification (NCBI taxonomy): domain Eukaryota; kingdom Metazoa; phylum Arthropoda; class Insecta; order Lepidoptera; family Geometridae; genus Ecliptopera; species Ecliptopera silaceata. The sequence continues at coordinate 1,758,979 of OW052193.1, read as the reverse complement.
CGTTTATTTCAAATATGTTGTTATAAATTATCAAAACTCCATCCAATCGCTATCTATGGACACTTTAATTGAAAAAGTACTGCAAAGGTATTCAATCGTAATGGTTCGTAAGTGATGGATGAGAAAGTACTTTACGATAAAATCTATAAAAACCTGTCTTCTTTTTTTAACAATAAAGTGCTTAAAAGCTTTTTCTTTTAGGTTTACCTTAGGTTTGCCTTAGGGTAAGACGGCTTTTGTTTTTTTTACGAAACTAATGAGTATAAATGCTAAAATTTAGGAGTTAAAACTTTGAGATTCAAGTTTATTAGTTTACTTAAGTTCATCGTATTGGTATGCTGAGAAGAGTTAATGTTTGTGTTTAGCCCCTATTTTCAAACACGAATCATTGACTTTTCAGTTTGAAAATGTAAACATTTCTCAGCTCCAATTAAGTATAAACTTTATATTCTAGAAAAAAAAAAGCTCTATTCGTGGTGGCAAGAATATCTATAGTCACCTCTCCCTAGCCTCAAAGGTTTGCTGGAAGAGAACTCTTCTTAGGGTTAAGCTCGCCTTTGTACATGTCATCTAATTCTGTCTTGTGTTTGTCTTATTTTGTGTACAATAAAGAATATGGAAAGAAGACTGCTGATATATAACTACAGTTTTTGCGAGTACATACATAGAATACATAAAGTAAGCTGATTTTAAAACAAAGACAGGTTCGTATAACGTATTACCTCCTGTAACACGGCGTACGAGATACAATGTCAGGTAATTCCCCCCAGCGTCCAACTATCCCACTCATTAGCCGCGGTCACGTCTGCGCGCAGATTGTCTTAATGTCTCCATCCAACCTTGGTTTGCAGACGTGATCTTTCTGAATTATGCCCTTCGATTTCCTGTCTGCCGAATGCCGATACCGGCTGTGGCTGGACGTGCAAACGTGAGTAAGGCAGTATTGGAAATCACGGATTAAATAAACTAGAGAAAAATGACCAAATATCGTATATTTTGGTCGTAGTTACATTCAACTATGTAGTTATGTAGCTCTACCATGAGTTTTTACTATACTATATTTACTATACTCGCTAGCGTCTGTAGTTAAAAAAATGTATGAAGATTTGTACAGCGCCTCTAGCGGATAGTTGGGTACTAAAATTTGTCATACTAATATTTACGTAACTACTGTAGTAAAGTCAGGCGATTTTACTGTGACATCTCATGGTAGAGGTAATGATTAGTCTTTTGTGTATCAATCACGTCAAAAACAAAAAAAAAACGATAAGATTGAAACCTAGGTATTCTGTATTTTGTAACCAGATTTTTATACCGGATAATTAACAAGACTGAGAAAATTTGAGAAAACGTAGTCACAGGCAAAGCTTGTTGCAAATATTTACATTGTGTTACATTGTTATTTAAATTAAGACATTTGGGAGCACATTAGGGATATCGAAGAACTTTAAGAGGTACCTACCAAGTTCAGGATATTTTGTTCAACTACAAGATGCTAGACTTTCTAGTATCAATACCTAATACTTAACTCGTATCTACATACTTAACTTTTATTATGATTGCAGTCTTTGATAGAGATAGCTTGATTTGCGACTCAGGACACTAAAAATACTGCACTCCATAGAAATATTACTTCAACATTAAACACTTTATAGATGTTTGTATTCAGTTCTGCTCAACGTAAAAAAAATATGCTGATGAGAAGGTATCGACAGAACAGAAGCACGATAGATGAAAAGCATCTGCTCAAACTTTTCAGATATTTCCGCACCACAATATAGACAGTATTACAATGGAATAAAAGTCATGATTGCATATTTCTTGTAGACCCAGTCACGGCTAGAGACGCTCGGACATTTTTCAATCAGCCCGCTCCACGTCCACATGCCGATGTCGACGGAAAACTGCGATTCACTGTTCCCTCTCGATTCTAATGGAATTCGAAGACGCTGAGCGATGTTCCCAGGGTATTGAGCACATACCTAAATGCGTATATTTAAGGTTAGGTTACATCCAGCTGCAACATATCATGTTATAATAAAGCAATAAATCTTCCTGGACATTTAACACATCAATATTAATCCCAAGCTACTATGGGAACTAAATAAAAGTTTAAAGTGCTTTAATCACGTCGTTGGTAAGCTGATTCGGATTAAATCTATAGTGTACCTAGATATGTCATTCAAAACCTGGATTATACCTTCGTCGACTAATGACTCCAAAAAACAGGAGACCTTATTTATTTTACCAAATAATTTTGGTGTTACACTTTCTACAAACCAATATATTTATTTCATAGCCACATGTTATTTGCGCCAATGCATTTTTCAAGTACCTAACTTCAAGTCCATTTTCTAATTTAATTCCATTCTTACAAGACCTTTATTCAAAACCTATTTGGGTAATGTTTAGAAATAAGTGTTAGGACACTTTCAAACGAGAATTTTATCCAACGATGTAGATAGTTTCACCAATACCAAGGATATTGGAATTCCTCGCTGCAGATAAGATTCGGAGATTATCTCAAAGTGCATTCGTATCTTGGAAACCTGTGGACGTTAATGGCACTAATAACCATTAGGATAAGACCGCTGTTGAAAGGAACGGTTAAGATTCTGGGGGTTCAATTTATAATGGTTTTATTTATAATTTTATTCTACTCTTTGTTAGTTTTATTTCTCTAGAAATGAAGTCGTAGTCTTAGATTTGGTTTGAATCTCGAGACTCATTCAGTATGGAGAAAAATAATAGTGTTGTTGTAACTCGAAGTGATTTTTGATTTATGATACATAATATGTACTTATTATAAACATACAAAGTTATTGGTTTATACGTTTCCGTGTAATACTTATAACGAAATTTATGCTTATAAAAATGCTGAATCTTAACTTTATAATATTCTCAAAATATGTTCAAACTATAAGTAGTTTAAAACTCTATACCATGCCTAAGTAGGTATTTACAAAATGTTTGGTTTAAGTAATTGATGTAGCGTGGTTTAGACAGTAATTTGACTAAAAAGGGATGTGATATTGTAATGAGACATTCAAAAACATTTCACTCAAACACTTAGCAAGTCTGCAAATTAGAGACTGTCCTAACAGCATTCGAACACTTTCGAACTGATCGGTAATGAGATGCTGAAATTACAATGGGATTACGGCACCGCTCGACCCACTGCATCTACAATGAAACACGAAGAGTTTCTTGTAATATTTCTGTTACATTGCTTCTTCTGTTTGTGTTTTTCACGCAACTTTTCCTCGAGTGCGAAGTCGCCGCGCAATGTATCTTGAAAAGACACAAAGTGTTGGTTATCGTTTGACGCAGTAGACACTAGCTCCACATTTTTCGCTCCATTTCCAGGTTTTACTTATGCAAATAAGTTTCGACAGTCGACGCGAATCTCAAATGAAAGCAGTTTGTTTATTTCACAGGGGAATGTGCGGAGATGGTTTTTTACATACTTACCTACTTAGTTTTTTGCACTTGCATTTTTAGTCGAAGTCAAACAGTGCTAGATTCTATAAACAGGTAATTTTGGATACGTTATAAAAATCAGTTTGTTAACTTTGTGTTTCGAGATGTGATAGCTTAGTTGATTTAAGCTTTGCCTTCCATGATTTTCGTGAGTTTGATCCCCGCTATTAACACAACATACTTACTAACTACAAATCTCCTTCAATAAATCCGGCCAAGTGCGAATCGGACTTGCACACGAAAGGTTCTGTACTAAAAATCACGTTTTTGTATGAGAGACATAATTTTAACTCTTTAACTATCACGGTTCATGATGTTGCAAAATGTAGGTACGTTTGGTCGCGCAACCAAACGGACACCAGGTGAGTAACTCTATAAAGAGCTGTAAGTATACATTTTGTTGGTGGCGGCGACTGGTTGCGCCGCCATGGCGTGGCGTCCCGGTGAATTATAGTCCTAAAAAAGTTACTACATATTATTATAATATACAAAAATATCTGTTTAGAAGTCTCTACATATTTTTTGTTTGTGAAGGAACTTTTTGCAGCAACGGGGAGCACTAATGACTGGGTCAGAGGCCGCACTCCAAACATTGCATAATGGACTGTTGCTTGTCTGTTTGTTCATACCACGTCACAAAAGGCACAAAAACCTTCTCAAATTAGAGTATTTATCGTAAAAAGTGCTCTGTGATGACCAGAGGTCCGAAGCAGGTTAATAAGTTATTTACGGAAATTTCACACATCACACTCTAGTATGAATATGCCTACTATGAATATGCCGAGTATCGTGAGTATGTTAGACCTAGTTTTTAACTCGTTCTCCGGCGGAGGGTATAGGTACGTCATCTCACAGGTCTTCCTAGTTTGGGTACCTATGTCATCCATCCTGAATTGTTAAACTAAGGAAGTATCACCTAATGATCTAACATTAGGTGATACTTCCCTAATAATGATCCTGTAAAGTTTGTTGTAAACAAATAAATTTATCTTATCTGTCTCGAACTAAACAAAGCTTGTACTATGAGAACTGGTCGCTGATAGAATACTTAAATATTTTTTTATGGTAATACATAGATTACATAGTTATTTACGTATTTGTATCGAAAAGTTGATACTAATATGGATTTTCTTGTCATTGATCTAAGCTGGACAACGTGCGCAAATGCGCAAATGTTTTTTTAATAAATAATGGGATTTTTCTGCTCTTTAAAATTAGTCTCGGGATTTGAGGCATATCCACTTTATTCTTTTTCTGTATGAATTCTGTGTAAGAACATTTTGACTACTTAATTTTTTTACCTCTGGTGATGACCGAAGACCGGTCTTAGCAGCGCGTTTTTCAAGAAACCTAAGATAATTTGACGATAATTATGATGATTGCACGGTTTAGGTAAAAAAATGTTGATTCACCTTTTCAAGTTCAAGCAAGAATGTTATAAACATACTAAATTATACGTTTGTTTGTAATAATTATAAAAATTACAAAAAATATAATTTAGATTTTAATAAAAAGTCATTCTCGTATGTTGCTTGTAGGTTTTACCTGCAAGTAGGTATAGTAATGGCACCATTAATTGGTTCAATGCATATTTAATCTATTTTAGATATAAACTACACACTGTATCTAATTGGTAGATAACCAGTTACCCATAATTTGAGCCTATATAAACGGTTGTTTTCACACGCCGACACGATACCTACCCGATATCACTTTTGAACTAACATACTTTTTCTTTCAGTACTATACGTACACCATCAACTCATATCAGTCCACTGGTGGACGTAGATCTCTCCCAGGTCGCGCCACTGAGCCTGGTTTTCGGCTCATCCAGTGTTTGCCAGCTACATTCCTTGGAACTTCACTACATCTCACCAGAGGGCGTTCTATACGCTTGCCTAAACACGGTCTCCACACTGATCTTTCTGTTCGACAATATCGTATCGGCCAGTATGAAAACCTCATATACAGTGGTAGATAATCCTCTGCACAAGCCATTGCTGCCAATAAGGATTAATTACAAGGATCACTTGGCAAGCTAACTGCTTAGCATGGCGTAGCATAGCGCGCTGATTGACGTAGTACTTGGCTTCAGGTGTACTATGGTCAGTTTTACTATCATGCCGGCTGTATCAAAACCTACCAGGTTTTAAATCACGTTCAATTTCTATAGTAACTCATCGGTATTCTGTGGCATTTCTTTGTGGACTTTAACGGCTGGTTTCTGGAAACTCAAATCACGATTGATCCGAGTTTGACACATAGTAATTATTTGATTTTTTCATTGATCATCGTTCGAGAAACCGGAAGTTAGTCTATTGAACTAACTCTTAGTTTGACAGAGATAAAAACACAATTTGCCAAGACTTGGAAGAATAATGATGTTTATAAACACCCAAATACACATAGTTAACTGCATAATAAATCAAACAAATTAGTAATACGAATATACCACAAAACGCCATCTAGTCCCAAACTTAGCTAGCCACACACGTATCGATCTTGTCTTCCTTGAGGCCTACTAAGCTAAGGGAGTTGGTATAGTATGGTCTACTTCTAAAAATGTCCAGGCTTTACAGAGTCATATTATTAACACATGGGTAGTATAATAACTAAATTGAAAGCTATTTAAATAAACTAGATAACATGCAAATTCTTGCTTATTTTTTAATACGGGATTACAAAATATTATACTTACTGTCATCATATTGTACTGTCTCGTCTCGAATAATATAAAATAAAAGGTAAGTGAATGTGATTTGAATAAAACCATATCATTATAAAGAAAAATACGGCCTGAATGTAGGGACAGGAAAAACAGAATTCAGAATTGCATGCATCGGTGGTAGTGGCTCCTTTAGACGGGGCAAGTAACTAGCTTGAAAACTGCACCTTATTAAGTTCATATTTTTAATTACAACTTCTGAGATATAGCCTTAGGCCTCTAAGCTTAATTGACATAAAGACAAAACAAAAATGTCAGTTACAGTTCAGTACGTTTGATTTATATTAAACAGTTACACTTCATACACATACTGCATGGGTATGACAACTTTTTGATAGCAATGGCAGTAGTTTACACGAAAATATAGTTTTTTCATTATAGTTAATCTTTAACTCGCACAGCCTTTTTTATCGAATAACTTTCATTTGTTCTGGAGCGACACGATTGGAGGACCCTAATTCTAATTCTTGTTGGGGGAATGAGATCTGCACTGACGTCCCGCATTGGGGTGTATTGTGCATTATCCCCCTGCTAACCTCACCCCAGCCAGCCCAACTCCTTAAAGTAGCGGAGAAGGACTTGGGTTGGTGGCCGCATTGTTCTAGTATCCCCGATGTTGTGGTTGATGGTGATGGTGGTATAAAAGACCCGATTAGTTCCTGTAGTCCAGTTTTGGACCTCACTTCATTTGTAGCAGTGCAATGCAGTAGCACATGCTCTACAGTTTCTTTTTCTTGAAGGCAACCCCGACAGAGGTCACTGTCTGTCGCTCCGACTTTAAGGAGATGGTGGTTAAGATCACAGTGGCCTGTGATGATGCCCACAATCATTGGAGGACCCATCTATATAGAGAATGGTAGACTGAGCAATAGCCTCACAAAATTTTCCACTCTCTAGAAACCGATTACTAATGGCCGCGCGATGGTTTCGTCTCTTTCACGCTTTCCACTCGTATTTACTTAGAATCTGGATAAGGAACACCCAGTCCATTATTAGGTCTTTTACCCTTTGATGTACTTGCAGTTAAAGACCAAAATGCAGCAGTGCTGCTAATAATAACACTATCCTCGTATAAACGCAGCACTCGCCCGTCCTATGCCCACGGGATGTGCGGTTTTATACGGAGCTTCACAAATAAACTAGGTTTTAAGAAACCCGACGTCGCGAACCCGCTGAAACTTGTCCGGGTCCACAATGGTTTGGAATTTCTTAAACTTGATTCGTTTAAACGTTTGTACCGGTCATGCAGTTCACGAAGTGTAATGCTGTTTGTGTTTACAGGCTCTGCAGCATCCTGATCTAAAGCCCGATTTACACATTTGATGTGTAAATCGGGCATAAAAGACATAGAATTAGGTAAAAAGTGCCTACTGACGATGTTTATATTGTATAATTAAATGTCATAGATGTTTTAAAATGGATGATTGTTTGATAAATTTTGTATTTAAAATATTGTTTAGAAATTAATATAATTTATTATGCTGTAGTGAGTTATTCCGGCCAAAGCAACGCGCAAGCTAGAATGACGACCGATGTGGCGCGGTGGGCGATGGTCCGCCTGCGACGCGGATGGTTGCGGGTTCGATTCCCGCCTCGGGATAAATGTTTGTATGTTCTGCAAATATTTATTCCGGGTGTTCTGGGTATTATATGTATAATAAAAAATATCTATCTATGTATTATATTGTATTAAGTATGTCAGTCTTCTAGTACCCATAACACAAGCTCTGCTTAGCTTGGGGCTAGATGATGTTGTGTGGATTGTCCAGCATTATTTATTATTTATTATTATTATTATTAATGTCTTATGATCGCAATCAAACGAAAAAAAAAATCAATAAATAAAATCCCATTTCATTCAATGAACCGTTAGACTATGCTTGATTAAACCAAATAGCAAAAATAAAATTCTATACATTTGAAAAACATTTCTCAGGATGTCTGTATATTTTCAGATGAACAAACACTCAAAGATGGCAGCTTCAGTTCAGTTCATAATCAAAGTTGAATGCCCTCCGCTGCGAGCTATTCATTAGCGCAGACAGTTAAATGTGTAACTAATTTGAATAAGCCTTTGGGTCTTGTATTTCGTATAAAGATGGCCATATCAGCCTTAAAAAAAAAGCAATAAGCCTACCCCCTTAGCTTATAAAAAGTTAGCGTTGACTTTATGTCATCAATACGTAATCAATACTTCAAGTCTGCGCTAACTTTTTATAAGATAGACCGTATGTCTTTTTACTTTATTTTTCAAAAAATGAAGCAAATAATGCTCTATTTTTTAAGGCTGCTATAGACAATAACTATCTGATTTCGCTTTCAATAGCAATGCTAATGCTAACGTTTTATATAAAATTTCTAGCAAAAAAGAGTTATAGAGTCTAGTTATAGTCATCAATTCTTTATAAATTAATTTTAAAGAATCATTTAGAAACTTCTTATATACAAGGTGATTCTAGGTGTCAGTTCCTCGCGACCACGTACACGTATGGTATGCATACCGAATATTTTTGCATCACAATTCTTAGTTACTACTCTTTTTGTATAAGAACCCAGTAGGTATAGTAATAATTAATTATCCTTATAAGCAATGCCACAGCTTGCAGCGAAGTTAAGACCGATGCATTATGAGAGGGTTTCCATAACACCATTAATAAGACTGCAGTATTATGTAGGACGTTGCTCGCCCATGGTCGGCTCTGGTTCAATGTAACACACGGGGTTGCATCTTGCACGTTCAGTATGAAAAAGTTATACGCGATACACTGCGTGGGAATTACAGCTTAATTGCGGAGCGTTGCTGCGTCACTGCGCAGTGTAACTCGAGAAAGTCGCCTTACTGTGATTGACAATTTCTCGGCCAACTAGTTTCTGGAACAGGACGATTAGAAAGATTTGAATAAACTCGTCCAGAGAAGTACTTACTACGAGTGGGTATCTATCTTATTATTATCGAGATAAAATATTTTAAAGTTGGTGGACGTTCGCGGGTTCAAATCTTGCTCGACTATACTACTTTTGGTTTTTCAAATTTTTGCCAGTTTATATAATTTTTCATAATAAGTAGCTAGTAAATGAAGCTTGTTACAATATCCCGTATGTCTCCTAGTTTCCGTGGCGCTATAACTAAGGTTTAATTGCCGGCGGCACATCCTCGGTGCAAAGGAACAGAGCAGTATTACATTTTCCTTAATAACTAAGTTACTTAGTACTCGTGTATTACAATCCTTATTAACTAGATACTTACGTTTTTTGGGCTAGTTTTTAGTTTTAAGAAGTCTCATTGTATTTAGAACACCATGGTCATAATGTTGTCGCGAACTTAACGGTCCTATCACGTAATAGTCATCATCATTATCTTCATCATCATCATCTTCTTATCTCAGACTAAGTGTGATCGGCGGCATGATTGAATTTGAATGGGACCTGAAAAGTCACACAAAATAAGTAATTGATAACCTATCGCCAATCAAACATCGAATTGACAACTTATTTCTGTCGTCAATCAATAAAGAAATAAATAAATAATATCAATAAAACCATTCAGTCAGTGATGACGATAAATTGCTGTATATTCAAGTTTATCAACTACATATATCCGCCTTGGGATAAATGTTTGTATGTTCTGCAAATATTTATTCCGGGTGTTTTGGGTGTTATATGTATAATAAATAATATCTATCTATGTAATATATTGTATTAAGTATGTCAGTCTTCTAGTATCCATAATACAAGCTCTGCTTAGCTTGGGGCTAGAGGATGTTGTGTGGATTGTCCAGCATTATTTATTTATAAAAGCCTTTAAGTTATGTAAAAGTGTAATTAATAATATAAAAAATTATGTAAAGTTTTATCAATTTTGATCATCATTATGATAATGTGATATGCTTTAAAAAATTGTTATACAAAATAATGGAAAGCAAATATGCTAATAAATCAATATATATAAGTAAGGCCTTTATCCGAAATTAATGAGTTTGCTTATAATTAGGTTCATGAACTAATTAGTCGGTGTTGGAAAATTCGTAGCACGTTTTCGTTAAAAGTCCATTACTTTTTAATTTTGGTAGTTAAATAACACTTATTTTCTGGTATCTATTTTGTTATTTTTACTTACTATAGGCACTAAACACTAAACAATGAGCTTATTTAGGTAGATACTTATAAATGTTATATTATTTGCACCCTTTTTAAACCGACGACGTCAAAAAAAGAGATTCTCAATTTGACTGAACAGTTTTTGTTTTGTTTTTGCCTATTTTAAGCAATTTTGATAGTTTTATTTTGTTTGAAAGATCAAACTTCAGAGGTTATATTATTACTTTTTTACCTAAAAGTGCTTTAAGTATCTTCTTCGTATTACTTTATAACGATTGTTAGTCAGTTTTGTTAAAAATATAATTAACATACAAGTCTAACATTCAGAACTGTTGGTACATTAACGAGTAAGAAGAGGGAGGAAAAAGCCATTACCAGTTTTAACATTATTAGATATCATTTTAATGAAATTTTAGAGATGTGACTGGTAATTTTGAATTTCAATGATTACGTAAGAAAATTAGGACTTACGCCTCTTTTTTAGATTATATAATATTTACATGAAACGTTCATTCAACAAAGCCATCATTGCAAACGATCTTACCTACTTTTTGCTCTTTTTAACAAATAAACTTTTTTACTTTTTTAATACTTCTTAAAGAAAGAAGTAAAAAAGCTTAAAATGTATATGATAAAATTATCTGTTTTATGGATTTTATTATTATTCAAACAAATCCTATTTCATAACATGACAACCAAATCTGTAAAAGTATCAAATATTTCGTTTACAAAAATAAAAAATATTAAATCTATTATCCCATTCACAAAACGCAACCAGCTAGAAACAGTTCGTAAAAAATTCAAAAACATTTATTATTTTCATGGATTTCACAATTCGCACAAAAGCCCGCCGAAAGGGGGGCTGGGGGTAGGGGGCCGGATGACGTCAGTGGGGGGGCCGGAAGTAAACGCTCGCATTCAACTGAGCTTGTGACGATTCAACCATTTGTGAAGGGTCTTTTTTACCGCGTCGAGTTTTAGAATGTATACTGTTGGTTGTTCAAAATAAAGAGTAGACTGCGCGTATTGAAATGCGTCGGAATAGCCTCAATGCTGGCGACAGATGGCGCTGTTCACTTTATAAAGTGTTTACGCATTGTGCTAAATGTTCTGATGTGCACAAGTGCTTTATTTTTATTTTTCCAACTAAATTTAAACTTTTGATACGAAATACTGGAATTAAGGACTCAGATGGAATTTTTTTTATTACTGGAATCAGATGAATCTTATTACTTATTGTTTCAATATAAATTTAGCATTTTTTATTTACAGAATAAGAACTGGCATGCTTGGATGATATTGCTTTTAGCGATAACGCAGTCCTTTGTACCTCTATGATTGTTTCCCGTTTATGAAATTTTCTTTGATATTTTGGCTATTGTTAAAAGTCAAGTAATACATCAAAATATGAGACTGATTGTACTTTTATTGAAACGTAAAAAAATCAAATAACTTATCTCAACAATAACTGTTATACTTGTCAGTTGTCACGAAAATTCTAATTTTCTGTCGGATTGACGGAGCGAAAACAAAAGTTCTCAATTTCGAATTGTCGCAAAAGTTTCCGATTCGGATAGTCTGGAAGCTGATGGCACGGTCTGAGTTTTATTAAGTTTTCAAAAAGTGTGATCGCAGAATTTAATGAATCTTGGTAGCTCTACGGGTTTATAATAATTAGTTATTAATTCGTTTATAATAATTAGTAAAAACAAAATATTTCCGTTGTACAGTTTTAACTACTGATTTTTGTGCTGATTAAGTCCTTATAATTTGAATCGCCTGAAGTGCCTTGTTTATATGAGTCAACAATGCAAGTTACGTGTACTTGTAAAAAAACAATACTGATAAACAATACCTACCGTTAGCACTGGAAATCTTAAAACTATGTCGCATATTTTTTATTTATAAATTTATTTAATTTACATATATATTACTATTTATTATAATTAAACGGCCAATAAAATAATTAACGATATAAAGAACTTCGTAGGAAATATACACATACTTACATTTTAATTATTATCTTGAGTATAACGACCTACTCTAACATAAGCTACACCTAAATGCTTAGTTACTCTATAATGTAAACCTTTCTGAAATTTAAGATCTTATAATCATTATTTTTTTAAATTTACTAATTTAACATTATTAAATAAATAAGGTACTAAGCTAGTAAGTAAAAAGTCCACCTTCGGCTCCTGATCTATAAAGATATTAACTCAGTAAATTATCTCTCTCGTTCGGGGACGGGAACGTCTGAGTGATTCAATAATGTCGTTTTTATTGCTCATTAAATTCATTCTTTGTGTGCGTATAGAGGCTGAGATTAGATAGGTTTTCAAGAAAATTGATCAAAATTGGCAATTTCCCTAAAACATTTACTTACAGAATTATATAGCTAAGTACCTATACGAACTCGTTTGTAGGTTATGTTGAAATTTTACTATGAATATTATAATATTTGAAACTATCACGGTTTTGAACGTTCAGTTCGACCCGTGATCATGGCGCATGCAACTGTGCCGAAATATCGGGAAATAATCAAACTCACAAATCATGGTAAATATCCCGTTTATAATGAAAACTATGAATATTATGCTTACAGTTAGTACTCTACTGATTTGTATCAGTTAAGCTATCTATAGATCATGTACAACGGTGTAGATAGCTCGAATGTTTCTTATGTATTTCGTATATTATTTTAATACTGTTTGTTTGTCAACTTATTATTAAGTTAAGATAGTAGTAGTCTGCTGGGTAAAGGTTTCATCCCATTGTAAAATATATTTATTATTTATAATATTTTTAGCATGACTTTTAATTTTGCTAGTACCTTTTCTTAACTTCCTAACTTTATCGCTATGTTTAGGCAAACAATTTTTTTTTTAAATTTGTAGTTATTTTAAGAAAAAAATATCTTTAACCGTATATAATTATTTATATCTTCGCTCTTCGGTTATACAGGGTGATGAAGAAAGCTTTGATTCGCACAAGAATAACTTCTCGTTAATGATCACATCCTATTTGCGGTAGATGTAATATGTAGATGTATGTGGGATGTTCATTGCGTGGGCTCTTCAAAGTTCCGTGTACATAACGTTTGTTAAGACATTTCACGAGTAGATATACAGGGTTAAACAAATCGTCGTGATCGTCGAACAAAGACTTATGTGACTTTACGTCATTTTTTTTTTATTGCATTAATTTATTTACAATTTTGTACTACGTCGAATAGTGAAACAATTTTTTCATTTTTCCTAATAGTTATCGAAATACGCAGTTGAACATAGGCGCAATTGATTTTATGAGCGTAGTACAACGACTTATGTGTAGATCCGCCGTTGTTCGGCGCTTTACTCTGCCCCCCGCAACCCTCTCGCGCGTGACGTATCGTTCAATCCGTCTGTGTTCCAGGCAGCGTATTACAAGGTTGCGAAAAATCATTGTATGTTTTATACTAAATTAATTTTATATTATTGTGTATTTTAACAAGTTAAATTGCTCTAGATGGGTAGTCGGTGGAACAACGACGGTCTGTCAGATCCGTCGTTGTTCTTGGTTATTTAAAATTGTTAGTTTCCCGAGTCTCGATTAGGCCGTAACTATAATTGGAATTACATTTTAAGTTTATACAGTAATGAAAGAGTGATTTTAGTTTGATGTATTATTTGGTGACGGATCACACAGTGCGTCGTTGTTCTATGCACTGATTGAAGACGGTTGGTACAATCCGTCGGTGTTTTACGGATAAACGGATGTCGGATGTACCAAACCGACGTTACTCTTCGGACTGATTTTCAAATACGTCGTTTTTGCTTTAAATTTACCCGATTAAAATTAGTTTTAGATATTTTTGTTTTGTTGTATAGTATGAATTTTTGATTATCATTGCCATATATAAATACCTAGCCTACCTACTTATTATTTTTTCAAAGGAACGAGGTTTTTCGCCTTTACTATTTTATATGTAAGCGAAATATGCGAGATATGTGGATACCCAAGTTTCCGATGAAAATTTTTCATGTTTTGCAAAAGTGTGGTTGTGATGTTTTTCAAGAAAGGCAACAAGGTTTTACTGAAAAACTACAGACCGATTTCACTCTTGAGCCATGTTTACAAACTGTTTTCCAGGGTTATTTTGAAAAGTCTCGCGCGAAGACTTAATGAGTTCCAAACCCCAGAGCAGGCAGGGTTTCGCAGAGGATTTGGCACCATAGACCACATTCACTCAGTGCGGCAGGTTATACAGAAGTCCGAAGAGTAAAATCAGCCGCTGTACTTAGCGTTTGTGGACTATGAGAAAGTCTTTGACTCTATTGAAACCTTGGCTGTTCTACAGTCTCTGCAACGATGCCAGGTGGATTGACGATACATCGAAGTGTGAGATGCCTTTACAATGGCTTAAACTTGCCAGAACCAGCAGTCTGAACCTATCCAAATGCGCCGCGGAGTAATACAAGGAGATGTCATATGAATGGGCAATTAACGTCAATGGCGAATATATCTCACACTTACGATTTGCTGACGACATTGTCATATTAGCGGAATCGTTGCAGGATTTACAACAGAAGTCAAAAAAGTCAGAAGTCAAAATTCACGTCAGTAAAATCACAAGGATCATTTAGAATCGTCATACATACTAGGTGATTCTAGGTGCCAGTTTATATGATCCTTCGTACAAAGAATTACTATTAAACTAAATTTAGTACTGAAGTTCCAGTGCGGTGTCAATTTAACCTAGTTATAATACAAATAATATACAGTCATGTCAGGGACATGTAAATGATTTAAAAAATAGAATAAGAAAGCTATACGTAAATTAAAAAGACGGCACACGCTTCGCTTCACATACAAATATACTACAATCTATTAGATGAATTGAGATGATTCAGATGCTGAACAGTCTAGCTGAAGCCTCACGACGGATTGGTCTGGGCATGAACTTGGATAAAACGAAGATCATGGTTAATGATCGTATTAACCCAGAGTCAATAACCGTTGCCGGAATGCCTCTTGAATTTATGCAGGAGTATGTTTACCTAGGACAGACACTGCGGCTTGGTAGACACAACTTCGAGAAAGACCTAGACCCGAGAATTCAGCTGGGCTGGGCTGCGATTGGGAAACTTCGTCAAGTCTTATCGTCATCCATCCCTTATTGTCTGAGAACGAAAGTTTTCGACCAGTGCGTCCTACCCGTTATGACCTATGCTGCTGAAACGTGGACACTGACAGTGGGGTTGGACCACAAGCTGAAAGTCGCTCAGTGCTATGCTCGAAATTTGTTTGCGAGATAGAATCCGGAACGAAGTTATTCGCCCAAAAACAAAGGTGTTCGACATAGCTCAAAGAATTAGCAAGCTAAAGTAGCAGTGGGCCGGCCATGTTTGCCGAAGAACCGACAACCGTTGGAGAAAACGGATATTGGAGTGAAGACCGTATTCAGGTAAGCGTAGTGTAGGACGCCCTCCGGCGAGATGGAGCGACGATCTACGGAGTGAAGCTGGCAAACACTGAAAGAGAAGAGCCGAAGATCGGGCTCAGTTGCGCGCCTTGGGAGAGACCTACGTCCAGCAGTGGACTGATATATGTTGATGATGATGATGATGATGATAATGATATAAAAAACTATTAGAAATAAGAAACATTATATTAAAAATGTATCCTTAAAAGACTGGCTGGTACATACAATGTGTCTACCTACCTAATTATACAATTTTCTTGGAGACCCACCCATTTTTGTAAGTTTTTTATTATATTTACATTACCTATGTGTTATTAGGATAAAAAGAATGTCTGTGTCCCTTAATTTTTCCAATAAAATAAATTATTTTATAGAATACTAACGCTGTTTTTAATCAATATTCTAACATGCGTCAATTAGTTTCATACAAATCACCAAGAACAACGGCGTATAATACGATGCGCCACGTATTCTGCTAAAATTGTCCGAAGAATAACGTCGTTTATATAGATACGTCAAATTTGTGTGCGCAAAACAATGACGCATCTGACTTTTTAGAAAATTTAGGCATCTTAGGAATTTATTTTGTATGCTATTTTGTAAAAGCCTATACACATAGCAACTTGTCCAATTTTCATGATGATAGGAGTAACCGTTTTAAAGTTATGACATAAAATGTAATAAAA
Source organism: Ecliptopera silaceata (assembly GCA_932527185.1). NCBI lineage: Eukaryota > Metazoa > Arthropoda > Insecta > Lepidoptera > Geometridae > Ecliptopera > Ecliptopera silaceata. Next base: position 1,742,526 of record OW052193.1, on the reverse strand, counting down.
AAACTTTAAACTGCTCTCCTGTAAACCTAGCGTTTTTCACATCCGTCTTTGTTCGACGATCACGACGAAATGTTTATTATTATATGGTATTAATTTGTTAATGAATAAACCTTAATTAAACCTGTTCTTTGGCCGATCCGTACGCTGTCACTGAAAACGCCAAAGAAGAGGCCAAGTTTTGGGAAAACACTGTTTGAGATCATCGACACAAAGAAGAAGAAGAAGAAGTTAATGCATACCTACTCACGGACATTTCACACTTTACACTCAAGTCTAAAACTATGTCAAGCTGGTATAGATATAAGTAATGCAAGGAACAGATTGCTGATCGATTTTTTTTCATTGACGTTTCGTCATCGGTGTGCGCTCTTCCTATGTTTCATGTGCATGTATTTGCACCAAGATTCTTCCGTTGCATGCTTGATGGTAGAAATAAGCAAAGTATTACATCCTTCGACGAATTCGTTTACAAAATATATAGAATCTAAAATGTGAATATTTTAATAAATTTTAGACCCTGTATTAAAGAAATTGTTTGCTTCCTCGGGGCGTGTCAAGGTAATTATAACAAGACAATATTATACCAGTTGGTACTTACGTTAATTAATATGACATGCTTTTATGTATGTGTAAAACCAACGAAATTATTATTATTTAGAAGCATTATTATGAGAGTCTTACATCTAATTGTTATTGGGGCGGCAACAATGCTTTGGGCGGAGAAATGTTTGGTGACAAACACTAAGATGAAACAAATTGTTTTCCACCAACTTACAAAAGGCGAGGTTCTCAATTCGACGGTGTATTACGCAATTACTCCACCAATTGCTAACTGTATGTTCTTTGTATGTAATTTATCTGCCTATTGGGAACCGATTATTGTTTAGAATCTAAAAATGGCTTTCAACACGGGTATCGATCCCACGCACATGTTATGTATACTTATCTATATTCATATATCTACTTAATTATAATTTTAACATAAATAACAAAACCTTCAATCATCATCGAGTGATAAAAACACATTTTTAAACAATGCGAAAGTTTGGCGCAGATCTTAATAAGTATTAAAATATGGGACTAACTCGAAAGTATAATCTATCAAACAATCAAAACTTTAGATTGTTTTTAGAAAGCCATTTTCCGTAATCTGCATTTATAAGCGCAGTATATGTAGGTAGTGATAATTAAATAAGTGTGAAATAACATTATTTAGAAATAAGTTAAAATCTCATCAAAAGTTCCATTGTACTAAAACTTGCTTCAACATAAATTCAAATAAGCATCTTTAAATCTTGCGTCTCAGGGTTTAATTTCCATAAACACCTATAAACTCAGACTCCGAAATAATTCGACAATTTGCTTGAAAATTACATCATAAACTGCTAACTCATATCAAGGAACAACGGAACGAACATCAACTCGACAAAAACGTCGTAAGGTCTATAAGACCCCGTAAACATTAACCTGTAGGTAACTCCCTTTTACTTGAGCCGTAACTAAATAATGCGTTCATACTCAAATTGATGGGTGACCATGAGATTCGAAAAAATGCTAAGCTATATGTTAAAATATTTTAAATCTGTCTTTTGTAAAATATTGTACACCCTGCGTAGATATAACTGCAAACTATTTGAGATCTATCTTTGAAACATGATACTATAAAGAGTAAAAAAAAGTGTCATAATTTTGACAAGTTTGACAGTAGGTAATATTGACAGGCACCACAGCTCAGCTCTGCTACAAAAAGTACATGTACTGCATTATTGACAAAAATAATATATTACCGAAATAAATATGAAACTGTGCCATCTGCAGAGCTATACGAAATAAAAGTATTTCAACCCATCCAATTCAGTACCAAATGTTAAAAAATATTTTCGCTCTGTTTTATTACGAGTTCTCAAACTACAAATTTATTAACAAGAGTCACTTTGAATAGTCTTTACGTCCTTCGAGTTTTTGCACTAAAATATAAATATTTGAGACAAGTTTTCAGATGTTCTGTAACTCGCTTTTAATGAGGTCGCTGTCATATTCGACTTTCTCAAAGGCGGGTAACCTTTGACATTGTGTGAAATCATGACTTTTCATAAAATACGTAAAGTAAGACAAGTCTCTAGCGAGTGACGCAGACTCGTAACAAACTTAAATTGACGAGCGAACGAGCCTTTTGCGGCTGTTTACTGAACATAAATTGAATTAAGTAAAAGTAACTTAAAACCTGAGTTGAGAAAAATATGGCAAAAAGGAGACTGAGCAGGTACTAGACATTCAATCTACAAAAGTAGAGGGATTTGTATTTCGATTGAAAACGTGAACTAAAAATCTGAATAATATTAAAACGTCTTTAAAACGTGATTTATATTTATTGTGTTACTTTTGAAAAATAAGTTTTATTAAATTCTGATAAAATCTATTAAACCTAATTTACTAATATAGAATTTTAATTAGTTTTTTGTACAATTTTGGCGCTCTGGATTATACGATCGAGCAGTTAGTATTTATCACCATGACTCTTCATCTTTTAATTTTCATTTAAGTTCTTGTGTTTGAAAACACTTACCAATGACGAAGGATATAGGTATATATATAGGTATATATAGACCTTTAAAAAATATATGCATTGAGAAATTTGATGCTGACCTCGTGAGTGTTAACTTTGATTTCGTTGATGCTACTACTGTTGATATAATGGTCGATGTGTTTACGTCGACTGTTACTGATTTAATAGATAAACATGCCCCGTTAAAATCAATAACAATTAAAGATAAGCCAGCTCCATGGATAACGGATACGGTAAAAGTAATGATGAATTGCAGAAATGAGGCACACGATACATATCGACGTACAAAGCTGGAAATTCACAAGGTATATTATAAACAGCTGAAATCACTTGTAATTGAGAGCATTTATAGCGAAACGCGTGCCTATTACGACTATCGCATTAATTCCGAATTGTGTAACGAGAAACAACTGTGGAAGAACCTAAGAGATGATGTTTTGCCTCGTAAGAATGACCATTACCTACCAAATCATTTTGATAACCCCGATGACATAAATCAGCATTTTTTAAAGGTTCCAGGAAAACCAAACACTCCAATTTCAAACTTAACATTTTTTGAATTTAATAGAAATAATAATAACATTTTTTCCCTTGTAACTGTTAGTGAGCAAGAAATTGCTAAAATACTTTTAGGCATAAAAACTAATGCGCGAGGAACTGACGGGCTTTCCATGGACATGGTATTGCTTACGCTGCCTCACACCTTACCAATGATAACTGCGATCGTAAATAAGTCTATTCTTACGTGTTGCTTCCCCAGTCAATGGAAAACTGCGTCTGTGAACCCCATACCAAAAGTGCCTAACCCGACTGATATCAAGGATCTTAGGCCAATAAGCATACTACCAGTCCTCTCTAAAGTTTTAGAAAAGGTTGTGTACAATCAGCTGAGTAGGTTCATCGAGTCCAACAATGTTTTGCCAGATGTACAATCGGGTTTCCGGAAAGGAAGGGGAACCACAACGGCTTTGCTGGATGTCGTAGACAGCATACTTGCGGAACAGGATCGGGGTTTTGGCTCGGTATTAGTGTTGCTCGACTTCTCTCGTGCATTTGATTCAATAAGTATTCCTTTGCTTTTATCTAAAATGTCATATTATGGTGTTGATGCATCTGCTATAAGGTGGTTTGACAGTTATCTGAGCAATCGGTCTCAGTATGTTCGGATTACTCGCGAAGATGGGTCGATACTCGAATCAAACTTAAGAACTGTTGATCGAGGAGTACCCCAAGGATCAATTCTAGGACCACTGCTGTTTATAATTTACAGTGCTGATATCTGTTGGGGTATCGAACATTGTAAGTTCCATCTCTATGCTGACGATGTTCAGATGTATTTACCAGTCCACCCAAACAATGTAGCAAGTGACATTACAAAACTGAACAAAGACTTGAGACGAATAGCCGTATGGTCACGGGACAATGCTCTTGTCTTGAATCCGTTGAAGTCCAAGTTTATGATATTGGGTTCGAAGCGTTTGATCAACGACATATCAAAACATAATCTTGATGTGAATATACTCGGTCAAGTTATTGAAAGGGTCAATGAATCCAAAAATCTGGGAATTATACTAGATGGTACACTACGATTTGAAGAGCATGTGCAGAGTTTAGTTAAATCTTGCTTTTATAGGTTAAAACTTTTGTACAAAATTCGAAACTTTCTTAAAGAAGAAATCCGTCTTAAAGTTTGTGAGTCTCTTATTTTATCAAGGTTAAATTATGGTGATTTGGTGTATGGCCCACGTTTGACTGCAAAGTCATCTCGTCTTATACAAAGGATTCAAAATGCATGTTGCAGATTTTGTTATAATATCCCACCACATACACATATCACTCCTTACCTTAACAGCTTTGACACTCTCAACATGGCATCGCGAAGGCAATTGCATATGGCAGTATTGGTTCATACTGTTGTAACTACTGGGTTGCCAGAATACCTTTTCACCAAACTCAACAACTCTCAAACCAAGTACAGCAGTAGGCCAACAAGGGATCTGCTTCACTATAGTAAGCATAAGACGGTAGCTTTTAGGGGCAGCTTTCGATACCAGGCAACCAAGTGCTGGAATAATATTCCACCGCCACTCCGACTATTAAAATCAAAATTCACTTTTAGAAAACGTTATAAATTATTGTTGATGAATCAACAAAAAACTGGGTTGTCTGGTATCGGTAGCTATAGCGCACCCTTTACATGCTGATTTCATTGGTTGATATGACTTTTGACATTTTATTATATTACGCTTTGACATTCATAATTTGATCACTGACTTATATTATTTATTGACAGGATTTATCCACATAACAAACACGCACACGTAATTACAAGCTTCCCTCTGTGATAACCAGACTCTTAAGAGACTGGGAGAATCATGGAAGCTTGCTGATCACACTCACACCCTTTTGCGAACATCACTCAGACAGACACAATACCTACTCTCACAGGGTTTAACGACAGGAAAATGGTTTCGGCAGAATATCAGTGTCTGCTGCCACAACAGTAGATTTTAATGCTGAGTCGAGGCCATTTTGCCATTGTAGCACACATAATTCATTTTTATTTTTTTTATTATGATTCAATTATTGTTATTTTTATTATTATTATTTTTTTATTTTTAATTGCAAAATGTATTATTAATTAATTTTTTTGTCTTTTGTTTAATCTTTTTTTAAATTTATGAAATTGTATTTTGATTATTAATTTTTGTGTGTGCTTGTGTGGCAAATAAATATATGTCTATGTCTATGTCTATGTCTATGTATATAAACATACAGGTAATAATTTATAACATATTTTTCTTTGGTCTAACGCTGCCCATCCTCCTTTACCATATGTGGGATACAAGAACTTTCCTCATAAATTGTTCTCCTATCTTCAATAAGCCGAATATTGCCAGGTTTCATCAAATAGCAGAATTTATTGGTGTTATGCCTCTGATGAGATGTAGAGTTTATCGTAATATGAATCTTTATATAGACGAAAAAAAGGTATATTTTATGAATAGAACTTAGACAAACATCGTATATTGGGTATGTTATTACGTAATACCAATTTGACAGTAAGGTTGTTTGATTTCAGGAATATAAGCGAGTAGAGTATAATATGAACAGAAAAAACAGAAAACCTTGCCGGAGTTTCATTAGTTCATTTGTTTTTAGACCGTAGTTCTAAAAACAAGTGAACAAATTTGTACAAACTCGTAGACCGGATTCAATCTCTTTCCTTGCTTTTTAAGCATTCGTCTTAATTTTCTATTGTGATAATTGACTAAATGATGCTTTTCTGGCGATTCATACATCACAACTAATTATAATTGACTGAAATGCTATTCCCGATAATCATTTTTCTAATTATCATTTTAACTTTTTTCAAAGATTATAAAATAAAGGTGTTATGATTTTTGGCCCACTCAGAGAAATATCCGATGATCGAAAACATAAATAACAATTAACATAATTACGACAAATACCTACTCCGTTTTTGAAATGAACTTCCTTATCGCGCGTTGCGAAAGGGGGCTAGACGAAAAAAAATAAGAACCAAAAGTTGTAACGTGTCGTTACCATTTTTGGTCTTAATATTTTTGCTATAGTTGTAAGCCGTGCTGCGTTAACGTGTTTCTCTGTCTCTCTCTTTCTCTCATAGAAAGCAAGCCAGTTATGCCTTGATCACACGTACCGAGTAAACCGGCGAGACAGTGACGTATTTAAGATACACTGCGCGCTAACGCTGCAACGTTCAACAGTAAAACTGATGTCGACGCGAAGTGTATCTCAAATACGTCCCACCGGTTTACTCGGTACGCGTGATCAAGGCTTTAATAAATCAAGAACTTCGTTCCATCCGAGTGTCAATTGACACCTGTCAAGTTTTTTTTTCCCTGTAACAGCAATATTTGCAGTCACCCTACTCATAAAACGCGATTGGAGAACAAAGTCGTCCGCATGACATTGTAGACTGTTTATGTGGGCCATCAACCGTGAACGAGCCTCTGTCACGATGTCACGATGCCTGCGTAACGGGGTGTACTCCTACTCATCATCCAAGATATTGTAATCGCAGTGACACGTGACCCGAGCCCTAATAAATGACATATAATGACATTAATGACAATCGCAGAAATACCAAAAGCTATTCGAGGGGCAAAAGTCAAAGTCAAAGTCAAAATTGCTTTATTCAGTAAAATCACAAGTCTTACACGCGGCCAGAGCCTAGAAAAACGGGCAAGAAACTTACGGCACTACAAATAAATAAATATTCACAGACAATTTACACATCGCACTCTAGTCCCAAACTAAGCAACGCTTGTAGGTACTAAGAGAACTGCATAGATTGCAGAAATAATACTTATATAATTTTTTTTTGTAAGTACCTACGTACAGAACACATTGTAGTAAACAAATATTTATGTTAATCACACAAACATTTGCTCTAGGTGGGAATCGAACCCACGACCCACATTTTCCATTTTTACCGAATCTGCCATGTCAGTTTCGGTTGGTTTGTTAAATATTTAAAAAAAAAACAAATCCATCTGTAATCCTTATAAAGTACCTTATTATTGTTTTTGACAGAATAATAAAGAGATGTTTATTTTTAGTAGCAAAGCTAAAATATCTGTCACATTTAATATTTATTTGTTAAAATAAAAATAAAGCTAAAGTGACTTAACCTTTCACTTTTCATTTATAATCCTACTTATATTATAAACGCTCAAGATATGTGCATGAATAATAATGTTTGGTATCAGACAGGCGTCACAGCTCAGTTGGTAGTAGCTCAACCTTCCATGCTGTGGGTCGTGGGTTCGATTCCCATCGAGAGCAAATGTTTTCGTGATGAACATACATATTTGTTCTGTGTCTGGGTGTCACTATAGAATACATATTCTATGTATGTAGGTATTTATAAAAAAACGTATTCTATCAGCAATTTAGTTCACATAGTACAAGCTATGCTTAGTTTGGTATGAAATAACCATGATTAGGTATTTATTTACTTTTTCACGCAAAAACTATCGAATGGATTTTAATGAAACTTTTCAATAATGTAGTTTATACATTAGAGTTACATTTCAGCTTTAATTTATAAAGATTAACGGTCTATCTTATAAAAAGTTAGCGCAGACTTGAAGTCTTGATTACCATACGTAATGGTGACATAATGTCAACGCTAACTTTTTTTAAAATAGGGAGATAGTGTGAATTGTCCAAAATATAACGATGATAAGACATAGTCCCTGGCACCAGCTAGATATTCATACAGATACGAGCATTGTATGCAACTGTATTGAAATAGTTTGAGGTCCCATTAGATTCGGTTCCGCGACGACATCCATCCCATCCCAATTCCATTCCCAGATCAAATACGAACTGCGGTTCCATTGTTGGTATACAGGGTGGTTACAATAGATATTAAATTATAATTGGTTATTTTTATCGAAATTAAGAATTCGACAGTCTTTGTATTCTGCGCCAGATAAACATGTACCTAAGTATAACCTAATAGATGTATTAAGGTATGTCTACTGTGTCTTGAGATTGGAGTTCGTATGAATCCTTAAATGTTTTTTTTTATTTTAATTATTAATTTGCACCTCAGGCAGATGTGCCATACAAAACATGCATGTTATTTACACTATAAAAATTGATTGGCTATACGTGCCGATGTAATATCTATTGCTTCTACTGGTACGTATTTGATGAAATTTGGAACATTCATAGTTTGCAAATGCGGATTGAAGAATTTGGATTAGTTTGAACTAAAGACCAGATGGGGACAGTAAAAACGACCTTTCAGAGTAAGATGTAATTACTTGGAATCGCACTCCCAAAGAACGTATCACGTAAGGAGCACCCTGTGTGTCAGAGCACCTGCGTCCCAGATCACGTTCTTATTAATTCCACATAGAATTGGATTCTATTGGAACGATTATACCGGATTTCGTTCGCGCTTCATATTTATTTGAGACTAGTAGTACGCCCCGGCTTCGCACGGGTAGCCTTTATAAAAAATATTATTAGCCTATGTTCAGCATAGATAATGTAGCTTCACAACAGTGAAAGAATTTTTGAAATCGGTCCAGTAGTTTCGGAGCCTATTCGATGCAAACAAACAAACAATCAAATCTTTCCTCTTTACTAGTCTCTAGACTAGTTATCACACGTTGGCTTGATTGGAGTTATTGAGAAAACCTATAATCAAACTCCCTTTTGATCATTTTCTTAAGAATTTTGTTATCAAGATAAAAGTTAACACATCTTTCGCGTCTCAAAGTTGAAACTTAAGATTTTTTAAATATAAAACAAAAAAAGAATCATCAAAAACGGTCCATAATTATAATAATAATAATAAATAAATTATTTGGGCACACATAAAATGACAAAATATACAGTGATTACTTAAGATGTTAAACTTAAATGTAGTAAGTATGTTGTATATAAACAAATGAAGCCTCAAATGCCTAAACTAGACTAAAAAGCCTGTAATTGGCTGAGTGCCAGCGTAACATGCAACTGCCTTATTGAAAACTCGTTAATTAATAAATATTCATAATATTTTCACCCAACAATCTTCTAGTCCCAAACAAAAAAAAGTTTTCAAAACTAGATTGCAGATTGATTTTTAACAACTTTTTTTGTAAACGTGTTTGTTATTACACAAATGTTTATTTTTGAACAAAAAGTAAGTACCTAATACTTTCGTTTTATTTCAATAAATAAACTCCGATAAGGCCACTGTTCCAAGAAATATCTCAGGCTATTAAAATAAGCTAATTTAAGTCGGCTTTGCTTTCGATACTTGAAGAAGTTTAATACCAGATGATAAATTCTGGTGATTTTACACTGTCCGACTTCGACACGATTTTAGCATCGAAGAGTCGAACAAAATCACTTGTTCTGTTATTGAATAGTTATAATAGTTAACTAAACGTGTGGTGTAAACGTATGTCATTTCATTCTCTTCTTTATCATTTTAATTAACACACAATTTACGTAAAAAAACCGCCACAACTGTCAAAGTTTGCACATGATATTTTGTTGGACTAAGAATGTCGTGTCGTTAGTAGTGCAAAATAAAATTGTACGATTCAATAACATTTCCAGCGGTGAAATATATTTGAAGATAATTTTCAATAGTCGAGCCGAATTCGAAATCAGCTTGGAGTATTATGCGAGTTTAATCTCTCCATAATGATTACAGATACATTTATTTACTAGAGGTTAATAAAATGTCAAAATAAACATATTTCAATTTATAAACATTATTCAGTAACAAATAGTTTAGGTACTTGTTTAGGTACTCAAATAGTTAAATATTTGATATAAAAGAAGCAGAAATACAATAGGCAAACAATTGTGTTGGTGCAAAAAATAAAAAACCTAGGAAACTAAGAAGCACAAACCAGAGAAGAGTTTTTAGTCGAGAAAAATATTATTTTCGCTTTTGTATTTCCTGCAGGTAGACTAAGTAAATGAAAAAGTTATCAAAAATAAGTCACTGCAGATAATACTGCTGCAGACTATTTATACTTCCCGATCACGGAGTGTTATGAGTTTAATAGTCTATTTTCACATTATTTTTCATTATACATATATAAAAAAAAGGCAAAACTAGTAATATAATTAATTCGAGTCAAAATATAATTCTGATTTACCTGGACTCAAATTATCTATAGGAAAACAATTAAATGAAAACATTATTTATTCTTTATTGTACACACACAGACTTATATAGAAAAATAAACTTAAATAAATTAAATGTACAGAGGCGAGCTTAACCCTAAAATGAGTTCTCTTCCAGCAAACTTTGGCGACATTTCTTGAAGATAGTTCCTAAACTTTAAAAAACTTATAAATAATGTTAATTAATTTTTCACAACTGGAACCCATGAATTGTGTGGCACTGATTCAAGACACTGCCAAGAACGGCTCAGCGGGATCAGTAATATAATTTATCCCTTTGATAAGATTATCGTTAGTTTATTAGTAGTTGCAGGGCGTTGACAGCTAATTGACAGACGCAAGGGAAGGCTTCCTGTCAAAATTAGCTCTTGACGCGACGAGGAACGAATTTGAGAATCATTGGCTGGAATCATCTAAGATAAGGTCGCTTAACCACTTGGGTGCCGTCGCGTTACTAAATTAGGTATTGTAAGCGTATTCAGTATTCTGTAATTTATTAAATCATTATAATATTTTTACAGTCAGGACTTCTATCTACAGATCTGTACCTCTACCATGAGTTGTCACAGTAAAATCGCCTGACTTTACTACAGTAGTTACGTAAATAGAGGCGCTGTACAAATCTTCATACATTTTTTTAACTACAGACGCTAGCGAGTATAGAAAATATAGTATAGTAAAAACTCACGGTAGAGCTACTGTACATAATGTGGGTACATTATGTACAGTAGCTCTACCGTGAGTTTTCATGGGTATGTCAAGAGGAAATTTGAGTTATGAAGAATCAATATTTAGTCTATTTGACATAAATAGACTGAAACTCATAACCCTCATTTTGTTCCATGTGGGGTTAAAAATAGGTTGCAAGCTGGGTGTATTTATAAGACGTTTATTATAAACGTGACTGCACACTTGTGCCTTTCATTAAACAGATCTTTCTTTGCTTAGTAGTTCTATTTCGCCATCCGAGACCTAGGTCTTGGGTTCGACTTTTTGCTGAACTCTGCTTGAAAAAAAGACAGTTTTATAAATCTGTTTTTTTACGTGAAGCATTGTTTAGTAAACCATTTTGGAAACCATTGTTCTGGCTTTGCGATACAGTTTTCAAAAAGCAATGCGAATAAAACTCGGACTACGGGCTAGTAAACATTTTCATATCAAAGGCCTCAATCGCAGTAGCACTTCTTGGGTCTTCGAGATAGCTTTGATGGCCATTCTCTTGAGGATAGCAGCACTGGCTCTATAAACTTCCTCTGCGTAAAGGATTTGATGAAGATTGTTCTAAAATACAGGCTTGGTTAAATAGAATATCATTTTTATTTCGGTTAAATATTATAATATAATTTATTCACAAACAAACTTACGACTATTAGGTACAGTATTTACAAAATGTACATTGGCATATAAAATACATAAAAAACAGTTGAGCTATCTACAGACCGTTGCAAACGATCTATAGATAGTTCAACTGATCCAATATAGATATTATAATTAAACAATCAAATTAGTTAACTTAATGCTGCTTGTTTTTTTACACAGCCTAATATTTTTGTTTTTTACTGATATTAATTTTTGAGATCTATCAATTTATGTTTCTTATTAGCTAATTGTGAAATATTTTATTATTAAGTAAGATAATATAATCTGATATCAATCTATCTTTTTTCTACAACAATAAATATATATTATCAATACAACTTATTATTTGGTTTTATATTATTCCTTCAACTTTTTCAGACGCATAATATTTTTGAACACATTTATAGATTTTCTTTCTCCACTGAATTTATTTGTACGTATCCCACGTACCTTTTCTAGAATATACACAATAGAAGAATCACAGACTGCTGATAATAAAGTTCTAACATACAGGGAGCATACAGAGAACATACAGGGTATGAAAAGACAGTTGCCGGAAACTGAAGGTATACGCACAGCTACCCCTACACAATAGTCTATTATAAACGCAAAATGGCTTCCTAAACATTTCATTCATGACCGTTTCTATTTCGGCATCCGTAATATCTTAGTCACAGATGGGTTAGTACCCAAGATGATATTTTACAATTTATATATTAATGTTAGAAGCTTGAAAACGATAGCAACTGGTTTAGTAATGTGGCACTAAAATAAAGGTTTTGCCATTTTTTTTTCCAGCCGTTTTTCGCAGTCAATATGCACAATAGAAACTTAGGCCACAGCTTAAACATTGAAACTTGGAAACTACTAAGTCTAGGAGACTGATTTTTTGTACCTGAGGCACTAATTAAACAAATCGACGACGCGTGACCCGAGGGCTGGTGAGTATCTGGCCCAACGTATCAGCATTGCTATTCAGCGCGGCAATGCAGCCAGTGTCTTGGGTACGCTTCCGATTGGTACTGATTTAGATCAGTTGAACTATCTATAGATCGTTTGCAACGGTCTGTAGATAGCTCAGCTGTTTCTTATGTATTTTATATGTAAATGTACATTTTGTAAATACTGTATAGTCGTAAGTTTGTTTGTGAATAAAGTTAATTATTAAACAAATCTATAGCTATAAATCAATTGTTTACAAACAAAAAAACGTTGGCCGTAACTAGATGTAGGTACCTACCTACTACAAACGACTTATACAATATTAAAAAAAATGACCTTAATTTTTAGATCGCAGTAATTATAGAGTAAATGACTGTACGTAAAATAAAACATCTTGCATGTGGTTGTTTCGGACATGCACATGTCCCATATATGCCCTTCATAATTTGTTGCCTAGCAATAATAAAGAGTACAAAGGCTTGCCAGTTTTTGTACCCTGTACATAGCATAGGTATAGTGAAACCTGCGTTGTCCGATAATATTTTGTAAGTAGACAGAATGACAGCGAAACAATTTATATATTGTGTGAGGTGAATAAAACATCAGTTAGCTAGATATATTACACATATAGCCAGATTAATGGCGTAAAAATGAAGCCGAAGAGTGAATAGTCCAGGAGATGGAGGCATGGAATATTTTTAAAGTGAAAACAAAAAAATAAAAATAACTTTGAGTATTTTTACATATTAAATAGCTAAACTATCCGTTACTTACGACTTTATTATTGACATTCTATTAGTTATCTTCTTGTTTCTAAGTATTCTATCAGCAATTTAGTTCCCATAGTACAAGCTTGGCTTAGTTTGAGAATAGAGTGATATGTGTAAAGGGTCCATGAATACTTATTTATTTTTATAGACTTCAACGCTTGAAGGTTTCCTAAAATCAAGCCAAATGGGCTAGTCAATGCTTCTATCGTTACAAGTTTCAAAGATAGAAGCATTTATTATAACGGACCAATTTTTAGAATTTTTTAAGCTTTCGCAAACAAAACTCATAGAGATATATTATACGGGATTTCATCGCGTACCTTATTATTATAATTATTCTCGACGTTTCGGCAAGTTGCAAGTCGTTCAATAGTCGGGAATATCAATAAGGTACGTTATAAAATCCCGTATTTATCATTAATATGATATTTTTTTTAACTTGAAGCATTTTTACTGAAGCTCTTGGCCCAATGTTTGCAGAGTCGTGACACGTCACACCAACCGATTTAGAGAGAAAATGATGAAAATGATTACAAAGTATTATTTTTTATCCCGTTTGACAGACGAGGTCTTACGGTTGGGACACCAACGTACTTTACTATTATGGCTTTTGTACACAGAATTGCAATTTATTTCAGTTTGTATAAGTTTTATAGTCCTTACTGAATCAAAATGAACTTAGAATAAAATAAGTAGTAAAAGAATATTCCTTTATTTTTTATACAAATAACTTGTATGAATGTTTTTGTACTTTGTATGTAATAATATTTATTTAATACAAAATAATAGTTTTCTGCCAAAAGGTATAATTATAGTTCTAATATATTATAAATGGAGACTAACTTAGTGAGAGACTAGTGCCTGATTTATTTAATAAAAATCTGTATTACAGGTCACCAGTCAATGTAACCACAGACGCGTGTATTTAGAAAAGTTTAGAATAGTTTATCCTTACGATTTCTGCTGCCAAGTAGTGATGTTCACATTGCTGTGTTTTATATGATGGTTGGAGTTGTTTATTAATTAATCGATTTGTACCATCACCTATGTTATGTAAGATAACAATACTATAGATACCTACTCAAATATGTCTCGTATGAATTCACAACTAAACTGTATAGTTTATTTCAGCTGCACTTTCGTTGATCTTTGACAAATCCAACCGTTATAATCAATAATCTTTTTGTACCCTGTATAGGTATAGTGAAACCTGCATATTTGTAAGTAGACAGAATGACGGCGAAACAATATATATTGTGTGAGACTATAAATGATATTAACCCTCTTTTTTGCAAATCAAACCACTCGAAGTGGTTGTCCATTGGAGTGGCAAACCGGGATTTATCCCACCACATTTCCTCTTTAACCCGCGCAGTAAACAGTGGGTTAATGTAATTCTACCGTTCATCCTGGTTGGGTCCGGCCGAGAAATATTGCCCCGGAGTGAACGCTGCTTTAGCTTTTTTCTGCGGAATTGAGATTGATGAAACATGTTTACAGAACTAGGTAGGATGCGTAATGTAGGTCATGATTCTTAGACCTAGAATGTAGTTTTAGGAAATCTTGATTGTATAGGTTTGTATAATATTGCTAGTCAAAGTATTTGCAGTTAAGATACCTTATGTTGTTAAAGTAACTGTTTCCTAGTATAAGTATAGTTTTCTATAATTAGGAAAATATTTAGATTGTAATCTTTTATTTGTTTTCTGCTTTGGTTATTAATAAATATTTACTTTATTACATAAAACGATCAAACTTAGATTAAACAATAATCATTTATATAGAAAAAAATACGACTTCATATTATATGTTTTACAATAGATACCTACCTCTATCATTTAGTAAATAATTGAATTATCGAGTTTTTGTGTTCATTACACAAAAATCCAAAATCTAATAGGTATAACGATTTGAAAAATTATTTCATCATAAGAAAACTTTACCTTTATTGAGTAACAAAGCGTGTATTAAGTTTTTTTTATGCATCGCACGGATGCGAAGCGAAAACGTACCGCTAGTAACGAATAAACTTATAAAGTAACACCTTGAAGAAATCCATCTTGAGTTTCAAGTTTCAAATTTCATAGTCGAAGTGTTGTGTACAAGAGGCGTACTCGCAATTTCCGCGAAATTAATAAGATTAAGGTGCAGGTTCCTCACGCACCGCCTAAACAATTAATTAAACTTCACTGTTTATCTACTGGAAACTCACAAAAGAAAAGTCTGCCAAGTGTGTGGGGGTTTATGTCAGTTGGTTCCGAACATGAGGACAGTATCTCTACCATGAGTTTTTACTATACTATATATACTATACTCGCCAGCGTCTGTAGTTAAAAAAATGTATGAAGATTTGTACAGCGCCTCTAGCGGATAGTTGGGTACTCAAATTCGTAATACTAATATTGACGTAACTACTGTAGTAAAGTCAGGTGATTTTATTGTGACAACTCATGGTAGAGGCACTGAACTGTCAAGAGCAAGTCAATAAATAAATATTCACGGACAATGTGAATTGTCCGTGAACATCACACTCTAGTCCCAAACGAAGCAAAGCTTGTACTATGAAAACCAGATATATAGAATACTTATATAATTTTTTTTTGTAAATACATACTTACTTTGAATACATAGGAACTTTACCCAGACACAGAACAAATATTTATGTTCATCACACAAACATTTGCTCTACGTGAGAATCGAATGACCCACAGCATGGAAGACAGAGCTAATACCAACTGAGCTGTGACGCCTGTTATAGTTACAGTTTAGTGACATTGATTGAAAATAAATAAAATGGTTGTCTGTAAAGTCGGTTTACTGACGATAGTTGAACGTGACAACGTCAACGAACGGGATTGTAAGCGGTTCTGCAAAATAATCCGCGCTCTCGCTTGCACTTCATGGAACGCCTCAGAACGCCTCAGAACGCCTCAGAACGCCTCAGAACGCCTCATAAGTCATGTTTTTTCGTGCGTGCAGCCGGCTCTATCGAATTATAAGACGTTGTCACGTCAAAATAGTATCGTAGTATTTGGTTAATTTCAGTTTTTTTCTACTTATAAATAAACAGCTGATTCATTTGATGTTAAGTGATTACTTATAAATAACAATGCATTGCTTGAGCAAGTCCAAATCCCAATTAAGTTTTTTGCAAGCTAATTAAAATAAATAATAAAAACTTTATTGAAGTATTACAGACTTGATGGCACGTTTATATATAGTAACAATTCTTCAAAAGGCGGTCTTATCGCATGGAGCGATTTCTTTCAGACAAACCGTAACTAAAATCTAGAGTAGAAACTAAAATAAACCTACATGTTGATGAAAAGGTTTTTTTGGAAGTATTTTATTGCACAAATGATCATTCTAAGTACATATATCTATAATTTACCACAATGACCCTTGTTCTATTATTCACCCTTTTGCGGTCACGGAACCCAGTAAACAAACATCGTGTTTAACGTTTTAATTTTAATAAATCCCTTGTAAAAGTCGAACGAGGTACAAGTAGGTACCAACGTTGGCGCTCCTTAATTGTGGAAGTTTGCGGAACTCCGTCTTTTGTTGAAAAATTCTCGAACATTTTATCAGGAGTTTGCTTAAATGCGTCAAGGTTTTGATGAATTTTCTTTAACCGAGAATAGGTATTTCAAAAATTACCTACTGGTATTTTGTGCGACCTCCAATATTGCACGCGAGTATTATCTTTTTTCATCTGATTAAGAACAAGAAACCTCCTTTTTAAATAGGTTGAAAAATGGAATTCAATTGTTTTTTTTATGTTACGCAAATAAGTAGATATTTTTAGTATTATTGGTTGATGACAGTTGAAGGTTTGATTCCCACTAATCAAAAATGGTACTGGCAATCGTTAATGTTTTGAGTTTAGATGTTAAACTAAATTTGTTGTGTATAATGCGACTAAAAATATAGAAAAAGAAACAAAATCTTAATAATATCCGAGAGCTATGTTTATCTGCAACCAGTATAGTATATCTATTAGTGGTAAACAAGATGAATGGCACTTACGTCTACAGAGCCTTTGTGAAGGCTTCCGCACGGTCTGCATACAGATAAGACTTCCACACGTGCTTCAACAAGCTTTAGAGGATACAAATATATTTATACTTATATATTTTTTTCTTTTAAACACTGCGTGAGAAGAGCCAAAGTCCGGGCTCAGTGGCGCATCTTGGGAGAGACCTACGTCCAGCAGTAGACTGATATAGGTTAATGATGTTAAATATTATGATAAAATATGGTCTAAATCAGATGCTCTGAATTCCAGATTATACAAACAATGCCAGAATAATGTGTTAACTCACACACACATGTCCAGTTGTATATGAAAAAAAAAATGGTAGCACTCCGGGAGTGCCGGCAGAAGTGAAAACTTCAATATTAACGTTGTGTTTTCACTTTTAAGTTTTCACTTCAAAAATATAACCACAGTCGTCATAATGACAATGACAATCACAATGACACAGACACATTCGCGCTTGCGCGAATGTGTCTGTGTCAGTGTGATTGTGTCATGTCGACACAACGACAATGACAATGACACATTCGCGCAAGCGCGAATGTGTCTGTGTTTTCACTTTTAAGTTTTCACTTCAAAAATATAACCACAGTCGTCATAATGACAATGTGTCATGTCATTGTGTCACATTCGCGCAAGCGCGAATGTGACACAACGACGAAGACAACGAAGTCTTCGTCGTACGACGTCCGTACGACGTACGACGTCGTACGACAACGAAGTTGAGTCATACGTCGCGTGACCGCAAGTGTGTTCTTTTGTCGTCTCTTGTTTTACGAGCAATGTATAAAAATTAAATAAGATCTTACGCTTTTTCGACGTCACGTGACCCTGACGCGAGTTTGAAAGTTTTTACCCACCCAGCGCCGCTAAAGAAGTTTTCACTTCAAAAAATCACTAATATTTGCCAACCTAAGGTTGTAGCGCGAAGTTTACATAATGAGCTGGTATCACAGCCGGGTACGGGATCTGTGGGTGGACCCGATGACATTTATTCGCGTCCGTCGCGGCTTTTCGATAATGCCGCGACGCCTAGCGCCACCTATCGGGAAGCGCGAATAATAACACGCCCCGCGCGCTACCAACAGTGAGTGAGTGTGTGAGAGACTTCGCGCGCGCGCGTACTGTGTAAACTATTGTTATTGTTTGTATTCCCTTTTATTGTCTTGCTTGTATGTAAATAACTTTTATATTATATTTCTAAAGTGTTTAACTACCTATTATTTCGAATCCCACCCCTAAGAACTCAGTAGCCAGCCGGGCAAACATTAAAAGGTTACTAATATTTTTCGAAAAATGGTGACTTTATACTGAAAAGATGAATAAACTGCTAGAGATGTTGAATGTCAAAAATGTTCTTGAGGGTTTTAGCATTATTTAAACAATATTCTTGTAGTAGTAGTAAGTAAGTATTAGTTTTATATTCTTTAAACGAGACCGGGGTGCAAATTTTTATATAATTCCAAATCTGAACAAACGCAAGCAATAAAAGAAAATTAAAACACTCATTACTAAAAAGTATCTTAAACTGAAAGAAGTCATTAACTTAAACGAGGTAATTAAATCTTGTAAAAATACGACACTCCGAGCTTCTAAAATGTTATACCTCTTAGGTCTACTTTAATTGGTTAACGAGCACTTAGAAGGTAGCAATCGTAAAAGAATCATTAAAAATGGATTGTTTTCTTTGGCTTTCAATTTGGCGAGCTTCAGAGAGTCATAGCTTGAGGGGTTCAGGGACAGGAGGCAGAGATTATGGAATAGTGTGTAAGAGTTTTTACTTAACCTTAAAATAGTTTTCATCATATAAATCATAAATAATAATCAAAAATATAATATTTGAAACTATCATGGTTTCTAACATAGTTTTCATTATAAACGGGATATTTACCATGATTTGTGAGTTTGATTATTTCCCGATATTTCGGCACAGTTGCATGCGCCATGATCACGGAACTGAAGAATCAAACTCAAAAATCATGGTAAATATCCCGTTTATAATGAAAACTAATAATCAAAAAGGTTCATGGACATATCACATATCGCGCTCTAGTCCACTAAGCAAAGCTTGTATTTTCTAAACTAGATTGCTGATGGAATATTTATAGAAATTCTTTTTCGTAAATACATATATACTATATATAATAACACCCGGACATAGAGTTAATATTTATGTTTATCGCAGAATCTTTTGTGGGAATCGAACCCACCCCTACTGGCCGCGCGATTGTTTAATCTCTATCGTATTTATATCATAGCTGGATACAGAACGCACAGTCTATTCTCTATTTTTATGGTTTTCAGGAGGTTTTCATCTTTAAGTTTGGATATCTTTAAGTTTTTCTCACAATGTTGTGCAACGAACAAATACGAGAAGAAAAGAGATTGAAAAACTTGCAAAAAGTTTCTTGTGGTTTAAAAATATGAAATACAAGAATGTTATCTATAAAGTTTTACAGGTTTTATTTTTCCAGTTATTGATTTATACGCACTGCGTTTATTATATGTTTTACAGCAATAATTTATTTGAGAGTTATAGGTACTCGTATGAGCATTTCAAATTAACAGTCACAATTAGCAAAGGCCTTAAATCACAATAGATCTACCCCGCGATTATAACCACAATCAGGTTAAGGCGGCGTCACACGGACTAACTTCAAAATTGCTTTATAAAACTTGAACACAAAGTTTCCGGTGTAAACGGATTTGTTTCTGTCGTTATTTAATTCTCTCGAAAAAGTTTTAATGAGGCGACCGACGGAAGTTTTCGGGCCCTTTTTCTTGTCGGCCACCTTAAGGCACTCGAGAGCATAAAGATGAAAGGGGACGCGGATTATCGTTTGCCTGCTTTGACACTTAAGCACTTTTACCAAACTGTCGAGGAAGTTATGTTTATCTAATGGTTTTTGTCCTAAAAGTTTGTATGGACTAGTGGCTCAGTAATGAACTTAATATACAAAATATTCATTAGTATTTTCATATTCGCGGCACATTAACTAGAATTTTTTAGCGTCTAAAGATGTTGACTTTACCATTACACCTACTTAAAAAATAATAATTAGTAGATTCGAACCCATAATCATCCTTTAAACACTTAATTGAATACATGGATATGTAGCCCCTAGCTTTTTTAGACCAAAAAAAAGTGTTCTGGGGTTTGACTGTAGTTTTGAACCGAAAATATTTTAGCTTCAGAGTTTAAACCATTTGGGAATGGTGTCATTTTGCACTTTTTCGTGACATGCGAATCGAAATTGAGTCGTTCCGGAAAAACTACGTTACTCAAAAATAGTGGTGTTTGGGGAGAAAACTAAAAAATGTCTAAAACTTTAAATTACTAAACCTCGTTTTGTTTTGCGGACATAAAACATTTTTTTAAATTGTTTCACTTATTTTAAGCATTCTTTTATGTCAGGTAGCAGTAAAAACACAAAGTGATTTCTACTTCTAAGACTAATCCCCTATCTTATAAAAAGTTAGCGTAATGATAATCTCCACATCAAGTCTGCGCTAACTTTTTATAAGATACATCGTAAAAATATAAGCTTTTGTTTTCCACCATAGCAAACTATAGCAAATGAACAATGATGTCATATAGCCTACGTCACATGACTGTCGAGACGCGTTATTTAGGGTATGACAGCTCTTTGCTCATGTCGTGTGTGTGTCGTATCGGTGACAGTGTGAAACCACCGTGTTGATATGGATCAGATCCCTTAGTCTCATTCTCGAAAAGTTAGATCACGAAAATGTTGTGAATAAATTCAACTTGAAAGTATTTTGTTCATTGACTTTGAGTACGGGCACTGAGAGTACCTCTACCATGAGTTGTCACAGTAAAATCGCCTGACTTTACTACAGTAGTTACGTCAATATTAGTATGACGAATTTTAGTACCCAACTATCCGCTAGAGGCGCTGTACCAACTTCATACATTTTTTTAACTACAGACGTTATCGAGTATAGTATATATAGTATAGTAAAAACTCATGGTAGAGCTACTGCACGAACAAAATGTGACAATCGTAAATGTATCGTAACCGAAGCGTATGCATACACTGCGCGGTGACGGTACAGCGTTCAGAAGTTGAGCTGGCGTTAACGCGCATTATGACAATACATTGGTATTTGAACATTATTAATGACAAGTGCAGAGAAAGGCCTATAGTGGGTCAAGTCAACGCAAAACGTCATTATCTATGATGAACATTTCTAACAACTATCCGTTCCCGCGACGTGGTTCGCATTACACATACATTACTATTACCTTGGATTACATTAATAAAGGTTTAGTATGAGTCCCTAATCCTTTCTGGCAATAAATATAACCTATGTTAGGTACTCAGAGTGAATGTAGCTTTCTAATAGTGAAATCATTTTTGAAATCGGCGCAGTAGTTTTAAGTTTAGTTACAAACATACACACACAAAATGCATATCTTTCCTCTATATAATATTAGTGTCGATGTACAAGCATACATCTACTTAGTTTCATTGAAATCCGTTGAAAGGTCAGAATACGAGGATGACGTAAATCGTGATAAGATCCTATCAAAGTTCATGACTTCAGTTCGTGTTACCTCTCCGATGCTTACAAATTAGCCTCGTGTATGTTGCTAGCTAAGTTTCAAATCAGGATTTTCTGAATAATGTCTGTAACATACCTTTATTAAATAAGTAGGTTACTATGTATTCTGTGTATGTATTTACAATAAATGTATCAGCTATCTAATTCCCATATAACTTTGCTAAAAGTGGGACTCGAGTGTGATTTGTGCAGTGTTATTGAATATTTATTATTAATTTATTATGTACACATTTATTTAAAATCTTAGCAAAAAGTTTTTTACAATATACATGATTTAAAAAAAAAATACATAAATTATAAAAAACTTAAAACTAGGTTGCCTAGTTAATTTATTATATTATTATGAAATGATGATTATTAAGAATGAGAACACTACTTTTATAATATGAAAATGTGACACATGCGGTTTGGCATTTGAGTTATTGTAAATAATATCTTATTTACGTTTTACCAGTAAGTTGACGTGGAAGTTGACGTTACAAACGAATCTATAATTTAAAATATTCTTTGTATTTCCACGCCGTTTACTTCCAAGACTTTTATCTCTAGCCAAAGTTAAAACTTGATAAGTTAAACTCAAAGTTGTAGAATAAAAACTTAAACCAAGGGCTTTAGTTTGCTTGAAAATTGAATCAAAACTTTCTTGTCTGATCATTCTTATTCTGACTCACCAGGTAAAACGGCTTAATCCAAGATAGTTTTTAGATTACTGACGTAATTTCGTTGAAATAGAGTTCAATTTCATACGTCAGCGTCATTCCTGCAACTGTGTTTGTTTGTATTCTAAGTATGTATTTACAAGAAAAAGTATATTAGTATTATATCAGTAGGTACTCTAGTTTCCATAGTACAAGCTTTGTTCAGTTTGGGACTAGAGTGTGATGTGTGAAATGTTCATCAATATTTATTTAGTATTTATGTTAAAAATGTTAAAGAATTACAATAAAGTAATTATAATCAAACATTAATTTCCTCGCATAATCCTCATCCCATAATACTTGCCTAAACCTAAATATCTTTATTCCAGAATCCTCCGGTAATTACTTCCGGACAATTATGAACATGCCGGAATATTTTATGTCCCCTTGACATGACATACACAATTACTTTCGAACATCCCGGTGCCTATAGATATATGTATTATGTATACATGTATGTATACACAGACGGTGTACATCGTTCGTTACGGACCCGGCGCGGCAATTTGTCCATCTAACCTAATTACCTTTAGGAACGACTCCTATTTATTTTCTTGCTAATTACCATGGGAGTTTCGTATCTAGCACACTTTTAAATGGAGATTCATTTGTGCTATTGGAAGATCGGTGTATTTATTATATGTACATATGTATTGTTATGTTTTCACTCTTTATTTATTTGTTTTCTAAGCATAATACCGAGATCGAATTTATGTATCTTTCTTGGTGTTTTAATGAGATATGTTTGCGTCTTTTTCTTTTGTTTTCGTTTTGAGATGACTAATTCGAAGATATTTAAAGTACGCAACATGATATCATTTATTTAGAAAAAAAACCTAGATTTTTTATTTGTAAAGATAGAATATACATAAAGTAAAGTTATTTATCGTACCGGCACGGTGCGTTGTTCCACGTTGTTGGATTTTAAAATAAAATACCAAAGTACCAAACTTTTATGGCACGAAAAAATTGGACAATGACTTTTTTGCTATCCTGAAAACTAGCTTTTATTCTAAAACACTTTAGGAATATTCTATCGGCTCGTAAAAATACCAAGTAAAAAGGCAATTTTTTGTTGCTTTTTTGGCAAATTATGAATCGTTCGTGTTACTATATTCCTGTAAATAGGTTGACAGGCTACCCAGCTCAGTTGGTAGCTCTACCTTTCATGCTGTGGGTCGTGGGTTCAATTCCCACCCAGAGCAAATGTTTGTATGATGAACGTAAATATTTGTTCTGTGTCTGGGTGCTACTATGCATTATATGTATGTATTTACAAAAAATATCAGGAAGGTACTTAAGTATTTTATCAGAAATCTGGTTCTCATAGTACCTCTTAACTTTGCTTAGTTTGGGACTAGAGCGCGATGTGTGATTATTTACTTTTAATCTTAGATAAAATCAAGAATAAATTACCTATATAAAAGCAGTTTCCTCGTCTAAGCGGAAAGTTTATTGTAAAGCGGGTGACAGTGATCCCTTGAGCTGAGCTGTCGCGTTTCATACATAAATCAATGCGACGAGGTGAGAGAGTATTACTGATACAACATACATCCTATATATGCTTTGACTAGATTTGATTTAAAGGCCGTCTCGGTTACTGGATAAATATTATTAACTAGTAGTACGCCCCGGCTTCGCATGGGTAGCCTATATAAAAAATATCATTATAATATAGCCTATGTTCAGCGCAGATAATGTAGCTTCACAACAGTGAAAAAATTTTTGAAATCGGTCTAGTAGTTTCGGAGCCTATTCGATGCAAACAAACAAACAATCAAATCTTTCCTCTTTATAATATTAGTTTAGATAAATATATAAAAAGCTTTTGGAGCCTAAGCAACGGTGGTTAAAGTCAAAAATTATTTATTCGGTAGGTCAAATTATAAGGATAATTTAAAATTGTTCAGGTGATTCTAAGTGCCACGTGGATTGATTTTTTTAAATATCAGGCCCACATTTTAAGCAAAATTCAAGCAGTTCTTAAGTAAAAGTTTAGTCCAAGTTGATTGCCTCACCTTTAGCATAGCATAGCATAGCTTTTAGCATAGCACTGTATACACAATTAGTGCGCGGAACGTTTCAATAAACAAAGCGCCCCCTAGCAGTAACAATCCGAACTACAGACAAACTTTTATCTAGACTATAGACGCAGCAAAAAGACAACTTCACGATCGAGTCAGCGTTCGCTTCTAAAACTTGTTCTATAAATTCAGTTTAAAATAAAAGTTTCAAATGTACCTGCGTAGGCACAAACAGGTACAAAGTTTTACAGGAAAAGTTTAGACAAGGTTTTGTATAACAACCATTATAAAGTTTATCTTCAGTCGTTGAGAGGTTCCTGTTATCATAACTAAATATTTTAAATGTTAATTTATTACTAGATTGTGTGGTACCTTATTTTTTATTAAAGGTTAGGCTCAAGTACGCAGTGCGACGATGCATTGTAATGATTATCGGTTTTTTTTTATTAAATTTTTCATTTGATCAATAAAATCATACATTAATGAAATAATAGAACGATATTGTGTTTAGTTTTAATGAAAAAAATCTAAATTGAAATAAGGAAAAAATAAAAAATTGCTGCAACATTAAATTGCTTATTTAATCAATGAGTTTTAGGTCAAGCTATATGACTTAAACATATATTTTTATACACCGTTAATTATAAATAACAAACACGTTATTTCACTTCACTTTCAGTAGAACAAAGTAACAAAAAATCTTTACAAAAGCTACTGGTTACATACAATCGCTAAAAATCATTTTTCAATTCAATAAAGCTCCTCACACACTGAAACTCAATGAACAAATCGCTGCCCACTCAATACTCGAAACAATAGCGCAAAAAAAGTTTAAGTGTAAAGCAAAAAGTTTAAAAACCTTACATGGACTCATCCCTATAAAAGTTCCAATAATACCGGCCTCGTCACTTTGTAGGTCAACCTGCCCATTCCACCCGTTTTAACTACCAAAAAAACTGGCCAAGGGTGAGTAGGGTTCATTGTGCTACGGTTCCGTACAACTTAAGTTTCCGGCCTGTCAAAATCAGCATAGAATCACTCTTATTTAACTGAAGTTTTGTGGTGTCTGCTTGCCGAGCTCTAACAAACCAAAAGAGAATTTGTTTGGGTATGAAAAATATTAGAGTAATATTAATGTAGGTAAGAACGAGTAATAATTTAAAATAGTATTATTATAAAAAGCTTATGGTGTAATATTGAATAAAACAATCAAAGATAACAAAAAGTTATACCTACTTACTTTAATTTTGTTCGAAACAAAGTTGATTGATATTACCGACTGTCGAAATGAACATTTTAACTTAGGAAATAAGAAACTGCAAGTACTCAGAAGTAGTTTCAGAGAGCAAAATGAACCTGTAACGTTTTGCTGTTTAGTACATATACGCGGCACGACATACTAGCACAAATGTAGCGCCATCTATATCGCTACATGATGAACTACAACGTAGTCTACGCAACAGACCAACAGATGGCAGAAATAAATCCTAGATCGCGCAAACGAAGTTATCACTGAGTTTGAACATAAGTAATAGAACCGATTACTATCTATCGGTCCTCGGACCCCGAGCCGAAGGTCGGTCGGCGTAGAAGATCTTCTGTTTTCGTAAGACACCACACCTATCTCCTCACAGACGTTTCTGAAATCTCTAAAAACTCTAACATAATGCTTAAATTTTCCTCGTTTCCAATGTGGAACCCAAAAAAAAAGTAAAATTGTCGTTGAGAGCTCGAACCGGTTGTTGCATCATGAATCGCTAAGCCAACTAGGACTAATGGCTCTTTCATTGCGTCTATTTCATGCAATGGAAACTCAACTGTGTTGCTTTGATACTGAATTCAATTTGCATTGATAAAGTTTTAGGTAAATTTTCTTTTAATGTATTGATTGATACGTTTAAGTTTTCAAGTACCCACACTTTTATTAATAACACATTAATAATACACACTTATATTAATAACACATTAATAATAGTGTAGGTATTTGAATTCTTTTGCTATGCTATGTAAAGGATTCATAATCGAGGTAGTTATTTTTACTGCTAAAGGAACAATGAAAAAGCCTAAGTACTCTTGTAGTTAAATATTTATATTTTCTACAAAAATAAACAAAACTAACCTCAATCTTCATCGACAAGTAATACTTACTTAAAATACATTCTCAAAGATTTCTTAAAAAAAAAATCTTCAAATGTTAATGAAATCTTTTATTTAGATACTAATTCTAGAAAATAGTTAGGCAATGTAATTGAGTACCTACCAAACAAAAGTAGAGGTGATTTTTCCTGACTCGTTTTAAGTTCTCATCATAGTTGTAACAAACTACTTAGTAGCAAATTTGATATTTCTTAAATTGCGGGTCTTGTAGCAATATCAGCCAGAAAATATCGATGAATGTGAAGAATTACACACATAATACTCGTGAAGAAACCCGAGATTTTGTTAGTACTTTTGTCTGAAATTAGTTCAATTATATTATTATTCTTACCACCTGCATTGTGCACAGTACACATGCTTTCTCAAGATATTGGCATACTTTTAGTCAGCGACGAATAAATAAATAAATAATGCTGGACAATCCACACAACGTCATGTAGCTCCAAGCTAAGCAGAGCTTGTGTTATGGGTACTAGAAGACTGACATAATTAATCCAAAACATTACAAAGATAGATATTTTCTATTATACACCCGGAATAAATATTTGCAGATTGTACAAACATTTATCCCAAAGCGGGAATCGAACCAGTAACCTCCGCATCGCAGGCCTTCGCCCGCCGCACCACATCGGTCGTCATCATATAAATCATGTAGCTCTGAATGAAGGTTCTAGATAACGGTATTTTATTAAATCATTCTAGATTTTTCGGTAATAGCTATGGGTATCCAAGCTTGTATAATATTGAAACGGAACCTTTCAGCGGAGATTTTTGCGAGAAAATCTGAAAGGTTTGAAATACCTAAGTAGATATTATTATACCTACATATTTCATATCTTTTATCCCAGTAGTGATCATGATAAATATATTATTTTATTAGAAAACTTTAAGGCAACAGGTAATAAATATCTTTTAATGTAGAGGGAATTATGCTGTAATTAATATTATTATGCTATTAGCGCGGCAATGCAGCCAGTGTCTTGGGTACGCTTCCGATTGGTACTGATTTGGATCAGTTGAACTATCTATAGATCGTTTGCAACGGTCTGTAGATAGCTCAACTGTTTCTTATGTATTTTATATGACAATGTACATTTTGTAAATACTGTATAGTCGTAAGTTTGTTTGTGAATAAAGATATATATCTAATATTAAAAAACATTATGCTGCGAAAATGTTAAGATTTTTTATTTATATAAAAATGAAATAATCCGACTTCAATCGACGTTGACGTAATACTAAATGCAATATTAAATAAAAAAATTAGATGCATAGACACAAAAATACAAGCTTTAAAATAAAAGCAAAATCTTGTAAAAAGGTTTCGAGAAAAAAAAATCAGTCAATATGAGAAAATTTTCTTTTCGTAATTTAGTTTAAAATAATGAAAAGTAATATCACAAAGTAATGTCTGTAAATAAATATCAGAATAGTATCTTATTTAACTAAAGTTTTTTGATAAGTGTCTGCTTTCCGAGCTCTAACAATCTGTAAATAAAACCTCAGTAAAAACTGAATAAAAACCAATTGAAAACAGAGATTGACTCTCAAAGCACGCTAGATCGCATGTACGTAGGTACGATACAATTTAGTTTGTGCAATAAAGAACTTTCATCTGACTTTTTATAGTACGTTATCCTTATTGCTTTTCGTTAGAAAGCTCTTTGGTAGTCAGTTACGAACTAGATACGAGTCGCTGGGCGTACTACGAAAAACTATACACAGAAATTCACTATCGATATTTAAAACACATTTCGCGGCCGGTTTGAGCGAAGTGCAAAACTTACAGTGCATTAAATTAAATTAAATAACAAACACATCACTTTGCGTAGTCGACACCCAGTTGCATATGTTACAGGGTGATGCACGCACGACTGACATCAAAGCGAGAGTATACAAAGGGTGTTCGCTACGTGACGCTATGACACTTTTGTAATAGGAATATTAAAATGTATAATATAATGTCATTTTGTGAAGATGTGATGTAGGGGTTAATGAAACTGTCAAAGGGGAATAAAGTTTACTTAGAAACAAACAACAGTTATTGACGGGCGTCACAGACTTCCTTTTATAGGTCGTGGGATCAATTCCTGCAAAACAAATATTTTCGTGATGTAAATCGATGAATCCTTTATTTAATTATTACTGTGACATGTGTCATTTGTGTGTATTATTTTTTACACAAATCAACAAATCAACAAAACAAACTTCAATCTAAAAACTTTTTAAAGATTACTTACACAACAAGTACCTACTGATCAAGTAAAAGTACCTGAATTTAGATTCAAATATCTATAATATACTAGGTTGTGACCGTTATGATACTTAGTGAACATTCTATATAAAGTTTACAATATATTTTTATACAAAAAGTACTCTTGATCCCAACTTAAGTTAAGTTGGATGATGGATTGACGCAAAAATGTTCGTTAGCACCAAATCAAAATATCACATCAACTAAGTTCAGATAAGTTAGCGACATCACATCAAAGTTATAACTTATAACTTAGCTAAGCAACGAAGATCCCAATCTAGCCACTTAGCGGACGCACTTCCTCCAACTCATATTAAGGGATGCGCTATAAATCATCGCACGATGCAGTAGTGCAGTAAATACAGACAAAAGTGAAATTAAATTATAACGGCCGGTTTCTCGAACGATGATCAACGAAAAAAAAAATGGTAGCACTCCGGGAGTGCCGGCAGAAGTGAAAACTTCAATATTAACGTTGTGTTTTCACTTTTAAGTTTTCACTTCAAAAATATAACCACAGTCGTGATTGTGTCATGTCATTGTGTCACATTCGCGCAAGCGCGAATGTGACACAACGACGAAGACAACGAAGACACACTGACACAGACACATTCGCGCAAGCGCAAGCGCGAAATGTGTCTGTGTCATTGTGATTGTGTCATGTCTCACATTCGCGCAAGCGCGAATGTGTCTGTGTCTTCGTTGGCTTCGTCGTCATCGTCACGTCACGTCATGTCGCCACGTCATCGTCACGTCATCGCGCAAGCGCGAATGTGTCTGTGTCTTCGTTGGCTTCGTCGTCATCGTCACGTCACGTCATGTCGCCACGTCATCGTCACGTCATGTCGCCACAACACTATTTAATTGTTTGAGTCATACGTCGCGTGACCGCAAGTGTGTTCTTTTGTCGTCTCTTGTTTTACGAGCAATGTATAAAAATTAAATAAGATCTTACGCTTTTTCGACGTCACGTGACCCTGACGCGAGTTTGAAAGTTTTTACCCACCCAGCGCCGCTAAAGAAGTTTTCACTTCAAAAATTAAACAATTAGGTACTTTGTGTCAAACTCGGATCAATCGTGATTTGGGTTTCCAGAAACCGGCCGTAATACTACTATCTATAGCTCGTTTATTTGTTTATGAAACTTTTGGCTTCAATTTTGATCTTGAGACTAAGTCACAAAATTCGGGGCTGTAAATATCTGATATGATATCCCACTGATAAACGTTAGAGAGCCAAAGATGGTGACATAACAGGTGTCACACGAAGGGAAAAAAGATGAGCGGTTAGCTGTTTACAGCAATACGAAGTTACACACGCTACGTACACGTTACGTTAGTGAATCTTAGCTGCTGTTTAGAACAACCGTTTATGTTACAATATAGCACAATCGGGGCTTGGTAGTATTTTGCTTCGTGTAACTATTACTACTAAACAGGTAGTAAAAATAACATGATGAACAAGATGACACATTCTGTTCTTTAATACATCATGAACAAAATGACATATTCTTTTGCAAAACTCTTCTTCTTCTTCTTATCGTGTCGATGCTACAACTGTATTTTGTTGTAGCATCGTGTTAGCAAGATTAGCCAGACTAGACACTGTTTTGCAAAACTCTGACACTTGAACATGTCGATCTGACGCGTTTCATATTGTCTAGTTCAACCCAAAGTTGGCCATCCACCACTCGCTAAGTAACACATAAATTGTATTCGTTCACTTTACTGCGAATACCACTTAGGGTGGTAAAGGTGTCGCTACACTCGTGTGCTTCTCTAGAAAAGGGTTGTTATATATAACATAACATTGATATGATAATTTTTTTAGGTATGATTTCAGGAGAGAACAGGAAAAGAATGATACGGTAAGCGACTCCTTCGGTCTTTTTAAATGGAAGAAATAAATTAATAATGTTTTTCATGTTGGCCTAATTTAAACTCCCCAGGGTACTAAAATATGGTTTTCTTTAGCTAAATTCATAACATAATTAATCTAAAATAAACACTTATGTATGAATAACATAGCATTATGTATTAATATTTAAAAGGCTGATATGATTACCACGTGTATCAAATAAGTAGGTACCACTTAAGGTCTATTAAGTACCTAACTGTAGTACTGATAAAGTACTGTATATTTCATATTACTTTGTAAGAAAGTTACCGCGGTATACTTGGGTATGTGGTGCCCGCGGTGTAGTTGGGTATGTGATGCCCGCGGTGTACTAGGGTATGTGGTGCCCGCCCTGTACTAGGGTATGTGATGCCCACGGTGTACTTGGGTATGTGGTGTCCCGCGGTGTAGTTGGGTATGTGATGCCCGCGGTGTAGTTGGGTATGTGATGCCCGCGGTGTGGTTGGGTATGTGATGCCCGCGGTGTACTTGGGTATGTGGTGCCCGCGGTGTAGTTGGGTATTTGTTGCCCGCGGTGTACTAGGGTATGTCGTGCCCGCGGTATACTTGGGTATGTGGTGCCCGCGGTATACTTGGGTATGTGATGCCCGCGGTGTACTTGGGTATGTGGTGCCCGCGGTGTAGTTGGGTATTTGTTGCCCGCGGTGTACTAGGGTATGTGGTGCCCGCGGTATACTTGGGTATGTGGTGCCCGCGGTGTACTTGGGTATGTGGTGCCCGCAGTGTAGTTGGGTATGTGGTGCCCGCGGTGTACTAGGGTATGTGATGCCCGCGGTATACTAGGGTATGTGGTGCCCGCGGTATACTAGGGTATGTGGTGCCCGCGCTGTACTAGGGTATGTGGTGCCCGCAGTGTAGTTGGGTATGTGGTGCCCGCGGTGTAGTTGGATATGTGGTGCCCGCGGTGTAGTTGGGTATGTGATGCCCGCGGTGTACTTGGGTATGTGGTGCCCGCGGTGTACTAGGGTATGTGATGCCCGCGGTGTACTTGGGTATGTGATGCCCGCGGTGTACTAGGGTATGTGATGCCCGCGGTGTACTAGGGTATGTGGTGCCCGCGCTGTACTAGGGTATGTGATGCCCACGGTGTACTTGGGTATGTAGTGTCCAGCGGTGTAGTTGGGTATGTGATGCCCGCGGTGTAGTTGGGTATGTGGTGCCCGTAGTGTAGTTGGGTATGTGGTGCCCGCGGTGTACTAGGGTATGTGATGCCCGCGGTATACTAGGGTATGTGGTGCCCGCGGTGTAGTTGGGTATGTGATGCCCGCGGTGTACTTGGGTATGTGATGCCCGCGGTGTACTTGGGTATGTGGTGCCCGCGGTGTAGTTGGGTATGCGATGCTCGCGGTGTACTAGGGTATGTGATGCCCGCGGTGTACTTGGGTATATGATGCCCGCGGTGTACTAGGGTATGTGGTGCCCGCGGTATACTAAGGTATGTGGTGCCCGCGGTGTACTTGGGTATGTGATGCCCGCGGTGTACTTGGGTATGTGGTGCCCGCGGTATACTTGGGTATGTGATGCCCGCGGTGTACTAGGGTATGTGATGCCCGCGGTGTACTTGGGTATATGATGCCCGCGGTGTACTAGGGTATGTGGTGCCCGCGGTATACTAAGGTATGTGGTGCCCGCGGTGTATTTGGGTATGTGATGCCCGCGGTGTACTTGGGTATGTGATGCCCGCAGTATACTTGGGTATGTGGTGCCCGCAGTGTAGTTGGGTATGTGGTGCCCGCGGTGTACTAGGGTATGTGATGCCCGCGGTATACTAGGGTATGTGGTGCCCGCGGTGTAGTTGGGTATGTGATGCCCGCGGTGTACTTGGGTATGTGATGCCCGCGGTGTACTTGGGTATGTGGTGCCCGCGGTGTAGTTGGGCATGTGATGCCCGCGGTGTACTAGGGTATGTGGTGCCCGCGCTGTACTAGGGTATGTGATGCCCACGGTGTACTTGGGTATGTGGTGTCCCGCGGTGTAGTTGGGTATGTGATGCCCGCGGTGTACTAGGGTATGTGGTGCCCGCGGTTTACTTAGGTATGTGGTGCCCGCGGTGTACTAGGGTATGTGGTGCCCGCGGTGTACTAGGGTATGTGGTGCCCGCGGTGTAGTTGGGTATGTGATGCCCGCGGTGTACTTATGTATGTGATGCCCGCGGTGTACTTGGGTATGTGGTGCCCGCGGTGTAGTTGGGTATTTGTTGCCCGCGGTGTACTAGGGTATGTGGTGCCCGCGGTATACTTGGGTATGTGGTGCCCGCGATATACTTGGGTATGTGATGCCCGCGGTGTAGTTGGGTATTTGTTGCCCGCGGTGTACTAGGGTATGTGGTGCCCGCGGTATACTTGGGTATGTGGTGCCCGCGGTATACTTGGGTATGTGATGCCCGCGGTGTACTAGGGTATGTGATGCCCGCGGTATACTAGGGTATGTGGTGCCCGCGGTGTAGTTGGGTATGTGATGTCCGCGGTGTACTTGGGTATGTGTTGCCCGCGGTGTAGTTGATTTGTTGCCCACGGTGTACTTGGGTATGTGGTGTCCCGCGGTGTACTTGGGTATGTGGTGCCCGCGGTGTACTAGGGTATGTGGTGCCCGCGGTGTACTAGGATATGTGGTGCCCGCGGTGTAGTTGGGTATGTGATGCCCGCGGTGTAGGTGCCCGCAGTGTACTAGGGTATGTGATGCCCGCGGTGTACTTGGGTATGTGGTGCCCGCGGTGTAGTTGGGTATTTGTTGCCCGCGGTGTACTAGGGTATGTGGTGCCCGCGGTGTAGTTGGGTATGTGATGCCCGCGATGTACTAGAGTATGTGGTGCCCGCGCTGTACAAGGGTATGTGATGCCCACGGTGTACTTGGGTATGTGGTGTCCCGCGGTGTAGTTGGGTATGTGATGCCCGCGGTGTAGTTGGATATGTGATGCCCGCGGTGTAGTTGGGAATGTGATGCCCGCGGTGTACTTGGGTATGTGGTGCCCGCGGTGTAGTTGGGTATTTGTTGCCCGCGGTGTACTAGGGTATGTAGTGCCCGCGGTATACTTGAGTATGTGGTGCCCGCGGTATACTTGGGTATGTGGTGTCCCGCGGTGTAGTTGGGTATGTGGTGCCCGCGGTGTAGTTGGGTATGTGATGCCCGCGGTGTACTAGGGTATGTGGTGCCCGCGCTGTACTAGGGTATGTGATGCCCACGGTGTACTAGGGTATGTGGTGCCCGCGGTGTAGTTGGGTATGTGATGCCCGCGGTGTACTTGGGTATGTGATGCCCGCGGTGTACTTGGGTATGTGGTGCCCGCGGTGTAGTTGGGTATTTGTTGCCCGCGGTGTACTAGGGTATGTGGTGCCCGCGGTATACTTGGGTATGTGGTGCCCGCGATATACTTGGGTATGTGATGCCCGCGGTGTAGTTGGGTATTTGTTGCCCGCGGTGTACTAGGGTATGTGGTGCCCGCGGTATACTTGGGTATGTGGTGCCCGCGGTATACTTGGGTATGTGATGCCCGCGGTGTACTAGGGTATGTGATGCCCGCGGTATACTAGGGTATGTGGTGCCCGCGGTGTAGATAGATAGATAGATAGATAGAAAACGCTTTATTGTACACACAAGGAAATAACAGTAGATACAAAATAACAGTGTTTGCAGTAAGTGAATACAATGGGCGGCCTTATCGCTTTGAGCGATCTCTTCCAGACAACCTTTGGATGGACTAGTTTTAAATTAACAATAGTGACGGGGTGTACCTAATAAAACATGTACATCATTAACAATAACACATGTACGACGTAAAATAAATAAAATACTATAAATATATTTAATACGCAAATATATAAATAAATAAATATACTATACATACATATATATATACATATACAAGTCTACAAATATACAATATAATTATAAGCTATAATATAAATAAATAATCATAAAGTACTATAACGATGAATAATAACTGTGTAGAAGCTTTTTGAAGATAGGGAGTGATTTCGCTTTCCTGGTATCAGCTGGAAGAGCATTCCAAAGGCGGATAGCTTGTACAGTAAAAGAATGTTCGTAGAATGTAGAAGAGTGCAAGGGAGTTTTAAGTTGTAGCGTTTCAGAGGATCGTAAAGTACGGAAATTAGAAAGATTAAGATACTCAAAACGTTCTTTCAGATAAGACGGGGTGGAAGGGTTAAATAAGACACTGTACAAGAGGGATAGAATATGAGTATTCCTGCGAAGGCGAATTGGCAACCACTTGAGCTTACAACGAAATTCAGAAACGTGGTCATATTTGCGAAGACCAAATATGAACCTAATGGAAAAGTTTTGGAGGCGCTCAAGCTTATCTAGTTGTGCCTCAGTAAGGTCAGGATAACATGTGTCGGAATAATCAAGTATGGGAAGCAGAAGGGATTGAGCGAGCATAACCTTAGTGGAAATCGGTAGAAAATTTTTCAACCTTCTAAGTGAAGCAGCTGACGCAAACGTTTTTCGACTCAACTCAGTTAGGTGAGGTTCCCAAGACATATGTTTGTCCATGATAACTCCCAAGTTCTTGACGGAATCACTAATAGGAATAGGGATATTATCAAATATAACTTGTGGTAGTAATGACCAGTCTATTTTTGCAATCATCCGAGAACTGCCTATAATAATGACCTGGGTTTTTTTCGGATTAACACAGAGCCCATAAGTATTGCTCCACGTGAGAATACGCCTCAGGTCACTATTAATGCTATCAATAGCCCTACCCAACTCATGAACTGCAACCTGCGTGTAAATCTGAAGATCATCTGCGTAAAGGTGGTAGGTGGAAGTTAATATTTTAGAAATAGAATTTATAAAAATTGCGAAAAGAAGAGGTGAAAGCACGCCGCCCTGAGGTACACCAGCAGTAAGCTCGCACCATGACGAGAAATTGTCATCAAAACGGATGCGCTGCCGGCGTCCGAACAGGTAACTATGAAACCAGTCAATTGCGGTTGGAGATACGTTAAGAGACTGAAGTACGCCAAGGAGAATATCAAAATCTACATTGTTGAAAGCATTGCTAAAATCAAGCAGAGTCAACACAGTCACATGCCCATTGTCCATACCAAGACGAATATCATCGGTGATTTTAGTCAAGGCTGTCGAAGTGCTGTGACCACGACGAAACCCAGATTGCAAAGGATTGATAAGGGAATGTACGTTTAGGAATTTACTTAGCTGGTCATGAACTAAACGCTCCAGTACTTTAGAAAGGAAAGGAAGGATAGATATAGGGCGATTCTCAGAGAATGTGGCAGGATTAGCTTTTTTAGGTAAGGGAATTATCTGAGCATGTTTCCAAACATCGGGAAAAGTACTAGAGGACATGGAGTAGTTGAGGATGTGAGACAGAACGGGGATGATTTCGTCGAGTATGGGCACTAACATATTGCGACTAATGTTGTCATTGCCGACGGCGTTTGATGTAATGGAAGTAACACTTCTCTTAACGTCACAATCCGAAAACTGACCAAAACAAAAAGGTGAGAAATCTCGGGGTGGTACAGATAGAAGAGTTTGAATAGTGTTAGATTTAGTTAGACCATTAATATTGGAAGAAGAAGAGAAATGCTTATTCAATAAGTCAATGTTCAAATCTTTAGGAATAGATTCTTGTCGAGATTTACCAACACCCAATGTTTTTAGAAATTTCCAAACTTTTGATGGATCATTATTTTCTACAGATTTGTGAATGTAGCGGCGATGTGCATCCCTACACACCATGTTGCAGTGATTTCGTTTCTTCATATAATTAGCTAAATTATCTTTAGAAGGACGACACTTATATTTAAATTTAGCTAAATTCTTTTTGTGCATTATTTGTTTAATTTCAGGCGTCAGCCACGGGGCTGGCTGATGTTTTATTTTAATCCTTTTAAAAGGAGCGTGCTTGTCATAGAGCTTGATAATGGCATCGTTAAACAGAGCTAGCTTCTTGTCCACGGTATTAGCCTCCGCAACTTCGGACCAGTCCAAATTTGCAGCATCTTCTCTAAGACACTCCAAATTCATTCCACTAAAGTTACGCTGCAGAATAATTTGAGGTTTGGCTTTCGGCGGGCGTACCTTGTATGAAAGAAATATAAGGTCATGGTAGGAGAACGCATCCGCTGGGTATTGGCCATGTAATGAAACGTTGTTAGGAGAAGATACAAGTATCAGATCTAGTAGAGACGGTACACAATCAGGAAAATGGTGAGTTGCATTTAGTGGAAGTATGGTTAAATTACTAGCCTTTACAGTCCTTTCAAACTGAACTGAACGGTGATCATGTTTAAGAAGACAAGTATTAAAATCGCCTAAAATGAGAGTATGGTTATAGGATGGAGAGAAATCTATTAAAAGTTGTTCGAAGGATGAAAAGAAGTTAATGTTAGAGGAAGGGCAGTAGTAGACTCCGAGGAGTACCTTGGTATGAGAGAGTGTTACTTCAATGAGAAGATGCTCGCCTTCAGTAGATGGCGGTGGTTGGGGAGACATGCTAACTACAGAGTAAGGAATATGAGCACGAAGATAGATAGCAACGCCTCCACCCACTCGCTCAGTACGGTCATTGCGGATGAGTATGAATCCCGGCAGCGAGTATGAAGTTGAGGGTAAACAAGGTTTTAACCAAGTCTCGGAGACAAAAACTGCATGAATAGTCTTGATATCAAATGACGCAAGCATGTCAGGATAATGGGCAGGAATACTCTGGGCATTGATGTGGATTACGTTAAAATTGTTTTGGACCTCATCAAACTGAGATTCAAGCGACTCGGATAATGTAGGAATACTAGTAAAGCTATCACCAGAAGACGAACAAGATTCAAAAAGCTCATTATCACTATCATCACAATTTAACATAGCATACAATAATAATATTAAAAATAAATAAATAATATAACTATGTATTAATATATTACCTACCTAATATATAAAATATATATATAAATAATTTAACAAGTATCAAAACAAAAGTTTCCATCTGCCAGTTGTGCTATATGAAAAGAGAAATTAATTTAAAAAAACATAACAATCATCCAAAAAAGTAGGTGGGTAAGTACATAGGTAAATGTATTAAAAAAAAAAAAAACTATTTTGCGCGAAACTCTAACTAAATACAATTAACATAATGTTGTTTCCGAACGAAACATTTCTGAAAAAAAGCTGAGTGACATGACATTGACGTTTGTTTAATATATAAAGATTGGAATTTGTCAGTGTCATGTCAGGAAACCTACAAGTAAACTGAACTGCTAATAATAAAAAAAAAGAAGCTAGATTTCACAGCGATCTGCAAATTGTCAAGATAATTTATAAAAAAAGGAATAAATAAGAAATCTAAGAAAAAATCAGAGAGAGGCTAAAGCAGCACGGGAAAAATACCCACCCACATACACTATCCAACATTTGACCACACTTCACTTCATAAATCACTTCTTAGATGTGGCCGCACGCTTACTCTTCGTCACTGCCGCCTCCTTGACCACAGCCACCAGCTTCTCCGAAGCTGCGGGTAGCGCAGAGGACCCCGCTGCTGCTGCAGGCTCCGACTGTGAGGGCTCTGCAATCTTGTTGAGATCGCCCATCCAGTTGACGCGCTGCCTATTCCCATCGGGCAATGCGACGAAGACACTTCCTTCCCTTGACCAGCAGTTTGTAATACCGAAGCGCTGCCTTGCTGCCATGAAAACTTCGTGACGAGACTTCGTGAGAAATTCCGTCAAAGTTATGCCTGTGTTCTTGAAGCTAGTCTTGGCATACCAAATGTTGTCCCGCACTACAACTTCACGCAATTTGAAGAGGATTGGCCGCGGCTTGTTAGATGAAGAGCGGCCCATTCTGTGGCAACGGCTGATATCAGCATTTGAGAACTTTGGCAACTTCAGCTTGCTAACAATGGTGTTAGCCACGACCGAGATGGTGTCTTCCTTCTGTTTTTCTGGAACTCCATGTAAAAGTAGTATCTTTCGCCGACTACGCATCTCAAGCTGATCAATAGACCGTGCATTCATCTCTATTTGGTCCTGAAGTGCTCGCAAGGCGGTCAAAGTAAATGCCTTGAAGCTGGAGAACTCCGCACTCAGCGATGGAATGTTAGGTGCTTGATTGAGATTCTTCTGAAGTTCCCCCTCGAAGTACTCCATTCTCTTAGTAAAGTCAATCATCATCTGATGAGTTGACAAGTGATGTTCGGTGTTGTCCATAGTGGTGAATCCCAAAAGTGCGGTTATGCAGTGTAGATATTTAGATGTGTTGTCAATACAGGAAATAACACTTTGTGGCAGAGGAAATATGTCAATTTTACCTTTGTGACATAAATAACTTATGTAAGTTTACTTGTACTTATTAAATTAAATAAATAAAAATTAACGAAATTTTGTAGATATTGTGTCTATTTTGACTACCCGCCGTCGAAAAAAGGTGTAGTTGGGTATGTGATGTCCGCGGTGTACTTGGGTATGTGTTGCCCGCGGTGTAGTTGGGTATTTGTTGCCCGCGGTGTACTAGGGTATGTGGTGCCCGCGGTATACTTGGGTATGTGTTGCCCGCGGTGTAGTTGGGTATTTGTTGCCCGCGGTGTACTAGGGTATGTGGTGCCCGCGGTATACTTGGGTATGTGGTGCCCGCGGTGTAGTTGGGTATGTGATGCCCGCGGTGTACTAGGGTATGTGGTGACCGCGCTGTACTAGGGTATGTGATGCCCACGGTGTACTTGGGTATGTGGTGCCCGCGGTGTACTAGGGTATGTGGTGCCCGCGGTGTACTAGGGTATGTGGTGCCCGCGGTGTAGTTGGGTATGTGATGCCCGCGGTGTAGGTGCCCGCAGTGTACTAGGGTATGTGGTGCCCGCGGTTTACTTGGGTATGTGGTGCCCGCGGTGTA
Organism: Ecliptopera silaceata; assembly: GCA_932527185.1. Lineage (NCBI taxonomy): Eukaryota > Metazoa > Arthropoda > Insecta > Lepidoptera > Geometridae > Ecliptopera > Ecliptopera silaceata. Next base: position 1,702,653 of record OW052193.1, on the reverse strand, counting down.
CTAGGGTATGTGGTGCCCGCGGTGTAGTTGGGTATGTGATGCCCGCGGTGTACTAGGGCATGTGGTGCCAGCGCTGTACTAGGGTATGTGATGCCCACGGTGTACTTGGGTATGTGTTGTCCCGCGGTGTAGTTGGGTATGTGATGCCCGCGGTGTAGTTGGGTATGTGATGCCCGCGGTGTACTAGGGTATGTGATGCCCGCGGTGTACTTGGGTATATGATGCCCGCGGTGAACTAGGGTATGTGGTGCCCGCGGTATACTAAGGTATGTGATGCCCGCGGTGTACTTGGGTATGTGGTGCCCGCGGTGTAGTTGGGTATTTGTTGCCCGCGGTGTACTAGGGTATGTGGTGCCCGCGGTATACTTGGGTATGTGGTGCCCGCGGTGAAGTTGGGTATGTGATGCCCGCGGTGTACAAGGGTATGTGGTGCCCGCGCTGTACTAGGGTGTGTGATGCCCACGGTGTACTAGGGTATGTGGTGCCCGCGCTGTACTAGGGTATGTGGTGCCCGCAGTGTAGTTGGGTATGTGGTGCCCGCGGTGTAGTTGGATATGTGGTGCCCGCGGTGTAGTTGGGTATGTGATGCCCGCGGTGTACTTGGGTATGTGGTGCCCGCGGTGTACTAGGGTATGTGATGCCCGCGGTGTACTTGGGTATGTGATGCCCGCGGTGTACTAGGGTATGTGATGCCCGCGGTGTACTAGGGTATGTGGTGCCCGCGCTGTACTAGGGTATGTGATGCCCACGGTGTACTTGGGTATGTAGTGTCCCGCGGTGTAGTTGGGTATGTGATGCCCGCGGTGTAGTTGGGTATGTGGTGCCCGTAGTGTAGTTGGGTATGTGGTGCCCGCGGTGTACTAGGGTATGTGATGCCCGCGGTATACTAGGGTATGTGGTGCCCGCGGTGTAGTTGGGTATGTGATGCCCGCGGTGTACTTGGGTATGTGATGCCCGCGGTGTACTTGGGTATGTGGTGCCCGCGGTGTAGTTGGGTATGTGATGCTCGCGGTGTACTAGGGTATGTGATGCCCGCGGTGTACTTGGGTATATGATGCCCGCGGTGTACTAGGGTATGTGGTGCCCGCGGTATACTAAGGTATGTGGTGCCCGCGGTGTACTTAAGTATGTGATGCCCGCGGTGTACTTGGGTATGTGGTGCCCGCGGTATACTTGGGTATGTGATGCCCGCGGTGTACTAGGGTATGTGATGCCCAAGGTGTACTTGGGTATATGATGCCCGCGGTGTACTAGGGTATGTGGTGCCCGCGGTATACTAAGGTATGTGGTGCCCGCGGTGTATTTGGGTATGTGATGCCCGCGGTGTAGTTGGGTATTTGTTGCCCGCGGTGTACTAGGGTATGTGGTGCCCGCGGTATACTTGGGTATGTGGTGCCCGCGGTATACTTGGGTATGTGATGCCCGCGGTGTACTAGGGTATGTGATGCCCGCGGTATACTAGGGTATGTGGTGCCCGCGGTGTAGTTGGGTATGTGATGTCCGCGGTGTACTTGGGTATGTGTTGCCCGCGGTGTAGTTGGGTATGTGATGCCCGCGGTGTACTAGGGTATGTGGTGCCCGCGCTGTACTAGGGTATGTGATGCCCACGGTGTACTTGGGTATGTAGTGTCCCGCGGTGTAGTTGGGTATGTGATGCCCGCGGTGTAGTTGGGTATGTGGTGCCCGTAGTGTAGTTGGGTATGTGGTGCCCGCGGTGTACTAGGGTATGTGATGCCCGCGGTATACTAGGGTATGTGGTGCCCGCGGTGTAGTTGGGTATGTGATGCCCGCGGTGTACTTGGGTATGTGATGCCCGCGGTGTACTTGGGTATGTGGTGCCCGCGGTGTAGTTGGGTATGTGGTGCCCGTAGTGTAGTTGGGTATGTGGTGCCCGCGGTGTACTAGGGTATGTGATGCCCGCGGTATACTAGGGTATGTGGTGCCCGCGGTGTAGTTGGGTATGTGATGCCCGCGGTGTACTTGGGTATGTGATGCCCGCGGTGTACTTGGGTATGTGGTGCCCGCGGTGTAGTTGGGTATGTGATGCTCGCGGTGTACTAGGGTATGTGATGCCCGCGGTGTACTTGGGTATATGATGCCCGCGGTGTACTAGGGTATGTGGTGCCCGCGGTGTAGTTGGGTATGTGATGCCCGCGGTGTACTTGGGTATGTGATGCCCGCGGTGTACTTGGGTATGTGGTGCCCGCGGTGTAGTTGGGTATTTGTTGCCCGCGGTGTACTAGGGTATGTGGTGCCCGCGGTATACTTGGGTATGTGGTGCCCGCGATATACTTGGGTATGTGATGCCCGCGGTGTAGTTGGGTATTTGTTGCCCGCGGTGTACTAGGGTATGTGGTGCCCGCGGTATACTTGGGTATGTGGTGCCCGCGGTATACTTGGGTATGTGATGCCCGCGGTGTACTAGGGTATGTGATGCCCGCGGTATACTAGGGTATGTGGTGCCCGCGGTGTAGTTGGGTATGTGGTGCCCGCGGTGTACTTGGGTATGTGTTGCCCGCGGTGTACTAGGGTATGTGGTGCCCGCGGTATACTTGGGTATGTGGTGCCCGCGGTGTAGTTGGGTATGTGATGCCCGCGGTGTACTAGGGTATGTGGTGCCCGCGCTGTACTAGGGTATGTGATGCCCGCGGTGTACTTGGGTATGTGGTGTCCCGCGGTGTACTTGGGTATGTGGTGCCCGCGGTGTACTAGGGTATGTGGTGCCCGCGGTGTACTAGGGTATGTGGTGCCCGCGGTGTAGTTGGGTATGTGATGCCCGCGGTGTAGGTGCCCGCAGTGTACTAGGGTATGTGATGCCCGCGGTGTACTTGGGTATGTGGTGCCCGCGGTGTAGTTGGGTATTTGTTGCCCGCGGTGTACTAGGGTATGTGGTGCCCGCGGTGTAGTTGGGTATGTGATGCCCGCGGTGTACTAGGGTATGTGGTGCCCGCGCTGTACAAGGGTATGTGATGCCCACGGTGTACTTGGGTATGTGGTGTCCCGCGGTGTAGTTGGGTATGTGATGCCCGCGGTGTAGTTGGGTATGTGATGCCCGCGGTGTAGTTGGGAATGTGATGCCCGCGGTGTACTTGGGTATGTGGTGCCCGCGGTGTAGTTGGGTATTTGTTGCCCGCGGTGTACTAGGGTATGTGGTGCCCGCGGTATACTAGGGTATGTGGTGCCCGCGGTATACTTGGGTATGTGGTGTCCCGCGGTGTAGTTGGGTATGTGATGCCCGCGGTGTAGTTGGGTATTTGTTGCCCGCGGTGTACTAGGGTATGTGGTGCCCGCGGTATACTTGGGTATGTGGTGCCCGCGGTGTAGTTGGGTATGTGATGCCCGCGGTGTACTAGGGTATGTGGTGCCCGCGCTGTACTAGGGTATGTGATGCCCACGGTGTACTAGGGTATGTGGTGCCCGCGGTGTAGTTGGGTATGTGATGCCCGCGGTGTACTTGGGTATGAAATGCCCGCGGTGTACTTGGGTATGTGGTGCCCGCGGTGTAGTTGGGTATTTGTTGCCCGCGGTGTACTAGGGTATGTGGTGCCCGCGGTATACTTGGGTATGTGGTGCCCGCGATATACTTGGGTATGTGATGCCCGCGGTGTAGTTGGGTATTTGTTGCCCGCGGTGTACTAGGGTATGTGGTGCCCGCGGTATACTTGGGTATGTGGTGCCCGCGGTATACTTGGGTATGTGATGCCCGCGGTGTACTAGGGTATGTGATGCCCGCGGTATACTAGGGTATGTGGTGCCCGCGGTGTAGTTGGGTATGTGATGTCCGCGGTGTACTTGGGTATGTGTTGCCCGCGGTGTAGTTGGGTATTTGTTGCCCGCGGTGTACTAGGGTATGTGGTGACCGCGCTGTACTAGGGTATGTGATGCCCACGGTGTACTTGGGTATGTGGTGCCCGCGGTGTACTAGGGTATGTGGTGCCCGCGGTGTACTAGGGTATGTGGTGCCCGCGGTGTAGTTGGGTATGTGATGCCCGCGGTGTAGGTGCCCGCAGTGTACTAGGGTATGTGGTGCCCGCGGTGTACTAGGTTATGTGGTGCCCGCGGTGTAGTTGGGTATGTGATGCCCGCGGTGTACTAGGGCATGTGGTGCCCGCGCTGTACTAGGGTATGTGATGCCCACGGTGTACTTGGGTATGTGTTGTCCCGCGGTGTAGTTGGGTATGTGATGCCCGCGGTGTAGTTGGGTATGTGATGCCCGCGGTGTACTAGGGTATGTGATGCCCGCGGTGTACTTGGGTATATGATGCCCGCGGTGAACTAGGGTATGTGGTGCCCGCGGTATACTAAGGTATGTGATGCCCGCGGTGTACTTGGGTATGTGGTGCTTGCGGTGTAGTTGGGTATTTGTTGCCCGCGGTGTACTAGGGTATGTGGTGCCCGCGGTATACTTGGGTATGTGGTGCCCGCGGTGAAGTTGGGTATGTGATGCCCGTGGTGTACAAGGGTATGTGGTGCCCGCGCTGTACTTGGGTATGTGGTGCCCGCGGTGTACTAGGGTATGTGATGCCCGCGGTGTACTTGGGTATGTGATGCCCGCGGTGTACTAGGGTATGTGATGCCCGCGGTGTACTAGGGTATGTGGTGCCCGCGCTGTACTAGGGTATGTGATGCCCACGGTGTACTTGGGTATGTAGTGTCCCGCGGTGTAGTTGGGTATGTGATGCCCGCGGTGTAGTTGGGTATGTGGTGCCCGTAGTGTAGTTGGGTATGTGGTGCCCGCGGTGTACTAGGGTATGTGATGCCCGCGGTATACTAGGGTATGTGGTGCCCGCGGTGTAGTTGGGTATGTGATGCCCGCGGTGTACTTGGGTATGTGATGCCCGCGGTGTACTTGGGTATGTGGTGCCCGCGGTGTAGTTGGGTATGTGATGCTCGCGGTGTACTAGGGTATGTGGTGACCGCGCTGTACTAGGGTATGTGATGCCCACGGTGTACTTGGGTATGTGGTGCCCGCGGTGTACTAGGGTATGTGGTGCCCGCGGTGTACTAGGGTATGTGGTGCCCGCGGTGTAGTTGGGTATGTGATGCCCGCGGTGTAGGTGCCCGCAGTGTACTAGGGTATGTGGTGCCCGCGGTGTACTAGGTTATGTGGTGCCCGCGGTGTAGTTGGGTATGTGATGCCCGCGGTGTACTAGGGCATGTGGTGCCCGCGCTGTACTAGGGTATGTGATGCCCACGGTGTACTTGGGTATGTGTTGTCCCGCGGTGTAGTTGGGTATGTGATGCCCGCGGTGTAGTTGGGTATGTGATGCCCGCGGTGTACTAGGGTATGTGATGCCCGCGGTGTACTTGGGTATATGATGCCCGCGGTGAACTAGGGTATGTGGTGCCCGCGGTATACTAAGGTATGTGATGCCCGCGGTGTACTTGGGTATGTGGTGCTTGCGGTGTAGTTGGGTATTTGTTGCCCGCGGTGTACTAGGGTATGTGGTGCCCGCGGTATACTTGGGTATGTGGTGCCCGCGGTGAAGTTGGGTATGTGATGCCCGTGGTGTACAAGGGTATGTGGTGCCCGCGCTGTACTAGGGTGTGTGATGCCCACGGTGTACTAGGGTATGTGGTGCCCGCGCTGTACTAGGGTATGTGGTGCCCGCAGTGTAGTTGGGTATGTGGTGCCCGCGGTGTAGTTGGATATGTGGTGCCCGCGGTGTAGTTGGGTATGTGATGCCCGCGGTGTACTTGGGTATGTGGTGCCCGCGGTGTACTAGGGTATGTGATGCCCGCGGTGTACTTGGGTATGTGATGCCCGCGGTGTACTAGGGTATGTGATGCCCGCGGTGTACTAGGGTATGTGGTGCCCGCGCTGTACTAGGGTATGTGATGCCCACGGTGTACTTGGGTATGTAGTGTCCCGCGGTGTAGTTGGGTATGTGATGCCCGCGGTGTAGTTGGGTATGTGGTGCCCGTAGTGTAGTTGGGTATGTGGTGCCCGCGGTGTACTAGGGTATGTGATGCCCGCGGTATACTAGGGTATGTGGTGCCCGCGGTGTAGTTGGGTATGTGATGCCCGCGGTGTACTTGGGTATGTGATGCCCGCGGTGTACTTGGGTATGTGGTGCCCGCGGTGTAGTTGGGTATGTGATGCTCGCGGTGTACTAGGGTATGTGATGCCCGCGGTGTACTTGGGTATATGATGCCCGCGGTGTACTAGGGTATGTGGTGCCCGCGGTATACTAAGGTATGTGGTGCCCGCGGTGTACTTGGGTATGTGATGCCCGCGGTGTACTTGGGTATGTGGTGCCCGCGGTATACTTGGGTATGTGATGCCCGCGGTGTACTAGGGTATGTGATGCCCGCGGTGTACTTGGGTATATGATGCCCGCGGTGTACTAGGGTATGTGGTGCCCGCGGTATACTAAGGTATGTGGTGCCCGCGGTGTATTTGGGTATGTGATGCCCGCGGTGTACTTGGGTATGTGATGCCCGCAGTATACTTGTGTATGTGGTGCCCGCAGTGTAGTTGGGTATGTGGTGCCCGCGGTGTACTAGGGTATGTGATGCCCGCGGTATACTAGGGTATGTGGTGCCCGCGGTGTAGTTGGGTATGTGATGCCCGCGGTGTACTTGGGTATGTGATGCCCGCGGTGTACTTGGGTATGTGGTGCCCGCGGTGTAGTTGGGTATGTGATGCCCGCGGTGTACTAGGGTATGTGGTGCCCGCGGTGTAGTTGGGTATGTGATGCCCGCGGTGTACTTGGGTATGTGATGCCCGCGGTGAACTTGGGTATGTGGTGCCCGCGGTGTAGTTGGGTATTTGTTGCCCGCGGTGTACTAGGGTATGTGGTGCCCGCGGTATACTTGGGTATGTGGTGCCCGCGATATACTTGGGTATGTGATGCCCGCGGTGTAGTTGGGTATTTGTTGCCCGCGGTCTACTAGGGTATGTGGTGCCCGCGGTATACTTGGGTATGTGGTGCCCGCGGTATACTTGGGTATGTGATGCCCGCGGTGTACTAGGGTATGTGATGCCCGCGGTATACTAGGGTATGTGGTGCCCGCGGTGTAGTTGGGTATGTGATGTCCGCGGTGTACTTGGGTATGTGTTGCCCGCGGTGTAGTTGGGTATTTGTTGCCCGCGGTGTACTAGGGTATGTGGTGCCCGCGGTATACTTGGGTATGTGGTGCCCGCGGTGTAGTTGGGTATGTGATGCCCGCGGTGTACTAGGGTATGTGGTGCCCGCGCTGTACTAGGGTATGTGATGCCCACGGTGTACTTGGGTATGTGGTGTCCCGCGGTGTACTTGGGTATGTGGTGCCCGCGGTGTACTAGGGTATGTGGTGCCCGCGGTGTACTAGGGTATGTGGTGCCCGCGGTGTAGTTGGGTATGTGATGCCCGCGGTGTAGGTGCCCGCAGTGTACTAGGGTATGTGATGCCCGCGGTGTACTTGGGTATGTGGTGCCCGCGGTGTAGTTGGGTATTTGTTGCCCGCGGTGTACTAGGGTATGTGGTGCCCGCGGTGTAGTTGGGTATGTGATGCCCGCGATGTACTAGGGTATGTGGTGCCCGCGCTGTACAGGGGTATGTGATGCCCACGGTGTACTTGGGTATGTGGTGTCCCGCGGTGTAGTTGGGTATGTGATGCCCGCGGTGTAGTTGGATATGTGATGCCCGCGGTGTAGTTGGGAATGTGATGCCCGCGGTGTACTTGGGTATGTGGTGCCCGCGGTGTAGTTGGGTATTTGTTGCCCGCGGTGTACTAGGGTATGTAGTGCCCGCGGTATACTTGAGTATGTGGTGCCCGCGGTATACTTGGGTATGTGATGCCCGCGGTATACTTGGGTATGTGGTGCCCGCGGTGTAGTTGGGTATGTGATGCCCGCGGTGTACTAGGGTATGTGGTGCCCGCGCTGTACTAGGGTATGTGATGCCCACGGTGTACTTGGGTATGTGGTGTCCCGCAGTGTACTTGGGTATGTGATGCCCGCGGTATACTTGGGTATGTGGTGCCCGCAGTGTAGTTGGGTATGTGGTGCCCGCGGTGTACTAGGGTATGTGATGCCCGCGGTATACTAGGGTATGTGATGCCCGCGGTGTAGTTGGGTATTTGTTGCCCGCGGTGTACTAGGGTATGTGGTGCCCGCGGCATACTTGGGTATGTGGTGCCCGCGGTGAAGTTGGGTATGTGATGCCCGCGGTGTACAAGGGTATGTGGTGCCCGCGCTGTACTAGGGTGTGTGATGCCCACGGTGTACTAGGGTATGTGGTGCCCGCGCTGTACTAGGGTATGTGGTGCCCGCAGTGTAGTTGGGTATGTGGTGCCCGCGGTGTAGTTGGATATGTGGTGCCCGCGGTGTAGTTGGGTATGTGATGCCCGCGGTGTACTTGGGTATGTGGTGCCCGCGGTGTACTAGGGTATGTGATGCCCGCGGTGTACTTGGGTATGTGATGCCCGCGGTGTACTAGGGTATGTGATGCCCGCGGTGTACTAGGGTATGTGGTGCCCGCGCTGTACTAGGGTATGTGATGCCCACGGTGTACTTGGGTATGTAGTGTCCCGCGGTGTAGTTGGGTATGTGATGCCCGCGGTGTAGTTGGGTATGTGGTGCCCGTAGTGTAGTTGGGTATGTGGTGCCCGCAGTGTACTAGGGTATGTGATGCCCGCGGTATACTAGGGTATGTGGTGCCCGCGGTGTAGTTGGGTATGTGATGCCCGCGGTGTACTTGGGTATGTGATGCCCGCGGTGTACTTGGGTATGTGGTGCCCGCGGTGTAGTTGGGTATGTGATGCTCGCGGTGTACTAGGGTATGTGATGCCCGCGGTGTACTTGGGTATATGATGCCCGCGGTGTACTTGGGTATGTGGTGCCCGCGGTATACTAAGGTATGTGGTGCCCGCGGTGTACTTGGGTATGTGATGCCCGCGGTGTACTTGGGTATGTGGTGCCCGCGGTATACTTGGGTATGTGATGCCCGCGGTGTACTAGGGTATGTGATGCCCGCGGTGTACTTGGGTATATGATGCCCGCGGTGTACTAGGGTATGTGGTGCCCGCGGTATATTAAGGTATGTGGTGCCCGCGGTGTATTTGGGTATGTGATGCCCGCGGTGTACTTGGGTATGTGATGCCCGCAGTATACTTGGGTATGTGGTGCCCGCAGTGTAGTTGGGTATGTGGTGCCCGCGGTGTACTAGGGTATGTGATGCCCGCGGTATACTAGGGTATGTGGTGCCCGCGGTGTAGTTGGGTATGTGATGCCCGCGGTGTACTTGGGTATGTGATGCCCGCGGTGTACTTGGGTATGTGGTGCCCGCGGTGTAGTTGGGTATGTGATGCCCGCGGTGTACTAGGGTATGTGGTGCCCGCGCTGTACTAGGGTATGTGATGCCCACGGTGTACTTGTGTATGTGGTGTCCGCGGTGTAGTTGGGTATGTGATGCCCGCGGTGTACTAGGGTATGTGGTGCCCGCGGTTTACTTAGGTATGTGGTGCCCGCGGTGTACTAGGGTATGTGGTGCCCGCGGTGTACTAGGGTATGTGGTGCCCGCGGTGTAGTTGGGTATGTGATGCCCGCGGTGTACTTGGGTATGTGATGCCCGCGGTGAACTTGGGTATGTGGTGCCCGCGGTGTAGTTGGGTATTTGTTGCCCGCGGTGTACTAGGGTATGTGGTGCCCGCGGTATACTTGGGTATGTGGTGCCCGCGATATACTTGGGTATGTGATGCCCGCGGTGTAGTTGGGTATTTGTTGCCCGCGGTGTACTAGGGTATGTGGTGCCCGCGGTATACTTGGGTATGTGGTGCCCGCGGTATACTTGGGTATGTGATGCCCGCGGTGTACAAGGGTATGTGATGCCCGCGGTATACTAGGGTATGTGGTGCCCGCGGTGTAGTTGGGTATGTGATGTCCGCGGTGTACTTGGGTATGTGTTGCCCGCGGTGTAGTTGGGTATTTGTTGCCCGCGGTGTACTAGGGTATGTGGTGCCCGCGGTATACTTGGGTATGTGGTGCCCGCGGTGTAGTTGGGTATGTGATGCCCGCGGTGTACTAGGGTATGTGGTGCCCGCGCTGTACTAGGGTATGTGATGCCCACGGTGTACTTGGGTATGTGGTGTCCCGCGGTGTACTTGGGTATGTGGTGCCCGCGGTGTACTAGGGTATGTGGTGCCCGCGGTGTACTAGGGTATGTGGTGCCCGCGGTGTAGTTGGGTATTTGATGCCCGCGGTGTAGGTGCCCGCAGTGTACTAGGGTATGTGATGCCCGCGGTGTACTTGGGTATGTGGTGCCCGCGGTGTAGTTGGGTATTTGTTGCCCGCGGTGTACTAGGGTATGTGGTGCCCGCGGTGTAGTTGGGTATGTGATGCCCGCGATGTACTAGGGTATGTGGTGCCCGCGCTGTACAAGGGTATGTGATGCCCACGGTGTACTTGGGTATGTGGTGTCCCGCGGTGTAGTTGGGTATGTGATGCCCGCGGTGTAGTTGGATATGTGATGCCCGCGGTGTAGTTGGGAATGTGATGCCCGCGGTGTACTTGGGTATGTGGTGCCCGCGGTGTAGTTGGGTATTTGTTGCCCGCGGTGTACTAGGGTATGTAGTGCCCGCGGTATACTTGAGTATGTGGTGCCCGCGGTATACTTGGGTATGTGATGCCCGCGGTATACTTGGGTATGTGGTGCCCGCGGTGTAGTTGGGTATGTGATGCCCGCGGTGTACTAGGGTATGTGGTGCCCGCGCTGTACTAGGGTATGTGATGCCCACGGTGTACTTGGGTATGTGGTGTCCCGCAGTGTACTTGGGTATGTGATGCCCGCGGTATACTTGGGTATGTGGTGCCCGCAGTGTAGTTGGGTATGTGGTGCCCGCGGTGTACTAGGGTATGTGATGCCCGCGGTATACTAGGGTATGTGATGCCCGCGGTGTACTTGGGTATGTGTTGCCCGCGGTGTAGTTGGGTATTTGTTGCCCGCGGTGTACTAGGGTATGTGGTGCCCGCGGTATACTTAGGTATGTGGTGCCCGCGGTGTAGTTGGGTATGTGATGCCTGCGGTGTACTTGGGTATGTGGTGCCCGCGGTATACTAGGGTATGTGGCGCCCACGGTATACTAGGGTATGTGGTGCCCGCGGTGTAGTTGGGTATGTGATGCCCGCGGTGTACTAGGGTATGTGATGCCCGCGCTGTTATTGGGTATGTGGTGCCTGCGGTGTAGTTGGGTATGTGATGCCCGCGGTGTACTAGGGTATATGATGCCCGCGGTGTAATTGGGTATGTGATGCCCGCGATGCACTTGGGTATGTGATGCCCACGGTATACTAGGGTATGAGATGCCCGCGGTGTACTAGGGTATATGATGCCCGCGATGCACTTGGGTATGTGATGCCCGCGGTGTACTTGGGTATGTGATGCCCGCGGTATACTTGGGTATGTGGTGCCCGCGGTGTAGTTAGGTATGTGGTGCCCTCAGTGTACTAGGGTATGTGGTGCCCGCGTTGTAGTTAGTTATGTGATGCCCGCGGTGTACTAGGGTATGTGGTGCCCGCGGTATACTTGGGTATGTGGTGCCCGCGGTAAACTAGGTATGTGATGCCCGCGGTGTACTTGGGTATGTGATGCCCGCGGTGTACTAAGGTATGTGGTGCCCGCGGTATACTTGGGTATGTGGTTTACTAGGGTATTTGATGCCCGCGGTGTAGTTGGGTATGTGATGCCCGAGGTGTACTTGGGTATGTGATGCCCGCGGTGTACTTGGGTATGTGATGCCCGCGGTATACTTAGGTATGTGGTGCCCGCGGTGTTGTTAGGTATGTGGTGCCCGCGGTGTACTAGGGTATGTGATGCCCGCGGTATACTAGGGTATGTGGTGCCCGCGGTGTACTAGGGTATGTGATGCCCGCGGTGTACTAGGGTATGTGGTGCCCGCGGTATACTTGGGTATGTGGTGCCCGCGGTGTAGTTGGGTATGTGATGCCCGCGGTGTACTAGGGTATGTGGTGCCCGCGCTGTACTAGGGTATGTGATGCCCACGGTGTACTTGGGTATGTGGTGTCCCGCGGTGTACTTGGGTATGTGATGCCCGCGGTATACTTGGGTATGTGATGCCCGCGGTATACTTGGGTATGTGGTGCCCGCGGTGTAGTTGGGTATGTGATGCCCGCGGTGTACTAGGGTATGTGGTGCCCGCGCTGTACTAGGGTATGTGATGCCCACGGTGTACTTGGGTATGTGATGCCCACGGTGTACTTGGGTATGTGGTGTCCCGCGGTGTACTTGAGTATGTGGTGCCCGCGGTATACTTGGGTATGTGATGCCCGCGGTATACTTGGGTATGTGGTGCCCGCGGTGTAGTTGGGTATGTGATGCCCGCGGTGTACTAGGGTATGTGGTGCCCGCGCTGTACTAGGGTATGTGATGCCCACGGTGTACTTGGGTATGTGGTGTCCCGCGGTGTACTTGGGTATGTGATGCCCGCGGTATACTTGGGTATGTGGTGCCCGCAGTGTAGTTGGGTCTGTGGTGCCCGCGGTGTACTAGGGTATGTGATGCCCGCGGTATACTAGGGTATGTGGTGCCCGCGGTGTAGTTGGGTATGTGATGCCCGCGGTGTACTTGGGTATGTGTTGCCCGCGGTGTAGTTGGGTATTTGTTGCCCGCGGTGTACTAGGGTATGTGGTGCCCGCGGTATACTTAGGTATGTGGTGCCCGCGGTGTAGTTGGGTATGTGATGCCTGCGGTGTACTAGGGTATGTGGTGCCCGCGGTATACTAGGGTATGTGGTGCCCACGGTATACTAGGGTATGTGGTGCCCGCGGTGTAGTTGGGTATGTGATGCCCGCGGTGTACTAGGGTATGTGATGCCCGCGGTGTTATTGGGTATGTGGTGCCTGCGGTGTAGTTGGGTATGTGATGCCCGCGGTGTACTAGGGTATATGATGCCCGCGGTGTAATTGGGTATGTGATGCCCGCGATGCACTTGGGTATGTGATGCCCACGGTATACTAGGGTATGAGATGCCTGCGGTGTACTAGGGTATATGATGCCCGCGGTGTAATTGGGTATGTGATGCCCGCGATGCACTTGGGTATGTGATGCCCGCGGTGTACTTGGGTATGTGATGCCCGCGGTATACTTGGGTATGTGGTGCCCGCGGTGTAGTTAGGTATGTGGTGCCCTCAGTGTACTAGGGTATGTGGTGCCCGCGTTGTAGTTAGTTATGTGATGCCCGCGGTGTACTAGGGTATGTGGTGCCCGCGGTATACTTGGGTATGTGGTGCCCGCGGTAAACTAGGTATGTGATGCCCGCGGTGTACTTGGGTATGTGATGCCCGCGGTGTACTAAGGTATGTGGTGCCCGCGGTATACTTGGGTATGTGGTGTACTAGGGTATTTGATGCCCGCGGTGTAGTTGGGTATGTGATGCCCGAGCTGTACTTGGGTATGTGATGCCCGCGGTGTACTTGGGTATGTGATGCCCGCGGTATACTTAGGTATGTGGTGCCCGCGGTGTTGTTAGGTATGTGGTGCCCGCGGTGTACAAGGGTATGTGATGCCCGCGGTATACTAGGGTATGGGGTGCCCGCGGTGTACTAGGGTATGTGATGCCCGCGGTGTACTAGGGTATGTGGTGCCTGCGGTATACTTCGGTATGTGGTGCCCGCGGTGTACTAGGGTATGTGGTGCCCGCGCTGTACTAGGGTATGTGATACCCACGGTGTACTTGGGTATGTGGCGTCCCGCGGTGTAGTTGGGTATGCACCGTGGGCACCACATACCCAAGTACACCGCGGGCATCACATACCCAAGTACACCTCGGGCATCACATACCCAACTACACCGCGGGGCCACCACATAACCTAGTACACCGCGGGCATCACATACCCAATTACACCGCGGGCATCACATACCCAATTACACCGCGGGCATCATATACCCTAGTACACCGCGGGCATCACATACCCAACTACACCGCGGGCACCACATAACCAATACCGGTGTAGTTGGGTATTTGTTGCCCGCGGTGTACTAGGGTATGTGGTGCCCGCGGTATACTTGGGTATGTGTTGCCCGCGGTGTAGTTGGGTATTTGTTGCCCGCGGTGTACTAGGGTATGTGGTGCCCGCGGTATACTTGGGTATGTGGTGCCCGCGGTGTAGTTGGGTATGTGATGCCCGCGGTGTACTAGGGTATGTGGTGACCGCGCTGTACTAGGGTATGTGATGCCCACGGTGTACTTGGGTATGTGGTGCCCGCGGTGTACTAGGGTATGTGGTGCCCGCGGTGTACTAGGGTATGTGATGCCCAAGGTGTACTTGGGTATATGATGCCCGCGGTGTACTAGGGTATGTGGTGCCCGCGGTATACTAAGGTATGTGGTGCCCGCGGTGTATTTGGGTATGTGATGCCCGCGGTGTACTTGGGTATGTGATGCCCGCAGTATACTTGGGTATGTGGTGCCCGCAGTGTAGTTGGGTATGTGGTGCCCGCGGTGTACTAGGGTATGTGATGCCCGCGGTATACTAGGGTATGTGGTGCCCGCGGTGTTGTTAGGTATGTGGTGCCCGCGGTGTACAAGGGTATGTGATGCCCGCGGTATACTAGGGTATGGGGTGCCCGCGGTGTACTAGGGTATGTGATGCCCGCGGTGTACTAGGGTATGTGGTGCCTGCGGTATACTTCGGTATGTGGTGCCCGCGGTGTACTAGGGTATGTGGTGCCCGCGCTGTACTAGGGTATGTGATACCCACGGTGTACTTGGGTATGTGGCGTCCCGCGGTGTAGTTGGGTATGCACCGTGGGCACCACATACCCAAGTACACCGCGGGCATCACATACCCAAGTACACCTCGGGCATCACATACCCAACTACACCGCGGGGCCACCACATAACCTAGTACACCGCGGGCATCACATACCCAATTACACCGCGGGCATCACATACCCAATTACACCGCGGGCATCATATACCCTAGTACACCGCGGGCATCACATACCCAACTACACCGCGGGCACCACATAACCAATACCGGTGTAGTTGGGTATTTGTTGCCCGCGGTGTACTAGGGTATGTGGTGCCCGCGGTATACTTGGGTATGTGTTGCCCGCGGTGTAGTTGGGTATTTGTTGCCCGCGGTGTACTAGGGTATGTGGTGCCCGCGGTATACTTGGGTATGTGGTGCCCGCGGTGTAGTTGGGTATGTGATGCCCGCGGTGTACTAGGGTATGTGGTGACCGCGCTGTACTAGGGTATGTGATGCCCACGGTGTACTTGGGTATGTGGTGCCCGCGGTGTACTAGGGTATGTGGTGCCCGCGGTGTACTAGGGTATGTGATGCCCAAGGTGTACTTGGGTATATGATGCCCGCGGTGTACTAGGGTATGTGGTGCCCGCGGTATACTAAGGTATGTGGTGCCCGCGGTGTATTTGGGTATGTGATGCCCGCGGTGTACTTGGGTATGTGATGCCCGCAGTATACTTGGGTATGTGGTGCCCGCAGTGTAGTTGGGTATGTGGTGCCCGCGGTGTACTAGGGTATGTGATGCCCGCGGTATACTAGGGTATGTGGTGCCCGCGGTGTAGTTGGGTATGTGATGCCCGCGGTGTACTTGGGTATGTGATGCCCGCGGTGTACTAGGGTATGTGATGCCCGCGGTGTACTTGGGTATATGATGCCCGCGGTGAACTAGGGTATGTGGTGCCCGCGGTATACTAAGGTATGTGATGCCCGCGGTGTACTTGGGTATGTGGTGCCCGCGGTGTAGTTGGGTATTTGTTGCCCGCGGTGTACTAGGGTATGTGGTGCCCGCGGTGTACTAGGGTATGTGATGCCCAAGGTGTACTTGGGTATATGATGCCCGCGGTGTACTAGGGTATGTGGTGCCCGCGGTATACTAAGGTATGTGGTGCCCGCGGTGTATTTGGGTATGTGATGCCCGCGGTGTACTTGGGTATGTGATGCCCGCAGTATACTTGGGTATGTGGTGCCCGCAGTGTAGTTGGGTATGTGGTGCCCGCGGTGTACTAGGGTATGTGATGCCCGCGGTATACTAGGGTATGTGGTGCCCGCGGTGTAGTTGGGTATGTGATGCCCGCGGTGTACTTGGGTATGTGATGCCCGCGGTGTACTAGGGTATGTGATGCCCGCGGTGTACTTGGGTATATGATGCCCGCGGTGAACTAGGGTATGTGGTGCCCGCGGTATACTAAGGTATGTGATGCCCGCGGTGTACTTGGGTATGTGGTGCCCGCGGTGTAGTTGGGTATTTGTTGCCCGCGGTGTACTAGGGTATGTGGTGCCCGCGGTATACTTGGGTATGTGGTGCCCGCGGTGAAGTTGGGTATGTGATGCCCGCGGTGTACAAGGGTATGTGGTGCCCGCGCTGTACT
The DNA here is from genome assembly GCA_932527185.1 of Ecliptopera silaceata. Lineage (NCBI taxonomy): Eukaryota > Metazoa > Arthropoda > Insecta > Lepidoptera > Geometridae > Ecliptopera > Ecliptopera silaceata. The sequence continues at coordinate 1,686,312 of OW052193.1, read as the reverse complement.
AGGGTATGTGATGCCCGCGGTGTACTTGGGTATGTGGTGCCCGCGGTGTACTAGGGTATGTGATGCCCGCGGTGTACTTGGGTATGTGATGCCCGCGGTGTACTAGGGTATGTGATGCCCGCGGTGTACTAGGGTATGTGGTGCCCGCGCTGTACTAGGGTATGTGATGCCCACGGTGTACTTGGGTATGTAGTGTCCCGCGGTGTAGTTGGGTATGTGATGCCCGCGGTGTAGTTGGGTATGTGGTGCCCGTAGTGTAGTTGGGTATGTGGTGCCCGCGGTGTACTAGGGTATGTGATGCCCGCGGTATACTAGGGTATGTGGTGCCCGCGGTGTAGTTGGGTATGTGATGCCCGCGGTGTACTTGGGTATGTGATGCCCGCGGTGTACTTGGGTATGTGGTGCCCGCGGTGTAGTTGGGTATGTGATGCTCGCGGTGTACTAGGGTATGTGATGCCCGCGGTGTACTTGGGTATATGATGCCCGCGGTGTACTAGGGTATGTGGTGCCCGCGGTATACTAAGATAAGATAAGATAAGATAAGATAATTATTTATTTGACCACAAAAAACACACAAACTTATAACAAAAAATAAAATACAGGATAAGTTGGTTGGTTAGCAAGTGCACATGCTCGGCTGAAAAGATATAATAAAGAAGAAAGTATAACTATAAATGAAGTAATGTATCAGCCTAACACATGCACCCACAAACCAAACCGCACACCGTGTGGATTATGAGGGCAAATTGGTCCCAATCTCAGCATTATGCCACGTCACACCAAGTTAGGTATGATGAGGCGCTGGTTTTCAGACGGAACCGATGCCGAACAAGTGACGTAACGAACACCGAAGAAAACCTTAAAAATAATACTATAATATATACTATATATAAGCCAAATATGCCTATTATTTAATGTGCGATGTAAGATCAATTACCTAGAATATAAATACAACTTAGCAACTAGTACATCGCAACCATATTCCAATATACCTATTTGTAATAAGAATATTAGAACATAGGTACGATGCAACTAAGCACTTAGTATAACAATCATGCTTAATACAAGCCTCGTAATGTGTAGGTAGCTATAGAGGTAAAGTACAAATTATCTGTGCCATAATTATCAAGGCCTAGCCACTACAATATATAATGAAATTGCAGCATGTAAACAAAATTAAAATAGAAGCTACTACAATCTCAAACATAACGCAAACAACAATAATCACTTAGAAATCTAGAAAACATAAAAACTGAAGGGAAAATATATTTATACGGTAGGGGTACTAGGGGTTTATAGTGGCGATGCAAGGCAAACAGTTGAACACCGAACGCTAAAAGAACAGACGCATCATGAATCTGAAAAGATCATGGATGAGGAGCATGTTACTCAATCGTACATAACACGGAGGTGAGTCATTTTATACACTACAGCGAGGTAATTCAATGACCGCTTGATTGTTCAATGAACAAATGTTTCTTAAGTACTTTCTTAAAAGTGTTTACTGTTTTTAGAGCACGCATGGGTGGAGGCAAGTCGTTCCAGCACCTTGACGCGGCGAACTTGAACGAGCCACGAAAAGCCATGGACCTGTGCTTCGGCACCTCAAACACGTATGTGCATGCTCTATTAGGAAGTCTAGAGTGGCTTCGCGCCCACTTAAACCTATCAAATAAATATCTCGGGTGCTGATTATTGATAACACCAAATAGAAGCACCGCTAGGTGAAGTTTCCTGCGAGCTTCCATTTTAAGCAGATTAGAAGCGTTTAAGAATGGTGTGATGTGTGACCGTGGAGGAACAATGAAGCAGAATCGTGCACAAGCATTTTGTACCCGTTGTATAAGTTTCACAGATCTGCGTAGCAGACAAGGCCCGTAGACTACATCACAGTAGTTCAGTTTAGATAGTACCAAACTCTCACATAGATTGATTCTAACAGCCTCACTTAAGAAAGGTCGGATTTTATAGAGAAGACGTAGTCTATAAAAACAATTGCGCACACTCTCAGCAACATGTTTCTCAAAATGTAGATTACTATCCACTACTAAACCAAGATTTCTAGCATCCGACACACGCTCCACATTAACTCCATCAACCACAATATTCACTCTGATATCCTGAAGCTCTTTCAGTTTCTGTCTACTGCCTATGAGCATGTACTTAGATTTCATAGGATTGATGATCAAAGAATTTTCTCTAGACCACTCAGAAATTTTAGCTAAGTCAGAGTTTATTTTATTTACAGCGCCAGCAATGTCCGAAGGAGGAAATGAGACATACAGCTGCAGATCATCTGCATAAAGATGATACTTGCAGTGAGTTATGACTTTAATCACATCAGAGCTGAATAAAATGAATAACAGAGGCCCCAAGATAGATCCCTGCGGCACACCTCTGGGTACAGGCTGCTGAGATGATTTTAGCCTAGATCCATCAGGCATAGTTAACTCCACGATCTGATGCCTACAATTCAAGTAGCTATGAAACCATTTGACTGTCCGCGCATCAAAACCATAGAAAGCAAGCTTAGACAGAAGTAAAGAGGTATTAATGGAATCAAATGCGCGGGAATAGTCTAGAAGAATAAGAACGTTGACCATACCACTATCCTGAGCCTCCAAGAAACGGTCCACTACATCCAAAAGAGCTGTTGACGTGCTGTGCCCCTTACGGAAACCGGATTGAAACTGTGGTAGTATGCTGTTCTCTTCCATAAATTTGGTCATCTGCTGACTCACCACCTTCTCCAAAACCTTTGACAAACAAGGCAGTAGGCTGATAGGCCTTAAATCCTGACACAACAAGGGGTTATTGGTTTTTGGTATAGGCTTCACCATGGCTACTTTCCAGCTCTCAGGGAAAACCCCAGTCACTATAGAACTATTAACAATGGATGTGATTGCTTCTAAAGATTCTGGCAAGGTCAAGGATAACATTTCCAAAGATATGGCATCCACACCCTGTGCATTTGACTTCAAACCGCGCATAATACCCATGACAGTGTCTGTGCTTACAGGGTTCAGAGAAAAGGTTTCAGAGCTATGTCTATGGTGCTCAAAGAAAGTGAGCCGAGAAATAGATACATGATTCTGACCGGGCACATCAAGGAAGTGGCTATTAATAAGATCCGGATCATCAAATTGGACTGGAAGCTCAGCTACCTTATTACTAGTTAAAATTGTACTTTTTAAATTTTGCCAAAGTTTTTTCGAGTTTTTTATATTATTATTAATATGCTCAGTAAAATAAGCTTTCTTTTCACTTATGATTGCCTCAATTACCAAGTGTTTCATCTCCTAAGATTCCCTTAGTGCTGATGTTTTGAGTGATCTAAACCTACCGTGATAGTCGTCCCTAATATGCATCATTGTCTTTACTGTGTCCGTAATCCAGGGGTGTGGAGGTTCCCTAAATAAAGTAGTTTTAAGAGGCGCATGCAAATCAAACAACGTGATTATAACATTAGTAAATGTTTCAACCAGATCATTCACATCTGCTGTGCCTTTGAAGTAATCCCATCTAATACAATTTAGGTCATTGTAAAATTGATCAAATAATATATTTTTAAAAGGTCTATAGGTAACGAGGCGCGGGCGAGGTTTTTCTTTTCTTATGTCAAACTTCACTAATAGCATAGCATGATGTCCTAGATCTGGGGAGTATTTGACTCTGACATTACGGACACGGGCATCTGTACAAACTATATCTATAAGTGTCTCACTATGATCAGTAAAGTGTGTAGGTTCCGTTATGACTTGATCTAAGTGGAGGCTATGTAAGAACTCTGTGAGAAGTTTGGTCTTCCAAGAATCTGGAGTAAGAACATCAATGTTTAAATCACCGACCAGTACTAATTTTTCATAGTTCGTGAAAGAAGAGATAGAGTCCGTTAGGGCCTCAAACACTTGATTAGGATCCTGCCAGGGAGGCCTATATGCTGTGCCCAGAATAATCTCTTGACCATTTACCTTGAGCCGAATCCACATTTGCTCAACTGAGGGTACAATAGGATGAGGGCAGGTTCGTGCACATATTCCTTTTCTAACATAGAACCCAACGCCTCCTCCTCGACCTGATCGAATACAAGTAGGCCTCGGAGAGAAGCGTAGTCGATACCCAGGCACCCTATGTGCCTTTTCAACCTCACCGACCCCTATCCATGTTTCATTTATTGCCATAATGTCCGGGCTCAGCTCATCCATCGCCACAACAAACTCATCATGCCCTGTATTCAGTGAACCTGCATTGAAGAGACCAACTTTGAAATACTTATCAAAGAGTGTTACCACTATTAAGGAGTTTATTATTATGACAGTTTAGTATTGCTTCCACTTTATTAAAAATTAATGAAAAAAAAGTATTCATATGAAAATATATTGAGATAACTATAATAAAATTGTAAAGTAATAATATAATTTTAAATGAGTATATGAGCACTTTGATTTTGTTTTCCTTACTGTAACATATTATTTTATAGCAAGAGGACATAACATAATAATTCTCTAAATAAATGGCACCAATAACCAGTTCACACTTATAACTATATACTAATTTTATAAAAATATATGTAAAAACTATAAATATATATTTAATAGGACTAATCCATGCTTCGGGTTCAAACGGGTGCAGATCCAAAAACCCTCGCGACGTCGGCCATTGTCTTGATTGGATAAGCCGGCTTGCCATCAGCCTGCCGCGCGTAAATGCGACCCCGCTTCGTCCAGGAGTACCGCCACTGAAGTCTGCGGCACTCCTCGCGCACACGGTGGAATAACAGCCGATTATCGCGCGTCAGTCGCTCGTTGAGGAATATGCGGCCAACCGAAGCGGCGTGGCCCGCGTCGGCGGCCGTCAGCGTGCGCCGCACCCGCGCCCCCTGCAGCATCTGGTCGCGAAGGTCGCGCCGCGCGAAGCGCACCACGACGCGGCGCACACGCGGCGCCTGGCTCGCGGCCGCAGCCCCCTGCACGACGCCGACGCGCTCCGCGAACACCACGTCTCGAGGCTCGAGCGCCACACCCAGCTTGGCGGCCAGCACCGTGACCGCATGCACCACGCTCTCTCCTCCTTCTTCGGGCAGGTGTCCGATCTCAAGATCCGCGAGCAACGCCTCCTGATTTCGCTCGTTCAGTTCCTGCTGCAGCATCGTGACTTGAGTTTGAAGTTCGGCGACCTCGGAAATGGGCTCCTCCCGCCGTTGCTCGACCGCCTCCAGACGCCGCTCGATCCCATCGATCCTAGCATTGACACCCGCCAACGAGACTCTCAGATCCGTCATCTCCAAGCGAAACTCTTTCATCTCTGACGATAAAGTACGAATGTCGTCTTTAAATGTTTTTAATTCAGTGAGTAGATCCTCGCTAGTTGAGCGCAGAGCAGAACGAGTCCCCACCTCCAACTCGGCAGAGATGTTGTCGGACGCTATAGAAGCAGCCGCACGGGCGTCCTCTCGGGCAGAGTAGACGTCCTGGGCCCCACGTACTGGCGTGGACTGGTCCCGCCCCTTGGGCGCCTTACTCTGGCACTCGCCGCATCGCCACGCATCAGACACCCGTACCCCTGCCGGGACCCTGACGCACTCGTAGTGACTTTCGCTTTTACACTGCGGGCATACAACCCCTTTTGTCATGAATTTGCCGCAAGCTACGCACTTAACCATTTCTTTTATCTTTAGGTGGACACGATAATAGTTCAACTACTCGACGGTAGATGGCACTCAATGTGTTATATCGAATTAGATTCAATTAATCTATACTACTCCACGAGACAAGTCTATGAAATAAGCGTGCAAAGTTTGAACAAAAAACACGCCCCGAGAATATACTGCTAGCACGGTGTGATGAGCAGTTTTATCACTTTAAAGTTTTTATTGTCTTTTGTTGACACTATGAGGGTAAACAAATACTCACTCAGTCCGAATCAATATTATTTTGTGAAATAGTTCGTAGATATTACTCGTAATTTACCGACAACAACACTAGTCATTCACTACACTACAATCCATATGATAATCACTAGTTGAGTATAAAAGCTTACTTCTACTATTTTTACAAACGAAAACAAAACAGTCAGATGTGGTTCGTCCGATGGTCGTGACGTCACTCACTAAGGTATGTGGTGCCCGCGGTGTACTTGGGTATGTGATGCCCGCGGTGTACTTGGGTATGTGGTGCCCGCGGTATACTTGGGTATGTGATGCCCGCGGTGTACTAGGGTATGTGATGCCCAAGGTGTACTTGGGTATATGATACCCGCGGTGTACTAGGGTATGTGGTGCCCGCGGTATACTAAGGTATGTGGTGCCCGCGGTGTATTTGGGTATGTGATGCCCGCGGTGTACTTGGGTATGTGATGCCCGCAGTATACTTGGGTATGTGGTGCCCGCAGTGTAGTTGGGTATGTGGTGCCCGCGGTGTACTAGGGTATGTGATGCCCGCGGTATACTAGGGTATGTGGTGCCCGCGGTGTAGTTGGGTATGTGATGCCCGCGGTGTACTTGGGTATGTGATGCCCGCGGTGTACTTGGGTATGTGGTGCCCGCGGTGTAGTTGGGTATGTGATGCCCGCGGTGTTCTAGGGTATGTGGTGCCCGCGCTGTACTAGGGTATGTGATGCCCACGGTGTACTTGGGTATGTGGTGTCCCGCGGTGTAGTTGGGTATGTGATGCCCGCGGTGTACTAGGGTATGTGGTGCCCGCGGTTTACTTAGGTATGTGGTGCCCGCGGTGTACTAGGGTATGTGGTGCCCGCGGTGTACTAGGGTATGTGGTGCCCGCGGTGTAGTTGGGTATGTGATGCCCGCGGTGTACTAAGGTATGTGATGCCCGCGGTGTACTTGGGTATGTGGTGCCCGCGGTGTAGTTGGGTATTTGTTGCCCGCGGTGTACTAGGGTATGTGGTGCCCGCGGTATACTTGGGTATGTGGTGCCCGCGATATACTTGGGTATGTGATGCCCGCGGTGTAGTTGGGTATTTGTTTCCCGCGGTGTACTAGGGTATGTGGTGCCCGCGGTATACTTGGGTATGTGGTGCCCGCGGTATACTTGGGTATGTGATGCCCGCGGTGTACTAGGGTATGTGATGCCCGCGGTATACTAGGGTATGTGGTGCCCGCGGTGTAGTTGGGTATGTGATGTCCGCGGTGTACTTGGGTATGTGTTGCCCGCGGTGTAGTTGGGTATTTGTTGCCCGCGGTGTACTAGGGTATGTGGTGCCCGCGGTATACTTGGGTATGTGGTGCCCGCGGTATACTTGGGTATGTGATGCCCGCGGTGTACTAGGGTATGTGATGCCCGCGGTATACTAGGGTATGTGGTGCCCGCGGTGTAGTTGGGTATGTGATGCCCGCGGTGTACTTGGGTATGTGGTGCCCGCGGTGTAGTTGGGTATTTGTTGCCCGCGGTGTACTAGGGTATGTGGTGCCCGCGGTATACTTGGGTATGTGTTGCCCGCGGTGTAGTTGGGTATTTGTTGCCCGCGGTGTACTAGGGTATGTGGTGCCCGCGGTATACTTGGGTATGTGGTGCCCGCGGTGTAGTTGGGTATGTGATGCCCGCGGTGTACTAGGGTATGTGGTGCCCGCGGTGTAGTTGGGTATTTGTTGCCCGCGGTGTACTAGGGTATGTGGTGCCCGCGGTATACTTGGGTATGTGGTGCCCGCGGTGAAGTTGGGTATGTGATGCCCGCGGTGTACAAGGGTATGTGGTGCCCGCGCTGTACTAGGGTGTGTGATGCCCACGGTGTACTAGGGTATGTGGTGCCCGCGCTGTACTAGGGTATGTGGTGCCCGCAGTGTAGTTGGGTATGTGGTGCCCGCGGTGTAGTTGGATATGTGGTGCCCGCGGTGTAGTTGGGTATGTGATGCCCGCGGTGTACTTGGGTATGTGGTGCCCGCGGTGTACTAGGGTATGTGATGCCCGCGGTGTACTTGGGTATGTGATGCCCGCGGTGTACTAGGGTATGTGATGCCCGCGGTGTACTAGGGTATGTGGTGCCCGCGCTGTACTAGGGTATGTGATGCCCACGGTGTACTTGGGTATGTAGTGTCCCGCGGTGTAGTTGGGTATGTGATGCCCGCGGTGTAGTTGGGTATGTGGTGCCCGTAGTGTAGTTGGGTATGTGGTGCCCGCGGTGTACTAGGGTATGTGATGCCCGCGGTATACTAGGGTATGTGGTGCCCGCGGTGTAGTTGGGTATGTGATGCCCGCGGTGTACTTGGGTATGTGATGCCCGCGGTGTACTTGGGTATGTGGTGCCCGCGGTGTAGTTGGGTATGTGATGCCCGCGGTGTACTAGGGTATGTGATGCCCGCGGTGTACTTGGGTATATGATGCCCGCGGTGTACTAGGGTATGTGGTGCCCGCGGTATACTAAGGTATGTGGTGCCCGCGGTGTACTTGGGTATGTGATGCCCGCGGTGTACTTGGGTATGTGGTGCCCGCGGTATACTTGGGTATGTGATGCCCGCGGTGTACTAGGGTATGTGATGCCCAAGGTGTACTTGGGTATATGATGCCCGCGGTGTACTAGGGTATGTGGTGCCCGCGGTATACTAAGGTATGTGGTGCCCGCGGTGTATTTGGGTATGTGATGCCCGCGGTGTACTTGGGTATGTGATGCCCGCGGTATACTTGGGTATGTGGTGCCCGCAGTGTAGTTGGGTATGTGGTGCCCGCGGTGTACTAGGGTATGTGATGCCCGCGGTATACTAGGGTATGTGGTGCCCGCGGTGTAGTTGGGTATGTGATGCCCGCGGTGTACTTGGGTATGTGATGCCCGCGGTGTACTTGGGTATGTGGTGCCCGCGGTGTAGTTGGGTATGTGATGCCCGCGGTGTACTAGGGTATGTGGTGCCCGCGCTGTACTAGGGTATGTGATGCCCACGGTGTACTTGGGTATGTGGTGTCCCGCGGTGTAGTTGGGTATGTGATGCCCGCGGTGTACTAGGGTATGTGGTGCCCGCGGTTTACTTAGGTATGTGGTGCCCGCGGTGTACTAGGGTATGTGGTGCCCGCGGTGTACTAGGGTATGTGGTGCCCGCGGTGTAGTTGGGTATGTGATGCCCGCGGTGTACTAAGGTATGTGATGCCCGCGGTGTACTTGGGTATGTGGTGCCCGCGGTGTAGTTGGGTATTTGTTGCCCGCGGTGTACTAGGGTATGTGGTGCCCGCGGTATACTTGGGTATGTGATGCCCGCGGTGTACTAGGGTATGTGATGCCCGCGGTATACTAGGGTATGTGGTGCCCGCGGTGTAGTTGGGTATGTGATGTCCGCGGTGTACTTGGGTATGTGTTGCCCGCGGTGTAGTTGGGTATTTGTTGCCCGCGGTGTACTAGGGTATGTGGTGCCCGCGGTATACTTGGGTATGTGTTGCCCGCGGTGTAGTTGGGTATTTGTTGCCCGCGGTGTACTAGGGTATGTGGTGCCCGCGGTATACTTGGGTATGTGGTGCCCGCGGTGTAGTTGGGTATGTGATGCCCGCGGTGTACTAGGGTATGTGGTGCCCGCGGTGTAGTTGGGTATTTGTTGCCCGCGGTGTACTAGGGTATGTGGTGCCCGCGGTATACTTGGGTATGTGGTGCCCGCGGTGAAGTTGGGTATGTGATGCCCGCGGTGTACAAGGGTATGTGGTGCCCGCGCTGTACTAGGGTGTGTGATGCCCCCGGTGTACTAGGGTATGTGGTGCCCGCGCTGTACTAGGGTATGTGGTGCCCGCGGTGTAGTTGGGTATGTGGTGCCCGCGGTGTAGTTGGATATGTGGTGCCCGCGGTGTAGTTGGGTATGTGATGCCCGCGGTGTACTTGGGTATGTGGTGCCCGCGGTGTACTAGGGTATGTGATGCCCGCGGTGTACTTGGGTATGTGATGCCCGCGGTGTACTAGGGTATGTGATGCCCGCGGTGTACTAGGGTATGTGGTGCCCGCGCTGTACTAGGGTATGTGATGCCCACGGTGTACTTGGGTATGTAGTGTCCCGCGGTGTAGTTGGGTATGTGATGCCCGCGGTGTAGTTGGGTATGTGGTGCCCGTAGTGTAGTTGGGTATGTGGTGCCCGCGGTGTACTAGGGTATGTGATGCCCGCGGTATACTAGGGTATGTGGTGCCCGCGGTGTAGTTGGGTATGTGATGCCCGCGGTGTACTTGGGTATGTGATGCCCGCGGTGTACTTGGGTATGTGGTGCCCGCGGTGTAGTTGGGTATGTGATGCCCGCGGTGTACTAGGGTATGTGATGCCCGCGGTGTACTTGGGTATATGATGCCCGCGGTGTACTAGGGTATGTGGTGCCCGCGGTATACTAAGGTATGTGGTGCCCGCGGTGTACTTGGGTATGTGATGCCCGCGGTGTACTTGGGTATGTGGTGCCCGCGGTATACTTGGGTATGTGATGCCCGCGGTGTACTAGGGTATGTGATGCCCAAGGTGTACTTGGGTATATGATGCCCGCGGTGTACTAGGGTATGTGGTGCCCGCGGTATACTAGGGTATGTGGTGCCCGCGGTGTAGTTGGGTATGTGATGCCCGCGGTGTACTTGGGTATGTGATGCCCGCAGTATACTTGGGTATGTGGTGCCCGCAGTGTAGTTGGGTATGTGGTGCCCGCGGTGTACTAGGGTATGTGATGCCCGCGGTATACTTGGGTATGTGGTGCCCGCGGTGTAGTTGGGTATGTGATGCCCGCGGTGTACTTGGGTATGTGATGCCCGCGGTGTACTTGGGTATGTGGTGCCCGCGGTGTAGTTGGGTATGTGATGCCCGCGGTGTACTAGGGTATGTGGTGCCCGCGCTGTACTAGGGTATGTGATGCCCACGGTGTACTTGGGTATGTGGTGTCCCGCGGTGTAGTTGGGTATGTGATGCCCGCGGTGTACTAGGGTATGTGGTGCCCGCGGTTTACTTAGGTATGTGGTGCCCGCGGTGTACTAGGGTATGTGGTGCCCGCGGTGTACTAGGGTATGTGGTGCCCGCGGTGTAGTTGGGTATGTGATGCCCGCGGTGTACTAAGGTATGTGATGCCCGCGGTGTACTTGGGTATGTGGTGCCCGCGGTGTAGTTGGGTATTTGTTGCCCGCGGTGTACTAGGGTATGTGGTGCCCGCGGTATACTTGGGTATGTGGTGCCCGCGATATACTTGGGTATGTGATGCCCGCGGTGTAGTTGGGTATTTGTTGCCCGCGGTGTACTAGGGTATGTGGTGCCCGCGGTATACTTGGGTATGTGGTGCCCGCGGTATACTTGGGTATGTGATGCCCGCGGTGTACTAGGGTATGTGATGCCCGCGGTATACTAGGGTATGTGGTGCCCGCGGTGTAGTTGGGTATGTGATGTCCGCGGTGTACTTGGGTATGTGTTGCCCGCGGTGTAGTTGGGTATTTGTTGCCCGCGGTGTACTAGGGTATGTGGTGCCCGCGGTATACTTGGGTATGTGATGCCCGCGGTGTACTAGGGTATGTGATGCCCGCGGTATACTAGGGTATGTGGTGCCCGCGGTGTAGTTGGGTATGTGATGTCCGCGGTGTACTTGGGTATGTGTTGCCCGCGGTGTAGTTGGGTATTTGTTGCCCGCGGTGTACTAGGGTATGTGGTGCCCGCGGTATACTTGGGTATTTATTTATTTATTTATTTATTTATTTATTTATTTCAGTTTCTTACTGCACTTACAGTGTTAACCAACGCGTGCAGTAAGTCATTTAAAGTTAGGAAAAATACATTACACATAATCTTAAAAATAATTTGAATTTTGAATTAAATATATCGACTTCTGGTGTCTGAGCAAGAAAGTTGTTAAGCAGATTGAGGGCTTGAGCAGTAGGAGCATACCGGGCAGTTTGCGTTCGCACATATGGAGCCGCGAATAAGTGTGGCGCGCGCAGCCGCCGCCGCCGGTCTGGGGCGTACAAGACGCAGTGAGCAAGAGCGGTCGGGTTATCAATCCTCTCGTTAAGTAGCAAGTAATAATGCATGAGCAATGCACACTTGCGCCTCAACTCTAAGGTATTAATGCCTACCATTCCGATTACGAACAGTGACGGAAATAGGTACGGGTAGTACCCATACATTTTTTTGTATAAATACCTCGCAAAACGTTGGACTCGTTCCAGCATAATATTGTACTTTTGCTCATGTGGATCCCATACGAGCGCGCTGTACTCTAATTTACTTCTCACGAATGCATAGTAAAGAGATAGAATCGCATTTCTATCATGAAATGTAGATGTCTGTCGCATCACAAAGCCTAAAGATCTGAAAGCTCGGCTACATACATTCAATATATGCGGATTAAAGGTCAAAGCCACATCCAAAGTTAACCCTAAATCTTTAATTTCACTAACCCGTTCAAGAGGGACACCGGATATATTATAGTTGTAAAGGAGTGGTGCATGTGCCCTAGTAAAAGTAATAGTTTTGCACTTAGAAGTATTGAAATCAAGCTTATTACATTCACCCCAGATCACCACATTATTGATATCTCTCTGCAGCGCATCACAGTCACTCATATGGCCTATACCCAAGAAAAGTTTTAAGTCATCGGCAAACATGAGACATTTAGCTGTTCTGACAACCTTCGGTAGATCATTTATCATGATTAGAAACTGGGTGGGCCCCAGCGTGCTGCCCTGGCTTACACCAGAACAAGTTATACAGGGTTATTTGTAATTAGCGCATCACCTCTTGCAGGAAGCTTCTCTACTTCAATATAAACAACATTTGTTCTACGACTTTTTGTAAATCTTGATAAATAACACATAAACAAAAAAAAACAAAAAAATTGGTTATCTCTGTTATTTATTACTCTGTGTTTTGTAAGAGTGAGAGAGAATATACCTAACCTAGCCTCCCGCGACCCGCGACCCGCGCGCGACGTATGATTCGGTATTGTACTAACTACCTACTACGGTTTTTTTATTACTCAGTCAACCTAGGGAATCTGAACTGAATCCACTTTCCCTTCATACTTTAATCAGGCTTAGGACTGACAACATTAAAAAATGAAAGAATAAGAAGTCTAAAACCTAAAATCTGAATTTCAGAAAAAAACTAATTTAAACATTATTCTTTTTAAAAAAATAGGTACCTAGGTATTTTATTTTTTAATGCAGGCGTATTTAAAAAGTGGAACCAGCTTATTTACAATAATTGAATATCTTATTTACAAAATGATTGGATAATTAAAAATTACCTCGTAAATACAAATTACGCGGATGCCGGTGGGTATCACGCACATAGCGTTCAAAATAGTCACCTTCGCATCCAACACAAAGATCACACCTAAAAATTAACTGTTCACCAACTCGTGATAGCACTTGCGGATTCGTTTTGATGAGGTCAAACGCCCAAACAATTTTGTCCAATAACATAGCGCGGCTAGCTACTTCACCACCGGAATACACTAGGGATTTTACATGTCCCCACAAATAAAAGTCCACGGACGGAGTAATGTCTGTTCCGTAGGCACCTAGGCACTCTCACAAATCGTAATTCGGTTACGCGGCAACGGGACCGGAAGAAAAGTGCGGCGCACGCGTCTCTAATTACCCGTGCGCGGCGCGTCATACGACTGAGGTCAAGTTCAAAGTGCCAAGCCGCTGCACCCCGCAACCCCGCGCCCCTTACACGTGCCGATATTTTGCCTAGAGATAGTTAGATAGTTGGGTGCGCGTAGAGTAATGACCAGTTCAGAGACATTAAAATACATAATAATAAATTTGTATGGGAAAACTTAAATTTTAAAAATTAATAATTTTGAAAAGTCGTAGAACAAATGAATAAGAATAAGAATAAGAATAAGAATAATTTATTGTTAAACTGTGTACATGAGATCTTATATTATAACTTATAAATAAGTAATTGTTTCAACAGTTTACCCATTTCGGGCGTACAATTTTTACTTAATATAGGTATTTATATTTTATTAGTAAGTTAGTATTATACTTGGTATTTATTTATTAAAATCTATCTTAAGATAATTTATATACAATAAAGGAACTATTTCTACTTTTATAAAGCTTCTAAGTAATATACTCTGAACCAGAATTATAATATTCATCCAAATTATAGTGTACATTTTTCACAAGGTATTTTTTTAGTCTTAGTTTAAATAAGTTTCCATTAAGTTCTTTTAAGTCTGTTGGCAAGTGATTATAAATTTTTATGGCTGTATAATATGTGCTTTTGTAAAATATTGTGTTATTAACTTGAGGAATAAAGATATTATATTTATGCTTATTACGAAGGTTTTCTGAACGACTAGATTTATTACTAAAATATGTATAATTGTTTTTAACAAAAAGACATATTTCCAAGATGAATATACCAGTTAAAGTAAGTATGTGGTTTTCTTTAAATACTGTCCGTAGAGATTCAGTACTTTCCATGCAATATATAGCTCTAATACATTTTTTTTGCATAGTAAATACAGACTTAACATTTACTGAGTTTCCCCAGAATATTATACCATAGCATAAATAGGGAAAGACATGACCATAGTATGTGTTCTTTGCTATAGATGTAGAAGAAACATGACTCAGAGTTGAAATAGCATAGCAATATTTAGATATTTTTTGGTTAATTTTTGTCATATGTGATTTCCAGTTCAAATTTGTGTCAATATTTATGCCTAAAAAATTTATTTCATTAACTGTATCTACTGTATTATTATTGTGAGAAATATTTAAGGTAATGGAAGGTGTTTTATAGTGTTTAAATCTTAGAAGTTTAGTCTTTTCAATGTTTACTTTGAGATTAATTGTACCTAACCAATCAACTATGTCGCTAAGGGTAGTATTTATTTCGTTTTCAAATTGCTTTACATTTTTGTCGTCATGGGGTATGAAGACTGTAGCATCATCTGCAAACATGACGCATACATGTTTCGTAATTTGTGGTAGATTATTAATATATATCAGAAAAAGCAGTGGTCCTAGTATACTACCTTGTGGTACTCCTAGCCAAACATTTTCAAAATCTGATTGTATGCGTTCAATCATTTTCGTGTTCCTATTGTATGTATCTATTATAGTGGATTGACTTCTGTCTTTTAAATACGACTCTATTAATGATAATGCTGTACCTCTTATACCGATTTCTTCTAATTTGTCAAGAAGAATATCGTGGACTACACAGTCAAACGCTTTTGACAAATCTAGGAACAGAGCTATTCCGGGCCTATTTTTATTTATTCCTTCCCATACCTGTCTTAGAGTTTTAAATATTGCTAGCGTTGTGTTCTTCCCTTTTTGGAATCCAAATTGATTTGGATTTAAGATGTTATTTGAATCTAGAAAAGAAGTTATTCTATTATATATAGCTTTTTCAAAAATTTTAGATATGCTAGGAAGTATAGCTATTGGTCTATAGTGTCCCATGTCAGTTTTCGTGCCTTTTTTATGTAGTGGCTTGATAAGCGCCTTTTTTAGATCAGTGGGGAAAGAACCATGTTCGAAAGTTAAGTTTATGATGTGAACTAATGGGTGAACTAACAGTTCTATATTATTTTTAATAATTTGTATAGGTATTTCATCATGCCCTGCACTTTTTGTGTTTTTTAATTTTTTTACTATAGTTAGGATTTCATCAGGACTAACTGGTGTAAAGAAGATACTGTTACCACTTGTTTTTACTGTATTTTTATGGTGTTGCTTATTTATTATCTTATTATTATTATTTAAATTTATGAAATAATTGTTAAAAGATTTTGCAATATCGTGGGGTTTAGTAATTTTCAGATTATTTATTTTAATATTATCTATTGTGGTTGGTATACGGTTTGTGTTATCAGTATATTGTTTAATAATACCCCATGTTGCTTTCGTTTTATTAGAACTGTTTTTTATGTAGTTAATATTAGAGATTTTTTTTGAGACTCTTATTACTTTTTTAAGTTTTTTACAGTATTTATTATACAATTCACATTTATTTTGATCATTACTCTTAATACAGTTTAAATATATTTGACGCTTTTTTTTACTAGATATTATTATTCCCCTAGACTTCCAGTTTACTTTCTTTTTGTATGTAATTTTATATCTTTCTAATGGTATACAAAGTTTATATAAAAGAGATAATAAATCAATAAATTTTTTATACGCTATGTCTGGATCATATTCACAATAAACTTCGGAAAAACTTAATTGAGATAGGTAATTGTTAAATAGATCTATATGTAGATCAATATTTCGCCTTGAGGCATACCAGAATTTTTCTTTAAAGCTTATACTAACAGGAATGGTTAAAACTTGAGAAGTATGATCAGAGATACCTAGATTAAGTACTTCTATGTGATAGTTTTTTATATTTGTAATTATATTATCAATACATGTTTCAGAGTGTGATGTTATTCTGGTAGGTTCATGAACTGTAGGATGCATATGAAACATCTGAAGAGTATTCTTAAACAATTCACTATTTTTAGAAGTATTTAGGAGATCAATATTAAAATCGCCAGCGATAACTACTTTTTGCTTATTATTTATTATTCGCACCGCAAGTTTGTTTAATAAATTTTCTAAGGAATTTATAAATAGTTCAAAATTACCATTTGGTGTATGATAAAGGGATATTATAATATAGTTGATTTCAGTAAGAATTATTCCACAGCATTCAAAGTGCCTTTCTATTGACATATCTGAGATCCAGTCTAACTTTCTGAAGTTAATTAAATGTTTTACATATATGCTTACACCACCACCAACTCTATGATTAGACTTATTTTTTCTAGAGAAATTAGCTGCTTTGTGATACCCATCTATTTTTACCAAGTCTAAATCATTATCTTTTAAAAGAGTTTCATCAAAACAAAGGACATCTATTTCTCTTGAATTTGCAAATATTTCAATTTGATCTACCTTAGATCTTATTCCTTGGCAATTTAAGTGCAATAAGTTAAAGTTATTTCCTTTTTCATTTCTAACGAAAAAGCTGCTTCGGGGTATTTTTATCTGTCTTTGTCAAATTTTCTTGGACATGAGTCTTTGACTTCTCAAAATAGAATGGTATTGTACCACGCCTATGAGTATCATTAAGTTTATTTATAATTGGTGTGCAATCATTTATTTTATTTTTATTTGAGTCCCTGTTCTCTTTATTCATCTTTTCAAAATAAAATGGTATAGTACCTTTTCTTAGTTTATTTTCATTAAAATTATTTTGGTTTGAAATATTTTGTTTGAAAGTTTTTTTATTCATTTTTGTTATATTTCTACCTAAGAAGCAGTCTTTATAGTCTTTAGTATTTATGAAATCATTGATTTCATGTAGATGATGAGAACCATTGAATAAATGGCGAGTTCTGTATCCTGATAAATAGCTACAGTTACTAAAATTCTTGGTGATATTCTTCAAATAACTGTTAAGTTTTTCCTTATTTAGATATTGGTTATATACTATCTTATTTATAATAACCTGAGGTTTGACTAGTTTTTTTAGTAGTGCAGAGATCTCTATGAAAAATTTTTTTGGGTTGCTATCGTTAGAGCCTAAGTCCAGTATAACCCAGTCTTCATTTTTCAAGTTCATTTCACTCAAATTTGAATTTTTCAGGATATGGCTCGTTGGTGCATTCGGGTAACAGCAACTTGTGATATCATAGTTCTTCGAGTTTTTTTCCTTCAAGCGCTTTTGAATTAGCTCCGATGCTAAGTTTCGGCAGTTTTGGTCACCAATTATAATGATTTTTGGATTTAATTGTTGTTCAAGTTTCAAATTCGAATTCGAATGATTTACGATTGAACTGTTTGAGCTTGGCATTGGAACAATCTGTGTTTTTCTACTTTGTAGTGCAATAGTGGCTTTATTTTCTCCTGTTGATTTTTCATCTTGTAGTAGTAGCTGTGGTGTTGTAGTCTGGAAGTCTTCATCGATTTTTAAAACCAATTCATGTGAACCCGTTGATAATTCAAGTTTGTTGATACAGTTATCAATGGTTTTTCTTGAGTTAGATTCTTTTAGGCCATTTGGATGCCTTTTCATTGAGTTTTTATTTGCCCTTTTGGATCTTCCATTTTTGGGGGATTTATCTGTATTTACTTTTGTATGTATAGGTGTATTTACTTCTTGACTGCAGTCATCATTTTGGGAAATCATATTTTTAAGGTTTGCATTTTCAACATATAGGTTGTTTATTTCCTCTTTTGCTTTTATGAGTTGGTGCGTTATCTCCTCGAGTTGTTGCTTAAGTTGTAGTATATCTAAGTTTTGGTTTTTGCATATGTCTGTATGACTATTATTAAGGCTGCAGAGTGATACAGTGTCAGAACAATCTAGTGTGTCATCTGATAAGTTATCCAGGGAAAGTTTTTTCTTATTTTTTTGACGAATGGTCACATTTTCATGTGTATCATATGTTTCACTGTGTCTGCCAACTGGGGTATTAGAATTATCACCAAAAGGTTTTTTATGGCACATGGTACATACCCAGGAAGCCTTTTGTCCACCAGCAAGGATGTTCGAGTACCGTGTAAGGGAAACATTTGCGCATTCCAGGTCAAATGTTAAATTGCATTTTGAGCATGTGAGAAACTGGTTATTTATTATCTTTTGAGGACAACCAGAGCAATCTTTTACTTCAGCCGGGGTGCGTATAAGAGACATCTTGGATATGTTGTTTTAAAGCTTGTATGTATTTATTTTGCACAGTTTTGACAACTTTTTGTGGATTTCTATTGTGAAAAGTTCAACAAATCAGAGGACGCCATCATGACATGTCCGAGTTGAAAAGTTCATAAAACTAGGAGTTTATATTGTTTTGATGTTTTTAGGCACTGGCACTAAGTTTATGTTCTTATATAATCACTTTATAACCACTTATTACTGAATTTATAGATAGTTTCAGCTTTATTTATAATTAAAGTACAAAAAGGACGCCTGCCTGCATCAAGCAGTGTTGCCAACGTTGTAATATAAGATTTTGTGTAACCTAAATGTTGTTTATATTGAAGTAAAGAAGCTTCCTGCAAGAGGTGATGCGCTAATTACAAATAACCCTGTATATGGGCTAGAATGGTACCCCGAGAGTTTTACGTACTGGGGGCCTATCCAGACCGCTGAAATGTTTTTGAGCTTTTATTTGATCAAATAACATTTCAGTTTTCTTCTTCGTCTTTTATTGATATTTTGACTGTAAATTAACTTTGACAGAATTGTGACATGCCGAAGTTTGTTTTGGTTTCATTTTGCAGAATTCATGGATTCAAACACGAAAATTATACCTAATGTTTTGTGACAATTTCAAAGTAGTTTTAAAATTAAAACGCAATTAGCTGCGATTTCAATGCTGACCTGTGAATTTTTATAGGTTTTCAGGACTACCATCTACACATTTTCTGAAAAAAACCTAAGTAGGTATGGGCAAGATAACTTCAAAGTAATATCATCGCTTCATCCTTTTAGTTCTTATTTAACACTTGTTTTTAAATAGTCTAAGACAACAAGGAACATAAATGCCTAACTAGTTGTATGTAATCGTAGTTATAAATCCTATTAGTCTCATCATATTTAAAATATTTATGGCAAATTTATATAGAGACAACATAATTTCAGTACCTATCCTGAAATAATTTTTTGCTAAGATAAACCATCATTGAGATTAGTAGCATAAAGTTACATCTAAAATGTAGGTACAATAACATAAGATAAGAATATAGTACATCATCATCTTCCTACCCTTGTCCCACATTATGTGGGTCGGTACAACATGTCCTCTTCTTCCACTCACTTCTATCAGACGTCATCTCAATGTTCACACCTTTCTTACACGTCATCATTCACATTCACATAGTACATACCTACAAAACTTTCTTACCTATTATTTTGTTTCAGAATACTATGCAGATTACCATGAAGTTTCTACTTGTGTAGTAGACAGTATAAGACTATATAAAATTAATCTGCAAGTTGTAATTTGTAAAATGACTAGAATTCAAGGAATAAAACCATTTTGATTCTTAATTATTATTATATCTTATTTATGTGGTAAAGAATGATTACATAGTTTATAATATGATATTAAAATCTGTACATAATCTAATTTTTTTTTCCTTTATTTCACTAGACTTGAACAAGTATTCATGAACATTTGACAGTAAGTATTTGGTAGTAAGCTCTGCCTTCCATGCTGTGGGTCGTGGGTTCGATTCACACCCAGAGCAAATTTTAATGTTTGTGTGATGAATATAAATATTTTTTCTGAATCTGGGTGTTTCTATGTATGTGTTTACAAAAAAAATGTAAGTATTCTATCAGCAATCTAGTTCCCATACATATAGAGCTTTGCTTAGTTTGGGACTAGAGTGTGAAGTGTGAATTGTCCAAAAATATTTATTTATTTCCCAAGGCATGCACTTGAACCAAACTAAACAAAACTTGTATGGGAAATAGATTGCTTGAATACTTTTATAAGTAAGTATTCTAAAAATTAATACATATTAACACCCAAATGCAGAACACATATTTATGTTCACAAATAGTAATAAATAAATATTTTACCAATGACAACTAATCACATAAATGTTTGTTTGTGGTGGGGATTGAACCCACCATCCTAGCATAGATGCCAGAACTAATGCCAATACTGAGCTGAGATATATATATTATTAAGTATATATTATTTTGTTTCAGAATATGCAAATTACCATGATGGTACTACTTCACTATCCTAATCTGTTTATGACTATTAAACTAATCTTTGTTTTCATTTGTGAAATAATATAGTAATTCAATAAAACCATGTTTCAGTATTATTTTATTAAAACATTTCTAAATAGATAGATAACTCTTTATTGTTCATCACACATAAATAAAAACAAAGAGCTTAAACAAGTAGTAATAGGCATCAGAATGGGTGGCCTTATCGCTGAGAGAGATCTCTTCCTGGCAACCGAAATTTGCTCGTGTCGCATCCCAGATATACCTGAAATAAAATGAAGTGTATTGTAAATAGAGTTAATAGGCATAGAGTTCAATACTAAAATATTTTACAGTCTTGAAATCTGAACATAAATAATTTTCTTTTATTTCATCTATACTTACTATACTTATAATAAAACTGTAGAGAGGTCAATTCTGTACATTAAATATATTAAAAAAAAAACTATCAGGGGGTGATTAGTGATCGATAAGTACTGATGCCAAAAATGCAATCAGTAAAATTTTTGTCTGTCTGTCTGTCTGTCTGTCTGTCTGTCTGTATGTTCCTTATAGAAACAAAAACTACTCGACGGATTTTAACGAAACTTGGTACAATTATTCTTCATACTCCTGGGCAGGTTATAGGATACTTTTCATTACGCTACAATCAATAGGAGCAGAGTAGTGAAGGGAAAACGGGAGAAGTTACTCTATTTTTTAAGCTTCCGTCGCGTGTGCAGCCTTAATGGTTGAAGTTACATAGAAATCATGTATGACGGAAATATTCTACATAAAATTGTCTAAAAAATATCCCACAACAGCATATTTCTATCTTTTATAGTTGACTCACAATAACACGCGTAACTTTCGATAGCTTAGCAGTTCGGAGCATTATGATTATATTTGTTAATCTTACGTTTATAATACTCTCACTCATTCCTAATTTAAAAAAGTTAATATTATTACCTATTCAATAAAAAAAAAATCATAGAAATCGGTATAGAAACACCAAACTTATACATGAAATAAGCCATCGCGCCGTCGCACTTGAATACTCAAATGGAGTAAAGTTTGAATTTTGTTGTGTTTACCACTAGATGGCGTTACTGTGCACAAATCCTAGATCGCGCTATCGGTGCGTTTTGGCAATGTGTTATAAGTCGGTCGGTATTTAGCAATAGTTCCGTTAAATTGAGTTATCTTGATAAGGTATTTAGGGTAACGTATCCGATTACCGCTTTAATGACGAATAAAATATTAAATATTTAAGGGGGTACTCATAATATCATACACTTTAGCGAGCTTCGAAAACAGGCAGGATAAGGAGATCGATCGCCGCATCGAGAACGCCTGGAAGAGCTACTGGTCCATGAAGGTACACATGAAAGGCGACCTTCCACTTACGCTTAAACGCCAACTCATCGACATGTGCATGTACGGTGCGCAGACATGGTCACAGACTGAAGCACAGAAATCCAGACTCAAGATTTGCCAAAGAGCAATGGAACGTAGCATCTTTGGTTTCAAGCGCATCGATCGAGTGCGAAACACTACGCTGCGTTCGCTCACTGGTATTGCAGATGTAGGCAATAAAACCGCGAGGCTTAAGTGGGACTGGTCATATTAGCCGGATGGACCCAGAGAAATGGTTCAAAATCGTGACACCGTGGCTGCCTGAAGACGGAAAGCGGCGTAGAGGCCGACTAAAAAGGCGATGGCGGGACGACCTCTATGCTTTCGAGAGGGATTGGTGGACGAAAGAAAGCGGAAAGCAGAGAGAAGGATTTGGGGGAGACCTTTGCCCAGCAGTGGGACGAGATAGGTTAGGAAAAATATATATATATCTGTAATATACTTAGTTAATCTATACTAATATTATAAAGAGGTAAAGTTTGTGTATTTGTTAAATTGTAAGGGGTAATCTCGGGATCTACTGAACCGATTTTAAAAATTCTTTCACCAAAAGAAAGTTACATTATGGCTGAAAAATAAAAAGGCTTTTACGTGGTAGTCCGTTTTGCAAAATGAATCGGAGAAAAAACGGTCGAATGAAAGCGTTTCTTACGAACGCTGCCTTAACTATGAAAGAAGAGAAAAGATGTGGAGCTTAATAATGCCTACAAAAAAGCCACAAGTCAACGACAGCATATGTCTTACTTTTTTATTTAATGAAAATTATCCCCAACGAAGTGGGCACGTGTCAGCTAGTTACACATAAACAAGTTAAAAAAATGTTTATGAACATTTCACAAAGCTTGTATGGCAACTAGAATACTCATATACTGTTTTATGAATAAATTCATAGATAGGTAACATGTTGACACCCAAAAGCAGAACATACATTAATATTTACTAATAGTAATAAAAAAATGTTTTACCAATAAAGACTTATTGAACTTTTAAAAAAATATTTATTCTTGGCGGGGATCGAACCCACAGAGAAGACAGAACTAGTACCAAATGAGCTGTGATGCCTATTGCAATGATTGATTTAGTTTGTTATAGGTATATTTATGAACCTATCAAGTGAAGTAATCAACTACCTGGACGATTAAATAGAATGATTCATGTCTTAGTCTTAAATTGTTGTGTTCTGATTTCTGATCTGCTAACCCATACTGGGCACCGGCATCTTGTGTGCATCTGAAACATGAATAAGTGGTGACCAAACATGTTAGAAACTCTGCAACAGATGTCCACCTCCGACGCGGAGGTTGTGGGTTCGATTACCGCCTTGAAATAAATGTTTGTACGATCTGCAAATATTTATTCCGGGTGCTCTGGTTATTTTATATGTAGGTAAAATAAAAAATACCTATCTATATAAGTAATGTAGGTATTGTATTAAGTATGTCAGTCTCCTAGTATTGAAAAACAGGACAAGCCCGACATACTTTTTTTTTCTTTGGTTTGCCAAAGCTGAGGTTTTTATTCTCCGTGAAATACCTACAAAGATTTCACCATTTTCTCAATTATGTATTAAAACTTTCACATACTCACATAATTTTTTTTTTTTTTTATAATCTATAGACTATCCTTTGGCTTCAATCTCGCCTGATGGAAAGCGCCGATGAAGCCGACGATGGAGCAGGATGGTCTAGAAGACACCTATTTATATTGGCCTTGAATTGATCTAGGTTGTAATGATTGGGAAAAACAGACGCAGACAGCGTATTCCATTCCTTGGCAGTTCGCACCAAAACGTTTGGTGCGAATGGATGGTAATATTACTGGGCCGTGCGTCTGCTTGTACGGTTATAGAAAGGAGATGGCGGTATCAAGTCGTGCAGTTCCTGGGCACATTCCCCGAAATGTATCCTATAGAAAATGGATAGGCAAGCAACTTTACGACGGTGTTCGAGACTCTGGATCTTAGTCTCCGCCATATGTTGCTCACCTATTATCCTGAAGGCTCTTCGCTCAATCGAGTCCAAGGCAGCCAGCAATATTATGATGGCACATAACAATATTATGATACAACAATCACGAAAGTTACAATGAAAATGCAAAATCTTTAGGTTATTTATAATAAATGTAAACAAACTATAGGGACGGAATATTCGATAAACTTCGATGCATCGAAAACATCGATATTTACAATGCGATACCTACATCGAATCGATCCGATGTTTTGAAATGCTTTTGATATACTCGAAATATCGATGTTTTTTCAGTTTTTAGTAGAAAAACATCGAGTCAATAATTATATCCAAATAATTTCATAAAAATTCAAGTTTGAACACTAAAATTTTACTAATTTTTTTCCTATTTGATTATTTAAAAATGAAAAGTTTATTATTGGACTGACAATATAATAAAAATATTGTCTGTAAATATGTAAATATGTGTACTAAAAAAATGGCGGGCTTCAATGTTTACAAACAACGAATTGTGAATAACATTTGGTTTTGTGGACGAAATAAAATTGAAGTAGATTGTGTATTGTATAATTATATTATATTTATATACCAACTCATTACAATAAAATCTCATCTTTGTGTGAGCTCTTAAACTCAATTGGACGACATCGATGTTAGTTCTGATTTATCGAATCTAAAAAAACAACGATGATTTTTCAAAATGGACACCCCTAAAACGAACAAGTATGAAGACATGTTAGAGCGGTACAGAAATATGCGCCCGCGAAGCCCCGTTGCAAGTGCGAGCGAGATGCATGCGCCAGCTCGTTGACGTCATTTTTAACAGTTCAGTCATATCTAAAACATTTCAGTCATTATTTAAAACATTTCAGTCATATTTTGAACAGCTCAGCCACGTCAATCCACAAAAAATGCCTACAAAACTGACCTGCAACTGAAAGGATATTCCGTCACGTAAGTTTGCCCCTTCTGGATAGGGCCCCTGAACACGGTCGGTAAAGTAGCTGGCAAACAGTTGAAGTAGTTTAGGCGTGAAGCCTATGGCAGATAATTTCCTCAAGAGTACATCATTTTGGACGCGATCAAAGGCCTTTTTAAAATCAAAATAAGCCGCGTCCACTTGCTTATTCCGCTCCAACTCTATCCCTGCATAGTCGATAAAATTTATGTGGTTAGTGGTCGTAGACTTGCCGCTTCTAAAACCGTGCTGGCATTCATTTAGTTGATTCTGAACTTGTCTGGAGATGTAGCGGTTGAGAATCGACTCAAAAACCTTACCGAAGGCTGACAGAACCGCTATAGGCCTGTAGTTTTCAACTTTTGCCCCAGAACCACCCTTGGGTATAGGAGTGACTCGGGAAACTTTCCAATATTCGGGGTATGTAGATGAAGATAATGCAAGATTGTAAATGAAAAGTAGTGGTCCCTCAAGAATAGCACCACAGTCCTTAAGTATAAATGGTGGAACCCCATCGGGGCCGGCCGACGAGTGGGCCTTAAGTCGGCGTATGGCCAAGGATATATCTGCAGAACTAATATCGTCCAACGCAATTCGCGAGGAACAAAGTGAGTCCACTGCCTCTTTCTCAGCATCAGCTGCGGATAAGACAGGGCCTTGAGACACAAAGACTGAACTAAAATAAGAAGCAAATGCGTTAGCGGCATCAATTCCCGTCACTGTCCGTCCATCGAACTCAAATTCAGTACGACTTGACTTAGAGTCTCTTTGATTTCTAACAAAGTCCCAAAATCTTTTTGGGTTTTGTTTTATACTCATCTCTGTTTGTCGAATATAATCATTGTATGCTAAGTCTATTAGTTGTTTTGCTTGTTGCCTATAATATTTAAACATTGCTTTGTTAAAGTCTAATCTTAACTGTTTATATTTCTTTAGGTGAAAATGTTTATTTTTTAAATTTTTTATGATATCTGGACTAAACCACGTAGGATAATGATATTTGAAACTGCTATTATTACTATTTTTAGGAGGCACATGGGCACTAAAACACAAATCTAACTTGTTATAGAATACTGTGACAGCTTCATTAACGTTAGTTGACAAATATACGTCTTCCCATGAAAGTGAAGAAAGCTCTGTATACAATGACTGAAAATTAGCTTTACGAAAATTATATGGACGGGTCTGGACGGCCGTGTGAATGAAAGGCTGCGGCTGCGAGGGCGGGGCGTGCGCGACGTGGTCGCGATGCCGTTTAGAGCGCGGGCAGTGCACACTCACTGCTAGCGGCGGGTGGTGCGCGTCGGCGGGGACCAGAGGTTCCACGTCTCCCGATACCTCAATCCACTTATCACCACTATTGCTGAGAACCAAATCTAACATATTGCCGTAATTGTTAAGTATTGAATTATGCTGCTTCAATTTACAATATGATGTTAAACACTCATATTCTAATTTAACATTTTGACTACAAGAATTTAAATTAAAATCACCTATAACTAATACATCTAATTTGTGATATTTAGATATCAAGTTCTCAATAACACAGAAGGTGTTTAAATATTTATCGTCATTCGAATTGGGGGGAATATACACTACACAAATAACAATGCGTTTGTACTTAAGTGTCACTATACCTATTAAGACCTCAATATCGTTCAAGTAGCCGTCGATATCAAATACTTGCTGCACATTGAATTGTTCTCGAGCCGCGAGAAGCACTCCACCCCATCCGGCATCGCCAGCGCGGTCGCGGCGCAATACCGTGTACCCCGGGGGGAACACCTCCGCGTTATGTACACTGCTTAATAGAAACGTTTCCGTGAACACGTATAAGTCCGCTGATTCCAGCAGTATAGCTTTTTTGCAAATGTTTAATTTAGAGCGAAGTCCTCGAACGTTTTGGTAAAATAATGCGTATGTTTTAATACGTGAGATACTAGGATTTTTCCGTATGTGTTGCCCGCGGTGTAGTTGGGTATTTGTTGCCCGCGGTGTACTAGGGTATGTGGTGCCCGCGGTATACTTGGGTATGTGGTGCCCGCGGTGTAGTTGGGTATGTGATGCCCGCGGTGTACTAGGGTATGTGGTGACCGCGCTGTACTAGGGTACCTATGTGATGCCCACGGTGTACTTGGGTATGTGGTGCCCGCGGTGTACTAGGGTATGTGGTGCCCGCGGTGTACTAGGGTATGTGGTGCCCGCGGTGTAGTTGGGTATGTGATGCCCGCGGTGTACTTGGGTATGTGATGCCCGCGGTGTACTTGGGTATGTGGTGCCCGCGGTGTAGTTGGGTATGTGATGCCCGCGGTGTACTAGGGTATGTGGTGCCCGCGCTGTACTAGGGTATGTGATGCCCACGGTGTACTTGGGTATGTGGTGTCCCGCGGTGTAGTTGGGTATGTGATGCCCGCGGTGTACTAGGGTATGTGGTGCCCGCGGTTTACTTAGGTATGTGGTGCCCGCGGTGTACTAGGGTATGTGGTGCCCGCGGTGTACTAGGGTATGTGGTGCCCGCGGTGTAGTTGGGTATGTGATGCCTGCGGTGTACTTGGGTATGTGATGCCCGCGGTGTACTTGGGTATGTGGTGCCCGCGGTGTAGTTGGGTATTTGTTGCCCGCGGTGTACTAGGGTATGTGGTGCCCGCGGTATACTTGGGTATGTGGTGCCCGCGATATACTTGGGTATGTGATGCCCGCGGTGTAGTTGGGTATTTGTTGCCCGCGGTGTACTAGGGTATGTGGTGCCCGCGGTATACTTGGGTATGTGGTGCCCGCGGTATACTTGGGTATGTGATGCCCGCGGTGTACTAGGGTATGTGATGCCCGCGGTATACTAGGGTATGTGGTGCCCGCGGTGTAGTTGGGTATGTGATGTCCGCGGTGTACTTGGGTATGTGTTGCCCAAGGTGTACTAGGGTATGTGGTGCCCGCGGTATACTTGGGTATGTGGTGCCCGCGGTGTAGTTGGGTATGTGATGCCCGCGGTGTACTAGGGTATGTGGTGCCCGCGCTGTACTTGGGTATGTGATGCCCGCGGTGTACTAGGGTATGTGATGCCCGCGGTATACTAGGGTATGTGGTGCCCGCGGTGTAGTTGGGTATGTGATGTCCGCGGTGTACTTGGGTATGTGTTGCCCGCGGTGTAGTTGGGTATTTGTTGCCCGCGGTGTACTAGGGTATGTGGTGCCCGCGGTATACTTGGGTATGTGGTGCCCGCGGTATACTTGGGTATGTGATGCCCGCGGTGTACTAGGGTATGTGATGCCCGCGGTATACTAGGGTATGTGGTGCCCGCGGTGTAGTTGGGTATGTGATGTCCGCGGTGTACTTGGGTATGTGTTGCCCGCGGTGTAGTTGGGTATTTGTTGCCCGCGGTGTACTAGGGTATGTGGTGCCCGCGGTATACTTGGGTATGTGTTGCCCGCGGTGTAGTTGGGTATTTGTTGCCCGCGGTGTACTAGGGTATGTGGTGCCCGCGGTATACTTGGGTATGTGGTGCCCGCGGTGTAGTTGGGTATGTGATGCCCGCGGTGTACTAGGGTATGTGGTGACCGCGCTGTACTAGGGTATGTGATGCCCACGGTGTACTTGGGTATGTGGTGCCCGCGGTGTACTAGGGTATGTGGTGCCCGCGGTGTAGTTGGGTATGTGATGCCCGCGGTATACTAGGGTATGTGGTGACCGCGCTGTACTAGGGTATGTGATGCCCACGGTGTACTTGGGTATGTGGTGCCCGCGGTGTACTAGGGTATGTGGTGCCCGCGGTATACTTGGGTATGTGGTGCCCGCGGTGTAGTTGGGTATGTGATGCCCGCGGTGTACTAGGGTATGTGGTGACCGCGCTGTACTAGGGTATGTGATGCCCACGGTGTACTTGGGTATGTGGTGCCCGCGGTGTACTAGGGTATGTGGTGCCCGCGGTGTACTAGGGTATGTGGTGCCCGCGGTGTAGTTGGGTATGTGATGCCCGCGGTGTAGGTGCCCGCAGTGTACTAGGGTATGTGGTGCCCGCGGTGTACTAGGTTATGTGGTGCCCGCGGTGTAGTTGGGTATGTGATGCCCGCGGTGTACTAGGGCATGTGGTGCCCGCGCTGTACTAGGGTATGTGATGCCCACGGTGTACTTGGGTATGTGTTGTCCCGCGGTGTAGTTGGGTATGTGATGCCCGCGGTGTAGTTGGGTATGTGATGCCCGCGGTGTACTAGGGTATGTGATGCCCGCGGTGTACTTGGGTATATGATGCCCGCGGTGAACTAGGGTATGTGGTGCCCGCGGTATACTAAGGTATGTGATGCCCGCGGTGTACTTGGGTATGTGGTGCCCGCGGTGTAGTTGGGTATTTGTTGCCCGCGGTGTACTAGGGTATGTGGTGCCCGCGGTATACTTGGGTATGTGGTGCCCGCGGTGTAGTTGGGTATGTGATGCCCGCGGTGTACAAGGGTATGTGGTGCCCGCGCTGTACTAGGGTGTGTGATGCCCACGGTGTACTAGGGTATGTGGTGCCCGCGCTGTACTAGGGTATGTGGTGCCCGCAGTGTAGTTGGGTATGTGGTGCCCGCGGTGTAGTTGGATATGTGGTGCCCGCGGTGTAGTTGGGTATGTGATGCCCGCGGTGTACTTGGGTATGTGGTGCCCGCGGTGTACTAGGGTATGTGATGCCCGCGGTGTACTTGGGTATGTGATGCCCGCGGTGTACTAGGGTATGTGATGCCCGCGGTGTACTAGGGTATGTGGTGCCCGCGCTGTACTAGGGTATGTGATGCCCACGGTGTACTTGGGTATGTAGTGTCCCGCGGTGTAGTTGGGTATGTGATGCCCGCGGTGTAGTTGGGTATGTGGTGCCCGTAGTGTAGTTGGGTATGTGGTGCCCGCGGTGTACTAGGGTATGTGATGCCCGCGGTATACAAGGGTATGTGGTGCCCGCGGTGTAGTTGGGTATGTGATGCCCGCGGTGTACTTGGGTATGTGATGCCCGCGGTGTACTTGGGTATGTGGTGCCCGCGGTGTAGTTGGGTATGTGATGCTCGCGGTGTACTAGGGTATGTGATGCCCGCGGTGTACTTGGGTATATGATGCCCGCGGTGTACTAGGGTATGTGGTGCCCGCGGTATACTAAGGTATGTGGTGCCCGCGGTGTACTTGGGTATGTGATGCCCGCGGTGTACTTGGGTATGTGGTGCCCGCGGTATACTTGGGTATGTGATGCCCGCGGTGTACTAGGGTATGTGATGCCCGCGGTGTACTTGGGTATATGATGCCCGCGGTGTACTAGGGTATGTGGTGCCCGCGGTATACTAAGGTATGTGGTGCCCGCGGTGTATTTGGGTATGTGATGCCCGCGGTGTACTTGGGTATGTGATGCCCGCAGTATACTTGGGTATGTGGTGCCCGCAGTGTAGTTGGGTATGTGGTGCCCGCGGTGTACTAGGGTATGTGATGCCCGCGGTATACTAGGGTATGTGGTGCCCGCGGTGTAGTTGGGTATGTGATGCCCGCGGTGTACTTGGGTATGTGATGCCCGCGGTGTACTTGGGTATGTGGTGCCCGCGGTGTAGTTGGGTATGTGATGCCCGCGGTGTACTAGGGTATGTGGTGCCCGCGCTGTACTAGGGTATGTGGTGCCCGCGCTGTACTAGGGTGTGTGATGCCCACGGTGTACTAGGGTATGTGGTGTCCGCGCTGTACTAGGGTATGTGGTGCCCGCAGTGTAGTTGGGTATGTGGTGCCCGCGGTATACTTGGGTATGTGGTGCCCGCGGTGTAGTTGGGTATGTGATGCCCGCGGTGTACTAGGGTATGTGGTGACCGCGCTGTACTAGGGTATGTGATGCCCACGGTGTACTTGGGTATGTGGTGCCCGCGGTGTACTAGGGTATGTGGTGCCCGCGGTGTACTAGGGTATGTGGTGCCCGCGGTGTAGTTGGGTATGTGATGCCCGCGGTGTAGGTGCCCGCAGTGTACTAGGGTATGTGGTGCCCGCGGTGTACTAGGTTATGTGGTGCCCGCGGTGTAGTTGGGTATGTGATGCCCGCGGTGTACTAGGGCATGTGGTGCCCGCGCTGTACTAGGGTATGTGATGCCCACGGTGTACTTGGGTATGTGTTGTCCCGCGGTGTAGTTGGGTATGTGATGCCCGCGGTGTAGTTGGGTATGTGATGCCCGCGGTGTACTAGGGTATGTGATGCCCGCGGTGTACTTGGGTATATGATGCCCGCGGTGAACTAGGGTATGTGGTGCCCGCGGTATACTAAGGTATGTGATGCCCGCGGTGTACTTGGGTATGTGGTGCCCGCGGTGTAGTTGGGTATTTGTTGCCCGCGGTGTACTAGGGTATGTGGTGCCCGCGGTATACTTGGGTATGTGGTGCCCGCGGTGAAGTTGGGTATGTGATGCCCGCGGTGTACAAGGGTATGTGGTGCCCGCGCTGTACTAGGGTGTGTGATGCCCACGGTGTACTAGGGTATGTGGTGCCCGCGCTGTACTAGGGTATGTGGTGCCCGCAGTGTAGTTGGGTATGTGGTGCCCGCGGTGTAGTTGGATATGTGGTGCCCGCGGTGTAGTTGGGTATGTGATGCCCGCGGTGTACTTGGGTATGTGGTGCCCGCGGTGTACTAGGGTATGTGATGCCCGCGGTGTACTTGGGTATGTGATGCCCGCGGTGTACTAGGGTATGTGATGCCCGCGGTGTACTAGGGTATGTGGTGCCCGCGCTGTACTAGGGTATGTGATGCCCACGGTGTACTTGGGTATGTAGTGTCCCGCGGTGTAGTTGGGTATGTGATGCCCGCGGTGTAGTTGGGTATGTGGTGCCCGTAGTGTAGTTGGGTATGTGGTGCCCGCGGTGTACTAGGGTATGTGATGCCCGCGGTATACTAGGGTATGTGGTGCCCGCGGTGTAGTTGGGTATGTGATGCCCGCGGTGTACTTGGGTATGTGATGCCCGCGGTGTACTTGGGTATGTGGTGCCCGCGGTGTAGTTGGGTATGTGATGCTCGCGGTGTACTAGGGTATGTGATGCCCGCGGTGTACTTGGGTATATGATGCCCGCGGTGTACTAGGGTATGTGGTGCCCGCGGTATACTAAGGTATGTGGTGCCCGCGGTGTACTTGGGTATGTGATGCCCGCGGTGTACTTGGGTATGTGGTGCCCGCGGTATACTTGGGTATGTGATGCCCGCGGTGTACTAGGGTATGTGATGCCCGCGGTGTACTTGGGTATATGATGCCCGCGGTGTACTAGGGTATGTGGTGCCCGCGGTATACTAAGGTATGTGGTGCCCGCGGTGTATTTGGGTATGTGATGCACGCGGTGTACTTGGGTATGTGATGCCCGCAGTATACTTGGGTATGTGGTGCCCGCAGTGTAGTTGGGTATGTGGTGCCCGCGGTGTACTAGGGTATGTGATGCCCGCGGTATACTAGGGTATGTGGTGCCCGCGGTGTAGTTGGGTATGTGATGCCCGCGGTGTACTTGGGTATGTGATGCCCGCGGTGTACTTGGGTATGTGGTGCCCGCGGTGTAGTTGGGTATGTGATGCCCGCGGTGTACTAGGGTATGTGGTGCCCGCGCTGTACTAGGGTATGTGGTGCCCGCGCTGTACTAGGGTGTGTGATGCCCACGGTGTACTAGGGTATGTGGTGTCCGCGCTGTACTAGGGTATGTGGTGCCCGCAGTGTAGTTGGGTATGTGGTGCCCGCGGTGTAGTTAGATATGTGGTGCCCGCGGTGTAGTTGGGTATGTGATGCCCGCGGTGTAGTTGGGTATGTGATGCCCGCGGTGTACTTGGGTATGTGGTGCCCGCGGTGTACTAGGGTATGTGATGCCCGCGGTGTACTTGGGTATGTGATGCCCGCGGTGTACTAGGGTATGTGATGCCCGCGGTGTACTAGGGTATGTGGTGCCCGCGCTGTACTAGGGTTTTGTGATGCCCACGGTGTACTTGGGTATGTAGTGTCCCGCGGTGTAGTTGGGTATGTGATGCCCGCGGTGTAGTTGGGTATGTGGTGCCCGTAGTGTAGTTGGGTATGTGGTGCCCGCGGTGTACTAGGGTATGTGATGCCCGCGGTATACTAGGGTATGTGGTGCCCGCGGTGTAGTTGGGTATGTGATGCCCGCGGTGTACTTGGGTATGTGATGCCCGCGGTGTACTTGGGTATGTGGTGCCCGCGGTGTAGTTGGGTATGTGATGCTCGCGGTGTACTAGGGTATGTGATGCCCGCGGTGTACTTGGGTATATGATGCCCGCGGTGTACTAGGGTATGTGGTGCCCGCGGTATACTAAGGTATGTGGTGCCCGCGGTGTACTTGGGTATGTGATGCCCGCGGTGTACTTGGGTATGTGGTGCCCGCGGTATACTTGGGTATGTGATGCCCGCGGTGTACTAGGGTATGTGATGCCCGCGGTGTACTTGGGTATATGATGCCCGCGGTGTACTAGGGTATGTGGTGCCCGCGGTATACTAAGGTATGTGGTGCCTGCGGTGTATTTGGGTATGTGATGCCCGCGGTGTACTTGGGTATGTGATGCCCGCAGTATACTTGGGTATGTGGTGCCCGCAGTGTAGTTGGGTATGTGGTGCCCGCGGTGTACTAGGGTATGTGATGCCCGCGGTATACTAGGGTATGTGGTGCCCGCGGTGTAGTTGGGTATGTGATGCCCGCGGTGTACTTGGGTATGTGATGCCCGCGGTGTACTTGGGTATGTGGTGCCTGCGGTGTAGTTGGGTATGTGATGCCCGCGGTGTACTAGGGTATGTGGTGCCCGCGCTGTACTAGGGTATGTGGTGCCCGCGGTATACTTGGGTATGTGGTGCCCGCGGTATACTTGGGTATGTGATGCCCGCGGTGTACTAGGGTATGTGATGCCCGCGGTATACTAGGGTATGTGGTGCCCGCGGTGTAGTTGGGTATGTGATGTCCGCGGTGTACTTGGGTATGTGTTGCCCGCGGTGTAGTTGGGTATTTGTTGCCCGCGGTGTACTAGGGTAGGTGGTGCCCGCGGTATACTTGGGTATGTGGTGCCCGCGGTGTAGTTGGGTATGTGATGCCCGCGGTGTACTAGGGTATGTGGTGCCCGCGCTGTACTAGGGTATGTGATGCCCACGGTGTACTTGGGTATGTGGTGTCCCGCGGTGTACTTGGGTATGTGGTGCCCGCGGTGTACTAGGGTATGTGGTGCCCGCGGTGTACTAGGGTATGTGGTGCCCGCGGTGTAGTTGGGTATGTGATGCCCGCGGTGTAGGTGCCCGCAGTGTACTAGGGTATGTGATGCCCGCGGTGTACTTGGGTATGTGGTGCCCGCGGTGTAGTTGGGTATTTGTTGCCCGCGGTGTACTAGGGTATGTGGTGCCCGCGGTGTAGTTGGGTATGTGATGCCCGCGGTGTACTAGGGTATGTGGTGCCCGCGCTGTACAAGGGTATGTGATGCCCACGGTGTACTTGGGTATGTGGTGTCCCGCGGTGTAGTTGGGTATGTGATGCCCGCGGTGTAGTTGGATATGTGATGCCCGCGGTGTAGTTGGGAATGTGATGCCCGCGGTGTACTTGGGTATGTGGTGCCCGCGGTGTAGTTGGGTATTTGTTGCCCGCGGTGTACTTGGGTATGTGGTGCCCGCGGTTTACTTGAGTATGTGGTGCCCGCGGTATACTTGGGTATGTGATGCCCGCGGTATAGTTGGGTATGTGGTGCCCGCGGTGTAGTTGGGTATGTGATGCCCGCGGTGTACTAGGGTATGTGGTGCCCGCGCTGTACTAGGGTATGTGATGCCCACGGTGTACTTGGGTATGTGGTGTCCCGCAGTGTACTTGGGTATGTGATGCCCGCGGTATACTTGGGTATGTGGTGCCCGCAGTGTAGTTGGGTATGTGGTGCCCGCGGTGTACTAGGGTATGTGATGCCCGCGGTGTACTAGGGTATGTGATGCCCGCGGTGTACTTGGGTATGTGTTGCCCGCGGTGTAGTTGGGTATTTGTTGCCCGCGGTGTACTAGGGTATGTGGTGCCCGCGGTATACTTGGGTATGTGGTGCCCGCGGTGTAGTTGGGTATGTGATGCCTGCGGTGTACTTGGGTATGTGGTGCCCGCGGTATACTAGGGTATGTGGCGCCCACGGTATACTAGGGTATGTGGTGCCCGCGGTGTAGTTGGGTATGTGATGCCCGCGGTGTACTAGGGTATGTGATGCCCGCGGTGTTATTGGGTATGTGGTGCCTGCGGTGTAGTTGGGTATGTGATGCCCGCGGTGTACTAGGGTATATGATGCCCGCGGTGTAATTGGGTATGTGATGCCCGCGATGCACTTGGGTATGTGATGCCCACGGTATACTAGGGTATGAGATGCCCGCGGTGTACTAGGGTATATGATGCCCGCGGTGTAATTGGGTATGTGATGCCCGCGGTGTACTTGGGTATGTGGTGTCCCGCGGTGTACTTGGGTATGTGGTGCCCGCGGTGTACTAGGGTATGTGGTGCCCGCGGTGTACTAGGGTATGTGGTGCCCGCGGTGTAGTTGGGTATGTGATGCCCGCGGTGTAGGTGCCCGCAGTGTACTAGGGTATGTGATGCCCGCGGTGTACTTGGGTATGTGGTGCCCGCGGTGTAGTTGGGTATTTGTTGCCCGCGGTGTACTAGGGTATGTGGTGCCCGCGGTGTAGTTGGGTATGTGATGCCCGCGATGTACTAGGGTATGTGGTGCCCGCGCTGTACAAGGGTATGTGATGCCCACGGTGTACTTGGGTATGTGGTGTCCCGCGGTGTAGTTGGGTATGTGATGCCCGCGGTGTAGTTGGATATGTGATGCCCGCGGTGTAGTTGGGAATGTGATGCCCGCGGTGTACTTGGGTATGTGGTGCCCGCGGTGTAGTTGGGTATTTGTTGCCCGCGGTGTACTAGGGTATGTAGTGCCCGCGGTATACTTGAGTATGTGGTGCCCGCGGTATACTTGGGTATGTGATGCCCGCGGTATACTTGGGTATGTGGTGCCCGCGGTGTAGTTGGGTATGTGATGCCCGCGGTGTACTAGGGTATGTGGTGCCCGCGCTGAACTAGGGTATGTGATGCCCACGGTGTACTTGGGTATGTGGTGTCCCGCAGTGTACTTGGGTATGTGATGCCCGCGGTATACTTGGGTATGTGGTGCCCGCAGTGTAGTTGGGTATGTGGTGCCCGCGGTGTACTAGGGTATGTGATGCCCGCGGTATACTAGGGTATGTGATGCCCGCGGTGTACTTGGGTATGTGTTGCCCGCGGTGTAGTTGGGTATTTGTTGCCCGCGGTGTACTAGGGTATGTGGTGCCCGCGGTATACTTAGGTATGTAGTGCCCGCGGTGTAGTTGGGTATGTGATGCCTGCGGTGTACTTGGGTATGTGGTGCCCGCGGTATACTAGGGTATGTGGCGCCCACGGTATACTAGGGTATGTGGTGCCCGCGGTGTAGTTGGGTATGTGATGCCCGCGGTGTACTAGGGTATGTGATGCCCGCGGTGTTATTGGGTATGTGGTGCCTGCGGTGTAGTTGGGTATGTGATGCCCGCGGTGTACTAGGGTATATGATGCCCGCGGTGTAATTGGGTATGTGATGCCCGCGATGCACTTGGGTATGTGATGCCCACGGTATACTAGGGTATGAGATGCCCGCGGTGTACTAGGGTATATGATGCCCGCGGTGTAATTGGGTATGTGATGCCCGCGATGCACTTGGGTATGTGATGCCCGCGGTGTACTTGGGTATGTGATGCCCGCGGTATACTTGGGTATGTGGTGCCCGCGGTGTAGTTAGGTATGTGGTGCCCTCAGTGTACTAGGGTATGTGGTGCCCGCGTTGTAGTTAGTTATGTGATGCCCGCGGTGTACTAGGGTATGTGGTGCCCGCGGTATACTTGGGTATGTGGTGCCCGCGGTAAACTAGGTATGTGATGCCCGCGGTGTACTTGGGTATGTGATGCCCGCGGTGTACTAAGGTATGTGGTGCCCGCGGTATACTTGGGTATGTGGTTTACTAGGGTATTTGATGCCCGCGGTGTAGTTGGGTATGTGATGCCCGAGGGAGGTGTACTTGGGTATGTGATGCCCGCGGTGTACTTGGGTATGTGATGCCCGCGGTATACTTAGGTATGTGGTGCCCGCGGTGTTGTTAGGTATGTGGTGCCCGCGGTGTACTAGGGTATGTGATGCCCGCGGTATACTAGGGTATGTGGTGCCCGCGGTGTACTAGGGTATGTGATGCCCGCGGTGTACTAGGGTATGTGGTGCCCGCGGTATACTTGGGTATGTGGTGCCCGCGGTGTAGTTGGGTATGTGATGCCCGCGGTGTACTAGGGTATGTGGTGCCCGCGCTGTACTAGGGTATGTGATGCCCACGGTGTACTTGGGTATGTGGTGTCCCGCGGTGTACTTGGGTATGTGATGCCCGCGGTATACTTGGGTATGTGATGCCCGCGGTATACTTGGGTATGTGGTGCCCGCGGTGTAGTTGGGTATGTGATGCCCGCGGTGTACTAGGGTATGTGGTGCCCGCGCTGTACTTGGGTATGTGATGCCCACGGTGTACTAGGGTATGTGGTGCCCGCGGTATACTTGGGTATGTGGTGCCCGCGGTAAACTAGGTATGTGATGCCCGCGGTGTACTTGGGTATGTGGTGCCCGCGCTGTACTAGGGTATGTGATGCCCACGGTGTACTTGGGTATGTGGTGTCCCGCGGTGTACTTGAGTATGTGGTGCCCGCGGTATACTTGGGTATGTGATGCCCGCGGTATACTTGGGTATGTGGTGCCCGCGGTGTAGTTGGGTATGTGATGCCCGCGGTGTACTAGGGTAGGTGGTGCCCGCGCTGTACTAGGGTATGTGATGCACACGGTGTACTTGGGTATGTGGTGTCCCGCGGTGTACTTGGGTATGTGATGCCCGCGGTATACTTGGGTATGTGGTGCCCGCAGTGTAGTTGGGTATGTGGTGCCCGTGGTGTACTAGGGTATGTGATGCCCGCGGTATACTAGGGTATGTGTTGCCCGCGGTGTAGTTGGGTATGTGATGCCCGCGGTGTACTTGGGTATGTGTTGCCCGCGGTGTAGTTGGGTATTTGTTGCCCGCGGTGTACTAGGGTATGTGGTGCCCGCGGTATACTTAGGTATGTGGTGCCCGCGGTGTAGTTGGGTTTGTGATGCCTGCGGTGTACTAGGGTATGTGGTGCCCGCGGTATACTTGGGTATGTGGTGCCCACGGTATACTAGGGTATGTGGTGCCCGCGGTGTAGTTGGGTATGTGATGCCCGCGGTGTACTAGGGTATGTGATGCCCGCGGTGTTATTGGGTATGTGGTGCCTGCGGTGTAGTTGGGTATGTGATGCCCGCGGTGTACTAGGGTATATGATGCCCGCGGTGTAATTGGGTATGTGATGCCCGCGATGCACTTGGGTATGTGATGCCCACGGTATACTAGGGTATGAGATGCCCGCGGTGTACTAGGGTATATGATGCCCGCGGTGTAATTGGGTATGTGATGCCCGCGATGCACTTGGGTATGTGATGCCCGCGGTGTACTTGGGTATGTGATGCCCGCGGTATACTTGGGTATGTGGTGCCCGCGGTGTAGTTAGGTATGTGGTGCCCTCAGTGTACTAGGGTATGTCGTGCCCGCGTTGTAGTTAGTTATGTGATGCCCGCGGTGTACTAGGGTATGTGGTGCCCGCGGTATACTTGGGTATGTGGTGCCCGCGGTAAACTAGGTATGTGATGCCCGCGGTGTACTTGGGTATGTGATGCCCGCGGTGTACTAAGGTATGTGGTGCCCGCGGTATACTTGGGTATGTGGTGTACTAGGGTATTTGATGCCCGCGGTGTAGTTGGGTATGTGATGCCCGAGGTGTACTTGGGTATGTGATGCCCGCGGTGTACTTGGGTATGTGATGCCCGCGGTATACTTAGGTATGTGGTGCCCGCGGTGTTGTTAGGTATGTGGTGCCCGCGGTGTACTAGGGTATGTGATGCCCGCGGTATACTAGGGTATGGGGTGCCCGCGGTGTACTAGGGTATGTGATGCCCGCGGTGTACTAGGGTATGTGGTGCCTGCGGTATACTTCGGTATGTGGTGCCCGCGGTGTACTAGGGTATGTGGTGCCCGCGCTGTACTAGGGTATGTGATACCCACGGTGTACTTGGGTATGTGGTGTCCCGCGGTGTAGTTGGGTATGCACCGCGGGCATCACATACCCAACAACACCGCGGGCCTTACATACCCTAGTACACCGCGGGCATCACATACCCTAGTACACCGCGGGCACCACATACCCTAGTATACCGCGGGCATCACATACCCTAGTACACCGCGGGCATCACATGACCAAGTACACCTCGGGAATCACATACCCAACTACACCGCGGGGCCACAACATAACCTAGTACACCGCGGGCATCACATACCCAATTACACCGCGGGCATCATATACCCTAGTACACCGCGGGCATCACATACCCAACTACACCGCGGGCACCACATACCCAAGTACACCGCGGGCATCACATACCCAAGTACACCTCGGGCATCACATACCCAATTACACCGCGGGCATCATATACCCTAGTACACCGCGGGCATCACATACCCAACTACACCGCGGGCACCACATACCCAATACCGGTGTAGTTGGGTATTTGTTGCCCGCGGTGTACTAGGGTATGTGGTGCCCGCGGTATACTTGGGTATGTGTTGCCCGCGGTGTAGTTGGGTATTTGTTGCCCGCGGTGTACTAGGGTATGTGGTGCCCGCGGTATACTTGGGTATGTGGTGCCCGCGGTGTAGTTGGGTATGTGATGCCCGCGGTGTACTAGGGTATGTGGTGACCGCGCTGTACTAGGGTATGTGATGCCCACGGTGTACTTGGGTATGTGGTGCCCGCGGTGTACTAGGGTATGTGGTGCCCGCGGTGTACTAGGGTATGTGGTGCCCGCGGTGTAGTTGGGTATGTGATGCCCGCGGTGTAGGTGCCCGCAGTGTACTAGGGTATGTGGTGCCCGCGGTTTACTTGGGTATGTGGTGCCCGCGGTGTACTAGGGTATGTGGTGCCCGCGGTGTAGTTGGGTATGTGATGCCCGCGGTGTACTAGGGCATGTGGTGCCCGCGCTGTACTAGGGTATGTGATGCCCACGGTGTACTTGGGTATGTGTTGTCCCGCGGTGTAGTTGGGTATGTGATGCCCGCGGTGTAGTTGGGTATGTGATGCCCGCGGTGTACTAGGGTATGTGATGCTCGCGGTGTACTTGGGTATATGATGCCCGCGGTGAACTAGGGTATGTGGTGCCCGCGGTATACTAAGGTATGTGATGCCCGCGGTGTACTTGGGTATGTGGTGCCCGCGGTGTAGTTGGGTATTTGTTGCCCGCGGTGTACTAGGGTATGTGGTGCCCGCGGTATACTTGGGTATGTGGTGCCCGCGGTGAAGTTGGGTATGTGATGCCCGCGGTGTACAAGGGTATGTGGTGCCCGCGCTGTACTAGGGTGTGTGATGCCCACGGTGTACTAGGGTATGTGGTGCCCGCGCTGTACTAGGGTATGTGGTGCCCGCAGTGTAGTTGGGTATGTGGTGCCCGCGGTGTAGTTGGATATGTGGTGCCCGCGGTGTAGTTGGGTATGTGATGCCCGCGGTGTACTTGGGTATGTGGTGCCCGCGGTGTACTAGGGTATGTGATGCCCGCGGTGTACTTGGGTATGTGATGCCCGCGGTGTACTAGGGTATGTGATGCCCGCGGTGTACTAGGGTATGTGGTGCCCGCGCTGTACTAGGGTATGTGATGCCCACGGTGTACTTGGGTATGTGGTGTCCCGCGGTGTAGTTGGGTATGTGATGCCCGCGGTGTAGTTGGGTATGTGGTGCCCGTAGTGTAGTTGGGTATGTGGTGCCCGCGGTGTACTAGGGTATGTGATGCCCGCGGTATACTAGGGTATGTGGTGCCCGCGGTGTAGTTGGGTATGTGATGCCCGCGGTGTACTTGGGTATGTGATGCCCGCGGTGTACTTGGGTATGTGGTGCCCGCGGTGTAGTTGGGTATGTGATGCTCGCGGTGTACTAGGGTATGTGATGCCTGCGGTGTACTTGGGTATATGATGCCCGCGGTGTACTAGGGTATGTGGTGCCCGCGGTATACTAAGGTATGTGGTGCCCGCGGTGTACTTGGGTATGTGATGCCCGCGGTGTACTTGGGTATGTGGTGCCCGCGGTATACTTGGGTATGTGATGCCCGCGGTGTACTAGGGTATGTGATGCCCAAGGTGTACTTGGGTATATGATGCCCGCGGTGTACTAGGGTATGTGGTGCCCGCGGTATACTAAGGTATGTGGTGCCCGCGGTGTATTTGGTAATGTGATGCCCGCGGTGTACTTGGGTATGTGATGCCCGCAGTATACTTGGGTATGTGGTGCCCGCAGTGTAGTTGGGTATGTGGTGCCCGCGGTGTACTAGGGTATGTGATGCCCGCGGTATACTAGGGTATGTGGTGCCCGCGGTGTAGTTGGGTATGTGATGCCCGCGGTGTACTTGGGTATGTGATGCCCGCGGTGTACTTGGGTATGTGGTGCCCGCGGTGTAGTTGGGTATGTGATGCCCGCGGTGTACTAGGGTATGTGGTGCCCGCGCTGTACTAGGGTATGTGATGCCCACGGTGTACTTGGGTATGTGGTGTCCCGCGATGTAGTTGGGTATGTGATGCCCGCGGTGTACTAGGGTATGTGGTGCCCGCGGTGTACTAGGGTATGTGGTGCCCGCGGTGTAGTTGGGTATGTGATGCCCGCGGTGTACTTGGGTATGTGATGCCCGCGGTGAACTTGGGTATGTGGTGCCCGCGGTGTAGTTGGGTATTTGTTGCCCGCGGTGTACTAGGGTATGTGGTGCCCGCGGTATACTTGGGTATGTGGTGCCCGCGATATACTTGGGTATGTGATGCCCGCGGTGTAGTTGGGTATTTGTTGCCCGCGGTGTACTAGGGTATGTGGTGCCCGCGGTATACTTGGGTATGTGGTGCCCGCGGTATACTTGGGTATGTGATGCCCGCGGTGTACTAAGGTATGTGATGCCCGCGGTATACTAGGGTATGTGGTGCCCGCGGTGTAGTTGGGTATGTGATGTCCGCGGTGTACTTGGGTATGTGTTGCCCGCGGTGTAGTTGGGTATTTGTTGCCCGCGGTGTACTAGGGTATGTGGTGCCCGCGGTATACTTGGGTATGTGGTGCCCGCGGTGTAGTTGGGTATGTGATGCCCGCGGTGTACTAGGGTATGTGGTGCCCGCGCTGTACTAGGGTATGTGATGCCCACGGTGTACTTGGGTATGTGGTGTCCCGCGGTGTACTTGGGTATGTGGTGCCCGCGGTGTACTAGGGTATGTGGTGCCCGCGGTATACTTGGGTATGTGTTGCCCGCGGTGTAGTTGGGTATTTGTTGCCCGCGGTGTACTAGGGTATGTGGTGCCCGCGGTATACTTGGGTATGTGGTGCCCGCGGTGTAGTTGGGTATGTGATGCCCGCGGTGTACTAGGGTATGTGGTGACCGCGCTGTACTAGGGTATGTGATGCCCACGGTGTACTTGGGTATGTGGTGCCCGCGGTGTACTAGGGTATGTGGTGCCCGCGGTGTACTAGGGTATGTGGTGCCCGCGGTGTAGTTGGGTATGTGATGCCCGCGGTGTAGGTGCCCGCAGTGTACTAGGGTATGTGGTGCCCGCGGTTTACTTGGGTATGTGGTGCCCGCGGTGTACTAGGGTATGTGGTGCCCGCGGTGTAGTTGGGTATGTGATGCCCGCGGTGTACTAGGGCATGTGGTGCCCGCGCTGTACTAGGGTATGTGATGCCCACGGTGTACTTGGGTATGTGTTGTCCCGCGGTGTAGTTGGGTATGTGATGCCCGCGGTGTAGTTGGGTATGTGATGCCCGCGGTGTACTAGGGTATGTGATGCTCGCGGTGTACTTGGGTATATGATGCCCGCGGTGAACTAGGGTATGTGGTGCCCGCGGTATACTAAGGTATGTGATGCCCGCGGTGTACTTGGGTATGTGGTGCCCGCGG
This sequence comes from Ecliptopera silaceata, assembly GCA_932527185.1. Classification (NCBI taxonomy): domain Eukaryota; kingdom Metazoa; phylum Arthropoda; class Insecta; order Lepidoptera; family Geometridae; genus Ecliptopera; species Ecliptopera silaceata. The sequence continues at coordinate 1,643,300 of OW052193.1, read as the reverse complement.
TGTAGTTGGGTATTTGTTGCCCGCGGTGTACTAGGGTATGTGGTGCCCGCGGTATACTTGGGTATGTGGTGCCCGCGGTGAAGTTGGGTATGTGATGCCCGCGGTGTACAAGGGTATGTGGTGCCCGCGCTGTACTAGGGTGTGTGATGCCCACGGTGTACTAGGGTATGTGGTGCCCGCGCTGTACTAGGGTATGTGGTGCCCGCAGTGTAGTTGGGTATGTGGTGCCCGCGGTGTAGTTGGATATGTGGTGCCCGCGGTGTAGTTGGGTATGTGATGCCCGCGGTGTACTTGGGTATGTGGTGCCCGCGGTGTACTAGGGTATGTGATGCCCGCGGTGTACTTGGGTATGTGATGCCCGCGGTGTACTAGGGTATGTGATGCCCGCGGTGTACTAGGGTATGTGGTGCCCGCGCTGTACTAGGGTATGTGATGCCCACGGTGTACTTGGGTATGTGGTGTCCCGCGGTGTAGTTGGGTATGTGATGCCCGCGGTGTAGTTGGGTATGTGGTGCCCGTAGTGTAGTTGGGTATGTGGTGCCCGCGGTGTACTAGGGTATGTGATGCCCGCGGTATACTAGGGTATGTGGTGCCCGCGGTGTAGTTGGGTATGTGATGCCCGCGGTGTACTTGGGTATGTGATGCCCGCGGTGTACTTGGGTATGTGGTGCCCGCGGTGTAGTTGGGTATGTGATGCTCGCGGTGTACTAGGGTATGTGATGCCTGCGGTGTACTTGGGTATATGATGCCCGCGGTGTACTAGGGTATGTGGTGCCCGCGGTATACTAAGGTATGTGGTGCCCGCGGTGTACTTGGGTATGTGATGCCCGCGGTGTACTTGGGTATGTGGTGCCCGCGGTATACTTGGGTATGTGATGCCCGCGGTGTACTAGGGTATGTGATGCCCAAGGTGTACTTGGGTATATGATGCCCGCGGTGTACTAGGGTATGTGGTGCCCGCGGTATACTAAGGTATGTGGTGCCCGCGGTGTATTTGGTAATGTGATGCCCGCGGTGTACTTGGGTATGTGATGCCCGCAGTATACTTGGGTATGTGGTGCCCGCAGTGTAGTTGGGTATGTGGTGCCCGCGGTGTACTAGGGTATGTGATGCCCGCGGTATACTAGGGTATGTGGTGCCCGCGGTGTAGTTGGGTATGTGATGCCCGCGGTGTACTTGGGTATGTGATGCCCGCGGTGTACTTGGGTATGTGGTGCCCGCGGTGTAGTTGGGTATGTGATGCCCGCGGTGTACTAGGGTATGTGGTGCCCGCGCTGTACTAGGGTATGTGATGCCCACGGTGTACTTGGGTATGTGGTGTCCCGCGATGTAGTTGGGTATGTGATGCCCGCGGTGTACTAGGGTATGTGGTGCCCGCGGTGTACTAGGGTATGTGGTGCCCGCGGTGTAGTTGGGTATGTGATGCCCGCGGTGTACTTGGGTATGTGATGCCCGCGGTGAACTTGGGTATGTGGTGCCCGCGGTGTAGTTGGGTATTTGTTGCCCGCGGTGTACTAGGGTATGTGGTGCCCGCGGTGTACTTGGGTATGTGGTGCCCGCGATATACTTGGGTATGTGATGCCCGCGGTGTAGTTGGGTATTTGTTGCCCGCGGTGTACTAGGGTATGTGGTGCCCGCGGTATACTTGGGTATGTGGTGCCCGCGGTATACTTGGGTATGTGATGCCCGCGGTGTACTAAGGTATGTGATGCCCGCGGTATACTAGGGTATGTGGTGCCCGCGGTGTAGTTGGGTATGTGATGTCCGCGGTGTACTTGGGTATGTGTTGCCCGCGGTGTAGTTGGGTATTTGTTGCCCGCGGTGTACTAGGGTATGTGGTGCCCGCGGTATACTTGGGTATGTGGTGCCCGCGGTGTAGTTGGGTATGTGATGCCCGCGGTGTACTAGGGTATGTGGTGCCCGCGCTGTACTAGGGTATGTGATGCCCACGGTGTACTTGGGTATGTGGTGTCCCGCGGTGTACTTGGGTATGTGGTGCCCGCGGTGTACTAGGGTATGTGGTGCCCGCGGTGTACTAGGGTATGTGGTGCCCGCGGTGTAGTTGGGTATGTGATGCCCGCGGTGTAGGTGCCCGCAGTGTACTAGGGTATGTGATGCCCGCGGTGTACTTGGGTATGTGGTGCCCGCGGTGTAGTTGGGTATTTGTTGCCCGCGGTGTACTTGGGTATGTGGTGCCCGCGGTGTAGTTGGGTATGTGATGCCCGCGATGTACTAGGGTATGTGGTGCCCGCGCTGTACAAGGGTATGTGATGCCCACGGTGTACTTGGGTATGTGGTGTCCCGCGGTGTAGTTGGGTATGTGATGCCCGCGGCGTAGTTGGATATGTGATGCCCGCGGTGTAGTTGGGAATGTGATGCCCGCGGTGTACTTGGGTATGTGGTGCCCGCGGTGTAGTTGGGTATTTGTTGCCCGCGGTGTACTAGGGTATGTAGTGCCCGCGGTATACTTGAGTATGTGGTGCCCGCGGTATACTTGGGTATGTGATGCCCGCGGTATACTTGGGTATGTGGTGCCCGCGGTGTAGTTGGGTATGTGATGCCCGCGGTGTACTAGGGTATGTGGTGCCCGCGCTGTACTAGGGTATGTGATGCCCACGGTGTACTTGGGTATGTGGTGTCCCGCAGTGTACTTGGGTATGTGATGCCCGCGGTATACTTGGGTATGTGGTGCCCGCAGTGTAGTTGGGTATGTGGTGCCCGCGGTGTACTAGGGTATGTGATGCCCGCGGTATACTAGGGTATGTGATGCCCGCGGTGTACTTGGGTATGTGTTGCCCGCGGTGTAGTTGGGTATTTGTTGCCCGCGGTGTACTAGGGTATGTGGTGCCCGCGGTATACTTAGGTATGTGGTGCCCGCGGTGTAGTTGGGTATGTGATGCCTGCGGTGTACTTGGGTATGTGGTGCCCGCGGTATACTAGGGTATGTGGCGCCCACGGTATACTAGGGTATGTGGTGCCCGCGGTGTAGTTGGGTATGTGATGCCCGCGGTGTACTAGGGTATGTGATGCCCGCGGTGTTATTGGGTATGTGGTGCCTGCGGTGTAGTTGGGTATGTGATGCCCGCGGTGTACTAGGGTATATGATGCCCGCGGTGTAATTGGGTATGTGATGCCCGCGATGCACTTGGGTATGTGATGCCCACGGTATACTAGGGTATGAGATGCCCGCGGTGTACTAGGGTATATGATGCCCGCGGTGTAATTGGGTATGTGATGCCCGCGATGCACTTGGGTATGTGATGCCCGCGGTGTACTTGGGTATGTGATGCCCGCGGTATACTTGGGTATGTGGTGCCCGCGGTGTAGTTAGGTATGTGGTGCCCTCAGTGTACTAGGGTATGTGGTGCCCGCGTTGTAGTTAGTTATGTGATGCCCGCGGTGTACTAGGGTATGTGGTGCCCGCGGTATACTTGGGTATGTGGTGCCCGCGGTAAACTAGGTATGTGATGCCCGCGGTGTACTTGGGTATGTGATGCCCGCGGTGTACTAAGGTATGTGGTGCCCGCGGTATACTTGGATATGTGGTTTACTAGGGTATTTGATGCCCGCGGTGTAGTTGGGTATGTGATGCCCGAGGTGTACTTGGGTATGTGATGCCCGCGGTGTACTTGGGTATGTGATGCCCGCGGTATACTTGGGTATGTGGTGCCCGCGGTGTAGTTGGGTATGTGATGCCCGCGGTGTACTAGGGTATGTGGTGCCCGCGCTGTACTAGGGTATGTGATGCCCACGGTGTACTTGGGTATGTGGTGTCCCGCGGTGTACTTGGGTATGTGATGCCCGCGGTATACTTGGGTATGTGGTGCCCGCAGTGTAGTTGGGTATGTGGTGCCCGCGGTGTACTAGGGTATGTGATGCCCGCGGTATACTAGGGTATGTGGTGCCCGCGGTGTAGTTGGGTATGTGATGCCCGCGGTGTACTTGGGTATGTGTTGCCCGCGGTGTAGTTGGGTATTTGTTGCCCGCGGTGTACTAGGGTATGTGGTGCCCGCGGTATACTTAGGTATGTGGTGCCCGCGGTGTAGTTGGGTATGTGATGCCTGCGGTGTACTAGGGTATGTGGTGCCCGCGGTATACTAGGGTATGTGGTGCCCACGGTATACTAGGGTATGTGGTGCCCGCGGTGTAGTTGGGTATGTGATGCCCGCGGTGTACTAGGGTATGTGATGCCCGCGGTGTTATTGGGTATGTGGTGCCTGCGGTGTAGTTGGGTATGTGATGCCCGCGGTGTAATTGGGTATGTGATGCCCGCGATGCACTTGGGTATGTGATGCCCACGGTATACTAGGGTATGAGATGCCCGCGGTGTACTAGGGTATATGATGCCCGCGGTGTAATTGGGCATGTGATGCCCGCGATGCACTTGGGTATGTGATGCCCGCGGTGTACTTGGGTATGTGATGCCCGCGGTATACTTGGGTATGTGGTGCCCGCGGTGTAGTTAGGTATGTGGTGCCCTCAGTGTACTAGGGTATGTGGTGCCCGCGTTGTAGTTAGTTATGTGATGCCCGCGGTGTACTAGGGTATGTGGTGCCCGCGGTATACTTGGGTATGTGGTGCCCGCGGTAAACTAGGTATGTGATGCCCGCGGTGTACTTGGGTATGTGATGCCCGCGGTGTACTAGGGCATGTGGTGCCCGCGCTGTACTAGGGTATGTGATGCCCGCGGTGTACTAGGGTATGTGATGCCCAAGGTGTACTTGGGTATATGATGCCCGCGGTGTACTAGGGTATGTGGTGCCCGCGGTATACTAAGGTATGTGGTGCCCGCGGTGTATTTGGTAATGTGATGCCCGCGGTGTACTTGGGTATGTGATGCCCGCAGTATACTTGGGTATGTGGTGCCCGCAGTGTAGTTGGGTATGTGGTGCCCGCGGTGTACTAGGGTATGTGATGCCCGCGGTATACTAGGGTATGTGGTGCCCGCGGTGTAGTTGGGTATGTGATGCCCGCGGTGTACTTGGGTATGTGATGCCCGCGGTGTACTTGGGTATGTGGTGCCCGCGGTGTAGTTGGGTATGTGATGCCCGCGGTGTACTAGGGTATGTGGTGCCCGCGCTGTACTAGGGTATGTGATGCCCACGGTGTACTTGGGTATGTGGTGTCCCGCGGTGTAGTTGGGTATGTGATGCCCGCGGTGTACTAGGGTATGTGGTGCCCGCGGTTTACTTAGGTATGTGGTGCCCGCGGTGTACTAGGGTATGTGGTGCCCGCGGTGTACTAGGGTATGTGGTGCCCGCGGTGTAGTTGGGTATGTGATGCCCGCGGTGTACTAAGGTATGTGATGCCCGCGGTGTACTTGGGTATATGGTGCCCGCGGTGTAGTTGGGTATTTGTTGCCCGCGGTGTACTAGGGTATGTGGTGCCCGCGGTATACTTGGGTATGTGGTGCCCGCGGTATACTTGGGTATGTGATGCCCGCGGTGTACTAGGGTATGTGATGCCCGCGGTATACTAGGGTATGTGGTGTTCGCGGTGTAGTTGGGTATGTGATGTCCGCGGTGTACTTGGGTATGTGTTGCCCGCGGTGTAGTTGGGTTTTTGTTGCCCGCGGTGTACTAGGGTATGTGGTGCCCGCGGTATACTTGGGTATGTGGTGCCCGCGGTATACTTGGGTATGTGATGCCCGCGGTGTACTAGGGTATGTGATGCCCGCGGTATACTAGGGTATGTGGTGCCCGCGGTGTAGTTGGGTATGTGATGTCCGCGGTGTACTTGGGTATGTGTTGCCCGCGGTGTAGTTGGGTATTTGTTGCCCGCGGTGTACTAGGGTATGTGGTGCCCGCGGTATACTTGGGTATGTGTTGCCCGCGGTGTAGTTGGGTATTTGTTGCCCGCGGTGTAGTTGGGTATTTGTTGCCCGCGGTGTACTAGGGTATGTGGTGCCCGCGGTATACTTGGGTATGTGTTGCCCGCGGTGTAGTTGGGTATTTGTTGCCCGCGGTGTACTAGGGTATGTGGTGCCCGCGGTATACTTGGGTATGTGGTGCCCGCGGTGTAGTTGGGTATGTGATGCCCGCGGTGTACTAGGGTATGTGGTGACCGCGCTGTACTAGGGTATGTGATGCCCACGGTGTACTTGGGTATGTGGTGCCCGCGGTGTACTAGGGTATGTGGTGCCCTCGGTGTACTAGGGTATGTGGTGCCCGCGGTGTAGTTGGGTATGTGATGCCCGCGGTGTACTTGGGTATGTGATGCCCGCGGTGTACTTGGGTATGTGGTGCCCGCGGTGTAGTTGGGTATTTGTTGCCCGCGGTGTACTAGGGTATGTGGTGACCGCGCTGTACTAGGGTATGTGATGCACACGGTGTACTTGGGTATGTGGTGCCCGCGGTGTACTAGGGTATGTGGTGCCCGCGGTGTACTAGGGTATGTGGTGCCCGCGGTGTAGTTGGGTATGTGATGCCCGCGGTGTACTTGGGTATGTGATGCCCGCGGTGTACTTGGGTATGTGGTGCCCGCGGTGTAGTTGGGTATGTGATGCCCGCGGTGTACTAGGGTATGTGGTGCCCGCGCTGTACTAGGGTATGTGATGCCCACGGTGTACTTGGGTATGTGGTGTCCCGCGGTGTAGTTGGGTATGTGATGCCCGCGGTGTACTAGGGTATGTGGTGCCCGCGGTGTAGTTGGATATGTGGTGCCCGCGGTGTACTAGGGTATGTGGTGCCCGCGGTGTACTAGGGTATGTGGTGCCCGCGGTGTAGTTGGTTATGTGATGCCCGCGGTGTACTTGGGTATGTGATGCCCGCGGTGAATTTGGGTATGTGGTGCCCGCGGTGTAGTTGGGTATTTGTTGCCCGCGGTGTACTAGGGTATGTGGTGCCCGCGGTATACTTGGGTATGTGGTGCCCGCGATATACTTGGGTATGTGATGCCCGCGGTGTAGTTGGGTATTTGTTGCCCGCGGTGTACTAGGGTATGTGGTGCCCGCGGTATACTTGGGTATGTGGTTCCCGCGGTATACTTGGGTATGTGATGCCCGCGGTGTACTAAGGTATGTGATGCCCGCGGTATACTAGGGTATGTGGTGTCCCGCGGTGTACTTGGGTATGTGGTGCCCGCGGTGTACTAGGGTATGTGGTGCCCGCGGTGTACTAGGGTATGTGGTGCCCGCGGTGTAGTTGGGTATGTGATGCCCGCGGTGTAGGTGCCCGCAGTGTACTAGGGTATGTGATGCCCGCGGTGTACTTGGGTATGTGGTGCCCGCGGTGTAGTTGGGTATTTGTTGCCCGCGGTGTACTTGGGTATGTGGTGCCCGCGGTGTAGTTGGGTATGTGATGCCCGCGATGTACTAGGGTATGTGGTGCCCGCGCTGTACAAGGGTATGTGATGCCCACGGTGTACTTGGGTATGTGGTGTCCCGCGGTGTAGTTGGGTATGTGATGCCCGCGGCGTAGTTGGATATGTGATGCCCGCGGTGTAGTTGGGAATGTGATGCCCGCGGTGTACTTGGGTATGTGGTGCCCGCGGTGTAGTTGGGTATTTGTTGCCCGCGGTGTACTAGGGTATGTAGTGCCCGCGGTATACTTGAGTATGTGGTGCCCGCGGTATACTTGGGTATGTGATGCCCGCGGTATACTTGGGTATGTGGTGCCCGCGGTGTAGTTGGGTATGTGATGCCCGCGGTGTACTAGGGTATGTGGTGCCCGCGCTGTACTAGGGTATGTGATGCCCACGGTGTACTTGGGTATGTGGTGTCCCGCAGTGTACTTGGGTATGTGATGCCTTCGGTATACTTGGGTATGTGGTGCCCGCAGTGTAGTTGGGTATGTGGTGCCCGCGGTGTACTAGGGTATGTGATGCCCGCGGTATACTAGGGTATGCGATGCCCGCGGTGTACTTGGGTATGTGTTGCCCGCGGTGTAGTTGGGTATTTGTTGCCCGCGGTGTACTAGGGTATGTGGTGCCCGCGGTATACTTAGGTATGTGGTGCCCGCGGTGTAGTTGGGTATGTGATGCCTGCGGTGTACTTGGGTATGTGGTGCCCGCGGTATACTAGGGTATGTGGCGCCAACGGTATACTAGGGTACGTGGTGCCCGCGGTGTAGTTGGGTATGTGATGCCCGCGGTGTAATAAGGTATGTGATGCCCGCGGTGTTATTGGGTATGTGGTGCCTGCGGTGTAGTTGGGTATGTGATGCCCGCGGTGTACTAGGGTATATGATGCCCGCGGTGTAATTGGGTATGTGATGCCCGCGATGCACTTGGGTATGTGATGCCCACGGTATACTAGGGTATGAGATGCCCGCGATGTACTAGGGTATATGATGCCCGCGGTGTAATTGGGTATGTGATGCCCGCGATGCACTTGGGTATGTGATGCCCGCGGTGTACTTGGGTATGTGATGCCCGCGGTATACTTGGGTATGTGGTGCCCGCGGTGTAGTTAGGTATGTGGTGCCCTCAGTGTACTAGGGTATGTGGTGCCCGCGTTGTAGTTAGTTATGTGATGCCCGCGGTGTACTAGGGTATGTGGTGCCCGCGGTATACTTGGGTATGTGGTGCCCGCGGTAAACTAGGTATGTGATGCCCGCGGTGTACTTGGGTATGTGATGCCCGCGGTGTACTAAGGTATGTGGTGCCCGCGGTATACTTGGGTATGTGGTTTACTAGGGTATTTGATGCCCGAGGTGTACTTGGGTATGTGATGCCCGCGGTGTACTTGGGTATGTGATGCCCGCGGTATACTTAGGTATGTGGTGCCCGCGGTGTTGTTAGGTATGTGGTGCCCGCGGTGTACTAGGGTATTTGATGCCCGCGGTATACTAGGGTATGTGGTGCCCGCGGTGTACTAGGGTATGTGATGCCCGCGGTGTATTAGGGTATGTGGTGCCCGCGGTATACTTGGGTATGTGGTGCCCGCGGTGTAGTTGGGTATGTGATGCCCGCGGTGTACTAGGGTATGTGGTGCCCGCGCTGTACTAGGGTATGTGATGCCCACGGTGTACTTGGGTATGTGGTGTCCCGCGGTGTACTTGGGTATGTGATGCCCGCGGTATACTTGGGTATGTGATGCCCGCGGTATACTTGGGTATGTGGTGCCCGCGGTGTAGTTGGGTATGTGATGCCCGCGGTGTACTAGGGTATGTGGTGCCCGCGCTGTACTAGGGTATGTGATGCCCACGGTGTACTTGGGTATGTGATGCCCACGGTGTACTTGGGTATGTGGTGTCCCGCGGTGTACTTGGGTATGTGGTGCCCGCGGTATACTTGGGTATGTGATGCCCGCGGTATACTTGGGTATGTGGTGCCCGCGGTGTAGTTGGGTATGTGATGCCCGCGGTGTACTAGGGTATGTGGTGCCCGCGCTGTACTAGGGTATGTGATGCCCACGGTGTACTTGGGTATGTGGTGTCCCGCGGTGTACTTGGGTATGTGATGCCCGCGGTATACTTGGGTATGTGGTGCCCGCAGTGTAGTTGGGTATGTGGTGCCCGCGGTGTACTAGGGTATGTGATGCCCGCGGTATACTAGGGTATGTGGTGCCCGCGGTGTAGTTGGGTATGTGATGCCCGCGGTGTACTAGGGTATGTGGTGCCCGCGCTGTACTAGGGTATGTGATGCCCACGGTGTACTTGGGTATGTGATGCCCACGGTGTACTTGGGTATGTGGTGTCCCGCGGTGTACTTGAGTATGTGGTGCCCGCGGTATACTTGGGTATGTGATGCCCGCGGTATACTTGGGTATGTGGTGCCCGCGGTGTAGTTGGGTATGTGATGCCCGCGGTGTACTAGGGTATGTGGTGCCCGCGCTGTACTAGGGTATGTGATGCCCACGGTGTACTTGGGTATGTGGTGTCCCGCGGTGTACTTGGGTATGTGATGCCCGCGGTATACATGGGTATGTGGTGCCCGCAGTGTAGTTGGGTATGTGGTGCCCGCGGTGTACTAGGGTATGTGATGCCCGCGGTATACTTGGGTATGTGGTTTACTAGGGTATTTGATGCCCGCGGTGTAGTTGGGTATGTGATGCCCGAGGTGTACTTGGGTATGTGATGCCCGCGGTGTACTTGGGTATGTGATGCCCGCGGTATACTTAGGTATGTGGTGCCCGCGGTGTTGTTAGGTATGTGGTGCCCGCGGTGTACTAGGGTATGTGATGCCCGCGGTATACTAGGGTATGTGGTCTCCGCGGTGTACTAGGGTATGTGATGCCCGCGGTGTACTAGGGTATGTGGTGCCCGCGGTATACTTGGGTATGTGGTGCCCGCGGTGTAGTTGGGTATGTGATGCCCGCGGTGTACTAGGGTATGTGGTGCCCGCGCTGTACTAGGGTATGTGATGCCCACGGTGTACTTGGGTATGTGGTGTCCCGCGGTGTACTTGGGTATGTGATGCCCGCGGTATACTTGGGTATGTGATGCCCGCGGTATACTTGGGTATGTGGTGCCCGCGGTGTAGTTGGGTATGTGATGCCCGCGGTGTACTAGGGTATGTGGTGCCCGCGCTGTACTAGGGTATGTGATGCCCACGGTGTACTTGGGTATGTGATGCCCACGGTGTACTTGGGTATGTGGTGTCCCGCGGTGTACTTGAGTATGTGGTGCCCGCGGTATACTTGGGTATGTGATGCCCGCGGTATACTTGGGTATGTGGTGCCCGCGGTGTAGTTGGGTATGTGATGCCCGCGGTGTACTAGGGTATGTGGTGCCCGCGCTGTACTAGGGTATGTGATGCCCACGGTGTACTTGGGTATGTGGTGTCCCGCGGTGTACTTGGGTATGTGATGCCCGCGGTATACTTGGGTATGTGGTGCCCGCAGTGTAGTTGGGTATGTGGTGCCCGCGGTGTACTAGGGTATGTGATGCCCGCGGTGTAGTTGGGTATGTGATGCCCGCGGTGTACTTGGGTATGTGTTGCCCGCGGTGTAGTTGGGTATTTGTTGCCCGCGGTGTACTAGGGTATGTGGTGCCCGCGGTATACTTAGGTATGTGGTGCCCGCGGTGTAGTTGGGTATGTGATGCCTGCGGTGTACTAGGGTATGTGGTGCCCGCGGTATACTAGGGTATGTGGTGCCCACGGTATACTAGGGTATGTGGTGCCCGCGGTGTAGTTGGGTATGTGATGCCCGCGGTGTACTAGGGTATGTGATGCCCGCGGTGTTATTGGGTATGTGGTGCCTGCGGTGTAGTTGGGTATGTGATGCCCGCGGTGTACTAGGGTATATGATGCCCGCGGTGTAATTGGGTATGTGATGCCCGCGATGCACTTGGGTATGTGATGCCCACGGTATACTAGGGTATGAGATGCCCGCGGTGTACTAGGGTATATGATGCCCGCGGTGTAATTGGGTATGTGATGCCCGCGATGCACTTGGGTATGTGATGCCCGCGGTGTACTTGGGTATGTGATGCCCGCGGTATACTTGGGTATGTGGTGCCCACGGTGTAGTTAGGTATGTGGTGCCCTCAGTGTACTAGGGTATGTGGTGCCCGCGTTGTAGTTAGTTATGTGATGCCCGCGGTGTACTAGGGTATGTGGTGCCCGCGGTATACTTGGGTATGTGGTGCCCGCGGTAAACTAGGTATGTGATGCCCGCGGTGTACTTGGGTATGTGATGCCCGCGGTGTACTAAGGTATGTGGTGCCCGCGGTATACTTGGGTATGTGGTGTACTAGGGTATTTGATGCCCGCGGTGTAGTTGGGTATGTGATGCCCGAGGTGTACTTGGGTATGTGATGCCCGCGGTGTACTTGGGTATGTGATGCCCGCGGTATACTTAGGTATGTGGTGCCCGCGGTGTTGTTAGGTATGTGGTGCCCGCGGTGTACTAGGGTATGTGATGCCCGCGGTATACTAGGGTATGGGGTGCCCGCGGTGTACTAGGGTATGTGATGCCCGCGGTGTACTAGGGTATGTGGTGCCTGCGGTATACTTCGGTATGTGGTGCCCGCGGTGTACTAGGGTATGTGGTGCCCGCGCTGTACTAGGGTATGTGATACCCACGGTGTACTTGGGTATGTGGTGTCCCGCGGTGTAGTTGGGTATGCACCGCGGGCATCACATACCCAACAACACCGCGGGCCTTACATACCCTAGTACACCGCGGGCATCACATACCCTAGTACACCGCGGGCATCACATACCCAATTACACCGCGGGCATCATATACCCTAGTACACCGCGGGCATCACATACCCAACTACACCGCGGGCACCACATACCCAAGTACACCGCGGGCATCACATACCCAAGTACACCGCGGGCAACAAATACCCAACTACACCGCGGGCAACACATACCCAAGTATATGTGATGCCCGCGGTGTACTAGGGTATATGATGCCCGCGGTGTACTAGGGTATGTGGTGCCCGCGGTATACTTGGGTATGTGGTGCCCGCGGTAAACTAGGTATGTGATGCCCGCGGTGTACTTGGGTATGTGATGCCCGCGGTGTACTAAGGTATGTGGTGCCCGCGGTATACTTGGGTATGTGGTGTACTAGGGTATTTGATGCCCGCGGTGTAGTTGGGTATGTGATGCCCGAGGTGTACTTGGGTATGTGATGCCCGCGGTGTACTTGGGTATGTGATGCCCGCGGTATACTTAGGTATGTGGTGCCCGCGGTGTTGTTAGGTATGTGGTGCCCGCGGTGTACTAGGGTATGTGATGCCCGCGGTGTACTAGGGTATGTGATGCCCGCGGTGTAATTGGGTATGTGATGCCCGCGGTGTAATTGGGTATGTGGTGCCCGCGGTGTAGTTGGGTATGTGATGCCCGCGGTGCACTAGGGTATGTGGTGACTGCGCTGTACTAGGGTATGTGATGCCCACGGTGTACTTGGGTATGTGGTGCCCGCGGTGTACTAGGGTATGTGGTGCCCGCGGTGTACTAGGGTATGTGGTGCCCGCGGTGTAGTTGGGTATGTGATGCCCGCGGTGTAGGTGCCCGCAGTGTACTAGGGTATGTGGTGCCCGCGGTTTACTTGGGTATGTGGTGCCCGCGGTGTACTAGGGTATGTGGTGCCCGCGGTGTAGTTGGGTATGTGATGCCCGCGGTGTACTAGGGCATGTGGTGCCCGCGCTGTACTAGGGTATGTGATGCCCACGGTGTACTTGGGTATGTGTTGTCCCGCGGTGTAGTTGGGTATGTGATGCCCGCGGTGTAGTTGGGTATGTGATGCCCGCGGTGTACTAGGGTATGTGATGCCCGCGGTGTACTTGGGTATATGATGCCCGCGGTGAACTAGGGTATGTGGTGCCCGCGGTATACTAAGGTATGTGATGCCCGCGGTGTACTTGGGTATGTGGTGCCCGCGGTGTAGTTGGGTATTTGTTGCCCGCGGTGTACTAGGGTATGTGGTGCCCTCGGTATACTTGGGTATGTGGTGCCCGCGGTGAAGTTGGGTATGTGATGCCCGCGGTGTACAAGGGTATGTGGTGCCCGCGCTGTACTAGGGTGTGTGATGCCCACGGTGTACTAGGGTATGTGGTGCCCGCGCTGTACTAGGGTATGTGGTGCCCGCAGTGTAGTTGGGTATGTGGTGCCCGCGGTGTAGTTGGGTATGTGGTGCCCGCGGTGTAGTTGGGTTTGTGATGCCCGCGGTGTAGTTGGGTATGTGGTGCCCGCGGTGTACTAGGGTATGTGATGCCCGCGGTGTACTTGGGTATGTGATGCCCGCGGTGTACTAGGGTATGTGATGCCCGCGGTGTACTAGGGTATGTGGTGCCCGCGCTGTACTAGGGTATGTGATGCTCACGGTGTACTTGGGTATGTAGTGTCCCGCGGTGTAGTTGGGTATGTGATGCCCGCGGTGTAGTTGGGTATGTGGTGCCCGTAGTGTAGTTGGGTGTGTGATGCCCGCGGTGTACTAGGGTATGTGATGCCCGCGGTATACTAGGGTATGTGGTGCCCGCGGTGTAGTTGGGTATGTGATGCCCGCGGTGTACTTGGGTATGTGTTGCCCGCGGTGTACTTGGGTATGTGGTGCCCGCGGTGTAGTTGGGTATGTGATGCTCGCGGTGTACTAGGGTATGTGATGCCCGCGGTGTACTTGGGTATATGATGCCCGCGGTGTACTAGGGTATGTGGTGCCCGCGGTATACTAAGGTATGTGGTGCCCGCGGTGTACTTGGGTATGTGATGCCCGCGGTGTACTTGGGTATGTGGTGCCCGCGGTATACTTGGGTATGTGATGCCCGCGGTGTACTAGGGTATGTGATGCCCAAGGTGTACTTGGGTATATGATGCCCGCGGTATACTTGGGTATGTGATGCCCGCGGTGTACTAGGGTATGTGATGCCCGCGGTATACTAGGGTATGTGGTGCCCGCGGTGTAGTTGGGTATGTGATGTCCGCGGTGTACTTGGGTATGTGTTGCCCGCGGTGTAGTTGGGTATTTGTTGCCCGCGGTGTACTAGGGTATGTGGTGCCCGCGGTATACTTGGGTATGTGTTGCCCGCGGTGTAGTTGGGTATTTGTTGCCCGCGGTGTACTAGGGTATGTGGTGCCCGCGGTATACTTGGGTATGTGGTGCCCGCGGTGTAGTTGGGTATGAGATGCCCGCGGTGTACTAGGGTATGTGGTGACCGCGCTGTACTAGGGTATGTGATGCCCACGGTGTACTTGGGTATGTGGTGCTCGCGGTGTACTAGGGTATGTGGTGCCCGCGGTGTACTAGGGTATGTGGTGCCCGCGGTGTAGTTGGGTATAAGATGCCCGCGGTGTACTTGGGTATGTGATGCCCGCGGTGTACTTGGGTATGTGGTGCCCGCGGTGTAGTTGGGTATGTGATGCCCGCGGTATACTAGGGTATGTGGTGCCCGCGGTGTAGTTGGGTATGTGATGCCCGCGGTGTACTAGGGTATGTGATGCCCGCGGTGTTATTGGGTATGTGGTGCCTGCGGTGTAGTTGGGTATGTGATGCCCGCGGTGTACTAGGGTATATGATGCCCGCGGTGTAATTGGGTATGTGATGCCCGCGATGCACTTGGGTATGTGATGCCCACGGTATACTAGGGTATGAGATGCCCGCGATGTACTAGGGTATATGATGCCCGCGGTGTAATTGGGTATGTGATGCCCGCGATGCACTTGGGTATGTGATGCCCGCGGTGTACTTGGGTATGTGATGCCCGCGGTATACTTGGGTATGTGGTGCCCGCGGTGTAGTTAGGTATGTGGTGCCCTCAGTGTACTAGGGTATGTGGTGCCCGCGTTGTAGTTAGTTATGTGATGCCCGCGGTGTACTAGGGTATGTGGTGCCCGCGGTATACTTGGGTATGTGGTGCCCGCGGTAAACTAGGTATGTGATGCCCGCGGTGTACTTGGGTATGTGATGCCCGCGGTGTACTTAGGTATGTGGTGCCCGCGGTATACTTGGGTATGTGGTTTACTAGGGTATTTGATGCCCGCGGTGTAGTTGGGTATGTGATGCCCGAGGTGTACTTGGGTATGTGATGCCCGCGGTGTACTTGGGTATGTGATGCCCGCGGTATACTTAGGTATGTGGTGCCCGCGGTGTTGTTAGGTATGTGGTGCCCGCGGTGTACTAGGGTATTTGATGCCCGCGGTATACTAGGGTATGTGGTGCCCGCGGTGTACTAGGGTATGTGATGCCCGCGGTGTACTAGGGTATGTGGTGCCCGCGGTATACTTGGGTATGTGGTGCCCGCGGTGTAGTTGGGTATGTGATGCCCGCGGTGTACTAGGGTATGTGGTGCCCGCGCTGTACTAGGGTATGTGATGCCCACGGTGTACTTGGGTATGTGGTGTCCCGCGGTGTACTTGGGTATGTGATGCCCGCGGTATACTTGGGTATGTGATGCCCGCGGTATACTTGGGTATGTGGTGCCCGCGGTGTAGTTGGGTATGTGATGCCCGCGGTGTACTAGGGTATGTGGTGCCCGCGCTGTACTAGGGTATGTGATGCCCACGGTGTACTTGGGTATGTGATGCCCACGGTGTACTTGGGTATGTGGTGTCCCGCGGTGTACTTGAGTATGTGGTGCCCGCGGTATACTTGGGTATGTGATGCCCGCGGTATACTTGGGTATGTGGTGCCCGCGGTGTAGTTGGGTATGTGATGCCCGCGGTGTACTAGGGTATGTGGTGCCCGCGCTGTACTAGGGTATGTGATGCCCACGGTGTACTTGGGTATGTGGTGTCCCGCGGTGTACTTGGGTATGTGATGCCCGCGGTATACTTGGGTATGTGGTGCCCGCAGTGTAGTTGGGTATGTGGTGCCCGCGGTGTACTAGGGTATGTGATGCCCGCGGTATACTAGGGTATGTGGTGCCCGCGGTGTAGTTGGGTATGTGATGCCCGCGGTGTACTAGGGTATGTGGTGCCCGCGCTGTACTAGGGTATGTGATGCCCACGGTGTACTTGGGTATGTGATGCCCACGGTGTACTTGGGTATGTGGTGTCCCGCGGTGTACTTGAGTATGTGGTGCCCGCGGTATACTTGGGTATGTGATGCCCGCGGTATACTTGGGTATGTGGTGCCCGCGGTGTAGTTGGGTATGTGATGCCCGCGGTGTACTAGGGTATGTGGTGCCCGCGCTGTACTAGGGTATGTGATGCCCACGGTGTACTTGGGTATGTGGTGTCCCGCGGTGTACTTGGGTATGTGATGCCCGCGGTATACATGGGTATGTGGTGCCCGCAGTGTAGTTGGGTATGTGGTGCCCGCGGTGTACTAGGGTATGTGATGCCCGCGGTATACTTGGGTATGTGGTTTACTAGGGTATTTGATGCCCGCGGTGTAGTTGGGTATGTGATGCCCGAGGTGTACTTGGGTATGTGATGCCCGCGGTGTACTTGGGTATGTGATGCGCGCGGTATACTTAGGTATGTGGTGCCCGCGGTGTTGTTAGGTATGTGGTGCCCGCGGTGTACTAGGGTATGTGATGCCCGCGGTATACTAGGGTATGTGGTCTCCGCGGTGTACTAGGGTATGTGATGCCCGCGGTGTACTAGGGTATGTGGTGCCCGCGGTATACTTGGGTATGTGGTGCCCGCGGTGTAGTTGGGTATGTGATGCCCGCGGTGTACTAGGGTATGTGGTGCCCGCGCTGTACTAGGGTATGTGATGCCCACGGTGTACTTGGGTATGTGGTGTCCCGCGGTGTACTTGGGTATGTGATGCCTGCGGTATACTTGGGTATGTGATGCCCGCGGTATACTTGGGTATGTGGTGCCCGCGGTGTAGTTGGGTATGTGATGCCCGCGGTGTACTAGGGTATGTGGTGCCCGCGCTGTACTAGGGTATGTGATGCCCACGGTGTACTTGGGTATGTGATGCCCACGGTGTACTTGGGTATGTGGTGTCCCGCGGTGTACTTGAGTATGTGGTGCCCGCGGTATACTTGGGTATGTGATGCCCGCGGTATACTTGGGTATGTGGTGCCCGCGGTGTAGTTGGGTATGTGATGCCCGCGGTGTACTAGGGTATGTGGTGCCCGCGCTGTACTAGGGTATGTGATGCCCACGGTGTACTTGGGTATGTGGTGTCCCGCGGTGTACTTGGGTATGTGATGCCCGCGGTATACTTGGGTATGTGGTGCCCGCAGTGTAGTTGGGTATGTGGTGCCCGCGGTGTACTAGGGTATGTGATGCCCGCGGTGTAGTTGGGTATGTGATGCCCGCGGTGTACTTGGGTATGTGTTGCCCGCGGTGTAGTTGGGTATTTGTTGCCCGCGGTGTACTAGGGTATGTGGTGCCCGCGGTATACTTAGGTATGTGGTGCCCGCGTTGTAGTTGGGTATGTGATGCCTGCGGTGTACTAGGGTATGTGGTGCCCGCGGTATACTAGGGTATGTGGTGCCCACGGTATACTAGGGTATGTGGTGCCCGCGGTGTAGTTGGGTATGTGATGCCCGCGGTGTACTAGGGTATGTGATGCCCGCGGTGTTATTGGGTATGTGGTGCCTGCGGTGTAGTTGGGTATGTGATGCCCGCGGTGTACTAGGGTATATGATGCCCGCGGTGTAATTGGGTATGTGATGCCCGCGATGCACTTGGGTATGTGATGCCCACGGTATACTAGGGTATGAGATGCCCGCGGTGTACTAGGGTATATGATGCCCGCGGTGTAATTGGGTATGTGATGCCCGCGATGCACTTGGGTATGTGATGCCCGCGGTGTACTTGGGTATGTGATGCCCGCGGTATACTTGGGTATGTGGTGCCCACGGTGTAGTTAGGTATGTGGTGCCCTCAGTGTACTAGGGTATGTGGTGCCCGCGTTGTAGTTAGTTATGTGATGCCCGCGGTGTACTAGGGTATGTGGTGCCCGCGGTATACTTGGGTATGTGGTGCCCGCGGTAAACTAGGTATGTGATGCCCGCGGTGTACTTGGGTATGTGATGCCCGCGGTGTACTAAGGTATGTGGTGCCCGCGGTATACTTGGGTATGTGGTGTACTAGGGTATTTGATGCCCGCGGTGTAGTTGGGTATGTGATGCCCGAGGTGTACTTGGGTATGTGATGCCCGCGGTGTTCTTGGGTATGTGATGCCCGCGGTATACTTAGGTATGTGGTGCCCGCGGTGTTGTTAGGTATGTGGTGCCCGCGGTGTACTAGGGTATGTGATGCCCGCGGTATACTAGGGTATGGGGTGCCCGCGGTGTACTAGGGTATGTGATGCCCGCGGTGTACTAGGGTATGTGGTGCCTGCGGTATACTTCGGTATGTGGTGCCCGCGGTGTACTAGGGTATGTGGTGCCCGCGCTGTACTAGGGTATGTGATACCCACGGTGTACTTGGGTATGTGGTGTCCCGCGGTGTAGTTGGGTATGCACCGCGGGCATCACATACCCAACAACACCGCGGGCATTACATACCCTAGTACACCGCGGGCATCACATACCCTAGTACACCGCGGGCATCACATACCCAATTACACCGCGGGCATCATATACCCTAGTACACCGCGGGCATCACATACCCAACTACACCGCGGGCACCACATACCCAAGTACACCGCGGGCATCACATACCCAAGTACACCGCGGGCAACAAATACCCAACTACACCGCGGGCAACACATACCCAAGTATATGTGATGCCCGCGGTGTACTAGGGTATATGATGCCCGCGGTGTACTAGGGTATGTGGTGCCCGCGGTATACTTGGGTATGTGGTGCCCGCGGTAAACTAGGTATGTGATGCCCGCGGTGTACTTGGGTATGTGATGCCCGCGGTGTACTAAGGTATGTGGTGCCCGCGGTATACTTGGGTATGTGGTGTACTAGGGTATTTGATGCCCGCGGTGTAGTTGGGTATGTGATGCCCGAGGTGTACTTGGGTATGTGATGCCCGCGGTGTACTTGGGTATGTGATGCCCGCGGTATACTTAGGTATGTGGTGCCCGCGGTGTTGTTAGGTATGTGGTGCCCGCGGTGTACTAGGGTATGTGATGCCCGCGGTATACTAGGGTATGGGGTGCCCGCGGTGTACTAGGGTATGTGATGCCCGCGGTGTACTAGGGTATGTGGTGCCTGCGGTATACTTCGGTATGTGGTGCCCGCGGTGTACTAGGGTATGTGGTGCCCGCGCTGTACTAGGGTATGTGATACCCACGGTGTACTTGGGTATGTGGTGTCCCGCGGTGTAGTTGGGTATGCACCGCGGGCATCACATACCCAACAACACCGCGGGCCTTACATACCCTAGTACACCGCGGGCATCACATACCCTAGTACACCGCGGGCATCACATACCCAATTACACCGCGGGCATCATATACCCTAGTACACCGCGGGCATCACATACCCAACTACACCGCGGGCACCACATACCCAAGTACACCGCGGGCATCACATACCCAAGTACACCTCGGGCATCACATACCCAACTACACCGCGGGGCAACCACATAACCTAGTACACCGCGGGCATCACATACCCAATTACACCGCGGGCATCACATACCCAATTACACCGCGGGCATCATATACCCTAGTACACCGCGGGCATCACATACCCAACTACACCGCGGGCACCACATACCCAATACCGGTGTAGTTGGGTATTTGTTGCCCGCGGTGTACTAGGGTATGTGGTGCCCGCGGTATACTTGGGTATGTGTTGCCCGCGGTGTAGTTGGGTATTTGTTGCCCGCGGTGTACTAGGGTATGTGGTGCCCGCGGTATACTTGGGTATGTGGTGCCCGCGGTGTAGTTGGGTATGTGATGCCCGCGGTGCACTAGGGTATGTGGTGACCGCGCTGTACTAGGGTATGTGATGCCCACGGTGTACTTGGGTATGTGGTGCCCGCGGTGTACTAGGGTATGTGGTGCCCGCGGTGTACTAGGGTATGTGGTGCCCGCGGTGTAGTTGGGTATGTGATGCCCGCGGTGTAGGTGCCCGCTGTGTACTAGGGTATGTGGTGCCCGCGGTTTACTTGGGTATGTGGTGCCCGCGGTGTACTAGGGTATGTGGTGCCCGCGGTGTAGTTGGGTATGTGATGCCCGCGGTGTACTAGGGCATGTGGTGCCCGCGCTGTACTAGGGTATGTGATGCCCACGGTGTACTTGGGTATGTGTTGTCCCGCGGTGTAGTTGGGTATGTGATGCCCGCGGTGTAGTTGGGTATGTGATGCCCGCGGTGTACTAGGGTATGTGATGCCCGCGGTGTACTTGGGTATTTGATGCCCGCGGTGAACTAGGGTATGTGGTGCCCGCGGTATACTAAGGTATGTGATGCCCGCGGTGTACTTGGGTATGTGGTGCCCGCGGTGTAGTTGGGTATTTGTTGCCCGCGGTGTACTAGGGTATGTGGTGCCCGCGGTATACTTGGGAATGTGGTGCCCGCGGTGAAGTTGGGTATGTGATGCCCGCGGTGTACTAGGGTATGTGGTGCCCGCGCTGTACTAGGGTGTGTGATGCCCACGGTGTACTAGGGTATGTGGTGCCCGCGCTGTACTAGGGTATGTGGTGCCCGCAGTGTAGTTGGGTATGTGGTGCCCGCGGTGTAGTTGGGTATGTGGTGCCCGCGGTGTAGTTGGGTTTGTGATGCCCGCGGTGTAGTTGGGTATGTGGTGCCCGCGGTGTACTAGGGTATGTGATGCCCGCGGTGTACTTGGGTATGTGATGCCCGCGGTGTACTAGGGTATGTGATGCCCGCGGTGTACTAGGGTATGTGGTGCCCGCGCTGTACTAGGGTATGTGATGCTCACGGTGTACTTGGGTATGTAGTGTCCCGCGGTGTAGTTGGGTATGTGATGCCCGCGGTGTAGTTGGGTATGTGGTGCCCGTAGTGTAGTTGGGTATGTGGTGCCCGCGGTGTACTAGGGTATGTGATGCCCGCGGTATACTAGGGTATGTGGTGCCCGCGGTGTAGTTGGGTATGTGATGCCCGCGGTGTACTTGGGTATGTGATGCCCGCGGTGTACTTGGGTATGTGGTGCCCGCGGTGTAGTTGGGTATGTGATGCTCGCGGTGTACTAGGGTATGTGATGCCCGCGGTGTACTTGGGTATATGATGCCCGCGGTGTACTAGGGTATGTGGTGCCCGCGGTATACTAAGGTATGTGGTGCCCGCGGTGTACTAGGGTATGTGATGCCCGCGGTGTACTTGGGTATGTGGTGCCCGCGGTATACTTGGGTATGTGATGCCCGCGGTGTACTAGGGTATGTGATGCCCAAGGTGTACTTGGGTATATGATGCCCGCGGTATACTTGGGTATGTGATGCCCGCGGTGTACTAGGGTATGTGATGCCCGCGGTATACTAGGGTATGTGGTGCCCGCGGTGTAGTTGGGTATGTGATGCCCGCGGTGTACTTGGGTATGTGTTGCCCGCGGTGTAGTTGGGTATTTGTTGCCCGCGGTGTACTAGGGTATGTGGTGCCCGCGGTATACTTGGGTATGTGTTGCCCGCGGTGTAGTTGGGTATTTGTTGCCCGCGGTGTACTAGGGTATGTGGTGCCCGCGGTATACTTGGGTATGTGGTGCCCGCGGTGTAGTTGGGTATGAGATGCCCGCGGTGTACTAGGGTATGTGGTGACCGCGCTGTACTAGGGTATGTGATGCCCACGGTGTACTTGGGTATGTGGTGCTCGCGGTGTACTAGGGTATGTGGTGCCCGCGGTGTACTAGGGTATGTGGTGCCCGCGGTGTAGTTGGGTATAAGATGCCCGCGGTGTACTTGGGTATGTGATGCCCGCGGTGTACTTGGGTATGTGGTGCCCGCGGTGTAGTTGGGTATGTGATGCCCGCGGTGTACTAGGGTATGTGGTGCCCGCGCTGTACTAGGGTATGTGATGCCCACGGTGTACTTGGGTATGTGGTGTCCCGCGGTGTAGTTGGGTATGTGATGCCCGCGGTGTAGTTGGGTATTTGTTGCCCGCGGTGTACTAGGGTATGTGGTGCCCGCGGTATACTTGGGTATGTGGTGCCCGCGGTGTAGTTGGGTATGTGATGCCCGCGGTGTACTAGGGTATGTGGTGCCCGCGCTGTACTAGGGTATGTGATGCCCACGGTGTACTAGGGTATGTGGTGCCCGCGGTGTAGTTGGGTATGTGATGCCCGCGGTGTACTTGGGTATGAAATGCCCGCGGTGTACTTGGGTATGTGGTGCCCGCGGTGTAGTTGGGTATTTGTTGCCCGCGGTGTACTAGGGTATGTGGTGCCCGCGGTACACTTGGGTATGTGGTGCCCGCGGTATACTTGGGTATGTGATGCCCGCGGTGTACTAGGGTATGTGATGCCCGCGGTATACTAGGGTATGTGGTGCCCGCGGTGTAGTTGGGTATGTGATGCCCGCGGTGTACTTGGGTATGTGTTGCCCGCGGTGTACTAGGGTATGTGGTGCCCGCGGTATACTTGGGTATGTGGTGCCCGCGGTGTAGTTGGGTATGTGATGCCCGCGGTGTACTAGGGTATGTGGTGCCCGCGCTGTACTAGGGTATGTGATGCCCGCGGTGTACTTGGGTATGTGGTGTCCCGCGGTGTACTTGGGTATGTGGTGCCCGCGGTGTACTTGGGTATGTGGTGCCCGCGGTGTACTAGGGTATGTGGTGCCCGCGGTGTAGTTGGGTATGTGATGCCCGCGGTGTAGGTGCCCGCAGTGTACTAGGGTATGTGATGCCCGCGGTGTACTTGGGTATGTGGTGCCCGCGGTGTAGTTGGGTATTTGTTGCCCGCGGTGTACTAGGGTATGTGGTGCCCGCGGTGTAGTTGGGTATGTGATGCCCGCGATGTACTAGGGTATGTGGTGCCCGCGCTGTACAAGGGTATGTGATGCCCACGGTGTACTTGGGTATGTGGTGTCCCGCGGTGTAGTTGGGTATGTGATGCCCGCGGTGTAGTTGGATATGTGATGCCCGCGGTGTAGTTGGGTATGTGATGCCCGCGGTGTACTTGGGTATGTGGTGCCCGCGGTGTAGTTGGGTATTTGTTGCCCGCGGTGTACTAGGGTATGTAGTGCCCGCGGTATACTTGAGTATGTGGTGCCCGCGGTATACTTGGGTATGTGGTGTCCCGCGGTGTAGTTGGGTATGTGATGCCCGCGGTGTAGTTGGGTATTTGTTGCCCGCGGTGTACTAGGGTATGTGGTGCCCGCGGTGTACTTGGGTATGTGGTGCCCGCGGTGTAGTTGGGTATGTGATGCCCGCGGTGTACTAGGGTATGTGGTGCCCGCGCTGTACTAGGGTATGTGATGCCCACGGTGTACTAGGGTATGTGGTGCCCGCGGTGTAGTTGGGTATGTGATGCCCGCGGTGTACTTGGGTATGAAATGCCCGCGGTGTACTTGGGTATGTGGTGCCCGCGGTGTAGTTGGGTATGTGTTGCCCGCGGTGTACTAGGGTATGTGGTGCCCGCGGTATACTTGGGTATGTGGTGCCCGCGATATACTTGGGTATGTGATGCCCGCGGTGTAGTTGGGTATTTGTTGCCCGCGGTGTACTAGGGTATGTGGTGCCCGCGGTATACTTGGGTATGTGGTGCCCGCGGTATACTTGGGTATGTGATGCCCGCGGTGTACTAGGGTATGTGATGCCCGCGGTATACTAGGGTATGTGGTGCCCGCGGTGTAGTTGGGTATGTGATGTCCGCGGTGTACTTGGGTATGTGGTGCCCGCGGTATACTTGGGTATGTGATGCCCGCGGTGTACTAGGGTATGTGATGCCCGCGGTATACTAGGGTATGTGGTGCCCGCGGTGTAGTTGGGTATGTGATGTCCGCGGTGTACTTGGGTATGTGTTGCCCGCGGTGTAGTTGGGTATTTGTTGCCCGCGGTGTACTAGGGTATGTGGTGCCCGCGTTATACTTGGGTATGTGTTGCCCGCGGTGTAGTTGGGTATTTGTTGCCCGCGGTGTACTAGGGTATGTGGTGCCCGCGGTATACTTGGGTATGTGGTGCCCGCGGTGTAGTTGGGTATGTGATGCCCGCGGTGTACTAGGGTATGTGGTGACCGCGCTGTACTAGGGTATGTGATGCCCACGGTGTACTTGGGTATGTGGTGCCCGCGGTGTACTAGGGTATGTGGTGCCCGCGGTGTACTAGGGTATGTGGTGCCCGCGGTGTAGTTGGGTATGTGATGCCCGCGGTGTAGGTGCCCGCAGTGTACTAGGGTATGTGGTGCCCGCGGTTTACTTGGGTATGTGGTGCCCGCGGTGTACTAGGTTATGTGGTGCCCGCGGTGTAGTTGGGTTTGTGATGCCCGCGGTGTACTAGGGCATGTGGTGCCCGCGCTGTACTAGGGTATGTGATGCCCACGGTGTACTTGGGTATGTGTTGTCCCGCGGTGTAGTTGGGTATGTGATGCCCGCGGTGTAGTTGGGTATGTGGTGCCCGCGGTGTACTAGGGTATGTGATGCCCGCGGTGTACTTGGGTATATGATGCCCGCGGTGAACTAGGGTATGTGGTGCCCGCGGTATACTAAGGTACTTTATACCCAAGTACTTCGCGGGCATCACATACCAAAGTACACCGCGGGCATCACATATCCAACTACACCGCGGGCATCACATACCCAACTACACCGCGGGACACCACATACCCAGGTACACCGTGGGCATCACATACCCTTGTACAGCGCGGGCACCACATACCCTAGTACATCGCGGGCATCACATACCCAACTACACCGCGGGCACCACATACCCTAGTACACCGCGGGCAACAAATACCCAACTACACCGCGGGCACCACATACCCAAGTACACCGTGGGCATCACATACCCTAGACCAGCGCGGGCACCACATACCCTAGTACACCGCGGGCATCACATACCCAACTACACCGCGGGCACCACATACCCAAGTACACCGCGGGCATCACATACCCTAGTACACCGCGAGCATCACATACCCAACTACACCGCGGGCACCACATACCCAAGTACACCGCGGGCATCACATACCCAAGTACACCGCGGGCATCACATACCCAACTACACCGCGGGCACCACATACCCTAGTATACCGCGGGCATCACATACCCTAGTACACCGCGGGCACCACATACCCAACTACACTACGGGCACCACATACCCAACTACACCGCGGGCATCACATACCCAACTACACCGCGGGACACTACATACCCAAGTACACCGTGGGCATCACATACCCTAGTACAGCGCGGGCACCACATACCCTAGTACACCGCGGGCATCACATACCCTAGTATACCGCGGGCATCACATACCCTAGTACACCGCGGGCACCACATACCCAACTACACTACGGGCACCACATACCCAACTACACCGCGGGCACCACATACCCTAGTACGGTGTACTTGGGTATGTGGTGCCCGCGGTATACTTGGGTATGTGGTGCCCGCGGTGTACTTGGGTATGTGATGCCCGCGGTGTAGTTGGGTATTTGTTGCCCGCGGTGTACTAGGGTATGTGGTGCCCGCGGTATACTTGGGTATGTGGTGCCCGCGGTGTACTTGGGTATGTGATGCCCGCGGTGTACTAGGGTATGTGATGCCCGCGGTATACTAGGGTATGTGGTGCCCGCGGTGTAGTTGGGTATGTGATGCCCGCGGTGTACTTGGGTATTTGTTGCCCGCGGTGTACTAGGGTATGTGGTGCCCGCGGTATACTTGGGTATGTGGTGCCCGCGGTGTAGTTGGGTATGTGATGCCCGCGGTGTACTAGGGTATGTGGTGCCCGCGCTGTACTAGGGTATGTGATGCCCACGGTGTACTTGGGTATGTGGTGTCCCGCGGTGTACTTGGGTATGTGGTGCCCGCGGTGTACTAGGGTATGTGGTGCCCGCGGTGTACTAGGGTATGTGGTGCCCGCGGTGTAGTTGGGTATGTGATGCCCGCGGTGTAGGTGCCCGCAGTGTACTAGGGTATGTGATGCCCGCGGTGTACTTGGGTATGTGGTGCCCGCGGTGTAGTTGGGTATTTGTTGCCCGTGGTGTACTAGGGTATGTGGTGCCCGCGGTGTAGTTGGGTATGTGATGCCCGCGATGTACTAGGGTATGTGGTGCCCGCGCTGTACAAGGGTATGTGATGCCCACGGTGTACTTGGGTATGTGGTGTCCCGCGGTGTTGTTGGGTATGTGATGCCCGCGGTGTAGTTGGATATGTGATGCCCGCGGTGTAGTTGGGAATGTGATGCCCGCGGTGTACTTGGGTATGTGGTGCCCGCGGTGTAGTTGGGTATTTGTTGCCCGCGGTGTACTAGGGTATGTAGTGCCCGCGGTATACTTGAGTATGTGGTGCCCGCGGTATACTTGGGTATGTGATGCCCGCGGTATACTTGGGTATGTGGTGCCCGCGGTGTAGTTGGGTATGTGATGCCCGCGGTGTACTAGGGTATGTGGTGCCCGCGCTGTACTAGGGTATGTGATGCCCACGGTGTACTTGGGTATGTGGTGTCCCGCAGTGTACTTGGGTATGTGATGCCCGCGGTATACTTGGGTATGTGGTGCCCGCAGTGTAGTTGGGTATGTGGTGCCCGCGGTGTACTAGGGTATGTGATGCCCGCGGTATACTAGGGTATGTGATGCCCGCGGTGTAGTTGGGTATTTGTTGCCCGCGGTGTACTAGGGTATGTGGTGCCCGCGGTATACTTGGGTATGTGGTGCCCGCGGTGAAGTTGGGTATGTGATGCCCGCGGTGTACAAGGGTATGTGGTGCCCGCGGTGTACTAGGGTATGTGATGCCCGCGGTGTACTTGGGTATATGATGCCCGCGGTGAACTAGGGTATGTGGTGCCCGCGGTATACTAAGGTATGTGATGCCCGCGGTGTACTTGGGTATGTGGTGCCCGCGGTGTAGTTGGGTATTTGTTGCCCGCGGTATACTTGGGTATGTGGTGCCCGCGATATACTTGGGTATGTGATGCCCGCG
Organism: Ecliptopera silaceata; assembly: GCA_932527185.1. NCBI lineage: Eukaryota > Metazoa > Arthropoda > Insecta > Lepidoptera > Geometridae > Ecliptopera > Ecliptopera silaceata. The sequence continues at coordinate 1,616,014 of OW052193.1, read as the reverse complement.
GTGTAGTTGGGTATTTGTTGCCCGCGGTGTACTAGGGTATGTGGTGCCCGCGGTATACTTGGGTATGTGGTGCCCGCGGTATACTTGGGTATGTGATGCCCGCGGTGTACTAGGGTATGTGATGCCCGCGGTATACTAGGGTATGTGGTGCCCGCGGTGTAGTTGGGTATGTGATGTCCGCGGTGTACTTGGGTATGTGTTGCCCGCGGTGTAGTTGGATATTTGTTGCCCGCGGTGTACTAGGGTATGTGGTGCCCGCGGTATACTTGGGTATGTGGTGCCCGCGGTGTAGTTGGGTATGTGATGCCCGCGGTGTACTAGGGTATGTGGTGCCCGCGCTGTACTAGGGTATGTGATGCCCACGGTGTACTTGGGTATGTGGTGTCCCGCGGTGTACTTGGGTATGTGGTGCCCGCGGTGTACTAGGGTATGTGGTGCCCGCGGTGTACTAGGGTATGTGGTGCCCGCGGTGTAGTTGGGTATGTGATGCCCGCGGTGTAGGTGCCCGCAGTGTAGTTAAAGTACAGTAGACGACACACGGCACGTGCAGTGCTCCGCGCAATTTATATTTTTTTACGTTAAAATGTCTAAAGTTACGACTGATACTACAGTGCGCGAACTACAGAAAACAATAATGACCCTAATTAATAAAGTTGATTCGCTGGAAGTGATAATTAACGCGCAATCTGTGCTGATTGCAAAACTTAGCCCAACAAGTGCAATAATTGATACCCGCAAAACAACAACTCCGGTAGCACCGCGCACTGCGCCGGCAACTGTGGCACAGCCATCGCAGCGACCGGTTCGCAGTGCGCGCGCCAGTGCATCGCTCGCTATAGCGGAACTATCTAAGCCGCCCTCCAAACGCAGCAATGGACGCGCAACCACTGCAGATTCACCAAAAAATATTGTTGAACCCGATAGCATGGTAGCGGCATCGAATAAAAAAATACCGTCAGCTGAGCTTACAACCAAGTGTGATGATCAAAAATCGTCCGCCTTTGTAGAAAACAATAAGTACGAGGAAAAAACTTATGAAGACTCCACTCCCTGGCAAATCGTCAGCCGGAAAAATAGAAAGAAAATACAACGTCCCGTTACGATTGGAACTGGAATCGAGATAGAAAATCTCAAGGCAGCGGAAAGAACGAAGTACATCCAAGCTTGGTCATTCCATCCTGATACAACTACTGAGCAAGTACACAACTTCCTGAATAATATCACAGGATCTACATACACTGTGGATAAACGCAACATCAGAACGACGTCACATGCTTGCTTCGTCATTGGAATGCCAGAAGGAGTGTACGATAAGGTGACGACACCGACAGTCTGGCCTCCCAGAGTATGCTTCGCGGATTGGTTTCCCGTTCGTCCCCGCTTGCAGCGGGGTAGCGAGTCCTCATAAACCAGGAGCACACGACGATGACTCACCGTTGCGGAATGCGCGCTGCAACGGTCCGACTACGACTGATATTGTGATATGTCATCAAAACATTGCGTCATTAGACAAAAAAACATTTAAACTTGAAGTGCTTTTACAAAATGAATTAAAATGTGATGTAATCGCGATTACTGAACATTGGTTAAATGAAGATAATTTAAAGTGCATAAACATTGACAACTATACACTCGTATCTAGTTTTAGCAGAAAGCATCGTGCTCACGGAGGATCATGTTTATTTGTAAAGACTGGCATTAAGGCGTTGGAGTGTATTGAGTTTAATGACCTTGCCCAAGAACAATATTGCGAATTATCCGCCATTGAGTTAATTGAGTTTGACATAATAATTATATGTGTATATCGAACAAATTTAATCAGTTCCTCGTCCTTTCTAGTGTATTTGGAACGCCTTTTCGAACGTGCCTGTGACAGTGTAAAGAAATGTGTCATCGTCGGTGATTTTAATATTAATTGGTTGATTGATAATACTGATCGTAAACAACTGAGTGATTTACTATCAGTGTATAATTTCGTAAATAGAGTAGATTTCCCTACGCGTGTAATCGGTGAGTCCTCGACATGCTTGGATCATGTTTACTGCAACCTTCCCCAAGATCTGATAGCAACAGCTCCGGTGGACACTAATCTGAGTGACCATCGCGCTGTGCGCGCCATCATCACGGTAGCACCGCGAACTATTGCTCCGCGGACCCGCCTCGTCAGGGTATTTTCAGAGGTGAGTCGTATGAATTTCTCTGCGGCAATCTCTAGTATAGACTGGTGTGAACTATATACTAGGAAAAGAACCGCTAATGCGGTTGCGACATCCATAATTAACATTATTGCAAATAAGATCGAGGTCTGTTTTCCACTTAAACGAACCAATGTTAAAAACAAAACATGGGTCAGCGACGAAGTTAGAAATGTAAAATCTCTTCTATTTGATGTTATAAGCACATACGAAAAATTCCCTAATAATACAGATTTACAAAATATGGTAGATAGAATAACTAGTGAATATGATGAATTAACAAGGAAATCAAAATCGTGTCACTACACAAAAATTATTTCCCGAAACTCCAACCCTCAAAAAGCGATGTGGAAAGTTGTTAATTTAGAAAGAGGAAAAGCTATATTTTCTCCTGTTAACTTTACGGATGTCATTAAGGACCCCATGTCAGGAATACAGTTTAACTCTAAAAAAGAAGCAGCGGACGCGATGAACGCAAGATTTGTGGATGCGGCCGTAGCCTGCGGTGCTCCCCAGGCCGACCTACGAGCTGTCATCACCGCCCTCGAGTCCGCCCGCCCTCTCGCCGACCGCTCCATGCACCTGCGGCGATTTTCTCCCGCTGAAGTGTATAAAATCATTATGGCACGCATACCTGGTAAGCCTACAAAGGATATCTATAATATATCTACGTCTTTGCTACGCTTGGCAGCAATGTCGCTAGCTCCATGTCTGGCATTATTATTTAACCTCTGTATTAAAACCGCAACCTTCCCTACCGCATTTAAGACAAGTAAAATATCGCCATTGTTCAAAGGAAAGGGTAAAAGGGACAATATAGATGGCTACAGGCCTGTGTCTATTATTCCAGCGGTGGCTAAGGTTTTCGAAAATGGTTTAAGCACACGGCTAACAAATTTCCTCACGGAAACTGATGCGTTGTCCGAGCGCCAATACGCCTACCGCGCCGGCCGCTCCACAACGTCCCTAGCCCGCGTAGTGATACGCCGTATAACCGAAGCCTGCGAACGTAAGCAGCGAGTCGCCGTCCTGTACTGCGACCTATCAAAAGCCTTTGACGTCGCAGACCACAGCGTGCTCGCTGTCAAGCTCCGACATTACGGAATAGATGGGCCTGCTCACGCTCTGCTGACAGATCTACTGCGGAACAGGACCCAGGTCGTGGTTTCGGATGGAGGTGAGACAAGGTCGAGCCCACTGTCGACCTTAATGGGAGTCGCTCAAGGATCGTCAGTGTCAAATATTCTCTTCTCACTGCTCTTAAACGACCTGCCAGCCTCGGCACGCTCGAGCGACATTTTTATGTATGCCGACGACGTGGCAGCCATAGTCACCGCGGGAACCGTGGACGACCTCGAGCGGGAACTCAATCGAGCAGCACAAGAACTAGCCATTTGGTTTCATAACAACGGTCTTGTGTTGAATACTAATAAAACCCACTTTGTTCACTTTTCGATGTCAGGTCGAGCTACCAGAAATCTTTCGGTCAATGCAAATGGATTTCCGATTAAAGAAGTAGATACAACTACATTTCTAGGATTCCAAATAGACCGTGGGCTAACGTGGAGCTCCCACATCGATAAGTTATGCGCTAGGCTAGGTAGTGCATGCTATGCATTGGGTAGGTTGGCTCGCGTCGTGCCTACTGAGGTGGTCCGCATGTGCTACTTCGCGACAGTACATTCGCTCTTGCAATACGGCACCGAGCTGTTTGGACGCGCTGCCGACAGGGAGCGCGTCCTTCGAATGCAAAAAAGGGCCGTACGTGCGATTGCACAAGTGTCGCGTTTAACATCAGCTAGACCTCTGTTTAAAAAACTACAAATTATGACGTTCCCATGTATCGCCATACTTCAGGTGGCTACGCACGTACACCAGAACTTAGAACTATTTCCTAAGCAAGGAGAGGTGCATTGCCATAACACACGCAGAGCTGCGAGCGGCTGGCTCGCCACGGCAACCAGAAGACTAGTGAAGTCAGATAAGCTGTCGCATATAATGGGTATTGCGGTGTACAACAAGCTCCCCGGCAACATTAAGGACTCACCGAGTCTCACTACTTTTAAACTAAAGCTAAAGACTTGGCTTATAGAAAAGGCGTTCTATAGTTATGATGAGTATATCAAATAATATTAAAATATTAATTTAATTAATTAAATTATAATTTGTGACATGTAATTCTATCAAATTACCAATAAAATGTTTATATCTGTTTTATATCTGTTTATATCTGTACTAGGGTATGTGATGCCCGCGGTGTACTTGGGTATGTGGTGCCCGCGGTGTAGTTGGGTATTTGTTGCCCGCGGTGTTCTAGGGTATGTGGTGCCCGCGGTGTAGTTGGGTATGTGATGCCCGCGATGTACTAGGGTATGTGGTGCCCGCGCTGTACAAGGGTATGTGATGCCCACGGTGTACTTGGGTATGTGGTGTCCCGCGGTGTAGTTGGGTATGTGATGCCCGCGGTGTAGTTGGATATGTGATGCCCGCGGTGTAGTTGGGAATGTGATGCCCGCGGTGTACTTGGGTATGTGGTGCCCGCGGTGTAGTTAGGTATTTGTTGCCCGCGGTGTACTAGGGTATGTAGTGCCCGCGGTATACTTGAGTATGTGGTGCCCGCGGTATACTTGGGTATGTGATGCCCGCGGTATACTTGGGTATGTGGTGCCCGCGGTGTAGTTGGGTATGTGATGCCCGCGGTGTACTAGGGTATGTGGTGCCCGCGCTGTACTAGGGTATGTGATGCCCACGGTGTACTTGGGTATGTGGTGTCCCGCAGTGTACTTGGGTATGTGATGCCCGCGGTATACTTGGGTATGTGGTGCCCGCGGTGTAGTTGGGTATGTGGTGCCCGCGGTGTACTAGGGTATGTGATGCCCGCGGTATACTAGGGTATGTGATGCCCGCGGTGTAGTTGGGTATTTGTTGCCCGCGGTGTACTAGGGTATGTGGTGCCCGCGGTATACTTGGGTATGTGGTGCCCGCGGTGAAGTTGGGTATGTGATGCCCGCGGTGTACTAGGGTATGTGGTGCCCGCGCTGTACTAGGGTATGTGATGCCCACGGTGTACTAGGGTATGTGGTGCCCGCGCTGTACTAGGGTATGTGGTGCCCGCAGTGTAGTTGGGTATGTGGTGCCCGCGGTGTAGTTGGATATGTGGTGCCCGCGGTGTAGTTGGGTATGTGATGCCCGCGGTGTACTTGGGTATGTGGTGCCCGCGGTATACTAAGGTATGTGGTGCCCGCGGTGTATTTGGGTATGTGATGCCCGCGGTGTACTTGGGTATGTGATGCCCGCAGTATACTTGGGTATGTGGTGCCCGCAGTGTAGTTGGGTATGTGGTGCCCGCGGTGTACTAGGGTATGTGATGCCCGCGGTATACTAGGGTATGTGGTGCCCGCGGTGTAGTTGGGTATGTGATGCCCGCGGTGTACTTGGGTATGTGATGCCCGCGGTGTACTTGGGTATGTGGTGCCCGCGGTGTAGTTGGGTATGTGATGCCCGCGGTGTACTAGGGTATGTGGTGCCCGCGCTGTACTAGGGTATGTGATGCCCACGGTGTACTTGTGTATGTGGTGTCCGCGGTGTAGTTGGGTATGTGATGCCCGCGGTGTACTAGGGTATGTGGTGCCCGCGGTTTACTTAGGTATGTGGTGCCCGCGGTGTACTAGGGTATGTGGTGCCCGCGGTGTACTAGGGTATGTGGTGCCCGCGGTGTAGTTGGGTATGTGATGCCCGCGGTGTACTTGGGTATGTGATGCCCGCGGTGTACTAAGGTATGTGGTGCCCGCGGTATACTTGGGTATGTGGTGTACTAGGGTATTTGATGACCGCGGTGTAGTTGGGTATGTGATGCCCGAGGTGTACTTGGGTATGTGATGCCCGCGGTGTACTTGGGTATGTGATGCCCGCGGTATACTTAGGTATGTGGTGCCCGCGGTGTTGTTAGGTATGTGGTGCCCGCGGTGTACTAGGGTATGTGATGCCCGCGGTATACTAGGGTATGTGGTGCCCGCGGTGTACTAGGGTATGTGATGCCCGCGGTGTACTAGGGTATGTGGTGCCCGCGGTATACTTCGGTATGTGGTGCCCGCGGTGTACTAGGGTATGTGGTGCCCGCGCTGTACTAGGGTATGTGATACCCACGGTGTACTTGGGTATGTGGTGTCCCGCGGTGTAGTTGGGTATGCACCGCGGGCATCACAAACCCAACAACACCGCGGGCCTTACATACCCTAGTACACCGCGGGCATCACATACCCTAGTACACCGCGGGCATCACATACCCAAGTACACCGCGGGCATCACATACCCAACTACACCGCGGACACCACATACCCAAGTACACCGCGGGCATCACATTCCCAAGTACACCTCGGGCATCACATACCCAACAACACCGCGGGCACCACATACCCTAGTACACTGCGGGCATCATATACCCTAGTACACCGCGGGCACCACATACCCAAGAACACCGCGGGCATCACATACCCAAGTACACCTCGGGCATTACATACCCAACTACACCGCAGGCACCACATACCTTAGTACACCGCGGGCATCACATACTCTAGTACACCGCATAGTGGTGGCCGCGGTGTAGTTGGGTATGTGATGCCCGCGGTGTACTAGGGTATGTGGTGCCCGCGGTGTACTAGGGTATGTGGTGCCCGCGGTGTAGTTGGGTATGTGATGCCCGCGGTGTACTTTGGTATGTGATGCCCGCGAAGTACTTGGGTATGTGGTGCCCGCGGTGTAGTTGGGTATTTCTTGCCCGCGGTGTACTAGGGTATGTGGTGCCCGCGGTGTAGTTGGGTATGTGATGCCCGCAGTGTACTAGGGTATGTGGTGCCCGCGGTGTACTAGGGTATGTGGTGCCCGCGGTGTAGTTGGGTATGTGATGCCCGCGGTGTACTTTGGTATGTGATGCCTGCCAAGTACTTGGGTATGTGGTGCCCGCGGTGTAGTTGGGTATTTCTTGCCCGCGGTGTACTAGGGTATGTGGTGCCCGCGGTGTAGTTGGGTATGTGATGCTCGCGGTGTACTAGGGTATGTGGTGCCCGCGGTGTAGTTGGGTATGTGATGCCCGCGGTGTACTTGAGTATGTGTTGCCCGCGGTGTAGTTGGGTATTTGTTGCCCGCGGTGTACTAGGGTATGTGGTGCCCGCGGTATACTTAGGTATTTGGTGCCCGCGGTGTAGTTGGGTATGTGATGCCCGCGGTGTACTAGGGTATGTGGTGCCCGCGCTGTACTAGGGTATTTGATGCCCACGGTGTACTTGGGTATGTGGTGTCCCGCGGTGTACTTGGGTGTGTGATGCCCGCGGTATACTTGGGTATGTGGTGCCCGCAGTGTAGTTGGGTATGTGGTGCCCGCGGTGTACTAGGGTATGTGATGCCCGCGGTATACTAGGGTATGTGGTGCCCGCGGTATACTAGGGTATGTGGTGCCCGCGGTGTAGTTGGGTATGTGATGCCCGCGGTGTACTAGGGTATGTGATGCCCGCGGTGTAATTGGGTATGTGGTGCCTGCGGTGTACCTGGGTATGTGGTGCCCGCGGTATACTTGGGTATATGATGCCCGCGGTGAAGTTGGGTATGTGATGCCCGCGGTGTACTTGGGTATGTGATGCCCGCGGTATACTTGGGTATGTGGTGCCAGCGGTGTAGTTAGGTATGTGGTGCCCTCAGTGTACTAGGGTATGTGGTGCCCGCGTTGTAGTTAGTTATGTGATGCCCGCGGTGTACTAGGGTATGTGGTGCCCGCGGTATACTTGGGTATGTGGTGCCCGCGGTAAACTAGGTATGTGAATCCCGCGGTGTACTTATGTATGTGATGCCCGCGGTGTACCAAGGTATGTGGTGCCCGCGGTATACTTGGGTATGTGGTGTACTAGGGTATTTGATGCCCGCGGTGTAGTTGGGTATGTGATGCCCGAGGTGTACTTGGGTATGTGATGCCCGCGGTGTACTTGGGTATGTGATGCCCGCGGTATACTTAGGTATGTGGTGCCCGCGGTGTTGTTAGGTATGTGGTGCCCACGGTGTACTAGGGTATGTGATGCCCAGGGTATACTAGGGTATGTGGTGCCCGCGGTGTACTAGGGTATGTGATGCCCGCGGTGTACTAGGGTATGTGGTGCCCGCGGTATACTTCGGTATGTGGTGCCCGCGGTGTACTAGGGTATGTGGTGCCCGCGCTGTACTAGGGTATGTGATGCCCACGGTGTACTTGGGTATGTGGTGTCCTGCGGTGTAGTTGGGTATGCACCGCGGGCATCACATACCCAACTACACCGCGGGCCTTACATACCCTAGTACACCGCGGGCATCACATACCCTAGTACACCGCGGGCACCACATACCCTTGTATACCGCGGGCACCACATACCCTAGTATACCGCGGGCATCACATACCCTAGTACACCGCGGGCATCACATACCCTAGTACACCGCGGGCATCACATACCCTAGTACACCGCGGGCACCACATACCCTAGTATACCGCGGGCATCACATACCCTAGTACACCGCGGGCATCATATACCCTAGTACACCGCGGGCATCACATACCCAACTACACCGCGGGCACCACATACCCAAGTACACCGCGGTGTAGTTGGGTATTTGTTGCCCGCGGTGTACTAGGGTATGTGGTGCCCGCGGTATACTTGGGTATGTGTTGCCCGCGGTGTAGTTGGGTATTTGTTGCCCGCGGTGTACTAGGGTATGTGGTGCCCGCGGTATACTTGGGTATGTGGTGCCCGCGGTGTAGTTGGGTATGTGATGCCCGCGGTGCACTAGGGTATGTGGTGACCGCGCTGTACTAGGGTATGTGATGCCCACGGTGTACTTGGGTATGTGGTGCCCGCGGTGTACTAGGGTATGTGGTGCCCGCGGTGTACTAGGGTATGTGGTGCCCGCGGTGTAGTTGGGTATTTGTTGCCCGCGGTGTACTAGGGTATGTGGTGCCCGCGGTATACTTGGGTATGTGGTGCCCGCGGTGTAGTTGGGTATGTGATGCCCGCGGTGCACTAGGGTATGTGGTGACCGCGCTGTACTAGGGTATGTGATGCCCACGGTGTACTTGGGTATGTGGTGCCCGCGGTGTACTAGGGTATGTGGTGCCCGCGGTGTACTAGGGTATGTGGTGCCCGCGGTGTAGTTGGGTATGTGATGCCCGCGGTGTAGGTGCCCGCAGTGTACTAGGGTATGTGGTGCCCGCGGTTTACTTGGGTATGTGGTGCCCGCGGTGTACTAGGGTATGTGGTGCCCGCGGTGTAGTTGGGTATGTGATGCCCGCGGTGTACTAGGGCATGTGGTGCCCGCGCTGTACTAGGGTATGTGATGCCCACGGTGTACTTGGGTATGTGTTGTCCCGCGGTGTAGTTGGGTATGTGATGCCCGCGGTGTAGTTGGGTATGTGATGCCCGCGGTGTACTAGGGTATGTGATGCCCGCGGTGTACTTGGGTATATGATGCCCGCGGTGTAGTTGGGTATGTGATGCCCGCGGTGTACTAGGGTATGTGATGCCCGCGGTGTAATTGGGTATGTGGTGCCTGCGGTGTACCTGGGTATGTGGTGCCCGCGGTATACTTGGGTATATGATGCCCGCGGTGAAGTTGGGTATGTGATGCCCGCGGTGTACTTGGGTATGTGATGCCCGCGGTATACTTGGGTATGTGGTGCCAGCGGTGTAGTTAGGTATGTGGTGCCCTCAGTGTACTAGGGTATGTGGTGCCCGCGTTGTAGTTAGTTATGTGATGCCCGCGGTGTACTAGGGTATGTGGTGCCCGCGGTATACTTGGGTATGTGGTGCCCGCGGTAAACTAGGTATGTGAATCCCGCGGTGTACTTGGGTATGTGATGCCCGCGGTGTACCAAGGTATGTTGTGCCCGCGGTATACTTGGGTATGTGGTGTACTAGGGTATTTGATGCCCGCGGTGTAGTTGGGTATGTGATGCCCGAGGTGTACTTGGGTATGTGATGCCCGCGGTGTACTTGGGTATGTGATGCCCGCGGTATACTTAGGTATGTGGTGCCCGCGGTGTTGTTAGGTATGTGGTGCCCACGGTGTACTAGGGTATGTGATGCCCAGGGTATACTAGGGTATGTGGTGCCCGCGGTGTACTAGGGTATGTGATGCCCGCGGTGTACTAGGGTATGTGGTGCCCGCGGTATACTTCGGTATGTGGTGCCCGCGGTGTACTAGGGTATGTGGTGCCCGCGCTGTACTAGGGTATGTGATACCCACGGTGTACTTGGGTATGTGGTGTCCTGCGGTGTAGTTGGGTATGCACCGCGGGCATCACATACCCAACAACACCGCGGGCCTTACATACCCTAGTACACCGCGGGCATCACATACCCTAGTACACCGCGGGCACCACATACCCTTGTATACCGCGGGCACCACATACCCTAGTACACCGCGGGCATCACATACCCTAGTACACCGCGGGCCTCACATACCCTAGTACACCGCGGGCATCACATACCCTAGTACACCGCGGGCACCACATACCCTATTACACCGCGGGCATCACATACCCTAGTACACCGCGGGCATCATATACCCTAGTACACCGCGGGCATCACATACCCAACTACACCGCGGGCACCACATACCCAAGTACACCGCGGGGTAGTTGGGTATTTGTTGCCCGCGGTGTACTAGGGTATGTGGTGCCCGCGGTATACTTGGGTATGTGTTGCCCGCGGTGTAGTTGGGTATTTGTTGCCCGCGGTGTACTAGGGTATGTGGTGCCCGCGGTATACTTGGGTATGTGGTGCCCGCGGTGTAGTTGGGTATGTGATGCCCGCGGTGCACTAGGGTATGTGGTGACCGCGCTGTACTAGGGTATGTGATGCCCACGGTGTACTTGGGTATGTGGTGCCCGCGGTGTACTAGGGTATGTGGTGCCCGCGGTGTACTAGGGTATGTGGTGCCCGCGGTGTAGTTGGGTATTTGTTGCCCGCGGTGTACTAGGGTATGTGGTGCCCGCGGTATACTTGGGTATGTGGTGCCCGCGGTGTAGTTGGGTATGTGATGCCCGCGGTGCACTAGGGTATGTGGTGACCGCGCTGTACTAGGGTATGTGATGCCCTCGGTGTACTTGGGTATGTGGTGCCCGCGGTGTACTAGGGTATGTGGTGCCCGCGGTGTACTAGGGTTTGTGGTGCCCGCGGTGTAGTTGGGTATGTGATGCCCGCGGTGTAGGTGCCCGCGGTGTACTAGGGTATGTGGTGCCCGCGGTTTACTTGGGTATGTGGTGCCCGCGGTGTACTAGGGTATGTGGTGCCCGCGGTGTAGTTGGGTATGTGATGCCCGCGGTGTACTAGGGCATGTGGTGCCCGCGCTGTACTAGGGTATGTGATGCCCACGGTGTACTTGGGTATGTGTTGTCCCGCGGTGTAGTTGGGTATGTGATGCCCGCGGTGTAGTTGGGTATGTGATGCCCGCGGTGTACTAGGGTATGTGATGCCCGCGGTGTACTTGGGTATATGATGCCCGCGGTGAACTAGGGTATGTGGTGCCCGCGGTATACTAAGGTATGTGATGCCCGCGGTGTACTTGGGTATGTGGTGCCCGCGGTGTAGTTGGGTATTTGTTGCCCGCGGTGTACTAGGGTATGTGGTGCCCGCGGTATACTTGGGTATGTGGTGCCCGCGGTGAAGTTGGGTATGTGATGCCCGCGGTGTACAAGGGTATGTGGTGCCCGCGCTGTACTAGGGTGTGTGATGCCCACGGTGTACTAGGGTATGTGGTGCCCGCGCTGTACTAGGGTATGTGGTGCCCGCAGTGTAGTTGGGTATGTGGTGCCCGCGGTGTAGTTGGATATGTGGTGCCCGCGGTGTAGTTGGGTTTGTGATGCCCGCGGTGTAGTTGGGTATGTGGTGCCCGCGGTGTACTAGGGTATGTGATGCCCGCGGTGTACTTGGGTATGTGATGCCCGCGGTGTACTAGGGTATGTGATGCCCGCGGTGTACTAGGGTATGTGGTGCCCGCGCTGTACTAGGGTATGTGATGCTCACGGTGTACTTGGGTATGTAGTGTCCCGCGGTGTAGTTGGGTATGTGATGCCCGCGGTGTAGTTGGGTATGTGGTGCCCGTAGTGTAGTTGGGTATGTGGTGCCCGCGGTGTACTAGGGTATGTGATGCCCGCGGTATACTAGGGTATGTGGTGCCCGCGGTGTAGTTGGGTATGTGATGCCCGCGGTGTACTTGGGTATGTGATGCCCGCGGTGTACTTGGGTATGTGGTGCCCGCGGTGTAGTTGGGTATGTGATGCTCGCGGTGTACTAGGGTATGTGATGCCCGCGGTGTACTTGGGTATATGATGCCCGCGGTGTACTAGGGTATGTGGTGCCCGCGGTATACTAAGGTATGTGGTGCCCGCGGTGTACTTGGGTATGTGATGCCCGCGGTGTACTTGGGTATGTGGTGCCCGCGGTATACTTGGGTATGTGATGCCCGCGGTGTACTAGGGTATGTGATGCCCAAGGTGTACTTGGGTATATGATGCCCGCGGTATACTTGGGTATGTGATGCCCGCGGTGTACTAGGGTATGTGATGCCCGCGGTATACTAGGGTATGTGGTGCCCGCGGTGTAGTTGGGTATGTGATGTCCGCGGTGTACTTGGGTATGTGTTGCCCGCGGTGTAGTTGGGTATTTGTTGCCCGCGGTGTACTAGGGTATGTGGTGCCCGCGGTATACTTGGGTATGTGTTGCCCGCGGTGTAGTTGGGTATTTGTTGCCCGCGGTGTACTAGGGTATGTGGTGCCCGCGGTATACTTGGGTATGTGGTGCCCGCGGTGTAGTTGGGTATGAGATGCCCGCGGTGTACTAGGGTATGTGGTGACCGCGCTGTACTAGGGTATGTGATGCCCACGGTGTACTTGGGTATGTGGTGCTCGCGGTGTACTAGGGTATGTGGTGCCCGCGGTGTACTAGGGTATGTGGTGCCCGCGGTGTAGTTGGGTATAAGATGCCCGCGGTGTACTTGGGTATGTGATGCCCGCGGTGTACTTGGGTATGTGGTGCCCGCGGTGTAGTTGGGTATGTGATGCCCGCGGTGTACTAGGGTATGTGGTGCCCGCGCTGTACTAGGGTATGTGATGCCCACGGTGTACTTGGGTATGTGGTGTCCCGCGGTGTAGTTGGGTATGTGATGCCCGCGGTGTAGTTGGGTATTTGTTGCCCGCGGTGTACTAGGGTATGTGGTGCCCGCGGTATACTTGGGTATGTGGTGCCCGCGGTGTAGTTGGGTATGTGATGCCCGCGGTGTACTAGGGTATGTGGTGCCCGCGCTGTACTAGGGTATGTGATGCCCACGGTGTACTTGGGTATGTGGTGCCCGCGGTGTAGTTGGGTATGTGATGCCCGCGGTGTACTTGGGTATGAGATGCCCGCGGTGTACTTGGGTATGTGGTGCCCGCGGTGTAGTTGGGTATTTGTTGCCCGCGGTGTACTAGGGTATGTGGTGCCCGCGGTATACTTGGGTATGTGGTGCCCGCGGTATACTTGGGTATGTGATGCCCGCGGTGTACTAGGGTATGTGATGCCCGCGGTATACTAGGGTATGTGGTGCCCGCGGTGTAGTTGGGTATGTGATGCCCGCGGTGTACTTGGGTATGTGTTGCCCGCGGTGTACTAGGGTATGTGGTGCCCGCGGTATACTTGGGTATGTGGTGCCCGCGGTGTAGTTGGGTATGTGATGCCCGCGGTGTACTAGGGTATGTGGTGCCCGCGGTGTACTAGGGTATGTGATGCCCGCGGTGTACTTGGGTATGTGGTGTCCCGCGGTGTACTTGGGTATGTGGTGCCCGCGGTGTACTAGGGTATGTGGTGCCCGCGGTGTACTAGGGTATGTGGTGCCCGCGGTGTAGTTGGGTATGTGATGCCCGCGGTGTAGGTGCCCGCAGTGTACTAGGGTATGTGATGCCCGCGGTGTACTTGGGTATGTGGTGCCCGCGGTGTAGTTGGGTATTTGTTGCCCGCGGTGTACTAGGGTATGTGGTGCCCGCGGTGTAGTTGGGTATGTGATGCCCGCGATGTACTAGGGTATGTGGTGCCCGCGCTGTACAAGGGTATGTGATGCCCACGGTGTACTTGGGTATGTGGTGTCCCGCGGTGTAGTTGGGTATGTGATGCCCGCGGTGTAGTTGGATATGTGATGCCCGCGGTGTAGTTGGGAATGTGATGCCCGCGGTGTACTTGGGTATGTGGTGCCCGCGGTGTAGTTGGGTATTTGTTGCCCGCGGTGTACTAGGGTATGTAGTGCCCGCGGTATACTTGAGTATGTGGTGCCCGCGGTATACTTGGGTATGTGGTGTCCCGCGGTGTAGTTGGGTATGTAATGCCCGCGGTGTAGTTGGGTATTTGTTGCCCGCGGTGTACTAGGGTATGTGGTGCCCGCGGTATACTTGGGTATGTGGTGCCCGCGGTGTAGTTGGGTATGTGATGCCCGCGGTGTACTAGGGTATGTGGTGCCCGCGCTGTACTAGGGTATGTGATGCCCACGGTGTACTAGGGTATGTGGTGCCCGCGGTGTAGTTGGGTATGTGATGCCCGCGGTGTACTTGGGTATGAAATGCCCGCGGTGTACTTGGGTATGTGGTGCCCGCGGTGTAGTTGGGTATTTGTTGCCCGCGGTGTACTAGGGTATGTGGTGCCCGCGGTATACTTGGGTATGTGGTGCCCGCGATATACTTGGGTATGTGATGCCCGCGGTGTAGTTGGGTATTTGTTGCCCGCGGTGTACTAGGGTATGTGGTGCCCGCGGTATACTTGGGTATGTGGTGCCCGCGGTATACTTGGGTATGTGATGCCCGCGGTGTACTAGGGTATGTGATGCCCGCGGTGTAGTTGGGTATGTGATGCCCGCGGTGTAGGTGCCCGCAGTGTACTAGGGTATGTGATGCCCGCGGTGTACTTGGGTATGTGGTGCCCGCGGTGTAGTTGGGTATTTGTTGCCCGCGGTGTACTAGGGTATGTGGTGCCCGCGGTGTAGTTGGGTATGTGATGCCCGCGATGTACTAGGGTATGTGGTGCCCGCGCTGTACAAGGGTATGTGATGCCCACGGTGTACTTGGGTATGTGGTGTCCCGCGGTGTAGTTGGGTATGTGATGCCCGCGGTGTAGTTGGATATGTGATGCCCGCGGTGTAGTTGGGAATGTGATGCCCGCGGTGTACTTGGGTATGTGGTGCCCGCGGTGTAGTTGGGTATTTGTTGCCCGCGGTGTACTAGGGTATGTAGTGCCCGCGGTATACTTGAGTATGTGGTGCCCGCGGTATACTTGGGTATGTGGTGTCCCGCGGTGTAGTTGGGTATGTGATGCCCGCGGTGTAGTTGGGTATTTGTTGCCCGCGGTGTACTAGGGTATGTGGTGCCCGCGGTATACTTGGGTATGTGGTGCCCGCGGTGTAGTTGGGTATGTGATGCCCGCGGTGTACTAGGGTATGTGGTGCCCGCGCTGTACTAGGGTATGTGATGCCCACGGTGTACTAGGGTATGTGGTGCCCGCGGTGTAGTTGGGTATGTGATGCCCGCGGTGTACTTGGGTATGAAATGCCCGCGGTGTACTTGGGTATGTGGTGCCCGCGGTGTAGTTGGGTATTTGTTGCCCGCGGTGTACTAGGGTATGTGGTGCCCGCGGTATACTTGGGTATGTGGTGCCCGCGATATACTTGGGTATGTGATGCCCGCGGTGTAGTTGGGTATTTGTTGCCCGCGGTGTACTAGGGTATGTGGTGCCCGCGGTATACTTGGGTATGTGGTGCCCGCGGTATACTTGGGTATGTGATGCCCGCGGTGTACTAGGGTATGTGATGCCCGCGCTGTACTAGGGTATGTGATGCTCACGGTGTACTTGGGTATGTGATGTCCGCGGTGTACTTGGGTATGTGGTGCCCGCGGTATACTTGGGTATGTGATGCCCGCGGTGTACTAGGGTATGTGATGCCCGCGGTATACTAGGGTATGTGGTGCCCGCGGTGTAGTTGGGTATGTGATGTCCGCGGTGTACTTGGGTATGTGTTGCCCGCGGTGTAGTTGGGTATTTGTTGCCCGCGGTGTACTAGGGTATGTGGTGCCCGCGTTATACTTGGGTATGTGTTGCCCGCGGTGTAGTTGGGTATTTGTTGCCCGCGGTGTACTAGGGTATGTGGTGCCCGCGGTATACTTGGGTATGTGGTGCCCGCGGTGTAGTTGGGTATGTGATGCCCGCGGTGTACTAGGGTATGTGGTGACCGCGCTGTACTAGGGTATGTGATGCCCACGGTGTACTTGGGTATGTGGTGCCCGCGGTGTACTAGGGTATGTGGTGCCCGCGGTGTACTAGGGTATGTGGTGCCCGCGGTGTAGTTGGGTATGTGATGCCCGCGGTGTAGGTGCCCGCAGTGTACTAGGGTATGTGGTGCCCGCGGTTTACTTGGGTATGTGGTGCCCGCGGTGTACTAGGTTATGTGGTGCCCGCGGTGTAGTTGGGTTTGTGATGCCAGCGGTGTACTAGGGCATGTGGTGCCCGCGCTGTACTAGGGTATGTGATGCCCACGGTGTACTTGGGTATGTGTTGTCCCGCGGTGTAGTTGGGTATGTGATGCCCGCGGTGTAGTTGGGTATGTGATGCCCGCGGTGTACTAGGGTATGTGATGCCCGCGGTGTACTTGGGTATATGATGCCCGCGGTGAACTAGGGTATGTGGTGCCCGCGGTATACTAAGGTACTTTATACCCAAGTACTTCGCGGGCATCACATACCAAAGTACACCGCGGGCATCACATATCCAACTACACCGCGGGCATCACATACCCAACTACACCGCGGGACACCACATACCCAGGTACACCGTGGGCATCACATACCCTTGTACAGCGCGGGCACCACATACCCTAGTACATCGCGGGCATCACATACCCAACTACACCGCGGGCACCACATACCCTAGTACACCGCGGGCAACAAATACCCAACTACACCGCGGGCACCACATACCCAAGTACACCGTGGGCATCACATACCCTAGTACAGCGCGGGCACCACATACCCTAGTACACCGCGGGCATCACATACCCAACTACACCGCGGGCACCACATACCCAAGTACACCGCGGGCATCACATACCCTAGTACACCGCGAGCATCACATACCCAACTACACCGCGGGCACCACATACCCAAGTACACCGCGGGCATCACATACCCAAGTACACCGCGGGCATCACATACCCAACTACACCGCGGGCACCACATACCCTAGTATACCGCGGGCATCACATACCCTAGTACACCGCGGGCACCACATACCCAACTACACTACGGGCACCACATACCCAACTACACCGCGGGCATCACATACCCAACTACACCGCGGGACACTACATACCCAAGTACACCGTGGGCATCACATACCCTAGTACAGCGCGGGCACCACATACCCTAGTACACCGCGGGCATCACATACCCTAGTATACCGCGGGCATCACATACCCTAGTACACCGCGGGCACCACATACCCAACTACACTACGGGCACCACATACCCAACTACACCGCGGGCACCACATACCCTAGTACGGTGTACTAGGGTATGTGGTGCCCGCGGTATACTTGGGTATGTGGTGCCCGCGATATACTTGGGTATGTGATGCCCGCGGTGTAGTTGGGTATTTGTTGCCCGCGGTGTACTAGGGTATGTGGTGCCCGCGGTATACTTGGGTATGTGGTGCCCGCGGTATACTTGGGTATGTGATGCCCGCGGTGTACTAGGGTATGTGGTGCCCGCGGTGTAGTTGGGTATGTGATGCCCGCGGTGCACTAGGGTATGTGGTGACCGCGCTGTACTAGGGTATGTGATGCCCACGGTGTACTTGGGTATGTGGTGCCCGCGGTGTACTAGGGTATGTGGTGCCCGCGGTGTACTAGGGTATGTGGTGCCCGCGGTGTAGTTGGGTATGTGATGCCCGCGGTGTAGGTGCCCGCAGTGTACTAGGGTATGTGGTGCCCGCGGTTTACTTGGGTATGTGGTGCCCGCGGTGTACTAGGGTATGTGGTGCCCGCGGTGTAGTTGGGTATGTGATGCCCGCGGTGTACTAGGGCATGTGGTGCCCGCGCTGTACTAGGGTATGTGATGCCCACGGTGTACTTGGGTATGTGTTGTCCCGCGGTGTAGTTGGGTATGTGATGCCCGCGGTGTAGTTGGGTATGTGATGCCCGCGGTGTACTAGGGTATGTGATGCCCGCGGTGTACTTGGGTATATGATGCCCGCGGTGAACTAGGGTATGTGGTGCCCGCGGTATACTAAGGTATGTGATGCCCGCGGTGTACTTGGGTATGTGGTGCCCGCGGTGTAGTTGGGTATTTGTTGCCCGCGGTGTACTAGGGTATGTGGTGCCCGCGGTATACTTGGGTATGTGGTGCCCGCGGTGAAGTTGGGTATGTGATGCCCGCGGTGTACTAGGGTATGTGGTGCCCGCGCTGTACTAGGGTGTGTGATGCCCACGGTGTACTAGGGTATGTGGTGCCCGCGCTGTACTAGGGTATGTGGTGCCCGCGGTGTAGTTGGGTATGTGGTGCCCGCGGTGTAGTTGGATATGTGGTGCCCGCGGTGTAGTTGGGTTTGTGATGCCCGCGGTGTAGTTGGGTATGTGGTGCCCGCGGTGTACTAGGGTATGTGATGCCCGCGGTGTACTTGGGTATGTGATGCCCGCGGTGTACTAGGGTATGTGATGCCCGCGGTGTACTAGGGTATGTGGTGCCCGCGCTGTACTAGGGTATGTGATGCTCACGGTGTACTTGGGTATGTAGTGTCCCGCGGTGTAGTTGGGTATGTGATGCCCGCGGTGTAGTTGGGTATGTGGTGCCCGTAGTGTAGTTGGGTATGTGGTGCCCGCGGTGTACTAGGGTATGTGATGCCCGCGGTGTACTAGGGTATGTGGTGCCCGCGGTGTAGTTGGGTATGTGATGCCCGCGGTGTACTTGGGTATGTGATGCCCGCGGTGTACTTGGGTATGTGGTGCCCGCGGTGTAGTTGGGTATGTGATGCTCGCGGTGTACTAGGGTATGTGATGCCCGCGGTGTACTTGGGTATATGATGCCCGCGGTGTACTAGGGTATGTGGTGCCCGCGGTATACTAAGGTATGTGGTGCCCGCGGTGTACTTGGGTATGTGATGCCCGCGGTGTACTTGGGTATGTGGTGCCCGCGGTATACTTGGGTATGTGATGCCCGCGGTGTACTAGGGTATGTGATGCCCAAGGTGTACTTGGGTATATGATGCCCGCGGTATACTTGGGTATGTGATGCCCGCGGTGTACTAGGGTATGTGATGCCCGCGGTATACTAGGGTATGTGGTGCCCGCGGTGTAGTTGGGTATGTGATGTCCGCGGTGTACTTGGGTATGTGTTGCCCGCGGTGTAGTTGGGTATTTGTTGCCCGCGGTGTACTAGGGTATGTGGTGCCCGCGGTATACTTGGGTATGTGTTGCCCGCGGTGTAGTTGGGTATGTGTTGCCCGCGGTGTACTAGGGTATGTGGTGCCCGCGGTATACTTGGGTATGTGGTGCCCGCGGTGTAGTTGGGTATGAGATGCCCGCGGTGTACTAGGGTATGTGGTGACCGCGCTGTACTAGGGTATGTGATGCCCACGGTGTACTTGGGTATGTGGTGCTCGCGGTGTACTAGGGTATGTGGTGCCCGCGGTGTACTAGGGTATGTGGTGCCCGCGGTGTAGTTGGGTATAAGATGCCCGCGGTGTACTTGGGTATGTGATGCCCGCGGTGTACTTGGGTATGTGGTGCCCGCGGTGTAGTTGGGTATGTGATGCCCGCGGTGTACTAGGGTATGTGGTGCCCGCGCTGTACTAGGGTATGTGATGCCCACGGTGTACTTGGGTATGTGGTGTCCCGCGGTGTAGTTGGGTATGTGATGCCCGCGGTGTAGTTGGGTATTTGTTGCCCGCGGTGTACTAGGGTATGTGGTGCCCGCGGTATACTTGGGTATGTGGTGCCCGCGGTGTAGTTGGGTATGTGATGCCCGCGGTGTACTAGGGTATGTGGTGCCCGCGCTGTACTAGGGTATGTGATGCCCACGGTGTACTAGGGTATGTGGTGCCCGCGGTGTAGTTGGGTATGTGATGCCCGCGGTGTACTTGGGTATGAAATGCCCGCGGTGTACTTGGGTATGTGGTGCCCGCGGTGTAGTTGGGTATTTGTTGCCCGCGGTGTACTAGGGTATGTGGTGCCCGCGGTATACTTGGGTATGTGGTGCCCGCGGTATACTTGGGTATGTGATGCCCGCGGTGTACTAGGGTATGTGATGCCCGCGGTATACTAGGGTATGTGGTGCCCGCGGTGTAGTTGGGTATGTGATGCCCGCGGTGTACTTGGGTATGTGTTGCCCGCGGTGTACTAGGGTATGTGGTGCCCGCGGTATACTTGGGTATGTGGTGCCCGCGGTGTAGTTGGGTATGTGATGCCCGCGGTGTACTAGGGTATGTGGTGCCCGCGGTGTACTAGGGTATGTGATGCCCGCGGTGTACTTGGGTATGTGGTGTCCCGCGGTGTACTTGGGTATGTGGTGCCCGCGGTGTACTAGGGTATGTGATGCCCGCGGTGTACTAGGGTATGTGGTGCCCGCGGTGTAGTTGGGTATGTGATGCCCGCGGTGTAGGTGCCCGCAGTGTACTAGGGTATGTGATGCCCGCGGTGTACTTGGGTATGTGGTGCCCGCGGTGTAGTTGGGTATTTGTTGCCCGCGGTGTACTAGGGTATGTGGTGCCCGCGGTGTAGTTGGGTATGTGATGCCCGCGATGTACTAGGGTATGTGGTGCCCGCGCTGTACTAGGGTATGTGATGCCCACGGTGTACTTGGGTATGTGGTGTCCCGCGGTGTAGTTGGGTATGTGATGCCCGCGGTGTAGTTGGATATGTGATGCCCGCGGTGTAGTTGGGAATGTGATGCCCGCGGTGTACTAGGGTATGTGATGCCCGCGGTGTACTTGGGTATTTGTTGCCCGCGGTGTACTAGGGTATGTAGTGCCCGCGGTATACTTGAGTATGTGGTGCCCGCGGTATACTTGGGTATGTGGTGTCCCGCGGTGTAGTTGGGTATGTGATGCCCGCGGTGTAGTTGGGTATTTGTTGCCCGCGGTGTACTAGGGTATGTGGTGCCCGCGGTATACTTGGGTATGTGGTGCCCGCGGTGTAGTTGGGTATGTGATGCCCGCGGTGTACTAGGGTATGTGGTGCCCGCGCTGTACTAGGGTATGTGATGCCCGCGGTGTACTAGGGTATGTGGTGCCCGCGGTGTAGTTGGGTATGTGATGCCCGCGGTGTACTTGGGTATGAAATGCCCGCGGTGTACTTGGGTATGTGGTGCCCGCGGTGTAGTTGGGTATTTGTTGCCCGCGGTGTACTAGGGTATGTGGTGCCCGCGGTATACTTGGGTATGTGGTGCCCGCGATATACTTGGGTATGTGATGCCCGCGGTGTAGTTGGGTATTTGTTGCCCGCGGTGTACTAGGGTATGTGGTGCCCGCGGTATACTTGGGTATGTGGTGCCCGCGGTATACTTGAGTATGTGATGCCCGCGGTGTACTAGGGTATGTGATGCCCGCGGTATACTAGGGTATGTGGTGCCCGCGGTGTAGTTGGGTATGTGATGTCCGCGGTGTACTTGGGTATGTGGTGCCCGCGGTATACTTGGGTATGTGATGCCCGCGGTGTACTAGGGTATGTGATGCCCGCGGTATACTAGGGTATGTGGTGCCCGCGGTGTAGTTGGATATGTGATGTCCGCGGTGTACTTGGGTATGTGTTGCCCGCGGTGTAGTTGGGTATTTGTTGCCCGCGGTGTACTAGGGTATGTGGTGCCCGCGTTATACTTGGGTATGTGTTGCCCGCGGTGTAGTTGGGTATTTGTTGCCCGCGGTGTACTAGGGTATGTGGTGCCCGCGGTATACTTGGGTATGTGGTGCCCGCGGTGTAGTTGGGTATGTGATGCCCGCGGTGTACTAGGGTATGTGGTGACCGCGCTGTACTAGGGTATGTGATGCCCACGGTGTACTTGGGTATGTGGTGCCCGCGGTGTACTAGGGTATGTGGTGCCCGCGGTGTACTAGGGTATGTGGTGCCCGCGGTGTAGTTGGGTATGTGATGCCCGCGGTGTAGGTGCCCGCAGTGTACTAGGGTATGTGGTGCCCGCGGTTTACTTGGGTATGTGGTGCCCGCGGTGTACTAGGTTATGTGGTGCCCGCGGTGTAGTTGGGTTTGTGATGCCCGCGGTGTACTAGGGCATGTGGTGCCCGCGCTGTACTAGGGTATGTGATGCCCACGGTGTACTTGGGTATGTGTTGTCCCGCGGTGTAGTTGGGTATGTGATGCCCGCGGTGTAGTTGGGTATGTGATGCCCGCGGTGTACTAGGGTATGTGATGCCCGCGGTGTACTTGGGTATATGATGCCCGCGGTGAACTAGGGTATGTGGTGCCCGCGGTATACTAAGGTACTTTATACCCAAGTACTTCGCGGGCATCACATACCAAAGTACACCGCGGGCATCACATATCCAACTACACCGCGGGCATCACATACCCAACTACACCGCGGGACACCACATACCCAGGTACACCGTGGGCATCACATACCCTTGTACAGCGCGGGCACCACATACCCTAGTACATCGCGGGCATCACATACCCAACTACACCGCGGGCACCACATACCCTAGTACACCGCGGGCAACAAATACCCAACTACACCGCGGGCACCACATACCCAAGTACACCGTGGGCATCACATACCCTAGTACAGCGCGGGCACCACATACCCTAGTACACCGCGGGCATCACATACCCAACTACACCGCGGGCACCATATACCCAAGTACACCGCGGGCATCACATACCCTAGTACACCGCGAGCATCACATACCCAACTACACCGCGGGCACCACATACCCAAGTACACCCCGGGCATCACATACCCAAGTACACCGCGGGCATCACATACCCAACTACACCGCGGGCACCACATACCCTAGTATACCGCGGGCATCACATACCCTAGTACACCGCGGGCACCACATACCCAACTACACTACGGGCACCACATACCCAACTACACCGCGGGCATCACATACCCAACTACACCGCGGGACACTACATACCCAAGTACACCGTGGGCATCACATACCCTAGTACAGCGCGGGCACCACATACCCTAGTACACCGCGGGCATCACATACCCTAGTACACCGCGGGCATCACATACCCTAGTACACCGCGGGCACCACATACCCAACTACACTACGGGCACCACATACCCAACTACACCGCGGGCACCACATACCCTAGTACGGTGTACTAGGGTATGTGGTGCCCGCGGTATACTTGGGTATGTGGTGCCCGCGATATACTTGGGTATGTGATGCCCGCGGTGTAGTTGGGTATTTGTTGCCCGCGGTGTACTAGGGTATGTGGTGCCCGCGGTATACTTGGGTATGTGGTGCCCGCGGTATACTTGGGTATGTGATGCCCGCGGTGTACTAGGGTATGTGATGCCCGCGGTATACTAGGGTATGTGGTGCCCGCGGTGTAGTTGGGTATGTGTTGCCCGCGGTGTACTTGGGTATTTGTTGCCCGCGGTGTACTAGGGTATGTGGTGCCCGCGGTATACTTGGGTATGTGGTGCCCGCGGTGTAGTTGGGTATGTGATGCCCGCGGTGTACTAGGGTATGTGGTGCCCGCGCTGTACTAGGGTATGTGATGCCCACGGTGTACTTGGGTATGTGGTGTCCCGCGGTGTACTTGGGTATGTGGTGCCCGCGGTGTACTAGGGTATGTGGTGCCCGCGGTGTACTAGGGTATGTGGTGCCCGCGGTGTAGTTGGGTATGTGATGCCCGCGGTGTAGGTGCCCGCAGTGTACTAGGGTATGTGATGCCCGCGGTGTACTTGGGTATGTGGTGCCCGCGGTGTAGTTGGGTATTTGTTGCCCGCGGTGTACTAGGGTATGTGGTGCCCGCGGTGTAGTTGGGTATGTGATGCCCGCGATGTACTAGGGTATGTGGTGCCCGCGCTGTACAAGGGTATGTGATGCCCACGGTGTACTTGGGTATGTGGTGTTCCGCGGTGTTGTTGGGTATGTGATGCCCGCGGTGTAGTTGGATATGTGATGCCCGCGGTGTAGTTGGGAATGTGATGCCCGCGGTGTACTTGGGTATGTGGTGCCCGCGGTGTAGTTGGGTATTTGTTGCCCGCGGTGTACTAGGGTATGTAGTGCCCGCGGTATACTTGAGTATGTGGTGCCCGCGGTATACTTGGGTATGTGATGCCCGCGGTATACTTGGGTATGTGGTGCCCGCGGTGTAGTTGGGTATGTGATGCCCGCGGTGTACTAGGGTATGTGGTGCCCGCGCTGTACTAGGGTATGTGATGCCCACGGTGTACTTGGGTATGTGGTGTCCCGCAGTGTACTTGGGTATGTGATGCCCGCGGTATACTTGGGTATGTGGTGCCCGCGGTGTAGTTGGGTATGTGGTGCCCGCGGTGTACTAGGGTATGTGATGCCCGCGGTATACTAGGGTATGTGATGCCCGCGGTGTAGTTGGGTATTTGTTGCCCGCGGTGTACTAGGGTATGTGGTGCCCGCGGTATACTTGGGTATGTGGTGCCCGCGGTGAAGTTGGGTATGTGATGCCCGCGGTGTACAAGGGTATGTGGTGCCCGCGGTGTACTAGGGTATGTGATGCCCGCGGTGTACTTGGGTATATGATGCCCGCAGTGAACTAGGGTATGTGGTGCCCGCGGTATACTAAGGTATGTGATGCCCGCGGTGTACTTGGGTATGTGGTGCCCGCGGTGTAGTTGGGTATTTGTTGCCCGCGGTATACTTGGGTATGTGGTGCCCGCGATATACTTGGGTATGTGATGCCCGCGGTGTAGTTGGGTATTTGTTGCCCGCGGTGTACTAGGGTATGTGGTGCCCGCGGTATACTTGGGTATGTGGTGCCCGCGGTATACTTGGGTATGTGATGCCCGCGGTGTACTAGGGTATGTGATGCCCGCGGTATACTAGGGTATGTGGTGCCCGCGGTGTAGTTGGGTATGTGATGTCCGCGGTGTACTTGGGTATGTGTTGCCCGCGGTGTAGTTGGATATTTGTTGCCCGCGGTGTACTAGGGTATGTGGTGCCCGCGGTATACTTGGGTATGTGGTGCCCGCGGTGTAGTTGGGTATGTGATGCCCGCGGTGTACTAGGGTATGTGGTGCCCGCGCTGTACTAGGGTATGTGATGCCCACGGTGTACTTGGGTATGTGGTGTCCCGCGGTGTACTTGGGTATGTGGTGCCCGCGGTGTACTAGGGTATGTGGTGCCCGCGGTGTACTAGGGTATGTGGTGCCCGCGGTGTAGTTGGGTATGTGATGCCCGCGGTGTAGGTGCCCGCAGTGTACTAGGGTATGTGATGCCCGCGGTGTACTTGGGTATGTGGTGCCCGCGGTGTAGTTGGGTATTTGTTGCCCGCGGTGTTCTAGGGTATGTGGTGCCCGCGGTGTAGTTGGGTATGTGATGCCCGCGGTGTACTAGGGTATGTGGTGCCCGCGCTGTACAAGGGTATGTGATGCCCACGGTGTACTTGGGTATGTGGTGTCCCGCGGTGTAGTTGGGTATGTGATGCCCGCGGTGTAGTTGGATATGTGATGCCCGCGGTGTAGTTGGGAATGTGATGCCCGCGGTGTACTTGGGTATGTGGTGCCCGCGGTGTAGTTAGGTATTTGTTGCCCGCGGTGTACTAGGGTATGTAGTGCCCGCGGTATACTTGAGTATGTGGTGCCCGCGGTATACTTGGGTATGTGATGCCCGCGGTATACTTGGGTATGTGGTGCCCGCGGTGTAGTTGGGTATGTGATGCCCGCGGTGTACTAGGGTATGTGGTGCCCGCGCTGTACTAGGGTATGTGATGCCCACGGTGTACTTGGGTATGTGGTGTCCCGCAGTGTACTTGGGTATGTGGTGCCCGCGGTATACTTGGGTATGTGGTGCCCGCAGTGTAGTTGGGTATGTGGTGCCCGCGGTGTACTAGGGTATGTGATGCCCGCGGTGTACTAGGGTATGTGATGCCCGCGGTGTAGTTGGGTATTTGTTGCCCGCGGTGTACTAGGGTATGTGGTGCCCGCGGTATACTTGGGTATGTGGTGCCCGCGGTGAAGTTGGGTATGTGATGCCCGCGGTGTACAAGGGTATGTGGTGCCCGCGCTGTACTAGGGTGTGTGATGCCCACGGTGTACTAGGGTATGTGGTGCCCGCGCTGTACTAGGGTATGTGGTGCCCGCAGTGTAGTTGGGTATGTGGTGCCCGCGGTGTAGTTGGATATGTGGTGCCCGCGGTGTAGTTGGGTATGTGATGCCCGCGGTGTACTTGGGTATGTAGTGCCCGCGGTATACTAAGGTATGTGGTGCCCGCGGTGTATTTGGGTATGTGATGCCCGCGGTGTACTTGGGTATGTGATGCCCGCAGTATACTTGGGTATGTGGTGCCCGCAGTGTAGTTGGGTATGTGGTGCCCGCGGTGTACTAGGGTATGTGATGCCCGCGGTATACTAGGGTATGTGGTGCCCGCGGTGTACTTGGGTATGTGGTGCCCGCGGTGTAGTTGGGTATGTGATGCCCGCGGTGTACTAGGGTATGTGGTGCCCGCGCTGTACTAGGGTATGTGATGCCCACGGTGTACTTGTGTATGTGGTGTCCGCGGTGTAGTTGGGTATGTGATGCCCGCGGTGTACTAGGGTATGTGGTGCCCGCGGTTTACTTAGGTATGTGGTGCCCGCGGTGTACTAGGGTATGTGGTGCCCGCGGTGTACTAGGGTATGTGGTGCCCGCGGTGTAGTTGGGTATGTGATGCCCGCGGTGTACTTGGGTATGTGATGCCCGCGGTGTACTAAGGTATGTGGTGCCCGCGGTATACTTGGGTATGTGGTGTACTAGGGTATTTGATGACCGCGGTGTAGTTGGGTATGTGATGCCCGAGGTGTACTTGGGTATGTGATGCCCGCGGTGTACTTGGGTATGTGATGCCCGCGGTATACTTAGGTATGTGGTGCCCGCGGTGTTGTTAGGTATGTGGTGCCCGCGGTGTACTAGGGTATGTGATGCCCGCGGTATACTAGGGTATGTGGTGCCCGCGGTGTACTAGGGTATGTGATGCCCGCGGTGTACTAGGGTATGTGGTGCCCGCGGTATACTTCGGTATGTGGTGCCCGCGGTGTACTAGGGTATGTGGTGCCCGCGCTGTACTAGGGTATGTGATACCCACGGTGTACTTGGGTATGTGGTGTCCCGCGGTGTAGTTGGGTATGCACCGCGGGCATCACAAACCCAACAACACCGCGGGCCTTACATACCCTAGTACACCGCGGGCATCACATACCCTAGTACACCGCGGGCATCACATACCCAAGTACACCGCGGGCATCACATACCCAACTACACCGCGGACACCACATACCCAAGTACACCGCGGGCATCACATTCCCAAGTACACCTCGGGCATCACATACCCAACAACACCGCGGGCACCACATACCCTAGTACACCGCGGGCATCATATACCCTAGTACACCGCGGGCACCACATACCCAAGAACACCGCGGGCATCACATACCCAAGTACACCTCGGGCATTACATACCCAACTACACCGCAGGCACCACATACCTTAGTACACCGCGGGCATCACATACTCTAGTACACCGCATAGTGGTGGCCGCGGTGTAGTTGGGTATGTGATGCCCGCGGTGTACTAGGGTATGTGGTGCCCGCGGTGTACTAGGGTATGTGGTGCCCGCGGTGTAGTTGGGTATGTGATGCCCGCGGTGTACTTTGGTATGTGATGCCCGCGAAGTACTTGGGTATGTGGTGCCCGCGGTGTAGTTGGGTATTTCTTGCCCGCGGTGTACTAGGGTATGTGGTGCCCGCGGTGTAGTTGGGTATGTGATGCCCGCAGTGTACTAGGGTATGTGGTGCCCGCGGTGTACTAGGGTATGTGGTGCCCGCGGTGTAGTTGGGTATGTGATGCCCGCGGTGTACTTTGGTATGTGATGCCTGCCAAGTACTTGGGTATGTGGTGCCCGCGGTGTAGTTGGGTATTTCTTGCCCGCGGTGTACTAGGGTATGTGGTGCCCGCGGTGTAGTTGGGTATGTGATGCTCGCGGTGTACTAGGGTATGTGGTGCCCGCGGTGTAGTTGGGTATGTGATGCCCGCGGTGTACTTGAGTATGTGTTGCCCGCGGTGTAGTTGGGTATTTGTTGCCCGCGGTGTACTAGGGTATGTGGTGCCCGCGGTATACTTAGGTATTTGGTGCCCGCGGTGTAGTTGGGTATGTGATGCCCGCGGTGTACTAGGGTATGTGGTGCCCGCGCTGTACTAGGGTATTTGATGCCCACGGTGTACTTGGGTATGTGGTGTCCCGCGGTGTACTTGGGTGTGTGATGCCCGCGGTATACTTGGGTATGTGGTGCCCGCAGTGTAGTTGGGTATGTGGTGCCCGCGGTGTACTAGGGTATGTGATGCCCGCGGTATACTAGGGTATGTGGTGCCCGCGGTATACTAGGGTATGTGGTGCCCGCGGTGTAGTTGGGTATGTGATGCCCGCGGTGTACTAGGGTATGTGATGCCCGCGGTGTAATTGGGTATGTGGTGCCTGCGGTGTACCTGGGTATGTGGTGCCCGCGGTATACTTGGGTATATGATGCCCGCGGTGAAGTTGGGTATGTGATGCCCGCGGTGTACTTGGGTATGTGATGCCCGCGGTATACTTGGGTATGTGGTGCCAGCGGTGTAGTTAGGTATGTGGTGCCCTCAGTGTACTAGGGTATGTGGTGCCCGCGTTGTAGTTAGTTATGTGATGCCCGCGGTGTACTAGGGTATGTGGTGCCCGCGGTATACTTGGGTATGTGGTGCCCGCGGTAAACTAGGTATGTGAATCCCGCGGTGTACTTGGGTATGTGATGCCCGCGGTGTACCAAGGTATGTGGTGCCCGCGGTATACTTGGGTATGTGGTGTACTAGGGTATTTGATGCCCGCGGTGTAGTTGGGTATGTGATGCCCGAGGTGTACTTGGGTATGTGATGCCCGCGGTGTACTTGGGTATGTGATGCCCGCGGTATACTTAGGTATGTGGTGCCCGCGGTGTTGTTAGGTATGTGGTGCCCACGGTGTACTAGGGTATGTGATGCCCAGGGTATACTAGGGTATGTGGTGCCCGCGGTGTACTAGGGTATGTGATGCCCGCGGTGTACTAGGGTATGTGGTGCCCGCGGTATTCTTGGGTATGTGGTGCCCGCGGTGTACTTGGGTATGTGGTGCCCGCGGTGTACTAGGGTATGTGATACCCACGGTGTACTTGGGTATGTGGTGTCCTGCGGTGTAGTTGGGTATGCACCGCGGGCATCACATACCCAACAACACCGCGGGCCTTACATACCCTAGTACACCGCGGGCATCACATACCCTAGTACACCGCGGGCACCACATACCCTTGTATACCGCGGGCACCACATACCCTAGTATACCGCGGGCATCACATACCCTAGTACACCGCGGGCCTTACATACCCTAGTACACCGCGGGCATCACATACCCTAGTACACCGCGGGCACCACATACCCTAGTATACCGCGGGCATCACATACCCTAGTACACCGCGGGCATCATATACCCTAGTACACCGCGGGCATCACATACCCAACTACACCGCGGGCACCACATACCCAAGTACACCGCGGGCATCACATACCCAAGTACACCTCGGGCATCACATACCCAACTACACCGCGGGGCCACCACATAACCTAGTACACCGCGGGCATCACATACCCAACTACACCGCGGGCACCACATACCCTAGTACACAGCGGGCATCACATACCCAACTACACCGCGGGCACCACATACCCAAGTACACCGCGGTCATCTCATACCCTAGTATACCGTGGGCATCACATACCCTAGTACACCGCGGGCACCACATACCCAACTTCACCGCGGGCATCATATACCCAATTACACCGCGGGCATCATATACCCTAGTACACCGCGGGCATCACATACCCAACTACACCGCGGGCACCACATACCCAAGTACACCGCGGGCATCACATACCCTAGTACACTGCGGGCACCAAATACCCTAGTACACCGCGGGCATCACATACCCTAGTACACCGCGGGCATCACATACCCTAGTACACCGCGGGCATCACATACCCAACTACACTGCGGGACACCACATACCCAAGTACACCGTGGGCATCACATACCCTAGTACAGCGCGGGCACCACATACCCTAGTACACCGTGGGCATCACATACCCAACTTCACCGTGGGCACCACATACTTTAGTACACCGCGGGCAACAAATACCCAACT
This sequence comes from Ecliptopera silaceata, assembly GCA_932527185.1. NCBI lineage: Eukaryota > Metazoa > Arthropoda > Insecta > Lepidoptera > Geometridae > Ecliptopera > Ecliptopera silaceata. Next base: position 1,585,388 of record OW052193.1, on the reverse strand, counting down.
ACACCGCGGGCACCACATACCCATGTACACCGCGGGCATCACATACCCAACTACACCGCGGTTACCACATACCCTAGTACACCGCGGGCACCACATACCCTAGTACACCGCGGGCATCACATACCCAACTACACCGCGGGCATCACATACCCAACTACACCGCGGGACACCACATACCCAAGTACACCGTGGGCACCACATACTCTAGTACACCGCGGGCATCACATACCCTAGTACACCGCGGGCATCACATACCCAACTACACCGCGGGCAATACATACCCGAGTATACCGCGGGCACCACATACCCAAGTACACCGCGGTCATCTCATACCCTAGTATACCCTGGGCATCACATACCCAAGTACATCGCGGGCATCACATACCCAATTACACCGCGGGCATCATATACCCTAGTACACCGCGGGCATTACATACCCAACTACACCGCGGGCACCACATACCCAAGTACACCGCGGGCATCACATACCCAAGTACACTGCGGGCACCAAATACTCTAGTACACGGCGGGCACCACATACCCTAGTACACCGCGGGCATCACATACCCAACAACACCGCGGGCACCACATACCCTAGTACACCGCGGGCATCACATACCCTAGTACACCGCGGGCACCACATACCCTAGTACACCGCGGGCACCACATACCCTAGTATACCGCGGGCCTCACATACCCTAGTACACCGCGGGCATCACATACCCAAGTACACCTCGGGCATCACATACCCAACTACACCGCGGGGCCACCACATAACCTAGTACACCGCGGGCATCACATACCCAATTACACCGCGGGCATCATATACCCTAGTACACCGCGGGCATCACATACCCAACTACACCGCGGACACCACATACCCAAGTACACCGCGGGCATCACATACCCAAGTACACCTCGGGCATCACATACCCAACTACACCGCGGGGCCACCACATAACCTAGTACACTGCGGGCATCACATACCCAATTACACCGCAGGCATCATATACCCTAGTACACCGCGGGCATCACATACCCAACTACACCGCGGGCATCACATACCCAACTACACCGCGGGACACCACATACCCAAGTACACCGTGGGCACCACATACCCTAGTACACCGCGGGCATCATATACCCTAGTACACCGCGGGCATCACATACCCAACTACACCGCGGGCACTACATACCCGAGTATACCGCGGGCACCACATACCCAAGTACACCGCGGTCATCTCATACCCTAGTATACCCTGGGCATCACATACCCTAGTACACGGCGGGCATCACATACCCTAGTACACCGCGGGCATCACATACCCTAGTACACCGCGGGCATCATATACCCTAGTACACCGCGGGCATTACATACCCAACTACACCGCGGGCACCACATACCCAAGTACACCGCGGGCATCACATACCCAAGTACACCTCGGGCATCACATACCCTAGTATACCGCGGGCATCACATACCCTAGTACACCTAGGGCATGTGGTGCCCGCGGAATACTAGGGTATGTGGTGCCCGCGGTGTACTAGGGTATGTGGTGCCCGCGGTGTACTAGAGTATGTGATGCCCGCGGTGTACTAGGGTATGTGGTGGCCGCGGTGTAGTTGGGTATGTGATGCCCGCGGTGTACTAGGGTATGTGGTGCCCGCGGTGTACTAGGGTATGTGGTGCCCGCGGTGTAGTTGGGTATGTGATGCCCGCGGTGTACTTTGGTATGTGATGCCCGCGAAGTACTTGGGTATGTGGTGCCCGCGGTGTAGTTGGGTATTTCTTGCCCGCGGTGTACTAGGGTATGTGGTGCCCGCGGTGTAGTTGGGTATGTGATGCCCGCAGTGTACTAGGGTATGTGGTGCCCGCGGTGTACTAGGGTATGTGGTGCCCGCGGTGTAGTTGGGTATGTGATGCCCGCGGTGTACTTTGGTATGTGATGCCTGCCAAGTACTTGGGTATGTGGTGCCCGCGGTGTAGTTGGGTATTTCTTGCCCGCGGTGTACTAGGGTATGTGGTGCCCGCGGTGTAGTTGGGTATGTGATGCCCGCGGTGTACTAGGGTATGTGGTGCCCGCGGTGTAGTTGGGTATGTGATGCCCGCGGTGTACTTGAGTATGTGTTGCCCGCGGTGTAGTTGGGTATTTGTTGCCCGCGGTGTACTAGTGTATGTGGTGCCCGCGGTGTACTTAGGTTTTTGGTGCCCGCGGTGTAGTTGGGTATGTGATGCCCGCGGTGTACTTGGGTATGTGGTGCCCGCGCTGTACTAGGGTATTTGATGCCCACGGTGTACTTGGGTATGTGGTGTCCCGCGGTGTACTTGGGTGTGTGATGCCCGCGGTATACTTGGGTATGTGGTGCCCGCAGTGTAGTTGGGTATGTGGTGCCCGCGGTGTACTAGGGTATGTGATGCCCGCGGTATACTAGGGTATGTGGTGCCCGCGGTATACTAGGGTATGTGGTGCCCGCGGTGTAGTTGGGTATGTGATGCCCGCGGTGTACTAGGGTATGTGATGCCCGCGGTGTAATTGGGTATGTGGTGCCTGCGGTGTACCTGGGTATGTGGTGCCCGCGGTATACTTGGGTATATGATGCCCGCGGTGAAGTTGGGTATGTGATGCCCGCGGTGTACTTGGGTATGTGATGCCCGCGGTATACTTGGGTATGTGGTGCCAGCGGTGTAGTTAGGTATGTGGTGCCCTCAGTGTACTAGGGTATGTGGTGCCCGCGTTGTAGTTAGTTATGTGATGCCCGCGGTGTACTAGGGTATGTGGTGCCCGCGGTATACTTGGGTATGTGGTGCCCGCGGTAAACTAGGTATGTGATGCCCGCGGTGTACTTGGGTATGTGATGCCCGCGGTGTACCAAGGTATGTGGTGCCCGCGGTATACTTGGGTATGTGGTGTACTAGGGTATTTGATGCCCGCGGTGTAGTTGGGTATGTGATGCCCGAGGTGTACTTGGGTATGTGATGCCCGCGGTGTACTTGGGTATGTGATGCCCGCGGTATACTTAGGTATGTGGTGCCCGCGGTGTTGTTAGGTATGTGGTGCCCACGGTGTACTAGGGTATGTGATGCCCAGGGTATACTAGGGTATGTGGTGCCCGCGGTGTACTAGGGTATGTGATGCCCGCGGTGTACTAGGGTATGTGGTGCCCGCGGTATACTTCGGTATGTGGTGCCCGCGGTGTACTAGGGTATGTGGTGCCCGCGCTGTACTAGGGTATGTGATACCCACGGTGTACTTGGAAATGTGGTGTCCTGCGGTGTAGTTGGGTATGCACCGCGGGCATCACATACCCAACAACACCGCGGGCCTTACATACCCTAGTACACCGCGGGCATCACATACCCTAGTACACCGCGGGCACCACATACCCTTGTATACCGCGGGCACCACATACCCTAGTATACCGCGGGCATCACATACCCTAGTACACCGCGGGCCTTACATACCCTAGTACACCGCGGGCATCACATACCCTAGTACACCGCGGGCACCACATACCCTAGTATACCGCGGGCATCACATACCCTAGTACACCGCGGGCATCATATACCCTAGTACACCGCGGGCATCACATACCCAACTACACCGCGGGCACCACATACCCAAGTACACCGCGGGCATCACATACCCAAGTACACCTCGGGCATCACATACCCAACTACACCGCGGGGCCACCACATAACCTAGTACACCGCGGGCATCACATACCCAATTACACCGCGGGCACCACATACCCTAGTACACAGCGGGCATCACATACCCAACTACACCGCGGGCACCACATACCCAAGTACACCGCGGTCATCTCATACCCTAGTATACCGTGGGCATCACATATCCTAGTACACCGCGGGCACCACATACCCAACTTCACCGCGGGCATCATATACCCAATTACACCGCGGGCATCATATACCCTAGTACACCGCGGGCATCACATACCAAACTACACCGCGGGCACCACATACCCAAGTACACCGCGGGCATCACATACCCTAGTACACTGCGGGCACCAAATACCCTAGTACACCGCGGGCATCACATACCCTAGTACACCGCGGGCATCACATACCCTAGTACACCGCGGGCATTACATACCCAACTACACTGCGGGACACCACATACCCAAGTACACCGTGGGCATCACATACCCTAGTACAGCGCGGGCACCACATACCCTAGTACACCGTGGGCATCACATACCCAACTTCACCGTGGGCACCACATACTTTAGTACACCGCGGGCAACACATACCCAACTACACCGCGGGCACCACATACCCATGTACACCGCGGGCATCACATACCCAACTACACCGCGGTTACCACATACCCTAGTACACCGCGGGCACCACATACCCTAGTACACCGCGGGCATCACATACCCAACTACACCGCGGGCATCACATACCCAACTACACCGCGGGACACCACATACCCAAGTACACCGTGGGCACCACATACCCAAGTACACCGCGGGCATCACATACCCTAGTACACCGCGGGCATCACATACCCAACTACACCGCGGGCACTACATACCCGAGTATACCGCGGGCACCACATACCCAAGTACACCGCGGTCATCTCATACCCTAGTATACCCTGGGCATCACATACCCAAGTACATCGCGGGCATCATATACCCTAGTACACCGCGGGCATTACATACCCAACTACACCGCGGGCACCACATACCCAAGTACACCGCGGGCATCACATACCCAAGTACACTGCGGGCACCAAATACTCTAGTACACGGCGGGCACCACATACCCTAGTACACCGCGGGCATCACATACCCAACAACACCGCGGGCACCACATACCCTAGTACACCGCGGGCATCACATACCCTAGTACACCGCGGGCACCACATACCCTAGTACACCGCGGGCACCACATACCCTAGTATACCGCGGGCCTCACATACCCTAGTACACCGCGGGCATCACATACCCAAGTACACCTCGGGCATCACATACCCAACTACACCGCGGGGCCACCACATAACCTAGTACACCGCGGGCATCACATACCCAATTACACCGCGGGCATCATATACCCTAGTACACCGCGAGCATCACATACCCAACTACACCGCGGACACCACATACCCAAGTACACCGCGGGCATCACATACCCAAGTACACCTCGGGCATCACATACCCAACTACACCGCGTGGCCACCACATAACCTAGTACACTGCGGGCATCACATACCCAATTACACCGCAGGCATCATATACCCTAGTACACCGCGGGCATCACATACCCAACTACACCGCGGGCATCACATACCCAACTACACCGCGGGACACCACATACCCAAGTACACCGTGGGCACCACATACCCTAGTACACCGCGGGCATCATATACCCTAGTACACCGCGGGCATCACATACCCAACTACACCGCGGGCACTACATACCCGAGTATACCGCGGGCACCACATACCCAAGTACACCGCGGTCATCTCATACCCTAGTATACCCTGGGCATCACATACCCTAGTACACGGCGGGCATCACATACCCTAGTACACCGCGGGCATCACATACCCTAGTACACCGCGGGCATCATATACCCTAGTACACCGCGGGCATTACATACCCAACTACACCGCGGACACCACATACCCAAGTACACCGCGGGCATCACATACCCAAGTACACCTCGGGCATCACATACCCTAGTATACCGCGGGCATCACATACCCTAGTACACCGGTATACTAGGGTATGTGGTGCCCGCGGTATACTAGGGTATGTGGTGCCCGCGGTGTACTAGGGTATGTGGTGCCCGCGGTGTACTAGAGTATGTGATGCCCGCGGTGTACTAGGGTATGTGGTGCCCGCTGTGTTGTTGGGTATGTGATGCCCGCGGTATACTAGGGTATGTGGTGCCCGCGGTTTACTAGGGTATGTGATGCTCGCGGTGTACTAAGGTATGTGGTGCCCGCGGTGTAGTTGGGTATGTGATGCACGCGGTGTACTAGGGTATGTGGTGCCCGCGGTGTACTAGGGTATGTGGTGCCCGCGGTGTAGTTGGGTATGTGATGCCCGCGGTGTACTTTGGTATGTGATGCCCGCGAAGTACTTGGGTATGTGGTGCCCGCGGTGTAGTTGGGTATTTCTTGCCCGCGGTGTACTAGGGTATGTGATGCCCGCGGTGTACTAGGGTATGTGGTGCCCGCGCTGTACTAGGGTATGTGATGCCCGCGGTGTACTAGGGTATGTGGTGCCCGCGGTGTACTAGGGTATGTGGTGCCCGCGGTGTAGTTGGGTATGTGATGCCCGCGGTGTACTTGGGTATGTGGTGCCCGCGGTGTAGTTGGGTATTTGTTGCCCGCGGTGTACTAGGGTATGTGGTGCCCGCGGTATACTTGGGTATGTGGTGCCCGCGGTGTAGTTGGGTATGTGATGCCCACGGTGTACTAGGGTATGTGGTGCCCGCGCTGTAATAGGGTATGTGATGCCCACGGTATACTTGGGTATGTGGTGTCCCGCAGTGTAGTTGGGTATGCGATGCCCGCGGTGTAGTTGGGTATGTGATGCCCGCGGTGTACTTGGGTATGTGATGCCCGCGGTTTACTAGGGTATGTGGTGCCCGCGGTATACTTGGGTATGTGGCGCCTGCGGTGTAGTTAGGTATGTGATGCCCGCGGTGTACTAGGGTATGTGGTGCCCGCGGTGTACTAGGGTATGTGGTGCCCGCGGTGTACTAGGGTATGTGTAGCCCGCGGTGTACTAGGGTATGTGATGCCCGCGGTGTACTAGGGTATGCGGTGCCCGCGGTGTAGTTGGGTATGTGATGCCCGCGGTGTACTTGGATATGTGGTGCCCGCGGTGTTGTTGGGTATGTGATGCCCGCGGTGTACTAGGGTATGTGGTGCCCGCGGTGTAGTAAGGTATGTTATGCCCGCGGTGTACTAGGGTATGTGGTGCCCGCGGTATACTTGGGTATGTGGTGTACTAGGGTATGTGATGCCCGCGGTGTACTAGGGTATGTGGTGCCCGCGGTGTAGTTGGGTATGTGATGCCCGAGGTGTACTTGGGTATGTAATGCCCGCGGTGTACTAGGGTATGTGATGCCCGCGGTGTACTAGGGTATGTGATGCCCGCGGTGTACTAGGGTTTTTGGTGCCCGCAGTGTACTAGGGTATGTGATGCCCGCGGTGTACTTGGGTATGTGGTGCCCGTGGTGTAGTTGGGTATGTGATGCCCGCGGTGTACTAGGGTATATGATGCCCGCGGTGTAATTGGGTATGTGATGCCCGCGATGTACTTGGGTATATGATGCCCGCGGTGTAGTTGGGTATGTGGTGCCCGCGGTGTAGTTGGGTATGTGATGCCCGCAGTGTACTAGGGTATGTGGTGCCCGCGGTGAACTAGGGTATGTGGTGCCCGCGGTGTACTTGGGTATGTGATGCCCGCGGTATACTCGGGTATGTGGTGCCCGCAGTGTAGTTGGGTATGTGGTGCCCGCGGTGTACTAGGGTATGTGATGCCCGCGGTATACTAGGGTATGTGGTGCCCGCGGTGAACTAGGGTATGTGGTGCCCGCGGTGTAGTTGGGTATGTGATGCCCGAGGTGTACTTGGGTTTGTAGAATGATACGGTAAGCGACACCTTCGGTCTTTTTAAATGGGAGAAATAAATTAATAATGTTTTTCATGTTGGCCTAATTAAAACTCCCCAGGGTACTAAAATATGGTTTTCTTTAGCTAAATTCCTAACATAATTAATCTTAAATAAACACTTATGTATGAATAACCTAACATTATGTATGAATATCTAAGAGGCTGATATGATTACCACGTGTAACAAATAAGTACCTACCACTTGAGGTCTATCAAGTATCTAACTGTAGTACTGACAAAGTACTGTATACTTCATATTACTTTGTAAGAAAGTTAAAATACAACATAAAGTTAAATGACTGCTATCTGGGTATTCTGTTCCTTTGAGTAATTGCACCTTCAATAAACTCGCTTTGCTTCGTTAGAAAATAAGAGAAGATTGCCCTGGTCTTAAAACACGTGGAGTTTTTATTAGCTTGATACAGATATACATGTAACTCGAGCTTAAGGTAGTAGGTATCCACTAGTTTTCAAAATATATGGTCGAAGCTTAAAACAGTTAGTCACTGGTGTGACCGCGTTACGTTCAAGCTCTGGTCTCAAGCCAAGTTCTTAAAAAGTTTTTAGTTATTGTAATTAAATTAGTATGCGCCATCTTGTTCAAGAAATTGCAGTTTTACGTCCACCTACTTTATCTTCTCCGGACATTTCTAGTGCTTCTGTAGGTAGTTAGCTAGTTGCCATTAAAAGTTTTCATTCTACGAATGTTCTCTTGTCCTGGATTGAGTTTTTGTCGCTTGAATTGTTCTAGAACTGTACCTCTACCATGAGTTGTCATTGTCACAGTAAAATCGCCTGACTTTACTACAGTAGTTACGTAAATACTAATATTACGAATTTTAGTACCCAACTATCCGCTAGAGGCGTTGTACAAATCTTCATAATTTTTTTTAACTACAGTGTAGTATATATAAATTATAGTGTAGTAAAAACTCATGGTAGAGCTACCGTTCGTCTAGTACGAGACCCTAAAGTGAAACATCACTGTTACGTGGCAGAACCATAAGCTAGCTATCAAAATGTGTTATAATGAATTATTTATTTGGTTTTGTTTATTTGTCACTGATTAAAAAACTGCTTAGTTTGTTAGAAGTTCGTTGAATGGTATCTGAAATATTTTTCATAGTTATTGTTATTAGTGTCAAACGAAGTAAAACATTTGAAAGTACCCTCTTATTTGTTCCTCAATGAGACTGCTCCAAAAGCAATCGAGTTACGCGATTATAGATGTTATTGTATCAGTATTAGGCTGATTGTTCCCTGTTTAATTGGATCTGGGAATTCTTGAAATTGGCGTGCGATTATCGTTAATAGAATTAGGAAGGTGCTCATTCGAATGTTTGGATTCAGACTCCATTTTGCAGATTGCCTGCCATTTTGCAGATCAAACGATAATATATTTTAAAGTTACTTTTTAATTTCTCCCATATAGATGGTTGGTCCCATATAGACTTGGGTCAGTTTGAAATAATATGGCGTAGTGATTTATGTTTTTGAAAATATTTAAATAAATCTATTCCATAAAAACAATTTTAATAAATAGGTAATTCATTACAAAGATCTTCATAATAGTCCAGTCATTTAAGGTTTTATCTGCGGAATAATTCCTAGTGGACTGAATTTTTGTATACACCTTTATTACGGCATTGTAATGAAGATGTGAATCAAAAAGCTATGACACAGTTAAAGAGTGCAGCACTTGAATTAAATTTTTTTTCTTTATTATGTATAACTCTAAAACATAACTTTACCTGGTTAAATGCACAAAAACAAGGGATTTTGTTTCACAAAAAGGAAAAACCCCAGTTAGCGGACAGGTGTAGCGAGTGTAGCGAGACAGTAATGAAACCGCGGACCCTCTTCAGGCACATATTACACGCCCAAGTCACTCAGATTTGGCGCTCTGACAAAAAACACGGAAAACGCTCGAGATTCTTTATTTGTATCAGTTTGATTGTCTCTAAGAGAAACATTTTAATTTATTATTGCTTTGCCCGCCATTTTGTTTCGGACGGCAGAGCGGCCATCTTTGTTTTCTCTTCAAAATGTCGACCACTACGAGCGTACGGCTGAAAAGGACGAGAACGGTCCTTACTTTTTTTCGGTTTTTAATAATACGACAGCTCAAGGCCTAACCTATATGTAAGTATATTTTTTTATTATGACTGTCGTGGCTTTCAGTACTAATGAATTCTCTCCATACTCGTATGAAAAACATCAAACGCCAACATGATTGCTGGTATAGAATTGACTGCTCTTTCATGTCACGAATAGCTTTTGCGAAGTAATTAATAACCGACTGAATTAAAGTATTTCCACTTAAAGTTCAACGCTTCAGAAATCAAATAAACGCTATAACAGCTTTATTTATTGCAACAAATCGAAAGCTAAAAGCGAAAAGTTAAATTGAATATAAATCTATCGGTACGACATCTACCGCCTTGTCTTTGCGCTAAGGCTACATGAAATTAAACGGTATGTGTTTAAGGTAGTTGATGGGTTAGAGATAAGCATGTCGCTAAAGTACTAGCATCAATGAAAAGGGTTGTGTTGTGGGTGTTTAAATACTTATATAAAATAACCTGGTTCAAGGCAATTAGGAAATCGCGGATGTTTGTTTGCTACCCTATTGGAAATTCCTTAATTTTGTTTGTGAAAAAAGGAAAACATTTTCACACTAAACTGTTGAAATTGCGTACGAATTTAAATTTATTTTCGTGTAACTATGTGAGGGTTAATTGGATTCCGATGTCGGGAAAATAAATTGATGTTTTCTGTTCGGTTGGTAACATTGATTTTCAATATAACGTTTAGCTATGCATTCCCGGCTAGTTGGTTTTATGTAACACATGAGCTGGCATTCAATAATAGAACCAATTTAATAGAATTTGCTTGACTGAATTAATTTGCAATGTGCTGAATGATTTTTACTTTACATTAATTATTGTAATTGGCATTCTTAGCCGTTTTAATTAAAGTAAATAAATAAAAAAAATAAAAAAAAAAATTGGAAGATGTTTTTACATAACAGCTACGTTAGAGGTATTCCACGAGGGTATATAATATTTTATATATATTTTAGATTTTTTATTGATGTGAACGAAATAACTTGGTATTTTTTTTGAAAGAGAAAATCTTTTTTTTAACCTCTGGCTTTGGGTAGTGTGATTGCGGGTTTGATTTCTATTTAATTTTTTGGCTATGGGTACACTTATGAAATGCAATAAACGTTGTGATATATTATATTTATTAGAAATAATAGAAAAAACTTACAAAAACAACAATAGCCGACATGCTCGTAATAGTGTTAAGAAAACATTATACTTCAAGGGTTCAGTGAAGCAGTTCTTCCATATCTGGCCTACTGTGCTTAATCAAAACATCAAAAACTTTACATAGCATTATATTAAAATAATTTCATGTAACAAAGCATATAAAAAGTAATGATCAAATCAAAAATTTCATTCAAATTCATCAAATATCAAAAAGTTTGAAAATATTCCAAATAATGTCATGCTTGGTTATGTACTTGCCTGTCAATTTCAAAGCTAAATTAAACGCAGACATGTGACTGACTCATAAAATTAATGGCGGCATAAAATTGAGAGAACCAATACCTACCATCGTATACCCGAAATGAGACGAAGTTTGTAAACCGATGAATAATATCGAATAATAAAATTTACTGTTGTAGAACATTGCGCCAATTGCAAAACTTTGTCAAATGGACCAAACTAGAGTAGGATTAACTACATTAAAATTGACCTTTATATGACCTATATTATCTATTATTTGCAAAAAATACTTTATCCTAAGCTTTTCTTATGTTGTAAGTATAATGATAGCTGGATAAAAATACTTTATTACACATTACTTAAAAATAAGTATAAAATTAACAAATTATATTATATTGTTATTATTATAACAAACATTAAACTAATATAACACACAGCGATATTTACCGGACAACCTAGGTACATGAGGTATTTCTGATAGTGTGCTTGGATAAATATTAAATCAGTTAAATTTCATCAGAAAGAACAAAAAAAATACAAGGTTCTCTCTATTCTTGCAAATTACGACGACTTGTTCGTAACATCTCTAGGTATAAGTTCATAGAACGCGTTGCTATCCCTTAGGCTGAAGCCGCTACGCTCGAAATGGTCCGGGTTGTATTCCTGCTCAGCCAGGGTAAAATGACGCAGGAGCCACGCGAGCCCGGCCAGTACCTGGAGACGAGCGAAGCGGTTACCTGCAAATTGAAAGCTAGATTAGAAAGACATGACAATCAAACATGACATGACAAGGAAAACTTTAGGGTATGTGATTGCGGCCTTCTAAATGTTCCTTGTGATTTTACTGAATAAAACAATTTTGACTTTGACTTTGGCCAAGCGTTCGCCTACAATGCATAAAAAAATGTATTTCTATTATTAGCGACTAACAGGCTCAGTTGGTAGTAGCTCTGCCTTCCATGTTGTGGGTCGTGGGTTCGAGAGCAAACAAAAATTCGTGTTAGTAAACAACACGAATGTTTGTTACTGTGCATTATATGAATGTATTTACAAAAAAAAATGGAAATATGTAAGTATTCTATCAGCAATCTAGTTCCCATAGTAGAAGCTTTGCTAAGTTTGGGTCTAGAGAGTAATGTGTGGAATGTCCAAGAATATTTATTTACACATTATTCGTAGACAATATAAAGCCAATTCATAGCTGTTATTCTCGTAATTTCATTCATGTATAAGTGTCCTCAAGATAGCATCATCTCAAAGGGAGATGCAATGCTAAAACTTTTTATGTAAGTACTATGCGGTTCAAGCTGTACTTATAATAATAAAATAGATTTGCTCAGCGTAAAAACTATCCTCTCAGCTTTATCTATCTATTTTTTATGTACAGGAAATACCAGATCAATGCGTATGAAGCTGTCTAAGCCGCGAGTTTTCTCACGATGTTTGAGTGCATTATCATTTAAACAGAAAAATCCACCGACTGGATTTAAACACAATACTTACCCAGAACTGAAAGACTGAGTTGCTACTACTACGCCACTGGAGCTTAACAAATACTTGACGATATAAACACTTATTAATATCTTTTTAAAATTGTTTTAATAAGAGCCTAGATAATGAGGTACTTCAAATATAAAACAAATCAATCAATATAATAAGTATAAGCCATTTTTCTTAGTAAATAAACAAATAACAAGAAAATATTAATAGCTTTGAATCATAATGATAATGTTATCGAAATTCGTTTTGTTATGTTTGCTATAGATACGATGATCTATATAATAACTATTACTATGCAGTGGTGGCAATGCTATATTTTGTTTTATTCTGCCTTAATTAGGCATTAACAGAGGCCTTGGCTTTGAAAAATGTAATTTAACACTCAATATAAAAAAACCGAAATTTGTATTGAATGACGTAAACGAACCGATATGGGTAAAAAATATCTATTAATAATAATGGTGAAACTAACTTCAAAAGAACATAGTGCTAACGTTCTCATTGCGCAATAACATGTAATGGTAAACAAAACAAATGCTCTTTGACATTCCACCTACGGCAGTACTTAAAAATTTGTTGCCAAGGCGACTAAGATAGCTATAATTTTGTGACGTCAAATTATATTAGGAAATGTATTAATTGAAAAGTGTACGTCATTTCAGACAGCATTGATAAAAGTTTATCAAAAATGCCTGCTAAATTATTATGATAAATTTTCAATCGAAGTTCCGACTACAAATAGCGAACATTATCCAAATTATAAAATCCTTCACCAACTAATTAGCAAGAACATCTCCCAATCCTTTAGCTAATCACCTTCTACTTACCAATGCAAATACGATTCCCCTCGCCAAACGGTAGATAGCTAAACTTTTTCAAGTTGCTCAAATTACTTGGCGCAAATCTTTCCGGATCAAATGAATCAGGGTTAGGGAAAAATCTTGCATCTCTATGAATTCCGTACACAGCAATCACAACAACTACGCCTTTTCCTATTTCAACCTTTGACCCTGGTAACCAAGACTTCTTAGTGCATTGACGCTGCAACGAACCAATAGTAGGATACAATCTCATAGATTCAGATAGCACCATGTCTAAGTACTGAAGCTGCTCCACATCAGCATGGGTTAGTTGGTCTTTTCCTTCGAAAACTGCATCGATTTCTTTATGGAGCTTAGCAAGAATATCTTGATGACTTGCAAGGCAAAGAAGAGTGAAATGCAAGGTGTTTGCTGACGTGTCTGCCCCTGCTATAAAGAAAAAGAACGCCTGCGCAGCCAACACTTCAGTTGTGGGCTCTAACTCATACCCAGTTGAAGGATCCTTCATCAAACCAGTCTTCTGCAATTCCAAACACATTTCAATGAAGTCATGACGCTTTTCCGTTTCGTTGCGGCGATTTTCTATAACTTTTCTGACAGCACCAATGAAAAATTCTTCAAACTCTCCAAAAATCCTAAGCTTCAATAGTTTGTAAAGTCGGGGGAAAGTGTTTAAAATGAAGGTTTTTATATTGGTTCTCCATGAAGGCTCGACTGCTTTCCAAGACATTTCTAGGAATGGAGAGTTCATTGTGTTCTTTGTCCTTGTGTCTATGCCGAACACTGAAGCTCCTATAGATGCTGTGGTGTATGTATAAAGGATATTAAAAGGCTTGATTTTCTTTTCATGATTCTCTCGCACGTACTCAACAAAGTCACTTGCACAACGGTTAAGGATATAAAACATGTTCTTTAGCTTGGAGCTGGTGAAGAGCGGAGTCAGTTTTTGCCGAAGTATTCTCCATCTTTGGTAATCATCTATGAACAAAACATTGTCAGCCAGAAGATCGTTTGGGTTTGTTTCAAAACCTCGTTTGAAGAAACTCTGGAAGTCACTTGACATGACAGCCTGGACATCATCCAAGTCCTTTACAATAAGCGCTGGTTTGGATCCCAGATAGATTCCCACATGGGTATTAAAAGCGTCATAAATTTCTTTGTAATATTCCGGCAATGAGCGATTACCGAAAATGAATTTCATTAGTGGACCATCCCATGATCCTATTTGTACCACACCTCTTTTTTTCCAATAATCACTATTTTTTGTATTTAATACATAAAATAATATCGCGCACAAAACTAACAGCACGTAAATAAACATTATTTAATTTTAAACGTCCACTCAAGTTCAAGCGAACTCGGACTACTGAGAGATAACAAGACAAACCAGTTTATCAGAGAGCCTAGTATGAGTCTTGTTTATACACCACTATTTTTTAACTACCAAAAAAAAAAAACCCTACACTCAGTGTCTGTTACTAATCACATTTCGACCGTTAAAACTTAAAATAATTAATTAAAAAAAATATCCTTACAAAAACATAATATTGAGTTACCTTTTATTCGTACCGTCCTACTACATAGCTACTTAAGTTTTCACGATAAAAATCCATTCATAAATAGCTTCCGTCTCACTCTTCGCTAAAGCCTTCTCGCCCGCCGCCCGACTATACAAACTGCCCGGCGCGGCGGCGGCGGGTAGTTTGTGAGATGACACTGCGCTGCGCGCACGTAATATCATTATCACTCTCGGAACCCGAAACTTACAAAGCAGCATTCGTTCCATCATAGGTTTAGTGTAAATGTGTGAGCAGGAATACTCAATGATAAATTGATCGGACCATTTTTCATCGAAGGACGCCTCACAGGTGAATCGTACCTAAACCTGATGCGAACTATGGTGAATACAATGTTGGACGATATTCCATTAGCAGCCGATATTCCATTTGCGTCAGCTAAAGCAAAACCATTTGGCAACCATTGGATCGGCCGCAGCGGCCCTGTTCCATGGCCCCCGCGCTCACCCGACCTGACACCCATGGACTTATTTTTGTGCAGCGAAATAAAAAGACTAGTGTATGTGAGTGAGCCTACCAGTGCGCAGGCATTAAAACAGTGCATAATAGACGCATTTCATAAAGTTAAACGACAAGACGTAATTTTGCCGGTCCTAAGCCCGTAAAAGTATGAAGGGGAAGTTGCAATTGATTACAAATAAAATTATTTTAAAAACAAAATGACTTTTTTTTCTGTAGGTACCTACATAACCCCTTGAATTAGTTAGACGAGCGAGAATAGAGTGAGACAGGGCGATGACGTAGTTAGGTAGGAAGGAGATGGAATGAGATCTTGAATGAAGTGCGTATGAGATAGGCTCGTGTAAATACTACGAGTAGTTTCTAGTATTGTGACCATAAATTTGTGCCAGTTTTCGGTTAAAAAGAAAGTACGATAACTTTGTGCTAGTGCAATAATTAATATTTTTGACAATGCCATTATCATTAGTAGCCTCTGCTGCAGCTATCATTAATTTTTTTCTGGTAATTAAAAAATAGTGGTGTATAATCGGAGTAAAGTGCCTGTCATTTAAAACAACAATTTGCGTTGATTTTGTATGGAGATACGCAGAGCCCCTAGCGGATTTTTTAAGAAGCTTGGTCCCGCATCACAAATCAGTCAGCGCTTGAATGAACTAATCACATTATTTTACGGAGGGTACACCAACACTCCTACTAGGGCCTATGTTAATAATGATGTCATTAAAATCTATTTGTGCTATCTGAGAGTTCGTTCACGAGCTCAAACAAAAATCTATTTCAATGTCAAAACAAGCCATGTTGTTGTGACATTGAAACCAATTTTTAATATTGATACCGATACGATACGTACATGGTTTTAACGAGAACTTTATCTCATACTTTGTCTTTTAGAATCACTCACAGTGATTACCATTGTGATTGAATACTGTTTTGAATATCGTATCGGCTAGTGCATAAAAGTTTATTTTATTTTATAGATATTTACCTAATACTTATTTATTTGACTAAATTCGAATAGCAACCAATAGGCGTTTACTTAACACAATTCCAAAGTTCATTTGAGATACTACAACAGAGTATACTGTGTTGTGTAAAATACATGTGTGGGTGTATCTATATAATAAATAATAAATAAATAATGCTGGACAATCCACACAACATCATCTGGCCCCAAGCTAAGCAGAGCTTGTGTTATGGGTACTAGAAGACTGACATACTTAATATAATACATTATACATGTATAGATATTTTTTATTATACATATAATTCCCAGAACACCCGGAATAAATATTTGCAGAACATACAAAAATTTATCCCAAGGCGGGAATCGAACCCGCAACCTTCCGCGTCGCAGGCGGACCATCGCTCACCGCGCCACATCGGTCGTCAATAATTGTCATCATCGTCATATCAGCATGTAGAAGTCCAAAGCCTAAAACAGAATAAAGATTCTTAACACTCACCACCCACTGGTTTCCCAGCTAACTTAACACCCTTTAAAACAATAAAAAATTGAATTATAAACTTAACAATGTCGTCCGAGTATGTTTCGCTTTCCGGTTTGTGATCGGGATTAATTAAAACTACTATTTTTTATAATAAGCTTCCCGAAAATGCAACAAAACCCTCAGTTAGATAAAGCATACATTAAGAATAATTTTATAAAAAGGTGTATTATAACTTAGACAGCTATATTAGTGACAAAAGTGTGTGCGTGATCCTTGTGATTTAATATTGAATAAAAAAATATTTGATTGATTGATTACGAATCAAAAGACGCAATGTACTCAGTTGTCAATTTTGTTGGCTATGTCATGCATCGTAGGTAGTATCAAGTCGATCGTGTATTAAATTAGAATTAGTGGGCTGCAGCGAGTAATGGCTGATTAGCGCAGAGTGGATCACTGAGCATCTGCAATTCAGATTGCCTAAATATTTAGGTCAATATGCACCCAGCTGGATGTGTTACGACTAGTTTGAGAACGCGATTTAGACTAGAGGCCTTTGTTCTATTCTTTTTATCGTATTCTAATTAAAAAATGGTTGTCTGTAAAGTCGGTTTACTGACGATAGTTGAACGTGACAACGTCACTTCATGGAACGCCTCAGCACACCTCGGAACACTTCAGAACGTCTCATGAGTCATGTTTTTTCGTGCGTGCAGCCGGCTCTATCGAATTATAAGACGTTGTCACGTCAAAAACAATGTCTTGAAGTGACTAAAGTCGTGAAGTGGCTATATACCTACAAGGCTTCAAGAAACTTACGTGCAAGCCTTGTAACATCTTGAGAGCGCGTTGTAACTTTATTTAACTCACCGTAGTTACTTCATTAGCATTTGTACCACAGATGTTGGGGCTGTAAACTTCGGGCTCCAAGCAATAATGCATCGTATTATAACACAGTTAAAGTTGAGTTATTGGATCTGTAATACTATGTAGTCAAATGAGAGCTTGGTCATAAATAAATGTGATAATTGTAAGGGTTCTAGTGTTGCAGGTGTTCATGACCACTTCACATGACAGAGACAATCGTAAACGTACCGTATTTAAGAAACACTGCGCGCTAATGTTGCAATGTTTGACAGTAAAGCTGGTGTTAACGCGCAGTGTATCTCAAATACGTCACTGTTCCGATTCGTTTGCGGTTGTCATATTTATTTGTGCTTAGTGGTGCAGTTATGGCTTAAAAAATGTATTAGAGCCACATTGCGCGCCAACGTCAGCTCGACAGCCGAACATTACAGCGTCACTGCGTAGTGTATGTTGAATTCGCTGCCTTTACTATTTTGTCAATTATTGGTACACTTACATTATTACCTAGATATTAACACATGTTTATTTTCTTCTTCATATTGGAAATTGCATCGAAGACCCACAGCAAAGGCAGAGCTTACAGCAACTGAGCTGTGACGTCACAAGGGATTAGCTCTCTAATATTTTGTAAGTATCGCGTTCACCAAGTGAAAATGTCCTTCATAAATACAATGTTTGTACATTGAAGCATCTGAAATTGGAAGTTACTTTTTTTAAATAAAATATAAAAAAAAACCAAGAATGTAGTTATTGTTTTCTTATAAATCGAGTGCTTTTTTCACATGTCTCTAACTTTTATGATCTCGGAAGGGTCCAACACCACTTTTCTCAAAAAAAACCACCCTGTAGTCGAGTATATCGCGGTCAAAACAGTGGGCGAAAACTAGTTATTAAGTAACAATATACGTCCTAAATTATCAAGTGCTAGTATTTTAGTGAAGGCCGAAGCTGTGCCAGAAAAAACTCTTGCCAAAGTCATTTATTGTGGCTACGTTATGATTATTGCCGATTATAGAGAGCCTTTTAGTCCACTACTATAAACCCCAGGATCTACTACCACAAATATACGTGAAGGTTTGCTGTCATTTGAGTTACATTGAATGCCCGCTATGGGATTTGCACGCAGTGATTTATAAAGAGCTTTGTGTCTACGCAGTGTATAGAAAAGTAAAATACATATGTAGAACTCTTGTTTCTTGCGATATATAGACCGACCGAGCATTGACATTAGATAGATAGATAAACTCTGTATTGTACACAAAGAATCACATGATACACATAAAATATAAAACATTATTATTCATTCATTAATTTATTTATTTGCAAAAAAAATATTAATATTATTTTATATTAGTGAAAAAGAATCATAAAAGTCTGCGTGAAAAATTTATGTATCAAAAACAAACAATAAAAACATTAAATACGTACAAAAAAATCGTGAGCCCATTTTGATATTTCCTGATATTTTTAAGAAGTATATAACGAATAAGTACTTCATCAAAGAGGTAGCAAAGTGCCTATTGGGAGTCGCCCACTCACTCTACGAAGCACAGGCTCAATCGAATCAAAGAGTTACAGCTCTCGGATGTTTATGTGGCACATTTAAAGGGAAAATCATAGAATTGTATGTCTGCAGAATGAAAACTATTTCTTTAAATTGAGTTCTTACCGGTACAATAGCAGTACTGTTAAATATATCTTATTTACGAATCTTGAAATGTTAACGACTGCATTTCGTGATAGTTTTTCATGATAAATATGATAAGAAAACCATAATTTGCGTCGGTTTTTTTAGTTCCTATAGTACAAGTTCTGTTTAGTTTGGGACTAGAGTGTAATGTATAAAATGTCCATGAATATAAAAAATAAATATCATGTAAGTAAGTATATTATAATCAATTCGTTGTGCAAAAGCAAGAGTCGATATTTGTAAAAGCCTAGGACAGACCTACCATGACAAATAGAATAGCCAAAGCTTCGCAAACAACAGTCGCTATAAACCAGGCACTCAAAAGTTAGAAGATAAAACAAAAACAAGGGCCCAAGAAGACACTTACCTACTAAGTACAATCAACTGAATAGTAAAGGCTCACAAAAATCACAGTGAGGTTACAACAGCTAGATCACTTGTGTAACATATAAAGGCCTGCGCAGACCAGGACGGCATGGCAAGGGATTTGAATTTTTACTAATGGACATTCAACCGTACTGTTACAGAAATACGACATAAATTGCTATGCTTTAAAATGATGCCGTTCCGTTCACGTCAGTGCCATGACTTTTTCATTTTTACTAATGGGCATTCAACCGTACGTTGAATGTCCATTAGTAAAAATTAAAATCCCTTGCCATGCCGTCCCGGTCTGCGCAGGCCCTAAGATGGCTTACTTCTTTTTCTTGTCGTGTCGATGCCACAACTGTTTCTATATATTATGCTTACATATATAGGCCAACTCGACAGCAGCCGATCGTGCGAACTAGATAAGTTCTACTCTTATTTGAACTATGTTTAATTTTTTTAAAGAAATAGTTAAAACAATAATCAATTAAAATAATTAGTAAACCAGCTATTTAAAATTACCAATGTCTGTTCAAAGCAAGAAAAAAAAACTTACTCCGTCCTATCACATTTTTTGCACGTTCCTGAAAAAACACAATTAGTTACAAAAAGTGTTCGTTTGTGAAAAAGATAAAAAAACTTTCTTCTTATCATCGTCCTTTTAAACCATTTAAACGAAACCGATGACATTTTGTAACTAGATGTGTTAAGTCACGTGTTATATTTCATCAAGCAAAATTAAATGCTTACGACGAAAAAGTAATGTTGTGCATAGGTACAAATAATTACATTATAAAATAAATTAAGATATATATAAGCCGCCATGTGTCACACACAAACATATAATATGATAATAAATAAATAATGCTGGACAATCCACACAACATCATCTAGCCCCAAGCTAAGCAGAGCTTGTGTTATGGGTACTAGAAGACTGACATACTTAATACTATTGTATTAAGTATGTCAGTCTTCTAGTACCCATAACATTGATAGATATTTTTTATTAGACTACATTGAACAGATTGTACAATCAGCATCAAGCAGTGCGCAGTTACGTGCGCGAAAAACTCAGGTAATTACCTTACTTATTTCTAACCATTCGTCAGTTGCGGATATCTAGTAGGTATACATTATAGGAGAGAACCCTCCAGAGACATTTTACAAGGAGGTTTTTATGGACCGGTCGATCGTTAGTGATAAAATGTGAATGCGTCGAAAGTTTGTGTAGATTGATTGAAAATAAAGTTAGGATAGTGTATCTAAACTATGGCCTTTTTATTGATTAAAGGATCGGGGTTTTACACATCTTAAAAAAGTTTTTATAAATCGCTTATTTTTTAAGCCTTGGAAAAGGTCCAATTTGATTTAATCCTTGAATATTTTAGTGCTTGATCTTAGACAGTTTAGAAATGTATGCATAGATCAATATATAAATGTTTTAGGTATATATTCATCTGAATATTTTTGAAGTGAAAACTTCTTTAGCGGCGCTGGGTGGGTAAAAACTTTCAAACTCGCGTCAGGGTCACGTGACGTTGATAAAAAGCGTAAGATCGAGGGGAAGGGAGAGGAACTAGTATCTCCCACTCTTTCTACCGTGCCTGAGTGTGCTCTGTTTAGGCGGCACAGGGCGCTTGCGCGAATGTGTCATTGTGATTGTCATTGTCATTATGACGTCTGTGGTTATATTTTTGAAGTGAAAACTTAAAAGTGAAAACACAACGTTAATATTGAAGTTTTCACTTCTGCCGGCACTCCCGGAGTGCTACCTTTTTTATTATTCTTTCTTTGTAATTATTTTCGATGTGTTAACTACACAGCCACCTATTATTTTTGGCACAATAGATGGTGTCCAAATCTAGTACAATTATTTCGTATAAATCTTTTAAAATTAAATCTAATATCACCGAATATTGTCAACAAACCCATAATAGGATATTCCGATAGTCGACTTAAGTACCTAGTATAAGTCTGTCCAAGGCCCTATCTAGGGTCAATAAACAAACAAATATTATCTCCGAACACAAGTTTAGTTAACATGCGATACGCTTACAAATGCTATTTACGAGGGTAGAAAGGCCACTAACTATAAACTGGAGGAACGGAACAATAAAACAACATATTTCTAGTCACTGAAAACATACGGGGGATTATACCTGGCGTTTGCGCTAGAAAAAGTTTCCAAACTTTATAGGTTTAACTATGATAGGTTTTTTTAAAGTACAAAATATAATGAATAAAAATAGCCTGAGCATGTAACTTCTTAGAATTATTTTATTTTTATTTTGTACGATTCCCAGTAGTTTTTTATTTTTATTTATTTCCATACTTAAAAACACAAAACACAATTATAATATTGTACCATAAAAACCACGCAAGGTTTGTGTGGATACTCAAATGTTAACTTCACAGTTACAGTTGTAGTCAATAATGTTTAGATACTCCTATCTGCCGATCAACAAACTACAATTCTCATTTCTTTGTTGCAAAACTAAACATAAAATTCGCTCTTGTAGTTTCCATTCGCTTAAACCGCCCACTTACCATAACAAAGCAACTTTCAACTCTATTGTTATGTACATAAGAGCTTCCTTAAGACGTCATAACCGCGACGGTGACGTCCGGTATATCCGCCGTGACGTCACAGGATGGCCTGCAATCCGTCAGGGCTCTGGGGATCGGTTTTATAGTCGAAACCTGTTTAGGCTGAAGAGATTTTTAGCATTTACATTTGTAAATACAGATAACTCGAAATGTTTTCAGACGATAAAGGATTCTAAATGGTTTTGTTGCTCGATCTAAGCCCATTCTAAAACTGATAAGTAAATTTTTATAGATTGATTGCAAATAAATGTTTTGGCTTATTAACCAAGTACCTATCAGGTATATTACTAAGGTAAGGAATAAAAAAAATCTAAGTTCACATATTATTTTCTTAAATAATATATTTTTTATTCCTTATCTTTTGGCTTGTAACATTGTTTAATTTAGTATTAAGTAGTATACCTGTGGTTAACATGTCAATTAACTGCTAAATGTTCCGCTTACTTTTGTATCTGAACAGGAATCTTATTAACCATAAATACTCTAAGCCTACATTTTTGTATATAATTTGGTATATACCTATCACGGTTGGATTCCCAATAAATTAATTTAGCCAACTTTTTTCGATGAAATACTTCTACACGAGTAAAATTACTGCAACGTTTTTATTGCGACATCACTGTGCATTACATAAAGAACTACAAAATTCTAAAGATTCTACGACCTTCTCTAGTAATAGTGATCTAATCTTATAAGAGAACTAAGCCAGGTATAAAATAACATGGAGAATATATAGCAGTGAAGGAAACGCGTGTGTAAACATAGTAACGCTCGTCTCGTTACACCGAGCAATAAACTGGAGCTTTGGTATCTTAAAAACCCGTTGACGTCATAAAATGGCCGTAATTAGTTATTATTACGAGCTTGTAGTGTCCCACTGCAGAGCAAAGCGAGAGGGCTTTTTTCTAGTTGTCTCTGTAAGCAACGTTGGTCAGTCCATTACTAAGGCTTTATGAATTTTTGCAGGACTTTTTAAAAATTTGAGAATGTATTAAAAAAGCAGGCTGGTTCATTTTCTCCCTTTGGTCCGCGTAATCGGGTAAAAAATTATGCATTTTTTGTAATATAATTTATTGACGATATATTGTTTCTTTATATTCGAATAGGAAGTGACGAGAAATAAACTGCAGTTTTGTCGTCGGTGTGCGCGCATTCTAACAGAATGAACTGCTGAATGTCAAATCACACATTAGTTAAACTATTAACCTATTGTCTAGGAGTTTGAATTAAAATTCTTCTGCCGCAACCAGTTGCGGGTAAAGAATAATATTTCCGTTTTCGCAACTGGTTACGAAAATTGGTTGCGAAAACGGCCGGAAGGCTAGTTTGTATTAATAGATCGTCCTGCTCGTGGTCTATCGTCAGCCACTTTTATTAGGTGAGTTTGTGGTCATAGTACGTCCTATTGTTTGTAAAAACAAAAACAGTATTTAAGGTTTCAATAATCATGTTTACAGTTGCGTAACTTACGACCGTCAGAAAACAGTCACCGTTTCCCAGCAAACAAAAGCAAGGGTAACTATTGTTTGTTCTATACAGGTGGGCATATGAATGGAAGGTAAATATAAATCAGGTAGGATTGTTTCATCGCATCCGGTTTCACTGATCACAGGGCATCAAAGGAAACACACTTGACAATGTTAGTCATCATTATCATTATTTAGCTATTAAGATATAAAATAAAGAAAAGAACATATTTAAAAGCATATCCTTTTTAGGTATTTCTGTACAAAAACTCATTTTGAGAAAACTACATAGTTTTCTTGTTCATCTTTCCTAATAAGTTTCAGGATTCATGACGTTACAGAATGAAAAGGTCATCTTATAACAGAACTATCAGTCTTTATATTTGACTACACACAAACTTTTTTATAACTTTGTCCTATACTGGAAGGATTGCCAATTGTATTGTAAAGCGATAGAGTTTAATTTTGACTAACATCTTTAAGAAGTATTGCGTAATCTATTCGTACCAGAAAATGACAAGATAGTAAAGAAATGTTTAATGCAGTAGGTGGCACCTTGCGCCCGGGATAGGCGATAACCTGGCAACTCGTTTTTTACTCTTTACCTACTCCTTTTGCCACTTATACGGGCCCTATTCGGGTAACGAACATATTGTCCGATAATTATGAAAAAGCATGCCAGATTTACAAGTCATGGTCAATAGCTTTTGCCTGAAACATGAGATTACGAAGTTTTTTTCTAAAAACCTTTCTTTAAAATAGCTTAGACGGGTTTCTATGTGTGAATGCGTTTAAAGGTGTGTGCGATAGTTTGTCAGCAGTTTACACGTGAAAAAAACCAGACTGTTTTAAAATGTTTGTAGGGCTTTACAGACTACCAGTTAATTGCGACTAAATGCACGCCTTGTCGTTTTTCCAGTTTAATATGCAACTGCATGATTCTATACGCACTTGAAACGCCAAAAAATTCAAACATTTTGCATATAAACTGAAAAGCGCGGCCACCCCTGTAATTACCCGCTAGTGTGTAACGGGCTTTAAAATGTTCTGATATGTACGTGTCGCGTGTTTTAAAATAACTAAATGATGATACATGACGTCATGTCACGCCTTATGACGTCATGCAGGCGTAGCAGTCTTTCTTCGAAAGGGTTTTTTCTTTCAGAAATGGTGAATATAAAATATGGCAGTTTCTTTTCACCTCGCACCGTGGCTGCTGGATGCAATCTAATTATATTTCTGTGCGGTGTAGTGTAGGCAACGCCATTTTGGATTTGGTATTGTATTTATATGTAAATTTGTAAAATGAAACGTTGAAAACGGGGTTTGAGAATGTTGGACTGTACGATAAATAATTTTGAAGGAAACTGTTATAAATGAATCATTTTGTATTTTATACAATGAAATCTACATATTTTTGAATAAGCATCTATTCAATCTAAATCACCTCAATCACGCGCAAATTCAGCTTTTGACTATTACCTCATTTCCTTTTGAAGTGAACTAAAAAAATTTGAAAAAAAAACTTAAACTTGCATAAAGCGTAATATGCATTACTTACTTCGATATGTTACACGAAATATGCGATATACGTTTACATGTTGTTAAAAAGCAAAAAATTTCAAATAATTTTTAAAATTACATTTTAAATACATATAAGAATAAATTCAAATAAAACATTTAATTTATCTTGGCAAAGCAATGAGGTTGAATAAAGATAATATTGTTTTAATTTTACTGAGTGGTCTCGAATCTGGCTCAATTTAGTGGGCGCGTATAAAAAACGACCGACTTCCTTCATTTTGTTAAAAGTTTTTTTTTGTGGTTTTAGGTTAAATTCAAGTTTATAGCATTGATAAATGTGCTATATATTTAGGTTTAAGATCTTTATTAATTCTCTCAAGATTACATACATTTTAGGAAACTATAAAAATATCAAGAGCAAATTGGACTTTTAAGGAAGTAACCCGTTAAGATATTTCTGCATTAAATGATTGCTAAAAATATTTATGGTTTCATATTGGTTACAATAAGATCACCTTTTGCAAATGACCCCACTGGGTACTACGATATGTGGTCCAGGTTTCAAAATTACTCTTAACTTATGTCGTATGATTATGTACTAATTAATGTAAGAACATGCTTATGCTCTAAAAAATATAATTAATGAGGAACCGTTAAAAACTTTTGTAGAATATGGAATTTTTATCAGTTTGTGTTCAAAGTTCAATGTGACCTTACTTCTCAGAGTGTAGGACGCAGTGTCCTGCCTCGCAGGAAACGTCCTGAGTAGAGTGGACATGCCCGACGAGGCAATGCAACAAGCAAAGTAAACTCTACTGTTCCATTACCATAAAAATAATAAAAAAACTATTATTTTTTTGCTCGGTCTTCAAGATTTCCTCAACAAAAAACACTCTGCTTCATCACTTTTACTATAAAAAGCAAGCACATAATGAAAGTTTCGCAAACATGTGTCTGTCGAAAAAATAAGTCCACGTTTCTCTTGATTTTGATAGATGGGCTAGATTGTCCGTAATGATTGGGTCTACAAACGATTTTCTTGTTTGCTCTCGAAATGATAAAGACGTGCCTATTACTTTCATTGTTCGACTTATTTTCTGGTAACATTTTTGGTACAGTTATACCTAAACAGATTTTGCGTAGATATCTTTGGATTTCATCGTTGTATTGTATCTACTGAAACAGATGATAATACTATTCAGTATTTTTTTTATTGTTCATTGTATGTGAGTCTAGTGAAGGTAGACGTTTTGATCGTGAAAGTGTTTGAGTGTGTTTTGATCTACCCTCCATTTGTGTCAAACTACAAATTGAAAGTAGATCAAAACAATTTCGATTTTCTTTTGATTGTTGTGGTTTGAAACCGCTTTCGTAACAGTAACAAGAAGCGATAATATAAAGAAATTTAAAACAGAGTGTTTCGACGCATTCTATGTATGTATTTACAAAAGTATGTATATAAGTATTCTATCAGCAATCTAGTTAGCACAAGCTTTGCTTAGTTTGGGACTAGAGTGTGATGTGTGAAATGTGCGTGAATACTTATATTGTATCCCCCTATCTTATAAAAAGTTGATTTTAGGTCACCATTACGTATAGTAATCAATACTTCAAGTTTGCGCAATTTTTTTATAAAATAGACTGTATGAGTTTTATGCAAATCATACAATAGCAATTTAGCAAATTACTAACCGAACAATAAAGAGGGGATATGACGTAACCTCATGAGGCTGTTAACCGATCTATTAGAATGACACTCCACGCTTCAGCGCGCGTGTAAGCTCACGGACGTGGTTATGCATAACTCGACAACTTAACTAAGCATAGCCGCCGCTGCTTCACATCGAAGCACTAGTTAACATGTAGATAAAGATCATATAGAATAATAAGATAAGTTTATTTTTCAAAAATATATGTAAGACGTAGCTTATTTCGATGATTTGATGTAATAGATGTCTTTATGTCCTAAATTAATTAAGTTCAGAGCAAATAGCCACAAAATTACTATTCCAAAGTTTTTTGTCAAGTTTTGCATTGTTCTATCAAGTTGAAG
Source organism: Ecliptopera silaceata (assembly GCA_932527185.1). Classification (NCBI taxonomy): domain Eukaryota; kingdom Metazoa; phylum Arthropoda; class Insecta; order Lepidoptera; family Geometridae; genus Ecliptopera; species Ecliptopera silaceata. The sequence goes on along the minus strand of OW052193.1, from coordinate 1,557,830 downwards.
AGCACGCAAGTTCAAAATAATGTGAGTAAGTCGTATTGGTTTTACTGCTAGTGCACAGCGAATTTGACAAATAATGAATAAATCATGTTCCATATTTTAATTAATTCTCTGTCAAATGAATAACAAGAAAATAAAAAAATGCCCCGACTACGTCTCAGGAATTGTTACAAGAAAATAATAAAATTACATTACATTGCGCCTGAGGCGATAACTCGCTACGCTCCTTTTTCTCTTTGAACTCTCTCACAAATAGCCAATGCCCAAGCTCTTAAAATAAACACTGGTGCTAGCCGGACAGAATGCGCCTAGAATAATTATTGTCTTGTGTTTAAGTTAGAACATTGTGCTATAGCGTCTGTGTTGGTTTGTCTTTGAAAAGACGAATTAGTTGTTTAATGTTGGTTATTGGAGAAAGCTATTTTTAGGGCGAAGGCTGTTTTACACTTCAGTAATTATCTATTTTGAATAAGAATACTATACTACGCATTCGCGGAAACAGATTTTTGATTTAGAACGTTTTAGTTCTTGAAGATGACATGTTACCAAATAATAACTTAAGAATGGATCGATATGTCGGTCAACTAGTGCATTACTGAGCCTGTGCAAGTATGTTTACAATCTTTTATCTCTGCAGTATTAGAATTTTTTAGATGAGCTTTTTCACAAGAATATCTACTAAGATATTCTTGGGTGAGAGCGGCTCAGAACCGCGCGTAATGGAAAGAGCAAAGAGAGACCTATACCCAGCTGTGGGTCAAGTCAGTTGTGGATGATAATGATGATGATGATCTACTAAGAATTTGTTGTCAAAAATTATGAGTACTGCAGAAAATATTTCATAACAAAAATCTCTAGTAAAGCTACTACGATTTTTTTATCTGCAAAATCTCCATATCATCCAATCACTTACTCACAATTAAGTCATTCCAAGTATTTTCATAACTCCACTCGTGTGTACTTGTAAACACTTACCCATTAGGGGCTGAGGGACGTTATTGTCTTAATTACAGCAATCATTGTAAGCACTGCGGAAGACAGCTCGTCGAGGTGCATTGTGAGTGCTTTGTGACGTGCCTCAAGTATCTGTGACTCCTAGACTTTTCTACGGCACTTTCCTACAATTGGTTCTTAGATAAGATAAAGATAAATTTATTTCCAGAAAAATATGTTACATTACGGCAGGGTATTGAACCAATAGATTTTACTATGTTTTAACAAGTTATTAGTACAAGTAGAGACAGATTTAAAAGTACACTATTGTTTATGTTAAAATCCTATATACACAGGAATGACAAAAATTTCAATATCTCAAAGTTAGTGATACATAGATAAACCATGTATTGCAGTATACACCTTGTATATGAGATTAGCACTTCGAAATAAATAATATTTTTGATTTTACAGAATAAACATTAATTGACCTTGACATACAGAAAAAAATGACACAAGGAGAAACATGAAAAAAATAATTATTAATGGGCACTTTTGTCGCTAATTGTAATCTCTTCCAGAGAACTTTTGAGTATGGAATTAAAACCACGTTTACAATACATACAATTTAAAATAAAAACCAGCTGTTTATCAGCCTAGTATAGAAACATTGAATAAAAAGCATGTGGCTTAGACCACGCTAGAGCACTAGTCACAGTAACTGCAAAACGGAATTTAGCTACGCCTTCCTCATTAGGGCATGATATAATGAGGTTTGTAAACTTGTGTGTCACGACCCTTATGAAATATAGTAGCCAAGCAACTTTGAACTCTAGCTATAAAAGAATAACATTAAATATTCAGTAGGGGTATTTTTACAGATGTTAGCTTTGATAATTTTATTTAACGACCATTGTATTAAAATTAACGTAATGTGTTTGTTTGGGATGGTTTTAAAGCTTTTTTATTATTACAATAAAAAAAAACTAATGTTTCATACAAAAGGGTAGTTTTTGTCATTAATGGTTTAAATTATTATCCAGTATTTACCAGATGGTCGCTCTATGATTTTAATTCTTCAATTTCATAATAGCAGTTATAAGATAATGATTTAGGTAAGTAAGTATTTTGTAAAATAGGTACTTAATTGTTTTAATTATCTACTAGCTGGTGCCCGCATCTAGCTATCGCCTATCATTCTATTTTGGATAATTCACACATTAAATCAAATCAAATCAAAAATCAAATCAAATACTTTTATTTACGATAAATGTACTAATGCTAACTTAGAAACAATAACAGACATAATATCGTAAAACGTACCCTGACTCAGCATAGGTTGGTTGACTGGCAACCAACGCTGGTCTTCCGTCAGGGCCGTACAGTAATATCCATTAATATCCTTATATATAGTATATGTGTTATTCTGATGTATAAACTACATTATCGTAAAGTTTCATTAAAATCCAGTGAGTAGTTTTTTTCGTGAAATAGTTACAAACATACATCCACATATCCATTCATCCATTTATACAAACTTTCGCGTTTACAATATTTAGAAGTTAGTAGTAGTAAAAAAATAAAAAAGATACGAAAGACAGAGTAGGATAAGGTACTTTGAGTAGGCCGTTGTCTATAACCGTAACAATATCTTCTTCAAAATTAACTCAAGATTGTTATACTGGAAGGGGTTAACATCATAATCGTGTCAAATTATAAAGTACGAGGCTGATACGTCCCTAATGACTGCCGCTAACGAAGTGGCAACTATCCAATTTCACGGCGGTGACCTCAGCCAATGGAGATTATAGCTAATGTTTACATAAAGCCTAGGGTACCTAGGACAGTCATGTAAACACATACATGGCATTTCATGAGGAAAAATGATTAAAAAATTACATATTAAAAAAGTAAGGATTTTTGTAGTTTAGATTATATTATTATTATTATTGATTCTTCTGTCTGAAGTGGCCCTACATGAGACGATCGATTCGAATCGTATTATTTGAACTATGTAGAAGATCGAATAAGAAAGATTAGTATAAACAAAAGGTAGTTAAATGTACCCAACTTCATGTCCGACTATATAATAAACTAAATATTAACGAAAAAAAATTAAATTGAACTTTGGTTTGGTCTTGGTATAGCGTTTTCCATGAAGCTTTTAAATCTATGAAAGTATGTAATGTTTCAAAAATAATTATTTTCAACTACACTCGAGAGCAATGAATCCGGGTCACTTAAAGAATCCTAAAAATCTCGGAAACTAAAAATGCTAGGTTAATGCAATAAATTGTATTTAATAGACAATGTAATACTCCTTAAATGAAGGTATTAAAACTTCTTAGTTATTGTAAAGTTATATCATAAAAAAATCAAATTTGAAAAAGGGCCACTTTCGAAGATGGAACTACGAAATTACAACATTTGGTTTTGCTTTTGTTTGTAATCTGTCATTTATGTGGGTACATAAACCATGTTGATAGTGCTCTATATTCATTATTCAAGCTGAAATTATGTCGCTTACGCCTGAAGAATGCACCAGAATACTTACAATGCTGGAAACCGGCCGGAGTCAGCGCGATACAGCCAGGACTGTCGGTGTGTCGCTGTCAACAGTACAAAGAGTTCTCCGACGTTACGAAGAAACTGGTTCTAACCTACGCAGACCAGGAACGGGCAGAACCAGGTGTACCACAGCACGAGAAGACCGATACTTGGTGAACACCATGCTTCGAAATCGCTTTCTCACAGGAACTGAACTAACCAATCAGTTTCGACGCCTCGGAGGAAGTAACCCAAGTGCATGGACAGTAAGACGTCGGCTTGCTGAATCTAACTTAAAACCCCTTAGACCTGCAAACGGCCCTAAACTGGAGCGTGGGCATCGTATTTCGAGACTAAGATATGCCCAGAGCCACGTAAATTGGAGTATTGAAGATTGGTCAAAAGTTATGTTCTCCGACGAATCAAAATTTATGCTCTACAAGCACGATGGAAGACACAGAGTGTATCGAAGACCAGGGGAAAGATTCAAGCAAGCATGCATCGAAGAAAAAGTAGCCTACGGTGGTCTGTCTGTACTTGTGTGGGCCGGAATTTCTTCTGAAAGTCGCACAGAGCTGGTGATCATAGAAAACGGCTCTTTAACTAGCGTAAGATATGTGGAAGAAATCCTCAATGATCACGTTGGTCCATTTATGGTCAATTTAGGTGAGGATGCTATATTTATGCATGACAATGCCCGACCTCATACAGGTAGGATTGTGAATGACTACCTTCAAGAGATGAACATTACTCGTATGGAGTGGCCAGCGCGCAGCCCGGATATCAACCCGATCGAGCATGCTTGGGACGAGCTAGGCAGATGCGTAAAACAACGAAACCCTCCCCCAATCACGCTTCGTGAGCTCAAAATTGCTCTCACAGAGGAATGGGAGAATATTCCCCAAAATCGTATAAGGAACTTGGTGTACAGCATGCCAAACCGCGTAAACGCAGTAATGGAAGCACGAGGAGGCAATACGAAGTATTAAAATTCAAGAAAATCGGAATAAAGTTCAAAAATTTCATGTTTCCTATTTTTGTTTTAAGGAGAGATCAGCAGCAATAAAATGTATGGTGACTCATATTTTTTTTACTTTCATTTAAGGAGTATTACATTGTCTATTAAATACAATTTATTGCATTAACCTATCATTTTTAGTTTCCGAGATTTTTAACATTCTTTAAGTGACCCGGATTCATTGCTCTCGAGTGTAATAACTGTTGCTCTATTCTACCACGGCGTAAGCTCGAAGGCTTAAACCTCTCTCTCTTACTAAAGTACCTAAAGTCGTTTTTAAAAGGCATCATATCCCACTTTCAAAGGCGGTGGGACTCAGGTCCCGATTTGCATACATTTAATATCGCGATCGACTATTTTTGTTATTTATATATGCAGGATATTTTGAAACTTAAAACAAAAAACTAGCTAAGATCCAACCTAGAACAAACTGCGTTGTTGTATTATTTATTTCAAACGTTGTGTTTTAGGAAAGGTATTTATTAATTTTAAATTTTGGATGTATCAGTACCAATCAGAAGCGTACCCAAGATACTCATAGTGACTGCATTGCCGCGCTTTAGCTATTAGCAGACCGTTGCAAACGATCTATAGATAGCTCAACTGATCCATATCAGTAACATCCAGCATCGCACTCAAGATACTAGCTGTGTTTATGTGCGCAATAGCAATACTGCTCTGCCAGATAAAAACTGATCTCGTATGCGTTTTTACTTCAAAAGCAACATAGTATTAGATTTTAGCCTCTTTTTTGCACTGGTTCTCAAAAGCCTCTTGCCAACTGTCCAATAATATCCACCATGAAAACATCACATTATCTTTGCGGTCTAAAAAAACATCGGCGACAAAGTTTGGTACAAAAAACGTCCTTACATCCTTAAAAAGCCGCTTCGTCACAATCGCTCACCCGAGCCCGAATATATCACCCTAACTTTCTACATTTTTTTCCATGATACGCTAAAAATACTTAAACCTAGGCCACACGAGATTTGCGGTGGTTACGACATAAATACTTTTAAAGCTAGTGGTGTCTCTCTTCGTCAGTACTTATTAGTAAGAGATGTGCATAATCTAAGCGTTGGTGATCTTTTAAGGTCTATAGCATTGTAGTCAGTCTTAACCTAACCTATTGAAAGATAGATAAATACACTATTCAGAGATCTCGTTCTGCTGTTGACAGACATATTGTCTGAAAATATAGCTAAGCAATTGTAATTTTGACAGTAGTTTAATATTTTTTATTACTTTTACACATAGATTTTTGTAATATCACTGCTAGTTTGTGTCTATTCTTGTCATTTGAGCCATAAGATCATAATGTTTAAAGATATGATTTAAGTGCAAAACGCTTCTATAGCACCACTTTGTGGTTGGTGTCAAGTCGCGCGGTTTCCGTAACGCGTTGTGTGGAATAGGCCTAAGGGGTGATCTATTGCCTAGATTTTTTGGTATTGCTGTGGTTATTCGGTACCTAGATAAAATGTTTGATCACAGTAGGGATTGTATCGATTTGAGATATTCTCTTTGAATCAGAAATATCCCTCAAATCTCTAGAGCCATCAAGATCCGTGAAGATTTTTATTCAAATAGTGAATTACGCTGTAGTGCTATTGTAATGTTATATAAAAAAACAGATTAGAAAATACACAATTTATGGTTAGAAAATAAATATACACATGTTGCAAATATTTCAATGTTGGTATCTTTTTCGTCCAATTAGCATCCCCGTTGAAACCAAAAACTCTCTTAACTGGTCGCTCTTTCGACATTTTAAAAGGTAAAAAAAAACTCGCGCAAACATTTTTGTCAAACGTTCAAGTAAATATAACTGACACTGTAACTCCATCTTCACCATTTACACTACCAATATGTCACAGCGTGCCAACCGCGCAGTGAGCACGTATCTAGCGAAAATTGTCGTATTATTTTCTCTTGTCACACCGCAATACATAATCCGGGCGAGTTGTAAATGGCATGTTATCATACTTTTGTCCCACAGCCTATCGCATTATACTGGGACATAGGTCTACTGGCGGCCTATCCAGACCGCTGAAATGTTTTTGAGCTTTTATTTGATCAAATAACATTTCAGTTTTCTTCTTCGTCTTTTATTGATATTTTGACTGTAAATTAACTTTGACAGAATTGTGACATGCCGAAGTTTGTTTTGGTTTCATTTTGCAGAATTCATGGATTCATACAAACACGAAAATTATAATGTTTTGTGACAATTTCAAAGTAGTTTTAAAATTAAAACGCAATTAGCTGCGATTTCAATGCTGACCTGTGAATTTTTATAGGTTTTCAGGACTACCATCTACACATTTTCTGAAAAAAACCTAAGTAGGTATGGGCAAGATAACTTCAAAGTAATATCATCGCTTCATCCTTTTAGTTCTTACTTAACACTTGTTTTTAAATAGTCTAAGACAACAAGGAACATAAATGCCTAACTAGTTGTATGTAATCGTAGTTATAAATCCTATTAGTCTCATCATATTTAAAATATTTATGGCAAATTTATATAGAGACAACATAGGTAATTTCAGTACCTATCCTGAAATAAATTTTTGCTAAGATAAACCATCATTGAGATTAGTAGCATAAAGTTACATCTAAAATGTAGGTACAATAACATAAGATAAGAATATAGTACATCATCATCTTCCTACCCTTGTCCCACATTATGTGGGTCGGTACAACATGTCCTCTTCTTCCACTCACTTCTATCAGACGTCATCTCAATGTTCACACCTTTCTTACACGTCATCATTCACATTCACATAGTACATACCTACAAAACTTTCTTACCTATTATTTTGTTTCAGAATACTATGCAGATTACCATGAAGTTTCTACTTGTGTAGTAGACAGTATAAGACTATATAAAATTAATCTGCAAGTTGTAATTTGTAAAATGACTAGAATTCAAGGAATAAAACCATTTTGATTCTTTATTATTATTATATCTTATATATGTGGTAAAGAATGATTACATAGTTTATAATATGATATTAAAATCTGTACATAATCTAATTTTTTTTTCCTTTATTTCATTAGACTTGAACAAGTATTCATGAACATTTGACAGTAAGTATTTGGTAGTAAGCTCTGCCTTCCATGCTGTGGGTTGTGGGTTCGATTCACACCCAGAGCAAATTTTAATGTTTGTGTGATGAATATAAATATTTTTTCTAAATCTGGGTGTTTCTATGAATGTGTTTACAAAAAAAATGTAAGTATGTAAGTATTCTATCAGCAATCTAGTTCCCATACATAAAGAGCTTTGCTTAGTTTGGGACTAGAGTGTGAAGTGTGAATTGTCCAAAAATATTTATTTATTTCCCAAGGCATGCACTTGAACCAAACTAAACAAAACTTGTATGGGAAATAGATTGCTTGAATACTATTATAAGTAAGTATTCTAAAAATTAATACATATTAACACCCAAATGCAGAACACATATTTATGTTCACAAATAGTAATAAATAAATATTTTACCAATGACAAGTAATCACATAAATGTTTGTTTGTGGTGGGGATTGAACCCACCATCCTAGCATAGATGCCAGAACTAATGCCAATACTGAGCTGAGATATATATATTATTAAGTATATATTATTTTGTTTCAGAATATGCAAATTACCATGATGGTACTACTTCACTATCCTAATCTGTTTATGACTATTAAACTAATCTTTGTTTTCATTTGTGAAATAATATAGTAATTCAATAAAACCATGTTTCAGTATTATTTTATTAAAACATTTCTAAATAGATAGATAACTCTTTATTGTTCATCACACATAAATAAAAACAAAGAGCTTAAACAAGTAGTAATAGGCATCAGAATGGGTGGCCTTATCGCTGAGAGAGATCTCTTCCTGGCAACCGAAATTTGCTCGTGTCACATCCCAGATATACCTGAAATAAAATGAAGTGTATTGTAAATAGAGTTAATACGCATAGAGTTCAATACTAAAATATTTTACAGTCTTGAAATCTGAACATAAATCATTTTCTTTTATTTCATTACACTTAAACAAGTTAAAAAAATGTTTATGAACATTTCACAAAGCTTGTATGGCAACTAGAATACTCATATACTGTTTTATGAATAAATTCATAGATATGTAACATGTTGACACCCAAAAGCAGAACATACATTAATATTTACTAATAGTAATAAAAAAATGTTTTACCAATAAACACTTATTGAACTTTTAAAAAATATTTATTCTTGGTGGGGATGGAACCCACAGAGAAGACAGAACTAGTACCAAATGAGCTGTGATGCCTATTGCAATGATTGATTTAGTTTGTTATAGGTATATTTATGAACCTATCAAGTGAAGTAATCAACTACCTGGACGATTAAATAGAATGATTCATGTCTTAGTCTTAAATTGTTGTGTTCTGATTTCTGATCTGCTAACCCATACTGGGCACCAGCATCTTGTGTGCATCTGAAACATGAATAAGTGGTGACCAAACATGTTAGAAACTCTGCAACAGATGTCCACCTCCGACGCGGAGGTTGTGGGTTCGATGACCGCCTTGAAATAAATGTTTGTACGATCTGCAAATATTTATTCCGGGTGCTCTGGTTATTTTATATGTAGGTAAAATAAAAAATACCTATCTATATAAGTAATGTATTGTATTAAGTATGTCAGTCTCCTAGTATTGAAAAACAGGACAATCCCGACATACGTTTCATGTTTATGATTAGATTTGACATTAAAATCTTCCATAATTAGGTAGTACACTGATTTATTCACTTTTCAATAACATACTTGTTTGCGAAATGCGCAAATCCGGTGTAGGTTTGCCAAAGCTGAGGTTTTTATTCTCCGTGAAATACTTACAAAGATTTCACCATTTTCTCAATTATGTATGTATTAAAACTTTCACATAAGGTCAGTGTGGGCAAGTCCGGCATAGTTTTCTTAAATTGAATTTCAATTTAACTTTAAAAATCGAAATAAATTTTATTAGTTACTTTTAGTAGTCGGAAAATATTGGTATTACATTTATCTTTCTATATCTATCTAAAAGTAGGGTTAATTGTAATTGTCTTCAGATTTATAGCATTTTTTTGTAAAGTAGGCATTTAGACGGACTTCTCAACCATTTTGAGGCAAGTCCGTCTGGTAGCAATAAAATCGTAACTAGTGAGCCAATATGTATGAAAACCTTATCGATAAATGATGAAAAGCTGCCGTTGAAATAAGTGTTTTAAACGTGTGACTATAAGGTATACTTTTAAAGAAAAATAAAATTATTAAAATCAAGGGCAAGTCCGGCACATCTTTGCTGATGATGTACTTTCAGTGGTTGTAAACATTTTCACAAAGTACCCACTTACGATTTTTTTTGTCAATAACATACAAATCAATACACAAGAATCTTTATTTGTAAACAAGTAATCGTTAATAATGTAATGCATGAATTTAGAAATGGTGTGGCAAACTATTGCCGGATCTGTAGCTACATTTATAACACTTTCTGCCAGTACGGAATAAGTGAGTATGGGATAATTTTCTAAACCAGATCTTTGTTAAAACGATAAATGTTCACAAAGTTCGACATGATGTGCCATGCTACATGAGTCAGGTATAAAAAATCAGAAATTAAAAAAAAGGTTGGATAGTTCCATGCTTTCAAAATATGTATTCACAATTTACAAACTTTTAAAGAATACTTATAGGTGATGCTAGTCCTCTTGCAAACATACCAGTGCATCTTTCACTTAATTATTTATTATACACAAAGTAAATACAGAAAAATAAACGTAAATAGATTAGATTTACAGAGGCAAGCTTAACCCTGAAAAGAGTTCACTTTCGTATACAGGCGAATAATACTTACAAGTGGAATAAACAGTATAAAATAATTATAAAATTTGAACTACTAAAAAGGTTGACAATATCTGGAATTAAGGCAAGACCGGCATATGCCGGACTTGCCTTATGTATAGTAGACGGACTTCCCAACTATAACATTCGAAGCTTGGATTTTTTCTATTTGTTATAATTACGAAACTAATGCGTTATTTTTGAATCGGACACCAGATATATATTCCCGAATCTGTAAATGGCCTACGTTATCACAGATACTCAGAAAACTCCTTAGATTTCACACCTTTTTTTTCATTTTTCGACAAGACGTCAAACTTCAACTTCAAGTTAAATTCGCGGAAAAAATTGGTTGTCAAATTTTTTCCAACATTAAGATGTTAGCGACATCTATTATCACTAGTTCGAACAAACTCAATGATACTGTTTTACCAACCGAGTTATATGGCTCTAGCTATTCAAAAACGGAAGTTATTGCCACTAGACGGACTTAGGGCCTAGACGGACTTACCCACACTGACCTTACTCACATATTTTTTTTTTTATAATCCTTTGGCTTCAATCTCGCCTGATGGAAAGCGCCGATGAAGCCGACGATGGAGCAGGATGGTCTAGAAGACACCTATTTATATTGGCCTTGAATTGATCTAGGTTGTAATGATTGGGAAAAACAGACGCAGGCAGCGTATTACCTATTATCCTGAAGGCTCTTCGCTCAATCGAGTCCAAGGCAGCCAGCAATATTATGATGGCACATAACAATATTATGATACAACAATCACGAAAGTTACAATGAAAATGCAAAATCTTTAGGTTATAAATAATAAATGTAAACAAACTATAGGGACGGAATATTCGATAAACTTCGATGCATCGAAAACATCGATATTTACAATGCGATACCTACATCGAATCGATCCGATGTTTTGAAATGCTTTTGATATACTCGAAATATCGATGTTTTTTCAGTTTTTAGTAGAAAAACATCGAGTCAATAATTATATCCAAATAATTTCATAAAAATTCCAGTTTGAACATTATAATTTTACTAATTTTTTTCCTATTTGATTATTTAAAAATGAAAAGTTTATTATTGGACTGACAATATAATAAAAATATTGTCTGTAAATATGTAAATATGTGTACTAAAAAAATGGCGGGCTTCAATGTTTACAAACAACGAATTGTGAATAACATATTTTGGTTTTGTGGACGAAATAAAATTGAAGTAGATTGTGTATTGTATAATTATATTATATTTATATACCAACTCATTACAATAAAATCTCATCTTTGTGTGAGCTCTTAAACTCAATTGGACGACATCGATGTTAGTTCTGATTTATCGAATCTAAAAAAACAACGATGATTTTTCAAAATGGACACCCCTAAAACGAACAAGTATGAAGACATGTTAGAGCGGTACAGAAATATGCGCCCGCGAAGCCCCGTTGCAAGTGCGAGCGAGATGCATGCGCCAGCTCGTTGACGTCATTTTTAACAGTTCAGTCATATCTAAAACATTTCAGTCATTATTTAAAACATTTCAGTCATATTTTGAACAGCTCAGCCACGTCAATCCACAAAAAATGCCTACAAAACTGACCTGCAACTGAAAGGATATTCCGTCACGCAAGTTTGCCCCTTCTGGATAGGGCCCCTGAAGATATTGGGGACATACGTTTCGTTATTCGTAGCGGTAATTCAGCGTTTGTACCGCAGATACGCAGTCTATTAGGGGTTATTTACGAATTGTGGGGACTTACGAGCCGAATGCAAGCGATAAATATTTTGTCACAATATTCTGGATATTTTGTGTGAATTTGGCGCTAAGCGTTTCTAGTCTTAAAGTCTTGAATTTTTATCATACTAAATAATTATTTTAATCCGTATTCGATTGATTATCACCATAAAACAAAATAACAAAGTGCTATTATTTTCTTAGATGACTCAGTTCTGTTTTACAAGGACAAAATATGTTTTGACAGTACAGTTGGTTTAAACTTTGCCAATGGTGACGGGATTAAACTGAATTCTCACTTAGAACACGCAATTTGTGTGATAGCAAATATTGATGTTGCTTTGTTTTTTGGATGTAAGTACCTATTTGTTTATAGAAATAAAGTATATAATGAGTACATATAAGTATAACGACGTATGCTGACAAAATAAATGACCGTGTGTTTCCAACGTAACTCGGTAGTCATATTTGCATACAAAGTGCGGACACGGAAGGGACGCGCATTTTTCAGCAGCAAATAATGGATGTTAAATATTTTAACGGGGCCCTTTCTTTGGAAATAGTGTCGATAATCCATTATTTATATGCCCATCTTGTTAAAGGTTGTATGTGGCTTGTAAACAAGGCCTACTGTGATTAGTGCATTATAAATAGGTATGTTAGGTACATTAGTAGGGCCGGAAGGAATCGCTAACAGCAATAAGGCAGCCCATTGTACTAAATTAAGTTCTAAAATTTTGGTATTTTCCAATGTGCAATAAAGTGTTATCTATCTATTTATATATCTACGTTATGTTTTTATAGTTATGTGATTGCAAAGTTATTAAGCGTGAACATAATCAAACTAATAAGTCATATAGAACACACGTCCGGTTGGTACTGATTTGGGCTGATCAGTTGAGCTATCTATCGATCGCTTGCTGATTGTGCAACTGTTTTATGAAAATGGTCCTATTTAATCAGGAAATGACTAAGAGTTTTGCAGCGTTGGCAGCCGCTGGGAACTGACCCACACTTTTTGAGGTAGCTGGCTATAAGCATCCGAAAACTCGACGAAAAACTGAAATCGTCATAAGATAATAATCATGTGGCTTTCAGTTTGGAGGCTTGGAGGCTTGGAGGTTAATAAATGAATATCCCAAGTTTTCAGATGTGTCTAATAGTTTTTTGTGGTCACCTAAATGTAATGAATTATTTTTACTAACGCAATTATTATTAATTATTGTAAAAACAAACGTTGAAAAAAACATGCAAGTTATATTACAAACGAACAAGCATACGATCATTTATTTTACTTAAAACCCAGCTTAACGTTTTAAAACTCTACTTACTGAACTGTGGCTCTACCATGAGTTTTTACTATACCATTTTACTATACTCGCTAGCGTCTGTAGTTAAAAAAATGTATGAAGATTTGTACAGCGCCTCTAGCGGATAGTTGGGTACTAAAATTCGTAATACTAATATTAACGTAACTACTGTAGTAAAGTCAGGCGATTTTACTGTGACAACTCATGGTAGAAGTACGGTACATCTACCATGAGTTGTCACAGTAAAATTGCCTGACTTTACTACTTACATTTTTATAACTACAGACGCTAGCGAGAGAGATTGTAAAAACTCATGGTAAAGCTACTGAATGATATCGACTATGAAAAATTCCATGCCGAAAAAAATCCGTCCGCTTGTGCACCACAGTTAAGTATACAGTGTCGTCATATTTCACGTAAACCTCAAAGTACGTTCCCACAGGCGATGTATCAACAAGTCCAGCAATGGAGCGGACCGGCCGCTGGAGCGTGAATGAACGTGAGCGGAGAATGAATGAACGGATTCAAATTTTGGGGTTCCGAACTGGTGAGATTGATGCTGGATATTTAAGTTTGGAAAGGTGACTTTTTATCGAGCGAGTCTGATTTAACGCCGGTTTTTTATCGAACTTAATTACAATAAAGCTCTTAAGTATATTATTAAACAGTTTTTTATAGTTTTTAAAGTCGTTACCGCGAATAATAACACTTAATTAATGTATTAGTATGTATGATTTATGTAGTATATTAATTTTTATTATATTATTCTCTTTTAATTTCTTAAGTACACAACTCTACCTTGTTATTTTAACCTTTCCTTAACCTCAAAGGTTTGCTGGAAGAAAACTCTTTTTAGGGTTAAGCTCGCCTTTGTACATAGCTTTGTAATACCTAGTCTGTAAGATATCTATGTGTACAATAAAGAATTAAGAATTAATTTTTCCAAGTAAACTCGAGTGAGAAAAAGCTAAAACAAATGAAGTATTTTATTTAAAACTAAATTGCTGGGTGTTTAATTTAAAACCAATCATGTATTAGACACATACGTGAAATATATCAATGTTTACAGTATCAGAAATATTTGTTCTTGGTGAAGATGAGGTCCGTAAACCTATAGATATATACATCTGTCAAAATAAGGAAATGGCCATGATTTGTGAACTATACCTACGTACGATGGTTTTGGCGAGGAATGAATCCAGTGTCTCAATCTAAGACTCTGGACTACATTTAAATGAAAAGTCTCTGCGCTCTTAAGTATATAAAGTTAATAATATTAATTTATTATGTGGCAAAAAATCGTAGCACAGTTGAAAAACATCGGTGTTACGAATTTTTGCCACATTGGTAATACATGTTCCACACATTTTTAGTATGTAAACAATTAGATTGAACGTAGATTGATCACCAAATCTTCTTTCGATTAAAACCTTGAAATACATTGTTATGTCTTTGGAATATTAAAAGCTTTAAATCTGTAATATAAAATCATATATTTCAATTCACTAATGAAACAACGCTTAACCACGCAGTCATACCAAGTAACATTTAATTACAAACGTGGTACGATATGTAAAAACATAAATACTAATTAATTTATTTAACCGGATGCTTATTTGTATTTACTATAATTATTATAATCACTGACAAAAGCACATTAGTGATGGTTTGTTGAACAATGATCTGTTTTAATGCTACCGACACGACATCTATACTCCGAACCGAACCGATTTGGATGGTTATTTCTGTTTGATAGATGATTCAGAGATGATTCAGATCTGACTTTTGGTGAAAAATCGGCCTAAATTTGGACATGATTTTACCCTACACGTCTGCATTACGATTTCACTCGTCTTTATACATTTTTAATTACTGGTTATGTCGGTATCGTATCGATATTGGTTAGTGTGTAAAGGACTATTTACCGCTTTAATGCGCCGGCACAATAGCCAAACTATAAAAGTCAAAATATGTATATTGGACTATAGTTACTTATATTATATACCTGAACTAGATGTGTGTTTCAGGGTTTCGGTGAAATGTACATCATAAAAGAGACATAAGTAAGTGCTTTTACAAAACAGTGGATGAAGAATATAATATAGCTAAGATAATAAATAAATACATATATTCATAGACATTTCACACATCATATTCTAGTCCCAAACGAAGCAGAGCTCTATGGGAACTAGAATGCTGATAGAATAGTCGTATATTTTTTTCGCAAATACTATACATAAAATACATAGTAACATGCAGACACAGAACAAACATCTATGTTCATCACACATTTGCTCTGGGAATCGAACCTACGACTCACAGAATAGAAAGACAGAGCTACTACCAACTGAACTAACACCTGTTATGAAATTAGTTAACTACTGTTTAAATAGTAATAAACCTAACCAATATTTAAAAACTCGTTTTGAAATTGCCTCAGTGATTCGCCGCTCGTCTATAAGTCGCTTCAATGGAGATCGATCAAAAGGAATTACCGATCAAAGCTTTTCTAAAATCATGTTTTTTCCATTCAATTTGAGGTTTCTATTCTGAGAAAATTGAAATCGAAATAAAGTGTAAAGTTTATAATTGGTTTGTAGAGTTTCAAATTAAGAAATCAAATATTAGTAATGAAGCTTTTTAAATAAGAATTCGAAGACTTATCATTTATCGTGCTTTTTTATTAAACTAAACAAAGCTCGTATTATTAGAAGTCCTGTAATAAGAGTTTTTTTTCTACTGTAGATAAATATACAGTTTTTTGAAAAATGCTCTAAACATACATTTCTTTTCATAAAAGTAATTTTCACAAACAAGTTACATTTATTTTTGTAAAATCCTGGTTATAACAAAAATAACCTCAATTCAGACCCTTCAAAGATTTTAAAACACCTTGTGACCACAGACTATAAAAGCACGCGTTATTATTAGCCCTAATTGGGTCTCGGCCATTTGTCAATGAAATATATTCAATGGGTTATTTTGGCTACTAGCAACTTGATTTCTAAATTATATTTTGAAATTCAACTTATGTAAGAGCTTTAATAACTTGGATCTATTCAG
The DNA here is from genome assembly GCA_932527185.1 of Ecliptopera silaceata. Taxonomy (NCBI): domain Eukaryota; kingdom Metazoa; phylum Arthropoda; class Insecta; order Lepidoptera; family Geometridae; genus Ecliptopera; species Ecliptopera silaceata. The sequence continues at coordinate 1,541,361 of OW052193.1, read as the reverse complement.
CTTTCTATAAATCGTTGATATATTTTGTGAATATAATATTTAGAATTTTGTTAATACTTTGAAGGTATTTTATAAATCAAGTATTTAATTTTCTTTGTGAATGAATAGCAGTAAAATATGAGAATCAAAATTAGAAAGTACCATAAATTTAAATGGTTTATAAAAAGTAAAAAAAAATATATCTAATCTTTTTATTCTAACCCTTACCAAACATAAAAAATAAACAGAAGGCAATACAAAGTACCCCAAATATAATGACCACCATTATCACAGCTGCCGAAGACTTCAGCCTGGTTGCATTATCCCGGTCGTGGAGACCATAAAAATAAATTTAGCCAATCAGGGGGCTTGCCGCCGAAGCTCAACTGAATCTGATTGCCAATAAAAAAGTCCAATTACCAGCCGCGAGATCGCAGACCATGGAGTAGTTATCGAGAAGGAGGTATCACTGTGTCAATAAAAAGTTATCTATGTCGATGACGTCATGGTTTCGGTGGTGGCAATTCCGAAAAATTCGCGATGAAGATAATCAGACAAACAAACATGGAATTTAAACTTAAAAAACAAACAGTAGGACATTTCACGCAACCTACTCTGGTTGCGTTTCATGCAAAATGTTTTAAATTACTATTCAATAATTTAAATTAATTTTTAGTTGGTTTTACGTGCTGAATAAACAATAAATAGATACATTTTTGAAAAAATAAAAATAAATACCTTGGTTAGGTACGGTACCTACAAGTAGGTAAACTACATGCATCGTAAACATGTGAGCGGACATATTTTAGCGTGGGAAATTATTGTTATACCCTTTACAAGGTAAGTACAATGAAAAAACATCTTGGGAATACTAATTGTGCACGTAGTGTTTAAGTCCCAATGCGCGGTGACACTGCAGCGTTCAAAAGTCAAGCTACTTTTGCTACGCAATGTGTCTCAATTAAGGTTACATACCGCGGCGATTGTCAGATGTTTTGTTATTGCCCCTCAGAAGTGACATAGCTTAGCTCAATCTCGACTTGTTGCTGAGGCAAGGATTCTGTCCGATAGCCTGGCTAAGGGTTATAGCAGCTCTTAATTGGAAACGGAGTGATGAATAAAATCATCAAAATACTTAAGTTTTATGGTTTTGCTTACATAATACTTGACCTGAGAAATTGTCTCCGAATACGAATGTTTAATGGAGAGAATAGAATAAAAAATATAAGCAGTTTGGTGATACATTTGGCTACTAGATTGTCATGTATAGAAAAAAATAAAATTTGTCAGTAATTGTAATGCATTAGAGTTTGGCACTTTATAGTGATGATCAAGCAGTGAATGTCGAACTAAAAAATGCGCTCACGCAATCGCCTTGGCTTAATTCTACCGTTCCATTGTCAAAGCATTAATGCAAAGTCTAATAAGTATAAAATATCGTTGAGCTCACCATGTACTGTACATATTAGTTGAAAAAAAAAATTCTAGAAATTTCTGTTCTGTAGATTATTTTATTAATTTATTGATGATTGAAGGGTCAATAGAAATGCCTAAGTATATGTTCAAAGAACTAAATAACTTCAGATAAAATCGATACGAAATTACTCTAAAATCATTAGTTGTACAAAACGTTAAATGTCTTTGCAATATCGGCAATAAGAAAATGTTTTACGGAAATACTCCACAGAAGATGATAGAGTTGTAAATGGATGTAACATAGAGATATTTCACTCGGACGAGAATAAAGTCAAAATTACTTTATTCAATAAAATCACAAGGATCATTTAGAATCGTCTTACATACTAGGTGGTTCTAGGTGCCAGTTCCACGCGACCAGAGCTTAGAAGAACGGGCAAGAAACTTACGGCCTGGTTCCTACCGTTTTTTTATGATCCTTCTTACAGAGAATAACAATTAAATTAACGTGGGATAAGGACAGGGGAATGATGATGATACAACAACCAAACTATCTTTATATTCGAGTATTCCAAATAGTCATTCGCCAAGGACCGGGATGAGTGGAAGACTTCGGGGGATACCTTTGCCCAGCCGTGGGACAGTATAGGTTAAGGAAAAAAAAAACTCCAAATAGTATTCTCGCCGACTCCCTAATAATACTTAGAACATATCCTTTGATTCTGGATCTAAAGCCACGGTATTAAAGTTTACTTTTCATTGACATCTTGTTCAAAGTGCCAGTGTTTCGTACAGTAGAACAATTTCGCAATAAGTGAATCCCGGAAAACGCGAGACGTGACATCTTGACATTGATATTTGATAGCAAAACGGTTTTGTGTGATAGTAAAACTTTTCCTTTATATTTTTAGCTGTTTTTAACGTTATCGTAAACTTTTTGGTACTAAAAGTAGTACCAGCTAGAGTATTACTCCTATGTGTGCTAGATATCTGAGTAGGCGTTTCACTTTGGGGCATTTTTACACTTTTAGGAAAGCACCTAATTTGGCCTTGGACAGTGACTCAGCCAACGTAGTTGACGTTTGAATACGTAAGTAGGTTATGACGGGCTCCTATGTCCTGGATTGACATATGTTGATGATGATAATGAAAATATTTTATGTAAGTATCACTATTTGATACGAATCCTTAATAACCTATATTTTCAAATTTATTTTCATACAAAAATGTTTGCAACTTTCTAAGACTACTCTAGCGATCAAAGATCCAAATAAACTCGACGCCACTAAAATATAGGAAATCGCATATTTCCTCAATTTTGTCGATCTGAAGTAAAAGACAAATTTGGTCTCAAGAAATAGGAAATAGATTTTGGAATGACGCGGCTTTTGAGACACCCTTCGTGTCATTCGGCTGTTTTGTGAGCTTGTTTTCATTGTTATGTCGTATCAGATAATTAATTGGAACAGTGAACAATATAAAATTAATTGGTGAGTACAATATACTTAGTTTAAGACTAAAATGAAATATTTCTGAACATTTGTTTATTTATTATTAGCAGAAACTAGCAGAGTTTAAATAAGTATTATTCTATTTATATAATCTTTGTGCAAATACTGAACACAGTTTTTATCCAACTTACGCGGAGCAAAAGTAGGGTTATTAGTATAAGGCAATCAATTGTTTATTTGTTATCATGTACTTAATTTTTTTGGGTATTGCGCTAAACAATGGATTTTCAATCCTGAAAACAACTGTCATCAATTTTTATTTAAATAGCAACTGACCGAAAAAAAATAATTAAAACGTAAATTTAAATAAATATCGGAAGCCATCAAACAATGGACACGCTCCATCACCTTCCAGCATCAGGAAATTGGATCTGATTGTATCTGCGCGTGTTAACTGAGCGAACACCTCCTGCACTGGCTTGTTGGACCACGAGTACATCAACTCTTGTATACTATGCTGATGGAAGTAGACATAAACATTTCTTAAGATGCACACGCCTCCAAGGCAGTTTGTTATACGGTTTTGGCAAACGACTGGCCGCGATCTCATCTGATGTTCCGCGATCTCATCTGATGATAAGTTTAACATCAGGTGTGTTTATCATCTGATGTTAAGTTTAACATGTAATGTGTTTATCGTCTGTTGTTAAACTTAATATCAGACGAGATTTCCGATCCTTCTTACAATGATTTAAAATCAATATTTGGTTATATTAAAACATCGCTTTACTGAGTTCATTATTGTTTCATTTGATTTGCATTAGGTTTTTATTTCGTTGTTTATATAAATATATTACCTCTCTGTAATCAGTTTGTTCGCTTTTATGTACAATGTTACAGTGGAAACTTTATTGGTTTCAGTGCTACTTTATGTAACAATTTTTTGTTACCACTGTCCTGTTTTCCTAATAAAATGCAAAAATTAAGAAGCTGTTGAATTTTTTTGAGTTCTTGTTATTCTAGCTACAAGGATCGTGCAGAGTGCAAATCTCTCTAGTGTTTCTAAAATGTCAAGTTAGCTAGGTGGCTTTATAATGTGAAATGCTTTGGTTTTGACAGTTCTGTTGACGGTCCCAGACTAGCCGGAATATCTTAGTGGCGCAAATGGAGACTGGAATATAAAATTAAGCTTGAGGCTTAGGGACGCGTGGTGCACGAATTATGAATGATCTGATCCTGTACTCTAAGTCTTATCTGAAGTCTCGACGGCTAAAACCAATTTTGTATGAAGAAACACTATATTTCGAGGTGAAAAACGATACGTTAACCCAAAATTTAGTTTTGATCTAAGCAAAAATTGCGTTTTACTTTTCGAGACTCGTTCAGGTAAGAGTCGAACTACGCTCTGAGCTCGAAACTCCAGGAAAGCTCATGTAAATGTCATGAAAATAATGAAACAACAACAATTTATTATATGATCAACGAACATATATATGCTGATAGGATATGGTTGAGCTAGGTTCTTCATAAAAAATCGTATGAAAAACATTTTATTATTTTAATTGAGTAAAAATATTAGCGCTCGTTAAGTATCAGTTACTGATTCACAAGAAAAGTAACTAAAATCTTCCGCAAACAAAGAAAATTCTCAGAATCTTCAGTCTCTCAATTTCAGAGAACCTAATATTTATAGTCGTTCTTATCTTCTGCCAATTAATTCAGCTTGTTCTGAGTTATTCTCGTTTTAACTCTTTATCAACTGAATTTAACTAAAATCGTGAGATAAATGTTCTTCTCTGATTTTGGTTTACTTTTGTCAAAGAAAAGATAGGCATCGGTTTCATAAAAGATTAGGATATATTTAAATGGGTGAGTATTTTATTATATTTTGTTAAGAGAAAACAAAGATGAAAGTACATACGGGTATTGATAAAATAAAGGGTTTTGAAACACACACAATAGAACCATGTGTTAAATTAAGCATTATTATTTTATTTATTTACGTATTATTTTATTTAAATAAACTGTACATAAAATGAACTTGAAATTCCTCACTTTGGAAAAAAAACAGTGTTTAAAAATTACAGTATCTGTGACTAATCTATGAAAATAGTTTAAATGTAGTCTTATCTTTAGATACAAGTAATGGTTATCTTATGCTCGTACATATTTACACAAAAAACTTTATATAAAGTGAAGAAGAAAATCTCAAAAATAGAAATATAAAATTCAAAATTCTCAATTTATGCAGTGGACGACTTATTTCATTATCCAATGAAAACCGCAATTTAAAATCACTCGCATCATTCCTATTCTCAAAGCCCCCAAAATGAAACTATTACACAAATAATTGAAATCCTACTTAAACAACACGATATTCATGGCTCAGTACCGTAGCCCCAACACGGTCAATATCTGTTAAACAGCCCACATAAACTGTTTTTCTTGCCAGCAGCCCGATAGAATGGTAATGCATTTTGGCAACCGCCCCTGAATCAAAAGCTGTATGCCCACCGTAACTACCCTCTATCGGTCTAGGCACCGGCCACGTCGTAACCGCTTGTTAAAACCGGACGCTGACTAGAATTTAGGGATACTGCTTTTAAGGGCACGTAACGGAGCAGATAGACAACAATTCATTGAAAAAGATTCAATTTTAAAGAAATTACATTTTTAAAGATTTACCACCTATCTTATAAAAAGTTAGCGTTGACTTTAAGTCATCATTACGTATGGTAATAAGTAGTACTTCAAGTCTGCGCTAACTTTTTATACGATAGACCGATAATTTTCGATTTTTTTTTGGTACTGATTTGGACCAGTTGACATGTCTATAGATCGTTTGCAACGCGGTCTGTAGATAGCTCAACTGTTTTTTATGTATTTTATATGCTTGTGTACATTTTGTAAATACTGTAATAGTGATAGTCGTGTAATAGTCGTAAGTTTGTTTGTGAATAATGTTTTATTTTTAAGAAGGATTACATTTAAACAGTAGGAACCAGGTTGTAACTTTTTTGACCGTTGTTCTAGGCTCTGGTTGCGAGAAACTGGCACCTAGTATCACCCAGTATTTTCGACAATTCTAAACCAAAACCTTGGTTTTATTAAATAAAGCATTTATGACTATGACTATACTAAGTAAAATATCTTTTGAATTGGAATTATTTAACAATGTAACTTCCTTTGGGGTGGATTCAGACATTGCGTTTTAATGCTAATTGAGACGGCTTACAGACAACGAAGAGTGTATTAGCTAAGTGTCTACATAATATATAAACCCTCTATCTTATAAAAAGTTAGCGTTGACTATGTCATCATTACGTATGGTAATCAATACTTCAAGTCTGCCCTAACTTTTTTTAAGATAGACCGTAATAAGAGAGACCGAAAGAGTACACGAGGTACCTACAAGATGTCTACGACGTATCTACAGAATATCAAGAGGTACCAACAAAGACATACCGTACGGGGTGCCTACGAGATATCTAAGCGGCGTAAGAGGTAGGTACATACAAAGTTGCGATGAGGTATCTGCGAAGTGTCTACGAAATGTCTACGAGACTTGAAATTTATTAAAAAAAAAATTGAGAAGTTTTTTTTTTAAATCCCGTATCCATCCCGGTTGTGTATAAAAAGTATCTTAGCTAGCGCGGTTCGTGTAAGGAATAATCGATGAATGTAATGCCATCGGGGTTGTTAAGGTTAAACTTTGATTAGAAAACTGATACAAAACAAACTCAAATTCCAAACAAGACTGATCATGAGCTTAAACTTCAACCATAACAAAACACGGCCATTACTAATCGGTCATATTTCAGTGCATTGCGTAATCTGAAAAACAAAAGTATCATAAGCCTGTAATACAGCGTAGGTACGCTTTAGAATCTGAGGCCCGATCACAAACAACAATTATAAACGTATCGAAATGATGCGTATTCGATTTACATTGCGCGTCAAATGCGTGCAACTTGACTGACCCGACATGCTTGTCAAACGTCACTCACTACATAACAAGTGATATCTTGTGTATCTGTGCAGAAAAAAAAAACATTTATAACTACAACCTATAAACCCAGCAATGCAAGCATCACAATCTTGTTAAAATAATATATTGTGTAGCAAAAAAAACATTTATAACTCCAACCTACATTTATAACCCAGCAATGCAAGCATCACAATCTTGTTAAAATAATAATTTATTGAAAAACTATAAAAATCTTGAAGAACAAAATGTTTCAACAGCTTACTCATTTCAGGCTGATAGCAGAAGTGTAAGTAAGCCTATTTTAAAATTACAAAATGACGAAAGATCGATGTCACACTAACTCTGCAAAATTATTTTTTTATTATTGTTATTTGTGTACATCTTTATAAATAAATAAAATTCTAAAATTAATAAATGAAATTCTATTCTATTCTAAAAAAAACGTCAATTTCAATTCGTAAAATTGACTTTACAAAACATAATAGTATTGCAAACGTTCATGAGCAATATTGACAGTTCGTGTCACCGCAACGTGTTACGTGACGTGATCTGTCACGCAGTTTGTAAAGGATTTGCAGAGGTTGGCAGTGCTTTACGACATCGAATATTCATAGAGGCTTACTCTACGTTTCAGTGATTTTTCACTACGCTGAAACTGTTTACGTATCGTTTTTCGAGTACATTTTTATTTCGTTTGTAGTAAACTGACTATGTATTTGGTATTTTAGTTCCTGTAGCTCTACCATGAGTTTTTACTATACTATATTTACTATACTCGCTAGCGTCTGTAGTTAAAAAAATGTATGAAGATTTGTACAGCACCTCTAGCGGATAGTTGGGTACTAAAATTCGTCATACTAATATTGACGTAACTACTGTAGTAAAGTCAGGCGATTTTACTATGACAACTCATGTTAGATACACTGATACGTTAAATTCCAATTTAATTGATCTATAGATGTAAATGTGTCAAAAGGGCTATATTACAGTGGCCAGCTTGAGACACTTAACTTACTTCAAAACCACCTTTTTATGGTTGTATTTGATCATTCATTTTTTTTAAATTGTCCTGTCCATGGTGTTTTAAACTAGATATTGCGTAGCGTGTTTTTTTTGACAACTGTACCTGTCACAGAATGTTTAACAACACGCTGTACTTCGAATTAAGTGTCACATGTCAGCAAAAACGAGCCGGTCTAATTAACTGAGCTAAATTGGCTATCCTAATACATTGTCAACTTCGGCTAATGTACCAAAATTCCGGCGTCATTTGATGAACACGATAAAGGTAGACGCGCAATTGCGATCTGAGTTAACAGTGAGTATTAAACTATTCAGCAAAATATACTTCATATATGTACCTTATTCTACGTAAATAAACTATGAAATGTTGAATAACGCAAACTAGCAGAAAAATCTTTATAAAAGACTTATCTTTATGGTCTATGCCTGTATATTTTTTTATTCTCTAGCCTATATCATCCCACTACTGGGCAAAGGCCTCCCCAAAACCCTTCCACTTCTTTCTATCCTTGGCAGTGTCCCACCAATCCATTTCAAACATATAACTAAATATACATTACATTTATAAATAATATTTCATTAATAGTACTTACATACAAATATCTCATTTAATATTTCCAAACAAATACAAAATAATATACAAATTTTACTAAATAATAAAACATTCACAGGCGTTATTTTAGCTTAGTACGAAAATCGCGATTCCCAGTATTTACAGAAGCATTTTTCCCATTTCTTTTTAATCCGGATCCATTCATCCATCAGAGGATTTTCGCATAAATTTGGACTTATAATAAATTCGTCATGGGTTTAAATCAGAGCTGGCCGGGGCTGGACAAGTGGCTGGTATTCATTAATGAAGAACTGTCTGTGCGCTTGATGTATGAATGCGGATGGTGATGCCCAAGTTACGGGAGGAAGCGTGGATGTTCTTAAATCGGCTGAATCATTACCAAATCAAACTTATTAGTTTGACTGCACAAGAAAAAACACGCTGCTCTCTCTTGTAAGAAAAAGAAAATGGGAGACGGTATCAAAACTGTTATGTAAATCTGCGAATTACATAACGTGTCAGCTTCAGCTCCACTGTCGAACATTACATGATCATAGCGTAGTGTACGCAAACTTTACAATAAACACAATACAGTACAAAGTGTGGGGCGCCTGCAGTACCGCTGGAAGTTGACCTGCGGTTTTGTTTTTATATATTATAGGCAAAGACCAACAGCCAGATGGATGGACGATATCGTTGTCGTACAGGGTAGGACCTGGATGCAAAAGGCCCAATTAAGGAAAGAGTGGCGTTTGAGGGAGGAGGCTTATACCCAGCAGTGGGCTATTACGGGCTGCCTATGATAATGATGATTATAGGCAAATGCTTGACCGCAATCACACCTATTAATTATTTAATTTTGCAGCAAATGTTGCGGAATTTTGTATCAGAGGTCAAAACATACTTTATACGGAGCCCAAAGGCTCAAAGGCTAAGTAAGTATTATTTTATACTCTTTAAACTTACACCATCAATCTCACGTGATTTGTAGTTGGAAACGCTGTGATCGCCTGATTCACTCTACCCCGTTAATTATTTAATGCAATTGCTTCGGATTCCCTTCGTGGAGGAGTTTTAATTTCGAAAACGATATTTTACTCGTTAAATTAAGGTGAGACATGCGTTGATAGGAACTTGTCGACATAAAAAACCGAGATTAGTTTTCAATTATAATAGTTCAGTAACTCTTACTTCTTTTATTATTATAACTTATTTTTACATTTATACACCTTCAAAATTATTAAAATGATAAAGAAGCTTGTTAAACATAATTATGAAAGAAGTTATAATAATAAAAGAAGTAAGAGTTACTGAACTATTGGTAAAAACTAATATATTTGAATCTATTATAGCAATTTGAAATTTAAGGTGTATAAAATTGTACACAATTGTACTTTTATTTCTAACGATTAAGCTCGAAAAGAGCTTTGTTATTTGTTTTTTTTTGTTATTAATATCTTTGAAGGTGGTTAGTCTTACACAATTTTCTTATTTATCAGCACTAGTGTCTGAACAATAGAAATTAATCCAAGTATCAATACTGAAGATTGTTTTTCCCATCAAGTACTCCCATGACCCTTGGGGTGATCATAAAATTTTAACACTCAGTCATACATTACTGTTCCCAAGTTTAGGGGTGACCCTTCCAATCGAATTATACCCAACGGTTCAATAACCCCAATTTATTTTTAGTGTTATAGATACCAAGTTTTCGTAATTTGATCATGAAATTTTAGATTCAGGCCCCTCAATTGAAGACGATAACTTAATTAAAATTTATTGAAAAAGATAGATTTTTGGGGGATTGATTAAATTAAAATAGATGTTTCTTTGAACTGAGATAGTTCCAAGAACGTTAATTAGATGTTGTACTTAATTTTATGTCAAATACTGATAATTTTAATTAGTTTTTTAATTTCACGTTAATATGGTAGGTACAGTCACCTTGTTTATATTTTGACTATAAATGAACTCCAGTTGTGCATTGAGCACAAGCTAGCTTAATAATTCAGTTTTATCATTAACTTCTGATTTTTTTACTCAAATTAAATGAACTGAAAATACTGAAATTAAATGTCAAATAAACTTGTACAACTTTTAATGAAGTTCCGTATTTTTGTGGTGAGAATGAAAGTGCATATGCGGCTTGGAACTTTTCTAATTATTTCGTAGACTGGGGTAGTTTTAGAGAGAGCGCACACAGATTACATAACGTCTTTTAAAGCAGTGACTTGATATTTAACTATAGGAATCAGGTAAAAGTGACGTAAAATAAACTGCAATCATGACCGTGAATATTTATTTTATACTTTATTGTTGGTGTGCGCACGCCTTTAATGTTCTATGTGAGGGTATACCATGGTCTAGGATTTTATATATTCACGGACAAATCACACATCACACTCTAGTCCCAAACGAAGCAAAGCTTGTACTGTGGGAACTACATAGATTGCTGATAAAATACTATCATATATTTTTTTTGTTGTAAATACATAAATAGAATACAGAGTAACAACCTGACACAGAACAATTTATTTATGTTCGTCACACAAAATTTGCTCTGGGTGGGGATCGAACCCATGACCCACAGCACGGAAGGCAGAGCTACTACCAACTGAGCTGAGACGTCTGTCAATTATTTAATCAAAGCCAATTATTTTTGAATTCTAGCAACGAAGTATACTAGATCATGTGACTGTTTCCATACATTTCTATTCATTTGCAAATGGAAAAATGAATGTGTTTGATAATTTTTATTAAAAAAACATAATCTGTACGGAAATGTCAAAAGAGCATAGGCATTGTGTTTTATAAATACATATCAACCTACATCATTCTTGAGCCTGCTAACGAAGGTGTTCTCCACAATACCACTCACACATACAAATAATATTACAAAAACGTGTGTCCTTTTCATACAATAGAAATTCACACACGAAAATTCTCTCAATTTCGATTCAATTTAGATACTTTCCTGCTTTTCCTTATACGGTTTATACAGCGTGATACTATTTTTTATGTCTCCTTTTGACAATTTCCGCGGTGATGCTATTGACCTAGTTTCTATTTCGAATCTTGCTGACAGGTTAAATGCTCAAAGTTCAAAGTTTGACCTATTTTTGTTTATTATAGCTATTTATAGAACAGTTTATCTTCATGTCACATGATCGCGCCAATAACAGACGTATGTTAACTGACCAAGTCTCAAAATGCAATAACAAGATTAGGAAGAGATATCTCTTTTCATTTCATTCCGTATTAAATCAAATTATATATTAATATCGGACATATTTCTCTGAAATCAGTAATTAGATAATTAACCCTTTGAACGGCAGTCTGTTTCATTTTAATCTTTCAAAAGCACGCAATAAAGTGATTATTTTAATTAATGAAAAAGCTCTCTTTATTGCCCACCCTGTAGAGCGACTGCCTCTCGAGATAGCTCGAGTGTTTTCACCTTTGAAATGAGCCAAAATTGAAGACATAGTACACAAAAAGCAGAAGGATAAATAAAACACCATACCGAACATCAACCGTTTTGTAAGAATTGATTTGACCAACTAACATAAATTTATTGAGTCATTATATTTTTTTCTCGAGTTAATAATTCAATTATCTCAATATTTAAATTAAAAATTGACTGTTAATCAGACAACTTCAATACCCCACAAATCCGACATGTTTTAAGAATAAGAAGAATAAATATAACTTTATTGACTAAAAACTTAAATATAACTTAATGCATATATTTGTTTATTTTATTCATGTTTATAGTTTTACCTGCGCAGTACATAAGCTACCTACCTGTTTCGAGAATTTTGAAAAGACAAACTAAGACGTGTCGTCGAACAGAACCAACTTACAAAGATTCAGCTTGTTAAAAGTTCAGTCGGACTATTACGATTAAGAGTTGAAGAAAAAAAACAAGGTTTATTTTTATTATAGCTGTAATAATATGCATTTTCAGACTAAAACTTGTCGTTTTCATGTTATAGTTAAAATATAATATGCATTTTTTTGGAGACCACGACTTGTCTTACTGACTTACTTACACTATGTCGCGACAGAACACGTGAACGATGAAATGAATGAACGAGAATGATCTTTTAAAGAAGGAGATTTAGAAACGAGTTAGCTGATTTGAATTCTAATTTCAACAAGATAGAATTGATATTAGTTTAATCATAATTTAATTAACTAAGGGATATTATATTGGAAACGAATTTTTCGGATTAGAGGAGCAAAACCGAGTGATTTGGAAAGTCTGAGAGCGGGGTCAACGAACTTTTGACATAGATAACTAAGTATAGTGTAGTGCTTAGTTTATCCTGTGTTAATTTTTTTTAACTAACTTCTTAAATAGGTTATGATTGAACCTCTACTTTTTTATGTGTTTTCTTAAATAATGTTGTAACCTCGCTTTTGAAATATTCCAATAGTTTTATTAAAAATATCTAAAAATCTAAATAAATATTACTTTTATTCGTTAACCTTTGTAAAAATATAGCGAATTTTATCATAAAAATATGAAAAGCTTTTTCTTGATCACGTCTTTATATTCACGTTTTTATACAACGCTCTTACTTTCCAAAGGCACTTAGGGCACTGAATCTACACTATGGAAAAACTATATTATGGGTTCTTTTTGTACAATAATAAATCATTTGTTGCTACAACAAATCTTTGTAAGAAAGATCGTACCATCCATCGGTAAGAAGGATCGTACCATCCATCGGTAAGAAGGATCGTACCATCCATTGGTAAGAACCATCGTACCAACCATCGGTATAAGAAGGACCGTACCATCCATTGGTAAGAACCATCGTACCATCCATCGGAATGTAAGTTTCTTGCCTGTTCTTTAAGGCTTTGACCGCGAGGAACTGGTATTTAGAATCATCTTTTATGTAAGACGATTCTAAATGATTCTTGTGATTTATCTACTAAATAGAATATTTGACACAGTTTTAAAGACGGGTCTAAAATCCTTTGTTTGTTGAATGACATTCGGTCGTGAGTTTGATTTCTACCCAGAACAAAGTTTTATGAAATGGCAAAGATTGAAGTTGGTTCTGTACCTGAGCTATAGGTACTCTTTTTACAACAAATGTATATCTATCAGCAATCTACATAGTTGCTATAATACAAGCTGAGTTTAGGAGTGGGTACCGTTGTGTAATAAGTCTTTACATAGTTTTTTTTATTTAATAGAATATTTAGCATGCTTCATGTTTATGTATATTTTGCTCAAACACTGGGTTTCAGTGTATAATAGTACCGTTTATGCAAATTTACTTTACCAAAAAAGAGCAGCGTGCAAACTCCTACTAAACCATACTTAGTTTTTCACTTAGTTTAAGATATATTTACGCGATAAGTAGTAATTTATGTGAAGCGTGTTATTGTAAGTTACTTTTTGTATGTAAGCATTCAGAATCAGTGTAAAACTATGATGGATATTGTAGCGTGCTGGGTTTGTGCTGATTGCAGTATCGTGTGGTGTAAATGGCTATTACAATGTTACCGGTACGACATTGGCACGATGTTTACTTTATTTTAAAAAGTTATTCTTACATTACATAAACAAAACGTTTTTTCTACAAATTATAAAATGATTGTTGATAATTGAACAACTACCAAACAAACTGTTTAATAAACACAATATAATATTTAAATAAGTATTCGCTCGATTAGATAATTATATTGTCATTATGATTTACCGGACACTAGATTAATAACTAATTAATTATTTATAATACTGATTGGATTAATAACGTTTCAATGAGTTTTATCCCAAAATTCCCAAATATGAATACTCAAAAGGTAAATAACTACAAAACAAAAGCAACAAATCACCTAAAATGGCCGGATTCCACCAATTTTCGGGGTATTAAGAAATTGACAGAGCAATCAAAATTAATTCTTTATTATTTATGAGGCAGCCCTAGCAACGAGAAATATATTGCCCTTATTAATTGTAAGCATTAGCGATATTTCAAATGTTTCTTAAGAAACTGAAATAGATATAAAGCATGCAAAGAACTAAATAGATCGTCTTATGGCCGGTTTCTGGAAACCCAAATCACGATTGATCCGAGTTTGACACATAGTAATGAATATTGATGAAATGATTTGATTTTTTCGTTGATCATCGTTCGAGAAAACAGCCGTTACAGTATCAACGCTTTAACATCAAAATGGCCCTAATTATGTTAAATTATAACGTGAAAAATTCGTCTAAACAGTAGTTAAGGTTTGCATTTAGCACAATCGGGTCCCTGAAAAAAATAATTGCCTCATCATCATTTACTATCATTGTTAATTTTACTCCCAAACAATATTTTAATTGTTCTAATGTTTTAATTTCTTGGTCAAATGTCAAAGTGACATTTGCCATGGCCGCAATAAGACGGATGTCGTTTTACAGAGACCATTGTCGTGTGTAGAAAATTAATAATACTCTATTAAACAAATCACGAATAGGTAAATTATGTTTATGAATAGCATTAAATATTCGTGTAAAGTTATTATGGAAACACGATTATAATACAGAATCGTTATTTATTACAGCGCCATCTAGTCTCAAACTAATAAAACTATACGATAAATTTGTAGCAGAATGATGTTTGATGGTTGTGATGTGGCAATGCATTATTATTATGAAATGGTCGTCATTTAACATCAGGTGGGCAATCTGCTTTCATCACAGGCTCCAAAAACAAAACATCTGTCAAAAACTGACAGCTAGGTAACCCTCCTGTCAACACTTTACTACGAACATAAAAACCAGATAATTCAATATCAGTTCCGAGCTCCCTCTAAAACATCTTCGTTTCAAATAACCAATGCTTTTAGACGTAATAAATTCGAGAAAGCTGTCTCTAGCTACACTCCGCTGTAAATAAATGCTTCAAAAGCAATAAAATGTCCGCTTCGCGGGTTCAGTATATTTAAGTGCGGGCGCACACGATCAGGAAATATGCTGACATCACATGAAGTGTTGAAAAGCTGCGCCAAAACTTTGATATAAGCAGTATATATAAATCAATCAGAATCAAGTTCGATAAATTATTTTTTATCAGAAAATCATTACAATTTGGTTTATTTTAGTGTCTACAAAAAGTATTCTTGTATTGTTTATCACATTTAACTAAATATCGACGCTATAACGCTCAGCGATTATATGTATGTTTTTAAATATTACAGAAAACGGTGTAATTTCACGATGAACATTTAGGAACATGCAAGACTGTCAAGCACAATCAAGCACGCCAGTGTTCGACCATCCTTAAATGTTAAAATCGCGTCACGTCCACAATGAAACGAAGTGCCAGCGCAAATATTGTGTGTGAAATAAGTTCTGTGTTATGGCGGAATGCAATCCGTATGAAGTGCCGTGCTTACTATATTTTCACAATCAGTTCATTGGCTTTTCGGTGAAGAAAAACATCAAACAGATCCATACCTTCGACAGGCGTCACAGCTACTGAGCTGCTACTGAGAAGGCAGAGCCACTACTACTACTACTAACTGTAGTAGTAGTGGCTTTGCCTTCTATGTTACGTGTAGTGGGTTCGATTTCCACCCAGAGCAATTGTTTTTGTGATGAACATAAATATTTTTTCTGTGTCTGGGTGTTAGGTACTATATATTTTATGAATGTCTTTCAAACAATAAAATAATGCATTTAAGTATCAGCAATCTAGTTCCCATACTACCAACTTAGCTGTGACGCCTGTCAAAAGTATGGATCTGTCAAATGGAGTACGAGAGTCACGTAAAAATGGAGCAGAATTTTTTTATCGTATTTACATTGTAAAAAGTTAAAAACCTTATGTTGATGGGTTGTTAAATGCTCAAAAAGTAGAATGTACTGTATACATAGTTTAATTAATTTGATTTACTCTCAAAATTTTGAAAATCAAATCAAACAACCCAGTCGGGCACTGTAGACAATTTGTTCTACAGTTAGAATGGTACGTTGTTACGAAAAGCTGTTTTACTGCTACCGACACGACACCTACGCGATATCGTGAATAACTTATCTCATACTTAAGGATCTAGGACCACACCATAACGTCGGCGACAATAAATAAGTATTGGTAATGTCGTAAATCAATACAGTATAGGTATTCATAATAATACCTAGACACAGGACAAACACCTCGCAAACAATCTCGCAAATCTTTGTTGTATATGGAGGACAATTTTACCTTTGCATTTTATACATATAAAGCAGAGCTTTCACCAACAGAGCGGTGACGCCTGTCAAAGATCATTAACAAATTATGTCAGATCCTTAAGAAAAAAACGTGAACAAACACGGTGTGAAAGCGGCTATTACATACTAAACACGTCAGATTATCACGATATCGTGTCGTGTCGTAGTACTGTAAAAGAACTCAATATCGCAGACAGTTTGTAGACATTCTACAAACGTTTCTCTACAAAGGCATTGACGGAGAAATAAGGATAAGTGGGTGTTGTTCGATATTATTGTTTCAAAGATATTGTAAAGAGCTTCTATTTATATTTGACTTTATCTTTGTATTTTATTAGACGGTACACTTAAATTTATTTAATGTTCCTAAGGTTACTACATACTGTACTGTAGTTATAAGGTTAATTGGGTAGGATAGCAGATCAGTTTTTTCTGGAAACTTTCTGCTAGTTTCCTTGCGTAAGTGTAGTGTAAGATATGCTTATATTTTTTGAGAAAAAGTCCAGAAATCACTTGAGAACTCAGTATTTTTGTCACAGTCACTCTTATTGCATCGAAAAGAAACGACAGCATTTGCTTCTTAGCAATCTTTTTTGATTGATTTAGTTCTGACCTTAACAAATCTATTAAAACATCAATATCGCACAGATATTAGCCCAAACAGTAACACCAATAAGTATACAACTCAGTACATACAGAACACACAAATCATAAAGTACGTACGTGTGACTAGTGTACACACGTACGTATGTATGTATGTATTCGTATGTATGGATGTACAGATGTACAGTCCTAAGACGAACCGCAAACACGCATTGTGTTTGTGTCCGGGCTCCCAACTATTACTCAGGGGAATGAGTACAAGTTTATATCGTTATCTATTCTATATAGAGTTACCTTTAATTCATTTAATTGGTGTCCACACAACATCATCTAGCCCCAAGCTAAGCAGAGCTTGTGTTATGGGTACTAGAAGACTGACATACGTAATACAATACATTACACAGATAGATATTTTTTAATATATAAAATATCCAGAGCACCCGGAATAAATATTTGCAGATCGTACAAACATTTATCCGCAGGCGGTAATCGAACCCGCAACCTCCGCGTCGCAGGCGGACCTTCGCCCGCCGCGCCACATCAATTAAGGATATAATTTATTTAAAATTACTTATACTTTCTCGATATACATACAAAAACAATTATATATCATCCATTTACGTTAACAAAATACTTGGGTCTTTTACAAGTAACTTGTGCTTAAAACACAGATCATTGTCACCAAAGCTTGTTTGACTTGCCTGATTAATTAGTTCGAGTTTTGTTATTGCTTCGTGTTGCTCGCTAATAAACCAACAATTTTGTTTATGTTGAACATCCACTTGTAATGTACTATTAAAACAATTTACAATAGTGTTGAGCTATTTGTAAAAGAGCTGCGCAGAATACCGATTAGTAACTATAGAAACTGAACGTGATTTCAAAGCTGGCAGATTTTGGGCTATGTAAAACTTGTACAGATATAAACAGATATAAACAGATATAAACATTTTATTGGTAATTTGATAGAATTACATGTCACAAATTATAATTTAATTAATTAAATTAATATTTTAATATTATTTGATATACTCATCATAACTATAGAACGCCTTTTCTATAAGCCAAGTCTTTAGCTTTAGTTTAAAAGTAGTGAGACTCGGTGAGTCCTTAATGTTGCCGGGGAGCTTGTTGTACACCGCAATACCCATTATATGCGACAGCTTATCTGACTTCACTAGTCTTCTGGTTGCCGTGGCGAGCCAGCCGCTCGCAGCTCTGCGTGTGTTATGGCAATGCACCTCTCCTTGCTTAGGAAATAGTTCTAAGTTCTGGTGTACGTGCGTAGCCACCTGAAGTATGGCGATACATGGGAACGTCATAATTTGTAGTTTTTTAAACAGAGGTCTAGCTGATGTTAAACGCGACACTTGTGCAATCGCACGTACGGCCCTTTTTTGCATTCGAAGGACGCGCTCCCTGTCGGCAGCGCGTCCAAACAGCTCGGTGCCGTATTGCAAGAGCGAATGTACTGTCGCGAAGTAGCACATGCGGACCACCTCAGTAGGCACGACGCGAGCCAACCTACCCAATGCATAGCATGCACTACCTAGCCTAGCGCATAACTTATCGATGTGGGAGCTCCACGTTAGCCCACGGTCTATTTGGAATCCTAGAAATGTAGTTGTGTCTACTTCTTTAATCGGAAATCCATTTGCATTGACCGAAAGATTTCTGGTAGCTCGACCTGACATCGAAAAGTGAACAAAGTGGGTTTTATTAGTATTCAACACAAGACCGTTGTTATGAAACCAAATGGCTAGTTCTTGTGCTGCTCGATTGAGTTCCCGCTCGAGGTCGTCCACGGTTCCCGCGGTGACTATGGCTGCCACGTCGTCGGCATACATAAAAATGTCGCTCGAGCGTGCCGAGGCTGGCAGGTCGTTTAAGAGCAGTGAGAAGAGAATATTTGACACTGACGATCCTTGAGCGACTCCCATTAAGGTCGACAGTGGGCTCGACCTTGTCTCACCTCCATCCGAAACCACGACCTGGGTCCTGTTCCGCAGTAGATCTGTCAGCAGAGCGTGAGCAGGCCCATCTATTCCGTAATGTCGGAGCTTGACAGCGAGCACGCTGTGGTCTGCGACGTCAAAGGCTTTTGATAGGTCGCAGTACAGGACGGCGACTCGCTGCTTACGTTCGCAGGCTTCGGTTATACGGCGTATCACTACGCGGGCTAGGGACGTTGTGGAGCGGCCGGCGCGGTAGGCGTATTGGCGCTCGGACAACGCATCAGTTTCCGTGAGGAAATTTGTTAGCCGTGTGCTTAAACCATTTTCGAAAACCTTAGCCACCGCTGGAATAATAGACACAGGCCTGTAGCCATCTATATTGTCCCTTTTACCCTTTCCTTTGAACAATGGCGATATTTTACTTGTCTTAAATGCGGTAGGGAAGGTTGCGGTTTTAATACAGAGGTTAAATAATAATGCCAGACATGGAGCTAGCGACATTGCTGCCAAGCGTAGCAAAGACGTAGATATATTATAGATATCCTTTGTAGGCTTACCAGGTATGCGTGCCATAATGATTTTATACACTTCAGCGGGAGAAAATCGCCGCAGGTGCATGGAGCGGTCGGCGAGAGGGCGGGCGGACTCGAGGGCGGTGATGACAGCTCGTAGGTCGGCCTGGGGAGCACCGCAGGCTACGGCCGCATCCACAAATCTTGCGTTCATCGCGTCCGCTGCTTCTTTTTTAGAGTTAAACTGTATTCCTGACATGGGGTCCTTAATGACATCCGTAAAGTTAACAGGAGAAAATATAGCTTTTCCTCTTTCTAAATTAACAACTTTCCACATCGCTTTTTGAGGGTTGGAGTTTCGGGAAATAATTTTTGTGTAGTGACACGATTTTGATTTCCTTGTTAATTCATCATATTCACTAGTTATTCTATCTACCATATTTTGTAAATCTGTATTATTAGGGAATTTTTCGTATGTGCTTATAACATCAAATAGAAGAGATTTTACATTTCTAACTTCGTCGCTGACCCATGTTTTGTTTTTAACATTGGTTCGTTTAAGTGGAAAACAGACCTCGATCTTATTTGCAATAATGTTAATTATGGATGTCGCAACCGCATTAGCGGTTCTTTTCCTAGTATATAGTTCACACCAGTCTATACTAGAGATTGCCGCAGAGAAATTCATACGACTCACCTCTGAAAATACCCTGACGAGGCGGGTCCGCGGAGCAATAGTTCGCGGTGCTACCGTGATGATGGCGCGCACAGCGCGATGGTCACTCAGATTAGTGTCCACCGGAGCTGTTGCTATCAGATCTTGGGGAAGGTTGCAGTAAACATGATCCAAGCATGTCGAGGACTCACCGATTACACGCGTAGGGAAATCTACTCTATTTACGAAATTATACACTGATAGTAAATCACTCAGTTGTTTACGATCAGTATTATCAATCAACCAATTAATATTAAAATCACCGACGATGACACATTTCTTTACACTGTCACAGGCACGTTCGAAAAGGCGTTCCAAATACACTAGAAAGGACGAGGAACTGATTAAATTTGTTCGATATACACATATAATTATTATGTCAAACTCAATTAACTCAATGGCGGATAATTCGCAATATTGTTCTTGGGCAAGGTCATTAAACTCAATACACTCCAACGCCTTAATGCCAGTACTATATATATATACACTAGGCTCTGGTCGCGTGGAACTGGCACCTAGAATCACCTAGTATGTAAGACGATTCTGAATGATCCTTGTGATTTTATTGAATAAAGGATAGAATACTTATTGTTTATTTATACGTAATCACCCTCCTTCAGATTTTATTGCCCCACAAGAAAAGCTCCCTCCTGGACATGATTTGCCTTGGCCTGTGTGGAGGTCACTGAATCGTCTCCGCACTCAAGTGGGCCGCAGCAGAAACAACATGTGTAGGTGGGGCTTTAGAGATGCCAACCTTACTGCGTGTGACTGTGGCGCTGCAACACAATCAATGCAGCATCTGCTGGTGTGCCCATCGTGCCCTAATACCTGCACCAAAGAGGATGTGAATACAGCCACAAGTGGTGCTGTACAGCTGGCAAAACACCTCTCAAAATTTATTTAAATAGCATCGACACGAAAAGAAGAAGAAGTTTATACGTGCATTTTTTTTTGGAAATTCATACACCCAAATACCGAACAAACATCTGCGTTGGCTCTCACACAAATGTATGTATTTGAATAATGGTTTGTATTTGGGTTAGGCCCCAAAACAAAAAACCCCTTAAAACCACATCTTTTAGTGTAGAAAAAAAAGCAATCCAGCGGAACTCAAAAAGGCACAATATTTGTCAGCGACATTGACCAGTTTGCCCAGCGCTTGCAAGTTATTGCTCTGGGCAAGATTAGGGATGCTATCGAAAAATAATAATAAAAAAAAACGTTTGTTTTATCCCTTTTATAATGATATTTTATGATAAATAATGTGTTCAGTAGATAGAAGTTATATTAGTTTTTTCTTCTTTTTAACATGGCCTGTCTGGTAATACGACAGGCCTGCCAGTGTCAAGTGTTTAGTAAACAACATTTTTCAGTCACATGACTGACTTGACTAAAAAATTATCGTCAAGTCGACTGTCATTTGTTTTTAAAATATAAATATGAAAAAATAAAAGAAATCTGTGTATAGACCATGATTTTCACCAAAGTTGCGTTTATTTTGTATTTTTCTTATTTATTTAATTGAATTTGAATTTGTCGATATATTAATCCACCAAATTTGGTATATTTTGTATTTTTCTTATTTATTTAATTGAACTTGCCGATATATTAATTTCATATTACGACTTGTCGATTTAAAAATAAGTTTTTTATTATATTTGTTTGTAAGAGACAGCCCTAGCAGTAACCTCTCTCATATTGGCGACTTTGAACTCTTAGCGACGATACGACTGATACAGAAAATAATATTTGTGAGTTTATTTAGCTTTTGATGTTTTGGGTTAGTCTGCAATAAAGTTATTGGTTCCAGAGGCATATATTGGTAAGAATTTCATAAAGGATTACAGCTATTTTATTATTTAGGCCTAACTTAAAAAATAAAGTGGTACTGAACTCGAATACGGCTTAGAACCAAACATATATATGCTACATTAGTTGGAGATATTAAAAAAAATAACTTAAAGTTCTTAAAAGCTTTAAGTTCTCGCGCATTTTATTTCATACAAACATCATAGATTTTTGAGACGGGGCATTTTGTACAAAACAAAAATTAACTATTTTTTTTTTATGCTGATTTAGTTTAGTTATTTAATATAACTTGATTGATGTTGAAACCTGTTTTTAGTTTTGTTACATTTCATTAGTTTATAACACAAAATAGTACAAGTTCCATCAATGGAAATAGCTATATTCCTCAGACTGGGAGTTTTTGTTTCACGCAAACGAATCTTCTAGAAAAAAAGAAAGTTATTTGATCTATTCGTTCGAGTTCTTATCATCCGATTGAGCTGGAAGTGTTATTTATTCTTATTTCGATCGTCGTTTGTTTTGATATCGGAGATTGAGGGTAGTATGTTGCAAAATAAAACAATTCGTTGTTTTTGTTTTATCAGCTGTGTTTGATTAAGTTAAATATGCAGCGCACATTAAACGAATGTGAGTTTACTGCGTGATAAAAGCGTAGAATAGAATGGTCTATTATATATTAAATAAAAAGGTTATTATTACCGTAAATGAAGTAGTAGATGTTATGTTGGATATGTTAGTGTTACGATGACAATGGACGATGGGCGATTATTTGAAAATCGGTTCGTCCAAACCTACTTCAAAATAGCACTTTCATATACATAAGTAAAAAAAAATGTTCTAAATAAGTGCAGACGTAATAGGAGTAGTTCCATTTTTATGACTTTATTTAAAAATAGAGCGAGATAGACCAAACAATAAATAAACAGTTTTAGTCACAGTAAAAACAAATGTGAAACGTTCATTCTCATTCCTGTTTTCCGAATAATTAAAGATACACAATAAAAACTATTTCGCATCGCTCGTAAAAAGATTTTATATTTTCATAAACAAATAAAGCATAAAATGAATAACTGGAACAAACAAAGAAATAACAAGTGCCATCCACTCAGTAGCGTCAATTTATTCATGAAAAATACGTTTTGAGGCGATTTCAAAATGTTTTTAACGGCTTCGATAAAGCTCCTGAAAGAGATGGCTTATAAGCTAAGCTCAAACAGGTGCAATCAAATAAATGGCTGTTAAGTGGTAGTAATAAAATATGGCGATATTATAATAAATTATTCACGGACAATTCACACTTCACACGCTAGTCCCAAACTAAGCAAAGCATGTACTATGGGAACTAGATTGCTGATAGAACTTATAAATAATTCAAATATACAAAAAAAATTGTAAATACATAGAAACACCCAGACACAGAACAAATATTTGCTCTGGGTGGGAATCGAACCCACGACAGCATGGAAGGCAGAACTACTACCAACGAGCTGTTACGCCTGTGTATTATCTTCTTTTTTACATTATGGTCAATTTGCTGATAGTTTCGTCAGTAATATTTTCGTTAGTAAATAATATAAAACTAAGACGTAGGTTTTTTTTCTAACCTAATTTGACTCAAGACTCGCAAGTTATAACTATCTTTGACATTTAGTTACACAAGAAAGGGACAGTAGTAACTAAACTAGGTTATTCTAGAAAAAGTAAGGTAATTTTACTAGTCTATATTTGTTTTTTTTATGAATAATCTAGATCCTTAGCTCCACTTTAAGCTAAAAGTATGAAAAAACTAAAAGATATTTTATAAAAAGTGTTATGAAGAACTCGCTAAAAATTCAATAACGTCCGAACCGGTGCAAAAAGCCCTGTGAAAAGGATGCCTTTTTAGATTCTTAAGATTTCGCCACCGTCTTTTAACGACCGTATTTGTGAATTGACTCTCACTTGGTCTGGTCAGCACCCACATTGTCTTACTACTTTTTTTGTTTATAATGTACCTACCTATGTGTTAATGTATGTTTTTGTAATTTTAGCGTCTTACATATTCTTAATTTCTGTCATTGTGTACCTATGTGTGTTACTATTTATTTGAATATGTTGTACCTGTGTGTTGTGTGTTAATAAAAATAAATAAATTTAACTCTCATCATCTCTCTTTCTCTCTCTCACTTGAGGGTCACTTTGAGTTAGTTATGGG
This sequence comes from Ecliptopera silaceata, assembly GCA_932527185.1. Taxonomy (NCBI): domain Eukaryota; kingdom Metazoa; phylum Arthropoda; class Insecta; order Lepidoptera; family Geometridae; genus Ecliptopera; species Ecliptopera silaceata. The sequence goes on along the minus strand of OW052193.1, from coordinate 1,516,939 downwards.
ACACTTTACGTTTCCACTTGGTTGTTACCTTTGCTTATAACAATGCTTTGTTTGCATGGCAAAGGTAACATCCATTAGGGACGTGTCTTGTGAGGCCTCACACTGCGTCAATCTCTATGAAACGGTCATATGCCTGTAATTGCACCAGCACTTATTATTGGAATACAGCAAGTACGATGCTAATATTTCCCCGGACAAACCTTTTTACCAAGAGACTAATATTTACTATGAAAATACCATACATTGGAAATAAATTATTTTTCGTTTAAAATCCAATTTATTCACTATTATAACGTCTCTCATCATCATCATCAACCTATATCAGTCCACTGTTGGACGTAGGTCTCACCCAAGACGCGCTACTGAGCCCAGTCTTCGGCTCTTCTCATCCAGTGTTTGTCAGCTACACTAGATGAGATATATACACACGTAGATCGTTGCTCCATCTCGCCGGAGAGCGTCCTACACTACAACGTCTCTCAAATCTCTGGAAACTTGTACTTTAGCAATAAAAATCAAGGGATCTTTCAAAAACCATTTTTTCTCCGTCGCTAGTTACTTGAAATTCCTTCCACGTAGCTCTCAAATCAACGGCTCACTGAGCACGTATCTCAATTGACATGGCTCTAAAAACGTAAAAAATATTTTTGAAAATATTAGATAATAACAAAAAAAGTCATTTTTTAATATCAATATTTATCGAAATATAAAAATCTTTATAGGTGTTCAGTATTTTATACAGGCTGATAATAATAGTTGTTCAAAAATATATTTTTTTTTGCATAATAAAACCAGTATTTTTTTGTGATATATATCTATATATATCTGTTCAATAAATGAACGAAAATAAGCATTTTGTATGCAAAATCTCACTAGTTACAATATTAATGTGCGTTTTCATAACTCTATAAAAAATTGCAGATTAATACAAAGATTTGCAAGATAAGAAATCCCTACTAAATCGTGACTATTTCTTCGACCTCGCCTCTCAAAATCCGAAAAGACCATGAAATATTTCGTAAATCCCATACACAAAGAGAGACATATCCATATGGTTATCTTACATTCTCTCTAAACGACAAGGGACCAACCACAGTGTAGACTTGTCAGTAAACAAACTACGATACAAAAAAAGCTAGGTACTGAAAACCAAGTATTGTTAGCTGTTATTGTTTTTTTTATAAATCAAGGGCATGGTTTCTTTCACGACATTTTGACTCTCGTCGTTTCGGACTTGTTCATCATCACCCCTTTCAAAAAAACACCCTCTTTTATAAGGTAACAACTGTAAAATTATAGTTTTCATAGGTAAGAACTAAAAAAAGGCACTACTTGTCACGCGTTGTAGATTTGAAACCAAAAACTTCTTTACTACTGTTTTTCAAATTACTGCTTTATTACTGCACCTACTGACCTGTCCACTGTTTCTTAATTTCTGTACTTTAGCCGACTTGTATGTATGTAAAACGTTATAGAAACGTTATAAAACGTTTAACGTTATATGACCAAATCTGGAAAAACATTGTTTAAAGTCATCGACACAAAGATGATAGCATCTTGATAGTAAAAAAACATGAAATACACACTGCTTTGTTTGTATCATATAGTATGTATTTGCCCTACTGCGTTCTAACACTCTATGTGCAAAGAGTATTGCGTGCCCTTGACAAATGTACGCATAATTCGTACCCCTCTCAGATTTAGTGCCTCTACTTTTGTGTGTTTACTTCCTCGGGGTGAGTTTTGGTGAGTTTGGGCGAGTTATGTCGTAAACTAACATATTCTCACCACACTTTCCACTGTAGCTTAAGTACTAATCATACTTCGAAAGCTCTAAAGGATCATGGGCACTTTGCGACCGCAAATACGCAGTATTTTTTACCCGACTTTATATAAGAAGGTACTCAATTTTACTGTATTTTTTGTATGTTTATATTATACCAATTAAGAATCTATTTTGATAATTTGTTCTTTATGATAGATCTTACTTAAGAGGTAAACTTGATTATAACTTGATCAGCGTTTAGAAGTTTCTTTTAAAAAGTATGGATAAAAAAAACATAATAAAAATATTTTATTATAATACTCCATTAATTTCAAAGTCAAACTTTGATTGTTGAAAATTGAAATATGAATCGGTAATTAATAATTGAATCAATTTGCTAGTGATTTATCATATTTGGTACATTATTTTGTTCATTTGTTGTTAAATACAAATAGTTTGCACAATCGTACGACATCTTTCCGATACCGATACGTTATTTGCTTAATAAATAATGGATATTGTTGTCGGTATCGAAACAGTGTGACATTAAGCTTAGTATGATATTTCTTCTACTTGAGTGAGTGTTTGATCACGTGATGCTAAGTGGTAACCTCACTAAGCACGTCAAGGACGTGCCTTGTGAGGCATTACACTGTCACTCTGAAACGTAAATAAATGTAACATGACATAATGCATGTTAGCATTGGCATCAAACCCAAATACAGTAATGAATAATTCATTAGCAAAAAGCAGCTTACTAGCACAAATAAATAAATAATGCTGGCCAATCCACACAACATCATCTAGCCCCAAGCTAAGCAGAGCTTGTGTTATGAGTACTAGAAGACTGACATACTTAATACAATACATTATATATAAATTGGGTGGTAGTACTTCCCCGTTCGAGCTCTTAAACAGCTACTATTAACAAGTTTTCTATCAATATCGTGTTGTTGGTGGTAAAAATATAATGAACTCGATACTGTCAGCATCGTCACGAATAATTTAATGAACCGAGGTGCTCAAAGAGCAAGTATAAATTAATCAGCCGTTAACGAATGCGGTGTAACTTTCGCAATATCAGATAGAAACCAAATTGCAATTAGTATCACGTCGGTCAAGTATCGAGGGTATCATTGGTCATTTAGAGAGTAACTTTGTTTAATGGTTACAGAGATGGTGCGTTTTAGGTCTTGGCTTGCATTGAACTGGTTTGTTTTATGTTATTTAGTAGGTATAATGAAGTGAAATTCAAAAATTCTAGTCGAAAATTATATCTTTTATATGTTCTAGCCTTAGGTAAAGTACTGAAATAAAGTATTATATTCTTAATAAAATAAAAGAAAACGGTAACCTAAGAAACCTTTTCTATACTTATATAATTTAAAAAAAAGTATTTTTCTTTCCCTGATATTCTTTTATGCGCATAAATTGCTGTATTTGAGGTCATATATTTTCTTATATCTGGAAACTAGCTGAATTTGAATATAATACAATGATTACAGCCCGTTTGCTGATAAAGTATAAGCTACGGGAAAGTTATAAGGGTAATAATATGTGAGACTTCTTTCAGGCACTACGGCTGCAAGTCACACCGAAAGGAGCCTTAGTAAAAATATTGTTTAGGAATAAAATATTAAAACATACTATTTTTTAATTTTTGACTAGCTAGTAGGTTATATTGTTTTTCCAAAAAAAATACTTTACCGGTTCAATAAAAAGGTTTTTTTTTAAATAATCGGTTCACATTTCGACAAAAGCCGAAATAAAAAAAAATCGTTTCTCGTGCTTTTGCACTTGGCCATCAACCGCTTCAAAATAACAACTTATATATTGTAACCTGGGTTTATGAACGCAATTGAACTAAACCTGTACGATAACTAATTAATCAACCTTTATCACAGAATCAATTTAATTAAAACACGCCACATACATTTTTATATAAATAGGCATTTAAAACACTTCACAATTTTGTGTTAAGTGTTTAAAATAATGCATACGCGAGGCACTGCGTCCTGATTCTAAACATAAAGATACAAAAAAGATAAAATAAATAGATAATAGGGTTTGTTACTGTCCGGTGTGACTTCAATCAGCTTTAGTCTACAAGATTTAATATCACTTTTGTTGAATTCTCGTATTCTCTAAAACCGCTTTAAGCCGAAGCCATATTGGGGATGGTTTATTGCAATTCGCAAGAACATGTGTTTTAGGAGCCGATATTAAAGTGTCACAGAAGAACTCCGAGCTTTAAAGAAAGCCTTATTTCTAGACGTGACTAAAACGCGCTCAAACATTAAATTGAGAGCCTCGCGTGATTTACTTGTTTATTTGACAGCACATTCTATGAAAAAAATATTAAAACCTACGTTTTTTTTTTTACAAAGAGAAGGTGGTTCTTTAGCTTTTCGTAGCGGGTAAGTTCAAAATGCTTTCGATTGCTTATGGCTTAAATCGTTTAAGCTACAAGTAAGTTAGTCGTTTGCAATCGTTTCCACATAGCTCAATGGGTATGATGGCAGTATTCTCCCGGACTAGTTTTTATACAAATAGCTGTATTAGGTATTAATAAATATAAATATTCTTGGCCTTTTGATACATCAAACTCTATACAAATTAAGCGAAGCTTGTAATATGGGAACTATATTGCTGATAGAATAATATACATTTTTTTGTAAATATATGCATAGAAACTCAGTTAATGTTTTTATGTTTGGTTTTATCTTATTTGGGCGTATTAAAATAAGAAATTTCGTATCATTATAATAATATAATATTATAATTATATAATAGCAATATTTAAGTTTACGGCTTTCTCTAATTAGCATAAGAAGTATTCGATAGATATAATTTATCATACTTTATCGATAACTTTGTCGATATATGTCGAACTTTTTAAGTATTCAACGCATTCCTTTCAACTACAAACATTCATTATTAAATCACATTATTTTCCTGTTTGTCACAAAAATCTAATCATGCGAGAAACACTCCATTTTTTTTCTGCATGAGCACGTTAAGCTAGCACCAGTTTTTATGGGTTTCAAATGTGAGTGATTCCCAAAATCGTCTTTTCAGGTTAATTTTGGTCAAAAATATGACAACTACTTTTAGTACATACATATTAATTTATTGAATAAACTTAAGACTATACAGTATTTACAAAATGTACATTGGCATATAAAATACATAAGAAACAGTTGAGCTATTTACAGACAGTTTTTTTAGTACATTAATGTATGACGTCACTTTGATGAAGAACAGTTATTGTTATAGTGACGTCATACACTCAAAGCCTATGAAAAAACGACCGAGATTGTGCTACGATGCTATCCACCAGTTTTGCTTACCTTTGATCCCGAATCGAATTTAATAAAACGTATTCAATAATTTCCCAAACCGTTCCATAAAAAAGGATAAGGGTAACAAGATGTTGTATTGGATCGGGTGTATTCTCAAAGTGTTCGATATTACATGGTTCAAAAAGCCCAGTAAAAGTTACGGTGAATAAGAGTGATATGTGCCTAGTAAATGTCTAGCGTTTTAGTCGTAGAGTACCAGATCAAATTTTGTTTGGGTCATTTTTATTATAAAGGACTACAATTGTTATCATATTGACATCATTATAATGAATATAATATATCAATAACTGTAAGGCTGAAAGTAAAAAAAATAAAAAACGAAAATGTATTTTTAATTTTTATTATTTACGTTCAATAACTAGTCTAAACTAATAACATAGTACAAGTAATAAATTAAATTAAATGTATAAAGACACACTTCAGTAAAATACAAATGTAAATACAAATTCAAAAAATATCGAATGCTTTGTAGAATCCACCTCTTTGGCCACAAATAATATTTACAAACACCGGAGATCAATACGGAAGGTCCCGGGTTGCACATCAAACGATCTAGCTAATTTTAGCGACTGAATTTTAGATTATCATCATCATCATAAAAAAAATGGTTGTCTGTAAAGTCGGTTTACTGACGATAGTTGAACGTGACAACGTCAATCGTATCTTATCTTATCTTGGAACGCCTCAGAACGCCGGAACGCTGGAACGCCGGAACGCTTCATGAGTCATGTTTTTTCGTGCGTGCAGCCGGCTCTATCGAATTATAAGACGTTGTCACGTCAAAAACATTTTTGTAGTAATGTAAAAAAAACATTTATTTATTAATTAGAATTAATATTATTAGATAACTACAGTGATTTCAGTATTCAGTATTTTATTGTAATCAAAGTGTATGAACATATCTAGGTCTTAATAGTACTTATATAATGTACCCAAGTTTGGATGTAGCAATAATTATATGTAATCGGACCGACTTTTAGCATGCAAATAATTAATTTTAATAATTCTGCTTATGGAAGCTTCGTTAGTAGGTTGGTCAGTTAATTCTTATTTAAACATCTGTCATTAAAGTACTCAGTAAGAGAGTAGTAAGAGTTTTTAATGAGTAATTTTTTAGGAATATTGTTTGTTTACTTTATTTTTTTTATCTGATATCTTCTCAAATCTATATAAATACTTGACACATAATAACGAACACATTACTACTCTCTAATCCCAAACAGAATTGCCTGTTGTATTGACGAACAGGAGGCTCAATTAAAAAAGAAGAAGAAAAACAAAAGAATAACAATATGTATTAAACTTTATTTTTGATAATAAAAAAATATAAGTCATGCGACAATTGCCCATCTTACAAGTAAAAGTCTTACCAATATTATTAGGAGCAAATACATAAAGTTCACTCACAAGAAACTTACCCGCCTCAAACTACTTAATTCAATCACACTTAGCTCTTACTCAATCAATTCAAGACCAACTTTCGAGATATCAAACTCCTCTAGAACTGTTAACAATTTAGGTAGGAACAGACTACCTTCAAATTTGAAACTTACAACTCAGTTGATAAAGTCAGCGTCGCTTTTAACACCAGGCTTTTGAAGTCACCCACGTAAAGTAACCTGTCACCTTTTGATATTGTACTATACTGAAATAGTTTTTTTATTAAAATAAGGCTGAATTGCAAACAAAGTTAAATGTATTTACAAAATGTACATTGTCATATAAGAAATAGATGAGCTATCTACAGACCGTTGCAAACGATCTATAGATAGTTCAACTGATCCAAATCAGTACCAATCGGAAGCGTACCCAAGACGCTGGCTGCATTGCCGCGCTGAATAGCAATGCTGATACGCTGGGCCAGATACTCACCAGCCCTCGGGTCACGCGTCGCTTCGACTAGACGCCCAGTAATAATTTTGAAAACGCGGTGGGCCTCGGTACCCCACGGACCTAGAGTCACGACCCCAAGAGGAGCAAATATGTAAGTTAAATGAAAATTAAAGACATAGGTATTTATTACAGTTTCTCGTTTATTTTGAAAGGTAACATAATATAAGATATTTTTTTATTTATTTAGTCTTGGGTTACATTACAACATATTCATTTTTGGATTTTTTGGTAACTATTCATTCTAACTAACCTAAAATTCTCATTTAGAAATATATGTGAAATGTAGGACAAATAAGTAAAAATAAAAACAACTTTACTTCAGTACTTTAATTAAAATCAGTAGGTAACTTTCATCACACGTACATATCGAACCCACGACCCACAGCATGGAAGGCAGAACTACTACCAACTGAGCTAGACCTTGATTCGTCGCTTGTCGATTTGTATCCAATCATTTACGGCGGGTTTCTGGAAACCCAAATCACGATTGATCCGAGTTTGACACATAGTAATTATTTGTTTTTTTCGTTGATCATCGTTCGAGAAATCGGCCGTTAGTAATTAATTTGACGTCTATCTAACGTTCAACAGTTTCAAACATGTTCACCAATAAGCCTTACTTAAATATCATCGGTCGTAACTTTGAAGACGATCCAAGTTCCCAATGCGCTTGCTCTCAACAACTTGATAACTACAGCAATAGCTCTGACTTAGTTTAGCACCTAGAGATATTCAAAACTTTGTGGTTGTTGCTATAGCGTCCGCGTTATCAACTGAGTCCTCTTCTAAAACTCTATGAGTGTCTAGACTCTAGAGTATAGAAAAACAATTTTTTTTTGTTATTGTCACTTATAGAAAGCGACCTAAAACACTTACCTAGGCACTCAAGACAAGTCTTTTAGACTCTGGTCGAGATGAGAAGTAAAAAGTGCCGTATACTTAACATTAAAATAAAAAAATCTAATTAAAAAAAATAATAATAATGGAGCTTATTTGTATGCATTCCATATGACTTCAATTCAAAAATTTATGTTTGGGCGAGCCTATACATTATCCTAAACACTAAATAAATATTCTACATAACATACATTTTTCTACCCTAAATCCATTGGCATTCAACTCATACCTGATGTTTTTCATCATAAACATAAAATAGACAACTTATCGCTAATTCCGTAACATGCTAGTTCGGGGACGTGGTTGGGACCAAAAACAAATGACGGCTGAAACCACACACCGCCCTAAATGGATGGCAAATAGCCATGTGGATGTGATTTGGCTGGGAATTGAAGAGACTGCTTTAATTACTGTTCTGAAACATACAAAAACCTATATGCTTACTAATTAATATTAGTAAAAAACGTTTGGGTTTTTAGTCGATTAATTCGAAAATATTTTGAAGTATCGTCAATTTTTTATTTGAGGTTATCTCAGATTTGTATAATTACATATAAAATGCGTACGTAATATTCGTTAGTGTCGAAATCACCTTATTTTTTAATTCATAGATCATTCTTTAGTCATAAACTTACCTGATATGAAGTGACGACAGTGTTTATTAAAAAAAAATGCCAAAACATAGTGATCTCAATGTCCAAGTAGCGATACAAAATAAGTATACATAACAACATACGTATAATAAATAGTACTTAATGTTGGTTAAAAGTGAAACTTACTTATCAATGTGTAAAAAAATATTCACGTTGCAATTAAAAAATATCACTAATTTCAATAATTCCGAAATAGCCTAAATTTCGCTATTAGAAATGAAGTCCTTTGTGATTGTAATTCAATGGTTATTGCATATAAATGGGGCACATAAAATTTGCACTAAAGTAATTAAACAGAAAATGCATTAGTTTAATATACCTGTCCACACCTAACCGCTCGACAATTTCGATGAAATACGTCAAATTTAAATTTTTAGTGGTTGTTCTGTCCGGCTTTTCGAAAAATTTCAAAAAAACATACTTTTAATAACTGTTAAATGGACTATCAATCCTGTTGAAGTATTTTCTCAATAGTTTTGATTTCAGGAAAGCATCAATCGTAGATCAAGTCAAATAGCTTGACAACTGACAACTGTTCTTCTATACTTTTGTCAGTACCTCTACCATGAGATGTCACAGTAAAATCGCCTGACTTTACTACAGTAGTTACGTCATTATTATTAGTATGACGAATTTTAGTACCCAACTATCCGCTAGAGGCGCTGTACAAATCTTCATACATTTTTTTAACTACAGACGCTAGCGAGTGTAGTAAATATAGTATAGTAAAAACTCATAGTAGAGCTACAGCCTTGGCTGTAAAGAATTTCACCATGTCAAAAACGTCCAACACCAACCAGTTTTACTATACATTAATAGTACGATATTACATCCATATTACGATACTGTACGTGTACAGACAGAGCAATTCAGTATGAAGTTTCCCAAAAAAAGGAACACAAGTTTTGTTCAAAATAATTCGTCACTTGTTTTTTATAAGTATACTTTGCACTTAGCGTGGGCTTTATCAGTCAATGAAGGCTGTCATTTGTTTTTTTTATTATAAGTTCCTCCTTTGCTCAAAGAAAAAGTAGTTTTATTATAATCCGGCTATAATTTAAAGTTACAAAATCACTAGCGGTAATACATCAGTCCAACGGCTGAATGGCTTCCAATCATGATCAGCTGTGGGACAGGTTTTGTGGCAAATACCGCTCCGTTGAATATTATTTAGTATGCTAATGATATATTATTGGCACTGAAAAGCAGCGTTGAAATTTGTGGCTGGTAAAACGCCTTTGTTAGCAACAGTGATAGATAAACATTTTAAAAACATAAAGTGGTTCTTGGTAAGTTTTTCTAATTTGTATAGTTTTGTTTATTTGACGTGGCTCAATTTTATGTAAACTAATATTATAAAGAGAAAATATTTGATTGTTTGTTTGTTTGCATCGAATAGGCTCCGAAACCACTGGACCGATTTAAAAAATTATTTCACCGTTGTGAAGCTACACTATATCTGTGATGAACATAGACTATATTATATTTAAAAAAAGTCCTTACTCAAACTTCAATTATGTAACCCAAGGTGTAAAAAAAATACCTAAGAAATTCCTTACCCGCTACCCGTGCGAAGCCAGGGCGTACTACTAGTTTAACATAAAAGGGCTTTTTGAACCAACCAACTGTAATATCGTTTGTTAAATTTGTTTGTGTAGTGTTTCTTAAAATGACTAATAAAATGGCAAAAACATTAGTAGACTTATTATTACACCCAGTACAACCCAGACACAGAACAAATATTTATGTTCATCATACAAACATTTGCTATGGGTGGGAATCGAACCCACGACCCACAGCATAGAAGACAGAGCCGCTTTCAGTACCTCTACCATGAGTTGTCACAGTAAAATCGCCTGACTTTACTACAGTAGTTACGTAAATATTAGTATTACGAATTTTAGTACCCAACTGTCCGCTAGAGGCGCTGTACAAAACTTCATACATTTTTTTAACTACAGATGCTAGCGAGTATATTAAATATAGTATAGTAAAAGCTCATGGCAGAGCTACTGAGCTGTGATGCCTGTCACAAATTGTTTGTTTAGTTTTAAATTTGCATCAGAGGTCATTGAGTTCTCTTAACAGTTTACAAATGGCACTAATTCCCATACGGCTGGTGCCGCGGTTGAATCATTATCCTTTAATGTGGTGGTGCCATTTGTCAAACTATACTTTGTCATTGTTCCAGCCGTGATTGCACGCGTTTGCCATTGCCAGATTAATTACTGGTTAAGCTGCACTGTTGCTGCTATTTTCACATTAATTTGGGCGGTTTTTTTTTAAATGTATATATATATAATATAATATTAAATTTTGGTATGTTTTTAAAATTCTGGTACTTAAATAAATTTAATAAATTTTAATATGTTAGATTACTATGCTGATTAACCGATTTCGATGATGTTTTTCAACCCTTCTCTTTGTGTTTATGTTACGCGGTTACTCCGCCAATGATCAACCGATTTTGATGATACTTTTTTGTATGATAGATCATAGTTCAAAGAGCTTCAAATTAAATACGTTGGACAGGACAAGTATGATCTGAGTAATCATTAAAAACGTGTTTTTTAGTATTACTTGCCCATTTTAATTTAAAAAAATCATCAATAGTCCAAATAGATTTTATTCGTTAAATCCTACATAATATAAGGCTACACATTTTGTCATTAAACAAAGTGAACTTCATTTGTTTTTGTTATAGTCTTGACAAGAGCTTTGAGGTGCACACAAAAGCGCCATACAAAGACTAGTTAAACCTGTATTTACCTCCGCGCAAGAAACTCCTTTAGAACCAAGCACACCAATCCGCTTTGGAGATTAAGAGGGCGTCTCTACTGAAACTGCCGCCGCAGATTATTTTTCTGCATACTTCAAATGACAAAAATTCTTAGTAGGTACGGTGTTCTGAAGCATTTTAGGACTCACTGTGTTTTTAACTGAAAATCAAAATTTGGAATTGTACGTACCGACTTAGGTTTGACTGTGACGGTGAGTGACACGCATTGGGTATTTTAGATCCCTATTCTTATACATTGTATAAAACAAAACTATTTTTGATATACTTAGTAGGTAAGTATTTTTGATCCTATTAGCATAAAAATGCAGAATAGAAGAACTGCTTTAAGGGTACATAAAAATTAAACTTCAAACCGTTTACTCCCACCTGTTCTGTTGACTAGTTCTGTTGACAGAACTACTGGGATAACACGGTTTTTAGTAATATCTGTTTAATGAAAAACACGATAAACTACAATGAACTTGTGGTTTTGTGCAAATTTTAGGAATGTAAATACATTAAAAAGAGCGATATTAGTAAAGACCAATATCGCTACTTTTAATGTAATGTTCATTGCAATTTATCGTGTTCCAAACAGTTTTTCCTCAAAACATTTTTCGGTGACTACCCTCCCTAGTTCTATGCAAAGTACAATGGCACAAAACAAATCTGCAACGCATCCACGCTCCCGCTAATCCTTTTTAAACGTGTTGAGATGTTGCTCGTTTTTGTGACGTGCGGTTTCAACTCTAAATAAAATAAACTTATGCAAATACAATGTTTTAGTTGACATTAGGATTACGAGCATTTAACTCCGACTTAAATGACATAAAGCAAATAAACTGTACAGGCAAAGTATTACTTTGCCATTTTCAAGTAAACCAAATAAAAAAGTGGTTTACTTGAAAATGTATGAAAAATGTATATTAGGTAGTATTAGCACTATTAAAACATTAAGTTTTTGATATTGTACCTAACGACATCTGACCCCAATCTGTTAAAACCATAAATATTAACAAGCCTAAAATAGTCATTAATTTTGTTTCAAGACAATAAAATTAATAAAAGTATGGTTAGTAAGTTCATATCTAACTATTAAACCAATATCAGACAATACCTACGTTTTTGGGTTCATAGTCTAAAAATAAACAAGCAAATTTTCATTATTAAGTTAACCAAAATCCAATTTCATCTGTAAAACGTTTACGAATGCAGCTACCCAAAAAAGTTCATCCCATCTCAATTGCTAAAATTAGGTCAATATTGTACACACAGTGTCGGACACGACCTGATTTATATGATTTTTCGAAATATTGGATTCAATTCAGAAGTTTTATTTATTTTGTAAATATATATTCGTTTTAAACTCATGTTTAAAACGGTATAAACAACGTAATATCTCGGTATAAACAACGTAATGTTTACATTTATTTACACTGCGAATGAAACGTTCAAATAATTGTGCTCATGCAAGAACATGGTTTTTACAACGTACATTTTTTGGAACATGATAAAGTTTAGGTGCATGGAATTTTTGAAAAAAAAAGAGGGGGAAACTATCGACACGATGAAGAAGAAGAAGTGCATGGAATTAATGTAAAGTATCTAATATTTATGTATTTATGTAAGTATTCTATCAGCAGTCTAATTCTTATAGTATATGCTTTGCTTAGTTTGGACTAGAATGTGATGTGTAAAATGTCTGTGAATATTTATTTATTTAATGCTTTGATATAATTTAGCACTTAATCAAAGCTTGCATAAAAATGTGATATTTCAAATGTGTCAAACTATTGACGATTATTATAATGAAATGATCTTTTTCTTTAGTTAAATGGATACAAACATGTTGTGCCGACGCCACCTAGTGAGATAAGGACAAGAAGAAGAAGAAGGATTAAAAAGGCTTTTTGTAGGCTTCTTTCCATCCAAAAGTTGTCTGGATGAAATCGCTCCCTAGTGATAAGACCGCCCATTGTACTGTATTTTGTAAATTTTTATGTTTACTTTTTCTCAATAATTAGTTGTAAGGTGTACATGTACAATAAAGAGTTTTCATTTCATTTCATTACATTTCAAAAGTGATTTATGTTAAGACTTAAATTAAATTCAGTATTCAACTTAAACAAAGCTCTAGTACGAGAAAGAACCGCGACCAAAGGTCGTTTCTACGTCATGTCCCCTATTACCTAAACCGCACGTAACTTTAATGCTCACATTATCTCGATTGGTTGTTCGTATGTATAAAAACTAACGAGAGGAACAGTGCCCATTCGAAAAACGACTGCTAATCACCAAACTGTGTTCAAAACGGTGAACAAAATATGACACAATTGTAAACGTATCGTATCGATAAATAACGCGCAGTGTGACTCGTACAAGTTGTATATTAGGTACGCTTCGGTTTGGCACTGATATGGATCCATATCAGTACCAATCGGACTGATCAGTTGAGCTATCTATAGATCGTTTGCAACGGTCTGTAGATACCTCAACTGTTTCGTATGTATTTCATATATTTCTATGTATATTTTGTAAGTACTGTAGTAGTCGTAAGTTTGTTTATGAATAAAGTTTGTAATATTTATTAATTTTTAATTAATAACACTCGACACAAATTCTAATTTCCAAAAACTTTCAATTAATCATTATACAAGAAATACTAATTATAAGAGCTATTTAGTCTGCCCTCTGTTAAGAGTCTCAGTTTTCTAGGAAACTAATTCCAAAACCCAATTAATAGGAGTTTAATTAAAGAAAATATTCTTAAGTGAGTTAAGTATTAGTTCTTTATTAGAATGGGCGTTTCAATCATCTTTTATAACAAACAGTTTCAACAAATGTTTTCAACCATAAAAAAATTCGAGTCTAAGCAACTGTATACAAAACCTGACACAATATAAAAATACATTTTTAATCGTTTTTATTTGCATAACAGTGTGTAAAACTCTCCGTTAGTATATTTGTCGGTACACGCTTTAGTTGGAAAGGACAAGAGACAGTGTCTTGAATTTTACGTCATACATTCAGTTTTCAACAAAACAATATAGTTTACACATACATTTATAGTTTTAACATAACAACTAAAACCAAAGGTTTATCTTTGTGGTATCTCGAGTCTACAATTATTTAATAACAAAGTATTGATAAAAATAACGAGTATAAATATAACTTCAGAAACTCTTTTACACAGTGTGCATTTTTAGCTAAATTTAATATTTAATAATATCAGCTTTAAGCAAGCGCAAGTCTCAAAATCTTTCTAAGATAAAAGATAATTTGATTGCCACAACAAGATATAGATAACAAATAATAATATATGTAACCAGACAATCATCCTTCTTCGTAGGGAATACACAATCACCAAATCTACTATACCTAAATTGACTGACATAAATAAAGTAACCTATAATTGACGCATGCATGACGCAACAAAGCTAACACCCTCTCCCGGACTACGGAAAACAGTTTATTTGTTCGTATCTCTGATGAATAGGCATTCATATTTCATGTAACGTGTGCGACAATTGTTTGTATACCCTTATCTTCCACACAATACTCTGCTCATATCACACACAACGCTTTGAGTTTTAAACTGTATGTAAACTGGTTTAGTGATGAAAGAGTGAACATTAGCTTATTCCGACGTTTTTACAAGTTTACTTTGTCTATACTAATATTATAAAGAGGTAAAGTTTGTATGTTTGTATATTTGTTCAATTGTAAGGGGTAATCTCGGGATCTACTGAACCGATTTTAAAAATTCTTTCACCATTAGAAAGCCACATTATTGCTGAGTGTCATAGGCTATATACAAAATCGAAAAATAAAAAGGCTTTTACGTGGTAGTCCGTTTTGCAAAGCGAATCGGAGAAAAAACGGTCGAATTATGCCCAACGAAGTGGGCACGGGTCAGCTAGTACGTTATAAACCGAGAGATGGAGTAGGTGACGACATTTGATAGAAATAAAACTTGGCAACAAAAACAATTATACCGCCGAAAAAACTGAAAAGCTTAGAACTATCTAAATCTGTATTATCACTTAATATGTTTTCTTAATATGATTTATTATTTTTTTCTACACATTCTTTATGCATAATAATAGTAGTCATTTACACCATTGAATTTTCATTTTTATTTTATGTTCGTCCCGTTCTTACCTGACTGAAAAGCTTTTGTCCATCCAAAGGTTGTCTGGAAGAGATCTTTTATAGCGATAAGACCGCCCATTGCAGCTTACTAAACTGTTGTTTACTGTCTGTTTTTTCTTTTATTAATTTGGTGTACCTACAATAAAGTAATAATCTATGATGTATACCATACAATTTATTTCTAGAATAGAGATAATTGAATTATACTTACCTATTAAACTACATAATTATTATTCAAAACTAGGCTCCTACGTCAAAGCGGGTTACATAGGCGATGTACCCATACATAATACATGTATGATTATTGCTAGCCTACAGTTTGCAAGCTAATCTAGGGCTACTTAGCCGACTGATTAATTACTACGCAATGATGATCGTAGTCTACCTACTTTAGAATTCGTTTGGTCAATGTTCATCCTAGATTACTTAAAACAGTATGTTTTTAAATGCTCTGATTTCGACTTCGATAAGAAAAACAAAAAAAAAAAAAAATTAGTTCAGTTAAATCACTTGGATCATTTAGAATCATCTTATATACAAGGTGATTCTAGGTGCCAGTTCCACCCAACCAGAGCCTAGAAGAACGGGCAAGAAGCTACGGCGTGGTACCTACCGTTTTTTATATAACTACTTATTCTTACAAATATTCGTCAACGACAAGTCCCAAACTAAGCAAATCTTAGTATGTAAAAGGGGCCACATGTGAAGCTTTCAAACCAAAAACGATTCTGCTAACAATAAGAACAGTCGATTATAATACCTTTATTGAAAGCTGTGAGAAAAATATGTCATAAATATTATCTATCGTTTGTCAGTATGGCCGCTGATGGGCGCTCTGGATGGACACTGTTTTTATATAAGCTGTAGCATTAGTTTAAAATAATTGTCTTAGTTTTTAAGTTTAGTATTAGTAACGGTAGTCTGTAAGAGATCGCGCCAAGCGATAAGACCGCCCTTTAAGAATGTGTTTTGTTTTTTTAATAAAGTATGATATTTTATGGAAATATTTGTAATTTTGATGTAAACCGTTTTCACATGATATTAGCCACGTCGCTCGATCAAACGCTATGAAATCCTGTCATAAGTTAATTGAATAGCAGCCAATCGAAGCGAGAAATTATTACAAGCGTGAATAGGTTTACACCTTCTAGAATTACAAACATGTAAGTTGAGAGAATAATGAGAATAGTTAAGACTATGTTTGGAAAACGCTATTTGAAAGTCAATATTACTTCGCATATTCTACATAAAATATTTGAGGCCTCATGTTAACCGATTGGGTACTGATTTGTTTTTAAATTATATGAACTTTATAAAGATTTTTTTGCAACTAGCTTTTAACTGACGACCGATGTGGCGCGGTGGGTGATGGCGCCTGCGACGCTGAAGGTTGCGGGTTCGATTCCCGCCTTGGGATAAATGTTTGTATGATCCGCAAAATTATGTATTCCGGGTGTTCTGGGTATTTTATTTATATAATAAAAAATATCTATCTACGTAATAATGTTATTGTATTAAGTAGGTATGTTAGTCTTCTAGTATCCATAACACAAGCTCTGTGTAACGTTGCGTCTAATACAATTACCTAATTAAATCAAAACATTAAAAATAATTAAAATCTAACTATTAAACTATACATTTTTATAAATTAATCAAATCTATATTTTTACATTTTTTACTAAGAAACAAATCTGAGTTTTACGGAACGTTATCGTCGTCCTAACAACTAGTTTTTAAACTGTGGCAACTGCATCGTCATTCGCGTTCGCGGCGTCATCAAGCACTACACTACCGGCCTCTGAGAACGAAGGACGCATACCTACATTTTCTACTAAACTATTCAAGTAAATATAAAAGTGCAAGGAATCCCTCTAGGGTGAGTTCACAGCTTATAAAATACTGCCTAAAGCCTAGATATTTTCTGTAAAGCTGTCTGCGAAGTCCACACTAGCTGTGAGGGTTTTTTTTTAACGAGTCACTGTCGCCTACTCCCTACCCTCAGCTCTGTGGCTTGGCACTTGGCTCCGTTCTGAAGCTCGTCCTAAGACCTGCTGTTCCTTCCAGGATTCACCCTTCTACTTGGACTATTCTTCTTTCATCTGCCTCTGCTGCAATTGCTGCTTCTGCTTCCTCCACTTACTCCTGACTGCGGCTGCTCCACTACTGGAAAATCTTCCTGGAGAGCCGCGGAGTGAAGCTGCCTTCATACAAGGACACAGAAGAACGTTGCCTAAGCCTGGAGCCTGGATCTAACCCCGGAATACTCAGGCCAGTGACAGTGCTATCATAAACTCAGTGACTAGATAATCTATGTGCGGCTGTGTAGGTTTAAAGGACAGTAAAGGTGTGGTAAATCTAATATCCTATTTTATTTCCACCCTGAGCAGGACCCTATACCTATCTATCTGCGGGCGAAAAACCCTAACGCCGCAGTGGCGCCCTTATTAACGTGGTTATCTACACAGCCTAGCATTTATCTAGTCACATACCTTTCAGCTAGTCGTGCAGTGTCTAAGAACGTGTAAACGAAGCGGTGAACTATTTTATCTCAGCGAACTGGTACGTACATTTTACCCTATGTTAATTGTACGAGAATCATCGTGAATCATTGTATCTATTGTTACTAAGCCAATCAAGTAATTTATGTAAACTGTTACGTACGTTAGCTTACATTTATTAAGGAACTGTTAAATTAAAAACTATATGAAAATTTTAAAAATTATTTAATACTACCCTCATTTAAATAAATCTACGTAACGGTTCGCAGTTAAACTATTAACGATCTGCATGAGTGTAATTTTTATAACTATTTCACTAAAGTACTGTTATCACCGATTCGTAATAGGTCAATTCTCTTTGTGTAACAGACAGCTATTTGTTTCTTTAGCTCTCGGCAGTTGTATGCGGTTATAAACAGGTGGTACTTATTTAATAATTTTCTCACATTATTTTGTCTATTGCCATTTCTATTGTTACTAATTTATTTTGTGTTTACTGTGTTTTGCCTGAATCATCATAATGGGAACTCACCCTATAAAATTCCTACTGCTAAATAAAAATGAGTTGTCGTATGAGGTCCTTATCAGAGGCGAGGAACCAGCTGCCACAGTACTAAAACTAAGAAATCAAATTAATAAATTAACTGTAATGATCCCATCGGAGGATATTCAAGAATCTGGTCTTGAGTCTGAGGTTGATTTGGAGGGTGTCACGTTGTCACTTAAAGAATTTTATTCAAGAGTCAAATCCTTGCAAGAAAAATATGACGTAAACCTATTCGAGCGTACTAAAGCCTTAGCTAATCATATATATTACCGTTTGAATCGGATGGACAGGACTGACATTAAGGAGAAAGTAAATAAACTAAGTAATGAGTTTAAAGCTCAATATTCGCTACTAAAAACACTTGCTCAAACTAGTTCGTCTTCGCTAACTGATCAGTCGAGTTCAAGTCAATCGTTTGCTATAAGTGACGCTTACAGTAAATGTGAACGTAATCATATAACCGACTTACAAAAAATAAAATTTCATGGTAAAACCTGTGTGAGAGTGTTTATACAAAGAGTGAATGAGTTTTGTACGTCTAGGAGTATACCACATTCTAAAATACTTACATATGCGACGGAAATATTTACAGGTCCAGCACTACATTGGTACCGTAGTATTAGGGACGAAGTAGGTACATGGGACGAACTATGTAAATTATTAATTGCTGATTTTGGTCAATTTGACTATGACTATAGGCTAATGGCAGAGATACGTAATCGTACGCAGGGTGATTCTGAAAACATAGTAGTATACCTAGCGATTATGTCTGAACTATTTAGTAGATTGTCTAAACCTAGAACTGAGGAGGAAAAAGTAGAAATATTACTACACAATATTAGGCCGTGTTATGCGACTGTTTTATTATCGCACACTGATAGCATAACCTCTATTAGTACACTTCGTACACTCTGTCGGAACTTCGAGAAAGTACAGGCGTTGAGCACTCAGTTCCGCGAGCCTCCGAAAATAACTAACGAAACTGTAGCTCCAGATCTAGCGTTTGTTAAACTGCAGGAACCGAATACTAAAAATTTTTATAATAATAGAAATTATAATGCGACTAGTAAACCGTACTATAATAAATTTATGAATGGACAGACCTCTAGTTCTAACTCAAGCGCTGCGCCTACGCCAGTGGCTTCTGTAAATACCAGCTCACGGGACCAGGGTAATAAAAAAACTTTATTGTCCGCGGTGCCGCGATGACTCGCATAATTTACGCCAGTGTAAACAGTAGGTCTACCATAAGTTTTTACTATACTATATTTACTATACTCGCTAGCGTCTGTAGTTAAAAAAATGTATGAAGATTTGTACAGCGCCTCTAGCGGATAGTTGGGTACTAAAATTGGTCATACTAATATTGACGTAACTACTGTAGTAAAGTCAGGCGATTTTACTGTGACATCTCATGGTAGATACACAGGAACACTTTCTAATATGTTTCAAATGCGGAAAAAAGAACACTAAATATCCTGAGTGTACTAGCTGCCACCCTACTATTAACAATAATTCAAAAAACTAATTAGCTTAGATTGCTGCAAAAAGAGTACTATTAGTTCTATTTCTACAAAAACTAGTGAAAAAGAGTGGAAAGAATGGCTGCACTTTATAAAAATATTTTCATCTAGTTACTCTATTGCATCAATCTTAAATAATAAACCCACTAACGACATACGCCCTTATGTAACTATTAATGTAGGTAACCTATCTATATGTGGTCTTCTCGATTCAGGATCTGCTGTTTCTATACTAGGAAATAATTCTCACTTACATATTCTTACGTTAGGACATACCCTGATAAAAGATTTTACTCTAAAAACATTTATGGCTGCCGGTGGTCAGTCACTATCTGCCATTGGATATATCAATCTACCTATTTCTTAATTATCCTATTTCTAACCTATTTACCTATTTACCTAATTTACCTATTTCTTTCTCTTGGAAAATCTTCCTGGAGAGCCGCGGAGTGAAGCTGCCTTCATACAAGGACACAGAAGAACGTTGCCTAAGCCTGGAGCCTGGATCTAACCCCGGAATACTCAGGCCAGTGACAGTGCTATCATAAACTCAGTGACTAGATAATCTATGTGCGGCTGTGTAGGTTTAAAGGACAGTAAAGGTGTGGTAAATCTAATATCCTATTTTATTTCCACCCTGAGCAGGACCCTATACCTATCTATCTGCGGGCGAAAAACCCTAACGCCGCATCTGCTTAGCTTGGGGCTAGATGATGTTGTGTGGATTATTATGTCCAGCATTATTTATTTATTATTATTTTATTTATTATTCTCGGAAACCAAAAACAAAAAGCAATGCGTTTTTTCTGGCTGAAGTGAACTTTTTTGGGCACTCGAATAGTTATTTACACATTTTTAAGGGCTTCCTGATTTTCTACTAATAAAGCGTTATGGTATTTTTAACTATCAAACATAAAATAGGTAAGTACCTGTCTAAATGTTGATGTAGGTTACATAACTGAAAACCTTTCCTTGGCATTGCCGTGGGCAAGCTGTGGGCTCCAAAATTATGTCAATCTGACCCTTTCAAACTTCACAGTAATGTAGGTACTTTATCGGGAAGCTAATAAAACTTTGCGGTCATTTGTCAAACTTCTAACCCGTGACTTCTCAAATCTGGATCCCAAAATACTCAAATTATGACTGAGGTTCGTGCGTTTACTTGTTTTGATCAAACTAAGACTGTGATTTTAAAAATAAGTACCTACTTAATTAATTGAGTGAATTATTAATTTTAATAAACTGTAGGTATAATATAAGCACCTTAAATATATTCTAGGTTCCGGTCGCGTGGAACTGGCACCTAGAATCACCTAGTTTATAAGTCGATTCTAAACGATCTTTGTGATATTACTGAATAAAGTTTGATCTATTTTATTTGGATTTTAAACAATATGCATCAATTTAGTTGCAAATATTATGTTTTATACTTTATGAATTATTAATTTTTGAAAAAATATTTTGAACCGGGTATAGCCTAACTTAACTAGTGTATTCTGAATAAAAAATAAGATAGTTTAGTTCAACAGGATATTATTCAATTTCTTTTAATATAAAAATATTTTGTACCCTACAAGGTACAGAATAAATGTACCCTGTGTAGTTCCAACACAAAAGAAACTATTTACCCGAGAAAATTGATATAATTTCGCCGTGAAACGTACAAAATCAATTTCGAAAACGTGTCACAAAAACTATTTCCGCACCACAACGCTTCTAATAATATCTATAAATCACCTATTTCTTTTCAATGATCAGTGACATACTGAAATATTGCAATTACTCGGAGCATGGGAAAACTTTCTCGCTTGGAGCCTATCAATTTTACGATAGGCATGGCCTAACGTAAACGCATGCTATAGTCACAGCCCGTAAACAGCTGGTTCACTTTTAAACTTTTGAACCTTTGTTGAATACAAGATTTAAGATAATTTTTAATATAAGATAAAAAAAATCCATATAAACCTTTTCATTTAATCATAATTGCTGTGAAAATTGACGGTGAACCTTAGCTGCTGCGTATACAAACCGTTTACGTTTCAATTTAGCACGATCGAGGCCTTGATCAGTGTAATTAAGGTACCTACGTTGTCAAGACTTGTACTACACTTGTCTATGCTGACAGATGTCAGCTAATTTAAGAATTTGAATCATTTATTGCCCATTTATTCTTGCCCGTTCTTCTAGGCTCTGGTCGTGTGGAACTGGTACCTAGAATCACAATATGTAACACAATATGTAAGACGATTCTAAATGATCCTTTTGATTTTATTCAATAAAGATTTTTTTTACTTTACTTTTTTTACTATTGTAAAACTGTGTTTAAAGATCTTATGGTAGAAAATGTTTCAGCAGCCTACCCATTTCAAGCGTACAATGTTTTATTATTTTTATCGAAGAAATTACACAGCTGTTTACAATGCACTGTGTCACGATATAGCCGGTTTACGCCCGCGATATCCAAAGTTTACGACTTTTCGTCGCAGTCATAAACAAAATGCAAAAAGAAAATAGGAACGATCAATATCACCTGGTTACTAGACTTAGCATGAGTTAACTGAAAGGTGCTTATAATATGTCACGATTCCATGTATTTTAAAGGTATTTGAATTACATTGCTCGTCAAAGCATATTTGATTGCCGCGTGTTTTAACGTTATGTAAAAAACTTTATGCAAAAGTATTGTTTTAAAAAAAATAAATTATGCTGCTTTAAAATTTTTAAACATTCACAAAAACTTCTAAATTAATAGAACCCACGACCTTTTTGTATAGGCAGGTCATCAGACACAGTACTAGTACTAGTGCTGGGGGTCCATCCCGGATTACACAAATACCTGGTAATAACGAAATATGCTCGGATTATACCATTAAGGTTTTAAATTTTGGCTTTTTGTTGAATGTCGCTCGGAAGTTTGGCTGTTTTAGAATTTTATGTTCGGAACAGATTATGGTGGATCCGTGATGGATTTGACCTTTCTATTTTTAGAGGGCTCAATATTATTTTTAAATTTGATCCTGTTGTTTGTATCTAAAATAATATCAAATATGTTATAAACATTGTTCAATATAATATTCAAATATCTAATATGAACGTGATGTATTTGATATGTAAAAAATGTACATTGTCATATAAAATACATAAGAAACAGTTGAGCTATTTTATCTACAGACCGTTGCAAACGATCTATAAAAAGTTCAACTAATCCAAATCAGTACCAATCGGAAGCGTACCCAAGATACTGGCTGCATTGCCGCGCTCAATATAACATTCAAATATCTAAATATGTAGAATGTCATGTATGTGATGTGTGATATGTAATATAATAATAAAATGTTTTTATGATTTACCATTTCTTGCAGTAAAAGTCTGAGGCAAAGCGCTTATAGAAACTGAAATTTCCTTAACGTGTTTTTGTGGAATGCAATTTCAGAATCTTTACTTAATTTATACCCTGAAATGGTTGAAAGACCACGGTTAAACATCGTTTGAAACTTTCAAAAACTGCTCCTGAGACCGAATAGTTGCCGGCCGCTGGGGTTGGGAGCTGCTAAGTGTTACCCACCTCTTCTAAGAATGTGAGACTTCGCGCCTTCGAAAGCCGCGCTTAAATAAGTTGGTTTGGAGGAGATATACGATGAAGGCAGCAAAACTTCGTCTTTTGAAAGTACAGTCGACAACAAAAGATTATAAACACATGAAAAATAAACATTGAAATAATAAATCTATATAAATATTCAGGGATATTTCATACCCACGCCTTAGTCCCAAGCTAAGCAAAGCTGGTAGTAAAAAAAAATGACATTATTCTAGTAAACGTAGGTCATGATAAAGAATATAATGCATAGCTATAAAAGTTGAGAAATGTATTTTTTTAATAACTCAACTCATGGTTATAAAAAAAAACTAACTATAATAAATGATAAAAACATCAATCTTAATTATTAAGATTTTGAAGTAAAGATTAGATATTTATTTACCCCTATTTAGCTACGTTGTATTATGGGACCCAAATGTTTTTATCATTTCATATAATTATTTTTTTTACCTTATAACCATGATACATTAATTTGAATCATATTCATATTCCAATCACGTACTCTAGCACCTTATGTCCATCAGCATCCACCTTATATCACCCTTAAAAATAAAAAAAAAGTATCATGGGCCGAAGAGACCACAACGTACCTTGAGGGTTAAGCCTCAATAAAATCTGAATCTTATGTCCATTATCTGACAGTTTCATTTCATTTATCCATCCTCTAAACTCCCAAGTTCGTAAAACCTTTTATAACCATCGTCACTCCAAAAAAATGGGAAAAAACTGGAAATCTGCGGCCCATAAATAATGTCTTGCTGCATCACACTGGACTTAAGATATAAGCTGATAGTATAATTTTTGTATCATAACAAATTTGCAGTTTCGTTTAAAAAACGCCGTGATATGAAGAACCGTCTAATAGCTTTAAGGCGCGAGAGACCTTCGTTATTTTGGCTGAAAGTTTTTGAATGGGACATCCCTTTGACCTTAACCACCTTACATAGAAAAAATACTGTATCATACCACATTTGCAGTTTCGTTAAAAAATCGCTGTCATATGTCAGAACCGTCGTAGCTTAAGAGCCCAAGACGGTCAGTCCTTCGTTTTTTTGGCTTTTTTTGAATGGGACAACCCTATGACCTTAACCACCTTACATAGAAAATACAGCCTTTATAAAATACCTACAGCTTTGTGTCTTTTGATGATAATGATTTGCTACATAAGCATCATCATCAACCTGTATCAGTCCACTAGGACCTAGGACTCTCCCAAGACGCGCCACTGACCCTGGTCAGTGTTCTTCTCTTCACTATTTCATTTGATGTATGCTGCATGCAATTGTTATATAAGGTTGAGCGTAAAAGACCGTTTAATTTTAATTATAATATAATTATAATATTGCTGGCTCATGATTATGATTTATACCAAACCAGTGACGAGTGTGCGGGTAGCAATAAGTAAAATATATAATTGCTCGCCGTCCGCAGGTAAGTACAGTCCTCGCGGTTCAGAGCACTTCTATTAATTCAATTTCAAATGAAAACTTTATACAAATACATACATTATTCAACCACAAGTTTTTAAGCCGATTTAAGAGGCCTATTTGTCACATACCCAACTACACCGCGGGCACCACATACCCTAGTATACCGCGGGCACCACATACCCAAGTATACCGCGGGCATCACATACCCTAGTACACCGCGGGCACCACATAGCCAACTACACCGCGGGCACCACATACCCTAGTATACCGCGGGCATCACATACCCTAGTACACCGCGGGCACCACATACCCAACTACACTGCGGGCACCTCATACCCAAGTATACCGCGGGCATCACATACCCAAGTACACCGCGGGACACCACATACCCAAGTACACCGTGGGCATCACATTTCCTAGTACAGCGCGGGCACCACATACCCTAGTACACCGCGGGCATCACATACCCAACTACACCGCGGGCACCACATACCCAAGTATACCGCGGGCACCACATACCCTAGTACAGCGCGGGCACCACATACCCTAGTACACCGCGGGCATCACATACCCAACTACACCGCGGGCACCACATACCCAAGTATACCGCGGGCACCACATACCCAAGTACACCGTGGGCATCACATACCCTAGTACAGCGCGGGCACCACATACCCTAGTACACCGCGGGCATCACATACCCAACTACACCGCGGGCACCACATACCCAAGTATACCGCGGGCACCACATACCCTCCCTAGTACACCGCGGGCAACAAATACCCAACTACATCGCGGGCACCACATACCCAAGTACACCGCGGGCATCACATACCCAAGTACACCGCGGGCATCACATACCCAACTACACCGTGGGCACCACATACCCTAGTATACCGCGGGCATCACATACCCTAGTACACCGCGGGCACCACATACCCAACTACACTGCGGGCACCACATACCCAAGTATACCGCGGGCATCACATACCTAACAACACCGCGGGCACCACATACCCAAGTATACCGCGGGCATCACATACCCAAGTACACCGCGGGCACTACATACCTTAGTATACCGCGGGCACCACATACCCTAGTATACCGCAGGCATCATATACTCAAGTACACCGCGGGCATCACATACCCTAGTACACCGCGGGCATCACATACCCAACTACACCGCGGGCATCACATACCCAACTACACCGCGGGACACCACATACCCAAGTACACCGTGGGCATCACATACCCTAGTACAGCGCGGGCACCACATACCCTAGTACACCGCGGGCATCACATACCCAACTACACCGCGGGCACCACATACCCAAGTATACCGCGGGCACCACATACACTAGTACACCGCGGGCATCACATACCCAACTACACCGCGGGCACCACATACCCTAGTACACCGCGGGCACCAAATACCCTAGTACACCGCGGACACCACATACCCTAGTACACCGCGGGCATCACATTCCCAACTACACCGCGGGCACCACATACCCAACAACACCGCGGGCACCACATACCCAAGTATACCGCGGGCACCACATACCCTAGTACAGCGCGGGCACCACATACCCTAGTACACCGCGGGCATCACATACCCAACTACACCGCGGGCACCACATACCCAAGTATACCGCGGGCACCACATACCCAAGTACACCGTTAGCATCACATACCCTAGTACAGCGCGGGCACCGCATACCCTAGTACACCGCGGGCATCACATACCCAACTACACCGCGGGCACCACATACCCAAGTATACCGCGGGCACCACATACCCTAGTACACCGCGGGCAACAAATACCCAACAACATCGCGGGCACCAAATACCCAAGTACACCGCGGGCATCACATACCCAAGTACACCGCGGGCACCACATACCCAAGTATACCGCGGGCACCACATACACTAGTACACCGCGGGCATCACATACCCAACTACACCGCGGGCACCACATACCCTAGTACACCGCGGGCACCAAATACCCTAGTACACCGCGGACACCACATACCCTAGTACACCGCGGGCACCACATACCCTAGTATACCGCGGGCATCACATACCCTAGTACACTGCGGGCACCACATACCCAACTACACTGCGGGCACCACATACCCAAGTATACCGCGGGCATCACATACCCAAGTACACCGCGGGCACCACATACCTTAGTATACCGCGGGCACCACATACCCGAGTACACCGCGGGCATCATATACCCAAGTACACCGCGGGCATCACATACCCTAGTACACCGCGGGCATCACATACCCAACTACACCGCGGGCATCACATACCCAACTACACCGCGGGACACCACATACCCAAGTACACCGTGGGCATCACATACCCTAGTACAGCGCGGGCACCACATACCCAAGTATACCGCGGGCACCACATACCCTAGTACACCGCGGGCAACAAATACCCAACTACATCGCGGGCACCACATACCCAAGTACACCGCGGGCATCACATACCCAAGTACACCGCGGGCCTCACATACCCAACTACACCGCGGGCACCACATACCCTAGTATACCGCGGGCATCACATACCCTAGTACACCGCGGGCACCACATACCCAACTACACTGCGGGCACCACATACCCAAGTACACCGTGGGCATCACATACCCTAGTACAGCGCGGGCACCGCATACCCTAGTACACCGCGGGCATCACATACCCAACAACTTCGCGGGCACCACATACCCAAGTATACCGCGGGCACCACATACCCTAGTACACCGCGGGCAACAAATACCCAACTACATCGCGGGCACCACATACCCAAGTACACCGCGGGCATCACATACCCAAGTACACCGCGGGCATCACATACCCAACTACACCGTGGGCACCACATACCCTAGTATACCGCGGGCATCACATACCCTAGTACACCGCGGGCACCACATACCCAACTACACTGCGGGCACCACATACCCAAGTATACCGCGGGCATCACATACCTAACAACACCGCGGGCACCACATACCTTAGTATACCGCGGGCATCACATACCCTAGTACACCGCGGGCATCACATACCCAACTACACCGCGGGCATCACATACCCAACTACACCGCGGGACACCACATACCCAAGTACACCGTGGGCATCACATACCCTAGTACAGCGCGGGCACCACATACCCTAGTACACCGCGGGCATCACATACCCAACTACACCGCGGGCACCACATACCCAAGTATACCGCGGGCACCACATACACTAGTACACCGCGGGCATCACATACCCAACTACACCGCGGGCACCACATACCCTAGTACACCGCGGGCACCAAATACCCTAGTACACCGCGGACACCACATACCCTAGTACACCGCGGGCACCACATACCCAACTACACCGCGGGCACCACATACCCAAGTATACCGCGGGCATCACATACCCAAGTACACCGCGGGACACCACATACCCAAGTACACCGTGGGCATCACATTTCCTAGTACAGCGCGGGCACCACATACCCTAGTACACCGCGGGCATCACATACCCAACTACACCGCGGGCACCACATACCCAACTACACCGCGGGCACCACATACCCAAGTATACCGCGGGCACCACATACCCTAGTACAGCGCGGGCACCACATACCCTAGTACACCGCGGGCATCACATACCCAACTACACCGCGGGCACCACATACCCAAGTATACCGCGGGCACCACATACCCAAGTACACCGTTAGCATCACATACCCTAGTACAGCGCGGGCACCGCATACCCTAGTACACCGCGGGCATCACATACCCAACTACACCGCGGGCACCACATACCCAAGTATACCGCGGGCACCACATACCCTAGTACACCGCGGGCAACAAATACCCAACTACACCGCGGGCACCACATACCCTAGTACACCGCGGGCACCAAATACCCTAGTACACCGCGGACACCACATACCCTAGTACACCGCGGGCACCACATACCCTAGTATACCGCGGGCATCACATACCCTAGTACACTGCGGGCACCACATACCCAACTACACTGCGGGCACCACATACCCAAGTATACCGCGGGCACCACATACACTAGTACACCGCGGGCATCACATACCCAACTACACCGCGGGCACCACATACCCTAGTACACCGCGGGCACCAAATACCCTAGTACACCGCGGACACCACATACCCTAGTACACCGCGGGCACCACATACCCTAGTATACCGCGGGCATCACATACCCTAGTACACTGCGGGCACCACATACCCAACTACACTGCGGGCACCACATACCCAAGTATACCGCGGGCATCACATACCTAACAACACCGCGGGCACCACATACCCAAGTATACCGCGGGCATCACATACCCAAGTACACCGCGGGCACCACATACCTTAGTATACCGCGGGCACCACATACCCGAGTACACCGCGGGCATCATATACCCAAGTACACCGCGGGCATCACATACCCTAGTACACCGCGGGCATCACATACCCAACTACACCGCGGGCATCACATACCCAACTACACCGCGGGACACCACATACCCAAGTACACCGTGGGCATCACATACCCTAGTACAGCGCGGGCACCACATACCCAAGTATACCGCGGGCACCACATACCCTAGTACACCGCGGGCAACAAATACCCAACTACATCGCGGGCACCACATACCCAAGTACACCGCGGGCATCACATACCCAAGTACACCGCGGGCCTCACATACCCAACTACACCGCGGGCACCACATACCCTAGTATACCGCGGGCATCACATACCCTAGTACACCGCGGGCACCACATACCCAACTACACTGCGGGCACCACATACCCAAGTACACCGTGGGCATCACATACCCTAGTACAGCGCGGGCACCGCATACCCTAGTACACCGCGGGCATCACATACCCAACTACACCGCGGGCACCACATACCCAAGTATACCGCGGGCACCACATACCCTAGTACACCGCGGGCAACAAATACCCAACTACATCGCGGGCACCACATACCCAAGTACACCGCGGGCATCACATACCCAAGTACACCGCGGGCATCACATACCCAACTACACCGTGGGCACCACATACCCTAGTATACCGCGGGCATCACATACCCTAGTACACCGCGGACACCACATACCCAACTACACTGCGGGCACCACATACCCAAGTATACCGCGGGCATCACATACCTAACAACACCGCGGGCACCACATACCCAAGTATACCGCGGGCATCACATACCCAAGTACACCGCGGGCACCACATACCTTAGTATACCGCGGGCACCACATACCCTAGTACACCGCAGGCATCATATACTCAAGTACACCGCGGGCATCACATACCCTAGTACACCGCGGGCATCACATACCCAACTACACCTTGGGCATCACATACCCAACTACACCGCGGGACACCACATACCCAAGTACACCGTGGGCATCACATACCCTAGTACAGCGCGGGCACCACATACCCTAGTACACCGCGGGCATCACATACCCAACAACACCGCGGGCACCACATACCCAAGTATACCGCGGGCACCACATACACTAGTACACCGCGGGCATCACATACCCAACTACACCGCGGGCACCACATACCCTAGTACACCGCGGGCACCAAATACCCTAGTACACCGCGGACACCACATACCCTAGTACACCGCGGGCACCACATACCAAACTACACTGCGGGCACCACATACCCAAATATACCGCGGGCATCACATACCCAAGTACACCGCGGGACACCACATACCCAAGTACACCGTGGGCATCACATTTCCTAGTACAGCGCGGGCACCACATACCCTAGTACACCGCGGGCATCACATACCCAACTACACCGCGGGCACCACATACCCAACTACACCGCGGGCACCACATACCCAAGTACACCGCGGGCACCACATACCCTAGTACAGCGCGGGCACCACATACCCTAGTACACCGCGGGCATCACATACCCAACTACACCGCGGGCACCACATACCCAAGTATACCGCGGGCACCACATACCCAACTACACTGCGGGCACCACATACCCAAGTATACCGCGGGCATCACATACCCAAGTACACCGCGGGACACCACATACCCAAGTACACCGTGGGCATCACATTTCCTAGTACAGCGCGGGCACCACATACCCTAGTACACCGCGGGCATCACATACCCAACTACACCGCGGGCACCACATACCCAACTACACCGCGGGCACCACATACCCAAGTATACCGCGGGCACCACATACCCTAGTACAGCGCGGGCACCACATACCCTAGTACACCGCGGGCATCACATACCCAACTACACCGCGGGCACCACATACCCAAGTACACCGTGGGCATCACATACCCTAGTACAGCGCGGGCACCACATACCCTAGTACACCGCGGGCATCACATACCCAACTACACCGCGGGCACCACATACCCAAGTATACCGCGGGCACCACATACCCTAGTACACCGCGGGCAACAAATACCCAACTACATCGCGGGCACCACATACCCAAGTACACCGCGGGCATCACATACCCAAGTACACCGCGGGCACCACATACCCAAGTATACCGCGGGCACCACATACACTAGTACACCGCGGGCATCACATACCCAACTACACCGCGGGCACCACATACCCTAGTACACCGCGGGCACCAAATACCCTAGTACACCGCGGACACCACATACCCTAGTACACCGCGGGCACCACATACCCAACTACACCGCGGGCACCACATACCCTAGTATACCGCGGGCATCACATACCCTAGTACACCGCGGGCACCACATACCCAACTACACTGCGGGCACCACATACCCAAGTATACCGCGGGCATCACATACCTAACAACACCGCGGGCACCACATACCTTAGTATACCGCGGGCACCACATACCCTAGTACACCGCAGGCATCATATACTCAAGTACACAGAGGGCATCACATTCCCTAGTACACCGCGGGCATCACATACCCAACTACACCGCGGGCATCACATACCCAACTACACCGCGGGACACCACATACCCAAGTACACCGTGGGCATCACATACCCTAGTACAGCGCGGGCACCACATACCCTAGTACACCGCGGGCATCACATACCCAACTACACCGCGGGCACCACATACCCAAGTATACCGCGGGCACCACATACACTAGTACACCGCGGGCATCACATACCCAACTACACCGCGGGCACCACATACCCTAGTACACCGCGGGCACCAAATACCCTAGTACACCGCGGACACCACATACCCTAGTACACCGCGGGCACCACATACCCAACTACACTGCGGGCACCACATACCCAAGTATACCGCGGGCATCACATACCCAAGTACACCGCGGGACACCACATACCCAAGTACACCGTGGGCATCACATTTCCTAGTACAGCGCGGGCACCACATACCCTAGTACACCGCGGGCATCACATACCCAACTACACCGCGGGCACCACATACCCAAGTATACCGCGGGCACCACATACCCTAGTACAGCGCGGGCACCACATACCCTAGTACACCGCGGGCATCACATACCCAACTACACCGCGGGCACCACATACCCAAGTATACCGCGGGCACCACATACCCAAGTACACCGTTAGCATCACATACCCTAGTACAGCGCGGGCACCGCATACCCTAGTACACCGCGGGCATCACATACCCAACTACACCGCGGGCACCACATACCCAAGTATACCGCGGGCACCACATACCCTAGTACACCGCGGGCAACAAATACCCAACAACATCGCGGGCACCACATACCCAAGTACACCGCGGGCATCACATACCCAAGTACACCGCGGGCACCACATACCCAAGTATACCGCGGGCACCACATACACTAGTACACCGCGGGCATCACATACCCAACTACACCGCGGGCACCACATACCCTAGTACACCGCGGGCACCAAATACCCTAGTACACCGCGGACACCACATACCCTAGTACACCGCGGGCACCACATACCCTAGTATACCGCGGGCATCACATACCCTAGTACACTGCGGGCACCACATACCCAACTACACTGCGGGCACCACATACCCAAGTATACCGCGGGCATCACATACCTAACAGCACCGCGGGCACCACATACCCAAGTATACCGCGGGCATCACATACCCAAGTACACCGCGGGCACCACATACCTTAGTATACCGCGGGCACCACATACCCGAGTACACCGCGGGCATCATATACCCAAGTACACCGCGGGCATCACATACCCTAGTACACCGCGGGCATCACATACCCAACTACACCGCGGGCATCACATACCCAACTACACCGCGGGACACCACATACCCAAGTACACCGTGGGCATCACATACCCTAGTACAGCGCGGGCACCACATACCCAAGTATACCGCGGGCACCACATACCCTAGTACACCGCGGGCAACAAATACCCAACTACATCGCGGGCACCACATACCCAAGTACACCGCGGGCATCACATACCCAAGTACACCGCGGGCACCACATACCCAAGTATACCGCGGGCACCACATACACTAGTACACCGCGGGCATCACATACCCAACTACACCGCGGGCACCACATACCCTAGTACACCGCGGGCACCAAATACCCTAGTACACCGCGGACACCACATACCCTAGTACACCGCGGGCACCACATACCCAACTACACCGCGGGCACCACATACCCTAGTATACCGCGGGCATCACATACCCTAGTACACCGCGGGCACCACATACCCAACTACACTGCGGGCACCACATACCCAAGTATACCGCGGGCATCACATACCTAACAACACCGCGGGCACCACATACCTTAGTATACCGCGGGCACCACATACCCTAGTACACCGCAGGCATCATATACTCAAGTACACAGAGGGCATCACATTCCCTAGTACACCGCGGGCATCACATACCCAACTACACCGCGGGCATCACATACCCAACTACACCGCGGGACACCACATACCCAAGTACACCGTGGGCATCACATACCCTAGTACAGCGCGGGCACCACATACCCTAGTACACCGCGGGCATCACATACCCAACTACACCGCGGGCAACACATACACAAGTATACCGCGGGCACCACATACACTAGTACACCGCGGGCATCACATACCCAACTACACCGCGGGCACCACATACCCTAGTACACCGCGGGCACCAAATACCCTAGTACACCGCGGACACCACATACCCTAGTACACCGCGGGCACCACATACCCAACTACACTGCGGGCACCACATACCCAAGTATACCGCGGGCATCACATACCCAAGTACACCGCGGGACACCACATACCCAAGTACACCGTGGGCATCACATTTCCTAGTACAGCGCGGGCACCACATACCCTAGTACACCGCGGGCATCACATACCCAACTACACCGCGGGCACCACATACCCAAGTATACCGCGGGCACCACATACCCTAGTACAGCGCGGGCACCACATACCCTAGTACACCGCGGGCATCACATACCCAACTACACCGCGGGCACCACATACCCAAGTATACCGCGGGCACCACATACCCAAGTACACCGTTAGCATCACATACCCTAGTACAGCGCGGGCACCGCATACCCTAGTACACCGCGGGCATCACATACCCAACTACACCGCGGGCACCACATACCCAAGTATACCGCGGGAACCACATACCCTAGTACACCGCGGGCAACAAATACCCAACAACATCGCGGGCACCACATACCCAAGTACACCGCGGGCATCACATACCCAAGTACACCGCGGGCACCACATACCCAAGTATACCGCGGGCACCACATACACTAGTACACCGCGGGCATCACATACCCAACTACACCGCGGGCACCACATACCCTAGTACACCGCGGGCACCAAATACCCTAGTACACCGCGGACACCACATACCCTAGTACACCGCGGGCACCACATACCCTAGTATACCGCGGGCATCACATACCCTAGTACACTGCGGGCACCACATACCCAACTACACTGCGGGCACCACATACCCAAGTATACCGCGGGCATCACATACCTAACAGCACCGCGGGCACCACATACCCAAGTATACCGCGGGCATCACATACCCAAGTACACCGCGGGCACCACATACCTTAGTATACCGCGGGCACCACATACCCGAGTACACCGCGGGCATCATATACCCAAGTACACCGCGGGCATCACATACCCTAGTACACCGCGGGCATCACATACCCAACTACACCGCGGGCATCACATACCCAACTACACCGCGGGACACCACATACCCAAGTACACCGTGGGCATCACATACCCTAGTACAGCGCGGGCACCACATACCCAAGTATACCGCGGGCACCACATACCCAAGTACACCGTGGGCATCACATTTCCTAGTACAGCGCGGGCACCACATACCCTAGTACACCGCGGGCATCACATACCCAAGTACACCGCGGGCCTCACATACCCAACTACACCGCGGGCACCACATACCCTAGAATACCGCGGGCATCACATACCCTAGTACACCGCGGGCACCACATACCCAACTACACTGCTGGCACCACATACCCAAGTACACCGTGGGCATCACATACCCTAGTACAGCGCGGGCACCGCATACCCTAGTACACCGCGGGCATCACATACCCAACTACACCGCGGGCACCACATACCCAAGTATACCGCGGGCACCACATACCCTAGTACACCGCGGGCAACAAATACCCAACTACATCGCGGGCACCACATACCCAAGTACACCGCGGGCATCACATACCCAAGTACACCGCGGGCATCACATACCCAACTACACCGTGGGCACCACATACCCTAGTATACCGCGGGCATCACATACCCTAGTACACCGCGGGCACCACATACCCAACTACACTGCGGGCACCACATACCCAAGTATACCGCGGGCATCACATACCTAACAACACCGCGGGCACCACATACCCATGTATACCGCGGGCATCACATACCCAAGTACACCGCGGGCACCACATACCTTAGTATACCGCGGGCACCACATACCCTAGTACACCGCAGGCATCATATACTCAAGTACACCGCGGGCATCACATACCCTAGTACACCGCGGGCATCACATACCCAACTACACCGCGGGCATCACATACCCAACTACACCGCGGGACACCACATACCCAAGTACACCGTGGGCATCACATACCCTAGTACAGCGCGGGCACCACATACCCTTGTACACCGCGGGCATCACATACCCAACTACACCGCGGGCACCACATACCCAAGTATACCGCGGGCACCACATACACTAGTACACCGCGGGCATCACATACCCAACTACACCGCGGGCACCACATACCCTAGTACACCGCGGGCACCAAATACCCTAGTACACCGCGGACACCACATACCCTAGTACACCGCGGGCACCACATACCAAACTACACTGCGGGCACCACATACCCAAGTATACCGCGGGCATCACATACCCAAGTACACCGCGGGACACCACATACCCAAGTACACCGTGGGCATCACATTTCCTAGTACAGCGCGGGCACCACATACCCTAGTACACCGCGGGCATCACATACCCAACTACTTCGCGGGCACCACATACCCAACTACACCGCGGGCACCACATACCCAAGTATACCGCGGGCACCACATACCCTAGTACAGCGCGGGCACCACATACCCTAGTACACCGCGGGCATCACATACCCAACTACACCGCGGGCACCACATACCCAAGTATACCGCGGGCACCACATACCCAACTACACTGCGGGCACCACATACCCAAGTATACCGCGGGCATCACATACCCAAGTACACCGCGGGACACCACATACCCAAGTACACCGTGGGCATCACATTTCCTAGTACAGCGCGGGCACCACATACCCTAGTACACCGCGGGCATCACATACCCAATTACACCGCGGGCACCACATACCCAACTACACCGCGGGCACCACATACCCAAGTATACCGCGGGCACCACATACCCTAGTACAGCGCGGGCACCACATACCCTAGTACACCGCGGGCATCACATACCCAACTACACCGCGGGCACCACATACCCAAGTACACCGTGGGCATCACATACCCTAGTACAGCGCGGGCACCACATACCCTAGTACACCGCGGGCATCACATACCCAACTACACCGCGGGCACCACATACCCAAGTATACCGCGGGCACCACATACCCTAGTACACCGCGGGCAACAAATACCCAACTACATCGCGGGCACCACATACCCAAGTACACCGCGGGCATCACATACCCAAGTACACCGCGGGCACCACATACCCAAGTATACCGCGGGCACCACATACACTAGTACACCGCGGGCATCACATACCCAACTACACCGCGGGCACCACATACCCTAGTACACCGCGGGCACCAAATACCCTAGTACACCGCGGACACCACATACCCTAGTACACCGCGGGCACCACATACCCAACTACACCGCGGGCACCACATACCCTAGTATACCGCGGGCATCACATACCCTAGTACAACGCGGGCACCACATACCCAACTACACTGCGGGCACCACATACCCAAGTATACCGCGGGCATCACATACCTAACAACACCGCGGGCACCACATACCCAAGTATACCGCGGGCATCACATACCCAAGTACACCGCGGGCACCACATACCTTAGTATACCGCGGGCACCACATACCCTAGTACACCGCGGGCATCATATACCCAAGTACACCGCGGGCATCACATACCCTAGTACACCGCGGGCATCACATACCCAACTACACCGCGGGCATCACATACCCAACTACACCGCGGGACACCACATACCCAAGTACACCGTGGGCATCACATACCCTAGTACAGCGCGGGCACCACATACCCAAGTATACCGCGGGCACCACATACCCTAGTACAGCGCGGGCACCACATACCCTAGTACACCGCGGGCATCACATACCCAACTACACCGCGGGCACCACATACCCAAGTATACCGCGGGCACCACATACCCAACTACACTGCGGGCACCACATACCCAAGTATACCGCGGGCATCACATACCCAAGTACACCGCGGGACACCACATACCCAAGTACACCGTGGGCATCACATTTCCTAGTACAGCGCGGGCACCACATACCCTAGTACACCGCGGGCATCACATACCCAACTACACCGCGGGCACCACATACCCAACTACACCGCGGGCACCACATACCCAAGTATACCGCGGGCACCACATACCCTAGTACAGCGCGGGCACCACATACCCTAGTACACCGCGGGCATCACATACCCAACTACACCGTGGGCATCACATACCCTAGTACAGCGCGGGCACCACATACCCTAGTACACCGCGGGCATCACATACCCAACTACACCGCGGGCACCACATACCCAAGTATACCGCGGGCACCACATACCCTAGTACACCGCGGGCAACAAATACCCAACTACATCGCGGGCACCACATACCCAAGTACACCGCGGGCATCACATACCCAAGTACACCGCGGGCACCACATACCCAAGTATACCGCGGGCACCACATACACTAGTACACCGCGGGCATCACATACCCAACTACACCGCGGGCACCACATACCCAAGTATACCGCGGGCACCACATACACTAGTACACCGCGGGCATCACATACCCAACTACACCGCGGGCACCACATACCCTAGTACACCGTGGGCATCACATACCCTAGTACAGCGCGGGCACCACATACCCAAGTATACCGCGGGCACCACATACCCTAGTACACCGCGGGCAACAAATACCAAACTACATCGCGGGCACCACATACCCAAGTACACCGCGGGCATCACATACCCAAGTACACCGCGGACATCACATACCCAACTACACCGCGGGCACCACATACCCTAGTATACCGCGGGCATCACATACCCTAGTACACCGCGGGCACCACATACCCAACTACACTGCGGGCACCACATACCCAAGTATACCGCGGGCATCACATACCTAACAACACCGCGGGCACCACATACCCAAGTATACCGCGGGCATCACATACCCAAGTACACCGCGGGCACCACATACCTTAGTATACCGCGGGCACCACATACCCTAGTACACCGCAGGCATCATATACTCAAGTACACCGCGGGCATCACATACCCTAGTACACCGCGGGCATCACATACCCAACTACACCGCGGGCATCACATACCCAACTACACCGCGGGACACCACATACCCAAGTACACCGTGGGCATCACATACCCTAGTACAGCGCGGGCACCACATACCCAAGTATACCGCGGGCACCACATACCCTAGTACAGCGCGGGCACCACATACCCTAGTACTCCGCGGGCATCACATACCCAACTACACCGCGGGCACCACATACCCAAGTATACCGCGGGCACCACATACCCAACTACACTGCGGGCACCACATACCCAAGTATACCGCGGGCATCACATACCCAAGTACACCGCGGGCACCACATACCCAACTACACTGCGGGCACCACATACCCAAGTATACCGCGGGCATCACATACCCAAGTACACCGCGGGACACCACATACCCAAGTACACCGTGGGCATCACATTTCCTAGTACAGCGCGGGCACCACATACCCTAGTACACCGCGGGCATCACATACCCAACTACACCGCGGGCACCACATACCCAACTACACCGCGGGCACCACATACCCAAGTATACCGCGGGCACCACATACCCTAGTACAGCGCGGGCACCACATACCCTAGTACACCGCGGGCATCACATACCGAACTACACCGCGGGCACCACATACCCAAGTATACCGCGGGCACCACATACCCAAGTACACCGTGGGCATCACATACCCTAGTACAGCGCGGGCACCGCATACCCTAGTACACCGCGGGCATCACATACCCAACTACACCGCAGGCACCACATACCCAAGTATACCGCGGGCACCATATACCCTAGTACACCGCGGGCAACAAATACCCAACTACATCGCGGGCACCACATACCCAAGTACACCGCGGGCATCACATACCCAAGTACACCGCGGGCATCACATACCCAACTACACCGTGGGCACCACATACCCTAGTATACCGCGGGCATCACATACCCTAGTACACCGCGGGCACCACATACCCAACTACACTGCGGGCACCACATACCCAAGTATACCGCGGGCATCACATACCTAACAACACCGCGGGCACCACATACCCAAGTATACCGCGGGCATCACATACCCAAGTACACCGCGGGCACCACATACCTTAGTATACCGCGGGCACCACATACCCTAGTACACCGCAGGCATCATATACTCAAGTACACCGCGGGCATCACATACCCTAGTACACCGCGGGCATCACATACCCAACTACACCGCGGGCATCACATACCCAACTACACCGCGGGACACCACATACCCAAGTACACCGTGGGCATCACATACCCTAGTACAGCGCGGGCACCACATACCCTAGTACACCGCGGGCATCACATACCCAACTACACCGCGGGCACCACATACCCAAGTATACCGCGGGCACCACATACACTAGTACACCGCGGGCATCACATACCCAACTACACCGCGGGCACCACATACCCTAGTACACCGCGGGCACCAAATACCCTAGTACACCGCGGACACCACATACCCTAGTACACCGCGGGCACCACATACCAAACTACACTGCGGGCACCACATACCCAAGTATACCGCGGGCATCACATACCCAAGTACACCGCGGGACACCACATACCCAAGTACACCGTGGGCATCACATTTCCTAGTACAGCGCGGGCACCACATACCCTAGTACACCGCGGGCATCACATACCCAACTACACCGCGGGCACCACATACCCAACTACACCGCGGGCACCACATACCCAAGTATACCGCGGGCACCACATACCCTAGTACAGCGCGGGCACCACATACCCTAGTACACCGCGGGCATCACATACCCAACTACACCGCGGGCACCACATACCCAAGTATACCGCGGGCACCACATACCCAACTACACTGCGGGCACCACATACCCAAGTATACCGCGGGCATCACATACCCAAGTACACCGCGGGACACCACATACCCAAGTACACCGTGGGCATCACATTTCCTAGTACAGCGCGGGCACCACATACCCTAGTACACCGTGGGCATCACATACCCAACTACACCGCGGGCACCACATACCCAACTACACCGCGGGCACCACATACCCAAGTATACCGCGGGCACCACATACCCTAGTACAGCGCGGGCACCACATACCCTAATACACCGCGGGCATCACATACCCAACTACACCGCGGGCACCACATACCCAAGTACACCGTGGGCATCACATACCCTAGTACAGCGCGGGCACCACATATCCTAGTACACCGCGGGCATCACATACCCAACTACACCGCGGGCACCACATACCCAAGTATACCGCGGGCACCACATACCCTAGTACACCGCGGGCAACAAATACCCAACTACATCGCGGGCACCACATACCCAAGTACACCGCGGGCATCACATACCCAAGTACACCGCGGGCACCACATACCCAAGTATACCGCGGGCACCACATACACTAGTACACCGCGGGCATCACATACCCAACTACACCGCGGGCACCACATACCCAAGTATACCGCGGGCACCACATACCCAACTACACTGCGGGCACCACATACCCAAGTATACCGCGGGCATCACATACCCAAGTACACCGCGGGACACCACATACCCAAGTACACCGTGGGCATCACATTTCCTAGTACAGCGCGGGCACCACATACCCTAGTACACCGCGGGCATCACATACCCAACTACACCGCGGGCACCACATACCCAACTACACCGCGGGCACCACATACCCAAGTATACCGCGGGCACCACATACCCTAGTACAGCGCGGGCACCACATACCCTAATACACCGCGGGCATCACATACCCAACTACACCGCGGGCACCACATACCCAAGTACACCGTGGGCATCACATACCCTAGTACAGCGCGGGCACCACATATCCTAGTACACCGCGGGCATCACATACCCAACTACACCGCGGGCACCACATACCCAAGTATACCGCGGGCACCACATACCCTAGTACACCGCGGGCAACAAATACCCAACTACATCGCGGGCACCACATACCCAAGTACACCGCGGGCATCACATACCCAAGTACACCGCGGGCACCACATACCCAAGTATACCGCGGGCACCACATACACTAGTACACCGCGGGCATCACATACCCAACTACTCCGCGGGCACCACATACCCTAGTACACCGCGGGCACCAAATACCCTAGTACACCGCGGACACCACATACCCTAGTACACCGCGGGCACCACATACCCAACTACACCGCGGGCACCACATACCCTAGTATACCGCGGGCATCACATACCCTAGTACACCGCGGGCACCACATACCCAACTACACTGCGGGCACCACATACCCAAGTATACCGCGGGCATCACATACCTAACAACACCGCGGGCACCACATACCCAAGTATACCGCGGGCATCACATACCCAAGTACACCGCGGGCACCACATACCTTAGTATACCGCGGGCACCACATACCCTAGTACACCGCGGGCATCATATACCCAAGTACACCGCGGGCATCACATACCCTAGTACACCGCGGGCATCACATACCCAACTACACCGCGGGCATCACATACCCAACTACACCGCGGGACACCACATACCCAAGTACACCGTGGGCATCACATACCCTAGTACAGCGCGGGCACCACATACCCAAGTATACCGCGGGCACCACATACCCTAGTACACCGCGGACAACAAATACCCAACTACATCGCGGGCACCACATACCCAAGTACACCGCGGGCATCACATACCCAAGTACACCGCGGGCATCACATACCCAACTACACCGCGGGCACCACATACCCTAGTATACCGCGGGCATCACATACCCTAGTACACCGCGGGCACCACATACCTAACTACACTGCGGGCACCACATACCCAAGTATACCGCGGGCATCACATACCTAACAACACCGCGGGCACCACATACCCAAGTATACCGCGGGCATCACATACCCAAGTACACCGCGGGCACCACATACCTTAGTATACCGCGGGCACCACATACCCTAGTACACCGCGGGCATCATATACCCAAGTACACCGCGGGCATCACATACCCTAGTACACCGCGGGCATCACATACCCAACTACACCGCGGGCAACAAATACCCAACTACATCGCGGGCACCACATACCCAAGTACACCGCGGGCATCACATACCCAAGTACACCGCGGGCACCACATACCCAAGTATACCGCGGGCACCACATACACTAGTACACCGCGGGCATCACATACCCAACTACACCGCGGGACACCACATACCCAAGTACACCGTGGGCATCACATACCCTAGTACAGCGCGGGCACCACATACCCAAGTATACCGCGGGCACCACATACCCTAGTACACCGCGGGCAACAAATACCCAACTACATCGCGGGCACCACATACCCAAGTACACCGCGGGCATCACATACCCAAGTACACCACGGGCATCACATACCCAACTACACCGCGGGCACCACATACCCTAGTATACCACGGGCATCACATACCCTAGTACACCGCGGGCACCACATACCTAACTACACTGCGGGC
Organism: Ecliptopera silaceata; assembly: GCA_932527185.1. Lineage (NCBI taxonomy): Eukaryota > Metazoa > Arthropoda > Insecta > Lepidoptera > Geometridae > Ecliptopera > Ecliptopera silaceata. The sequence continues at coordinate 1,473,101 of OW052193.1, read as the reverse complement.
ACCACATACCCAAGTATACCGCGGGCATCACATACCTAACAACACCGCGGGCACCACATACCCAAGTATACCGCGGGCATCACATACCCAAGTACACCGCGGGCACCACATACCTTAGTATACCGCGGGCACCACATACCCTAGTACACCGCGGGCATCATATACCCAAGTACACCGCGGGCATCACATACCCTAGTACACCGCGGGCATCACATACCCAACTACACCGCGGGCATCACATACCCAACTACACCGCGGGACACCACATACCCAAGTACACCGTGGGCATCACATACCCTAGTACAGCGCGGGCACCACATACCCTAGTACACCGCGGGCATCACATACCCAACTACACCGCGGGCAACAAATACCCAACTACATCGCGGGCACCACATACCCAAGTACACCGCGGGCATCACATACCCAAGTACACCGCGGGCACCACATACCCAAGTATACCGCGGGCACCACATACACTAGTACACCGCGGGCATCACATACCCAACTACACCGCGGGCACCACATACCCTAGTGCACCACGGGCACCAAATACCCTAGTACACCGCGGACACCACATACCCTAGTACACCGCGGGCACCACATACCCAACTACACCGCGGGCACCACATACCCTAGTATACCGCGGGCATCACATACCCTAGTACACCGCGGGCACCACATACCCAACTACACTGCGGGCACCACATACCCAAGTATACCGCGGGCATCACATACCTAACAACACCGCGGGCACCACATACCCAAGTATACCGCGGGTATCACATACCCAAGTACACCGCGGGCACCACATACCTTAGTATACCGCGGGCACCACATACCCTAGTACACCGCGGGCATCATATACCCAAGTACACCGCGGGCATCACATACCCTAGTACACCGCGGGCATCACATACCCAACTACACCGCGGGCATCACATACCCAACTACACCGCGGGACACCACATACCCAAGTACACCGTGGGCATCACATACCCTAGTATAGCGCGGGCACCACATACCCAAGTATACCGCGGGCACCACATACCCTAGTACACCGCGGGCAACAAATACCCATCTACATCGCGGGCACCACATACCCAAGTACACCGCGGGCATCACATACCCAAGTACACCGCGGGCATCACATACCCAACTACACCGCGGGCACCACATACCCTAGTATACCGCGGGCATCACATACCCTAGTACACCGCGGGCACCACATACCTAACTACACTGCGGGCACCACATACCCAAGTATACCGCGGGCATCACATACCTAACAACACCGCGGGCACCACATACCCAAGTATACCGCGGGCATCACATACCCAAGTACACCGCGGGCACCACATACCTTAGTATACCGCGGGCACCACATACCCTAGTACACCGCGGGCATCATATACCCAAGTACACCGCGGGCATCACATACCCTAGTACACCGCGGGCATCACATACCCAACTACACCGCGGGCATCACATACCCAACTACACCGCGGGACACCACATACCCAAGTACACCGTGGGCATCACATACCCTAGTACAGCGCGGGCACCACATACCCTAGTACACCGCGGGCATCACATACCCAACTACACCGCGGGCACCACATACCCAAGTATACCGCGGGCACCACATACCCTAGTACACCGCGGGCATCACATACCCAACTACACCGCGGGCACCACATACCCTAGTACACCGCGGACATCACATATTGAGATATTATGGGTTGATTCGTGTAGATTAACCTTACTTTATAGTCTGTGTATGATTGATGTAATCGATAAGTGTTTTTACATGTATCTGTGCTCGCTCTCTCGTAATAAAATGGTGAAATGGACAAGTCGTATTACTTATCCCAAAATAGTAAAATAATACGCTTCCACTGCGCAATCATCAAAATAAATGGTTGGCGCTCAAGTAAAAGGATCCTGGTTAAACTGATGAACGAAAATTGGAGGAACAACAAAAGATTTAAAAGATGTCGTCGAGTGCAAATACACAGTTACCAAAACTTATTGACGGGGCAAATTTTTCAACATGGAAGTTCCGACTAAAATTAATATTAGAAGAAAAAGGACTAGGAGCGGCATTAGAATCAAAAGCAGTAGCAGCAGATATCGAATCTAAAGCAAAAAGTGTCATAGCACAATGTGTGTCCGATAAATTTATAGATATCATCAAGAAATGTGCAACAGCGGCGCACATGTTACAAAACCTAGAAGAAGTGTTTGCAAGAAAAAGTGTGTTTAATCAGCTCTATTTAAGAAAAAAGCTACTCACTATGAAGTGTGCATCAACAGAAAAAATGCAAGATCATTTTCACAAGTTCGACAATTTAATCACTGAGCTTGAGTCTACTGGAGCCACATTGAAGGAGACTGACAAAGTGTGTCATCTATTGTTAACATTACCCAGCGAATATGACACAGTTATTACAACGCTTGAAACCATTGATAAAGAGCTCGAAATAGACTTTGTCAAATCAAGATTACTAGATGCTGAACTTAAACTAAAAGGTCAAGACAATGATATTATAGAAAACACACAATGCTTCACAACATGCTATAGATGTAGAAAAAGAGGTCACAAATCGTTTGAATGCCAGTCAGGGCAGCAATCATGGGCACACTACACTGTTCTATTTGCAGATGACACTACCATTCTCATAAAGGAAAAGTGTATTGATCATATTAGTAGAGTAGGTAATAAAGCTTTAGTTAATGTTGTACACTGGTTAGATGCAAATAATTTAAAAATTAACACAAATAAAACTAATTTTATGAGATATATGACATATAATAATAATAATAGTTGTAAAATTGACTTAAATTGTAATAATGATGACATCGTAATGGTAAATGACATGAAATTTTTAGGTGTGATTATGGATCCGTTTTGTAATTGGAAAACACAAGTGGACAATGTATGCAAGAAAATAAATAAATTTGTATTTGCGTTAAGAAAAATAAGAAACATCACAAACATAGAAACTGCGCTAACAGTGTACCACAGCCGTGTATGTTCTATTTTAAGATACGGTGTTATTATATGGGGTAACTCAACTGACTGGCATAGAGCTTTTGTAGTGCAAAAAAAATGTATTCGCTCCATTTTTGGTTTGAAGTGGACAGACTCTTGTAAACCTATCTTTAAACACCATAAACTGCTTACGTTCCCTTCCCTGTATTTGCTAGAAATCTTAAAATTTGTTAGGAAAAATATGACACTATTTGAATAAGACGAAAAAGCCTCAACAAAGAGAAAGATAGTACAAAAGCCATTAATAGTGCCCAGATATAGACTCAAAGTATGTGACAAAAATTCGTACGCCATGGCAGTCAAAATATATTATAACAAATTACCTAGGGAATTTAGAGATTTGGAAAATAACGAATTGTTAAACAAATGTTTTTATTGTATTGATGACTATTTGAATTGTAAGTTTTATTAATTTAATTTGATTATGTTTTTTTGTTATTGTGTTTTTATTTAATCTTGTGGACATGTCAATATTATTTTTTCAATTGTACTAAATTCTAATTAATAATTTATATGACTAATGTATTCTAATATTTGCACGACTGACTAGTCGAATACAGTGAAACTTATTTAATCATTTATGTACCTATCCTGTACCTGTATTCGAGCAAATAAATATTTCATTTCATTTCATTTCACGAGATGGAAACAATCAACGAGGACAGAGCCAATTCAGAGGACAGAGCCAATTCAGAGGACGGAGCCAATTCAGAGGACGGAGCCAATCAAGAGGTCGAGGTTCCAGTTCCTTCAGGACACCTTGGCAATCCAGCCGGGTGGTGCAGGCAGAACAAGAGGATGAACAAGTGACATCTACGGCTTTCAGTGGTGTAAGTGATATATGTACAAGTGCTAATGAACTAGTAGAACTTGTAGTGGACTCTGGAGCAACGGAACATATGATCATGGCTGAGTACGAGCCATACATGACGAACATCGAGATCCTACCCAAAGAAATGAAGATTTATGTAGCAAATGGACAATACTTAACATGTTTAAAGAAAGGTAAATTAACACTAAAATATAATAATCGGTCAATTGATATTAATGCATTAATAGTTCCTAAATTGTCTCACAATTTATTATCTGTCAAAAGGTTATTAGAAAAAGGCTTACATGTACAATTTTTTAATAATTGTTTATCAGTATCTACTTCAAATCAAGAAGTTATTGGCAAGTTAAAAGGTAGATTGTATGTTATAGATATGAAAATAAATACTGAGGAAATTTTAATATCTGAGAATTTATGGCATCAGAGATTAGGTCATGCTAACAGGAAACAGCTGCGGTTGTTAGAGCTACCATACAGTAAGACACCATGTGATCCTTGTATGAAAGGTAAATCAACTAGGTTACCTTTCCAGCCTACTTCTAAACCACGTTCTTACTGCATAGGCGAGCTGATTCATACAGATATATCGGGACCAATAACCACACCCAATATTACAGGTGAAATATACTATCAAACAATAATAGATGATTTTACACATTTTTGTGAAGTTTATTTGTTAAAAAGAAAAAGCGAAGCAACTGATAGATTAATAGAATACATAAATAGAACAGAAACACAAACAGGAAATAGAGTCAAGAAAATAAGATCCGACAATGGTGGTGAATTCAAGAATGAGAAAATTTACAAATTTTGTAGAGAAAAATTAATAAAATTACAATATACAACTCCATACAGTCCGAAATCTAATGGTGTTGCAGAACGAATGAATAGAACAATATATAACAGAGCAAGAACATTGTTGATCGATACAGGACTACCGAAAATGCTGTGGGGTGAAGCAGTACAATGTGCAGTATATCAGATAAATAGATGTCCATCCTCAGCGATAAACTTTCAGACACCAGCAGAAAAGATGTTCGGAAACAAAAACTTATCAAGACTAAGAGTATTTGGATCAAAGGTATGGGCTCATATTTTACCAAAACAAGACAAATTGCTAGAAAGAGCAAAAGAAATGAGATTTGTGGGATATCAGCAAAATGGTTATCGATTATGGGATCCAGAAAGTAACAAGATAGTATTGTCAAGAGATGTCAGGTTTGATGAAACCCAAATAAAATATGAAGAAAAGAAAAATGAAGAATATGAAGAAAAGTACTTTGAAGATGAAGAATATGAAAGCAAGAATAAAAAAGATAATGAAGATAAGAAAAGTCTTAAAGAGACAAGAAGATATGAGAACATTCAAAAAGAAAAACAGCAAGAAGAAGAAATAGAAAAATCTGAAACGGAAACAGAAAGTGAATATGAAGATACCGAAGAAGGAACACCAACGCATAAAACACGATCAGGAAGAAATGTGAAGAAACCAGTCAGATATAATGAGAGCGACTATGAACTATATACAGCATATTGTCTACTATCAGGAGATCCACAAGATTATGGAGAAGCAATAGAAAAAGGATGGAAAAATGAAATAAACAGAGAACTAAACGCACATGAAAAAATGGAAACATGGAAAATATCAGTACTACCAAAAGGAAAGAAAGCTATAGATACAAAATGGATTTTCAGAACTAAACAAGATGGTACAAAGAAAGCTCGACTAGTAGCAAAAGGTTTTCAGCAAAGAAACACAGAAAACAATTATTCTCCAGTAGCGAGAATATCAACTATAAGATTAATGATGAGTATAGCAATGCAACAAGATTTACCGTTGAAACAGTTTGATGTACCAACAGCGTTTTTGAATGGGAATCTAGATGTAGATGTGTATATCAACTGTCCCGATGGATTGAAAATTGATAATGGTAAAGTTCTTAAATTGCAAAAGGCATTATACGGATTAAAAGAAGCACCTAGATGTTGGAATCAAAGATTTCATGAGTTCATAACCAAAGAAGGTTACAGTCAATCAAGAAATGACTCATGCTTGTATAAGAAAGAAGATATTTGGATATTACTTTATGTTGATGATATTCTGTATCTTGGAGAAGATAATATCATAATAAATAAACTTGAGAAGGAATTTAAATTGAAAAACTTAGGAGAAGTCAGAAATTATTTAGGACTAGAAGTCACAAGAAACAGGGATGAAATGAAAATTAAACAAACAGAAATGATAGTGAAACTTTTAGAAAAGTTCAAAATGCAAGATTGTAAAGGAAGTAGAACACCAATGGAAACCAATTTTAGTGCAACATCATCAGCAACCAGAGTAGAATTTCCTTATAAAGAATTAATTGGATCGTTACTTTATATTTCAACAAACACTCGCCCAGATATTACTTATGCAGTATCATACTTGAGTAGATTCTTAGACAAACCAACACAAGAGTTGTGGACAGCAGGCAAAAGAATTCTACGTTATCTCAAGGAAACTCAAGATCAGGGGCTGACTTATAAGAAGACAGGTGATGGTACAAAACTTTATACCTACTCAGATGCAGATTGGGCAGCTGACAAAGTGGACAGGAAAAGCACAAGTGGTTGTGTAATATTTCAAGGCAAAAATTTAATAACATGGTTCTCTAGAAAACAGACATGTACAGCATTATCAACAGCTGAAGCAGAGTACATAGCAGGAGCTCATGCAGTATGTGAACTTATTCATTTGAAAAGCCTACTCTCTGAATTCATAAATTTTAAGACTATTAACGCTCATATTTTTATTGATAATCAAAGCACTATAAAACTAATTCAAAATAAGATGAATACTAAAGCTTCAAAACATATTGCAATTAAATATCATTACATAAAAGATATAATAAACAAAGAAATTGTATCCATATCATATGTACCTACTGAGGAAAATATCTCTGATATTTTTACCAAAGCGTTGCCAGCCAATAGGCACATGTATTTTTGTAACAAACTAAACCTAGCATAATATGCCTATAATGATAATTAAGTATAACTAAAGTAGCAGTATTAATCTGATCCCAAGAAACTTGTTCGTAGGGCTACTTATATAAAGCATTGTATAATTTAGTTAAAACTATGTATAATAATTAGCAGTGAAATACTGATCCCAAGACATTGTCGTAGGGCTAATTAAACTTACTAATAATATGTAACTTAAATGTTAATATAAAGGAGGAAGGTTAGAGCAAGGAAAACTGATATATAAAGATGTAGCTTCTTAGCCCTCGGGGTAGTTATATTCCAATATTATCTGAAGTCTTGCCATGCGGGACGAAATGATATCTCGTAAAAAATACGCAATTCAATTTAGGTAATAATCAAACTGATTTCTTGGTCAAAAATATTATATATTTCAGGACAAGTATTTTAATATTAATAGTATATTTTGGTTAGTTAAGGTTTGTTTTAAGTTCATTATCTACAAAACGAATTATGACTTTTGTATTGTATTCTTTGAAAACCCACCTGTTAGTCTATAAAAGCTTAATACAAAAAAATAAGCAGCATTTTAAATAACTTGTCCTTAACAAAATTAAGTACATTTAATTTGGGATAAGGGCAGGAAGAAAAAGAAGAAATAAATAGCTATTTATTTTAACCAGCAAAGTTCCCAATAATATTGTCATTAGTCAAAACAATCTACAATTACACACAACCAAAGATGTGACAGTGTGAGTGACCGTAGACGTCAGTCGAGAAGGCCTTCCAAGAACTTTGCAGCAAAAGTCCATTTTGTATTGTTTATTTAGGACGAACCACTCCTCTGTACAAAGAAACATTGCGACTGTTTTTTTTAAATACGCCGTATTTTGCTACTTCGTTTTCACAAAGTATGTAGCAAATCATTATCATCAACCTACATCAGTCCACTGCTGGACGTAGGTCTCTCCCAAGACGCGCCACTGAGCCCGGTCTTGGGTTCTTCTCATCCAGTGTTTGCCAGATCATCGCTCCATCTTTCTATCTTCTATCTAGCCTTAAACTAAGCATAGCTTGTATTATAGACACTATATGACAGATGTCATCATCATCATCAACCTATATCAGTCCACTGCTGGACGTAGGTCTCTCCCAAGACGCGCCACTGAGCCCGGTCTTGGATTCTCCTCATCCAGTGTTTGCCAGCTACACTCCGCAGATCAGACACTGACAGTGGGGTTGGTCCACAAGCTAAAAGTCACTCAGCTCGCTATGGAGAGAGCTATGCTCGGAATATCTTTGAGAGATCGAATACGGAATAAAGTTATTCGTCTGAAAACAAAGGTGTTCGACAAAGCTCAAAGAATTAGCAAGCTGAAGTGGCAGTGGTCCGGCCATGTTTGCCGAAGAACCGACAACCGTTGGAGCAAACGGATACTGGAGTGGAGACCGCGTTTAGGCAAGCTTAGTGTAGGACGCCCTCCGGCGAGATGGAGCGACGATACAAGGAGTGTAGCTGGCAAACACAATATGAGAAGAGCTGAAGACCGGTCTCAGTGGCGCGTCTTGGGAGAGACCTACGTCCAGCAGTGGACTAATATAGGTCGATGATGATGATGTCTCCGCGGATCGTCGTTCCATCTTCCTATCTTCTATCTAGTATCAAACTAAGCATAGCTTGTATTATAGAGTCTATTTTGGTATCAAAGAAACGAGGTCTAAACACTAATTAAGTTATTTATTAAAACGCTTTGAAGCGCAAAACATTGTTTTGAAGTTAGGGCTTAGGAACAAAATTAAGCTCAAAACTATTACCTTAGCTCTTGTGAAACTACTCTACCGTTAGAGACAGCAAAAACTCTACAATACTGCTACGAAGAGCTACGCCGTAGCTCTGTCTACGAAATGTTTATATAAAACTAACAAACATACCTAGTAAAATTAAATGATTATTGTATGTAGTTAGTTCTTCTTTTTCATTATTAATACATCATTTTTTTTGAAACCAACACCGAAAAAGCAGTAAATCTTTTAAAAATGCTTAATTGGGCCCACCTAATGTTAAGCGGTTCCACCGTAATTTGAATGACACGGGCTTCCTGTTCAGGGAATTTTGAAAATAAACTGTTAAATCATTTTACTTAACGGGGATTTACTGAATTTTTTTTTTTATTTCTTCTATCTATTTTTCTATTTTTATCTATTTTTAAGCAAATACGTCTTAAAAACTAACATACTCGTACATTTGATTTGAACCCGTCATTTTAGCATGAACGCTAAAGTTCCTACCACTAGACCACTTCACTAATTTACTGTTATTTACACAAATGGTATCGAGTTGTAATTAAAACCAATAATAGCAAATTGACTGTCGCCGCATATTAATAGCAAATAATCGAATATACATTTACTTGTTTATTCTGTATTTATTTAGCATGTTTAAAGCTTCTAAAGCATAAATACATACAAAGTTTAAAGCTAGTAAAACGTTATATTTTTTAAAACTTTATTGAGAGTTTGTATAGGTACAACGTTTTTACGGTTTAATTTAAAGAATTTTTCTGTATTCATTCGTAGGCTAAATTTTAAACTAAAAAAAAATTTGATATAACTTGACTTACGATAGAAGGTTCATCAAATGGTGGTGATATATAAGTTAGTGTACTAAATCAAATGTTATTTTGATTTTTGTATACCTAATTCTCTTGTGAAATGTCGCCAAAGACCGAGGTAAGATGGCTTTGGGGGAGACCTTTGCCCAGCAGTGGGAAAAAGCAGGCTAAAAACTAAATTATGAAGACGATATTTCATACGGTTTTCAAAACGTGTATTTACGCATTCTTAGTCTTAAATTACAACTAGTTTTGTATATGACTAATATACTCGTAGTTTCCAAAATATAAACTACTAGTAGTACGCCCCGGCTTCGCACGGGTAGCCTATATAAAAATTATCATTATAATATAGCCTATGTTCAGCACAGATAATGTAGCTTCACAACAGTGAAAGAATTTTTGAAATCGGTCCAGTAGATTCGGAGCCTATTCGATGCAAACAAACAATCAAATCTTTCCTCTTTATAATAGTAGTTTAGACACTATAATATTCGTAACTTTCTTGACAAAGTTTAAAAATAACTGTTAAGTTAAACAGCGATGACGTAAATAGGTTAAGCACAGGACGCAGAGACAAATGCATTCTGATATCGCGCACGTCAAGCAAAAACGTTTGCATATTTTGCATAATTATGCGTCTAGCGGCGTCTTGCTTATTTCATGTTGTTTTTGTTCTACAAAATGTCTACAAGACTTCAAGAAATTTACTAGTTTATTTTAATATTTTATGACGACCGATGTGGCGCGGCGGGCGAAGGTCCGCCTGCGACGCGGAGGTTGCGGGTTCGATTCCCGCCTTGGGATAAATGTTTGTATGATCTGCAAATATTTATTCCGGATGTTCTGGGTATTGTATATGTATAATAAAAAATATCTATCTATTTAATGTATTGTATTAAGTATGACAGTCTTCTAGTACCCATAACACAAGCTCTGCTTAGCTTGGGGCTAGATGATGTTGTGTGGATTGTCCAGCATTATTTATTTATTTAAACTAATTGATAAAAATAGATATTTTTTTATTAACATTCACGGACATTTAAACACCACAAACTTAACAAAGACAGTAGTAGATAGAATACTTAAATACATTTTTTTTGTGAATACATCGATTGACTACATAGTAACACCCAGACACAGAACAAATATTTATAAAATATGAATGTTTAGATATCTATTTACTGTCTTATAGTGTTAATAAATATTTGGTTATTTCTATATCTATTCCATAGCAATACATCTTCAATGACATGCTTTTACGTTATTTGTACAAATCGAAAAATTTATTTAAGTAAATTAAGATATAAGTCAAATAAAAAAATTACACAAATACAAGAAACTAGTTATATTAAAAAAGCATTGACTAAATAAAATATGAGCGGCCTTATTGCTGACATCTCATCCAGACTTCCTGTGTTATAAAATTTTAGACGAAAAACTTAACTTCGAAATACAATCTAGGTCATGGACTAGGCAGCCTAAAACACACCTGAATAACTAAACTCATACGAACTTCAAAATTGGGTCTCAGCATTGTACCAAGTTTGTCAATTCCCTTTATTTCGCTTCTTTTGTAAAACTTTTAAAATATACTCATCTACTGCAAAACGATGATAACTTCAACACTTTGAGTTACACTGCGTGCTCACCATGCAAGTTTAATGTCACTGCGTGTAATTTTACCGTGTTATCGCGCAGTGTATATTGAAATATGAATTAGGATCGTTGAATATTAAATTTTGTGGTAGACTCCAAGCAATTTTCGAGACCTTTTTCTGGTCTGTTTTACATATCGCTTTAGTTGTGAGACAGGTAGGCTTTTTGTTAATTAAACTTGGAATATTTTGTCGGTTTTATGGATAAGTCTCATAATATTGGAACATGGTATATTTTAAACAGTATAAAGTCTATCTTAGAGAGTACTGTCACAGTGTAAAGATATTCTGCCAATCAGTAGGACTACTGTGCTTTTTATTTATAACAACAATTAAAAATTAAGTTACATATATTACCTTATCATCAAGAATATCTACAAACTTTATTATAATAAAGTTTTTATTTAATTACTGCCTATGACTGATGATGTGACTTTGTGTATTAAACGTGAAAAAAAAATATAAACGAACTGGCAATAAAACGTTTAACACGCTGAATTGTTAAAAAAAATAACATCAAAAACACTTACATAAGCAGAAAACGTTCCGTTTTCCATTTTTCATGAAATAGCTAATCAAATCTGTATTCACGCGACGATCTATAGAAGCGAGTTACTGCCGTAACGTTACAAACACAGTATACTGTAATTAATAACAGTATTATTGATTTAAAACTCGTGTTTTGACCCTTTTTTGTGTTTAAAAAGCCTAGTTAATTTACCTTACCATGATTATGATTTACTGTGGCTACTATGCTAGACTATAATGTACTAGAACTTAGTTTTCTTTATAAGCGGGAAATTCACCATGATATGTGAGGTTGATTATTTATATTATACTTACTAGAACCTGTCCAGTAAATAACAATATTTTTTTTAATTTAGAAAATATAAAAAATGACTTCAAACGTCGATAAGTAAAACTAAATACACATTTTAAAGGATCAAAATGTTCTAGTTAGATCTTAATTAAATACCAATAAACTTTTGCGACCAGAACTTATAGTAAAGGGATAATTAATATTATACAGGATTTATAACAATAAGGTACGCGATAAATTTTGTAATAAAATCTCGTTACCAAAACTCATATTCATACTAATATACTGGGTGATTCATGAAGTTGCACTACTGTGTTTGTGCACTGTGTATTTTTACAAATACTGAAACGTTTCTCTGAACGAGGTCGGTTATTGAATAGCTTTTTAAAGAGAAACCGCCTCCGCTCTCATTTCCTCGTTTCCCTGGATCCGGGAAGTCTACCCGGGTCCAATGTTACTTGCATAATTTTAAGGCTTTTTGTACTCAAAATATGAGGACATAGATTTTTTGCGGATAATAAAACAAAATTTGAAATTCTTTTATGTATATCTTTTTATACGTAAGTATTTTTTCTAGTTATATTATCTTCATAAATGTTTACCGGCTAGAATATTATTTATAAAAATAACTAGGATATAGATTAAATGTTCTAAAAGTCACAAAAACTGATATAGAAGCTACATTACTGTACCGCGGTAGTAGTAAGGTAATTATCTAAACACGAAAATATCATACTATAGAAAACTTCACTATCACCAAACTCACAAAGGAGAATGGGCACTTTGGGCCACGACTAAAAAAAATGTCCCTCAAGGTTGCCACATAGTACGTTAAAAAGGGCTTTTATAAGCCTTGCTTGCTATAAGCTTTTATAAGCTTTTATAAGATATTTTGATGAAATTGTTTTTCATTTAACATCATATAACTTAGAATTCTTAATGCCCACAAGAATAACTGTGCTGGCGTTTAAAAGAGCATTAAAAGGGCTTTAATTATTTCTCAAATTGTTTAAAAATCTAACCTGTGGAAATTGAGTTATTCCTGAAAAACTGTAGTATTGCAAAAAATAAATACAGTTTTTCAGAAATATCTCGATTCCCACAGGTTGGATTTTCAAACAATCTAAAGACAAATAAAGCCCGTTTCATGCCCTTTTCAACGCAACTGCAAGCACTTTTGTGGGCCTTCAGGATTCGGAGTAATACGACGTTAAAATAAAAAACTGTTTTTCAAAATATATCGATTTCCATGAGATGGATTTTTAAAATAAAAATAGTAAAACGTAGGCCTCTGAAAGCCCTTTTAAACATTTTATGTGGCAACCCTGAGGGACAAGTTTTTTAGTCGTGGCCCACGCTCCATACAGAATCGCCCATTCTCCTTTATAAAAAACGAAACACACTATAATCAATTTCGTAATCAATTTATTGATTACTGACCCAACACTATTCCAAAAGCAAAGGTTTATTCACGTCCAAATTGAGGGTAAACCAGAGATACGTATCTACATTCATACAATCGCTCTGTATTTCCATCGCTCTTTGCTGGATAGGCTCAAGAACCGCCAGCTTACAGTACAAGCCGTGCGATCCACAATTTGCAAGCCAGTGCGTTCCCACTACCTACTGACCGCTGTCACAGCTCATATAACTACAGCACGTATTTTTTGTATCTATATTATCCCACTGCTGGGCAAAGGTCGTATAAATAATTAAAATAAAAAAATAATTCATTAAAACATTTGAACTTTCAATTTATTACAGACTTGGTGGCCATTATGTCAATAAAACATTTACAATATAATACTTGACTTACGTTAAAGTGTATAACAAATTATTTGGCTTTTAGGAACTATTTTGTAACATCTTGATTTTCTCAATAAGTAATTTTCTAAGTAGTAATTTTCCTCTGAGATATAAAATTAGTTTAACCAAAAAAAGTGTACCAGCTACGTAGTGTAAGCTGTTCCACTGATTTGCATGCTGTTTGCAGACTATTGTCCGTGAATGCAATAAGAATGGTGTTTGGTTTGTAGCACAATACCCGACCTGTGTTATTACCCGATAAAGGAGGTAGGTAATGATTTTTGTATGTATTTGACAATACTCATTGTTTGTGTATTTGAAAAGGCCCTTTGTTTCCTCTTTACTACTCAATGAATGCTTAAAATTATTAAAATAGATCACAATTCATAGTAAAAAATAAACATTATTTGCATATTTATTTACTTATCGATCTTAAAAAAGTCTTTTTACATTGAATAAAAATAATATTACATGCATTTACGCAATCGGATATTATTCAGTCTGTTCGTGATCACGGCTATTGCATCATGGTCAAAACGTTTGAAAAAAAAATCATGAAATGATAGAAGAATGTTAATATTAGCAGAAATAAAAAATAATGTGTACATTTTATTAAATATTTATAAAATGAATAATTATTACATACACCACTAAACCGAGTAATACTCAAATATAAAATGATATCGTGAATTTGAAAATACAATTATTATATTTATTTAAAAATGTAAAGTAATTGTATAATGCTAATATTAAACCGTTTAAGAACTGTTTAAACTAACAAACGTAATTCTGCTGTTAAATTATGCATTACAGAGAATTAAGTTAAAATGCAAACGAAGAGACCAACTTTACAGTTTTCTTTGAGTTATTGAAGTTAGCGAGAAAAAACTACGGGTAGATGTGAAACTCAGTATATTTTACTGAAATTTCCCATTTTGATACGCAACATGTGAACATTTTTTGAGCTATTGCACAGCTCTATCGCGGGCCTTGAGCGTGGAGACAGAATCCGGAAATTCCGTAACGAAATGACCTAACAATGCGCATGCGTAATCCAGCAAAAAGTTCTATGCAATAGCTTTACCACGGCAGTCCCCGAGTGCCAAACTTTTTTGAGTTTTATATCGATTTAAAAAATCTATCTAAAAGCTCTTTCATATCAATATGAATAGGTATAATATAGGAATCCTAGTTAACGTTTTTTTTTGTATGAATAAAATAACAAAACAGTAAAAATATGTAAAAATTGACTGTTATAACCCTTCGCGTGCCAGACGGCCAGTATCTGGCTGGATGTTTTTAATGCGCGTGTGCCAAGCGACTTGATACTGGTCGGTAGGGGTGGCTCGTATTTCAATGGTAATATGAACTGTGACAATGATTGCTATCCTACTCTTACTTATAGAAAATTGTAGACAAAAGAATAAGACGGCGATACAAACAAACCAAACAAAGCTACTAAAGTAGTTCAATCTATAAACATTTGTAGAGATGTGTGAAGTGGTATCAAGTGTCGACCGTAACGGGTTTTTTACGTTTGTTTTTATTCATTTGTTTGTTTATAAATCGAGTTTATAGTGAAGTTTGGTGTTGTTTTACATGGAAGGTTATGTAACAAATATTTTTAACTGATAACTTAGGGATTTGCAAACTTTTTTCTATTTTTTATTTTTTTTTTAAATAAAATAAAAAAGTTAATTATGTTCTTAATAATAAATCACTTTTTTCATATATATTATCTTCTTGCTTACTTGTTTTTCGGAATTCTATATCTATGCATTACATAAGCTTAGACAGGAGACGTGAAATATCAATTTGAAGTAGCTCAACCATTAAATTTATTCTTTTAACAATGTACTATTTCAAATAGTGTTCTCTCAAACTGTTCCAGCACAACTCTAATCTGGTGACTGATTTGAATTCGTCTGATTCGGTTGCTTAGAAAAGTTTATACATTTTTATTTTA
This sequence comes from Ecliptopera silaceata, assembly GCA_932527185.1. Lineage (NCBI taxonomy): Eukaryota > Metazoa > Arthropoda > Insecta > Lepidoptera > Geometridae > Ecliptopera > Ecliptopera silaceata. The sequence continues at coordinate 1,457,388 of OW052193.1, read as the reverse complement.
TTTTATTAGGTTCTCAAAACTGGATGTACACTAGGATACACATGTAAATAGTTAAGTAAGAGGTAAATATGGATAAGTGTACGGCCTTCTAGATGAGAACACACCATGCAAAATTGTTTTTGTCTTCTCGAAAACAGAAATAAGCTAAACTAAACTATTTTACAAAATTAAGTTCACAACAAATTTGAAATTTCTACTTATGTAAGTAATTAAATTGTACAACTTAAAAAACAAAAATACAAAGCATAATCTATTGCTTCTTAGCTAGTAGTCTCTTAAAGGAAGAGACTATACATAGGTTACATAGGTTTAGGTATACATAGGTTTAAAGAATTTTATTTTCATAAAGACATGTTGTCACTTAAGATGAAAAAATATCTTATAGTAGGTAGGTTAGTACGTCGTTTCTTTAAAGTAGGTTAGTAAACAAGTATAATGTGAAAATTGTAATACATTAACCGTAAGTTATACGAGACTTAAATTATTGCATGTTTTTCATTTCAGGGTTTTTTATACTAAATAAAACTTTATCATAATGAAAAACATGCAATTATTTAAGTCACACAATTATTCCCGTAACTTTTTGTCTATGTATTTTTTTTTTGTATATTGAACTCTTACTTGTAACCGTCAAATATAATTCGGATTATACGTAACCAATCGAAGCCGAATCAGTGGTTGCTAATCAGGGTGCTGCTATGTTGAACTTTTCGGATTGCCTGATTATCTGCAGCTTATGAAATAGTCTGTGTCTTACAGCAGTTATTCTGCTGGAATACTTTTGTATAGGTAACTTTAAAAAAACCACCATATTTTTTAACAGAGAAAACGCAAATTTTGTATTTATTGAGAGTCATAATTGTATAAATCTCTCGTCTAAAATACCTTTAAGACATAAGTATTTTAAGTAAAAATACATAAAATACACGTCGTATTTCTAGATCTTTCTGTGATCTTTAAATTAGCAGGTGCCACGCGTCGACTTCTTGCATAAAATACTTCTAGATTGACTATTCAAGACGTAGTGATTGCCAAGAGCAAGATTTTTTTATACATTATGTACTTCAAAGTTCAAAGTTGACGACCGATGTGGCGCGGTGGGCGATGGTCCGCCTGCGACGCGGAAGGTTGCGGGTTCGATTCCCGCCTCGGGATAAATGTTTGTATGTTCTGCAAATATTTATTCCGGGTGTTCTGGGTATTATATGTATAATAAAAAATATCTATCTATGTATTATATTGTATTAAGTATGTCAGTCTTCTAGTACCCATAACACAAGCTCTGCTTAGCTTGGGGCTAGATGATGTTGTGTGGATTGTCCAGCATTATTTATTTATTTTATTTTTATTTAAAGTCCAAGTCAATTAAACTTTATTCATCATTAAGATGATATTAGGTCCAAGTTCCACGTGACTAGAGATAAGAAGAACGGACAAGAAACTCCATAGTTTTGTACTACAATAACTTTTCTACGTTGTTTTTTGTACGTGATAGTTGATTAAATAAATAATTTATGTTTGACGTGACAACGTCTTATAATTCGATAGAGCCGGCTGCACGCACGAAAAAACATGACTCATGAGGCGTTCTGAGGCGTTCCATGTAGTGACGTTGTCACGTTCAACTACCGTCAGTAAACCGACTTTACAGACAACCATTTTTTTTATTTTTATTTATTACCCAGATTAGTCTGGGTAATAAATAAAAATAAAAAAAATGGTTTAAAAAAAAATTGACAAAATTAATTTTATCGATAAGTTATGTAAAAAAATGTCTTTCAAAAACATTAATCGCACTTAATGTTTTTGAAAGACATTTTTTTTCATAACTTATCGATAAAATTATTTTTGTCAAATATTTCGTTTCATCCATATTTTTGCTTGAACTAAATAATGTTTATCATCGACACACTATATACACGTAATTAGTGTTTATAATAGAATAGAATATAATTTTATTGAACACCAAAACCAAAAAAACATAACGAAATATAAATTAATAATGGGTTGTATATCGACATAAGCATTTTTTCCAGACAACCTTTGAATTAACGATAATTTAACGTATGAGCTTAGGTCTTTACGTACCTGTGTTAGGCACGTATTTGTATTATTCTTGTTCGGTGGGACTGGGAGTTACTAGTATTCAAAACAACTTTTTCACGTAATATTGATTAGCATTTATTTATGAGTTCCCGTTTACGAACACATTCGCTCTGATCGCCAGTGCGCAGTAACTGACGATACTCCATGCATCCTTCTCTCTTGCACAACAAAATGCTGACACAAATATTCACACATTCATACCTACATGGTCCCTACACAACATCCCCCAAAATTTTACAAAAATTTTTAATATAATTACTAATATAACTTATGGTTACCTTATCATAACACTACACTACACACTGCAGGTATGTTACCTACTATGATAAGTACTTATTGCTACGTTTACATTTTTGTATTTAGGTCACAGTCTTAACAAATGTGTTTCGCAAACGAAACTTTAAAATGATGTTGTACAATATAAATGTTACTCAAACAAAATTTAATAAAAAAGAAATAAAATGAAATAAAATAAACGATGTAGGTACCTATATTAATCAAAAGTTCTTGTAAATAGAATATTATTATTTGTAAAAAAAAATTTTTACTTATTTAACAACTATATCTATATCTACCTATGCTTAATTTTTAACAGTTAAATCTTACAGGTAGTTTTATATTACGACCACTTCTAGTTACTTTTACATGAATTTTATCGCTTGTTATGTTTTCGTTTGCGCTATCGTTTTTACTAGGGATGGCATGATTGTCATTTGTCTCGTCATCATTCAATAAAAATGCAGGTTTTAATCTATCCATTGAAATATTAACTGTTCGATTAGGCAATTGAATGGTATATACTTTACCTCTTCTTTTTATAACTCTATATGGTCCATCGTAAGGTGTTGTCAATGGCCTACGTACTGCGTCATTTCGGATAAAAACATGTTCACACTTACCTAGTTCTTTATGTACAAATAACGTACGCGAGTCTCTCATACTTCTGGAAACTGGTTTTAAATTGTCTATTGTATGTCTTAATTGATTCAAAAAATCATACTCACCTGTACTACGATTAACTGAGATGTCATAAAAATCTCCAGGTAAACGTAGTGTTTGCCCATAGACATATTCGGCAGGACTAGTGCCATTGTCGCTTCTACCTACTGTCCGCAGTCCTAATAAGACTGTAGGTAACTCATGTATCCATGACGTGTTAAGAGTAAGACGCGCTGCTAGAGCTTGTTTCATACTCCTATGCCATCGTTCAACTATACCATTAGCTTGAGGTCTATACGGACTACTTCGAATTCTTTTAATACCTAGTATTTTCATTAACTGATTGAATAAGCTACTCTCAAATTGACGTCCTTGATCGCTTGTCAAACGATCGGGAACTCCGAAACGGGATATCCAGTTTTCATAAAAAACTTTAGCTACTACTTCGGCGGTTATCTCTTTAACTGGAATAGCCTCTGGCCATCTAGTAAATCTGTCTATCATAGTTATAAGGTATCTATATCCATGCTCTGTAGGTGGCAACGGACCAACTATATCAATGTGAATGTGAGATAAGCGTTTAGTTTCTGGGAATTGCTGTAACTCTGATACTGTATGCCTTCCTACCTTTGATTTTTGACATGGTATGCAAGTCTTAGCCCATTGTCCTACGTCTCGATTCAAGCCAGGCCAAAAAAATCTTTGCGCTATTAACTTACGAGTTGCTCTAATACCGGGATGACTTGATTCATGTACTGTTTTAAAAGCTAATTTTCTAAAACTTTCTGGTAAATACGGTCTACATAAGCTTGTCGAATTTTCACAATAAATCATTATCTCACTATTAGGAATGAAAATTTTCTTTAAAGAAATATGGTCACTCTTTTCGTTTAATATTTGTTTTAATTCAGTGTCATTTAATTGAGCTGATGCTAATTCCTCGTAATCTATTGACGTCGGACAGTGTATTGTTTCGACACGTGATAGAGCGTCCGCAACTATGTTGCTGTCAGCTTTTATGTACCGGATGTCTGTTGTAAACTCACTAATAAATAATAATTGTCTTGTCCGTCGGGGAGTTTCGCATTTGCTTTCAATTTTATTTATGGCGTAAGTCAAAGGCTTATGATCAGTATAAATGATTAATTCTCGTCCTTCAAACATAAATCTAAAATGTTTTATAGCCATAAAAATTGCTGTTAATTCCCTGTCATAAGTAGAATATTTTTTTTGAGCATTAGTGAACTTCTTAGAAAAATATCCTAACGGTACCCATGCGTTATTTGTCCACTGCTGGAGTACGCCTCCTGCACACGTGTCCGATGCGTCTGTCATTAATGACAATGGAACATTCGCAACTGGATGAGATAACATAACTGAGTTTTTTAATCCATTTTTACATTGCTCAAAAGCTTTTATTGATTTTTCTGTCCATAGTATCTTTGTTTTATCTTTCTTTTTACTACCTATTAAAAATTCGTTTAAAAGTGATTGATGTTCTGTGGCATTAGGTATATTCGATCTATAGAAATTTATCATACCTAAAAATCTTCTTAACTGGTCTACTGTTTCAGGCTGAGGGAAATCTACTATTGCCTTGACTTTACTATCAAGTGGTCGAATTCCGTCGGCTGAAACTTCATAACCTAAAAACTCAATGTTGGACTTTCCAAATTCACATTTTTTTAAATTAATAGTTATACCAAAATCATTAAATTTCTCAAATACCTTCTGTAAATGCAATTTGTGTTCTTCTATATCATTACTTGCAATAATCACATCATCAATAAAACTGAATAGAAAATCAAGTCCTTTTAGTACATCGTTGTTCATAAATCTTTGGAATGTCTGACTGGCATTTTTTAACCCGAAATTCATACGATTGAATTCCCATAAACCAAAGGGCGTGATTACCGCTGTCTTTTCAATATCTTCCGGTGCAATTTTAACATAATGATATGCCCTATTAATGTCTATTTTAGAAAATATTTTTTTACCTGATAGTATATACGTAAAATCGTGAAGTCTTGGAACAGGATAACGGTCCGGTTTCGTTATCGCATTTAGACGTCTGTAGTCACCCACTGGTCGAATTTCACCATTCTTTTTTGCGACTACATGTAGTGGACTGGCCCACTCGCTTTTAGACGGTCTACAGATGCCCATTTCCTGCATTAATCTAAATTCCTCTCTTACCTTATGATAGCGGTCTGGCGGCAACGGGCGGGCTCGCGCATGGACAGGTTTTCCTGTGGTCTCAATATGATGATACACGTCGTTCACCGACACTCGATCCATGCTTTTGAAAGATATAGGCTTAGTGATATCTGGAAATTTAGATAAAATATCAAGATACGGATGATTACTTTCCACTGAACTTATAGATGATTCGACATAATCAACAATTTTGCCAACCGCTAGTAAATTAGTTTTTTTATCAATAAGTTTCTTAGCCTTCAAATCTACAATTAAACCATGAAATTCTAAAAAATCCGCACCTAATATTGCCATATTTACGTCCGCTATAATGAATGTCCAACGAAACTGACGGCGGAGCCTTAAATTTATATTAAGGGTCCTTGTACCGTAAGTTTTAATTTCACTATTATTTGCCGCAAATAGTTTATAGTCTAAGCACTCACCAGAACGTTTTTGTTTATAAGTCACAGGTATTACTGATACATTAGCACCTGTATCCACTAGAAATTTAATACCTGTATCTTTATCGTAAATACTAAGACGGTGATTTTTTCCAGGTAACACTTCTTCCGCCTTCACAGAATGCACCCCTCTTAGTTTTCCGGATTTTCCCATTTACAAGGCTTCTCGCATGACTTCGCCCATTTTCCGTATTTGTAATGCCATTTACACAACCAATCGGGGTCGTCCGGTGTTCTCGTTGGTCTGGATCTCGAAACACTCCTTGATACAGGTCCACCACGTCCGCGACCACGTCCACGGCCACGTCCACGAAACGTGCTGCGTCGCCGCTGTCCGTCGACCTGCTCACGCAGCGATGCCACTTCTAAATTCAACTTATGCATTTGGGCAATCATTTCAAGTAAGGTGTTGCTGGTGCTGCCGCTACTGCTGGAACTAACTGCTGCAATCTCGCCTCCGCTGATATTTTCCATGATTTTATCAGCAATCTTGGCCAAATTATTCAGATCTTGATCTTGGCTTACAGTTAAAACCGTGCGAATAGATGTAGGTAATCTGGCTATCCACAAATTACGAAGGTTCTGTTCGGAGGTCTGCGCATTGCGTCCTAATTCCTGCATTCGCCGCAATAGTTGTGACGGCTTTTGAGTTCCAAGCTCCATCTCTCCTACTAATTTCTGGAACTGTCGTTCAGCACTCTCTTCATACACCAGGAGTAAACGATCCTTCAGTGCCTGATATTTGTTTGTTTCAGGTGGGTTTAACAAAATATCACTGACTTGTTGCAATACATCGCGTCCCATCTTGGCTATAACAAGATTAAACTTTGACTCGTCACCTTGTTTTTGGGGAGCTAGGATGCTTTCTACCTGAGCAAACCATAGCCTTGGCATGTCGGTCCAAAACTCCGGTATCCGTGTAGACACCGTTATTGCCGCTAAATCTGTCACGTTTTCACATGATTTAGATGTACTCGGCTGCTGTGGAAGTTTAGCAACCTCCGGAACTTCAGGAACCACACTTTGTTGAAACATTTTTAATTTTTATTTTATAGTCCGAATTTTTAATTTAATTTTTATTTTCCAGTCCCCCAATTTATATCACTTACTGTCCAATTATTTAAAAACGTCGGGGTCACCACTTTACGTACCTGTGTTAGGCACGTATTTGTATTATTCTTGTTCGGTGGGACTGGGAGTTACTAGTATTCAAAACAACTTTTTCACGTAATATTGATTAGCATTTATTTATGAGTTCCCGTTTACGAACACATTCGCTCTGATCGCCAGTGCGCAGTAACTGACGATACTCCATGCATCCTTCTCTCTTGCACAACAAAATGCTGACACAAATATTCACACATTCATACCTACATGGTCCCTACAGGTCTATATTATATCGAGTGGGTGCTACATAAGTGATATTGTGCTAAATATATAGAAGTAAGTAATTTGCTAAAATTATTTCGTTTTCAAAATTATTTCTGGGCGTCTAGTCGAAGCGACGCGTGACCCGAGGGCTGGTGAGTATCTGGCCCAACGTATCAGCATTGCTATTCAGCGCGGCAATGCAGCCAGTGTCTTGGGTACGCTTCCGATTGGTACTGATTTGGATCAGTTGAACTATCTATAGATCGTTTGCAACGGTCTGTAGATAGTTCAACTGTTTCTTATGTATTTTATATGACTATGTACATTTTGTAAATACTGTATAGTCGTAAGTTTGTTTATTTGCTAAATGTTTTAATTTAAAAATAAGTTTCTATGTTTTTTTTGGGAATATAGCAAGATTCCCCAACACTAGCGAGTCACGACTTCTATTTACATCAGAAACGCGCCCACTTTGAATAAATCATTCGTCTAAGCACACAAAGCGAGGCTATACCGTTGTTTTGCTACGTTACTTCTTGTTTTCGTTTTAGATTGCTGACATGTACGAAAAGAGATTGAGTTGAATCGAGAGATCCTTTAAAGATAAGGAACGCTTGATTTTTTTCGATAAATTGGTAACTAGCTAGATTATCAAAAATAGTGTTGTTATCACAGATCCATTGTTGATTCTCGTAACATTGTTGATTATAAGTGATTATCAGTCTGTACAAAATAAAATCTTAAGTAAGTACTCAATTTTTAGAGCTGCTTGTTTTATTTTCTAGCTCGTTCAAAGAAAATACTACTTGTTTGTTTCACCCATAACTATGGGTTAGAGATAAATGGATTTTAATGATACATAATAATGTGGTTTATATAATTATGATATCACATAGGTCATTATTTAAAAAGATATCGTTGTGAAATGTCCAACCTTGCCTTGACAGCAAGACGAAAACGCGGGCACCAGTTAATACTCAATAAAAAATTGTACAAGATGATTCTATAGTTTTAAGTATATTTTCATATAAAAGAGCATTTAAAAAGCAGTAAAGTCACAAATCCAGCATGCCACTTCAGAGTAATCGCACCGAACTCGCAGCCGAATATTCGCTCCAGCAAACTGATTGGTACTGTTCTACTTAAAGCGATAATTCTTAACACATATTTTAATCATTTAAAGACTCTTTTTTTTAATTTAATTTATTGTGTCCCACTGCTGGGCAAAAGTCTCCCCCAAACTCTTCCACACATCTCGGTCCTATGCGGTGCCCCACCATTCCATCCCGTACGAGTGAAGATTGTCTAAAATCAGAATCAGTCAAACTTTATTCAGTAAAATCACTAGGATCTGTTAGACTCGTTCAGTTGTCTATTAATAATATTTATTTATATTTTAATTACGAATAAACAAACAATACTTGATAAAAATGCATAAGATATAAGGAGCAGTACATGTACAATAATTCGATATTAATAATAACGGTACCTACTCGTTTATGATTCTTTTTGTAGTATAAAATTAACAGCTTGGTTTAGTAACATTATTTTTGTCTCAAGATAGCGTTTTTGTTTAACAAATGGATTTGAAATAATTCATAAAAACACACCATAAATAAATTAAAATGTCTACGTACACATGACATAGATTATTTTTTTGTATAAGTAATTTGTAATATCTAAATAATAAATTCCCGCTAGCAGTAGCACCACACCTTATTTACGTATTTGGAACATGCAGCGACTGTTAATGAGCTAAACCCTTTGAATTCCACTTCGCAAAGCGGCTTTTAATTAGATGCTAAATTGGTATCTTGATTTCGGGTATAAGTATTGTTTGTACTGTGTTTGAGTAAAGGTATTTAAACAGGCATTTGTAACTGCCTAGAATCAACATTTATTTCATTAAATACATTATGAATAATATTACAAGAAATCATTTTTTTTAATAGTCTTTCAAGAAGATTAGCGTAATTTTTCTTTTAACGGTTAACAAACATTTTCGTAGACCGCATCGTCACTTAACATCAGGTGAGATCGCGGTCAAACGCTTGCCTATAACTTGTAAAAGTAAAAAATAAACTTATCAAAAACTATTATAATCTGTAATGACTTTTAAAACGTTATTTTATAACCCTGGTGTTTATTCATTTCATAACTTTAAATACAAACCATCAAAGTAGTTCTTGCTTGGATTTCCAACCATATGTTTTCTTCAACTATGATAAGAACATGATTTGTTTTTATCAAATTATTCGATCGCGGTTTTTCTCAAAAAAAATATAGTAAACTATGTGCTAGACTAATAGCCGCCTACTGTACGGTAACCGAACCCACTGGTCCGTGATTGTTTGACTTTGAAATGATTCCACTATTCAGTGTTTGTAATTTCGGATCTCTTTACATTTACTTAGTGAACTGTATAATCTAAATAGTTTTATTGCTTTATCTAACAAACTAAAAACTACTGAACACTGAATAATATCTGAATCAAAGCTTTAGCTGCTGTTATTATCTATTGTATTATAGCAACATCTTATTTTGACTATCCTAGCCTCTCAAAACCGGGTTGATCTTAAATCACGTTCAGTTTCAATAGCAACTTATCGGTATTCGGTATTCGGTATTTTTTTTAGACTGCATTGACAGCTGTATGAAATCCTTTCAATAATAACGTCACGACATCAGTCCACAAAAAAAGGCACAGAATATCGATGAGTTGCTAGAAACTGGAAGTGATTTAAACCTGGCAGATATTCAAAGACTGGGATAGACCTGGAAAACAAATTATTTAAAAACGATGGAGTAGGGTAATAATTCATACGATTAAAAAAAAATACTTCTACCTAAGACACTTTATAAAGGCTTTCTAGCTACAGATACTCGGTATTTTGCGACTAAAAGTTATCACCCGAAAAAGCACCATCTTTCACGGAACAGAAAGCCCAGAAAAACCTCTCCAAGTCTACATATAAAGTTCCTCAAAAGCATCACACAATAGCCGTCAGTGTCTAATACAGCAAAACAAAGATGTCGGGATAATCCGAAAGCTAGACCTCGCGCTGGCTCGATTGTCAAGTTTTAACAAAGCTAAACTTTCTGAACTCTAAGCGTGGAGTCTTGCAAAAGTTTTGTATTACCATAATGTGAGGCACGGCATCGTCTTGTTTCAAGCAAATAGGATATGCGCTATCGTTATTTTGGCGTGCTAATTTTACTTGTCAAAACTAATATTAGCAGAGGAAAGATTTGTTTGTTACAATTTAATTAAAAAACTACACGACTGATTTTAATAATTCTAGCAACATAAGCTATGTATATAGGCCGCAGTTTCTTGTCTGTTCTTCTAGGCTCTGGACACGCGGAACTGGCACCTAGAATCACCTAGTATATAAGACGATTCTAAATTATTCTTATAATTTTATGAAATAAAGAGTTTATGTTTGAATTTCCGATGTCCCCCTTATCTCAAAGACTTATATTTGCCAACGTATTTCGTTTAATGCTAATAAAAGTTACCGTTTTGCTACTATAGAAATTAATCTTTATATAGGCAGTTAAGCCTTGAACCTTGAACCTTAACAAGTAAGGAGCCTTACGATATTTGTATTATAATATTTTGAACTCAAACTTAAGCGTTCCCAACTTTTAATGAAAGCTCAAGTGTTAGGGGATCATCTTCTGCTAGGAAAATTGTATTGGGTATACGGGCCCTATTGTACGGAAAGTTTTAAATGGGAGGTTGTATTACTGCTTTGATCTTTGAAGAGCGTAGGCCTTTTTCGGATACAGGCCTGTTAATGATACGACACCTACACGATATTGTTTGAGACGCTCACATACAATACCCGAACGCGGTCTCAACTCCAGGGGGTGAGTACGAATAAATGTGACAATCGTAAACGTAACGAAACAGTTACGTGTTTGAGATACATTGCGCGTGGCTAGCTTTACTGTCGAACGTTGAAGCGTTAGCGCGATTGTTGGCATATATGGCCGGCCCACTGCTGCTAAGCCACATTATATCGTATCGGTCTAATACTTATTGATTTTACAGCTATAGCACAGACACGATATTTTGATTACGTCATTATGAATTTCGGTTGTAAGTCTGTTACGAGGGTTTCGCGGACGTGAGCGAAAACTCAAACGCTTACGAGTTCTAAGTAGCTAAGTACCTACTTGAAAACGTATTACGTTGAAGCTATTATGAGAGTTTACCACATATTGTATGAAAAAGGCAGTTATTAGGTGCCTTTTTAGGTTTCTTGACTTAAAGACTACGAGATGTGACACGAATATTGTAGAAACGGTCTTTGTAAATGTTGTATTTGTCTTTGGTTTGAGAATTGAGATTTTGGTATTATATTTTTATGTGTACAACATGTGACTTATTAAACTTAATAAATTTGATGCGATGTAATAAAATATTTTTTTATTTTATTTGAGTGAATATTATTTAAATTGACTTATTTAAGTAAAATGAGAACAACAATGTGTAATTTATATTTTTTCCGTTCGTCCTGTAGATCATCTCTCGTTGAAAATTTAGCATTGATATTAGAACGAGATTTTTAGATCAATAACTCTTCACAAAATTGGTTTTAAAGTAGTTATTATTCAGACTTACAATAATGTTTCAGAAATTTGAATGTTTACTTACAAATTTGAAAACATCTTCCCAAGACTCATCACTCCACACATTTTCCAGTTGGACGAACAAATATGTGATACTCAGATTATTTCATAAAAACCAGATCTTTTATATCTGCCATGATTGATAAGCCTTTTTCCACTAACATAAAAATATTCTGATGTAATCTGTTGATTTTATGGTCCATCGGACTTATGGGCAAAAGTCCCTTATGCAATAAAGGAACAGACGTAACCGTAAACCAGCCGTACTTTACGGAGAATACATAATCTTGGAGGCTATACCGCAATAAGACATATCCATATTCAGTGGGCATAGACTAGACGATAGATAGGCTTTATTAAAAAATGCCCACAAAACCGAACGTTGATTGAAGACTATGTTGAAAATAATGTGCGGATATTCTGGTAGTTTGATTATGTACGATTCTAACGTTGACTTTTCTAAATGGTTTTTTTATAAGTTTAAAAGCGCGAAAGAGTATTTGAATGATTTGGTTGATTGCAAGTTTTTAAAAAAACACTGTATCGCGCTTACAACCAAGGAGGGCTGATTCTAAAAGAAATAAGATGAAAAAGAATATTTTTTCCCATAACAGTCGCACTGGCATAGCAATGTCCTTCTATTCAGATGCCTTGAAGAGATTACTCTCACTGATAAGGCTGCCCATTGTGTTGCCTATGTAATCAATTTAAGTTTTTGTTTCCTGCGTATGTGGTAGGCAATAAAAATTATCTATCTATAAAACCTAGCTTGGTCGCCTTATTTTAGTCTTGATCCATTCTGTGCATATATTCTATGGCGGTAGTGTGTCCTCTGTGGCCATACACAACCTTTGACGTATCGGCCCACGATTTGCCATGATTGCGAGGGATATTTCGTTGGCTTCTTGCCAAAACTGGATCGGCCATTTTTGAATGCATTTCGGAACTGGTTTCTGTGCATGTTTTATGAAGTGATAGATTATTTTATTACTGACTTCTGTTATAAAGTTTTGCTAAATAAAATCTAGCTTCTAAAATCTAGCTACTAAAAGTTTCTTTTTTTCTCCATATTTTAGGTCAACTAAAATTTATTTGTTATGAGAGACACCCTACTAAAACACATAAATAAAAAAAAACAAATCATGTTAAAGCCGGTGAAATCATTAATTATAAAACAACAGATCAATTTTTAAACGAAATAAGTTTAATTTTTTAAAATCTATAACTTAAAATTCAATGTTTTTTACAATACTACCAACACAACAAGTAGTACCATTTATTTGCGTATTACGATCCCGTTAGTTAAATTCAAATTAGCAAACACAGGATCCGAACGTTTGCAATCCTTTTCTATTTGTCCAAACAATCAGATTTCGCTTCGACTATCGTTTGCTAATTGCTAAAGCTAACTTTCATTATACAATTAGCAATATTGCAGGAAATAAAGTTGTGTACGTGCTCTGTTTGTTCGAGTTTTGCTAAATTGTTTGCTGAAGATTTTGTTACTCGGTTGATTTACTAATGTTATGAAACGAGTTTTTTTTATTAATATCTGTTGTTATCTTTTTAAGTATTTTATTTACGTGTTTCATTATAAGATCGTTGAAAAATGATGTGTGTGATGGATGTGAAAAGCATACTTTTGAACAAAAAAAAACAGTTTTTTTTTACAGATTAGCATGAGCTCAAATTCAGTGTCTCGTGCCTTGCCCTACATTATATTGTTTAGGTTTGTTCCCAAAACCAAAAAAAATGCTTCAACATATAGGTAACTATTTTAATTTTTGTAAAGAAATGACCATAAGTATTCTATTGCCACTATATTTATGTAGTTCCCATAGTACAAGCTTCATTAACAAACTTACGACTACTGATAGTGTTTACAAAAATAACAGTTAATTTTTCAACAAATGAGTTATAAGCAAATCGTTGCAAGCGATCTATAGATAGCTCAACTGATCCAAATCAGTACCAATGGGAAGTAAATTCAAGATTCACTTATTTTAAAACATATTGAAATAGTAATGAATATTTATTTATTTTAGACAAAGCATTTGATGTAGGGTTTTGTTTACCGTCATTTCTAATCCAAGAACCCACTGACTACTTCTTCAAAAGCTTTTTGCTTAATAGACTCTGATTCTGTTGACATGTTGTCGGGTTCGTAAGTATTTTAGGTTGGGACTTCTTACACTAATTGAGTGTGGGTCTTTTTGATTAGTTGTGTTGAGATTTTAGCTTTGTTGTAGGATTGATTTTTTAGACTACCGTTCAGTATGAAATAACTGAATTAACGGTAAATATGAAGAATGTTCTGCTCCATTCTAAGATTAATTAGTTATAGCTAATTGAAATTTTTCGTGAAAAATTGCTTTGATTTCTTGTTTTTGACGTGTTTAGAAATCAGGTCGCAAATAACATTTAAAAAGTCGCAAATCATTTGAAAACTTATTAATTTTTAAATGGAATATAATATTTTATTTGTATTATTGTAAAAGCATGGAGCAAGTACATAGTACATAGTACGATATTTTATTTTGTTCTATACAAGTTAAGTTATAGGAAAAATAAATTTAGACTACAGTATGATTCCCAAAATATGAGCATAATAGGTTAACTGATCATTTTATACCAGATAACACCCTATATAAACGTAATCAACCGTAACTTCGGATACAAAACCTTTTCAAATAGTTTTCAATGGCCTGGAACTCAATTGAGTCAGAAAAATTACGGTCAGCTCCAAACATTTTGTATTACCAAAACTTAAGAAATAATTACGGCAATTATCTAAAAAACTACCGATGTGGCACGGCGGGCGAAGGTCTGACTGCAACGCGGAGGTTGCGGGTTCGATTCCCGCGTTAGAATAAATGTTTGTAGGATCTTCAAATATTTATTCCGGGTGTTCTGGGTATTTTATATGTATCATAAAAATATCTATCCATGTAATGTATTGTATTAAGTATGTCAGTCTTCTAGTACCCATAACACGATAATAAGCAGGAATGTAACCTTGCCTTGTAGAGCACATCCCTGTTGCGTCTTTTGTATCAGATGAAAGATGAAATCTGCACACAATGCGAGCATCATATGCGGTGGTACAGTAATAAGACGGTGATAGTACTTCACAAGACGAGCTGACACTTAAATTACAACTACTACTACTAAAACAATCCTTCTAGATGAATCTATTTCAACTGCTGCTAAACTGCTGTCTCGAAGTTTGACAATGCTAAAAGTAATTTTAATAACAGCAACGTTAGGTTTATTTTACCATGCAGCCTGATTTTAAGCGATAGGTTCTACTGCAGTTCCCCATCGGGAAAAATTCGAAACAATTCAGTTTAATCTCTTCAGCTCGGCGCGTCTATCCAAAAGTCATTTTTCAGTTCTTTTGTACACTAAAAATCGATTTTGCTAAAACCTTTTCCACGTAGGAAGCTGTGTTGCCAAATGTGGGATATAGGTCGATACGGACAATAAACATTCTGCTGACTTGCTTTTAGGAATACTGAGGAATTTGATTTAGTTTGTTAAAAGAGTTTATTTGCTTGTTTGCATATGGTATTGGCAGTCAGCTTGAAAATATTTTCGATTTGATAAAACGGACGGAAGAAAAATCGTGTGCTTGATATAAAGGATAGAATTTAATAAGCAGTCGCAAAGAGGGCTTGAGGTTTATAGAAAATACCTATTTATTCTACATTAAAATTTACTTTAGAAAATGTTAATATCAATCTAAAATATTGTAGTTTCATGCTGTGGTATAAAATAGACCATTTATTGAATAACTTATTAACTTACGACTATACAGTACCTACAAAATATACATTGTCGTATTAAATACATAAGAAACAGTTGAGCTATCTACAGACTGTTGCAAACGATCGATAGTTCAACTGATCCAAATCAGTACCAATCGGAAGCGTGCCCAAGATACTGGCTGCATTGCCGCGCTGAATAGCAATGCTGATACGCTGGGCCAGATAAAGTATAAAATTGATGATTGTATTTACAATAAAATGTTTTAAGAAGTTTAAATATGTTTTTATTCGCTGTGTAGAAAGCCCCGACCCCGCTTGAAAAAGCCCAGCATTTTTCGCGCAAAGCTAATGGGACCACCTATATCTTTGCTAAAAGCACTTTCACATATCGCCGGAAGTCTTTGAGTAAGTAACACACTCTGTAACACATTTTAGGTACTTTGAAAAGTGTTGTAAAAAAACCATTTTGCTGCTCTGCTAGCTCGGAAAATTCAGAGGTGATGGCGACGATATGGTAGGTCAGCCTTTGTTGTAAGAAGTAAAGTTAATTTACTCTTTGTAATTTTAGGCAGGTGTTATACGCTTGTTTCTGGAATTTTGTTAAGTTAGATAAGTAGCGAAGGATCGTATAAAGCTTCACAAACTGTTGGACTACACAAAAAGTGATACACATTACATAAAAATAATTTACATAAAACTAGCAGATAAACTGTACTTACATTAAAATACTTTTACGAATTCCGTTACATAACACAGTTTCAGAACACGCCAAATTTCATCGAAATTGCCAATCGACGAATTAATTAAATTACAGACGAAACGATTAACCGTTCGAAAATCTTTTGTGAAAGAAAATTATTACTTTTCAGGGTAAAAACAGATAAAACTAAACTAAAACAGATACAGTGGTCGAAACTGTCCCAAAAAAACAAAAAAAGCTATGTTTTAATCCAAAGTTCAACGGAGGTTATTGTTCTCTCGGGAGGGGAGAGAGATAGTAATGCCTTGATCACACGTACCGAGTAAACCGGTGAGACAGTGACGTATTTGAGATACACTGCGCGTCGACATCAGTTTTACTGTTGAACGTTGCAGCGTTAGCGCGCAGTGTATCTTAAATACGTCACTGTCTCGCCGGTTTACTCGGTACGTGTGATCAAGGCATAAAGGCTTAGATGGTATTACGAAAATACAAACTATGTGAAATGTTTTTAAAGAAAATGGCGACATCCTTCTTTAGTGCAACTGGAACAGTTTTTAAATATTTTTGAATACAAAGTTTTCGATGTTTTGACAAAAAGGGACGTGAAAAACGTCAGTAACATTGTTATTTGACGACCGATGTGGCGCGGTGGGCGATGGTCCGCCTGCGACGCGGAAGGTTGCGGGTTCGATTCCCGCCTCGGAATAAATGTTTGTATGTTCTGCAAATATTTATTCCGGGTGTTCTGGGTATTATATGTATAATAAAAAATATCTATCTATGTAATGTATAATATTAAGTATGTCAGTCTTCTAGTACTCATAACACAAGCTCTGCTTAGCTTGGGGCTAGATGATGTTGTGTGGATTGTCCAGCATTATTTATTATTATTATTTATTTATTATTTATTGAAAACTTGTTATTTATTTTTGTGTAAACGATAGTTGAACCGTACTTACCGTACGTACCGTGAGTTTTTTTAAATATTACTCTCTGTTGTGGGTTTTAACTAGAAAAAGTATGTGAAAGTACCACTTAATAACATCGTAGGAAACGATTGGATGAAATAAGTTTATATCTTTTGGCATAGTAATAGATCACATATTATTGTAAATACATAGTTATTTCATTTATAGTAAAACAATTAATTTACTAAAATTGATTCTTATAAAAAACATATTTTTATGAATAATTAAGGATGGAATATGCAGTTATTGTTCCCTAATAAATAGACTACCTACTAACACAACTTTTTTCGGATTTAGATCATATTTTCAAACACCCCGTATATTAAAATAATTTATTATTACTTAAGGTGACGGGTATAGTCAAATGCGTGTTTTTGGGGAAACCGAAAACTGTTTTCAGAAAAAGTGATAGCATGTGGAGTTGTGAAACTTATTATTTCCTATAACACATATATTGAACTAGTGTATTGTTACTCAAAATTTGTGCTCTTGGACATAGTTTACTTTTAAATGTAAGTTTAGTACCAACACCTTTTGCAAAAGTGTGGTTTTAGATCCCATTTTTTATGGGTTTGGCAGATTTGTTTGGTACCAAACTCAACACAGCTATTCTTATGGTTCGTATCTTGTGACTCTAAAAAAAACATTTTTACAATAAGGTGTTTAAAGAAGAAGAAGAGTAGCGCCTTAGGAATTATAAGTGTTTGATTGCTGTGTGCTCGCAAATATTCATAAGGCGCTGCTTTAGAGTTTGACTATCCGAACTGTGCGCGGCTCATTATTTGTTTTGCGTCGTTGTGAGCATTTTTGCTGAAGTTGAAATTGCGACGTTGCCACGCTGACTGTCTAGAGTTTAACCACCACGGCAAAAACTATGCCGTGTTACAAGTTTAACGTGTGTGTAGATATAATAAATAAATAATAAAGTTGGAAGTTATTGACATTTTTATTTTTTATGAAAAATTTCACCCTACCCGTCGCCTTAAGGTTCAATATTAACGCCCTTATAAGGTCCAGTTTAAGATATTATTTTCATGAAGATATTCCGAAAAGGTTTAATAGGGTTCACCAAAATAATCCCTCCTCGTTTAAAGCTCGTAAAATAAAAATAAAAATACAAACTTCGTTTTAAGGTTGTTAAGCTTAATACCTGCTATAAGATTAGAATACACCTTAAACCACCGTCACAGCTCTGCACAAACAGCTGGTTCATTTTGTTAGTGAACTTGCTGTTGTAGAACTTACCTTTCTTACACAAACATATAAATTAATAGAAAAATGATTTGTTTATAAATCACGAAATTGTGTCACACTTAAATTTTGATTTAAGTTTTTAATATCAGATCTTGATTTTAGTAAGGGGGAGTTAAGAGGCGCGTTACTCAATATTTTTTATAAACTTCATTATATTTTGTTTTTTAGGGAAGCTTCTTTGTAACAATATAACAATCGTAATTCTCATTTTGAATCAGCTTGTATCTGGCACTGAATAAGAAGAGCCTCAGACCGAGCTCAGTGGTGTATTTTGGAAGAGACTTGCATCAAGTAATGGACTGTCATAGGTATCAACCTATGACAGTCCATTACTTGATTATCATCAGATAATGATACGATGGGATGTATGTAGGTGCAATTCAATCACAGTTAGTTTTGTTTTCTTTTTAAAGTAAAACAGCTGTAATATGTTAGTCTGTGGCATAATTATCCAACCGTCTAGGAGAATCTCTTTTAATGAAACAACCAAGGAATATAATAAGTTACAATGGACTCAGAATATTTTTATTAAGCTTTAAGTAATGAGCAGATTACATAGACTGCTTAACTTTCAAGCTTGAAATATTAATGTACATTAATAAAATGTTTTTGTGCTCATTTTTGTGTAATCTAGGTGTTATTAGCAGAAAGAAAGTAATTTTCAGTTTATATTACTATTTACAGAAATATCTAGGAAAAGTAATGATATTTTAGTAACAAAGAGTTATATATTAATATGTACGCTCTTCATTTAATCAATTTACTTTTTATGTATTTGTTAATTAATCATCGATGAATAATAATGAGGGTTCACCCAGCAGTGGGATGAAATAGGATATAAAAAATCTTTGAAAGTAATTAAATTACGAACGAACAGCCCCTTAAGTGGAGTAAATTTGTATCGATCGGTCCACAATCCAACTCCCTGATGGTACTTATCTACTTATTTAAATTAAAGCTGCCAGGCACAAGATAAATGGGTATGTTCACACAAGTTTAATGTTAATCACAAAACACCCACTTCAATTTACACAACGCTTTAGTTTGTTTACTTTGTTTGGGAATAGATGGCGCTGTTTGAAATGCTTGTTAATGATTTATAATCAAGTTAATTAATTTTATAAATAAGACATTAAAGTGGGTATAAATATCAATAGGGATGTTTTATGCCCGATTTTTCTTTCAACCTAAGACCACGAAGACTCGATACTTCAAATCAGGTAGGTTTCGAGTCATCATCATTTTCCTACCATTGTTCCACATTATGTGGGGTCGGTACAACACATCTTTTTCTTCCACTCAGATCTTCTCTATCAGACGTCATCTCAATGCTCACACCTTTCTTACACGTAAGTTTCGAGTGATTGTTCTAACTTTACTAAATAAAATATATAGGTTTTGACTTTTGTATGAGCGTAGAAGTAATATAAGTACAATAATCCAACGAGCCTGTTTATTTCATTGAATAAATTTAAGTTATGCGACAGAACTGCATGCTTTTTCTCTATAGTAAGTAGTAAAGAAGGCATCACGAGCTCTTGGCTTTGTATTGCGTATGTCGTCTGAGTTTTCTAACATTAAAACCTTTAAAATCTTGTATTGTGCGTACGTACGCAGCCATTTAGAGTACGCGTCGCAGGTATGGAATCCTTGTTATAACATTTATTCATCTAGGATTGAAAGTATTCAAAAAAGGTTTCTGCGTTACCTCCAGTTTCGAGCTAAATTGTATCTCCCTAATTATATTGCAAGATGTCAAAAGTTTCATTTCCTACCTCTCTATAAGCGCAGAGAAACAGCTGACTTAGTGTATCTTTTTAACATAGCAAATGGCTCAGTTGATTGTCCGGAGCTTTTAGAATTACTTGGACTACGAACTAACACGGCTTTATTAAGAAGACCGAATGTACTTCATGTGCCAGTCGTTAAAACAAATTATAGGCAAAATTCTTTTGTTATTAGGGCAAGTAACTCGTTCAACACTTTGATTAAAGCAGATGTTGATATAGATCTGTTTAATACTTCATTACCAGCACTTAAACGTTTACTTTCTGGCAAATTCTTTAATGTTTAATATTAGATATAGTTTGGTAAAATTCTTCAAAATTTCTAAATGATGTATTAATTAGTACCTACTACCCATTTGTGTGTATGTGCATGCTTTGGCTTTTGTCGTCTACTTAACTGTTTTGTTTAAATTGTGTTAAAATTTGTATGTGGAAACTTTTAATTGGCCTTCAGATCTACTTATTTGTTTTTACTATGTAACTACCTAGCTGTTAGTTTTCCTAAAACTTATAAAATAAAATAAAATAAAAATATTTATTAAGTTACTCTTATCTCTTCTGTCACGTAAAGGCCGCCCGGCGGACCTTTTCTATGTACTTGCTAGTACCGACGTTAAAAGTGTTACATAATATTAATAAGCTATTGAGGTATGTACATTGTACAGGCCTAACGGGCGACTGAATTCACTGCACGTTAGACACACGTAAGTGCTGAAAAGCTCTTGTAGATTTCCCCATGTTGCTAGGGCTGTCTTACATCTGAATCTATTTTTACAGACAAGAAACTTTTAAATTTTGGATACTGGACGAAAATATATTGAATTAAATGTATTCAAAAAATGTTTTAACGAATCTACCCTTACATATTTTTTTCTTTATATCATTGCCCATCTGCCTCTCAGGGACATGTAATGATACTGTAATAGTATTGCTAGTAGCGTTGCTTAGAGTAAAAAGTATGTACGGTTTTAGTGCTTCTTGTAGCGAGTTTTTTTAACAAAAGCCTTGCTTAGCATTTTAAGAATATTTTTGGCAGTTTTCTAATAATATATTTATTTTTGGACAGCGAAATCCCAAAGCATTTCGTGTATTCAAAATTCTTTCAGGTTATCTACAGCAGCGTAATGATTTTGCTTCTTATTATGGAAATAAATGGTAAATACAGTAGTTAGGTGGCAACCCTAACGAATGTTGCACACGTCTGTGGCGGATGTAGAGCCCTCGTGTGGAGTGTCTCGTAATTTGGGTCAGCAGATTGTAAAGTTGCTACCCAGCATAATTTTAATTTGATTAGGCAGAGGCATGCTCTTTGCATAATAGAAGTGCATCTTATGATCGAATACTTATATTCAATTTTAATATAAAAGTCAAAGTTAAAGTCAAATATTTCTTTATTCAATAAAATCACAAGGATCATTTAGAATCGTCTTACATACTAGGTGATTCTAGGTGCCACTTCATATAAAAAATGTCAGACAGATCACATAAAAAAAACAGTACGAACCAAGCCGTAAGTTTCTTGCCCGTTCTTCTAGGCTCTGGTCGCGTGGAACTGGCACCTAGAATCATCTAGTATGTAAGACGATTCTAAATGATCCTAGTGATTTTACTGAATAAAGTAATTTTGAATTTTGAGCCTGTATTCGTCTATACAGGGTGTCGAAATAAATAAGATCAAGATAAAGGTTGAAAAGGTCGAAGGACATTGAAATCCAATATATTTCACATTTTTTTTCACAGGTGGGTTTAACATGTCATGGAGTACCTTTTATTTAACGACATAAAATACCTTTTAAAACTTTTATCAAAAATAGCATGGTACATGAGGTATCTAAGTGTGGGTGTGATGATGATCCATGTGTATAAACTATGTTCTTCTTCTTCTTATCGTGTCGATGCTACAATGTTAATATCTACATAAACAAACATTCAATGTTATCTCAAAGTTATATTATAGATCATATTATTATTAAGTTTGTATGCAAATAATTTTACCATAATATTTACATTTGATTATATATTCAACAACAATATACCATTAGCATCGATTTTCAATTTATTCCACATTAAGTATTGTAGTATTAAAAATTATTACTTTAAATAATAAATTTTTAATAGCTATAAGACCGCCAATTTTACTGTATTTATATATAATAAATAAATAAATAATGCTGGACAATCCACAAAACATCATCTAGCCCCAAGCTAAGCAGAGCTTGTGGTATGGATACTAGAAGACTGACATACTTAATACAATACATTACATGTATAGATATTTTTTTATTAAACATATAATACCCAGAACACCCGGAATAAATATTTGCAGAACATACAAACATTTATCCCAAGGCGGGAATCGAAGCCGCAACTTTCCGCGTCGCAGGTGGACCATCGCCCACCGCGCCACATCGGTCTGCAATTTAATTTATCTATCAAAACTCTGTTATAAAATGGCTCTAAATTTATATTGTAACTTAAGTTTATATATCTTTATCTGCAACGATCTCACCTGTGTTATTTATTCTTAAAATGCAGCCACCGTTATATAACGCATGTAACTTTACTTATATATTGTACACAAAGTTAGACAAAATTTCAAATTAAATACAGAGGCGTACTTTACCTTAAAATCATTATCTTCCAGCAATACTTACGTAATTTTATTGTCCGTAACCATGAATGTTCCAAATTTATATAATAAAATTAGGGAAAAAAGTTTGTATAAAATATTGATAACAATCGATCTATAAGATTTTGCTAAATCTATCAGTAAATTACTTCTCGTAGTCGTGGGTTCGATAAATACAGACAACAAATGTTTGTGACCTACTAAGTTTGTATTGTAGTGTTGTGTAGTTTTGTATTTTCAAAATGTAGTATTCTAGCAATCTAGTTCCTGTAGTAGTTAAACTTTGCTTAGTTTAAGACTACAGCGCGATGTCTGTAACTATTTATTTTTAGTATTGAGAGAGTTAATTGATCCTATTCTACTTAGGTTTTTTTATAGTTTATTTCCGTTTCACGCAAAAACTACTGAATGGATTTTAATGAAACTTTACAATAAAATAGTTTATACATCAGAATAACACATAGGTTATAATTTATAAAGATATTGTGAGAATTGTCCAAGATACAACGATAATAAGTCCAGCACCAGCTAGTTAAGACCAGTTGGTTCGACCCGTGATCATGGCGCATGCAACTGTGCCGAATTATCGGGAAATAATCAAACTCACTAATCATGGTAAATATCCCGTTTACAATGAAAACTATGTTCAAAACCGTGATAGTTTCAAATATCAAATATTATATAGTTAAGACTAGCTTATTTACTTAGTTATATAACCCAAATTAAATATATATAACAGCAGTAGTTTTTCAAAAACCACAAGGTTCGTTAAGCCCTTGGAACTATGTTTTATAAGTCCGTGTGAGAATTACAATTAGTCCGCGGTTTGTTTGTAAGTAGGTACCTACTTGGCGTTTGTCCAAAACCCTGAGGACTTGTACTTAAAAATACGGAATTATTTAAAGAGCACTTGAAGTTCCATGAACTACATTTTAGGTCATTTGTATAACTGGTATAAAATAACAATAAACATCTTAAGGTGGTTTAGATGACTTAAATTGCCATGTTTTATATTATAGAGCTTTATAGTGCAATTCAGAAAATTACAAACCGTATCAAGAGGATCGTAGGTTCGAATCCTGCCCAGAATCATCCTGCTGCTAAAATGATGCAACTGCTGTGACTCAATAACTTTTAGCATAAAAACGAGTTTTCGGTAAAACCTGTATAATAGTTGTTCCTGCCAAAACATACTCCATATGTCGCCATAAAGCACATTTTCAAAATCTTGCAACATATTTCATCGATATTCAAATACTTGCGCTAAATATCCACTTCACATTCTCCATGCTAAACCACACCATATTTCTCCAAAGTATGCCAAAGTAGTTGCAATATTTCAGCCATATAAAAAGTACATCACATCAGCACCGCGCAAGCAACGCCTCGGAAAAACTCCCGTAATATAGAAGTGAAAGAGATTCGCAAGATAACTTTGTTGGAGGTGTTTCACAGTTTCGCTTTATGGGGGAAAACAAGAAAACAAGGACCCTAGGAGTGCTTTCTAAGGGCCTACGCAGACCGGGACGGCATGGCAAGGGATTTTAATTTTTACTAATGGAAATTCAGCCGTTGCAGAAATACGACATAAATTGCTATGCTTTGAAATGATGGCATTGAAAGGGATTTCATCGCACTACATTAAAAGACGTGGCATACTGCGGTAGGCAAAGGCATGCCACGGACTCCGGCGCTCGTAGTGATATACTGCGGGTGCGGCATGCTGTGGCAATGTGATGGGATGCCGCGGTATCTAAGCAGCCAGTGTGGGCTGACTCACGGCAAAATCCCTTGCCATGCCGTCCCGGTCTGCGTAGGCCTTAAGGAAACTGCCATTTTTAGGACGAGCCTGAGTGACCCGGTTTTATGACGCAGTATCGTGGAAATGCTTTATTTGAGTTAGGAGTGGTTTGGTAGTTTAAAAAAAAGGTTTGTGGCGAATGCAAGGAAATAACCTTTTTTTCTGAACGTGGTTTCAAACCTTATAATGTTTTGACTTTGCTTTTAAAAGTAACAAACATTCAAAATCAAGGACCCTCAGCCATGAAGAATAGGTACGACGCGACGCGACGCGTATAATTTATGTAGCTATTTTTCAATCATTTTGAAGTATTCTGTAAGCAAACACAATGTCATAATACAAGCTTTGCTTATTTTAAGTTCTATATTTATTATTATTATTATTATTATTATTATATGTCTATAAATGTTTATTCTTAATTATCTTTACTTTTAACGTTTTTTACCTACATCATAGCTATAATTATCTTTGTAATTATTTACGGATTATGAAATCAGGGCTTGTCTTTTAATTAGTTACAATTAATTAGGAGTGAAAAATAGGCATGTTTATTTTAAAGCCTCAGATATGAAATCTAGCTAATTGTCTAAGTTATTTTAAAATAAAACAAAACATATTTTATCACGAATTTTATTCTGTCTTATTTTTTTATTCATGGTAAGTTTGTCATAAGATTTCGTAGTAACGGTTAGATAAAGTTATCTTATAAATCAACGTTATGTTAATAAGTTAATTATGTTGTTACAATAAATAATAAGATATTATTTACACATTGAAATCCTATATTTTGCTAAAGGCTTATTCCCGAAATCCTCTGGTTATCCTATGAAAGAAATTACAAGACATTTCACTTCCTGAGCTTGTTTTGGGACTTCAAGAAGCTTCAACTACAAGAAAGACGAAATCGATAAGTTGGGCAGATTTAATTTACATTTTGAAAGATAAAGATTTAAATGCACGATGATCATTTTCAGATTTTTTGTGCAAAAATCTAGTCGCAGTAAAAGTGTGAAACATTAGGGAAACGTCTTGAAATACCTTTTTCAGAAGATCACATACCTACTGGTTTTGGTGGATTTTGGGAATAAACCTTAGTATTTTCTTTCTAAAATGTTTTGCGAACATAAATATAATCTATACAAGGATATCATTAAATAAATACATGAAATACTGATCAGAGGCCTTATACTTAGAAACGTTCTATAAATCTCACTATGAAACATGACGTCAAAACATCTCGACCTGTCACTGTCACTGAAATTCATTTGTTTTAATCGTAAATCCGTGACTTAGTGACGTATATGTTTCATAGTGACATTTATCGAATGTTACCAAACTTAAGGTCATTAATGTGACACAGACAAAAAAAGTTTCAAAACAAACGACTCCACATGTTGGTTTCTTAATACTAAAAATACTAACACGAAATCTTTGAATCTCATCCTTATTTAAAACAAGTACCTAATAAAAATACAATCATAAAGTATGTGTGTCGTGTTCCTAAGATTGGGTTCAGTGGCGCATCTTAGAAGAGACCTACGTCCAGCAATAGACTATTAAAGGCTGATGATGATGATGATGAAAAACATGTTCCTATTTGGTGTATATTCCGGTGTCATTACCGTTTCTACAATACAAGTATTAAACAATGCAAAGCGTACATAATTTTATTATTATTGTAGGTTGGATCGTAAAAGGTAACAAAAGAAGATATAATTTTTATGATTTTATTGTTGAGCTTTACCGCACCATTTACTGTTTTATGTTTCCTTTTGAAACCTTGGGCCTGTTATTGACTTGACCGTTTGACAATTATATTAGGGGTCACCCATCTTATTGACGACTATGAAAGTAATTTTGGTTGCAACGCCTATTATAAAGCAGGGTCTTTTAGTGCTAAATCGAACCGGAATCAAACCAAGCCAGCTTTCGATCCTCCAAGAATCTGAGCATGTTTTATTACAAAATTGAATGCTTAGTAACAAAAACACATGTTAACAAAAATAATTTGATATGAACTATATATGAATTGAAACACGTTGGCAGCGATTTCGCTATTTTAAAATGAAACAAAATATCAATTGACATTCCACTGCATTGAACTGCTTTTGTTTTATGGATAACAATTTTCTGTTTTATTTATAAGCTTGAACTTATAGTTTGATTTATAACCAATGATAAATATAGCAAGCTTACATAAATAGATACGAATTTTGTGATATCTATATAATTTGGTAGAATGCGGACATAGCACACATCATGCTCTAGCCCAAAACTAAGCAATGTACATGGTAACAAGATTGCTGATAGAATACATACATAGAACAAACATCAGTGCTCATAACACATACGTTTGTTCTTGATGAGAATCGAACCCATGACCCACAGCATAGAAGGCAGAGCTACTATCAACTGAGTTTGCATTTGGAACAATTCACAACTAAAATTAAAAAAATATTTTGTCTGTGTCACATTGGTCATAGAATTAAAAACATAATTTACTAATTTTAGAATACAGTCTTTAAGATTCTAAGATATTTACAGTAATGATGTCATTTTAAATGACAAAAATAACCAATAATTAAAGGATTTTTTTGGTGTTATGTTGCTTTATGTTCCTCGAAGCTTTAATGATTGTACATTAAAATCATAAAATGACAAACCATGAAATCATTATGAATTTAAATTAATTAAAAAAACATTATTTTCTATTGAATTGGACTTTTATTGGAAGAATATTTTTAAACTAGATTTAGGATTTGCCTAATCATTATAAATGAAAGTTCACTATAAGTTATGTATTTGATTAATATTTACATTTATTTATATCCAATAAGTTTTATACAATATTGACGATGATAATTACAGAACATTCCAAGTTTATAACTTTACCTCATCGAGCCACCACTAAAATCATACAAATTATACGTTACAATTCGTTTGTATGTACACACTTTTTTTACGATATTTACAACCATGTTTAGTCCAGTGTCACTGTGTCCTGTCACTTGGCCGACACTACCACTTACACATAGTTATAAATATCTTCCATGTCTCATACATTCATCTCCGACATTGCTGCTTGAGGAACTCTAGACTTTTGGAAGTGCTGTGGGGGGGAAGAAGGAGGGGGTTGAGCGTTACCGTTCC
This sequence comes from Ecliptopera silaceata, assembly GCA_932527185.1. Classification (NCBI taxonomy): domain Eukaryota; kingdom Metazoa; phylum Arthropoda; class Insecta; order Lepidoptera; family Geometridae; genus Ecliptopera; species Ecliptopera silaceata. The sequence continues at coordinate 1,429,615 of OW052193.1, read as the reverse complement.
CCGGTCCTTGAGTTTGTCCAGTCTGAGCTTGCACATCGGGCAAGTTACTAGTACTAGTCAAAAATGTTGCATTCTTCGGCAGTGTCATACAATTTGACACGTTGCACATTTGATTCTGCTGTTGGTATGCGAACCCAACTTTTCTAGGTAAAGTCGTATGCCCCCTGTTTGTTGGCGGACTGTTCTTCTGCGACAAATTTGACATCTGAATCCCCGTGTGGCACACATTCGGACAGTTCGAGGAAGTGAAATGAGGCACGCGATTCGTCATCGCTATTATGGCGCTCTTATCCTGATGGTCGATGTCTACTATCGTGCTTGAACTTTGAGAGTGACCGACAAAGTAATGTGGGTGTTTTGACGAAACGCTATCAAACGTACTGTTGTGATTTCGCTTCTGTTGTTGCTGGAGCGCCTTAACCTGCAATCTCGTCTTATCTCTCTGGTAGTAAACCCCGGCAAAGATCAGGACATTCAGGATAAGAAGAGAGCATCCGATTGCGATAGTTACACTGAGAGCTGTAGAGTAAGCCGTGTACCCAGCAACTTCTAAATTGGATACTTCCTGGGCCGCCGTGTTGTTTACCTGGTTCTGTGTGACCGCCGAGCCGGGCCGCGCGGACATGACACTGATACACGTCGTGACGTAGGTGTCCATCGTCGTCGACGGCACGTCCAAAGTGACGTTGTAGACCGGCTTGCGGTATAGTTCCATTGTCGGGTCGAAGTAGTTAGCTCGGGTGAGCGGGTCGGGGCGCACTAGACCGTCATAGAGCTCTGGATCGTTGTGGTTTCTAAAAAGGTTGTGTTTAGCAACCACGTCCTTCATGCCCGCTCGATGTATCTCCGGGATAAGCCGCAGCCAGACTGACAGCTGATGCGCTCTATAGTGGTTCTTCATCCGAGGTTTCATGCCTGTAAAGGAATTCCTTATTGTGAAATGGGTGGGAATTTTGTCGGGTCGGGCCAAAAAGGTCACTGTAATTAACTTTGGGTTTGTAAGGTTGGAAAGGTTGAATTTTGCTTTTAAAGACATTAAGGTGTTGTGTTGCATCGTTTAAATAATTTTAAAATACAAATTATTTAAAAAAATGCCGACTAAGTAACTGAAATAAAAATTAACTGATTTCATTTTCTTAAAAAAATTACATTCTGGTGTGGCCTAACTGCCTTTTTTATCGAGTTTTTATTGAATAGAGATGTTTTTTTAGCGCTCGGAATTATATAAGTTGACAAATGTAAGACAAACGTAAGTCATCATCAACCTATGACTTTGCACTACGCAGAACTTCAGGCACTTTAAGGCCTGAGCTACTTTTATAATGAAAAACTTTTTTTTACAAGTTATAGGCAGGCGATTGACTGTGATTTAACCTGAAGTGACGATGCAGTAGACTCTGCCGCTCGCTTATTTAGAAAATTCTATCTACAATAATATACATTGTACCCTTACTTTATACTATAACACAACTCACCAATCTCCAAATACTTCTGATGCAAAGTATCGTACTCGTCCCAAACGATGCTCTTGTATTTGTTCCTCTCCCGCGATATTGGCAACACGGACTCCTGACGCTGAGCCTCGTTCGGATTCCTGAACAAATAAGGATTTATTGTTTCTTCTCGTGAGCCTATGTGGGTGTGACTGTTGACTTACTGGGGTCAGTGAACTTTGCGCAAGCTTAGTGTGTTGGCAGTGGACTTAATTTTATTTAACTTGATTATTTGAACGCTGTGATTACTCGTGTCTCTGACAAAAATACACACTAAGTCTTCATCATTTCCTTATATCCTTTCCTTATAATTTATTCATTAAACAATTTTATTACATTATTTTATTGATATGTTTATTACATTATTATATATGATTTAGAGCTATCGAAAAATAGTTCCGGCAAAGTTTGTAGATCGTAAAATTGTCTACAAAAATATATCAACACTTTTCTTCTACAATGCATCGCTTTCGAGATATAGTGACTTTAGACCGCAGGAAAATCTACTAAAATGCTGCGTTTTTTTCATTTCAGCCGTTTATCTCCTTCATTGCCATAGAACGAACAGTATTTCTTGAAATAAAAAGACGATTCATTACCTCGGAGGAGGACTAACCCATCAAACTCATCACCCCTTTCAGTAAATTTCAGGAAATACTGTTTGTTCTGTGGCAGTAAAGCAGATAAAACGGCTGAAATGAAAAAAACGCAGCATCTTCGACGATTTTCCTGCGGTTTAAAGTCACTATATCTCGAAAGCGATGCTTTGTAGAAGAAAAGTGTTGAGGTATTTTTGTAGACAATTTTACGATGTACAAACTTTGCATGAACCACTTTTCAATAGCTTTCGCTGTTTCAGAGATATACGCAAAAAATGCAAATTTATGACCTTTGACCTCGAATAAAAAACAACGCACAAGCGGGATCGATGGGGACTTTTGACATATCATTTGTAATGACGTATTCAAGGCCTGCACAAAAATCCAGCTTGTTGGGAATTAATGCAAACTGAAGTCATAATTTTAGTCTATTTTGACTGGACTATAAATTCCATCAAAATACTGACATGTAACCAGCCAGGCGTAAACGACATTCAAAAACGTTCGTCAATTGTCATGGTAAATAACGTCACATCTCGAGCTAAAACAGATAAATCCTACGTATTTGTCATTGACAGCTAAGTGATTTACGTAGGTATTGACGTCAGCGTTCTAAATTAGTCGAACGTTTTTAGGGTTCCATACGTAAGGTTAAAACGGAACCTTATTATTGAGACTTCGCTGTCCGTCAGTCTGTTTCCTATAAATAAGACTGTACCTACTTCACATGTAGTTAAAGAATTATATTTCACAGATAATGTGTTTCTGTTGTCGCTGTAACAAGAAAATACTAAAAACAGAACAAAATAAATATTTAAGGGGTATCATACAAAAACGTAATTTTTTGGTACATAACCATTCGTGCGCGAATCCAACTCGCACTTAAAATGGTTTGTTATTAAGAATAAGCCCCTATTTGAACTATACGTGGGTCTAGGTTCAAAGTATAGGATTATACAATATACTTTACCTATCACTAAATTAACGAAGGTATTTCTAATTATACAAAGCTTGGGAGTAAAGTAGGTACCTACTTTGTAGAATTGTTGTGTTAAATTTATTCAAATTCAGACTAAATTCAGAGTTGGGGATCACTACCGTTACTGTTTTGATAAAATAAGACTAACATTGAAGGTAATATTTACATATTTTATACAGTAAATTAAACATTATTTGGTTAACGTAACAAAATTCTAAGCTGATTGTAATATCTGACGATATTAATCTGTATAACTTTGAGATCTTTTACTTCAAATAAGTTATAAATATTAGTTTAGTTTATTATTTTAAGATTATAATGTGTTCAAAGGTTAGTAATTATTTTTTCATGAAAAAAATATACATGCAATTTCTATCTAAGAATTCATTCAACATCTTAATCCTTTAAGCCATTTTAAAATAACACATTTCTCAAATCCTGAAGCGTTTTGCGTTCGGCGTAGTGATGGGACTTCAAAACAAAACCTCCTTATTAAAATCGGAAGACAATATTTATACATACCCAGATCTAATAAAATTCGCCATATACAGTATAAAAGACTCTGCCAAAGCCACTTCAGATTTTGTGTAGTTTTTCGGAAAGTGTCCGATTCCATCCACTAGTGGTGCTCCAAATAAGTAAGGTAACTCCTCGCCGTGTACTGAGCCCATTCGCTGAAACAAACATTTTTTTATTGTATTGTTTTTGAATATTTCCAACTCTTAATTAAAATATCGATAATAGTGAATAATAATATAAAGTTTCAACCCTATCTTATAAAAAGTTAGCGTTGACTTTAAGTTACCATTAGGTATGGTAATCAACACATCAACTCTGCGCTAACTTTTTATATGATACACCGTATCAGGCAATTCTATTTAGTTAAAAGTTGGAACTTTTTTATCCAGAAAAATGAACAGGATGAAAATTCCTAGACAATTTATATTGGAAACTAGTCATATTAATCATGCAAATACGACAGAATACCTTTTAACACAATTTGGATTTTAAGAATAACAAAAGCTTTACTTGAGAACGTTTGAATGTTTATCAACAATTATAATGCAGAGCTAACAACAGAAACTTAAGATAGATTCCATTAATTGAAACAACAACCATATTAGGTTACATACATACATCGATACGACTATTGCACTATATCTGTATCGGACTGTATTCACATCTGAGCCAAATTGTATCGTGTAATGACTGTTAATAATCCAACTGAATACCATCGCATCGTGTAAAGTCTGCCACAAAATTTCGTACAATTTTTGTTTTTTTATTGAATTTTTTTTTCTTAATTGCTATTTTAATCTAACTAATTTAACACGCAAGTTGGATAGTTTAATGCAAATAAACGAAATGTATCATATTAATTATATTAATATAAAGTCGTTAACTAGTTGTCGGTATCGTATCGTAAACAGTAAAAACCGCCCATTGGTTACAACAACAACTTTATTATCACAAGTCGAGTAATTAGACAATGTATTTACATTCATAATATTTGCCCAAAATGTGGAAGGGGATTGTTAGAATATTTGGTTTGCTAAGTGAATCCAAAAACAAATAGGCAAAGGTAATTTGGCGCTCAGATTAAACCCAGAAAATACATTGGGAATATAAGGTTTACTTAAGCAACATTTAGTGTTATTATTAACAATTAAGCACTTACAACAGAATTAAATTTTCATTATATTGAATTGAAATTGGTTACTAGCTTTGAATTTTAGATATCGTAATGAAAATGTATTCTAAATAATACAAAATAAGGCTTAAAATAAAATTTCAATTTTTCAAAATTGAAAATTGGTGTGGCGATTGATTGTATCTTGATCTGGTGAACAACATTATATTTAAATAACATGTAAGTACATGTTTATTATAAATACAAAAACAATCTCTGGTTTTTTTTTTATACAAAATACGGGACAATCTCTGAAGTACACGACTAAATAAATAATAAGTGTTAGGGTAATTTTAATATATTTGTAATTAATGTCATGATTTTAGGTATTTATTGCATTATTTTATTGTAATTAAATTATGAACTATCATTAGTTAAGGAACTAAACATATTTTTTTATTGAACGTTGCTGATTTGATATTTTTGTTGAAATAAGAAAATAAGATTTAAATAAAAGTTAAATTATATTCTAATTTATTATCGATTTATAAATATGTATGTAATTTGATTATTTGATGAATAGTTTTTTTAAATCACATTTAGTTGTTTAAAGAATGTATCCGCCCTCCGCCATATTGTTTTCGTAAAACGGTACGACGGGAGGGCTGACACATTCGGACGGTGACGCTAGAAGTGGCTAGACGTGTACAAGGCTTGTGGTCTTAGTATTATAAAGAGTTATGTTGGTTAAATTACGAAGAATATTGTGGAAAGCTAATAAAATTCCTGAAATTGAACAAAGTGTGTTTGAACTTTTGGCATGCGCCAATAGTTCAGAAGTGGGATGAACAAGGATACATGAAATTTCCTTGCACGCCTACAAAGTGTAAGTACCGTTAGTATTCTTACTCGGTAATAAATACGATATTTTTTTTCCTTTCAGTGCCGGACATTTAATTTTTTTTTTTTGATCATTTGATGACTTTTTATGACCACCCGTTTAGTAAAACTAAAGGGATTGTTTTTTTTAGAGGGTTATTATTTTATAACCTGAACATTCTCTTATAGACATTGGTTAATTACAATTACCGTAGATAAGACATATTTAAGTACCCACATGTTTCGGTATTTTAAGATTTTTTTTTTCTGACATGTTAAACTTATTCAATATCCAAAATATAGCTTTTGTCTAATAGTTCAATTAATGGCGTACTGAGTACAATAATATTTTAATAGAAAGCAAGTACGTGGGAGCGGATGTAAATGGATGAAATTTATCTTTCAATTTTTATTCTCTGATATAATTTAGTTATTAAATATCGAAAATATAGCTTTTATCTAATAGTTCAATTAATGGCGTACTGTGTACAATAATATTTTAATAGAAAGCGAGAGCATTGGAACAGATGCAAATGGATTTAATCGAGGGGTCGTTACATATTTTTTTTTTATATACATTTCCTCTTCTGTTGTTTTTTTTGTGGCTCGTTATGTTACTTCATGATGCGTTTTTTTATTTTTCTTTTGAATCTACCCACAATATTATTTTTGCTATTGGAATTATTTTCTCTTGGATTCCAATTTCGTTTGTTGTCTGTAGACATTCTCACAATGCGGTTCGCGTGGAACTGGCGCCTGGAATCACCTGGTATGTGGGACGATTCTGGGTGATCCTTGTGATTTTATTGAATGGAGAAGTATTTGACTTGACTTTGACTTAGAGTCGATAAGTTGCACAGTGTTAACACCTGTCTTGGCATAAGTAGCTTTGCCGTATTTCGGATGGTGGATTGCTTTTACTAAATGTAACTCTGTAGCTGGCATATATTTTCGAGGTCTACATCATCTTTTGTGTAAGTTTCCTGAACATTGACTATGTCTACATTATGTGGCCGTGAAAGTTTTACAAGATCAGAAGTTTTAGAAGTCACTTTTGGCTTTGCTTATGCCTTCAATGTTTAGTTGTAATATTTGGACAGAAGGATCAATATATTTAGTCAATGGGCTCTGAAAAGAACCATTTATAGGAGGGCTTGGGGAACTGAATTATTACTTTAACTTAATTCATCTCTATAATGTTTAAATTACTATACTTTGAGGCGAGAGAATTCTATTAACTGTAAAATGTTATTATTAACCTCATTTTGATCCCCGTAAAAAAGTGTTGTGACACGAAATTTTCTGTTAGTCTCTACATAGGTACTCAATATTATGATAAAGTTTCTTTTTGTTGATTATTAATATAAAAGTACTAAGCTTTGTGTTTCTAAGTTCCAGAACCATGAATAAAGAAACAACAAACGCCCGAGGAGGTGGAGAGCCTAGTGGAGATGATGCCCATGTTTGAGGGTATTGTAAGAGCTCATGTTTGAGAGCAAGTGAGGCCCATGTTTGAGGGTATTGTAAGAGCTCATGTTTGAGAGCAAGTGAGGCCCATGTTTGAGGGTATTGTAAGAGCTCATGTTTGAGAGCGAGTGAGGCCCATGTTTGAGGGTATTGTAAAGGCTCATGTTTGAGAGCAAATTATGCCAGTGTTGGAAGGTCTATTGTACGAGCCCATGTTTGAGAGAAAATGATGCCCATGTTAGAGGGTCGAGTATTAATGAGGATGCCCATGTTAAAAGGACGCGATAATATAACGCTCATGCGAAAGAGCGGCACTTGGATAATGCTCATGTGAAAGAGCGGCACTTGGATGATGCTCACGTGAGAGAGCCTAATTAAAACATTTTGTAATAAATTTGTATTAAGGATGTCTTGCGAGAAGGTGGGACTAAGAGTGCGTCATGCCGACGTCACCGCCACCGTGGTGGAGTATGACTTAGCTGTGTTTACATAAATATTTAGTTGTTGCTCAATTTCCTTTGTTCTACTTTACTTGATAAGAGTTTGTTTGTTCAGTGTAGTATTTGTTAATTATTAAAAAAATAAAACTATTTCTACTTTGATCCATAATATTGGAAATTAGGATCACTGCGTCGCCTCAACGCTGACGGCATCCGATAAAAAGTTTTTAAGTCGATTTGTGTAGAATTATGTGGAGTTGTTGTTTTTGTTCGCTTTTCAAGCATTTGGTGTCGTGCGCAATAATAGTTGTTCATTTTTTTTTAGTTCGTGTGAAAAATTTGTAATTACCCTCTTTGATTCATAAATTCAGATCTTCTACAAAGAAAGAAAAGTCGTAGTAGATTTTGTCCGAGGTATTGCAAGGGCTCGCCTAGCTATCGTAATAGTTCTACTAGTTCGGTATTAGATGCAATTCTGAGTAGATTCTGAGTAGATCGATTGAGGATATACTATCTGTCCCTTCATCTTTATCACTTTCTTTACCGTCATGTCCGCCACGAGAGTGACAAGCACAACTGAATTCTTCATTGTAGTGATGAATGTGTTGTGCAGGGTTAGATCCGACCATTTACTTTAAAATTTTGTAATCGGTTCTAGTTTGCAAGATATTTTTTTTGTGTGGGTAGGTAAAACAAGCGTGTAAAAGCAAATGCCGGTCTATGGCAAGCAAGTGCTTATCCCGGACAGTTCAATTCTTGAAGGGCGATGCTTGTAGTTGACTTCATGAGTGAGTAGTTAATGACCTACACATGATCGAAGCCGAAATGAGTTAAGGTACGAGTACTGTGCTACATATTCGATATCGCAAATTTTTTTGGAAAAATATGTTTTGATGGCTATGTCAAATACATAAATTGTAACTAGGCACTTTGTTTTGTGTCTTTGTTGAAGTTTAGTAAGGAGCTGCTGACTGTTGGTATAGTTCTGTGTGTGACGTAATTGCCTCATTGGTATGATCCACTGTTATTATTATTGTAGCATTTCCCGCTGTCGTTTTCAGAGTTTTTGTTGGCGAAAAAAAAAATAGTGTGGAACGTGAGATCTTTTTGGATTGTTTTGACAAAACTACCTGTTATCTGTTAAGTGTAATAAGTTGTATGCCTTTGTTTTTGTTCATTTCTGGCAATTGTGCAATTGGGCAGATTTAGGTGTCGTTAGATAGCGCTAATTAGTACACGTAGCGCAGTCGCAAATGTCCTGCTTGTGATAACATCGAAAGAACACTTTACTGTCGAAAACAAAAAAAAAAGTGAAAAGTATATTTATTTCACAAGAAAAATGACAACTGATCTTATAGTAAAACATCATGTTAATACAATAATAATAGGTTTTTGCTGTCTATAAGATTAACAAGCCAATACTGGCCCTATACTAGACAGAAACCTGTGTGATAGTTAGAAGGTGCTATGCAGCCTATTATGTGGTTGAAGTTGAGTTTGTTGGTGTGTATGATACAATTTCAATTTCAGTGTAAGGTGTATAAAGTGTGTAGGTACGTATGATTATGTGGTTGGTAGGTGAGTAGGTGAGTGATAGTAGGAAGTAAAAGTGAGGTAATGTGAGTAGGAGTGACAAATATGAGTGTATGTGAATCAGTCAGATAAAGTCAACCACTCAGGAGATGGGTATCAAACTAGTCAACAGATATGATTTTGTGTGTGTTAGGAATATGTGTGTGTGATGTGATTAAGTGTATGTGTGAAGTGAGTTAAAATGTATGTTATAAGATTAAATAGCTCTTCAGTTTCCTGATATGATTTTGACAATAACCAGGCAGTTATAGTCTTTTTACAAAGCAATTTAGGAAAAAAAAAAAAAAGTATTTGTAAAGCAACGTTTAGTTTATTGTAGAGAGTGGGACCCAGATAAGTAAAATATTTCGATGAGAATTTGGTTTTAGAATCAGGAATCTCACAAACTATATGAGGTCTTCGTATGTTTCTTGGTAAAGTTGAGTTTGGGTCAATAGGGAGTGTTGTTGGAGAACTACTTGTTGTAGGAAGAGCTGTCTTACGGTTAAGAGATTACATGAATTGTATAACACTGTTGTAAGGAAACAGTAAGGGTGAAAAGTGCTGACTGAAAACAAGAACGTGACGTCATTTTTGTTTTGCGTTATGACAGTTCCAGATCTGCATCAAATCGCATATTCATTTTGTTTAGGGTATCTTAACATGGTGTAACGTGCAATATCCTATTTGTAGAAAATGTCGTAATAGATTCGATGGTGCAGTAGTCGTTTTATCTTTTTGGAGCTTACCCCAATCTATCCGGTAGGGTAGACAGAAGACGAGATTAGTTATTCGAGTCTAGTAAACATTCTGTTAGCAAGAAATGTTTTCATCAAGTTTTGCGAGGTTGATACCTAGGTAACTAAAACATAGAGTACGTTTGTTACGTTTCTGGAAGGTGAATTGTTTTTAATATCTGTTTGGTGTGCAATCCGGATATTTAACGTACCCGGATAGTCAACAGTTTGTTAAATCCGCATATCCGTTTGTTCTGAGAACCTTATATTGATATTTTAGATCTGGATACATAATCGGAATCTAAGCTAGGTAGCTGGCACATATCAGAAGAACATCGGTGATATCTCTTATTGTGAAGTTGTGTCTTGTGAAGAGTTTGAAGTAGCTTTGGTCTTTTGTTATTGTATTGACGTACATTTTATTTTGACAAAGCAGTAGTAAACTTCCGAGAACAGTATCAGGTTGCAGATAAAAGTAATTTCACAACTATTTAAAGTCGACATTGACACTGATAATTTTTGGTTTTGTTTTAAATTTTGATGTTTTTGTTCGTTTAGAATGAGCGTACAAGTTGTGAATCAATCGTCAAGTAGACTGTTATTTGTTTTGAAGGTAAAAATGTGTGTGAAGATGTTTAACTTCAAAACATGAGAAAAATTCAAGGTTGTTTTGTCTTTGACCAATTATTGTAAGAAAGGTGAAACAATGTTTCATGGAATCAAAACGAGTGTTTTAACGTTTCGCTAAAGTTTTGTTTTGAAATTTTATTATTAATAAGAGTAGGCAACACCTTCAACTTTGTTTGTCGTGTGTAATATTTGTAGTAAAGCAGTCGTGCATTGCAGTAAGGTACTCCTACTCTGCTAGTCTCTTTCATAAGGTTTTATGATCCGAACAGTTACAGTGTTGCACAACTAAAAGGTGTGCTTGAGTAAAATTTTGCCATTCCAGTTTTGAAAAGTGAAAGAAAGTTCTTTCGTGTCAAATGTGGTTGAGTTTGACATTTGTTTCTTGGTAAAGAAAAAAGTATCTAAGTAGCTACAGATGTAGAGTATTCGAATGTTGATGAGATTTTGCAGGTTAGACCGAGCGAGAGTTGTGTTAAAGTTTTTACTGACTTCTTTGTGTCGACAATCGTAAATAGATTCGACAGTTGGTTTTGTCGAATACTTTCGTTGAAAATTATATGAGGTACTTTGGTTATTCAGTTTTGTAATAATAAATAATAAATTTATTTATATAATTTCAAGAACTTATAGGTACATTACATATATGTACAATATAATTAATTTAATTTAATAAATAGTTAATACATTATGCAAACATCCATAATTAATTTAGCATAAGTAGAACCTACACTAAGTTTTATGTAAATGAACGCAAAGTTTGAATGTTGTCAAATATTTACGAGCCAGCGTTTGATGTTTTGATGCTCTGTAACTAGCGGACTAGTGATCAGGTGTGATAAGGTATTTTTTTTACAGTTTGGTACAGGTTTTTAGAAAAGATAGTAAAGATAAGTAGTAGAAAAGATAGTAAGTGGGTAATTAAAATAATAATTGTGTTTAGGTATATTGCTTAATTTTTGTTGTTGTTTAGTTTTCTAATTATTATTGTATTTCATAACAATAATAATGGCGCAAAGGGACTTGCGCATAGCAGGACGGCCGAGCTGTTAGGGTAATTTTAATATATTTGTAATTAATGTCATGATTTTAGGTATTTATTGCATTATTTTATTGTAATTAAATTATGAACTATCATTAGTTAAGGAACTAAACATATTTTTTTATTGAACGTTGCTGATTTGATATTTTTGTTGAAATAAGAAAATAAGATTTAAATAAAAGTTAAATTATATTCTAATTTATTATCGATTTATAAATATGTATGTAATTTGATTATTTGATGAATAGTTTTTTTAAATCACATTTAGTTGTTTAAAGAATGTATCCGCCCTCCGCCATATTGTTTTCGTAAAACGGTACGACGGGAGGGCTGACACATTCGGACGGTGACGCTAGAAGTGGCTAGACGTGTACAAGGCTTGTGGTCTTAGTATTATAAAGAGTTATGTTGGTTAAATTACGAAGAATATTGTGGAAAGCTAATAAAATTCCTGAAATTGAACAAAGTGTGTTTGAACTTTTGGCATGCGCCAATATAAGTATAATTGATATATAATTGCGGTAAGTAATAATATTAAAAAAAAAACATTGTGTCATAGAAGACCTTCTTTTAAAAACTCAAAAGTATTCTATGTTTGGTTACCTGAGGGTAATCACCATCCTTAGTCTGATAGTCAAACACGTAGAAGAAAGTCTTAGGTCCGGATTCAGGGGAGCTTTTGGCAACGCTCAAGAAATCCCCAGTTTGTACCAGTGGCGCTACGTACTGAGCATCAGACAGAGCCAGGACTGCTGCGTCTCTTGTGTTGATTGGATGCTGTAATAAAAAATGAGGTTAGTAACACAGATAAGGTATTCAAAAGTGACCTACGGCCAGCAGTGGACTGATATAGGTTAATGATGATGATAATCAAAAATGATCAAAAATTTTTTACGTAAGTATTTGTTTTATTCTGAAATTGAGGTTGTTTTTGGGTAACTTATATATAGACAATATTTTCGAATTATTTTAACATACAAATATATAAGATAAAAATGCGTCAAGAAATCTTAACACAATATAAAAACATAAACTAAAAGATAAGTTACTTAACACTTAAAAACTCATAACTAAAGAGAACAAGATAAAACTAAGTCAATTCTGTAAAACCTAATCACATTTAGCGCAGTTACTTCGAAGCTAGTTACTTGCAAGTGTCCTACAAACCGAGAACATCAAACTCAACCATTTCACCGAGCTGCACAAATTACTGGAACGCGCAGTGCACGTGACAACCCTACCAACATCCCAGTGGCATGTTCTAGAACTGCCGATTTGAACTCTAGCGCACTGACATAAAGTAGTAAGCTCCCAGTAGTGCTATGAGTCATGGCACCTACGTTTTTTTCAGAACTGGACAAGTTTTATGTGCTAACTGGATTTATAATCTTGCGTCCAGTTTTGGGTTTATTTTTATAAAAACAAGCATAATGTACCAACTGTAATTTATTTTTAATTTAATTCCATTTAATTATGTTATGATACATCAAATTAAACGTCAAAACTATTTGAAATACAGAGCATTTAATAGTTTTAGATCTTTATAAATTATCTAAAAATTTCATATCACTTACGAGAACTAAGCTAGTATGAAAGGGTAAAGTTGTGTTTCCTTAAAAAAGGCGGTAATGTATTGCAATGTGTATTTAACATTACGAGTGAATAATTAATCATAAGTATTTACGAAAATAGTTCAATCTCTTTTTTTATTATTGTACGAATTTCTTAACAGATATTACTATTGTCATTTTATTATATTAAGCCAGTATAGATTTTAGTCTCGCTCTACTATGCACTAAAACAACAACCTCTTGGAAGCACTTAGGCTCTGCTATCTCGTAAATCGACCGAGTCAAAATTGAATTCCAAGCAGACGCTGAACCAAACAAAATAGAAGTTCAATAAACTAAACTCTTGAAATCTACTCTCGAAACCGAACTTCGGATGAAAAACATCGAACTTTATCATTCAAAACTTATCGTATAAAACACATCCGGGCCTCGGCCGACCTCTCACTCAAACGTCGTTTTCAATAGAAATTGAGCTTTATTTCGCTACACTAAGATTCAATTTCACGTCCGGAAACGTTGTATTTCGGTGCTACACCTAACATTGTCAAATGAAATTCAACTGTATCTTGGTTATTTCAAGTTTTAGAATCGCGCATGGGTGGAATTCATTTGTAGTTGTGTGATGTAGCTACAGATCAGCGAAAGCATTCCCTTGTCAAAAGTGAGGATTCCTTTACCCTTCCCTGAGTAAATTTATGCTCGTTTTAGTTTGCATGAGGTGAAAATACACGGAAGTAATAAGGGATTCTAGATTACTATAACAGGCAGTGTACTGAACTTCAAAACAATAGAAATTTGGCAGAGTCGAGTCAAATCGTGCCAAATAGTGAGTGCCAAGTCATCGCAGCCTTATGCCGTAGTGCCTAAGCTGCAAACTATTTTAGAAATGGGTCGTGTTTAGAGAATATTTTTTGAGTTTCATCAGCAGTTATAGATAAACTACTTTTTTTTTAATTTAAAATCAAAGACAACTACGTGCTGTTAAATAAAGTATGAGATTTATAATTAGCTATATCATTCAAACGATCAAAATCAAAGCCTTTATTCATTCATTGAAGCGCTCCATCACGCTTCCGACCGTTCCGAATGGAGAGCCGCTGTACACAAGACATTGGATAGGAGTCACGATCCTCATCAGTGAGGGACCGACTATGGAGGATTCGTTCATTCCCGATCGTCCCACTAGGTTTTTGTCCTACTGGTGGGACGATTGAAAATTGCAAAATGAATAATTTTCCTTCCCGATCGTCCCACTGTGCATGTTAGTGTTAAGGCAAACCATATTTAGAAAACAATATTTGTTCATTAAAAATGGTTTGATATGAAAACGTATTACTTAAAATGTGCAGCATTTGAGCGTTCTATTTTTCTGTTTTTCTTAGAGGTTCTTCTATATTATCTGTGGTAGTGCAAATGAATATAAAAACACTATAGTATTCTGTGGCAGAATTAAAAATGCTAGTCACGTCTCACATTGTATTCTTATTCAACGTAGAATCCTGCTTTACTGTGTTTTATCTCAGTTTCTCGTAGAAATAGCTAAGCTGATTCTTATTCATTAAAATCAAGGAGTTTTTAAAGACATTGGTGTAATTTATCTAAACGTGTTTTATCCTTTGGCTTAGAAAACTTACCAACTACAATAACTAGCAAATTTTTCCATGAATTGATTTTTTTTCTTAAAAATCTATTTTTGTCATATTTTTAACATAAATAGCTTTAACGACAGACGTCGTAACTCATTTGGTACCTCTGTTTTCAATGCTTTGAGTCGTGGGTTCGATTTCCAGAATTGATTTTAAGCACTGATGTTTGTTTTGACTCCTTGCTATGTATTATATGTGTGTTTTTTATTCTATTACCAATCTGGTTTTCTTAGTAGCTCTGTTTAGTTGGGTATCAAATGATGTTGTGCAATGATCATACCTTGCACTTGCTGTCCTGCCCTCGGTGCCCGACCATATGCACTAAAACTGATCTTGTGAGGGCATCCAATAAGGCCATTGAAGTTGCCACTCACTGGAGTAGAATAGTTTGAGATAGAGGAGGAACCATTCATACGATGAATGAATGAATGATCATACCTATGCTTAAACTAAAATAGCTTTGTATACTCACTTGGACTGTTCTTTCCCAGTCTGTGTACTCGTTGACAATTGTAAAGAATATTTCGCTCAAGTGATATGTGTACGCATTTCTTACATAAGTTCTGAAACAAAACACTAACGTTAAAATATATAAATTTTAGAAAGCCAAGTGTCTTAATGAAATTCAGAAATAAGTATTGACTGACTATTCTTTTCATAAGCAGTTGTATAAGTTAAAGATATATTTGGCAGGTCAAAAATCTTTTTTTTTTACATAATTAGATTCTTCCATAAATTCTATCCTTTTATATTAGAAGGTTTTTAGTGGTTCTTGCGGAAGTTATTTCAATATCAAAGATATCAAATCAGTAAGAGTAATTGTACACGTTTTGTTTCTGATCTGAAGACCTCTATTTACATGTTATCTTCAAAATGCCTTTTAAATTTAGGCTTCAAAAAATAAACATGACACTGCTATATTTTTTTAAGTAAAAAAAGCTTTTTCAATTTTATCTGCCTTATTCACAAAGCTAATAGCATCACAGACTCACAAAATTTATAAATTTTCTAAGCCAGCGTAATCAACTCTACTTTTTTCTGTCTAAAAATGTAAAAAAAATTGTCTTATCTTCGTCAAAAGCGTAATTGGAACTGTGTGAAACGCGTGGATTAAATGAAGTCCACTAGCAGCCAAGAATTTCAAATAAATGTATAAAATGTATAACGTAAAAAAAATTAAGAATAGTAATGAAATTTTGTATTTCACAGTTTTGTTTTGTAGTTTGGAAAATATTTTATTTTATTTATGCGATGCTCAAACTAACATAAAATTATTGCCATTTCGCTTTATTCGAGCAAAATTTGAGATAGTTTAGGAAATCTAATTAATATTAATTTATGTCAAAAGATATCAATACAAATAATAACAAAAGTCGTTTCCAGAAGCAATTTTGGTACCAACATTTGTCCCAGCCATTCAGTCTACCAATAAAACACACCTTCCATCAAAACAAAGACACCAAACGTCTCATTGTTGCGGCCAATACCATCTGATATCGACTCAACTGTTTCCATTACCTCCCATTCGCATGGATCCCCCTGACCTTACCCGCGTTCAAACACCAATTTGCTGAATAAACATCAGACCTCACCTTATTATTCGGTCCCTTCTCTCGCCTTCGAAGCCATTTTGTATATCCTGCGCTGAAAATTTCCACAACGCTTCGCTGGTCACAACACCAAAGAGTAGATCGTACTTGTTTTGACCCCCTCTTATCCCAAATGTTCTATCCCCACTCCTTTTATCAGCCTTGAAGTTGTTTACTCCGGAAACGCTCGTAAATCCTTGAAGGTCATTTGGAATGAAGAAAGTTAGTAGTTCTTTAGCGTAGTCAGTCTTCACAACAACACCGTCTACTGACGGTCCAAACGCAGTCAGATAGCTTGGCGTGCTGATTTCAGCTGACATTAACTCTTCAAGAGCTACTTCTCGGAGGCAGTCTACGATTAGCTCGTGGTCTTTCACGATATCTTCTGGGAGTGTGCAGTTTGATTGTTTTGCCATTTGGACGGAAAAGCTTACGGGGTCTTCGACTAGTGCCCAAGAGCTTAAGGCGGAGCCTGATAGGAGGATAGCCCGATGGAAGAGACCTGGAAATAAATATTTTAACAGCTTCAACTACAACAACGTAAACTATTGGGTTGTGTGTAGACAGCGATGCCATTGATTTTTTGTCTCAAATCATACTTGGGAACGTTTTTTCCATTGAGCAAAGAATAAATATTTATTCTTTCTTATTGGACGGAGACAAAGCAGAAGTTATTGAGTATTTGCTCTTGCAGTTGGAACTAACCTGGCATAACAGTGGGTGATATCATCAGGAAATTGATGCATGCAGCTCCAGAGCCATGACCCAGCATGGTGACGTTCCCAGCATCACCTCCGAACAGCGCTATGTTCTGCTGAACCCAGTGCAAAGCGGCTATCTGATCCATTAATCCATAGTTTGCCACTCTTGCTCTAAGGTGTGGTACTGGATTTGCGTTTAGGAATCCTGGAGGAACCCCAAAAATTGGTCAGTTTAGTTATTGCTTTTACATGTTTTTTTATTTTCTACGTACACGTGAATATTTACAATAATAGTATATATAGTATAGTACACATATTTATAAAACACACATAAAACAATTCAGTTATCTGCAGACCGAAACATGGTTGAGTTTTATACTCAACAATAAAACCGTAAATAAAATTATCCTCTGAATTTTATAAATGATTCAGAATCTATTTTTATTGCAAACATACATATTTGTCTAACAAATCAGATAAAACTAACCGATTTGCACAGATCCTCAAAAATGTTGAATTATTGTCCTGATTTATCTTCATTCAAAAACAAGCTGTAAAACCTGCATTTTATGAGCGAATGTTGAATGCAGTAGAACATTTCTCTCCAAACTTTCTTTAAATTTTAGTTATGCTGAGTGTTTCGTGCTGAAAGCAGCTTTTGAGATAACGCCTGAGTAATTAAAATTTAATAAATCTAGCTAGAATTTTTCATTATTAAAATAATCTAGGATTTTTTGTTTAGTGACTGCGTAACTAGGCTAATTAAATGACGTAGATAATGACAAATAACTTAGGTAAAAACTACGTGACTATTTGTAAAATGCATTCTAATTATGTCTTCTATCAGAAAGCTAGTTTTCATACTAAAAGCTCTGCTTAAAATATTTGTTTATTTATTTATGTATCTACGTAATGAATCAATGTAGGTTATTAAACATTTAAGTAAAGAATAAAATTATCTAGACAAAGTGATTGTATCCACGTGACTTGAGTTTCTATTTTTTTTTATTTTGTTATGTCTTTCTGTTTTCTATACTTTTTTATACTACGGTAGTATTACGAACTCCGGTTTGCAGGAAGCTCAAGCTTAAGTAGATTTGGCACAGTCTAGTTTAGACTGCAGAGTGACGATTTTATTTATTTACGAGCTATTGTAGTGAATAAGATGAACGACCAGTAGTTTCCAACAACCTCTTTTACAAAGTAATTAAAAGATTTAGACGTTGAAATGTCTGCTTTTCTAGCGTTGTGTTGTTTTAAGGGTTTATTTAATGTTGGTTTGTTACTAAGTAACACAAGACATAGAGATTAGATAGACAAATATGGATTCGGTTATGTTTGCTTTAAATTAAAAAAAATATATAATCGATCATATTTTAAATCATAGAAAATTATGAATACAATGTGTAGATTTATATTCATTTTAATTTCAGTGAAAAATTTGTTTTTTTTTTAAATAAAATTCTAGAAAATCAGAATTATAAAGTTACTGATGTGATGGTAGTAACTTTTTAAAATATTCTCTCAAAATATTCTACAAGAAATGTTTGAATACTCACCAAGAATCCCAAGTCGATAGTTGATGGTGATGACCACCACGCCAGCATAGCTCGCCAGCACAGCTCCATCGTACACGTTGCCGGAGTTCCACTCGAACGACTCTCCGTGGATGAAGACCACAACTGGATACTTCGCTTGGAGTGTCGGGCCCACTGGAACAAGGAGCTTAGTTAATTGTTTCAAATCAAATCATTTTATTGTTTGTGAGTCTAGGTACATTGATAGATGGTTACAGTGTAAGGTAGAATCTCTAGATCCTCCTGATTAGCATACAAACATTTTGAACAATAATGTTACAATTTAACACAATCGGTGCCCTGTTTATGTGTCAACCGTTCATAATTACTAAGCACAAGCATTATAATTATCATTCAATATATTTATTTATTTATTTGTTTACATATTATTATTACTCATTATGTACTTTCTAACGTTAGAATAACTTTCAAAGTAAAAGCTTGTTATTTTGAAAATACGCATCATGTTTGACGCTCTTGCAGCAGTACAATATAATAAAAGACGCAGACGGCCCTCAAACGGTATAAAATTCAATAAATAATCTAACAAAGTTGTTTGTGACCTAATTTAAAATGTATTCATCCAGAAACTCGAGCAATATTCACACGCCTTCATAGTACGTTATCAATGTTTTGCTTGACACTCTTTGTGCTCCAGATAATGTGCCTTTTCACATGTATGCCACATTTTTTATTTGTTGTTATAACATGCATCTTCATTTGTCACTAACGGATTAGATCACACTAACAACCGGTTTCTCGAACGATGATCAACGAAAAAAACAAACAATTACTATGTGTCAAACGGATCAATCGTGATTTGGGTTTCCAGAAACCGGCCGTAAGTTTAAAAAAGTTACATGGTATTTAAATCTTAAACTAAATCAAATATTTCTTTATTCAATGCCAGTGGCCAGGCAAAAGGTGCCAGTTCCACGCACCCAGAGCCTAGAAGAACGGGCAAGTAACTTACGGCCTGGTTCCTACCGTTTTTTTATATGATCTTAAACTTAAACTAAATAAAATGTCAGTGTTTTTAACAATGCAGTATTTTGACATTTATCATAATTTAGGTTATGTGGACCGCGTGCATGTGAGATGCTCAAGCTGGATGGAGGCCAACAACTATGAATTTATCTTCGTCTTGGAAAGCGGGTTCTGTTTTATTTGTACAAGATTTTGCATAAATCTGTGCGCCAGTTTTTCCTCGGTTTTATGTATTGAAACTTGAAATGAAATAATCTAGAGTACTGTATATTTAATTGTTTCATCGAAAATAGTAACACTGAGGGGTGAGCACGAATAAATGTGACAATTGGAAGCGTATCGTAACGTTAGCACGTTCAAGATACACTGCACGGTGACGCTGTAACGTTCGGTAGTCAAGCTGGCGTCAACACGTAGTATCACTTGCAAACTCTCTTCACTGTTTCAATATATTTTTGATTGTTACATGTATTCATGCTTGGGCCTCTGAAGTATCTAGCTTTCCAACAAAATGACTTGAGAAGAGCTTACTAAACGCATGAAATCGTTAGCAGTAAAAATTTAATATCCTGAACATTTGCGCATATCGCTTTATCGGGCAGGATATTAGGTTCAAACAAACTTCCACCCGATGCACACGTCATCAATAATTCTGAGTTCAATGACCCGCAACGAAACTAGACTAACTTAAATTTTGTGCAGAACTTGGATGGAAAAACTTTCGTCGGGACGCTTGTAAACAAGATTGGCTAATCTGGAATCTTGTGGTGAAGTTTGTATCAAAGTGCTTCATACATTTTGATAGTTATAAAAATGTAATATTAAATTTACAGTTTATGATTGAAGACAATTTACGTCAGATTAGATCTCACAAAAAAAAATGTAAAATGTTCCCCGAAACAAAACAGTACCTAGTGTAAAAGTACTGTAATAATCAGATAAACATTTTTAAAATAAAAAACAGTATAAATTTTTTTATGAATAGACATACTTACCGATAAAAAGATATAATGTGTATATAAACGTAAAATCTTCTCTAGCGATAGAACAAAATAACTAAACTAGAGCAAAAATATTTTAGAGGTAGCCAGAGGTTACACCAAGATCATCTAGGGTAACCAAGAAGCAACCAATGCACTTTGAACCACAAACACTTAGCTACAGTTTAATAATGTAAACTAATTAGGCACTCGTGGCCACGCGTGGCTAATGGATTTTCCAATAAATTATGACAATCGATTTGTCTCCGTGCCCCTTACACTTGTGTGATGAATATCTTGATTTGGAAACTTGACAGGGTTTGAACTATAGTTTGTGGATTTACTGTGGGCGTATCCTGACAACTGAAATGTATTTGAACTGTTACTTGACGAGGGTCCGGTTAATGTACAACCATGGAAAACACAACCCGGTAAAATACGACCACGAAAAGCGCAGCCAGGGATTGGGGACCATTTTGTCAACCATGGAATTGGATGACAAAATGGTCACCAATTCCGGGCTGTGTTTTCCGTGGTTGTGTATTCCTTGCCATGTCGTGGGTTCAATTCCCACCCAGAGCAAATGCTTGTGTAATGGACATAAATATTTGTTCTACGTCTGGTTGTTAATTTCTATTTTAATTTTTGCGCATACTATACAATTTTTTTTATAAAATTCTGGAAGATATTTTTGTACATTTTGTCTTTGCGCATACTTTACAAAAATCTCAAAATCTTGCACTGCATTTTCGCGTATATCTTTTAAATGATTAAAAGCTTGTTTATCAATTCAACAGAACCAACACAAATGTTTGTTCATGAATAAAATCAGCGAGCTCACTGCGCACTGAACAAATCTGAACGGAATCCAACAAACTCAATCCAGAGGGTATATCTCTTATTTGGAAAACAAACATGACATTGATTTGGATCAGTTGATCTATCTATAGATCGTTTGCATCGGTGTGCAGATAGCTCAACTGTTTCATATATTTTTTATATGGGTATATACATTTTGTAAACAATTAATTGAAGTTAACTTATTGCTAAGGCGTAATAAAATATATCAATTATTAGTTTTCTTTATGTTACAAGCAAAGAACAATATTTTATTAGGATTCTTATTATTTGTTTTATTTTATTCATTATGTTAGTTCTTCAAATATGTAGTAATAAACACATCTAAAAACCTTCATTTTTTCAGGTGATTTGAATAGTTAATGTAATATTAATATACGAATTACCCCTCAGTTGTAAATTTTTCACAGAAAACCTTTATTGCTGAGTAACTTGCATTGTGAAATGTACCGATTTTTGTTGAAACTTGCGAAAACGTTTGAACTGAAATTCATTTCTGATCATGAAGTTTTCAATAAACATGAAAGTTTTTCTGAAAATGTTGCAGGTAGTTTTACAAAATTTTACGTGTAATTTTAAGTTATATAAAATTGCCACCTCTTTATGGATTTTATTTCTTTTTATTTGTTTTACTGAGTAACGTTAGTTTTCCTAAAATTCGCACATTAAATATTTTCTCAAAAAATATGACATAGATAAATAACTCTACTAAGGGTTGAATTTTAGGTTTAATCGTTCGTTAACCATGATAAGAATAATCAAAAAGAATCCTTTTTATACTTTCCACGAAAGATTAAAAGAGATACAAGTGAATGATGACTTGATGGTATCTGCAGCAATATTGCATTTATTTATCTAGGATAGCAAGTTTAATAAAATGAAATACTGCTTCATGCAAATCGTTTAGTACGTGATTTATGTGACAGTGATTGACCTGTTTAGAGCCTTTTCACATGCATTAGCAGTAATTTTAATTTAATTTATTTTACTACGTACAAACAGAAAATATAAAATTATAAGTTTAAATCTGTTGGTCAGTCCATGTTTATAGGGGTTAAAAACGGTCTGAAACCGAATTGATATATTTTTTTATATAAAACGATTTTTGCTGTTTATCTATAAACATTTAAAAAAAAAATTAAGATTTATCATAGAACAACTAACTGTCCCAGGAACTGTCGTAAATAGTTAACACTTAAGAGAAAAAAACTCAAAATATAATGTGCTTTTTGGGTAGCAGCCTCACACATGTTAAAAGGCAGAGTATTGCATGACAAAGGAGCATTTAATGCGCTTCGACCGTGCAATAACCTTCTACTGGGACTTTATTTTGTAGCGGTTTGTATTTAATCCGTTTAAAACCATAATACTATTAAATTCGACAAATAATTCTCCCTGCATTCGCTGAGAAATATATATTTTGTATAGTAAATTCAGAACTCAGATAGTTGCCATAATTTACGAACTAGATGGCGTTGTTGCCCATGAACTATGGGCGTACTTTTTATTTTGTAAATACATACAATGAATACATGACGACCGATGTGGCGCGGTGGGCGATGGTCCGCCTGCGACGCGGAAGGTTGCGGGTTCGATTCCCGCCCCGGGATAAATGTTTGTATGTTCTGCAAATATTTATTCCGGGTGTTCTGGGTATTATATGTATAATAAAAAATATCTATCTATGTAATGTATTATATTAAGTATGTCAGTCTTCTAGTACCCATAATACAAGCTTGGGGCTAGATGATGTTGTGTGGATTGTCCAGCATTATTTATTTATTTATTTATTTTATTTATACATACCCAGACACAGAACAAATTTTTATGTTCATCACTCAAACATTTGCTCCGGGTGGGAATCGAACCCACGACCTACAACATGGAAGGCAGAGCTACTACCAACCGAGCTGTGACGCTTGTCAATTATGTTCCTGCCACGCCATCTAGCCTCAAATTATAGCAATATTATAAAATGGTACTATTATTCACGATTTCAGGTTTATTTTACCTTCCCTGTAAAATTTTATGCTCATAATCAAAATATAATCTAACTATGAACATAAATCTTTTATTTCCTCATAACGTAAAGTGTTATATCAAAAACTGTAAAACATAACCTCGAAGATAATCAAACACTATCTTTAGTTAGAGATATAATGTTATCTTATCTACGTCGTAAACTAGTTAATTTTAACTATAACTTTGTTGAACAATAAAGTTGGTTAATGCATTTCCTGTGATATTGTGAAGTTTATTAGTTAAAGGAGATAATAGACTTAAGCAAAAAAAATTTGTTTTTTGTAATATTATGTACTTTTATTTCCACGCGTAAAAATGGCACTGAGATTTACAAAGACTTAACGATTCTTGTGTTTTTCTGTGTAAAATATATGACTGACCTAACTTAAACAAATAAAATTGGTTCTATTTGACAAAAAATATATCATGCACGTTGTATTGTACCATTAATTTGTTATAAATAAGTCTTTCTTTTTTTAAACAAATACTCAAAATTGCAAATGTACTAACTCCCTGACCTAAAACATTATTTTTCTGTAGAATGTAGATCTACAAGAATCTTAAAGATAGTTTGCTTCTACATCTAGTTTGGCTTCTTCTTAAATCCACAAAATTTATAGACAAATGATATCCTGATGTAATGTGCCATACAATACCGATACTTATTTTGTCTGTTATTCTTTTTCAATCGTTAAGTATTTTTCCGCGTCTAACAACGTCGCTGCGACGGTACGTGTAGATCATATTTATCTCGAATCCATTACGAGCGCGACTGTACAAGGCATCGGATCTGGTTTCATACATCTTCGCTTTGAGCGTATTTGTCAGACACTCAACATCGTTTATATACATAAACATTGATATCGTTGCTTCTGAAGGAAATTCAAAGTTGGTATGTGCAAAATTTCAGACTTAGAGCCGTTACGCACTGTCGACTAGTCGCCGGCGACTCGGTCGCTCGGCGACCAAGTGCGTAAACACATATTTAAACTGTAGTAAGTCATAAACAAGTCGACAGTGCGTAACGGCTCTCAATCGTCAATTTCAAATTATCATACATAATTGTGCCCTGTAATTTACCTTAGCATAAATAAGTTATCAACGTAAACGCAGAAAGGTACTTTACCTACTTAAAGAAATGTAAAAAGTTGTCAGAATTTGCGGCGAATAGATTAAAAGTTCCCGAGAATCCGAGCTTTTTATGCACAAAAAAGAAAGAAAATAAAAAGATGAAATTCAGCCGTCAAAATATGAAAACCGAGCGTCATTTGTCAAGGACCACTTTAGCCACAGTAAAAAAAATAAAGTAACATAACTCAATAAATTTCAGCAAAAATTCTCGCTTCGCACGTCCCGGAACACTGGAGGATCGGACGTGTGCAAATAAAATGTCAGACAACCAGTCGTAAACCAACAAGGTTGTGGCTCGGCTATTTTACAAACAAGCTCGGTTATTTTGCAATTTGTCGAGACAGTGGAGAAGACTCGGCGATTTTACAAGTGACACATCGCACCTGACTCGCACATGACTGCAATGTCAATGTTTAATGCATGTGTGCGGAGAGCCTTTGATGCTAGCCACTATCTATTTGAAGTTATGAAACTGTATTATACAGTAAACTATGCTTTTTGGATGTTTTTTTGCCTTCGTACTTTGAAAGTTTTAACTATTTTTTTTTTGCATAGAAAACCTAAATTTAATTGATCATCAGACTCAATAATGTAAATGTTTTTAAAAACGAAACAAATAGAAGATTAATTATTTTTTGTCGCGCGTTCAATGTTTATTTTGTAATTAACATAATAATGTTAGTCGTAAGTATTCATTCCTATTTTTAATCGCAAAAATTTTATTTCCTTTAACTACGCATTACTTTTGAATTTATATTATTAAATCAATGATACTTATTGTCTCAAACTTTATATTTCATGTTTTATCTAAAGGAGAATGGGCAAATATCTATCAAGCAAGGTCCACGAATATTATCCTTCTAATTTTTTTCTATAAAAGTAGTTACTGTAGGCCAGGAGGTACAATCAGCCCTTTCCAACGCACTACATACCAATGCGGATTTTTAAATCGTGGCCTATCATGCCCATTCTTTTTTATGTATCATAATTCTAAGAAGTTGTACAAACACCTTATAAAGATCAAAATCTCATAACACTATTCATATTTTTAATATATTAAGATACGTTACAAAATAGCAATGAAATTTATTTTTCTGTCAAGACTGACGTCATAAGTAGCGAAAGATTTTTCTATATAAAAGGAATTGGGTCACAGTACGTACGTGACTCAGTATGGTTATGGTACCGAATCTGATACGATGACAGAATACAATACTTAACTTGTACTCCACCTAATACTATTGTTTGGGAGAAATACTTCGTAATAAAGTTGGTTATGAAAATAATATGTATTTTGGTAATAACATCTACAAGCAGAATGTTTTGTTTCAAACAAAACAATGTTTATTTATTGTATATTGTTAGAAATGTTTTTTTTAAGCACATCATTAGGCTTGGTTTTTATGTATTATTTTTGTATTTTGGTTTTATTTGTAACGTATATTTATTTACGTTGTATTTCTTTGTGAACAATTTTGTTCAATTTGTTACCTGTACATTCAGAAGTAATATAAAATATAAGTACGGTAGTAAGTATTTTGTTATTAAATATGATAAGATACAAATCCTTTCCTTTTATTATATTTAATAACAAAATATGATTTATTTTTTCATAGAGTATTATTTTTTATTGCGATGCTGAGTAAGCGATACTAAATAGGTACAATTGATATAAAAAATATTGATCAGTGAGAATCGAACCTACGATCCTGAGCTCACAAGCCACTATATCAAAACACCTGTCACACGTGTCAAAGTAAAAATATTCAAAGTTAAATAAAACAAAAAGCACGGTCCCAATAAAAAGCCAGAATAATATAAAAATGAGTCAGAAGTCTCCAGCAAATCTCATCAAAAGATTCCACAAAAAGTAATCTACACCATTTACATTCGAAATCACCACAAAGAGCGAACTCTTGCTTCGCTAAATTTTAATATTTCATGTCAATAGACTATTGGAGGATTTAATGAAATGTCTGCCTCAGAAAAACTTGGGAGACAAAATTTTAATCATAACCACAATGGCTTCGACTAGTTTCTGAATAGTTTCTTTGTCTGGTTTCGAAATGAGACTGACCTTGGGGTTTACTTTTTGGGAATTTATGAGGAATATATCAAAAATAAAAGTATCCTTTTGTACTTGGCCTTGAAGGCATAAATACTACGAAATGTTTAAACAGATTTATGCTCAGACTTAAGTATGATCAATTCATATAATAAAAAATAGTAATAGAAATTATAGGTAGGTACTCATCGCGCTTTAGTCTCTGACTAAGCAAAACTAGAACTAGATTGTTGATAGAATATTTATATAAGTACCTAATTTTTTTTGCTATAAATTTTATTTGAAGTATCACTAACATTAATGGTTATATTCGATAAACTATTTTAGCCACACAGTGACATTACAACATAAATAAGAAAATATATTGTTTAGAAAACTACAATTTTTTATATCATTTTTGCGGATAAAATTGACTTGGCTGATAGTATAAACCAAATGCCATTTTAAAGGTTATGATCTACTGATCATAAGTTTATCATGAGCTCTACCATGAGTTTTTACAATCTATACTAGCGTCTGTAGTTAAAGAAATCTATGAAGATTTGTACAGCGCCTCTAGCGGATAGTTGGGTACTAAAATTCGTAATACATACTAATATTTACGTAAACTGTAGTAAAGTCAGGCGATTTTACTGTGATAACTCATGGTAGAGGTACAGTGATCTTTGAATTTACCCATAGACATCGGTCAGTGACCTGTAACATCGTAGATGAGTCGTGCGTAGAGTCAGTGGGCAATTTGAACTAACGCAACGCATCCGCCTCAAAGATAGCCTCTACTTAGCTTATGAATTTGGATTAACGAATTAGACTTTGTTAAACTAGCTTTATAATATAGTCACTTAGAATCTGTTAAAATCAACTAATTAAATTGTGTATGGAATTTACAAATGTTTAAATAGCCTTAAAAGTTTCAGGATTAAACTTGTATTAAATACATTTTTTTTTGTTCAGTTTTATTTATGGTTACAGCTAATAATGATAGATCTTTGTACAATTTTAGTGCAAAAAGGAACAAGCTGGAAATGTTTTCATTTCTAGCATTAGCAAATAGTTTCGATGTATAAGAATTTGTCAAGTCGAATTAAAAAACAGAAAATATGCTTTCAATTGACTACCCATTTAAAGTACATATTTCTAAATAATTTAAATATAAAATATTTCTTTTACATTATTTTTAAATATGCCCTTACCTTGAACAGGCGTATATATATTCATATACAAGCAGTCTTCACTCTGGTTCTTCAGCCTGGGAAGCAGTCTCCTCAAGTACTCCAGCCTTCCTTTGGGCATCCTTTCCAGGGCTAACGTCTCGTTGGCAATGTCTGGCAGTTTCTGTGGGCAGACTGGGCCCATTTGATCCACGGTTTTCACTTCGTCCCAGGGTGCTGGTGCTCTTGTTGGTGCAAACCTGGAGGGAGATGAATATAAATATTCATGGAAAATTCAAACACACTCTAGTCCCAAACTACGCAAAGCTTGTAGGGAACAAGATTGCCTGCACGCACGAAAAAAACATGACTCATGAGGCGTTCTGAGGCATTCTGAGGCGTTCCATGAAGTGACGTTGTCACGTTCAACTATCGTCAGTAAACCGACTTTACAGACAACTATTTTTTTTTTGTAAATACATACATAGAATACATGGTAACACCCAGACATAGGACAAATATTTATGTTCATCACACACTTGTTTTGGGTGGGAATCGAACCCACGTCCCACAGTATGGAAGGCTGAGCTACCCACTGAGCTGTGATGCCTGTTAATGATTGATATGGATATTTTAAGATTAGAGAGCGCAGTCACTTAGTAATTATTTGTAAAGAATGGGCTTGAACGTATTTGAATTACAGAGCATAAAAGGCTACCTAGTTGTAATTTGACTGTGTCAGGGCTTTATTTTTCTGCAATGCGTTGTTTGACTTATGGTTATGTTTGATTTTGTTGGTGATTATATCACAATGTTGTTAAACACCTTATATCTGTTCCTATATAGATTTCAAAGAAAATTTAGACTTCAGAACACCGAAATGCCGGTAAACACTCAACCATTGTTTTCCCGGTATAATTTAATGAGTGTCCAATTAGTAATGATAAAGTAAATGTCAATTAAAACTGTTTTGCATTAAAGGGCTTCTTGTGAGGTGATATACACGTAGAAAGCAGGTTACTGTCATCGCTGGTAGGCGCTTATTAAAGCATACACAAGACAGAAATTGTTGACATGTACAACAGCGAGCTTAAAGAAGAGTTTTCTTCCAGCAAACCTTTGAGACTATAGAGAGGTGGCTATAGAGGTAGGTTTGTGTTCATACATAAAAATAAAAAAGAATTTAGATAGTATTTAACTAAATAACTGACTATAAAATACATATTACTTTACATAATACACAGCTTTGTTTACTTATATAAACTCTGCCTTACATGCTGTGAGTCGTGATTACGATTCCCACCAAGAATATACATTGGTACGATATCAATTATTGCTATTTATTATGTGTTTCATTGTCGTTTTGTAGTCTATGAATAACTAAAAATAAAGGACTCGTACTATTAGGTGTATAAATATTCTATCAATCATCTTGTTTTTCATATCTGATACTATTTAAAGTATAACCGAGAAACACTACGGTGTGGCACTGCAACGTTAGCAGTGTAATGTTAGCTTCAACGCGCAATGTGACTCAAATACGTAACGCGTTACCTGCTTTCATTGAAAACAAACGAAAAACTCAAGCTCATTAGCGAAATGGCTTTGTCTGTTTGCCAGAAAATATCTTATGGAAATAAAGACGAGATTTATTAATATTTATAATGGTTCGTACAAACATTAGTATTTCTAAATTGTTTTCCTAGATACCCCAAGAAACCTATAATTTACGATACTTACATATTTTACATCTAAAGCATATTTCATTATTTGACAGTTCAAGTCACAGACTATTTTTCTACATTCATCTAAATAAATCTTCAAATCTAGGTCTATTTAGATTTTGTTTGTGTAAACATTTGAATCTTTTATGCAAATATACCAATGTCAAAATATATAGATAATTAATTTATATGCCAATGTACATTTTGTAAATACTGTATAGTCGTAAGTTTGTTTGTGAATAAATATTTTACTCTGAAATATTGAATAGTCTAAATGTGAAAAGCAGTGTGCAGGTATTACATTTATGCATATTTGACGACCGATGTGGCGCGGCGGGCGAAGGTCTGCCAGCGACGCGGAAGCTTGCGGGTTCGATCCCGCCTTGGAATAAATGTTTGTATGATCTGCAAATATTTATTCTGGGTGTTCTGGGTAATGGGTGTATAATAAAAAATATCTATCTATGTAATGTTATTGTATTAAGTATGTTTCAAGTACCCATAACACAAGCTCTGCTTAGCTTGGGGCTAGATGATACGTGGATTGTCCAGCATTATTTATTTATTAATTTATTTACATGTATTACTTACCTATTAGATCCAGTCGGTGGAGTAGCGTATGGGACTCCTAGGTAAGCCTCCACAGGCTTTAAGTACTTATGCTGATCCATAGGTAGTATCACCCCCTGGAGTTTCCCGTATCTAGTCCCTATCACTCTAGTCCTCAACATAGAATTCCGACCACTAAACCCCGAACAAAACGTACTTTCACTTAGCAATAGAACTAATAACAACACAAGTCGAAAGTTGAACCTTATCGACAGTAACTTAGAGACTATTTTTATTTCTATCTTTGAGCAGTACTGTTTTATCGAGTTGCAAAGATGAAGTGGCAGTCTGTCAGCCATTTTCTTTATATCACCTCTGCAGACCCATTTCTCTATTCGGGATGTTGTATCCGAATATGGGTTACGGCATTTTAGACTTTATTTTGCTACGGTTTTGGCACATTTTCGGGATGTAACACCATGTTGACACCTGCAACAAAGGAATATTTTGTATTAGAAAAATGTATTGTTATGTAAATAACCTGACTGAAATGTGGGAATATTGGGTGGGGGAAATATTTCAATAATATATTTATAGTTCTTTGTCATTGAGCTAGTAATCATTTGAGGTAAAAACTTATTGTAGGTATATTATGAAAGTTGTAGATTAAAAATATATCTAATACCAAGCTAACTTATCAGCAAAGCTTAAACATACTCTCTGTACTCAAATTTTTCTTTGAGGTAACTAAATTCAAATTTTAAGTGCATAGTTTTGATAACAACTATTTAAAGAAAAAACTAAAAGGAACAACGCCAGCGTCAGATAAAGCTGGCACAGCGGTGGAAAATAATAATAAGTATAAAAGCGTACTTTCCAAGTTCCCGCAAAAAGCCTGATACAAGCATTCGGCCATGAATTTTTATATGTTTTTATCCAGTACTGAAACCACATAACCTTTGCCCGCACTTGTTAGCTTGAATTATTAAAAGGGGTAAGGGGTATAGAGGTACAAAAACGGGTACAATCATCTGTTGTAGCGGTTAAAATCTCTGTATAGATATTCAATTTGTATCAAAGCAAAAACAAAGGAAAGAATTACAGGCTATTGTTTGTTATTTTTGTGGGAGTTAATCTTTTGGAAAACAAAACGGATCTGATGCCGGATATGTTTGTTGTGGGATTCGTATATTTGCGAGCGGAAACCGTGCTATTGAAGCTCTGTAACTGTGTTTGAAAATGTAGAATAATCCACACGCTCTAAGCTTTATTCGCGCTGGTTCGCAACAGATTAGTCGACTGAATTCACTAATGAACCAATTCTACCCACGTGTTTCTGCATTGTTGTAGTATGAACATATTATTTTAGAAGAGAGAATAATTTGTGGCCTACTATGAATTAGTTTTCTTTACTAACGGGATATTTACTATGATTTGTAAGTTTGATTATTTCCCGATATTTAAATAAAGAAAACTATATTCAAAATCGTGATAGTTTCAAATACTATATTTCTTATCTTATCGTGTCGATGCTACAACTGTATTTTGTTGTAGCATCGTGTTGGAAAGATTAGCCAGACTAGACACTGCTTTGCCGTGCCTAGCTGTTACCGGTGTGCGCCACGAGGAGGCTCTTTCCATGCACCCAATACTATATTGCTATCTACTAATAGAGAAATTTGAAACATATTATCGGATCTGTTTCTGACCTCAAAGCTGCGCCTTTTTGATGAAAAACCACATTCCATGAAACTTGTCTGTAATGAACACCATTTGATAAAGGTGTTAATTAGATAAGGATCAGATAGGAAAAACTTGTCAATATGTTATTTAGTCTAAGTTACTAAGTTAGGTACTACTTCCACTAAAGTCTAAACGTCGGCCCCACTGAAAACCAATGCTATAGGAACTAATGGTTTCTATGGCTTATGCTGTGTGGCGGCCTTTTTACACTTCTTTTTAAATGTTTTTATGTCATATATGTATAACTGTGTCATGGTGTAAATAAATATTTCATTCTCTCTTTCATCTTCTTTAAAGTTGTGTTGCATTCTAAACTAACATAAAAAAATCTTGACAACATTTTAACCCGTTTTTGTAAGTAAATAAAATTATACAAAATTTATTCCTCCTCTCACAGTAAAATGCATTTAAATCTCCGACGTCTTCATACCTCGTTCATTATTCATATTCAGTGTAATAGGAACATTATTGATTTATTACAGGCGCTAGGGGAATATCGAGTAAGCCATTTGTCATCTTTTTTAAAGGAAACGATCGAGATCCGGTTCGATTAGGTTCAAACCGGTTTGAACTCGTTCTAACCAGAGACAAATAAATTTAGCTGAAACACTTCTTGAAGATTGATAAGGAAAAAGTCTTAATCATACAAGCATCTTATTTGGAAGTAAGAAAATCTTTATTTTTTAGCATTAGTCAGTTTTGTAAATTATGAAGTCAGACTACTGTCAAATTAGTCATTGCCTTTTGTACACGTCACGACTATATGTGAAATAACTTTATCTCTAAAGTATTTAATCACAATATATCTCAAAATATCTTAAACATACATTGAATATTGGCCCTTGTGGTTAAACTGTTTATGAAAAGATCCAGTCGCAAAACTTCTCAAAGGAGCGGAAAATGAGTTTTTTCGTTTGAGTTTTCCAACCTTTTAAAAATACCTCCCCAGGCTTTGCTCTTAGTAAAGTTGATAAAAATAGTAATTAGGTAGTTCTGTGTGACTGTGACTTAGTACCCTTATAACTTTTTTAGAACTTTAAAACTAACAATCAAAATTACTTTAAAACCGGATGTTTTCTAATAACAATAATAAAAAATAATAATAATAATAACTATACATTTTAATGTATAGGTGTTATTATTGTTATAAAATGTATTTTTTAAAAAACTTTTTTCTAAGATTTTAAATAAATGTGTAAATAACAACTACAACCAAATAAAAAAAAGTTTTATTCAATCTAAAAAAACATTTGAAATAGTTCTAGTTTACCGCAACGGTTCAGTGTTATAGAAATAAAAATTGACCTTAAAAAACCTAGTTTGACCTCAGACTAACCCTATAAAATATTAACGACTGTTCTGACATCCAAGTGAATAAAATACTCACGTATGAACAGTAAATCTATCAGAATATCAAATAGATGATTTCGTATGTAAATGGTCGAAAAAAAGTCGAAACTGTGTTTTATTTTTTGAAATAATCTTATCATATCAGTTTTTGCTTGTGAAATAATATAAATATTTATACAATCTTGATATAGAATTTTCTAAACTATCGCAAACAAATATTAAATTACACTGGTTTTGCGTTAAAAAACACCGTGTATTTATACTTGTATAAACATACTTTATTTCTAATAATCTTTAACAAAACTTATTATTGTAGTGAATTAAAAAACCAAGATGTATAATGAATATTTCAACCGTGAAAGATAATGTAGTGTTATTTTGTAGATTCATATTTTAAAGCACTTAGTTATTGTAAGTATTTTTTTGTTTCCCAAAATTTAGTACCGTTTTCTCACATTAGAATTATTTCCTTGAAGTGACTACCGATAGATTTTCTACTGAAGAGCTCTAAACATATACCAAGGATACAATATATCAAAGAAGCTACCGGATTCTTTTCCCGGATAATCGTAGATTTTTCCTGTTAATTTCGTTAAAATGCTTGGTATTTTACAATCTCTCGTATATTAACTTTGGTATGCACAAAAGCTCTTATTTTGGTCCCAGTTAGCACCCGCTCTGCCCAACGTTATTAGGTTTATTGCGAATCCTTGCTACAGTAAAATAGAAATTAAATTTTACGACACAACTCTGGAAACCCGACGGGCAAATACGTCTAGGAATTGAGGCATTTTGAGTAATTTAAAATTATTGACACGTAAACTTTTATTTGGTTTTTAATTTAACTAATTATAAATGATAAATTAATTATGACATTTATACATATGGTTTGAATTAATAATAGAAAAAAGTAAAAGGCCTTTTTTATTTAAATATTTTGAATTTTGAAGTAACTGAGGTCTAATTTGCCAGCACTTGTCTTGATGAACATTTGTTTGCGCTCAAACCATATAATCATAGTTAACGTATTATGTAAACGTATTTAAGTTCCTGAAAAGATTATTCTATAATAACCTCAAAAGATTATTCTCATCACATAACAATGTTTTATCTTATGAAAATGCTTTGTCAAAACAATTTCAACATAATGCGAAATCCATACCCATTTGCGTTCGTCTCAAATACTTTTTCGACATTCTGAATTACTTTGTACTTTACAAATATGATATCTTTGAATAAGGATTCCAAGAATTCACCATCTACAAAAATACCTGAAATTATGTGAATATGAAAATCATACATTTAATTTGTGATCAAAACAATAGCAGAAAAGAAAATTTATATTCTATTAATTTTGGATATTTTAATTTTAACATTATTTTTTAACTAATTGTTTTTATAATTATCAAAAGTTACGAAGTTATAAAAAACGTCTTCTGACGCAATACTATGCAAGGCAAGTTAATTAAAAACCGTTTCTTTGATTTCACAGCTTAAAAATTTAATTAAAAGTTTGATTCTTCAAAACTTGTATTGATATTATTTTATAACAAAGACAATCCGAGAAATAAATTACATAGTAGAGAAGGTTTTCCAAAACTAAGCGAAATAAACTTTCAGTCGTTGGGCTACATATATTCACGGAAAAACTACTCAATGGATCACAATGAAACAATAATAAATATAGTTTTTTTTGTACAAAATAACTTTAAAAAACTATCATTTATGAAGATATCATGTGAATTGTCTACATTTATGACATCGACCACGAGGTAGAAATGTCTCATATTCTGCGCACGAATAATTGTCGCGATTGTATCAAAACTGTGAAGTATTTTTATACATTGCGCGTCAACATCAGCTTAACTATCGAACGTTACAGCGTTAGCGCGCATTGTATTTTAAATATGTCATGTTTACGATTGTCACATTTATTCGACCTCTGTATTTACACTGACACCAATGTCTTTCAAAATGTATTTTAGTGGTTTTTACAACCTCTACAACATTTATCTAAAAGTTATATATAACTTTGTATATTCCAAGTCAAGCAGTTAATTAAAATACCTTGTGTTGGCGGTAATTAAACAAACTTTGAAATAAACAATTTAATTAGGTTACGTTTATAATGAGGGACGTTGAAATTACGAAATTTTAGAGAAGAAATTGTTGTTATATTCAAAAGCACCTTAGCATGTGTTGTTTAAAACTGTAACTTACAACCGTTGGAATTAGATTCTAAATAGCATGGGTTGTGCTTCTCGCATAGCTCAGTCGTAACATTTCTTTGCTTTGAGAGCTTATACTAGAAGAACGGAGAAATTGCATGGCCTGGTCCTACCAATTTTTTTATGATCCTTCTTGAAAAAAGTTAGGATTAAAATAAGTACAGTTCGTTACAGACAATATTAATGAGTGACATTATAAAAAAACTCATAGTAAACCGGATATAAAATTTTCATACAACAGTTTTGTGTAAATTCCATTTTACATCGCAGTATAAAACCTCAATAAAATATTTTAAAGAAATCCTCCGACCGAAAATGACCTTTCGAGCGACATAAAAACTCAAATTTACATTCTGTTATAAGCTCGTTAGCTCGTTCATTTACGGCATCGTACGTAAAGAGTCTTAAATAAGAATCAAAATCGCATAAAACCACACAAGCGTGAATTTCATTACGCACACACACAAAGCTGCTTATGCACACACGCAAAGCTGCTCTCCCATTGGTTGTTTCCCAAGCTGTGTACTTAAATATTTACATGCACACAAAACATTTTAAGGGCGTATATGCCCGAGGGATGTTGCTTAATTTGAGGTTGAAGTTGGTGTTAGTGGTGAAGTAAGTGTTCGCAATTGGCGAAATACTTATTTATTAAAGTTTCGGATGAAATGAAAAACCCCAATTCTTAAATTATAAAACAACAAATCGAGAAACGCTTGAGGAAAGTTTTTTACTATGCAAACACACTGTACTTTTAACTATTTTTTACTCTTTCGGGAAAGTACACCTATTTCTACAACCAAGCAAATAGCAGACGAGAGGTACTCACATATCTTATTTCCAGAATCAAGTGTGCGTTCAATTCCAGAGAAATGAGAAATTCTCACTAATTAAATACTTAATTAATGTTATTAGTAGGTACTTCCTTATTGATCTTAAACCACATGAACCACATGCTTTATAAATATCTTTGGTATTATTTATTGATCTAAAATTATCCCGTATAAACATTTGGCTCCGCAGGGGGTCTTTTTACTGCCAATAACAACCATTTACATCAAAGTGCTCATTCAGTCGCACATGACGTAATTTCAGCTATTTAAGTTACATGTACGTTTCAGCATTGTTTTTTGTCATAGACCTTTGATATAATAAAATTATAAGGATTATAAGGATAATTAATTTAGGCACTAACCTATACTCGTAGCTACTATTAATTAATTAAATAAATAAACAAAAAGCAAAAATCTAAATAAAAAGAAAGAAAAATAGTTTATTAACCCGTACTCAAAAAGACGTGAGTGACATAAAACTAAATCACTGCGTTTCTTTCGTTTTCTGCAGTAATTTGAAGGGTTACGCATTCTAAAATTTTTACAATATTGTGTTTTAACATTTTACCAATAAAAAAAAAGAATGGTCCTGCGACAAGATAATTTTTAATTGAGTTTTAAAGCCTACTCAAGCCCAGTGAGGAGTAACCGCAAAATATTTCCACTTTCACTGCTCTTTCACAAAAGGGACCAATTCCAGCTCAACATGAATCGTTGAAAATATCTCACAGAGAGTTCTCTGGAAACGGGTACCGTCATACACTGATTCTAATCACTAGGAAACTTAAGACTGAATTTGGAGTAAAAACTAGCATGGGCAAAATACCGGCTTGAAATTCTCGGTCAGTAATTTTATTCAAAGCCCTGCAAATTATGTGTTTAAAAAGATTATAATTAGTTCTAAAGCAATTTATTTCTGTTGGTGAAACAGAATTCATGGAAAATGGCCGCGGAAAACTTTGATTTGCCTTTTTATTTAAAGCAGTACATAGATTTATATTATCTAAATAAACAAAATAGATTTTATAGATTTTATTTTACAATTAAGCCACCATTGCCGATGCAGTGCTGGATTCGTACTTCCAGTTGAGAGGGAGCACACTCTTGGTCTTGTAGTAGCGGGCTAGCCTGTGGATTCGGGACTCAACCAGAATCAAACGGAACTTGCTGTCCTAAATGAAATATTGTCACTTATTTTTAAATAAACTAACCACACTAATTATAAAAATATCCTACTAAATGTTGAACTTCATTTAACTTTTTAAGTTAATATAACGCCCGGTTAGTAACGGTCACCGTCTTTTAGACAACCTGTCCCTCCCATTCAACAGAAAAAGTCTTTTTACGGCTGTCAACCGAGAAAAATCCGCTAAGTAATGCCCCCTCAGCGCCAGAAGCGGGTCAAGATGTGCTACTGTGTCTACTTATACTGTGGCATGGGTGTCGCTGTTTGTTATACTGTGGATTGTGTCACAGAATATATAATAGTACAGTAGGAGGAAACTGTTAAGTGTTGTGTACTGTTTGCAAAAAATATATATATGAAGAATATTTTTTTTGATAGTAATTAATATTTTACTAACCAGATTGGTATATATATTGGTTGAGAAAGAAAGAAAAGTCATTTATTATATTAATACTATTTTATTTATAAATACACATATATAACGGCATAGCAACATTAACATTAACATCAACATCAACATCAACGTGTGTTCTTGTTGGGAATCAAACCAATAACTCACAGTGCGGAAGGAAGAGCTAATGCGAATCTGAGCTGTGACACCTGTCTTGTATATACTTACTGCATAGTACACTGTGGTTTGTGTCACAGAATGAGTTATATAGTAGGAACGTGACGTCAATGTCATAGTATCTAGGTACACAGAAGATAAGCTACATCAGTATTTATGCAGTGACTTTAGCTTCTAAGAGAATAAATAAATACTCTGTGTGTGATCGACGTGTTAGCTTATACACATGTGTAGCGCCATCTATATCGCTACATGGTGAATTATATCGTAGTCTACGCAACAGACCAACAGATGGCGACAAATCCTAGATCGCGCAAACGAAGTTATCACGGAGTTTGAACATAAGTAATAGAACCGACTATCTATCGGTCCGAGCGACCCCGAGCCAAAAGTCGCTCGGCGTGGAAGATCTTCCCTTTTCGCAGGAGATACCACACCTATCTCCTCACGTGTTGAAGCAAATAAAGGTTTATTAAAAGGGTATATAAGTTTATTAACCAGAAAATAGGAAATAGTAAATAGAAGTTTTAAAATACTTTCAAAGAAGAATAAACAATAATTGTAAATAAAAAATGTTTATTAAAAAAACTAATTGTTGAAAATAAATTTAGAGTTTAATTTACGAGAAAATAAATAATCTAACCAGTTTGTTCGGATATCAATATACCTACTACGTTTAAAATACTAGTTCAACTAAAAATATAAAATCATTTTATATAAAATGATTGGTAATATAACTGCTTAAAACTCCATCAGTACTAAACCATTTACCGCCAAAGAAAGATTATAAAAATGTGATTCGCTAAAAAGCGCTTTTAAATTGAGTTCGGTGTAATAAAGTGCGTCGTTAGCAACAAGCGTAAACTGATTCGATTGGCCGTTAACAATATAAGTACAAATGTTACGATAATAATGGAACGTTCAAATCGAAAATTTTATATAAAACAAAAAACCCGGCCAAGTGCGAATCGGAGTTTAGCACGAAGGGTTCCATACCGAAATATTAGGTATTATAAGAGCACCCTTAAATATATTTTTTTCTATTTATTATTATTTGTTGTTTTGTACATGGAAATACATAATTTGTGAAAATTTCAACTGTCTAACACGGTTTATGAGATACAGCCTGTTGACAGACAGACATACCGACAGCGGAGTTTTAGTAATAGGGTCATATTTAACCCTTTGGGCACGGAACCCTAAAAATGTTATTGGAGCCTGTACCCCGGAGGGGCTATGTTAAGGACTTTAAAATCCCTCGATGCCCTACGGGTCTTTTTCTTCCCTTTGTTTGGTAAACTAGGATTTGTAGCGTACTGAGGGATTTAAACTTGTACAAGACAGCTTTTTATAATAATATACTTTTTACAATAACTACATTTTTACACCAAAACGTGCTCTGTAATTAAACTTGTATGGGAATTAGTGATATAATACATTATATACCTACTTTTTCTTTTGTCGAAACAAATATAGAATAAGTAACACCTAGACCAGAACATAATGTATATAAGTTCATCACACAAACATTTACTCAATGGGAATCGAACCCACGACCCAAAGGCAAAGCCAACGGAGATGTGAGTAATGAGACTGAAACACGGTCACTTATACTATTTAACTCACAATTATGTATGTATCTGCCATGCTTTATACGTATTTTAATTTATGCTTAACCACAACTGCTGTTAAAAAAATATTTCTTTATCTGTACATCTGTACCGTTTTATGTAAATATAAATACTTTACGATAGAATCTGAATGTTTCAGCATTCAAGTTTTTACGGTTTTCACC
The DNA here is from genome assembly GCA_932527185.1 of Ecliptopera silaceata. NCBI lineage: Eukaryota > Metazoa > Arthropoda > Insecta > Lepidoptera > Geometridae > Ecliptopera > Ecliptopera silaceata. Next base: position 1,389,896 of record OW052193.1, on the reverse strand, counting down.
GAAACACGCCTTAATTACGGTTTTGATGTAATAACTATGGGTGTAGAACTGAAATTGACAAAATCCTATTGATTCTTCGTCTTCTTCGTGTCAAATTAACAACAAAACAATTTCAATCACAATTCATGTAGCCACAATTATCCCCTTACCTGTACCATTGATGAGGTCATCCCTTGATGAAACAGCATTATTATTTTAATTATTTTTTCATGTATAATGATGAGTTTTGTAAGAGTTACACAGTTTTTGAATCCAGCAATCAAATAAGTGTTTGATTTAAAATGAAACATGTGATAAGGCTGACGATTTCGATGTACTTGCATATCATTACGAGGGATCAAAATTAAATACGTCATCAACCACTTCTACAGGCGTCACAACTCAGTTGGTAGTAACTCTACTTTCCATGCTGTGGGTCGTGCGTTCGATCCTTACCCAGATCAAATGTTTGTGTGATGAACATAAATATTTGTTCTGTATCGGGGTGTTAATATGAACATAATTTTTTTTTTGGTAATACATACATTCTATGTATGTAAATGTATGTAAGTATTCCATCAGCAGTCGTGTGCCCATAGTACAAGCTTTGCTTAGTTTATGACTACAATGTGATGTGTGAAATGACCGTGAATATTAATTGTCACAAAAGACTTCCAAACCAAAATAAACAGCATTATCTTCAGAGTACAAGAGATATTTTTACCTCTTATAAAAGCCTTTTTAAAATATAAAACGTAGTATGTATCTTACCAGACAAAAGATAATTAAAAACGTATTCAACGACGTACAAAGAGTCTTTTCGTTCCGGTAATGGACCTCTCAGTAATTTGATAGCTGTTTGAGAGCATGAGCGGAACGTTCTATGCATTAGCTAGCTCCATGACACGAATTTTCTTCATTATTATACTGAATTTTAAAATGAATTAGATATGTAAGAAAATCTAAAAACTAAAGATTATAAGACAATGATTTTTTGCCCAAAAGATCACGAAGAACTGGCCTAGAAAAAACCTAAAAAATTATGACTATATGAAGTTAAAATGTAAATACTAAACAATTCGAGAAAAATATGTCTAATCGGATATCGTAAACTCGGAGAAAATTATAAAATACTGAAAAAATATACAGTTCATTCATTAATGAACTTTTGTAATTTTCTGTTAAATTAATTTCCGATTCATAAAAATATGTTTACCAAAACGTAAAACAATTAGTCCGACCATGGTCGACCCATTTCACTCGCACTGAAACCACGTGCCCTACCGTAATTAAGATTTTCCACACCACCCGACACCGATATCGAGACGATATAACTTGAAAACGATAGAAATGTTATGGTTACTGCACAATAAACGCTAATGAACGGCAAATAAACGTTAATGAACTAGTACAACTGGTAGTACCTACTATAGAAATATGCCAGATTGAAATAGTTACTACTAGTTGTACTATTTTTAGTACACTAGATGAGAAGAGCCAAGGACCGGGCTCAGTAGCGCGTCTTGGGAGAGACCTACGTCTGGTTGTAGACTGATATAGGTTGATGATATTAAACATTTTTACATATACATATATATTACCATAATCATGTGTTAAGGGATAAAGCTCTAATAGAAAAGTTAATGTATTATAAACAGCTACACTTTTGGACAGCTATTTTGACAACCCTGAACTTCTTATCAAAAGAGTTGTTTACAATTAATACTATTGGTCGAATGTACATATTGCAGATCTTAAATTAACATTATCTCTCAGATATCGTATTAATGTCGGATCGTTAAGAGTAAAAACAATTATTTTACTCTCTGAAACCGCGTGCCTTACGTAATTTATGGCTTAATTTATCAAAACAGGGGCGGAAAAGTATGAGTAAACAATTTTTACTGATTTCTATAAAAGCTTTTTTCTTTCTGACTTGCGTGTTTTGACGTAGCCTTGATAATATTCGTGGTGCCTCGCTTGTTAAACAGAGCAAACACATTTTGACAGAAACACATTTTAGCCACTGTTATATTGACTTTTTATAATTACTAGAGAATGAAAGGGCAAATTAGAAAAAAAAATAGGTTTTTTTTTGTATACTTGCGACGATGTGTGAAATGTCCATCATTATTATTTCTATACTAAATACATACTTCACGGTTAAGTGTATCAAAATCGTGATAGAGCTAGTTTCATTGAAGAATTTTTGTTTTTACAACTAACGTATAGGTAAACGTAGTGTAGAAAGTATTCTATCAGCACTCTAGTGCCCAAAGTACAAGCTTTGCTTAGTAACTTAGGACTAGAGAGTAAAGTGTAAATAATATTAGTATTTATCTAAAAGTTGGTTTTAAAAGTTCTTTTCACGAAAAATGCCACAGTTTTCTTCTAGTTTTCATATAAAATGTCAAGCTGTAGTTCGGAAAGGGCCGCGCCCCGGGCGGTACACATCCCTACAAATTCGTTGTTTTACCCAATATACCGACGGATAATGAAAATTTGTAGTCGCTACGTGGGACGCCTTTCAAAGGTATATAGTTATAGGCTTTTGCAAAAAATCGGGACTTAAAAACTAAGCTAAAAGCTTTTTTGAAACATAGGCTTTACAAAACTAATAATTTTCAAAATAACAACCTCATTTTTTTTCAATAAGTCACGCAAAAAATACGTGTATTTTAGTTTTAAAAAGTTGGTGTTTTCAGTGCTTTTTGGATGAACCAGCATTTTTATTATTTTAACGAGTGGAATTTGTTTGACGGACACGTAACTATACTATATTTTGGTGCCATTTTATAGCTACGAATCGATTTGGGTCAAAAATTACTAAGTGGCAAAGTAGTAGCTGATTTCTACACTTCGTTAGCAAGCAGCTAAAAGCGTAGCATTGCCACAAGATACCAAATAAGTGTAAAATAAGTTTTTATAAAAAATCCGACCGACCCACTTTCGAATGTATTTTTGCCAAAAATTTTAACACACTTAACAAATCTTCAAGACGTTTTGCAGTCGTTTTTGCTGCTTCAGCATTTCCTAGTCTACGATAAATCGTGAAGTTTTAAAAAAAAAATGTCACAATCCACAGATAAGTAGGATTTATGGCACTTGGAGAAAAATCGCAAGAATTAACACGAAATCCGTAAAAATTCTTAATCCCGCGAAAGATTTACGGGCACAGCCGAAAATATTGCTCGATTCTTATCGGCTATTTTTGGAAATCCTTTTTGTTTTGGGATATTTTTTTGTAAAGTTTGTTGAAGATTATGGTTTTAAAACACGACAGCTTTTGAGCTCAAGGCTTTTCTACTTGGTTTTATTTCCAACAATCGCCGAGTTAGAGTTATCCGTATTTTGAAGTGCTTTGGCATACATTTTTCATATATATACAAGTTTTATAAACGTTTTTAATGTAAAAAAATAACTTTGCTATGCTTTTGTCTTAGTTATTTTTCTATTCTATTACTTGAATAAGCCAAATTCAATATAAAGTATAACTTTTACCTACATATTTAATGAAATTGTAATAGAAAATATAAACTGTATTCACCTGTATTTAGTAAAAAAACGTCTATAGTATTCATAAAAGAAAAATTCAGTTTATTATTATTAGTGCGTACAAACCCTAAAGTCTCAAGGAAAAGTTTCTAAAGATCAAAAGAAGATTGGTGTAGAGATAAAAATAACTTAGCCAAAGATAATAAACATAAAGATAAGGTCTTTTGAAGACAGCTTGAAACTTAGAATTAATTTCGTAAAATCTAAATTCCCAGAAGGCAAAATTTCTTGAAATCTCGAAGTCAACTAAATAACGGAAGTATAGTAATATTTGAGTTACATTGCGCGTCTGATTGAACTGAATCGGATGAGTTTAGTGCGTACAGGTATGTACCGAGCAAGTTAGCCTTCAATTGAATAGTGTCGTTAGAGTACTATACATAGTACGATTAACTAAATGAAATAATATTTAAATGCAACAAACACTGTTTTTTTAAAGTTATTTAATATTTTGTGATGATTATTAATAGGTATAGCTTAATATTTTTTGATTAAATTGAACAATATAAATAGTGGTTCTAGTTAAGTTAACAGGAGTTGCTTCAAAAGACGGTATTATCGCATGCAGCAATTTCTTCCAGACAAACCGTTATCTAATCTAACTATAATCTAGGTTATGTGAGAACAGTAGACCTCGCAAGCCTTTATAAGAATGCAATAGACGTTCCTTTTACATCTTGTGTAAAATAAAGTTCTTAGTGTGTTGCAGATATACTTATTTAACATAATTACATTGCTTATCGTACATGAAATGAAATAAATTTTCATGACGTCATACAACCCAACAAAATGTGTAGACAGCAGAACGCCAACGCGCAGTGTAACTCAAAAAACTTTCCTCCGTCGTTTTTCGAAGGTCTCTGACGTCATAGTCCAGATAAACAAACGGAAACTTATATCAATTAATGTTGAACTTCGTATCAACAGTTAGAAAAACACCTTTTCTCTTACTGTTATTTTGGCAGTAACAATTTCAACTGTTATCTAAGTGATCGTGATAACAAAGATGTTATTTTGTTGTAGACGGAATTTCCCCTTGTTGAAATAAATTGTTATTGTAGGTACACTTTTTGTGTAACTTGTGGTGTTATAGCTTTGTAGTTTCTAACATTGAACAACTTAACTTGTAGCTGGAACTCTGTATTTAAAAACGAAGTTATTTTTAAATTAAGTTAGTTTTGAATTAAGTATTTTTTAAATGCACGCAACTATGCACGTATCAATGTACTAGTTGGCCGACTGGTAAACTTAATGAAAATGATTTTTTAGAATAGATGATCCATACAATGTACAACCTAGCTTGTACAATGTACAACCTAGCTTGTACAAAATACAACCTAAAACTATCTGTGATATTGATAGATTAATGTCTATTGATACTCATATTGATATCTTTAGATTGTCTTAATATTTGTATTTTATGTATTCTTTAAAAAAAGCGTGGTGTGTATTTTTTAACAGGTATTTTTATATCATTTGCTTTGTAGTTTTACATCTTCGAAATATGTTATTTATCACTTATTATTAATTAGGCCATTGTTCAATCATTAAAACATTGACTTTACTTGAAGTTACTTGAATATTTTGGTAAAACGATTACCGTCGTCATCTGAACTAAAGATATTTAATCATTACCTCACTGCAAAATATCAAATATCAAACCTACGCCCAAACACGTTGGAGAAACAAAGTACTAAGGGCGAAAGGAGGTTGATCCTATCAACTTGGATACCGGCCAAAGAAGTCGACTTACTCTCTGCGGAGTCTATTGGGAGGGCTTGGAGTGTGAAAAGTTTTTTGAATAAGAAACAGTCATGTCTACTGTAGTTACGTGTGTATAGTTAATAGGTTTTTATGTACTATTACCTTAAATAATTGAAAATCAAATTCTTGTGAAGATACTGTAAAGAGAACTGCAACGCTCTTATCAAAATAATTCTATTATTTATTCTACAATTTCGCATATTAAAATTCCGTATAAAATGCATGGGTCAGTGCTCTCTACTTATTGCTATAACCATAAATTAAAGCTAAATCTACACAGTTCTAATTATTTCTAATTAACAAATCTAGTAGGTCCAACAATTAATCTAGGAGACAATTAGCTGAGACGCTCAACAGCTATACCAAAAATTCTACTTGAACTCTGTCTAAATTATTGTTGTGGTGTACAATTGACACGCTAGAAGAAGAATAAGCTATACCGTTATACATAGTTAGTGTTTTTTTTAAAGATCTAATATTGAATTAGACCAAGTAAATACCATGAATAAAAACTAATATATTTTTTTTAATTTCTATAAGTAGCACAATTCACGTGTAAAGTACTCAGTTTGCGTCACTCTTAAGGTGCAAGTCTCAAGTGCTAGTAATTACGGCATCACTCTTAAAAGCTGTAGGATATGAGCAACGTTTAGTAGCTCTGTCGCATTGTTACGTACTTAGCTGAGTGCAAACTCTACTTTAGCTACAATTCTGCTAGTGGTATTAAAACTTAAAATTAAAACAAATCAGAAAAATGAAAAGCTTAGAAAGGGAATCAACAAAGAAATGTGACAATAGTAATTGGTAGAATTATTCGAGATACACTGTGCGGAGATGCTGTATTGTTCGGCATTCGCGCCGGTAGAAGCGCGTAGTGGAACTTAAAAACTACCAATTCGATATAATTATCATTTATTTCGTTTTGACTTTAATATACGTTATGATAGCAAAAACTTTCGTTCAGACACTGTACAGCAGCGTTGTATAAGTTAAAGAAAAAAAAGCGACCCACTTGATGTTACCTAGTTACCTCGTTACCTCCACTTAAGACAATACATTGCTTTAATATGCACATTAACTAAAGACGTGTTACTACTAAGTTATTAATAAATAAATAAATAATGCTGGACAAAAAACACACAACATCATTTAGTCCCAAGCTAAGCAGAGCTTGTGTTATGTGTATCTACTAGAATAAGAATCATTTATTGTAAAACTGTGCATAAAGATCTTATAATGGGTATAAATGTTTCAACAGCCTACCTATTTCGGGCTTATTATATATTAGAAGGCTGACATACTTAATACAATACATATTGCTAGATTTTCCATAGTTAAAGTATGAAATCCCATAAGAATGTAAAATAACAGTTGGTTTAGCTAAAAGAGCTACCAACTGGCATAATACTCTACTATAATGAAAATCACAGTATCAACTTCGCGGCAAAAGCTGCGGGATAATATTATGGAATAAAAGCGGTACTAAGACCTTAGTAGTTTTATAAGTACCTAGGACTGAGCTAAGTGCATAATGTACTTAGCTTGTAGTTTTCTAAGTCACTTTTACAAAAGGTGTAAAATAAACACTGTAGGAAAGTAAAAGTCCGTGCACATACTTATACATAGATTCCACTTGTTCCATGCATTATATTTATTTACAAACAAACTTACGATTATTACAGTATTTACAAAATGTATATACGAATATATAAAATACATAAGAAACAGTTGAGCTATCTACATACTGTTGCAAACGATCTATAGATAGTTCAACTGATCCAAATCAATACCAATCGGAAGGGTACCAAAGATACATGCATTGGTGTATTTTATGTTTGAAGATTTAGATTCTTTCTTAGTTTTGATACAGATAGACTATTTTTATTAAGTAATATATTAAATATTATATAATATATAGTTTAAGTTTATCATCTTAAATACCAATATTTTTTTTCCTATTAATGTTTCAAGGTAAACAAATGTCAGCTACATACAACTTTGCCCTAGACCCTATCATTATCAATGTTCAATATGATACATTGTTTATGTAATAGTAACATAAATATTGACGTAATGTGATGATAGTATTGCGTGATGCTAATCGTACAACTATTTCGGTTCAATATTTACCGATAGTTTAGACATATCGATTACAAAACAAATTAAAAACAAGATATAGGCCAGAGGCCGTATCCTAACCTCTCAAACACTCACGTTAAATCATGTTCAGTTTCTATATAACTCATTGGTATTCTGTGAAATATATTGTGATTTAAAATCTGGCAGATATGAGAGGCAGGATACTATCCAGATCAAAAACCGAATAGTATACCATCAGCAATCTAGTTTCCTATAGAAGCCAAGAGAAGCTATGCTTAGTTTAGTTTTATTTTTATAGGAAAGGTAAAATAAAATAAATAAATAAATAATGCTGGACAATCCACACATCATCTAGCTCCAAGCTAAGCAGAGCTTGTGTTATGGGTACTAGAAGACTGATATACTTAATACAATACATCACATAGATAGATATTTTTATTATACATATAACATACCCAGAACACCCGGAATAAATATTTGCAAATCGTACAAACATTTATCCCAAGGCGGGAATCGAACCCGCAACCTTCCGCGTCGCAGGCGGACCATCGCCCACCGCGCCACATCGGTCGTCAAGGTTTAATATAATACGAAAAAATGTGATCGACTTTACGACTAAACGATAAACTTGACAATAACGTACTCGTAGTTTATACATCAGAATAACATAGGCTATAATTTACAAAGATATTATGCGAGTTTGACAGGCGTCACAGCTCAGTTGGTAGTAGCTCTGCCTTCCATGCTGTGGATTTATTCCCACCCAGAGCAAATATTTGTGTGATGAACATAAATATTAGTTCCGTGTCTGGGTTTTTCTATGGTATATATTCACAGAAAAAAGAAAAGAAAAAAAAAATTGTACATATTCTATCAGCAGTCTAGTTTACATAGTACAAGCTTTGCTTAGTTTGGGACTAGAGTGTGATGTGTGAAATGTCCGTGAATATTTATTATAATAATAGTTTAAAATATATCTATAGTATGACGTTACGGCCACCGGCTAGCCCATCTATAAAAACGATCGGGTTTATAATATTCAGTAGGATTGGTATTCATTATTATTTTTGGGTTACCAACTCACCGATCGTTATTTGGCAGAGGCGTTAACCAAGCTTTGATTTACAACCACGATTACCAAATGGGGGTTAATATTTCATGTATAGTGGGTTCATAATTTTGGACTTATTAAACAAACATTTGTATAATAATTTGATAAGATTGCGATATCTGGCTTTAATTGTGTAATATTCATTAACTTGCAAATCATCGCGTATTGTTAATTAATTAATTGATAGTATGTATTTACAAAGTGTACATAGGTATAAAATGCATAATAAACAGTTGACCTGCAGACCATTGCAAACGATCTATAGATAGCGCAACTGATCCAACTCTGTACCAATCGTCGCGTACCCGATACATGGCAGCATTGCCGTGCTGAATATTAATGCTACGCATCAGCTCTCGCTGCGACTAGACGACAAATAAAACAAATAAGAAAATATTTACATTGTCAATAAAACTAACTAAAAAAAAACTGTTTCTCATTAAGTGAATGCACATACTATTGTTCTGAGAAATAAAGATTCTTTAACCCGAATTACATTGATAAGTTTGAAATATCATGAGTTAGTACATTTTTGTTAAAATAATCGTGTCACAGACTCACAGCCATAGGTTCGTGTGTCAATATTGATTTCTTTATATTAGTTAGAAGTAAGTATAATATTCCATAAATATTAGCTAGTTAACAAATTTATTTTCAACATTTTTCTTTGTACACATCCCCTCTACTTCTCCTATGTACATCTCACTCTCGCCAAAGGTTTGCTGGAAGAGAACTCTTTTTAGGGTTAAGCTCGCCTCTGTACATCTAATTTATTTAAGTTTATATTTTCTGTATATGTTTGTCTGTGTACAATAAAGAATAAAGAAAGAATAAAGAATATTTTTAAAACAATTTTCCAGACTAAATGGTGGTTACCAGTCGTGACGCACGCAGTAGGGTTGTCACGTAAGCCACTGGGAAATACATTACTAGGAATATTTTTACATTAGGCATTTGGAGCAAACTTTGAACTATGGTAGCTATTATATAGACTAGAAAATAGTTTTTTGTAATTTCAACGTTTTTATTATTATTTCTCCGTTTAATGATTTACCCCGTATTTTATAATAAGTTAGCGCTGACTTTATGCCATCATTACGTATGGTAATCAATACTTCAATTCGCGCAAACTTTTTATAAGATAGACCGCTAGACTGTATTCTTAGAAAGCGGAGTTATAACTCGAGAAATGATGTCAGAATCAATACATATTTGCTATTAAAAAGCAGTTTAATTTTATTTTAATATTCTGCTATGTGATTTGAACAATTAGAGTTGAATTTTAATTTTGTTTATTTCTTTTGCTCTATCTTATCTTGGAAGAAGGATATTTGAACAAGAATAGTTAAATTAATAGTGCAGCGTTTAGGTACCTAATAAAGCACTTTTTACAGATTTACAAGGGTATACTATACCGCTAGATTCAGTTTCTTTCAAACTTTAACTAGTAACACTATTCACTGAGGGACAGAGCCAAAGTACGTACAAAGTTAAACTAAGTAATAGTTTGGTTTACATTTTATCCAAAGGCCTACGAAACTTGGTATTGCCAGGTTTGGTTCGTAAACCACTATAGACAAGGTGTTATAGAAAAATAGACTTTATTTAGATAGACTTAAGGTTTTCTTTCAAAAGCATAAGCTTTTAGGCTACTATGAAACAGTTGATGATGAAAAATGTACTTTATAAAGACGTGTTTAAGTTCTTGATTATGAACGGGTGGATTGTTCTTTAATTTGAATAATAATTGTGTAATGGTCACGCCATGCTGTGTCGTTGAACTTTCGATTTTAAATAAATATAGTTGCTACAACTTTATAATAATTAATGTACTTGATCATATTACGCAAACTATAAGTAAGTATTATGATTTCCTAAATTAGTAAGTTACTAACTGTAGTTTCACTAAAATCCTTCCAAAAAAAAACAGCCAATTTTTTTCTGTGAAATTTCTAAAAACATAAAATATCGTCACATACAGAATACATAATAATGAAGCAGTTCCCTTTTTAGGAGAACAAAAAAATAGTGAGAATTCGACGCGTAGTAACTGTTGTATCTTCTGTCGCCGCTCCATATGAGGTTTTGTCGTCCTTCGGGATTTACAAAGTTTCTATAATTCGATTTAAAGTTTTAGTTGTGTCATTTTGGGGAGGTAATGTTAACTTGTAGTTGGAATGAAATAGGTTTTCATGTACCTACGTCACAACCATGTTACAATGTTTTTTTTACCTATAGATTTTCACAAAATTCCGTTTTTTTCGTTTAGCTCCAAACTAAAAAAAACTTGTAATGTGAGTGTACCAGTAAAAAGAGAAAAGAATATATTTTAAAGAAGATTATTAAAAAGGCAAATAACTCAGAACAAGCCATAAGAACTAGTGGTGTAGGTACATAAGACTGGTTTTTAGTGGAGAAGGGAAGGAGTTAAATCGATCACTGTTCTTTTAACCCCACTGGATGTAGATCACGTTACATTTACAGTCGGCGGTACAGTACGCATTCAAAATAGATGGTTCTTTGATTGCCTGATTTAATAGTATAATTTTGAAGAAAATCACCAATTCCCCACGCTGAGTGTCCCGATCCCTTGTAAAACAAATGGGTGTTCAAGTTCTAATACCTTATTTGTTTGTGTAGGGTCTGGGTTATGTATGTTAACGGCTTTTTAGGGTGCGTACATAAAACGATAAACGTAGAGTTAGTTTTACATTGCGTGTTGATTAGGTCACTTTGCGAGAGTTCATCTACATAGTTAAAGCGACCGCGCGATGTAGCACAAACTTTACTGTCTCTTCAAACTTTGTTCAGCTGAAATATATCGACGGAAAATAGACCTCTTAGTCTTAAAATAGGCACTTGAAATTGTTGACCCTGATTCAATGAATAGAATCAGAAATCGACTTGGAAATTGGCGTTCGAGAGGGTCAACTTAAGGAGTCCTACTAAATAAGTCTTCAACTTGTAAATTATTTAGTCAGAACTCTCAACCACTTACTAAATTATCAATTGTTTTGTGATACTTTTCTTCGTTTATAATCAAAATTCAGATGAGAATCAATATGTCGCTTAAAAAAGGTTATTATAATACGCGCCTTAGTTTATTAAGTAGTATAAAAAAGTCATAAAACAAAGTCTGCTGTAAAGATAAATCTTTATTAAAAAAACTACTAATATTAGAATTTTAATATATTTGTTATAATGCGAGCATCGTCCTTTACAACAAAAATACAAAGGTAACAAAAATACCTAGACAAAATTTTTCACAAAGCACTATACAATTAATGGTCTTCGTAGTATATTGTACTCCATAATGTTTTATCAGAGTATAATCCGAACATATGTCCATTTGAACAAAAGACCTAAATAAAACCAGTGATCCGCGAATAATATCTATACTCAACCTTGCGATGACGCCCTGAGATTTAAGATCATACGTCACGGTACATTGACCACACAAAATTAATTTATAGACTTGCAAGATATGACTTTCCTTTGTCTCAAGAAAGATGTCGAAAGAAGCCGACCCGAAAAGTTCAGCCCCTTTTAGGGCTCCGTAGCTAACTAACTAACCCTCGTATTTTCTCAGGAATCTTGTGACCTTTGCGGCGACGGTTAATGGTCTGAATAATTACTAGTGCTAGGTATTGTTAGAGGAAATTCTAATTTGCGAATGGAATTTTCCAGTTTGAGATTGAGTGGTAAAAAGTCCAATAGATGGCGCTGTATAGAGTTCCGTCTAAAGCAAACATACGCAAATTTTTCTTGAATATAAACGCATAACAATAACATATTCTATTTAGCGTGCTTAAATTAAAAAAAAAAATAGATTCCACCACTTCCATGTAAAAAAAATATTTTCACAATTACTCTTGTGAATAAGGTTTTCATTTACGTTAAATATAAGAAATTATTCAGCAAATAACTTTTGATTTTATTTATGCGACTATTCAGTTGGAGAGACGATCTCGACTCATACGCGACGGAGTGGTGGATGGACGCAGGAGATCGAGATGAATGGAAAAGTTTGGGGGAGACCTTTGCCCTGCAGTGGGACACAATAGGATAAAAAAAACCGTTAATACCGTATTTTATACCGTTCATAATTTTAACGTTTTATATTAATTTAGCATTTGTGTTGATATGTTGTTACGGAACCCACATAACTTGGAGCTTGACAGGACTTGGCCAGTTTTGCCACAACGTAGCGTTTCATTTAACTTGGCAGCCATATTTATCAGTTCTCCTAGTGTCCAGAGTCTTTATTAGAGTTCCACGATAAAATATTAAAAGACGTCGCAGTTTTAGGCATCTGTCGGATTTTTTGGGTAAAATATGAGCTTTAAATAGGTCAGGTTAAAGCTGCTTTTTCTGAGATTCAACTTGTACATGATTTTAAGTTTAAATAACATGGAACACTATGTGTTTTTTTGCAATTGTTTTTAATCAATTATACGACTATAACTTTACGATTAAAATATCTTGTGATTAGGAAATAAAACGTTGTTCATAAAAAAGTGAAGATTCAAAAAACAACACATTATACAATCTGTGTAAATCGATTCTAGACTACAGTAAAAAAAAAACTATACACCCAATCTCAGTAATGTTTTAATTTTTTTGTTCAGAGATACTCTCTGCTCTCCAGTAAATGGTACAAGAAAACATCCATCACCTTTAATTATTTTAATAAGTTCACCCCTTTACCCAAAAGATCATTTAAACATAAATAATTTGAGAGATATTTGTATTTCTGGAACGTTCATCAGGTGCGCAACCATCCGCAGTAATTAAAATGTCCTTTGTTAACAAACCCGACATTTTTTTCCGCTTTTGTTCAGCTAATGGGTACCATAATGCCGCAGATTTACTGGTATATTTGTATGCGATTAATGAATAGCTACTTGATTACTTCGTGTTAGTTGGTTTTTCTAGGAAAGGGTTTTCTAGCAAAGTATTGTATCTAGCACAGTTTTTCTAGGAAATGGTTTACTAGCACAGTATTGTACTTATTTCTGTTGCCAAGCTGTGAAGTTTTTATTACTGATATACAGTAAAACAGCTATCACGTTTTTTAGAGAGGTTAATTGTGTCGACGGTTCTTCTTTGTCAAATTTGTTTTGCTCCAAACTACATCAATGGCAGAGAGGTAAGATGGATGAGAAGGAAAGAGAGGTTATCACGAATAAAATATTTTCAACAACATATCGTGTCCATGAATATCTGTTTAATTTAAACTAAAATTTAATTTAAATGACTAAATGGGCTTAAAAGATTTTATTTTTGTCACGTCTTATGTTTTATACGATTAAATAAATTTATTAAATTTTTACTTATTTTAGTTGTTGAATCCTCAGGATATATTTGTCAGTTATGTAGATATTCATTATTATCTATGTCTTTCTCACTTTATGCAAATGACGCCTTAATAAGTGCTTCAAAAATTAACTTTAGTTTACATTTATATTTCATAAATAATTCAGTATAAACGAAAAAAAAACTATCTGGTTCATTTTTCAAAAATATATTCAAAATGTAGGCCTGGCAAGCAAACCAGTCGACATAAATACTTTGCTGCACTTAACATAGCCGGTGTAAATAACAGAAAGCTATTAAAATGCCATTCGCATAATTATTTTATAGAATTTCCAGTGGTAAAAGGAATAAGCTAGATCATAGTCATAATTACTTTATTCAGTAAAATCACAAAAATCATTCAGAATCATTATACTAGGTGATTCTAAATGGCACTTACCTACTCTGGTACCTCTACCATGAGTTGTCACAGTAAAATCGCCTGACTTTACTACAGTAGTTACGTCAGCATTAGTATTACGAATTTTAGTACCCAACTATCCGCTAGAGGCGCTGTACAAATCTTCATACATTTTTTTAACTACAGACGCTAGCGAGTATAGTATATATAGTAGGTATAGTAAAAACTCATGGTAGAGCTACTAATGGTAGAACGGACAATAAAGTAACGGCCTAGTTATACGTCAAAGTTTTTAAGCTTTTTTATAATCAAACAACTTAAACATGTGCCAAGTGTTAAAACGAGCTTTTGGCTAATTTATTTTAGTCACAATGTAATTTAAGATAGTATTATATGCCAAAAGATTGGAGAAAATGCGTTTCGTAACGAAGTGTGGTGACCCAATTTTTTTTTAGATAAATATATTATATCACATATTCGCTTTGAATACTGCTAAGCTGCTAAGATATGTGCTAAATTGTATAGCTAAGAATAGCATCTACCAGAAAGGTTTTTTTTATAGCTTAGCCTTGCTTAGCTTTCAACAAAGTTATGTTTAGAAAAAGCGTGGTACAAAAGCTAGAAGCTGAGCGAAGTTTTGTAGCTTGTAAACGATGAACGATGTAAGTGATGGGCCACTAAATACATCAATTGAAGTGCTCGATATTGCGGGGATCTTCACTTTGAGGCATAAGATGGTTCCCTTTCCCAAAATATTATACGCCTGCAATTAATTAATAAAAAAACAAGCGTACATACATAAATAGGTACATACACGAGCTCTTTCATAATGAGCATAGTTTCTCCATTGTTTACTTATTTTATACCAGTTACATTTCTCTAACAACTTTGTACTATACACGTTCGCTCGAGATTTTCTCAAAAGTATTAAGTTATCCAGCTGTGTGCAAAAAGCTGTTCTGGTGGCAATATGGACCGAGAAATTGTTTTGTATTCGGAGCAGCCTCGTATTATTTATATTATTATATTCATATATACCTCGATAAAGACTTGGCGTCGTACCAGTTTGGTATTCGGCATTGGGATATTTAAATTCCAGTGCAATGGATATTTATTTGCGTGGATTTTGGAATGTTACGATAATTTTGGTATTAAAGCTTTTATGTGTACTACAATGTGTTATTTATTTCAAAAAAACAATGAAATAAATGAATAAAATAAATAAATATTCAATGACATTTCACACATCACACTCTAGTCTCAAACTAAGCAAAGCTTGTAGTATGGGAACTCGATAGCTGATAGAATACTTAATATATAATACTGATGAGTTGAGTTGATACACAACAAATCGTATTTGAAATGATGATGATATGAAGAAAGTAAGCAAGTATATGTATTTTTTTTTTGTAAATACATACATAGAATACATAATAATACCCAGACACAGATATTTACATTCATCGCACAAACATTTGCTCTGGGTGGGAATCGAACACACGACCCACAGCACGGAGGACGGAGGCAGTGCTGCTACTAACTGAGATGTGAGTCCTGTCGATTGATCGATTGAAATAGATTTTATAGCACTTTTACGTTCAATGTATAAAGTGCTGTAAAATCTTATTCAATCTATCAATTCGCCGTAGTATACAATAACAAATAAAACATTATTTTATTCTCAAACAAACTTACGAATAAGCATAACAGTAGGTATTTACAAAATACATAGTATAGTAATATAGAAGTGTGTTATAAATAGAAGAATTTATGAATATCTAATTTAATTAATTTTCTATTGAATTTAACACACACTAAACTAATTTAAATATATACTGTTGATAAATATCTAGTTCAAATTAATTTCGTTTCTAATATAAATGTTGGCTCATTGAAAGTTTACCGCAATTAAAACTTGCAAAGTTAGGTTATATTGCAAAGTTAGGTTATATCAAAAAGCGCTAAAGAAGCCTAAGAAAACCTTAAGTTATCGCCTTAAATACCGCACTTTCAAAGTTTTGTGTAATTTAAGATCAAAAAGCGTGTTTTATGGTTAATTTAAGTCATTTTATCGTGCTTAATTAAAATCTAAGTTATAAATACGTGCTTAGAGGTTTGCATTGGTAGTAGTTAAGTAGTTATCAATATATCAATAAATATCAGAAAACTTATGAATTTTGGTGTGCATGATCGATACAGGAGTAACGTGATTGTTCTTTATTATGTAACTAATTGTATATAAATGATTAACCTTATAGTTTATCTAACTAACCATTTATTTGTATATATAAAAAAAATCACTCAATACAATAGCATTGGGTGAAAAAATCTTGAAATATTTATTCCTCGTCCTTCGTCTCAAACTAAGCAAAACTTGTCACAAAGCTCAATTAATGTCGACTACGTTGGTATAAATAACCTCCTTATTTAATCGAAGTTTTACCCAGCGTCGAATATTGGCAATCATACGCGGTGACTCACGTTTATCCCTTGTAAATACGTTTTGTAGCCGGTATGGCCATGTTATGCGGAATTCCAGATGGAGAGTGGAGTGGTATGATGGTATGTATGCAGACTGGCATCTTTACACTTCAAAGCATTTATGGAAGCAAGGCTTTGCCAATAAATAAATATTCACGGACATTTCACACATCTCACTCTAGTACCAAACTCATAGCTTGTACTATGAAAACTAAACTGCCGATACAATACTATATATTTTGGAAATACATACATTAAATACTTAGTAACACCTAGACACAGAAAAAATATTTATGTTCATCACACAAACATTTTGCTTTGGGTGAGAATCGAACCCACGACCCACAGCGTGGCACGTAGATCAATTGTGCTGTAATGCCTGTCAAATAAATAAGGACATAAAATAATTATATGTGCCATGTTTTTAGTGCAAATCATTTTTAATAGAGAAATTAAAAAAAAAACTGCGACTTTAATTTTCATATATCTTGCAAATATAGCTAGTCTAAAACGATGGTACTTTGAAGCTACATAGTTCTTTCATCTTATAATCGTCTCAAGCACTACAAAAGATCAGTTAAATAAACGCAAGCCCTACAATCCCTTTACAATACAAATCCTCTAAAAAAATATAAAATCCAGTTTATTCTCCAAAAATATTACAGAAAAATTCAAACGTACATCAAACAAAAAAATCCTGGAGGCACAAACTAACAAGAGCTCTTGTTAAATAAACGAAGCGAAAAAATATTTTTCATAAATGTTAATAAATTCTCAAAAGTTTCCCGAAAGTTGAATATCAATATTGAATAATTGAAATCCGATCTGGGGTCCAAGGTCGTTTCGAATTACTAGCTTTGAGCAACGAGTATGTTCCTAAGTGTACCGGTACTGATTGTTCTTAGAACTGAATTATATGCTGGGATGAAGGTACTCTCCAGCCGTTCTTAGAACAATTAATAAATTAATAAGGTTAGAGAATCACTTTAGTTTATAGTTTAGTTTTAGTTATTAGTTTAGTGGAATCAGGAGTACGTACGGTTTTTGCTAATTTAAATCACTTTGATGTTTGATTTCAAATATTCAAAGAACGAACACTTGAAGCGGACATCGCTAGTTGAGCTATCTATAGATCGTTTGTAACGGTCTGTAGATAGCTCATCTGTTGCTTATGTATTTAATGTACATTTTGTAAATACTGTAATAGTCATAAGTTTATAAATGATTATAAGGACGAAGTAGGTAAGCCTATTAAAATAAGTGCTAGGTACACTTTAATTATTAAAATCAATACTTTAGTAATTTAATTTAAATTACTATTTCGGGACACTTAAGAGTTAACCAAGCTATACCCTATAGCTTTAGGGTAAGAGGGCAACAAAGGGTAGGTACATCTGATCCAATTAGACATTTTGCCCATTAACGCTTACCAGGGTATAAGGGTTGATTTTAACGTTTTTGATCCAAAATTAGTCTGAACTATATATTTGATCATAAAAGTAGTTGGGGAATTGAATATAAATAAATTAAGTTCAATTTATTGAGAGTTGAATTGTAAGGCTCCTGATACAAGACACCGTAGCCGCACTATGCGGTATTTAGCAGTAGATATAAGTTGTCAGTAACGGCCGGTTTCACGAACGATGATCAACGAAAAAATCAAATAATTACTATGTGTCAAACTCGGATCAATCGTGATTTGGGTTTCCAAAAATCGGCCGTAAATGTTACACATAGACATAGACAGGTTTTTATTTCCAAAAAATACACACGCAAAGTACCTACACTTTGCTGGACATAAAGAGAATAATCTTAATGTTTTTTACAAGAAACAGTCAGAACTGTTCCTAATCTTAAGTTTGAATCAAGATAAAAAGATCAAAGTGTTAAAGGTAGGCTATGTATTCGTTGATTATAAACTACAACAAAATATATTATACAACATGTCAAACGTCATGTTTGAAAGTTTCTTACCCCAAACTTGCACAAGTATTTTAAATAAATACTTTACTCTAGATATTAAAAAGGATGTCTACCGTAGGTCTGGTGTTATTCCAGATCATATATAATTTTAGTTTCATGAATTTTATGCAGCTTCTAACATTTACATTTAGTTACAAAACATATCTACTTACATGTAGTGCAGTAATCTTGATATAAATAAATATTTTGCGATATCGTGTAACGTGAGCCTTAAAGTTTAAACCATACGCAATGCAGTCATTGAGTTTTATTTAATCCTGCATTTTATGCTATTCAATGGATTGGTATTCGTTTATAATAAAAACCAGATATACAAAGACATTTATTGTTTTGTGAATAAACAGAGCTTGCACATAAGTAAAAAAAGGCAAAGCTGTTGAAAGAAAATCGAATCATCAAATTACTTTATATTAATAAAACTTTATATAAATTGTTACATTATTCTGCCTTGCTAACATAGCAAAACCACGAGCAGAAAATATATCTTCCTGAACTCAAAACCTTAACAAAAACAAAATAAATCATACCTCCCCTAAAACATTCTTACAAGAAGCAATCATTCACCCAAAAAATAACGATTAATTCTAATTACCTCGCTAATATTTACAAACGACACGCGTTTGGACAAATTCCGCGATATTACGCCTCTGGGGTGACGTTATTGCGATACTTTGTGCCGTGTTGCTGGTTTATGGCAACACTGGCCGTTAGGGACGACCCAATAATGCCTGAACACCTTCCCCGTATTTTAACTTAAATAATAGCTTCACGCCTCCGTATTTTTTAATCTCAAATAAAAAAAATAAAAAAAAAACGTTTTTTTCAGACAACTAAATCCATATACAAAAAAAAAGAAAACATTAATTTAAAATAATACTTATAACTATAATACACCAAGGCCGGTAGGCAATCAATGAAGGCGCAGAATACCTTCATCAAATGGCTTACACATTTCCCGGTTATTTTACTAAATAAACATTATATTTTTACATCCCAAATGTTAAATTTTTAATATTTAAATGTTTTTTTTTTTTTGAATAGCTAAAGAGTTACTTATTGCACGGTATCAATGAGAAAGTTGGTTAGATTAGTGGTTAGTTTGAATCCTGTTTGACTTAATAATCTCAATTGCAAGTAATAAGTGCCTCTAGCGGTTGATTTGCATATTATTTTATTAGAACACTTGCGTATCACACGCTTTGGCAGCACGCGACACCCTTTTTTAAGTTATAGGTAATTAAAATCAATGAATAAAAAAAAAAAATAAGTACCTTGTTTGAGTCTTATGTTTATCCAACCATGAGCAACGACTAAATAAAATACATGTTTATTGTGAATACATTATAAAATCTTGTCACTAAGCTTTTCGCAAATGATATATAAAAATATTCAAATTTTAAACCACCTATCATAATGAAAAAAACCTACTATCCCTACCAAGCGACAACTGTCCTTAAACTAATAAAGTAATAAACCTGTAGCTTAACTCACATCTGCATATAGCTTAAAGGCGATACCATACACACATGTACGGTCAGAACCAAACAGAAGATGATTAATGTTGCTAAATAGTTTACAAATTGCTTCGGCTATGGTGGAATTATCACCAAACTTTGACATCATCCCGTAATCATTGTCAATAGAACAATGTTACGGAACTTAAGGAAGGTTCAGCTGGATATTATTGAAATAGCCACTCATCTAGAGACTAACGGCCGGTTTCTGGAAACCCAAATCACGATTGATCCGAGTTTGACACATAGTAATTATTTGATTTTTTTCGTTGATCATCGTTCGAGAAACCGGCCGTTACTATTTTGAAAATGCATGGCTGATAGATTCAGCCGTTTTATATTAATGTTAACGTGTCAAGACAGTGACTGAGCAACCAATGAAATAAAACCGTTTATTTTTTATTTATATATTTATTTGTATTGTATCTATTTAACATATTTGGATGCGAGTATAAACACGGTGGAGGCGCGATAGTAGAGCTTTTTCTAAAAAGTTCAGTGAAATACCACCACTAAGTATATTTATTTTTAACTAAGCAGTAATAGACTTACAAAACGTCCACATAAACTCGACAGTTAATGCTTAACACAGTTTTCTTACAATGCCTGTTACGTTGTGAACGGGTAAACAATAAAAATACACTTTTATAGCGACAAAACATAAATCTTTTCTATTTTTCAAAGCCTTCTGGCGAAGGGTCGTGTACCAAAGCGTGTATAAGCCGGTAGTGCTGAATCAGAGGTCTCAAAAACATTCAATACGGATTACAACCTACAGACCTTCAAATAGATAAAGTACCCTCCAGGGCATTCACTTGCGGAATGGAGGGCTTACAAGATACAGGAACGGTCAAGAACGAGTTTATTCTCTCATCTGGTGTTCTGTACAACAGCATTTATTTTAAGATATTTATCAATGTATGGAAAACAAAAACTAATTTTTTTTTATCAAAATATGAGTTCTTATCTCTTATTTAATGTATTGTATAAAGTATGTCAGTCTTCTAGTACCCATAACACAAGATGATGTTGTGTGGATTGTCCAGCATTATTTATTTATTTAGCGCGACAATCTAACCATTATCTTAAAGACGCTGATTTGGATCAGTTGAGGTATCTATAGATGGTAATCAACATTTTTCAAATAACTAAACTGTTTATTGTATATTTTGCAATGTAAACACTATAACTAAATTATTTTGTGAATAAATAAAACCTTTTGACCCATTTTGACCTAGATTTTGACCCATTGGATAACCCATTCCAAACATATATAAATAAATAATAAATATTCTTTAACAATTCACACATTACACTCTAGACTCAAACTCAGCAAAGCTAAGGATAAACTTATGCGACCAACGTGATTAAGATCCATTTTATATAATTCTCAGAATTAAATACTTAATACAAATTGTCCATTTTCAGTTATAATTCTGTCAGCAAATAGAACTAGATCTCACAATTGTAATTTATGAATAACTTAGCCGCAAATCCTCGAATGACTTAGTAGACAAAGCCTTAACCATTTATTGAGACAAAACTTAGCCCATCTGTTAGAATTAATCCATCCTAAGTAAATTTAGCTCTTAGATTCAGTCTCATTTGTTGTGTAATACAAATAAAGATATTTCACACATCACACTCTAGTCCCAAACTAAGCAAAGCTTGTACTATGGGAACTAGACTGCTGATATCTAAATCTAATCTAAACTAATATTAGAGGAAAGATTTGATTGTTTATTTGTTTGCATCAAATAGGCTCCGCAACTAATGGACCGATTTCAAAAATTCTTTCACCATTGTGAAGCTACACTATCTGCGCTGAACATAGGCTATATTATATTTTCAAAAAAATTAGGGATCCTTACTAAAACTTCAATTATGTAACCCAAGGTGTAAAAAAAATACCTAAGAAATTCCTTACCCGCTACCCGTGCGAAGCCGGGGCGTACTACTACCTATATATTCTTTTGTAAATGTCTATACAGTATTTACAAAATGTACATTGGCATATAAAATACATAAGAAGCAGTTGAGCTATCTACAGACCTGCAAACGATCTATAGATAGTTCAACTGATCCAAATCAGTAACAATCGGAAGCGTACCCAAGATACTGGCTGCATTGCAGCGCAGAATAGCAAACAAAATGTTTGTAAATACATAAATAGAATACATAGTTAAACCCAGACACAAGACGAATATTTATGTTCATCACACAATGTAAATAATCAAATAATAATAATGACGATTGATGTGGCGCGGCGGGCGAAGGTCCGTCTGCGACGCGGAGGTTGCGGGTTCGATTCCGCCTTGGAATAAAAGTTTGTACGATCTGCAAATATTTATTCTGGGTGTTCTAGGTATTTTATATGTATAATAATAAATATCTATCTATGTAATGTATTATATTAAGTATGTCAGTCTTCTAGTACCCATAACACAAGCTCTGCTTAGCTTGGGGCTAGATGATGTTGTAGATTGTCCAGCATTATTTATTTATATTCTTCATCTGAAAGATTCGAATAATTGAAAGTTTTTTTCCTGCAGCCATTATTCTTGACCTTCTTTGACATAATGATCGTAAAAAAGTAATAAAAATGTAATTAAAAGGCGATTAAGGTTACTTAAAGGTTAACCACTTTGTTATTTAGCAGTCGTTTGTCATTTTTACTGACAGTTATTTTTTGTCAAGCGTTTGATTTGAATTAATCAAATCTTTGATTAAGCATATATACTGCATTAAAAAACATGCTGTTTCTGTATGAATGTCTGAGAGACCTACCTTTGTACCGATACATCAAAACCTAATTATCACACTACAAACGATGATAAACAACTCAATTTATAGTTTTATAAATAAAATAAATAAATATAAATATTCACGGACATTTCACACATCTCGTCCCAAACTAAGCAAAGCTTGTCATGGATACTAGACTGCTGATAGAATATTTATGTACTTACATTTTTTTTCGCAAATACATAAATAGAATACATACTAACAACCAGACACAGAACAAATATTTATGTTCATCACACAAACATTTGCTCTGGGTGGGAATTGAACTCACGACCCACAGCATGGAAGGCAGAGCTACTACCAACTGAGCTGTATCATGATAAACACCAGATTTTATGTCATAATTCAGCTTTTTATTATTTTAATCTTACTTAGAAATGTTATAAAGTTACACAATAAGAAATATTTAGTCTAATTGAAAACGTCATTTCTTTCAAGTTGGTTAAAAAGGGTTAGGGTTACACGACCTTCGGAAATAAAAGCCTTGTCTTGTATTGACTCAAGCCACCTTGACAAAATAAGCCTATCATTACTCGCAGTGACACACACGATACGGGGATCAGCTTGAATCAGTTTCCAAAATAATGTTGAACTTTATAAGTCGAACGTAATGTTACGGACGTCATTATGTCAGTCTTTCGTCGTTTCGAGTGTAATGGGTCTAAATTATTTTGTTAAAGGTCTAGGTGATTTAGTAAAGGGTCTAGTTGATTGTAAAAGCGTTTGATGATTTACAATAAGGTCTAGATGGTTTTATAATCAGAGATAAATTTTTTGGCCATGCTTCAACGAGCGAAATGTTTTTTTTTTATTATTTTTGTGATAAAGTACGCTTTCCGAGCATTTAATTATCTTTGCAGTTAATATTATACTTAAGATAGTTTTTATATCTTTCATCACTGAATCTATTTATATATTAAGCCAGAATGCATCAATATCTGTAGAAACGATTGATTTAAAAACTCTTACATTTGCTGAAAGATTATGAAATATCAAAATAGCTACAGTAGAATGTAGGGAACCGCATCTTTAACACTCATGACGTAGACCCATGCCTACGAAATATCGTAGCATGGGTCTACGTCGTAGCGGCTCTACGCGGCACGAAGGCATGCGTTTCCAACCCTTTTGAAATGTATGCGGTTTTTAAATACGTTTATCAATTTTAATTGCAGTACTAAAATCGTGTTATTTTGATTAAAATATTCTACAGATATAACCCAGTATTATCAACGGTGAAAAAACGTGACAAAAGCTCCCAAAAGACCTTACCGCCTTTTTACAGCCACTTACCGCAAAAAGAGAGTTTGAAACATAAACGTTACTTACATTCAAACGGCTCCCAAAGGTCTAAAACCCGCACTACACTCACACTGTAATTTATTCCTCTCACAACACTCACATTCCATACAAGAATTTTATAACAGAATTTTATTCGGAATTCGCGCACGTGTTTTTTTTTAAACACGTATGACCGCGACTCTTCGACGTTCGAAGCACACTGAGCCGACCCGGCCGACTACAGGCTATTCGTCTCTCGCTCTAGCGCGGGCTTATTTGTCGGGTTGGTGGTTTTTTGTCTCGCTCGCACAGCCTGAAAGAGAGCTCGGAGAGTACTCGTAATACGTATAGGTCAATATGAAACCTCCTCGGGTGCCGGAGGCTGCAGTTAGGGCGGCCATGTTCTACTCGTGTTTGAAGGATAACTTAATTAGGACGTCATCTGAATGGAACCTGCTGTTGGACGTTATATGCGGTTTAAGTTTATAGCGTGTTTAATATTTTAGTGTAATTAAGCTTCTGGATAACTTTGATTACTTTTATGGGAACTTATGAGATCCTGTTAGATTTGAATATTAAATTGATTATTTTTTCATACACAAAAACGAAAATATTCGCATACAATTGTGTCAATTTTGAAGACATAAAAAACTACACGGTTATGTATTTATTAATATTGACTTATTTTTGCAAAATATTATTTTTGCAAAATATTATTTTTGACCTCAAAAATGAACTAACAGCGGGCGAAGACACAAGAATCTACACAATTATGGGACTAGAGTGCGTATGTGAAATGTTCATAAATATCTATTTATTTAAAAATTTAATTGTCTAATCACTCATATTTAGTAGACTCGATATTATTAGAACTACTGGTATGAACTGCTTTTGTTAATGTAGATTTATCCCAATTTTACAAAAACGGAGTACTTCCTACATTATTTAAAAACTTAATTATCACGTCACGCATTTAGTAAGACGATATCAGTAGAACTACTTGTATTGCTTTTGTTAATGTAAATTTATTTATTTATTTAAAGGAAAACCAACAGGACAATTAATAAATAATGTGACAGAACAAAATAGAAAACATAAGGCCAATAAAAGGTTTTCACGTATTTATCCCAATTATACAAAAATGGAGTGGTCCCTACAGATTTGGTTCGACTGCGCATGCGTGCCACAGCCTCCAGACGGACACAGCACACACCCAGAAAATTAATTATTTCAAACTGTACAGTACTCGTAGACATTATTCATGCGTTACCTTCAAATTGGTATGGGATTTAGATTGATCACTTTTAATTGTAGGACTTTTTAAATAAAATATTCACATACAATTCAAACATCACGTAGTTCCAAACTAAGCAAAGCTTGTACTATAGGAACTAGATTGCTGGTAGAACTTTACATAATAATATAACTTTTTTTGTAAATACATACATAGTAACACAGAACAAATATTTATGTTCATCACAAAAACATTTGCTCTGGGTTGGAATCGAACCCCACGGCATAGAAGGCAGAGCTACTACCAACTGAGCTGTGACGCATGTCAGTAAGCGTTTAATGTCTGAAATAAAAATAGCAGCTGTACGAGTAGACTCATAAATGAAAAACACACAAACACATTGGTAAGCGTAGCGAGCTAGACGGATTGATTTGAGATTCTAAAACTGTTTTAGTTAAACATGGAAATAACAGCGTAAGGTAGCCTCTTAAATGAAATTACACAGACACATTGGAAAGCGTAGCGAGCTTGACTGACAGTTTTAACTTCTTATAACTTTATTTTTTCTTTAATAAACCAGTTTGAAGACTATGACCTAAGTATACTATTGAATGAAAATCACACAGACACATTGGAAAGCGTAGCGAGCTACATTGATCAGTTTTAGCAACAATTTCCGATTATTAGCAGCATTAGGTTACTCTTAAATAAAAGACAAACACATAAAGCTTTCGCAGTAGGACCGTTCGATTCATAAAACATAGCAACCAGTAGCAAAACCTCTTTTCACGATTTTATAAACCGAAATTCCATCTATTTTGAAGCTTTCAACCTCTTCACAAGGTTGTTTGATTAGCGCCATTAGCGTCCCGTCGAATTTCTGATTAAAGAAAGGAAAAAAAGAAAATTACGAAACACCTCGACGTTTTGCTTAGTCAAAAGTAAATTAAGGTGTACATTGATAAATTAGGGTTCCGCTTAAAGAGATCCGCGATAAAGTACCGAGGGTTTCACAAGTTTTAACTGATTCAGGAAATTAGTTTTTGCTCGTTTGTGTTAAGGTTTATTTTTATTGTGACTTTTGTAGGTTTAGTTAGACTTTTGTATTCATGTTTGTTATATTTGATTTTTAACTGATATTTGCGTTAAAATTATAAAACCTTGAATAGATCATATTGTTTAATGATCCTTATGACAAGAGCATACAAAAAACATCACTATTTTTGAAGTAATATGAAATGGTTTTTGTTAATTGATGAGTATGAAAGTTCAATAAGTATTCAGTTGCATTTAATGCTGTAAATTTTTGTATCAGCAATCTCATTCCTACTATACGAGCTTTCCTGCGTCTGCCACTAGATGGCACTGTTTAAAATATCCTTTAATATTTTTTAATAATTTAGTTTCGCACCCTATACAGATATATGTACTACCATCCATAGATTCTGATTTTATGATAGTCGAGCAAAAAACTCAAAAAACAATTTTGTACGTCCATTCATGCTTATCAGTGCTATCAGGGTGGCTTTCGAAATAAGGAAACTGGTTCAAAAATCTGCGTGAAATTTGCGAGCGATTGTATCGAATTCTCGGGGGAAATGTACGGGTCATTGCGGGGGCTTAACGAACAGGGGGTTTAAAATTTTATATTGCACGGTTGGTTTTTTAACAGAATTTGAAACAGGATAAGGCCATAATATCCTGTTACAATTTTTATTTTTTTTTTATTTTTTTATTTTATTTGGGAAACAGACAGTACAATTAACTTTTATATAAAAACATACAAAAACACATAAACCAGTGAAGTTTCCACCATTAAGTGACACAGAAGCGGTGAACAGTATTAAACAAAGAAAAAATGAATGAAAAGTAAGTGAGCAAATAACTATTACCTAAATCAAAATCATACATAGGCATAACTAAAATCTGACAAATATAAATTATGGGATACATTTTACTTAAGAACTATTCATTTTGTTGGCAATGCTTAACGTAACTTCTCTTCGGTATTTGGGCAATCTAACATTAAAAACATCAATATGCAGCAAAATATCATTATTAAAATTTAAAGTTCAAAAATCAACCTTGTAATATAAGTTTCTGTTTCTAGGTTCTGGTTCTGGAACTATCACTAAGAATCATTTGGTATGTTAAACGATTCAAAATGATCTGCGTGATTATATCTCTGTAAATTACATATGACTAACTATATCGTTCAGACCGGAATGGTATTTAACTGTAGGTAAGAAAAACATTTTTTTATTTTTATTTCCTTCACTAGTTGTAAGGTTATTTAAACCTTTATTAATTCATCAAAAGCGTTTAAAATTATCTAAAGTAGTTTTTTGTATATGCCTTTTTCCGTTAATTTGACAAATAAAAACAACGACTATTGGTATGAGATTACGGTCAAAACAGTCTATCATAATAAGTACTGATTTGTTTATAGTTGTGTCAAAAATATGTCAACTTACAAGCAATCTTAGGTCCCAAATACACTTACTAGAGTTCAACATCGCGTGGCAAGTATTTAGCGGTCACTTACCCAAAATGTTAGCCAAAGATTTGCTGGTAAAAAATGCTGATCACTATGCATATAAAACCCAAATATACAAGAAAATCAATTTTTCTGAATACATGATTGATGATAGACTTATCACTTTGTAATCGCTCCGCAGCGGGAGATGTTTTAATTATCAAATGATCGATTTGTTTGCCTATCAAAAAAGTGATTTGTCATTTTTTGTACACTTTCAGAACATGTTTGAACATGTTTGCAGATAATAGCGTCACTGTTGAGTTAATAGCTTACGGTCTATCTTATAAAAAGTAAGCGCGACTTGAAGTATTCATTACTGTACGTAATGATGACCTAAATTCAACGCTAACTTTTTATAAGATAGGGGGTAAGTCTTTTCTATTATATTGTTGGTAGTGATTGAAAGTAGTTTTTAATTAAAAAAATAATTTATCTTATCTGTTATCGAAGATGTTTTTAATTGTTCTTTGAACTAGCACAGCTCTAGTTTTAAGGTCTTATTCATAATTTGTAAAATGATAAATGTTTTTAAATATTTATTTATAAAAACTAAACGCTACCTTTCTTTAAGAAAAAGTATTATATTAGTTTAGACAAAGTCGTTGAAAAATTAATATTAAAAGGAGCTTATACATAAACGTGATTCTTATTTATTCGAAATTGATAAGGGTAACGGGAGATAGATACGGTACAGAACTTTTCGTGCGCACTTGCCCGGTTTTATACATAAGTATACTTACTATGTTTTCTTCTTAGACTGCTCTTTACCATTAATTTCTTTCACAAGAAGATAGTAATGGGTTATCGCAAAATCCACTTATTGTGAATTAAGAAGGTACTCATAAAACGGCACGCGGACGAAGTCGCGGCGGGAGCAGCTAGTATATAATATTTTGGTTTTTAAATTCAAACCTTGACTGTGTCTCATGCAAATGTATTTGAGATACCTCCTTCAAGGAAATAAAATTCAGTCTAAAAAATAGACCATTCTAAAAACCATAAAGATTATGTCATCTTATTTCGATAAAAAATGTTTTATTACCTCCATCAAAATTCATACCTTTTCTAACAAAATTCTTGTTTCTCAAAATACAATTTTGACATTATAATTTAGTTCTTTTTCCGTCTTATTTTTGATACAGGGGGGGTATCCTGACAACTGAAATGTTTTTGAACTGTTATTTGATCAAATTGCAATTCAGTTTTCTTCTTCGTCTTTTATTGATATTTTGAATGATCGATTTTCATACCGTTTGATAGAGTTAACGAAAAATCAGGTAGGCCATGCTTAAATCAGGTAGGTCATGCTTAAATCAAGTAGGTCACGTGCTAAACCGTGGCATTGACGTCATTTTTAACAGCTCAGTTAAATTTTATAAAGCTCAGTCACGTCAGTCCACAAAAATGCCACGGAATACTGAAGAGTTACTATAGTAAAATCATCGAAAACTGAACTGCAACTGAAAGGATATTCGGTCACGCAAGTTTCCCCTTGCTGGATAGCCCCCCAGTCCTCGAGTTTATGAATTATTTCGCGACCGCTGTATTTGTTCCTGTTTTTGTATAATTTTCGAATCTTTTAACAAAATCTTCGTGACAGTGTACAAGGTCCGTTAATGAATTTATTATAAAGACGCCGTGGAAAGTACTTAGTTTTTCTTTTGTTTTTCAATTTAAGCAACATTTTGCTTAAGATATTTGGGGTGATTAAAAGTTAAGAACTTCGTTTAATTGATAATTATTAGAAACTGATCAACTTTCAGATAAATGAGGAATTTCAAAATAATCAGACAAGTATAATTCTTTAAAGAAATATACAAGTATTTATCAGCAATCTAGTTTTTACAGCTTAGGTTGGGACAAGATCGCGATGTGTGAGATGTTCAAAGTTCAATATATTTATTTATTTATTCCTTACCTACGTTGCGGCTGTTTTCAGTTCTCTCTGTGTTTTTTGGGATAAAAAAGAGTCTTAATCCTGATTTAAAAAATACATGTTTCATTACAATCGGTTAGTATCAAAACGTTTGAATGTTCGTCAAAATGTAAATTCAAATGTTTTTGGCAGTATAAAAAGTAAAATTTTTTGGTCATTTAGGAAAACTTTATTCATAAATGCTAAAAAAAGAATCATATACATGTGATTTAAATTTATTTCTTAATAACAATAAAAAAAACATCTATCTATATCTATACTTATAATAAAACTGTAGAGAGGTCAATTCTGTACATGAAATATATTTAAAAAAAAACTATCAGGGGGTGATAAGTGATCGATACTGATGCCAAAAATGCAATCAGGAAAATTTTTGTCTGTCTGTCTGTCTGTCTGTCTGTCTGTCTGTCTGTCTGTCTGTATGTTCCTTATAGAAACAAAAACTACTCGACGGATTTTAATGAAACTTGGTACAATTATTCTTCATACTTCTGGGCAGGTTATAGGATACTTTTCATCACGCTACAATCAATAAGAGCTGAGTAGTGAAGGGAAATGTCGGGAAGTTACTCCGTTTTTTAAGCTTCCGTCGCGTTTGCAGCCTTAATGGTTAAAGTTACATAGAAATCATGTATGACGGAAATATTCTACATTAAATTGTCTAAAAAATATCCCGGAACAGCATATGTCTATCTTTTATGGTTGACTCACAATAACACGTGTAACTCCTGATAGCTTAGCAGTTCGGAGCATTCTGATTATATTTGTTTACTTTTACGTTTATAATACTCTCAGTCATACCAAATTTAAAAAAGTTAACATTATTACCTATTCAATAAAAAAAGAATCATAGAAATCGGTATAGAAACACCAAACTTATACATGAAATAAGCCATCGCGCCGTCGCACTTGAATACTCAAATCGAGTAAAGTTTGAAATTTGTTGTGTTTACCACTAGATGGCGCTACTGTGCACAAATCCTAGATCGCGCTATCGGTGCGTTTTGGCAATGTGTTATAAGTCGGTCGGTATTTAACAATAGTTCCGTTAATTTGAGTCATCTTGATAAGTTATTTAGGGTTGCGTATCCGATTACCGCTTTAATGACGAATAAATACATGTGTTTGAAAACAAAATATTAAATATTCAAGGGGGTGCTCATAATCTCATAAGTACAAAAACATAATTTACTTAGATGGTTTGTTCTTTTTTATATATAATATTTTATAAAAAATATATTGTTGTTGATGAGTACATTTACTTGGGCTACAGTTAGCGAGCTTCGAAAACAGGCAGGAGATCGATCGCCGCATCGAGAACGCCTGGAAGAGCTACTGGTTCATGAAGGAACACATTAAAGGCGACCTTCCACTTACGCTTAAACGCCAACTCATCGACATGTGCATTCTGCCCGTCCTAACCTACGGTGCGCAGACATGGTCACTGACTGAAGCACAGAAATCCAGACTCAAGATTTGCCAAAGAGCAATGGAACGTAGCATCTTTGGTTTCAAGCGCATCGATCGAGTGCGAAACACTACGCTGCGTTTGCTCACTGGTATTGCAGATGTAGGCAATAAAACGCGAGGCTTAAGTGGGACTGGGCAGGTCATATTAGCCGGATGGACCCAGAGAAATGGTCCAAAATCGTGACACCGTGGCTGCCTGAAGACGGAAGGCGGCGTAGAGGCCGACCAAAGAGGCGATGGCGGGACGACCTCGATGCTTTCGAGAGGGATTGGTGGACGAAAGCGTAAAGCAGAGAGAAGGATTTGGGGGAGACCTTTGCCCAGCAGTGGGACGAGATAGGTTAGGAAAAAAATATATATGTAAAATAATATACTTACTTACTCTATACTAATATTATAAAGAGGTAAAGTTTGTGTATTTGTTCAATTGTAAGGGGTAATCTCGGCATCTACTGAACCGATTTTAAAAATTCTTTCATCAATAGAAAGTTACACTATTGCTGAAAAATAAAAAGGCTTTTACGTGGTAGTCCGTTTTGCAAAATGAATCGGAGAAAAAACGGTCGAATGAAAGCGTTTCTTACGAACGCTGCCTTAACTATGAAAGAAGTGTTCTAAAGAAAAGATGTGGAGATTGATAATGCCTACAAAAAAGCCACAAGTCAACGACAGCATATGTCTTACTTTTTTATGTAATAAAAATTATCCCCAACGAAGTGGGCACGTGTCAGCTAGTCTGAAATAATGTTTTTAAATCTAGTCTAGACAAAATACTTTTACTACACAAAATACTTTTATATAAAAAAATCAGTCGCACAGAAACACCCCAAAAATACCACAGCATTTAATTCAAACCCTTTGACCCGGCTGCAATAAAGTCGGTACGAACAAATTACATTAGATACAAAATCATCTCATTTGCAGTAACGCGAATATTAGAGCAATACTAGGCGAGGGCATAAAGAATTCTATCAACATGGAATTTGAGCCTATTCGCATTTTGACGAAGGTTATATGCGGTTAGAGTGCAAGCGATATAATATCATAACGTTAAATGAAGAAAAATACAAGAAAAACAGTAGTAGAGCTTTGACTTTGAGCGCTATAGAAACCTCAATGTTCTTATGGCAACTTTTTATAAACAATAAGATTAGAGTTAAGAATTAAGAATAAACGTTTTCTATTCTATTCTATTCTTTGTTAGATAGCAGGAAAAAAACTCTTCTTAGGATTAATCTAGGATTTATTCGGTAAATGTTTCTTTGTACAACTTTTTTTTTTGAATGAAGCTTCTTGTTAGATCTCGGGGAAATAATATTTTTTTCTGGTTTTTGACGTGATAACGTTATAATTCGATAGAGCCGGCTGCATGCATGAAAAAACATGACTCATGCGGCGTTACCTCGCTCTGAGGCGTTCCATTTGAGGCGCATTGAAGTGCAAGCGAGAGCGCGGAACGAGCGACAAAGAAGCACAATCGCCCTTTGCGTTCGTCGTCACGTTCAACTATCGTCAGTAAACCGACTTTACAGACAACCATTTTTATAAAAATGAGGTATAGCCCGCTATAAGTGGCACCACACCCCATTTCTCACCTCTCCGGCGTGTAAATATGAAATGACGTGACGAGTGATGAAATAAACTGTGCAATCCGCGGCGTCGTTTGTTCTCGCGAGATGAGCACATTTGAATTAAGACGCGGCTCGAGTTCCTAATATTTGAGTTATCTGTACAATGTACACTTATTGTGTGAGCGTTTCTAAAGTGGATGAAATGGTATTATTTGTTGGCTGTTAGACGATTAAATGAGGAATTTTTTATATGAAAATTTACAAGAATCTAAAAAAGGTGGTCTTTCTAGTCGGATTTACTAATATTAGCTTAATAATGTGGTCTTTCGAGTCGGATTTATCAGCTGTTGAAAAACAAATGAGTAGTAATAAGATAGTTTGTAATGAAAGCGGAGTTGTATTTCGTTTGATTGTTGAATTCTAAGGTCGAGCAACTTGTAAGAAGAGAAATAGTTTTTCAAGGTAACTAAGACTTATATAAGGTGCGTGTAATTAATGGTTTTTTAGTTATAGACTTAGTTCGATCATGGATTACTCTATAAAGAGCTTTGCTATTTTCAATTTATAAAATTAAACAATAAAAACAAGATTCCTACAACCATTTTGAAAATTAATAGGTCGAAAGTATTAAAATCGGTCCATTAAAAATAATCGTCTGTTTTATGACGTCATCGAATCACGCTACATTTTAAACACGATACAGGAAATTAGAAGCCCTAATCTTTATTATACGACAAAATTAAAAATCAGAACAAACCCGCGTCCCAGTTATAAACCAATAAGTTACAGATCTTATTAGTATTCCACTTCGGCTGCGTACTTATTCTGAATGTGCGGCACGATCCTAAGATATGAGTTGAAGCTGTATGATTATTTTGTTTTGTGGAGACAGCGGCTTGACGAGTTATGAGTATTTTCATTACTTGGATGATGACATGGAAAAGGCTTTTTTATGTCTGCTTAAGGCGCTTCTAGACGACATACATGTACTTCAATTTCTTATTGCAAAAAACAGAAATGTCAATTTTCTGGTAAGTAAACTTAGGAGAGCTTAAAAGTGCTTAAATTAAAACATCAAGTATTTCAGTTACAAAATTCGGAGTATTAAAACATGGCGCTAAGAATTATCTTTATCACATAAATTGTTCTAGATTACAACAATTTAGATTTTACAATCGATACTACATGGTGCAAAAACTAAACAGCAGTAAACAAGTTTTCTTATTTAAGCTATTTATAGTAGGTATCGATATTTTTATATTCGTTTTAGTTTTGGCAAATACACATAACAATTTCAAGAGTTTAATAAAACGTTAACAAAATAACAATGCCACGATTTATTCTAATGTGTTATTATTTTAATAATTGGTTTCTAACCAAAGTGTATTGTCCAGAATAATGACATAATTGAGGTATAAGATCGATAGAGACCCGATGCGATGCAGAATTAGTATGAGCGAGAGTATCGCTTATAATAAGCATTGAATACAAATATCGACAAGTGTGAGTCGGACACGCAGGTCTTGTATTCCTTTTATTATAAAATATATTGAAATTAATAACATTTATGATATTAAATAGATGATTAATTTTATTTGTCAATAGGTACCTACTGTTTGTAATCACTAAAAAGACAAATAATTAGGCCCTATATTGCGATGTCTGCTGCAACCATACTTAAGGTTTTATTAAAAAAAAATTAAGAATATTATACATAAAAAAATATTAATGTAGCTGTGTCTCAAAATAATAAAACACAAAATAAACTAAACTTAAAGCCTTAATGTAATAATACGAAAAGTTTATATGTATTTTTTTGTGTAAAAGATCACTTCTTCTTCTTGCGTGTAATAACTCTGAACAACTTTACAAGGATTTTTTTAAGGATCTCTAAAATAGCTATTCCTATAATCATCTTTTCTTTCATCCTTAGACACGACAGATAATAGAAGTTTTTTTACCGTCTTTAAAGAATCAGGTCAAGTTAAAAAATAAATAAACTTTGCTATTTTTATAATTTCCTACACAATTATCTTTTGTTATTTTTATTTTAAAAGCAAATTGATCTATTTTGTGTAAATCTATTTTATATGAGCAAGTTGGTATAATATAATTTATAAGTATGACTTTATCGGCAAATAGTGCTTAAAGAGCCAAATTCATGTCCATTTTTCAAATAATTGTTTCTACTAGAACTTCTTTACACAATCGCTAATTCTACAACTACTCCCTTTTTGTAAGCTCTACAACTACCCGAAATATAGACAGTTATGTATTTCTTCTTCTTCTTTTTTGTAGAAGAAGAAGAAGAAGATGTACAACTGATACAAAGGTATAAAGCCATTTACAAACAGTAGCTATCCCAAACAACGCAGCGCTTTGAATCTCGTATCTATTCAACCGACGCGGTAAGTAGGACAGAGGGCTGAGCGCGAATGACAATCGTAAACGTAACGTATTTAAGATACACTGCGCGCTACCGCTGCAACGTTAGACAGTAAAGCTGATGACGACGCGCAGTGTATTTCAAAAACATCACTGCTTCGAAACGATTACGATTGTCATTTATTTGTGCTCACCCAGTTGTTTGCTGATACGATGTTTCAACTATTCGATAAAAAAAGTTTTCCTATGCTTCGGCTACATTAGCGGGCGAATATTCGTATCGTGTTGGCGCGACAAAAACATCGTGTTCGGGTATAGGCGATCTTCTTGTCTAAATACTACGCGATGACACGATGTACCCGGCCACATACATCGCGTTAACACGAATATTCGCCGTAGCCCGCTAATGTGGCCCCAGCATAATATTTTAGTTTTTGTTAGTTAAATATAATTTTATTTTACATAATAATTGCACGTAAAAGCTTTATTATTATTGTGATAATTATTATTTATTTATTTAATTGGTACTAAATAAACTTAGCCTTTGCTAAGGGGCTTTGGGCTCGAGCCCCATCGAAAAGAAGCATAATGACGAGCTTTAATTATTAATATTTTCTTGTGTAGGTACATAGCAATACAGATCAAACATCAATATTATTATTATGTCACAAATACCAAAACCAAATAAAAATAAGCTATTACACAAACTATTACAGCAACAAAAAAGTTTTTTATAAAATATTAACTCAAGTTTTTTGTTATGAACGTGAAGTTTTAGAGAATAAAGAAATTATGAGAAAAAATAATATCAGCAAATGCATTTTGAAATGCACCTTATGACTTTACTTAATAAGGTATATTTTCATTGAATTTCTTTGCGTCTTGTGAACTTTGATTACGTCAATCTTAAGATCTAATATAGTGTTATGAAAAAACCAATAAATATTCGTTTCCATGCTTAACTTTTCCATACCGTACAGTTGATGGTGATTGATGGCCCTACTTGTAAACATAGCAGTTAGATCGCGATAGGGCTGCTACGCGCGGATTGTATTACTTTTTTAATCATGATCGTTTTTTGCTGAGACACGAAGCTGACATGATGTGATGGAATTCTTATAAAATGTAAAGTTTTTATTATTCGAAATTATCTGAAGATAAAATTTATTTCTCATTTCTACCATGCTATAAGAATGTTGCTAACTTCAAGTTAAGATAAACTAAATGTCATTTTGCCATAGCAGGCAGACGAGCTAGCGGGCCCCCTGATGTGAAGTGGTCACCGCCGCCCGTTGGCACCTGCAACACCAGAGGCGCTGTCGGTGAGTTCATTATGTAAAGTTTAATGTAATTAAGTATTGTTTTTTTTTAATTTGCTGTTTATCTTTCAAAGTCAAAGTCAATTACGTTTATTCTGTAAAACTACAAAGGTCATTTAGAATCGTATTATATACTAGGAGATTTTAAGTACCATTGTTATACGCCTTTTAGTCCTTTTTATAAAATTTTTAGTCTTTTCTATAAAAAATTGCTGAAAGTAATTTACAATACTAGTAAACACTAGAAAGTAGTATGAACGTTTCTCTAAAGGTTTTTATGATTTACTTGAATCAAAGTTTTTAAGAAATAGTGTGACAGGCTTTTAGATCTCGAATTGAACACGGCGTGTAATGTATTTGCTAGACATCTATTCAAAGAATGTGGAGAAATTTCTTTACTAAAAATAACTTGGAATCGAACATTAACATTCGATAAAAAAATATTTGTTAAAGTTTCTATAGCGTTAAAAGTTATATATTTTCTTTGAATTGCCACAGAAGTGATATTGTAAAATATTTTTTGAATGTTACTTTTAAAGATAAGGTTTTCTGATAAAATAATATTTGTAAAAAGGTTTCTTTTATAGCCTTAAAAGCAATTTCTCTTGTGCTTTATAATGTCAGATGTGATATTATTAAATATTTGTTGTTTAATTCAAAAGTAACGTTTATTTAGAAGAAAACATTCATTTTTTAAGATTAAATCATAGATACTATCTGTCTGCGCACCTTTTTCTATTTGTCTGAGAACTTCTGTCTTTTTTCTATTATATGAAAAAGCCCTTAAATCTTAGGCATTAATTAGACAACGTTATTTTTTAAGCATAGATCTACAGATATACAGAACTATGTTTTTTCAAAGCACTTTTTTACGTAAATTTTGCATTCAGCTACAAAACAAAACTTTTGCACAGTAAACCAACATTATTTAAAAAAAAACTAGTTTTTTTATAAAACCAGGTAAAGGTTGAAGAAAATCTCGAAATTTCTTTTCAAGAAATTCAGAGTTGCTAATTTTGCCGCAAAATCTTATTTCGTATCGCGGCCGCTATCAGATCGCGAAATTTATTTTGTGGAAGAATTACGTAGTAGACGTTGCCTTGCTACTAAGTAGCGGCTTGTACTGAATTTAAAAGAATATATAAAATCTTGTTATATATTATTATAGACAAACGCAATCACACCTAAGTATATTAAGTAATGATGCGGCTTAGAGCGTTTGCCTAAATAAAACCTAATCACTCTCCTCTTAAAAACGTTCAAACTATAGGTATCTAGAATCTTTAAATGCTTTCAAAGTTATTGGTTATTTTTATCGATGACTTTTGAAATAGATCATTAATTTAAGGATAAATACTATGAATTAAGATATCATTTTTCAATAATTCTTTGAACTTAGATCCGCTACAGCGCGTTTTGTTCTGAGTAGTAGAAACATTTAAAATGTTAACTTAGCTATAAATTCTATTTGTTCTCCATGAAGGTTGAAATAATATAAAGTATTGTCAAAACGAATAACAATTTATCAAACCACACCAAAGCTATACTACAGAAAAATCATATATGTATTTTCTTACACCAAGAATAAATAGATACACAACAAGACACATAATGAGAGTCGCGATAACACCGCGTGCAATCTCAGACAGAAATGCTGTTGGACTGCGGGCGTGTTCAGTAGAGATAGCGGATATATTTTTTTAAGCTATTGCATAGCTTCTATCGCGGGCTTTGAGCGTGGAGACCGCATCCAGAAATTTCGTAACGAAATAACCGAACGTAAACAACCTAACACTCTGACCGGCACAGCGGTGATACTTTTTAGTTTTGCCATTTATCGATGAATAGCAGAACTTTTAATGACTTTTTGAAATATCACGCTTCTCCCTTAAGTTCAGCAACTTGCCTCTAGGTGGCATTGGCTGTATTGTATCGGCGTTACTGCACTTGCGCAATCCCGTAAAAAATACTATGCAATAGCTTTACCGCGGCAGTCCCCGAGTGCCACACGTCTTTTTTTTTCTAAAAATATGCAGCTACACATTTTTATGTAAGGAAATTCATCATGTACCTAATGTTTGCTAGAACAACAGGTTATGTCAGACATAAACTGACCAAAACCTTACGGTCCGTCGGACGCTTCAGCCAGGGGCCCGATTGCGGTAATTTTCTAACTACATACAAAGTTGCTCCACCCACATACGTTATAGACATTTTGGGATCGCGATAAACAGTTAACCAAACACGTTTTACATTCGAACGTTAGTGAGCCGAAAATGGTGCCATAATCGCTGTAAAACGAACGGAAAAAAAATGAGCGGTTAGCCGTTTACAGCGATACGAAGTTGCATACGCTACGTACACGTTACGTTAGTGAACCTTAGTAGCTGCTCAGACGAACCATTTATTACGTTACAATTTAGCACGATTGGGGCCCAGGGCCCCGATTGTAACATATTAAAGAGAAAAAACGCATTGGTTAATTAAGAATGAAGATGATTTTTATAAAATAAATTCATAAATATCTCTTACAATATAATAATTATAGTCTAATCAGCAAGCCTAGCACTGATGGTACAACCATAAAATCATCTGTCTAACTGTCATCATTCTCGCTTCGCTCTCAACACTATGCATACAATCTGTTAACCAAGGTACAGCGGCTCGCTCCCTTCCCAACCTATAATCGAATCCCTTTGTTGTAGAAAAATCCGTACTCAATTTCGGGGAAAAAACCTTTGAAGTTGAAACTTTGCTTCTAAAGCAATTGCCTCAAGTTTTCTAATAATCAGGCTTATACCACAATTTGCAAAATAGCTTTAAACGTTTTATAACCTTACTTTACGTAATATTAAAAAAAAAACATTAATAACAGGTCATGCTGTAGGCATATCAAACATATGTTAATAGACTTTTGTTACGGAAATATACTTTTAGTTGCAAAACAAAAGATACATTGAGTACGATTTTTTTTTATACTTTTTCTTAGACAGTAAGTTTAAATAGGCGACATTTTTACACTTATTTTTAAATATTTTAGTGTCATATATTATGTAAAACGTGTCATGGCGTAATATGAATAAGTAAACGGTATTTGGTTACGTAATTTGACGGTTGTAGTTATTTACAAAACCAATGCTTTTACTGATGAATGGTTTATTAGGAGGCTTTATGTTTTTAAAACAAAAGTTGTTTTTGTTTTTGGAAAGCAATTTGATTTATTTGAAATTCCATCTAATTTAAATTGATGTAGGTACCTGGCTACATCAATTCAAATAACTGTGTATAGTATATAGTACTTAATTCTCTGGTGACAACTTTTTATATAAATGATCTACATTACAACAGTTTTATACAATAGGCGGTCTTATCGCTAATAGTGATCTCTTCCAGACAACATTCGGATGAAAGGATAAATAAAACAGAAAGACTATATTACTATCCAGACTTCTCAGAACAGTGTAATGATAATCATAAGTTTTTTTTGCTACAGTATATCACAGTATAATTTTCAATTCACCTCTCAAATGTACATTCCATTTTAATTTGAGAAAAATATTATTTAAATCAGTAACCAGCCACGCACCAGCTCAAATGAAAAGACGACATTTTTTTATGTAAAACTCTTTAATAAGCACGTCTCTAAAAACCAAACAACTGTGAGAGCTCTAGTTTTTTCTCAAAAGCTTTTGCTAGACAGAATAAAGCACGGAGCGGTTGCCATAATAACAAACGAGTTTTTTTTTTTATAATTCGGCATGAACAACGATGCAAGTGATACGACCTGGAACAATAACATTGTTTGTTTCAATATTTAAAATAAAAAAATATTATGTAAGCGTCACCATCATCATCTACCCATATCAGTCCACTGCTGGACGTAGGTCTCTTCCAATACGCGCCACTGAGCCCGGTCTTCGGCTCTTCTCATATTATACTAAAAGTTTATCAATTTTATTATTTGACATGACAAAGATGCTTTTTGTGAAGTACCTAGTTCGTTCGATTCCTCTTACGAACAAAATCGTATTAATATTTTATGTACATAATTATTTACAAATAAACAATTATTATTATTAGCTTCGTGATTGAGATCTTTAAAATATTTTTTCAAAGGAAAGCAAATGAAATTAATAATATTGGTGATATCAAGTACTTCTTTTGTCAAATTATTATAAAACATGTCGACCTTGACCCTTCACTTCCCAAGTTGTGTAACCCAGCCTTAATAAAAATGTTTTTATTTCATTGCACATTTTAAAAGGACAGCGAAAAAGTGTGAAAATATTAATTAACAATTTCACGACCGTGCGGTCACGAACTCCATTAAAAAAGTGATTATGGACAGTCAGCAAAACAATATTTACATCTCATTGCAAGTTTTCTACGTGACGATACTTTTTTCTTTTTTTGTTTTCGCGCGGGCGGACACGGGAAGTTTATTATGTGCGACTCTATTTAAATATGCATGGCAGCCATTTTGTGTTTTAACTTTTGTTTAGGACTTATTTCAATTTCGTGTTTAAAAATGAAATTTGAATAAAAAAATATTTTATAACTTTACAAAAGGCAGGAAAATTCAAAAATGAAAACGCTTTTATAGTTTCTAATTGCAGTTGGTTCATTTAACTTTAAATTTGACTTTTAGATTTTGTCATTAGAAATGTTTATGCATTTTAATTATTTTCAACTAAGTGATTTTAATTATAATACTAATGCTATTTATTTAATTTATAGTAAAAGTTTCAGACAAGAATCACTTAAAAGAACAAATTCACAAACAAACTTACGACTATACAGTATTTACAAAATGTACATTTACATATAAAATACATAAGAAACAGCTGAGCTATCTACAGACCGTTGCAAACGATCTATAGATAGTTCAACTGATCCAAATCAGTACCAATCGGAAGCGTACCCAAGACACTGGCTGCATTGCCGCGCTGAATAGCAATGCTGATACGTTGGGCCAGATACTCACCAGCCCTCGGGTCACGCGTCGCTTCGACTAGACGCCCAGAAATAATTTTGAAAACGCGGTGGGCCTCGGTACCCCACGGACCTAGAGTCTCGACCCCAAGAGGAGCAAATATGTACGCCCTGTCGAGACCTGCATATTTGCGTCTCTTGAGATCCTCGGCCGAATCCGCCGCCGCACCAGCCCGAACGGATGTCTGTGACAGATGAGAAGGAGCAAGGGTATCGACACAAGTTGCGTCCCACACCAAAGGCCTTCCCGCCTCCCACGGAACAAGCGTCATACCGTCAGGCCGTTTGCCATCGTCACGCATCAGACCATTCGGCTCTAGAATGGCTGGCACGTTCACGCTGGTAAAAGCCCGCCGGATGATGTCGTTGAGGCTAGC
This sequence comes from Ecliptopera silaceata, assembly GCA_932527185.1. Taxonomy (NCBI): domain Eukaryota; kingdom Metazoa; phylum Arthropoda; class Insecta; order Lepidoptera; family Geometridae; genus Ecliptopera; species Ecliptopera silaceata. Next base: position 1,347,784 of record OW052193.1, on the reverse strand, counting down.
ATGACGGGATATCCGACCGGCGGCTCTAGTGCACGATAATCCGTGGTGACCAAGCTGTTCGACAGCAGTACCGCACTGGCACAGATGAGGTGCGCAGCACCGCGCGCCCAACCGTAGACTTGCTGCAATACGGAACGTGACAGGATCCATTAGGGTACCAATATGATATGAAGGAAGTGCCTGCAGCCAAAATCCTGACTCCCTTTTAGAGACGGCAAGAAGACGGGCACGATCTGCGGAGCTAGAACACGTTTGTAACAGACAGTTCCGTGATAACTCGCACAGAGGCCCGTCCCATTGTCGTTGAGACGAAAGAGAGGTAGGGGGAGCAGAATCAGGGCAAGCACTATGCCAAGCATTTCGAGCTTCGTCTAGATATGAAATTTTGAGATCGAAACTAGTAGGAGCAAACAAATAAAAAACTCAACGCGCAATATCGCAGTTTCATGACAAAGCTACACAAACTACAATTTTATGTAAATTAAATTAAGTTTCAGAACTTAGAGGTCGAAAATATCACGAACAAAAAAAAACCGTCCAGACACTGTGAGAGATTATCCTTAATAGTTTCAAGAGATTTGCTGAAAAGTTTCTTCGCTCGTGCAAAACTGGCACTTTGTATTCTTTAGCAACTATAAATTTTGTTAAAGTTTTTGGCAGTTTACGAAAAGTACAATAATGATGACAAGTTGTACTTAAAATCGTTGCTAACAAATTTAATTATTCATCATCATAAGACGCTTACAGAACGCGCTTCTTCATAACTTCTTATCTTTACCCACAAAATTGTGATAACACATTTTAATTTGCTACTAAATACCATAGGATTTATTGTTAATTGCACTTTTTTTGCCGTTTTTAATAGCCACGATAATAGTTTGTACGAAAGTACAATTCAGCTTTTACTTACAACATACATAGCAAGCAAAGCTTTTAAATCATCTAAGCTTATGTTCAAAAATGTAAAATGTATGTAAAATGGCGGATATCTGAGTTAGTGCTGAAATAAGCTTATGTTATTATTCATCTGACACATTCTTATTAATTGTCATTTTTTCAATTTCACTCGCCTGTATCGGACGACGAGGTATATGTCCAGGTAACTAAACCGCGGGCACTACACACCCGACTGGGACGACGAGGTATACGTGCAGGTCACTACACCGCGGGCACTACATACCCGATTTGGACGATGAGGGATACGTACGGGTAGCTACACCGCGGGCATCACATACCCGCGGGCACCACATACCCGTGGGCACCACATACCCGTGGGCACCACATACCCGCGGGCACCACATACGCGCCGGCAAGACATACCCGCGAGCAACACATACCCGCGGGCACCACATACCCGCGGGCACCACATACCCGCGGGCACCACATACCCGCGGGCACCACATACCCGCGGGCACCACACACCCGCGGGCACCACATACCCGCGGGCACCACACACCCGCGGGCACCACATACTAGCGGGCACCACATACCCGCGGGCACCACATACCCGCGGGCACCACATACCCGCGAACAACACATACCCGCGGGCACAACATACCCGCGGGCACCACATACCCGCGGGCACCACATACCCGCGGGCACCACATACCCGCGGGCACCACATACCCGCGGGCACCACATACCCGCAGGCACCACATACCCCCGGGCACCACATACCAGCGGGAACCACATACCCGCGAGCAACACATACCCGCGGGCACAACATACCCGCGAGCAACACATACCCGCGGGCACCACATACCCGCGGGCACCACATACCCGCGAGCAACACATACCCGCGGGCACCACATACCCGCGGTCACCACATACCCGCGGGCACCACATACCCGCGGGCACCACATACCCGCGGGCACAACATACCTGCGGGCACCACATACACGCGGGCTCTACATACCCGCGGGCACCACATACACGCGGGCACCACACACCCAACTCGGAGGACGAGGTATACGTCCTGGTAACCACACCGCTGGCACTACATACCCGATTTGGACGATAAGGGATACGTACGGGTAGCTACACCGCAGGCATCACATACCCGCGGGCACCACATACCCGCGAGCAACACATACCCGCGGGCACCACATACCCGCGGTCACCACATACCCGCGGGCACCACATACCCGCGGGCACCACATACCCGCGGGCACAACATACCTGCGGGCACCACATACACGCGGGCTCTACATACCCGCGGGCACCACATACACGCGGGCACCACACACCCAACTCGGAGGACGAGGTATACGTCCTGGTAACCACACCGCTGGCACTACATACCCGATTTGGACGATAAGGGATACGTACGGGTAGCTACACCGCAGGCACCACATACCCGCGGGCACCACATACCCGTGGGCACCACATACCCACGGGCACCACATACCCGCGGGCACTACATACCCGCGGGCAAGACATACCCGCGGGCAAGACATACCCGCGGGTACTACATACCCGACTCGGACCACGAGGGATACGTGCAGGTAGTTTCACCGCAGGCATGACATACCCGACTCGGACCACGAGGTATACGTGCAGGTAACAAGACCGTGGGCACCACATACCCGCGGGCACCAGATACCCGACTCGGACCACGAGGTATACGTGCAGGTAACAACACCGCGGGCACCAAATACTCGCAGGCACCACATACCCGCGGGCACCACATACCCGCGTGCACCACATACCCGCGGGCACCACATACCAGCGGGCACCACATACCCAACTCGGACGACGAGGTATACGTCCAGGTAACTAAACCGCGGGCACTACATACCCGATTTGGACGATGAGGGATACGTACGGGTAGCTACACCGCGGGCATCACATACCCGCGGGCACCACATACCCGTGGGCACCACATACCCGCGGGCACCACATACCCGCGGGCAAGACATACCCGCGAGCAACACATACCCGCGGGCACCACATACCCGCGGGCACCACATACCCGCGGGCACCACATACCCGCGGGCACCACACACCCGCGGGCACCACATACTAGCGGGCACCACATACCCGCGGGCACCACATACCCGCGGGCACCACACACCCAACTCGGAGGACGAGGTATACGTCCTGGTAACCACACCGCTGGCACTACATACCCGATTTGGACGATAAGGGATACGTACGGGTAGCTACACCGCAGGCATCACATACCCGCGGGCACCACATACCCGTGGGCACCACATACCCACGGGCACCACATACCCGCGGGCAAGACATACCCGCGGGCAAGACATACCCGCGGGTACTACATACCCGACTCGGACCACGAGGGATACGTGCAGGTAGTTTCACCGCAGGCATGACATACCCGACTCGGACCACGAGGTATACGTGCAGGTAACAAGACCGTGGGCACCACATACCCGCGGGCACCACATACCCGACTCGGACCACGAGGTATACGTGCAGGTAACAACACCGCGGGCACCAAATACTCGCAGGCACCACATACCCGCGGGCACCACATACCCGCGTGCACCACATACCCGCGGGCACCACATACCAGCGGGCACCACATACCTGCGGGCACAACATACCCGCGGGCACAACATACCCGCGGGCACAACATACCCGCGGGCACCACATACCCGCGGGCACCACATACCCGCGGGCACCACATACCCGCGGGCACCACATACCCGCAGGCACCACATACCCCCGGCACCAAATACTCGCGGGCACCACATACCAGCGGGCACCACATACCCGCGTGCACCACATACCCGCAGGCACCACATAACCGCGGGCACCACATACCCGCGAGCAACACATACCTGCGGGCACAACATACCCGCGGGCACAACATACCCGCGGGCACCACATACCCGCGGGCACCACATACCCGCGGGCACCACATACCCGCAGGCACCACATACCCCCGGGCACCACATACCCGCGAGCAACACATACCCGCGGGCACCACATACCCGCAGGCACCACATACCCGCGGGCACCACATACCCGCGGGCACAACATACCCGCGGGCACCACATACCAGCGGGCACCACATACCCGCGGGCACCACATACCCGACTCGGACCACGAGGTATACGTGCAGGTAACAACACCGCGGGCACCAAATACCCGCGGGCACCACATACCCGCGGGCACCACATACCCGCGGGCACCACATACCCACCTCGGACGACGAGGTATACGTCCAGGTAACTAAACCGCGGGCACTACATACCCGACTGGGACGACGAGGTATACGTGCAGGTAACTACACCGCGGGCACCACATACCCGCGGGCACCACATACCCGCAGGCACCACATACCCCCGGCACCAAATACTCGCGGGCACCACATACCAGCGGGCACCACATACCCGCGTGCACCACATACCCGCAGGCACCACATAACCGCGGGCACCACATACCCGCGAGCAACACATACCTGCGGGCACAACATACCCGCGGGCACAACATACCCGCGGGCACCACATACCCGCGGGCACCACATACCCGCAGGCACCACATACCCCCGGGCACCACATACCCGCGAGCAACACATACCCGCGGGCACCACATACCCGCGGGCACCACATACCCGCAGGCACCACATACCCCCGGCACCAAATACTCGCGGGCACCACATACCAGCGGGCACCACATACCCGCGTGCACCACATACCCGCAGGCACCACATAACCGCGGGCACCACATACCCGCGAGCAACACATACCTGCGGGCACAACATACCCGCGGGCACAACATACCCGCGGGCACCACATACCCGCGGGCACCACATACCCGCGGGCACCACGTACCCGCAGGCACCACATACCCCCGGGCACCACATACCCGCGAGCAACACATACCCGCGGGCACAACATACCCGCGGGCACCACATACCCGCGGGCACCACATACCCGCGGGCACCACGTACCCGCAGGCACCACATACCCCCGGGCACCACATACCCGACTCGGACCACGAGGTATACGTGCAGGTAACAACACCGCGGGCACCAAATACCCGCGGGCACCACATACCCGCGGGCACCACATACCCACGGGCACCACATACCCGCGGGCACCACATACCCAACTCGGACGACGAGGTATACGTCCAGGTAACTACACCGCGGGCACTACATACCCGATTTGGACGATGAGGGATACGTACGGGTAGCTACACCTCGGGCACCACATACCCACGGGCACCACATACCCGCGGGCACCACATACCCGCTGGCAAGACATACCCGCGGGTACTACATACCCGACTCGGACCACGAGGGATACGTGCAGGTAGTTTCACCGCAGGCATGACATACCCGACTCGGACCACGAGGTATACGTGCAGGTAACAAGACCGTGGGCACCACATACCCGCGGGCACCACATACCCGCGGGCACCACATACCCGCGGGCACCACATACCCGCAGGCACCACATACCCCCGGGCACCAAATACTCGCGGGCACCACATACCAGCGGGCACCACATACCCGCGTGCACCACATACCCGCAGGCACCACATACCAGCGGGCACCACATACCCGACTCGGACCACGAGGTATACGTGCAGGTAACAACACCGCGGGCACCAAATACCCGCGGGCACCACATACCCGACTCGGACCACGAGGTATACGTGCAGGTAACAACACCGCGGGCACCAAATACTCGCAGGCACCACATACCCGCGGGCACCACATACCCGCGTGCACCACATACCCGCGGGCACCACATACCAGCGGGCACCACATACCCGCGGGCACCACATACACGCGGGCACCACATACCCGCGAGCAACACATACCTGCGGGCACAACATACCCGCGGGCACCACATACCTGCGGGCACAACATACCCGCGGGCACAACATACCCGCGGGCACAACATACCCGCGGGCACCACATACCCGCGGGCACCACATACCCGCGGGCACCACATACCCGCGGGCACCACATACCCGCAGGCACCACATACCCCCGGCACCAAATACTCGCGGGCACCACATACCAGCGGGCACCACATACCCGCGTGCACCACATACCCGCAGGCACCACATAACCGCGGGCACCACATACCCGCGAGCAACACATACCTGCGGGCACAACATACCCGCGGGCACAACATACCCGCGGGCACCACATACCCGCGGGCACCACATACCCGCGGGCACCACATACCCGCAGGCACCACATACCCCCGGGCACCACATACCCGCGAGCAACACATACCCGCGGGCACCACATACCCGCAGGCACCACATACCCGCGGGCACCACATACCCGCGGGCACAACATACCCGCGGGCACCACATACCAGCGGGCACCACATACCCGCGGGCACCACATACCCGACTCGGACCACGAGGTATACGTGCAGGTAACAACACCGCGGGCACCAAATACCCGCGGGCACCACATACCCGCGGGCACCACATACCCGCGGGCACCACATACCCAACTCGGACGACGAGGTATACGTCCAGGTAACTAAACCGCGGGCACTACATACCCGACTGGGACGACGAGGTATACGTGCAGGTAACTACACCGCGGGCACTACATACCCGATTTGGACGATGAGGGATACGTACGGGTAGCTACACCTCGGGCACCACATACCCACGGGCACCACATACCCGCGGGCACCACATACCCGCTGGCAAGACATACCCGCGGGTACTACATACCCGACTCGGACCACGAGGGATACGTGCAGGTAGTTTCACCGCAGGCATGACATACCCGACTCGGACCACGAGGTATACGTGCAGGTAACAAGACCGTGGGCACCACATACCCGCGGGCACCACATACCCGCGGGCACCACATACCCGCGGGCACCACATACCCGCGGGCACCACATACCCGCAGGCACCACATACCCCCGGGCACCAAATACTCGCGGGCACCACATACCAGCGGGCACCACATACCCGCGTGCACCACATACCCGCAGGCACCACATACCAGCGGGCACCACATACCCGCGGGCACCACATACCCGCGGGCACCACATACCCGCGAGCAACACATGCCTGCGGGCACAACATACCCGCGGGCACCACATACCTGCGGACACAACATACCCGCGGGCACAACATACCCGCGGGCACCACATACCCGCGGGCACCACATACCCGCGGGCACCACATACCCGCGGGCACCACATACCCGCGGGCACCACATACCCGCGGGCACCACATACCCGCAGGCACCACATACCCGCTGGCAAGACATACCCGCGGGTACTACATACCCGACTCGGACCACGAGGGATACGTGCAGGTAGTTTCACCGCAGGCATGACATACCCGACTCGGACCACGAGGTATACGTGCAGGTAACAAGACCGTGGGCACCACATACCCGCGGGCACCACATACCCGCGGGCACCACATACCCGCGGGCACCACATACCCGCGGGCACAACATACCGGCGGGCACAACATACACGCGGGCACCACATACACGCGGGCACCACATACCCGCGAGCAACTCATACCCGCGGGCACCACATACCCGCGAGCAACTCATACCCGCGGGCACCACATACCCGCGAGCAACACATAACCGCGGGCACAACATACCCGCGGGAACAACATACCCGCGGGCACCACATACCCGCGGGTACTACATACCCGACTCGGACCACGAGGGATACGTGCAGGTAGTTTCACCGCAGGCATGACATACCCGACTCGGACCACGAGGTATACGTGCAGGTAACAAGACCGTGGGCACCACATACCCGCGGGCACCACATACCCGCGGGCACCACATACCCGCGGGCACCACATACCCGCGGGCACCACATACCCGCAGGCACCACATACCCCCGGGCACCAAATACTCGCGGGCACCACATACCAGCGGGCACCACATACCCGCGTGCACCACATACCCGCAGGCACCACATACCAGCGGGCACCACATACCCGCGGGCACCACATACCCGCGGGCACCACATACCCGCGGGCACCACATACCCGCGGGCACCACATACCTGACTCGGACCACGAGGTATACGTGCAGGTAACAACACCGCGGGCACCAAATACCCGCGGGCACCACATACCCGCGGGCACCACATACCCAACTCGGACGACGAGGTATACGTCCAGGTAACTAAACCGCGGGCACTACATACCCGACTGGGACGACGAGGTATACGTGCAGGTAACTACACCACGGGCACTACATACCCGATTTGGACGATGAGGGATACGTACGGGTAGCTACACCGCGGGCATCACATACCCGCGGGCACCACATACCCACGGGCACCACATACCCGCGGGCACCACATACCCGCTGGCAAGACATACCCGCGGGTACTACATACCCGACTCGGACCACGAGGGATACGTGCAGGTAGTTTCACCGCAGGCATGACATACCCGACTCGGACCACGAGGTATACGTGCAGGTAACAAGACCGTGGGCACCACATACCCGCGGGCACCACATACCCGCGGGCACCACATACCCGCGGGCACCACATACCCGCGGGCACCACATACCCGCGGGCACAAAATACCCGCGGGCACAACAAACACGCGGGCACCACATACACGCGGGCACCACATACCCGCGAGCAACTCATACCCGCGGGCACCACATACACGCGGGCACAACATACCCGCGAGCAACACATACCCGCGGGCACCACATACCCGCGGGCACCACATACCCGCGAGCAACACATACCTGCGGGCACAACATACCCGCGGGCACCACATACCTGCGGGCGCAACATACCCGCGGGCACAACATACCCGCGGGCACAACATACCCGCGGGCACCACATACCCGCGGGCACCACATACCCGCGGGCACCACATACCCGCGGGCACCACATACCCGCAGGCACCACATACCCCCGGGCACCACATACCCGCGAGCAACACATACCCGCGGGCACCACATACCCGCAGGCACCACATACCCCCGGGCACCACATACCCGCGGGCACAACATACCCGCGGGCACCACATACCAGCGGGCACCACATACCCGCGGGCACCACATACCCGCGGGCACCACATACCCGCGGGCACCACATACCCGACTCGGACCACGAGGTATACGTGCAGGTAACAACACCGCGGGCACCAAATACCCGCGGGCACCACATACCCGCGGGCACCACATACCCAACTCGGACGACGAGGTATACGTCCAGGTAACTAAACCGCGGGCACTACATACCCGACTGGGACGACGAGGTATACGTGCAGGTAACTACACCACGGGCACTACATACCCGATTTGGACGATGAGGGATACGTACGGGTAGCTACACCGCGGGCATCACATACCCGCGGGCACCACATACCCACGGGCACCACATACCCGCGGGCACCACATACCCGCTGGCAAGACATACCCGCGGGTACTACATACCCGACTCGGACCACGAGGGATACGTGCAGGTAGTTTCACCGCAGGCATGACATACCCGACTCGGACCACGAGGTATACGTGCAGGTAACAAGACCGTGGGCACCACATACCCGCGGGCACCACATACCCGCGGGCACCACATACCCGCGGGCACCACATACCCGCGGGCACAACATACCCGCGGGCACAACATACACGCGGGCACCACATACACGCGGGCACCACATACCCGCGAGCAACTCATACCCGCGGGCACCACATACCCGCGAGCAACACATACCCGCGGGCACAACATACCCGCGGGAACAACATACCCGCGGGCACCACATACCCGCGGGCACCACATACCCGCGAGCAACACATAGGTACCCGCGGGCACAACATACCCGCGGGCACCACATACCCGCGGGCACCACATACCCGCGAGCAACACATACCCGCGGGCACCACATACCCGCGAGCAACACATACCCGCGGGCACAACATACCCGCGGGAACAACATACCCGCGGGCACCACATACCCGCGGGCACCACATACCCGCGAGCAACACATAGGTACCCGCGGGCACAACATACCCGCGGGCACCACATACCCGCGGGCACCACATACCTGCGAGCAACACATACCCGCGGGCACAAAATACCCGCGGGCACCACATACACGCGGGCACCACATACCCGCGGGCACCACATACCCGCGAGCACCACATACCCGCGGGCACCACATACCCGCGGGCACCACATACCAGCGGGCACCACATACCCGCGAGCAACACATACCCGCGGGCACCACATACCCGCGGGCACCACATACCAGCGGGCACCACATACCCGCGAGCAACACATACCCGCGGGCACCACATACCCGCGGGCACCACATACCCGCGAGCTACACATACCCGCGGGCACAACATACCCGCGAGCAACACATACCCGCGGGCACCACATTCCCGCGGGCACCACATACCCGCGGGCACCACATACCAGCGGGCACCACATACCCGCGAGCAACACATACCCGCGGGCACCACATTCCCGCGGGCACCACATACCCGCGGGCACCACATACCCGCGGGCACCACATACCCGCGAGCAACACATACCCGCGGGCACAACATACCTGCGGGCACCACATACACGCGAGCTCTACATACCCGCGGGCACCACATACACGCGGGCACCACATACCCGCGGGCACCACATACCCGCGGGCACCACATACCCGCGGGCACCACATACCCGCGGGCACAACATACCCGCGGGCACTACAAACCGACTCGGACAACGAGGGATACGCGCATGCAGCTACACCGCGGGCTTGATGCCAGCTCTATTCCAGAACGTTGCAGCGTCACTACGCAGTGTGTCTTGAATGTTACGATAGTTTACGATTGTCACATTTATTCGTGCTCAGCTCACTGGTATGCGGATAATTAATGGCATGCTAAGTCCAGTCGCATAGAGCTTTGTGTCTGCCATGAATATCCGTCAACGTCGGCACATTTCATTAGCATTGTCATAAAGAGGACCATAATGTGTACTGATTTATTATCCGTCGCTGGCTTTATCGCAATCAATCTAGCTTTGTTAATATAACTTTCTTTGATTTTATATGACTATATAGAAGTAGCAAAAGATGCTTATTTGGCTGTTTAAAACACGTAATGCCATCTATTTTATTGAGTATGAAATTGAACAAACATGTGATCCACCTTTTGATGAGTGGAAGTCCAACTAATAATATAAGTCGTATTCTAATCCAAAACTAAGTATAATTTTGGAAGGCGGGAAGGCCTTTGGTGTGGGACGCAACTTGTGTCGATACCCTTGCTCCTTCTCACCTGTCACAGACATCCGTTCGGGCTGGTGCGGCGGCGGATTCGGCCGAGGACCTCAAGAGATGCAAATATGCAGGTCTCGACAGGGCGTACATATTTGCTCCTCTTGGGGTCGAGACTCTAGGTCCGTGGGGTACCGAGGCCCACCGCGTTTTCAAAATTATTTCTGGGCGTCTAGTCGAAGCGACGCGTGACCCGAGGGCTGGTGAGTATCTGGCCCAACGTATCAGCATTGCTATTCAGCGCGGCAATGCAGCCAGTGTCTTGGGTACGCTTCCGATTGGTACAGATTTGGATCAGTTGAGCTATCTATAGATCGTTTGCAACGGTCTGTAGATAGCTCAGCTGTTTTTTATGTATTTTATATGACTATGTACATTTTGTAAATACTGTATAGTCGTAAGTTTGTTTGAGTATAATTTGTTTTTGGAAATAGTTTTGCTGATATCAAAGAATATGCATACACCTACACACTTTTCTGCACTTTACACTTCTCTAATACCTCATAATTTTTACCATTATACCAATACCATAACAAAACCAATTTAACAAAAATAAAAATCTTTTTTATTGCTTCCTAGATGCAAAATAATTTGAAATTGTGAATGAAATCTAAGCTTGCAATCGTTTGAGCCCTAAGAAAAAAAAAGTTAGAACATTATTGATTTCGAATTTGGGGCATTAGTATTCCTATAGCAAACGTAGCAAAAACCCGTAAGACACGGCTCGGAGCCCTGTAGTTGTGGGCGTTAGGCACATAATAGCGGTAATAGATTGTGTACCTATCTAGATTTATCTTTATTTTCACACTAGCTGAGGTTTTGTTACATTATCTGTAGAAAGTCAGGGCTTAACATTTTTATGTTATAAAATCTGTGTTATTTTGTTATTATTTGCTGCTTTTTGATTTGTTATACACATTTTTGCGCAAATAGTACATAATTATACAGAGTTCTGTTATTGCAAATAAAATATATGAAAATATTATATTTATAAATAGCACAGTTTCCTTTTTAAATTAGATTTAAAAACTATCTTCAAAATCATAGGTTCAAACATTACTTATAATAAATATCATATTAGGAAAATAAGAAAACCTGTTGTTATTTTACGATTAACCGACTTTTCATTATCAAAAAGATTTATATAATTTACTTAACAGAATAGAGATTATCATTCCATATAATCTCTATTATATAATTAATGAAAACCGTTTGACCACTTTAGTCATTATTTATTAAAATAATCAAACAATAATCCATTGTAATTGAATGCTGATTGAACGAGATGAAATTGCCTTTTGATGTGCATTCATGAATATGTAATTTAATATTTGTATGTGATGAAAGCACTATTCACCTTTTCACGAGTAAATTTACGGCATACGAAAAATGTATTTATATTTTTAAATATAATTTTGGATTCAGACGTCCTGGTCAAAGGTATATTAAAGTAAATAAAGATTTCAATAAATAAAGCTTTGTAGAGAGATGAAAAAGGTTTTTTATTTTTTGGTTTTGTAGGTACTTTAAGCAATTAATATAATAAGAACCATACATGCCTTTGAAAACCAGCGCTATAGGAACCAATGGTTTCTATAGCTTATGCTGAGTGGTGGCGTTTTTATACTTCTTTTTACATTTTTGAATGTCATATATTATGTATAACGTGTCATACTTAGAGCTTTATTATTCTTCTTTTTTTTTTAACTCATTAGTGTATCATTACTAAGTTAAATTGACACCGCACTGAAACTTCAGTACTTAATTTAGTTTAATTGTAATTCTTTGTAAGAAGGATCATATAAAAAAACGGTAGGAACCAAGCCGTAAGTTTCTTGCCCGTTCTTCTAGGCTCTGGTCGCATGGAACTGGCACCTAGAATCACCTAGTATGTAAGACGATTCTAAATGATCCTTGTGATTTTACTGAATAAAGTAATTTTGACTTTGACTTTGACATAGTGTGAATAAAACATTTCTTCTTTCTTGGTCCTACTGAAAAAAAAATTGCTGCTGATTTTAATGTCTTATAACACGGCACTGCAAAATAACAGCTTTTAAATAACTAAACGAAGGCGCCACTGGACGTACAAAAGGGCTTACAATAGTTAACTTCCAAAAAACTTGTAACACGCAATCCCAAAGTTATCCCATTCACAAAAATACGCGATCAAATAAAATTTTATCACGTTTTCAATATAAAATAGCGACATTATCTCGTATAATGTGTATGTTATTATCGCGGCGAGTAATAATTCTGTCGAGGACACTAAAGATAAACTGTTTTCTTTGTGTGGTTGAGCCTCCACAGCTAAGTTTAAACAGCTAGGTGTCTACAAGACCAAGATAAAATATATGGGCGTGAATACGAAGGAGAATGTATGTCTTTCATAAGCAAATAGAAGGTCACGAGGTTCAAAAATCTAAATAGTTCTAAACATCTGGTTGTCTATTTAAACAAGATACAATATAATAATTATATTGTATCTTGTTACATATGTTATTCACTCCTTTATATTTGATCTCTGTGCTATTGAATGAATAAAACCTGCCAAGTGCGAGTCGGACAGAGCACAAAGGGTTTCGTACCAGAGCAGCAACCTTATATATTTATTTAGTGTTTGAGTATGCATTGGTAGAAGTTTAGAGTTAAACCTAAGAATAGCTAGTTGGCGCTTTATTTATATCTAAATAAATTATAAATATAAAAAATGCAATATATTTTGTGGCTTGACAGTGGAACTAACTACGATCGCCAAGATCATTTCGATCGTAGAGAACCAGCTGTTTATGTTGTACTATGTTCGAGACGAGCTTAATCTTAGCGGGTGGTATCAGAAATTGTGGATTGTGTCTTTTGTGTATGAAATTATGTCCAAGCAGAGGTTTACAAAATGACAACCGAAAACGAAGCAAGTTAGTGAAACTTAGTAAAAACATTATTGTTATTCCCGAAAAAAAACTATTAATTGTTAGTTAATTACGTTAAATAAAGGCCAAACATAACTATTAACAATAAAAAAGTAACACAAAAAAAAATATATACCATCGATAGCATCAATGTGAAAATGCCACAAATGCGAAACTTAACTAAAAATATAAAACCTACTCAAATAGATATTTAATTAAATTATTAAAATGTATGAGACACATTTCATTAATTATTATTATACGTTTAACATAGCTATAAAAACAAAGTATAGTACATAACAACAACACATTAAATACACTTTACAAAAACAAAAAAATACAAAATTACCCTACAAATATTTTTTATCCAAAACCACATAATATTATAACATCTAGTTAGTCTCATTATCTGCGGCCACTTATTGTGTTATCCTTTTATCCTTTATTGAATTATGGAATAGCACCTGGTGCTCTGTGACTTGGTGAGATGATATACTAAAGACTTAGTACAAGTTTAGTTTTTCAAAGCAGTGAGAACCAGACTGGACGGCAGGATTAAATAGATAAATATTTACAGACGTTGCACACATTACACTCTAGGAACAAACTTAAGCAAAGCTATAGGACCTGATTTATGCAATATTTTTATGTAATCTGAAAAACTACTAAATAGAAACTTATATATATATATATATTATATAGCTTTAACTCAGCATTTTAAAAAATCCTTGAAAAAATAAACGGAACCGACTTTAGTCGATAGTGACAATTAATGCATGTATAAGTATATTTTGTAATATATATATTTTTTTATTTTGTTAATGAATAAATGAACATCAAAATCGGTAACAAACCTAAAAAAGTGAAACAAATTATCGAACTGACAACTTAGCGAGTCATTGTTTTATAATAATATGTTACCTGCAAAGCACCAGCAGATTTTTGAGAAGGTAACAAAACCACGCTAGGGGCCAGGCAGGTAACAACGATCGTATACAAAACTCTTACTAGGCCTCCTGGTTATAGCTTAGTCACGTGTTTCAATAATGAAGATTAAGTAATGCCATATAGTGATGTTTATTTTTTTATTATAAGACCACCAGCTGTGCTTAGTGGTAGTAAGCTTTTTGCTCTTATAGTAGTGTATTATAACTTAGTGCAAGACAGACTAGAAAAAAGACTTCAAAAACCCAGGGTTTTTTTTGTTGCAATTTTGACATTTAATCATTTTCCTAATAAAAAAGCGATTATAACTAAAAAAAATACAGTGTACTTGCAATATCAGCTAACGGTATCAGCTAAATAAACAATATAAAAATGCTCATTAAAGATAAGCGAAAAAAAGTACTTTAACATGTAACCACGCGTACTGTTAACATGTAACCACGCGTACTGTCATATTTTTTTTTAGCCTAGACTGTCCCACTGTTGGGCAAAGGTCTCCCAAAGCCTTCCACTTATCCCGGTCTTTGGTGACAATCCACCAATCTTCTGGGCGTCCAGATCATCTTTTCAAGTCATATTAGAAGCTAGAAATAATATAATTAAATTAAAACTTGTGGCAGCGAAAAGAAGTCCTTGGACGCTACAAAACTTCGTCTACAACAAAAGCCACAGATCTCGAGACATACGCCCTGACAGACGAAACTGATAGTTTCCCCGACGATACATCAAACAACTGAGAAAACTTTCCGCTGGGGTTTTTCCGTCGTTTTTCTCACAAGATTCTATAACTTATAACTTAGTAGATAAACTTATAAGGAAATATTAAAGAATCAAACCGCAGAAATTAAGTTTATATTTTTGTAAGTTTTTGACCGTCTTACTAAAAGAGCTTTTAAAAACGCTGCTAATACACACACTTTTTAAAATTCTGATTGTAACTGTTTAAGTTAAACAAGAAAACGTTATTTAAATGAGATAACTCAACGCAATAGTTTACTTTTGTTTGTGAAAACAAAAGTGAATATAATACTTCTTCTTCGTGTCTTTGAATAAACAGTTTTTGAAAACTGTGAAATTTACTATGCTGACGAACCAATAATAAATCAATATGAATCATATGTATACGAATCTTAACATGGTGATTTGCACAACTCTTACGGCCGGTTTCTCGAACGATGATCAACGAAAAAATCAAATAATTACTATGTGTCAAACTCGGATCAATCGTGGTTTGGGTTTCCAGAAACCGGCTGTGAGTTACTTGGACTTCATGTTCTGGATGTACTGAACGCTGTTTGCCTAAAGCATTATTAAGACGAAGTAGAATTTAAACCATCCTTCTTAGCATACACAATAAAGGTTTCCTATACATTTTTTAGATAAACTAGCCCCAGTATTCATATCAAAAATAAAGACCTCCATGAAACCTTTCTCTCAGCCGTGTTGAACTTATCAACGGGAAAAACAAGGTCAATACGTGCGGAGCTGAATAAACAGCGGGTTCCTTGAAATATCTTCGTCATTTGAGAGGCACTGCAGAGCACTGGGGGGGTATCCTGACAACTGAAATGTAGACACTTACTACGTGGTACTTGGTACTTTTACGATCTCCAAGTTACCAGAATAGTACCACAACCTAAAAAAATTGAAATTTCTTATAAGTGGTTATTTAAAAATCAGATTAAAATAGGTAAATCAAAATCAGTTCATCTTTAATGGTTTGGAAGTTTTAATTAACTACAAGCTCTCGAGCAAAGTTTAAGTTGAGTAATTTCAATATATTTGAGTTATTGAATAAATAAAATACCTTTGGTAAGTTTAGTTACTGAATAATTTCTAAATTATAGCGGGACGTTAGAGGCTTTATCACAAACAGCTTGAGAAATTAGAACTTTGATTAACTATCTATGGATAAAGGGGAAATTACACTGACAGTAACTCTACCTTATACCTTAAAAGTATAGGTACCTTAAAATTAATATTGGTCTTATGGACAAAATAATATGAGGTAATACATCTGAGCAAAAATTACAATGTAATTAAAAGCCTACTTTTTATTCTCAACTAAGATATAAAGTAGTTAAAACTTGTCTTATTTTTGACAATAACTTGACCAGTGAAATCCAAAGTGATCCATGAAAAAGTGTTAGAACTTCTAAGTCTATCCTATTTTGTAGTGTAAATACTGTTTTTCCATAGCACGTGATAATCTTTTGCGGTAACTTGAAGTCTGCTATCCATTTATTGCTAAATCGGTTATGCTCTGTTACTTTACAATGTGGAAAAGAAAGAAACAAGATTGCAAGCTGGGCCCGCGCCAAATGTCGCCTGACCCAATATCTTTCTGCAGTAAACGAGGTCGCACATAGACGCGTATTTTTTTTAAGCAATTTGTATTAAATACTTGATAAGTTCTTATTCTAGTGTGTACCTACACTTAAAACTTTTTTCATACTGTTAAGCTAAGCTCTCTAAGTTCAATAATAAATAAATAATGCTAGACAATCCACACAACATCATTTAGCCCCAAGCTAAGCAGAGCTTGTGTTATGGGTACTAGAAGACTGAAAAATAGTCTTTGCAGACGTCTCTTGTAAGACATAACATACTGAACGAAGACAGAATATACTGAGTCTAATCGACGAATGTATTTTTAAGACGGCCCGAGCGACTGAAGCTCCAACTATAGTCTGATACTTCAACCGATTGACTGCTTCATAATTAAAATTACATTTAGTTGAAGTCTTATTTTTTTACTCTTTATAAGAAGGATCATACAAAGCCGGTAGGAACTGGGCCGTGGTTTCTTGCCCGTTCTTCTTGACTCTGGTTGCGTGGAACTGGCACCTAGAATCACCTATTATAATTTTAAATGATCTTTGTGATTTTACTAAACAAACTTTTATTAAATTGATTTGTTTTATATATTTAGTTATTAATTCTTGATTATTTGTATTAATGAGAAAACTATACTACTGAAAATCATAAAATTTTGTAATTTCTGATGTAAATATTTTGGACTAGTTTTAAGATTTGTCTATAAAGTGATGGTACAATATCATCCAGTGTCCGACGCTCCTTACCGACAGAACCATTTGTAAATTATTAAAATTCCCACTTGGCTGATCTCAGCCCGAGATTATTTGTAGAGTTCACTGCATTTTGTAAAAATGGAAACGTTGCATTCTTTTTGCATAGTATTGTGATTTTGTTCAAAGTGTTTTAGTTTATTTACGAACAAGCAACTTTATTTAATCTTAGGTTTTGTCTGTTTTGCTGCTCGACAAGAAAGTCTTGATAAAACTGTTGTTGGTTTATTTCATTATTAATGGTTAGAAAAGTATCTCTATTTGTTAAGAGGTGTTCTGGGATCTAATAGTTAAATGAAAAGTCTCTGCTTTTTTATTATTCTAAACTTTTATTGAAATATATTTTTAGAATACGGCAAAATATTTAAGAGCATGGATCAAATCCCTGCATTAGCAACAGATATATAATGCTTTGAAATCGTATTGTACCGTATGTAATAGATGTAAAAAACAGAATAAGAAATACTTCTGTTTTAAATCACCGTCGCTTTTTTACTGAATAATGTTTATAGAAATTATACAACTAAATAATTAAGTATTAATTAATATTTATTCATAAACTAACGACTATAACAGTAATTGCAAAACGTACATGGGTATTTATAAAATACATAAAACACAGTTGAGCTATCTGCAGATCGTTGCAAACGATCTATAAATAGCTCAACTGATCCAAATCAAAATAATGTAAAACGGTAAATATTAATAAGCTCGTCAAATACGATATGCGACAATCAGCTTCGAACTCGCCCCAAGCCTCAAACTACGTAGGAAACAGATAATTGTATAATCTAGAGCTAATGTAATGAAAACACCAATTTGCTCGGAGCTTCGGTAGACAGGTGACCCACTACGAAAAACATAAATCAAAGTTTTTTTTGTGACATTCAAGTTACACTGCGTGCCGACTTTGTCTGTCATCAGCAGCGTCCATTATCACAGCGCAATGTAACTCAAAGTAACGATGCACAGCTGCATTTATCGTTTGGTGTAGTAACCAGCTTGGAATTTCACACATGCTTCGTATAGCTTTGTAAAACTAGGACAATGTTTTCTTTCGCCTGAGCTAACATTTATTCTAGTTTTCTAGAAGTGTTTCTAGTTATGCGTATGGTTTGGAATTTATATTTGATTTTTCGACATTAACTATCCCTGAGATTGTAGATATGTTTGTTAGACATAATTTGATATACATTCTTAATAAATAAAATAAATATTCACGGACAAATCACACATCACACTCTCAGATCAAATAAAAATAAATCTCTGCAAAGCTTGTACTATGTGAACTAGATTGCTGATAGAATACTTATATACATTTATTTTGTTTATACATACATAGAAACACCCTGACACAAAACAAATATTTATGTTCATCATTTGCTCTTGGTGGGAATCGAATCTACGACCCACAGCATGGAAGGCAGAGCTACTTACCAACTGAGCTGTGACGCCTGTCCTAAATGCAACTATAAAAAGCGTTTTATCAAGAAATTACTGAACTAATGACAAATACCATTTTATGTGTATTGTATCTGTCACCATTTTAGCATGTTTATCGTTATAAAACGGAGCCATTATGTATTTATATGAATTATTCAGCGTAATTTTTTTACCATCACTTTTTACCCGTCTTTAAACTCAAGTTGAAATGATGGGGCTCAAACTGCCAAGATCATGAAACTCCTTAGGATCCTCAGATTAAGTACCTACTGTTTCGTCACTGTTCTACGTCATAAACTTATTTTATTAGGTACGAAAATAAGGAAGTAATAGCGCAGATATATAATAATACCAACCGCTGATAATAACCCTATAAACGAATCTGTACAGAGCTACGAAAAAAAAAATGGTTGTCTGTAAAGTCGGTTTACTGGCGATAGTTGAACGTGACAACGAACGCAAAGGCCGATTGTGCTTTTTTGTCGCTCGTTCCGCGCTCTCGCTTGCACTTCATGGAACGCCTCAGAGCGAGGTAACGCCGCATGAGTCTCAGAGCGAGGTATCGCCGCATGAGTCATGATTTTTCGTGCGTGCAGCCGGCTCTATCGAATTATAAGACGTTGTCACGTCAAAAGTTAAAAAAATTACGCTGAGAAATTCATTTAAGTACATAATAGCTCCGTTTTTTAACGATAATTATAATATGTTATATTTTATTATAATTATATTATTTATTTCATATAAGGGTTAGGCTCATGATCCCCATCATTAGGATTATAATGATGAGTATAAGTTTATCATTCTCCAATTTGTTTCTCTATTTCACGTCGAGTTAGGAAGTGGTGATCTTTTACGACAGTTTTTTTACTTTCCTAATATCAATGTTATAAATCGCGTAATAAAAATAGTTTGTGGTGTAAGTACCTTTTGAAAACCAAAACTTTCGCTTATCCGACGAAAGTGTTTTTATGTGATGGAATAAGCGAATCGCTGAATGATTTTAGTGGTAGGTACCATGACACTTTTTTGACCAGATATTTATTGATACACACCTAGAATCACGTACTATAATAAGACGATTCTAAATGATCCTTGTGATATTACCTACTAAACAAAGAATTTTTGATTTTGATTTTGATAATAATTATTAGGTATAGGTCTTTTAAGAACTCGACATTATCTAAACAAATCATTCATAAAATCTTTAGTTTTATCTTAATAGTATTTTTATCAAATTATGTTATTGTGTAATAACATAAAAACTTTTGACATTTTGGATTTTTGACAGTCTTGACAGGATATGTGACGTCATACTTAGGTTAGGGTGTATCTTACCGAAAGGATATTCTTTCGTATTTGCTTACATTTTATTGTTCTTTGGAATACTTTGATAGTAAAACGGGTTTTAATGTTATGTACCGAGTGAAGAAAATGGCTTGATATTACGATGTAACAGATAAAAGTGTTGTTTTTATACTTTATGGTAAGTTTCGATGCGTAAGTGAGGAAATATTACTCTTATGCATTATGTATGGTGCTTGTTTTATTGCTTTTCGGTTTCATTTTTTAACGGGTAGTGTTGCAGAATTGAGGACTATGAAATATATTAAAAAAGCTTGGTCTCACGAACGTGTTGCAATTTTTTCACGTAACATATTTTGTAAGATTGTCTAAAACACCGCGTTTATAACCTTAATTTTGGTTTGCTTAGCGAGGTACCTACCATTAAACATGTAATTCGCCTTTCGAGATTACACTATTATTTATTTGTAGTAGCACGATCATGTGCTGCCATACACAATTTAAAGCTATAAAATAAAAAAATATACGAACAATATCATGTTGTAGATACTCATACAAGTAAATAATAGAATAATCATTCAGGCGAATCATATGGTTTAATAGTCTTCTTCTTCTTCTTATCGTGTCGCTGCTACAACTGTATTTTGTTGTAGCCTCGTGTTGGAAAGATTAGCCAGACTAGACACTGCTTTACCGTGCTTAGCTGTTACCGGTGTGCGCCACGAGGAGGCTCTTTCCATGCACCCATGTGTAATAGTCGAACGTCTCTAACAGGTAAATTCGTTTGATTGTATATTTACTTAGATCAAAACCAATAAGCATTTTTACACCTTGGTGTAAAAATGCTTATTGGTTTTGATATATGTGTGTTATTATAAGTAATAAAATATAATATTTGTTAAAGACTCATGACTATCAATTAATATTAACTACTACGATCCAATTACGATCGTTAAATAGCGACCACAACTCTGTGAAAATGAAGACTTTAAGCATTAAGTACTAAGCTGATGCAGCTTAAACGCTGTCCGAAAATGGACCGTGAAGCGCTGAGTCCTCGTCAAAATGAGACCAATAATCCTATGTACATGTTGTACAGTCAGACACATAAGTTTATTAAAAAATAAAGTCACGACATTATTTTCTGATTTTGAGAAATCTTTTTCTCATTATTTTTTATTAGTATGAAACCTCAAAATCTTGTATCAATTAATAAAATATTATGTCTCATATTACAATAATTGATTTAATTTTTCTATTCCTAGTTTTATTGTTCATGTTAGGTAGGTAGTTTTTTGATAAACAAGAGAATATTATTATGATTAACTATTTATCAAACAAACAATAACTTTTTCAAATAATCGAAAACGGGGACATCATTTTACAAGTAAAGTTAAATTAATCGTTATTGAAAGCAAGAAAAACTAAAAAAAACATTTGGCACGATCTTAATGATGTCAACTGTACATTAAGCTCGAGTAGTTACATTTTCAGAGCACCTAATTCTAGCGCATAGGTACATTACCCAGCGCCTATTTCAATCAGTACCGAACCTCATGCAAATGAGGCCCCAAACTTGGAGTATAAGCACGAAAACCTATCGACAATCACAATGTATTACATATTACATTACACTGCTCGATGCTGCGGCAGCATTCTGCTTTTGAGTAGGTATCACCGCGCAATGTATCTTGCATGTGTTATTGTTGCAATATTATTGCAAATGTTGTATGTTTTTAGAATACCTCTCTGATATTAATCACGATACACTACTTTATGACTATTCAAATCTCTCATACCATTAGTACTGCATTTACATGTTTGCGTTTTGAATTGTATTGTGGTTGAATGGAGTGATTGCCTACTTAAATAACTACATTAAAACATTACTTATATGATATACTCTGATACACCTGCTCTGATATACTATGGTAAACGATATATTATTAGATGCTTTTTTAATATATTTGTTATTCGTATGTAGTGAACTAAGCTTAAAAAGTAATCAGTCTTTAAATAAATTGAATATAATATAGAAATTGAATAGACATTTCGCAAATCACGTTCTTATCCGTTCACGAAATTGATTTAAGAACTTGGTTGCTGATAATAATACTTATAAATACACATATTTTAGTTAAATACATTGTTTTACACCCAGACGTAGGACTAATAATCAATGTTTGATATCACACAAACCTTTTCTGCGTGGAATGTAGGTACTAATAAACTTATTTTTATCTCTGACATACATTTTTGTTTACTATTTCCGTAAAATTTTGAACCAAATACTGGGATATCTTGTGACCTAATACAGGTTTAAAATAAACACGTTTATATCTGAATTTCCAGAAGGCCAGGCTAGTGTACAGTTTCAAACGATTAGGTACCGTTAGTCTGCGCAGAAAGTAACCTAACGAGCTCTCGTATGTACTCGCTAACGGGATCGCTGCTCGCAGATAAAAAGATCGTGTAGGATCATAGTCGGAATGAACTGCAGTCACACTGATCTGTAGCTCTACCATGAATTTTTACTATACTATATATACTATACTCGCTAGCGTCTGTAGTTAAAAAAATGTATGAAGATTTGTACAGCGCCTCTAGCGGATAGTTGGGTACTAAAATTCGTAATACTAATATTGACGTAACTACTGTAGTAGTCAGGCGATTTTACTGTGACAACTCATGGTAGAGGTACTGTAAGATAAAATATCAATTCCTTTCTATCAAATCAAAATTAATTTAACTTTATTCAGTAAAATCACAAAGATCATTTAGAATCGTCTTATATAGGCCTATCTTATAAAAAGTTAGCGCAGACTTGATGTCTCGATTACCATACGTAATGGTGACATAATGCCAACGCTTACTTTTTGTAAGATATGGGGTTAGTGAGTAGTGCCAGTTTCACGCGACCAGAGCCTAGATGACGCTACAAATGTATAAATGGGAAGTTGTATATCATCTGTACTCTGACCTAGTTTCACAAACAATACATAATTAAGATTTTGAAAAAACCGTGCTATTTTTAAACGTTTGTTATTTTTTGATTTCAGATAGTAGATTGATGTTTTGTTTTATGTTTATTGTATAAAATTTTATCGGTAACAAAGAGCGAAACGGTGTAACTGTCAGCCTTCCTAAGCCTACCCACTAGTTCCAGACTATGATTTATTGCAAAAGTCCTCATTGTTCGGCTTCTATCACCAACTCATGCTGTCTCACTCTCATATCACCAAGTATCACCCCGTCTCTTTCTAAAGACTTTCAAGGGCTTTCACTCGGGTTGTCAACAATCCAGATTTTGTAACTGGTTAATAGTAAACTATGCTGCAGTTAGCAAGCCACTGTAACCGTCAAACTGCATGCTTCCCACGTGTAGAAGATCTTTCAGAGGAAGTTGTGCTACTTACATTAATAGGATCATCTTCGGGTAGTAGTTAACTCTTTGGGAGTTAATATGGATTCTAGTATCGAAGTTATTTGAATATGTGGACAGAATGTCATGTACACAATTCAGAAGGGATTTGGGGACAATGACATTTAGTTGAACTACTGTTTGAACCTCTCGAACTAAACTTGCTTGGAGATATAATTAGATGGTTGTTGTGTAAGTTTGCGTAGAATCGGGATTCGTATACTAAATCTAAAATAATATGCGTACAAATTTCGGTTTTAGAATGAAAGCTATTTACAAAATAATGGTATTCAGATACATCGATATAATTGATTGATTTATATTTTAAGCAAAGATAAGTTGTAGGGCGGAAACCTTTCAGATAAGTTTTTGATCGATGTATGTGAATTGTAATTGGCAATTACTGTTAGGTTTATTAGAAACTAGATGACCCGGTGAACGTCGTATCACCATATGTATTTCAGAGCCTTATAAAGGCATTATCAGAGCACCTAGCATAGGGCGAAAATGTATTGAAACGTCACTTAAAACGTGTGCATAAAACCTATCATGCTAGGTACTCAGATAGTCTAAGTATCGGCCCCATAGTGTGCGGAAAAAGTGGTTAAATCACTTACACATGTTCATCATAATAATGTTCATAATTATTTTGTATGTCACATAAGTCACGTTATGAGATTATAGACACTTCCCTGATTAAAAAAAAGTATTGAAAAGTATTGGATTGCACTAACTGTAGATAGATATCCGTTCTTATAATTGTTATTTCAAAACTATTTTTCAGAAGTAATAACTTTTAAAATGCATTGCCCGTTTTGTAAGAAATGGATTGAACGGGAGAAGAACAGTAATACCTGTCCTAGTTGCAGACAACAATTGTTAAGATGCGACGAATGCTTCACTATTACCGCTGATACTTTCAAGTTTTGCGTCAAGTGCGGTCACAATTTGAGCCGAATAATATTACTAAATAGGGCTAAGGAACAGAAAAAGCGAGTCAAACAACACTGCTTTCAAAACCGAACTTCAGTCACTCAACAATGTCATCATCATCTTAGAACTAATAATTATACCTATTAATATAATTTTTTAGCTGTCCTGGTGAACTCTGTTTCACCTTAAAGACAATAAATAAGCAGATTTTTGAATTTATTAGTAACTTATACACATCCATCAAGCGGCCCGTCCCGGCTTCGCACGGGATATTTTCCCTCTTTCCCGCTTTTCTATTTATTTTTGTCACGGAGCCCGAGACCTTTCCATCATCATCATCATCATCATCAACCTATATCAGTCCACTGCTGGACGTAGGTCTCTCCCAAGACGCGCCGCTGAGCCCTGTCTTCGGCTCTTCTCATGTTGTGTTTGCCAGCTACACTCCGCAGATCGTCGCTCCATCTCGCCGGAGGGCGTCCTACACTATCTACGCTTGCCTAAACGCGACCTTCGTTAGAGACTTCGTTAGATTCGTTGGAGACCTTTCCAACGAATGCAAAACCGTGGAAATCGGTTCGTGCGTTCTGGAGTTTCATCGTCAGGCAGGAAAACCTGACTTATTTTTATATTGTAGACAAAAACTGCAAAATTTTTTACACAATTTATTTTTTTTAAAAATCAACATTCAAAATAAACTAAGACAAATTTACAAAACATATTTTTAAGGTTTACTCTCTGTAAATCTATTTGTTTTAAGCACTCAGTTTTTTCTCTACTTTGACAGGTAGATCAGTAGATAAGCACATGTGGAAGCCCACGTTTCTGAAATTCAATGGTGTAAAACCACGCACTCGATATTCCAAAAATATGTTTCCTTATTAAAAAAATCCTCCAATTTATGTTTTAAAATTCTGGCAATTAAATCGGGTCTATGTTCTTTTCTAAGGCCTTGTAAATTATCTCTTCATTTTGCATCATGCGCCGAGGACTTCCCACATAAGTTGATGGCAATATTATCATTTTACCAATGCCTTGACCCATTTTTAAACACATTCATAACCAACTGAATGTACTGATGGGTCTGCCCGCCATTTGATATGTTTTCTTGCTCCTCTTCTTCTAAAAAATAAATTCACTGCTGACTGATAGCAGATGTTTTTTCTCGTTGTCCGAAGAATCATCATCAGTCATCAGTGAACCTTGGATTAGCGTCAACTCTTTATCCACCTTAAAGAAGAAAATATTTTAGACTAATATTCAAATAATAATAAGCATTGTGAATGTATGTAGGTGTAGGTATATCCTCCCACCTCTATCTGGTAATAAGCATTATTTTTCATTTTTCTTTACTCAGTAACCTACTTACACCATTAACTTACCTGAAAGTCATCAAATAAATCTTGGGATGTAGCAGGAGCAGTTTGATTTTTTGGAAAAAGGTTCGAAAGTGGTTATTCTCAAGTTCAAGTTGAACTTGCGCATGAAGGGGTCCATTCCATTATCAAGAAAAATGGTACAGAAATCGAGTCTGTTTCTGTACGTGTTCATGACAACTCAACACAGGCTATGCATGTGGTCAAGTCAAATATATTGAGCCGCTTACCGAGTATAATGTTGTTCCAGTCCACACATCGACTGCACATTTGCATTTGCTTGCAGTTTCTTATAAATATTTGGCCATTACATGAATTACGAAACTAAATGACATTTGAACTAAACCTTCAACTTTTAGAGTATTCTTTTTTCTATGGTGATTATAACGATAATCGGCCAAAAAGGTTTAAAGAAAAAACACAAATAACAAAGAGTATGTCTAACATAAAGAAGTGTCAAAACAATATTTTCGCGAAACGTCAACGACTGACAATTAAAAGATGGCGACAGCGGTTTGTTTGTCAGAGCCATTGGAATTTAATTAAATGCTCCATAATTAGAATTTTCCGGATATATGTTGTCGACTCAAAATCAATATTTTTTTATGTTTTGTTTTATTCATATAAGGTTTCGATCGAGTCTACAGTACCCCTAGTCATGTCACATTCATGACAGCTAATATCTTTTTGTATGGGAAAATTAAATTCTTGTTTTTCTTACATTCCCTAGCATTTTTCATTATTCTTAAACCTTTTAAACCTTCCCTGGACCTCCAGGAACATTTCAAGACCAAAATTAGCCAAATCGGTTCAGCCGTTCTCGAGTTTTAGCGAGACTAACGAACAGCAATCCATTTTTATTATATAGATTTTAAGAGCTTCTAGCACCATTTCAGCAACTTACAAAAAATGACCTCAAAATGACCTTCAATAATAATTTAAGTAACATAATTTGGCGTTAGCACATAACTCTATATAATAATATTGGATTGTAACCACTGTCATCGCAGACATGATAAAAACCACGTCGTTGTTTGATCAAATCTTATAAAACTACGATGTGGTTTTTATCGTGCCATTAAATATCGTGTCGGTATCATGTGAAAACCATCCCAGATATCTCGATTCAACAACCTTGCCTCCACTTTATATCAGCATAGTGCTTTTTTATGTTTTTATTACATTCGATCTAACACAGTATTTCCGTAACATGTTGAATTTCCAAATCCCTCAGATTTTATGTGATATTTGAGTCCTGACGTCACAGTGCGTCGTATTTTTTCACATTCCCTCCGGGTGTCATAATTCATGGAAAATGGATCATCGGTGCGAGCTCTGTTGTAACCTACATACGACGGTATTAGACGGTATGCTGTAGTGGAATGGAAAGGGCTGTGAAATAACTTTTATTTATATTTATACGGTCTATCTTATAAATAGTTGGCGCAGACTTGATGTGTTGATAACCATACGTAATGATGACATAAAGTCAACGCTAACTTTTCATAAGATAGGGGGTTACTATTATTAGACTTGATGCATTGATAACAATACGTAATGATGACATAAAGTCAACGCTAACTTTTCATAAGATAGGGGGTTACTATTATTTTTTTTCGTAGTGATCCCAAACTAATAAGAAATAGAAAATATTATTCACACCAAGCGCTTGACAGATATAAATAAAGTATAAAAAAGGCCACCACTCAGCATAAGCTATAAACACCGATGGATTCTATAAAACTGGTTTTCAGTGGGGCCAACTAACTAACTAAACTTAAACTTAAATTATCATATACATATTTGTACTTATACTTAATTTTATTTTTTTCGTTTTGCTGGAGATTCCCCTTCTATTTATTTCAAGTATTTTTTTAAAGTTATGCTAATGTATGTAATAACTACGCTGTTTTATATCTCTCCTAATTTATGTTTATCTATTTTATTTAGATACTAGCTGACACGTGCCCACTTCGTTGGGGATAATTTTCATTAAATAAAAAAGTAAGACATATGCTGTCGTTGACTTGTGGCTTTTTTGTAGGCATTATTAAGCTCCACATCTTTTCTCTAGAACACTTCTTTCATAGTTAAGGCAGCGTTCGTAAGAAACGCTTTCATTCGACCGTTTTTTCTCCGATTCATTTTGCAAAACGGACTACCACGTAAAAGCCTTTTTATTTTTCAGCCATAATGTAACTTTCTATTGGTGAAAGAATTTTTAAAATCGGTTCAGTAGATCCCGAGATTACCCCTTACAATTTAACAAATACACAAACTTTACCTCTTTATAATATTAGTATAGATTAAGTAAGTATATTACAGATATATATATTTTTTTCCTAACCTATCTCGTCCCACTGCTGGGCAAAGGTCTCCCCCAAATCCTTCTCTCTGCTTTCCGCTTTCGTCCACCAATCCCTCTCGAAAGCATCGAGGTCGTCCCGCCATCGCCTTTTTAGTCGGCCTCTACGCCGCCTTCCGTCTTCAGGCAGCCACGGTGTCACGATTTTGGACCATTTCTCTGGGTCCATCCGGCTAATATCAGCCGGATGGACCAGTCCCACTTAAGCCTCGAGCGAACGCAGCGTATTGTTTCGCACTCGATCGATGCGCTTGAAACCAAAGATGCTACGTTCCATTGCTCTTTGGTTCCATCCCCATTTTGGTTCAGAAACTTGAAGCTACGGGTATCAGGGGTTTACCTCTTAAGCTCTTCACAGATTACTTATCTGACAGGAGGCAACGTGTAAAAATCGATGGTCTTACCAGTGACGAGCAACTAGTAAGCTATGGTGTCCCGCAAGGAAGTATTTTAGGGCCCACACTCTTCCTGATATACATCAATGGCCTCTGCAATCTGGAAATCAACAATGGAAAAATCCTAACGTTCGCTGACGACACAGCGCTTCTTTTTAGTGGTGCCGATTGGAAAGAGGTTTTTAAGTATGCGCAAAATGGCCTCACCAAGGTCTGTTCATGGCTTAAAACAAACGTACTAACTCTGAACGTAACTAAAACTAACTACATTGCATTTGCTTTAAAATCAAGCCTTCTCCCTCCGCCTTCGCTACACTTAAATGCCCATACTTGTCCCTCTACTTCAATGTGTAACTGTCCTCCTCTTCAACAAACTGACAACGTCAAATATCTTGGGGTATATATAGACCAGACCCTCACCTTCAAGTTGCATATCGAAAACTTAGTTTCAAGACTTAGAAAACTTATTTACATTTTTAAAGGGCTCAAACAAGTTGCAGATAAAGATACTTTGAAGATGGTCTATTTTGCACTATGTCAGTCTGTTCTAAGTTACTGCATCTCCTCTTGGGGTGGAGCGGCCAAAACACATATGATAGAGGTTGAAAGAGCTCAAAGAGCAATCCTTAAGGTTGGAGCAGGACTGCCATTTCGCTATCCAACAACTGAGCTTTACGTACATTGGAATGTACTCACGGTCAGACAATACTTTCTGCTTCAAATCGTCCTCAGAAAACACTCTCAACTAACTTACGATGAGGAACTAGTTATAGGGAAACGCAGAAAGGGCGCGGTCTGCAAGTCAATAGCTTATCAAACTAGTCTATCACATAAATTCAGTTGCTTTCTTGGTCCATTTATCTATAAAAAAATAAATAAAGCCCTTTCTATATTCCAGTTATCCAGAGGTAGGTGCAAGGTAACCGTCACGAACTGGTTGAAATCGCTCGACTACCAACAGACCAAAGACCTGCTTTCCCCCCAATCATAACTTCTGCAGTAGTTCCTTCGTTTATTGCCTCCCAAAGCAACCAAAACAATGAAGTTACTATATAAAATTATGTACATTGTTTAAACTTAAATTATTTATTCTTTATTTTTACAAATAATTATACTTACTTATTTATACATCCATATTCCTATTTACAACTGTTTTATTATACTATTTTATTCTATAAAGGTTTTAGCTAATGCGCCCAGGTAAAGAACTACTACTATGTACTTAGGTACCACATTTCCTTTATCTCATTATACCCACATTCTAACATTAAACACCTACCGAATCAATGAACTTGTATTTATATTATGCATATTGCTTTATTTTATTTTTTAGCTATTTATTCATTCTTATTTCGATTCTAAATTTATACAAACTTATAATTCTACCCATGTTTTTACACAAACTACTTTTTTCCTTGTCGCGTCCCAGTGCCATTACATTACATACACCATTATTATTTTACCACCCACCTACATCACACTAGTCACACACACACAATACACACACAACAGCTCACCCTCTCAGACATACCCTTTTTTACCACATCTACTACACCCGGTTAATTAACAAAGCAATTATGAAAGATGATTTCTTTTTTATAATAATCTAGTTAGTTCTAAGTTCTTTAGTTCAATAACATGTATTCCACTTATAACTACCGGCAGCTTGCTTTGCCTACCTAAATATGCTAAGTTTGTTTTCAATGTTCTTGCATTTATATCCGTGGAGTGGGGGCACTGGTGACCTGTAGCACAGGTTTACAACCTTTAACAGGCACCAGTCTCATACAAAATAGGTACTCGCATCATAAACATAAAAGTAACAAGCTATTCTTACTCTGGCATATTCTTCTCACATTTAAGTGCTATAATACTGACCACTGTAAATAATGTAATACCTTTGTATGAGAAAAATAAACGTTATTATTATTATTATTATTATATTATTTGGTAAATCTTGAGTCTGGATTTCTGTGCTTCAGTCAGTGACCATGTCTGCGCACCGTACATGCAAATGTCGATGAGTTGGCGTTTAAGCGTAAGTGGAAGGTCGCCTTTCATGTGTTCCTTCATGGACCAGTAGCTCTTCCAGGCGTTCTCGATGCGGCGATCGATCTCCTTATCCTGCCTGTTTTCGAAGCTCGCTAATTGGCCCAAGTAAATGTATCTACTCATCAACAACAATATACTTTTTATAAAATATTATATATAAAAAAAAACAAACCATCTAAGTAAATTATGTTTTTGTATGAGATTATGAGCACCCCCGTAAATATTTAATATTTTATTTTTAAATATTTATTCGTCATTAAAGCGGTAATCGGATACGCAACTCTAAATAACTTATCAAGATAACTCAATTTAACGGAACTATTGCTAAATACCGACCAACTTATAACACATTGCCAAAACGCACCGATAGCGCGATCTAGGATTTGTGCACAGTAACGCCATCTAGCGGTAAACACAACAAATTTCAAACTTTACTCGATTTGAGTATTCAAGTGCGACGGCGCGATGGCTTATTTCATGTATAAGTTTGGTGTTTCTATACCGATTTCTATGATTCTTTTTTTATTGAATAGGTAATAATGTTAACTTTTTTAAATTAGGAATGAGTGAGAGTATTATAAACGTAAGAGTAAATAAATATAATCAGAATGCTCCGAACTGCTAAGCTATCGAAAGTTACACGTGTTATTGTGAGTCAACCATAAAAGATAGAAATATGCTGTTGTGGGATATTTTTTAGACAACTTTATGTAGAATATTTCCGTCATACATGTTTTCTATGTAACTTCAACCATTAAGGCTGCACACGCGACGGAAGCTTAAAAAATAGAGTAACTTCTCCCGTTTTCCCTTCACTACTCTGCTCCTATTGATTGTAGCGTAATGAAAAGTATCCTATAACCTGCCCAGAAGTATGAAGAATAATTGTACCAAGTTTAGTTAAAATCCGTCGAGTAGTTTTTGTTTCTATAAGGAACATACAGACAGACAGACAGACAGACAGACAGACAAAAATTTTACTGATTGCATTTTTGGCATCAGTATCGATCACTAATCACCCCCTGATAGTTTTTTTTTTAAATATATTTCATGTACAGAATTGACCTCTCTACAGTTTTATTATAAGTATATAGATATAGATAAACTGTTATTCATTGTATATTTCAAAAACTTGCTATTCAGTCATCTTTGTTTATTCAAATTTTGTTTATTGAAATACACTATAGTGTATCCAGTAACAGGATGCTCCATCTAGGTAGTGATTTATGCGGGTGAGTTGCTACAATATGTCACTGGCGTCCAAAATGACGCATCCTGTACGATTGCTGCGGAACTCTCGTTAGGACCTGTGTGTTTAATGGGACTTTTACGGGTTATTTTAGGCTCTTAACTAAAAGGGGGTACGACAGAGGGGGTAGTGCTACCACATTATGTATTATTAAGCATTGGTATTGAGATTTTATTTCTCATAAGGACAGCTGAAACAATAACTGAGGTTTTATTAATTACAATTTTTACCTATTAATATTTATTGACATGTTAATATTTTACGGATTTATCTAATTGAAGTAAGGGATTTATTTTGTAATTCATTTATTTCTATATAATATTCGCTTTTCGTATTACAATTTTAATGGCATCATCATATTACAATATTTAAAAAAAACATTAATTACCTCTTTTAATAAAACATTTCTTTATAAATTTGATATTTTGCTTAACGATAATAGTACCTTCTTCTCCTTACAAATTTCGATCCAAAAATATGTTTACCGAAAACATAACAGCATTTTAGAATCTAGAATATTGAAGGCTTTTTGTGTATGAAATTCTTGATGAAACTTTTATATCCCACACCCCACTTCA
This sequence comes from Ecliptopera silaceata, assembly GCA_932527185.1. Classification (NCBI taxonomy): domain Eukaryota; kingdom Metazoa; phylum Arthropoda; class Insecta; order Lepidoptera; family Geometridae; genus Ecliptopera; species Ecliptopera silaceata. The sequence goes on along the minus strand of OW052193.1, from coordinate 1,314,489 downwards.
ATATCCCAAAGGTAAACACCAATTACGCGATATCTTCTGTCGTTTAGAGAAATACCTATTTTACGACATTTTTACGACAAATAAACTTGGATTAAGTTAAAAGTAACATAAAATGTAAGCCATATGATATACTTAACTTATTACTGCATTTACGGCCTGGTGACGTCATTATTTTTGGGTAATTCTATATTTTTATTATGACAATCTTGTCATAAAGCAATTGACACCTTGTGGTATAAAAATATACATAAGTTTCTTATTTGACAGGCGTCACAGCTCAGTTGGTAGTCTTCTTCTTATCGTGTCGATGCTACAACTGTATTTTGTTGTAGCATCGTGTTGGAAAGATTAGCCAGACTAGACACTGCTTTACCGTGCCTAGCTGTTACCGGTGTGCGCCACGAGGAGGCTCTTTCCATGCAGTTGGTAGTAGCTTTGCCTTACATGTTGTCGGTCGTGGGTTCGATTCCCACCCAGAGCAAATGTTTGTGTGATGAATATAAATTTTTGTTTTTGTCTGGGTGTTACTATGTACAAAAACGACAACTTACAATGTTTCAGAATCAGAATTAGAAATATTTTATTGTTTAACTGTTGTACATAAAATATCTCAATGTTAACTAGTACAAGTTTATACAGTTTGTCCAGTCCGGACGTACAATAACAGGGTAATGAACAGAGCCATACCCAATAAAAGATGAAGCTCACAAAATATATTCAAACATACTAATAACTCACACTGAGGAGGTATCCTGACAACTAAAATGTTTTTGAACTGTTATTTGATCAAATTGTAGTTCAGTTATCTTCTTCGTCTTTTATTGATATTTTGAATGATCGATTTTCATACCGTTTGATAGAATTAACGAAAAATCAGGTAGGCCATGCTCAAATCAGGTTGGTCATGCTTAAATCAGGTAGGCCATGCTGAAATCAGGTAGGCTACGTGCTAAACCGCGGCATTGACGTCATTTTTAACAGCTCAGTCACGTCAGTCCACAAAAATTCCACGGAATACTAATGAGTTACTATAGTAAAATAATCGAAAACTGAACTGCAACTGAAAGGATGTTAGGCCACGCAAGTTTCCCCTAGCTGGATAGCACCCCTGCTAATAACATAACTCTTCTTTGACATCCGCAGTAGGATAAAAAACAAAAGTTAACAACCCTCGTTGCAAGAATAAAAAGAAAAAGCTCACGCGCGCAAAGCTTACAAAATCTCGGAGTGGAAATCACGCAAAATACGAAGAAAGAAAAATAGTTTTAGCTAACCCCTTAATTCCGGCTTTCCGCAAAAACTGTTGTAAAAAGCGAGTAAGCAAAAAGGGTACAATCTGAGTTACGCCATGTGTTCAGGCAATTTCTCTTTGCGAGGAAATTATACTTTCGCCGCATATTAAACTAAATAGAGATCTTTGAGGCTTTTTTTGACCTTGAAGTGAGATTTAAATTGTTTTTTTTTAAGGATTACCTGGTTTTACACCTGCAGTATGATACTATGACTGTACTGATGAGTTGAGTTGATACACAACAAATCGTATTTGAAATGATGATGATATGAAGAAAGTAAGCAAGTATAAACAGACACTACCAACACAATTTTGTACAGGTTTATTTAAAATTAGTATTAAGGGGTCTTATGTTGTCATAAATATAATTTATTTGTATAAACTTAATTTTAGACCTCCACTAGTTTTATACTTGGCAGTAGGTATTTAAACAGTCTAAAGCAGCTTGAAATAGTGTCTAAAAATCACACACCACGTGATTTCCGTTTTTTTCGATGGTAAAAAAACCAAACATTGGCTTGCTTCTTACTTCTAATAGGTGGTTGAAATAATTGCAATGGTAACTTTACCAGGGTGAGATCTTTTACGCTCTACGTTTCTACATCAACATTATCATTAAGTTCTAGGAATCTCTAGGACCTTCTAGGAACTTCTAGAAGTTCTAGGAACTTAATGACAGTGAAATATACATTATGTTTCAAAGAGACAGCTTACTGTATTTGCCTGTTCCTAAACTCTAGATTGAGAACTTAGTCATGCAAAAGCGCAATGTATAGATAATTTAGCCAATCACGATGTAACTACATTTCACTGCACTCCACAGTAATTGTCATGAGAACTGTTGATTGCTAAACAGTTCTCAAGACACCACCTGATGTCACAATGTGCAGCTTAAGTGTCATATTAACACAAAAACAAACCTTATGCACGATATGAAATCTCTACTAATGTCAAAAATTACAAAAACTAATAAATAACCATTTATTTACTATCACAGTTATTTTTATACTACAATTTAGTCTTTTTTTTTTAAACAATAACGGTCTATCTTGACTTGATGTCTTGATCACTTGATTAAATGGTGACAAAATATCATCTTTAACTTTTTATAATGGGGCGTCTAAACGGGCAATATTTTACGGCAATTTGTGGCTGCAATTATTGCCAAACATTGCCCAGCCATCAATAAAACATTTTAGTACATTTTATGGCTGAGCAATCAATTGCAGGCAACATGTTGCAATATGGCTGCAATAGTATGGCCTTTGATTCAGAACCCTTTAATGAGCCACACAATCCAGCCACAATAATAATATAAGACAATAATAGTATAATAAAAGAATGACAATAATAATATAAGCCATCAATATACAATTAACAGTATTAACACAAGTCAGCGATGTTCGGCCACATGCTGGCTACACATAAAAACATTTTGACATATCAAAAAATATGTGGCTATAATGCCGGGCCATCCTTAAAATATTGCATAGTGTGGCTGGTATTGGTAGCAATGTTGCCGGCCACAGTATTGCAGCCATAAATTGCCGTAAAATGTGGCCCGTTTAGACGCCCCATTAGATAGGGCTACGTAAATAAAAAGTTACATTATTTGTCAACAGTTCAACTTTGCAGCGTTATAGCGCGGTATAACCCGCATAAATTAAGTAGTACTGAGATAGATACACTAGTAAATAAGGATAAAATCTTGCATCACTGAAGCGTATAATTAAGTGTAGTTTGATCCTGTGATTGCGATACGCTTTGGATTAAGTTGTTTATTAATTAATCTGCAGTAAACAGAAATTGCGACATGGATTTCGGATATTGATGTAGTTTGTTTAACTTATCTTTGAGTATTATACTAACTAGCTAGTTTCAGAAACCCTTTTCAGGAATATTAGTCGTAGTAGTATTATTTTTTTTAAAGCTAAAATCTCGTGTAAGACTATTGTACGACTAATGTACTTACTATTATTTCTAAAATAATGCAGCCAGTGAGATTTTGTGTTGCTCTAAAGAACAGCTTACACTTTTCTTAAAAAGACACAAAAATAATAATGAATCAAAATATTTAGTTAAGTATACAAAAAAGCAATATAAATTGCATCGAAATATTGCTATTAAAAAAGCTAAGCTCGTAAAAATACAATAAAATAAATCACGTTCCAATGTTCCCAATAACGAACGGCGTCACTTGACAGCGAGAAACTTTGGGTTTATGAAATGTATTTGTTTTGCTTTTTGAATAAACTTGACAATACGGCTGAGAAGATAGCAAAACAAAATCTCATGATTTTAGATACCTAATCATTATTTGCCTAAATCTAGAGAGGTTTAGGCAATTCAGTTCGAATAGGTTTGAAGAAACTTGTAGGATATTTGATTTATAGGTTTTGAGTAGTCTTTGTAACACTATACCTAAAAGGATAGATTCTGAGAAAGATCAGTAATAGCAAAGTCCAAAACCGGGAGAGTTAAAAAAACGTTGTTAAAAACTGCGTCAAGTTTTCTATTTCATATTTTGCTTCAGTATGTAGGTTATTAAAAACTTATACATATATACCTATATATGTATAATATTATATATAGTTATATATATATGTAGGTACTTATTGTACGGAAATATTTTGGGGCTTTTTTTGGATCAATCTTAGAAAAAAAACTATTACTAAAAATGAGACGAAATACATGATAAGGTTTCCTTAGAATCCAAAGTAAGTAAAGTTCTAAAAAAGTTGTAACTTATCTTGAAAGTATTTATTTTCAAAAACAACTTGAACTTTGTTGCGACAAAAAATACATGAGATACCTAATACAGAATTCATACTAATTTCACTGAAATATGAATTTTCAGAAAGGCGAACACTGAAAATGAAAATTTCTTCCAGGAATACCTACGAATATAAATCACGTTCGCGACTTTAAATTTCCGCGAATTATTTTATTCAGTTGAATTAGCACTAGTTCTTTGTTTTTTTATTGCTATCGACTGTTCATTTTTTATTCTTATTCAAAAATAATGTTCTTTATTGTGCTACCTACTTGTATAAAAAAAAAATAGTTTTCGTAAAAATACTTCTAGGAGTTCTTTTTGCTCTTCATTTTTAAAAGCAATGTATCCCAAAACAATTTTATATTAAACTTACCGCATAAATTAAACTTCTCAACAATTCCCAGAGTTGCCAGTTTCGGAACTGTCACCCTTCACTGTTATTATATTCTGCTTATTGTGCGTCAATATTTATCTCTTACTGCAAAGCTTTAAGGGCTATAATCCAGTGGCAAAAGTTGGTGGCGTCTGAAGTGGGAGATAGCACAAAGCTGGTTAATTGATTGCTTGTGAAATTTAAGGGAACATTTTGGTAGTTGGGGCTCCGGGCTTTCTGTTTGGCATCACATTAATCTAGCAGCTCAGTGGGTCAGTTGAATATGCTCTTGGCTCCTAATGTTAGCTTCCGTTGTAAAGTTATTTTTGTAGTTTATGATTATTTTGATATTTTTTTTTTCATTTTGTTGGAGCCAGTAGATGCTTCAATTAACATTGCCAAACACGTTTTCCGAGAACCTATTGTCGCATGTGAGGCATGGCATCACACTTTGGCCATCACTCTGACACGTAATGTCATTGCACACCCTAACAACATCGCAATGCGAGTATCACAGCTTAGTGGTAAAATAGTGCCGATAGTGTTCCTTTTCCAGCCGGGTTATTCACAGGAAGCTATAGTTATAAATGATTAAACTTCTTTGAAATGAAAATAACTCTATAATATTATAAACAGATAGTAAATCCACTAACTGAAAATATTCTTGTAAAAAATCACACAAACAAATACTCTGTCAGAGTAAGTTTACAACATCGCCTCTCGAACTAAGCTCAAAGGGTGAAAAAGTATGACGAACGTGTAATAAGTACGCGTATAAAGTATGTTCCTTACATAATTAATTGAAATGTCGGCGATGTATTAATTTGGGTAAGCCCTAACCAGATTAGAAATGAGGTTATAATCTGCGGGATCGACTTTTAGGGCTTTTGAGCTGTAGATTTTGTAATTGGCGTGAAACTCACGCTGGTAAAAGGATATTTTCATGTGAGGATATTTAATTTTGCGACATATTTTTTAATATTTGCGTAATAAATACATCTCAATATTAAAGACTTTGGTCCTTAATAAAGTATGTATACCGCTAAATTGCATGTGTTTGTAATTGTATCCAAAAAAATAATAAAAAAAAAGAATTAAAAAATAATTAAGTACCTTATTTTTTGTAAAGGAGGTAGGTAAAAAATATTCAACGCAATGAAAAGCGTATAGCTGATACTCAAACAATAAAAAAACATATTGCCATTGTTCATTATTTATTTGGCACAATAAGTGATTTAACTTTGTCTTACCTGAGCAAGAATTATCATTCTGCTTCTTGCATACTTGTGGTCTTTATGAAATTTTATATTATCTACTCTCGTATTCACATCCTATTTCTGAACTCATCTCATAAAAATTTAAAAATTCTTCTACAAAATAGCTCATTATTTTCAAAAACTTCACCAAGTTACCCCTAACTGGAAGTAATCTATAAGAAATTCAACAATTTAACAAGCACTTACAAGTTGCGCGTGCATTCCCCAACATTTGCAGCGTAAGAACGTAATTGCTGTACTTGGATAAGTTTAGACAGGCGAGCGGCTTGCTGCCTGTGAAGTGTGGGTTTGATTACTGAACCAGTAAAAAAAAGCACGGTTGCTCTCAGTCTCGCGGTATTTTATAGAGTTTGAATAAAAACTGTTTTTTTTAATATATTTTTATATTTTGTTTCAGAGTGCTTCTATTTAAAAACACACCTTAAAAAAAAGCTGAGTAAGTAAATATTATGTTTATAGATTTCAATCAAGTTTTTGGTTTAAAATTACATTATGATCATTGTGCTGGAACACAGTTTTTATTTTTATAAAACGTGGTATAGGTTTTATTTTAGCAAAATAATTTATCATATCAAAAAGAATCAAAATTCTAATTAAAATTGGCGGGCGAAGAATACATATAACTTTGGTTACAAGATTTCGTATTCGTGAAAATTATAATTTTGTAACTTCGAACAAGTTTTAAAATACTAAGCGAAACCTTGAAATACGTTTCAAAGTTACTCTTGCAGATAAATTGGAGAATTTTCTTGAGATCGTTGTTTCGAATTATATATTATTATATTCAGGTGAAAATTAATCCGTCTAATCGCAGCGCTCTTAGAAGCATTGCCACTTAACGCGGCAATACAGTATCTTGCCACTTACGAGTTAGATTTATTTATTGTTAATTTATTATATGTAGTTGCAGCGCCCTGAGTATCGCTATTCAACAAAGGTTTTTATCGCATATACATGTTTGCATGTCTTATTACTCATATTTGACAGGCGTCACAGCTCAGTTGGTAGTAGCTCTGCCTTCCATGCGGAAATCGAACCCATGACCCACAGTCATAGGTTCAATTTCCATATGTTCATCACGCAACATTTTCTCTGGGTTCAACAAACAATTGCTCTGTGTCCGGGTGTTACTAATTATGTATGTATTTACAAAACAAAATTATACAAGTATTCTATCAGCAATCTATTTCCCATATAGCTTTGCTTAATTCGGAGCTAGAGTTTGAAAAGTGAATATTTATTTATTTATAACTTTATTCTTTATTCTTTATTGTACACACAAAAACAAAACTACAGAAATACAGGAAACTTAAAAATAGGACATGTACAAAGGTGAGCTTAACCCTAAATAGAGTATACTAAATATAGTACTTTATAAAGTATCGCAAAAAAAGAGCCATTCACTATAATTTCTTAATACCTATTTCTTCAAGCAAAGTAAGATGTGCAAACTGACATCAGTCAGGGCAGCCGTTAATTGCGAAAGTTGCACGCGGCCCACGGAAGCAATTTGTTCAACTCGCCCCGAAGTGTTGAAACTCCCTAGTAATTTTTAAACTGTTGAGGTTATACTTGATGGCTGGGCTGCTCGAAGTTTTGTGACGGAAAATTATGTGGTGTAGAAATGTTGGTATTAGTCTCAGTTTGTTAACATTATAGATATTATTAGAGTGGTTTTGGCACTTTTTAATTTCTCTTTCTCGTTATATCACCTTTTAATGTCACAGACAACAGTTGCAGCGACGTGTGAGTGTGTCCCGAGGATTGGTGAGTATCTGGCCCAGCGCATCAGCATTGCCATTCAGCGCGACATTGCAGCCAGTATCCTGGGTACGCTTCCGATTGGTACTGATATGGATCATTTGAGCTATCTATAGATTGTGAGCAACGGTCTGTAGATAGCTGAACTTTTTCTTATGTATTCTTATGTGTTCCTTTGAACATTTTGTAAATCCTTTAAATCATCTTTTGATAACAATGACCTACCCTTTGTTGTCAATGTGGCAACTAATTGTACAAATGAGATTTTTATCTCGTTTGTACACAGAGAGTTTTTTACAGTGGAAGTTAATACGTTTCTTAGCTGTATTAGCTCTTTAATAACTCAAAGAGATTTAAAATAACATTTGAAATCTCTTTAATAACTCAAAGAGGTTTAAAATAACATTCAAAATTCGTTAAAATTTTGTTTTTGAAGTGAAAACTTCTTTAGCGGCGCTGGGTGGGTAAAAACTTTCAAACTCGCGTCAGGGTCACGTGACGTCGAAAAAGCGTAAGATCTTATTTAATTTTTATACATTGCTCGTAAAACAAGAGACGACAAAAGAACACACTTGCGGTCACGCGACGTATGACTCAAACAATTAAATAGTGTTGTGGCGACATGACGTGACGATGACGTGGCGACATGACGTGACGTGACGATGACGACGAAGCCAACGAAGACACAGACACATTCGCGCTTGCGCGATGACGTGACGATGACGTGGCGACATGACGTGACGTGACGATGACGACGAAGCCAACGAAGACACAGACACATTCGCGCGTTGGCTTCGTCGTTGTGTCACATTCGCGCTTGCGCGAATGTGACACAACGACATGACACAATCACAATGACACAGACACATTCGCGCTTGCGCGAATGTGTCTGTGTCTTCGTTGGCTTCGTCGTCATCGTCACGTCACGTCATGTCGCCACGTCATCGTCACGTCATGTCGCCACGTCATCGTCACGTGACGATGACGTGGCGACATGACGTGACGTGACGATGACGACGTTGTCTTCGTCGTTGTGTCACATTCGCGCAAGCGCGAATGTGACACAATGACATGACACAATCACGACTGTGGTTATATTTTTGAAGTGAAAACTTAAAAGTGAAAACACAACGTTAATATTGAAGTTTTCACTTCTGCCGGCACTCCCGGAGTGCTAGCTTTTTTTTTTTCGACAAACGAATAACGAAGAAAAAGTAGAACGAAAAGAATGAGTTTTAGAACATTTTAAAAGGTCAAGTTTAATGAACCCCACTTAGAATTATTTCAAAGTATTTTAGGTACTTTTAACTACCAACTTCAACAATAATAAACTTCATCATGCCGGCTAATTGAAACAATAGAATAATGAGAACTACAGCAAGAAACTTCAAAACAAACAGACAGCACTTGTACAACTTAAACACGAGATCATGCGAACCGGATCTGGTACTTGGCCTTCTTATTAACTTTCTGGGGAAAATTTCAGTTCAAAATTAACATTTACAAAGGAAACATAATCAAAGTATGTTTTTAATAAGTACTAAGAATATGAAGTTGTTATCAGCACCATTAACACTCAACCATACGAACCCATCTGATACGGCCTAAAAATACTTATCAAAGAACACTTTTCCAGCATTACATTTTATAATACTAAATTTTAGAATAGGTACACTAGAAAATTTATATCGAGATTTTATTAATCATTTTAATTTCTATTTTGATTACCTATTTATTTGTAGTTAAGCCTGATTCTTATATTACAGTCTTACTTAAGTTTGAAACTACATAGCTCTATGTAATATATTCATTAATATAGGTATACATTAAATATTGAGTGATAGTGATACAGTTTTCTATATAAATTCATCCGTTACCAAGTTCCCAACTTCATCGTTTACTTGACTAGGCAAGTTTCAGGAAAGTGGGCTCATTCGGGCGAGTGTTTTGCTATAAATATTAATTCACCTTGTTCGTGCCGTCACGGCACAGACGTTTAAATGTTAAAAGGTGTTTTGGGTATCAAATTACGTACCAGTTCAAGTTACTATCTCTAAATCGATTTATAACAAAGTATTAGATTGTTACGTTACAAATAAGAAAAACTCATTTCACTCAATACAAGACAACTAATTTAGTTTAATTTTATAAAAGTGTTCAAGTAAAAATTGTTACTACATGAAGACTTTTAATTTTTTTTAAGAATACATGACAGACTTCATGATTTTATGGTCAACAGAATAGATAAAGTGTAAAGCCACCCTTTGGAAGGGGGGTCAGTTATTCAGCAGTGGGCTTAAAAACATGTGTTTCTGTGCTTTAGTGGAAATCTAAACATTGCACTTATATAACCAATCATAGTACGGTACATTGTAGTTTTACTTTCCCAACAAGGTTGCTATATAAACTGAAAATAATTCCATACTTTCTATCTCCGCCTGGCAGTCGCCGCTAAAAACCGTAAAAATCCAATGTTTATTCACGCTCATTGGGTGTTAAACACAGATTTTTATTGTGCTCTTTTAGTTTCATGTCGAGTTTTAAGAGCTGGAGTTAAATTTAAGTCTTAGGTATTTTAGATAAAGCAAATAATCTTTTTTAAACTATAATTAAAGGTTTAAGAATTCATAATAATTAATGTTGGTTTTATAAAATTATAAAATGAAACACGCGCACGCCGCACGGCTTACAACTATAGCAAAAAGTGTCGTTACAACTTTTAGTCTTATTTTTTTCCGTCTAGCCTCCTTTCGCAACGCGCGTTATGGAACTTTGTTTCAATAATATAGACACAATACTTTATACATTATATTGTTAATTAAATAAAGTTTCTTATTATGATAAATGACAGTAGGTACCTACTAATCTTAGACTTTTAACATCCATGATTGTGATGTAAATATTATGTATTATGTACGTAAATATTATGTACTCATAATAAACATTATTTTTTTAATATTAAGGAGTAATTTACTTACCAAATCTTTTGTGTTATAAAAGCTTCTTGTGTTAAAAAACTTTACATAGCATAAAACTTACTTTCGTAACCGTCACTCACTTGTCAAATATTAACAAATTATTCTATTCGAGTTCGACGCAATCCGCTAAGTCCCAGAGCAGTGTAGAATCTGTGCGAAATAATCTTAATATTATATGTTCTAAAAAAAACACTGGCATGTACTTTTGCTATGTACTAAATAAATTAAATTTAGTAGGCATGGGCGTTTTTGGATTTTTTCACAAACCGATACAAAACCGATTTCAGATTTTGAAATCGATTTCAAAAACCGTTTTTAAAAAACGGTTTTTAGTTTTCGGTGCAAAACTAAAATCACGGATGCGTATCAAAACTATAGAAAACTAAAACTGTTTGCAGTTTGAGTTTGGTTTTCGTTTTCGGTGCAAAACTAAAATCACGAATGCGTATCAAAACTATAGAAAACTAAAACTTTAGGTAGATTTAGATTTTGTTCGTTTGCAGTTTGTGTTTGGTTTTCGTTTTCGGTGCAAAAGTAAACTCACGTCGGTTCGGTTTGGTTTCGTTCGGATAAGATTGTTTGCAGTTTGCGTTATCATCGTGCGTTTTCTAAAACGGTTTTTTCATATTGGAATATCGATGCGATACGATTTCTGACTGCAAACGGATTTCAGTTTCGTTTTGATATATCTGTCTCATGCCTAAAATTTAGGGCTCGTGATTTAAAATCGTAAAATTTTCTGTTAAAATAAAATTGAGATAATATTACGAATTTTGTGAATTCTTATTTTTTTAAATAACTTCCCAGACCCAGAGCTTACCGCGATGTTTCCTTTTGTTTTCTAATACTTTCTAGTTTTATTTCATTGCTGCAAACATAGCAGTATCAATTTAGAAATACTAAATTTGTGCATACATATCGCAAAGTTTAATATACTAAAAACAATTTTGTTGCGCGGTACCAGGCAAACATAAGTCCCAAAGAGACTTAAAACCAACACATTCGCAGAAACAGTTTCAAATATTCAGCCGTGCAATCTGCTGCTATAAAGTGACGTCTCGTAAAACTGGTTCATCCCGCAACAAGGTCAGACGGTCAGATTTAAAATGAAACTAGGAGTTTTTAATGGGTACATCATCTAACTGAGAGATAAAGGTCGAAAAGACTTGAATTTTTCAAACTCGTTTGTTATACATAGGCTTGTCACAGACCTGCTCTGGATAGGTATCATAATCAACTTTGCAGTTTGCAGGTCAACTTTTTTATTTAAGGAAGTGACGGATTAATTTTACGACCGATGTGGCGCGGCGGGCGAAGGTCCGCCTGCGACGCAGAAGGTTGCGGGTTCGATTCCCGCCTTGGGATTAATGTTTGTACGATCTGCAAATATTTATTCCGGGTGTTCTGGGTATTTTATATGTATAATAAAAAAATATCTATCTATGTAATGTATTGTATTAAGTATGTCAGTCTTCTAGTTCCCATAACATAAGCTCTACTTAGCTTGGGGCTAGATGATGTTGTGTGGATTGTCCAGGATTATAATTTATTTATTTATATAATTATTAATCAGGTTGAACCTCAACCTACTAATCAAAGCATTGTCTAACCGATTATCGGTCTATGTTATAAAAAGTTAGCGCAGACTTGAAGTATTGATTAGCATACGTAATGATGACTTAAAGTCAACGCTAAATTTTTATAAGATAGGGGTTACATGTGTGGCGTGACAAAAAAACGGAGGAGGTTTTCAAGTCGACGCGTGTGAAGTGTGAGAATGAACATTTGATGAAAGCGTGATGTGCGAACCCCTATCTATTTTTTTATTAATTTTTCATACCAGCGTAGTATTTTTAAAATGAATACAACTTAAAGCTGAGATAACTGATACGGCAAGCTGCTTCAACTTGAACATCAAACATTTGAGTTTCCTTATGAATAGCCCAACTGACACACTATAAAGCTGAGCATCACTAATCTTGTGGCATAATAAAGTTCACACACGTCCATTTAGCACGTCTTCATGCTACGCTGGCTCTGTGGATTAAGGTGCGTTCACACAAGGACAGTAGACAGGCAAGCTCATGGTTTATATAGCCATTTTACTGTGCCTAATACTGTTATTATAGTAGGTAGATAACAGATAGTTTAGTTTCAATTTGATTGGTCATTTGACATGGTCACATCAATATAATTATCTTCTTGTCCTTATCCCAAAAAAACAGTTTATTTTGTAAAACCACAATAATTATTTTGACATCTAGAAGCAATTTTGAGTACTACGGACAAAATAAAAGAATATCACGACGTATACAATCGTAAACCAATTTCATTTTAAACCTTTGAATTGAAAGTTTACAAGACAATCCTATCAACAAACGCAGCTATAAAATAAATAACAGAGTACAGAGTGGACTGCAGTTGTTACATCGGTTTTATGGCTGCTATTTCATAATTTAGTATCATATTACTTTTACAGACCATTAAGCTTTACTACTGCTGAAAATCTGTTTTGAAACTAACTTTACTAACCGCTGGATAAAAAGAAGGGTGGTATTTCTGTCGTATACATTTTTTGTATGAATAAATGATTTTGTATTGTATTTTAAGACAAGTTCTTTTTATTATTTGTTTGACGATCTAATCTATGTTTTAAATTAACTGTAAATCCAAATTAGAAGTTATTTAGCAACCAGATTGCAGCAACAACAGCAGTTAAAGATAAGAACAAAAAAATATTTGGAATAAACTAAAAAGCCAATTTTAATGATTCTGAAACTATAGAACTTCTTCTTCTTACGTGTCAATGGGTACAACAACAACAACTTAAAACCAAGTACGAATGAAACTTGGCCACTTCTATTCCCTCATTTGTGGCGTTGATGAGGTCCAGCCTTGTGCAGGTGGTAGGGCACAAGGGACAAACGAGCAAGTGCGACATCGTTTGGATGGGGTCCCCGCAGTCGCATTGGCTAAGTGCAGGATCGCGGAAACCCCATTTGCACATGCTCTCTCTGCTTCGATCGACCTGAGTCCGGAATCGGTTTATCGACCTCCACACTGGCCATGGAAGGTCACGTCCTGGAGGCAGACTATAGCACTTATCCACTCAGATACAATACAATCATCAAAGTTTATCATCACACAAATCTTTGTTTCTAGTGTAAATATTATCAATATTACAAAAAGTTAGATGAAGTACTCAGAGTTCATCTTCATCATACCTCTGCATAAGGGCTAAGGAATGATGATGATGAGTCCTACGCTAGATAGGGTCGGTACGACATAATTTCTCATTCCACTCACTCCTATCATTCAACTCTGAATCTACGATAATAACGATGTTCTACTCAGAGTTGTTTTACTTTAAAGTCCAAATTTATGATGTACACCATGGTGCCACTTAATCTGACCAGCGCACTTGGCTGCGTCGTCTGGAGTCTTGCCAAATTCAATAATGGCCCGCATGAGGTCTTAAGACGTAGGTGTAACTTACAGGCCTTGCTCATGACTTTAGCTGATAGTTGGGTCTTGGTTTATTGTGTGTTAAGTTGGTGGGCATTGCTGTTGAATTAGACATTTTCTTTTGTTGTGTTTATAATTTTTCTGTAATGCACTGCGTTATAAAAGTGCTATTTTGCTCTCAATTTCAAAATTAGAGCTGCTTACATTAAATAATATAAGCAGCTCTAATTTTGAAATTCTCTAAAGTTTTCCATACCTAACGGAAATCCGTTAGGTATGGAAAACTTTAGAGAACACAAAGCCCTTGCTTTTTGTTTTGTTCTGTGAAGTAAAAAGTGGTCAAAATAGTAACTCAACGAGCTATTTATTAATGATCATTTTTGAGATACAATAAAAATAAAACCATCTAAATAGAATAATTACAATCTCTTACCATTTTACCTGTGATCCTACATCTTACGATTTAACTAGGGATACAATTCTTGTTAAAATTATCTCAAAATCTTGCAGTTTCAAGGTAATGTGACCATTACAATGACACGGGAGCAAAGTTTTGACAGTTTTACTGGGACCAGAGAGTTATAGCGTCGCATTATCTGCCGCTAAGAATCCTGTGGACGCTGTCAGCTGCGTTTAGCGTGACGCTGTACGCAGCAGAATGATTCTTCACCATTTTCCATATAAAACAAATGACAATCGCGTTGACGATTGATTGACTTCACTGAAATATATCTCAAATGAACATTTGACATTGGCAGAATTGTCTGGCGGACAGAAGAAGAAGAATAAAAGAAGAAGAAGGTCACAATGATGAATATTTACGTGATTGTATTGATGAAATGTCAAAATGTAGTGCAAATTTCGGGTCGAAAATCTATCGAACTTTTATTTAACGATTAGGGGAAAGTGGGGGAATGGCGAATACCTAAGGGAAAACATAAATAAAAGAGTGGAATTCAATCATAGAGTTCTCCTTATTGTTGAATTATAAAGTGTACTTATCTATCTAAAGAATTAACTAATCAAAGTTTATAATTTTTCTATAAAAAGTACCAAAATGACAAAAAAACAAAACCCTTAGTGTTCGGCTTTACCCGACATAAGTCGGGTAAACACGAACACCAAGTGGGGTAATTACGTACTAACATTTATAACGACAGTTATCACATTAATATTATTTCATAATCGCTTTATTTAAGTAGTCAAAAATAGTCGTTTTAGGCACGTTATAAGTCTCTGCTGCTCTGCCGATGCTCAGATTTTTGGTTTTAACATCATCTACAGCTTTTTTGGGATCTCTCAAGACTATATTTTGTCTCATAATAAAACAAAATAACACGGAACCAATTAAAAATAAGAAGATGTTAGTCAACTAAAAATGTATTAGCTATATGACAATGACACAATCGGCAAACAAAAATAACCTAATGCCAGGAGGTAATACCAAACGTTCGAGATTACCTGACACGGAGTATTCGCCGTTACCCCGCCGGATTAGAAACAATAAAATGGAAAAAAATGTTTTAGGCTATATTTCTTTTGCCAATTGCGTCATTGTCATTTAGCAGATTAATATGTGAGTGTTCGACTATAAAAATATTACATTACTAATATGAATAGAAATAAAGCAACGCCAACTTGAATTTACACAAAAATTACATCAAAAAGCAACAAAACTTTCAAAAATGCATACATTGACAAGTACGTCCGATCGCCTACCTCGTGATATTCACTGGCACTAGTGGTGGCGTGACCCACAAAATCGCGACAAACAAAATATGGCGATATCACTCTAACTCATTGAAACTATAGGATTCGGGATTACCCCGCGTTCGTGTTTCCCCCACTCTCCCCTACCAAAGTTTGCAAGCTTTAAGTAGATTGATATTCAATTGAATATCGCAGTCTGTAGCAGCTGTAGACTTTAAGGTTGACATCAAAACCCTAGTGGATAAATGACTGAACTGCTTTTTTTACACATTAAATAAATTTTTAATGATTTGTTCATCAAGTAACTAGACATGGATGGACCTTACAAAATGAATTCAATTTCAATGATAATAATTTCAATGAAATCACAAGGATCACGTCTTACTAGATGATTCTAGATAACTGTACATTTAAGTAACATTTTAATGACTATCGTAACCTGACGCTTCTAGCAGCGTTTTTGATAGACCAACGCGTGAGGTTTCTAAGGAATTTGCCCGCCGCAAATTGTATTTGAGCTTTACCTACTTGAATAATATTACACTGTTAAAATTTTAAATAATGTTTTTTTTTATTCAATCCTTACCCACACTCATCTAGCTACACATTTACCTACGCACAGCTACGCAAATTATTATTTAAAAATAGCTTTGACTGACTTTTCAAATGTTAAATTTTTAATTTTGAAGTAATTGATGCCCATGCACAAGTAGCCCAGAGATTGGTCCACAAGTAGCCCAGGACAGAGGGAACTGGAGGTCTTTGCCCAGCAATGGGACAACACAGACTGAAAATGAATAACTTTTCAAAGGACCTTACTTTACACTCAATATTGTTAGGTACTAATGACTAGAAAATAATTACATTCTTTGGTGAAATTACAAATTAAAACACGGTTTGAAAAATGACAACAACTAGTCTATGCCAAAACATATAGGCTATGCAATACTAAGCTCATTTTTCAACCACTAGACCACCGAAACGAAACGCGGCCTAAAACACTCCTAAAAGAGTCCCAAAAAGGACCACAATGACATATCGAATAGCAATAAAGTGCGCTTATCTGACCGTCGGCGCGAGTTGGCACCGGCACTGGCCTATAGCCGAGGACATTGAAAGACCGGTAACGTTCAATAGCAGCCGTTATGATTTAGAGTCATTATTTTAGACTATATGTGGAAGGACGACTTTTATTTATTTATTTATTTATTTCATTTACTTACATCTATTTTAACAGGAGTATCCTAATGTAATAGCGTAGTTATATACTTGATGCACACCTACCATCTTGGCCTGTGACTGCATTTAATCGCGAAGAGCGGAAGGAGGGAGGCGAGGTCTTTGCCCTTCAGTGGGACAGCTATGGCAGAATAATAATAATAATAAACAAATTAGACTATGACACTAATTTACTCATTGTACATTTTGTATATTTAATTTCCTTTAAAATGTATTTTCATTTAGTCGTAAGGTGTACATTACAGAACATTTTCATTCATATATTCATTCACTTAAAGCTATTGTCAGATTAAATAATATTATTTAGCACGTCGGTAATATAACGTTACCAGTTTTATTAGGAAACCAGATCTCCAGTTACATGTAGGAACATCGTTCTCAAAAGTGGGTTTTATTCGGACTCTTTTTAATGGTTGGGACTTGTATCTGCAAACATGCCTATGAATATGAAAGTGGAAAAGGTTGATAGATATTTTAGATTTTTGAATCGTTGAATGCAAAACTACGACTGGATTTCCAATACATTGAATGACAGCCGCGTCCAATATCCAACCATTGAACCATTGAAAATTGGTGATTGGTGAAATTTCGTCACGGGGCATTCGGTAACTCTTTTTAACTACTGGTTGAATTGTGAGGGTTTTTTTAAGCTTCTATCGCGGGCCTTGAGCGTGGAGACCGAATCCAGAAATTCCGTAATGAAAAAACCTAACGAAAATAACCTAACACTGCGCATGCGTAATCCAGCAAAAAATGCTATGCAATAGCTTTACCGCGGCAGTCCCCAGTGTCTTTTTTTTTGAATGAGGTCTATACCAACAATAAAACATATGCTAATAAAAAAGTTGTATATGTATCTTCTAAATAGGATCTACTCTATATATAACAATAAACTGCTGTCTGTTTGTCTCGCTAAAACTCCAAAACGGCTGGGTCAATTTAGCAGTAGGTTTAAGCTATGTTAAGTTATAATAAAATAGCGTTTTATGACAAGTTTATTATTCACTGGTATTTATGAAACGACAGGCATCATAGATCAGTGGGTATGGCTTCCTTGCTCTCGTTCGTTGGTTCGATTCCCACCAAGAACATACATTTGTGATGGAAAACATTATAATATATGTATGTAGAACTTTTATCAGCAATCTTGTTACATAGTTTTATTTTAATACCAGGTAGCGTGTGAAATATCCCAAATATTTTTTTTATGTAAATGTTCCAGAAAAAAAGTTTTAGCTTTATCTGACCCACGATTTTGGACAGAAAGGTCCAGCTGTAATTATCACCAAAATCCTGTTTTATTATGACGTCATACCCCACGTCAAATAAAAACTCAACCCTCTTTGTTTTTATTTTTTTTATGATTTAGGTGCTAAGACCGCAGCCTTAAATTACCTTAACGCAGCTTTAGATCATTAATCACTTAAGAATAATAAAAGCGATGAGTAAGCTTTCGGTTTTCTTAAAAACAACTGCCGTCAAATAACAGACGTAAAATGGACTGTATTTCTAATGCTAGAAAATAAACATTGTCAGTTGGGGATAGTGTCAAGTGTATTTTGTGTCAGAAGAATTAAATAAATAAATATTAGTAGTTATTTTAAATAATCATGTTCTATGTAGTTGCAAACTAAGCCTTAGACTTAAATTGTGAACATAAGTCATAATATCACTTACATAGCAAAGTACATTTATTTTCATGATATTTGTGCTTCAATAATTTGTTTTCGTATAATTTAGAAACCAGAAAATAGATCTTCTATGACACTGGTGATACATTTTTAGCTCATAATTAAGATAGGAATACCGCCAAAGAGTGGAATTCGTTGCCGGCGTCGGTGTTTCCAGACTCGTACAATTTGGATGTTTTCAAGAGGAGAGTGAATAGGTTATATCTAGGCAAACGCGTTACACCGTAGGCCGCATCATCATTTAACATCAGATGTGATTGCGGCCAAGCGTTTGCCTATAATGCATAAAAAAAAAAAAAAAAAAAAGATAGAAAATCTTAGACGTCAATTAAAAGATAAGAAAAAGTGACAGTTATCTGTCATATTTGATGACCGATTCTAGTACCCATAACACAAGCTCTCTTAGCTTGGGGCTAGGTGATGTTGTGTGGATTGTCCAGCATTATTTATTTATGTACCCAGTGAACTAAAGTTTACTTGTCAATCTTTACAAAACAAATGACGTTCACCGTTATCATGGCCGTTAAATAACGGTAGTGATTTCTTAAGAAAGTATAAGACTACCTACCTACTTACAATAAATTAATTCAAAACATGACGGCATGTTTTTAGAGAAAATATTTTTAGAAGTTTTTTAGCCGGTGAAAAATTATGGTCACATTTTTTCGGTGTTAATATTTTAGCGGGAATTTCGCGACAAGTGTGTAGTTAGCTAAGTGGTTATATTTTGAGTTAGGTACCTAATAGCAAAAATGTACGAGGTTTTTTAAAAGGTGACATACGAGTTTAGAGGTCAGGCCAAACATATAGGCTGACTTAATATGACTATTCCTAAAAGATTGACACGTTTTTTGAATAAACTAGCAATATTAACATTTATTTAGTATTATATAGTTTTTTTGTTTAATTTCTCAATTCATTTATCAATTTGGACATTTATTTAAGTACCTTAAAGAACAATTTATGTAAATTAAATTTGTTATAAACTAAAATAACTTATTTCGGCAATCCTTTAGAAACAAATTGTTAGAAGACAATTGATAGAAGAAAAAGAAGAGACCCACCTGATGTGTAGTAGTTATCTCTACCTATAAAATGCAATTTCCTTTTGAACTACATTATATATTCCAATATACTAGTAATTTTTTTAACTCAAAACAACAAGTTCTGTTTTGAGTCAAAACAGAACTTTTAGGTCAAAACTTTTGACCTAATAAGTAAAATAAACCTGAAAATGCATTATTTATCAAAGTAGTAAAAACTCGCTAAGAACAAAAACCAAAAACTACCCGCCAGATAAAAACCACAAAAGAAACACTGATCCTGCCAATCCTCTCGTATTTACACCAAGAAAAAAGAAAAAAGCTTGTTCCGTGAACAAAAAAAGAGGATTCCGTATCTTACCTGTATCAAGAATTCACATAAATAGCTAAAATTGTGTCAACTATGAGCAAATGTTAAGAAGATTTTGTTACAGCATGACTTTGTTTACATAAAATAAAATAAAATAAAATAGATATTCACGAACATTTCACACATCACACTCTAGTCCCGAACTAAGCATTCAAAGCTTGTACTATGGGAACTAGACTGTTGATATTATACGTACTTATATACATTTTATTGTAAATACATAGTATCTGAGTGATACTATGTATTTACAATAAACATTTACACAGAACAAACATTTATGTGCATCACACAAACATTTGCTCTGGGTGGGAATCGAACTCACGACCCATGACAGGCAGAGCTACTACCAACTGAGCTGGGCTGTCACATAATTGACAAATTCTTAATGAACTCCAACAGTGAACAAACAAATAAAAATATTACAATTACAATTTAAAAATACTAAAACTACACTTACGTACCAAACGTATGTACAATAAGGGTGATTTTTACAGAGGATTTTTGACAAGGGTTTTTTTTTATTTATGATGGAGTTTATTTTACAAAAGACCTTTATCCCGTGATAATATACATTTATCATTCTCAAGGAACCCTAAAAAGGACAGGTAAAAGCAAGCGGAACCAGACGAGACAGTGGTGCACAAAAGTAACTAAAAATACTAGTTAAAAACCCGTAGTTTTAGTCGGCAATGTTTGCTCGACCCACTTTATTAGGCTCGGCGGATTGTGGCCACGACATTGAACAAAAATTGTTCTGATTTCACTAAGAACCGACAAACGTTGGAGCAAACTGATACTGTAGTGGAGACCGCGTTTAAGCAAGCGTAGTGTAGGACGCCCTCCGGCGAGATGGAGCGACGATCTGCGGAGTGTAGTTGGCAAACACTGGATGAGAAGAGCCGAAGACCGGGCTCAGTGGTGCGTCTTGGGAAAGACCTACGTCCAGCATTGGACTGATATAGATTTATGATGATAATGTTTTTTTTATCCTGTTGCCGTTTTAAATGGCTCGCCATTTTCGTGGCCCAACAACAGTGCTTGCAGCAGCGAGTTCTGCCAGCGGTTTGTTTATTCAAAACTTTTTCCGCCAGGTGTGCTGGCCCGCAATTTGATGACGTCAGCACTAACCGTAACGAATTATGTTTATGACTGTACCTAGTACCCACTATGCTGGATTAACAAGTGCTTTACGCTTTCTTGAGGTCAGGGGATAATAAAAATTATGAATGGTAATATTTTATTATTTGAAAAAACAACAATACAGAAATTACACAAAAATAGAAATAATATGTATTAGGAGTATAGTGAAATATAAATAAAAATATTCATGGGAACTTCACACATCACGCTCCTCTAGTCCCAAACTAAGCAAAGCTTGTACTATGGGAACTAGATTTCTGATAGAATACTTATACAGAATTTTTTTCTGTAAATCCATACATAGAGTACCTACATAGTTAAACCTAGACACAGAACAAATATTTATATTCATCACACAAACATTTTGTAAACATTATGGTAAATGTCAATAATAATATTTAATCAATTTTAACCCGAATAAAAGCATGTGTTTTCACCTTCCTGTCACATAGAAAAATGTAATATTTCTCTTGTCATGATTGATTTATAACCGGCCTTACCTGCGCGAGAGTACTTTCTTCGGGTGGCCGTTGACCTGTGAGCTATCAATCTTCATGGATATCCTTTAACTTACTTCGAGATTACAGAAGAAATTGATTCTGAAGCCGCTGAAAGGTTATTCTGTGCTATTAAACTAGGCTAGCTCTAGGGCAATTATATTTTACAAGAGTATCTTTGGTCTAGTGAGAGTAAATCTTTAGTTAGTGGGTTCGATTCTATAACGTTTATTTTTGGGATTTTTCGGTGATGCTTCAATTACAAGATTGTTAATTGCAAACATTATTGTTACTTTGACGTTGGTTCTTTGCTGCATTAACTGGTTTTTATTCGTGAATGCCTTGGGAAACCACGAAACTTATTACCTGTTCTAGTTACACTACACGTCAAGGTTAGTTCAACTGCAAAATATTTCAGCGTCACAGCGCAGTGTATCTCGAATATCTTAGATAAAACACGCGTATCATTTAAGTTGTCCGCTGTTACCCGCCTAATTCTAATTGTTATTAGGGGAATAAGATCTGCACTGACGTCCCGCAATGGGGTGTTTTGTGCATTGTCCCCCTGCTAAGCTCACCCCAGCCCCAACTCCTTAAAGTTACGGAGTAGGACTTTGGGTTGGTGGCAGCAGTGTTCTAGCATCCCCGATGGTGTGGTGGATGGCGATAGAGATGAACAAGACCCGATTAGTTCCTGCAGTCCCGTTTTGGACCTCGCTTCATTTGTAGCAGTGCAATACAACAGCACATCCTCTACAGTTTTCTTTTCCTGAAACAACCGCGACAGAGTTCACTGTCGCGCCCCCCCATTTCACAAGATTTAATAGATAGAAAAAATGGTTGTCTATAAAGTCGGTTTACTGACGATAGTTGAACGTGACAACAAACGCAAAGGCCAATTGTGCTTCTTTGTCGCTCGTTCCGCGCTCTCGCTTGCACTTCATGGAACGCCTCAGAACGCAACATGAGTCATGTTGACGTGAATTTAGAGCCGGCTGCACGCACGAAAAAACATGACTCATGAGGCGTTCTGAGGCGTTCTGAGGCGTTCCATGAAGTGACGTTGTCACATTCAACTATCGTTAGTAAACCGACTTTACAGACAACCATTTTTTTTTCGTGCGGGCAGCCGGCTCTATCGAATTATAAGACGTTGTCACGTTAAAAGGTAGTATAATCAATGTCACGTTTTTCATACACCTCGTACTATACAAGCGTCTCACTCCAGCTAAGCTGGCGTTTATTATTCAAGTCGTTTGTCTTCATCAAAGCTCGAGGGACGTTTGAAGGAGACACCTCTAAGACTGAGTTTTTGTATTGGTTTATCTTGCTGCTTAGGGATTTTAGATCTGCAATATATTGCTTAGAATCGAATCCAATCACGTCAAAGCTCAGAAATCACTGCTTTCTCTGATCAAAAATGTTTTTAGCAAATAATAATATATTTTGTGTTTCGATGTGTAATTGTGTATTTTGACCTAGAATCACCTAGTATGTAAGACGATTCTAAATGATCCTTGTGATTTTACTGAATAAAGTAATTTTTGACTTTGACTTTGACTTTTGACAGGTGCCACAGCTTAGTGGTGCCTGTCAAGACAGCGGCGTTATTTGTGAGTAATGGGTCCCCGAGACGATCAAGTGCACTTGACAAGTCTTACGTGATTGAAATGCATATTGATCGTTTACAGCGTTGACTTGACAAGTCCCGTCAAGTGATCTACGGACTTGACCGACTTGATAGAAATTTTGATTGACGGCACTTGAAGTACCTTGCGCTTGATGCGAATTGACGCGAATTGACGCGACTTGACAAGTTTTTATTCATTTGCGGCCGGAACATCGAAGATGGCGGACGACGAACCGGACCGAGACATTACGTTTTATAATCGTCCGGCTCAGTTGCTTGAAAAGTTCTTTGCAAATGTTTATGCGTGAATCGATATCTCATTTTATATCATTCTTTACAACATCGCCTCTTTCTTTTCCCTTTTTTTGTGATAGATACCGCTAGAGTTATAGCAAGGCATGCCTTGTCTGCGTTGGAAACCATTATATATGTATAATAAAAAATATATATCTATGTAATGTATTGTATTAAGTATGTCAGTCTTCTAGTACCCATAACACAAGCTCTAGCTTAGCTTAAGGCTAGATGATGTTGTGTGGACTGTCCAGCATTATTTATTTATTTATTTATTTAAGTATAAATTGCGATGACCACTTTCCTCGGCAAAGGACGAACGACTGCGTAACGTGAACTTGATGGCACCTTCAAGTCGCGTCAAGTCCCTCGTCAAGTGAAATCGTCAATCACGTGAGACTTGTCAAGTGCACTTGATCGTCTCGGGGACCCATAAGTTATGAAAAAAATTCGTATTTGGGGATTTATTTAGTTAGCGGAAAGCCCAACATTTACTATCCTCTTATTCAGCTTTACCCAAAGAGCCAATAACTGTAAATCTGTGATATTTTTTATATAAATATGCTAATAAATTTGAGAAGATGTCTGCCAAAGTTATAAAATTATGAACCTATTTCATTACTCACTTATAGAACCTACATTACCACTAAACTAATGACGTTGTAAAAAAATATACATAAAATATGCGTGCAAACTTTCACCATGTAATAAACTAGCACAATGATGACGTCATAGGTCTATCTAGTCCTGTTTTAAATTCACAAGATATGCATATTAATGAAATGCATCTAGAACTGAAGGTAACAACCCGTGACGCTAACAGCTGATCCGATATGCTGAGATTCATTCAATTTTACGCGAAGTGATATGAGATAGCGTGATAAGGAACTAAAATAGCTATAAAATAATTATTTGCAGATCGTACAACATTTATCCCAAGGCGAGAATCGAACCCGTAACCTTCCGAGTCGCAGGCGAACCCTCGCCCGCCGCGCCACATCGGTCGTCAAAATATGAGAATCTACAGCCTGGTCAAACCTAACTTAGACTTAAAGGCGCTACTTATCAAAGTAATATAATACGTACATATATTATTTGTCAAAAAAAAAAGTTGCCATTACAAGTTTGATTTTGACTTGATTTTTAATAGAAAATATTTTTATTTAAATTAACCTTAAGTGAAAAATGCCTATTATACGATTAAATTAAAAATTATGAATGAACGAGCCTGAAGAAGTTGGGAGCGCTCTATTTCTGCCAAGCTTTGATGCTCGTGTGAAGGGTACCTACAGTAATTACATTAGTTTAATTAGATATAGTTTGTAATTAATTTCTAATCTAATAACTTCTTATTTGCATATACTTTTGACGTGACAACGTCTTATAATTCGATAGAGCCGGCTGCACGCACGAAAAAACATGACTCATGAGGCGTTCTGAGGCGTTCCATGAAGTACAAGCGAGGTCGCGGATTATTTTGCAGAACCGCTTACAATCCCGTTTGTTGACGTTGTCGCGTTCAACTATCGTCAGTAAACCGACTTTACAGACAACCATTTTTTTTGTACACTTGTACTCCATCTTGTACATTGGATAATGATCTTTAATTAAATACTAAAGTAAGTAAAAGTAAAAGAAAACTATATTCAATAAAATCACAAGAATTATTTAGAATCATCTTACATACTAGGTGATTCTAGGTGCCATTTTCACGAGAGCCTAGAAGAACGGACAAGAAACTTACAGTCTGGTTCCTACCGCTTTTTTATATGATCCTTCTTACAAAGAATAACAATTAAACTAATTAAAATCTTCTTTGCTAGAGGGAAAATCTTTTTTTAGAAATTCAGACATGGAGGAGAAGTATACTCCTCCATGTCATTCCACAAAATGGATTGAAGATGACTGAAACTCAATCTGGTCCAGTGTTTTTGCCGCTGCCGAAACAAAGGGCATTGTTCATCTGACGTGAACGAGGGTACGCAGAACCACTCCAACTACTGTCAACTATAATTAATCATAATAAGTAAAGACCCACTTCAGCACTGGATATTTATTAATGTTTGTTTTACATTGCGTGGTAGCCCGCAAACCCTCATACAAAACACGCTGCGGCTACGCAGTGGACCTCAAAAAGAAAACTTTGCTCATTAGTTTGAAGAGATCTCGGGAATAGCTTCGATTGCAAAAGGTTATTGAAAAGTTCTGACAAGGGTCCGTTCTGATATCCTGTATAATGATTTACACAAAAAGTTACTTTTTGATTATCGTGTAATTTACTAAAGCACAAATAAT
This sequence comes from Ecliptopera silaceata, assembly GCA_932527185.1. Lineage (NCBI taxonomy): Eukaryota > Metazoa > Arthropoda > Insecta > Lepidoptera > Geometridae > Ecliptopera > Ecliptopera silaceata. Next base: position 1,288,659 of record OW052193.1, on the reverse strand, counting down.
TGTAATCACTTTTAGATAAACAATTTACTAATGAATTTATCATGAATAATATAAATGAATTTATCATTTATTTATTTATTTATTTATTTATTTATTTATTAAATATGGCAGCAGTTTAGTCTGTATATCGTCTGTTCTTAAACTTACAAAGAGGGTCTTACTCTTGCAAAAACATCTATAGTAGGTACTAAAATACAAGCGTAGTGCTAAAGCATGCCATGGTATGTAGTTGACCCCAAGACACGACACGGTTAGAAACTCTAAAAGCAGATCCATGTTCTTGTTCAGATCAAATACTTCCAAATCTTGTACACCCCTCCTTTTGCCCCGCGTCGGGTAAAAGTTCCAAACAGCCGGTGTACAGCCACAACTTTTAAGGATTCAGTTGTTCGTCATTTGGAAGTTTGATAACCTTCCTGTATTTTTTTTATATTTATAAACATTTCATAAATACTTATTTACATACATACACTAGATATTATAAACATCTCGACTAATACGCGACGGAGTGGTGGATGGACGCAGGAGATCGAGATGAATGGAAAAGTTTGGGGAAGACCTTTGCCCAGCAGTGGATCAGCGTAGGTTGATAAAAAAAAATTAAAAACATATAAAGCGCCATCTAGTTCTTGGCTAAACTTCAAACTTATGAACTAAATTAGTATAATACAATTTTATTTCAAATTCTTGCTAATTATCCACATAGACACATCGTTTCAGGTTTCAGCAAGTAAACAAAGTACTTAATTATGTTATTGATTTGTTCTCAACTTCTAAAAATGTATATACTGGGTGGGTCGAAGCAAATCTCTGGGTATCAGTATTAAATAACTTTATGTATAGCACAACATTTGTAAGTATTTTATCTGTAAATATTTTTATTCTTATTTCACCATTATAAGTAACACAAAAAATTTCATGATGGATTTCAACAAAAAACTGCTATAAAGCAAACAAATAAGAAAATAAGTAAAATCCGTTCGAGAACAAATAAAAATTTAACTTTCATAATTTTACAAATGAATAAATAAGGTCAAGTGCAAAGCAAATTGAACAAAAGCTGTACAATCTTTGTACCGTGAGATGTACGGTACGTAGTGAGTACACACAATGTTCCGCGTACGTTGTTTGCAAAGCTATTAATCTGGAGCCCGTGAGAGCACATTCGCATAGAATACGTACCTATACACAGAGAACCATTACTTTCTGGAACCGAACAAGAAAAATAAAGAATAACAGCCAAGTGCAAGTCGGACTCGCGCAAGGTTTCCGTACTAGTATATCAAGTTTTTGTATGAGAACTCCCATATTTTTTTTTCTGTTTAGTAAGTATTTGTTATATTAGCGACAACTTATCATCATATAACATCATCTGTGAAAATTTCAATTTTCTATCTATAAAGTTCATAAGATACGTCTGTTGACGAACACGAGATGAACAAATAGACAGCTCAGTAATAAGGTCCCAATTTATCTTTTGGGTGCGGTACAGGACCCTAAAACACAAAATTAATGACAAAACGAATGACTTGTTGCTTCTTCTTCTTTTTTATGTATGATGTGCACTATATTGGTAATCTATCTAATAAATAGACGTCAAAATCAGTATCGCGTTATCAAGATTTTCGAAAAATAAAAGCCTGGGAGTCGAGTCCCGACTTCAAACAGTCCAAGGATGCTCAGAACCCATGGACGCTTGAGTAATTGTACGAGAAATAAATTCCCTTCTAATTTATACTCAGACTATTAGCAGACGTTACAAATGTGGAGCATACATACATGCTTTGAAATTGAGTGAGCCTCTAAGGGACAAATTGGTTTTCGTTATTTCCTTTGGTTCCTTTTTTCTTTGGAAGTACTACTAATAAGAGATTTATGCTTAAGTGACGTAATATTGAAACTCTTTGTCAATCTGAGGCCTTAAGGTAATATCTCTCGCTCTAGCGGGAAATTCAAACAATAATTTTCTGTGTAACCCTGAATCAATTTTTGAGATTGGTTCTTTATATTTGCTGTAAAGGTGCAGAAACTGTACAAAACAGTTTCTGTGAAAACCCTAAAAAACTTGAATTTCCCGCTAGAGCGAGGTATCAACGTAATTAATAAATTAAAATAGTTAATTTAATATCTATATTAAAAAAAATTATAATTAAAAGGTAACAAATTTTACTTTTTAATTCTACAATTAAATAACGTCCAGCATGTACCTACCTGATGTTGCCGCGTTAACGTTGTAACTTGTCGTCTGGGAGGGTATTAGCTGAAAATCAGTGTTTGCTCATGAGCTAAATTATACACTGAGCTAAGCTCTTTTTGTAGTACCGCAACACACATAACTTCATTTATGTTAGTATTAGTAGTAGTTGAAATTGTTAATTTATAATTATATTTTCCCACTTTCGTTAACATACCTTTAATAGTTTAATATGGGACTAGGTGCTTACATGCCAATTCTGCGCCAAAAATCATATTGTTAGTTCATCTGCTTACCATCAAATGTCGATATTATTTGACAAATAGATTTATATCCATCAAAAATAATATTATCTATAACAAAACTCCGTTTTCATTCAAATAACACGCTGCTCAACCAAACGACTGATTACTTCCGAATAGCGAATAAACTTCAGAACCCTGTATGCTTCGCGCAAAATGATCAAACGACGCGACATCCTAAGATTTTAAATGTACATTGCGTAGCTACATACCTACTTTCCAGAGGCTGCGCAAAGCCTACCCAGTAACTGAGCAATGTAACTCAAAAATGTTTAGCTGTCTTAGAGATTCTCGAAGCAGATGCATTAGTACTGGTATTATTTTTACACAACTATACAAACACTTTCCTTCCGGTTCGAGGTTTTCGTCGGGTTATTGTTTCCTCTTCAGAAGAACAATGAGCGAACGATAAAAGTTTTTGAAGATCTGTCATTCTGTGAGTAGGGAGAATAATATACTGATTTATCAAAAATACGAGTATTATATTATATTTTATAGATAGCAAACTAAGCTGGTTTAGTGGAAGCATCTAGTACGATCCTACGTTCGTGAAAATCCGGTTAGCATTTTTACAGTTTCAGTATTTAAAAAAAAAAAACACGATTACTAGAAATAAAATTCTACGGTCACTAACCTCCTCTTTCCTCTAAAGATAAAGATAAGATAAGATCAAGATATATTTATTGGTTAACTATTGTACATAAATTACCTTAATGCTTAAGTAGTTTTACAAGCTTATACATTTACGGTCTATCTTATAAAAAGTTAGCGCAGACTTGAAGTATTAATTACCATACGTCATAATGACATAAAGTCAACGCTAACTTTTTATAAGACTAGCTGACCCATGCCCACTTCGTTGGGCATAATTCGACCGTTTTTTCTCCGATTCGCTTTGCAAAACGGACTACCGCGATAAAGCCTTTTTATTTTTCGGTTTTGTATATAACCTATGACACTCAGCAATAATGTGGCTTTCTATTGGTGAAAGAGTTTTTAAAATATTTTCAGTAGATCCCGAGATTACCCCTTACAATTGAACAAATATACAAACACACAAACTTTACCTCTTTATTATATTATTAGTATAGATATATATAGTATAGATAGGGGGTTAGTCTAGTCCGGACGTCAATAAGATGGTAATAAACAGAGTCATACCCACAAAATATAACCAACAAAATACAAAATACTAACTAACTACTAACTAACAACACTGTGAAGATGATATAAGCTAACCTATAAACCCTCAGCTCAAAATTAAGTCTTGTGTGGTTATGCAAGTTTATAACAGGCGTTGCATCTATGAGCTCTGCTTTCCAGTGGACGTGGGTTCGAACCTCAGCAAATAGAAACATTTGTTTCATAACAAATATCATAATTTACTCTGTGTCAGTCAGGTTGTTACTATGACATGTATTTACAAGAAAAAGTTTTTTATCAGCAATCTAGACCAAAAGCTTTGTTTAGTTATTCTAGATAGCGTTGTGTGAAAAGTTTATAAATATTTATTTACTTCTCATTTATGGTATTTCAACGCCACAAAGGAGTTTGCAATCAAACTTCACACTCTTCACTTCACAAGTATTTTCTAAGAGCAGACAATAACAATCACAGTGGGATTACAGACGCGGCAGTTCGATTGCTTCGACTATTGCTGGTCTGTTGCAGCCATATAGACTCCTGGCTTGTGTCACTTGATATATTTGCTTTTGACAAGCGTCACAGCTCAGTTGGTAGTAGCTCTGTCTGTTCGAGGTCGTGGGTTCGATTCCCACCCAGAGGAAATGTTTGTGTGATGAACATAAATATTTGTTCTGTGTCTTCGATAAGAAAATAGCAGGAATAATTATTTACTAAGATTTTATATTTTAACATATGTATATTCCAAGCTGATTGGCTTTACGTAATAAATAAATAATATAATAATTAATAAATAATTGACGACCGATGTGGCGCGGTGGGCAATGGTCCGCCTGCGACGCGGAAGGTTGCGGGTTCGATTCCCGCCCCGGGATAAATGTTTGTATGTTCTGCAAATATTTATTCCGGGTGTTCTGGGTATTATATGTATAATAAAAATATCTATCTATGTAATGTATTATATTAAGTATGTCAGTCTTCTAGTACCCTTATCACAAGCTCTGCTTAGCTTGGGGCTAGATGATGTTGTGTGGATTGTCCAGCATTATTTATTTATTTATTTTATTTATTTATTTAAATGTTGGTACAAACAAATCTTAAAAAAACTAATTGAAAGGAAATGCTCCTATAGCTTTGGCTGCTCTTACTTAAGCCTTAAAACATCCTAACGGCCGGTTTCTGGAAACCCAAATCGCGATTGATCCGAGTTTGGCACATAGTAATTATTTGATTTTTTCGTTGATCATCGTTCGAGAAACCGGCCGTAAGACTGTTTTATGAAATATTTGTGAATTATTTACTATTAATAATGTACAATATTATTGAAGTGAAACTTTGAGATCTATATTGTAAGATTGAAACTGAACATTATTCCGTGACACTGATTGCACATTTGAAGTAAGAACAAGAAAAGTTAGCTACACAATACAAAAACAAGTCTTCAAGCTATTTTTATAAAAAAGCTTTTGTATAGTTTATTCCTAGAACTCTGAAGCTACGAATATTTTTTGAAGGATTACTATCCAGAATTTGGTGCAGAAAGCGAGGCCGATTCCCTCAGGCAAATGACTATGCGGATGTTTTCCTACTGCTACCGATACGATACTGTTATATATCGTCAGCGAGTGTATACCATAGCTGAGGGATGAACACTAAGAATTCTGTCAATATTAGAACTTACTCTAATGTAACAATCGTACTGCGTGACGACGCTAGCTTGACAGTCAAACGTTCCTTCATCATTGCGTATAGTGTCTTCTATCTCTCTATCTTAAATAAACTACCATTTATTCGTGATCCCTCTAACAGTTGTTGCATTACGTGAACCTAAATATTTGAGTCACATCATCATTATCATCATCAACCTATATCAGTCCACTGCTGGACGTAGGTCTCTCCCAAGGATCGCCACTGAGCCCGGTCTTCGGCTCTTCTCATCCAGTGTTTGCCAGCTACACTCCGCAGATCGTCGCTCCATCTCGCCGGAGGGCGTCTTACACTACATTTGCCTAAACGCGGTCTCCACTCCAGTATCCGTTTGCTCCAACGGTTGTCGATTCTTCGGCAAACATGGCCGGCCCACTGCCACTTCAGCTTGCTAATTCTTTGAGCTATGTCGAACACCTTGGTTTTCTGACGAATCTATTCGTTCAGGAGTCACAAAATGTGTTTTATTGCTAAATTTACAGTTTAACTTTGCAGCGTATCGCTTTGATACGTAATAATTGTGGGAGTTTGATACAACTATTATGTAGTTTTATGGTTAGGTTAGGTTGGATATCGTATAGATGTCGTATAGGCCGATGTGAAGACGCGTTATACTGCGAAAAAATTACAATACACATTCCGAATTCCGACTTTACAAAAAGCCTGTTTCTCTTTTCTTTTGAACGTCAGTCCGTGATATTCCATCTAAAATACAGTGCGAAGTACCAATCGAAATACATTCCCATTCCTTTGTGGTGTGAAGATTCAAAGCGCTGGGAGACGCTTTGTTTTGTATGTGGCTCGTTTTGAAAGGATCGAGATGATTTTTACAAAATACAAAAGGTTTAAGTACCTATAGGATTTATAAAAATAAAAGGGACTTCAGAGAAGAGGTCTCACAAAAATTTTACTATGTTGGTACCTACTCGAATTGGTACATCGCTATTGGTAGGATTATTTTGAAGCAACTAATCAATACCTATGGTTTTCAAATTGTAAGTTATTTCCCGCTCAAAATTATTTACGCAACCATTACGATATCAACACTACTCGAGCACATTGTTTGTTTGCGAGATGCGCAGTTTGTAACCTTAAACATCCATCAATTCTGATCAAAATAATATTGTACATTTTGTAGACTTTTTTTTGGAGAGAGAATGCGTCTGTAAAAACGGCTTTTGTTCGCTAACTCCTAGAGCTTTGTACAAACTACTTGATACAAATTTACATAATACATTGTCGAATGACAATGTAAGATCGTCGCATGATTACGAAAAGCTGGATGAGACAATTTTATTAAATTCTGTATTGTACACATTAGCTTACAAACTAGTAATACAGATATGTACAAAGGCGAGTTTAAACCTACTAAGAGTTTTCCAGCAAACCTTTGAGTAAAAATGAATGTTATGTAAAAAGTCAAATATTGTAGTTTCTTGTAAAAAAAATGGGGCAACGACGACACACAGCATTTAATTTAAAGAAAATTACTATACAAATACATGTACAATTTGATTAGTTTTGCATAAGTAATTCTCGCTATCATATTCTATAATTAATTGTGACTGTTTCTTGTTTAAAGGAAATTACCCAATTTCAGTATTTTTTTGTACACACCAAAAACACCAATATCCCAGAAATTCTTATTACCTACAAGTCACATCTAGTTTTCTTACATTCATGTATCCCATGCTTAGTTTACGAGACTAGGTACGGAACATAACATTATTATTCAGAATACAATCTGCTGCAACTTCTCTTTGGTTCACGTGGATCCAAGCTTGTTAGCGGAGGATCACAAGATATCATGAGCCAAATCCTGTGGTTACATAAGGTTAGGTTTTTGAAGTGAAAACTTCTTTAGCGGCGCTGGGTGGGTAAAAACTTTCAAACTCGCGTCAGGGTCACGTGACGTTCGAAATTAAGCGTAAGATCGTGGGAAAGGGAGAGGAACTAGTATCTCCCACTCTGACACACTGACACAGACACATTCGCGCTTGCGCGAATGTGACACAATGACATGACACAATCACAATGACACAGAAACATTCGCGCTTGCGCGAATGTGTCTGTGTCATTGTGATTGTCATTGTCATTATGACGACTGTGGTTATATTTTTGAAGTGAAAACTTAAAAGTGAAAACACAACGTTAATATTGAAGTTTTCACTTCTGCCGGCACTCCCGGAGTGCTACCATTTTTTTTTTTTATTAAAACTAACTTGAGTGGGACATCACGTGTTGGGTTCCGCATGCGGTTTATAGATCCATCATGGACAATTTAGCATATTTTTCGAAACCCGAACCGATTACCGAAATTAAAATTGATTATTCTTGGATTTTTTTGTAAATAAAACTGTAACAATTTGAAAATTTTGTACACAGAACCTAGTCATTTAGACAATCCTTTTTAATTCTTGAAATTTTAATAAAATAATTTATGATGTTAATGTCGTGAAAGATAGCATAAAAGTGAACATGAACCTTTTCAATGTCTATTACACAAATAACAAAGTAAAGTAAAGTTTTAAGCCGTATGTTTGACAGTCATTGAAAGGGGTCATACTTTGCTGCACCAAATACCAGGCGAAGTCCCATCAGGTCATAACTCACAAACTACAAATCCCCGGTTCCTGCGTGACATAATCTTCAGTAATCCCGCATGACGCGACCCGCGTCTCGCTCCACCTGTAATAGATGATGTTGCGGGCCCGTTGCTATGGCGATTAGACACGCCTGACGATTAGTCTAGCCTTTCTCATTAGCGGGACAGTAATACTTTAGTTGTTTTATTTGCCTAGCTATACGAGTAAGAGCTAGTTGTATGTGCAAACGAGCATGGTCGTCGTCACATATTAACATTTTTACAAAAAAGCGTTATAATGTTTTCTAATCTATCATTCGTCATCAACTTGTAAAATAACACTTCTTTTTGTGTCAACAACAATAAACTTAGGATGTATATAGTCCTGAACTTCCCTCTAGAAATAAAAGATCCTTAAATTCATACGGAGTAATTTTGATCTTGTATTTTTCACAATAGAGTTATTCGTCCGGCAGTTATCAATCTATTAAAAACAGAATCGCAATTTGTAAACTGTAAAATATTATTTTGTATTGCCAAAATCAAACAACGGTTGTTGCTTTTTAATTATTTTGTCTTGTTCTACAGGAAAATAAATAAGATAAAATAAAATTGAGGACGCTTTAGTATTCTAAAGCGTCCTCAATTTAATGTATTGTTGTAATTATATAATTAACACCTGCTATGTACTGAATTGCTAAGTCAAGTATCTAAAACGGATACAATAACAAACCACAACCACTTAAAATGCAGACAAAACCCAACCTTACCTCATTAAGATAGATAACAAAATGCCCTGAAGGTTCCTGTCTACATTACCCAAGATTATGAAGTACAAAAGATTAATGATTCTGCTGTCATTCTTCGGTCGAGGCTAAGCTGGAGTTGTCGTGTTCAGAGTTATGGAGTTGCTCGTTATTGTGTTTTTATTTGGATTTGTTTGTGCGGATGATTATAGAAATAATGATCGTAAGTTTTTGGTACTAAAAAAATCCAATAAATCAACGTTTACTTCAACTTTTTCATTATAAACATATTAATTTGTTACAATATTGCATATAAAAATTCTATTGTTATACACGCTATATTTATTTACGAATCTAATAATTTACGAAATATATAATTTGCAAAGACTTGAATAACGTATTCTGCAAAACAGCAATTACATTTAAAGCATTGATTTTTATTATAGTACGAAAGAATCAGCGCCTTTTTTGTAATTTTCTTGGAAATCAAGGTTTTGAATGTATCAAACAAAAACCAGATCTTTAGCTTAGTGCTCCATCTAATCAATTATTCATAGTCTATCTATTAGCTATTGTATGTTGATATACAATTGCCAACAAACAACATTGATAGGCCAATCTCGTACACTATGGTTATAAAACACAGATTGTCCTTCAACATGTTGCATAAGTATGATTCTCGTCACATAACTAAAATTCCTTCCATGTAGAAGTCTCTAATTATAATAAAACCGTCCAACCGTTCTATCCCGGTGGACTGATGTGACTGAGCTGTATTTAATTCTATTAATAATAACGTCAGTCACATTATAGTTCGGCCGTTCAGAGAATGCGTTCCTGACACATCGCGATTGAATTGACGACGTAACTTTGTAATGGCGTTGCAGTTATGATACAAGTATCTTTGCTGGTTTTTTACCGTTTTAACAATTGATGAGCATTAAAACAACATTATTATATCAATAATCAATGAATGTTATAATTTTGTGCCAAACTGAGTGTTAAATAACTTTGTAAACAATATTTTTCTAAATCTATACTGCGCTGTTACAAGGTTATGTCAGTGCTTTATATTTGTATAGGTGTTCTGATTGGTTGTTCTGATAGGTGTCAGGAACGCATTCTCTGAACGGCCGAACTATAGTCTAAATAAAATGCCACAGAATACCAACGAGTTAATATATAAACTGAATGTGATGTAAAATCTGGTTTATCTTATTATTAGTAGCAAGGTTAAAATAACTAAATAAAGAGCTACTTTTCTGAAGACACAAATATAGATAACAAAAATAATAAAAAAGTATCTATCATATAATCAGCGGCCTTATCGTGAGTAGCGATTTTTTCATCCTGTACATGACCTAACATAACTTTTTTTGTGCTGCGCGCTAACCAAAGTTAAGGAGTGCAATGAAGTATTCTATCTATCAATAATATCTAACTGTAGTAATAGAAAAACCGAAAGAAATTTACACATCTACACTCCATACAAAATAATGCTTAAATTTCAGTTTTTTTTTACAATTTATTATTATTATGGGCAAGCGTTTGACCGCGATCTCACCTGATGTTGAGTGACGATGCGGTCGACGATGTAGCTTGCTTGCTATGAAGATACCCATTCACTCGTTGCTTTAAAATATCCAAATCGTATGAATCGGGAAACTTTTTTTTTTTATTTCAGTATGCAGGATTGACTCCATCCGGCCAGAACCGGGCTGTTCATCAGCAGGTGGAATATGCGTCATTGCGTCCGATTGTCCTCGTGGCCGGCTGACTGAGAGACGAGGACTATGTCCTACGCAGCAGAGGCAAGGAGTTGAATGCTGTTATGGAGGTAAGTAGACTTCAAAGTATCTGAACACAAAGTTTGCATGATAATTTTAAGCACCTTTAGTAATAAGTTTTTGTATTACAAATAAATAATAGTTTCTTGCTAAAACTTCATAGAATTCAAACGTGTATTTTTTTTCTTCTAAGCACTTAAATATCATACTTTGAAGAGATTCGCTGTAGATACTTTGGAGTAATTAAGGAATATGCTGTTCTATTAGGTTACTTAGACAAGATCCACTAAAAAATCCATTCGACGACAATATTGTCGATCTCGATATATAAAGTAGTTTTAAATAGTAAAAAAACTTACGACTATTACAGTATTTACGAAATGTACATAGGCATATAAAATACATAAAAAACAGGTGAGCTATCTACAGACCGTTGCAAACGATCTATCACACCACACAAAAGAGTCTTCTTCTTCTTATCGTGTCGATGCTACAACTGTATTTTGATGTAGCATCGTGTTGGAAAGATTAGCCAGACTAGACACTGCTTTACCGTGCCTAGCTGTTACCGGTGTGCACCACGAGGAGGCTCTTTCCATGCACCCAAACACAAAAGAGTTATCATCATCGTAAGCATGATGACAGCGTGACAGTCAATCTCGCCCGATGGAAAGCGCCGATGACGCCGACGATGGAGCAGGATGGTCAAGATGACACCTTTTTACTAAAATGTACCTTTTCTGCTTTTCTAGTATCAGTAAAAGAGACAAGATGCCAGAAGCGAGGTGGTCAATGCTCTGTTAACTGCAATCCAAGATTTCTTATCAAACAGGCCACCGATTGCTCTCAAGGCAGAAAATGCTGTGCGCTGGTATAACTGACAAAATAGTTTTCATTATAAACGGGATATTTACCATGATTTGTGAGTTTGATTATTTCCCGATATTTCGGCACAGTTGCATGCGCCATGATCACGGGTCGAACTGCAACTGTGCCTTAATATCGGGAAATAATCAAACTCACAACAAATCATGGTAAATATCCCGTTATTAAAACTATGTTCAAAACCATGATAGTTTCAAATATTATAACTGACAAAATGTATATTTTCCAAAAATTTTTTTCTTTAAATCCTTTATAAACTGTCACCACTATTGCTATTCTCAATAATTTCGTAGTTTCTAGCTTTTTATCTTTGTTACTTTTAGCTAAATTTTTCTTATCAAAACAAACCAGTTAGAGTATAAACACAACTTGTTGAAATAAAATAAATTGTTTTCGGAAGTGTTAAAACAATGTTTTTTTTTATGGTTGCAGGATATTGATAAGGTATATGACTGTCTTTATTATCAACATGCTCTTATTTTTTTTGTATATAAATACCTTATATCAGTCACCTTTGAAATGTTAAGTAACAGTTTTTCGTTATCTAGTTCCTCGGTAAATAATAAACTACCTTGAGTTATTCAACAGCATGACGCGTATATCATACAATTTTAATTAAAAGCGTATTTCTTAGCAAACATAGTATCAACTTGCTGCACTTGACTCGGTGGAGCGCAGAGCCAAGAGGCTCATAGGGGAAGACTATCTTGCCAAAGCAAGACTCGACAGTCTGAGCCATCGTCGTGAGGTAGCGAGTTTGTCGGTCTTCTACAAACTGTACCACGGTGAGTGTGCCCAGGAGCTTCACGACCTTATTCCGCCTTCACCGTTCTTTTACAGGGACTTCAGACGCACAGCTGACTATCATCCTCACTTGGTTGATATTCCACTTATTAGAACTAAGCGCTTTCAAAGTTCTTTTATTATGCGCACTGCAAAAATTTGGAATCAGCTTCCAGCGTCTGTATTTCCGCTTAACTACGACCCCGTTGTTTTCAAAAAGAGAGTTAATAGGCACCTTCTGGGTGGGCTCGCTCCATCGTAGACCTCATCCTTACACTTGTGTGAGTTTCGAGGTCAAGAGCACACCCATTTTAGCATTAAAAAAAAAAAAAACATTGAATATTACCAATAAACCTTTTTTTTACCGAGTTAATAAAGTTCTACCTAAATAAACTATATTTTTAAGATGAAGACGCAATCAGCATTACTTCTGCATTTTTGTGGTTTTTTTTAAACCTTGTGTTAAGATTTTCTGAAAAGTAGTTGACAAGCTCACTATTTCATTTGAATTAACCCGACTTGTAAAGGATTTCTCTGTTTTTCTTCATCTTTAACAAACTTTAGCATAATATTTACATTAGTGCACTAAAACAGTGTTTCACTACAAAGTAAAAAAACATACAATAGTTCTACTACGTTCAACTTTGAAAACATCTACCTAGCAGAAATACAATTAGTGATTATCTACTCTAAAAACAAGACTTTTATTTTGAATACTAGCTGACACGTGCCCACTACGTTGGGCATAATTTTTATTAAATATAAAAGTAAGACATATGCTGTCGTTGACTTGTATATTTTGTAAGCATTATCAAGCTCCACATTTTTTCTCTAGAACACAAAAATATATCATAGTTAAGGCAGAGTTCGTAAAAACGCTTTCATTCGACCGTTTTTTCTCCGATTCACTTTGCAAAACAGACAACCACGTAAAAGCCTTTTCGGGTTTTTATAAAGCCTATGACACTCAGCAATAATGTAACTTTCTATTGGTGAAAGAATTTTTAAAATCGGTTCAGTAGATCCCGAGATTACCCCTTACAATTTAACAAATACACAAATTTTACCTCTTCGTAATATTAGTATAGATTAAGTATATATTATATTATTTATAAAATATTATTTAAAACAAACCGTCTAAATAAATTATGTTTTTGTATGAGACTATGAGCGCCCCCTTGATTATTTAACATTTTGTTTTAAAATATTTATTCGTCATTAAAGCGGTAATCGGGTACGCAACACTAAATAACCTATCAAAATAACTCAATTTAACGAAACTATTGCTAAATACCGACCGACTTATAACACATTGCCAAAACGCACCGATAGCGCGATCTAGGATTTGTGCACAGTAGCGCCATCTAGCGGTAAACACAACAAATTTCAAACTTTACTCGATTTGAGTATTCAAGTGCGACGGCGCGATGGCTTATTTCATGTATAAGTTTGGTGTTTCTATACCGATTTCTATGATTCTTTTTTTATTGAATAGGTAATAATGTTAACTTTTTTAAATTTGGGATGACTGAGAGTCTTATAAACGTAAGAGTAAACAAATATAATCAGAATGCTCCGAACTGCTAAGCTATCAGGAGTTACACGTGTTATTGCGAGTCAACCATAAAAGATAGACATATGCTGTTGAGGGATATTTTTTAGACAATTTAATGTAGAATATTTCCGTCATACATGATTTCTATGTAACTTTAACCATTAAGGCTGCACACGCGACGGAAGCTTAAAAAACGGAGTAACTTCTCCCGTTTTCCCGACATTTCCCTTCACTACTCAGCTCCTATTGATTGTAGCGTGATGAAAAGTATCCTATAACCTGCCCAGAAGTATGAAGAATAATCGTACCAAGTTTCATTAAAATCCGTCGAGTAGTTTTTGTTTCTATAAGGAACATACAGACAGACAGACAGACAGACAGACAGACAGACAAAAATTTTACTGATTGCATTTTTGGCATCAGTATCGATCACTAATCACCCCCTGATAGTTTTTTTTTTAATATATTTCATGTACAGAATTGACCTCTCTACAGTTTTATTATAAGTATAGATGAGAGAGATACTTCAAACTTCAAACTTCAAATTCATTTATTCAATAAAATAAAATCACAAGGATCACTTTGATCACTATAGGATCACTATATAGAGAGAGATATAATTGACACCGCACTGAAACTTCAGTACTTAATTTAGTTTAATTGTAATTCTTTGTAAGAAGGATCATATAAAAAAACGGTAGGAACCAGGCCGTAAGTTTCTTGCCCGTTCTTCTAGGCTCTGGTCGCGTGGAACTGGCACCTAGAATCACCTAGTATGTGAGACGATTCTAAATGATCCTTGTGATTTTACTGAATAAAGTAATTTTTGACTTTGACTTTGACTTTGAGATAGAGAGACATTTATTTGACACACAACACAGGTACAACACATTTAAAACAAAGACACATAATATAAAAGCTAAAATTCTAATTAGCAGGTTGTTGTACTCAAGGGGTAATAAAGTAATGATAACATGTTAGAAATTAAACCTCGTGTTAATTAGGTATCAGTTTCATGTAATATTTATGTGTAAGCCTCTAGGGGATTTCTAGCGAGTATAAATAAATAATGCTGGACAATCCACACAACATCATCAAGCCCCAAGCTAAGCAGAGCTTATGTTATGGATACTAGAAGACTGATATACTTAATACAATACATTACATAGATAGTTTTTTTATACATATAAAATACCCAGAACACCCAGAATAAATATTTGCAGATCGTACAAACATTTATCCCAAGGCGAGAATCGAGCCCGCAACCTCCGCGTCGCAGGCGGACCTTCGCCCGCCGCGACACATCGGTCGTCAAGATAAGTTATGGTAGGGAGATGATGATGACTGTTTAAGTTATTAACTACAGTAGTACTTCCCTAGACAGAAATCTCAGTTTTCTATTTTCTACTGATTGTAGAATATTAATTTATATCTGGCATCTGTGTAATTTGAGCTTTATTTAACTGGTCGCGCGGAACTGGCACTTAAAATCATCTAGTATTAGACGATTTTAAATAATCCTTGTGATTTTATTGAATAAAGAAATTTTTGACTTTGGCTTTTACTGAATAAAGTATTTTATTTAAGAAACCTGTGATGTGATGACGATGACTTTTGAGTGTGTTTTGTTTTTTTGTTTTATTGTCAAACTAACTTGTGTTACAATTTTAGTCACAAGAATAGAGTGAACGAAGTCGCGAGCACGATGTTAGTTCTTATCACAAGCCCGTAAGCCGCTAATAAAGAGTTTTATGAACCAAATTATATTTGGGTGAAACTAATACGTAGATAAAATATTTGTACTGACGGAAAGAAAAAGGGATAGAAATATTCCAGTTCCAGTTTTTTCGGTGCGAATTGCATATTAATTAATAATTTGGGTTGGGTTTTCAGAATTTTTCAACATGTTTTTAGTCAAAGTAAGATTGAAGTTACGAATGAATAGCGTCCCCTCCCGGCTTAGCACACGTCATGTCTTTTGATGTTTTTTTTTGGAATTTTTTGTGACTCTTTTTTACACAACTAGACTACAAATGGTGCTATCTAAACTTTCAATTTTTAATATAAACCTCTTTGCATACTAATTAAGAACTTGAATAAAAGTGTTTTTTTTTTAATTACAACGTGCAAGTTAACTGTTTACCTCGCTGGAATGCGTACCCGCTACTACCCGCCCGCGCACCCTCGTCCTCCTCGCACGAGGACGAGCGAGTCAATAACGCCACAGCGTCCGCAGTTAAGTCGCACGGGTTGTAGATGTATCATCGAATTGTATTTAGCCAATGATTTAGCACCTAATGAATTGAAGCACTGTTCTTGCCCGTTCTTCTAGGCTCTGGTCGCGTGGAACTGGCACCTAGAATCACCTAGTATGTAAGACGATTCTAAATGATCCTTGTGATTTTATTGAATAAAGAAATATTTGATTGATTGATTGTTCTACCTGCCAGTACGCAATATCCCCACGTCAAGAATATCCTCATACCGCTTACACAGCAAGCGAGTAAGCCGAACAAACCAATTACTCTGTGTGATTATCCAACCGTTATTTATTGGATATAAGTGATGTTTTTCGAGATGGATTTTGGACGTACGAAAGACATCATATTATATCTTATCATAGATTAATTATATAAAATAAACGAAAGTCTGGTTTCTGTTGGTATAGACTTCGCGTTCATAATATCACATGCTCCACTCAGCGCAACGTGTGATCTCGAACGGCGTGCCAAACTAAGGGCCACTGTCACTGACAAGCACACACTTTTAAAACAAAAATACATCATATTTAGGTATCTCATCATCGATTAATTATATAAAAATAAACGAAAGTCTGGTTTCTGGTAAGTATTGGTTTAGACTTCGCGTTTATAATATCACATGCTCCGCTCAGAGCAACGAGTGTTCTCAAACGGCGTGCCAAACTAAGGGCCACTGTCACTGACAAGCACACACATTTAAAACATACAAACGTCAATGGTTTTTAAATGTGAGTCTGTGATAAGACAGGCGCTATTCTACAGCGTGTCTTAAGCATAGTCATAGAGAATGGGCTGAAAAATAGCGTCATGACATGTGCGTCAATACAAAGCGCATTCGTATTGATTCGTATTTATACGAATGTGACAATCGTAAACGTAGTTTTCATTATAAACGGGATATTTACCATGATTTGTGAGTTTGATTATTTCCTGATATTTCGGCACAGTTGCATGCGCCATGATCACGGGTCGAACTGAAAACTATGTTCAAAACCGTGATAGTTTCAAATATTAAATCGTAAACGTAACGTATTGAAGACATTTCTCGCTAACGCTGCAACGTTCGACAATATGACGCGCAATGTACTATGTGATAGTTTCGATACGTAGTAGGTAAACGTATAGGGAACGCTTAGTGTATTCTGTGGTTTGAAGTGTTTAAATAAAATGCTTAACATAACAGCTTAATTCCAACATGTAACTAGATAATCTGCAGCTACTCACACCAAAGGATTTCTCGTTTTAAGAGTTTTTGTCGACAACTTTAATTAAAATTATATCAGACGGTCCACGGTTACGGTTTGGAATTAGTTCCTGGAGGTTTCAAACTTTTATGTAACGTGTTTTATTAAACTGTTTTAGTTTTAAAATGTTCTTATAAGTAGTTTAGTTTTAATTTTATTAATTTTGTAGTTTTATTATGCTTGAATAAAAATAGCTAAGTGCTTATATACATCTTATCTTTTAGGGTTTTAGGGTCACAGAAGGTCACAAAATTACTTAGTATGGTGAGTACCTGGCCCAGCGTATCAGCATTGGTATTCAGTGCGGCAATGCAGCCAGTATCTTGGGTACGCGACGATTGGTACTGATTTGGATCAGTTGAGCTATCTATAGATCGTTTGCATCTGTAGATAGGTCAATTGTTTCTTATGTATTTTTTATTCAAGTACATTTTGTAAATACTGTAATAGTCGTAAGTTTGTGAATAAAATTATTTATCTCAGTAGACAGCTGACACTTTACGAAATAAATTGTTTTTTTTTTATATTTATAAAAATAAAACTTACCACAATACAGCAGATGGGCCAGCACTTTGATACATTATTATCTTGAAAGTTTAAAGATTGTTGTTCGAAGCTGCTCGGTACACTATCACTTTTCCAATACATTTCTAACAAAATTCAACTACAAAAATTTATGGAAGAAAATCGCAACTTTAGCTCGAACTAACACTGGTTTGTGGAAGTTTACAACAGAATTCAAGTAATTTTTTCTTAACCTCTTTTATTTAAGTAGGTTATATTTTAAGTCATGTTATTTTTGATATGATTATGACTAACATGAGCTGTTAGTTAAAATTGATAAACCACTAAAAACTTTACAATTTGCTTTATAAAATAACAATATTTACATAGGTATATTAGTTTATTTCGATAGAAAAACAATTGAAAAACTATTTAAGTATGAAATTCACACTGTTAGCCAAAGGCTTACTAATAGGGTTCCGCTGGTGCACTTAGAATACGGAACTCTAAAAGAACCCTCTCAAAATAATTCAAATAACTTCAGTTTCCAAAGTCCTCCAGCTGTCTCGAGAGTTATCGAACAAAAACCGAGCAATATTTCTCAAATCCACTGGGCGATTAACCCGGGGATTACTAAAAATTGATAACCGTCTTAAAACAGTGATAATTATCGAATCAGAAGATTTCACAATAATCTATTGTGATATCTTCTGTATTTTCTTTTTTGATTTCACAATAGACTATTGTGAAATCTTCTGTATCAAAAAAGGATGTTTATTAGCAACAGTAGACCGTTAAAAAATAATAAAATATAAAATTTGTTTTCAAATCATTTAGGTCAATTTGTTTTAAATATAAATGATCAAAAAAACACAGTATTCATTTTTATCTTATAATTCAGGAGCATTGCTCCTTCACATAATTTCTCGAAGTCTCGTGTACTGTGTAAGGTAGTTTACGCTGGCTTAACGCTTTCACATGACAACAATATTTTCTGTTGGAATAATAAATCTTGTCGTATAGATGTCGTGTGTCGTCTTTATAACGGTCTTCAACTTTCAAAGCTTGGGTTTTTTCAAAACTCGGACAGGACGGAAGACCAAGTGGTATAAAAGGAAAATAATTTTTAATCTCGACGAAGTGAGAAATAAAATAGGGTTCCGCTGGTGCACTTAGAATACGGAACTCTAAAAGAACCCTCTCAAAATAATTCAAATAACTTCAGTTTCCAAAGTCCTCCAGCTGTCTCGAGAGTTATCGAACAAAAACCGAGCAATATTTCTCAAATCCACTGGGCGATTAACCCGGGGATTACTAAAAATTGATAACCGTCTTAAAACAGTGATAATTATCGAATCAGAAGATTTCACAATAATCTATTGTGATATCTTCTGTATTTTCTTTTTTGATTTCACAATAGACTATTGTGAAATCTTCTGTATCAAAAAAGGATGTTTATTAGCAACAGTAGACCGTTAAAAAATAATAAAATATAAAATTTGTTTTCAAATCATTTAGGTCAATTTGTTTTAAATATAAATGATCAAAAAAACACAGTATTCATTTTTATCTTATAATTCAGGAGCATTGCTCCTTCACATAATTTCTCGAAGTCTCGTGTACTGTGTAAGGTAGTTTACGCTGGCTTAACGCTTTCACATGACAACAATATTTTCTGTTGGAATAATAAATCTTGTCGTATAGATGTCGTGTGTCGTCTTTATAACGGTCTTCAACTTTCAAAGCTTGGGTTTTTTCAAAACTCGGACAGGACGGAAGACCAAGTGGTATAAAAGGAAAATAATTTTTAATCTCGACGAAGTGAGATCAATACATCTCGCGGACGTAGCTGAGAAAGGAATCTTGAGGGACTATTCTGAAAATAGCTCGATTTATCTAATGGAAGTCTATTCTCAATTTGACGTTAGTAAATATTGTTGAGACCTGTAGGTCTACCATGAGTTTTTACTATACTATATTTACTACACTCGCTAGCGTCTGTAGTTAAAAAAATATATGGAGATTTGTACAGCGCCTCTAGCGGATAGTTGGGTACTAAAATTCGTCATACTATTATTGACGTAACTACTGTAGTAAAGTCAGGCGATTTTACTGTGACATCTCATGGTAGAGGTAATGTAGTCCTTTGAAAGTCTGTTTCTTTTTTTTTCTACGACAGTTTTCACTGATCAACTGCCTCTTATTTAATAGTTATCTCATTTAGAACCTTAAACCATAAGCTTAAGGAAGGTTTTCAATGACAAAACACGTACCATGTTTCAACACATAAATACTAAAAAACAACTACATTTTTTATAAAAGAGTAAGTAGAGTGTTTCAGAATACTCTTTGCCGGAGTGTTTCGCAGTCATCGATCAATTACTGTTGTTGTCTGCACTTAGCTGCAGCTTCAACTTGTATTGTTTACTTGGAACTGACCACGTTATGATCATCATGATCATTAACTTGTAGAAGTTTACAGGTTCATGCTTTCTAGATATTTTTTAGGAACCATGTTGGGATCCCTTTATCTACTTATCAAAGGTAGCGCCTAACTTTTCTGAACTGCCAAATCGAATTTCAATAGAAAACAAGATTTTGGGTTCATTTTGAAGACCAAAGAAATATTAGTCTCCAGGTCCAAATTTTAGCGGAGTTTTTGAAAAACTTCACTTGCTAATTTGCCTAGTACAAGTTCATTTACACGTTCATCTAAGAAATTATGATTATAGGTTTATTAGTAAGGCTGTTAGTAACATTGGTAGGGTTTAGAGGTTCTAGAGTACGGACGTTAGCGAAAGCTTTAAACATTTTAAGAAACCAATATACAATGTATTATTAATATATTAATCAGGAGCATACATTTTTTTTATGTTAAAGCCCCTAACACTACCATTCTTAGCACGTTGTACAAATAACTTTTTATTTTTAATACAAACTTTGATTCCAGCTGTAATTACTCCAACTGCAACTTGGGAGCAGGTTCAACTGGCAGCTGGAAGTATGGACAGGTACCGAGGAATACTAACCACTGGACTTAACTTTAATTTACTTCGACTAAGCACTGGCTTAGGCAAGCTTTTGTGTTTTTACTCCAAAATATACGAAGGAAAGAAAAAATAGAAGATAGAAGAGAGGAGATGAAAAAAGAGGTCTGCAAGTAGACTGTGGAGAAAAGTAACCATCTTTGTAAAGTGTGACTGGATATTGAAATTTGAAAAGTTCAATTCTTGATAAAACAAATTTCATTAATTTCATTTCATATCACTTAAAATCGGAAACTGTTATAAAACGAAATAAGTGTTTTACAACAATATTTAGTAAATAAATGAATTCGACTGACAAGTAAAGTACGAAATAAAATACGTATAAATTTGATTCCATAATAAGTAGGTATACTCAACGAAAGGTGTTTACCGCCCGGTAAGAAATAACACAGCATTTTGTAGAAATATCTAAGAAACAAAGGGTAGTACTGAATCGTTTATGTAATATCGACAATGAGTTACAAGTCCCACAAGACGAAGCGCTTTTTACAATAGGAATAAATAAGCGGCTTATGTCCGTGACTTTGCTCGAGTTTATTAACGAGAAAACAGAATATTTTTTAAAAAGTTGTTGAGAAAAAACTTGTCGCAAAATTGTAGGTTAGGTATTGGTTAGCTTCTAGCGTCTTCGCAGATAGACAAACTATAGCAATTTAATGCAAAAAAAACTTTTTTTTAATGTAAGTAATACTCATAGCTTAAGTTGCTAGGAGCTTTAAACTTCTCGCTCGGCAAAGCTAGAAAAGTAGGATTAGGGAATATTCAAATAGAGCATTATGAGCAAATTTCCTAATATTCCAACATTATGAGAGATATCTAAATTTGGCACCACAGCAAATATTAACCGAAACTAAAACACTTAGTACCATCCTATAATACTCTTACCAACTATTACTTAATCTACTCTAGCAGTCTCTTGAGAGCATTAGCCTGAAGGCATAGCTTGTGAGAACAGCTAGGTCACTCTATATTGTTATGAAATGTTACGCTTTAACCGATTTTTTGTTTAGCGTAACGTAAAATGGGCACAAATAAAATTAATAAAAAAAAATATATATAAAAGTAGTATAGTTTAATAAATAATAATAAACGTTCGAATGAAAATCGCAAGGTGCAAACTAATTAATCTATTCTATTATATTCTAGAAGTGAATAACAATTAATGACTTCCTGAATTACACATACAACTGTAATTTAAAGTCATTTGACATTCGATTTCATTGACATCAAAATAACATAAGGTGATCTTTACGATACTACAAGTTTATCATCATCATCATCATAGGTACTTGACAGGTAACTAAGTGTGGTATAAAGTGTTCCAGCTGTCCTGACTACCTATGCCTTAAGTCGGAAGAAGCCATAACACCACAAAAGTTTTAATGCAGCTATGTATGATATTTCCAGCCTTAGACGAAATCCACTTTAGTCTAGTTTTGCTTGCGTAAATACACTTGGAAAGTTTGCAGAATCATCAGTGGAGTCTGGAATTATATTAGCGTTTTTTTTATAATTTTTATTATATTATATTTTGTATATTTTTATGAAGGTTTTTCTTTTGATTTGAAATAAACTATAAAGGACATTCTTGTTGAAAAAAAATAGTTTATCGAGTTTTTCAATGCTATTTCCTCATTATTTTTTGGTCTCATTGTTTCATTAAGTTCGTCTACTGATAACACACATCATTTATGTGTTTTATATAGTTGTAAGGAAATTTTATACAGAAATTTATATTTTAATATATTCAAGAACGGTTTTTAATCTAACCTTATCTTATTTATATTAGACGCACGACTATTAGCACTAGTTTTTGTTATTTTGTTGTTGAGTTGAAATAATTCAATTTATCAAGTTTAATTCGATGATAGCAGACGACAGAACTGATTATTTTAGTAAAAAAATTAATACGTTACAAATAAATTATGTTTGATAACGTCAAAAATATGTGCTAAGCCACAAGATTACTTTCGATACGCTTACAATGTTGCTCTAACACGATTTATTCCTTAAACACCAATTTACATAGGATTAGCGAGAAATCTCGTAAGAACGCGCTCCAGAAGATTGATTTGATACAAAGTTGGGAAGACTCTGCCAGGTTTTATCTACATAATCACATGTGAAATTTACCATGTTATTCTTTAATGTCCAAAAACATAAAAATTCTACTCTCAAAGTCAAAGTCAAAGTCAAATATTTCTTTATTCACTAGAATCACAAGGATCATTCAGAATCGTCTTACATACTAGGTGATTCTAGGTGCCAGTTCCACGCGACCAGAGCCTAGAAGAACGGGCAAGAAACTTACGGCCTGGTTCCTCTTTACTCTAAACCTAATGTGATCATACCTATCTTAGAATCACCTAGTATGTAGGAAGATTCTAAATGATCCTTGTGATTTTACTGAATAAAGTAATTTTGACTTTTACTTTGATTTTAAATATTCAAAACACTAGATAGTTTTCACCACATTTGTACCTATATAAATTGGCGAGATGAAGCGAAGGTCTGCGGAAAACTCTAAATGAGAAGATTCAAAGACACCCTGTCTTTGCGCAGACGTCCAGCAATCGACTGAACAGAACAGAGCAGATAAAAGCAGAGCAGAGAACAGCAAAGAAGGACAGAACAGAACACAACAGAACATATCGATTAATTAACCAGGTATTGCTTACTTCTGATTTTACTTTTTACATCTGATGTGTCATAAACTGTCGATGTTATAATAAATGTTTTTTTTCTTTCATTTAGCTCAAAGAAGGTACTTACAAAATTTTGGGAGTAGTACCTGTTTACCTATTCAATTCTTCTTGACATCCGTATTGTGAAGTGTAAAGTAGGTTTTGTAGTTTCCGATTAATAAATGATTATAATCCTCTTATTTGAATTGCGTATAAAATATAATTGGTACAATGTATAAGGGTAAGCGATTTTATAACATTTCTAGTTTTTTTTACTTGTTTTGTCGCACGCGGTATTCTCTACTCAGTAGGTGGGTACTGTAGATTTGCTGTTGACTGGTTTGTTTGAGGTGTACCTATAATAAAAAAATATCAGTTTCAAATTCAATAAATAAATATTTATGTTCAACACAACGACATTTTATCTTAGATATGTAAAACAATAAATTGAAATAGTTTTTTGAAGTGAAAACTTCTTTAGCGGCGCTGGGTGGGTAAAAACTTTCAAACTCGCGTCAGGGTCACGTGACGTTGATCGAAAGCGTAAGATCGAGGGAAAGGGAGAGGAACTAGTATCTCCCACTCTTTCTACCGTGCCTGAGTGTGCTGACTCTGTTTAGGCGGCACAGGGCGCTTGCGCGAATGTGTCTGTGTCATTGTGATTGTCATTGTCATTATGACGTCTGTGGTTATATTTTTATGTGAAAACTTAGAAGTGAAAACACAACGTTAATATTGAAGTTTTCACTTCTGCCGGCACTCCCGGAGTGCTACCTTTTTTTTTTTTTTGCGATTATTTAATTTTTTTTTTATTATTGTGTTATACGATATCGAAGATATAAATACGTTCATAATAGGTACAAAACAATCATCAATAAAATATCTAGCATTTAGATTCACCGCAAATTCATGACGATTCTTACATGATTTTATAGTTTGAATTATATATATATTTTAAAGCGTAAAAGTAGATTACGTGAGGCCGCTTGTAATTTACACCGTAAGAGCCTATCTCTTGTTACACAATAATGGTGTTTATGTGTATGTAACACCAGCCATAATTGCGTAAATACCTCCATTGTGGTAGATAGTTGGTAGGTGTCGCATGTCGTTTACAGTACTTGGTAGCTTATATGGCAAATATTAAAAAAAATACATTAAAACGCATAATATGATACATGATGTGTAAAATGTCTGGGCATATTTATTTATTCAAAAAAAATTAAGTCAAATCTAGATTTATTTCTTTTAGTAAATTTATTTGTGCTGTCAATACAAGAGGCCTTGGCAGACCAACAGCCAGATGGACGGACGATATCGTTGCCGTATAGGGTAGGACCTGGATGCAAAAGGCCTAATTAAGGAAAGAGTGGCATTTGAGGGAGGAGGCTTATACCCAGCAGTGCCCACTGCTGGGTATATAGTACGGGCTGCCTATGATGATGATGATGATTTGTGCTGTCAATTATTGTGTCACAACAAAACAAATATTAGAACTATAGCAATGATGAGATGAAGCGGAAATATTAGTAACATAGTAAATAACACGAACGATGCTGTTTGGCTAGTCATAATCAAAATGACAATCAAAAGCGGTCAACCAAACCAAAAAAATATTGTACCGTTTTCTGTGCTGCATCAAATGCCGTGTACTGTATTTCAGCACTAAACTCATTAATATTTTATTTATTGGTAGTAATGAAGGGGTGAACTGTGGCCTACTTCCATTAAAATTTATTGAGATCTTTTTACACGAGATTTTTTATTATGAATACCTATTGAGATAGTTCTAAATAATATATATTATTCCTTAATTACACCTATTAATTACACAACGCACCTTCGTGGATGCTGTGAATTGCCTCTCTGGGCACGTCCTTATCGTACTCAACGACGTAGTTCTTCGTTTTCAGCGTATAGTTATAGCCAAAGATGTTTAATATATATGTACCTATTCAACTTTCATAAAAAAACTATACATTCCATTAACAAACTAAAAACTCTTCTTAGGGTTAAGCTCGCCTTTGTATAGGCGACAAAGAAATTGGTTTACCACTTTTGATGACATCTCCCAGTAACATAATTATTCGCTAAGGATTACAGATTGACAGATTCTGACGTAGCAGTTATTAATCTGTCAAGCGAAAATAGCCCTTGACGTTTTGTACGTGCAAATGATATTCAGCCTTAGAGTGGTAAACCAATTTCTTTGTCGCCTATACCTACATGTCATCTATTTCTGTCTTGTGTATGTCTTATTTTGTGTACAATAAAGAATAAAGAACAAAATTGAAGACCATTGAAGTATCTTGCCTAGATTATATATCTTACGGCCGGTTTCTCGAACGATGATCAAAGAAAAAAACAAATAATTAGTGTCAAACTCGGATCAATCGTGATTTGGGTTTCCAGAAATCGGCCGTTAGACTCGGTGTAACTAATTAAGTTATATAAAATTTGTGAATATAACCACTAAGTCTATATCTAGAACAGTGTAGCCAGCGGGCCTTTAATCAGAGAAACGGTATTCCAGAGTAAGCAGCTAATTAAATTAATTTCAATGGATTTTCAAAGGATTTCTTGTTGGATAATTTTATTAAAGATTCCTGGAAGATAGTGATGAAGATGGTGAAAGTTCTTGAAAGTAATTGGCTAAGAAACATTAATTAGTAACAAACCTTGAAATTGAAACACTCCGAAGATTTCGTCTCGGTAATATTTTTTTGTGAGGTAATTTTATTTTATATAAAAAATATGTTTTATAATAAACTCGTTCAGATAAATATATACTTACTCGTGCATAGAACATCGGAAACAAAACACGATTTTAAGTACACGGACATCGAACCCACATTAATATTTTTGTCAACATATTCAAAAACTTCTTGACAATAATCAAGCCTATGACCAACGTATGCGTTAAATAAGTCACCTTTATATCAAAATTGAACTACATCAACCTTTGAATAAATAAATCTTTTTTTTACTATTTAGGAAATTTTATGTTTGAAATAAGATATTGTTGTATTCCAATAAATACGATCAAAGACAGACCTAAAAATGTTATTTGATCGAAAGCTGATAAACAAAGTATTTTCAATCGACAAAAGTGGCATTTCAAATGGTGATATTATTATTTTGTCATCAATTCAGTTTGTGTTTTCATATAGAATTCCCATTTTAAAAAGTATTTTAATCAAACATCAAAACATGTATACTATTTCATTGTATTTATCAACTGATTTTTAAGTTTAACAAAAATATTATTAAAATTTTTGTTATAACTAAAACAAAATTAAAACAAGGATTACAAAAAGTATCGTCTATAATGCTAGGGCCACACTAGCGGGCTACGGCGAATATTCGTGTTAACGCGATGTATGTGGCCGGGTACACGTGTCATCGCGTAGTATATCGCCTTTATCCGAACACGATGTTTTTGTCGCGCCAACACGATACGAATATTCGCCCGCTAATGTAGCCGAAGCATAACAGTTCCATCTTTCAAATCAAAATAAGTACGTCACATGATTGCCACAGACATTTCACTTTATATGTTCTGTGCAATAGACAAAAAAAAAGTGGGATTATTGAAAAGCGCAGTCGTCCTGTTTTCTGCACTTTTGCTCGTGTGCCTTGTTAGTTGACCAAGTTGACCAATTAGGGGAGAGGAAAAGAATATCTGAACACTAGCCTTCTGAAATCTCAAAGCTTTTTAAAGAGATGTTTAGTTTATGACGAGAAATCCCAAAGCTTATAAAAGAGATGTTCAGTATAACGATTTATTTTTGATAGTAGGTACTAATGAAGTATCTATGTATTTACAAACACAAACATGTATTTTAACAGATTTTTTATGGTAAAATATTCGCTTAGTTTGTACTAAAACTTTGATAATATTTATATATTTTATCGGCCTTTTCCATATAAGATTTTCACATCGCTTCGTGACGTTATTATTTTTTGCGAGCTTATCAGAATTTAATATTACGATATTTCAAGCAGAAATCACACAAGTCCGTGATTCATCGCGATCAGATATCAACACCAAACAGTTTGCAACCCGTTTATTAACTCTAAAATTATAGTTCAATCAAATAGGTCAAATAGTACACGGTATAATAGTACACAGTATAATAGTACACAGTATAATAGTACACAGTGATAATGATGTAACCGAGCGCCTGGGTGGGTGAGATAGCATCCTCTAATTATACTATCAAGAGTTATTAATCATAGGACTGACGTGCGAGGCGACAATGAGGGACAATGGAAATGTTGTATTATTTTAGCGAAATGCCTTCTGATTTTCCATGTGGGTTGTTCGATAACCAAATGTACAATTATTTTTTGACAAATTTTGATGTTTGGTTGTTACCGTTTGTTTTATGATGTTTTTATAAAAAAGTGTGTTTAAGTGTGGTTTGGTCCAAGTCATTTATAAACTTTATTCAATAAAATGTATTTGTTCAAATATTAATATTATTGAATAAATATTAGTTCCTTCCTCTTCCAGTTCCCAGAGCCTAGAAGAACGGATAAGAAACTTAAGTATACTATCAGCTATCTATATCCCATAGTACGTTCATAGTTTGGGACAAGACATAGAAATCAAGTCAACAAAATTGTATAGCGTCCACAAATTTTTGTTCTTTGTAAGCGAGAGTAAAATAAAGTTCTTTCCTCATTTGTTGCCGTTTAAAAATTTAAAGTTGGACACTGCTGCTAGAAAAAATATTATAAAGCTCCGCAAAAGTGACAGATTCAGTTCCACTTATGCATGGCCACCGCCACACGTGCTGCAAACGTTTTATTTTTCACTTTTCAACAGCCACCAGTGTCTATTCTCAAAAACATTCGACTTAATGTCACTGAGTCAAATTCTGTTAGGGAACATAGCGAGATCTAAACCAAGAGCTATTATATATTACAGATAAGAAAGGGAATAAATCGATAATTAAATCGACATAATTTAACTTTAGTATTACAAAACCTTGAGCAGTAAAAATATATATGGATTTTATTAAGAAGTTCAATTAAATCAGTGATTGAATCGTCATGATTAGTATTAAATAGGTTACCTAACTGCGGACATCAAGCATTTATTCGTCACTAGAAACAAAATTTAACAGCAAAAAAAGTTGACACCATAGTCAATAGTAAATTTTAGTAATATGTTTGAAAAATTATGTTTTTTTTTTTCTAATAATGTTTTGGTTTTATGATCACATATGTATACTACAAAGTATTCAGATCAACATTTTGTTTCATGTTTTCATGTTTCATTTACAAAAATTATTTGAAAATTTACGACTTCGTTGCCGCTGACTAGTACAGAACTATTCCACTTTATATCGAATGGTTTGGAGAGTAGACCCCCGGCTCCCAACTTTCACTAGTTAATGTATGCGTCCAGTTGTGCTGTGTGTTATTTTGTAGTTTAACGAAGTAGATAGCGGGATGTGGGACGGCTAGTATTTTATCTACAAACTAGGAGTTACTTTGAAAATGGTTTTGTGAAGCTTTTACAGCGATCTTTGAAAATGTTGGAATTGGAATGTATATGCGTGTAGTATGTTACACCAAGATAAGTATCACATAGATTAGAAAATGTCACAAGTTATTGAAGACAAGTATGTTGATCAATCATAGCACGTATGTAAAAAAAAAACAAAATGTTTGCTTAACGTTTGTTTGGCACAGCATACAATACCAAATTAAGAGTTACGGCCGGTTTCTCGAACGATGATCAATGCAAAAATCGAATAATTACTATGTGTCAAACTCGGATCAATCGTGATTTAGGTTTCCAGAAACCGGCCGTTAGTGTAGATCCTCCTTTTTTAGATCCTGCCCCTGTTTATGTTAGCTTAGTTCATAAATACATGCCAAAAATCTATTTTCAGTCTAGTATCAGTAAAATAACTAAAGTCTAGTTTCAGTATTTCCGGTCAAAATTATGTTTATTAATATAAATATTACTATTTTATAAATGAAAAACAATATACTTAGAACTACGTTCAGATTATTTTTTATTATTAGAATAAAATGCTAGAGCATAGGTTTCTAGCCACGAACGCGTAATAAAGATTAAAAAAATAGAATTTCTTGTAATTCCAAATTGAAACTCATGCTACGACACAGTGGGTACAAGAGCTAGCGATCTTGCTCACAACCATTAGGTTCGAACCCGTTATACACGTATGCAATCACCTTTTAAAATTGCCTTATCAAGCTTCTTCTTCTTATCGTGTCAATGCTACAACTGTACTTTGTTGTAGCATCGTGTTGGAAAGATTAGCCAGACTAGACACTGCTTTACCGTGCATAGCTGTCAAGCTCATATTATAGATCTATCTGATAAATAATAAATCCTCATCAAACGTTACTGTGCTTAAATATAATTCAGATTTCAGTAAAAACTTACTTTAATTATTTAATTATGAGTATATAATACATTCTTATTTTCTATTCATTTTATCATGAATAATGAAAGGCAAGTAATATTAAGTATATTTTTTTTAATTCCTTATTCAATTCAAATTTTAACAAAATTATATTTAATGGGTCGAGGACTGTTTTCATTTCGGCAGTGTTTTTTAATGACTTTGATGACGCATGATTTCGATGACGTCATTATAATAGAAATGGTAAATCCGAAAGCATGCTGGTATACAGGTTCTGTCTGACGACAAGAGCGAGCGCGCATTTTTTTCACAGCACAGTCATTAAT
This sequence comes from Ecliptopera silaceata, assembly GCA_932527185.1. NCBI lineage: Eukaryota > Metazoa > Arthropoda > Insecta > Lepidoptera > Geometridae > Ecliptopera > Ecliptopera silaceata. The sequence goes on along the minus strand of OW052193.1, from coordinate 1,258,500 downwards.
CAGCCCAGACCGAGACTGGGAAACTCGTGGAAAACAAGAAAACTTTCCTTTCACTCGAATTAAAATCTTGAACGGGATGACTTGAGTTTTTTTTTTATTTTTGCTTACACAGCTTACAACGATAGACTTAGCTTACACGCGCACTAAGCGGCTACACCAGCAATCAGCTATTTCTTTCAAAAGTGAATTCATTATCAACCTATATCAGTCCACTGCTGGACGTAGGTCTTTCTCAAGACGCACCACTGAGCCCGGTCTTCGGCTCTTCTCATCTGGTGCTAAGACTAATAAGCTACTGGAAATGGAAAGCAGCATTTACATCGTAGCGCTACACTGCGCGGCAATAACGCGGTGGCTAGCCATGTTATCCAGTACACTACACTGATTCTCGTGTAAATTGGCTTCGAGAGTAAACTTTTTACTGAAAATTCAATGAATGCAAATCGGTTTGAATACCTTTGTCTATTGTAATGATAGCTATGCAAAGTGGAAAGCACTATTGTTATAATATCTAGTACAGGATCGGAATATTCACCAAAGTGCAGCGATGTTCTAAGAAGATTTATATGCGAAAGAAACAAAGTTTTGTGTCATCTGAAGTTCCGAAGTTTTTTCGCTTGTTTTTACAGCATATTATAATACAAAATGATGATCATGATGATAATATAGAAGAAAAATATTAAGACACTAACGGCCGGTTTCTGAAACGTTGATCAACCAAAGAATCACATTACAATGTGTCAAAACTCGGATCAATCATGATTTGGGTTGCTTAAACGCTTGTTATCTGATCTGTTGTTAAATATTTCGGAATTTTGAGCACCGCACCACATCGGTCATCTCATCATTTAAAGATTTAAGTAATAAACTAAAATAAATAAATAAAATACCTTTAACAAATCATCAGTAGGCGCTAAGCATTGTTATTTTACCTTAAACTTATTTAATGTTTAACCTAGAATTAATTAGAATAAAATCAATCCCCTGCAGTTCATATACGAAAGAGACGATAATTTGTCATCTATTCATACAAAAAATACAAAAAAAAAGGTCGCCCGCGCTCTGACATCAAACGCGTCAAGATTGTTGCATCGCGTCGTCAACGCGTCGTGTAACTTGGCTTTTATACAAAATACAGAATTGCATCTTCAGTTATGTACCTACGTATAAAGTATAATTTCACCTCACAAACACTTTAATTATAATTTGTGATACATTTCAGCTGATGTTAGCGCTGGGCTATGCTTTGTGCGGTCGCAAGCAAGGAACAATTTGCCTACCTGTATACTTGAGGACAATAAATTCGTATTAGCTAGTAAATTACAGTTTAAATATCATCAAAAGCTATATGTTTTACGATTTTGATTTAATGTAATGGTATTTTGTAGTTTTATAATATAAATACAGGCAATTGTTAAATGAAACTTTTTGTGAATTATTACAGTATACCTGTACCCCAAGTACGAGTTTGTGCACACACGGATCGCAAAGACGCGATCGCCGAGCGCCATCGATTTTGTATAGGTATCAAAGCTCAAGAAATCGGCTAGGGGCGCTGCTTGGGGCACACTCGTACTTGGGGTATTGTAATCATTCCAAATTTTTTTAATGAATTAATCAAAAAAATCATTGAACATAACGCGATTTGCGCAAACACAACATTAATAATAAATATTTTATTTGCTCGCAAGTGTATCAAAACCGGTGTTTCGTGCATCCTTTGTGCGTAGAGAGAATACACGTCATTTAAACATTATAAGCCTAAGTGACGAATTACAACCCTTTTGTTTAAGAAAACAAGAACAAGAGAACCTCAAGCTATTAACGATGTAAATATTCCGTGAACTGAATTCATGTTTTATTATTTTATGAGCGTTTTCTGTTGCTGATTCTACGGTGAATAAGATTTTTGATAATTTAGGGTGTGCGCACACCGGTGACAAGGCTACGTAAGACAGTTTATGTAACGTCACTCGCTATAGTTAAACATCTAGTCACGTGACTTGAATATACGGTGGGAACCAGGCCATAGATTCTTCGAAATATTTTTTTTTCTTAACCTATACTGTCCCATTGCTGGGCAAAGGTCTCCCCCAAAGCCTTCCACTTATCCCGGTCTTTGGCGATACTCCACCAATCCTTCTCCTGGGCGTCCAGATCATCCCTCGAAATATAATTTTCTAGAAAATAAACTATTATTCTCTTTTATTGCTAGGTAAAATAAACAATTCGATGTAAGTACATGACAGAATATATTAAATAACAGAATATTTGAATTTCATCAAACTTTTCGATATCCGAACGAGTGAAGTTTGAGTAAATTGTCACAACTTCCGGTTATGCGGCGGCAATAAAACGAGACGTGCCCGAAAAGTCAATTGTAATTTTAAATTTTAATATTCGAGCAATAATGCCGTCAAATGGTAATGAGGGAGAGAATTTGAACCAAGAGCATGGAAATACATCCACTAGGCCATAGTAGACACTATACGTATGTACTATGGACGCGCTGACACTACATTGTCTACTATAGAGTTTTTTTTTTAATTCACACGAAATTTGAGATAACACAGGTTAATCTTAGTTAAAGCATTAATGTTATCAAACCAGAAAACCCTGTAATATATATTACTTTAATATGAATTAATAATTATTTACGGACATTTCACACATCATACGCTCTAGTTCTAAGTAATTTTGTACTATAGGAACTAGGTTGCTATTATCACATAATAATATGTACATATTAATAATGTTATCACTTATGAAAAATCATTTCATAAAAATGACTTGTAAATAATTTGTTTGGCTAAGTAAGTTTCTACTGTGATATTTTAAATTAAAACTGGAATTTACAATGATGACAATTCAGTCTTACTAATTAAGTAATATTTTTTTTGTAAATTAAGAATGAGTTATTGAACACTGTGTGTATAATAAAATACATAAATAAGATATTATTAAGCCTGGTGTAGAATAAAATAAGATTAATTGTAAAATTCAGAGGCTTTTCCATACTCTTTGGTTGAACCGAATTCGATAAATCAGCAATTCTGTGAGTTCAGACGTAATTTTAATGTTCATTTTAACTTACTAATTGGAATTATAATAAGTTTGCAAATATTTCCATGACAGGTTTTAAAGTTACTTAATATTAAATTTATATTTTCATATAAAAATAAATAATTTATGGAACGTTTAAAGAAATATGCGTACATATTTTTTAAAATGTTTTGTAAATTTTCGACTCTTTTATCACTGATACATTAGGCACGTCTTTTTTAGGAGAACACGGAATGGCTATGCTGCAATGCGATGAGCCCCACAAGAAAATAAAAAATAAAATCATTCAAAAAATCTAGTTTCTAGTAGGTACCATATTCGTTGGTTTCCAACGATCCAACAGTTTAGATATCTACATGATTACATAGCTACATGTCGACATACTTTGTTAATACTTTGTTATATTAACGGCCGGTTTCTCGAACGATGATCAACGAAAAAATCAAATAATTACTATGTGTCAAACTCGGATCAATCGTGTTTGGGTCTCCAGAAACCGGCCGTAAGCATTTTATAAATGTTTACATAATAAAAATTTTATCAAAAATGACTGACGGAATAATATCTCTTTTGTAACTCTAGACAAGGTTATATAAATATTTAAGAGGCTGCCTAAATCCTTATATTTGAACATCCTTCAGTTTCCGCACCATCTATAATAACAACGGATATTTGTTTTGCAAACTCGACCTATAAAGTCCTACTAGTTAAATAAGAACAGCTGGTTTAGTCTATATTATTGAAATATTATTTTAATAAGACTAAGAGTCCCCGCAGACTGCAGACTTTTCATCGGCCGATAGTTTGGTCGGCTTCTTAATCAGTATGAAGACTAAATCACTGTAATGTGCGCATCTGCATACATCTTCATACTGATTAAGAAGCCGACCAAACTATTGGCCGATAAAGTCTGCAGTTTGCGGGTGCCCTAAGCCAGCTGGTAAGATATGTCATGCCTTTTTTGTTGCGATACATTTTGATGTTTTAATTATTTTACGGGTTTTTCTCAAAATAATTACAAATTTACTTAGAAACTAAAAACAACTATCTTATTATAATCTATTTGTTTTATAGCCTGGTTAAATTGTAAGTGACAAAATTTGTACTGTAATATTATTATATGATTAATATTTATGAATATTTAACACAATAAGTAACTAATATTTATGTTCATTACACAAACATTTCCTCAGGGTGGGAATCGAACCCACGACCCACAGCACGGAAGAGTTACTACCAACTGAGCTGTGACGTCTGTCCAGTCAATTAAATATAAATATAAATTTATTTTCATAAAAACACACACTTAAAACTATATAATTATACAAAGTTCTTATTAATGATACATTAGTGGTGCTTATTTTAAGAATGAAACTGGAGTATAGGTTTCACTTTGCCCACTCTAGGAGTAAATCCTGTGTTGTGGGTATCAGTACTCTTTCGGTAAAAGCTATAATGTGTTAAAGATAAGTGTGTATATCATAATAGTTTAAAAAGGTGTAAAAAAATAAGTACAAAAATGCATGCAGTGTAAAATAGAAAAGAAAAAGGGGTTGTGTGTCAACAGGGATATGCGAGAGTGAGGAATGTGTGAGTGAGACTCAATAGTGTGAAGAATATTAAATTGATCCAGTTGTTCTAACTAGACTGTAACTTGTCAGTTCTCTTATCAATGTAAATAGAATTACCATAAATACGGGCAGCGCCTAATAGAGTATAAACGTTATCAGTGTTTCAAACCCGCACTCACTTTCACAATGCTGGTGAAGATTGTATGTTTTGTGGCGCTACTTGGTGCAGTTCTGGCTTCTGTGGAGCTTGAACAATCTGAAAATCGTGAGTAAAATGCGTACATAGTACTAGTAGTGCATAGATAACTCATGTTTTTTTTTATAATTGCACATGTTTTTGACTTTAAAACTATGTTTTTTTTAAATAATTAATATAAAGTTGTTCACACCATTATGAGTATAAATTACATAATGTACATTTTGAATTTGTTTATGAATAACGTGTTTCTGATTATATAAAAAACAAGTAGGGGAGAGAGGGGCTTGTTGTAACAGTTTTCATTAAAACTAATATATCTTGAGATCTATTGATTAAATTTCTACTAAATAAAGATGAATGGATACTGTAACTTTTCCTCTACCAAATCAAGTAAAAATAATACCATAACTATTGGTCATTATTTTACAATCAATTATTTTCTAGAAGAAGTGCGGTGTTACAACTTACCTCGTGCTTGGGGCAAGTTGTAACGTCTACCGGGGCAAGTAGTAACGACCAAAAAAAACAACAATAATACCACTAATCATTGATTCTTTGTTTATTTTTAATGAAATTGACATCGTTCTCTGTAAATATTATGTAATTCTTATCAAAAATCAACTTAATACACTTTAATAGTAATCAACACTTAAAAATTAAGTAATTAACCGTTTTATTTAGTTAAACACTACATTTAATCATCATGGCACTTTTAAATCACAGTAAGTAATCAAATTATTTATATGTAAGGTATGCTTCGTAATTATCTCTTTCTAATAGCTATCTAACAAAGTATAATACTTATGTAAGAATCAACATTTGGTGGGTTCCATTATAATTAAATTCAGTCTTCATCTGAGCTACAATTAATACAAATCAAAGTTATAATGTCTCCTGTAACACATCCTACATGTGCCCGCGTCTTACAAATGATACACTCTATCCCATCTTCTTTCTTTGTATCTGTGTAAGCTTCACCACATACCAGACAATACTACTCTTTTGCTTCAGATTCTGAATCTGGACATAAAATTTTTTTTTATCTCTGCCAGAGTGGGCAAAGCTAAGGGTTTTATTATTTGTTGATTAACCTTGGCTTTTCCCATCCCTTTCCCTTTAATTTTGTCCCTCATTCTAAAACAAAAGAAAAAAGTAGGTATCTACATCATAACTTGGGGCATGTTGTAACAAGTTACAACTAGCCCCGGAATTTTGTTACAACTAACCCTATGGTATGATTTTTAATATTTATCATGATAACTATTTAAACAATTTAGCAATCATAAAAACTGTTACACATTATCAAAGATAGATAAGTTTGAATGGAAATAAGATATAGAAAATTCGAAATTAGTCAATATTAAAAACGCAAACCGAAATTTTACGACAGTACAATTTTATATTACCTGGCAGAAATAAAGCGCGTGCACACTTCCGCTTACTCCACTGGCCGCCAGAACATTGGCTATGGCAACATGATGCGGCTTGGTTTAAAGGTTAAATCGAGTCAAAGAAATACGTTAATAACGTTTAAGATCCTAGTGAAAAGAGTCTGTTACTACTTACCCGTGTTACAACAAGCCCCTCGCTCCCCTACTTAGTTAAAAAGTCAAAATCACGTGCATGTTTTTTGAAAACGTAAGCCTTTGTCATGCTTCGGCTACATTAGCGGGCGAATATTCGTATCGTGTTGGCGCGACAAAAACATCGTGTTCGGGTATAGGCGATCTTCTTGTCTAAATACTACGCGATGACACTATGTACCCGGCCACATACATCGCGTTAACACGAATATTCGCCGTAGCCCGCTAATGTGGCCCCAGCATCAGAGAAAATTAAAACTTCTTTTCAACGCTCAGAAAATGAATGTTAAAATATAGATGTATATTTATCTGTCTATTTGAAATGTTCTATATTCTATTAGGTACTTAAAGTACTTAGTTCTAAAAGCTGTGGTTTTATTATATTTTATCACCAGATTTAGATTTGATTATAGTAATGGTTAAATTTATCTTTGAATTAGTTTTATTTACTTAATCTATATTGGTGTCTTTTTTAATGTATTCTCTTCATCTTCTGTTTTTTATCTAACTGGATTCTTTGTTTTTGTAGTCTATCTATTTGTTTATTTTCTTCTACAAATACTTCCTTCTTGTTTTTAATTTCAAACTCAACTTCTATTCAATCATCTCCTCTCAATTTTATTTGTTTGCACCCTTCTTCTTATAACTCTTCTTCCAAACTTTGGATTGTTCTAGGCTTTGAGCCTCAGTCTGATTTCGAGCTGACCTCTCCATTCTCTGAGCTGCCTTGTATGTCGTTTGGTGGTAAATGTATGGTGCCTGAGGAATGTCCTCGAGGAAGACAGTTTAAAGTTAAAGGTCTATGCCCACTTCAGCAAGGTCAAGGAGTGGAGTGTTGTCACTAAGGTGAGACATATCACCATTTTTAGGTTTATCTACAGTGTCAACTGGATTAGAATGTTCTTCTACAAGATATTTATCATAACTATTTATGTTGAATAAATTTAATTAATGTTTTTTTAAAGGTTATTTTTGTATTAATTCTCCAATGGCTGGTGTTTTACGGAGTCTAGTTGTGTTTTTTTATTTATTACTTACTTGCTGGATCCTTAGCTATTAAGATGAATTTATAGATTTATGTTTCTTCATAACTTTGAGTAATAAATATGTTATTTAAACATGACTCTGCTGGGTTACCTACTAACATATATTTTAGGTTATACGTCTAAGTAGGTAGATACCTACATATCTACATATCAGCATTTAAACAATATGCGTATATTACGTTATAGTTACGCATATTATCAAAATGGTTCGTGAATATGAAGCTAAATATTGTTTTTTTTTTCAGAATTACCTGACTTGTGTAAGTCGAAGGGCGGTATGTGTATGCCAAACGAGTGGAACTGCCCAAAACGACTCCTTTTCAAAGAGGCTACGGACTGTGAAATTGATGAACATTGCTGTGCACTGATTAGATAAATGTATTTTTCAAATCAATTGTTTTATTTTTTGTTTTTTGATTATTACTATTGTGTTGTCGTCCACGACACATCAATTAGTTTTATTTGAACAGAATAACTTCAACTTTTTACGTCTCTTTGATTCTTACTTTGTTTTTTAGCTAACATCTATGTACTTACAAATTTTTATACCCTATCACAAATATTATTTTTCCAATTGTCAGTTTTTTGCAAATTGGTTAAGTTTACAATTATTAAATAATAATGGTCATTTATTAGTTACCCATACATAATAAATTCATAATACTCTAGAAACTTAAATTAATAATTTAGACTTTGTTGTTGATTTTGTTTATATGGACGTAAAATATTCACTAAAAGTAGTGGACAGTTGAATTTGCAACCATCTTTTAAACCAACAGTATTTTCACAGTGTTACATCAATTTGTAAACGACAGATAAAATAAATGAAGGTGCAACAGTTAATTTCCACAAAGTTCCGGCAACAAATGAATAATAGCTGGTAGGTACAGTCAGCTTCAAATATTAACCATCGAGTGACGAAAGAATTTTGACAAGTAAAACGTCAAAAAACTATATCCATTTAAATCCGATACACAAATGGTAGTTCACAATGTATGACTCTCGAGGTTTTGGCGTATGTTTTTAAGCAAACAAACTATCTAACATCGGATATATGCAAGAAGGATATATTAAAAAAGTGAAATAAATATCTGATTCCATTTATCAAACACAAATAGACATTAAACACAGTATTTGATGTAAAAGGCCATAGAAAAAAAATCATAGAGAGAAGAACTCATATAGAACCTTATAAAAACTGATTGTAATTCACAATAAAGAATTAAAAATGTTCAAATTGTCAAAGTGAATTGAAAGTCTAACGGCCGGTTTCTGGAAACCCAAATTACGATTGATCCGAGTTTGACACATAGTAATTATTTGATTTTTTCGTTGATCATCTTTCGAGAAATCGGCCGTAACTTGGTTTTTTACTGACTGTACTCGACTCCGTGCTGCGATAAAAAACCTAAAAATATCCCCTCTGAACGTGGCAACATTAAAACCCTTATTTACAGCGAGATAACTTCAATTTATAACTACAAAGTAAAGTATTTTCAGAAGTTCTGCAATTTATTGGCAATCAGAAGTAAAGTAGGCGTTCTTTTATTAAGAAAAGTTTTTTGTAAGGAATAACTACTTAATAAAAGTCACTTACAAATAAAAATGTAAGTATTTTAAGTATTTTTAGCACCTAATTTCCATAGTAACTTTGGGACTAAAGTGTGATGTGTGAAATGTTCGTGAATATTAATTTTATTGAATACTTAATGTATAAATTTGTACGTGGGTAGGTACACTTAATACATACTTAAACTTATTTAAGCTATATTTTCGATTTTACCACAAAAAGTGAAGGATAGGCATATAAACTAATACCATTCACGAACTCAATCAAAATATTTATTTAAGATATTTAGAAAGCAATTTTATTGTAGGTACCCTAATGATTAAGTAAAATATTTATTTTTATTTTTATAATTACTTGTCCAGGAATATGCTTAGTAAGTCACGGATATAAAGAAATAGGAAGAAACGCCTTAGCCTGATAACTGATACAGAATATAATAATAATTACTAGTTATATAATAATTTAACACAATCATTTCGTATTAATTCTTGCCTCAGAGAATTTCGGGTATATCTACTAGTACTACACTGGTTATATATGTATAACCAGAAATGATTCATAACCAAAATCAAAAATCAAAAACAGCAAACTGAATTTCCCTCCAAAAGTCAACAAAGTGCTTCAATTCCTGCGCTCGAAGATTGTTATCGTGTCTGTAAATTAGAAGCGCGAAGGACTGAGCTCGTTTTATCTTAGGCCTGTGTGCGAACGAATGCGGGCAACATTAGGCCCCGCGTCTTGAGTTTGGGGCTCGGACTATTGAAGAATAGACCCAAGGGTTTAAATGACGATTCTAATTGATCCTTGTAATTTTATTGAATAAAGTATAGGTACTTAGTTGAATTTGAGTTATTATCTAAGAATATCTAAGTACACAAGGTAAAAACAGGCTCCATAGCTCAGTTGGTAGTAGCTCTGCCTTCAATGGTCGTGAGGTTCGATTACTCAGACTGATCACAAAAACAAAAAAATAACTAAGAACACGAGATACTGGCGTGACAGCTCAGTTGGTAATAACTCTGCCTTCCATGGTCGTGGGTTTGTAATGTTTGGGTGATGAAAATAAATATTTTTGATAATCACACTGTGGATGCAAAAACACACTATCCTTATAAGTTTTTTCATATACTTACTTACATTCCAATAAACATTCATTCAACAAACAATTTCAGTTAAGTATTTTTTTTATATTTTTAATCAAAAAATCTTAAAATATGTACATTTGCACGGTTTTTTCCCGTTTCAACCTTTCTAAGTGTCATACTTCTACTATTACTTACTGTCCCGTAGTTGTAAGCCTCTTGGAAGGAAAAGCGTGTAAGATTCCTATCTAAGCCATAATTTGCAGAATAGACCAACATACGTAGCTCAATATTGGACTTATAATCGTGGTTGATATCTGTGGTCGTTTTTTTATTGTTCAAATCATTACGAAAAAGAAAAATGGGCATTCTAAGATATGACAAAAAAAAATTCTACATGGTTGTCATCTATTAGCTAAAAGAGGTTTAAACAAGTCTACATTCCACTGTATTTACGAAAAAATTCGTCCCGTTGAAATCAAATTATTTTCGTCAACCTACAGAATGTGGATGTGTTTTTACGAAACAGTTTTTTTGTACCTAAATAAAGTAAAGTAAAATATATAGTCGCCCGTAAAAATATCTATGTGGTAAAAATCTCTCGCAAAATTGCACATTCTCCTTTTAAATGTAGAATGAGCGATTCCGTGAAATCGATAATTGACTGACACGTAATGCTATTAATTTTCAATACGTTTTCTAATCAATTACGCACAATAAACTAATCCAAATAACCCACTAAAGCGCCACTCATAACGAGACTGGAATTTAATCAGCCACAATTTGATTGTCCCGTCACAAACGATAATTATCTTTTGACATGTGACACAACCAGTGTGACGAAGTGTATTACCGTACTGAAAATATTGAACCAAAATTAGTTGAAACTCAAAGGAAAATCACCTCTGTTCTTTGGTACATAAATGTCAGAATGCTATGAAGAAATATGAGTTGACATTTCATGGCTATTGGTATTCAAAATTGAATTCGTCCGAGGGACTAATTCGGTTATTGGACGTTCATAATGTAAGGAAATATATTCGAAACTTTCAAATTATTCGCGGGTAAAATCAATCATATTATTATATCGTTCCTAGTTTGTTTTTCTAAGATTGTGTTTAACTGGCTGGTTGTATTCTAGTAATTCTAAATTCAAAAAATAGTTTCAATCACATGTTTTTAATTTAAATTGATAGCAGAACATCGCACAAGTTCAAATTATAATCAATAGAACTTTAGAACGTTTAATTCTTTTAATGCTGGGGCCACATTAGCGGGCTACGGCGAATATTCGTGTTAACGCGATGTATGTGGCCGGGCACATCGTGTCATCGCGTAGTATTCGGGCGAAGACGCGAATCAATTTGTCGCGCCAATATTCGCTTAGGTGGCTACATCTACGTCAATTTATTAGGCTAAGTTGAGATGACCGCGCGTAGCCGCGCGTCGTCGCCGCGCGGTTGGAGCATAGCATTCACATGACGATATTTGTATGGGAGCGCGCCGCGCGTTGGCGCGCGGTACCGCGCGGTAATGTAGATAATAATTACCGTTTATATTGATCTTGAACCGCGCGGTTATCTGAACTTAGCCAGTGTCGTCCAGACTTAGAAGTGAGACGGACGTGCATTTAATTTTTAACACTATTAGACTAAGTTCAGATGACCACGCGTAGCCGCGCGTCGTCGCTGCGCGTTTGAGCATTCACATGGCGGTATTTGTATGCAAGCGCGCCGCGCGTTGGCGCGCGATATCGCGCGGTAATGTAGACATTAATTACCGTTTATATTAATCTTGTACCGCGCGGTTCGTAGTTCCGCGCGGTATCGCGCGGCCATCTGAACTTAGCCTTATGGAGTGGAGTAACGAAAAAGTGTTACCCCCTATCTTATAAAAAGTTAGCGTTGACTTTACGTCATTATTACGTAAGGTAATCAATACTTCAAGTCTGCGCTAACTTTTTATAAGATAGACCGTTAGAATTTATTCGTTTTATAACAAAACTAATTTTATTCTATTTTTCCGCAATAAATCAAATGCTATTTCCAGATAAAAATTATTTTTTGAATCCAGTACGTTTAATACCTAAGTATATAAAAGTTAATTACGATTAATGACAATTTCCTTTTTGATATTGTGACTAAAAATAATAGTTTATGGTATGAAAAAAAAATTGTTTCATTTATTTGTTGCTAAAATTCCTGAAATGTCGGGAAAATTCCTGACATCTGGTCACCCTAATTCGGCGCGATAAATCGCGTCAACTCGACACGAATCTTCGCCCGCCTAATGTAGACAAGAACATCGCCTATACCCGAACATGACGTTTTTGTCGCGCCAACACGATACGAATATTCGCCCGCTAATGTAGCCAAAGCATAACAAACTTGAACTATCACGTCACAACCAATTTGACTTATTTCATGAAAAACACCTTATAAATAGTATAAGCACATGTATTTGACAAAAAAAGCACTAACCAAAAGTAACAAGTTTAACCCCAAAGTTTTGAGCGTTGGTAAAAGTTGTCCTAAAAACCAAGCGAATGAAATCACTGACTCAAAAAAACAAATATAATCCAACCCGACCCGTAGGACCGGAAACTGGATATAAAGGAATAAATCACAGTTTCTTCCCGATATGCCGACGGCAAATCTTTAGGGATAACTTCTTACGCCAGAAATATTTCCTTATTTTTATATTTATACGAACATTTTATAAGAAAAACGAAACTGTTTTTTTTTAGTATGTGATAGAATTAGGACTGATGTTCCAAGTAAATGTCTCTCTGAGCACATTATGAGGACGTGATCTGCGAGGCATTGCGCTGCGTCCGTCACTTTTTGACGTGATAATGTAAAGTCTTATATTTTCTTTGACCTGCAATTTAAGCAATAAATAAATAAACTTTGCCTTTGCTTATGGCATACGCTTAAACCGGAACCACCGAACATTAATACAAGTAAGTATGTATAGTGGCAGAAATAAGTACGGTCGTAGTGCTTCCCTAAACGAGCTTGCGATGATTTTGATATAAATATAGCAAAGTCTAGTTACATTACGATAGGATTAACATTAATTCAATTCACAAAGAAAATGATGAAACAGTTTTGAAATGAATTTTAAATCACAGGATGTTAGTTTTTAAATATTTAATCCAAAAAGGAGTTTTAGTCTGCGAGCATCCTGATTTTCATTTTAGAATAAAAGAAAATTCCAAGATAATATTAAAACGTAGGCTTCATTCACAATATTCTCTAGAGATTGTCTATTCTTATATAACTTTTTCTTAGTATAACCCAGTACACTCGTTACGATTCAGTACCTCTACCATGAGTTGTCACAGTAAAATCGCTACAGTAGTTACGTAAATATTAGTATTACGAATTTTAGTACCCAACTATCCGCTAGAGGCGCTGTACAAATCTTCATACATTTTTTTAACTACAGACGGTAGCGAGTATAGTAAATATAGTATAGTATTGTAAAAACTCATGGTAGACCTACAGATGGTGACCTTCTGAAGCCGTTATCACTACAACATGCATAACCTCCATGTGAAATAATCCTATACAGCTCCGCACGACGCCATTACTCCTACTTAGTCACTAAATAAAATAAATACGGATTACAGAGAATGTCTCCTTAAGATGTAGGGATGGGAAACTATCGACTTCTTTATCGATGATTTTAGTAATTTTTGCATGATTTTTCATTGCTATAAAATCCTGTAATTTACAACACTGTTACACCAACCTGGTATCCAACGATATGTCTTTCATCTCCTATCTTCATGAGCCTTTTAGTGTCGCGTCACCTCTAAACGTAAGTGTCAACGTCGAACTTATGGGTTAGTCTCATAATCCCCATTGAACAATCCCCATCATGGGGATTGTGAGACTTTGAGTCTCATAATCCCCATGATTTTGAAATATTAAAATCATGGGGATTATGAGACTCAAAGTCTCACAATCCCCATTGAGGCCCATTTACACCGTAATAGCAAAGTTAATCTTCATATCATTAGAGGCCTTAATACCTAATACTTATTCCTTTCAAAATCTCATATTCTCATATACTAAAGGCGTGTAGAATAAAAAATAAATAAATTATCTAAAAACAATTGAATGTGCAATTTCGAAAAGGGCTCAAGTCGGATATTTTGTCAAATACATTTTTTCATGTCATTGCGTTCTAAATACTTGTATTAAGTTCGTAAAAGGCATATCTTCTATATTCGTTCTAAGTTAGATGTTATGGCGCGTACATAAATAATTTCGAAAAGGTCACATCTCTGTGAGATGTGCCCTTTTCGAATTTATTGCTTAGACATAAGACCGTTAAGCGCCCCTTATGACTCTGTCTCTTTTGACAGAACTATTATACACAGCTGTGGGTCTATGAATTCTGTATTCATAGCATGAAAACTGGCAAATGAATTATTCTTATCATGAAGGACAAGCATTGAGAGGCCCCATAAGTTTGTCATCCCAATCAATCTTGATTTTTTTAGGATTTTTAATGGCATTATCTGTAAAGAAATGTGATGATCCATCTATATTCTTCAGTACGCGGTCACTCTTTTAATGACTGTGACAGAATATTTTCAGTCGTGAAACGGAAAATCAGATGCGAAAATCGTGTATTCACGCATCAACAATATCTTATAAAACAATCCAGCAACACCGAAAAATTTAACGTTGTAGAAGTAAATACAGAAGATATAAACCTTATCAGTAAGAAGTTATGGAAAAGATGTGCCTTAAAATCAAAAAGTAAATAGCCAAAAAATAAAACAATAATCAGAGACTTTTATCAAAACTATATCTTTTGTTTCAGTATTATATTTAATTTTAAATTACTAAAATAAAAGTTTCGCCAAATTTATGTGGTTTTTTCTTCAAATTATGAGTACTCAACGTGGTCAATTTCGAAAAGGGCACATCTCATAGATTTATAATATCGAAATAAACATATTTAATAACGTTAAAATCTAAATATTTCTGTAACTTTCAAGAGTTAATATGCCCCAAAATGTAACTCAAAAATATTTTTGCTAAATGTTTTACTTAATTAGAAAATAATCAGTTTTTTCATTTCCTGGAAAGTTGCCCCTTTCGAAATTGCACATTCAATTAGTCTTTATACCATCACGACGGCTTTGTAATTAACAAAATAAATGTTAATAATATAAAAAAAAATGATAGTTTTTTTATACACGACCCTATATTTTTTGAAGTGTTTTAATTAAATTAATAAGAAGTAATCGTTATTTATTAAGGATTTTCAATAAATTTATCAAGTTATAGCAACTCGCCTGTATTGTCATTTGAGTTATTTTCTGCTTGAACACTCCCATAAAACTGCAGCACTTTTATACTTCATTTTATCGAAAACCTTCCTTCAAAAGTAATGTTGCACTTAGTTTCTTAATAAATTCAAATCTACTATCATCGGAACTTCCGGCCATCGCCGCCAATTTATTTTTTATTCTACACGCCTTTAGTATATGAGAAAATGAGATTTTGAAAGGAATAAGTAATGGGTATTAAGGCCTCTAATGATATGAAGATTTACTTAGCTATTACGGTGTAAATGGGCCTCAATGGGGATTGTGAGACTTTGAGTCTCATAATCCCCATGATTCTGATGATTTCAAAATCATGGGGATTATGAGACTCAAAGTCTCACAATCCCCATGATGGGGATTGTTCAATGGGGATTATGAGACTAACCCGTATTTATGGCCTGTCAGACATTGACAGGTCACAAGTTTGACGTTGACAGTTACGTGATTATTTGTGCTCGACAATGCGATACGCAATGTTTTTAAAGAAATAAAATACACAAACGGATTTAGTATCCGGCTACTAAATAGTTATATCTTTTCATAACAAAGCATTGCTTCATAGTGGGTACAAAGCACTTATAATGATGAGCATCGAATTGTAACCACATTTCATCAGGCGATACACTGGCATTGAAATGCGAGGATCACTTGAAGGCAGGTAACCAACCTACAACTAATTACAATAGAAATTCTATCTTGATAATAGTGTATGAGTATATTACATATGGTATTTGGAGCATTCCATTACAGAGGACATTCTAGCTACACGTTGCCCGTACGTATCTCTGAGGCACTAGTAAGTAATTTAGCGTACTCCAGGGAATTGAAACACTTTGCCAAGAAATGTTATCTGCATGCTTGTGATTGGGATCTTGGAAACCCTGGCTTGAAGGCTGGTGACTGATGTCAATCAGATAATAACAAAGTCCGTGGTATAAATTGAAATTATGTCAATTATTTTCTTTGTCTGTTAACACATTTAACAATACAATTTAGAAGGAGAATACATAAAATTGCCACAGATATTCCAGACATTACGCTTTAGTTCCAAAATAAGCAAAGCTGTACCTATAGAAGGTATTTATTTAAGTAAGTATATTTAAGTATTTAAAATATAATTTTATTATGTGAAGTCAAATCTCTTTCTACATATCAGTGTTTTTTAAATTTAACATTTCAATCTTTTTCATACAGTCTGATTTGATGGAAACATGAAATTCAAACATAAAAAGCAAATCCTTATCACTTCGCACAAACCGTTCAATAGCAAATCTGTCGATATCGATGTTTTGATAAGTGCTTTGTCCCAACTCTACCGTAGTACACGCAATTTTTTTATATTTCCCCACGTTCCTGACGTGTACATCAATTCGCATATTAAGGTAGCTCGCGGAGTAACACCCTAATGGTCTTTGTATTTACTTAAATACGAGCAAAGTGTGTTAGATACAAACAAATTTCTGTAAAAGTATTTTTGACAATGAACAAACACTATGTTAAGCGACGCTCAGCGTAGATGGGTTGGATGGGTGACCACTAGTATTTGCGTTAAATAAATTGAATTGTTAGGCTTTCGATGTGTGCGACGACTCAGTTGATAATGCACTATAGTAACAATTCTGTGCTAATCTGAAAACATCGGAAATTATGTGATTAAAGGTTAAGCTTTCAGCGAGTTCATAATTGGGGTGGGTGACCGCTAGTGGTTAGTCTGGCATTTAGTTGTTAGTTCGCGTATTGAAGGGGGTAATCAGATGCTAGTCCTCTTATTTATTTGCAAGACAAATGACTTTAATCCAAGTTATATGATTGCCTTGCGACTTTGTATCTACGCGAGGTTTTTGTACTTCATTTGAAATCAAATTTGAGTAGTATTATATAATTGTACATCGTATAACTGTATTGAATCAAAACACAATTAAAATTTGTTCAGTACTATCACAAAGATAATTTACAATCTTATATACTATGTTATTCTAGGTGCCAGTTCTACGCAACCAGAGCCTAGGAATCACTTAAATAGGAATTTATCTTTCACCGGCATTTAGCGAACAAATTCCCACATTATAATATCAATTCACACCCTACACTCAAGTGCCACGAAATCGGAACATCTAATCTCGCATCAATATCTCATCATCGTGATGAGTCAGCTCGGAGTTGATGGATGGCATCGGATCGGCAATTTTTCAGATGAACCCAATTGGGTCAAGCCCTTGTTGGGATTGGGACGATTTTTTTGATCGACGTTATTTATACATCAATATATTCTACTCGATTGTTTGAAAGTACATTTTTTATAATCAAAACCTTCAAATAATTGATCGACGTTATTTAGACATCAATTTATTCTAGTCGATTGTTTGAAAGTACATTTTTTATAATCAAAACCTTCAAAGAATTTAACAAGGCTTCATAAAGGAAGCAGAAATTTTGTGGTAAAAGGTTTTTTTGTAAATTATATAAGTTCAAACGTTTTATAAAACTAGATTCAGATCTTGAAAACCTAAAGTGCAGAACACTTTCAAATAGCTCAAAATCCAAACAAAACTCAAATGTACACTTCAATGCAATAAAACTTGTTACGACCAGGGTTATCTCTTGTCACGCTAAATAAAAACAATAAATAAAAATAACTGAAACAAAAATATAATTTGATAAGTATTTTCTTCATTATAAGATTTCATTGCTTTCAACGTTAATCGGGAAGGAAAATATTACCATTATTCAATGTCAAGATTTTAATTACAAAAACATGTAATTATTTATTTTATCAAAGGTATTTCTATGGTTTTCACAGAAAAAACCTGTTCCTTGGCCGATTTGTACGTTGCCACTGATAACGCCATAGAGGTGGCCAAATTTTAGAAAGACACTGTTTGATCATCGACACGACGAAGAAGACAGAAAAACTGTAAAACAAACTTTAATTTCGTAAAACAGCTGATAATGTAGGCTTTGAGTCTCACGTAGGCTCAACATAAGCACATTCAAGACACTGCGAGGTGACGCTGCAACGATCCGTATCTTATCTGACAGCTAGTCTTATCTGACGTCATGTTACGTCACCGTTTCGGCTTATTCCCAAACGCCCCTTAGTATTCCTATAGCGTTTTTAGAGACTGTTTATGTAAAAAAAATGTCTTTGGATTACTTGTTTGGTTACTGACTGTTTTTTTACTTAAAAGTGAAAAAAAGTTAGTTACCAAACTATAGTAGTACATAGTAATAAAACTATAGAAATGCTAAGGGAATTTTCGGCAGGGGTAGGAATACGTCACCGTTTCAATACAAGTCATATACACGTGAATGAGGGTCATCTGCATCTCTACTTTGCTCTACCTTCTTGGTTTATAGAGATGAGGGTAAGATTCGAACTTACGTTCTTTTATCTGGCTTCCACTTTGGAGAGCACTATCTCCGAGTCAAGGGGCCTGATTTGCAGTTTAGCCTATCAGAGGCGTTGTGTGAGCCTCTGTGGGTCCGTTGGTACAAGATATACACGTGTGCCTCAGTCAGCATGTCTCAATTCAAACAGTGACAGCCCTAAGAACAAGTGAGTTCAGCATTACTATTCAAAGCGAGGCTCGAAGTGCGCGATATAGTTGGGATTCGGGCCGTGACTCTCAGGTGCACCGTAGATTGCTCGACTGCCTTGTTCGAAATGCACTGTTTAAGTTGCACTGATGTGTACGTACCATTGTTGTAGTATTGCAAGTATACTAAACTTAGTTGTGTGTTGGAACTTAGCTTTTGATTGTAATTTAGTGCAAAAAAATTATATTGCTAGAATGGTGGGTTGGAACTGAGATAAATTTGATTGTAATTTTTTTTTTGTGTCATTTATTGTGAAAATCTTTTATATTGCTCGAAAGTTTTCTTAAGCTAATAACAGACAAACAGACTACGAACCAAAGACCTAAAATTGTAAATTCACTGGCAAATTTCATCTCGCATTCGCTAGTTGCATAATTTACATCCAGTAGAACTTTAAAAATTCATGTTTCAGTTGAAAAACCAAGACAACAACTTTGTGGTTCCTGTGATAGCGTTAATAAAAGCGATTAATACAAAATATTGAAAATCACAGAAAAAAAGAGATGAAACAAGCGACTAAAAAACAATGTACTGGCAAAAAATCTTTTGTTTATGGTAGTTTTTCTATAAACTACTTAAAACATTGTGCCACTATTACATAATTAGCTCTACCTACAATTTTACATTAGATTGTTAAATTTATTGACAAAAAAAATAAAATACGCAACAAAAAAACGATTTCATTTTCATTTATTCTATTAGATATGTAATAAAATATTTTTAACATTATGCGAAGTTTAAATAACAAAATAGCATATAATAGCATATCATACTACTAGTTATATAATTACTATCAATTAGTAAAATCGTGATAACTATAAGTGGTTCCATAAACTCGCCACTCGCTACCACTGCGGCTCCACGTTCTTACACTTCCTTGCAAGAGTGTGGGCCGTGCAATTTCTGCATTTCGGTGACTCTGTGTGTACGTAACAGTGATATTAGTTCCGTGGAATGTGAAACGTACACTTTATTTATTTACTGTTCTGCAACATTCGAAAATTGCAGTTGAAAGTAAATGAAAGCTATGTTAGAAATGCCATATGAACATTTAATTTTGGCAAAGTCAAATTTTGCCAAATATTTTCTTGAGCATACTAATAAGGTATGCTCATGGAAATATATAATATTTATGAGTAAAAATACTATTTTTATGTATTAAAATCATACTTAATACAAAGAAAGTAAAGTAAAGAAATCTTAAATAATGTTTAAAAAAAGTGAGGCAAAAAAGAAAATTATAAATATTTGTTAGAATACTTTTTGAATGAACAAAATAAGTGTTTTAGTTAGAAATCCACAAAACTTTAATGCCTTAAGTCACTCTTTGATCTTGGTTTATAGAAAAAACTGAAAAAAACTTGTTTACTAGATACAATCGGATTACTATCAAGTATTTTTATTTGATTTTAATATTAAAGTGTTTAAACTGAGGTAGATCCTATTTGATTTATTGAAAAGTTATAAAAAATTGTGCATTTAAAATAAAAAATTGAGATTGGTAGGTACCTAATGAGAAATTCTTTATAGTACCTACTCCAAAAATATGAATAAATTTTCATGGACATTTCACACTAGTGTGTCTAGTTCGAAACTTAGTTTGTACCTACTATGGGAGCTAGATTGCTGATGCAATACATAAATAAATTGATTGATACTTTGAGTGCCATGAAGTGCAATCTCTTGAAAAATACTCTCTCATTTGTGTAATGCGGCTGCATCTGCGTCGCTGGCATAATATTTACTTGCTCTGAATAAATATAGCGGAATTTATAACCTGCTGAGAACCTGCGAACTTTCAATCCATTACATTAAGGCTCAAAATGTCTTGATGTTTAAAAATAGGTTCTGAAAGCTGTTTTTAAAATCACATGCGTCATAGCTTACTAAATAGTAGGTATTATTGTATTTTAATACGTTTAGAAATGTCATCTTAGAAAGTAATGTTATTTTGAAATAATATTATAAAACATTTGAACAGCTGTAGTTGCTTTATATACCATATATTTTCTATATATTTTTGTTTTAAATTATTGTGTGCTAATATTTTCTATGTATGATGATCATTTGGATGTAATTTTTTATCACGATTAGGATGAAAATAAAATCACTTTCTTTGAGCCTTCTCTCTAAGTATTAGTATGAATTAGAATTTTATACAAAATTATGAAATACCCATATGACCCACTTAATGTTAACACTGCAAACATCAAAATAGATAAATGTAAATATTCAAATTAATGAAATTAATCAGGAAGCAAAAGTAAAAGGAAATTAAGATGTAGGTCTTCTTTCATAAAAAAAACTTTACAACTAAAACAGTTTTCTTTCATACTGTATTGTAACTTTACATAAACTTATTTGTAACTTAATTTCGTTTATAAAGATATAAAGTAGAAATAGTTTCTATGTTGGAAGTAGTCTCGTAAAAGCCTTAACGGACACGGTAAAGTTAGCTTTTAGGGTTCTGTAATTAACTCAAGAAAACTTCTTTAGTGTTGTTTTATAAAGTATTTTTTTACATAGATACTACATTCTCATTTTAGGTCTTAATACTTAGAATGTTGCACACCCGACGCTGTTAGAATCGCTTGTCGTTTTAATGGGCAGAAGC
Source organism: Ecliptopera silaceata (assembly GCA_932527185.1). Lineage (NCBI taxonomy): Eukaryota > Metazoa > Arthropoda > Insecta > Lepidoptera > Geometridae > Ecliptopera > Ecliptopera silaceata. Next base: position 1,236,825 of record OW052193.1, on the reverse strand, counting down.
TATATAAAAAAGAAAAAGAAGAACTTTTGGTTATACAAAGCGGCTGTTGTTTTTAGTACTTACCTACTTACTTTTGTTTCTTGGTTGCAACAAGTTAAATTTATAATCTCAGTGCCGATTGTAATAACTTACCACGTTGAAAAACGCTGTAAAAATCTTTGAGTTCAATTTAAATAATTAAGTGCCTACTGTTAGCGTGGAACTGACACCTAGATCACCTAGTATGTAAGATGATTCTAAATGATCCTTGTAATTTTATTGAATAAAGTAATTTTGACTTTTTGACTTTCCCTCTAATTAAGTCTAGTACCTAAGTTGTCCTTCAGCTATCAGTCAGTCACATGTCGACCAGCGTTATAAACCATATGACATCGTAATAGAGTTCTTATTTGAACATATAAAGAACCCAGAACGCATAATAGCCACAAACTTAGCCTCTTTTTACACAATTGAGTTTCATATAATGCAACGTTATGGTCTCATAACAATACAAGTGTAATGAAAATACGATTGTGTTGGTTTTATGTGTGGATCAGGCTTTATAAAGGCAATATATAGTTACAAGCAACGTCTTTCTAGTAAGGTGTTTTTTTTATGATTTTTTTATCCAAATTATTGAAGAATTTCGATCCTGTTTTCTTTATTTTTTTATGCCATAGCAGGCAGACGAGCTTACGGGCCACCTGATGGGAAGTGGTCACCGCAGCCCGTGGTCACCTAAAGCAACACCAGAAGCATTGTCGGTGCGCTGCCGGCATTTTAAGTAAAGGTAAACCTTTCTTCATTTCATCCTTACAACTACCTTAACAGGAGTCCTAATAAATACAATAGTTTGACGACCGATCTGGCGCAGCGGGCAAAGGTCCGCCTGCGACGCGGAGGTTGCACGTTCGATTACCGCCTTTAGGATAAATGTTCTCTAAATATTTATTCCGGGTGTTCTGGGTATTTTATATGTTTAATAAAATATATATATCTATGTAATGTATTGTAAGTATGTCAGTCTTCTAGTACTCATAACACAAGCTCTGCTTAGCTTGAGGCTAAATGATGTTGTGTGGATTGTCTAGTATTATTTATAAATTGTATTTATTTAGTGTAGTATTAACTGATTTAACGGACTCCTCGGTTGAACTCCCTTTTAGATCCGTCATAAACAAACAAAACAACAATTAAATTTGATAACTGTAACGGTTGTAACCAGAAGCTTCATTCGAAACATCTGGTCATTAAAAAGTTGGTCATTATTTCTTCGGGGACGGACGAACTACATTTCGGCATTTATCTATCCACAGCAGTGAAAATACAGCATAATTATAGCAGCTAGTTCACTCCATGCAAGTACTAGCTTGAATGTAATCATATTCACTTTAAATTGCATTAAAAACTTAGTAAAAATGTGACAATCGTAAAGTAAATAAATAAATATTCATAGACTGGCGTTTTCGTCAAACAAACGTAACGGAGCGTTTTCGTCGACAGCCGAACTTTGCAGCGTCAACTCTCAGTGTGAACTAAAAACGCGTCTCAGTTCTAAGATTTCGTTGCAGATATCCTTACCGATGTCCATACTGTTTTGTTGTAAAGTATAATATAAACAGATTTTCCAAGTTGAGTCGCCAATTTGACCATTTGTTAAATTAAGTTTAAATTAATAATCTTGGCTATAAAATAGTTATTGTGAACGAGCTCGTCGGAAAAAGTACTAAAACTACTAAGTACTATTTTATTGCCGCAGTATATTTTGCATCGCTGTATGATGCCGGCAGCTCAACCATGAGTTTTTTCTATACTATGTATACTATACTCACTAGCGTCTGGATTTAAAAAAATGTATGAAGATTTGTACAGCAGCGCCTCTAGCGGATAGTTGGGTACTAAAATTCGTAATACTAATATTTACATAACTACTGTATTAAAGTCAGGCGATTTTACTGTGACAACTCATGGTAGAGGTACGGGTGTCGGTGCAATTTCAAATCATGGTTTAAGTGTAATGATCCAGCTGTTCCGCTGTAAGCTACGTCCAAGCTGAAGTTTAATTAAGAATAATTCCATTGTGGTCGTAAATTGGAGCGGGCAACATTTGTTCCGTGTTCTAATTGCGTTTTTGTGCTATTTCGCTTTTTGCTATACAAGTGGCGAATGAAGTGTTTAGTGCTGACATCTAGCGGTTTTATTTTTAAAACTTTAAACAAAATTATTTGTCTTTATAGGTTTTATTCAGTGTAGATAGTTTAAAAACGTCAAATACCATTTTTTCTTATGCTTCGGCTACATTAGCGGGCGAATATTCGTATCGTGTTGGCGCGACAAAAACATCGTGTTCGGGTATAGGCGATCTTCTTGTCTAAATACTACGCGATGACACGATGTACCCGGCCACATACATCGCGTTAACACGAATATTCGCAGTAGCCCGCTAATGTGGCCCCAGCATTAGGCTCGAATGATGAAACAAACTATTTTGTGTATAGGTTTCTGCATCACTTGTCATGTTCAGATGATAAAGCTACCAGGCACAACCATAAACATAGAATGGACTGAGCGTTTCCTATCATAAATTTATATATAATTTTGCACGCCTTGACGAGGCAGAATGTTTTGGGGATTTTTATTTATTTTATTTTTATTTCACAGGAAAACACACTCATATAAACTATATCTAAACTAAAATTATATCTGCTGACCAGTTATACGTTCTCGCGAATGGATTAATTTGTAACCAAGAACTTTTGCACATACATAATGCAAATATATGATTATGATTATCCAGTTATGAAGTAAATCCGAGCGGAAAAGGTACCTATGTGACAAATCGTGCGGCAACTACATAGTTGTCGTTCTCTACGACATGATTATTACAGACCCACAGAAAAGAGACAGATGATATTTCTTTTGCGGGGTGATACGATGTTTTCCACCATTAGTATCGGCTGAATAAAGTAGGTAAACAACACTAAAAAAGGTTATACATCAAGCATACAACATCCGCTCCTCAATAAATTCTCAAAATTATCCATAATTCCTAGTCTGTCTGCTCGGGTTAGAGCATATTTCCTGTATTTTATCTGAGAGTGACAATATGTATGTTACCTGTATTTTTGCGTATAAATGTTTGAATTGTTCTAGTATTTTCTACATAGAGCCTGTTTACGTTTACTTCATCATCATCATCATCGACCTATATTAGTCCACTGCTGGACGTAGGTCTCTCCCAAGACGCGCCACTGAGCCCGGTCTTCGGCTCCTCTCATCCAGTGTTTGCCAGCTACACTCCGCAGATCGTCGCTCCATGTCGCCTTACTGTTTACTTAATAGCACACAGATATAATATCTATTAGTAAAATGAAAAACTGTTGATTTCATTTTACCTGAATTTCATAAAAATAAAACAATTGAACTATATTCAGTAAAATCACAAAGATCATTTAGAATTATCTTATACCTACTAGGTTATTCTAAGTTCTTAAAACTACAAGATAAAATCATTTTCAGGCTCTGAAGACTTAGCCTAGTCAGAGTAAATTACACCAGACTTATAAATCGTAGACTATTTACTTCCCAGTTCCCAGCTCTGGCATCACAAAAATATTGTACACTTTTTTTAATTGTTTTCAAGTCACGATTCTACATCACAAAATGCCACTTTAATGGTCGGTTTCTACTCAGTAGCTAGTTTAAACTATTCTCAGTACTCTCAGTGAAGACTCACCGTAAAACTGCCTGTGATCGTAAAACTGACAGAATTTTGTCGTGGCGTCACCTTAATATTGTGCCATTACTTGTGCCGTACGCTATCTGTGGCGACCTCTAGCGGGCGCATAAAATATGGGTCCTTTTAACCGGAGACAGAGAACCTTAGAGCATAGACATCTTGTTTATTTCAGCTATCTTTTTTCAGGACTGTTGACATTTTAAATGTCAAAAGAACGAGTTAAGCCTGGTGTCATCGCAGGGTTTCTTACTTATAAGTATTTTTCTGTATTAGTTTCGAAATTTCGGCCAGAGTCACATCAAGTTTAAAATAATTTTTGCCCTATGCCGATTATATGAGAATTTGTTGAATAAATAAATTGATATGAGAAATCGATATTATCGATATAATCAGCGGTAGTTTCTACTCCACACCTTTAAAATGTTATTTGACGTGTCACATGAGCAAGCATCAATAATAAGTAATAAAGATAGATGTACCGAAAATATGTATGTACTCTTCAAGTTTTTTATGACTCGACATCAATATTAGGTACCTATGTATATCATAAGACAAGCATATACAGGGTGGAATTTTGTAATGCCACCTGAAGGGGAAGTACTCTTAATACTTTAGATAGAACATTTTACTCAAAGAAAACATTCCTTTATTTTTAAAAAGAAAGAAAACGGCATTCAAAGATTTTTAAAAATTCGCTTGCCGCACACGGTAATCGAACCGACTAAAATCTGTAAAAGTTGCACCTTGTACTTTTATAGCATCAATTTTAGGGTCAACAAGGATGAAATCTCATTGACAAACTTCATAAATTAAATGAAATGAAAACAATGAAATCTTAAATTAATTTAATTATTAAAAAAATGTAAACTAGCTAATTAATTGCTCGAAATGGGCTCCATTTTCTTGGATACACAAATTCATTCTTCTAACGAATTTATTTCTAGTAAGTACCTTTAATAACGTGTTGTGGTGAATGTTATAAATCGTATTCTGATCAACTCTCAACTCGTTTACATTCTCATAAGATTTATTGTAAATTTGATTTTTTACATATCCCCACAAAAAATAATCTAAAGGGGTGAGATCTGGTGATCTTGCAGGCCATCTGATTGTGCCATTTGTACCAATCCATGATTCTGCTGTTGTGGGCTGGAGCACCATCTTGCTGTAGAATTATTTATGTTTCGCTCTTCCTCGGGGAAACCATTTTACTCATTTTTTAATAATCTTTGAGTAAAAGTGCTTTAACTTGACCCATTGAATTAGTAATTTAAGATTTCATTGTTTTCCTTTCATTTAACATATGAAGTTTGTTAAAGAGATTTCATCATCAATATTGACCCTAACGATCGATGCAATAAAAGTACAGGGTGCAACTTTTCCAGATTTTAGTCGGTTCGATTACCGTGTGCGGCAAGCGAATTTTAAAAATCTTTGAATGCCATTTTCTCTCTTTTCAAAAATAAAGGAATGTTTTCTTTGAGTAAAATGTTCTATCTAAAGTATTAAGAGTACTTCCCCTTCAGGTGGCATTACAAAATTCCACCCTGTATATATAAGGTATTCAAAGACTGATATTCTAGCACACTTTTTTTTTGGGCTCGCACAAAAAAGAGAGCCTAGCAACCTTTTGAACTAAGTTTTGCGTCTCTATGCAAGCGCTTTAACATTCTTCTTATATCTGCATGACTTCTCTAAAACACGCTACATGGACGGTATTTTGCGAGCACTTTAAGATTTCACATGTGTTGCGATGAGAAACATTCTGAAGTTGGTCGTAATTAGAATTTTGATGGAGTTATTCGAATTAAATGGAGAGCAACTTCGTTTAGCTAAGTGACAAACAGTGTAAAATAAGCTTTATTTAGGGTTGTTTTACGGGTCAAAACGCATGGATTGATAAATTGACTTAAAACATTAAAATAGTCACTAAAATTATTATTATTTTAATTTAAAAAATATTATCCTAGAAAGAAACTTATAATTTTTATAGGGATGTGTTACATAATTACTACCTATGGAATATGTTATTTTCTTTAGAGTTAACACATTTAACATTCGAAGCTATGCAAATCTTTAACCAAAAATACTATGAATTTTGCGTTCGAGTTTAACCGTGCCCAAATATATCATTTCAACCCACCCTGCCATAAAATGTTCAGTCAATCGAATTAACAAATAAACTGACGTCGATAAAATTTTATATCACGATTCACATCCTTTGTAATTTACCTGACGTGTCCCTTGACGCTGTTATTCTTTTGTGATGTCCAGACTGACGGCACATGGACTGACGGCAGATGGACTGACGGCAGATAGACTGACCGTCAATGTATTGGCGGTTATAAATATTTATTTTGTTCTACTGTCGTAATAGTTTACGCTCACAGGAATTAAGAATAAATATGCCGGTCGCAAACGTATCGTAACGTTTGATATTTGAGACACATTCGATAGTCGAGCGGTTGATTCGAATATTCGATACTCGAGACGATACGGTTACGGTATTATCACCACATCATCAGTGAATTATTGGCTCCGCTTACAAGGCCAAGTTTGTAACTTATTTTACCAAAATAAACATCTTGTATCTTGACGTCCAGCACGTCACTACTGCATCATCATCATTCCCCTGCCCTTATCCCACGTTATGTGGGCACAACATGTTTTTTTCTTCCACTCACTTCTATCATTCGTCAACTCTGAGTCTACTCCTCTCACATTCATGTCTTCATTCACACAATCCAAACGTCACTACTGCATCAAATACCCAAAAACTAGATGAAAAATTTACGTTTATAACAGCCTATTTTCAACACCTTAGTTCCACGTGTATTCGGTACCTTAGCGTCATGTCCCCGGGAGGCGTGCGTAATAAACGTAACGCGTTACATCACAAAACGGTTCAGATCGTCATTTGGTGTGATGAAGTGGGCACGTTAATATGGCGTTCGACTCCCGAGGGAGTTGCCGTGTGTTGTGAGTGCGACTGTACTAGGGTTTTTCGAAGTCAGGTGATAAAAGTCTTAATAAAAATGTTTAGATAGACCTGAAAAAAACAAATACTAACGGCTGGTTTCTGGAAACCCAAATCACGATTGATCCCAGTTTGACACATACTTAGTAATTGTTTGATTTTTTTGTTGATAATCGTTCGAGAAACCGGCCGTTAGTATTTTTTCTGTGATAAATTTCAGTATTTATAAAAATAAGTATCACTTTTTTGGCAGTTTTTTAGTTTTCTTATACAATAGTGTAGTTATATAGCTATACTAAAACTTAGTATAGAATATATTCTAATTGAGAAATAAATTCTTAATTAGAATATTATATTTTTTACTAAGTTTTTTAAAACGGTGCATGTTTAAATAATGTTATATGTATTTAACATGTAGTTATAATATCTAGTAGGTTACACGCTACTTCAAGTTAATTCTAAATGATCCTAGTGATATACTAAATAAAGAATATACCTATAACGATGATTCTTTGTTTTAGTATAGACTATAAACATAGCAAAAAAAACCATACAACTGGTAGCGGTAATTCTGAATCAGCTCATACGGAATGAGTTAATATTTTATGTGGATCGAGCCGAGTTTGTGGGCGTCTTGAGGGCACTTTCTGAGACGGTGCGATTATTTACAGATGCTTTTATGTGGCGAAATGCTACGTGTAAAATTGGTAGTTTTACTTTAGTTTTGAAATAGTATTTTATGTGTTTTACTGGGGAATATTTGAACCTGAAAAAAAAACTTTTTAAAATTTATTTTTAGCTGTTTTTACCTAATTGCCTTCACAGTTGCTAATTTGCCAGAAAATTATTAATCTTGCATATTTTAGCCGAACACGGATCCCTCGCGTCTAAAAACAAGTTTTATACTTAGAGCGAGTAGTCAGCAGGAAACTTTAATAACAGGTTTAAAATAATTAATTACATCAGGCCAGTTACTAAGGTAACTGTTTATGTCAATATGCTTAGTTCTAAGTACCACTGTTTTCTTTTATTTTAAGCCTATAATGAACAATTAAAACATTTATTTTATATATGTATTATTTATTTAGTAAGTATTTGATAAAATGTTAAGTACATAATAGTGTCTGGTACAGAAGTATACATAGAATACATATCATATTTCTAGATTTATTTATAGCTGAATTAGGAAAGACTAAAATTATATTGATTCAGTAATCAATATAAATTGAAATCAGCCAATTTCTCGACGCCATTGCGATCGGGGCTAACCACAATAGTCTGACCTTTGCTAAAGCTTCATTTTATCGAAATCTGAAGCGAATCCTTTGAAAATCTTATCCAATCAAGTAACACAAACCTTTAGGTCTATCAGGTTGTTAATTTTAATATTACTTGGTAGCTTCGTTAACAGGTAAAGCCACAGCAGTTTGAAATTTAAATTAAAAATTACAAAGAAATTATAAAATCCGTTGTTTTTGTAAATATTTTGTAGCCTTTTCAAATTGTATAAATTCCTATGATTTGTTATAATATTTCTTAAACCAACACAAAAAGTAACGAATATCTATATTTATTTTCAATTAATTACTAATAATCCAAATAAATACTTTCTTATTCAAAATAAAACGTTTTAAATATCTCTCCCACTACTTTTTTACGATGTATGTATACCTAATACAAAATGAATAAGGTCAAATTATACATTTTATACTAAGTAACTATACAGACTTCTACTAACATTTGTATACGATTACCTATTTATTTTCCGTGTATATCTGTTAGCCGATCACGAATAAATGTGACAATCATAAACTTATCGTAACGATAGCGTATCTATATAGATAAGGTGACTCAAATAGGCTATCGTTTCGATAAGTTTAGACTGCGCGGTAACGTGCGACTGCGAACGTAGTAACGTCACCACGTAATGTAGGTCGGATACGCTACTATTGCGATACGTTTACGATTATCGTATTTATTCTTGATCGAGCCCTGTATAGCAGCCATTTCATCGCGTTATCTGTCGATACCTGACTAACCTTCATATTATAACCCAATTTTGATATCAAATTACAATATTAACCTGTGAATATTATCGTAATACAGTTCTACCTCGTTCTTTGATTATCTGCGTTTCATGACGTCAGAGGCATGAAATAATTATTATTGTACGACTCTCTGATTATAATGTCTAATTCCAGAATTCAATTAACTTTTTCTGTTTATTTTTACGCAATCATTACTTATTTTATAAAGATTTTGTGCCATGACCGCGGTGCAATTACAATGGAACCAAAACGCCCAGAAAATTAATAATTATAACTTTATTTTCAGAAAGGTTTACATAGGTGTACAATAAATAGGCACACGTCAAATAACACATCTACTCTAATATTATAAAGAAGAATCATTTGTATTTTTGTGTGTATGTTTGTAATGAATAAACTCAAAACTACTGCGCCGATTTCAAAAATTTACGACATTTCATCATCATCATCAACCGATATCAGTCCACTGCTGGACGTAGGTCTCTCCCAAGATGCGCCACTGATACCGGTCTTTGGCTCTTCTCATCCAGTGTTTGCCAGCTACACTCCGCAGATCGTCGCTCCATCTCGCCGACATTTATATACCTACATTTAAATAAGTTTAATGGTACTTATAGTGAAGTCCTTGCATGGTTAAATTATACTACCAGCTGAATTCCATCTGGAATATCACAACAATGGGGAAACTGAACTGCTATATGACAGCTGTCAAAAATCACTGTCTATATTGGAGCGAGGTACCCTTAGGGTGTGCGCACATCGACAATAAAACTGCAGTTAGACTGGTTATTTTTCGCACTCTCAACCTCATAGTCATACAGCTACGTACACACTATCTAAAGATGCCTAATCAATATTATCATGATCTCAGATTTGAATCCTTTACATAGATATCTTGCTTTTACAAATTGTTGTAAGTACAAACTGCACTTTCGTTTATGCAGAGCAGTGCAAGAAAAAATGAATGAACATGAATATGAAGAATAAAGAAACTGAAGTATAAGCATATTTTTTTCATATGCAACACAGTTTATACTACAGCAGTTTCCAGTGTTCGTTAAAAAATATTGTAACAAATGTTCAGTTCACCAATAAATATTTCATTTCATTTCAATTTCATATCTTTAGTGTATACGCAGCTTAATTCAATTCTATTATAATAGCGTTCACCGTTTCCTAAGAAACTCGGACAGGTGGTGGGTATAATCAGTCAAAGTGAGAGATAAACCGAACAGGAAGAATTGTCTGTATAATGTGAAGGGTAGTTAAGTAATTGAGGCTGTTTTTCTTTATCATTTCGCGTCATTATTCTAAACGATTTATTTATTTGTTACCAAAAATTATTCAACAATTTGTAAGTAAAGTCAGTTTTAAGTATTTATTTTAAAGTAATAATCATCATCAATCATCAACCGACATCAGTCCACTGCTGGACGTAGGACTCTCGTAAAACGCGCCACTGAGCCCGGTCTTCGGCTCTTCTTATCCAGTATTTTCCAGCTACATTCTGCAGATCGCCGCTCCATCTCGCCGGAGGAAGTAAAAACATTCTTACGAAATTATTCAGATCAGATCAGAGAGAAATTCATACAGATTTTTCAAAGTTACAGTTTGAGAAAAATAAACATTTATTCAACAGTTGCTAAAATTAAATCACTTTAGTCTAAGAGTTCTTTTCATTCTCAGTCCTAACATCCAAGTTGACGACAGTGGACCGCCTGGTCGGGTCGTAGCGGATATCCAAACGGTATGCCTTTGCCTCTGCTTTGCTAATAATGTGGCGACTGAGATTTCTTGGAGCTTGACTGCTGTTGTACTGTGAAACATCAAAAATATATGAACATACAGAAAAATGTTGCTTAAAAACTTGGAATTCTTCAACATTTATTATAAATAAAAAAATATTCATGGACATTTCACACATCGCGTTCTAGTCCCAAACTAAGCAAACCTTGTAGGTACTATGGAAAATAAATTTCTAATAGAATACTTATCTACATTTTTTTTTATAAATACTAAGAACACATAATAACACCCAGACACAGAAGAAATATTTATGTTCATCACAAACATTTGCTCTGGGTGGGAATCGAACCCACGACCCACAGCATGGAAGGCAGAGCTACTACCAACTGAGCTGAGACACCTATCTATAAAACGTGCTTCAAGAACTTATAAGTAATTAAAAAAATAACATAAAATTTAAAGGTATCAAATTCTGAAGTATTGTTTCCACATACGAACGTAAGATAAAGAATTAGTAGAACCTTACAATGTTCTAATGCCCCTCGGTAGATAGCAGGGCACAGTTACACGTTGTAAGTGTTTCTAGTATTACCATAACCATTTTCGGAAGCGTTCAATAGGTGCCCTTAGCATGGCGTTTTACAGAATTAACAGATTAGATAAGACTAGAAATTAAATAATATATTGGGTCCACTTTATGCGTTTACTTTCGATATAGACAATAATGGTTTCTGAATAAGACATATTATGCTGGATTAATTATTATATTTAGATTTTTCAAAGTGTTAAGTTAGTCATCTCAATGTTAAGTTGGTTTACTTTTTTTATGATCTGATATTTTATCATGTTTTAATTTAACATCCCGTTTTTCCCAATCACTGGATGTAAAATACCGAAGACCGGGCATAGTCTTTGTAAAGACCTACGTCCAGCAGTGGGCTGATATTAAATTCAATTTGGGAAACACACAGTACAAAACTATGAAATAAAATCATTTAGGACTCATAATAATAATATACTGAGTATCGTTTGAAATTTAACGCATTTTTATTATTTAACGCTCTATATAGGATTTAAGGATCACAACCCTCAGCCATGAGGAGTACGACGTGAGGAGGAGTAGGAAAGGATTTACGTAATTTGGTGATCTTTGCGGTGAGAATAATACAAATTTGATACCGCAACTAGTTGATGCTAAGGGCACGGTTAGACAGCCGCACCGAAGTGCCATTTACGCAAGCTGTAACACGTAATGTGGCTAACGGTGTAACGTTACTGGGCGTTACGCAGATACCGGAAAGATTATCGCGCGTTACGTCACATACCTACCGTGTGGAGTTATTGTAAATTCTGTGGAATTTTGAAAACAAAGATTGTAAGGGTTCAGTGATTTCTTACTTGACACATTATAGATTCTTGGGTTTGAATCTAGATTTTGCCACTGTTTTTAGTGTTCTATATTATACGTTCAGAGACAAGATACCAACGTTCATTGACTTTTTATTGCATACATTATTTTCTGTTTCGTAAAAGTTCCTGTATTTTTTTTTATAAGAAATTGTTGTATAATTGATTCTAAATTTGTATTGTATTGCATTGTCTTTGCAAATCTAAAAATCACTAGATATGAGGTAATAATAATTTGTAATTTAGTTAAATGGTATTAACTAAATAACATCTTTTATCTAAATTAATTATTAAATAAATATAATTAAGAATACTTTTAAGTGTTTGTGACTTTCCTACTACTCTTACGGCCGGTTTCTGGAAACCCAAATCACGATTGATCCGAGTTTGACAGATAGTAATTATTTGATTTTTCCGTTGATCATCGTTCGAGAAACCGGCCGTTAGTTAATTAGAACAATTTTTGTATAGGTAACTCACTGTCCGAGAGTCATAGTCCTTCCGCAACTGCCTCGTGATGTAGTCCCTCGGGCCCCAATCCTCGCACGGAGCGAACATGCATGTCCAGCTCTGAAAACATAATTATTCTTTATAATTAACAACCACGAAATATGTTATAATGTACAAAGACACATAGTATTGTTACTAATATATAGCTTACTAACGGCCGGTTTCTGAAACGTTGATCAACCAAAAAATCAAATGTCAGATCTCGGATCGTGATTTGTGTTGCTTAAATGCTTGTCATCGGTGAAATATTTAAAAACAGATTAATATATTTTATGATTTATTAATGATTAATAAGACGAAGCACATACACATTGTAATGTGATTTTTGACACATTGTAATTAGATTTTTTGGTTGATCAACGTTTCAGAAACAGTACCTCTACCATGAGTTTACTACAGTAGTTACGTAAATATTAGTAATTACGAATTTTAGTACCCAACTATCCGCTAGAGGCGCTGTACAAATCATCATACATTTTTTTAACTACATACGCTAGCGAGTATAGATTGTAAAAACTCATGGTAGAGCTACAGGCCGTAAGAACCGCAAAAGTTGATGGCCAAATGACGGAAAAAACTTTTAGTAGACTATGAACTGTGTTTTAGTTGAGATGCACTAAAGATGTTTCGTTCATGTTATATCTCAAACTGTGGGTTCAAATTCGGTCGTGCTTTTTGGGATTCTATTTAGGACACGTACGGATCTTTACATACTTATTTTCTAAGGTTCATTTATAAGCAAAGGTAACGCGTTACACCGTAGACCGCATCATCTTTTTGCATCAGATGCCTATAATGCATTAAAAAAAAATATATTGTTTTATCAATTTAGAGAATAAAGTTGGCTAAAATATTATAACTAATATTACATACCCTTGCGTTAAGCCATACATATTTGTAAACAATATACACCATGCCCCCTAGAAGTGGTACTAGCATTAAGAAAAACGCACAGATGAGTGCGTGGGCCTCTTTTGAGTTTTCATTCATTAAATAGGTAACGGATGAAACTATAAGAGTGTAGTATTTCAACTGAAATAAGTAAAAATAGCTTAGTATAAACCTCAATATTTTTTTATCATTATAAAGTTTTTTTGAGGCTCACTTTTATCGAAATAATAAGTGTGCAGCATAAGTATAGTACCAAATAGGTATCTATTTAGTACTTACTAGTAGATGAAGTTTTATATAGTTTTTTTTTCTTTACTCGTCCTTAACAGTCCAATACATAATCATATATCATGCTTTTAAATGACTTAAATGATTTTAATACATCAAAAATGCTATGTTAATCAGCAACTTGTCCTGAGTACTCGTAACTTGATTCATTTTGAATAAAGCTGAGTCAATTTCTGTACATCTAGCACTATTTAGGTACTTACCATGTAGTAAAAAGGAACAAACACCAGCAAGTACTTTCTGATGAAATGAAGTGCAGTGCCGTAGTGAAAGGATATGTCGTCCATAAGCCGATACACAGGATACATAAAGTACAGGACGAAACACTCCAGCATGGTAGCTGTGCTCTTGTTATACGCTAGAGCTAGTGGAAGGTCCTGAAAAAAGTAAAAGTCGTAAAGAAGCAGAAATAAACTCAACGTAGGCATATAATGTGATATAATGACTTGTGAGTTAGATATCAGGTTTAAAAGCCACAAGAGTCAAGGCAGCGACAATCTTTTAGAATTTTCTTTCATCATCATCTTTTATCAGTCCACTGCTGTACGTTGGACCCAAGATGAGCAACTGAACCAGATCTTCGGCTCTTCTCATTCAGCTTACAGACATAGAAAAAAGAGATTCTTAAAATTAAGTGATCAATTGAAGTGAGCCTCAATTTTGGTGATATAGTTCAGTGATAGTACCAACCCTCTCACTAAATATAAATAAATAAATAAATAATGCTGGACAATCCACACAACATCATCTAGCCCCAAGCTAAGCAGAGCTTGTATTGTGTCATGGGTACTAGAAGACTGACATGACGTCATACTTAATACAATACATTACATAAATAGATATTTTTTATTATACATATACAATACCCAGAACACCCGGAATAAATATTTGCAGATCATACAAACATTTATCCCAAGGCGGGAATCGAACCCGCAACCTTCCGCGTCGCAAGCGGACCTTCGCCCGCCGCGCCACATCGGTCGTCTAACTACTACCGGAGACTAGTCTCTGCTACTACTAACTCAAACGAGTACATGGATAGTGTCATACCACAGGAACCATTGATGCAAAGCCCACAGAAAAAATGATCAGAAATGCAAAAACTGTCCATCCTTTAAGATTAGGCCATTCGTTAACGACTGCTTCTAGCAGGCATTGGAAGGTTACCATCTGAAAAATAAATTGAAGTATTTCAAACAAATACATTATTTCTTTTAAATGAAAAAACTTGAGTGTAGTGAAATCACGTAAACACATCAATTTATTATTAATGAAATCTATTAAATGATTTTTCCAACTGCAAAAAACACAATCTAGACTCCAAACATAATTTTGAGCTTGTCTTTTTCATATACGGCCTGTGATTTGACGATATTGTCTGCCCATTTTATTGTGAAACATTACTCGTTTTCGTGATTTTACTATTATTTTCGTGATGTACTTATAATAATATAAGTAGTATTTTTGTAAAAGATTATTTAAGTATATTATTTATTTATTTGGTATTAAAACACATACCGTAGTCATAATTTCCATTGCAAAATGTAGCACAAGGAATACCAAAGTGTACATGTCTCCAAGAAAAAATGTTGAAAAATACATCGGCCAGAAGTATAGCCACGCATTTTCAACTGAAAAAAAACAAAAAGACATGTGGTTTGTGGTTACAGTAAAATAAGTATTTAAATCTCAACTTCCTAGCTCCAATGGTTTAACTCTAGAGGAAAGACAGACTACCAGATCCGAACACTAAAAAACTCATACCTAAAATAGAGAGATTGTAGTATGATCATATGAGTTGATATTAAATAAATAAAATACTGATAATGCCTAAAATGATCTATAGTAGGTATATTTTAGTTGCTAACCGAATCCAGGCATAAAAATAGGAACTTTGACGAGACTTTCACAATGCTGTTTCACTCTGTACGATAGCAAAGCTCTGAATAAACAGCAAAAAGCATTTGAGAGTATTATCATAGCACTGTCACGACCTGGTAAAATCTGAAAAAAATGGTAAAATTATTTTGTTTTGAAAAATTTAAATTCTGAGATAAAAAAAATTAAATATTTGAATGTGAGCGTGGCTTGATATGCAAGTAGAGGAAGGCCGAAAAAGAAGTGGCTGGATTGTGTGAAAGAGGACATGAATGTGAGAGGAGTAGACTCAGAGTTGACGAATGATAGAAGTGAATGGAAGAAAAAGACATGTTGTGCCGACAACACGTAACGTGGGATAAGGGCAGGGGAATGATGATGATTTAGATACTGAGATTAGCCGAGTCCATCTTGTTTGACGAAACATAATATATGACTTGAAGTAGTTGTGTAGGGTAGCTCTAATACTATATTCAGGTTTCAATGTTATTACTAATGCTCACAATCGATAAAGAAAAACACCAAGAAATACAGCTTATTCAGCTCTGAATTAATTTTAGTTTAAAATAGTTTGTTTTGAGAGAATTACCTCTTGAGTACTTCTTGCAGTCAAAACATGGACAACGGGAGGAGCAGTGGTCGATTCTGCTAGAAAATCAAAATCTGCATGCTGAAAAAGGTAAGAAAAAATTATAGGTAAACTACATACATAGGAGTACCTACCACTGAAATAAAAAACATACAATATAAACTACTTTTGATACTGTAGATCAATCTGCGCTAAATCCCTTCTAAGAACAAACATTTTTGTGATAACAAACATTAATCAAATCAAATTATTTTTATTCAAAACTCTTAGGTACAGTCACGAGTTTTAATTTGGGACCCACCTAAGGTTGAATATCGTGTGGCAAACTGACGTTATTTAGTGCTAATATTCTAACGTATGTCATACGTCATACTGAAGTTTAGACCTTATTGTATTATGAATGTTCTAACAACATTTAATGGAAAAGGGTCCCAAATTAAAGCTCGTGACTGTACATTAACTTACTAGTAATAAAGAACAACTTAAAAAAACAACTTAAAATTAACAATTACCACAATAGTGTTAATTGTTAATTTTAAGTTGTTTTTTTAAAGAAATAAAATAAAACGAGTTTCAAAATGGCCTTAATTATTTAAATAAAAACTATTTAATCTTGTTCCCTTAGTAAGTTTCGTTTAAAACAAGGGTAGGTAACAGCCCAATTTTAATTATAACTAGTTTTTGGAAATGCAGTTGGGGATATCCACTCAGAATAACATTAACGGGATCAATCTGCATTTTTCAATTTTCTAAAAAAAGTAACAAAATAATAAATTCACTTACTGAATATGCATGAGTATACAAAAGAGTTTTCGCATGGTCAATTTTCGGAACGAAAAAATCCTCTTCAAAATAATAAAACATAAGGTACGCAAATGATGCGATATCCAACGATATCACGCCCCAGTGAATTATATTCAAAACCTTGAAACAAAAAATACTAGATTCTAATCATAATTCTGACCGAGAATTTTTACTTGGGACTTTGCTAGGTCGATGACATTTGTATACTTTAACGATTAGTTTACATATATTTTGGTTCAATGAGTACCTACAAATGTTAACAAATGAATGAGCTGTAGTTCGGTTGTACTTTTACTAAGTTATTTTATTTATATAAAGTTTTTTTTAATTACGAGCGCAGCTTTAACACCAAGAGTGCGAAGCTGTGAACCAAAAATACAACTTTTTGTCATCTCGTTGTTGCCGTAGTGTGCGTAATCAAATAATTATATTTTTAATAAAAAATGGTTGTCTGTAAAGTCGGTTTACTGACGATAGTTGAACTTGACAACGTCACTTCATGGAACGCCTCAGAATGCCTCAGAACGCCTCATGAGTCATGTTTTTTCGTGCGTGCAGCCGGCTCTCTCGAATTATAAGACGTTGTCACGTCAAAAATACAAAAGGCAGATTTCTTACCTTCCAAAAGTTCTTTGTAAATATTTGTTTATGAAATGAAACTATCAGCCCCCAAATGAAGCACGTATAAATAAACTTTACTTGTACAGATATTGTCAACAGGCGATGCCTAAAATAAAAAAAAACATGAATTGAATTAAATCCAATAATTATAAAAAACAAGGAACAATTTAGTTCATGTACAGGGTGGTCTTTTGAGAAGGGTGCGAAACAATGCTTTGATTAAAACCAGATGGAGTTGTATGTCGACTGGTTTTTACTAAATACTAACCTAAAATACTCGATTTGCACTATCTGCAGCATCTCAGCATATTCATGGATGTAATAAAATAAGTTAAAAAACAGTACAGTTTTGTTCTTGACTCTATTTCCAAAGTCCAAAACACTGTAACAATTAACTTTATAACTGCCACTGGTTGTTTCGTAAACATAATAACCATGATTGGGACATCTAAAATGTTAAATTATTCATTTAATAAGGTCGCATTTCTATTTACATTCAAGAAACACCTTGGTTCATATACAGACTTAGATTAGTATATCTTAAAAGTACTGGATAAAGAAGAAGTTTACAAAATAACAAGTAAATAAAATTACGATTTAATTAATCTTAATTATATTAATATTAAGGTAAGTTGGACAAAAATGCTACGCTGGTCAGTGAAATAAATAATAATTTTATCATCATATTCAACCTATAGGTCCACTGCTGAACGTAGGTCTCTCGGGACGCGCCACTGAGCTCGGTCTTCGGCACTTCTCATCCAGTGTTGTCAGCTAACGTCAAATTTATTGAAAGAACGAAAAGATCTCAACCTAAACGATTGAAAATCAAACAAAACTTTAATTAAGTTAGTTATTTAAGTAATCAGTATAAAAATGTACCTGTTCCAAGGATTTTTCAAAAAAATGCTGCCAACTAAATAATCGAGCAGCAGTGTAGTGTTGGAAATGTATGTGATCACTTCAAGTAATCCTGTTATAATGAAGCAGAACTTTATACCTGAAAATATTTTGAGCATAAAGAATAGGTACTCTTACGGTTAACCGCGAAAACAGCTACCCGCATTTTCTCCGTTACATACAACCGCTTCAAATTTTTTGGCGGTTCAAGTGCGTACAATCTCAAGCGGTTGCATACTTATCTGGTAAAATGGCCGCACGGTTACCCGCCCGCGTCACGGGCCTAAGAGTCATTTAAAATCTAATTCAAGGGTCTCTAATTCTAGTCTAATTGAATATTGAACTTTGAGTAAAGGTAAACAGTAACTATCATAATAAGTACCTACACAAAAAATACGTGATTTATTAGTCTGTAATTACTAGAACTGAAATTTATAGCCTAAAAAAAAAACAGAATTTATGCCTGTTTTATTTATAAACTTTCCGCCATTGAAAAGGTATGAAGCTCCAAGATGTGAGTGTCACTTAATTTTTATTTCACTAACCATGCATAAAAGGTACCATTTTTGATAAAAATAAATGCTCTTCAGGAACGTAAGAAGCCAGGAAAATGTTGACGAACGTGTGTTGTAAACTCTTGTACAATGTATTCATCAAATATGCCCAAAGAAACCTGTAGTAGTTCCAAAAAATACTGTTAATTGAAGAACTTTTTGAGTAATACTGTTGACATTTAGTATCAAGAGTTACTTTATTTTACATACATATATTATATATTATATTATAACCTTTTTATTTCCTTAATAAAATCAAACATACAATATACTTATTTATGAGCATGCAAAATAAATTAATCTAATTTATGTAAGTAATAATGATTGAATATAAAATAAACATTAATATTTCTAAGATGCTATTTTGTTTAATTTTAAAAGGACCTCTCAACGAGTAAAGGTCTCCTCCATTTTACTCCAACTGTCTCTGTCTTTTACATACATATCAAACAAAAAAACCTGGAAAGTTAGGAAGTAATTTAGTTTCCCGTTATGCGTTTTAAATAATACAGGGTGGCGCAAAAGAAAAGGCCCTATTTGGTTCAGCTATAACTTTTTTTCTAAATTAGAAAACTAGATTTGGGTTTTTTTAAATGTATATATATGTCATTAAGTTTCGTACCATTCGGATTTAAAGATGATATCTTTTAAATGGTGACCTCCAGAGTTGATGCACGTTTGAGCCCTATTTATGACATTTTGCATAACTTGCCGTAACACTTCATGCGATATGTTCCTTATTTCTTGATGAATGATTGCTTTTAGAGCTGCGAGAGTCTGTGGCTTGTTCACATACACCCGAGATTTCAAAAAACCCCAAAGAAAGAAGTCTGCACTGGTCAGATCGGGTGATCTTGCAGGCCAAGGCAAATCGCCAAAACGAGAGATAACTCGGCCTGGAAAAGCGTCCCTCACTAAGTCTTTATTGTTTTATAAAATAAGTGTTTTTACGAAATTCACGTTGTGTTTTTATCACTGATGAATTATTTCGTAAGGACATTAACTCGATTATTCCACGTTCTTGGGGAGTAAAACGTCCCATGTTTATTTTCAGTGTATTTTACATTTGTTCACTACACAATTTTCAACAATAGAATGACAGGAGATGTCATATAAAAAAAAAAACAGTGTTTTCTTTAGTGCCATTACTTTTGCGCCACCCGTTATAAATAAATATTCACGGACAATTCACACATCACGATCACATTTAATTCTTGTACTATGGAAACTCGATGGCTGATAGAATACTTAACTTTCATACATTTTTTGTAAATACATACCTACGTAAAATACATAGTAACACCCAGACACAGAACAAACAATTTATGTTCATCTCACAAAAAATTGCTGGGAATCGTACACATGACTCACAGCAGGAAGGCAGAGCTATAACCAACTAAGCTGTGACGCCTGTCACTGTTATGAAAGGACGCCTAAAACTTAGTGAAAAGTGGTTAGCAGTAAATAAAAGCTAAGCTTAGTCAAAAGTAGTAAGTAAATAAAAACTAGGTACAAACCTGTTGAAAGACTTCTGATGCATACAAGCTATCTGCGTTTTATTTGGAGATGACGAATAGTTTCTGTAGAAGGAGAGCCTCTCGTACTTAGTCGAAGGGATAATACGACGTTCAGATACTGGTTCTTTCTGTTGGTCAAATATTATATTTTTTTTTTATGCATAATAGGCAAACGCTTGGCCGCAATCACATCTGATGTTAAATGATGATGCGGCCTACGGTGTAACGCGTTTGCCTAGATAGAACCTATTCACTCTCCTCTTGAAAATGTCCAAATTATATCCCCAATAGCGCACTAGCGGCCAGGCCGCAGCGGCCTGGCCGCGCGGCTGGCCGCAAGGGTTGCGATTTGCAACGCGGCCAAAACGGCGGCCACGATCGTCAGTTGTCGATATTGTCGATCAACAATACGTGCGGCCACCGCGGCTAGTGCGCGCACACTGGTGATTTAACTACAAAACAATTGATCTCAGTGGCCGCAGCGGCCAGCGACCGAACACTGGCCGCAAATGTGTCGCGTCGATCTCGCTGGCCGCTGCGGCTCGGTGTGGCCGCTGGCCGCGTGCGGCCAGGTGCGCGTGCTCTATGGCGATTTCACACTAATGTATGTATCTCGATGGCCGCAGCGGCGTGGCCGCTGCGGCCTGGCCGCTAGTGCGCTATTGCTCTATTGTATCTGGAAACACCGACGCCGGCAAGGAATTCCATTCTTTCGCGGTCCTCAAATTAAAAGTTACCTATCACATCATTTGACTGAAAAATGAATAGTTTTCTGGAATCTGCTCACTGAATACGTTAGGAAACTAGACCAAAAGATTATCGCTTCTTAGGCTTTTATCATGATAATCTGATACTTAGAAATTACTTTGTTTATAAGATTATGCTAAATTATTCATGGGATTCATAAAATCAAGTACCTACTTTTGATTGTGACTTAAAACATTGTTATCAACACGTAATAAAAGCATTTAGTAATTGATGTATGTAATAAGTTTACAAAAGACTACGTGGTGAAGAAATATTTATATTCATCTCAGAAACATTTGTTCTGTGTCGGAATCGAACCCACGACCCTCAGCGCGGAAGGCAGAGCTACTACCAACTGAGCTGTGACGCCTGTCATAAATACCTTCTGAATCAGATGCAAATGGTAGTTCTGGTACTGCAAGAACTGCTTGGAAGACTCCTCGTCAAGAGACTCGATGCTCTCACTAGCGAGGTGCCAATGTGAGGACTCTCTCCTCTCCTCATTATCCTCGTTGCTGTAGCCAATGTTCTCATCCATGCTTCGAAATATCTAAATCTCTTCTCAAAGTTTTATTTAATCCATAAATACTGCTATAGTTTTTATGACTTCTAACATTTTATATAGACGTGGATTCCTTAATTACGTGAAAGTTTTTTTCTATGATTTTAATAAATTTACTTTGTAAGAACGGTTTCTCACAAAATAATTAATTGATCACGAAAATAAACAATGAAAGGGTTCTTATACTTTGATTAAAAAAGTAATAATCTAGATAAAAATTGTTGTTAAAGATTTTGGCATTGACGTTTTTTTATATATTACAGACTATTAAGATGATGTAATCACAGATTAGAAAAATGTAAAAAATCCACAGATAAAGATTACAATTCTAGAGATAAATATATTTTTCTATCGTGTCTACACTTTGAAGTTCTTCTATTACTTAAATTGAAATTTGGTAGATATACATTTCTCGTTTACAGTTAGTTCAAAAACACAAACGCTTATTCATCGCGCAAGCTACTTTATTATTCTCCCTACGTGCCATGGGAGACTTTATACTACGTATCATGATGTTCATTAGCAAGTTGGATATTATGTTTCGTGGATAGTGTTTTGGTATAATTGTTTGGGCAGGAACGGTGGATATCCGGGATTACTCCAATAAATCGTTTATTTGAACTGTGTTATATGTGCTGTTTATTCGTATATAAATTTAATATTAAAATTACAACAAGAAGTCGTTTATTCTACAAGGTTGCAAGAGGTTAACGTTTTTAAATTCGAATTGTAATAGACTGCTGTCACTTGCAAATGACAGCTCGCATGAAGTATTCGTGTAAATGTCAACGTCACTTGTCTGACGTCAAGCATCACTCATCCTGGGATGCGCTCACGGCTGGAGAGATGGCGTTGCCGTCGCGAACATACCGCCGGCCTTGGAAGAATCAGGTTCCAACACAGCAACCGTTGTAGCAGTAGTAGGGACAGCAGGATCCTCAGGCTCCAGTGGTAGGGGACAGATCTTCGCAAATGACCGTCGAATGATGCCAGTCGCTATTCGTTTATCAGCGAACTCGTAAAATTCCGTCGTTTCCAGGAAAAACGCGTATGATGCGACCCCGTCTCCATTTTTAAGGGAGGCAAGTCGTCTTCTTTGATCAGGAAGAGAGTATTGATTGCGACTTCGGTTGGTTTTCCACTTCGTCCTCGTTTGTAGTTCCGCTACGTACTCCCTCGACCATCGCTGCCAGACGTGTTGTCGCAGTTGTTCGACTCGGTGATATCGTGTGAGCGATGAAGTCGTCTTGGCCGTCAGGTCTTCGCATGCGGGAGCCACCAGCGTGCGTCCGATCAGAAAGTGAGCTGGGGTGAGCGGAGAAAGGTCGTTTGGATCTGTGGACATAGGGGATATAGGACGGAAGTTCAGGACAGCTTCGTCGTGTTAAAACAGTGCTGAACTCCTCGTACGTTAGCCTAGCGTTACCAACTATGCGTCGCGAATGATACTTACAGGAGCGTACTCCTCGCTCCATTAAACCACCAATATGAGGAGAATAGGTAGGTGTGAAATATAACTTGATTCCGTCGTTAGAGAGGGAATCTGTAATAAATTGAAATTTTCGTTTAAAAATGATGAAAGTTATTTATAGAACCGACAAAATTCGTTACATTGTCAGACAAAATACAAAAAAAATAAAGATAATCGTTTATTGTAAGACTAGTTATAGCTCGAGTCATTAAAACAAATGAACAAAAGAAATATAGCATTTAGAAAATTGAGCATTTATTCAAATCAAAATACTTAAGCAGGGATCTAGACGCTAACTCGGTAAATTACTCATTATCGGTATAAAAGTTTACCTTTGAATCGATATCGATTGCAGATCACGCAGTCATAAATATCCTTTTTTGTTAGGTTTATTGCATCCAATGTCTACCAACACTCGCGTAGGTATGTTAGTTAGTAGCAGCAATGGACTCCCGTGTAATAACCTTTCGTGCTCATGTCTTGAATAACAAAAGCGAAAAATGATGTTTCGCATACAATGAAATCGGATGTTTCTTAATGTAATCAAAGCTAGAAGTATAACGTTTACGACCACTGACTTTAATTATGCTATTTTCGTTTAAAAATACATTTAGACCTAAAACACGTTTAGATTGTTTACAACTTTTTACAGGTAATTTTTTCGTATGACATGAATGTAGGTTTGAGAATGAATGCACTCGAGCGAACTTCACTAACATGCACTGCGAGGCGTTTAGTTCCTGCACTGTTAGAGGTAAGGACCGGTTTTATGGTCTGTGGTTCCTTGCGTTTCATTTGCAAGTTGTAAACAAATCGTAGTACATACCTACGTACCTATACGTATAAACTTGCAGAATGACGAATAACACTCGAACGTAAACAAAACCTAATGAAGAAGTATGAAAAATATTAATTCGTGTTATGCTGACTTATGCTTACCTATTTTAGTTATGCAATCTTGACGTTTGGCTTTGCATAAAATCATAGTACATTCGTTTAGATAAAGACAAACGTTCAAGTTTCCGTTTTATGACTAATAATCGTTTATTTGCCAACGTATATGAACCTAACATATCAGCTGGTTCACTTAGCGGAATGCGAACCGAAAATCTACCATCAATTAGTCGTTTATTCGTATTAATAAATAAATTCTCACACTTTCGTTTATCTGTAATGAAAAACCTATCTACCTTTTGTGGTACATTCTCGATTGCAGATGTAAAATTACATTGAACATGACCTGAGGTCAAGTTCTTTGTGTTGATCGGACCAGATATCAACCAACCTAGCTTGGAGTTTTGCAAAAACGGCCCATTAGGTAGTCTAATCCTATTTTCGTATAAAAGTTCCCAGAACTTATCCGCCCCTATTAATAAATCGATTTCAGCGGGCACGGCGAAGTCAGGGTCTGCGAGTTGTATATTGTCAGGCATACCTACACATTCGTATTCAATGCTTGCGGATGGCAAGCAAGAGGTTATTTGCGGTAGCACTAAGCAGTTTAATCGTGTATTGAACTCACTTGTTCTAGAACGCATAAGAATATCGCATGATTTATTCGCATGGGTGAGGCTATGGCCTACACCAGATATAAATATAGTGGACTGTAATAAAGGCGCATTTAATCGTTTAGCTAACTTATCCGTAATAAAGCTATGCTGACTACCATTGTCAAGAAGCGCTCGGGCAACATGGAACTGATTGTTTTGATCAGCGACTTCAACCAAAGCTGTAGAAAGCAAAACTTGTTGTTGCACTAAGCTTGAACTGGCCGTGCATTCGTTAGCGCGAGCGACGCAGTCAGCTGATGCATGCAAAGCAGTCAATGTAGCAGCGCATGTGTGAACCTGCTCCACACACACATTCGCATTGCTACTACACTCGCCTTGCTCGTCTATATGAAGTAAACTGTTATGTTTTTGTTTACATTGCACGCAAGGACCAAATAAGCATTCATTAATGACATGCCCAGACCGCAAACAATTTGAACATAAAGTTTTATTTTCGTTTATAAAACTAATCCTATCCCTAACAGATAAGTTTAGGAACTTGAAACATGTATAAAGTTTGTGATTACCATTACACTTTGGACAATTATATTTAAAGTTATTTTCTTTCTTACTATACTTACCTGTTGAAACATCACTGGCTGAAACATAGCTATGTACCTGATGGACTTGTTTAGTATCGTTTACATTACTATTTGACCTACCTAATGGTTTGGAATGATTCGCATTTATCATTTCCAGCATGTCAGCACGGTTTCTAAGGAAAGTAAGAAGTTGTTCTAACTTTAAATCCTTCGAGTTAGAATCAAGGGATCCTTTGTGGTTCTCCCACTCTCGTTCAGTGGAAAAATCCAATTTAGACACAATTAAATATATTATTAATGTATCCCATGACTCGGTTGGTTCGTTTAATGTTTTGAGAGCTCTCAAGTTTCTCAAAACTGTATCGATAAGCTTCCTAATTTGTACAGCTGATTCCTGCTTTAAGCAAGTTAAATTAAAAAGAGACTTAATATGATTATGTATTAGGAGACTACGATTATGAAATCTATTCTCTAATAACTCCCATGCGTGAATGTAATTAGATGCAGTAAACTCTAATGCACTGATGACCTGCAATGCACTTCCACTGAGCGAAGATCTCAAATAATGGAATTTATGAATTGCATCTAGATCCGTCCGTTGGTTTATCATTGTAACATATGAATTTCTATATTCCAACCATTCATCATACATTCCACTGAAGGTGGCTAATTTAATGTATGGTAGTTTAACATGAGACAATGCTGAACTTTCTTTGGCTGAATGACTACATTTTAAAACATTACAACTATAACTTGTCTCACAACTTTCGATTAAACATTTAGCAGAGGCCATAGTACTAAAATATAATGATTCTACTGACTCAATGTACTCAAAGTGACTAGGGATATCTTCACTTTCAGAATAAGTTTCAATATCACTTCCTACTGTGTTAAACTTATTGAAACATTCACTAGCAGCTTGTAACCGTAATTTCATTTCAGCAACTTGCAATTTAGACAAACTAGCACCAGGAAATGAATCAACGTATTTTTTAAACTGAGTCAACCTACCTTTCAAATGACCTCTCTGCTTTTTCAACTCAAACAGACAATCATCATTAGACTTACTTTTCCTAGTGGGAGAATGAGAAGGGGAGGGAACGAATAATTTAGATTTTTCCTCAGACATACTGGTGGTTCTCTGAGAACGAAAAGTAACTCACGTGTAAGTAGCACCACGTACGCTGTTTCCACTCGGTTCCCGCTAGGCCACGCACACTGGAATTAGAGAAGCACAAACGTTTTAACACAATTCGGGGGAAAGGATGAGTAAAAGATAGGATATCCTGACCGTTCGCTTCCTGATGGCTCGCGTTTCCACCACGTAGTCTGGTCTCGTCTCGTATCTTGATCTCGTATTGCTCCGGCTCGTAAGGACCAATGTTTGGGCAGGAACGGTGGATATCCGGGATTACTCCAATAAATCGTTTATTTGAACTGTGTTATATGTGCTGTTTATTCGTATATAAATTTAATATTAAAATTACAACAAGAAGTCGTTTATTCTACAAGGTTGCAAGAGGTTAACGTTTTTAAATTCGAATTGTAATAGACTGCTGTCACTTGCAAATGACAGCTCGCATGAAGTATTCGTGTAAATGTCAACGTCACTTGTCTGACGTCAAGCATCACTCATCCTGGGATGCGCTCACGGCTGGAGAGATGGCGTTGCCGTCGCGAACAATAATTAAAATGCAAACAGAATGACCATAAATTGCAATTTTCTACAACATGGTAGCAATAACCTTCACTAACATTAGATTGCACATTGACCATACCGTCGGTTTGACCCAAAATATTAATCACCAGTAAAATATGAAAAGTCTAGAAGAAACTAAATATATTTTTATTTTTTATTATTTGCTCTGAACACTGAAAACAGCTATATATTATTTGTAATTATAATATGTAAAGTAATATTAAACAATTTATTCAAAATTAGCACGTAACTGTTCCATTTTAAAAATGTTAACTCAAGTTTTGAATTAAAACATTTTTGTCTAGATCTAACATAGGTAAATGTTTAATTTCAAGATAAACTATTACTTTTGATACGTCAGCTGTTGAGCAATAGAAATTATTCCCAGGGCCCAAATTGTTCCATCTTCGCAAACCATTTGCTCGGAAACAAAGAACGCGCATTGTTTTGTGAAAATATGTTATTACATGGATTTATGAAAATTGAGCTAGTGGATATGATATTATTTTTACTTCTACTAACAGTAAATACTTGTTTAAGAATTAAATAAAAATAATAGACACTGCATACAGCCCGCTTTAGTCTCAAACTAACTTAGCAAAGCTTGTACTACAAAAGTAAAAGAATACATAAGTATCCTATAGGTACTAATGTATTTTTTATTGTAAAATTCAAATTAAATTATTTTGTTTTTAAAAATGTTACAGGCCTGAATACAAATACAATTTCTTAGGTAAGTAGGTATTATAAATGCGTTGAAGGCCAAATCCGATTTGCATACACCTCCGAACTAGTTTAAAAAAACTGTATCTCGGAGGGTAGAACTCGTCTAAAAACATATTCGTAGAATAATATTATAGTAACAGCCAAATATTACAAACATTTATGTTTGATGTCACTAATTGAACAAGTCGTGGGTTCGATAAAGGCAGAGTTACAAAAAATACGAAATTCTTAATTTTCTTAAAATACATGTTCAAAAATAGGGTAACTTAGTTTTTTAGTAAATACCAATTTTGCTGTGATGTCTGAAGTATAAATACATCAGTCTAATAGTATAAATGCGAAAAGTAATTTCCTTAAAAACTACTAGCTTATACATAGCTATAATGAATAAAGATATTTGTGCATTAATTAAAATACAACACAGTAACATACTAGGTACTTTTGGCCGATAATTATTTAATCAGAAAAAAACTTTCGCAAAGATCTGCTTAAATGCTTGTATGTAAATATTTTGACAATATAAATCTTATCCTGCTTTCCCAGAGCCACGTTCCATAGTTCACTGACACGGTAATATAACCTTGCTTTGACGTGGTACTGGCGCGTGATACAAGTCTCACCACCTTATGCAATGACATTTATACGTTGCCATTTGTACCAAACAATTCTACACTACTTTATTTTAAAAACAATTGACAGCTGACTTGACGGTTGACTGACTTTACATATTTTGAAACACAATTGCCTGTCGTAATGACAGGCAGAAGACATATAAAAAAGAAGAAGAAGAAACAGAAGTATTTTGGATGTAATTGAAACTCGATTTCAATGTGTTTAATGTATGTAGGTACGTCGTTGTTACGTAGCTTTTAAGTAAAAAAAAAGCAAAAAAACATTCTTGGAATTTCCATACAACAATGCTATTGAATAAACAAGCTAGTGGAATTAAAATGCTGTTAAATACTTACTTATTCATAAAGTACACAGTAACACCCACATATTAGGTACTTTTAGCCGATAATTATTTGAACACAAAAAAATGGTTGTCTGTAAAGTCGGTTTACTGACGATAGTTGAACGTGACAACGTGTTAAGAAAATACTGATGGAATGGTAGCATTTTTCAAAAGAAAATTTTAGGAATGCCTCAGAACGCCGGAACGCCGGAACGCTTCATGAGCCATGTTTTTTCGTGCGTGCAGCCGGCTCTATCGAATTATAAGACGTTGTCACGTCAAAAAAAAATGGTTGTCTGTAAAGTCGGTTTACTGACGATAGTTGAACGTGACAACGTCACTTCATGGAACGCCTCAGAACGCCTCAGAACGCTTCATGAGTCATGTTTTTTCGTGCGTGCAGCCGGCTCTATCGAATTATAAGACGTTGTCACGTCAAAAACTTTCGCAGACCTTCTTAAATTAGTTCTACAAATCATGCAGGTACACAAAAACTTATGCAAAGATCCTCTTAAATTGGTTCTACAAGTCATGATCAGAACACAACATCTCACAAGATCCAGACACGTCAGTAATAAAGGCTAATTACTTCTCGATAAGAGATCGAGGCTGCTAATAAACCGGATATCATGAAGGTTCGACACCCGGACGAATGTGCTGGCTTAATCAACGTCCGGGAGACGTGGACCGACCATAGATAACCATATTCATACTTTTGTACCATTTTTTTCTAACTTATCTCTTCCTCCCACTGCTGGGCAAAGGTCTCCCCCAAATCCTTCCATCCATCTCTGTTCTTTGCTTTCAATAATATTGAATTTAATATTTCAATATTTGTATCTAAAAATTAAAAAAAAAGTGATGTCTGGTTATTCAAGTAAAGGAAGGTTGAATAAGAAATATGTAGTTGGATTGTGAGAAAGATTTTATGAACGTGAAAGGACTCAGAGTTGAATGATATGCAGACACCGTCAGAGCCCCTGGCGGATTTTTTCAGAAGCTTGTGTCGCACTAGCCGCTAGACATTTTACACCGATGGTACACACAAAATCTCATACTAGGTTTTTATAAATCGCGGAAGAATGCAAACGCGCACTTGTGTCCCCTGACAGGTGTCTGTCGAACCGTGAGGTTTTAGTCAGTAAGTTTGACATAACCTATTGTTCTAACAAATAGTAGTGTACTGTACCTCTACCATGAGTTGTCTGTCACAGTAAAATCACCTGACGTTACTACAGTAGTTACGTAAATATTAGTATTACATATTTTAGTAGGTACCCAACTATCCGCTAGAGGCGCTGTACCAATCTTTTTTCATTTTTTTAATATGCATCTATGCTATTTTGATCTACGGAGGGATTTACAAAGCGTTGTTAAAGAGGTGAATGGATACTATAAAGTACAGGCTCACCCTAATACCCCATCTGGGTGAATAAAACACCCTTCAGGTCTCACCCGGGTGTTGAAAGTTAAAAATGCAGTTCAATACAGGTAGCTAGGAATGTAAAAACTTTAATTTAAATTGTAAAAGTTTTATTTGAATTTACTGTGAAAATGCTTTAGCTTGAACATTTGCAAGCGAGACTTGAGAAAAGATTTCCCATTAAAACTATTATTAGTATTGGGATTTGAGTACTTTGTTAAAGTATAAACCTAGATTTAAAAAAAAACTACTGATTAGTGCTACACAGATATTGATTTATATGAAAACTGTAAGATAAATCAATAATCTCACGATTATAATTAAAATTGAATAGAAGATTCACACAGCCATCAAATTTTTTTGCAACTTTAAATTAAAAACCTTAAAGCAGTATATTAAAATAAGTCAGATTAACATAATTTGACTAGCTTAAATATAAACCAATGTCAACTCAAAATCTTTTTACAGGTTAAACACAAATTTCTCCCACTTTATTTCGAAGTTAAAATATACGGGTTTCAATCAAGTGTGTTGTTTTACTGTGCTATAACGTATCTGTGCCATTACTCCTTCTAGAGTTCCGCATACAGAATGTGATGGCAAAACCTACACAAAAAATGTATAATAAGTATTCTATCAGCTATCTAGCTCCCATAGTACAAGCTTTTCTTAGTTTAGGACTAGAGTATGTTGTGTGAAATATCCGTGAATATTTGTTTATTTATAAACCCTAGAGAACCCTTATCTCAAGTATAAGTTACTCCTCAGTTCATTCTGTAGTATCTTGCACTGATGTACTGCACAGACGAGACAGGAATAACAAGTTTATTTGCTTCGTTCTTTACTGCTTTACGACTTCCTTTGTTTACAAACACAAATTGTAAATCACAGAATGTATTATTGAATAAATAGGGATATTCGTTTTGATATTGTTAGAACTAGTAATAACTAATATCCGTTTGAGCTATTTTGAACCAACAGATTTAAAATATAACGGTGTTAGACTTGTTTGTGTTTTTATAACTGTTGAACCTTGTACCTTGTAGTTTTTTATGTATTAAATATTTTATCTTATCTATTAAATATTTATTTATTAGATAAAATAAACGTTTTCTATTCGAAACGCTTTCGATCGTTGGCAACGGTCTCTAGATAGTTCAACTGTTTCTTATGTATTTTATAAATATTGTCATGACGTATGTAAATACTGTAAAAGTCGTAACTTTGAAATACAATTTCTAATAAACCAGAAAGTGAAAATATTCTTGTGCCATGTCCCTAAATCCAATTTCAAATAAAACATTTTCGAAAAAAGAGACTTCTCAAAACCTGTTCTCCAATAAATCGGTCTATTTCTGTAACATGTGAAGAGTTCAATACAAATCCGAGCTCGTGTCCCAAGTCCCCGATCACGAATAAAATGTGGGTTCAACCAACCACATTTTAACGCTAGACATGTTACACCGAATACAATACCTACACCAAAATTATTTTTTGAAGTTAGTAGGTACTGGGTAAGCTTATCTACTTGATATAAATAATAGACTTAGACTTATTTATAAACACTTGACATTATTCGTGTATTATTACTAAGTTAAATTGACACCGCACTAGAACTTCAGTACTTAATTTAGTTGAATTGTTATTCTTTGTAAGAAGGATCACATAAAAAAACGGTAGGAACCAGGCCGTAAGTTTCTTGCCCGTTCTTCTAGGCTCTGGTCGCGTGGACCTGGTAGCTAGAATCACCTAGTATGTAAGACGATTCTAAATGATCCTTGTGATTTTATTGAATAAAAAATATTTGTTTTGATTTGATTGGCAGAATCGCCTGTATTGGCGGGCAGAAGCCAGAAGATCAATAAAAAATAAGAAGATCTAGATAAGATGAACTCTGTACAGAAGGCTTATTGAGTGAAAGTCAGGTAATTACCTTACTTTTCCAGTGCCACTTTTAGATCACGTGTTCTAAGATATCCGGAAATATCTTGAGATACAACCCGCTGAGTCACTTCTTGGTTTCGAATAAGTTAAACACAAGATATATTTCATTATTCGGCAATGTCAGCACTTGTACGAAACTAAGGTTTGCAGCTCAAGTAAATCTGGTCGGTTTAAAATTTTGGAAACTGGCCGTAAGAGTATGATCAGCATAAAATAAATGTTGCACAGAGCAAGGCTTATTTCTAGTATTTTTTCATACGTGTTTTTTACATAAACCGCCTCTGATAGCACTAAAAGTCATAAAGAAATAAACTCAAACACCTTGATCCTTTATGCAAGTCACTATTCCCTCACTTAGCAACTCATTTCAACCCCACTTAAGGTGCTCAAAGGGGTGAATACAATAATAGTTTTGTAAAGCATACAATGGCAAGGGCATACAATTTGCGCCAATAATGGGCAAAAACGTGACCTTCAGCTGCTTCAATAAATCCTTTCTGCGAGCTTTTAATCGATAGTTAGAGGAACATTTAATCTTAATACTTTCATATTTCTTATTTATTTATTTTCTCTTTACTCATGTACCATGCTCTTAGATATGTCAATATACGTATACAATAAACAAAATTTTAAACAAGTAGGTATTCTTAATAATAATAATAAAAGCTACATAAAGTAACAGTAGGTTAGCACAGAAATTACCAAAAATTTAAAGTAAAAAATTAAGACATATTGTCATCACAAAATAAATATTTATCGGCTAAGGCTTCGTCAACTTTATAGTAACTCTTATTTAATAAATGGGCTCTTAATAAAAGGGCTTTCAACTCTTATTGTAGCGTTTATCTATCTAGTAGACATTATACTAACCTTTTTGACACATAACTGTCAATGTCATACACACTACATTTAAACGGGAGAATTACCGAATAATAACGTCGAGAAATGTAGAATGTCTAAAGAAATAATGTATTAGTGTTGTATTTATACAAAACAGTGTAAAATCAACCCAACATTTTGCTAAACAAAGTATCATTGAATTTATTCATAACACCCACAAAAATAATAATAAAACTAGCTTCGTACATTTTACGGAGTATTTTACGTTTTCATCTTTACGATTATTGAAGCCCTCGGAGACTTCAACTTCTAAAGTATCAAATCATAAAATCCCACTAAAATGTACAAAATCGTTTACACTTTCAAGAAATACCACATTTACCGGCACCTCGCAGTGATTTGGCGCGTTTCGTTTAAATGAGACAAGTACTTAAAACTTTTTAATGCTGAACTTAAATGGTACATCAAAAATGAATAAAAACAGCAACCGCTGGAAAACACTCAAAATGAGTTTGGCCGGGAAGAAAAAAGAAGAAGAAACGACGGTTATGAAAAAGGTTTTTCAAATTTCTAAAGATAAAGGTTAGTTTCACTTTATTTATTTATAAAGGTTGCCGTAGAGGAAATCGCTCTTAGCGATAAGGCCGCCCAGTGTACTGTACATGAATATGAAAATGTTTTAAAAATCTTGTAAAATCTTCTTCTGTGATTTTTCACTTACGAATATAGATTAAATATTCACGGACGCATCACTTTCTAGTCCCAAACTAAGCAAAGCTTGTATTATGGGAAAACCATCCCCGTTGACCCAAATTACACGGATAGACGCCATTAAATGATAAATAAATTAATCTCAATAAGAAATTTTGACTGTGTTAGAAACCCTTAGATATTTTAACACTATCTAGAAGTTACTTGTGAAACATGTATCAAGTTCTTATTGATGTAACTTCTGATTAAAAGGGCAACCGTCTTGTCAATTCAAAGTCAAAAATTACTTTATTCAGTAAAATCACAAGGATCATTTAGAACTTGACCTCTTTGTGTGAAGATAGGTACTTATAAGACTATGCCAAGAAGTATAAAATAATGACAAGTACTAGAGATATATACAACCGTTGGAGCAAACGAATACTGGAGTGGAAACCGCGTTTAGGCAAGCGTAGTGTAGGACGCCATCCGGCGAGATGGAGCGACGATCTACGGTGTGTAGCTGGCAAAAACTGGATGAGAAGAGCCGAAAACCGGGCTCAGTGGCGTGTCTTGGGAGAGACCTACGTCCAGCAGTGGACTAATATAGGTCGATGATGATGATGATAGATATATTATATTTAACGCTTTAGAATAAAACCATGAACGCTCTAAAAGCAGCAAATTAACAAGTTTAAAACTACGCAGAAACTCTCCTAAACGAAGATTTTATGACCCAAATGAGTGTTGCCGTTCGTGTCTTTACATTCTTTTACCTTTTTATTGTCTAACAAGCTGTGCCTATGACTTTACTCACGTTAGGTACATCAGAAATTCAGATGATAGAATCATACCTTAGTTTCTGTCATTTTTTTGTTTTTTCTTTATTTTATTATAAAGAACATCGAATGCTAAGATCGATCGATAGGAGGAGATCAAAATAGAATTTTGTACAGAAAAATTAAAGTAATTTTTAGCATAAATTTTATTCGTTAAGCACAGTTTTGAGAGTCTTAGAATTAGCTAATTGTGCCATTATTATTTTACGTTATATTTTACTATATTTTAAGTACATATTTAGGTTTCAAAAAATATCCAAAATAAAATACTTTCTGCTTATTAAACATTCATGAGGATCCGTTCGCTTAATGTTTGTATATAAAGAAATCTCAAAATCTTAGTACATTTGTAGCGTTTTAGCAAAAAATTTCACAGATGTTAATGATGATGTTTATGTAAGAAATTTCGGGTAGACAGACGGAATTGCTTACAACCAAAGTGATAAAATAGTGTAAAACTTTTTGACAGCCAGTGCGAACGACTTTACTAGGTCTAACAGCGCCGTGGGCTATACACATGGCAATCGACCTTTTTAGACAGGCACTTAACAGTTTAGCAAAGAGTATTTATATATAATCTCTTTTGCTTTTATTGTATTATCGTTTTTTTCAAATTTTATTGTTTTGTCAAAAAGTTTGTACTTATTTTCAATTTATACTATTTAGTATGTTTTTTGTGTTTTTATTAGATTGACTTTTCTTTAAAAAAAATATAAAGCTTAGATTTATTTTTTTATTTAAAAGAGTGACTTATATAAGAAAGTTTCAATAATAATAAATAAACTTAAGTTATTTTCCTAAGCTGACAAAACCCCAAAATCTTTACATTTTATTTTTTTTAATTTCTCATTTCTCATAAACGTCGTAGTTTTTTTGTCCATTTTTGTCGTGTGAAAAGTGATTTACAGCGAGTTTGTGTGTCGATGTCATGTGCTCGTACGAAGCGTGCAGTGAACGTGAAAAGGTGTTTATGTCTCCGGTCACAAAGAAAAAAAATAACGACTTTTATAATATTGGTAAGTTATTGCTTTCAAGCACACTTTTTGAAGCATGGTACAAAGAATTTTTGATGGATGGTCCGGTTTATGTATATTTTTCAATTTCATCCACTGAATTTCTTTTATTACAAACATTTTACCTCCATTTAAATAATAGTTTAGGTTACAATATTTATTTTATACTAGAAAGTATTAACAGTAACGATTTTTTTTAATCGATTATTTTTATTGCAATTTTAAAATCGGACTAAATAATCAGTTTTGGTAAGTTAAAAACGTATCTCTCGGTATAATGATTGCTTAGTGCTCATTAAAATTACGATTTTTTGAGAACCTTGAATTTCCATATAAAATCAGTGCCGCTCGGTGATTGTGTCTCGTCCGTGTGTGCACTAACTCGTAATTGGGGTACTGTACCATGAGTTGTCTCAGTAAAATCACCTGACTTTACTACAGTAGTTACATAAATATTAGTATTACGAATTTTAGTACCCAACTATCCGCTAGAGGCGCTGTACAAATCTTCATACGTTGTTTTACTACAGATGCTAGCGAGTATAGTATATTATAGTATAGTAAAAACTCATGGTAGAGCTACTGGTACATATAATATGTAACGTGTCGGCTGACGCGTGCGATAAACGGAAGCAGTACACTCGGTGGTACGGCCCAATTACAAATCATTCTAATTTTAACCGGCTCTTTGTTCAACATGGTTTGATAAATTAGCAAATTCATTTCAATTCAATTAATATGATACTATGACGAATATTCTATATTAAATCACTATTTTGAATCATTTCCATTGAAAAACAATTGGCACAATACAGCACAAACTGGATAATCTACCTTTTATGCCAAAAATGTTTTTTTTTAAGTTTTTTTTCCAAATAAAGCATCATTGTAGCAGAGCTATAACAGTGAGATGTAGTAGTAGAAATAAAATAGTGAGTTTTATTTTTGACATAAGACTTTTGACTATTAAATTTCAAACTCTAACAAATAACGAAATACTAATTGAACTGCGTTTGTTCTGGGATGTCTAAGAAAAAGTTAATTTATCCAATAATGAAAGGTCTTTTTGATATATTTATGTATGAATCTGGAAAGTGCATAATTTACTAAAATTTTGAATTAAGTGGCATTGAATGAATGAAAAATACTTTATTGTACCCTAACGAAACAGTAAAAAGTAAAATTACAAAAATAGACAAATTTAAAATTAAGATGTACAATGGGCGGTCTTATCGCTGAAAGCGATCTCTTCCAGACAACCTTTGAATGGTATGTGAAATATTTATAATTCTTATTGTCGGTTGGATAGTACCAAGATTTTGCGTCGTAGTATTCGAGCGTCACTGTCAAACCTCGCGTAGACGATAAGCGCGCAATGCAGGTGCTCGTTTTACATACGAATTAAACACATTCATTAATTACAAATTTAATAATTATGCTAATTAAAATACGTAAATTACAACATTTATTTTGTATTTTAGATCAAAGTTTTATAATAGAGACTTAGTTACATTAATTTAGTTATAAAACATACATTAGTTTTGCTTCTTTTCGGACTAGATAACGTTGTGTGAACCTTCAAATGTAATGATTTAATTGATATAAGCATTATAAATACTAACTGGTAAATTTTACCTTTCATAAATATTTTGACTATATTTACAAGTATAGTACTTTATCTATAAAAGCATAGTGAATTGTACAAGTTCTGTGTATGTAGGCTTACTTCAAAACTTTAGTAGGTATTTCTACGATTCCTTAATGCTTTCACCTTCACACGTCGCATGCTATCTGAACTTACTTTGCATACCACCATCCAATTTACGTGTTCAATCTACCCAAACCTTTAACACCGCGAGCAAAACAAAAATACTTACTTTATTTGCTAGTATTGCTTTCCAATGGTGCAATTTAGTGTTTACAATATGGGTAGGTATGGCATATGAACCCATTAGGGTTGATAAGTTGGTCACTGCGCCAAAAGTATCTTTGGCGCAGTGACCAACTTGTCAACTTTTTGAAAGCAAGCTACTTTTACGCTACTTTTTCTGACCAACTTAGTTTCAAATTATAAGCTAGGAGTACGTGAGTAGGTACATTAGACATCAAAATCTGAGTGAAAATTCTAAGTTTGTTTTTGAAGTTATTAACATTATTTTGTATGCCGAGCATACAAAATAATGATACGTTTTACCTTTTATGTGAATATCAAAGCCGTAACACTAATAAGAGAAATATAATATACAAAGTAAATATTAAAATTTGTGTTATTTTTTCAACTGTAGGTCTTTTATTGAGCAGGTGGAACAAGTTGGTATAAAATATAACATTTCATTTTACTCTAGTCCCAAATAAGGCAAAGTACTATAGGAACGAGATTGATGGTATAGGATAGATAGAATACTTAATATTTTTTTTTACTCTTGTCAAGCATTTACTGTTGTACCAGTGTGTCGCCATCTTAACAGTAATGTAGCACATTGAATGTTCAAGAGCCTAGTGCATAATGTCCTCATGACGCCAGTTCTATCGTGATTCGGTTCTGGTGTGGTCACCTCAAAGGCTGAAAATAGGTACGCTTTGAAAAAGTTGGTGGATTTATAAATAGTTTGGTATCGTGATAGTGTTAGCTTGGCAACACTTTTGAATTCATGCTATTTTTTTAAAAGCTTAGAATTAAAATTTAAGTTTTCTGTCTGGGAATAAAGTCAGTTTTTTATTATTTTTTTACCAACACGCATTTTTTATTTCATAAATTTATAAACTGAAAATGTTGCCATTGTATTTGCAATAACGGCCGTAAATCTACAGCAGCCATTTTTTAGTAAACTTTTTTTACTTGCTCTGTCAATATTTGGGTTTCTGAATTTAAAAATAATTTTACCTACTAAATTTCCTTTTAAGTTAGTTAAAAGATGACAATTGAAAAGAAAAGATAACGTCTACAAGATGTTTTATTATTTTATCCATTTATTTCTTTGAATTTTATTTATCTATCTATCATACTCAAAAATCTTGTTCGTTACATAAAACCGCAATACCTTACAATTCCACTTTATCTCTTAATGAGATAACTTATTGTCTAATACTATTGTTATCAGAATAGGTAACCTACTTGGTACCAAAAAAAAACTCTGATCGATAAACAAAACATAATACTAAAAACCATACAACAAGGTTCAAAATGGATCAGCTGACACGATTCCTAGTATACAATACAACGCCTAGAGCTGATATGGACTACGAAGCTCTTACAGCTCGAAAAAAAGAAATGAAAACAGCTAGTGGTGATGTAGACCGAAGGCTTATGCTACTGTCCCCTGACTTTGGAAGGAATTATGGTAAGTTTATTAGGTATTGATTTACCCCCCTATCTTATAAAATGTTATCGTTGACTTTTAGTCATTAGTACGTATGGTAATCAATACTTCAAGTCTGCGCTAACTTTTTATAAGATAGACCGGTAAAAAATACATACGCTTTAATAAATAAATGAAATAATCGGTTGACAGGAAGAGGGTGAAATTTGTACAGAAGTATTAAGTAGAAACTGGCTGAGTAAGAAAATTCATCAAACAGAGTTGCTGTGTTAAAGGTATCTACTTAGAGTTTGCTAAGCCAGCAGAGTGTAGCTCGGGAGCTAAGAAGTGGTTATAATATAGGTATAGTTAGGTAAGACTGACCTAGTTAGGTATATGCGTAGATAAACTACAAAGTCACGAACCTTAAATAGTGAACATTCTAGAAGAATCTTTCGAAGTTCTAGCTATGATATAATCATAAAATATATTTTAACATTGTATTAGTCAATCTAGTCCTCTTAGTATAAGCTATGTTTAGTTTTAAACTTGTGTCATATTCATTTGTAAAATGTCCATAGATTTTTTTTTTGCCTAACATACATAATCCCAGCAGTGGGATGGGATACGGATACGTACCGGATACCGGATTATTTATGTAATAACAGTTATTTTTTTGTATCTGGTTAGTTAACAGTTAAATCACATAAAATAAACATTTCAACTTAATTTTGAAGTTTTATGGTTGAACAGAATAACTTAAAGATCAAACCTATGCTTGCCACAGACACGGTGTTGGAACCAAAACCCCATGGCTATTACAACACATACAAATAAAGGCTCTATTTATTACCGAACAAAGGTTTAATTGGCTTGTGATGATGTGGTATTTCCGCGTATGCAGCCTTCAGTTTTCGAGGCTTCCTCGTTTGCTTTTCAGAAATGCTGACTAAACAGTTACGATACTTTGCTACTATGCTAGCATTCTATCAATATTGTTTTGATACATAAAAAGTCATTGACCACTGATTTATTAATTTGGCAATCCTAAATGTTCAAGCGTGATGCTAAAGACTACGTGTATAAGTATTTAATTCAGTACAAATAATGTTGCCAAAAAAGGTATATACAATTAGAAATTGGTTAAAATTGAATACAATAATATACGCAATTAAAATAAAATCTATACTATTTATCTGATATAAAAACAGTTATTTTTTCCTTTTGATCCTAATGATTTGGCGAACGTAGAACTAACGGCCGGTTTCTGGAAACCCAAATCACGATTGATCCGAGTTTGACACATAGTAATTATTTGTTTTTTTCGTTGATCATCGTTCGAGAAACCGGCCGTAAGACTTAAAACATTAGTTATCTACTCAGATTATAGAGCTTACTAACTATCCACCTATTGTTTGTGTGACAAGTTTAAACGGCAAGCTTCGCAGAAACTTGAAATACAGTATCTTTGGCACAACGCAAACAATACAGCAGTGCAAAGCGCAACTCAAGATCTCTCGCGCGAGTTGCCGCTTATCTTGTCGATTAGTTTGATGAATGCATAACTGCGCACTTTGATGCATAGTTTGGCGTAATTTACAAGCTTTTTTTGTTTAGTTAAAACCAAGAAAATCAACTCTTGTTTCTTGTAAAAATGCAATCGAAATATCTCATTGACGATTCCAGATTCGCGAGATTTTACAGATAACTTCTAATTAAATTTCTATAAAGGTTACATAGCCTAGATTTATTGGCTAAGCTGTTATGTATGAGAGCTCTTGCACAAGTAGCACAAAAGATAGATTTGCAATTTAAAAGAACGAGAAAATAAATATCTTGACATGTATACTATCACATGATTATTAAATAAGTTTTATATATCAATTAATATCAATCTTTTTCAAAAAGCTCCGTTTAGTATTTTAAGTAAAAGCCATCTAAGAAGCTCTATTGATAATCTTATAAAATAAAATCTTAGGAAATGTTCAAAGTAGTTTTTTTTTTTGCATCAGAATTTTATTGCCCGTAAGTTTATCTCTTGTAAGTGTTTTGTGTAATTTCGGCAGCTTGTTAACTTATCGGTTAGTACTGTAATTGCTGAGTCAAAGAAAACTCAGTATTTCTTGGAACTTTCCATTTGTGGTCGTGATAATAAAAAAATACAAAATGGAAAAAAGATCAAAAGGTAAATTTCTTTATTTCGTAAAAGGGGTTTGAGTGATAAATATCAAGGTAAAATTTTATGTAAAATACTTTTTTTTTGTGTAAAATCTTCAAAAAATAATCTATTTAATATTACGGCATAAATAAGATTAGGAACCTTATATATTATATTGTTTTTTCTTAAGTTTTAACAAGGTTTTGTGTTGTAAATTCAAACGATTCTGTGTTATTATAACAATATTATAACCT
Source organism: Ecliptopera silaceata (assembly GCA_932527185.1). Taxonomy (NCBI): domain Eukaryota; kingdom Metazoa; phylum Arthropoda; class Insecta; order Lepidoptera; family Geometridae; genus Ecliptopera; species Ecliptopera silaceata. The sequence goes on along the minus strand of OW052193.1, from coordinate 1,195,665 downwards.
AAATTATATTGTTTTTTCTTAAGTTTTAACAAGGTTTTGTGTTGTAAATTCAAACATATTGTTATTACTTAAGGAAAAATTATTTCAAACCAAAAACAAAAATACTGGCAATCGATACATAAAACAATTCAGCAAAATAACTGTTTTAAAATCGAACGCGACGCCATCTTGAAATGGCGAGCACACATTATTGCATTTCTGCACGAACACCTCACACGCTCGGTATCGGCTAAAAATAAAAGATTAATTTCCCTTCGCTGCACGACTTTAATCTTACCAACATGATAGAACATTGCAAGTGAAATAAGGTGACGGGAAAAACAAGAACTGTTTATCGGGTAATGATATCGAGCAAGGAGCTAAAAAATCTAATGAATGACAATTAAATGTATGACCCGGGTATTGGTATTATATTTTTATTGAGCTCTTTACTATATTGCTATAGAGCAAAGAGCTAAAAATCTAATGAATGACAATGAATTGTATGACCCGGGTATTGATGTAGAGCAAAGAGCTAAAAAATCTATTGAATGACAATTAAATGTATGACCCGGGTATTGATATGGAGCAAAGAGCTTACAAGTGTAATGAATGACAATGACAATGTATGACTGAAAATATTAAAAATTGTATGAACATTTTCCAAACAAAGAGCTGTAAAATTAATAAGAAGATATTTTTTCCAAAAATTTACTAGAAAACTATGTACGAGTAAGAACGTTGAAACGATAATCGAAAGAGTGTTTCATGTCAGAATTTTTATTTAAGTATATAAATATCGTATTATTTTATATGCATCTAAAACTATTTTCATCTCGCAAGTACAACAATGTTTCATTATTGAACATTTTATAGGAAATTAAATCTTTAGTGCTTATTAAAGTAACATTAAAAACAAAATAGTTGTCTCAAAGTAGTTTCAAGGCGATAAAACTTCATTGTTTTTAGTTTTATTTGTTTTTGGCGAAAGTTTTCGAAGCATTTCTTCGTCTTATGCTGGGGCCACATTAGCGGGCTACGGCGAATATTCGTGTTAACGCGATGTATGTGGCCGGGTACATAGTGTCATCGCTTAGTATATCGCCTTTATCCGGACACGATGTTTTTGTCGCGCCAACACGATACGAATATTCGCCCGCTAATGTAGCCGAAGCATTACAAACAAATCAAAAACAGACATATTTTGTCACATTGTAAATTCTTAATATCAGAATATTTTGTAAAACATTGAGCTATAAACACAGTTTTCTTGACGTGACAACGTCTTATAGTTCGATAGCTGCACGCACGAAAAAACATGACTCATGAGGCGTTCTGAGGAGTTCTGAGGCGTTCTGAAGCGTTCTGAGGCGTTCCATGAAGTGACGTTGTCACGTTCAACTATCGTCAGTAAACCGACTTTACAGACAACCATTTTTTTTCATATTACATAAATCCATTTTTTGATATGTCTATTTTCGCCTATTGTGAATCGATTTTGATGTTTAGTTTTTTTTTGAAAATTATATTATAATTTGTTATGTAAGTATCTTAAAAAATATAAATAATAATCGGTTAAATCGGTTCTGTTCAATATTATAAAAATAAAATATTTTTTGAATGGCATGCCTCTAAAATCAAACATTCAGTACTCCTACTCTTTCTTCTTTCGTGTGAATTATGTTCAATTTTCGATATACCATCTCCATACATTACTAACTGCATGTTGTCTACACATTACCGTCAACACCACGGGTTTACAAAACTGCATCAAACAATGCATTTCGAAGCAATCACTTCTAGTCGACTGACGTTCCGTATCGCAGTGCTTATGTCCATGTGATAAAAGTGATTTTCCCTTGACAAGGTGAGTTTGATTGACATATTCTATTATCGTACGATTGGTTTGTATGATTAAGTGGGAATAAGTGGGCTTTGTGAGTGTGATCATGTGGAAATAGAATGTTGATGGAATTTGATTGCGTACTTACATTGGTATTAATAGATTTCGGACAAAAATTAAGTCTAAAATACTAGCAATGTTTAAACCAATAATAATTTGAAATGAAAGCCTTAACTTAAAATATTTAATTAAAAATATTATCGGAAGTCTAATATGGTATAGAAGGTTGTGATGAAAAATTGTGAAAGTGTAGTTTGAATCAGTTCCAATAATTTTCTTCTCAAATCAATTTAAACTTAAATGAAAAGAAAGGCTGTATATGGCACGACAATATCTGAATGGTTAATGACTTTGTAAAATAAATTAATGTTTTTATATAATTTTTGACGAGAATTTTCCTATTCAAATTATGTACCTACCTCAGAGAAATATTTGCAAATATAATAAACAGAACAATGCATAATTTAAATTTTCCAGTTAATTAATTTTAGAATTTATTTGAAAAGATGCAACGTGGAGTTCGAGATGCCGCTCAGCTGAAATTGGAAGGTTAGTCATAAATAATGGTTTAGCAGTTAATTTTGACTATGAAGTTTTTTTATCCTCAACTGGACAACAACGCCTGCAATTCGCAAAAAACTAACAATTTTAATATAATAAAATTATAATTATTAATATTTTTAATATTATATTTATTAATATTTTTTACTTCGAAGCAGCTATACTATGTAGGGGTAATAAGTAGATATTGCTATTAGGTACTTTGTAAAAAGAACATTAATTATTGTTTCAAGTTATTCAAATCACATTTTAAAATAGGTTAAACTTCTAACTTAATGCCTTTGATATGAAGACAATAGCCGCAATAGGCAAACATCCAATAACAATTATTATTAGGGATGTCGCTACGTTTTTTTCATAGTTCAAAATCTAATTATTATATATTTTTTTTATAAATCTACTTTTATACTTAAAGGTTTATTTGAAATATGTTATAATTTCAAATCATTGAATAATTGCTGCAGCAGGCAAAATTAATTACAAGTTTTAATAAAATATTAATTCAAAATAAAAACATTGAAATTTGATATTACATACGATTTATATGTATGTAGTATGTATCAAACTGATATATCTATTCTACCTTAGTTATTTTATAGAATGTTTGCAAACATTTCATTATTAATTCAATAAAAAGACCTCATCTCTAGTTTATAATTTGCTATTCACCCCTCGAGGTGCAAACCAATGCAATTATTTCCACCCATTTCCAGTTCCGCTATCAATGTGAGAAGTACTATTCATTTGCACTGTTAGATTTGCTACTTCAAACTGTAGATTTTTGTTTTATCAACTTTTGTTTTGAAGTTCTTGCATTTGATAATACTTTGCTATATCAAACTGTATTTTTTTTTGTTTCATCAACCTTTGTTTTGAAGTTCTTGCATTTTATATTTTGTCTTGAAAAGTTTTATGACTTGTGTAGTTTCAGAATATGATATTCATGATTTTTATTTTTTACTGTTTGTTATCATGGATTTAAATACGAAGTGTTAGAACACGAGATAAAAACACGTATTACAAAAGCAACATTACTAAGTTCAAATTGTATTATTAATTACGTTTCTTGCTTTCCAATACTTTATTGGTGATTAGAAGAAAAACTTACTTTAATTTAAAAATAAAAACAAATCATTAAAGCTACCGCATATTTTGACCGCGCGAAAATAGTTTATACCCCAAAACAAATATGTAACGAGAGTTTCAAATAGTATAACGAGGTACTTATATTTCTATTGCGCAAGTACCCTCAACTAAAACTAGACAGGCTCTCGTTTTGACAAATGATACAACTGAACAAGGGTCTAACGACCCCAACTGGAAGTATGCTCGAGGTAACAAGACTGGGCTTGAAATTGAAGCCGGGTCAGCTCGTTGAAGTGTCTTCGCGATGTTTCGGGTATTTCCGTAGAAATTTTGAGCAATTACTAACTTTCTATGGGTACTTCAATGTTTGAGTCGAGTTTTCTTAGTAAACTCAGTTTGTATACGTCATAGTAATCTTCAATAGTTGGTAACTTTCTATGGGCACTTCAAAGGGGTCCTATGTCAAGTTTTCTTAAGAAATTTAGTAAAATACTTAAGAAACAGTTGCGCTATCTACAGACCGTTGCAAAGAATCTATAGATAGTTCAACTAATCCAAATCACCAATCGGAAGCGTACCCAAGATATTGGCTGCATTGTCGCGCTGCAAGCAATGCTGGATAAACTAACTTAACGAATTGAAATTAGTCTTTAATTAATCACAAAATAAGTAATTAATTTTGTGTGCATCCCAAATTTTGGGGACTAGGGGATTCAAGTGGAGATTTTGAAATAAAAAAACGGAAAATAAAAATATTTTTTAATTCGAACGTCATTAGTGACCTTTGACAGGCACCAGTCTCATACAAAACTCGCATCTTAAACATAAAAGTAATAAACTATTCTGCCATATTTTTTGACGTGACAACGTCTTATAATTCGAAAGAGCCGGCTGCACGCACGAAAAACCATGACTCATGAGGCGTTCTGAGGCGTTCTGAGGCGTTCCATGAAGTGACGTTGTCACGTTCAACTATCGTCAGTAAACCAACTTTACAGACAACCATTTTTGAAGTGAAAACTTCTTTAGCGGCGCTGGGTGGGTAAAAACTTTCAAACTCGCGTCAGGGTCACGTGACGTCGAAAAAGCGTAAGATCTTATTTAATTTTTATACATTGCTCGTAAAACAAGAGACGACAAAAGAACACACTTGCGGTCACGCGACGTATGACTCAAACAATTAAATAGTGTTGTGGCGACATCGTACAAGGCGAGTACAAGGCGCTGCCAACACGCGGTGCGGTGCGGAGCGCGGGGGCGGAGGACCGAGGAGCGGCACTCGCGCGCCGGCAGCCGACAGACGCTCTGAGCACCCTCGCACGGGAAACACGTATCGCTCGCCGCGCGCGCATAACCAGATAGACGCTATTATATCGTACGAATCGTTTCGCCTAACTTGTATTTAACTGTATCGCTTCCATCTTATTGAAGTGAAAACTCAGTCAGGGTCACGTGACTCGTGACGTTCATCGAACGTGACGTTCATCATTCGTTGTCTTCGTCGTTGTGTCAATGTCAATGACATGACACAATCACAATGACACAGACACATTCGCGCTTGCGCGAATGTGTCTGTGTCAGTGTGTCTTCGTTGTCTTCGTCGTTGTGTCACATTCGCGCTTGCGCGAATGTGTCTGTGTCATTGTGATTGTCATTGTCATTGTCATTGTCGTTGTGTCGACATGACACAATCACACTGACACAGACACATTCGCGCTTGCGCGAATGTGTCTGTGTCAGTGTGTCTTCGTTGTCTTCGTCGTTGTGTCACATTCGCGCTTGCGCGAATGTGACACAATCACAATGACACAGACACATTTGCGCTTGCGCGAATGTGTCTGTGTCATTGTGATTGTCATTGTCATTGTCATTGTCGTTGTGTCGACATGACACAATCACACTGACACAGACACATTCGCGCTTGCGCGAATGTGTCTGTGTCAGTGTGTCTTCGTTGTCTTCGTCGCTTGCGCGAATGTGACACAATGACATGACACAATCACAATGACACAGACACATTCGCGCTTGCGCGAATGTGTCTGTGTCATTGTGATTGTCATTGTCATTATGACGACTGTGGTTATATTTTTGAAGTGAAAACTTAAAAGTGAAAACACAGACACATTCGCGCTTGCGCGAATGTGTCATTGTCATTGTCGTTGTGTCGACATGACACAATCACACTGACACAGACACATTCGCGCTTGCGCGAATGTGTCTTGTGAATGTGTGAATGTTGTGAATGTGTCTTGTGAATGTTGTCTTCGTCGTTGTGTCACATTCGCGCTTGCGCGAATGTTACACAATGACATGACACAATCACAATGACAGAGACACATTCGCGCTTGCGCGAATGTGTCTGTGTCATTGTGATTGTCATTGTCATTATGACGACTGTGGTTATATTTTTGAAGTGAAAACTTAAAAGTGAAAACACATTCGCGCTTGCGCGAATGTGTCTGTGTCATTGTGATTGTCATTGTCATTATGACGACTGTGGTTATATTTTTGAAGTGAAAACTTAAAAGTGAAAACACAACGTTAATATTGAAGTTTTCACTTCTGCCGGCACTCCCGGAGTGCTACCATTTTTTTTTAATACTTACACTGTAATTGTATACCTTTGTATGAGAAAATCAACGTTCACACATTTATTTTAAATCTTAGAAAAAAGTTTTTTACAAAATACATTATAAAAATACATATACCTATTATAAATCAACGTTATTATTATTATTATCATAGTAAATTTTTTCATACATTTTATAAAGAGTCAAGTGTAGTCAGTCTCAAAATGAGGAAAACTGCTCTTGGGACTTCAAAAGAAGAGCTTTTTGGTTTGTATACAATTTTGTTATTTTCATAATGAGATGCAAATATTAATAATGAAATGTTCAAAAATGAACAGATGAATCGTACAAATATGTTTTTAGAGAAGGCTATACAGTATTTACAAAATGTACATAGTCATATAAAATACATAAGAAACAGTTGAACTATCTACAGACCGTTGCAAACGATCTATAGATAGTTCAACTGATCCAAATCAGTACCAATCGGAAGCGTACCCAAGACACTGGCTGCATTGCCGCGCTGAATAGCAATGCTGATAATATTAATAATTGTAATTATCATCCTGTTGATAAAAACATAATTCGTATAATAAAGAAACTGACTTCGGAAACGTAAAAAACGTAAAAAAAAACAAATACTGATAAGGACTCAAATGATAGGCCATTCTTGATCAAATTTAAATGTAACAATACGACAAAGACCTACTAAAATGAAACTTTCAAATTGCTTCACCTACAAAATATTCAGATTCTGACATTTTGAAATAGACTTTCTTTTTATAATGCTTGTGGCTTTTTGTTAGCTATTGCATAGCTTCTATCGCAGGCTTAGAGACCGAATCCAGAAATTCCGTAACGAAAAAACCTAACACTCCGACCGGCGGCAAAAATGCTATTCAATATCTTTACCGCGGCAGTCCCCGAGTGCCACACTGCTTTTTTTTATTCACAAAAACATTCAAATTAAAATAGCTTGCCTATTATTTCAGGCAAAAATGACCTTTGATTTTACAAAAGAATTAAGTCTTGGACTCTTACACCCATACCATCTACTATTGAAAATTGTTATTACAGTGATTCCTAGAGGAACCCTCATGGCTCATGATCACGACGCTATAAAATCAAAGTTCACAATCCAAAATTGGCATCCACTAACATAACAAGTCCTGTAGATCCCTACAAATGGAGCTATCTCACACAAATGGCCGCTCGGAATCCTGTCAGGGGGGCTATCCAGCAAAGGGGCAAACATGCGTGACCGAATATCCTTTCAAAGTCAAAGTCAAAGTCAAAAATTACTTTATACAGTAAAATCACAAGGATCATTTAGAATCGTCTTACATACTAGGTGATTCTAGGTGCCAGTTCCACGCGACCAGAGCCTAGAAGAGCCTAGAGCTTTCAGTTGCAGTTCAGTTTTCGATGATTTTACTATAGTAACTCATCAGTATTCCGTGGCATTTTAGTGGACTGACGTCACTGAGCTTTATAAAATTATGACTGAGCTGTTAAAAATGACGTCAATGCCGCGGTTTAGCACGTGGCCTACCTGATTTGAGCATGACCTACCTGATTTAAGCATGACCTACCTGATTTGAGCATGGCCTACCTGATTTTTCGTTAATTCTATCAAACGGTGTGAAAATCGATCATTTTAAATATCAATAAAAGATAAGAAAAAACTGAACCAAAATTTGATCAAATAGCAGTTCAGAAACACTTCAGCTGTCAGGATACCTCCCCCAGGGCCTATTGTAAGATCACAATACATTCCAATTACAGGCCAGCTCTTCAACGACGCAGGTTTTATTATATTAGGTTCTAGAGTTTAAGGTTTCTTGGGCATTTTTAGTACTTGTTGGGATGTGGTTGAGAATATCGTTTGGTATATTTCATTTTATTAATTAATTTAGTAATTATTTAAAGTAATTGTTTTAATTATACTTTAAATAAGTACTTTGTTATTGTTAAAAAAAAATATGATTATTTTTGTTTCTATTTTATTGTAGTAAAAATCTACTTTCGAAGGAACGTTATAATATAATCTATAAATCTCTAATTTTTCGCATGAAGGATAAACAAAAAAACTTTAAAAAATTCAACACAGGACACTATTACGAAGAACGTGCTTTTCGAGGTCATAGTATGAAATAAACACTTCCTGTCCAAATATTGGTAAATGTGTTTCAGAGCGCGTTTTGTACGCCCGCAGCAAGCTGTTATGTGGGGCTCGACCCGCCGTGGTCGGAGGGACTCCCATCACTGAAGAATTGGCCACGGTGAGTTAAGCCACGTACTCATTAGTAAAACATTGTTGGTAAACTGTTTATGACTAGCTAATAGATTGTTTATAAACTAGATGTTTCGTCTTGCTCTCCACTCGTAGTGAGGAGCACGGCAACATGTATCGTAAACAATGTTTCATCACCTATGTTTATGAACTGTTTATAAACTGTTGCAGAGATGATGAAACATTGTTTATGAACAGTTTATATGAACAGTGTTTATTATCAAACTGTTTACTAATGAATACGAGGCTTTAAAGTGAACGAGCGAGAGAAGCGAGCCGACATTACGTAGCTCGCTAAGAAGTGCTACGAGATGCTTCAAAATGCTACGGGCTTAAAATATTTACCATTAGTATAATAAATAGTTACTTACGTAGTAGTGAAACTGCGTATAAGTGTATTTTGTTTTTTGCAAAATATGATCGCAGCTAATAGTGTAGTAAAAAATACATGTGTATTTATAATAACTACGAGCAATATACATATAATATACTTACCACAAGTTTTACGCGAAATATATAAAAAATATTAAAATTTGTTGCAGCACTTATTTGAAGTGCTATGCTACTATGCAAGACAAAATTTTGCATTTTTTAAATTAAAAAATAAAATTAAACCTTTCTTGAATTTCAATGAAAAATGAAAAGAGTAAAATAAAACTTAGAACGCTGTAAATAAATAATTGTTTTAATGTTTCCCAATGAGATTTCATCATACGTCTTCCGCATTCACGATGTTCGTAGACGCTTTACGCTCGTAGCGTCTTGTAGACGCTCTACGCTCGTAGCGTCTTGTAGACGCTCTACGCTCGTAGCACACTGTAGACGCTCTACGCTCGTAGCGTCTTGTAGACGTGCTACGTTGTTCATCGATGTAGTGGAAATACCAGTGAAGCCACGGTTTAAACTGTTTTATTAATTAAATAAGAGTGTAAACAGCCTTTATCAGCTCGTCCTTCAAAGGTAACATTGTTAAGGCTCTTACAACGATCGTTGAAGATTTAAGCGAAGAAAATATATTTTTTTTAATCACGAGACGAATATATAAAATTCATTTTATAATGTATGGATAAAATATTTTTTTAAAGTCCCAGACTAAGCAAAGCTTGTACTATGGGAACTAAATTGCTGATAAAATACTTATTATACATTATATTGTAAATACATTCATAGAATATAATAATAACACCCAGACACAGAACAAAATAAATATTAATGTTAATCACACAAATATTTGCCCTGGGTGGGAATCGAACCCACGACCCACATCATGGAAAGTCGAGCTACTACCAACTGAGCTGTGACGCCTGTTAAATTTATTTTGATTAAATTAATGCTTACTAAGTAGATAAAATTTTGTTCATAATTTTTTTATTTTTTTATTTAATTTGAATCAGATTTATATCAGTTTTTTTGAATATTTTAATGTTTACTAAATAGATTTTTTTTTTTTTTTTTTTTAATGATTTAATTTAAATCAGATTTATATCAGTTTTTCTTTGTAGGAGCTTCGTACAACAACATTTGGTACTGCATCGTGTCCCCCGCGGGGAGAATGGGTCCGGACCCCCCTCGTCATGAGACCCCCGGACCAGCCGCTCAGCTATGGACTGGCTGCTCCTAGGAACGGAGCTAGGTAAACTGCTTTTAATATTTTTATCCAAATACTACTGAGCTAAAAAAAATGGTTGTCTGTAAAGTCGGTTTACTGTCAATAGTTGAACGTGACAACGTCACGTCATGGAACGCCTCAGAACGCCTCAGAACGCCTCATGTTTTTTCGTGCGTGCAGCCGGCTCTATCGAATTATAAGACGTTGTCACGTCAAAAAAAGTATTTTTGTAACAAAATTTATTTGTATTTATTTATTGCTTTCAAGTACATTATTATTTTAGCTTAGGTCTAGAAATAGCTACAAGTGAGTACATGCACCCTGCAAGGGTACTGCAATGTTGGTTTATTTACCAAATGTATTACATTGATTGACCCAAAAACGGGAAACGACCTCGCGGTAGACCACGGCGCAGATGGAGGGACGAACTCGATGCCCATTCAAAAGATTGGTCCACAATAGCCCAGGACAGAGTGAACTGGAGAAAAGGAAGGGAGGCCTTTGCCCTGCAGTGGGACACCACAGGCTGAAAATGAAAATGAATGAATTACATTGATTAAATACATGTCAAATAGATAAATAGGGATGTGATATATATACCAAACTTACGACTATTACAGTATTTAAAAATATGTACATAGATGTTATGTATGTAACCTCAGGATAGGTAGGTTGGCATCTACAGTTATTGTGGGTATTCAAATATAATAATAAATTGTTACTTTATAATATAACTTCTTTCTTCCATCCTTGTCAAGGGGAGTACTAACCTCTCCTTGTAATAGACACAGTTTTAAAGTTAATCGAGCCGAATTCAAACCCGCAACCTTCTCCCTTTAAATGGGAATGCATTGACAATACTACAACTAACTAATAACTGAGATGTATTTTTTCAGTCTTTTCTGTGCATTTTGTGATGTTTACATTCACTGCAAAGATTAATTATTTATATTTATATTAATAACAAAATTAATGTTATTTCAGGTCCTTACTATCTGGGCTACAAGCCCATTTAATTAAGTGGCTACTTTTCGACTCAAGACCTCTCACTAAGGATAATAAGTCCGTTGTGCCGCCTGAGACGTAAGTACTGTTTCAATATTTAGAAATTTTTGATTTTGTAAAGAATCATGCCCAAACCCTGTACCAGATTGCATCAAAAGCTAATTATCATCAAAATTAATATTTTATTTATACGTGTACTTTGTTAATTTTTAACCAGGTTTAGAAAATTAAAATGAATTATACATAACATGATTATCAATTTCCTACTTCCGAGTGCTTAGTCCGAGCTCCCGACTCTCGAGTCGAGAGTCGTTTTTCGGATATCCATACAAAAATACAAGGACATCCGAGAGACGACTGTCGGCTCGAGAGTAGGGAGTTTTAAAATGCAAGCTCGGACTAAGCCTTCCGCACGTCAACTATTTTGTTCCGATCCCAGCTGTCACCTATTTTCGTGAGTGGACATTGAGCATAAAAATCTTGTTTGCCAAGTAAGCTTTAGCTGAGAAGGCAAACATGATATAAAATAAAATACATTTTTAAATATTTTAAAATGCGGTTATACATTGAAAAAAATATTGTTGGTAGCGAAAAGGTAAATAAAAATTAGGGCTTTGAGAGTAAATTCAAATTGATGCAAGTTGGTACAGATTTCCATAGCCCATTGGGCATTGTCCTTTATGATTTTACGGTATAATAGAATATATACCCTGATTTTTGAGTTTTTTATATAGAACAGTTTTATGCTCTGACATTATGAGTTTCATGACACATGTTTTTAAATTTCCATTAACGTCAAATTTTAATTAGCAATAAAGTAAAGAAGAAACATCAAATGATTATCACATAGTACATACACAATAGTCATTTGGGGCTAGATGATGTTGTGTGGATTGTCCAGCATTATTATTATTATTATTATTATTATTATTATTATTTCTTAATATCATATTTTAAATTAAGTGTCATATTTATAAAAAAGACTACTTTAAGAAGACTTATCGTGTGTATATATTTGCTTTGATAACAAGTTATACAATGCTGTCCTAATTTCTAAATAATTCATAACTATTATTTATTATTTTATTGAATATATTGTATTTGAGTTCTAAAGGCCGTAGCTCACCGTTCCTCAATGCACAAAGGCACATAACTCTCACAATTTCGCTCGCGCCACGTGTTTTGTCATAAATCTGAACTATGCACCGTCGCCCAATATTTTACGCAAAATGGACCTTTCAAGGCACTTACACACTCCGATACGACACCGATAAGACACTCACTCCGACAAAAACGTTGTTAACTTTGACTTGTGTCAAAACATCAAGTGCTAAATGTATTTGCACCTACAACAATCATTATAAGGGCCCCCGCAAACTGCAGACTTTTTATCGGCCGATAGTTTGATCGGCTTCTTAATCGGTATGAAGATGTATGCAGATGCGCACATTACAGTGATTCAGTCTTCATACTGATTAAAAAGCCGACCAAACTATCGGCCGATAAAAAGTCTGCAGTCTGCTGGGACCGTAACAGTTTTTTTTTAATATAAAACAAATTCTTTAAAGATTTAGTGAAAATGTCGTATCGGTTGTAGTAAAAATACAGCATTTATGGTCTAAACGTTTCTAGGCATTCATTTTAAACCGTTTGATATCGACCGTTTTGGAAAGCTATACTTCATGGTAAGGAGAGATCTCTGGAGATTGCCGGAGCGTGCAGGAAATGCTATTTTACGAATTGTTTATGATAAAGTGTGCTCTTGGCTTAAGTACTTTTATCAGTCACGATAAATATCTGCACCTATTTTATATAGAAAAATACTTGTTAATTACAAAAGTTTCACGAAAAGTCACTTCAAAAAAAGATTTAAACCGAATTTTAATACTTCTTGGACAGCTGTTATAAAGTTGATAGTTACTAACCACCCAAAGTTCTACGATTTAAAATCCCAAAAGAATATCTAAACGGGATTTACTCTAAAGATTTATTTGTAAACAAAAATCCGCTACGCATCTGTCGTATTTTTGCCAATAATACTCAATAAATAATTAAAAAAGTATCTACAGAACCATTTGTATATATCATTTAGCGTTATAAGACGTATATAAGACGATTCAAAATGAGCCTTGTGATTTGATTATACTTAATTAAAACTTTATTGATTTTGTTTTTTTTTAATTTTCTTAAGCATAATCACAACAAAAGCAGTCCACAATTGCTTAGTTATAAAATTTCTCAGCTATCTCCGCCCGTCGGAAGAGCGTCAAGAAGAAGCTCTCTGGCGAGCATGCAGTGACGTCATCTGGCGATGCGCAGGCGGTTTCAACGTGCAGGCCGGCTTGGAGCCCGAGGCGGTGGTGGTGCTGCCCACTGAACAAGTCTACGTGCAACATGGCAGCCAGTACTACCAGGATGGCATCACCGAAAAGGTAATTATTAATAAGGTAAATATTACTAACTAATTCAAAATCAAACAGTACAACGTGTTACGGGCATCCATAAATTATATAAGGTGTTTGTTAAAATTTCCTGTCGCCCCTTCATTTTTCAAAATGTGTGTTCTTACGTAATTGCGTTGGATTGTAGTTGTAAAAAGAATAAAAAAATATTGATGACCAAAAGACCAAAATATTATTAATTACATTAGATAAGATTTGACTCGACCCTCTCCCCCTCTTAATTTATGAACAACCCTTTATATGATATCGAATATTTAGTTATTTTATTATTATTTACAACTTTGTTGTTGCAACTGGCGTTTAATCAACTAAATTATTAAAATTATCGATATAAACATTTGTTGATTTTCTTTAAATATGTCTAGGAAAAATGTATATTCCGTATGAAAAATAAATTTTGATATAAATTTTTAAATTGAAATCCCTCAGTTCATCTTAAGAGAGCTCAGCGAGTCCCATTCTGTACATCAGATTTTCTCATAACAATGCTTTCCGCTCCAAGCTGCATTTGTTCGAATTCAAGAGTTTGGAAGATCTGCAGATATTTCTGAAGAGATATCTTTATATGGTGAGTTCAGGTTTTAAATTCATGAAAAATTTCTTAAAAATTCCAGTTCCAAAAATCTTTTTTATAGATGGTTATTAATAACAATAGCAGAATCATATACTCAACTAAAATCTTTAGTATGTAATAGCTTGTTATCAGATATATTGTTTTTATTCATATCTTTTGTACGGTTATACTTTTGTTTGCTTACTGACCATCAAACCATCTATTAAGTAAGTATTTTTTTTGTGAAAACTACTGATTATATTCAAATTATATTTCATTTAAGTTCCAAACTGAGGAGTGTGCTGGAGCTTTGCTGTTGCTGTACTCTTGTGTACTGTCCAGAGGTTGTAACAAGTAAGTCAAAAATTAACAAGTTACCTAGTTTATAAAAATCGTGTGCGTGCTAGTACACCAAATTAGATTAGATTTTTTTATTTTTATTTTTTTTAGTGTTATTTGTCCAATCACGTTCACTACAAAACGTGCCCTGTGAGGCACCACATTGATCTACAACTACTGGCCGCACTATTGTTTTGTCTCGCTCATGCTTTGCCGCCCGTATATACCTGAATCAATTCAAATATATCTTTTTTCAATAAAATCACAAGGATCATTCAGAATCGTCTTACATACTAGGTGATTCTAGGTGCCAGTTCCATGCGACCACTGAATAGAAAACGTTTAGTCCATCTGTCAATGATAAAAACCGAACAAATGTTCCGAATAAATATATAGATATATGTGGAACTGGCACCTAGAATCACCTAGTATGTAAGACGATTCTAAATGATCCATGTGATTTTATTGAATAAAAAAATATTTGATTTGATTTGATAGAAACTTCTTTTTCTTCTTCGTGTCAATGAACACAACAAAAATTTTAAACGCAGTTCATGTAGAACCTTGCCATTTATCCCCTTGTCTGTACCATTGATGAGGTCATCCCTTGTGCAGGTATTAGGGCACAAGGGGCAAACGAGCATGTGGGACATAGATTGTATAATATTTGATTTTCAGTATCATGAAAGACCTGGATGGTAAGCAGACCCATCTGGTGTCAGCTCACGTGGAAGGATCCATCAACGTAGCGACGCTGGTGCTGACTGGGAGGGCTACTCCGTACCTTCACAATGGAGTCATGTACGTGGGTGATGAAGACCACTATGTAAGTATTGGTTGTTTTCAGAATTAAATCATAAGTCCGAAATCACGAGTTGAAAAAAAATCGTGTTAGTGTCAAAGATAATAGAAGAAAAAAATCCCGCTTTTATATAACTTTTTTCTCTAGCCCACACTGGGAAAACGTCTACCCCAATCCTTTCCACTTCTCTTTATCCTGCAAACACGTCAAGGTCATCCCTCCAACACTTTCTCGGCCGTCCCCGACGCCGCTGACGTTCGGTTGTCCAGGTGGTAGTTATGGTAGTCCGTCTATCTTGAGGCATCCGACTAATGTGTTTTGCCCACTCCCACTTGAGCTTTGCGGTTTGGGCTCCAACATCAGCAATGCCGGTCAAGGGTTAAAGTCCAAGATTGCCGATTAATCTTTCACTTTTCATAAAATAAACATGAATGACATGTAGTTGTAAGTAATAAGTTTCCCATTAAGTATTTTGTCAAGAGTATTTGTTTTCAGGCTATGCCACAATTTGGAGTACTGTCGCGTAGTCCAGTGGGTCTGTTGGTTTGGTATGGAGGTGATGAGAACGCGAAGAGTAGCCTCAACAAGCAGTTCCCTGGGTCGAGGCTGAAGACACCTGCTTTGCCTATCTGGGTAAATCTACTTTTAAAATTACCATTTATATTAATTTTACAATATCTACACGATTTTATTTAATTCATAAAAAAACAGTATTACTATCTGGAGAGAGAAATCTAAATAAATACAAATCGTAATTATATTAGTATAAATAAATATTCTTGGACATTTCACACATCGCGCTCTAGTCTCAAACTAAGCAAAGGGAACTAAATTATGGGAAATAAATTGCTGATAGAATACTTACATACATTTTTTTGTAAACATTCATTGAATACATTGTAACACCCAGACACAGAACAAATATTTATATTCATCACATAAACATTTGCTCTGAGTGGGAATCGAACCCACGACCCAAAGCAGACTGAAAAGCAGAGCCAACTAAGCTGTGACGCCTGTATATGTTAGTTTATTGATACTTTATTGTTTTCTTATTTTTTTTAGGTGACAAGTTGTTCTGGACACTACGGTGTTCTTTTTAACACAAACTGTGAGCTACTGAGGAACTATCATGCTGAAAGAAGGTACTTACCTACGTTTTATTAACAGTATTTATTTATGTTTTTTTTTACCAGTTGTACGGTGTATCTTATAAAAAGTTAGCGCAGACTTGATGTATTGATTACCATACGCAATGATGACATAATACAGCGCTAACTTTTTATAAGATAGGGGTACTGTTTAGTAGAACTAGGGCCACAGAGCAATTTTGTTTAAGTTTTTTATCAGTTAATATTTTTTATATTTAAATTATTAAATGCAATTCTTATGTATACATGATTATTATTGAGCACAGAAAATATATTTTATTATAAATATATTTACACTATTTGATGTAAATTTTTTTGAAAATAGTTATACCAGGTCTACTTGCTGTGCAAAATTAACCTTTATTCTCTCCCAACAAGGTTTGATATCCACTACTACACATGTGGCGGCTGCCATGTGCTTCTGAACGTGGACACTCGCGCGCACGAGGAGGCAGTGGGTTCGATCCGAAATGATGACATAAATGCTACTCCTCTCGAGAAGCTGATACATACGAAGTAAGTGGTATATTTATTTCAAATCTAGAAGTAACGTTTTATGAAATAAATGAAATACTTATGTTTTTAACAATATAGATCGAAAAAACCTGTACTTATAGTAATTAGGCTTTAACTTTAATGAAATTCTACAGTCGTAATAGAAAACTATTCAAAAGTAACTTCATTTTTTTTATGTAACAATTTTGTAATTTTATATTTTTAGCTATTTTTAGAGACCTTTGCCCAGCAGTAGGTTAAAAAAAAATTTTTTGCATTATGAACAATAATTATAATTTTACTAGCTAAACTAGCTTTTCTTTCTAGTTGTGCTATGATTTTGATGATAGTTATTTTATTAAACCAAAATTTATTATTTTTGTACCTAAATAAATAATGAGGAAGTTGTTCCATGCAAATAAATTAATAGAATGTTTTATATATTTCAGATGGCAAGACGCAAAGATCACTTGGACCGGTAATACGCCATATGTGGGAGAAACTCCAAAATAAATTATTATCTTTTGAGAACTTGATTAAATACGCTTTTAGATACATTCGCTAAATGTAGTTTTATAACGTATTCATGATTCCCAGAATGTAAAGCTCGTTAAAGAAAGAAGGTAAAGTAGTATTTATTTCGTAGAATTAAGATTCTAAATCAACTGCAACTAGATGTAGTAGTAGATGAAAAAATAACTAGTTATATAAATAAGCGCTCTTGAAATGTAATTGCTTTTAGTAAGCACTTTAAGTATGTAATAAATGTAATAAATATGTATCTGTGATGGAATAAATACGAGAAATGAATCAGGGTACGGTTATAATGAATGGATTATTTATATTTAAATTGTGTTTTGTTTTTTATGTATGGAAATAAATAAATATTAAAGAATTATTTGATGTAAAAATGTTTGATTTGATCAAGAACCTAGTCCTAGTCAAATATATTTATTACTTTAAAAGAAAATTTACATCAAAATCTATTAGCAATATCAAATAACATTTTGAAGTTTCATTTATTTATTAAATTAATTTAATTGATAAAATTAAAATTTGAACACGGTGAATTTAAACTTAAAAATAAAAACATAATCTATATTCCACCTAAATTATAAAAGCTAATAAACTAAATGTTTTAAATTTTAACTGTTTTTAATTGTCTTTGAATAAATTAAATGAATGCATCTTTATAGTTATCATATTTCAAATACTTATTTTTAAAACCTTGTTTTTATCATCAAAAAATTTCAGTATTTCCTCTTTCCAATTTGCAAAATAATATGATAACTCAATTTCTTACACCTGCAAGAACCCTGTCGTCAAAATACCCATTTCCAACTCATTTCAAGATCAATCTGGATTTAATGTGTAAGAATCCGAGATCGTTAGTAATGATGGATGGATTGTGACAAATTCACCAATAAAAGTAATTTATCAAGCTCACGTCCATCAGAGTAACCTCGTCTTCTGGGAGATATTATTTTACAGAAACTTTTGTAGGTTACTTCACTCGTTATGATATTACACTATTAAAATTGCAATAGTTTTTATATGCAAAAAACAATAATTTTACTCTACTTTTAAAAAGAAAGTTACTCCAGATACATCATAATAATCTCTTTTTTGTACCTTTTGTATACTATTTTAAATAGCCTTTTCGCTCTATTTTGAACTAAAACAAAAAAGTTCATTTTAGTGATTAGATTTTTTAGTGTTTTTAGTCTATTGCTAAAAAATAGTCTATTTTTTTAACACGTTAAACTCTTTATTTTTTAAGTCGGTTGATAGACGTTTGGTACAACACAGACCAAGTTATAATTTGTTTAGAAAAGTCGTTAAGCTCATTGATGATCTAATCGGAGTTCGAGGTGAAGATAGATTGGTTGTCTATGCCGACGGAGCTTTGTGAACTAAACAATGGGTTTGGTGTTTGGTTTTTGGTACTTTTCTGTCGTCACTTATATTTTAGACATGTACAAATAAACAGAAACCAATAACTGGTAAATACTGCTTGCACCGAAAAATAAATATACAATATTTTTAGTACCAGAAGTGGTTTTAGAATAAAATAAACAGTAACCTCATTACTGACAAACATTTAATTTATCAATTAAGATCACATAACAACCAAATCAGGAAACATAACAAACAACCTTTAGTTTAACTGGGAATAACACCCTTACAACAATTACTATGCACAATTACGACAAAATAACAGACTTACTGCAAATTACACCGATCACCTGTTCAACCATTCCCTTCCAAAAGCCCTCTATCAAAGAAGAAGACCTTTCCCTTCGAATGTCAGCCGAGCAAAGAGATCTATGCTTGCCGTGGCTCTCTATTTATACTTTTTGAACAAGTGACGTCTCAAATTGCAATAAATCCTTCTTAGTATCCTAATAATATATATACTTCAGTAATAAATTACATTTTTTTTGATTGGTGAACTGAACATATGTGACAATTTTTTTTATAACAAACACTAGAAATAACCAAATATAAAATAAAGAATTCCAAATCGGTTTACTACGACAACGTTTATGCACATAAAACATTGTTATATCTAAACTTCTTTACAAACAAACTTACGACTATTACAGTATTTAAAATATACATATATTAACACATAAGAAACAGTTGAGCTATCTACAGACCGTTGCAAACGATCTATAGAGCTCAACTGATCCAAAACTTCGTATTTAAATATATTAGTAGAACAGGGCAAAGTGATACTTTTTAACTGCAATAACTCCTAGCACTCAATATAATTACTATTTTCACATTTATCATTGAAGAAATCAGAGGCACCGGAATCCAGGCCTGATTTACAATAGCAGTTCGTTGCGTCGACATTCATTGTTCCCGCGAGTTATGATTACCATAAAATACGTGTGTGAAAGGACAATACGAACAAACCCACCTTATTGCAACGTAATAAGGCTGAAAATCGCACTGATATCTGTATAATTGGGTGTAGAGGACCAAATTGTTTGGAGGGAATGGTGCGTATTGCGTTTGAATAAGGTTCAAAATGCGTTGAGTTGACTTTATAGGTCAAAATATTACATGGGTTTCCTTATTGTCATCGGTTAATTTACAATTTTGAGGTGGGTAAGTGTCGCCATTTTTTTAAGCAAGTATTTTACAAAGCTCGCTGGAAAGGACGTTATCTTGATGAGTTATTTTAATATTTGTGATTATGGCTTGAAGTGTATATTTTATATTGCTCAATGATTGCATTATCATTATTTATTATATGTATATTATGCATTATCATTTTTTATATATTATTAATATCAACCTAACTATCACTTACAATATCAACTCATTCCGATACACTGGACGTAAGTCTCTTCCAAAACTCGCAACTTAGACCAGACTTCATCTCATACCATTAAAAATCTAAATAAGCAAATCTAAATCTAAAGAATCTGAAGATATATTGATCAATTAGCTGTTAATTTTTTGTATGATATCACCGATTATAAAAACCCTGTGTGGTTTTTAGACTTAAGAAGGTGATAGACGTACGAGCAAGTACGCGAACTTATGGCTCGCCGACCTTTTTCGCTTGTATCAGTACGCGTACTTAAGGTAGGTACTGACAGACGTGCTCATTACTAGCACGAAAGCATGCTTTTAATGAGCAAGTGCTCATTAGTAGCACGTGTGTAATGTAATGAGCATGCTTATTTAGAGCGTGCTCAAAAATCAAACGACGTTTGATTTTCGAGCATGCTACCTGAGGCGCGGGTAGGTGGGGGCGTGCTCTGACTGCTCGGAGCACGTCTGAACATGTTTGCATGCCTATTAAGGAGTACTATGCTTTAAATAAAGCATGCTTATTTCTGGCAAATGTGAACAGTTTGCAGAGCATGCTAATTTTAAGCAAGCTTATTAGCATGCTTTTTTTGAGCACGTCTGTCAGTACCTTAACGGTGACACACAAGCAAAAAAGGTCGGCGAGCCATAAGTACGCGTACTTGCTCGTACGTCTATCACCCACTTTAGACAAACCAAAAACAGTGTATCTGATCTTTTCCGTAATCTATTCACACAAACAATTTATACTTATCCTCGATAGAATCGGATTCCCTTAATTACGGTAAACTCTCTTCGTATACAAGTTGCAATAATAAAATTTTATTGGTTGTTATCTCGAACGGATATCGGGGATAAATGGATTCCTGTAACGTTAGATTGTTTGTATAATATTCTGTTGTAACAGTTTAGTTTTTTTGTTGAAAAGTTTTCTAAGTGTACTAAATGCTTGCAAAAAAAATCCTTCTTTCCTTGTTTTATCTACAAAGCTAGAGTAACAAAGTTTTTGATCTATTGTATGTTAAGATATGTAGTATCAAAATAATATCTACTTTCTCGTAAATATATACTGAAGAACTAAAAATGTAAGTAAAGATTTTGCATCAGCAGTCAACAATTATCAAACAAAAGTTTGATGCTTGCGAAAATTTTACCTCAATAAAAGTTCAAAAATTCTTCATTAGGATAACCCAAAAACCCAATCAAACTATGTTTAATCATTTAACACAGATTGTTTAAACTGTGTTTTATATCAATAACCGAATCAAATAAATAACTTCAAGATATATAATTATCATCATCATAGGCAACCCGTACTAGTTCACTGCTGGGTATAAGCCTCCTCCCTCAAACGCCACTTATTTCTTAAAAGGATATTTTCAAGATAGATAGACTTATTTAATTAAAAGTGTTCAAGTTTAGGAAACAGCAATACCATCAAACTCCGATATTGTCCGTATAAAGTGACCGGGCCAATTAGAACGTTACTGTCCGCTCCAAATACCGGCGCTCCGAATCTTTGATTTACGTCGTGGGATGCGGCTATTGTTTGGGGCGAAGCACCGGCTTCAGCACTTGACTACGAGCTATGATACTCACAATTTACTTAAATGCTGAGGCATTTGACGTCCCAATTTGGACACATTTACGGTCGATCTTATAAAAAGCTAGCGCTGACTTGAGGTATTGATTACCATAATTATAATGATGACATAAAGACAACTCTTACTTTTTATAAGATAGGGGTTTAATATTTCATTTTAGTTATCTGTTTTGTGTGTGAAAATGAACTTGTGTGCCGCCAAAATGCCACAAGGGTGACCAACTTTTGGAACCTTATTATTTACAACTATCATCAAAACTATTAAAATATATACCTACTCATAATACACAAGAAAATTATTATGACATTGATTTCGCAAATGTTAAATATTGACTTTAGTAGTATCTAATCAAATTCGATTCCAATCACTAATACAACTTTAAAAATTAATTATGAATGGTATTAAAATTTAAGAAGTTTTGAATTTTTATCAGTAGGAATGACACAAGTCAATGGCCCTATATTTAGTGGTAACTTCTAAGTTTGCAAAAAGTTACAAGTAACCTTCTAAAACTTTTGTTTAAAAACAACAATCCCACAGCTGGGATCCAGCGCTACTACATAACACATTATGAAGCTCAAAATTCAATTCGGTTAAACTTGGCGCACGGTGCCTCTGGAGAAATCAACTATGATTAAAGTCGTGAAAATAGTAACGTTACTCTATTTATCTTGAATGTAGAATGTCTGTTGGAACTTCTTAAGTTAGAGGTGTTTTATGACTATTTACAACGTACGTATGGGAGTTCACTCATATTTCATAGGTGTAAAAACCTTTTTGAATACAAAATATTAGTATGAATTTAAAATATGAATGAATGTTATTATTAGTCTGATAAAGCTAGATATAAGCATAGATTAAGTCAAAATCAAACACAAGTCGTCTCTCGGATGTCCTTATATTTTTGTATGGATATCCGAGAGACGACTGTCGGCTCGAGAGTAGGGAGTTTTAAAATGCAACCTCGGACTAAGCCCTCGGAACTTGTTGCCAGATGGTCTACCAACTTTGTAATGGTGATGTACGACACTGCGGATGCATTTTACGAAGAAAGTTTTTCAAGAAATAGGCTTTCAGTTTGTATTTGTAGAAGACTGTTCTTAGTTTGTATTAAAGTCTTTTAAACTGGGTAAGAGAAGGCTTTTAAATTATAATATCTAGATCTAGTATTAACGTAGCATAATAAATAGTGTTCAGTTTTTTAGTGCTTTTGCAGACCCTTCAGAACACTTTTAAAATTATATTTGGATTGATAAGAAATTATATTAAAAATTCTCAAATTATAATGAAAGTTTTATTAATAAGCTAAAATTTTATTTAAATTCGTAGAATACTAATTTAATAAAACAGCAGCTCTTGTGAAAGATAATTTGATTATAAAACATTATCTACGTTTTCTTTCATTATAATATTTTATATTGTAAATGTATTAGTAAATGGAATTTTATCAATAATTTAGCCTTATGTTAATTTTTATTGTAACGCTGAACTAATAATGTGCTGTATTTTATGTATCATTATTTATATTGAACTACATTTTTTTTAAAACACTATTGTTAAAAATAAGCAATTTGGAGGCTTTCTAGAATTAAAAATTAACACCAAAAATAAAACATTTTCGGGTAATTCTTTAATATGGATCCATGTAATTAGCGACATGCCAATTATCCAAGAGCCTCCATAAATTACTTGAGATGATTATAATAAAACATCGCGATTCCCTCCAGGGAGTGACCCTAAGCATTCAAAGGGGAGCTTTACCTTATTCTGTTTATTTTGTCTTAAGTCAAGAACGGCAAGAAAAACATTTTGTTTATATAGAAGATACAAAATAAAAGCAACTTTTTTTTAAAATAAATAAACCACCAAATTCTGAGTTATTCCCAGTTTAAAAGACCATAATACAAACTATAAAAGTAGTCGAATGTAGCGCCATCTTGCATGCTGTAGCGCCATCTAGTATGCTATAGACACCCAATAGATGACGCTGTTACCTATCAATACAGATAAATTCTAGATCCCTAAAAAAAAAGTATTAGTATAATTGAATTCGAATTTGAAATCTATTGATTTTTCGAGCCAAAGCAAAAGATAAGTAGCCTTCCTCAATATTTTCCCTTTTCTCATTTCTACGCTACATTAAAATGACATCTTTCTCTAAGAATCTGAGATCGATCTTCGCTAAGATTACATTGCGCGGCAATAACCACTTAACTGCGATGGGCTGCTATAAAAACCGCAGTGTAACTCAATTTTTTTTTAAATGTGGTCGATTACCTTCAGTTTCTCCCTTCCACCACACATAGTTATATCAAGCATAACTACAAAGATATCTATTCCCAAAGGAGTTTCTCCTAATTCGGTTTCAGAATAACGTTGTACTTACGGTCAAGTGTTTTTACTGTGTTTGAGTCTCGAGTTATGTTTAGGTTTTGTTGTAGACAGCTAGGAACGTGTAATAATTGTCCTTTAGGGTTTCTAGACCTTAATAACATCCAAGAGTTATACACATAAGTATAAAAAAATATTCAGTACCTCGCTTTTGTATAATTGTAGGTAACAAAATAATTCTTGCTCGCTAAAATTATTTTTTGATATTTATTGGACCTACGTCATAACCTAATAGCTTTTGTATGTATTTGTTATTTAGAACCTAGAGTCTAGATAAAGTTAATCCAGCTCCTTTTCGATTTATTTTTGAACAAAAACTTAACAAAATTTATCATAATTCTAATAATAATAAGTTAATTATCTAATCAGATGGATGAAGCTCGTTGTTAATCAAATCTTAGAATTAAGCTTTGAGACGTTTAAGAAATTTGTTTGAATTAGTTTTTTGTGCAATAAAACTATATTAATATTAAATTGCTTTTACAAAAGTAATACTAAGATTGGCATTACGTATTGCGATATTATTTTACTTATAATATTACTTTTCTAATAATTTAGTCAAATTGGTTTAAAGTACTTACTAATAATTAAAATTAAATTTAGCTTTTTTGCGTTTATTTTTTTATTGAGATACTTTATCATTTTAGGGTTTCGTATCCAAAGGGTAAAATGGGACTCTATTCTCTGCTTCTCTGTCTGTTTGTCTGTCTACTTGTCTGTCTGTCACAAAACTGTGTCACATAAACGGTGATGGGTATCGAATTGAAATTTGATGATGATGTATTTCTTTTGTCGCTATAACAACGAATACCAAAAAATAAAATGAATGTACCTATAGCTCTCTTAAAAAACGTGTTCTTTTGTTAGTTTTGCTCATATTGTTATATGCTTGGTAAAAATACAAAACCCTTCGTGCGACAGTCCAACTCGGCTGGTTTTGATTTCTTGGATTAATACATAATTATAAGATAAAACAAATAATTATGATCCTTGTGATGATAATGGTAAATTGGTAACCTTTGTCTTTCCAAAATTAATAGAACTGATTAATAGGCCCTTTTTTTAGTGAGGTTTCTTATATTGGCCTCTTCTATCATCATCAAGCTAATCAAAAATTTTTTTCATAAATTTAATTTTTTTGAAGTGAAAACTTCTTTAGCGGCGCTGGGTGGGTAAAAACTTTCAAACTCGCGTCAGGGTCACGTGACGTCGAAAAAGCGTAAGATCTTATTTAATTTTTATACATTGCTCGTAAAACAAGAGACGACAAAAGAACACACTTGCGGTCACGCGACGTATGACTCAAACAATTAAATAGTGTTGTGGCGACATGACGTGACGATGACGTGGCGACATGACGTGACGTGACGATGACGACGAAGCCAACGAAGACACAGACACATTCGCGCTTGCGCGAATGTGTCTGTGTCTTCGTTGGCTTCGTCGTTGTGTCACATTCGCGCTTGCGCGAATGTGACACAACGACATGACACAATCACAATGACACAGACACATTCGCGCTTGCGCGAATGTGTCTGTGTCAGTGTGTCTTCGTTGTCTTCGTCGTTGTGTCACATTCGCGCTTGCGCGAATGTGACACAATGACATGACACAATCACGACTGTGGTTATATTTTTGAAGTGAAAACTTAAAAGTGAAAACACAACGTTAATATTGAAGTTTTCACTTCTGCCGGCACTCCCGGAGTGCTAGCTTTTTTTTTTATGTTAACCTTTTTTCAGGCAAAGCGACATTCATGTTGGTATTTATTTTCGTGTCAATAAACATTGTGAAAAAATACATCAAAGGTGGAATCTGTAGGCCAAAACGCCGAAGATTAACATAACCTACCTTCATTCTATATAAACATATACAGGGTGATGCACTAAGATTAATCCTACAAAAATGTAAAAAAAAATTACATACAAAAATCAACACAACTATATAAGAATAGATCACTTGTATTATTGTATTCTTTCATCTTTATATATCTTTATATTTTATTTCATCATCATCATCAATCTATATCAGTCCACTGCTGAACGTAGGTCTCTCCCAAGACGCGCCACTGAGTCCGGTCTTCGGCTCTTCTCATGTTGTGTTTGCCAGCCACACTCCGCAGATAGCTTCATCTCGCCGGAGGGCGTCCTACACAACGCTTGCCTAAACGCGGTTTCCACTCCAGTATCCGTTTGCTCCAACGATTGTCGGTTCTTCGGCAAACTTGGCCAGCCCACTGCCACTTCAGCTAGCTAATTGCTTTGTCGACATCTCTGTTTTCCGACGAATAAGAAGTTATTTTATTGTAACAATCCGTAACGAAGGTTACGGATTGTTATACTTCATTCATTCATTTTAAATGCAATTTCAAAAAATTAAATATCAGCGGGAATCGATATTTATTGAACTTTCATGTGGGCGGGTTGATACAAACTACATCACACTGCGTGTTTAAATTAACTCTTTTTTCCAATCGCGAATGACATAAATCGGGGTTTAAATGCAAAAGCCTAAAAAAATATCAAAATATCATCCTGTATATTAACAAAATATTGGCCGGTATCCAGAACCCCTTTTCACATCCACATACCGTAAATAATAAATAACTACCCTGAATTCACCAGTTTTGGGCAGATACCTACATAACTTAGCATACATATTTATAGGGGCCTAACTTAATTCAATGATCAAATATTTGATTCTGTCGGGAAAACGGCTTGGGGACAAACCTTCAACACTTTGATCAATATTTAAAAAAATATCTATTTAAAGATGTAAATATTCCAGTCCTAAAGGTCGGTAATTTTTTTTTATACTATCTTATGCGTAGGTATATTGACAAAATAATAACTTAGCTGCAAAGATTAGGTTTGAATTACTTTGAACAAAGTCAGGAAATTTCCTTACTTTGGTCAATCAACAATTTGCAAAAGACTTTTTTTATAATTCTGGATACAATTTTTTTTATCTTATATTGTCACTTCTTAGATAAGTACAAAAACATTTCTAAATATCAAAAAATGCGAGAAAACTTTAACTTTGATTAAATATGTTGATATCGTAAGCAATGGTCTACAAAAACTAATTTATTTTATGGATTTAGATTTCCAATAAATTGTACCCACGCGCCTAAACTAATAAAATCGGGAATAGATTCAAGAAACTCAATTTTAAAACTTAATTACAAAAACGATACATAAAATCTGATAGTGTTTCTCTCTCTTTTTTGTAGCTCAGTGTGAAGGAGATGGATGCCAATTAATTATTCAAAAGGGACCGATCGTGATAGGGTCTTAGATGAAGAATAATGAATTTGTCTTATACGTATGAACAGGGCTTTATTTTGTCCAAGTTATTTTCAACAATATCATTCTAGAGTCGTCTTTTTCTGAGAAACTACTGATATTATACATTTTTGTTTTTAATTTTGCTTTGATGAGCACTATACCAACTAATCTCATGCCTTATCTGTAAACAGGCTCTTATTTTGAAAGTTTGTTAAGGTGATACCTCTCGCTCTAGCGGGAAATTCAAATTCTTTAGGGTTTTTATTGCGGCTGAACTGTTATATCTTTTACTAGTTTAAGCTATTTTGCGAACATAAACAATAATTTTCTGTGTAAACCTGTATCAATTTTTGAGATTTGTTCTTTATATTTGCTGGAAAGGTGCAGAAACTGTACATAACAGTTTCTGCACCTTTCCAAACATTTGAATTTCCCGCTAAAGCGAGATGTATCACCTTAAGTTATATTATCAATAGTATTGTATCTGAACTTTAAAAAAAAAAAAAATTTACTAACATTTAGTCGTGCCCGTGGATTTGAATCCGTGATACAAGGGTGCGATAAACAACTACGCCACCAATTCCTAATTCTTTCCAACGAATAATTTCTCCGAATATATTTTACTCTTTGGATATTTATTACTCTAAGTTTTTGATCGAGATAGGCGCAGCAATTAATCTCATATTCATTGGCTCCTGCGAATTGACGGGGATTAGTGGGAACCTCTTAGAACGTGACTCAAAAAGGCATTTCAACGAGTAGGTATGTACCTATCGACGTCACATGTACAGTCGCGCTCATAACTGTGCATTTTGACAGCTGTCACAGTTAAGTTGACATTATTTTTACTCATTATCCCAAGATCCATTCTTACCAAGAAGTTACTTTATCGTATTAGTTATTTTTGTTATGACAAATTATTGGTGTTTGTTTTGTGCCTGGGTGTTACAATATATTCTTAGTAAATTATACCTATATTTATAAAAATATTAGTATTTTTTAGCGCAAACCTGTACTTGACTTACTTTGGGACTAGTTGTGAGAAAAGTTCATGATTTTTTATATTTCATGCTATGAGATTTGATCTCCAATATTAATTCATTATTATCATACATTATTCATTCATATAACATATCTTCATCTAAGTGAAAAGTTATCTGTGTGTAATAATTACAAATATATTTTTATACATGTGATCGTGACAGTACATCCTGTAAGTACACAGTTAATCGAAACAGGATTTGAGAGTGAGATTTATTGGAAGGAATGGGGGTGTGGAAGAAATAATAGTGAATAGTTATTAGCATGTGGAGCTCAAGTAGATTTTCGGCAACATTAAAAATGAAGTAAGTATGCATTTATAGTTTTTTTAATGATAAGTAATTGAATAACTACAAGTAAAGAACAAATGTGTCTTTTGAATAAATTTCACATTGCCAAATAAATATTTGAACGGCTATGTATTAATAAATAATTAAATATCATTACAATTAATAAAAATATTTTTACACACAAAAAAATACAATAAGTAGGTACATTAAAATTAAAAAAAACTAGCTAAAGTAAAAATAATGAAAACGGAAACTATTAGAAATACAAATTATGAAACGATGATTTTATAAAACCTCTCTTAGAGTAATTCGGTCTATAACAGCGCCATCTATGCAATTATGCTGAAACTTGTTACATGATAGGGGTTGAAAATGTTGCTCTAAGGGTTCAGAAAACCTTTTACAGCAGGGATGAAATACATAAAACTTCAAATAGATGTGGTTGTATTCTTGTAGTTCGTAATACAGATTACCATTACTTAAGCTACTTAATATTTCATGTTAATGAGACCAAAATGGCGGACAAAATCGCATAAGTAAACTAACAAATTACAAAAAGCCAACTGCCATTCATAAATATCGATAGATGTTTTTGACTACAAATAAAAGCTGAAATATTAACGTGTACTTGATTCACTTTTTTTAGCAGTTACAATTACGACCTGATTTTCCAAAAAAAAATCAAACTATTTTTTACTTCTTATAATAATAACACAATACTTTTTATACTATATATAAGAACTTACATATAAATTCTCATCTATAGTATACTTCAACATGCACAATTTCCTTTCAGTAGGTATGAAACAAACAATTAAAACTACGAAAATCATATTTATACGGAAGCCGTAAACAATTTGGACAAAAGAGCAACTTTTACCGCGAAACAATGGATGACCTCTTTGCACTGCGCGCCGAATATAACTTTTTACAAGTTTTATTTTGAATTTGTAACGCTGTTAGAACAGCTAGATCACTACATTATTCACATGTCATAACCTCTTTGGTAGTGTTATGTTATGACATTCACATCTTCTTCTTCTTCCTGCCCTTATCCCACTAGGTGGGGTCGGCACAACATATTCTCTTCTTCCATTCTGCTCTATCATCCGTCATCTCAGTATTCACTCCTTTCACATCCATATCATTTTTCACACAATCCATCCATCTTCTCTTAGGCCTACCTCTTCCTCTATATCCATCCACATTCATACCTTGCACTCTTTTCGTCACATGACATTCACATTCACATACGAAGCAAAAAACTGAAAACGAAGGTACTTTTTAATTAAATATTCAACAATTCTATATCTACGTACAGGGTTTACTCGCTTACGTTTTAAATGCTATATGTATTTATTTTGACCGATCAATGTTAATCTCATATTTTTTTTTTCTAACCTATGTCGTCCCACCGCTGGGCAAGGGTCTCCCAAAAATCCTTCCACTCATCTCTGCTTTGCGCTTTCGTCTACCAATCCAATCTTTAAACGTTTGGTACATGAACACTTCTTGAAACAGACCGCATCTAGCCATGACTATTAATTAGGTATATTATTTATAACATATTGTAACCTGATTCTTCTGTAGGTAACCCATAAGTAACTGCTTATTAGTATTAAGTTAGCACGCCAACCATTTTCTCGACCTTTAAGGTCGGCAGGCAGAAAATGCTTATAGCATTAAGCCCACCTTTTGTACATTATTGATATAATTTGTGCAATAAAGTGTTAAATAAAATAAATAAATCCCTCTCGAAAGCATCGAGGTCGTCCCGCCATCGCCTTTTTGGTCGGCCTCTACGCATAATGAAATAATAACTCATCCTTAAATCTTTGAATCCAAAATCAATCGAATAGTATAAACCCTCCTACAATTACTTGTATGAACTGAAAAAATGAAAGAAATATTTTATGGGGCATAAAAATAATACAAGCTAAATTTTGAATCTATTGGATCCCGCACTAATCGAAACTATGTTTCGGGAACCAGTGGCATTCCACAAACGGGCTCAGTACCCCAAGCACGAGTTTGTGCACAAATAGGTGGCGCTCGGCGATAGCGTCTCTGTGATCGGTGTGTGCACAAACTCGTACTTGGGGTACTGATCATTATTTTACTGTAGGCATATTTAGGAGATATCTTGAAGTGAGCTAGCTGTAATTAGATCCGCTATCTCTAATTCCGTGCATTCATACCATGGGTGCTTGGTTCGACGTCATAAATCGTGGTGTAAAGAGAATTTTCTGTTGTTTGTTTTGCGACTTTTGTTTCTGTGTGTTCCGGACAAATACTCAGAAGAAAATCATTAATTTACTTTGTTATATTATTTTTAATATAGAAATATTTTGATGCAATATAAAAGTTAAAAATTACAAACATAACGAGAAAAATATGTATTAAATAAAGATCAATGAATCCTAAGAATTTGAAATCTGAGGCCAAAATATTTTGCCTAGCTACTGGGAATAATAACTAACCCAGAAAAAACATCGATGAAAAAACATACAAAATATTTCTAGAAAAAGCCTACGATTTACTTAAAGACCCGGCCACTAACAATCAATACGAAAGTTATAATTTATACCCCTCAGTCATTCTAGATAATCTAGCTGCAAATAGGATTTTTCAAAGTGCTCAGTAAAGTGCGGTCAAAGGATACGCGACCGAGATAAAAAATCAATACCAACGCTATTTTAAGCCGTATTCTAACGTAATAGCGTTGGTTTTTATTTCAAATCATAGAAGACTTTGATTAATTTTATGTCGATTCATTTTTATAGGACTTGTAGGAAGTGACGAACACTCAACTCTAGTTTATTAATTAGCATTCGTTCCATAGTTTATTATGCTTCGGCTACATTAGCGGGCGAATATTCGTATCGTATTGGCGCGACAAAAACATCGCGTTCGGGTATAGGCGATCTTCTTGTCTAAATACTACGCGATGACACGATGTACCCGGCCACATACATCGCGTTAACACGAATATTCGCCGTAGCCCGCTAATGTGGCCCCAGCATTACAGATACGGAACGTACCATCGGTCTTAACTCCTAACTCGGTCATAACACAGAGCATATCGATACAAAATAAAACATTCCATAGATAAAAAAAACTAACACCAACCTTATCTAAATAAGAGGCGTTCTACACTCTCTTTATAAATCGCGTATCATGCTAAATACATGCGTAGTTAAAGGTGCTAATTCAAAACGTCATATTTCGAAACAATTCAATATACGCCTTATCGAGACAGTTAGGTATTTTTCCTTACATCTAAATTAGACTACTCAATAATATTAATATTAATAATATTACTAGGCTCACCAAAGTAAATAAATCTTTTAAAGGGCAATGTGTACGCTTCTATAACATAGTCCCAAGCTATGTTTGTCAATTGCCGATTGGCAAGTTCAAAAACGTAATAAAACGAAAACTCTTATCAAAAGCATATTATAAAATATCTGACTATTTAGAAGACAAGCAAGCTTGGGACGAACTAGCTCCAACTTTATTAAACAATTGTAAGAAGGATCATATGAAAAAAACGCTAGAATCCAGGTCTAGTTTCTTGCCAGTTCTTCTAGACACTGGTCGCGACGAACTGGCGCCTAGAATCATCTAGTATGTAAGACGTTTCAAAGTGATCCTTGTGATTTTATTGAATAAATGAATTTGAAGTTTGAAGTTTATTGTTGTCTAACAATTAAATATAGTACAAATCACTCTTTAATTAGTAAAAATGCATATTCCGCGCATTCATCTACCACATGAAAATCAAAATTCATCAAGAATAGCGAGCGCATTTTTGTCGCGTGGATCGGAACGCCATCTTTATATTGCATACGAACCGAAGCCACCGTTTGATTAAAACCTCAATAAAACCAATTTCTATTCGCGCAGAAATCGCAATAAATACTAGAATAAATTGCACTCGGTATTGCAGTCAACATGAGTTGTATGAACTAATATAGAATTCTAGATAAATGGGTAAATAAATAAAACTGCCATTGTTGTTAACTAAACTTCTTAAACTATTTTTTTTTTATTTATAGATATTTTTTTGGTATTCAAATATTTATTAAAACCTTATTGCAACTTTATTTAAGTATACAATATTATCGTTGATCTAATTATGTTTTCTTATTATTCTTATAGATAGTAAGTAGGTATTTGGGAAATGTTACCTATCTATAAAAAATTGCATTTTATTTTTAAATATTTTTTTACATAAAAAGTAATGAATTATTTAGAAATATTTGGCTAATAGTATCAGAAATATCTGAAAAAAAACAAGAAATAAAGATAATTCATGTAAATATTCGAAACATAACGTATTAACCCTTAACCCTTGAAGACCCCAAAACCGTCGCAAAGACTTTCAACTGCTGAATTATTCGCAACAAACGGTTCCAAATCGATCAGGGTCATCTCGACCCAACAGTTTATTTATGTTCCAATACTTTTTTCGCTTTTTCGTGAGAAATTGCTCGGATCCCAGCGGAGACGTGACAAACGCTCTTGCGTGTCTTCACACGTCAATGTCAAAATTAAATTCTATGTTTTATGTAGAACATTATAAAAACAATACTACTAACAAAAGACGCGTGGCACTCAGGGACTGCCGCGGCAAAGCTATTGCATAGCATTTTTTGCTGGATTACGCATGCGCAGTGTTAGGTTATTTTCGTTAGTTTTTTTACGGAACTTCTGGATTCGGTCTCGGAACAACTGGAGACACCTGTCAACGTCGCCATCCATCAAGCTGCAGACCGTGACCGATGGAGGTCCACTATTAAGAAGCTACTTGCACGGAGTCACGATCCCCAACTTTGGGGTACCGATTAAGGAGGAGGAGGATTCGGTCTCCACGCTCAAGGCCCGCGATAGAAGCTTTACTATAGCTTAACTGTCTCAAGGTACATTGAATTCATAAAAAAAACAACTTTAACATTTCTGTATTCTACATTTAAATTTGACATTGACAAGATCATCAAAGTGACAGATGAGCCAGTATCAGGTTTAAAGTACAGTAGCTCTACCATGAGTTTTTACTATACTCGCTAGCGTCTGTAGTTAAAAAATGTATGAAGATTTGTAAAGCGCCTCTAGCGGATAGTTGGGTACTAAAATTCATAATACTAATATTTATGTAACTACTGTAGTAAAGTCAGGCGATTTTACTGTGACAACTCATGGTAGAGGTACTGGCTGATATTTTAAGTGAAAGAAATATAATTCTCTCTTGCCAATGTTTTTCATCACCATTATAGGACACAGGTAAACGTGTATATTTGACTAAGACGATGTAAACAGGCCCTTAAAAGAAGATGAGCCTTTTTTATTTTTTACGAGTGAACGATTGTAAAGGTTTCTTGGACCGAACATTCTTTCGTCAATTTACATTTTTTACAAATTGAAATTTTAATATAATTTACTTGTATTTTACTTTGAATACGTAATATATAGAAATAATAATGTAATGTACGCTTCCGATTGGTACTGATTTGGATCAGTTGAACTATCTATAGATCGTTTGCAACGGTTTGTAGATAGCTCAACTGTTTCTTATGTGACAATGTACATTTTGTAAATACTGTATATAGTAATAGTCGTAAGTCGTAAGTATATTTTATTGAAAAAAAAAATATATAAGTATATAGAATTTAAATTTTATAATATTTATGCATATTATTTTTTTCTATTTTTATTTAGTACTAAGTACCTAAACTTAAAACAAATTATTTTTTTTCGTCATGAAATGCAATTGGTGACCTATTTTCCATACAAGACATTTTATCACACACAACCTTAAACTGTAAATATAAACCATACCACTTTTATTTACTTTGGCAAGAAGGGTGTCTCAAATAAAGAATCAACAGCAAAAGCCTCCTTAATACAAATCTAAACATTAATTACAACAAAATAAGAACTATTTTACAATAATTCTTGCTCTTGGACGTCGCTAATGGATGTGTTTTTGTATGCCACAGGAAAATAAGCTATAGATGTTTGGGAATAAGGTTGAGTTTACTTTGTAAGTTTGTGAAGATCTAAATTTAGATGTAGGTCATTGCATAGAGCCTCATTAATTGTCCAGGGTGCGTTAAGAAGCACTATTAAGGCTTTTAGGGGATGCTTACTCTCAGTAACTGCTTCCACACATTGCTTCGTATATTTTCCGGATAATGTACTTTGTATTGAGGTATTTTTACAAGCGGAGAAGAAAACTTGTTTGGGGAGGAAAATGTTGGTTTAGTCATCTTATTATTGCTTGAAATTAGTGGTAAAACCGGTTTGAAGGGGATGAATGTCCGGCGTAATTTTGTAATATATAGTACTTTATTTTGCCCAGCAGTGGGACGAGACAGGTTAGAAAAAAAAAAACTTTATGACAGGCGTCACAGCTCAGTTGGTAGTAACTCTTCTATGCTGTGGGTCGTGGGTTCGATTCACGCCCAGAGTAAATGTTAGTGTAATAGAATACTATTTGTTCTGTGTCTGGGTGTTTCTAAGTAATAAAATGAATGTATTTACAAAAAAAATGTATATAGGTAGTATTCTATCAGCAGCTTGATTCCCATAGTACAAGCTTTGCTAAATTTGAGACTTGAGTGTGATGAAAAGTCCGTGAATATTTATTTATTCGTGAATAATAATATGGGCGCAATACTCTTTTTTTTATAAGTAGTTAAGTAATTTAACCATGTTCCCTGTAATTTTTCCTTCCATAGTGTTTTATTGCCATTAGTTAACTAAATAACTTAAGTTAATCTAAATTAAGGCCCGGTCAAGTGCAATAAATCTCCTGGCCAATTTATCTTTTTCGTTTTTATTTGGTGAAGAACTATTTAGTTTATTTCTCTTAATACTCTGTTTCCAAACAATTTAATTAAAGCTTGTCTACTAAACCACTATCATCATCATTCACAGTCTATTGTTGAGTAAAATATATCTTTTATTATCTACGTATAAGTAGTATTTTTAAGTAGATACTTTTTTTTTTAATCTGTTTCGTCCCATTGCTGGGCAAAGGTCTCCCCCAAATTCCTCCATTTCTATCTTTCTTTTGCCTCTTCCCACCATTTTTTTTCAAAGCCGTCTAGATCGTCTCGCCAACAAGTAGATACTTCTTCTTATTATTTAAGAGCAACGCTCTTGTCTGCGTAATCAATGCAATCCACGCCATTTTTTCCTTTCCAGGGCCGCCTCCTTGACTTCCTTATACGACACGAGGGCAACCTTCATCTTTACTTGGCTCATGTAGTTTATCCTCGGCCTTCCTCTTCCTCTCCTTCCTTCTACCTTTCCTTCTATGATGTTATTGATGAGGTTGTCGTGTCGTATAAGATGGCCAATCATCTTCCCCCTTCTGTTCTCAACCATTTTCATGAGGGCTCTTTCCTCTCCGACTCTTCTCAACACTTCTACGTTTGTTATTTTCTCCGTCCAACTTATCTTTTCCATCCTCCTCCAACACCACATTTCAAATGCTTCTAAAAACTCTCTATCCCTTTGTGTCATTGTCCACGTTTCACATCCATACAGAGCGATGCTCCACACGTATGCTTTTATAAATTTTTTCTTTACTGTTTTTGATATTCTGGAGGTAAAAATATGTTTTTTGTTGTTAAATGCTTGTTTTGCTATGGCTATTCTTGACTTGATATCTATTTTTATATTTATAAGTAGATACTTATAAATATAAAAATAGTAGTGATTATTATTATGCGATTCACGTTGTAAAATTAAATCTAGATGCTAAGAGAAGTTTTGTCGTTGTAATTTAACAGTTTTAGTGAAATTGTAGCAAATTTGCAGTAGATTCGTAACAACGTCGTGGAGATTCCAATTGTAAAAGTAAGCTCATAGCAGTATCGTAATTCAGGTCGTCGCTTTATTGTAGTATTATCGGTGTTAGTTCGCAGCTGTATCGTAGCAGTATCGTAATTAATTCGTAGCTGTAACGTTGCAGTATCGTTGTAGTATCGTAGTAAGTTCATAGATTTATCTTTAGTTTGTAGCCGTATCCTAGTATTAGGTATCATTGTCGTAGTTAGTTCTAAGCCGAATTGTTGTAAAGCAGGTTGCTGCATCGTAGTTAGTTCATAGTGGTATCGTCTTTAGTACGAAGCCGTATTGAAATGGTTTCAGAACAGTGTCGTTATAAGTATACAGCAGTTTTGTTGTGTCAATATTTAACTAACAAGTATCCGAAAATGGGACACAAATAATCTATTTTCAACTAGATATGAAATAGCCAGATAAATTAAAAATATAGGTCGAACATAAAGCTTTTACAGAATAAATGGGTCATTCAATTTTTATGGTCCAGTATTTTGGCACTAAAACTTATTTAGATATACGATTCACGCATATTTTCAACATATCTACTCGTTTAAAGCTTTGAGATAAATAAATAAAATAAATTTTAATATTCATGGACACATTTTTTATCTGGAGGGGGGCGTTGATGTCTGCGACACAGTTATCTTAACTTCTGCAGATGTCATCGTTTTCCATGATGTTTTTGTTTTACCTTAAGTTATGGTTTCGAATAAACGCATTATTATTATATTACGCAACGGTATTCCAAACTAAGCAAATGTTGTAATATGTACCATAGTCGCGCAGTCAGCTGTCCCTCGACGAAGTCATCCCGAATGACCCCGTGGTACAGAGTGAGCTTTTTGTTATTTTAATTTTATTCAGGACTTTAATTTACACAATTATTTGTAATATTTAAAAAGCTACTTTTTAACGCACCAGCATTGAAGCCTTTCAAACCAATAAGTATTCGACATAACGAATGAAACTGCTGAGCGGCAGAAATATATGTACTTTCTCGATCGACCTCTTTCGCAAAAGACGTAGTACTAAAATTACTGCAACGCTATAACAATTAACAACCATGTCTTCAGTTTAGTAGTAAGTCATAAGCCTATATCAGTCTACTGCTGGACGTATCTCCTAAGACACGCCATTGAGCCCGGTCTTCGGTTTTTCTCTTCCAATGTTTTCCAACGACATTCCGCAGATCGTCACTACATCTTTCCGTTAAATTTCACCGTGAATAGCTGTAACAAACTAAAAATCCAACAAGCACTTATTCATCCTAATTTAATTCTACGTCTCTGCTCAATTTGTCTTATTCGAATCTTTCGCCACTTTGTCGGAAACCATTGAAGCACGAAATGGAAATACAAAATGTAGGTTAATGTCATACGGACATCTTGAAAGGACCAATTAGTGGCCAATAAGCGGTGGGAATAAATTGAACCGTAATTTGTGTGTCGTAGATTTCACATTAGCATAGCAAAAGGAACAATTTTGGAGTAGTGACGGGAAATGTTTTACTTGAGACTTCTTTGTGAGTTCTGCTACCCTGGTACTTTCACAGTCAATAAAAATCCTCCCAAAAAACGAATAATGGAATCAGCTGATCTATTTCTTTTTTAAATCATTGTGAGAAGTACTACAAATACATCTCATGCATGGTGGAATAATAAAATAAATAAATAGAATGCATAATACGTAGCATTTAGAGAATAAGTAGTACTCAACAACGAATCATCGCAAATATAAAGATTCAAACCACGACCCCAAAGCTTAGAACGCATAGTTAAACCGAAAGAAAAAATGAACTTATTAATACCAAGAGTTTCTCTTTAAAACTATTTCACACATGTTAACTCACATCTCTACTCTTCACTTTAGTTCAATGTGACGTACCATTAACCTTTCATTCAACCTTCGTCCTTATCAGCTCATCTTAAGATCCATTTTCCGTTCCAGAAATAACGGAAACACATTAAGGAAGCGCGGGATGCAAGGCGGAATGTTAAGCTAAGGCTTTGGATTAGAACGTTATCTACATAGCGATCCATTCTAACAGCTAGGTAAGTCAAATATATCACAAACAAACTTACGACTAAACATGTATTAACAAAATATACTTATTTATAAAATACGTAAGAAGCGGTTGAGCTATCTGCAGACCGTTGCAAACGATCTATAGATAGCTCACTGATCCAAATTAGTACCGATCGGTACTTACTGAAAAATACCATTTTAACTCAGCAACGTAACTTATACAAGATTTTCTAACGCCACATAAATGTTTTTTACCTAAACTTTGTAACTAAAATAAAATTTTAGTTTTGTCGTAAAATATTTATGAATTAATCTAAGGCGATCGGACCAATTTAGATTAACTAAAAAACTAAGGGCCGGTTTCTCGAAACCCAAATCACGATTGATCCGAGTTTGACACATAGTAATTATCAGATTTTTTTGTTGATCATCGTTCGAGAAACCGGCCGTAAGTGTTACATAGAACAACTTTAATTTTCTCGTAAAATTTGAGAAAAACATGAATTTTTCAATATGAATCAAATAGAGTTTATTGTTTGTGATAAAAAAGAAGTTTAAAAAATGATAGTTTTGTAAATAACCAAGCTGTTTTTCTACCACTGTGACTAAGGGAAGTGTCAAGAAATATGTATGTATGTATAGTTTGCTTTTCATATTCGCTGGCGTGTGAGTGTTTATCAGTTACGTTAGTGTAAGTGTGTTTTTGAAGCAATATTGACATATATGTTTATGTTTTCGTTAGATAAGTGATTTTCGTGGTTGATTGTGGATCAACTGAATCATTTTTATAGAAAACACAACGTTTAACAACAAGACAACATTTACGTGAAAAATAATTCGGAAATTTTCCGAAATTTCGAGTTGTATTATCTAGTTGACAATGATTTTAGATGACAGATCATTAAAAATTTTATCAGTAAGTACTTAGTTGTGAGAAAACTTTTTTGACAGTTGTATGATAATGTTTTTTTACATTGAGGCTTACGAAAGATCTTACATATTCATTTAGAGCTACTATTTTAAATGAAATCGAGATTTAAATGCGAGACCTGCAAAATATCTCTAAAAAGCTATGAAAATATGAGTTTGAATGTAACTCTAGTTTTCATTGAATTCATTGTCATACGTGGAAGTGGAAGCTTTTTACTGCGGCGTAAGATATAAGCGAACGCGTTATGTAGGTAAACAATTCACGTAGAATCAACTACTATATTACTTCTATACTATACTGGTAGTTCTGTGAGAACAGCAGACGTTGCGACCCTTTATACCCTTAGGCTTAGACCCTTAGACTCTGGTCGCGTGGAACTGGCACCTAGAATCACCTAGTATGTAAGACGATTCTAAATGATCCTAGTGATTTTATTGAACAAAGTAATTTTGACTTTGACTTTTATAACTATGCCACAGCAGAACATTTTGCAACATCTTGTGTAAATGAAGTTCTTAGTGCCTCTCAACTTGATTGTCCTGCAATAAATACTACAAAATTTTCCTTTTTATTTTACTCCACACCCCTTTTTTAGTTTTAACTGCAATATTTTGTGTAAAATGGGGTTATAAACATGGCTCTCAAACAGCAAACTTCAACTAACTTGTATAATTCTTCCTCCTTCCTATGGCTTTGACCATCAACCAGCTTAGTTCCTCCAGGTCAGCTCCTGAGGCTTTGTCCCGACGGAGTGTCGTATTGTTACCGCATGATTCACGGCGCCTGAAAACTAGGAATTATTGAAACCTTACAAAGGCATACCCACGTGTTTGAAAGAGCTTACGAAGAATTCCTATTTTAGTTTCAAGATTGAAATAGTTTCCGATGGCCTACATATTTATTACCTTTATAGGGACACATTTCTGCGCATTGAAAAGTTTAAGTACTTTTAAATAGTAGATTTTTCTTCCGTTTTAAATGTAGCTCTACCATGAGTTTTTACTATACTATATATACTATACTCGCTAGCGTCTGTAGTTAAAAAAATGTATGAAGATTTGTACAGCGCCTCTAGCGGATAGTTGGGTACTAAAATTCGTTATACTTATATTGACGTAACTGTGACAACTCATGGTAGAGGTAATGTACGTCTACCATGAGCTGTCACAGTGAAATTGCCTTACTTTACTACAGTAGTTACGTCTAGCCCAGTCATATTAGGTAAAAAAAGGGGTCAACCTCGGAATGAAAGATAATAAGCTGCAAATTGGTATGAACCTTTGTTTTGTCATTCTAAATGTTGTCTCAAAAGTCACAATCGTTATCGTGTCCGCGTCTCAAGATATTCAAGGTCAAAGGTCACAAAAATCGGTTTTTCGCGAATATCTGGCTTCCTATCGGTTAAATGAGATTTGCATTTATTATAAAAGTTGTAGGCTATAAAATTCCCTACAACTTTTGTTTAAACTTTTTTTTCATACGACCAACCGTTTTGAAGGTAGAGCGCGAAGTGCACATCGTACAGTCATATACGGCCTAATGCAAGGTCAAGCGTGAGTTATGGTTATCAGTACGTTATAAAGTCAATTATTTACTTGGAAATTATAATTATTAAACAATGCCTATTATTTATGTACTAACTATTAATTATTTATATTTAATTAAAGTAAGTAACTTGATTATTTATATATAATTATTCATATTTAACTATTTAAGTATAAAATATTATTAATTCTGGATTATATATTTTAGTTTTATTTTAAGTTAACACGACATTATATATCTTTTCTTTAAAACGCGTAAATTTCTCAATACTTATATACCTGGAAATACTTGTCCCTACCCTATGCCCTTTTCTATTCATTGCCGGGACAGATGTTCTATAGTATCCTAGTAAAAACCTTGTCTTCTAGTAAAAACAGAAAAATTAATTCAACGTGTCCAGAATGCTTGCGCAAGGTTCTGTTTTTATATTCCTGCACGCACACACATTACTCCCTACCTTAATAGCAAAAGTCTGTTAAAGATGAAAGCTCGTAGAAACCTTCACCTAGCGACCCTGCTTTTCGGTGTGGTGAATTACGAGAAGCCTTCTTATCTTTTTCATAAGTTGAAATGGGCGAAGGAGTATTCTCGCTTCGGGAAGAGAGAGTGTACTCATGTGTTTGTATCACCGAGACACAAGACTGCAGCGTTCCGTGGTTCTTTCAGGTTTGCGGCGTCTCGGTGTTGGAACGACTTGCCACCACCAATTCGTACTTTAAGAATAGTTGGCACTTTCAAACGCAAACTCAAGAAGCTACTATTGGCGTGCCAAATATCTACCTAACTTAACTTACTTCTATAGGATCAGTGTGGACTGCACTGGTCCAACACGCCTACATGAATGTATTAAAGCCTGAAGCAGTCTTACCTTGTTCTTGCGTATTTTCTGCATACTTCTTGATCTTCCATTACTTGCTTGGCGCTTTTCCCCACGTTCTTCATTTTAGTAGGCATCCAACCATCCGTTTTTTATCTTCTCCACCTTCGTAGTAGTTTCACAGTCACGGTAAACAGGCTCCCACAGTTTGATTTGTAGTACATAGGTATCTGTTTCAATTAATCGCGCGTAACACCACCATAAACACAGTACAACCACACAGAAACACTTCCAGAGACGCGATGTGCACTTCGCGCTCTACCTTCAAAACGGTTGGTCGTATGAAAAAAAAGTTTAAACAAAAGTTGTAGGGAATTTTATAGCCTACAACTTTTATAATAAATGCAAATCTCATTTAACCGATAGGAAGCCAGATATTCGCGAAAAACCGATTTTTGTGACCTTTGACCTTGAATATCTTGAGACGCGGACACGATAACGATTGTGACTTTTGAGACAACATTTAGAATGACAAAATGAAGGTTCATACCAATTTGCAGCTTATTATCTTTCATTCCGAGGTGAAAGCCCTAATATGACTGGGCTAGTCAATATTAGTATGACTCGGTCTCGGCAGTCAAATCGGTCAATTTTGCCAAAATCGAGTGATTATATGAGAAAGTTTCTAGCCAAATAAGACCGTCATGGATGTCTATCAACACATTTATAAACGCACTGCATTTAATCATGAAGTCGATTGTCATTTGTTTTAAAAGCGTTGACATTTCAACCTGTCTTAACGTTGCACGAAGAGACTGACGATTGTGACTGACTTGACTGAGATGTATTTCAAAATATACATTTAAGCTGGCAGAATCACCTATCGCATCGACAGGCTGAAACCATATGAAAAATGGCGAAAAAAACTATAACAGAATAGTGTCGAAAATTAAAACGACAATAATATAAACTTTTATACTTTATCACTCATCATCATCATCAACCTATAGCAGTCCACTGCTGGACGTACTCTCCCAAGACGCGCCACTGAGTCTGGTCTTCAATGGTTTCACTTTATCACTGGTTTGCTACAATGTTACAATGCGGTATGTTAAACAAATTAGTTAAAAAATATATTTTACGCTGATTTTGAGTTATCTTTTGAACAAACAAAGTTATGACTGTAAGACTAATAAAACGTTTTCTTTTAGGGAAAATTATGAATAGCCCTTAAATAAAGAATATCAGAGCAACAAAGGTACTAAAAACGTAGCCAAAAGCCGTGAAATAAAGGCCGAATGGAAAGTAAAACACCACAGGTCTCGTATATTTTGTGTAAACAAATAAAAACGATACTAAATCGTGTCCGTGGTGCAAAAAATATAGCACTCTAACGGAATTCTAATGCTGGTTGTCCAAGTGACGAGCCGCAGCGTAGTTTAAAACTCTTTGAGACATGTCATACAAATAGCGGTGAGAACCAGACTGCTAGTTTCTTGCTCATTCTTCTAGGCATCACTTGAAGGTACTGGGCCTTAGAATCGACTAGTGTATGCGACGATTTAATATTCTTTGTGATTTGACTGATCAAAGTGACTTGATTGACAACAAAAAAACAACGTACTGCTTATTTATCAATGTATATTAAATACGTGGCAGTAGGAGACAATTTTTTTGTCTATTGTTGAATTTTCTTAGCTTTATACCACTATCCATTCGCAAAAACCAGCGTCTCTAAAAGATATTATACCTATTCGAGGAAAGTATCCGTTAAGTAATATTATTTATTTTATCCGTATCCTCGATTTTTCTTAAGAAATATATTTTGTGTTTGGCAAATTACGCTATACTACTCAATTGACTTATGAGAAATGATTCAAAGAGTTTGAAAATAATAAAATAAAATTCGCATGTTTTAAGCATATAATATTTTCCTTGCCTTATGATAACGAGTTGAACTAAACGCCATCTATTGTGCCTCCGTGGAACTGTTTGAAAAGCTCTCACACAAAACACTTTCTCGGACTTCCGCCGAACCGCGAAAATTAGGTTCATTTTAGTGGCAGAGCTTTCAGTATACGCACAGCCGTTGTCGCGTGCGGACGTTATCGCGCGCGCTGGCTTCTATACTC
The DNA here is from genome assembly GCA_932527185.1 of Ecliptopera silaceata. Lineage (NCBI taxonomy): Eukaryota > Metazoa > Arthropoda > Insecta > Lepidoptera > Geometridae > Ecliptopera > Ecliptopera silaceata. Next base: position 1,151,613 of record OW052193.1, on the reverse strand, counting down.
AGATTTCGTAAAATTCGATAATCGTAATAGAAAAATAACATTTATTTTATTTTAAACTAATATTTTTTGTGGATAGATTATTTTACTTTTCGTGCAAACACGTGTTTTCTGAAGTGAGCATAGAAAAATATCGTTTTAGTTTCCATGGATTTTGTATGAATATCGCTTTGAAAAGGTAAGAGATTCTTTAAGAAAATTAATAATATTACACATTATTATGAAAAATAAAGACGCAAGCAGGTGCACGGATTAGAGACGCAGAGGATTTGTTATTTCATTGTATTATGATGAAGATATAGATATATTTTTTGATAATTGATAAGGATTTTTAACGAAAATTATGTAGGTAGGTACGTGGGTATTGAGTGGGATAATATTTTCTGTCGAATTTGTAATGAGAACAATACTGCCTTTGATATCATAATTTTATGAATATAAAGCAAATTTCTCATTTTTCAAGGAAATACCCACTCAATTTGCCAGAGATGAAATAGGTACCTATTACAATTCGGTAAAATACTCTCTTATGATTTTTTACCAAAAAACTTCTCTAAAATCGTAAGGATAATTTAGAACAAAAACACCCTTCAATTCAACATAAGTGACTCAGCGTCCATAAATTATTAATCAATGATCTCTCTGAATATTTTATACTTGGACGAGGTTAATGAGGCAATGCAGAGGTGGATAATTTCTGGTGGGAAATCTACAGTTTCAATCATATTACTGTAATTCATTTAGGTAAAACACTTGACATTGCCTGTCATATTGACGAGTAGAAGCCACATTAAAAAGCAAAAGAAGCATCGTACGTTGTATCTCTGATGCTTCGGCTACATTAGCGGGCGAATATTCGTATCGTGTTGGCGCGACAAAAACATCGTGTTCGGGTATAGGCGATGTTCTTGTCTAAATACTACGCGATGACACGATGTACCCGGCCACATACGCGTTAACACGAATATTCGCCGTAGCCCACTAATGTGGCCCCAGCATGAGAGAAGCAACGATATATAACGTTTCTAAAAAAAATATATACGCGTTGACTTGAGAGCCTCCTTTTTGTAAAAATACAACAATACGAAAATCACTGCTAAGCAGAAAAGGTGTTAGAACTTCCAGAACGAGCTTTTTTCTCATAAAAAATCCTGTATTTTCGTAGGAAAGGAAAAAAGTTTTACGTCAAAGTTCAAAGTATTTTCTACGAAGAATCAAATTAAATCTATTTGAGCTAATAATAACTTAAGGTTAAAGCGCTCAGTCAGGACGGTAGCAGACCAACAATAGATGGCGCTAGTTTAAAAAACTGCGGTTTTTCTTCTGATTTGCTAATGGTTTTTTGCGTTTAGTTATCAAAATTCACCTTTGCGAAATTTTATTAATAGATACCAACTAATCAATACACAAAACTATAATTTTAGTAAATAAAACGTGCAGGGGCTTTTGAAGAATTTCAAGCTTGCTATCTACTCAGATACACACACATGTATACAATATTTGTAACGCACTAGTATTTGATAATTTCAACGTCAAATTAAAAGAACGAATGGTGCGGTTGAAGATGCTACGGAATTCGATTTGTCGCAACCGAGTTCAATTCTTGCGGAGGCTTACTTATTTTTGTTTTTTGTTGAATCAATAGTTTTGGTTCCTGGCTCAAGAAAATTTATTTTTTAGTTTTACCTCTGCTTTGAACAATATCTACTGTCTTATAAAACCTACTTTATTTAAAAATGGTTTTTACTTATGTAGATACTATAAATAGAGAACCTCCATAGATTACCTTCTAATAAAACTGCTAACATGTTCCGAAATATTTTTAGTATTATTATGAAATAATTACCATAAAAATATGAAAAACTCATCAAATAAAACACATGAATATGTTTTGCCCAAATACGGGCTACGTTTATGTAATTTTTTGTGGCGTCGCTAAGATTCTTCAAGTGCAGCTATTAGCGCATTGTCTTGTCCAGAAGGTGATACATTGTTTGTGGGGCAGTCACATTATATTGCTAAATCGGAGTATCCCCATGAATCCAAGTCATACCTGCAGTGGCCCACTTGGCCCCGCTCTTGGCCCCCAAATCTGAGCTCCTGTAGAAAACAACATAAAACAAATTATGCGATAAGTACCTATAAAAGTCACTTATGTGGTGTAGCCTAATGAGAAGGTTCTATGTGAAGGATGCGAAGTAGCGTGCACGCCTTGATCACCACGCACGCATGCTTCTTTGTTATCACAATGAGCACAATATAAAGAATTTCATCACAAAACAATTATGCAGAAAGCAGAAATGACAGACAGAGCAAACGTTGACAATTGTCAGTGATGTTGCCATACATTGGTATAATTTACCCATTTCGGTATGCATTTATTTGGAGATTTTTAATTTTGCTTGAGTTTTGACTAAAACTTTCAGGATCCGATACGACTAACTACGGGTATTTGTGTACTTAGAAATAAATATTATTTTTATAGCAAAGTAAGTTCTTTTATTTTGATAACTTGATCATTACAGAACATTAAAAAACAAACAGTTTGACAAAGCAAAAAATTATGTTGGCAACACTTTTACAACCAAATATTTTGAACTAGCAGTTAGACGTGACTTGGAACGTGCTGCCTATTTCGACTCAGCAGCGAGTTCTTTTACTGTATTTCACGAAAAAGTATTTTTCAAATTAAATTAATTTGTACTCAATACAGCCTATGTTACTCTTTTTAATAATGAAAGAATTATTAAAATAGATCATGTAATTTTGAGTTAGTTTTTTTACTATACATATAAGTAACTGACAAACAGACAAATCCTTTCTTTTCTAGAATATTAGTTTCTAGAACAGACCACAGAGTGGAAGTATGGCAACGTAACATTTTCAAGAAAAAAGAGACAGCTATAGTCTTCTTTCTTTTTCTACGGCTGGAGAGCTGACAACAAACTTAGAATTTTGGCATGATAGATAATTTCAAATTGTGAGTATTAGAGCGGATAGCGTAGAGCGGATAGCGGATAGCGTAGTATTAGATTTATATTAGGTAGGTACATACTCATCTCTCGGAAGATGGTTCATATATTTTACTACCGCTAGTTTTGTTTATACCTACTAAGTAGAAACACTTGATTGTGATTTTATAATTGTGTAGAAATATGTATTTGAATTGAAATGAGAAAATGTACTATTTTCAATAAATAAATATTCACGGACAATTCACACATCACACTCTAGTCCCAAACTAAGCAAAGCATATAGATACCTACTATGGGAACGAAATCGCTGATAGAATACTTAGAACTAGAAGGCAGAGCTACTACCAACTGAGTTGTGACGCTACTGTAGCATTATTTATCGATGGAATTCAATGAAAGGAGAATGGGCAATTTTCTATGGAGCATGGGCCATGACTAAAAAACTCGTCCCTCAGGATTGCCACATAATATGTTTTATAGGGCTTTTACAGGCCTACATTTTACAATTTTTATTTAAAAAATCGATATATTTTGAAAAACAGTTTTTTATTTAACCGTCGTATTACTCCGAATTCCGAAGGCCCACATAAATGCCTGTAGTTTTGTTCAAAAGGGCATTAAACGGGCTTCATTTGTTTTCAGATTGTTTGAAAATCCAACCTGTCGGAATCGAGATATTTCCGAAAAACTTTATTTATTGTTTGCAATACTACAGTTTTTCAGGAATAACTCAATTTCCACAGGTTGGATTTTTAAACAATCTGAAAAACAATTAAAGCCTTTTTAAAGGCAATCACAGTTATTCTTGTGGGCCTTCAAACTCTAAGTAATATCATGTTAAATGAAAAACAATATCATCGGAATATCTCAATTTCCATGGGTCGGATTTTTTCCGTATATATTTAGTAAAATATTGGTAGTCCGGTCAATTTAGACAATTGAAATAAAGAAAATTCCGACAGAGCCAAATCTTCGTAAAGACCTTAGGTTTACCACAAGGAATAAAGTCCCCATCAGTCCCTGGAGACTTTCTTAGAGAGAATTTTCTTTATTTCAATTGTCTGATTCTTACAAGCGCAATATCTGGGAAATAGTGGGTCTTAGAAAAAAATTTATTGGGGTTATTTTTATAGAAAATTTTAAGATCTACAACTTTGCTTATAGGTACTTTTTCGATAAAACTTACCGTTTTCAAGAAAAATCCAAAAAACCTAAAATTTTGACGTTGGGCCCCGAATAAGTCCCTAAGCCCACATGGGACTGATGGGGACTTTTGACACTTTATTCCTTGTGGTAAACCTAAGGTCTCTACGAAGATTTGGCTCTGTCGGAATTTTCTTTATTTGATCACAATTTTTATGTCTCAAAGTGCCCATTCTCTTTTGATTGAAATCTGTCGTTTCGCAAATCTATACGCGCCTTTAGGTAGGTATCTATTTTCTTACGTCGTTGATTCATTATGACAACGTTTCAATAGAGCGCGAACTGAGTATTTGTGTTTTTTTATGCTGATATACCTAGATGTTTTACCTAGATTCATCCCTATATGAGTACCTACTTTATTATAATCAAAACATGATTTCCAAGAAACTATTTCTTTTTCTTTCTTTGGATTTGTTATGGTTGATTGTCAGTCAGTGTCAGATTCTGTCAGTGTCAGATTCTGTGTGTCTCGAACCACAAAGTATCATATCCTTCAGTCAAACTGAATGAATGAGACACACCCACAGACTAGTAATACACAAATCTAGTTCTTCAACATACGTACCATACCGAATGGTGGCAGCACTTTCATATACACGGCTACACGGGTCGCCATCACGCACACATAAGCATTTTACGTAAAATTTTAGGAAAAGAAACAAATAAATTTATGCGTTTTCTGAATAAAAGCGTATGAATTTATTAGATAGATGTTTATAAATATCTCTAATGAGTATACTAAGCATATATTTCACCAATTTCACTTATTAGTTGTCTTGTAAAATCTTATTGCTTTTTGTATGAGAAAGGAACCACCTTAAATAATAAAAGCGCTGGTCCGTGTGACAATAAGAAACCTCTAGACTGTTGTTATAAGAATTAAAGCGTTTTGTATTACAAACTGTGATATTGGGTGCCGAAAATAGATTTTAATAAGTTTAATATAAGTACTAAGACTATATTTAATTTTAGTTTAATAATGCTTGTGTGGATTCGTCTTCACAGCTTGGAATAATTAGTGTTCGAGATATTAGGATCTGTTAAAAAATCAATTTTGGCAAATGGATAAAACCTAACCTTTGTAATTTTGACTTTTTACATGTTTTCAAAACTCTTGGCAGAAATTGACTTCCTAAAATGGCTTGAAGTAAGATAGAAATAATTTGTTAATATTACAATAACAAATTCAAAGAAAATATTATTTTGCAATCCTATGCAATTATATATCATCCTATTTGTGAGCATAAAAATATACCTTCAGAGAACGTACAATGTTTTCGAATGTTCTAGAATTTTTTGTTTCAAGCACTCTAAATCTCGATAAATTGTTCTAAACGTACACGAACAAAGTAATCCGTTCCATTTTGCGATATGCTTTGTTCCATTTCATCAATAAAGAACGAAATTGGCAGAGCACTTGTCGGTATGGACGCAAATTCACGTAGCAATTTACAAAGTGTTTTAGTATTCGTTGATTTGAAACAACAGTAAATGGGTTTTAATGAAAAAAGTAAAGTTTTTAGTCAAGATTTTGATAGAAAATATCAACTATTGTTCATATTCATTGCTCACAAATATGTACATTTTATACAGCTTTAAAGTAATATAGCTGTAGTAAGTACGTGCGCTCTGCAAGGTAACCATACTTTGTCATAAGAAGTTAATATTTCATACTCATTAGGTGAAGTAATTTATAGCATCATGGTTCGGTTTAAATAAATATGGTAGGTATTTACAAATTTAAATCACATAAAAAACGGATGAGCTATCTGAAATCCGCTGTAAACGATCTGATTTGTTATGATTATTTCAAAACCTCAGGTAGTACAAGAGAAAATACAAGAAAAGTAAGATTCTGGTTGAACAAAAATACCAACCTATTTCTGCTTCTAACGGATGATGTTTGCACTATGTTGTGTATTATATTAAATAGTTGGTATCTTGATAAATCTTGATAATAAAAAAGATGTACAAACACTAAATCGTACAACATGTCATGACTTGCATGTAAAGTACTTCGTAATTTGTAGCAAAATCATGCTATAATTGAAAATTAAACGAACTCACCTGTGAGATTCGATTCCAATTATACGAGGTTACAACCGAAGACGATTACAAATTTACAAGCAGCAGTACATGGATCATGCTGCCTCAGACACACTTTCAGAGTATATAGACCTAAAAAGCAAAACATTTATACTCTGTACTCCTCGCACGCCTGACACCTAGCTGTCGTTGGGCGTAGCAATACAAGTCATTATTTTAGAGTTTTTATTTTTCTATAATTTTTTGACCAGGGCTTAGATAAATGGGTTGGGTGGGGTCTTGTAATCGTCTTCGGTTGTAACCTCGTATAATTGGAATCGAATCTCACAGGTGAGTTCGTTTAATTTTCAATTATACTTCGTTTACAACCGAAGACGATTACAAATTTACAAGCAGATGTTTAGAGTAGAAAAACAAACAAAAAATTATAAAAAATCAGAATCAATGTAATGTACCAAATTACAGCTATTCTATTCTTAACATTAACAATTAAGTTAAGTGTTAATTCAATAATCGTATTTAGTAGGCACTAATGAATTAATCAATGCATCGCATTGGTAATATTAATATTATTCGGCATAAAAATCCTATTTATGAAATCATCGTGATTAGTAGATAATTCTCTATTATAATATTTTAGAAATACGTTAGAAGAATCACTCCAGCCTGCAGCTTTCCGAATCACTTCCAGACTGACTCCGGACCTATGAGCGGCAGAAGTGGAAGCGTGCCGGGTGCTGTGTGCTCCGAAAACTTCCACGTCTATACCGCTATCGTGAAGCACTTTCTTTACCCAATGTGCGAGCGTCTGAGTACCAACCTTTTTATGTGGTTTCTTAGCAGATATAAACAAGTGGTTATCCGAATTAGGACGTCTAATAGTTTTTGTTTTGTCAATGTATGACTGAATCGCATAGGCGGGACAAATTTTCAAATTTTCACGAATGTATGGCAATTTAATAAGTGGTTGGAAAGCTCCAGGTCTTGAGGTTTTTATTAAATCAGGAACGCGAATTTCTATAGTATTATCACAAATTTTTATATAATCAATCTTAATTAGACTTAAAGTCTGCATCCTTTGAGCAGAAGCTATAGCAAGTAATGTTATACATTTTTTCGCCAAATCATGTAATGGTAAATTATCGTGAGGATACAAATTAGAAAGGTAGCTTAACACATGATTTGGGTCCCACGTATTATTATACTTTGGAAAAGGAGGTTTTATTTTGTAAGCCCCTTTTAAAAATCTATTAACGGAATCATCTGTGACTACATTCTTGCCTAAGATAATCGACAGAGCTGAACGATGAGTATTCAAAGTGCTATAACCACTACCACTTTCAAACCTTTCCGTTAAAAATAATATAACATCGGTCGGTGTAGCTTGACTAAAGTTAAGTTCATTTTTCTGACAAAATATCCACCAGGCTTTTAATGAAGAGTTATATTGATTTAGAGTGCTACTTGCGAATGAAGCCATAACTATCTTCAATGAGGCTTGAGGCACTCCCCGATTCATTAAGGATTGCCTGATAGCCTCGCAGCCACCAGGGTAAGGTCTGCATGAAGGGGATGGCACTCCCTGAAAGGAGAATGTAATAAATTTATATCTGGATTCAAAATCAGTTCTTGAGATACCAAGAGTTTTGTCCAGAGTGGATACCAAGGTTGTGAAGGCCAATATGGGATCACAACTATTCCCACTGCTTTATCTGTTATAATTTTTCTTAATACTTTAGAGACTAAACAAAACGGTGGAAAAGCATAAAAGTTCAAATTTGACCAATTAAATGTAAATGCGTCCACAAGTTCCGAATGAGGATCTAGCTTCCATGAAGAATATCTTTTGCATTTGGAATTTTGAGCACTGGCAAAAAGATCAAAATCTGGAGTACCAAAATAATTCACGATTTTTTGAAATGTAAAATCAGCGAGCTCCCATTCGGTATCTAGATTTACTAGACGAGATTCGCGATCAGCCGTTATATTTTCCGATGACTTAATATATGAAGCGAAGACAAATATATTTCGAGATTCGCACCACTGCCATATGCTACGAGCTAATTCATTTAATTGCGTGTGTTGTATGCCGCCCATTCTATTAATATAACATATCGCAGTGGTGTTGTCAATCCTTAAAAGAATACTACAATCTCGTACGTTATTTGCAAAAATTTTTAAACCGTAATAGGCGGCCTTCAGCTCTAAGGCATTTATGTGTAATGAAAGATCAGTATCATTCCAGTTCCCATTAGCAGTGCGCGTGTCACAAACAGCACCCCAGCCTGTCAGCGAAGCATCCGTAAATATTTCTAAACTGTAATTATCGTTGCGGATCGGGCATAAAGAGTTGTCAATGTGGTTTAACCACCATTTGAAATCAGAATTCAGAAACGAAGGTATAACCATACGCCTATTGTAGTCATCGGAATGGTTTAGCGCTAGAAACTTTTCTCGTTCAAACAGTTTGGTATACAGCCATCCGTATGTTACGGCTGGACAGGCTGATGTTAGTAGGCCGATGTATTGTGCGAACATTCTAATTGTACATTTTTTAGATCTCATTAATTTTATACTCATAGTTTTTACTCGTGATTTTTTGTCATCAGGTAAGCTTATCGTCATATTTTTTGAATTAAAGTTAAATCCTAAAAATTTACATACTCTACTTGGAATAAACTGACTTTTCTTAGTATTTATGATAAAACCTAGAGACGATAGAAAGCTTCCTGTAGTAGTAATATTATTTAAACAGGTATCATAAGAATCACCTAAACATAAAAAATCATCTAAGTAAATTACTGAAGAGAGACCTAATAAGCGGAGATTTTGTACGACTGGTTTTAGTAATTTTGTGAAAACATACGGAGCAGTACAAATTCCAAATGGAAGTACATTGAACTCGTATAAAACGTTTTTCCATTGAAATCGTAGCATTTTTCTATCGCTCTCATTGATCGAAATTAAAAAATACGCATCTTTTAAGTCTAATGTAGTCATGTAATGGTTTTTATCTAATATTTTTAATACAGTCCGGTAATCCTCCATTTTAAAGTGTTCAACATTAATAAAGTAATTGAGATCTTTTAAATTTAAAATAAACCTATGTTTACCATTAGGTTTTGGGACCGTAAAAATAGGTGACAGAAATTGACCTTCACATGGTGAACATTTTGATATAGCACCGGTGTTTAACATATCTATAATACAGTTGTCTACAATCAGCGTAGCTGATGCCGATTTACCCGAGTTGTCCGGGTATGATGGTTGAAATGGAGTTTGTCTGAATGGTATTTTGTACCCATTTATCCAAGACAAAATTATTTCATCATCAGTAATATTACACCATTGGGAATAAAAATATCGTAACCGGCCAGCAAAAGGTATATCGTTGTCTACCTGCACGATGACGTCTGGTGCTAACGACGCTGCGGTCGTTGACGGTTGTAGTTCCTGTAGGTGGCAGGCTCGCGGCGGCGGCCCCGCTCGCGCTGGTGCTGCGCCGGTGCTGACGGCGCCGGCCGGCGTGCAGTCGTGTATGGCGCTGGGCGCATCTCGGTGGCTGCCGTCCTCGATGCTCCCCTCGAGTTTAAAGTGCTACGCTGCGGTAACACGGTTGCGGGTGGTTTGAATTGAGGGCGCGGAGCAGGTGCGTTACGCATTTCTGATCCTGACTTAGAAATTGCTTTTGCAGATTTCAAGTGTTCCGCCAGTTCAGAACCAAATAAATATTCGTCAATTTTAGTATCTTTGACGGCATCTCGAGTTTCTTTATTCAAAGAGTTCAGAATAGTGAATCGTCGTGACTGTGATTCGCGGTAATGGTAATCACATAAGAGTCTTCCTGCATCGCTCAGCGGTTTAATTATATCTTGATTTAAGTTTGAAGCCAATGCTATGTCGAGAACTTTACCCAATGCAGTCAGGCAACTCGAAAGTTGATTTTGCTTATTTTCGTTAAATATATCTTTTTTGAGGTTGATTTCAGTAAGGGCTGCTTTCATTTCTGGGTTTAATTTAGGAGCTTTTAGATTGCTGCAATTACCAGGAATCGTATATTGCTTAATCATTTCAAGTTTGACTTCTTTTGCAAGACCGTTCAACAAGATGTGCTGCCATCTAGGAGCGACATGTTTATTAATATCATCACCGTGAGCGTTTAGGGTTGACGGGTCTTCACCAAGAATTTGTAAAACATTCGGATCTATATCGGTGTTTTCATTCGTTGAGTTCGGAATATCGCCAGGGTTATCACCTTCGGTTAATACTAAATCATTTTCGTTTGATGGTGGAGTAATTTCTGTAAAAGAAAATAAATCTTTGTCATGTCTCGACTCGATAAACGAGGAGAATTAAAATGGCTGCTATCCATATAGGATGCACAAAACATCTCGACACTATAAAAGTGGAGGTTAAAAATGGGCTATCCATATAGGATGCTAACACATCTCAACACTATAAAAGTGGAGATCAGACAATGGCTAATCATATAGACTGCCGTGTCCGATTAATTTTATTTGTCTCACTCGCGATATACGCGGAGAGAAATATTTTGTTATGTGACAAACATATTTGAGTGCTTAAGAGGCAACCCTATCACTCAACAACATTTTTTGCGTCGTATCTCAATATGTATAAAATGAGGGTAGTTGCGAAAAAAATATTAATGTAATAATATGTTTCGTCTTGATTATTTACACTGCGTAATGGTAAATAATAACTGTAATTGTAGGTAAGTAGGTACCTGTTAAATCCAGATGCTCAAGTTCAACATTCGACGAATGCGAATCGTTTTCCGAAGATTCCGAAGAAACTCTTCTCCGCTTCTTTTCCAATTTGTTTTCTAATTTCCTTATTTTCTTCAAAATATGATCATAATCCTTTGATCTCTTCCTCTTACCCATTTTGACACTATACCACTTCAAATTAAGTGAAAAGCTGAAAAAGATTGCGAGAAGCGTGCGACTTTGGCAAACACAAAAACATGTAATGACTTGTATTGCTACGCCCAACGACAGCTAGGTGTCAGGCGTGCGAGGAGTACAGAGTATAAATGTTTTGCTTTTTAGGTCTATATACTCTGAAAGTGTGTCTGAGGCAGCATGATCCATGTACTGCTGCTTGTAAATTTGTAATCGTCTTCGGTTGTAAACGAAGTATAATGTGCCTTAGTACAGCTTAAACTTGGGTGAGTGACCTGTTTGATTATTTTATTAGCTAGGATTGTCTGATTTAACAAAAGGTTTTTTGCAATTTCGTTGCACATCAATAAATGAGTAAAAAATGTTTTGTTCGTAGGGCCTAGTATGAGTTTTGATGTATGTGATCAATGTAAAGAGTCGTATACCGCGACAACGTACAAAGCTTTTTAAAAAATCCGCTTGAAGCTCAGTTTTCTATACAAAAACGTACACTTACAAATGTAGGTACGCAGTGCACGTTGGTTTTGTAAAAAAGTATTTAGACCTCGGACGGCCCAATGTTATCCTCCAAACTAAGAAACACTTTGACTTTAAGAACAAGGTTGCTGATAGAACATAAACAGAACAAAAATCAGTATTTTGCCATCAAATATTTGTTCTTGGAAATGTACGCCCAAAGTTACTTGTTACTGCGCTGTGACGCCAGCCGTCTGTGTCTCAGTGGTTGTTATACCCAGTTATACCTAAGTTGTATATACCAAAACTCATACTAGGCCGTCAGGAAGCATTGATTCAGAATGGGTTAAAAGAGGCAGTCGTCCGCAGCATTCCACTCGTTCAGTTCAATGGATCCCCCTGTACGGATTTTATGTTTTGTATTCCATGTACGTAATGACTTACCTCTGAATGGTGATAAAAGGGTGTAGTATTTTTTTTTATTCCTATGATGTTCAACCCAAATGTTGAACCAAGTTATATACTAGCTATTATATTAACATGATGCAATTAATCAATTTATTAAGTACTATATATATATAAGTATATAAATAAATAATAAATAATGCTGGACAATCACACAACATCATCTAGCCCCAAGCTAAGCAGAGCTTGTGTTATGGGTACTAGAAGACTGACATACATAATACAATCCATTATATAGATAGATATATTTTATTATACATAAACAATACCCAGAACACCTGGAATAAATATTTGCAGATCATACAAACGTTTATCCCAAGGCGGGAATCGAACCCGCAACCTTCTGCGTCGCAGGCGGACCTTCGCCCGCCGCGCCACATCGGTCGTCATATATATATGTATATATGTACTTTTGTACATATTTGAAGGGTTGATTAAGATTTCAGTTCGTCCAATTTTAAGCTTATTGTTATATTACATACTACATTAGTTTTGTGTTTTAGTGCTTGAAATAAAACTTAAAAAGTACAAATATTCTCATATAATAGTTAGATAATTTATTTACAAACAAACTTACGACTATACAGTATTTAATTTACAAAATGTACATAGCCAATATTGTTAATATTCTCACTAAATTGAGTTACGCAGAAAGTAAGTAAATAAAGTTTCTAAAATGAAACAATAAAAAAGTTTTATTTCTAATGCATTTTCTTATAAATATTTGTCAAAAAATATATGAATTCTAAATTAAATGAGTCTAGACTCTCGTATATTTTTACTGCTTGTTCGGGATGAAAGTTTTGTCACGATTCCTTCATCTAAATCTTGCTTTGCTCGTAAATTATCTTTTTTATGTATGAGATGTGTGTTTTCATGTAAACTGCTCTATATTTTATCATAAAACAAATAACTTTGAGTAGAAAATATCTTCAACGTAACTCTTGATCAAATATTTTATTTACTTGCACCTAGAATCACCTAGTATGTAAGACGATTCTAAATGATCCTTGTGATTTTACTGAATAAAGCAATTTTGATTTTGACTTTACTAAAAAGAAGGGATGAAAACACCTTGATATAATCTTTTGTTTTAACTTTGAAGTCAAAAACAAAACAACGATTCAATTTTCCAAGATCATTTTGCTTACGTATTTTTTTAAACATCATTGTCTTACATAGTTAGTAGGTAAGTACGTTTAAATGTACTTATACAAAGTATCGCTTTTATAAAAAGCAGTTAAAAACACCGTCAAAAGATCAAAAGTCTTCAAATCTAAGATCTTTAGATAAGCGGGTAGTCTTCAAAGCCCAAAACTAAAGCAATAAAATGGTCTTTTACTGGAATTGTCTTTTAAACTCTCATTAAAACTTAAATTATATTAATAAAACTTATTAAACTGTCTACTCAATCCTTTATTAAGTAAGATTTGAGATATCAAGGTTTAATTCAGTGACCTAAATTCATTGCTCTCGAGTGTACAATATAGAATATAATGTAAAAATAGGATTATTCTCATTTTCCCCACCTGAAGTGTCCCACCAGGACCAGATAAAGAATAAAACTAAATGCTATAACTATGTATCGCTTTACCAGCCGTCTATTAACAATAATTATGCTCAGAGAGACAACACACTGCGACTTTAACTATTTCCTAATTATAAGGTGTAAACATTATATGTTTATAATTAAGTATATCATATTTCTGCAAAAGATAGAATGGTAGAATCTTTAAAAAAAATAATTTTCCATACTTCGTACTGGTAGGACAAACCTGGTGGAGAAAATAGGAATAACCTTAAATAAGCTTTTTATTCAGTGACCTCATTAACTTGCAAAAGCCGATAATGCGCAAAATAAAATAAATAAAAGGCAACATAATGGGCGTGCAGCTTTAGTTAGGCACTACGAGGTTTATGTTTAATCCACGTTTTGGCCTATAAACTACATTAATGGACTATTTCATATTTTAAGTATATTTTTAACTATATTTTTATCATTCATTCATTCTTTCATTCATTCATTAATTCAAACAGTAACGTGAAAATGATTTTTTTTTATTGTGTTTGAATATTTAAAAGGTAATCTAAAAGCAATCAAAATTGAATTTTATTCGTCGAACCAGTCAAAGGTTTTTTCAACTAACACAAACTTTTTAATAAATATTGCATCGAACTTTCAAACAAAATGGCAGAAAGTTAGTGAAAACATTGATACGGCTTCCATTAACTAATTGGAAAATAAACTAGAAATGCAACTACGTATTTAATTTTTAACACGAAAAAAAGTTTGTACATTAACCGATCTAGACACTGACACGATACGATTAATATAAGTAAATGACTCGAAGAAAAGTATCATTTTTATCAATTCGCTGCAATATAGCGTCGATTTAGCATCAATGTGAAGTCGATACAGCTTCAATATAGCGTCTTTCGCGATTTCCAAAACCAGTCGCCTCGACTTGAACTTAAAAAGGTAAGTTACAGCATTCTAACTTTGTATAATCCATCGAAATAAAAGAGAATCCAATATTATTTATGCTATTTCGACTTCGCCGTTGCTAAGTTTCAATGGAAGATAATTTTATAAATTAGCGTCATGCCAAGAGTCTTTATTGTCATCACCGTCAAAAGTGCTCCATTGTCTCTTCCGTCACCTGTGAGTTTGGTCCTTGATGTCCTCATGTCCATGTAATGTTACTACAGTAATGTCGTTTTTCATTATTGTTATATCGCTATATATAGTATCACTTCTGCAACCGTACTTACATTTGCTGAAACAATAACTTCAATTGTAGTATTTGCTCAAACTTCGAAAAGGTTTACGCTTCAAGTTTGAACACCTGTTGTACAACTTGTACTATTTAGGTAGTCAGGAACGGTGTCAAACTATTAGAAGTACGTTTTGACAGGTGGGCCTTTATTATCGCTGGGAACTTGGGTTTGTTTGATAATTGGGGGTCCCCAGATGTTAAGTTTGGGAAACAATTGAATTGTACTCAGCTTTCTTCAATTGTTTTACATTTATGTAGTTCAGAATTTTCTTCAACTGTTTTACATTTATGTAGTTCAGAATTCGAGATGTTGTCTTCATTTCTAAAACACTTGGTTTTGTGTTTTTGAACCTACCAAAAATACACGCGCTTCTATTATGCTTACACGCATGAACAGATACAATACAAATATTTTTTTTATTATTGGTTGATTAGTTATCGTCTCGACCTGATTTCAGTAGTAATAAATTACTAGATCTGTCGGCCAATTAGTGCATTAATGCGTTTATGCGTGCGCATTAAAAAAATATCTTGTCAAAAAGTATTTTTATGCATTATAGCTAAACGCTTGACAGCGATTTCATCTGATTCTAAATTATGATGCGGCGTACGGTGTAATAGTTTTAACTACTCAATGGTTTACACTATACATAAACAATATTATAATACATCAAGTAACATCTACTTGTTACAAAATAAAATGTCTAAGATTCTAGAAACTTCGGACACTATTGCAACGCTACTTTAAACAATACTTTCTGTTTGAATCTCGAGATAAATCAATAACCTGCTCGTTTTCTGCTCGGTGAGTTGAAACAAAACAGCGCTCTTACAATAAAGTGGCCAATAAAACATCGTTGGAAGATAGTTCGTAGGTTCTTTGTGAAAAAGCTCTTCCGGGAAGTGCTACCATTGCAGAAGTTATACCTCAAAGCAGTGATGTATTGCTGTAATTAGGTTCGAAAAGTGGTCTTTAGTTTAGTTAACAATAATTTATAAATATTCATGAACATTTTACATAACGCGCTCTAGTCCCAAATCAGAGTGATGAACGCGTTTTATAATTTTATAACATTATCTTAAAATATATTTGAAATACACAAGCAAATGCATCACATCCCACATTTTTGTGTTTATCCTTTCAATCTTTTAACCTATTTTATTCTAGGAAGACCGACTAAACGACCGATTCAAAATGTATGCTCCAACAAATAAACAAAACCGATTCTCCCTAGTTGATACTAAGACATTTCTCGCTTCGCTCGCAAAATATAATAATGTCTGACCTAATTACAACATAATCAGAAATCTCAATTGGAGTGCCATAGAAATAGCTGCTATTTATAAGGGTAGTTATTCACGAGCTGTGACCGGTCAACCCTCAGGCTGAAGGTTATAGGGGCGAATAATTCAACCTTTTAGATCTAATGATGGCGCAGGTGCAGAATACAAAGTATTTTGCAGCCTCCCTATCTATACTAATATTATAAAGAGGTAAAGTATGTGTATTTGTTAAATTGTAAGGGGTAATCTCAGGATCTACTGAACCGATTTTAAAAAACTTTCACCAATAGAAAGCCACATTATTGCTGAGTGTCATAGGCTGTATAAAAAACCGAAAAATAAAAAGGCTTTTACGTGGTAGTCCGTTTAGCAAAGTAAATCGGAGAAAAAACGGTCGAATGAAAGCGTTTTTTACGAACGCTGCCTTAACTATGAAATATATATTTTTGTGTTCTAGAGAAAATATGTGGAGTTTGAAAATGCCTACAAAAAAGTCAGCGACAGCATATGTCTAACTTTTATATTTAATAAAAATTATGCCCAACGATGTGGGCACGGGTCAGTTAGTATACAATATAGCTTAAATAAATATACGCGACACAGCTCCGTTGATAGTAGCTACCTTCCATGCTGTGGGTCGTGAGTGCGATTCCCGCACAGAGCAAATGTTTTGTGTGATAAACATAAATGTTTGTTCTGGTTTTGGTGTTGCATGTATTTAATATCAAAAAAACAAGTATTTGAGTATTCTATCGGCAATCTAGTTCCCATAGTACAAGCTTTGCTTTGTTTGGGACTAGATTGCGATGTGTTAAATATAAAGGGTCGAAATTGGCCTGGACTGCTTTGAGAAAACAATGGTACGGCCGGGCTTTTTTACTAGACTTGGTGAGAGCATTGCCGTACCCTAGCTAGGTATTGTATAGACAGTAGTCGTAACTTTTCTATTGAATTAGAATGAAATGAACTATTTATTCTATGAACTCCGGAGAAAGATAAACATAGAACGAAGAAAAAATTAAAAACAGACATTAGGAGTACTGACATTAGGTATTTATATTTATTGAGGCAAGACTGGAATTGAACCCACGACTTATGAACTGACATTTTCTACAACACTACCGGTAGTTATACCACAACCATTGAATAAATTAGCTATTAAGCGTGGCAGTGTATGTTATTGGAACGTTTCCGATCGCTACTGATTTGGATCAGTTAAGCTATCTATAGATCGTTGGCAACGGTTTTCATTAGCTTTGCCAAATCTTATGGCCAATTCTCTGCATTGCTTACGTTTGTCGGCCTCTTTAGAGTCCAAATCGGCATTTTGCAGGTACAAAACTCAAAAAAAGATAAAAGGTAAAATATCCGCACATAATAGTAGGTTGTTGCTGGTAGTAAAACAATTACCTAGTAGGTACCTACCTAGGTAATTGTTTCTCATAAATTTCTTTGTGACTAAATTATGGACTTAACTATAACTAACAAATAACATAATTATAAATACTCCATAAACAATTTCCTATAGGTACTTACTAAAAGCTGTGATTAGTTTAGGAAAAGGTAGCATCGGATAAAAGGTTTATGATTAATTAATTAATATTGTTTACGTTGCTGTTAAACTTCGTTTTGATTCTGTTTAATTTCGTTTCATCGCTGACTTATTTTAATTATATTATCGCGGTGTCAAATACAATTACTGTCAAAAAGACAAAACCAAACGAAGAATATTAATTTTCAAAATGTCATAAAGTTTGTTTAAAAATATATAATTAAATTTCAATTTGTTGTTTTATAAAAACAAATAGAAATAAATCATTTGAGATACAAATTTAAGTAATTTAATCAATCGTTGGTTGAAATAAAGAAAAAGTAAATATCAATTCAAATTAGTATCGTAAACAGTCAAGTTATTTGTAAACTCAAACGTAGTAAATTACTTTTCAAGTCAAAAGAAAATCACGCTTTTTTTTCCTTTATTTGAGTAAGCAGCTGCTTTAATGTGCCAGCATTAACTTGGACATTTCGCTTCAATTATTGGATTATGAAGAGGGTTTTAAGATGCTTTAATGAGATGATAAAATGAGTGATTATTTAAACCTTAGGGATTATTAATATTTATGAATAGCTGGATCTATGATTTATCATCACCATCTTTCTTACCTTTTACAATGTGTGTGTGTTGTGTAATTAAAAAAATATATCTACAGTGTTGTTATTTTATGCGAGTATCCCAGAAACTTACTAAAAACGACTACCTACTTATGAAACTTATTATTAAGACGTTTAATTAAAATCAAATAAAAAGTAGTTAAAACAAATAGGATCTTTGACATGTATTCAATTCAGGTTTAGTAGTCTTAAACGATATTTACCATGATTTATGAGTTTGATTACTTCCCGATATATCAGTACATTTGCATGCAAGATCACGAATTGAAGTATTTTCAACTAGATATAAAGAGTACAGTAGATATATTCGAAACCGTGATCGTTTCAAATATTAATTCAAATTTGTTTGAAAAAAAACAAGAATTTTCCAATACTAAAATCAGCTGACTTTCTGCTGAAACCGAATGGCCTCTAGAAATGTTCAATAGGGATTGATGGTTCTTTGTGGTCCAGCTCTCAACTGGTCCTTATTACGTACATTGTGATACCTTTTGAAAACTCCTCGGCTTACAAACCAAACCAACCTTTTTAGACGTTTTAATTCATAAAAACATTCTTATAATGCAGGGATTGTCAACCCTTTTTCAACAAAATTTTCTTTTGAATTTGCCTTTATAGATGTAACTATAGTATTCTGCACGACTGGATTTGAATCCGCTATCGAAATACAGGGATATTTTCTAATTAAGTTTTAACGAGAGTATTTTTACTATCCTGAAATATATAATAACATTTTACTTCCGAAAATACATCAAAATGTGAATAGAAAATAACTAAGAAAATGTTTTTCTTAATAACCAAGAAAAGATATAAATATAAATATTAACCTCAGAAACCTTTGAATCAACAAACGTCTGTAATCAAAGACATTTATACAAATTATAATGAAGCAGACCACACTAAAGGAGGGTCTCATACATAAGGAACATCTTGGGAAACACAGTGATATTATAAATAACTAACTCACTTATAATAAACCATTTTAAATATAAACGCTTCTTTATAGACCTTAGTAATTTTAACGTGGAAGTATTGATACCTGCGATCTTTGTTGTGCTACAACTTTATAGTCCAGGAGCCAGGTACATTTTTGGTCAATTATTTCCTCTCGAGCGAAACTTCGTAAAATGCATAAGGGACTTATACTATGAATACTCAATTTAGCCCTTCTTTCCTTCGCCCGCCGCGCCACATCGGTCGTCGAATATGTGCCTACTTTATATTTGTTTTTAAGAATCTAGCTGTTCCATTTGATCTGTGCAAAGCCCAAATTATTAATGTAAATGCTAAGCACCGCAACGTCACAGGTACGGTCGCACGGCCTTCACAATTAATTGAGGACTGGCTTTCGGAACCCTCCAAATGACTTAACCCACCCAACCTTCGAGCATACGTCGGTACTTTTGTTTGAGGGGTTGTAACTCGCATCAAAGTTTTGGGTTTTTATTGCGTATTTTTACCCATTTTTTAACATTAAGTACTTACTGTTTAATCTCGAATATATAAAAACCTATAGAATAGACAGAAAACCTGATTTTTTTTAAAATAACTGATTAGGTATGAATTAACTAAATCAAATTATTCTTTGTTCTATATTTTTTCAACTTCAGTGTGTACAGTTTTTTTTGCAACGGCTTACTGATAGTCCTTATATCTTCTTATATCAAGTGTTTTTGTTTTGATAGGTATTCTAAAATAATTACATTTTGCTCAACATTTTAAGTGATTTTTCAATAATTGAACAATTTCATTGCAAATTAACTACTTAGTTAAGGTAATATTGCTGTCAAAATGTTCAAAGCAAGTTACATACAACATGTTAAATTGGTTCTAGAACTATTCAAGCCGTCTAACATGTACAATTTCTCAATTTAGAGAGTTATAGAGAGCATGATTTGCCTGAAATTGGCTTAATTGCCGTGTAGAAGATTGAGATCGTTGAACCGTTATTTATTTGACAAATGGCCTTCTAAGTTCTTTTTAGTATCATTTAACCTAAATGATGCTAAAAAGAATCCTAAATCACTTTAAGAAAATAGTTGTTAAAAAAGTCTGTCTTGTTTCGTAGTAGAAAAATAATGGCTTATCTAGCATTTTGTTATACAATTTTTATATTGAGCAGATTTTCTATAATACCTTTAGTTTGTTATAGTTGAGAATATTAAATTTGAAAAAAAATAGTGAAAAAGACTCAAATTTCGAACCAAACAAGAGGATATTTCTGATAGAGGATATTACCTTGCAAACCAGTAATAAACTGCCACAAAGTATAATATGCCATCAACCCATGCTCTTTCATCTTATGTCAACAAGTCTGCAAATACCTATCTAATACCGTACTTATGCCAGGTTCAACCCCCTCCCCCCTTAGGCAAGCGAATTACCTTGATGGATACTCCCGGTTCCCATACATAATTAACATGGGTTGCTCAATGCTCATGTATTAATGATGAGTGCTTGCAGCCCTGCTTTAACGAGCTTATTTACTTTTTGTGGTTTTTAATGAGGCTGCGATGCTTTGTACTGAGTCCTTATGAATATGAAACTTATGTTCATGCGCTAAAACTAAATTGTTTAAAATAAATGCGTATGTAGTTTTTTGCATACGATTTTTTTTGCAGACGATTCGCAGACTAAAGGTTAAATGAACCTTATTTAATAGTAATATGGTCTTCTGTTTTTATAGTTTGAATTTCCAAAATATTACGCAATATTATTTGAGTTATTGAAAGCAATATCCATCCACCAAAAGAATTTATACAATTAAATGTCATAGTTCTATTAAAATGAAAACATGCAAAATAATACTCCATACAATAATAACAAAATATTGTACGTATCGCACTTCACAAACTAGTTTAGCACTTTAAATAATAATAAAAACTCTTATCATCAAATCAGTAAGTTATGAGAACAAAATATGGACATTATCAAGAAAATACTAGTGTTCAAACGTAACTGCCTGAAACATGCATAATGTATGAGTGTGCTTTCATAGGTTCATTTTATGTTGATGCTGCTCTTCGTTACACAATGACTGACACATAAACTACATAGTTAATGAACCATGCCAATATACAATCACTTATCTTAATCAGTTCAGCATCACCTGTGACTTTATTACAATCATAAAATTGCCCCACGTTGGGCGCCAATATGCCATACAAAACGTATTTCATGCCTTTTCATAAATAAACCTCGCAACAAACAAAGCCGCATGCTATATTAAATCCATCATCCTAAAGTACCCGCGAAATTAAATATAAGAAAGTCTTGCGAAGTGACAGACACCTGCGTCGTGAAAAAAAATATTAAACTGAGGGTAATCCGATGTTTTAAGCCCCTTAAGCTGTCAACGTAACGAGAAACGCGATTATGAGATATGATGCAGATGCGGCCTTTGCAAACAGACGGACGAACTGAATATTTAAATTTTGGGCTTAGCGGTTGTCGTTCTGACGTTCTGGGAAATGTGGCTCTGATTGGTGGTGGTATTGAACCCGGGATTAAGCTGGCTTGATACAAATTGACGTTTGGCTTACTGGAGATTTAGCTAAAAATTCTCTCTTTTTCTCATGTTGCCATTCCTGTAGTTTTGTATTTCAGTTAGAAAATCGTATGTCGGTGCCGAGGTTAATTTCGCCTGACATGAAACCAAAACAATTCGAAACCTTAATCCAATATCGTACAGCACATTTTACAGTGAAATTGTTCCAAAGTGATTCAAGCCTCCACATCACTTCTGCATTATTGAATCAAGAGATAGCGGAAACCTAGGAGCCGTAAAATCTTTCCTGCTACGGTTGACGAGGTTTCATAATGATATTTTAGGGTTATGCGGGTTTAGGCCCTTTCAATGATGCTATAACCATTTTTGGTATAATTTGGGTTCAAATACAATAAATAGAGCAGGAAATTACAGATGCTTAGCACAATCACTTGAAGAATTTTGTCTTAATATTACTCAATGTCAAATTTAAAAATGTACTTAAGTATAGTTTAATTGTATTCATAGCTCGTCGTTTCTCCTAAATAAAAGTAGTTTGTTGTTGAGTTAAAAATAACATAATCCTTATAATTTTAATGTTTTTTTAAATGCTCAGATATTTTTATCTCAAAATACTTTAAATTCAAGACAATAAAATATTTATTTCGCAAAACCGTTGGTTAGTTTTTATCAAAAAGTCTCGACTAGAAAATAGCCCGTTGGGGAAGTTTTCACAAAAATTGATTCCGGAAATATTATTATTTTATCACTTCCTATTATAACTGGACAGGCGATTGGCATCGGCCGCTCGCTGTTAATAAAATATCCGCTGAAATATGAAGCTGTATTTGGTTTAGTTTTTAAAGGTATTTTTTTTTTGATTCGCAGTATCCTACGAACAAAATCCAAAGCAATATAACAACAGAAATAAATGTAACTTTATTCTTTATTAAAGTTTAAACGACATACGTGAAATATAGTAATTTATGTTTATATTCTAAGCATGAAAAAATCAAATCATGAAACTCCGAAAGAGGCTTCTTTTGAACCTCATTTCTAAAGTTGTGAAAATAAAGAAACCCTGTGATCTTACGGTAACGTCAGAAAAATTATGTCAAACAGTACTCATAATAATTTAACTTCAAACAGCCGTATAATTTATACAGACGACAAAGATAACAAAAACACCGAGCAAATTAATGTACTCGCTCCAATTATTTTCTTAACTTGACAAAGTTCCATTACAACGTCTTTTGTACTAAACCTAGTAATGGAGAGGACCAGTGCGGTTTTAATACAGTGACATAGTATAGCTTAAGCAGTGTCGTATAATAGCAGTGTAATGTCATTTAGGTTTAGTAAGGCTTTTTGTGACAGAGCTCCTTCTACCGCAGTTGTATATTCTTGCTTTAATTGTTACAGTGAAATAACAGTTACACGAGATTTACCTATAGAGACTACTTTGCATCAGGTGGGTCATTGGTTTATCATTATAAACATTATTTGACGACTATTTAGCGTATATTTATGATAAACATTTGAATGAATACGTGCTTTAATTATCAACTAAAACGACTATAAATATTGAAAATAATGATTAATGTATTTTTTTAAAGACTTATTGAATTTGTGATTTTTACTATTTTGGGAAGGTTACTGACAGATGAAATCTATCTGAATAAATCTATCTGATTTAATTGTTAAAAATGCAGTAAACATTAGGTATCTATTATTTTTATTATTCGCCTAATAATGGGCTGAATTAGCAAGGTCAGGCCTTTGTTCGCCTGTGGGACAGCTTGGTATATAGCCTGGAATCACCTAGTATGTAAGACGATTCTAAATGATCCTTGTGATTTTACTGAATAAAGTAATTTTTGACTTTGACTTTGATATAAAAAAACATGATCTTACTTAACTATAGAATAGAAATCATTTATTTATATTATTATAAAACTTAATGCTAGGATATATTAAACGATATAGGTAATTATACTATGTTAAAATAACTGAAAATGGTCATCACTCAGCTTGTGCTGTGAAGATATATGAAGTTTGCAATCGATTGCAGACACTGCAACGTAACTCCACACAGTACATTAGTGTCGTCTCAACGACCGCACACATTCCTTTGAGACATGAAACACTGACCAAACTTTACTCTGCTCGCCTTTGAGCGCATTGTCTGGCTCTGTTTGACATAACGTTTCGCTCACGTGAAGTTATTTGTGCTCGTACCTATTGTTGACTGTCCTTCTATATTTTATTAAAGAGTCAATTTCGGTGCGTTCTTTGAACTGTTGCTTCTTTTTGTAGAGACATAAATGCCGAAAAAATCAGACATTGTTATAGACAGATGTAATTATGTAATTGGTTATTTATACAACCTTTTCCGCTGTTATTTGCTTTATGGGGCGTCTAAACGGGCAATATTTTACGGCAATTTGTGGCTGCAATTATTGCCAAACATTGCCCAGCCATCAATAAAACATTTTAGTACATTTTATGGCTGAGCAATCAATTGCAGGCAACATGTTGCAATATGGCTGCAATAGTATGGCCTTTGATTCAGAACCCTTTAATTTATACGCATATACAGTGAAACAGAACAACAATATAAATGGCCCAGATATATTGCAGTATTTTCTATTGCGAGGCGATCGTTCGGCCACACGCTGGCTACACATAAAAACATTTTGACATATCAAAAAATATGTGGCTATTATGCCGGGCCATCCATAAAATATTGCATAGTGTGGCTGGTATTGGTAGCAATGTTGCCGGCCACAGTATTGCAGCCACAAATTGCCGTAAAATATAGCCCGTTTAGACGCCCCATTAGAAATTATTTATACAAGAGCTGTCACTGTCACTCGACCGGGAAAGTAATACCACTGTACCTATTTCTGGCGCTAATTAATGATGCTTGCTGTGATCCAGCTCTAAGGGTACCTTTACCCTTGCCTACCTACATGAAATTAGAATTCTGAGGTGAGGTGAGGCAATGAATTGTTATAGGCAATTGTTACCTTTTAACATCAGATGGGCCACCAGGCTGCATAAAAAGTGGATTATTATTACTGCTTATTAGATGACTGCTTATAAGTACACCCTTTAATATTTTAGGTTCTTGGTTAGCTTTTTGGTTTCTTAGGTCATCTTGGAAAGAAAAATCCTTCATGATGACCTTAGCATTATATCAGCTAAGCAGGGCAAAATGATAAAACCGATCAATCATATTTTGACCTTTCTGAGACAGAATATAATTCTATCCTTTTCACGCATACGTTTTGTTTGCACATCAGCCTTACGCATCGACATAAAACACGAATATAGCTCACAAACTTAGATTTGCGTCCGGAAACTCTGAAAATAACCTTGTGACTTTTATATAAGGACAGTGGCGCCTCTATCGGTGGAACAGGTAACTTTGCGAAACTCGCTCAGAAGGAATTTTATCGGACTACTGCTAGCTTTCTGTTATGGTTATGAGTGAAAGGAAAAAGGTATTGGATTTATTTGCGAGGCTTGTGAGTTGTGACGATACGAATGCTTAATGTTTGGTAGGGAGGATATAAGTTTACCAGAGTTATGGAAGAGAATAATTTAGAGACTGTACTTACAGGTATAATGTATGAAAGTTTTGCGAGAGAAAAAAATAACAGAACGTATTTTTGTAAAGCAGTAGTAGGTGTTTGTACAAGAATTTATCTAGAAATATATTTACTTTTGGAACCGCATTTGAACCGTTGTGTTTTCATTTGAAAATGGTTTATTAAAAACACATAAAACTAAGCATCCTTACGTATTTACTATGGATGCAGAGTGTTGCCTCTACCAAAACGTCCAACACCATCTGCTTCTTTCACAACTTACTTGAACACAAAATAAATAACTCTCAATAAATCAACTTACCATAATACTTATGTGAACTACACTAAGGTTCTTGAAAACTCGTTCTGTAAATTGGATTTGAATAATTTATAATTGTTTGATTTGTTCTGTGATTTATAAGATTGCTTTCGTGAAATATATCTGCAAAATAACACGATCCAATTTAGTTTAGGCTCCGATCTTAGAATTGTTTTAGTAGTCTTTATTCATTCTCAAATATATCTACTGTATAAACAAGTGGACTTTTTTATATAAAATATTTATCTTTTACGCTTTCGATAGGTTTGATTTGGGATCAGTTGAGCTATCTATAGACTGTTTGCAACGATCTACAGTTATCTCAACTGATATGTATTTCTGTAATTTATTGTATGTAATACCCTATATTTTTGTATTTTTTAATACAAATCTTTTGTTTATATGTAAACCAGTCGGCAACAATGTTTTTTCATTAAGTTTTTGAAATAAATTCCTTGGTATTTTTACATTCAAAGAGCTGAGAGTGACATACAAACAACCGGATCAGCTTATTTGCTATCGGCTCGAGAGTGCAATCAACGTTTTGGTAAACATGGGAGAGGAAATCTTTTTACTTTTTTACGTAGATGTGTTTTTTTTTTGCTGATTTATTCGTAGACAGGTTGTACAGCGTGCTGACGTGACTTGACCACTAGTTAGTTATTTATAGGGTGTTTTTTTGAGGATGGTGATGGCCAAGTCTGGAACTGCTAGGGTTCTGTATCACAAGGATCACTTAGAATCGCCTAACATACTAGTTGATTCTGTAAATAACATGTGTATTTTATTTACTAATAAAATTAGTGTTTCTAGAGTGCCAGTTACTCGCGACCAGAGAAGAACGCTCAAGTAAAGGCTTAGCTACCACTAGTTTTTATGATATTTTTCTATGAAGAACAATTCAACTAAGTTATGTAAATACTCAGTTTTCATACAAAAATTCTAATAAGCTAAGTTAAACAGTATTCAATCCAGAATGGATCCAAAATTGCATCAATCCAAAATTCAATTTTATTGCTTTACATAAAAAAATGTTTATTTCATATTTTGTAACACAAAATAATATCTTAAATATCTTATTATCTTAACACACAATCTTAATTGAGTTACTCATCTGAAAAACTGGGTTCAAACCTACACTTAAAATCATAGCTTACTTTATCACCAGCCTCACAAAACAAAATCCTACACAATAACTAATTCCATCAAACTTTATGTGACTCTCCGTCTCTACAGAGCCATCTCACAAATCGTCTGTGTCCCGCCTAAAAGGATTTCAGACGTGGACCGTAATTACATAATTCGTAGTTTACTCGGATTTTCTTCCCTTGTGATTGTTGCAATAACTTATTGTTTGCGAGCTGGCTTATTTTGGGGTTAATTTTGTGTAATTCGGTAGAGTTTTTGTTCCTGGTGGGTGTAAAAGAGTCTCTGCTAATTATGGATTTGAGACGATTTTACTCAGTTTTGGTAAAATATTTGTGAGACTTTTGATTTGTAATCTAAAGATGATTTGACTCACGCTGACAATTCATTTATGACAGTCATACATAATTATATTGTTTTAGGATGTGCGCATAACAATGACAAGACTGCAGTAAGACAGTTTATTTTACGTCGTACCTACAGGATAACGTTTATCAGGTGGTCATAAAACTATATCATTTATTTCTTTTATATTTTCTCACATACATACTTTTTTCACATAAAAATTCTGTACACATTGTATTTATAATTTAATCAGCAATAATGTTTATTTTTTTCGTTGCAACGATCAAATGTTCGAGAACATTCTAAACACCAGCCATTTTCACTGATTTTACTATCTCGATTCCAAAAAAGACTTGAATAAAATTTAAATAAAGAGGTTAATGTGCGTATCGAAACTGTATGGCAGGGTTCCAAATGTTTATATAAAGCCATTTAGACTTTTTATAAAAATAAATTAAATTAAATCTAAGTTTTCAAGCCCACCTTTACCTAAATAAGATGACATTAAAATAAAATAATATACACAAAGGTCAAAAAACAAGAAGGCGATATCGTCATACGAATGTAGGTACCTATAACGATCGTCATTAATTAATTTTAATATTATTTAAATCAGATAAAACGCTCTTATGGCCCTCCTGCTGTTAAGTGGTATGTACGTGTAGCGTTAATTTTATCTTGGTCAATATTTAAAGATATATTTTAATATATGTATATATTATTTTATATAAAAGATTTAATACATAAAATTCATTCACATATTATTATCTATTGACTGCCATCAAAGTTATACATAATCATAGACAAATATTTTATTCAGTAAAATGATAAGGATCATTTAGAATCGTGATTCTTAGTTCAAGATTCAATACGGTACCCTAAAAACGATCTGTAATAGTCATGAAAAGAAACTATGTACTCCTCTTCAATGGCTAGAATCAACTTACAAATAGCATCTTTACATACAAATGTGTTTAAATTACAATGTTTGGTTAGAAACAGTTGAAAATTTTCTAAAATTAAATTTAAATTCTGCGAGTGCAACTTTTTGACAGACGTCACAGCTTAGTTGGAAGCTTTGTCTTGTATTGCTGTGGGTCGTGGGTTCGATCCTCACGGAGAACAAACGTATGTATCATGAGCATTGATGTTTGGTTTGTGTAGGTGTTACTATGTATGTATTTACAAAAAATATTTAGGTAAGCAATCGAGTTCCCATAGTACAAGCTCTCCTTAGTTTGGGGCTAGAGCGTGATGTGTGAAATGTCCGTGATTTTATCTTATTTTATTTTTAAATAATAATTTTCTTATCATTGAGGTTTTCTAATCTTTGTGATGTCCATGAAGCTTTATTTATAATATCATGTTGCGCATTTCATCCTTATAGTGGCCTTAATCCCAAGAGTATATTTAAACTATCTAGATTCTCAGACTGTATAGAAATCTAGTTTGTATTGTGTGGAGAGTTTCAAAGGATTGACTGGCAGACGAAAGTTCATCGGTCGAGTAGCTTTCCTAGTATCGCTTTCGGTATAACTTTAGTATTTCATATGTTAGCTTTATACTCGTTTATGGCTTCACCTTTATTAATTATTAATATGAATAAAGCAAAATTAATTTAAGAAAAATTGTTATCCTTTATCTTAATACAAAAGCAAAATAATGTTTCAAGTGTCTCGTTTCTCTAAATGGCATGGTACTTACTATTAACATTTAGTAATACATAAAAAATCGGCAGTTGGCTTGTTTGATCTCTTTTGATAAAACAGCAGGGACCCCCAGATATATATTTTTTAACCTATTCTGTCCCGATGCTGGGCAAAGGAAGCCTTCCACTTATCCCGGTCTTTGGTGACACTCCACAAATATTAATTTAATAAAATAAACGGTATTTTAAATTTAAAAATATCATACCTACTCTCCCAATTCTTGAAGTCCGTTATACATTTTTACGTCTCGTCGGTACCTTTTTCATAAATCCAGCTAATTAATTTATCCGGTGTTATTCTGTGGAATAAACATTTTGTAGAGAGTAAAACAAGAAATAGCCTTAGCCTTTTAAAGCAACCGTAAAGTTAATTAAAAAATAAATATTTTTACAGGATTTTTTGTACGGAAATACTTTAAAAGGAAGTATACTTTTATTTTACACATTTATGATGAAACAAGCAATGGGTCACCAGTTTTTACGCAAACCTTGTTGTGATAAGCCTGTATTTTCACCAGCAGCACCTCTTCAAACTAAACTGCTTTTGTGTACCTACAACAGATGATTTTATTAACAAAGTAGCTACTACAAAATTACTTAGTCTAATATAATAAAACTCAGTCCATTTCTATAAATCTCATCGCGTTCGCCTCCTGATAAATATTCATTTTATTCGTTCATTAATTTTCAAATGCATCAGTCTGCATTCATTTGCATACCGCTTTTGTTCTTATCTGTACATTCATTATTTGACTTCGCAGTTTTAAACCCGCGTTATAATTTGCATAATCAGTTGGTAAAGTTCCGATGTGATATGAATTTTTTGTTTAAGATTAATAATTTCTTATAATATTAACTGTTAAAAATAACACAAAGAGTGCGATTTTCTTAATCCCATAAAAAATTACCTTAAAAATAAATTTGTTCATTTTTTGTAAAACAAAACAGTTCCTGTTAATTGGTTTCATATTTTTTTAGCTTTAATGGGTATGATTGTAATGAGTATATTACAATTGTTTTTATCGTAGCTCTACCATGAGTTTTTACTATACTCACAGCATACTTGTACAGCGCCTCTAGCGGATAGTTGGGTACTAAAATACGTCATACTAATATTGACGTAACTACTGTAGTAAAGTCAGGCGATTTTACTGTGACAACTCATGGTAGAGGTACTGAACACTAATCAGTGTCCGTCAGACGTATAAATGATTGTCCCTTAGATCGGGTCTATCCCATTTGTTTTAACTCCCCATCCGACCCTGTTTGGTCATTTCCCAAAACAGCCTCTAGCGATGAATAAATTTTCTCTCCTCTGTTTCTTTTTCCCTTTCTCCATTTTCGTTCGATTTGTCGTCCCAAAGAAAATTTTAATTCGAAATTAAGTTTGGAAAAAAACTTGAGTTGGCAACTTTGCTAATTTGCGCCTTGAAGAAAGATGAATGTTTCTGATGTTTTGACACTTATTCAAAACGCTTAATAGAATGAAGGTAGGCTTGCCACGTTTTAGAAAAGCTTTTAGTATTATGACAACGTGCTTCATTTTATATTTTTTAATGTTTTTTATAAGACCATATTTTAAAGATTTGCTCTTTCATAATTATTAAATGTTTTATGAATTTACCAGATTAGTGCAAACAAAATAACAATCTAAAAATTTAAAAAATAGATCAATGAACATGCACTACGTTCATTGTTCTATTTCGTATCCACATAGTGTTGCCAACAACAAATCTTTAATTTACCCCAACTTTGAAGGAAACGTCTATATTGGAGAGCCGGTAAGACCAAATAATGTTGCTTTGATCCCTTAAACTTTAACCAAGAGAAGGATGGTGACAAAGGAATAATCCGGAACAAACATAGGCGTAGTTTAGTTTATTGTCCTAGTTTGAAGCTCCGACTTGAGGTCACATCAAGATTGTATTGTCTTTGAATCGCAAATTAATCTATTCAAAGCAAACACATTCGTCTCAATTTGTAACGAACCTACCATCCTAATGTAACACTGAACTATATCACCTACGCAATAAGAACCTTGTTGGCTAATTAATTCGAATCCTTCGTTTGAATAGACACAGTTTTTAGATTTTAAATTACTTATTTTTAGCCATAAATGAAAGGACGAAGCGACAATAGAACATGTATTATAATACAACAAAAAAATTTTTTTTACTGAATCTGACATGACAAATATTACTTCTAGTAAGTGCCAATTTGCGAACAAAAACCAATTCGGAACCAATCAAATCAATATCACATGGTTCCACTAAACTTTATAACGAATCACCGGCGGCAAAGTTCCTCATAAGATTTATCATTTCAGCGAAATTGGCATGATTCTCTCTGAATAAATTGCCAACGTAAAATAAACTTTACTGCGCTCTGTTTAACATTCAATCCTCATTCTCAAAGTTTAACTACAGGCATTGTCTGGGTATAAAACTTATTTTCCAAGTTAGTATCCTACTGTTACTTCTTCTATGCGATTCGTTTCTGGAGTTGAAGATAAGGGCTCAGGTATAAATTATACAGATTCACACAATTTCTGTAGATAATCTTATTGTCTGGTGTGACAGAATTAGGGTGTATGTACATTGTATACTCCGAAAATAGATAAGCCTAGGTTTTAACCATTGTTTTGAATTACATTGCTGGGTGACATGGTATTTTTTTTAGCAAGCGACGCATTTTGTTAAAGGTTACGCGTAATGTAACTTGTATAATAAAGAACTTTTGTTTATCGTTTAGCGGGGTAGTAACTAGACTTTATTGAATTTACACGTTTGTGGACAAATGAGATTAGGGCAAGTAGTGAAAATGTTATTTGGTCTCGTTATATAAGTCTTAGTGTGACATTTTTATTGCTTACATTCGGTATTTTCTTCGTCACATGTGAATGACCCAAATAAAAGTAAATTCTACGAGAGTATGTGTAATTGAACTAACAGGCTGAATTCCTAACGGCCGGTTTCTTGAACGATGATGAACGAAAAAATCTAATAATTACTATGTGTCAAACTCAAATCAATCGTGATTTGGGTTTCCAGAAACCAGCCGTAAGTTAGTTCAAACTTAAATCATGGAAATAAAGAATAGAACACTTTGATTAAATTGAGCATGTGATAACTATTCAGGTGGCTTGGTTATAATAAGCCCCATTTGGGTTAATTGGACATAATATAACACGTTGTATAAATCCTATACAAATAGCGTTAGTAATTTTAGAATTGTGTTTAGTAATATTCCAAAGTACCATAGCATTATTTAGTACCAAATTCATGTATGACATGTATATATTCATTAACAGAGAATCAAAATAACCGCGGTTGAAATATTTAACAATACACAGAACGGCTTCACGGAATACATAATTAAATTTTAATTTGAAATCCGCTACTGTGGGTCGACTGACAGTATTTGCTATCAGGAGGTCCCTAAAGCCGTCGCGTTACATATACCTATTCGAATCACATTGCGCGTGAATGTCAGCTCGATTGCGAAGTATTGCAGAGTCAACACGCAGTGTATAATTGGCATCGTTATGATACGTTAACGATTGTCATTTTTATTCGAGATTGCTTCTCAGTAGCTCTACCATGAGTTTTTACTATACTATATATACTATACTCGCTAGCGTCTGTAGTTAAAAAAATGTATGAAGATTTGTACAGCGCCTCTAGCGAATAGTTGGGTACTAAAATTCATAATACTAATATTTACGTAACTACTGTAGTAAAGTCAGGCGATTTTACTGTGACAACTCATGGTAGAGGTACTGAAATAGAGTAAAGTCTTAACGGAAAAATCATAATACCAGGAAGATGTTTATATATTTATATGTTTTAATATTTGTGTAGTTTCTTTTTGACTAATGTCACAGCTTAGCTTTGATTTTTATGCTGTGGGTTGTGACTTTGATTGAGTACTAAAACGACTTTTTCTGAGCCAAATGTCAATTTGACCTAGATTGGTACAGCCAATACAGATAACAATTGAACAAAAAGGAAAAAAGGAGTGTTATTTGAGATGGATTGCGATCTAAAGTACTCACAGTCTTTGTGCCAAATTTCAACTAGCAAGCTTTATCAATATTTTAGTATAAAGTACTTAAAACTTTACTATAAATATGACAATTAGCACAAACTCAAGTCAAGTTTTTATTATTATATCTATCTATACTTCTTCTATACTAATATTATAAAGAGGTAAAGTTTGTATGTTTGTATATTTGTTCAATTGTAAGGGGTAATCTCGGGATCTACTGAACCGATTTTAAAAATTCTTTCGCCAATAGAAAGCCACATTATTGCTGAGTGTCATAGGCTATATACAAAACTGAAAAATAAAAAGGCTTTTACGTGGTAGTCCGTTTTGCAAAGCGAATAGGAGAAAAACGGTCGAATTATGCCCAACGAAGTGGGCTCGGGTCAGCTAGTTATTTATAAGTACATTAAAAAAACGTGAAATTATAGATATTTTGTTAGTTAGGTGTTAGTCAGTTATTGTTTGTGTTTTAGTGACTACTTATTTAATAACTATTAAATAAATACTCAATAATACAAACATTTATATAATTGTTCAACCGTGTCAATAGAGTATCATCCTTTTTCATGATACACTCCACTGAATTCGATCCCACTATTTATTCTGAGACCCGTCACCTTATTCACAAACTTTCTGTCTTATAGACAGATCTAAAAAATAAAATAAATACATGAATAATACATAAATTAATATTCTTAAACATTTCACACATCACACTTTGCATAATAACACCCAGACACAGAACAAATATTTATGTTCATCACACAAACATTCCCTCTGGGTGGGAATCACCCACGACCCATTGCTATTTCACTCTATATGGAAAGTTTCACTGCAAGGCCTAGACTATGTTACATGACCTAGTTCTTCAACTTCTTCGCTTCTTGGTAACGTAAGCGTTTATGAATAAGGACATTAGAGTGTTCCTTGTATACTTTTTTACGGTCTATTAGATGGAAAGTCACCTTTGTTTTCGTAAGGTCAATCAATTTCATTGACATTGTTGGGGTAGTTTGTCGATTAAGAAGTTTGGATCTTGGATCCCTAATGCCCTGTCCCTTTTGATGTGTTAAACTGTTAAATCAAAAACAGCAAATCGAGTGGAAACATTTGGCAACCCTTATTTGAGTACAGTCATCGATAAAATTTGTTATGTTGACAGTCGGCGACAAAGAAAATAAAAAGAAAAATATTTTAGATTAAAGTATACCTACACAATTAAAAAATAATCAAAAATTCTGAATGAATTTAGATAAATTACAATAAAATAAAACTGTGTTACAACCACAACAATCTGAAAATGGTATTTTATAAGAATCTAATTCAATAGATAAAAGCTAAATTAAACATAATTTAAACAATTTTATCTTAATTTAATTTATTATAATTTGAGCCATTATTATTAGTTCAATCTGAATATCAGAGTATTTTTGTTGCTGTCCTACGGGTACGCCCTGCATGAATTCATTTATACTGATTGCGATTGGATGAATGTTTGCTCTGATAAGCGAATTCTGAGTGTAATTTGCTGATCAAACAAGATCACCCAACGATCTGACAAAATCGAGTATTATGTTTATATTCCGTACGAGCCTTGGGGTATTTTTTTGCTGTTAAATAAATTTCGTGCTATACGGATGTGAACAGTTTCTTTATTTTCTAGTTCTATTTTTTTAAGCAAACTGTTGACCTCGATCTGACCTGATGTTAAATGTAGATACATTATGATTTTAAAAGAAATAGTTGTTTAATATGTAGGTTCCTCTTTTTTTGAAGTGCCTTGTAAGGTACGGCACACGGGATATTTACGTGTCAAACTAATTATAATAATTATAGATATATATCTCTTGTATAACTGCTAAGTCTGTTTAAGTCTGAAAGGTATATTGCACACTTCACTGCTTAGTATGTAGAGTGTCTAACTAATTATAATTATAGATATTATAATATCTCTTGTATAACTGTAACTGCTCTTACTTCGGTGTTTAAGTGTGCAAGGTATGGAAATAGCACACTTCACTCCTTAAGCAGAAATAATTACAGCGGAAGTGTTTCTTGGAATAATATTAAAAAGAATATAAGATGCAAATGAGTTTAAAATTAAATTGTCTGTATTTTATCTCCAAACAAAACAATCGAATACGCAAATTATTTCGCACCGAAGTCAAAACAAATAGCAGGAAACGCAAGAATTCCTTTCCGGTAATACCATTACAATTTCCCGCGATGCTAATTATACAATTTGAATGTCAGATTTGTTAGTAAATTTCTGAATCAAAATGGCTTCCTTTAAAGCGAAATCGGAATCAGGACTCCATTGGGAGTTGGAAGTAATTATTTCTGTAATAAGATAAAATAGATCTTCGGAAGGTAATTAGATTTTGGATAGAAAGCTTTCAAGCGTGTTTAGCTGTAATTTGAATTATTATTTGTACAAATTGATTTAGAAACTGTGTTATTTTAAACATTCCAACGAATTCAGTCTTATTTAGTATAAAAGTATTTATTTATATGGAAACAGATTATTTGTAAATATTCGGCTATGCATCCAATTTTATTAAAATTCGAAAGACTAGGTCTATCTAGATAATAAAAATCCTACAACTTTCAGTGCTATCTGGTAGCAAATTGTAAAACATGGCAGCAAAAAGCCTTAAATAAACATGAGCAATTAGATATTGCTGAGAAAAAAAGACCAGACACTCAAAGGTCAAAGCGGTATTTGTGATATCATCTGATTTATGTGATAACCCACCTTCTTTGAAGTTCTATATGTCTACCTTAACTAGAATCCTTCAAATGACTTGTGAGTCTGTATTAACCTCAATTTATTTACCTTATCTTTTTTGTAACTGTATAAACATACTTATTTTTGGCATTTCACGAAATGAAGATAGCATTATGTAATTTAATAAATACTAGAAACAACCTTATTACTACACAAAAATTACTATAAATAAAGTAAGTAAATAAATAATGTTGAACAATCCACACAAAATCATCTAGCCTCAAGCTAAGCAAACTTTATCAATATTTTAGTATAAAGTACTTAAAACTTTACTATAAATATGACAATTAGCACAAACTCAAATCAAGTTTTTATTATTATATTATTTATAAGTACATTAAAAAAACGTGAAATTATAGATATTTTGTTAGTTAGGTGTTAGTCAGTTATTGTTTGTGTTTTAGTGACTACATAAGTAATAACTATTAAATAAATACTCAATAATACAAACATTTATATAATTGTTCAACCGTGTCAATAGAGTATCATCCTTTTTCATGATACACTCTACTGAATTCGATCCCACTATTTATTCTGAGACCCGTCACCTTATTCACAAACTTTCTGTCTTATACACAGATCTAAAAAATAAAATAAGTACATGAATAATACATAAATTATATTCTTAAACGTTTGACACATCACACTCTACATAGTAACACCCAGACACAGAACAAAATATTTATGTTCATCACACAAACATTCCCTCTGGGTGGGAATCACCCACGACCCATTGCTATTTCACTCTATATGGAAAGTGTCACTGCAAGGCCTAGACTATGTTACATGACCTAGTTCTTCAACTTCTTCGCTTCTTGGTAAAGTAAGCGTTTATGAATAAGGACATTAGAGTGTTCCTTGTATCCTTTTTTACGGTCTATTAGATGGAAAGTCACCTTTGTTTTCGTAAGGTCAATCAATTTCATTGACATTGTTGGGGGTAGTTTGTCGATTAAGAAGTTTGGATCTTGGATCCCTAATGCCCTGTCCCTTTTGATGTGTTAAACTGTTAAATCAAAAACAGCAAATTGAGTGGAACTTTTGGCAACCCTTATTTGAGTACAGACAGCGATAAAATTTGTTATGTTGACAGTCGGCGACAAAGAAAATAAAAAGAAAAATCTTTTAGATTAATAAATGATTTAAGTTTATCTACACAATTAAAAAATTATCGAAAATTCTGAATGAATTTAGATAAATTACAATAAAATAAAACTGTGTTACAACCACAACACTCTAAAAATGGTATTTTATAAGAATCGAATTCAATAGATAAAAGCTAAATTAAACATAATTTAAACAATTATCTTAATTTAATTTATTGTAATTTGAGCCATTATTATTAGTTCAATCTGAATATATCAGAGTATTTTGACTGCTAGCTGTCCTACGGGTACGCCCTGCATGAATTCATTTATACTGATTGCGATTGGATGAATGTTTGCTCTGATAAGCGAATTCTGAGTGTAATTTGCTGATCAAACAAGATCACCCAACGATCTGACAAAATCGAGTATTATGTTTATATTCCGTAGGAGCCTTGGGGTATTTTTTTGCTGTTAAATAAATTTCGTGCTATACGGATGTGAACAGTTTCTTTATTTTCTAGTTCTATTTTTTTTAAGCAAGCTGTTGACCTCGATCTGACCTGATGTTAAATGTACATTATGATTTTAAAAGAAATAGTTGTTTAATACTGTAAAGGTTCTTCTTTTTTTGAAGTGCCTTTTAAGGTACGGCACACGGGATATTTACGTGTCAAACTAATTATAATTATAGATTATCCCTTGTATAACTGTAACTGTACTAACTGCGGTGTTTAAGTCTGAAAGGTATAGGTATTGCACACTTCACTGCTTAGTAAGTATGTAGAGTGTCAAACTTATTATAATTATAGATATAATATCTCTCGTATAACTGTAACTGCACTAACTGCGGTTATTAGTGTGAAAGGTACGGAAATAGCACACTTCACTGCTTACGCAGAAATAATTATAGCGGAAGTGCTTCTTCGAATAATATTTAAAAGAATATAAGATGCAAATGAGTTTAAAATTAAATTGTCTGTATTTTATCTCAAAACAAAACAATCGAATACGCAAAATATTTCGCACCGAAGTTAAAACAAATAGCAGGAAACGCAAGAATTCCTTTCCGGTAATACCATTACAATTTTCCGCGATGCTAATTATACAATTTGAATGTCAGATTTGTTAGTAAATTTCTGAATCAAAATGGCTTCTCTTTTAAAGCGGAATCGGAATCAGGACTCCATTGGGAGTTGGAAGTAATTATTTCTGTAATAAGATAAAATAGATCTTCGGAAGGTAATTAGATTTTGGATAGAAAGCTTTCAAGCGTGTTTAGCTGTAATTTGAATTATTATTTGTACAAATTGATTTAGAAACTGTGTTATTTTAAACATTCCAACGAATTCAGTCTTATTTAGTATAAAAGTATTTATTTATATGGAAACAGATTATTTGTAAATATTCGGCTATGCATCCAATTTTATTAAAATTCGAAAGACTAGGTCTATCTAGATAATAAAAATCCTACAACTTTCAGTGCTATCTGGTAGCAAATTGTAAAACATGGCAGCAAAAAGCCTTAAATAAACATGAGCAATTAGATATTGCTGAGAAAAAAAGACCAGACACTCAAAGGTCAAAGCGGTATTTGTGATATCATCTGATTTATGTGATAACCCACCTTCTTTGAAGTTCTATATGTCTACCTTAACTAGAATCCTTCAAATGACTTGTGAGTCTGTATTAACCTCAATTTATTTACCTTATCTTTTTTGTAAC
Source organism: Ecliptopera silaceata (assembly GCA_932527185.1). NCBI lineage: Eukaryota > Metazoa > Arthropoda > Insecta > Lepidoptera > Geometridae > Ecliptopera > Ecliptopera silaceata. The sequence continues at coordinate 1,113,073 of OW052193.1, read as the reverse complement.
TGTATAAACATACTTATTTTTGGCATTTCACGAAATGAAGATAGCATTATGTAATTTAATAAATACTAGAAACAACCTTATTACTACACAAAAATTACTATAAATAAAGTAAGTAAATAAATAATGTTGAACAATCCACACAAAATCATCTAGCCTCAAGCTAAGCAGAGCTAGTGTTATGGGTACTAGAAGAATAACATACTTAATACAATACATCACATAGATAGATATTTATTATTATACATATAAAATATACAGAAGACCCGGAATAAATATTTGCAGATCGTACAAACATTTTTCCCAAGGCAGTCGAACCCGCAACCTTCCGCGTCGCAGGCGGACCTTCGTCCACAAGCGCACAAGCTGGGCCTAGATGATGTTGTGTAGATTGTCCAGCATTATATATCTAAGTAAGTACTTGTTAATTTATTTTAAACAGTGACCTACGATTAGCTCATCGCTAGTTGTATGCGGATTACTACTCTAAACATTCGGTAATGGCTGTATTTGTGCACAGGTGTCGGTTTGTTTCTTTGTTCAAATGTATTTTAGATAGGTCGTTATGCGAACCTGCTGCCTGTGGTTGGGGTTAGGATTGATTTTAATGGTTTTGTGATATCGTTTGTATTTTACCTGTTCATGATAATTTCGAAACTTTACATGATATAGGTACGTTCCTTACTTTACGTTTTGTGTAATGAAATGTATTGGAAGATAATGCTTTTTTATGTTTATCCATGTAAATACATAATGTGATTACTTCTTTGATTTCTTTTTGAAAATCATAGTTTTCATTTTCATACATAAACAACAAGTTTTTTTATTATTTTTATGACAAAGAACATTGAAATCAATACATTTTATGATTCAACAAGAGCTTGCAGGTAAACTTTAACTCACCGACAAAAGTTTCGAATTCAGCAAATTGCAATTCGTGCTCACTGCGATTGAATTATTTATTCAGCTCAGAGCAAAATTGAATGCAAATTTTTTTAGATTATTCTCACTTTTCTATGTATTTTTATAAATTTGATCAAACTTACTTATATTCTACGAATATTTATATTTTTCAACTGAAATAAGTAATATTATTTTTGTTTTAAACCTTTTCATTCAAATATCAGGAATACCTATATTAAATCAAAACTATGTTTGAAAAAATAAACTATTTTGATCACTGTTATTGTGCTTCCGGTTTATAACCCTTTTTTTTTTGCTTTTTACTAATTCATTTTACAATATTCAGTGACGTTGACATTGTAATATTTAAAAACTTTGTGGAAACAGTTAATAAACAGCTTTGTCGATAATTTACCAGAAATCCATTAAGAGCTCAGACCACAGAAACCACGGTACAACAATACGAACAAGGCATGTGACACATTGGATGTTTGAACAATGACCGATACCTATACGATACGATATTCAAGTGAATGAATGAATGAATGAAAACACTTTATTGTACTAGTAATACACCTTACAACTAATTATTAAGGAAAACATAAAAACTAACAAAATACAGTACAATGGGCGGTCTTATCGCTAGGGAGCGATTTCTTCCAGACAACCTTTGGATGGAAAGAAGCCTACAAAAAGAGGGTCAGCTAGGTGCACTATAGAATAAAATAGAATAAGAATTAAGTACATTAATTTTATTACTATAATACTATACATAGATAAATACAAATATATACATACATAAATACAACATATTTATAAATATATATATATATATATATATATATAAATTACTAAAAAATAACTACGACAAGTCAGATGAGCGAATGATGTCATAATTCACTCAAGTAAAAGTTTTTGAGCCTATCTTTAAAAACTGAACAAGTGTCCATTGGTCGAGCCCATAGACGTAGAGAATGGACTGAGCGTTCACTATCCAGGTATGAAGTAAAATGGTTAAGCGTGAGAGAGAACACGATCGTGCGACCAATAAATAATCACTCATGTTGTCACCGCACTACTCTATAGAAAAAGGACAGATATTGGCCTCACAGAATAATGGACTTTATGAGGCTTAGTTCTACGCGTCTGTGGTCGAACCAAATAACTGTCGATGTGAGACAATGAGAAGTTTATTATTATTAGATCAGCGATCACGGTCAAGTGTTTTGGCTCAGAGGTGGCAATATACTCTATTGGTAATAATAATAAAAATTGTTGGTTGTTTTTACAACGATATTTGATATTTCATAAAGCGCAATACAATCTCAAAATAAGCTAATTATGTTGCGTTGAAACTATTTGACGATCTTTTGTATAATTAATATATATTTTTTAATAATAATCAGGTAAAGAATTAACATCAATGTTGGTTCGTGGCAGGGATAGAACTCACGACTCACAGTCAAAAACTGAACTACAAAACAATACTACTAACAAATGGTTTTCAATTTGATTCATCGAAACCAATCTCTGATAACTTAACTAACAACTAAACTGTTTAACATTTTTCATTACGTACATTATATGTATTTTATATTTTAAAACGTTGCAGCGGTAAAGATACAGTACAACGATGTCGTGTCGCTAGTTTTGTGCAAGTTTTGGCTAAAAGCCAATTTTAGTTGACGACACAGTATAATGACCTTAATCAAGGATTGTAGGCCTGTTAAACACAATATTGTGATTTATCAGTATCTATTACATTAATATGACATTTTGTGACCAACTTTAGTTAGTAATTAACAATTATTTTGTAACTAAGTACCTATTTGAAATATTAAGTACCTACTTACTTCATCCACAGCCTGACTTAACCCACTGCTGGGTATAGGCCTCCCTTTGCTCTTTCCATTCCGCACGGTTCTGAGCTGTTCTCGACCATCTGCGGCCCACGGTATTGACGATATCGTCAGTGCACCGTGCCGCTGGGCGCCCTACGTTTCTCTTGCCAGTCCTCGGCCACTTACTTACTTAATTACCTACTTACTTACTTTATTGCTTTATTTTTCTTCAGCGTAAAACTTTTAGTATTCTTAACCGTGTCAAGTGAAACCTTCAGTTTAATACCACACATCTTACTGATCGAATTGCCAAAGGCAAGATCTCCGAAACACGAGTTGACCTCTTAAGTGACTTCAATCAAATCTTGCCGCCGAAATTTGAGCTTAAACACGCAACGTATATGATTGAAAATAGACCGAAACAAACTGAGACGTTGTGAGGATGTCAAAGGAATGGGGTGTATCTTGAATGCGTAGTTAAGGCTTTCATTAGTCTTAGTACGATTTACATATCTCTTAAATTTGGGAAGTTGAAGGTCCGTTTTGCATGTACGAAGTATTTTCTTGATTTTGAAGGAAATATGTAAACGTTATGCTAGGCTTGCATATCATTATTTTAAATGTATTGTTTTTTTAAGACTGTACAACTACATATATAATAAATGTAAAAAAATTTAGAGTATTTAATAAAAAAACTTTATAAATACACGCTGTATTTATAAAGTTTTTTTATTAAATACTCTAAATTTTTTCTCATAAATAAATATGTAGGTACTTAAGTATGTTTTAAATTCAGACACTTGTTTTAGATAAAAAACAATCATCCCAAACAAATCAATCTGCAAAACTAAATAATTTCATTATGAGACCGAATACGTCATTTTCTCTTTGTCGACCCTTATTATCACCGAACCTTCTCATTCAATCCGACGAAATCGCATCTAAAAACATCCATCGATCGATATCAATTCTCACATGCGTCCTTTGTATTAACAAAAAGGGTAATGTAACGCTTTGTTTTTAGATTGTTTCTTCTAAAGATTTTTTTAATAAGCTTAAAACAATGGATATTTTATTTAAAATATTTTACAATTTGTTTCGGGCAACCTGGTTTTATTGTTGATTGAATTATCAATTTATAAATCGTGACAAATTTCAATAAAGAAAAGCAATTTCGAAATCAGATTGGTATTCGTATTCTCCAGACCGACTATTTATTTTGTTACCGTTCACTCAAATGTAAATCAAGCGGTTTTGTAAATAATTTGAATGATACTTTGTGTTGAATTTTCGTTACGAAATACTTTAGACTTTATTACTTTGAAAACCATTTTTCTTTGCAACATAACTTTGTTAGTTGAAATAAAATATAACCACCAAAATAGATTTGTGATATTTTAGTAAGTACCATTCTTTTTTCTATAAAAAAGTTTCACAATAACAAAACATGATATACAAAATCTACGGAAACCGTAAGGGCTACAATACAAAACAGTAGTGTTTGGATGAAAACATAAAAAAGGGGTAAAACACAAAAAAAGAACGCAATATCATAAAAGAAAATGTTTCGGCAATTTCAATATGAAAATGAATAGTATTAGAAATGATTTTTGCTGCCGTGATTGTGTGTTTTTACACTGCCGGTACCGATACGATATCAAAAATATCGGAGTTTGCAACACGAAAGATCATACTACCTAATGTATGTTATATATTAGGTTGTCACAGCTCAGTTGGAATAGTTCTGCAAATCGCGCTGTGTAATTTTTAGATTCTACTTTTGTACACAAAACACTATACCTACAAATAGTGTTCTTCCAAAGATATCAAGCTTTGAGCTTTTGATGTGGATGCACCTTTAGTGATATCATCAATAAAAAATATTGTGCAATGGAAGGCTTCTAAATACATATGTATATGGTGCAGGTCAAACTAAAATCGTTCTAATTGGCAAAAATACAAAATTTGACATTACATTATTGACAGATTTTGTTATCTGGCGATATCATATAGGTGTCGTATCGCAGCAATGTAAACACTTAATGTAACTTTTTATGGATCACGAAAAATTCATATTGTTACAGGAAAACGTTATGATTACGCGTTTTCTTTGACTGTGAAAAATGTATTCATTGTATTGAGAAGTATATTGAGTGACATCTTTATGTTTGATCACATTGAACGTTATCAAATATTTAACACCTAGACCATTTTTTTATTTAACTTGCGACTGCCGGTTTGTTTCAACCTTTTTATGTTTCTTAGTGCCAAAGTGAGATTCCACCGCTTAAGCAATTTAGATGTAAATATCTATGGCAAAAAATCCTGTTCAAATGCAGGCAAATAAAATTATTTTATTGTTTGTTTCAGATGTGTACCAGTAATCCAAACGTATGCCACCGCAGCTCTGCAAAAAAATGAACACATCACAAAAATGGTAACATGACGAAATGTTACAAAACGGACCAATACATGAACAGTGGAATAACTTTTATTCGAGCATGTGTTTTCATTGCAACGTGAAAAAAGCAAAACGTCATAAAACCCACGTTAAATTCAACCTCTACTGCATTCTCATAGTAACAGGACTGTCCATCAGATCAGTCAACTCTAACATGACTAACATGAGACATTTCAGTGAAAGTGATTCTAAATTAATAAAACGTGATCTTTTAGGCGTAAAAAGTGATAATATAAATGTAAAAAGTGATTCTAAATTAAGTAATAGTGAACAAAATGATAGTCCTAATGAAGACAATTACGAAGATCATGACACCGATGATTATACAAAAGTCAATTTTGAGAAACCATATTACAATAGTGAAGATTTCTTACATTTAAATAGTAAATTTTATAGCAGTGAAAACGCTTATAGCAACTACGAAGTGTATAAAAAGTTTTATCTCAATCCGAGTGATCCTCTTCCTAAAAGTAGTGTTAAATTCAAGATAAGCAGTAGGATAGTGCAGACTAAGTACGGCAAATTACAGGGGTTTGTGCTCGCTATGGACGAGCACAGGTATCTGAGTCCTCTCGAAGTGTTCCTCGGTGTCCCGTATGCCACACCTCCTGTGGGATCTAATCGGTTAGTTTATCACTATAACTCCAACTTTCTATTCATTTTTCAGATCAATCACTTTATCATGTCTATTCGTTATTGACCACTTAAGTTGTACATTTTTTTTTCCTTTGGCTTCAATCTCGCCTGATGGAAAGCTAGTTGTTTTGACTGATAAACAATACCAATTTCTATGATTCACTTATATAACACTTTCTACAAGTTAAACATTTTAGCAATCCAACATTTTCGATGTACTCAACATGTTTCAATACTTTTTTATTGTTCCAGGTTCAGTCCAACACGGACGCCTTCCCCCTGGGACGGTGTCCGGGTGTCGGACCGGCCAGGTCCCGCCTGTCCGCAGAAGCTACCAGACCTGGACGACGAAAGGACCATTTTAGAGAAAATGCCTAAAGGCAGATTAGAATATTTGAAAAGACTGATGCCTTATCTTAAGAATCAAAGCGAAGATTGCCTTTATTTAAACATATTTGCTCCTTTGCAAAGTAAGTACATAATAATACTTTATAACATTATAATATAATACTTAGTTACTGTTTATATTGTTCGAGATTGCTTGCTCTTGCATATTAAAATAAAATCATACGAGAAACGAGATTACTTCAGGAAGGATAAATACATTATAAACGAATACGAGTAGATGAATATATTGCAGCCGTAAAAATGCTGATAGTAAGTAGGTACATTGTTATATCATTATCTTAAAATTAAAAAAAAAAACTACAGTCAACCAAAAAATCGAGAACATTTATAAGGATTCAGAAGAACTTAATGTAAATGTCAAAAGTCATAATATTCTTTGTAGTAAAACAATGGTAGCGTTTCAGCTGTTTTATTTTTTACAATTCAATTTGACAGCACTATTTCCATAGCTTTCTGAAATGTATACTGAAACAACAAAGATGGGTCTATTTTTAGCGCTGTCAAATTATGTTAGTGTAAGGAAATGCACAGGAAAAACTCCATTATGAGGGTAGAATTTCAGACCTTAAAAGCACTTCCATTTATGATAATGTGCTCAAAAGATCCCCTATTTTATCAACAAAAGCATTTTAAAAGGTAAATGTAACTGAATAACAAAAAATATCCATTTTGTTTCCATACTACTCGATAGAATTTAACTTGTTCGGATAATGCTAGGAGTATGAATTTCAATAGCTGACTGTACAGCTGAGAAAATATTTGTTCAGAACGCGTACGTTTACTTTGTAGGTACAGTAACGGAACAAAGTCAAGTTATAATGAATATTGACTTTTTAAATAATAATATACTTATACTTATCATTTACTATATATATTTTAACGTTACAAATGTAAAGTTAATATTAAAGTTACAATAATAATGTTTGTGAATTTCATAGTTTTGAAACGATTCCGGTTGAAGATACAAGTATGTAATATTTTAAATAAATAAATTCATAAATCATGGTAAAAGAAAACATCTTAGTTATAGAACAAAAAATCCAAGTATAAATAAAAAAGTCTTATATACTAAGGTGCCAGTTTCAATTAAATCCATAGCTTATTAAAATCTTAAAATCCAAGTTTTATTAAATAAATAAATATTGTTTACAAAGTTAAGCTTTGAGATTGGTTTTTGACATAACACATTACTCGCATAGTCTAATTAGTATTTGTACGTTGTTTTTTCAGTCAATAAACTTTTTATTTTTATTTATTTATTTATTTATTATACGTTTGGAAATAGAGGAAATGTGTCTTTGAATATCATTATATTTTTTTTATGGTCCAGTTGTGTAACGAGTACCTACTGCACATTCATAATCTTTGCCAACGCAGTGGCGTCACGGAATACTGGTAACTCTTTGACATCTTGTTAATCTTCAACATACTTTCAACCTTTTACCAGAACTTTTGAATTTAAAATCCCATAACTCGCTGACGATGAATTCCTGAATACGTTTGTATTTTCAGAGAAAATATGGTTATTTTAAGTGAGCAATGTGTACTTTCGGTTTTTTTCTTTTGAAATGCTTTTGAATTGAGCAGTTTTGAACTGGGATAGTCATTTGTAGGTCTCTTCTTTCCTCTCTATCGTTTGAAGCTTATCGTCAAAATAATGTGTAATAATCTAGAAAACTTTGATAGATATTATTAAAGACAGCATTTTTAGTGATTATTATTTGATTGGAACCGTTTTATTCCTGTTTATCTTACTTAAATTCTAATAAAAACTACAAAATTAAATGAAAAACAATTGGGAATCAAATTCATTACTTGAAGTCAAAAGTAAAATGCTAAAATGGAAGCTTTATGTTGTGTGTTTTCTAAATAAATCTTTTATTTATTTTATTATTTCTTTTATTATTATATTATTTCTTTTATTATTTATCTAAAAGAGAATTGTTATTAAACTTCAAATGAAAGTAACAACTTCTTTTGAAATAGATTAAAACACATCTTTGTGTAACGTTGATGTCAGTACAAACCGTACCTACGTATATAGGATAGATTGCTCCCTTTGAGCTCAGTTCGTATTGCGATCTGTTTACATTGCATTAACTGCCTACGGAGTTGGCTGTTCAGATAAAGGAATACTGCATAGTAATTTTAGTTCAAACGCTAGTTTTTTGAAAAATAGCTAGTAAATTATATTATTTTCGTTTCATTGTGAGTTTATTTAGATTGTTTAGTAACTTTTTGTTAAAGTATTCAACTCGCGTTGAAATGACATTCTTCTTTTTTTTATATGTGACCCTTTTCCAATAAATTGATCGACAGTTTTCCAGTATTCAGGAAATGTCAAATGAATAATATCATTTGACAGTTCAATATTATAGTAGGTACTTCATTTTCATACATTAGGTTATTTTATCAAGCTACTGTCTAACCAAATCTGAGAATATTTTAGGTCACATAATTGTAATTCTTTGTAAGAAGGATCATATAAAAAAACGGTAGGAACCAGGCCGTAAGTTTTTTGCCCGTTCTTCTAGGCTCTGGTCGCGTGGAACTGGCACCTAGAATCACCTAGTATGTAAGACGATTCTAAATGATCCTTGTGATTTTACTGAATAAAGTAATTTTTGACTTTGACATCACAGAACGCTGTTTACAAAATTTACATCAAAAATGAAGTAGCACCTCAATGATCCTGTATATTGTATACTGCCAGTGACCTTTTCCGGGACAGCCAGTTACATTATTACCGTCAGTAACGGTCGTAAAAAATTCTCCCACCAAACAATAGCGCTATTTTACGACACACTCTTGTTCAAAGGGAGGAATGTAAAATGTAAGGAGTACGACCTTATTCATCTTTATGACGTCATTTTTCTAGACGACACTGTAAAAGTCGCAAAAAATACCTGAAAAGGAAAAACAATGAAATAGAGAATGATGAAAGGAAACATTTTGTATTATTTTGACTCGAATTATGAGTTCCTTTACTGAAATAAGTGCTTTTAAATTGGATTGGTAGTCTTAGTATTTTTTGTATTTTTAAAAATAGAAGATGAAAATTGTATAAAAATACAGGTTCAATTAGTAAAGATTCTTGTAAAAGAACTCGTCCAGTGAATACCATATAAATGTACCTATTTTTACCGCTAGTGAGAGCTAGACATACCTTGATTTAGTTGAAAAAATCGATCACATGTAGTTTGAACTGTCCGGTTCTTAAGTAACCGGACAGTTGAGACTGCATGTCTGTGTCCTTAGTCTATGCAGGGACAGGCATACTAGACTCAAGTATTTTTTTTTACAGTGGACGAAACCAAGCTAGCTCTACCGGTGCTGGTGTACATCCACGGAGAGAGTTACTCCTGGAGCTCGAGCCATCCGTACGATGGCGCTGTACTGGCCAGCTACACTGACCTCATCGTCGTCACACTCAACTTCAGACTTGGTGTATTGGGTAAGTTTCTTGTACATGAATAGTTTTATTACCCATGCTAAAATCATAGATTTTTTTGATGGGATTTTTGAATGTCTAGCCAAAAAGGACACTGAAATCCGACGCCGTACTAAGGTCTTCGACGTCGGGGATCGAGCTATAAACCTTAAATGGAGTTGGGCAGGACACCTCGCTAGACGTGCTGATGGCCGGTGGAGTAGAATCTTGTCGGAATGGTGGTGAAATTCGGCCAAAAGAGTCCGGTCGTCCAAAAGCGTGATGGGTTGACGACATTGTTAAGGTCGCGGGAAACACCTGGGTGAGAAAAGCCCAAACCGAGGACGCTGGCATGCCATGAAGGAGGCCTATACCCTGCAGTGGGTGTTACAAGGCTGAAGTAGTAGCCAAAAAGGAGATGCAGATTCACGTCTGCTCACATAAGTTTGTAGTCCAAGTAAAATAAACCAAAAGTTTGTGCCTAACCTGATAGCAAGTTTTAGTTTACCCCAGGAAGCACAGTGTTGGCACGGTCACTTCTAGTTTGAACTCTAATCAGATAAAGGTAAAGTCGAAAACAAAGTTCTCAACTTGCGAGTCAAACGCACTGCTAGAAAAGTTAGTCAAAGCGGACCCCAGAGCCTGATGCAGAAAATACGGTAGTTCTGTTTCCAAAGTTCAGAATTTGCATTTAAAATGTTTACTGCTCAGTCTCAATTGTGACTAAGGAATTAATTTGGATAATGACTTTTGGTTTATTTGGAGTATTTGGTAATTTATTTGAAGTAGAGGTTTGTACTTCCGAGAATAAGATACATAGGTATTAAAACGAACATTATGACATTATGTTTTCTAGGTATTTTGTTGAGTATACTAATTAATAACTTCGAGGTTTAGGCAAATTTAATTTTCGTTCTTATTATTTATTTGTATACAATTGTTATGAATTTACTGAATAAAAAAACCTTAATTATACTAGAAAAGTCATACAATATTTACCAGCTTTGGCTAGACTAGTTAATTTTGAATCAGGAAAAAAAATATGATCAAAGTGATTTTGAGCAGCAACATAAAAGAACTATAATTTTCGCAGGCTTTCTTGAGACTGAAAAAAATGTTGTTCTATTCACAAAGCAAAGAATTAACAAAGGCCATCACTTTACATTTGAGTACCTCCGCCCGCCCTAGATCGAGCTTCATTTGAATAATCGAATTAGACGGACGCCATAAAACAACGCCTTAGGGCAGGTTTACACGAGAATAGTTACTTGTTGAATAACAATAAAAAATATTCACAGTTTCTAATCTAAAAATAAATGTAAACTTATTGATAAAAAAAATAATCAAGGATTTCTTATATTAAACTCCAGATTATTCAAAGCCATATAACAAAAGTTACTTTGCAATACGTCAGTTCTACCAAAAAAAAATCTTAAACATAAGTAATAATACTTTACTCACCGTAAGATTTGTATATCCACTTAAATTAAACTAAATCTAAACCTCTGATAAATAAAGTTCATTTTCACCTTTTACCATTCAAGAAACTTCCTAGTAAATGCATTTGTTAAACTAATAACACGACATGTACGTACGTAGATATCCTTGGAATTCGTGGCGTGTGCATCCGAGCGTTAGAGAGGCGCTTTCAATGACCAATAGAATGGCTTGGGAATGACGTGATGGTCACTTTGCCACGATTTATTGTTCGTTCAATGCGCACATACGACAGCCCACAGCCCAGCTGTTCAAAGTAGCCATTTTGTTTTCCTTCAAGCATGACAGTATCAAAAGTTTGTTGGACACAGTTTTGCACTGTGTTGATATTTTACCTAAATTTCTTGTTACGTTTGCAACACCGTGCAAAGTTTAAGGACATCAAAATATGCAGATAGACTGTAGCTCTACCATATGTTTTTACTATACTATATATACTATACTCGCTAGCGTCTGTAGTTAAAAAAATGTATGAAGATTTGTACGGCGCCTCTAGCGGATAGTTGGGTACTAAAATTCGTAATACTTTTACGAATTTCAGTACTACTTTACTGTGACAACTCATGGTAGAGGTACAGGTCCAGTATAATCTTAAGAGTTGTAGTAAGTAGTTTTTATGTAGTTTTCATAAATACAGGGTGTATTTTCAAAGACTTTGACATCGGTGCTTTGTTTGTTTTGAAACGTCTTGTAAATGAATTCTTACTACCCTCGTTTAAACAAGCATTATTTATTCTACATAAACATTGAGTTCAACGACCCTTACATTTCAAAGGCGTACGCTTTAGCTTACTGACGTCAAGGGTTACCATATACAAATCTCACAATCGCAATCGTATCGTATCTGTAACGCGTTTGATTTACATTACGCGCTACAACGTCCACTTTATCAAGCGGACTATCGTTAGCCCGCAATGTGTTTCTAATACATAATGTTAACATGCCTTACGTGCCTTACGTGATTTATTCCCGCTGACCTCTCAAAGTAAGTAATTCAGTTACGTGATCGGAAATATGGTGCTGAGATTTCGAATGTGCATTGGACGTGTGAAGCATGGTCCGAATGCTGACTAAGTAAATTGGCTGACTGAATTTCAATTCAAGAGGTGTCGCAATTTTCTCTTAGTTTTTTATTTAGTGGCTGCATTTGCTAGAAAGTTGTAAAATTTTCTCAGTTATACACAATCTGTATCAGTTATACACAATAACTCATATTTTGTATAATTTTAGAACTCTGTGTATGAAGAGCGTCTAATATCTACGGAGCGACTTCTAAGAGAATACAAAGTCAACATTTGCTACTCATTATTTGTCGTCATTTCACTTCTTTTCATCTTTTTTCGTTTGTTTTATTTTATGTTTTCCTGTAGTGTATTGTACTGTAGTGCACAACTCTAAAATGTACCTTAGTATACTTTTTTAACTTCAGCAATAATAACAGTCTATTCTGTACTAATAAATGACAAAACTCACGATGTGCCTCTGACTACCCCGCTCAGACATTCACAAAGTGCCTGTGTCAAGTGATCGGAGAGAAGATCTACTGTGTTCGGAAATAAAATCGTGACTCACGTTCATACTTTTTATTTCAATTTATTAAAAAAAAATCCGAACAGAAATTCAGATTAAAATTGAAATAAAAAGTCGCAAAATGAAATTTTCAAATTATTGCTACATATTATGAATGTTATCGAAACGCATGTTTTAATGTTTTTGCGAAATTGGTTATATTTGTGGTGTTTCACTGTAACCAATAAATACCAATATTAGTTTCATGATATTGGTTCGACATTTACATTCGGTTCGACCTTTGAATAGTAAAATGAATAAATATTCAACAAACCCAGATCCCAAGCCAAATACCTGAAAATAAGTTATATAATAGATATATAAATATAATCGTTTATATATCTTTTAGGAACCATGTAATATGTTCTAAATATGAGTAGTTATTATATGTATGTAATCACATAATGTTTATGAAGAAAATCAAACCCAAAACCTTAAAATTCCTTGTTATTTTGTCACATCTTTCCAAATATATAAAAATGTTGAATTATACATTTTTACATTTTTCATATATTTTTAGCCACACCAACGGTTTAATCTAAACTATATATAATAATATTATTAAGAGGAAATATTTGATTGTTTGTTTGTTTGCATCGAATAGGATCCGAAACTACTGGACCAATTTCAAAAATTCTTTTACTGTTGTGAAGCTACATTATCTGCGCTGAACATTGTCTATATTATAATGATATTATATGTATATAGTCTACCCGTGCGAAGCCGGGCCGTACTTCTAGTGTTTTATAAAACACCAATAATATTTCGACATTTCAATTTTCATTTTTTAACAGTGATCGTGGTTTTGTATTGAAAGTTTTTATTTATTGAACCGAATTAACTTTCAATTCAAAAGTGTTTTATTTATTTTACCAATGCGGTGTGTTTCAATATTTGTTTTCAATTTGAACGTAAATGTTGCCAACTTGCACAAAACATGTTTCAGTCTGTTTTTATTAGTTGCTTTTACAAGTGAAAATAATGAGTTTGTTTTACAACAACATAGTTTTGTTAGACTTTTTAATATGAATAAAAATTAAAAAGAAATAAGCTTTTGACGTTTAGATGGGAATTGTTTGATCATAATGTAGAAAATGTAGTATTTGTTAAGTTAGTGTCAGAAAGTACTAAGCACTACATAATCTACACTATCGACATGTGCGGCTAATACCTCTCTCTTTTCTGTAAGTCTGTAGGTAAGTCTAAATTGTTATTCCCACTACCCAAAGGTTAGCTGGTAGAGAATGCTATTTTTAGCATAAAGTTCGCCTGTACACTACTTTAAATTGCAATAAAGAAATTTCTATCTATCTAAGTCTATGTAGAAATATACAAGTGCTTGATTGTTTTGTCTTTCTCACGCTTAACCGGCCGTATTAACTCCGTACCTGAATACGGAACGTTCTCCATATATGATTTGTATCTAACAAGCACTAACCGTCTACTGCTATAGCTTAGCAACTGTTGATAACAGCTCTGCAGTCTATGCTGTGGGTCGTGGGATCGATAAATGTCTTTCAGTATTTCTATCAGCAAATTTAGTTTTTACTTTGCGTTTGTAACTAGATTTTAGTATGTGATTTTTTATAAATATTTATTTATCAACCCTACTAATACGAATGTAACGTCAAAAACCAAATACCTGATTTTGTTTTCAATAACATCGTTACTTATAAATATTAAGGCTGCATTTCGTATAAAAAAATTACGATTGCTTGGAAGAAATCACTATCAGTGATAAGGCCGCCCTTTGTATTGAATTAAGTTAGTTCTAAATTTTTTGTTTTTTCCGTTGTGCAATAAAGTGTTATCTAATCTATCTACGGTATCTGCGGTCAAATGCTTGCCTATAACTAGTAAAAAAAAAAAAAAACTCTACGCGTTCAATATCACAGTCAAAAATATTTTGTGCCTTTCCTTCTCAGGATTTCTCAACGCCAACCCATCTCCACATCTAAAAGCAAGGGTGGCGAACTACGGCCTGATGGATCAGATAGCGGCCCTGCACTGGGTGCAGCAGAACATAGCGCTGTTCGGAGGAGATTCCACCAACATCACGCTGATGGGCCACGGCTCCGGAGCCGCGTGTATTAACTTTCTTATGATATCGCCTACTGTTATGCCAGGTGGGTTATTTTATGGAGATTAGTGAAACTAGTAGCGTGTGCTGTCTTTTTGATTTACGTATAGCTCTTTTATTCTATTTTTTAACTCATAAATATTATGTCCCTGATATGACTGTATATTATTTGTATTATAACTAAGTTAAATTGACACCGCACTGGAACTTCAGTACTTAATTTAGTTTAATAGTAACTCTTTGTAAGAAGGATCATATAAAAAAACGGTAGGAACCAGGCCGTAAGTTTCTTGCCCGTTCTTCTAGGCTCTGGACGCGTGGAACTGTCACCTAGAATCACCTAGAATGTAAGACGATTCTAAATGATTCTTGTGATTTTACTGAATAAAATAATTTTAACTTGACTTTGACCGAGTATTGGAAACTTGGCTAAAGAAAAAAATAGATCTACGTCCAGCTGTAGATTATAATTATCTAATGTGGTTGAAGTAAAAGAAGTATAATGAGGTATATTTAATAATACTAATAAATGATTTATATTGATTAGACAGATAAAGTTAAATAAGTTGACTAATCGATATAAAAATATTATTGAAATGATGGTTAAATAAGTGCAATTAAACAAAAAAAAAATTGTTTCAGGATTATTTCACAGAGCAATCCTCTTATCAGGATCTGCTCTTAGTTCATGGGCAATAGTAGACGACCCAGTATACTACTCGTTAAAACTAGCGAAACACATGAACTGCACTGTACCAGAAGACTTATCAAAAGACCACGAGGTCATAGTAGACTGTCTCCGAGACGCGAGCATCGAAGAACTACTATCTATAGACATATCACCGCCAAACTTCCTAACATCCTTCGGTCCATCGGTAGATGGCGTTGTTATCAAAACCGACTTTGCTAAAGACTTCCTTACTCTGTACTCAACGGGGGATTTCCCGAGCTTTGGACCATTAAACAATATGAATTTTAATTTGAATATGCATAAGAAGAGGAGTGATAGCGGCAGGAGATTGTTCCAGAATAAGTACGATCTTATGTTTGGGGTTGTGACTAATGAGGCGTTGTGGAAGTTTTCGGCTCATGATGTACAGAATGGCATTGAGCCGGATAAACGTGATCGAATGCTAAGGTACTTTTTTAATACTATTGTTGACAAACACTAACTATATTTTATTATAAATAAAATGAAATAAAAAATAAATAAAAATAATTTAATTAAGAGGCGAAAAAATCTAATTCCATCAAGCGCGTGGCATGTTTTCGGAGTAACTCAAGGCTACATTTTGGTTCCTATAACTTTGTTATTGGCTATTACTTGTTAAGTAAAAGTTGTAGATAAGGCACGCGGTTTTGAATATTTAAAGGCAACATTTTCAAGAGCTGATACAAAAAGTATCTCTAAAATGACACTTTACAAAGTGGCTGGTTTTGAGCAGGCTTTTAATGCAATAAAGCTAATTTTTAGCATGTTAAAAACTTATACTTAATCTTAAATGCATTATGTACTGCGAAATTTATAGGACACCAATATACCAATAACAGAATTGAGGAATTTATACATGTTTTCTTAAATGTGTGTAAAACTAGTAAATGATCTCATTTATGTAAACAGACAAGAGGTTCCCTCTTGTCTCTAACATAAGTTGAAAAACTTGAAAATCAGTTCCCTATCCAATTATTATTAAAACTATTGTCAGCCAATACAAGCTAGATTGTATTGTTTTTTTTTTATTCATAACTCTTTTTCCAGAACCTATGTCAGAAACTCTTACACGTACCACCTCAGCGAGATATTCTACACGATTGTGAACGAATACACGGATTGGGAAAAAACGGTAGAGGTTTGTTTTATTATTCAATTGTAGCCAGAGGACTTGTGCAGATTCTGTGCAAACCTGGAGTGACTGACGAATATTATATATTTTTTATATTGACAATTTACGAAAGGGATTTATAAAAAAAAATATTTTTTATTACAAATTAAGTTCAAAACTAAACTGCAGAAGCTTATAGCCTTGTTTTAAATGACCGTTATCCACTGATAACGGTACTTTGTCACTATAAAGTACATAATTGTAGGCATAAATACCATTTTACATCATAATAAACCATTTATTTCTCACTATAAATAAAAAAAAAAAATTTATCATGTCACAAAAAATACACAAAAAAGCCACTCAAAATACACAAAAGCATTGTATTTATGACTCATTATAAATAATCAATTAAGTACTTATTTCTCATCTCAACTTTAACACCGAAAAGCCACAAATAAATAAACAATAAGACATTTAGCACCAAACACATTCACACCTTGCTGACGTTATCATGATTATTCGTGTTTCACCCACTGAATGACATGTAAGAAATATCTTTTTCATAATTATTTTGTCCATTTTATAATAACATCTAAACTCAAATATAAAAGCATGTTCTAAACGTCTAAAGGGAATAAATACGTATCAACTCGTAATATTATTCGCTTGGATTACACAAATAACAATTTGTATTGTTAAAGGATCATTAATTTGAATACATAATAGCATATATTCCATAAGGAGGTACAAGTTGTAGGTAAACTTATTACTTTCAAAATCTGCTTTATTGATAAATCCTTAGTTTCTTTGTGGTATAAAGTAATATTTTTTAACAAAAGCAAAAAAAAAAATTTGACGAGTAATTTGTTTAGATTTTTTTTTAATAAAAAATTATAATCAGTTACTCTTTAGGTTCGAAAATACGCATTTGTACTTTCAAAGATCTGTTTATATTATGTACATGGTTTATAATAGGTAAAATATTTTTTTTGTAATCATCTCTCTTAATAAGATAAAAAAGATAAAGATAAATTTATTTGCACACACATCACATGAATATTACAGAGCTAAGAAACTATAATAAAAATACATAAACTATTAACTTATTAAGAGAGAAGAATGGATCTATTTCAGCTTTAGGTGTTCAGTTTCTGACATAACCCTATTACACCCTACACAAATCTAAAGAAAAACAAAAATCGAACAACGTTCAGAACAAACAGTCAATACTGTATCATAAATTGAATGTATAACAACCACAATACCGCGAGGGTTTATCTCATTATCATATATTACAGCTATTTACATAACTTCGTCGTAATACATGATATTATATTGAGAGCAGAAACAGTGGGAGTCTAGAGGGAATTGCCCGGTTTGATCAGGCTATACAAACATTATTGATGATTATTAAAATCCAAAGGGAACGGTAGATTATTCCCCCCTATCTTATAAAAAGTAAGCGTTGATTTAAAGTCATCATTACGTATGGTAATCAGAGGGCTTAGTCCGAGTGTGCATTTTAAAACTCCCTACTCTCGAGCCGACAGTCGTCTCTCGAATGTCCATACATTTTTGTATGGCTATCCGAGAGACGTCGTTTTAAAATGCACACTCAGACTAAGCCCTCAGTACTTCAAGTGTGCGCTAACTTTTTATAAGATAGACCGTTAAGGTTTTCCAACTCAAGGTCAGTGAAACGGAGTACTAGGAATCAAAACTTCTTTGAATTGCCAGTTTTGTGCGATCCTGGCCTAGAAAAACAAGAGTAACTTACTTAGCTTCTATGAATATTAGTTTTTATGTATGAACCTTTCAAAGTAAATAGTCTTGTTTTTATTGGCTGCTTATCTCCTATTTGATAAATATATTTATATGTTATTAGTGTTCCGAAAAGTCACGAGTTTTGTAATAACTATAATTTCTATAGTTAGGTCCAATAACTAGGGTTTCATTAATGAAAAATAAGTTAAATATATGTCTATGTCTAAGTTTGTATTAACAACCATATTCTATCAAAAAAGACGTAATTACTTAACAAATTGACAATTCTCATTTTAACAGGTTCTAACAAAAATCATCACCATTGAAGACTAAGTATATAAAACAAATGGATATCGACTTGACTATAACATTTAAAAATATTACCTTAGACACGACCAAAGTACCTGTAATATTAACGACCTAAGGTCATATAAATATAAGCTGCTTACAAAAAGAGTCTTTCCTATATATTTACAAGTCTTTTTTTTTTGTTTTTTTTTTAATGCCAGTAATGGCAGTTTTTGTAATGGCTGACGAGCTTGCGTGCCACCTGATGTGAAGTGGTCACCGCCGCCCATGGTCACTTGCAACACATGAAATCTTGCAAGAATTTTACCTATTAATGTATTCACAGAATCCTATCAACACAAGAGACGCGATGATATCAGCTCTCTCCGACGCCCAGTACGTGGCGCCGCTGGTGCAAAGTGGAGACCTGCTGAGTGGAGGGCCCAAACCGAGCATGTCTGATGAAGACGGGCCTAGGAGACCCACCAAGACATACTTCTACGTGTTTGATTATCAGACTAGGGATAGTGTTTATCCACAGGTGATTATGAATATTCTGTTTCGTTATGTAAAACTTTATTCACTTACGGCTATTACAGTATTTACAAAATTTATATTGGTATAAAATACATAACAAACAGTTGAGCTATCTATAGATCGTTTGCAACGATTTGTAGTTGAGTTAAGTTAAAAACCACATACTGATCCGTTGACAACCTATTTCTATATAAAAATGGTTAAAAACAAGAGAATTTATGTCTAATGTATCTCAGAACAACTACAGATGGACTTTGTGAGAAAAACTTTGCATAGTTGTTGCTACCATTTTTACAAGTCTTTAACTTTTTTGAACATTTATTCTACAAAATAGCTGCCGCTAATAATGATAACAAAACTGGAAAATAAAGTTCTTAAACTGACCACATTATGTTACATGCATGATTATTATTGCAAAATGCATAATTTTACTGTCATAAGAAATCAAAATTGTGTGTATTAACCCACTCAAACAAAGCTACTACAGAGCTTAGTATTAAACTATATCTACATTATTTTAGCGCTATTTTCAACGTACCATGTAACATTTTATTGATTTTGACAGAACGGCACTCAAACCAATTACTACACCCAAAGTATTTTCAATCCAATCTTCTTTTCTCAAATACTTTAAATAAAATATTGAAGCTCTAAAAGAAAATTGAGAAAGATTCAATTTTTACTTCAAAATTAACTAGTAAATTGAAGTTTTTGGCGATTTTGATAAACATTGTATACATATTCATACTAAATGAAAAAAACTAAAACAAACCCGCAATTTCAATTACGCTTTGAGCAATTCAATATGTCTTGAATGTTTAAAGTGATTACTGCAGATAAAGTGCTATTATTTTCAATTCAATTAAATACTTATCGGGACATTCCCACAGTTATTTTCTACCGGTATTAAGTGTAAATTGATTATTTTCAATTTTGAAAGCGGAATTCGTGAAATTAGTTCAATTTTATTAGCTTTCATAAAACTTTAGGGTGCGTTTCGCTTTCGAAAATGTGACTGTTTATTGCTTATTTAAATGGAAACTGGTTTCGGTACTTTTTATTGTACTATTTGTTTAAACATCACGCTAAAGAAAGTTTTAATGAGAAAATTCATGGCACGGTTGCAAATCCATGTCGTCAGACACCTTTGAATAATTTTAATTTTTAAGGTAAAATGAAAGTTTAAGTAGATATTTTAGATTTTCTAAGACTATTCTAATTGAGTTAAAATCTGTTTGTTATATGCTGTTTGAACACATTACATCACATACATACACATTCCGATAAAAAAACAACCGTACACCTAGATTTGTGGGTGCAATTAAATCGTGCATTGACTTAGATGCGCATAGAAAAGGTCTAAAAGACAAGGTTTCTAGTATTGCTACCAAGGCTCATCAAAAAACATCATAATATAAATTGTAGAAATATTACTCTAATATTCGATTTCACAGAGAAAATTACTTTTCTGCAATTTAATGTGTATTTGAAGTCGATAATTTCATTAGAATTCACCAGATGCGGTAATGGAATGCTTATTGGGCCATCGAAAGTTAATTCTATTGAGTGGTTCGCTATATTGAGTGTAAACTTTTAGAAAAGTATGCACTGAGAGTAATTTTAGTAAATTATGTAATTTTGTGTTTATTAATTACTTAGTGGTAAAAAAGGATTTATTTAAGACAAAACTGTTTGTCTGACACTTTTTTTTAATATCCTTGTTTATTTGGGTAAAAAGTATTAAGCAGTTTTTGCATATATGAGAAAAACTTAACTTCTTTACGACAAAAATATATAATATAATAAGTATTCTATTAGCGATCTAGTTCCCATTCCCATACTACAAGCTTTGCTTAATTTGAGACTAGAGGGTGATGTGAATTGTCCGTGAATATTATTATTATTATTTTTTTTTGTTGCAGAGAACAGGAACAGTCCACGGCGAGGAGTTGCCGTACATCTTCGGAGCCCCCTTAGTGGGGGGGTTCGGTCACTTCCCTCAGAACTACACCAAGGTGGAAGTGGCGCTCGCTGAATCTATTATGCTGTTCGTCGCTAACTTTGCTAAGACTGGGTAAGCTTGGCATTGTCTATAGGTACTAATATTATAAAGAAGTAAAGTTTGTGTATTTGTTAAATTGTAAGGGGTAATTTTGGGATCTACTGAACCGAATTTAAAATTTACCAATAGAAAGCCACATTATTGGTGAGTGTCATAGGTTGTAATAAAAAATCAAAAAATAACAAGGTTTTTACGTGGTAGTCCGCTTTGCAAAGTGAATCGGAGAAAAAACGGTCGAATTATGCCCAACGAAGTGGGCACGGGTCAGCTAGTATTTAATAAATTTAAACAGATACAGGATTATATACTGTGATGTATTTAGTCACAGTGAGAATACCCTTAAATAACTTATATTGAGATGAACACGACTGCAAAGTTTTCTTAATGAAAAAATTCGCCTATATTATGGAAACGTGTTTGACAAAAACTAAAATTGCGGGAGAAATGTTTGTTTGTATCTGACATTGTCTTCTTTTTCTTCTTTTTATTCTATACAGGAAGCACCAATTAACAAAATCAAAAAAATATATACATAAGTACATATAGTTGCAAGAAGTTGAGTCTGTACAAATACAGCTGTCAATAGGAACTTCTTAGTATGCCAACCGCAGTAAGAATTAGCATTTTATTTCTGGACTGTCGGTTTAAACTTCCTTCCGTGTAGGTGACTTTAAAATAGTTGCTAATCTGCAACCCAAATTGAAATTTTCTGTAGTTTGTTTCTTGTACTGACTACCAAGTAGTTGCTGTGTACCAAGTAGTCGCGTGGAACTGGCACCTAGAATCACCTAGTATGTAAGACGATTCTAAATGATCCTTGTGATTTTACTGAATAAAGTAATTTTTGACTTTGACTTTGACTTTGCTGGTTTATCAAGCAGTTGTTTTTGTGCACTTTTTTTGCACTTTTTCTGTATTAAAGTAACACTTATCATGAAAAATGGTAAATAGCGTCTATTAACAAAATATAAATTCCAGTTTTTTATTTTTTTACACAAAATGATTATAAAATTAATATCTACTGTTACGAATTAAAAAAGAAATAGAGTTAGACCTTACTGTTACGAATTAAAAAGATATAGAAGACCTACCTAAAGTGGCATGTTTAAATAAAATACTGGATCAATCGGTACATGGTATTTTATTTTATAAATTTCCTATCTTACAACTACAGGTACAGGTAAATACTTAATTATTACACTCCCTATCAGACTACAACAATAAAACTTCCTATCAAACTACCATAATAAAACTTCCTATCAAAACCAACGGTATTAAACTATAGTATTTTACCTGATACAAAATGTTGAAATAGGATTAAATAAGGTTAACGCTAAAGTGAATACATCATTTTTCTAAGTACATAAATTAAAGTTTGCCGACTCGCTCTATAGAGCTCTCTCTAGGGTACAAAGTATGTGGGAACGTCTTTCGGTGAGCAATGATTATCCTTCTACTACAGAAAACTTATATTTATTTACTAAATAACTTCCTCAATTATTCAACGTTAGGTAAAATAATTATGATCCACGTGGAACGTGCTTCAGATTAAAGTGGGCGCCAGGATTTACATCCGATAATAAAAATGGAACCCCGAAGGGTGTATAAATACCGACTTTTGATACGGAGGGGGCTAGTAATCGTGGCCGACCGGAGAGATGGCTGGCCACGTGGTGAGGACCGCAATCACAGCCTCACGCTTGGTCGACACGCGGCGGCACGGATTTGCGCCACGCGGCTGCTGGCACACACAGCAGGCCTGCACGAGCTGGGCGCGTGGTCAGCGGCGGAGCTAGGCACGCGGCAAGCGGAGGTAGGCTAGCCTGTACTGAGCAGGTGTAGCCCGTACCATGCAGGTGTCGCTCGTACCAAGCCTGTACTAAGCCGGTGTGGCCCGTACCAAGCAGTGTAGCTCGTACCAAGCAGTGTAGCTCGTACCAAGCACCTCCTGGAAATCACCATTCGCATGTGAGCAAAAGCAGTAAGCGTAAGATCAAATAAAGAAAGCACTCCAGGTGGCAACGCGCAGCCACGCTGTAGCTGGTTCAAACTTCCACACAATAGTTAACCTATACGGTAATGTACACAGAAATTATACTCCTAAATAACACATTTTAAAGCCTGCAAAATATAGTGAAAGCTTCGTTTACGTACCTGATTTTGGAGGTTAAACGAAATATCTCCTTTTCAGAGATAATAGCGAAGCTATGTAAGCTTGAAAATGGCAGGCTGCAGGCGGCAGGCTTACGGCTTTTCTGCTGAACTCAGCGGTCCTGAAAATCACATAATTCCGCACTTGATGACACTGGCTAGAGAATCGCTGACGAATTAGAATAGCGCGTACCTCCAGCGACTTCGACTGTAACTTGTCAGCCCGACAACGATGTCCAAACAGAAAGAATGAGCCTCCAGCGAAGGCTTCTATTTATACCCTCTGCCTCTCCCACTGCTATGACCGTGATACGACCTCTAGAGTCCACAAATGTCCTTATTTGGGCATAAAATCAAATGCCCGAACAACTAAAAAAACTGCATTGAAAATGTAGATTTTGAGGGTGTCCGATGACGTCAGACAAATCTGTAATGGCGGATTTACCATCGACAATTAAAAATGAATCATAGAATGAACGATAGACAATTTCTTCTACAAAAAAATGTCGGATAGCGCCATCTAGTGAATCTCTGTAAAAATAAAGTAACAATAATATTGGTAGAATCGAGTTAGTTCCTGGAAAAGAGACTAGATCGAGCCACCAGTTGAGAAAAATCGTAACAGTATCTCCTTACTCCGCAGGATTTTACGTGGGACAAAAGTAAAATCCGGGCTGGCCCTCCAGCCCATAAACCTAACCAACAAAACCTGAAATTACTGAAAAGAAAATGCTATATCAACAATACACTAAACTTGTACCAAAAAAAAAAATACTAAACTAACCAAAGTACCACTAAACGAATGTATACCTAACAAGATGAGAAAGTTAAGAAGACCAGAAGTGGAGAAGATAAAAAAATGAAAAAAGGTTAATATAATAAACATACAAAGTAATTAGCAAAATAATAAGAAGAGGTGTGTGTGTAAATGTTTGTATTAGTGTAACTGTGTAGTGTGTACCGTCCTAATCGAACTAAGAGAATTCTGACTTCATAATGTCAGAAGCTCGAAGCCGAACTTACGACTAAGGGTTCCAGTAACATGTGTATCCGGACCCAAGTGTCTATGTGTAGTGTACGTGAAGTGTGAAGTGTAACTGTAATATAAATATACATAAAATAAATTAAATTCTATCTCCACAACTGCTACTAACAATCTGTTAATAAGACACCTATACTACAAAAAAACCTTAAAATAATAAGTTACAGGGACGTGTTTAAGCAAGTGACATTATATATATAAACTATATGAACGACAGGAATAAATCGAGTTTCAGGTTAAGATCACATCAAAGGTGACGGAGTATCTCAGGCCGCTCCGAGGGAACACAGGGGTAAATAGGCTTTGGTACTCATTGTGATCCGTGAGGAGAAATAGGCTTATTTTTTACCCAATGATAGAAACAGAACCCTAAAACAAGACGAAGAAAGACCACTGACTGCGAAGGAGTCGCCACCTGCTCCTCTACGAGTTTTGTTATTCTGTAAAGTTACAAAACGGCTAAAGCTTATTTTTTAAGCTAGAAAGGGTCAAATAAACATAAACACACTTACGATAGAAACAAAAGGCAAGAATTCAAGTTATAGGTTTGCAACACGTCAGAGGTGACGGAGTATCTCAGGCCGCTCCGAGGGAACACAGGGGTAAATAGGCTTTGGTACTCATTGTGATCCGTGAGGAGAAATAGGCTTATTTTTTACCCAATGACGGAAGTAAAACCTAAGACAAGATGAACAAAAACCACTGTCTGCGAAGGAGTCGCCACCTGCTCCTCTACGAGTTTTGTTATTCTGTAAAGTTACAAAACGGCTAAAGCTTATTTTTAAGCTAGACAGGGCCTGATAAACATAAATATACTAACGAAAGAAACAAAACATAGCCCACACTAAGTTTCCATAAGGAACACTGTCCATGAAAGGATAGTTATGTATAATAAAACAATAAAAAAAACTAAAAATAAAGCTACGACCTGTACTTAAAAATTAATATCCATCCTAAAGACACTTATCAATCCATGTTATATCCAGCACCCAGGACCGTTGTTATCAAACCAAAATATAACTCTACTGACCGGGGGATATGCTTTTCACCTGAAAAACAAACCCGCTAACAGAAAAAACATCAAAGTACAAAGTAAAAAAAATAAAAAAAAATATACACATCTCACATGGGAATCGAACCCACGAACAAATAAACTTCCAACTTCAAACTAAAAACAATATAACTTCTCACATGAGAACCGAACCTACTACCAAAATTAACTTCAAACATCAAAACAATAAAACTTCTCACATGAGAATCGAACCCACTATCCAATAAACTTCCAACATCAAAACAATATACGCCTAAACCCAAAAAAAAAATCAAACAACCAATCAACAAACCAACAACAAAAAAAAACAATGTCAAGACACTATGTATGACATAGCAATAAAAATACAACAACTTTTAAGACACCCTATACGACATAATATATCGATAAAGCTGCAACAATGGTACTGTTGTACCTCTCCACCGTGTTAACCCGATGACTAAAACGGAGAGATCAATGTAGTCGGGGAATTTTACAGCGCTGAACAAGAGTTTTGTAAAGTCACTACCAGTGAATTGCAATTCACATTCTGCAATCACTGTGCGTGGCACTCCATGCACCATAAGTATCCCCTCCTCCAGCTTCCTATCAACAATACTGTCCACAGCTCTTCTAAAATGGAAGATCAAACAATATTTAGCAAACCACCAAACAACAACAAGTATAAACGTGAAGTCAGCACCTGACCTAGAAAGCGGTCCGACTAAATTTACACTCATTGTTTCAAAAGACCTAGATCAAACAACAAAAAAAACAAATAGACCTCTCCTCCACAGCGAACACAGCACCTGTGCTAAAAGAATGCACCAAAAAAAAATAACGAGAGAGACAAACAAAAAAAATTTTATAAGTTTTAAAAATTAAAATTAAAATTTTAAAAATTTTAAATTCCCATAAAGTGTCAGAGGAGAAAAAGAAGAACTTCCACGGACCTGGTTAAAGTAAGTATTAGTGAAGCTAAATCACATTCAAAAAAAATATTTTTGAGTACACCCTGTATATATAAAAAAAATTAAAAAGTTTTCATTGCTCACCGTATAACAATAAAATATAGAACACCCTACTTATATAGCCTTTAGTAAAGTTATATAACACTTAAAAAAAATATTACCTAATACACCCTATATATTAAAAAAAATAAAACTAACAACCTAAACCTAATTAAACTTAACTAAACCTAACTAAAACTAACGTAAGCCTTGCCTGAACCTAACTTGCCTGCCAAAGTACAAAAGTATGAACGGTTCGTTCAATATTAAAATCCTACAAATAAAATCAAATTAAACATATCCTAACACAAAAACAAAGTTAAATAATTGAGGAAAAATCGGTAAATCATTGCTCTTCTGACATAGCAACAAAAGACATGTCAGTTACCTAAAAAAAGAAAAGCCCCTACGTTGGATGCCACTGTTACGAATTAAAAAAAAGAAATAGAGTTAGACCTTACTGTTACGAATTAAAAAGATATAGAAGACCTACCTAAAGTGGCATGTTTAAATAAAATACTGGATCAATCGGTACATGGTATTTTATTTTATAAATTTCCTATCTTACAACTACAGGTACAGGTAAATACTTAATTATTACACTCCCTATCAGACTACAACAATAAAACTTCCTATCAAACTACCATAATAAAACTTCCTATCAAAACCAACGGTATTAAACTATAGTATTTTACCTGATACAAAATGTTGAAATAGGATTAAATAAGGTTAACGCTAAAGTGAATACATCATTTTTCTAAGTACATAAATTAAAGTTTGCCGACTCGCTCTATAGAGCTCTCTCTAGGGTACAAAGTATGTGGGAACGTCTTTCGGTGAGCAATGATTATCCTTCTACTACAGAAAACTTATATTTATTTACTAAATAACTTCCTCAATTATTCAACGTTAGGTAAAATAATTATGATCCACGTGGAACGTGCTTCAGATTAAAGTGGGCGCCAGGATTTACATCCGATAATAAAAATGGAACCCCGAAGGGTGTATAAATACCGACTTTTGATACGGAGGGGGCTAGTAATCGTGGCCGACCGGAGAGATGGCTGGCCACGTGGTGAGGACCGCAATCACAGCCTCACGCTTGGTCGACACGCGGCGGCACGGATTTGCGCCACGCGGCTGCTGGCACACACAGCAGGCCTGCACGAGCTGGGCGCGTGGTCAGCGGCGGAGCTAGGCACGCGGCAAGCGGAGGTAGGCTAGCCTGTACTGAGCAGGTGTAGCCCGTACCATGCAGGTGTCGCTCGTACCAAGCCTGTACTAAGCCGGTGTGGCCCGTACCAAGCAGTGTAGCTCGTACCAAGCAGTGTAGCTCGTACCAAGCACCTCCTGGAAATCACCATTCGCATGTGAGCAAAAGCAGTAAGCGTAAGATCAAATAAAGAAAGCACTCCAGGTGGCAACGCGCAGCCACGCTGTAGCTGGTTCAAACTTCCACACAATAGTTAACCTATACGGTAATGTACACAGAAATTATACTCCTAAATAACACATTTTAAAGCCTGCAAAATATAGTGAAAGCTTCGTTTACGTACCTGATTTTGGAGGTTAAACGAAGTATCTCCTTTTCAGAGATAATAGCGAAGCTATGTAAGCTTGAAAATGGCAGGCTGCAGGCGGCAGGCTTACGGCTTTTCTGCTGAACTCAGCGGTCCTGAAAATCACATAATTCCGCACTTGATGACACTGGCTAGAGAATCGCTGACGAATTAGAATAGCGCGTACCTCCAGCGACTTCGACTGTAACTTGTCAGCCCGACAACGATGTCCAAACAGAAAGAATGAGCCTCCAGCGAAGGCTTCTATTTATACCCTCTGCCTCTCCCACTGCTATGACCGTGATACGACCTCTAGAGTCCACAAATGTCCTTATTTGGGCATAAAATCAAATGCCCGAACAACTAAAAAAACTGCATTGAAAATGTAGATTTTGAGGGTGTCCGATGACGTCAGACAAATCTGTAATGGCGGATTTACCATCGACAATTAAAAATGAATCATAGAATGAACGATAGACAATTTCTTCTACAAAAAAATGTCGGATAGCGCCATCTAGTGAATCTCTGTAAAAATAAAGTAACAATAATATTGGTAGAATCGAGTTAGTTCCTGGAAAAGAGACTAGATCGAGCCACCAGTTGAGAAAAATCGTAACACTACTTAATTTATTATCTTCTTATCCAATTTTGTTAATTGCATAATAAATTAGGGATTTAGTTAAAAAACGTCAAACAGTATCAAGTTTCGGGGTTTTACTGCATCAACTTGAACATATTTAAGATAATGAAGCTTTCCCTAAGTACCCTCAATGTACTAATCAAGAAACAATGATCCAAAGTTTTAATGATGTTATTTAAACATTTAGCTAGAGCGTCATTACAAACCGGCCAAGCGAAACTGAACTTTATTCCACAGCGCTAAAGCATAAAAGTTGCGTTGTCTTGTTGGCGCTGTTACATTTAATAGCTCTTCAAAAGTTTATGGAAATAGGAAATTATGTGAAATAAACTTTATATGCTCATGTCGTAAGGTCTTATTTTGAAGGGCGTTACGTTTATTGTGGTACATTACATTTTCTGTAACACACTCGAGTTTTCATTACTTTTACCTACACAATATTATTTAGGCATAATTTCTGTTTTAAGTTTATACATTAAATAGGTAATTATACCACCCTTAAATGATACTTACGTTTTTCTCATTATTAAAAAAATATTCAAACATTTTTTAAACCCTTAGTTGCCCGCTAAAAAGTATCTTTATGAACCAAAACCACAAAATGAAACTCACACAATACAAAAACAACGCCAGCTTGCCCACAACTTGACATTAACAAATTACACACAATACATTACGCGGACAGTATATAAAAAACACATTACAAGAAACTCTTCCTTTTCCAATGTAAAAAAGAATAGACTGTTTAAAAAATTGAAAACCATAAAAAAAATTAAATTCGGTTTGATAAAATACCTTTAAAACTAGTCGTATAACACATACATCGGTTACATGACGAGCTAACGAAATGCACACAATATTGTTTTGCTTAAAAATAAACTCAAAAAAACTTATCGCGGAAAAAGTCGAACATAAAATTCATGACTAGCAACGCTAGCGAAATACGCACAATACATTGCTTGTTTTGTTCGCAGGAATCCGAACGACAACGTTCGTCAGGAAGCGTTGCTCCCGGCGTCGCGCGAACGGAACAGGTTTCGGGGCGTTATCTGGGAGGAGTACGATTCCACGCATCAGAAGTATTTGGAAATGGGTCAGTTGCTTTGTTACCATTTGTAAGGATTCCTGAAGGTTTTTGTCAGCTGCCTGTTATTTTCACACATGGTTATGAATTTATTTCTGCGGAAAATGCCTTTCAGATTTATTGCTCGCAGTATTTTCCTTGAATCGTTATATTATTGTTTTAAAACTGTTTTTTTTTTATCGTTTGTTGTTTATTTTAAGATTCATGTTTTTTTTGATTGAACAATCAGTTTTGCTGATTTATCGAGTTTACTACGCAAAGCTATACGTTAGTTAAGTTTAATTATACCTATTCAATATCCTTAATGTTTAATTCAATATTTATGTCAACAAAATTACAATACCTATAGGAATTCACAATATTTTGGCGTTTTAAAAATTAATAAAACTTAATAACTATTATTTTTCCATCATTTATTTACAACTTTTTACATAAACGTTTTAGCTGATATAACATTCTTAGAACATTCATTTTCTTTAAAACTATATTTTACGTAAAAGAACAAACCAACCAACAAAACAACCAAATAAGAATCAACCAAAATGTTTCGCTGCCGTTACATTAAGTGACAAATATGTCACTTAAAAGAAACGTTAGCAAAACATCTTCAACATCAACACTACAAAGTTAAACGACCGAGGAATGTACAACACTCTGCATGTAGGTCGTAAACGGCTGACACAAGACGTCAAGACTCGATGACATTCATTTTAAGACGATGCTTCGTTAAATGTGTTTCGAAGACTCGTTATGAAGACATGTTACAGAAGCTAAAAGTGCTTAGGTTTGAATATTATTTTGAGTTTTTAATGATTACGCGTGTAACTCCTAACTCAAAAGCTTGTTAAAATAATTAATCAATGAAAAAAACGGAGGTACTTAAGTCAATGTTATTTTTTTTTATTGTTTGATTCTGCAGAACTTTTGACAGTGAAGTCAGATTTTGATAATTGTGTTTTATTGGAAAGAATATACTCCGAGAGAGGTCCTATATTTTTTCTACTAGGCAAATATCCAACAGAAATAAATAAAAATGCTAAATAATATAAATGTTTTATAACAATGTATCTATAAATCAATAATAACAAAAATCAACTTGAATAATAAAATAACAAGTATTCGAATTGTACATACAAAAAAATACATATTGTTAAATACGTTGACGTAGCAACCCGTTAGATTGTGTCATCCTGAGGCTGTGGTTACAAATAAATAGAAACTAGCCCAAAGTCCCTTCAAGGTGGTCTCAAGACCAAGGACACCATCTCAATTTATGTACCTCATGAATCCTGCCCCAGGCCCAATGATTAATAGTCGTAATGAATAGTACTATGTCTGGTGGAATTAATGTTTGAGCGTTATGGCCCGTGAGCTGATGATAGATAGGGTTTTCGAACCTGGATTATGGAATTGAATATTGTGGAAAGTACTTGTCATTAGGGGTAAAGATATTTTAGAGGTACAGATGGTATTTAGATTATCTGCGAAAATTTAATAAAGCCTATACATCTATGTTCGTCAAAAAAATACAAGCATGCTATATCAAATGCCAGTAATTTGCAACAAAAAAAAAATGGATTTTTAATGTTTATTATTTTAGTATCTTACTGACTTACTTATTAGAAAAAATATCGATTTTTACCGATAAAAAATATTTTTTATTCATTGATTCTTTCTGACGTCACAATACCAACAGTTTTTATATTATTTTATTTTATTTTATTTAAGAACGAAATAAAAAAAAAAAAATAATATAAAAAAAGTATCGTCGACGACCCAGTCAACTTTGAATGTGTTTAAATTTAAAACAAACTCTACGATTTGTCCTCATCAGTGTAAAGATACCCAAAGCCACGAGAATGAAATTCTCAAAACTCCAGACTTAAACGATACGGCAGAAGATTTAAGAGCGACAAAACAACGCCTCGGAAGTAAAGTCGCTGGCATCGCACCAGCATTCATGGAATTCCCGAATAGAGTCTTAAACATTTTCACTAATTAAACGAGCGCTGTACCAACATTAAAGTTACGAAAGAACAAGGTCGATACATCCCTGTACCCGGTTCAGGGCGCGTATCCACTAAAATTCGCTAAAAAAAGCTAGTATTAAAAAGTTTTCTCGACACATTATAGCTAGTAGGATAATAAAGTCTTTAAGAATATCTCATCTGTATAAAACGAATACTGTACTACAATAATGAAATAGTTTGATTAAAAGTACGCTCCGTAAATAAGAAACCTCAAAGCAAAATAACCGCGGAGAATGTATCCCGACTCGTATTTCCCTCGTGCTCAGCTTATCGCACGCCGCGTATAGCACGTTAGACATGTTTGCTTAATCCGCGAACGAGATACAATACAGAAATAGGGAACGTAATTTACTGGAAGGCATTTTCGTGATCACAGAATATTTATTTAATCCTTACTCCCTTGTTTTTGTAACAGAATATAACCTTGTGAATGGATTAAATGAACTGTTATGGAGGTGTATTGTTTCAGCGTTTAGAGCTTATTAGTTCCATGTTATGGTAAATTACCTTTGTAACAGGAGCTCTATTGGGTGTATGTTTGGGTGTAACATTAATTGTCTTGTTACAGGCATGAAACCACGATTGAAAAATCACTACCGAGCTCACCAGCTATCCGTCTGGCTGCGTCTGGTCCCCGAGCTCCACCGCGCTGGCATGGAAGACGTGGCCGCAAGACACAACCTCTTCAAAAACCACAACGAACAAGACCTGTACGAAGGTATCGTCAGACCCGACCCTTTAGCGAGAAACGACAACGAACAAATCCGCAGAGCAAACGGGTCAATGTACGATACGGCGCTCACCACAGTAGATACGATCCTCGCAACTTGTGCGACCATCCTGCCCGGGAGAGATATCCAAACAGTAAACGCTACTGAGAACACTCTGGCTAATTTAGAAGCGGCTGGCTACGCCGCATACTCGACGGCGCTCAGCGTCACGATCGCTATAGGCTGCTCCCTCCTAATTCTCAACGTGCTTATATTCGCCGGCGTTTACTACCAACGAGATAAAACCAGGTCACGCGGAAAACAGCAGCGCTTCAATGAGAAACATTTTGAAACTATATCGGGGAAGCACTCGCATTACCACATCGACCCGACCCACGCGCCGAGCCTGGTCGTCGACGTGGAGAGACACAATCGAAAGAAACAAATGATGGGCAGCGATGCACATCTCTCCGGACTTAACTTCAAGGGGCCCTTGGACGGTCCGAAATCCCCTCCTAGCCCTAGTCTAAGCATGGATAACATGATGTTACCGAATAAGTTAGGTAGTAGAAACAGTAGCTTTCGCATACCGAACGTGAGTTACCCACAGGTTGCGAGCTACGCAACTATGCCCAAGAATGTTGGCCAGTTTAATAACTCGCCTCCTATGCAAGAGCTGAGGCAACACAAATACCAGCCTCCGAACGGCGCGACGCAACACTCCCCGCGGGCGGAGGGCCGCGGCCCGCCGCACGCCACGCTGCGGCGCGGGAAGGGCCCTCCGCACACCAACCTCCCACAAGCCGCCATTGACGAAATGAGAGTGTGACAGTTAATCTTATCAAACTATGCATTTCAGGAATAAGAGTGTATTGTATGACTTGTAAGTGTAAATAGTCGAAGTCGTCAGTTTTTTTAAGTGAAATGTTATCGATTTTCTCCAAATGGAATAATGATTATCGAATAAAACTCAATGGTATCATTATGCTCATTTTATTTCACCTCACTAGCAAATCGAAACATCGGAACTACATTAAAGGGATGTCAAAACTTTGTCGATATTTTAGGAATGTTATGACTAAAAGTCGATGGCGAAAACATGAAACGTTCAAGGAAACTTTGAAAGTGGTGGCTAAAACGAACATTTTGTTAGAAATGCCTTGTGGTGGACGATAAACAAGGCCGTAAAGGGTCTTTGTTGCGTTTCCGAGCCGCATACGTAATACGAGACCTGCTAGTGATGTAGCCGTAAGTATTCGAGTGGGTCGGGTATCGATAAAATGTAAGGTTTGATTGAGCCTTGGTGAAACGTTTCAGTTGATTAACAATAAAACTGGTGATAAAAAAGCGATGAACGAATGTCCTATCAAATGTGTTTATCGGAGACTGCTAATGGTATTGCTGAGTATTTCGTGACATCGCATCGAGTGGCTGCCTTCAAGGACAAAGGAGATTATACTACGGAATCGTTTTATGGTTTGTATTAAAGTATCGATAGGTTTTTAGTCGATCGGTTTTATGTCTAGTTATCTAAAAATGAGTTGAATAAATAACATTTCAGTATACGTTTTTCTTCAGCAAATGCAGAGTAAATGGTAATTTTATAACGCTTCGACTTTTGTTTACATAAACTAAACATTTTGCTAGAACATTTAGATTTTACGGTAACGGCTCCTTACCCGTATCGATCATACAAAAGGGTTACTAGGCACTAAAAATAAATGTATCCATATCGATATTATCCTTGAAAATAGGTGATACCATCACTAAAGTCTCAAACTCATTTTCATATCTGAGGGGAGCAAGTTAAGTGACATCTTAAGGGTTTTCATTTGATAAATTATTTTTACCCCCTTTTCTTGTATTCGGCTTCATATTTCATTTTGTTGCGATACGATGTTTATGAAGTGCTGCAATTTAATAATAAATCAAGAAACAAGAGCGTAAATGGGTACTGTCAGCGTAAAAAGTTAATTTGATATTTTGAACGTTCGTTTTGGGATGAACGTCGAAAGAAGAAATATTACAATAATATTGCATTTATTGCATTTTAATGATACATTACAATGACATAAAAAACTTTGTCTTAGAATAGCATCGATAGAATTTATTTTGAAAGACCACCGTACTACTACACCGTACACTGATTTGTACTATGGATGTCAAATTTTATTTTTATCCGTTCATGCAACCTTCTAGCTTAAATATAATATATTTTATTATCGCCAGTAGATAGGTACACTTGAGTAAGATACTATACTAATTTGTAATTTTTGACAGAAATACTGTCCAAAACACAATAATGAGCTAAATCCTAATAAAAAGCTAAATATTTGTAAGTACTTAGGTCAAAACTTCCTACTCCTATGTAGGTATACCTAGTCCTGAAAGCCTGGACGTCTGCGGTTCTGGAACTTTATGTAGGTAACAATTTACGCTGGAATGTGAAACTGAATGTAAGTACTTGCTTTATACCGCAAGCAAGTTTCGCCAATTATTATTATATCCTACTCAGTATCTTGCTTGGTATTTCGCTTTCGATTGTTACAGGAATCTGTCGAAGGATCAAAGTGGATATTACATACCATATTTCACAATAATTACGGTCTCTAATATTCACCACTTTGGTCAAAACGGATCAAAACAGGATAATTTGGGTGAATTGTCGATTGGCGTAGTAGTCATTGTTAAAAATACTAGGCATGGGCGTTTTTGGATTTTTTCACAAACCGATACAAAACCGATTTCAGATTTTGAAATCGATTTCAAAAACCGTTTTTAGAAATCGATTTCAGAAGCTAATATCGGAGCGAAAACTAAAACTTTAGGTAGATTTAGATTTCGTTCGTTTGCAGTTTGAGTTTGGTTTTCGTTTTCGGTGCAAAACTAAAATCACGAATGCGTATCAAAACTATAGAAAACTAAAACTTTAGGTAGATTTAGATTTTGTTCGTTTGCAGTTTGAGTTTGGTTTTCGTTTTCGGTGCAAAACTAAACTCACGTCGGTTCGGTTTGGTTTCGATTGTTTGCAGTTTGCGTTATCATCGTGCGTTTTCTAAAAACGGTTTTCTCATATTGGAATATCGATGCGATACGATTTCTGACTGCAAACGGATTTCAGTTTCGTTTTGATATATCTGTCTCATGCCTAAAAAATACAGGATCTTAAAATTATTTCATGATACAGAACCAACAACTACTATACCTAGTAGCAAAGCCGTCAAAGGCTCAAGATGTTTTATATAACTGTTTGATCGAAAAATCTATAGGTACTAATGTAACTACAAAATACCAGTACAATAATCCATCAACTAGAATACATTTGTCAATAACTAGTCAGAATAAATCGTATCAGGAATGCTATTCAAACGCCCAAACTGGTTACCAAGAGGCGTATTTACATATCTGGATGCGGAAGTGCCATCTCTTGCCAAGTAGCTGAGGCTTTAACCCCATTTACATACATCCAAAAGATCACCTATAAAAAGTTATTCATTAAGTACAAAGTTTTAACATTTTTCATCTTTTTTTTATCTGAACTCACAAATATTTATAGAATTAGAAGAGGATGGGTTGAAAACAGTTAATAAAATGTACAAAGCATGTGTAAAAATATGGCTGAAGTCATAAGAGACATTGGCAGTGGAGCTTACTCGGAAAATCGATGGCTAAGTGTTTGAGAACACTATAATGTATGTGAGAATGGTTTATCTTAACAGGAATATGAAATAAATAAGCAATAATAGATATATATTTTAAATGTAGATATGTACCTACCTATTCTATCTCTTTTGTATAAGAACCTACCATTCGTTTATTTATAATAGGCAACAAATGATTTTTCTTTCTTTCTTTCTATATTTCTCAAATCTTGATGATAAAAGTAAATAAATATTTACAGACAAATCACATATCGCGCTCTAGTCCGAAACTAAACAAAGCTAGTTAGTAAGTAGGTACCTACTGTGGGAACTAGATTGCTAATACATATTTACACTTTTTTTGTAAATGTATATATGGAGTACTTAATAACACCCAGATACAGAACAAACATTTGTGTTCATCACACAAACAGTTGCTCTCGGTGGGGATCGAACCCACGACCCTCAGCATGAAAAGCTCCTACCAACTGAGCTGTGACGCCTGCCTTGCGAGGTCTTATTACTATTTGTACAGAATTAAATCGGAACCTCACCATTTTAACTAAGTTTACTTTTACCAAAAGAGTTATTAGTCTTTAAGACTTATTCTCTAAAACAAGTAATAAACCCTTGTAAAAGTTTTTAGCGACCGATAAAAAATATTTCGTCACAAACAAAATTCGTTACAAACAATTTACAAGTTTAAAAGAATCTCTTTAAGAAAGACAACCCTAATACACTCAAGTGGTTCCACTCTTCTAGGGTTCCTTATCGCACCGTATAAATACAGAAACCTCAATTTTCGACACGTTTATCTGCTACTGACAGACAAGCGGGTTTGAAAATCCTACTGGTGAAGTATTCGAGCATGCTCCTTTATTTTTCCCGCACTGTTGATTTCCCGTGACACTATTCCCTCTTGTCGGATGTCAGATTCGTATTTCTTTGCACACGATGAAAAATGGCTAAATACAAATGTAAACAACTGTGGTCAATATAATATTATGATAGGTAAAACATCCGATATCCAGTTCGTCATGTTGCATTGGTGAACTCAATCGCGAGTAGGTAGAGTAAAATTCGGCAAAGAACAAAACGCTGTAAAAAATCTAGACAGTTTACATACAGTACAAATTTTAAGCATGTTTTACTATAAAGCAAAAATAGTTATTTTATAATCTGACGCTATAAAATTGTTCAAGCTTCACCTAAAATCTTGTAAATAAACTTACTATTTTCAAGGATATTAGGTAAGTAGGTATAATGCATTTAAAAAAAAATGAAAGCTTCCACACGTGTGCAAAAATAAGGGAATATCGAATACCATAACTAACACCGTCACTGAAAATCAGGACTTCCTTCAAGTGAAAGGTCCCGTGAGATAGGTCTTATTGTGCGATGCCAGATTTTTTCTTTTGTAACAAATATTCACTTTTAAATACAAATTCGTTTTAACAAATACAGCAGTATAATACCAGTTGTCCGCTCGCTATTTAAAAAAAAAAAAAAAAAAAAAAAAAAAAACAAATTGCATTTATTCCACGGTGGTTGCAGAAAGGCACGTCCCTAAACGCTCAAATCCAATTAGCGAAACGTTGAAACAGTGAAACACATGAAAACATTCGAACTAGAGTATCTAAAAAACTGCACTATGGTATTTTTCAATTTTATTAAAAACGAAAGTATTTAACTATTTTTAAATTTTCATTTAATTTTAACATATTCGATATATATTTTATATATACCTACCCTACTCTCATATACCTACGTTTACCTACCTTTTTTCAAAAGACTTGAATAAAATGTAAATATAGGTACAATAACATTATTTTATATTAAAATATTTACAAATAAGCTTTTTACTACAATTTCTTCAATATTTAAACTTCACCATTTACCAAGAGATATTGGTTATAAATAATTCCTTATTTTCAAACGACTGTTTTATTTTAATTTACGATACGATACTTGTCCAGCACTACTTTTCTTTATATTCTTTTTATCGACGTTTTTGCAACGCTATTGAAACCGTGCCACAGGAACAAATAGTTCATTAGATCGTGAAAGTTGAATTATTAGAAATCTTTTTTCGTGTAAAGTAGTGTAAATGTCGTGTCGGACAGTGTGCAAGCCCCCACCCAATGTAAGCAGATGGCTCTCGATCCTTTCTTTGGTTGCTTTTAATATTCTGTTCGTCAACGGCTGAAAAATTTAATTATTTATATAATTACAACGAAATGTTTTCTCGGAAGACTTTTAAGGACTGCTTTGGTAGTCAGGACAACCACCTCAAAATATTTAGGGGTAATAAAAATATATGTGTACTTATTATTATTAAGGTTTGCAAAGAACTCTAAAGTAAAATAAAAATATTGTGCGCTGTAGTTCCCACTTTAGTTGTATGTATGAGTAACTAAACGGTAAAATAGTAATAGTAACAAGGTATTATCAGATAATAATATTATCTAAAAATTTACATACTTACAGACGTTTTTAATAAAATCCTGTTGATCCATTCCATTTGATCCATTTTTTTTAATTACTTATGTGATCATTATGAGAGCTTATAATAATTATATGATCAAAAACACTGAATACGAAAATTATGAAACCAAAACTGACTGAAATAGTATCAAAAAAGATAATTTTATGCAGATATTTTAATTATAATAAATGAAAGTTTTAGTGCCTATAATGTCAGTAACCAATAACAAAAATAGGTAATAAAAATTATCACGTTATAGATACTTACGTTCAAGCACCCATTATGTATATTACCTACAATAGAGCTGCTTAAACACCCGCTGCCAGAAATTGCTTTCTTCACGGTGTTTTCCCTCACCGCTTGAAGGAGCCTGAAAAATTTGACTATAGC
This sequence comes from Ecliptopera silaceata, assembly GCA_932527185.1. NCBI lineage: Eukaryota > Metazoa > Arthropoda > Insecta > Lepidoptera > Geometridae > Ecliptopera > Ecliptopera silaceata. The sequence continues at coordinate 1,074,002 of OW052193.1, read as the reverse complement.
CACATGAGGTGCGCAGATTAAGCCGTAATAACATGCAAATTAGTCCCCATGTCTTGGTAGCGTGCAAAGCATGAGATGAAGCGGGTATGGCCTTTTACTTTTTGGTCATTTTTTTTCTTGATTGGTACCTATGTAGCGTAATATTACATAGAGATATTTTAAGTGTAGTTAGAGTAATAAAACATGGACATCGACTTATAAGTGTGATTTATCAGTAAGTCCGTTATTTTTACATTTAATAGGCGAATAATGGAGCCGCTATTGACAAAGTGCCCTGGGTAATGTGTGAGTAACATAATTTGTTTCTATGTACATTAAATGTGTATTAGGATAAACACGTTACTATCAACATTTTTTTTTAAAAAACAGACTTTGCTCTGTTGTTCCTTTTTTTTATATATTACTTTACATAATGCACGCTTCAGCTTATGCCAAATACAACACACTCTCATAAATAATTCAGTAGCTGTAAGTTTCAGTTTTACAGCACATATACAAAGCAACCTGTGGGCTTACAGGTAACCGTTTAATCTATGCCCAAATCCGATGAACTACTGCTGAAGAATTATCAACTTTAACACCTTGAAACAAAGGCGCTATTTGAAATGATGAGCTGTTTGAATGAAGGATAAAATATGTGGAAACCACTGCTATGGAATTTTGATCGTTATTACAATAGTTTAAAGCTGTTTTTTGAGTGAATCATTTGAATGAAAGATGAGGAATTACGAATGCGTCTTTCGGGAGTGTTCTCGTGATTCGATATTTAAATTCGTCATATAAGCGTATGTCCGTAGGCTTTTACTCTAACCGTTTAATATAAACGAATGCAATCGAATTTGTACCTTCGGTAGTTGAAATAAGGGTGAAAATCCGAGTTTTGAAAAAGAGAATGAAGTATCTTTAGGGAATGTGTTGATTTAGTATTGTGAGTCATAAAAAGCTTTACTTACATGAATATGCCATATTTCAAAACTAATTGTGTAAATAAATATCTCTTCCTAGATATTTTTGTTTGTATTTGAATATAAAAGAAGCAGAGATAGCCCATTTGATATTTGGTAGTATATAGTAATAGCTTTGCCAAGAACATCCTCTAAGGACGTGTTCTGTGAGGCATTACACTGCGTCCGTAACAGTATTAAATCTGTAATTTCATCGTGTTAGTTAGTAATTTTTTTACAAAATCTTATTACTGTTTGTCATTTTATAAAACGTTTAAGTACTTACCTTTACTTCTAACATTTCATTCTTCCATATTAAAAAAACCTATATGAAATAAAATATATTTATTATAATTCTAGTAATTCTGCAAAACTATTATTTTATAAGTCAACATATTCGTTTCAATATAGTCGAACGAACAGAATAAATCATAACATTTGTTATATGAACTCATTAATTCTTGCCAAAGTTCATCCTTTCTCCTAATAAGCTTACCGTTCCCTTTCATCTGTCATGGAACCCTAAACCTAAGTACCTACGACCTAATATACCTATAACCATAGACATAGGTTAATAGACTAAGCGTCTATCCAGGTATGAAGTAAATTTGGCAAAGCGTGAGAGAGACGAAACTATCGTGCTGCCAGTAGCTGTCCATAACTACATAGACTTACAGACCAGCAGAAAAGAGAAAGGTATCAAACCCACGACCCACAACATGGAATGCAGAGCTACAACCAACTAAGCATAACATAGTACAAGCTTTGTTTAGTTTAGGGCTAGAACGTGATATGTTCTCCATTAATATTAATTTTATTTATTGGCCGGACACCAGTCCATTCTCTGTCTATGGTTACCACTTAAAGTACCTAATTCCCGCATACATCATGCAGACTTGTCTTGTCATCTTAGGCGTCTGACGACAGACGAATTATTTCAGCGGGAAGCGTCAGAAACTTAGGCTTGTACACAAGAAGTGACGCTAGATTGACTCACATTGAACGCGTTTATATATAGTGATTGAACTTTGCTTTGGATTCACTCGATTGATCGCTTAAAAAATTGATACTTTATATACTTATTTTTTTGATAATTTTTAATATACTTAAGTAAATTTTTGGGTGATTTTCATCCTAACTGATGAATAAAAAAGAAGAAGTTAATAAACATATAAGTATTTCATTATTCATTTTGCATGTCCAACATTCAAAATTCTAAAAAATCGTCAGTTAAAAACGAGTCTAGTTACTAAGGCGCTCGTGTAAAAAGGCCTTACTGTCGGATCAGTCTTTCGGAGGTAATTTATGACGCTGGAGGATGTGGAGAAAGGTGGAAAGGGAATGGGTAATAGGTGATTCTGTGATATCTCCCGACAGTGGACAAGTAATTTAAGCTTCTTCATTTTCATGTTTATTATAAAGTAATACTAAAAATAATGATGTTTGCCTTTAAGAAAAACTTAAATTACATTGATAATATTTGAAATTACATATCACGGTTCTGAATTACACTTTTTTTTTAAGAATAAGCTTAAAATAACGCTTCTTTTTCTTATAAGTAAAAATAAAAATTATTTAATTCTCTAGACGTGTAGTAGGTACATACTTGACAGGGTCACAGCTCCGTTGATATCTCCGTTGTGTCGTGGGTTCGATTCCCACCAAGGAAAAACATTAAAGTGATAAAGACTGATGTTTGTTTAATGTCTGTTTTCTATGCATGAATAAAATCAGTAATCTGTTCCATAGTAGGTACAAGCTTCGCCTAGTTTGAGACTAAAGCATGATATGTGCACTCCGCGACTATTTATTTATTTATCTTTTCATAACTACTTATTATTATACACCATAAAAACTATAAAACCCCCATATTGTCCACAAAGCCAACAAGTTTAACCCTCGCGTTACCCGAATCCTATTTCAATGTGAAAATATTGTAATAGCATATTGCGAATTTAGAAGTCATATACAAGAAATATTGGCAGTTTACCCATCGTATATGTGCAATTGGTATAGTTTATATACATATTTGCAGGTAAAATGTGTATTTAACCCTTTGGCACGGGTTTAGGACGGTAAGCACTTTGTCGATTTTTTTTTTGTTGGCAACTTTTCAGGTTGCTTGGACTCAAGTGAAAACTTTTATCACGGTTAAACAAGTATCATAAAAAGTTACAGAAAACAGGTCGTAAATTTATTGTTCTAGACGCGAAGAACTGGTACTTATTAGAATAACTTTGTATAAAAATACATAGGTATAGCGACCTACAAGTTGACTTGAGACCCTTTTGAGACTATTTTAATGATCCTTGTACTAATTAAAGTATATTATGACCATGGTATATTAGACATAGCATTCTTAGCTATTGTTGAAGATAGCGACAAAAATAGTCAATGTTTTGGATAGGGCTCAGTTTTTACAAACTTTTTTGGGCTTATTATAGGTAGGTACTACGCAAATTAAAAGTTTAAAAGTCCTATATCCTGAAACATTTATAGACCATTATCGTGATTTTTTTGAAAAAACATAATAGTTTACCATTTTGCAAGTTTAATCTCGCCTTTTTTTGGCTAAAGTAATTCATAGACTAATTAGTTTGTGTCTAAAAAATTTGTCTTAGAATAATTAAATATTTTCTATTCTATTTGAGTTTCCTTATGTTCCTTCTTGTTTCTGTAAGTCACTTAAAAGGAAAAAAAACTATTGTCCAGCCTTATTAACAGTATTTAATTTCCACTGCATTTCACAGCAGGTCGTTACCCTTAGCACGGCTAGAAGCATCTCCAAGAAGGTCTGGACGAACAATACAAGGCAGAGTCACAGAATTAATGTTAGTGTTTGTAGAAAATTCTCACTTGTTAAAACATTTAAACGAATAACAACTTTTGCTCGAAGTCATTAGAGTACAATTTAATGTGCATGGTGCTGGATGTTCGTTTCTAGTTGCCTATGTAGAGTCTTTTGACATTTTGTGAAAGTACTACCGCCGCTTATGTATCTGCCGTAAAACGCGGTGATGCTTTTATATGGCCGGTTTAAAGGCCGGCGCAATCACAGTCAGATCATCTCAAAGTACTTAATTGACACAGCGTGATATTTCACCATTTTGTTGTGCCATCACTAACACAACTAAAACTGTGTTTTGTCAAAATGAAATTAAGTCAATATTATCTCCATCCTCTAGGCTATCTAGGTATTTAGCACCTCAAGTAAGGTACCTTAAGGATGTTAGCTTCATTTGTGAAGTTAGTGCGGAGTGCTCCAGGCCAGTCACAGCTTAACTACAGTTCATATCTATGGGACGAGGTACAGGAGGGAGCGAAAGTTTCTAATAGAAAAATAACATTTTCATAGACCTGAGGGTAGTTTATGGTTTTAGTTGAGAAGTTTGGATTAAATGTATTACTGAAGATGAGTTTGCGTTTCAGGGAATTATTTTATTCAAAGTAGGTGTTTTGTTAAGCTATCGGGTTGTCTACTCTGCCTTCTGCCCCACTTACCTGGATCATTCCATCTAAGACTAATCGATTCGGTAGATTTATATTTTTATTGATTTGATTTTAGTTTTAGGATAAAATCATATTTTTGTAGCAGAATCCCGTAATTAAAATCTTTTGTGCCATGGTTCTTATAAGCTTATAAATGTATATTTAAATTTGTAATGTGTATTTAAAGCAGATAAAATTATAGAAAAATCTTATTAACATAACACATGTTAATTGGTTTTTCAAGTTACAAGTGCAAATTTTCTTTCTGATGAGATAATCTAACGTTTGTACAAAATATGTAAAATTCAGCTGAATCGCGAGATCTTTAATCTGGGGCCAGATCCCTCTGATTAAACTTGCTGAGAAACCGTGCCTCGTCCTCTCGGATGTACCTACTGCGAGAGGTTTGAATAACACTTTAGCCCTATATAATGAAAAATTATATTGGCTTCAGTATAATGGCTCATGTTTGAGGCTTTCATTTGGTATTTAAGGGAATATGAAGGGCGTTTACACTGGCAAAGACACGACAGATAATACGATATCGTGGTGAGTTAAACTCATACTTTTAGCAATAGCCGTTTTTAGACTTAATCGTGTACCTGTGAACACATGGTTTCTGCTAAAACGCTTACAACATTTTACAGAACAATTTTCTTGTTTAAAGAAATTAAATGCAAACACGGCCACATCTCAAAACCAATAGTATTTCGTAAAGCAAAATCTCTAAGATTATTTCAAACTATCTAAATCTAAAGTACCTAGACTTTTAAGTGGCTGTTTCTCGCAAAGTCTAGAAGAGATTCCATGTTCAACTATTACACAAAACTGTACAAATGTGCAGTTGTATATATCAGAGGCGCGATGCGGGGAGTTTACCGCACGGCACGCGACGTGCGGTGAGCGGCATACCGCGCGGTAATTCGGGAAAGTAGGAATGCCGCAAAGAAGGACTATTTCGAGCCGCGACACCAATTTGTCCACTGATTAGGTTTGTGGTGTACTGAGAACAAAATACATGCTATATAAAAAAATCTATTGTAAATATTTCTAACGGAACCTAACTTTAGAGGATTGACAAGGGTTTTTAATATTAAGTGGTGATTAGCTAAAGCCAAAATAAAAACGTGAAAAAGGCTTTCAATCAATAAATTATACTAATATTGTTTAATAGGCTTAACGTTTGATCAAATACGGTTAAATAATACTATACTTACGGTTTTAAAATACTTAGTATAGATTTTTTCCTTCCATGTTTATAAATTAACTTTTACCTACTAATAATGATAAAAAATAACTTGATTATTGTATTTGGCTTGTTCGTTAAAAACTCATCTTCAATTAAAACTAAAAGCTTTACTTAAGTACTCAGAGATTTAAACGTCTCTATTAATAATAGCGATTAAATTTAAATATCCGGACATAATTTCTATGAGCAAAATTAGTAGGTACTTAGTTTGAACTAAAACGATTAGCTTAATAATATTTTTAGCACAACCTTAAAAGAAAAAAAAAAATTTTTTTCGATTCTTATTTTAATGTAGAAGTAAACATTAGATAAGATAAGATAAGATAAATCTTTATTTGTCCCCAAACAACTTATGACAAAAAATAAAAATACATAATATGTACACGATAAGTTGGTCGGCCAGCAGGTGCACATGCTAGGCTGATATGGTATAATATAATAGAAGATAAAACAATCAATGAAGTGATGTATCAGCCTAACACATGCACCCGCAGACCAAACCGCCCACCGTGTGGGTTATGGGGGCAAACTGGTCCCCGTCTCAGCATAATGCCACATCACGCCGTGTTAGGTAAGATGTGGCGCTGGTTTTCAGACGGAGCCGATGCCGAACAAGTGACGTTACGAAAATCGAACAAAACCTAAAAATAATACTATATAAACCAAAATTTTATAAATAAAGATTAGTAAGTACCAAGATTACAACTAAATTTAGTCCTACAACTATCTATTTATTGTTTATCTGTGTTTAATATACAAAGATTATGTACCCAGATTACAACCAAAAGTCCTACAACTATTTATTTACTTATTATTTATCTGTGCCATAAGTAGTAAGGCCGCAACACTGTAATATACTATACACTTAAACAACATATTTATGTAATTTCAGTATTTAAACAAAATAAAATAAAATCTCAAAACAAATTCTCACAAACAATAATCACTCACAGAAACAGCAAAATGACCATAGGATCGCGTCATGCAACACAAAACTTATCTGTATAAGTACAGTCTCCAGGTGCATATTTTTTATCTGTGCGTTGTATTGCTAAACAGACATGTTTTTCAATAGCCAAAACAACAACAAGCCAATTTGTGAAAAAGTGAAAGTTAATCTGTGAAAAAGTGAATGTTATACATCTCATAAATGCATTTAACCCATGAAAGTTATTAATACGGTAGGGGTACTGGGGTTTACTGAATAGATGTAAGCATTTGGAAACCGAACGTAAACATTAAATAATCCAAAAAAAAAGTTCATTATTTATTTTATGCAAATAAATAGCTATAAATTAATACAATACCGTCGAATCACAATCTAAACAAAGTTGTAATGTTTTTATAATAGACATTAAAAAATATATGAATTTGACAAAAAAAAACTGTTTCAAATCTGTTGCTCATATCAAAATGAAACAGGCACATAACACTTAACAAACATGCTTAAGTCTCAGAATGTCAGACGCAGTGTGATGATTTACTGGAAATCGCTGAAGCAATGCATTTCAAACCAGGTGGGCCACTTATTCCAACACTCTAAAATAGTAAAAATCTATTAGTAATAGTAATGGGAGGAGTTAAGCTCGGTTTAAGCATTTACTTTGTGCCTGGCGGTGAGCCAATAAATACTTTAAGCTGGACTTGGACATTTTTATTGAAATGTTTTGAAAGTTCAGTAGTTCAACATAGTTTCAGTCCAGTTTTAAGCAAAAACAGGAAAAATGAACCAAGACCGACAGATGTGTCAAAAAATCAAAGTTATTATTAGTTATTCAGTAAATAATAAGAATCAATTAGAATCAACTTATATACTAGGTGATTCTAGGTATCAGTTACACTGCATACGCTGTGACTGTGACGCAAAAAGCGTTTAACATCAGTTACTACATCGTCAACCATACTTTTCTGACACAAGCGTCATTTCTTGGCAGTAGAAATAGTACTTTAAAACTTTAACCTAAGGTCTAAATTTGGTTGTTATTAATTAAACTGGATAATACTACGGTGTAGCATGCTCAAGACTGTAAGAATTTTTTGTGCAGCTTATTTTCTTTATTTTATTCTGAAAAGCCACTAAACTACGTTTGATGTTGCACTTATGTAGACCTCGTAAATACTGAATAGGATACTTACTTTACAGGCACAACTCTTTACAAAGTAACATGTTGTGAGTTTTGATAATTTTAGCATTTAAATTTTTCTAAGCTGGGATCTGTAATGTCTAATCGCATCTTCCTTTTTTAAGTTATTAACTTATTTTGTAGTAAACCCAAACTCTTTATAAAATAGTTTTTCTTTTATAATGAAAATAGAACAATGAATTGCAATTCGCAGTTTTTTTCTATAACTGAAAAGCGAACCAGAACGTCATGTATTGGTAGCATCCGCCGGATTATGTGTTTTAAACAAAATAGTACCACCAAGTAAAAATATAATGATATTTAAGAGACGCGGCGTGAAATAATTTCTGATATAAAAAAATAATTTACTGATCAAAAACCACGCATTTTACTTAAATGGATCTAGAGATTTCAAAGTCAAAGTCAAAACTACTTTATTTAGTAAAATCACAAGGATCATTTCCCTCTTCAACCTCACAAACTTTACCTCTTTAGAATATAGTGGTATACGTATAAATAATATAGTAGTATAGGTAAGAGCCTATTGATAACTCCATGAGACCTCACAGCTCCATTTCGCCCCATAAACGAAATTGATGTCTCAAGGTCAAGAGGTCGATTCGCTGTTACGTGCACCCCGAGTAAGAGATGTGGAGGAATTCTAATAGCTTGTAGGTGAACATTACATTCAATATCTTAATTTGTGACAGGCGTCACAGCTCAGTTGGTAGTGCAGTCGCTACAGACAGGGAGATAAGAGTACCAGAGTTCTACTGAAATCAAGTGTAGAGTTGTTTGAGTTATTGACACGCAAGAAGACGAAGTTGGTACTACTACCAACATCGTCTTCTTGCGTGTCGAACCCACGACCCACAGCATCGGTCGTGAGTCGTGGGTTCGATTCCCACCCGGAGCAAATGCTTGTATTCTGGACATACATATTTGTTTTGTGTCTGGGTGTCACTATGGATGTATTTCCGTATATTCGTGAATATTTATTTTCTTCTAAGATTATTTATTTTTTTAATAAGGTTACTGTTTTCTTCTTGTGAAAATATTTTTCATTAGATACAGTCATAAATTTCTTTGCCAATATTTTCAGTAAGTGCTACATAAAAATCGTGTATTTTGAATTCAATGCTGTTACGTCAAAAAACTACATTCCAAATTCATAAATATTAACAAAATACAAAAGATGTCATAACAATCAGATACAAAGGTTTTAACACCAAAATACCAACCAAATTGTAGTGACAATATCCACATACGTAATAGGCAATCAACTGAATTACAAACAAACATTCTTATTAGTAGAGCCTACGAAATAGGCCACGGGAGAGCGCCGTACGTAATCGACGTAAGAAGTACGAAATGAGAGGTGGAACTTGAAATGCTGGGTTTTATATTGGGATTGTACACTCAGCGACGTGAATATGTGGTTGTGAAAATTATTTATGAATCGAAAAAAATAGGTTATTTTGAGAGTATATTAAGAATACTGAGTAAAGTAACTTAACTTTATATACGTACTAAGTTTTGACACTAAAAAAGAATTTTAATTGTATTTAGTATGGATTCTTTTTCAAAAGTCTGAATAAAGGGCTTTATTATATATTACTTAGTGATTCTTTATAAATAAGATCATACAAATAAATGGTAGGAACCAGACCAACCAAAAAAGGTGAGCTTAACCTTAACAACAATTTTCTACCAATCGTAAAATCATAAGGAATATCTGAATCGTTTTTTAAACCAGGTGTTTCTAGGTGCCAGTTCCATATGACCAGAGCCTAGAACAAGAAAATATAGCCAGGATCATTTTTATTATGTAGTATAAACATTATAATTTTTATTATGATTCTTATTACAATTGCTAATTAGAGAACTTAGAGCTAGTTCGTCCCAAGCTTTATTTACCATTTTATATTCAAGACGTTAGTTTTACCTAAATAGTTAAACTTAATAGAGTGAGCTTTTAAGCATCTGTAGGTATGTTAAGTTACTAAAAGCTATCACACTGTTATGAGGGACATTTTTAAACGGTAATTGCCAGGTATAAGTTAAGTTGCGTCGTTTGTCGGTAGTTCTCCAAATGTTTTAGGCAACTATTTTGAAAGTTCGCTTGTTCACTTAAAGACGCTTTTCATGTTCTTGTTTGCTATATTTATAATAGATTTAACTATTTTATCACATATCATCGTTTAACAATATATTATCGTCGAGTGTGATGTGTTACAGTGTGACACAAATGTGGTAGGAAATTACATTTCATTTAAATGGAACTATAGTAACAAGACAACTTTTATACTTCGAGCTACAACTATTTACAAATATATTTATAAATATTCACGGACATGTAACAAACCGCACTCTAGCCCAAAATTAAGCAAAGCTTGTGCTCTGGGAACTATATTGCTGATAGAAAGCTTAAAATACACATTTTTTTTAATACATACATACAAACATCCAGAAAAAAAAACAAATATCTCTACTCATAACACATAAATTTGTGGTGATTGAACCCACGACTTACAGCATGGAGGGCAGAGCTACTACCGAGCTGTGACGCCTGCCAATATAAATTTTACCAAGACAAGTTACGTCAAATCACGATAACATCGAGTTTGACATTTACTAACTATCAACTGCAAACAGAGAGCCTGTACACGAATAAATGAGTCAATCGTAAACGCAGCGTTAAAGTTACATTGCTCGCTAACGCTGCATCGTTCGACAATAAAGCTGATGTCGACGCGCAGTGTAACTTAAATACATTCGTACTCAACTCCCGGAACTGTGCTGTAAACTGAGCATACATTTGTGCCCCACATCCTTTGCCGTTGAGTGTACAGTGGGATTGGCCGGCTCTTACTTTGATACGGCCATAAACTGAGAGATTAGATTGCTGGTTAGATGTGAAATAAACGACTGAACGTCTGTTTTAGACATTCTCTACTACAAACAAGCGGTTAGAGATCTACTGTGGTAAAATCTGAAAAAAAAATGGATTGGTTTAACTATATTATTTTACACTTTGGTCGCAATAACTGGCACCTAGTATATACGGCAATTCTATGTGATCCTTGTTATTTTACCAAATAAAAAATAAATGACTTGATATGTTTGATAATGAGCATGTCTTTATAATCCAAATCTACATTGGCGAAAATCCACTAGGATAGTAATGTAGCAAAAACTATAAATAAATAAATATTCAAGGACATTTCACACAACGCCAGCGTCCTGAAGCAAACAAAGCTTGTTCTAAGAGCTAATAATTACTAATATGTATACATTTTTGGCTCATACACGTATAGAATACATAGTAACACCCAGTCACAATACAAACATCAATGTTTGTTTTCACTGAAATGTTAGTTGCAGAGCAACAGTGAGTCGGTTTTGATCCAAAAAAGCAAAAGCTAGGCATTTTTTCAACTTAACTATATTCAAAGTTTTGTTCTACAAGCGGTCATCCATCCAACTACTGACGGCGGAGAACGCTGCTTAACTAATTTGATAGTTTTAAACAGTCAAACCTTTCATACGCTTTAACAAGTTAAGTAATTAATTAATTACACGGAAACTGCCAAGCCTTTGTCCACGTGCGCCGAGCTGTCCATGAGCGCTGTCCGTGATAAACAATAGTAGAAAGTTACCTGGCTTTGTTCATCGTCTAGGTACTTATCACTAGTACTTTGCCATCATCATAATATACTACATACCCATGTATGTAGTATTGATGATGGCAAAGTACTTTATTGTAAACTGAAATGAAAACCTGTAATTTTATAAAAGTATGAGGTTATTAAAATTATTAATTAAATTATAAAGATTGGTCCACAATAGCCCTGGACAGAGTGAACTGGAGGGACGGAAGGGAGGCCTTTGCCCTGTAGTGGGACACCACAGGCTGAAAATGAAAATGAGGTTATTAGGGTCTGTTTTTAAACCTTATAATTTACTATCATTTGGGTAACTATAACTAAATTGTAGTAAAAATAGCATTATCATATTTTATTTTATCGACAATAAAATAAAAACTATTAAGAAAGAGTTATCTAAGTAATAGTACCGAAATTATTTGGGGTTTTAAAATAAATATATTCAAATTATTATGTTTTACAAACATAGCAGTACATTTGCAAACGTTTGCAAAGTTACCTCCCAAAAACACCAAATTTATTTAGCCAAATTTATTTAGCCAAATTTAAATTATTTGTATGAAATAACATTTACTTTTTTGTGCCTTATTTAAATAATTCAAAAACAACAAATATAAACGTTTTAAGTCGGATTGTAACCTCGATGTAATCGCTCTAAGTACATTAACATAAAAAATCTTAAGCCTATTGTGAAACAATTGTATAAGTAAATAGGTTCCTAAAACGGGTTTTTATTTTTGTTCAGCTGTCGCTCATTATTTTATGCAAATCCAGAATTTTCAAAAACGCGTTATATATTTTCTTAGGATTCACGTTTATTTCATTATACCATACATTACACACAACGCCATTTAGCCCCAAACTAAGCTATGAGAGCACAATTGCTGATAAAATACTTACGCGTAAATTTTTCACATGTTCATAGACATTACACACAACCCCTCCCAAACTGGGCAAGGCTTAGTGAACTAAATTGCCGATAAAATACTTATGATATTGTTTTTCTAAATAAAGAAGAAGCAATTACCTCTTGTAGTATCAAAAGATGCTTAGTTAGTTCAAACAGGTGCGGCTCGCTCCGCTTACCAATAAATTTTGTTGATATTAAGGCAAGTTGTAATGTTGTATGCTAATAGTTTAGCGTAAACTTTTGAGACGGTTGTAATGTGCCTAGTTTTCAAACTAAACATTAGCACTAGTTTCAACTATGATAATACAAGGCAAGCATTTTGTTTATTTCTGAAGATAATAATGTAAAATTTTAATCCAATCAAAACTCGGTTACACAAGTTGTGCTATCTTTAGATTGATCGCGATAGTTTGCGGAGGGTACAATTGTTTTTTGTTTATTTGATAATAATTTGTTCAGGTTTAAAAATCTATATATATTATATATATAAGTACCATAACTATCTACTTACTAAACTTTTTTTTTTATCTAAAGCTACTGTCATTTTATTTACAAAGAAACTTACGACTATACAGTATTTACAAAATGTGCATAAACAAATCTACTAAACTACATAGTAAAAAAAAGTATTTTAATCTACCCGATAGAATACATAACACTATTGATGTTGTATGGTGTATGGATCATTTTCGATTTAAAAAACTTTTAAAAGCATTTCTAAGGTGATGTTTTAAAAGCTAGTGCTATGAAATTATTTGAAGGTAAAATGATACTGTTAAGTCTAGTATCAAGTTTGTAATGGTTGAATTAACTTTAATCTAGAGTTTTAGAAAGTAGTGACAAGAATCAAGAATGTAGCTTTTAAAGGAATATTCACACTGCGACTGTGTTTTTTATTCTTCCATATTTTGAAATTATAAGAATAAAATTAAAACTATAAAACATTTCATGAAATACATACAAAAAAATGTGTTAAAAGGCATTCAGCGCTGGCTTTCAATGGGGCCGTTCACGCGTGATTCCTATTATTATTTAGCGTTTCTTTGATAAACTGTACAATATGTATCACATATTTTTTATGTTATGACATAGGACACTTCTTTGTGTCTCATTTTGAAGACATATCATTGCTAATAGTCACTAAATACCTATAACTTTTTGTCGAAGATCTTAGACTAAACTACGGTCTGAAAGATGTATTATTATATACCTAAATAAATATTCACATAAAAAAGAACAGTATCTCTTTAATATAAAAAAGAAGTGTGGCACTTGGGGACTGCTGCGGTAAAGTTATTGCATAGCATTTTTTGCTGGATTACGCATGCGCAGTGTTAGGTTATTTCGTTACGGAATTTCTGGATTCTGTCTCCACGCTCAAGGCCCGCGATAGGAACTATGCGATGGCTTAAAAAATATATCATCTACAGTCTAAACGGGCCTTTAGCGAAAAATCCATTGTACAGAATTCCGTACAAGCCGTTGATAATATTGCTACAAAATGTCGAACAGCGAATTGCGTCCCAGTTTTAACCCGACATGATCGCACTACGTGAGCGGAAAGATAAAATGTACAATTATAGCAATTTTCACCACAACGTCTAATGCCTTCATAGCCTTGGGAAGGCTTAGGCTGTCTGCTTCGTCTTTAACAGAACATCAATAATAGTAATAACGTATAGTCTAACCATTAATCATGTGAAAACATGATGAATGTGGCCGTGATGTTATTAAAATGATCAGGAAGTGAATGAGGTAAAATGATTCGTTAAATTAAGTTTTTTTTTATATAAGCTTAAATACTATATAGACTATAGGTATCTGAAAGCTTTGTAAGTGGTCTGATGGGTAAAAAGTGTAAAATTGTCTGGTTTTAAAAATATTACTGAACATTTTGGATAAATACTGAGCAATAGCTTGTATGTAGTTTTTATCATATTCATGTATATACTGCTATTTTTTCCTCAAATAGATTCTTAACCGTTTAAAATTTAAGTCGAGACTAAAAAACTTTGATATCACCTGATGCTTTACAGCTTTGAAATAAAATAGTTATAATAACGTAAAATAATTATAATAACGTGTCGAGTTGAGCAACTAGTAAAACTTTTTCTCCACTAAACCCGACCGAATTACTCCCATGTTAAATGGTTTATACTCAAACTAAGGCTCAAAGTTACAACATAAAACCAAACTTCACTTAAATAACTCACTCCTTACGGACAGAATTGATGACTCATCCGTGAAATGGACATAATAATGGCTTTCCAAAACTCTAATCAATATACCCATTAGGGGTGGAGAAGTGAAATTTTACTGTTGCTACAGTTTTGTGTTCGGGCAAAGAGGAGAAAGTTTGCAGATGAGACAGTGTTTTTTATCTTATTTTAATAGTACAGCTTCTAAGAAGCTATTTATTTAGTTATCTTAAAGATAAAGAGCGCTGTGTTCTAAATACGTTTTTAAGAAAGTGTAGGCTTCATCATCATCATCATCAACCTATATCAGTCCACTGCTGGACGTAGGTCGTAGGCTTGCCCATCGCAATTTAATTTCAATCTAAGAGATGAATCTTATGATAACAAATTTTGTTATCAAAATATAACTTAGTTTAATAAAATATTATTATTCACTAAAATCACACTATTTTCAGTATTTACAACAAAATAAATACTAGTGTAAGACTGGCTTATAAAAATAATATAAGTATTTTTGAATTGTGTCTAAAATTCTGGTAGCCGTCATTGTGTCTGTTGAGGACAACCAATATTGTTGAGTGGTCAACTCAACGTGGTGACTAATTTGAGGGTCAGCTGGCCACGGGCCCCGTCGTTAGTGGAAATGAGGGTAGAATCATTCTCAGCGCATGTGATTGCTGTTGAGATTTCATACAACTTTGCTGCTTTTTTTTGTGTTCCTGTAGAGTTAGAGCGTTTTCACATTATCCGATCCGATATCGGTGTCGGACGCCGATCCGATATCGGGGTAAGTAAAATGTATGAAATATGTACGCTCTTACGATACTCATTTTTTTGACTTTATTCTTTAAGATTAAATTAATAAATACCAAAGTGAAAGTCTAATAAGGGCATCAACAGACTTATGTATTATTTCCAATTCATACAATTTGGATTTATTGAAGCGACGAATGAATGGGTATTTTCTAGGCAAGTGTGTGTGCTAAATCGTCGACCGCATTGTCACTTAACATCAGGTGAGATCGCGGTCAATAGCTTGCCTATAACGTGTAAAAAAAGGAAATATTTATTACGTCAGGTTTTTTATAAAAAGTTGTCTCAAGTATTTTTTGTGCTAATCTTTTAGGTTCCTGGCGTAAATCAAAACTAAACGATGCTCTAAATAATCATTTGCATAATAAGATACTATATGATTGCATATCTAGTAATCTAGCAACTTTCATTAGCGAAATGAAAATGGATATACCATTTTACAACATGACTAGAATTTGTTATAACAAATTACAATAACAGCCTTAATCATAACGAATCCACTTGTGAATCTCTAACTCAGCTCTCCACACTCCCGAAACTTAATAATTTATTAGGGTAATTCCGTCACAGTTTGATAATTCCCCATTTTTATGGGTTGAACCGCCATAAAATTTATGTCCACGTTATATGGGGATTCGGAGCTTCGATCGTATAATTGATATGCTGGTATCGTACTAGGCACACTACGTTCACAATCGCACTTCCATGTAATATCAAAAGCGATAAAGTCATGGGTGAGCCTTGGACTGTTCCTCAGTGCGTTGTTTGAGTTTCATTTTGTCAAAACTTAGACTTAGTACTTACTTAGAAATATTATTTAGACTTTTTTTGTTTTTAAACTTTCTTTGATTGTATTATCTAGAAATATTTGAAATAAAAATGAGAACGACATTTTGGAACCATTATACATTATGTAGGTAGGTACCTACTACTGCTATCTGTTTCCATATACATAGTTTGGCGCCAAAAACTTTTTGGGAGGAAAAACGATACTGTCTAGTTGTTGTTCCAAAAACTGGACAAAGTGACATCATCATCATCATCATGTTTCCTCTTACGCAGAAATATTGGTAAAGTTTTATTGGCAAATTATTCATCAAAATAAATGTCTATAGATATTTATTTTTTTTGACGACCGATGTGGCGCGGTGGTGTGCGATGGTCCGCCTGCGACGCTGAAGGTTGCGGGTTCGATTCCCGCCTCGGGATAAATGTTTGTATGTTCTGCAAATATTTATTCCGGGTGTTCTGGGGTAGATTGGGGGGGCTTTCAAAACACGGGGCGAGTTTGATGATAGGGAAAAAAATATAGTTTTTGCTTAATAACTTGCGTAAAACGGAACGTAGCTGATTTTTTTTTGCAATGTTGTCAGGCCCGATTGTTCGGCCATTTTCTCATTCAGTTACGAGTGCGCCGGAGCATGTGCTTTTTCAAAAAAAAAATATTAAAGTTGAAGGTGAAAATAGCTATGTAATTATTATCTGAATAACTCTGAATGTGTAGACTAAACTAATGAAGCTAAACATATATAACTTGTATGATTCATTGTTCGTTTTCTTGTGATTAGAAATCATGTTTTGTTTTTTCAAAATTCACATACATGTTTGGACCATTCGAAGTTTTGTTTCATGGGGTTACTTTGATATTTGGTATGGGGTTACATTGATACTTATCAAAGTGGCCTCTCTGGCCAATATTATGTTACACTATGATTTTAACATAGTTTTCAATCTCACCCCAGATTCTCTGATGAAGATTCTCAGATGTCTCTATAATAGAAGAGAAGAATATATAAATGTTTCTTCTGTTGGAAGAAACATTTCAATATCGTTCTCTTCTATTATCCAAGGTGGGAGGACCCATTTTACATATATTCAAGTGATTTTCCAGCTTTTACTTTTATAAGGGTATAGAACATAATAGAGCAGTTGATTATTATTTTAATATTTATTATATTATATATATTTTAATAGTCTGATTTATTATGAGAATGTTATGCTCGATTTCATCAACAAATAGTTACCTCATGCATAATTACATACATATCTGTTTGTGAAATCAGGCTTTTTATAATTAAGTGTCATAAATCAATAGATCAAATTTTAGAATTGTTTTTTTACGCTTTGAGGCTATTTTGTAGTTTCCATACTGCATTTATAAGAAGTTTATGGTTTGATTATTAAGTATAAAAATACTGACAATTTCTTGAGTTATTAAACTTTCACATACTTATTGATTTGTTTTGTTTTATTAGTTTTTGTTAATAAATCAAAGTAACCCCAACTATCAAAGTAGCCCCTCCAAACCAAAATGTCTCATAACTCATAAAATAACCAGTGGAAATTAATGTTTTTTTTTTGTAATATGTTCCTAATAGGGACTACTTTCGATTTCGATACTAAAAACAGGGGGTATCAAAGTGACCCCACATCAAGTATAAAGTTGATAGGAGAGAATTTTTTTTTTCTCGGAAAGTAATGAAGCAATTTTTTTTTGGATTTTAAATTAATAATTTATTAATGGTTCCCATTACTTATGATTTTTTTTGAATTTTAATACAAAGAATCAAAAAAATTACAAGTAGTTGAATTTCAAAATCTATCAAAGCCCCCCCAATCTACCGTATTATATGTATAATAAAAAATATCTATCTATGTAATGTATTATATTAAGTATGTCAGTCTTCTAGTACCCATAACACAAGCTCTGCTTAGCTTGGGGCTAGATGATGTTGTGTGGATTGTCCAGCATTATTTATTTATTTCATGGCTTAATTTTGTTACAGATTTATTTACTTATTTTGCAATCTATAAATGTTGCGTTTAACATATACCTATTGATTTCATTGAATAAAACTTCTTATACTTACATAATATTGAGTTTTATAACACAAAAACTAGATCTCATCCGTGAAACATCTAAATAAAAAAAGTTATCAAAAACTGTGTCGTAAACTGTCACCATTTAAAGACGGCGACTGTACATCGCTCTGGGTAATGGTTATCGGACACGTTCCGTTGATGTAAGATAAGAGTAAAATATTCAATTTTGGACCTAAAACTTTCCAGAGAAAGTGAGGTCAAGTCCTGAAATAGAGGAGTATGATTTTTGAAAATGTATTATTAACTAAGAATAATAAAGTAAACATAACATTTATATAATTGAGGGTGATTTTTTTTCTATTTACATTATTATGATACTTTTGATTCACCTCATATTTACTTAAATAACGCATTCAGGTTTAGAACTCTTGAATTTATTCTAAGTGCTCAAAACTCTAGAGAATCAAAAAAATAAAAGAAACTAAGTATGTATTTTTCAAAAACTATTCAGCATCTTACGTACTTTTGAGCGCAGTTCTTATTTTACTTGCGCTTATTGAAGTTGTGAACAATGTCTGCCTCGGCTGAATGCCGCTCAACTGTTTATCCGTTCAACTTGCAGTTGTTTGCGCTGACACTGAAGATAAGGCTAGTATTGTAAATACTATGATCATTATATTATTATAATGATTATAGTATTAAAAGCAGCCTTATGGCTGAAGAATTTCACCACTGACAGGTTAGTTTTAATTACTTATAAAAAATATCGTTATTTCACTTGATTATCGGAAGCCAATAGATCAAAACCATTAAAATAACTAACTGTAAAATAAATATTCATGGACATATCACACTTCACACTCTAGCGTTTGGACATATCTCAAACTATACATAGCTTGTACTATGGGAACTAGATGGCTGATAGAACACTTACATACTTATTAATAGAAGAATAGAATACAAAGTAACACAGAGACGCAGAACAAATATTTTTGTTCATCACACAAACATTAGCTCTTGGTGAGAATCGAATCCACGACCCACGCATGGAAGGCAGAGTTACTACCACCTGAGCAGTGACGCCTGTCAACAAACCATTATTTCCTAATGTTTTTGATTTTATTTTTAGTTAAATTATATCTTATTAGTAATTCTGATTAATATAAAAAAAGCCTTTTAAATGGTATATAATCGCATCATAATCTTTAAACTAGAAAAAGCAATGTTAACATCACTATTTAGAAACAAAATTACAGAGCGTATAAAATGTTTTTATTATTTTATGAATTGAAATAAATAAATCAGACAAAAATACTGTAAAATTAGTACCAAAAGAAACCAGTAATTTGACTTACAAGATGCGACACGGTTCTTGGACGGCACAAATAAAACTTGTAACTGGTCCAGCTTCTTTTTCCAATCTTCAAGATTACAATACCTGCTATTATAAGCCTTATATATATAACGCTAGAGTTGGTTTTAGCTTTATTATGGAACTAAAACTAATGAGTAAGTAATTAAGCTTGTGATCTGGGGATAGTGCAAGTTTTTAACTAATTCCAGACTTTTTGAATCTTAATTACTTTAAGCAACTTGAGTGCAAGTTGGATTATAAAATGGTAGTTTAAATCACATAAAAATGTACTTACTTAAATGAACACGGCTTTTTTAATGTAACATTTTCTGCCTTTTTTATTACCATATTTACGAAACCCTGTAATTTTTAAAGACATTTTGAAATTAAATTATAAAAATGTGTACCCTATAGTATAGACCTTTGATGTTCATGTAAGTCATACACAGGTACACAAACCAAACCATTTATTCGCTAATTTGCCCTTATCTTAACCAAATCATTTGCACGAGATTTAGTTAATTAGCGGTTAGTTAGTGGTGATATTTAAGTGGTAAAATCAACTTTAACCCCTCGTAATACAGTTGAGATGTAGTGTTTCTATCGAAATAAATGAATATCATTCCAAAGCATTCATTTCAATAGTTTATTGAGACCATAACAAACGGCTGCTTCGCGTTGCACAGAAGTTTATGATCCAATATCAAGTAATGTCTTTAGCACGAGTTTTTGAGGTATTTGAGTATGTTAATGTTTAGAAAAAATGTATCTTCTGTACCAACACAGTGGATTGTTGATAAATTTATATTACGTAGTAGTGTCAATCACCCATTTTTCATTTCATCATCATCATCATCATCCGCAGCCTGACTTGACCCACTGCTGGGTATAGGCCTCTCTTTGCTCTTTCCATTCCGCACGGTTCTGAGCTGTTCTCAACCATCTGCGGCCCACGGTATTGACGATATCGTCAGTCCACCGTGCCGCTGGGCGCCCTACGTTTCTCTTGCCAGTCCTTGGCCACCACTCTGTCAGCGATTTGCTCCATCTGTCGTCACCTCGTCTAGCCAAGTGTCCCGCCCAATTCCATTTGAGCTCCATGACTCGCATTTTTCATTTATATTATATGAATTCATTATTAAATTTAATATAGGAAATTTATACCACTTTAGGCCATTTAAGAATATTTTTTTGTGAAAGTAAAAAAAATAAATAAATAAATAATGCTGGACAATCTACACAACATCATCTAGCCCCAAGCTAAGCAGAGCTTGTGTTATGGGTACTAGAAGACTGACATACTTAATACAATACATTACATAGATAGATATTTTTTATTATACATTAGTCCAGTCAAAATAGACTAAAATTATGACTTCAGTTTGCATTAATTCCCAACAAGCTGGATTTTTGTGCAGGCCTTGAATACGTCATTACAAATGATATGTCAAAAGTCCCCATCGATCCCGCTTGTGCGTTGTTTTTTATTCGAGGTCAAAGGTCATAAATTTGCATTTTTTGCGTATATCTCTGAAACAACGAAAGCTATTGAAAAGTGGTTCAGGCAAAGTTTGTACATCGTAAAATTGTCTACAAAAATACCTCAACACTTTTTTTCTAAAAAGCATCGCTTTCGAGATATAGTGACTTTAGACCGCAGGAACATCGTCGAAGATGCTGCGTTTTTTTCATTTCAGCCGTTTTATCTGCTTTACTGCCACAGAACAAACAGTATTTCCTGAAATTTACTGAAAGGGGTGATGGGTTCGATGGGTTAGTCCTCCTCCGAGGTAATGAATCGTCTTTTTATTTCAAGAAATACTGTTCGTTCTATGGCAATGAAGCAGATAAAACGGCTGAAATGAAAAAAACACAGCATTTTCGATGATTTTCCTGCGGTCTAAAGTCACTATATCTCGAAAGCGATGCTTTGTAGAAGAAAAGTGTTGATATATTTTTGTAGACAATTTTACGATCTACAAACTTTGCCTGAATCATTTTTAGATAGTTCTTGTTTATGACTTTTAAACGCAAATTTATGACTTTAATCTGGGTATTTGCGTTTTTCACGTATATCTCTGAAACAACGAGAGCTATCGAAAAATGGTTCAGGCAAAGTTTGTAGATCGTAAAATTGTCTACAAAAATATATCAACACTTTTCTTCTACACAGCATCGCTTTTGAGATATAGTGTTTTAAGACCGCAGGAAAATCTACTAAAATGCTGAGTTTTTTTCATTTCAGCCGTTTTATCTCCTTCATTGCCATAGAACGAACAGTATTTCTTGAAATAAAAAGACGATTCATTACCTCGGAGGAGGACTAACCCATCGAACCCATCACCCCTTTCAGTAAATTTCAAGAAATACTGTTTGTTCTGTGGCAATAAAGCAGATAAAACGGCTGAAATTAAAAAAACGCAGCATCTTCGTCGATTTTCCTGCGGTCTAAAGCCACTATATCTCGAAAGCGATGCTTTTTAGAAGAAAAGTGTTGAGGTATTTTTGTAGACAATTTTACGATGTACAAACTTTGCCTGAACCACTTTTCAATAGCTTTCGTTGTTTCAGAGATATACGCAAAAAATGCAAATTTATGATCTTTGACCTCGAATAAAAAACAACGCACAAGCGGGATCGATGGGGACTTTTGACATATCATTTGTAATGACGTATTCAAGGCCTGTACAAAAATCCAGCTTGTTGGGAATTAATGCAAACTGGAATGTCTATTTTGACTGGACTACATATAATACCCAGAACACCCGGAATAAATATTTGCAGATCGTACAAACATTTATCCCAAGGCGGGAATCGAACCCGCAACCTTCCGTGTCGCAGGCGGACCTTCGCCCACCGCGCCACATCGGTCGTCGAAAAGACCCAAACATAATGCTAATTTTCAAAATTTTCAAATATTTTTAACAAGCCCAGACTCTATAGAGGTATTGTTTTGAACAAATTGCTTAAACCTTTTCTAAAACCTTTAACTTTGAAACATGCACAATAAAAAATATTTACATGAACTGGCAAAAATAAAATACAACAAAACCTAGGTCCCACAGACACCAGTGCTCAAGACCATTCAAGACCCATTTTGTACGTGATTCACAGAAACTGCAGCCAGAACATTGTAATTTGCACTATTGCGCGACGTGCTGGGGAAATTTACATTGTTAGACCCAGAGCTCGGGGGACTTCAGGGGGGTTATCACGAATAAATGTGACAATCGTGAAATTATCGAAACATCTGTACCTCTACCATGAGATGTCACAGTAAAATCGCCTGACTTTACTACAGTAGTTACGTCAATATTAGTATTACGAATTTTAGTACCCAACTATTCGCTAGAGGCGCTGTACAAATCTTCATACATTTTATTAACTACAGACGCTAGCGAGTATAGTAAATATAGTATAGTAAAAACTCATGGTAGAGCTACTGAGCTTCCGTCACACTGCGCGTCAAACGGCAGGCCTAACGTTGCAATGTCACTGCGTAATGTGACTCAAAACTATGTTTCGATACGTATACGTTTTTCGATACAGTTGTCAGATTATAAATAAATAATAAATACTCTGGGACATTTCACACATCACACTCTAGTCCCTAAGCAGTTCTAGTACTATAGGAGCTAGATTGCTGATAGAATCCTTAATGTATATTTTTTGTAAATACATACACTGAATACATGGATTTATTTGTTATTGATACTCACAAATAACTTAACAATGGCAATCGTATTGTTGCGATAGCGTGTTTGAATTACATAGCGTAGTGATTCTACATATCTCGGCAGTCAACCTGTCATCGGCACGCAGTGTAAGTCGAATATGTTAGGTTTACGTAATGTGAAAACTATCTTGTTCTGTACGTTTGACTGTACGTTCAGTGCAGTGATGTGAACACGTCTTTAATTTACTATACGAAACAGATTGTATATTATTTAGATCCTTAGAAGTATCACGTCGCTTTAACGATTTTTTAAGGGTTGATGTCATAATTGTTGTCTTCAACTCGTTCTCCTTAAGAAGTATAATGTTTTAGTTATAAAACAATACAAATATAATTATTTGGAACAAAAACTTATAAAAAGGAACACGTGTAAATCGATGCTGACCGCAAAAGTACTAAACTCGCAGCCAGTAAAACTAGTTGATATTCAAAACTTAAATTAAAAAGCCAGTGTAATATGATATAGATTTAAAGTAATGGATTATTACAATGTAATACATTTGTTTGTAACCGATTGTGCTAAATAAAATGATAAAATAACAATTAAAGATTTATTTTTAGTCCGTTCTCCTGCTCTACAAATAATAAATTCGCGAATTGTGAATTTGGTAATACACGCTTGAAATCGAGACAATATAATTGATTGTGTTTAAGCAGCGATAGAATCTTTATAGCAAAAAACTTGAAAAAATTTGAAACCGCTATTTTGAAAAAATGTACAATGTACTTTTTTAATCTCTTAATTATTAGGTCTTATGCGGAATTTCAATAATTAAACAATTCATAATATTCTCTAACGTCAGCGCATTTAATTATATTTTAAGAATAGGTACCCTCGATTTATATCATGAATAAAATTAATATAAATAAATAATGTTATTATTTTAAAAGAAACCTTTTTGCTATTGATTCCTCTGTCTCAATATACAGCTGCAGTCAGCTCACGTAGCATTTTTCTAATATTTATGTACCTCAGTTGACCCGCCATTTTCATGGTCCTATTTACGACCGATTTTTATTAAAGCATAAACTCAATATCACTGCCGTTAACTATTTATTACGAAAACCCAACCTTATGCGAACGTGATAAGGGAGAGAATCGATTGTAAAATTATGTATTTTTTCATGTCAATAGTGAGTTGCCAGATGAAAATGAACCTTATTTTCAAGGATTAATAATAAATTGCAAAACGCAAATGAATGTGTATGACCGGATGTTAGAAAGTTATTATTTAACAGCTGCACAGGAAGTCTTTTTTTGTTTAATATTATTTTTAAATATTAATATTGGATGTTTATTTATTATTTACATTTAGTTAACAAGATGTTGCGATTAATAAAAAAAACAAAAATTTTACTTTTAAATATTTTTACCCTTGTAAGACTTAAATACCACACAGAAAGAAAAAGGATTTAAAAAGTTATAAAAAATTTTAAATTACTTTATACCTACCTATTTAAAAATATTATTTTAATATTATTACTTGTAATAATGTAACTATTTATAGTAAAAAACGAGCGTCGAAACAGTAAATCCAAAATTATCAATATAATATAGACCAATTTCTGATATTTTTTTGCTGAAAAACATTAGATTCTTAAAAAAATATAGTACCTACACACTCGACTTTCCCTATACCCCAAGGCATTCGATACAAAGGAAGTAGGTACTAACATTTTCAGCCTGAAGTAATGACAAGGCAAACATAGCTTGGATTCAACACTTTATTACAAGAGCCGTAACGTTTAAATTTGTTTATTTTGTTAAGTATAGACTGTGGCACTGAAGAAGACCTGTAGCGGGTCAATAAATATAAATATTTTAACCGATACAAAAATATACCATTAATACTAAAAAAAAGTACTGAAGTGGTATTTAATTTAATTTTTTTTTAATTACGCAGGTAATACCTATTTATATAATATCACATCCTATTTACACATTACACATTACAAATTAATATATTCAATTATATTAATTTGCAAGATCAATACAAAAAAATTGGTAGGAACCAGGCCGTTGTTACTTGCCCGTCCTTCTAGGCTTTGGTCGCGTGGAACTGGCTCATAGAATCACCTATATGATTCTTAATGATCTTTGTGATTTTACTGAATAAAGTAATTTTTTTTTTTATATTGTATCAGTAAATAATTTTGAGTAACGACTGAAGTTTTTGACTTAAACCACCATTACAGAATGTAGTACAAAGACGGTAATGTATAGCTACATTGCAACATCGGCTTACATTACAATTAGTAAACAAGAAATGCTTCAATTACAGGCTTACTTTTATAAAGCTTGTAAAATGAACCTTAATACCGATAGCTACGATTCAGAATCGAACCAAACTATCCTAACAGGTTGGCTATCTTGCTATATGAATTTTCAGATGAAAATGAGCTTTAGAGCTACTAGTTATGATTCATATTACAACTGCACTAACCTTTAAAAATACAAGTTCAAATATGTGCATTATGCTGTAGAGATAATGGTCAATATGCTGCGTCAACTATGCAATTGATGCGATATATTTCTGCTTCCGATTTGAGAAGTTACAACAATGCGTTTTATTCTAACTTTACAAAAAAAAAAGAGGTTCGTCTCGTCTTTCAGTAGTTTGCTATAAAAGTAAAAAATGAAAAAAAATAATAAGAAAAATATTTTTTAATTATTTTTATAAAAAACCTACAAACTTTTATAAGTAGTATAAGTGTTGAAAAACGCAAAAATAAAGATGGGAGGTGTATCGTAGTCCCCTACCTACCCCTATCGTCACAACACATGGGTTAATCAAGCCGCGTTGAGAGGGGTTTTATTAATTTAGGGGTCCGTAATTGATATTGTCTTATTTTATGTATAAAATAATTGTATTTAAACATCATAAGATTGTGGAACAAAGCAAGCAAAATTTAAATTAATCATTTATAGTTAATGCTTTTTATACTGTCATAGACTACGGAAATTATTTGCTGGATCAAAGGTCTTCTGAGCTTTGACAAACTGATGAAAAATAAACCTTTCCTGGTATCTACTAACAACTGTTTATTTTGACATCAAGACAATCATGTCTTAATGTTATTTTGTTAATTCAAGTAAATAATGGTAAATTAACCTACCAGATAAGTGGTTATCACTAGCTGTTAAATGTCCTGAGAGGTGAGCACGAATAACATTCGTAAAGTTAACGTAACGCAGCAAACTCTGTTCACACTGCGTGATGACGTTGCAACGTTCGTCTGTCGAGCTGACGTTTCACTCGCAATGCGAGTCTATACGCTGCGTTACGTAGAAATTATATATTTTTTTTTATATATGATTTATTTATTTGCAGCTGTAGATATTATTAAAAAAAACTAAGACTGTACTTAAATCAACAAAAATATAAAGATAGCTATTATATTGGAGTCTATTTTTTTCCTCTTAGAGCAGCAATTATTTCGATGCTCGACCTGTCTAGCCAATACTCAATGTGCCAAACACCTAACTCTAGTGAATAACAAAACAGGGCCAAATAGAGCATTACCAATACCAATCAACCCTTCCCAGCCACTACAAATAGGCCATTTACTAGGATAGTCCACCACAATACACCGGATAAGACCCTAAAAGAACCCAGAACAGTAAAAATAGTGTGACATACAGTAGAATAGGTGCAACTAACTGAAACTTAAGACTTTGAAGGTTTCATAGAGGCTTAGAATGTGTTGAGGTCGTTAGAACAACCAAGTTTGTTCAATGAAAATCATAGCCCAGAGAAAAATAATAATGTCATCTACATTTAATTTACAATTTACATTACAATGAAGTTGAATTTGTTTTTACCTTTTCGTAGTCGTGTTTGAGTTTTTAAATCTTTATTTTTACGTCAAGGGTTAAAAAAACGCGGTCCTGAGTGCCGCTTAGTGGTACTACTTCATGATCATATAAAATAAAGATAATAAAATGAAGGATCATATAAAAAAACGGTAGGAACCAGGCCATAAATTTCTTGCCCGTTCTCCTAGGCTCTGGTCGCGTGGAACTGGCACCTAGGATCACCTAGTATGTAAGACGATTCTAAATGATCCTTGTGATTTTATTGAATAAAGAAATATTTGATTTTTTCGATTTGATTGATTTTTGATCTACAGTTACTGTGCCAGGCTCAAAAAGAGGATAGTTTATCAAAGGGCGCCATTATTGGAAGCTTTTGTTAGACCAACCCACTTGTTATTGAATTTAATTTAGTTCCGAGGGTAGAAGTATGTTTGGGATAAAATATGAAAGAAAATAAGATGAATATAGTGTGTGGAGACACTTCATAAATTTTTACTTGACTACGCGGAGCAAAAGGGAGACAAAAGAGATTTTTTGTAAAAAGTTTTTTGAGGAATTAACAAAAAGTAGTCACTACAAAATTCTATACTTACCGTATAGAATTTGTAGTGACTAGAGAACTTTTAAAATCTGTCATAATAATCCATAACTTCGTAACGTCATAATCATCATCATCAACCTCTATCAGTCCACTGCTGGACATAGGTCTATCCCAAGACGCGGCACTGAGCCCGGTTTTAGGCTCTTCTCATCCAGTGTTGCCAGCTACACTCCGCAGATCGTCGCTCCAAAATCTATACCTATCACAAGTGGGAGTGATTCTTCACAACATCAATTAATCAATTCTCAACGGCCATATCAGAACGTCACGTCATTTACACGTTCCTGCCAGTTAGTCGCTTGAGAAATAAATATCGTGTAGGTGTCGTATCGTTAACATTGTAGCTAACTATGTAGCTGTAAGTAAGTACTTCACAGTAAAACGTTGTTAATTCTGCTGGAACCCTTAAAACCAACCCCGTACAGATCTCATTACGACGAAACTTTTCAGTACATTTGAACCTTTAGCAGTCGTTTTTGACGACTTCGGTAGCAATAGGCATTTTCACAGAGTTTCTTCTTAGAACAAAAATGTCTAATTTATTCAAAGAAATCTGTTCATGTCTGAAACGTGTCGTGATAGTTAAGTATTTAAAGATACACTGCGCGGTGATGCTGGAACATTCGCCAGTGAAACTGATGTTTACGTGCATTGTAAATTAAATAGATAATGTTCACTTGACGCAAATTATGATAGTTCGTTCGACTCTCTTGGTTATAAGTTTTAACTAATATATTGCGCTTACTAGTTTAAGAGTTTTAATAATGAAAAGATTTACTCTTAATCCGTTAGAGGCGCTTATTTTAATATCCAACTTCCGAACGGTTATACGTTGCTTTGACGCTTATTTTTAAAACCAGTCAAATTCCTCTTAAAACCACTATTTTGACTATAAATTATGCTTTAAAAATAAATAGTCTTTCATCATAATTATAATTGTTTTAGATAATAGTGGTTCGTGTGATCACGTCAGTAACTAGTGTTAGCATCAATGATCGAGCTTAACATGTTCTGAAACTAATTAAAAACTTGAAACGGCTGGTTTTATACTTTATCATACAAGTGCAGATGTCGGATTAGGTACTGTAACAATGCAGGTTAGGATTGTTTTCCACTGGTCTAAAGATATAATTTTATTATGTGTTGACTATTTTTTTGGTGGTTATCTGATTAACTTAGGTTAAATGAACGGATTTACTTACTGTGTACGTTTATAAAAGATGTCTTAGTACAACATAATATTCGGTTTAAAGAATTTATTTCTCATTATGACAAATCGTCACTTACATCAGATATACAATTTTAATATAATATAAAGAGAGAGATAGAAAGTGAGAGAAGCGAGTAAACATTTTAATAATAATTATATGCGTAAGTAAGCTGTAGGATGTTTTTGAAGTGAAAACTTCTTTAGCGGCGCTGGGTGGGTAAAAACTTTCAAACTCGCGTCAGGGTCACGTGACGTTGATAAAAAGCGTAAGATCGTGGGAAAGGGAGAGGAACTAGTATCTCCCACTCTTTCTACCGTGCCTGAGTGTTCTCTGTTTAGGCGGCACACAGACACATTCGCGCTTGCGCGAATGTGTCTGTGTCATTGTCATTATGACGTCTGTGGTTATATTTTTGAAGTGAAAACTTAAAAGTGAAAACACAACGTTAATATTGAAGTTTTCACTTCTGCCGGCACTCCCGGAGTGCTACCTTTTTTTTAATTGAGATTTAATTACTGATCTGTAAAATCATTGGTGCTTGATACTATCAGACTGAAAGATCATGAGGTACCAAAAATAACATCTTTGGTACCTCATCAATTTTTTTTTCTGTAACCTATCTCGTCCCACTGCTGGGAAAAGGTCTCCCCCAAGTCCATCCACTCACAGTGGGGTTGGTCCACAAGCTGAAAGTCGCTCAGCGTGCTATGGAGAGAGCTATGCTCGGAATTATCTTAAGAGATAGAATCCGGAATGAAGTGATTCGTCAGAAAACTAAGGTGTTCGACATAGCTCAAAGAATTAGCAAGCTGAAGTGGCAGTGGGCCGGCCATGTTTGCCGAAGAACCGACAACCGTTGGAGCAAACGGATACTGGAGTGGAGACCGCGTTTAGGCAAGCGTAGTGTAGGACGCCCTCCGGCGAGATGGAGCGACGATCTGCGGAGTGTAGCTGGCAAACACTGGATGAGAAGGGCCAAAGACCGGGCTCAGTGGCGCGTCTTGGGAGAGACCTACGTCCAGCAGTGGACTAGTATAGGTTGATGATGATGATGATGATGAAGTCCATCCACTCGTTCCTATTCTCCGCTTTTTTTATACCAATTCCCCTCGAAAGTGTCTAGGTCGAAAAATAACATTATAAAAATGAAATGTCTGACAACAACATAAACTTGCGAATAGATCTTGTGAACAAAGTTATTTAGTAGCAGTAATATAGTAAACTATATCACGACTGGAAGACTAGCTCAACTAGTCAGCTAGATAATATTTTACAGAGTTTGAGCACGGCGCGTGACAACGAGCAAGTCGTTCGTTGCAGAAAATATTTCACAGCGAGCTCAGGGGACACTGTTCATAGAGTTCATTATAATCAACGGCGGATCCAGGGGGGGGTCATGGGGGTCATGACCCCCCCCCTGAGCAGGTTCCAGGACTTAGGTGGACCACTAATTGAACATAATTATTTTATTTATATGTTTTGTCACCATTGACCATGACTATGTGACCCCCCCCTGGCGCCAAAACTGGATCGTGACCCCTCCCTGGCGTCAAAGCTGGATCCGCCCTTGATTATAATTAAAGATTTATTAATAAAACTGTATACTGTACTATAACTGTGTATATGCTATAGAGAGCTTAGTTCTACCAAACGTGTTAAGCGCAATATGTTGATCATGTATTTGCGATGTTTCGGCTACGTTGCAAGTTGACTGAAACCGTAACTTTTCAGTCGATCACTAATTAATAACGGTCTATCTTATAAAACGTTAACGCGGACTTGAAGTATTGATTACCATACGTAATGATGACATAAAGTCAACGTCAACTTTTTATAAGATAGGGGTATAACTATGGCTGTGCAGTTAATACTAAAAGTGTAAATGATAAAAGTTACACCAAGCTCGAAGGGTGTCGTACCAAAAACTCCCGTAGATTTTTAAGAGAGCCCCCTTAAATAAAAATTTCAATTCTAAACTCTAAAACAGACAGACAGACAGACAGACAGACAGACAAACAAAATAATTGTTTTCCAATGTTACAACGTATTAGTAAATAATCGTATAGAATTACGTAATTGTAGCTATAAAATACTTAAAAGATAAAATCCAAAGCTTTTTTTATCTTAGAATGATAATAAATAACGCCGCCAGCTAAACCGCAAACACATTAGAAAATTCGACTTTCAGATTTTCGCAGCCATAAAACTAAATTTATTCCCGGTTTAGTCCCGAATCGGTTTGTGAGAGCAGACGGATGGGATAAGACCCGTTATTTACAAGGATTTTGTTGGCGCTAGTATGGGGGTCTCTATAGTGTCTACATATTCGCTTCTCTTGGGGTCACTGGTTCGTGAGGTACCGGGACCAAAGTCAAAGTCAAAGTCAAAAATTACTTTATTCAGTAAAATCACAAGGATCATTTAGAATCGTCTTTCATACTAGGTGATTCTAGGTGCCAGTTCCACGCGACCAGAGCCTAGAAGAACGCGCAAGAAACTTACGGCCTGGTTCCTACCGTTTTTTTATATGATCCTTCTTACAAAGAATTACAATTAAACTAAATTAAGTACTGATGTTTCAGTGCGGATCCCTCCGAGTATTTCAAATTGCAGGTTGTTTGATTGTAATGATGCGCTATTTGAGGGTTGGGTATTTTAGGAGTGATTCTGACAATGCAGTTGCAAGTGTTTTGGTGACGCTTCGGTTTTGTACTAGTTTGGATTAGATTCGTTATCTGTAGGATATTTGTAATGGTTTGCAGCTTAATTGTGTACTAATCCGTTGTCTTTGTATTTTTATAATTAAGTACTTAAGATTTTATGTAAATGGCTAATTGTCGAAAAATAGTTGAGATTTTAGTATGCTCCAGTGTTTTGATTAACATCAACAGTTACTTAAAATATGGTAAGTTTGTGGAAAGAAAAATATGACTTCTCAGAACTTAAACAGAAAAATGTTGTAATTTTCATCTTTAAATTACGGGCAATCGAACTTCTCCAAAAGCTTACAAAATGTTGGTTACAACTGGTTTAGCGGTTGTTTATAAAATAAAGTTTATTCCTCAAACCCTTCAGCAATGTAACCTCAATATAAAATACACGAGTATGATACACATACTAGCTAAGCGCGAATGAATGTTACAATCGTTAACGTCACTTATTTAAAATACACTGCTCGCTACCACTGCAACGTTCGATAGTTAATCTGATGTCGACGCGCAGTGTATCTCAAATACGTTACTGTTTCGATACGTGTACGATTGTCACATTTATTCGTGCTCCCCCCGTGCATGTTGCGGTAATCGTGCACTCACAACGTGCGCGAGTGAGATTACTCTTCACACGTGACGTATAGGATGAGTAGTCGTCGACAAAAGTGCTTTGAAATAAGATACAATTAGTTTTTTTGTTCGTGATTTTATCATCATGAAATGAGGTGTATTGGGTATTTGTTAGGTTCGAAAGAGTACATGGACAGCAATCTTTTAACGGCCGTATTATGCTATATATTAAGCTATATATTTATATTAGTGTACCGAATTGGACAATATTTTGGAAAATAATAATAATTTATCTTTCTTAGATTTGTATTTGTATATAGGTAAAGCAATGATTGTCTCTACCTACAAGAATGTATATATTTCTGCATATGTATTGAAAACGTGCCCTGTGAAGCCCTGTGGATCGCTTTGCGTCCAAGCTTTAAATTTCTGTAAATGAAACTAATCAATCATACAAAACTACACTGTTATTTTTTCGTGTGTACATGTTAGCTCCTTCATTTTTATTTGTAACCAATTTCTCAAAAACGTAAAAGCTATCAACAAAAGAGTTGCTTATTACGCACTTTCTGAAATTACATTTACATCAGATCACTCGCAGGGGTGGGTAAATACATCAGGCTTTTAGAACAGTAATCAGTTAACTGTAGAACAAACATGATTTTTTATAGCATTGTCTGTGAAATAATTCAGCTTGAATAAATGAAGTAATATTTTTCACCAAAATATACAACTAACTTCAAAATCACACTTTTAAAGATATTAAAAATTTTCGTGAGATATTATTGAAGATGCAATCATTCCACCAACCGTAAATCAATTTTGATTATTTCTTTTGTTTATGGACGCTGCTTATTACATGGTACACTATTAGCAAATATCTGTTGGTTTTTTCAAAGATTTTCTTTTTGATCATTTTGACTATAACAATTTACGTTCGCGAAAATTTTACAATTTTTTTGTAGATAAATTAATGTTCATACTTACATTGTGATATTGTATAGATCCATTACTCTCCGATCATGAGTTAGCTATACCACAGAATATCCTTTTTTAATATTGCACAATGCCGTAGGGAACTTAAGGCGCGTTGTCTTCTCATGCAGAGAATTATTATATCTCTGAATAAGGCCTGATAGAAAAATGATTCAAAAAAACCTTAGTAATACACAAGATTTTAAAATCATACTAACCCGAGAAAAGCAAAAACCAGCGGATTTTTAATAGCTCAAGTCATAGTTTTTTATAGAAACTGGTATGTAATTTAGAACAGAGCGCGTAGTCCAAGTTTTCCTCGACGACTCTTGAAAAGTAAAACGCAAATTTTGTCTAAATCCGAATAAAATCTCGGATCGAAATATCGTTTTACTCCATACAAAATTTTCATTTCGTTTTCTTGAATCGTAACAGTATTTATATGATCAAAATATACCTTACGTATACACTAACAGGGTCCATTTTAAATCACCCGTTTGACGTCAACGATAACGTTAACGTCAATAAAGTAGAAATGCGTCTTAATTTTGATCTGTCTCTAGTAACTAATAAACACGATTAAAGCAAAATACATAATTTGTAGATCTAAAATACCTATAGTTATTGGAGCATTATCTAGACCCAAGGGTTAACTAATAAGATTACAATCTCCATTAGAACAATAGACCTCGGCAAAGCGACGCCTTATCAATTAGTTAGTGTTAGGTTAAATACGTATTCGTGGTATTTGCGGTGTAAACGCCTAGCAGTACCTACAGGATATAACCTACAGGATACCTACAGTACCTCTACCATGAGTTTTTACAATCTATACTCGCTAGCGTCTGTAGTTAAAAAAAATTATGAAGATTTGTACAGCGCCTCTAGTGGATAGTTCGGTACTAAAATTCGTAATACTAATATTGACGTAACTACTGTAGTAAAGTCTGGCGAGTTTTCTGTGACAACTCATGGTAGAGGTACACTATTTTGAAACTGTAGAACTAAAAATCCTAAATTAAGTTGTGGAAAAAGAAATATGCAGACTCAGGAAGTAAACAGTTCTGAATGGGAAAATCGTTTCGTGTCGATAGAGGTTGTATGTATGTCTGTTTGTTTGTAAGAGAATAACGTCTAAGTTGTTAAGCCAATTTGTATGATATGAGTATGACATGATTTCAATAACTCGTTTCTATAAGAAACACGGAAATAAATGTGACGGTGTTCTATTCGAATTATTTAGTTTAAAGTTTTTGTATACCACCCACTGAAAAGCAAAAGAAAGAAGAAAAAGACTCATTTCTTCTAACCGACAAATGAGCCGTGTTACTATAAGTACCAGTAATTCTCTCATAAAATAAACCCAGATCGATTTCCCAGTTCCCCAGACCTTGGGAAAAAACCCTAAGAAAGCCTTTCCCTAACATACATCTTGTTTAAATGTAAATACCGCAGCTGAGCCCGCAAAGCGCTGAAGCTAATTTATTGGACGGCTACAAAGAATTCGATTAAAAGCATACATTCGCCGCAGAATACTAAGCAGTTACTACGTGACCAGGAGCTAAGAACCCATAGATTATTCAACAGTTACTATGCAATCACCTATAGAATACACAGAGTATGTAACAGTTAGTATGACTGGACATAGATATAGAATAAGTAATAAATAGACTGTAAATATTTTCTTGTCCGTTCTTGAAGACTCTGGTCGTGAGAAACTTTCACCTAGAATTACCTAGTATCTAAGACGATTCTAAAGGATTTTTGTAGTATACTGACTACAGAATTTATGAGTTTAGTTTTTAGTCCAGACTTTACAACCCTTTGTTGTTTGTAATTGAAATAGTTATCGCTCGAAGCGCTAAAAGGAATGGAGTTAGCGGACCTAGAACTGCATCAATGGACATTGAACAATAGGAAGAACTGTGAACTGGAGTTTTAAAACTTTCAGAAAAACACTTTTGAAAGCGACAGTACTTATTAAGCAAATTAGTATTGATTTTTGCTATAGCCTTTATATTTCTGGTTCGTTATGAGTTTGTTTACGGCTGTATTAAGAAAACAATTGAATTGATTCTACTCTGTGGCTAATACTTTCATATATGTCACAGGCGCTTTCTGATTTAATAATAAAAAGATCAATAATAAACCAATAATGATTAATTTCGGCATGGCACTTAGCTCCGAAATAAGTCTTGAGTAAGATCAGTATAAAAGTTATTTTGTTTAAACACTTTTGTTCTCGCCAGTCCGTCACAAACAGTTTCATGTACAGTCAGGTAGATAACCCTTGTATCTGAGACGCGTCTCGTCGCAGATTCAAAGAATTGCCACTTACAAACTGAATTTTCAGGATGAGTTTTTAAATTAATTCCTTGAAAGTGAGCAAAAATCCAGGGTTAGCACTTTTGTTGATTTTATACAAGCGTGAGCACAGTGATGGACTCAGAGTGACGAGTGTCTTACAGAAATGTACTTAGTAATTGTTTGATGTGCTTATTACTATAAGAAAATATACTACTACGTAACTATTAGCTGCCCAAATTTTATCATGTTTTTATCATGATTTAATGTGATATGACGGATGATAGAGTAAAGTAGAATAAAATAACATGTTATGGTAACCCCACCTAGTGGAATAACGGGCGGTAAGAAAAAATATTTTACTTATTTATAAAAATAACTACTTTTAATATTTTACCAACGTTACGTGACTAACTAACTAACTCGTCCATTTTAAAATATTTTGTAGTAATTTTAGAGTAGGACATTCTCTAAATAGAATAGGTACCTAGGACATAGCTAAATATATTAAGGAACGTATGTCTACCAAAAACTCGTTGCCAGCCTAGTTCATTAGCCTAGTTCGGTCTAGTTATTTAGTGCCTTTCAGACCTTAACACAGTAATGCTCGTACATCACCGCTAGGAGACAGAATAATTCTGCGGTGGACCCAACTGAAATTGACTCTTAGTGCTGAGCCAGCCGTACTAATTTACGCTTTAGTTTGAATAAACTAGCTATAGACGGTTTTAATACTAATTGATACTGGATCATCATCATCATCATCATCAACCTATATCAGTTCACTGCTGGACGTAGGTCTCTCCCAAGACGCGCCACTGAGCCCGGTCTTCGGCTCTTCTCATCCAGTTTTTGCCAGCTACACTCCGTAGATCGTCGCTCCATCTCGCCATCTGATACTGGATCTTTACATTATTTAATAAAGACCACCTTTCTCGTGAATAGATACTATCTAATTTTAAGTACCAGGTACAAAATTAAATGAAGCCGTAAACGGAAGTTACAAAAAATATACAATTTTCTCCTCTTTACTTAGTTTTACTTATAAGGAGCTTAAAATACGAAGTGAACAAACAGAACATCATTTTTATTGCAACGAAGAATCATATCTCCCGAGCATTGAATTATTCAAATATTCTGTTTGGATGCTTTTCAATAACTGCGCAGAACTGTTTGTTTGAAATACGGAGAAGGAAGAAAATGAAAAATTTTGATAACATTGTACCTAAGAGCGATAAAAAAATTGTATATTTATAGATAGATAGATAACAATTTTATTGTATACACAAATTAGAAAAATACAATGCTGTAAACCAAAAAAATACACAGAACTTATTAGTACAATGGGTGGTCTTATCGCTATAAGAGACCTCTTCCAGACAATCTTTAGATGGACAGGAATTAAAGAAAAGAAAGACGGCAGTGTACATATTTATGTTACTAAGATAATAAAAATATTAATTTACAAACAAACTGACGACTATTACGGTATTTACAATATAAATATATACATAGGTTTATATAAACATTAAAACAAATTAAAATTTATGTATTTACTTGTGTCTGCAGAAAGAAGTTATAGTTTGCGAAACAAAATCTGATAAAACAGTTATCTAAGTTTCCCGCTGACTGTACCATGGGTAAACCACACGAAAACCTTCTATTTACTTACATAAATTACCACTAAGCAAATACCCGTGGGTTTGTGCAAATATACCGGTTCTATTAAGCCTTATTCGTATATACACATCGCGTCCTTCTTTGGATATCATTTATAAGGATTTTTAGTCACGCTGTTGAAAACATACTTGAAATCTTGATTTTTTAATGTATTATATTTATTACAAAAAGAGACTTAGTTCATCAGCGTTTTCATTATAAATGGGATATTTACCATGATTTGTGAGTTTGATTATTTCCCGATATTTCGGCACAGTTGCATGCGCCATGATCACGGGTCGAACTGTTGAGTTCGACCCGTGATCATGGCGCATTTATATAATGAAAACTATGTTCAAAATGATAGTTACAAATATTAGTCCATCATCATTATCATCATCTTTCTACGCTTGTCCAAGGTTATGTGGGAACAGCACGTCTTCTGCCACTCTCTTCTATCAGTCGTCTCGGTGTTCACTCCTTTCTAACTCATGTCATTATTCACACAGTCTATACATCTTTTCAATGGTCTACTGCTACATCCATCCGCAGTTATTTTTAGTTAGTAGTCATACTTGAGAGATTCTTTATAGAAAATTGTATTACTTTTCAAAGGGGTTTATAATGAAAAACACTTGCTGTCTAAACAAATACTGTCATCATCATCATCATCATCGACCTATATTAGTCCACTGCTGGACGTAGGTCTCTCCCAAGACGCGCCACTGAGCCCGGTCTTCGGCTCCTCTCATCCAGTGTTTGCCAGCTACACTCTGCAGATCGTCGCTCCATCTCGCCGGAGGGCGTCCTACACTACGCTTTCCTAAACGCGGTCTCCACTCCAGTATCCGTTTGCTCCAACGGTTGTCGGTTCTTCGGCAAACATGGCCGGCCCACTGCCACTTCAGCTTGCTAATTCTTTGAGCTATGTCGAATACTTTGGTTTTCTGACGAATGACTTCGTTGCGGATTCTGTCTCGCAAAGAAATTCCGAGCATAGCTCTCTCCATAGCGCGCTGAGCGACTTTCAGCTTGTGGACCAACCCCACTGTCAGTGTCCACGTTTCAGAAGCATAGGTCATAACGGGTAGGACGCACTGGTTGAAAGTTTTCAAATACTGTAGCATTAACTAATTTTAAAGTTATAGGTTTTAAAACAGAACATATTTTTTTATTCTGTCTGCGGCGTCTATGTTACTTAAAACTTACATTTTTAAGAGATGCATGGGTATCATTTTTTTTTCTGCTAAATCATCGAACGCATCGTCACTTAACATCCGGTGAAGTCGCGCTTGGCTATAACATGTAACAAAAACGTCCAAGAGTAATCTAAAAAGTGAATAAAAACTCAATACGCTAGCAATCTCTGTTTACATCTCAGGTCAACAATGTAACCCGTTCCATCACAGGGATGACGTAAACACGTGTATTTTACGGTATTTTTATTATCACGTCGTAAAGTATTGAGTTTTACGGCGAGGGGAAGTCGCTGAATGGAATTTTATAGTTTCTAACTTAGACTTATGCTCTGTTGGAATTGAAAATTATATCGTTCTTTTTATTTTAATCGAATTCTGACGATTAAATCTGACGATAAAATGACATACACTGCGCGGTGACGCAGCATCATTCGGCCGGTGAGCCATCATTTGAGCCATCATCACGCAATGTGACTCAAATACGCTAAAATTTCAAGGCTTTTACGTCGGCTGCATTCATTCATGATCTCTGTATGAACTTTTAAATACTAAAACGTCATTATTTTTCTTTTCCCAACATTGTATCTTATGCAGTACAGTCTCCATTATGTCTCACTTATCCTTATATATTTGATCCTCATGCTGAAGCTTTATGGAACACCGAAAGTGGTACTTAGCTTTATGTATCACTTAAAATTTGAGGATTATTGCAGTACGTCGGCTAATGGGGCTCTTTCGAGGTAAGTTGAGAGTTTAGTGTACCTACTTAATTTAATAATTTAGGCAACGTATGCTATACTGAGATAATTAATTTAAAAATTTAACATTATTAATCAGATAGTTATAGAATATTTTACATTAAATAAAGTATTGATTACGTTCTTATTAAAGTGAAATTTTGTCTTTAAGTCAATCGTTGGCGAGCTTTATATAATAAAATAGATAATATGTAATAATAAAATATAAGTTTTTTTTTTTAGAAATATGTATATTGTAAAAAACTTTTTGATAAGATTTTAAATAAATGTGTACTTACATAAAATATAGCATTATTTAGTGTTATGCTCTTAAGTCTGTTGTTTATTTTAAGACTAACCCTATCTAGTTTAGCTAATTTCACATTGCGTAGGTTTAATATCGAAGATAACAATCAATCAAGATATTAATTATCCCACTATCCAATCGCTTGGAATCCAATAATCTAGCTAAATAGTTCCTGAATAGATGACCTATGTTAGTACCTACTATATAACTTAGTTATTGCGTTATTGGTAATAATCTTGTATGTTGATGAAACGGTTTTTACTAGTATTTGATGATGATGATGAATTCGTTTAAAATGGTTATGTCAAAAACAAATTAAAATATTATTTGCTACATTTTTTTTTACTTAACCTTATAGTCCCACTGCTGGGCAAAGGTCTCTCCAAAGTCTTCCACTCATCCCGTTCCTTATTTGCTACATATATAATCAAAAAACCTATTAAGCTATAACAATCGCATTTACATATTATAAAATTGAACTTGATTAGCAATTTTGTCTGAAAATGGAAAGTAATTTTATTTTCTGATGTTTGTGATTCCAAAAACAATATGTAAATATTTTACTCATTTTAAATGCAAAACCATTTTCGTAGCAAAGAGCATTTAAAAATGTTTTGGTTAACATTTTTAAATGTTAAATTACGGTATTCAAAAACATAGTATCATAATATGTACGGTTACATAGATATTGACTAATGAAGACTATGACCACCATCACATTTAGAACTTTAGCTGCAATTTTAACCGAATCGGGAGTTCGATTCCCGCCCAGAGCAAATGTTTGTGTGATGAACATAAATATTTGTTCTGTGTCTGGTTGGTTCTATGT
This sequence comes from Ecliptopera silaceata, assembly GCA_932527185.1. NCBI lineage: Eukaryota > Metazoa > Arthropoda > Insecta > Lepidoptera > Geometridae > Ecliptopera > Ecliptopera silaceata. The sequence continues at coordinate 1,033,778 of OW052193.1, read as the reverse complement.
ATTCTATGTATGTATTTACAATATAAATGTATATATACCTAAGCATTCTATTGGCAATCTAGTAATGGCATCCCATAATACAAGCTTTGCTTAGTTTGGGACTAGAGTGTGATGTGTGAATTGAACTTGAATATTTATTTATTTATTTTTTTAGTCCTTAACACATTATTTGAAGGTCGTAAGTAGCGAATTGTCAATAAAATAAATAAACGTAAGGCTACGCAAATTCGAGATTCTACAGTCTAAATGTATTTTCCAAATAAAAAACCATTTTTTAATGATTTCTGTATATTTTTCGCTTTGCTGCCAATTGCAAAATGTCAAGTTGGCTAGCGGAAGTCCGGTAAGAGGGTCAAAGCTATCATAAAAACAAACGGTATATTAAAAGACGATAAAACTCATAGAATCTGCCAAACGGAAAATTGAATTGTAATAAATAAAACTTCTTGTTTACCACTGGCCGCTTGTTTGGTTGTCCCATACGCTTATTTTTATCAGAGGGCCTCTTAATAAAGTAGTGATATTTTTACATTGGGATTTGGTTGGGATCTTAAGCATCACAAAATAGCATCCCTCGGGGCTTTTATAGCTTCCCAAAATAACAATGATATTTTTTATATTTTATTGGAAGAAATAGCTCTCAGTTTGTATTTACATAAATATAATTCAATAAATATTCATGGAAATTTCACACATCACTCTAGTCCCAAACTAAACAAAGCTTGTACTATGGGAACTAGTATTTTTTTCTTCTAAATACATACCTTCATTGAATACATATTAACACCCAGACACAGAACAAATATTTATGTTCATCACACAAACATTTGCTCTGGGTGGAAATCGAACCCACGACCCACAGCATAAAAGGCAGAGCTACTACCAACTGAGCTGTGACGCTTGTCATTAACATAAACCATATATTTCAAACTCAACCTACTTAATATAATTATATATACAGGGTGGAATTTTGTAATGCCACCTGGAGGGGAAGTACTCTTAATACTTTAGATAGAAAATTTTACTCAAAGAAAACATTCCTTTATTTTTGAAAAGAAAGAAAACGGCATTCAAAGATTTTTAAAAATTCGCTTGCCACACTCGGTAATCGAACCGACTAAAATCTGTAAAAGTTGCACTCTGTACTTTTATCGCATCGATCGTTAGGATCAATAAGGATGAAATATCTTTGACATACTTCATAAATTGAATGAAATAAAAACAATGAAATCTTAAATTAATTTAATTATTTCCAAAAGTGGTAACTAACTAATTAATTGCTTGAAATGGGCTCCATTTTCTTGGATACACAAATTTATTCTTCTAAAGAATTCATTTCTAGTAACCTTTAATAACGTTTACATTCTCATAAGATTTAATGTAAATTTGATTTTTTACATATCTCCACAAAAAAAAATCTGAAGGGGTGAGATCTGGTGATCTCGCAGGCCATCTGATTGTGCCGTTTGTACCAATCCAGGTATTAAAATGGTTAATAATGTAGGCAGTAGTGATTCTGCTGTTATGGGCTCGAGCACCATCTTGCTGTAGAATTATTTGGTTTCGCTCTTCCTCGGGAAAACCATTTAACTCATTTCTTAATAAATCCAGTATTTCTAAATACTTGACTGTGTTTAAGTGACCTTCGTACACATGGACAAGCACAACCATATTTCTCATAATTCCGCACCAAACGTTGAAAGAAAATCTTATTGACTGTTAGATTGAATGTTAGACATGAACACGAAGAAGATTCAGTCGAGACCAATAGTGATTATTGCGGCGATTGTACATGCCGTTATTTAAAAAAAAATATTTTTTTAAGAATTTTTAAAAAATCTTTGAATGCCGTTTTCTTTCTTTTCAAAAATAAAGGAATGTTTTCTTTGAGTAAAATTTTCTATCTAAAGTATTAAGAGTACTTCCCCTCCAGGTGGCATTACAACATTCCACCCTGTATATAGTGTGTTTACTTAAGTGAAACAAGCAAGATATATAATATTACGTCCGTCATCACTCGACGGACGTTATGTAGAAATTCCTGGCTTAATTGTTCAATGTTGTTATAAATTTAAGACGAAATGAACGTGTCATAAAAGCGGTATGACCAACAGAATTTTAACTCGCTTTTAAATTTTTATGAGGTCTTCATATTTTCAGAGCTCTCACTGAAAATACAAGGACATAGGGAACTTTTATTTAGTTTAATAACTATATTCATATTCATTTATTTTTTTGAAAAAACTATAACAATCTAAATTCAGTTATAACGATATTCTGTGAAAAAGTATTTCAATTGTTTTGTTACTCAATATAAATAAATATTCACGAACAATAAAAGTAAAAAGTGTGTTTATTTCATATATACATGTATTCACATATCACACTCTAGTCCCAAACTAAATAAATGAAATATAATTTTGTACATAATATGTAGTTCGAAAAATTTTTTTTTTTAATTACGTATTGGTGCTCCTATTATCGCATCAGGTAAGTATAATCTGTTTATATAAACACAATAAAACCCTCGTTACGCCTTATTAAACGATCTACTTTGTATTGTCAACAGCGTTTGTAAACCTAAATAATACGAAAGCCTCTAAAATTTCCAAATTAACATGTAAAATAAAAAAGCAAAGGTAAAAATGTAGTTTGCAAAAAACACTAGCACTGCGGCTTTGTTGGGCAAAGGTCAAATATAATGAGGCTCCGTTGCTAAGCGCCAGAATTACGTCATCACGCCTCTTGGCTTGCTAGATAGACTTGAGGGCTAGACTTGAGAAAACTGGAGAAACTTTCTAGGTTTATAACGAAACTGCTAGTTTAATTTGGCTTTAGGCATTAAGAACCCATATATTGAAGATCCTGTCCATACTAGGTTGTCTGGTAGAGATCGCTGTTTAGCGATAAGGCCGCCCATTGTGTGTCATATATATATATCCAGTTTTTTGTAAAATTTGTACATGTTTATTTTGAAAATGTGGTGTACATTATGGTAATTATCTATCTATCTTTAGATAAAAAACTTGAACAATTGCAAACGATCTATGGATAGCTCTAAATAGGCACTCATACGACCATAAGCAGTTTTAATATAGAATTTCACAACTTTTGGGTTAATGTTTATTATCTCGCCAACATAAACGCAACAAGAATTTCACGAGAGGCATAAACATAATGTTAACTACCAATTCGATTGCAATGTCCCTGCCAGACCCCATTTTACGAGTTTTCAAAACGAGGTCGTTGACCTATTAAATAACGTACGTTTAATGATAATACTAGATATTTTTATAAATATTCTCACATTCTCATTCTTCATATATCACACTCTAGTCTCAAACTAAGCCAGCTTATACTATGGGAACTTGATTGCTGATAGAATACTTATGTACATTTTATTTCTAAATACTACATACATAGAATACATTTGCTCTGGGTGGGAATCAAACCCACGACCCACAGCATGGAAGGCAGACTACCTACTGCGCTGTGACGCCTATCGAATCATTATTATATTAATTACATGATAAAATTTAGAAGTAGGTGGTATTATTTAAAAAATAAACCTTTTTTTTGCTAAACATTGATGCTTGCAGTGCTGTGTTTCAATTGATAGAAAAACATACGGCCTAGTACCTATTGCTTTTTGTATGATCCTTCTCACAAAGAATTTAAATAAAGCGCAGAAGTTTTTGTGGTGTCAGTTCACAACTAAATAATACCGACACGCAAGCCAGACAGAAACTTTGTAATGGATATCAAAAACTTTTGTTCTCATTTTTACAACCCACTTTATAGGTTTTTTTTAACTTATCAAACAACATTGTAAACCTTTGTATAATATTGTAAAAGCAAACCAAATCTTTTGATTTCCATTACCTACCCATTATACTTGGCGGTAACGCTACAGGTACGAATGTTCTTATCTTCGGTGAAGTTTGAGCGCCGTCAGATTCTGATATCGGATTCCGTTTGAACAAAGTTGTTCATTTTAACAACTTTGTCTCAAGAACTTTGTATGTAAGACAAATAATTGTTATGAAACGTGTTATTTTACTAATTAAGCTTAAGATAAATGTTTACATTTTTGTACCTCAATCGGGCTAATTTAGATAAAAGTTTAAAATTCTGTTTTAAATATTATTGCAATAAGAATTTTGTTTAATAATTGTGGTCTAGTAATAATGTTGTAATAAGTTAAAAAACTTTTTTTAACGACACGGATGGAGTGGGGACCGCGTTTAGGCATTGTGTGGTGTAGGACGCTAGACTAGACTGGAGTGTGGTGAGATGGACGATCTGCGGAGTGTAGCTGGCAAACACTGGATGAGAAGAGCCGAAGACCGGGCTCAGTGGCGCGTCTTGGGAGAGACCTACGTCCAGCAGTGGACTGATGTAGATTGATGATGATGATGGTAAAAAAGTCATAGCCGCATCACACAACACATTCTAGTGCTAAACTACGCAACACTTGCAAGTAGGAAACAATGCTTATACAAATTCTAAGCTTGCTATATTCATTTAAAACCTAGACACAGAACATATATATATTTTGCGATCACACAAATATTTGTTGTAGGTAGGCAATAAAAGAAAGAACTAAACCAACTGAGCTGTAATTTTATTTCTAACTAGCTGTACCCGCCGCGACTTCGTCCGCGTGCCGTTTTAAGAGATTTTGCGATAACCCATTACTATTACTATCTTCTTATGAAAGAAATTGACGGTAAAGTGCAGTCTAAGATGGAAAACTTAGTACTTATTGGTACTTACATATTATTAAAACCGGGAAGGGCGCACGAAGATTTTCGTACCGTATGTCCCGTTGCCCTTATCAATATCGAATAAATAAAATTTACGTTTATATATAAGCCCCCTTGAATATTAATTATGCGTGATAGAGAATTTAAAATAAGTAGACAGAAATTTAACACTCAGTAATACGATCTAGTTTTACCCTTTGGTTACCGAACCCTAAAAACCCAATAACGTAAACTACTAAAACATAAGTAATCAAAACTCACTAAATTACCGTTACCGTAAGTAAATTAATCAGGCCAAGTGCGACTCGGACTCGCCCGCTATAAGTTCCTTACCATACCTATGTAAACGATTAAGAAAAAAAACATGTTTTTGTACCTATGCGAACCCTCTAAGCATGTTCTGTTTTTAAGTATTTGATAACTATGCCATAGCCGATGATTTTGCAAGGGTCCGGTTAATGTACAGCCATGGAAAGCACGACCCGGAATGTACGACCACGAAAAGCACAGCCAGGAATACGCAACCAGGAATTCGCAGCCAAAATGTACATGAAATCCGGGCTGCGCATTCCCGACATGTGTTGGGAATGTCCAATCACGGAATGTACAGCCGTGGAAAACACGACCATGGAATTGGCGACCATTGCTCTGATTGGTCTAAACTAAAGCCTAGTCTATGCTTCGTTTAGATGAAACCAAAGATTAAAATGTTACTATCCCATTTTGATAAAGATAAACTGCACAGATTATAATATGAAAAGAAAACAATCCAATTCAATAATTTATTTATTTATTTAACACTTTATTGCACAATAAATGTAATGTACAAAAGGTGGGCTTAATGCTATAAGCATTTTCTGCCTGCCGACCTTAAAGGTCGAGAAAATGGTTGGCGTGCTAACTTAATACAAATGTAGATATAAATAAACAGTAACTTAAGGAGGGATACTTACAGAAAAAAAAAAAAAAAACCGTAACCTACTGTGACGCATCACACATGAAAAAAAATAAGTTTAAAAATAATATTTTGACAGTGGCATAGTTAGCTACTTGTACATGATCGGCTAAACGAAAAATTCGAGTAAGTGCAAACGAAGCATATGCTATGACGTCATTTGGCATCAAATTCCCAACACGTGTCGGGAATGTACAACCAAGGAAAACACAGCCACGGAATGCACAGCCCGGAATTGGATGCCAAAATGGTCACCGATTCCGGGCTGTACATTCCGTGGCTGTGTTTTCCTTGGTTGTGTAATCACGGCACCCATGATTGTGGTGATTTCCATTATCCATTATAAATTTATAATGGATGATAGATATAATATTAAGATAGATTATTAAGAAGGAGGCTAATTTCTAAACGGTAATTACCGTTTAGAAATTAGCCTCCTTCTTGTCACCGCACTATGAACGCACTGAACTGAACACGTGGGGTTGCAACGTTGCCGTCCTGCTGTCGAACGTTCGCGGTACGGACGCCGCACTGTTTCCGCACCGTGCATTTTGTATGAAATCAAACGACCGTCCGTCCTTACGCCGTACGACGAACGCACCGCTTCGGCACTGCAGCGGTCCGATACGAAACGCATAAATTGAAAGAGCCCTAAGAGCGTTTTCATATTATCCGATCCGATATCGTTGTCGGACGCCGATCCGATATCGGGGTAGGTAAAATGTATGAAATATTTACCTATTTAATTTAATTTTACTTACCCCGATATCGGATCGGCGTCCGACACCGATATCGGATATCGGAGGTACATATTTCATACATTTTACTTACCCCGATATCGGATCGGACGCTGATCCGATATCCCGATCGAATAATGTGAAAACGCTCGTAGAGTGAGAGCGTTTTCTCATTATCCGATAGGGCGTCCGATGGTACCGCCAGCATATCGGTGCCGGCTCCGATATCCGATATCGGGCCGGACAATATGAAAGACAGGTACATTTTCAATACATTTTACTCACCCCGATATCGGATCGGATAATGTGAAAACGCTCTGAATCTCAAACTTGATTGAAATCGTCCATAAAAAACGCTACTACAAACTTCCTTTTTTCAAATTTTTCACTTTCGTCGATAAATAACGCTACAGAAAACTTCCCTCATTTTATTGCATTCATTAGAGTAAAATTAAGTCACAGAGCGCCTCTTAATAATTTGATTAAAATTCGTCGATTAATAACGTTACAACACACTTGCCCCCTTTCCCACGAAGGAATTTTAAAATATTTTTAAAATATTGTCTACAAACATTTTAATCAACGATTGTAGACAATTGACGTGCCCCACGGTTTTATTTTAGTCTAGTCTATGCATATGTTTATAATTCCCACGACTGTATCTATTTTATTATTTTTTGGTTTTTAGTACATTTATCCTAAACATTGCAATGTATGTTTAACATAAAACCGTTTAACTTAAAAAGTTTTTTTACCTTTTTTTATTTTTAGTTTTTATTTCGCATTCTGTTTAATTCATTTAGTGCTTTATTATTGCAAGGTTTCTTGCCCATTAGTTTATTGCAGTCCAACTCCTCTATACGTAGTCCAAAGTTGAGCACTTTCATTTGATACCCATATTGATGGGATTGATAAAACCTACGTTATCCGCCATTTTGTAGCGGCCGCCATCTTGGATTTCATTTTTTTATAGTATATTGTATTCTGCTTGTTGAGCCCTTTCATTTGATACCCATATTGATGGGATTGATAAATCCTACGTTATCCGCCATTTTGTAGCGGCCGCCATCTTGGATTTCATTTTTTTATAGTATATTGTATTCTGCTTGTTGAGCCCTTTCATTTGATACCCATATTGATGGGATTGATAAAACCTGCGTTATCCGCCATCTTGGATTTCAATTTTTTATAGTATATTGTATTCTGCTTGTTGACCCCTTTCATTTGATACCCATATTGATGGGATTGATAAAACCTACGTTATCCGCCATTTTGCAGCGGCCGCCATCTTGGATTTCATTTTTTTATAGTATATTGTATTCGGCTTGTTGAGCCCTTTCATTTGATACCCATATTGATGGGATTAATAAAACATAACTTATCCGCCATTTTGTAGCGGCGGCCATCTTGAATTTGTAATGATAATGAATAAACATACTTGTATTGTCATCAAAATCCAAAGTGTATACAAAATTTCAGATTGATCGGTTGACAAGAAGAGGGTGAAATTTGAATTACTAAATTTGACCCAAGAATAAAACAAACGGAGTGAGCTAAGTAAAACCGTTTAATAATAATAATAAAACAAAAAAACCAACCATCTAAGTAAATTATGTTTTTGTATGTGACTTTGAGCGCCCCTTGATTATTTAACATTTTGTTTTTAAATATTTATTCGTCAGCAGTTACCGCTGACGGTAATTGGGTACGCAACCCTAATTTACCTAACAAAATAACTTAACGAAACAATCGCCAATACCGATCGACTTAAAACACATTGCCAAAACGCACCGATAGCGCGTTCTAGGATTACGCCACGCGTGACAGCGCCATCTATACTCGAAATCTTATACTAAATCGTATACGATATATTACCGTCAGCGGTAATTAGGTACGCACGCAACCCTAAATTACCTAACAAAATAACTCGATCCAACGAAACTATTGCTAATACCGATCGACTTACCTATAACACATTGCCAAAACGCATCGATAGCGCGTTCTAGGATTACGCCACGCGTGACAGCGCCATCTCTACTCGAAATCGTATACTAAATCGAAATTTTAAACTTTACTTACTCAATTTTAGGGAAATGGGGATGATTTTGCAAAATCTAAAAATGCAGATCCATTTTATTTCGCGTCAACATTATGCGTACCAAGTTTCAAGTCAATCGGTTCACGGGATAAGATTCTGCATACAAACTTCAAAGCCTTTTTTTAGGGCTCCGGAGCGTTATTTCCAAAATTCCTGCCTTAGTACGCCACACAGTCACTCCAGGAACACGCCTTCCAAATTTCAAGTCTCTAGGACCAGCGGTTTGGGCTGTGGCTTGTACGTCAGCCGTCAGTCAGTCAGGACTTTGATTCTTATTAATGATTTGAATTACTAAATTTGACCCAAGAATAAAACAAACGGAGTGAGCTAAGTAAAACCGTTTAATAATAATAATAAAACAAAAAAACCAACCATCTAAGTAAATTATGTTTTTGTATGTGACTTTGAGCGCCCCTTGATTATTTAACATTTTGTTTTTAAATATTTATTCGTCAGCAGTTACCGCTGACGGTAATTGGGTACGCAACCCTAATTTACCTAACAAAATAACTTAACGAAACAATCGCCAATACCGATCGACTTAAAACACATTGCCAAAACGCACCGATAGCGCGTTCTAGGATTACGCCACGCGTGACAGCGCCATCTATACTCGAAATCTTATACTAAATCGTATACGATATATTACCGTCAGCGGTAATTAGGTACGCACGCAACCCTAAATTACCTAACAAAATAACTCGATCCAACGAAACTATTGCTAATACCGATCGACTTACCTATAACACATTGCCAAAACGCATCGATAGCGCGTTCTAGGATTACGCCACGCGTGACAGCGCCATCTCTACTCGAAATCGTATACTAAATCGAAATTTTAAACTTTACTTACTCAATTTTAGGGAAATGGGGATGATTTTGCAAAATCTAAAAATGCAGATCCATTTTATTTCGCGTCAACATTATGCGTACCAAGTTTCAAGTCAATCGGTTCACGGGATAAGATTCTGCATACAAACTTCAAAGCCTTTTTTTAGGGCTCCGGAGCGTTATTTCCAAAATTCCTGCCTTAGTACGCCACACAGTCACTCCAGGAACACGCCTTCCAAATTTCAAGTCTCTAGGACCAGCGGTTTGGGCTGTGGCTTGTACGTCAGCCGTCAGTCAGTCAGGACTTTGATTCTTATTAATGAGATTTGCTAGTAAATTACAACTTTTCACAAAAGTTTATAATAGTTATTAGTTTAAACTAAATTTATAGTTTCATATTTGTTATTTATGGCTAACAAGAGTTTGTTTTACTAATTTATTCTGTGAAAACTTGGCGTGATCGTAAATTTTAAACGCAAGCAATTAATTTAACTTAGTGTTATTTGTGGTGAACAAGAGACCCATACTTTAATTACGTATAAACATTGAATAATTTCACAGTCAGATATACACAGCTGGGTCATTGTTTTGACATGGTAAAATTAGTTTCCCTCTAAATGCATTGATACTGAAACCAAACTAAAACGTAATGCATTACGAGACGATGTATATAATGACACATATAGGCACAATCAACTAAATATCTGCTCGTAGATTAAACAATTGAACGCAAATTATATTGGAAAAAAAGTTGAAGTATTTAGTTCTCAATAACATCGTAACAATTTGTTTTATTTCGAAAAAACTTCACAGCATGTGACCTGCATTTTACCAAAGTTAATAATTGACATTTATATTGTTTGTGTCAAGTGTTTGGACAGATGATCTTTTTTTGTACTTCGCTTTTAACATGCTCCTGTTGGTGGTTATCATTTATGTTTTTTTCACTCCAAGTAGTGTTTTTATTTCAATTTCGTATAACTTAGATGTTTTAATACTTGATGCACATAAAGTTTGCTAAATAATTTAATAAGATTAAAAACTGGGGGCGCTGTAGTTTGCGGTTCTAACAGAAACTTTAAGCGATTTTGTATTGAGTTAAATAGCGTTGTCGAAGAGCAAACTTCACATGACTACACCTTACAAAGTTACTTATTATTTAAGATTTTCGCTAGTCTTAAAGAGCTTATTACAAAATTACAGTAACATTTTAATATGAACAAAATAGTAATTCATCATTATAAGCTATATGCGTAACATGTGATAATGATATATTACAAAGAATACTCAAGAAATAAAAAAAAGGATAGCTAAACATGATATTTGATTGCACCAATTGCCAAACAAAAAATAACCACATAATCAGTACATTATTTTAGGGTTCCACAGACCCAGTACACAAAAACACAGACCGCTTGTAATCTACAGCATTCAAACACAACTTAAAACACTTCTCTTTTTATGTCAAAAATGATTCCATTCAAAACATCGTGATATTTAATTTGGTTTATTTTTCATCGGTCAAAGAAAACTTTTTTTCCCAAGAGAATGACCGAGTTGATATGGGTTCTGTATAAAAAGGTCTGACCAACATGACATGCAGACCCGACAACTTGTGAAAACAAAAGTAGCTTTTCAAAGCTTTGTGGGATTATAATGTTTTTATAGATTTAAAGTATCCTCTGTTGTGTTTTTGTTTATACAGGTTTTTGCAAACAAATGTTTGTAAACAGATTTTGGACTTGATTTTGTTACAAACTAAACTACAAATACTAAATAAATAGAATCTAGAAAAAACATTACAGATTCGTACTTTGTAAAAAGGATTTTTTGTAAAAAAAGTGATATTTTTGTAAAAAAAATATGGACTGTGTGACTGATGACATGAGTAAGAAAGGAGTGAGCACCGAGATGACGACTGATAGAGGAGAATTGGAGATGACGTGTTGTAGGTTCCCCACATAGCGTGGGACAAGGGTAGGAAGATGATGAATTTTATGTAATTGGATGGTATTTGAATCTGTAATCTATATCACGATATTATGATCTAATATTGATCGTGTAACACGCGCACATTTATTATAAAAAAACTTTGCGTTCTGCTGAAGAAAATATTGTTTTTCTATGATTAGGATCTGAGTAGGTATAATTTTTTTCCTGTTCTGTATTTTGTTAATTTAATTATAAAATATTACTGTTTTTAGTTCTTCTTATAAAAAATACCTTCAAGTATAATGCTAAAATGTTACAAACATATTTCAAAAATAACCAAAATGTTGCAACATTTGTTTATATTTGAGTTACTTGAACAAAATAAATAGACGTTAAATCATAATAGCCAAATAAGCAGCGTACAAGCTAAGCCTAACTTAATTATCAAAGTTTTCTTAACTTGTAAACTGTTCAACAATTTACAAAAAATGTCCACCAAAAAAATAATCTCCAAGTGAAATACACTAAGCTAAAACTTCTTACAAATTCTTTCATCCCGTACTTATGTGCCTTAACTAAGTAGGATAATAAGTCGGGGATTATCGTGGCACATTAAATATAAGAAGTCCCAGAGGCTTAGCGTCGAGTCTTATAGCCGCATTTTAGGCTTCGACCACAAACCCCAGCATTCCATCGTCATTAGTAACCATTACTTGGAATAAAAAATTAAGGGGTTAGGAGCTTTACGACTACATCTCTATTTGACTAGGCAGCGGATGTGACTGGATCGCTTTGGGACTAAATCGCGATATGACTGTTTCAAAGCATGTAAAAAAAGTATAAAAATAAAATATTCAATGGGTTGAAAAAGGCTATATAACTTGTAGTCTATTAAATCTTGGCGTAAACTTGTGCATTCGATTATCATTTGTGACTATAAGTAGTTGTCTATTTTGAGTTTTACTAAAAGATATCGTTCTGAATTGTACTAAAATTTTACTTATTTTTGTGGCCAAAAATTATGAACGATTTATTGACAAAGAGTTATTATTATTTTAGTATTATAATCACAAGAAGTTACTTCAACTAAAACATTTATACCCAAAAGTAAAGACGTGATTCTATATTAATAATTATTATTTAATTAGATAGTCATGTGCAACGCAAGAATAATTAAAGTGCGATTAATCATACCCTGTTTGAACAAACAAAGAAGAGTTTTCAGCTTAGAAGATTTTTGTAGTTCGTAGTTTGCAAGTTAAATTCCTTTAAACATTTCTTGATTTTATTTTGTATTTTTGTAACTTTCATCTTGACTAGATAAAGTCTCGCTAGGTTACTATCTCAAGCTTTGCTAAAATCAAATACTTTCGCGCCAATCGCAAGAACTTTGAAACTGAAACGTTCCTCGATGTACAATTCTGGTTAAAACTTGTCCGTATATTTTCAATAGAACGGTACAAACACCGGAGCTGCAGAAAAAATAAACCTTTTTCATTGTAGAAACCGTCTCCACTTACATTTTACTGCAAAAAAGAACTTCTGAGCTAAAAAATACCCAAGAAAATGCATTCTTCGAGAGTACTCGAGGGTACTCGTGGGTACTTGAAGCCGTTTCGAGTTCAAAATGAAAAGGATACCGTTGTGAGTTGTTTGCCGAATGAATAATACCCCTGTGTTCTGGATATGTGAAGAGGGAAAACTTTTTGTTTTGTTAAAAGGTTCCAATTGATTATTTTTATTGCTGTTTGTCTGACGCAAGCGATAAGGATAAATGACAGAAGAAAAGATGACATAAAATATGAAGTAGGTAATTCTGTGTGCTCAACAAGAGACCTGACTTTTGACAGGTGTCACAGCTTAGTTGTTTTTAGCTCTGCCTTTTATGACGTAGGTCGTTGGTTCGATCTCAGCTAGAACAAATATTGGTGTGGCGGCAAAATAATGGTATTGTCTTGTGTCTGGTTGGTTCTATGCATATATTTAGAAAATATATATAATTCTTATAGTTCTTGTTCTTAACTTTTTTTCAGTGTTTAGGGATATATTGATATTAAATTTCTCTGGATATTTTATAACTTATTCATATCTGAGTACTTTCCTAAAATACGGATTCATCTTTGTAATTTAAAGCAAAAAACTAGTACATAAACCTTTCTTCTCAACAAAAAATATAAGCAAACCCAAAACCCTACTCAAAAATATTAAAAGTAATTTCCCAAGCTAAAAGTTATTTACCTACAAACGACATCTTTCAACTCAAACATATTTAGTCGCAGTTTGTCACCCTTGAAACTTTTTCAGTTATCCCGCGAACCTCGACAAAAGAGTTGACGTTTTGTGGTTTCCGTGCGGAACCCTGAAAAGCGCTCGTCCGCGGTTTCAATTATAACCGCGCGCTAATGTTATGCAAAAGTTGTAACTGTACAAGGATTTTTTGTTGAAAAGAATAAAACAATTTCCAAGTCAGTAAAGCTAACTAAATTTTAAACCGTAATATGTAGACGTGATATGTCAGGTGTTTATATGTGTTCATGTCATGAATGTGTTGACTGTTATGTGGTTACCTACTTTAGTAACCAATTCCTGTTTTCAAATACACAACTGTTGTTCTTAATGGGAATTAAACTCATGAACCAAGTAAAGAAATATCGCATATCACTGAAATATAGCAATTCCAAATAACACTTGTCATGTTGTAACTGCTGTCATGTAAGCCACTTGTTTACACTTCAAATACATTCAAATAGGCCTGACAATCATTAATCTTAACATACTGGTTTCTTAACCCTTCACCACTTAAAAGAATATAAAACATATCAAATCCTTGAACGTAAATCCTGTCCGTGTCAGGGTTGCAACGATGGAGTATACAGTAACACCCCGACTCGCATCCTAGTTATTACGAACTTTGTTCACTGAGTGTCACTTGATGTGACCGCGGCACATGTAAATGAGTTGAATACGAATATTAACCCCTAGGGAGGGTGGGGGGTGGTCAGAGCTTAGGGTTGGCTTTTAAGAACTTGAGGGATTGTCACTGTATATATTAACTAAATTTTGACAGCAAAGGGGTAATTAGGAGTACTAGGTCGGCGCATTATAGTCCAGTCAAATTATGGCTAAAAACGAGTTAAATAAACATGAGCGAACACAGTTTGGGGACTTTGAGGATCGATAGGGGGGTGTATTCTGAGCATACATTCCAATTTGAGGGGTTGTACTGAGGTCAGCTCAAGGTCATTTCGATGGAAACGCGTTTCATTCGATATCTCGAGAATGGTTGGTGTTAGGCGAAAAATTGTTGAGACCTTTTCTTTTCCAAACAAAATTTACAAACTTTTTTATTTGAAACTTTTTTTTATAACATTAATATTTTTCAACTTATTACTCCCGCAAGGCAAAAATTTTACTTTTTTTTCCATTTTTCGTCGTTTTCTCCCCAACCATTCAATTTTATTAAATTTTACCGATCATCAAAGTGTAGATCTTTTAATTATGAACAGTTTTGTGCTTAAACTTTTTTCCGTAGTGCCAATACCTTCGGAGTTATATATTACTTTACCGAGCGAAATCCGCGCCACTGTCGCAATATAAAAAGGTCAATCGATTAAACTATTTAAAAATTAAGTATTTAATTTGGGTAAATTTTTGGGTTAATTTGGGTAAGAAGTAAATTAACAATTAAAACTGTTTTACACATTTATTGATAGAAAAATAATTTATAAAAATAATAATATATCGGTAAAGTAATATATAACTCCGAAGGTATTGGCATTACGGAAAAAAGTTTAAGCACAAAACTGTTCATAATTAAAAGATCTACACTTTGATGATCGGTAAAATTTAATAAAATTGAATGGTTGGGGAGAAAACGACGAAAAATGGAAAAAAAAGTAAAATTTTTGCCTTGCGGGAGTAATAAGTTGAAAAATATTAATGTTATAAAAAAAAGTTTCAAATAAAAAAGTTTGTAAATTTTGTTTGGAAAAGAAAAGGTCTCAACAATTTTTCGCCTAACTCTAACCATTCTCGAGATATCGAATGAAACGCGTTTCCATCGAAATGACCTTGAGCTGACCTCAGTACAACCCCTCAAATTGGAATTTATGCTCAGAATACACCGCCCTATCGATCCTCAAAGTCCCCAAACTGTATTCGCTCATGTTTATTTATTTCGTAATTTGACTGGACTATTATTTCAGATTTTGTGTTAGATTTGATTTGGTTTATTGCATGTTATACTTAGGATCAGGTGGGGTTATTTATTTATTTATTTTTTATTTAATCCAGAAAACAGATAGGTTGAATGTATATCAGACAAGATACTATATACAGGACAAGATAATTATCAATAAGATGATTTCAAATTTAATAAGGTAAGTGTTTAAATAAAATCATCTGAATATTTAAATACAATGTCGAGACATTTATAATATCTTTTAGGTCAGCGCAAGAATATGAAGTTTTTATTGTTAAGTTAGTTTAGTAATTTATTTTATTCACAAACAAACTTACGACTATTACAGTATTTACAAAATGTACATAGTTATTTAAAATACATAATAAGCAGTTGAGCTATCTACAGACCGTTGCAAACGATCTGTTACTAGATAAATAAAAGTTTATCTATCTATTTATCTTAGTTAAATATAAATTTCTTTAAACCAAACTTACAAGCTTATACAAGGCTACTAGGCTTTTAGTTCTAATCCTTTATAACCAGTTCACAACAGTTCATTTGAAATAAGAGTTGCAAATACAGCCCTAACAAACGGCGGATACCCACGATGTAATCTGCTCATACATATTCATTTTGCGATTTTTATGCATTGTTCAAAAGGAATTAGTATGTTTTGGACACAAATATTAAAAGTATAAATTAGTAAAAGTCTAAAAATATATATATAAAATAAACTTTATAATGAAGGCAATATTTTATACTTATTAGATATTTCTTAAAATTATATGAAATTATATGCAATCTTAATAGTCTCTTTGTAATCGTCGATAATCGGTATTTTGTTTTTTTATCTATTGCTTATCTGATACATTCAATTTCAAAACCATATTTTTTAGCTGATAAAAGTCGTCAAGCTAATAAGTTACCAAATAAAACACATTGAATGAAATATTATTTTTGGTTTTCTCGTTTAGCATTGTAGAATTCTCAATTTTTTTGTCCAGTATTCAGTATTATCCGTTCATTACAATGTTCCGTTCAAAACTAGTTTTGTTTCTGTTGATCTGCCGCAGCATTGTTCTATCAATGCAAATATTTTGATTGTAGCTTCAGCCGACAGTTTTGTCAACGCAATAGAACATGTACAAGTTAGTTTGAAAAATAAAAACAAGAGCTGTCACATTTCATTACGAAAAATGTCATAGCCTTGTCAAATAGGGTCGTATTTTACGCTATTTGCCGTACATTAGCATTGGCACTCTAGTTCTATAAATGTTAAATGTGTGAATTTTTACAAATGACTGAAACTTTAAATATAAACTATAAAAGTGTCAACCAAAAGCAGCTATCCTTGTTACTAAGGGTCATCGAATGGCGTTGACAGCTATTTTGGTAACTATAAAATTATGCTAATTTCATATGCAACAGTTAAGACGGATTACCATTTATTACCATCAAATATTTTTGTTCCATCCTATACTGTATCTACAAAAAACATTAAAATATATATTTTTTTATACTTTTCAGACTCAAAACTCATCAAAAACTGCTTTTAAATCCGTGTTTCTGTAGTAATACCGCAGTATTGCTACGTAGTTTGGTCATTTGCATGTATATTAGGTTGTTTTGTGGTTTGAATATGCACATAATGTCAGGGTTATTTTGCATTGCTGCTTGCTTTTTAAGGGATGTTTTTTCAATTTATTGCGTTTTTTTTATTATCATTGTGTATAATTATTATTAAAAAAACAATTTTTTGTTTGTATGTTAAAACAATTATATGTTTATAATAATATCTTTTAATTAGATAGAAACATTGAAAATATATTTTAGCAACAAACCTGTCATAAACTTTTTATATCTAAAAATAATTTTACTAGTTTTAAAATACTTCAGTCTATTCTATTCTTAGCATTCTTAGTCATTTTTTTTGTATTTGTAATCAATTGTAATCTTCTTTTTCATGTCAATAAATGTATAAAACAGCGATTAAATTAAGAAAACTATCAATCTCAACCATTCAATAAAGGCATTGTCGCGAGTGTCACGTCACGGGTGAAAAATGCGCGAATCCGTTTAGACGCGAAGGACGCAATCAATCAATGGGAGAAATTGAGATCGTTCACAAAAATTTGGTTGGGAACAGGTTATGAGCGAGTAAATATTTTGCCGTTTAATTTTTGCTGCTCTTGCATACCTACGTACTACGTATCAGTTCCAGGGTAACTAAGGGTAAAATGAGACCTTAGTACAAGAGTCCGCTCTCCATCTGTGTCAGACTGTGTCTCACGAACCTTGATAAAGTTTTTTTTTTCACATAATTTAGGTTTGTTGCCGCTATAAAAACAAATACTAAAAATATGTCAGGGGGCAAATACGTGATTTATTGCTACGGAACTTTGGTGCGGAAGTTTTATTCGCACTTGGCCTTTTTTTAGCATTATAATGATGGCTGTGGCGATATATTACCTTGTAGCTCATAAACTATTCAACAGATTTTTTTAAATGACGCGTCGTAACAGTTAAATGGGGTAAATAAAGTTTGTTTGTTATGGCGGAAAATATTTTTATGTTTGAGCTGAAAACGAAAGCATTCAAAAAATTGTCGTCTATATCACAACTTAAGTTATTAGTTTTTAAATAATAATACAAATTATGTGTAGTTAAGGCCATATGTTTATTCAGTAAAATTGATTTCCAATAGAAAATGAGGTATTAAACATCGAAAGGTTAAAAACGATTTAGAAAACTCGCTTGCTTATCTCTTGGACCACACAGCCCCATCAAATAGACATTTCCGTCCACAGTCAGCCATTATGCCAACAAAATATTATCGTCCCACTAATTTATTACAGAATACACATTAATTTGTGTTCCGATTTGATGGATACGGTCTGTTATCTTGGTTTCTAGGCATGTAACTACTAGAGTAGGTACCTACTAGATGGAATAAATGTGGCAAAGTTCTACATGAACTGCGTCTAAAATTTTTGTTGTGTGCATTGACACGAAGAAGAAGAAGAAGAAGACCTACTAGATGAGACCTGATCAATGTACTGATATAGGTTGATAATGATGATGATGATAGATGCCAGTAGTAGAAAATTTTCATATTTTATAAAATGATGTGTGATCATTTTCTATAAAATAATAATGTACCTACTTATAAATTTTATTTCCCGTATCAAGATATTTTCTACGTTACGCAAAACAAAGTTGGGCGTTATTTAAAAGTTGTAAAGCTCCGGCTTACGCCTGTCGGTAAGACTTTGTGTGAAAATATTAATTTCGGTTTGTTTAGCGGAACCATTATATTATTATGTTAATAATAACGAAATAAAAATAAAAACTCAACACGTTTTGATCATGATATTATGCAGTTTATGAACATTTTATCTGTCAAATCAAGTCAATATGAAGTGGTGGAACAAAAAACTGACCTAAGCCTGACTGACCTATGCGCCCTGTTAAGTGGGCGCATAGTGATTAATGCAACTATAGTTCTGGCATCCATACCCTTTATACCGTTACTTATTGGAAACCAAAATTTTGTCAGCTTATCCCGTAAGCCAAAGTGTTATTAGGCAATTTAAACGAAACATTGAATCAGTAAAATATAAATTTATTAAACTTTATGTAAGCTTTCTCCTAATATTTACCTACTTATTCCATTTTAATCTTATTCAATATTTTATTAAACTAGCACTTTTATTAAATCTCAACTTTAATATTTAATCTTTCAACAGCAGCTATTGTTTTATTAAAATAAGGTGTAAAAGAAAATTTTCTATTTTCCAGTGATGTTAAGTAGTACCTTATATTTTACCCCGTCAAAGGCAAATTGCCTCAGAATTGGTAGCGTTAATAATAACACAGTATATTTAGCAAACAGTAAAACTACTTACGCAGTTTAGTCTACTAGGCTCTATCGACCTAGTTTTTCATAGGTACGTACCATTAGCTAAAGCTTGTACTATTGAAACTGAAAGCTAATGAATACCTATATATATACTATTTTTTTTTTTACATTTTTCTTCTTAATTTGATCTGATTTGAGACAGAACAAACATCAGTGTTCATCACACAAAATATTTGTTCTCGATGAGATTCGAACCACGACCCAAGCATAGAAGGCAGTGCTCCAAAGTTGTGTCTCTTGTGACGTCTGTCAAAATGGCGGCTTGGCAAGATTTTAGATGAATGCTTCTAGCACTATATTATCCAGTCTTCGTTCTCTACTGATTCTAACTTTGGAACTCTTCGGAATTCCGAAGTGTCGATTAACGGCCGGTTTCTGGAAACCAAAATCACGATTGATCCGAGTAACACAGTAAGTTGACACATAGTAATTTTTAGATTTTTTCGTTGATCATCGTTCGAAAAACCGGCCGTAATAAAACTCTCAGAAGTATTACAACGAGTGTATTAACTGTTTAGTTATTGTGCTGTGTCAGTTAACAGGAAGCTCATTTTGTTGCATGACTTGTTGTTCTCTGTATGTGCCTGAAGCGGCTGAAGTTTTGTTTTTGAAGTTTCTAGTTGTAGTGTAACATTACATGAATGTGAGAGGAGTCGATTTTTGCAATTGTTAAGGCGAACGGGGCTAGTTTAAAGGCTAAAATGTGAATAAATATTTTTTATTCTTTCAAACGAAATAATACTAAACTTTGTTTTATAAAACAAGCAGACTTAGTGGCAATATTTTTTTATAAAATGCATTGTCTCGCCAAGCGCGTTCACTTATAGACTTACCTTGTGAGGCATCGCCCAACTCAATAGAAAATAGCTATGCCTTCTATGCTATGGTCGTGGGTTCGATCTTCACCGAAAACTATCGCTTGTACAATGATGTTGGTTCTGTGTCTAGGTGTGACTGTGTATTCTATGTCTGTATTTACAAAAAAATATATAAGTGTTCTATCGGCAATCTTGTTATCATAGTACAAGTTTTGCTTAGTTTGTTACTTATGCATGTGTGAAATATCCGTGAATATTTATTTAATTATAACATAACAATTATACCGTGTAGTACAAAGGGTAGAGCTAATATCGGCAGAGTATTGAACAAATACAAATACTATTTGAATTGATATTGTGTGGTTTAATTCCACATTATGAGGAAGCAAATATTGAAAATTGATTATTAACGGTCAATTTATAATGTTTGGGTTATGTTAGGTATATAGTTGGGAATATTTATTGTAATTAATTAACAATTAGGGAGATTTTAAACACCGCTATCTTGCTCTAACCGCAAAGCTTAGTTTTCGTTAAAAACGGGATTTTTACTAAGATTTTGATAATTTCCCGATATTTCAACATAGCTGCAAACACCCTGATCACGGGTAGAACTGTCTTTTGAAGTAAATATTAGTTATTATATAAATAAATATAATAAATAAAATAACTAAAGATATGAGAATTAAATTTCTGATAGAGTCCTTATATATTTTCCTTTTTGTAACTAAACTGTCCCACAGCTGGGAAAATGTCTCCACTCTACTTCCACGTTTGTATATCCCTGACTAACTCTCATTCCCTATTGATTTATCAATACATACATGGGTGCATGGAAAAAGCCTCCTCGTGGCGCACACCGGTAACAGCTAGGCACGGTAAAGCAGTGTCTAGTCTGGCTAATCTTTCCAACACGATGCTACAACAAAATACAGTTGTAGCATCGACACGATAAGAAGAAGAATGCATACATACATATAATACATAGTAACACGACACAACAAATATCAATGTTTAGACATAACGTAAAACATTTTCAAATTCTTTTTTCCGTATCTTTTTCAAAGCTCCATTCGTCATCAAGCCCTTTCAACGGTTGAAATATTCAATTTGTCACAGCGGTAAGCGTATGAAAATAAGTGGCACTTATTAAAATGATGTATTGTCTTTGGTTATTTGCTTGGGGTGTAATTGAAGAGAACGGGATAGCTCCGTGACAGATAGAAACCAAGGTGACTAATGGGAGCTAAGGGAAAGCGCACACCAACGACAGACGGGCAGTTTGGATTTCTGGATGTTGCTAGAGATAAACTATTTTAAAATGTTGTATAATATTGTAAGAGTTCTAGCAGTAGGCTTAGTTAGGGTTTATAGGGTTTAGTATATTGGTTTATTAATGTTTTTGTGTTATGTTAATAAAAATAAATTCTATTCTTTTTAAAATATATGCATTTTCACAATTTTTTGAAATAAAATCACCAAATTTTGATTAAAAAAATTGACAAACAAATTATTTATTTATTTAAGAATGACAATCGTTTTGTTTAAAAAATACCTTGTTTGTTTTCAATCACTTACCCTCATTTTTGCGACGTAAAGGTTAGCGCCATAAAGTCTAAACAGCAGTCTAAAATAACGATTTTTTCTGCCCCTTTGATATTAAAAGCATTTTTTGTTCATTCGAGTTATTAAATTCGGTTCGGTATTGATAAAAGTCATTTTTGTTAGGTTTCGTTCCGATATTAAAATTTAAACCCGTACTACGCTTTGGTTGGTTATTTGACGGAGAATTTCTTTTGTCTAGTTATGCCATATCATGTACTATTCTTATTTTGATTAGACTGTAGACAGAACAGACCTATTATAAGCTGTCATAACAAATAATCTGAGGAAACAAAAGCAGAGCATAATTATTTCTATTACATTTAATGAAAATAATCTCATTAAATATAAATAAAAATATGTTTGATGGTGTTTTATTAAATATTATTTTATTTGGTACTCAGAATTTGTTATGTTAAATAAGCTTTCCCGACTTAACTAATTATTTTTTCAACAATTAATAATAATTGTACTACGATTTGAATATTTATCGGATAATTTTACGAAGCTCGCAGTACTCTTAAATCCGTTTATCATTTAGCAGATAGCAAATGTAAATCTATTTGTCCAGATAAGTGTGGGCTGAATTTATCGCCGTTGTAAATCACTCAATGGGTTTTGTAATAATGCCATGCGGATTGAAGATATGCCTACATTTTGTTAATATTAGCAGATAAATCAAGGCTTTCATAACAGCATCCGATATTTAACCCTTGGTAAAGGTTACATAGACATTTGCGTATTATATCCCAAAATAAGCATAATATGCTACCAAATACCAAAAATAAATATTATTTAAAATAAAAATTGTGTTAATCTTACATTTTCTTATATTTTTTCCAAAAATGTGCATGTCTTGAATCATCATTGACAAATAATAAGAAAAACAATATTTGACCTGTCATAATGATCAATTTGGAATGAATACATGGGTCCTCTGATGTATGATCTACCAAACAAAAAAAGAACCATCATTTGGTCACAATTGGTAGCATAATCGTTTTCGTAATCTTTCGTATTAAAGCTTAATTTGTAAGACTTCAAAGATTGATTCGATATTAATATTTATTTATTATTTACCTCTATGTATGTTTATAATGAGTAGAAACTGGCTAGTATTTTGGTAGATGATTGGAAAAACATCTAATTAGGAACCGCTAAAGCTTCAACCGCAAAATGTTGTGCCAAATAGTCGGAACTGCGTCTGACTTGTCAATTATAATTGATGGATGACATGATGCAGCAAGAATTCAGAATTTGAGGAAAATACAATTTTCATATTTAGGCAAGCGTCTCTGGCGAGATGGAGCGACGATCTACGGAATGTAACTAACAAACACTGGATGAGAAGAGCCAAAGACCGAGCTCAATGACGCGTTCTAGGAAAGACTTATGTCCAGCAGTGGACTGGTATAGATTGATGATGATGATGACTTAAAGTATTATTACAAAATTGTCACATAGGTACGGTACAAGTACAACCAATCTATTAAATTGGTTTTGTCTGTACCTCCCCGTGCCAGTGACGCTCGAGACCCGTCTCTCAAAATGACGAGACATCTGGCAACGTCTCGAAACGACGCGCGACGTTGTCAGATAGTGCAACATCTCAGAGCGACGTGAACATGGATTTAAAGTGAATACGCTGTGCTTTATGCATAATGTAATACTAATCGAAATAAATGCGTCAAACAATGTATTCTAGTGTTACGTTCATGCTATTTTGAGCTATCACTAATTCGCATTTGTTTGAGAATATAATTCTTATCTGTTTACTAGAAAACGTGTCTCAGAAATGACAGTAATAAATGGCATATTTATACGTTTTTCTAAACAAATTTTCAATATTCAGAGTCAAATATTCTTTACGTCGTAAAATTACAGAGATTATTTTAAGTCGTCTTAAAACACGATTAAGAAACGATTGTTCTAATATGTGAGATAACCTTTAAAAAAATGCTAATTATTTATAAGTACATTTATTATTAATACTTTCCTAAAGTATGCGTCCTTAGTCCGTCCACGTATGCAGTTGCTCACCGAAACTAATTGGACATCACTGATTATGAGTCGCTGCGATCGATCACAACGAATACATTGGGCGTGAAGCCGATTTCCGGCGATTATTATCATTTAAATATAAATAAATAAATAATGCTGGACAATCCACACAACATCATCTAGCCCCAAGCTAAGCAGAGCTTGTGTTATGGTTAATGAAAACGGACATAATTAATATAATACATTACATAGATAGATATTTTTTATTATACATTATAATACCCAGAACACCCGGAATAAATATTTGCAGAACATACAAACATTTATCCCAATGCGGGAATCGAACCCGCAACCTTCCGCGTCGCAGGTGGACCATCGCCCACCGCGCCACATCGGTCGTCGAAATTTAACATATTATTAGGCCCAATACAGACGTAATTTTTTATCTGGCAAAATTAGTATAAAAAAAACAGTAGCATTTATTTAAAAATAAATGTGCGAGCGTTAAGAGCGAGAGTAAATAAGGACTTAAATATTTTATTTATTTACTCGCGATTTCCACAATATTGTTGGTCTGTTTTCATTTAATTTTGTGTTAAAGATTACGAAATAAATATTTCACACATCACGCTGTAATTTCTAACCTAATAAAACTTATACTATGAGAACTAGATAACTGATAGAATACTTGTCTTATGATCGTCATTCGAGAATCCCACTAGAACAGTATTAACTAGTACAAAAAACTATGTGGCTTACTCATTGCCACTTAATTGTTGTCAAGTTTTGTTTGTACGGGGCCTAATTTTCCATTCATTTTATCTCATTTCATAATGTCATTGTGTTAAATTAATTATGTGGTTTTTGAATGCGTTTTGATGAATAGGCTGAATATGATTTAAATTGAAATGGTTGTTCATGACTGACATAAATCAAGTTTTAAGCATTCAATTCAACAGTGTGGGACTTTGATTGAACACAATTTTAAGACGGTTTCAAATTAAATCTTAAACGTTTGTTTGCAACTTTAAATTAAAATACCTAAATGATAAACAATGACGTAGTTTTTTATTTAAAAAAAAAAGCCTTTTAAGTGTCGATACAGATGACATTGTCGTTAGACTTATATAGGATATCACACCATAATCCACCATCTTGTAGTAACAAATGCACACAAAATAAAAAACATCAACCACAACAAAATGACAACCATTCGAAATTAGTATTCTAACTGACGTACATTGCTAGCCTTGCCCCACCGCTAAAACCCAACAGTTGGAACGCATAGTTGCAACTGCGCAATCATTCCCAACTCCGCCATAATCTCGTAATAAAGAACTTGCATTCAATTTAGGGAATGCTTCCGCGGATCGTGAAACAGGAACGTTAAACAACGGTGTTGGATTTCGGAGGCTAAAATGCCCCAACTTCGATGTATTATATAAAAAAAAAACAAGTAGAAAAATGTATGAAACTAAAAAAATGCTAGTGAATATACAGTATTATGCTTTTTAAGATTGATGTTCATGAAACTAAATACAGATAATAAAGTTTGAATTATAAAATATACATAGCGCTGGAAATGACTAATAATATAAAGAAAAAATTACAAGATACGATAAGATTTTTATCAACCCACATTAAAATTGTTTTATTTTTAAAATGAATCATGCGTATCATTTCATATTTTATTTCACCACATCTACATTATTTTATAATTAGATTCTTAATAAGTTATACCAAAGTTAGTTGGTATGAGATAATCAAAAACGAATTGTCTTAAAAAAACATCAATGTATAATGATGATAATAAATGCATTTAATTTTATAAATTTGATTCCAATTAAGTTATACCAAAAATTAGTTGCTTAAAATGTATTGTCTTTAAAAAACAGCATTAAATGATGATGATAAATGCAGCATTTTAGGCTCACATTCAGGGATCACATTTTCGTTTCATACAACGGCATACTGTTAATCAGTCCAGGGTTTCTGTCCGCATTTGTGCTGGGTTCTGGACATCGCTTAGAAACAAATATATAACATTCTGTTAGTTGTAGCTTACATTAAAACAGATGTTTAATACAAAAATATATTAGTTGTACTTAGTAAAGTTTAGTGTAAAAAAGCTTGTCTGTAGACGCTTAGTGATGTTCGCATCGCTGTGTTCCGGTTAAATGGTATGAGTGCCGGGGCAGAGGTTACCATTTCACATCGGGTAGGCCATCTCATATTTTATAAATTGAATGCATTCATTTAAATAACTAAACTAGATTAAAAAATACCTACTTACACGCCAAATTTCAAAGGAAAATAGATTTTATATTTACACATTTTGTGTTATGTTATCAGATTTGATGTCGGGTTGCAAACTCACCACTAAAATCATTTAACATCTCAATTTGTATAAAACTCAACTGATATAAACCATCACAAGCCACACTTTCCACTTGACTACTCAAAAACATTTTTGAACAAATAATTTTATTAATTTTGTCTTAAAATATCAGCCATGAAAAATCAAGTTGGGTTAGACGGGCCTTTAAAAAGAGGCATAGCTTTTTACAGTCATTTGCTCTTATTCAGGCGAAACATTCTTGGCTATTAAGCTGAAATGTTACAAAGAATCCTTAATTTTGACCGCATCATAACAAGGCATTGAGGACAGCTGGGTCACTATTATTTTGATGTGATAGTATACTTTTAATTTTTTTTTAGATTAAAATAGATATTTCTTACATCACGTGTTAGTCCCAAACTAAGTAATGTATACTCTTATTTATTATTTAAATTGCAGCACTAAGTTAAGTGTGGTTAGGAGTCAGTGGTGTTGGTTATCGCACCCTCATATGAGGTCGCGGGTTCAAATCAATAACTTTTGGTATTTTATTATCTTTGTGATTTTTGCTAGCAATGCTTGTTCTCGGTAAGGACAGAACCCACGCGCACAGTATAAAAAACAGAGCTAATACTAATCTGTATCTATCGGAAAATATTTTATTTTGTGCATCATAGTTAATAATTTTATTATTATCTTCTGAAAGATCGACTTAAAAGGTCAAGATTTCACTAGTAACTATTTGAGCGATCCTTACATTACTTTTGATGTCTACTAAAGTCGATTCTTTTTCATTTTTTTCCAGCATTATTTATTTATTTATTATTATATATTATTTTTATACTTAATATTATTGATCCAGCTATTTTACCCAGACTATGCCACCTGCCATAATCGCAATGAAAAACAAATTCCCGCGATGTAATTAGAGCGACTAACGCGAATGCCTCCTTGCAGTCCGCTGAATGTTATAATTAGATTTTAGTCTGAACACTTCGTCTAGACGTAATCACGTTAAGTTTGGTTTCCATTAGGTGAACAAGTTTTAAGGCAAAAAATATAAAATTATAAAGCGCTGGGTTTTAGTTTGAAGGGTGCATTTTGCACACTTATCTCATTGACGCGGTGAGATCTTTTACAGTGTACTTCCACAATAAACTTGTAGTTCTATGAGAACAGACCTTGAGAACATCATGAGTAGAAAACCCTTATATTGATTGAAATCCGTTAAAATAACGCTACCACAAACTACTTTTCCCTTTTTACCAATGAAAAATTGCGATCGACTAAAAATTCAATTAATAAAAAAACGAGTGTACCTACTACTAGATTTCGTTAAATGTGATAAAAAATCGACCCGTGAGAACAGACAAACAGAAAAATAAAATTATTTGCCAATCTTAAAACTGAGACACTTCACTCGCTTCGTTCGTTCTTATTTATTTTATTTATCCACACGCGTCGCATAGAACGCGCAGTGTAAATACTCTCTGGCTGCAAAGGTTACCGATGCTTCGTCCTAAATGTCAGTGACATCACACCTTTATCATTGTCAGGGGTGCGTGTGTGTAAGCAATTTTGTAGCGAGTTATGGTTGAACCATACTTTGTGGTCTACAAGCTTACTTTCCTTCAGTATAAAATTATTTTATTTACAGATTTGAACAATAAAATGTTCATCTGCGGTGATGAGATTGAAAAGCAATATAGTTTGTAAACAAAATTATTAAAAAATATTAGAATTGACTTCGACGTGTCACTTTTTTTTCTACGTAATGTATCTTAAAAAGCTAATCACTTTTTTTGAGATAGTCATCAAAAGAAGGGATTTTCAACTCTCATTTTTTTAAACATTTTTTTTTTGAAGTTTAACCAAATTTGATGAACAATTTTTTCTTGAACCATTCATTGAAAGCTGATGTTTCTCATCTAATTATTATAAACATTAGTGTGTATGAATATAAGGTATACGAGCTGAACCTAAACCCTTTTATAAATCACGCTTATGCCGCTCACCCCCGGTGTGATGATATAGTATTTGATAAATGAAGACAAGCGATTTCTTAATTCTAATATTTTTGAGTCTTCAGTTAACGCACCCTTTTTTGACCTCTCACAATCAATTCTGAAGTTGTCCGCCCTTTTAGGGCAAGTTTTTACAAACTCGCGGATATTCTAATACAGTGAATAAGAAAGAACCAGTGAACCGATAAACAACGCGAACTTTAAGTCGGTTAATTTAATTTTTGGTTCCAAAGGGAAAATAAAAGTTTTCTGCAGAGGACTAAAAAGCCTCAAAGAATAGAAGGAAATATTATTTGAGTTAATTAGGAGTAAAGGGGTTTTCGTTTCTTTTTCTGACAAGACTGATGAACGATCGCGCTGTGGAAAAAAATATGCTTAAATATCTTATTTCGTTATAATAAAACCGAGATATAAAAACTCTCTGGTTGGGAGTTTTTCATTGCTTGACAAAACAGTTTTTTTTTATATTTATTTTTTTGTTTCAGACTTTAAAACTCAGACCAGTCTATTCGTAAAATAGTACATCTTTTCTGTGTATCAGACATCAAAGCTCGATAAATAAAATGTTTAAAATTTAATAGATTATTCATTTTATGCCTTTGTGATACGGTTTGTATTTGTTTGCAAAACAAGCTGGGACGTTCACAATTAACATTACCATGTGCCTACGTGAGTTGCGTGCGCTGTAATTATTTAATCTAGTTTATTATTACGTGCTTGTTACAGTAATTTATTCTTATTTTCACTTGTTAGTTTCAGTCATGTTATTTTCTAAAGAGTCTGGCTACACTAAGTCTGCTGTAGAAGAATTAGGCAACTATATTTTGCCCATCTCAAAACTGAAACAATTCGCTCGCTCGGTTAATAAAAGTTTAAGAAAGTTTTCTTGTAATAAATAGTGATTCTCATCTTTAATTCTTTTTCATTTTCTTGTATCTTACAAATGCCCCAAGAAATGACCGACTGCAATTAAACTGAAATAATGATGAAAAATTCGTTCCATAAAAAACTTTGGACTACAGCCAGCATTACCTTTGTGTTTTTCACAACATACGATACCGACATCTACACAATACTGAAAAGCGGTTCAGCTCGTTTTTGCGCCGACGTGTATTTTATTAAATATTTAATTAATATCATATCATTTTCATGGATATATATACACATTACTCTCTTATCCCAAACTAAGCAAAGCTTTTACTATGATTTGGAACTAGATTGCTGATAGAATACTAATACAGTTTGTTTCGTAAATACATACATAGTAATACCGGGCATTCTGTAATATTGTTGTATAATTTTATTTGATCCTTATATAAGTAAGTAACCCAAACTTTTTAAACCATATTTTAATAGTGCCTACCTACCACTGTTTTCTTCCGATATCGTGTCGGAGTCGTGTTGGTGTAAATGTTCGATCTGTGCCAAGCGCCGCGGGAAAGATTGTTTTTAGTGTTTTCATTTGCACCAGGTGATGAAAAACTTAGAGATAAAAATAGTAAGACTTATTTATGTAATTTGATTGTTTTAAGTATTTAGAAATATCAGTTTTTTGGTGAAATTGTATTTATATCATCATCATCATCATCATTTCAGCCCGTTGGCACCCACTGCTGAGTATAGGCCTCCTCTTTATTATGCCATTCTTTGCGGTCCCTTGCGACTCTCATCCACTGATTCCCGGCTCGCTCTATAATGTATTTATATACTAAGGTAATATTTATACGACGATAATTAGGTACTTATATTAAATATTTTAAAGTTTTTTTTGTTACAATTCAAACTGATTTTAGAATTATTAGAATTATTAGAGTACTTTAGCAGTAGTAGAGCTATTTATGAAGAGTTTGTCCGGAAAGAACTACCACCGCATTTATTTCTGCCGTCAAGTAGTGATGCTCGCATATTTAATGTAAAACGTCTTTTACGGTAAGTAGCATAAGGTTTTCTTTAATTTAACCATTTTCTTTCATGTGACAGTTTTTTAAGTTAAACTTAAGAAAAAACCTGTAAATTCTTAAACACGGTCTCAAACCCGCTACCTGCGCGTGGGTGAACAAAAGGCCTAAATACTCAGACCATAATAAACACGATTGTCCCTGGGCTACCTCCCGACACAGAGATTTGCATAATTTACTAACTCAACCTTCGCAACTTTACTATTTTGTTAGGATTTATTGAAGGACAAATTTTACAATTATTTTGCTAAACCCACAAACTAGTTGGGCTTTGCACCTTTTCAAATGAGTAAATAGCTCTGATTGAGAGCACAAATAATTGTAAAATATTCGTATATATTTTGAAACAAGTTTTAACTTGTTTTATGCTTATTCATTAAAAATTCTCAATTTTCACAATATTTATAATTCTTACTTAGTCATATTGCTTATTAATGAAGACGAATGTATTTTGTGTATACTTTTGTGAGCTTAAAGTTACAATTGTAATTATCATCTATTTCCAATAGTAAATGATATAAAATATTTTGACCATAAGCCTCTTTGTTGCCTTAATCTACAATAAAATTGTATTCTTAGATTCGAGCCTGTTGTATCATGATTTATATCATGATTAATATGATTTGTATCATGATATATATATTTCATCTGCAACATCATTGAAGGAGAGGTAGAAGAAAGGAAGAAAAAAATGAGCCAGGTCAAAATAAAGTTTGCCCTCGTCTCGTATAAGGAGGTCAAGGAGGCCCTGAAAAACCAACACGTGGTGGGACTTACACTCTTATACTGACAAGTCCAAAATCTCTTAAATAAGGAAATTAATTTTGACTATGTTACTACTAATACTTTAACTTGTACCGTAATTTTAATTGTTAATAATATTAATATTAATATTAAATATACCAATATTAATTTTATTTATATGATTATATTGTATTTATATTACAAGAAAATGGTTTTTAATTTTATAGTATTGATTGAGTGTACTTGTACTATTTTCTTGTGTATTTTATAGATGTGCAATTGTTTCAAAAATAAAGAATTATGAACTAGTAAGACACAAGTTATCATCCGTGCATCCAAAAGCTGTGTAAACTATAGATTAATCTTGCAAGTCAGTACTAACAGTACTAACTCAAAAATATCTTCCTATTAAAACGTCATGACAAGTCTAAGCCGTTCTTAAGCCGCGTCTGGCGTGAAGCTTAAAACTGCGGGTATTCCGGTAATGGATAGTGTTTATAAAAACTACCGACCGCCCCATTAAGGGAACCCAAACTATTTTCCTTATACAATTCCTAAGAGCATCTGGGGCAGTCGAAATAAACAGCCGTGAAAAAGTAATGACTCGCTCAAAGCGTGCAGTGTACAGACGTACAGTAAAGACGGTCATTTTCAGAAATCAAATGTTGTGTAAACCATTTTAAAATCCACAGTGGTCACACTAGCATGAAAGTAAAATGGTGTATGGATACTACATAAATAAATAATGTTTTGACATTGAATCGATTCCCACCGATTGTTCTGTGTCTAGGCGTATTTTATGTGCTTACATAAATAATCTCATAGTACAAGCTTGAGGGTTACAGTCGAGTCCCCTAGGTTGAGATGCCAGTACTTTTCAGGTGAAAACCTAGCAAAAAGTGTGAGTTAAGATACTGAGTGAATATTACTGTGTTTAAGCCGAACCCAGCGATGTTCCATTACTGGAAATCAATAGTCACGCATGTTTTCCATTAACGCAAGACTCTGATTGCGCAGATTTTAAGCTTAAGTTATAGATTATTTTCATATAATAAGTAAAATTGATATAAAATTGTTTACTCAGAGTTTCAGGCCCATTATTACGTACTGCTATATTTTACGATATGTATTAACACAACATGAATTGTGCTATCAGTGCCTAACCTAGTTTCACAGTGCAAGAATATCCATGAATATTTATTTTATTGTGCTTGATTGAAACAATCAAAGAGTTCGTACAAAGATCTAAAAAGATAATAAAAAAAGACGTGTGGCACTTGGGGACTGCCGCGGTTAAGCTATTGCATAACATTTTTTGCTGGATTACGCATGTACAGTGTTAGGTTATTTCGTTACGGAATTTCTGGATTCGGTCTCCACGCTCAATGCCCGAGATAGAAGATATGCAATAGCTTAAAAAAATACACACATTGTACAAATCGATGGAATACGACAAATCTATTTAAATTGAAGTAAATTGTTTGTTTATTTAACATTTTTTGTACTGCAGTAATTTTGTTGATAAAACAATATTAAACGAAACAATATTGCAGCTTGTGGCGCAAGCTGCAATATTGTTCTAATAATGCTGGCCACACACCATCCTTCCTATCGTCCAATCGGCATGACGCTACTGATTGGATCAGTTAGAATTGACCGTGTGTGGGAGTGGATTGGCATGACAGTTAGAATGGATAGCAATTGGCAGTTCAATTCTTTTGGCTTGATCACATCGATTGGATACTGCCGATTGGACCGTGTGTGGCTGTGGGCGATTGGCAGTTCAGTTCGTAAGAAGGGCTTTGAAATTGAAAAAAGTAAAAATGCAGATCGACTAAACAAGGGGGGTGAGTACCAGAAAAATCCGAAATCCCCCCTTTTCGTCCCCCCTCTTTGGGTAATCGCTTCCAACTTTTTTTCCAGCAGTCCGATTAAGCTCAAATTAAAAAGCATTGTTATTTGTGCAATTTTCTATCCGAATCCGTCGAATTTTTTTTCAAAATCCGACATGAATCACGCTGTCAAAAGCTAAAAGCCATAATCGTCGTCAAGCCTGCAGTGTCATGCCGATTGGACGATAGATTGGACGATAGATTGGATCGTGTGTGGTGTATATGGACGTACTGCAGATTGGATCCAGCCTGCAGTGTCATGCCGATTGGACGATAGGAAGGATCGTCTGTGGCCACTATTAGACATAAAATAATCATTTTTATACTGATACAATACTTAATATTCCTACTATTCTCGTAAAGTCCTCCCCAAAAGATGAAGACATAAATTTTAAACCTTACTTTGAGGTTAAACTTAATAAACTTGTTTCCTAAACATGGGCTTGCAGTTCATAAAACCCTGTATTTATTACTCTGCGCAACGTCCCAGCCTTTACTGGGTTAAAATTTTGTTAATAACATTATTTTAGTACATTTTATCCAGCGTTTTATACATTTGAATGGTAGTACGTACTATTAGAAACTAAAAACCCGGCTTGATTGACAATACATAAGAGCGTAAAAACGACACATTTTTTCTTTTTTTTATACGGTATCTACCCGTCAATATGACAGGTCAATATCAAGTGTTTGAAAATATATCTCAGTCAAGTCGATCATCAAGTCAATTGTTATTGAATATGAGTTTTTATCAAAATGTCCTTGTGTGACAAAAAAATGTTACATTTTAAAAGTATCAACATTTTTAGCTGTTTCAGAATTTCAGTAATTATAATGTGCGGAGCATATTTAGTATTCACACGTTATAATTCTAATTTAATCATATTTAAAGTGTATAATTACAAAGGAAAATAGGCTATAGGGGGAGACCTTTGCCCAGCAGTGGGACAGTATAAGTTAAAAAAAATTATTACAAAGGATAAGTTTTTTTAGTTTACTTTGCTTTGTTTAGTTTACTTTGCGTCGTAAGTATGAATTTAATTTTTTACTAGTATAGTTATCGCCTAGCTATCAATTATTAGTATCAAAATATATAGTTTGTAAGCTGTTAGTAAAATTAGATGGTCTGGGGTAAGCACAAATAAATACCACAATCGTAAACGTAACATATTTAATATACACTGCACGGTAACTTCGCAACTTTCGACAGTAATGTTGATGTTGACGCGCAATGTACGTCAAATACGTCACTGTTTCAATTCATTTACGATTGTCACATTTATTCGTGCTCACTCCCTTGAAGACAATGGACTGACTGTTGCCTACTGTCATAATAGATTAGCTAAACAGACCTAGATAACTCCAAGGGTCCTTTCACACGAAGAGGCAAATCTACAGGTATCGGTCAGTATGGAAACGACGGAAATTGATTTCTTTTAACACACAGATTTTGTTTCATATATAAATCTACCCACATTATTAGATAAGTATATAATATATTTTATAGTCACAAACAAACTTACGACTATACAGTATTTACAAAATGTACAATGTCATATCTTCTTCTTCATATCGTGTCGATGCTACAACTGTATTTTGTTGTAGCATCGTGTTGGAAAGATTAGCCAGACTAGACACTGCTTTACCGTGCCTAGCTGTTATATAAAATACATAAAAAACAGTTGAGCTATCTACAGACCGTTGCAAACGATCTATAGATAATTCAACTGATCCAAATCAGTACCAATCGGAAGCGTACCCAAGACACTGGCCTACCTGTCTACTGAATCTACCTGTATGATTATTTTTAATTGGGTTTTCTATGATAGGAGTTTGTAAAGAATAGAAAGGTTTTTTTAAAGAAAGTAAGTGTTAAGTTCAGCTCTAATTTAAATGTTAAAATTCATTTGTAATAAGTCAGTTTTTTGACTGACTTGACAGGCGTTACAGTTCAGTTGGTAGTAGCCTACCTACGGGTTCGATACCCTCCCAGAGCAAATGTTTGTGTGATGAACATTAATATTTGTTCCGTGTCTGGGTGTTACTATGTATGTACTTAAAAAAAAAAAAATGTATTCCATCAGCAATCTAGTTCCCAATAGTACAAGCTCTGCTTAATTTGGGATTAAAGTGAGGTGTGAAATGTCCATGAATATTTATTTATTTACTGTCTAGGTAGGCATTCTGACGTCACAATGTGGCCACGAATTACCTCATTCTTCATCCGTCGGGTAATTCTCATCTATAGCAGTCGTGTGAAAGCTCCATTACAAATACCAAGAAATAATTACAACAATAAGTCTGCGTCACGGGAGATTAATGACAATAGTTGTGATAGATCGTAATGGAGATGGAATGGCGCTTTCTGATTGTATTGTTTTGGAAATTAAGAAAGGTACTTACTGGTCCACTAATTACGAAAGAAAATTTTATTAATAATAATAATAATATTTATTTATTTCAGACCTTAGTCCATATTTGTAAGTAACATAAGAGCTTACTGACTAATGTTAGTTATTGATATTTCTATACATATTTATAATCGTGTGTGCTGCTCCATCCAATAATTAAGTATCGAGCAGTCCCATCTGTTCGATAATGCGCTCACGATGCTGTTCGGGCTGCCACGGATCCGACTTCTTAATGATACGCATCTTTTGCGCATGATGGCATGAAAGCCGTCAACTCTACTTTTATTGAAATGTAAAAGGAGTGAATGCTGTGATGACGGATGATAGGAGAAAAAAGCACAATTATGTGGAGCTGACTAAGTCGTGACTTTCCTCACACTTTTTTCCTTACTATTAGAAAGTCAGATCATCAAAACAAGACCAACTAATTATATAAAAAATATTAAATGTAGGTATACTCAAGCGCATAATACACCTTTACTGTCGTCGTATAAACCAAAACAATTTTCAACATGACAAGTTATTCCACAAATATTCTGGAAGTTATTTCCAAAGATTTATATTCTCTTACGTGGAATAATGCTAGCAATTTTTCCCAGCACGCGCTGACTCAGCACTTAGACCGCGCGCTAATATTATAACCAACTTGTGAGTTTTTGTTAAAGTCAAAAATTCTTAAAATATCACGATGATCATTTAGAATCGTATCACCTACAAGGTGAAAAATCTGTATTTAATCTGTATTTTTATCATGACAGCTCAGTTATTTGTAGCTCCGTACAAGTGACACAAGTGACACAACTTGAACGATCAATAAATAATAAATAAATAAATATTCATTGACATTTCACACATCACACTCTAGTCCTAAACTAAGCAAAGCTTGTACTATAGGAACTAAATCGCTAAAAATACTTAATATACTTTTTTTTTGTAATTACGGACAGAATACAAAACACAAAAAAAAAATTATGTTCATCACACAAACATTTGCTTAGGGTGGAATTAGAACCCACGACCTACACAGCATGGAAGGCAGAGCTGA
Organism: Ecliptopera silaceata; assembly: GCA_932527185.1. NCBI lineage: Eukaryota > Metazoa > Arthropoda > Insecta > Lepidoptera > Geometridae > Ecliptopera > Ecliptopera silaceata. The sequence goes on along the minus strand of OW052193.1, from coordinate 997,524 downwards.
GCTATGACGCCTGTCTGTGTGATTTAGAATCGTATTACATACTTAGTGATGCTAGGTGTCACGAATCCGTCTTGATTCAATATATTTGTCATGACAGTTCAGTTGTGTCACTTGTACCATCAATGGTACAAATTCGGTACAACTGACATAAATTCCTTGTTTTCCTTACCGCACACATAAAAATAAACTAGTTTATATATTATCTTTGTTAGAAACAAATAGAAATAATGTAAAACAGATGAAAAATGTAATTAAAAACAAAATAGTTCAACAATCTGTTATAAAAATTGTACTTTAAATGCAAAAGGTAACCTCATAATCTATTTTCTTGCAAAGTTTTAAAGGATCTAACAAGACAAAGAAACGCACTTAATCTTAAGATGTTTCTAACAAAACGAAAGTAATAGTATATTTTTCTTTTAGAATGTCCTTTATGTTGCGAAGTTCTTACCGTTTGTGAGAAAATGGTTTTTCTTATGCATTTTTTCACAAAACAATATGAAGTTTATAGAGCGTGGTTTATTTTTTATAACATATGCGTAGATATTGAACTGCGTCTCGTTTTTAAACTCATTAAATTAGTTTGGTTAAAAAAAAATCGTTTCGTAGCACTTTGCGTAGCACTCGTAGCATTATCCGTAGCAATAGGCTACAAACTTTTTGTACGCTGTCAAATCAAATTAAAATTAACGAGTTGTGTCGATTTTGATTGACACCTGTCAAAACAAACTAGATAGTTGAAAAGCTAGTCCATTATTAGTCAAATACTATCTATTGTAAGCTGCAAAGCAAAACCGCTTTTGGTTACAAATAAACGAATCGCTTAACTAAGCCGGACACGTTTCAACAAAGCTTTACTGATCCGCTGTACAATGTAGTGTAGATCATAGTTTGTTATCGGTTGTACGTAGATGTCGATCGCGATATCGGCCGCTTATAATGGTCGACTCCGATACGATATCTTTAATTTAGGTTGAGTATAACGTGTGAATTGTTGCGAACGCTGACACGATACTAAATAAATAATTGAATTATTTAGTTATTATTCTTTAGTTCAAAAATGCCTGAGAGCTAACCAAATAAATAAATATTCATGGACTATTCACACAACACACTATAGTCCTAAATTAAGCAAAACCTGTACTAAGGGCAGATATAATTATTAAGGAATACTTATTTTTTGAAAATATGTACATAGAATACTAAATGTAAGACAGGTTTTAACCAATATCGCGTAGGTACGAGTATAGAAGCCGACGAGTAGTACATGACAGCCATTTTGAAATTTTAGATAGAATGGAATTAAAATAAAATAGTTTTACAATAACAGCAAAACATTACAAATAAATATTTAAAAAAATACATAAAGTTCTGTTCTTAGATTTTGTATAATTTTTGAATAAATATAATAAATAAAATTGTATCGAAAGCAGACTTAAAATAACATAAAACAAATAAATGTTAAGTACATAATATAAAATAGTAAATATAGGTAAACTATCTGCAGACTGTCGCAAAAGATCTATAGATAGCTCAACTGATTGAAATCTGTACTAAACTTGAGCGGGCTTAGCTGCTAGTTTTCTAGATAAGAAACAGAAGTAGTAAAGATAACATGCAGATTACCTCGTGTTAAATGGTTACGTCTGACTATAACAATTTCAGCGTCTTTTCACTGATCTTAACTATACTTGCTTAGATTGCCTGTCACAGATCACTCTTAACGATAAGGCCGATAGTGTATCGGTTTGAATGTATTTATTTCATGAGAACACAGTTTAGCTACAATGAGATTTAAATTTGTGTAAAAATAGTTGTGTAGGTTTATTATTTATGTTATTAGTAACTAATTGAATTAATATTGTAAATTACTTCACTGCAATCGATGTCTACTAAAAACGTGCCTTGTTATATTAAAGTTTCTTACAAAAATATGTATGTTGTCGGCGACAAATCATCGCATGAACAAAACCGGTCCAGCGCAAAGCGGGCTGCGGGGAACTACGAGGCGACTTCAGCGCCTGCCCGCGCCGGCCCACCACTCTCGACAATACCGCGGCACCGAAAATACACACTTCTTTAAACAGACCGCATCTAGCCATGACTATTAATCATACCTTATTAAACATATTGTAACCTGATCATTCTGTAAGTAAGTATCCCTCCTTAAGTAACTGTTTATTTGTACATTTGTATTAAGTTAGCACGCCAACCATTTTCTCGACCTTTAAGGTCGGCAGGTAGAAAATGCTTATAGCATTAAGCCCACCTTTTGTACATTACATTTATTGTGCAATAAAGTGTTAAAATAAATAAATAAATACACGCGTTTTTAATTGTCTAATACAGAACCAGTAATATACAGTCCACTCTTTTATTTATCACCAACTGAGGTATCCAACAATGTATTACATACCAATTAACACAAGCACTTGCACCTTTCATATAAAATAACATCAATGCGAGAGTTTCCACTAACCAATTTTCATAGTGTTTTATTTGGTTAGCTTTTTAGGCATTTTTGGACTTCTTCTTCTTTTTTCGAGTCAACGTTCTTTCGAATTTGTTCCGCCCAGAAGGTTGCAATCTCTATGACAGATACCGTAGTAGTGATCATGTGATTTTTGGGCTAAAAAAGATATTTTGTGAAGAGAAATAGCAGATCTTAGATATCGGATCCAGCTGAAGCTCTAAACCTTCCACCATTCAGAAGTGAGATCTTAAACGCAATAAATCATAGTGACGTGTGCAGAGCCTGGCGAGACGCCAACCGGCGGATAGCGGATTGACTTATAGAGTTTACACGCAGCCGGGAAGAACACCTAGTTACGGATATTGAACATTTTACTAAAAACATAAATGAACTAGTACTAGAAAATATAATAGGACAAGTGCGAGTCGAACTCGCGCATTAAGGGTCCGTACCAATATCAAGTTATCGTTATAAATAATACAATAACTTAAAAAAACATGTTTTTGTATTAATGCCTCTTAAATATTGTAAAGCTTGCATTAACTTTTGCCTTGTCATTTATTTTTTTTGCTTTAACATCCTTTAAGTTACCATTAATAATAAAAAAAAAATATCTTTGAAATAGTATATATTTTATTTGTCAATTCTGTCATTGTTATATTGAATAGAATAGAATTTCATTTATTAACAAAGATGTACACAAATTACAATATAAAAAGATAATTTAGCAGAGTTAGTGTGACATCGATCTTTCGTCATTTTGTAATATTAAAATATTAAACAATCATCTCATAGTAAGTTTCTAAACATTTTAAAAGTTAACAATATCTATTTTAAGACTAATAAGAAACAAATACCGTGTTCTTTTTGGCAACTTTTAGCATCCACAGCCCAACTTGGCAGTTCCTGTGAAACTTATTAGAAGTTCGATCACTGTGACCTTGACCTGTGCCCTTTAGGTGTTTTCATCCATACTTCTAAATCTCCGTGCCAATAACACAATGAACTGGTATTTCCTGATAAGGTTTGTAGTAAAATTGATAGTTGAAACGTAAAGATAAAGATTTTTATTTGCTGTGAACATGGTAGTGTACAGATGTTTAAAAATAATATGCAGTTCAACCCTTTCTTTTTGTCTTTTTTAAATGTCAACATAATGCACAACTAAAATAATACGTAGTTAAAGATATTAATAACATATTATTCAAATCTTTTTGGCAAAGTATATTTAGTTCCAAGTTCACAATTAAATTACCTAAAACAAAGATTACTCAGAAAATATTTATACGTTTTTCATGAAATTTACACCTCTGAAGGTAAAAAAAAAGAATCATCAAAATTGGTTAACATTCTTAAAATATAGCAATAAAATACTCGTGTAATGTTTATTTACTATGAGTCTTGAACACGAAAGCTATAAAAGCTATTTTAACCTTTCCTTAACCTCAAAGGTTTGCTGGAAGAAAACTTTTTTTTAGGGTTAAGCTCGCCTCTACATAGTTCTGTAATACCTAGTCTGTAAGTAATCTGTGTTTACAATAAAGAATTATGAAAGTGTGCTACATCGTAGACCGCATCGTCACTTAACATCAGGTGAGATCGCGGTCAAACGCTTGCCTATAACTTGTAAAAAAAAAAAGGTTAAAAAATACTACGAGTAAGCTCATTTTTTTCTAATAGATTCGTTCAATCAGTTCGTCTCTCCACACAGAAGTTAGCAGACTTTATATTTTTCAGCTGTGACACCTACCTAGCGCTATCTAGACGTGTATGTGAGGCTGGCTGACTGCCAATGCTTCTAAGCACAAAACCTATCGTGCATCAGTGGTTGTCAGCTTGCACTGGAATTTGATCTTTATATTGAGTAAAATAGAGTTATTTTTCGGTATTTATAGTGACCAGTTTAAAATATGTTGCGTATACTACGTAAAGATAATGGTTTGTATTTTGTAACTATAAATGTTTAGAGACTTTGTTTGGAGCTTGATGGCTTTAATTAGATGCCCATTGTTTTTATCCTTCAAGAGATAATATTGTTAATACAAAGTCAACTGCAAAATTTTATTCTAATTTACAAGGCATATCTAAAACTAAAAATAAAGTAAATTATTTTTTTTTGACTATAATTTGGTTTGACAATGAAAGAGACTGATGCAACCAAGTCATAGACAGTATAATAGTATATAGAAGAAGAAGAAGAAAACAGTATAGTGAGACATCTATACTCAGTACTACTACTTATTTTATGTCAATACTTTCGTACTAAAACTCTTTGACGCACAAACCCCAAAATTCAAACTCTACCTTATGGTGTTGTAACGAAAGTTGTTAATCGCTCAGCATTTTTTCATTTCTACCATATCAATACGATATCGAAAATCGACTGGACTTTACAAATCTTTAAGGACATTTTTGAACAGATTCAATTGAATTGGACATTATTGTTTTTGCTGAAATTGATACTGCGGTTGATAACATTTATTACGAGAAGTTTGCAATTTTTTGTCGAAAAATGTTTTTTACATACTTGTATCTGCGAGGGACTAGTTAATTTAGATTAAACTAACAGCTCATTAATTAGCAAAACAATGCAAAAATTATCACATTATTTTGACTGAAAAATAAACATTTTGTTTTGATAGATTGTTTCAAATCTTATTACAACACTTAGGTATAGGTATCCCATCCCATTATATTTAAAAATTTACATACATAATTGTTTACGTATTAGTTTTTTCTATTCGAATTGATTAAAGTGAGTTTACACAAAGCGTGCGTACGCTTTGTGTAAACTCACTCGTATAGCAATAATTGATCAAATGTAGATCTAAAGCACAATTACAGAGTGTTAATTATTCCTATTGATAATTATGAATTTCTATCTTAATTTCCGTTTTAACATAGCTTAGTTTAAGGTTAATTCTCTTAATAAAAATCTAACTTTATATATCTCTTTGTCTTTTAATTTTTAAAAGTCATTATTAATCCAGTCATCTTATATTATTCCGAAATATTATTATTAATATACGTCTGTGATATGATATCCCACTGCTGGGCAAAGGGTTTTCAGTGTTTTCTATTTATTTTTTATTTCAGTGGCTAATATGCAATTTTTTTAAATATTTTTCCTTTTATAATCTTTATTAAGAGAATTACCCATCTACCTTCCAATACGCCCGTTATTTCGTGTTAAATGATATTTGGCAATTACTATCGTTCATACAATATCTGAATTAGCATGATTATATTATGCTTAGCTGCTTAAGAATGAACTTAATAAACAGCTTGAAAACTTATATTATTTATATATTTTTTTATGCGATCAGAATTGATTGTAACAAGAAATATAGGTAAGATTAGCGACTAAATCCCGTGTACTTAGGGTTTTTTTTTATTTACTTTTAATTGCAGGACACACATTGTTACCCCATAAGTTCCGGAACACTTAAAAAACTATTTTAAATATAGAAAAAAGATCTTTTTTGTCATTTTAGTATCCAATTTATACTTTTCTATTTGGGTCAAGTTATTAAATCACCATTTTTAGTTTGTTTTTATACACAAATGCAAATAACCATACTGGCAGTTTAATCAAATTCTATGCATAATATAATACACGCTTCAATTTCTCAAACTGATCTAGCTATTATAATTAAGCTATGACAATGATAGTAAATAGTACATGGGATGAGTTTATTACGCGCGCACACCGCAAATATCAGAGCTTCGTTAAGCATTCAACATAAATTCCCACAGGCAATCGTCATTTCATATATTCAATATATAAAATAGATATTTTAAAATCATTCTTATAATCCCAAACTAAGCAAAGCTTTTGCTATGGCAACTAGATTGCTGTATAGTAGCTTGTATACATTTAATTTTTTGTGAAAACAATAACACAGAACATTACTTGCTCATCACACGAACATCTGCTCTCAGTGGGGATCGAACCCACAACTCACAACATGGAACACAGATTATCAACTGAGCTGTTACGCCTGTCAAAAATTGGCATACCTACTAGCAATAATACTTCATCACCATTTATTTGCTTAAAACTTAAATAATGTAACTTCATACATCCAAAATAGAACCAGCACCCATACTTAATTTTTAAACCAAATAATAATAAATAATCAATTCTTTATTTCCCAAAACATAGTTACACATAAAAAAAAATACAAATAAAATTTACAATAATTGTCGGGCACTCAAATTTGAATTACGTATCTAATAAGTACCCAAAAATTTGTATCATAAAAGGCATACTTCTCTTGTAAGCAGCTTGAATGTAATGAAAACAAAAGACGATTGAATCCTGTAAAATACAATTGTAACGTTATTATTGTTCCTTGGATGGCGGATATTGTATGAGGTATCTGAAATGACATAATGTGCGGGGTGATTTATGTATTGTGTATGTTCAACTTTCAAGTGTCAGCTGTGACGCAGACATCACGCTTGTATCTCATAATGTAATGAAATAGAACAGATAAATTATGATCTGGACGCCCAGGAAAAAAAATGGTGGAATATCGTCAAAGACCGGGATACCTGGAAGGCTTTGGGGGAGACCTTTTCCCAGCTGTGGGACTATAAATATATATATATGAAAATAAAAAAATATCATAATAAAAAACTGTTTATAAAAACGTTGACTACTGCAATATTATTCATTTGTGTCCTTATTCAAGGTTACGTAATTTTAATTCTACCCTTAAAAACTATAAAATATTATAAAGTCCAACAAAGGCACAACAAACAATACAATTCACAAAACAAACTTAATTAATTCTATGAGAGTAATGTTGGATATTAAATGAATTCTAGTCGTTACAACGCAGACGGCTATTTAACCCTTGGATAGTGTCAACTGGACTATTTAGAAAGATTAGTTTTCATTTGTGCAAAGGTGTAAGGGGAAGCGAGTATTTTGGCTGGTATTTTTCATTTCGGAGGCTTAAACAATTAGAAACAAGACATATTTAGACGTATTTCACAAGTAGTTCGAAATAAAAATGAAATGATTTAATTTTCATTAAATTCGTTTTATAAAAGCTTTCCACGTTTCCTTATACTTTCGATATATTTTTTGGTTTAAGCCTCTTTACTAACTGTTAACATCAGAATAAATATGAAATATTTAAAACTATCATTTTTGGTTGCAAATATCTGATACCTGACTAATAGTGCTCCTTGTGTCTTAATAGAGTGTATATAATTAATAAAATATTTGTAATTTAAGCACATTCTCATTTTAGGAAGCGGCGAAGTCAGTTTCCTTTTTTTATTTAATTATTATCTCTCAATATTTTGTAATTTAAAACGCTTTACCTTCTGACTTACACCACACCCGATTGGATGAGGCAACCCTAAACCACGGTCCTAGTTAACCCAACTATAGAACTGAGGTGTTTCGTCCCATTTAACTGGACAGTCTCATTTCAACTTTGAAATCGACATGAGTTTAAGGGCAGATTAAATCATATTTTACATCTACTACGTGGAACAGGGGTTTAATTAAATAGGTTATTGTACTCCAAGCAGTCTCCTAAAAATAATGTATAAAACATAATTGTTTATAATGTCTCATTTGTTTGGTAATGATTGTCGAGGTCGTTTGTTAGTATCGTAATACACTAAAATCTTAGAAATAAAAAAAATAATAGCAATTTTATGCGTTTATAACCAAAAAAACCAAAACAATTACGAAAATGAATTATGATTATTATTAAATATAATTTTTAATTAAAAAAACTGGTTAATTCTCAATTTGCTTAAACGATTAAAAACATTTTTTTTTTCAAAGAACGTTCATAGTTTTAAACAAAATAATAGGTACGTTTAAATTATTTGTACAAACCACCACCTATAATAAAGTCGTAAAAAAATTGACAGACTTAAAACGCAAGTAAATTGCAGTTTTTTTTTAAAACTACATTCTGAAAAACAATCGAGAAATTGAATGAACATTCTCACTGAACGAAGTCTCATCCAATTGAATGAATGTCCTCACTGAACGAAGTCTCATCCAATCTACATTAACTTACCATAAAACATTCACTCACTTTGTCATACGAGATAAATCATGCAAAAGAAAATTACGCACATCAAGCTGTTGGTAATGTGATTAGTGACGTCACGAGGCGCTGAATATTCCAGCCTCTGAATTAACAGGACGGATAGCACTAGTTTTATAAACTATGAAAAATAACAGGGTAATAGAACAAAAATATATATGGAATCTTCATAACCTATACCTCTACCATGAGTTGTCACAGTAAAATCGCCTGACTTTACTACAGTAGTTACGTAAATTTTAATTACGAATTTTAGTACCCAACTATCCGCTAGAGGCGCTGTACAAATCTTCATACATTTTTTTAACTGCAGACGCTCATGGTAGAGCTACAGTTCTTATTTTGTTATTGAAAACATTAATCTATTTTTTACAACTTTGGTTTTACACTACAAATGTACATGGGATGCATTAATCGTGAAATAATTCTTAGAAACTGATTGCAAATAATTATAATTTTGTTTAAATCGTTGAAAAACTTTAATATTTATTTATCTTAGATCGCAAAAGTTTAAAATATACATACCTACGAATTAAAATCAGAAAAAATAAAGTTTATGTATACCATGTTTTTTCTATACAGGGTGTAAAAACTAATGTTTATTTACTAAATCAAAATGTCAGGGTGTAGTGCTAAGGGCACTCAATGTAAAATTGACTGAATAAAACGATTTTATGAGGGGGGAAGGTAAATTTTCACTTAACCCTTGGTACATCCTCGTTATTTATATGTCAACTACTTGTGAATTACAAGGATGTATCATTTCATTCAAGTTTGAAATAACTTTAGTACTTAATTGAAAATAAAAATAATGAAAATACAAACAAATGACGATACCTATGTACCAAAGTTTAATCCAGAATATTGTTGCAAAAAAGTGGCATTTAGAATCACCTTGTAGGATAATTCTAGATGATCTAGATGATGATCTTGTGATTTTACTGAGTTAGATACATTTGATTTTGATTTTACTTGAATGACTAAACGGTAACGGTAGTTTTTTTTACTTACAATATAACTGCTATATTTTTGGTGTTGTCAAATTAATCTATTAAATAAACTATGTTAAGATAAAAGCTCTGGAGGAGGCTTTTGTCCGGGGGACAACCTGACCAGTACACCGGTGTTAATTAAATCTATACATATTGTATTACTAAGATAAGGTCAGCGAATAAAAGCTTTTTTATTTTATTTATTTATTATTTCTGTTAAGAAAACAAAAACAATACAATTGCTACTACTGTCAGTGTACATTTAAGCTTGATGTAATACAAATGAAAGATACAGTAAATTAACAGAGTTCCTATACAAGTGTTCCCATTTATCTTTGCGCGGAAACGCGAAGACATAACCGGATTAAGATCATTTATCATCGAGCGTGCTGCGTTCAATGAACTTTGTGAAACGTTTTACAATTTTGTACCCTTTATGTGATCTTTAAACGTGAGAGATGACGCTACAAAAATTATTTTACATTGTTTTTAGCGCGACAGCTTTATTGCTCATCTGAATTTTGTTGTAGTTGTAAAAATAAATAGAAACTAAATAACCTACCGTTTTCGGTAAGTTATTACTTTGATATGTGATAACCACCTGAATTAAAATTACAGTTAATAAGTATGCGCAGAGATAAAGAAAAAAAATCTTCATTATGACCACTTTACTTTTTGTTATGCTAAAACGATTACCCCTATCGCTGCAAAGTGGTAATGTCACCATTACTATCTAGTTTTATTCCATAGGATTTACATAACGCTTGCGTTTATGCGCTATCCTCATTAGAAATTCATTTAACTTTACATTGCAGTAGGAAATGGCTGTTGAAAACGTGAACAGCTTTTTGAAAAAGTAATAAATATTTTTTACAAAAATGAATGGATCAACATCGATTTATAATTGGCGGAATAATTGCGTAACATGCATACAGAAAATATGTGCAGTTGGATTGAAAACCTTCTTTTTTGAAGTTGATCACAAATAAATAATTTTATTTTCAGACATGAAAGTATCTCTCAGGTTCAACGGTACTGTTTTATTTATGATCATTTGGCCGATTAAAGTAGTTTTGATATTACATTTTTGTTTTAATTTAGGCGAAAAAACGATGAATGAAATATGATTGTACGAAAAGTAATATGGATGTGAAAGGAGTGAATACTCAGATGATGGATATTAAAAAAGTATGGAAAAAAAACACAATTTATACTACCCATATGGATTCAACTTTTTCTGTATAAACATTTATTTGTGTCAATAAAACATATTTTTACTTTACTTTACTTTTACCCCTATTTGAACATGAAGAAAAATTATTAGAAAATCCCATCTAAAACAAATTATCTAAAAAGGGCGAGGTCTCACAACGGTGTAGGTACTTCTATTAAAGTAATGATATTAAATGAAAACCAAGTCGGTTATTTTAGTACTTATCTAACGTTATTTTGTTATTTTAGTACCTACCTATCTAAAAGGGCACGGCCATGTCGCTTTTAGCTCTACATTAAGGCCTCATATTTGCCTACATTAAAGGATGCTAGGTATCTCCCTATACGATTTTCTGACGCGCTGTAGTAACGCGAAAAATCGACTTGGCGGGGACACTAAGAGCGTTTTCACATTATCCGATCCGATATCGGTGTCGGACGCCGATCCGATAACGGGGTAAATAAAATGTATGAAATATGTACCTGTCTTTCATATTGTCCGGCCCGATAACGGATATCGGAGGTTGTTTGCTACGGCAGTGATGCGGCCGTGCTTGGGGTAGCCTGATAGTCTAGGATCTACTTGGAATTTATTTATAGCCTATTTCTGTTGCTATCTAGCTGACCAATTAAGTAAAAACGACTGGTTATAGGTATAGGTGCTTTTTATTCAAAATAGATTTATGCAGCCGTGTAAGTTGTAGGAGTCGCAATGCGAAGTGAAGGGGCGAGTGATGCTTGCGCAGCCTTATATTGAACCAGTGCAGCGCCCTCTGCAGTGACGCGTGAACATCCCGGCGGCCTTGAGAGCACCTCTCAATGAACAGGTAGGTACTCTGGTGATGCTGGCTCTCGATCCGCTCCTCCGGCTGCACCATGGACGTTGACCTCAAGCGGGCATATTCGTGAGAATGCCCGCTTCACCAATCCGTTCGTCGTACGAATCTCCGCCACCCTGGTAACTCCATCTCGTCCGGGGAATAGAGTTCCTGTGACCCGGCCCAACCTCCACTTGAGGGGAGGTAGACCATCTTCTTTAATGAGAACCATAGTTCCAGCCGTTATGTCTTCTTGTTGATCCTGCCGTTTAGTGAGTGTTTGAAGCTCCGACATGTAGTCCATAGACCAGCGCGTTTCCAGAAGGCTTGCCGCAGCTGCTCGAGTCGCTTGAAGCGCGACAAAGCGGGCAGCGCCGCGCTCGTGACATCTCGCTCGGCGGGGTAGTCAGAGGTCGGCCAATCAGGAAATGAGCTGGTGTGAGTGGAGTAAAGTCGGACGGATCTGAAGACATAGGATACATAGGGCGGGAATTCAGGACAGCTTCAATTGTACCAAAACTGTATTGAATTCCTCATTAGTTAAATTTACATTTCCTATCACGCGAGAAATGTGGTGTTTGCAGGATTTACCCCTGATTTCCACAATCCGCCAAAATGAGGCGAGTAAAATAAACGATTATTTTATGTTTTATATAAGGAAGAATGAATCTAAAAACTATTTGATTATCTGAAGTATAATCAAGAATAGGTTGACTATTGTTTCGTATAAAATCCGTAAATTCCCGAGCGGCTCCTACAAATGATCAGAGAAAATCTGTAAAGGTTTACCTCTGCGAGAAATAAATATTTTTAAAGCTAATATGTAACTTTCTGATGATAGACTAGTAGATAACAAGTTCTAAATGCAATGCTCGAATTGTAAAACACACAAATAAACAAACTGTTATGTTCACGTCTAAATAAAGGCAAGGTAAATTTATGTTTACTACACAATAACTTGGGAAGTTTTACCGTACCTACCTATGTAAACTCAAAGTCACCTAATCTACCACCGACACGCATGATTATTTATATGTATATATTTTGTCTAAACATTATTTATACTAGACAGACAACGATTTGATTTTAAATTAAAATTTTAATTAACGCATTATTATTTGAAACGATTCTATTTGTGCCTACCTAGTTAGATAACCTAAAGACCTATCTAACTCCTGGACGCTAAGCGAACCTGTATATCGCTCGTCCCTATTTTATGTACGGGCATTGTGTATAAAACGCATCACATATGCACACGCACACTGTAAAGTAAACGATTTAAATTAGAAAATCTTACAAAATCAATTAACCTATTTAAAACCTCGGTACTAGTTATACTAACTACAAATGGTTTTAATTCAGGCAAGGTAGTTAATTATGCGAACTATCTTTATGATTTTGTGATTAACTTGTTACCTATTCGCATAAAAATGTGAGTCTGTCCCACCACAAAACAATGTATAATATAATGTATAACTCAACTCACTCAAACTTGTACTGCGTGACACTAAATCGGCGGGATTTTGTTTGGTACGTACATCTTACCAAATCGCATTACCAGTTAAATCATTTATTTCTACTACACGATTCAAAACAAACGTTTTTAACAGGTAAGGAGACGTACGTAACCACCTAAGTACGATAGACGAATCTGACTAGAAAACTACACTATCGAACTGTAAATGCAATGATTTGATTATTTTTTTCATATAACTTAGCACCGTACTAATGCGCCGCAAAGCTCGAGCCTAAGGATACTGACGGGCTTTAGACTAGAGGAGCGAGTCGACTTCTCGAACATAACAAATGACGTCACATGTTATTGAAATAACATCGTTAAGCGATGTACCGGACGACGATTTTGAACTTGCATTGAAAACTACGCTCAACTTAGTTGTTGTACTTTGTTCACGTAATAAATAAATAAATAATAAAATAAACGTTTATTCTGTAATAAACTTTAATTAAAAATTTTAAATTATTACACCATGATGTGATAAAAGTAATGAGGCGAAGCTAAAACGAAGTTATCAATGCGTCATGTGTCCTAAGCTTAAAGTATTCCTGCATAAAGCCGCTATACAAACTTTTATATTGAGGTTATTTTTTATAAGCGACGTTCTAGCGATAAGAATCTACTTTAAAACTATCACCTAATGTTTCGTTTAACTGATCGTTTTTTTCTAACGTTTGGGCAAAATTACATTCAAGTCGATTTATGCGCGACTTGTTATTGTAAACGACACCTGAAATAATCCACCCTAAAGTAGTATTTTGCAAGTATGGCCCTTCTGGTAGGCGAATCCTACCATCAAGTAATAAATCCCAGAAGTAATCTGCGCCTATGATAAGGTCGATTTGCGACGGAGAATGAAACGTTGGGTCAGCTAGGTCTACGTTCGTTGGCACGTCCAACGATTCATGACCTAAACTGACTGACGGCAACGAGTTTGTGATACGATTTAAAATAATACAATTTATGCGTGTATTATAATTTCCGTGTAACGATTTTAAATGTATATCACAGGACTGGTTAGACTGACTGACTAATTGACCTATTCCTGTGATTTGAACAGTGGACTGTATGGATTTAGCGTTTAATTTATTACGTAATGCTTCGGTAATGATGCAATGCTGACTTCCACTATCTAAGAGCGCACGAGCTCTAAAATAGTGACCATTGTCATCACCGGCTACCTCGACTATTGCAGTAGACAATAGGACGGTGTCTAATACGGGTTCGTTGCAATCAATATTAATGCGTGAATGCTCGACCGCATGTAGAACCGTAGCTGTACTCATGTTCGGTGTGGAGTTCGGTTCTGGCTGCTGCGCCGTGACCGATAGTGACGCGAATTCTCCACCATGAAGCAAGCTGTTGTGCCTCTCATTGCATTGCCTGCACGGACCGAAACTACAATCAGATAACTCGTGACCTGATCGTAGACAGTTCACGCACAGCCCATGACTCCTTACAAATGCTAATCTATCCTGAATAGACATATTGTGAAACTTGTAACATGCGTATATGGCGTGGCCCGAATCGCACAATTTACAAATGCGGGTAGTTTTGTGCGCTGGGTGGTTTCGTGTCGACACGAAACTTTGAACACTACTTTGTTGAGTAGATTTTTTAGTAGGTTCATATGCTACCTTGCTACCTATAACCTGTGAAGCGTGATGCGCTTTTATCATTTCCAACGTGTCTGCCTTGTCCTTGAGAAAACTTAATAAGTCGTCTAACGTAATACGCCTATTTGACTGAGAACTCTGAATGGTACTTTTATATTGTTCCCAATCTTTTTCTACAAGTGAGTCTAACTTCGATGCAACGATGTATATGACGAGAGTATCCCACGTGTCGGTGGGTTCGCCTAAAGTCTTCAAAGCACGTAAATTCCTAAGAACTGTATCAATTAACTTCCTAATATGGAACGAAGACTCTTTCGTCGCCTGCATTGAAAACAGAGATTTCAAATGATTATGCACTAATAATTTCGAATTATCATACCTATTGGTAAGCAGATCCCAAGCTACCGTGTAGTTATCCTGCGTGAATTCTACCGATTTGATAACCTGTGCCGCATTACCTTTTAGGGATGATCGCAAGTAATGAAATTTCTGAATATCGTCGAGTTGTTTAGACTTGTGAATCATAGAAAGAAAAGAATCTCTAAACTCGAGCCAGTTATCGTATGAACCGTCAAATGAAGGTAGTTGTATGGTTGGTAATTTTACTAACGACTGAACATTGCATTTAGAACAGTTATGTTTAGTCTCGCTACTAGTGCTACTAGAAGTAATAGACTGAGCTAACATACTAATGACAGTAGCCTGAATCTGATAGTACGAACTTTCGAAAGCTTCTCGATTTTCTAGCTGCTGAAAAATATCACTTTCCGACACTAGCTCTTCGATCGAGCTTTGAATGCTATTAAATTCATTTAATAACGTTTTGGCTACATCACTACGCAATTTAAGTTCTGCTAATTGTTTTTCAGTTAAATGACTACTACCTACCAACGAGTTTACAAATTTTACGAACAAGGTCAACCTGCCCTTGATCGTACCACGTTTTTTGTTAAATTCAAGAATAATATCGTGATTAAGATCTGAACCTAGAAATGTTGGATTAGGAGATTTGCTACGTTGAGACACTTTATCGACACTCATTATGGCAAGTTGTGAAAAGGGGGTACTCACTGTTTTTCCTGACACACCACGCGTACTGGCTTCTTACTGCGGAGAAAAACAGTTTTAGTACAATTGAAGTAAGGACAAGAAGTTGGAGATGGAATTGGAACGATTTGGCCAGACCCTTCCTTGTAGATCCCACGATGATTGATGATGATCCGGTTCCGAAGGTCCAATGTCTGCTACGGCAGTGATGCGGCCGTGCTTGGGGTAGCCTGATAGTCTAGGATCTACTTGGAATTTATTTATAGCCTATTTCTGTTGCTATCTAGCTGACCAATTAAGTAAAAACGACTGGTTATAGGTATAGGTGCTTTTTATTCAAAATAGATTTATGCAGCCGTGTAAGTTGTAGGAGTCGCAATGCGAAGTGAAGGGGCGAGTGATGCTTGCGCAGCCTTATATTGAACCAGTGCAGCGCCCTCTGCAGTGACGCGTGAACAGAGGTACATATTTCATACATTTTACTTACCCCGATATTGCATCGGCGTGCGACACCGATATCAGATCGGATAGTGTGAAAACGCTCTAACGGTGCTCCCAGAAAAATACAGACTCAAAAATCACCTTCAAACATGACTTGTCAGAATGTCACTCATCTCAATGACGTCACGTACATGCATCAACGTCACGAAACGCTCGATAAAGAATTCCCTCATTTCACGGCGAATTGAATGCCTTATTTGATGTTTTTTAGTGTTTTCCTACACTTATTAAATATAAAACTCGCATAAAAAGTCCATGTTTGTTACTTTTATAGTTAGATAATACTTTATTGCACGTTACAATTAAAATATAAACATGATAAAGACATAAAACAAGATTATAATGTGCGATAAATAAATAAAATAAATAAATAATGCTGGACAATCCACACAACATCATCTAGCCCCAAGCTAAGCAGAGCTTGTGTTATGGGTACTAGAAGACTGACATACTTAATATAATACATTACATAGATAGATATTTTTTATTATACATATAATACCCAGAACACCTGGAATAAATATTTGCAGAACATACAAACATTTATTCCGGGGCGGGAATCGAACCCGCAACCTTCCGCGTCGCAGGCGGACCATCGCCCACCGCGCCACATCGGTCGTCAATAGGCTGTCTTATGGCCACGGAGATATATATATCAGACAACCTTACATGAAAGGGGTTTATAAAGTAATGAGTTATGACTATAAATCTATAAATGACAAAGAATCAATTGTTGAGTATTTTATTTTACATAATAAATGTTCAATTAACATTGCTTAGGTTAATCTTGTTAACACAACTTGCCAAAACCAAAATCTAGAAATAATAAGAGGCTCAGAAATACGTTTATATTTAAAACATAAATCAAACGCTACAACGTCTGTTCTAAAATTTAATTAAACATCGCAATAAACGCAATTCCACAAATTATATTATTAATAAAGTTTTTATTTAACAGCCTTTCTGAAGCTGCAAGAAATATTCCATTTTCTCAGTAATTCTCTTGCCATTTCACCTCTTAGGATTACGGAATAGTCCAGCAGCCCTCGGAAATTTTTTTGAAGTTTTTTGAAGTTATACAAAATCGCCTTACTCTGTTGATATCGTTTATATGACTTTTCTATAAAAATACTTAGAAATAATTATTGGTGTTCTAGTTCTGAAGCCACTTTAAAAAAATCGAGCAAACCTTAGAAACCTTAGAAACTGTAACATAATGTTACTTTTTATTAAAAGCATAGTAATTTACTCAGACGAGTGTGAGAGTTTGGTTTGAGTATTTACAATAGCGTGTTCTTTTTTCGCTTCTGTATTAGTACTTAAAATTACTAACAATGCAAAAAAAATCGCATATCTCTGCTGGGTAAAGTCGAATAAATATGACAATCGTAATGTTACATTGAAAACACTGCGCGGTGACGCTGCAACGTTCGACAGTCGAGTTTACATCAACGCGTAGTGACAATCGAATAATTTTTGATCGTCACACTTATCCGGGCCCCTGAGTTAACAAGACAAAGTAAACGGTGTTCTAAAAATAAAACCAAATATCAAACCAATCTCCGCCAGCTCTCGCTCTACAAACAGTCTAGATATTCAAAAGTCTGTGCTAGATCTGCGTTGCGGCGCCGGGTACCTTTATGAGATCCCGGGAGGCTGTTATCATAAGCTTTGCCACTTGCATTTCAAATTATTTTAAAGATAATTTTGAACTGCACCATCTTATTTTTTGTTTCAGGTTTGCTTTGGTTGCAGACTTGCATTTTTGCTTTTACTAAGCTTACTGGGCTTTATGAGTTTTTGTGTATTGGTGCATACTGCCTGGCATATTACGTCAGCATGCGTTGATTCTGTATACAATATCAAAGCTTCTAAAAAAATCCGCTAGGAGCTCACGTCTTCGTTTAAAATTAGACAACAGGCACAGTACTCCAGGTATATACCAGAACTCGTACTAGGTTTTTTGTTACAGAAATAAAACACATGCAAGTTTTTTCAATTGATTAAACACAATGCAAACCGAATGATATCTATTTTCTGATTACATGCCACAGCTTTTTTTTTTATCATTTGCATATTTTAAGCCTACTAACAGATTTTTTATATATCAAGCCGTGTTAATATTTATACAGATTACCAAAATACAGTTGATGGTGATATGAATGTATGTAAATCAAGACCTAAATTGCCCTTTCACCTTTGAGTAAGTTTATCAGCTGTTACACCGTCAGTTTCCACACAGGTGGAGCGTACTGAACTTGTTAATATTACTGAATAAATAATACATTTTGGAATAGATACGATAATATAAACCAACAAACATGTTCAGTTTTTATATGTACAGTCTTTTTTTCTGTTTATGTTTTAGCATATCTCTCGTATAGTGGATCAACTTAGACTCATAATGCGGAAACTAGTCCACTCTAATATTAATTATATCTAAAACAAATTAAAAAAAATGTTTGAAATAGATTAAAAAAATATATATTATATACACGTTGACTTGAGAACCTCCTCCGTTTTTTTATGTCGGTTAAAAATATACAATTTCACATCAGCTAAGTAGACGCGAAAATTTCGCGTCTACTTAGCTGATGAACAAAAATGTTTTAATTGTTTTAATTCTTTCGAAATTTCCAAGAAAACCATAGACTGATTGGAAAAGTTGGTCGCGACCTCCTACCGTGAGTACACGTATTAAATACTTAGCCAACTACTTAGGAACAATGCACCGAGAACCTTAAGGGTAATTCAGGAAAGTAATAATTTAGCTTTTGTCTTAAAGTATCCCATTTCACAATTACTTTTTTGCTCATAATATTTACATCAATATTTGAAAGTACTCACAATCTGTAAAATATACTAGTGTTTTTTATAATAACTTACCTTAAGATTGAATTAAATAATAAATAAATAATATAAACACATTTATATGATACGGGCACGGAGCTTGCGTCCAACTATATACTTTTCTCTCCTTTTTTCAAGTCTCTTTCAAATAAACTCTGAGTGTAAATGTCAAAAAATGCTAATTTCTATAAAAATACTATGTAATTTTACTCTTAATGTTTCGGCTACATTAGCGGGCGAATATTCGTATCGTGTTAGCGCGACAAAAACATCATGTTGGCGCCAGTTTACCGACAACTCCCAGACTACATCGTCTTCGCCCGAATACTAGGCGATGACACGATGTACCCGGCCACACACATCGCGTTAACACGAATATTCGCCGTAGCCTGGTAATGTGGCCCTAGCATAAGAGAATCACCTCTCTGGTTCGCGTACATGTTTCTGTAGGCTCCCGCAAGGAATAGTGAGTCAAGCACGCGCGTCAGTGTTCAACCAACTTTGGTAAGTGTAACTTTTCGTGAGAAACCAGAGAATTCATTTTCCGGGAACTAAGCACTTGCTATATGCTGTTATATTAGTAGAATAAATGTACATATTGTTTGTTAGCTTTCGTATTATTTTCGCTGAGTTAAAAGTTTGAGCTCGGGTATTTTTCATAAAAATACAGTCATATCTCTAAGATTAGAGCTATGTCTAAGTAAACTAAGACTAAGTTTACGACTAAGACTGTATTATAATGGTGTAGCAAAAACCAAAGACTACTGAGCGATAAGGCTGTCTGTTGTATTTGAAGTTTAACATGTTGTTCTTATGTATTTGTTTTGGTGTAACTTTATGGACAATTCAACGGTTTCTATACATCCATTTATATTCAAGTAAGGCTTTTAAGACACCAAAAGTGTTATAATGAGAATTATCATAAAACATTTATAATTTTATATCACACTAGATGACCCGGTGAACGTCGTATCACCATATGTATTTCAGAGCCTTATAAAGGCATTATCAGAGCACCTAGCATAGGGCGAAAATGTATTGAAACGTCACTTAAAACGTGTGCATAAAACCTATCATGCTAGGTACTCAGATAGTCTAAGTATCGGCCCCATAGTGTGCGGAAAAAGTGGTTAAATCACTTACACATGTTCATCATAATAATGTTCATAATTATTTTGTATGTCACATAAGTCACGTTATGAGATTATAGACACTTCCCTGATTAAAAAAAAGTATTGAAAAGTATTGGATTGCACTAACTGTAGATAGATATCCGTTCTTATAATTGTTATTTCAAAACTATTTTTCAGAAGTAATAACTTTTAAAATGCATTGCCCGTTTTGTAAGAAATGGATTGAACGGGAGAAGAACAGTAATACCTGTCCTAGTTGCAGACAACAATTGTTAAGATGCGACGAATGCTTCACTATTACCGCTGATACTTTCAAGTTTTGCGTCAAGTGCGGTCACAATTTGAGCCGAATAATATTACTAAATAGGGCTAAGGAACAGAAAAAGCGAGTCAAACAACACTGCTTTCAAAACCGAACTTCAGTCACTCAACAATGTCATCATCATCTTAGAACTAATAATTATACCTATTAATATAATTTTTTAGCTGTCCTGGTGAACTCTGTTTCACCTTAAAGACAATAAATAAGCAGATTTTTGAATTTATTAGTAACTTATACACATCCATCAAGCGGCCCGTCCCGGCTTCGCACGGGATATTTTCCCTCTTTCCCGCTTTTCTATTTATTTTTGTCACGGAGCCCGAGACCTTTCCATCATCATCATCATCATCATCAACCTATATCAGTCCACTGCTGGACGTAGGTCTCTCCCAAGACGCGCCGCTGAGCCCTGTCTTCGGCTCTTCTCATGTTGTGTTTGCCAGCTACACTCCGCAGATCGTCGCTCCATCTCGCCGGAGGGCGTCCTACACTATCTACGCTTGCCTAAACGCGACCTTCGTTAGAGACTTCGTTAGATTCGTTGGAGACCTTTCCAACGAATGCAAAACCGTGGAAATCGGTTCGTGCGTTCTGGAGTTTCATCGTCAGGCAGGAAAACCTGACTTATTTTTATATTGTAGACAAAAACTGCAAAATTTTTTACACAATTTATTTTTTTTAAAAATCAACATTCAAAATAAACTAAGACAAATTTACAAAACATATTTTTAAGGTTTACTCTCTGTAAATCTATTTGTTTTAAGCACTCAGTTTTTTCTCTACTTTGACAGGTAGATCAGTAGATAAGCACATGTGGAAGCCCACGTTTCTGAAATTCAATGGTGTAAAACCACGCACTCGATATTCCAAAAATATGTTTCCTTATTAAAAAAATCCTCCAATTTATGTTTTAAAATTCTGGCAATTAAATCGGGTCTATGTTCTTTTCTAAGGCCTTGTAAATTATCTCTTCATTTTGCATCATGCGCCGAGGACTTCCCACATAAGTTGATGGCAATATTATCATTTTACCAATGCCTTGACCCATTTTTAAACACATTCATAACCAACTGAATGTACTGATGGGTCTGCCCGCCATTTGATATGTTTTCTTGCTCCTCTTCTTCTAAAAAATAAATTCACTGCTGACTGATAGCAGATGTTTTTTCTCGTTGTCCGAAGAATCATCATCAGTCATCAGTGAACCTTGGATTAGCGTCAACTCTTTATCCACCTTAAAGAAGAAAATATTTTAGACTAATATTCAAATAATAATAAGCATTGTGAATGTATGTAGGTGTAGGTATATCCTCCCACCTCTATCTGGTAATAAGCATTATTTTTCATTTTTCTTTACTCAGTAACCTACTTACACCATTAACTTACCTGAAAGTCATCAAATAAATCTTGGGATGTAGCAGGAGCAGTTTGATTTTTTGGAAAAAGGTTCGAAAGTGGTTATTCTCAAGTTCAAGTTGAACTTGCGCATGAAGGGGTCCATTCCATTATCAAGAAAAATGGTACAGAAATCGAGTCTGTTTCTGTACGTGTTCATGACAACTCAACACAGGCTATGCATGTGGTCAAGTCAAATATATTGAGCCGCTTACCGAGTATAATGTTGTTCCAGTCCACACATCGACTGCACATTTGCATTTGCTTGCAGTTTCTTATAAATATTTGGCCATTACATGAATTACGAAACTAAATGACATTTGAACTAAACCTTCAACTTTTAGAGTATTCTTTTTTCTATGGTGATTATAACGATAATCGGCCAAAAAGGTTTAAAGAAAAAACACAAATAACAAAGAGTATGTCTAACATAAAGAAGTGTCAAAACAATATTTTCGCGAAACGTCAACGACTGACAATTAAAAGATGGCGACAGCGGTTTGTTTGTCAGAGCCATTGGAATTTAATTAAATGCTCCATAATTAGAATTTTCCGGATATATGTTGTCGACTCAAAATCAATATTTTTTTATGTTTTGTTTTATTCATATAAGGTTTCGATCGAGTCTACAGTACCCCTAGTCATGTCACATTCATGACAGCTAATATCTTTTTGTATGGGAAAATTAAATTCTTGTTTTTCTTACATTCCCTAGCATTTTTCATTATTCTTAAACCTTTTAAACCTTCCCTGGACCTCCAGGAACATTTCAAGACCAAAATTAGCCAAATCGGTTCAGCCGTTCTCGAGTTTTAGCGAGACTAACGAACAGCAATCCATTTTTATTATATAGATTGTACCAAAAAGTTACTGCAAATTGTTCAAATAAAATTATCTTTTAAAAATCTTTTATCTTTTTTTTTTAATATTGTAGCGACACATTGCCGCACACTAACGCATTTTGCCTAAACAGCGAAATCCGTATGTGGCGGCCAGTCGTCACCCCTCAGGCACAGAGCGAGAACGTAAGCTTAGGCATAGGCGTAAGCGTGTAATAATTAAATAAAGATATTATTTGAGAACTAGTGTTTGGACTTACTCTACAAATAGACAATCTTTAAAGTGGTGACCCCGCAATTTTCAAGGTGACGATTCACTTGTGCTCGCTCTGTGTCAGTGGATATTATAATACGTTTGGACAGTTATAATAAAATAAATAGTGTTGTGAGTGATGTTGCATACTCCGACGCCCGGCCAGGCCGCCGCGCCACCCATGGCGAATCCCGCCGCGGTGCCGCCATCACCTAGCCCAGTACCGAGCGTTAAAGAAGAAAAGACGGATTTAGCCGCAATTACAGTTACGTCTCGGGTGCCCGAATTTTGGGTGGACCAGCCGAGACTATGGTTTTTGCAGGCCGAGGCTATTTTATCTCCACAAAAGATGTCAGACGACGTGAAATATAATTTAGTTATAACGAAACTAAATAAAGAAGTCATACAACAGGTAACAGATATTTTGATGAATCCACCGGCTTCAAGAAAATACGACATTCTCAAGGAAAGGCTACTCACCATTTATGAAGAGTCGGAGACAAGACAGGTGCAAAAATTAATAAGCGAAATGGAGCTAGGAGATATGCGGCCGTCTCAGTTATTAAGACGGATGCGAGATTTAGCCCGTTCCAAGATACCGGACGAAACACTAAAAATACTGTGGCAAAGACATTTACCGGCAGGTGTAAGAGGCATTATAACTGTTGCTGAAACTAGTGACTTAACAGTTTTAGCCAAGATCGCGGATAAAGTGATAGAAACGCAAGGCGTTACTCCTTTTATATCAGAGGTGAAAACGAAGCCAGCATCCCAGAATAGCTCGTTAGACACAACCGCGTTAATTAATGAGATCAAACGTATCGACAAGCGGATCGATGGATTACAGCGTAGTGCACGGCAAGCAGCATTTCGCGGCCGCAGTCGTAGTAGAGGAAGATCGAATGATACTCCAAGGACATCATCATCATCATCTGCGAGGAAACCAGATTGGCAGTGTTTTTACCATTTCCGTTTCAAGGATAACGCGCACAAGTGCGTGCCGCCATGCAGCTGGAAGAAGGAGGGAAACTAATGGAGGTACAGTCTGCGACGGGAGCCTGTACGCAAACTGTGAGTAATAACCGTCTAAGTGTTACAGATCGAAGTACAGGGTTACGTTTATTGATAGACACGGGTGCAAATGTTTCTGTGCTTCCCTATCATAAAAATAGTCTTAATAGTGATAATAGTGCCGGTTATAAACTTTACGCCGCAAATGGTACGGAAATACGAACATTTGGTATTAAAACTCTTGTTTTAGATTTAAAATTAAGAAGAGCGTTCCGATGGACATTTATTTTGGCAGACGTAAACCAACCTATTTTAGGGGCGGATTTTTTAATTTACCATAAACTATTAGTTGACTTAAGTAACCGGAGATTAGTTGACGAAATAACTAATATTAATATAATAGGTTCAGTTGTAAATTGTAAACAACCTACCTTGAACACTTTGGATGAGACACATCCTTATTTTAACCTGTTGTCTAAGTATCCCGACATAACTAAACCAGTTTATTTTAGGGACACTCCTAAGCATTCAGTTTTCCATCATATAGAGACGACCGGGCCACCGGTGCATGCGAAGGCGCGCCCGCTGCCTCCCGATCGGTACAAAAAAGTAAGTGAAGAGTTTCGTATTATGCAGGAATTAGGTATTTGCAGGCCTTCGAAAAGTCCATGGGCTAGTCCATTACATGTTGTTCCGAAGAAAAATGGAGAAATTCGTCCATGTGGGGATTACCGCCAGTTAAATGCCGTTACGAAGCCTGATAGATACCCGATTCCACGTTTGCATGATTTTACTTATATTTTGTCTGGAAAACGCATTTTTAGCAAAATTGATGTTAATAGGGCTTATCATTGTATACCGGTAGCACCGGAGGACATTGAAAAAACCGCCATAATCACGCCCTTTGGCTTATTTGACTTTCCTAGAATGGCTTTTGGTCTTCGTAATGCCGCACAGACTTTTCAGCGTTTTATGAATAATACTGTTTTGCAAGGATTAGGCATCGAAAGAGAGGACGGAACGTTTGAGCCAAGCTCTGAATTTATATTCTGTTATATCGATGACGTAATCGTAGCTAGTGAAACCAAGATTAAACACGAACAACATTTACAAGTCTTGTTTAAACGTTTAAATGAATTTGGAATTACGATAAACTTAGGGAAATGTTCATTTGGACAGGAACACATCGAGTTTTTAGGACACGAAGTTACCGTAGAAGGTATAAGGCCAGCAATCAATAAAGTTAAAGCTATTATTGAGTACCCTAGACCTAAAACGGTTATTGAACTAAGACGTTTTATTGGTATGGTTAATTTTTACCGACCACATATGCCAAATGCAATTTCTTATCAAGCTGAACTGAATCAATACATTAAAGGATCGAAAAAGAACGATAAATCTAAAATTGACTGGACTGACAAGGCTAACGAAGCTTTTAGTAAGTGTAAAGAAAGTTTACAATCAGCCGCGACATTATCTTACCCTTTACCTAATATACCTTTGGCGTTAATGACTGATGCATCAAATACATGTGTAGGAGCAGTATTACAACAATCGGTTAAAGGTAATTGGAAACCGTTAGGATATTTTTCACGTAAACTCACGGATGCGCTGGTAAAATATAGTACTTATGATCGTGAGTTATTGGCAATATACTTAGCGGTCATGCATTTTAGAAGCGCTTTTGAAGGAAGAGAGCTTATCATCTTCACAGATCACAAGCCCTTAACTTTTGCTTTTTCAAGAGTCGTTAGCGATAAAGAAACGCCTCGTAGGACTAGGCAGTTAATGTACATCAGTGAATTTACCACGGACATTAGGTACCTCGCTGGTGGTGATAACATTGTTGCTGATTCGCTAAGTCGGGTTGAAACAATAACATGTCCCACTATGTTAGATTTCGCAGAAGTCGCTGCTGCCCAGCGCGATGATGCTTACTTAGCAAAGTGGTAGTCAGTGTCGGATAGCAATGTGTTTATTAAAAAACTTAATATACCTAACTGTGCAATCGGAATTTATTGCGAAACGTCCACGGAAAATATCAGACCTTATTTACCTGAAAAATACAGAAAGTTAGCATTCAATCTAGCACATAATTTGAGTCATCCTGGAATTAATACTACTCGTAAACTTGTATCTCAGAGATTTTTCTGGCCAGGTATGAATAAAGATGTTAATGGTTGGGCTAAAACTTGTATAAAATGTCAAAGATCAAAGGTTCAACGTCATACTGTATCGTTTTTAGGACAATTTCCATTAGCGGGACGTTTTGAACACATTCATACTGATATTGTAGGACCTTTACCGACGACGTCGGATGGATATAGGTATTTACTAACTGTAATAGATCGTTGTACTCACTGGCCGGAAGCATTTCCTATTAAAGATATTACCGCAGAGACCGTAGCAAAGGTAATTTACGACGGATGGATTACTAGGTTCGGAATTTGTAAGTTTTTAACTTCTGACCAGGGACGCCAATTCGAGAGTAATCTGTTTTCTGAGTTAATGAAATGCATGGGTATACATAGGATTAGAAGCTCGCCTTATCACCCACAGAGTAATGGAGCAATAGAGAGATGGCATAGAAGTCTCAAAGTAGCGCTCCGTGCTCGTTTAGATTCTACGTCTTGGGTAGATGAGTTGTCGACTGTGTTGTTGGGACTCCGAACTACTTTGCGTAGTGATTCTAACCTTAGCGCCGCTGAACTGACATACGGATGCACTTTAAGGTTACCTGGTGAATTTTTTGTTTCATCAAAATCAGAAGCTTCAGACCCTCATACTTTAGTACAAGAGTTACGGGATAGGATACGTAAAACACGAGCCGTACCTGTAAAACAACACGATCAACGAACGTTGTTTATTCATTCAGATTTTTAATTAATTAATTTTAAAATATCTTTATTTAACATAACTTATTTTAATTTGTACAAAACCAGTGTGAATTTAGTTCCTAGAATGTACAATACAAATTTATTTTTTAACATTTTTCAAGCTTGTACCTACGCTTCTCAAAATTTATAATATAAGTAGTGATACGTTACATGTTATGAAACCTAAACTTTAAAAGTGTTACCTACGAATAATTTAATAACTATGTAAGCTTTAGAGTCTAGCATTACATTTACTTACCTAATTGATGACAATTTGCGGAAAAATAATTATATTTTAATTGCTAACACTTCGAAATTAATATGAAAGCGGGTAAAAATAAAATTACAGTAGCGAAAACAGTTGGAATCATGCACTGTCGGTGATTTGAGTCGTACGCGCAAGCCGACACGGCGACCACGGGCAGCCCGCGCGCGACACCTGACACTATATCCTTAGATAATAAGGGCCGGTATCGCGCGCGAGGCGGCGCGGCTCGTCCGTGAGCTTGCGCGAATGACCGTACGCTGTTATTCATCGCACTCGAGGAACAAGTGATGGGGTAATTTGTATCGATTGTATTTGTCGATATAATGTAAATTTTTCTTGCGAGTTATACAAATGTTTTTGATAAGTATATTTTTATTGTTATTAGGATTGCTATGGAGATAGAATTTTTTTGATAATTTGTAAATAAATTCATACAGGGTAGGAAAATTAATAGTGACATGCAAACTATGTAAGTTAGTACGGAAAGGTGTATTATAAGCATATTTTAGGGCTTTATTTTGGATGACTTGTAGGCTTTTTATATTTGTTAAGCAAGTACTACTCCAAACCGGACAAGCATAAGTGATGCAGGGACGCACTAAAGTTTTATAGATATTAAGTTTAGTAGGGCTACTAAGACAAGAGCTTCTATTTAAGATAGGGCTTAGCGTGTTTAGAGCCTTAGTGCCTTTCAGTTTTAGTTTTTCAGTGTTAGCACTCCAATTGAGTTTATTATCTAAAACTGTACCGAGGTACTTTACAGATCGGCTCCAAGGGATGGAATATCCGTCAATAGATAGTTCACGTGTGGGAGGTTTTCGCTGTCTAGTGAACATAATGGCCTCAGTTTTGGAGGCATTGATTTTCAATTTCCACTTGCGAAAATAGGACGAGAGCAAGTCAAGAGAAAGTTGGAGGCGGTCTATGATTAAACCAATATCTTTAGAGGAGGTAAATGAAGCTGTATCGTCGGCAAAACATGCCAGGTTTGTGCGTGTTTGTTTGGGTATGTCATTGAGGTACAACAAGAATAATTGGGGCCCAAGAATCGAGCCTTGTGGCACGCCTGCGGGTACTGGTTTTGGAACGGAAAAGAGATCATTTATGTGAACCTGAAAACTTCGATGGGTTAAATAAGATTTAATCATTAGAATAAGTGGTAATGGGATATGAAGACCGATTAACTTGTGAATAAGGGCTTCATGCCATACAGTGTCAAAAGCTTTTTCGATGTCAAGCAGGAACATTCCAGTCGATTCGTGTAAATTAAGGCCATGTGAGATAGACTCTGCGACTCTAGCTAGCTGTTGAGTTGTAGAATGGCACTGGCGAAATCCAAATTGTTCGTCTATCAGACTGTTTGCTGAAGCTTGACAAAGACGAGCACAGATAATTTTTTCAAATAGTTTCCCTAGACATGGGAGCAAACTTATTGGGCGATAGCCAGAAGGATCCGTAGGATCTTTGCCTGGCTTGTGTATAGCTATAACTTTAGCTGTTTTCCAAAACTTTGGGAAATAGTTAAGCAAGAAGCAGGCGTTGAAAATCTTTGTAAGCAGAACAATACATTTACGTGGCAAATTTTTGATAAGGTAGTTCGAGACTTGATCATATCCAGGAGATTTGCGTATCTTAAGGCTATTTATGTATTTTTTTATTTCAGCTGGCCGAACCATTGAAGATGGGATTCTTTCTGGAGACTGATTTGATAATGAGCTTATAGATTCAACAACCGCTGCCCGCTCACCACTTTCCCAGTTGTGAGTTAGTAACATGTTATCTGAGAAAGCACAAGCCAGTGTGTCACATTGATCCTGCACATTAGAGGTTTTTGTACCGTCAATACATGTGAGAGGTGGGATGGTAGAAGAAGAAGTTGGCTTAAGGCCTTTCACTATACGCCAGATATCCGAACTAGGATTGTCAACCCTTTTTAGTTTGCGGTTCCAATGCTCGTCACGATATGATTTTAATTTGTTGCTTATTTCATGGTTCAATTGTTTGACCTGGGAGTACAGAGTATTGCGAACACTGACGTCCTCTTCTTTAGCGGAATATCGACGTAATTTGTTTTTGTGTTTTATTTTTCTTTTAATGCATCTTGGTATAGAAGATTCCCAAGGTTTGAGAGTTGTGGTTGGTACACTGAAATCTCTAGCCGATATGATGGTATTCTGGAAATGTTTGATGGCTGATTCAATTTCAAGTTCAGATTTATAACAATGCGCGGATAGTGAAATACGGTCATTTAGGAAGTTACGGTAGTCATTCCAGTTGGCTTTTAAGAAGTTTAATTTACGGATTGGCTTACGGTTTAGACTAGTGGCGAATCGAACCAAGACAGGTAAGTGGTTTGAGGATAAAGCATACAATGTTTTAATGTCTGCTATAGTATATATATTCTTGCTTAGTAAAAGATCTGGAGTAGAAGGTTTAAGTTCACCTCGGTAATGTATAAGGGTTGGGTCATTAGGGGCATGAATAATAAGTTCATCATTTAACATTAGCTCATAAAGGCTTTTGCCATGCTGGTTACTCGCACTAGGTGACCAGTATGGGTGCTTGGCGTTTAAGTCACCCATTCAGATTTGAAGTCATGCGATTTTGTGTTTATAAGGACAGATGCAGTTCGTAAACCTTTACAACCGCCATATGACGGTCCGTACCGAGTTCTAAGTAGAGGTAGCAAGGTTTACAAAATACAACTTCCTAATAGATTTATCAATGTTTCTATAGATCGTCTCAAACCAGCGTATATCCTGAATGAACAATGTAGCACATTTAATTCCAAAGCCGCTAACGTTGAAGTTTCTAGAAATAACGGTAACGTAATAACCGACAACACTTTGAGTCCATCTAGTAATTCTACTTCATGTAAAAAAACTCAAAGCGGTCGAGTCGTACGACCACCAGTACGTTTTAATATGTAAACGTCATCATTTTGTTATATTTCCTGAGAATAGTAATTATATATCCTACCTATAACTTTTTGTTCATACTGCTAAAGTGTTCATGGTAAAGGTTGGAGGTTTGATTCTCTATGGATATTGTGTAATGTTTTTATTTTTATTGTGTTATGTTTTTATTTTTTTTTATTGTAGTGAACAGTTTTTTTATTGTGTGTTATGTTTTTATTGTGTCTTATTTATATTTTTAGTTTCTGATAATATTTTTTTTATAGGACTTAATGACCATAGCACATAAACCGCTCGCAGAGAGGCACTTCGTGCTATTTGCCACTGGATAATTATGGCAAAATGACCGGTTAGCGCATCTTTGACATAGTACATAGAGAGGCTTTACAAGCCATGTGCCACAGAAACAGGACACAGTACTGATGTGGATGTATTAAGTGCTGAAGATATGGCATTAATTTTCACGTTTAATATAATTTCATTTTTGTTTTATTTTTGATCGTAAAAAATGTGTCCAGTCCATTCAAATATTTTTTGGTTTTGTGTTTTTAATTTTACCCAGTGATTTTATTTTTATACAAAATATTAATTATATAAATGTACCATACTGTATTGAAGAAATTTTATTTGTAATTTTTACTGTGCCTGAATGATAATTGTAATTAGAACATTTCAAGTTGTGTAGTTTTGTTTTTAATAAGTTGCAACTCGCCTGTACGTAGGTAGAGTAGATCATGTTTCAGCTTATCAGCAGAGTACTCGCCGTTGGTTGTTACTTGTGCACTGTTTTAAGTCAATATAATTTTAATGTTTAAACCTTGACTGAAATGTTTTAAGTTTTGAAAAAAAATTTTTTTTTCAAAAAGGGGGAGGTTAATGTAGCGACACATTGCCGCACACTAACGCATTTTGCCTAAACAGCGAAATCCGTATGTGGCGGCCAGTCGTCACCCCTCAGGCACAGAGCGAGAACGTAAGCTTAGGCATAGGCGTAAGCGTGTAATAATTAAATAAAGATATTATTTCAGAACTAGTGTTTGGACTTACTCTACAAATAGACAATCTTTAAAATATTATTAAGTACACCATAGGCAGACTAATCAATAGCTTTATTTAACAAGTCGGTTAAAAGAACATTAAGAAAGTTCCTAACAGTTCAACCACGTTTATCTAAGTACTACTTTAATAAAACATTTTGGTGAAACCGCAGTGCGTGTGGGTTATTGCGACTAAATGACAGTTGTGGGAAATAATGGCGGCAAAATTAGTTTTGGGAAAACGTAAGGTATACGCAGTAATAAAAACAAGCTGTGAATATTTGAATTGTATTAGGATATAAATACTCAGTACTTTAGGTTATATGTTTAGTTGCTTTCTTGCGAAGAGGTATTTTGAGTGAAAGTTGAAAGAAAATTTTGTAATATGAAAAACACTTTCGATATTTTCTATAATAGTAAACTAAACAGAAAGATTTTATTTTAGAATCTAGAGTCTGGGAACTAACAATAAACTATGTTTGATCAGTTTTTAGGTAAATATTGATTTAGTATTTATATCCCATATTTTAGTAGCCAAAGTTTTATTTTCACAATCTACGTTTATTACCTACATGTTTTCATTGAATTGAACTAAGTAAACTGAATTTCGAATATAATATTTATTAAATTGGTCTGCACCAAAAGTTATAAGCGCAGTACAATTCCTCATAGCAGATGTCCTTAATAAATTACTCTAAATGTTAAGCATTTAAGAATCACTTACGATTCTTAAACGCTTATAACATAGCATGACGTCTGTAAATGTAAATCAAAAGTTGAATCACACAAACAGGGATACTTAAATGTTTATTTCCCAAAACGGCATTGACAAAATCAAGCAAGCCCATAAATAACGTACTTTCTGAGCGCGGAATGAATCTCCGACGCCCTGCGCCGTCGTTAACGTCTAACGACGTGAGCACTTCACGAGTGTAGTGTGCCCACACTTTACGGGAAAACGGGGAAATGAAAAAACAACTTTAGGAAGTATGTGACAATAATTTGGTTTAGAAAACATTTACTAAAGTGAAAGGAATGAAAGGAATTGAAGTTTTTGATGTATTAAATAACGACTACTAGAAATTTTAACAATTCAGTCAAAGCTCTAAACTAGGTCGCTTTAAAAGCAATCCTAATAGCGTTTTAGAAGAAAACTAAGTGCAATTATTTAAATACTTGTTTTTTTTAAGTGTATGTGTATAAGCAGGCACCTATGTTTCTAAACTTATTTATTCTGTAGGCTATTATTTTCACACACTCTGTAATGTATGTGTAAAGTAAGTACGATTAATACAATAATGTCGTTACGCAAAGCACCAACAATTTAAAGAGATTTTTTTAAGAAATTTTAAGAAGTGTATATTTCTCTTAGGAACTTCTCTTTCTCTTAGCATTTTTTTATAAATTACATATATTTTGATGCATATATTTTAATTAATTACTTATTCTTCCAAAGCTGTTCTACATTATGAATAAGTCGTGGCCACAGCTCGTCTCTCGACCCGCCAACAAACGCGTACACACTGCACTTTTTGCTCGGCTAATGATTCTCAGGCGAGTATCTACTTACACTGACATCTTAGCTCTAGAAACACAATTCTTAAAATAACATTTATACATAGTTTGGCCTTGTATGGGTAATATTTATGATTCAATTTGGTAACTTAATTTAGGCTAAAAATTTGACAAATAATGTGTTATGAATAAAAAAAAAATGGTAGCACTCCGGGAGTGCCGGCAGAAGTGAAAACTTCAATATTAACGTTGTGTTTGTGACGAAGACATTGTGACGAAGACAACGAAGACACACTGACACAGACACATTCGCGCAAGCGCGAATGTGTCTGTGTCAGTGTGATTGTGTCATGTCGACACAACGACAATGACAATGACAATGACAATCACAATGACACAGACACATTCGCGCAAGCGCGTGTGTCTGTGTCAATGTGTCTGTGTCATTGTGATTGTGTCATGTCATTGACATTGACACAACGACGAAGACAACGAATGATGAACGTCACGTTCGATGAACGTCACGAGTCACGTGACCCTGACTGAGTTTTCACTTCAATAAGATGGAAGCGATACAGTTAAATACAAGTTAGGCGAAACGATTCGTACGATATAATAGCGTCTATCTGGTTATGCGCGCGCGGCGAGCGATACGTGTTTCCCGTGCGAGGGTGCTCAGAGCGTCTGTCGGCTGCCGGCGCGCGAGTGCCGCTCCTCGGTCCTCCGCCCCCGCGCTCCGCACCGCACCGCGTGTTGGCAGCGCCTCGTACTCGCCTTGTACGATGTCGCCACAACACTATTTAATTGTTTGAGTCATACGTCGCGTGACCGCAAGTGTGTTCTTTTGTCGTCTCTTGTTTTACGAGCAATGTATAAAAATTAAATAAGATCTTACGCTTTTTCGACGTCACGTGACCCTGACGCGAGTTTGAAAGTTTTTACCCACCCAGCGCCGCTAAAGAAGTTTTCACTTCAAAAAAAAGTGTCTTGGATTTGTCTTAGTTTGAGTTAAAACATAATGTTTATTTATATTAGATACACTTCAGAATTAACTATCAGTTAGTGTGATTTGCTTTCATCCGTCGAGCTTTTTACACTTTAGGTTTTTTAAGTTTTTGTTACGCCGAGTAAAATGTGTTCGTACTTAGTTTTTATGATTTTTTTTTTCTAGCCTAAATTGGTCTTACTACTGTTTAAAGGTCTCGCCTAAGCCCTTCTTCTTCTCTCTATCCTCGGCAGTGTCATTTACATACAATTTAGATAAAGTAAGTAGGTACTTTTTATTTAATATTAACGTACTAAGTAAGATAAACTTGATATTTCTTACGTAGTAGTAACAAAGGAAAGAAAACTGTTTGGAGTCGTTCTCGAAGGAATTTGCCATAACTTTGTTTTGTAACGTGTTCATGAAGTAAGTTACGGTAGTTTTATTTATTCTTATAAGTAACTTTATTTATGTGTTCCCGAATGACCACTAACATGCAAACATGCCTACAATTTTTACTCGTTTTTCAAAAAGTTAGTCGCTTAAGTTTTTATACAATATTCTATACAAATTAACCAGTTTTTACGCGCCGCAAACCGAGTATTATTCAAAAACGTTCTTATAAAATAAGATATTTTCTTTGCCTGCAAAAATCACAGAATGTTTCTCTATGATTCAATACATAAATATTATGCATGGACAGCTTTATTTATCCATTATATGGCCACAATTTTCAAAAAACGCTCACCGTTATTAGGCGTTACTAAAGAAATAAAAGTATTCTTTCAGCAATCTTGTCTTCATTTTCAAGTAAATTTGGGGACAAGAATGTGAAATTTTCTTGAATATATTTATTTAATCACCACACTGACAAAATTTTTTTTTCATGAATAATCAAGCAAAACTAAACTGTGACAACGGATTCTAAAACATAAGTCACAATAAACATTTAATGACGTTACAATAAGCTGTATGATTATACCTCATTGTAAATTTTTTGCTAAATAATAATAACTTATTAGCAACTGGAGTAAACGTAGTATACGTTTACTCCAGTTGCAGTTGAAGTAAAGCAGACAGAAAAATGTCAATAAGCTACAAAAACTCTTAAGTAACCGACAAAATGTTCGCCGGCCGTTTCTTAAAAAGTCAGGCTCCGAAAAATATTTATTCTCCCAATACAGTGCTTATCTCTTGAAGATTGATGGTAGTGCACCTTCAGATCGGGGCCAGAATGGAAATGTTTCGATAATACTGCTTTATGTGAAGCTGGGAATCTGCATAACTTTGTTATGCTCACAGTGAGAAAATAACTTCGGAAAAATGAAAACATCTTTTCACAGACAGGCCGGAAAAGTGACTGAAAAATAAAGTACTTTTTATCGAAACTGCGGGAAGTGGCGAATGTTATGTCAACTTTGATAAAAACTATTTCAGAATGTAACACCTTTTAGTTTTGCTACATTGTCAGATTAATTGCAGTGTGCTCTGTAAATAATTCACTTTTAGTCTATCTTATGGAACTAAAAAAACACACACGATATTTTTCACGTGTTCATTTAATTTCAAAAAGATAAAATGCATGTTCTTAAATATAACATTGAAAGAAAATGGTTATGACTTAAATGTATTTGAAATTGCAAAAGTTCTGGCCGAGTAAACATCCCAGCGTCCATTTAAGTTTCATACCAAAAACATTTAAAAACATATTTTTATCGTCTACCGACGACGTGCAAAGTACTTCTATCGGCTGTAACTCCAACGGTAATTTCCCTCGAGGCCGAGTGTCGTGTGGATGACGAAAACTTCGTCAGATTCAAGCTTTGAGACAATTTAGGCCTTGAGTTCTGTTCTCTCAGATAAGCAAGCTCTCGGGGGGCCAAACACTTGTCACGTTCATAAAACGCTAAGTAAATCCAACACAACAGCCAGGCTCAAAGAGCATTTCTATGAATATTTCATAATATACAAAACTACACTCGTAAAAGTCTGAGACTAAAACATATTACTTTAAGCTAGTAAACTATGGACTATTAGTTTAAATTTGACATAAAAACTACTAACCAGAGAATTTGTGACATAAAAATAATATGTTTTAGTTGTTATTTTACTTGGCGTAGCCAGTAGGATTTTAAAACATTCAATTATTCTAAAATTGTAGAGAATTGTATTATTACAAGCAAATATGTGATACAGAGATATAAGTACTTCATTGGCAGAGCCATGTTTAGTTCAAACAAACCCACGGTAAAGGTGATGCTGCATTTTTTAGTTAGGTAATAGAATGCCTTTAGTTTTCGCATTTCAATCTTATCTGAAATAAGACAGAAATATCTTAAGCATTATCTTTCCCCTGCCTTTATCCCATTTTGAGTGGGGTCGGCACAACATGTTTTTTTTCTTCCACTCACTTTTATTAAACATACTATAAAAATATATTAAATTATATCAGTTACTTAAATATTATATTTAGATATTAAAAAATAAAATTAAGTTATATTACTGCTCAACACAATTTATATAAACACTTACCAAGTTTTAAATGAATAATTGCATCGTTTAGTATGTTTTGTATGAGAAAAACTTGTTTTGTCGCCATGCTGGAGTAGTAACAAGTACAAAACAATAAAACATTGTACTTTAATATCCGGAAAACAAGATATGCGTTAAATGGAATAAACTGGAAAAAAACTATTCTTAAAAATAATATATTGTTAAATGTTTTATACATCAAAATTAAAAAAATTAAGAAATCTGAATACATTATTGTTTTTAAAAGAATTTCACTATCATTTTCTAGATAACGAAGATTTCGATACATACCAATTGACGTGATGTCAAATCATTTTTTATCACAATAAAAAAAAATTGCAAGAGCATCGTTGTGGTCGCTCCAGACATAAAAAACATTATTGTCATCTGAAAAATAAATATCTTTTATTTATAAAAATCCCTTCGTAAAATAACTACATGAATAATGCCACTACACATTTTTAAACCTAAAACTAACTTAGTTAAAGTTTTTTACATAAAGTGGAAGTTCTCATTTAACGTGTTACTTAAGTAAAATACGTAAGATTTGTGGATTTTGTGAAATGTTATAAATAAATATAGTACGTACTAACAAATAAATAGATACTGAAACAAATCCATAGATACCAAATAGTACTTAATTTTGACTGAAAAAAAGTTTAGCTATAGCTACTTACTGGATAAGTCATTACATCGTTGAGCTTAGCAGAACACTCGTAGAGCAGTTTGTAAGCTTCATGGAGTTCACTAGTATCCAACCTAGTTTTTTGAGACAAATCAGTACCATCTCTTTTCTTTTTCATATCATTATACTCAACTTTGTCCTCTTGAAATCGTATAAGATGCGCTTTTACAATCAAAACTCTTTTGTAAATGTAGTGATATATTGTAAAGAAGAATACTTGCTCGAAATCGTGGGTTAAAGTTGATAAAACTACCACAAAATGTATATAACCATGCTCTATGTTATGTTGATTATATTTATCATCTATTGAAATAAATAATATTATACATTCAACTATATTATATAAGATATTTATGATAATCCAAATAAAAACTCTCTTAGAAGAAGAGGTAAAAGCCAAATCACCTTGGATATTAATTTTTTTATCAAACAAATTTAATATCTCAAAAACTCTCTGCAACATATCCTTGCCACTTATCATAGTTATTAAAGAAATCAAGAAATGCTCGAAAGGTGAAAAGTTTCTCATACAAAACTGTAGAAAATTCAAGTTCTTGTTGCTCATAGCTATAAAAACTAAAATTAAGCATATAATAAAAACGCTGAACACATTCCAGAAATGTACTTTACAATTTTGCTGTTGTAGTAAATAGAATCTATTTAAACCTAGGCAAGCTTCAATTTGTATTAACAATTTCATCTGATTCACTACGCTTTTATTTTCTTCTGTAACATAATTATTTTTCTTTGGTAATATAGGTTTTATTTTATATATCGTGTAAACAGACATTTTATCAGGCTGACACTGTTGAGACACACATAAGTTACTGGGATACTTATATTAACAAACACTCAACTAGAAATGTAATTTTCGATCTTATCAAATAATGGCTGACTTGCTTAAGCCTCCGTGTTCCCTCGCTTTCTTGGTTACGCTGTCTGTGACTTTTGGTCTACTAAAGAGCTTATAAATAAATTTATTAATTTATTAATATTCATTGACATTTCACACATCACTCCAGATCACTCCTCACCAAACTAAACAAAGCTTGTACTATGGGAACTAGATTGCTGATGGAATATATGCATTTTTTTTTGTAAATACATACGAACATAAATATTTGTTCTGTGTTACTAAATATTTTTATAACTATGTATGCTTAATTTAGGACTAGAGCGCGATGTGTGAAATGTACATGAATATTTTTTTTCGATAGTCTTTCACACATGAGCTTTTTTGGGTATATTTTGTTTTATGTACCTACGTACATTTGTGTAATACAAATTCTCCTAATTAATGTTATGAATGTTTATCGCGTGAGCTGCGCCATTAGCGCAGCAGAACATACATTTAACTTGATTATATTTTTTTCTACACCACTGCTTGTTATCACGGAATTTGGTTTACTTTAGGTATTTGACTAGTATAGTAGTATAGTGTTAAAATCTATAATTAAAACAATTTATAACTCAAATGCTTTTTGTGTATTTTATAAATACTGTAATAGTTGTAAGTATGTTTGTAATTACAAAGTGTGACTAAGTTTCATTTTATATACTTATTTTATATTATAACGTCCTATGCTACATAGTCGACCACTTAACATCAGGTGAGTTAACGATGAAACTTTTGCCAATAATGTACTTATGAAAAAATTGGCTGTAGATTTTTCTGTAAAGTTGACCATGAATAAGTACAAAAAGATTTTTTCAACACCAAACAAATATCTATCGACTGTTCCGGTATAAAAATAAGGTTAGCGAATGTTTCCGAACAGAATCGAATAAACCGGTGATCACATTAGCAAATAGAAAAACACCGACAAAAATCGTTATCTAAGAAGCCTTTATACGTGCTCACGGTTGCTATCGAATAGGTAGTAACGTACCTACATATCTTTGAAACTTAGAATATTTAAATATTCTCTATTTTAAAAAGTTATGAATCAGAAATCTTGGTTTTTGTGCTCTAAAATAAAATGG
This sequence comes from Ecliptopera silaceata, assembly GCA_932527185.1. Taxonomy (NCBI): domain Eukaryota; kingdom Metazoa; phylum Arthropoda; class Insecta; order Lepidoptera; family Geometridae; genus Ecliptopera; species Ecliptopera silaceata. The sequence goes on along the minus strand of OW052193.1, from coordinate 958,667 downwards.
TTAGTTTTTTTAGACATTTCACACATCACACTCTAGTTCCAAACTAAGTGAAGCTTGTACTATGGGAACTATATTGCCGATAGAATAGTTACATACATATTTTTTTGTAAATACATACAAATAACACCCAGACACAGAACAAATATTTAGGTATGTTCATCACACAAACATATAATTGTATTAAGTATGTCAGTCTTCTAGTACCCATAACACAAGCTCTGCTTGCTTAGCTTGGGGCTAGATGATGTTGTGTGGATTGTCCAGTATTATTTATTTATTTATTTTATTTATTTATTTGCTCTGTCTGGTGGGAATCAAACTCACGACCCACAGCATGGAAGGCAGAGCTACTACCAACTGAGCTGTGACGCCTGTCATTTTATTTCCTTTGTTATTGAATACCAATAAATAAATGTTAAATATTTTAAAAACAGCGGGTGTAATACTACTTTTGTCACCTACTTACAGCACCGTTGCTATGGTAACCGTGTGTATATCCAAAGTCCCTAACTTTTGCTGATTCACTGATTTCTTGCATTCGCAACCCAATAACAAAGTTTGAATTGCCTATTAGACGTTTCCTGTGCTCAAAATTGAACCTTGAGTCTTTATTGTTAAGGTTGTTTGAAGAATAGTCCATGATTGAATCGTCTTCAACATTATTCGGTTAAATGTTTGATTTTATTCCGTTTATTCAGAGATTATTTGGTATTTTATGAAAAGGATTAATAAAGGCGATAACTTACTTCATTTAATCCATTGAACGCAAATTCAAGATATAAAAACAAGTTCTAACCACATTAAACAGGTAGACCATCACGAGGCCTATCATTAAGTTAGGACTAGACAACATTTTAGGACGAATAAATGCAAAATAAGCAATGTTTTTACCATGGGATTGCTGATAAAATATTTATATACATTTATTTTTATAAATACAAACAAATACATACAATACATAGTAACACCCAGAGACAGAACATTTGCACTGGGTGGGAATCGAACCCTAGACCCACAGCATGGAAGGCAGAGCTACTACCAAAGTAGATATATCGCAAGTCAAATTTCTTTTTTTTTGATTGTCGAAGTTTAGTTGTAAATAATTTATCAAAAAACAGACTTAGTAATGAAATATCAGTTCAAACAAGCACTCTCATTACCACAAACTGTGAATATGATGGTTTAATTGTCACAATGCTTTGTTTGCGGACAAAAGCGACGAATTAAGGATCTGAACACCAAATGTGTGATCTGTTGGAATTTCAGCTTTATTAACTGTTAGATAAGGATTATATTAGACTATTACAATTGTAAATGAACTGTAAGTAAATGATAGGGTTGGTTCCAAAAAGGGTGTAGAAAGTGAACTGCCAAAATTAACTTTTTAAGAATTTTGAACGTGATATTTTTATGACAAACCTTTTACACCTAATTTTAGTTAATTCTAAAAACACAAAATCACACAAACATTGCTAAAACATTCAAAGGTTGTCTGGTAAAGATCACTTTCAGTGACAAGGGTGCCCACTATATTTGAGGTTTATTTTATTTTGTTGTCTTCAATAGTTTTATTTTGTGCGTTTATCTATATATCTAAAATATAAAACTTTTTCTACAATATTGTTGAACAAATTAAACCAAAAACAAAAAACATTGCCTTAAATAGCCTACTTTACATTCTTCACAAAAAAACAAATCCAAGATTCTGTCTTGAACACAAATATTCTACGGATTTCCTATTGAAATGCGTAAAATTCCAAGGGAAACATATTTCATGGAAGAAAGTCAAAAAATATACGCCATTTTGCCTAAAAAGAAAATAAGTTTGGTATCGAGGGAAAAATTTACAAATTCGTTTCGCACGCCTGGGAACGGTGTTCGTATTGGTTACATTTGCAACACGTTTTACGATGCCCGAATATCTAGACAAAATAAGTAACATAATATTTTAAACACGCCACTGCCTGCTCCTGAATAATAAGCTCTTCGCTCTACTAGTAAAACTTTAAAAATGGGTAAAGACTTGATACCAACAAATCTATTTTGAGAAGATTAGGTCTAGGTCAAACTATTGGTCAAAATCATGTCTTTTTTATAGATACTAAACATCTGTTTTGTCTAGGTTTCGACTGTTAGATCTTTTGATTCTACAGCACAAAAAAATTAAAAATACTTTTTAAAACTTTTTTCTCAAAGCGCCTGGATTTTAACTTAATTGTAAATATTGATATAATTAACAAATCATTCATATTACGAAACTACAACACTTACAATTCTTGTGAAAACTGACACTATTTAACTTTTGAACCTACAACCCCAACTGTTATAAGCAAAGCATCCTTCCACTAAACCACCAACGCGATGCGATTGCATCTCTTGGGGCTAATTCAGTACGTGAACAAACATCTGCCTGGTATTGGAAAATATATCTCTTGCTGTATTTTGTTTTGAATTCGTTGTTTGGATTCCGCTTGGATGACGTAAGTTTCTGAAAGTGGATTGCTGTAAATACTTTTCTAAATCTATATCAATGATTTTTTAATCAATAAAACCACTAGAATCATTTAGAATGTGTTACGTCCTATTGGATGATTTTAGGTGTCAGTTCGTCGCAACCAGAGCTTAGACTTAGACTTAGACAAGCAAAGATCTTTAGAAAATATGAATTAATGAAAATTCTTTATTGTACTTTATTGTTCTTTATTGTGTTAAATACTAAATGAAAATACAGATTAGAAAATTAATAAACTAAATGTACAATGGGCGGCCTTATCGCTAAGAAAGTGATTTCTTAGTATATGAATATAATGTCCAAGTTCCAAAATATGTCTAAGCATAGACGTTATAACATAAATAATATAATAAATAATGTTGGACAATCCACACAACATCATCTAGCTCCAAGCTAAGCAGAGCTTGTGTTATGGGTACTAGAAGACTGGTAATATAAATAAATAATATAAATGGTATGTTATAAACTTTAAACACCGACCTACACTGAACAAAATTAAGTCTTTCGGAACTGGCATAGTCAAAAGCTCTCATTCTACCTCTTTTATTAACTTCACCTCTATCCAACCTCTGTTTGCCGTTGTTTATATAGAAACCTAATCAAAATATTTCATAATTAAGTATGACTACGAGATAATTCACGTGATTAATTCCAGTTTGGAATATAGCGACTGAAATGAACACCGTAATAAGTGAGTAAGAATTAATATGAAAATGGTAAGAGTTTTCTTGGTAACTTACTATTGTTTTTGCTCACATAATATGTCATACATATATACCGTTGCCACAAACGTTGTTAGCTTTCTTGTTTGTAAAGTTGCAGACCGCAATGTTTTGTTAACATGCAGACAAAACACGTTACAAGCGTACACAGTAATAAGATCTAGCTAAAACAACATTATGACACCTATTTTTTACGTGAGGAAATCCAGTATGTATACCTAGACTCGGGAGAAGTACCGAGACCTACTGTTAGGTACTAACTTGAGCTAGTTGTTAGAGCCGTAAGTTATGTCAGAATTAAACTGACTATAACCTTACGGTCTGTCGGTCACTTCTGTCGGGGGACGCGAATGCGCGTTAGCATTCTTCCGCGATCAATTGTGACACCAGCATAATATCGTAGATACATTTTGTAAATATTTTATTAACTTAACTAAGATCTTTGTGATTTTCCAGAATAAAAAACAATTGACTTTGATTTTAACTTCGTTTAGTTGAACTAGCACTTGTGATTATTGAAATAGGTACATATGATTTTGGTTTTGTATAATCTCTTTGAATTGCACGAGAATGGATTAAATTCGAAATGAATTCGCAACAATACACTGGAGACGACTCAGACATAGGTTTCATACCGACTTTGCATATTAATATTCCCAAATCGGATTAGACCATACTTTCCCGTTTTACCGCGCTGGTTTCATTACGGTTTACAACGCTCGGACATTTTGGCACCACTGATATTAATTAATTTTTACTCTTTTATTTTAATTTTACTAACTGGTTAATGGTTATAGCTGTGTTCTGTTCAATTGTATGTTTTTTCATGAGATGACAAAAACTGTAGCCCTTTTTTCTCCAATTCTTTTTTTTAATTGTTTTAAACAATTATTATTAAATCATTTATTTGAATATTAGTTACATTGTTTTTACTCTATGAAAGCTTTGCTTTTATCTCTAAGAGATCTTCCGAAAATACTATGACCGTATTTCTTATGCAAAAAAATGATGAGTATTAATTTTTTAAGTTTTGATTTGTAGAGTAAATTAACTTATTCAGTGGGCTAATTATTTATATACATGAAACATAAGTTACTGTTTAACATTTGCTAGCGGTGCTGCTAGTTCTATCACTTTTCTCATAAAAAAAAGCTTATTATGATGACGAAAGTTCATCACCATTTGTCATGGTTATGGAAACCAACAACTTAGTATTTTATCGAGAAATACGTGACACGATTTTCAATATTTTCCTCGAAAAATTCACTCATTTCCAAGTCGCTGGTTTAAATAACTCAAGTTTACGGTTTCCTGTGTGGTGTATTTTAAATTTGGTTTTGGTGTAGAATATTGGTTGAGTCAATTTACAGCTGCACGTTTGTGGTTCGTGCTTTATATTTAAACTTGACGAGAATCTGAGATTTATTGGTTATTTTAAATTCTACGTTGTCGCTATTCGTTTTTCTGTTATGTGCGCAAATAAAATCAAAATATTCTGAGTTGCTTTAAAAATAGTAGGGGATTTCTATGTCTCTAAAAGCTATTTTTTTCCGTACTGTTGTTCCATCAATCAAACATATGAACAGGTCAAAAAAAATTGTTTATACTACACCTGCTCGGAAAGTACCTTGATACTTTATCAAATTTACGGTAGAAAGTACGTCATTGCATATCGAACAAATATGCGGGGAGAAAACGCATCTGAGCGGGAGAGAAAAGTGTATGAAAATCCATTTCTTACGTGGTTTTTCTTTTTTAATTTTGGGTAAGACTATGCGCTGGTAACCTAAATATCAAAAGCCAAAAAGTTTTTACAGTGAGTTTTACTAGCTGTGTGTTGGATGGTGTCAAACAATTTGAAAAAAGAACATGTGAAAATTGCAGACGCCATTGGCGCCATTTTCAATTTGTGTGTTGTTTGAGGATTCAGTTTTCGTAGAAATTTATTTTCCTCGTAGGTGTAGTATAAAGCACTATGTATCACTCAAGAGAAAGTGCGATTCCCGATCTCGGGTGTTTTAAAGCCCTCGCCTTCGGCTCGGGCTTCAAACGACACCCTCGACGGTAATCGGTCACTTTCTCCTCTCGGTGAACAATGTACTATTATGACCGTTAATCACAACTTTTGATTCGACAAATTTTGGTTCGCTTTCGATTGGTACTGATTTGGATCAATTGAGCTGTAGATAGCTCAACTGTTTCTTGAGTATTTTATATATTTCTATGTACTTTTTGTAAATACTGTAACAGTCGTCATTTTGTGAATAAAATTTCATTAATTTTGTAACAATTAAGTAAGTACTTTGTGGAATCAATTTTTTTTTACATTCGCAAACTCGTAGCCTCGTAACTATGCAAACAAAAAGAAAAATAGATGTAGATGTAACTCAGCATTATGTACCAAAATACTTTGTTTCTCTAGGTGGTAAATATTAATTACGGTGCTAGTGAATCCGCAACTTAGTGCCTTTTACGTATCTGTGAGGTTAGGTGAAAGGTCCCGAATTTTAGTCGGAAAAATAGACAACTTTGTTTCGGTTAACTGATAACGACTACCGACTAACGACAACACCATGAATATAAAGGTTGTTTTGGGTTGACATAATTTGCTTTTAGTAAGATAAACATATATTTATATATTTTAGACATGGTAAAAAGAAGAGTAATTAAAAGATATGGAATCTATCATTCTGATTATGTTGGGATATCATAAGATACATAAACTTACGAATTTGAATAACTTTTTAGAATACTTTTGGTTAGAAGAAAAATAGGCTTGGATACTTAACTGATAAAGGCTAGTTTTCTCTTGAAAAAAAATAATTTTAACTTATACAAAAGAAACTTAGTATAATATTATGGTTTAGTTTAGCTTTTGGTAGAATAGCTATTAAGCATTTCGTAGACAGACTTTTTAATGTTAAAAACGAGAGGAACCTATAATATATAAAATATATATCATACACCTTGACGCAGACGTTAAAATCTTGTCGTGGAACTAAATAAATTCATCTCCCGATTTTATTCCGAGTACAGAAATGTTCAAGGTACCGTTACATCGTATTTTTATTTTCATTAAGTAATGCAAACAGAATTTAATTTTGAAGAAAAACACAGATGCAACGAGAAAATATCACTAAAATTTCGTACGAGACGAAGATTCATTCCTTGAAAAAACATTTCATCACAAATATTATTACGATGTGAATGAGACTCCGAGCGAGTGCACAATTGGAACAGATTTTGAGGTTAGAAAATCGTAATATTTTATTGAGAGAAACATAAAACTACGTCATATATCCAAGTAATTTTGGCTTTATTTTAAAATTGTGTTTATACCGAAAAGAGTTATAAAATATCATATGCGTTTTCAGATTTCAGAATTTATTGGTTAAGTCTGTTTACTATAATATAAATTAGGTTAAAATAAAATGTCAAAGTCAAAGTCAAAATTACTTTATTCAGTAAAATCACAAGGATCATTTAGAATCGTCTTACATACTAGGTGATTCTAGGTGCCAGTTCCACGCGACCAGAGCCTAGAAGAACGGGCAAGAAACTTACGGCCTGGTTCCTACTGTTTTATTAAATGATCCTTCTTAAAATAATGTTAACAATACATTTATAAAGTGTTATTGTTAAATTATTTTTATAGATAAACCATTATAAGCACGCACTTCATCGCGGTTACACTCCTATGCAAAAATGGTGTTCAATGAAATAAAAGAATATCTAAATCTTTTGGTCAACTAGTGCATACGAACTAGTACAGCGTTGTTGGGCGAATGCGCGTTTTTTTTTAAATGGCGTATCTATACTCTCCTGAACAACAATTGCGAAGAGTCTAATTAGATAAGAATCATCTTGTATTACCCACATTGAAAACTAGTTACACTAACTTTCAATAGGTAGATGGGCCTACAATTTCATAAGAACATCAACATGTATATAATTTGCTCAACGCTGACAACATTCAACTATGCGCCAACGAGATAGAATTCAATTTAAGTTGGACACAATATAAAGTTATAAACAGAATTGTACCGAGCTCTAAACAAGTTGTAATACTTGCAATTGCATGCGCGGACTCAGTTTCCTATTCGGTTTTATGTTACTGAGTTTCGAAGTTTTGTGGTATGAAAACAAAGGTTAATTCTCTTTATTTAGTGAAATACTCCATACGAAATTCACAAATCAATTATCTATTTCTATTACAAATAATGGCATTATGGCCTACCTGATTTAAGCATGACCTACCTGATTTTTCGTTAATTCTATCAAACGTTATGAAAATCGATCATTCAAAATATCAATAGAAGACGAAGAAGAAAACTGAACTGCAATTTACCAATAACGGTTTAAAAACATTTCACTTTTCAGGATACCCCTCCAGACCTAACATAAAACTCATAGTTTGAATAACAGATACATCAATTATATATTTAACAGTTTATTTAGTGAATTATCCATCTAGAGTTTGCCAAATAGTGGGTAAGCTCTTTTAGTCAGTGGTCATTTAATTAGCTGGTAGGGACAGAACTATCTAAAACTACACGGTAGAATAACTTTAGCCGTTCAAAGCGAAGTTTTGCTTAATAGATGCATAAAAATAATAACTTAAAAATAGCTAGAAATAGCTTCCTCTTAAGATCTTGAAATTCTGGGTTCAATTCCTGTCTAATGGATTATAATAAACGAAAAAATATTGAATGAAATGCTCTGTTGACATATTGTTAAAAAAACTAAACCTACTTAACACGTTCTATGCCGAGAAAAAAACGCAACTTTCCTGTCCGGGCCGTGTCGGTCAGTGATGGTTGACATAAAGACTTTCAGTTCAAGCCGCGTCAGTCAGTGATGACCGCATTTTACGAGTTTTCATTGCGTTCTTACAGGCCGTTGGGCAGTGCTATCAAACTAAATCTCGTATTAATTGACCCGCGTGGCCTACTAGTTTTTCCACATCAAGTTGGTTTTTGAAAAATTTAAAAACTTTGAAAGAAAAACAACAATTACTATACAATATGAAAAAACCACAAATAAATTAAAACGTTTGCTTTTCTAAAACTTAAAACTCACTGAAAAATACAACTTTCTTTAACATTTTGGCAGAAAATACGATACCAAATAGCCTTATAATAAAGAACAGGTATGAAAAATGCCTATAAAATTATAAATTAACGTTTGCAAAGCTAGTCCAGACAAAATAGACATTCCAGTTTTCATTAATTCCCAACAAGCTGGATTTTTGTACAGGCCTTGAATATGTCAAAAGTCCCCATCGACGCGTCCGCTTGTGCGTTGTTTTTTATTCGAGGTCAAAGGTCATAAATTTGTGTTTTTTGCGTATATCTCTGAAACAACGAGAGCTATCGAAAAGTGGTTCAGGCAAAGTTTGTACATCGTAAAATTGTCTACACAAAATACCTCAACACTTTTCTTTTACAAATCATCCCTTTCGAGATAAAGTGACTTTAGACCGCAGGAAAATCGTCGAAGATGCTGCGTTTTTTTCATTTCAGCCGTTTTATCTGCTTCATTGTCACAGAATAAACAGTATTTCTTGAATGTACTATAAACATGACACTTATTTGTGATGACGCTTTTGTACAAAACTAAAGCGTTTACCATTGCGACTCTCATCCATGCATAATGTCTTTTGACTGGGTATGAAATTATTTTGAAAATTGACATTCAGCATATCCAGTAAGTGTTGAACGCGGTAAAGTCGGTCCGATTTGTTACTATCGTCATCTTGGGATAAGTGGAACATTTGTAAAGAGCAGCTCAAATCAATTTCTAGGCAACTGCAAGCGCAAACGCACCCGGGGGAACGCGAAGGGCCACCCGACACCGCGACCCGCGCGGCCCCCTGTAACGGCCAACCGTTTTTTTCTCTCTGTAGGCCGCGTCGGTCAATGCTACCTGACGTTAATTATTTCCATAAATAGTGGCTCAAATTGACTTATGTTATTACTGAGTAACATTTGAGTAGAAGATTAAAGCATATAAGCAAAAAAAACAAATGAGTAATTTTATACATATTTAAAATTTTATATTGGCCTAAAGGGAAAATACACTGACGGTCAGCAATGACCGCGTTAGCAGAGAACGTGTTAATTAGCAGCGACGGGGTTGCGATTATTATTGGTCACGTATAAAAGCAAAATGAAGTCTAATTTTATATTTGGACATGCCTCACTCTTAGATTTCAGAGATAAAATCTTGACACTGTCTTAGCGACTTTTTACAAAATATACTGCTTATTCGTTTTTTCGTTCAGCACAATGTAACTTAGTTATTTAAACCCACAAATCATGTCAAGTTCAATCATAAATTCTGTCCTATATTTCTTTTTAGATTATTTCTGGCACTGACTGTCCTCAGTTGAAACCTATAAATCCTTATGCGATGTCGAATCAGAATAATCTTGAACAGATACTGAAGGCTGAGCACGAATAAATGTGACAATCGTAAATGTAACGTATTTAAGATACACTGCTCGCTACCGTTACAACGTTCTACAGCAAAGCTGATGTTTATGCGCGGTGTATATCAAATACGTCACTGTTTCGATACGTTTATGTATTATATTGTCACATTTATTCGCGCTCTTCCCAAGCAAATATTTGGAATTCAAGTGGAAATTTGCTATTAGATTTTGCTTAAAACTCTGTATTTTTATAAATTAGACTAAGATAAAATAAAAAACAGATAAGTACCTTGATAGTAAATTGTGAAGTATTTTAACAACATCAAAGCTTAAATATAAGCTTAAGATATTTCTACAAGTACCTACCTAACTAAAGTATTCTTATCAAAATGTTTAACGTCTCAAGTACAGAAAATCATTGATCTCAAACAAAATACTTTGCTTTAATCTAAATATTTAACTTGCTATTTAGTAAGAATAATAGATAAAAAATGCAAAAAGTTTTATACTGGGCACATTTTTTTGTGTAAAAAATTTTTGAATAAAATATTAGACTTACTTTTACAATTACGAAATATTGACATGGAATCCTTTTACATCAAACAAATCTGCATTGCTCTTTTTCAATCACAACTATAGCATTTCGACGCGTATATTTCAAAACACCCTATATTTATATATAGTATCTATGTAATAATATCTATCACTACTTCGCTCAATTACCGTCTGACAAACTAAAAAGCCGTGTCAATTTTTAAAACCAACGCGGTAGTCGAAAAGCGCTTTTAAGCACTAATGGGCTTTTTACTCTTACCTGCATTATTTAGCTCGGCCGGCCGGAAAACAGATATAAATGACACACTTTGCGGGATGCAGACTTACACAAGCACTCCATCACTGGATCCAAAAGTAAAAGAGTCATGGCTATGCTTAGGAATTCTGCATATTCGAGTGAATTGTATATTTTCTAGTTTCCGAACCCGGTTAGGAATTACGTATATATACGTGCAAGCGTGCTACATCGTCACATGACATCTGGTGAGATCGCGGTCAAACGTTTACCTAAAATTTGTAAAAATAAATAAAAAAATGGTAGCACTCCGGGAGTGCCGGCAGAAGTGAAAACATCAATATTAACGTTGTGTTTTCACTTTTAAGTTTTCACTTCAAAAATATAACCACAGTCGTGATTGTGTCATGTCATTGTGTCACATTCGCGCAAGCGCGAATGTGACACAACGACGAAGACAACGAAGACACACTGACACAGACACATTCGCGCTTGCGCGAATGTGTCTGTGTCATTGTGATTGTGTCATGTCGTTGTGTCACATTCGCGCAAGCGCATTCACACAGACACATTCGCGCAAGCGCGAATGTGTCTGTGTCTTCGTTGGCTTCGTCGTCATCGTCACGTCACGTCATGTCGCCACGTCATCGTCACGTCATCGCGCAAGCGCGAATGTGTCTGTGTCTTCGTTGGCTTCGTCGTCATCGTCACGTCACGTCATGTCGCCACGTCATCGTCACGTCATGTCGCCACAACACTATTTAATTGTTTGAGTCATACGTCGCGTGACCGCAAGTGTGTTCTTTTGTCGTCTCTTGTTTTACGAGCAATGTATAAAAATTAAATAAGATCTTACGCTTTTTCGACGTCACGTGACCCTGACGCGAGTTTGAAAGTTTTTACCCACCCAGCGCCGCTAAAGAAGTTTTCACTTCAAAAATAAGAATACTGTGAAATCAATATTTTTCGTCTTATATTCATAATTTTGTCAGTTTCGATAATACGAGTCAAGACGGCTGGCATTTATTTTATTTATATTGCCATAATTATTAATTAATCTGAATATAAAATACCATATAATATAACAAAGATCCAAGAAAAATAGTTTCGTTATTAAGAACCTCTCAACGAGTAACATTGAACCAATTAATTTTGTTGCAATATCGTATCGTTTGTTTCAAAACTTTGTATCATTGTTTCAGATAAAAATCTAGTCCAGTTGCTAAAGTTCTAGACCCAGCTTGAATTTTCACGATCAGCGGTTACCAAGTGGATCGGAAAGCTGACGATGATTCTCGTGGTACTAAGCTGTTTGCATTTTATATTATACTTGCAATACTTTTAGGTTCTCGACACAAATGATACAAAATTTGTTATTTTAAGACCTAAGGAACTTATAGTAGTCACACACTTTATTGAGTACTAGTAGTACGCCCCGGCTTCGCACGGGTAGCCTATACAATAAATAAATATCATTATAATATAGCTAATTATGTTACTCAGTATAAATGTATTTTCGAAATGATAAAAAATATAGACCCTATAGTATGTAACCCCCCCGCATATACTCCCGTGACCGGCAGCGGCGCGGCGCCCGCTGACTTTTTTCTAATAAGTACTTACATTTTTGAACTCGTGATATCTTTCGAATGGAATGTCCGAATTCAATAATTTAAAAAGTAATATAAAGGTATTGAAGCAGTCTTAATTTTAAAGTAATTTATTTAGATAAGGATTAATACCTAAGTACAAATATAGATCGTTTTCTGGCGTCGTCATTTTAATTATATTTTTTTGATATTAAAACACTTATTATGACATATCTATAATAGTTAGACATATGCTGTCTCTGACTTTTTTGTGGATGATGATGTGTTCTACAAAATTGTTGTACATAATTTCTTTCTATCATCAATAGTTTCCGCAGCGCACGCGATGTAAGGAATTTCTTTTACACCTTGGGTTACATAATTGAAGTTTTAGTAAGGATCCCTAATTTTTTTGAAAATATAATATAGCCTATGTTCAGCACAGATAATGTAGCTTCACAACAGTGAAAGAATTTTTGAAATCGGTCCCGTAGTTTCGGAGCCTATTCGATACAAACAAACAAACAAACAAACAAACAAGCAATCAAATCTTTCCTCTTTATAATATTAGTTATTTCTGGGCGTCTAGTCGAAGCGACGCGTGACCCGAGGGCTGGTGAGTATCTGGCCCAACGTATCAGCATTGCTATTCAGCGCGGCAATGCAGCCAGTGTCTTGGGTACGCTTCCGATTGGTACTGATTTGGATCAGTTGAACTATCTATAGATCGTTTGCAACGGTCTGTAGATAGCTCAGCTGTTTCTTATGTATTTTATATGTAAATGTACATTTTGTAAATACTGTATAGTCGTAAGTTTGTTTGTGAATAAATTCCTATATATATTAGTTTAGATAGACAATAAAAGGATCATTTAGTGGTGACTCTGGGTGCCAATCCATAGTTTGATATATTTAACCTAATTAAAAGACGAACCCCTTATCTTATAAAAAGTTAGCGTTGACATTATATCAGCATTAGGTATGGTAATCTAGACATCTAGTCTGCGCTAACTTTTTATTACGTAGACCGGTAATGATTTAAGTTTTATGCTTACTTCAGATCTATCATTATTGAATTTAAAATATTTTTAGTATAAATATTGGGTTTGGTGTGCCAAAGTCTTTATTATAAAACCTTTTTTAGCTTAATAATGAATTTTGAGGAAATCTTTAGATGTAGAAAGAATTGTTAAGAACCGTGGCCATTTCGTACTAAGTTGGGTTGATGTCCTGTTCAATGAGTCGCCTTATCAGTACTTTTGTGGTTTTTCGTTCTGTACCGTTGGTTCTGATTCAGCTGACCTGTCTTTAGCTATTTTGAACCTTTGCTAGGTGCAATTAAAGCTCAATTTAGTAAATAAGCTGCTAAAATAATTCCATGTAATGTTAGCCACAGTGTATCACTTACAAACATCAATTATCTGAGTTAAGTATAATAAATTGCTACAATTTACGGCCTTTGTTCTTTATCTACTTTATTGCTTTTTTATTTTTTACAGGTCAATTACTTCCACCGCACCGCGTTTGCCGCCAAGCCGTTATAATATTTTGACTTAACCAAGTGTACATGTAATTGTATCTTTGTGGAATAAAAATAAATTAAATTGTATTGAATTGCAATATAATACTAATAATAATAATACTTTTTTATGGTTAATACAGTCGCTAATCATTTCTTAATATATATTTTTTAATTTAATTCTCAAAGTAATGGACGCGGTGATGCAATGCAATGCACTGATACAGTCAGAGGTTATTGTATAATTTACTTTTTATGTGTATATTTATGTATGTAATAAAGTTGTACACATGTAAATTGAGTACATTTTATTTTGTACTCTGCGGATGTACAGACGTACATTAAACATTGCCAGTTCCACATATATGCAGATGACATACAAATCTACATATCATGCAAACCTTCCGAAATAAATACAGCTGTAAAACATCTTAATGATGATCTGCACAATATATCAATATGGTCACAAAAAAATAGCTTGTTACTAAACCCTAATAAAACTAAATACCTGATTTTTGGTACAAAACATCAACTTTTAGGATTGACACCAGCACTCAATGTCATGCTCATGAATGTACCCGTAGAACGAGTGTACGAGGCGCGCAATCTAGGCCTCTACATGGATTGTGACTTACGATTTGAGAAACATGTAGCTGCATTAGTTAGGAACTGTTTTTATAAACTGAAAATATTGTACCGAGTGAGGCCTCATATTAAGACTGATCTGCGTATCCGATTGGCAGAATCCCTTGTGTTATCCAAATTTAACTACATTGATGTGGTTTTTGGTCCCAGGTTACTTGCCAGAACACAAAAATTAGTACAGAGAGTCCAGAACGCTTGTGCCCGCTTCTGTTTCGATATCCCATTTAGAGGTCACGTCTCACCGTTTCTAAACAAGCACCATGTCTTGAAAATGAAGCATCGGCAAAAGTTGCACCTCGCGTGCCTGTTGTTTGGTGTGCTGAAGCATAAGGCTCCCGCCTACCTTCATGAGAAGCTGACGTGGGTATCTAGCTCCAGATCTTGTGGTTCTCGCCAGCACTCGATGCAACTCTCCATACAGCGACACAGCTCCGCTTCTTTTAGGGGCTGTTTTCGTTACGCTGCATCGAAGTGCTGGAACAATATCCCACCGCCGATACGGAACCTGCAAAATGTACACAGTTTTAAAATTAAGTTAAAGAAATTTCTGTTTGAAGGTCAAAAGGAGCAAGAATGTCATAGTCACGAAAAAAGCATTATATAGTTCATTATAGTTCATTTTTTTCTTCCGAATTAGTAGTCATTTTATTATAACATATGTACTAAATATGAATTATTTCCTTCACTTACCTTGATCTTGCTGTATGTCCTCTCCCTGTATTATCAAACATATGTACCTATGCACTCATTGTTTTTCCGTGAGTTAGCATTATTATGTATCTATTTTAAGTTATTTCTTTTTTGTGGTTTAGCTTTTTATTTTATAGTCAATTATTATTTAATTTGTATTTTTTCTGTTGTATTTGTGTGTAGTGGTTGGGTTGTCCGTGGCATCACCGAACGGCTCTGACGGAAGATCAGCGTTAGTTGCTAGCATCTAACTTCATGCTGAGTCAGAGTCCGATTTGCAACACAACCATTTTTCTCTATAAATAAGTTTTTATGTATTTTTAGTTTTTTATTATAGTTTTATTTCTTAGCTCATATTTGTAATATTTATGTGATGTGTATGCAAATAAATTTATTTTATCTTATCTTATCTTATCTTATCTTATCTTAAATTATACCTGGAATTTTATTTTCACTAGAAGATAAGTAAACGTACTAAACCTATGTTCCCCGAATATTTGCTGAAAGTTTTTTATAGAAAATTTTCGTTTTCCGTTTCATTAAACATCATAGATTCATTCACAGTTTTTACGATCATCTTTTTGACGTAAACATAAAACTGTTTCCGGCAGCAAACACTTTTACGAAGAAACTTTCTCTGGCTTATTTTCTTTAGATATTCGAGAAGTTGCTCGTAGGAAAACTTATTTTTTGCATATTTTATATGGTGGTTCAAAATTACAAGTTAATAGCCATATAATTACATGTGTAGCGAGTTATTTGAACTGTTATTTGATCAAATTGCAGTTCATTTTTCTTCTTCGTCTTTTATTGATATTTTGAATGATCGATTTTCATACCGTTTGATAGAATTAACGAAAAATCAGGTAGGTCATGCTCAAATCACGTAGGTCATGCTTAAATTAGGTAGGCCACGCTCAAATCAGGTAGGCCACGTGCTAAACCGCGGCATTGACGTCATTTTTAACAGCTCAGTCATAATTTTACAAAACTCAGTCACGTCAGTCCACAAAAATGCCACGGAATACTGATGAGTTACTATAGTAAAATCATAACTGAACTGCAACTGAAAGGTTATTCGGTCACGCAAGTTTCCCCTTGCTGGATAGCCCCTGGCTCAAAAACACATAGAATGTAAAGGTACTTTATTATTCCGGAAACACGAAAGTTTCCAATAGTTTTATATAAAAAACTCATTTCTAGCATATCGCTGCCTAATTAATAATATAATATAATAGTCATAATAAATAGCATATACGTAAATATTTCTTATTTATTAATACAATAAATAAATAAAACAACAACAGAACCAATTAGTATAATCTAACTCTAATCTATAATCTAAACTAAGAGCCTCTTGTTTAGATACCATCAATAATTTTTCATAAACGATCAATAAAAAAAAATAAAAAAATAAGTAAGCTAATCTGTACCTATATTCCAACTTAATTTTGAACTTATACGTATCCTAACAAACAACACAACAAATAAAAAGTCTATGTTCTCTGAGTCTATTTGTCAACACATTCATAGAACACAGTCCAATAAATCAACTATCCACATAAATATTTCGGCTTGGTATAATCGAATCACGCAATTTCTGTCACGGGAATAAATAACCAAGGATATACTATATTATGGACTACACGTTGCCACGATATTCCGGTCTAGCTCAAGTACGTCATAAATGCTATGGATTAAAATATTAGTAGTTTTGAAGTGCGCCTAAAAATATTTACTTATATCAGGCGTTACAGGGCAGGGCAGGCGTCAAAGTTTAGTAAGTAATTATGCCTTCCGTGTTGTGGGTTCGATTCCATAAAATCAAACATTTGTGTAATGGCAAATATTAATGTTTGTTCTCTGCTTATATCATTTGTATTTTGCATGTATGTATTTACAACAAAAAATAAATAAAAGTAAAATTAAAATTAAAAATTAATCAGCAATCTTGTTTCCATAGCTTTGCTTTGTTTGCGACTAAAGTTTCTTGCGCGATTTTAAGGCTCCGGTTGCGAGGAACTGGCCACCTAAACATCACCTAGTTTAAGAAACGATTCTAAATGACTCTTGTTATTTCATTAAAATCTTTGTGTGTATGGTTATATTACTATTAGTCCAGTCAAAATATACTAAAATTATGACTTCAGTTTGCATTAATTCCCAACAAGCTGGATTTTTGTGCAGGCCTTGAATACGTCATTATAAATGATATGTCAAAAGTCCCCATCGATCCCGCTTGTGCGTTGTTTTTTATTCAAAGTCAAAGGTCATAAATTTGCATTTTTTGCGTATATCTCTGAAACAACGAAAGATATTGAAAAGAGGTTCAGGCAAAGTTGGTACATCGTAAAATTGTCTACATAAATACCTCAACACTTTTCTTCTACAAAGCATCGCTTTCGAGATATAGTGACTTTAGACCACAGGAAAATCGTCGAAGATGCTGCGTTTTTTTCATTTCAGCCGTTGTATCTGCTTCATTGCCACAGAATAAACAGTATTTCTTGAAATTTACTGAAAGGGGTGATGGGTTCGATGGGTTAGTCCTCCTTCGAGGTAATGAATCGTCTTTTTGTCTCAAGAAATACTGTTTTTTCTGTGGCAATGAAGCAGATAAAACGGCTGAAATGAAAAAAACGCAACATTTTAGTAGATTTTCCTGCGGTCTTAATTCACTATATCTCGAAAGCGATGCTTTGTAGAAGAAAAGTGTTGAGATATTTTTGTAGACAATTTTACGATCTACAAACTTTGTCGGAATCATTTTTCGATAGCTCTCGTTTATGACTTTTAAACGCAAATTTATGACTTTAACCTGGGTATTTGCGTTTTACGCGTATATCTCTGAAACAACGAGAGCTATCGAAAAATGGTTCAGACAAAGTTTGTAGATCGTAAAATTGTCTACAAAAATATCTCAACACTTTTCTTCTACAAAGCATCGCTTTTGAGATAAAGTGATTTTAAACTGCAGGAAAATCTACTAAAATTCTGCGTTTTTTTCATTTCAGCCGTTTTATCTCCTTCATTGCCATAGAAGGAACAGTATTTCTTGAAACAAAAAGACGATTCATTACCTCGGAGGAGGACTAACCCATCGAACCCATCACCCCTTTTAGTAAATTTCAAGAAATACTGTTTGTTCTGTGGCAATGAAGCAGATAAAACGGCTGAAATGAAAAAAACGCAGCATCTTCGACGATTTTCCCGCGGTCTAAAGTCACTATATCTCAAAAGCGATGCTTTGTAGAAGAAAAGTGTTGAGGTATTTATGTAGACAATTTTACGATCTACAAACTTTGTCTGAACCATTTTTCGATAGCTCTCGTTGTTTCAGAGATATACGCAAAAAACGCAAATTTATGACTTTTAACCTGGAATAAAAAACAACGCACAAGCGGGATCGATGGGGACTTTTGACATATCATTTATAATGACGTATTCAAGGCCTGTACAAAAATCCAGCTTGTTGGGAATTAATGCAAACTGGAATGTCTATTTTGACTGGACTATATGCTATCGAAACGTAATGGCAAAGTATTACATAACTAGGAGTCCATAAGTTGGTAACTTCAATTCTTAGGACAATAAGTCCCTGTGTGTTTATGTATGTGATTGAATCGTATCTCGCAACACGTTTTATTGTAGCATGTGATCTCTGGGGATTACATGGCTGATAATAGCTTCCCTGTTCGTTATACGAGTATGTCCTTTTTTTGTTGCAAATAATAATAATAAATCCTTTTTTTATAACGTTACAGGTATTTACGTACCTATATATTTTTTTTCAAGTTGATGTTGAGTAACGATTAGATACTTATATATTTGAATATAAACAAAACGAATATGAAAGCTAACTTCCTAACTATAGATAACTTTAGGTACTTATTTACTAAAATGATCTATTGTTAGGAAGTACTACCTACCTTACCTTATAAACGGGTTTTTTATATGAGTTAATCGCGAAAGCTTCAAACATTTTACGTTGAATAATGAAAGAAGTACTTAAAATTACCTATTTAGTACAATAACTACTTCCGCTGTTCTTAGCAAATTGAAAATTGGGGATTATGGTCTGCTGCGCGAGTTATCGCGAGCAGATGATGCTTTGAATATATCTAGAATCCATTATCTCAGGATATCCGTAACAATTACCAGCTATAGTATATCAGAATCATACGAGCTCCCTTCTAATCATGTTGCTATTGAAGTTGAGCAGATAGTTCACTCGATGATATAAAATAAGGATAGGTAATTTATTGATGTGTTCGTGTTATTGATTGGTTCTGTGACGTATTATTATGTATTCAATGTATGGACTAACATTTTTTTTTTAAGTAAGTACATTCATTTAGCAATCTCTATAGCTTTTCTTATTCATTTTATTCAATATCATCATTATGTATGTTCAATTAAATATTGTCCGTTCTTCAAGTTTCTTGCCCGTTCTTCTAGGCTCTGGTCGCGTGGAACTGGCACCTAGAATCACCTAGTATGTAAGACGATTCTAAATGATCCTTGTGATTTTACTGAATAAAGTAATTTTTGACTTTGACTTTGTCCGATCTTAAGACTATGTTGTACAATTACATTATGTACCCAATTAGGGTATTGAAACAGGTTGGAAAAGGCTCAGTTCGTTGTTAGAACGCCATAATATGTGAGACGTTCATGAATATTTATTTATAGTTTTCATTGCTAGGACTAGAACGAGATGGGGGATATCACTGTCTCGTCTGTGGAAGTACCACTACCGTACTTTCATCTCATGAGCACAGCCCCATGAGACTTGTCTTAGGTTTCGGAACTAAAGCGTGATTTGTTCGTGAATATTTGTTATATTTTTGTGTGCGCTAGCTGCCTAGTTGACAGTGTGTAATTGCGCGATATGTTGATATCGATTGCGATGATACACTGAACACGCCTTGAACAAACAGTTAGATAAGCAGGACGTTCTGGAATTTGATGGCTATCCCTAGTTTACTCGATTATATCGTGATTTTCCGTTTGTACAGCTAGTTTGACAGTTGGTTGTACAAACAGGATGGTATATCGATTGTACGAAGGGAAACTGCCTCGAAACTCATGTCACTTAACACGTTTCAAGCCTGACAGCCACATTCATTTCATGACAACATAATAATGTAGGTATAGTCTTTTTGCTAGTAACTAGTAATGGACAGCAATACTTATTTCAATATGACGTATTTTTTAATTCCACTGCTAGTAAAATAGTCCAAATCATCATTATTAATTCCTATAATATTATACTGATACTTTTTATATGAATGATGACATGTGTAAGAAAGATGTGAGCATTGAGATGACGTCTGATAGAGGAGAATGAAAGAAGAAGACGTGTTGTACCGACCCCACATAATGTGGGACAAGGGTAGAAAGATGATGATGATTTTTTATACTAGCCAAAGCTTAGCTAAATAGCTCAATGTATTTTTTTCAATTGATGTACACCTTTAGCTCATTAGTAAGCCACGCTCAAAGTCGTTAAAATTAACATTGTCATTTTTCGTTTTAAATTTTGTTCGTTTTTATATGCCAATCATGAACTGAATAAATCAGCACATTACTATGTAAATCGACTCTTATCCAAGTACACTCATTAACCTCAGTCTATGTAAACTCTCAAACTCTTTAGATACGTAAATACTAGACTCATTAGTAATGCCCGTAGCACTAATGGATTCCAATGTTTGTTTGAAATCTATCTGAGCGTTAAATACAGCTTTATTTTATGAGAAGAGATTTGTGGTGAAAAGCTTTGACTTAAAATTTAATTTTGCTGATATCATACATGAAGAATATTAATAAAATATGAGAAAATAAGTTTTCTTCAATACGTAATCGCTAGGATCAATACATTAATATACATTTATTATTACTGTATGTTAACATGATTATTAATGTATGACCTCAAAAATTCACACTCTAACTAATTATGACTAATTCAAAATTCACACTTGTGTGAATAAGACTAATGACGATAAATATTTGATAGAATCAAACAATTATGCTACATTTTTATCATGCTTATTTTAATATGGAATTACAAATAAAATAAATTTCGACCAAGCAAGTCAGTAATTTGGTTCAACTCATGTCACTAATATAAATTGCATTGGTTTTAAAATATGCTTAGTAGTAAGTGTATATTTCTTGTATAATATTTCTTCAGTGTTTCTACAATGCGATATCAGATACAAACTTAACCTACGTCCTACGTATTAATATCTAACCAGAAGATACAAAGTTGAGTTTTGTTTAACTAAGAGTACCTAAAATCAGTGTTTTATTTAACCAAGTCCCAAAACCACCCACTTCTGTATCTTCACCTTCAGAAAGCTGTGCCAGGGATTGGCACAGACAAATTAAAGTTTGGTTAGGACGGCTTACTGCGTGGTTCCTGAATAAATTGTACAATTTGCATCGTCACACTATATTACCTACTTTGTACCAGTTTCTGGCTTCTATTAATCAATGTATTTTATTTAAATTCTTTTTCGGTGTTAAAAAGTCATTGCAATCTTATTTCAACTGAAATTATTCATCGATTCTGACCAATGACCAATTTTTGTCTATTCTTAATTCAGTCCGAATCGGTCAACTATCAAATGAACTGTCAATTTGTCACGTGTCGTGAAGAGAGCACACGTTCAAATAAATTGGATCGGTTTGATCTAATTTCAAGGTGACTGACATAAGGCACGAGAATTTTTTGAACAGGTAAGGTGACTGGCATAAGGATATCTTGAACAGGAGTTGCAGCTTGTTGGTAGTAACCACCGTGAATGCTGAGAGTAGATTCTCACCAAAATTATATTTTTTGTGTTGCACAAAGTTTGCTCAGTGTTTGAGTGTATTTTATGAATGTATTTTGAAACTAGTAATCTATCCGCAATATAGTTTCTAGTTTTATTGTAGCTTTTAAATCATACTCGACCAAAATTTTGTGAAATATCTCTGTTTTATAAATTCTGAAAATGAAGCTATGCTTATTTTGGAACTAGAGCGCGATGTGTAAAATATTCATGAATATTTTACCTATTAGTATTTTAAAGGAAACAATAAATCCATCAATCAAAAATATTTTTAAAGGTAAGTTTTAAAAATCTTAAAAACTATAAAAAGTTGCTGACAATAGCTGATATCAAAGATTTTCTACAATTTATCCCAAAACGTTTGTGAGATTTAAACCTCGTTTTTGTCAAAGCCCTTTCAGGTTCAAACCTAAGTAACACAATACAAGACAGATTTTTCTTTGATTGTGGCAAAAGTAGGCAGAGGGATTTTATTTATGTTACAAAAATACGCTTTTCAAAGCTTTGTAGTATACGATAAGATAATGTTTAGTTTGAGACTAAATGGTGCTGCGATTTTTGTCATGACATATTATTTCTAAGAAAAAAATATATACTTACTTAGAACTGACTCGAAAATAGATTGCACTTAACAGCAAAGCCTACTACTGGAGGTCAAGGCTACAGACTAACACAATTTTGGGCAATGTCGCGAGTCAGAGGGTTCAGTATACGTTATAATTTGGTGTTTACGCTGGGCACCAAACACTACACACTGGTGTATGTCTGGTATCTAGCACATGCGCTGACTTTGTATACATTATAACTAAGTCTTTAGCTAGGATTATTTGAGAAGCTTAGGCCCTACATACAAAAACAGTTCACGCAGACATGCTAGATAGAAGCTTGAGGCTTACAAACTGTTTAAACCAAAACTCGTACTATGCCCTTTGACAATAAAGCAGTGATACTCCTTAACTTTTGGCATAATAAACACTATTTTAATGCTATTTATTGATGATTTTTCTATAACAGATCAGTTATTCTAAGCCTAGCCAGAGCTTAGATATCATCTTTCCTAAAAATACCATCAGCAATGAAATTGCCATCAACATAAAAACTGAAAGACTTAATGCGAAAACGACAATATTTTATTGCTCAGTTTATGAATGAAGCCGTTAAAACAGAGTATTTTCACGTTTTTATTTAACTGTATACTGGTTTTAGTGCTGTAGTAAAATTTTAGATATTTTTTGACATGGCAACATTATTAAATGCTTATATTTATAGCTTTTAAATATATCATTGGCTAAGTTGTGCGGTTTATTTGCTACTTAATTTGGGATCAGAAAAAAATAAATAAAAAAGTTTAAATTGGTAATAAGCAAGGTTGCGTTTCAGAATACGGCTGCCTTTGCACTTTACTCAGCCTCCATATTCACTAAGAAGCCAATCTACCAACCCACAGTTACCTGTCAAAATAGTTTAGAGAGTTTCATTACAATTTTAAAACTTCTATAATTTGAATTTAGAACTTGGTACAAATTTTCCTTGCCAAAGATTTTAAGAAATTTGTACATTTTTATACTTTTATACTAATAGAAATTAAGTGATGTAACTGTTGAACTTTTTAAAACTTATTTTTAAATAAAAAAGCTCTACGTTTCAATTTGTCAGATTTTAGTATATTTTTATGACAGATTTACAATTGGACTTGATTAAACTTTAAATTGAAATATGGCTTCTAAAATTGTATTTTTACCTACAAGAGTACCTGATATAAAAATACAATACTCAAAATCACACTTAATACTCAATTGCTTTAAAAAAAGTGAATGCCTTAGAATAACATATTGAAGTAATTAATTTTAACTGCGTCTAGTTTTTTCTTGCAACTTCATGTTCTAAAAAAAACCCTTTTTGTTTTATTTACAGCAATAAGAATGAATTTTCTAATTTCTGGGATTTTTATTGAATTTGGGGTAAGACCATAGACATAGAAAATGGACAGACCATTCCCTATCCAGATATGAAGTAAATAAGCCCGGCAAAGCATGAAAGAGACAAGGCAATTGTGCTGCCAATTGTCACCTATATCTACATAAGCTTTCAGACCTGCAGAAAAGAGGCAAATATATTGGCCGCACATGTCAATTTCTTAAGACTATTGCTCGCTCTATTCCCTATGTCTATGGGACTCAATAGAAATAGCGTTTCTAATGCTATTTGGTCTTTCGTCTCGTAGTTTTCCAGTAAACCGGTGGAAAATCCTCTTAGATAGCGAAGGCTATCCGCAATATTGGAAAGCCCTTTAATGGTAAGGATTTAGAAAATGTAATTAAGTTTTTTGTATGCTATAGTGATTTGTGCGTTTTTGTTGATAAATTTAATACGATTTTTTATTCTGTAGGTGTAATTATGTAACGTGTATTGTGAAATGACTAAGTAGTTTTAGAAAACCTTACCAGCGCGTCAATAAAAACTATTTGTTATTTTTAGGCAAAATACATGTGGACACATTCGACACTTTCATTCGACGTTATCTACTCCTTAGCAAAAAAAAACTTGTACACTACTGGGAACATGTTTGTTGAGTACTTAATATATTTTTTGTAAAATATAAAATACTAAAAGCTATTTAAAGCGATTTACAAGTTCAAACAAATTCCCAACAAATTAAGAACCTAGTTGTGATGTTGAAATATTTATAAATTAACTAAGTTGTAAACTTCTCGTTTCCCAACTTTAATCCACACGAAAGATTTTGCCAAAGTACCGGGATCCGGGATTATAAAATTCTTCAGCAGCTCTTAAAACCCGAGGCACGCGCGTCCAAGTAATTTTATATCGAACCAATATCCGCTGGCGATGATGCTTGCTGCACTCATTTGTTTTGACGAAATATAATGAACAATGTTGAAAGATAGAAAAAAAAGAAGGCAATTTTTTTATTCATTCTATGCTGTCCCACTGCTGGGCAAAGGTCTCCCCCCTCTCTTTCCATCTTTGGCTAACTCTACCCATTCTCGATGATAAATTTATCCGGTTATAATGAATGTTGTGTGTTTCTTGCCCGTTATGAAGATATCTAAGCTTATTATGACTTGGTGTACAAGATGATTCTAAATTATCTGCGTGTAAATAAAGGTTAAAAACTTTCAAGTACCTTTATTTAAAAGTTCGAAAGTATTTTTAAATATTAAGTATTTAATTGAATTTGTTAAATATTTATTAACATAACTTACAACTTCATATTCGATTACGTCTAAAAACTAGATTTGAAATAAAAATTCTTCCAATTCCAAAACTCTTTCCACTTGATACTATTAGATAATTTTTTAAATTATCTTTTAATTATTTTTTAAAGTTTAAATTTAACAAAAATAGAACCAAAAAAGTTTCATTTCGCAAACTAAATCTTCTAAAACCTGTATCTTAAAGGCTTGGGATAATACGCCGATCAATCGAGTTGGTACAACACTCGATTATCGGATCGGCATTTGTTTTTCTAGAAGACGAATCGTCGCAACACTTTAAGGGATTGCCTTTGTTCGAAAGAGTTCATTTATAAACGCGATGGTAGGGACACAAAGTTTTGCATGATAGGTGCTTTTATTTACTGCTTTTGTTATTTTCTAGTTTAACCTTATTTTACCTTGGATTTATAAAAGATATTTACAATTTGTGAGTTGAATTATTTTCTGTTGATCAGAATTCCAAGAAAAGATGAAAATTAGGTTCATAACCGTAAAAGTTTATCACAATATATTTTTTTACCTTTACTACTGTTATTTTTATTTATTTTAAATCATTCCTTGCCCATCAAAATATTATGTTTACTAAAATCTCTTAAATGTAAAAACACGTCAGTTTGTCTCGTAGTTTTTGATAATATGTTAAACAATAACTTAAGCTTGCGTTAAGAATCTAAGAAAATCTAAAGTGCACGATAAAAATATCTCTAAATCCTATAAAGTATAGGTAGCGATTATTCACAGCGACTTTAAAAGAATCACACGACAATACAGACGCACTCGGGTTGTAGCCGGCGAGCCGCAAATCCCGCCTCGGAATGTCGGGTAAGAGCGTTTATTTGTTCAGACTAATGCACATTTTATGCGGGACCCCGCTTCTTATGACTTACGTGACGTAACGGGTACGGTGGAACTTATAAGCTTTCAAATTTCTCTGCGAACTAAGTTGAGGCTTGTTCTTCAAAAAACGCAAACGCAATTTGCAGCTAACAACATTATTTACCGCTAAAATTACTAACGTTTTTAAGGTGGTTATAACCTGTGACGTACCTTTTGCTATAGAATGTTGATGATTTGTCGATTCTCATTAGTGATTTGTTTTGTTAAGCAATGTAGATTTGAGCTGCTTATAAACATTTATTATTGACATTTTCGGATAGCAAGAAAATTCTTTTACTTGTTTTCCTAGCGAAAGTTATTTCTGAACTTTTTGTCTAAAACTGTACCGGCAGACATTTTTAGAAGATTTTCGTACAGCTGATTTTGAATTGATGCATGTAAACCGTTTATAAATTAGTGTAATATTAATCAATGTAATATTAATAATAAATATTCACGAGATACCCCTACATAAAATCTAAAAACTCCATAATAATATTTACCATGTTGAATATAAGAATATAAATATAATCTATACCCAGCTCTAAAAAATGAAACTAAACATAATATAATTATTGATAAATAAGATCAACTCACTAAGCTATTAATTAATAAAATTTCACCATATTGAAGTATTTTTAAATGTACAAATGTCACGTTTATCGCTACATCGTATAACTTATGCTGCTACCGCAAAACTACCAAGATGAAAAGAATAGGTCTCGTCGTAAAATTCCAGTCGTAAATATGAAAGGAAAAGATTCCGCTAAAAAAATCCTTCTCATCCTTTTCACAGAATTGTAATGTGATACAATACAACTAAATGAGGATTTGTTAGTTTCAAGTTTCAGAGTACAAAGTTTCGTCTAGAAATAGGTTAATGTTCGTTAAATAAGTTTTTAGTGTATTCTCATGTTTGTTTTCGCGAGCACTTTTTACGTTACTATAAGTAATGCAAAAAGAGTGCTAAAACTAATGTAGTGTACTAACAAAGTGACTATTACTCGACTTTTTCAGTAGAGCTTTGATCAAGTACTATCACCGTACTTGTTTCTACCGTTAATCGGTGACGCTCCTTTCTTGCTGGTTACAATGTTACAAAAGTGATTTTTGTAGTTACTTTATACTATTTTGGAAACCGATATTTTGGGCAATTTTGACATTTTACCTAAAAAGTATTCCCTTTAGTTCAGTGTGTGATCCAAATTCAATCCTCAATTGAACTAAACCTTAGTTATTTGCCTTTCGTTCATTTCCTTCATATCGATTGAATCTCTCAAAATGGCTTTGTCAATAGAATCCCCGTCCATATCAAACCGAATCCCCAAAATCCCCAAATTAAACTTCACGTTACGCTTATTCGGCGCTCCGGTTCAATAAGGATCAGTAATTACCGATGCGTCGACAATTTGTACTTTCAAGAAATTGTCCAATAAAGTTTTAACATTTTAATCTGATGGAATTGAAAGTCAATTTAATTTTGATTAATTCGTTGGAGTCTGCGATTCTGTGCGGCAATCAGGGAGCTTATTGATAGGATGGTTTTTCATGAAAAATATTACTTCTTTCATATTTTAATGTTAATCTATTGCGTTTTTGATCCCTGACTGTTTGCAATAAAAGTTATTAGTTGTGCAGGATTCGAACCCGCAATTTGTTTTTGATAAGAGAGTGCGTAATTTAACTGTAGTTTTTTAAGATATTTAAACTTAGAGCGTCAAAAGTACCTTTATACTACACCTGCTCGGAAAGTACCTTGATACTTTATCAAATTTACGGTAGAAAGTACGTCATTGCATATCGAACAAATATGCGGCGAGAAAACGCATCTGAGCGGGAGAGAAAAGTGTATGAAAATCCATTTCTTACGTGGTTTTTCTTTTTTAATTTTGGGTAAGACTATGCGCTGGTAACCTAAATATCAAAAGTCAAAAAGTTTTTACAGTGAGTTTTTATCTCCAAGTTCGCAAAATGACACTGGTCACTAGCTGTGTGTTGGATGGTGTCAAACAATTTGAAAAAAGAACATGTGAAAATTTTAGTTTTTTTATTTTCCTCGTAGGTGTAGTATAAAGCACTATGTATCACTCAAGAGAAAGTGCGATTCCCGATCTCGGGTGTTTTAAAGCCCTCGCCTGCGGCTCGGGCTTCAAACGACACCCTCGACGGTAATCGGTCACTTTCTCCTCTCGGTGAACAATGTACTATAGTTTTGACGTTTTGACTTTAGTTCATAATAGAATGAAAATAATGGAACTCACAAAGTTCTAAACCAAATTATTCAATTCTCGCGGGGTTTTTGACCCCATAAAAATAAGAGAAGAAAAGACGTATCTTTAAGCAATTTATTATCGTCTTGAAGTAAATTGTTTGATGTACCTACATAATTCAAGTAGGTACGACTGACTCTAAGCTGCGGAGCGACGTTTCAATTTACTCTCTTTTGGCAACAATTTAGGGTTTTCATTCCAGTAAATACAATTTATTTAAGGCTTATTATAAGAGTATAAGACGTATTTATTACACTGACAACAACTAGTACAACTAAAAGTAATTAAATAATTAAACATAGTTAAGAATACTCCCGACAACATCACCTTTCAGACAAAACTAAACAAAATTGAAATCGGTTCATCCTTTCAGGAGCAAATGACACAAATAGTCCGACACTCAAATAACACCCCATCGTTCTATTTAGTACAATTTATTTATTAATCAAAATCCGCAGCTCTTAATAGATATACGATACACAAAACTTATGAACAACAAATAAAGCCAATCATCATCATCATCAACCTATATCAGTCCACTGCTGGACGTAGGTCTCTCCCAAGACGCGCCACTGAGCCCGGTCTTCGGCTCTTCTCATCCAGTGTTTGCCAGCTACACTCCGCAGATCGTCGCTCCATCTCGCCGGAGGGCGTCCTACACTACGCTTTCCTAAACGCGGTCTCCACTCCAGTGTCCGTTTGCTCCAACGGTTATCGGTTCTTCGGCAAACATGGCCGGCCCAAAAATAAAGCCAATAATTGGTTTTAAATAATTTTGTTACTTTCATACATTTTTCTGTAAAAATAATATCTACCGGTAGTGCATTATGTTCGTAATTAAACCAGGTATTCTATAAAAGAATAAAAAATAACTTTTAGTCTCAACGACAACTCGAAGTGAGTTAAAACTGGATTAAAACTTAAACAGTAGTAGCAAACCTTACAAGGGTCTCTGAAACTTTCATGTTGTATGACAAATCATGTTATAACCAGCGTGTAATGGTCCATGTATCGTAAGCAAACCCTTCCACTTGATAAAATGCTATTCGTATTACGATGTTGAACATAAAATACCGTAGTTTGACGTCTATTTAAGTATTTGTTTTTAATAATTTTATTTCTAAAAATAAATGCTATATCTTTGTAAATAGAATGAATATTGGAAAAACTAATACGAATGAATTTTTGTTTATTTATTTATTTATAAAAACTATAAAATTTCCTGCAATTCTGTGAGATGAAAGTCTATTTTGATTGGCGTGAATCGTGTTGAAGTTTTAAAACGAAAATACACTAAAATAAGTAAATACAAGCAAATCTGTAAACTGAAACAAGACCATTTGTTATTTAATAATTAATTAACTACTTTTTTACATACATATTCTTATGTATTTTATATGACAATGTACATTTTGTAAATACTGTATCTATAGTTTGTTTGTGAATAAAGTAAGTACCTTTTTTACAAAGTAATTATATAATTAATAATTTAAGCAGGTAATTGTAGCGTTTTTTCTGTAGCCTACCTTCTTGCTTACACGCTTGCGTTCCAGTTTAAATGACATCTTAATGCTTCAGAGCGATGGACGTAGTGCAATGTCTTACTAAGCACGTCTTCATTTTACGTGTTCAATGTGGCAATGTATCATTATAGGTTATTTTACAGAAGATGGGCATGACTTTTTCCATCGTTTAGTACAAAAAAAACAGTTAGACAAAAATAAACAAAATAAAAAGTTTCCACACAATAAAAGACAGCAAACAAACCAGAATATACAAGGACAAATTCAATAGCAGATGTTATTCCACCGCAAGCGGGTAAGAATATCGAAAATTTTAAAATTCATACACAATCAACAGCACGAACGAAGTCGCGCCAAGTAATATGTATGCAAATGTTAACGCGTATGGTGATGTTGCTGTTAAGAGACCATCTGGGACAGTCTTGAAATAGACCTTTTTTACCCAACTATAAAAAATCAAGTGATAAGATAATAGAATTGTCTAGTTGATGATAAGTGGCATTTTTTAACAACTACCTTTTTATTCAATAAAATTATTTTTTTTATAGTACAATTGAGAAATAATAGATATATGTAATGAAAGGGATATTACAATCATAGAAATCTAATATTGTTTTACAATTCATGGACATTTGACACATCACTCAAAAACTCGGTGGGGATCGAACCCACGACCCCCAGCATGGAAACCAGAGCTACTACCAACTGAGCTATGACGCCTGTCGATATATAAAAGTTTTAAACGGAAATCATTTTTCCCAATCGTTTCCACTCCCATCCGTTGAAAATAAAAGCAAAAGCACGATACAGCTTGCATAAATTCCAACTTTGGCAACTCATTGATATGTAAAACAGGCTTCTGGTTGAAATGTTTCTGTAAAATGTTAAGCCTCTGTTTCTAGATTACTTTAACTGCAATATGATAGTCAGAATATTTGAGGTTTTAATACAGAAGAATACGTTAGTGTTACCTGTACTGAAAACCTGTACTAATCAATACAAAAATATGGTGTATGTGTACAAAAATACATTTTATGAATGTTCATTTAGGTGTGCCAACTACTCTTATTTAACATTGTGTAATGGTTTATGCCCAACATATATCAAAAGACTATATTAGGCTTTAGCAAGAACATATAAATGTTTTGATTGATGAAAAACATTTTTGTTTTTCATGTAGGTAAAAAAAACTGAATCAGTTTATCTAAGACTTCAAGTTGCAGTAACAAGTCTTGTCGGGATGCTTTTACTTTGATATTGAATATGACATGTATGATGCAATGCGGAACATTCGTATACTTTTTAAATTTATAGTCAAGTTTTCAAGAAAATCTGCATTTCTTCAAAGTATTTGACGTTGAGCAGCGATCATTACTCATGCTTATCTGATTTTAAGATAACTTTATAAAAAGAGTGACAAAAAGTATCATAATACTTCTGGGTGACTTGAAGTACTAGTTTTTTGAGACATAAGGCCTAGAAGAACAGTTAAAAAGTGATTAAAAAAATATTTATTTATAATAATGTTACCAAATTTGTTTTCCTAATTAATTATTTTAGTAATATGTTTAGCTAATATGAAAAATATTGAGAAATAATATGGGAAATTATTCCAAATCCTTATTAACACGATAATTCGTTTCCTATTGAATCCATTTTTTTTTATTTTATGGCCATATGAAGAAGTTAATACGACAATATGATATTCAAATATATTTTTACGGACATTTCCAGCATCACGTTCTAGTCCTAAACCAAGCAGAGCTTTTGTTTTTGAGGCATAATTGAATAAATAAATAATGCAGGACAATCAACACAACATCATTAGCCCCAAGCTAAGAATGTAACATCCTTACTAAAAAAGGTCTTCATACAACGGTCAAAGTATTTTAAAGATTTGAAAACAGTTGGTTTTAATGTGTGGCTACAATAGTACTGCATTTCAGTCACCTTTGTTTAGTTCTGTTTGAAATTAAGACTGGATTTTGGTACAAAATGAACGACTTTTTAGTTCTAATTTTTCAAAACAAATTGGGTATCGATCTTGTCTACTAATCATAATCTGAGGTTCAGTATTGATAGTGTCAAAACTTTGTAAATTGAAAAATACACGATACAAAAATGCAATTACAAATATTATTAACTAACTATTAACAATTAATATTAATTTATAAACACTTTGCATTTGGCATTCGGTAAAATGCTATACAAAACCGCAGTAATATAAAAATACAGCGTAAAACAGAAATCACAATTACATAGCACATTTTATGATGTATTTAAGTATTATGCGAATTACTAACACAGGTAAATAAACTGGCAACAATTTGTCTTTATTACTAAGCGGCGGGTACATTAAAGTACCGCGTGTAATGGCTTGGGTCTTTCGTATGCGACAATTATATCAAACCCTAAGCCGTTGTACAGAAATATGCCTTTAAATAACGTGTTGTAGCTATATATTTGACTTTTGGAACTGAACAATTTTTTTTTTACTTTTAATTATAATTATAAATTCAAAGACATTACATACATACCCGGTCTCAAACTCTTAGTTTGAGACTACATTGTTATATTTTAAACTTCAATGTATTTATAGTAACATTAGAACAGTAAAATAATATTGTTTGTTTTATATGTAGTAAATGTTGGTAACTAGGTTATAAAATATACTCTTACATAGTAAAAAAAACTATTAAATTGAACAAACACTCTTTGCGCACTCATTGTTTTTATAATAAGATCTAATCATGAGTCCCACTGCATTTTAAAGCTAATACAAACTGTGATGTACGTCCGTACTGACGAAAAATCCATTCCGAATTCTACTTAATATAAATAAATAATGCTGGACCAACCACACAACATAGCCTTAGCATTGATTAGCCTCAAGCTAAGCAGAGCTTGAGAAGACTGACATACTTAATACAATATAAGTACATCACATAGATAGATATTTTTTTATCATGTAGGTAAAATACCCAAAACACCCGAAATTAATATTTGCAGATATATAAATAAAGTTTGTTTTCCTTTGTAGGTAAAGTACCCAACATCCTTTGCACATGTAAATGAGACTTCACGTTATATTAAACAGTTAATTTTTCACGCGCGGAAAATGAAAGACGGCCATTTTATAAGATTGAAGGCACAGCCAAGAATTTTATATTGTGGTCGGTTATTGTGTTTGTTTAGGGTTTCTTTGGATGTGGATTCTTTTGATGAGATTTATTTCTGAGATTTGATAGCAATTTTTGTTTCGTATATTATGCGCAGATTTTTTTAGGAAGTGAATAATATTCTTTGAGATAAATGTCGTTAGTTGAGTACACATTGGGAAATGAGGATAATATACTTTTTTTAGTTTTTTTAAGTCACAACACGATATAGGAAGGTATTTACAAAAAGTTTCTTAACCTAGCAAAATACCTTTTTTATAATAAAATATCTGTCTAAATACATAGTCAAAAAACATCCATTTAAAAACTGTCCATATAGAAGTTGTGAAACTTTTTAGTGTTAGGTACAATTTAACATTCCCCAAGGTGAAGTCCAAACAATAATTCTTCGTAGATTTTGCACAAAACTACGCTGTTTTGAACATAAATACTAATTTACACTGCGAACTGCACAAAACAAAAACAAGTCCAGGACATTAATCACGGACCGATTCATTTACAAGCTCCGTTTTGGCTGAGGATTGAAAATAAAGCTATGGTTTTAGAGCTTTTTATCACTATGCTGACAAAACCAGTTTGTTAGGGACATTCTGTCGATAAAAAATATATAACTGAATTGCATGCTAGATATAGTGATGTGCTGATCTGTAACACAACAAACACAAACAACTGTAAAACCACATTCTGCAAATAAATGATTTGATTTGATTTGAAATGATTTGATTTGATTTGATTGAAAACCTCCTTTTGGGAATCGCTTGATAAAAATATATGAATGGACGTCAGTTTGCTAAGTTAAGGACACCGTAATGTAGTCCCGAACTAAGAAATCAGGTAGTATGGAAATGCAATGTCAATAAAGTGACCAAACTTTGCATAAAGTTAAAAAGACTTATTACGCTTACTTATTGCGCTTATTTCACAAGCAAGCGAAATAATGCTACATATCCTTAATGAACGACTTAAAGCCTATTTTTCCAAAGAAATTGCACCTGAACAAGCAGGATTCGTTAAAGGTAGAGGCACCCGTGAGCAAATTCTCATTGTACGCCAAATTATTGAAAAGGCTCGGGAATTCAATAAACCAACATACATATGTTTTGTAGATTTCTCTAAGGCATTTGACTCCGTAAAATGGCCAACAATGTGGAACACATTACTGGAAATGGGAACACCAACTCACTTAGTACATCTTTTAAGACATCTATATGAAAACGGGACCGCTTCAGTACGAACAGATGACGTACTGTCAAAAGATTTCCATCCCAGTGCAGGTGTCCGTCAAGGGTGTATATTATCACCGCTCTTGTTTAACGCATACACTGAACTTATAATGCGAATCACTCTGGAGGAATGGACAGACGGAATCACTGTAGGTGGTTACGAAATTGCTAATTTACGCTATGCAGATGATACCACTCTATTTGCAAGTAGTATTGCCAACATGGAAAAGTTACTTCTCAGAATGGAGCGTATAAGTCTTGAATTCGGCCTAAAGATTAACAGAAGCAAGACTAAAATGATGATCGTAGACCGCGGCAACAACAACTCGCCGGAAGTAACCCAAATTGCAAACTGCACAGTTGTCCAATCGTACATATATCTGGGTGCCTTGATCGTGAATAGTGGAGGGTGCATAGACGAAATAAAACGTCGCATGGCGATATCCCGGACTGCAATGGATAAGCTCAAAAGAATATGGAGAAACCGAAATATAACAAAAGCTACTAAGATCAGGCTTGTTCATACGCTTGTTTTTCCCATCTTTTTATACGCTGCGGAGACGTGGACCCTGCGTGAACTGGAAAAGAAAAAGATAGACGTATTGGAAATGTGGTGTTGGAGGCGCCTGCTTGGAGTCAAGTGGACTGAGTTTCGCACCAATGTCTCCATACTCCAGGAACTAAACATCAAGCAACGTCTATCAAGCTTAGTTCAATGTCGAATTTTGAAATTCTTTGGACACGTATCCTGTCGAGATAATGGCTCAATAGAACGCCTTGTAGTGCAAGGGCGAGTTGAGGGCACCAGACCCCGGGGAAGGTCACCTATGCGATGGACCGATCAGATCAAATCGCTGGTGGGCGGCAGCTTGAGTGAATGCTCTCAGCTGTCAGCAAACAGAGAGAAATGGCGAGATATTGTGAGGCGTGCCACAGTCCATGATAAGGAAAATTCATCATGACGACCACGACCACTCTGTCAAGAGTGAAACGAATAAGAAGAAGAAAAAGACAACTGAATTATCATGTATTTTGCTTGTATCAAAAAAAATAATGACTAGTCTTTAAAAAAACTAAAAAAGGTAAACAGGAAAATGTTCAATATCCACCTAAGCCCTGTTTATTTATAGTTTCTGTCTAGATACAGAAATAAACCATTATACCAAAATGGTGCATTGGAAGCTGACTAGCACACGCCCGCCATAACTTCAATTTTGTCGTAAAATACCGTGAAATATCAGCCTCCATAGGCTAAACTAGGACAAATCCGTGACGCACGGAAGCCCGTGGGACGTTTGATGTATAGTCCCGGAACTTTTGGACGTTTCCCTATTGTTTATAATCATTTTGTGGCCGTGAAGTTTTTACAATTTATGCGTATTTTACGGTTTTATTCGCAAATTCTAAACATTGTCTAAAGACCAAACCTGATAACTTTCAAACATTTACAAAAGTCTTACAAGTACTTATACAAGTTTATGTTCAAGTGATAGCATAGATTTAAGAAAAAAATATGTTACTACTAGTACGCCGAAGATATGTACAAGTTGTAATAGTAAATACTGGGAAATAACCTTGTTTACAGGTCAGTTTCATAAATCAGTACCTCTACCACGAGTTGTCACAGTAAAATCGGCTGACTTTACTACAGTAGTTACGTCAATATTATTATTACAAATTTTAGTACCCAACTATCCGCTAGAGGCGCTGTACAAATCTTCATACATTTTTTTAACTACAGACGCTAGCGAATATAGTAAATATAGTATAGTAACAACTCATGGTAGAGCTACAGACCACAGTAATGCTCACGTCTCTACCAAATGGACATATTTTGGTAAATCATTGCATATTTTGCTCAGTTTACGATCGTGATTTCTGTTTATGGAGTTTTGATTGAGATCGGTGACCTACTGGTTGACGCAAATTTCATGCAAATATCGTTTCTGGGGGCATATTTATGTGTTTAGAAAATATACTACAGAAAGTTTTGGGCACTTTTATTTATAATATTATGTACTACCATGAGAAATAATGTATTAATTAATTAATGATGCCAATGTATTCTTAATTCTTTGTAAGAAGGATCATATAAAAAAACGGTAGGAACCAGGCCGTAAGTTTCTTGCCCGTTCTTCTAGGCTCTGGTCGCGTGGAACTGGCACCTAGAATCACCTAGTATGTAAGACGATCCTTAATGATCCTTGTGATTTTATTGAATAATGAACTTTTTTACTTTAAATTAATTGATCAAACTTGGTTTATGAATTGTGTTGTCAATTAACTTTCATTCTTCCATTTATTTACTTGTTGTTATGAAATTATTAACAGCAAAACAAAATTATTTAAAGTATACAGGTACAGTAATAACACTACATTATCAGTCTCTACTACTGCGTTCTTTCGTGAAGTTTATCTGGTTGCAAATATGAAGCTCAGTACACACTAAAATTATGCCTGTCTTAAAAGTGGTATATTAGGTACCAGAGTTTCCAATTGTTTACGACTTTCCTTAGTCTATTGTTAGAGCATCAGAAACTTTCCTCTTTTGTTTCTAAAACAGAGATTGTCAAAGTATTGTGAGGTACCTTTTTATGACAGTTCTTATTGTAGGGTCAACCTCTTTTCGAAACTGTCAAGTTATTTTTTTTTGTCGAAGCTTAATCGGTCTTTTTAAGTAGGTAATAAGTACCTAAGTATGTTTTTCTACTCATTTGTTTCTTTTTCATAGTATATTATTATCTTAATTCTATTTTTCAATTGCCTGTTATTGTATTTGTATCTACACAGCAAGAATAATGTTGTGTCGCTTATAGGGATTTAAAAAGAGTTGAGAATCACTGCCCTATCGTGTAAGAGGCTTTCATTATAAAGTTCCCCGAGCCATATTCTTGTAAACTGGAGAGCTTTTTTTTTTTCAGTTTTACGACTCGTGACTCTTCAAAATGTAACTAAGCCAAGATAAACTTACCCAGCGTAACTCTGGTAAGTAGGTATTCTAAAAGCTAGAGTACAAACTGGATTTCTCGCGATGTTTTCTTGAAGTTTCGTCGATAGTTCGATGGACCGCGTTGAACGTTGAACTTACCTAATCTGTAAGTAACAACCGAGGTTGCACGTGGAGTGTTCCACTGGAAAATACTATCAGTATGTTAAAATATACCAACTTTATATTTTAAATTTAAAATCATCCGTGGTTTTTAGATAATATCTTAAAGTTTTTCATAAATGTAGCTATAAACTACGAATAGTTTTAATTTTGTTAAAAATGGGCATAACAGGGTGTTCTTCTCTATTTCGCTATTTAAACCAGTATTTATGCTTCTAAGTAGCGGTTTGTTTAAAATATCTAATTATGACGAAAATGTTTAAAGTTTAAATATTTTTTTGTGAGAAAACTTATTTGACCAACATCTCAGCTACATCATTTTAATTTTCGAAATATTTTTAGGGCTTAAATATTTCTACAAAACAGTAAGTATGTAACGATTGTTGCTAGCGATTTAAAGTCGGGATTTTTATAGTAAGATCAATAGTACTTAGGGGCGTTAGTGCTAAAATCCAGATAACTTCAAAGATCGTAAGGAAGGCTCAGAATTAAGACAAAATGATCGGAAAGCTGTGAACAGATTTCAATCGGAACTTTACCGATGTTTCACCGCTCTGTCGAACTTTTGAAAAGTTTTAGTTTATTTTTTTCTCATCCTTTAATTCTGAAATCGTCTGGAGTATTTGAAAATATATAAAAAAAGAACGAGTTGTTCCTACCTAAGTACCTACCACGTTTAGTTCATAACACATCATAATTTTATAGCAATTGTACTGAATTAATATACGATAAAATATATAAAATAATGAAAGGTGATTTGTTCAGGCTACTTTTGTTTGGTTTACAAAACATTGACAGTCTGAAAGCATCTCTCTTTCTCTCGATGTTAAATAAATAATTTTAAAATCTTAGCGATTCCTTGTTATAATAAGCCATTTGCGTTTACCTATTCATAATAGAACCGAGAGAGAAAATAAGAAAACAATCTTCCACGCCTATTACACATATTTCCCAGTTAAAAGTAACTTTAAAAGTAGTAATAACTTTGATCATAACCGAGATCTTGTAGCGGAATATCTGCAAAATGTTCACAACTAAATATTATTTCCTACTGCGAGAAAAGTTTGTATGTTACCCAGTTCCGCACAAATCTGTCTATTAAAAGTTTACGAATAAGTTTTATACAATATGTACTATACCATGTTAGAAGCGCGTTTCTATTTCACAGCCACCGACACGACATTTACAGAATCTACACGATATCGTCAGACTAATTTGACAGTTGCTGCATTACGTAAGTTTAGCGATTTCGAGTTACATTACGTGCCATTGCTAGTTTGGACTTTCGAACTTTATAGCGTCATCGTGCAGTGTGTATCATCAGATGTTTTACTGCTATGCTCACTTTATTTTATGTAAAATTTGCAAACTATATCCACATATTATTCTTTTTGTTATATGACTTAAAAGGTTTTGGACTTTCAGTTTTATCAGTGTGTAGTCTAAAAGAAATTTATTTGAAACTTTGACCCAATTCATAAAGTATTCAATGTATTCTAGACGTAACAAGTGCCCATTGCCACTAATCCGCATCTGAATCCCTTTCATTTGGAAAAGTAAACCCTCTTTCACAGTTTACAGTTGGTTAAAACCCTACCCCGACCATCATTCCAGTGAATTGATTCACTTTATCGCCGCCATTTTTATCCG
Source organism: Ecliptopera silaceata (assembly GCA_932527185.1). Taxonomy (NCBI): domain Eukaryota; kingdom Metazoa; phylum Arthropoda; class Insecta; order Lepidoptera; family Geometridae; genus Ecliptopera; species Ecliptopera silaceata. The sequence goes on along the minus strand of OW052193.1, from coordinate 919,862 downwards.
CAGATAATCTAGTAGGCCGCGGTCTGCAGCGAAAATAGATTTAAATTGTCTTGTGGGGCCTGTTTTGTGACAAAATTTGTGTTAAATATGTCTATATTTTAATAAATTTGCCAGTTTTTTTTTTAGTGTGTATCTCGGATACGCTACCGTTACTATACTATTTAGTTGGTTTTGTTCATGCCAATTTCTCATTTTATCTCGAAAAAAATGCGATCTATTAAGATTTTGCTCACATAAATACATTAGAAAGTAACAGCTAGTAATAAATATTTCTTTTAACTATAAGTTTAGCATAGTAACCTAGTTAGATAAAAACTTCAAAGGCAGTTATGTAGATTTCAAGATGTCCTTCATAAAACAGGGGCCCAATTCTCGGATTGTAGCGATTTTGGCGAGATAGAGATCTTGACGAAGCTTGAATGTCTAGGCAAAATCTCACGAAAATGTCTGACGATTCAAAAAACCGTATTCCCACTAGGATTCGACAAATGGTGGCACGACATTTCTGTAGAGAAACCAATTATACGTTCCGTTTCAGCTATTATTTTAACAAGATCTTGTTAAATCTGAATCTATATACATTTGTGGCCTCAAGTATTCACACAACATAGATTATGAAATGATTATATTATGGAATATCAAATTATAGTAAATAATAACAGAAAAACATAGTTTTTGAACCAAAAATTATCATATCCAGTGTCTGACTACCTTTACATGTTTTACTTGCGTAGTACGAAACTTTGTGGTAGGTAAGTAAACTCTATACTGTCAGTTCAGTCATAAGGTTGGTTTATACAGGGTCAGTAGACAAGTCAGTCGCAGCGCCAATGTCGGCGCCGCGACTGACTTTAACTGTTTACCTGAAGTAAGTAGTAGTGGTGCGTTTCTCAAGGTGAGCACACATGTGAAGTCAGTGGGAAAAATGAATTCGCGAAAACAACTGAAACGACGATTTAATTATTTGTTGAAAATATTATCAATTTTGCTGTTGAATGAGTTAATAGAAATGGTAGTAAATGAGATAACTAAAAATAAACGACATTTGTTGAGCCATATTTTGCAACGCCGTTGACCGCATTTCTTTATTGCGGTAATTTAGGGGTTTATTATCCCAAAAGCACTAGTTTTCGCAATATAATTGCACCAATTTTAAGGTTTCGTCTTCGCTAAGCTTACGCGTCATTTTTATCGCCAGCGAAAAAAACGTGGTCACTCTACAACGCAGCGGCAGTGACTAACCACGCACTGACTTGTTTGTTTACACAGAGTTTATTTGGCTGGCGCGGGGGTGCGCGGGTGGCGGGGTGCTTCAACTGACTTTAAAATATTTGTGTCCGATTCGATTCCGATTATTCAAGCGCTGACTTCAACCCACTGTACTGGACTTCAAATCAGTTTACACAGGGTTTTTTTCGGGTCAGCACTGACTTGCCTCGAATTTGTAGTCAGTTACTGACCCTGTCTAAACCAGCCTTTACATGCTATCAAACGTCAAGTCAAATAACGTCATGTAACTTTTTACATCATCATATTAATAAAAATATACATAACAAATATACATTTAGGGAAGATCAATGGCTGCTCTTATTTGGTCTGTCCATTTCATGGGTGATCTACCGCGCGCTTTTTTGCCTTCGAACTTGCCCTGCACCACCAAGCGTTCAATGGAAATTCCCCCACGACGAGACAAATGCCCAAAGAAAGTGAGGATACGCGACTGCACAACGGACGATAGACGTTGCTTGATGCCAAGTTCTTGGAGTATGGATTGATTTGTGTGAAACTCTGTCCACAATCCTCCTAGCATTCTTCTCCAGCACCACATCGCATCTACCTTTTTCTCACTTTCCCTAAGAGTGCACGTCTCTGCAGCGTATAGGAATATGGGAAACACAAGCGTTCTGACGAGCCGGATTTTAGTGGCTTTAGTTATATTACGATTTCTCCATATTTTATCTCCATTCTACGGTTTATGAAACTAAAGCCACAAAAGCCAAAAAGAAGAAGTGAAGTGAACTTTTTACTGACTCGATGTTACATATTTTTCTGGAAATATTTATTTTAATCTATAAGTATATTATTTAGTTAATTCAGTTAAGTATATTATTGATATCAACTTGATATTGGCGAAAATTGTTTGAGATGGAAAGCGTTAAAAACTCAACGATAAATTCATCAACCATCGTAAAATATTTGATAGGACCCACCACAATAGGAAACCAACAGAAACTGAATCACACACAGAGTGAGAGCATATACCAACCCACTATTCTTGTCAAAACAGGCAGAGTTGTCCTTAGAAAATGGCTGCTATCCTTCGACATTCGATCTCTAACGCTCGGGACCACTCGTTGCTTGTCTAAATATTTCTTACGACATAAGTCTGTTAGCGACATCACGAGAATAGCTTATTCAGCATTTTTTCGACATCCGCCATCTTTTATCGACCTACGTCGATTTCGTCGAATCTCTAAAGCGCGAGAATTGGGCCCCAGGCCCCGAACCGCTTTGTGGGCTCCGCTACTCCGTAGATAATAGGGTTATCTTTCCCACATATTTTTAGAGGAATTTTATTTTTGTCACTATAATTCTTTGAAGATTTGCGTTGATGTATTAGAATTATTTGTGGAGGGTTTTTGCAAATTTTGTAAAATATTTTTTATGGGTACCTACAATGCAGATGAAATTCTACAAACGCGTACGTACTTGCTAGTTATTTGAATAATCAGAAAACATGTTTTCTTAGAATATATGAATAAACTTGTATTATAATAATCGTTTGCGAAGAACGTTAGATAATAATGACACACAGATACATAACGGTTTTTTATGAACACATAGTTTCAGTAACGATCACAATTTACACTATTTAAAAAAACGGTTTGCTTTGTTTGTTTTTGTTAAAAATTTGAACGACTATAAAATCTACGTTGTTCAATCAAAATTGCAAATTAATGTCGATGGTTGTCATACTTGAGATAAAGCAGTAGAAGAGAAAAGTCACCAAAAATCGATAGCTTCATATCGATAAGTATTTGAGTAACATTGCAAGTCAGCGAACGTAGCGTTTGTAGGCGACTGCTTTACTATGCATAAAACAGGCTGTACCTTGTGACTTAAATCTTTGGTACCGGAACCTCCGTTCTGGCGAGTGGGCCCCTAGGGGCCGGTTCGACCGGGCTGCCACTCTTAACTTGTCAATTTTGACGTCTTGATCCCCAAAGTTTTCGCAAGATGTTGCAAATTACGTGTCGACCCTGCTCAGTCGATGTCGCTTCCAGTAAATTTTGAACAGTGCACAATATGTATGGAAATCGGCCCTCATATTGGACTTTTACTGTTAGATTATTGAATGGACTTTGTTCACGTGACTTATTTTTGTACAAATTTGACCCTTTATACCCCCTTTAGAGGTAAAAGCTACGCCCATTTGGTACGCATGATAACATTTTTAAAGCACTCTAGACCACGGTACAAAACAGGACATACCTACCTATTAAAAGTTATTTCGAACCCATGTTTGCGTAGGTACTTTACATGTTATAACTACGTATTGGATTTTAGATAGCAAAATTACTGTGAGCATGTAAGTTTGATTTTATTCTTGTAACCTTGTTTTATATATAATTTTTTACATATTTAATATGCAACGAAAGTTTAGATAAAAGTATAAAGCCATTATTTAAAAAAATATTCTAGTCAGTATATTTTTAGAAATAAGACTATTATTGTTCTTATTAACATAGATTTAACTATTTTCATTATTATCTTAGGACCCAAGAACTTTAATTGTAGGAACGGCGTTACCATTATAATATACTTGTTATTCCAAAATTAAGCGAACAATTTTCTTCAAAACTGAGGCGTCTTTTCCAGATAATTATCTGAATTTCCACTTTCAGGCCTTACCGTTACATACTTTGTCAAACACAGAGTGCTAACAGCAAAACATAATTACCTTGGGGCATAGAATAAATAATAATTACACGACGCGTTTTCATAGTAAAGACTTGAAAGCAGTAAATACACTCAGATGAAAGTTAGCTGGAGTAACTAAAGGGAAGAAAAAACTCAATTTGTACTCAAAGTTTTTACAGCTAATTCAATTCTCAAAGCACTACCTATTGTGTACATACCACCATGTCCTAGGCCAAAAATAAGGATGACTCGTTTTGGAATGGTATGTTTGGTTCCGAATGCGACCAACAAGGTACCATTTACAGGGTCTAAAGTCAAATGTAGGTACTTATTTTATTCTGTCAAGAGGATTAACATTTTTGAATAATTTTAGTATGTACTTTTTGTTATTACTGCTACCAAAGTCTTGCTCTTTCTGTGGATAGGACGCTCAAAACGTGTCGTCACCTCCACGTAATTAATTATTTCATTATTTTCCCTCAAATGATTAAAAATTCCGACCGCGGACTCTTGTCTGATTACTGTGGGATCCTGCGAGAGATGTGAAACTCCTAAAAACTGCAAAATTAAAATGTAATGACTAATGTTTTGAGACCCTATCTAGGAAACCTGTCTAAATTCAAACTCATGACTCCCATGATGATGAGTTTGAATTTAGACAGGTTTCCTAGACCATATTTTAGTTTGTTCCCAGATTTATGACAAAATTGTTTCATGTTTTTATTTATTTCTGAAGTATTATGTATTTCTGGATTATTATTTATTACTGAAGTATTTAGTTAATCCCTGTCTAAGCTATAGATAAAGATTATATTGTAAATATTATTCATTTTTTATTTATATCTGTTTGGGACATTATTTCTTCTGTAATTACACCGGCTACATTCAAACCATAGCACTGCCTTTACAAATTGCTATGGTAGTAATACTTCCCCGAATACCTTACAAAGAGCGTGTTTAATATCTAAGTGTAGGTTAAGGGCTCTGACAGCCGGGCTGATCATTTATTTTATTCTGCAAAGTTCAGTCGACAGGTTGACCTTTTTATAATTAGATGAGTTGTATAATCCGTAGTCGAGAGCGTTAGTAATGCATTTATTTAAGGCCCTACCAGGGTCTGGGCCTTAAGTACTACCTAGGGGATTACAAGCTAATTTTAGCGAAGCTTACCAAAACTTTTTGGCGTACTGTCTGTACCTGTGGATTAGTTGTGACTTATTCATTAGAAAAGTTTTGGGTGAGCCGTGGGTTTGAGAGTCTAGAGACAGACAGACTTCTTGTTTTTGTTGGTACTGATATGTTCGTGTAATGCATTAAAATGAGAATTTTGAAATTGTGAGCAGTAAGTCACCAACTAGTAGCAGAAGTAGATACTTTGAGTCATGAGAGAGAATCATTTAATTCCTCACAAAAAAAATGCTGAGTCGAACATCAGTTTGAGGATGGATAGTGACAACATAACATTAATTATTTATTTGAAAAAAAAATTAAAATAATAAAATGAAATGTGATTTTCTTAAGCGTTTTTATAATATCTTAAGTGTCTGTTTCTGTGTGTTACAAATGAATAATTTTCTTTCGTTAAAATTCAGTTCATAGCTAGTAGTAGGGGTAAATCTTAATCTATTTAATTGTAGCGAAGTGCAACGTCTCACGCCGTCTCGGCAAGTATCTTATTGTAATTAGGTACAATCCAGTTAGCGAACTTGAATTTCTGGATGAAAAAGAACTTTGAAAATAGTTGTACAATATTGCAATTTTTACAAATTATAGTTTTCATGTCTCTTCAGTCTTGTCTCAATATAACTTATAGATACCATCTTTTCGATTTCTAGATCGCGCTATCGAAGCGTTTTGCGAGTCAAGATTGAAGTTATGAGACATTAAACAAAGATTACTCAAAAAGTACCTTCTAGTCTGATCTTCATGAAATATATGGTATCCTTTGGAGTATGTCCTACAGATAATGAAAAAATCATGAAAAGCGGTTCATAATCGGTAAAACAATTATGTTACAAACATACAATTGAATTGAGAACTTCCTCCTATTTTGAAGTCGGTTAAATAATAACTGTCAGTGATTGACAGTAAATGAGATGATATCAACTGAGCTGTGAAGGAAACCAATAAAGTAATTTTCCAATGTTGACCTTCGGCTTTGTTCCTTCAAACTTTAACATCTGCAGCAAAGTCTACCTTAATCTTACCAGTCAAGATATCCGTCAGACCTTCCCTCGGGGCAAACATCCTGCTATTAGCACTTCAAAGAGTTAAAGTTTGACAATTAGTCACAGTTTGACTTCTATTGAAGAGGAACCAGAAAAGGGCAAGTCTCAAAACTTTGTAGTATCTGTGGACAGGATATTTTTTTGTATTTTACAATTGGTTAAGAATAGTTAGTTTTGAGCTCGTAAATATACACCTTCTTGTAGACTTAGTAGAACGTGACCCATCAATAGCATCTTGTGAAGTGTATCTTTTTCCGAAACAAGTTTTGATATTTTAGGACACAAAATCTTGTACTCAACAAGGGTCTACAATCTGTGACATACAAAAGTACAGATAAATACTTGCCTTTGCATATACGAAAAACATTGCGTGCCGAATGCCAGCTCGATATCCAAACGATGCTGCGTCATTGCGCAGTGTAAATCGAATATACTGCGTTACGTTAACATTACAATTGTCACATTTATTTATGCTCAACCCGCTGTTGATTGACATATGCAAATAAATGGCGGAACTACCACTAAGAAATGTCGATAACCCAACGATTTTTGACATGGTTTTAGGCAAGAAGAAAGCCAAAAATCACCCGGTTTTCAATAACTATATTCCTTCATTCAATAATCGTAGTTCCACCAAAACATATCGCCGGGTCACAGACGAAGCTGCTATCCCCTTTTGTTACCCAACGCAACCAATTACAAGGATACTGACATCCTGTTCACATAATTGATTTGGTTTGGCATCGGTATACCAAGCACGGTAGATGTACTGCAGTAGTCTAAGTAATGACTAGTTGTTAACACCATAGACAACAAATACCTACCACCAGGTATTTGTTGGTCAATGGTGTTAACAACACTAATAATGTGCGAAAAAAACAAAATAATAATCAATTTTAAACAGTATAAGTAAATTACCCAAAAGCCATGTTGTAATATTTATCAAAAAAAATCATTTTTCGGCAAAAACAAAAATGTACGAGCACTATTTATTTCTTTCTTAACCTTCTACTACTTTCACTTAGCTGTTCTTTTTTATTCTTTGTTTCAAATTGAAATTGTCTCGTTCTAGATGTATGATGGGTTTTTCCTATTTATTCTTTACTATCAAATCTATATTTGGTCAATAAAATAACTCATGTTACGGTTACATTGTGTATTGTGCTTTCAGAAACAGCAGATAGTTGAGCGGGTATATTGAATTAGTTTGCCGAAGGTCGGATATTATGTTTGTCTGTTCTTTGGGTATATTTTTGGTTCACACTTTAATTGATCTAGAGACAAGATTCATGTTTAAGGGAGCTTCGCAGTTTATTACTGTGACAGCTTCTAAAGTTCCTAGTACTTTGATGTCGTCTAGTAATTGACACTGAAAAAGCCTGGGTGCTTGATGTTTGGTCGATTGAGCATGACGTCCAATATTTCGAAGAGGAACGAGGTTTTATGGCCATCAAGACAACTACTATTGCTGCTTTGCGTCTATCACTTTGAGGTGGGATGCAGACACTGGTATTCTGAGCAAACATAATAAGTACTTACTACTATCTACTGCCTACTTGGGAACCAAAACCACGAGAACATAGAAAAATTGCCTGAAAAATTATGACTAGACTTAATCTTAACTAAGATACCTAGATAACTATAACAAGGTAGTAACAATGAGGAAACTCATTTTACTACAATGTGTATATGTACATACTACAATAAGTAGAGCTTAGTAATAGATGCATTTGCTAAATATACGTATTCTACGTGTTGTTCGAACGTAGTTGTTACAACTCTCCCATGTGCATGCCAATCTGCCATGAGCTCGGTACGACTATTCCCAAATTCCATGGCTTCTACTCCGAAAAACGAGTACAAAGATTGATTACTAATATTTGATTTCCATTGCGCGGTCGCTAAGCATGTTGTGTGTGGACTCTTTATGTCGCAGAGCAGTGTAAATCAAAGTATCAAATTGATCGCTTTACGCAGTAGACACACAGTTCAATGACATAATATAGAAGTACTTTTGTAAACATCAAAGTAGGTAGGTAGTTTAGCATCATGGTTAATGCATCATGTGAATCATAATTTGAATCAATCTACCTTTAGACCTACAACTGAATTATAAAGAGAAAACAATCTCATAAATATGACATAGTTTCATATCTAAATCTTAATTTTTGCGCCATAAAAATTTTACTCATGAAATTCAACCAACATAGCGCTAATAACACAAAACCTTACCTCAAACCTCAAACTTTTCATATTATTATCATTAATAGGATTAACTACCGTCAATATGATAAAATTTCCATCAATCAGCGTATATCAGAGATATTATCTATGATCAGTTTTGTACATTCAGAAGGAAAATCACTATTTAAATCTATATTAAAAATAATGAAATAATAAACATTTATTAATTTAAGTTAATTTATTTTGTGTTTAATTTAAGTTGATTGTTGATTGTTAGATATCCAATAGCATGTAGGTTTGTGAATATTCTATATCATTATCTTACCTTAGTTAGGGACTAACTGGCGCCGAGTGACATGCTCATGTATATTTATCGTATTTTAAAGATAACATCACTTATTTAAAAAAACTATGTAAAAACCATTTAAATATTAAAAGTTTGATAGTTTAAGTATTACGTCTAAATTGCTAAAATAAGGTAAACGTTTTTGTTTGCGACAGTCCTACATAAATTATGGCAACTAGTCAATCGATATCGTTATCATTATCTGCATGTTTGCGGTATATACCTACTAACATTTGCACCATACTTTAACAAATAATCGTGTCCAAACTTTGACAGGTAATGTGACCGCTTTTCAACAAATATGTAATAGTGAGGTAATAAAATCTATCAAAAAATTAAGGTTTGTCTTTGTAAAACAAAGCTTACTAAGCGATTTGCTAAGCGACAATTTATATATTTGATATAATATTTTGATAATTTGACCTGTCTCATGCAAATATGATAATTTGTAAGTAATCAAAAATCATACAAAAATAATTTAGGTTAGATTCTAGGTTTACTGTTTATAAATATATCTAGATATCACGTTTTATGGAGTAGATGTGAATTTAAATCGCAATACATAAAGAATTTTTCCATTCATAGAATCCTGTCCAGTATTTTCATATTGCAACTAGTTTTAGTAGATATTTATAACGTGGTAGGTACGAGGAGTGGCTCTACCATGAGTTTTTACTATACCATATTTACTATACTCGCTAGCGTCTGTAGTTAAAAAAATGTATGAAGATTTGTACAGCGCCTCTAGCGGATAGTTGGGTACTAAAATTCGTCATACTAATATTGACGTAACTACTGTAGTAAAGTCAGGCGATTTTACTGTGACATCTCATGGTAGAGCCACTATATAATTCATGATACATTAACTAAGTCGCAAACTGAAGAGCGGGTTAGTTGACAAGTTTAACATGGAACTGGCCCCGGATCAGTGTATCTTCAGAATGCGCGTCACGTCCTCGAGAGGCGTGGAGGAAGTAAATTCTGAACGGGCACCGGTTTAGAACGATTGGAACCTTAATTCGGAAAGAAAAATGGATTTGCCTTTCTCATTTCCCCCTCTTTGTTTAACGGAAGTGATTTTAAATTATGGCTTCGATTTATTTTACTTGTATTCGATCTACTCAGCAACAAAGGTAGAAAAAAAAATTAAGTTCGAGAAAAAAACAGATTACTTAACTATTTTTATTATTTTTATTTGAATCTTCATTTGAATGGGCGTGAAGAGAATAGTCCATCAAATATAAATTTAAGCTCATAATTATATCGTTAATATAGGTCACCGTTTCTTAGGAAATCAAAACTACAAGGGTGAGTGCGGTTAACCAGGATTAACCCAGCTGGGTCGACACTTTTGGAACACCAACGTAACTGGCACCCGAGATTTCACTCTGGTGTTTGAATAAAAAAGGTGTTTTCATAAAGTTCTTTGTAAAACTTCAGTCGGGTGTAAAACTGCCACTGCAAAGGTCTTTGACCCCGCGCCTATACAGGGTGTAATATCACTAATAAGAGAGGTTAAGTTTCCGATCGATAATTTTTATAAAACTAGCATTAGGTTTAGAAAGAAAATCTGCTGTTAAATTATTGGAATATTTATACAACAAATATGTTATAGGAAAAATATAACGCCTTCACGTATGTTTTCATATAAAACGTATGACGGATATTTTAACCCCTCAGAGCTTTAAAAGAAGTATTACACCCGGTACATTTACACCGCTGGGAAATAAGTTCTCTTAATGTCGATCACAAAGTGGCGTTTGAAAGAGCAATGATTTGCAAAATCCTCAGAAAAAATCTCCATCAGCTAAATTCCTTAATGCTGTTGAACAAACATCTATGCCGATTCATAAATCTCTAAGCCATTGTGACTGTGGGGCACCCATACAATCCATGTCCCACATGCTCGTTTGCCCCTTGTGCCCTACCACCTGCACAAGGGATGACCTATCAACGCCACAGATAATGGGATACAAGTAGCAAAGTTCTACTTGAACTCTGTTTGAGATTAGTGTTGTTGTGTATTGACACGCTAGAAGAAGAAGATTCATAAATATTTATTCTTGGCAGGTAAACCCACAAACCAACCATATGTATGTCAGAGCTAGTGAGTGACGTTTGTAAGTCAAGAGCCATAGCGGGTTTGAAGCCCATCTTGTCGAACTATAACAATAATCTCACATTAAAATATAGTTACTAGAATAGAGGTATCAAAGCCTTATCAGAAAACAATAACAATAGTTTTATAGCTGAAAACGCCGTTACAATTAACGCGAGCTCGTAACGGCGTTATTATCGGCGATATTGGTAACGACGAACGATAATGACCACCGGAAATAAACGTTGAAATTCTGTTTTGATATTTAGCATTAATCCATTGAAATGTTTCGTTTTCTAAAACATAAAGGAATTACTTATATATTTTATAAATTAAATTGTCAGTACTAAAATTAGAGTTATACCTTTTTTCATGTTGTTTTATATTTGAAATTCACAAACATTTTAATACTCATATACATCGTTGAATTAAAAAGTACTCACGTATTATTATTAATTTTAGAAATACCCTGATGGGCTTCTATTTGATCATTTTTTGAATACAGAGAGCCAAAGAGATTTACCTATTTTTTGTGGTTTTGATTTTGAATTTGACAAGGGTTATGGGCCAGTAAAACTCATTGTGTCTTTTATTTGGAATTATTTTGAAAAGCAATTGAATTAATATTTGCAAAAAATCTCATTCCATATACATTGCATTAAATCATTTTAAAAATACACGCGACATGACAAACATCCGAAGATACAAAAAAAGGAGATTTTTTTTAGGTTATATAATAGTTGGTAATAGTTGTTGGTTAGCCATCGTCTTCATAGTTTCATTTAGTAAAAAATTGCTCTACATCGTTACAATTAGTAAAGAAAGGCTGTATCTATCGGCTAACCAGTCAATGAACTAAACGTTTGTGCATATTTTCTGTAAAATGGTTTACGTATTCCTGCCGTCAAGTAGAATGGATTGCGTTTCTGTGTTGCAGTTTGAAAGGTAAAAGTGAAGTGTTGTTGCATTGCCTCGCTGGTCACGTCTCTAATGGACTTACTCTGTAAGGTAATACATATTTTAACTTTATAAAGCAGTTTGAGTGGGTTTTTATTAAACGGACTGTATTGTTAACATTGCTGGAAGTCAGTAATGATAAATGTTAAATGATAAATGCTGTGGGTCGTAGGTTCAATTTGAACATGAATATTTGTTCTGTGTGTGGATGTTACTATGTTTTAAAACGTTTTAAAACAATAAGGCTTCTGAGTATATAAGAGCTTTTAAATATTTTTTTTTTCAGAAGGAACCTTCACCTTCTTGATTCATTGACTTCCTGTGTCATGTCAATGCCGTCAGCCCATCAAGTGGGAGCGTCCTACTCTTCACCTTTAGATTCGTGTCATCCAAAAACCCTTGTTCCTGAACTTTCATACATTTTGCGCGCTATAGCTAGCTTTACAATAATTCGCTCTTTTTGGGAAATATTTGAATGAGTTTTCCGATATGAGTAATAATAAGAAATTAGGTTGGGTTTCCAAAAAGTATTGGTTTGTTACGCATTTCGCTTAGCTAAAACTAAGTGATTATTTAATTAAATCAGGCAATCTCATCTAAACCAGATTATCGGAATTACCAATATTGGCAATATCATACAAGTACCTATAGCCAATGATCGCCGAATGCCGTCATAATTGCTTCTAATGGATTTATGATCTGTTTAATATCAAAATAGTTTCCATGGTTGATCTAATTAAAAAAATTAGGACTTTGCGTCTAGTTCACAGGATTAATCTGATAGGCTGGTTATCTCCCTAGTTCAGCTTATGTAATACCTAGTGCTAAATCAAGAGATTTCGAGACTTAAGTCTAATTCCCAGCCTAGGATATATCAAAATGGCAATTTTTGGCCATGTTATATTCACTTTTTTAGTCAAAATAAAAAAAATATGCAATATTATATTAAATTGCTATCAAACTATCAAACATACATTATTTACCGAACTAAATAAAATAATTGTGCAAATTGCTTGACGTTTTACTTCTTCTTCTTCTTCTTATCGTGTTGATGCTATAACTATATTTTGTTGTAGCATCGTGTTGGAAAGATTAGTCAGACTAGACACAGCTGTGCCGTGCCTAGCTGTTACATTTTACTAGAAAATTTTAACTAAATACAAAAAAAAACAAATTCTATATTTCACCAGCGCTCGAAAAACAGAAAATAAATATGTGCTCTAACCCCCTGCAATAAGAACCTTTCTAAGCGGAAGGGAGCATTCACACTCGTTTCAGTGCCTTTCACCCCTACTTTCCACTCTAACGCGCAGGTCATAGATCCGTAAGTAGTTTTAAAAGAAAACTGATACAGTACTATGGCGTCCGTTTTTCTGACATTTTAGTGATTAAAATCAAAATAAAACAAAAGGAGCCTATAATTTTACAATTTGTTATATTTAACGTCGATTTTCGGTTTTGTAAGATGCTAGATGACATACGCGACTTTTTTTCAAAATTTGAATCCGTAAATCCGTAAAAGGAATATTGATTTGTGGCACAACGATAAAATTATAAACAACTATAAATTAAAGCTTGTATTTTGAAATAGTCAGTTTGGTGCTGCAGTAGCCGCTATTGTGTAGAAGCATTCTACATGAATAATACCATTTTATTTCTGTATGCGAAGTACACATAATATCTTATTAATAAAAACTAAAACTATTTTATTATCACAAGCAAATTAACAATAAGAAAAACCGCTCAATTTTGTCTGTAAATTCTCGTAATATTCAGTAATAAAACATCCCCTAGAATAGAAAACTTTGTGACGTATCCAAAAAACGGTTTATTTTTAATATTTGAGTCACCCTGCTTGCTTTCATTGCGATTCATTAACCCACCTTGCAAAGCTCACTCGATGACCGCGCAGTGTAAGTCAAAAGTATTTTTATTCCTTTGCGTAGTCTGGAGATAAATGAACCTATTTTGTTATGGGGAAAATGCGCCCAAACTTTGAGCAATTCCTATAGGGAAGCTCATTTCTCACTGAAACACACTATACCTTTTTGTAACCGCACTAACCCCGTGCTATCATCATCAGTAACCTGTTGCTATATATTTTTTTAGCTAGTTTATATGAGTTTCTAACACCAATTTAGATATAGAAAATTAAACTTTAGTTTTTCCGTAAAATTATAATATTTTTTGCTTCTTTATGGTAGAAAATTACATGGGTGAAAGAAAAGTAATATAAAAAATTATAATTAAATTATGGTTACAACTAGGTATATCCTAAAACATGTTAGATACGCCGTAATATCTCTCGATACCATGTGCCTACAAAAATGTTTAGATGTTTTTGCATTTATATCACAAATGCAAAAACATTTAATTAATTCGGCTTCACCATAACAATATGTTGGTCAAAGTTATTATTACCCTGTATTTAGCAAAATTGCAAATTATAATATTATTGTTTATTTTGATTATTGCATAATTGTTTGAACTGGAACTTAACTGATTAAGTGATTTGGCATATTTTAGTTATAATACCGATAAATAAGTGTTTTTATTTAATAAATATCATAAGTTTTATTTTTGCAGATTAGTGATAATGCGTAATTGTTGTGTTTTGGTTCAAACGGTATGGATGCCAGTAAAACATCAATGATACCTAAATTCTCTACGTGATAAAATAATAGCAATGTGATGCTTTATAGACACACAGCTTGATTGGAAGCAACGGTAACCGCTTGACATTAGGTGGGCAATACTTGTGTCACATTACTTATTAACACTTTATTATTTATTAGAAGAACTAACGTTTATGAACTAATAAATACGTTTTTTACTAATTAAGACGGTATAGTAGGTATAGGTACTATACTAATAGTATATTTTAAGTAACTACACTTTCACTGATAATTTTCCGCCTTAACTAAAGTCTCAACAACTAAGTAGCACTAAACATTATAACATTAGCAACCATTATCCGCGTGGTGCCGCAGAAATCATTTCCATGTTTCAAGTTCTAGCTACTTTGAGACACAGTATGATATACTAGTACAACCAGTATCTTCATAGTGTAGCTGTAGAGCACAATAAAATCGGTACAGCTTTTTAGAGTGCCTTCTAAAACTAGAGGAAAATTTTGGTAATATACAAAGATTTTAATATCCCTAAAGTATAGGTATTGTATATAATTAAGTAAGAGTATTGAGTCGAGGATTAAACCCACGACCTTCCTTAAATCTTTGTGATAAAAACTTAAATATAAAAATAAATAGTTTGGTTATTTTTCGAAAGCCACAATTCGTGATCGTGTGATTCAAGTTTGGATTCAAAATTCTAAATTAAAGGTTTTCGTTGGTAGATTATAAAAAAAATACCTACTCTGAACATTATCCGATTTTGATTTTACTTTGATTAAATATAGCACAGTCTTTTGGGTAATCAAATCTTACCCTAAAACTCTGCACATTTACTTTTTACCCTGTATCTTGGTTTATACCCTATTACAAACAAAGTCACGTGCGAAGTCTTCCCCATAAACTTTCATCAAACCGAGATGCACCCTGTATATGTCCAGATCAACACAAACAAGGAGAAATAACACGGTGGGATTAACTCATAAGAAATGACGTAAGAAAGAACACGATGTATCAGGATTATAGAAATAGTGGAGTTTAATGCAACGAGCATGCTCGGTGACCTTGAGAAAAGGTCATAGTGTTAAAAAGAGACGGTCGCATGTTTGTATAAGGGTAAACATATATACTTATTGCACAGATGTTTATCACGAACCTTATTCATATATTGCCAATTTCATAGATGTGGTATCTGAACTTTTGATGATTTGTAGCAAGAAATTTTGTGGCTTAGACAGTTATCTCACATAGCTATATATTAAGAGTATGTCTTAAGTGCCTACGTACAAATATAAAATTGAACACTTAACATTAGATTTTTCTTTTAGTAGCTTTTACATTCAAATGGTACCTAAATAACTGCAAAAACTACTTTTGACAGATACATAAAAACCTAAAAATAATTGAAAAAGTATCAAAGATACCTTTTGATCTGAGATAAGAAAAGCACGTTCAAGCATTATTTTTTTAAATACATTGTTATCATTTGAATCTGTCATGCTTGGTAGATTTCACTCCCGTATGTTTTCAGTTGAAGATTAGCAAGCGAAAGAGAAACACTTTTCACTGAAACAATTTGCGTAAATATTCACGCTAATTCAGTTTGGAGCGGACTTCCTTCGCGAAACTCATGATTTGATTTAGAACATTTATCAGCAATGTTTGTTTTGTAATAAAGCGCCCTTGAACAAAGTTTATACCTTAGCGTTGGAAAATGATCTTGTGGAACAGAAAATAGGTCTGCGATTGATCTGTTCTCCTGGTACATTATTAAACGGGTTATGAAGTTTAGTGGTATTTAAACGTACTAATATTATTATTTATTTATATGAAATATGTAACAAAACAAATAATATTTTCATATTTTTATTCAATGTTAAAAAATGTGACTTCAAGACTCAAATCTCCGAGTACCTGCTATTCTCGTATTACTACCTTGTAATTAAACGAGACAAAATTACTCTATTGGAAACACAAACACCGTAATAGTTGAAACTTCCTGCAACACGCCATCGATCTCTCATTACCCTCGGCAATCGATCACTGGATACTAGCCGGCTACTCGAGGCTATCCTAAACAATATTAATTGATGTATCTTTACATAGAGGTGGGATCATTATCTGAACCAAATATATGGTAGAAAATTGATAACCAGATACAGAACTAAGCATTGGAATTCTAATAATGGGTTGGTTTTTGCGTAATTTAAATTTTAAATAAGTACTTAGTTTACATCAAAACATTACTTAACTATGAAATTAACTATGGAATTTTTCAGTTAAAAATCTGCATACAGTCATTTATTTTTAGTTCTTTCAAACGGTGAAAACATAACAAGCCAATTCACAGCTTAGAGACAGCTGCACACGTCTTGTATTTTTTTTGAATTAGGCTGGCCAGGCTGGGTGCTGGGTGGACAGTAAAAATAGGCAAGTCAACTCTATCGAAACAAAAAATCTAAACACTACTAAAATACTACATACTAGTAGTACGCACCGGCTTCGCACGGGTAGCCTATATAAAAAAATATCATTATAATATAGCTAATATGTTACTCAGTATAAATGTATTTTCGAAATGATGAAAAATATAGACCCTATAGTATGTAACCCCCCCGCATATACTCCCGTGACCGGCAGCGGCGCGGCGCCCGCTGACTTTTTTCTAATAAGTACTTACATTTTTGAACTCGTGATATCTTTCGAATGGAATGTCCGAATTCAATAATTTAAAAAGTAATAGAAAGGTATTGAAACAGTCTTAATTTTAAAGTAATTTATTTAGATAAGGATTAATACCTAAGTACAAATATAGAACGTTTTCTGGCGTCGTCATTTTAATTATATTTTTTTGATATTAAAACACTTATTATGACATATGTATAATAGTTAGACATATGCTGTCGCTGACTTTTTTGTGGATGATGATGTGTTCTACAAAATTGTAGTACATAATTTCTTTCTATCATCAATAGTTTCCGCAGCGCACGCGATGTAAGGAATTTCTTATACACCTTGGGTTACATAATTGAAGTTTTAGTAAGGATCCCTAATTTTTTTGAAAATATAATATAGCCTATGTTCAGCACAGATAATGTAGCTTCACAACAGTGAAAGAATTTTTGAAATCGGTCCAGTAGTTTCGGAGCCTATTCGATGCAAACAAACAAACAAACAAACAAACAAACAAACAATCAAATCTTTCCGCTTTATAATATTATAATATATAATATATAATATTATATATAATATATATATATATATATATATATATATATATAATATTAGTTTAGATATATATAATATATATATATATTAATATATTATATATATTATATATATATATATATAATATATATATATATATATATA
Organism: Ecliptopera silaceata; assembly: GCA_932527185.1. Classification (NCBI taxonomy): domain Eukaryota; kingdom Metazoa; phylum Arthropoda; class Insecta; order Lepidoptera; family Geometridae; genus Ecliptopera; species Ecliptopera silaceata. The sequence goes on along the minus strand of OW052193.1, from coordinate 902,126 downwards.
TTATATATATTATATATTATATATATAGTTTAGATTTGAGCATGACACTTAATCATTTTAACTAGATGCTGTCTTGTTGAAGTCGTTGTGATCAACGCAGTGAAATATCCTATAAATATTTACTACATATAAAAACTATGTGCCTTAACTTTAAACTCACTAGATCATGGACGGCTAACCTGGATGAATGCGTCATATAGTCAGGTTAACTAAAGAACAGTAACTTATGTTACAAAATGCATTTAAAACAGCTTTCAAAGTAGGAATATTAGGGAAATGCAAAGGACAGCACTGATCTGTAAAAACATGGACGATGGCAGCAATCATTTAGCTAATACGAGTTGTTGCCCAAAAAGGAAATTGTAAGTGCAAAATGCAGCTAATTGAGTGTTCAAAGTAGGCGTAGGTATTAGACGTCTGTCGAGGGATGCTCCGCTTCGGGCATAAATCTGAAACGGCCTGTGTTTTACGACTATCTTTCTTTGTGGTACAAGTTATTCTTTAAAAGCGATGTTTCTAAGATGAAAATGTATATATGAATATTTATTAACTCGGATCATGACTTAATGTAAAATAACACTTTTAATAATTTAATTTTAATTTCTTACCAAAAATAATGATAAAAATAAAATCTAAGTTTAGTAAGTAAATGTTTATTCTAGACTTTTTAAAATAAATTAGTAGTAGTATAGCATAGTTAAAATAAAAGATACAGTGATTGTACTATAAAAACCTCTTCTCGTGTATTTTTCTAAATGAAAATTCTTGTGTAATGTTCTTTTACATATAACCTACGATATTTTTAAGCTTATACTTTTATTTTTCATTAGGATATTATGAAAATACAATTTTTTTTATGGTTCAATAAAAAACACGAAAACATACAAGGGTCAAGGATGTCCTTAAGCTATTGATCCTAGAAAACGACAATTTATATCATAACTGGCTTCGTTCACACGGCATTGTCCTGCACGTTTTTTTCGTATTCGTTTTTTTAACGTACAATCATCCGGGTCTTCACACGGTAAATTATCATTCGTGTAAAAGACGAATAGCCGCAGTCTTCACACAGTTGTCACAGCGAGTAGACGTCACTGATGGATCCACGCGTGGTTGTACTTATATTTTGGTATCGTAGGCGCCAACGGTCTTGCCGCCGACAAAACAGAAGGTTTTGGGTACATCCTATTAATCAAGAATCTGTGCGAACGATCATATTTGAAAAATTATTCGAAAATCTTAGAAACGATGAAAAAAAGTTTTTTAATTACTTTCGAATGTCTGTTGAAAGTTTTGAAAAGTTATTAACTCAAATAAAATAAATAAAAAACGTGTGAACATCGTGCCGTTTGAACGAAACAGAGCTATATTATGTGCCACTGCGAACCGAATACGTCAAAGTTCATTCGATTTGCTTGACAAGTCCGTTGAGTATGCGTTTAAACGTGTAAGCGGTACACGTTTTTTTGCAGTACAATCGACGTGTGAATGGATATATGTACGTTGTATGGTCACTATTTATACGTTAAGACGTATACTGCAAAAAAACGTGCAGGACAATGCCGTGTGAACGAAGCCTTAAGGCGGAAACATACTATTAACACGCTACGCGACCCAACGTGTCGACACCCGATGTGCACCGTGTACATTAACAACACGCGACGCCATGACACGTTAGCAATTTAAGAATTCATTTAGCCGACAATAGTGAAGGTGTATGGTCGTGTGCTAATCGTATTATGGATTTAATAAACAACGAATCAGATGAAGATTTCGAAGAAGATTTGATGCAAATTTTGGGTACATATCTGATACTTAAACGACTCAAGAAAAAAAGAGTGACAAGGCGTTACTGGGTACATGAAATAAATGAAAAGAGAAGTACATGTGGTGAATATCATACTCTATATCCAAACTTACTTCAAGATAATGAAAGATTTCATATGTACTTTCGAGTTACTAAAACACAATTTGAAGAAATACACGAGTTTATTAAAAAGGAGATATACAAGAAAAAAACTACATTTCGCGAAGCCATTAGCACTAAAGAAAGACTTGCTATTTGTTTGAGGTAAGTATGTAGTTGTCATAAAATGCTTTCAAATTGTAATTTTCATTCTGCGACTGCTCAGCTTCAACTTCTGAAGCTTCATTTTGATACGGATACGGCATTGTTTGATTTACATCTTCTGATGTACTTTGTCTGTGATGTACTATTTGAATCATTTTGTTACCAGTAATATTTATCGGAGTGTTCCGAATTCGTTCACGGTTATTTAGCATATTCATTTCCGAGTCGTGTATAAGCTTGTGTAATTGAAATTTAATTTCAGCTTGGTCCGTTTTAGGTAACTTTTTTAGTTGCTTACTCATTGATAGGAAAAATAAGTCAGTGTCGTCCATATCTGGTGCTGCTCTCTTCTGTCTCATTTCTTGTGTGGTTTTCATTACATTAACTATTTCTTTTAATACATGATTCTCATTATTATTTTTGTTGGAACCTCTCGGAGTAAAACTTGCAGTAGAATTGGGCGTTGATGCTCTTGCAAGAGATGGTCGGGAAGAAGAGGTCCCTGGAGTAGGCGAACGAGGAGGAGGTGAAAGTACAAATTCTTCAGAAATTACTGAATCTAGTGTCGAATCGTCATCATTTGTGTCACCCACGTTTGTAACTGTAGATCTCCCTTCAACAATATGTGGTAGCAGAAACTCCATTTGCTTTTCAAACTTCCAAGGAACTATTTTAGTTGCTGCTTGTCCACTCTTCTTGCGGCGTCTTTTTATTGCATTGGTGAAGCAGTTTCTTAGTTTGCTCCACTTATTTTTTACTTCTTCAACTGTAAAAAAGATGATAATATGAATTTTATTGTTGCAGGTATTTAGCTACAGGTAGTTCATTCAGAACATTGGGATTCAGTTATCGCATGGGATTCAGTACCGTACGAGAAATAATACAAGACGTTTGTGGTGCAATCTGGAAGAAAATGGGTCCAGTTTATATGCCAAAACCTACAACTGCAATGTGGGAAGAATCAGAAACTGGTTTTAGAAATTATTGGAATTTCCCCAATTGCTGTGGGGCACTGGATGGAAAACATGTGACCATTACATGCCCTATAAATAGTGGTTCAAATTATTGGAACTACAAGGGGACAAATTCAATCGTACTACTGGCATTAGTAGATCCAAAATATAGATTCTTAGTCATAGACGTCGGATCGTATGGTAAAAACAGTGATGGTGGAATATTTGAAAAATCCGTCTTTGGCAAATTAATACAAGATGGAAAGTTAGAATTACCCGTTCCTAAACCTTTAATTCCAAATTCAGAACCATTGCCCAATGTCATTGTTGCAGATGAAGCTTTTCCCTTGAAGCCATTTTTAATGCGACCCTACAGCAAGAATGATGTTCGCAACAATGAATCAAATAAAATTTTCAATTATCGGCTCAGTCGTGCCCGACGTATAGTCGAGAATGCTTTTGGAATTTTAAGATCAAGATGGCGTGTTTTTGCTGGTCCTATGGCAGTTCAACCCGACATGGTCGACAAAATAATACTGGCTACATGTTGTTTACATAATTATTTAGGCACGGATAGTTTGCCTTCGGATTGTGATTTACAACAGATAACTCTGACAGAATCTACAGCCTTTCAAGAATTAAATCCAATTCGTAGAAATTCCACACAGTATGCATTTTCAGTAAGAAACAAATTTAAGGAATATTTTAGTGGTGAAGGCGCCGTTCCGTGGCAGCTTGATATTGTGAGAAGAGGTAGACAAAATTGAAAACTTGCTACTCTTCCAAAAATAAGTTTGTTTTGTAATAAATAATATTTTAATAAAACTTACCGCTGGTATTAATTTGTTCGGCTACTTCTTCCCATGCATTATTTCTCACAGTATGATCCCTGTATTGAACTAAACTCATATCATATAGAACAGAATATCGTTTCACCAACTCAATTAATTTTTCGTCGTTCATTTTGCCAAATAAATCCAAAAATATATTAGTTAATTGGCATTCATGCGAAAGTTCTCGAACGACTGACGCGTGGCGTCGCGTATTGTCTAGAAACACACTGCGCGCGACGCGTCGGATGGCGTGTTTACCCCCACCATCGACAACACATCGATCTGGAACGTCTGGATCGGGTGGCGTGTTCGCGCATGGAGACACGTCGGATGTTCATAGTATGATTCTAGTCATAGAAAATAGTACAATTTGATTCGAGTCGCCACGCGTCGCATTTCATCGGGTCGCGTAGCGTGTTAATAGTATGTTTCCGCCTTTAGTTTCTTTTCTTTTATCTACAAACCGAGAATACTATGACGTCTCTATAGTGAAGAAAGAGACGGAGATATTGATGTCTCTTTCGTATTCATGGCAGTTATTTATGGTTTGTACGTGTGTAGGCGGACGAACATGCCTATTCGGAGTGACATTATATAAGGCGTTCTATGACAGACGACTTGACGATTCACTGACTTGACCGAGATATATTTTTGAAATAAACCATTGTCACTGCCAGGATTCACAGGCTGAGGAAAAAAGAAGAAAAAATTACATACTATAACATAAGGTAAGTACTTACCTATATTAGTTGTCCTACCCGAATAAAAAAAATATAAACCTGTTTTATTTTTTAAGTAGCTGTTAGTTTCCATTAGGATATTATGTTCCATCTCGTCTTGTTGATTGGTTTTATGCTACAAAAGCGTAGTTTAAAAATCTTAGATATTTTACGGATTTGTAATATGAGCGGTCTGAAACGGTAAATTGGACTTGCTTTTAATGAAATGTCTTTAAATAGGAGGGACTACATATACAGGGTGTAACAAATGAGGTGGACCAAAAGCAAAAGGGCGATAGGGGAGCTCAATGGCTATCCATATAACCCCCATGTATGTTCAGCGATATTCAGTCGTTCAAAAGTTATTCCCACTTTTATGTTTTTTTTTTTCATTAACATATTTTAGGTTAGATTTCCCAAGTATACCCAAACTATCAAGGCTACAACCGTAATTTTTGTACACCTTGTAGCTTAATAGTAGACCTTTCGTACTGCAATACCAGTTTTAGTCGTTATTTGATTGATTTCCAAATAAAAATAATCTTTGCAGAAAAATTCGAAACCTGAACTTCCGCGAAAAACTTTAGGAGCAATTTAAAAAAAAACTTGCTGAATATTTTTTTCCACAACCTATCTTAAAAACTTCCTCCATTTATGGAGAAGTTACCCTGAAAATTTCATAAGGCTAGTACAGAAGGATCATGTTAAAAAGTGAACTCATGTGTTGTAAAAGTGCTGAAATCGACGGTTCAATCGACCAACACGATGGTCCGGGCAAGTCTCAGATTTTATGCCACCCCTTCCAATCAATTGCTCTTGGTATATTCTAGCAGCATCTCGAACGTTTTCTTGAGCTACAACATGACAATAATACATTTCTGCATATCTACGAGGAGAATGTGGCATGATACACTAATCGCAAAGTTTGTACAGTCCGTAAACGCGCAGTTTTCGTTAAAGTAAATTAATTCAAATTCAGACTCCTGAGACTTTTCACAATTGGTTGTAGTTAACCAGTTTAACTTTTTTAGATTTCACACCTAATCCACTGTTGGTTTCTTGATTTATTTTACTTCATCACGGGTTTAGTCGGATGCTTAATATTATGTAGTTTAACATAACCAGCATCCGACTACAACCATGTTAAGTAAAAAAATCAAACAAATTCTGTTTAGAATTTTTTTTAAGTTATACTTACTTCCTAGCTTTTCGTAGTCGGGTTTTAGTTTTTAAATCTTTATTACGGAGTCAGGTTGTGAAAAAAGCGGCCACTCAGGAGTCTGAATTTGGATTAATTTACTTTAACGAAAACTGCGCGTTCACGGACTGTGCAAACTTTGCGATTAGTGTATCATGCCATATTCTCCTCGTAGATGTGCAGAAATGTATTATTGTCATGTTGTAGCTCAAGAAAACGTTCGAGATGCTGCTAGAATATACCAAGAGCAATTGATTGGAAGGGGTGGCATAAAATCTGAGACTTGCCCGGACCATCGTGTTAGTTGACTGAACCGTCGATTTCAGCACTTTTACAACACATGAGTTCACTTTTTAACATGATCCTTCTGTACTAGCCTTATGAAATTTTCAGGGTAACTTCTCCATAAATGGAGGAAGTTTTTAAGATAGGTTGTGGAAAAAAATATTTAGCAAGTTTTTTTTTTAAATTGCTCCTAAAGTTTTTCGCGGAAGTTCAGGTTTCGAATTTTTCTGCAAAGATTATTTTTATTTGGAAATCAATCAAATAACGACTCAAACTGGTATTGCAGTACGAAAGGTCTACTATTAAGCTACAAGGTGTAAACAAATTACGGTTGTAGCCTTGATAGTTTGGGTATACTTGGGAAATCTAACCTAAAATATGTTAATGAAAAAAAAAACATAAAAGTGGGAATAACTTTTGAACGACTGAATATCGCTGAACATACATGGGGGTTATATGGATAGCCATTGAGCTCCCCTATCGCCCTTTTGCTTTTGGTCCACCTCATTTGTTACACCCTGTATAGGTAAATGGAAATATCTAAGGTACAAAAATAAAATAAAAAATAATACAAAACACCCATTAAAATAAGAAAACCTTTGAACAGCGAAGTACCAGGAGTGCAGAACATAGATAGAGGTCAGACGTTACAAACTAAAGTTCTAACTTATTAACTACCGACAAAGTTCTACTGCACTCGCGAACTTTTAACTCGACTAAAGTATTGGCAAATTCACTTTAGAACTCATTTTAAGTTTCAAAAGTAATTTGAGAAATACAAATGGTTCATATTTGTTCTATTCGTTGTTTTTGTAGTCAAACGAATCAATTGTAAAATTGATTCGTTTGACTACAATTGAGATTGAGATTTGTTTGACTTTCAAAGCATGACTTGCTTTATTCAACATCTTTGAAAAACAACTTTTAATGCTACCTATGACTCATCATAAGGCTGTAGAACTCTTATACATGCTACTTAGAAATAATAAATGATTATGCACTTAATTAGTTTCCCGCAATCCTATCACCACAACTACCATTTCATGGTCACTGTAAACTTCAGCTCTCATTGGTTGTCCTGCACAAACATAGGTACATCATACACAAAAGTGAAATTTAAATGTAATTAAAATTCCCATTAAATAGTAGATCAACGTTTCATAACATGCAGTAAAGTTTTAGATCAAACTTTTAGTGAACTAAAATACATCTAGCTCCGTTCCTATTTTAGTCGAAATAATAAAGCTAATGTAGGAAACTTCACAGAACTATTTAACATTTTCCATTTCAATATTATTGTACGGTGGCCATCTAGTTTATTGTTTGGGCTAAGGGTGAAGTTACATATCATCGCACAGTTTAGCTGGAAAGTATTTACAAATGATATTCTAACTCTGTATCAAGTCTATAGAGTTATTTTCAAAAATAAGCTTTGGAGATACGAACTCATTATTTGTAGTGGTAGTATATTCTGAGTAAAATAATATTTTAAAATGCAGCTTGATTGGTAATATTATTATATCTTTACATTTAAATTAATATGACTTTTTAAGTAAATTTAATGTAACACTACAAAATTGTAAAAGAAAAATCTTTAAATACGTGTTGTCTGAGCTAACAGTTTTTTTCAAGTTAAAAACCGAGTTGCTGAAACGTGAGTTTATCTGTAACGTGACCGTCATAAATTAAGCCTTTATAGCTAAATTAATTAAAAACATGCGCTTGTTTGTTGATTGTTCTGTGTGTGGTTATATTTGAAAAGTAGGTACTTAAAGCTTGAAAATATCTATATATTCGATAGAACGATGAGCTTATTGAAATGATATTTTACTATTTATACAACTTTATGGTAAAGTCAAAGATTTCTTTATTCAATAAAATCACAAGGATCATTTAGAATCGTCTTACATACTAGGTGATTCTAGGTGCCTGTTCCACGCGACCAGAGGCTAGATAGTAACTAAAAATGTAGTAAACTAAAAATAGTTATTCCCGCGATTTCGTCTTACTATCATTATATTTCAGACGATTCCCATAATATACTTATTAATTATAGACGATGTGTTATTCTAATGTATCCATTACATTGATTAAACCAAGGTGTTCGACGTAGCTCAAAGAATTAGCAAGCTGAAGTGGCAACTTCAGCCCACACCAGCCCACTGGCTATGTTATCCAAAGAACCGACAATCATTGGAGCAAACGGATACTGGAGTGGAGAGCGTTTTGGCAAGCGTAGTGTAGGACGCCCCCCGGCGAGAAGGACCGACGATCTGCGGATTGATTGTTTTTGGTTTTTTATTGCAACTTAACTTTGTGAAAAACTTCGTGGACGGCTCTGGGTTGAAACAACATATTTGTAAAGTTATTCATACGTATCAAAATATCACATTTCTAACTATTGAACAGAAATAACAGAGGCGAGTTATTTTCAGCTGAAATTTCAGTCGCTCGTTTGATGCTGAATTTCTGAAATAGTGCTTGTAATAACTCAGTTGTTTAAAAAACTTGTGATAAAAATATCTATGCTTATGGCCGTTAAATATAAATAAATATATACGATATATAAGAACATAGATATATATGAATTAAATGAATATATAGATATTTAAGAATTTCGTATGTAGGTACCATACGAAATTCTTACTCAAACTTCTCTTTCTCGTTCTCAATCTTTGTTTATTAAAACAATTTAGTTCAAAACTAAAAGCTGTACATTTGAGACAGAATCTGTAGCTAGATCAACAAGACAGCAGCTATTAATCTAGTTGGAGTTCCTCTACTCTTGAGGATACGCTCCGTCGGCCTGTCTCCTCAGCAATGGATAATACAAACTAGCAAAGCGCTTTTGACTTGTTTCATGATCTTGAAGACGCAAAGCAAAGCCTCACAAGTTAGGTTTATATGGAATATTATGTGGTAAAAAGTACCTAGTCATGCTAAAACTTATACTGACTGACTTTGATTGTATCATCATCATTTAAACGTTATTAAATTAAATTGACACCGCACTTGAATTGCAGTATTTAATATAGTATACAACGGAGGCTATGGTATAATAACTCTATTAATTACTTTTGTAACATAATAACTTTGGTCGGGTTGTGTTGTCACAAAATATACATATTTCCAAAATAAATAATAAGTTATCTATTACCCGTAATAAGTCCTTATTAACAATTATTTCCTTAAGAACAAGATCTTATATTTTAAAATAAGCTAGTAAAGATCTAATCATAATATTCTGTGTAATTTAATTTTTTTTGGTTATGTAAAACGTACCACTATAGATATAAATCGTAATTATGAAAATTTTATGTAATAACAGCCAGTTTGTGTCGTGTAAAAAATAACAATGTACAACCTAAAATATTTTAATATAAAATATAATTTATTTACCTCTCAAGATCGTTCCGCGGGATAATGGAGCAGAGTTTTACAAGAACATCGTCCGCGAACCTCGGTTACAGTAATCAGGCTTAATAAAATTTACCTTCTGAATTTTTCATCGCTATTTCTGGAGATCCGTGCTTATTGGCTAGTTTAAAAAAATATATGAAAATGAGATAAAAAAACTCATTTTTGTTGGTAAAATAATAGAGCTCGCATGAGATGATTCCGCAGAACTAAAGCTTCATAAAGAATTTGCTTGACTGCAAGTCAATATAAAACGCTCAGTAGATGCTGCTAGGAAAGTATGATAATTAATAATAAACGATATACGAGCCCATTGAACGACCTATTTTTAATTGTTTGTTTCGTTGTGTTTCTTTGATTGGTGTACAATAAAGTTATATTCTATTCTATTCTATAATTACGTCATTCACATTAAAATTATTATTATTAGAGATCTCTCCATCTTATCTGTTCCGAATAAAAAAAATGATAAAGCAAGAACACTACTGGTTACATCAACTCAAGCTTAACAAATTTAAATTCACGAAATTCTGGCAATCAGCCTTTTCCGAAGGACCATCCACATATTAAACATTTATTTATTCAACGCGTTTCTCTTCCCTTTATTTATGGACATTAAAATAAAAAGTATTTTATTTGATATTTGAAATGTAATACGCCATGAATACTTTACCGTTTCAATTGTATTCATGCAAACAGTTTTATGATTGAATTTGCATTTCTTTTTGTGAAAATGATTTTTGGGGTGTTGCGTTGATTTTTATCATTTAACAACCGTGGCGTGGCGTGAAATATCCATTTAGATTATTTATAGATTTATTTTATACGAAAAGGTTTGTATGAGGAAATTTAGGCTAACAGCCGTACCCAATATTCAACCTTCAGTAAAAATTCGATAACAATCTGATCAGATCCATGTTTAAATAAAAAAAAACATTTTTTTTAAATAATAATACCTAAAAATAATTTGATTATTCTGCAAAATCTATGAAACCTATTAAACTAGTTGAACTGAACTAAAAAAAGTGTGAAATACTGTTACTACGAATTCCTGAAAGCCTGACAGACGAGTGACAGTAACTCGAGCTGTCACTTCTGACAGATACCCGTCGAGTGCCACCGCTGTATTTATCGCCTGTGGTTTTATGGGTTCACAGAAAGCCTATTCATTTGATACTGTTGCAAGAGTTTGTCTGTTTTTTTTACATTTATTTTTGGTTGGTTCTAATTTACTACTACTGTTTTACTAGTACAAATAAATATAAATAAATAAATATTCATGGACATTTCACACGTCCTACTCTAGTCCCAAACTAAGCAAAGCTTGTACTATGGGAACTAGACTGCTGATAGAATACTTATATACTTAATTTTTTTTGTAAATATGTACATACACATAATAATACATAGTAACATCCAGACATAGACAAATATTTATGTGCATCACACAAACATTTGCTTTGAGTGGGAATCGAGCCCACGACCCACAGCATGGAAGGCTAGCTACTACCAACTGAGCTGTGACGCCTGTCGTAACTATCTAACTAAATATTGCTATTTATCATCCTCTTATTGTATAAAGATTTATGAAGCAATTTAAAGTTATACTCTAACAAACAAACAAACTAAAATACATATTAGTATTCACTACTCCCAGCCGAAATGACTAATACCAAACTCGAATTTGAATACCACCTGATATTAACCCCTGAACTACGAACTACACTTGAACTTCCTAATTGTCATCATAAACTATAATCACTTAGCCCTTTCAACAATAGCACCCAGGTGTTGCCAGTAAATAATTACAGTGAATAATGTCTATTGTGGTGAAGCGTGCGCGTGACGGATGGCAACCCTAAACTGACATGTATTTAGGGTTGTGTATATTAAGTTTGGTTGTGTCTTATTGGCAGCCCTGATGCATGAAGCACAATAGAAAGTCAATTTATACTAAAAGTAATATTTGATTAATATTTTTTTTATTACCATTCATCATCATATTCCTACCCTTGTCCCACGTTATGTGGGGTCGGTACAACACGTCTTCTTCTTCCACTCTCCTCTATCAAACGTCATCTCAATGCTCACACCTTTTAATTTTCTTACACAAGTCATCATTCACACAGTCCATCCATCTTTTCTTTGGCCTCTCTCTACTTCTACATCCATCCACATTCATATCTAACACTCTTCTTGTTACATGGTTTTTTACTTAATTTCCATTGCTATAATAAAAAATAAACCAATATTCAAGGATAACACAGCACCACCTAGCCTCAGAGGCAAAGCTACGGAAACGAGATTGAACTGTGACGCTTGATCATATTATTTAAGTTTCAAAGTTTTTGAAATACAATACATAGAAAGTATAATTATTTGTTCAAAAATTATGACTTTATAAGTCAAACATTTTAGCGCAAAACTAACTTATAAAGTTGTCATACTTATAAACTATGAATTACATCAAAACAAAACTAAATACCAGATTAGGCATCTTCCCTGTTTAACAGTAGGTATTTGTTTTTCTTTTTCTTCGTGTCGCTGAATAACTAGCTTTTAATTTATTATTTACAATGAGGCATATCTTGTTAACTAAATTGTTCATCGTTCATAAGTATGGCTTCCGAACAAATAAAAAGTCATCAATAACGCTATCGGGTAAGTAAAATCCTAACAAGATTATAATCAAACATTTTGACAGAGGCTTAAGAAATCATAAAACCAATTTCGTTCGTAAAAGTAATATAAAATGCCAATAAGTACAATTCTCAGTTGGATTAAGTTCCAATACTAATCGCAATTCAATATGGATTTGTACTTTTGAAGTACTTTGGAAACATACGAACTTTTACTTGGGTTATTTTACAAAAGTGATGAAAAAAAGCACATACATTTACGACGAATGTGATAACATATATTACTTTTCGTCTAATATTTTATTGTATTTTTTTAATTACTACTAGACGACTGAAAAACAAATAATACACGTATAATTTACATACACATAGTTAAACAATGTACTTGCTGTAAACTACTAGAACAAAGACTTTTTGAAGACTATTTTAAATTATATTAAATATCAGAAACAAAAAAATAAGCATACTCAGCGACACGATTATGATTCCGCTTCAGATTTTACTTGAATTCAAAACTTAGATACATATTTTTGGTCAATTTTTAATCTTATTAGTTTTATCAAAAATGTCGCAATACCTACCCGTATGTTTTTAATGCAGACCTCTCGAGAGTCCTAAGTTCTTTCCAAGTTTGACAGCTGACCAAAATAACCATACCTTGAAATAGAACTGTTCCTGATTTATTTTTTTGATCGAAATAATTTTATAATTTGTTTGTTTTTGTTTATTCAAAGTAAAAAAAATAACTTAAGCTTCATCAACACTAAACTAACTATCAGATAACTAACTATAAGATAGATCTACTTATAGATATCTCAACTGATCCAAATCAGTACCAATCGATTAGGTCTAATAAACGATTTGTTTACTAACCATTATGTAAGCACTGGCATTTGTGATTCTAAATGATCACTGAGATTTTACTAAATAACTTTTTTTGATTGAGTTTTTTTTTTGGGAGATCTAGTACCTAATTCAAAAAAATGCTTATAAATCAATAAAAAAATTGCCTAGATAAATATTTTTTATTGTACCTACATATCAAATACTCAGAACAAATATTTGCAGATCGTTCAAACGTTTATCCCAAGGCGGGAATCGAACCCGCAACCTTCGCGTCGCAGGCGGACCTTCGCCCGCCGTGCCTCGGCCGTCTAATTATATTCTTTTAATCTGTCATGTGTGTTGCAAATTGTGTTCAGTGAACGTGCTCAGTAAATAAATGTAAGTACTTACTGTACTGTGTCTTCAGTGGTAGATTCCACCACAAAGACGCATAAAAAGCTTATATTATATACTCGTACGTATTACGTATGACGCGGAGGCTTTTACCGCTAAGGCAGCCAAACCAAAACATTTTTTTTTTTTTTGAAATATGTACTTATAGAAATGTATCTTTACGTATGACTTCTAAAGTGTCATCTTATAATGTTACAATACTATTGTCACATAATGACAATATAACATACTAAACATCAATTTCAAACAGTAGGTATAAAAAAAACAAAAGTCCAAAATAAATCAGCTCAAGTTAAAATTAAACGAACCTGTTTATTACTTCGAAAACATCTTGTGAAGTTTTGCCGATAATTTTGTAATTATATATTTCCATAGTCAAGAGACATGAGTGATTTGCTTATATTATATGTAGTAAAATAAAAATATAACAGAGAAAATGTACCATTTGAAACTGAACATAAATAACTAAAGGACGATACAAACTAAAATTGTTGAATACAGAAACTTTAGTTAGGACAAGTTTTGGTAACTATAAGTACCTAATGCAAAGTACGACAGCGTTTGCTGAATTTGTGTAAAAGTAGCTTCAGAGCTCCTAGTGGACTTGGCGAAAAACTTTGGTGTCGCTAAGGTAGGTGCCGCTAGGTGTCAGACTTTTCATGAGATATTTAAACGAAAAACTTTTACTAAGCACTCAGAGAGGTGATATCTAATAAATATGGCTTATCGTTATGTTTGTTAGCGTATTTCATACACATTGCGAATTAACGGCAGCCAGATTGTGAAACGTAGCAGTGTCACCGTGTAATGGATACTGGTAAGTAAAGACTGTTTCTGTTTTTAATGGACATATTACTCAACGTCCTAAACTGAGCAAAGCTGGAATTAGATTATTGATCGATTTTTATATACATTTTTTTCATTATGTTGTGTGATGTTACCCTTCAGCTCCCGCTCTACAGACTCATACAAAGGGTCATGAATATGCGATGGCACTGTCAACGGTTTTAGGGATGTAAATAAATTGCCCACTTAGGCGGAAGGTCTTAAAAACAGGCATTAAGGCCGTTAAAGGACCGAAGTAACGGAGGGTGAGTGGTTCACTTAATGGAGACAAAGCGGGAAAAAGGGTGGAATTTCGAAACTATAATCTTTTTTCTTATTTTATGAGAAAAATATGACAAAATGGTCCATTGGATGCTGAACGGATAGCGGCTTATAGGCAGAGGTTATCGCTTAACATCAGGTGGGCAATTCCTTTCACAAAATCAGGTATTAAAACACTCAGCATTTCTACAGGTTTTGTGTTACATTCATAATTTTCGGCATATGCTAGTAGCCTATCTTGTAACTGTGTCAGTCCCTTTAAACTGTCACACAGCAATGATAATTGCTGTGCAAATATAGCTATTTGACAGGTGTTAATAACTATGGCATTATATCATAGTTTTGACGTGACAACGTCTTATAATTCGATAGAGCCGGCTGCACGCACCAAAAAGCTTGACTCATGCGGCGTTACCTCGCTCTGAGGCGTTCCATGTAAGGCTTGAAGTGCAAGCGAGAGCGCGGAACGAGCGACAAAGAAGCACAATCGGCCTTGACGTTAAACCGACTTTACAGACAACCATTTTTTTATTAACAAACGTCATCAAAGTTACAAACGACTCACTCACGATTTCAAAACCATTTTGGTCATCAGTAAACGGAATTATTTCGATTTAACAGAAACGGTAAGTAATTACCACACGATCCGTCACAGCACTGACAAATGTGGGACACGCAAGGTCCCCATCAATCAGACCTTCGGACCTAACCCTAAGGGTCACTCCTCAAAACGACCAGCAAAAGTTACCTACTCACATTTGAGCTACATTGCGCGGTAACAAAGCAAGGTTTATGGAACTGCGCATATGTGACAAAGCGGACACGTAATGTATTTCAAATATGATAAGTGGAACTAGAATTGTTTTTTCGGAGTAGTTTTCTTTTAGGGGAATTCGGAAATCCATCATTTGGATTATTTTTTTTTAACATTCGGGATAATGGCTGTCGGAGTGCCGTTTGATAAAAGAGCCGTTTAAGGATGTGTTTTTTGATAATCACTTTTACACCAAATTCAAAATACATTTATTTTAAGTGATGGAATTAATGAGCGCTTTCATTAAAGTATATGATATTTTTATTGAATTGAGTTGACATCGGCGAAGTATTTTCAAATAATTTATTTATAATTTTCATGTGTATGTGTTAGTTCCGTTTGTCTGGCTTTTTTGGTTTTGCCTCTTTTAGATTCAGCTGATAAAACTGAAAAATTTAGTATTTTCATTGCGATTTGATAAGCAGAAACATAATTGTAATCTTGCTTCTTCTTGGACCCTCATTTTAAAAAAAAGTTACTGTTTAAAAAAAACTATTATTTTCCCAAGTTTTTTCACGTACCTAAGTATATTGAAAATACACCATGGGATGCGGAAGCCGTTCCGACATTGCAACGCGTCTCAAACCTTTGCAGGGTGAGAATTATTCTTGTTGACAAGGGTCTGAGTTACGTGACACTGTGCATTTTTATGAACACCTTAAAATATAGTTAAAAGTATCTTTTAACCGACTTTACAGAACAAAACGAATATATATTTTAACAGTCGCTAAACTATTAGTTGAACTTAAACAGAATACTTTATAATAGAGCTCAAAGTTCTATTATAGAAATGTATGTTGTAGCTCTAAAACGGTGAAAAAAATGATAGTATGGTTTGAGTAAGATCCATACTTAATAAACTTGTCTTACCTATGAACAAATTAATAAATACTACATTACCTAAGGTTTTATGGCTTACTATGAAATAAAATAAAATAAATAAAATAAAAAAGCCTTTTTTGCTACTGCTTAGGTATGTAAATATATAAAACTAGTTAACTTAAATTATTTTTACTCTACTTATGTCTAACTTATGTCTAAATCCTCAACTATCAGCAGTAGTCGCCTCGGCGGCGTAGGCCTCCCCCAACTCCCTCCATACGTCTTTTCCTCTTGCCTTTTGCATCCAGGTCGGTCCGCAGCGCTGTGTAAATATGTCCCTCCATCGTCCTTGTTTCCGTTTACCGTCTAGTGGGACCCACTCTGTCACCCGCTTTGTCCACCTAGCGTTTTCTAACCTACAGATATGACCTGCCCATTTCCATTTGAGCCCTCTTATTTGTATTTTTACATCTACTATTTTAGTTTTTTGTTTTAAGCTCTGTTTTTGGCTTACTATTAACCAGGTTTCAAATATTTGTCTGATTTTAATATGCAAAAACAAACATTATTGCTCAAGCAAATGTATCACGTATTCTCTCAACCTTGAGACTCATTTTTGCTTATCATTATGTAATAACAATGTATCAAGTACTTTGTCTTATTAAGTAAGGCGGCGACACATTTTATTAATTGCCTATAAAAGTTTATAACAAAAGTCGTTAGAGCGAGAGGGTTGTTAATAATAACCTTGTGAATATAAATTTTGTTTAATTGTTAAGTTGTTGAGGCAATCTTTGAATTACGATGATAAATAATGCCATAACATTTCTGAACATTATGCTGCAGGTACTTAGCATCTACGTCGTATCAGAATAATGAATTAAAAATAAATAAATATTAAGGGGTATTTTACGCAACACCATCTATGTAGTTCCAAATAAATCATAGATTGTGTTATCGCAACCAGATCACTGCACTTTGAATAAATACATATATTTATGTAGGTACGTACCTACTTAGAATACATGGCAACATCAAGATTGCCTTGTAACAACGTTTGCCGTCACGCAAATATTTGTTCATCGTAGAACTTGGTAGATTCGAACCCACAAACCACAGCATTGAATAGGCCTTCAAATAGTTGAAAATTTTTTGTGCGCATGCTCCAACTTCCGCCATGTTTTTCGGGCACTTTATTTACAAATGTATGAGAAGAGGACGGTTTTAAAAGAAAATAGTAATAAAACAAGTAATAATAAACATAATTTTATAATCAGTTCAATTCAAATTATTGTGCATACATGATGAAATTATATTACAAGTATTTTAATTAAAATATATAATGTTATCTATAAGAAAAGGGGCAATAAAACGTTGTTGTTATAGCGTATGCCGCAGTGATACGCGTAGTAGGGAAATCCTTTCAGGAGAGTTTATATTATTTCATTAGTTTTCCAAAACCTTGTTTGAATATAGACGGAAACTCTTAAAAAAACACTTAAAAATTTGTCACAAATGTCCTAAATGTGATTTGTAGGTAAAGCTGTGTGGACGAGGTGATGGTCGATTTCAAGGAATTGATAATTTAAATAAAGACATATCTATTTGTTCACTTCATTTTGAAGGAGAATCTGGTCCAATAACCGAATATCCAGACCCCATCAGTTGTGCAAGAAAAACAAATAGTGATAATGAAATAATAAATATATTTAATTAATCGACGACCGATGTGGCGCGGTGGGCGATGGTCCGCCTGCGACGCGGAAGGTTGCGGGTTCGATTCCCGCCTCGGGATAAATGTTTTTATGTTCTGCAAATATTTATTCCGGGTGTTCTGGGTATTATATGTATAATAAAAAATATCTATCTATGTAATGTATTATATTAAGTATGTCAGTCTTCTAGTACCCATAACACAAGCTCCGCTTAGCTTGGGGCTAGATGATGTTGTGTGGATTGTCCAGCATTATTTATTTATTTATTTATAAATTTAAATAGAGGCTTCTATTATAATTATTGTTTTTTGTATTTACTTTTACTCATTATTATTTAATTATTAATATCTTAACCTCTCAACTAGTTCGCTTTATTTCCTTCTTGAGGACGACCATGGCATTTTAACCATCGTTGTAACTGAACAAAGTTGTGGGCTTCTACGGTAGGATGCACTAACAAAGCTCCGTCAATTAATTTTTCATTTAATTGCACTATTAAAGGTGATAATGCTTGTTGCCCAGCCATTTCTATAAAAAGTGCCCGAAACTTTCATATTGCCGCGTTTTTAACATGGCGGACGCGCATGCGCTGAGCATACTGTGGACAGGTCTATACAGAGCTAACGACGAGCTGACTTTGACTTTGACTTTTGTCAAGTTCAGTGCATGTAATCAATGGAAATGCTTCTCAACTGACGTGCCTTGAGAGACAATGCGTTAAGTACAGACAGAAGTTACTGCATTAATGAGACCTGACTGAATTTTATATAAAGAATATATAACTTAGATGTATGCGGAATATCTAAAGAAGAAAAAAACTCTTTGAATTTTTAATCGCTGGATTAGTATTATGTATTTAACTGCTTGTTACTTCGAGATCGGAGAACGGTTTTCAAAAACTTTTTATCTCAAAACCTGCCTATATTAAAAACTCTACCTAAAAGTAAAATATCCGAACATTAAGCGAAGGAAAGTTTCCTCATTTCCTTTTAAAAAGATTAACACGTTGTTTGAAACGTGATCGGAATAGCGGGGTGATGTTGGAGCTCTGGCTTTTTGAGGTTTTATTTTCAAAGCTTAACAATGAAATCAATGAGGCTTCTGACGCAATTCGACAAGCTTCTCCAAAAAACTAAAAATAGCTTTAAGTATAGTTTTACGAGAAATAGAGCACACATTAAGACCTCGTTTTCCCTTTAAATATACCTATATTTAATATACCTACCTACACCTACATTGTAAGAAACAAAGAAAATACAAGCGAAAAAAATCTGAGTCCTAAAAACACAAATTTAAATGTATTTCTAAACCTTTATAGGATTAAATCTATTTCAAGTACTTCTTATAAAACAGTTATGTAAATCTGAACCTTACATCAATACGGTTTATACTAAGTCTTCATCGGATCCTATAAAAGTTTTTTTTTTTTATCTTAAATAAAAATATTTACTTGATTTTTTACTTTCCTTCGGAGTCGAAATTCCGTGGGGTGCCAAAGCGAAGACCTTTAGGGTTTTTATAAATATTTTAATATTATAGGTATTTATCAATATTTATATTTAAGCTGGTGGCCGCAACTTCGTCTAGCTATCGTTATATGTTGACAATTCGCACAAAAGTAGTTTCAGTAGTTTTTGCGTGAAAGTTTCAAACAATCATGCACACATCCATACAACCTCCCCCCTTTATAACATTAAATAATACTAATAATATATTTGCATACGTCACAGCGGCATGATAAAATGGTTTTAGTTAGCAACATAATGTGCTTACATCAAACGAATGCATAGTTTTAACGGTTCATTCTCAAAACACTATTCAAAATTATTCACGCGAATAATGTTGAATGATCACAGGACACGTGCTCATTGGCTATAATTAGTGAGGCAGTGGTTATAATTAGTAAAGTGGTTAATTTTTAACATCAGGTGTTTTTTTGTACATACTTAGTAACACCAAGACACAGAAAATAGATTTATGTTCTTCATACAAATATTTGCTCTGAAAAATAATATGTAACGAAAAATCTACTTTAGCTTTAAAATTTGGTGGTACCTGCGCTATCCCAAGTCTATCCTAAGTCACGAGTTAACTAAAATTAAGTTTAATGTATTAATACAAGCACGGAATATGCCATAAATCTACTAATATAGCGCACTTCATTTTGAAAGCATATTATTAGACCAGAACGCAACATGTCTTCCTTTAAGCCATAACACTATAAACAAGCCACGAAGCCTCCGCTTACAAATTGCGTGTAAGCGCTTATTAAGACTAGATCTATCATTGTCTTACGGGGTGCAATTATTTCTAGCTACGCGTGAAGCCAAGGAGTAAAGAAACAGATGCGATTTATTGTACAAATATTATGAAGGTAAGTTTCACTTACCTACAAGGTAAATCCTTAAACAATTTCGCGTCAATATAAAAATAACAATAAATCAAGATCAGTCAAGAACAAACTAAGCATTGATTGTACCTCTATAGTCACCTCTCCCTCAAAGGTTTGCTGGAAGAGAACTCTTCTTAGGGTTAAGCTCGCCTTTGGACATGTCATCTATTTCTGTCTTGTGTATGTCTTATTTTGTGTACAATAACCCTGCTCAGAACTCTGAAGTGGATGTGTTCAACATGAACCTTCATCTTTTTATAAATATGTGTATTCGTTTCCTTAGTTAATTTTTTATTGTATATAGTTTATTTGTTAATTTGTAGGTATTCTTTTTCATGATTATTTTTGTTTTTATCTATTTGTTAATGTTAATGTGTGTGTAAAATAGCTCGTAAATGTTTTGGCCCAGGCTGTCAGTTTGTGAGTACTTAAATAAATAAATAAATAAATAAATAAATAAATAAATAAATAAATAAATAAATAAATAAATAAATAAATAAATAAATAAATAAATAAATAAATAAATAAATAAATAAATAAATAAATAAATAAATAAATAAATAAATAAATAAATAAATAAATAAATAAATAAATAAATAAATAAATAAATAAATAAATAAATAAATAAATAAATAAATAAATAAATAAATAAATAAATAAATAAATAAATAAATAAATAAATAAATAAATAAATAAATAAATAAATAAATAAATAAATAAATAAATAAATAAATAAATAAATTAACAAATAAACTATATACAATAAAAAATTAACTAAGGAAACGAATACACATATTTATAAAAAGATGAAGGTTCATGTTGAACACATCCACTTCAGAGTTCTGAGCAGGGTTATTGTACACAAAATAAGACATACACAAGACAGAAATAGATGACATGTCCAAAGGCGAGCTTAACCATAAGAAGAGTTCTCTTCCAGCAAACCTTTGAGGGAGAGGTGACTATAGAGGTACAATCAATGCTTAGTTTGTTCTTGACTGATCTTGATTTATTGTTATTTTTATATTGACGCGAAATTGTTTAAGGATTTACCTTGTAGGTAAGTGAAACTTACCTTCATAATATTTGTACAATAAATCGCATCTGTTTCTTTACTCCTTGGCTTCACGCGTAGCTAGAAATAATTGCACCCCGTAAGACAATGATAGATCTAGTCTTAATAAGCGCTTACACGCAATTTGTAAGCGGAGGCTTCGTGGCTTGTTTATAGTGTTATGGCTTAAAGGAAGACATGTTGCGTTCTGGTCTAATAATATGCTTTCAAAATGAAGTGCGCTATATTAGTAGATTTATGGCATATTCCGTGCTTGTATTAATACATTAAACTTAATTTTAGTTAACTCGTGACTTAGGATAGACTTGGGATAGCGCAGGTACCACCAAATTTTAAAGCTAAAGTAGATTTTTCGTTACATATTATTTTTCAGAGCAAATATTTGTATGAAGAACATAAATCTATTTTCTGTGTCTTGGTGTTACTAAGTATGTACAAAAAAACACCTGATGTTAAAAATTAACCACTTTACTAATTATAACCACTGCCTCACTAATTATAGCCAATGATCACGTGTCCTGTGATCATTCAACATTATTCGCGTGAATAATTTTGAATAGTGTTTTGAGAATGAACCGTTAAAACTATGCATTCGTTTGATGTAAGCACATTATGTTGCTAACTAAAACCATTTTATCATGCCGCTGTGACGTATGCAAATATATTATTAGTATTATTTAATGTTATAAAGGGGGGAGGTTGTATGGATGTGTGCATGATTGTTTGAAACTTTCACGCAAAAACTACTGAAACTACTTTTGTGCGAATTGTCAACATATAACGATAGCTAGACGAAGTTGCGGCCACCAGCTTAAATATAAATATTGATAAATACCTATAATATTAAAATATTTATAAAAACCCTAAAGGTCTTCGCTTTGGCACCCCACGGAATTTCGACTCCGAAGGAAAGTAAAAAATCAAGTAAATATTTTTATTTAAGATAAAAAAAAAAAACTTTTATAGGATCCGATGAAGACTTAGTATAAACCGTATTGATGTAAGGTTCAGATTTACATAACTGTTTTATAAGAAGTACTTGAAATAGATTTAATCCTATAAAGGTTTAGAAATACATTTAAATTTGTGTTTTTAGGACTCAGATTTTTTTCGCTTGTATTTTCTTTGTTTCTTACAATGTAGGTGTAGGTAGGTATATTAAATATAGGTATATTTAAAGGGAAAACGAGGTCTTAATGTGTGCTCTATTTCTCGTAAAACTATACTTAAAGCTATTTTTAGTTTTTTGGAGAAGCTTGTCGAATTGCGTCAGAAGCCTCATTGATTTCATTGTTAAGCTTTGAAAATAAAACCTCAAAAAGCCAGAGCTCCAACATCACCCCGCTATTCCGATCACGTTTCAAACAACGTGTTAATCTTTTTAAAAGGAAATGAGGAAACTTTCCTTCGCTTAATGTTCGGATATTTTACTTTTAGGTAGAGTTTTTAATATAGGCAGGTTTTGAGATAAAAAGTTTTTGAAAACCGTTCTCCGATCTCGAAGTAACAAGCAGTTAAATACATAATACTAATCCAGCGATTAAAAATTCAAAGAGTTTTTTTCTTCTTTAGATATTCCGCATACATCTAAGTTATATATTCTTTATATAAAATTCAGTCAGGTCTCATTAATGCAGTAACTTCTGTCTGTACTTAACGCATTGTCTCTCAAGGCACGTCAGTTGAAATAAATAAATAAAGAATAAAGGAATGATTGTTACCCAAGCACAAAGCAAACATCAGTGGTCATCACACAATTTCTTTTCTCGGTAGTGATTGGGGATCGAACCCGCAGCATGGAAGGCAGAGCTGCTACCAACTGAGCTGTGACGCTTGTCAATATGAATGTTAAAATTAGCATGTTTGTATTTCAATTACGTCGCTGGTAAATCATTTACGATGAAAATTGAAACGTAATACTGTTCGTAACTGGATAAAAATATTATTTATACTAATTAACTTGTGTAATATAAAATATCACGCACCAAGGGATTCGTTATTTAAAATACAAAAAAGTACGAGGATAAAGCAGAATAAAATATATTTGTTGTTTATTCAATTTGAAAATATTCCTACAAAAATATGTATAATTTATGTTGTGATGTTGATTTATTAGATATATTTCTTTAGCTGTTTTTTTACCACCTCAGATTCGACACTTACCTACACGATAATACCGCTGCAAAGAAATAAACGTTAATTTTTAATAAATCATTTGAACATTTTGTTTTATTAAAGTGCATCTACACGATGTCGTTTAGTCCAATGAAAATATCTATATCACAGTTAAATGCACTAATTAAACTCAACATTGAGTAACCTTATCAACACCAACTAAACAGATTTTACGAACTGTCAGTAGGCAATCAAAGCAACCCCAATAAACCGGTTTACAGCCTGTACCTTCTGTCCCATACTCTATGGCCAGGCGTTCAACCAGAGACATTAATCTAAGTTAAGTGTCAATTAGGGTAAGATGTTGGCGCCTATAACGACATATTTTATACAATGTGCCTTGCATTGGCATTGAAGACGGAAACATGTCCAGACATGCACATTTTTTGGAATACCTACATACATTTTTAAA
The DNA here is from genome assembly GCA_932527185.1 of Ecliptopera silaceata. Lineage (NCBI taxonomy): Eukaryota > Metazoa > Arthropoda > Insecta > Lepidoptera > Geometridae > Ecliptopera > Ecliptopera silaceata. The sequence goes on along the minus strand of OW052193.1, from coordinate 878,260 downwards.
ACTTTAATGGCCGGCGCAGACTGGGACGGCATGGCAAGGGACTTTAAAGTTTTACTAATGGACATTCAACCGTACTGTTACAGAAATACGACATAAATTGCTATGCTTTAAAATGATGGCGTTCCGTTCACGTTCAATGCCACGGCATCATTTTAAAGCATAGCAATTTATGTCGTATTTCTGTAACAGTACGGTTGAATGTCCATTAGTAAAAATTAAAATCCCTTGCCATGCCGTTCTGATCTGCGCCGGCCTTAAGGGTACAAGTATATAAATCTAGTCGGTCATGTACGAATAACACAGAAACAAATATAAAATATGTGATTTCAAATTTAAGATACACTTCACGCTCTAGTCCCAAACTGAGCAAACCTTTGTGTAAATATATGTAATATAGAATAAATAGTAAAACACAGACACCGTACTAACTTTTTTTTTGAAGTGAAAACTTCTTTAGCGGCGCTGGGTGGGTAAAAACTTTCAAACTCGCGTCAGGGTCACGTGACGTCGAAAAAGCGTAAGATCTTATTTAATTTTTATACATTGCTCGTAAAACAAGAGACGACAAAAGAACACACTTGCGGTCACGCGACGTATGACTCAAACAATTAAATAGTGTTGTGGCGACATCGTACAAGGCGAGTACAAGGCGCTGCCAACACGCGGTGCGGTGCGGAGCGCGGGGGCGGAGGACCGAGGAGCGGCACTCGCGCGCCGGCAGCCGACAGACGCTCTGAGCACCCTCGCACGGGAAACACGTATCGCTCGCCGCGCGCGCATAACCAGATAGACGCTATTATATCGTACGAATCGTTTCGCCTAACTTGTATTTAACTGTATCGCTTCCATCTTATTGAAGTGAAAACTCAGTCAGGGTCACGTGACTCGTGACGTTCATCGAACGTGACGTTCATCATTCGTTGTCTTCGTCGTTGTGTCAATGTCAATGACATGACACAATCACAATGACACAGACACATTCGCGCTTGCGCGAATGTGTCTGTGTCATTGTGATTGTCATTGTCATTATGACGACTGTGGTTATATTTTTGAAGTGAAAACTTAAAAGTGAAAACACAGACACATTCGCGCTTGCGCGAATGTGTCATTGTCATTGTCGTTGTGTCGACATGACACAATCACACTGACACAGACACGCGCTTGCGCGAATGTGTCTGTGTCATTGTGATTGTCATTGTCATTGTCGTTGTGTCGACATGACACAATCACACTGACACAGACACATTCGCGCTTGCGCGAATGTGTCTGTGTCAGTGTGTCTTCGTTGTCTTCGTCGTTGTGTCACATTCGCGCTTGCGCGAATGTGACACAATGACATGACACAATCACAATGACACAGACACATTCGCGCTTGCGCGAATGTGTCTGTGTCATTGTGATTGTCATTGTCATTATGACGACTGTGGTTATATTTTTGAAGTGAAAACTTAAAAGTGAAAACACATTCGCGCTTGCGCGAATGTGTCTGTGTCATTGTGATTGTCATTGTCATTATGACGACTGTGGTTATATTTTTGAAGTGAAAACTTAAAAGTGAAAACACAACGTTAATATTGAAGTTTTCACTTCTGCCGGCACTCCCGGAGTGCTACCATTTTTTCAACTATATTTTCTTCTAGGTTATCTTTATACGCTCATCACACAAACGTTTTTCGGTGATGATCGAACCCACAACCTACATGGAAGGCAGAGCTACTAGCAACTTAGCTGTGACGCCTGTCAAATGTAGGCATTGTGCTTGAGAGTCGACCGGCTATTGACATAGCATTGCGCTCGATTCGAACCCAATCGCGCTTACCGATTCCAATGCTCATCCAAGCAAATTGAGTTGCAACATACCTACTACACATATCACTACCGGAAGTCTACTCTGCAAACCGAAAAGTTGATCTTTTGTGTTTTTAAGGTACATTGCGCGGCGACAAGGTAAATTGAACGCAGCCACACAGAATTCACAAAGAGACCACGCAGTGTAAGTCAAACAATTTAATCGTAATATTTGATTTTAATTTTACAGGGTAGACCTATGGTTATCATACTGATATCACAATTGCTATTGCATTTAGATTGCATATTTTAATTTCTATGTACAATCAGAAATATGAATTGTTATAATTGACTCTGTTATTTGGTTGTATAAACGAGATTGCGGTTTTTACGTTAGATTTAACGATTTAGGTTAGACATAATAACCGTATATACTTACCTAAGTAGCAAGTAGTTTTGAGGAGGAGCTCGCTCGGATAAGAAAATCTAACTTTATCAAAAACATTTACTTATACTATAACACATTATTGCATTAAATACATAAAAAAGTAAAAAGACCGCCACTTAGCATAAACCATTGGTTCCTAAAGCCCTGGTTGTCGGCGGTGCCAAGATTGCTTAAGCGAGACGCGCTTATATCAAAATGATCACCGTACATAAGCACGTCCTCAGCGGAAGTTATAAGGCAATGCATTTGTAGAAGCAAAGGTCACTTACGGCCGGTTTTTCGAACGATGATCAACGAAAAAATCTAATAATTTCTATGTGTCAAACTCGGATCAATCGTGATTTGGGTTTCCAGAAACCGGCCGTTAATATCAAGAGGAGCATTTTCTTCTTCCATTACTTAACCTTCAATTGTACAAAAGTAAGTAAAAACTAATAAACTGAACTGCTCAAAAACCTCATTGGAAAAACATGTTGACACACACAAGGGAAGTTTATCGTCAACATGTTTACTTGCAGCCTTGTAGGCGTGCCTTTTAATTATTATTTAAGCTTCCGTGAAGTTTGACAGTTATTATGTAGGATTGTTGTAAAACAAAAACAAAACGACTAATATGTGAGCTTAAAAGTATGTAGAAAACTATTACCTATTTCATTTTTTCATGCTTTTTACTCTCCGAGTTGAACTCACTTTATGTTGTGTGGATTATTTATTCCAAGATTAGAAATAGTGTGAAAAAGCGTTATTTTTATAATATATTACCTACTATTTAGCATTTCATTTTCGGTAAAACGGTAATGTTGTAAATCTTTAAGTAGGTAAATGAAATTTAAGCTGAATTTATTTTATAGACGAGTTAATAAAATATTTACCCAAAATATTTGCTAAGCTAAATAAAAAATGTAATAGACTTTTGTAGGGTTTTCGCATAATTTTTCGCTCAGTTAGCTTCTATCAATAATTCTATCTACTTTGTCGACAAAAAATAAATCTACACAACAAATCGGGCATATTCAATTTATTCGCACGCTTTTGTTCTTTAAAAACAGCGACCGCTTTTTAGCACTCGTATGACAGAAGAAATGTTAAGTTGCAAACATAGTTCATTATTGACAAGGCAAAATATAGAAGATCAAATGAAACGCTAATAAACTCTATCGGTAGACAATATATAAATAGTCTTCAAGTATGAAAAAACAAATTATCGAGACAAATTATTATTATATTACACCCGCAACTTCACCCCGTTTGTCTCCCGTTAATCAATCGGGGTTTTAACCAATGTTTATGAATATACACTTACTAACTAACTAACTTCTTTTGTCGCTATGTCTACGTCACAAATAAAAAAATATGATATGGTCATAAAAACCATCTTTTCATCCATTCTCTTAACCATCCGCTTATCAGTTTCGGAACATATTTTTTTACAATAGGTAAAATATTTTTCAAATATATTACAAATGTGATTTGACGGTGCCAGATTAATAAAAACTGACGTTTTAGAGCATGAATACATTTTGTACGCGGTCTGCCTCGAATAGTCCTTTGTAGGAGATTCGCTGACGACTCCAACAGCACTTTTGATATAAATCTTTAGCGGATTCAGAAATTGGTTTGACGAATGCGCGATTTTGTATTGGTGCTCTTAGGAATATATTGAAGCGGAGAATTTCATCATTTTTTCGTTATAATAATTTCAACCTTTTCAAAATAGAAAGATTACCTTATTGACGTTTTGTAATAAAAATGTTCTTTTGTTCACTTATCGGAGTTATCGGTAATTCTAGACGATTTAATAGGGAAAAGGGCAACCTTAACAACTTTTTCTTTTAAAACCTTTAATACTAATAATATTTTGATTCTTAAGAACATTTTGCTTATTTATAAAGGCTAGAAGAATACTAATAGGACTTATAAACTCTCTCAGTTTCCATTTTTTAAGGCAGTATGTTTTTTATCTCAAGGGAAATTATAACTCGAAGACTCCCTTTTATGCTAGCTTATACGAACATAGCTGGTTCACTCCAAAATTCTAGTAAAGTTTAAATACTCATAGCAACGTTTTTGTACTGAATTCAATGATACTCAAATTACTCTGTGTTGGAACTAATAGCTACACGATACTTTATCATAATGTTATACATTACTTAGCAAGTTCTTTGTGGACGTGCTCGGTTAAGTTATGCATTGTAAAGTGCAGTGCAACCACTCATTTTGTTAATTTTTTTTTTAGTCAGCCTGCGACCTAGTTGCGGAAAGCAGCCTAGTCTATAAGCTTGCCTATTAAATGACCTAAGTCTAGGCGATCAAACGAAAACAAGTTTATTATTATCTGTTTGGGCTGGTGAGTATCTGGCCCAACGTATCAGCATTGCTATTCAGCGCGGCAATGCAGCCAGTGTCTTGGGTACGCTTCCGATTGGTACTGATTTGGATCAGTTGAGCTATCTATAGATCGTTTGCAACGGTCTGTAGATAGCTCAACTGTTTCTTTGTATTTTATATGACTATGTACATTTTGTAAATACTGTATAGTCGTAAGTTTGTTTGTAAATAAAATTTTATTATTTATCTGTTTGTTAATAATTACTATAATGATCTAGCTACCAGTAAAGAGCTGTGTCTGTCTCAGAAAATGCTGCTTCTTCATTAAAACGCAAAATTGAAAATATATTCTCTATTCCCGTTCTCAGTATGTGATTACTTTTGGATGATCAACCTCCTTTGATGGGACGTAAGAGGATTATAGGACGTTCTGGAACGTTCTTTGATACTTTATGTTACGATATTTAATACATATCATTACACAAAGTAGGGTAAGGTAGGAAAGGTATGAAATAATGTTGCGTTAAATGGCAGCCGATCGTGTTTTTGACGTTTTGATAATCAAATCAAATCAAATCAAATATTTCTTTATTCAATCAAATCACAAGGATCATTTAGAATTGTCTTACATTTAGATAAGGTTTAAAAAGAGATGATAAGTATGATGAGGTTTTGTATTGTAGAATAAATATTAGTACAAACAAATGTAAATAAGTACTATATTCACAAACAAACTTACGACTATATAGTATTTACAAAATGTACATTGTCATATAAAATACATAAGAAACAGCGTTGAGTGTTGAGTTGAGCTATCTACAGACCGTTGCAAACGATCTATAGATAGTTCAACTGATCCAAATCAGTATCAATCGGAAGCGTACCCAAGACACTGGCTGCATTGCCGCGCTGAATAGCAATGCTGATACGCTGGGCCAGATACTCACCAGCCCTCGGGTCACGCGTCGCTTCGACTAGACGCCCAGAAATAATTTTGAAAACGCGGCGGGCCTCAGTTTAACAAATGTTAAACTTAGGCGTGTTTAGTAATACATTTCCTCGCACCACACGTTTAATCAGAAGGTATAATGCCGGGCACAGTATGCAAGTAGCGCGTGGTGGGAGAGATAAGTATCTACAGTCTGTGATAGTACTTTTATGGACGAGCTTAATACGAAAAGAAGATTTTAAAAAGCTCTTTTGCAACTATTAAAACTTTTGTAGGAATACCTGTAGATAAACTTAAAACTAAAAGCCTATCAGAATCAAATATTCAAAATCATATACCTCGACCAGAAACCACAATAACGAATTGCTTGATTATAGCACGAGTTCATATTTGCATGAATGAAATTGTGCATTACGATATCTCAGTGTAAGATTTTAGTGAGAATCACTGAAACTAAATATTTTTAGTAAACTCACTAAAATTTTAAAAGAAATGCAGTTTTTTATCATTTTTTGGTGCTTATTTGCTTAGAATCTGTTTATCCTGAAGAAATAAAAGACTAATACAAATGCCTACGTACTCATATACAACCATATCTGCAATACCAGACTTGCCGTCTTTTTGAGTAGATGTACCTACCTACTACAAAAAAAAATTGTTACTACTGTTTTATTTACATACGAGTAAAATGAAAACCTGACGATTTTTGTATTTTTACTTCAAGTTCAAATTAATTTAAAGTAAACAACTTAACATTTATAGCTTGCTTTCAAGAACTGGTGCTAAAAGCTGCAGTTGACACCTAGCTTGCAGCGTGATGTCTGATGGCATAGCGACGGCATTGTGGTTGGACAATCAATATCCAATCACTTTAGAACGTGGTGACCAGACTGCCTTATTTACTATTTACTACTAGGCAAGGAATTACTTTCTACAACAGATGATATTAGACTGCTGTTTTAGTGTAGAAAATCTACTTAACAGAAAAAAATCAATTGCAATGTGTTAGAATAGATCACATCTCGTTCTGTTAAAAGCTAGTATTTTTTTTTCATCTTATTTCCAAAATCTCGTTAAGAACGACTCATCTCTCACAAGTAGCTCAAGATAGCTATAAGCTTAGTTGAACGAGTTGAGAATGATACGAAGTCCCTTTTCCCAGTCTTCATTAGAACAGACATCTTCAAAGATTCCTGTTAGTAATTCTAGTGGGAGAACTGCTTTAGCGTTCTTAGAACCAAGATATACCTACGGTGTATTTCCGTCTTAGTCTTGGAACACAGAGAACACAGAGAGAGAGAATTGTTCTAGGAAGAACAAATTATTTTTACGAAGAACTGGCACCTAGAATCACCTATTATGTAAGACGATTGTAAATTATCCCTGTGATTTTATTGAATAAAGAAAGATTTGATTTGATTTAACATATAATTTCCCAAAATAAATCATAAAAATTGCAAATTTTTTTTTCAATTTTATAATTGCGATTATGTTACCAATAATCATAAATATACATGTATTACATACTAAAGAAGTAACAAATAGAAACTCTTTGAAAAAAAAACTACCCTCTTATAAAGGTTAGTTGAAAACTGTATCGACAATTCCCAAGAGTCATCCCTTTCTTGTACTTACAACAAAAAGCCGCAGATCCCCCATGATCATACACCACGGAAACTCCCGTCTAAGCCGGACTTCCAGACATAATGCATATTCATGTCTGTTGGGGCAAATATTTATTGTTTGTGCGCGACTCGCTCCAAACTTAACCTTCTGTTAATCCATTACACTTGAGTTGAATGTGGTTTAAGCAACAATGAGGCAGCGCTTTGCAAAAAGCCTTTGTAACAGGTTAAATTAAAAGTTTTGGTAATCTAATGAAAAAGTTTTGTATTATGCTGCGCCGGATGGAGGCGAAACGAAACAATAAAATTCGAAGGTCAAAGTTTTCAGTTTGGCGTTTTGTTTGAACTAATCTTTGCAACTTTTACTTACTTTCGTTTTATTCTCCCTGAACAAACAGGAAGTAAAAATGGTATAGATGATTAATTATAAGTCTTTGGCTAGAAAAAAATATTTGTTTACATATTTCTACATTTTGACGGTAACGCCACTATTCATCGTGTAATTCTCTATATGTTGTGCCACATACAAAAAAGCAAGTCCTTTATTTATTTAATTTTGAACTTTTTTCAATGATCATAAACTGCAGAATGAAAGGTTATTTTCAGAGTATACCTTTCTTAAACCTTCAGATTTCTACATAAAAGCTTTTATACTTCAAACATCAAAACAGGAACATTTAAAAACACGTTTTTTCAACTTCCCCGTTTTTGAGGAGCATTTGCTCATAATTGCAATAATAAAAGCCAACGCTTTTGTTCGCGAATGATGTGATTACCTCTTTAAGTAAACTTTTTACTAGAGATGCACTAACTAGAATTACTTTTAAAGACATTGGCTATTTATTATACCGACATGACTTCAGTGGACAGCAATTTACATAAACTCTCAATTCTCACAAAACTTTTATTTTACCTGTTTTTTTTTTATAATATACATATAACACGTTCACATTTTTGGTATTACATATTTTTATTATTTTTGATGCACATTTGTGTAATGTGGGGTGTACCCCAAGGTGGAATCAGTGCAGATTTAATTGCTCTAAATTTATTATGATGTTAGGTGTAGCAAACTAATACATTCAGATTAATCTTATAAAGTAGGTACAAACACGTTAATTTCAAAAAGCGTGGCAACCTTGAGGACGCTTTTAATTGATATTTTTTGGACAGTTAAACTATCGATAGATAGCTTGCATCTTATTGTTTCATTTTAATATTGTTTATATTTACTGAAATAGTCGTAAATTTCTGTGTAAATAAATAATTTCAGCATAACCCTAAATCTAAATAAACCACGGGGCATTTCCCAGCTCTACGAGTTAATTGTATAATTCCTCTGACTGCACTTTAAGACTAAAACTAATTAGTGATTAACCCAAGTTATAATGGAATTTTTCCGCTCTTAATTACTTCTGGCAAGGATTTTATGTGAAAGGGAAACTGTTGAAAATAATTTTAGTTTTAATTATTTTGCCAGTCTAACTGACAACTAATTATAAGCTTTAGAAGGCCATATTTGAGCTTTATTAAGTATATTTTTGTTGATAGTTGAGTTCGTTAGTAATTTACCAGTGTCGGACACTTTATCAAGTGCGTTCATAGTTTTTTTTACGTAAATTGTCCCAAAAAAGTTTTTTCTATTTCCATCATAAAAGCGCAAGTGTTTGCCATTTCCCGTTTATCTGCCAGTATGACAGCAAAATGGCCGAATAAATAAAACTATAACCTTAAAATGAAAAAGAATTAAATAAAAAACTTCGTTTTTGAGTCCCATGTTGTATAATATAATCAGCGTCATAGCAATTAACTATTCCTATAAATACTTCATCGATATACAATTCAGATAGTGACTTTTGAATGTTGACCACAGCTTCCCTAATTAATTTAATTGGAAACGATAGTGTACCCACAGCATCAGTATCTGAAGTTATCGATTTGTTTAAGATCAAGCTCTTAAAAACATATGCTAACCAATTTGTCTTTTTCTTTACATTTTAACCTGCGTCTTTTTGCACTCAGATGTAGTAGAAGTAAAACTCGTCCAAAAAATGTTGCAAAAGATGGTATAATGCATCACAGATCACGTTTTTAATATACATGTGATAAGGTCTTGCATTGTGATAGTTTTTTGAGTGCAAACTTTTAATATCTTATTTAAAGGCTGAGGTTTTACGTCAAGTTAGCTATTGGTTTGTACCACTCTTCATAAAAAATAAAATAAGAAATATTTAGGGACATATCACACATCACACTTCTTCTTCTTCTTCCTGCCCTTATCCCACTAGGTGGGGTCGGCACAACATGTTCGTTTCTTCCATTCTACTCTATCATCCGTCATCTCAGTATTCACTCCTTTCACATCCATATCATTTTTCACACAATCCATCCATCTTTTCTTAGGCCTACCTCTTCCTCTATATCCAACTCTAGTCCCAAATTAAGCAAACCTAGTAGGTACCTACTATGTGAACTAGATTGCTGGTAGAATACTTACATAATTTTTTTTTGTAAAAACATATATATGTATGTTTTAAAGATATTCTTGTCGACATCTTTCTATATGACATGCACCGATAATTATGATTTTTTTATTAAAAAAAAAACCCTTCATTTATTTTATAAAGAGGCCATCCATAAGTATGATTAATTTCCACACGGAAGGAAACTCCCTAAGGTTCTAAACTAATTACTCTAAACCAGTGCCATGAGTTAAACCATTATAATCTCTGAAATACTGTCTAAGCCTCAATATGCCACGGCCGCAGGGATTCAGGATAAATTAAACTAAATAATAATCTAAATAAAATTGGAACCTTCGTCGCGTTTAATATTCAACCCAAATGCGGACCTTTCATAATGGAATCGGTGTTAGGACTCTGTCACTGCACCCACAACATGATGATAATGATTAAAAAAAAACATTAAAGTAGACTATTATACGAGTATATTTTTTGTGCTAACATTCATTTAGAATGCACCATGCGCAAAGCCGACGAACAACCTTTGCACGTCGCAGAGATGCGCATGTTGCGCTGGGCTGGGGGATGCTTGACAAAATCAGAAACGAATTAATACGAGGTACATTTAAAGTAGCGCCCATTCAAGAAAAGATCCAAGAAAACCGTTTGCGCTGGTATGGCCATGTCATGCGTAGAGACGAAACTCATATGACCCGGAAAGTCCTCACAGCGGAACCAACTAAAAGGAAACCAGGCAGACCCCTGACTACTTGGATCGGTACGGTCCAAAAAGATTTGAAGACGATGGACTTAGACCCAGATACGACGCAAAAACGCTCTGTATGGCGTATGAAAACAAGGAGGGCCGACCCCAAAAGAAATGGGACATAAGGCCAGGACAAAGAAGAAGAAGAAGATTCATTTAGAATGCAAAACAATAAAAACTGTGAAATACTATAAAATAAGTAATAATTAAACAATTTATTGTAATAGCGCATGTTTTATAGTTTAGGTTCTAAAAAATATTTTTAGTTGGATCATCTTCCTACTCTGAAAAAAAGTTTGTTTAGTTATAAAACTAAGCCATATGATCATTTTTAAAGTTTTAGTTCGAAAAGAACCTTTGCATCAGACATATTTTTATCTAATAACCCCAAAAAAAACTCTAAGTAGAACATAAAAGTGTCACAATTTTTTTGAGCTCTATTCCTTGGTAGAGAATGTCTATATTAGAATAACAAGTGTGACTACAGTCTTAGACCGTCTGAAGGCGATTCTAATACCAGTCCTGCCAGTTTATTGTGCCATATTTCTGGTCTGAAATTGAACGTATGAAATTCTTCGGAAATTTATCGGTAGCACTCAGAACTGGCTGATACTAAGAAATTTATGAAACGTAGATAGACCAGAAAATAAAACAGTTGAGCTATCTGCAAGCTGTCCCGAACGATCTATAAATACGGCAGTATTTTTACGAACAACATTATTGTTCCACGTAAAACTTGATGGAAAGACTGATCTTGTGAAGCGTGCCCTTAATACGTTTCATTTTATCTAAGCGATGCTACTCTTTAGGGTAATGCATTGTTTTACACCTATCTAAGGGTAATCTATATTAATGTAATATGTTTCATGTGTAGTTTCTTTTTTGAACTTTTGTACACCGTAATCCTTCTGTTTTTGTCTATCCTCTCTGCCTCAAAAGTAATCTGAAAGAGATCGCTTTTAGCGATAAAACCGCCCATTGTACGAAATTGTTGTTATGTTTTCCCTTGTTTAATGTTCTTTGCGTACAATAAAGAGTTTATCTATCTATCTATTAATCCTGGGCGATGTTTTTTTAAACAATAAATTACTGATTTTATCCCATAAAAAAAGCATCACCTTTCAGCCACCCAAAATAACCTTGATATTTAAAGTCAAACCCCTAAAAAGGAGGGTTCTGAGATTTATGTTCATTTCGTCTCTCCGTTTGTTACTTCCAAAAAGTCTTACTAAAGTTAAAGATCAAATATCGGAAATTTCAAGCCTTGAAAATTCATAATGATTATATAATTAGTACATTGAATGCCCCTTGAGGGTATTGTTTCAATCGGCGGTTGATGGGCGATTGGGTTGTAATTGATTATTGAGGTTGATTGCTGATGTGTTAATGATTTGAGACCTTGTAAGTGGGGTTGAAGACGTGTTTGGAATACATTTGTTTGTAAATAACATACAATAATGTCTATTGAATTTGCTTTACTGAATAATAATAATATATTTTTTTTTTAAGTTATGTAGACATTTTTATTTGAACCAAGGACTTTTTAAGCTTTGCCTAATATTTTCAACCATTGTAACATTACCTACATGTTCCTTTTTAAAAAACAACCGTGCTAGTGTATGTTGTACCAAATCAAAAATAACAAAAATACACTATATACATATTTTTATCATAAAAAACTCTAGAAATATTAAATATCCTATTATATTCTTTAATAAGATTATCATTAGTATTTGAATCAAATCAAGTGACTTGGAAAGGTAAAAATTTGCACAAAAACGCCATAAATTTCTCTTATACATCAACAATACAATAGCAGTGTTATCAGTACTAGGTCCTTTTAAATACAAGACGCATTTTGTGGAGTTACGAATACATTCTTAGATAATACGTTATATAAGTTACATTTTCATATTAAATGATGCAACAAGCAGCCGGCAAGAGGTTAAAAAAACTCTAAGGGTGTGCCCTGTGAGGCATCCATGTGATTGCTTTGAAAAACTAATTTTTATTCATTTCTTAATTAGAGTGGTTCACCTAGAACACATATTTAGGTAAGTACCATAATCGAACTAATGGATCCTATGGCTCATGCTGAGTTGTGGTCTTTTTGACATGTAATTTCTTATGGTGTAAGTTATGGAAGTTATGGATAATAAAATTTGTGGCATGGCGTGTTTTGGGAGACAAAATAATAAGCAGTAAATTAATGATAGGCCGAATGATAACAATGACATTTATTTCGCTTATCCTCCTTCATTACTAGCTCCAGAAATCTGTCCAACAATACCCTTTAGAAACCGCAGCGGTGATACAATAGTGAACAAAAGAGTTGAGCGTGACGAGACCCGAAAGTGATTTACGAAGGCTGCGTGAGAAGGAATTACGCACTTGCGCGGTTCACTGTACTATACACTGTTATTTATTCTGTGTGCGGTGATTTATCTTAACTAGTGCTCTCTATTTGGGGAAATTTGTAGAGACAGGTTGAAACTTGGCTTCCGGAATAGTGGCATGGTGTTGCACCAACACCTTTTAGTATTAATAGGTTACCTTATATACCTGGACTTTTTATTCACATTCGTAAAAATGCGTTCACTTATTAAAATTAGTTAAAAAAAACATGTCTTTTTAAATTTTTTACACAACGTAAGCGTGTAATTTTTTAATTTTAAATTAACTTCTCTTTTTTCAGTTAACATAATCTTCACTCAGTTCGTTTCAAGTTTCAGGAAAGCATTTCCATTTAGCGAAATAGTTGTAAACATCATAGGAAAGTTCTGAAGGCTTTTCCTATAAATAATCGCAGTATTAAATGGTTTCGACGTGCCGGTTACAGGCTAATTGAATTCGTTAATAAATTATTGAGCAAACCAATGAGTTTCTGATTAAAGGTTAGAATTGATTAGTTTATTGCTTGTGTTCAATATAAACTAATATTACATCATAATATCCTATTCCAAGGTACTTCGAGACTTCTGGTCATGGGTTCCATGTTCACCTAGATCTAAAACATATTTGTTCTGGCAGGGTGTAACAATTGAAATCAATACGGCTGCTATAAAATCAATCTAGTTCCAAAAGTATACAAGCTTTGTTTAGTGGCCATCGATTTTTTTCATTACTTACTGCGCGGCGGGTGAAGGTCCGCCTGCGACGCGGAAGGTTGCGGGTTCGATTCTCGCCCTGGGATAAATGTTTGTACGATCTGCAAATATTTATTCCGGGTGTTCTGGGTATCTTAAATGTATATTAAAATATATGAATCTATGTAATATATTATGTATGTCAGTCTTCTAGTACCCATAACACAAGCTCTGCTTAGCTTGGGACTAGATGATGTTGTGTGGATTGTCCAGCATTACGTATTTATTAAATTGGCCATACATCTTGCCAATCTGTTGTATTAATTATTATAAGAATCTTAAAACAAATTAATGAAACCGTCTTATTCACATAATAAGTTTTTTAAACTTTGGCAGTTAAACTCACTTCCTACTCGACTTTTTGTTCCCTATAATTCCATATTAATGAGGGTCCCTTAGGCTGAATCAAGTTTGCGAATATTGTAATTTCATGTAAGTACTTTGGATTTTCAAACAAATTGTATTTTAAAAAGAAAGTTATAATGTGACATTTTTTATAAGTACAGTATTTAATACATATTTATGAAGCTGTTTTGGTATAGAGTTCTAAAATTACTGAACTGATTCTGAAAAATCTTTTGTCAATAGACTTCCACGTTATTTGAGAAGTGTCATAAGAAACCTGATAGGATAAATATCTGTACAAAGTCGGCTCGAGTCGCTAGTTTAAAATAAATGAAGTAAGTACAAACCTTGCTCTTTGCTGTCTGTTATTGAAAAGAAAAATATTCGTTTCGTTATTAAGTTCGTCTCTCCCCATTCCATATGCCTACTCCAGGTACCTACTCCAATCCGCGTGTGCAATTTGTCTATGCTTCCTGGTTCCGAAATAAAACTGATAAAACACTAGCAGAACACACGGATAGCATTGAACCTAGATTCTACTCCGCAAATCGATAGACTAAGATTTATTTAACATTTTGCGATACACTGCGCAGCTAGCTAGTTCCTTGCACAGTTCAGTAATGAGATGCCGCGCAATGTAACCCTAAATCTTGTATAAATCTGTATCGATTCAGAGTACAACCACAGAATCGTATAAAACATCTGTTTTCAACGCCTTAGCGAAGCAAATCTGCATTGGAATGAAGTAGAATTTACATTCATTCAGCACGTTCGAGGGTTACTCTGAATGTATATTTTCATTTCAATGAATGGACATCGATTTCCGGGGTTTTGAATGCATCTTAGATTAAGCGCTTAAGTTTTGAATAGGTGATCATTTATAAAAACTCGACTGTTTTTTTCTCATTTGCAGTAGCTTCTATTTGCAAAAGATCACGTTTAGTTAAATAACATTGTATTTATTTATTCTGCCTAGCAGTATTGCAATTCAGTGTTCCTACTTCAAAAGTTGGTTGGTGCAATTATAGAGAGATGGTTTTAGAGAGATGGACGCCGTGCAATGCTCTCAGAGGTAACGTCCTCTTTTGACGTCCATCACATGGATTTGTTTCGTAAAATAATGTTTTATTATAGAGGACACAATTCAACATCAGTTGAGCAATCCGATTATATTTAAAAAAAATTACAGTGCAGCCACAAAATATGTTTCGTGTTTATTATATTTGTGATAAAATAATTGTTACGAAAGTTATTGAATAAAACGCAAACTCGCATTGAGTTGGAATTTTATTTAATAATTTGTGGTTACTGCAGTATTTTATTTTTATTTGCCTTTCACAAACATTTTTGGTGTAAAGCTTGGTTTTAGTGGTTCATGTATTAAATGAATAAAATTAACAAATACAAAATGGTTGGAACACTGAACAAATATAGAGATAAAGTGTTAAACATAGAATTCATAATAATTTTTAAACCTTTTTGTGAGAGAGAATAAACGTTTATTTATTTAATAATTTTTAAAAATTATCATCACAATTATGTTTTTTTAAAGCCTTTTTTTGCAGTTGCTCAAGTGTTTTCTTGTATTTTCTAGTTATCTGATTTTACCAAATCAGTAATTGAATGATGACGTCAAATACCGGTCTGTGAACGGCGTGCCAAATGGTGTGTCAAAACAAAAGCTGCCTGACATATTTCAAACATCAACTGTTTATTAAAGAGTGAGTAATTGAGAATGGCGTGCCTGTCGCAATTTAAATATTACTGAATAATTAATTAATTTGTTGTTTCATTATAGGTAAACATATTTCATTGCTAAAACCGTCACCATAGCCGCGGTCACCGAAAAACGCCGAGGAGCCTACCAAGGAGATCATGGTGGAACGACACTTTCAAGGAATTGGTGGAGAAACGCGGAGAGCAGGGATGAGTGGAAATACTTGTAAAGGCCTTTGCCCAGCAGTGGGACGTGATAGTCTAGAATCAGATATAATAAACATATTGTCAAGAGATTTACCTAAATTGTATATTTTTAAGCAAGAAATAGTCGAAGGCATCTTCGTTGTGGGATTGTGCCTAAAGCCACATAATATTTTCTTTCAAACTATAGACCGAAAGAAAGTTTTATAACAAGTTTATTCGGTCACAAACCTCAAAGGAATTCAAACCTTAATAATATCGACTTAGTGTTGAAAATTATTTGTATATAAAACGGTCAGGCCTTATCATAATAAAATAACACTAAAGTTATATTTAGGGCATGACAATGCAAAGTTGGGTGTGTGAACAATTTATTCAAACTAGGAAAGTTTGAAAGTATAGTAGGTACCTACGTTTGGCTTAGTTTATAGTTTTTCTTTATCTGTTTTCGTTAAATACAGATAAAGAAACGCACTTTGGGACACGTTTTATATTTTATACAGACGTATTACTTACACAACACAGTTTTAATGTAATTTAATTATTAATTTTGTATATTGTATGTTATATATTTATTAATATCGGGTTTAGAGACTAAGCAACTGCAATTCTAATAAAAGACTCTCAGATCGGGAAGCATTAATTAAAGTTGATACAATTTTCACTGTTTTTGAAATAACTATTAAAGTTCTATTCGCTATTTCGCACAAAAGAACCCTTTTTATGGGTAAAACGCAAATCCTTTTGAGCACACAAAAAATATCAGTCTACTATGATTTCGATCGAATCTATCAATCTTCAAAGGGTTGAATAGCGTGCAAAGATATCCACAGACTTGTACAAAGCATTAAACGCTCCATCAATATCGGCCACGATACCCAATCAGTCTCAGTCTGGATAGACGGGCGCTTATCCTGAAATATTGCGAGTCTGCACAATTCTGTCCACAAACGAACTGAGCCGCAGACGCTCGATATGACCAACAAAATGAACAATAAATATGCTGCGTGTAGAGCTGTACAGAGGCCCAACGAATAAATGGGACATTCGCAAATGGAAGCGGTGGCGTATTCGAGTGACACTACGCGTTGACGCTAACTCGACTGCCAAACGTTGCAGCGTCACCGCGCAGTGTGTGTTGAATGTTCATTCGTGCTCATGACTCTACATGTGTAAGTTTTTTTTCCAAAGTAGGGTTTAAGTTGGCATTTGGATTAAAAATCGTCAATTAAAAATGTCACGTGACATTTTGCATGTTATTTTTGCTAGATAGCGGGAATTATCTTGTCTTCGTTCCGCAAAGTAATTCTTCGTTGCAGTCTAAACAATATTATAAGTTATCAAGAAACAGAAAATTTAATCGAAGGACATGAGTTGATTAACCTCTATAGGTACAGCATCTCGAAAGTTCGCTAATGTGAACGTAGTATTATAAAAGTCATTTTTGACAGATGCTTTTCTAGACTTTTTTTATCTGAGAAACTGCGTAATGACAAATCTTGGTACAAAGTAAATTATGACTTGATTATTCAGAAAATGTGTCGACAAAACGAATATAATGTGTTATTGCTAGGTTAAGCTCTTATTTATAATTTTAAAGCTCTATTAGACGCATTTCAAATGTTTTTTTCTTGAAATACAACTGTCAGAAAGTGCTACTTACAATGCTAGTACTGGGTCTCATCTCGGGCAACGCTGTGGTTTGCCTTTATTTGTTAACTTTCGCCGAACTTACTAGACTTATCGGACTTTGCATAAAGACGACCTTTACACTATCCGATACTTTTGACGTGACAACGTCTTATAATTCGATAGAGCCGGCTGCACGCACGAAAAAACATGACTCATGAAGCGTTCCGGCGTTCCGGCGTTCTGAGGCGTTCCTAAAATTTTCTTTTGAAAAATGCTACCATTCCATCAGTATTTTCTTAACACGTTGTCACGTTCAACTATCGTCAGTAAACCGACTTTACAGACAACCATTTTTTAAAATTAATTTTGCATCTGGATTTCTAGAATCTGTTAGTGAGTGTTGCATAACTTTGCATAATTTGAGATTAGATAAGGTTTCGTGAAATGTTCGATATTTGTTTTCTTTTTCTCTCTTTCGAATTTAATTTTTGTAAGTACATTTGTAAACTATGTGTAATAAATGGGCCGGCATGTTTTTTTCAAGTTTTTATCAATATTTAATATGTGTATTTAAATATTCTTGTGACATGTTTGCTCACGATAAATAACTATCGTATCGGTTGCTATAAAAATATTTAATAAAATATTCATACCAGCAGCTTAGGTGTATCTGCTCTAACTCCGGATATTTTACACGTGTTTCATTAGTACTGGATTTATATATTGTGTCTAATTATTTAATAACTTCGAACAAATTACTAAGTTACAAGCTTATTAAGCTCGACACAGAAAATTTTGTTTGTTTATGATATAGGTTAAATTTCAAAAATCTTTCCCGGTTAGTACAATCTTGGTCTTTCCAAGGCACGAGTGATAAGGTTTCTCAAAGATCGTTCTGCTCCATCGTCGGTACAACATCATTAACCATCAGGTAAGTTAGTGGCCAAAGGACGACTTATTCTTTGTAAAAAAAATCATCAGTCATCCAAAGATCATAGATAAATGTCAACCGTACCTACAAATAAAATTAAGTATATATATATATATATATATAGATCTATTTCCGTAATTCGTAAAATGCAAGGAGTATTTCAGGTTTTAAAAAGAAGATACTTTTATTAGACCAAATAACTCGTAAAAACCCCTTTGTGAACCCAACTGGGACACGCCGTCATCGTCTTATTTCTAAGCGCATCACGTATCTTAATTAAGACAAAGCTGGTTTATCACCCGGTAAATTTGTTTTATCTTAGAAAATGCTAAGAAATACCCCGGGGAGTGTTTATGGTGGTTGAGGGATGAAATATATATAGAACTGAAACTTAAATATGAGCTGTGACAGCTCAGCTTTCTCTGATCTGATCTGTTATAAATTCAATCAATGGGTGATGATTGACGCTTGTTTTGTCTAGTTACAATGTTTCTAGGTCTACAAAATGTTATATAGCTACTATAGTTTTATTAAATGGAATACTAGATAGCACTGTGAAACATATACACGTGTAAGAAACATTGATGATCTCAGCACAAAAGGCAGAGTTAAACGACTGAGCAATGACTAAGTAATACTGATTGTTACAAACA
Source organism: Ecliptopera silaceata (assembly GCA_932527185.1). NCBI lineage: Eukaryota > Metazoa > Arthropoda > Insecta > Lepidoptera > Geometridae > Ecliptopera > Ecliptopera silaceata. Next base: position 859,267 of record OW052193.1, on the reverse strand, counting down.
ATCTAGTACATGCGTTTTACAAGAAAAAATCTAAATTTAAAAGTACCACTAAATATAATTGAAACTTTACATATTTTATAATATTTTAGTAGTCGTTAATTAATAGCCGTTTCATTCGATATCCGTACTGAGGGTGTTGTGAAAATTATGAGCTCTGAAATTTTGAGCTACGATGCCAAAGACAGACATACACAGACACCCCAAACTTATAACACCCCATCGTTTATGCGCCGGAGGTTCAAAATATAGAAGAGTTTCACATCTAAATGCTTATTGTTTTATTGATAGCAGTAACTTTAATTCTCAGTGCAGGCAATTGTGAACGCAGTTGTTTACGAGTATAAGTATGCTGTTTTTGTATTTTAAGCTTTATTTTGACTACATAAGGTCGAAATGCGTTGGTATGATAGTCGATTGAGTGGTCAGCAATGAAAATTGGTAACTGTCATTTTGCTAAACTTCGAAGTTTAGTTTAAATAAAATAATCCTTATTGCATATGCTATACGGTCTGTTTAGTTCTTCAACTACTGTTTAAGATTTCAAACTTTACGTTCATTTTCCAAAAACTTTTAATGGTTTCCTGACTGAGTTCGTAATTCGCGCTGATGGCTACATTTTTGTCTAACATTTGTGGAGTTTGATCGAAAACGTTATATTTTTAAGGCGGATACGTACTTTTATGTTCGCTATGCTACGTCCGTAAAAAAACGGTGCCTGATTTATAACAACTTGAGAGTTGAAGTTAAAGCTTGATTCAGCCATGCCAGTATTCTCAGTAAAACTTTAAAATAGCCTTACTTCTGACTCTTCAATCAATCTGTAGGCTTATCTTAGCACCTCAATAAACACACGAAATGCCACAGAATACCGATGAGTTACTATAGAAACTGAACGTGATTTAATACCTAGCAGGTTTTGAGAGGCTAGGATAGGCCAGCTGTACAAGTTCAAAGCTACATTATTATCTTCTATTCTATTCTAAATTCATAATAATTATATGACATTTTATTATTGCAAATCAAAATAAAAACAAAGTATTTTAAAATTATCTATTTCAGACACGGTATCTAGGAGAAATGGTTTTACGTATTCTTATAATTCTAATAGCACCATTTTCTGGTGACCTCTAGTATATTATGTTACAAAATTCTTGAGGCAAGGATGAGAAAATGCTAAAATACGACTTTACTTAAACTTCCTTAACCCCCGGGAAGAGTCATCTGTATTGTCTTTTCATTTAACTTATAATCGATAAAGTTTCAAGTATTTAGGCAGGTAGACGTGCTTGAACCGGAGTTTGAATTAAAATGCGGTAGAAGCCCTAGGCTAAGCTTCTCAAATCCTTTTTGGGTGACAACCAGCATTAACCTGCACAGTTTGTAAAGGACACAGACTCCACAGAATGTCACAAGTATTTTTCCTCTAGAAATATTTTTAATAAGTGTAATAAAAATAACTATATAAACAAAACCGACTTAAATTGACATTGACAATACAAAAACATCCAATTTAAAAAACTACTCAACAGTTCTAATGAAATCTTAATGAAGATGTGAGACTTTCTCTATAGTGATCTATCAAACAAAAATCATTCAAATTAGTTAACAATTGGCGGAGTAGGTAAAAGCGTAATTAATCGCGTGACATCGTAATTTTTATTTATATTTTAATTATCTTTATGCCCATATTTTACAGTTGTTTTATTGCCCTAAACAGGGTAGGTTGGAAACCCAGTACTGCTATTAGATAGGTATAATTTAATGCCAAAAAAATTACACACTCCTGTAAGGTGTAGGTATAATTATTATTTTACAGTTATCATTTTAACGTTGTAAAATTTGGGTTAGAAAAATATAACATTAGAATAACCATTCTTATGTGAAGCGTAAATTAGTTTTTCAAGTACAAAATAAAAAGAAACAACATTGCTACGGTTTCAGCAATAAAACTTTGGATCAATATATTGTTCGTGTTGTTTTAAAACGCCAAATATTTTTCTGGCCAAACTAGCTGTGGTTTCAACCTACACACATAAATACTGTCACAGATAGCTTGCAGTAAATCAAACAGATAAAATATTTACTGCTCATAAAATTCAGTGGGAGTTCAAACTAGTAACTTTCGTACCATTTCTTTGAAGTATTGCGGAAGATTCAAACAACACAGCAAAATGAAATAGTCCTATTCATGACTTTTTTTTTTATATATTTTTAATATGATAGTACCTACTTATGTTATAATAGCATGGTTCAGATTTACCTACATTATATGCAAGACAAACCTATTTAAAAAAATTCTGGCAAATGTTCGAGGTTGTAATTATGACACAAGCAAGATTTTAAAAAAGGTTTATTGCACTCCATAGGTTAAATATAATTAGATGGGAATTTTTATCGCGAATTTAAAATGAGAATTCAGATCAGAGAATTAAAAATAAAAGCCTTGACTGATTTCCATCATAGAAAGATTAAAAAAAATAGAGGTGAACATGATAATTAATGATTTTTAACTTTTTGTATTATTACAACATCATTCATCAATTTTCAAAGCATTTATGATCAATAAAAGCAATTACATCCTCGTGAACTGCAATGGGAATTAACCCAGCACTACAGCATCGAACTTCGCGGCATCCAACAAACCTAGGATATTGGCAACTTCCGCTCAATTGGGCCTTCGGTCCGGATTACGCTAGAAAGCTCTATTGGAACTGAGGTACTAAGGGTGCGCTTTTCAAGGAGTGTTGGACCGGTGACTAGTTGGACGACCTAAATGAAGGAGACGAAGTGAAGAATTACCGCTAACATAAGATAAGACCGCTATCGTCTTCATGTGTTAGGCTGGATAGAAGTGGCAGCAATATGACCGATGATTTTGCGCATGCTATACGATACAAATCCGGTACATAAAACTGGGTCAGAATAGTAATATTAAGTCTCTATAAAGTTCAAACATGTCTTGTTTTGATCATCCTGATTTTTTTTATTTTTCATTGACATACGAGAAAACACTAAGGAATGACATAATAATTTTACTTATTAAAATTCTCTGTTATTAAAATCATTCAATGTTTTATAAAAATATTGAATGACATGTGACATGCTTCTGCGTTTTTAAATGAACATCCTGTATAATGTGCAATACATCGAGATTGGTTTTAAGTTTCAGATGCAATTAGAACTTTTTTCATTTCCATATTTCAGATGGCATTTCCTGTCGTGAGAGTTTATTGGCGTGCCGATAAACATACTCAGGTTTTTCAACTCTGCCGATTTTCAAAACAAAACTTGGATGCAAAGCGCTCCCCGAACGAAACGGTTCAGCTCAACAACTCGTACCGTTTGGTTTTTGTGGATCCACAGAACTTTAGAACAGCTGGTACACAGTAGCCAATCGGAAAAAATACCAGCTTTTATTTCGGCAGCACGAAATGATCTTCAAATTCTTATCTTTAAATTTTTTTTATGTATACCCTCACTTGTATTAATGTAGTTTTTTGTTGTTCCATTTTCTGTTATTTTTGAACTTATCATTCTAAGCTAATAATAAGTCCTTCCGACACTCGCATCTACCTATTTGTAATAATACCTTGCTAACATTTTATAATAAATGTAGCTCCTGTAGGTTGTATATATACAGTTTTACCTATCCTGGAAGATTATTATTAACACAATTACATTTAATGAGGTATAGCGATACGAACGCTTATTGTATTTCGCTCAATTATAATTTGGCATAGGTACTTATAATTTTTTATCAGTTTCACTATACAGTAGCTAGTAAAAAACTGACTTTAGTAAATAACAAATATTCTGAATAGTTAAAGGATAGGTATGCCATCATACAGGTTTTTTTACCTAGTTTGGGTACCTATGTTTCTCCAACCATGAACATGCAACGATTAACAAATAGTAATAAATACCTTGTTATGGCAATTGGATACCCATGTAAATAACCATGTTTGTTACCAATAAAAATATCTTTATCTTTATCTTTATCTTTATCTTCATCTTTATCTTTATCTTTATCTTTAAGGCCAGTGAGTTTAATTATAAACAATATTTGTTAAAGATAAAGATAAAGATAAAGATAAAGATAATTTTATTGTTTAACTGTTGCACATATAAGATCTTAATTGTATAGTAGTACAAGTTTATACAGTTGTCCAGTCCGGACGTACAATAAGAGGGTAATGAACAGAGTCATACCCACAAAAAAAAAAAAAAAAATCCATGTCTAAAATATTATCCTATTTAAATCAATTAATATTTATTATTTATTATCCTATTTACATGTTACGCTTTATCAATCCTATTTTTGTAAAAAGAAAAGTTTTCTATCTACCTTTTTATATGGTATAGTAGTAGCTGGTAACTATTTCTTGAACCAGCTGTTCTAGGAGCTGTCGATACAGATTCGTTTCGATTTGTGTACGTATCGCACCCCAGGCGGTCGTTCCGGCCTTTTCTGCCTTAATTGTTGACGGGATGAATGGAATCTATAGGCGAGTGTGAACTGTGACTTATGTACGAAGCTTCTCATGGGATCATCAATTTCTACAGGTATAAGTTTCAAGGTATTTTTTTCCTTACTTCTTCATGTAGGTACTTAGTGTTTGTAGCAATGTTTTTGAGCTTGGGTTAAAGATTGTTTTTTTCTTTGACACGTAAGACGAAGGAGAATAAATATGTAAATGTTGTTAGTATTGACATGTGTTTTTTTTCCAGTGTTGTGTGTATGAAAAAAAAATGTATATGTATTCTATCAGCAATCTAGTTTCCATTGTACAAGCTATGCTTAGTTTGGATTAGAGTGTGATGTGTGAAATGTCCAAGAATATTTATATTTATATATTTACAAATGAAATAATTGAAGAATATACAAAAGATGGTCTTATGCGAATGCGATCACTTCTACAATGAGTAGAAATGATAGAATAGAAATGATAGAACACTAACCCCCGGTTTTTGAAACGTTGATCAACCAAAAAATCAAATTACAATGTGTCAAAACTCGGATCAAACGTGATTTGGGTTGCTCAAACGCTTTTAATCTCATCTGTGCCGATAGAGTTCTGAGTATGCCGATAGAGATCTGAGTTATTTAGGTTTTCGAGTTAACATACACGTAAAAATAGGCTAATAGATATTATTGTTTGCTTCTAAAGAACCTTGTAAGTTTGTAACAAAGAGTGCGTACTCTTTACATGATTCCAGACTACTTCAAAGTCTAGACGACCTAATGGAAGTTCAATCTCTTGAACAGCCTAAAACCTTTATTGCAATAGTTTGCCTTTACAAACTTTCCTCATTAAATAATTTCCCACAGGCAGAAACTTGAAAATTCGAAGTAAGCAAAAGTGAACTTAACTTACTGCATCTGTTAGCTTGAAGTTTTTCGTAATTACTCGTATAAGTAAATAATAAAAGAAGTACTTAAAAATAAAAGCAGAATTTCAAGTATCACGTAATTTTTAATTATTCGTTATCAAAACTAGCTTAAACAATAATGAACGTTGGAAAAGTGGTGAGTTACTAATCTTTTATGTTCTTATTCGAGTTTTTTGTAGGATTCACAAATTTTATGAAAAGATACTCATAAATTTTTCAGTTAAAATTCAAAAGATTCTCCAAGCACTCTGTTCAAAAATATATAACAAGTTTTTGAATTTTTTTAAATAAATATACGGATATCCAAAGAGCCCAGTGCATAAATTTTGCAAGACTAGCCTGAACAAGCCGCATAAATTCACCAAAACAGACAGAATTTCCTTAAACACTGCGTCTTTTACATATATACAGGACATTCGTCTTACTGACTGACTCACTCGATCACGGCTCACAATGCTCCAAAAAACGAGGTTTAAGCTGGTAGCTGAGTTAGGTCATTTGGTACAACATCAGGAAGTGACCTGGAATCATGAAAATATAAAAAAATATATCCTTTTGTGATAAGATGACCTTATTTTATCTTAATCGTAGAATAACACTAAAAAACACATTAGGAGTATTGACAGAATTATCGTTAATTAATTTAAAATATCATTGATTAGGGCGTGAATGAATTATGTAATAATCTTTAGTGACGTTAACAGTTGAATGCAGAAACAAAACTAAGCGGCTTGCATTTATTAAAACTTACTTATTTTCGTCTATTTCTCAGCTTTAATGTTCTCATAGTTTTCATGAGCGAAGCTACTGGAGATTTACTAGTACAATATTGCGCAGCAAGACTGAAATATCAGCTTCGTAAAGCTTATTAAAATTTAAAATGGCCATATTAATGCTCATGAATAATGGCTACTAAAGAGCAGGTCATGGTATTCTATGAAAATATTAAAACAAGTTTATCCAGTTTTGGCGCTGGCATACAATATCTTAAACAATAAATTCCGAGCTATATACAAACGTGATATTTGAAAAAGACCTTTATAACGTTCGACTACGTCAATTCTGCGGTGCATGGAAAGAGCCTCCTCGTGGCGCACACCAGTAACAGCTAGGCACAATAAAGCAGTGTCTAGTCTGGCTAATCTTCCCAACACGATGCTACAACAAAATACAGTTGTAGCATCGACACGATAAGAAGAAGAAGTTCTGCGGGAAGCGTGAATAAAACGTTTACGGAATAAATAAAACCGTGATCATAAACATAACTTTATACAGGTAACTGAGGTCTTTTAAAGACAGCACAATGTATTTTAGAAGCTTTATAAAAACTTATTTATAAGACGAGTAGAGTAAGTTTTAGCAAGAGAACATAATATTACCTATTTAAGTATCCTTTCAATACTGCGCGTACCTATAAGTTAAGTTTAGTTGTAAGGGAAATAATTAGGTATCTATAGAAAGAAAGACAGTACAAACACACATGAACAAAACTAAGTAGGTAGGTGAGGTATAGTCATAATCATTCGCCTATTATCAGTCTAGGATCAGGACTTAGGTCTCTCCGAAGTCGCGCCACTGAGAACGGTCTTCGGCTCTTCTGATCCGGTGTTGACGCTATATTCCGCAGATCATCGCTATGTCTCGCAGGAGGGCGTCGTACACCACGTTTGCCATATCCATTAAACAGTCGTCGTTTTATAGTCATTCCAAAAATAATCGTCTGCTATAAAAATATTTTGCAGCAACCGCATGGGAACAGTTCAGACGTCGTTGTTTTGCAAAAATATGAAACGATTATATTCCAACAAATGCCGGTATTTCCGAGTTTAGTTCCAGTTTATTGGTTTGGATTCTTGAACCAACACTTTGTCTTGGGTTTGCAGTTGGATTTAAATAAAAATATCGGTTTAAAAGGCGAATATGGCTATCTAAGCGATTTGTTTTGTCTATACCTATTTTAGTTTTATCATGCCTATGAAACGATTAGGAGTTTATAAATGAGTATAATTTTCATAATGACAATTAAATGAGACTCGGGAAAAGTCCCAATTATAATATCAATCCTAATTTTTATGTTGAAAAAAATCGTTTAATTTTACAAACGGGAACTAGCTATCTGCTCATCTTTTTGTCTGAACACGATGTTGCATTACACAGCTGTGTCCAGACAAAAACTCAGTACAATTATCCACCGGCTGATTCAAATGAAGCCATTTCTCGAATAGTTAGAGTAACGTGGTAAAAGAAGAACAATGGAGGAACTTCTGTTTACTCGGACACGTTCTTTTTCAATTTGTCTGTATTAACTTTTAGAGTTTTCAAATGAACTGTTTTCATAAAATATTAAATTCAAAATAAACTCATAATAACATTAAGTCTTTGATTGGTTTAATAATGACTTGATTTGTAGTTCGCTAACCGCTATAGTCACCTGCTGTTTTTTCTAATATTTGTTTGAAAGTCTAAGTAAGTAGGTACACCATGAATTATATAATTTGTTTGTCATGAGCTGCAGAATAGTAAATTGATTCAAACGATTTAGTTTTGAAGAACCAAGTCACAAAATAATTGTATTTACGTGGTATTATGTGGTTATTTTACGTTTATTGCAAAAAGATGTTCTCATTTCTGCGAATGAATTGTAGCGCCATCTATTTCGCTACAAGATGAACTAGGAGATCCCTATCTCCTCAGCATCAAATGATATTTTGTAAATAAAAACAGAAATAATTTCAGTCCAGTTTAGTTTGTATTCAGAACACATATGACAAAGTAAATTCTGCACTAATTTCAAAAATCTAGTGCACATAACGTGAACGCATTTTGCATACGAATTCCCACCAAACTTTTTTCATTTGGCTCGCGCGGGGCACCACAAAATTGTTTTGTTCGAAATGTGTTTATGCCAGAGAGTACTTAGCATTAATCGTGCTGAATGAAAACAACAAAGAATTAAATTTATTTAAAAAAAAAACTTTTTTGTATTAAGTATTTAACCTTTGGTTTATCTGGTAAACCTGCATATAATTATTTATCTCGTAAAGTGCATTATTTATATTAAAATTGATTTAAAACACATTAACGGGCAATACGGTTGTATTAACGACACACTTTTACACCAATAATTTTTTTTAATCGTTATTAAAAACTTTGCCCAGCTGTAGACAGTAAGTAGCTAAAGGTTAGGAAAAAATATAAAATTTTGTATATTTTCTTGGACATATTAAACGCCTTACTATCTCTTATTGCTTATACATATTACAGTGAAATCATAAAAACTGTGAGTAATTCACTTGAAAATATTTTTTATAAAAAGCAGAACTCGAACTCACTAATAACTTAACTCGAAATCCTGCCTCTGAGCCTTTAAACCTTATAATTGTTGAAGTTTTGACTTCATGAAGTCCTGAGGATCATTTGAATGGGAACAACTAGAATAACCATTATAAAGTCTCGGTTTGATAAAGGAAGTTGCTGAAGGGTTCCTGAAGATGAATGAAAACGTAGAGCATAGAGCGATGTATACTAAAAACATATTTATTTGTAATTTTTTAAGAGACAAGCTAACCCGTGCCTACTTCGTGATTTGACCGTTTTTTCTCCGATTCACTTTGCAAAAACCACGTAAAAGCTTTTTTATATGACACTCAGCAATAATGTGGCTTCTATTGGTGAAATATTTTTAAAATCGGTTTGGTAGATCCCGAGATTACCCCTTACAATTTAACAAATATACAAACACACAAACTTTACTTCTTTATAATATTAGTATACCTAGATATAGATAAAGCGGTTTAGATCACAAAAAAATATCTGATTTTTTGATTAATTAATAATAACAAGAGCACTTATCAAAGATATATATTTAAATATTTAAGTAAGATTTGCGTATTGGTCCAAGTTGCACATTGTTGTTTGTTAATTGTTATATTTTATTGACAATAAACTATCAAAAGGTAGTTCTTTTTGAAGCCAACATTTTAAAACCAATATTTTTATCGACGTATAATAACCATTAAAGTATCTTTTTTTCTACTCGTATTCATAGTTTTACTTTAAATTTCCTAAAAACTTGTGATAAATTTCCCGCTATATTTTACAATTTGCTCCACAAGTCTCCTTAAAGAACAAGCAAGACACTTTGAAAGTAATGTTTCAAAAGACAATAAGAGATTCGAGATGCTAAGAAAGATCGCTATTCGCCCAGTTTATTACAGGACTTCTGTTAATCTCAGAGTTTCAATTGCTCTTTTTAATCTTATGTGGGAGTTGACTTCCTTTTACTTTCAACGTTTGTTTGAATGGTCGCGATCTTTTGTTTTTTTTTGTGTTTTCTATGCTTTGATTGTTAAGGCTCGTCTGCTCCAATAGTTTAGTAAAGTACCTACAATGTATCTTACAGTGTAGGTGCTTTAATGTAGATAATCATAAAAAGTAATATGCATATCGGTAAAATGGTTTGATAAATAAAAATAAGTTTTCTGAAAGTATAATTTATTTCAATGCTTTTATAGTAGCACTTAAGTTTAAGTACATATTTGGTCTTTTACGTATTATCTACTTTTTATAAGGCACACATGAATATTAAACACTCATTCTAAAGAGAGACTTAAATCGGTATTAAGTTGCATAAAACATGAAAAGATCAATGCGGTATTTGTATCTTAAAGGTATACCAAACTTTGGTATTGATATGAGATAAACAAACTGCACAAATCTTTTTCCTCTAGCTGCAGGTTTCTATATAAAAATAGAACTAATTATTACTAGGTACAACGGATGACACCTGCCAAAGCTGACATTAACAAAATACACAAGTCATTACAATGTCAGATCAAAAACAAAACAGAACGTAATTATTTCAAATCTGTTTTAACAATTTCGTAAGTGTTTTGTTTTCTTTTATGAGTGGTCCCAAATTGGATTAATTTGTTTGTTGATACAATGAATAACAAATAGACAGATGCTATAACAGTTTGTTTGTTAAAAATATCAGTTGACGGCAATACTTAAGTATTATTACTTAACTAAATAAGGTATACAGTATGAGTATAAGCTTAACATTATTTTAAGCAAACATTTACATATTTATCTATAATCTACATAGTAATGCTATTTTAATCATCAGTACTTTGTAACTACATATTATAACTTATTTATTGTCTTTCTTGACATCAACTTTTTTTACAGTCCCCGTACTAGTTTCAGTATCATTGGACGACCCGGAGTTCGAATGTTCCAGTTTACTATCACTTTTATATAAACTACTTTTAGTTTTCACACTTCTATTTAAAATAGATGGTTTCATACTCTTTCGTTGTTTGACTTTGATAGCTTTCTCTGGCGGTCGGTTAATACTGTCAGTTCTATGTTGTAATTTGTTTAAACTAAAATTTGATTTAATTTGGGCAGTAGGCTCTACACCACTGATGTCCGGTAAGTATAAGTCACTGACGCATACATAATTCTCGTTATTCCGTGATGGAACTTTAGCAGAATTTATTTTCACTGGTATTATTTCTAGTTTCTTTTCAAATATAGTATCAGGACCTTTTGTATCTAACTCATCATCCATATTTGTCGGAGAGTCAACTCCACCCACCAACTCTTGTAAGAGTTTGTCTTCGAGTAAGTCATCTAAAATAGCGTCTTCATCGTCATCGTCGTCATCTGAGTAAAACGAAGAAAATGACGTTACGGAGTCTGTTCTTTCACAATGAAAATCATCAGGTAACCTTACTCTTGGTACATTTGATGGTATTTGTGTTTGATTTGACACTGGTTTGATCAGAATTGCTGAGTCGGTTGTGTCAGTAGAGGCGATTATTACTTTGGGTATTTCTCGTTCTTTACTCGCTACTATGATCGTTGGTTCTGGTTTATTTGGTGATTTTTCAAAAGATTTTTTCCAAAGTTGCGTGTCAGGTGAAAGACTATTAATATTTACATAGTTTTGAGAGTTATCTACTTCAGATATTTCCCTTACGTTTGATGAGTTGAACGAAGACAATGGCTTGGTGTTTTTATATGCAAGACGTCGCTCTAAAGTTGTAGTTCTAGGTGGAGGCTGGGGAGGAACTTTAGAGCGTTCCGACTGACTTTCTACACTAGTGGAGTAGCCTCGGAAAGTTTGCAAACTCGTCGGTTGCAGAGACAACCGCTTTTGAGCGCGCGGTAAGTCGGGAAGTACTTTTGGAAAATTCATTCTTCTTATGGAAACTAACGCTTCCTCAGCACCAAGGTGTTCGTTTAGAGCATTTTCGTCTCGGGAAGTGACGTTAATGTCATTTCTGAATGTGACAGGTGGCAGTATATCAATGACGGGGATTCCTAATCCAAGCTTTTCTTTATAAAGTTTCTCGTAGTTAACATCTGTCACTGGATCAGATCTTGAATGTTTATGAGAAATAATCAAGGGTTTTTCTTGACTAACAGATAGTGTTACTTCGTTAGTGAATGTTTTAGCATCGCTTTCTTTGTTTGCTTGAGTTTTGTTATCTATCACAATTTCACTTTCGGTTTTTGATCTCTGCAATTGGTTATTATTATTACTGGAATGTTGAACATTTATTGTACTGTCAAAAGATTTGAAAATTTCTATAGGATCTTGTTGTAATATTGATTGGGTTCTGGCAGAAGGTGTAGCATCAATAGCAACTGATACTTTCTTAGAGTTCATACTTTCGGTAGCCTTGCTTTTCAGAGAATCACTAGATTTACTAGTTTTTTTGATACTGTTCAGGGAATGTTTATTACTAGTGATAGAAGAATGAGATCCAAGAGCTGAAGTAGAAGTCGTTTTCTCAGAAGTTTTCCCTTTAGTGTAGGACATTGTATTATTTTTGATTAGTTCATTAATTTTTAAATTATCCTCATGCGTTCGTTTTTTATCAGAAAGCAATTCTTCTGATCGTGTAAATGGTTTTACTATACTCATGTGCTTATCATTATTAAGATCTGAATTAGATTTTCTCAATATTGCCGGGGAGCATCGGTGCATGACTTCGTTGGCAATCCAGTCTCTTACTTTGGTGTGCGCATCTAAGGTACTAGTAGACAAATGTCTCCTTAGTTGAAACCTTTCGCGGAACCCCCCAGAATCATCTGATTTAGGTGTTTTACATGTTTCAGGTTTTTTCTTTATCTTTTTAACGCTGCCTCGTTTTTTGTTGAAGCTCATAGACTTGATGACGCTACATCCATCCTTGAGTGTTTGAATCGCGCCTTTATCTTCCTTACTTTTTTGACCGATTAAATCCACTTCACCTATTTCCGCGCGCGACTGCCGAGAGGGCTGAAGGGTTTGCTCGCGCAATCGAAGCTTTCGCTTTTTGAAGTAAAGTATCGAGCAGATAGCTACGTCGAATACGAGGAATAAAACGCCCAGGGATATAATCAAAGTGACCGTTGCGCTGGACGTTTTAACAGGGACATTACTGGGCTTGGGTTTTGCGGTGGGTGCTTGCGTTGTGGCTTTTTCCATTAAACCGGATGGCACGGGTCGTGACGGCGTTTTTATTGACTGTATCTGTCGGTATATGGAGTCGGTGTCGGCTCGCACGGGCTGGGAATAGGGGTGGACTTTTCCGAATGTTGTCGGAACGTAATGAGGTGCGGGAGCCGATTGCGGGGACCATATTTTCCTGATTGTATCTGAAAATTAAAACTCAATATAAGCGTCAGTTATCCCGCAAACCACGCATTCATTTGCAATAAGCTAATTAATTTATATGCTTTTTTTATGAATCAATAAAATACACCGGTTGATAATAACTAAATGGTGATGGTCTTTTTATTAGACGTTTGCACATAGAACGAAAATCTTTACTATATTGTAGTTTTGATGCCTTATATACTTTAAACATCTATTTTTAAAACAGTTATTTTATTAAAACATTTTTGATGAACTCCCAAAACAATGCTCAGCGTCCTAAACTAACTTTTCAACTCTATTAAATTGATCCGAACCAATTGCCAGCCAGGGCGGTGATGAAGTTAGTTCAAACAAAATACTAGTTATTACCTAAGTTTCGATGTGTTGGTTTAGGCTTTGGAGTGGTTGGAGTGTATTCAAAGAGTGGATCGACGGCGTATCGGCTCATCTTCTTCGGCAGGTCCTCGTTCCAGAAACTGCTGAAGTTTGAGCGGTACAAACTGCTGATTGAAGGTGGCATGTCTGGAAAAATCATCATTATCAACAATTATTATTATAGTTTAAAAAATGCGCACATTACAGACAAAATGTCTCGTGGCTTACTATATCTGGTAGAAGTGAAAGAAATAATAGATATGGTCTTAGATAGATAGATAAAGCATTTATTTGACATACTGTAACGCACACAAATTACATTATGTACATTCACATATTTACCTACTATAAAATTATAAACAAAAATTAAATTAAATTGAAATAAATAAAAAAAAACACTTTTTTTGGCAAAATAAACGATATCAGTACAATTGCTTTTATCAAACCAGCATGGACTTTAATACTTTAAGTCATTGATCAATATTATTCATGTTAGTTACTGTTAGTTACTGAACACTACAAAAAAGTCGATTTCATTCTTATTACGTTTTTATTTAGAAAAATACCTCAAATTAGTACAAAGAGTAAAGTTTTCAAAAATGAACCTTACCTATCCTCAAATAAGGTTGGTTTGTACCGTCGTACTCCGGCCACTCCACGTTGTATTGGCTCCACTGCTTGTGATCCAGAGTGTAGTATTTGTTAACACTCTGTGTGTTTGGAGATCTGAAACATTTGTATTTTATATCTATACAAATACAGTAGATAATTTGACAGGCGTTACAGCGCAGTTGGTAGTAGCTCTGGCTTTCATGCTGTGGGTCGTGGGCTCGATTCCCTCCTAAAGGAAATGTGTTTGATGAACATAAATATTTGTTCTGTGTCTGGGTGTTACTATGTATTCTATGTATGTATTTACTTATTCTATGTAAATATTTACAAAAAAATGTATGAAAGTATTCTATCAGCAGTCTAGTTTCCAAAGTACAAGTTTTGAGCTTCGGACTAGAGTGTGTGTGTCCGGGAATATTTATTTATTTATACGATATTTGAAATTAAATACGCTAACGAAGGGATATTGCATAATGTTGTTTCAATTTAAATTAATACTATTTTATAAGTACATAAGTTGATTAGAGTAATTGGCTAAGGCCGTTCTAATTAAATAAATTCATTAATTTACTCACAAGAATGTTACTTTTATTTTCTCGGATTTACAATATTTACATATCACACATGAATTAAAAAATCTATACTTTTATTTGTATAAGAGAAAAAGAAAATGGTATGAGCAGACGCCATGCTGAATGAACACTTGGCTAAAATATTATTTTAGCAGATTTATTGTTGAAAAGTTTTAGTACTGGAATGTCAGACAGGCTGAATGCAATGCTCTGCTTTACAGTTTCTATACTCTGCTCGCTGTTTCAATGTAAAGGGTTTGAATGCCGGTGTAACTTCTAACATATGACGCCTCCACACCTTTACATTTCATATGTATTTCATATATAAATCATTTCATTTCAGACATGAGTATAGAAAATGTCCTCAATGTTTTGAATAATATCATGAGGTGTTAGTACGTTTTTTTTTATTTGGTCAGAAATCTCACGGTAGCTAACCTTTTATAGAACTTTCTGGAATTACAGTAAGACCAAATGAAAGTTGAAATAACTATAATTTGATTTTTGTAAATGTTTTCAGTTTTTAACTGAAACATTTTGACGATATACTTGAAGTCTATCGATAAAAAAAGATTGTAGAGAGTAAATCACAACAGAAGCGAAAAAAATAATTACTCCCTCCTATGGACTGACGATATTTTTAAGATAGGTACATTTACCTAAATATCGTCAGTCCATAGGAGGGAGTAACTTTATTTTTCTAAAAAAAGATTTGGTTCCTTTTGATTCACTAATCAAAATAGAATCAAAATATTTTCAGAACAAACTTTGGTACATCTATGTACAACAGCAAACTTCGAGACAAACCACATACCCAATTTTGACAAAATTGGTCCACAGTCTCATCATGACCTCGCTGAGTAGTTTTTCTTGTATGGTGTAGTCGGTGAGGAAGTGTGTGTTGGCTCCTCCGAGCGGCACTCCCAGTACGTACGGTAACTCCTCTCCGTGGACGCTTTTGTTGAGCTGCAATACAGTGTTTCTTTATTTCTAAAGCTCAACTGGTACAATTTGCTTACAATTTGTATAAAAAAACAGTACATAAACATTTTAATTTAAAAATATATGAGTTAAACTTGAGTTATCTACTCATGTAGATGTCAAGTTTAAATAATATATATAAATTTCTCTGAAATGTATTTTCGAACTAATTACGCATCTATGCTTGGGTTAAAGCTAATTACAAGTTTAATTACGTACCTCTGACTACTTTTTAGACAACTTCAAAAGATCATAAGTAATGGTATTTTGAGAACGTCCAAAAATACTAAAGATATACTCAAAGGTACAAAACTACATTAAAACAACTAAGTATGTTAAAATACGTGTATAATAATAAAAGTTACGTATTTAAACAAAATTTAATAAGGGAAAACTTCTGCAGCCGGCTTTTACTTCAGAAGTTAATTGAACGTATTTCAACAAAATCTGGGTCATTTTATCGAACAACAACTTTCAACACCGATGACGCTGTTTTCCGCTGCTTTAGCATAATAACCTCTCAGAAACTTATACTCACAGGTTATAAGCAACTCATTATGTCAAAGCGATATTTATTCCCGTTCAGCAATTACGTATCAGCAATTACGTATTTATTGTAACGCAAAATATTATTAATGAAGCTAATTAAATAAGCATTACTGTGTTCTATTCAAGTTTTATGTCAAATATGCATAGTTATATTTGTTTAACAGTCAAATAAATTATTTTAATAATAAGAATACAAAACACCTTCGACAAAATAGATAAAATCATATAAAAGTTATCATAAGTAGTAAATAAATTACATTCAAGCTCTAAACAAAAATCACGTATTTTTCAAAAGCAAATATGTTTAGTAAAGTAACATTATACAAGCGTAAGTAACTTCAAATAGATGTAAAACGGGAGTTGCAGAAGCGATAGATTTTTAGAAGAAAATTCGTTATCTGCAAGGAGGTGGTTGAAGCTTAATAGATTCAATTTCCTCGGAAAGACCAATATTTTCACGATTTCAAATTCTTTAGCAGTTACTTTAGAAGTGATACTTTGTCGTATTGGAAAGATTATTATTTACATTACAAAGTTTTTTGTTTCTAACTTGAACTAAACAATGATTTTTTTAATAAATTATAATAAAATAATACGTTTATAAGTACTTTGTTGTAATATAGATATTGTATATATCAAGTTTAAATAAATATAACGAAATTTGTGAATTTTATATCGTTTTATTCATATTTATGGCTGCAAAATGTGCCTACGAATGTAAATAGAAATATCAAGAGAGGAATGATTTTCAAAATCAAAACTCTCTAAAGCATAAAGTGCTATTCTATTGTTCTGGTCAAATCGAAAAAACGGCATCTTTGTTCCGATTTCAGACGAAGTGTTTCAACAGGTGTTCCGCAAAATGGACCGTAAATAAAAAAAGCTAGCACTCCGGGAGTGCCGGCAGAAGTGAAAACTTCAATATTAACGTTGTGTTTTCACTTTTAAGTTTTCACTTCAAAAATATAACCACAGTCGAGATTGTGTCATGTCATTGTGTCACACACGACGACACAACGACGAAGACAACGAAGACACACTGACACAGACACATTCGCGCAAGCGCGAATGTGTCTGTGTCATTGTGATTGTGTCATGTCGTTGTGTCACATTCGCGCAAGCGCGAATGTGACACAACGACGAAGCCAACGAAGACACAGACACATTCGCGCAAGCGCGAATGTGTCTGTGTCTTCGTTGGCTTCGTCGTCATCGTCACGTCACGTCATGTCGCCACGTCATCGTCACGTGACGATGACGTGGCGACATGACGTGACGATGACGTGGCGACATGACGTGACGATGACGTGGCGACATGACGTGACGTGACGATGACGACGAAGCCAACGAAGACACAGACACATTCGCGCAAGCGCGAATGTGTCTGTGTCATTGTGATTGTGTCATGTCGTTGTGTCACATTCGCGCAAGCGCGAATGTGACACAACGACGAAGCCAACGAAGACACAGACTGTGTCTTCGTTGGCTTCGTCGTCATCGTCACGTCACGTCATGTCGCCACGTCATCGTCACGTCATCGCGCAAGCGCGAATGTGTCTGTGTCTTCGTTGGCTTCGTCGTCATCGTCACGTCACGTCATGTCGCCACGTCATCGTCACGTCATGTCGCCACAACACTATTTAATTGTTTGAGTCATACGTCGCGTGACCGCAAGTGTGTTCTTTTGTCGTCTCTTGTTTTACGAGCAATGTATAAAAATTAAATAAGATCTTACGCTTTTTCGACGTCACGTGACCCTGACGCGAGTTTGAAAGTTTTTACCCACCCAGCGCCGCTAAAGAAGTTTTCACTTCAAAAATGTTACTCGCGCATTGAAATGTTTTAAAAGTGTTTTTGGAAAAAGACGAGCAGCTAAAATAGAAAACTTTGACGTGTGAAATAAATAACCTCTATCCTGAAACTGAAAAACTGCCAGTTTAACTTTAAGCGAGTCTTGTTTTAAACATAAACTGCACTGAGAAACATTTAAATCATTTCAAAAAAATATTTATTGATTTTTGTGGAACATGTTCTGCTTATTAGCAAATTCAAAAACGCGTAGTACAAAATGCATTTTATTAATACCATTTGTTGATTATTCTAACAACCTCATTCATCCTCACAAATTGTTTATTTGTATTTTTTCATTGGAACCACTGTTTATGTATGTATTTTGTCTAACCGATCTCGTCCTACTGCGACCTAAGGTCTCAAATCCTTCCACTCATCCCAGTTTTCCGCTTTCGTCCACAATCCCTCTCGAAATTAATGTATACGTTATTATTATTTTTCAGCCATTATCGTCCCACTGCGCAAAGGCCTCCCTTCCCTCATTCTACTCTTAGCAATTTACCGCAGTGACTGCGTTAAATGTATACTTACCGCAGCAAAATCACTGCTAACAGAATTATGTCCAAACACGTAGAAGTAGGATTGCCGGTTCGCTTTGGACTGGTAGTCCGCGAAGTGGATGCTAGGAGCCAGGGTTCTCGCGTCGCTGAACGAGTTTAGGATCACATCGCGGTTAGCTTCCACTGACCATCGCTGAGGGTCTAGCTTCGAAGGGGCGTATCTGAAAGATTAATAGATAGAATATAAATATTCTTGCACATTTTACACATCACACTCTAGTCCCAAACGGCCTTATTGCTAAGAGCAATTTGTTTCTTCTTATTTTTCATTAATAGGTTTACAGAATTTGATAATGAGCACTGGGTAATTAAGTGACTGCGTGTTCCATGGTGAGTAATTTATCACAAAATAAAAAAAAAATGTAAATTGTACTCGTCATGCAACCGATACCAGAGTGAAATTTCGTACTAGAAATTCGTTTCAGCTGTACAAAGGGAAAGTTAGATGACTGGTAGATTCGGCTGACTATTTTTAGTTAGTTTTTTGCGTCAAAAAAATTACTTTCCTACCCTGAAGCTTAGAAGTCTTTGATAAGTATTTTTTGTTAGTTTTTTAGCGCCCAAAATATAGACAGCAAAATATAGTCTGGATTGCCCTGGAACTAAGATGATCTTTGAACACTCGGCGTAGTATTTTTATTTGATTAAAAAACTTATCTAAAAAATTGAGTTACTTTTTCAAGATGGCCTCCAAGGCCTCATTTTCGGCAGTGTCGAATATGATCTTAGCGTAGTTGGAGATGAAGGCGTCCCGCTGGTTCTCCAGCACGCCGTGGTCCAGCTCTATGACGCCGAAGTCGTGGTAGCTCTCCATCTCTGTGACTCCACTCAGGAGTTGGTACCTGAGAATTTTTTACTTTTATTTTTGACGTGACAACGTCTTATAATTCGATAGAGCCGGCTGCATGCACGAAAAAACATGACTCATGCGGCGTTACCTCGCTCTGAGACTCATGTGGCGTTACCTCGCTCTGAGGCGATCCATGAAGTGCAAGCGAGAGCGCGGAGCGAGCGACAAATAAGCACAATCGGCCTTTGCGTTCGTTTTCACGTTCAACTATCGTCAGTAAACCGACTTTACAGACAACCATTTTTTTATGGAACTTTTGGTTGTAATTTTACAACTAGTATTATGATTAGTGACGCGTGATCCAAGGACTGGAGAGTATCTGGCCCAGCGTCTCAGCATTGCTATTCAGCGCGCCAATGCAGACAGTATCTTGGGTCTACCGATTGGTACTGATTTGGATCAGTTGAGCTATCTATAGTTCGTTTGCAACGGTCTGTAGGTAGCTCAATTTGTACATTTTGATAATACTGTGAATTGTGAATAAAGTCTTATGTTTCGACGAAGGATGTTTTATTAGTTTACATGTTCCGGTTTTCAAGCAATATAATACGCTTGCATAGCTTTCTTTCAATTTGAGTGCTTTTTATGTCTATTTTTTACGTAGTAGGATGCCGACGCAGATAAAAATGCTGTGTAGTTTTTTTAAGTAGACTACCTACTTCCAAACCGTTTTTTTATCATAAAAAATATTTTTATTAATATTAATATTTGAATCAGTTGAGCTAACTATAGATCGTTTGATTCGGTCTGTAGATAGCCTGAAAAAAAAATAGGCATGAAAAAAAGACATGTTTTGAATCCACATCTGATACAGGATGTTCACATCACGCATGAGTACATACAACAACCCTGCGGGTTCCATTCTAACCTTTGCGCGGTCAAAGGTATCTGATAAAGTCTTCGGCACATTCCTGGGGCCTTTTATCGAGGCATTTTTTTAGTAGATGTTATTTTTATTTTCTTAAGGTGGACTTAAGGCAGAGTTTTGAATAAACTTATAAATATATAGCGTTATTGACAAGTTATTTTAGAAAATATAGTTTTATTTTTGTTTCATTAATTTCGACAGGCGTCACAGCTCTGCCTTCCATGCATTCGTGGGTTCAATTCCCATCCAGAGCTAATGTTTGTGTGATGATCATAAATATTTGTTGTGTGTCTGGGTGTAACTATGTTTTTTACGAAAAAAATGTATATATGTATAAGTATTGTATCAGCAATCTAGTTCCCATAGTACAAACATTGCTTATTTTAGGACTAGGGAGTGATGTTTGAATTGTCCATGAATTTATTTCTTATGATTATAAAATATACTTTAATATTATAATCTACATGTACATTAATAACTAATATTTCTACAAACTTACTTTCAAACTCTTTCAATTTAAATCTCTATCTATTTACGTCTTACTTTGTTCTCTTGTTTGTAATTGTCCATACTAAAAACTTTGTACATTTTACGACTTCTCGAAAGTTATTGAACAAAAACAATAGCACTGTTACTATTTTCAAGTAACATGAAGTTACTTAAGAGTTTTCTTAAAATATTGGACCGCTATTTGTAAAAACGTATATTTGCATTTCTAAAAACAAAAATATATATAGTTTTCAAACTCAATGCATTTCGAGAATCAAACTCAATCGCTACTTTCTTAAGAGCGGTGATATTTTAGTCATCATTATTACTTACTTAATTGTTATAATATCACTGTTTCATCAAGTCGGCCGTAAGTTATATTGATGTAAGCTTACGGCCGTCATGTAGCGGTAAACGTATTTTATGATCCAACTTAAAAAACTTTGTAAGTTCCGGGGTCTTGGAAGTAGTTGACAGTTGGACAATGAAGTGCCTATTCTAAAGTAAATGGACAGCTTTAAGATAAGTTTTCTATGAAAAGAGAGTACATTTTATTGTGTTAAGAAGTGAGAGGCGTTGGAAAGTGGTAAATAGATTAGGATCGGTTAAGTACTTAGTTTTTTAAAACATAAATTAAAATATTTTACATCATAACTTTTCTTCCTAGTAATAAGATCTGAAAGGATGTTAGTCGTGTTTTTATATAGTTTTCTGTTTACTTGTTCGAGTCGAGTTTCCATTTGTAAATGTAATGTAAGTAAATACTATTTTTGACAGTGTAATTTAAAAAACTATCTATGTTTTTTGTTTTTGAGATTGGTATTGGATATGATTGGTTTAGTTTTAAGGTAGACTTTCGACCAGAGCGGCTCCGGCGTCACTGACGCAGCGTAGTAACGCGGCGATAGAGCGATAGTATTATGCAGTACGGAAACGTATGAACTAGCGTTCGAATGTCGCGGCGACAGTGACGCCACGTTCGAACGCTGTACGAATCGCTGCGTCAGTGACGCCGGAGCCGCTCTGGTCGAAAGTCTACCTTTATTAGGGTTAACTTATTTTATTTACAACAGCGTATGAGCGCTGATAATTATATTTCACGAAAAAAAAATGTTTTTGATATTTCAGCCAATTCAATAGCAATAACATAATAACTAGTAAGTAAAATACTAGATACATTTATAATTTTATACTCACTTGCTTAATAAGTTAGGAAATGCTTCCATAGTCCTGATCGGTTCACTAGGAATGAAGGAGCCTGCTACGGCCGGACCAAGCGGAGTCTCAAACTTGCGCGCTAGGATCTGAACCTTCTTGATTTCTGAAAGCCTGGTACAAAAAGAAATGGTTTACATAAAAACGGTAATAAAGATAAAAGTTTTAATACTTTTTGAGTCATTACTCTGTTTTTGACATGCGTCACAGTCACAGCTCAGTTGGTAGTAGTTCTGCCTTCCATACTGTGGGTCGTGGGTTCGATTCCCACCCAGAGCAAATGTTTGTGTGATGAACATAGGTAAATGTTTGTTTTGTGTCTGGGCACTTCTGTGTATTTTATGTAGGTACCTATGTATTTACAAAAAAATGAAGTAAGTATAGAAGTATTCTATCAGCAGTCTAGTTCCCATAGTAGGTACAAGCTTTGCTGAGTTTGGGACTAGAGTGTGATTTGTGAAATGTCTGTTATTATTTGAATATTTATACTCAAGGTTTTATTCTGTCGTTGTGTATTCAAATACTTTTGCTAAGTTTTATGACATACATCTTATAGACAAACATTTAGTCATGTGCTGGATTCCCTATTCACGAAGTTTCCTTCATAATCAAGGTAACCACTAAGCCACGGTTCTAATATTTATTTTTAATTTCAAAACTACCCTCATCTACATACATTCACTGTAACCTCAAAAAGGTTTAGATTATGTTCATTTCTGATTCTGTAATATTACTTGTTCATTTTCATAAAATAGGATCAAATTCTTTGGCGATCAATTACAATGAAATCCAACTTAAAGGTATCAAGTCTGATTTAGCTCGTTCTATAAGCCTCCAAAAATCCCGTGAAGAATTTAAACATCCCTCGAATTTCCTCAATTACAAAAGTGATGTACCTTCAAACTTGGAGCCTACTACGTAAAACAGTTACTAAAAATAAGATTATTATTCTACATGTGCGAGCCCAAAAAAGAAAAAAAAAAGATTATTATTTGAAATACATAACTTAACAACACAGCATAAGTATGTATTTGTAATCATCATCATCATCAACCTTTATCAGTCCACTGCTGGACGTAGGTCTCTCTGCAGACGCACCACTGAGCCCGGTCTTCGGGTCTTCTCATGTTGTGTTTGCTAGTGTCAGTGTATCGTCGCTCCATCTCGCCGGAGGGCGTCCTACACTACGCTTGTCTAAACGCCGTGTCCACTCTGTATTTGTAATGCCTGTTAATAAAACGCAATGTACACCGTGAATTTTGGGAGTTTTAAAATTTTTGTTTTCAGTTTTGTGGAGCAGACGTAAAAGATTTAGCCGCGTTGGAGGAGAATTGCTAAAACCTTTTGTTTGATAGACAACAAGATCTTTGAGAAATCACCTACTTTATTTTTGTTATTGCTGATTAGAATCCTTTTGAGTTAATGAACACTCAACACCTTCAAATGAGAGTTCATTGTCCAAGTTTAATAATTGAATGAAGTTCTTAAAGGTTTAACAGAAATTCAAAAGTGTGAAATTTGGGTGCGATAATAACGGAATAAGACCTTGCGAAATAAATCAAAGTGAATCAAAAAGATAATTGCTCTCACAAAGTTGGAAAACAGAGCTTGTGTTATGGGTACTAGATGACTGACATACTTAATGCAATACATTACATAGATAGATATTTTTTATTATACATATGAAATACCCAGAACACCTGGAATAAATATTTGCAGATTTACAAACATTTATCCCAAGGCGGGAATCGAACCCGCAACCTTCCGCGTCGCAAGCGGACTATCGCCCACCGCGCCACATCGGTAAATGGTCTTTGTGATTACTGAACAAACTATTATTGATTTTGGATACAAACTTTCGCATGTATAATATAAGTAGGATAGGACATAAAGGCGATAACGGAATGGTGGCCAAGGGATGCTCGTAGACCAAGAGGCAGACCACCAGCCCGATGGTCCAAAGACATTATGGAGCGAGCCGGGAATCAGTGGATGAGAGTCGCAAGGGACCGTAAAGAATGGCATAATAAAGAGGAGGGCCTTTACTCAGCAGTGGGTGCCAATGGTCTGAAATGATGATGATGAGGACTTACGGTTTTCTCTGCAAGCAGGCCATCATATTCCTGGAGCTGGGGTTGCAGCCGAGGCTTTGTGCGACTTGCAGCGTGTACTGTGTGGGGTCCCGCGTCAGCGCCCAGTCCGAGAGGGCGGAGCCCGACATCAGGATAGCTCGGTGGAACAGACCTGAAGGACACATTTATGCACAATTCTTGCATTAACTACGTGGAATAAACCTGACGGACATACTTCTGTAATTTATTTATTTATTGATATTACCTAAAACGGTTATGACAACCAATTACATTAATTAATACTAAGCACACAATATCTAGTAATATCTAGTCTGTAAGTTTTGTTTGTATAATAAAGAATTTAAGGACGGATATATTCAGAAATATTCTTCTTGCATTAACTACAAGGAATTTTAAGCTTAAGTCACGAAAAAGTTAGTGTTGTTTAAGCCTTCAACAGAGTTAGAATGATTTAGCACGTTTACTCGGTCAGCTTTTTTTATTGAGTAAGTTAATGATGTTACAATAAACTAGTACATTTGGCTTGAACTGTGCGTACACCAACGACAAAGTTTATTTTATTGTTTTCTTATATGGCTTTTGCCAATAAAGGTATTTCAACTGGTTTTAAGTCTTTATTTCTATGTATATATCAGTCAAGTAAGTTAATAGTCAAGCGGCTGTCACGTGACTTTAAATGACGTCTAACTCTTAAATGATACAATTAATACTATCTATGTATTACTTCTAATATCACTACATCATGATCTTACCGTTAGATATAGGAGACAGCATGAGGTAGTTGACACAGGCCGCTCCAGTGCCGTGGCCCATCAGCGTCACCGAGTTGGGGTCACCATTGAGGTCCTCTATATTGTCCTTGATCCACTGCAGCGCCGCCAACTGGTCTAGAAGACCGTTGTTCCCGTAATCGTGCTCTGTTAGACTTGGTTTTAGAAATCCTTAAACAAAACCACCAGGTGAAAATGCGATTGCCTATCAATATCATCAATAAAGTACCTTCTGTTTTTGGTGAAGGTATATAAAACATTGATCTATGACGCCTGTCACAGCTCAGTTGGTAATAACTGTGCCTTCCATGCTGTGGGTCGTGGGTTCGATTCCCACCCAGAGCAAATGTTTATGATATTTGTTCTGTGTCTGGGTGTTAAACAAAAAAAATGTAATATAAGTTTTCTATTAGCAATCTAGTACAAGCTTTGCTTAGTTTGGGACTGTGTGAGTATGATGTGCGAAATGTTCATGAATGTTTGTTTATTCATTGATATTAAAATGTCACCTAATATTCCCAATCTGAAGTTGATGGTGATGACCATGACGTTTCCGTAGGAAGCCAGTATCCTGCCGTCGTACGGATTGCCAGAACTCCATTCAAAGGAATCTCCGTGGATGAAGACTACGACCGGAAACCTCTTTGACTTTTGTTCTGAAACAAAGCAACAATGATTTATTACGAATTTTATAATAAATCTAAAAAACAGGTACATAATTAAAAACACGTAAAACTCAATGGTTTCCATACAATCACAAGGATAAAAAAATATGAAAAAAATTAGATGAGGTAATGAGTTTAAAAATATTTTATTTAAAATGTTCTATGTAATGTAATCGTAATGTTCTATGTAATGTATCTGTGTAATGTAAAATTGTATACATACATTCAGTGGGGCAGTATTACATATTTGCAAAACACTTGAAGAAATCTAAATATCACAATTTAAGAATTTGAACACTCGTAACGCCATCTTATAGTCAAGCTTGGAACTAAGTAACTAGCTGAAAGCATTCCTGTAAACCGTCCATGCGTTCACCCTCATACCACTTTGATATAAAGCAATAAAAAGTTCTAGCCATGTGAAATAGATGGCGTGTTTATGAAGTTGAATATAAGACATTAAAAACATTATTGTAATTAATTTGTATTGCTGCACGAGTTAACTTAATATATAAAATGTTAATCAAATTGGATATAATGCAAACATTATAAAATAAAAATTATATTATATGAATAGAAAAAATTTATTAAAAATTTATCGTTTCTATTAAAAAATACCAACCTAATGCTGAGTGGTAAATAAATATTTATGAACTTTTTCATACAACGGGAACTAGATTGATGTGATGTTGTGTAATGAGCTAGTGGTTTATATAGTCGATATAATGCCATGTAAATGGGTGAAAACATCACAATCTCATTCAAAAATACTTTTACTGTATTTTTATTAGCAAAGGGCAAGCACTCGACCTAGAAACCCCTCATTTACTGGAAACTTTCCAAAACTCAGTTAACATGAATTATAGAAACGAACGAAACTTTCAGCTATATCGATGCCAAATCTTGAACTAAAAGTTTTTGTGAGTTATCTAATTTATGACTTTTCTTTTATAAGTACAATCACTAGCAAAAATGTATTTAAAAATATATTTTTAAATCTCTTCTATTGTTTTGTAATTGAAACTATTTTAAAAGTTATAAAATAAGTCTGCCTAAATTATATTGTAATAAAATGGTGTCATCCAAAATTATTCACTAATCACTAAAATTATGCACTAGTAGAAATAAACAAAATCCTACAGTTAGATACATGTAGTCCAGTCAAAATAGACATTCCAGTTTGCATTAATTCCCAACAAGCTGGATTTTTGTACAGGTCTTGAATACGTCATTACAAATGATATGTCAAAAGTCCCCATCGATCCCGCTTGTGCGTTGTTTTTTATTCGAGGTCAAAGATCATAAATTTGCATTTTTTGCGTATATCTCTGAAACAACGAAAGCTATTGAAAAGTGGTTCAGGCAAAGTTTGTAGATCGTAAAATTGTCTACAAAAATACCTCAACACTTTTCTTCTAAAAAGCATCGCTTTCGAGATATAGTGACTTTAGACCGCAGGAAAATCGACGAAGATGCTGCGTTTTTTTAATTTCAGCCGTTTTATCTGCTTCATTGCCATAGAACGAACAGTATTTCTTGAAATAAAAAGACGATTCATTACCTCGGAGGAGGACTAACCCATCGAACCCATCACCCCTTTCAGTAAATTTCAGGAAATACTGTTTGTTCTGTGGCAGTAAAGCAGATAAAACGGCTGAAATGAAAAAAACGCAGCATCTTCGACGATGTTCCTGCGGTCTAAAGTCACTATATCTCGAAAGCGATGCTTTTTAGAAGAAAAGTGTTGAGGTATTTTTGTAGACAATTTTACGATGTACAAACTTTGCCTGAACCACTTTTCAATAGCTTTCGTTGTTTCAGAGATATACGCAAAAAATGCAAATTTATGACCTTTGACCTCGAATAAAAAACAACGCACAAGCGGGATCGATGGGGACTTTTGACATATCATTTGTAATGACGTATTCAAGGCCTGCACAAAAATCCAGCTTGTTGGGAATTAATGCAAACTGAAGTCATAATTTTAGTCTATTTTGACTGGACTAATGAGCATACACGTCTATTTCAAGGAAGTTCAAAAAAAAATATTAAAACCATTCGTGCGACGCACTTGTTCTAACATGCTTGATGACTAAGTCCACGGGAAATGAGCAACCTTTTTAAAGATGCAGCAAAATTCCTCAAGTTCTCTCACAATGAGTCACAACGCACAAACACGTGCTTATACGTACCATGATATATTTGTGTCTACAAGTCATTTTTTAATCATTTACAAATACTTGTTTTTTTGACCAGTGGAACTATCTATTGATCGTTTGCAACGGTCTGTAGATAGCTCAACTGTTTCTTATGTACTTAAGTTTGTTTGTGAATAAATATGTTTTTTTTTAATATTCAGGAAAACGTCACAAATCGCTCTGTTCATAAGCAAAGTTTGGGAGCTAGATTGCTAGAATACATAGTAACACCCAGACAGAACTAACAACAGTGCTCGTCCCCAAACGTTTGTTCTCAGTGGAGATTCAACACACGATTCTTATCATGGAAGGCAGAGCTACTACCAACTGAACTGTGCTGGCTGTCTATAAAACATCGTCTTCAATGGAAGCTCTCAGTAAGTAAGTTTTGCGATGACAAGAAACACGTTCTAAAACCCGTTAAAATTCAACTATTTCCCGGAACAATCTGAACTAAATGTTGATCTATTTGCGAAAGATTAAGTCAAACAGATCTTTCACTGTGGTTCCTTTGATAAATCAGCGTAGTTGTTTGTTTTACTATGGTTGAAGTTCAGTTTTGTGTTGGTTTTGATAATTATTTTGAAATACTTTGGCTTTCTTGGATGATCCATTAAAAAAAATTGCAAACTACACTACTTAATACTCTATGTACTTAATATATAATAAAATAGTAATATAATATAATGTTATTTACAAGAAACATAATAAATAATAATATAAAAAGTAGTTATTCTAACAGTAATTTAGTTTCTAAAGTAGTTAAGTTAACAAGTTTGACGCCAAATAACGTTGTTTGAAATGTCGTGAAAACAAAAAGGATGTTTTCCAAGATAAAAAGAGCAGGGTAGTCAAAACCTAATTTATTAAGGGCCAATTCGTAACTCGACATTTTTATCCAACTCCTTCAAACTAGGGTTAATTTATGTTTTTGACAATAAAAACCGTGAGTACAACGGAACCCTGGCAGCCCGTCTGGCCTATTGTTTACCTCTTTTGTTCGACCGAAGCTTTGTTTGTAGAAAATTACGTGAAATTTCGCTTCAACTGGTTTATAACTACAGTAAACTTCTTTACAATTTTGCTCTCTATTTTCTGAGTCATAAAGTCTGAGTTTTTTTGTAAAAAAATGCAGTTGGGAAGATTTTTCTTTCATGATTAGAATATATCGTAATCTTTGCTCTTTTTAATAATCTTTTCTTTATTTTTGAGGCTCCTTGGGGGCCATTTTCAGTAGGAATGGTTTATTGAAATATATTAAGCCAAATATTGTCAAGCATTATAATCAATTTATGAAGAGTTTAGAGTTTTTAGAGAATGATCGATGTTTTTTTGTAACAATGACCATTTTTTCCTCTAAAAATCAAATCAAATTTTACCATTTTCAATGATATATATAATAAATAGGTACTTAAGTTAATAATATTCTACTAAGTTCCACAAAATGCAGAGTTTGCTGTTTGATGAAACTAAAGGTTTAATTGAACCAACTAAAGCTATTACCAAACTTGTATGGAAGTTAGTAATGTATAATATAATCGTGTATGTACCACTTAACGTTGATGTTTGACTTCCGGCTCTCATACTTCTTCTTCTTTTCGTGTCGATGCTAAAACTGTGTTATATATATCTACATAAATATTTGGCCAACTCTA
The DNA here is from genome assembly GCA_932527185.1 of Ecliptopera silaceata. Classification (NCBI taxonomy): domain Eukaryota; kingdom Metazoa; phylum Arthropoda; class Insecta; order Lepidoptera; family Geometridae; genus Ecliptopera; species Ecliptopera silaceata. Next base: position 829,919 of record OW052193.1, on the reverse strand, counting down.
CAGCACGACCAGTGGCTGCGTTTAAGTCTTCTCTCGTGCAGGTGATAGGGCACGAGAGGCACACTAGCAGATGCTGCATGGCTCTCATACTATTACCACGTTACGCTTATCGGGTACCTACGTACTAATCCGTATATTTTTTAAACACATTGTAAGTTCGCATTGGATTGTGTGAACGAGGATATGAATGTGAAAGGAGTAGACTCAGAGTTGACGAATGATAGGAGTGAGTGGAAGAAAAAAAAAAGTTGTGCTGACCCCACGTAACGTGGGATAAGGGCAAATGATGATGATGTAGTTCGCATTTATTGTACCTATTATTAGTTTTACAGATATCAATACTAATAGGTACCGCAGTATAATAGTTAATTTCAACAAAACTAAGCGGTGTCACAACCAAAAGCAATCTCATTCAGTCACTTCCGTCGGCACCAACCTACTGTCTAAATTCACAAAAATAGATTCTTCGTTCAACGTAGTTGTGAACTACATTTATTTGGTTTGGGAATGTCGTTCGCTATAATTAGCACGTGTGTACTGGCTTTAGACTAAATATTTAAAATTGTTGTTTTGTTTCGATCGGCATTTCACTGGGCAATATCCCAAAATTTTTAATTGTGGCCTATCCTTGGTTAAAAATTAAGATTTTTAATTATCTTTGAAAAGTATCATTAAATATCGTCGGTAATTATTTATGAAATAACCTAAGAACCGGTAATTAATTATACCACATTGGATACCCGATAAACTAATTTAATTAGGTCGACATCAATACTTGCTCGTTCACCAATTTGAACTTGATTTAACTATACATAGAAGTATAAAAACTGTATGTAGGGTATGTTTTTTTAAAGTTTTTTTCGGATGAATACAATAATGTAGATGTAGATCCAAATATATATTATAAAAACTATAAAAACACAACACCTGTTAAAGGGTCTTTGTGATATTTAAAGTTTAGTAATTAGTTATCTCTTCAAACTCCTTCCAAATTCTTGAACAAGCAAATAGTAGAACTATAGTACTATTTACTCCCAGTCTGCGAAGTAGAATTCATCGTCCCATTTAAGTATATCCAGTTCATTGCTTCGAAAACCGCGATTGATTGACGTTTATTTATTCTGTGGGAATAAGGTCAGTTGCTATTAAAAAGGTTCTGAAATAGACGCTAATTGGGTGTACTAAGGATGATATTTATTTAACCGTATTTTAACGTTAAGTTTTAGGTCAAGTTGGTAATTACAAATTTACCTGTGGTACTTAATGTAAAATATCTGGATTTTTTTGTTTTTGAGCTTTGTGTTGTTGTAAACTGATAGAAATGATATATCTGCTGTACAAAACAATATTGTTATTCATACGTATGTTAGCCCAACATTTGATGAAAGAAACTAACATAAAAAAAACGTAAAAACATTTTGTATGTTGAATTTACTCATAATTTATCAGTTCCGGCTAGTTTAAAGTGTATTTAGTAGTAAAACCCATTTATTTCTACCCAACAGCTATAATTTAGATGAAAAAAAGCTGAATTTATGCTAGGAATTCGGAAAATCTGCACTCAACTGCCAATTTATTTGATAGTAGATGCTTTGTCTGTGCCAACGTAGTGCTCTCATTGCGACACTGACAGGCGCCAATAACTCTTTTAAAAGTTTTTAAACCAATCAATGATCATTATCAGACTTTTTCACTACCAAAACCTCTTAAATAAGTGTCGAATCGGATAACCATATTCGATTGAAAGCGCTTGCTGTTTTTTAATTGGGGAATACAGTAAAGATGTTATTTTAACAAAAAACACATTTAAAATACTTCCCAATATCAGTAGGTACAATTACAGTAAGTCAAGTTTTTATTTTACTTTATATGTAAGGAGCATTGAAACTGACATTAGAGTAGGTAGAGAAAACTTCTATATTCTTTAGTTCAGTCAACAATATTAAAAGTTTAGTATGATATCAGTACTGAATATTTCTAGTATCAATGAAAATCTACATTCAATCACTATTAGCTGATCGTGAAATTGATTTAGTAACGGCCGGTTTCTCGAACGATGATCAACGAAAAAATCAAACAATTACTATGTGTCAAACTCGGATCAATCGTGATTTGGGTTTCCAGAAACCGGCCGGTGTAATATATTAATCAAAAACACAGACTAAAGGTAAAACGTCACATTTCCCAATCGAATATCTTCCATTCACCCGGACACATCCGAAGCATACCTTACAAAGTTCTGTTTGAAACTCAGTCATGCATTCGGGAATGCTCGAACCTGCCTCGAGATTGAAAAGTGAAATCCCTTATAACTGGGGGTTGAGCACGAATAAATGTGACAATCGTTGACGGCTCGAAAGATTTACGTATTACAGATACATTGCGCGTCAACATCAGCTTTACTGTAGAACGTTGCAGCGTTAGCGCGCAGTGTATCTTACAGACCTAGGTTACATTTACGATTGTCGCATCTATTCGTGCTCAGTCCTCTGTAACTTTATGCTAGGATTAATGGTCATAGCGACTTAACAATCCTTAAGGGACGGCTCAAAATATACCTTTTGCTAATAGGGAAGGTTTATGCACTCTACTTTTACGGAATAACTCGCCTTTGTATGTGAAGTTATCAATGATATTTGTAATAAATTTGACGGAATAATACTACTATTAAAGCAATTACTTAACTCAAATATGTATTATTCTCAAAAACATTGGTGTTGGTAAGAATCTATGGTAGATGTCAAGTCAAAGTGAATTTACAATCGTATGTTGAAGTGATCAATGAATTCTGTTGAATATTTTAGAACATTGAAAAAAAACAGCGTAATTACATGTTTATTTGAAAAAGGTGCGAATAGAAATTTGCAAAATACTAAGAAGTCTGAGTTTTTTCTTACGTCTCACAAATGAAACCCAAAGACAACAAAAGCTTTTGTTGGTTCAAACCAAAGAAAATACCGAACGTTGTATTAATGAATTTGTTTTGAGATACCCTTATCTTGGCAGACTATCTTGAAAAGTTAGAAGCAGACTGAGAACAATGAAGAAAGGTTTTTCAATGAAATCCTGAAGTTTCTTCGAAAATATTCGAACCTCATTAAAAATATAAAAAATGCTGAATAAATAATTTGTGTGAGGTATTATACATAATCATTTAGGGAGCAAAACTAATGAACTTTTTAAAACTCACATAATTGGTCAAATTAACGAAAAAATAATTAATGTAAATTAGAGTATAGGTGAAAAAAAATATAAATATTTATCAGCAATACAGTTACATAGTTTGAGACAAAAGCCCGATGTGTGAAATGTCCGTAAATATTTATTTATATATTGGTAAAAAGTTATATGATTTATATTAAATGCAATGGCCTATAACACGTGTAAATTTCCATATAAATAATAACCAATCAGTACGATCATGGTGGTATTTCACAAAGGGGGTGAATAAATATTTATATCAATCTCTCATCACTGTGAAGCCAAATCAATAATAGTCAACAATCAACGATATTATGCTTCCTTTGATCAACTCAGTCGTCAATCGCCATCTTGTCACTACCACAGTCTCAATGCTTTCAAATCATTGATATCAAAGGGATTTAAAAGATACATTTTATGCTGCAGGCTTGCATTGCTCCGATTTGCTGATTGCTGCATGGTTTTTGAACTTGCTTAGATGTATAGTGCATTAAGGGTAAAATTTGGATCAATATGAGTAAACTATTATAATTATTAAGTATATATTAGATAAGAAAAAAGTACTGATTTGGATCAGTTGAACTATCTATAGATCGTTTGCAACAGTCTATAAAATTTGACTTAATAATTGTTTCAGTGTGATGACAAAACGCAAGCTAAATGAATGTTTTAAGTGGCAATGCATGTTATTATAATTAAAATATGTGTGTTGTCTTATCCATTTCGACAACTCAAATTCATAAAATAGGTACACTAGCGTAAAAAAGTGTATCATCTAGGTACACAGTATCTGAGCGCTAATCGTACATACTAGATCAAAAGTGTCTAACTTGATGTTAGAGCCAATACAAGGCTTGATGTGTCAAACCAAGTAACTCCACTCAAAATGCTCCCAGTCAGTCACAACCTTTACAAAAGTCTGTTTATTTGGATGAAAGTACTTTTTTAATCGGATCTCTATCGATACTCCGTGGGATCAAAGAGATTTTTTTGATTGAAATCGAAAAATATACAAGGTTCTAGCACCTACGTTGGTAATTTATTTAGATAATAATTGGATGATTATATTTGGATCTGATTTTCAAAAGGTTTTGTGCCATATAATAGGCATAAGTTTTTTTAAAGTTTGATGACTCTTGTAGGATTCACTTTTGTGATTTAAATAATAAAAAATTAGAAAAAAAAAGTAAAATGTCAACCTTACTTGAGCTTTACCACTTTATTTGCAGTCTGGTAAAAAAAATCGCATTGAGTGTGAAACAATCATTGTTATTGCCAAAACCAGATGTGTCTTTTTACCGAGAAAATGATGATATCAGATTTACAATTAGATGCTATTGCGTATTTGATTCTAGCTGTGCAGTAAAACTATACTTTACAAAATAAAAAATGGTGACCCTGAACATACCATTCTGGGTCACCATATACACACAGTGTATACATGAAATCAGCATTATTAGATACCTACTGAGTAACGTAATAACGTGCAATGCATTCAACATTATAACTGAACTATGTTGAACCTGTACTGAATGAGTGAGCAGAGATTACTCCAGCCATGTTTCAAAATAACTTGCAATTCACTCACCTCTATATGGTACATAGATGTTCAAATACAAGCAGTCCTCTGATTCATTCACCAAGAAATGCTTGATTTTATTTAAGTAGTTCTGCCGCCCCATAGAAGGGGGGTTACCCTTTTTTATTGAGGGTAAACTTTGTGGACACACGGGAGCGAAGCGAGTCGCCATTTTCACGCCTGGCCATGGTGGAGCGCTGACTGAAACAAAGGATTTATTCTATTACATATAAATGAACTATATACATGTTTTTCTAGGCTTTTTTTAGATAACAACTATTTCTAGGCGGAAACAAAATAAATGAGTTTTCGATTTATTTACAATTTCACTACTTAGTAAGCATTCAGCTTCCATACTGCCACTAAAGTAAAAAAAATGATGAAGGGTACAATAAAATATTACCAGGAGGCATAAATCTCAAACTCCCAGTTGGAGCTGCTGCGTAAGGTATCCCCAAGAACATCTCCACAGGCTGAAGATCATACAATCGGCTCGGCTTCACAATCAACCCTCGCAGAGCACCCTGTCTTAGATGATACTCCCTTGTCAATCTCTTCCCGCCATCATCGTTTGGGTAACTTCGCGAATCATCGTACACCCTCGCGGAACTTTCACCAGCAATCGGCAAAGAGAGAGAGATGACGACATAAATAAACATCTGATTTATATAAGTCGCGTGCCGGTTAGTAGCCATCTTGTTTATGTTCTAAAGTTCTCGTTTTATGTTAGCCGATCTCGAAATAGTTGATGTTTTATTGTTTGTTTGCACTTTGGTTTTATTGGATTGTACTTAGTGAGTCACATCTTTGTTTAGCTATTCTGTCTTTTTTATTAGATCCTTTCCTTTTAGTTTTGCTAAAAGTTCACATATTTCACTTTCAAAATGTCCAATTGTTTTAGACACTCTTTCTTCTTTACACTTCACTATATCACCCTCTTTAACTTCAATATTTTCATTTTTCTCATGACTATCACCATTAGTTTGAACTCCACGTTTAGTTTTGTCAAAATTAGCACAGTTATAAATACCCGTTATTACGAACGATAACTAACGTCGGTCGATAGCGTGTTCGCGACTAAACCGTATGTTTGCTACTGGATAGCTTCCAAAGTTGTCGCCGCGATACTAACACCACAGGAATATGAAACAGCTGAATTATTCCTGATATATTTAGTACGAAAACATTTTAAGACCTTTTTGCGGCCAATTGACGAAATAGTTCTACGTCAGATGGCATTAGAAAGGCCGTCTAAGTTCTTTAAAATCTAGTGAATATTTTCAAGAGTATTTTTTGTGGCGAGTTTAAATGATTGATATGGTACAAATAGCACTTCTATAAAGATATCAAAGTTTAGTAATTATAAAAATAATTGCCTTTTATGCCTTAAATATCAACATTGGTGTGATTTTACAGCAAGAAAAATCTTACGGAGAACCTTTGAGTAAGCTGTATGGAGATAATCGGCTGTTCTATGTTTCCTGTGCTTGTACCAAAATACTACGGCATTTGAAGCAGAAGGGATTGAATTCTTGGGATAGTTGCTGCATATCGAGTTTTCTTTGTACTCCAACTGAAGAATGTTGCTGGTGCAGCAACCAGTAGGAAAGAATCAAAAAACTGCACAAATTCCATGTTTTCAGGTTGTTTTGATGGACGTAAAGGAACCAACAATTTATTTTATAATTTTAACAAAATATATGCTACAAACTAAGTACGATAAATACTTAAAATTGATAATATCAAGATATTTGATGAACGAATCGTTTAGAACAGTAATTTTATCAATTTATTGAGTGGTTTAGCCCTTAGAAACAGAATTGATTGATCATAAAGTTGTTTTTTATTTACTAGATCTAATTACTAAAACATATCTACGCACTTATTGGTCTTAAGACACAAGTCACTAAAACAAGTACTTAACTTACATTTGTACACAAGAAGTTTCTGTGACACAGGTCCAGAAACTTGTCATGATGTTCGAGGGCCCTTTACAAACTATACGAGAAAGTTCAGAATTTCACTTCAATCATGTGAACACAAGAGCACACGGTTAGTTATATCAAGATACTCGTCTCCTGAAGTCTATTTTACTTTGAACGGCTCACTTGGACTGGACTGTCTATGTTAAAAGTGCATGCAGGATGAGATGTACCTAGATGCTAAAGGCACTGCTGGTCAAGAGTAACAATTCAAGTGTAACATTATTTATATCTTTATGTTTGCCTTTGTAGATTCTAGATTTTTTTTGTTACCATCATTGACACGTAGAAGAATACATAATTCTTCTTCTTTTTTCTGTCGAAGATGGTCTCAAATTTTCCCAAACTTGTTAATATGTTTAATTAAAATTAATTGACAAATAAATACTTTAAAATTTATTTTTCGTGTTTGATTTTAGAGGAAAACATCCTTGATAATATTTCTTGGATTCCCTTATTTTAACTTTACAACAAAAATCATATTCATTTTTAATTTCTGCACTCAGTATGTTCAAACTTATCTTACGTCGAATTAATAAAAAAAAGGTAGCACTCCGGGAGTGCCGGCAGAAGTGAAAACTTCAATAATAACGTTGTGTTTAATTATAAGTATAAAAGTACTATCATTTATGAGGTAGAATACAATGTTTATGTTTTTATTTTTTATTATTTTTTATTTTTCGCCCTGTGCCGCCTAAACAGAGCAGCACACTCAGGCACGGTAGAAAGAGTGGGAGATACTAGTTCCTCTCCCTTCCCCTCGATCTTACGCTTTTTCGATCAGCATCACGTGACCCTGACGCGAGTTTGAAAGTTTTTACCCACCCAGCGCCGCTAAAGAAGTTTTCACTTCAAAAACTATTTTTTCGGTAGGTAATGTCAAAAATCATTTCAAACTGAAGATAGTCAACAAATCTCCACCAACTTATCCCGTGTGCACCCATCTCATTATAACCACACATGGCACAGAATACGACGCAGTTGACTTTCAGTAGGTATTTCTGTAGCACACGTGCTCTCGGTAAACATCCGGACGATGGCCGGGGAAGTCGGAAACTAAGCTTTTAAAAGGTTTATGAGGTTCAAAACGGTGAAAAATAAACATAGTGATGAAACTCTGCTATCTGCTTTTTTTTTATCTGTCTGTAAAATTGTTGACGATAGTGAAGTCTCTATGAGACAACTCAACATCCAACTTTCTTATATCAGAGAGTAAGTCATTTTTTATAATAAATTAATTTCACACATCACACTCTAGTCCCAAAAAAAAAACTAAGCAAAGCTATGTCAACTAAATTGCTGTTATAATACTTTATAATTTTTTTTTGTAAATACATTTAACGCATAAAAAAAATCTTTTCAAATCCGATAGGCTTAAATCCTCGCTAAGTTTTGAAACACAAGAGATTTAAAATTCTATGAATTTACAAAAGCAAAGCAGTTTCATCTAATTCCAGAAGGCTAGAGTAACTGAATGTAGACCTCCTTATTTAGACCTTATTTAAAGTTTTCGTTTCAAATGACCTACTCGTACAGTTTCGTAAATGTATCTTAAACTTATGTTTTTTTATTATAAGATAAAATGCAGGTTTCTCACAAAAATAATTTAATTATATAATGCGTTAGCCATTAAATTATGATTAAAATTTGTTTACATGATGTCATTTATAGTCTCAAAGAAACTCTTGTAATAATTATTGCCAATAACTTTAAATTAATGGTGGTATTAAATATTTTATAGACAACAATTGCGTTTTTTTTTGTATATAGCTAAATATGAAGCTTTTAATACCCCATAATATTTATGTATACTGGTGTTTATATGTATATAGAATACATACATAGTATGACTCTATGTATTTACAAAAATAAAATAAAAGTAATAAGTTTGGGGCTAAACTGTGATGTGTGAATTGTCAATGAATATGCATTTATTATAATTATTATTTATATATTTATACTTTTATAAAAGGTAGCATACTTGGATTCTTTCTAGCTGTCATTTATAAAAAAAAATAGTTAACCAGCTTCCCAGCAAGCACAGGTAACCAAACCTCAAGAATGATTTATTAATTCATTACAATTTAAATAAAATAGAGTGAGTTTGTAATAAAAATGGTTTGTTTATAAACTTGAAGCAATATTAAACAGCTTCATAACTTGAAAAACTTCGAGTTTTCTGATTTAATTATTTCTACCGAGCTCTGAGATCTTTGCGTTTATTTATAGAGACTGGCATAGAGTAATGTACAGATAAGACGTGATTTACAAACATTTGATATCTTCGGTTTAAGTTGTCACGCAATAATGTAAAACAAAGCAAAAATCCAGCAAAATAATATTAATTTTATGTTAGTTGACCCACATATTTTTTTTATAGTTTTAATAATAAAATGTATTGTACATATTTCAAACTATATTTTTCTTATGAACATTAAACACACTGCGCACACGCATTTATATTTATCCCTCAAGTTAAATGTGCCATAATCATCATCAACCTATATCAGTCCACTGCTGGACGTAGATCTCTCCCGCGCCGCGCCACTGAGCCCGATCTTCGGCTCTTCTCATGTTGTGTTTGCCAGCTACACTCCGCAGATCGTCGCTCCATCTCGCCAGTGGGCGTCCTACACTACGCTTGCCTAAGGGCTATATTTCACCGGGACGCCATGGCGGCGCAACCAGTCGCCGCCACCAACAAAATGTATACAGCTCTATAGAGAGTTACTCACCTTGTGTCCGTTTGGTCGCGCAACCAAACGTACATTTTGTTGGTGGCGGCGACTGGTTGCGCTGCCATGGCGTTAGTAACTATTTGATGCATCTATTCTGAAATCATATTCTGTAACCGTTGCCGTTCTTGGCCTTCCGATTTCTAAGAACGACTAGTTTAAGCTTGATGTTGGATATTATACCATCTTTATATATGAGTTCAATGCACTTATTGCATTCTGAAATAGGTTTGGCTCACTGTAGTAAAGCTTAGCCAACGCTTTTAGCGCGAAGTATAAAGTATTCGGTTTTTTTTTCAATATAGCAAATAGAATAAAAGATGAATGAAATTAATTTAACGTTTTTTGGTTAAAACAATTGCTTTGCTCAATATTATAAAGCTAACCATAAGATAGGCTTTGAACCGGACTTTCTGCTTTCCATTTGCCATTATCGATTTTAGTCTAAGAAATCCCTTGTTTCCTTGAAAATCTATAGTAAACTTTATTTAATGTGAGAAACAACTTAGGAAACTATGAAAAAAACCATAAAAAAGTAACCTTATATCTAAATATACGATACAAATATTTAGTAAATATCTAAAAAATATAAGCTCCAATTACTTTCTGTATAATGTTGTGATTGCAAATGTTTTTGTATGTCTAGACGAGCCGAAATTAATCATGATTCATCCTATAAGCTCCTAAGTAATGGAAAACACTCTTAATGTAATAAAAAAACCTGCTTGTTTGTGTTGTTTTATTTACTGATTATTTTTTATTATTTTTTGTGTGCGACAGTCGAGTCAAGTTTTTGTCATTTTTTAGATATAACTGTCAAATAAACTTGGGTCTGAATTCAGTTTAACTCCCGTTATTTCGTTTATACGGTCTTAAAATTAGAGCTGCGGTTTTAACAGAAAAATAAATTATACTAGGTATAGTTAATATACATTTTACGTTTTGTCGTTGACATAATGTCAGTGACAGATTTTATATAGCCGCTGTAAACTTACAGCGTAATATTGTATTATAGACCAGACGTTTTTCTTAGAAATTGTAAAAGCACAAAGATTTTATTAAAGAAACCCAATATGAACAGTTGAAAATTGTCTTTTTGATTAAAAAAAGGATTCATTGCCAAAAAATATTATTAAATCATTTAGATATAATATGACTAAAAGTTATGGCTAGCGTGGCGGGTCGCACATGGATGGATGAGACTAACACAAGACCGTGGAGAGTGGCACTAGAAAAAGGAGGCTTATGCCCAGCAGTGGGCGAAATCTGGCTGCGGATGATGATGATGACTAAAACAAATGCCAGTAGGTAAATTAAATTCCACACAATCCCCACATCACACGCCTTTGGTTCTATTACGTCTTGTTCTAAATGTCTACAATAGGTAAGTAAGCGGCTTAACCAAAACACGTCTATTTTGAGATGTATTTCGTAAATAGCCACAAACACCTTCGGGGCTTGTTACGATGGTGCTGAGAAACGACAGGTGACAGCTGTCAGTGCTACACGTCATTCTAGTTTTATTAGAGAGCTAAGAATGTTATTGGATAAAAGTTCTTATAAGATAAATATAGTTAAACAGAAAACAATAATAATCCTCGGACTTTAGTTTGCAATCATATTTTCTGTAGTTTTCGAAGTCCATAATACACTATATGAATAAGATACATAATATTTCTCATTTCTGTAACTTAACTGTATAAATCAACATTCAATGGCCTTTTTACGCTTCTTTTTATTTATAAATTTTGTAAGTACTTATATTGTTATAGTGTTAATAAATATTTTCTATTTCTATAACCGCGTTCTTAGATTAATTTTCCAAAAAAATATGAACCAATTTTTTTTTAATAATTTGTCTAAGTTTAGATTGTATTCACACATTGTAGTACACTAAATAAAAGAGTATTCTTTACAAATTCAACATAATAAAAAAAACAATTTCACCACAAAAGCACTGACCCACATTCTCGCAGTTAATTCACAATAAAACCCACTTACTATAACAAAATTCAGATTTTGCGCCAAACGAGCTCTTGATGCGTAGATTTGTAGCTCATTATGTAAGATTTTATCGTCGGCACGTGCCAATGGGGCTGAGGAATGGAAAGATTGTGTTTTAAGACGAAAATACTGTTTTTCTCTGTTAAGGCGACGGGTAGGGTGAAATTTTTCATAATAAATAAAAATGACAATAACTTCCAACTTTATTATTTATTTATTATATCTACACACACGTTAAACTTGTAACACGGCATAGTTTTTGCCGCAGTGGTTAAACTCTAGATAGTCAGCGTGGTAACGTCGCATTTTCAACTTCAGTAAGAATGCTGAAAACGACGCAAAACACATAGTGAGCCGCGCACAGTTTGGATTGTCAAACTTTTAAGCAGCGCCTTATGAATATTTGCGAGCACACAGCAATGGAACACTTATAGTTCCTAAGGCGCTACTCTTCTTCTTCTTTAAACACCTTAATGTAGATTTTTTTTTCCTTGGATGTATAGATATCAACCATAAGAATAGCTGTGCTGAGTTTGGTACCAAACAAATCTGCCAAACCCTTAAAAAATGGGATCAAAAATCACACTTTTGCAAAAGGTGTTGGTACTAAACTTACATTTAAAAGTAAACTATAACCAAGAGCACACATTTTGTTCCCTACCTGACTAGTTCAATATATGTGTTATAGGAAATAATAAGTTTCACAACTCCACATGCTATGACTTCTTCAGAAAACACTCCCAAAAACACGCATTTGGCTATACCCGTCACCTTAAAGACGGTTTATTACTGCTTATCTATGGAGTCTTGGAGTCTTAAGGCGTTTAGACATAAGACGACACCGATACCTACACGATTCATATCCTACTAATATTATACAAGCGAAAGTTTGTGAAACGCGTAGGATGGATGGATGTGTGAATGTCTTTATTATTTTTCTCTTTAACGCATGAACTACAGAATGGATTTTAATGAAACTTTACAATAATATAGCTTATGCATCAGAATTGTGTGAACTATCCGAAACAGTACGATGATATGAGGTACTCGCGGACATTAGCTAGTCATCAATTATTATCGGTCCACTGCAAGACGTAGGTCTCTTCTAAGATGGGCCACTGAGCCCGATATTCAGTTCTTCTTATCAGTATTTGCTATATTTCGCTTGATGCTAACGCGTAATTCACTTAAATTAAAATATAGAATAGAATGAAAAAAAAAATATTTTGGCAATCCCAACAAAAAACAATAAACTTACAAAATATAACTGAATGGTGTTTTAAAACGGTGTTTTACCTTGATCTATTTACGTTTTGTCGAGAAGTTATATAATCGCAAGGTATAAAAATATTAACAAGTAGACCTGTACCGAAATCGTGTCGGTTGCAGTAAAGAATCACACATTGTTGATCCCAAGGGGATTCTGAAGGGGAGATAAACCGTGGTGCGGCTTCTATGCCACGAATTCTATAGCTTATCTTTTTCAAAAACTAACACAATCAAACTTTCTAACATTATTGTCACGATGTAAGAATCAAACTTGCATCTATTGCTTCCCAGCAATCTTCCTAGTATGCATTCCTACATTTTAAGTTTCTTCACTGCATCTGACCATAAAAAAATAATAAAAAATAATTTTCATAAAGTTCGCATTAATAAATAAAAGTCAGCATTTTTGGGAAATTAAATATGAATTTGCTACGGTATGAAATAACCAAACAAACACGTAACTCACAAAGTTGGGGTCTGCTGAGTTTCAGGAGCCATTCTGAAAATATCACAAGTCGGGCCAATGGGGACAAAAAGTCGCTTCGTTTGTCGCACATCATGCTAAAGCGGTGGTTATTATGCGAGCGAGTAGCGTTTTGAAACATTTAATCAGATTAGATAGGTATTATTAAAATTAATGTAAATAATAATAAAAAAACAATAAGTAATAAAAAAAATTTAAGAAATTATTTTATTTGTCACAGAATTTGAAATTATTTGTTACATAACAATTCCTACTAAGAAACTTATTCTTAAAATAGTATTTTGCATTATTTTCTTATATGCAGTATTTTCAGATGCGTGATCTCTAATCTATAACATTTTTTATCTCTATCGCTATTGGCTATCCAAGTCCGCTATGCCCAATGACCGCATAAACTCATTAGAATATTAACGATGAAACCATTGAAACTTTAATCATAAAATAGAACACTGTTGAGAGCAACAATGGAACAGCAAAAACTTTTTTTTTTTGTTAAATTCCGTATAGAATTTTATAAGCTCTAAGAATCGCTGTGTGTTTAACCAATCCCTGAGACGGCACAGCTGCTATGTTCCAGAGATATCGATTGCAAAAAGTAAAGACGGACATACATGTGAAGCCAGTGGTGTGTGCACAACGGTGACGAAGGATTTTACTGAATTATCCTCTTTCAGAGACTCTAGCTAGAGTTACTGTGTATAAAACGATAAAGTGTAGATTTGTATTGACTCACCTACAAAAACCCAATTTTTACCCTTAATTTTATAGAAGCTTGGTCATTAAAACATAGTTATGATTTAAAACTGTGCTGTATAGCACAAGTTAGACCCCACGTGGAGTACCGCTTACAATTTAAGTGCACATGGGTTATGTGAAGTATTGCTTTTATCTCTAAGCTGGCGCGCCTTTATGCCAATGTATGAATAGTTAAGTCAAGCAGCTAGTTTTTTCGACCAATCCAAGCTCACCGAGGACCTAGATCCCTTAAGCTTGCGAACGGCACAAAACATTTGCATCATTCGCACCATCGCTGTCATAACTTTACTAGATGTTAAGCGTCTCGGTTAACGACAGTTAATAAGATTCGTGAGCATATCCAAGTAAACGTTATTATAATTGGTCGGCAGAAGATATTTACTCATCTATGCGAAACCGTAATGCTGACAATATCTTTGCTACTACTAAAATTACTACGACTAAAATGTTTCTCAGAACCTCCCACTAGTATTTTCCTTAAACGTCCAACGGTTTTAGATAAAACGTTTCCCAAACCTAAAGCAACAAACCTCTTTTCGTGTATAATCCCCTAACTATATCGGATAAGTCCACAATAATTGTGCACTGGGCCTAAACAAAGGAGGGTAAAGTGGGGGGTGAAGAGTGGGGTATAATAAATATTTGCACCCAGATTAGACCATCGCAGATGCGTCGTGGGCGTCTTTGATATGGAGTAAAGGAATATGCCTCGTTAGAATGGATTACTCAGAAATTCAATGTTTTTTTGGTTGTAAGATACAAATAGCTCTGCTTGTTTTCGAGATTGCAAAGATGTGGCACGAGACATAGTTGCGTAGGTGCTTACTTCAAAGGATTATGGAGTTTGGTTTCATGAATCTAAACGCAAGAAGTTTTTTAATAGGCATAGTTCTAACTTCATAGACGTCATCAAATTGCCAAAAGTTTTAGGTAAAAATCAAGTTATTATTATATTATTAGTTTCGCCCCAGTGAAATTAAACTTAAATTCTAAAAAGATGAAATTTCAGTAATCCAAATCAAATACAAGCTAATATTTTTTCAGACTTTGTTGTTTATCATTTTAACTGTATATTCAAGCAGCATTCCGCAAAAAATGATAAGGCACCCCGCAAACGAGGTGCCAACTGCTCCCCAAATATTAAGGGCCCATTAAAAAAGGGCCCGTTATAAACGACAGTATCCCAAATGTAACCATTAAGTTTTTTTTCTGTAATTATTCAAATTAATTACTTTTTTATACTTTTGGGGCTGGAGTGGGAAATGATTTTTGTAAATTTTATTTCAAAGCACGGATGTGGTATCGTACGATAAGGTATTATACTGAAAGACTAAAATCACATGCAATCACTTAAAAGCTTACTTAATAGCCATAAAAAGTATTTTTGTGCCATGAAACCTGCCTTGACTCAATGTAATCAGGTTGGTAGACAAAGTTTTTCTTTTGTCATTCATTTAGTATTTTACAAAATATTAAACCGATTATTTTTCAATAAACATACATTATATTGATCTAAAAACATTTGTAATAGCTATATTTTGCTTAAATATCGTTAATTTTAAATGAAAAAGAACTAATATAATGAAGTTGTGACTCTAAATAGTACATTATTGTAATTTCTTGTGTCAGTTTAGTTTTTTCAATTCAATTTCATTATAAATTTAAGTATTTGTTTTCGTTCAATAAATCAGTATCTCTAATTTCTTCATAAATCCTAATTGGAGATTAAACAAAGCCATTTAAGTAAGTAATTGCTTATTTCCAAAGACTTCAAAACAACATTAAGCTTCAATGTTTCGAAGAAGTTAGCACCGCTATGTTCAATTACGATTTATATTTTAGTTATTAATTAATATATTTCATTCCTTTATTTCTGTGCACTGCATCTATAAAAGTAAATTTGTATAGAAAATTCGTTACAGCTTAGCGCCATCTAGCGTGCAACACCAACTTAGATCTCTACTTCCGATAGATGGCGCTATCAACAGTTCTAGATCGCGAAATATCGCAAAGTTTCAAACCTATGATATATATACGGACTGAATATAGTAGTAGGTCCATGATTTACTCGAAATCAGAGTTCATAAAGTTAAGTTTCTTTTCATATATTATTTTAAAAATCTATATTAATTTATTTCAGGCATATTATTGAGCTCATGTACTTACTCTAAAATCCGGTGTTTATAATCACAATATCAAATCACAAAATAGAAAATTATAAATTCATTTAAAACTACTTAACTTTACTCTTATTGAATTGAACAGTTTATGAAAATAAAGAAAAGCTAGCTCACTCTTAATATACTACTTTTTTACAAATAAGACGAGGTAGAATGGCTATAAATAAATATGATCAGACTCTATTTATTATGTAAAATTAAGTAAATAAAACTGAAGCAGCTGGTGGTCACTTTTATAAACAAAAATCAGAATTAATATTCCAAAAAAGAAGCTTTTACAGATTTTTTTATTTATAGTAATAAAATTAGTAACCAAATATCATTCAAGTATTAATTAGTGATCTATCTGTATGACACCTCCGCTGCATCATAAAACTCAGAAGCCATCGAGCGAGGATAAATGGGAAAGTTGTGAAAATAATTACTTTCTCAAATTTCAATTAACTGCTCATTTTCAATTTATAAACAACAAAAGATTTTTAACTTGACTTAATTTTGGTAAATTGAGAATCTGTGGCCTTTTTTGTTTGATGTTTTTAGAGAATATAATCAACTTTACCAAAAATAAAACGTCCTATCTAGTTTAATAAGTATTTTCTTTACGTTGATTATTTTTTTAACCTTTCATTCATTCATTCAATCAATGAAAAAAAAAACAATGAATGAGTTTATTAGTTTATACTTTCTTTAATAAATGTTTGTAGGTACTTCTAATAAGAATGGTGAAAAATACGATTCACTTGTGCATTATTAAGTAGTGTCAGAGTAATCAAAGTTCAGTAGCAAAAGTAGTCTGAATAAAATGAGTACTGATATAACTTCAAAGGCAGTGAACGTGGAATCACGGCTCGCCTAGTCTAAGAGCTTCCCGGAATTATTCCAATTCATTCCGAGCTTATAAGAGTTTTAGATGAAAATACTTCCACACTGTGCTTTATATAAGGGAGCTTTCTCATTGATAAATGAGATTAAATAAATAAATAATTAGGCATTTAAATTAAACACCTCAAAATAACCAATTGATCAATTTATCACAAGAAATGTATTTCGTATAGATTGCACAATAACTTTTTATGTAATTATATAATTTAATAACGTAAAATTCATAAATACTTTATGGTTTAGTAATGTCTCTTTATGCTTAAATAATTAAAAGTATAGAATTACTACAGTATTTATAAGAAACAGTAGCATTATCTGCAGATCGGTCCAAACGATCTATAGCTCAACTGATTGACATCAGTACAGAATTACTGGATTATCTTTTACATTTGTCTCTGGGTGCGGGTGTAAATGCGTTAGTAATTAATTCTGGTTTTTAATCATATTGGTTCTAAGACTCTAAACCCACATTCTTGCCCTCATGAAGTATATAATTAAATTTGTTTTAACAAGGTTGTAGAACATTATTAATATATGTAGGGGTTTTTCTTGAAAATGCTCATTGCTAAGAGATAACAAACAGTTCCTTTGAATTCAATTTAAACTGGTATTTGAGATAAATAAATATAATAAATTATTTACAATTAAAAGTGATAAAACACTCGTATTCATTTTAATATCTCATGTTGGCTCAAACATAGATTTGAGTAAGAATACGTGTTGTCTTGTAAATATTTAAGTTATCTCTATTAGTTAACCCCAAGTTTTGTATGGTATTTAGAACCTATTAAAATATTCAATGTTTGTTCAATTTTCAAAAATATTTGTCTTTTGCGGGTTAACTAACGACTACTGTCTAGAAAAAAATGCTAATTCGATGATATAAGTATAAGTATATTTTATTATCGACGAGACGTCGATGTCACACTGACTCTGTTAAATTATTTTTATAATTGTTTACCTGTCAATTTTTAATTACCATTTGTGTACCTGTCATTAACAAATTTGTTGCAATAAACTACTTGTTTTATATTATTTTCTTCTATTATTATTTAAGTAATCTTACGACTATACAGTATTTACAAAATGTACATAGTCATATAAAATACATAAGAAACAGTTGAACTATCTACAGACCGTTGCAAACGATCTATAGATAGTTCAACTGATCCAAATCAGTACCAATCGGAAGCGTACCCAAGACACTGGCTGCATTGCCGCGCTGAATAGCAATGCTGATACGTTGGGCCAGATACTCACCAGCCCTCGGGTCACGCGTCGCTTCGACTAGACGCCCAGAAATAATTTTGAAAACGCGGTGGGCCTCGGTACCCCACGGACCTAGAGTCTCGACCCCAAGAGGAGAAAATATGTATGCCCTGTCGAGACCTGCATATTTGCGTCTCTTGAGATCCTCGGCCGAAGTTTATTTAAGTTAAGTCTTTTGTTTAAGAATTTAATATAACAAACGTAAACGTAATTGCTAAATCCTTCAACTAGTTGCAAATTTATTATTTACGAGAAGAAAATGTTTCAGGGCAAATTTGCTAACAAAATAATTAAAGCTTAATTCAATTTAATTATTCACAGAACTTTATAACTCGAATATTCATTTGATGCAACTATCCAAGCTTCGTTTCAGTTTTTTTGCTTGCTTTTAATAGTTGGCATCAAAATTATTGTAAAATTTTCAATGTTTTACAAGTAGTTTTTGAGTATTTTGTATTTATTTGTATGAGTCCTACCTCATACAAATAAAATACAAAATATATTAAAGATCAGTTTTTTGTTGCATATTTACGACAAAGATTAATTTCAATTACCTATTAGGGAACTATAAAAATGCAATTTGACAATTTGTTTTTAATTTAAGTAATTGGTATTTTCAGAAGAAAATTTTATAAAGTATTAATAAAACAAAAGGTGTTTTTACTGTGTAAATTGTAATGAATATCTCATATACATAAATGAATCAGTTGCCTGTGCATTGCGGGCATGGCTGCTGGATTGGCGTACGTCGCTCATTGTGAATAATTAATGTATTTGCAAATGGAAACAGCCGATATTGGCCCAGATTTGTGGTCGAACATGTCATGAGATGTGAGTGATGTAAAGTTGAGCTGCTTTTGATAAATACTAGAACATTTTATTGAAAATATGAAAATCATCCGCGCGATTCTGAGCCGCTCTCATCCATCTGCGGCCCACAATACTGACGATATTGTCAGCCCACCGTGCCGCGGACTGGAAAGCGCAGAGAGAGGCCTATACCCAGCAGTGGGTCAAATCGGGCTGAGGATGATGATGATAATGATGATGAAAATCGTACACGCAAAACGCAAACGATGGCAATGTGATATCTAGCTGTGAAATTGGAACTTATATGTAAAAAGTAACTTTCACATGCTTCATACGATATTCATATACCTTGTCTCGACAAGTTAAATTTTTGAAAAATATGATTAATATGATTAATTTTTTACAGGTTAAAAATAAAATATCACACACTCATTTATTTTCCCACGTTCAACCCTCTCACCATCCCTTACCTCCCGCATAAGACCTGGTGACCTGGTGACAGTACACCAAGTAGTTTATTTTAAAATCTAGGCTTGTTAACAAGTTGTGGCAACCAGAAAGTTCTAGAAACTTAGTTGTATATGTATAGCTCTGTCACTAAAACTAAGCAGAGATAACCATTTTTGATATCAAATACCACACTATTTTTTTGTTGAACCAACACAACCAAAAGAAGCTGCAGTATCAAAATACAAGATATTGAACGAAATAGTAATTTATATTATCTTCTAAGTACCTTAGCTAGAAGCACAAGGAGTCATCGAATACAAATCAGGCTTAATCGCATCGCACTTAAAGCTTAATTTCTTAAATCAAAACTTTTATTCAAAGAATTCCAACGTAGTTCATTTCAGCGCCTAGCCGCATTTCGTATGCATAATTTCAGACGGAGCCGCAAGCAACCGCTAGTTATTTTAATAATAATATGAATATATTAATTTACCTGCTTGCTTGTATAATTTCTAGAGGTTTACTTAGGACGGGTCAGGGTGTAATGTTATCTGTAACTTTTAAATATAAAACCTAAAGAAAACACCCGTCAAACCGTGTAGTCAGTTTTTCTGTGTTTATTTGTATATAACTTTTTTTTAAACACTACGTCTACGTCAAAATATATAGTTTTAACTTTGGTTTTTTAATTGTTGGCTCTAGCTCAATAAACTTAAAAGTGTACTATTATTATTAATATTGCTCAATTTTTATAGAGGCCTATTTTATAATTCGTTAATCAGATATTACGTAATCAGATATATGTAAGGAATATCAAGCTCACAGACTTATATAGATAGATAGATAGAAAATTCTTTATTGCACTTTTTAAAGTAGTGTATACAGGCGAACTTAATGCTACAAATAGCATTCTCTACCAGCTAACCTTTGGGTAGGTGAGAATAACAATTTATATATATTTTTACGTGAAAAAATCCGTCATATTTGACTACCTACTGCTTGTTAGCACGGACCTCACGGTTCGTCTGTCACTTCAACCATGTACGCGTTAGCATTTTTCCGCAATCCAAGAATTGATTCTCTCGATATCGAAGGACTTTGACTTTGGATTTGAATATTTATCGACGACCGATGTGACGCGGCGGGCGAAGGTCCGCCTGCGACGTGGAAGGTTGCGGGTTCGATTCCCGCCTTGGAATAAATGTTTGTATGATCTGCAAATATTTATTCTGGGTGTTCTGGGTATTTATGTGTATAATAATAAATATGTATCTATGTAATGTTATTGTATTAAGTATGTCAGTCTTCTAGTACCCATAACACAAGCTCTGCTTAGCTTGGAGCTGATGTTGTGTCGATTATTCAGCATTATTTATTTATTTATTTATTTATGTTAATTAATTCTAGTAATTTTGTTCTTAGCATACCTTTAAATTTAACGTTGTTAGGCCTCGTACACCATCACATTCTGACATTCTCCGCGTCCAAGAAGTTCCTAAAGAGGCTTGAGTTCCAAAGTTTTCAGGAACTTAGAACTCTAGTTCAGCTCGTAAATAGAGGAAACGGCCGCGTAAAATGTACTATTCACGTATAAACAAGACCAGTTCAGTTCATTTGTCAGTGGTACTGAACCATCAGCTGCGTGTGGTGGATGGTATACGCTGAAGAGTTTGATGACTAATACTGTGCATAGGATATCGATCGTTGTAACGTTTGGTAGAGGGTTTAATTTCTATTGCGGATACCATCGACAAATGTTTGTAATATAATTCAAGGAAAAAATTATATATTCAAGCTTTGTTTCATCAAGAAAACATTTCTCCATTCTCTATAGATATTCTCTTATGATCTTAAAGACCTCAGCTAAGTCGGACTGGACTTATTTCAAGGTTGTTGAAAATAGCTATTTTCAAATATTTTAATTTGTTATCATAAATTAGGATGTTTTTTTTATTTATTATTTACCTGTATTGACGTAGAACAAAACACAGAGCGCTTAAATAAATTACTAAATAAAATTAAATAGCTTACTTGTGCAAATGTATATCTTATTAAACGCCTTTCTGTACTACATATTACAATCGTAAGAACTTCAAACGTGTATTTCTTATAACTTAAGCCTTCGAAAAACACATCGGTGCGGTTTACGTCGCGTATGTGTAAATTACAAACGCGAATTTATAAGGGCGCTTCGTTTTCCAAATTATTATCGCTGGCTTTCGGTTACCGTAATTGATGCCGGTGCTTAGTGGTATAGGGTCTTTAGCACACTGCTTTTGTTATTAAACTGTTTAAAATATTTAAATAAAACAATGAAACTAGGTTTTTATAACCCAATAGTTTTAAAAGTACGAGAATGTAGGTATCATTGTTCGGTGGTAAATTAAAAGTTAATAATCTCTGTTTTGTTTTTTTTTAAACACTTAATTTTAACTATTAAAATTATGGTTGTACACAGATTAAAATATACACGTATATGTTTTGAGAGCCTCCTCCGTTTTCGTGGGTTAATAAATAAATACCTAGCTTGCTCTATTCTATAGCTCTTTAGAAGAATAAATAAAATGAATAAAGTTAAAAAATGTTATTAAGCTAGTGCCACAAGCAAGAAACCAAAACGTGCCATCTCGTATGTGGCTTATTTTGCTTATTACACGGTCTGGCGCTTTTTGTACGCGTTTCGTTTGTATTGTAGTTTTTACACATGCATATGTCACTTCTTGTTTTATTTTGTTTTGTGAAACGCTAACGATAAACGCTGGGAAATAAAAATGGCGACCACGTTCTTAGTAGTAATAGTTTTTCTAAAGTACAGATGTAAAATTAAAATTGTGGAACTGCAAAAGTTATAAAATGCACAGAAGTCTTAACATTTTAGGAGACGAAATAAATAAAACTGGTGAATGAGAGGCCGAAAATTATTCGTGCCGGAAATCGAGTTTTTAGACTGAGATTGATGCATTGTAATTTGTTCGTGAGCTTCGCGTGTACTTTAGAAACTTTTCTTTGTTCATTATCATAATTACTTTTGAGATTTTACCTACTTAAAAATTTAAGGTTTATTTATTAGCATGTAAAACATATAACATATTACTAGGTATCACTTAGTTCTTAAGATATTTTTATTGATAAATTATAAATACTTAAGTGTATTATAATATTTTTGCCTTTAGGCATTGAATTGTTTTACTTCGGATTTCTTATTATTTACCCTAAAGATTTTACCCAAAAACACAAGATTTACTATGAGTCTTCTAACGGTTATATACCTTAGGTAAGTGCACTCATTATTACCCCAACAACCCTTCTCCACCCTCACCTACTCAAAGGCTGTACCTCCAATATTCATCAAGTCTCTAAAGTCGATAATCGTCTGATAAATGCATTTATACCTTCGAGCTGTATTCATAGTGCCAAGACGAGGCCGTGACGACTCCCGCTAGTTATCTAAACCCTTGAATATTCAGCTATGTTATGCTAAAAATAAGGTTCTAATTAAAACGCGCATTTTTTTATGGACCCTGGACTATAACTCAAAATGTGCCTTCAAGGTTGCCACACAGTACGTTTGAAAAGGTTTCTACAGGCTTACATATACTTATACTAAATTTACGAAAAAAAGTCTTATAGAAATATAATAACTTTGAAAAAATTGTTTTATAGATTTGGTCTAAAATGCGCATTCTCCTTTAAATATAATTGCGTCAATAGTTAAGTTTAATAATTTTTCCATCTACTTTCAACTGTATCACGCTATATATAAGGTCCAAAATACGAAAGCCAGTGGGTATAACGTCATATAAAGAATCTATATAAGCTTTATAATGCTTAAAATAAAGTTCAAACTCACTTCACCTGGTCTTAGTACAGTATCATTAAAAATAAACCTAATAATTTTATAAATAACAATACTCAGCTTTCTTACGTTGTAAATAAGGTTCAATCTAGTTTGAGGACCCAGCCCGGCCCCTGGACGGTGTAAGTAGACCTTGCTCAGCTCCTTCGCTTCCACTTGAAGTAGGGTCCGGCCGCAACCATGTGGTCAGAATATTGGAGCGTGTGTGGTGAGACCTGGAAGATGGAGAGGTTAATTGCAGATTTCTAGACTGTGCGTTGTTTATTTGTTTACGCTTTGAGAGTATAGAAAAATAAAATTATTAAGCTTTCCGTTTCTCAGGATTGAATTTATTTCAGTGGACCTTGTGTGTGTGTTTGAAAAAAAACATAACACATATTAGGTTACTTAAAATATTTTATTTGCGTTATGAATACCCATTTTCAGTTTTATCTATTTATTTAACCGGCAAACACGCAAAAAGTTTGTAGATTGTTATTTTTTTTCTATTATTGGAAAATATATAAAAAAAATGATTGATTTTATTCAAAAAAATGTAAAACTGGAGAAACATTTAATGCTCTAGTTGTATTTTTTTTTGTGTAATTTCTTACTTAATAAAATTATATAATTTAGCTTAACTAACATAATTAAGCTAAAAAGTTTGAATATCATAAATTCTTACTCAGTTACTTACATTACATTTTTAATCATACAAAAAAATATATTTTCTCATATTGCAATTGGATTTAAATCTTATAACAAAGAGCAGACATTTCTCCAGATAATAACGGCTGGGTCGCTGTGATTCAGTGCAAATGCATTGTTGTAGTAAAAAGTCACCCTGAGGCATCTGACACAGTAAACAGCAAACTAGTATCGCAACTTGTGTTTTATATACTTTCTAACGACCTTAAAAAAGGAGGTTTTCAATTCCACTGTGATTTTGTTGTATGATGCGCGATAACTCTGCCAATAATTTCAGAGCTGGTTATAAACATTAAACAAATATATTTTTTAGTAATCTTTGAACACATCTTTTTGGCTTTTAAGGAACATTTTTGGAACACTAATGTAGGTAACCCGTAATAGTAGTAGCCCACATCTGGGCACAGGCCTCCTTCATCAAACGCTACTCATTTCTGTTTTCATCGATAAGTTAGTTGTGATAAGTAGAAGTTTTTTTCAAATGACAGTTGCAACACTGAGAGTTTTCTACATTGTCTGTAATCTCGAACAAAACGAGTTTCATATTTCAGAACATCCATTTAATGTGAGCTGGGTCACAGCTTTGTGAGAATACCATTCAGAGTTTTAAGATGCTTCATTTGCAAGAGATGAGATTACTGCGGCTATTTATCGGTCAAGACAGCCTCAATTAACATTTTTCAAATAATTATGCCGAATTTAAAATAAAAGTGACAGCAACTGATAAAAATAAATATGTGAATGATAGGTTGTTCTGTAAAATTCGGTGTGTCTAATAAATGCACACAAAATCACATTGTCAAATATGTAAATGTTTCATCTATCTATATACAGAGCACATCCTCAAAACTTACCTACCTATAGAGTCACGTCTTTAGTGGACATGCAAGCAAAATTCTGCCAGTTGATGATTTCGTCGTTTAAACACTTTTGGGCCCTAGGCTCTAAATAGGGCCCCTAAGTGGATACCCCTAGGCCCTAGGGTATCCATCCAACCAAAGAGAATAAATATTTAAGTAGGTATGGTAAGTAGATGTGATTTTAAATGGTTGTGATACGATTACATTTGTACGTATTTCACATAAAACCAGAAAAATCCTCATTACATAGGCTTCAACATTGTCGCTACCAATCTTAATCCAAGTAAATACGACAAATCTTGCGAGTTTGTATAAATATTTGAAGTTATAAATAAACAGATGTGTGTTACAATACAAGTCAAAATAACCTCTATCTCCTTGGTATAAAACACATATTTCAATAGCAGATTGAAGTTAGGTATGCTAACGTTTTGAATCGCAGATCTTCATGCCAAACAAAAAGGTGAGGATGCGATGGGAAAGCTCTCGCGAGTATCAGCAAACATTAGAGGAACGGCTTTAGAATGTTTGTACTACACACTTGTACAACCAGCAATGTATAGCAATAAAATCTGTTGAAAAAAAAGAAGTACCTAATAAGAATGTCATACTACTACTCAAATTAAGTGGGTTAGTAAGTAGGTACGTTTACCATCACTAAAGCAGCAAACTTTGTACAATAGATATAGCAGATACCGAACAACTTTATATAATTAAAGGTAATGTTTTTTAATTACTGTTTACATTATGTGCAAAACCTCGCGGTGAGTTTTTATTGAAACGTAATATCAAAAAATACAATTATGATTTTTTGAAGTTAAAAATTAGCTAGTAAATAATGGATCATTTGTGATGGATTTCACCACTAGTATTATAAACTAGCTTATAAACCTGTGTCTCACGAAAGACGGGATATAATATAAGCAATAAAACAAAATTGAATCATGCTATGCGGTATATATTTCAGATTCATCACTACCCCATCGGTACCAATAACCCTGGGGCTTACTGGCTTATCGACGGGATTTATGGAGCCATGATTGAGAGAGTGTAGGTAGGTAGGTACCTACAATGATGTATTTATGCGGTGAACACTGGGTCAGCTAGCGTTTTTAACCCACTTAAAAAAAAAGCAGGGTCTCATGTTTTTTACTTTACGCTTTTAAAAAGATTTTCATGAATTAAATGTCTATAAAACTCTACTCAAAAATATAGTATGACAAACCATTTATGAGGAGAGTTTAATGAGCATTTAAGATTATTTCATTTAAATGTTATGCAATAGAAATATTCCAATACGCTTTCAATCACTTAAACGCAAAGCAAATCAATCTTTAGGGTTGTCGCGTCCAAACAATAATCATTATACTTTAAAAAAAAACATACTTTAGGAAATTCGAGTTAAGTTAACCTAATAACTTAGCGCACGTCTACGTCAGAATCAGGCTCTTTAAGCTAATACTAGTATTCTGTTACTTGTACTTAGTTCTTCGTTAAAACGTGACTTTGTGTGAAAACGCCGCCGCTGCCGGTGCAAGTTACAGCGAGCAAATATGTCATGTATATCGCAACCATGTAGGGCTGTTCAAGCATATTTTAAGTTTACATAAATTTTATCTTAACACAAAAAATACTATTAAAACAAGGCATTAAGTTTTAAGCTCGTCTTTATAAATCATATCTTATTTTATAACTACCTACCTGATTTGCTTCAATTTGTATCAATAATTATGAAAATTTAGATAAAAAAAAATATTTTTAAATCGTAAAGGAACCCAGTGTCGATTTTGCACCACAAACTGCCTTCAAAATACTATTGACTATAATTCAGGTAGGTAAACTCAAGTAATTCGATTCTACATGTTCTTAGTTTTATTAACATTTAATCATCCCGCTAAAAGCTAGTCTTTTTTTCCTTACAGTCACAAGGTTCTGGAACACACAAAATACTAAGACCGCAAAAATACTGGTTTCCTGTGTTGCCAACCCTGAGTTGCTTCACACGTTTTATTGAAAACCTTTGTTAGGAGTTGTAGTTTTGAACACTAGCTTAATTAATTCAGTTGTTGTTTGAATTTGAAACGGAAATTATTCGGAAATTGCACAGAATATTTAAAATAACGTGATTTTAGTACCTAATTTTTATTTAACTATTGTAATCTAATATGAATATCCTTAACTCTATTTTTAAATAATCTTCAATAAATAAATATAAGTAAATAAATAAAATATAAATAAATACATATTCACGCACAACGGTTTTTCAATGACAACAATACGTTTGTAGTAGCTCTGCTTTCCATGCTGTGGGTCGTGGGTTTGATTCCCACCCAGAGCAAATGTTTGTGTGATGAACATAAATATTTTTTCCTGGATATTACTATGTTCTATCAGCAATCTAGTTCTCATAGTAGGTACAAGCTTTGCTTAGTTTGGGACTAGAGTTTGACGTGTGAAATGTCCATGAATATTTATTATTATTTAAGTTTCTAGCTAGAGAATTATAAACCTTTAGTAATGTCAGAATCATACGTTGAAAATGGTTCTTTCTTCGAAAAATAGTGTAAAATATGATAAATCACCAGTGTCGCCATCTATCTTGTTGGCACGTCTGTTTACGGCGCAGATCAAGAAACACAGGTAGACGGTCGTTTATCTTAGACCACGTTGAAAACATTTTTATAATTTAGTAGTTGGTGGTCTGGTATCTGCTCTATGGTCTTTACCACGTTGTTATTTTGATAACAACGTGAAAAAGCTTTGAGATACTTGAAATATTCGAAATATTTTGAGATTACCTACTATTTTGCAACAAACCTTGTTTTTTACCTTACGGTTAAATACCACAAATATGATTTAAGTATATGATATGGTTTATTTTTATTTAAATTTTACTTTATAAATTATCTATTCTTGTCTTTTTTAATGTAATATTTAATTGTTCAGTTTCTTTACATAACCGGTATCTATCTACTTACAAAATACACTTTCAACTCGCAGTAGGTCACAAACTTCCAAAGATTTTTCCCACATGTGTTGCTTTAGACCAATATCGGATGCCAACATCCACAGATGTTCGAAAGACGAAACTTGTATGATTAATGGTTAGAACTCCTCCATTTTGATCTTTGGACTAAAACCCACTTCTCAGATAACATGTAGATAGTCAACATCTCTAATTCTAGTTGGGGGAATAATATCTGCACTGACGTCCCCCAATGTATTGTGCATTGTCCCCTTGCTAACTTAATCCCAGCCCAACTCCTTAAAGTAACGGAGAAGAACTTGGGGTTGGTAGTAGCAGTGTTCTAGCATCCCTGATGGTGTTGTGGACGGCGAATGTGATAAACAAGACCTGATCAGATCCTGTAGTCCTGTTTTGAACCTTGCTTCATATGCGGCAGTGCAATTTCCACTACGTATAAGTTATAAAAGCTGGAGCTTGTACTGAGAAAAAATAAAACAAGGATGAAAACAATATTAAAACAAAAGAAGAGATAATAAACAGAAAAGACAATAGGTAAGAACAATAAATCAACTTTATTATGAAATCTCAAGTTTCCGATAATTTGAAACTGATAGCACAGTCAAGTTTAGTTTAGTTTACAATAAGTTTAGGCTTATCTAAAATTTATTCCTGAACCAAAAACTCTTATAATTATGTCAAACCCATTTCAAAACAGCGTTTCATATCGCACTCGATTATGATAGATACTAAAAATATTTCCAAACTCAGAAAGTATTAGATAACCAAACTTTCCCAGTTTGTATATGCGCTTAGTTTACTTAAATCGAATACTAACTACGAGACAGCACTCTCTGCCTACTATGCCTATGCCTATGGTTGGTTTAATTACGCAATAGTCCTATGGGCCGAAAGTGTGGAGTTTGACCAGTTATTTATAATGCAAAAAAAATGTATTAGGATTCTGCTAAATATAAAATATCGTGAGAGCTGTAGACCTCATTTTGTTGAAAAGAAGATACTAACCCTCCCGGCTATCTATATTCTCCAGGCGTCTATTTTTGTAAGGAAATATAGAATGTTATTTAAATCAAATGCAGACTTGCACTCAAACTATAATAGAAGAAATAAGAATAAGCTAATCCTCCCTTCTACCACTTTAACATCAGTGAGTAAAAGCCCGAACTTTAGAATGATCAGAATTTATAATAAACTACCCGAGCATATTAAAGATGAAGATAAGGACACCATATTTTGTAAGAAACTAAAATCGCTATTGATAAGTAAAAGCTATTATTCAGTAGGAGAATTCCTTTCTGACCAACTGCAATAATCTATTCCTACCTTCCTAAGTCTGAAATTATGTTGTTTTACTTTTGACATTGCCTACCTATTAATTTATTTTTACTGATTCGAACATTGTATCTATAACGCATCTTGACATAATATTTATTCTTTGACTTGCAAATTTGTTAACCATTTTATTCAATACTACTGTTAATAACTTAAATGACAATTTATCAAATTCTAAAACATACGCGACATGAAACAATATTCTAGTTTTAAAATGCATGACTCAATAATATGTTGCAGCGCCCTTGCAGGGTACATGTACTTACTGTAGCTATATTACACCTAAGCTGTTTAAAATGTACTTGTAAGCAATGAATAAATGAATATGAATATGATATGGTCAAAACCCTTTATACACGATCTGTTAAATAAGTTATGTTAAATATTCAATACCAAGCCATTTAAAAGAATATATTACATCAAAGCACCTTTGATATCCTTTTATGAAAAATCATGAGAATTTCCGATGTTCAAAGAAACAAGGAAGTCAGGTTTTGTGATAAAAGAAAATTTGATCTTCTACGAATATTATAATAAAGAAAATAATTTAAAATAATAAAACGCGTGATTAGATCAAGTATACATAAAAATAATAATTTTGCGATCAGATCTAAAAGGTCTATCCCCAACTATTCCCTGAAATAATTTAACTTTAATCTAGTTTCCATAGTACAAGTTTTGCTTAGTTTGGGACTAGAGTGTGATGTGTGAATTGTCCATGAATAAATTATTATTTATTTATTATTATAACCATCCGTCATGGGGCTTTACTTTTTGCAAAATGCGTACCTACTATAGACAATTTAATGCATTTTACGGTCGTAGCCTATAATAATATAAACAGGATTCCGGACTATAAAAAAAAAGAAAAAAAATTCTGGGCTCATTCCTGTTTTTGATGCTTGAGTAAAAGCTAACAAGGCTTTTACTCAGACTTGGTGTTATGTTTCAGTAACGGAAAACAACGTATCGTATATTCCAGGAAAAGGTCCTACTACTGTCGCATACGAAAAATGTTTAATCTGTTAGAAATACCGAAACTTTTTTTTTTATAATTATTCCCAGTTTTTTGTGTGCAATGTTAAGTGAGTAGGCAATTTCCTATGATGACGAGATAATCAGATAAGATATATATATGATCGTTAATCTAATTTACCTTCCTGACAAATGTCTGTAAGGTATTGTGGTTCCATCATAATCATTAACTCATAAATGGTAAAAACATTATCAAGTAACCAATGCATTATACATCTAAGTAATTATGTAAATTGACAGCTTCATACTCGTAGTTAGATGCTGTGTGATCGCGAATAAAGGTAGACTTTCGAGCAGAGCGGCTCCGGCGTCACTGACGCAGCGATAGTAACGCGGCGATAGAGCGATAGTATTATGCAGTACGGAAACGTATGAACTAGTGTTCGAACGTGGCATCACTGTCGCCGCGACAGTGACGCCACGTTCGAACGCTGTACGAATTGCTGCGTCAGTGACGCCGGAGCCGCTTTGGTCGAAAGTCTACCTGAAACGTGATAATTGTAAAGGTAGTGTACTTTAAATACACTGCGGGGAAACGATGCAATGTTCAAGAGTCGAACAGACGTTGGCGCGCAGTAGGTACCTACAACACGAATGCACCAACAATTGTTATTTGTGATCGTTGCAAGTAGCATGAGACAGCATGCTTCAAGCTCGATTTCACCAGTTTTGGACTGCATTATTATCGATCGAGATCGTAGTAGGACCGTAAAGTTTCAATGTGAAGCATCACGAAGTTGTAGATAAGGAGTCCGTGAGCAGAATCTCTTTGGAACTTGCTCTGCAGTTTGTAAAAACTACATTCTAAGCTTTATTTGCTTTTAAATGAAATATCGTACCTTATTTTAATATTCTTGTAAATACTGCATGCATTCAACTTTGAAGAAAAACAGTTTGTAAATGTTGATGGGCTCATTTTTTTATTTTATTAAAAGCTTACGACATTTCATTAAGTATCTCTTTCAATCGATGGATATCTGCTTTTATGGTAGCCTTAAAAAAATGATCAAAAGCAAATAAAACAAATTTGGAAATTATTATTTATACTTAGTGAAAATATCACATCATGAAAGTCAGATTAAATCCAGTTGGGATGGCTGCCAAATTTTTAGCAAAATAGTATAACATTTGACTTTTTTTATATAAGTAATATAATTTGATTACATTTCAAATGTTCAAATTCTAAATTACATCACAAGGTTCTACCAGGCCGCATCGAATAAAATATCGATATAATACAAACATATGTGACAAATACAACTACAGAGAAGTTCCCTATTTCCCCGAGGAAATGAAGTTAAGTGAGGGCATGTTATCTGCTTCGATGCTGCGCTTTGTTTGACTATAAAATGAAAAATACATTTTTCATATTGAAAAATCATTATTCTGATAGGTTGTGCATTGGTTTGAGAAACTAGTCAAGGTAGATGATAAAATGTTTTTAATAGTAAAGTAAATACAATTTTGTAGTTTTGAATAATAAAAAAATGGAAGTTTTCAAGTTTTTTTTTACCTACATACTTACTTATAAAAATTTGCAGAGACCCAAAAATTTGAGCATTTTGAGCCTTATTTTTCATCTATAGAAGTTGTGAAATGACGTCATAATTATGTCATTTAGATAGTTGAAACAAACTCACAATATTTCACATAGTAAGTATACAATACATAGTAAATTAAGCAAAATTAGAGTTAATAAATAAATAAATTAATAAATAATGCTGGACAATCCACACAACATCATCTAGCCCCAAGCTAAGCAGAGCTTGTGTTATGGGTACTAGAAGACTGACATACTTAATATAATACATTACATAGATAGATATTTTTTATTATACATATAATACCCAGAACACCCGGAATAAATATTTGCAGAACATACAAACATTTATCCCGAGGCGGGAATCGAACCCGCAACCTTTCGCGTCGCAGGCGGACCATCGCCCACCGCGCCATATCGGTCGTCAAATTGTCGTCAAAAAGTCAATTGTTGTTTGTTTTTTAACATTTTGTATATTTTTAGCTCCCATCGGACAAGGTTTGCTTATTTAAGCACTCGAAAGCGTAATTTGAAATATCTATGTCAGAAAAAGATCTAATATTAAAGTCAAATTCAACACAAAACGTCCCAATGGATATTAAACTTTACTGTCCATATAATCCATGAAAGACGCTGAAGATCCATCACAAGGGTTAACCACTAGCCCACACGAGCTTTATAACTATAAACCAGTAAACTACTCTAAGCTTGAAGGCCAACACTACAGACAGTACATAAAACATTCACTCGAAAACCTGAGAGTAGCGAAATGAAAGGTATCTTGTACCTACACTATTAAGAACAAATACTTACAATAAGTTTGAGTCAGCAGCTCGATATTTTTATTATATTCTAGTATTTTATATACAGTATATTCAAAACGTGCAAGCTGTTGGATAATTCTGTGTCATACATTACTTTTAAACTGTACTCCGTAGTGTACTTGTACAGCGTAAGATGGCGCTAATGTCGTGGATATTCAAACAATATGTCAAGAACACGTGAAAACTATTGTTTAGATAATATTGAAAAAAAGTGGTACACCGTGTACACTGTTTTCAGGTTGACAGTCATAATGAAAATACCTTACAAGACAATAATGTTCTGTCAAAAATGGTTATGTTCTAGTGTTCTTACTCGTGTTAAGTTCTAGATCTTACTAGTGTTAAGTTTTAGTATTTTAACTAATATTAAGTTATAGTACTCCTGCTCGTGTAAAGTTTTAGTATTTTAAGTCATGTTTAGTTCTAGTGTTCTTACTCGTGTTAAGTTGTACTACTCTTACTAGTGTTAAGATTACTCTTAGGTCGAATCACTCCACAACAGAATGATCGTTTAAAACATTTACCGCGATGACACGCGGCCCCCCGGAGAAATAACGCGGAGTGTAGTGTAAACAGACGTGCTGTTTGCTATGACGGATTTTATATTAATCTTTGTATATATGTGCATGGAAAACCTATAGAGAATTGAAATAAAATATGTTACATAAAGTTCTATTTTAGTTGGAAAACCAATCATATTTAAATTAATATTCACGGAAATTACACACATCGCACTCTAGTTCCAAATAAGCAAAGCTTGTACTAGATTGCAAAGTAGGAAGTTATTTGTGAAAAAACATGTATGAGGATATAACAGATAGAAGATCATCATCATCATCAACCTATATCAGTCCACTGCTGGACGTAGGTCTGTCCCAAGACGCGACACTGAGCCCGGTCTTCGGCTTCTCTCATCCAGTTTTTGCCAGCTACACTCCGTAGATCGTCGCTCCATCTCATATAGAAAATGAAGTACATATATGATGAAGTACATTATGTCACTACGAAAGGATGCTTTAAACTAAGTTTTGATTTCAAGAGTCTGAGTATGAGTTTCTAAAAAGGCAAGGCTTTTAAAAGTGAGGCAAATCTATGTATATAAAATCGTCTAGTGGTATTTATATTCGTAGTAAGTAGAATATACCCGTATTTTAAAGTACCCGTCCTTCAGAACTTTAAAAGGAGTGTTCCTAAGTCCTTCGGCTTAATCTAGAATTAATTACGCGCTTGTGTTTAGTGCAAACGCAATTAAACCGGCGCGTGCCGAGAATTAAGCTATGGATTCTAGGACACGACTTGTTTTTTGTATTATTTATTATATTTTTTCTAGTACAGATTTTCTAAAGGTTCTTTATGTTAAAACGCTCTTTTATATAAAAAAGTATTTGATCTTAATCTATGCTTATCAAAATTGCACTAAGATCAAGGTGTCGATGATAATAATCTGATAATATAATTTCATCTCGATAAATCCGAAAATCAACGTCTCCATCGATAAATAATGCCAAAATGTGCATATCGACAGGCACAATTCTGATTTGTAGAACATTTATGTTTGCGATTAAAAGTCGCGTTGCAAAGTCGCGTCTGATGTTTTTTGTATCTGGCTAAAACAGATTTAGATTTGGTCCGGTTGGTTTTTAATTGAGCGATTTCTTGCCATCTTGGTATTCCGGTAATTTTATTTTCCTTTAATTATAAAAACAAGATGTTACGTGAAATTAAAAAACTTCAGCGGTTTTTACTTAGTAGGTAGGTGAGTAGGAGTGTTAGATAAGTTTAAAATGTTTAGATATTTTGTAGTCTTAGATCCATGTCACGAGCTTTTTTCTCTAAGTCTAAGTCTAAACGAAATAAAACACACTTAAAACGTACAAACCACGTTTCCTAAACCACTATTTTTTATTTGGGTTTATGTCATAACACAGTGCAGATAATAAAGAACAACAACACATAAAACGATGTAAAACGCCGCCACGCAACACACGCATTGTGTTAAAACCTCGCATTACCAATTTAGCTTAAAATTACGGTTTTCTTACACACTGTGTTTATCGACCATGAATATAACCCTTTTCAAAATTACATCGAAGGGATTGTTCATCAAAACGACGTTTCTCACTCCTTTTAGGCCTCCATTTATTAACCCTAAAATTATACCTCCCGAGTCCTTATGAAGAATAGGTATGTAATTTAATTCGCTACGTATTTTATGGTCGGGGACACAGTGTATGTACAAATCACAGTGAACAACAGAATAACAAAATGTGTAATAACTATACAGCTCCTTTTAAAGGGTTTTTAGGGGTCTGTAGGGGTTAGTACGGGTTATTCAGTATTTGTAAGGGTTTCTGTAAGTTTTGAGTAGTAATAGAGATTTTCAATGTATGTGTTTATCTTAAGTAGATGTAGTACATTAAATACCCGAATAAATACACAGTTTGACTATTTATTAGTAGTCCATAGAGCAGCACGATTAACAGAGACTAAACTTGGGAGGTGTTGGTTCGATTCCTGCATTGATTTATTTAAGCTTGATTTTTACAACCGCTACACAAAATGCTTAGTAGTTTAGTGATATTTAAGATCGCCTAATACTTATTTTTAGTATATCAAATCTATGAAATATAAATCTCTAGTGCATGTATTGCTTGAATAGAATGTGTGAAATATATGAGTACGAAAGGTGTGAGCACCGATCGAGACGACCGTTGATAGAGGAGAGTGGAAGAAGACATGTTGTACTAACCCCACACGCGTGCTTAGTAGGAAAAATAATGATGAAATTATTAATCTGTTAAATGTCAAATAATTAACCGACCATTTTGTCCAAAAGACCTCTCTGCCACGACATATCTTACTGCACCCAACACTGTGACCTCAGCTACATTTTACGAGGACCGTGTGACAAAGTAGCTCTAAAGCAGCTCTAAAGCAGCTATTTGTTTTGTTTACTGCCCATAATTTACTCATGCCTGCCGAATTTGGGTCAGGGTCCGGATTCCTCATGTAACTACCTGGGGGGGTATCCTGACAACTAAAATGTATTTGAACCGTTATTTAATCAAATTGCAGTTCAGTTTTCTTCTTCTTCTTTTATTGATATTTTGAATGATCGATTTTCATACCGTTTGATAGAATTAACGAAAAATCAGGTAGGTCATGCTCAAATCAGGTTGGTCATGCTTAAATCAGGTAGGCCATGCTCAAATCAGGTGCCACGTGCTAAACCGCGGCATTGACACGGAATACTGATGAATTACTATAGTAAAATCATAGAAAACTGAACTGCAACTGATAGGATATTCGGTTTCGCAAGTTTCCCCTTGCTGGATAGCCCCCTTGGAGGTGAGTTGTAAACAAGATTGGACACTGAGGAATGGAAAACAAAGACATTAGACTGATAGAATTCTACTGAACTAGTTTTTTTAGGGGGGAAAATGGCACTAAAATATAGAAACAGATTGAAATATTGATAGAAACATTGTACAAAGTCTAACCAATGTAACATTGTTCTTATTTGAATAAGAAACAAGTTAAAGCTAATAAATGGTTGTTTTCCACGCCGCTGGCTTTTTAACTAATTGATTCTGATATCAAGGTTTTAGTAACTTGTTTGCTAATTGAATACCAAAACATATATATAAAATACATACATAAAATACTATACTGAATTCTAGTTACACTCAGACATAAAACCAACATCAAAGTTCCATCACACAAATTAATATTTGTTCTTCGCGGGGATCTAGAATGGAAATGCTTTTACGCCTTAAACCACAACAATAGAGGTAAATAAAAATATAAGGTTTTGTTTATTGCACTGCATTGCAAAATGTAAAAAAACTCATGATGAAGACATAAGTTTACACACGGTTCGTCAACCCCGCAAAGAAACAAAGCCCGAATTACACGTCCTGATTAATTAAGTGGAATTACGTAAGGGCTGACCGTGACCACTGCGTAATTTATGCCGGACCCGCGATGTGGTGGGAATTTCTTAGTGAGACCACCAGAAGGGTTGATAAGAGCACTTTCTGCACATGCTTATGAGAAAAAGAATACTGGCCTACGAAAGATAAGTACCTATACTAAATTTTGCCACACCTAAGATATACTTAACATCTAAACGTACCGTAAAATGTAAATAAATTATTAAATATTAACGTACTAGTATACGAAATGCTACTTAACTAAGTAATTTATGTAAACTTTTTAAATGGTAAATTAAAATAAAACCTATACAGATCCTTGGATGTTTGTATTGTCGTATTCAAAAATGTAGTAAACTTGACGGCTACTTTACATCACTAAAAATCAATAATTAATTACGATAAGTTGATTATGATACCCGCATCTTATGTGATAATTGTATTT
The DNA here is from genome assembly GCA_932527185.1 of Ecliptopera silaceata. Taxonomy (NCBI): domain Eukaryota; kingdom Metazoa; phylum Arthropoda; class Insecta; order Lepidoptera; family Geometridae; genus Ecliptopera; species Ecliptopera silaceata. The sequence goes on along the minus strand of OW052193.1, from coordinate 792,821 downwards.
ATATTTTTCTAAGTAGGTATTAGGTAAGTACATTCACCTTTTATACAACCATTTTACTGAAACAATTTAATACACGTCATGTTTTCTTTTTAAATGTAAAAGCTCACTTTTACATTTAAAAAGAAAACATGACGTGATAACAAAACTAATATTAATTGAATTGCACACAGCATAGATTTATATTTTTTATAGTGAAATTAATGGAATCTGTCCAAAAAAACAAGCTCGTCTAGCTCTCGTAATTATGAAATACGATATTTTCCCCCATATGCCTTGATAACTCGTACCGAGTAAACCGGCGAGACATTGACGTATTTGAGATACACTGCGCGTCGACATCAGTTTTACTGTTGAACGTTGCAGCGTTAGCTCGCAGTGTATCTTAAATACGTCACTGTCTCGCCGGCTTACTCGGTATGTGTGATCAAGGCATTAGTTTTTATTGTGAACGCTGTTATTGACCTGTTACTCGCTACTTTAATAACTGGTTAGACGTTATCAGATGTTACATGTTTTATAAAGGAAAAAATAATATCGTTATGATCTAAATAAACGATAAGCTGAAAGTAAATATCATAAACTTCAGTTATTTGTAGTTGGTTAAAAAATAGACGTAGGAGAAGTCTTTACCAATTACTCTCGTCTTGTACTGTACCTCTACCATGAGCTGTCACAGTAAAATCGCCTGACTTTACTACAGCAGTTACGTAAATATTAGTATGAAGAATTTTAGTAGGTACCCAACTATCCGCTAGAGGCGCTGTACACAAATCTTCATACATTTTTTTAACTACAGACGCTAGCGAGTATAGTAAATATAGTATAGTAAAAACTCATGGTAAAGCTACTGTATATTATTAAATGTCATGTCACAATTCAGTGTAGTTAGAAAAACTGTGGATGTGAAGTTGGTCTTAAATCTATACTGATATTGGTTTCAAAGAATTTAAAATGACATCTAAAATCCAATTTGACTTCAAAAAGCATAACAATAAGTTTTCAAAAGCAGTTGCATACACGAAAGTTGCCTTTCAAACAATGCTTCCGCAGTTATCTCATATTACCCAATAAAAGTTCAGCTTACGAGGTTTGGAACTTTTATATTGCTGGTATAAAAACTTTGGGACAATCTGTAATATCGAATAGTGTGAGATATTTTGTAACGTGATAAACAGACACTTCGGGTTTTATAACTCATCGGGGAACTTCGTATCTTTTTTGCGCGATCAATATTTTATTTTAAGACTGGTGACTGTTAAAATATCGGCCTGTTTACATAGACAGAAATAACTTACTTTTGTGTAGGTATTTTCGATGTTCGTTCATTAGATTTGATGATAGCTAGCATTATGATGCCAGGCTACCTACGCAACGTAATATTGATATATCAGACACCATAGCATGCCTAGAGAGTGATGGTCGCGGTCCAATACAGCGCTATGAACAATAATTACACTTAAATAATATGGACAAAGGCTTATCTAAACAAATATTACAAAGAGGAAAGATTTAATTGTTTGTTTGCATCGAATAGGCTCCGAAACCACTGGACCGATTTAAAAAAATATTTCACTGCTGTGAAGCTAGACTATCTGCAATGAACATAGCATATATTATATTTTCAAAAAAATAGGGATCCTTATTAAAACTTACATTATGTAACTCAAGATGTAAAAAAAATACCTAAAAAATTCCTTACCCACGCGAAGCCAGGGCGTACTACTAATTCTTGTAATAAAATGATCTAGATATAACTAAGTAGATCATTTTTATACAAGCTACATCTCATTTATCTTATGTATTTCATATCTTTTAAGCATAAATCAACGTATAGTTTTCTCAAAATTATAATTCCCAAAAACAGTTTTGGTGGCGCTGGCATTACGTTTGATACAGTGCACCCCCGGGAAATCAACCCCATACCGTAACTCGAAAATTGAATTCTAAAACAACATTGTATCATTTTACCCTTGTAATGATTTCGGGTATTTGTTGGTGTTTTGTCATAAAGCGTGTTCATTTAAACTTAAAGGTGATATACATGTAACTTTTTCCATTGAGTTAGCATGTTTTTTATTGTAATGGACGTCTATGAGTTTTGCACTGGCTCACTCGTCTTCTAAAATGTGAGGGAATAAAAAGATCGCAGTTTAAAAGAAATATGCAAGATTTTCAATTGTTTTATTAAACTAAGTTTTTCAAAAATAAAATCAATCTTTTACTAAACCAAGATCTTCTGAAATGCGTTAAAATCTTGACTTTTCATTTTCATTAATATTGAAATTGGTACTATTTGGGTATCTAACAATAAATCATATTAATCCTAGTAGGTATACTGTTTTCATACATTTTTAGCGTGACTAAGTATATTTTCCCGGCGAGATGGAGCGACGATCTGCGGAGTGTAGCTGGCAAACACTGGATGAGAAAAGCTGAAGACCGGGCTCAGTGGCGCGTCTTGGGAGAGACCTACGTCCAGCAGTGGACTAATATAGGTCGATGATGATCATGATGAAGTATATTTTGTAACGAGTTATTAAAGTTATAATACCCGTAGGTCAGTTCTATTGTTTTGAATGAAAGCCCTTCAGCAAAATAAAACTAATTCAAAGTCAATTAAAACTTGGCTAATCTCGTGCCCTCATAAACGTGAACAAAGGAAGACTAGAACAATACGTTAATAAGAAAACATTACTTTTATTGCTTGCCTATTCCTTCGATGTTGATTTTATCGGACTTTCGAAGTACAGTCGACCACGCAAGCAAACGGAACTTTGACCTCTAAAGAGATGGTAATAAAGGTTATGCTTTTTCTAATGTTGAAGGTTGTACCGGATACTGCTGCATAACAAAGTAGAGAGTATCAATATCCATAAAGTAGGGCACAGGAAAATTAGACACATGAACGTTTATGTTATGTGATAAAAGCCCAAATGGTGGATGTTTTTGAGTAATGTTCCTCATGAGCCTCTGACAATTTAGTATTGTTACGGTACCCCACTTGCAGCGTGTTTGAGCTATTCATATTCTCGTCAAAATGACTAATGTTTGTAGAATGGCATAGCGTTATCGTGAATGACAGCACCTGTGGTTTAGTAGTAACGTTTTGGTCGTAAGGCTGTAGGTTCGAATTCCGTAGAACCTGGTGTAGACCGGGACTCAAGATCAATGAGTGTCTCAATCATTTTGCCCAATATTTTCAAACGGTAATAAAACATCGTGTTGTATCCCGCAGCATAGTCAGTTTTCATAGGTTTTGATTTAGTCATCTTTAAGGGTATAGTCGTCTAGGTGAGTTTACAACAAAATGCTCGGCTTTTTTAACAAAAATTTTCCCAGGTATGTGCCTTATTTTGGGACATGCGTAAAAAGAGGCCCCTAATATATTTAAATATTACAGCTTAAATGCAAAAGCTTGTTTATTACGGAATTTTATCATTATCTTTACGCGTTTTTCCTGTGAAAATCCATTTTACCGGATGGCTCTCATAAGCTCACAAATAATTTATTTTATTAAGCTTATTATATATTTTGTTTTTCTCTGGTGCCGACTAAAATATCCTAACATTTCATATTTGTTTTGGTAGTAAAATATTAGATTTTGTATTTCATTTAGTTTCATTTTAATTTAAAGTAACAAAATACAGAGTAGGTATTAATTCATCACTTTTATACATTCGGTATAGTGTATTACACTAAAAACATTGAAACAATTGAACCGGATGTCTCTTTATCAATATCATATAAAAAAATGAGCCACCTATAGACAGCCATTCATTTAAATAAATACATAAATAAATAAGAGACCTGGTCCACAGCCTATTTAAACTTTATCTCAAACTTTATTTGTAGAAAATTCGTATGTTTATTTTGTAAAAGCTCGTCAATGTTAGAAAATTTGTTGGAAGCCAGCTCGAGAGTCCAATACATGACTCGTTCCGAGAACTTTCAAAAGTCGAAAATAAGTTCTCAAAACTTCGAATTGGAACAAGAATTGCCTCAAATTGTATTTAGATACGTTTTCGTAGGTATAACTTCTAATAGAGGAGCAGGTATATTTTGACATTAGACCTACTCAATACATTTATTGTTTTTGACGTGACAACGTCTTATAATTCGATAGAGCCGGCTGCACGCACGAAAAAACATGACTCATGAAGCGTTCCGGCGTTCCGGCGTTCTGAGGCGTTCCAAGATAAGATAATATAAGATAAGATAATATAAGATAAGATAAAATATTAAATTGTTTCGAACGACGATTTATTTTGCAGAACCGCTTACAATACCGTTCGTTGACGTTGTCACGTTCAACTATCGTCAGTAAACCGACTTTACAGACAACAATTTTTTTTTTATTTGTATTTGGGGATGTATGGTTAACTCATTTATAATGTTATACAAACAGTTTCTACTAGTTACTGTCTGCGTCCTGGTAATTATTTTGAGTTTGTCGATGTTGTACTTACTTAATGGGAATTAAAAAAAACTGATAATACGAGGACGTTTAATCCAAACCAAGTACAGTATATACGATTGAAGTATTTTGAAGAAATAGAATATCTATCATCATCATCATTTCAGCCCGTTAGCACCCACTGCTGAGTATAGGCCTCCTCCTTATTATGCCTTTCTTTTTTTTTTCTTTTATAAGAATAAAATATCCATAAGTATTAATAATAATAACTTGAACACAAAGTTAGTCTCAAACTCTCTCTTGTCATTGTTGGAACTGTGTTAACTTTGTGGGAGAAAAATAAATGACTTTTTTTTTTTTTGATTTAGTAAGTTTAGTAAGTTTTACAAACATGAAACATCTTAAATCTACAAAAATGTACCTCTATGCAATGTATCTCACCTCTCCGTATCTGTTTTTTTTTCTAATGTTTTTAAAAAGCTTTGAACTAGTTCTATTAGTTTTGTTGTTGCTATCATTTCCTTTTCAAATGTACAGAGCAGTTGTTATAGCAGCTAACTTCGCGGAAACAGTTTGCATTGACAAAATAATAGAACTTTTAGTTAAACCACAGAGTACGAAAATACACATCGCCAAGTGTACGTTATACTAAGACGATACTTATTTTACAATTTTTTTTAATGCGTGGTTGAAGAAAACATGTTGTGCCGACTATCTAGGCAAGGGTATAAAAAAATAGCAAATTATAAATGTAAGTATAGAAAATTGAGTAGTTTTAATAGTCATAAACTGTAATCAATTGTTTTAATTACGTTAAACTATCTATCTTTGATGACACTATTTTATCAAAATCTGGTCATAACTGTGCGTCTGATCTCGGCCAATAAAAAAATAAGTCATAATGCCCTACTGCTGGCCGACTGACTGCAACCTTATTCAACTGATGCTAGTACCAGTATAGCATTAAATGGTCTCTACAAGAGCGTATTTGCATGCTGTACTCTCTGACGAGAAAGGTAACAGTGCAACTATCTCGCAGCTACTTCCCCGAGTGTAGCTAGTTACACAATTTACCAGCTCCTTTATATGGTGAAACGGCAAGCTTTTTGCAGAGAATACACACAATTACACTGTGTATTGTACAGTCAAGGTCAAAAGTGACTATTGTTGAAAAATCCTTACAGTTTTTCCTTTTAAACAATTTGATGACTGACTGAATTAAATAACAACTATAACAAAAAAAAAACTCAAGCTATATTAAAGGCAATCTTAAAAAAAAGAAAATAGAAAATACACGTAGGTTACATGTGGTTAACCTAAACAATAGTCAAAGTCAAAGTCAAAAAAAAAAGTCAGTGAAATAGTTAAAAAAAATCTCACAATGTTGTTTTATCTAAGAACTGAGTATTTTTAAAATAATTAACTTTATTGTTTTCTACAATGTAGTTAAGTCTGTAATGAATTTATTTTTATGGAAAATAACAAAAATAGTTAAGTACATTATATTTTTATTTTTATTGTGTTGCGGCGCGGGCCGCGTTGTCCCGTACATTATTTTGTTACGTTTTCATTTTGCAGAAATGTCTTATCAGACCCGCTTTCTGCTTGCAGACAAATTTATAACCCAGACTGAGTGTCACACCGAAGGACGCTATATTTGAACGGATCCCAAGATGTCCTTTATTTCAATGACGTTGTAGTGTCGTCAGGATGTGAGATTGTCTTATACTAGAAGTGAGATTAGATATCTGGAAGTGCGGTGAACTCTAGAGTTCACCGCACCGGACCGGAGATTACTCAGGTAAGTTTTATATTGTACTTAAACCAAAATAAACTTAAACATTATCTAATCTTATTCAGTTTTACGAGTGTGCTAACGAAAGTTAATATCAGTGGAGTCGAATAATGATTAAAAAAAAAACAAATTGCGTAACCACGTAAGTTTATTCGCACGGAAAACTTGAATGTTTCATGGCACGGACACACAAATCCGTGACAAGTTTTCAGTTTTCGGATACTTTCAAGCTCACTATGTATATTTAGGTACGGTGTGACCGTGGTTTTATGAAATTCTTAAAATTATGTTCTGAAAAGGGTGAGAGATGTCTCTAATACCAAACTTTATTTTTAAAGTAAGACACGCTTCTTCAATACTTTAAAACTTTAAGAAGCATACTTTTTATTATTATTAAGCTAAGCCAGGTGGTAACATAACTTTCAAAATTGCGGTCAACCTGCATACTACTTGACACAGTCTCTATCCGCCTCCTGTTATTGAAGCTCGAAAATATTGGGATTAGAGGCATTCCTCTGAAACTATTCACTAGTTACCTAGCTGAAAGAACGCAGCAGGTTAAAATAGACAAATGGCTAAGCAGCGAAGAAGCAGTTCAATATGGAGTTCCACAAGGCAGCATACTCGGTCCCACACTGTTTCTCATATACATCAATGATTTGTGTAATCTTCAACTAAAAAATGGGAAAATATTCTCTTTTGCTGACGACACTGCTATTTTTTTCCACGGAAGTAGTTGGGATGATGTATTTGACCTTGCTCAAAATGGCTTTCTTGCTGTTAGTAATTGGCTGCAGAAACACCTGCTAACACTCAATGTGACAAAAACTAAATATATGGCCTATGCTTTTCAGTCAAATCATTTACCCCCCTCATCACATACTATTATTGCACACCACTGTGCTACGATACTCCCGTCATGCTCTTGCACTCCACTTCAGAGAGTTGACAGTATCAAATATCTAGGGGTCATCATTGACCAATCACTAAGTTTTAAAACACATATAGATGTCCTCGTTCCGAGACTGCGCAAACTTATCTACATTTTTAAGACTCTAAGACACCTAGACGATAAGAGAGTTAAGAAAATGGTATACTATGCAATGTGCCAATCTTTATTGGACTACTGCATCATCACCTGGGGTGGTGCGGCTAAAACCTATGTCCTCGAAGTTGAGAGAGCACAGAGAGCAATATTAAAGGTAGCAGCCGGTCTCCCCTACCGCCATCCAACAACGGATCTGTATCATAAGTGGGACGTGCTAACAGTGAGACAAACTTTTGTACTTCACACCGTACTCAAAAAACACACTGAACTAAAGTATAATCCATTACTAACGCAAAACAGGAGAAGAAAAGGGAAAGTGTGCACCATAACCGCCTTTCGTACAAGTCACTCGCACAATTTTTTCTGCTATCTGGGTGCACATCTATATAACAAACTTAACACTATTCTTAAAATATATTCACTTCTCCGATCGAGTTGCAAAAAACCATAAGTAGTTATCTTAAGTCCTTGAACTATGCAGAAACTGAAAATCTCCTGAAGGCTATGGTATAATTTATTATATAGGTACATTAATATAGTTTTATAGTATATATTTTAATTTTCATGTAACTAACACCGATCAAATAAACTTTTTTAACTTCCACTTTATAGTTCCTTACTCATCACACTTACTACTCCTACTCATCCTCTCTCATTCATGCATACATACCCTCATCCTTTATACTTTTAAATATTCACAAGTGGATACTTAGTCATAATTCACTTCTTTTTCAATCATAAAAATGTAAACCATTTAGATTTAAGTACATAGTATAAGTCTAGTATTATCTTCACCTGTATATTATAGTCTATACATATGTCATTATGCCACAATGGCTTTATAAAAATCACTCTTATCTAAGCGTATTGTTGTAATTTCGTATATACTGCATCTTGACGAGCAGTTTGAACTTACAGCGTGGGGCCTGGTGACCTGTAATACAGATTCCATGAATCTAACTCAGGCACCAGTCTCTCACAAAGTTTGTCTCCAACTTTCTTTTCTTGTTTATTATATGCTGAATCATACTTGTACACTTTGTGAGAGAGAAATAAACGATTTTTTTTTTTTTTTTTTTTTTTTTTTTTTATACTGAAAACTGAATACAATCGTTAGAGCATGCCGGTATTTGTTTTTAGATATTTGCGCAACAAATACGAGCTTCAATCCTATGCGATTTGTTAGACTGCATCGAAATACAATTTTAAACTGAACTGTTTTGGATATACAGGGTTACATGGAAAGTCGTGCTAGATCCGTTAAGAGCGTGGAGTACCCATCATTTCTGACTTATTTTACTATGAAACACCCCACCCTAAACTTAACCCATTTCGAGATATTCGACTTTTAAATTTTTATTGAAAATTGCTGATTTTTATGCTACTAAATTTATTTTTGTTTTTTCTGTGCGTCTTATTATTATTATTATTGCATTTTTACATGGGTAATAAGATGCTTTAGGACGTCAATCATTAAAATAGTGCATAAGTTAATTGAATAGATCGTAGTAGACAAGTGAAACTTATGAAATAAAAAAATATTTTATAGGGTTTATTCTTCTCTAAGGGATATCTAAAAAATAATATATGGCACTTGTTCGGCGGATGTCATAATAAATATCTACGTTTCAACAGCTATCTAACGACGTATAATAATCTAGGGTTTGTGTTACATTTCGTGGAAAAAAAGTAGTTGGGACGCTCCAGGTTGCAGTTTTAACGGTCCCGCGCGTGCAAGACAAGTGAAGATTTAGGTAGGTGCGAATGATAGAAAAGTAGTCAAAATCAGAAGAAATAGTTCAGAATCACAGCCAAGTTGAGAAAAAGAGCAAAACGATATCACATACACGAAGCACAAAAGCAGACTGACAACAAACAATATCCCCTGTTGTATTCCCAGCCCTAGCCGGTCTCTACACATTTTTTCTATCATTCGCACCTACCTAAATCTTCACTTGTCTTGCTCGCGCGGGACCGTTAGAACTGCAACCTGGAGCGTCCCAACTACTTTTTTTCCACGAAATGTAATACAAACCCTAGATTATTATACGTCGTTAGATAGCTGTTGAAACGTAAATATTTATTATAACATCCGCCGAACAAGTGCCATATATTATTTTTTAGATATCCCTTAGAGAAAAATAAAACCTATAAAATATTTTTTTATTTCATAAGTTTCACTTGTCTACTACGATCTATTCAATTAACTTATGCACTATTTTAATGATTGACGTCCTAAAGCATTTTATTACCCATGTAAAAATGCAATAATAATAATAATAAGATGCACAGAAAAAACAAAAATAAATTTAGTAGCCTAAAAATCAGCAATTTTCAATAAAAATTTAAAAGTCGAATATCTCGAAATGGGTTAAGTTTAGGGTGGGGTGTTTCATAGCAAAATAAGTCAGAAATGATGGGTACTCCACGCTCTTAACGGATCTAGCACGACTTTCCATGTAACCCTGTATATTTACTAAGCCAGTTACACTGCGCACTAGCAACCATTTAACTGTAAAGCTAAGTTGCCACGCAGTGTAAATCAAATGATATGTTACAACGCGGAGCGCGTTCGTTCCTAATTCATTTTGTTGGGGAAAAAGTTCGACGCGTCATTCATCAAACCAATTGCTAAAAGAGCCCTGTAGGGCTATCCAGCAAGGGGAAACTTGCGTGACCGAATATCCTTTCAGTTTTAGTTCAGTTTTCGATGATATTACTTTCTACCATTTTGTCATCCAATTCCATGGTTGACAAAATGGTCACCAATTCCTGGCTGCGTATTCCTGGTTGCGCTTTTCGTGGTCGTGTTTTACCGGGTTGTGATTTCCATGGTTGTACATTAACCGGACCCTCGTCAAGTAACAGTTCAAATACAGTTCAAATACATTTCAGTTGTCTGGATACGCCCGCTGTTCAGAAAACATTTACGCACTTTTACTAATGGACTCACTAATTTAGTGAGAACTGTGTATCTACCATGAGCTGTCACAGTAAAATCGCCTGACTTTACTACAGTAGTTACGTCAATATTAGTATGACGAATTTTAGTACCCAACTATCCGCTAGAGGCGCTGTACACATCTTCATACATTTTTTTAACTACAGACGCTAGCGAGTATAGTAAATATAGTATAGTAAAAACTCATGGTAGAGCTACCGGTACTGAAAATTGAAAAAGACATTCTAGTGTATGGCGCGTTAGATTATTAATATTTTAGTCTTTTGTCAATGCTGGGTTTCATTTTATACGTACCTACTATTAATAATATTTATAAACAATATTTGAAAATAGTAAAACAGTAATAGATTCGTTTTATCAAGCATTTTAAATTTAATTTATTCACATAACATCAAGTCATTATAAGTTTTTTTAAAATACAAATGCACGCCAAATGCTGCGCTTTTGAACAATATTAATTAGTTTATTCGAAATGGAAATGCGGTTGCACTAATTTTAGCAATAATTTGATACGTTGTTGGTTAAATGGTCGGTAATTTGATATTATGATTCAAATGAAATAAACTTTTATACTACACCTGCTCGGAAAGTACCTTGATACTTTATCAAATTTACGGTAGAAAGTACGTCATTGCATATCGAACAAATATGCGGCGAGAAAACGCATCTAAGCGGGAGAGAAAAGTGTATGAAAATCCATTTCTTACGTGGTTTTTCTTTTTTAATTTTGGGTAAGACTATGCGCTGGTAACCTAAATATCAAAAGCCAAAAAGTTTTTACAGTGAGTTTTTATCTCCAAGTTCGCAAAATGACACTGGCCACTAGCTGTGTGTTGGATGGTGTCAAACAATTTGAAAAAAGAACATGTGAAAATTTTAGTTTTTTATTTTCCTCGTAGGTGTAGTATAAAGCACTATGTATCACTCAAGAGAAAGTGCGATTCCCGATCTCGGGTGTTTTAAAGCCCTCGCCTGCGGCTCGGGCTTCAAACGACACCCTCGACGGTAATCGGTCACTTTCTCCTCTCGGTGAACAATGTACTATATCGTTATTAGGCGGCAGAAGTATAATGCCAGAAATACCTAATAGTTTTCCATAATTACTTTTATATACTAAAAAGTGACACAAAATGGTGACATTATGTCACCATTACGTATGTTAATCAAGACATCAAGTCTGCGCTAACTTTCATAAGATAGACCGTAAGGCTTTGTCATCAGAGTTACTCATACGCTTTATATTATTTTTGTTAAGTTTTTCATCAAATAAGTTCAAGCGAGCCATAGTGGAAAAATGTCGTTTTGAAATTCAGTTCGTGGTTATTATTCGAAAATATTTGCGCTCCATTCATTTTCTAGTTATTACCGCCATTACCATTCACGTGAAGTCCAGTCGGCAAAAAACGCCAAAATCATGAGGAATAAAATTATTTTTAGTGTAGCAACCTCATCTTAATCCCTATTCACTCCGCATAGCATTCATTTTCGTTCAATTTCCAGGAAATCTCCCGGATTCCGTGAAATCGACCAAAATATCCGTTTAGAGGAACTGCACTCACCCAAATAGCCTTGGAGGCGCCACTTGACGACCTTGAGCACGTCGCAATATTTCCGGTCTAATACTAGGGTTGTCACGCTTTTAAAAAACTTTATCGATACTCCTTCAATACTATCGATATTAAAATTCATAGATATCGAAATTCTCCAGACTTTTTAAATTAATTCTTTGCATAAAATTGGTATCCCGGCATACCCAGCTCTATTTTATAGTGTTTTGGGGTTATGAGTTTGATCTTCAAGGGCGATCACTTACAATTAGCGAAACTTTATCAACGTATAAAAGTAGTCGACTTAAAATATTTACATTTTTGTATTTGACCCGCAAGAAGAAGAAGAAAGGCCAACCTGAGTAGTTATGTTTGTTTTGTATGTGGGTGCTAGTAAAGTGTGTATTATTTATAATATGTATGAAAAGAAGAGAATAGCTATAAAGTTATCAAATAAAATAAAAAATAAAGGCTTCATAGTGTTCTTGTTCCTTTACTTTCTTGGTCACCGTGTGGGCGCAGCCTTATCGTATTATCGATACTAAAATCGTTGTTCACACTTCACAGCCCTAGTGTTTCTCGTTGAAACTAGTAACTGGCAGTTTAGCTTGAAAGCTCGAGGTGTTGCAGAGTCAATCAGAAAGCTGAGAGCTGTAATTGGGATGACGAAGTCCACAAAGGCTTATAGATTGAATACTACACGGCTATAGAAATATATCGATGAATCAAAATATTAAATACTGTTGAAAAGAGTGTAAGAAATGGATTATTTCTACGAAATTACCATGTATGAATACAGTTATAAGAATTTATGGATCTGGATCGATATTTTTTGGGAACCGCAATTCTTTTTGATATAACAATGAGCTTTCTTGCTAAATCCATGAAAAGAAAAAAGCGTGTTTGAGAAACACAACGTAGTGACGTTGCAACGTTAGACAAACGAGCTGCCATTGAGTAATAAGTAGTATGTATAGACATAGATACTTTATTTAGTAAAATGATCTTTGTGATCATTAAGAATCGTCTTATAAGTTTCTTGCCCGTTCTTCTAGGCTCTGGTCGCGTGGAATTGGCACCTAGAATCACGTGGTATATGAGACGATTCTAAATAATCCTTGTGATTTTACTGAATAAAGATTTTTTATTTTAATTTTGTTTTTATATCGTGAATATAGGTGCCAGTTCCTCACGAATAGAGCCTTAGAAAATTATCAAAGCCTGTCAAACTGACAAGTTTTGTTTTGAAGGCTAAGATACTTTTTTATAATTTGACGGTTAAATACAAACCACGATAAAGTTTGTACACAAACAAAGGAAATACGCTTGTTACAACAAATCTTCCGCGTTCCAAACAGACTCATAAACTATTTAAACACAATGTTGTCAATATTATTTTGTATATTACGGTATTAGTCTAAGTTAACCGTTTTTCAGAAACACGACTTTTCTACTTAACCGCTCCTTGCCCTCAAATACAAGAACAATATTTTAAAAACAGTTTTTTGTATTTTAATAGCTTCCTTGTTCAACGGACCGTTGGATTCTAGACCTAATTAACATAAACCTAGAGTTTGCATTTCGAAAATATTTGCTCGCTTTCTTATTACGAAGTAAATCTTGAAAAAGTACTATTATTGAGATGATTGGAGTTACCTCGGACTTTATTTTAATTTGAAGTTTCTGTTTAATATCGATAGTCAACAGAATGCATAGAGCCTCCAATTGCCCATTCATTATGTATTTTATTGGGTGATATGTATTTTATTTAGTAAAATCGAAATACTAATCATTTTCTCACAAGAGGCTAGAAACAAACATTATACGACATTTGTGAGACATGTCCGTGAATTAGGATAAATTATGTTGAGTGATTACATACACTAAAGTAATAATTAATTGCATAGGTTTGTATTACTACTATAGCCTACGTTGAAAGAGTCAAAGCCTCGATGTAAACAAAATATAAAAATATGTTGATGAAGTCTCCACCCCACCATAGCGCTCGTCCGTCGCTTGCTAGTACGGTGGACATTTAATTTTCATGTGCTCATTCAAGCACAATGACGTAAAGCCGCCATTCACGCTCAGTCTCCAGCCGCGGCTCCAAACAGCTTGAAGGACGCCTGCAAGCTGCTTTCAACGAAGAATGGTTAAGACAACCCGTAGCTTTATTCATGTAATAGAAACGTTGATCGTAGGTAAACTTACGTTTTTTTTATCACTTACAAACTTAGGATACAATTTATATGATGTGACAGAAACACGTTACGATAAGAGTAAGTAAACAAATAATAAAATCATGTAAGTACTAAAATCATCTTTTAGGCAGATTTACGAAGAGTTTATTTTGAACAACCATCTAGTTTTTCTCTGATTTGCATTGTATTGTAACATCGTAGCTTTTTTTAACTATTATAGTGCTGGAGCTAAATTATATGTGAACACATATTATTTAGGTCCAGCACTATAATATTTTATCATTTTCATTGTAAAGGTCCACTTCACTATAAAGTTTTCAGGCAACGTCATTTGCACACTCTGTATATAGTACCCGTTACGTACAAAAGGACGGTCCGTACCGTCACTAACATATTCCTAACGCGGCCTCTTACGCTGGGGAGGTACTCTGAAACAGAAAATATGACATTAACACAGTCGCCATTTATGTGACAGGTAACTATAATAAGCCAAGATAGGACCTAACCTATACCTATGACGTGCTACAAGTTTCTTGCCCGTTCTTCTAGGCTCTGATCACGTAGAACTGGCACCTAGAATTACCTAGTAGGTATGTAAGACGATTCTAAGTGATCTTTGTGATTTAATTGAATAAAGTAATTTTTGCCTTGACTATTTTATATAGAATTGATTGAGCAAAAACAATATTTGTTCTCCATTGATTTTAAGGTTATGTTGCCTGACAACAATCGACTCAATACATATAAAACAATTTATTTAGGACTGTATTTGACTTACGTATTGTTTTTTCTTTTTGCTTTTGCTGTAGAATTTCTAATCGCTTAATCGCTTCCTCAATAATGCATAATCATGGACTTTGACAGTTATGTGTCTATTTTTATTGACATTTTGGTCCGCAGTGATTAGTTTCACAGTAGCACCTCTAATCGTTATTCAAACCCAACTAGCCATGAAACGACGCCGTGATCGAACGCTAAAAGCATATCTCGTTGCTTTTAGTTTCTCTCATACTACGTACTTCTACTAACTCTTGTTTTACTTGAATTACTACAAGTTCTTTTAACCAAGCTTAAACTTTAGTTTAATTAAGTACCGACTGTTTAAGATTTGAGACACTTTGTAAAAATGTTTTAATAATTTCCAAATTTTATAAAACATTAACATAGAATATAAACTAACATTAACAAAACCTCCAATATGGCAATAAAAAAAATAAATTTATTTTACTAATTAATTTAATATATTATTTTAATAATTAATTTGTGTAATTAGTTCTAATGATGAAATATTGTCTAAGATCGTCATGTCTAGTTTTAAGCTAGTGTAAGATTTTTTGGTTCAAATAAATTCATTCATTCATTCATTCATTTGTAAGCACTCCTAAAAACCCTTTTTATAAAGTTATTTTCAAGAAATTCCATGTGTTACCTCAAACACTGGTCCCATCGTCTTAAGAACTTATAACTCAAGCCATAATGAATGAAATACGTTCCATTTAAGGGTCCTTTGAAATCCATTCGCATTCGAGCTATGAATAACCGGGCTCTTACATTCCTCACAAAATACATGCTAATGTTACGTGTGCCAAATTGTAATTGCTACTGAAACATATCGTTTCAAATTATACAGGTGTTATTTACCTGTAAACTTAATTACTTATGTATTGATTTTTATTATGTATTTTAACGGACGCCAATGACCGCAATAAGTTGAAGGCTTTGGGGAGACCTCTGCCCAGCAGTGGGACACTACCTATAGGTTAAAAAAAATTAAATAATGGTTGGTTCTCGATTTATTGTTAACCGAGTTGTACTAATTAGGGATCCATACCCAAATAATAACGGGATCATATTATTGTCATTTTTCTGTTTGTCTGTCTGTCTGTTCATCAGTCTCGTAACATATCTCGTAATAGAAAGTTGTTTCACAGATGATGTACTTATGTGTCCGTTGTTGTATAAACGGTACGTTTAAAAAGGCTTTATTACAAAACGCGGTTTTTTGGTACGGGACCCTTTGTGCGCGAGTCCAACTCGCGCTTGGCCGCTTTTACTTTTTGTTCCTGTACAAGCATTTGACGGTTTCGCGAGTATTCAAACACTTGCTATTTCGTTTAAGTTTGTGAAGTAACTTAATTTCATGTACATTGCGTGTAATCAACCCGATTACATAATTAGGCATAGTTCTCACCACGCAGTGTAACACAAAACCAATATGAAAATTAACTTTATCATTTTGAAAAGTAGACGGTTTGTGATTAAATTTATTGTTAAAGGTCTTTTAGATTCATAGTACGCATTTGACGTCTACCCCTATGAAAACAAATGGGTGTGAATAACGATAAAACTGAAGGGTTGGAATTAGGTCTACGTTTCAAATTAGAACTCTTACTATTTGAATAAAACTCATATATTATTTGAATGTACACGGCCCTTTATTTTTTGAGCAATTATTTGTGCGGGCTTTGCACCTAAATACTTAGAAAAAGGTATTTTCGTAGAATTTTTTTATGACCTTCAAAACGCACTAGACCAGAGTAGACAGTAGAGGTGAGCTATCAAAATAATTTATCATCAAAAACTTAACACCAATAATTTATCATTCAATAATTTTCCCTAAATTCAGTTATTCATAAAATATAGAATCATTGTTATCGATATTCCAAATATCGTGAAAAATGATATCATGCGTCAGAAGATAGCTAAGCCTAAACTCCGTAAGACGAAAGGTCGATGAATTTTGTACCCTTTGTCATCGTTCAAAATTACAGCCGATATAGGGACCTTACAAATGGACACTTTTATTCATAAGTGTATTTACATACCTACGGGACACAGTCTACAAAATTACGGTTACATCACTTTTTGTTGAAAAAAATCTTAATTGCTTGCTATTTTTAATTGTTTTTTTAAGAATGGTTTTTAATAAAATATGGATTGTCTTGTAGATTTATAGAGAAAATAATTATATATACATCATTTGTAGCCCGATTGAGGCCACTATTGAGTTTATTTTGTCAGTTTCTATGATCCTGTATTAGTCCCGCGCATTATAACACTATTTGGACTATTAAGAATTATATTATCATATCATTAATTATAATATTCTTTTTTTTGTATTTTAGTGGCTTTTGGTCAAAACTAGATAAAAGCTAAGTAGACCAGCTGTTTATAACAGGCTGCGGCTGTCAGTGTTAGTTCTTTTTGATGTGTGGACAGTTTGCACGATCCTTTTGTGGGAGAAACGTTTTCTGAATTTGATAGATCGGACGCGCGTTTTGGAGTTGAAATGGTTATCAATTTTCGTGGAATGGAATAGTATTTTTTATGAACATACGTAGTTTTTACGAATTCGGATGAATTGTCTCAAATTTAGTGCAAAATACCGGTTTTGTTTCGCACAAAATTCACATGTATTAAAAGATTGGTTAGAGTTACAGTAAATAAAAACATATTATAATAATAGTAGAGAATAATCTTGGTATACATTTGACAGGTACCTATTACAGGTTTGCCTCCCGTTGTGTATCGGGGGTTCAATTCCCACAAAAAAAACATTGTTCCGTCTGAGTGTTGTTATTCTTATTCAATTAATGTATTTGCAAAAAGTTTTCATTATAGTCACAAATATATAACTCATTATTTTTCGTATCAATACTGTATAATTTTGAAGATTAAAATGGGCGTTTTGGCTACATTCAGATACTTACACAATAAATCTTCTTAGTACCTAAAATGACGTACATTTCTAAATCCTGTTGAAGCAAACCGCATCATTAACATTCAGAAATCGATGTCCATTCCCGAGACAAGGGGAGTGTTGCCAGGTAGAAAAACCTCATTCTACATGAAACTGATTTAAGGCACTAGTTTGTTGCGCTATCGAATGATAAAGTTTCAGATTTTTTACTGCAATAAAATAACTAGGGATATGAATTTGAATGTTTATTTACAGTTTAAATCATAGTAATGCGTTAGAGTTCAGTATCTTTTTTTTATTTTAATAGAAAGCGTTAGGAACAAGAAGGTATTTGTCCGTTGTTATTTTACTTAGTAAAATATAATTAACTTAAAAAAGTAGCAATACACTTGTTTGATAAAAAAAGGAGAGCACTGAAGCTTATCAATAATAACAATTAAGTACGCAATATCATTACATTTTTTTATTCAACCGCTCTCGACCCACTGATGGACAAAGGTTCTTTTCTCTTTTCTCTCTTTGCGATTAGACGCTGTAAGATACACCTTATTACAGTTATTACTATATACTTAAGTGCTAATCCAGCTTGTCCCATCATCATTTTACTACCTATTGATTTTTAAAGTTTACAAGTACACAGGAGAAGGTTTGGTAGAGTGTTGCAACGACCGGGATAAGTGGAACGCTTTAGAGGAGACCTTTACCCAGCTGTGGGACAGTATAGGTTAAAAAAAAAAACAAGTACACAGTACACATTACACTTAAGTAATAAACATAATAGTAACTAGTGCTGTGGGTACATCGGAAGCTCTTACACTTTTTCAAAGAAGCTCTTTGTGGTAACTTGATTTATGTTGCAACTGTCTCCCGTCTCCAGTTGGGATCAAATGCACGTTACTGGGGGAATTCCCGTTTTGAATTGGACGTTGGTTGAGCTGCGGCTACTGACATGAACTTTATATCATATACGTATCTAGAAATGTTTGTCTGAACCCTAGTCTTTTTAATGTAATATTTTTTATCGATCATTGTTGATTTGTTATTTATATCTAGTACTTATACAAACATTGATTGAGTCCCGTAAAGTTTTGGTTGTTGGTTACACTCCTATTGTTAAAATATTTTTACGGTGTATTGTTTCAACAAAAAATATAAAACAAAAGACTTTAAAAGTGTCACGATCACACGGAACCCTAAAAAAGCAAATTGGAGCTGTGTCATCAAACAAACAGTGTGTGCAGTAAAAATTAAAATTTCTCAATTTTGTCGATTTCACCAAACGCACCCAACATTAACTTTGTTAAACTTTGGTTCTGTCAAAATTAAAACCGTCAATTTACATCCGTACTTGCATAAAATAATAACATTGAAATTTGCCAATTTTAATAAATTCATTTTAGTGAAGATGAACCCTAAAAAGAGAAAATAAGATACCCTACTGAACAAATGGGTAATATAAAATGTATTGTTGTTTAAATAAATTACCCTCCAAGATGGATAACCTCACGGTCCCACTGACCTTAAAGAGAGATAAGTAAGTATTTACACCTATAATTCAATTTATTATCTTATCAACTATAATAATGCCACATATTGTAGGTACTGCATTAATAGCGCCAACTGATAAAGGTATCATCATCATCAACCTATATCAGTCCACTGCTGGACGTAGGTCTCTCCCAAGACGCGCCACTGAGCCCGGTCTTCGGCTATTCTCATCCAGCGTTTGCCAGCTACACTCCGTAGATCGTCGCTCCATCTCGCCGGAGGGCTATACTGATAATGTATAGAAGTTCAAAAAGCATGTATTCAGACTTCCACTTACTGCCTATAGTACCTACCTACAAGCATAACTTTTTTTTTGAACTAAATCGTCATGTGTGACTGAACTAGAGCAGTCCGTGAATATTTACATTTATTTAGCTCTATATAAAGTATGGCACAAAATAGTTACTTTTCAAAACGTATTTTCCGTTTTCAACCCCGAAAATAGCGGCTGGAAAATGTTGGAAGGATTTAGAGTAATATTATAAATGCAATGTTAACGTATTAGACAAGCCTTGGCTTTAATGGATTAACATTTACTTTGTGCAGTAAAAGCCTTTGAGAACCGCATTAGTACAATACACTTCTATGGTATAGAAGTATACAGCTATTTTTGGTTTATAAAATACTACTATAAAATGATTTCGGTTAACCCTCTAAAAAGTGCTTTATTCTAAATAATAAATGTATTATTCATGACAAAACCAACAAATAGTATCCAAATAATGACATCACATGTTTTGATGACTAAACTGGACATGATATCTCGATAAATTGGGGTTTTCTCAATGTAAAATACACGTCCATGATCCCAGTGCAGTGATAACGTAATGTAACTTAATAAGTATTTATAGTACAGTCTTGCACTTGGTATCACTTTAGTAAATCTCTTTTCATAATAATATAATATATAATGGGATAAACAAAATCCAATCTCATATAGATGAAATGATAATTTTTATTTGAGAAATAAAATAATCGCTGACCTTTCTTTAATTAAGTTAGAAATGTGTTCTAACGGAACCCATTTTTACTATATTTTAGATGACAACTACTATAATTTACAGTACCTCTACCATGAGATGTCACAGTAAAATCGCCTGACTTTACTACAGTAGTTACGTCAATATTAGTATTACGAATTTTAGTACCCAACTATCCGCTAGAGGCGCTGTACAAATCTTCATACATTTTTTTAACTACAGACGCTAGCGTGTGTAGTAAATATAGTATAGTAAAAACTCATGGTAGAGCTACAGACAACCCATTTTTACTATAATGTTACAGTGTAGAAAAATGACAGACAGAAAAATAAAGCAAAAGCGAGGTTGAAGGCGGTGCATTAGTTAGATTGATGAAGCAATTGGAATGGACCTACTGATAAAGAGCCTCCACTTGTCTCTGTGGTTCAGGTACTAGAAGCTTATTATTTGAGTGGTTGTAGAGATATTTTAAAATGTACAAGCTTAGATGGTTTAACAGTTTGTGTTCAACCTCATTGTATACAGAATCTTGATTTTTGGGCTATTTATTAGTAACTTGAATGAATAAATAGGTCACTTTATGTTATGAAAAAATAAAACAAGAGACAAACGGAACGAAAAATTAATTAGCAGAATGAGTAGAACCTACTACGTAATACAAACCTATTTTTAACCTTCTACATAAAAATAGGTTAATACTTTATAATTATTTTTGATGTTTGGCTTCAAATTATTAATAGGTACTTAAAGATGGTATTATCAACTACATTATTCAAAATGAGTTTTTTTTTTACTTCTACAGATCTTGAGTTACCTATGCAAAACTATGCTTTGTTCTTAATAAAGTAAGTAAATATTTTTTTATGATAAAAAATAATATTTGTGGTATAATTTTAGAAATGTCACTAAGCTTATAAACATGCGCTGTCAGAGATGTGATTTATTACGAAAAATAATAGGATGTCTGGAAAAAAAGATAATTCTGTGGAATAACGGGGTAACATATAATCCTGGTATTTTTAGACGAGACTCAAGATATTTTCAAGCTATTTTAAAGACTCAAGATATTTTAAAGACCAGAAGTGTAAAAAAATATTATAAACAACTAGCTGTTATCATTTCAAACGTATATTAAAAACTAGCTCATACTTTATTCAAGTTAAGTGCTGATCTGTATTACTAGGTACTCGTACTAGTGTATAGTCTGACCTTCCTTTGTCTGCAGCATAAATAAATATAATATTTGAACTTACTTTGAATGAATTTCAAAATAGTGTCATCTACATAAGCTTCCATCTATTGTAACTATGACACAGGTTTTTTTTTCTGTACAAAAATCAGGTACTAAAGAAATACGAGCTTTACAAAAATACTATGCATGAACGTAACTGAGTTTCATTCAATTCGAAAGTGACAACACCACAAAGGAGCCCGCATAAATCACGCGTCAGCACTTGCTGCTTTGTTCGTTTTGGGCGACTTCATTTTGCCTTGATCACACGTACCGAGTAAACCGGCGAGACAGTGACGTATTTCAGATACACTGCGCGCTAACGCTGCAACGTTCAACAGTGAAACTGATGTCGACGCGCAGTGTATTTCAAATACGTCACTGTCTCGCCGGTTTACTCGGCACGTGTGATCAAGGCATTACCACCGACCACTTTTACTTAACCCCTACCACGCCACATAATGCATTACTTTGCAGACCTTAGTAAAATAGTTATACTTCTTGCCCAGGTTAAGTGGATCTTTCGTGTAGTTTTGAAGACTAATCTTTTGGGACCTGAAGATAGTGGTAAACCAGAATTACACAGGTATTGTTATGTTCTAGTACCCATAACACAAGCTCTGCTTAGCTTGGGGCTAGATGATGTTGTGTGGATTGTCCAATATTATCTATTTATTATTTTTGTACCGTGAATTCAACTTGTAGGAGATTATTATTTTTAAAAAATTTAAAAACATACCTGATTTATTTTCAAATTAGAATAATTTCGTCTAGCGCAAAGTTTCTTCATTGTTTTTGAATCGACTACTTTATAAGACTAAGATCGAAATACACCACTAGGCCACCAATGCTTTTAAGCTTTAATGAAATCGCTAATAAGGACTTAAGAACTTTTATCTTTGCCAATTCAAAGTTAGTAATTAGTCTCAAGAGACTTAAAAACAGTTTGTTGAAAAAGTTTAGTGTTTTTGGTGGTATTTCCGGTTTATTTTATCCATTTAAGATTTTTCTGTGAATTTAATTAAAAAACGTAATAAAATAAATAACTAGAGTAGATAGGGTTTGGTCGTTATGCGTAAAAATGCATATTTGATGTCTTTCACTTACATAAACTATAGCATATATTATTATTTTGACATATTTGAATATTCAACATAAAAATAGTAACTATTTCAAATAAAAGGGATAAATAAATACAAGGTAAATTGCAAATAGATATCACTTATCTATAGGTTCTGACCCAACACTTAAAGAAATTCCCAAAACACTGAGTTGTCAATAACAGTGATTATATATAGGTATGCCCTCCTTGTAGTGCAGCGATTTCATTCTTAGCGTTTATTCATACAAGTCGTGTTTTCAGTGCAATAATGTCCAAACTAATACTATGTATGGTCATATTGTGTGTTAGGAGTAGTCTAAGTTTACCGTTAAACTCCTCGGATAATACCAGCAACGAACGTAAGACGAGTTTAAATAATAGATATTCAATTAGTTTATTGATTTATTTAATTATAGCTTTTTTTAATATGTATAAAAAAAAATTACGCATTTAGTCCCAAATCAAGCAAAATTTGTACTAAGGAAACTAGATTGCTGATTAACGTACTTATTTTATAAATAAAGTCTTTTCTGCACAAATTATAAACAGGCGATATCAATGTTTGGCGTTGCACATAAAATGTTTGTCCTTGATAAAGATTGAACGTTTGAAGAAGAATGATTGAAGTTTTTGTTTTTATTTGCAGATGCCAATCAGTTTCGTAACGACTATACTTTCAATAAACAAATAAATGGCTGGGTCAAAGTACATCCAACACCTGCCCCGTGGGAAAAAGCGCGACTTATTTGTCATTACGAAGGTAAAATAATCATTTTAAGGGTTACATATTATATCTACAACCATGCTCTCTAATATGCTCGATAATTGTTGACTTGTAAAACTTATGGGAAAAGGCAAAATATATCTAAAACAATTATTTAGAAGACTAAAAAGCTTGAGACAAACTAGCTCCAACTTCTTTAATAAACAATTGTCATAAAGATGATTTATTATTTGTGTGTATTCATATAGGTATTTTATTTTTATTGTATTTAGGTTAGATTATATATTTAGGTACAACTTGTTTTTATCTTTTTAACACGCCACACCATCTTTCTGCACATCCAGGAAGACTGGCAGACAATGCTCTTAGCATTAAGTCCTCCTAGCACTAACGCTATGTGTGAAATTTTAAAATAAATAAATAAAGATGAAAAACCAGTAGAATCCAAGCCTAGTTTCTTGCCTGTTTTTCTAGGCTCTAGTCGCGACGAACTACCTACAATCACCTAGACGATTCAAAGTGATTCTTGTGATTCTATTGAATAAATAATCATTTCATTTGAGTAGACAAAAGTTGAATAAGCGTCTTTATTTTCAGGAGCTGAGTTGATATCACCCACAGATCCTCAATTTATGAATGTTATAAAACAATTTGTTGCAAACGGCACTACTTTACAACATCTTTACTATACCGGCATACACCAAACCGCAGAAGGAGTATATGCATCAGTTTCAGGTAAAAAAGATGAAAAAAATAAAATATTTGAATTAATTATATTAACACCGCTGTTAGAGCTCTTCCTCTTATTAGCGTGATAAGGGGTGATATAATTAAATCAAATATTTTCAAAATACTTTTGTTTACTTATATTTTAAAGTAATACATAATTGTAAACTATAATTACCTATAATTAGACGACCGTTGGGGGTCGGAGGTTGCGGGTTTGATTCTCGCCTTGGGATAAATGTTTGTACGATCTGCAAATATTTATTCCGGTGGTTCTGGGTATTTTATATGTATAATAAAATATATCTATCTGTGTAATGTATTGTATTAAGTATATCAGTCTTCTAGTATCCATAACACAAGCTCTGATTAGCTTGGGGCTTAGATGATGTTGTGTGGATTGTCCAGCATCATTTTTTTTATTTATTTAAGTTGAAAACAATTATCTAAAATATATCTTAACTTACAATGGTTACGAAATGTGGTAAACGAAAATAAGTGGGTGGCTTTTTTAATTGTCTTCACAGCATTATAAGGACGCTTTTAAGCAAAGTCAGTTTGGTGAGTTATATTTTGCATGTTAAAATAGTATATTTTATATTAATTTTTTTTGCAGGAGTTCCATTGGAGAAACTGTATATAGAATGGCGTTCGCATGAACCAAACTATCTAGGGACCGAGCAATGTTTGGAATTCAATCGTCTGGGAAAATTTAACGACATCTCGTGTAAAACATACTTACCGTTTATTTGCTATAGAAATAATTCGGTTGATACCGAGCTGACTGTATGCGGCACTGTGGATACAGGTACTTACCAGTAGGCAACTAATGCCTTGATCATACGTACCGAGTAAACCGGCGAGACAGTGACGTATTTAAGATACACTGCGCGTCGACATCAGTTTTACTGTTGAACGTTGCAGCGTTAGCGCGCAGTGTATCTCAAATACGTCACTGTCTCGCCGGTTTACTCGGTACGTGTGATCAAGGCATTACCATCAGATAAGCTGGCGTCGTCGTCGCTAGCCAACTGACAACTGACAATTGACAACTAGCGAAATATTAAGCTCAATGTTTATAATAATATATTTTTTTCGGGTAATGATAGTAGAGCCCTTAACTCTATAGCAGATTGTGCAAATTCGTTGAAAACGTACCGTGTGCGATGATGCATTTTAATCAGTCTGTTATTTATATAAGTTATTAAATCATTTGTTATTTTGTTGTATCTGCACACACCCAGTAGACTGTGCTACTTGATAGCAAAAATAGTGCTATGAACTAACCTTATCTTAAATATTTGTAGTTCGATCAGCACTTAGCAAGCCTATCAAGCTTATTACCTTTTGTAAAAAGCATAAAAATCTTTTTCTTATTGCAGAATATATCATGGACACTAATTACACTCAAAATGTAATGATTTATGAACATTTTCCCAGTGTACAGCAGAATGTAGGTAAGTACAGTGTTGTAGACTAGGTTGACAAATAATTTATTCGTATAAGTTCTTCTAGGCTCCGTTCGTGATGAATTGGCACCGAGAATCACGTAGTACTTATACAAAAAAAATTTAAAAGATCTGTGTTTTTTTACTTAATTAAAGTATTTTTTAAACTAAATTAAAAAATACTAAATAATAAGGAAATCTTATGAGAAAAATAATAAATAAAACTGAACTCAGACGCAATATTAATTTCATTTTTTTGCAGAAAACGCACTGAAAATTTACCAGCACTGCTATAAATACCATAAAACTGCCTACACTTGGGAGTGGGCGCATCTGATCTGTCAAGCAGAAGGCGGATACCTCGCTGTCATCAATAGCAAGGACGAAGCTCAGGTTTTAGGAAGTTTATTCAGTTTTCTGGGAGAAGCTGAATACACGCCGTATGACGACACAATTGCTATTGGCTTCCTTGAATCAGAAAGCGATGGAGGATGGTGGACTGTCCAGGGTAAAAGTCATAACCTTTTAAAAACAAGTTTTTACTTTAGCGCTGAGTAATAAATCAGCATTAATGCTACGGAACTGCAATAGAAGCAAACACCTTAGCGATAGACGCTTAAACTCGAAGGTACTGGCATAACATGAAGGAATAATTATAGGACCACTCCTATAATGGCTGTTCCAAACATATCACCTACGTGATTCCGGGCTGAAATGCTGATATCACCACAAATCTAATATTCATCCTCATCCACCAGTACTCTAGTTCATATAAACTGGTTTCATGTAGTCCATGTAGTAGTATAGTCGGAAGGCAAAGTCAATATCATCATATCTTGATAATAGTAAATATACCAAAATTGTAAAATTTCGACAACTATTTATTGAAAGGCCCACCGCGTTTTCAAAATTATTTCTGGGCGTCTAGTCGAAGCGACGCGTGACCCGAGGGCTGGTGAGTATCTGGCCCAGCGTATCAGCATTGCTATTCAGCGCGGCAATGCAGCCAGTGTCCTGGGTACGCTTCCGATTGGTACTAATTTGGATCAGTTGAACTATCTATAGATCGTTTGCAACGGTCTGTAGATAGCTCAACTGTTTCTTATGTATTTTATATAACAATGTACATTTTGTAAATACTGTATAGTCGTAAGTTTGTTTGTGAATAAAGTATATTACTTACTTTATTGAATAATTTCTGTTTCAGGTCAGACATTACAAGAAGCTGGATTCAAAGAATGGGGTCATGGTCTACCCAACGTCCCTTATCCCAAGAATGAAACAATCAGAAGGCAGTCCTGTGGAGGGCTCAGGAAAGGGTTACTTGCCAATATCTGGTGCGATGTACCGTACGGTTTCATCTGTGAGAAGGAACCAGACCGTTTCGTTAACTATTTGCCTGTGAGAAATGATGTGTAATATGTTTTGTCAAGCATATTAATTAAGAAGGAATATAATATGTATTTGTTTGAATAAATTATAAAAATTTTTAGAGTCTAATGAATAGTTTCATCATCTTCTTGAGTTTAATTTATCTTGCAGTTTTTATATACTTAGATAAGAAAAGATAAAGTAAGATAAGAGGATTATGTTATTTTAGTTCTTTCTTTTTTAGTTATTCTTTTGTTTTGGTTATTATATACTCATATTATACTAGAAATGATTTTTTTGAATAAAATATAACTTATACTTTGCTTTTACCTATGTTCCCATCCGTATGGCAACTGTGAAAATTGAAATAATCTACATTTTTACTATTTACCTTTAAACTTTTTATACAAGTACCGATAATAGCTGATATTCGATTTCCGAATTATTGGAAATCGAATATCAGTTATTCTTCACAAAATAACGTTGGTTCACTATCAAGTAAACCATATGTTAATGTCGTTCGTGATTTATACGGAACCTTTCCTACCAGATCGCGCCTTAAATAACAAAACTGTCTTTTTGATGCTAAGGCACGATCACTGTCGTTTGTACCAAAAACCATGCATATGAAAAAAACTTAAGACTAGTTTTATATTTATCAAACCCACGATCCACAGCATGGAAAGCCGAGCTACTACCAACTGAGCTGTGACGCCGCCTGTCCAATATATAGACAAAAGTGAAAGCAAATGACGACCGATGTGGCGCGGCGAGCGAAGGTCCGCCTGCGACGCGGAAGGTTGCGGGTTCGATTACCGCCTTGGGATAAATGTTTGTACGATCTGCAAATATTTTTTCCGGGTGTTCTGGGTATATTATATGCATAATAAAAAATATCTATCTATGTAATGTATTGTATTAAGTAGGTATGTCAGTCTTCTAGTACCCATAACACAAGCTCTGCTTAGCTTGGGGCATTAAATGATGTTGTGTGGATTGTCCAGCATTATTTATTTTATTTTATTTATTTATTATTGTTTATGTTCGCAAAATAGGTTAAATTAGTAAAAGATATAACAGTTCATCCGTAATAAAAAAAAACCCTAAAAAAAATGAATTTCCCGCTAGAGCGAGAGGTATTATCTTTCTTCTTCTTATTTAAGAGCTTGGCTCTTGTCTGCGTAATGAGTGCAAGTCACGCCATTTATTTCTTTCCAGGGCCGCCTCCTTGACCTCCCTATACGACACGAGGGCAACCTTCATCTTTACTTGGCTCATGTAGTTTATCCTTGGCCTTCCTCTTCCTCTCCTACCTTCTACCTTTCCTTCTATGATGTTATTGATGAGGTTGTCGTGTCGTATAAGATGGCCGATCATCTTCCCCCTTCTGTTCTCAACCATTTTCATGAGGGCTCTTTCCTCGCCGACTCTTCTCAACAGTTATACGTTCGTTATTCTCTCTGTCCAACTTATCTTTTCCATCCTTCTCCAACACCACATTTCAAATGCTTCTAAAAATTCTCTATCTTTTTGTGTCATTGTTCCACGTTTCACATCCATACAGTGCGATGCTCAACACGTATGCTTTTATAAATTTCTTCTTTACTGTTTTTGATATTCTGGAGGTAAAAATATGTCTTTTGTTGTTAAATGCTTGTTTTGCTATGGCTATTCGTGACCTAATATCAGGCGTGCATCTTGAATCTGCTGTTATAAGGCTTCCTAAGTATCTGAAGGTTTTAACTCTTTCTATTTCTCTGTTATCTAATGCTATTGTGTTTCTTGTGGTGTTTTCCGTCTTTGATGTAATTAATGTTTTTGTTTTATTTATGTTAATTTTAAGCGAAAAATCTTTGAACACACTATCCATTGTGTTCAGTAATGTTTGTAAGTCTGTCTGAGAATTTGCGACAGCTGCTATGTCATCTGCAAATCCTATGTATCTTATAATTTGACCGTTAATTTTTACTCCTACAGTGGTTTTATCATTAATTTAAAATCTCTAAAATCCAATCCAATATCCTTCAGTAATTGCTTCATCTTCTTCCAGTCGACTTTGTCAAAGGCCTTTTCCAGGTCTATAAACGCTATGTGTGTGTCTAATCCTATGTCCATTCTTCTATCTACTATCAGTCTTAAAACTAGTACTGCTTCTCTTATTCCTTTGTTCCTCCTAAACCCATACTGGTCTTCACTTAGGTTACCTTCGACTGTTGATCTTATTCGGTTTTGTATTATCTTTGCCAATCTAAAAATAGTAATTAGTCTCAAGAGACTTAAAAACAGTTCGTTGAAAAAGTTTTGTGTTTTTGGTGGTATTTCCGGTATCTTTTATCCACTGAAGATAATTTTGTGAATTGAATTCAAAAACGTAATAAAGTAAATTACTAGAGTAATAGAGTTTGGTTTTTATATGTAAAAGAGATAAATAAATACAAGGTAAATATGCCAATCGCAACTAGATATCCCTTATCTATAGGTTCTGACCCGAAACCTAAAGAAATTCCCAAACTTTGAGTTATCAATAACAATTTTTATATATGAGTAGCTCCATGCAGTGCAGTGATTTCATTCTTAGCGTTTGCTCATACAAGTCGTGTTTTCAGTGCAATAATGTCAAAACTAATACTGTGTATGGTCATATTGTGTGTTAGGAGTAGTCTCAGTTTACCGTTAAACTCCACGGATAATACCGGCAACGAAGGTAAGACGAATTTTATTAAATAAATAATCAATTAAAGTTTTCTATAATAGATTAAATATATTATCCTAAATGAATGAACACTTTATATTTTTTTTCTTTTGTCCCACATTAAGCAAATCTTGTACTCGGGAAAGATTGCTGATTTATGTTCTTATTTTTAAAAAGGTCTCAAGCACAAATTTTAAGTAGGCCAGACATCAGTTTTTGGCGTCGCACATAAAATGTTTGTCCTTGGTAAAGATTGAACCCACGTCCGATACAAAGCAAAACTACTAAAAACTACTAATGTGACTACTAATGTGACTATCAACAGCTCTCATACAATTTTAATTACGTTTTTGTGTTTATTTGCAGGTGCCAATCAGTTTCGTAACGACTATACTTTCAATAAACAAATAAATGGCTGGGTCAAAGTACATCCAACACCTGCCCCGTGGGAAAGAGCGCGACTTATTTGTCATTACGAAGGTAAAATAATCATTTTAAGAGTTAAATATATCTACAACCATGCTCTCTAGTATGCTATATAATTGTTGACATGTAAAAGTTATGAGGAAGGGATCTCCAATAGATTTTAAAACAATTATTCAGAAGACAAACAAGCTTGAGACAAACTAAATCCAACAACTTCTTTAATAAACAATTGTAATAAGTATCATATAAAAAACCGGTAAAATCCAGGCCTGGCTTCTTGCTTGTTCTTCTAGGCTGTGGTTGTTACGAATTAGCTAGAATCACCTAGTGTTTAAGACGATTCAAAGTGATCCTTGATTCTATTGAATAAATAATCATTGAGTTTGAGTAGACAAAAGATTGAATAGGCGGCTATATTTTCAGGAGCTGAGTTGATATCACCCACAGGTCCTGAGTTTATGAACGTCATTAAACAATTTGTTGCAAACGCCACAACTAAACATGAGGTTTACTACACCGGCGTACACCAAACCGCAGAAGGCGTATTTGCTTCTGTATCAGGTATGTGTATGGATGATCAGAACAAATAGTAAAATAAAATATTTGATCTAATTATATTATCACCGCTGTTATAGCTCTCTTATTAATTAGCGTGATAGGGGTGATATAATTAAATCAAATATTTCCAAATACTTTTGTTTAAGTTCTTTGAATTGTTTTATAAATGATATTTAAAAACCATTTTATTCTTTACAATTATCCTAAAAATATCTTAACTTACAATGATTACATGATGTGGGAAACGAAAATAAGTAGGTGGCGCTTTTAATTGTCTTCACAGCATTATAAGGACGCCTTTAAGAAAAACCACACACGTTGTTAAAATAGTATAGCTTATATTAATTTTCTTTTGCAGGAGTTCCGTTGGAGAAACTGTTTATAGAATGGCGTACGTATGAACCAAACCATGCAGGGCAAACCGAGCAATGTTTGGAATTCAATCGTCAGGGAAAATTTAACGATATATCGTGTAAAACATACTTACCGTTTATCTGCTATAGAAATAATTCGATTGATACCGAGCTGACTGTATGCGGCACTGTGGATACAGGTACTTACCAGTAGGCAACTTACCATCAGATAAGCTGGCGTCGTCGCTAGCCAACTGATATATCGCTAAATATTAAGCTCAATGTTTAGAAAAATATTGTTTTTTCGGTTAAAGATAGTAGAGCTATAAACTCTATAGCAGAATGTGCAAATTTGTTGAAAACGTACCGTGTGCGATAATGCATTTTAGTCAGTCTGATATATTTGTTATTTTGTTGTATCTGCACACACCTAGGAGGGCTATCCAGCAAGGGGAAACTTGCGTGACCGAATATACTTTCAGTTGCAGTTCAGTTTTCGATGATTTTACATTTTTTCAGTAGGTATTCCGTGGCATTTTTATGGACTGACGTGACTGAGCTTTATAAAATTATGACTGAGCTGTTAAGGGCGGTTTAGGGCGTGGCCTACCTGATTTGAGCATGGCCTACCTGGTTTAAGCATAACCAACCAGATTTGAGTATGGCCTACCTGATTTCGTTAATTCTATCGAACGGTATGAAAATCGATCATTCAAAATATCAATAAAAGACGAAGAAGTAAACTGAAATGTTATTTGAGCAAATAACATTTCAAATACAGTTCAGTGGTCTGGATACCCCTCAGTAGAGGTTACTTGATAGCAAAAATAGTACTATGAACTAACTTTATCTCAAATATTTGTAGTTCGAACAGCACTTAGCAAGCCTATCAAGCTTATTACCTTTTGTTAAAAACATAAAAATCTTTTTCTTATTGCAGAATATATCATGGACACTAATTACTTTCAAAATATAATGATTTATGAAGATTTTCGCAGTCTACAGCGGAATGTAGGTAAGTACAGTGTTGTAGACTAGGTTGACAAATCATTTATTCGGAAGTTCTTCTAGGCTCTGGTCGTGATGAATTGGCATCGAGAATCACGTCGTATAAGTATACAATAATTTTAAAAAGTCTGCGTCTTTTTACTAAATAATTAGGAAATATTATGAAAATAATATTTCCTAAATAATTTCTATCTCTTTCCTAATAAATAATACTTAACTCAGACGCAATATTAATTTCATTTTTTTGCAGATAACCCACTGCTTATTTACCAGCACTGCTATAAATACCATAAAGCTGCCTTTACTTGGGAGTTGGCGCATCTGATCTGTCAAGCAGAAGGCGGATACCTCGCTGTCATCAATAGCAAGGACGAAGCTCGGGTTTTGAGAAGTTTATTCAATTATCTCGGAGAAGCTAAATACACGCCGTATGATGACACAATTGCTATTGGCTTCCTTGAATCAAAAAGCGATGGAGGATGGTGGACTGTCCAGGGTAAAAGTCATAACCTTTTAAAAACAAGTTTTTACTTTAGCACTGAGTAATAAATCAGCATTAATGCTACGGAACTGCAATAGAAGCAAACACCTGAGCGATAGACGATTAAACTCGAAGATGCTGGCATAACATGAAGGATTATATGAATGGAATAATGAAGGAGGCATTATAGGGTATAACCCTGTAGTGGGTGATTTCGTGCTGAAATGCTGATGATGATGAATATAAGATTTCTGGTGATATGAACTGGTTTCATGTCCGGAAAGCAAAGTCAAGATCATCATATCTCGATGACAATACCGTAACCCAAATTGTGACAACTATTTATTAAATCATCTCCGTTTCAGGTCAGACATTACAAGAGGCTGGATTCGAGGAATGGAGTCATGGTCTACCCAACGTCCCTTATCCCAAGAATGAAACAATCAGAAGGCAATCCTGTGGAGGGCTTAGGAAAGGGTTACTTGCCAATATCTGGTGCGATGTACCGTACGGTTTCATCTGTGAGAAGGAACCAGACCGTTTCGTTAACTATTTGCCTGTGAGAAATGATGTGTAATATGTTTTGTCAAGCATATTAATTAAGAAGGAATATAATATGTATTTGTTTGAATAAATTATAACAATTTTTAGAGTCTAATGAATAGTTTCATCATCTTCTTGAGTTTAATTTACTTACCTTGGTTTTTTTATATCTTACTTAGATAAGATAAGATAAAGTAAGATAAGATGGTTATGTTATTTTAGTTCTATATGTTTTAGTTATTTTTTTGTTTTGATTATTCCCATCATATTATTAAGAAATATTTTTTTATAATATATTATTATAAAAAAATATTTATATTATTAATATACTTTTACTTTGCTTTTTACCTAGCAGTCAATTACCACATTTGAGCTCAAATACTGTCTAAATAGCAACTGTTGAATTTAAATAATCTACATTTTTTTTTACCATCAGCTTAAAACCCTTTGTGTACCGATAATATCTGATATTCGATTTCCAATAATTCCTTCACAAAGTGACGTTGGTTCACTATCAAGTAAACCATATTTTATTGTCGTTCATGATTTATACGGAACCTTTTTTATCAGATCGCGCCTTTAATAACAAAACTGTTTTTTTGATGCTAAGGCACGATCACTGCCATTTGTACCAAAAACCATGCATATGAAAAGAACTTAAAACTAGTTTTATATTTATCAAACCCACGATCCACAGCATGGAAAGCCAAGCTACTACCAACTGAGCTGTGACGCCGCCTGTCCAATATATAGACAAAAGTGAAAGCAAATGACGACCGATGTGGCGCGGCGAGCGAAGGTCCGCCTGCGACGCGGAAGGTTGCGGGTTCGATTACCGCCTTGGGATAAATGTTTGTACGATCTGCAAATATTTTTTCCGGGTGTTCTGGGTATATTATATGCATAATAAAAAATATCTATCTATGTAATGTATTGTATTAAGTAGGTATGTCAGTCTTCTAGTACCCATAACACAAGCTCTGCTTAGCTTGGGGCATTAAATGATGTTGTGTGGATTGTTCATAGTTCATAGTAATTTATTGATAAAAACATTTACAAGTCGATTTTTACATTCACATAATAATAATATTTAATACTTAATAAATTATTCAAATAATTTTTAAATTAAAAAAATAAAATAAAAATAAGTCATGTTCTTAAATAAAATTAGGTGATACGTATGTACCTATGTACCCATGTCCAGCATTATTTATTTTATTTTATTTATTTATTATTGTTTATGTTCGCAAAATAGGTTAAATTAGTAAAAGATATAACAGTTCATCCGTAATAAAAAAAAACCCTAAAAAAAATGAATTTCCCGCTAGAGCGAGAGGTATTATCTTTCTTCTTCTTATTTAAGAGCTTGGCTCTTGTCTGCGTAATGAGTGCAAGTCACGCCATTTATTTCTTTCCAGGGCCGCCTCCTTGACCTCCCTATACGACACGAGGGCAACCTTCATCTTTACTTGGCTCATGTAGTTTACCTTTGGCCTTCCTCTTCCTCTCCTACCTTCTACCTTTCCTTCTATGATGTTATTGATGAGGTTGTCGTGTCGTATAAGATGGCCGATCATCTTCCCCCTTCTGTTCTCAACCATTTTCATGAGGGCTCTTTCCTCGCCGACTCTTCTCAACAGTTATACGTTCGTTATTCTCTCTGTCCAACTTATCTTTTCCATCCTTCTCCAACACCACATTTCAAATGCTTCTAAAAATTCTCTATCTTTTTGTGTCATTGTTCCACGTTTCACATCCATACAGTGCGATGCTCAACACGTATGCTTTTATAAATTTCTTCTTTACTGTTTTTGATATTCTGGAGGTAAAAATATGTCTTTTGTTGTTAAATGCTTGTTTTGCTATGGCTATTCGTGACCTAATATCAGGCGTGCATCTTGAATCTGCTGTTATAAGGCTTCCTAAGTATCTGAAGGTTTTAACTCTTTCTATTTCTCTGTTATCTAATGCTATTGTGTTTCTTGTGGTGTTTTCCGTCTTTGATGTAATTAATGTTTTTGTTTTATTTATGTTAATTTTAAGCGAAAAATCTTTGAACACACTATCCATTGTGTTCAGTAATGTTTGTAAGTATGTCTGAGAATTTGCGACAGCTGCTATGTCATCTGCAAATCCTATGTATCTTATAATTTGACCGTTAATTTTTACTCCTACAGTGGTTTTATCATTAATTTATCTTTATGGCTGCTTCAATGAAAATGTTAAAAATGAGTGGTGATAAAGAACATCCTTGTCTTACTCCTTGTCTTATTTTAGCTTTTTCCTGTTCATTTCCTTTTTCTATGATGGTTTCTTGATTTTTATACAGTTGGTAGATGATTCTTCTATCTCTAAAATCCAATCCAATATCCTTCAGTAATTGCATCATCTTCTTCCAGTCGACTTTGTCAAAGGCCTTTTCCAGGTCTATAAACGCTATGTGTGTGTCTAATCCTATGTCCATTTTTCTATCTACTATCAGTCTTAAAACTAGTATTGCTTCTCTTGTTCCTTTGTTCCTCCTAAACCCATACTGGTCTTCACTTAGGTTACCTTCGACTGTTGATCTTATTCGGTTTTGTATTATCTTTGCCAATCTAAAAATAGTAATTAGTCTCAAGAGACTTAAAAACAGTTCGTTGAAAAAGTTTTGTGTTTTTGGTGGTATTTCCGGTATCTTTTATCCACTGAAGATAATTTTGTGAATTGAATTCAAAAACGTAATAAAGTAAATTAGTAGAGTAATAGAGTTTGGTTTTTATATGTAAAAGAGATAAATAAATACAAGGTAAATATGCCAATCGCAACTAGATATCCCTTATCTATAGGTTCTGACCCGAAACCTAAAGAAATTCCCAAACTTTGAGTTATCAATAACAATTTTTATATATGAGTAGCTCCATGTAGTGCAGTGATTTCATTCTTAGCGTTTGCTCATACAAGTCGTGTTTTCAGTGCAATAATGTCAAAACTAATAC
Source organism: Ecliptopera silaceata (assembly GCA_932527185.1). Lineage (NCBI taxonomy): Eukaryota > Metazoa > Arthropoda > Insecta > Lepidoptera > Geometridae > Ecliptopera > Ecliptopera silaceata. The sequence goes on along the minus strand of OW052193.1, from coordinate 756,985 downwards.
TGTGTATGGTCATATTGTGTGTTAGGAGTAGTCTCAGTTTACCGTTAAACTCCACGGATAATACCGGCAACGAAGGTAAGACGAATTTTATTAAATAAATAATCAATTAAAGTTTTCTATAATAGATTAAATATATTATCCTAAATGAATGAACACTTTATATTTTTTTTCTTTTGTCCCACATTAAGCAAATCTTGTACTCGGGAAAGATTGCTGATTTATGTTCTTATTTTTAAAAAGGTCTCAAGCACAAATTTTAAGTAGGCCAGACATCAGTTTTTGGCGTCGCACATAAAATGTTTGTCCTTGGTAAAGATTGAACCCACGTCCGATACAAAGCAAAACTACTAAAAACTTAAATGTGACTATCAACAGCTCTCATACAATTTTAATTACGTTTTTGTGTTTATTTGCAGGTGCCAATCAGTTTCGAAATGACTATACTTTCAATAAACAAATAAATGGCTGGGTCAAAGTACATCCAACACCTGCCCCGTGGGAAAGAGCGCGACTTATTTGTCATTACGAAGGTAAAATAATCATTTTTAGAGTTAAATATATCTACAACCATGCTCTCTAGTATGCTATATAATTGTTGACATGTAAAAGTTATGAGGAAGGGATCTCCAATAGATTTTAAAACAATTATTCAGAAGACAAACAAGCTTGAGACAAACTAAATCCAACAACTTCTTTAATAAACAATTGTAATAAGTATCATATAAAAAACCGGTAAAATCCAGGCCTGGCTTCTTGCTTGTTCTTCTAGGCTGTGGTTGTTACGAATTAGCTAGAATCACCTAGTGTTTAAGACGATTCAAAGTGATCCTTGATTCTATTGAATAAATAATCATTGAGTTTGAGTAGACAAAAGATTGAATAGGCGGCTATATTTTCAGGAGCTGAGTTGATATCACCCACAGGTCCTGAGTTTATGAACGTCATTAAACAATTTGTTGCAAACGCCACAACTAAACATGAGGTTTACTACACCGGCGTACACCAAACCGCAGAAGGCGTATTTGCTTCTGTATCAGGTATGTGTATGGATGATCAGAACAAATAGTAAAATAAAATATTTGATCTAATTATATTATCACCGCTGTTATAGCTCTCTTATTAATTAGCGTGATAGGGGTGATATAATTAAATCAAATATTTCCAAATACTTTTGTTTAAGTTCTTTGAATTGTTTTATAAATGATATTTAAAAACCATTTTATTCTTTACAATTATCCTAAAAATATCTTAACTTACAATGATTACATGATGTGGGAAACGAAAATAAGTAGGTGGCGCTTTTAATTGTCTTCACAGCATTATAAGGACGCCTTTAAGAAAAACCACACACGTTGTTAAAATAGTATAGCTTATATTAATTTTCTTTTGCAGGAGTTCCGTTGGAGAAACTGTTTATAGAATGGCGTACGTATGAACCAAACCATGCAGGGCAAACCGAGCAATGTTTGGAATTCAATCGTCAGGGAAAATTTAACGATATATCGTGTAAAACATACTTACCGTTTATCTGCTATAGAAATAATTCGATTGATACCGAGCTGACTGTATGCGGCACTGTGGATACAGGTACTTACCAGTAGGCAACTTACCATCAGATAAGCTGGCGTCGTCGCTAGCCAACTGATATATCGCTAAATATTAAGCTCAATGTTTAGAAAAATATTGTTTTTTCGGTTAAAGATAGTAGAGCTATAAACTCTATAGCAGAATGTGCAAATTTGTTGAAAACGTACCGTGTGCGATAATGCATTTTAGTCAGTCTGATATATTTGTTATTTTGTTGTATCTGCACACACCTAGGAGGGCTATCCAGCAAGGGGAAACTTGCGTGACCGAATATACTTTCAGTTGCAGTTCAGTTTTCGATGATTTTACATTTTTTCAGTAGGTATTCCGTGGCATTTTTGTGGACTGACGTGACTGAGCTTTATAAAATTATGACTGAGCTGTTAAGGGCGGTTTAGGGCGTGGCCTACCTGATTTGAGCATGGCCTACCTGGTTTAAGCATAACCAACCAGATTTGAGTATGGCCTACCTGATTTCGTTAATTCTATCGAACGGTATGAAAATCGATCATTCAAAATATCAATAAAAGACGAAGAAGTAAACTGAAATGTTATATGAGCAAATAACATTTCAAATACAGTTCAGTGGTCTGGATACCCCCCAGTAGAGGTTACTTGATAGCAAAAATAGTACTATGAACTAACTTTATCTCAAATATTTGTAGTTCGAACAGCACTTAGCAAGCCTATCAAGCTTATTACCTTTTGTTAAAAACATAAAAATCTTTTTCTTATTGCAGAATATATCATGGACACTAATTACTTTCAAAATATAATGATTTATGAAGATTTTCGCAGTCTACAGCGGAATGTAGGTAAGTACAGTGTTGTAGACTAGGTTGACAAATCATTTATTCGGAAGTTCTTCTAGGCTCTGGTCGTGATGAATTGGCATCGAGAATCACGTCGTATAAGTATACAATAATTTTAAAAAGTCTGCGTCTTTTTACTAAATAATTAGGAAATATTATGAAAATAATATTTCCTAAATAATTTCTATCTCTTTCCTAATAAATAATACTTAACTCAGACGCAATATTAATTTCATTTTTTTGCAGATAACCCACTGCTTATTTACCAGCACTGCTATAAATACCATAAAGCTGCCTTTACTTGGGAGTTGGCGCATCTGATCTGTCAAGCAGAAGGCGGATACCTCGCTGTCATCAATAGCAAGGACGAAGCTCGGGTTTTGAGAAGTTTATTCAATTATCTCGGAGAAGCTAAATACACGCCGTATGATGACACAATTGCTATTGGCTTCCTTGAATCAAAAAGCGATGGAGGATGGTGGACTGTCCAGGGTAAAAGTCATAACCTTTTAAAAACAAGTTTTTACTTTAGCACTGAGTAATAAATCAGCATTAATGCTACGGAACTGCAATAGAAGCAAACACCTGAGCGATAGACGATTAAACTCGAAGATGCTGGCATAACATGAAGGATTATATGAATGGAATAATGAAGGAGGCATTATAGGGTATAACCCTGTAGTGGGTGATTTCGTGCTGAAATGCTGATGATGATGAATATAAGATTTCTGGTGATATGAACTGGTTTCATGTCCGGAAAGCAAAGTCAAGATCATCATATCTCGATGACAATACCGTAACCCAAATTGTGACAACTATTTATTAAATCATCTCCGTTTCAGGTCAGACATTACAAGAGGCTGGATTCGAGGAATGGAGTCATGGTCTACCCAACGTCCCTTATCCCAAGAATGAAACAATCAGAAGGCAATCCTGTGGAGGGCTTAGGAAAGGGTTACTTGCCAATATCTGGTGCGATGTACCGTACGGTTTCATCTGTGAGAAGGAACCAGACCGTTTCGTTAACTATTTGCCTGTGAGAAATGATGTGTAATATGTTTTGTCAAGCATATTAATTAAGAAGGAATATAATATGTATTTGTTTGAATAAATTATAACAATTTTTAGAGTCTAATGAATAGTTTCATCATCTTCTTGAGTTTAATTTACTTACCTTGGTTTTTTTATATCTTACTTAGATAAGATAAGATAAAGTAAGATAAGATGGTTATGTTATTTTAGTTCTATATGTTTTAGTTATTTTTTTGTTTTGATTATTCCCATCATATTATTAAGAAATATTTTTTTATAATATATTATTATAAAAAAATATTTATATTATTAATATACTTTTACTTTGCTTTTTACCTAGCAGTCAATTACCACATTTGAGCTCAAATACTGTCTAAATAGCAACTGTTGAATTTAAATAATCTACATTTTTTTTTACCATCAGCTTAAAACCCTTTGTGTACCGATAATATCTGATATTCGATTTCCAATAATTCCTTCACAAAGTAACGTTGGTTCACTATCAAGTAAACCATATTTTATTGTCGTTCATGATTTATACGGAACCTTTCTTATCAGATCGCGCCTTTAATAACAAAACTGTTTTTTTGATGCTAAGGCACGATCACTGCCATTTGTACCAAAAACCATGCATATGAAAAGAACTTAAAACTAGTTTTATATTTATCAAACCCACGATCCACAGCATGGAAAGCCAAGCTACTACCAACTGAGCTGTGACGCCGCCTGTCCAATATATAGACAAAAGTGAAAGCAAATGACGACCGATGTGGCGCGGCGAGCGAAGGTCCGCCTGCGACGCGGAAGGTTGCGGATTCGATTACCGCCTTGGGATAAATGTTTGTACGATCTGCAAATATTTTTTCCGGGTGTTCTGGGTATATTATATGCATAATAAAAAATATCTATCTATGTAATGTATTGTATTAAGTAGGTATGTCAGTCTTCTAGTACCCATAACACAAGCTCTGCTTAGCTTGGGGCATTAAATGATGTTGTGTGGATTGTCCAGCATTATTTATTTTATTTTATTTATTTATTATTGTTTATGTTCGCAAAATAGGTTAAATTAGTAAAAGATATAACAGTTCATCCGTAATAAAAAAAAACCCTAAAAAAAATGAATTTCCCGCTAGAGCGAGAGGTATTATCTTTTTTCTTCTTATTTAAGAGCTTGGCTCTTGTCTGCGTAATGAGTGCAAGTCACGCCATTTATTTCTTTCCAGGGCCGCCTCCTTGACCTCCCTATACGACACGAGGGCAACCTTCATCTTTACTTGGCTCATGTAGTTTATCCTTGGCCTTCCTCTTCCTCTCCTACCTTCTACCTTTCCTTCTATGATGTTATTGATGAGGTTGTCGTGTCGTATAAGATGGCCGATCATCTTCCCCCTTCTGTTCTCAACCATTTTTATGAGGGCTCTTTCCTCGCCGACTCTTCTCAACAGTTATACGTTCGTTATTCTCTCTGTCCAACTTATCTTTTCCATCCTTCTCCAACACCACATTTCAAATGCTTCTAAAAATTCTCTATCTTTTTGTGTCATTGTTCCACGTTTCACATCCATACAGTGCGATGCTCAACACGTATGCTTTTATAAATTTCTTCTTTACTGTTTTTGATATTCTGGAGGTAAAAATATGTCTTTTGTTGTTAAATGCTTGTTTTGCTATGGCTATTCGTGACCTAATATCAGGCGTGCATCTTGAATCTGCTGTTATAAGGCTTCCTAAGTATCTGAAGGTTTTAACTCTTTCTATTTCTCTGTTATCTAATGCTATTGTGTTTCTTGTGGTGTTTTCCGTCTTTGATGTAATTAATGTTTTTGTTTTATTTATGTTAATTTTAAGCGAAAAATCTTTGAACACACTATCCATTGTGTTCAGTAATGTTTGTAAGTATGTCTGAGAATTTGCGACAGCTGCTATGTCATCTGCAAATCCTATGTATCTTATAATTTGACCGTTAATTTTTACTCCTACAGTGGTTTTATCATTAATTTATCTTTATGGCTGCTTCAATGAAAATGTTAAAAATGAGTGGTGATAAAGAACATCCTTGTCTTACTCCTTGTCTTATTTTAGCTTTTTCCTGTTCATTTCCTTTTTCTATGATGGTTTCTTGATTTTTATACAGTTGGTAGATGATTCTTCTATCTCTAAAATCCAATCCAATATCCTTCAGTAATTGCATCATCTTCTTCCAGTCGACTTTGTCAAAGGCCTTTTCCAGGTCTATAAACGCTATGTGTGTGTCTAATCCTATGTCCATTTTTCTATCTACTATCAGTCTTAAAACTAGTATTGCTTCTCTTGTTCCTTTGTTCCTCCTAAACCCATACTGGTCTTCACTTAGGTTACCTTCGACTGTTGATCTTATTCGGTTTTGTATTATCTTTGCCAATCTAAAAATAGTAATTAGTCTCAAGAGACTTAAAAACAGTTCGTTGAAAAAGTTTTGTGTTTTTGGTGGTATTTCCGGTATCTTTTATCCACTGAAGATAATTTTGTGAATTGAATTCAAAAACGTAATAAAGTAAATTAGTAGAGTAATAGAGTTTGGTTTTTATATGTAAAAGAGATAAATAAATACAAGGTAAATATGCCAATCGCAACTAGATATCCCTTATCTATAGGTTCTGACCCGAAACCTAAAGAAATTCCCAAACTTTGAGTTATCAATAACAATTTTTATATATGAGTAGCTCCATGTAGTGCAGTGATTTCATTCTTAGCGTTTGCTCATACAAGTCGTGTTTTCAGTGCAATAATGTCAAAACTAATACTGTGTATGGTCATATTGTGTGTTAGGAGTAGTCTCAGTTTACCGTTAAACTCCACGGATAATACCGGCAACGAAGGTAAGACGAATTTTATTAAATAAATAATCAATTAAAGTTTTCTATAATAGATTAAATATATTATCCTAAATGAATGAACACTTTATATTTTTTTTCTTTTGTCCCACATTAAGCAAATCTTGTACTCGGGAAAGATTGCTGATTTATGTTCTTATTTTTAAAAAGGTCTCAAGCACAAATTTTAAGTAGGCCAGACATCAGTTTTTGGCGTCGCACATAAAATGTTTGTCCTTGGTAAAGATTGAACCCACGTCCGATACAAAGCAAAACTACTAAAAACTTAAATGTGACTATCAACAGCTCTCATACAATTTTAATTACGTTTTTGTGTTTATTTGCAGGTGCCAATCAGTTTCGAAATGACTATACTTTCAATAAACAAATAAATGGCTGGGTCAAAGTACATCCAACACCTGCCCCGTGGGAAAGAGCGCGACTTATTTGTCATTACGAAGGTAAAATAATCATTTTTAGAGTTAAATATATCTACAACCATGCTCTCTAGTATGCTATATAATTGTTGACATGTAAAAGTTATGAGGAAGGGATCTCCAATAGATTTTAAAACAATTATTCAGAAGACAAACAAGCTTGAGACAAACTAAATCCAACAACTTCTTTAATAAACAATTGTAATAAGTATCATATAAAAAACCGGTAAAATCCAGGCCTGGCTTCTTGCTTGTTCTTCTAGGCTGTGGTTGTTACGAATTAGCTAGAATCACCTAGTGTTTAAGACGATTCAAAGTGATCCTTGATTCTATTGAATAAATAATCATTGAGTTTGAGTAGACAAAAGATTGAATAGGCGGCTATATTTTCAGGAGCTGAGTTGATATCACCCACAGGTCCTGAGTTTATGAACGTCATTAAACAATTTGTTGCAAACGCCACAACTAAACATGAGGTTTACTACACCGGCGTACACCAAACCGCAGAAGGCGTATTTGCTTCTGTATCAGGTATGTGTATGGATGATCAGAACAAATAGTAAAATAAAATATTTGATCTAATTATATTATCACCGCTGTTATAGCTCTCTTATTAATTAGCGTGATAGGGGTGATATAATTAAATCAAATATTTCCAAATACTTTTGTTTAAGTTCTTTGAATTGTTTTATAAATGATATTTAAAAACCATTTTATTCTTTACAATTATCCTAAAAATATCTTAACTTACAATGATTACATGATGTGGGAAACGAAAATAAGTAGGTGGCGCTTTTAATTGTCTTCACAGCATTATAAGGACGCCTTTAAGAAAAACCACACACGTTGTTAAAATAGTATAGCTTATATTAATTTTCTTTTGCAGGAGTTCCGTTGGAGAAACTGTTTATAGAATGGCGTACGTATGAACCAAACCATGCAGGGCAAACCGAGCAATGTTTGGAATTCAATCGTCAGGGAAAATTTAACGATATATCGTGTAAAACATACTTACCGTTTATCTGCTATAGAAATAATTCGATTGATACCGAGCTGACTGTATGCGGCACTGTGGATACAGGTACTTACCAGTAGGCAACTTACCATCAGATAAGCTGGCGTCGTCGCTAGCCAACTGATATATCGCTAAATATTAAGCTCAATGTTTAGAAAAATATTGTTTTTTCGGTTAAAGATAGTAGAGCTATAAACTCTATAGCAGAATGTGCAAATTTGTTGAAAACGTACCGTGTGCGATAATGCATATTAGTCAGTCTGATATATTTGTTATTTTGTTGTATCTGCACACACCTAGGAGGGCTATCCAGCAAGGGGAAACTTGCGTGACCGAATATACTTTCAGTTGCAGTTCAGTTTTCGATGATTTTACATTTTTTCAGTAGGTATTCCGTGGCATTTTTGTGGACTGACGTGACTGAGCTTTATAAAATTATGACTGAGCTGTTAAGGGCGGTTTAGGGCGTGGCCTACCTGATTTGAGCATGGCCTACCTGATTTAAGCATGACCAACCAGATTTGAGTATCATCATCATCATCATCAACCTATATTAGTCCACTGCTTGGTTATATCTACTATTAGGTTATACCTACCTACTTACCTAATTGGCTGTACTTATCTCACACTCATAAGGAATATGCACATCAACACACCCTCACACTGATCCATTTATTACACTCACCCTTCAGCAATTAAACATTGATCCCAAGACCCAATTCTAGTAGTCGTAGGGCTGGAGGACACCTGATTCATGATCACCACAACATTCTCACATTTACACTTCAATTGCACTCAGCACACTCACCCTTACACAAACTCACTCCCATCCATTCATTACACTCACCCTTCAGCAATTAAACATTGATCCCAAGACTCAATTCTAGTAGTCGTAGGGCTGGAGGACACCTGATTCATGATCACCACAACATTCTCACATTTACACTTCAATTGCACTCAGCACACTCACCCTTACACAAACTCACTCCCATCCATTCATTACACTCACCCTTCAGCAATTAAACATTGATCCCAAGACTCAATTCTAGTAGTCGTAGGGCTGGAGGACACCTGATTCATGATCACCACAACATACTCAAAATTACACTTCAATTATACTGTAACACACAAACCCTCACACAATCATATTATAGTAAGTAAAGTTCTTTATTCAATAAAATCACAAGGATCATTTTTAACAATGTATTCAACTGTCAGGCAGTTAATGTAAAAAAAAAAAAAAAAATTAATGTAATAACTATCAACCATAAGCACATGTAACACCTAACTTAAGTCCTTTGTTATAAGTTCAACCCGGGGAGCGGAGTCCTGGTGACCTGTATTACAGGTTTTTTCAAACCTATCTCAGGCACCAGTCTCTCGCAAATCAGGTAAACACAAACGTAAATAACAATCTAAAATAATATGTACTTCAAATTTGATGTTATACCTATTGTTGAGAGAAAATAAATCTTTTTATTATTTTTTATTTACTGCTGGACGTAGGTCTCTCCCAAGACGCGCCACTGAGCCCGGTCTTTGGCCCTTCTCATCCAGTGTTTGCCAGCTACACTCCGCAGATCGTCGCTCCATCTCGCCGGAGGGCGTCCTACACTACGCTTGCCTAAACGCGGTCTCCACTCCAGTATCCGTTTGCTCCAACGGTTGTCGGTTCTTCGGCAAACATGGCCGGCCCACTGCCACTTCAGCTTGCTAATTCTTTGAGCTATGTCGAACACCTTAGTTTTCTGACGAATCACTTCATTCCGGATTCGAGATTTGAGTATGGCCTACCTGATTTCGTTAATTCTATCAAACGGTATGAAAATCGATCATTCAAAATATCAATAAAAGACGAAGAAGTAAACTGAAATGTTATTTGAGCAAATAACATTTCAAATACAGTTCAGTGGTCTGGATACCCCTCAGTAGAGGTTACTTAATAGCAAAAATAGTACTATGAACTAACTTTATCTCAAATATTTGTAGTTCGAACAGCACTTAGCAAGCCTATCAAGCTTATTACCTTTTGTTAAAAACATAAAAATCTTTTTCTTATTGCAGAATATATCATGGACACTAATTACACTCAAAATATAATGATTTATGAACATTTTCCCAGTGTACAGCGGAATGTAGGTAAGTACAGTGTTGTAGACTAGGTTGGCAAATCATTTATTCGGAAGTTCTTCTAGGCTCTGGTCGTGATGAATTGGCATCGAGAATCACGTCGTATAAGTATACAATAATTTTAAAAAGTCTGCGTCTTTTTACTAAATAATTAGGAAATATTATTTTCATAATATTTCCTAATTATTTAGTAAAAAGACAGAAAGGAAAATAATATACTAAACTCAGACGCAATATTAATTTCATTTTTTTGCAGAAAACCCACTGCTTATTTACCAGCACTGCTATAAATACCATAAAGCTGCCTATACTTGGGAGTTGGCGCATCTGATCTGTCAAGCAGAAGGCGGATACCTCGCTGTCATCAATAGCAAGGACGAAGCTCGGGTTTTGAGAAGTTTATTCAATTATCTCGGAGAAGCTAAATACACGCCGTATGATGACACAATTGCTATTGGCTTCCTTGAATCAAAAAGCGATGGAGGATGGTGGACTGTCCAGGGTAAAAGTCATAACCTTTTAAAAACAAGTTTTTACTTTAACGCTGAGTAAAAATCAGCATTAATGCTACGGAACTGCAATAGAAGCAAACACCTGAGCGACAGACGCTTAAACTCGAAGGTGCTGGCATAACATGAAGGGATAATTATAGGAGTGGGTGATTCCGGGCTGAAATGCTGATATCACCACAAATCTAATAATCATCATCATCCACCAGTGCTCTAGTTCATATAAACTGGTTTCATAGTTTCATGTTCGGAAGGCAAAGTCAAGATCATCATATCTCGATAGCAGTAAATATACCAAAATTGTAAAATTTCGACAACTATTTATTGAATCATTTTTGTTTCAGGTCAGACATTACAAGAAGCTGGATTCAAAGAATGGGGTCATGGTCTACCCAACGTCCCTTATCCCAAGAATGAAACAATCAGAAGGCAGTCCTGTGGAGGGCTTAGGAAAGGGTTACTTGCCAATATCTGGTGTGATGTACCGTACGGTTTCATCTGTGAGAAAGAACCAGACCGTTTCGTTAACTATTTGCCAGTGAGAAATGATGTGTAATATGTTTTGTCAAACATATTAAGAAGGAATATAATATGTATTTGTTTAAATAAATATAATAATTCCTAGCGTCTAATGAATAGTTTCATTATCTTTTTTAGTTTAATTTATCTTGCAATTTCTTTTATATACCTACTTAGATAAGTTAAGATTGTGTAAAATAAGATGATATATCTATATATATATTTCCGCTTTAGTTTTTCTTTTTGTTCTCATTATTCCGCTCATATTATATTAGAAATAATTTTATTGAATAAAGTACAATTGTAACGTAAGTACCTAGTATGCTTTCACTTAGCAGTCAATTCCCACATTTGAGCTCAAATACTATCTAAATAGCAACTGTTGAATTGAAATAATCTACAATTATTTTTTACCATCAGGTTAAATCCCTTTTTGTACCGATAATAACTGATATTCGATTTCCAATAATTCCTTCACAAAATAACGTTGGTTCACTATCAAGTAAACCATATTTTATTGTCGTTCATGATTTATACGGAACCTTTCTTATCAGATCGCGCCTTTAATAACAAAAGTGTCTTTTTGATGTTAAGGCACGGTCACTGCCGTTTGTGCCAAAAACCATGCATATGAAAAAAAATTAAAACTAGTTTTATATTTGCTTTCACTTTTGTCTATATATTGGATAGGCGTCACAGCTTAGTTGGTAGTAACTTTACCTTCCACAACGTGGAAGGCAGAGCTACCGACTGTGGGAGAGGGTTCGAATTTGAAGAGCCCGTGATAAAAAAGGCTTCAATTTTTGAAGTGAAAACTTCTTTAGCGGCGCTGGGTGGGTAAAAACTTTCAAACTCGCGTCAGGGTCACGTGACGTCGAAAAAGCGTAAGATCTTATTTAATTTTCATACATTGCTCGTAAAACAAGAGACGACAAAAGAACACACTTGCGGTCACGCGACGTATGACTCAAACAATGGCGCAGACACATTCGCGCTTGCGCGAATGTGTCTGTGTCTTCGTTGTCTTCGTCGTTGTGTCACATTCGCGCTTGCGCGAATGTGACACAATGACATGACACAATCACAATCACAATTGTCATTATGACGACTGTGGTTATATTTTTGAAGTGAAAACACAACGTTAATATTGAAGTTTTCACTTCTGCCGGCACTCCCGGAGTGCTACCATTTTTTTTTTTTATTGACATAGACCTATGTAGGTACTGTTAGTGTATAAGAAACCAAAAATTTAGCTAGTTAGCCCAGCCTATTTATATCCCCAAATTACCGTTTTAATGGACGTAAACTAGCCCCGACTAAGTGAAAGATACACTAATAGTTCCGTTGGTTCTCAGTCACTAGTTGAATACTAATTTTCGTCAGATTATTTGTTGGAATCGGGCCTAACACAGGAGTTGAGCGAAGCAGCCAAGTTTTTACTTTAAAGATGTTTTAATCTCTTCAATTGGGATATAAACTTGATTTAAATAGTTTCCTTAGACCTTCAATACTACACTTATATAGGGGTAAGCGAATATTTTATTTAGATACTTGTGAGCTTCTCGTCATTTATGGGTATGGCTCTGTTCATTACCCTCTTATTGTACGTCCAGATTGGACAAACTGTATAAACTTGTACCACCTAATATTAAGACCTTTTATGTACTTACAACAGTTGAGCAATTAAATATTTCTGATTCTGATTCTGGTAGTTAACATGGATAAGGCACCGATTTTGAATGAATGAATGAAAAACTTTTTATCGTACACAAAAATAGTAGGAGGATGGAATAAAAAATATATTTTATACTAAATACATCGGTATCGTGTCGGTATTTCTAAGTATTTAAACATTCTATTTAGTTTACTCTTCTCTGTAATTTGAATTTATCAAAACCTGGAATATTCTACATAAAGGTACTGTAAAGTAATTATATTCTTATATTACAAGAACTTGATGTGATTCATTTTTCCGCTTTTAGAACTTCTTTACAAACTTTTTAGACTTCTTGTAATCAATCAGAGGAGCTTTTATTTTAAATGTTATAGAAATATTGTAGGTAATTGAATTCTTCTTTTTAGCGAGTCAAAGGACAAGACGGTTTTAAACTATGTTCAAATAAAATTTGCTTTTTTTACTTTATATATTCAAAGCATGCCTATAAAGATAGAAATAGCAATCATTTTGTAAGTTTTAAGATTTGATCTCGGTGGGAATCGAACTCACGACCCGCATGGAAAGCACAAAGCTACCAACTGAGCTGTGACGCCTGTCATATTATCATCATCATCATCATCATCATCATCAACCTATATCAGTCGCGTAGTACATTAAAGCCTTTATATAAATTTACAACGGGTGCAACTTTTATATATACGAGTAATCTAAGTTATGCTTCAATCAGTCCAGTCGTGAATAATTTCACTTGATTTTAATTTTTAAATCAAATAAAGGTTTTACTAATAGTAGTAAGGACGTAGTGGAATGACGCTGCACATCCGTGGTCATTGAATATCTTTTGAATGCGAGTTGAGGCTTCAAGCGGTATGCGAGTTGAGGCTTCAAGCGAGAATGCGAGTTGAGTCTTCAAGCACAAACGGCCGCATTGCTCTGAGATTAGCATATTCATGGCTGCGACGGTAAAACTAAAATTTATGTAGACACGTTGCAGCTTATATTTGGTATTCGCCTAATTTAGTCTGACTTATGGCTGAACTGGCCAGCACGCGCGATACATACATTAAAATTAATATTATGACGGCTTTTAGTTTTAGTGCTACTGAAATTTTATTTTTGAAACATTTATATTCAATTTTTTAGGTGATATCATAAAATATTTTTGTTTTTACCCAAAAATGGGGTATTTTACAGGGCAGGGCAAGTCTACGAATAACTATTGTTTTCCTTAACCTAGCCTAGGCATGATTTTCTATATGTTATTTTCCACAAATAATGGGATACAATTAGCAAAGTTCTACATGAATTTAGTTAAAAATAAATGTTGTTGTGTTTAATTGACATGCAAGATGAAGATGACATATTTTTCTGAAAATCTTACGTTCAAGCTTTCAATAAATATATCAAAAATGTATACTGATTTGACTTTATTAAGTCTTAAATTAAGTTCAGGTTCACAAAACTTTCCTAAGTTTTTCAAGCTGTTTGAACGAGCTAAGCTTACAAGCTCGCAGATCATTTTTAACACAGATTAAGCTTAACTTAGCTAAGACTGGGGCCCATTCGTAACAAGCGAGCACGACGACTTAGCTGTTAGCTAACTTGCTTCGTTAGCGCAACTTGCACTGTCAAAGGTTAACAGTCATTAGGGATTTGAATTAAAATATGTTAAATTGCTTCAAATCTTTAAGTAACAACATCTACCGTTAAGAAGTGACGTTTGTATTGTTGGCTTCCGGTTTGAAGAGTGTAACCTAACTTAACATGCTTGTGAGTGATAAATAAATAAATGAATAAATATTCACGAACAATTCACACATCACACTCTTGTCCCAAACTAATCCAAGCTCGTACTATGGGAGCTTGATTGCTGATATAATACTTATATACATTTTTTTTGTAAATGCATACATAGAATACATAGTGACACCCAGACACAGAACAAATATTTATATTCATCACACAAACATTTGTTGGGAATAGAACCCACGACCCACAGCAAGAAAGGCAGAGCTACTATCAACTGAGCTGTGTCGCCTGTTTAATGCACGTACTTAATGAGGCATTCGGATATGTGCAGACTTAATTAATTTTTTATGCTTTAAAGTAATGACCTATGCACATTCCTAAAGTCTTTGACCACACAATCATTTAGGAATTTAAGTCGAAGTCATTTAAACTTATCATGATACACATTTAACCCTTTCACTAACGACATTGAAAGTGATATACATTGCAGTAGCCATTACACTCAGGAAATTGAAAACCATCAAAAAGTCCCCAGTTTCGAGGAACTGTTGGTCGGCTGAAAGGACGTCCTGTGACTATTCAAGTTTAGACAAGAATTTCAAACAGGTAATCATAATCAGTTTTTTTATGTACTGATACTTCGCCTAAATTAGAATTGGTTTCCTTGAATTTTTTGCCTGTCGATGGTACTCAATGCTTGTCGATGGTATTTAAACTAAAATGTTAGAATTATAACTTATTTTGTAGTGATAAATCATGATTGTCATTTAATTACAGTTTGCTGCTTGCTATCATAGTTTTATAAACATAGTTTTATTTTAAAAGTATTGAAACATAAGTCTTTTTATCATTTTTAGTTCACGGAAGGAAATACTTGTTTATTTTTAAATACTATATTATATACATGTTAAAATTACTAATTTATTTTTAATACTGTATTACATAATTAATATTATTTTTAATATTTAATTTAAGATCTAGAAATATTATCATTTTTGTAAAGAGAAAGGCAAGATGGCGAGCGAATGGACGGGCAGTCTGGATCGAGCCATAGTGTAGATAGGTTGTTCAATTTGTTAAATACAAGTGTGAAAAGTTATTATCCTCGAGTTTTACATTTCATCACCTGATTCCTTACATCAGAAGTGGCAAAAGGACCATGGTATGGTGCACGAAAATGAAGAAGAGCGTGAGAGTATGAGCTCTCGATCTCGACACCGAAAGAAACGCCGATATCGTAGCACCAGTTTGGAGAACAGTTTTTCAGATTCAAAAAAAAAACTCTTCTAAGAACAGAAGAAAAAGACGTCGTCGCCAACGCCACGAACACGAGTCGCATCGACAGCAAAGATCGAGACATCGGAGAAGTGCATTAGTACGTGTGTGAGCCCCTTGAGGGTGCTTACTTATTGGACAACTACCACTGAACGCCTCATTGTAGTGATGAGCGCGTTATGCAAGGTCAGATCCAATCATTTACTTTGATTCTGTACATCAATTCTAGTTCGCAAGATATCGATTTTTTTTAGTGTGGGTAGTAGGTAAAACGAACGCGTTAAAGTAAATGCTGGTCTAAGACAAGCAAATGCTGGTCCCGGACAGTTCGATTCTTGAAGGGCGATGCTTGTAGTCGACTTCGAGCGAGTAGTCAATGACCCACACTAGTTCAAAATGAGTTGAGCACATGTTATACGGTAGTAACATAATCGATTTCGTAAACTTTCAGTAAAATATGCATTTATAGCCATACCACATATGTAGATTGTGCTAGGTGTTTTATTTTGCGCCTTTGTTGAGTTTAGTAGACTATTGGTGTGGTTTAGTGTGTGATAAAGGTAACTCATTAGTATGAGCCCCTGTTATTTGCAGCCCGATAGTTTTTTTTTTTTTTTTTTGAACTTTTTGTTAGTAAAATGCAAAAAAGAAATAACGACTATCGCTTCAAGTCGTTTCTATAAGATCTTTTTAGATTATTTTGTCCGATCGAAAACTACCCGTTATCCGATAAGTGTGATAAAGTTTTGCGCTAAAGGCTAAGTGTATGTTCATTTCTAGCAATGTGCAATGAGACAGATTTAGGTTTCGTTAGTTCTGCTTGTGATAACATCGAAAGAACATTTTTTTTTTCTGTCTAAAACAAGTGACGTCATTTTCGTTAAGAGATAAGAGAACTGCGTCGAATCTCGCATTCTTTTCGTTGAGGGTACCTATCTTAAAATGGTGAAACGTGCAATATTCTTTTCGTAGAAAAATTTCGAAAATATATTTGATGGCGAAGTAATCGTTTTATCTCTTTAGAGCATACTTCCAATCTATCCGGTAGGGTAGACAGCGGACGTAATTAGTTATTCTAAGTCTAGTAAACATTTCGTTAGCAAGAAATGTTCTTATCAAGTTTAGCGAGGTTGTTGATACCTAGGTAACTAAATCATCGAGTGAGACCGTTAGTTACAGTTTTTAAAGGTGTTGAATTATTTATCGTCCGTCAAAAAGTATTTAAGTTACAGTTTTTAAAGGTGTTGAAGTATTTGTCGTCCGTCAAAAGTATTTAAGTGTCCAAGAGTGTGTGTAAGAGGTTTGCAATCCGCATATTCGACGTACCTGGATAATTGTTAGTTAATTTAGTCCAGATATCCGTTTGTTTTTAGATCCAAAAATTTTAGACCTGGATACATAAGGTAGACTAGCTGGTACATACATACAGTTGTGTGTTTATTAATGCAAAGAGTGAACAGTACATAGCTTCTAGATAACGGTATGATCAACAGCGTGTTGTGGTGCTGGTCAACCCAATCATACCGCTTAGAAATCGAGAATTCAATTCAATTCAATTTATTTTTGTTCCACAAAGATACAATTATATGTACACTTGGAAAAGTCAAAAAAAAATGTTACAATTTATTTCCTATATTATTTCTACATATCACTATGTAATTTATCTTATATATTAGATTAGAATAATAACGTTAATGAACAAAATAAATCAATTAATGACATTATAAACTATTAAATTCGTCAGCAAAAGCTTCGTCAAGATTGTAGTATGATTTGTTTGTCAAAAAGTTTCTCACTGTGCTACTAAAGTGATTATTGTTTGAGTTTTGTAAACCTTGAGGGAGCTTATTGAACAATTTAATGCCTATGCATAGAACGCTTCTACCTACTTTAGCAAGTCTATGTTTAGGGTTCGATATTTTATTTTTATTTCTCGTATCATAAGAGTGAGAGTCACCAATTAATTTGAACTTTCCATAATTCAATTTTACATACATTAAATTCTGATAAATATACTCGCCTACTATTGTCATTATTCCTAGCTGCTTAAACTTATCTCTACAAGATTCTATGTTCTTCAGAAATAAAATAGAACGTATTGCATTCTTTTGGAGTATGAATATCCTAGATGAGTCAGAGGCGTTTCCCCAAGCTAGAATACCATAAGTCATGATTGAGTGAAAATACGCATGATAAACAGAGACTTGTAATTTTCGTTTTAGTTTTTGTTGGTACTTTGCAAAAATTTATATTGTGTTGACGAGTTAAAAAAAAAAATATATTTCATGTTAGCCAGTGTTGTTTACGAGTCTGTGAGGTTGTGTGTCAAGAGTCTGAAGTATCTTTGGTCTTTTGTTATTGTGTTGGCGTTAGCGTTTTTTTTTAGACAAAGCGCTAGTTAACGTGCGTGACGTTTTACTTAGGTTTACAATACCAGGTTACAGATAAAAGTAACTTCACAACTAATTGACGTTGAAACCAAATATTTTTGTTTTGATTTGGATATACAATCGTGGAAATTGTTTACTTCGAATGTGTAAGTTTACGTATTGAGGTCGCATAATAAGCTGGTCGAATAATATTTTTACCATGAGATATGATAGACGAAAGCGTTAATTTAATTTCCTACTACATGAGTTTCGAGTTTTATAAGTTGAAAGGAGAAAGAATGGTTTTATGATTTACCCGCTGATAGTCATTTGATTTTATGTATCGGTCATACATAGGAGTTCTATGACAACTGTACTTATGCCATGTGTCTTATTGAAATAATTCTCAAGTCACGTCAGTCAATCGTAAAGTGTGGACTTGACGATGTTTGTTTTGAACATAAAGGTGTGTGTGTGGTTTCACTTATAACAAATTCAAAGTTGTATACTTTATGTCCGAATTTTGTTGTAAGAAAAAGTGACATCACGATGTTCCAACTCTCTTTGTATTCGAGTTTTTACGGTTTACTAAAGTTTTGTTTTAACTTCAACGTTGTTTAGTAGTGTGTAGTGTTTGCAGTGAAGCAGTCGTGCATTGCAGTGAGACACTCCCACTCTGCTAGTGTTTTCATAAGGTTTTATGATCGAACAGTTGTAGGTACAACTAAAAGGTGTGATTGAGCTTTGTTTTGCCGTTCCCGTTTCGAAATGTGAAAGAAAGTTCTTTCGAGTCAAATGTTGTTGACAATTTTTGACATCGAGTCTGACAATAGTTTCTTAGTAAAGAAAGTATTTGAGTACATGTAAAATATTCGAAATGTTGACAAGATTTTGTATGTTTTGCAGGTTAGACCGAGCGAGAGTAGTGTCAAAGATTTTACTGGCTTTTTGAGTCAACAATCGTAAATAGATCTGACAGTGGTTTTGGCGAATACCTTTGTTAACGGATACTTTTATTATTATTTGAACAAACTACATGGTTTGAGTGTAGTCAAATACTTACGAGCCAGCGCTTGTTATTTTGACGCTCTGTTACTAGCGGACTAGTAAACTAATCTGGTATGATGAAATAAATGAAACTAATTATTATTACAATTTTGTACAGGTTTTCAATGGAGATGTTAGATGTAAAGGATTTGACATTGCATAATGAAGTACACAATGGTAATTGGCTCTACTGTCTTTGCGACTGAACAATGGTTGCTTGGTGCGGAGACTGGTCATTCACTTGCACCCTTGATGAGAGGTGCCTCAGTCAACCGCGTGATGTAGCCGTCCCTGCAGTTCGTGCCTGCAGTTCGTGCCTACAGTTCGTGCCTGCTGCCTTCAGCTGGAGCAGTAGTAGATTAAGTCTGGTAGAGGCTACCAGATCAGCAGTATGGCCGGATCAGCAAAAATAACCTCGGTTGACTTTTTAAAAACGAAAAGAGTATAAATAGGACCTCTCCAGTATTGTCCAACGAGTAAAAATAGGCTGTTACTATGCCCAAATGGGTTTAGAGTTGTTAATCCTGACATTCATGGTTTTTGTTATAATGAATTTCTTATTGAGATAATCAATTTATGACGGTTGAATGTACATTTTGTAAATAATGTAAAGTCGTTAGTTTGTTTGTGAATAAAGTTATTTACTTGTATTTTATTTCAAAGTAAAAAAAAAAAAAAAAAAAAAAAATATATATATTGTTATTTGGCTGGCAGTCTAATGTTGATAGATCCATTGACTGAATTTATGTTTTATTTATTTGGATGGCAGTCTAATGTTGATAGATCCATTGACTGAATTTATGTTGTATTTATTTGGATGGCAGTCTAATGTTGATAGATCCATTGACTGAATTTATGATTTATTTATTTATTTATTTGGATGGCAGTCTAATGTTGATAGATCCATTGACTGAATTTATGTTTTATTTATATATTTATAAAAAAAAATAAAATAAGAAAAAAAGGATGGCAGTCTAATGTTGATAGATCCATTGACTGAATTTATGATTTATTTATTTATTTATTTGGATGGCAGTCTAATGTTGATAGATCCATTGACTGAATTTATGTTTTATTTATTTATTTATAAAAAAAAAAATAAGAAAAAAAAGGATGGCAGTCTAATGTTGATAGATCCATTGACTGAATTTATGATTTATTTATTTATTTATTTGGATGGCAGTCTAATGTTGATAGATCCATTGACTGAATTTATGTTTTATTTATTTATTTATAAAAAAAAAAAAATAAGAAAAAAAAGGATGGCAGTCTAATGTTGATAGATCCATTGACTGAATTTATGATTTATTTATTTATTTATTTGGATGGCAGTCTAATGTTGATAGATCCACTGACTGAATTTATGTTGTATTTATTTGGATGGCAGTCTAATGTTGATAGATCCATTGACTGAATTTATGATTTATTTATTTGGATGGCAGTCTAATGTTGATAGATCCATTGACTGAATTTATGATTTATTTATTTATTTATTTGGATGGCAGTCTAATGTTGATAGATCCATTGACTGAATTTATGTTGTATTTATTTGGATGGCAGTCTAATGTTGATAGATCCATTGACTGAATTTATGATTTATTTATTTGGATGGCAGTCTAATGTTGATAGATCCATTGACTGAATTTATGTTGTATTTATTGGGATGGCAGTCTAATATTGATAGATCCATTGACTGAACTTATGTTTTATTTATTTATTTGGATGGCAGCCTAATGTTGATGCCTCTGTCTGTTGTCAAACGATATCCAGGTTGTCTGTATATCTTGGTTAGGATAATGGAATAGTCCTAACTGTATTTTCTGTTTCAGTTGAGGAACATCCTGTTGGTTCATCCCAGTTTGTTCCAGTCACCCTTGATGAAAGGTGCCTCAGTCAACCGCGTGATGGAGCCATCCCTGCAGTTCGTGCCTGCAGTTCATGCCTGCAGTTCGTGCCTACAGTTCGTGCCTGCTGCCTTCAGCTGGAGCAGTAGTAGATTAAGTTGTATTTATTTGGATGACAGTCTAATTTTGAAAGATCCATTGACTGAAGTTTTATTGTAATTGTTTGGTGGGCAGTGTAATGTTGATAGATCCATTGACTGAATTTACATCTAAGATTATTTTACTATCAAAGCATCGCTCTAAGTTTGAGGACAAACTTAAGGTCAGGAAAGGCCGAATGTTAGAATTATAACTTATTTTGTAGTGATAAATCATGATTGTCATTTAATTACAGTTTGCTGCTTGCTATCATAGTTTTATAAACATAGTTTTATTTTAAAAGTATTGAAACATAAGTCTTTTTATCATTTTTAGTTCACGGAAGGAAATACTTGTTTATTTTTAAATACTATATTATATACATGTTAAAATTACTAATTTATTTTTAATACTGTATTACATAATTAATATTATTTTTAATATTTAATTTAAGATCTAGAAATATTATCATTTTTGTAAAGAGAAAGGCAAGATGGCGAGCGAATGGACGGGCAGTCTGGATCGAGCCATAGTGTAGATAGGTTGTTCAATTTGTTAAATACAAGTGTGAAAAGTTATTATCCTCGAGTTTTACATTTCATCACCTGATTCCTTACAAAAAAGACAATAAATAATTTAATACTCATAAATTCGAGACTTTACAAAACTTTTGATTAGCAATTATTAAGTATGTTTTGTATATCAATAGCATCGGAAGAATATACTTTTTGAAAGGTTAATTAAACATTTCCTGTGTTGATAAATAACTAAAAATGTAAGACACTCATCAATTTAGAGGGTCTTTTCCTGTCCAGTTCTATGGCTCTGAGGGTTGTAGGACAAACGTACAAAGAGTGAAAGGTACACCGCAATTTCTCAGATAAATCGCCACATCGGCCCATGGGTCAGATTTGGGCTATTCTCGAAGTTGGATGAAACAGACCTCCGCGCTACGGTCACTTTATATCATTTCCACCTGAGTTGTGATGAAAAGCTTGTGACTGCGATAACAACATTGAATTGGAAGGGTAAAGCAATATTGAACGTTTTTGAGCTGCTTTTTGAAAAAGACAAAGATTTAATCAGAATTTACAAAGTATAATAAGAAATAAGGGTGTGTGTGTGTGTACAATAGAGTTTTCTATCTTCCATCTATCTATCTATTATTTTATCAGATGAATGATCGACTTAGATTAATAAGATACAAATAATACAAGTGGGTGAGTGTAGGTATGTATTATGTACTAGTTAACAAACGATTTAAGGAAATTAGGCCGTAAACAGCATACAATGTAGGCAAAATATTTGTTTATAACGCTATATGAGATATCTGGAATGAACTTAGACTGACAGTGTTCAAGTTTGCTACTAGATTTTACCGGATTTTTAAGCATTCTCTTTGAACATGATAAAACTCCTTTACTTGGCAGCATCTAGTAGGTAAGTGCTGTTTCAGAGCAAGTTCAGCGTCTCGGGTACTGTTCGGGCTAATTACAACTAAACAAAGACGCAACACTTGAACTACTGAATAAGTTATACTGTGGCACTGGGAAGTAACAATTTTTTATTAAGTTTATAAGAGTTTATTTAACTACACTGGTATATTAAGGTACTTTGTTGATAGAGGAGAGGTGTGAAAACTATTACCTATGTCTAACAATGCCCAACAAACATATTTCTTATACTATCCAGCCAAGTTGACCTTTGGATCTCTTAGACGTCAATTTTATAATATGAAAGGTCATTTATTACGTCATTTAGAATTAAGTTATGTCAAACAGGTGCAGCACAAAGTAAATATGTAAATAGAGCTTTCATTAGGCTTAGTCCAAAGCCAAAGAAAGTAGTGAATGCAAATCCCTCAGCTGGGATTGAATTAATGTCAGACCACCTTAAGCTCCAGCTACTTTTAAAGCTTCGGTCCAACCGACGCGACGCGGCTACAGTCACTGCAAAAACCTTTTAAAGTATTATTTTCGTGTTTCATATTGAGTTCAATATAGGATTTTTCATGAAAATACTATGCCACTAAACAGTAGGTACTTACCGTTTGCATACGTGTGTTAAGATTTCAACTACGCAAAAAAAATGCAGGTGTAGGTACTAGAAGTTAAGTGTCATTAGCTGATCGTGAGTTTGAGTCCGGACGTGCGTCATTTGTTTCCTTCTATTCAGATCGAAAACTCTTTCTCTCTCTAGGCTTAGTCAACTCCGTTTATCTTTCTTGTATAAAACTGATTAAGCTGAAAAAATATCCTGCATCTTAGGGATGCAGTGAATTTTCCAAATGATGTTCAACAATAAGTACACTGTAAGACACGTTTTATAACATTTTATAACAGAAAAAAATAAATATTTCCGTTTCTATAAGCCTTTTTTCTTCACCAACTTATGTGGCAGCAGTCAACCACATGATTAAGCGGTTCCCAAGGGTACACTTTTGTCTCCAATTGCGTAGAAGTTTAGGCATGGCAGGGTCTTTTGTTGTTTTGATAAATAAATGGCGTACCCCACAGTTACTCCTGACCACATCTATCCCTTGTGTCGTGTGTTAGAAACTACTAGTACTCAGCGTAATATTGAGACCAAATTGTATAGAATATGCTTGTATAGACTTCCTAGAGCCGTATATGTGTAGAAATTAAAGGAACAAAAATAAATAGGTACATTTATCTTAATTAGAGGCTTAAGTTGTAATTATTAATCGTTTCTTTTAAATAAGTCAGACTTTATCATCACATAAAAATCAATTCTGAGAGGAAAGGGGTGAACGGATAAAAACATCTACCGACCCAAATGTCAACCCCACCTGCACGCAGCGACGGCACTTGCCGTCGCGGTTCCTCCTGCTAGATAACGAACGGGGCAATGACGACCAATCGATCAATGGCGGTATAACCATACACCATATTGGAACACCAATAGAAGAGGCTCCGAAAGCCTAGAGTAAAATAACTCTAAAAGCATCGATGTGCCAACCCGCAATGGCCAGCGTGGCACATTATTGGCTACTAACCTTCATGCACAGACACAATAAAAGATGGCCCTCAGTCCCCAGCGGTGCGGCTGGGCCTGGCTACGGCAGCGGCCAGAATCCTGGTAGCACAGAGGGTGCGAAGAATCACTGGGGGAAACGATCCGGCTGCTTAAATAACATTTACTTGGCAACGTATAACGTAAAAACCTTACTTACCAAGGACGGGCCATAGAAATGTGGGCCGTCAAAAAATAAGGTGGACCGATGACCTGGTCAAAGTTGCGGGAAAGAGCTGGATGCGGAAAGCTCAAGATCGCTCAGCATGGCGTGCATTGGAAGAGACCTTCACTCAGCATTGGGTGGCAACAGGTTGAAGAAGAAGAAGAAGAAGAAAAATCAATTGTTTGTTTTAAAAGGGATTTCAATCTGTAGGTATACAGGTACGTACAATCTCAATTATGAGTTAGTAAAATGTTTTTTTACCAATTCCATGCGTACTGCGTAGCGTCGTTTATGACGCTCTCAGGTGAGAAACGATCTGCGGAATGTAGCTGGCAAACACTGCATGAGAAGAGACGATGACCGGACTCAGTGGCGCGTTATGGGAGAGGCCTGAGTCCAGCAGTGGACTGATATCTAAGTTGATGACGATCATGCGTTCCTGTTTGTAGTTTGTAAGAAAAGGCCAGTGTAACGCTTTCAAATAACACATTTTTCATTTGAAAAAAATCCTTTTACAAATTTAAAAATTTACGAAACATAAAAACATGACCAGCGCCAAACACTGATTACAAAACCATTTGGCATCTAAACGATATCTAATTTGGTTTCGTTGCCAAATATTATTGTAATGTTTTATTCAGTTATGGTAATAACTGTTTTATCAAAACATAAACAAAAACACAGCAATGAAAGTCTAGAAACTGTTTTATTAGTAACTAACTCTTCCTTACATCTCTTAGAGAAATCGGTATCTAAAGTCGCTAGCCTATAATATACTTGATAGGTCAGAGTTTGCTAACTTTACAAATGAATAAAAAAATAACCAGAAATATATGTATTTTATTTTTTCTTTGAGTAAGCGTCGACTTTGATTAAATGGATGTCCACATTTTCATGAACAGTATTATTTATGTAGATACCTATATATTTTTTGTAAATACATACAACACATGTTTTGATTGTGGCTCTGGTTTGGGATCGAACCCGCGACCATCAGCATAGAGGGCAAAGCTGCAAACAAAATTAAGTTCATTTCCTCATATCGATGAATAACACATCGATATTACATGAAATAAATAAAGCTGTGACATTTACGACGAAATAAATCCAGAATATAAAATAGAACAAGAGACTTCAGCGATATCTCGTGAAAAGAAAGTTGAAGTAGCAATGACCAGATCTACCCTCCAAAACGATAGACCAACGCTCATAACAACAATTCGAGTTACATTGCGCAGTTTACGTGTGTTTTGAAATATGATAACGGAACAATACTGTATTACCGAGCAGTGTATCGCAAAATATGATTTAAATTTTTGGTTCGATTTTTGCAGAGTTTTTCTCTTGGCTGTAATAAATGACAAGAAGCGATTTTGAACCGGACACGCCCACTCCATGGATAGATGAGTTATGATAAAACATCGGATTATAATTCACTCGAGGCCAAAAACAAAATAGAATTTATAAATTAAATATTAAGAGTAACTTTTGTACTTCTTTATAATGTTTTGTTTAAAACATTAGGGCCAATGTCAAAATAAACTAATTGCAAAAAATATTAAGTATCATATTTGAATGTTTGGTATGTGTGTGCAACGTAATTTATTGCCTCGCTCAGAATCGAACTGATACACTACACATTTAGAGTACCTTGCACCAGCTAGTACCAGCTTGGCGTAGTTTGGGACTAGATGGCGTTAGGTTTATTTTATTTGTGTGAATATATCATTAAACACTTATTCAAGTGATATCTCTGAAGTAAAACGGTTGTATGATATAAATTTCTTGTAAAACAAATAGTAAGTATCTACAGCTAATTAAAATGCTCATATCTCATACAGCTCTTCCTATGAATCTCTTGTTTGAGTTTCAGTTGTCAAAGAAATTTGTTTAATTTTCAAACTTTATTTTAAGATTCTACGCCTGTCATTTAGGGTTGTCCAAACTCATGATTTTTGAAGTGAAAACTTCTTTAGCGGCGCTGGGTGGGTAAAAACTTTCAAACTCGCGTCAGGGTCACGTGACGTTGATAAAAAGCGTAAGATCGAGGGGAAGGGAGAGGAACTAGTATCTCCCACTCTTTCTACCGTGCCTGAGTGTGCTCTGTTTAGGCGGCACAGGGCGCTTGCGCGAATGTGTCTGTGTCATTGTGATTGTCATTGTCATTATGACGTCTGTGGTTATATTTTTGAAGTGAAAACTTAAAAGTGAAAACACAACGTTAATATTGAAGTTTTCACTTCTGCCGGCACTCCCGGAGTGCTACCTTTTTTTTTATTTGGGTCTTTTCCGTGTATGTATCACCAGAAATAATTCCATGAAACCCATTTTCGGTCATTCTTTTTACAACATTTTCCTTAAATTAACTCTAATGTATTAAAAACGGCTGGCCATAACCATCTATATACCACTTTTACTCCACCCTATTTTTTTTTAGCTTTAAGCATGTTATCCAAGTTATGACAACAATTAAAATACTTCAATCTGATTTAGTTATAATATTGGTGGAGAGCAATTAAGTATAATATTCGTTAATTCATATAATATATAATTTTTTTATGTTAGTTTACTGAATCGTGACAGCCCTAACCACAGTGTTAAAATTCGCGGGCTTTTATCGCATCCCGAGACAGAAATAAATGATGTTTTACAGAATTTTGACAAGTTGAGCAATAACAAACGTATCTCAGATAACAACGAAAATGTACTGAGATGACAGTTTTGACAGATACTTAGATATTCACAAAAATATTTTTTGTTTGTATAATAAAACGAAAGAACAATGCCCAGTGGGCTATGGGAATCTGTACCAACTTGCATCAATTTGAATTTACTCTCAAAGGTCTAATTTTTATTTACCTTTTCGCTACCAACAATATTTTATTCAATGTTTAACCGCATTTCAAAATATTTAAAAATGTATTTTATTTTATTTTTTTATCATGTTTGCCTGCTCAGCTAAAGCTTGCTTGGCAAACAAGATTTTTATGCTCAATGTCCACTCACGAAAATAGGTGACAGCTGGGATCGGAACAAAATAGTTGACGTGCGTAGGGCTTAGTCCGAGCTTGCATTTTAAAACTCCCTACTCTCGAGCCGAGTATCGTCTCTCGGATGTTCTTGTATTTTTGTATGGATATTCGAAAGACGACTCTCGGCTCGAGATTAGGGAGTTTTAAAATGCAAGCTCGGACTAAGCACTCGGAAGTAGGAAATTGATAATCAAGTTTTGTATAATTAATTTTAATTTTCTAAACCCGGTTAAAAAATACTGTTAAAAATTAACCAAGAACACATATAAATAAAATATTAATTTTGATGATAATTAGCTTGTGACGCAATCTGATACAGGATTTAAGCAATGTTCTTTCTTGATGGAACTCGTTTCCCATAAGTTTTGAAAGAAAAATTCTCAACCACATTATGCTTAAAACAAATGACAGTCGACTTGACGACTGACTTACTTGACTAAGATATTCAAAATAAACATAACACTGGCAGAATTGCTTGCCCTATTAATGACGAAATAAAAAGAATAAGAAGTTACTTTAATATAGGAAAATATAGAAAGTAAAGAAAATTTGTTCTTTTACTAAAAATAATGTATGTAATAGATTTTGGTCATTGTCTCTCATTTACGGTGAATTAGTCCAATGCAGATTAAATAAATTAATGTATGTAATGCTCATAATAATAGTTACATTGATGACAAACACAGGAAATCAATTATTTGTGATAAGTACCTTACTCCCGATAAAAACATAAGCCGATTACATGAATGGAACAAAATGTCGAATTATAACGATAGCATTTATACGGAAATATATTATTGGAGAGGAATTGCCTAATAATCTGATATTAATGCTTAGAACGCTGATATAGAAAATTGCTTTTGTATGGTGTCTGTCTATCTTCAGTACAGGCTGAGATGTAGTCATAGGATGAAGCGGGTAGCGTTTTGTTCTCGCGTATTAATTTAGGCCGCAGTTTAAACTTGACTTAGTTTTAGCAGCTGTTACCAACGTTTGGCTTTAGATAAATTGAAAAAAAATGCATGATTTCCCAAATAAAAAAAAACCTGCTGTTCAATGCAAATAAAACTAAATTACTTACTGTATACACTAGTACTTAAAGTAGAACAGTACCAATATTTCTTTTCTCATCGTTGACAAATGATAAAAGCTAAAGTTTAAGTGGGGAAAAACATGTTAAATAAATAAAAATAAATTAATAATGCTGGACAATCCACACAAAATCATCTAGCCTCAAGCTAAGCAGAGCTTGTGTGGTATTAGAAGACTGACATGCTTAATACAATACATTACATAGATAGATATTTTTAATTATACATATACAATACCCAGAACACCCAGAATAAGCAGATTATTTCAGTATTTGCAGATCGTACAAACATTTATCCCAAGGCGGTAATCGAACCCGCAACCTTCCGCGTCGCAGGCGGACCTTCGCCCGCCGCGCCACATCGGTCGTCACGTTAAAACCCCAATATCTTGAGATAAGAGCAGGGAGATAATGATGATGTTAATGTCGTTATCCCGTCGCGTATAAATGAAGTCGCTCACTAACCCTAGATTCCCCACAAGGCACGTGCATAATAAATGCCTCAACTATCGCTATTCGCAAAGCATCGAAATTCTTTTTATTTCCCAATACGCGAATTCGATATTGGCTGTTATTCCCACCTTTGGTTTTACTGTTTTCTTATGGGAAGGTGTTTTGAGGAATGTTAAACGAGTTCCTTCCAAGGATGAAGAAATACCCAACTTATTTGTGTAACAACCGGAAAAATAGATTCCAATTCAGCGTATATTTTTGTTGGTCGATCGTGTAAATCTAGATATATCAATATTCATAATAAAAGAAATACGTCATCTAGCTCCTAACTAAACAAAGATAGCTAGGCTAGTCAGTTTTGATAGGATTCATATTTTTTACTTTTTACGTGTCAATCACAGCTGCTTACGCTTGTTATGTAACAAAATAAAATGGAGTACCCAGTGTACCCACACCGTCGTATACTGGAATCAATTTACCATGTATGTACTATATGTGCGAATATGCCGTTTACGTAACATATATAAATAAAAATACTTTGAAACAATTGTTTGAGTAATTAAACATTAATTATAATCCAATTGCATATCATTACTTTAAAAAATATGTGATATATCAAGAATTCCATCTAAACCAATTTATATCCGACAGAGACTAGAGCCGACCATCTGTTTTCCGATCAATACGAAGTAGTCTCACTTTGCCAAATTGAACGTTTGGCCGACACACTTGCTGAAAGAGCGGGTTCACTGCATTCTCACAATCGCAAAGTGGATCATTCTTGAATGTGACCAAAAGTTTAAAAGTCCACTTTGGTTAGTGACCAGAAATTAAACGTGTGCAGATTTTAATCTGTGAAAACTAATCAGGGTCTTAGCTATATAAGACATTAAAAATCTTCCTAAACAAAAATCGTACTTATATAAAAAAGCGTATTGATTTATCCACTTAACGCGTTTGTTAAGGAATTCACAACTAATTATATTTTTTTGTTTGTACGTCTGTAGCAGAGACTTAGCTGAAGTTTTATTTTAACAGGTATTCATTTTCTTTTTAAAGAATCTGGTAATATTACTATAGAATTATAAAAAATATGTACCAATAGATTTTGTGCTAAGTTTTTTTCTACAAAAACGCTGGGTGTTCAATCTTCCTCTTAATTCAAAGACTATCACTAAAGTTCTTGCAAGGTGGCAACAATTTCCAAAATGTTTTCAGCTAACTTCAAACCGAAGTCACAAACGTGACAGGTCTTCGAATCGCTGTTTCCTTTCTCATCAAGGATAAGATTACTTCCCAAACATTCGATTAGAAGACTTTCCAATTTATCAAGCTATCGACATTGTAAACTAAACAGTGGATCAAGTTTATAACAATGTGTACAACAAACGCAACACATCGTTTTTTTTATATTCGAGGAAGTCTGAACAACTGATATTATTATTCAAATATTTATTTTTACGAAGATCTATATAAATAAAAATTAAATCGTAAGTTTACACTTACCTACCATTAATATTTTATTTTATGATTGAATACAATTTAAAACAGGTAAAAACTTGAAAATGTAAAAAAATGGTAGCACTCCGGGAGTGCCGGCAGAAGTGAAAACTTCAATATTAACGTTGTGTTTTCACTTTTAAGTTTTCACTTCAAAAATATAACCACAGTCGTCATAATGACAATGACAATCACAATGACACAGACACATTCGCGCAAGCGCGAATGTGTCTGTGTCATTGTGATTGTGTCATGTCAACACAACGACAATGACAATGACAATGACAATCACAATGACACAGACACATTCGCGCAAGCGCGAATGTCTCTGTGTCATTGATTGTGTCATGTGATTGTGTCATGTCATTGACATTGACACAACGACGAAGACAACGAATGATGAACGTCACGAGTCACGTGACCCTGACTGAGTTTTCACTTCAATAAGATGGAAGCGATACAGTTAAATACAAGTTAGGCGAAACGATTCGTACGATATAATAGCGTCTATCTGGTTATGCGCGCGCGGCGAGCGATACGTGTTTCCCGTGCGAGGGTGCTCAGAGCGTCTGTCGGCTGCCGGCGCGCGAGTGCCGCTCCTCGGTCCTCCGCCCCCGCGCTCCGCACCGCACCGCGTGTTGGCAGCGCCTTGTACTCGCCTTGTACGATGTCGCCACAACACTATTTAATTGTTTGAGTCATACGTCGCGTGACCGCAAGTGTGTTCTTTTGTCGTCTCTTGTTTTACGAGCAATGTATAAAAATTAAATAAGATCTTACGCTTTTTCGACGTCACGTGACCCTGACGCGAGTTTGAAAGTTTTTACCCACCCAGCGCCGCTAAAGAAGTTTTCACTTCAAAAAATGTATAAAAATGTATTTTTCATTTAATATTATATAATCAAAAAGTTCTAGGAGCTCAGGATGTTATCTTATTTCCTAAGGTTTAGGCATTATTATAGTCTCGTATCTGGTATATTGATCGGGTATATAAAGATTGGTGCGTGAAGATTGTGCTCCTATATCTTTTACAATGTGATCAATCAGAATTCAAAGGAAAGTTCCAGTTACGGGGAACTCAGAGTTACAGAGAAAGCGTTTTGTTTTTCCAACAACAAAAACATAAAAATCTAAGGCTTGACAGTAAACAAACCTTATTGTTTTACCAAAAATATATCAGAAACTGTTAAGATTGTAACTGTTAATACAGTTATAAAAATAATGTCTAATGGTACATCTGCTTAAGCTTGTGTGAGTTTTGACCCGAAAAACTAAAATCAATTTATAATGTAGCTACATTTTGTATTTTTGTTAGTAATGTAATATACATTCTGTGAATACTTAATTAACACATTTTAACCATTTTTGAAGTGAAAACTTCTTTAGCGGCGCTGGGTGGGTAAAAACTTTCAAACTCGCGTCAGGGTCACGTGACGTTGATAAAAAGCGTAAGATCGAGGGAAAGGGAGAGGAACCAGTATCTCCCACTCTTTCTACCGTGCCTGAGTGTGCTCTGTTTAGGCGGCACACAGACACATTCGCGCTTGCGCGAATGTGTTTGTCTCATTGTGATTGTCATTGTCATTATGACGTCTGTGGTTATATTTTTGAAGTGAAAACTTAAAAGTGAAAACACAACGTTATTATTGAAGTTTTCACTTCTGCCGGCACTCCCGGAGTGCTACCTTTTTTTTATTTTTTTATAACTATCACCTGCCGTAGCTCACTAAAGGGGAGTAGTCAACCAAACCAACACTTAACTATATAACCATGTCAACGACTGTGGTACGTGTCGTCAAACAGTTAACAACGCCATTGGGAGCATGTTGTCAAAAACCCCTCTATCGATGTCAAGTCTAGCCATCCTCGCGTGACTGCACTCCGTTTGTCTGATTTTATGAAACACGACAGCTAATTTTAGGAGATTTGGGGTTCTGTTTCAAATGATTTATAAAAACCCTTAAAACAACGGCTGGAAAAAGTTTAAACTTACGAATCTAGCATTTGTATTTCTGTTGGACTCCCGTTTTCGCATTTAGACGCTAGAGTGGTACATTATGCGTGGGGACGAATCACACATACACCTTAAGTAAATAATGAATCATTATAAGATTTTTTTTTTGGAGTACACTCTCAGTCAATCTCAGAAGTTTGACTGGGAGTGCGTTCAGTGGCGCGTCTTGGGAAAGACCCACGTCCAGCAGTAGCTCATTGTAGGTTTGCGATGTAAGTGTGGAAGAAGGAGACGTGTTGTACAGACCTCACATAGAACATACATAGCGACATAGCGTTTACATTTTGATGTACAATAACTAATTCGTCTACAATAAAGCCTATTTAGTGTTACAGAATCTTTTGCTTGAGTTCAGCTCACGCTTGTCCGTATTTATCCTTCGCCAGTTAATTTCATTTGCATAATTTACCGTTTTAGTTTCAGAGATAGTAAACCAATTTATTTGTTTTATAATTTTGGCTGCTTTCTTTTTTACTCTGATTTAGGAGCAAAATTACTCTTAAGAGATTGCAAATGGCTAACATAATAAATTACTTACAATTTTGCATATTTTAAATTGTTGAGATTTTTAAATGGATAAGAATTAATGCAATTTAGTGGGATTAAAAAACAAAGCGCCAATTTCCATAATTATTTTTTTACAAAGCTAAAAGCAATTACTTAAAGTTTAATAAAATTGACAATAGGTACAATGTTATTTTTTTTTAATTATTTAATTTTATTTACACAAAGACACTTTATATAATTCTTGGAAATACACATTAAAGATACTTACTTGTTTTTTGGTCTGATATACCTTTTAACGTCTGAAGCTACAATTGGCAGAGCTCCAAAATTCTACAGAATTTTCGTTACTTAATTGTAGTAGCTTTTTACGAAGATTGCGATAGCATTATTTATTTAAATTATATAGAAGTAAACTAAAACAATAAATAAATATTCATGGACACAACGCCATTGAGTTCTTAACTAAGAAATTTTTAGTTTGTATTTGGATACTTGATTATGAACACTCAAGTGTTTTATGAAGGGTTCAAATTCAAACCTACAACCCACAGCATGAAAAGCAGAGCTAACACCAACTGAACTGTCATGCTTATTAGTTCTTTTTATAAAAGTTATTTGTATTCATACGACTATCTATTAATATGAATAACGCATATACTATTAATGACGCGATAATCTCATAAAATTAGGCGAATAGATTATTATAATAATATATTCCTTATCGTCATCATCTAATGATGTTTGATTTTCCGTGATAGATACATTAATATGTATAATAATAGAAACTGTCACGGTTTTGAACATAATGTAGTTTTTTTTCTAAACGGGATATTTACCATGATTTGTGAGTTTGATATCCCAAAGACTTTAGTTCGACTCGTGATAATGAACGATTACGACTACTGCAGTTATCATCGTTTTTCCCCATTTTTTTTGTACCTACCTATTATATCTGTTTTCCGAAAATAAACTTTTTTTTTTATGGCGCATGCAACTGTGCCGAAATATCGGGAAATAATCAAACTCACATATCATGTTAAACATCCCGTTTATAAAGAAAACTATCTCATTAAATTAATCCAAGAGGTGGATAATGCCAAATATTATAAGATTCCTTTAGTACGTAATTGAGTTTCACCTAATGTACTGACCGAAGTAGCAAAGAGCAGAGAACTTAAACACATTTGCGCAGCTAAATTAATGATAGCTGTTCTTCAGAGCTGGCTGCGGTCGCCATTACATTTCTAATATGTACAGAGACTCCTAAGTAATGGTTTCTGCTATCCTCTAGAAATGTTTAGTTAATTGAATAGGGTAAACGAAGATAAAATGGAGTTTGTAGGATCTGGTGACGGAGATTTTAGACTAAGACTAGAGCCTAGGAAACATTTGCATTTAATCTAGACGCCTAACAATGCCTAGTCATATGAAATGCGTAAATAGCAATGGGGACATTTATTAGAAGGATTGCCTATATAATGCTAAATTTACTGAAAAGACAAGAATAAACTTGAGGAATTGACTATTTTGTTTTTTTTAATCTACTGAAATAAAAGTAAAATCATTGTTTATTTTGTCCAAAGTATTTTTTTTGTAAAAGAGATTATTTAGACTCGTACCTACATGCCTATTACTGTTTAGTAATCATTTTATCGTTATCATTACTGGTAAAAATGTATATCATCGTATCGGTGCTATAAAACATACAAACATATAACACTTTTTAGTCTTCGTGTCTTTTTGCAACCCACCTCATGTTAAGTGGTAGTGACTGCCTATAACAGTGCATTGTGTCAAAAAAGCTCAATGAGGTAAAAAGGTCTTTATAAACTGTGTCTATAAATTCAACGAGACCCAATCTTTAGACCAACAATGAAAGCATGCAAGCATGAAAGAATGTAGACCAGAACAGAACAATGCAAACAACACTAATTAGCCACAGAATATAGTAATTAACCGGACGATCTTTAACAAATACATAAAGCTTAACTTCTACAACTAGTAATAGATACAGGTCATCGCCCTCTTTAAACAGAGCTTCATTAAATTTCCGATCTTTGTGTGGGCATAGTTTCTGAAGTTTTCATTTCTTAATTAAACTTTCCGAGTTTTAATAGAATTTGCTGCTAACTGAAAGTGCTCGGTGAAATATATTAAGTTTTGTGGTTTTCATTTGTTTTCCTTGATTGCGACATCGGTTTCTGTGCACTTCGGTAAGTGTTTGCACAATGCCCGATACTGACACGACAACAGTACTTAAATCGTTGCTTAAACAAATACTCCTTCTAAAATGTTAGCTACTGCGATTATTGCGCCGACATTCACAAACTTTAAATAAGAATTTATCAATATTAGTATGACAGTAAGCAGGAGTAGTAACTACGCTGGTAGTAGGCACTTTAAATGTTTTTTTATTAATATATTGTATTCTTTGGCAGACTAACGATGTCCTCTTTTACAAGAAACTTTTTTTAAATTCAGCCTATCTTGTGGTAAATGATAGGTGTTCCATACATCTTTACAACTAACTTTAATTCATGCTATTTTTTTCTAAATGTTACAATGTTTTTTACAATAAAACATCTCATTATTTATTCAGACAAATGGTTTTTACCCATATCTGAATGATTAATCAATTTAATTATTTTTAATTATAAGAATCACATACAAGCGTCATAAAAAGTGTGAAGTAAAAATCTCATTTTATTGTTTGAAAAATCTCATTTATTACATACAGTCAGCAGTCAATCTCATCTTCAAAGACAATTGACTGTCAGCTTCAATACTGAGTTTGGAAACGACAGGCAGCAATCAATCTTCCTCAGTTGGTAGGCTTGTTTGACAGTTACAGATGTGCAATGAAATATAGCACACGCTATATAAGTATAGCTTTGAGAATTTGTAATACTATTTAGATAAATTAGCTATAATGAGCTAAAAATAGCACCAAGCAACTTTTTACGTAGAAATATTTTGTGCAAAATGTTAATTAAAAATAAATCGACAAACTAAAGTCACTGGCTTAACTAAGTGGTAGCACGTAGAAGTATAGCATATACCTTGTAGTTTGACAAAATAACTAATCTTATAAGGGTTGTGTTTGAACTAAATTAATGTCAATGGTAAAATAGTTTATGGTAGATAAGATATTTAAATTATTTTAGATTTAACTAAAAAAAAAAAGGTAGCACTCCGGGAGTGCCGGCAGAAGTGAAAACTTCAATATAGTAGTGTTTTCACTTTTAAGTTTTCACTTCAAAAATATAACCACAGACGTCATAATGACAATGACAATCACAATGACACAGACACATTCGCGCAAGCGCCCTGTGCCGCCTTAACAGAGCACACTCAGGCACGGTAGAAAGAGTGGAAGATACTAGTTCCTCTCCCTTCCCCTCGCGACCCTGACGCGAGTTTGAAAGTTTTTACCCACCCAGCGCCGCTAAAGAAGTTTTCACTTCAAAAACAAAATATACAAAATGTGATTTGTGCTATAAATATATAGCTCTTGCTGGAATTTCTACCTTATACCAATACAAAGTAAACAGACCTTAGAATTCGGAAGACAAAAAGTAAATAAGTAACTTTTGCTTTATATTTGCAACCATTGCTTTTTCTCACAACAGTTCAAGTTATAAAGAATCTTTACTTTAAGTTATTAAGAGTTTTGATAATATTAAACTGCGGAAACATCAAGTAAATTGTTTTCAGTAAATTTCTTTTCCGTTAGCTATTTGTCATTTAAATCATAAAAACTACTTAACTACAACTAAATCTCATAGAAACATTTCACCTCAATAAAGAAATCGCATACAAGTCAACGAAAATTTGTTTGCTAAAGAAATTGAGTCAATGAACAAAACTAACTTACCCCACTTACACCTCTATCTACACACACCTAAGGTTGAATATCGCTAAGAGAAAAACATTGCTGGGACCTTTGAACCTTATTTATGTAGTAGTAAGACTCAATATCGAGGTAACACAACGTGTGGAGTGTTGGCGCCAAATAGACCAGCTTCCTACATGCTAGTCTTGCATGATCTTGTCACGTAGACGGGTAGATAACGATATTACAGTATTTTGCTAGTTTAAGAAGAATTCATTCAATATTCAAGATAGAATATAGATAGATTCAATATAGAAGAGTGCTTTGTAAAACCTAAAAAATGATTCAAATAATTATTAGTAAATCATATTTTTTGTTCAGATCTAGACTTCTTCTGATATTCCTTTGAAATAAGTAAATTCCTTTATAAATAACTTATATAATTGCCAAAAGGGCACATTTCAAACTTGGGAAATTGAATTATTTTGTGATAAAAAACATAAAATAATACTGCTTGATATAAAATACTTAGATTATACTTACTTTCAAGTATTAAATATTAAAATCAA
This sequence comes from Ecliptopera silaceata, assembly GCA_932527185.1. NCBI lineage: Eukaryota > Metazoa > Arthropoda > Insecta > Lepidoptera > Geometridae > Ecliptopera > Ecliptopera silaceata. The sequence continues at coordinate 719,793 of OW052193.1, read as the reverse complement.
TAGTACCTGTAGGTATAACCTTACTTCTTCGACAGTTCTCTGCCTAAACTATAGTTTAGGCTTAGAAATATATTTCAAAGTGATCTTTCTCGCCTATTAAATAAAGACTATTTTTCTTTACAAACTATATTCAAAAACTAAACTTGTGACATGTCAAAATCCGTCATAAACGGGTACAATCTGATTATGGAAATCGAAAAACTGACGAAATCATTTCCATCCCCCTTCCGTATCAATCAAGCTCGTGCTTAGAGTCAAAATAAACTATAGGGTGTATTTATTACGAGGTACTCAGTAAGCAGAGTTTTTTCTACTAATGATACTAAACTCTTTAAAGACTCAAGAAAGCTGAAGTATCGCTTTTCTATTTTATAAATAAGTTTTTGCAATTGACCCCTAAGAGCTGTTTGTATTACCTACACCTGATTATAGAACAGAATAGGCCAAGCTAAAAAACTATTTAAAATCTATCGCTCAAAAACATATATACCTACACCAATATGCCAAAATTTGAATTACAAGTGATTTTATCACAATTTACTGTGAGGCAATGTACCGCGTTCAACTATTTTTTCTAAGACGTTAACGAGTTCATGCCCTTTTAAATGTTTAATTATTTTAAACTCGTAAATACACAACGTGTTGTGTTCATACTCGTAAGCTCACGGATAGGTAAGATTTCGTTACTCTTCATTGTACTTTTTGCACGATTGAACCCAATCCCTGCACTATTAGTCTGAGCCGTGGAAGCACTGATATTTTACCCATACTTCAAGCACTTGTTTTTGAAGCTATCAAAGTACCATGAAAAAAGTTGATATATAATAGGTAAACTATTAGGCCATTAAACTCTTTTGTTGGTTTTATTATTTCTAGACAAACGTCAGAGCTCAGTTGGTAGTAGCTCTGCCTTCCATGCTGTGGGTCGTGGGTTTGTTTCCCACCCAGAGCAAATGTTTGTGTGATGAACATAAATATTTGTTCTATGTCTGGGTGTTATGTATTCTACGTGTATGTATTTACAAAAAAAAAGGATTTATGTATAATATCAGCAATCTAGTTCTTATAGTACAAGCTCTGCTTAGTTTGGTACTCTCTATAAACAAAAATATATTATTATTTATCATAACAATTTTACTCTGAAACTATCAGTAACCTGTGCTTTTGGAACAATAAACTGAAAACCGGCAGTCTGATATTTTTAGCAGCATACTTAGCGTCGCTACTTTTATAATGATATTGGAAATGTGCCAACTATCTTTGTTTTTAAATTTTTTTAAAATCAAAATTCGAAGCCATTTTTAAAAACTTGTATTTTTACCATCATACCAAATATTTTGAGGATTACATTTTTTAAATCTTTTTTACCTATTATTTGCGGACGAGCTATGATAACTCTATGCCTACTAAAACACAAAGGGATATTAGACTGCTTATAACTCCGCAAAGTTTTGGTAGAAAATTAACAAAAAAATAAAATCTTAACTATGAAGTGCCATCTCATAAAACTACTCAAGACTGAACTAATTGATACCAAGAATTCTAGATCTCGCAAATGGCTATAAAATTTGTCCAATCAATGCTTAATTATTAAAATTAAAATCTTGTAACATAAGTAGCTTTGGATCAATTATAGCGATTATTACAATTCAAGTGATGTGAAATGATTAGAAAATCTAAAAAATAGTTGAGTTCGCGATTTTATTCCGAAGTGCATAAAGCACATTAATAAAATATGTTAATAACAAAGTTAATTTTACTACTGAGTTAAATCACACTTTTGTAGTTTATTTATAATACATTGAGCAATAACATAGTAGCAAACTACAATTTTATTCACTTACCACGCAGTGTGCATCATACTCGTAGAAATAATCAGACCAGTGTTAGTAGCCAAACAAAGAAATATGCAAACATAATACCGTTGACAAGATAACGAAGTACGGAACACAGATTGCGAGATACATTGATTGTTTTATTTGGCAAGGAAAATAACATAGAACTACCACAGAATAACAAAGGACTCAGTTACTATCAATTTACTTAAATATAAACAGTTCAACTGTTTGTTTTTGCAACGATGAAGTTTATGATATTAAGTTCAGCAAATAATGGCGGAGTTCTAACTTACCTAATTAGGTTTCAGTTATTTGCCAACAGGAAAATAATTATTATTACAAAAAAATGTTTATAAGTATCCTATCAGCAATCTAGGTTCCATATTTGGGACTAGAGCGCGATGTGTGAGATGTCCATGAATATTAGATTCTTTACTCAGTTTAGTATCACTATAAATAGGTTACCAATTCCAAAGAGAATAACTTTTAGCCTTCTTAATATACAAGTCTACGGCTTATCACGGTAAAGTTTTGTTATGTCGCCATTTAAGATTTTTTTTCAATTGGTAGACCATCAGCCAGATGGATGGATGACATTTTTGCCGCACTGGATAACGCCTGGATTTAAAAAAAATACGAAACGAGTGGCGTTTGAGGGAGTAGGCTTACCCAGTCTAGATTAGGTAGACCCAGCAGTGGACTGCTACGGGCTGCCTATGATAATGATGATTTTTCATAGAAAATTGTGTTGGGTAAAATACAAATAGCTTAGTTAATCTAGTTCCATTGATTGCTAGCAGTAAAAGAATCGTGAAAATTAAAATCTACCATACGTGCAAAGCGATAGATTTCAAACGGTTTTATATTTTTTTCCATTAAACTTGCACTGACTGGGTGTCAAAGAGTAAATAATATATTCTGTACAGATGGTATACTATGAATAAATCGCAGTTTTGAAGATCGTAAATGTAGTATGAAAAAGCGAATGAGGTATACATTACACTTTACGGTCTGTAAAGTAAACATACATGTTTTGTAAGATATTGATGTTTGTGTTTGATCCTTCTTACAAAGAATTAAAATAAAATGAAGTTCCAATGTGGTGTCAATACAACTTATTAACGTTTAAAAGCAAGAAAATGATGAAAAGTTGGCTTATCTGCACACAGTTTTTATTTGATAAAAGTTACCGGGGGTTTATCACGTATCAATGTGACATTTAAAATACACTGCGCGCTAACGCTACAACGTTCGACAGTAAAGCTGATGTTGACCCGCAGTGTAGCTCAAAAAAGTCTATGTTTCTAAACGCTTACGATTGTTATAGTTATTCGTGCTAACCCCCAGTAATATTGCAGTGCACATGCGATTCTGCTCCATGCAAACTCGTCTTGACGTCTATTGACGTACGAATTTATTTTCATAGTTTTGTGGCTTGGATTTATACCGATATTTTATTGTGAAACTATTTTGTGTTGGTTTAGGAATAAATTGGTATTGTCCTCTTCAATTATTCTCAAAGTTACACAAAGGCCTAAATATCGATAGGTTTTGTATCCAATAGGTTTCATAACGTTATTTAGCGTGTACAATTGCTATAGGTATTTCTTTGTGGTCCTGGATCAAATCTAGATCTAAAAAGGTTTTTGTCATCTGACATTACGATCGGATTGAAAATAATGTTTTATCTCAAGATCCAATTTCAAACGAAATAACAAAATATTTCATCCCAGATTTCGGATATTTTATGATTTTTGTAGTATCGCAGGTGAAACCAAAAAGAGCTCGCACACGTAATAATGTTTTTTTTTCATAGCATCGTCAAAACGTTTAGTTAATTACTAGCGTTGGTTGCTAATCAACTCTAGTTTATGATAATAATAAGTATGCTAAGTCAGAGTATTTGCTCAGTCATGTTTTCTATCGGCTTAAGATTTACTTTCATAAATGTTTGTTTTATTTTTCCTATGTAACCTTTGTTCAACATGCTCGGTATTGATCACATATTCCGAAGCCTTTGAGAAAAAGCTTTCCCGCTGACAATAACAAAGCTATCCAGTATCAACACTCGTCCGAAAAAACCAAAAGATCCCTTGTTTGCTCGCGGAGCCCACTATTTGTTTATGAAAATTGCGCCTAATCCGTGTTTGCTCAGTCCCAGCTTTGCAAACAGCGTATCGCAGAAATGAATATGTAACAGCTTCGATTCGGGATTTTTGGATAGTGCTAGGTGTGCCATTTCAAATTAGCTAGCGTTGTGTAATAAAAGTTATGAGAAACAAGTCACACACTTTACACAGACAGTCGTCAAAGTTTGACTGTGTATGTGAATATAGGTAATATTAAAAGAGGTGAAAAGATTTTATATTGGAATAATATAAAAAAAATAGTATTTTAACTAATTAGGCATTCAGATCAAAATAAAACCTTTAATAATAGCAAACAGAGCAAGGTATATGTTTATCTAGAATGAAGTTTTAGTAGTATACATTTATTTTGTTAGTTCCATAAAAAATAACTTATTAAAGCCATGTAAAACATTAAACACTGAAAGTACTGTACATAGTGCATACATTTTCTGTGCTAGTGCCTCGGTTGAGTGCTAGCCTGTTCATGCAAATCCCGAATCTGAAAAGCACGAGCAGGCATCGACTGCATTTGTTTCAGGGAAAGTGCGAGGCGAAGTGCGAATGGAAATTGGAATCGTTACTGGGCTTTTTTTCAGTGTTCCAATGATAAAATAAACCGCGTTTAGGCAAGCGTAGTGTAGGACGCCCTCCGGCGAGATGGAGCGACGATCTACGTAGTGTAGCTGGCAAACACTGGATTAGAAGAGCCGAAGACTGGGCTCAGTGGCGCGTCTTGGGAGAGACCTACGTCCAGCAGTGGACTAACACAGGTTGATGATGATGATGATGAATGATAAAACATTATTTTGTTATTTTTGTTCAATGTATTCAGTCCTTATAACCTGATCTGTTGAAGACTGAATTGTGATATTATGACGTGCACAAACTACATAGAAAATACCTTAAAAATAATGTATTTGTTAGGTAATGTGAACATTAATCTCTTTATAAAAAGCGGCACACAAAGAGGCATACAAAAGACATTTTTATGTCATAGGAGTAGCAAAATTTTGGTACAACATTATTTTGAATAACCGCAAAAAGATTGTTATTTTGTAAGGATTTCATAAAATTTCAGTTAGAATTTAACTTCATTTTACTATAAGAAAAATCCTCTTTGACTATGGTAGTTATAGAAGCGAACGTTGCTCTTCGACGGGTATTTTAAACCCTTTGTAAGCCTTTTTGTCGTTCGTTCACGTGACAGCTTTTTAACCAACCACAGTTGCCACAAATAAAATGTGCTCGACACGTTTTTTTCGATACGAAGCAAAACAAAACTTCTTTAGCTTTGACAGCGCTTTTAACTATCTAGGTACTTGTTTAAGAAATATGTTTTCGGATGGTATTTTGCTATTTTTGTTTTTTTTAGTGCACTGATACTCACATAATATGTCACTAATGCTTACGAATCTTGTAATAATAAAAATGTTAAGTAATTTAAAATCTGTAAAAAAACATCTAGGAAATGTGTAATAACAGTAACACCCTAATTTTATAGTAATTAATTCATTTAAACTAATAGTAGGAAACAATGTAATTAAGAGGCAGTCAGCTACACCGGAGGGGCGTAAATCAGGGTTCTGTCACGGTGCCATAACTTGTAAGTTATGCGTGTCGGAGTTCAATGCTGCTGTTGTGAAACTGTGGCCGGTATTTCGACTGCTATGCTACGTAATGTACGCTACTTAGAGCGGGAAAAACACTTGAGCGCAGTACACTGCCGGGTAATCTATAAGTAAAAATGACGACCGATGTGGCGCGGTGGGCGATGGTCCACCTGCGACGCGGAAGGTTGCTGGTTCGATTCCCGCCTCGGATAAATGTTTGTTCCCCGAGGATAAATGTTTGTATGTTCTGCAAATTTTTATTCCGGGTGTTCTGGGTATTATATGTATAATAAAAAATATCTATCTATGTATTATATTGTATTAAGTATGTCAGTCTTCTAGTACCCATAACACAAGCTCTGCTTAGCTTGGGGCTAGATGATGTTGTGTGGATTGTCCAGCATTATTTATTTATTTATTAAAAAGTCTCACTATTCGAAAAGAAGATTCGAAAAGTACCAGAAACATCTACTATCTGACTTATAAAAAAATATTGTAAAGGAATCACTTGATACATAACAAATAAAAGAGATGACACACGTAATGTATTAATTCTTCTTATCAACAATTGCATCTTATCAACAATTGCACTCCTAATGCCCCTATTAATTACTTTATAAATAGGATTAAAAATGATAATTGTTTTAACAATAATACAACATTGATAGTGCAGTTAGGTGAAAGTAGGGGTGTCAAGCGCCTAGATGTTATTCAGTTAGTTGAGACTTTGCTGGGAAAGTTGGAACAAGGGCTAGGAAAACTAATTTTATGTGCATTTCCATACTCTAATACATTAAGTACTCAGGAGAATAAACATATTTTTAATATGAACTTAATATTATATAATTTGACAAGTCGTCATAGTGACATCTTATATTTTGAAACTAATAATTTTATTAGTAATTTTATTTTGACTAAATCCTTAGTACATCTAAGTAGACGTAGTAAATTAATAATTGCTAAACTATTAGCATTTAATATTTTTGATACAGTTATAGGTATTATAACGCAGTCCACTGACAAGCCCGTAGTTAGTAGTAGTACTAATGAGGGCCTTCTTGTAACAGGGCCTATTGCTCGACATTTAAACTAGCTTCTAAGACAATGGAAATGCCTCGTACTTTACATATAGTACATCAAAACATGCAAGGTCTTCCCAGCAAAATATTAGAATTAGAGTTATTCTTGAGTCACTTTAATATTGATATTATGTGCATAACCGAACATTGGATAACACAACTTGAGTTACTCCCTTTTTATGAAAACTATAGTACTGTGAGCTCCTATAGACGAAAAACGGCCATACGCGGTGGCTCATTAATAATTGTAAAGAGTAGTATTAAATGTAAGGAGCGTAGAGATATTGCAGGTAAATCTATTGAGAGAACTATTGAGCTGTCATGTGTAGAGCTGGAGCGACATCTTGTATTGAGTGTTTACCGTCCTCCCGACGCGGACTTCACGCTATTTGAATCCACTATGGAAGAAGTACTGATTAAAGCTTTTCAATGTAATAAAACGTTAGTCGTCTGCGGAGACTTTAATATAGATATTCCGGCTCATCCTCTTTCAGCTAGGTTATTAAATCTGTTTAAATGTTTCAATTTGCTCCCTCTGTTTGAGGAACCAACAAGGGTCACACTGACAACCGCCACTTGCTTAGACAATATTTATTGCAATTTTGTACCAATCAGTAAATCAGTAGTCAAACATTTTAGCTCCGATCATTACGGGCATAGCGTAAAGTTTCCTTACAACTTAGTAGATAAATCTGAAGTATTTACCTATCGTCCCATAACAGAAAGTCGTGTCAGTACATTTCAAAATAATATTGGACTCAAAGTACCACTTATACCATGCATGGCTGACCCTAATGTGGTTTTTACAAAATTATTTAACTTAATAAATGAACAACATCGAGATACATTTACATTAAAAACATGTAAAGTCAGTACTGGCGTGAAATTTACTGATTGGGCTACACCAGGTATTTACAAAAGTAGAAACAAATTATATGATCTATACGCTACCAGGGAGTCAATGCTGAATGATAGTGAGTTTATTATATACATACAGAAATATTCCAAAACTTTCAAAAAAGTTTGTCATGTAGCGAAATCTTTGTATATAAGGAATAAAATAGAAAATTCAACTAATAAAATTAGAGCCACTTGGAAAGTAGTAAATAACGAAACAGGAAAATCAAAAACTCGGAATAAGCAGATACAATTACAGATAAATAATAAAGTTTTAACAAAAGACATTGAAGTTGCTAACGCATTCGGTAGCTTTTTCTCCAGTATACCTAAAGTTGTTACCCAATCCTTAAATGCATCAGCTTTAGGAGCGATGACGCTATTAAAATCTAGTGTTGAAAGTTGTAATAGTATATTCAGTTTTTCATATGTTCAGGCTATTGATATTGTTAAAACTTTTAAGTTATTAAATATAAAAAATACGGAGGATCTATGGGGAATGTCAACAAAAGTGCTAGGTTCTATTATATTAGATATCGCACCGTGCTTAGCCTATGTTTTTAATAGATGCGTTGACGAAGGTGTTTTTCCCGACTTAATGAAACATAGTAAACTCATTCCTCTTTACAAGTCGGGAAGTGAAAAAGATCCTGCCAATTACAGGCCAATCTCGGTATTGCCTACGCTAAGTAAAATATTTGAAAAGGTTATTCTTAATCAACTGTTAGCTCATTTTAACTCCAACCAGCTGCTACATGTTAATCAGTTTGGATTTACTAAAGGTCGATCTACAACTGATGCCGGCTCGGTGCTCTTAAAGCACATATATGATGCCTGGGAAAATTCAAAAGACGCAATCGGTATTTTTTGCGATTTATCCAAGGCTTTTGATTGTGTTAGTCATGCAACTCTCATTTATAAACTTAAACATTACGGAGTTCAGAACCGGGCTATTGATCTTATTCAGTCTTACTTAACCAATAGAGTACAAAAAGTTGACGTTAGTGGTGAGAGGTCTTCTGGGTCAATCATTGATATGGGAGTGCCACAAGGCTCGATATTGGGACCTTTCTTATTCTTAGTCTACGTAAATGACCTCGCCTCTTATGTTCAAAAGCTATGTAACATAGTACAGTTTGCAGATGACACCTCCTTAATTTTTAAAGTAGATAGACAAAAGACTGACTACGATGACGTAAATGTATCTCTTTCGCAAGTACTTAACTGGTTTACTGTTAATAATCTGTTACTTAATGCTAAGAAAACGAAATGCATGAAATTCACTTTGCCGAATGTTGTTCAAAGACCAACCAATATTTTATTGAATGGAGAGTCACTTAATCTTGTTGATTCAACTGTCTTCTTAGGCCTTAATATTGATTCGAAATTGCAATGGGCTCCACACATTGGAACGCTTGCTGGTAGGCTGAGCTCAGCTGCTTATGCTGTTCGTACGATAAGATGGCTCACCGATGAAACGACAGCTAGGTTGGTTTATTTCAGTTACTTCCATAGTGTGATGTCATATGGTATACTTCTCTGGGGTAAAGCAGCTGATATACAAACTATATTTGTTTTGCAAAAAAGGGCTATACGTGCCATTTATAAAATGAAACCGCGGGACTCGTTGAGGGAGCGGTTTGGGGAGATTGGTATTCTAACAGTAATTTCACAATATATTTATGAAGTCTTATTGTACACTCATAAAAATAAAGATAGCTTTTTGAAAAAGTGTGAGGTTCATGGTGTGAACACTAGGGGCAATTATAAATTGTGCGTCCCTGGGTTCCGGCTTTGGAGGGTGAGTGGGTCGTTTGTGGGGGGTGCCGTGCGTTTTTATAATAAACTCCCCGAAAATGCAACAAAACTCTCAGTTAGAAAATTTAAAACATACATTAAAAATAATCTTATAAAAAAGGCGTATTATACCTTAGACAGCTATATTAATGACAAAACTGCATGGCCTGATGTCGCTCCACCCGTCAACAGCAACTTTGTCGATTTGTGATGTTAGTAATGTTCTCCTGCCTTGCTTATGTACTTTGTAGTATATTTGTATCTGAAGCGAAGCGTGTGCTGTCTTTTTGATTTACGTATAGCTTTATTATACTTCTTTTTTTTTAACTCATTAGTGTATCATTACTAAGTTAAATTGACACCGCACTGAAACTTCAGTACTTAATTTAGTTTAATTGTAATTCTTTGTAAGAAGGATCATATAAAAAAACGGTAGGAACCAGGCCGTAAGTTTCTTGCCCGTTCTTCTAGGCTCTGGTCGCGTGGAACTGGCACCTAGAATCACCTAGTATGTAAGACGATTCTAAATGATCCTTGTGATTTTACTGAATAAAGTAATTTTTGACTTTGACTTGAATTGGTCCTTTGCGAAGGACAATCCCATGTTTGTAAATAAACCAATTTTCGCCATAATAAACCGCTTGACCGCGATCTCATCTCTCAACCGTGATAATGCGACTGACGGTGTAGCCCTAATAAATAAATAAATATAGCTCAGCTTTATGATCACCGCCATGGCGGCCATCAAACCCGAAGAACTCTCGCTTCACGGGTCAGTTCGTTACTTGTATTGACTTGTTGATGTGTTCCACAAAGTTTACGAAGTTGTAAGTCACACGCGTGGCTAAACCATTCAATATCTGAATATACATCTCACTTCAGCTGTCGGCCAAACTGTAGTAAGTCAATGATAACATTGATGAAGGTGTGTGTGAAGTGAAGGATATGCAGACTGAGGAAACGTCACTCAAAGTCAGTTTAGACAAATATACTTGCTGAAATAAAAAAAAACCCTCTAAAATCTCATTTAAGACCAACTTATCCTTTTCTTTTTTACGATATTTTATTGATAGAGATAATCATTGACATCAATCATTATCAAGAGTACTATTGAGCTTCATAACCATACTTCAGAATCTCAATTTGATAATATATTACTAGCATCTAAATATACCTAATATACCTGAATTATTTACGCAGCAATAAAAAACTTTTCATTTTTAATTTTCCCATAAAACAAAATGAAAAACACCCTCTGTTCCGATTCACACCTGATTCCCTCAACATTTTAATTAACATCCCAACGCAATCAGCCGTCCGAGAACAATAGAAAAATATCAAAATCTGAGCCGAACGAGATCGTTGATGCTTCAAATAAATGAGAAGGTAAACAATGGTACGTGCACTGATTACAAGTCGCGCTACTGCGAAACACATTAACCATTTTTTATAAGCACTTTGTTAAACAAAGTCGACTTTGTCTACTCGGTTATTGGTTACATTTAATTGTGTTTTTATAAATTAAATTTTCCAAAATAGTAATTTGTAGAAATACTTGCCAGTTCCCAGTATTTCGTGTTATCTACCATAATATTTATAGTGAAACTCAACGCTCTGCTAAAAGTATATAAGTAAATATTATTATAAAACCTCAATTGGTTTACTGAACTGCAATATTTTTAAACATAAGACCTAAAAATCATTGCAAGTTTTGGTTTTCAGTTAAACGATTATTATCCTTATCACACATATTTTTTTTACAAACTACCAATAAATGATTTAACAAAGCAATGGACACCTAAAGTTAAGTCCCTGTTATACTTACAAGCCTTTAAAGTACAACCAATAATATGGGAAAGATTTATGTCTTTTCGTTATGGTTTCGCGGTGAGACCGGTTCGTATCGGCAGATTGGTGCGGTGTAGTGGAGCCAATCAGCCTCTCAGCCATCGAGTTTTGCAAGTATCGAGAACGGGGAGTAGGAGACAGAAACGATACGGTAACGTTAAAGTAAAGTAAAGTAAAAAAACTCATTAATCAAAAAAATAACAAGGATCATTTAGAATCGTCTTACATACTAGGTGTTCAGTTCCACGCGACCAGGGCCTTGAAGAACAGGCAAGAAACTTACGGCCTGGTTCCTACTGTTACAAAGTGATTATCGATACTAAACCTACTCCACATTATCTATGGGCTGATTATGATAAATAAATATTTGTATACATTTCATACGACGTTATTTAGTTCCAAATTGAATAAAGCTTGGTGTATGTGAATTAGATTACTGTTAGAATAAATATATACCTACATATTCTTTGGTAAACACAGGAACATAGAATACATAGTAACAAACACTCAATGCTTGTCGTCATTTGTTTTTGGTAAGAATTGAATTGACGACCAACAGTACGGAAGTCAGAGCTAATACTAAGTACGCTGAGTTGCTTATATGTCTTTTTTTTGTCTGAATTCTACTAAAACTGTTCAATAAATACAAGGCTAATTGAGCAAAAATATCATATTAGACTCAATGTCATGCAAAATAAAGCTTATTTTTTACTGTAAACATTGTAAATAAGAACGATGCGGTTTTATGAGATGTAGAATGTATTGGGTTCCGTACTATTGGCAGTATATTATTTTGTTAAATGGAGCGAAGTCTCTATATATTTTTAGCGTTCCCTTACTTAGGTTGTAAACAAATCCTTTATGGAGGTATCGTACCCAGTTTTGTAACGATGGAATTGTACGGTTCAATAAAATTCAATGTTTTATTTACAACTGCTGGGCCCAAAGCTTGAAATTTAATCTAAACTTTGAAATCAGCCTTGATATTAATTTAATTATATACCTTTTTTTAAAATAATTATAAAATCTGAACGCGTAAAATGTTGTAATGTAGTCATTCCCACGCAAGCATAAACTATGGTGTTTTAGTGTGGGTATCTTATTTAGGTAAGTACCTATTATTCAACTAACCACTAGTTAATGATTATTATTTCAAACAAAAAAACATTGACATTATTTTCTCTTTCATACTTTAAATTCTCTTTTTATAAAGAAATAAGTCTTTGCAAACAACTGTATGTTAACGGTCTATCTTATAAAAAGTTAGCGCAGACTTGATGTATTGTTTACCAAACGTAATGATGACATAAAGTCAACGCTAACTTTTTATAAAATAGGAGGTAAGTCAATAGCAATAAACAATGTGACATTAGCTTTTGTTACCCCCAGGTTTTATATAAACCAAAATCGGTACAACATTAAACTAAGCGTTCTTGCAAGCACTGAAGCGATAAAGGCTACTAGCAATCATAGCAGAAAGCCATCTCCCTACCATCTCTTCACGCAAGGCTTACTTGAACGTTCTAGAAACGGTTTTACGGACAATATGCCTCTCTTGTCACGGATAGATTGGCTTTGTGGTGCAATATTGCATACTGCTTTGTTTAAGACATACAAAAAGGTGTAGTAACACAACATATATTTTTTTTACAGACATTTAAACTTAATTTTAACTTAACACTTCTGCGTAACTTTATGTGTAATTAAGAGAAAAAATAATACAGTCGAAAATTTTCATAAGACAAAGTAATAATTTGGTAACTGTAACAACAAAATATTTCATGTTATCAAAGATAGACGCAATCGTAGTTACAAATAAACTTTTAAACTTACCTATTTTTTAAAATTTTATCAAGAAATTAAGGATTTTTTATGTGTCCGAATTTCAAACTTCATAACAAAATCAAACTAAGTATTTCTAAGTTTTTATTACTACATTTTTTATCAACAAATTTTATTCAGGAAATACTTTATCTTAGAGCTTTTGGAACACGAATTGGATTTGAAAGTTTTGAAACAATTTTCAGTGGTTTCAGTCCAGAATTTATGGCTGTAATAAAATCAGTTTTGGAATCCACCGAGTTTTCTATGTCTTCTATTTTACGAGTACTGTTATGCCATATTATATCGAACATTCTTTAAACCTTATTAGTTCAATGATTTTATCAGGAAAGTATTCGATAGTTCTGATTTTTTAAATACGTGTAGTATTTATTAAATAATTTAATATCCTTTTTCTTTTTCTTATCGTGTCGATGCTATAGCTGTTTTTAATAACCTAGATACATTATTTGAATTTTTAGAAATGTATTTCCTGTTTATTGTACACAAATTAATACCACAAAATTAACTTAAGTATATAGATTATATGTAGGTACAGAGACGGGCTTAACACTGAAAAGAGTTCACTTTTAGCAAACCCTTGGCGAAAGTGTGATGTACATAGGAAAGTAGAGGAGACGTGTACAAAGAAAGATATTAGAGAAAAAAAACTAATTTTGTCAAATAATGCAGTTAATTTCTTGATGAGGAAGGTACTGATTTAAAAAATAAACTGAAAGGTGTTTTGATCCGCATATATTTTATCAAATAATAAGTTATTAAAAATAAGTCTATAGTAGAATACGCGGAATAATGCGGCTTAATTAATTTCTAGAAGCTCGACACGATTTGCTATTATAGTTTGCGAATGACATAGAAATTTCATAATAATCCGATTAAACTGCAACCCTTACAAATTATAGTCATATAAATATAATATATTAAAATTAATTTTCACAGAAGAAAAATAAAATCTTTGGTTTTAGAAAAGTTTTTAATGAGATAGAAATTTCATAGTAAGCCGATTAAACGGCAACCCATACAAATTATAGTCATACAAATAGGATATTTTTAAAATAAAATTTTCTTAGTAAAAATATTTTTTTCGAAAATGTTTTTGAAAAGTTTTTATTTAAAAGCAAACCTATAACAATAGGAAGAAAATGATCAGTACACAATAGCCGCTATTGAACCCGAGACACATCGGGATTGCCTTCAATCAGCCGTTAGTGTGCGGTCACGGAGGAAATGTTTCACGAAAAACTGATACCGTCATGTACCTTCCGTTATTTGAAATTATATCTTAGGAAACATTATTTAGTTTAAGTAAGCTCAGTTTACTAAGAGGATCATCAGCTAGATGAATGGATGACATAGTTGCAGTACAGGGAAAGACTTGGATGCAAAAGGAAAAAGGCCCAGCAGTGGGCTAATACGGGCTTCATGATGATGATGATGTAACTAAGTTTAGTTTTATGTTCAATTCGCAAAGATTTTAATTTTGATGTTTGTGTCAGTTTGCAACTCAGAAAATTTGAATGATACTTCGAATATCATGTTTTTTGTTAATCAATTTTAACGGGATTATTCATTATGATTAGTTACAGTTAGTAGGAAAATATTATGTGGATGGTGCCACGATTTAATTTCATTTGAAAATTAAGTAAATTTTTTAACTACGGCCAGCTTAAGATGTTCTCCGCTTTTTTAAAACCTTAGTTTCAGAATCAAAGGAGATACTCGCCCTCACATCGAATCGCTTGATTGATTAACAATACCGAGTTAAGAATTTCTTCGAAACATTTTAGTTTTATAAATGTTTATTTAATATTTGGGTTAAAAGGCGCCGGTACAATAACAAAAATACATGAGACCTAAATTATTAGATACGATTTAGAGGGATAAACACAGTGTTGTCTTTTATAGCTCGTCCTCAACGGACGTGCTCGGCTTTGTTTATAACTGTCTACTTAATTTTTAATACACATATTATGTAAACTTAATTTGTGCACATTATATTGCCATTAATGTACTTATTTATAGATCTATAAATCGTTTTAAGCAAACGCTCCGAGCAACTTTTTGTCCTACAATTTTAATATCAAGTTCTGTAGTCATATTTCTACAATGAAAACACATTGTTAATTAAAGCCCGATACGGAACTGAACAAAGCAACAATATCAAAAGTAATGTACACGATGTTTCCTTGAAAAGCGGCACAGTTTTTTTCCGATAGTTATTACTGAACGTAAATAAATAAATATATTCTTGGACATTTCACACATCACACTCTAGTCCCAAACCAAGCAAAGCTTGTACTATGGGAACTAGATTGCTGATGAAAAACTTATAAACATTTTTTTTTGTAAATATGTAGGTATACATAGAATACATAGTAACAGACACAGAACAAATATTTATGTTCATCACACAAACATTTTCTCTGGATGGGAATCGAACCCACGACCCACAGCATAGAAGGCAGAGCGTAGTACTTGTACTTGGTAGTCAACTGAACTGTGACGCTTGTCTAAGCGTATGTCTGTGTAAGCTGCATACCTCTTGTTAGGTGAGCTAATATCACTACATCTTGAGACCTAATATCAACCTGCTGACCTAGTTTTGTTGTTATTGTTGTCAGCTTATACCGTCCGCTGCATATAGACAAGTTTCTCAAAGATCAGGTTGATTATAAAGTTAAATAAAAAAATATGACATACACGGAAATATTAAATAAAAAAAAAAACACAATAATAATTGTTTTTTCGGTAAAATCACAAGGATCGTTGTTAATCGTCTTATATACTAGGTGATTCTAGGTACCAGTTCCACGCGACCTTGAAATCTTATAAAACTAGCGGTTGTTATATGACGTTCACCGTTTTATAGAATCCCGTTATCGTTGTATTGCGTGCCGACGTCAGCATCGTGTTCGAAATACAGCGCTTATGATTTAACGAGAAAATTACTATTTTTGATTAATATTGTGATTGGATTATTAAGTAAACGTTATTTTAATAAGCTGCTTACTGGATATAATATTTTAATAATATTTTTACGGATATAAGAAAACAATCATTTGCTTAAACTTGATAGGCAGTTTGTCTGTTTATTTATTATCTTGGATATTAAAAAAATGTAATTTCCGTTAAAATATTTGGCCACACAAAAAACAATCCTTATTCATTATTGATTTTTATAATATTCACTATCATTGTTCTAAAACGATAAAAGTTTTATAACTTTTTATTTATTTTACACTTGTCGAATCTATCAAATTATATTTTAAAATGTGACAAATACCTCAACAACTTTCTAATTTAAACATATAAAAGGCTTAAACCTTTAATAGTCTACTATGATTGAACAAAAAGTTTTGAACAGACCAACTAAAAATATATCAATTGAAAAACTCTCGAATATTCTAACAAATATTCCTGACCGCACGCGAGTGAAAAACAAAATGTCGTCGGGAAAAACGATTTTACCCACAAAACTGACGTTTAAACACTACGCGGGAATTAATGGGGAAAAGCTTTGGTTGTTTGAAATTCCGCTTATGTAATGTTACCATCTGTCAGGTTTTGTCCAGATATATCCGGTTTTAACTGGACTTTTTAAAGTACTCACTACATTAACTTTGTACAGTAAACATTTTTTGGTGCACTTTTTTGTGTTTTATTTTTATTTAGTCGGCTCAGTCTAGAAATGTATTGGAAATATCCTTTTTGTTCAGTTATGTCGTTTTCTTGTTTTACCATTTGCGAACATTAACAAAAAATGTGCACTTTTATTGAAAAATGTTTTTGATCAAAGTTTTATACACATAGCCGGCCTGTAAAAGTGCGGCTATATGTGCAAATTTTAAAATGTTGATATGGCAACCCTAATTCTAGCTGATATGTGAGTAAAATTAAAAAGGCTGGCATGTAGTTATGGCACGAACGAGGGGCCGATAAAAAACTCACAGCTTTCTTATATTGCGCATACAAAGGTGTTTTTTTAGACATTTGTAAAAAGGCTGCTCTTGGTGTAGTGTTGAGTTATTAACTTTGTGTATCTAATATGTGATAATGTTTGAGTACTTTTATTTTCAAAAAGAATAGATTTTTGAAATTAAAAAAAAAAATCAATTTACATTTTTTAGATATTTTATTTTTCATTGGCCCGACCCCAAATAATGGGAACAGGGATGGACAAAGAAGAGATATTATTTTCATTGTGTTTTATTTTAGTTGAACCAAACTGGATGCGATACTGTATTCTTTCTTGCGGTTAATAATGTCCAAGAACGGACTTTTACTAATATAAAAAAAAAGCCTTTATGCTCCGAACCATGAAGCCCTGAAATCTAGCCCGCCACCCACTACTATCAAAATCACGTATAACTCGCATGCGAGTTTGCAACTGTTTTCCACAAATCCCACGCCGGCCTGAAACAATATTTTGCTTTCATTTCGAGCGAGTTCGTTGGAGATTAACTAAATAAATACTGTACAAGTATAAATAACTCGGCATCGGTAACTGACGTTCTCGAATTTTATTATTCAGTTGTACCTACCTATTTTAAGTTGAATACAGTTTCAGTTCATAAATATTTTTAAACCAAAGCTCTAAATAAAATAAAATTGCTGTTATGTTTGAATTGAACTTTATATTTTGGCTTTCAGCAGGTATTGCGATATTAACAAATATTTATTTACCATCATAGACAAGATACAAAAAATGCAAATTTAGACATAAATACTTACTAAAAGCAATGTCTAACAAAAAAAACTGAAGTTCAAAATGTGTTATAATATTAATTTTGCTGATTTTGAACCTGTATAATGGTTCAGAGCAGTGCTAATGGCACTAACTTGTTCCCGACCTCCCTTGGCTGTGCTTTAAGTTGTTTGAGTAAGCACACTGTGTTTTATAATTCTGCATTGAAGCGGTAAAAATATTTATAAAATACCTACTTAGACTATTTAATGTGATATAAATTAGTTTATTTTTTTTTATTAAGTATATAGGTTTTTATACTTTTCCATTTTCTTCTCATCAGAGGCCCAATTACAAGGGACAGTCGTCGTAAACGAATCAAAACGATTGTTTTTTCGATCTACACTGCGTATTAAAGTCGGCTGAACTGCCGAACACTGCAGCGTAAACGCGCAGTGTGTCTCGAATACTCTGCCGTTACTATACGTTCACAATTGTCACATTTATTTGTGATCACCCCTTCGAATAACTATAAGGTACATAAATAAATAAAATAAATGAATGGCTGCTTATACAAACAGTACATTACAAAGATAATAAAAAAAAATATTGCCACGTAATATAGAATACATATTATCTCATCATATTATTATGTTTATTCAAAAGATACGCTTCCGATCAGTTAAAAGCTTAAGTTATTTGCTACTTTGAATATTTTATGTTTAAAATCTAGTTTTGATATTTGAACTATTCTAGTTTCTATGATGTGTGATGAGATTCCGAATTGGAATAATAAAACGGTATCGAAACCAACCCTGGCACACTTACCAAAGCAATAAAATGGTGCCCAATCCTTCACCTATCTTTTATATAGGTTACATTCTGAAGTTCTATAGAGATGTAACTGTATATAGCGAGGTGATTTTCTCCTTAGATCACACTAAAATATGTCTTTAAAGTATAAAACTTTCGTGCAGTACCTCTATCATGAGTTGTCACAGTAAAATCGCCTGACTTTACTACAGTAGTTACGTAAATATTAGTATTACGAATTTTAGTACCCAACTATCCGCTAGAGGCGCTGTACAAATCTTCATACATTTTTTTAACTACAGACGCTAACGAGTATAGATTGTAAAAACTCATGGTAGAGCTACGGCTCAAATAAAAGATATCGATAACAATGAAGTAGTTATTGTTTCGAATTTGGTTTGATAGTGTGTGTGAGCACACGTAAAATAATTATTAAAACAACTACAAACACAAAAATGTTAAATGTGCAGAGAGATGGACTCAGTGCATTGCATTACAGAGTATGTCCTCAATAGACATAGTACACAAACAGTACATTACAAAGATAATTTAAAAAATATTGATAGAAAATATTTCCCATAATATACTTATTTAAAAGATACGCTTCCGAACAGTTAAAAGTTTAAGTTATCTGCAGACCGTTGCAAGCGATCTATAGATAGCTAAGATACTGTACGTTTGTTAGTTAATAAATTTGATAATAACTAAAAACATGTATATAATAATTGTATTTCTTGTTTCAAACCTGCGAAAGACGTCTCTAGTCGTAAAACAATGTCGCCGGTCCGTCTGTCCGTTACCTGCGCTATAGCAGCTCTATATCACGTTAGATTCCTATTGGATTTGTATTGAAATTTATTGATACGTATAGAATGCCTTTAGCGCGAAGTTATAAATGTTGGGTGTGAAAGTGTGAATTCAGTACTCGGTACTTCAGAATATAACCAGTTATTTTTTGCTATAAGTATTAACAAAATATCAAACTCATCGTCGATATAAATATTTAAACATTTTATTATTCATCGTAATATTCAACTGAATATTGAAACGAACTATAAAAAAGTTCGATGTACCGCGAAAAATTGAAATCTCATATTTAAAAACAATAAAAACAATCTATTAACCAGTGCTACCAACCGATAAACATCGCTATGCAGGAAGTGGGAAGCGATAAATTCGTGGCCAAGTAAAATAAAACCTTCGTTGGTCTTTCCGCTGTCTACGCTTATGATATAGCACCAAATGCCGTTTTG
The DNA here is from genome assembly GCA_932527185.1 of Ecliptopera silaceata. Lineage (NCBI taxonomy): Eukaryota > Metazoa > Arthropoda > Insecta > Lepidoptera > Geometridae > Ecliptopera > Ecliptopera silaceata. The sequence goes on along the minus strand of OW052193.1, from coordinate 700,003 downwards.
CTTTTCCGAAAGAGCAGGCATGAATGAATCTGACATTTGCAATCGCATCGGTATCTCACCCAAGTTGCAGTTACATCGCGCGGTGACACTGCAACGTTAGGCAATCAAACTGCCCTCAACACGCAATGTGGCTTGAACACTGTTCTACGTAATGTGACGTCAGGCTGGTTTACTTGTGTTGACCTCACATGAGATTTAGAAACCAAGCCTTTTATGGCATCAATATGACGTCACGCTGAGAGGACTTGGCTTGTAGATAAATTCTTGGTAGTTTCGATACTGAGAGAAGGAGGAGTGAGGGAAATAAAATGAGTAATTTTATGAGTACAAGGCCATTTATATGAGTTTTATAAGCACTTAAAACTGGTTATTATCATATCTCTATACTTCGGAAAACAAATAATATTATGTTTTTATGAAACAGAGTAGCCTTTGTGGGAGGAAACTTTTGCCCAGCCGTGGGCTATCACAAGCTGCTTATGATGATGATGTTGCATAATAATAATCAAAATCTGATGAACGTTACAAGTAAAAAAGTTAAACAAAAGTTTACTGAATCTGAAAAATTGAAAATTACTTATGAAAATCTGACGAATAATAAATGAGCTTCTTTAAGTTTGGACTTTTTAGGAGCAAAATTTTCAGCTTTTTGTTTTAAATAATGAATTTTTTTTATGCGTATGTTTGTTAAAAAACTATATAATATCTCAGTCACTGAGGATACTTTATTGAAAGTTCAATTATTTATAATCTTTTGAAGAATCTTAAAAAATCAATGTATATCGGAAAAAAAGGAAAAATATAAGGAAAATCGGGTCGCATAGTTTTTTATGAAACATTATAAACGTTTTAACATACACGGTTAGACAATTTTACATACTAAATCTCTCTCAAATTTAATTACATATGATAATCAAGTCGGACTGTAGGCACCTACTTAAATCTTTACGCGCTGGATCCCGGCTTAATGAGATAAGTAGCTAGAAAGGGTTGATTAGTTTTACATACCTAATGTAGGTAACCAAATTTCTACATAATATATTTTTTATATTTAATAAGACAGTAATTCGTTTTTTATGTTAAAAAAATTAAATTTTGTTTCTTATTATTTTACACAAGAACAATTGAAGAGTCGCACTTTTCTACAAAATTCATTATGCCAGTTAAGATCTAAAAATCATTGCAATCGATCTATAGATAGCATTAAAAAAATATCATAATTTATTGATTTCAATATGTAATTTAAAGCAAATTTCATCAAGTGTCATCAACTACCTTATTATAATTTCGATGTTATATAGATGGCGAATGACGAACCGCAAAAAGTTGCCACATTAAATAATTTAGAAGGTTCACAGAGAGCGGAAGATGATTCAAAATCCACAACAAAAGCACTGCTCAAAGAATTTTAAACTTTATCACAAAGGAATACGAGCTACAGATGGGACGTTAAGGGTACGTGTAATGTGGCTTATGTATATGAAACTATGAAATTTAAAGGTAACGAAGTATGGGGATGAGTGGTGCGGTTTTTTGGTCGTTTCTTACATGTTTTATACAAAGTTAATGAATTTCGTACACTAAAAACCTGTGCACGGGTTTATACGGTATTCAGGTTTTTACAATAGTATATTTCATTACTAGTTCGGAAAGGCTGTCATTACAACGAGTTCCGACAAATGTCTGCACGAGCCGAGGCGCAGCCGAAGGCGAGTGTTGACAGTCGGAACAAGTTGCAATGACGGTTCCGAACGTGTACTGAACGACTATTTTTAATACAGTTGCGAAAAAATGAACTAATTTTATAAAATAATAATAAAAACAACTAAACTCGCAAAGAAAATTTCTACAAAATGGCGCCAACCGTAGATTTTTTTTTTATTTGCTCTTCGGAGCAGGCTAAAGTTTTAGAACCATACCGCCTAGTCTTACGTAAATGTTTTTCTCTTAAATTAGTTTATTTTCTTTATTATTATTTTATTTACAACGTCTTCCTGCCATCTTGGAGATGGCCGTAGAATATAAGAAGAGATTTTTTTTTTCATTCATTCTGGTAGGCAAAGGTAATTATGCCCATACAGCCAAGTCTTCAGTAGAATTTTTTTATTGATATGAAATGAAAATGAAATTTAATGAGATGAAATCAAATGAAACCCAACCTAACTCATTCAATCAAATCATTAAATCTGATAATGAAACAAATTAGTAGCTTCTTTTTAGAAATATACGTATTTGCATGAATCATAAAAACTTCTTTGACTTTTTTTAGTAAAAACTTCATGGTTGGTTTTTCTTTTTAATAGACATTATTTTGACAGTTGGTAAAGAAAAAGCACTAGTGCGGTAATGGTAAAAAAAAAGCACTAGTGCGTAATAGCCCACTTCCCGAACGCTAAACGTCCCTGCAATATGCCACTTTTTGAGCAACTGTATTAAAAAGAAATATACACGTTTGAAATAACAGTTTTGGGAGTATTTTTTTGAAGCTCGCGTTCTGTTTAAATAAAATAATTGGAAAAACACGTGCAGACACGAAAAATGTTTCTTTAATAAAACATTCATCAGAAACAAACCATGTTTCCGCTTTTTAAAAGTTATTCAAACGGGGTTAATATATAGAACGCTCTTAACATGATAAAAATACACAAAATAAGTAGAATTAATGCATTTTAGCCTTAAATCCTCCAAATCTCCATAATTTAATCGTATGACATATTTAGGCGTTGTTACAAAAATAATAAAATCTCTATAGATCTACTTGTTAGATAGTAGTCCAAATAAACCAAATAAAACAGTTTAGACACATGAAAGTCGAGTTCAAATAACACTTCCTAAACAGCCACATCGTTTGAAACGAAAAATTGGGTTTTTTTAGTTCATTAAACGGTATGCAAAATGTTGCCCCGAACAACTCGTTTGCAGTATAATTAACAATTAGGTAATCCTACCGCTGCTGCCGTCAAAAGGCTGTCGCGCGCAGTCTCCTTTGAACCGACATACCGAAAGCCTTTTCTGTGCTGACGACATATTTTTAAGCTTAAATTATTATTATAGTTGAGGACAACGAATTTTAGTGATCGACACACATTGACGTAGTCTAAGTTTTACTCAAACTAGCGTCAATTGAGACGCAAATATTATATGAAGCGAAATAAAAGAAGTATTTTTTTGACGGATTATCGATCAAATCAATGGACTTTAAGAACCCACCAGAGCAGATTTTCATTTAAATTTAACAATAAAAATACAATACTTTAATCTTTTCCCTCTTCTTTTGTATCTTTAATGTTTACTTTGTTCCTAAATTTAAAAGTAACCTACCTAGTGTGTATTAGTGTCGTGTTTATTTATATTTTAAGAAAGTCACAAACAAAAAATATTTTTATCCAAAAATAGAAAAAAAATAGTATTTGAGAATATCAAATCCTTAAGTTACTAAAAGCAAAGTTGCAACTTTGTAACAAGGTCACAGTTAGTTGGTACTTCGTATATCCACTACAAAATACAATGTTGTCGACAAACAATAAAAGCAAAGGGCTGGTACAGTCAACGGAGTTAATAAGTGAACCAACTTGTATTTTTTGTTTGCATTAATTTATTAAAACCATTTCATTATCCACCTGAAGTGATACGGTTACCTGGTATAAATGGTGACCCAGAAAGTAAACAGTTAGTAAAAGTACGTTATTTGGCTCAATTAACTTAAATAATTCACCAATAAAAGGACAATGCCCAATGGGCTATGGGAATCTGTACCAACTTGCATCAATTTGAATTTACTCTCAAAGCCCTAATTTTTATTTACCTTTTCGCTACCAACAATATTTTTTTCAATGTTTAACCGGATTTCAAAATATTTAAAAATGTATTTTATTTTATATCATAGTTGCCTTCTCAGCTAAAGCTTACTTGACAAACAAGACTTTTATGCTCAATGTCCACTCACGAAAATAGGTGACAGCTGGGATCGGAACAAAATAGTTGACGTGCGGAAGGCTTAGTCCGAACTTGCATTTTAAAACTCCCTACTCTCGAGTCGACAGTCGTCTCTCGGATGTCCTTGTATTTTTGTATGGATATCCGAAAGACGACTCTCGACTCTCGACTCACCTCTCGACACTCGACAGTCGGGAGTTTTAAAATGCAAGCTCGGACTAAGCACACGGAAGTAGGAAATTGATAATCATGTTATGTATAATTAATTTTAATTTTCTAAACCCGGTTAAATAAGACGGTTAAAAATTAACAAAGTACACGTATAAATAAAATATTAATTTTGATGATAATTAGCTAGTGACGCAATCTGGTACAGGGTTTGGGCAATGTTCTTTGTTCAGTTCACCAATAAAATAATCATTTCAAAAGAAAACATTATATTTCAATTTAAAAGACAGTTTGAAAGTTTTTACCCACCCAGCGCCGCTAAAGAAGTTTTCACTTCAAAATACAAAATAAAATTCAAAATAAAATGCAAAACAAAATTCAATATAAAATTCAACAATAAATTACTTACTTCGATGGACAATGATCTACAAGATATCACGGAAGGAACGCGTTACTAACTTGTGAAACGGTAATAAAGCAGGCTTAGGCGACCAAACTAGACTCACCACGCGCACGCTTGCGCTAACGCTGGGATCCGGCGGAGTCGAGCGATCACAATTATTATTACCACTTGTCACAGATTTTATAATAGTGTTCCTCCGCCCCCGCGCTCCGCACCGCACCGCGTGTTGGCAGCGCCTTGTACTCGCCTTGTACGATGTCGCCACAACACTATTTAATTGTTTGAGTCATACGTCGCGTGACCGCAAGTGTGTTCTTTTGTCGTCTCTTGTTTTACGAGCAATGTATAAAAATTAAATAAGATCTTACGCTTTTTCGACGTCACGTGACCCTGACGCGAGTTTGATAGTTTTTACCCACCCAGCGCCGCTAAAGAAGTTTTCACTTCAAAAAAAAAGTATTATTTTGGTGGTCTTACGCTAAGATATATATGTTTTCTTATTCCTAATACAATAAACTTTGAAAATAACAAGAAATAATCTATTAGGCAACGTTATAAAAAAAAATCAACAGGAATATAATTCTGAGGATTTAGGAACATTATAGATGAACTAAGTTCAATCTTAACAATTATTACATAGTGTTTTTGTGCTACTATGCAACTTGCAAATGAAATGCTTGCAATTGTTACCATTTCTAGCAAATTTTCCGTCTTTTTTTCTTTTAAAATATACGAATTCATGAAATGATATATTTACTGAAATCTTACGTAACTGGTATTGTGGGGGTCGTGCGGACCCCATAACGCACGTACCTCGGCTCTGGTAAAATCTGCAGTGCCGGACTTTCGACAGTCGCCGCGAATCGCGACGTAATGAGATTACACAAAATGGCGCACACGCACGGTGCAAAGTTTTGAAGGAATTAAAAAATATATCACGCGTGGGGTCCGCGCCACCCCCACGAAACCAGTTAAGGGTTAAGTTGACCATTATCTTGACTTTATCAAGATAATGGTCAACTTAATGAAAAAAGTGTTTCGCTCATTGTGGCATGAGAATAAGGTATTAGGAACAAATCTGAGTAGGAAGGAATAATAAAAAAAAATATAAAGAAAAATAATAAAAAACCATATGTAGATAACATTAAAAATACCTGTAACCTTATCAATATTCTAAGCAGATATAAAATTATATTACTTTATAAACGTAATGCTTTCGACTGTACAAACGAAACTAGCAAGCAGTCAACCAAACCGCAATCTGAGTGTACCGCGTAGCACTGCTTCGATGCTACGGCGTAGCATTACGGTGCTACAAGCATGCTCGTAGCAGTAGTATGGGCTTTTAATGGCGGGGGTGGAACCCACAACTCAGTACGTAGAAATCTTACACTTACTAAGCTGTGACGTTCCATACAACTTCAAACTTCAATTGCATTTATTCAATAAAATCACAAGGATCACTTTGAAACGTCTTACATACTAGATGATTCTAGGCGCCAGTTCGTCGCGACCAGATTCTAGAACATAAAGTGTCAAATACAACGTAATGTCTCACACTATACTCGGCCAATAAGGACGTGCTCAGCAAGGTAATGTATAATAGTGTGCCTCACTGATTTTATAGATGATATGGTTGTTTAACATAAGGTGGACGATTTGTTCCGTTTTTTATAAAACAATAGTCAATATATTAACAACGTTATATGACGGTGACAGTTTTCCCAAAACGCTATGTACGTAATGTTTACGCAATCGCCCGCGAGTTAGCACACTGTTTGTACGGAGTTCATACAAACATATGGTGATTGTACAGCTGATATCAAGTACAACTATTAGTAACAAATATTGCTTAATTGTTATATTTAAGTAGCTTATTGGTGCAAATATCAAGAGTTACATGAATGGTTCTGTTTATAGGAAGAACGAGCCAAAGTCCCTACGTCCAGCAGTGGGATAGAGCTTGATGATTATGGCATTGGATTTATTTGACAGCCGTCTGCTCAGTTGGTAGTAGCTCTGCCTTCCATGATGTGGGTTGTGGGTTCGATTCCCACTCAGAGCAAATGTTTGTGTGATGAACATAAATATTTAATTTTGTTCTGGTCTGGTTATGTATTCTATGTATGTATTTACAAAGAAAATGTATATGTCTTCTATCAGCAATCTAGTTCCCTTATTACAAGCTTTGCTTAGTTTGGGACTAGAGCGCGACGTGTGAAATGTCCGTGTAATTTGAACACTCTTAGCACCGCTCTTTAAAATAAGCCCTGTGTACACTAATAGTAGATGTACTGTTTTAAAAAAACTGCAAACAAAAATAAATACATTTTAATCTAATTTTAAGACTTTTGAAGTGAAAACTTCTTTAGCGGCGCTGGGTGGGTAAAAACTTTCAAACTCGCGTCAGGGTCACGTGACGTCGAAAAAGCGTAAGATCTTATTTAATTTTTATACATTGCTCGTAAAACAAGAGACGACAAAAGAACACACTTGCGGTCACGCGACGTATGACTCAAACAATTAAATAGTGTTGTGGCGACATCGTACAAGGCGAGTACAAGGCGCTGCCAACACGCGGTGCGGTGCGGAGCGCGGGGGCGGAGGACCGAGGAGCGGCACTCGCGCGCCGGCAGCCGACAGACGCTCTGAGCACCCTCGCACGGGAAACACGTATCGCTCGCCGCGCGCGCATAACCAGATAGACGCTATTATATCGTACGAATCGTTTCGCCTAACTTGTATTTAACTGTATCGCTTCCATCTTATTGAAGTGAAAACTCAGTCAGGGTCACGTGACTCGTGACGTTCATCGAACGTGACGTTCATCATTCGTTGTCTTCGTCGTTGTGTCAATGTCAATGACATGACACAATCACAATGACACAGACACATTCGCGCTTGCGCGAATGTGTCTGTGTCATTGTGATTGTCATTGTCATTGTCGTTGTGTCGACATGACACAATCACACTGACACAGACACATTCGCGCTTGCGCGAATGTGTCTGTGTCAGTGTGTCTTCGTTGTCTTCGTCGTTGTGTCACATTCGCGCTTGCGCGAATGTGACACAATGACATGACACAATCACAATGACACAGACACATTTGCGCTTGCGCGAATGTGTCTGTGTCATTGTGATTGTCATTGTCATTATGACGACTGTGGTTATATTTTTGAAGTGAAAACTTAAAAGTGAAAACACAGACACATTCGCGCTTGCGCGAATGTGTCAATGTCATTGTCATTGTCGTTGTGTCGACATGACACAATCACACTGACACAGACACATTCGCGCTTGCGCGAATGTGTCTGTGTCAGTGTGTCTTCGTTGTCTTCGTCGTTGTGTCACATTCGCGCTTGCGCGAATGTTACACAATGACATGACACAATCACAATGACACAGACACATTCGCGCTTGCGCGAATGTGTCTGTGTCATTGTGATTGTCATTGTCATTATGACGACTGTGGTTATATTTTTGAAGTGAAAACTTAAAAGTGAAAACACATTCGCGCTTGCGCGAATGTGTCTGTGTCATTGTGATTGTCATTGTCATTATGACGACTGTGGTTATATTTTTGAAGTGAAAACTTAAAAGTGAAAACACAACGTTAATATTGAAGTTTTCACTTCTGCCGGCACTCCCGGAGTGCTACCATTTTTTTTTTCAAAATCGCTTTGACACTTAAACTAATTTATGATCGAACCCACGACCCGTCTGTTGGCAGAGCTAGGACCAACTAAGCTGTGACACCTGTCAAAATATTTAAAAAGCTCCGAGTTTAATGACTGTCTTTAACCCCGTTTAAGAATTACGAAAATAAATCTTAGAAAGGACCAAAAACTTGCAGTATATATTATTCTTCATAATAACCAAAGTCTGAACTCGCAAATTAGTTTTAATGTCCAACGCAAGGTTTTGATAGATCAAGAGACAACTACGTTTTTCTTACATCACAATTAAAATACTATAACTCAACATTACAATAAAAATATATCTTAAACTTGTGTTAAAAGCTTGTGTACAATTATTAAACATCAAATATTGTAGTGGTAGAACTTTGTGTGCAAGATACTTCTAATAACTGAAAAACCCTGCTACTGCTTATATTATACGACCAAAAAAATGTGACCCACAAAAATAAAAACAAGATTTTTTACTACGCCTGTTACCGGTCTTCAATGTTTATTTAATTCATATTATATCTGCAAAATTGCCTTCAATCTGCAATAATGCTTTAACCAAATGACCGTATGGGAATCGCGATGGACTCTCGGGCTATAAGGTTTAATTAGTACAGTTTATTATAACGACACGGGCTAGCGCCTGTAATCCTGTAAAGATTAAATTTTAAACAGAATGGCACTCAATTTTTACAGTTATTCCTTATTTTGGAAGATTCTAGATGAATAAGTTGAGTAGTGTTAAATGTTAAATCACAAGAATCATTAAAAATCTAACTTAAATACTAAGTGGTGCTAATTGCCAGTTTTTTAAGACCAATGCTTGAAAAAGTTTTCTTTGTGTGATCTTTCCACTACATAAAAAATACATAAGTACGTAATTTGGTTGTCGATTTACTCTGCTTTAAACCGTTTTTACTGTGATAGGTTTTTTATAATATTTCACGTCCCACCGCTGGGCTATGGTATCCCGTTTTTTTTAACAAAAATTAGGCTTCTTTGCCGGGTACGTCCTAAAGTCCCCAGTACACAATGGCGTATGCTGGCCCACGACAGGCCATCGCCATTGTGTACACGGGGCAATGGCGTATGATGGCGGACAATTGTCAACCGTGGCGCGCAATCGGAAAGTTGTCGGTTTTTCGGGCACACTTCAAAGGAATCGTGGCGTAGCGTGGCCTGTGGTGTTCACACAATGGGCATTGTTTAGTTTGTCACCTACAACTTTCAAGTTTATTGATTTATAATAATTGTAGTATTTTAGGTACGATGTTTTCAGATGAATGATGCATTTAATCGTATAGTAGACTCCCTGAAAATACCTATTTAAAAAAAAGAGACATTTCTTCTACGTCCATCGCAAGTGGATTGCCAGGCAGCAATGAGACATGCGCCATTGTGTGAACACCAAGTGATCGTGGCCTACAGTGGTGCATTGCAAAGCGTGGCCCAGCATACGCCATTGTGTACTGGAGCCTTAAGAGGCTACATTTCATTTAAACTAAGTCTTCATCTTCTTCTTCGTCGTGTCGATGATCAAACAGTGTCTTCCCAAAATTTGGCCACCTCTATGGCGTTATTAGTGGCAACGTACAATTCGGCCAAGGAACAATTTAAACTAAGTAAATTTTCTATTTAACGACTTACTTAATAAGTGAGTCAACTACAATGCGCATGTCATATGCGCACAATACATTTATATTATCTCTAACACTCTTTTCACGTACTACAAATACTTAGGCGATCGGCAAAACAATTTGCCGGTCCGTAAAAGTAGACATAGGAATAGTATAGAGTTGTCGGCAAACGAGACACCATTTAAATTTCTCGAAGCCGAAACTACCGAGGCTTTTACGGCGCCGAGTTTTCTTAAGTCCGGACCTTGTAAGGTAGAGTCTTGACAGTGGCTACTTTAAATCATGAAACATTAAGGTTTTTATGCCATAGCTTGTAAAAGTGGTCACCACTATCCTTGGACACCTACAACACTAGAAGCACGGTGTAGGTACGCGGACAAAATATAAAAAAAAAGGTAGCACTCCGGGAGTGCCGGCAGAAGTGAAAACTTCAATATTAACGTTGTGTTTAATTATAAGTATAAAAGTACTATCATTTATGAGGTAGAATACAATGTTTATTTATTGCGCTATCGTACACAAATATGACAATTATTTTATTGTACCTAATTCCAACTAAAGAATCATCATCTCAACAGCAGCAACCCGCTGACTTGACACAGGCTCAGTACATTTCTAGTTATATTATTTATGAGCCTTTTCCAACCACAGAATTTATACTAAAAATTATAACATAGAAACCCTAATTAAAGTAACCTCATTAAAATAAAACAATCATTAAAATATTACATTAATTTTATTTGTCTCATTATTTGTAAAAATACACCGAAGCAAACTGTTTGGGAGTATTATTACTTTGTGTTTTTGTGTGTGTTCGAGCAGCACACTCAGGCACGGTAGAAAGAGTAGGAGATACTAGTTTCTCTCCCTTCCCCTCGATCTTACGCTTTTTCGATCAGCATCACGTGACCCTGACGCGTGTTTTAAAGTTTTTACCCATACAACAAAAAGTGCTCAGCGCCGCTAAAGAAGTTTTCACTTCAAAAACTAAAGGACCCCAGAAAATTACTAGAGGAAACCCCGTTTTTGATAGGACCCCATATTCATAGCTCCAAGGGAAAACCGCGGAAGGCAATTAATTCCGTGAATTCCACGAACCAGGCACTCAATATTTTTTTATTGATATCTAATCTATCTAATATATAATATTTTCGTTGATGTTTCGCACCTACCTTAAGAGAAATAAAACTGTTGTACTAAATTCAAAGTCCCACTTTAATCAGTAAATTCACAAAAATCATTTAAAATTTACTCGTTCTATACTTTTCTAGTTAGCTAACATCCTCATGTTAGCTAATCTGATCCAAATAAGAAAATAATCTTTGAGGAAAGATACTATGTAATCCAACACAATAATATACTAATACACAGCGGGCATCACATACCCAACTACACCGCGGGCACCACATACCCAAGTACACAGCGGGCATCACATACCCAAGTACACCGTGGGCACCACATACCCAACTTCACCGCGGGCACCACATACCCAAGTACACCGCGGGCACCACATACCCAAGTACACGGCGGGCACCACATACCCAAGTACACCGCGGGCACCACATACCCAACTACACCCCGGGCACCACATACCCAAGTACACAGCGGGCATCACATACCCAAGTACACCGCGGGCACCACATACCCAACTACACCGCGGGCACCACATACCCAAGTACACCGCGGGCACCACATACCCAACTACACCGCGGGCACCACATACCCAAGTACACAGCGGGCTCCACATACCCAAGTACACCGCGGGCACCACATACCCAACTACACCGCGGGCACCACATACCCAAGTACACAGCGGGCACCACATACCCAAGTACACCGCGGGCACCACATACCCAACTACACCGCGGGCACCACATACCCAAGTACACAGCGGGCACCACATACCCAAGTACACCGCGGGCACCACATACCCAAGTACACAGCGGGCATCACATACCCAAGTGCACAGCGGGCATCACATAACCAACTACACCGCGGGCACCACATACCCAACTACACCGCGGGCGCCACATACCCAAGTACACCGCGGGCACCACATACCCAAGTACACAGCGGGCATCACATACCCAAGTACACCGCGGGCACCACATACCCAAGTACACCGCGGGCACCACATACCCAACTACACCGCGGGCACCACATACCCAAGTACACAGCGGGCACCACATACCCAAGTACACCGCGTGCACCACATACCCAACTACACCGCGGGCACTACATACCCAAGTACACAGCGGGCATCACATACCCAAGTACACAGCGGGCATCACATAACCAACTACACCGCGGGCACCACATACCCAACTACACCGCGGGAACCAAATACCCAACTACACCGCGGGCACCACATACCCAAGTACACAGCGGGCACCACATACCCAAGTACACCGCGGGCACCACATACCCAACTTCACCGCGGGCACCACATACCCAAGTACACAGCTGGCACCACATACCCAAGTACACCGCGGGCACCACATACCCAAGTACACAGCGGGCATCACATACCCAAGTACACAGCGGGCATCACATAACCAACTACACCGCGGGCACCACATACCCAACTACACCGCGGGCACCACATACCCAAGTACACCGCGGGCACCACATACCCAACTACACCGCGGGCACCACATACCCAAGTACACAGCGGGCATCACATACCCAAGTACACAGCGGGCATCACATACCCAACTACACCGCGGGCACCACATACCCAAGTACACAGCGGGCATCACATACCCAACTACACCGCGGGCACCACATACCCAAGTACACAGCGGGCATCACATACCCAAGTACACCGCGGGCACCACATACCCAACTACACCGCGGGCACCACATACCCAAGTACACCGCGGGCACCACATACCCAACTACACCGCGGGCACCACATACCCAAGTACACAGCGGACACCACATACCCAAGTACACAGCGGGCACCACATACCCAACTACACCGCGGGCACCACATACCCAAGTACACAGCGGGCACCACATACCCAACTACACCGCGGGCACCACATACCCAACTACACCGCGGGCACCACATACCCAAGTACACAGCGGGCATCACATACCCAAGTACACCACGGGCACCACATACCCAACTACACCGCGGGCACCACATACCCAAGTACACCGCGGGCACCACATACCCAACTACACCGCGGGCACCACATACCCAAGTACACAGCGGGCACCACATACCCAAGTACACCGCGGGCACCACATACCCAAGTACACAGCTGGCACCACATACCCAAGTACACCGCGGGCACCACATACCCAAGTACACAGCGGGCATCACATACCCAAGTACACAGCGGGCATCACATACCCAAGTACACCGCGGGCACCACATACCCAACTACACCGCGGGCACCACATACCCAAGTACACAGCGGGCATCACATACCCAACTACACCGCGGGCACCACATACCCAAGTACACAGCGGGCATCACATACCCAAGTACACCGCGGGCACCACATACCCAACTACACCGCGGGCACCACATACCCAAGTACACAGCCGGACACCACATACCCAAGTACACAGCGGGCACCACATACCCAACTACACCGCGGGCACCACATACCCAAGTACACAGCGGGCACCACATACCCAACTACACCGCGGGCACCACATACCCAACTACACCGCGGGCACCACATACCCAAGTACACAGCGGGCATCACATACCCAAGTACACCGCGGGCACCACATACCCAACTACACCGCGGGCACCACATACCCAACTACACCGCGGGCACCACATACCCAACTACACCGCGGGCACCACATACCCAAGTACACAGCGGGCATCACATACCCAACTACACCGCGGGCACCACATACCCAACTACACCGCGGGCACCACATACCCAAGTACACAGCGGGCATCACATACCCAACTACACCGCGGGCACCACGTACCCAACAACACCGCGGGCATCACATACCCAAGTACACAGCGGGCATCACATACCCAACTACACCGCGGGCACCACATACCCAACTACACCGCGGGCATCACATACCCAAGTACACAGCGGGCACCACATACCCAACTACACCGCGGGCACCACATACCCAACTACACCGCGGGCACCACATACCCAATTACACAGCGGGCATCACATACCCAACTACAGCGCGGACACCACATATCCAACTACACCGCGGGCACCACATACCCAAGTACATCGCGGGCACTACATACCCAAGTACACAGCGGGCATCACATACCCAAGTACACCGCGGGCACCACATACCCAAGTACACAGCGGGCATCACATACCCAACTACACCGCGGGCACCACATACCCAAGTACACAGCGGGCACCACATACCCAAGTACACCGCGGGCACCACTTACCCAAGTACACAGCGGGCATCACATACCCAAGTACACAGCGGGCATCACATACCCAACTACACCGCGGGCACCACGTACCCAACTACACCGCGGGCACCACATACCCAACTACACCGCGGGCACCACATACCCAAGTACACCGCGGGCACCACATACCCAAGTACACAGCGGGCATCACATACCCAACTACACCGCGGGCATCACATACCCAAGTACACAGCGGGCACCACATACCCAAGTACACCGCGGGCACCACATACCCAAGTACACAGCGGGCATCACATAACCAACTACACCGCGGGCACCACATACCCAAGTACACCGCGGGCACCACATACCCAACTACACCGCGGGCACCACATACCCAAGTACACCGCGGGCACCACATACCCAACTACACCGCGGGCACCACATACCCAAGTACACAGCGGGCACCACATACCCAAGTACACCGCGGGCACCACATACCCAAGTACACAGCTGGCACCACATACCCAAGTACACCGCGGGCACCACATACCCAAGTACACAGCGGGCATCACATACCCAAGTACACAGCGGGCATCACATAACCAACTACACCGCGGGCACCACATACCCAACTACACCGCGGGCACCACATACCCAAGTACACCGCGGGCACCACATACCCAAGTACACAGCGGGCATCACATACCCAAGTACACCGCGGGCACCACATACCCAAGTACACCGCGGGCACTACATACCCAACTACACCGCGGGCACCACATACCCAAGTACACAGCGGGCACCACATACCCAAATACACCGCGGGCACCACATACCCAACTACACCGCGGGCACCACATACCCAAGTACACAGCGGGCATCACATACCCAAGTACACAGCGGGCATCACATAACCAACTACACCGCTGGCACCACATACCCAACTACACCGCGGGCACCACATACCCAACTACACCGCGGGCACCAAATACCCAAGTACACAGCGGGCATCACATACCCAAGTACACCGCGGGCACCACATACCCAACTACACCGCGGGCACCACATACCCAAGTACACAGCGGGCATCACATACCCAACTACACCGCGGGCACCACATACCCAAGTACACAGCGGGCATCACATACCCAAGTACACCGCGGGCACCACATACCCAACTACACCGCGAGCACCACATACCCAAGTACACAGCCGGACACCACATACCCAAGTACACAGCGGGCACCACATACCCAACTACACCGCGGGCACCACATACCCAAGTACACAGCGGGCACCACATACCCAACTACACCGCGGGCACCACATACCCAACTACACCGCGGGCACCACATACCCAAGTACACCGCGGGCACCACATACCCAAGTACACAGCGGGCATCACATACCCAACTACACCGCGGGCACCACATACCCAAGTACACAGCGGGCATCACATACCCAAGTACACCGCGGGCACCACATACCCAACTACACCGCGGGCACCACATACCCAACTACACCGCGGGCACCACATACCCAACTACACCGCGGGCACCATATACCCAAGTACACAGCGGGCATCACATACCCAACTACACCGCGGGCACCACATACCCAACTACACCGCGGGCACCACATACCCAAGTACACAGCGGGCATCACATACCCAACTACACCGCGGCCACCACGTACCCAACAACACCGCGGGCATCACATACCCAAGTACACAGCGGGCATCACATACCCAACTACACCGCGGGCACCACATACCCAACTACACCGCGGGCATCACATACCCAAGTACACAGCGGGCACCACATACCCAACTACACCGCGGGCACCACATACCCAACTACACCGCGGGCACCACATACCCAAGTACACAGCGGGCATCACATACCCAACTACAGCGCGGGCACCACATATCCAACTACACCGCGGGCACCACATACCCAAGTACATCGCGGGCACTACATACCCAAGTACACAGCGGGCATCACATACCCAAGTACACCGCGGGCACCACATACCCAAGTACACAGCGGGCATCACATACCCAACTACACCGCGGGCACCACATACCCAAGTACACAGCGGGCATCACATACCCAACTACACCGCAGGCACCACATACCCAAGTACACAGCGGGCATCACATACCCAAGTACACAGCGGGCATCACATACCCAACTACACCGCGGGCACCACGTACCCAACTACACCGCGGGCACCACATACCCAACTACACCGCGGGCACCACATACCCAAGTACACCGCGGGCACCACATACCCAAGTACACAGCGGGCATCACATACCCAACTACACCGCGGGCACCACATACCCAAGTACACAGCGGGCACCACATACCCAAGTACACCGCGGGCACCACATACCCAAGTACACAGCGGGCATCACATACCCAAGTACACAGCGGGCATCACATAACCAACTACACCGCGGGCACCACATACCCAACTACACCGCGGGCACCACATACCCAAGTACAGCGCGGGCACCACATACCCAAGTCCACAGCGGGCATCACATACCCAAGTACACCGCGGGCACCACATACCCAACTACACCGCGGGCACCACATACCCAAGTACACCGCGGGCACCACATACCCAAGTACACAGCGGGCACCACATACCCAAGTACACCGCGTGCACCACATACCCAACTACACCGCGGGCACCACATACCCAAGTACACAGCGGGCATCACATACCCAAGTACACAGCGGGCATCATATAACCAACTACACCGCGGGCACCACATACCCAAGTACACCGCGGGCACCACATACCCAACTACACCGCGGGCACCAAATACCCAACTACACCGCGGGCACCACATACCCAAGTACACCGCGGGCACCACATACCCAACTACACCGCGGGCACCACATACCCAAGTAGACAGCGGGCACCACATACCCAACTACACCGCGGGCACCACATACCCAAGTACACAGCGGGCATCACATACCCAAGTACACCGCGGGCACCACATACCCAACTACACCGCGGGCACCACATACCCAAGTACACCGCGGGCACCACATACCCAACTACACCGCGGGCACCACATACCCAACTACACCGCGGGCACCACATACCCAAGTACACAGCGGGCATCACATACCCAACTACACCGCGGGCACCACATACCCAAGTACACAGCGGGCACCACATACCCAAGTACACCGCGGGCACCACATACCCAAGTACACAGCGGGCATCACATACCCAAGTACACAGCGGGCATCACATACCCAACTACACCGCGGGCACCACATACCCAAGTACACAGCGGGCATCACATACCCAAGTACACCGCGGGCACCACATACCCAACTACACCGCGGGCACCACATACCCAACTACACCGCGGGCACCACATACCCAACTACACCGCGGGCACCATATACCCAAGTACACAGCGGGCATCACATACCCAACTACACCGCGGGCACCACATACCCAACTACACCGCGGGCACCACATACCCAAGTACACAGCGGGCATCACATACCCAACTACACCGCGGCCACCACGTACCCAACAACACCGCGGGCATCACATACCCAAGTACACAGCGGGCATCACATACCCAACTACACCGCGGGCACCACATACCCAAGTACACAGCGGGCATCACATACCCAAGTACAAAGCGGGCACCACATACCCAACTACACCGCGGGCACCACATACCCAACTACACCGCGGGCACCACATACCCAAGTACACAGCGGGCATCACATACCCAACTACAGCGCGGGCACCACATATCCAACTACACCGCGGGCACCACATACCCAAGTACATCGCGGGCACTACATACCCAAGTACACAGCGGGCATCACATACCCAAGTACACCGCGGGCACCACATACCCAAGTACACAGCGGGCATCACATACCCAACTACACCGCGGGCACCACATACCCAAGTACACAGCGGGCATCACATACCCAACTACACCGCGGGCACCACATACCCAAGTACACAGCGGGCATCACATACCCAAGTACACAGCGGGCATCACATACCCAACTACACCGCGGCCACCACGTACCCAACAACACCGCGGGCATCACATACCCAAGTACACAGCGGGCATCACATACCCAACTACACCGCGGGCACCACATACCCAACTACACCGCGGGCATCACATACCCAAGTACAAAGCGGGCACCACATACCCAACTACACCGCGGGCACCACATACCCAAGTACACCGCGGGCACCACATACCCAAGTCCACAGCGGGCATCACATACCCAAGTACACAGCGGGCATCACATAACCAACTACACCGCGGGCACCACATACCCAAGTACACAGCGGGCATCACATACCCAAGTACACAGCGGGCATCACATACCCAACTACACCGCGGGCACCACGTACCCAACTACACCGCGGGCACCACATACCCAACTACACCGCGGGCACCACATACCCAAGTACACCGCGGGAACCACATACCCAAGTACACAGCGGGCATCACATACCCAACTACACCGCGGGCACCACATACCCAAGTACACAGCGGGCACCACATACCCAAGTACACCGCGGGCACCACTTACCCAAGTACACAGCGGGCATCACATACCCAAGTACACAGCGGGCATCACATAACCAACTACACCGCGGGCACCACATACCCAACTACACCGCGGGCACCACATACCCAAGTACAGCGCGGGCACCACATACCCAAGTCCACAGCGGGCATCAAATACCCAAGTACACCGCGGGCACCACATACCCAACTACACCGCGGGCACCACATACCCAAGTACACCGCGGGCACCACATACCCAAGTACACCGCGGGCACCACATACCCAAGTACACCGCGTGCACCACATACCCAACTACACCGCGGGCACCACATACCCAAGTACACAGCGGGCATCACATACCCAAGTACACAGCGGGCATCATATAACCAACTACACCGCGGGCACCACATACCCAAGTACACCGCGGGCACCACATACCCAACTACACCGCGGGCACCAAATACCCAACTACACCGCGGGCACCACATACCCAAGTACACCGCGGGCACCACATACCCAACTACACCGCGGGCACCACATACCCAAGTAGACAGCGGGCACCACATACCCAACTACACCGCGGGCACCACATACCCAAGTACACAGCGGGCATCACATACCCAACTACACCGCGGGCACCACATACCCAACTACACCGCGGGCACCACATACCCAAGTACACCGCGGGCACCACATACCCAACTACACCGCGGGCACCACATACCCAACTACACAGCGGGCATCACATACCCAACTACACCGCGGGCACCACATACCCAACTACACCGCGTGCACCACATACCCAACTACACCGCGGGCACCACATACCCAAGTACACAGCGGGCATCACATACCCAAGTACACAGCGGGCATCATATAACCAACTACACCGCGGGCACCACATACCCAAGTACACCGCGGGCACCACATACCCAACTACACCGCGGGCACCAAATACCCAACTACACCGCGGGCACCACATACCCAAGTACACCGCGGGCACCACATACCCAACTACACCGCGGGCACCACATACCCAAGTAGACAGCGGGCACCACATACCCAACTACACCGCGGGCACCACATACCCAAGTACACAGCGGGCATCACATACCCAAGTACACCGCGGGCACCACATACCCAACTACACCGCGGGCACCACATACCCAAGTACACCGCGGGCACCACATACCCAACTACACCGCGGGCACCACATACCCAACTACACCGCGGGCACCACATACCCAAGTACACCGCGGGCACCACATACCCAACTACACCGCGGGCACCACATACCCAAGTACACAGCGGGCACCACATACCCAAGTACACCGCGGGCACCACATACCCAAGTACACAGCTGGCACCACATACCCAAGTACACCGCGGGCACCACATACCCAAATACACAGCGGGCATCACATACCCAAGTACACAGCGGGCATCACATACCCAAGTACACAGCGGGCATCACATAACCAACAACACCGCGGGCACCACATACCCAACTACACCGCGGGCACCACATACCCAAGTACACCGCGGGCACCACATACCCAAGTACACAGCGGGCATCACATACCCAAGTACACCGCGGGCACCACATACCCAAGTACACCGCGGGCACTACATACCCAACTACACCGCGGGCACCACATACCCAAGTACACAGCGGGCACCACATACCCAAATACACCGCGGGCACCACATACCCAACTACACCGCGGGCACCACATACCCAAGTACACAGCGGGCATCACATACCCAAGTACACAGCGGGCATCACATAACCAACTACACCGCTGGCACCACATACCCAACTACACCGCGGGCACCACATACCCAACTACACCGCGGGCACCAAATACCCAAGTACACAGCGGGCATCACATACCCAAGTACACCGCGGGCACCACATACCCAACTACACCGCGGGCACCACATACCCAAGTACACAGCGGGCATCACATACCCAACTACACCGCGGGCACCACATACCCAAGTACACAGCGGGCATCACATACCCAAGTACACCGCGGGCACCACATACCCAACTACACCGCGGGCACCACATACCCAAGTACACAGCCGGACACCACATACCCAAGTACACAGCGGGCACCACATACCCAACTACACCGCGGGCACCACATACCCAAGTACACAGCGGGCACCACATACCCAACTACACCGCGGGCACCACATACCCAACTACACCGCGGGCACCACATACCCAAGTACACAGCGGGCATCACATACCCAAGTACACCGCGGGCACCACATACCCAACTACACCGCGGGCACCACATACCCAACTACACCGCGGGCACCACATACCCAACTACACCGCGGGCACCACATACCCAAGTACACAGCGGGCATCACATACCCAACTACACCGCGGGCACCACATACCCAACTACACCGCGGGCACCACATACCCAAGTACACAGCGGGCATCACATACCCAACTACACCGCGGGCACCACGTACCCAACAACACCGCGGGCATCACATACCCAAGTACACAGCGGGCATCACATACCCAACTACACCGCGGGCACCACATACCCAACTACACCGCGGGCATCACATACCCAAGTACACAGCGGGCACCACATACCCAACTACACCGCGGGCACCACATACCCAACTACACCGCGGGCACCACATACCCAAGTACACAGCGGGCATCACATACCCAACTACCACGCGGGCACCACATATCCAACTACTCCGCGGGCACCACGTACCCAAGTACATCGCGGGCACTACATACCCAAGTACACAGCGGGCATCACATACCCAAGTACACCGCGGGCACCACATACCCAAGTACACAGCGGGCATCACATACCCAACTACACCGCGGGCACCACATACCCAAGTACACAGCGGGCATCACATACCCAACTACACCGCGGGCACCACATACCCAAGTACACAGCGGGCATCACATACCCAAGTACACCGCGGGCACCACATACCCAACTACACCGCGGGCACCACATACCCAACTACACCGCGGGCACCACATACCCAACTACACCGCGGGCACCATATACCCAAGTACACAGCGGGCATCACATACCCAACTACACCGCGGGCACCACATACCCAACTACACCGCGGGCACCACATACCCAAGTACACAGCGTGCATCACATACCCAACTACACCGCGGCCACCACGTACCCAACAACACCGCGGGCATCACATACCCAAGTACACAGCGGGCATCACATACCCAACTACACCGCGGGCACCACATACCCAACTACACCGCGGGCATCACATACCCAAGAACACAGCGGGCACCACATACCCAACTACACCGCGGGCACCACATACCCAACTACACCGCGGGCACCACATACCCAAGTACACAGCGGGCATCACATACCCAACTACAGCGCGGGCACCACATATCCAACTACACCGCGGGCACCACATACCCAAGTACATCGCGGGCACTACATACCCAAGTACACAGCGGGCATCACATACCCAAGTACACCGCGGGCACCACATACCCAAGTACACAGCTGGCATCACATACCCAACTACACCGCGGGCACCACATACCCAACTACACCGCGGGCACCACATACCCAACTACACCGCGGGCACCACATACCCAACTACACCGCGGGCACCATATACCCAAGTACACAGCGGGCATCACATACCCAACTACACCGCGGGCACCACATACCCAACTACACCGCGGGCACCACATACCCAAGTACACAGCGGGCATCACATACCCAACTACACCGCGGCCACCACGTACCCAACAACACCGCGGGCATCACATACCCAAGTACACAGCGGGCATCACATACCCAACTACACCGCGGGCACCACATACCCAACTACACCGCGGGCATCACATACCCAAGAACACAGCGGGCACCACATACCCAACTACACCGCGGGCACCACATACCCAACTACACCGCGGGCACCACATACCCAAGTACACAGCGGGCATCACATACCCAACTACAGCGCGGGCACCACATATCCAACTACACCGCGGGCACCACATACCCAAGTACATCGCGGGCACTACATACCCAAGTACACAGCGGGCATCACATACCCAAGTACACCGCGGGCACCACATACCCAAGTACACAGCTGGCATCACATACCCAACTACACCGCGGGCACCACATACCCAAGTACACAGCGGGCATCACATACCGAACTACACCGCGGGCACCACGTACCCAACTACACCGCGGGCACCACATACCCAACTACACCGCGGGCACCACATACCCAAGTACACCGCGGGAACCACATACCCAAGTACACAGCGGGCATCACATACCCAACTACACCGCGGGCACCACATACCCAAGTACACAGCGGGCACCACATACCCAAGTACACCGCGGGCACCACTTACCCAAGTACACAGCGGGCATCACATACCCAAGTACACAGCGGGCATCACATAACCAACTACACCGCGGGCACCACATACCCAACTACACCGCGGGCACCACATACCCAAGTACAGCGCAGGCACCACATACCCAAGTCCACAGCGGGCATCACATACCCAAGTACACCGCGGGCACCACATACCCAACTACACCGCGGGCACCACATACCCAAGTACACCGCGGGCACCACATACCCAAGTACACAGCGGGCACCACATACCCAAGTACACCGCGTGCACCACATACCCAACTACACCGCGGGCACCACATACCCAAGTACACAGCGGGCATCACATACCCAAGTACACAGCGGGCATCATATAACCAACTACACCGCGGGCACCACATACCCAAGTACACCGCGGGCACCACATACCCAACTACACCGCGGGCACCAAATACCCAACTACACCGCGGGCACCACATACCCAAGTACACCGCGGGCACCACATACCCAACTACACCGCGGGCACCACATACCCAAGTAGACAGCGGGCACCACATACCCAACTACACCGCGGGCACCACATACCCAAGTACACAGCGGGCATCACATACCCAAGTACACCGCGGGCACCACATACCCAACTACACCGCGGGCACCACATACCCAAGTACACCGCGGGCACCACATACCCAACTACACCGCGGGCACCACATACCCAACTACACAGCGGGCATCACATACCCAACTACACCGCGGGCACCACATACCCAAGTACACAGCGGGCACCACATACCCAAGTACACCGCGGGCACCACATACCCAAGTACACAGCGGGCATCACATACCCAAGTACACAGCGGGCATCACATAACCAACTACACCGCGGGCACCACATACCCAACTACACCGCGGGCACCACATACCCAAGTACACAGCGGGCATCACATACCCAACTACCACGCGGGCACCACATATCCAACTACTCCGCGGGCACCACGTACCCAAGTACATCGCGGGCACTACATACCCAAGTACACAGCGGGCATCACATACCCAAGTACACCGCGGGCACCACATACCCAAGTACACAGCGGGCATCACATACCCAACTACACCGCGGGCACCACATACCCAAGTACACAGCGGGCATCACATACCCAACTACACCGCGGGCACCACATACCCAAGTACACAGCGGGCATCACATACCCAAGTACACCGCGGGCACCACATACCCAACTACACCGCGGGCACCACATACCCAACTACACCGCGGGCACCACATACCCAACTACACCGCGGGCACCATATACCCAAGTACACAGCGGGCATCACATACCCAACTACACCGCGGGCACCACATACCCAACTACACCGCGGGCACCACATACCCAAGTACACAGCGGGCATCACATACCCAACTACACCGCGGCCACCACGTACCCAACAACACCGCGGGCATCACATACCCAAGTACACAGCGGGCATCACATACCCAACTACACCGCGGGCACCACATACCCAACTACACCGCGGGCATCACATACCCAAGTACACAGCGGGCACCACATACCCAACTACACCGCGGGCACCACATACCCAACTACACCGCGGGCACCACATACCCAAGTACACAGCGGGCATCACATACCCAACTACAGCGCGGGCACCACATATCCAACTACACCGCGGGCACCACATACCCAAGTACATCGCGGGCACTACATACCCAAGTACACAGCGGGCATCACATACCCAAGTACACCGCGGGCACCACATACCCAACTACAGCGCGGGCACCACATATCCAACTACACCGCGGGCACCACATACCCAAGTACATCGCGGGCACCACATACCCAACTACACCGCGGGCACCACATACCCAAGTACAGCGCGGGCACCACATACCCAAGTCCACAGCGGGCATCACATACCCAAGTACACCGCGGGCACCACATACCCAACTACACCGCGGGCACCACATACCCAAGTACACCGCGGGCACCACATACCCAAGTACACAGCGGGCACCACATACCCAAGTACACCGCGTGCACCACATACCCAACTACACCGCGGGCACCACATACCCAAGTACACAGCGGGCATCACATACCCAAGTACACAGCGGGCATCATATAACCAACTACACCGCGGGCACCACATACCCAAGTACACCGCGGGCACCACATACCCAACTACACCGCGGGCACCAAATACCCAACTACACCGCGGGCACCACATACCCAAGTACACCGCGGGCACCACATACCCAACTACACCGCGGGCACCACATACCCAAGTAGACAGCGGGCACCACATACCCAACTACACCGCGGGCACCACATACCCAAGTACACAGCGGGCATCACATACCCAAGTACACCGCGGGCACCACATACCCAACTACACCGCGGGCACCACATACCCAAGTACACCGCGGGCACCACATACCCAACTACACCGCGGGCACCACATACCCAACTACACAGCGGGCATCACATACCCAACTACACCGCGGGCACCACATACCCAAGTACACAGCGGGCACCACATACCCAAGTACACCGCGGGCACCACATACCCAAGTACACAGCGGGCATCACATACCCAAGTACACAGCGGGCATCACATAACCAACTACACCGCGGGCACCACATACCCAACTACACCGCGGGCACCACATACCCAAGTACAGCGCGGGCACCACATACCCAAGTCCACAGCGGGCATCACATACCCAAGTACACCGCGGGCACCACATACCCAACTACACCGCGGGCACCACATACCCAAGTACACCGCGGGCACCACATACCCAAGTACACAGCGGGCACCACATACCCAAGTACACCGCGTGCACCACATACCCAACTACACCGCGGGCACCACATACCCAAGTACACAGCGGGCATCACATACCCAAGTACACAGCGGGCATCATATAACCAACTACACCGCGGGCACCACATACCCAAGTACACCGCGGGCACCACATACCCAACTACACCGCGGGCACCAAATACCCAACTACACCGCGGGCACCACATACCCAAGTACACCGCGGGCACCACATACCCAACTACACCGCGGGCACCACATACCCAAGTAGACAGCGGGCACCACATACCCAACTACACCGCGGGCACCACATACCCAAGTACACAGCGGGCATCACATACCCAAGTACACCGCGGGCACCACATACCCAACTACACCGCGGGCACCACATACCCAAGTACACCGCGGGCACCACATACCCAACTACACCGCGGGCACCACATACCCAACTACACCGCGGGCACCACATACCCAAGTACACAGCGGGCATCACATACCCAACTACACCGCGGGCACCACATACCCAAGTACACAGCGGGCACCACATACCCAAGTACACCGCGGGCACCACATACCCAAGTACACAGCGGGCATCACATACCCAAGTACACAGCGGGCATCACATAACCAACTACACCGCGGGCACCACATACCCAACTACACCGCGGGCACCACATACCCAAGTACAGCGCGGGCACCACATACCCAAGTCCACAGCGGGCATCACATACCCAAGTACACCGCGGGCACCACATACCCAAGTACACCGCGGGCACCACATACCCAACTACACCGCGGGCACCACATACCCAAGTACACAGCGGGCACCACATACCCAAGTACACCGCGTGCACCACATACCCAACTACACCGCGGGCACCACATACCCAAGTACACAGCGGGCATCACATACCCAAGTACACAGCGGGCATCATATAACCAACTACACCGCGGGCACCACATACCCAAGTACACCGCGGGCACCACATACCCAACTACACCGCGGGCACCAAATACCCAACTACACCGCGGGCACCACATACCCAAGTACACCGCGGGCACCACATACCCAACTACACCGCGGGCACCACATACCCAAGTACACAGCGGGCATCACATACCCAACTACACCGCGGGCACCACATACCCAAGTACACAGCGGGCATCACATACCCAAGTACACCGCGGGCACCACATACCCAACTACACCGCGGGCACCACATACCCAAGTACACAGCGGGCATCACATACCCAACTACACCGCGGGCACCACATACCCAAGTACACAGCGGGCATCACATACCCAAGTACACCGCGGGCACCACATACCCAACTACACCGCGGGCACCACATACCCAACTACACCGCGGGCACCACATACCCAAGTACACAGCGGGCATCACATACCCAACTACACCGCGGGCACCACATACCCAAGTACACAGCGGGCACCACATACCCAAGTACACCGCGGGCACCACATACCCAAGTACACAGCGGGCATCACATACCCAAGTACACAGCGGGCATCACATAACCAACTACACCGCGGGCACCACATACCCAACTACACCGCGGGCACCACATACCCAAGTACAGCGCGGGCACCACATACCCAAGTCCACAGCGGGCATCACATACCCAAGTACACCGCGGGCACCACATACCCAAGTACACCGCGGGCACCACATACCCAACTACACCGCGGGCACCACATACCCAAGTACACAGCGGGCACCACATACCCAAGTACACCGCGTGCACCACATACCCAACTACACCGCGGGCACCACATACCCAAGTACACAGCGGGCATCACATACCCAAGTACACAGCGGGCATCATATAACCAACTACACCGCGGGCACCACATACCCAAGTACACCGCGGGCACCACATACCCAACTACACCGCGGGCACCAAATACCCAACTACACCGCGGGCACCACATACCCAAGTAAACCGCGGGCACCACATACCCAACTACACCGCGGGCACCACATACCCAAGTACACAGCGGGCATCACATACCCAACTACACCGCGGGCACCACATACCTAAGTACACAGCGGGCATCACATACCCAAGTACACCGCGGGCACCACATACCCAACTACACCGCGGGCACCACATACCCAAGTACACCGCGGGCACCACATACCCAACTACACCGCGGGCACCACATACCCAAGTACACAGCGGGCATCACATACCCAACTACACCGCGGGCACCACATACCCAAGTACACAGCGGGCATCACATACCCAAGTACACCGCGGGCACCACATACCCAACTACACCGCGGGCACCACATACCCAAGTACACCGCGGGCACCACATACCCAACTACACCGCGGGCACCACATACCCAACTACACCGCGGGCACCACATACCCAAGTACACAGCGGACACCACATACCCAAGTACACAGCGGGCACCACATACCCAACTACACCGCGGGCACCACATACCCAAGTACACAGCGGGCACCACATACCCAACTACACCGCGGGCACCACATACCCAACTACACCGCGGGCACCACATACCCAACTACACCGCGGGCACCACATACCCAAGTAAACAGCGGGCACCACATACCCAAGTACACCGCGGGCACCACATACCCAACTACACCGCGGGCACCACATACCCAACTACACCGCGGGCACCACATACCCAAGTACACCGCGGGCACCACATACCCAACTACACCGCGGGCACCACATACCCAAGTACACAGCGGACACCACATACCCAAGTACACAGCGGGCACCACATACCCAACTACACCGCGGGCACCACATACCCAAGTACACAGCGGGCACCACATACCCAACTACACCGCGGGCACCACATACCCAACTACACCGCGGGCACCACATACCCAAGTACACAGCGGGCATCACATACCCAAGTACACCGCGGGCACCACATACCCAACTACACCGCGGGCACCACATACCCAAGTACACCGCGGGCACCACATACCCAACAACACCGCGGGCACCACATACCCAAGTACACCGCGGGCACCACATACCCAACTACACCGCGGGCACCACATACCCAACTACACCGCGGGCACCACATACCCAAGTACGCAGCGGGCATCACATACCCAACTACACCGCGGGCACCACATACCCAAGTACACAGCGGGCACCACATACCCAAGTACACCGCGGGCACCACATACCCAAGTACACAGCGGGCATCACATACCCAAGTACACAGCGGGCATCACATAACCAACTACACCGCGGGCACCACATACCCAACTACACCGCGGGCACCACATACCCAAGTACAGCGCGAGCACCACATACCCAAGTCCACAGCGAGCATCACATACCCAAGTACACCGCGGGCACCACATACCCAAGTACACCGCGGGCACCACATACCCAACTACACCGCGGGCACTACATACCCAAGTACACAGCGGGCACCACATACCCAAGTACACCGCGTGCACCACATACCCAACTAAACCGCGGGCACCACATACCCAAGTACACAGCGGGCATCACATACCCAAGTACACAGCGGGCATCATATAACCAACTACACCGCGGGCACCACATACCCAAGTACACCGCGGGCACCACATACCCAAGTACACAGCGGGCATCACATACCCATCTACACCGCGGGCACCACATACCCAAGTACACAGCGGGCATCACATACCCAAGTACACCGCGGGCACCACATACCCAACTACACCGCGGGCACCACATACCCAAGTACACCGCGGGCACCACATACCCAACTGCACCGCGGGCACCACATACCCAACTACACCGCGGGCACCACATACCCAAGTACACAGCGGGCATCACATACCCAAGTACACAGCGGGCATCATATAACCAACTACACCGCGGGCACCACATACCCAAGTACACCGCGGGCACCACATACCCAACTACACCGCGGGCACCAAATACCCAACTACACCGCGGGCACCACATACCCAAGTAAACCGCGGGCACCACATACCCAACTACACCGCGGGCACCACATACCCAAGTACACAGCGGGCATCACATACCCAACTACACCGCGGGCACCACATACCTAAGTACACAGCGGGCATCACATACCCAAGTACACCGCGGGCACCACATACCCAAGTACACCGCGGGCACCACATACCCAAGTACACCGCGGGCACCACATACCCAACTACACCGCGGGCACCACATACCCAAGTACACAGCGGGCATCACATACCCAACTACACCGCGGGCACCACATACCCAAGTACACAGCGGGCATCACATACCCAAGTACACCGCGGGCACCACATACCCAACTACACCGCGGGCACCACATACCCAAGTACACCGCGGGCACCACATACCCAACTACACCGCGGGCACCACATACCCAACTACACCGCGGGCACCACATACCCAAGTACACAGCGGACACCACATACCCAAGTACACAGCGGGCACCACATACCCAACTACACCGCGGGCACCACATACCCAAGTACACAGCGGGCACCACATACCCAACTACACCGCGGGCACCACATACCCAACTACACCGCGGGCACCACATACCCAACTACACCGCGGGCACCAAATACCCAAGTACACAGCGGGCATCACATACCCAAGTACACCGCGGGCACCACATACCCAACTACACCGCGGGCACCACATACCCAAGTACACCGCGGGCACCACATACCCAAGTACACCGCGGGCACCACATACCCAACTACACCGCGGGCACCACATACCCAAGTACACAGCGGGCATCACATACCCAAGTACACATTGGGCATCACATAACCAACTACACCGCTGGCACCACATACCCAACTACACCGCGGGCACCACATACCCAACTACACCGCGGGCACCACATACCCAACTACACCGCGGGCACCACATACCCAAGTACACAGCGGACACCACATACCCAAGTACACAGCGGGCACCACATACCCAACTACACCGCGGGCACCACATACCCAAGTACACAGCGGGCACCACATACCCAACTACACCGCGGGCACCACATACCCAACTACACCGCGGGCACCACATACCCAAGTACACAGCGGGCATCACATACCCAAGTACACCGCGGGCACCACATACCCAACTACACCGCGGGCACCACATACCCAAGTACACCGCGGGCACCACATACCCAACTACACCGCGGGCACCACATACCCAAGTACACAGCGGGCACCACATGACATACTACACCGCGGGCACCACATGACATACTACACCGCGGTTACCACATATCCAAGTACACCGCGGGCACCACATACCCAAGTACACAGCGGGCATCACATACCCAAGTACACCGCGGGCACCACATACCCAACTACACCGCGGGCACCACATGCCTAAGTACACAGCGGGCACCACATACCCAAGTACACAGCGGGCATCACATACCCAAGTACACAGCGGGCATCACATACCCAACTACACCGCGGGCACCACATACCCAACTACACCGCGGGCACCACATACCTAAGTACACAGCGGGCATCACATACCCAACTACACCGCGGGCACCACATACCCAAGTACACAGCGGGCATCACATACCCAAGTACACAGCGGGCATCACATACCCAACTACACCGCGGGCACCACGTACCCAACTACACCGCGGGCACCACATACCCAACTACACCGCGGGCACCACATACCCAAGTACACAGCGGGCATCACATACCCAACTACACCGCGGGCACCACATACCCAATTACACCGCGGGCACCACATACCCAAGTACACAGCGGGCATCACATACCCAACTACACCGCGGGCACCACGTACCCAACAACACCGCGGGCATCACATACCCAAGTACACAGCGGGCATCACATACCCAACTACACCGCGGGCACCACATACCCAACTACACCGCGGGCACCACATACCCAAGTACACAGCGGGCATCACATACCCAACTACACCGCGGGCACCACATACCCAAGTACACAGCGGGCATCACATACCCAAGTACACCGCGGGCACCACATACCCAACTACACCGCGGGCACCACATACCCAAGTACACCGCGGGCACCACATACCCAACTACACCGCGGGCACCACATACCCAAGTACACAGCGGACACCACATACCCAAGTACACAGCGGGCACCCCATACCCAACTACACCGCGGGCACCACATACCCAAGTACACAGTGGGCACCACATACCCAACTACACCGCGGGCACCACATACCCAAGTACACAGCGGGCATCACATACCCAAGTACACCGCGGGCACCACATACCCAACTACACCGCGGGCACCACATACCCAAGTACACCGCGGGCACCACATACCCAACTACACCGCGGGCACCACATACCCAAGTACACAGCGGGCACCACATACCCAAGTACACCGCGGGCACCACATACCCAACTTCACCGCGGGCACCACATACCCAAGTACACAGCGGGCATCACATACCCAAGTACACAGCGGGCATCACATACCCAACTACACCGCGGGCACCACGTACCCAACTACACCGCGGGCACCACATACCCAACTACACCGCGGGCACCACATACCCAAGTACACAGCGGGCATCACATACCCAACTACACCGCGGGCACCACATACCCAATTACACCGCGGGCACCACATACCCAAGTACACAGCGGGCATCACATACCCAACTACACCGCGGGCACCACGTACCCAACAACACCGCGGGCATCACATACCCAAGTACACAGCGGGCATCACATACCCAACTACACCGCGGGCACCACATACCCAACTACACCGCGGGCACCACATACCCAAGTACACAGCGGGCATCACATACCCAACTACACCGCGGGCACCACATACCCAAGTACACAGCGGGCATCACATACCCAAGTACACCGCGGGCACCACATACCCAACTACACCGCGGGCACCACATACCCAAGTACACCGCGGGCACCACATACCCAACTACACCGCGGGCACCACATACCTGTAGTAATAAGTATCCTATCGTGCGGGTACTTCTATATGGAATTGTGAGTTACCTACCTACGAAGGTAAATAAATCAGTGTTCAATCTACAAGCTGTGTTTTACTACATGGTGGCAGCGGTGAATCGGGTTTAAAATAAAAGTCGTAGGATTTCGCACAATTTAACGTTCAATTATCGAAGTGAACAGTGTTTATTACGTGTGAAGCATTATGGAACATGCAAGACCTCCGCCAGAACTGCAGATTGAAGGCAGTCCGGCGGCACGTGCCGACGCGTGGAAAAAATGGTGGAAACAGTTTGAGGTGTTTCTAAAAGCATCCGGCGTAAATAAGGAGCCCATGGATGTACAAGCGAGCTTGTTGGTGAACCTCATTGGGACGGAGGGTTACGAGATATTTTCAACATTTACTTATACAAAGGAGCAATCGGCTGATGATCTCGAATGTTTAAAAAATAAGTTTGATGAACATTTCGGGACAAAATGCAATGTGGCTATGTTTCGATTTAAATTTTTTACTCGTAACCAGAATGTCGGCGAATCCATAAGTCAATATGTCACGGCGTTAAAGGTGTTGAGTCAAAACTG
This sequence comes from Ecliptopera silaceata, assembly GCA_932527185.1. NCBI lineage: Eukaryota > Metazoa > Arthropoda > Insecta > Lepidoptera > Geometridae > Ecliptopera > Ecliptopera silaceata. The sequence continues at coordinate 666,382 of OW052193.1, read as the reverse complement.
CGAGTTTGAAAACCTAGTGGACGGCCTGATACGCGATCGAGTCGTATGCGGAGTTTCCAATCACGTGGTACGGGATCGTTTGTTACGTACGGACGAATTGACATTGGCGAAGGCAGTTCAAATTTGTGAAGCGGAGGAGCTTTCAAAGTCAGAGGGACGGCAAATCGAGGAGGCGAACAAGACGAGCAGCCAAGTGGACGCGTTGGGCCAGCGCGCGCGCGGGGCGTGGCGGCAGCAGCGCGGCGGCGGCGGCGGCGGCCCGAGCGGCAGCAATAGCGCAGCGCGGGGCCGCGACGCGGGCGGCACCGGCTCGGCCCGACCGCGCGCACAGCGGCTGGCTGAGCGTGCTCGGTGTGCGCGGTGTGGCAGTGTAGTGTGTGAAGAGCGCGGATGGTGCCCGGCTAGTGAAGCAACGTGTTTTGTGTGTAAGAACCGGGGTCATTTCGCGAGGAAGTGTACAAATAAAGTTATTAAAAAAGTGCATGACATTAATATGGCTTTGAGTCAATATTCAGAGGAGTCGGACGACGAGGATGTGCTGTACGTGAACGTTTTAAATAAGAACAATGGACGTTTGGACACTCAATGGATAGAAACTTTATGTATCAATGGTAAGCGTGTAGAATTCAAGTTAGATTGTGGCGCAGATCTTAATATTATAACGATATCGGATTTTTATCGTCTTGGATTAAATGAGTCTCATTTAAAATCATGTAGTTCAAAAGTGTTTTCATATACAAGAAATGAGCTACCAATTATTGGTGAAGCATTTTTAAGTGTGTCGCGTGGGAATAATTCGCACAAGCTTAGATTTGCAGTTGTAAATATGAATGTGCAAAATATCTTAGGCAGGCAAGACTGTGTGCTGTTAGAATTCATTAAAAGAGTTGAGACTTTAAATTACGAGCTACAAGAATTTTCTGACTTATTCAAGGGTGTCGGGGAGTTACCGGGAGTAAATAGAATCGTAATCGATAAATCGGTACAACCAGTGATTTGTCCTGCTCGGAAAGTACCATTAGGGTTGCGAGATAAGTTGCGTACAGAATTGAACCGAATGGAAGAACTAAAAATCGTACGCAAAGTGAACCACCCAACCGAATGGGTTAATCCGATAGTGTTAGCAGCTAAGAAAAATGGAGATATTCGGGTATGTTTAGATGCACGTGTATTAAATCACGCGATAAAACGAGCGCATTTCTCGTTACCCACTGTTAGTGAGATAGCAGCTAAGTTGAGGGGGGCCCGATTTTTCAGCGTGTTAGACGCGCGATGTGGTTTTTGGATGATGAAGTTAGACGACGCGAGCGCTGATATCTGTACTTTTAGTACGCCTTTCTCTAGATACCAGTTTTTGCGTTTGCCTTATGGAATTAATTGTGCTCCGGAAATATTTCACGCAAAGATAAGACAACATTTGGAAGATTTAGAGGGGACGGACTCGTTTATTGATGATATAGTCTGCTGGGGTTCGTCAAGAGAGGAGCATGATAGGCGTCTACATTTACTTTTATTGCGGGCAAGAGAAGTAGGCATTAGATTCAACAAAGAAAAATGTAAATTCGGGCTGAAAGATATAACGTACCTAGGACACGTTTTTGATGAAAGGGGTATGAGACCGGATAGTAAAAAGATTAAAGCAATAATTGAAATGCCAGATCCGGATGATAGAAAATCTCTTGAGCGATTTTTAGGAATGGTAAACTATTTATCAAAATTCATACCGAATTATTCCGAGTCAGTGGCTGTTTTGAGAAATCTTTTAAAGAAAAATTCGGAATGGATGTGGGACTCTGAGCATGCTGATGCGGTTAGGTTACTTAGGAGTAAACTTTCATCGGCACCAGTACTGGCGTTGTACTCTCCTAGTGTACCTATAACGCTCTCTGTGGATGCCAGTGCAAGTGCGTTGGGGGCGGTGTTATTACAAGACGGGCGGCCGGTGGAGTTCGCTTCCTTAACACTAACAGAGACGCAGTGTCGCTATGCACAAATAGAAAAAGAGCTATTAGCCATTGTTTTTTCATGTGAACGGTTTCATCAGTACATATTTGGGAGAACTGATGTCACTGTACAGTCAGATCATAAACCATTAGAATCGATTTTCAAAAAACCTCTAGCGTCAGTTCCTACGCGTCTACAAAGAATGATGTTACGTATTCAAAGTTACGATATAAAAGTGGTGTATACACCAGGCAAGTTCATGTATATAGCAGATACTTTATCGCGCGCCGCACTGCCAGATTTGATGCACGAACGATTGAACGCAGAGGTAGAAGCTCAGGCTTGTTTTATGATACAACAAGTACAGTTTAGCGATGAAAAACTAAAATTAGTCAGAGAACATACAGCTAAAGACGAGGAGTCGCAAGAACTAATTAAGTTGATTCTGAACGGCTGGCCTAGGTGTAAATATGATTTAGAAAAAGAATTTCACATTTATTGGCCTTACCGTGAAAGCTTACAATACGTAGAAGGTATATTATTTAAAGAAAATTCCGTTTTCATACCTCAATCATTGAGGATTGAAATGTTGATTCGTATTCATGAGGGGCATTTAGGCTTAGATAAATGCAAGCGGCGAGCACGGGGAGTGTTATTCTGGCCGGGGATGTCACGTGATATAGACAGTGTAGTGCGTGGCTGTAGCACTTGTGCGATGCATGCGCCTGCGCCAGCAAGGGAACCAATGTTGCCGCATCATATTCCGGACATACCATGGGCAAAAGTAGGCTCAGACATTTTTGAGTATAGAAAGAGATACTATCTAATAATAATCGATTATTTTTCTAACTTCGTCGAGGTTAATGAATTGAATTCAATTACTAGCAAATCGGTAATTAAAGCTATGAAAGAACAGTTTGCAAGATACGGTATTCCTAGTGAATTGATTACGGACAACGGGCCGGCGTATATTTCAAAAGAGTTTAAAAAGTTTGTAAATAATTGGGAAATAAGACATATTACGTCATCGCCTTTATATGCCCAGTCCAACGGGAAAAGCGAACGAGCAGTTCGAACAGTTAAGATGTTATTAAAAAAATGTGCAGATTCGGGACATGATTATTATGTTAGTTTATTGAATTTCCGTTCTTCGCCTAGATATCAATTAGACTCACCGGCTGAAATTTTAATGGGAAGAAGATTAAATACGCGGTTACCTATTTGTAAGCGTTTATTAGAGGAAAAAGTTGGTAGGAAAACAAATTATCAAGCCATATTAGCACACCAAGGTAAACAAAAGGAAACTTATGATAGATCGTCTAGAAACCTCCCTATATTACACGAAGATGAAAAGGTAGTAGTAGCGGATGGTAGTCAGCGCAGGTGTATGAAAGTGGTCCAAAAAGCTCCTGAGCCTAGATCATACATATTGCAAGATGAGGTAGGACGCAGGTACCGTCGTAACCGTAGGCACATAGTTAGCAAATTGGGTGCATCTTCAGCAGTCGACAGCAGCAAACTATCTATAGGTACAGCACCCGGGGCGGCGCCCGCGGTTACTCAGGCGTCTACAAGTACAGCTTCTCATGTCTCTGACACATGGCCGGCAGAGACATTGATGAAGAAGAGTACGACTGACGGTTCCACTATAACGAAATCTTTGCAGGTTAAACCTGATCCGGATCAAGTAAAACTTAAAGGTGCGGGCCCACCTATGACTAGAAGTAGGGCTAAGTTGGTTGGTTCACCATGCGTTGATCGGAAAACCTCAAAGGATTGGAAACTAAACATCGATTCAATTTATTCAATGTAACTCAGTAAATAGACAAGTGAATAAATGTAAACATCAACCTAAATAGTAGGTATAATGGTTGTTATTAAGGTAGTTATATAGTCATTTAATAAAGTTATATGTACCATCTACATATTCGTGTTACAGTGGGTTTTATATTGTAATTTGCATAGAAGTTGTTTTGTTTTTATTTTTAGTAAATTTTATATAAGTTTAGATATACGTATACTTAATGGGGTTAGGAATATATTTAAGCTTATTTTATAAGGAAGAAGATGTAGTAATAAGTATCCTATCGTGCGGGTACTTCTATATGGAATTGTGAGTTACCTACCTACGAAGGTAAATAAATCAGTGTTCAATCTACAAGCTGTGTTTTACTACAATACCCAAGTACACAGCGGACACCACATACCCAAGTACACAGCGGGCACCCCATACCCAACTACACCGCGGGCACCACATACCCAAGTACACAGTGGGCACCACATACCCAACTACACCGCGGGCACCACATACCCAAGTACACAGCGGGCATCACATACCCAAGTACACCGCGGGCACCACATACCCAACTACACCGCGGGCACCACATACCCAAGTACACCGCGGGCACCACATACCCAACTACACCGCGGGCACCACATACCCAAGTACACAGCGGGCACCACATACCCAAGTACACCGCGGGCACCACATACCCAACTTCACCGCGGGCACCACATACCCAAGTACACAGCTGGCACCACATACCCAAGTACACCGCGGGCACCACATACCCAAGTACACAGCGGGCATCACATACCCAAGTACACAGCGGGCATCACATAACCAACTACACCGCGGGCACCACATACCCAACTACACCGCGGGCACCACATACCCAAGTACACCGCGGGCACCACATACCCAACTACACCGCGGGCACCACATACCCAAGTACACAGCGGGCATCACATACCCAAGTACACAGCGGGCATCACATACCCAACTACACCGCGGGCACCACATACCCAACTACACCGCGGGCACCACATACCCAAGTACACAGCGGGCATCACATACCCAACTACACCGCGGGCACCACATACCCAAGTACACAGCGGGCATCACATACCCAAGTACACAGCGGGCATCACATACCCAACTACACCGCGGGCACCACGTACCCAACTACACCGCGGGCACCACATACCCAACTACACCGCGGGCACCACATACCCAAGTACACAGCGGGCATCACATACCCAACTACACCGCGGGCACCACATACCCAACTACACCGCGGGCACCACATACCCAAGTACACAGCGGGCATCACATACCCAACTACACCGCGGGCACCACGTACCCAACAACACCGCGGGCATCACATACCCAACTACACCGCGGGCACCACATACCCAAGTACACAGCGGGCATCACATACCCAAGTACACCGCGGGCACCACATACCCAACTACACCGCGGGCACCACATACCCAAGTACACCGCGGGCACCACATACCCAACTACGTCGCGGTCACCACATACCCAAGTACACAGCGGGCGTCACATACCCAACTACAGCGCGGGCACCACATATCCAACTACACCGCGGGCACCACATACCCAAGTACACCGCGGGCACTACATACCCAAGTACACAGCGGGCATCACATACCCAAGTACACCGCGGGCACCATATACCCAAGTACACAGCGGGCATCACATACCCAACTACACCGCGGGCACCACATACCCAAGTACACAGCGGGCATCACATACCCAACTACACCGCGGGCACCACATACCCAAGTACACAGCGGGCATCACATACCCAAGTACACAGCGGGCACCACATACCCAAGTACACCGCGGGCACCACATACCCAACTACACCGCGGGCACCAAATACCCAACTACACCGCGGGCACCACATACCCAAGTACACAGCGGGCATCACATACCCAAGTACACAGCGGGCACCACATACCCAAGTACACCGCGGGCACCACATACCCAACTACACCGCGGGCACCACATACCCAAGTACACAGCGGGCACCACATACCCAAGTACACCGCGGGCACCACATACCCAACTACACCGCGGGCACCACATACCCAAGTACACAGCGGGCATCACATACCCAAGTACACAGCGGGCACCACATGACATACTACACCGCGGGCACCACATGACATACTACACCGCGGGCACCACATATCCAAGTACACCGCGGGCACCACATACCCAAGTACACAGCGGGCATCACATACCCAAGTACACCGCGGGCACCACATACCCAACTACACCGCGGGCACCACATGCCTAAGTACACAGCGGGCACCACATACCCAAGTACACAGCGGGCATCACATACCCAAGTACACAGCGGGCATCACATACCCAACTACACCGCGGGCACCACATACCCAACTACACCGCGGGCACCACATACCTAAGTACACAGCGGGCATCACATACCCAACTACACCGCGGGCACCACATACCCAAGTACACAGCGGGCATCACATACCCAACTACACCGCGGGCACCACGTACCCAACTACACCGCGGGCACCACATACCCAACTACACCGCGGGCACCACATACCCAAGTACACAGCGGGCATCACATACCCAACTACACCGCGGGCACCACATACCCAACTACACCGCGGGCACCACATACCCAAGTACACAGCGGGCATCACATACCCAACTACACCGCGGGCACCACATGCCTAAGTACACAGCGGGCACCACATACCCAAGTACACAGCGGGCATCACATACCCAAGTACACAGCGGGCATCACATACCCAACTACACCGCGGGCACCACATACCCAACTACACCGCGGGCACCACATACCCAAGTACACAGCGGGCATCACATACCCAACTACACCGCGGGCACCACATACCCAACTACACCGCGGGCACCACATACCCAACTACACCGCGGGCACCACATACCCAAGTACACAGCGGGCATCACATACCCAAGTACACAGCGGGCATCACATACCCAACTACACCGCGGGCACCACGTACCCAACTACACCGCGGGCACCACATACCCAACTACACCGCGGGCACCACATACCCAAGTACACAGCGGGCATCACATACCCAACTACACCGCGGGCACCACATACCCAACTACACCGCGGGCACCACATACCCAAGTACACAGCGGGCATCACATACCCAACTACACCGCGGGCACCACGTACCCAACAACACCGCGGGCATCACATACCCAACTACACCGCGGGCACCACATACCCAAGTACACAGCGGGCATCACATACCCAAGTACACCGCGGGCACCACATACCCAACTACACCGCGGGCACCACATACCCAAGTACACCGCGGGCACCACATACCCAACTACACCGCGGTCACCACATACCCAAGTACACAGCGGGCATCACATACCCAACTACAGCGCGGGCACCACATATCCAACTACACCGCGGGCACCACATACCCAAGTACACCGCGGGCACTACATACCCAAGTACACAGCGGGCATCACATACCCAAGTACACCGCGGGCACCATATACCCAAGTACACAGCGGGCATCACATACCCAAATACACCGCGGGCACCCCATACCCAAGTACACAGCGGGCATCACATACCCAACTACACCGCGGGCACCACATACCCAAGTACACAGCGGGCATCACATACCCAAGTACACCGCGGGCACCACATACCCAACTCCACCGCGGGCACCACATACCCAAGTACACCGCGGGCACCACATACCCAACTACACCGCGGGCACCACATACCCAAGTACACAGCGGGCACCACATACCCAAGTACACCGCAGGCACCACATACCCAACTACACCGCGGGCACCACATACCCAAGTACACAGCTGGCACCACATACCCAAGTACACCGCGGGCACCACATACCCAAGTACTCAGCGGGCATCACATACCCAAGTACACAGCGGGCATCACATAACCAACTACACCGCGGGCACCACATACCCAACTACACCGCGGGCACCACATACCCAAGTACACCGCGGGCACCACATACCCAAGTACACAGCGGGCATCACATACCCAAGTACACCGCGGGCACCACATACCCAAGTACACCACGGGCACCACATACCCAACTACACCGCGGGCACCACATACCCAAGTACACAGCGGGCACCACATACCCAAGTACACCGCGGGCACCACATACCCAACTACACTGCGGGCACCACATACCCAAGTACACAGCGGGCATCACATACCCAAGTACACAGCGGGCATCACATAACCAACTACACCGCGGGCACCACATACCCAACTACACCGCGGGCACCACATACCCAAGTACACAGCGGGCACCAAATACCCAAGTACACAGCGGGCATCACATACCCAAGTACACAGCGGGCATCACATACCCAAGTACACAGCGGGCATCACATACCCAACTACACCGCGGGCACCACGTACCCAACTACACCGCGGGCACCACATACCCAACTACACCGCGGGCACCATATACCCAAGTACACAGCGGGCATCACATACCCAACTACACCGCGGGCACCACATACCCAACTACACCGCGGGCACCACATACCCAAGTACACAGCGGGCATCACATACCCAACTACACCGCGGGCACCACGTACCCAACAACACCGCGGGCATCACATACCCAACTACACCGCGGGCACCACATACCCAAGTACACAGCGGGCATCACATACCCAAGTACACCGCGGGCACCACATACCCAACTACACCGCGGGCACCACATACCCAAGTACACCGCGGGCACCACATACCCAACTACACCGCGGTCACCACATACCCAAGTACACAGCGGGCATCACATACCCAACTACAGCGCGGGCATCACATACCCAAGTACACAGCGGGCATCACATACCCAACTACACCGCGGGCACCACATACCCAACTACACCGCGGGCACCACATACCCAAGTACACAGCGGGCATCACATACCCAACTACACCGCGGGCACCACATACCCAAGTACACAGCGGGCATCACATACCCAAGTACACAGCGGGCATCACATACCCAACTACACCGCGGGCACCACGTACCCAACTACACCGCGGGCACCACATACCCAACTACACCGCGGGCACCACATACCCAAGTACACAGCGGGCATCACATACCCAACTACACCGCGGGCACCACATACCCAACTACACCGCGGGCACCACATACCCAAGTACACAGCGGGCATCACATACCCAACTACACCGCGGGCACCACGTACCCAACAACACCGCGGGCATCACATACCCAAGTACACAGCGGGCATCACATACCCAACTACACCGCGGGCACCACATACCCAACTACACCGCGGGCATCACATACCCAAGTACACAGCGGGCACCACATACCCAACTACACCGCGGGCACCACATACCCAACTACACCGCGGGCACCACATACCCAAGTACACAGCGGGCATCACATACCCAACTACAGCGCGGGCACCACATATCCAACTACACCGCGGGCACCACATACCCAAGTACACCGCGGGCACTACATACCCAAGTACACAGCGGGCATCACATACCCAAGTACACCGCGGGCACCATATACCCAAGTACACAGCGGGCATCACATACCCAACTACACCGCGGGCACCACATACCCAAGTACACAGCGGGCATCACATACCCAACTACACCGCGGGCACCACATACCCAAGTACACAGCGGGCATCACATACCCAAGTACACAGCGGGCATCACATACCCAACTACACCGCGGGCACCACGTACCCAACTACACCGCGGGCACCACATACCCAACTACACCGCGGGCACCACATACCCAAGTACACCGCGGGCACCACATACCCAAGTACACAGCGGGCATCACATACCCAACTACACCGCGGGCACCACATACCCAAGTACACAGCGGGCACCACATACCCAAGTACACCGCGGGCACCACATACCCAAGTACACAGCGGGCATCACATACCCAAGTACACAGCGGGCATCACATAACCAACTACACCGCGGGCACCACATACCCAACTACACCGCGGGCACCACATACCCAAGTACACCGCGGGCACCACATACCCAAGTACACAGCGGGCATCACATACCCAAGTACACCGCGGGCACCACATACCCAAGTACACTAATAAAATGTCCTTAAATACAGATAAATGCTACCACATCCGTTTCAGCTCAAGTAAAAAAGCACAAGTCCAACCATACTTTATCAATAGTAATCAATTAACCAACACGAATCAATTACGCGACTTAGGAGTGCTAATTGATTCTAACCTCAAATTTGACGCTCACATATTTAAGACTGTATCAAAAAGTTTTAAGGTACTAGGTTTCGTAATACGCAATAGTAAAGACTTCAAATCCCCATCAACCAAAATTAAACTCTATGACACACTAGTCCGCCCTATCTTAGAGTACTGTTCAGTAATATGGCACCCTCATTATGATGTTTACTGTAAACGCTTAGAGAGCGTACAAAAAAGATTTTTATATCACCTCGCATATGGTGACCGTCTTGCCAAACGGCTAAACGGGTACAGCAGTCGTCTAAAACATTATAAAATAACATCATTAAAAACACGTAGAAAGATAGCCGACATGAAATTCTTACACAAGTTACAGAATGGTAAAATCGACTGCATTGAACTTTCAAACAGCCTCCAATTTAATGCTCCTTCCAGATTACCCAGATCAACAGCCTTTAACTTATTTTCAAATCCGTACTTCAGAACCAATTTAGGTCAAAATTCTGTTTTGCCAAGGCTTTGTAAGCAATTCAATACTCTATCAAAAAACAACCTCCTAGATTTAAGTGATAAACCAAATATATTTCATAAAACTCTTGTCAATTTACTAAATTGATCGCTATTATTAGAATAACGTTAAATATATATTAACGCTTCATAAATATTATCATAATAAAAATCTAATGATACGTTTATCAATGCAACACCTATTTTACCACACATTATATTATTTTAATGTTTAAGTACTTTGTTTTGTACTTTTGCTTTTGTATAATTTCTAACCTAACATTTCATATTGTATCTTTCATTAATTTTGTACTTACTTCTTTTTAACTTTTATCCTAATCTAGTTTCACATAATTTAGTTCCCTAACAATTACATGTTTTTTATTTTTTAACGTTAAAGTAACTGTTTTCTGTACATAGTTTAGTTGAGTTTTAATTATTTGCATGTTGTGGTGTCCTATAATTGGGGAAACACTAGATTTAAGTCCTTTGTTTGTATTTTTGTATGTTTATGTGTTTTTTCCGTTGGATACCCTTAATAAATAAAATAAAAAAAAAAAAAAAAATACACCGCGGGCACCACATACCCAACTACACCGCGGGCACCACATACCCAAGTACACAGCGGGCACCACATACCCAAGTACACCGCGTGCACCACATACCCAACTACACCGCGGGCACCACATACCCAAGTACACAGCGGGCATCACATACCCAACTACACCGCGGGCACCACATACCCAAGTACACAGCGGGCACCACATACCCAAGTACACCGCGGGCACCACATACCCAAGTACACAGCGGGCATCACATACCCAAGTACACAGCGGGCATCACATAACCAACTACACCGCGGGCACCACATACCCAACTACACCGCGGGCACCACATACCCAAGTACACAGTGGGCATCACATACCCAACTACACCGCGGGCACCACATACCCAAGTACACAGCGGGCATCACATACCCAAGTACACCGCGGGCACCACATACCCAACTACACCGCGGGCACCACATACCCAAGTACACCGCGGGCACCACATACCCAACTACACCGCGGGCATCACATACCCAAGTACACAGCGGGCACCACATACCCAACTACACCGCGGGCACCACATACCCAACTACACCGCGGGCACCACATACCCAAGTACACAGCGGGCATCACATACCCAACTACAGCGCGGGCACCACATATCCAACTACACCGCGGGCACCACATACCCAAGTACACCGCGGGCACTACATACCCAAGTACACAGCGGGCATCACATACCCAAGTACACCGCGGGCACCATATACCCAAGTACACAGCGGGCATCACATACCCAACTACACCGCGGGCACCACATACCCAAGTACACAGCGGGCATCACATACCCAAGTACACAGCGGGCATCACATACCCAACTACACCGCGGGCACCACGTACCCAACTACACCGCGGGCACCACATACCCAACTACACCGCGGGCACCACATACCCAAGTACACCGCGGGCACCACATACCCAAGTACACAGCGGGCATCACATACCCAACTACACCGCGGGCACCACATACCCAAGTACACAGCGGGCACCTCATACCCAAGTACACCGCGGGCACCACATACCCAAGTACACAGCGGGCATCACATACCCAAGTACACAGCGGGCATCACATAACCAACTACACCGCGGGCACCACATACCCAACTACACCGCGGGCACCACATACCCAAGTACACCGCGGGCACCACATACCCAAGTACACAGCGGGCATCACATACCCAAGTACACCGCGGGCACCACATACCCAAGTACACCGCGGGCACCACATACCCAACTACACCGCGGGCACCACATACCCAAGTACACAGCGGGCACCACATACCCAAGTACACCGCGTGCACCACATACCCAACTACACCGCGGGCACCACATACCCAAGTACACAGCGGGCATCACATACCCAACTACACCGCGGGCACCACATACCCAAGTACACAGCGGGCACCACATACCCAAGTACACCGCGGGCACCACATACCCAAGTACACAGCGGGCATCACATACCCAAGTACACAGCGGGCATCACATAACCAACTACACCGCGGGCACCACATACCCAACTACACCGCGGGCACCACATACCCAAGTACACAGCGGGCATCACATACCCAACTACACCGCGGGCACCACATACCCAAGTACACAGCGGGCATCACATACCCAAGTACACCGCGGGCACCACATACCCAAGTACACAGCGGGCACCACATACCCAACTACACCGCGGGCACCACATACCCAAGTACACAGCGGGCACCACATACCCAAGAACACAGCGGGCATCACATACCCAAGTACACCGCGGGCACCACATACCCAACTACACCGCGGGCACCACATACCCAAGTACACCGCGGGCACCACATACCCAACTACACCGCGGGCACCACATACCCAAGTACACAGCGGACACCACATACCCAAGTACACAGCGGGCACCACATACCCAACTACACCGCGGGCACCACATACCCAAGTACACAGTGGGCACCACATACCCAACTACACCGCGGGCACCACATACCCAACTACACCGCGGGCACCACATACCCAAGTACACAGCGGGCATCACATACCCAAGTACACCGCGGGCACCACATACCCAACTACACCGCGGGCACCACATACCCAAGTACACCGCGGGCACCACATACCCAACTACACCGCGGGCACCACATACCCAAGTACACAGCGGGCACCACATACCCAAGTACACCGCGGGCACCACATACCCAACTACACCGCGGGCACCACATACCCAAGTACACAGCTGGCACCACATACCCAAGTACACCGCGGGCACCACATACCCAAGTACACCGCGGGCACCACATACCCAAGTACACCGCGGGCACCACATACCCAACTACACCGCGGGCATCACATACCCAAGTACACAGCGGGCACCACATACCCAACTACACCGCGGGCACCACATACCCAACTACACCGCGGGCACCACATACCCAAGTACACAGCGGGCATCACATACCCAACTACAGCGCGGGCACCACATATCCAACTACACCGCGGGCACCACATACCCAAGTACACCGCGGGCACTACATACCCAAGTACACAGCGGGCATCACATACCCAAGTACACCGCGGGCACCATATACCCAAGTACACAGCGGGCATCACATACCCAACTACACCGCGGGCACCACATACCCAAGTACACAGCGGGCATCACATACCCAAGTACACAGCGGGCATCACATACCCAACTACACCGCGGGCACCACATACCCAACTACACCGCGGGCACCACATACCCAACTACACCGCGGGCACCACATACCCAAGTACACCGCGGGCACCACATACCCAAGTACACAGCGGGCATCACATACCCAACTACACCGCGGGCACCACATACCCAAGTACACAGCGGGCACCACATACCCAAGTACACCGCGGGCACCACATACCCAAGTACACAGCGGGCATCACATACCCAAGTACACAGCGGGCATCACATAACCAACTACACCGCGGGCACCACATACCCAACTACACCGCGGGCACCACATACCCAAGTACACCGCGGGCACCACATACCCAAGTACACAGCGGGCATCACATACCCAAGTACACCGCGGGCACCACATACCCAAGTACACCGCGGGCACCACATACCCAACTACACCGCGGGCACCACATACCCAAGTACACAGCGGGCACCACATACCCAAGTACACCGCGTGCACCACATACCCAACTACACCGCGGGCACCACATACCCAAGTACACAGCGGGCATCACATACCCAACTACACCGCGGGCACCACATACCCAAGTACACAGCGGGCACCACATACCCAAGTACACCGCGGGCACCACATACCCAAGTACACAGCGGGCATCACATACCCAAGTACACAGCGGGCATCACATAACCAACTACACCGCGGGCACCACATACCCAACTACACCGCGGGCACCACATACCCAAGTACACAGCGGGCATCACATACCCAACTACACCGCGGGCACCACATACCCAAGTACACAGCGGGCATCACATACCCAAGTACACCGCGGGCACCACATACCCAAGTACACAGCGGGCACCACATACCCAACTACACCGCGGGCACCACATACCCAAGTACACAGCGGGCACCACATACCCAAGAACACAGCGGGCATCACATACCCAAGTACACCGCGGGCACCACATACCCAACTACACCGCGGGCACCACATACCCAAGTACACCGCGGGCACCACATACCCAACTACACCGCGGGCACCACATACCCAAGTACACAGCGGACACCACATACCCAAGTACACAGCGGGCACCACATACCCAACTACACCGCGGGCACCACATACCCAAGTACACAGTGGGCACCACATACCCAACTACACCGCGGGCACCACATACCCAACTACACCGCGGGCACCACATACCCAAGTACACAGCGGGCATCACATACCCAAGTACACCGCGGGCACCACATACCCAACTACACCGCGGGCACCACATACCCAAGTACACCGCGGGCACCACATACCCAACTACACCGCGGGCACCACATACCCAAGTACACAGCGGGCACCACATACCCAAGTACAGCGCGGGCACCACATACCCAACTACACCGCGGGCACCACATACCCAAGTACATAGCTGGCACCACATACCCAAGTACACCGCGGGCACCACATACCCAAGTACACAGCGGGCATCACATACCCAAGTACACAGCGGGCATCACATAACCAACTACACCGCGGGCACCACATACCCAACTACACCGCGGGCACCACATACCCAAGTACACCGCGGGCACCACATACCCAAGTACACAGCGGGCATCACATACCCAAGTACACCGCGGGCACCACATACCCAAGTACACCGCGGGCACCACATACCCAACTACACCGCGGGCACCACATACCCAAGTACACAGCGGGCACCACATACCCAAGTACACCGCGGGCACCACATACCCAACTACACCGCGGGCACCACATACCCAAGTACACAGCGGGCATCACATACCCAAGTACACAGCGGGCATCACATAACCAACTACACCGCGGGCACCACATACCCAACTACACCGCGGGCACCACATACCCAACTACACCTAGGGCACCAAATACCCAAGTACACAGCGGGCATCACATACCCAAGTACACCGCGGGCACCACATACCCAACTACACCGCGGGCACCACATACCCAAGTACACCGCGGGCACCACATACCCAACTACACCGCGGGCACCACATACCCAAGTACACAGCGGACACCACATACCCAAGTACACAGCGGGCACCACATACCCAACTACACCGCGGGCACCACATACCCAAGTACACAGCGGGCACCACATACCCAAGAACACAGCGGGCATCACATACCCAAGTACACCGCGGGCACCACATACCCAACTACACCGCGGGCACCACATACCCAAGTACACCGCGGGCACCACATACCCAACTACACCGCGGGCACCACATACCCAAGTACACAGCGGACACCACATACCCAAGTACACAGCGGGCACCACATACCCAACTACACCGCGGGCACCACATACCCAAGTACACAGCGGGCACCACATACCCAACTACACCGCGGGCACCACATACCCAACTACACCGCGGGCACCACATACCCAAGTACACCGCGGGCACCACATACCCAACTTCACCGCGGGCACCACATACCCAAGTACACAGCGGGCACCACATACCCAAGTACACCGCGGGCACCACATACCCAACTACACCGCGGGCACCACATACCCAAGTACACAGCTGGCACCACATACCCAAGTACACCGTGGGCACCACATACCCAAGTACACAGCGGGCATCACATACCCAAGTACACAGCGGGCATCACATAACCAACTACACCGCGGGAACCACATACCCAACTACACCGCGGGCACCAAATACCCAACTACACCGCGGGCACCACATACCCAAGTACACCGCGGGCACCACATACCCAACTACACCGCGGGCACCACATACCCAAGTATAGGCGACAAAGAAATTGGTTTACCACTTTTGATGACATCTCCCAGTAACATAATTATTCGCTAAGGATTACAGATTGACAGATTCTGACGTAGCAGTTATTAATCTGTCAAGCGAAAATAGCCCTTGACGTTTTGTACGTGCAAATGATATTCAGCCTTAGAGTGGTAAACCAATTTCTTTGTCGCCTATACACAGCGGGCATCACATACCCAACTACACCGCGGGCACCACATACCCAAGTACACAGCGGGCATCACATACCCAAGTACACCGCAGGCACCACATACCCAACTACACCGCGGGCACCACATACCCAAGTACACCGCGGGCACCACATACCCAACTACACCGCGGGCACCACATACCCAAGTACACAGCGGGCATCACATACCCAAGTACACAGCGGGCACCACATACCCAACTACACCGCGGGCACCACATACCCAAGTACACAGCGGGCACCACATACCCAACTACACCGCGGGCACCACATACCCAACTACACCGCGGGCACCACATACCCAACTACACCGCGGGCACCACATACCCAAGTACACAGCGGGCATCACATACCCAAGTACACCGCGGGCACCACATACCCAACTACACCGCGGGCACCACATACCCAAGTACACAGCGGGCATCACATACCCAACTACACCGCGGGCACCACATACCCAAGTACACAGCGGGCATCACATACCCAAGTACACCGCGGGCACCACATACCCAAGTACACCGCGGGCACCACATACCCAACTACACCGCGGGCACCACATGCCCAAGTACACAGCGGGCACCACATACCCAAGTACACCGCGGGCACCACATACCCAACTACACCGCGGGCACCACATACCCAAGTACACAGCGGGCATCACATACCCAAGTACACAGCGGGCATCACATACCCAACTACACCGCGGGCACCACATACCCAACTACACCGCGGGCACCACATACCCAACTACACCGCGGGCACCAAATACCCAACTACACCGCGGGCACCACATACCCAATTACACCGCGGGCACCACGTACCCAACTACACCGCGGGCACCACATACCCAACTACACCGCGGGCACCACATACCCAAGTACACAGCGGGCATCACATACCCAACTACACCGCGGGCACCACATACCCAACTACACCGCGGGCACCACATACCCAAGTACACAGCGGGCATCACATACCCAACTACACCGCGGGCACCACGTACCCAACAACACCGCGGGCATCACATACCCAAGTACGCAGCGGGCATCACATACCCAACTACACCGCGGGCACCACATTCCCAACTACACCGCGGGCATCACATACCCAAGTACACAGCGGGCACCACATACCCAACTACACCGCGGGCACCACATACCCAACTACACCGCGGGCACCACATACCCAAGTACACAGCGGGCATCACATACCCAAGTACACAGCGGGCACCACATACCCAACTACACCGCGGGCACCACATACCCAACTACACCGCGGGCACCACATACCCAAGTACACAGCGGGCATCACATACCCAACTACAGCGCGGGCACCACATATCCAACTACACCGCGGGCACCACATACCCAAGTACACCGCGGGCACTACATACCCAAGTACACAGCGGGCATCACATACCCAAGTACACCGCGGGCACCACATACCCAAGTACACAGCGGGCATCACATACCCAACTACACCGCGGGCACCACATACCCAAGTACACAGCGGGCATCACATACCCAACTACACCGCGGGCACCACATACCCAAGTACACAGCGGGCATCACATACCCAAGTACACAGCGGGCATCACATACCCAACTACACCGCGGGCACCACGTACCCAACTACACCGCGGGCACCACATACCCAACTACACCGCGGGCACCACATACCCAAGTACACAGCGGGCATCACATACCCAACTACACCGCGGGCACCACATACCCAACTACACCGCGGGCACCACATACCCAAGTACACAGCGGGCATCACATACCCAACTACACCGCGGGCACCACATACCCAACTACACCGCGGGCATCACATACCCAAGTACACAGCGGGCACCACATACCCAACTACACCGCGGGCACCACATACCCAACTACACCGCGGGCACCACATACCCAAGTACACAGCGGGCATCACATACCCAACTACAGCGCGGGCACCACATACCCAACTACACCGCGGGCACCACATACCCAAGTTCACCGCGGGCACCACATACCCAAGTACACAGCGGGCATCACATACCCAAGTACACAGCGGGCATCACATACCCAACTACACCGCGGGCACCACATACCCAACTACACCGCGGGCACCACATACCCAAGTACACAGCGGGCATCACATACCCAACTACACCGCGGGCACCACATACCCAAGTACACAGCGGGCATCACATACCCAACCACACCGCGGGCACCACATACCCAACTACGCCGCGGGCACCACATACCCAAGTATACCGCGGGCACCACATACCCTAGTATAACCTAAACAAACAAGAAACAACATAAATCTGAATCTACATAATTGACAGTACAGTTGGACGTAGTTAAGCAGAAAGGACTCAATCCACAATAAGTCACTTTTGAGATATTCGCGTTTGATGTTTCGGCTGTAATTTATCTGTGAATAACAAGATTTTTCAAATGTTTTCTCCGTAATTATTAAGAAGATAGTTTATATTTGAATTCACCTGCTTTAAAGTAATATATTTTACAATAGATTTAGAAATATTAAGTTGAATGTGGGTTGAGTCCTTACAATTAAACTTAAGTTTGTAAAGACTGGTTTAATATTTTTGTTTTCCCAGAATTGACTCAAAACTACCCTTCAACAAGAAAATAAGTGACAAAACTTTAAAAAAGGTTTATAATAAAAAAAAAAATTGTATGTGTATTGACTTTAATCGTTAAGCTAACAAAATAATGTATAAAACAAAATCAACAACATTTTAAAATAGAAAAAATGCGTGACAAGAATGAGCGTAATTAATTTCCGTCATCCTCCAAGTCAAAATCAAGAGATGGCCCGTATCCATCAACATCCTCGTTGATAGAATTGCTTCCCTTAAGGGTATTATAAAATTCTTGACAGTCATCGGGTATTTAATTGTACATAGATCTGAGATCATCGAGCTTTGCTTGAGGAATGGCTTTTCCCTGGGGCCACAGAACTTCAAAATCTTCTTCTGAAAGTTGGGCTGTAACCTCTTTGATTTTTTTCGACAAATCCAGCTTTTGCATATCTCCATTCTCTGACGTCATGGTTACAAAATACGGCTCTTCTTTTTTTATTAAAATTTGTTTGGTTTTTAACCAGTTCACTTTAACTTTGTTACTGCATATTTTCCGATTAACTATTTTTTTCTCAATTTTTTTGCTACTTAAAAAATCCTGTGTTTTCATCCTTGTGACTTGAAGGGGGTTTTTCCTTTTGCAAATTTTCATGATATTCATGTATTCTTCTGCAGTGTATATTCGCTCATGATGCTTAAGCTCACATTTAATCTTGCTGAAGTCAGTGTCATTAGGTAAGAAGGAATGGCCACTTTCTAAATACTTAAACGTTATCGTCTCAAGATGTGCGTGGCTGTCAAGTATAGTTTTTAGCATGAGGATTATCTTAATATTTCTGTTTTGTCCCCCGCAACTGTCGCTCCATAGAACTAAATTCTTTACGCCATCCCTCAGATAGTTCTTAACAAACTTAATGAGGCACGAGCCCACTTCTTGGGCTCCTCGTCCGGCTTCCCCTTCAACCCAGATATTGCATCTTCCTTGATCGTTAGAGCCAACGTGGATCCCAGCGTAATAAACCCATAACTGACGCTTATAAAATACTATGTTAGTGGGTATACGGGGCAAAGGTAACGTTTTTTCGAGATCGTAGGTAAGACATTCAAATTTGGGATCTGTTTTAGCACGTGCTAAGTCTTGAGACATTTGCTTTCGAAGATCTTCCGCTCTCATTTGATGAATATCTCTTTGCTGGATCAACAGCTCTTTTTCTTCTGGAATACTACACTTCTTAATCTCAATGGCTAATGAATCGCATTTTTTGCAAGTATCCTTCTTCAAGGATTTACAGCGGAGATTGAAATTCGCATAAAATACACGCTTCAAAGTAGCAAAAGAGACATATTTTTTCTCGTTGCCGTACTTTTTTTTGAATTCTGTAAGATAGATATGGTGTACCCCTGCCAGTCTGTTCCGATTTCCGGTACCTCGGTTCATTATTCCAGGACGACGGCGAAATTGACCGTGACGTTAAGCACAGAATGAATGTTGGATGGATGAAATGGCGACAGGTCACCGGCACAACATGTGATCCGCGTATGCCACTTAAACTTAAAGGTAAAATTTATAAGACTATAATAAGACCTGTCGTATTGTATGGATCTGAGTGCTGGTCAGCGAAAGTGACGGATGAAAAAAAGAGTGCATGCTACAGAGATGAAAATGTTGAGATGGATGTGTGGAGTAACGAGAATGGACAAAATTAGAAATGAGTACATAAGGGGAAGTCTGAAAGTACTGCTCCAGTGAGTGAAAAAATGAGGAGTAACAGGTTGGCGTGGTATGGACATGATAAGCGAAGAGAAGAATGTCATGTGACGAAAAGAGTGCTAGGTATGAATGTGGATGGATATAGAGGAAGAGGTAGGCCTAAGAAAAGATGGATGGCTTGTGTGAAAAATGATATGGATGTGAAAGGAGTGAATACTGAGATGACGGATGATAGAGGAGAATGGAGGAAAAGAACATGTTGTGCCGACCCCACCTAGTGGGATAAGGGCAGGAAGAAGAAGAAGATGTCATAAATTTTTTGCACAGTCATACCTAGTTTTAAATATTGCGTGCCATTGTTTCGTTCTCTTCTGTAATGAGATTCGTATTTTGGGAGGGAATTAATGACATTTCTAACAAAATCTATATCTTCTTCAGGGGTCTTATTCCAACCACCTTGTTTTCGACCCCTCTTGTCGTTGTAAGTCGTCGTTCAATTTCAGGAATTTTATTAGCTTTCCACAATATTCTTCGTAATTTAACCAACATAACTCTTTATAATACTAAGACCACAAGCCTTGTACACGTCTAGCCACTTCTCGCGTCACCGTCGGAATGTGTCAGCCCTCCCGTCGTACCGTTTTACGAAAACAATATGGCGGAGGGCGGATACATTCTTTAAACAACTAAATGTCTTTAAAAAACTATTCTTCAAATAATCAAATTACATACATATTTATAAATCGATAATAAATTAGATTATAATTTAACTTTTATTTAAATCTTATTTTCTTATTTCAACAAAAATATCAAATCAGCAACGTTCAATAAAAAAATATGTTTAGTTCCTTAACTAATGATAGTTCATAATTTAATTACAATAAAATAATGTAATAAATACCTAAAATCATGACATTAATTACAAATATATTAAAATTACCCTAACATGATTCACAAAAAGAAGATAGGTAATTTGAATCGTTCCAAGTAAAATTTTAATTGATTATTTACTAATAAAACACATAAAATTATACAACTTTTTTAAGTCATTTCAATTAAAAATATTTGTATTAGTCTGTACCTACATTTATTTCTTACAAACGAGTCAGTCTGCTTGAGCCGATTGAGCTTATTTGATATGAAATGTGCTGTTGCAGTGTTGAAATGCATACATATATTTTTTCTAAAATATCTCATGTGCTTTGAGTCGTTTCTGATAAACAAAAAACAAATTTTATGTCAGTAAACCCATACCACTGAAAAGACCCAACCTGTTTGAGTCGTTTCAGTTATTTGATAAAATGATATTTCCAATCAAAACTAATTCTTAGAAATGATCCAAACTGTTTGAGTTTTTTCTGGTTTATCAACCATATGAATATACTGATAGAAATGTCATTACTCAAAAACAATTCAAGCGGACTGAGTTCGTTCAGCAAATACATTTTGTATGCTCTTCATACTGTGGGTTGAGTCAGGATAGTGAGAAAAAGTAGTTTGCATGTACATTTTAAAAATAGGGTTTTCACTACATGATAGATTCGACTCTCAGGACTATGATGGCATACTTAACTCAATTTTGACCAAAGTGTGGATTGAGTCCTTTCTGCTTAACTACGTCCAGTTGTGAAACACTTTTTATAAAAGTGACACTAACGGCCGGTTTCTCGTACGATGATCAACGAAAAAATCAAATAACAATCAAGATCATCGTACGAGAAACCGGCCCTAACTGTCACTTTTCTTCTTCATCACTTTGTCGTGACTAAGAAACGAGGACTTAACCCGGACCTTTGCTGTATAATCCCTCTCAGCGGATGTCCGCTCGAGATTAAAGGCCGAAAAATGTCGGAAGATATTTTTACAGTCACATTAGGGGCACAACGCTGTTTCTTAGTTGTGTGTCATGTCGATTTTTGTAGTATGTTTATTTTCATTCAGTTCGGTGTATTGAAGTTGTATTTTGTAGAGTTGTGAAAGTCGTTAAGTATCATTAAAGCTCTGGAAATAAACATTTTGGTATTGCCATCTCTTTTTTGATAAGTTTCCGACCATTATTTAACATAGATCCTTGAAAATCCTGGCAAACTTTTGAGCCATAAATAGGTGCTTTACAAATGTTACCTAAATAGATTTTGTGAAGGTGTCCTCAAAATATACATTGATTGATTTAACTTTCACATTGTGAGATATCATAATGTTTGAAACGATAACTATACAAAGATACAAAAACGGATAAAAAAGGCCTATGCATCTAAATGGCTACAACTTTATGGACTACCATTACCCATGCCTCAATGTGGGACACTACAGTAAAAACCGGATAATCCACGGAACAAAATCAACAGGTACAAAATGCCCGGTTAAAAACCCGAGTAAAGGGAAATTTAGGGAAACTGCTTATGCATCCGGTGTGCGATTCCGACATTCCGCTCGGATGAAAGTGTCACTCGCTCGTGTACTCGCTAGATGGCGCTTTTCACAATTTATGCAAAGCTGTGGCTGAGGTGGATCAAAACAAGCTTTAAATGTTTATTCTATAAATGTTTCGGAGCTATAGGACTATAAACAGGCTGTTATTTATTTCTTTACAGATAGACTAAAAAAATGATCTTCAACATTTCAGATTGGCAAAGTAGCCGATTATTTATTCAGCTTCATAAATTCTTAATTTATTCAGTGCTCAATAGACCTTGCTTTCGAATATTAACAGTGAATTCACTACACGAAAAGTTCGTTGGAATCCATTACTCATTCCGAAATTACAAGGGGAAAGTAACACAAAAATAACACGTTTTTTTATCGTAAAATGACGAATCTGCCTCACGTTTCGGCGACATAAATCAGTGCTTGGACTTTTGTTTTTGGAAGTGGGACGCGTGTGATAGCCCGCTAAACAGTACAATTACTGAAAAATGAGTTTTGAGTCGTTTAAACATGGTTGAAATATGAGTGTCCGTTGTGTTCCGTGCTAAGGATTTTAGCTTCGTTTTAAATTTTCGACATGACATTTTTCAGTCCCGTTTTTAATTTATATTAATGTTATATTAACGTTATTTTCAAAATTGTATGTGATTATCAAAAAAGACATTTATTGAATGTTATATCAATATGCTCTCACAATAGATAGCAGTATATACGGACCGCGACGGAAAAAATGCGGAAAACCTTATCCAAACAGTGTCGACGAAATAGCTTTCTCAGGATTTCTTTGTATAATAAGTACACTGGCTGAATGGAGACGCGAGACAGAATGAGTTGCCTCAGGCGTGGCAGCCCTACCTTTCATTGTGAGGGTGTGTGTGTGTACACACTGCGTTGGGTTTAGCCGTTGGTCATGCGACCCCACCACGACTGTGTGCGTGCATGAATTGTTCCAGGGTTATGCCTTGATCACACGTACCGAGTAAACCGGCGAGACAGTGAAGTATTTAAGATACACTGCGCGCTTACGCTGCAACGATCAACAGTAAAACTGATGTCGACGCGCAGTGTATCTCAAATATGTCACTGTCTCGCCGGTTTACTCGGTACGTGTGATCAAGGCATATTCGTGGAATTTGCAATGTTCAGCATAAATTTAATTAGACATAGACATATATTTAAGTCCATAAGTATTATTATTTACTTAATTTAAAATTATTGGTGTAGTACGCTCATTTTTTGTTGTACACACCACCAGAGATTATGTGCAGATGCTCATTTCGAATGAACTGTATAAAATATACTGATAAAATTAATACAAACATTGATGTAACTTAAAAAAGAGCATGAACTAAATACAGTGTTAATCTTGTGTCTTTAAACAAAGTGTGGTGAAAACAAAGCTCTTGCTATTACGCAATGAGCCATGACCAGTAGTTATCGTAAATTTCAAGTCGCTTCTTAATTTTGGCGTTATCCCAACACAACACAATCTATGAATTATGATAGCAAAACAAAGAATTAGAGCTACTTGTGAATAAGTTCGTCTAAGGAAGTAAAACTTATATACTTTGCTACCGTTAGTGCAAGCTTGGTTTGTATACCTACCCGTTTTTTAGTTTGTCTGGACTGGTACCTATAGGTGATCTCAAAGAACTTAGGGTTTGCGCTCACCGCCGACAAGACTGCAGAAAGACAGTTTTTTTACGTACCACCCGATACCAATAGTCAAACGTCAAGTCTCGGGACATTTAATGACTTTTTGTTATTTGGTTTGGTCACTTACTCTTTTTCTCCGCATTGTGTCGGATAGAAGTAACTGTAGGCCTTCTTGATTACAAAATAATACTTATTGCTACGCCCAAAAAACATTTTCAATACTGCTTTTCACATAAAAATTAAATAAAATAGTAGTCTGAATTGGCGAATTTGTCTCTGTATTTTTTGTCTTTTGTTTCACTGTAATTACGTGCGATTCGTTTTCTCTTTCAAAGAGATACTCCATCATATCGAACCAATTTATTTGTAAAAATATGACTCCATGATCCTTCTTTAAAATTGCTTTTTTATCTTTAAAAACTGTATTTTACTTTATTGCCTTGGAATAAACCAATTTGGATATAAATTGTGTGAAAAATGTATTGCAATAAAAAAACATGCGAACGAATTTTGATTGGACCTGTTTGGTCAGTGATATTGGATTAATAAAGAATTCTTCAACTTTTTGGGATAAAATGGATAGCTAGTTTGTCCTGTGGCTTGACTTTTAGATTTAATAATAATATCGTGGTTTTTCAACCCAGTGTGTGGTAATTTAAGACGAGTTTAAGGTTTTACCCAAATCAATACGAAACATAATATGGTAAAAAAAACGGTTACGCAAACAATTACTTGCAAATTAGCATGTTTTGTAAGTACCTAGTACTACCATATAAAATATAGATACAATTTGTTAAATAACTGTTAACTTTTTAAAGACAGTATATTAATATAAGTTTTAATCTAATTTATATAAATATTTTATAAAATTATTCTATCGTAATTGAATTTAATTTAATTTAAATTGAAACAAAAGTATTATTAAGATTTAACGCCGGCTAAGACTTAGCAAAATCTAAGTCCAAATCTAAGTACAGGCTTAGCATTCAAACCAAAACTAATATAAATGAAGCTGGCTTAGCTGAACTTTCCATTGTAAAAATACAAAAGAGAGTAAAATACTATTCTATAGAAATTAAATTTTCAATTACTCGGGGTTGATTGAGGTAGGGTCTTTGTAGGTTGGATACCTCTGGGGGTCAGCACATAGTTAGATCAATGTCGAGACTTGGGCTTAATTTATGGAACAATTTAGCGCCCAATATATATAGTAATGTATTTAATTATTTATACAAAAGTACTTTGTACACACAGCAATAAAAATAAAGAAGATTTTATTACTTTTATTATATGAAAAACTGACTAAAAGTATTTATGATAAACAAGTTTTTTTTTGAGATTTCAAATACATACTGAGCTTATTGCGTTATTTACGTATCCAGGATATATATTTTTCTTTTTTTTTACTAAAGTTTCTGCACTGTAAAGCTTGATTGATAACCACGGGTTTAAGTTGAGGTCGCAAATTAACAGATGTGTTGATCGAAGGATCGGTCGCTTTGTTCCTTTGTATCTGTTTGGAAATAGAGGGATAGGTTTCATTTGAAGGTTTATGCTCAACCCCTGAAGATTTGCTATTGACAACCTTCAATGTACAAG
The DNA here is from genome assembly GCA_932527185.1 of Ecliptopera silaceata. Lineage (NCBI taxonomy): Eukaryota > Metazoa > Arthropoda > Insecta > Lepidoptera > Geometridae > Ecliptopera > Ecliptopera silaceata. The sequence goes on along the minus strand of OW052193.1, from coordinate 639,557 downwards.
ATCATTGCAGCATTTACATACTCAAGCGCGAGTTACAATCAAATTTAATTTTACTAATTGCTATTACATTTTTGAACCAAATTGTTATTTATTTTGTGAGGTTTTGTTTATTCACTTTCTTATTTGATTTTGTCAAGTATTAAATATCTTAGTGTCATATTTAATCGTATGACGATGTCATTCGATGAAATACTAATAATAACTTCTATTCTTTACTAATAACTTTCTCAGTACTTACTTTAATAATTTGAAAACAATATAATGGGCGTCACTAAATATGTACTCAGAAAACGTGTTCAGATTTAAAATGCATTGTTGAAAATAATGGTTACCACTTAGCATCACGTCGGCCATAAACAGATTTCAAACATTTAAGTGGTTTCAAAAAAATATTAGTGAAATTATTTTAGCACACAAAATTACAAAAGGACGAGTGTTAGTTGATTGTAAGCTTAAACGTTTTTCATTAAGCCTTTGAACTAATTAACCCCGGGATTGCTTTTTTCTAAAAGTGTAGCTTTTTTGATTCTTGGAGCGTGACGATGGATTCTAACGAGTTTTCACTAAACGCTTTAACATGCAAAAACGAATTGATTTACAAGAATATAAATTAGATATTCCGTGTCAGAAATTTATCTCATTAATTAATTACTGTATAGTAATGACAAACAAAGAAAAATAATTACATTTATTTGTAACATATAAACGGACAGAGACATTTACTACACACAAATCTATTAAAAACACAATTTAATAAAAAGGATAAAAAAAACACTAAAATGGTTAATAACTTAGCCCTAAGTATGCAACTTTTTTTAAGTATTGTTATGGGTTTAATAACAATAATTGTAAGGATTGTTATAATTTTTATTTTAAGTTAAGTCTCTGATCGAGACTCTTGCTTACTTTTCTGAGCATAAATAAATATATGAAACAGTTTTTTTGGTGAAAAAACAATTGGCCTCAAACGGGATTGGATCCAATCACAACCTTTTACGGTAAATAAAGAGCAATTCAAAAAGGTAGAAAGTTGATTGAGTTGCAAGTGTTGCACCGGAGCCACTGGTCAAAACTAAGTATTGTAGCACCAGTTTGACAAAATGCAATATTTTTACACAAATCTTACCTCGCTCGTTTATAGCATTTTGTACATTGTTAAGTAAGAAGGATCGTATGATGATGGATGAAGGCTCATGATGTAGAACAATGCCGGCGCAACTCCGTAATAGACAGGATTTGTGGGGTTATGCATTATTTACACTAATATAAGCAGCGATAGACGCTCACCATCCAGAGGGGTGGGGGTGGGGTGGTATCCTGATCAAATTGCAGCTCAGTTTTCTTCTTCGTCTTTTATTGATATTTTGAATGATTTTCATACCGTTTGATAGAATGAACGAAAAATCAGGTAGGCCATGCTCAAATCAGGTAGGTCATGCTTAAATCAGGTTGGCCCGTGCTAAACCGCGGCATTGACGTCATTTTTAACAGCTCAGTCATCATTTTATAAAGCTCAGTCACGTCAGTCCACAAAAATGCCACGGAATACTGATGAGTTACTATAGTGAAATCATCGAAAACTGAACTGCAACTGAAAGGATATTCGGTCACGCAAGTTTCCCCTTGCTGGATAGCCCCCCAGTAGACCATCTGCTTTTCCAATCAGTTTTCTCATTATAAAGTATCTTTTCGAACATTTTCGTAGATGAAATAAAAAATATCGTGCTAAAACCGGTTTACCACTTCATCGGTACAAAATGCTCCATTCAAAACTTTTAAAGCAATTTATTATCTCGTTTGAGTGTGAATTTCAATAAATTCAAAAGTCAGCTCTTGCCCTCAATATTTCGAGTACATTTCAATATTTTATTTCGTTTTCGTTTTTGATGAACGGTGACATTGCGATAGTCGAAGTCAATAAATAGAGTTTGATTTAAATACAAACCAAAGCCAGTTTTATATATTGTTTGCTATCCACAATTTTAGAATCACAATACGAACATAACATTTTTCCAAGAATCTCCAAATCTTTTTGTATTTAATAGTCAAATAATTAGTGAATATAAAAGCAAGACACGTCCTTACGTTTAGTAAAAAAATCAGATCCATTTCATTTAATTTCAAAACTAGATACTTGAAAAATGTCCGCATAAAATATTACGTTCTAATCCAATCTCGGGGCGCATGGATCGTGACTGGTGTGCCAAACTTTGATTCAATACGCTGAATCATTTATACAATGTATTGAAGTTCGGCTTAGCAAGTTTTACGAGTTCAGTCGTGGGTGAGATTGGCTGTGCCATACCTAGTATAAGTACTTATTTTCAGATTTTATTTTTATTATTACAACTTTAACTTCGATAGCTTTTAAAAGTCCTCTTCAATTTGTTAATTTAAAAACAATAACATAAAAATAGTACGTGTCTTAATGTTAACATTTAGTATGTTCATTTGGTCTTATGTTATATTTTTTTATAAGATAGATGAGAGAGATAAAACGAAATTATTTTTTTTGTACTTATGGAATTTTCACATAAATATATTTTCCAAAGTAAGCATAAATTCTGTGGGAGCTGATACAATAGTAATATAAATGTATTTAATACATAATTCTTTAGCAATTGCGAAAACATTTATAACTTTTTTACTTAAGTTTATGAAATTGCAGACTTCATAAAAGACTTTCCACTCAAAGATCAGGCGGCGAAGCAATCAAGTTAAGGTATAAAAGCCCTAACGTTTCCGGCAACCTTTCAAATGGTCCAGCCAGCGTGAGGCGACGGCTCAAATAATGCAGAACCCCGCGATGGGCTGTCGGCTTCCATCTGCAATCGACTCATATTGAAAAAGTATTTTAAACGTCTTTTTGTGCCTAGTTTTCGGCTTTTTTGATTTTTTCACATAGTGTTATCGGCGACTATAAATTAAAAAGTATCGATAGCCCTATATTACTGCATCAAGTGGATTTCTAGTAATAAAAAAATAGTTGATAATTAATTTTATTATAATGTTTGTTGTGATAATTAAAGCTTTGCAATATTTATACCCGTAAAAATTGGTAAGTGGGAGATAGTCATATAATTTGGTAAAAACAAATTATACCTAGCTTTGACCATGCGTTCATAAAAAAATATTTACTACATTACACATGAATGCCATTGCGATAATATTTAAATCACAACGCGTTCTCACTGCAGATCGACTGCCGAACGTTGCATTGTCACCGCGCAATGTATAGAATACACCGTTACGATACGTTTACGATTACCACATTTATGTGAATGACCCCTCAAGCCTGAAACGTCTTTGTCCTCTACCGATCTCGAATGTTCTTGTTCTACCATGTTTATAAGACAATAGCAATAAAACTCAAGTTATGGCACTAATATCACAAAAACTAATTCCACATCGCGAAACTGGATAATAAAAGTGAGTAGTAAATGTTTCTAATTTTAGTTATATCTAAGTTTTGTGGAACAGATAGTTCACTATTATGAAAACTCGAATATTTTTGAGGGTAAGTAAATTATCTACCTGATTCTGTTACAGCCTTTGACAGGCGTCACAGCTCAGTTGGTAGTAGCTCTGCCTTCCTGTCGCATTATGTCCATCACACACACACTTCAGTTTAAAATTATTGTTTTCTAGTTAGATTACATCTTGTGATTTTAATGTTAATCTTCTTGTATATCCTAAACCTAGAATGAATAAGCCATTTGTCAAATGATTATTTATTTTAGTAATAAGTGAGCTAGCTACTTTTAACAGCGTTTTTATATCTCAAAGCAATAGATTAATAACAAGTTCTGCGAATCTCTCCAGGGAATAACGGGCGCGTGAAATCTTTATACTGGACTTGTTATTGCTATTCTAGATTCCCAGTTAAGTTAAAATTAATTACTTGTAACTGTAGTTAGTAAATGAATGATTAAAATAGTTATAACCTACACTTGTCTTTTGTAAGATGTAAAGTTTAAAATCACTTACGCTCAGTGCTTACATCGTTAGAATTTGTCTAACGATGTAAGCACTGAGGGTAACAAGCTTTATTTTTTTAAAGTAGTAAAACATATATTTTTGTATACGTCTAAAGCAATTGTTATATGAATAACCGTACGTTATAAAACCACATAGATTAAAAAAATCTTCTGAGAATCTGTGTTTAATGGCATAGGCTTGTAGGTGCCGCTTAAGGCTTCTAAATATCTTTAAGTAGTTTCAGTTGCAAGTCTATTGATTAGATTTAAGTAAATTGAATTATAAGTAAATCGATATAAATGTTTAAGGTGAACTTATAATATATCAAATTGGATGAGCATTTTTCATTGCTATGAAGTCTGTTGTTAAAGTCAAACAAACTAAGACTGAACTTGATTATGTTGTGCTTGGATTCGTCTAAGACCTTCTAGACTACAAAAGCAAGAATAAAGTAAAAGAAACAATCCTGTAACGTAACGTCAGGTATCTACACTTAAAGCAAAGCACAGCCAACACTCTCCATTTGTCTGCTCGGTGACCTCACCTACAAAAAGCTCCTTCGGGGTCATTAGGAAGTTTTTACCAACACCGTTTGTAGCGACAATGACGGATTACTGCGCGGTCTCGGAACTTTGCCGATTCTTTTTATTGGACTTCTGTGTTTTGTAGTGTTGGGGTAACACAAGACGGAATAAAAATCTTGAGTTTATTTCTATTGTAACTGTACGACTGTTACAATTACAGTCGAGTTTAATTTGTAAGCCTTTCAAACATATTTGCATTTCAATTTGTAAATGGTTTTTGAACTTGATTGTAAAGCATATATAGAAAAAAACACTTGTGACAATATCCCTTTTGATTCCAAAAGCATAAACCAAAATGTCAAAGGTCAAACGACGCCATTTTGACTCCAAGTTAAAGATTGCTTGCGCCATCACTAGCTTTTACGTGTGGTTTTATCGAAAGCCGTAACGTGGTTAGTGCAAGTTCGATAATGGCGAATAAATTAGGCTTATTTTTTCCGTGCCGAGAAACTTCTCAGATTCCATTCCATTGGCTTGGAAATATCGTTTTGGGTTTTATGAAATTTAATGTATTTTATTTACGTCATTTACTTCAGTAGATTATAAACTAGTTTAACTTGAAAAAAGTAGAACTTTTCTTAAACGGTCATTAGTTCAGAGTGTCAATTAAAATTGGTTTTACTAATTGCACTTGATGAGACGAGCGCAGATTTGTGAGGAATAGCGTAAAAAAGAAGACTTATTACCATGAGTGTGTAAAATTGTGATAATGATAATGATGATAATGAATGATGACGTGAACCTGCTACTAGTCTGTAAAAAGTTTCTATTTGTCTTACAAAATCTTGTTAGTTTAGAGTTTGTAATGATATGCTTAAATTCGTAAATAAATAAACATAATAAAAATCGTATATTAACATTAACAACAATAAAAACTTATTGTTAAAGAAAATAACGAAATTATTACATACAACCTTTTGTACTTTAAAATACAGTCGATACCTAAAATGTTTTTCTAAAAAGGAATACTGAATTTCGTTTCCTCAATAATTCCTTTTAAGCACCGAAACCTGATTAAAAATCCAGGCAGCTGACCGAGCTCATAAAACATCTGCAGCAGACGGCCCCGCCTATCTCTCATTTGTCCTAAAACTCACTAAACGGTCTCTCTTGAAAGCCTTTGTTAATATGCGAGCGATTATAGTATAGCAGACACAAATTTGGAAACATGAGGGTAGAAACAATTTTAGTTGAAGAATGCAAACGAGCACTCGTGTCCCCTGGCAAAAATATTTGATTAAACATGAGGTTTTAATCAGCTTAAGTCTGACATAACCTAGCTACTACTCCAACAAGCAGTACAATACAAGATGGATTTCCTCAAATAAAAAATAAGTGTAGCCACAATTTAGTGTTTGAATCATAGAGCGCAATCACGACTGTATCAGTTCTTTATTTGTTTCTGTACCACTGTTAAATGTTCCGAAAATAAATAATTTTGTATTTGTATTAGTTCAGTTGGTATAAACTTTGCCGTTCATGGTGTGGTTCGTGGGTTCTATCCTCACTGAAAGCAAATGTTTGTATGAGTAACATAAACATTTATCACATGAGAAACAGTTGAGCTATCTGCAGTCCGTTGCAAACGATCTCTATGTAGCCCAATTGATCCAAATCAGAACTATTTAAATACCGTACTTATCCAAGATACTAACTGCATTGCTGTGCTCTAACTACCTACTGTGCTAAATACGCACAAGCCTTCGAGCCACGAATCTTTGAAGCTAGAAGGATTTTGCGAACCGAAGCTTTCGGTACAGTACGGACCTAGAGTCTCATATTATAGCTTGTGTCAACGTAGGACACGGCCCCAGCACTTATTAAAGACAGGCCAGTGGCATGTTGAATAACCGTCTATTAACGTGATGAAATATATTTTGAGAGCTAGTTAATTTCGTGTTTGTTTTAAGAATATTTGTTTCAGACTCGTGTCAAATTAAGGAGTTTCTTACATTAATAACATAAACAAAATGTGACTTACTATCTAAAAACACATTATGTGTAGTTTTATATTCATAACTACACATAATGTATTTTAAGATACATAACAGAAGAGCTGATTTACAAATGAGTATGTAGATAGGCCCTTAGAATACATGATTGACTTCCATTCAAAGTTTTATAATGATTTTTGTGATTTCACCGAACATTGCGCATTTGTTTTTGAAGTGAAAACTTCTTTAGCGGCGCTGGGTGGGTAAAAACTTTCAAACTCGCGTCAGGGTCACGTGACGTCGAAAAAGCGTAAGATCTTATTTAATTTTTATACATTGCTCGTAAAACAAGAGACGACAAAAGAACACACTTGCGGTCACGCGACGTATGACTCAAACAATTAAATAGTGTTGTGGCGACATGACGTGACGATGACGTGGCGACATGACGTGACGTGAAAACTTAAAAGTGAAAACACAACGTTAATATTGAAGTTTTCACTTCTGCCGGCACTCCCGGAGTGCTAGCTTTTTTTTTTATAGCTTACATTCTTTGTATCAAATATTTTTTATCATAATTTACAGATAAATTCATTCTGCTGGATAAAGGAAATTACCAGAGAAAAGATAAACATTCAGAGGTAAATGCACAACAGCGGGTCAAGAAGTTTCTAGGTTTCGCTTATGCGAGTCCACATTCATTTGTAGTTTTTTTACACATAAGCCTGCTTCATTTTAGTCGCTGATATTTTCCCTCGCCCAAGCACAGTTTCAGCCAGGTAATTAACCCTAGACAGGACGTCATAAATTTTAAATTAGCCCCAATATGATGCACGCCCGTACGGGTCGTGACTGCGCAAAACTTCTCAAACATTAACCCGTAACGAGGCCCCTTGTGTGGCTACTTTCAAATCCTGAGCTATGTTGGTACACAAAAGAGACTAATCGTGGTTGAAAAGCTACAGTGCACTGAGTGGTACATTTGGGAATGCATTAACGACATTAGCGCATATAGCATACATATACAGTCGGAGGAGGGTTATGGGTACTAGAAGACTGACATACTTAAAACAATACATTACATAGATACACCCAGACATAGAATAAATAATTATGTTCATCACAGAAACATTTGCCCTGGGTGGGAATCGAACCCACAACTTACAGCATGGAAGGCAGAGCTACTACCAACCAACTGGGTTGTGATGCCTGTCTTAACATGGAACAGTATATTTAGAATTAGTAATGTTTATATGTGGTTTTGATCTAAATTGTTTATCAATTATGAAATTGTTTTCTGCAGTTTGTATGTTTTTTTAAACTATAAAAAAATGTTTAGTTTCTGTCTTTAAGCATTTTTGATAAAAAAAGCCTTTTGATCCAAGTATAGAAAGCGTTATTTAGACGACAAAACTTTTTACGTTGTAACGACAAAGTTAAAAATGTTTGTATGATAATTTTTACTAAAAATTGTAGAAATGAAATACGTATAATTCTAGTTAAGTTAGTTGTAAATGATTATTTTGCCGTATGCGTTACAATGAGCAGGCATGTCTCCAACTTGGCAAGTGTACCTACGCAGAGCCGTAAGTAAATCGTTAATTTCTAGACACTTGACCCAATTCCGGGAAACATGGTCAAAGAATAATTTAGTAGACAGAGGGTCCAAAAATTAGCAGCAAGTGGAAGCGAAAGTATTTGACAATGAACATTCTATCCACTTATTATTATAAACTTATTTCCATCCGTGACTTTGCCTGCGTTCGTTTTGTTATAGTACATTTTATGGGATACAAATTATCAAGTTTACTAGACCGATTCTGATGAAATTTGGAATACTTATTATTTACTTAGTTACAGGAGGAGAAAAAAAGACACAAACAAAACTGCGGTTGAAAATAAATCTTACATAATCATTGAAATTTCAATTTCTTTTTTAATAATAAATAAACAATTTAAAGGTGTAACTTCACTACCGAGCGCCACAATATCAATTTTGAAATTGTCATTCAACTACAGAAAAAAAAAGAATAACGCTCACAAACTATATTTTTATTTTGTTAAAAAACAGCAATAATCTGAGCAATGAGTTGGTTTATCTATATTTACAAAAGCATGAACTGTAAGTACTTACATAGTATCTCGTAGCTCTGCGCCCGCAGTTTCATGCACCGCTTGACTTATGATTTATTTTGCAAATACAAAGTTGCACACATTAGTTTGTTTTTCTATTTAGTGCCATGAAATGTTTGTTTCTGGTACAAAACTTGATTTTTCTAATAAACAGTAGTCGTCAAATCACAGTTCTAAATAAATAGCAATTAAATACAAGGGGAGTTTGTAGTAAACGCGCTCGACCGGGAATGTACTACCACCATACATTTTTGTGCTGACAAGCAGCGTTGCTGTATTGTGATAAATATAACGAGAGAATTTCAATTAAAAATATATGAAATTTTACAAAAAAAAAACACTCATAATTCACATTCTGTATTATGGATGTTTTTGAGTTAAGATTCAGCATCTTAAACTGACTTGATTATTTCAGCTTCTGCACTTCTTACGTTTTTATTTCTTTTTTTAGAAAAACTATATTTAATAAAAAAACTAATGTTTGCAGTTTGAATATTTTTGTATGTATGGTCACTTACAGTACAGTACCTTTCAGTCTAGTGAACGTGTACCTGTGAGCCGCTAGTTACGGTCACAACTTTATGAAAACGCAACATAACTGTGCCTTTGTAGATACGCGTACAAACTTGTATTCCTGGGTTTTACAGCATGAATACTTACGCAAACAAAGCTTGTTGTATTTGATTGTACCTACTTCACCGAAATGGTGAAACATTGGGTATGTTTTACCCACATTAGGACTTTTAGTCTGCAGGCTTAAAACTTATTTATCATGAGCTAAATCCAAGTGTTAGTGATGACTAGTGAAATGAAAAATAATTGTTTTATACATTTTTTCACTGTGATTATTTTCTGGTGACGTCACATATTTACTAGTTTTGACTGTATTTATTTAACAGTGTATTTGTTGAATCTCAAAGTGTAGTCAAGCAGAAAATCATTGTTATTATCACAAGATATTTTATTTGTGATTTTTCTTATGAGCAACAAACTTCTAGTAAACTTCTTAGAAATCAATCGCAGAACGTTCCCAGCTCAGAGATACATTTTAAATACAAAGTACTCTCACTCGTTCACTCTCGGGCTCACACACAGAAGGGTTCTTGGAAGCAAAAGAGTCCCTTTGAACGATTAATTGTTTAATTCATTTTAAAGGCACATTCTCGGGTTTAAGGGTAGCTAATTGCCCTAATTATATTTACACGGCGAAGACGCTCATGTTTAAAATTTATAGGATTTGTGTGGGAGAGATAATGCTGATGGTAGGAATGTAAATACACGGATGAATTTATGATGTTTTGCTGGCTAATGAGTTGGTGAGCGCTTAGTATGCGGTTATTGCTGGATTCTTTGAATATTACTCAGCGACGGGTTATTTTTTTAGGACCTGAAGTTCTTTATAGTTTTGTTTATGGAAGACAAATAACATGAAACTTTGCAGTGCAATCTGTACCAGGTGTTTGAAAAATATGAATTATTTTTATTTTGTCTGAAAAATAATACGTGCTGGTTTTCGGTCGTCTATTATGCACTGCCTTGGAGAGCCTCACTTCTATCAAAAATACCTTTGAAATCTGAAAAATCTTCTTAGTGCATACCTAAGCATTTCAAAAAATCCTAAGTTATAAAAGTCTACGTACTAGACAGTCTTCTTTCAACAAGACTATAAATAAGTGGTTTAAGCTTTGTGTGTTAGCAATCGGTCAGTTAACTCTGGTTTTTATGAATTGGAAAGTTAAATCAGCTCGGCATAACAAAATTAATTAACACCCCTAGATAAAATACTTTGCTTACAAAACACTTAAAAGTTTTCAGGTTCCAAGAAACAATTTTACACCCGTAAAACTGGTTTTAGCTTGACACTTCCCAACTCCAGATTTATTTAAAACTAGCCGAGGCGTGCCAAGCACTTCTGTGGTCCTGTTCATAAATTTGAAATTAATAATATCAACTTTTTATGTTCATTTGCTCATGTCATTTGAAATCTAAGGTGAAATAGATTGTTATATAAAACTAGTTAGAGCTAATTTATGAATTTCAAATGGTTTAATTTATCCTTTCCTATTTGTGTATTGATTAACGCTTTATGCACGTGAAAATGCTGCATTTGTTTTTAGAAAAATATTGAGTTGTTTGCAAACTTTCAGCAAGGGAACCCTAAAAAGCTATATCCGCGCTCAACTAATGAACGAACTACATCTTCAGAACACTTTATCTGGAGTGGTTCAACTGCAACGCTCGAAGAAACCACGCTGGATAAATAGTTTAAGTGCCCTCAGACCTAGCTGTCAGCGCCAGACTGTTCTAAGGAATTAGCTTTCTCTGTAATTTAATCTCAGTGTTTTGAAAACAGACTGAGGGGTGCGCACGGATAGATGTGACAATCGTAAAGTTAACGTAACGCAGAGTATTCCATTCACACTGCGGGATGACGTAGCATCGCACGGTTGTCGAGCTGGCGTTTGGCACGCAATGTGAATCGAAATGCTGTTTCACGTTTACTTTAGGATTGTCACTTTATTCGTGCTTACCACTCTGATATCCGTAAGCAAGATGTTTGCAAAATATAATTAATTTCAGTCTATTGGCATCTCTTGCCAATGAGTGATGAATAAACAAATCGATACTAAAGGAATCAAACCCACGACCAGACACAGAAAGCAGAACTAATACCTACTAAACTGTTATAATTTGTTACGTAGAAACACTGTTAATTTTATTCGTACTTGTAATTAGTAAATTAATAACAAAATTTTAATTTTGTCACACTAAAGGTTTAATTGTAAAACGATTGTACTTACTGCATACTTAAAAAAAAATATTATAGACAATCAAAGTCCCGTTTCCACTTATAACCACTCTTCTGCATTATAAAAAGCTTTGCTAAGGATTTATCTAATCCTAAATAATTTGGTCACTTTTACTTGCTTAAAATTGCTTTCCCGCAATGACGTCATTCTACGCCGAAATATTTCTGAAAAACGGCTAACGTCATAAGACCTTACAAATTACAAAATGCAAACTATCTTATGTTTCTGTTGGTTTAAAAACAGAACCTGATTTTGCTATAAGACCTGATGGAGGTCATATTTAAAAAAAAAAACTTACTTAACTTTTGAATCTAAATACCATACGAGAATCACTGTTGGTGATGAGTTCTTTTACAAAAAGTTTTTGTTTATAACTATTAAGTAAATAACATTATTAGGGCTTAAATAAGTTATTTTATTTAGTTGCAAAAAACAGGAAATATATTTTATAGGAAAGTAATGTTTCTAATAGAATAAATACTAAGTAAGACCCAACATTACACAATAAATGAATTGAAATCTCCTGCTTTGTCAACTAACAAATAACGGCCGTTTTATAACAGCCCCAGTTTCGTACAAAAGTGGGTCTTAAGTGGAACATTAGAGGGAGGATGTCTGTCCGTCCGAGCAGAAGATGGAGTGGCGGAACATTCTGGATGATTAATACAAATTGTCATACAAAAGGCTTTATATCCAGACTTAAGTGGGTTTATCTTACTTCTAGAAGGGTTCTTTGTAAAAATCCGGAGAACACTTTGAACCTTATTTCTTTCACAGTCAGGCTTCTTCTTCTTCTTCGTGTCAATGAACACATCAAAAATTCTAAACGCAGTTCATGTAGAACTACTACGCTAGTCAGGCTCATAGACATAGATACTCGTAGATGGACAGTGCAAAAGCCTCACGAAGTTGGCATGTGCGGCCAATACCTCAGCAGCACGGTTTTTTTGTTATCATGCTTTGCTGCCCGTTTTTACCTTCATACCAGGATAGTCCTCAGCGCATTCTTTGTTTAGTTTTTTTTTACTTTAAATCTATAGTTAGGTTCACGTTGTTTGACATTGGACCAAAGTGGTGCGTCATAATTACCGCTCATTTTGGACGCGCTAACACAACTTACAGACTAACTTCAAAAGTCATCAAAAAAATAGTAAAAAGTATTGTTTTAAAAGTAGTATAAATAACAATTAGTAATTTCCAAACATAATATCAAATGCACATTGTGTATTTGAGAGATTGAGCGTAGAATCATATAGATTTATAATATTTGTTTAATAGTTACTACCATCTGAGCTCAGTTGGTAGTAGCGCAGCCTTCCATACAGAGCAAATGTTAGTGTGATGAACATATTATATTTGCTCTATTAGTATTACTATGTATTCTATGTATGTATTTACAAAAAAAATGTATAAAAGTATTCTATCAGCAATCTAGTTCCCATAGTACAAGCTTTGCTTAGTTTGGGATTAGAGTGTGATGTGTGAATTGTCCGTGAATATTTATATTTAATTAATAATAAATTAAAACGTAAGATAGAGTGTGCTCTGGTTCATAGCTTGAATAAAAACGATTGTTCTTAAGTAAATACTTTGAACAAAATAGGTACTTACGAGTATGGCTAGTATAACCGATCAATCTCTCTTGCCTTACTTAAACAGCTACTCACTTAACTTGCTGCTTTTAACGCTGATGCTATCACAGCTAATGTTGTACCTACTTACCCCGTGGGGTAATTCTCTTATTTAGAATTACACTTAACAATTTAGTAGCAATCTACTAATGTAAATGTAATATTTTACTGAAAACACGTCATTATAGTCAGTAGATCACGCATCTGTTGATATACATTTTAAGTTTGACGACTTACTAGTAAGTAACCTTAGTTTTTACCCAGGCGTCAAGCTTGGTAATAAATTAGTGGCTTCTTCTTAAACTAGACTGTATATAGAAAATTATATAGGTATTCGTTCATTCAGTTAAGACGGCTCCAGCCAATAAAACTAATTAGCAAATTAAGTGTAAATTATATTAATTTAATTTAAAATAGATACAACATTATAGGTAAGTTCACGAGAATAATCCTCAAAGGCTCTGATTAATAGTGTCAATGACTGATAGCAATCAACTTACAAAATAACTTGTGTTTTTGGACGGTCACGCGATGGTAACGAATCACTTCTTTAGGCTGTAAGCGCATTTGCGGTTACATTTTGATTACATTTCGATAAATAATATTTTTGTAATATATTTTTTTTATATTAGTTAAACTACTTACTACTAGCACTTATAAAAAGACCATCAATATTATGAAAAATATAAAAATAATAATTTAATTAATTTAACAAAGAAAAATAGTTTGTCATAATCATAGTTCGAACCCACAACCCGCAGCATAGAAGGCAGAATGACCATCAGAGATGAAACCAAAAATTATTTTAAAAAATGTCTAAGAACGTAAATTATACTACGAATGACAGTATTTTAACAATTCCCGACTCTAAAAATAAAAAGAAAACCATTTCTGTGCCGGAAGAGACCGAATAGCCCAAAAGTAATATCTTACTCCACATTAACTTTCATAATACGATTATCATAAAATTATCTGGAGTTTTGTTCTTAGAAAGACAGTTGAATTAATTTAATTTGGGCAAAATGATAATTTATTACGTACTATTATTTATTTTACAGCACAGCAACAGCATAGAATTTTTTTTAGGGTACAGTAGGAGACATAATAAATGTGTACTTAGATTATTTATTCTAAATATGCCAAGAATTAACCAATTTGTAATAAAGAAACCTAAACTGTAATAGTTTTTCTAAGAAAAATTCGTTTTTTTAATGCTCGGGTTAAAACGCTATTCAGTGTGCCGAAGAAGTCAAATTAAAGCTATCTAAGTATACTAACATTTTTAAGTAAGTACCTACAATTCTGTACAGAATTGTATTTAGAACTAAATTAATGAATTCAACTAAAAAAATTAATAAATCTTAAGAAATTGGCTTCGCCTTGGGCTACAATGTTTACACAAAAATCAAAAGATAAGCCCCATACCTAACAAAACAGTACACATTTGTATCCTCTTACTTACGAAAGATAGCCGGAAAAATTGAGAAATTCTATCTCAGTACGATTCTTCGCACATTTCTTACGCGAACATACGCTTTATCAAGCAAATTTGAGCTCTATGAAATATGCATACCGTTTTATAAATCTGCAAAGTTGCTTGGTGAACTGTATGCTCGTAAAAATGCGTCCCTTCACGACATCCCGATGATATCCGAAGATTACCGAACAAGGCCGAATGACTTTTGGAGTCAAGCTCGTGGTAAGCAGATTTAGGGCGACTTTCATTGGAAAAGGTACGAGGAAACCTTCCTTGAAATTAACGGGATGAATATTTCACTGAGTTACGAGCTTCCATTAATTTACTGTAGGTACTCGTAATATCTTTTACTATTAACTTCATGGGCTGAATATCCGAAAATTCATACGATATTTTTAATATCCAACTATAGGAATCTTACAAGATTTATGGTCCATGAAACAAATTAACATGCAGAGCACAATCCACTATACTGCCTGAGATTTATATTTTATGCATGGAAAAGGCTTCTAATATAGCACGGTGAAACAACTTGTTTGTCCCGCATAGTTTTATGATTACTTTTTGTTTCGAAACACGTTTTGAACTAGAATTTCATGCGAAAAAATGAAATTCGTTTTTTTGAAAGCCAAAAATATGTAAGAGTTATGCTAATATACGCTTTCTTGAATAATTTACAGCCAATTCGAACTTCTTACATTTGCGTATAAAATTACATTCACAATAAGGCGACACACATAAATCCTACACAATAACAGAATTAACGGCGATTTATCGTGCGACTTTGTTAACGAGGCTGTGCAGATATTCGTCACTATTCGGCAGAGTTCGGGCCGCGCCATTTTCGTCCGAGCGTGGTGCGCGGGCAGGCATGCGCAGAGTGCCAGAGGAGGATCGCCGTCACTCCAGCGGCACGCTTACCAAAACCGCACCTCGAAATCGAACTCAAAATTATAAATAAATCCAACGGTCGTGTAGTGAATAAACCTTTTCAGTGCGAGTGTACAGTGCAGTGCTTGTGAAGTGATGGATACGGTGTAAGTGAGTTTATGCTGTGATTGCACTAGGATTTTTTTGATGGTAAGTTACGTACATTTTTAACACGTTTTACTTTGCAAAGAGTGATCTTTGCTTCTGCGCTATAGGCTCAGCTTTGGGTAAAAATAACTTTTACGTAAAACAGATGCTTGGAAAAATATTTTCAATAATTTTCTTAAAGGACACTAGGTGTCCTTAGACATTTATTTCTTTAATGAGTTAATTTGAAAAATAAACAACATTTTAACATTTTAATTAATTTTACAATAGGGAGTTTTTATCAAAGCATGTTGAATACCGAAAAAATACATTCACTTATACAGGTTTAAGTGGCTGAAAAACCCTGAAAGTTATTTTGATTTAACATAAGTTTCAGGTTTTTTCAGTCACCTAGAGTAGAGATCACCAAACTCCTACGTAAAACGTAGGAGTTTGAAATCCTTGGATTTCTGCCAAATCTCATCTACAAAGTCATAAATTTATATTACATTTTGGAGATAATAGTTTTATTATAAGAATCTTAGATAAGTTAGCTTTTCACGTAAGTACCTATATAAATCATTCCGGTAAAAATATAGGTTCAAAAAACTATTTATCTATGAATGGTAGTTTACATATTTTATAGCTAGTCTATGGAACAAGCTTAGTCGATAATATAAATATGGCTATCAAATATTAGAAGTACGTAGCATTAGAAGTAGATAACATTTTCAAAATTGTTTTTAACGTCGTTGATTTTACCACATCAACAAAAAAGTACTTGATTTAGTTTCAAGGTATTTCATGCCACGGGAATTGAACCCATACTTACCATATTCCTGTCCTTTATTGTAATCTAGTTGACATTCCCAGACGTCTTCAAAATTATTTTATCATTGTATTCCTTATTAAGAATATTTTTTGTATTCCTTTAGTATTTCAAATAAATCATTCCCAAGCATAATTATATAGCTTTACGTATAAACCTATTATTATGTCAACCACAAAAAAGTATAAGTTTAAGAAATACATACTTAAGTTGAGTAACACAGCTGTTTTCATTGCCCTGATGAAAAATAGATGACATTGAAACGATTTTTTCACATTTATAGTTAAACTTAGAATTAGTATTTATTAAAAGGCACGAGGCAAAAAAGTAACACAACATAAAACTTATGCTATACTCTAAAAAGTATAAAATAAATGTGACAATTGTAAGCAACGACGTATTCGATTCACACTGCGTGCTGACGCTGCGAGGCTTGACTTTCGAGCTAGCGTCTAACTCGCAATGTAAATCGAATACACTACGTTACGTTTACTTTACGATTGTCACATTTATTCGTGCTGACCCCTTTCGACTCTTCTTTATATTATGTATGTTACGTAAAAAATGGTTAAACATTTTGGCTCAATGCTGCTTTTGCTTCATATATTTATTTCCAAAAGATAGTTTTCGATCTTTTTAAAATGACTGTCTCGGGTGCACGTGAAAGTCGTTAATTTTGTACTTAAAACACAGGAGCAGTTTCTATTTTTTACTACATTATACAAGCTACAATACTATAATACTATGTAACAATACTATGAGGCAAGCCGCTTTTACATCTCTTTTAAACTGGAATACCGAAATGCAAGCATTATCACTTAGCGGCACGGTATAGGTACGGTGGTAGTACTTTCCCAGTTCTCTACAATAAAAAGTCTTACTAAATAATAATTTGGCGAACATGAAAACATTTTGCATTTTACACGTTCATTTTCAAATTCATGTTGTGTAAAGATTATTTCAAAATTTTGCACGCTTTGACGAGACAGAATGTACAGAGTATTGATTTATTTATAACTAAGAACTATTGCACCTACATTTTATGCAAATAAATATTAATGATTGTAATACTCTTTTGATCAAACATAACCTTATTCAAATAAGTGTTGAAAACTGATAAAACCTAAAGGTGTCGATAAAATCTCTGTATAAAATCAACAAATTAAATTGAGGGTAGTCTCGTAAAAGCAACATCCGCCCGGCAGTCCATTATGGCTGATTTACACGTATTAAGTTGCCAAGTCTTAACTAAATTGTAACTAAATTTCAAGCGACTTAATTTTAAGTAACCGTTTACACGTAAAAATACTAAATAACTAGTTAAACTCATTTATTCGCTCAAGATGGACGACCACAGAACAAATACACCCCTAGCGGACGACCAACATCAACAGTGCATTATGCTTTTCACTTAAATTTAACTAAATGTTGCCTGTCCAAACGTGTCAAGTGATTAGCCACGCCCACCAACTAAACCGAAAAATAGACAAAATTCTATTCTACCTTGTTTAGTTGCAACTAATTTTTAACTTGCAACTTCTTACTAAATTCACTGTTTACACGGATTAAGTCACTTAAAATAAAGTTAAAATGTAGTAAATTTCTAGACAACTTGATACGTGTAAATCAGCCATTAGCGTCGCGATAAGTGTCCCTTTCGACAAATAGTAAAGGTATCAAGTTCGAAAGGCCGCGAGTTCTGTCCAAATTGAATCTTGAACATTTCAACATTTAAAATTAAGTATAACTATTTTAATATTTAAAAAAATCTATATTTTAATTACAAAACTATAATGAAAATCATGGCACCGATTTTGTCAAATTGTAACGTAAACAGTTTGTCTCAGGTTCACCAACGCACGTATTTTGGGGTCGCGATAAGCGTGTAGCCAAACACGTTCAACATTCGAACGTTATACGAAGATTTTGACGTAACCGTTGTCACACGAAGAGAAAAAAGATTTGCGTTTACAGCAATACGAAGTTGCACACGTACCGTACACGTTACGTTGGTGAACCTTAGCTGCTGCTTATACGAACAGTTTACGTTACAATAGGACGAACGGGGCCATGATGTTTAAAAAAAACAGTTATTAGACTTCAACCTAGACAGACATACGTTATAAACATATACCAAGCCTAATATACTGTCTAATTACAAAACTTCTAGCATGACAGGCGTCACAGCTCAGTTGGTAGTAGCTCTGCCTTCCATGCTGTGGGTCGTGGGTTAAATTACCACCTGGAACATAATAATATGTTTGTGTGATGAACATAAATATTTGTCCTGTGTCTGGGTGGTACTATGTATACTATGTATGTATTTAAAAAAAAGTATATGAGTATTCTATCAGCAATCTGGTTCCCATAGTACAAGCTTTGCTTAGTTTGAGACTAGAGTGTGATGTGGGAAATGTCTATGAATATTTATTTATTTATTTAACTTCTAAGAAACGAACAACATTCACTTGACTTTGTATCATCAAAATATTTAGGTTAATCAATTTAAGGAACGCTGTAATTGCTGAGTTGGTTTGCTTGAGTGAGTTCGATTCCTACTAAAATCAGACATTTGTGCTTTTGATTTTTGCCGAATATATACATCAACTATATAAACATATTACATTATATGGCGAATGCTACACGTCAATAAATATTGTGATAATTACATGATATTTACATATGTATCTTGGTTTTTGTATGTTATGTTTATTGTGATCCATCAACACATTACCCTACACGTCAATAAATATCGTAATCCGATAGTATATATTGACGAATCACAATATGGATCATGCGTGTAGCATTCGCCTATGACATAGATTGTCTAAATTGCATTCTAGACAGTTGTTTCTCTGCAATCTACTCTTCTTATTAAAAACTAATAGGTAAGTATTCTACTATATCTAGTTTTAATAGCTTTGCTTGTTTTGTGATTCAATGGTATTTAATTCATTATTTTTCTACTAAACTCAATACGATTGTTCTCAATTCAAGTCTTTTTAGTACTTATATTTTCTTTATTACTTTCTTCAATGGGTAAAAAATGTGAAGGTATATTTTTATTTGCACTAACAACGGTCTTATATTTTACCTTTTACATTTCAAGTATTGAATTGTATTATCAAATACGATATCACAATAAAAATTAGCAATCTAAGCTACACTTGACATTTACAATGCTCCCTTAATAAATGTCGTCATATTGAATTGGATTTATCGAATGAAAAAATATATAATATTTGAAAAACTCTTAACCACTTACTTTCTGGATGCGATGCCAATGTTTTCATTACTTATATTAATCATAAAAACATTTTTTTATATTATTTTTCGTATGTAATAAAACACAGACCGTTTTCTCGACCTTTAAAGTCGGCAGGCAGAAAATGCTTATAGCAATAAGCCCGCCTTTTGTACATTAGCGATATTTGTGAAATAAAGTGTTAAATAAATAAAGTCAGATGTACCTTTGTTGAAAACTTTATTGTCTATAAAGATATGTTGAATTCTGTGAGGAAAATTACGTATATTGATCATTTTGTAAGTATGAAGACTCTTGAGTTTTTTACATAAGAAAAATATGACTTCTAGGCACTTTATTATTCATACAAGAAAATGATGCAGAATGAAAAAGTTAAAATAATACAAATACGCATAATTAAAATGTCAGCAAGCAATGTATTTTGAATACACCTTGTCATAATTTGAATATCAAATTTACTTCAACTGAGTACTTTTTCAGGTGAATTATCATATAACTGTTAAATATAAGAATATTATAAAAAAAAATGTTCTAAAAAACTAATCACCGTTATATCTTAAAAGTTTTCTCGCAAGCGTTTCCAATACTTTTAGATTCGAGCCGCAGTAAAAAAGTACCGGCCGTAAATTCAATAAAATAAGCTCAAAAAGCGCCTCGGGTTCCGTTATAACGAGCGACTCAGCTCCGTTATTTGCTTATCGACAAATTATGTCCCAGTGGGCGCTCACTCAGATATCGACAAAACCCAACAAACTCCACCATTGTGGGAAAAATCCTTTTTGTTCGTCGTCACTGTCTTTGTACTTTGAGCCAAATACTTGATTATAGAATCTTTGATCCGTGATTAAGAATATCCCTTTTAGATTAGGAATTTGATATTCTCTTTGTTTTTTACTAAAATATTATATTCTTATAAGACGATGATTGAGAGTAGCTCAGAAACGTGCGGAGTGAAGCAAAGAGAGGCCTATACCCAGCAGTGGGTCAAGTCAGGCTGCGGATGATAAATAAATAATGCTGGACAATCCACACAACATCATCTAGCCCCAAGCTAAGCAGAGCTTGTGTTATGGGTACTAGAATACTGACATACTTAATACAATACATTACATAGATAGATATTTTTTATTATACATATGAAATACCCAGAACACCCGGAATAAATATTTGCAGATCGTATAAACATTTATCCCAAGGCGGGAATCGAACCCGCAACCTTCCGCGTCGCAGGCAGACCTTCGCCCCCCGCGCCACATCGGTCGTCAAATGATGATGATGAAGATGATCGACGAATAGAATAAAGTAGATGCTTCTATTATAATATTCGCATCACATATAAATATACACAAACAATCAGAAGATTTCTGATTGAATACTAATTATTATGTTTTGTATTTTAGTATTCTAGTAATGGAATATAAAATTTATATGCATATATATATTCTCATTAATATAAATAAATATGTAACACAATCAAAGGAGGTTAGGATTATGTTCTCTTATTTATTTTGTCAGGAAAAAAGCGTAGATACTTTTCTCACTTATCATTATTTGCACTTCGACAAATTATATCCGAACGCGATATCTCACTGGGATATTGACAAGCCATTGTGTTCGAAAAAGAACCTATTTTCTTTTCTGTACGCGCAGCTTGCCGGCTTTGTACTAGGTTTGATTACTGGGTTCTTTATAAAAGGCGTATTGGTTTCGGTGGAATAATTTAGATTCGGGATCGAACGGCTTAGCCTTTGGTGAAGATTTGTTTTATTTATTCTGTAGGCTTGCTTCCTGAAACGTGAAATATGTAAGTGTGTCTGATATTCACGAGGTTTGTTTACAAATATACAACAAAAAGTCAAATCAAAAAGAACCAAGCGGATTTTTTGTGATTGTGTGAAACTATATGTATCCTAATAAATGTTATTCTTCTTCTTCTTCGTGTCGATGATCTCAAACAGAAAACCTGGCCACTTCTATGGCGTTTTCAGTGGCAAAAATATAAATGTTAATCAAATACAGGTATATTTTAAAATGTGTTTATGTTATATTTCTGTAAATACATACTTCTTTTACAAAAATAGATATTCTATCAGCACTTACAGTCATAAGATCGATAATGCAATGAGTTAGCCTAAGTTTGGGTCTAGATGGCGCTGTGTGTATAGTATATCTGTTTTATTTATTTATGTCATTAAAATAAAACACAAACAATATTTATATCATGACAATAAGCAGTAGACATTATCAAACCACCCAGGTCGCCATGAAAGTTACCCCACAATAATCAAATTAATAGTATTTATGAATAAAAATTCCAACTTTTATATTAAGTACTGGAACAAAAATATTTTTACGTGCTTTCAACACCCAATTACACTTACAACAACCACTTACATTCACTATTATTTTTATGACTTTTGTTAGCAAAAAGTGTCCTAGTTGCATGGTTTACAGTAAGTGAATGCAGTGCACTGCTAGTTATACGGTTAGTAACTCTTTATGACTAACCGCTACGCTACTACGCTAGTGCTACGAAAATGCTACGAATATTCTATGTTAGTGCTACGCCACTGTTTTTATGATTCAGACAATTTACCGGTTAGTAGTTAAAATATTTCTAAGAGTAAACAAGACTCAGCAAAAACTAAGCAAGCAGAACTAAAGCTAAAAAAAATGGTTGTCTGTAAAGTTGATTTACTGACGATAGTTGAACGTGACAACGTTGTCTGTAAAGTTGGTTTACTGACGATAGTTGAACGTGACAACGAACGCAAAGGCCGATTATGCTTCTTTGTCGCTCGTTCCGCGCTCTCGCTTGCACTTCATGGAACGCCTCATGAGTCATGTGTTTTCGTGCGTGCAGCCGGCTCTATCGAATTATAAGACGTTGTCACGTCAACAAAAAAAAAATGTGTTATAACGATATGAAGGTTATTTTTAAAATATTCAGAATTTGGAATGGGTCTCGTGGCACGCATCGTCACTCATCAAAGCATTAATATTCAGCGTCAGAATGTTACGGCTATTTAGGTCGCGAACCTGGAATTTTATTTTGCTCACATGACACAGTACTTTCGGCGCTCGTGTGCTGAGAATGAAAGAATATTTCAACGCAATTTCGCCTAAAACAGGCGTGTAGTTCTGTTTTATTATTGCTTTTAGTGTGAATGATGCTTTTATCTCTAAACCACGTAACAAAAGTCGCATACATTATTTTTGTGACTCGAGTGTCGTTTTGTGGAACTTAATGCAAAACGAGTTTCAATACTGTGTTAAGTCATTTAATAGTAATCTAATCTTGTTCCCGTTATGTAAATAAGAAATTATTGTGAATATTTTTTAAGATTTTTTTTATTATAAGAAGTTGTGACTATTAGTTATGGACGTGACAACGTCTTATAATTCGATAGAGCCGGCTGCACGCACGAAAAAACATGACTCATGAGGCGTTCTGAGGCGTTCCATGAAGTGACGTTGTCACGTTCAACTATCGTCAGTAAACCGACTTTACAGACAACCATTTTTTTTTATCAATTTTTGTGATCGACTCATATGACGCAACATGTTTTTGTCAAGGTTCAAGTTTTTTTCAACATAGTTCGACTTCTATACGTTAATTTTCCCACCGACGTTTCTCTAGCTTTATCTACCACACAGATTTAGTAGTAAATTAAGTATCTCGTTTGTCTTATATGATACTCTTATTAAGCTACGATAGTGAGTGAAAGTTTCAAGTGTTACTGTCAAAGTTTAGACAAATATTTGAAATGTTCATTCGATTTCCACTTTAACTTTGTTAGATCAAGAACTGTTATCAAAGTCATAACAATCAGATTTTCAGACTTTTTACATAAAAAGTTGTGAAGTGAAAGAATTCTAAAAGAAATTCTGTCTGTGAGGTTTTCATAGTGTCACCGATACGACATTTAAAACAAATTAAATAGATATTCACGGTCATTTCTTTATATCATTTCTATAAGAATAATTTATGTTTATTTTTTGATCAAAAAGCGTAACAGCTCATCAGTTGGTGTACAACTGAGCTGTGACGCGATTTGCTCAATTGTAATACATAAAATACTTTTAAATGATTTTTAGCAAAATATCCTTCTACACTTTTGTTACACTTTTGTGTAATATTCTAAGAAGAAGTCTCACAGACCAAAAAAAAAATCAAAACCCATATGTGGTAGTAAAACTTTACCATCAGGTATTTCAATAATCTAACACGAATAACAAGACACTTACAGATCGTATCGGTGGTGACAAGGACCTTTTTGTAATTTATATCGTGCCGGTAAGTGAAAACGTCTTATCTAGACTTCAACTTGGTGATAAAGTCTAATGTTATTTTTATGTTTCTAAATTCTTTGAAAGACATTTGTTATGACTTGATTGAAAGAGAAAAATATTGTACAAATTACGTTGTTTATTTTTTCATTCTTTCAGATTCTTGAAGAACCTATTTATAGTATAAGAAGACTTAAGTCCTTAAGTCTACTTATAGTTAAAATAGGTTACTATACCTACTTATTTCTATCACAGATTATTATTGGTCGTATTTCTGTGTTTTGACTGCTCGGTGGTCTCGTGGAACTGGCACCTAGAATCACCTAGTATATAAGACGATTCTAAATGATCTTTGTGATTTTGACAGAATAAACTTTTATTGATCTTGATTCTTCGATTTTGGACATTTTCAGTGATGTAAGGTACTAAGTATACAAAGTGGTGACTTAGCAATGATGCGGAAATCAGTTTCCTCAATAAGTATAGATACAAATACCACTTAACTGCATTTGGAGTAAATACATATAGTTATATTTTTTTTATTAAATGTCGAGAACCTCATTATTTCTATAATGAGTTTCAAATCTGAACAATTTACAATTAAAATTAAATAAGATCCATCAAAATACAAGGAAAATTCTTTCTATTTTCATCCGATGTTAGTAGAAGTGAACCAACTTCCCTCACCAATTAACATCCATTACAGCCGTTCAAGGGCTATTCGAGCTTAATACTTGGAAACTGTTGTGGTATCCGCATAATTGACCCATCCAGCTGTTAGGATCAATATTAATATGCGTTAGCGATCGAGATCGCGGCGACTTCTAGTCTTTTTCCGCATAAAACCTACGAATTAATAAATATAGTAATTTATTATAGTGAAAGAAATAAACATTATTTGCCGACCCCCACTTAAAGTGAAATAAGGGCAGGGGAATGATGATGATGTTAAATATCGAGGATCTTACCTCGCATATTATAATGTCAATGTCGAAATACTAACGTATATCAATCAGTAATAAAGATGTCTTATTTATATTACTAATTCACTGGTTTGCGGCAAAAATACTTACATTGGTACTTACGTAGGTACTTTTTTAGGTGAGGTTTTTCTCAAGCCACTGTTTTATCATCATACGTTTTTTACATATTTTATATGAGTACGCCATCTCACAGGTCTTCCTAGTTTGGTTACCTATGTCGTCCAGAATTAATAAGTTAAGGAAATATCACCTCATGTTATACATGATCCTGTAAAGTTTGTCATTCACTTATATAAATTTATCTGTATCTTTTGCATATAAAATTTATCATAATCATCATCATCATCAACCTATATCAGTCCACTGCTGGACGTAGGTCTCTCCCAAGACGCGCCACTGAACCCGGTCTTCGGCTCTTCTCATCCAGTTTTGTGGATAATAAATAAAATTTATGTTCATTGCTTTTTATTGTCCAAGTTTTTGTATCATAATACACACACATGTTTGTGGCAAATGAAGCCCGCAGAACCACTGGCCATTGACATTATCTGCTGAAACATACAGCGTATTAATTTACAATTAAATTTATTGAGTTTAATAAACAGTAGATTTACTTCGACCGCGCTATTAGCTCTGTTTACTACTGCGGTTGGATACAGAATTATTAATATAAGTTATTGAAACACCTAGAATCACCGTGTATCATATTTGAATGATCCTTGTGATTTTACTGAATTGAGACAATATAATGATTCAAGGTAAAATTACATTTAGAAGATAAAACGAGCGGAAACGGTAGTGGGTCGTTGGAAAAACGAAGACTCGAGTAAAGTGTTTGATGTTTTCGATAGCACACAAATAAAAAATGAGAAGCGCCGAAGGCTTAGTTGCAAGATTCAAAAATAAAATAAAACGATTAGTTTACTATAAATAAAATATTCCTTTTTCATTTCACAAAAACAAACGAAAAACACAGATTTGAACCTGTGTTAAATTCTTTATGATTCGAAGACAGAATCATCGCCACTACACCTTAGAGATTCCCAAAGCAATACTAATATTACTGTTGTAGTTAATGTTTGTCTCAAGGGCCACTTAAACAAGGATTTGTTAATTAGTTTCCGTGTTCATAGTTCAACTTCAGCTGATTGTAATTGTATTTACGATGTTCGGGGACCTGAGTTCTCGTGTTCAAACAAACGGTCACCGTTATTAACGACAGAAGTAGGTATTTGTTATATAATTGAGTTGACTGACTTTAAAGAAATATTAACAATCACAGACACAGAT
This sequence comes from Ecliptopera silaceata, assembly GCA_932527185.1. Taxonomy (NCBI): domain Eukaryota; kingdom Metazoa; phylum Arthropoda; class Insecta; order Lepidoptera; family Geometridae; genus Ecliptopera; species Ecliptopera silaceata. The sequence continues at coordinate 613,336 of OW052193.1, read as the reverse complement.
AAGGCTACTTACAAATTCTTAGAAATTATAACCAAAATAATAAAAACTCACTCAAAACTTGTCAAAGTACCTAGATCAAAAAGAAATATTAAGCCGTGGATAACTCCGGGATTAATACGCTGCATCAAAAACAGAGACAAACTACATACTAAACAAAAGCAAAACCCTGACAATTTAACTATTAAAATAACTTATGTAAGATATAGAAATTTTTTGACTAACCTATTACGGAAAACTAAATTAAATTATGATAGAAATGAATTAAGCAAAGCAAAAAATAACCCTAAAGCTACATGGCAAGCAGTTCGTAAAATATCCAATACCTTACCAATTCGCGAGCAACCATCGGAACTCCTAGATGGCGACTTTAAAGTATCGTTGAATAAAGTAAACTCCTATTTTACAAGCGTTGGTAAAGACTTGGCTAAGAACATAAAACCGTTATATAATCAATATCTTCCCAAAGCATCTATTGGAAACACCATCGGAATTATGTATACAAACGAATCCGAAGTCCATAACATAATCCAGAGCCTCAAAGGAAATTGCGCCACGGGGTGGGATGGCATTCCTGCTAGGATAATTAAAGACGCAAAACACATTCTAGCTTCGCCTATTGCACACATCTGTAACCTTGCCCTTGAATCAGGCGTCTTCCCAAATGCCTTCAAAAAAGCGCTCGTCTCTCCTATTTATAAGTGTGGAGATAGAAAAGATGTATCGAACTATCGACCAATTTCAGTTTTGACTACACTATCAAAAATACTTGAAAGGATTCTTAATACCAATCTTACAAAATTTCTTGTAAAGTATAAACTTGTAGCGGACAATCAATTTGGCTTTAGATCTGGTATTTCCACCGAGGATGCTGTTATTGGTCTAACAGATACAATAACTAAAAGAATAGATGGTAAATTTAAATGCTACGCTATCTTCCTGGACCTCTCTAAAGCGTTCGATACCGTTTCTATTCCAAAATTGATATCCAAAATGCAAGAAATCGGTATAAGAGGCAAAAGCTTATCTATATTCAACGATTACTTGAGCAATCGTAAGCAATGTGTCAAAATAGGCGAATTCATTAGCAGCGAAAAACTTATTGACACAGGCGTGCCACAGGGCTCTATATTAGGTCCTACTCTCTTCCAAATATATGTAAACGAATTATGTAAACTCACTATACCCTTCTGTGACATCTTTACCTACGCTGATGATACAGCTCTGGTCGTCCACGGGAAAACATGGGCGGAAGCGAAAAAAAATACCGAAACCTCACTTAAAATAATAATGGACTGGCTATCCTATAACCTCCTTACTCTAAATTTACAAAAAACTAAATTTCTTCAATTCTCACTAGCTAGCGCACAAAAACCACCTCATGACTCAAGTATTATCAAGGCCCACACATGCACTGGCACCCCAATAAACTGTCACTGTCTTAATCTTAATATGGTCCATAGTATTAAATACCTAGGTATATATATTGATGATAAACTAGACTGGCACAAGCACATTGATAATATCTCCAAAAGATGCAGAAAGCTTATGTATATATTTAAGAGCTTGCGCCTGGTGGCGGATAAAGAGCTTCTTATGACAGTTTACATAACCTTATGTCAATCCATCTTAGTATACTGTATTCCTGTCTGGGGTGGAACTCACAAAACCAGTATGATAAATCTAGAACGTTCACAGCGGGCAGTTCTAAAGGTTATGACTTCTAAACGTATTGACTACCCGACCAACAAATTATATAAAGAATGCAATACACTCACTGTTAGACAACTGTACATTCAAAAAATTACAATCAGGAAACATTCTACTCTTAATTATGATCCACAAATAGAACTGCGTAGAAAAAATATACCAATCTGTACTCTACCACGGTGCAGAACGTCTTTTGCTACAAAACAGTATGATTTTACCAGCTGCTCTCTTTACAATAAAATAAATCGATTCCTATCTATCTACTTTTTGAACAAACGTGAAGTACAAATCAAAGTCATAAATTGGCTACGGAATAAGAGCTACGATGAAACGGAGCAACTCATGATAAGTCTGCAGTAAACACTTGCAATGCATTTCAAACACTCACAAACACTTTCACTCTTATCACACCGAACATCACAAACACCCTTACACACCCTACCATACACACCACACACACTCACCTAACATCCACACACCTTACACAACCATACATTCTTAAAACCTTTTTCCACACACATTCAACATTAATCTAAGTCTTACAAACGTACCTAATACCTATTATATACATTGTTAATTTTACCTTGTTCTTTGTTACCATGTTTGGATGTATTAACGTTAAAGGCAACGGCTCTTTTAGAGGAACCACTAGCTCCTAAAATACAAGTTTTTAACTTAGTTTAGGAGTTAAGGAACCCACATGTTTATACTAATGTACAATCCCTACATTTGTCATATAATGTACCTAATCTACCTATATACTTAAGTTGTACGTTGTTTTCTTTCTGTCAATAAACTTTTTTATTATTATTATTATTATTATTATTTAAAAAATATCTTTATTTTCTAGCATTTGTTTAAATAGTAGTTGGAAATATTATATATTATGTGCGTCGATATGTGCGTCGTTTTTAACGCGGTCTCAATGTTGCAAACTGTAATTTGTATTTTAAAATTTTCTGATTTAACGATTTTTACATTGCATTTTACTTTTTTTACATTGTACACTGATATCATAAAAACTGAAAAAAAAATTGTAGCCGTACCCATAATTCAATTAGAAAATAACTTAAGATTTTGGTTTTCTTGAAACGTCAAACAATTATAAATTAGCTGTCATTTGAGCACGTTTGTACCATTCAATTTTTTGAGCAAATTTACAATATTGTTGATTTTACACAGAAAAAAATACATTATGTAGAATTGACGTTTGTTCGTCACTGCTTGAAGAAGACGGAACTTCATGCTACAATAACTTGGCAGATATTATTGACACGCAAAAGAAAGGTTATTTCATATTATAGGTAACTTCTGAAGATTTCATTAAGTACTTTGACTTGAAACTTTTGCGAGAGGTTTGTTTCTTTAGAAGTTGTGATGTTTTGTTCAAAGGTCATGGTTTATTAGTGTACTTATTTGTATTTTAGAAATATTTTTCGATGTGATTCATATAAAGCTATTAAATTAATAAAATTAATAATGCATTGTTTGCCTTTCATAAGCCTAGACGATGATATTTGGTTAACTTCTAATTGGATTATCATAATTTTCCATAACTTTGTGTAAGTACCTAATTATCTTACTACTTATACATTATATTATTTGATGACTTAAGAAATTAAGATGGACGATACAGAAATTATTCTTTGACGTACATACAATCCTAATTTATTCAAGTTATAATTATATTATATAAACATAATTTACAATTTAATTTGCAGATAAAATTTAGTTTTGCCCCTTAATATCTTCACTCAAAGTATACATTACCGATTTAATTCTTCCAAGAAGTCGCAATAAAAACGTCCTCAACTGAATCCTCCACAAAAGGTTCTGAGAGATAGCAAAAGTTAATTTCCTGCAGATACATCACAGTTAATATGACGTCAAATCCTCCCCCCACCCCCTTTTTCCAACCTCCCTCCCCTCTACTCATCCCTAACCTTTTAGCTCACCCCCATGAAATTATCTGCCACTGGATTCTAGTTTTGCTTTTTGCACTAAAATATAAAACACAGTTTCGGGATTCGGAATATTCCAGGTATATATTTTGTAAATGAGTGTTTATTTAACTCCGCTTTGATACAACATTCACGAAAATAAAGTCTACATCGAAATTACAGTCACATATATTTTCGAGAATACATTCGTAGAATAATATTACCGAAAAAATATTAAAAGATTTACAGAAATATCGGTATCAAAGAAAATATTATTATGTAAATTATGTTTTCCCAACGTGAATGTAGTGAATTACTAAAAATGTTTTGGTATTATTTCGTCGCTGAAATTATAACAAGAAAAACTTTAATAAATAACGTGGCCGATATGATGACGTCATGCTAGAATCAATTTCCTCCACATATCGCTGTCGGGTTTGTACATTTGTTTAATTTAACAAAACTCCAGCTGCACTTTAATTTTAAATAAGCTGAAAGTAACTTTTCATCATCCTTTTTTTTTCCCGTATCCCACTGGGTGGGATCGGTACAACATGTATCTTTTTCCACTCTCCTCTATCATCCGTTATCGCAGCATTCACTCCTTTCACGTGCATATCATTTTACACAAAATCCATCCATCTCGTGATACCTCTTCTTCTATATTCATCCACATTCATACTTAACTAAAAGATGATTCTAAATGATCCTTGTGATTTTATTCAATAAAGAAATATTTGACTTTGACTAACACTCTCTTTGTTAATCGATATATGCGATCGACTTTCAACAATCGTGCTCTAACCTGCGCAAACGCATCCAAGCCATCGACTATCTAGGTGTCTTCACTTGTTCTTTAAGTTTACAAGATATTAGAAAGAGATAGTCTCTGACGTACAATCGTATAGAAAGCAATAGATGGTACCTAGACTAGGTCTAAAACGTGCAGACTACACCAACTTTTCGTAAAAGATATGTGTAAACTCTGAGGGCTGAGTTTAAGTTTCAATTTCGAAACAATAAATACAAAACAAAGATTAATGTTTAAAGTCACAATAAACGCCTGTAACTGAAAAATTTTGGCCCTTTTAAGTGTTACAATATAAGTCTAGTAAATACTATTATAAGTAAACCAAGCCGCAGGCGGTAGGTAGTAAGACTAAATAAACCAATCACAAGTAACAAGCAAACGCAATCACGGTAAGTGGTTCACTACTGAGTGCTATATGGGATGTTGCAATAATGGTCCCTTGTATACAGGCTGGTTACAAAAAAGTTTAGCTAACCTAGAACCGGTTGTGCTCGAAAAACGCATAAATCTGAAATTCTTCTTAAGTGAGAAATAGATTATATTATGACTGATTCGGCATTATTTTAACCTTTATCATCATAACTGCAAATAAAATAACTATCAACTCAAATGGAGTTAGTTAGATTATAGTATAATGTGAAATCAAGAATTAACATTATATTATCTAGAATTGAACTGTGGGTACTATGTATAAAAAGTGTAGTTTTAATAATGCTCTTAGAAAATAAATTACTTAAACAAATATTCTTGGCCATTTCACACATCACATTCTAGTCCCAAACTAAGCAAAGCTTCTATGGGAACTAAATTGCTGATAGATTACTTATGTACTTAAGTACTTTTTTTTTGTAAAATATAAGTACTAACATAAAATATATTATAGTAACATCCAGACACAGAACAAAATTAAATGTTCTTCACAATAAAATTAGCTCTGAGTGGGAATCGAACTCGACCACGACCCACAGTTGGTAGTAGCTTTGCATGGAAGGCAAAGCTACTACCAACTGAGCTGTGACGCCTGGCACATGGAATGTTGTTTATTTCTAATTATTTGTCTCTAAGAACCAGTGTAAATAAATTACAAAGATTCCGTTCTCTGTTTCTCATCACCATAATAATTAATTAATAATTAAAGTAAGGAGCAGATTTCCTATAAGTGTTGTACTCGGTCCAAAATTATAATAACGAAATTACTGTTATTATCTATGCCTTGAATAATCGCTATCGAATTAGTATCACTTTGTATTTTAAGCTTAGTTTTAGCTTTATTAATGTACCAGTGTTTAGGTTTAGGCTATTGAATAATTGCTAGAGCTTATGGAAATGGATCGAAGTAAATTGATAGTTTGGTTTGCAGAATTGGTAATCAGAAAGGGTACTTGAATAAAAAAAAGATTGCCTAAAAAGATTGTTTTGAGAAATAAGGCCACCCATTGTTCTAACTTTTTAGAAGTACTTATTTTAATCTTGTATTGGTAAAGTAATATATGTTTCATTTTGTGGTGACCATTGGCCTTTCTTATCATTTAATTTTATAATATTAAGAAAAAACAGTAACGATCACAATTTAATTCATTTATTAGTAAAACAAAAAAAGATGTTCACCATTTCTAATACAATAATCTGTTTCAACTGAAAATTATTTAGATTTTGTACTGAAAATGGCTTTTGTAAACGATTTATGCGTAACGCAGATTAAACGCTTACTTTATTTGGCGATCGTAACGATTCCTCCGCAGTTAAAGAGCCATTAGAGTTTCCGTTCCGTTTTTAATTGATGGTTTGAAACCGATTTTAGAAAAAAAAACCGTATATTTTTATTAGATAGATCATCAACGTAGTGTCATTCATCTCATCATTAAAATCAAAAAGCATAAGAGCCAAAATGAATTATGTAAGTGAAATGCCACCATAATTATAGGCTACTTGGTATAAAAAAAATAGTAATTTGAGCAAAAAAAAAAAAACTTAACAAACATAGAGTTGTACGAACCTGTAACGTATGTGTTCGAATTTCAAAATTTGAAACTTTTTTTTTCTTATGTAATTCGAATGTGTTCCACTCGTATTCCATTTTCAAACATTGCGTTATCTTTTGTTTCTCTGTCTAGTTTTAAAACGAAGCTTGTAAATTGAAAATCCAACGTTCGATTTTTGTGTGATGTGTTTCGGCCGGTTTCTGGAAACTCAAATCACGATTGATCCGAGTTTGACATATAATAATTATTTGTTTTTTTTGTTGATCATCGTTCGAGAAACCGGCCGTTTGACTCGTGAACAATAATTTCAATTAATAAGTGAATTGCATATTTACCACGTTTGTGTTACATCTAACGTATTGCAGTAAAAGGCGCTTTTGTTTAATCAGGACATAAATTAGTATTATTCATGTCTAAATTATATGCTAATGGCAGAAATAACCGCTCGAGATGAGGTATGTTTATTTATAGTTATTAAATAATTATTATTAAACAAATCTATTTAAGTAAGTAAGTACTTACTTAAGTAAATACATTTATCATAATTTTAGGTTAGGTTAGTGTAATGCTTAGTTTATATGAAATAACAGAGTATTCTGTAAATAATTGATTTCCATTGAGTGGTTAAAGACTAAGGAGTACTTATTTAATTATTCAGTAAGCGGTTGAAAATTAGTCCTCACTAAATATCATTTAATCCTATCAGAACTAAGTACTTTAACCAATAAGATACGATCAAACAGAATATTACTATTTCAAATATTTATTTATAAATAAGATTGCAATAGTAACTAATAATAAAATAAATAAATAATTACTTAATTAAAATAATTAAGTAAGTACCTACGAATGATTTTATAATCAAAGATACTTAAGTAGGTACTATTATATTACATTTAGTTAAATTTTACAATTATTGAATATAAAATATGTAAAAACAACGAAGCACTTTGATCAGACCCCTTTCAAAGGCCGTATTACAAATTAATCTAGAAGTCAGATATGAAATATTACTCTGGGATGATCCCTAAGAGGGAATATTAAAAGTTCAGACGCAAAAGTCGGGGTGATAATATTTTAGACATTTATTTACATTTCTTCTTTAGTGTACTCAATGCAACGATGTGAAGAAGAGATGAAGCAATGTATAACAGCTCTACAATAATTCTAGCTAGCTGATACCATCGATTATAGAAAATAGAAAAAAAAGTTTGTCTATGATAAGTGTGTGGAGAATAAAGATGTCGTGTTCTGATTTACAACAAAATTATAGTTTTTTCTCCTTTTGGATGGCCCTGTAGATAAAACATGGTCCTTACGAACCGAATGATTAAATCAGTGAACCGTAGTGAACAATCTGAGATAAAAACAGTGGAAAAAGTGATATACAATCAACTACAAAACCATGAGCGTCGTGTCATCCGATGGCGACGATGGAGTCATAAACGCGCAAATGGCGCTCAAACAACAATTAGAAAAAGCTAGCAGCAATTTCAAGAAAACTACAAAAGATCGTCTATCCGTAGATTATATAGAAATTAAATTAAAATTACTTAACGATTGCTGGGAGCGGATTGTTGAAAATAACATAAAAATTATAAATTCTTACGACAAAACCACGTTGGCAGAGATGGAATATTTCAAAGAAGAAGTATACTTCAAGTGTGAAGAAGAATATACAATGGCAAAGTGTGGCATGATCAAGAAATTGCGCGACCTTGGAGCACCGGTAAAATTAGCTTCAGAAAAACGGGACGAAAACACAGTTGAGTCTGTAAAGGTGTGTGAAGTGAAAATTCCTACGATTAAAATACCTACATTCAGTGGATCATATACAGAATGGTTTTCATTTCATGACCAATTTTCGTCTCTAATTCACAACAATGAAAAACTCAGCTCAGTTCAGAAATTACACTACTTGAAAACTAACCTCAACGGTGAAGCCGCAGCCTTACTAAAGAATATTACCATAACTGACTCAAACTACAGCCATGCTTGGAATAAACTGTTGAAGAGATATCAAAATAAAAGAATAATAGTGAATGCATACCTAAGTAAATTATTTTCAATTAAGACGCTGACCACAGAATCTGCAAATTTAATAAAAAATTTGTTGGATGTAACAACAGACTGCATGAATGGATTAAAAAGCTTAAACATCGCAACTGATTCATGGGATTCCATTATTATCTTTATGACAATCTCAAAATTAGATAATGAATCGATCAAACAATGGGAAGAAAAACTAGGAAGCCACGATGAATTGCCTTCGATGGAGCAACTTATAGACTTTTTGGAAGCGAGATTCAGATCACTTGAAGGGAGACAAGCTGTGCGCGGCAGATCAACAACAGGTACCACAACAGCAAACAATAATACAACTAAAAGGGTTTATCACACTTCCAATGAACATTGTGTATACTGCAACGGAGACCATTATTTATACAAATGCCAAGACTTTACAAATCTTAAATATGCTGCAAAAATGGAAGTTGTGTCAAAGAACGGTTTGTGCTTCAACTGCTTAATACCAAAACATAGAGTGACTGAATGTAGACAAAGAACATATTGCAAGATTTGCAGAAGAAGACACCATTCACTTTTACACCCAGAAGGAGATGAAAAAGAAAACACTTACGAAACACGACAGACCACACCACCAGATGCACCTAGATCAGACCATCAACTATCAGCACATTTTGCAAAGAAAATACAATCCACTGGTACACTTCTAGCTACAGCCATAATACGAGTGAGATCATCAGATGGAAGCATGCAACAACTTCGAGCGTTGATTGACCAAGGGTCAGAAGGATCATTCATAACGGAGTCAGCAGCACAGGCTCTTGGTTTGAGAAGATTCACAGTCAACAGCTCAGTCAGCGGGCTAGGTGCCAATACAATCACTAGAATCAGACATAAGGTAACATTCAACATACAGTCCATTATCAACAACAGTAAATTCAACGTAGATGCCTTTTGTCTGAAAACACTAACAAGATTGCTGCCTTCGAGGAGAGTGCATACAACATGGCCTCACATACAAGGACTGCCACTGGCAGACTCAAGCTATGCTACTCCCGGAAACATTGACGTCCTCTTAGGAGCAAAGATCTATAGTCTTATCATATTAGAAGGTGTAATCAAAGGACCACCTGGTACCCCATTAGCTCAAAACACACAACTGGGATGGATCCTATCAGGAGAAGTTATGAACTACAACAAAGAACACCTACACAAAGACTATGAATTCAAAGAACAGACTTACTATGAAGACATCACTGATCAATACTCTGAGCAGAATACTATACAAGATAAATATAATACAAGAGAGAATGTGGATACAAGAGAGAATGTGGATACAAGAGACAGAGTTTTGAACCTACACATAGTAAACAATGATGAAAACTACATACAATTACAGAAGTTTTGGGAGCTTGAATCCGAAACTACAACAACCAAGTTCTTGACAGATGAAGAACTACAATGTGAACGAGACTTCAAAGACAATTATACAAGAGATGAACTTGGGAGATACATAGTCAAAATACCAATGAAAACAGACAACTTTGACTACGGTAATACCAAACAAATAGCACTGCAGAGATTAAATCAACTAGAGAGAAAATTAAACAAAGATCCTGCACTCAAAGAAGAATATACTAACGTGATTCAAGAATACATTGACTTAAATCATATGGAAAAGATAGATAAAGAGAAAGACACTGCCATTAACACATTTTACTTGCCACATCATGCGGTGATACGAGAAGACAAGAGCACATCCAAAGTCAGAATAGTTTTCAATGCTTCAAGTAGAGGACCCAATGGAAAATCACTGAATGACAACATGTTAGTGGGCCCTACAATACAACAAGATCTTCGTCAAATTGTTATGCGATGGAGAACACACGAGATTGGATTTGTGGCAGACTGTATCAAATTCTACCGACAAGTAAAGGTAACTGAGAAATGTGCAGATTACCAGAGAATATTATGGAGAACAAATGGAGAGCTCAATGAATACAAACTTACTAGAGTAACCTTTGGTACGGCGAGTGCGCCCTACTTAGCAACAAAGGCATTACATCAACTAGCCACTGATGAAGAGATAAACTTTCCCATAGCTTCAGCAAAAACAAAACTTGACTATTATATTGATGATTTTCTAAGTGGAAGCGATAACTTACAAGAAAGTTATGAAGTTTACAGACAGATGACTGGACTTATGGAGGCTGGAGGTTTTCAACTGCAGAAATGGGCCAGCAACAATAAAGATTTTGAAAACTATGTACAGAAGACTTGCTATAACTCAGAGAATATTATTACAATCAAGTCAGATGATATAGTAAAAACACTTGGCCTCATTTGGAACAAAGAGACTGACAACTTTCAATACACAATCAACCTTCCAGAATTAACTACTTCAGTATCTAAAGTAACCAAAAGAACAATACTATCTGACATTTCAAGATTGTTTGACCCCATGGGTTGGCTTTCACCGGTAATAATAACAGCTAAAATCATGATTCAACAACTTTGGCTGGTCGGAGTCACCTGGGACCAAGATGTTCCCACCAATATAAAAGAAGAATGGGAACAATACAGACAACAACTGATTACATTGCACAACATAAAAATCAACAGATGGATACATACAAACAAAGATGATTCTCAATCTGAACTTCATGGATATTGTGATGCATCACAGAAAGCATATGCAGCTGTTATATACTTGAGAGTATTGAAATCAGATGGTTCAGTTTACATTAATCTGATAACTGCAAAGACAAGAGTTGCACCAATCAAAACCATCTCAATTCCAAGACTAGAACTTTGTGCTGCTGTACTACTCACCAAACATTTGGTAGATGTTTCTCACAACTTGAATATACCAAAAGTAAATATACATGCATATACTGATTCCACGGTAGTACTTGCTTGGCTGCAATCACATCCGAGTAAATGGAAAACATTCATTGCCAATAGAACATCAGAAATACTTACTTCACTCCCTCGCACTCATTGGCATCATGTATCATCATCAAAAAACCCAGCAGACGTGGCTTCAAGAGGAATATCTGCACCTGATCTACTTGTTCATACTCTGTGGTGGAATGGTGCAGAAGATTTAAAACAAAGAGAGATTATTTACACCCAACTTACTGACACCACAACACATCTGGAAGAAAGAAAGATACAAACTATGACAACAAGTACCGAAGATGATTTTGATATATTTAACAGATACTCAAGTTTACTAAAACTACTACGTGTAACAGCATACATTATGAGAATATTCAGTAAGAAAAAACATGAGAAACATTTAACTGGACAAGAGGTAACTTCAGCTTTAACAAAATGTATAATTCTATGCCAGACACAAGTTTTCAGAGAAGAAAAGGAAAGATTACAAAGAAAGAAATCAGTAAGGAATGATAGTAGATTAAAAACACTCAGCCCATTTATAGATCCACAAGGAATGCTGAGAGTTGGCGGACGTTTAGCGCACGCCGAGATACCTGATTTTACCAAACATCAAATAATACTACCAGGAAACCATCCATTTACCAAACTGATTCTTATAGACACTCACAACCAAACAATGCATGGAGGACCAATGCTGATGCTCAGCTATTTGAGAACTAAGTACTGGATAACTAACGCTAAAACGAAACTTAGACAAATAGTACACAAATGTATTACCTGCGCAAGACACCGAGCTTCTACAGGAGCACAAATGATGGGATCCTTACCCCAAGTTAGAGTCACGCCTACAAGAGCGTTTCAGCACAGTGGAGTAGATTTTGCAGGACCAATCGACCTAAGACTGTCAAAGGGAAGAGGATGTAAGACACAAAAGGGATATCTTTCAATCTTTGTTTGCATGGTCACTCGCGCCATCCACATTGAGATCGTCACAAGCCTGACAGCACTAGACTTTGTTGCTGCTTTCAAACGTTTTGTCGCACGAAGAGGACGCTGCAGTGACATGTGGAGCGACAACGCAACTAACTTCATAGGAGGAAAGAAGGATTTAAAAAACCAATTTGAGACAGTCATGAGACAAGTACAACCAGAAATTGAAAATCTACTAGCGAATGACAGAACGACGTGGCACCATATTCCAGCATCTGCACCTCACTTCGGCGGACTATGGGAGGCCAGTGTAAAACTCATCAAATTTCATTTAAAGAGAGTACTTGGAAATACAACCTTAACATACGAAGAAATGTCTACTGTCACTGCTCAAATTGAAGCCTGCATTAATTCAAGACCAATATCACACATAAGTGATGACCCATCGGATATCACTCCATTGACCCCGGGCCATTTTCTCATCGGAGAAGCTCCAATCACTGTTCCAGAAGAGACTTACCTAGAAACTAATATAAACAGATTGTCAAGATGGCAACTTACACAAAGACTATTACAAGACTTTTGGTCAAGATGGTCAAGAGAATACCTGACTAATCTACAACAGCGCCCAAAATGGCTCAGAGAATTGCCCAACCTACAGAAAGGAGATTTAGTAATAGTCAAGGATGATCACTTGCCCCCAAGCAAGTGGGTGATGGCAAGGATCATAGATACACATCCCGGAATAGATAACATGATTAGGGTTTTAACTTTAAAATCTCAATCTTCTATTTTCAAAAGACCTGTAACAAAGGTCTGTAGATTACCTATAGACATTTAACTAATGTGTTATTTCTTAACTTAGATTTAATAACTTTGGATTAGTCTCATCACTTTGATTTGCATTTCATTGATTTATTTAACTTTGTTCATATAAATTAGATTAAACAATGGTAATTGTTTAAATACTTACTTCATTTCAGAATGTTTACATTCACATTGGTGAGACTAAATACTAGATAATCACTTATATACTTAGATTGATATGTCAGGGCGGGTGGTTAGTAATTTAACTAGATTAGAATTAGGATAGATATATATTTTTCTTATGATTAGTTACTTATATCTTGAAAGAAATGTAAAGATTCATTTTCATACAGTTAACTAAATTCAATGGAATGATGTAAGAACCTAGAAATAAAAGTAACTTCAGTTTTTTTTTCAAGAAACCTTTATTGATTATGTATAAATATAGCTTCAGGAATATGTACATAAAATTTCAGATTCAAACCTTGAGGGGAAGATAGTTTAAAAATTAAAGTTAAGTTTTTTTTTGTTTCCCTCAATTTTCCCATACTATGTATACAGCTATCTCTATGTAAAGACCATCATAATGTTCTTGGCGGGTGGTATGATACCATCGATTATAGAAAATAGAAAAAAAAGTTTGTCTATGATAAGTGTGTGGAGAATAAAGATGTCGTGTTCTGATTTACAACAAAATTATAGTTTTTTCTCCTTTTGGATGGCCCTGTAGATAAAACACTAGCGTTTTAGCTACAGTCTAACAATCATATGCATACTGTGCTCACATATAGCTCAACAAATCATATAACTCTTGGTTAGCAAATTACTGAATTAGATTGGTTTAAATATTCGGTTGTGACATTCATTAAACTTGATCATGTATTTTATTAGCATAACTTTCGTTAATGAGCGGTTCTTGTGCGGTTGACATAGGGTTGTTTTCTGCGTAACAGAATTATATTATTTATTTATTATTGACCTAGGATGACGAAGCAAAGCTTGTACGTCACAATATACAATTTTATTAGAGAATATACTGAGTTTTGATGATGAAACTTGTATTTAAAAGACTTTTGAAGGCCATTATCATCGTCGAGATTTATTTTATTTTACTTATTGTGTCCGACAGCTATCTGCTTGAAAGAGAACCATAGATTTTTTTTAAATAAATAAGGTTTTAGATATAATTTTTGGCACAGATCTTAGCAGATACTACCTACATACCTACTAGCCTTAGACTAATAGACAATAGAGTAAGATTACACAAGATTCGATCTTGCACGCTCTACTGAATATTATTTCTCTATGAATAGCCCTAAGGATACTCGTATGTCTTAGAATATCGGATGAACCGGATACACTGAGCCGGACCTTCGGATAGAATGGTTATTGTAAGAACGAATATACTTGTATTTTATGCAAAGGGTTTTGTTTTGTGATAAGAAATTTCATCTTGGTAATGTTTTAGAATTTTGAGTTTAGTTTTCTTATCAAAAACATAGCTGATAAATATTATTCTATAGACTTCTAAGAAATTGTATAAATATATGTAATTGAGACATAAAAACGACTTCTCAGGATAAATATAACCAGTCTAAATATAAATGTCTAAATATAGTCAGTAGGTATAGAAAATATGTCTTAGAAGAAAACTACGTAGTAATGACAAAAAATATTTAAGTATTCTTTGTAATTTAAACTTACTTCTTAGACTTATTTCCAAACAACTCTCTCTTTTAGCCCACCACCCAAAAATGCACACACACACGTTTAAAGTTTGAAATAATTGTATCCAGAGGGTATCGACAAAAAAACTGTTTGGAATTACATAAGGTTCAATATAATTCTACGTAGTAACAAGACTTGCGCAGGCGATTTTCAGACTTGGACATTTGTGATAAGGTTTAAGATCGAACTGTATTCCTTGTAAACAGGCATCAACGGGGTTCGATTAATCGAAGAGGGTGTTTCTTGCGCAAATTGATCCAGCAGAGCATAAACTATGAGTCTTATCGGTACGACCAGCTTGACCCGAACAGAATACTTAGTTAAAAATGTATCAAAGAATAGACACATAATACGTGAGCTAAAAGCTTGGGATAGAACCAAAATTCCTTTGCTTCATCACTGAAAAAATCATAGGTCCAACAGTGTAGTAAAATGTCTTTAGATCTAACAAAATTCCCAGCATGAATTTTTACACGAATAAAAATAAATAATAAATATTCATGGACATAAACTAAGCAAAGCTTGTACTATGAGAACGAGATTGCTGATAGAATACTTATATAATTTTTTTTTGTAACCACATACATAGGATACATAGTAACACAGACACAGAACAAATATTTATGTTCATCACACAAACATTTGCTCTGGGTGGAAATCGAAACCACGACAGCATGGAAGGCAGAGCTACTACCAACTGAGCTATAACGTCTGAATAAAAATACGAGCATTGGTCTAGTTGATCAGACATTCCCAGATCGGAACCAAAATGGATCACCAACATGCTACCCGCTCGTGACACTCGCCCGTGTCCAGTATTGATTTAATCCAGCCACAGAATAAAAAGCAATTACCAGTGTCTCGTTTCCTCGCTGTAACCTGATCTCACATTCCAATACTTTATTGGGCTTTTTATTGGATGGAGTGTCGGTGTGATTGGCGTGGAGAAGGGCAATTTTAATTCGGAATCTGAAGATCTTGACACGAAATACTCGGTGAAATCTTACGACGCTGGTCTTATATTTCGTTTTCCACTTTTTCAGAAAGAGAGACGATGAGTATCAGTGTCTAGTTTATTTAGATTCAAAGAAAAAGTCACGAGGATTTCTCGAATTTCTTTACGCTTGGCCATATTGAACATTTTTCTGGTATGACTGTGATGACATTCGATTCTTTCATACGGTTTTACATTCGATTTTTCCGATCACACAACCCTTTGGCGTTCGATAATAAATCCTAGCCTCTGTAGGTACTGTGATTTGTTAGATTTTTAAAAGTTCAATAGCATGATTAAAGCGGGGCTTTTTCCATAAGTATACCTACTAAAGCTAAACTGATGATGTCAATAACATAGTCAACTTACGGCCAAACAACTTTGAAACCTATTCCAAAAGCAAAATAACCATTAACACAATAGCGACACGCCAAAAACGATGAAATTCATAGCGAGCACACAGAACTGGGTCGGCTGGTGCACTAGTTTCGGCGACAGATGCAAACTCGCCATCTGCGTGGATTTTGTGCTACATACGAGTTTTACTTCCAGCTCACCGGTTTTTGGTTTTCAAAATGGTTGCACCGTCATTTTGGTACGCCTTTTCATCACCACCATACCTGCACATATTTATTCACTTTTTTCAATGTTTCACCTGTACCTACTTATGTATGCACTTGTTATTTTTACTTATTTGACTTAAATGATAACTTTTATTAGTTATGTGTTTGTGTTGTAGAGGTGGTTTAAATAAATGTTCTATGAGACTGTGGATTGGACACAGGTACAATAAACTAGAGAGGTCTCAGCCAAGTTTCTTTCTCAGCTGTTTTTGTACCTTATAATTTGGAAACAGACTTGAATTTTTCACCCAGTCAAAACGTACCCAAAGTAGGTACTAAGGAAGATTACCCACTGTTCCATTATTAAAAAATAAATAAATAAACTATTTAAAAAACTAGTGATATTCAAACAATGCGTGAAAATATTTCATTATGTATTATATAATGACGGTCTTAATAAAACGGTGTCAGTTTTGTACAAAACCAATGTCCCACACCTATTCGAATTCAGCAGGAAATGAAAGTAAAGTTGGTTTTTGTGACATATTTCTTTCCCTATGATTTTATTTACGGCCGCAACGGCTTGATCTTATTCATATTTTATACAGAAGCTCATGTGATTTATTATAGATGTTTTCAAAATATTTTTATTATTTATTACATAGCTGTAAATAAACTCTAACAACTAGAGTTATACTTATATACTACTTATATTACTTATATAATATAAGTAGGTAATAGAAGGTAAAACTGTGTCACAAGTACTACTAGACAGAACAACTATTAATAAAAACTACTTGTGTGGCTCTAGATCTCCAAGTACTTACTACTAGTGCTTTAAACAAAGCACGTGTCACAGCCCAGTTGTTTTAATTTAAATAGGGACATTTCACGCCGCCATCTTTTTTTTACGTGAAGAATCCATGGAACCTACTGCTTGTTAGATCAGGTTATGTCAGACTTAATCTGACTAAAACCTCACGGTCCGTCGGACACTTCTGTCAGGGGACACGTGTGCATGTTTGCATTATTCTACGAACACTCTACTTAAAAATCCCTTCGACTTATAGTACTGTTCATTCAGATTTAAATCATTTGAAGTGCTTTATTAATGTGCTCATGAAGTAATACTGCGCTGTCTTCAGCTGTAAAACCGTTGGAAGTGCCGATATATCGTAAATTCACTGCACAACGTCGTTCGGAAGTTTTTATTTTTATGTTTGTTTGAATGGGATTCTATATTTTCCGTATTGTTTGATCAAGGCTTTGAGAGTTTTTGCACATGTCTTTAAATTCATTCACTATACATAGATTTTGCGATCAGTACCCCAAGTACGAGTTTGTGCACACACGAATCGTAGAGACGCAATCGCCGAGCGCCACCGTTTATGTATGGAGATCCAAACAGCGCCCCTAGCAGATTTCTTGAGAAGCTTGGATTTCCATACAAAATTGGTGGCTTGCGATACGAAGGCGATACGTTCGTATGCATGTGCGAAACTCGTACTAGGCCCTCAGATTACATTTATTATATGTACTTATTGTAAAGTTATTTGTCTGTCTTCTATATTCATAAATACAATTTAGTACAGTGGTTCTGGAAGTATGCACGTCCATTTAGGTAGCTATTTTTAATAATTGAATTACAGTTTTTAAACATTCTGTTCATTTCCATAAATACTGTCTGTGTGGTAGACTGAACTACCAATAGGTAGGTTCGTGATATAAATACCCATTATATAATATACCTTTACTTCTAAATAGGATCTCAAAGGTCTCATAGAAAAATTGCTTATTACATTTAGGCACAGACAAGGTTTCATGACAGATCAAAATAAAGGTAAAGACTTCACAGTGTCTGATGGACCGTGTAAATGCCATGGTCCATCAGGCAGCGTCTAATGAGCCGCAAAGCCCAAAGAGACAAAAGAAGTTGTAACATTTAGCTGACCCAGTATCATCAGGATTCTTTCAAACGATATCGGTTTAGAAACCGTAACAGATTTTTTGATGCGTTTTTGCAATTGATATTCACTTAACGCTTCTGTCTTTCCCGAACACTACAATCTTGGTCTCTTCAAGGCACGAGTGAACAGGTGTCTCATAGATCGTCCTGCTCCATCGTCGGCCACAACATCACTTTCCACCAGGTGAGTTTGTGGCCAAAGGATGACCTATTCTTTGTAAAAAAAAACGTTTGTTTTGGTTGAGGCCAGACAAAAACCGGGCTCAGTGCCGTGTCTTGGGAAAATCTGAAAATAAGTGCAACAAAACTTCAATTTATTTAAATCAAACATTTTAATTATGAATATATTTTAAGAATAATCTAGAAATAGTCTAGAAATGTAGTCGTCATGTCACGTTGCGTCATCGTGTGCCAGAGCCGTAATGGCCACAGACGGCTTTGCACAATACCGCCGGCTGACCTAATTGTGTGCATTTCGCGTCCCAATGTACCTAATCACGAGGAGTTGCTGTGTGCTTATTGACCCCAGTGCCTCATTAATTTTGCAACTCTGGTTGTTTTAGCCGTAGCATGAATTTCCATTTTAAGTGCACGTGAGATATACGCCTTTTGCGGATATATAATTGAGTGTTCAGAAGACTGGCTTTATTGCTCAGTTTCACCTATTAAGTTGTGGGTCGTGGATTCAATCCCCACCGAGAATAAACAATTGTGTGATGTACACTGATGTTCGTTCTGTGTCTGGGTGTTACTGTGTATTCTATGAATGTATATAAGTGTTATATCAGCAATCCAGTTCCCATAGTACAAGTTTTGCTTAGTTTGGGACTAAAAGGTCATGTGTGAAATGTTTATGAATATATATTTATTTAAAAGCAATTACATGTTAATGCAATTATTCTATTGCACTCCGTATAATAAATATAAGAAAAAAGATAAAATATGATTTAAATAACTTTAAAATTCATAAATCTGCAAAATTCCAATTCGTTTCCACACAAACAAATAATTAAAATCGTATACAGATTTAATAAATTCTAAAACAGTTTCAGCTTTGGGTTCGCCGTCGGGTTTGTTAGCACGAGTTTCTGGCAGCACTGAACAGTTAACAAAATTTTGTTAAACTACTACAAAACTTCACATGCACAAAATATTAAGTCGGACATCTCTCTGCTACAGCTAGTTTGAAACGAAAAAATATATTCAAAAACTTGTGCTAACGTCCACACCCAAATCCCTGCAAATACAAGCATAAATATTTGATGCCATCGAGCTGCGGCTGAACTTCTGGTGAATTTACTTTTTTAACCGTTAATAAATATTTAGGTAAAAGCTCCCACTTATAAACCACTACGACCACGGCCACTTGGGATTAGCAACCGCCACTAGTGGTCGTTAGGAACTTTTAAAATCGGTTTGGTCACTCTTTTCTATTGACAGGCGTCATTGCTCGATTCATACAAGCCTGTTGTCTTCACTGTTGTGGGTTTGATTCCAATCAAGCACAGAAACAAAAAATATTGTTTTATTTATTTCTTATAAGTTATAAGCAATCGTTTGACCGCGATCTCACCTGATGTTAAGTGACAATGCGGTCTACGATGTAGCACACATCGTAGACCTCCCCATTACACACATTTATAATCTTGTCTGTGTTGAAGATTCTATATCAGTATTTAAAAATGTACCTACGTATCTTACCAGCAACCTACCACTTAAAACTAGATTTGATGTTGTCATGTTTGTACGTAATTTAATATTTATACCTAGTGCACTGAATGTAGTGCTTGTATAGACGCTGCAAGTGGGTGAAGAGTCTAGCTATTCTCACCTAAATAAATCAACTTTACAGCCCATCGGTCTCGGCCCGATTTTTGCATGCCATTTATAATGTAGCTTGTACTCTCAGCCGAGCGCCTGAATCTTTGATAAGACTCCCAATTTCATATTTAAGGGAACGGATTTGGGAAAACCGTTCGTTATTTGTTTTAACAACATATTTTTGCTGAGTCCTCTCGATAATCTCGTTTGTTCAGCGGATTGCCGAATAATTGGCTCGCACAGAGACAATATTGAGTTTGTTTACGGCTAACATATATTTTGGGTCACTGATGTCATTCTGTTTATTCTTTAAAATAATAAAATGTAAATTTTCGGTTAACTTTACAATACTTGCGTATAGTAGCTTATTCATTCAAACTAAACTTGTATCAGTTTAACAATAAACTGACGACAACAGCTGAATTTAAATGCCAGTTCTTGCAGTTTAAATTATTGTGATTATAATTCAAAACAAATATATTCTCAATAAAAAAATTGTATAAGAACAAGTGTAATCAAATACATGAAGTAAATAGGAATTATGTTAAAAATACGCGTAAAATTTTCGAAGTGTTACTTCATTGAACTTAAGCATAAGCGCTAAATCAAATCACGTGATTTACGAACCATCTATTACATATATTTAAAACAAATTGAATTTATAAAAATTGTATAAGAACAAGTGTAATCAAATACATGAAGTAAATAGGAATTACGTTAAAAATACCCGTTAAATTTTCGAAGTGTTACTTCATTGAACTTAAGCATAAGCGCTAAATCAAATCACGTGATTTACGAACCATCTATTACATATATTTAAAACAGATTGAATTTATTACTCAGGTAGAGCTATAAATCCAATCAGAATTTCACCCATTTCACCCACTCTGAGCTAATTTATCCTGATATCCTTCCTCCATAATTCATTCAACATTCGCTCTCACGGTATTCATCAAAAAGCCAGCAATCGATACTGAATGGAAACACATTTTGATTAACGATGTTCCGTTAATCGAGATCCGACTCCGTTAATGGCCTGACGCTGGGATGTTCCTGATAAAGGACTTATCTCGATAAAGTATCGTGATAAAGCTGCCTGGCGTAGTGCATGTAAAAAGAACCAAGGTTTCTTGGTTCTTCGAGTTCCTATGGGGTTCTTCTGTGGTCTTACCTTTAAACCTTGGCTGATAATATGTTTAATTTCATGGTTGAAAAAGTGTGACCACTTAAAATCCGGGGTCATCTGCGTGTTCCTCACTTACTCGACCAAAAACGTTCAATAAATAAAATACTTCAAACGAAGTACAATATTGAATGGAATATTTTTAATAGTGTGGCTATATTTTATTAGCATTCCAAACACGGATCACTATCTGTTTAACGGTAGGAATATAGTTCAGGATTAAGTTTGTAGTAAAATATTATAGCGCTTAGTTTATTGTTTAGAAACGGCTTTATCTTCGACTTAAAAATAAACCGGCGTGGATATATACGTAAAGCGTCCAGTTTAATGTTTGTCGTATTTATTTACTCGTTTTTTACTATATAGGTACCTACCTACCGACACCGCAAGCATTAATTTAATTTTAAAGTATTTTATATAGTCTCATTGCAAGAGATATATAAAAGAAATGGTACAGTAAACCTAGATTTAAAAACAGCCACGTACTACTGCGAAATAACATTAAAAATACGACGTTAATTTTAAATTAGTTTTAATACAGGCGGGTTTTTATGAGACTTCAAGTCTCAAATGAGCGTCAGAGGCTTAAAAGATATGTATTTTTTTAATTAAACGTAAAGTGCTATTTTCGCTGCTTATTGCTCTCATTACTGTATTCTAGTTCATAGGGTAGATATTTGTGCAATCAGCACATGATACTTGACATCCTTATATCTCAAAGTGATGGTTGCAATGTGATTCCTCTCAGGTTACCTAGGTCTTCGATGCATATGCTCTAAAGATTAACAAACAGCAGTATCGTGTTCTAGTTTAAAAGCTATATAGTTCAGTGTAATACAAAGGAAACAAGATGTATAGTTTACCTCTAAGCTAATTTCTTAAAAGGGACAGCTCTTTAAGAAACGCTTATAACTCACAAAGAACATTGAAAATGTGAGTAAAACGTGTACAGAGATTATAGTATTTTCCCTAAACGTTTATTTTATACAGAAGACTTATTTACTTCAATGCGCTTATATCTACGTTACAGTCACACTTACGCACATTTCTTTTTAAGCCTCCGTTTAATCGTTTTGCATTAAGACACTGTTTTTTTATATTACTTAATCTCATAAAATTACTGCACTGCGTCATTAACAATGTCATTGCATACGTCAAACGAATTGTACGCCCTTTGCAAAAGAATGCTGACGCACACTCCCGTCTCCTGTACCTCTACCATGAGTTTTCACAGTAAAATTACCTGACTTTTCTACAGTAGTTACGTAAATATTAATATGACGAATTTTAGTACCCAACTATCCTCTAGAGGCACTGTACAAATCTTCATACATTTTTTTAACTACAGACGCTAGCGAGTAAAGTAAATATAGTATAGTAAAAACTCATGGTAGAGCTACTGGCTGTGTGTCCGACGGACCGTGAGGTTTCAGTCAGTATAAGTTATAAGTCGGACCTACCGCTCTGACAAGCAGTCAGAGTTATCAAAGCAGTGAGTAAATCAATAACGGATTTACTCACATAAAAAAGGTTATATAAGTTTTCGTGGTATTTTTTTACACTTTTAAATATAGTGTAAAAAATACACTACTAAATGTAGGGCAACAAAATACATATTTTGAGTGCTCACATGTAAGTTGATGGGCCTCAGAGTGGCCTTGATTAGTTCCAACAGGCTATAACCAGATCTGCTTAGCAAAATCCTTGATAATCTAGACGTAGCCACTATTTACCAAAGTTGAAATCGAGCCAAAACGCACAGAATCCGTTGAGCCTATTTACACAACAGCAGATACTCTGAACCAAAATCCAAACAAGGGTTTGTTTGATTTATTTTCAAAAATCTAGTCGTTACTGAAATATATTTTCATAGATAAAATAAAATAGCCAATATTTGGACTGGTTTCATTATTACTTTCTTTATGTACCTACTTAAATATTGATTTTAGTTCCTTATCTAGGCACCTAAACAGTTTCATATTTAAGTTATAAAAGGAAAAATTATATAACTAAATCTAGCTTTATGATTTTAAAACAAAAAGTTTAAAGGACTTTAGTTACATCCCCTGCGGCTCCCTTGGAGATTAGATGGGAACTTTTTAATTTTATTTTACCTATATTTTGCTGCTAAAAGTCATTTTAAACTCTTGATAACCCGTACTACATTCATAAAATATTTTTACGTTGAATGACCTTTTTATTTTTATACAATGTTATCTATTACTAATAAACCTAAGCGTTGACGCTAACTTTACTGCCGAACGTTGCATCGTAACCGCGCAGTTTCTTGAATGTGCTACCGTAAGAGCGTTTTCACATTATCCGATCCGATATCGGTGTCGGACGCCGATCCGATATCGGGGTGAGTAGAATGTATGAAATATGTACCTCCGATATCCGATATCGGGCCGGACAATATGAAAGACAGGTACATATTTCATACATTTTACTTACCCTGATATCGGATCGGCGTCCGACACCGATATCGGAACGGATAATGTGAAAACGCTCTTACGATACGTATACTCAGTTGGTTTTATCTAGGCAAACTACACTTGTAGTATTAGGAGTATCTCACCCTGTGTATTACATCTACGTCCCTCGCTTCTCGTGTGTTCAAACGTCGCCATATTAGCTTTGGCACGTCAAGTGGCTCCTAACACCTGTTTAAACGACGTACTAGTCAAATAACTCCTTTGAACACACTTGACAGGTCAAGTGTCTGCATCTGTGAGGACAAAGGCTTTGTAGGTTGGCTTCTTGTTTGAGATCTTGATTCAATACAGGTGAAAATGTTTGCTATTATAAAAAAAAATACACCAACTATTCAATAGAATTTTTTACATATAGACAAAATCGTCCCAAGGTTGGAAATCGTCACAAGCCTTCCGCAAACCTTTCCACTTTTCTCGATCTTTGGCAGTGTCAATAATATTACGCATTACTAAAGATAAATATAGATAAATATTAGCAATTACTTTTAAATCAAATTTAATATATAAACACTCCAGTTTGTAAGGGACATATTCCAAAAACAATTAAACCATGAACCTTTTTATATAAATAAAAAATGTAATCCATTTGATAACTGGCCACTGGTTCCTACCAGGCCGTGGAAAGTTTCTTGCCCGTTCTTCTAGGCTCTGGTCACGTAGAACTGGCACCTAAAATCACCTAGTATGTAAGACGATTCTAAATGATCCTTGTGATTTGATTGAATAAAAGTAATTTTGACTTTACTAACACAAACTGCTAGCTCATGGCTGCCAGGACGCGATGACAAGTCCGACTGTCAGAGCTGTTGCGGCGACCTCGTCAACGTTTCCAGTCACAAACGTACTAATTTATTCTGGCTTAACGTAAGACCAAAGCCACTAAAATATACTACAATATACAATAACTGTTCTGGCCGCTTAAATTATACAAATCAAAATTAGATATCCTGACGTGAATATCTATATTTACCTACTTACATTATATCTGTATTCTAATACAGTTCAGTTTCTAGATTCACAAGTTCACGACCGTACATAGATCTACATAAACAATTTGTCAGCGAAAGATAATCCGATAGGGAGGTGTATACCGAAATCTGAATGTCAACCTATTTCACGCCACTCTTTGGAGGTTTACTCCGAGCTTTGAGCAATATTCGTAGATGCATCTTAGTAACATATTGATCTTTGTGGCTGTTTTAAGTGAAGTAGGTTTTACGAGATAATTGATCTAGTTTAATATGCAAATAAACGAAAGCAACTGGGACGTATTTAGTTTTTGAGTCAGAGAATATCATTGTATACGCTGGATCTTAAGACGTTGAAAAAACACTTCTAAAAAAAATTATGGAATATGGCCACAAACCGGGATAACTACGCAGCAGGGGGACACTATAAGTTAAATAAAAAAACGTTCGATCTTAAATTAAGATAGTACAACTTTTCTGTATATCTATTAAAATGTACAATTTTATATAGAGGTTCCAAAGTAATGCATATAAAACAAAAATAATTTTAACACTAAACTCAAAGTTTTAGTGGTCGTTGATCAACAAAATATGCATAAAATAATATACCTTTGAAAAACGAAAGCATGCAACCATTTTGATAAGTCTCTCAATCGAAATACATTGCTGCAATTTTATACTTTTTTAACCGACTTAATTTGAAAAGAGTAGAAGGCTTAGGTTTTATTTGGTGTCGTAAAAGAGAGGTTTAGGTTGATCTACTTGATTATACCACTTGTCTAAACTAAGAAATTAATTTTTTTATTTTATTTATTTATATATTTCAAACACTTAATTGTGAGGATTGATGAATTATATTACTATCGTTTAGTAATTCAAAAGCGTGCTTGAACTCTGTCCCGAAGTTTGAAGTCGCTTTGGTTAGTTTGGTTGTTGTGGTTTGTTGCAAAAACATTTGTGACATCTCAAGATTTGTAGTTTCTTAACCACGGCTTGCAAGAAAGCCTTACAGTATCCTAGGTGAGTTTATTTTATGTTTAAACTAGAGAAATACTTATGTAGTTACTTATCAAACTAAAGTAAAAAAAACAGGTTATTTTATAATATTATGTAAAAAATATTTCTCATCATTAAAAAAAAAAACTTTCCTGCCAAACTGTTGTTGTAAATGTTTTATTAGATGCATTAAAGAACTTAAAAACAAATGAAACTTGAGAAGCATCATCTTTAAAATTAAAAATATATCATCAATATTGGTTCTCACAGGCAAGTTCTGCACTGAGGCTTTAGCTACAAAAAATACAAGTCTAGTAATAGAAAATTACTTGTAATTACTTGTAAAATTAAATTACAACCTACAACCTAAGCTACGTGTACATTTGTGAGTAATCTCGGAGTAAGCCCCGCGTCGTATTTTCATCAATATACACGAAATACGAGTCGGTCTCGTGTGTGATCTTGGTGTCTCGGATTTGCAATTTATCGCGTTATCACTTGTCGAGGAATATCAGATTTTATGAGCTAGGCTGAAAACTAGATAGAAAACTAGATGGATGTGAAACTACAGGTACGACAAAATTGAGTTATGATTATGTACTTAGATAGTTTTACATCAGAAATGGTCCTATATTTTGTGGATTTTACAAAACATGCTAATCAAATGTTAATATTATTTATTTTATTTCAGCGTTGCTGACCCGACGTCAAAGTTATTCATGTTGATAATACGTTATTTTTCTAATCAAAACTTTGTTCAAAATAACATTATTAAAGTGACCAAGCTAACGTCACGCTGCTTTCAACTTAGCTACAGACACGCAAGCGTTTTTAGGCTGTGTAATTTTATAAGAGGAGCGATTAGCGATATCAAGTAGCAAAAGTAAACAAACACCAACATGACAGTTATTGATAAGTGATTACACAATGTATGGCTTATTAGTGAAAGCATAAACATTCTGTAAGCGTCACCACTAAGAGCTCATAATTATTCTTTTGGCATAGCTTTGTGATGTATTTAAGTTCATAATTAATAAGCATTGATTTATTTACCCAAAGCTTCTTAATAGAAACTTCGTAGACTAGATATGTACTTTGTGATTTGAATTTGTCAGTCAGTTGTCACGAAAATCGCTCAGCTTATCGCTTCGCTCGCGCTAAACTCTTAACTAGAGACAAGGCTTTGGTAAAGTTATGACGGTCCCTTGTGCTACATTTAGTTAAGTTTTAAATCCGACCATATCGCGTTACTACGTTTTATGAGTGTGACGTTGAGTAACGTGCAATGTAAAAAAGTAAATTTATTTCTGGACGTTTGTTATTTTTTACGTTGTTATTTACGGGCTTACTAGTTTTGTAGTTTTGTAATGCACGGAAATAGAATGTGTTTTTAATTGACTGAAGCAAAATATATATGTGGATAGCAAAGCAAATTGTGTAGGTTTTAGAACAATTTGACTTTATTGCCATTTCTCAGTTTCGAATTAAAAAATACTAAATAGATACCTAATTGATTATAATTTGGAGATGAAAAATTTAATCATTTACCAAGTTTAGTGTGTGATTTGTAATTTTGAATTACAATGGAAATGAAGCAGGTGATTTTTTAACCAGTTTTAATCTTATGAGTTTAAAATACTAGAGCCTATTATTTTTTAATTTATTTTTTTATAGCAGGTGTAATGTAATACTTTTTCACAGAAAAAGCGTAAAACCAACTATAAAAGTACCATAAAATGAACTTGAAGTGCATTGTAGTGACGGAATCCTCGTCCCGGCTCGCTTACAGGAAATTGCGGCCTCGGGGTCAGTACTGTGCGTCTACTTCGCAAAACAACGAAGACATTGCGCGGCATACAGAGCAACCGCTTCATTGCGATGCTATTTCGATGCGCAGTGTAACTCAAAGTGCTACGAACGTTTATTTATCAATTTGTGGAGTAGACTCAGTGTCACGTACGCAAGGATATTATGTGGCAGACAATTCTCACTGTCCACAACTACCTTCTATTCTCACAACTTGAATTATGTTCTGTGCACTAACAGAGTTTATCGACAAGATAAGATGTTTATTTGTTATTTATTCAAAAGAAGGTGCTTTATCAGTACTTTGTTTATGTGTAATTAATAATACCTACATGTTGATGTCAAAGTAAATTTTCTATATTTGTATAAAATTGTTATATTATATAAATTTATTTAGCGGATGTTCATCGGTAGAAAAACATAAATAGTTAAATAATTTTAATTAAGGCCTTTACATACAGATATGAGAATATCCTTAGAAGAAGAAAATAAAGTCACGTAAACCTTAAAAATTCAAATAATAGACCGATTTGAAAGCGGAATTGAGTCAAAAGCGTTTGTAATAAAGCTCACTTTACGTTAAAAGACTGCGAGAGTGACAGTCCGTAGTAGTGGGCATGAGACCGCAATTTCCCGCCAGACATTTCTATTCATCCTCTCTAGCTATACCTACAGGGTTTAGCCCCTACTATTATGTATTCATTCGTAATTTACTACAGACATTTTACAATAGATCTTACATTACAAATTGTGTGTGCACAATGTGTAAATACGTTTAATTTGTGGTTAAAGGCTTTTATGTTTTTGATTTTTGATCTACATTTTTTTTTGATCGTCTTTGGTTCTGTCATTTCAAGACTAAATCTAAAAATCGTATTGATCTATTATACTACTGGATGTACAATGATTTTTTGACGTGACAACGTCTTATAATTCGACAGAGCCGGCTGCACGCACGAATAAACACGACTCATGCGGCGTTACCTCGCTCTGAGGCGTTCCATGAAGTGCAAGCGAGAGCGCGGAACGAGCGACAAAGAATCACAATCGGCCTTTGCGTTCGTTGTCACGTTCAACTATCGTCAGTAAACCGACTTTACAGACAACCATTTTTACCTACCAACATACAAAACAACATATAAAACAAAATTAAATGTACCCAAGTGATACAAGTGGTTGCATGCGGGCATATGTGATCACACCTCCACATTTAGCTATAACTATAGGCATGACAAATGACGATCTGCGCATACCTATTATAATGGGGTATGGAAGGCACTTTTAATGCAACAAAGAAAGGGAATTTACAAGACTTTCCTTTTGTGTTAGACTGAGTTGGGGAAAATGGAATTTGTGATGGGGAAAATATGGGTTTATTATTTACTATTACTTAAACAAAATCAGCATGGGAAAATACATTAGACTTAACATTGTATCGTGACAATGATGACACTGGACGTGCCCTGTGTGACTTTGAGTTCATCACTCGGAGACGTATGGATGTTACGAGGCAATACATAATACATATAGCAAGACATGTTTGCTCAAAAATTCGATTTTCATCTGACCCTCCAGCCAAATTGATATTCTTGTCAAATAAACTCACGCCAGGCAAAGTGCTTGTAGCCTAACGCAATCAGTCAAATTCGTTTAGCAATAGGTTCTATCAGCCATCGATTCTCCAGCACTAAACTAACCCTTTCACGCTAAATGGGGTATAAAAGACCCGTATTCATTTCATTTTGTAAGGGGTACAATGTGCCCGGTTTACAGTCGGAGATAAGGAGTGGCACAATAGAGCCCATACCCGGGCGGTATCGATGCCGTTTGTATCCGGGGAAGCCCCGGTTTCTTTTAAAAGTACACGATGTGTTTGACAAAATAAAAACGCTTTTTGTTCTCGCTTTTTTGTTTCTTTAATATATAAAATAAATAAATTATTTAATGATTTGGATCAGTTGAACTATCTATAGATCGTTTGCAACGGTCTGTAGATAGCTCAACTGTTTCTTATGTATTTTATATGACAATGTATATTTTGTAAATACTGTATGTATAGTCGTAAGTTTGTTTGTAAATAAACAACCATTAATAAATATTCACGGACTTTTCACACATCACACTCTAGTCCCAAACTAAGCGAAGGTTCTACCTACTATGGGAACTAGACTGCTGATAGAATAATTATATAAGCACAATATATTTTTAATATTATTTTGTCAAATTTATATATGGACAAAAATAAAATCATCAGGAGAGTAAAATATCACACTTTCGAATAAATTGAGTCAGATTGAGGACGTTTACCGTTTTGAAAGTCAGAAAAAAAAAGCTAGCACTCCGGGAGTGCCGGCAGAAGTGAAAACTTCAATATTAACGTTGTGTTTTCACTTTTAAGTTTTCACTTCAAAAATATAACCACAGTCGTGATTGTGTCATGTCATTGTGTCACAACGACGAAGACAACGAAGACACACTGACACAGACACATTCGCGCTTGCGCGAATGTGATTCGGTGTCATTGTGATTGTGTAATGTCGTTGTGTCACATTCGCGCAAGCGCGAATGTGACACAACGACGAAGCCAACGAAGACACAGACACATTCGCGCAAGCGCGAATGTGTCTGTGTCATTGTGATTGTGTCATGTCGTTGACGACACAGACACATTCGCGCAAGCGCGAATGTGTCTGTGTCTTCGTTGGCTTCGTCGTCATCGTCACGTCACGTCATGTCGCCACGTCATCGTCACGTCATCGCGCAAGCGCGAATGTGTCTGTGTCTTCGTTGGCTTCGTCGTCATCGTCACGTCACGTCATGTCGCCACGTCATCGTCACGTCATGTCGCCACAACACTATTTAATTGTTTGAGTCATACGTCGCGTGACCGCAAGTGTGTTCTTTTGTCGTCTCTTGTTTTACGAGCAATGTATAAAAATTAAATAAGATCTTACGCTTTTTCGACGTCACGTGACCCTGACGCGAGTTTGAAAGTTTTTACCCACCCAGCGCCGCTAAAGAAGTTTTCACTTCAAAAGTTTTCATCTGAGGTATTTAAAAATCGAAATCCTATTTTTTGAACTTAGCTTCTAAAACATAGTTTAATAATTCTGTGAATTTTCAATACAGTTTGAATGAAAAGTCTAGCTAAAACAAAAAGCTTTAGAACTTTTAAAGTAGACTTTAGAACTTTTCAATTAAAATCTAAAATTATACGGCCAACCCAAGCGCTACCATATTAATATTTGAGTACCTATTTTATAAAAGTTAAATCAAGCCATGATAGTTGGACCGGAAAATCGCCAGAAAAATATACAAAGATATAATTAAAAATGTGTTTATTCAATTATATTAATGCGTCTAGTCGAAGCGACGCGTGACCCGAGGGCTGGTGAGTATCTGGCCCAACGTATCAGCATTGCTATTCAGCGCGGCAATGCAGCCAGTGTCTTGGGTACGCTTCCGATTGGTACTGATTTGGATCAGTTGAGCTATCTATAGATCGTTTGCAACGGTCTGTAGATAGCTCAGCTGTTTCTTATGTATTTTATATGTCTATGTACATTTTGTAAATACTGTATAGTCGTAAGTTTGTTTGTAAGTTCCATTATATTAATCGAATAAATAATTTTTGAATCCTTATTTTTTTAATCATTGCTTATCAGTAGCAAACATCAGTAGCGCAGTCGTAAACGTGGAATAATAAAACTGTTGCCGGAGGAATCTCTAAATTGTGTCGCACTGTAGCACACACATTATGGAAATGGACCACGTACAGTTCCATTGTTGTGGAATACTAATTTTCTAATGTGTAGTTTGCTTTGCGAAGCGCCACTTATTAGACTATCGCAGGTTTTATGTTTATATATGTCTCTGTCAGAAGAAATTAACTTTATTTTTTATTTTTTTTACACTAATGTTACGAGTGTTATTTTGATATATTTGGTTGAAACCAGAAAAGTGTTTAAATAAGAAAATTTTGACCGAAAAATAGCTTTATACATAATTCAACCTCTGAAATAAACAATTTTGCTGTGATCATTTTCAATTGGTTTCTATAGAGCGGCTTCTGAATACAATAAGCGGTTTATGAAAGTTTGATGATATATCAATAGAAATAGTTTATCTATTTCCAATAAAGCTAACAAACAACGTGTCCGTCATATTTACCTAGCCGCTGCCAGTAGCTCTACCATGAGTTTTTACTACACTATATATAATCTACTCGCTAGCGTCTGTAGTTAAAAAAATGTATGAAGATTTGTACAGCGCCTCTAGCGGATAGTTGGCTACTAAAATTCGTCATACTAATATTGACGTAACTACTGTAGTAAAGTCAGGCGATTTTACTGTGACAACTCATGGTAGAGGTACAGATTGTAGACCTAAGTCACGAAAATAAGCAAAAAAGAGATAATAAAACAATAGAAAGAATTACCACTCAGTGTTTCAAAAAATATTTTTTTACATAAATTAAAAATGAAGCCGCGATTGAAGACTGACTGGTAGGCTTAGGATAAAGAATAAGGTACGCGATAAAAATCCATGTAATTCATCATTTTTTCATCAGAACCCATGTTTTGATCGTTAATAAACAAAAAAAACATGAACATTTCACACATCACACTCTAGTCCCAAACTAAGCAAAGCTTGTACAATACGAACTAGATTGCATATTACACTACAGTTCCATAACCATATCGATTGCATCTAAACTAATGCTCAGCTGTATTGGCCGAGATTCTTCGGCATACCATTGCATCGGGAGCTCTCTCAATTGGCGCTGGAATACTTTAAATTCTAAATGAAATCTAAAGCAAAACTCTATTCCTTTTAACTTTCTGCTTAAGATTTTAGTTCCGAGGTTTTATCAAGCTTTCTTCAATTAAATTTATTTCTAAACTTCCAAGAGTTGACCTGACTAAGTAAGCAAAATAGTGCGGTTTTAACAAAAAAAAAATATAATTCGTTGACTTAATAGCAAATACTTTGTAATACTTTGTAAAAACAATACTTGAAGCGGCTTATTTCAACGTTTTCTCAAATGCATCATGTCAAATCTGAAATCATGTTTAATTAAACATAGCTGCTTTAATAATATAAAACTAATAGTTCTCTATGCTTATTCATATTTTTTTACATATCAAAGTAAATAGAATTTTCGCAAAGTGAACCTTAGTCAATTAAACAAGGTTTAATATAAAAACTAAAAAAAAACTTTGAAATGTATAAAAACATACAAAGTATACATAAATACTAAGTAAATAGTGGGATGTCAACATGGCTAGATCTACATTAACATTCACATCACTGACCTCAATCCCACTAAAACTACACCCCCCATCCGTCACCCTATTCAGATTCAGGCTGACCCACAGTTATTGAGCCAATAAATTCGATTCTGATAAACAGACGCGAGCAAACATGTAAATATGTCCTCGTAATGTCGACGGATGGTTTCCTACGACCCTATTCACTAACGCTGCGGTTCTAAATTACAAATACATCAAATAAACATGAATACATTAAGTAAATAAAGTCGAGTTCATTTCTACTACTTAACAAGTTTTTTACTGCTATTGGTATGCTTTTTAAGACCAAAATCATTAAAATGATATTGATAAAAGTACAAAATAAATCCACGAAAACTTTCAATATAATGCTATTTTTTCTGATAACTCCGAAATTGAGCATTTTATCCATACATTTGCAGTAAGCTTCATTATCAGATCATACATTAAAAGTTACAAACCGTGGCATTTACCCGAAGACTATCTAAAAAAATAATGGTCTTAGTAAATCAGGCAGCATGCTTTTGGGACCCGTTTTGAATATTTACTGGACAAAATTTGCGATTCTTTTGAAAATTAAATGAGTAGAGCCTCCGCTGGGAGACACTTTCTGCATAAGTTGAGAACATTATTCATAGTTTTAAATGCTGGCGTAAAGTATTTGTTGGTATTTTTATTTTATTACAAAAACAAAGTCGTTATAGTTTTTATTCAAGACTGTTATTAATGAGTTCTGGCCGACAGGGCCATTGCTATGTTTCGAGTTTTACAGAATATGCAACACATTGTTTTGTAATCATACAAGTAGATATCCGAAAATCTTACAAAAATAATATATGTAGCTATTATTTTTATTAAATCGCGTGTATATCTCCTCTCATGTCTTTTCTATAACTCTCGTGGTTTCAGACTTGGATATCATCTCATTCTCAAAAAAAACAGTTTTATTATAAAACTTTGAAAACAAGTGCTTCCTGTAAAAGTAAAATGTTTTGATTATGTAAATAATGTTTGAAAACAAAAAGTTCATAATTTCGCTAAACAAAATTATGGTAATCGATGCGAAACTGGAGGAAGAATAACTTTCTAAACGATATCAATACTTTTTTTATAAAAATGGTTAATGATATGATTTGTTTATTTAAACAAAAGTTGATAAAACAATGTGTCCATTTAATGCACTTATCTTTATATTCGATTTTATCAAAACATGCTGTATGATATACTTCTTGTATGATAAAAATATCCCAAATGATACCTCAAATCCAGCCGTGTTATTACACAGAAAATAAAATAATTACATTCTGTAAGAAGTAACTGTACCCCTGGAAGTTTTTAAAAATAAGACAGCGTACAAAAAGTCAACTTAACTACGAGTAAATTTCTAAAACTAATAACAGTTAAAGTGAAAATTATGTTCTTCAAACCAGTGACATTTAACACAGTTCAAACGAGAATTTATGAAACAGCATTTAAATATTCGATGAGATTCTTAGCTTCAATATCTCTTTACAAATAAATCTCTAATTAACTGCCTGAAGAACGTATCGATACAAAGTTAGACCAAGAGCTCGTTTCACATTTCTTACATTACTACAATAGTAAAATTAAATGGAAATGACTTTACTGAAAGTATGATTTCTAAACATTCACATATTACCTATGTCGACCTATTTTATTGAAGATGAACAATCATTTTTATAGAAATGGAAATCAAAAAACAATGTGTTGCTGTTGCTGTGAGGTTAAGACGTGACATACAAGTCTGTTATATTTGAGGGCAATGACGTACTAAATTTCCCACTAACTCTTGGTCTAAGAACCTGCCAAGTCAATAAATATGCCGTCAATATTAGCATTACAAAGGTAAAGCGGATATAATTAAAAGCTTCTTGCCATTGAATCCTATTAACAGGAGTTGACGTTTGAGATGAGTTTTATACACCCATCGACACGACTATGACTTTATCGTAGACTTATGAACTAGTATGCCGTTTTCCGTGTATATTATTGTAAAGTTATAGCTGGATATAATTTTAGTATTGTGGTATAAATCGTCAGTATAAAAACCGTAACGACCCTTTCAACACTTCGAAAACAATACCGAATAGTGATAGAATAAGCTTTATTTACACAGGAATAAGATAGAGATTATGTGTGTTATTTGTGTTTGTGTAAACTACTTTTTACATAAAAAACACTAATATGAATATACTAGTAGGTCTAAACAGGTAGAGTCAAAATAACCTCAAACAAAATAATAAATCATTTCATTTCAACCTTATCTCAACACTTGTCACTAAGATACCAAGCATAAGAGTGTATTTGAGATCAAGAGACCAAATTTCGGCAGTTACTATTAATGAATTACGACATGCATGACTCCTAAGTACTCAAATATCTTGTAGGTTTATTGGATGTCAAACTTATGCTGGCAGGTGGCTGGTACAAACAGCGTGGCCAGAGCCTCGATCTATTTTGGCCACGCTGCTCTTATACCCATTATATTAAGTAGCCAATTCATAGCTACATTGTGGCTTAGACGTGTTTGCCGTGAATAAGTTGCAGGTTCAAGAGATTATTGTTGTTCTTATGACCTAGGTACTTCTGGGAGCTATTTGCAGGCTAAGATAACTTGGATAATTGGCTTGCTTTAATTAGATATTCTTGTTTTTCTGACAATACTTTAATGAGTGTTTCAAAATAATACTTCAATAAGTAAAAAAAACATATCTTTAGTACTTACTATTTGGATTTATGAAAATCGTATCGGTAATCAAAATCAGCTCTATTGAACCTCTTAACAAGAGTTTGAGTGTTCATGACAAGACTGAGTCTTACAGGTGCGGTAAGGGGAGCCAGTAAGTAGCTACATGAGTTAATTCAATGAAACGTATCAAGTTTGATTAGATATTACGGTGATACATGAGATAATATACTTGGTTTTGAATTTTGAACTTATAAGACAGGTAATAAAAAATAAATTTTAAGACAAAAGGTACCAACTACAAACGATAAAAGTGATGGACGGAGTGTGATGACTCGTAGTTTACGTCCTCCAAAGAAGTATTCGTTGACGAAATACATTGTTATATGAGTCACTATAGTCACTTACTCACTATAGTCACTTTCACTATCGACACGAAGAAGAAGAACACTTACTATAGATTTTTTAAGGTTACTTACTACTCCAAAATCAGGTGTATCTACCCACTTCATCATAGAAAGATTTAAGGTCTCACATTTGAAAACCTTTGAGTTTTCTATAGGTAGATGTCGAAGGAGACGGCTATTGACCTTTCCCCGTCGTGCCTTCAAAGCGCGGGTGAAAGCAAACAGAACGAAGGATCTTCCTGTTCCTAAGTCAATAATTTAAGGTGCCAAGTTCTGGTTCGCGAGGTTTCCTACAAAAAAGTTTGAGCAAACAATATTTTGTGGG
Source organism: Ecliptopera silaceata (assembly GCA_932527185.1). Classification (NCBI taxonomy): domain Eukaryota; kingdom Metazoa; phylum Arthropoda; class Insecta; order Lepidoptera; family Geometridae; genus Ecliptopera; species Ecliptopera silaceata. Next base: position 576,980 of record OW052193.1, on the reverse strand, counting down.
TTTACTGACTACATTCAAGCGGTGAAAAGCTTTAGATTTGAACTTTTTGCTTGTCACGACATGATTTTGATTACGTGACACTAAATAAATATTAATCTTACTTTTTAACCACCACAGAATTTTAGGTCACGTTTCAGTGAGGCAAACTCTAAGATTATTTTAACCTACCTTTTCCTTGTTACAGGTTAACCCATAAACAATATCTGACTTCACACCCCAAAATGGTCAACTTATAGCACTGGACCAAAGTCAGTACTTGGAATGTGACGTAGTTAACAACAAAAATGATACTACTAAGTATATTGTACTTCGTCACCCTTCCAGTACTGACTACAAAATTGGTTCTCGGAGAGTCAACGATGGATGAGAAACCGCCGCAGCCTTTTATAAGCTCTAGAGTAGTGAGGACTAAGTATGGAGATATTAGGGGATTCATCATGACGCCAGAGTCGAGATTCTTAGAGCCGGTGGAGGTTTTCCGCGGTGTGCCGTATGCATCGCCGCCTGTGGGCTCACTTCGATTCATGCCGCCGGTTTCCGGCGCGCAATGGTCGGGGGTGAAAATAGCTGAAGAGTTCAGCCCGGTGTGCCCACAAGTGCTGCCGGACATAAGGAATGAGACAGCGGTTTTGAAGAGGATATCTAAAGGGCGGTTGGAGTATTTGCGGAGGATACTGCCGTTCCTGACAAACCAGTCTGAAGACTGTTTATATTTGAACATCTACGCTCCAGCGCAAGGTTAGTAGTGATTCTGTAACTGATTTATTTTTATTTACTTTTGCTAATATCAGACACTTTCTATAAAACTTAATAATAAAAGGAGCTGATGATTTAAAGTAATAAACGTACGTACATCACTCTGAGACGTAAAAGCGCTAAGTTTTATATGCCTGAAATTTTGCCGGCTCTCAAGCCTCGCAAACGCAACAAAAAAATGCTGCTTGGATGCAATAAGTACGACAGTTGTACGTTCTAGAACGTTTCCCCAAAGATCCATACTTCTAATGTGCTAAGTATATATACAAAATGCTTAACAACTAAGAAGCACTTGTACTAACAGGTGGTAGGTATCCGTTATGTGATGCTAGTCTGAATAGCACAGTGCAAAATGTCCCGCATGCAGTGTATCAGGAATTCCACAATTTCCCCGCGGACCAGAGTAATTACTAACGGATCATACAACAGTTTCGGCGAACATCTAATCTAACATTTAAGCTCTGGTTTCCCAAGCTGTGCTGACCGTCAGATAACTCTGCTATGTAACAGGTGAACGATATTTTTCTTTAAACTGTTGTTTTTGACTGAGTACGATTTTGCTCCCAGCTTTATTTTAATACTAGATTTAGATTTGACTTTGGACTTAGCAGTATTAAAATAAATATCGAATACGAATTGTCATACTGCTACCATTAATGGTATACGACACGATATTGACGATGTAAATAGAAAGTTCCCAGAACAATAATTTGAATTGATATTATCATTATCGTATGATGTCGGTATCGGCCATTGTACAGACGCTCAGTGCTGTACCTTTTTCAGCAACGTCAACCCACACAAGAGAAATTTAAAAATTAATTTCCCGTAGCGACGTTATTTTGTAAAATGCACCAACCCAAAATATCTCGTCCACGAGTACACACAAAGGTGATTTATAATTTGCCCGAAAGCCGCGGCTCGGCTAATTTTCAAAAGAACTTTCCGAACAAAATTACTTTTTCCCGGAAAAATTCAATGGCCACAAAAGCGGGGGATATTAAAAGTAAATGAATGGGTTTTATAATTTTGCGAATGTCGCTAATTGGAAGTGACAGCTACGCCACTTCCGGTTCCGTCGTGAAAAGAATCCGGGGTCTTTTAGAGATGTGGCAAGGAAAACCACCATTTTATACCCAATTTAGTTACGTAAGTCCACTAAATTAAATGGTAAGAATTTTGTCTCAAAATTTGAGCCAAAACGACCACAGAATTACGTATTTTTGCAATAAGCTCGCGACTACCGCAAAGCGTTTTTAATGTGATATTCAGAGAAAAGTAATAAGTATTACTACAATTGACACTGTTGTCAGATAAGTTGAAGCGCCATCGAAGGATTATTTTCACTATCAAGTAAATTACTATCCATATTTAATGAGCTTGTATTACTTTAAATAATGATTAATACGGGTGCTTAAGTTGAAGACTTAATTACCCTCTGACTTCAAGTTTTAACAAAGAAAAGTACGTACTAGTGATCTCTTTTCGCTGAACAATATAATCTTAAAAGAATATTGAAATGTGAATTGTTTACTAAAACAGTAGTTAAAACAAAATAATGAAAATCTGTTTTTTAAACCAAATAATGTTTGTTTTCTTTTTATATGAAAATAAACTCTCAAGTCACTTTTTAAACTTGTTTCCGTAGCTACTTGCTATTCTAATTCCTTTGCGACCAGAGCCTAACTGTACAGAATAACTTACATCCTGGTTGGTGGTCTCGTTTTATATGATTTCTTTTACAAATAAATATTATTTAATCTGTTTTCAAGATTTTTTGTCTATTTATTTACTGTGTTGTAGAAAGGTAGGTGGTATAACACAAGCTGTAAAAGCTATTGCAAGTACACCAAAAAGCCAAAATAAAAGGTCTCTTCTTTAATCAAGGGCGTAAGATGTATGTAAGGATTTGCGGGCGCCATAACGGTGCGTCTTTCACGGTTATTAAAAACTGGGAAGACTATTTTGGGTTCCGAGCCTTGGATCGGTGCTAGTTTATGTGATAAGTTTTGTCATTTTTTTAAATAAATGGATCTCGTTTTTAAGTAAGACCAATGATGACTTGCGAAAAGCTAAAAGAATAACATTAAAATAATACATTTTATAAATGTTTAAAATAACATAATATCTACTTGTGCATGAAATAACTAAAATATAAAATTAAACATACATTAACACATAGGTAGGTAGGTACATTATTATAAACAACATTTATTAACAATATATTTTAACAATATTAATGCTTGCTAGAATTATGTTCAACTAAGATTTGTTCCAAAGTTTGCAAATAATAAAAAGAAATATCTAATTCAAGAAGAAGAAGCAGAACAAAGTTACCTCCTGATCGAAGTATACAATTCAAATAATTAAAAATGATAGGAACTTTATTTGTATTATGATAGTCTCGCTATCAAACTCCGCTTTCATGTTATCACTTGGACCAGCCGCCCCAAAGCCGTAGGTGAAAAAGTATTATGTATGCACAGCGTGGTACCACGTCTGTGACACAAGCCTTAGCGAACGTGAAAATACGCGGATTTGCCGTAATATTCGGAGGCCGACGGCTAATGTAGGGTTTAATAAAAACTCGAGTTTGGATAAAGCTATGACCGTTATATTACTATGGCTATTAAATGCGTTGTAATACATTTAAGTTATGTATAATAAGACTTTTGGCAAAAACGCTACGTAGCGAGCTCAAAAAAAAAGGTTTCAGAAAAAAGTAGAACTAATTTGACAAAAAACTAAAAACGGATTACAGTCTTAAACCTCTTTGCAAAAAACTGTTCAAAAGCCTGAAAGCATTTATTTTTGTCAATATTGAGGAAAGAATCCATAAGTTTGAAGGAAAAACTCTCCACTATTTTCCTTTCAAACAAATGTATCAAATAAACACTTGACATTGCCTGTCATACTCACGAGTAGAAGTCTATATATCAAAGAAAAAGAAGAAGAATCATAAAGAGTAATCCTCTTTGCTGTATAATAAATAGATAGTATGTAATGTAGTCAAACAGTATCTCACTTGTAATCAGCATACCGCAAAAGTTAGGAATACTGATCCGTTCCCGGTATCTGTTTGGCATGAAACGGTGTTGCAGACAGTAAATTCAGTACTTTAAATAGCCCGAGAGATGGTCACCAGTTCTTTACGTCATATTTTAGTAAAAAACTAATTTTTTCCTCAATATAAGCACTTGAAGTCTCTATTAATTTAGTTTCAAGTATAATATGGCAATGAATGAAAACACTACTACACAATTAACTTGGCATTTTTTAATTATTAAAAGAACTGACCCGTAAAATTACACAAAAATAACGTTGATCTTATAAAAAGTGACTGTTTCACTTAATTATGTCAGACAACAAAAAAAAACTCCACCATTACTTGACGTAAGTAACTTCCCCCCAGCTCTGGCTCTACTAGTTGCGGTCAGTAAATTCAGATCGGATGCCGTTCCGATGACGCAGCCCGTAAATACTACTCCGGATTGGTACACAGCAAGTCATACCGAACATAAGTAATTTACTTACTGAAATGGTAGGTACAACATGAGAAATGTATTTATTTATCAAAAAAAAAAAGAATTTTAGTTAATTCGATTTTTTAATAAACTCTTGGCCATGGACATTATATTTCTAAGATACTTTAAAAGGTATCAACGTATCTTGATGACAGAAAGAACTCCAACACTATTGATAAGTTTATCGCATTTTTTTCGTCTCAAACTAATGATTGTCATTGTCATGAATAAAATGTCATTATCCACCCAATGTACCTCTTTTTTTAATTGTTTTTTTCTGTTAAGCTCCTCTTTCTCGGATATATAAAGATATAAACTATTAAAAAGATATATTTAAGGGAAAAACGGGTTCAGTGGTATAAAACTCTACCGTTGTTTTCAGCGGTAAAGTCAAAAACAGACAGATTAACCTCATCCATCCGCAGCCAGCGCCGACACTATCAGAAGTTGATGGATCGACTCCGGAGCATAAATCAACGGGATGTACGGCTCTGCCGATGGCTGTCAACTGCGTCGCGGAGCTTATTTTGTACGGAAATAATTTTATGACGGTGTTTTGAAATGATTGATTAGATAATAAGAGAAGATTTGGGGACCTGAGTAGGCTACCAGATAAAATTAACTCTTTATAACAATGGTTTTAAAACCTTGCTAAATTATAAGTTTTTGATAAAAACTAAAGTCTTTTAAAGATGAAAAAATACTTGTAAAACTACAATTTGACGACCCATGTGGCGCGGTGGGCGATGGTCCGCCTGCGACGCGGAGGTTGCGGGTTCGATTCCCGCCTCGGGATAAATGTTTGTACGATCTGCAAATATTTATTCCGGGTGTTCTGGGTGTTTATATGTATAATAAAAAAAATACTTATCTATCTATGTAATGTATTGTATTAAGTATGTCAGTCTTCTAGTACCCATAACACAAGCTCTGCTTAGCTTGGAGCTAGATGACGTTGTGTGGATTGTCCAGCATTATTATTATATTATTATAATTTGGTATGAAAACGTGTTTATTCGAAGAAGTGTTATAGTCCATTTTTAGAAAAAGAAAAAGATATTTATTTACGTAATCCTAAGCACATTGTTATTGCTCAGAAATCTGCTGATAGGAGCTCGTTATTTCCACATCATTTGGTTTAAGCCTGTCTGTGTTTCACCGAGGCGATTTACCTTTTACTTATTGTACAAAAATCTGAATAAAGATTGCCAAAAAATATCGTGGTTCTTTGTCACAAAATAAAAGCGTTTTATCTAAAATACTTTGCGAAAAGTCAAAATCACGAAATATACAAGGCTATGTAACGAAATCCGACATGCAATATCAAATAAAAAAAATCACTACAAATTACAATTTAAAATATCTAAACTATTACTGATTAGTTTACTCAGAAAGTAATTTAAATTTACTGTACATTTGTACACAAGTGCTTGTTTGAGTAATATACAAGATAGTCAAGCCAAATAAAATATACCATTCTTTGTTAAGATTTTTGGTCCCAACACTATCCCTGGGGAACCCTCCGTTTTGATCGGGACATAAAAAGATGGTCTGAACTTTAGAGTAAATATTTTAACTATAGATCACATTTTTTTTGTATGAACATTACAGAAAAGCAGAATTAATAAATAATAAATAATATTAAAAATAATATTGTTTTAACAAATAAATAAATATATCTGAATGTTTTATACATGCACATGAAAGATTCGCGGTTAGATAGACGCAGTGTTGTGTATATGTATGCAATGTATTGTTATAAGTAGAACTAATCTCATATCTTGCCATCACTTGGGTTCATACAAAAATGGCTACGTCGTAGCATACTGCGTAGCATGTATTATGGCTACGTCACATGCTACGCCGTAGCAATACTCCAAGTGTTAGACTTCTGATAGACCTAAAAAAGTAAAATTATTCACCATTTTCTCGAACGCGATAGAACGTGAAACTCGTCGAGATAACAATGGTAATAAGGGCGTGCTATTGAATGAGAATAAGCTAACGTACGTGAACTTTGTCATCTTTATTACTGAATTTCATGAATTTTACATGTAAAAATCGTATTTCAGTCGTAATTTGTATTTTTTTTTTTGTAAAATGTATTTGATTCATAATTTATAGCTACTTCATCTATAAAACCTATTATAGCGCCAACACTCAAAGTAAACAATTTTATGCTAAATATTATATTTTCCACACTCAACTAACAAACTCTGAAACTTTCATAAAACCAGCTTCATATAAAATCATGACGTCATCATAAATATCAGAAAGCTCGCACTCCAAGCCACTCAAAGAGCAGTAACTCACAGAAGTATATCTGTCTCGCTCACCGCCCTCATTACCGTCGATTTGCAAGGAGATAGCGAAGTCCGGACAGTGTTTATGGACGACCCTTCGTGTGTTTGGTTTAAGTAATGAACTTAAGCAAACATACCTATGAAAATTAATATTTGAATTTATAATGGAGATCCCTTTAGTTATTAATTAATTCAGCGGCCAGTGGAGTTATGCTGGATTTTATTAGTCACGTAGGTGGGATATTATTTTGTACTACAAATATAATATACATGTCTACCATGCCTCAAGATAATTAACTATCAAGCACTTGTTATATGAGCTTTGAAATGCTCATTCTCCTTATATATATTTTATAATACTTTTTGTTAAATTCAAGTAATTTAAATAAATAATTTGCTGGGGCTATTCGTAAATAACCAGATAACTCTATACACAAGCTTCTGAATTGGTAAATTACACAAGTGAAACAAACCAGAGTACCCAAAAACTTTTAAAGTATTCATAGGTAATCCTACACTTAAAAAAGTTAATAAACCGCGAAAAGAAAACCCACTCGCAAACTTTTATACGTTGATAAAACTGTCAAAACTCGCCCTCGATTTTGATCACTTCGACGGAAACCCGTAAGTTTCCAAACTCCAGAAGGTTCGACAGGTGGAGCCGTGTACTCATAGCTTGCACCACACCCGCCCGAACAAAAACTTGATTTATCCCTTTCTCGTCGATCCATCACGCGGGTTAGATAAGGCCGTACTCTGATGCCCTACAATCTGAAGTCGATCGATACTATATCGGCTGTGAGTCTATTTTTGCTCTGGAGCTGTCTAGGATGATGTATCGCGCGGTCTGTTATGGGCAAAAGTGGAAAGTTTTGTATTGCCTCTTAGATCTCCCCGGTGTATCAATGTAGCTGTGGGAATCAGCGCTTCTTCTTCTTTTTATATCAGGCTTTATTTTTGTAAAGGGAAGATAATAGTGTTGCTAAGTCAAACAGTGCATTTTTAATATTGATCAATTAGTTTTGATACTAAATAACAATAATAAAATAATGTGATACAACGAACTAATAAACTGAAAGTGATTTAAATATTAATCTCAAACTCATAATAATCCTAAGATTAAATAATCAATAGAACCAGTCGTCCAAACCACTAGGTACTTCGAAGCTTGATTCAAACGCAAAGTTTAAGCAGTTTACAAGATATTCTGCGGTTACCTCAATATTCAGAGTAATTCTGTTTAATCGAATTCAAAACTCCCAGAGGGTCAGCATGACTAGTGACAATTGCTGCGTTCCTATAACGTTTCATATCTATCCTATATCATGTATTCATATCAAGTCACACTGAGCGTAAACTACAGTCCAACTGTCGAACTTTAAAGTATCAGCGCGCGATGTAACTCGTACACGATATAGATACGAAGCGGTTGCGATTGGTAGATTTATTCGTGCTCTCCCCGGCCGTTCGTTTCCGATAGATTCGAATGCAGATACTAAGTTTTATTGGTTGGGGAAAGAATTTGTACGTTTCTCGGGTTTAGGCTGAATTATACATGGGATTTTCCTTGATCATTCTTCGAATTCAGATGGATTCGGCTTTTGCATTAGCAGATTTCAATTTCTTATCTCTTAGAATAAAAGTTTTTAAAATAATTTTGTGCCATTTTTATGAGCTTATGTGCGATTCTGCCTATCAAATAATGTATGTGTACAAAATGATAATATAAACAAATAAACAAAATACCTACGAGTAGAGTTTTATATATTTATAGTATAAATAATTACTTCAAATGCGCTACTCAATACCATAGAGCACATTAAATAGAAATGAAATGATATGAAATGATGTAATGATATTTATTGTTCGTAGAAACGTAGAATAATGGAGCATGAAGTAACAACCTTTCTAAGTCAGTCCGTTTTTCCAGCAGGAGTACGAGACGCTATCGCTCGCTACCCCGTGCTGGTGTTCGTGCACGGAGAGAGCTACGAGTGGAGCTCCGGTAACCCGTACGATGGAGCCGTGCTCGCCTCGCACGCCGGCCTGGTCGTCGTCACCATCAACTACAGGCTGGGATTGCTGGGTAAGTCACAACAATGCTTAGAACAACCTGACAAATGCGTTCGGCGTTAAATAGAACTTTTTGTTACTTTGATTTTGATATCTTGCTTGATATATTTGATATTTTGATATATATATATTTATTTACTGGGAATCCAAAACCGATGTTTTTTTTAATCAACCTACGCTGTCCCACTGCTGGGCAAAGGTCTCGCCCCTCTTTCTATCCCTAGCCAACTCTGCCCATTCCCGGTCGAGGGAGTCCATTATTAAGAAATTAAAATGATAATAGTTTTCCATTGATTTCAAGTCTTCTAAAATAATTGACGTCCTGCAATGAGTCAATGGCCGACATTTATGATATGACAATGTGGTATGAAGGGCTGAGGATATTATTGCAAAAAATATACTAGTTGACGTTAGACGCTCAGTATCCCAGGCTCATTACAAATCTACTCTACTAGAAAAGACAACCTATAGTACTTTTAAGTAGGAAATTTTAATCCACTCGAGACTCGACACCTGTAAAGTTTTACAATCTTTTTATTTTAATTCCCTGAAGTGATTCAATTACTATACATAATTTGAACACCATCCGATAGTCCACAGGGAGTTTCTTATAAAAATGTTCTAGAAAGTTCTTAAAAATATGCCTTCTCAATTTCTGCCTCATTTACATCGTATTAAAATACTAAAGTATCAGTAATAGCTTTATTGATTACGAGTTAACTTTGATGGTCCGTGGTAATGGCGTTTTCGCGTGTCCCAGAACCATAAAGTTCGATTATGTATCTGCGTAGATACACGATAGATACTACTAAGGGTTCACTTCGACAGGTAACTACCAGATTGATTGATTTACCTGATGTTTTAGAAATTCTAAAAGCGGCTATCGACTACGACAACACATTGTATTGCGAGTTAGTACGTGATTTTTTAGGAGGAAGTACATTATTCACAAACAATCTTACGACTATGACAGTATTTTAAAAAATTACGTAGGTATATTTAAAATACATAAGAAACAGTTTACCTTAACGACTCATGACCGCTTGTTTAATGACTTTTTTACAATTGATCTAATTTTATATTCATTTTAATTTTTTTGTATTTCATTGTTGTAGAAAAAGTATAGACCATTTCTCTATACTTTACGAGTATATTTCCATTGCTCAAAGTCAACTGTTATTATATCATACAAAAGCTCCTTAAGACCTTAAATCTATACAGATAAAGTTCAATTTCCTTGGAAGGTTTATTAATAGTGACACTGCGTATGTACGGTTCAACGACTATCGTAATGACTGGTTTTTGTGAGTCGCTTTCGTGATTACGCATGTAATGAACATAGAATTACTATGCAATAAATTATGGACACAAACATAGTGTTTTTCTCTACTTTGGCAGTAAAAACGCTGACGTACTGTAGTTTGCTTGGCAATACAATATAGAGCTTATTTACGACAAAAAAATCTAATTAGATATCCCAGAGCGATACCACTTGATACCATGACACTCACGCTATGGCATTTAAAAACATATTTATTTTTTCAGGGATATTGTTCTAAACTTAGATAAAGTATATAAATGTATTTTTTTTTCAAATGCTTGGTAAAACACTTACCAACCCACATAATATACATAACGGGTAACGTCGAGTTACACTATGCGATTTGTGGAAATGCGCTAAAATCGAGTTGTTTCTACCGCACAGTGTAGTTCTATTATGCTACTGCAGTTACTAACAGCTCAGAATTTCTCCAGTGATTATAAATAAAAGCTAACTGCTTTAGGTAAAATGAAGCCTTGCCAAAAAAGCTTCTACAATCTCTATTATGCGTTGCTCCAGTACGATGTATTAAACTACCCGTGAAACACTAAATCACTATCAGTACTTTTACCTCGGAGAAATTGCATTTACCTGACTACACAGACGTAGGGTAGTTATTTTATTCATCTGAATAGTGGAACAAGCGTAGTGTAGCGGCGAACAGCGGAATGTAGCTGGCAAATATAAGAGAAGAGCCGAAGACTGGGCTCAGTGGCGCGTCTTGGGAGAGACCTACGTCCTAGACACAAACGTTTGATCACGTAGGAAAACAAACCCACAACCCACAGCATAGAAGGCAGAGCTACTACCAACTGAGCTGTACCGCCTATTACAGTTTAGTAGTTAAATACAAAACATTTAAACAGATGGCTTTTTGTGGCAGTCTTTAATGTTATAGCAGTAGAGACTAATGAAAGCATTCGTAATCCTAACAATACCGAGACAACCGTCTCTCGTTATAACCATTTCTACTGCTCTATTCTTTCCTAAAATCATTGTCTCTTAAGGATAATTTTACACTCCTCCTTTGGTTTTCTAACCTACGGTGGTGGTTTCATAGCGGCCGTAATATATACAAATATTTTCTCTGTTTTGCCTTTTGGTTAATAGGTTGTGATTTTTTTACAGACGTATCTACTCACAGATAAATAGTATGGTTGTTATAGAGTGAGGTAAGCAGTGGGCTTATTTGGTTTTTTTTAATTTTTTTTATTTTTATTGGGGTTGTTCTTTGGCTACTCTCATCCAGTGTTTTCCAGCTACATTGTTTATTTATTTATTTAATTTTACAAGGTCATTACAGGTTTTAACTAATTCGACAATGTAAACAAAGTAGTGGAACAATGTTAATTTAACAAATTTCCATAATTTGAATAATGCTAAACCTTGCCTCAGATTACCAGTGTTTTCTTACTGTCACCGTTTTCTTAAAAACATGAAGTTAAATGCGACGATTCCGCGTTATTTCTGTATTATTCGAGAGGTATTCTTGAACACCGGGCCGTTTGTGTGAACGACGCTTATTATGGCCTCAGGGCTTTAGATAAGACGTACTTACATACATGTGGGGTGTCCCGTGCTTAACGCCTCCAAGATAACTGTACTTTTTATAATGGCAACAGAAAGGTAATTCTATGGTATTATCAGAGAAACGCCACTTAATTTTCACAAAATTGACTGTTCCCTTTTTATATTGTGCACGTTAAAATTTTATAGAAAGTGCTTCAAACAAGGCGTAGGTAAATACAACCTAATATAAATATTTACATATGTTGGGTATTTTCCCTTTTGGAGTTTGCTTTTGTTTTTTATACATACATATTTTGATATAAACAGTATATTAAAAGATTTTAATTAATATTGCTTGATTCGTAACTAAGTATAGTTTCTATCATTACCGTACTAGAATAATTACAAGCTAAATACTATAGTAAATATGTCTCCTTTAAAGTATTATAGACCGTTATTCTTCTATATACTGAAGCCAATTTTTATTACTAAGAAAACACAAAAAGATTCTAAATTAACGATTGTCTGACTCTTGAAAACTTCTATCAAGAGCAATTTAACATAAAAATATGTACAACGTGTGTAAATACATCCAAAAGTGAAAGAATGCTCATGTATTCCAGTGTATGCATACATGGGTATTTTAATCTTGGCACGTGAAAGTGGGGCGCGCTCCGAGAATGTAATTACTGCGATAATTTAGGGCTGTTATATTATTGTACTCTCGTAACATGTAAGCAAGGCTCGGTATGAACGTAAGCACACGCATGGCACGTTCATACTTCTGACACATAACATAAAAACAATGATAAGTTCCTAAGTTTTAAACGAATGATAAAATTACATACATATTTCAAACATTATTATTATTTTGACATTGCTGTCCCACTGCAGGGCAAAGACCTCCTCTCGCTCCTTTTACTCTTCGCTATTTAATGTTGTTACTGGCCAAGATGGTAGGTGTGTTTAATCATAAAGTTAATCGCGTCATCTCCTCCTGGGCTTTAAAATTATCTGCCATATATTTATTTTGTCTGATAGAAATGAGTGGAAGAAGAGGACGTGTTGTACCGACCCCACATAATGTGGGACAAGGGTAGGAAGATGATGATATTTATAACATAAATAAAAATAATCTTTATGCTATTACTATACTAAACATGCCACTGACCTACTGAGCTAGTACTGGTATTTAACCGTAGGGCTCACAATCAAATCCCAAAATTTTCAGACTACCATAAAAATGTCATGGCGTTAGTTTGCTCAACATTACTCTTTAAAACTAGTGCAACCTTCATTACAGCGATTATTATTTTTATACTATTGTGCATGCAATTGCATACGAATGCTTAGTTTAAAAGAAAACGGAAGAACTCGTGATATTTATAAATGGTTTTATAATTTACATATTCTTTTAGCAACTTTGCATAGAAATTATATTATGTTTTAAATTATGATAGCTACCAATATGAACAAAACAAACGAAATAATAAAAATGATGATATAATTACTTCTATATTGAACAAAGCTTGGCTTTTCAACGATTTAAAAAAGGATATGTTTTTTGTGTACTCCGGCAATTGTGAATCGATTACGATAAGTATTTGATTATTTTTATCTCAGACATTTTACTTCAGAGGAGTAACAATATTTAAAATTGGTAGTTAAATATTTAAACTAGGGTTTACTTTACTTTTTTACAGCAGATATAAGTATAAGTACTTCCACAGAAAACTTTCACAAAATTGTAAATTAAACAAACTACAAGTGTTATCTCAAGTGTCTTAATTGCATATTAATCATAACTTAAAGACATTCCAAAGTTTAAGTAATTTAATTAATAAGTCTAAAAGTTATGTGAATGATAATAGTTATCAAAACTAATTTGAATATTAAAATTGATTGGACCTAAAGCTATTCTGAACTTTGAGAGTTATAAATAATTTTGGTTGATAATTTTCTTGATTGGATCTTTGTAATTTGCATGGTAATTGATCTGTCTTAGAAATAAGAATTTTTAAGAAAACGAATTAGGTATAAAAATTGTTCCATAATTCCCTTCACCTTAAAAAGTAAAGGTTGTCAAATATTCGACAATTACATAATTATAACTTTTACTTGTAAAAGCAGTAATGATAGGATTTTTTAAATAGAGACCACAAACTTAGAAGAAGGTCTGACGCGAGAAAATTATAAGAATTCTGAATAAAAATAAATAACCGTTGTACCAGCATTGTTTGAAGAATGATAAATAGGTAAACACTGGATATGTAACGTTTCACTCTTATGAGGCACTAGCTCCCATAACAAAAAACATAATATTTTTCATTCAGTACAAGGGTACCTACATTGATATTTCTGTATTATTAGGAGAAATATGGATATCTATCTATATTAATATTCAATAATTCGTCGTGTCCAAGGATCATTCTCAAACTATTCTACCCTAATAAGTCGCGTCATCTATGGCCTTATTAAATGAAAGATCCGCTCGAGTGTATATTACAACTGGTAGTAAAAATAATAAATAATGCTGGACAATCCACACAACATCATCATGCCCCAAGCTAAGCAGAGCTTGTGTTATGGGTACTAGAAAGTTTAAAAACGACACAGAAGTAGGTATGCCATCTTTACTCTAGCTGTACTGTTTAGTAGAACTAATGTCACAACACGCATTATTATTAAAGAACCACATACTTACTAGTTTGTATTTTTTTTAAATTCCTCCTGTAATCAATATCTACGTGATTAGTTCCTGCAGTGTCGGAGTAACAGTTCTGTGTACGACCTATTTTATGATCGCGAACTCGTGACTTTATGACCGCTATGCCTATTTTCTTATTTGGCAAAGTTTCAAATTGTCTTTGGCACAAAACTGTGTTTTTGTTTATTGTATTTTGCTTCACTTAATAAGTTTCTATGCGATAATAATGTTGAGGATCTTAACCTGTTCATTGATTTTATTAATTTTATATTGAAACTGATTAAATAAATGTTTTATAATTGAGTCTTGGTATTAAATACAAAGGATATAGAATACAGAAGATATAGTTTTGGGGCACTATGGCATATTTCTACTTGTTTTTTTTTAATTAAGTAGATACTTATATATAATTGTCCACCTTAAATTTGGCGATTTTCAAATTGTCAAGTCGACTTTATATTGTTTTTATTATAAAGCAAAATCATGTAGATATTTCAAACAGTAAAATACGAAGTAATATACCTAGTAACAATAAAACGAATAACAAATGAGTTTGCAACCATAAACAATCAGTTGTAATTCATTATCCTCCTATTTCCATCGTCGGATAAAACCATAAAGTTCGCCACAAACTATGAAACGGCACGAAACAGCACATTTCCACCCAAATTTTCTATTCTCCACACGAAAAACAGCCCCTTAGTATAGCAATACACGCCCCGTGAACTGTTGTATAATACACAATAAAGTCTCTTCCAATAAAAACAGAGTTGACATTCTTCGCCAGGCATCCTTTCCCGAGGGTTGGGACAAAATGGTACAAAAAGCCGGACGATTATTACTGTAATACTTTTATCGCCAATCAGTAGTACTCTGTTACTTTAATTTTTATGCAAACGGCAGTCAGGCACCTCAAAAAGAACTGTCTTTAAGGATTTTTGAGTTATCAAAGTACTCTAAACTACATTTAGTTTATCAGAATTTTCGTCTATTTTCAGTCAAAATAACTACACCAGTAGGTATGTTAGTTTAACCATGTAAAATACTGAAACAACTACAGCTCAAGTAAAGCCGGATAAGTAACAGAGTACAATATACATATACTTACACAAAAATACAGAAAATTATAATGCGAAGAACAGTTTTTTTCGACGACTAAAACTGTAGGACATTTTTTGCTAGATAAAAAGTTTTATTGCAAGCTATTTTTTTTTACCATGTTGACACTTCCTTCTAATCAACAATATCTAACCTGTATTAAATGTTTACTAAATAAAATAAATTGTCTTCCTAATAAATTGTTTATAGCTCTATTTTGTTTACAGCAAATAAAAAAAGAATTTCACAAAAGAAAATCTTGTCTTGTTTTCGGTTAATTAAACAGCTTTTAAAATAATTCTTTTCAAAACGGAAATATCCCTCAGGAAGGCGGAAATAAAATTACGATTGTCTTGAATATTTCTGAAGAATTTCTAATTAATTATTTTTTTCAGCGAAATTATCTGATTTCACAGAAACATTGTAACGAAGCGAATTTGCTTAATTATTCGTAAGAGTAAGTAAACTTGGTCCAAACATCATGAAAGGCAAGAATTGTAATATTCGCTTTATTAAGTAAATCAGAAAATTGTAATTAATGTTTCACAAACATTATTAAATATTTTTTCAAAAAAGTCCAATAAGCTTACAAGCAATCACAATGACGTCACATCCAAGCGACCGCAGCCTTCTAGAAAAGCTTTACTTGTTGTTGTTTTAGTATTTTAATAAACATTTACAACTATCAAAAGTAAAACAAGAACGAGCAAACGCGACCATTCTATTTAATTTGACTACAAAACGCGCATAGTTCCGTTTACACTCCGTAACCAAAACTAGAACTTTTACTGCAGAACTTAAAGTCTATTGTTTATTGTGTTTGCGTCGTAAAATCACCATAAAGGTGCCGTTTGTATTCAAGCGACCGGAACGCCAACCAGCTTGCAAGAGAGTTTTAAACTGTCGTAGATTGCGTTCGTATTGTGCGGTATTTTTGTGCAAGTTACAATGACAATACGAATTGTTGCATCGGTTTCTCTGTTACCGAATGTTTATTCTCTACTATACGTAACGCAATGCTACACGGCAAAACAAAAGTTTTTTTTACTTTTACTTTTAAATAAATAAATAAGTCACTTTTGAGCACATCACAACCACGTCTAAAAAGGCATTTAATGCAGGATCAAAAACAATAAACAATGTTCTTTTGTTTTAAGTATAAATATTTGTTGGTGAATAGTCAAGCCTATCTATTGGGTCATCTATTGGGACTACCGAATCGTTTCTAGTCGCAAAACCCGAACGGCACCTTAACAAACGAAAACGCGTCAGTTCGAATAGAGCTGCCTAAGGCGTTTGCGTTATTTTAAGTACCGGGTCAGTGTTGGCATATCCGATGGCCAGTTACAAGCTTGGTTAGTGTTATGATGGAGTTTATGATACCGGCTTAGGGCTTATCAGTGGGGTAAGCGGCGTTCATTAGTTTGATTTAGATGGCTGTGAATGGTAAGCCATCGAATAGCTTTATAGGATTTGGAAGAAAGATTTGACAGAATAACGAGTCATTAGTCATTTTTTTTTCTAGTTTTATACGGCGTAGGTTTTTGTTCATACATAATTGCTCTCTGAGTTACGTAATAGGTACACACGCAAACATAATTTAACAATACACACATAAACTTTTAACTTAAAGTATTTCAAAATATTTTTTTATTTTTTACTCGCTCGACCTTATATAATAATTGCATGCAGTCTGTCGTCTCTAAAAATAATAACACTTAGTTTCTTTCTGTTAAAAAATGTATATACTTGTAATTATTGGTGTTTATTATGTTGATGGCACTTAAATAAATAAATAAATAAAAATATTCCTCAAAATCAGTTGAAACGCGGATCAGTTTTTCTTTCTTTATCCTACACTTTGACGTAGATATGTTCTGTAGCTCTAACCATGAGTTTTTACTATACTATATATACTATACTCGCTAGCGTCTGTAGTTAAAAAAATGTATGAAGATTTGTACAGCGCCTCTAGCGGATAGTTGAGTAAGTACTAAAATTCGTAATACTAATATTGACGTAACTACTGTAGTAAAATCAGGCGATTTTACTGTGACAACTCATGGTAGAGGTACTGATTCAAACATATAATACAATATACTGCTGCTACAGTTTGAACCATATTAACCAGCGTGCAAACGTGAAGGAGTTTTGACATTCAGTATTCTTCGTCAGGTTTCCTCAACCCCCGCTCAGACGAGTACCCCCGCTCCCCCGCGAACTACGGCCTCATGGACCAGATAGCGGCCTTGCACTGGATCAAGGAGAATGTGGCGGTGTTCGGAGGTGACCCTACCAATGTGACCTTGATGGGTCATGGCACGGGGGCAGCCTGCGTCCATTTCCTCCTCACTTCTCTCGCTGTTCCTGAAGGTATGTTAAAACAATAAGTTCAAATAACTACGTAAGATAATATGATATTGTAAGTTTTATAATTACCCAGAAAATGCAGTGTAAGATATGAAGTTGAGAGTAACTTTGTGGACGGAGTATGCTGAAAATCATCTTCATAGAATTCAACCATAGCAGAGTATATAAAGGGGGATGTTTGTAGTTACAGAGATTTTCAACATTTTGTATTGCAGAAAATTAAGTTAAAAAACAATTAGAAATTTCAAGATAAATGAACCTTTTTTATGAAAATATGGTCTAAAGCATTATATTTTATTCATCTAGTTACAGTCATTTTTGAATGAATGAATTGATTTTTATGCGTTTTCATCGAATCTTTGGCCATCTCTGTGTCCCATAAGTCAGTTGTCAGTATCGTGTATAAGCAAATATATTTTCAAACAACTGTGCCTGTTCAAATAGCATACCTACTAAAGGCTTAAACTAAACAGTATTAGGCCACAGAAACTTTCATCCTAAACCAATATTGTGCATTTCAGTCGCTCATATCTATTTCACTAGCTTTAACAGCATGGGTCCTAAGTCAACTCCCGTGTTTATGTTTGTTCCTTATATGGAACTAATTTGCCTTTTAGGTATTGGTTAAACCGTTTGTGTTGTATTTAAGGCTTAGTTTCGTTCTAACTTCTGTGTAGAAGTATTAATCTTTCACGTTTTGAACTTTGAAATCGGTTTTAGTTTTTGATTCGCGTTGTGAGTTGTGTATTCGATTCCTGCTGAGAAGAAAATTCTGATAATGGGGAATTACATTATTATTCGTTATGTAAATCAACAAGATAACATTATACACTTTATAGAATAAATCTTAGAATAACAAAAATAATTTGTGAATGTAATTATTACCATGCATCGCTAGTAATTAATAACTAGCGATGCATGGTAATAATAACATGGTAATAGTAATTATTTAGTAGCGATATAAAGGAAGAACAAACTAACAAAGAAAAAACTAAGCGGTGAAACGCTACCCAGCTTCCAAACCCTCGTTCTACCTCAAGAAAAGCATCGTCAAATTGGCGAGACGAGCTGAACAAAACTTATAATTAAGTTATCGTAACTTAACGGCTGCACATCAGGTAGTTAACATGCTAAGTGTAGCCTTAAATGTGTTTAAAGTTTTACAAGGCTCCGCGATTTTGATGGGCCTTTGTACATAAAACTGCGCCATAAAGAGGTAGGTAGACGAGATTAGAAAATACTTTGAAAGATTTGGGATACTTAATTTCCTTGCATTTCCGTGTAACTGACAGGAGTTGGGGGTTTCAACTGATAGCGAAACTCTCTTGTTTGAAGTTATGAACCTTACAAAATTATTCAGTTTGTTTAATTACTTAAAACTTGCTCAACGCTTACTGAAAACATTTAAAGTGATAAATTTAACTTTAAATTTTTAAACACAGTCTTTTTTGATATATAAAATAAACAACCATAAAACATTAGTAATATACAGTAATAGTAGGTAACACAGTAGATAATTTGGACAAAAGATTTTGATTTTGGAATGAACCATTATTAAAAGATGTGCATCATCAAAAAGTTAAAGCCCAAACAGAAATTGTTGTAACAGTGTAAGCGTACCGCATTCGAGTCACACTGCGCGTCAACGCAAGCTCTACTAGCCGAATGTTCTAGCGTTCACCACGCAGTGTGTTTTGGACACGCAATCGTTACGTTAATATTTCGGATGTTTTATTTATACGTGATCACTGAAGGCCGAGTTAAAGGCATTGCGACGGCAATACCTGACGGTACACTCTAGTGCAAAACTATTCTGCCGATAACCTATAGCAGTATCCGTCAACGTTAAAATCTTGTTAAAAACTGAGAGATCAAATGAATGTTCATTTACACTGCTTCGTTACTTGCGATATAAAACTGCTTCGTCGAAAACTCTCATCAGATTTCACCAAAACAACTACGAGTATGTACTTTTCTCGTAGCGCAAAATACAGCGGTAAAATCATGACGTAGCCGGGTTTTTCTGGCTTTTTCTATTGCGTTCATATGAATATGCAAACCAGTGTAAACTGGATAGAGTTGAGCTGTCATGGCGATCGCTTGCGAAGTTCCAGGGACTGCTGGTGTATTGATTGTAAACAATCTTCAATATTCAAGCGTTGATGTTAGGAAACAATGTTTGCTTAAAAGCAGAAAATAATAAAAAAAAATTAAATTGCATACAGTAAATTAGTTCATTGTCATCATCCACAACTCAAAAACTATTGGATTTAAGCGTCCATATTTAAGTCTTACTGTTCTGAGTGACCGGCATTTTCTCAATAAATTAGTAGGTCATTCCACCTATATCCATTTCTAAAATTGCTCTATCTGCAAGTTGAATATTTATTATCTACTTCGGAATATTTTATTTTTATGTATTATAGGCAAACATTACAGTTGCTATAAAAGTTAGTAGAGTATTTTTGCTTATGCTCTCAATTTTTTGTTTACTAGATACGTATTTACAGTGAACTAGCAAATAGTTTCAAATAAAATATTCATATTTAACCAAAAAAAAAACTGTATACCTTTGAAACATGAAATTGATGAAAAAATATCTAATTTTAAATGGTTAAAGTTCCACTAAAGCTTCATAAATATTATTTTTAGGTATGAAAGTGATCGTGGCTATTCTCCCGCAATGTATCCATCGCATCATCACTAGTAGTTGGACGCGCGCCAGTTTCCGTATTTTCTTTGCTTAGGAACGGCTTGTTCCGTACCCTTAGCACTTATTTAGTTTCAAAACCAATCGTAAACGTGAAAAAAAATCGTCAAATAAGTTAAACTATCTGCATAGAAATAAGTAAAGTTAAGTAATAGATATAAAAATTATTTTTACTTGTACGATATTGAGTCCCAATGTTAATTTATAATAGACACTATATTGTTATTTAAACATACAGTTTTTCATAAATTAAATTGTAATAACCAGATTAAACAAACAATTATGTTTTCGTCTTACAAATGTATGTTCATGACATTTCATTTTTTTCGAATCCACACGTCAATGCTATATATAACATCTGACATCTGTCAAAAATATGTATAATTTTAATAGTTTATTTGTTAATCTTTTATTTTAGATAGACTCGTCAATCTGAAACAAAGTCTCATATGCTTGTTACTGCACCGGCATCCATACCCTCTGTTTTGTGTATCTGCGTAGTCAGAAGATAATGCTAACCTTCCCGGACCGAGAGCCGAACCCCGTGGGTGTTGACTTTGGATAAAATGTAGGTCAATCTGTGCAGGTTCTATATTTCTGCTATTGAATCTGGATAATTCTGTTTTGCTATCAATGAAAATTGACAGTTTTATTTTTTACCACTAAGTTCATGTTTTGAAAACAAAATATAGAGAAAAAGCGTATTTATTTAAATATAATTATACAAAGTAAAGTTCTTTGACATCACTGTTTGGCAGTTGAAATATATTATTTAGGCAGAAGTAGTTCTCAAGAATTTATTTTATAAAATCTCAACTATTAGTAAAACAATTAGTTCTATCTTTATTTTTAAATGCGACTAAAACATACAAAAAATGCACGCCACCAAACAACGAGCAACTATTGTAACAAGAACACCGCAAATCTACAAAACGAATATTAAAAGAATTTTCCGATAGGCGCTGCACACAAACCGATATCGGCACGATATATTTTCCGTGGCTGCAAAATGTCAGCGTCAGTGACACGGTGTGGATGAGGCTATAGATGACATTCGGCTGACCAGTATAAAAATATATTCAGGGACACTTCGCTCATCACACTCTAGTCCCAAAAAACGCAAAGTTTATACAATAGGTACTAGATTGCTGATAGAATACTTACATACATTTAGTTTTGTAAATACATACATAGTAACAACATCCAGACATAGAACAAAAATCAACGATGATCTCACAAACGCTTGTCGCCCACGACTCACAGCATTGAAAGCAGAGCTACTACCAACTGAATTGTGACGCCTGTGTGAAATCGTTTTGATGTCGTGTCGGTGGTTGTGTGTAAATATCAAATGGAAGCAATTTTGCGTTCTGGACGCGTTTCGGGGCTTCCACACGAATACCTGATCGTCGAAAACAATTTCGGACTATAAAAGTTCCTATAATTGCCGAATCTAGCGCGCACAGTTTTGAACCATACCAGTTAGTGTTAAAGGTAGTTATTGTATGGCAATTTCTAGTTACAGATAGTTCCAAGCTCACAGATAGTTCTACTGAAAATTAATCGAGGTACAGTTTAATACATAGGTGAATTTTATGATTCCGTGTTATAGAAATATCGGCGTGATAAAAAAAACTAGTCTAAATAAACTTTCTCTAATTTGAAATACAGTGAGATATTCAAACAATAGTTTTGTGCAAATTATTCGCTCTGTCAATTTAAGCTTGTAATTTTATCAAAACTGTTTTGAGAGCAAAACAACGAAAAACATAATATCCAAGTTCGGATTCATTGTAAGGATGACCGCAAACGTATTCTGACAATACCTTGAACTAAGGCTTTAGTGATCGTCTCGTACAGCGCTACAAAATATATCAACTCAAACATAAAAAAAATATATAAATACTTCGTTTTATGGCCTAGGTAAGAATGATAATGTATAAAAATTAACTAATAATTGATACTGAACTGATAATTATCACTGTCGTAACATATTATTTCAAAAACGTTTTCTTCGCACTTCGATGCTATGTAATTATATTTATTTTTAGTTTAATAGGTTTATAAATAAGAACATATTGCAGTGAGTTTACCTAATTAAACTAAGCAGCTGTACACTAAACATACATTATTACAACGTAACTTTATATCTAATTACCTACCGAATTTAAGTTCTGCTTTTCGAAATAGTAATTCCAAAACCATTGTTCCGAACACATTCTAGCTAATAATAATGTGGTTTCCGATGACCAGTATATGTGCGTTCCGCAAGTAGAAACGGTTCCCGTAGCATGCGTAGGCTTCGCCGGCTTGCGTTCATCCTAAAACTCTATAATTCGAGCTTAACAATAGCTGTTAAAGTAATGAAATTGTCCGCTTAAGGGCGAACCCATTAACTTTCAGTAATATTAGCTTTTCGCCCTTAAAAACATAATAGGACGGCCTCGCTGTAAATGGCAAACAAAGCCGAAGGAAATCGTTTACTTGATGGAAATTTTAGTTTTTTGGCGCGAATAAATATTATTAGCTTTTGTTGGTAAATTGTTTGGAGAGGTTGATTTGATTTTTTAAGGGCGCTGCCAGACGCTCGTGAAAATAAAACGCCCGCTTAGTTGATGCGAGATTTTTTAAAAAGAGTTTGTACCTCTGTCTTGTACCACTGGATTCCGATACATAGAAATTGGTACCCAACATTATAGGCAAAAATTTATTGTCCTCGGTTTACATGTATTTTTGATCTTTTACAGTAAGATTTAACGAGAACAGACCAGACTTATAAAAATATGGCGGCTTCTGGGACCTAGAGTTGCATCTAGATCCAGATCCCTTGAGCGTCGACTACTCTCAAAATAATACCACTCATTTGCTCAAACGCTAATCTAAATGCATCCCCAAGGCTCGCCCATTGTGAATTCACGACTGCTTTCAGATATTTCGAGCATCATTTTCAAAGCAAAATGAGTTTCAAATGTTATTTGACGACGAAACGTTAGTATGCGTTTCAAGGCAGATATTACGTTGAAGTTAGAATTTCAGGATTGGCTTTACGAATCATGTGGGATTACATTTAAAATTAGAAAGCAGTTGTCTATTTTACATTCAATCAAGATTAAAAAGTAACTAAATTAAAATATTTGGACTGTAACGACAAGCATTAAAATGTGGACCTTAAAATTTAAATCTAAGGTACTATTCCACCAAGCAGTCCTGAAAAACCGAGTTTTATCCCAATTTACTCCGGGAAATGTCGAAATGCTGCTAAATTGAAGCACACTTTAATTTACAACATTTCTACCTTTTTCCGTGTTCCAAATTAAGATTTATGTACATTACATGACCTTAATACGACCGGAATTATGAGTATTTTATTACTGAATTGTATGTTTTTCAGGTAAAGTATGCAATAAAAATATATGATTAGGCCTTTTTTCGTGGAGATTTTGTGGCTAGGTCTTTTAGGCCTTTAACTAAAAGCACTCAACTGGCTCTTCAAAATAGTTTTTGTTTGTTAATCGTAAAAAAAAATATGCTTGAAATACGTAACCATTGTTCAGTTCACACAACACAGTGAATCGACAGGATTGAGAGGAAATTCGAGTTTATTCGAAACTTTTAATTATTTTTAATTGGGTACTATAGTGCCAATTATTGGAATGATTGGACGTGTGACGACAATGAAAATGTATCTACACAGAATTGAATTTCATGAAATAAATGAATTGGTATATAGTAAAACAGAAATGCAGATTTTATATTTTAGGATTAACATACAGTCGAATTGAAACCTCTGTTTTGAAGTTGGTTAAAAATATAAATGCTTTATCTTACTTTAATATAACTTGTTAAAAATAAGTAGTACATAAGTAGGTATTCTCGTATTTACTACAGGTATTATATATATCAAGGAATGTAATTATGATAAAAGTAGGAACGCTTGAGCTTTCAAATCTACGAGACGATTCGTGGTGATTTTTATTCAGCGCAACAATTCACTTTGCCTCTGAAGAAATGGGCTGAGTAACCAGCAATTTGAGCCTTATGTCTGTAGAAATAAAGACGGTTAAGATGCTTGAAGCTTGTCTAACATTTGAGTTATGAGATATACCGATTAAGTTCAGTCACGAACAGTCCAGATGCAGTGCTGAGCACGAAATAATATTTTTCAATAGTCCAGAAGACAAACGTTCATTTACTTCTTCGTTTATGTACTCCAATCACGTAGCGGTTGTAGGAATAATATTATTTCATTCCTACTGTATTGTTTAACTATCTCTTTAATTATTGCAATTGGCGAACTAGCGTCTTTGGACTATTTTGGTTTCTTTGTGTTTTTTTTTATTTTTATTTAGTTTTAAGTAAGTACCTACCTACCTACTAACAAAAGAAGATACTAATAGTATAAAAAGAGAAGATTAAAAGATTTTTTAAGTATTTCCAACATAATTTTCTATTCAAATTCACAATTTCCGTCCACTTCAAAAACATGAATGTCTTGGAGAATAAGTACGTACCCCATTGTTCAATCCCACACCGTGTGCAGGTAACATAGTACATGTCAAATTACGTAGTGCAACTTTTTAACTTGTAATCAGAAGGAAAGCATTACTATGTATTATTATTTATAAGATCTCCGCGAAAAAATAGGAGAATCTAAAAATACCACTCTTGCTACCACTGAAAATAAATTGTAATAAATATATTTACCGTTCGGCTTGTTACTCAAGTTTAAAAACCATTGTTTTCTATGAATTATTTATGTTGAGCCTTATTACTCATTTTTTTTTTAATTTGATTACCTATGAGTGTCACAAGATAAATTATATTTTATATTTCACGTTTTCAAGTCTTTGAATTTTGTTTCTATACAAATTAGGTTAATTTTACGACTTTTTTACTTTTGGTCTGCAACAGTGTTGATTGAATAAGAGATATAAATTGACTGGCGAATGGCGATCACTGGTCTGTATTCAATCAAATAGGATTTCAATATCGAATAGGAACACATTGAGTTTGTAACAGACGCCACCTAGCGGCATAACCACGTCAACTCAAACAATACGAGATCAATCTTGGATACAATTGGGCAAGTACCAAATGAGGGTCTCACTTGGGTCTAACATACGTCTTTGTTATTTAAATTCTGCATAGAAACACTTTCCCCTTTACCTTTAGACCAATAAAGCCTGATACAATCTTTAATATAGGACAGGTGATAGAAAGCAGATGGCTCAGTGAACCAGGAGCTTCTCTATAACAATGTGGATCTAAACGAATTTCAATCATTGATATTTTATACAACAACCATCTTTAAAAAGATGGAACGGTAAAACTGTGGTCCAATGAGAGCGTAAACATTTTTTTTCACAGTCAACACGATTTCGGATTTTGGTTAGAGTACTGTCCCGTCTCAAGTTATTTCTCAATCTTTAATTAATCATAAAAAATGGTATGGCAGGATTTTTTAAGGAACCCAACTCGTAATACCAAAAAATAACATCAACTTACATGGTGAAGGTCGTTACTAAACAGTATATTTAGGAATCGGGTTGATATAACTGACAGAGCTCAAGTTGACCAAGAAAAATTAAGTGTCACAGAACCTGTCACAGAACGGCAGCCCCGGATGCAGTAATTTAATAAGTCGAATATCACTCTCAGTTCCATACAAATACCCTAGAAAACCTATCAGTAACATTTTTAACACCCCTTTTTCACGAACTAATCTTGGTCTCAATTCTCCGCTAACTAGAATGTGTAAAGAGTATAGTTTTATATCACAAAAAGTTAATAATAATTTGGATCCATTTGGTGACTCTCTGTCAGTCTATAAGAATAAAATGTTTAAATACTTCTTTAATATGTGCCAGACCTCTCAATCTGATGACTTAGTTGTAGCTTAGGTTAAGTACTTAGTTGTAGTTTAGGTTAAGTAGCTGTAGTTTAGGATAAGTTTAAACAATACTTTTTCTAGTTTTAACTGTCTGTGTGTGTGATTATGTTTAAGTATAAGTAATAATAATAATTTAGGTTTTTTTTCTTTCTTTTTTGTTTGTGTAGATAGTTTATAATGTTTTCAGTTTTATTTTTATTTCTCTCTTTCGTCTCGCTCGTTGTATTGTGTAAGTATCTTCATTTACTTATTGTACTTTTATTTCCTGTTGTCCGTTTATTACGAATGTTGTGCATGCCTATAATTGGCACACATTGTATAGTTTAATTAGACCTGTAAGTGATAAATAAAATGTTTACTATGTGTGCTGTTGGCGTTGCCTATAAATAAATAAATAAATAAATAAACCTAAGCTGAAGTACTGCTTGTAAAGGCACGTTGTGCGCTAGGGTCGTATTCTAGTGAATGGAGGCACCATTCATCTTATTTCACCCGGACATCGACCTAGATTTTTGAGAAACTGTTGGAAATTCAGCTGGTTTTTATATCTTGGCAGACGTTGGGAGTGTTTTAAGACTTTTTCGTTTTTGTAACCACTTTTTGTGGGACAGTTTTCTTTTTTAATTTTTAGAGCACTTACTAAAATGTATTTTTTTATTTTAATCATCATCTTCCTACCCTTGTCCCACATTATGTGGGGTCGGTACAACACGTCCTCTTCTTCCACTCACTTCTATCAGACGTCATCTCAATGTTCACACCTTTCTTACACATGTCATCATTCACACAGTCCATCCATCTTTTCTTTGGCCTCCCTCTACTTCTACATCCATCCACATTCATTATCTAACACTCTTCTTGTAATATGACTTTCTTCCCTCCGCATGACATGCCCATACCACGCTAACCTATTACTCTAGTTTATTATTTCTCTATTACCTAGTATTTTTTTATTTTAATGTCAAACGAAAATCAGATCTGTGATAAAACTAATTGATAATATTTTTTTCGTAATATGAAGATTATTGATGATTGAATTAACAATTAATAATTAAAATTAACCATTTATTTGGATGATAATTTTATAATACTTAGTAATTCTCTGTATCCATAAATATATCTAAATAAAGAAATTTTCAAACAAAATAAGATTTATACATTAAATAAAGTAGACCCACACATTATTTCATGTCTTCTTTTAATATCGTTAGAAACTTTCATAAAATTGCTATTCTTTGAAAACAGGAGAACTTCGCTTGTACAAAGCTATTCATGTTTTAAAGCATAGTTTGAGCAGTTTCCGTCGTTTTAAGTTCTTTCTTGAGAATGAGTTAAATTAACGAGCTTCCAACAGAAACCTTGCAAGTTAGTGTTTGATTTTCCCTAACAGTTCTAGGAAGGAAAACTCTCCTTCCAGCAATCTATAGAAATATTTTAGTTTTTTTTTTTCTTTCTAGAATATATTTTACAAAAAAGTATTAATTGGTTAGCTGTTATAAAACCCATAAGTTACTTCAATCTATTCAAACAGGCTCTGTGATTCACGTCCATTCAATCAATTATAATGTAATTGGTGATTATTTATTATCTATCAAAATACATCTACATCTAAAGTCCTGCGTAATAATACGTCTGAATCACAATAACGATCACTGCTGGTTGAACAAAGCTTAGTTACGAATTGGTCCGTGTCAGTTGTCCCTTGGGATCCCATGGCTTAAACTGTTGACAGTATAGAACTGACGCTAAACCTTGCGTTACGTCATTTTGTATAAACTTTAACAGCAATATTAATAATACAGGAAAAAAAACATCATCATCATAGGCGGCCCGTATTAGCCCACTGCTGGGTTAAAGCCTCCTCCCTCAAACGCCACTCCTTTCATACATGGGCTTTTTGCATCCAGGTCCTACCCTGCACGGCAACGATATCATCCATCCATCTGGCTATTGGTCTGCCAAGGCCTCTTTTGTTTGAGAAACAACATAATATTATTTATTACATAAGCTGTTTTGTTTCAGGTCTGCTGTTCCATAGAGCAGTGTTGATGTCAGGCTCCGGGTTGAGCCCGTGGTCACTTGTAGCAGACCCCAATAAGTATGCGGCGATAGTCGCTGTACACGCCAACTGCTCACCAGGTTAGAATTATCTATTATGGCGGCGACAAAACAATGAAATCTCATTCGAAATTGTTTTTCAAAACCTTTTCTGTCCTAATTTATAAATTACTAATTTAATAAGATTTATCTCTTTTTAAATTCAAATACTGTGTTATAGCTACATTTTAAATCTAGATTTAATTTTGTTTCATTCCTTTACAATGAAGATTATCCTTTGGTTTAAAAGAAGTAAAATCATTACTACAATGTGCGTTTTTTATGTTTTATCAAAGTGTGGGATCACAGACAACAATTGATGTTCGCTATTTTGGTAGACGGATCCTTTTTGTTTTCACGTCAAAGGAATTTCATCGTATTTTATTTCGATGGACGGCAGACCACTTGTCGGACACATTTGGCTTTGACGAACCTTTCAAACCTATGTTGCTACATGCTCGTCAACCAAAAGGGTTAGCTGAAAACCGGGTATTTAGGACGAGATTGGATTTTTAACGTTTTGCATAAATTTTTCCACATTGTCCTACTGTTTTTGTACCTTTACTATACGTGCGTAGGCTCAGTTGACAGAGCAATTGATTCCTGTACTTGTTCCTGTGTTCTTCAAACGTTTGGACTTGTACTGACTTGTACTTTTTTGTTCATCAGAGTTGACTCCGCCTGCGTTGCTGCGATGTTTGCGGGAGCGGCCGCTAGAGGCGCTGCTGTCAGCTCCAGTGCAGGGCCCTGACTTCTTATACGCATTCGGCCCTAGTGTCGACGGTGTGGTTATAGGTGAGTTTTTTACGTTCATTTGTAAGCTTTAACTTATTTAGTCAAATATTTTTGAATAATTTGGTAAACGTATCTTCTAACTTAAACATTAGTACCGATTTTGAAGTAAACAGTGACAAATAACATACAACTAACGTACAATTAAACTTTGTACTTAATAAAAAAAGCAATTTAATAAAACAATAAAATGGCTGACAAAATCCGAGCTTTCGGCGATTGGCTCCATGCCAGAATAGATTCGACACCAATAACAAAAATCCGAATTAGTACAAGAAGTAGGTAACTATTATTACGGTCGATGTCTTGTACCTATTCAAAATGAAAATGTATTTGTTTAAGTTGAGGATTATACATAAAACAATTTTAAAAATCACATTAAAACAAAAATAACATTAGAACGCCAGTCAAAAGTCACTGTAAAAACCTTGACTTTTGTCAGTGAATTTTCAGTAAAAAACAAAAACAACACAAACAAAAATATAGATATAAGGCCGGTTTCTCGAACGATGATCAACGAAAAAATCTAATAATTACTATGTGTCAAACTCGGATCAATCGTGATTTGGGTTTCCAGAAACCGGCCGTTAATTTGTTCGATGCTTTTCATCTAGTGATCGCCACTCGTATCGCTAGTGTTAAATCACTAGCTCTGAGATACTCTGCGGTACTGGAGGAACGGTTAAATTGTTTTCAATTTCGTTTAGAATAATCCGGATTTCCTTGTTAGGAACTTGGCTAAGTTTAGGCGGTTAGAAACTTTCTTAATTTTGGTTGCGTATCGAGTTTTGATATAATTATGATAACCATACCTATTAAAATATAAATTTGTAAGTTAATTTTTAGTCTCGGATAGGTGAACACTAACTTATGTAACAATTGTCATCGTTTAAAATCTGTTGCGTGTTTAATTTACACTGCGCGTCAATGTCAGTTCAACTGCCAATCGTTGCAACGTCACAGCGGAGTTCGTTTATAACATGCATTGATAACAATATAATATATTGAGTCACATACGTTTTTTGTTATAAAAAGAAGACCACGTCTGGATAAGCTAAAACAACGAAAGCGACTTCTGACGTCTGTCCCACATAACATCTTGTATCGAGGCAATTTCTTTTTGTTTTGCAAAAAATATAAAAATGTTCACAGCGCGACATCTCTGGGAATTCCTCCATTCTCGAGGCGACAAGCATAAAAGCTCCCATCACTAGCGCTATCAGGGAAAATCGAAACAATTGACGCTTCGAGCAGACTAGCTATTCGTACAGTCCACGTCAAAAGGAAATAAAATATCAGTTTTTTTTATCTCTTATGATAGAGCGATATGAAAATATTTAGTAAGTAACACAAAAAAAAACTTTTTGATGATGATATTTGTGGAAGGCACTAAGTTTATGAATAGCATTCACATACAGAAAACATAAACTTTCCGTTATTAAAAATGTTTGTCCTTGGTCAATCAATCACTGGATTACAACTGTACAGTCTCACAATAATAAATAGTAAATCTTTAATAAATAGTAAAATACATCGAGTATTTTAAATGTCATCAATTTCTGAAGCTGACTGTACTAGAACACTTATTGGTATGACAGCGTTGCTTTAGTTTGACGCCACAGACAAATCTAAAAGTGACGTCATAAACGGAAAACGTCTATGCAGCTATTTCGAAATGCATGCATTTTCAGCAAATAATTCACTGTACCTTATTTTCCGACTCTGGGTGTGAGGTTGTTTAATTTAAGTGATGAGTTATAATGCTTATCTTATAATCGTCTAACGTGATTTGCAATATACATTACCCATGCATAACACTATAATCTGTTAGACAAAAAAATCGGTAAAATGATGACAATGATGTGTAGAAATAGATTAATCTAATAAATGAACATACACTACTTAAATCTACAATAACAAAAACACAAAGGTATTTGAAGATTTATCAGAAAAAAAATATAATAAAAATACTTGACAGATCTTACAAGATTAATCATCAAAATCTATTTATAAATTGACAAAAGATAAGATCCTTTTTACCTACGTTAAGGAGGTGGGCGATGTGACTACTACTCAGTTTTGTTACTTTTGTAGTTTCATCGTTTAACATGTAAATTTTGTAACAAAAAAAAAACTTAGATAAGTTAAGTGAACGTATCAGTGGTTTGATGAAATCATACGTGTCTTCCATTAGTAGTAGTAAAAACCTTCCTATAACTATAGACTGATTTTCTATACAGTTGCGTTTACTTTATACATATATTTTATCTACTGTTTGTTTCTCAGTTTCAACTATTTTAAGTCAGCTCATGTCGTTATTAGATTTGCCGAACAAAGGTCTGCGCTGGCTATGTGACATTTTATGAACTTTAGTTCGGAAATAGCGGTTTTTCTTAGAAAATACTATTTCTTTCCCGTTAAGAAATATGAAAATAAAATACGTAGTACCGTTACAAAAAAAATTGTAATAGTCACGGATTTTTATGAATGAGAAAAAGATGAATAGATACCTACATCAAGAAGATGTTAAATGGATTAACTTCTTCCGATTGGTACTGATTTGGATCAGTTGAACTATCTATAGATCGTTTGCAACGGTCTGTAGATAGCTCAACTGTTTTATCAGAGTTAGAAAAAAAATTGGTGTTCATTTTCTTTTCAAGTTCTGATTAGAAGCTGTTCAACATTCTTTGACTCGTATGTAGTTCTGAGGCAATAAAAAAATACGAGCATTCTTCATTTCCGAGAAACTGGTCCTAAAACGAGATTTTATATCTATCATCCAGCGGGGGCGCGCCTCGCGTCCTTATTAAATTGTCTTAAAGTTTTCTCATCTCGTCCGAGTGACATTTTCAGTTAGCCGACACCGGCACCGGTAGATGAATGTATTCTGATTTCACGCCGCTGATCCCAACGCTTTGTAAAAGTGATCATTGTTTTCTGAAGTTTCACGGCCGTTTTGATGTAAACGTAACGTTTTGATGAGGGTACAACTTTCATGGGCTAAAATAAATTTTTAACACATTTTTTTCGTTAAATTGTATCTGTCGCTCCGTAACAAAAATAACAGGGTTAAAAAGAAATTTCAAACCAATTTATGTGAGTCCTTGTTTTGTGAACAGAAGCGTATCGTTGTGCTTCTGACAAAGAGATGTTCCCTGAAGCGTACTCAATTGCAACGTTGTAAGCTTGTCTAGTTATTTTAGCTTGTTTTTGTTTTAATAACTATTATCCAGCAAAACTTTACAACGAAATGGCTTCGAATATTGGATAATACAATACCTAACTGTTAATAAATAAGATTAAAAAATGTGACTTTATAAAAATATAGAGTCAAAAACAATATTAAACATTGAAAATAGATTGTATAGAAACCATTGAACAAAAATTCCAAAATTTTGAACAAAAGTGTCAAAAAATCATTGATAACATTGAAACTATCAACTCTTTTCCGTTCAATCGGTTCATCACAGTGTACCTTGGTGTCAGATACAGGGGACCTCCTCGTGAGCCCGGAGCACGGGTACGAGTGGGGGGGACAGGCGGCGGGCCGGGGGGGACACGCCGCCCGGGGGGGACACAACGCCATCAACGTCATCAACGCCGTGCTCATGAGAAAAAGCGCCGTCGCACAACTCACCAAGTAAGTTCACTATTCGAACCATTGGATTTGCTCGAATGTTAAACGTGTTTGACTACACGCTAATCGCAATATCAAAATGTCAATAACGTATGTGGAGCAGTTTCGTGTGCAGTTGGAAAGTTGTCCCCCAGAACCACGTAGAACGGAAAGAACAGAGATAGGTATAGACCTATCTCTGTTCTGAGTATAGCCCCAGCAGTCAAGTCAGGTTGTCGACGACGATTAAATACGTTTTTATACCACCAGGTACGACATAATGCTAGGCGTTACAAAAGCTGAAGCCTACTTCGCGTTCAGTGGGGATGACGTGCAGTACGGCATCGAAGCCGACCGCCGCTCGAAGATCCTCAAGGCCTTCGTCCGGAACACCTACAGCTACCATCTCTCGGAGATCTTGGCTACCATCATCAATGAGTACACGGATTGGGAAAGACCGGTTCAACATCCTATTAATATAAGGTAAG
Organism: Ecliptopera silaceata; assembly: GCA_932527185.1. Classification (NCBI taxonomy): domain Eukaryota; kingdom Metazoa; phylum Arthropoda; class Insecta; order Lepidoptera; family Geometridae; genus Ecliptopera; species Ecliptopera silaceata. Next base: position 543,723 of record OW052193.1, on the reverse strand, counting down.
AATTCTATTGAGGTAATGTTAACGTGTACGAAGTTTAATTGTCGCAATCTTATTATTTTCAGTAAGCTACCACTACATTTCTAAATATACCCATTAATACAATATTTAGCAAGTTGAGTGAAGAACGATTTTCATTCAACTCGTTTTAAATCAATTTCCCGAGACTGACAATATTTTAGAGTCACCTTAATACTTTCTTTGAGGACATTTAATTTAAGCGTTTTAACAGTTAGTGCTCTCAAACTGTGATGAAAAACACTAAGCTTTCAATTGTATTAGGTTTGGAGCTTTGCTTGTTTAGTGAAAATAATAATCCTTTTTGCTGTCATGAAACTTTGTGTACCTACTTAGAAAGTTGTAATTGAAAGAAGATCCAACTAAAGTCTGACTAAGCAGGGCTCTTGAAACTTTGCTGACCCAGAACTTTGTGATACAGTGTGCTATATTATATCACCGAATTCGGACACCTTTATTATTTCCACTTGTGAATAATTAGTAAAAAAAACTTTCCCGACTATTAATTTACAACTTTTGTTATCAAGCTAGTAGTCTTTGCTAACTGTACAGATTCTCTACATCATGCAGAGTCTAAGAGGTTTTATAATGCTAATGTATTTGATTATGTGTCAGAGTGGTGGATGGACGCAGGAGATCGAGATGAATGGAAGAGTTTGGGGGAGACCTTTGCCTTGCAGTGGGACACAATAGGTTAAATAAAACAAAAAAATATGTATTTGATTACTTTTTTCCTGACAAAAGCTGATATGTTTTATTTTGTTAGGGACGAGACTCTCGAAGCGCTGAGCGACGCCCAGGTGGTGGCGCCCATGGTGCTGACAGCGGACACACATTCAGCTTTGAGAAGGAACTCTTATCTCTACGTGTTCGACTACCAGACCAAATACGGAGACTACCCTCAGGTGAGACCATCATTAATTTATTCATAAAGATAGATAGATAAGAGATTTTTTTAACATTACGACATTATTTTATATTTATTTTGACATTTGACATTTTGACATTTATTTTGATGTGTTGTATTTGGCATGGTACAATTACATGTTTTTATTCGTACATTCATAGTAAGAATATTTTAGGAGCACGTTATAGTTATAAATGGTTAAACTTCTAACTAGACTATAAAAATAAACGTTCAGCTTTAAGTAAACGAATAAACTATGTATTTTCAAAAGCGTGACTAACCTTTTATAGTAAGTACCAAAGTGTTTGCAATTTTCACAAACAAAAGAATTTAACACGTCTCTCAAAAGAATCTCACGACAAACTCGCCTTAGAACTCCAACTAGCGAACTTCGCTTAGGAAGTAAAGGAATTTCCAAAGTTCCTCAATAGGAATAATCTAGAACTCATTAGCAGAGCGCTTTGTAGGCGACGCCATGCGGGTAAATACCGCCGGCGACACATTCAAATTAAAATCGCAATACATTCTATGAGTGAGTTAAAGTTGGAATTTATTGCGGGGGGTTGCTTGGTGAACACTTCACAATGAAAAACAATTACCTACTTGTATACCATACTGACTTGAGCACTGGTTTCCGTATACGGGTCTGACATGCCATCGATCAGTTGAACCATGGAAAGACTTTGTAAAAAAATTACGGAAAATACTCTAAGAAATTATAAGTGATTCTGCTAAATATTAGTAGACCAAACAGACCACTACAAACGACCAGTATACGTAAACACGATATCGCAAAGTGCATGGAGGTTGTTAGAGGTCTAAGCTAATTGGAGAATATAACGACTAGAGGCTGAGACACCTCGTACCAAAATGGATGAAGGCAATTGAAGGTCTGAGTAGATTGGCCGATAATTACGATGTGCGCTTGCTAATCTGATAGTGAGGTTTCAAGTTACGTGATTTAGTGTTTCGTGTAGTTTCAATCATAGTCAATTTACCTTGTTAGGTTCTTAGACATGAGTAATTAGTTTTTGATTAAATATAAATTGAACAAAACCTATATTATTGTTTTGTCACAGTCCTCTTTATATGCATTTGAAATGACATGACAGGACGGATGACTTTTAATGTAATTTTATTATTATGTCACAAACATTTACCTACGAATTCACTTGATTGTTTGTCGTTTACATAATCCGATATTTTAGCATACAAGGATCATCATCATCATCATCATCATCATCAACCTATATCAGTCCACTGCTGGACGTAGGTCTCTCCCAAGACGCGCCACTGAGCCTGGTCATCGGCTCTTCTCATCCAGTATTTGCCAGCTACACTCCTCATATCGTCGCTCCATCTCGCCGGTGGGCGTCCTACACTACGCTTGCCTAAACGCGGTCTCCACTCCAGTATTCGTTTGCTCCAACGGTTGTCGGTTCTGCGGCAAACATGGCCGGCCCACTGCCACTTCAGCTTGCTAATTCTTTGAGCTATGTCGTACACCTTGGATTTCTGACGAATGACTTCGTTGCGGATTCTATCTCGCAGAGAAATACCAAGCATAGCTCTCTCCATAGCGCGCTGAGCGACTTTCAGCTTGTGGACCAACCCTACTGTCAGTGTCCACGTTTCAGAAGCATAGGTCATAACGGGTAGGACGCACTGGTTGAAAACTTTCGTTTTCAGACATTGAGGGATGGATGACGAGAAGACTTGACGAAGTTTCCCAAACGCAGCCCAGCCCAGCTGAATTCATACAAGGATAGTCATATTAAATAGAATAAAATAGTTTTTAATGAAAATGGATAATGAAATACAATTTGTAGTACAACACATAAGCCGGTCTCTACAAAACTATTTCCTATGAATTTCAGAGCAAGTCTTGGTTTAATAGCGCGAGTGTGAAAACACCTTTAGAATTAAACCGTCCAGTAAATTGCGATGGCGTCGGAAACTTATCGGCGTGAAGTTTATGGTTTAGAAGTTTATTATGTACTTCAGGTTTTTAGTTTTACTGGCTCGTAAGGTGATTTTTCATCACTTAAAGTGGCGTGGGCAACGGTTTTAAAATTTATTATCTTAACGGCACGCGAGAAGTAATAAAACTAGCTATTTTAAGAAGACTCAATAATTAATTTATGTTTAATATATAGTAAGTAGGTAATTATAGTAGGATTAGCATAATTAGGTTTAGAATAATAATATTTTTATTTCGTTGTTTTGGAGTACAGTGCTATTGAAATACAAATACAATTTTGGATTTGTTTTGCTACGATTGTATTACTTAGATACTGTTTATTTTTTACTTTGAAATTTTCATAGAGCAATATTGTATTTGATTTCGTTTAAAGGTATTATAAAATTAATTTTCAGTCCTACTTTTATTTGTACAACAGTTAACTTTAAAACAAAATAAACAAACACGGCTGATGACAAATTTGTATTTGTTTTTAATATTTCAATATCGAGATCAAATTTGAACGTGAAATTTTAATTAATTTGTAAGTTCAAATGTTAATTAATTTCACAACATTTCAAAAGGTCCCATTCACGTTTTGATTGTAATGAATGATCAATCAAATATGTTGAAATGATTCAATATTACTTTAGCTATATTTATACAAGTGGAGCGCTCGCGACTTTGTTCGTATACCTTGCAAATTTCCACCGCGCTCAACTTTGCAATTGAATATTCGAACTCCATTTACTGTTTCGTTATTCTCAACCTAGCTTTAGTCGTGTATTTAACTCCAGTTGCGGCAACCTTATTTTAAAATAACGCCGTGCAATATAAATTGAAATATAAAAATATTTTGAGATAATAATAACTCATTTTTTGCGACACATATTATTATTAACTTTATTTAAGAAGTAAACTCCTCACGTCATACCTGGATTTGATTGGTTCATCGAAGTAGGCTGCGAACTTCACTTCACTTTGAATGAAATCTATTTGAAAAATTTTGAGGAGGACGACACGAGGAGGAGATTAAAAAATATGATGTATACATGTCTCTGTTATTGGTAAAGCAAAATACAATGTACCAACAGAGACAAGGATGCATCCATGGCGAGGAGTTGCCGTACATCTTCGGAGCGCCGCTGGTGGGCGGCGGCCTGGCGCACTTCCCACGGAACTACACGAAGGCCGAAGTCGCACTATCCGAGTCCGTCATGCTGTACTGGGGCAACTTCGCTAAGACAGGGTAACTTTTACTATTATTTGCCCACTGGATTAAGTTTTTGCCAGTCAGTACCATTTCTCATTCAAGAGCGATCAAACGATCACCATGGCTGATAATAAGAAACTGAGTGATAAGGAAAATGTTGCTAGTTAATAAATATTAATTAATGTAATCGTAAACTAGTTTAGATTTAACACTAAGGTGATGATGGATAGTAGGAGATAAATAAATGAATAGTCATGGATTTCACACATTTTTCCCAAACGAAGCAAAGTTGATTGCTGATAGAATACTTGATGTATTTTTTGTGATACTATCACCACATAATAAGGATACAATAAAATGCTAACAAAACGTTCCTTCACATAGCAATCCAAACGAAGCACAAGAAAGCGATCCGATACGAGCTGGAAGACAAGAACGAGTGCGGATGAAGAACATCGAGTGGACGGCGTACGAGGCCGTGCACAAGAAGTATCTTAATATAGACACCAAGTCCAAGCTGAAGAACCATTACAGAGCGCATCGGTAAGTGTTCAAATCGTTTTTATTTCCAGAATAGGTGATTTCCAGCTTTTTTGTATTTAAGAACCTACTTATACATCAGTCTATTCCCCATGTAAGTATTGATTATCTTCAACAGGTTGTCATTCTGGCTCAACTTAGTGCCCGACCTGCACCGTCCGGGCGGCGAGGACGTGCCCTCCTCGCACCACCAACTCGAACACGAAGACAACACGTCCCTCCAACCCACGCTAAAGACGTACAGCCCACCTTTCAGAAAAACAACCGACATGATCATCACTGACACGGGAGTAGCTACCAAAGTACCGGTGCTGAGTGTACTGAATATAACATCCCCTCTGAATTTCAATATAGTTGGAATAAATACAGCTACTCAGAGCACGGTAGCCGATGTTCACAGAACAGATGTGACCACCACGAGTGCTCCGGAAGACGGATTCGCTGCCTATTCGACTGCCTTGAGCGTCACAATAGCTATCGGCTGCTCCTTACTCATCCTCAATGTGCTAATATTCGCTGGAGTATACTATCAGAGAGACAAAACAAGAATGAACGGCCAGGACGGTCACAATAACGGCACACACCTGAAGAAGAGAGTAGAAAACGGGCAGATGCCAAACAACATCTGCGGAGACTTAGAAGGAGCGTTAACCTATCAGACCAGTCTAAAGAACGATCCAGCTACGATTTTGGGTCACCATCACACACACTCGCACCATCAGCTGCCTCCACCTGAATTCGCCGACCTCCCCGGGAACAACGTGTCCGGGATGGCGACTCTCCCCCGAGCACCGCCACCACCTAAAATAGGAAAATCGAACATAAACACCCTCGCCAGCGGCCCGCTGCAGGAGAACCAGCCGCTGCTGTCGGCGCACCACATGCAGATGATCAATACGAACACGCTCACGAAGAAGAACACGCAGCTGAACGCCAAGTCGAACGTCACCATGGAGGAGCTGCGTGTGTGACGTCAGAGGGCGTGACTGCAACGAGCCGGCAGTTGCAGTGACGTGGCGCACCACGACGAGATCGTGTGACTCGAGCCGGACCTTCTCAGATACTGCGCCACGGACTATATATAAAGCTAGTGACTGTGACGTGCAAGTAAAACCAACACGAAACTACGCAACTTATGGATAAGTAACTTCTGAAGATCTGCATGCACCAACTAGGCATATAGACTTTCGGTTGGTGTTCTATAGGTTGCTATATTTTGTGGAACACTGTGTGGTAAGTGATAACTTTAGTGGTCATTATTTGAGAAGGTTGACAAAGTGTTTTGTACTTCAAATGACTGCAGTGAAATTCTCAGTGATGTAGCTGTAAGTGAAAGTAAAACTCGGTGAAAGAAAAGACACGATTAATGAGACACTCAATAAGTGACAATTCAAGTGATAATAATGTAAGCGTTCCGTTTTTTCGAACTTAATAATAAAACATTTAAAAATATTGTGTAGTTAAGTGTAATATCGGGATATTTAAGGCGGTAAGTAGTTACAATGACATTTAGGAAAATTACCATATCTTATAAGTGAAAGTGGACGTTCATGTAAATGAAATGTAAAGTGATGTAAATATTGTTTTAGTTGTAAATATAAAGCAGCTCAGCCGCATATCCATCCTAACTACAATTATAATCTCATTAGCGTTTTAATAAGTAATATTAGGAAACTGCGTAGTAAAATAAATTAAAACGAATTAAATATTATTGATTTTTAAAGTTTTGAATTATTTTTATAGTTTAAATGAATGTTATACAAGAGGTCAAGTTGAACTGTTTACAATTTGTTAAAAAAAAATATAATTTTGTCACCTTCTGTTTCACTTTAATAGATAGAGACAAAACACTCCACATTTACAGCAGCATGACTAGTTTGTTGAATTATTAGTAATAATTTATAACTAACCATGTTGTCGGTACGTGTGGCAGTATAAATACATGTTTAATGGAAATATAAACTTAGATATAATTTTACGTTAGATAATTGAATGACACCAATAATGCCGCCGTTATTATACTAATCAAAAATAATAATATAAGCAATAATGATTTTCGAATAAAACATTTTAATAATTATGTTGTTATATTGCATTTAACTAAAGAAACAAAATATTCAAAATTTATAACGACAATTTAAGTCAATAGTAAGAAAAAACATCACTTTTTTTTTAATAAATCTATACTCTCTCGTAATCTAGTACAAGTTTTATTTATTGCAAATCTGCGAGACCAAGACGTAACTAGAAATCTTTAGTAGAATATTTCAATACTAATCTTGAGATATTCAGTTTTTTATTTAAATTAATTTCAGATCAAATCATTTCAGTACTTAATTAAAAAACTGCCATTTACGATGTTCAAATGTTATTAAATAAGAAGTCTTAAATTGTAATAAATCTGTTTTTGAAGACTGCTGAAAATTTAATTATCCTGAATTAATGATAGACACTTTTTGAATAGAATTATTACAATGAGCGCTATAAAGACATTGAAACAGCTTTTATTTTACAGTATTTGTTTCTTTAGTTTAAATTCAAGTTTTAAATTACTTTCTAACATAGATGGACCAATAGTGTTTGTAAATATGTAAATATTATTAACGGTATAACAGGTTGTTGAATTCATTAATATTTCAATCGAAAACCATGACTGACCCTTAACACGTTTATTTTAATCATCTAAGGGACTTTTAAGTTTGGAGGAATGACGTCATATTTAGAGATTGTGTCTACCCTTAAGTCAAGTTGATATTTTAAAATTGCTTAAAAATAAGTAAATCTTCTTTACTGAACAATAACATAACGTGACTATTTCGATACATTTTGAATTTGATTAGCAAATCTGTGATTTTATTTGATTCGTTTCTTTCTCCTGAACTGAAACAAGCCAGACAGAGGTACTTTTGTGCTGTCAAATTAATTATTATTAATGTCAAAATAAAAAAAGGAAAACTTCAATATTAACGTTGTGTTTAATTATAAGTATAAAAGTACTATCATTTATGAGGTAGAATACAATGTTTATGTTTTTATTTTTTTATTTTTCGCCCTGTGCCGCCTAAACAGAGCAGCACACTCAGGCACGGTAGAAAGAGTGGGAGATACTAGTTCCTCTCCCTTCCCCTCGATCTTACGCTTTTTCGATCAGCATCACGTGACCCTGACGCGAGTTTGAAAGTTTTTACCCACCCAGCGCCGCTAAAGAAGTTTTCACTTCAAAAAAAAAAGGTAGCACTCCGGGAGTGCCGGCAGAAGTGAAAACTTCAATATTAACGTTGTGTTTTCACTTCTAAGTTTTCACATAAAAATATAACCACAGACGTCATAATGACAATGACAATCACAATGACACAGACACATTCGCGCAAGCGCTCTGTGCCGCCTAAACAGAGTCAGCACACTCAGGCACGGTAGAAAGAGTGGGAGATACTAGTTCCTCTCCCTTTCCCTCGATCTTACGCTTTCGATCAACGTCACGTGACCCTGACGCGAGTTTGAAAGTTTTTACCCACCCAGCGCCGCTAAAGAAGTTTTCACTTCAAAAAAATTCAAAAACAGAAATAAGGTCTAAAGCAATTTTAAAATATCAACTTTGCTAAAAGGGCAATGGTGTCCTTAGTCAGTATGTCTACATGCATAAAGTACAAATTATACTTTAGATCTGAGTTGTACCTACCTTAGTTATTGATTCATGCTAACATTTTTATTTCAATTATTTTAATCCAGGTAGACGGTTTGCGGTTTCAAATTGTGTTTTATTAGCTTTAAGTTTAACCCTAAAACAACTTTGATAATACAGTTATTTCGATTCGAACAACTTTTCCTTTGGTGGTTTTCGATCGTTACGGAGGAGGTCCACGTTTTAAGGTTTAATTGGAATTGTACTTGTTTCCTTGTTCTTTTATTGAAATTTAATTTAATAAATTGTTGGGTTTTAACCTGTTTACCTCCTTTTTTCTAATCGGATTTACTAGTAAAACTTTACAGCTTGTTTCTTACACTCAATATTAGGCTAGACAAACCGACACTCAAAATAATCTAGATCTTCTGCTAGTAGCTGAGAAAGATTTAATAATAGCTGAAAACACTTTTTATATCTATCTTAATAACTATCAGTCTTCCATACAACTATCTTTTAACGCAATACTTCAAAAAAGCAAAAATATAATCAAAATAATGGATTGAACTAAAGTAAATGGAGTAATGCTTCAGCGTGAATTCAAATAGAGAGTATTGCCTTCAACAAACAGTCAGTATTGAACGTATTGAACGTATTGTGTGCACTGCCAGTCGACTCAATCGTAGTGCAGGGTCCTATCTTATCTTACTGAGAAATATTCGACAATTCACGCCTACGAGATTGCTGGCCAAAAAATATTGATGAAATGTAGACCATTATATATTTCATGTTGTTTCATTATAAGTTTGTCTAAAGTTATCAAACATCTAGTCAATATAGCAGACTTTTCTTTGTTAATTGAATGAATGAATTGTATCAAAGTTAAAATCTATTTAAAATAATAATTGGTAGTGTAAAATGTGGACATGACATGCAATCTTTGTGCTTAATTTTTATAAGAAACATTAAATAATCATACATAACATTTTAAAATATTTTTTGTTATAAAACAAAATTTTTATTTCATTTTTGTATTCATTCGCACTGTTTTTGTAAAACATGTTAGTGTACGTACTTAGATACCGGTTAAGTCTGTACCTAGACTTAATAGTACTTAAATTAATTGAAACAACCTACAAAATTTAATAAAATAAAATTGAAATTGTAATTTGAAGTTTTATTTCTTAGATAAGTACGTAGGTACAAATTAAATAATGAAACGTTTAATAAGTAAGTCCGTCAAATAATGTAGGATAAGAATTTAAATATTAAAATCATTTTTCTTGGAATAACATAAATATGAAAGAAAATTAAAGAAAACTTATGTTACAAGGTATTCAAATTCGTATAAGTAAGAAGTCATTTGATCGGTCGCTTTATATCAAAACTGTTAATTCATGACCTTGACTAGCAAGTCTGTAAAACGAATGCTAAGCAATTAAGGCGACGGGTAGGGTGAAATTTTTCATAATAAATAAAAATGTCAATAACTTCCAACTTTATTATTTATTTATTATATCTACACACACGTTAAACTTGTACACGTTGTTAACCAACATGGCATAGTTTTTGCCGTGGTGGTTAAACTCTAGACAGTCAGCGTGGCAACGTCGCAATTTCAACTTTAGCAAAAATGCTGACAACGACGCAAAACACATAATGAGCCGCGTACAGTTCGGATAGGCAAACTCTAAAGCAGCGCCTTATGAATATTTGCGAGCACACAGCAATCAAACACTTATAATTCCTAAGGCGCTACTCTTCTTCTTCTTTAAACACCTTATTGTAGAAATGTTTTTTTTTCAACCACAAGATACGAACCATAAGAATAGCTGTGCTGAGTTTGGTACCAAACAAATCTGCCAAACCCATAAAAAATGGGATCTAAAACCACACTTTTGCAAAAGGTGTTGGTACTAAACTTACATTTAAAAGTAAACTATATCCAAGAGCACACATTTTGATTAATAACACACTAGTTCATTATATGTATTATAGGAAATAATAAGTTTCACAACTCCACATGCTATCACTTTTTCTGAAAACAGTTTTCGGTTTCCCCAAAAACACGCATTTGGCTATACCCGTCACCTTAAGTGATTGGTCTCGTTGATTACATATTCTCAACTCGAAAAACATGCACAGCGTGTGTAGTTACGTGTGTGCTTATACTTAACACCGTAGGAAATAGTGTATTGGTCTTTATGTCTTGAATCGGTAGAATCCAGGCCGTAAGTTTCTTGTCCGTTCTTATATGCTCTGTTCTCGAGGAACTGGCACCTAGTCACTTATTAAGTTTATTCATTTCAAAATAAAGTATACATGACTCTGGCGATGACTAAAGGTTCGTCTTTAGTGAACTTGATTTTTGAAGTATCGCATATGGAAAGTAATTCTGAGAAAACCGAATATGCTTGTAGCTTATCTTTTTCGAAATAAATGTAAAGTAAAATCTTATTTCGTTCTTATACAACGCTATTAATCTTTAACAAGAGCAAAATAAATTATTTAGTTGATAGTCCGCGCGCCCGCACTTATCCGCCGGACCAGCCTTTGTAAACATTAATTTGACTCATTCAGCTTGGGAACAAGCTTTGAACTTAACAAATATGTTTTTTACTTCAAAATATTTCCAATATTTGTATTAAGTCACATTAAATAATAAAATCAATCTCATGTGGAGTAAATTCAGTCGTAGAAAGATAAAACGAAGATATTAAGAAATAAATATTTTTGGCAATAATTATTGTGATGTATTTTATTTAATTTAACTATAAGCAAACTACATCGCTCGCAGAACTGACCTACTGGAATACAATAGAAAATAACTGGAACAGATGGCGATTGAAAATTTGAAAATAAAGTGTTGAAAAGCTCCCGACACAAATGACAGATGACAATACTGCAAGAAACTGGTGGATAAAATATAATCAAAACTCCAAGGTAAGGTATGATGACCTCTTTCAGTTATATTAGTATGGAAAACACACGCAAAATGGCGGTCTTATCGCTTAAAGCTTACCCCACACAGGCTAGGCTCGCTAACAGAAAATTACATCGTTAACGGTTAATAGCCCACATTTGTTTAGAGCACGCTAACTCGTAAAGTTCCTGTTGATGATAACTCGAGATAGTTCGTAAAGTATATAGAAACTGCTCAAAAATATTACTTTCATTCCTGCCTGCTAACCTAACCTAGTTATTTTCAACTTTCTGCCTATATATATATATATAAATTCCCCTTGCTTAGGATCTAGTTCTTGTGGCAGTAAAAAAAGAATTGAAACTTTCTTTAAAATGTAATCCTGCATTATTTGAATTTCGCGCGAACTGGTCGCGGAACTGGCACCTAAAACCAAGAAAAGTATGTAAGACGATTATTAATGATCCTTGAGATTTTATTGAATAAAGAAATTTTTGACTTTGACTTATTTTGTCTAATCGGTATGATTGAGGTGCATTTTTTTATTGAGAAGGCAGGTAAAATGCATTTTTATAAAAAGTTTGAAAGTACCTACAGTAAAAAGTATATTCTTAATATATATATATATTATTTATTATTGTTTATTTTATTTTTATTTCACAGGAAAACAAACAGTCTTATAAACTATATCTAAACTAAAATTATATCTGCTGACCAGTTATACGTTCTCGCATATTGAGACTATATTTCAACTTGCTTGCGTGTATCAACAAATACATTACAGATAAACTTAATTAATAAAAAACAGAGGCACTTAGGTAGCCGTGATGCAAGTAGTTTATTATTTTTGCCTGGCAATTTTGCTCTAAGCATGGATATGGATAAGCAAAAATTCAAATACACATTTCTGATCATAACTCCAAGAAATATTGCATAACATAATATTATGAAGTTATTCAACGACTTTAAACGAAGTGTTTCATTCATATTCCTCTTTAACATTGCCTAAATTGTATAGGACCAGCTTTAATGTGTCTTTGTATGAATATTTTAGAGATTATGAAATGTTATTAATGTTTTTTTTGTACATAATATGCATTATTCAAACACGATGTATTTAACTTTAATGTAAAATACACGTTAAACTACTCACATGATTGGTCGAAGTAACTTCTAGTTTATAGGGGTATTATGTAACTAGTTATAGAGTGTAAAACCCCAAATAAAATATATATTATTCGTCTAATGAGGAGCCTAGCCCAAATCCCAAATACCTTCATTAAACTCATTAAAGACCCGACAAAGGACAATAACTCCTCTAATTAAACGTGTTATACACACACACATGCAAGTCATGTGCAAATTAAAATTTTCCAACAAAATCCCGTTGAAGTTAATATCCATGCTTTGAACCCCGTTCAAATATCCCTTAAGTCGGCTTTGCATGTAAATTGGGAGCACCCCAGAACATTATACCGTATCGCAATAACGCAAGGGCGAGAGTCGAATGCTACGTGCGGCAGGTAGGGTGAGATTACCATAATGGTATTTTTTTTAGAACAGCCTCATTTTACATGGATTGACAGAGTTTTGTGAAGGTAAGTAATGGGTTTTTGATCCTGCTGATGGCGTGGAAATAATACGAGCAGAACACAATGTCTGTCGTGTGGTAGGGTTAGTCCACGGTCAGGCTGACAAACAGGGAAAACACTCATCCATCAGTCATCTAAATTGTACCAACAAATATATAAAGGTTCTGGTATATGGAACCACCATATTAAATAACGTGTTACCAACTAACTAGTAGGTATATCTTAAACGTGTACATACTTCAATTTAACCCAATAATGTTATATTCGTCTATCTAAATCTTTGAACACCTCAATTTTTTTATGTAAACGGAGCCCTGAAAACAGTAATAAAGTATATATTACGAGCTTCCAAGTAAATAACACATAATAGAGTACTCTCTTACATCTTTGTCAGTCGCTACATTAAGGTGACGGGTATAGCCAAATGCGTGTTTTTGGGGAAACCGAAAACTGTTTTCAGAAAAAGTGATAGCATGTGGAGTTGTGAAACTTATTATTTCCTATAACACATATATTGAACTAGTGTATTGTTACTCAAAATTTGTGCTCTTGGATATAGTTTACTTTTAAATGTAAGTTTAGTACCAACACCTTTTGCAAAAGTGTGGTTTAAGATCCCATTTTTTATGGGTTTGGCAGATTTGTTTGGTACCAAACTCAGCACAGCTATTCTTATGGTTTGTACCTTGTGACTCTAAAGAAAACATTTCTACATTAAGGTGTTTAAAGAAGAAGAAGAGTAGCGCCTTAGGAATTATAAGTGTTTGATTGCTGTGTGCTCGCAAATATACATAAGGCACTGCTTTAGAGTTTGACTATCCGAACTGTGCGCGGCTCATTATGTGTTTTGCGCCGTTGTCAGCATTTTTGTTGAAATTGAAATTGTGACGTTGCCACGCTGACTGTCTAGAGTTTAACCACCACGGCAAAAACTATGCCGTGTTACAAGTTTAACGTGTGTATAGATATAATAAATAAATAATAAACTTGGAAGTTATTGACATTTTTATTTATTATGAAAAATTTCACCCTACCCGTCGCCTTAAATAAAATATTGTGATAAAATACTTCAATAACATTCTTACCTTTAAAAACTCCTCCTTCAACATTTTTACGAATAAAATATTTCCCATTGCTTTTACCATCGTTTTATTTTCAGGAGTCAAGAGTGTTTGCTCAGCCATTAGGAACACTCGGAGTAAGAAAACTAAAGATATCTGTATCTCTATAACATATTGGCTTAGCAGTATCGAGTATGAACACTTCAACTCTTAGGATTGAGTTGTGTTTAGGTAAAGCTCGATATAACCTAAAATCGCTATTATTCTTAAAATAGCAGAATCTTACATTGAACCCTTAGTAAAGGTTAGGTAACAATCTACAACAAAGGTATTAATTTCCAAATTTCCAATATTTAAATACTCTAATTTTCTTTTTGATCAATAGGTTGACTCTTGACTACAAGCTCACCTGATGTTAAGTGAGGACGATTTAAAAAACCTTTACAAGGCAAGTAGCCTTGTATTATCTTAAATAGTAGTGATCGGGAAAGTCGATGTTAATAATTTACACTTCGTATTGGTTTGCATAATGAAGGCAATTCCTTAGAGGTTTTAATGTCACCGTGAAATTAAAAGCTCATTGCACTAGTCTCTTGTGATGTTTCTCCAAGTGTATTGTCTTGTTTTTTGTATATTTTAAGAAGTTAAGCTATCTATGAAAGTATTTAGCGCTAGTAGATATTTCTTCTCCAAGCACAAGCCCTCAATATTTGCATATTTTCGTAGCGACGCGAATACGCGCTTCCAAGACATTCGAGAACGAATAAACGATTTCAAAATGAGTCTATTGTTTTGGACACATTGTTCTGACGCGGAATCATCTCGCAGATGGATTTAGGACATTATTACTATATAGTTAAAGGTACAAATTAGTTTATTAGTACCCCTAGATAGACGTCAGATAGACATTTTGAAGTAGGCGAGAAAAAAGTTAAAAGAGCTTTTAATACAGCCACTTTACAAACGGCAATAAATCAGAAGCCCTTCGTTAAAAATAGACAACTCACTCGGGATCACATCGTAAATTCCGACAAAGTTCTAATTGATGTTAAAATACTTGAACGATGTTGTTTACCTAAAAATGTAGCAGGAACTAAGCGGAGACGCCACAGAATAAATGGAACGTTCGAGTACGCATTTGCAACGAAACTGAGCGAAACAAGTGTAAACTTCTGCTCAAAGCAGAATTTTAGGTACTCATCTTTGCAGTATGATTTCAGTAAATTGTCAATGACATTTCAATCTATATTAAAATGATTTGATAGTTTTGACTGTAATTTATTTAATATTATGTATCTCAAATGTCACCGTGTCAACGTGGGCATTATGTCGTTTTTATATGTCAATGTCAATATTTTCACCACTTTTATTTCAAAACCTACATAAACTACATTGCGAAATACATAAGATTTCTAATTATAAAATCCCAATCGACCAAAATAATACACCCAACTCTCCGGTCATATAAAATCAGGTTTTTATGTAAACTCAGCCTGACTGGGGTCGAGGAAATTAAGTGGGTAGGTGGAAATCGGGATTCTCCTTTTATAATCCTGTAGAATCCGGGTTTAGCCGTCTTCATTGTACTTCATCTTTTGGAGTGTCTTGGAACAATGTGCAGTAAGATTTGTTAGATAAACTGTTTTAAAAAGATTGTGGCCTCAATCTTTCAATAAAACAAATTCATATTAATGTTATTACATATAAGACAGAACTAGTCTACAACGAAATCGGGATATGATTAAATAAGTATTATTATACAATTCAAACACAAAACTTAATTTCATTAATGGGTTTGCACGTGTTCGATTATAAACAATGATTTTTGTGAGGTTTTAAATCGACCTACACATTTTTATTCAAACCTCTTATTCACAAACAAACTAACGACTACACAGTATTTACAAAATGTACATTTGCATATAAAATACATACGAAACAGTTGAGCTATCTACAGACCGTTGCAAACGATCTATAGATAGCTCAAACCTTTTTTAAAAATAGATCCACTATAATATTCAAACATTTCAAACTCCGCGTGAAACAAAGGAAGCGTCTATTCAAACGAACCCTCATTGTGTGCGCCCTCTCTTGGATTGATGCATGCGAGTAGGTCGTACTTTATCCGGTAACTTTAGAGTCCGGATTAAATTATGTACATAATAATACATATATTTATACGCATAAGCTAATAGATAAAATACGGAATGTAACAATTTGACGTTTGTGAAACAATAACTCTTTTAAGAAGCATATTTATTAGTGATTAGTAAATGCAATAGAAAGCCAACTTTAAACTATATGTATAAATATAACTCAATATTCAGAGACATTTCACACAACACTATCTACTAAGCAAACTAGATTTCTTATACTTACTATAGATTTACTTTTTTTAACAATACCTACACATAAGTCATAGTAACACAGAACGAATATGTTTTACCATCACACATTTTTGTGACCTGTGATCTGTGACATCTTAATGCGTGTTATACTTATACTAAGAGCCTCCTCGTGGCGCACACCGGTAACAGCTAGGCACGGTAAAGCAGTGTCTAGTCTGGCTAATCTTTCCAACACCATACTACAACACAATACAGTTGTAGCATCGACACGATAAGAAGAAGACTATGAGTTTGTATAAACCATATCAACTATCTATTCTGTAAGTGCGTACTATCTTTAACTGTAAGCCCGTACATTAATCCTAACCCGTTATTGGTCGTTATAATTTATGACGTACATAATTTTATCGTTCTGCTTTACCGACACGTCTTCCTCCATCCTTCCCCTATTTAGGGGTTGGGGGTAAATTGTTACCCTTATAAGGGCATGTACAGGGTGAAAAAAAAATACTAGAAAAATGAAAAATTAATACAATTTGAATATATTTTTTGGAAGAACGCTGAACCGTAAAAATCAACTACGGTTTTTTACCTTTATCTTATTTTTTATGAAATGTTTTAAGGAAAATTATCTTTTCCAATTAATTAAAGTCAAATCATTAAAAAAATAATACAAAATTAAGTTTTTTTCTAAAAACATTGCTTACTTCTTGGGTCAATTACTCAAGAGTTAAATGTCAAAAAAGAGACGCAATTCGAACAATCGCTAATGCCTTGATCACACGTACCGAGTAAACCGGCGAGACAGTGACGTATCTAAGATACACTGCGCGCTAACGCTGCAACGTTCAACAGTAAAACTGATGTCGCCGCGCAGTGTATCTCAAATACGTCACTGTCTCGCCGGTTTACTCAAGGCATAAACAATATTCGTTTAAACTAATTATTTCTCGATGCATTCGCGTGCTCGAAAAACTTGTTTTACTGCTTTATCGAGTGAATCGCATACTGTGCAAGTTATTTTACACCTTGTATGATCATTGTATCTTAACCTAATACCGACAATAACCTTGATATTTCGCGTTACACTTACACAGCATAAACTGTTAACAGGAGAGAGTTATGAGCTCCAGTGGAAAACACACTACCGACTGCTAGTTAAGTTATTTGTTAGTTTTGCTACTAATTTCTTAATGTTTATAAAGATCCTTGTATTAAGAAGGCTTTTGTGTAAAAAAGTAGGTTAATGGTTTATTAACAAACTTAATTTTTTATAGGCTAAGAAATAGAAAATAAAATGTCAAGACAAAATCTTTTTTTAAAATCAATTAAGATCAAAACACATCTGTCACCAGAGTAGGACCAAGTGTTTATTTAAATAAATACTTGTAAATAATATCAAGGCTTTATAACGAATCAAATTTGTTTACTGAAACTTTTCATAATAATCATATACAATAATTCATTAATATTTCATTGAAGTCTAAAACAGAAGTCAGCAACATTCATATTTCATTAAATACTAAATAAGGCTAATATAGAAGTCAGACCTCAGACTAAGCAGTTTAGTCGGTCGTCTGTAACAAGGTTTATATACTCTTCATTAATTATACTGCCACATATGGGCTGACGTGACCTACTTGCTAATTCGTGTCATCTTTGTACCAAAACTATACATAATTTTCTTGTGACTCATTTATGGATTAGATGTAGTTGTCTCTAGATCTTAATTTAGATCTTAATGTTCTTCAGCTATATAAATAAAAAAGTATTCACAGACATTTCTGTCTTTCATCCTATGGGTCGTAGGTTTGACCCAAAGCAAATATTTGTGTGATGAACATATATTTGTTCTGTGTCTTGGTGTCACTTTTATTCTATGTAAGTATGTATTTACAAAAAAAATTAACTATATTAGTATTCTATCAGCAATCTAGTTCCCATAATACAAGTTTTGGTTAGTATTGGACTAGAATGTGATATGTGCATTGTCCGTGAATATTTATTTATTATTTCATAAACCACACTGTAAGTTCCTAACTTACCAAAGCTTTTACTATGGGTACTAGATGCTAGAAGTGAAAAAAAAAATTTATTCTAAATATAACATAAAAATTTAACAGTTCCATAAATAGGTGTTCCCTACGTCCGGTGGACAATCGATAGACTAATCAAGTGAACATAACCCGACACATACAGTGACGTCATAGTCACTGGTGACCCCGATTACCTATGATGAAATAATGAACAGACCGGTAATGAACATTGCGAGTGAGCTTGCTTGGTGAAGGGGTCACCGTTTTAACGACATTTTCAGTCCGGAAGGCACACTAAGTAGTGTGTACACAGCGCGACCAACACGCATTAATTATGCACCACTGCCGCGCAGTGTAACTTAAACGCGTCCTAACTTACCAAAGTGCTTGAGTGTCTACATAACTGTGGTCTTCATTCAAAACTAAAATCTTATTTTTAGATTATTGCATTTTAATAATTTTGATAATAAAATACAATCTAACGATTTGTTGTGAGCAGTTCGAAAACACAGTATTAAGTGTATCATCGATTGTCAAAGCGTTAAATAAAATAAATGGTGCTAGAAATATTGTTGAGTTTCTGAAATCAAACTGATTTGATCTCGGTTTAATCTGAGTGAAATAACCAACTGCTTATAAGATCGTGCTCTATCGCTTCTAGACGAGAAATTCACATTTTGTTAGCAAGATATCGTTCGAAATTGTGCAACCATTTTGGAGGTGCTAAGTTGATTGGCTAAACTGTACCTACCTACCTATTGAATTTAGCTGAGAGCGCGGGGTAGATTTGAAACAAGTATGAAGGTTTACTTAGACCTTAGTTATCGTTTAGTTACCTATAGATCTCGTGTAGGTATCGAAAACCTAGAGTTTAAAAATAATATGCAAAAATGTTTTTACAAGAATTGTTTTTTTATTATTTTACTCAAAGTTACAACACATTTGATCCAAATAGTTTTACCTTGATTCTAGTACAAATTAAATTTGGAACCCACGATCGTAAGCTAACACTATTTTAAATTATAGTATATTGCAAAGTTAGTGTGAAACAGTGTTTTTAAAGACGGGTTCATATAACCTCGAAGTAAATGTCACTAGAACGCAAACGCTTGTTCTGTGTAAAATACAAAACGATATACCGCTCTTCCCGATAGAATTGAAGCAGTCCAAGCTATGATTGGTCGACAAGTTCATAGCCAATGGCTATTCGGAACATGATTGGTCTAACACTACAGCATCGTCTGCTGCATATTTTAAGCGTTTGTAGCCTTTGAAAGGGTGATTCAAGTCTAATTTGGGTTTGAAATATCTGGACTTGAAATAAGTCGGGCAATTTATTTCTATTTTGGTGTACAGTAGATCTAGTCAAAATAAGATAAGATATTCATTAATTAAAAAAACTTAGTTACATAGGTTTTTAACACATATTAGTTATCAAAGATAACTCAAGTAGTTATAGTTAATGCTACTACATAATCTCAGGCTTAACTAGCTAAACAAGGTAAACGTGTCAAAGTAAGTAAATTATGTTTTTGAATCTAGATTTCTGTATTAAAACTCTTTTTTTGTTAATACCTATTCAGATCACATGAAAAGCATGCTACTTACTAGGCTGTGACGTACGTCCGGTCAAACTAACGCCTCTAAGAGACACGCTGACTGTTTTTACCAGTAAATATATTTATTAAACATGATTTATGGATTCACATTGAACAATTCATAAAAAAATAGCTTGTTTTACGAATAAATCATCTAAATTACACTTCTTGTTCTAACCGCTACAAAAGATGTAAGACGGAGAGGTTGCAGCGGGGCTGCCACACGGTAATTTGTTGCAGCGGTAATTACTGGAAGTGCCTCGCCGCGAGAGTGGTGGTGAACGATTATTGGACGCAGAATTAGCTATAAAACTTGCAAAGGTTGGCAGCAGTGTAGACGCTTTTAAAACATTAGCGATTCGATAAATAGTTGATAGTCATACTCAAGTGAGCCAAAGTCATACTGAAATGTTTATTTTAAATGTTAGTACGTAATACTGAGACATTTTTTTTCAAAACGGTTTTTAACGGTTTTATTAAAACTTGGTCGCATCTAACAGACGACGATTTGCCAGCGCAGGTTTTTGAAAAAGATTATTTTAAGTTGGCTTTCATTTATTTTTCATTCGATTTAGCAATAACATTAAGTATAATTATAAGATATTAAGATCTGCAAGAGACTATTTCTACGGCTTTTAACATTACTACAGTGATACGTATGCCTCTGGACTGAAAATATATTATAGTGCACCTTTTAAAACCTTTAAAAGTGCAAATTACCTTTGTTTGAGGCCATGCCATAACCAGCGGTGCTGGTATAGTTCCCGCTATGCCTAGCAGTACCAAACTGAGTCAGGACATGTTTGGCTGCATTCGACATGGAGCGAGCGAGACTAGTTAATGCCCATACCTACTCCTTAGTTGGGTATGTACCTATATTAGTTTAATTATTGTATTTTTAAGGTCTATTTTCTGTATGCATTGTGTTGTGTGTCTACCAAATAAATAATTATCTTACCTTATCTTAGTGCTTCAGTTTCAGTTTCAGTTTATTTATTTCCAAGAACAAAATACATTGTATGCGGAAAATTAAAATAGGACATGCATTAAAAATAACAAAATGTAAAATAAATATACATTATCCTATCAAGTTCAGAGGGCTTAGTCCGAGCTTGCATTTTAAAACTCCCTACTCTCGAGCCGACAGTCGTCTTTCGGATGTCCTTATATTTTTGTATGGATATCCGAGAGACGACTCTCGGCTCGAGAGTAGGGAGTTTTATAAATAGGATTTATGAATAGGATTTATAAATAGGATTTTAGAAATAGGAAGCCGTAAGTCGATAGCTTGCGGCACAGCACCGACCCAGTAGAGAGGAAGGTGTTCGCGGTTTCAATTAGCAGGCGCCGTCAGCTGAGCAATAAATATAATATAGAGGTGCGGGTTTGATTGAATTGGACTGATTTGATATGTTTTGTCAATAATACGCAGAGTTTTATTCCTAAGCTTTAAGGTATATTTTATATGGTATTTTATACATCTATATAAATTAATTAGGTTCCAAAAATATCATAAAAATAAATAATTTAGTCTTATTACGCAACTGTTTAACACCGATCATAACTGTTTTTTTTAAGTCCAACTGGAAATCAAACCCACGACCGGTTATTATTATTATTATTATTGCTGGACAATCCACACAACATCATCTAGCCCCAAGCTAAGCAGAGCTTGTGTTATGGGTACTAGAAGACTGACATACTTAATACAATATAATACATAGATAGATATTTTTTATTATACATATAATACCCAGAACACCCGGCGGATAAATATTTGCAGAACATACAAACATTTATCCCGAGGCGGGAATCGAACCCGCAACCATCCGCGTCGCAGGCGGACCATCGCCCACCGCGCCACATCGGTCGTCATATAGAAGACACTGCTAATACAAATTAGGCCGATTTGAAAAGAAACAGACGAGCAAGAAAAAAACATCAAAAGTTCTAAACATTTTATTACCGCTGTGTATTTTTGTTTTCCTTTTCAAAGCCAATTTTCAAAGTTACTATCAAAGTTTTGAACTGCAGTTAGTTTGAATCCAGTAAAAACTGGTATGAGAAAATTAAAACTCCCGGTTTATATAAGCTATCAAACCCAAACAGACTCCTTTAGTTTCTCGATCGTTTTGCTTCACTATATAGCCAAATCTGTGCTAATAAGATAAAGTGTATATTATACAGCACGACACGACAACGACATGACACCGACCTGTAACTTGCTCAAATAAAAATATCGTAGTCATCAACGATATAAAATGAAGACGTACTAAATGAAAAGTATCAGCGAATAAAAAAACTATACTATACTCAATGCGTATAGTCCTAGTTATCCACAATATTATCGACGCGCGACCTTTTAATAACAAGAGCACCTATTTTTTATAATTGCACATGATCCTTTTAAAATATAAGGTGTAAAGTGATTGTTGGGTATCCAATCATTTTAGAATTAAATAAAAATACATAATTATCAAACACAATTTCAAATATGTGTCTATTGGTCAAGTCTCTGACAACTCTTATGGTATTAATTCTGGCTAAAAAATATTTTTAATTATGAAAATTTATTGGTATTAAGTTATACCTAAGTATAAATAATTATTTTGTTTGCAAACCCGATAACTATTTTATCGATACCGTGATTCCTGAGGATCAAAATTCATTGTTCTTAGAACGTGCTCCAATATAATCTCTTCGCTTTGAATCGAATCCAACTAATTTAATTGTGGAAAAGCTCTATTCGAGCAATTGCAACGAAAAGTACTCTTCAATATCCTTTCGTTTTATTTAGAAAATCCTGTTACAATTTAGTTTCTTATACGTCGACATAAAGTTCAAAGTCGAAAATCAGTCAAACTACATACGGCTAAGAATACACGATAAAACAAAGAAGGATCTATTATTCTCATCTATTTTTGTAGCCAAGCATTGGTGATCATATTGTTGTGTCCCGGCTTAAAATGGGTGTTGTAATATTTCAATGAGACTTTAACGTTAAAGTGATTATAAAACATGCAAGTGATGAACGCAATGCAATGCATCAACGGGTATATAGATAACACCCACGGACGCTTTTGATAAGACACTGTTACTGAGGCACTTAATTAATATAGACATATCACTAATCATTAGATTTATTCCTTCCTTTACTGGTACAAAAACAATTACTGATTGACAAACATAAATAGTAAGTTAAAGTATTTCCTTATTTCCTGAAGTCCCAAAAGACCAAAAGAAGTGAAGTCGCGGCCAAAAGCCGATACATCGTTACTTGTTGCGACTGTATAGGTTTTTGGCTTTTGTATAAGCATTCTGCTGTAACCTTAAGTAGACGTATTGCTATCGACTGATATTGGTTACCCTATCAGAGCATTTATGGTTCGGGCATTGTACGTTGACAAATGGTAGACCTAGTTTCTCGGTCAAGTAGTAAGCTAGGTTACAGACCTAGTTTCTTAATCAGGTACAAACTAGATAATCTAACTAAATTATGATTAGTTTTTTTTTATAAGTGAATTTTTGAATTGATAGTTTTTTTAGAATAAAAGGATTAATGTAGCATCTTTTAATGAGACATCTTTCCTTTCCTTTGTGTTAAAAATTATCTTTTTCTTCACTTAAATTGATATAAAATATAGGAAAAAAACGGTCATATTTTGCGGTCAACGTAAAGTTTATTGTGTTTTGTATTTATTTAACTTATCACTATCATAGCTATCAGGCGACACAGCCATAAAATGAAAGTAGAAAAAGGTCATCTATCAGCGGCCAACGTAAAGTGCACGTATAGAAGCCAGTGAGTAATTCCCCCATTAGAAGACCCTCTCAAGGAGGCTTTCACGGCGAGTGATTGAATTTCTCAGCGGCGGTGTATTTAGGGTGTTACCGACTTTTCCTCTGAGGTAACTTTGTACCTTGATTTTATAAACGTGAAAGCTTTCGGTTATGAAGGGTTATATTGGTCAAAACTTAAGTAGGCAATAACCAAATTTAGACCAGAAAACATAAGGTTATATTATAGGATATATATTCCCTCGATACGAGATGAGATAACATATTTTTTTTATATTTACGCAATATTTTATTTTACATATGGAAGGTTGCAACTGTAACCTACTGCCATGTGGTAGCTGATACTACATTAAAATAGCTCAAAAAAATTACTATAATTACGAGTTAAAATACTCATTTTATTGAATTTGACAAAGCAAAACCTTGCCAAGGTCTATTTTTTTTTCATTTCTTCTATATCGCAACAGTTTAACAGGTTTTCAAACTAAATACAACTTAGTACCAATTTTACCGTATACGGTCAGGTTTTTTGAAAAATGATATCAGCACAAGCCATTACCGCAGTAAACAAACTTTTCTCTCAAGGCCACACATTTCATGGTTACCTACGAGTATGTCTCGCGAATAAGCCATCAATCTACCGCAAGGTCGAGTAATCAGGTTCTACACATGGAGATTTACGAGGTTTAAGCTACGAGCACATAGGTACGCTCACAGACAATATTCACTTATATATTTTTTTAATTTGTAAACTACTAATTACAAATAGAACCGAAGTGTTTGACATAGGTAGCTCAAAGAATTTGCAAGCTGAAGTGGCAGTGGGCCATGTGTGGCTAAGAGCCGAAGACCGGGCTCAGTGGCGCGTCTTGGAAGATATCTACGTCCAGCAGTGGACTAAAAAAGGTGGATGATGATGATGATGAAGTTTTAGAACAAAAAGATAAAAACTCAGCAACTCGAGCATTAATTGTTAGCGATATAAATGTATATATTTGTGACTGGTGGTAGCACATCAAAAGAAACTAATTATCTATACATTTTTGATTAAATATTTATTAGTTGCTAAACACTTTATCATGTATGACAGATACGTAGATACGCTCAGAGAAAAAAAAACAGAATCACGCTACTAACAGTGCAAAATCCCGGATTTCGAACCCACGCCATCTCTTCACACACCTCACAGGTTTGAGCAATATTGAATCTTATAACAGTACACTTACAGTATGTTTGTGCTGACTACTATTTCAAAGTGGTATAGACCTACACACGCAATGGGGTGTGTCATGGGGGCAATTACGATGTAGGCCGATGAGGTCGTATCGGGAAACAGACATGAGTCTCCTATCTTTTACTTGTAACGTAAAAGTGTACGTAAAAGTGTACCATGATGTCATGGTCGCCGAATTTTTACTAACATAATAGCAAATTGATGGAAAATCTTTTACAAATAAAAATGTACGTAGTTGAAACCTAGGTATTAATAGTTCATGCGATAATAAATGAGATAGTTTATTCTACTAAAGATAATGTTGATTTTATAATACAACTAATTATGGTGAACTAAACCAGTGATATATTTGATGGTAAGCTTTACTTAAACCAATGCGTTGCTGTACACGTCCGTAGAGGACGCGTGTGACGAGGCTTCGCACTGCGCCCGGTACTCTGAAACATAAAGGTATTAAGTTTAAGTATGCGATTGCGCCAGCACTTCCTTAAAACACAAACTAATACACAGGAATGCGAGTATCAATTGCTTTACAGCAGAAATAAATACGGCAGTAGTACTTCCCCAGACAAGATTCAACAAGCTCTACTACCACATAAACAGTCGAATAATTGATCAAATGAGCATGAAATCGCGAAATTACATTATTAATGCTGTACAATATCGATTAATACTTAATTAAGATATTATTGTATTGTCTCACTCATTGCTGTAATTTAACTTAATTAATTACTAGTCACAAATCAATTGAACGTTTAAGTAACTTAATCCATAGAATCGTAATGACATTACTTAGCGCGGAAGTTTGCTTGTAAACTTACTTATAGGGAAAAAAAACAACGCCGAAATAAACAAAGTTATGTACTACGAAAACTAAATAATTTATTGAATATGTATACACTTTCACCACAACTTTATGAGATGGCAACTCTAAAAAAGGACCATTTTGTTTTTTTTTTAAACTCAAACCTGGAAAAACATATTTACTTACTGGTTTATTTTTTTATACTCACGCGTTGTAAATGACCGGTTATTGAGTGAAAAATATCAGCACATCCAATTATTTCCCATCCGATATTTGGCTCGAGGTAAATATTATAAAAAAACAAAAAACACACCGCTGAACCACTCGCAAACAGAACACGAATATTTCATCAAGAACGACAATTTATGTTTATGTGTACAATTTGTTTCTTTTGTGAAGTTTACGAATATTTATTGACGTGCAGAATGGGGGGTCTTCGCGCTGAGGCACGATGAAAGGTAATGTAATATGGGCTTTTTTATTACTCTTCAAAAGCAGAACCGGGCTTTTTATGTCATGCAAACAGGATTATGGTTTACTTGTACATTGTAAGTGGTTAGCAATCGCTGAGGTTGATGACTGACTGCCATATAGCACTCTGGAACGGAGCTGACTTTTATATATATCCGGTTAATATAACATGATTGTGACTATACCAATTTCCCCGATAGATTTAATCGATTTTTTAATTTTAATTTTAATTATAGTTACAAATATTATACTTTTTAACCAAACATGTTAAAACACAGACAGCTCCACTGAACGATTACTAGATGGCATATTTTAAAACATTTTTTTTTGCATATTTTTTTATAAAAAAGTTATAAGAAAATTTAAGTAAACCTTCCGGAAAGCGTATTTTCTAACGTGAAATCCGGAAATTTGAAAAATGTCCAGCAATTTTTTGTCGTCCAACACCCCTGCTTACAGGGGTGAATGCGAATCTATCTCAAAGCCGGGAATAAATAAGTCCTAGAAAGCACGTAGGCCATCGCCCTTTCCGGGCATTTGTTAAGTAAAACGAATCTCTTTCCGACTCTGTTGTAAGTAAAGAGCTAGTACACTAACCGACTATTTATTAACATCTTAACCTGGAACCAACTTAATAAAGACTGACTGAGGCTAGATTTAATAAAAATATCGAAAAAAAAACACTAGAGAAGCTACTAAACTGCATACTAATAGGTAAACTATTCGACGTATTATAGAAAAATCAGGCATAATAATATAAGTAAGTAATCATTTTAACAACTAAAATGTTATGTTCCAATCCTTCTATACTTCTCTATTTTTGTATATAAAATTTCTATGTTTTTTTCTGCCATTTATTTGCTCGTTTTATAACATTTCTGTGTTAAAAAAAGTATGACGTCAAACATACTGTTTATTCTGCCAGTTTTCTCAAGTTATTTTCAAATGATATTGCAGTGAGCTAGCTGCACTCTCCCATGTAACCGTGAGGAAGGTAAACAATGTGTACCTTCAAGTTCTGGGCGCAGTTGTAACGTTCTCGGAATACGTAAATTAGGGAAGCTCTCATAAATAAAATAGAATGAGCAAAATTGGAATGTATCGGTTACATGGATAAACAGGGATGGGAGATGGATAGCCCTGGAAGTATTTTTCTGCGAATTCTGTGAGGTCCACGTACAAAAGAATCTAAAAAGGATACCGTTTCTTGAATTTGAAATGAGCCGCGGCTCAAAGGATCTGATAGCAAGAAATGAAACGTAACTATCTAAAGACGTGTTCGATAAGTTATTTAAATTCGCTGAAAGGTATTAAACTCGCTAGAAACTCTTCTTCAATCACAGCATTGCGATTAGTGACATCTCGAAGTTTATTGGAAGATAATATCTATCAATATGTATTTATAAATTCAAATAAACACATTAAGAAGTAATAAAAAATAAAGTAACGTGCATGAACTCGGTTTGGAGCCAAACAAGTAAAACTTAGGCAATTGCCTTACTTTGCTCTTTTACATGGAACACACATATAAACCTATTTAGACATAATGTAGGGTACTTTTGTTATTCTTCCAACGTTGTGATCTTTACTACCTATCCTTATAAAATTCTGAAGTTTACGACTCATGAAACCTTCATCCATATCATTCTGGACTTCAAGTAGCTACCAACTTAAAGAGGATTTGGGTATAAAACGTTTAGCGCGAGTGTTGGGTTCACAGATAAGTATCTAAGGACCTTAATCTACATGGAACGAAGAGGTTACATTTCAGAATTTTCCCTTTGAGCAATGAGGGCGTTTGCTCATTGAATGTACGTATGTACAACCTTTTGACGATATCAAAGTGGTTTTTGTACTATGTTCATCTAAATTGAGTTATGGTGTGACAAGTCAGGGGCCCACTTGATGTTATGTGGTAACTTCTGCTGCCTTCGAGGCATCATGTGCGTGTAACTGAACTCACACCTAGTAGTAAAAATAAGATAAGATAAGATAATTATTTGAAAATGACACAGAAGTGAGCCATTTTACTGTTTAGTAGTACTAGTGACATGGGGCGACTGAAACACAGCAATACGAGACACTGATTAGTAGCAAATAAGATAGATAGATAGATAGATAGAAAACGCTTTATTGTACACACAAGAAAATAAAAGAAAATACAGAAAAACAGTATTTGCAGTAAGTGAATACAAAGGGCGGCCTTATCGGTTTGAGCGATCTCTTCCAGACAAATAAGTAAGGTAGTACTTACTTCTTCAAAGGAGCTCTTTTACAAGAAGGTCTACAACTAGGTACATATTTATTTTTATTCAAGCAATAAAGTATTTGATGTAACAAGAAGCTACTAGCAACTTGAGCTCAAACTTCGTAAGAACACCGGAACAACATCGGGGGTATGAAAACTTGAGTTTTGTTTGCAATTTTAAACTTTTCCACATATTTATAACGAGTTTTCAGTACAATAGTTTGAGGTTGTTTGGTGTTAGAATAATGAATACATGACATTTATTTTGAGTACTCATTATGGACAGTAGCAGACAGACTGTATGATTCAAACAATTTTTTATAGCTATAAGTATGAATAAATGAATGAAAATTGTATATTACATACCTTAAAATTAATAGCTTAATTAACTTATTTTGGGACCAGAGTTGTGTGTGAAATGTCTGTGATTATTTGTTTATTCATTTATCTGGTCATCTGGCGTAAATGTAAGTACAAATATGTTACAGTTCCTCTATTATGATTAGTATCTAAAGTAGAAAGGAAATCGCGCTTTGGCAAGTGTGGTGTAGGACGCCCTCCTGCGAGACGGAGCGACGATTTGTGGAATGCAGCGCTAACACTAGATAAGAAAATAAATAAATAAATAAGTATTGCTGGGCAATCCACACAACATCATCTAGCCCCAAGCTAAGCAGAGCTTGTGTTATGGGTACTAGAAGACTGACATACTTGATACAATACACTACATAGATAGATGTTTTTTATTATACATATATAATACTCAGAACACCCGGAATAAATATTTGCAGATCGTACAAACATTTATCCCAAGGCGGGAATCGAACCCGCAGGCGTCATGAAGAGACGAAAGTCGGGCTCAGTGGCGCCTCTTGAGAGAGACCTACGTCCAGCAGTACTGATATTGGATGATAATGCTGATTATTAGTATTTGCGCCGGTAATAGCATTAAGCCGGTATGCACGTGCATAAATTTGCATCACTATGGTTTAATAAGCAGAGTGCACTAATAGCTTTATTGCTACTCTGTACGACTATTAGTGATCATTAGACTACCGCTCGACCAAGCTAATACCTTGAAGTATGTCGGTAATACTGGTTCTCTAACAAGTTCCTTCCGTTATGTAAAGACGGACGTAATATTCACACGGACCAGTATTTACCGTAACTTGTTAGTATACAACCTATTTGCACAAAGCGTTTTGGTTCCACTTTCATCATACGAGCCGCCAACGAATGGAATACGTCTATACTTTCTTATCATTATAATTATGGTATTTTCAAGGCTATAAGTAAATAGAAGTCTTCTTATTATTCTACGCTATCGTTGGCTCGTCATTTTTCATCAGGTGGAAATCAAAAGATGGTCTGTATAATATAAATCAAAAATTAACCCTTCAAAATTTTACGACAAAATGTGACAGTCTTAAACGTATCGAAACAGTGATGTACATATTTGAAATACACTGCGCGTCAACATCAGCTTTAATGTTGAACATTGCAGCGGTAGCGCGCAGTGTGTCTGTAATACGATTTACAACTTTCACATTTATTTATGCTTACCATTTTTTTATATTTTTATATATACATATATTATAATCGAACACGTTCTTTACACTCCGTTATAGTGTGTAACATAAAATAGTTGTGGCGGCGATCGCTTTAATATAAATCTATAATTAAATGCAATTGTTCGCCTAATGCACCAACGCCTCATCTAATGTACTAACTAGTACAAACTAGGTTAAGAGACCTAATTGATATTTTTACATCAACTTACTAAAAATACTATACTACCTACTCGTAATTCATTGTAGGTAATTCATTTGTTTGTGATTTCTTGCACAAAATTACTTTATCAGAGCAGGCCCGCTCGTCTGT
The DNA here is from genome assembly GCA_932527185.1 of Ecliptopera silaceata. Classification (NCBI taxonomy): domain Eukaryota; kingdom Metazoa; phylum Arthropoda; class Insecta; order Lepidoptera; family Geometridae; genus Ecliptopera; species Ecliptopera silaceata. The sequence goes on along the minus strand of OW052193.1, from coordinate 513,471 downwards.
TTGAAAAGAAAATCTCTGAACAACTAATTCTAAAACAGTCTTTAGTTATAGAATTAGTTTTAGTTATTCATATCTAATTTCTATAAATTAGTTTATTTATAGTATAATCTACTCAAGCGTTTGCTTTAGTTTGGTGTTTTCACTTATAATTCAGTACTACAGTTTAAAATGCGAGACTGCGAGGGCCGGGTTTTGTGCTCTTTAGCAAGTTGTACTATGGCAATGTAATGACGTAAAAAAATCACTCGTATCTCTCGCTCTACACCTGTATCCCAGCTTTATAATGGAATATTAAGCGGCTATCAGTGGCTTGTCCATAATCTATTATGACGGTGTCTGATGAATATTGAGGAGCGGGTCTTTAGGTGCGGATATCGATTTCAGCATAATCACGAATTAGGAGTTTGAAGCAGATCATGTAACTTGAACTCTTGCACTTAATAACTTAAACTTTTATATAATCCACGGTCTATATAATATCAAGTATTTCATAAAAAAAACCTGTTGATTTTACTTTTATTCTTCGATAAATCTCAAATTAAGTAAGAGCATAAATCAAATGAAGGTTTTTATAAGAAAACTAGTAGTACGCCCCGGCTTTGCACGGGTAGCCTATATAAAAAATATCATTATAATATAGCCTATATTCAGCGCAGATAATGTAGCTTCACAACAGTGAAAGAATTTTTGAAATCGATCTAGTAGTTTCGGAGCCTATTCGATGCAAATAAACAATCAAATCTTTCCTCTTTATAATATTAGTTTAGATTGATGATATTAACTAAAAGTCCTGAATAACACATTTATGAATAATAATGAAGACGTTTCTTATGAGGTCATTCACTTACGATCTCTATAAGACAAAAATAAATCGCATATACCTGTTACATCAATGGCATCTATAGGTACTTTACAAACTACTTTATAAACTACTACTATTTGCAAGAGATCATAATGTATCGAAAATCAATAATTAATGTCCTTATAAGTAATAAATGCTTTATTCAATATTCTCTCGCCATAACTCTCATTTATTATTACGCATCAGATACAATGTACCTAATGGTTTTGAGTAATAGCTCGGATACCTAACTAAGATATTGCGGAACTAATATGAGCTTTACGTCAAGGCAATAAAGCTTATTGTTTTGTTATTGATACATCCAATCAAGTAGCTTGGTGAGAAGCCAGGGAAGGGCAACCTTTGGCTCATCATAGTTATGTCATAGAGACAGGTTAAAATAAATGACATGCCAGGTAAAATAAGTTGGGTTTATGTTAAGAGTAAAAAAGCCAGACAATGCTTTGTGCATTGTGTTTCAATTTGAAGGACTTAGGCTTAATGCAATATTATGAGCAGAAGCTACCGCTTAACATCAGGTGAGCTATCAGATTGTCTATCACTTTCATATAACACATAGTTTTCATACAAAACAGAAGTATATTAAAATAAATCATACTTTACTATTAATCATATAAAGTCAAAGTCAAATATTTCTTTATTCAATAAAATCACAAGGATCATTTAGAATATATATTTTTAACTTCCAAACTCTTTCAACCAAGTCTCAAAATATTTTATTAATTGATTATCCCTCTACAACAAAGCGAATCAGTACATAATTTGTTTCGTACGTTTGATATGTGATTAATAAAACAAAATATTTCATTACAATACCTCATTATTTCTGAACAACAAAGCCTGTAACTCTGTAATCCAAAACTGACATATTACATTCGATACTTCGTTGGAAAATTGACGTTAGTTAAAAGGTTCGACACCCCTGAATATTACTCGTGAGTTGTGCGTTTAAAGGGGTACGAGTTTGAAGACGTATTTGAATTACACTGCTTGGTATACACAGCTCGATTGCTGAGCGTTACAGCATCAACAGGCAATGTATTTCAAATGCATTCGAATTACAATACTATTGTAACTGTCAATATTCATACATATTGAGTTAAGTAGATACAAACAATGGGTTTAAGGGTCGAATTACAATAGATACCTATCGTATGTATATCTCGGTCAATTCTATTGTATGTGGAATAATCATGTTGGTCTATTATCAATCTGTCATCAAGATTATCGATATCATGTCACTGAATAGACAAAGATGTCGTATTACAATTATATCAATCTATCTCTACTATAAACTGTGTGAGCCAAAAATTAAAAAAAAAACGATATGAAAAATTCACTATCTACTAAGTGAATCCGAAAATCACACGTCTAAACACTAAACCAATTTAAGTGAAATTATTATTTCGCACTATTTTTACGATAAATAGGCCAATTATAATATTATTTCAGAAGTTTCAGTAAAATTTAATTAAACTGAAGTGTGGACAAATATGTTTACAAAATAGTAGCAATATCAAAAATCTCAATTAAAAGTAAACAAACGTGTTGTCACAATATAATGAAAACTGTCATTAAACAGTTAAGCAGATTTGTTCTTCACGTTGTGGGTCATGGGTTCGATCCCGATCACGAACAAAGATAAACATATATTTACGGTTCCCAAACTAAGCAAAGCTTGTACTATGAGATCTAGATTGCTAATAGAATACTTATATATTTTTTTAATACATACATAGTTACACCCAACATTGTTTTTTTTTCTGGTAATTACTATTTTTGATATGATTGTAAACATAGGGCTGGTGAGTAATCTGGCCCAGCGTATCAACATTGCTATTCAGCGCGGCAATGCAGCCAGTATCTTGTACGCGACGATTGGTACTGATTTGGATCAGTTGAGCTATCTATAGATCGTTTACAACGGTTTGTAGATAGCTCTGTTTCTTATGTATATTATACATTCCTATGTACATTTTGTAAATAATGTAATACTCGTAAGTTTGTTAGTGTAATAAAATTATACCTAATAAAGTTTTCTATAAGCAATTTAGTTTCCACAGTGTAGAAATTAACATAGTCGTAAAGTTACTGATAAGTTGCCAGTAACCACTCATAATCAATAAATACTAACTGGTATTCCCAACTACCCGCAATCCTCTGGAATTTGCCACAATCGTCATAAACCTCCCGATATTACACCCCATAAAACAGCCCCTTATTAAAATAACTACCCTTATAACACCATGAGTCCGTATAATGCGTCCATAACTATGGCCATCTTTTTGTTATGTAAATTGAATTACTTAAGGGTTGCTAGTGTGAAATATTACTTTAAAGCTAATTTTATTAATCCGAAAGATAAATAAATAATGCTGGACAATCCGCACCACAGCATCTAGCCCCAAGCTAAGCAGAGCTTGTGTTATGGGAACTAGAAGACTGACATACTAATACAATACATTACATAGATAGATATTTGTTAATTTATTATTTTATTTTATTATAAATTACCCAGAACACCCGGCATAAAAATTTCCAGATCGTACAAACATTTATCCCACCAAGGCGGGAATAAAACCCGCAACCTCGCAGGCTGACCTTTGCCCGCTGCGCCACAACAGTCGTCATCTTTAATTTATCTATGGCAAACGATCTTTATTAGGATAATCTAATTATTGCATTATATTTTTGCATGTTATTTCGTAAAAATATAAAATATTTTTGTAAAAACTCCTAAATAAAATCTTACCTTTGAAAAGTTATTTTCAAGAGCAACAGCGTAGAAAATTGTCGTAAGGTATGTTGGTAGCACGTTATAATATCAAATCCAACTGAAATAACTTACATTTTTACAAAACGCAACATTTTTACAACGGCATCTCGCAAGTAAGAAATACTACAGCGAGATTATAAAAACACGCCGTAAAAACATCCTGATCATCATAAATATTCATCTATGTATCCACGGGACTTTATACTTTATGTAGCTAAAAATAGAGGTCAATATCGCGTGGTGGTCGATAATGTTCGTGGAGTAATGACGCGTGTGAAGCTATCGCAATAACCTTCAGGTTTTGACGGCTCTTTATTGGTATGGAAATGACTTGTAAGCTTTTCTTGAAGCTAATGATTTTTATTGGGATTACTGCGCGGTGCTACGAGCTGCTACGAGCTGCTACGACGCCTACGTGAATGCTACGAAACGTTACGAAAATAATAGTCTAGACAGCCAGCGCATATATCGATTGAATTTGAAATTGATTTAAGAGTTTGTTTAAAACAAATGTTCAGACTGCAAGATTTTAGACCGTTTTTTGACATTAATAATTTCAATCACAGAAATGTCCTAACCCACAGCAGTTTTGTTGTATTGCCATTCCATTTAATATTTGCACAATTTCAAAATCCAGCAAAATGCCAAAATTAATTATCTCAATATAAATAGCTGTGATGCTATTTCATGCAATATTTACACAATTTTAGAAATCTACAAATATTTTCCAAAAATCTAAATTTTTATAATCTAAATAAAATTGACAGAAAAACATATAATTTAGTATACATAATAATCATGACCAACGTAGATAGGTCACCAATCAATGTAACTATACATAGTTGACTCCGCACCGCGTTTAGTGCACCAATAAAACAGATAGAGGGCGCTCGTTACGGTAATTCCCCTAATCACGCCGGGGAGACTCGCAGACGGATTAAGAGATCTAAGTTTGAGATGCTGTGGTTAAGGATAAAAATCTCTTTATCTAACCGTTAGGTAAAAAAGGATTTTTTGTTTTTATAAGTAAAATAAAAATAAATAAATAATGCTGGACAATCCACACAACATCATCTAGCCCCAAGCTAAGCAGAGCTTGTGTTATGGGTACTAGACGACTGACATACTTAATACAATACATTACATAGATAGATATTTTTTATTATACATATAATACCCAGAACACCCGGAATAAATATTTGCAGATCGTACAAACATTTATCCCAAGGCGGGAATCGAACCCGCAACCTCCGCGTTGCAGGCGGACCTTCGAACGCCGCGCCACATCGGTCGTCAAAAAAAAATTTTATCCTGTACTTATTTTGTATTTCTGGTTTGTAGAACTATTTTAATTAGTAACACAATAAAAATAACGTTATTACAATTTAGAGTGTCGCATCAAAAATTGCGTCTTCAAAGGACGAGCTTAGTTAAAACAAAGTACCATCAAAGGGTTAAAATATATGTATCTCATTTTTTTGGTCTTAACTAAATCCTATTAATATTGAATTAAATTTCAAAAATACAAATATTAAATATCTGAACAGCATCCCATCACCAAAACTAAGCAACAATGCTAACGAAGTGGTTTCCGAAACGCGCTCAAGTAGGTCACAGCAAAACTTAGGTCATAGGAGCGAAACTTAGGTCATACCGAGTTGCTAAAGTTATCGATGCAAAGCTCGTCAAGTTGCAATTGATTTACGTACCGATTACATTACCTAACTTTTCACAACTCAGAGGGTAATTCTCTTATTTTAATCTATTAATATTTTCAATGTTTAATGTAAATAGTAATAGATCTTTTAATATTCTCATTGTATAATGTAAATAATAGCTCAAATGTTATGTAATTATTAAAAGTAATGGTGTACAAAAGAATTGGTTCTTAAAATGTACACATATTAAATGAATGTTAAGAATTAACGTAAGTTTCTTAAAGGGGTCCTGCTTATTAAGATAATTTTTAAAAAGCTAAATTCATTAAATACAATTTATATTTATTAAAAAACTGTTTTATCAACCATGCAGTCTGGTTTACCTATGTATTGGCTAAATCCGATTCCGTAATGAAAATAAACCAAAATCCAAAGAAAACAAACAAATACGCGTACAATATTAAAAAAAAAATAACTTTTGGAAAGATATGTAACTTTTGCGTTATTTTTCTTGGAAATTCTCTTGAGATAGTCCAGGAGGTAGTGGTAAGATTAGCAAGTCAATTTATTCTTCGCCTTTATTTTAAGCAGCTACGTTATTAGTTACACCAAAACATTAACATAGTGTGGCAGTTATTTATCTATTTTATCCTGCATTTAGTATTACGAAGAAGAAGCATTCAAGTCAAAGTCAACATTGCTTTATTCAATAAAATCACAAGGATCATTTAGAATCGTCTTACATACTAGGTGATTCTAGGTGCCAGTTCCACGCGACCAGAGCCCAGAAGAACGGGCAAAAAACATACCTACGGTCTGGTTCCCACCGTTTTTTATATGATCCTTCTTACAAAGAATTACTATGAAACTAAATTAAGTACTGAAGTTCCAGTGCGGTGTCAATTTAACTTAGCTATGATACAAATGACATACTTAATCTAATTGAATACATTTTTATAGCGTCGAAGAAGATGTAAACGACGTCACAAAGAACATTAAAATTGCAAAAAGGTGTTTAGACATAAGATGTAGGTTTGAACATAACTTTTGATTATAATAACCACCAATATTGTTTTCGAAGCATACGTGTATTTAGTTTGGGCTAAGAATTCGTTCATGATAAGTTTTTAAATACGTATTTACATTTTTGTAACAAATTGATATATCCTGACAATCTTTATGTAAAAGTTCAGTATCATAATGTTTTAAAAATATACAAAGTGTACAATTCGCCACGAGCTCTTGTACTTAGACGACATGCCACGTGAACTGAGAACTTTATGGTTTCACTCGATTTTAGTTGGATAAAGTTGTAAAAACATGCGACTTATTATTTTCCCCTGACATTGTACTTGTGGATAAAAAGAACTTGCATTACTTAGGGTACGTTTGTACCCTAGAGTGTTGTTATAGCTGCGTTTAATCAAAAGCTTGCATTTTTTTGCACTTGGGTACACTAAACATAATATTAATTATTTATCAAATGTTTTTTATTTGTTATTAATGGAAGCAATTAGCCCACCTGAGACACCAACTAGAATCACCTAGTATATATGATGATTCTCAAATGATCTTGATCTGATTTTACTCCTGATTTTACTAAATAACGAATTTTCGACTTTGACTTCTATAAAGAGCCTGACCAGTTTTTGAGTTTCAATAAAACTGAAGAATATGTTTATTCATATTGGAAAGCAAATATCTACTTTCAGTACGAAATTGACAGTTAGGTTTGACTGCTGTTTCAAGTTGAGCTGCACCAATAGTGGTTTAGTTAGCACCAGTTATTTGAGTTTATCTAAAGACTTACATAACAAAGACTGCTCTGAATCAAGATGCTTTTTTTGACGTGACAACGTCTTATACTTCGATAGAGCCGGCTGCACGTACGAAAAAACATGACTCATGAGGCGTTCTGAAGCGTTCTGAGGCGTTCCATGAAGTGACGTTAACATGTTCAACTATCGCCAGTAAACCGACTTTACAGACAACCATTTTTTTAAGCATAACTCATCTCAAGAGGAACCGTGAAAGTCTCAAACTATATTTTGTAAATGTTAGTGTTAGAATTGTTATCATACTTTGTGGGAGAACAATAAATATATTTATATTTTTTATTCATTCATTTAACCAAGCTGCCTGCGATTATAACTAGATAAGTACTCCATTATGTAGTAAAATATTTACAAACAAAGCGTTAGACGCTCACCCAATAAAGTAACGACAATGACGAAGAGTGCTCAGAATTAAATTATCTAGAAATCTGGAGAATGCTGATATAATGATAAACTTATGTTATAAACTTATCTAGCATCGACACGATAAGAAGAAGAAGATATAATGATGGCTTGTTGTTCAATTGTAGACGTTAGTATAGTAGTGCTTAGGGTACAAAGCCGGCGGCGCTCCGTTAACTGGCAATCTGAAGATGTTTATATTCTAGTTTTTGTTGTTCTCCGCAGCGTGCTTCGAGTAATGAAACTTCTAGAATAGTTTGGAATCTTAAAGCTAAACCATTTTTAGTACTGTTTTATTCCACCTTTGAAGATATAAATAGAAGATTCAGGTTTTCACTAAGCAAGTAAAGTTTTAATAAAAATAGCAGATTTAATAAAAACTATCTTAAATAATAAAATATTTTTATGATTATGAGTTAGAACTCGAGCGTTCCGCATACAGCGGTGAAATCGGAAAATATTATTTTTAACGACCTTGAGGTGCAAATTCATAAAATTATTCCACTCCTAAAATTTGCAAGTACACTTACATTACTTCAGTTTATTTTATTTTAACTGCGGTGTTATAGATAACTTCATTGGTCTACGTTTAGGAGTATTTTAACTGAAAATAAAGAGATCAATTTCTTCATTCGTTTTTAATTGTATTCTTTTTGATTAAGTACGTATCTTTTTTTCACATAGATACCAAGCTTCATACTTATTTACGCATTAAAAATTTGACCATCGTGAGAATCAAACCTGTAGGTACCTTTTGTAGCTCAGCTAGTGAATGCCTTCTTTAAATAAATAGTAGGTAAGTAGCATTTATAAAAAAAGTCCGCAATAAATTTAACGACAGTTTTATAATTTATATTACGCTAATAAAGTAAAAAAAATCTATTATTAGAACTCAGACAGCAAACAAGATTTTATTAGCCAAGATCCAGACGAAAAAGTAGAATTATCTGTCTGAGAAAGCACTTGTAGCACCAGTTTATCAGTTTATACAAATATAGAAATAACTTATTCACAAGGCTATATTTAGGCACAACTTGTTTTTCTCTTTATAACACGCCACACCATCTTTCTGCACATCCAGGAAGACTGGCAGACAATGCTCTTAGCATTAAGTCTTCCCTAGTACTAACGCTATGTATGAAATTTGTAAATAAATAAATAATAAGGTTAACTTATTTCCAGAATGATAGAATCCTGCTGCCTGCTGTTGGAATGATGAAATTGATCGGATTTGATTACTTTATATGTAAAATCTCAACGAAATATAAGAAATTTTAATATAAGTATATCTAATAAACTAAGCTGGACGTTTATGAGAAAACTCTATTCATACAGGTTAGATTTGATAACTTTATAAGTAAAATCTCAACGAAAATATAATAAATTTTAATTTATGTATAATAAATTATGTAAGACAACATTTATGAGGAAACTCTTTTTATACAAGTTTCCAGGCGAAACCAATGTGTTACGTGAATGTTTTGAAAAAATACATTTTGGTTTTTTTCTTATTTATCACATGTCAAAGACAAAACAAACGACACCCACACGATTTTTTAAATCACGTCAGTTACTGATTTCACCGTCAGTATCGTGTACGTGTCGTATCGGTAGTATATGAATACGACTATTCTCGTGCTATATTCGTACTGCAGTACTAATTCTTTATTAGGTTTCAATCCAATCTTCCCGATGGCTCGTAGCTCGCAATAAACTTTTCTTAAATCTTTTCCAAGTTTTGTACGCAAATTACAAGCCTAATTAAATTTATTGGCTGGAGTGAGTGGGGCCACAAAACCAACAGACTTTTTTACAGTCAAGTTTTATTATGTAGACGTATAATAAAAACAATTTTTAATGCACACTTAACCTCGTCTGAGAAACCGGTGCCTGAAATCGGTATTAGAATAACTTGTGTTTTAGAGTACCACCAGTGCTTACTATGAAAGTATCTATCATGTATTTTAGTAGTTTTTTCTCTCCGTCGAATTAGTTAACTGAAGTAGCATTGGGCAGGCTTTCAGCTTTATTGACTCAATAACAGATTTGTGCCAAAAAAACCACAAAGAAACAAAGATTCTCGTAAGACAATCACAAATCGAAAGGCGAAGGACGGATTCAACGGGTTTTGATTATGATAATGGTAAAAAGATTAGAAAAATCCTGCTTTAACTTCATCAAGCTCACATTAACTCCTTTTTGTGTATTTCATATGATACAATCAATTTTACTCTTAAGTTATGTATAACATTCGCTCGCAGTCCGCCCAAACCCGATCTAATAAACAGCAAAAAGGACATCGCCCTGTACTTGCTACAATTACTTTCAGTACACTATACTACTTGAGTTGTTCAGTAGTACACTTATCTTATTAATATTATGAAACTAAATAATTATATTTCTTTCATCCAAGTTATTATCGAATGCAATTAATTTTCCATATTATGCCTGACACAAAACTATTATGTAATTTATGCCCGATTCGCAACTAGGATCTTAAGTTTTTATAATTTTTTCCCCCCTGTCTGACTAGATGGGGGGATAAGAGTAGCCGAGTTCTACTCAGGTGGAGTGTAAGGCTGTTGTGTTGTTGACACGCAAGAAGAAGAAGAAGACCAGCATAAGTTCCACAACTTGCATATGCTGAGTTGAGGCCATTTTGAAACTCTATGTACCTATATATGTTTTATTTTATTTCTTTATTATGTTACATGTTAATTTTTAAGTTGTTCTTTATTACTAGTAAGTTAATGTACCTAAGAGATTTGAATTTGGTTTGATTTGAAGATAATTTAATCACACTTCAAAAGATTTATACATATAATCGTTTTGCAGTACAAACAATGCTTCTAAATATATAATACTTTTAAAATGTTGCATTATCTACCAGGCTCCTATGATTTGGAATTGAAGTTGCAATCAATAACTCTCAATTCTAGCTGGTTACTTAGCATTAACTGAATGGTATATTTATCAGTTCAACGCCTTTAACTGATTAGTATATTTAGCAGTTGAACGCTCAGCATTCAATTGTAGGGCGCATTAAGCAGTCAAGTCACGCACCGCGTCATATCGTCGGCTGACGGCTGCCGACGTCGGACTGTCATATCATAAGACCTGACATGACATGGCCGTCGAGAAACGTTGCGCGCGACGTTTTGACAGGTGTGCACCTGCTTAACTGCTTTGTGAATAGTAATGTACAGCGAACATTATGAACGTTCAGTTTCAAGCCCCTGAAAAGTCTAGTTTTAGGTCATAACTGTAGTGTGGTGATTGACTTTATGAACTTATCAAAGTCTTTATCATCTTTGACACTGACGACAATCAATCTACCGTATTGACGGTCTGAGACAGTCAATAAAAGAAGAAGAAGAATGCTAAAATCATGACAAAGTTGTGTTACCTGAAGCGCTAAGTCACTACAAGTACGTACCTACATAGTGCAAAGTATAGTGGTCACATCAATATGTTAAAGTAATTTGATTACATAATGTTTTTATTGACTTTATATAAATAAGAACGTAAAACGAAAATAGTATAACTAAAATACATGGGATCCCAGGAAAAACCAGGAAAAACTGCCTAAATACCAATTTTAATAATAATATCCTATCTCAAGTCTGTGGTAAAACAGAAACGCTTATAAAAATGGGCAGGATTATTTTAGCAAGCATTTTTGCCCCAACATCCGACAACACGACCCTTGGAAGAAACATTCAAGTTTTAACTTGTTTACCGAACAAGAAGGCTTAATGAGCCAGCAAAACCAACCTTTGAGAATATTCCCAGGAAAAACTATTTATCCAACTGAGAAGGTACTTTGTCGCTTGTCGGGGCTGAAACTCAAATAAAAAAATAATAAATAAATAATGCTGGACAAATCCACACAACATCATCTAGCCCCAAGCTAAGCAGAGCTTGTGTTATGGGTACTAGAAGACTGACATACATAATACAATACATTACATAGATAGATATTTTTATTATACATATAAAATACCCAGAACACCCAGAATAAATATTTGCAGATCGTACAAACATTTATCCCAAGGCGGGAATCGAACCCGCAACCTTCCGTGTCGCAGGCGGACCTTCGCCCACCGCGCCAAATTTTTTGTACAAATAAATGTGTCTATGATAAGATCCCATGTATTTTAGATAAAGTATTTTAGATAATGTTACCTAACCGAGTATATAAGCCTCGGAGTCTTTCTAGTTGTTTCTATCTAAAACGCAAAATTCCTCGTATGTTTTCATTCCTCTACAAACTCCAGAAGCGCGTAAAATTAAAACGAAATACTTAAATCAAATACATTGAATAATTCAAACATTCTCAAAGTCTCGTTCTGTTAATTTTTAATTTGAGATCCTTTGATTTAAGCATTTAGGTACTGTACGGCTAGTAAATTGAAATAATAGATTTTTAAATAAAATAATTCTTGACAAATTCTAATTCTTTGTAGAAAAATAAATTGGGTCTGAATTGCAACTCCATATAAAACTAAAATATTTGTGGTTTATTAATTATATTGCGTTATAACGCCGCTAATCTACAAGAATCAGAAAACAATAGGTACATACTAATCGCGCAGTAAAACTCGAAATACATCAAGATTATTAATAGTTTTGACTTTTGCTTAGTTAAATTAAAAGTAAGTAGATAATATACAATCTTAAGTGCAAACTTAAACAGCAACTTTAATTTAGAGACCTTGATTCAGTGCTTAGTTAAAAATTCTTGCTCAGAAGCGCTAAATCTTAAAATTTGATCAGCTTAGAGTTTCTCTGCAAACTTGTCTTGATCTTACCACAGAGTGTTGACAGCTACGCGCTCACATAGAGGCGCTTAGGCAATTAATGTCATCAAACATTAAAACATAGTGGAAAACGTAAGACAAAATGGCGGATTAGCATAAAAAAGTTTTCTGAAAATTAATTGGTTTTGGAAGATAACGTAAGACTAAGCGGTATGGTTCTAAACTATAGCCTGCTCCGAGGAGCAAATAAATATATAATAATTAAAACATAGTGAAATAAACTGTTGTAAAACAAAACAAGTTACATTATCATTTAACATTATGTCTTGAAGATGATCATGGTTGATAGACTTCAAAGGTAATTTGGTTTTAAAACAAAGTATTTTATAAGAAAAACAAGTGGCATGTATCATTAAAAATTATGTGAAAGTTATAATGAACGTGAAAATGACAGGCACCACAACTCAGTTGGTAGTAGCTCTGCCTTCCATGCATTGGTCGTGGGTACGATTCCCACCCCGGGCAAATGTTTGTGTAAAAAAAAACATTTTGCGTAACAAATACAACATAAAATGGCATACTACATAATATTACTTAATATTATCATTTCAGCCAAATTAAACGGCATCACACATCAATCAACTCAGAATGAGAATGTTCGTTCATTGTTTTCGGATGTCTCTAACCAGTGAAGCAGTCTCTATGTCTGCACGTTACATTTCATTCAATTCTCTGTGATCTTTACATTTCCGCTTCAGTTTTCTGCTTGACTTTTGAAAATATTTGAATTCTGCGCTTTCGAAATGTTTGATGATTTATGTTGCTTTTCTTTCAAAGAGTTTAATGGTGTTTGTGAAGTATTATGATTAGCTAAGCAGTTAGCTTTGTTTCTAGTCAAATAGTTAGACACTTATTAGCTGTTACGTAATATAAATCAAAATACCTAAGTATTTAAATAAATAAATATTCACGGACAATTCATACATCACACACAGCCTAGTCCCAAACTAAGCAAAGCTTGTACTATGGGAATTGGACGGCTGATAGAATACTTATATACATTTTTTTTGACGTGACAACGTCTTATAATTCGATAGAGCCGGCTGCACGCACGAAAAAACATGACTCATGAAGCGTTCCGGCGTTCCAATTATCTTTTCTTATCTTGAAGCGTTCCGCGATTATCTTTTCTTATCTTGAAGCGTTCCGCGAACCGGAACGCTTCAAGATAAGAAAAGATAAGATTATCTGAGAAAAGATAAGAAAAGATAACACAACAATCGCGTTCGTTGACGTTGTCACGTTCAACTATCGTCAGTAAACCGACTTTACAGACAACCATTTTTTTATAAATACATAAGTACATAGAATAAACCCAGTCACAGAACAAAATGATTATGTTCATCACACAAACATTTCTTCTGGGAGGAAATCGACCTACAGCGTGGAAGGCTACTACAGGCAACTACCAACTGACCTGTGACGCCTGTCATGGCAGTTTGTATGTACGACAAGTATTATTTATGTATTTTATAAATGTGTTGTAAATACTGTAAAAGTCGTATTTTTTTCCCTCACGCATGATTTATTTAGTGTCATAATGCGGAAGCGGGAGTTCACTTGAATTTCTTTGTCAATAAATGTGTAATTATTAGGAAAAATAAATTGAAAAAAACATCGCTTATAGAAAACCAATCAGAATATGAAAAAAATATGAACTTGCTCACAAAAAATCAGGTACAAAGCTTTCAGAAATTACATGTTTGGACCACAATGCGCGTCAATCTAATACCGAAAGTTGCACCGTCACCACGCAGTGTGTCGCGTTACCAGAAAATGTGAGAAACTGTAATAGTGTGAGAACTACGAACGTACCAGCTTTAATAACTGACGTATAGGTCAGTTATTAAAGCTGGTACTGGCTGCCAAAATAATGTGTTACAAAAATGTTTGTTTATTTATAAGGTTGAATGACATTACACAAGTATTTTAACCTACCCAAAGTACCTTAAAATTCACCTACCACTGCGTATATTTGTTTTAATTTATGTACCTACCTATGCATTGTCTGGCCATATGCAATGAAATTCTCGGAAGTTGATTTTTCAAATTAACGCTCAGTAAAAAAATTGTATCCACGTAAGAACAAGGAAAAGAAAGCAAAACTGCCAAAATATCATTTTCAATACCACAGAAATAAAATAAATAAGCAGAAAACATACAATATTCGATAAAAGCAATCGAGATATCGGCGGGCCTCAGTTTACGGCCAAGTAAGTTTAGTACGGTCGGATTTATGTGACCCTATCTACTCTGCTACCTGGCAGGGGAGCGGCAGGGGAGCGGCAGGGGAGCGGCAGGGGAGCGGCCACATTGGGATGGAACCCTCGTCGATATGCAATTGAAAACGTATGCGGGACGCGAATTATGCTAAACGTAAACATTGAAGACGTTTGTCTTAAAGACGGACTACCTGAAACTAGAAAACGAACCGGGTCATATTAAGTTTAGTCATTCGTTTTTATTTTATTTATTTATTAAAGCCTAAAAATAAAAAAATGGTAGCACTCCGGGAGTGCCGGCAGAAGTGAAAACTTCAATATTAACGTTGTGTTTTCACTTTTAAGTTTTCACTTCAAAAATATAACCACAGTCGTGATTGTGTCATGTCATTGTGTCACATTCGCGCTTGCGCGAATGTGACACAACGACGAAGACAACGAAGACACAGACACATTCGCGCAAGCGCGAATTAAAACTTCAATATTAACGTTGTGTTTTCACTTTTAAGTTTTCACTTCAAAAATATAACCACAGTCGTGATTGTGTCATGTCATTGTGTCACATTCGCGCAAGCGCGAATGTGACACAACGACGAAGACAACGAAGACACACTGACACAGACACATTCGCGCAAGCGCGAATGTGTCTGTGTCATTGTGATTGTGTCATGTCGTTGTGTCACATTCGCGCAAGCGCGAATGTGACACAACGACGAAGCCAACGAAGACACAGACACATTCGCGCTTGCGCGAATGTGTCTGTGTCTTCACGTGAAGTCATCGTCACGTCACGTCATGTCGCCACGTCATCGTCACGTCATGTCGCCACAACACTATTTAATTGTTTGAGTCATACGTCGCGTGACCGCAAGTGTGTTCTTTTGTCGTCTCTTGTTTTACGAGCAATGTATAAAAATTAAATAAGATCTTACGCTTTTTCGACGTCACGTGACCCTGACGCGAGTTTGAAAGTTTTTACCCACCCAGCGCCGCTAAAGAAGTTTTCACTTCAAAAAACTTTAAAATAAATTGAAAATGTTGAAAGAAACCTTTCAAAAGTCCTTTAAAAAATAGCAAACAATCAAAATGTTCGCAACACAGCAAAGTTTAAACATATCTCAAACTTTTCAACATCAGTGAAAGAGGTGAAATAATACACAAAATTAAGCATTTATTTTAACCATTTTTGCCAAGTTTTGGCACTAGGACATTTTGGCACGACAATTTGGCTTACGGTATGTAGAAAAAGCTTATTTCTCAACATATTTTACACAACTATTTTCTATTCAAAACTTCTAGCTCCACCTTCCAACAGAACAACGTTTTCTTCTAGAATATGATAAAACTAGTTTTATTTTATCATATTTGAAAAATATGTAAGTATTTAAAAAAATAAAACAAATTAATATAATTATTTTCATATAAGTAATTGTTTTGCTATCTCACACTGTAATTTGTAACGAAATAAATATACTTTGAATCTGTTAGGTGAAAAAAAAACTTATTTCCTAGTAAATATGGTTCAAATTCCTGTTAGTCATTGACTACTTGAGCCATTTATTTGAACCAAATTATTGATTGCGTTAAACGATTATTCCCGATTGAAAACAATCATCTCCACAGATGATGAAATAAATTTCATCGCCACGAAATTGACTTCATTTCTCTTCTACTTTCAAAATAGCCTTTAAATCTATTGTAACAAAGTTCAAAGTAGATTTTTGATAAATGTTCAAATGAAATGGTAAATATTATAATCAAAGAGCAAAGTCAATTTTGGTACCAAATGAAACGGAAATCATTAAAGGCGAGAATCGTATGTCTGGATATTGGAAATCGATGATTGGATTACTCTATAATTTTAACTTTCATCATATTATCCCACAAAAGTCCAACTTATTCTTCATCAATCAAATTATGACTGAAAACATGGATCACTTTTAAAATCGTTCGTATTACGTTTACAACATACTTTGGAACGGTAAATTTATTTTAAAAGACCGCGTAAATTCCTTTCCATTTTTTTACTGGGAGCCGCGACATATGTATATGGTTACTTGGAAGAAATCTTTCATAGCGATAAGGCTGCCCATTATTTTTTTGGAATACCATAAAAAAAATATCAGGAGACGAAAAGAACGAAGACGCATTCGCAAGTACATACAATAGGTATAATGTAATAATGTTTCCTAAATTAAATAATTGTATCGCATTTGGCACGAGCAGGTGTAAGGTATCTGTCGAAAACTTCTCTTTGTTCTCAAATTACTATTTGGAACAAATTCGTTCAACCCATTAACAATTTAAGACCTTTCAGAATACAAAACAACAGCTATTTAAATATTCTCGTCAAACTAAAATGGTTTATTACTTTGAAAGTTATAAATTAATAACCAAATTATGAATATTGCTCAGTAGGTTTCTGAGATAAATTATAATATTACTTCAAATGTTTTAGATTCAAATAAATTACAGCATTGAATTAGTTATTTAAAATCTAGAACTATTTTACGTATTAAGTGAACTGAATAAATTAATAAAAATATCTTCATTATTTTTATTAATTCATAGCACCGAGGAAATTTTAGTTTTCCTTAGCATCGTAAATACCAGTAACTAACAATCCCAAACTCAAACATAATAGTAACTTCAAGAAACAAAATAGTCGTACTAAAATTACAACTGTCTCTGTCATTTCAGTTTATGAGAGGGAGACGGCAATATTTTAGTGCTCACAAATTGGGTTACAGAAAATTGAAATACAAATTGCTACCATTGTGTCATTTTCTATTTCTACTAGATGTTCTAGAATACACATTGTAATATACAAAGCATTAAGATTTGCTAAGTATCAAAGTTATATTAAAAAAATTCAGAATACATTATCTACAGTCATTATTGTTTGTATTGAAGTAGTAGTTTAGGAAATGAAGTAAAAAGTTGAAAAACATTAATTTAATCAGTAATCTGGGTCGCATAGTTTAAACTTTGCCTCATTCAGGACAAAATGGCGGCTAATGAATATTTATTTAAATAAAATGAAACAAACACAAAACTTGATTTTAAGTCAAGAAGCGATTTATTTATATAATCAAAGCCCAATCGTATTAATTTAGAAATTGGATCGAAATCTCATCGAGTTAGGTGCGCCGCTTCGCCTCACGAATTATTGCGGAACTTTGCACCGATATAAATGGTGTTTGATGTCGGTAAGCACTTGGAAGTTACTTTGAAGTTGGGAAAATCTACGAATATTCAATATTTTACTAAGAAAATTAAAAGTCATACAGTTTTTATACAAATAATGTCAGCTGTAGCCCATCTGATGTTATAGTATGATTCTAGGCTCGTACATAATTAATTAGTTTGATAAGTTTTAAGCTATGTGTTTCTGCCAGAAGATCAGCGTTGTAGAAGTACATAGGTACAACACATGCTGAGTGATGGCCTGTTTTGTGCTCACAATTTTTTTTATTTTTAAATTGTATGTATATTTTTTAACTCATGTGTCAGAACATATTTTTTTTTCTTTCTTTCTTTATTTCTTATGAGTACATGTGATGTACACTGCAGCTTCCGCTCTGAGATATAAAAAGGTCTTATGTACTAGGAATTGTACCCACGCTCACACACATAGAACTTTTTATTGGTTTTCCACAGTAAGACATGACAGATAAAACTTAAAGTATAAAAATTGGTTACACGATAGGCGGCCTCATAGCTCGCTCATCTTTATTGCAAAACGAAAAATACAAACAACTTAGAACTAACTTAATTTAGTACAATGGGCGGCCTTATCGCTGATAGCAATTTCTTCCGAATACTATATTTTTGCTTTACGGTAAAAATAAGCACGATGGAAATATTGACGGTAATTACCCGTCTAGAGGCCTCCTCCTTCCTTCCCTGTAGTTTGAGCAGCAACTCATTATGCGTTCACAAAAAGTTCGCCGAGATCTTGAGAAAACACGCATGAGGCTAAAGCAAAAAGCTTAGCTATGAATTAACTGCAGTGCATGGATTAATTGTAACTGGAATAACTAAAAATAATGATTAAATTCTCTTTCATTTTTTTATACATGTTTATTACAGTACCTACAATATAATTCAAAGAGACACTTCAATTAGAAATGTTTTTTTTTTTTACCAAACTCTGTTTTAGTGTCATGTTTTTTTGCCAAATATCTGTTTCATGATTGTGGTTAAAATGTATTGTTTCTCATTAACGAATTGTCTACTTCATTTTGCAAACATGTATTTAAAAAAAGTACTTATTAACAACACAAATAGATGATAGATCGGCATGATTTTTTTTAAACCAAAAAATGTTTATTAAATAAGGTGTTATGTAATTTCATAGCGCTGCTAGCTAATTCTAACGAGCTTTGAAAAAAGTGCCTGATTTATGCCATATATCTTAGTTTCACTAGTATATATTCTGAAAGCACCTAACATTTTAAGTTCAAGCACTAACTGTCGAATATAAACGATAAAAAATGCGTCTTATCCAGTAGTTTATAGCGAGTCCCGTGAGCTCGTTAATCTCTCACCTGCGCTCGAATGACTCAAACGCCAAAAGCATTCATTAGTTTTAATGAGAACGCGCACACTCATCAACACTGCTCAATTGAACACTCCACAATAAAGTACAACAACGGTGTAGTAGAGCAAACATCTTAAAGAATAAAATATCAAACACTGCCGTTTGTTCGCAGCACAACGTTTCTGCGCCTTTATTTAGTAAAATAAATATCAAACAAGGACTTTGTCTTACGACTTGGTTTAGTCTTTTCAGTATTGCTTTAAGATTTCTAAAGGGATAGTCAGAATCACGACTGTACATCTACACAAATTGAGCACTATATTATTCCATGCGTATAAATCCAAGCTTTATTTATAAACCTCTTTAGGCACGCAACAGAATTCCCGACTAGCTATCAAACATCTAAGTATGTAGTTTGTGCCCCGCTTGCATCCGTCAGAATCACTACTAACGCCTAGTACGTGATCGGAAAAACGCAGACTTGACACGACGGCAACGTACATCTCGTCAGAACGCATTTTACTCGTCATAAATCAGATGAGGTGGAGATAAGGAGGAGAATAGACCGGCTTAGTGCCGGACAGGGTGACAATCTTCGGGTTTTTCGTAATAAGGTCTAGCTACATGGTCAGGGACAATCTGACAATCTCCGTGTTGTTTTAGATGCTGATAATACGGTTAGGCTAGTAAAATAAGTATTTCTTTTAAATGGACAGTTCAAAAATAAACCATAAATATTACTGACAGCTTTTTATCTCTTCACTTGAAAGTAATGCTCACTTTCCTGAAACAGAAAATTTTAAATAATCTGTTTTCATTAAACGTCTTCCAGACTTGTTTAGACACCGTAGGTCACTCTAACAATGGGCATTCTAGGCAGTCCTGGTCAGGACTAAGCAAATCTTTGACAGAAGAGAACATACCTCAGTACAGTTTAAAAAACATGCGAGTTTGTTTTGTAAATGTTTAGAAAAAGTCGGAAAATAAATCCGTGTAAAAGAAATCAGTTGACTTTTCGACAGATGCCGGTTTGTAGGTGTCACTAGGTGGGCGAATGAGATAAGCGGATTTATTAGAAGCGGTGGGAGCAACAATTTTATATCGCCTATTCGTCTCGCCGGATTTACCCAGAATTGGATAAAAGTGAATATTTTGTATCAACGGAACTTTTTCTGCTAGGAATGTTGCGTGTTTTGTTCGAGTGGGTATCGACATGATTTGGGGTACAGAAGAGATTAGTGTCATGTCATTGTTTTTATTTACAGTGACTGTATGTATATAGAGAAGTGTGAGTGCCGGTAACATAATAAGTGCGCTGTTTTCATTTTTCAGCACAAAAATTTGGTAGATAAGTACACTTATTTATTACCATAATCTATAGTAAAAATACGAGTTTAGAAGATTAAATGTTTTAATTTGAAATTGGAAAAAAATCTTTTTGTTCTAAAATATTATAAGTACCAATAAAAAACCTTTCAATTTCCCATTTCCTTTACAACTCAATACATCTCAATATAGGACATTCGAGTAATCATAGTAAAACAGAGCCGTTCTGGCTCGTAAAAACACGTTTTTACGACAAATTTCGGAGGTAACGCGATTTTGAAACATGATTTCCTTTCTGTTATATTTTTCGTCTATAGCATTCCGCCGTGTTATCTCCGCGATAAGATTTTTATCTTTTTTATCACCAACTTATAAGTTATCTTATTAAATGTTTCGAGATGTAAGTTGAATTGTATGAATATAGTTCTACACGTAGTAAAATTTTATGTCATAAAATTATCTTTGTAAATCTTTTGACTTTAATGCGAATGACAATTTTGTAGAGTTCTGTTGAAAGTACTTACTTATTCAATATTTAAAACATCCCACGCAAAATATTTACGAAATAATATCCCACAAAATTGAAAAATATAATATTTCAGTTTAAATTACTCCGCCGTTTTGCAAAAGCAGCCAACCAATTAATATTATGTTTGCGTGTTTAATATAACGCGTTTGTCCTGTACCTCTACCATGAGTTGTGGCAGTAAAATCGCCTGACTTTGCTACAGTAGTTACGTCAATATTAGTATTACGAATTTTAGTACCCAACTATCCGCTAGAGGCGCTGTACAAATCTTAATACATTTTTTTAACTACAGACGCTAGCGAGTATAGTATATATAGTATAGTAAAAACTCATGGTACTGATGCGAACCCAGTGGCTGTAGCACGAGTCTCTATCGCCGTTGACTGATCTCTTTGCTGAGGGTTGTGGATTCCTAGTATAGTTCCTCAAAATATATCACTTAAACATTTTGTGATGACTAACATTGTGTGTTTAGTTGTTAATTAATTCAAATAATATTAATCAACAGTTCATTCATAATTAATAGTTAATGTGAGTTAACAGAATTCAGTTAATTGACACAGATGCTAATTTTAGCAGTTCAAGTTCAGAATCAGTTTGTGTAGTAAGTATATACAAAAATAATTGTGCTCCGAGTAAAAAGTAATACTTTCCTAACGTTTTCTGGTAAGCCGTCCTGGAGCACGTATTATGTTTAAAAACGTCATAATTCAAGTTATTTGCGTAATTTTGTTAAGTCTGATTATTTTGAAATTTATAGAAGCCTTGCTATACCCAAACATTTCAATGTTAAAGTCAGTATCCATAACAATTCATAATACAACATAATATTTAATCTGAGTGATGTGACTTTTAACAAAAACTTGTATTGGGAAATACTAGAACCGTACTTACCCTACCACATAATCACTGATGCTGGTATTATAATAATATGTTCTGGTTTGTATGCAGCTGTTAAAATAGCTGATACATAAAACTTATTAACTTCATGTGTCAGAATGATCGGCGCAGAGTAACGCAATTTGCAAGCACTAACTGAGATAAATCTAAACTCAAAACACAAAAAAATACCTGAAATTTTTTTACTCAACAAATCACAAGGATTTTGTTGAATCGTCTTACATACTAGTTGAGTCTAGTTGCCAGTTTGTCGCGACTAGAGCCTAGGAGAACAATCAACAAACAAGGCCTGGAACCTACTGGTTTTGTATAGGTATAATCTTTATTACACTTGTTTATTAAAGAATTATAAATTATTCACAATCAAACTTACGACTATTACAGTAATTACAAACATAGGCATATAAAATACATAAGAAACAGTTGAGCTATCTACAGACCGTTGCAAACGATCTATAGAAGTTGGAAATACCAAGCTACATATAATAGATATATATTGCTCTGATTTCATCAAGTTATTTTATGTAAATGAAAGGTTTACAGTATAAACTATAAACAGCTTCCTCCTCAATAAACAAACAATCACCAGCCCTGAATCCAATATGTAAAGCTACCGAAGGCTTACACCAATATTAACCTTCGTTTAGCTCTGTATCAATATGAATTTAGCATTAATATTGCAACCACTAGATATTGTTAATAACAAGTTACAATTATATTTTATTCGTTAGTAAGATCGTAAGTTGGATAAATCATTTACATTGTGATAATCTTTAAGTTTTTGTGATCAATATAACTCGTTCTCTTGCCAAGCAAAGGTTCAATAGAGTAAGGGTCAATACAAGCTTGTTGTCTTTTTTTATATTATATTTAAATTTCAAAACAATCATTTTCGTACTGATTTGGATCAGTTGAACTATCTATAGATCGTTTGCAACGGTCTGTAGATAGCTCAACTGTTTCTTATGTATTTTATATGACAATATACATTTTGTAAATACTGTATAGTCGTAAGTTTGTTTGTGAATAAATTAATATTTTCGTTCGTAGATAGATAAATAGAAAACTCTTTATGACACTACAAGGAAATATCAGAAAACGCACTAGTTTAAATAAAAAAATCATTAACTTAAATTACAAGTATCATTAAAAACGTCGATTAGCATTAAATCCTCAGTTCCTAGCAACCAGAGCTAACAAGAACGGACAAGAAAATTAACACCTAGTCATTACCATTTTTTATGATGGAAAATACATTTAAAAGCACGCATTTATAAATTACATTTTAAAAAGTCATTTTACTTAGATGGTTTTGTTCCCACTGGATTGTAGAATGTGAACGCGGCTAGAGGGGCTGTAACTTATTAAAATGGTAATTATAATTACTACGCCAGGTTCTGCCGTAAGCGCGAGGTGTAATAACGCAACGGGGGCTTGCACATTGACCGATACCGTCACCGACACGACATTGAATCAGTAAAATGGAATATACGCGTCGTCTTGCAAACTTTCTCTGTTTCTTCGTCATTGACTTGGTGTTTAAGCGAGTCACTAATGTACTGTAATGTTTTTTTGCGTTCTCTTAATAATCCAATAGGACCCAATGACGCTTAAATATCTACGAATTTAGCATCCCCATCTTTATTATTACAGCTCAACCATCAACCATCTCGGCAAAGGCTCTATTAAATAAACTGTTTATATTTTTAAAATAAATTTAGGAAAATCGGATATTTTGAAACAAAAGCTCATGTTATACTGATAAGTATTTCATTTATCATTTTGTTATATGTAATTCACGTATAACTGTAAATCTGCTAGACTTGGAAATCGATGCGGTTTAAATAATAAAAACAATATTCCCGGAACTTTGTGAGATACAAATAAAATGTAGTTGGCGATCTTTGTATAATTTTATCTCTTTACCAGAGTCGTGTCGTCGGATGTGTGAGTCGCTAACGCCGGGTGGTTTCATATTAATACGGTTACAGATTTATAGGACCTTGAAATTAGAGTTTTCGACGTCAACCTCATAAGATTGGGTTAGTTTAATTAAACTATTGCTTTCGTTACTCCGAATGGCCTACATTCGAGCTTTCGCTGAAACATTTATACTTATGTTATTTGAGCACATATTTTAGGAAAACCAACCTAAATATTCTAGAAATAACAGATTGTGTTTCTACTTCCGTTTGACCGTAGTCTCAAGCTTTTTTTAAATAACTTAATGTTGGAACGTGCTGGCATTAAGTGATTTCCACCCAATGCTGCCCACCCGATACTAAGTGGTAAAAAAAATTAAGTTGCATGTGCCTGTTACTTATCTGGCTCCTATATTTTTCAGGTAGATTAGATTAGATAATACTTTATTGCACATAAATAGTTGTACAGAGGCTGTGTTACTACTAAAAAGTATCAGAGGCCAGAAACCAAGTTTTTAACACATATTCCGTCGATGCGTCAATATATATATTATATCAGCGGTTTTTAATTTGTTAACGAGTACGATTATTTTCTGTGATATAAAATCCGCCATCGTTATTCAACTTTGCGAAACTCATTTTCGTATGCATTAACCTAATGAGTTGGTAGCTTAGCACTGGGTTATGTGTTGTGGATTCATAAACCTCAGTTGATGATGACAATCATCGTTAATCTCTCCCACAAATACACAGGTTACCTCGTAGAGGCTTCACATTGCAGTCAATACACCATTCAGAAGAAACTCGTACGAGTGTTAATATCGCAAGGAAGATTCAGTGCTAAAATTGCGTAAAACTGATATTTTAATTTAAAGTGCTGTTCTAAAGAATAATCAAAAGAAAAACCCAAGAGTCCAGCAGGATTTGAACCAATGTTCTTCACCTTGATTAAAACTCAAACCCTAGCTTTACACTACGCGGTGGCACTGCAATGTTCGGCTGTCGAGCGGGCGTTGACACGCAATGTGTCTCGAATACGTTAGGGTCACGTAACACGGTATCTGTCAGATTTGTTCGTGATTACCTTTTAGAGTCTTCGCAGGCTGCAGACTTTTTATCGGCCGATAGTTTGGTCGGCTTCTTAATCAGTATGAAGACTGAATCACTGTAAAGTGCACAATGCAATCTGCATACTAATTAAGAAGCCGAAAAACTATCGGCCGATAAAAAGTCTGCAGTTTGCGGGGGCCCTTAGAACGAGACGTCATGTTTGTATATCCATTGAACGGCAAAAGCAAAAATAAACTAACCATGGCCATTTTGCTTACTTTTTCAAAGGAACTCACTCTAAAACCTTTGTTCCGAAAATATTCCAGAAAAATTTGTAGTCTGGCTGAAAAATGTAACGTGTGCTAAGAATCTTGTTTATTTTTAAAGTCAATTTGCTGATACGAGCGAAGTGAAGTGATTGTAAAATGCAAAATCTCGGGAAAAGTTTGTGTGGACACTTTCTGAATGCACACTCTGTTGAATTAGATTTACAAGGATTTTGAAAAACTTGGCTAGTTTTTTACATAAACTCAATTTTTATTCAAATATTTTTTCACTGCCAACATTTACACGATATAAAATAGTATTTGACGACCGATGTGGCGCGGTGGGCGATGGTCCGCCTGCGACACGGAAGGTTGCGGGTTCGATTCCCGCCTCGGGATAAATGTTTGTATGTTCTGCAAATATTTATTCCGGGTGTTCTGGGTATTATATGTATAATAAAAAATATCTATCTATGTATTGTATTGTATTAAGTATGTCAGTTTTCTAGTACCCATAACACAAGCTCTGCTTAGCTTGGGGCTAGATGATGTTGTGTGGATTGTCCAGCATTATTATTTATTTATTTATTTATTTACCTACTAGTGCAGTGAATATTATCATGATTTCTTTATAGGCTTGTTTTATTATTTATTTTTCTAAATAATAAAACAATAAAAAGTCCTTCTCAATATAATCTGTCAATATCCAGTGTTGCTGCGTCAACGTTTCAGCAAAGCGGAATCTAGGTTTAGCTGTAAGTAAGATTGACAGTAAAGTAGACACAATTCTAGAATAAATAGGAAATGCTTATTTTCCAATAAAAAATAACATATAAAGGTACACGTACTTCGTATTTCTTTTAACACTTCACACGACACTTTCCATGCTACGGTTCTAAGATTTATTTTGTATTTTTTAATGTGCCATACAAATGTATCTATCTATCTACACGTAGTGTACTACAGTTACTACAACGATCTTCTGTAAAGTAAATGAACCTTTGTCTCTTAAACCAGAACATAGAACAAAATAGTTCTATACATCAGTATGTACTTCAGATTTTCATGTAAATATCGACTTAAATAAACTGACATATTTATTTCTATTGTACAGGTGTCGATATCGTGTCGTGGGCCCTTTATAAGTTCAGAGAATCTTAACACTCACTCATACATAGTTTCAAAAACCGTTCTCTTCAAAACTCGGTTATTTCAGTCAATCCTACAGACACCTAACCTACTTTTCGCTGAAAACGCTTCAGGAAATGAAAGAAACAAAAGGCTCTGTATTTGTTTGAATAGCGATCGAGTAGTATCGCACTCGGGCAGGCGACGATGTCTAAACGCGCCCATTGTCGACAACCAGAACGGAGTACGGCATTATACTATACTTGAAAATGATATTGATGTCAAGATAGGGAACGAAAACTGTGAAATATTTACATGCAATAAATGTAACAGGATAAATAAAATTATCACTTTAACTGTAAGAGATGTTTTATGTCGTAGATAGGCAATCGTGGGCGCAAATTTTGCCGTTATTACCATTTACACCTATAAAATACTAGACGTTCACATTAAACCTTAAGTGACATTTGGTTTGACTCTCAGACTGTGAATATAAAAAATGTGAATAACATCCTGTATACAAAACATATTGTTTGAGTGAATATATAAAAATTAGTCTTTTCTTCAAATAGTATGAAAGTGTTAGGTAAAAGCATATTTAGGAAAAAAAATGCCACAAACATTTTCTCGTTTTCGACAGCCAGCTGCCGGAGTCGAATAAATGGTGAAAAAGTTTCGATGGCTCTCACAGCCGTATTTTAAAATTCTCTCAATGCTTCTATTTGAGACTTGCTATCGCCATTGGCTTTAGTTGTGTAAAGAAAGAAAAGTGGACTTGGCACGGTATAAGTTTAGATTTTTTTTATAATTTTTGTCCCAACTGCCAAATGGACAAAATATTTGTCATTTGCTATCACACAAATATAAGTCCGTGAATATTTATCTATTTCTTAAATAAGTTTATTCTTTTTAATTCAGTGTAGGTACATAATATATCTTATGTAGATATGTACACTAAATTAAAAAGAGCCAGTAAAGCTGGGAAGAGCTACTAAGTATATAAAAATAACAAACCAAGTTTTTATATTAACTTAAGATAATAAATTATTGAAACTCCATTGGCCTCGAAAAGTTATTATGTGAAGACTATAAATTTGATCAATTCTTATTCGATTGAACCAAAATTCATTTATAAATGAATTATCACTGGAGTTGTTTGTGGGCCTTTGTTATTCGCATTATTTAATTTATCTCATATTAGTTTTGCTCGTAAATATTCAAGAGTATGAGGTAAAGCTGTTTGTCTGAACCACTTGAATCAAATCAAATCATCTAGATTAGATTAGAATTTACGCAGCAGATGCAAGATTAAATAAATGTAATCGTTTTCTTAAAAATAATAATTTGTAATTTTTTACTTTTAGGTTTTATTCTAGGTTCTGTTCGCGTGGAACTAGCACCTAGAATCACCTAGTATATAAGACGTTCCTAAATGATCTCTGTGATATTACTAAATAAACTTATATTGGTTTTGATTCCTAAAATCCAAAGGTTCTTTAAAACGTCCACAAATTGAATTAAAAAATGGCTTTTTACTTTGCTCAAGAAAATATCTCGCTTGAAAATTGAAAATCTGAATACGCAAACACCGCACAGAAGCCACGAAATCTACCACTCAAAACATCAAACGTTCGTTTTGATATTTTGTATCACACTGCGTTGTAACAAGGCAGCTTTACAGATGGCTGCAAACAAAGCACATGACCACCGCGCAATGTAACAAAAAAGTTACAAGTGAGTAATTATTTTTTCTGCTTTGTAGTAACACTTAGATAACCGGGGTCCTCGTCACAAAGAGATGCAACGATAACGGTTAACTTAATAACGGGAAAGTCTCTGAAATACGAGGCTGTAAAAGAAGGACTTTTCAAAATTGGTTTTGGAGGAGCGAATAACAAAGCAGAACACTTTGGTAGTTTTTCGCTCGTTTGTTGAAAATTTTAACCTTCAACGCTATCACAAAAAAGAAAGACAGCTCAAAATATGCTTTTTAAACGGACTTCATTTTTATTAATTTCTGTAGATATAGGATAACGAAATCAGTGCCGGATACACAAATTTTCTAGAATAATCGACAAATCACTGTCTGTATAAACAATGAAAAATCTTGTTACGTGGTGACTGTCTAATGGACTGGCCCATCTTGCATAATGAGGTCCTGTACACGATTAGGTTTTAACGATGATGACTCTCTTCCAGACACAGCATCACCTGCACAGGAAACTGACCCGAATCACCAGCGCATAAGGTTCAGTTCAGGTTGACGTATGTGACAAGATTTGGCATCTAATTTTGTATTCTCTCAGCTCCTACAAGCGTCATGGTTGGAAGACAAATTAATGTATTCCGCGAAGATCGTGTTCCTGAGATTAAAAATGTCATCCGAGAGTAATGTGCGTGCTGTCAGAATCAGACAAGAAACCTGCAGGTACTGATAAATAAATGTCAAAGTTTACGTCGTGTTAGCAGTTCTAAGTGGTTAGCACAGATTTTCAAATAAATGTTTAAGAGTATAATTTATAGTAGGTACTAGCAAAACTAAGTACAATAAACGTCAAACTAATATCATGACTTTAATTAAGCGTGTTTGTAAGATTTGGCAAACATTATTCTTAGTATTAGTACGAGTATATTATGGTAGTACCTATGGAAAGGCAGTGGTACTTATGATAAAAGTAAAAAGAATTCGCAGTGACATAGCTCTGGCAAAGCGTACCGACAGAACATCCAGCAAGCAGTTTTAAACCATCAATCAACAGAAACAAGACGAAACCTTAAAAACCGATAGCAGTTCTCACGTTCTGCATACGAGACGTTGCACGGACTTTGACAAATGCTCCGCCATAATTCCCGACATCTTCTCAACCAACCAATCTTGGACCACAAATCAAAAGAATCCAGACCACCAAAGGTTTGTACGTATACTGGTTGCTCAGAAGCATCGGTTGAACTATCTAAGGAGATCTTCCGAACGCGAAGAGGGGTCAATATAAGCTGGTCATGTAGAAGCATCGGTCGACTGATACCGGACCGAATGTGCCAAGTCAGAGGCTACTTATCTGAGCCATTACTCAGCTAAGTGAATGGATATTTGCATTCAGCGCAGGACGGGTGGCTATGATCAGTTTATGATTGGATCATGCTATGAAACTGAAGGTAGTAACGACCATCGCTAAATAGATCTAATGCGGATAGAATAGTCGGCCAAATAAATCTCGCCGCATCTAGACGGTCCGGGAGACAGAGGCATTGTTAGACGAAGAAATATATCACATTATTTTTTGAATAATAAAAGCTTATAATATTGATGTCGAGTCATAAAAAACTTGAACATAAATTAAATTTAAAATAAAGAATATTATTACTAAAACTAAAAAAAATTACACGTAATTTACATGTGTTTATTTTAATGTACTTAATTAAATTTTGTTTGTAAAACTTTTAGTCTTCAGAAGTC
The DNA here is from genome assembly GCA_932527185.1 of Ecliptopera silaceata. Taxonomy (NCBI): domain Eukaryota; kingdom Metazoa; phylum Arthropoda; class Insecta; order Lepidoptera; family Geometridae; genus Ecliptopera; species Ecliptopera silaceata. Next base: position 483,775 of record OW052193.1, on the reverse strand, counting down.
ATTTCATCGATTTATCGGTGTTGATAGTTAGTGGTAGATAAAGTAATCTTTTGTTATTTTGTATACTTGTACCTACACATGACTTTCTTCTTTTTAGCCCATGATTATTTTATTCCAAAAAAATATATTTACTTATTCATTACCTAAACTCGACGACTTATGTGTTTACGTGTTTTGAACTGTCTTGTTCATAGTTCAACGTTTATTATTCTCAAGTTATACTTAAAAACAAGCTGCAGTTGTTTGACCGGCGATCTCGCTGTAATTGTTTGCACACTGCTCGTAAATGCTTGTTAGCAGAACAGCTTCTGCAGAATCTTTGAGACTATTAAAAAGTTCTTTGAAGTGTTACACTTTTGTTTATCGTTTAAGAGAATCAAGACTTTGTGTTTGCTTTTAAACATAGAGAGATTCTTTCTGGGAAAAGTTACAAAATCGTTGCCAATTTGCCAAGTTGACATTATAGACTCCGATCAGGACACGGTTATAGATGATCCTAATGATATTGTTGCATAGAATATTATTGACTTTGACTATACTTATCAAAATGTATGAGATTGATACGTTAAAATGATAATACAAGTTTTTTTAATTAATCAAAACCGTGTTTTTTTTCCTTCCTTTAAATTTTTTGCTTAACTTTATCCATAGTCACTAATAAACATCAAAATTTGCCATCACCAAAAGATGGACTTCGAACCTGCGACTATGGCATAGAAGGCAGATCCATCTACTACTATTATCAAGAGATTATTACATCTCTCTGTTTATCGTGAGAGTATCGTGTCGGTGGTGTAAACGCAGCCATTGCAGTACCTTGATGAACAACATGTCGTCTAGTAAATATAAATAGCTTAACTCTTGTAAACGAATTTATCCCCTCAATACCCGCGGAGTTAACAACTTGGTGCAATTGAACCTGACTCCACTGGTTTCCAACTATGGTAACATCTTGCTTCTCTTAAATGCAGCAACCGCTTTTTTATGTACGTAAAATTAATGTGCTAAATTAAATCTTGTATAAAAGTTTAATAGGCTCTTTCTGTGGGAGCTCTTAAATGAATGTACCGTGTGATTTAAAAACGCCAGAAAAACTTTTACTCTAATATTCTACTACTGTAACGTGGCTGAAACGTAAAATAAAAATATATGAATTATTCAATTAAAAAATATTCACCGACATTTCAGACATCACAATTGAGTCCTAAACTAAGCAAAGAATAACTTACTATTGAAGAATACTCTATAAAATTATTTTCCGTGCGATTAAGTGAGCAAGCTACATCTCATTTTAAAATCTTTCTTGGAATTAACTTAGAAGTTTTATTCAATATTAAGATTATTAGAATGTATTATAACGGTCACAGTTTTATCTAGAAATCTAGACATCACAGCGTTCCCGCTTGTTAGTGTTTCGACTTAATCAAATTGAGTCGATGGTAGCGTGTCGAACAAATGTTCAGCGGATGCAATGCTCTGATGAGACGGTTTAGCAAGCTTAACTGTTGAATAGGTAAGAGATTAAAGTAACTATCATATTGTTCTAATTGTTCATTATCAAAAAGATCATTTGTAGATTGTTTTTATTAAATTGGTAAAATGTTTATTGAACTGTTTTAGCTCTGAAACATTTACGAAAATTAACTAATAAATCACTTGACTTGACAGGTGTCACAGTTAAGGTGGTAGTAGCTCTGCCTTCCATGATGTTTGTTGTGGGTTCGATTCTTGTTCGAAATGTTTGTGTGATGAACATAAATATTTTTTCTGGGTCTGGGTGTTACATAGAATACATAGTATATTCTATGTAAGTATTAACAAAAAAAGATACGGTAAGTATATTATCAGTAATTTTTATTCCCATACTTACTTAGTTTTTTTTTAAAGTGTTATTTGTTCATGAATATTGAATATTTATTTATCATTGTTGTATTTTCAAAAGTATTTTTATTGTACTCATTTTATTTACAAGCTTAAAATTTTTTTTCATAAAATACAGCAATATCAAATACAAAAAAATAGCAATATCAAAAGAGGTTGCAGAAAAGACTACAAGTAAAATGACCCACTCATATCAAACGCTTTCAGAGCGCTTCCTCCAAACTACTGTATTATTCTTCACTAAAGTACTGTTTGTAAGTAAACGCTACTATAAACCCTAGTGTTCTGTCTCTTAAATTTATGCACAAAGCCATTCTGTGTAAATACATCGTACGGCACCTAAATAATGAAGTTTAGGTAAAATGCAGCTCTTGACGACAGTTGCACACATCCGTCTTAACACAGTGCAACAACGAACCAGTAGGTTATATTCAGACATCTTATCCCATTTATCCATAAATTAAAAAAAAACGATAGACATCTTATTGTCTCCTATATTTGTAAGAAAGCTTGTTAAAAAATTTGAGCTTGCTGCTTTTATTTTACTACTGTATGATTTTGAAATGTACATTTTCTTGTTACGACTTACCAAACCAAATATCTCGTATTACCAAATATAAACCAAATATTCCAGGATTTTATAAGTAAAAATTAATTAATTAATAATACTACCTTATACTATGAATTTACTTAACTTTTTAGTAAATACAATTATTATATGTACTAAAAAGTAAAGTAATACATAGTTACAGATTACACACAGATTCTGAAAAATCATAATTGTTTGTAATCATGCAAAATGTTCTTGGTGGGGATCGAACCCATGACCCAGCATGAAATAGCTAAGACCAATTGAACTGAAATATGTTGTAGTAGTTTCCTTACTGGTATATTTTCGTCTGTGTCACAATGTCGCGGTGCGCGACCTCGCGGCTGTTTGCGGAGCTCCTTCACATTTCACGCCGCGAACAAACTTCCTAATTGTGACTATTTCACTGACTTATTCGTTTGTGCTTTTCAGTTAATTCACTATGCATTACGCAACAGTGTTTAAAAAAGAACCATGAACATATAAAATGAACCCAGCATTCAATATCCAGGTTTGAAGTAAGAGCGTTTTCACATTATCCGATCCGATATCGGTGTCGGACGCCGATCCGATATCGGGGTAAGTAAAATGAATGAAATATGTATCTAAGATATCCGATTTCGGGCCGGACAATATGAAAGACAGGTCAAAAATCACCAAAACTGTAATCCTATCAATAATAGCGTCACAGTCACATTGCTCTACAAGAAACGCCACAGAATCCCGATGAGTTACTATACAAACTGAACGTTATTGCAAACCTGGTAGGCTCTGAGAAGCTAGGATAGTCCTACAGTACTTACAACCTAACTACCAATATTCGATTTCAGATGATTGTTTCATCCCGCTTTGTAAACATGACTGCCATTATATTCATGAGTTCATTATTCCCTCGCGGTTGAAATTAATTACTAGTGCTTAAATTAATCCCATTATAATGTTATTCCAGCGACTTATATGGAGTAGGGGATGACGAAACCACCCTTACGTTTAGTATTCACTGGTTCAAGTTTTAACTTCATCTTAATTAATTTGATAAAATGTACCTACGTGGTTTTTGTTTATTATTTTTTTCATATATTTAGAGAAATAACTTTTCGTTCTTAGTTTGCAAAAAGTCAGATAAACACAATAGTATTTATTTTACTTTATAAATAGTGTCAATCGTCATAAAAATCACAGAAAAAAATCAAATGCCTTTTCAATTTTTTTGAAAAAAAATTGAAATGAATCCTTAATTCGGATTAATATCACATCCATATTAATGAAATACATAATATATATGATTATATTATACATATTTATGATAAAATTGATAATTATGATTTATCATTGAACAATCGATGTATGCGTTTTGACTGCTGATAATATATGTAACAACAAAACGTCCATTGTAATAATGAATAAATTATCACAAATTAATCTATAGACTTTGTTATGACAAATTATTGTTTTAGGCATAAAACTAGTTAATAATATTTATTATAGAACTGAACTTCATAAACTGAACCTGCTTGGAAAGTTTACAGTAATAATTAAAATTAACTTTATTACGATAAATTTCTCACTTTAAGATGAGGCCTGAGCCCCGATAGTGCAAAATTGTAACGTGAGCGGTTTGTCTAAGCAGCAGCTAAGGTTCACCAACGTAAAGTGTACGTAGCGCTCATGTTTTCCCGGTTATGTCACAACACAATCTTCAGCTCACTAACGTTCGAATGTTGAACGTGTTTGGCTACACGCTTATCGCGATCCCAAAATACGTACGTTGGTAAACCTTAGCTGCTGCTTAGACGAACTGTTTACGTTACAATTTAACATAATCGAGGCCCTAAAGTGTCAAATATACATATCTACCGAGAAGGTAACCAAAAGGTACACTTCTATAATCAAACCATAATAATTCAAACGATATTCTCAAAATAACTGTTTAATTAGTAAATGGTTCACGCTTTGAATGCTGCAAATTCTATTGTTATGGAAATAGAACAATGGTCGGCTTTACGTGTGACTAAATGTTATGATAACGATTTATTTTCCAACAATGAGTATGGATTTTGTGGTTTTGATACGATATTACGACATTGCACACTTTCAAATAAAATTAGAATTAATTATTGTAGCTTTCAAACTTACGTAGTACTAAAACTAGTAATACGATATACCCACACAGAGACAGAAATACGCGTAGGTAAGTATTCAAGCAAAGCACTCACTTACACAAATATACAGTCATATTTGTTGACTGTCGTGAGATTTAAAAAGTTTTCCCTCAGCACTTATAACTTTTTAAATCTATTTAGTATTTAGCTTATCTACAACTAAGGTGCGATGCGCTTTTCGGTTTTTAGACAAGTCTGAAAAGCGAATGTAATGTATCGTGTAAATCGACGACATGGAATGAAAAAAAACACTTAACGATGTCGTTGAACGGATTAAGTCATATTTAGATGGTAAAAAATAAGATTTTATTAAAATAAAGACTCGAAGCCCCGACACTTTGTTCGATGGGCATCAAATTATATAAAATATCAATCATACATAGAAAATATTTTTAAAAGCTCAATAAACAATAAATAACATCAGTTTTTTGCAGTTTTTCATCAATACTAGCATCTTGATCCAACCTACATGGGAATAGTCTGAGAAGCTTTCTTTCATATAGAATGTCCCTCCATCTTTGAACCTTCTTAATAAATAAAATATTCACCCAACACGTCCCGCGCCCTCAACACGTCCCGTCACGCTCCTATACCCCAGCCGGAATGTAGGACACACATACATCTATAGAAGTGAATCTTATTTGTATAATTTTTGTTTTTTATTTAACCTATTGTGTCCCACTGCAGGGCAAAGGTCTCCCCCAAACTCTTCCATTCATCTCGATCTCCCACGTCCATCCACCACTCCGTCGCGTATGAGTCGAGATAAATAAATATTAAGGGAAATTCGTTCTTAGCAGTGATTTGCTCGATAGTGTAAGTGACTGTTTCTTTATATGTTAAAAGTTTTGTTTTTAATATTCTGAATGTTTGAGTCTTAGAAGGGTTACCAAATTGGTTTAAAGAATGTAAAAAAATCGAACTGCATATTTTTTTTTTTGTAAAAGTCACGACTCTGAAAACAGATTCTACTCTAACGTACTCATTTTTATCGCTGTTAAAAGATTCTTTAAAAATCTGTAGTGATATGAGCTTTATAAGAACAAGCAGTTGAGTTTAGGTTCTGTAGGTTAGTTACCTACTCATTTTCATCGCTACTAAAAGATTATTTTATAATCTGTAGTGATATAAGCTATATAAAAACAGTTGAGTTTAGGTTCTATATGCAGGTTTTACGTACGAGCTCGTCAGACGACGTCATCGACACGGAGCGACCGCGCCGTGAAATGTAGCTCTACCATGAGTTTTTACTATACTTACTATATATACTATACACGCTAGCGTCTGTAGTTAAAAAAATGTATGAAGATTTATACAGCGCCTCTAGCGGATAGTTGGGTACTAAAATTTGTAATACTAATATTGACGTAACTACTGTAGTAAAGTCAGGCGATTTGACTGTGACAACTCATGGTAGAGGTAATGTGCGAGCGACGGCGCGGCCCGAGCGCCTCAACTTTACCAATAAACTGGAAAGTAAGACTCTCTCCTCATAACACGACGTGTGGTGTCATAATAATAGTGTTTGTTATTTTACTATTCAACTGATAAAAATCATAACGTAGATTGTTCTAAAACCATCCATAAAGACAAGAAGCGAATACAAAGGATTAAGTTCCTGGATAAAACATTTAGTAATATTAATTAGATAAAAGTTTAACAATGTAGATAATCTATTTTTTTTCAAAACTTAGGAATACTTGGCTTGACTGGTTTTTGGTACCTTACCAGTCGTTTTTGAGTTGTCTTTATTATTATTAATTCATATTACGTGTCAAATTTTGTAAAAATTATTTTTTTTGTTTCTCGTAGTGTAATAAAAACCGGTACAACACTACTTTGCAAAAGTACATTCGCAATTCCGTTCCGGGTCAGCAGCTCGTTAACTGTTTTACCCACATTTCGTTTGCGTTGATGCGAATTCATTTTGAAATATCAACTTCTATAATAAATTGAAAATATAAGTTGCATTAAAATTTTGAACGTTGAAAATAGGCACCGATTTTGATATCTTGGCCTTTGAGAAGTAAAGTAGTATCTAAGTTATATCAAAGTATATGTATGAGTATGAGTATTTAAAAAAAAAATTGCATCAGGTCGAATAAAAACCACGTAGCCCTTTCTCTGAAAATAGCTTTAAAAATGTAAACTTCCTATTGTAGCGCCATCTATATCGCTACATGGTGAACTACATTGTAGTCTACACAACAGACCAACAGATGGCGATAAAATCCTAGATCGCGCTTACGAAGTTATCACGGAGTTTGAACATAAGTAATAGAACCGATGACTATCCATCGGTCCTCGGACCCCGAGCCAAAGGTCGCTCGGCGTGGAAGATCTTCCCTTTTCGGTGGAGATACCACACCTATCTCCACACTATTAATATCGCAAAATCAAATCTTTTGCGTGTTCTTTATGGCGCACTTTTCAGATAAACTTCATCTTCCATAACATCTAGATAGTCTAAACATGAATACATTTATAAATTCAGAAGCCCATTCAAGCGACCGTGATACACAATACCGATATAGAAAAACAGGGAACTACATCAAGGCCGATAGTAAAAATATTTTCACTAGAAATACATGGATACAAGAATATTATTATGTAGTTAAGCTCTTTAATTAACAAGGCCAGGCTATATTTTTTCTTATTAAATACTTTATATAAGTAAATCAATGTTTACGGACAAATCACACGTCACACTCTAGTCTCAAACTAAGCAAACCTTATACTATGGGAACTAGATTGCTGTAACAATAATAAGCTAAGTGCCAGTTCCACGGGTACCAGTTTAAAAGTTCAGTAAGCTAGACTAGACCTAGTTAGGTATTCTATCTTACCTAACCTCTTAGCCGTACAGCGTTGTTCACTCATAAATATGCGAACTCCGGCCCCCGAGCTCAAAATAAAGTCAAAGCGTTCACGCTTGAGGGAATTTTCACTTATGCATTTTACTGCAACCTTAGAAGTTGACATTCATAGACCAGTAGCTCTACCATGAGTTTTTACTATACTATATATACTATACTCGCTAGCGTCTGTAGTTAAATAAATGTATGAAAATTTGTACAGCGCCTCTAGCGGATAGTTGGGTACTAAAATTCGTAATACTAATATTAACGCAACTATTGTAGTAAAGTCAGGCGATTTTACTGTGACAACTCATGGTAGAGGTACAGGATTTTTGATTTAGACTTATAGAGTGTTTACATATTGACATGATATCGTGAAAAGATCAAGATTTGTATATAAATCATGTTGTTTAGTTTTTAGCGTTTGTCGATATTAAGCCAGTTATTTCGTTTGATCGATAGTTGGAGCTCGTGTTGTGCAAAAATTTGAGAAATTGCAAACATTCATGTTTATTGTTTCTGGGTCTAGTTTATTACAAAAAAAATAGTTAATTAATCAGCATTATTTAGTTCCCATACTACAAACTTTTCTTAAATTGGAACGAGACTGTGGGACGTGATACATATCACGCTTCGTGCTCTAGTTAAATAAATTAGTTTCAATAAACATACACGGATTTTTTACTTCATATTCTATTAAAAAAATATTATATACCTACGATTTTCATGACTGCCATTTTTATCATAAATAAAGTCCGAACAAAATACCGATCATTGTATTTCTATAGAAGGAAACCTTTAACTGGTTCAAACAGGGTACTATTGAGTACAAATAAAAGTGAAATACAAGCTATTTGCCATCAAGCGAGCCTTCCGCTGCGGATGGCCGGTATCCGGTTTCGAGCACTCACTGGAAATGGGTAAAGTCTTTCTTACAGATGGTTCTTACGAAACATGTATCTATATTTGTACGACAATTACAATTGCTCGTATTTTTTGGGATATTTTTTTATGATAAATATTAAATATGACAAAAATACAAAAATAAAACTTAGGTACTCGTTAAAATTGGATATTTCAATAATTTGTTAAAATCAGATAAGAATATTATTTTTAACATTATCCGACATTGACATTGAGTGAGAACTTAATTAGGTACAATATCGTGTCGTTTTATGTGTGAGAACGACACCTCATCTGATTTTTGAAAATAAAAATATCTCAATTCATTGTATGAAAAACATCTGAGGGAAAACATATAAGCTCCTAAAGTAAGATTAAACCTGCGTTTAAGAAATCAGCGCCATTCCCTTCGTAATAATTAATAACATGCTTGTGTTATTGTATTGTAAATCCCATGATTAATAACCGTGCAAGTAGATAATTTGTCATAATATATTATACTACTAAAATAACGAAGAAAAACTGAACCACATCATAAAAAGTGCCATCAATCAATCAACTACAAATTGGTACACTGAAGTTTGTCAGTCTGGCCTTACATCGACGTGATAGATGCTCGCATTATTTAATCCAATTAGCTAATGAGGCGGTCGTGTTTCTTTGTTGTCTCATCGGTCAACAAATAAAAAAATACACGATGTTTTTAGGTCTGCACTTGGAAAATGAAACATCAATCTTTCTGTTAGAAATAGGATTGGGCAGTTGTTTCGTGGTAACCGAGGTATCAAAAGCCGTTAATTTTAGGCTTTTATTTGGTAAGTTTACCTTTATGAAATAAACGAGTAATTTGTTTAGCTAGTATTTTAGTATTATTTGCTATATTATTATTTGATAACCTTATCAGAAACGTTTATATTTTCTTGTTGTTACTTACCTATGTATGTAACGATGTGTATGTGTATTGTGCGATGGATAAGAAAACTTTCACGCCAAGGAGATCAAGGCCGATTTAACCTTAAAAAATGTATCAGCCCTTGATCCCGTAACCCTTTGAAATTCGCCCTCAGGGCAGGCTTAGACGGAAACTCGCTCAAAGGGATAAAACGACGTCCAAACTTACAGGACTTCTTAAGTAATGAAGAAAATTCAGTTTAAATAAATTGTTTGGGCGCATTTTATGGACAAAATTATTGATATATTTTATATGTAATTAAGTAGATATTAATACACATTTGATATAATGTGTTAACAAATCTGTCATTAATTAAAAAAAAAGTAGCACTCCGGGAGTGCCGGCAGAAGTGAAAACTTCAATATTAACGTTGTGTTTTCACTTTTAAGTTTTCACTTCAAAAATATAACCACAGACGTCATAATGACAATGACAATCACAATGACACAATGAGTGTGCCGCCTAAACAGAGCACACTCAGGCACGGTAGAAAGAGTGGGAGATACTAGTTCCTCTCCCTTTCCCTCGATCTTACGCTTTTTATCAACGTCACGTGACCCTGACGCGAGTTTGAAAGTTTTTACCCACCCAGCGCCGCTAAAGAAGTTTTCACTTCAAAAACTAAACATTACCAGACAATGGTCTTTTAAATCATCTAAGTTCTAGTTACATTAGAAATAAAATTACTTCATTCCCAAAACCTTTGTAGTAATTCTTACAGCCTAAGCTTAACAAAAATATGTAGTTTTAAACAAGTTTTAACTTTTAAAAAAGTAAAAAAGTTTATATCATAATTTAATACACATTTATATCGAAGAGTAATGGACGCACTCAATGCATCACTGCCCCGTCAGTGAACATAGGTACTCAGTGGGGTAATGCATCGTTATTATCAGTGGATACTACTTTCATTACTACGTCATTGGCGGTCGAACCAATGGTCAGTTGGCTTGAACATTTTTGGTCCAACTAATCGATCCCATCGCCCTGAGCCTTTCGTTGATCGTCCGAAAAAGGCAGAAATAATTTGATCGTGTCCATACGAGATTGTATCGTGCATGCGAGATTTTATCGTCGAAGTATCGAAACACGACATATCGCTCAGCTTATCGAATGCATTGAGCCGCCGGCATTTGCATAGATAGTGTATCCTATTATGTCTCTGTTCTGTAGTTTGTAGGACTGTAATGTATTCTGATAAAAGTACAATTGCTTCTAGAATATTGCAGAAAAAAATCTAATATAGAGAACAAACTTGTAAGATTTTAAACTCAAACGAAACTCCACTGAATAAACATATTTTATTTAAACGCTCAATCGCTACTGTTCTGACATACTATATCAGTAAACTCATCTTTAACGCATATTTTGTTTTAAAATTGTAGTAGAATTTTTATATCAATATTTGATTTTAGTTTTCCCAAGATCTACCTACCTATTATTTAACTGCTGATAAGCCTGTGATAAGCTGCCCAAACAACGGAAACTACAGTAATAATACAGCATTTGATCGTGTTCCTGCAAACGAATTGATTTACATTGCAGCCAAGTTATGATACCTAGGGTACAATCGTGCTCGGAAGTGGAATGAGATTTGAGAATTATTTCAATGGCTTCTTATTTCCTCAACAATAAATTCGCTCCGAACTGTAATCGAAAACATAGCAAATTAGATTTTTCTTTTATTTGACACAATGTAACATTGTAGCAAATTACATAAAAAGTAATTTATAGGTTTAATAATATTATAAACACAAAATGTCATTGAATTGCTAAATATGTTCAGTAATTTCAGTAATTTTTATCATATTATTATGAAGAATAAGTATTAATGATTAAAATACATAAAAGGTACTACTAATATAAACATTACGAACAATTGGAATGCAATTATGAAAGCGTCTGGCTGCAGAATACAATTTTGAACTATTTAGTGGAACCGCTTTTGAGCGCAAATGTACCGTTGTCTTGAAATTGCCGAAGCGTGAATCTGGTTTGCAATTTATGCTTCGATAGCGTCAGATCTTTGAAATAGGACAGAGTATTTGACAATCCTATAAATGCTTGGACAACGAAATGAATCGATTGGCAATTGTCGGCATGGAAGCTTGGATGGAATTAGCTCTGCCTTCCGAGCTGTGGTTAGAGAGTTCAATCTCCATCTAGACAAAAAAAATAGACAACCTGATATTTTCCGAAGAGCAGTACGAGTCTGAAAGTTAGTGAAAAGTCGTGGGAGGTGTCATGAGCTCCATTTGTAAGAAAACAATTAACTGTAATGCCTAATTTTTTTAATCTTTTACATTTCTTCTAAAATGTACCTTAATGATTGAAAAAACATGTTGTTAACCTATTCTATTGCTGATACGAATTATTTTTTCAAAATGTAGTGTTTTATTTTGTTCGTTATAAGGATATAATTAAGGATAATTAATAAGGTATAAAAGGATAGGTGTTAAAGATTTCTAAGTTCAGAATATTTTGAATTTTGCCGTTAAAAACATAATTAATAGGTAAAGTATATTTTAAGGCTTCTACTGGTTTTAAAACAAACAAGTGAACCCAAAACTGACGCAAAACACTTTCGAAATATAAATGGGGTGCGTTTGTGTCGCATTAACCCCACTCCGAGCTCCATGTTCGGGGATCAGGTTCCTTCTAAAATGGGTTAAAACTATAACGTTGCTGTTCAAAACAGACTTTTATAAACCACCACTTCTTGTGCAGTGGCGCCCTCATCGACAATCTTGTGAGTGAATTTGAGGACCTAACAAAGTCTTATTGAAACGCACTAACATCATTTCGATAAAAATAACGACGTGACAAATCGAAATAAAAAAGTATAGATATACGTTATATGCTATTGAAGTAAGGTCTTTTAAGACCTTTTCAAGGTTCAAATTGTGGTTTCTATTTGTAAGAAAATATATTTTATTACGAGTAACTTCGCGTCGTAGGTTAAAAGATTAAACTTTGAAAAACGTTGGCTAGTTTGGTTGATAACTGACTAAAACTAGATGTTTTATTAAATCTGATAATTAAAATAAATACACCTACCTAGGTCTTACTTATAATACAAAACAGGTTTGATAAATAATGAAGCGAAGTTAAATTGAAATCAAATTGTCTATGGTGTCGAATAAAGGGTAGTTTCAATTATCTGTGAAATTGCTCAAAAGAAAGTAACAAGAAAACGTCTTTTTTGTACAAAATCAGTGTTCTTACAAATGTTTTTATAAGGTTACAGATATAAAAGATTTGTCTTCAACAATCATTAGTATTCCCAATATAATTTACTAGCTGTTTACCCGCGACTTCGTACGGATATTTTACGAATTATTTAATATTAAGTAGCTTTTGCGGTAATCCAGTTTACGGACTTTTCATATTTTTAGTTACATCCAAATTGGTTATTTCTTTGAAACGTGATTGAAACACAAACATTATATTTTTAACATTAATATTTGTAATTCTGATACACTATGGCAAGTTTTAAGTGGGTACTTATATATTTGTTAAATTAAAAAAAATGTATAATTACTATTTATTATTTAGGGCAAAGGCCTCCTTCCACTCTTCGCGATGTAACGCAGTGACAGGCTACGCGCTTATGTACGAGTCCAGTCAGTCTCTTTTCACGAAATACGCAAACAAATATGTTTTCGTAACTTGAACTGATAGACACATTCAAATAAATAGTTAGATATTGAGCCAACATGGCTGCCACACAGCTGGCCAAGTCCGGCCAATCCTCGCGCATGTGGATTGTGCCCAGTAATTGGATCCCCAATTCATGCTGATTTGCAAATTGCTCTAGTTACATCGCTCTGATTTCTTTTTTCGCTCATTCGCTTAAGTAAACACATTTTTGGAATTAAAAGTGTGGGCCGACACGCAAAAGCTTTGTTTTTGTTAATTATTTTAACACTTTAAGAGCCTATTTCACTGTGTTTTTGTTTGCTCTCAAAATGTTATACTACACAGTGAGTTTGAAGATATTTTACATAATTTTACGTAAAAAAATGTACATTGCCCATATTTAAGTGACAATAAACTTGTAGAACTTGTAATAAAGCTACAGGTGGGATCTATTTTTGAAATTTTGTTTGGTTTTGTGTTTGGTATCTACTTTTGCATTTAGATGGCGCTGTAACGAATTTCTATGAATATTTGAATCATATTTAGACTTCATAACTCATAACTGATTTCCGTTCAGTTCTGTGAATGTTTAAACACAGTTTGTTGGGTTGTGTTGTTCTCCGTAGACAACGAAGGCACATTACTTGTATTTGTGCTGGCCCTGAGTCCGCGAAAGGAGCTCAAGTGCCATTGTTTTGGACTGCAAAGCGGCCGCACTTAATCATGACTGGCCCTTAGCCCTGCCAATGACAGTGACAAAGATATTTCACCGTTCGACTTTCATAGTTGTAATGTATTAGGGTCATTTGTAAGAGGAGTGGCCTCAAGGGCCCTATGAATCAAGAGGCCAGGTCCAGTACTTACAAGACTCTTGTGTTTTTATTTCATTGGGGTACCATTTGTACCCGACTGCCGAGGGAAAGAACAAAATCACTGTGGGACAGCTCGGTTGTTCTTATTTGAAATATTTTATCCATTATAATGCACAATAACAGGATTTATTTGATAAAGTTCAATGCCTGACTCAAGAACTTTGCATTGAACCTAAATAAACAACCGCAAGACTAACTTTTTACCCATGCTCCGATAATCGGGAGCTACTCGAGCTACACCTTTACTTGTTCAACATACTGAACAAATGAAACCTAGTACAAGTATACAGCTATCGGATGTGTAATTCTAACGTTGAGGCAATGTAGATGATCTCTAACTATTTTTTTTGTTTATTTAATAAAACACTATGGCTAGCAGTGCATGTATGTACATACTACAATATACTCGTACATTCTGCAGCATTAGGCGCCTCATAAACGCGTCCGGTACCACTTTGCTCATACTTCCGATACACTTATTACGTAACCACAGTAAATAGCCACTTTGTTAGTAAACTCAAGCTCGGCCAGGGCAACTAAAATACGAGCAATATTTTCAGCTAACTATTTCGTTATCGTTCGACATTAGCTCTTCAACGATCCTTCGCAGACGTCGTATCGGCAGTGTAAAAACCGTGTATAAATGCTCTTTCCAACTCACTAATTTCCTTTGAAAAGTCTTTCATAAAAGTTAATTAAAATATTTTTTCCGGTACGGTCTGGGATTTCTCTTCAGTTTTTTAGTAAAAACTTTGACAAAGGAAAAACGAAGCTATACAAATGGCCCAGCATATTTGCATAGCCTTTATTGACGCTTACGTTGACCATGGATCAAAGATAAGCAGCAACGTGCGTTGAAACTTAACACTGACTTATGTTTACCTTTGTCTAATCTAACATAAAGAGATATAAGCTCAAATAAACACTTTCAACACGCAATTCGATCTATCAAAAGACTCTAAAAATTAAAAATACTTATCGAACAAGCGATCATTTAAGATAGCATAACATATATTACGTTTAACAGAGAGAAAACTATAAAAAGTTAGAGAAATATAAAGTGTCATGAGGCCATATAGATGCCTTAGGATCTAGACACTTTATATTTATCTAAGATAAGTGCTTTATTTATATCTGCTTTTATATTCTTTTATTTAGAAGAGCTGTAAGAGCGACATGTTATCCACCAGAAATAAAACTCAATTCTCTCATCAGTCTACTAAAATATTTACTAATTTAACTCCCAGTAACTCACGTAATAAATGTTTTATATACGAATAAAAAGTGTAATAGTGAGTTATGAATTCGTAACCGGAATACAGCGACCATTATTCGTGGCGTGAAAGTTTAAATTAGTTCAGTTCCGGGTCTCGATGGAGCCAGGTGAAAGGCTTGTGAGATTTCATACCGCCGGACTATTTACCTGAATGCTACTGAATAATTAAAAAGTATATAAAGAAGCCTTTGCTAATTAGAAACCTTTAATGTAATCTCGGCTAAATAAACGTCTGTACGTTTATTTAGCCGAGATTACATTTAATGATTGCTTGAGAATCGAAATTTAATAAACATACATTGATTTTTATCATGATATTTTTTGAATCCATATGCATGGATTCAAAAAATACGCAACCCGACCACGTGAATGCCCAGGAGGAGATGGCGCGACGAACTCGATGCATACCTACCATCTTGGCCTGTAGCTGCATTCAATCGTAAAGAGTGGAAAGAGGGAGGGGAGGCCTTTGCCCTGCAGTGGGACAGTCATGGCTAATTAATTAATTAAAAATATGCATGGGATAGTGTGCATCCATGTAGTTGGGCTTCAATGATTTTGTAGTTAAGATATTTTGGTTAAGTTCATTTATCTCTGCCTTTTTTGGGCTTACTTTTTTTTTGGAAATATGACTGGACGTCCGTCTAGTATTTTGTAGCGAGTGTAACTGGAACAAAGTACCTTTACTTGCTGACAGAACAATACTTATTGTTCTTCCAAACCCGAGTTTTTCCCTCCCGCGGTATAATTGGTCTTTGCGATGGAAATCGGGAACAAAGACAAAAGAAATGACATAAAATACCCGGTTTTCGAACTCGTTATCCTGTGATTTCAACTTTCAAGGATTTCAACCAGAAAAAGAAATCTCTGTTGACTGGTTTTGTTAAGATGTACATCATTTTTCGTTTGAGTAATCAACGCTCAATTTGTTGTGCTTCGTGGTAATATCTTTAGACGATTTAATACGAGTATATGAAGTTAAATACATATAACAATAGAATGAAATAACAAGATTTGGATCAACAAATGTTGGAGAAACAAAAACACGTTGACGAATAAATCGTGACAAATTTTAATTTTTATGTAGCTTAGTAGCAATTTTTTCGTAAAGTCTAGAAAAGGTTGAAGGAACGTGTAAATTAATGAAACAAAAACATAGTGGCTTACTGTGAGTTTATTGACAAATTGGCAATCAATTACTCAAAGGTCTTTGAACAAGTTAAAACCAGTTAACCCTTACCCCACACAAACCGAAGTCAAAGTCCCAGTCAACGAAGCGACGAACATTAATCGTCGGAACAAACTTTGCTACGTTAAAAGCTAAAAACCAACAATGTAACTTGAACATCCACACAGTGAGGGCGAATCTAGAAATTTATTTACATGCGAGAATTCAATCGTATGTGGAAATTCTATTAATTTCAGTTTTCGAATTTTCTAAACATTAATGAATGTATCCAGTCTGGGCCAGCTAGAAGTGGTAACTGACCCAGGCTGAATGTATTCATGCCACCGCTATAAATAGTTTTTTGGGGTATGATTATTTCATGCTTTGATGGTCATCTACTGGCCATTATTGTAGGAGGAACTTCACGGACATTTCACACATCACGCTCTAGTTCCAAACCAACCATAGCTTGTACTAAGAAAACCAGACTGCGGATAGAATATTTATTTACTTACATCATTTCAAATTACCCAGACACAAAATAAAAATCTGTGTTCATCAAATCAAATCAAATATTTCTTTATTCAATAAAATCACAAGGATCATTTAGAATCGTCTTACATACTTAGTGAGGTGCCAGTTCCACGCGATCACCACAGTTTAGATGGCAGAATTAAGAATCATTTATGTCTCAATGCTAAAATAATTAGGAGTAACCTAGTTCAGGTAATACACGTACTACAAGGCTTTGATATGTAATTATTCCGGTGAAAATGCAATATAGTTATTACACATTCCTCTTTGTAGGTAGGCTCAATTCCATAAAATCTGTGACCGTCATGACAGAAAGCAAGTTTTCTAACCAATTCCTAAAATACCGCTCTGTACCAAAATATGTTCTGGTCGTTATTTACTTAGCCAGTGTTTGTCTCAAGGGTAAAAACAGTGAAGAAAAATTTTTGATTTGTTTGGTATCTTTATGTTTTTTATTAAAACAATTAGGTTAATAAGTACTTCCTAGTTAATAACGGTCAACGTTATGTTGCCTTGACTTAATTAAAGTTAAAAACGCTTTAAGAGTTAATAAAACGCTTGCAGTATTCACTAGATTTTGCTTTCTAACATCAGATGACTGAGATCAGCTTTTCAAAAACCATAAGGATTAGTAAGATATGTGTATGAAACGGGCGCTAACTGCTTAGGCGAGCGAGATTTGGGAGGCAAATATGCGCGGCCATTTGCCAAGTTTCCATGCGGCTGCGTCCCATTTAGCAGGCGAGTGCACACTGGCCTGCATTGGTGTATTTTTAATGAATTGAACATGCAGCCACATACATATCCCTTATATTATTTGCTTTGAGATTCTCATTGAGCAAAAACCCTCAGAATTCCAACAAGCATTCAAGCTGCATTCACTCAGATTGGCAGAAACATCGTAGTGCGGTATTTTATTTAACATGATTTCTATGTATTTTATTACACTGTGGTTGTTTATATCGTTTTATAACAACAATACAATTACTATATTAAGACAAGTAAAATAACTTTCATATTTTATAAAGTGCTATCTCGTTTTGTTTTTTAGATAGTGACAAAAGTGATAACAATAATCACAAGCAGTATTCTAAATATGTTACAAGAATCTACCAAATTTTAGTCGCTGTGCACTACCCTTTATAATTTTGTTTCACTTTGCAATTTCTTGGTAATGTGCATCCTGTGCTTATGCAGCAAATATGATAAATGTCTGCTGCAAACGCTTACTGGAAAACACTAAATAAAAGTAATATATGAATTTGAGAAACAGCTATCTTGCATATATATTTAAAAATATGTGTTGCTATTTACGGGTAACATAGTACGCAGATGATTTGTTAGAAGAAAAAAAGTTAATGTCAAAAAGTCCCTCTTTCATTATGATTAAGATCAAAGAAAGTACACGTAATTGACTTGCAAAAGCAAGAGAAGTCAAAATCCATTTGAACTTACACGTGTTGATTTAATAATAATAATAATAATAAATTTATACTGACCGAGCGACGCGTCCTGCCGGGGTTACACCTGCATGGCAATTACGGATCGAGCGACGTATCAATACATTCAGAACTCTCATTGCAAAGCTAGTCTGCTTCAGCAGGGGCAATAATCGCCCCCGAGTCATGCGTTTCGTGACACAGGCCTTTTCGGGGACTGACATTCGTCCTCAGGACTACTTGGCATGTGTCACGGAACGTATCGACTTCCTGAAGCAGAAAGTCTGTGCATGGGCAAGCCGTATTCGTCGCTACAAAGAGAGGGTGAATAGATACTGGCAAAATCGTATTTTCCAAAGTGATCAGAGAAAGTTATACCGGAGATGGGAGGGAACCGACCAATGTGTGAGTGACGGACAGATACCGAATGCCAATGTCATGATTGATTTTTGGCGTGGTATTTGGTCTGTGCCCGTCGAACACACCGAGAGTGAGTGGATGCATGTTGTCGAGCGGGAGTGCGAGTCCATTGAATCCATGGGGTCTGTGGTTATAGACCGCGAAGACGTAAGTTGTGCCATCCGTACGTCCCAGAACTGGAAAAGTCCTGGGCCGGACGGATTACACAACTTTTGGATTAAATGGATTCGATGCTCGCATGACCGATTGGCAACACAATTCCAACAAGCTCTCGAGCTCGGTTCTCTTCCATCATTTATGACAACTGGTATAACCTTCTTGCTCCACAAATCCGGTAGTACCACGGATCCTAAAAATTACAGACCCATCACGTGCTTGCCTACCATCTACAAGCTCCTTACATCCATTCTGACCACTAAAATTAACACGCACATTGTTTCGAACAATGTTTTGGCCACAGCTCAGAATGGATGTAGGGTTGGGTCCCGTGGTACTAAGGAGCTCCTCCTCATAGACATGACCATTAGCCAACAAGTCCGACGGAGTAGGAAATCTCTCTCTGTTGCCTGGATTGACTACAAGAAGGCCTATGATTCGGTGCCTCATTCATGGCTAGAGAGGATTTTAGAGCTGTATAAAATTGATACAGTTCTGAAAACCTTTTTAGTCTCGTGCATGAGGCAGTGGATCACGGTTCTTCGTCAACCAGGCAACGGCGACAGTTCTTCTGATCCGTCGGACTTCATAAGGATTTAGCGGGGTATTTTCCAGGGTGACAGTTTGAGTCCACTATGGTTTTGTCTAGCACTGAATCCTCTCAGCACTTTGTTGAAGGATTCAGGGCTAGGCTGTCGGCTTCGAAGGGGAGGTGAGGTTATTAGTCATCTGCTGTACATGGACGATCTCAAATTATTTGCACCAAAGCGCCAAGACTTGATGGAGTTGCTAAAAACCACACAGGTGTTTAGCAATGCCATCAGGATGGAATTTGGTGTAGATAAGTGTGCGGTCTTACATGTAGAGCGGGGGAAGGTTGTAAATTCTCCGAATTTGCAACTTTCTGAGACTATGACACTCAGATCTCTTTCCGAAGCCGAAACCTATAAGTATCTTGGTATGTCAGAGTCGTTGGGTATAGCGGTAGAGGATATCAGAAAATCAGTGAAGGAACGTTTCTTTGGCCGCCTGACAAAAGTACTTAATAGTCTTTTGTCTGGCGGTAACAAGGTTCGTGCCTTCAATGGTTGGGTGATGCCTCTATTGATATACTCCTTTGGCATACTGAGATGGACTCAAACTGAGCTAGACGCCCTGGATAGAAAGGTCCGTCAACAGCTTACATCGCATCGCATGTTGCACCCGCGCTCGTCTGTTATGAGACTGTACATTCCGCGGAAATGCGGGGGTCGAGGCTTTTTAAATGCCAAGAACCTCCATAACCGTGAAGTGTGCAGTCTCAGGGAGTACTTCCTTAACAACGAGTGTGGGATGCATCGCGATGTGGTGGATGTTGACAAGGGCCTAACACCGCTCTCCTTGGCGAACGAGAACTGGCGTAAACCGACGGTACTGAGCACTGAAGATCGCAAGGACGTATGGAAGAGCAAGGAGCTGCACGGGAGGTTCTATCGGGCCTTAACAGGTTCCGATGTGGACCTCCTCGCTTCGGTGAACTGGCTACGCTTCGGTGACCTCTTTGGGGAAACTGAGGGTTTTGCTTGTGCAATTGCTGACGAGGTAATGATGACGAACAACTATCGGAGGTATATCCTGAAGGACGGTACGGTCGACATTTGTCGGGCATGCCGCCGTCCTGGCGAGTCACTCAGGCATATTATTTCCGGTTGTTCGCATCTTGCTAACGGTGAGTACTTGCACAGGCACAACCTAGTAGCCAGAATCATCCATCAGCAACTTGCTCTTCAATACGGCCTTGTTGAGTCTGAGGTGCCATATTATCAGTACACGCCGGTGCCAGTTCTCGAAAATGGTCGTGCATTGCTCTATTGGGACCGCTCTATCATCACGGACAGGACTATTGTTTGCAATAAGCCTGATATCGTGGTGATAGACCGGTCCCAACGTAAGGCAATGCTCGTAGACATCACCATCCCGCATGACGAAAACCTCGTAAAGGCCGAGAAGGAAAAGCTTAGCAAGTACCTTGACTTGGCCTTCGAGGTGACCGCCATGTGGGATGTTGACTCTACGATCATTGTTCCGATAGTCGTTTCGGCGAACGGTCTGATAGCGAAGAGCCTCGACCAACATCTAAAGAGGCTCTCGCTAGAAGGTTGGCTCAAGGGGCAGATGCAGAAGGCAGTGATCCTCGACACGGCACGCATTGTCCGGAGGTTCCTCAATCTGTAGCCCTAACCACCGGTAGCTTGGGCCTTGCCCCGCTGCCGGCGGCAACCTAGTTTTAAGTTTTTTATAATATATGTATTTTTTTTAATCATGTATATTGTAAAAACTTTTTGCTAAGATTTAAAATAAATATGTAAATAATAAATTTTATTTATTTGCACCTTCTTAATACATAGTTTTATAAGTTACAGTAGGTATATTTTAACATAATATAATATTATGGCTTAAAAGGTAAGTAAAAGTATGTTATTTAAGTGAAAACAACTAGTACCTAAACTAAGATAATTGAATATCCTGTAAGATAGGTACCAGTGCCCACCCTCATAGGCTGTATCTAATATTTTAAGCTAAGAGTACATTTTAATCTATATAAAAGGATAGGTATAAAAAGATGTGGATGTAGTTTAAGTAGTAGTAGTAGTTGAAATACATTAAATAAAAGGTAAAGTTATGGGTATTGGAATGTCTGTTGTAGTAAGTATGTGTGATGTTTAGGGGGTGTGTGTGTGTGTGTGAGATGGTGAGGGTGTGTGTGTGAGCGTGTGTGAGTGTGTGTGTGTGTGATTGAGGGTGTGTGTGTGAGGGGAAGGGTGGTGAGGGGGGTGTGCATGTGTGAGAGGTATGTGTAGATATTAGTTTTGGAGTTTTTATTTATTTAATTTTGAAGGTAGTTAATATTTTACTTTTATTTTCTTTTTATGATGTTATTACTAATAATTTTTCAGTTGAGTCATACGTCAGAGATATTAGCCATGAACTAAGCGACTTCTTACAAGGGGTTCTGGTCATGGGAAAGATGTTTAATTCTTTGTTAGCTATGTTGTAAAATCTAGGACCAAGAAATAAATAGAATCTTTGTGCAAAGGAGGTTCTACAGGTAACTGTATTACAAATTTTATGTTTTCTTCTCCGATCGCTCTTAAAGGAACTGTCAAGTGATTCTAGAAAAACCGAGGAGTGCAGTTTTATTACAGTTTGGAATATAAATAACTGTCTTACATTTAAAACCTTGCATTCTCTATATAAATCAATAGTTGGGTAAATCTTCGGTTTGAAGTATGTTATTTTTAATAATGCTCTTTGGGCACGTTCAGCGTTTAAAATAGTAGTTTTGGCAGCACCACCCCAGCAGATTATGCAATAGGAAAGTATGGATTGACAAAGGGATGAATATAATATTTTAATAATTTGGGGGTCGGCTGAATGACGAATCTGTTTAAAAATGTAAGAAAGTTTCCGAACTCGGTTTGCTAAATAATTTATGTGGGCTTTAAAATTCATGTTCCTATCTATGATTATGCCTAGATATTTGATCGATTCTACAGAAGAGAGACACAGACAAGGGCACGTTGAGGTTTGGTGTAAGCATTTCTGTGCAGTAATCTTATGGTATTGTAAATTAGTGGAGTCTCGAATAGAGAATGGAATGTATTTTGTTTTATCAACGTTAAGTGAAAGTTGATTTAATGCCAGCCAATGGGTAACTATATTAAAACCTTTTTGCGCTTTCGCAAAAACTTCATTCCATGAATCGCCGTAAAAAGTTAAGGTTGTGTCGTCTGCATATGAGATTATTTTACAGTTTTCAAGTTGCAGCAGTGTTAGTTCATTAATATAAGTCAGAAACAGCGTAGGGCCTAAAGTACTGCCTTGTGGGACTCCATGAGTAATATTAAGACTAGCACTGGTGTATTCGTTTATTCTAACCTTTTGTGTTCTCTCAGTCAAGTAGTCGGTGAGCAGATCGAGTTGTGGCCCTCGAATGCCGAGATCATTCAGCTTTTTAATTAGTATAGGCGTAGAAATCGTATCAAAAGCCTTTGCAAGGTCAATAAAAATTGTGAGGCATTTTTTATTATTATCCAAATTCCTAACGATAAAATCGGTAAATTCATGAAGTGCATCTTCGGTTGATTTGCCAGCACGAAAACCAAATTGATTATTTGAGATAAGGTTGTTATGTTCTAAATATCTTGTAAGCCGGGAGTTTATAACTCGCTCAAAGACCTTTGATAAAGAGGTTAATATAGAGATGGGACGGTAGTTGGTCAATAAATTGTTATTTCCTGCTTTAAATATAGGGCGAACAATAGAACTCTTTAATGCTTTAGGAAAAATACCTTTATCTAAGCACTTATTAATAATATGGGTAAGAGGGGAGATGATTTGTGATTTTAGGCATTTTAAAACATTGGATGGAATATTGTCTTCTCCTGCAGCGCAGTTACTTTTTAAACTAAGTATGAGTCGTTCTATTTCTAGTTCATCAGTATAAAGGGCAACAAACGAGTTTATCGGTGAGCGAGTGCTTATTGGCATATTTAGAGAATCACTTGGTTTTTTAATTTCTTGAGCTAAATTTTCTCCAATAGTGACAAAAAAGTTGTTTGTAGAGTTGACCGACAAAGTTGGCGTAGATTTAATTTTAAGAAGTTGTTCAGAAGAATCTTTTTTAGCTTTTCTATTTGTAATCGCGTTTATGGCATTCCAAATGCTTTTATTATTAGTTCCAGCTTTTTTAAGAAGTTCCTTTTCATAATTTCGTTTTAATTTTTTTACAAGATTGTTACAATAATTTCTGTATCTCTTATATGTTATTGCCAAAATTTCATTTTCGGGGGTAAGTTTTAACTTTTTATGCATCCGGTCCCTATTGCGAATGCATCGGAAAAGTCCTAAAGTCATCCAGGGCTTGAGTAACCTTTGTCTAGTGGGAATGGTTAAGATCCTTGTGTTCAAAGCAATTATAGATTGTAACATAGACAAAAACATTTCAGTAGCGACGTTGGGATCGTCTATATCGTAAATTGAAGAAAAATCAATATTTTTACCGGCTGCTTCTATGCCTATATAATCTAGTTTAGTTATTTGTTTTTTGTGATGATATTTGGGTGGGATAATTTTAATACAACAAAGAACGGACTGATGGTCGGTTATGGACGTCTCAAGAATGAAGCAGTTGACAGGCAGTTTTGTTTTGAGAATGACATGGTCGAGACAACTATTTGAACGGGTGGAATTTTGATAAGCTGGAAGAAGGCCATGCGTTGATTTGCTTTTACATTTTCCTCAAAATATTCTAAACCATTTGACGTATAAATAGACCAGGCTCGATAGGTTTTAAAACCAAAGAAATTAATAGCAGGATGAAACCCATTAGAAAAGGAAGAGAATATTATAAAAACATAAGGAAAAATAATTTAGAGGCGATCTGAGTTCGGGAAGGGGGTGGGGGTGAGCTTTTAAGGGTAAAAAACGCTTTTTCTCGATTTCCGGCAAAACTAAAAGTCCTATGCAAAAAAGTCATATGGCAAAGTTGTAGGTAATTAAAAGATCTAAAACTTTTCTATACACACTTTTTTCACATAACCTCAAGATGTATGTGAAAAATTCAAAAAACCAAGATTTTGGTTTTTTATTAATATCTTTTACAAACAATTATATTTTTTCACTAAATTCGGTGAAAACTTACCTCTTTATGTCCCAAATACGCTGTAATTTATTCGATTAGAAATATATATTCTTTTCACCTTATTTTGATTAAATATCGAAAAAATATCCTTATTTTCAATCGAAAATTCATCCGTCAAAATATCAGCTTTCTTTAAAAAATTGGTATGTTTTCTGTTCGTTGAAATCTCTTCTTTCCGATAGTGAAAAAAAATGTATATGTTACCATAGAAAATCTTCTCAGAAAATGCAAAAAAAAGTTAGTGAAAAAAAAAATGGTAGGATGAAACCCATTAGAAATCAAATCAAATCAAATCAAATAATTTTATTGTGTAACATAGGTTAATAGTTGTTAGTTTAATTTTATGATTAGATCCATCTATGCTAACCAAAGTCGGTATACAATATTCAATTTATAAATAATTCCTAGAATATTAAAATGTCTATAAAAAAATCAATAATTAAGTCACAATGTCAAATATTCATACAAAATTTTATACAGAAATTTAAATAATAATAAAATAAAATTTAAAATTCAAGCAATAAATGAGTCAAAATTATGGAATACATTTTTTACATACCTAACATGAAGGGAAATAAATTATACAGTGAGTTTATTTGCGAGTGTCAAACAGTTCTGAATACTTATAGAAACATTTTTCTTGCAACCATAATTTGAGTTCAGTTACAAATTTATTGTGGGGAAGCTTCTTTATATCATTGGGTAGTGAATTATATATTTTCCCGCACATTGCATAACTACTGTTGAGGTACATTGAAGTTCTAGGTAATTTAGGTAACACAATTCTGTCCGGATTTCTAGTATTTCTGAGATATATCTCGTTGGCTTTTACAAATAAATTTGGGTTCTTTCTCACAAATAAAGCAGACTCTAAAATGTACATACTGGGTAGGGTTAGAAGTTTGAGTTTCTTAAATAAAGGTTTACATGAATCCCAAGGTGGAATTCCTCCGATGGCCCTAATGCATTTCTTTTGTGCAATAAACGCTCTATGTACGTCAGTCGAATTTCCCCATAATATAAGCCCATACGTTAGTACTGAAGCGACATAGCCATGGTAGGCTTGAACAACCGTGTTTAGCGAGGACGTTTTACTTAATTTATATAAGGCAAAGACAAATCTATTTACTTTACCACAAACTCTTTCGACATGGGCTTTCCAATTTAAATTTTTGTCTAAGACGATTCCTAAAAATAGTGTGTTGTCAACTTCCAATATGTTATTATTATGGTAAGAAATCGTTAATTGATTGCATTTAGATGCATACGTACCGAACTGAATAAATTTAGTTTTAGTTATATTTACACGTAAATTATTTTCGTCAAGCCATTTAATTATAGATTCAATCGTATCATTTATGTCAGTTGTATAATTATTTATATTAATATTATTACGTTTAGATGTCAAAATTAAAGAAATGTCATCGGCAAATAAAATACAAGGTTTATGAGTCATGTCTGGAAGATCGTTTATATATAGGAGAAAAAGGAGTGGTCCTAAGACGCTTCCTTGGGGAACCCCAAAGAAAGAGAAAAGGAAGAGAATATTATAAAAATATAAGGAAAAATAATTTACGGGCGATCTGAGGTCGGGAAGGGGATGTGAGTAAGCTTTTAAGGGTAAAAAACGCTTTTTCTCTATTTCCGGCAAAACTAAAAGTCCTATGGAAAAAAGACAAATAGCAATGTTGTAGGTAATTAAAAAATCTAAAACTTTTGTATACACACTTTTTTCACATATCTCAATATTTATGTGAAAAATTCAAAAAACCAAGTTTTGGGTTTTTTTCAAGAAATTTGGTGAATACTTGCCTCTTTACGTCCCAAATACGCTATAATTTGTTTGATTAGAAATATATATTTTTTTCCCCTTATTTTAATGAATAAAATAAAAAAATTATAAAATATTGTAATGAATAACATAATTCGAATAAAGTATCTACATTTAATAGAACGATTTACATTTTTATTTATATAAAATCAGATTTTTAAAAGATATTAATAATAAACCCTGGTTTTTTTAATTTTTCACATAAATTTTGAGATATGTGAAAAAAGTATGTATAGAAAAGTTTTAGATCTTTTAATTACCTACAACTTTGCCATTTGACTTTTTTGCATAGGACTTTTAGTTTTGCCGGAAATCGAGAAAAAGCGTTTTTTACCCTTAAAAGCTCACCCCCACCCCCTTCCCGAACTCAGATCGCCTCTAAATTATTTTTCCTTATATTTTTATAATATTCTCCTCCTTTTCTAATGGGTTTCATCCTGCTATTAATTTCTTTATCTTTTTGTCATTTTTCAAGCTATCTACCCCGGACTAAAAAGCGTCCTTACCCTCACGCAGGTAAATCAACAACGCAGAATATTTTCACAATTGCGTATCGCACGGAGTCACACGCTTGGCGCGGTGCGTGGCGAGGTGAGCTCGTGTGCACGGGCCCTTATAATTGACACAAGCAAGCCGCTGCACTGAAATAACTTACAATAAAGATAGCTTTTTAGAACATTTTTGTTTAACTCAATGAATTAACTTTATTCACGTTTTATTACCATCAACACTCATTTAATTAAAAACTATTTTACTTGATCGGATAAACAAACGATGAAAATAGACTAAACTTACAAAATAAACGACTAGAATAATTTAATAAAGTTACAAGTGCCTCAAACTAACTTCAAAATTATATAGTTTAATTTAATAGCATAAATGTTTTGAGTCTAGTGAAATAAACCACAGCACTCAGTCACACAATAAATTAGAGAACAAGTTTACGCACCGCGGCGCCGCGTCGCGTGACGGCGCAGTGTAACGTTGCGTGTCGTTCCACATGCGTGTGTATTTACCTTTATAGGTAATTACTACAAGTTTTATATTTTCTCCAGATATCTGATGAATTCTGAAATGCTCTACCATTTTCTACCGCCAAGTTACTTGCATTGCTATATTAAAAACATTGATTAATAGAATGAAAAAATATTTATATTAGAAAAAAAATATTTGAGATAGGTCACGTATTTACTCAGCCATGATCTGGATATTCTCAGGTTTTTAGTGTCAATCTAGAATATGTCAAAGGTGGAGTATGCAGAGCACTACCAATCATTACATTCGTATACACACTAATTGTTCAGTGGAATGTATTCAATGACAGGTTGCTAACTCGTTGCTAGAATACATACTAACTGGTTTCATCCCGATGGTTTCCTTCGCCGTTTGAGCACTGGCACTGACAAATGATTGATTTAATTAATAAATACAGCATTGAGCCCATAGTAATAGGTGGCGGTTCTCTTTGTTCTTTGAGTAAATTTACCGAATTGTACGAATCGAAATAGAAGGCATACTAATTAGATAATGTCTATAGATGAAGCCTTTAGTGAAAGTCTCGAGATGATCCACAAATTCTGTGTGCAATTTTAATTAACGTTTTGTATTAAGGAGCCCGGATTGTAGGCAATTACAGAGCTCGACTAAGACTGGACGGTGGAGGCAGATAATCGCTTTTGTTTAAACGACCGCTTTGAGCTGAACTTCGGCTTATTAGTGCGCGTTCTTAATTATCTACTTTCAGTGCTTGATGTCAGAGGCACGCTTGGTCAAGTGGTTCTACATAAAATCTAGGTCTCACACACATATAATATAAACAATGCTACACGTTACGTAGTTTGCGTTTTCACATCCGACACTGACACCTTCACGATTATGATATGCTAGCTCAAAGGATTAGTACCAAAGGTACCAGATTAGCGTACCAAATTAGCTCTTACCGATATCGTATCGGTAGTAATGAAAAAACAATCAGTTTTGTCCGAGCAAGGAATTTAATATGACATTATAATAAAAACAAGAAAAACCGGAGGCTTCCGTCTACCGCAGAAGTGATTTGCTCGTTTAAAAGTTAAATCAATTTTTTGCTTCAACATTTTAAGTTGCAGAGCACTTAAGAACTACAAAGAAAAATCTAACCGAATAACCCCGCCATCTAGAAACTCTGCTATGACACAGTATTTTCTATCCACGTTAAAATTCTACGAGCATCTTTGCAAGTTGTGGAAACTTCGACGGATGTGTAGCACCAGTCGGAACCGAAATGTTTGGTCAGAATGAAAATATCGGTATCCTGGATATGGTAACGTAAATGAATTTTGCTCCCCACATCATCTGCCTATATACGCCTACTGCTGGTTTCTGCTAAACGCTATGCTTAGCATGCGGTTGACGACTGCAGGGACACAGTCTGTCGCAACACTGCCGATGACTGGTCGCCAGGCCTCTTCAGTTACCGCAAAAACTGCGTGGAGGTTGAGATTAGAAATCTCTAGTCTTGTGTAGGTATCTATCATCACCACAATATCATTTGTGTCGTTACCAAAACAAAAAATTACAAAGTAATCAAACTTACAAATGATCAAATCATAATAAATATACCGTGTTTAAACAACTACTATTGATAATACTATCGATTGTACTATGTATAATCGTAACAATTTCAAACCTAGGTTTTTAAATACACAAGTGTACCTCTTTAAAAAAATATTGCTATTATTATTTATTGTTGTATGTTTTATTTAGTCTAGTACGTGCTCACCTCTCTGGAATACCTATCGGGGACAAATAAACACATTTAATTTCACCGTGTATTTGTACAGTTGCAGACCAATTTAGAAATGACAAAGCTTTGAAAGGTTTAAATTTAAGTATTATTTTATAGTACAAGCTTTGTTTAGTTTAGGAAAAGAGATAATGAGAAATGTTCGTTAATATATATTTTATTACATTCAACAATTTCACGCATTTTTAATAATATTGACGTTCTATCGGGTGGGAGTCCTACACCTATTTGTGGCATAAACAAAACAATTTAACAGTCTCCTTTTCATCAGAAGACTGGCAGTCCTACGCTTCGGGTACTAATGTACCCGAAGCGTAGGACTGCCAGTCTTTGCAAATCATTTTAGCTGTCTACATTTTGTTGATAAGACCTGTGCTCAAAGCCTTGCCTTTGAAAATTGTTTACTGAACGGAACGCTAAATGAATGCTAAATCTGTTTAGTATGATGTTGAAAAAGCTTAAATTCCGCAGCGCCTGAATAAGTTTCAAGAGACTTAGCTGCAGTTCTGCTGTTTTGCAATTTCTTCTTGTACTAAAAACTTAGAAAATCTATTTTATTTTTATTTACTTGCGAGTTAATATAATAATCCAGGATACAATCTATATAAAGTTCCAAGTTTTATTCCAATTGAGTTAGTAGTTTTGTTTGTTTTTCAAATCAGCTTTTGCTACTCCTTATCTTCGTCATATCCTAAAACAAAGACAAAAGACAAACGAAACGCGGACAAAACCAAAAGCAGAAGCTAGTATTCGAATAGACATAGTATTTCATCACATTATGGAGTTTATTTTTATAAATATTTTTTATTATAAATAACTAAATTGTTTTTTAAAATAAAATCCAAAGTTAATTCTATCCAGTAAATACAATAATTTGTCCTACCGTCTACCAAAAACGAGAGTATTCCACGTATGTAGAGCGACGAGTAGGAGTGCGGAGGTCGTGGATGTAGGTCCGTTTGATATATCGGGGCGCCCGCTGCATCCCCATCGCGGCGGCAATTATAAATGTCGCACATAAATCCCATCCCGCCATTGAAGAGGTACAACACAGAAGAACCAAAAACTCTGAGATTATTTACATATATGAGGTACACAGCACAGAACAGCTAAAATTCTAAAATTATTTAATATAATTTTATGAGCTTGTTACAAATAACAACCACGAAACTGCGAAAGTACTGAGAGAAGAGAAGATATTATTGCCTATCTTGTCATTTTACTATAAGTCAAACTCTATGTTTAAACTGAATATAAAGTTTGACTGGAACTTAGTTTGAACATAGCAAATATACATAATTGTGCACTGGGCGTTTGTACAAAATTATACTAACATTGGTGATATGACAGATTCATAATATGATCAAATCAATTAGCCATTCGCACATTCTATTTTATGTAACATTAAATGTTAACAAAGGCCTCCTACATAACAAAGCACTTGCAGAACTAAAACAGCTAGAATTTATATTAATACTAAATAAAACCTCGCTCAAAAAGCTCGCGACAACGACCTTAATTTGCAGACACAAAAAACTAATTTGTAGCAACTGCCTCGTCTCCTCTCATTACTCTCTAATCTCATACATCGCCCCGAGGTGAGTTCATGCATTAAATACACGTGTTCAAATTTATCTCGGGATTTTCTTCAATTTGTACATTACGAACTTCGGGAGGTACTAATTGGTAAAAACAATTTCAGAAAGGTACAATTAGGTTTTGTTTTCATTGTATAAGAATTGTTTATGTGAAACAACAAGAAAACTAATCTTAAGTTTGGTAATAGCGTAAAAGTCTGTTAACGCACGAAGTGTACGGCAACAAACCCAGTCTACGAGAACAAATCTGCATTATTTAGTAAACCGAATAATGTTTGTGCTAAATAATGCTAATATTATTAACCGTGCCGCAATAAAGCACTATTGACGCAACAACAAATAAACTCCGGTTCAGACCGGAAATCGTACATTTGCATGACAAACGAGCTAATAAATCCAACTAAACATTAGTACAGGTAGCCAGGTTTGCCAGACTAGCCAGACTAGCCAGGCTAGCCAGACTAGCCAGCGCCAGTTCACAACAACAATGCACTTGTAATTATTATGTACGGGGTTAAACCATTAGTAAATGTTATTTTAATATCCTTCCTTGTACCTACCGAAAGTCGAAAAGATGTCAAAGAGCTGTTACATTATGAATGAAAAAGTTAAAGTAAAGTGTATTTTATTGTATAAAACCACAAGGATCATTCAACAATAGCTAACGTGCTCAATGATTCTTGTAACAGCACACAACGATGCTTATTATGAACGTCCAGTAAGAACTTTCTCACTTCCTTGTACTATAAATCAATTTTTTTTTATCAGCTTGGTAATAAGTTCCAAAATTTTCAACATAAAAATAATGCTAGAAATTAGTGAGCTTACACGAAGATGAATTTCCTGAAATATCGTGAATGCACCGGATTAGTACGTAAGCCTTGATTAGTGAGCATGTTGAACGTCACTCGACGTATGATCCCGTTTAACTGGATTAGGCGGCGTGCATCTCCGCAGATATTAGTTAAACGTAGATCGAAGGCTTTGCTGTCTTTAATGTGTTGACTGATGTAGTGCTGGTTTTGTGCTAATGTATATTACTGAACATGTTATGAGGATGAAAATCATATGACGAAGAAAGTTATGAATGTGAGTAGAGGAATGCCGAAAATGAAATGGTTGGATTGTGTGAAAGATGATATGAATGTGAGAGGAGTAGATTCAGAACTGACGAATGATAGGAGTGAGTGGAGAAAGAGAACATGTGCCGACTTCACTTAACGTGGGATAAGGGCAGAATGATGATTTATATTATTGAACATCGCAGAATACATTTTATTTTCAACTTATGTCATCGTTTTCCATACATTGTTTGTTATACTTTTAATTATGGTTTTAAAATAAACTCATTAATATAATATGCCCAATTATCCAGGGATTTCCGTACAGTTTCACTGATTTGTGTGGAAGATAGTCCCCCAATTACTTAGGCGTTTTTGTCGCATCGAACACGACGAGCTCTGAACCTATTGTGTGCGTCTGTCACAAACCTGATTATTTCAAGCACTTTTAAAATTATTGTCTTCAAAATTTGGTTAGTTATAAATGTTATTAGTCAGTAATAAAACATTTGAAAGGCGATGGCACAACGCCTTCAGTAAATTCTCTGCCTCACTAAGCCTCAATTGAAGATGTGTCTACATAAAATAATCTTTACGTCTTAAAGTGGTGAAAGCTGCGAAACAAAATGTAACTATTAAATATTAGACAAGCCATCAACTTTCTGAATAGTAAATACCTTGTACATTAATACATTAATAAATACCTTGTTCCTAAGTTACTTAGAAAGTGTATAACTACAAAGTGAATTCTACCCCACTTTCGAAACAGTAGGATCCCACAATTGGGCACGTGCCGTTACTAGTTTACAAGCAAAACTTTAATTTGTTCATTCAGATAGAAAGCGTCAGTTTCGGCGGATTTCGAATTGCGCAAGTTTCTGAGATTACGTGAGTTATGTTTTCAATTAGGACGTACATAAAGGTGCGAAGTGGGACGTACTCAGTAAACATGAAAATATTTTATATATCTGTATATTTCTATTAGGTTAATTTAATTTGTATTTAAATACGATAAATGAGTAACAATATAACGATATGTGAGTGTGTTTGTGTTTAAGTAGAATCAAAGTAGATCTTTTTTAAAAAAAAGTCATTTTGTCATAACATCTCAATATCAATTATAAACTTTTATCAGAGAAAGGCTAACTAATAAAATTTAAATTAAGTATTTATGCGCCACTATATAAGACGCCTACTTACGTTACATAATAATTATTTGAAAATATACCAATATAATATTTGAAATATTACTTGCAGCGGCCCTGTCCCAGAGTTGGCATTAAGGAATTCAAATGTCGGGAACACGTGAAGTTTGAGGCTTTCCTGTTTTATGAGGAACCACTGTGAACTATTTATACGCGGTGGTTCCGTATAGTTCTGTGTGGCTTTTCGTGCTACTAAGCTTATACGAGCAGGTAACACTGCACTGGTCGTAGGGAAATGGTAATCGTAAACGAAAGCGTTAACGGAGAATAATAATAACAAAACATTATGTTAAGACTTTGTGTCGTTGGTTCTTTATTGATACATTAATATTAATGTTTGGAACGTCTAGATTTTTTATATGAATTCATGACCTACCTGTTGCAAATAGATAAACTCTTTAGAATAAATCTATTAATGATAAACCTAGTCTAGTAACATACTACGCCTCATAGCACACAATATTTACGCCATCACTTAATAATAATTTGATGTAAGAAAATTATGAAAAAATCAGAAAGAAAATAATAAATCAGATAAATTGAAAGAAAAAACTATTTTCTTTACACTTGAACTTTGAATCTCCCAATCTGTAAACTTAAGCACTCAGTACTAACTCCAGTTTTATTTCTCCACTAACCCTCGATAGATACCTGAAGGATTCAATTACTCTTCACCTCTTGGATTTTTATTTACCAAATATTACAGGTTAAGTTCGAAGCACTTCTGTCAAGATGTCTGAGGATCTCGAAAGTAAAAGATTTAGGCTTTCAGAAACCAGTTTTTTTAGTAAACTAAGAGCTTTATTAAGTAGCAAGCAATTTGGGATTTAGTTTATTAAATAAATTGTTTGTTTTGTAAATGGTATTGATTTGAAACTATTTCTAGCTTTTCGGAGTTATGAAATGAAAATGAAGGGGGAAAATTCTATTGATTATTATTTATGGACGTTTTACACTAGGCCATGGGCAAACTAAGCAAAGAATTAGGAGGTAGATAACTAAATGTAAGTATCAATATATTTTTTATTTTTAGTATCTACATTAACCCCTCTTTACATACATTTCTTACCTCAGTTTTTACACTTGCGAATAATTTGACGTTTAGTAATGAAAAAAAATATCTAAATAAAAACTTGACATTTGCAGAATTGCCTGTCGTATTGACGGGCAGAAGCCACATAAATGAAGAGAAGAAAAGAAGAAGAAGAAGATTGTTTCCGTGTCCGATATCGTGAAGGTATCGTGTCGTACCGATTTATTTGCTCTTTAGGTAGGAGCCCTCGACTGGATTTGAACCTGAGTGTAGGATATTAATAACGTTGCAAACGTACGTTTATTGCAACGTTTCTACTTTCCGAGAGCAGGCAATAACTTTTATACGACATTGTAAATTAAATGTCGTAAAGTTGATTGTATTACTACGTTTATAGAGAAAAATAAGATTTTATCTATATCTAATAATTAGAGCTTGTGAAGAAATCAGTTTTAAGTTTTTTTTTTCTGGCGATGGGAACAGTAGCTGTCATTTACGGAATACTAGAATCTGAAAGAATAGGCATGTGCCTAATGTGACTGACGTGCCCCTGCTTATCTTCTTTAGGCGTCTATAAATGATCTGGATTACTATCGATAACATAACTTATCTATTAAGTACAACAAATAATTTAATTAAATTGATATTTGGATATACTTACTTAAAACACAAGAGGTTCAATTGACCGATAACGGAATAATATATTTATAGTAAGTTAATGGTAGGTAGTTACAAGCAATAGGTACACATGAGTTACTTGACATAATATTATATGTACCTATTGTATATGATGTGAGGCCGAATCTATCATTATAACTTTTAGATTATCATTTTACTATATAATATCTTGTAAAAATGCAGTTTATTAACTTACCTAATATCCTACTTTAGTAGTACGTTTATTTTGCATCAAGTTACTGTAGTTACCTCGGTCCTCCGTCCTTTTTAAGTAACTTTTAATGTAAAAGTCAAGTGTAGCGCCCAAAGCACTTGTAAATAGCGTTTTCGTAAATGTTGAACTTGCCATTATATATGAAATTGGGAAAATCCTTGTACCACATATTAATGTGCTTATTTGATTTTAAATTAGAATTGAATTCATTTTCGACAAAGTATTATGAAAATACCAAAACGGTATCAGGTTACTAAGATCGAATTGTGTTAATTTAATTGCGTTTTAATTTATATTTTAACCGTACATATTTATCACTGTTACGCTTTAAGATAGTGGAAAAAAACTGGTGCTAGAGCTGATTTCTTTTCTGAAGTAATTTCGTGAGAGTTTAGGGCACTTTTTATGTGTTCCGTATTAAATTGTACGCTTGATGATGGAATCTTTTTTCCCACTTTTTATTACAAGACAATTACGCAGGCTTTAATGTTGCTGAATATTTTTGAATTTTGATCTCGATTTTATGACTCAAGTCTTGGTTTTATGATATTAGAACATCATTACTTTTTAATCGAACTATTAACTCTGCTGATGCTGAACAATCTCTTTTTTACGTCAGAAGTTTTTAAGAGACTGATTTGTGAGCTGATTATGATCTAAAGTACCCTCTGGTCACTCCTTAACAATAATTCACAAAACATATTTCATCGGCAATTTAGCTCTCATAAAACAAACTTGATGTTGTATTTCTTTATTACTATTAATGAACTAAAATCTAGATGGCGTGTTCTGAAAAAAGCTCTTTAATTAAGACTCACAAAAAAGTTGTTCTAATTTAAAAGCCTTTTGGCAAATGACTACGATATACCTGTTCTACCTTACAAGCCACTTTTTACACGAACAACGATTAATCTTTGGTTAAACCAACCCGCGTAAGTATGATCATTACTCTGGAGGGCCTTAGGTACAGTGTTTTCTGGTAGTAAGCACGATTGAATCTGACAGACTACACATATTCCAGTCACATTGCGCGGCAACGTCACCGCGACTCCTAAACAATGATTGTCAGAACGCAATGTATCGCAAGCATGACGTATGCAAGTCACATTTATTCTTGCTTACTCTGAACGTTTCTTTGTTGAAAACATTTTGTTATGGAAAAATGCACTTTGAGAGATTCTGTGGAAGGAAAGCTGCACTCAAGAACAATTATTGTTTTAATTTGTCAAATGCTTGTGGCTTGGTTCAGAGCCTTGGTTCTCCTTTAAAAGACTTGCCTAATTATGTTTCTATTATTAACTTTTTGAAACAAGGAAAATATTATTGTGTTTCGTTAAGTAAAATAAATTAGACTACGTTCAAGTACTGTTGAAGTTTTCAATAATCATTTAACTGCTCGTGCATTTTTCTATTCAAGAAAGTTATTTATTATTACCCAAGTATTTGTTGTAAGAACATTTAATAAGCATTTTTTTTCACTCACATCAATTTAGTTATTGCGGATAGTAATTTAAACAAAAATAAGATAAAAATGTTTTCACTCACTCACAACAATAGTAGTATATCTACATAATTACCGACCTAAATTCACGTAACCGTAAAAGGAAAAGACAAACACTAAGTCATTTACCAAATATAATTCATTTAGCTACATAACATTATTATTCCCCATCCCTTATTAAACAGTTAACTCGGTTTTCGTAATCGAATTCAATAATGTCGTATTGGAATGGCGTCCCAAGTGAGCACACGGCTCGTATTAATGCTGACTCGTCGCACACCGCGCTGGGGACGGAACGTATCCGACGTGTGTTGGATTTTAAGCCTTATTTCAACAGTATTAGTGTTCATATTTGTATCTGTCTATCACATGTTTTTGATACCAACTTTTGTAGCGTTGTAATGTTTGCATTGCTGCGTTTCAGTGTCAAAGATCTTGAGGCCTCAAAACGATAAATTCAGTCTATTCAGCATTTATTAGGTAAATGTGATTACATAACATCAGGTCAACCGTTTTCTTGATTCAAATTTATTTGTTACACAAAAATTATTTAACAAAAGAGATTGTGTTTAAAGCAAAATTAGGCCTTGTATTTATTTTTTTAGAAATACCAATTGGGCTTTATTATCTTACAAGTAAAGGTGAAATTGGTCTGTTCATTCGAGCACGGCCCGACTCCGGCGCGGTGTTGTGTAAATGAGCTGGAATACGGTGACTCCCCTGGCGCAGATCTGAGTCAATGGATTTATTTGATAATGCGATTAAATTTTAATGAAAAATCGTAATTATGTTTATGGAATACTAACTTCTTATGACTAACATCTTCACATGCTGAGAGACGCAGGTACTGTGTAGATTTAAACTTATTTATCTGTTATCCTATAATTCGTAATCCTTGTCTAGTTAAATTAATTATTTCATAGAGAGATAGCATCTAATAAAACACAAAAACAAGTTTTGGCAGGCCAAGAAGCAAGGTTGATAGCACTAAAAGTATTAACTGCTAACCTATTATGCGAAATGTCTCGATTCCTATCCCACGTATTGTACATTTCCCATATAATATTTCCTATGAATTAATTAATGTCTAAATACGTTTATGCTAAATTAATCTGTTCCCTGCCTGTCCAGCAAGAAGTCAACTTGAATATTTAATTAATTTTAAATCTAAATTTAAATTAAAATAAATCACGGACCATTTCCCGCTTCTCATTATTTGAACAACTTTTGACCTCTTAATCATACAGGTCTCCAAGACTCTTGGGTTTTCATTGGAATCTCTACCCAATGCCCGGGGCATTCGGTGCAGAATAGGTTGATAAGTGAAAAGGTATTAAGGAGGTGTAGAAAGCGCGCCTCATTTACTCCAACTGATCGGTTCCCTACGGAATTTGTGCGACGAGTTGGAGCCTCTCACTTGGATGCAATCGGGAGTTTTTAAAACGCGTCAACCGTTATAAAAGGGCTTTGGAACGTAAGCATTTAGCATCTATTGAGTTTGCTTGAAACTAAAATTGAAAAAGTTTTAATAATTTTCCGCAAATTGAATTGAGTTTCTTATAGGAATGGTTTAAAATTACTTAACACAATCACCCATTTTTTTATAAAAAAAATTGAAAACAAAAGATCTACACGACACGACAAATTGCTTGAATGAACTAGGTTCGCAGTTTTCGCCACAGATGTCGCTAGTGTCGTATTACGGACTTCAAATGACGGTGATTGTATTTAAAAGCTCCTGCTTGATGCTTGCACTCTAACCTGCAGACAGGTGGTTCAGGATATCAGGTGGATTATTATTTGCTCGGTTCGACGTTTTCTGAATGGTTTCCAGGTTGAGTCAGATAAATTAGGGTTCTTCTGAACGGTATCAGAAATTCAACTTACATTTTGGATTTTGTTGCATGAAAACTAGTATTTAGATATTTTTTTTAGATATGTCTAGGAGGTCACTTGAATGAGGTGAAATCAAAAATGTTTTAGGATGAGGTTCAGTTGTTATATATCTAATTCATCAATTAAGACAACGTCGTAAGAATTTAACGGAACTATTTTGAAGAACTTGACGAAAAAAATTACCTTGTGAATAAATAAAACTTATTGTAACACAACTCGTGTAGGACTTCCGTTCTTCGTATATATAGAAATAGGTATTTAAATAAACAAGTAAGCACGTCCCCATTATTCAGCCGGTCAGCGGAATGCGAGCCAAATAAACGTCATTACAGTAACAACACAATAAATAGTTTGTTAACTATTGCGCTATGTATCTCGTTATAAGTTCGGGGGTCGTGGGGGAAGTCACAAGCTTTTGATAATGACGCACTCCATTTAATGAGTTTCTGTACCGGCGGGAGTTTATTGCTTTCGTACTCTGTCCAGTGGCGCCGAATATTAAAAATAAATAAATATTCATAGATTTGATGATTTATGATTTGGTTCCTTACGTAATGTCTTTGGAAAGTTCGCTGATGATAAATACCTATATCTAATTATTTAAAGCAATAAACAAAACCCAGAACAAACATCAATGTTTTTATGAGGACCATGAAAGGCAGTTTGTAAGAAGTTGTGGCTACTGTTAAGAGCCTGCAAAAAACTGGATATTTTGTCTAGTTTTATGTTTTTAGATGAAATACTCTCTTGTGTGTTTCTTAATATGAATATACGATACTCTTTCTATAAATAATTTCTACAACTATAAATCAAACACGATTTTTTTAAAGTTTTAATAATGTATAGACTTCTATTAATGCTCTTAGCTGCTAGTGCTTAGCTTTACTTAGCTAGTAAATGATTGTAAACTTAAAAAAAGATACTAGAACCTAGTTTTTTGTACTAATTAGAAACTGCATCATCCGGTACCTTAAGGCCCCGGAGTCCTAATACGGGCGTGTTCCCGTCGGCTCCCGTGTTCGGTCGCAGTTAGCCGGTTGGCCTGCCGCCAGCTCCTGTCTCTAGCTTCTTGCGGCGAACTAAATCATCGGCGTCTGCAGCCTTAGAGCCTCATTTGCAACGTTAACTGGTATTTGGTGGATGACTGAGCTGTACATACAAAAACATAAAGATTTCATCACCAGATATGATGCCTTTGACTATCTTTTGGCAACTTACTTTTTATCTGAGTATTTTATGTTACTGAAGATACCGTTTTGTAAAGTAGGGTAAATTCGTCAAAAGAGTGATTTTGTTACATTAAGGTCAACATAAATGAAAAAACTTTAAGATGGTTGTTTTTGGTTTTATTCATAGAAATGGATGACTTACCTGCAAATGCTTAAAATGCATGTAAAACGAGCTAAACATTGGTTTTCTGGTTTCTTTGTGTCTGTCATCCCAATCTTTGACAGCCGATACCGAGGTGTCACGGCAGTTTTTGGCGTATTGCAGTTGCAAAGCAAATAGCGAGTTGGTGAATTTAATTTTGATAGGCAACTTGAAAAATACATATTTGGATTTTGGCTAGAAGTTTATTTACGACACGAAATGTTTTTAAGAAGGCTTATGAAATTATAAAATATTTTGATACTATTTTATTGGATCAGGTTATAACTATTTAAACGAATTTCTCGGTTCGTCGTTTTTTCTTCTTGTTAATGTAGCTAGCAACATACACAAACTAGCTAAAATGTCACCGAAGCTCACTATTAATTTTTTTTTTTTTTTTTGAAAGTAGTATTTTATTCACAAACAAACTTACGACTATACAGTATTTACAAAATGTACATTTACATATAAAATACATAAGAAACAGCTGAGCTATCTACAGACCGTTGCAAACGGTCTATAGATAGTTCAACTGATCCAAATCAGTACCAATCGGAAGCGTACCCAAGACACTGGCTGCATTGCCGCGCTGAATAGCAATGCTGATACGTTGGGCCAGATACTCACCAGCCCTCGGGTCACGCGTCGCTTCGACTAGACGCCCAGAAATAATTTTGAAAACGCGGTGGGCCTCGGTACCCCACGGACCTAGAGTCTCGACCCCAAGAGGAGCAAATATGTACGCCCTGTCGAGACCTGCATATTTGCGTCTCTTGAGATCCTCGGCCGAATCCGCCGCCGCACCAGCCCGAACGGATGTCTGTGACAGATGAGAAGGAGCAAGGGTATCGACACAAGTTGCGTCCCACACCAAAGGCCTTCCCGCCTCCCACGGAACAAGCGTCATACCGTCAGGCCGTTTGCCATCGTCACGCATCAGACCATTCGGCTCTAGAATGGCTGGCACGTTCACGCTGGTAAAAGCCCGCCGGATGATGTCGTTGAGGCTAGCATGACGGGATATCCGACCGGCGGCTCTAGTGCACGATAATCCGTGGTGACCAAGCTGTTCGACAGCAGTACCGCACTGGCACAGATGAGGTGCGCAGCACCGCGCGCCCAACCGTAGACTTGCTGCAATACGGAACGTGACAGGATCCATTAGGGTACCAATATGATATGAAGGAAGTGCTTGCAGCCAAAATCCTGACTCCCTTTTAGAGACGGCAAGAAGACGGGCACGATCTGCGGAGCTAGAACACGTTTGTAACAGACAGTTCCGTGATAACTCGCACAGAGGCCCGTCCCATTGCCGTTGAGACGAAAGAGAGGTAGGGGGAGCAGAATCAGGGCAAGCACTATGCCAAGCATTTCGAGCTTCGTCTATATATGAAATTTTGAGATCGAAACTAGTAGGAGCCAAAAGAGACGGATTTAGAATTTTTTCTACCAACGAATGAGTGCTATAGACGGAAGACAGGAAAGCTGGTAAGGCGACACTAGAAATTTTGCGAATACCTAAACCTCCTAATTTGATCGGTAGAGAGGCCTGCAGCCATGCCCTGTCATCCAAATAAATATTCAAAACTGATGATAATGTATTCTTTATTATGTTGTCCAAGCCTTCCACCAGCTCGCTGTGTTTCCACAGTTGACAACATCGTAAAGAGTATGTAAATTTAGGTACAAAAAGACAAAATCTAATAATTGTAAAAGCCATATGACTATTAATTTTGAGTAATCTATCCGAAGTTTTATTAAAATTTTGAATTTTCTCTGCAATGAAAACCGGAAGAGACTCATCAAATATAGGTGAACCAAGGAGGCGGAGTGAACATCTATCTACTACTGTAATGTTTGATGCCAAAATGTTGAATTTGTTAATTATAGAATTTTTATCCAAACAAGTATCGGAAACAAAAAGTTCGCATTTAGCAAAATTTAATTCTAACCCTATTTTTTGAAATTCATCAATGATAAGTTTTAGATCTATTAATTGATTTCTACATAACACAGGTCACTGGCCTAACTCAGTGGCCAAGAATTTCATTCTTTTCAATGAAGCAATCTACAATCCACGTACACTATGAGCCGAGTGCAATCTCAGGTCGTAACCATTTAAATATGCAGGCAGAGTCGGGTGGCTAACTTGTTGCATTGTCTAAGTCTGGATTTCTAGATTTTAAATAACTGAAAGACTTTGTGATAACGTGAATAGGTATATGACTAGATTGATAAAAGGCGCATATTGAACGTGATTTAAAGATAAAACAAAGTTTCTAAGTAATATCTTTTTTATCTTTGCACTCCCGTGGATCTCATATCTAAGATTTTGAAACAAATAGAATATGATAGTAAATGATATTATCGTATTTTCAAGGGCTTAAATTAAAATAACCAACTTTGTTCACATTTGGTTACCTCTTTCCAAAAGTAAAATTTTAAGCTGTTTACGATATTTTTAATGACATTGGCCATTGAAATATTTGTTTCAAAAAACACATCGCTGGGTTTACACAAAAACAAGGCCAGAGTAGCTCAATACACCAGTGTTGGCAACACCGGCTTAAGAGCTCGTCACCAAGTCGGCCAGTAGCTTCGAAACTGACTTTACTTGTTGCATACAAAACGTACCTCATCCGCTGCCAGGACTAACTTTTCCCATTTGCATTGAAAGGACAAATAAAGAGATACAACTTTCGAACGTATTTTCGGTGGAAACGAAACAAAACTTTTAGGACAGGTGCGCGGAACACCATATCAGCTGACTTTAAACTTGCAGATCCAATTTAAAGCGATGTTTGAATGATTTGAAGAATATTGTAGATTTTGATATTTATAAATGATCGCTGTGATTTTTGACAGACAAAATTATGATGCAAATAAATAAATATCTGATACCAGCTGTTATTTACTTCATCTTGCGAAGTTTTTCCGTTACAAGAAGTCATAGTAATGACTTCTTGTAACGAATCATATAAAGTATTATCAGGAAGTGACCTGAGCTACATTTTCTAAATCATCCCATTGTTAACTAAAATGCGGATAAAATATGATCAAGTCATCGCGGTTTGGCTAAATAAAAGGACAAATAGTCGGAGCTATGCTCAAAGTGACCGAATTCCGAGTCACGGCAGAAAAGCGGTCGTGTCATCCGCCAGCAATTAGATCACACGATTATTTTGTGCGGGACAGAGCCAGATTGAAACGGATTTTTTGCTGACTTGTATGTGCCCTTTAAAAATAACAAACTAAAGCCTCAGTCTTAGAATAAGTTTGTTATAAGATTGTTACCTGTATATTACCAGTCAGTAAAATATAGGTTTGTGAATACTTGTCGGTTCATGTAAGATCATAATATTTTAGGTAGTATCTTCAGTAACTAGAATGTTCAATGTGACAATGACTACTATTCATGATAGAACCAACTTTTTATCTTTATCTTATATTGAAAAACATATGCTTTACCAACATCGTAACATAAAATAGGTAAATATGAAAGGTAGCAACATTTTAGTCGCTCTAGTTCAACAGCCGGCCTGCTAATTTAAATATATTCTAACTATCCTCTATCGACAGATCTCAATACTGTTTTCATTCTACACAAAAGGTCAACTTAAGCTGGACTGGCGAGACGGCCAGCCCAGTTTAAACTCCGACCTAGTGTTACTGATATAAGCCCAACAGATTTTTAGCTAGCTTTTGACTTATTCCGGCAAGATTGACTATCGTATAACTTGACTATCTTATAGTCAGAGACCAATGATTTAATTTAACATTTTCTTAGTGCAACAGTTACTTTAAAAAATAATAATATTGGAAACTGAAGTTCCACTATTTAAA
Organism: Ecliptopera silaceata; assembly: GCA_932527185.1. Taxonomy (NCBI): domain Eukaryota; kingdom Metazoa; phylum Arthropoda; class Insecta; order Lepidoptera; family Geometridae; genus Ecliptopera; species Ecliptopera silaceata. The sequence continues at coordinate 440,227 of OW052193.1, read as the reverse complement.
ATGGCTGATAACATGTGGCCATCTCTTTTAGTTCACAGCTGACAATGACAGAGTATTAAAACAAACGTTTTAAAATGACAGTGAATTATTTTACGCCGTTAGGCATTATTCTCTATCGTATTGCAAACCACGCGCGTTACTTGGCTACGGCAAGACAACGGCGTGGAATCTGAAAAAAATGTATGGCGTAAGCCTTAGTTGTCATTCCCTACCGCGACACGGTACGGTTTGGCCACGGTTTGAACTGTCAACTAATCGTGTAGATACAAATCAATATTTTTTGAAGTTTGCGTTTTGGAACGCGTTGTGACGTAGCACGGTTTGGGGAAGGAATCTTCTATGTCATAGAGAATAAGGCCCCAGGTTGGATATTCCTGATAAACGTAAGAAAAATGTAATAAAAAAAACCAAGGTTGTAAGACTTTTCAGGACAGTTGCGCAATTAGCCCCAAAAAAGCAATAATAATAATTTTGAATCACTAAGGAAATCATGAGAATGCCACTTGTTGTTTATTATTTTTGTTTGTTGTGTGTATAAAAAAAATCATTGCTTTCTAGTGCTGGGAACCTTACTTGTGAGCCGTCTTACTTGTGCTTCGATTGTTTTAATTGTGCCCGCATTATGTTGGCAAACAGAGTAACACATATGCAGAGTAATACATTTGTATAATTCTTACATATGTATAGGGCTTCGACCCTATACATATGTAAGAATTATCTGAATTATGCACAAATCTAATTGGCTGTATTTTAATTATGATATAAAAAATGAGCTGCTCTCGAACAAAAAAAAATGGTGCAATAACATTTATTTTGGCAAGCATAATCGACTTCTAAACGCACCCAGCCATTTAAACTCCTATAAAATTTAAAAAGTTTGATCAATAGTCCTGTATAAGAAGTACCAATAGTTATAAGTTATAACGTAGTATTGTCAGGTAACGTTATGACTTATAACGTACCTGACAATACTACGTATAACTATACTATTTTGCAGTTCAGTTGAAAATCAAGCAAATAAGTTGCAAAACAAGTACCAGGCAAGCATAAGTTACACAGATGTGGTCAAAATCTTCGAGACTCTAAAGACAGTGCAATCCACCTAGAGGGCGTTCGTGTTAATATTCGCCGCTGGCCAGCTGCTACATACCATCAATGGTAAGTGGACAACTTGCAGACGGACAGACCGGCCCAGAAGTTGTGTTATTAGTTTCACTTGCCACTGGATTCTCGCCTTTATTGTAACTTTGAGAGTAAAGGCAATGCACACGAGTCTTGAGGCGTGGACGTGTATACAATGGATATAGCAGCTGTCGGTGTGATTAGAACAGGGTCTTATACCGAACATCGTTGTACAATGTAAGTTAAAATTGCAGATGAATTTGTAGCTAGCCACTATAGATACATTTACAGTCTGTAAAAGGTATTACAACTCAGTTATGTATGTCGTCATCATCATCTTCCTACCCTTGTCCCACATTATGTGGGGTCGGTACCTACAACGCGTCCTCTTCTTCCACTCTCCTCTATCAGACGTCATCTCAATGCTCACACCTTGCTTACACATGTCATCATTCACAAAGTATGTATGTATTGGGGCGTCTAAACGGGCAATATTTTACGGCAATTTGTGGCTGCAATTATTGGCAAACATTGCCCAGCCATCAATAAAACATTTTTATGGCTAAGCAATCAATTGCAGGCAACATATTGCAATATGGCTGCAATAGTATGGCCTTTGATTCAGAACCCTTTAATGAGCCACACAATCCAGCAACAATGGCCGACGAAATGACGCTCATCGGAGCCGCTTACATTGTTCTGGCAGAAAAACGAAAAAAAAGCACACGAATGTGGATTCGACCCTACCTAAGTAGGCGTGACACTTTGGATTCCGTACACAAGGAATTCATGCTGGATAAATACTTATTTAAAAATTTTACAAGAATGTTTAAGTCTATTAAGAGCGACTTCGAATTTCTTGTGAACAGAATTGGACCAAACATACAAAGGCAAGATACAAACATGAGGAATGCAATACCTGTGACTACAAGAAAGGGACGCGCATATAGGTACAGTAAAACAGAACAATATAGATGGCCCAGATATATTGCAGTATTTTCGATTGCGAGGCGATCGTTCGGCCACACGCTGGCTACACATAAAAACATTTTGACATATCAAAAAATATGTGGCTATAATGCCGGGCCATCCTTAAAATATTGCATAGTGTGGCTGGTATTGGTAGCAATGTTGCCGGCCACTGTATTGCAGCCACAAATTGCCGTAAAATATAGCCCGTTTAGACGCCCCATATGTAAAATTTTTAGAAATCATTTGTTTAAACAACAGTAGCCGAACTTCAAAGTGTACAAAATACTCAGAACGTCAGATAATCCCAATCTTGTTTGCTTCGTGTGTGTTTCCCCTTATTAGTGTGGGTGTTAGTTGTGAATTGGTTTTCAGAAAGCGTAGGAACATTAGAAATGCTAGTAGCGTTATATTTGAAACTTAATCGTTACAGCTTATGGTCTTACAAGATTATGGTCATATGACCATAATCTTTTGAAGGGAGAAATGAAACCATACAGCTCAAATTATACTTCTTATTGTGTACTTCATAAGAAGAATGTACTTACTAGAGCTTAGGAATTCAAATGCATATTATTGTAAAAAAACAATAGAAAAACGAAAACCAATAAAAATAAAATACCTAACTAAATTTTTGTTTCTTTGTTGTAGGTAAGTTATGATAGAATGACTTTTTAATCAAAACTTTAAATTATTACAATGACATTAGTGACATTTTAGGAAGTGCATTTTTTATAATTATTTAATGTAAGCTTAGCCTCTGTTAGAATTATCTAAGTTAGTAAAGTTTTACCCAAAACCTGCATAAAAATCATTGAAAAAAATAATAGCACAGACCTGAACAGAACAGAATTGAATTTTTTGAAGCGATAGATATATCTGAATTGTCGCTTTTGTTACGTGATATTGTTTTAAATAAATCTAATTAAAATCGTAGCGTTGATTGCCTATCAACAAAACTGGAATTCGATGTTGGTATGAAGTTTTTTAGAAACTAAGCTTTCACAAAAGCTTTGACCATTCCAATACTCATATGGTTTATGGTCAATTGTTTTCATATGGTGGTACATAACATATCACGTATTCTGTTTTCACATGAAGTGTGTTTCAGTTAAATTCAAAAACATTTTTATTATTGAATTTCGTCGCGTCTAGTTTACAATGAAGTCTGACAGATTTATGAAGTCAGACGTCATGCGAGTGTGAGTGCGAGTGCAAGCGTTCTATGAATTATTCATTTACTTCGAGTGCCGAGATTCAGTGTGGCGAGTATTGGAAACCCATATGTCAGGTAGACGCTTTTCTTTAAAATCATGAAAAATTGGCCACGGTTCAAGTTTCGGTGAACCAAGCGTACCCACTGAATATCTATGATTCGAGTTCTGTTATCAGATATATATAATATCCCCGAGATTCGGGCTGCATTGCTGCGCTGAATGGCAATGTGACTGGCCCACTACAATGGGCCAGACACGTTGGAAGCGTTTTGAATACCTGCAGTACTTAATATAAGAAAATATTCAATATATTTTTAGGGTTATCAATCACTTTATTATTTCAAAAATTCAACTCTACGCCACCTATCAACTAGTATCAACCCTCCCTATCCATATGAGACAAGAATATCGATTTCTCGAACAAAACTTCAAACATAACGATAGCTCTCTAACTACTCTCATAAATCGAGCCAATCGCACAGAATAGAATATAGTACGTCATTGACTAAGATAATCAGCGTAGCGATCGTCTACGGCGTAGCAATCATCTACGGCGTAGCATGATCTACGAAAGTACTTACAACTACCATAAATCTTTATGTCGGTCTTGTAGTAACTGTTGCTTATACTGTGTGCACGTTACAAGTTTAATATAGTTGTTTCTGGAGCCTTAACATCTTATGACTGAGTATGTTCCTGTCATATATTGCTTTTGTAGGGTTATTTATTTTAGAAATACAAAATAAGCTGAAATTAAATTTACCGTAGCTTAAAGACATAATTTTATTCACGAATTAAAGACTTTTTACACATTAATTCGCATTTTTTTAATTTATGTGCAAATATTTACTTTTACCAAAGTATTAAAAAAAACACAATTAATAAAACACTTACTAAAACAAGTTATATTTTAGACGTACATAATGAAGCTTGAAGCTTTGCTTAAAGCTCCATCTATCAAAGAATTTGGAAATATAATTTTGTGAGATGAAAAGGCCGGATAATTTAAGACACCCCAGCACCAACAGAGCAATTTAAATAAATTAAGATACCCTTTAAAATAGGCGAGTTACCGGGCTAACCACATGTCGCCGTCACTTCCACTAGTTAATGGAAGGCGGCAACTACCTACTAAACGTTTTTAATACATTCTGGGGTCAACCACTTGAAACTACATTAAATTGTTATTCTGTGGTTAATTCTTGTAATCTTCTTGTAATTTTTCTAATCTTAATAGTGTACTTGATAAATAAATTAATTTAAAAATATCAGTATTATTCATATAACTGTACTTTGTTATTTATTATAACAAAATTAAATAAATTAAATAAATAAATGACCCGATAAGGGCCACTTAACAACAAGTTTGTTTTATCATCATTTACTATGAATCCACAAAAGAAAAGTATACAAGTATTCTATCAGCAATATAGTCAAACCAGCACTTCGTGCACTTTAATTAAAATATCATATGCATAAGAGTATTATTATTATAACCCACTGCTGTACCAAACTATTGTGTTTTTTTGTAAATAAATGTTTACATAACTTTTGTACTTATGTGAACCTGACTTTAAATGAATAAAGATTATTATCAATTTAAGAATTATACTTAGGTTATTTTTTTTTAGTTTCTCTTCAAAATTAATAGTAAAACATATTAATAAAAAAAGATAAATGAAATCAGTCCAGTCATTCTCGAGTTGTGTGTCTGTAGATAAGTTTTGGGCGTAACCAAGGAAACCAGGTGTTTTATATTTAGGTATGTTTCAGTAAATTGAAAAAAGTCTCTTATTTGTCCATCTGAAACAGACCCCGTGAGTCCCGTGACACTTAATTAAAAAGACAGCAAACAGGTAATTCAAAGCCCGGAATACCACTTCACAATCTAACCGGGAACTCTCATCAACATTTTTTCAAATCTACATTTCTCAGGCAAAGTCTTTGATATTTTTATAATGTAGATGCGTTGCCCGTGATTTATAATGGCGGCAAAGTAAGCCAATTGCCAATCAATCAGCGTTGCGACTGCACATCAAACGTCGTACCTATTTCTACCGCCAAAGTCATTTTGCCGTGTTTCGGATTTTAAAATGCCAGTGCATTTACATATACATAAGTCTTAACACCTTTATTACTCTTATGTATTAGAATAACAGATGTATTGCTTACACCACATGTTCTAATGGTCTTGTCTGTGTCTGAGATATAAAAAAAATAACACCGAGAGCTATCAACTTATTTAATTATTATTTTTTAAAACACTTATTAATATTTTCTAAACATTATGTTTACTTAGTTGTATTTCATTATATCTAGCTAAATTAGTATTTGCGTGATTTTTCAATGCCGTAGCATAACGTGTCTGGTTTAAAAATATCGTTGTTTAAAGTACGATTCTTTCGTTCCCCTCAGGAACATTCTCTTAATTAAAAGAGAGATTTCGTTCCTTTGCTTCCTAAATTGACTCTTTAAAACTTGTAATTTGAATTCATTTTTTACGTGACTAAGTTTTGAATTGAATGTAGACGTTTGCGGCAGAAGCGGCGCTTACTTCTGATGTAATGAAGTTTTTAGAGAACGTTCATTTGGGCCTTTGGACCTTGAAGAGTTCCTCGTCAATTAATAATGGCTTCCGTTTTTTGGTTCCTAATGGAGATGTTGGAGTAGCAAAGAACACGCCCGAAGTAAACTAATGGTCTACTTGTGAGTTAGTATTATTAGGCTTTCGTAAGTTTATAACGATAAATACCATACCTTTTTTTTCATATAATCGCCTTTGAGTTGACTCTCTGCCTTCGGTTATTGAGGATGTGCCTCGTGTTACATTGCACAACGTCTACTAACCTAAGAGAACTTTTGCTCAACATCTGTTAATTTCCATCACAATTTCAGTCTTCTCTTTACATAAATGTATCTTGACTACAATGTCGCACCACCGTAATTGAAATAAAAACAAATTACCTTCGTTTTAAAAAGCCATTAAACTCTAAATAGCGAATCAAATACAGAGATTAACAAACGCATTAGTCGACACACTGCACATTAATCTTCGTCACTCACACGCTAATTAGTACGTATAACTAATTCATAATATCACGTGTCGCGCCCCTACACTTCAACCCCACATTTTATCATACTTTCTACTATTACAAAATATGTTTATACACCGCAGTTTTCAACAATATATGTGCAAAATACGATAAATGAACGATCCTTCCAGACAACCTTCTTGGAAACATAGCAAATCATTCTATTTGACTGAATATATTCGTCTCCGTTCAAGGTTGTCTGGTAGACATCGCTTTTTAGCGATAAGGCCGCCCATTTTATATCATAGTTAAGTTCCTATAATGTTTAAATTTAAGTTGTGGTGTGCAATAAAGTATTTTCTATCTATCTCTATGATAACGTATACTACTACTTACAACTTGTACTAGAAAAATTATACAGGAAAAATAAAGCATGCTAACACATGTGGTAAGAGCCTGATACGGAAAACCGGTCAAATTAGTCTATCCGGTTTGTGGTGTGGATTAAATGCAATCCAATGTAGCTAGTTTAATTTAATACTTTAATTACTATTTTAGTATAAACACACATCTCTCATAGATATTCAGTGCTAAGCAAAATGAACCGTATCACCACGCAATAGAGTATTTTTGTTACAAGTTTATGTTCACAGTTGAACTGCAGTAATATGTATCTGCTATAGTAATTGTTTCTGCTTGCAAGCTCGCTGCTGTGTTCAGGTTAGAAAGGATGAGTGTCGTTTCAATTACAGGTACTTGCATGTAATATTACGTTTTAGAATAATGAATGCAATGCAATAAAACTCTTATAACAAAGCATTAAGATATGTAGGTAATATTAAATTGTAATTATTTGTGAAAGGATCATACAAAAAACTGTAGGAACCAGGCCGTAGTTTCATGCCCTTTCTTTTAGGTTCTGGTCGCGTGGAACTGGCACCTAGAACCACCTAGTATTGAAGATGATTTTTGTAATTTTACAGAATAAAGTTTAATTGATTTTGGAGATGTTAAGACAGATCAGATTTGAAAAAGAAATCTTATGATTTAACTAGGATAATGCTAACAAATTCGTAGCACACGTCTAAAATGACCAATTAATGGTAAAACTTCTCACACAATGAAGCCATTACGCCGCTCGATCGAACACAAAGGCCAATTGGCAGATTTTTAATTAATATTCGCCCCTCGACTGACAATGGATGGTGGATCACTCAGGCAGCATTTACACAGAACGCCGAGTTATTATTTTGCTTGCATCTAAAGTTTGTACCGAGGTTCAAGCGGCATTTATGTCCTAACCTTTTAAATCTTTTTTCTTTTAAGATTTGTTGTAAAAAACCTTAATCCCGACTAAAGATATGCATATACATACATATGGATCTTCGTTTGCGCAATTTACAACAAAACTAAAACAAAAGGACATTATTTTTTGATGGCAGTAAAAAAATAGACAACTCACTAAGTTTTCTAGGATTTCCGAATGGAATCTGTGCTCAAAACCATACCTAGGAAATTAAATAGCATTAATAGCACGGCAATGGGACGGGCCTCTGTGCGAGTTATCACGGAACTGTCTGTTACAAACGTGTTCTAGCTCCGCAGATCGTGCCCGTCTTCTTGCCGTCTCTAAAAGGGAGTCAGGATTTTGGCTGCAAGCACTTCCTTCATATCATATTGGTACCCTAATGGATCCTGTCACGTTCCGTATTGCAGCAAGTCTACGGTTGGGCGCGCGGTGCTGCGCACCTCATCTGTGCCAGTGCGGTACTGCTGTCGAACAGCTTGGTCACCACGGATTATCGTGCACTAGAGCCGCCGGTCGGATATCCCGTCATGCTAGCCTCAACGACATCATCCGGCGGGCTTTTACCAGCGTGAACGTGCCAGCCATTCTAGAGCCGAATGGTCTGATGCGTGACGATGGCAAACGGCCTGACGGTATGACGCTTGTTCCGTGGGAGGCGGGAAGGCCTTTGGTGTGGGACGCAACTTGTGTCGATACCCTTGCTCCTTCTCATCTGTCACAGACATCCGTTCGGGCTGGTGCGGCGGCGGATTCGGCCGAGGATCTCAAGAGACGCAAATATGCAGGTCTCGACAGGGCGTACATATTTGCTCCTCTTGGGGTCGAGACTCTAGGTCCGTGGGGTACCGAGGCCCACCGCGTTTTCAAAATTATTTCTGGGCGTCTAGTCGAAGCGACGCGTGACCCGAGGGCTGGTGAGTATCTGGCCCAACGTATCAGCATTGCTATTCAGCGCGGCAATGCAGCCAGTGTCTTGGGTACGCTTCCGATTGGTACTGATTTGGATCAGTTGAACTATCTATAGACCGTTTGCAACGGTCTGTAGATAGCTCAGCTGTTTCTTATGTATTTTATATGTAAATGTACATTTTGTAAATACTGTATAGTCGTAAGTTTGTTTGTGAATAAAGTTATCTAATAGCATGTTAAGCGTAAAAACAATAGTAAGCAGTTCTGGTATAGACCGATAACCTGTAGCTCTACCATGAGTTTTTACAATCTATACTCGCTAGCGTCTGTAGTTAAAAAAATGTATGAAGATTTGTACAGCGCCTCTAGCGGATAGTTGGGTACTAAAATTCGTAATACTAATATTTGCGTAATTACTGTAGTAAAGTCAGGCGATTTTACTGTGACAACTCAAGGTAGAGGTACTGTTTTGTTTGTAAATGTGGCCTATCGGGACATCATGATTGATGATATACGTGAAGTCAGGCTCTGAAAGGATCTGAACGACGGTTTGTCGAATGGTTTCTGGTGTATTTGTCACGATAGATAAGGGTTTTTATTTTACGACGATTTTTCACATTTTTTACTATTCGCGTTAGAACTTATTTTGTGAGAAAAATTCATTTTGTGATTTATAAATTGATCGTCTAGAAAATATAATATAATAAGTTATAGTTTAAGTTTCTTGCCCGTTCTTCTAGGCTCTGGTCGCGTGGAACTGGCATTTAGAATCACCTAGTATTTAAGACGATTCTAAATGATCCTTGTGATTTTACTAAAGCAATTTTGACTTTGACTTTTGACTTTATCTAATTAAGTATAATATGTAGGTACTTACTAAAATATTTATATTATATATTGAAGGTGACAAACGTACACGTACATGGAACGTTTTCACACTGACAACGACACGACATCTACGATATTTATCATCAACAAACTTACTGAGAAGTCAGTATTGTGTAAAAGCTCATTGTATACATAAACAGCTGGCTTGCTGCTGCCAAAACCATATTCCAATTATATTTGTCATTATTAGTCGGGCGGCACGACTATCGATTGTAAACAATAAAAAAGTTTAATCGCCATTGCCCAGACGAATAACGATGGGTCCCGCACACCACGCGCTCAGGCACGTATTCTACTAATCTACTTCTGAGTACTTGAACCCTTTGGATTGATTTATAGTCGTGGGACAAATACATATAAAAAACGTATAATCTAAAATTGCACGCTTAATTGGAAATTGATCTAAGATATGTAAGAACATAAGCGTTTTTTACAGTAAGTGATGGAATAAGCACTTGGCCCATTTGAGAGCTTAGTATGAGTTTTAGTGTATACCCGCGTAAAGTGAATGGTGCCTGGGACAAACGTTTACACCAAAACTTATACTAAGCTCTCTGGAGCTAAGTAGTATCATCTGCCTAAAACTATGCATTGCTTCACCGACTCATCTATTAAAACAGTGCGTCCATCAGTTTGAGACATAAAATAGAATATATTTTATGTCTCAAAGTGATGGACTATTCAATAGATAGATGTTTATTTGTCCCCAAGATACACATAATACTATAATAAAGATATAACAAAATAAAAAGTAATTTTAATATAGGTGCAGAGTAGGTGGGCCTTACCTAAAATAAAAAAGGAAACATAACTAAAATAATAAAGGACACTGCCGGTAATTGCGCCGGCATCCATACCTACATGCATGCACCGATCGTAGCAGTTACAGCATCACAGCTTCGCGGCAGATGATAGTACAGTGGTAGTGGTTCCACGAGCGAGCTCATAAAACAGCTGTTTTTCGTCTATTTGTAGCCTACGAGAAGCGAACCCGCATCTTGGCTGTCTCAAATTATTTTTTAAATATACAGGGTGTAACAAATGAGGTGGACCAAAAGCAAAAGGGCGATAGGGGAGCTCAATAGCTATCCATATAACCCCCATGTATGTTCAGCGATATTCAGTCGTTCAAAAGTTATTCCCACTTTTATGTTTTTTTTTTTCATTAACATATTTTAGGTTAGATTTCCCAAGTATACCCAAACTATCAAGGCTACAACCGTAAATTTTTTACACCTTGTAGCTTAATAGTAGACCTTTCGTACTGCAATACCAATTTGAGTCGTTATTTGATTGATTTCCAAATAAAAAATAATCTTTGCAGAAAAATCCGAAACCTGAACTTCCGCAAAAAACTTTCGGAGCAATTTAAAAAAAAAACTTGCTGAATATTTTTTTTTACAACCTATATTAAAAACTTCCTCCATCTAAGGAGAAGTTACCCTGAAAATTTCATAAGGCTAGTACGAAAGCATCATGTTGAAATGTGAACTCAAGTGTTGTAAAAGTGTTGAAATCGACGGTTCAATCGACCAACACGATGGTCCGGGCAAGGCTCAAATTGTATGCCATCCCTTCTAATCAATTGCTCTTGGTATATTCTAGCAGCCTCTTGAACGTTTTCTTGAGCTACAACATGACAATAATACATTTCTGCATATCTACGAGGAGAATATGGCATGATACACTAATCGCAAAGTTTGTACAGTCCGTAAACGCGCAGTTTTCGTTAAGTTAAATTAATCCAAATTCAGACTCCTGAGTGGCCGCACTTTTCACAACCTGACTCCGTAATAAAGATTTAAAAACTAAAACCCGACTACGAAAAGCTAGGTAACAAGTTTAACTTTTTTAGATTTCACACCTAATCCACTGTTGGTTTCTTTATTTACATATTTTACTTCATCACGGGCTTAGTCGGATGCTTAATATTATGTAGTTTAACATAACTAGCATCCGACTATAAGTAAAAAAATCTGTTTTAAGTAAAAAAAAAACAAATTCTGTTTAGAAAAATTTTAAAGTTAAAGCTTCCTAGCTTTTCGTAGTCGGGTTTTAGTTTTTAAATCTTTATTACGGAGTCAGGTTGTGAAAAGTGAGCCTTGCCCGGACCATCGTTTTGGTCGATTGAACCGTCGATTTCAGCACTTTTACAACACTTGAGTTCACATTTCAACATGATGCTTTCGTACTAGCCTTATGAAATTTTCAGGGTAACTTCTCCTTAGATGGAGGAAGTTTTTAATATAGGTTGTAGAAAAAAATATTCAGCAAGTTTTTTTTTTTAAATTGCTCCGAAAGTTTTTTGCGGAAGTTCAGGTTTCGGATTTTTCTGCAAAGATTATTTTTTATTTGGAAATCAATCAAATAACGACTCAAACTGGTATTGCAGTACGAAAGGTCTACTATTAAGCTACAAGGTGTAAAAAATTTACGGTTGTAGCCTTGATAGTTTGGGTACCTATACTTGGGAAATCTAACCTAAAATATGTTAATGAAAAAAAAAACATAAAAGTGGGAATAACTTTTGAACGACTGAATATCGCTGAACATACATGGGGTTATATGGATAGCTATTGAGCTCCCCTATCGCCCTTTTGCTTTTGGTCCACCTCATTTGTTACACCCTGTATAGACTTGAATTTCCTTTGGTCTAGTATTCTAGACTTCAAAGGAAAGGATTTTAAACCCTAGAGAAAAAAATAAGGATTCATTATTTTGCTAAGTAAATACTTACTGTAGGACAGTAGTAGTAGTAGTAGTAGTAGTAGGACGGTTATGTCCTACTGCTGGGGTCACTGCAGGATACAGTACTTTGCTAATTAAGTATTTACTTAGCAAAATAATGTACTTATCCTTCTTTGGATTCTTCTTTCATTTCAACTCACCAAAATATTCTACCTCCATAATTGGTTCATACATAAATTAATGTAATGGTTTATTGGTTTATGATTTATTCATTGATTGGCTGTTTGGGGAAAATCGTCTCTTGGGCTCCTAAAAGTATTATTTAATAATGAATTACCTTCTGAGAAAAAGTTTCAACCTATAAATTAATGTAGATGCTATTATGTCTGTGATATGGTGGCACGTGAACTAATAACATAAGTATGACAAAAACCTAGTTGTTCAACCGCAAATGAAATTTAACATAATTTGGGATATCAGTTTGTCCCATGAACGCCATATTTCATGACCCGTTTTATTAAATAGAAGATATTATGACAAGTTTTTAATGTTTAGTAATATTATATTTTTATTGTACCTACTCATTATATTATAATTCATTTCATCATTTTGTCAATTTTAATGCATGATTTCCTAATCTGAACAGTGCTATTTAAAATACGATTATCTTTATTTGTTATTGAATAAATATATGAAAATGAATATTTCACCCTAGTTTCAAAAACCGGACCCAAATTGGAATGCTGAACAACCGATACGCTAAGAATACCAGCAGCGTTTGAGTAACTAACTGAAGGTGCGGGGTGTAAATCCTTAGACCAAATCCATCCCTGTCTAGGCCCACAAATGGCGGGCGATAAATAAAACATGGCTCCACGGACCATAGACAATGACAGATGGCGATAACCTCTCCGGGGTGCGGATTGCTCTATGCTCTATTGGTCTATGATTTATTGATTGGCTAGTTGAGCAGAATTATCTTTTTCAGATGTTTAGAGTAAAATCAAAATTTCAAGGAAATAATATAAAATAAATAAATATTCACGGACATTTCAAACATCACAGTCTAGCCCCAAACTAAGCAAAGTTTGTAATATAGGAACTAGATTGCTGATAGAATACTTATATAATTATTAGTCCAGTAGCATTTATTCTGTAAAATTCGTTGACTACATCAAGCTTGAGTATAAAAAACTTGCTCATAGAAATCAGCCAAAAGCTAGTTGATTTATTTTTACTATGAAAGTTTCAATGATAAAGTTCTTAGTAGAATTGACTGAATTAAAATTTACCACGGATATTCACAATTAAGTAATTATTTTGTTTCTATAATAAAGAATCGTCTGTATTTTTCTTTGAACATTAGTTTATTCAAAGGCAGCTTCAGCATCAGAACTAGGTAATTACTCCCCAGAGACCTTACAAACGTTATTCTATGAATAAAATTGTAAATATTAAGAACACTAAAAATTCGCATTCAATTTTCATTCTTATATAACACGTAATAGAAGCTTTTGATCTACAACAATAAAAAAATATCCAATTAAGTTAAATATTTCCTTGAAATTTAATCGTTGGTCCGTTTTTTTTATGCTACGGGGGTGAGCACTAATTCATGTGACAATTATAAACGTATCGAAACAGTGGCATATTTGAGATACACTGCGCGTCAACATCAGCTTTACGGTCCAAGGTTGCAGAGTTAGCACGCAGTGTGCCTTAAATTCGTTACGTCTATGATTATACAATTTATCTCTGATAGTTTTTTTTGTGCAATTAGCATTGTTTTTTTACTAGTTTTATCTTAATTTAAAAGGATAAAACTCAGACTCAACTCAAACTAAAAAGAAACAGACACAAATGATAAAGAATACTATCGTCTGAATCCGTACCTCGCGTCTCTTAATCCTTATCTCGAGACGGTATTCTTTGAAGAAACTGCTTAAAATAGAACCATTGTCTGAGAAAACTTAATAAAATTACTGTAAATAGACTTCTGTCAAATCTTTTACATTTTGAATACTGAAACAGTTTTTTAAATATAAATAATATTTATTAATATATCTCACAACGTCATCAAAACCCAATTGATGCAAATGTTCTTTCTTGTTAGAATCGAACCCACAACCTGAATGGTAGGCTAACGTTGTTTGTCATCAGACATGTTTCCAACAATAAAAAACGCTTTATAGAATTTGATATCACAAAAAAATATGTTATTATCATTATTTGTATTATTTTGTAAATACAAAAATAAAAATAAAATACAAATAATAAAATGTGAATACAAATACAAAAATATATATACCAGTTCAGTTTCACAATGGTAACTAAAATATTTCAACTTAAATATTCCACTAAATAAACATTTTTACAACTTTTTAAACGAGAGCGAGTTAAACTATGCAAAAAAGCGTTATTAAACATTCATAGAGTTTTATTTGAAAACATGTTACTTTGTAACGGCCACTAAAAACATTTAGTTGCATTTGGAGCTTTGCCGCAATTCCCACATTGTCACTTACGGCTTAATTCTACGAGTTACGAGCACACTTACGACCTTAGGGCCGAACACACGGATACAGCTTTTTGCACACACCATTGTATTGTTATTACATTTTTTTGAACCTTATTGACAATAGCCTTCCATTTCACTATATGATAAGAAATATGTTTTTTAAACGGGTAAATGTTTTTTTATGAGATTAATGAGCATATAACAATAAAATATTATAGTTTATTTGACACAATAAATAAAAAATATTTTAATTCATCAACATATGAAACAGATATGCAGTAAGTAGGTGTAGGTATTGTCTAGGTACTAAGTTGCATTTTGGAACCTAGTTATATTGCTTACTTAGGCTATGACAATTACACAGAGGAGGGAATTAAGCTTACAATTATTCTTTTGAAATTATAAATATAAATTATGTTAAAAAGATTTTTTTATCACTGTAAAATTACAGAAGAAAAGTGTATGTAACAAACTATAAATGTTTTATTTACTATCTAAGTTTGTACAGCGCCTTACACCAGGAACTTACGACCTTTCTGTCATTTGAGCTGGTGTTTTGTTTTGCTGTTACAAGCACTTGCGAGTTTACGAAGCAATGCGATGTTTCATTGTGATTTCTACTGCAACATTACAACCGTCCATCAACGTCTACAGAGGCACTTCATCCATACACTGTACTGGGGAATATCACTTGATTCTAAAAAACTCACAAAAAATTTATACTTATCCAATGTTAAAAGGTTATTTCACCAGCACACGTAGAGACGTGGAAGATTAGTTGTGGTTTATTTGTAATCTGCGATCTAATGTTATCTTATTTACTAAACTACCTGTCAAAAGTTGGACTAATGGTCTCAAGACTTCACGAACTCTTCAATTTGCGTGACCTGAGTACCACTTGCTTGCCCTTAATCAGATAATGTTCTAGACAATTGTTCGGCCTCGTACGTCGTTGCTTAGAGCTTTTTATGTTTACAGAAAAATAAAAACTTTTATTTAAAATTTGTAAATTCTGATTGTTGTTTTGAGCTATGAAGAAGCTTAAAAAAAGTTTTGGTAACTTAAAATCATAACAAATTATCATCATGTATTTAACATTCAAAAGAGCCCAAGTAATTCCCACCTCCCAGCCCTCAGAGAACCACGTCGTTTCGCTTCAAGTCCAATTACAAATTCGTTCAGAATTTTAATTCTGTAGGATTTTTAGCACAATAGAAGGGTTCAGCGCCCCTGCATTATTGAGTTACACAACTTTAAGACTCTTCAGAAGATTCGTCAGAAGATTTTATTCTCTCAAAATTTTAAATAAGCGAAGGAAATAATGGGATTCAAGGACTTATTTTAAGCTTTGAATAAATATAACAGAGGGCTCTGCTGTTTCTGAATTCAGGTTTTCGTACAGTTTGTATTTGTTAACAATAAACTGAACAATCTCGTTAAATCTGTTTCAACATTTTAAGAGAGTTTTAGTTTAAGAGAGAGACACAAACTTAAAATTCAAGTTTGTTCTGCTCCTGGAAATACTCTAAAGGCTTATGAAACGTACATTAATCTTACGTACATTGAAGCACAAGACACTTAAGTTAAATGGGAAGTTATTTGCGTAATAAACACACAATACTTTATGTACCTACGCTAGATTTGCCACTAAAAAAAAATTCTCCTTAGTAGTTTTTCACGTTCCCGTACATTGAAGTTAGATTCTACATACAAACGTTAGGTTTCTTCAACAAATCATTTGTAATGGCAGCGAGTAATCCAGATATTCTTTTACCTTTAGATCCTAATGTTCCGTAAGGTTTATGGGCAATAAACGCGGATGTACCTTAGGTTCAGATTTATAGAACTGGAATTTTGTGTTTTCGCATGGTAAAGTTGGATGGTTAAAAAAATCTAATTTGATTACAAAATATCTTGAATATAATTGCAAAAAGGCGTCCACACAAAAACAACAATCATACGCTTTGAATAACAACGAAAATTTTACTAGACTTATTGTTAACAAAACTATTCACGCTACCAATCGGTATTCCACAAAAAAGTACTATTAATACTATCTGAAAAAGGCATTCTAAAACGCATCAACTTTCTCTCGGTGGCTAGTGCCAGGGTAAAATCAAAACAAGATTCTAAACTAAACTATCCCACGTCTAAACATAAATAAACACATTTACACTTAACTAACTTGTAACCCCAGTTCTGTAACTTCTATTTAGGAATAAAATATGTCATATTTTTCCGCAAATGTTAACATGTCGGGACCCAACTTTAGTAAAAACTGTTTTAAAGTTAAAACGCAAACGTTTGAAACGATATTTTCTGCTTTTGTAGATCTCATTTGAAACAAGATTTGCAAGGTTTAGAAACGTCTCACATGGTGACATTAAAGTATTATACTAATAAGTGTAATGAGTATGTTTTGTGTAGGCAAAAGTTTATTATTAGAGGAGTAGCTCTTTTGTTAGACAAAAAAAATTACAAAGCCATTCTAAGAAAGAGTTATCTGAATTACTTTGCGTAGAAACTAAGCAACTCTTATAGATTACGAACGAGTAATGACTAGAAGAAAATAAAACATTATTTTATGACAAAAATGCATTGTGTTTTGTATTGCATTATTGTTCTACAACGCGTAACCATTATTTGATGACTACATTTTTATAGCTAAGTTTTTGTATGTGTTTATTTCGTATTTCTGTCTGTTCTTTCATTTTAACATGTGACTTTGTAAATAAACTATTCATTTATGCATTAACAAGTCTCAAAAAAAATTATAATTAAAAAACTCATTGTAGAAACAAGATGTAGCTCCCCCATTACTTTCACTTTACACCAGATTGCTCCATCAAACCCCGAGCTCATAAACTTTTGTAAAGTTTCCAGTAAAAATATGAACTATTCTGAAGTCAGTACAGCGGTTGTACTCAGTTTATTTTATTGCGCGTAATCTCGCTGACTCTTCATTTACTTGAGGTTTGGTGCGTGTGCATTACACCCTACGATTTTAAAATATTTTTTTTAATGTTAACAGACAAAGTATCGCTTACTACAACTTTACTTCTTGATTGGATTCTCCACTTAAAAATAGTTATTTGGATTCGTACTAGTAATAATGAATGCATTAGTGTACTTACATAATCGTGCATAATTCATAAATTTTTTTTGTTGCTTCAGTTTATTGTATCACGCGCTCGCCCTATTGTCACTCTTTTCTCGTTGTTTTTTTGAACAACTTCATTATACTGTAATAATAATTACGCGTCAATGGCCATTTTTACCAATATCACGATGATCAGAACGCTGTAACGCACGAACAATCTACTTTACAGCTTTGACATTTATTTGTAGAAAAATCGTGCCGTGAAATGTAAACACACCCACAGTATACATTTTTGCAGTTGTTCAAGTTTTAATGTCGTGCCCGCATGCAGGATTCAGAAAGTTTTCACATGAGATGTAGTGGGATTACTTTTTGTTTAAATGAGTTGGAGTAATGGACACAATGCAAAGTGCGGAACAATGAACTTTTTATAGACTTTACTTCATTTTTCTCAGGTTTTATGTGTGGCTCTGAAAAAACCTTGCGTAATTGGTTTTTTATTTCAGTGGGTTTGTTTGGATAGCCAGTACGCCATTGTTTTAAAACATTGTTTAATCTTTTGAAAAACTATGGTCACGGCTTTCAATCACGGTAGACATCCTCTCCCCAAGGAGTCCATTAGCGCACGACATTAAAATTGGAAAGCGGGGATGAAACCAATTAAAAAAAACGAGTGCTCAAGTTCACTCAGGAATATGAAGCTGGTATTATATCAAGTTATAGCTTCAATGATGTGGATAAAATATTATAATCTTTCATGATACTGTTTGAGCTACTTTTCCATTACATTTCCGACAAGTAAAAAGATCGACTTATTCTTTGCTTTGGATCTTTAATACTCTTATGCATTGTTACTAAATAATTATATTGAAATATTCTATCAGCAACCTAAGCAAGCTTCGTTAAGTTTGGGGCTAGATGTTGCATGATTGTCGATGAATATATTAATAAACAGATATATTTAAAAGAAGTAAAAAAATAAGTCATTATAGGTATTTACTCAACAGCAGTGCGACTAGTTAAAAAAAACTAAAATTATGTGATTAGATCCAGATAATAAATACAGACAAAGCTATGTATAGGAACTGAGTAATGTAGTGAGTCTGCCAACTAGGCTTGAACCTCGTCCAAGAACAGAGGAGTTATTGACATTACCTTGATTAATAATGAGTTCACTTAGTGATATTTCGTTGTATTTACTATCATTGCTAAATTATTTCGTAAATTTACTGCTTCTTTCAGTTTTGATATTTTACAACCAAAGATAATGCAATAATCATTTAAAAAATAATTAAACTCGATTTATTGTGTATACTCTTTCGTGTTATAAACCACAGGAACACACTATGTATCTATTGATTTGAACTAGTTGAGCTATCTATAGATCATTTTTAACAATCTACAGATAGCCTAACCGTATTATTTGTATATTAATAACTATGTATGTATTGTAAATACTATGATGATTTTCTTTGTAAATAAATCCCGAGGTACGAATAGTTTGTTTTTTCAATTTACTGCTGGTTTTGTTCGAACGACTCTCACAGAGCTGACTAACAATGGCGAACGAGGAGAGCACTCGTCCCGCATCATTCGTGAGGGTAATTTGTAAAGGATTTTTGGAGTTTTTTAGTAGTCCAGTATACATTCTAAAGCATTTGTGTGCTACAAGCTGAACAAACACATTTTGAACTAAAATTATATTTTTTGCTTTTGTTTCTTGAACTTTATTTCGACCGTAACAAGGCACTAAATCACACGTACAATAATATTATGGCTTTACCCTCTTTATTAATACATAAATGTTCCATAAACATCCCATACACCAAAAGATCTACCAATCGGATAAAGCTGGCAAGTTCTTAAAAACAAGCATGTCTACGAAAACTTTGTAAACTTTAAAGTTAGCGTGAATACTAAAGTATGTACTACGTTATTTGTAAAAGATAAATCAACCTCGTATTTGAAATTTTATTCTCTAGACAGATGAGTCAATCTTCGTACCATAAGTAGTTGGATTATGTTATCAATACGTATTGAAATGAAGACATGATGTGTATTAAATATTCTGCCAATAAAAAACTTTTTTTTTTAATTAAAATTTTATAAGATACCCTCTATCGCTAGTGTAATATTCAATTGTGTAGAAAATTGCCTCTGATTGTCGAAATTGTTGTATTGTGTAAATAATATATGTGCCCATCATTCCATCCAAAAAAAGGGATGATAGTAGGATTGCAATACTAAGCTAAATAAAAAAAATGAATACCTTAAAAGCAGGCTTGCTTGAAGTAGGAACATAACACGTCCAAAGCTGTGTGTTTGTCTGTGTGTTCCGATCCTCTCCTGCACGGCACACGTGACAGGCTCTTAGCTCCAGCGGATAATCCCAGCAGTAAGTAATGCGTCGCGAGGACTCCTGCTTCAGGTTTTTACCTACATTTTATATGTAGCGAATGAAGAGGAATAAATACAGGTAGATGTAGATGCTGTACACATCATAAACTTTTAAACATTTTATTAATTCAGTCACTCTTTTTATTTTGATCGTTTTACTCTACCAACTTACTGTACAACTTTGTTTGTGTAGGATTAGAACTTCCAGCTTATTTTCTTTTTTAAGATCTATCTATCTTTATACAAAAATATATCTATCTAAATGTATAAAGTTACATTAAAATCCACACCGTAGTTTTTGCGTGTCTAACAAACATGGACGCATACAAACATTCTAATTTATAATATTAAGCAGGAAGAACATATCAGTCTTACATAATTAGGTAAGTAAATAATAGTTCCTAATGTCAGCCCCATGTTAGAATGCCAAAACAACATTCTGGCCTCAAACCAAAACAAATAAAATCATAAGCAGTAGTTTGCCTTCTCACCGCTCAACAATTTCAAGTTTCCGTCAACACAACATTAACCTCGTGCAAGGTATTCACCCCTATTTACCTGCTACATGTATTACCTGTTAGTTTACGTTCGCACTAGGCTACCAGTCTTGCGACCAACTGTCAGGGGGCTGTCAAAACCATAACGATACGACCTACGATAATGAAGAGTGATATTTATTTGGTATACGATTTGAATGGTTTTATGCCGTTGTCTCAGAAATGCTTTATTTTGGGGTCATTATTTTATGATAGCAAAGAGAAGTTTTGACAGCAGTCTGTGAGTATCAATCTGTAGCAGTAACGGTAAACTCTTCAATGGCAACCACCCAGAAATTATTTGAAAAAGACCTCTATCATGTGGTTAGTTTTGATGATATGACCGTCTAATAAACAGATTAGTCGCCACGATAAAAGTCGTTCAATGCAAAACTCTCACCTGCAAGAAATCGCAGAACTAACTTACAGCGAGAAATTCATTTCGTCCGTCGCCGGCGTGAAATTATTCAATGTTTCCGCGCAGCGAACTGCTTCCTGCCTCGATGTATCGCTTCCACTGGAAGAGGCTGCTTTACCTAGTACCAAACACGGTACTTGAACTGCCCTCTAATAACTGTAGTGACAATATGGATCGTGCACAGTGGTAAGTTCACAGAGCTTCAGTCTCACCACTGCATTGTGAAATCAACACTGAGAGGCACTTTGTTCAGCGAGTAATAACAGTGGTTGGCGACGCCAGTCAACAGTCAAGAGCCGAGAGCTGTTGTTTGTATAGCCGATACAAATGGTCATCGGCTATACAAACAACAGTTCAAATCACTGCCGTCAAAATCACTTCAATGAAAATTTGGTAGAAATTTCTGTGCTAAATGCAAACTTATCAAACGTATAAAGAACTACCTAAGCAATCAACACAGACTAAGTAGATTCTTAGATTTAGAATGACCAAATCAACAGAAAAAAACATCTTCGAGATGATTTTTTTTCGCCGTTTTATACGTCTGTTTTCGTGCTCATTTATAGCACGAAAAGTCCGCAAACAGCAAAATGGAATAAAGAAATTAATAAAAACATAAATTGTATGCTTTGGGAATTTTCATTTATATGAGAAAGGGTGTATAAAATGTTACGGCAAGGTATTTATTTAACACTGCGGCGAGGCCCAGGATCGCATCACTCATGCAAATGGCCACGATAAATTCTGAATTAAAAATCCATGCAAATACTCGGATGGCCGCCGGCCGACTTGCCAAATGTGACCACATTCAAATTCATTATTCCGCGGAATGGCAACATTCGATCTATGAGCTATAAAGGATCATTTTTATTTATTGAATTAATTCACTCATAGGTTGCCAGAATTTGTACTATGGTATATGTACGTCGTTACACGATATCTTTAAACCTATATTAATTTAGCAACAACCTGAAACAACTTCAAACTATATGACAAGGAGGGCAACCCAAAGGCCGTGATACTTAGCATACTTGTTTACTTCAAGGCGCTTCCAAACGCAAGGTTACCTAAATGCAAATGTAGCATCAAACGTAACAAGAAACTGACTACTAAGTAATTCACTACAATAACCAATTAATTACATGTCAATTATATTTACCTGTTGTGTATAAAAAATATATATCTTACTTCACATACTGTAGCGTTATATATCATAACTACTTAATTAAGTAACTTGCTGTTAAGAAGAAGGAAAAGTGCTTTTAATTATTTCCTCATTAATGTTGTTCACGTCGAGATTATGATCCATCATATTTATGTACCACATAACTAAATAAACCAGATAGTTTGTTTCACTTGATGAGAATCAGCGTATTTGTTGTACCTATTATGAGTTAATACGTACTTTTACTTATAGTGCACTACCTAAGTTGCTAGTAAGTTGTGACGTCATTTTTACAACAGCAGACTTCAAAAAAAGGTCCTTAATTCGACTGTATTTTTGTATGTATGTCACGCAATTACTCGACCAATTAAGAACTAATTTTGATTTTAGATGATGTTACACCCGCAATTTGCCAACTTGCGCTTCTTGGGAGAAACTACAGCAGTGGACTAATATAGGTTGATGACGATGATGAATTTGCAAACACTCAAAAATCATCAATAATTGTACAGATTAAATAAAAATACGTACCCATTTGATTGAATATTGGTTAAGCTCTCCTCATCGCACATAATAATATAAAACGCAGTATACCTTTCATGAGCCGGATACTTTTTATTTTATTCAGAATTTTTCTGAATTTGCTCAAGTATAAATCCAGTGGTTTTGTAGAGGTCGAAAAGTTTTACAATAATTTATTGTGAAAGTTTTGATCGGTATTTCACGTATTGATATAGGAAACTGTTGAAGTCAGAAATAATGTTTTCCTGTGTGATGATTTTGAGACGGTTCGTCCGTTGAATATTGTTATCCAATGAGTATTTTATAACTTTTGAAATCTAACATTATAGATTAAATTACTGTTGTCAACGACTAAGTATTAGGCAGATTAGTTGTTACAGGAGATTTTTAGCCTTTGTTATATAAAGCATTACACTAAACTGAATTATGACCCGTCCTACTGAACTTTCTATGTTCCAAAAGTAATCCAAAGACGAAAAATAGAACAAACCATGTTTTAATAAAATTGTTAGTAATAAATCTCAAATCCAGCTATACCTGTTTACAGCGAAAGGGCGGGCCGCCTGGGTATCAATTTGTAAGTACAGACGCTGCAGTGAGTTATTGAGACTGCAACCTCACTTGATCTTGCTTCCCCAATTTAGAACACTTTCACGTCTTTATGCTTTTAACTAATAGAGATCCTGATAGGTAAAACTTTATACAACACACCAAATAAGTAGGTCCTGCTTAGACGAACTTTTTACGTTACAATTAAACACAATAGGGACTGTTCTTCAAAGTGGAAAACTAGTAGTAACTTAGTCGCATACTTCATTACTTCAACGCGGAATAAAAGAAAATAGTTATTTAATTCAAATTGTAAACATTATTATTGGCTAGTGATGATTTTTACCCGTAAAATCGGCTGGTTCTGATTTTTTTTATAAGTAAGAAGAAGAGCAAAATTAAACAACAAACTACATGTTAGATTCATCTGACACGATATTTAACACGATAAGACATAAGTTTGTTTTTTTTTAATAATCCAAGTATGTACCTACTAGACTAAATCACTAGCATCACCTAACCGAGCCTACAGTGTTCTTAACGTATATTCCGAGGGTATTTCCGTGATAGTTAAAGGAGTTTTGCGCGTTGTTTCTTAGGAGAGCCGAGTTAATCCTCTCCGTCTGTCTCAGAGACGTAATTTGCGAATAATTCGTATCTAATCCTGCGGAGCGCACATTTGCGAGCGTCCGTCACAAGCCGGTCGTTGCTTGTCTAGCTTTCATTACTAGCGTGCTGTGCGGTGCAAGCTACTGGAGATAAGATATTTCCACTAAAATTAAATCCTGGCTGAATCATACAAAATCTATAGAAACTATACACCACTGAGACAGGGATCCGAGTAAAGCATATATGTTACAAAAGAGAATTTAAATAAAAAGTTTCATAGGTTCAGAAGTATTTAGGTCTGGTCATCGTGGAATCTTAAAGTGATTCTATGTTTTGAACTGAACCAAGCTCTGACTGTAATTACACCTGATATCCAATCAAAACAGGGCCTTGGAACGAATAGGGGCCCAGTTGACCGTAACATTAAGATAAAAAAATGTGTATTAAAATTCATAAAAATCCCTGTATTCAGATCGCCTCATGAATATCTTTTTTAGCTTGAGTAAATTATGCAAAATATTTATGTTTTGCCTAATTTAAGCAATCTAGTTCCTATAGACAAGCTTGGTTTTGGCTTGGAGTGTGATGTGTGAATTGTGTGTGAATATTTTATTTAAGTATATATTTTCCTCGCTCGTCACCTTTTCTTGGCCAGTATTCCTAATAGTTCCGGATCCGATATTCGCCGCAGACCCAAATCAATTAGGGAGGGAACGCCGATCGCCACCTTACCAGACAAGTTGCTGACGTCAGTCCCCAACTTTATTGCGGGACCTTTAATTGACTTTTAGAATTGTCAGTGTAAAACAGCTTCTAGATGGACCAATGACGTTGAATGTTGCTGGAAATGTGAGTAGACGAAGAAGCTTTTCATATATAATTTTAGAAATCCATGAAAGTTTACATATTAAGATTATGTCCCAACATAATGTGAAATTATTTAATAAAGAAGCAGTTTAAATCCACTAGAAGTGTGAAAAAATATTTGAAAGAAATTCTTTGTGACAATAAAAACAGGGTTAAATACTTTTTAAACTTCTTTTATTTTGCTAAAAACATATCAAAAGCTTTTATGCAACTTATATTGATTCCTAAAGGAACTGTTGATGTAACTTCAGCTTACAGTTTTCTTGCACCCCAAGTTTATGACAAGAAAACTTTTACACACCAATTGGTGTGAAGAGTCCTGTGCAAAATCCTCTCGCATCCTAATTCCAGGTCAGCGCCTGTGTGCCGGTGTCGGGCGAGGCGCTGAACCGCGTCATGTCCCCGGGGAGATCAGGAGCTGACGAGCTGACCTCAATTTCTGGAAAAAATATAAACTGTAAGCTACCGTTTCGATATGATGACCAATAAAATAACGAAGATTAGACGTTTGTGAGACTAAATTTTATAGAGGTAAGAGGTAAGTTGGCATGTAAGAATATACCAGGTACCGAAATTCTACAATCTAATAAGGGTGTGAGCACACTGACGATAAAACTGCAGTAAGACGAGTTTATTTTACACTTTCTGCCCAATTTAAACTTCTAGTCACGGGACTTAAAAAGACGTGTTACGGGAATAAAAAAACAATAAGTTAAGTATCCAATATTGCCAATAATGACATTTTAAATAAATAATAATAATTGGTTACTATCTAATGCGTTTCTATTGATCACCAGTTGCGAATATCAACTTGTCTGAAAAAAGTGAAAAGTACCTTAGCAATCTCTTAATCTAGATTATTAAGAGGACATTAATCATTCAGAGAAATCAGACAAAGTTTATCTTAAAGTGCGAGTAAAGTCAACATTCGTGCGCCTTGTACAGGTATGTCACTTTTGGAAGTTTAAATCATCTAAAGCTCGAGATCTTGCCAGAACATGAGGTGTGCATGCAAACAGAGTGGTTGTTATAGCACACAGGTAAGCATGGCATACGGGTAAGCATGGCATACAGGTAAGCATGGCATACGGGCGGCCGTTGACAAACAAGTTTGTACAGGCTTCCCGAGACCTAAACTTTTCACTTGCCAACAGACCACCGATCGTCATTTTTTTATCAAAATAACATTGTAAAAATGAGAGTGTGGTACAAACAGTACCTCTACCATGAGTTGTCACAGTAAAATCGCCTAACTTTACTACAGTAGTTACGTAAATATTAGTATTACGAATTTTAGTACCCAACTATCCGCTAGAGGCGCTGTACAAATCTTCATACATTTTTTTGACTACAGACCCTAGCGATTATAGATTGTATAAACTCATGGTGGAGCTACAGTCTTCACCAAAAGTATGAAAAGTGTTGTTCGTGTCCGCATGCCGGTGCGAACCAGTTCCTAACAACAGCCATTACGTCATTCGTAGTAATGACGGAATTAGGACCAGCAGCTGACAGCACGGGTAGGTGTCTGACCCATGTCTTCTTGTTTAGTTTGGGTCGCGGTAATCGGGTTCCGACGGGTGTCACTTTGAATTTGTTAGACATTTAGTTTGGGAGTATTTTTAGAGCATTTACAACTAGAATAGCGCGTTGGTAAAGTAACTTTAGAACGTCAATTTAGTTTGCTCGGGGTGCGGCGGGTTAAAAGTATTTTAATATGTTTTTGCATGTATACCGACCATTTTCCAGTGGAAAAGAGGAACAGACTATAAATGCTAGTATGATCGTAGGACATCGTTTCCGAACATGTTTTATTAAAAATACATAATTATAGATTTCAGACCTGATGAAAGAATAATAGCTTTGAGTTTGATTATTTCCCAGTAAGTATCCTGTTTATGAAGAAAACTATGTCCAAAACCGTGTCGAAGTAAAATATTATAACAGATTCTTTTTTTGCATCAAATTAAAATATAAGCAGTGTCGATATACCGAAGTACCCGTAATAACCCATATATTATTAGAACTGCCTTGAACAGGTTGTATGATTTTTAAATCTTTTTACGAAGCATCCGGGTATTGTTGTTCACGTCCTAAATAATAATAAATTCTAAATTATAATAAAACATGAGGGTCACCACAGAACAAACCTGGAATACTAGACCAGACCCTCTTTACATAAGTCGTAAACATGTTCCTAAGGTCGTAGGTATTTATTAAAATGCCTACGCAGCCAGAACGACAGATTAAATTTAATATTCATGCCCAAGTAAACCTAATCACGGCAGCTAGACATCATATTTGTGCCACAACGGAGGTCAGCAAACCTACTAATAATTTTGTGAGGGTTGCTTAAACTGTAGTTTCATAAAAACTATTACATTTATAAACATAACGAACATTTCTACTCGTATACGCGTTAAAAAAGGTCATGAAGGCTCCTAGACTTGTTTATCTCTAGGATACCTGCAGGCTAGTTGCGCTATAAGGCATGGCCTAATTAATTGTTTATTTATTTATTTATTTATTTAAAAGCAACGCCAACAGCACACACACTAAACATTTATAATTATCACTTACAGGCTAACTTATTCTATAAAATGTGTGCCAATTACAGGCATGCACAACACTCATAATAAAAAACACGGACAGCAGGAAATAGAAGTACAAGAAATGAAGAAATACAATGAGATGAAGGAGAGGAGAAAAAAATTAAATAAAAACATTCATTAGAAACTATCTAAAAAATAAACATTATGAACTATCTAAATAAACTAAAGAAAAAAAAAAAAATATTATTATTACTTAAACATTAACATAATCAACAGTTAAAACTAGAAAGTATTGCTTAAACTTATCCTAAACTACAACTACCTACTTAACCTAAACTACAACTAAGTCATCAGATTGAGAGGTCTGGCACATATTAAAGAAGTATTTAAACATTTTATTCTTATAGACTGACAGAGAGTCACCAAATGGATCTAAATTATTATTAACTTTTTGTGATATAAAACTATACTCTTTACACATTCTAGTAAGCGGAGAATTGAGACCAAGATTAGTTCGTGAAAAAGGGGTGTTAAAAATGTTACTGATAGGTTTCCTAGGGTATTTATATGGAACTGAAAGTGATATTCGACTTAGAAAATTACTGCATCCGGGGCTGCCGTTTATAATTTTATGTAGAAAACACAGGTCCAGGATTGTTCGTCGGTTTCTAAGAGGTATCATTTTAAAATATTTTAAACGTTCACCGTAAGGTTTTTTATGGTAAATATCAGGTGAAATAAATGCAAGATGTCTAGTAAAATGTCTTTGTATATTTTCAATTCTTTGAGAGTGAACGGTGTAAAATGGATTCCAGACAACTGATGCAAATTCAAGGTGGCTTCTGACTAGTGCATTAAAGAGTACTATTTTTGTTTTAATTTGTTTTAATTGTCGTTAATAAACCAATTTATGAAAATAGATCCAATTCAATTTTGAAGGCTATTCAGCCTATTCCAGACCATTTTATTAGCACGATTAGTTACTCAATCGTTTGCTTTCTTGCTTTGACTTTTCACAAAATTTCAAAATAATGAAGTAGAATCAAATAGACTCATGACTGCAGGCTTTTGGACTAACACACAACGGGACTATTTTTCAGCTAACCGCGGCTTAAGACTAAACTAATATTAAAGAAAATTCTCACATAAATTCAACCCTTATGTAAAGGGTGTAGAGTTTCAATTTATTTATCCATCCCCTTGCTTAAATTGTGAGCCTAACGCACTCATTTACAAGGGCCTAAATACGTAACACATTGGCAGGAGTCAATGACTAATTATGTACATCATTCAATGTGCCCTTATTTTATACATACTAGGTTACGTATAGAAGAAAAATATATGAAAATTACGAAACAGATAACTGATTGATGACGCATTGTTGCAGGTAGCAGCGACGAACAAAAGTAAGTGTATTTCTACGATCTGTGTGATTTATTTTATTTTATTTTTAAATTTTTAGGTTTTTATTATATCAAGTTTGTTGACATTTACTAAACTTGCCGCGAAGCATTTAAAGATTAGAGCCCGGGACTATGATTAACAAGGTATGACGAAATAAACCCATCAGCGGCTTCTTGACTATAAAGTCTTTTGAAGAGGAATGCCTAATTATGAAAAATCCCGGGCGACACTTTGATACATCCCCTCCGCGTTTTCGTAAAGTCCTCGACCACTTGACCTTTGTTAGAGGTCCCGGGTGTTTTGTTTTAAAAGATAAATAAAGCGGCGTCTGGCAAGAGCATTTTTTGCCCAAAACTCTGAGAAAACACCGTTTTATCTCTCCTGTAAAAGTGGCCATCTTTGAGAAAAGAAATTATTATTTTCTTAACTCCTCATGTCATTTGGTTGGTGTATCTGGTAACAATAATATGTTTTTGAAAAGGAAGATAAAGTTATCCTAATTTTTTGTGTGATTTCCATTATCTGCTGTTGTAATAAAATTATTGAACATTCTCAGATTGAAGTCACAACAAGTTTCTCATCAAAATTCATGATTAGGTTGATGTTATTTTCATAAAGCAAAAAGATCTATAGATCCTTTATAAATTGGATTATTCTACGCGACTAAAAGAAGGAGAACTGGCAACAAACTTACGACTTCATTCCCTAGGGAGCATCGAAACACCTAATAACAAATTCAGTAAATTAACTTAGTAAAACCGGGCTTAATAAAGTGGCAAGCGAAACAAATCCAATGCGAAACCGCTATAAATATTGACCAGCAGGGGAAAGACAATTTCGATCCATTAGTTTTACATGGAGCCACATGCCCCTAGCGGCCACGCTAGTGATGAGCTGAAGCCGGAAAAATGTCACTGAGAATAAAAAAGATATCAATAATAATATTATGTCATCGTGAAGCACCAAATGTATATGGTACTTGTAGTTCCAGTCGACATTCACTTTTTTACCTGGCAGTTTAAGCGACTATAAGCCATACAAAGTGGGAGGCACGCAAATCACATCGACGGACATCATTTCAAACGCAAATTGATATTTAATCCTGTCCTGTTGACCAATCAAAAGCCGTCATTCCTCCTGCGCATTTAGAAAGGCATTTCACTGAGAGCCGATCAGTGTTGACCGATCACAAGGCTTGATCCAACTATTGCTAGAAGTCTGAGAACGACGGAGTATCTTTCGCCGGACATTGAGAGCCGGACATGATCCGGACATGTCCCGGACGCGTGTCACACACGCCTCAGTTGTGCCCAGCTCCAGGGGACGGTAATCGACTGTCCGATGCGTAATCACGGGAGTTTTAACAAGCCGGGGGAATAATGACCACGTGGACCTGAGTTGTGGAACTTTTTAATTTAAACTCGACTCGTATTTCGGCAAATTGGAACGTAATTGGATATTTTGCGATAGATGTATGGAAGGGTTTTATATAATCTACCGTTTTTGACAACCCTAATTTAAATTTGTATTAATTGGAAGAATTATCGGACGTCTAGTATGAGTAAAGTGTGGGGACCACCTATACGAGGAGACAGGGAGACAGCATTTAGATGCCTCAAAATAATTTAATGTGTCTGGAAAATGGTTTATACGTTTGGTGGATCCTTTAGAACTTATGTAACAGAATACGAACTTATGTATATCTCTACTGTTTTAAATGCAAACTCAGCTTCAGCATACTAATCTGAAGTAGATAACAAAAGATCAAAACGTAAAGCGGCAGGTGCGAAAACATGGGGTTATTTAATTAGGAAGGTTCACACTCATATGATTTAGGATTAACATTTACATAAGCGGAGCTTTTAGCAGAGCGGGGAAAATATTTGCGAGATTTAGTTGTAGAAACTTGGGTTTGAAAATTACCTTTTAGAATGTTAAATTGCGATTTTTACGAATTTCCAGGATGCAAATGGTTAACTGGTATAGGATTCTTTAGTATTTAAATACAATATTTTTATTAATAGATACTTAATGATTTTAGATAGATAACATAACTACTCAACGTCAATAATATTAAAAGTAGAAACGAAGAAAAAATTTTTTTTAATAATAAAATCGCTTACCGCTTACTCTTATAAAAGATAGAGACCTAAAAACCTCGTGTCGGGAGCGAGTGAACGCGTCCGTGAACAGGACGCTTGGCTGCCCTGTCTCATCTTGAGGGATTAGGGTTAAGCATCTCCAAGATTCCAGCCTACCTGTCTATGTCTAGTCCATTAAAGATGCTCGTAATTTTACTGAGGCGTAAATAAATGGACAGAAACATTACGTAAGACTGCCCCTCCAGCCGGTTGATTAGAGTCATGCTCTGGACACAAAATAGGTACTATCCATACATAAACAATTGATGTTCGTACACCCATCACGTGTGTGCTAGTTGGGCGGCCGGTAGCGACCCTCAGTTTGTCACGCCTTTTGCGGGCCAGTTCGCACGTCCCACGTGAGTGGTATGCTAGGCAAGTAGTCGAGTATGTTCGTGTTGTGGTTGGTGAACTGGCACTCACAGTAAGTAAACCTACAGGGCAATTCTAAATTATGTGATTTTTCAGAATAAATTACAAAAGGATAGTATGTATTTTCTGTGATAAGCAACGATAACTCATTTCTTGGACGTAATAAACCCCCTTTTAACTTATAATGGTGTTATGTTACACAGTATATACAGTTACAAAAACAAACACTTTCTTTAACACAAAAGCTAGGTTCTAAGTAATCTAGATCCTTAGAAATTGCTCAGAAAATACTAGTAAAAACTCTCAGCTACAAAAACAACTGTCTGACGATCCTTAACGTTTTGAGATAGCAATCAAGCTTTTCTCTTCAAGATAAACATCTACCTATTCTTTGTACGCAGTTAGACTCATTGCAGATTCTAGAGGAATCGTGCTAATTTTAAATAGAGATAAAACAGATCAATTCTATTAAAATTATCAACTTTCGTTTCTCAAGACAGAGATTATATTCTTTATGCTGGTATCTTTGGGCCAGTTAAAACTAAACACTTTTAAAATAAACCAAAATAGTAAACTTAAATTCTTAATTAATGTCTCTAATTAAAAGAACACTAGTTAAATGTAAAAGTCTTTGACTGCTTTGTGTACTTTTGTTTGGTCATACCATAAACAAAACTAGTTAACTAAAAGCTTATACTGACTATTTTCAAAACAGCTATGCTATTAGTGCATCCAATTTAAAAATCATAAAACGTACAACGCTTTTTTTAAAGATTTTAAAATAAAACACAGGAGGCTTCAGAACCTGTTATTTTGAGTTACTTAAAAAACCTCTCTTGAAGAGACGATGTCGTTATCTCGGTCATAATATTTAAGAAACTAAGGTCTAAGACGATTTACTCAGAGCGCCAGCAGCAGCGGTGGGAAATTAATAAAATATTCCTTGAAATGCGGATTTTGTTCAAAGATTGCGGACGGAAATGAGCCCGTGCTAAGCCGCGGCGGCTGAGTGCGCCTTCCGTCAATATTATTTTGTTTATTGTAAGTATTTACAAACGGTTGGAACGCTAACCGGTATTCTAGGAGCCCTTTTCAACCGCTAAGAATAGACACTATGAATTTTGTACCTACTGCTTCTCTATTATTTTTTGTAACTTGAAAGTAAAGTTTGGTTTCGATCTCAAATAGTTGGTATCTCTTGTGCTTGTTATTTCACTGGCACAACTGCTTGGTAAAATAATGATGTACGGTAGTAGTGCTTTCCCCAAAAATCTCTTATCTACAAAGAGATATAATATCTATTCTACTTCGAAAATGAAATGGTAAGTTTTGTTTCGAAGTTAAGAAAATGTGATGTTTTCAATAACATGTCGTAAGGCATGTACGTATTATCTTACTGTTCCTCTGTTGTAGGTAATAGCAGTAATGGTGTAGTTTTCTTAAAGAGGTTTCTTGTACAAGGAAGAAAATGTAAAGGGAAAAAATACTTTTTTTGTGTAGTTTCACAAAAAGATTGCTAAGAAAAATATTTCCTTGTGTATAGTAGCGCAACATTATTTTCGTTGTTATATTTTTTCCTATATAAATAAGGGTTTTCTGATAATATTTTTTGTGAACTTCTTTATCCTTGCATGTTTTATTAGACCAATATTTTCGATACCAATTTGCGTGAAAATAGGCCTTTGTTCATCACTCTGAAACTTTATAATGTTAAATTATTCGAAGTCTTACATTCCAAATAGTAAAATGGCTGTGTGACATGTCTCAGTCTCATGTGCTTGTGATTCTAGTTAGTTCTTCTTCAGACAAGCTTCTTTACAAAAAGCTCTACCTTTTTATTGTTCCTCTTTTTCTGTTCCAAAATAAACGCTTTATTTTTTATTTTATTTTTCTAGGTACTAGAGTATTTAACTACTTTAAGGATTTGAATTGAACTTAATTTAAGTCAAAGTCAAAGTCAAGTCAAAGTCATATTTAACCGCTGACAACCATACTTTTTAGCGAGAATTTGACATCACATATGTCACATTTATATCGTAGTGTTGGTGTTGTGCGCTAGTTTGCAAAACACCCAGTTCCCAAGCTTTTATCTAATAGTTATTTTACTAACTTATTAGTCTCCGTTTCCCACTAAAAGTCAATTACACCAATTAAATCGTCCAGAATGACCATGAGGAACAAATAAAGATATTAGGCAGAGTGTCCCCGGGGCTGTCAAGCAATTTCCTCGGTTTGCCTTGCTTGTTGCACACGACTTCACTCAAGTGACGTGGCATGACGTACCTTTTTTTAATGTTAAGTCTACACCTACTTAACGGTACGACTAAAGTATTGTTAATATAATCCAATTGAGCTCATTATGGAGTCGGATAAAGAGATAAAAGAAAAAATGCTACGCAAAATCACAACCAACTACGCCACAATTCACAACGCCCACACTATAGTTACTAATATGATTTGTTTTGTAAAGGAGTAAATAAAGATCAACGTAAAAAAAAAAATAAGCTACTAAACGTATCGCGCCAGGATAACAGTGGAAAATTCCTTTTTGTAAATGGTGCTCATACGAGTGAGCGGCTTACCGCAATCGTATGCCAAGGCACTGAGTAAACGTATTATAGCCACTTCAGCTGCGATCTCAGATTTGGAGCCTGGCCAGCCGTAAGCAGGAGGTTTATGCCATTGTTTAGATGTTCATGCGAAACATATTTGTGGATATTGAAAACAAAAGAAAACAACTACGATACTTTACTCAGAATAAGGACAGTTCATTTCGACGGGTGAGTACCGTTGTGTATAACTTTAGTTTGTTTATGGTTAATAATATTTTATAGCTATTATTAATTAGCTTTTTTCTGCCTTTGATCAAAACAAAAGTATGTATTGAGTCTTGTATTCTCGTTGATTTACACAAAGTAGAGAGCTCTATTGTTTAGATTTAATAGTAGAAAAAGATGTCCAAAAGGGGCTATTTCAAACCCATGCTATAATAATTGACAAGCGCATAACAACTCTATAAAAGCAAAATCTCTAAAATGAGATTTATCCAGCACATTATCCGGCGAAGGAGCAGCTTGTTGGTTTGTCAGCAAGTGAGTGTTTATTGGACAAGTTCCCCAGCAAACAGGCGAACGTTGAACCTTGGGGTTTCAGACCATTAACGTCTAGACGAAAACACTGTTTTTTGGTGTTTGACATGAGAAACATGTCGTTAATTATTGGATGGAGAAATAAACGCTCGTTAGACAGGTTCTTTTTAGGTTTCTCGGTAAGTAATAAGAAGTAACATTATAGAACGACTTTTCTTTTTGTACGACTATAATATTATGATGGAACAAGTCAATAACTCTTTTGATTCTAAATGATCCTTGCGATTTTATAGAAATAAAGAAATATTTGACTTGACTTGATGTTATGTGGTAACCACGTTTCAGGTGCAGTGCGTTCATTTGGGACGGTACCAGGCGATGCATTGCACTTCACTCCTTCAAGCCACTACACATTAATGCGACCATCACTTTTTTACTACAGAAATCATTCTTTAAAATGAAGAGCATTTTCAAAATCAAATAGAGATTAATCGGCTGTAATGTCTTTAAACGCAAATAAAAGCTTTAAGGGCATATCAAAGCTATCAGTAAAATACGAAAAGATTTCTTTCGTGTTCTATGACATGTTCTAGACAGGTTATTTAGAAGAAACAGAATGCTGGTGAGACAAACACGAGATAAAAGTAGTTTACGAGAAGTGATGCTCATTTTCAACGATACCCGTTCTGATACGGCTTGTTGTTCTATCTAGAGACTACTTTACAATACACCGCACCGATCTTATTAAAATAGTCACACAAAAATGGTTGTCTGTAAAGTCGGTTTACTGACGATAGTTGAACGTGACAACGTCACTTCATGGAACGCCTCAGAATGCCTCAGAACGCCTCATGAGTCATGTTTTTTCATGCGTGTAGCCGGCTCTATCGAATTATAAGACGTTGTCACGTCAAAAAGTGAAAACTATTCATCTGTTTTTTGCATTCATCTTAAACTAGCATAGCCTAACTTAAGTTCTTGTTAACAGATATATCATAACTCCAGAGACTGATAAATATACAATAACTTGTAATCGAACCAGCAAAATTTTCATGAAAAAGTTGCCATTTGTTTTGATGGTATTGAGAAAACAATATCGTTTTTTGTTACAGCTCAGTTTGTAGTTTGATTCCCACCAAGAGCTAATGTTTGTGTCATGAACATACATTTGTTTTGTGTATGTATTCTATGTAAGTATTTACAAAAAAATATAGATAAGTATTCTTCTCACATGTTGTGCCGACCCCACGTAACGTGGGATAAGGGCAGGGGAATTATGATGATGATAAATAAGTATTCAGCAATCTAGTTCGCATAGTACAAGCGTTACTTAGTTTGAGTCTAGCTAGAGTATGATGTGTGAATTGTCCATGAATATTTATATTAATTTATTTATTTACCTCGCAGGATTAAGAAAAGTTGATGTTTCCCGCGCCGGCTCCGTCTCGTCGTATTATAAAGTGATGGTGGGCTTTCACAGGACCTCGCTACAGATCGGCGTATATACGCTTTATAGCCGCTCGGACGGAATTAGGACAGTTTTGGGCAAATAAAAACGAGAGATGTCGTGAATTGGACATTTGGTTTTGTCTATTAGCAGATAAACACTTGGAAATGGACATTTCTTGAAAAAACTAATGGACCGTTTTTCGTGATTGGGATTTCATGTGAAAATAGTAAATACAGTAAATGTTGAGTAAATGGTACTTAAACGTAGTTACTAGTACTGCATACGTCTCACAACGCGTGACACGCATGTTCTCAAAATGTTATGATTGTGCAACTCGCAACGTTTTATTTTTTTATTATGTCAACACCTAAAAAAGTTCTGTAAATTATATCAATAACCTCCGAGAGATAATCAGTTAGTAGGTAAGTAAAAATACAATAGATCTTACTGTTATAATGAGTTGTGTACCAAATCTGTATAAAATACATAATGTTTAACTCAAATATTCCTTTGGGAGAAGCTGTGGCCCATATTGACCTGTGACATTCGTTAGGTTACTGAACTAGTTATCAAATATAACGGATTCATTACTATCAATGATTCAATGCCAAACAAATGAAATAAAACAAAACAGTTAAGGCTGACAAAAATGAGCTTTTACACAACAATAAAATATCGACAGTAAAATTATCCAATTGAAAAACGCTGAACGAACAAAAAAGGGTTATTAAAACAGTAATGACTAAATTCAGTTGAACTCATAAAATAAGTCCGGAATTCTGCGGTTAGCATCATTTTTATTACACTCCACTTTTACACTGCAGGCCGCGAAAAATATAAATGTGTCCGATGCAAATTTAATGGACTATTAAGTTTGTAGTCACGCACGTAAAGCCGGGGGTTTATTGCGGTGTCGCGATTTCGGTGATTCAGCGGAATACACTCGCGGGTGCGGTTACTGTGTACTTTGTACATTTTTGTGCACTGAAGTGTAATTAGAGTTGTATTTGCGTTGCTTTTAATGGTGCTAAAGGACGGACTTTGAGGGGGTTGGTATTAAAAGGAATTTGCGCTTAGTGTCTCTTTGCACATTACATATTATTCTACAAATATTCCATTTTAGGCCAAACTTTTAAAAGTTCAATAGTTTAAAGAAGTGCGTGTGCTGAAAATTGCTTTTCGATTCCATTTTCATTTTTTATCGATACGCCGATTACAAGTTTTTAGTTTTCAATTTCCGACAAAAAATGAGGCTCCATTTTGTTCACAGTCGTTTTTCAAAGCTTTCATTTAAATTCAATCGTTTTAAACCATAAACTAATTAAATTGCCATTTTTGGTTCATTATTGTACGGACGCAGCACAAAGGAATCAGAGTTTTAATAGTTTTTAGCAAAGAATGTTTTGCACATAATTTTGACAAAAACTGAATACCTTATCATAACCGACATGTATTTTGTTTGCATCAAACTGTGCCAAAATCGAAAAACTTATAAATCTAGCTGATAAAGTTATACCTACTTTATATTATGTAAAATAACTTCGGTTGCCTGGAAGAGATCGCTCTCAGCAATAAGGTATTGCGATGCCTTATTATTACTAGTTTAAGTTCTTTGTTTTATTTGTGTGTGTTTATAAACGTTGAAAATATGACTATTCAAAAAAAACTATAAAAAAATGTCCTTGCCTTGTATCATCAGTAAATAAGTTATTCTGAACAATTTACTATCTGGTGATGATCATCACCAAAATAGTAAATTGTTCAAATTGCAGGCGATGCTATTTTGCTGTGACAAATATATTTGCAACAAACGCCACAGTTCAGATAACAACAGCTTGAACATTTATAATTATTGAAATATTTTATTTCTTTCAAGGATTGGCAATATCTTACGCCTTTATATATTTGGAGTTAAAGTTTTTACAGTTTTTAGAACTAGTAAATAGTCATTACGGTTTTTAGGGTTCCGTACCCAATGGTTAAACGGAACCCTATTATTGAGTTGTCTGTCTGTTCGTCTGCCCGCAGGCTGTATCTCATGAATCGTATTAGAGAGTTGAAAACACAGATGTACTTACCTATACTGTTGCCGCTATAACAACAAACACTAAAAACTACATTAATAACGGCAACAGGTACACATGGCACGGAACTCTTCGCACTTGGTAATTTTTCTTTTTTTCTGACGACCGTTGTAGCGCAGTGGGCGATGGTCCACCTGCGACGCGGAAGGTTGCGAGTTCGATTCCCGCCTTGGGATAAATGTTTGTACGATCTGCAAATATTTATTCCGGGTGGTCTGGGTATTTATATGTAAGTATAGTAAAAAAATGTCTATTAATGTATTGTATTAAGTATGTCAGTCTTCTAGTACCCATAACACAAGCTCTACTGAACTTGGGGCTAGATGATGTTGTGTGGATTGTCCAGTATTATTTATTTATTTTATTTTTTCTAGTTTGTTTGGTTAATGCACTAGCTGTGCTGCCTGGCTTCGGCTGCGGTGCGCCAGAAATTAGCATTTTAACAAGGTGCGTGTTGTTCGCTGAAACTCGTTCACGCAAATGCGACGTTGATTGCTCGGATTACTCTGTGACGGGTTTTTAGTATTAATTTGAATAAATTTATTACTTGTTAACGATATTTTGCCTTCCACGGATATTACATTGATATGATAGCTGTTTTAAAAAGTTTTTAATATGTCATACTTACATATTTCAGACTTTTTTACAGCACACACGTATTGTACTAAGTATAATATTTTAAAGATTTCGCGATTAGTCATAGTAAAGACACATCAGAGATTTTACTCTGCTACTATAAACAAATCAAAGCATCTTACAATATAAGTGCCGTCCAGTACCTCTACCATGAGTTGTCACAGTCAAATCGCCTGAGTTTACTACAGTACTTACGTCAATATTAGTATTACGAATTTTAGTACCCAACTATCCGCTAGAGGCGCTGTACAAATCTTCGTACATTTTTTTAACTACAGACGCTAGCAAATATAGTAAAAACTCATGGTAGAGCCACTGAATCCACTTAACTTGATAAGTCTCGATTGAGTCACATACAGTCAAACACGTCTGCATATTTCAAAATTAGCTGGTCAAATTGATAATGGATGCTATGGACATACAGCTCATAGAACTGACACCCGCTACGTTACAAAG
This sequence comes from Ecliptopera silaceata, assembly GCA_932527185.1. Taxonomy (NCBI): domain Eukaryota; kingdom Metazoa; phylum Arthropoda; class Insecta; order Lepidoptera; family Geometridae; genus Ecliptopera; species Ecliptopera silaceata. The sequence continues at coordinate 401,228 of OW052193.1, read as the reverse complement.
GTTCCCGACCTATCGGGACTAAGGGCTGAAAAGTAGGTTTGCCTCATCGAAGGACCGATGATATTGTTAGGGTAGCGGGAAGTTCGCAAAGAAAATAGAAAACGCCCAACATCCTTGTGTAAAAAAATAGATTCTTACACGATGTTAACAATGATGGTGAAACATTGTACCTATTAGTATGCAATGATTACCTATTATGAGAATTTATCAGTAATAATACAAGATTGTTACTTTAAGAAAATATTAGATTCTTTCTTGTATTTATCATTGGTGCTAGGTTCTCTACGTTTCGCTGGCAAAACTTCGATAATGACGCATAAATTGACACATCGCTCAATAAGGGCTAACATTTTGGCTGTAATCTAGCAGCTGACATTTTATTAGTCGACTGCCTCATGGTGTAAATGACGAGGGTCTGCCATTAATTTCCATTTATCCGGGCCGACAGCGGCCGACGGCGGGCGGCGGCGGGCGGCCGGCGGGCGGCTGTGTGGAAACCCTGAAAACTGTAACAATGTACCGAGTGATACAATGTGGAGTGTGTTTCATAGAAATTGGTCTTTGAAATAAGGGTGACATTTCAAACGCTTGAATATTTGATAAATTGCTGTAATGATGATGTATTGATAACAAAGATTAACTGTCTTATTGCCTAGAGAAATTAAAATTTAAAAAATTCTGTGGCATTTTTTGACAACCTTTACTTCAGATAAAGTTTAAGTGATAACCCAAAAAAAACCACAGAATATTAGAATTAATTAGAATAAATTATATAGATAAGAAATTCATAGAACTAGAATGACTTGTATTGAGTGGTGTCAACGCCAATACTTGGAGCACAGAGTACATCTAAAAGTGGTGTTCCGATATAGCTAAGCAAGTTTCGGGTTCGATTGCAAACACGACTCAATTGACCCGCGGTTATCGAACATAATGTCATGTTCGTTGTGTTAACACTTCGCTGATATGCGATATTGATATTCAGAGGCGCCGAGCTGTTTAGGGTTAAGGGTGAAATAGGTCAATCATACCTTCGCAGCAGCGTCAGGTTAACTGGAAGAAATTGATTATTTCACTAACACTCGCTCAACGTGAGTGAGAGTTAAGACAGTTAAAGAAAAAAGAAAAGGATTACTTACTAAATACATAATAATATTTTATTCGTAATTCATTTTGTAAATACTGTATAGTCTTTATTCAATAAAAAAAAACTGTACTGCTAGACAGGATAATTAAAACAGACTACTAATTTCTATATCACGATTTGGATTTAGAAATTTCGATAATTACCAACCAACTACAGACAAAGAAGTATTTTTTGGTATATATTTTATAGTAAGTACTTTTATTTCTACATTTTTCCAGTGAAAGTAAACAGAGAGTAAGTACCTATAGTAATTTATTGTAATTATTCCATCAGAACATCTGTCGCGATTACCATCTGCTCTTCTTAATCCTACTTGTAGTAGGTACTTATCCCGCCTTGGGATAAAGCAGCTGACTTATTTCAAGGCACTATACTTACGGAGATAATGTTTTGCCTATTTGGTACGATACGATATTTGTTTGATTGTATCTGATGCCTTGAGTAGCTCTTTTTGTGTATTGCAATACACAAAAAGAGCTACTCAAGGCATCAGATTGAGTTGAATTATGCTAACATATATTTAACAACAAATGTTTTATTAAATTACTCTTAAAGTATTTATCAGATTACTTCCAAAGTGTTATCTACCAAACAACAATGAACCAATTAGCTCAGTAATAAACAAATACAATAAAAACTGAAATGTTAGAGTTTGACCAAAATATATTTTTACAAAACACGCATCAAATGTCGTATCGTCGCGTATAAAATACATCAACTATGTCGTATTCTGTGTCTAAACTGATTCCTGCTAAAAGTGCAGCGAATTTTCTGCGCGCGGTTCAATCCCACGCCGCGCTGCCTCCATCGCCTATCTGCAGATAAAGTAATGAATTTTGCGAAGACGTGCGATTAGCTGTACCTACATACTATATAGATGATGTATTTATAAAACCAGATGGATTGCAATACAGGCAAAGAGAAGAGAATACCTACGTGCCAAAATCGTTATTTTTGAAAATTTATGCGAAATTCATAATTGTTGGTTTTAACCTCATATATGTTACAAAAAACAAAATTGTTGACAACTAACTCAAAACAAAAGTTTTCAGCTAAATTAAATACATCAACTACCTACATAATTCATAAGTTACAAAATCGCCCACCGAACAATAATACAACTTCTCAGAAAGCTACAAATCGTGATCGCCTTCAAATTGTGATTGCAATTCATTTGTGCTCTAATTCTACAGCATAGAGCTTAATTTTGCATGACTTATTATACAGATTAATACGTAGGAAACCACTAAAGAATCACCTTATCAACTTAGTATATTCTAAATGTAAAATATATCGGTAATATTAAAGATAAATAATTCAAGAAAGGTCATCAGATTACTGATTAAACTGAATCTCCTTATTATTCCTAAGATCTGTTTGATTTCACTAAACAAAAAATTACTTAGTAAACGTCAGCTTAAACAAAGTACCTACAATACTTCAAATAAACCATTAAATCTTTCAAAACATTATACGTGTTTCTATAAGTAACAGTTTTAATCCTACTGCAATTTTTTTGCATCTTCATACTACTTTACTTGTCGATTTGCCGAGCAATTTTCAATCGTAGCCCTTTGGAATTCGGTTACTTTCTCTTGTGAAGGTAACATACAGTGCGTGGGTCTACAGACGAAGGTACAATAAACATGAACAATACGTAACGGGTACTTCCGGTAGACGATTACCGCTTCCGGTCGGCCGCTCGTGGCGGATGTGTACCGACTTGTTTTTACGTGACTTGCTGCACTGAGACCTTTCGGTTTGTAAGGATTGTAATCATTGTGCTATTATACAAATAACTACAACTAATATGTAGATTATACAAGTAACTTAATACCTCTTAAAGCAGAAATGCAGGGTTTTATGTAGAAAAGCTCGTCTAGGGGAGTTTTCACTGCATCTGTATAATTTCTGCTTTCAAATGATGTTGGTGAGATTGCTGTGTACCGGTTTGAAGGGATGCGGGTTCCATAGAAACTTTTTACCATTATGTTATTCAGTGATGGACGCAGTGCGTTGTGACATTGTAGCATCCTCACGAGGATCATTACTTAAAATAGAATCCTCAATGGAATCTATTTAAGTAACATTAATATATTTTGATTAGATTTATGATTGATTGATTGACAAGTGGGTTATCAAAAATGTGTTGGGGAAAACCCGTATTGTAAAATGTAGGTATGATAATTTATTTACAACCACAAGCTGTATCTTGTTAAATTATAACCATTTGTACAGTTTATGCATTCTGACCATTTAAGATAAGATAAGATAAATATTAATTAAAAAAAAGTACTTATCTACAGAAAAAAATAATAATTACACGAACTAAAAATGAACTTAAAAATAATAACTAAAAACTAATTACAAATGAACAGTGGGGGTTAATAAGGCATTTAAGCTTGTTCATAACACTACGGTTCTACCCCTTAGTTACCAAAGTAGCAACTAGTCAGAGGCAGTTTAATCTTCTCTTTCGTGAATAGTAAAATGTTTTATTACTATAAATATTGTGAGCTCATGTGCTCTTGTAAATTCAGCCGAATCACGTGACGTGATCAGAGGTCCGCTATTTAATGTCACTTCTAATTTACGCCTTCAGATTGAGGTTACCGATTATTTAACTAATTACAGCTGACCGATGGCCGATAACTTTCTTGTTAACTTTAACCATTAATAACTTTTATACGAGTTATAAAATTTGAGGCACATACGACGTATATGCCTACATACTTTAAAGTTTGTTAGAGATACAATAGTACCTACTTTATGCTTCAACTTGTCCATAGTTTTGGGATAAAATCTATGCATCTAATATGCAATTCATACCGGACTTAATAGAGGCTCAAAAATCTAAACATCTTAAACATTTACAGTGTCATATGAAAGAATAGGATGCTACGCGTAACGTCATAGCGTAGAGGATCTACAACGTAGACCAGCTACGAGATCGTTTACGTCATAATCAGTTATTTAACCACCTTGTTATGTTATTCCAGACAACTTACAGAACATTACAATAGAGTTGTTGCAAAACAGCACAATAACACGGTGCGGCCAGGTACAATAATACCCGGATAGGTACAATAGTAATAACGGAAGGACAGGAACAATAAAACGAAAGCGCATTCAATACATTGCCAACAAAGAAGCAAACAGAACGTTCGCTACAGTACGCGACGCTTCTCATGGCAAATCTTGAGAAAACTAGTTTTACGGCCGATTTCTGGAAACCCAAATCACGATTGATCCGAGTTTGACACATAGTAATTATTTGATTTTTTCGTTGATCATCGTTTGAGAAACCGGCCGTATATCTTTTGCTTATAAACATACAATTTCACTAGCTATCTAACTCATAGACATAGAAATAAATACTCTTGCTAAAAGTGAGTTTTTGAAGTGAAAACTTCTTTAGCGGCGCTGGGTGGGTAAAAACTTTCAAACTCGCGTCAGGGTCACGTGACGTCGAAAAAGCGTAAGATCTTATTTAATTTGTATACATTGCTCGTAAAACAAGAGACGACAAAAGAACACACTTGCGGTCACGCGACGTATGACTCAAACAATTAAATAGTGTTGTGGCGACATGACGTGACGATGACGTGGCGACATGACGTGACGTGACGATGACGACGAAGCCAACGAAGACACAGACACATTCGCGCTTGCGCGAATGTGTCTGTGTCTTCGTTGGCTTCGTCGTTGTGTCACATTCGCGCTTGCGCGAATGTGACACAACGACATGACACAATCACAATGACACAGACACATTCGCGCTTGCGCGAATGTGTCTGTGTCTTCGTTGGCTTTTGTGACACAACGACATGACACAATCACAATGACACAGACACATTCGCGCTTGCGCGAATGTGTCTGTGTCAGTGTGTCTTCGTTGTCTTCGTCGTTGTGTCACATTCGCGCTTGCGCGAATGTGACACAATGACATGACACAATCACGACTGTGGTTATATTTTTGAAGTGAAAACTTAAAAGTGAAAACACAACGTTAATATTGAAGTTTTCACTTCTGCCGGCACTCCCGGAGTGCTAGCTTTTTTTTTCTCTGTTAGGTTGTAGGTTGGTTGTTTGCTGCTTGCTGACAATGAAATAAAAATAGCTAGGAATTAAGAAGGTTATTAACATACTACATTTTTTACATTTATAGATTTACCAGCTGTTTCACTAATTTTAGTACTTAGTTAGTTCTCAAGCTTAGGTGCACTCAAATAGCCACGGTACAATGGCTGTACTACAGTCCACTACAGGGAATCGAGTTCCATTCATTTCATTCAGTCGTTCATTGTGTTCACGATCTCAACAAAGTTCACTCAATTATCCAGTAATTAGCTTTGCAAATGTACTTTAAAATTACATTTTCGAGTTTCATTAGATAATGGGTTAGAGTAGCAAGTGCACTGTTTGTTCGAACAGTTGAATGTTTTATTCAGTGTTTTTACATGAACTATTTATCTGCTCTAGTAAGAAATTAATTAGTGATTAACGTCTATTTTATTCGTTCTATTCTGTGCGGAAAACGGCGAAAGAACAAACAAATCGTCCATTCACATAGACTTAACAAACTGCCAGCGACACGACTCCTGCACGACACTTACACAATATTAGTGGAGAGCAATATCGTTTATCTAAACTAGACACTTTGACATCGGTGACATTAATTTAATCACTTTTCGATGCTGTGATACTTTTTTTCGTGCAACTGACGTGTATTCGGCATGGGTCAGTGCAAAAGTCTATTGGCCCTTAGTTTAACATTAAATGCTTTTACTACTAAAAATAAAATCACTAAGATCATTTAGAATCGTCTTATATGCTAGGTGATTCAAGATGCCACACGCGACCAGAGTCTAGAAGAACAGGCAAGAAACTACGTCCTGGTTCTTACCGATTTTTGTATAGGTGTTAGGCCTCATGACTTGTACCTTCAAACTACTTATTTGTTAAGACTATATGATCAATAACTTAACACTAAAACTCTACACTTACCTACAGAACATGGAGGCTGTATCATAAAGTTACCTAAAGTGTTCCGCAACTTCAATGAAGAGGCAAGTTAGATCGAGTTAGTGCACGGAAGTTAAGCTGAAGGGCCCAAACACTAGAATTTCATTGCTGGTGGAAAATAATCTTTAGTTTATTGGAACATGGTGGACTATCGTTTAGCAGAATTTGAACTAAACTTATTGTAAAGCTATTAGCAAGCAAAATGTACTACGCTGTAGCATGCTACAATGCGTAGTAGGTACATGCATCTTTATAACCATGTTTTTTTTAAACCACTACAAAATCATAAATTAAGTTGTGGATGTGTCAAATGCAATTTGAAACAATTTTTTTGATGAAGTGAATTTTTACCTTTTCATGTTAATCATCATGCAGTTATGTCATGTTATGTTATTGATACATCCATAGTCGTAGGGCAATTTTTAATTCACAAATATAATGATTTTTCCCTCCTAGCCCAACATGCCTACAAAGATTTTAGCCACGTCATTATGTCAAAGTAATTTGTGACCGTGAATTATAGACAATTCATATTCGCTTATTTAATTTGATTGGTACAACTGAATCAACAACATAAAAACTATTCTTCGTTCTGTGGTCTTAACTTTAGATAGGTAACCGATACCGTGCGGAATATAAAATGTTCTGAATGCAATTTTCTTTGCTTGTAATATCCTTTTGATGCGAGTTGGTGGAAACTAGCTTGTTGTCTGCTTGTTGGAGTTTAGAGAAAGTTCCATGTTGACATTATTTCAGTTGCTTTATACTACTCTTTTATCTCCAGAACGAGTTGGATAATTCCATTGTCAAAGTAGTTTGCAACTAATATATAAAACCTACTTAGAGGCTTGGAACATATATAAAGCATAATATCATAAATGAATGTCTTGATTTAATCTACTTCTGCTTAACCCTTTTAAAACATACACCTTGCCTTTCTGAACACCGACGTTGTGATAGTTTAAGAAGTACGCCCGATCTGGATACCAAAATTACATTTTTGGTACATTTTAAAACCATCACTTATTGGCCAAAGAAATATCGTCAGTCAAAAGTTTTCCAACTTTATAAGGATTGGCACACTGGATAACGATGCGTTCCGAATAAACCCCTGAATTCTAAATAAAATAAAGTATAACCGCAAAGGCTACCTAGAATAAATTATAGTAGGTAAACAACTAGATTCCGTTCTTAATTTCCTCTCAAGCCCAGCTCGAATCACAGAAGCCTGGAATCTCATTGAACTAAAAGTTTTTCTAATAAAGCCGGAAAGCCTCAAGTAGTTTTACGAGTTTTTCGAAACGAGGTTGAAAAACTTTGAAGGGCCACTTCGGCACTAGGTTTACTTCTATACTCCTGTTCTTTTTCATGTGGAAAGATTGTATTAAAGCCTTGGATGGTGAAGTTTTAAAATGATTAGCAAGTGCAAACATTCTTCATAAAAATACTTGTATTTACTTATATCAGCTTAACGTTGTGGTAATTGTTATTTATACACGTTCCAAATGCGCCTTGACGTTTTCAACACCAAAACAATGTAACTTTCCAATGAAATCACAAACCAAACTTCGTGTTGAAACAATTGAAGTCTGAAATTATAGACTGCAGTGAAATTATTCGAGTTACATCGCTGGCACCATTAAAACGAAGGCAATGGCACTCACCTGCTTGCACGTCAATAAACCGCGCAGTGCACGAACTTAGTCAAGTGGGAGTCTGCTCGAACGCCATGGTTCCGTGATTCCGTGTCTATAATTTTCAGCGCGTCTGATAATTTCTTAGTAAATAGCATGAATAATTAATAAACAGCCATGTAGGCCGCCAAATAATTATAGACAAATATTAATATAAAATTAGGTAAGTATCAACTTCTCAGGTTGATGAATTGCTGAATAAATTAAATAAGCACGCAACAAATGTACGGAGACACGGTAGAACCTTCCTCGCATAGGTTCTTTTAGTTTCATCACCCGAATCAATCAATCATTCACGAATTTTTATCATTTTTCATTGTCAGAACCCTGAAACCCTAAGTAGGTAGGTACACATTACTTACGCGTTATTGACTGCCTACAAGAGAAACCCATTTGGTCTGGCAGTGGCTGAGACAGGAGCGCGCTCAATTCAAAACGACATTGTAATGTCGACTCACAAAGAAAAACGCCAATTTTCGAGTGGAAACTTTGTGGCTTGGAAGGCGGAGTCGTCACGACAAAAGATTTTATTTGCAGTGTTTATGGAGGAAAGAACGTTGATTCTTATGTTTATTTTAGAAGTTTGTGTTTACTTGGGTTTTATATTAACCTTCTCAAGCTAGGTATGTCGCAAACATAAAAAGACAAAGAGTAGGTAAGGCAAGGGATATTGTTCACGAATTGACGTGCCGCAGGTTTGCAACATTAAGATAAACCAAACAAGTACCTTCCTAATATTATAACGTAGGTACCTATGGGTCAAACAAGTTTCAATTAAGCTGAGGGCTCCATTTAGCTTCATTATAAAGCAACTACAAACTTCCAGCCATTCCATCAACCCCCATTTCAGAACAAAACAGCGGAATTGCAAAACGCTCGAACTGTCAGCGATCCATCATGGCGCTCCCGCCAAATATTGCAAACAAAATGGCGGCCTTGTTAAAACACGCACGAGGAGAGAACAAACTCCGGAACTGATCGTTTCAAATGAAGACTTGTACCTACTTGATTGATGGTGAGCTAATTCATTGCGGAACCTTTCCTTGCCGTTATTGGCAGGGTTAAAAGCGAAATATTTATTTATCGAGTTACCTAGTCAATAGGGATAAGATCTAAAAAATCTGTAACCCCAATTTGCAGAAAAACAAGCACACAGCCTGCTGTAAATACCTAGTTACTGTAACTTTGTGGTGATACGCAAACTAAGGATTTAATTCAATTTATCCTAGTACCTAAGTCCTAGTAGATGTGTACCTATGCATAGGCAGATGATAGGCAGAAACTCAAGATTCAAACCTTTCCTGAGGCGCAAGAAAAAGGTACTATAGGTAAGGATCCACTTATGTTTAGATGGGCACTAAATAAGTTAAATTACGATTTGTGGGTACCTAAGCGGGCAGGCTGCGTAAAATAAGGTAAGGTTCTACGTCCTACATAATTCAAACTATTTAAACAATAAATCTACTAACTCAACAGGTGTGAGTCTAACCAGACCACAGGATGGCTCAAAGGTGCCGTAATTCCGACGACCAGCAAATACCACTGAATGAAATTACTTGACCACTGGACCGTGCTTAATGCTCCTGTATTTATGTTAACAAGGTTAGCCGGGGAATGATGAAGCTGTGTGTGCACTGCCCGGTCCGCTCACTGGGAACTACTAACGTTTATTTAGCTAACATTGCAAAAAATCTAAAATACTGTTTGGTGCTTTCAAAGCTCCTTACAAAATGTGCACAGCAAAACTCTACAGAAAACTAAAAGGCTATGAGAGGCATATGAAGAAAGTTCGCACACATTCCAACTTACTCCTTATTCCAGTCGTGGAAGTAGAACGGATCTTTCGCTAACATTCTTAAAGTTGTTCGGACAGCTTTCAGACGCCTCCTGACAGCCCGGCTAAATTACATTTTGCCTGATAAAAGCACAGAAAAAAATAATTGAAAAAAATACACTTGCCTCAATTTGCTAAGTCCTAGCGTAAAACGTACTTAATCATTTACAATGAAAGAGCGCCTGATAAATAGCAAAAGCAATTGCATTTACGTCTAATGCCAATGAATTTGCTGCCGGCAACGCTACGCTAATCTAGTTCCACATACAGCCTTGTTGATTACGATCAAGCTGCTATGTGCATTTTGTTTGATAGGAAATGATGCATAATTATGTTAGCACCTACTTAACTATGATGATGTAAATATTCTGAATTTCGACGTTATCAGCAAACAAATTACCTATTCAATACATAGTCTCATCATCCAATTATCATCATCATGCATTGTCCCAGTATCTCACTGTGGATCACACTGCGTCCATCAATCTGAGACGGAACCGTAAGTCTAAACTTCTTATCCTTTTAATGTCGTTCATCCCAATTCTTACATTTTGTATCTATCTGCGGACATTAACATTAACATGGCAGTTTCCAAAAATAACGTAATTAGATCCATTAACAAAACACCCTACGCATCAGTGTGACTCATGTACTTATGTACATGTACCTTGTACCTAGTTATTTCGTGTCTAGACTTCAGTTCTATAGTGCTGACGTACATGTGTGGAACATATGGGGGCGCGCCTTATAAAGCGTCGTTTCTAGCAAGATTTTCTGGAAAATTCTAGCACATTTTTTGTAAAATTCAACACTCTATCAACGCAGTACGTGATGCGTGCAAATTGAACTTATCGCGGCCCCAGAATACGAAAGTTCTTCATCTGACAAGGATCCTCTTACTGAAACTACCTCGCATGCACGTATTATAATTTTGAGAGGTTTGTTGTGCCTGGAGGCGATGTTGGTTTTCATAGACTGAGCCATTTTTGGAAGTTGATGGATGGAGAAAACCCAAAGTTGTAATTGTTCGCTATAGAAATCTACAATATTGTCATTTTTTATCCTATACTGTCCCACAGCTGGGCAAAGGTCTCCCTCAAATTCCTCCGCTTCATTCTTTCTTTTGTGGCGAGTTATGGACCACTATTCTCACCACAACGTGTTGAAAAAGTGTTGCCCACAGGGACTAGACTATTCTAAAGCTTTCATCAAAGAGTAAGATCTAATAGAAAAAGTAACCCTCAAAGCATATAATATCCTTCCCCGTGTACATAGATGATTAGGGTAAGTATAAATTACCTGTCAATGTCAAATTAATATTCCACGATCATGTTCCGCAAACCGGCGAACGGCTCCAGATTAAACCACATGGATTAAAGTTAGCGCCGTCTTCGGTACAGATTATTCAAACTCCTCCAAGGTACAAGTTGGCCAACTTACGTCATCAAAGACGAAGTTAAATTATCAGCAGAGGTTTATCAGAAAGGCGAACAACTAAACTATTGAATGAGGATGGCGGATTGGTGGAGCCAGACAGCCTAGTTAGTTATAATAAGTAATATAATTACATTGATGTCCTAAAATCGTATGTAGGTATGTTATGTAAAGCATAGGTAGTGTTACAGATTCAAAGTATATCCGTATTAGGTGCCCACATAAAAAGTCATATAAAAAAACGCAAAAGGCAATTACGACAAAAAACCAACCTCATTTTATTACTTAAGTATATTATTAGATCATTAGTTACAAAAGTAGGTAGCGGCCATTTATTTTCCAAATATAATCCTCTCCATATTGTAGTAAAACAACAGTAGATATTATGTAGTAGGTAGGTAGGTACACACGCTGACTCATATGATTTAGAAAGTATATTAATAACTTAGATACATACGTAGGTACATAATATAAGCATTCATGAAAGAAAGTCAGCTGTCCTCAGAAAGCTTTCGGAAACGAACGGAGTGAATTAGATGCAAATTGTGAAGTCCTATCCTAACTCGGGCCTGCAAACTGCGGGACGTGACGTCATCGTACACTCTGAAATTAACTTTATGTTATGTGTTACATAATACGGGTTTTAGGCACTGCACTACTAGTAGGTACCAACACTTAGGTGCCTAAGGTAAATTTATATGAAATCAGTATCTTGCTAATGACTCACAATATGAACGAATTAATAAATAAATAATGCTGTACAATCCACACAACATCATCTAGCCCCAAGCTAAGCAGAGCTTGTGGTATGGGTAGGTACTAGAAGACAGACACACTTAATACAATACATTACATAGATAGCCATTTTTTTACTTTTCTTACATATAAAATACCCAGAACACCCGAAATAAATATTTGCAGATCGTACAAACATTTATCCCAAGGCGGGAATCGAACCCGGACTTTCACCCACCGCGCCACATCTGTCGTCAACTGATTAATCAGTAAGTTATCTGAACTCGAGGTAAATTCAAAATTAGAATCCCCAGCCAGACTCTGGTTTAACATTTTGGAGAAGCGAATAATTATTTATAACTGAAAATTCTACGTTTGCGTTCGCAGACCGAGAAATACCAACCAGTGAAAATTAACATTCTAATTTGTATGTTACTAAAGAGCTGGTAGCCCATTCATCATCGCAGACAAATGGATCAGCCCACGCTAGTTAATTTGTCACGGGGAGGTACCTATGTAGGTTAGCCATTCAGGCAATACGTAGGTACGCGATGACGAAGTAACGGCATAGACGAATTATAAAAAAAAATCTTTTTATTTTTCTATGGTAACATTGGTAACGGTACCGCGACGCGACGCGGCGACCGACGCACCGCACGCAGTGATGGGAGGTTTAGACCCTCGACCATCCATCCCATCGTCGACCTTATTCGTATGGAAGTAGGTACATACTTAATAAAGTATGTAGGTTGACTCATTTACAAAAATATTGTTATTAAATTAAGAACTTCGTTCCATGTTCCATCCGGATGTCCATTGGCACCTCTCAAGTTCTTTTTGGTAAATACATACATTGAATACAATTGACATTATAGTAACACTCAGAAGACACAGAACAAATATTTATATTCATCGCACAAACATTAGCTCGGTGGGAATCGAACCCACGTCCCACAGCATGGAAGGCTGAGCTACTAAACTGACCTGTGACGCCCGTCATAGTGTAAATCTAATCTACTTTACTTTTGGAAACAAAATATATTTGTAGAAGGTACCTACTAAGAAATAAATTGTATTAAACATTATATTTGAGTAAGTATTTTATTTTGCTTAGTTCAAGTCGTGGTTTTGGTTGGTTAAATATGTGTTTGACCTTTTTTCAAGTTTTTGTGCTAGTAACACTGACTCTGTACCATCATGTTGTTAAATATCTGTCATTTGTTTTAACTGTCAAAGTATAAAGTCAGTCAATCCGTCATCGGGTCCGGTTAATGTACAACCATGGAAAGCACGACCCGGGAATGCACGACCACGGAAAACACAGCCAGGAATACGCAACCAGGAAAACGCAGCCAAAATGTACATGAAATCCGGGCTGCGCATTCCCGACACGTGTTGGGAATGTCCAACCACGGAATGTACAGCCGTGGAAAACACGACCATGGAATTGGAAGCCAAAATGGTCATCAATTCCGGGCTGCGCATTCCCAACACGTGTTGGGATTGTCCAACCACGGAATGTACAGCCTTGGAAAACACGACCATGGAATTGGCAACCATTGCTGATTGGTCGAAAGCCTATGCTTCGTTTAGATGAAACCACAGATTAAAATATTACTATCCCATTTTGATAAAGATGAACTGCACAGATTATAATATGCAAATAATAAACCCCAAAACACACCTAGATTAAATCAGACAAGAACCACGTTATGGATAACGTCTAATAATCGAAATTTAACAGTGCAACCAGTAATGTCTCGCAGTTGTGTGCTTGATTCAGTTTTTATCCAAATAATGGCAACCATTCATTTTATTTTGTTTCGGAATGCATCGGTCTAGGGTTATAACAGACGGCTACTCTAATATATCTTACATGTCTTAGTGTAACGTGCTCACACACTAACTCTTTTTACCAACAGAGTGCTCCTTTTTTTAAAAACGAACAGACTATAATTTGCTATAGTAACATTAACAAATAGATACCAACAAAAATAATCCTGAAAAAGAATATATTAACATAACAAATAAACCATGTACATACAATAAAAATTAACTAAGGAAACGAATACACATATTTATAAAAAGATGAAGTTTCATGTTGAACATCCACTTCAGGGTTCCGAGCAATCAAAGCGTTGATAATGTAAGTGCGTTCGCTGTCGCAGCATACCGCGCGGTGTCGGCATAAACGACGAGCGCGGCCACGCAAGTTCCGGTCAGGAACGTAAAGCGAGCACTCTAATAAAGCTATAGGATTATCAATATTTCCCCGTAACATTTGAAAATAATGGGTCATTATAGCACATTTTCGGCGAAGCTCCAACTTATGGAGTCCCAACATACCACCCACAAACAAGGACAGAGACAAGAACGGATAGTACCCATACAATTAGAGGTATCTACCAAATTTCATTTGTACCCCCACTAGATAAATTATAAGTTGATGACTCTATCATTCCCAGATTATAGCGTTATATTTCGTTATTGACGACCGATGTGGCGTGGCGGGCGAAGGTCCACCTGCGACGTGGAGGTTGCGGGTTCCCGCCTTAGGATAAATGTTTGTACGATCTATTTATTCTGGGTGTTCTGGGTATTTTATATGTATAATAAAAAATATATATCTATGAAATGTATTTTATTAAGTATATCTAGTATTCTAGTGCCCATAACACAAGCTGTGATGATGTTGTGTGGGTTGTCCAGCATTATTTATTTATTTATATTTATATTCTAGTTTCGATCTAACGAATGCATAAAACATAGACGTAATCGCGTTTCTATCCTTAACTGATATTAATGTATGGAAAAGAGGTGATGAGCGATATTTGATATAGTTCAAATGTGTAACAACCTTTAGCCTATCCATCATTTTTGACAGAAACATAAATTGACTTTGGCACAATTGGCATTACAAAAGGTAAACAAAAGAAATTATCTCGCTCTAGCGGGAAATTCAAATTTTTTAGGGTTTTTTTTTGTTGCGGCTGAACTGTTATATCTTTATGGAATATAAATAATGCGATGTAAATATATAAATATTATGTAAATAAATATTTAATACGCGATGAAATGGTAAGTAGGAAAGGAAGTAAGTATGAAATGTACCTAATAATAATTATTATTATAATATTGAATGTGTGTAAATATGAAATGTGGAGGGGATTTACATTACAATTTATCATTATGCTCGTTTATGTATCAACGTTTTAGAAAATACTATTTACGGGGATTAAACAATTTTGGTGAGCTCAAGCGATTGATTGATTTGCCTTTTGTTGACCCCTCTGAGCCAGTGACAGATTTTCATGACCAAGTCCTTTCCAATCGAAACTTCGTAAAATGCATAGTAGTCCAGTCATATACATTTGGAAATGAAAATGAACCGAAAGAGCCAAATTTTGGATATTACTTGGGAGGAGGCTAGAAAAGCTTAAGTTCAAATTATAGTTCAAAATATAATTATAAAATCTTGTGCGTTTTCCGCCATCTTGAAAAAAGGGTTAAATTCAGTTTTTTCATCATAACTCGGTTCCCCGTTGAGATACGAAATTTTTCATGGGATACTTTTTTGTTGCTCTTTGTACAATCTACAATTAAGGTCCCATACATTTTTCACATATCGATCATCGTTATCGAGATATCGATCAAAATAATTTATATATAGTTTTTCGCTGTTTCCTTTTTTCTCAATTAGGTATAGGTCGACAATTTGAACTTAAGCTTTTCTAGCCTCCCCCCCACGTAATATCCAAAATTTGGCTCTCTCAGTTCATTTTCATTTCTAACCCGATTTTTCCAACGTAATGACTGGAATCTGAGTTTTTTATGTTCTGTGACTGGAATAAATAAATGATGCTGGACAATCCAAACAACATCATCTAGCCCCAAGCTAAGCAGAGCTTGTGTTATGGGTACTAGAAGACTGTTATACTTAATAAAATAACATTACATAGATAGATATTTTTTATTATACATATAATCCAAAGGGACTAATATGATATGAATGTGATATTATATTCTGTGGCAACACCGCACGTACGCATTTAAGTAGTAAAACTCCATTTTGTATAAGTATGTATGTATGTAAGTACCTAAAAGTCAGAATAGATGAAGGAAAAATAAAATAAAAAAAAAAAAGAAATATCGGAAAAAAAAACCATTCAGATGTGTATACCAGCTATTGGTATGTTTTCATTCAGATGTGTATCAGTAACTGATATGATATGATCTCTACTTAAAAAAAAAATATTTACGCAAGACATACACTTAAACAAACTAACTTATGAGAAAAACATAACGTAAGACTAGGCGGTATGGTTCTAAACTATAGCCTGCTCCGAGGAGCAAAAAAAAAAAAAAAAATCCATTTTGTTTTTCGCCATTTTTCGTTCAATGTTTCTGAAAAAAAGCTTTAAAATCATAATATTTATCATGAATTACCTTAGATGCTGTGCGAAATGTGGAAAATCTTCAGCAGTCTATAAAAATCTCAAGTTATTTCGTTTTCCAAAAGCTGCGATTTGAATAATATCCAAGATAAGTGTGCTTCTATATTGTGTAAGTACTATTTAAGTATTTACATTAAATATTAGTTTCCAAGCAAGAGAATACTCAGAAATGTAGGTATATACCTATCGTTACAGTTGTAATGTATTTATTTGATGGATGTACCCAACCTAGACTAGAAGACTACTAAGTAAAGTTAAAGTAATTCATATTTGAAATGTATCAATTTCAGGTGGTATATCCTGCAACCTGACGGGAGTCAGCGATTTGAATAATATCCAAGAACCGTGTGTTTCTGCTTCTGTAAGTACCATTTACATTAAATATTAGTTTCTAATGGGAATATCTAGAAACTAGATTCCTGACGTTTTTATATTACATTTTTTGTAATACACACATATAATACACTGGCTACACATCTGGGCTCCGCTCGGAGCATATTTGATGGATGTACCCAACCTAGACTAGAAGACTACTAAGTAAAGTTAAAGTAATTCATATTTGAAATGTATCAATTTCAGGTGGTATATCCTGCAACCTGACGGGAGTCAGCGATTTGAATAATATCCAAGAACCGTGTGTTTCTGCTTCTGTAAGTACCATTTACATTAAATATTAGTTTCTAATGCGAATATCTAGAAACTAGATTCCTGACGTTTTTATATTACATTTTTTGTAATACACACATATAATACACTGGCTACACATCTGGGCTCCGCTCGGAGCATATTATGTCGCATTTGAAACTAAGTAAACAAATATGTACCTTTTGTGCTGTAGGGAGAAAGAGTTTTAAAAAACCTTCGAGTAAACTCTGATTTAGATGGCTAAATGGTGGAAGTCACGTTATAATAAAAGAATGTCATTATAATGCCCAAACGTTTCTATTCAGGCTCGAGTCCAGACCTACCTACTAAGATGAACCTGAGTGTCAATCGGATCGATCAACCTGCCAGCCCATCCACCCTGATCCTCAAGCAAATAATCTCTACTTTTACCTAAATGGAAAATTAGTAAATTTAACTAAATGAAAGGATGGCATAAAGAATTTGACAGAATTCAAGGATCCACAAGCTAAACACCTACAAAATCGGAGTATGCTTTAGCAAGATACTACAAAGGTAACTATCATAAAAGTTTTTATCTAACTAACCATAACTTTGTTAACTAAATTCAACAAATTGTGTGTAACCATTTTTTTTTAACATCATAAAAATCTGCGAATGCCACTGCTGTGTGTTTACACAACACAGCAGTATGATTACATTCCTCATGAAGTTAATTGAAAAAATAGAATTAATAAAAATGTTCATTTCATTTATTTTTCAGAAGCACTTTCTGCAGATGCACTGAAATAAAAAGTGGTTTGACTAACTGTTACAACTTGATGAAGAGAAGCCCAGTGAGAACAAACTCCTACTTGAACTTCAAATGAATCTTTCACGAAATGTGTTACTACTAGTTAGCTTCTTAATTTGGAAAGTAAGTAAAGTTTAAACTAAAGCATAAAATAAAAAATAACACTACTTATATTATGTAGTCTTGTTTCATCATTCTGGTATAGAGTATAAGGCTAGGTACTGAAAGCTATATTCAAAAACAACAAATTATCCAGTTAATACTGTTTATTTCATGTCCATTACTGATTGAAAAATAAATGTACATATATTTTTTTACCATGAGTAGTATCCGCTTGTCTTAGTTTATAAAACACTGATTGTATTTATGGTAACGAAATTAAATGCATAATTTTAGAAAGTAATTAGTAACACAGCCATGTTGATATTTCAATCACATGCTCAAAATCATGTTTATGTCTTGCAACATGCAATGTTTTTAAATGTGAATTCGTAATTTAAATCATTGATAAAAATAATGTATCTTATGTAAATTAAAATAGGAAGCAATTTGTGCTATACCAGTACCAGTGTTGATAATAAATAAAATTATTAAAAAATTGTGGCTATCATAAGTAATCCTTACAACTTTATAATAATTTAATGCATTTTAAGAAATAATAGTGATAATCACATATTATCACTACTAGGATAAGTTAAATTAATCAATATTTCATACAATACCATGTGGCCTCTAACTAAGCGCGTTAGAGGCTTTTGCTGTAAGTAGATTGCTGATACTATTTATTCTAAGTATCAATCTATGGTATTGTATCATTCTATGATGCTTATTCGGTGTCTGAATGTTGTTGAGAACCCAAATATTTGTTATCGGTGGCATCAAACCCGCGACCCACATTATGGAAAGCAGAGTTATCTTTTGTACAAATTATGTAACATGCAACGTCTTAAAAGATCAAAAAACTTACTTATTATGATTAATAAATGTAAAAGGTAAAAATTTATATGTACTTACTTACTATGATTTTTTACAGAATAGTTGCGTAAATTAATAAAATTACATTATATTTTTATCTGTTTGTGCAAAACAATTTTATAAGTTTATTTTGTAATATCAACAACTAGCCTGAAAACTAGGATAAGACAGTATGATCTCATTCTTTGTGTGACAATTTGGTATGATTATGTTGTAAAAGTATTGCATATTGTTAAAATGTTTGTGTTCTTTATTATTTGAAATATAAATTTGTTAATAAATGTGTTTTGTTTTTTTGTATACAGCGCCAGCGTAGATATTATTATTACCCATTTCCGCCGATAGGCAGTGAACGCCGCTCATTGAAAAACACTTTTGTGGTATGACGTTGGTTTTCTTTCTGTTAGGGCTATATTTCACCAGGACGCCATGGCGGCGCAACCAGTCGCCGCAACCAACAAAATGTATACAGCTCTATAGAGAGTTACTCACCTGGTGTCCATTTGGTCGCGCAACCAAACGTACATTTTGTTGGTGGCGGCGACTGGTTGCCGCCGCCATGGCGTCCCGGTGAAATATAGCCCTTAGGATATTATGTTCTGTGCACTGGCTCCTGGACTATTAGGAAGGCGAAGGTCCGCCTGCGACGCGGAGGTTGTGGGTTCGATTCCCGCCTTCGGATAAATGTTTGTATGATCTGCAAATATTTATTCCAGGTGTTCTGGGTATTTTATATAAATATATCATCTATCTATACCTACTTATAATAAATCTGTAGAGAGGTCAATTCTGTACATGAAATATATTTTCAAAATAACTATCAGGGGGTGATTAGTGATCGATACTGATGCCAAAAATGCAATCAGTAAAATTTCTGTCTGTCTGTATGTATGTTCCTTAAAGAAACAAAAACTACTCGACGGATTTTAACGAAACTTGGTACAATTAGTTTTCATACTCCTGGGCAGGTTATAGGATACTTTTCATCACGCTACAATCAATAGGAGCAGTGAACGGAAATGTTGGAAAACGGGAGAAGTTACTTCATTTATAAAGCATCCGTCGCGTGTGCAGCCTTAATGGTTAAAGTTATGGGGGGTTTACACGGGTGACTAAAGCCTCACGATTTTTGCCGCGCGGCGTAAATTGACCATCTAAATGGCAATTCGGCTAAGTTGCAGGTGACTAAAGCCGCAAGCCCCAAAGTTGGGTAGCATCCGACTTTAGCCGCGCGGCATACGGCCGCATGCGACTGGTGAGTGACTAAAATTGACCGTGTTCCGTCGTGATCAGTTGCAGGCGATCGCCTGCCGCATGAAGGTGTTTCGCGCACGCACGTGTATTTATTTACTACAGCGTTTCTGTGTACAAATGACAGAGCCGCATGCGATTTTAGTAACCAGTGTAAATGGGCTAGCGATGCGGCTTGGTGAGGCAATTAGTGAAGTGACTCGCCGAAACTCGAGCCGTGTAAACCCCCCATTACATAGAAATCATGTATGGCGCGCACTAATCGGGGGTTTACACGGGTGACTAAAGCCGCACGATTTTTGCCGCGCGGCGTAAATCGACCATCTAAATGGCAATTCGGTTAAGTTGCAAGTGACTAAAGCCGCAAGCCCCAAAGTTGGCTAGCATTCGACTTTGGCCGCGCGGTATACGGCCGCATGCGACTGGTGACTAAAATCGACCGTGTAAACGATCAGTTGCAATCGCCCGCTGCATGAAGGTGTTTCGCGCACGCACGTGTATTTATTTAATTTACTACAGCGTTTCTGTGTACAAATGACAGAACCGCGTGCGATTTTAGTTACCAGTGTAAATGGGCTAGCGATGCGGCTTGGTGAGGCAATTAGTGAAGCTACTCGCTGCACGGCGAAAATCGACCCGTGTAAACCCCCCATAAGAGAGAAATTTAGGAAATCACGCTCCGGAGCCCTAAAAACAGGCTCTGAAGTTTGTATGCAGAATCTTATATCGTGAACCGATTGACTTGAAACTTGTATTGGTAGGTACGCATAATGTTGACACGAAATAAAATGGATCTGCATTTTTAGATTTTGCAAAATCATCCCCCAAATCGAGTCAAGTTAGAAATTTGTTGTGTTTACCACTAGATGGCGCTACTGTGCACGAATCCTAGATCGCGCTATCGGTGCGTTTTGGCAATGTGTTTTAAGTCAGTCGGTATTTAGCAAAAGTTTCGTTATTTTAGTTAGTGAATTGAGTTATTCGAATAAAAGTTATTTAAGTACTTATACTAAGTTTTCCTTCTTAGACTGCACTTTACCATCAATTTCTTTCATAAGAAGATAGTAATGGAATGGGTTATCGCAAAATCTCTTAAAACGGCACGCGGACGAAGTCGCGTCGGGCACTGCTAGTAAAAAATATCTACCTAGCTATGTAGTGTATTGTATAATCTCGTATCCATCCATAACACAAGCTCTGCTTAGCTTGGGGCTAGATGCTGCTGATGTGTGGATTGTCCAACATTATTTATTTATTCCTTTTAGAAACCCCAGTACATAACACTTCTTTCGCGGAAACTTTTTCTGTAGAAGCTGTCAGGCTATGGAACAAACTACCCTATGTTATCAAGAAGGTGGAGTCAGAGGAGCGTTTAAAAAAGTAAACAAGAGAGCTTTTTTACTAAACAATTATATTCTTAGCATGTCACCAATCAGCACCTCATTAACTCACAATAATGTTATTTGTATTTTCTTTATAAATAAATACATTTTCTGTTACCACATTGGGTTGGCTGGTAGAAAATACTTTAACATTAAGTCCTTCTGTTGTATATCTTTGTGCAATAAAAAATTTAATAAATAAATGTAGCTTCCATCAGTGAATTATTTTTTGAAACAGGCACAGTAGTTTTTGAATTTACTCATTACAAACACAAAAATGCAAATTTTTCCTTTTAAATATATTAGTGTAGTTAAAGATGTTGTTATTTTAGGTTTAGTCTGCATTCTCCCAAGTTCATACTATAGTAATAAATAATAAAATAACCTTTTACTTCCAAATCTCTTTATCTATATATTTACAGAAGTGTTAGTAGATGCTAGCTTATACCTAGTATAGGTTAGTATTCTAAATTTATTATTTTGTTATTGGATAGTTTGTGGACCCCTTTTTGAGTAACGGCCTCCTCCATCCCTTTCTACATTTCTCTATCCGCTCCTGCTGTCATCCCAGCAGTTTGGTTAATATCATCAGCCTGCCGGCTGTATGGTCTGCCAACATTCCTTTTGCCTACTGGTCTTTTCCATCTAGTGGTATGTGTGGTTCACTTGCTGTCGTTACTTCGTGAGATGTGACTCGCCCATTTCCATTTTAGCTTTAGGGCTTGCGAAAGTGCATCTGTAAGTTTTGTTTTAAGTCTGATTCTGTCACTGCGCACTTTGTCGATTTTTCTCTCTTGGGATTCATTGCTAGCTCTGACCAAGTTCAATGGCTATATATCTGAAAGATTAGAGATGAAAATCTGGTGAGTATAAGCAATGAGTATAATAGAATGTCATTTCATTGTTATGAACACTATGCATGCCTTGTCTCACTATGTTAGCCTGCAGTTTCTATAAAAGTAGGTACCTACTCTTGCCTGTAGTCAAATTATAACTGACCATAGGCAATAATTACTATTCTTAGGTGACATTATCAATAAAATAAAACTTGCTTGAGCTCAGCATTAGGCTAACCAATTATTCAATTATGTACCTACTTTATTTTAAACTTTACTGTCTATACAAAGCATCTGAGCAGATGGATAATGGACAGGGCAAACCACTCGACTCAGCTGGCTTTATTAGCAGGAACACTATGGTATCTATATTTCTTTAATTGAAGAGCTCAGCTCTTGTCGGGGTTTTGATGTAGACAATAGACATACATTTAATAGACTTACATACATATGTTATTGTACATATGTACTTACATTTTACTCTTTCTGATGCTTCTTTTCTTTGACTTCCACTTACGAAAGACGGCGACGTTCTCTTTTAAACGGCTCACGTAACTTAATCTTGGAATCTGGTGTCAGTGCTATAAAATAGTTTTCAGTGATAAAATCTATTATAGCTTCATTTCTTGTAGATTTTATATCAAGTTTTTCTAAAGTAGGTACTCTGAATACATTATCTACAATCCAATTCAATTATTGTTGTCTAGAAAATAAACAACAAACTCTCTTCGCTACACAGAGCACAGAACATAATATCTTAGGCACAGAGTGAGAGAAAATAAGTTTAATAATATCGTGACAGTGGCATAGTTACCTACTTGTACAAGAGTGACAGATCGGCTGAAGAAAAATTCGAGTAAGTGCAAACGAAGCATATGCTATGACGTCATTTGGCTTCAAATTCCCAACACGTGTCGGGAATGTACAGCCATGGAAAACGCAGCCACGGAATGTACAGCCCGGAATTGGTGACCAATTTGGCATCCAATTCCATGGTTGTGTTTTCCAAGGGTGTGCATAGATATGTACGGCCTGGAATGCACGACCATGGAAAACACAACCATGGAATTGGATGCCAAATTGGTCGCCAATTCCGGGCTGTACATTCCGTGGCTGTGTTTTCCATGGTTGTGTAATCACGGCACCCTCCGTCATCCATCACATTATTTCCGTTTTTCTTAATTCTTTTCATTCATTATTTTTAACGCTGCCGACAGACGCTAACGGAGTGCTCGTGTATTTTGCTGAAAATCCAAATTTAATAGGTAAGTACGATTCCCTATTTTGTACATAACTGTATCTTTGATATAAAATCCATTAAGAATTATAATGTTAAATAATATTCTCAATTTTTATCCGCTGCGTCGTGTTGGTCGAAGCACCATATTATATCTATCTTTCGTGTAGTACATATGAATGAGAACAGCCGATAACCTCTAGAATTCATAGGATTCTGATCTGATCTGACTTATTGAGGGTAAACTTACCTACTTGCATACCTCCGAATATTCTAGAAAGCTTTAACACATAGTGTAATGTGTTTCCCGGTTCAAATACCGGCAAGACTCATACGTTCAGAAATCACGCTAGATTCATAATTTAATAGGTATCATGACGCAAGACTGGTGCAATGATAGGAAGAGACTTCGCTGTGAGTCAGAGAGCGACGTCAATGGAAATTTAGCAAAAAAGTTGATCTTGGAAAGGTAGACTTCCTATGGCTAAAGTTCACCACACCATCTGTTATGGCCGGTTCACATTATTCCAGTCCAGCATATAACATAAGTAGTTTTCATAATTTTCATACTTCTGGATTTCATATTTGATTCCAGGCACATATTTGCCATGTGTTGAGTGATACAGTTGGTGAACCATAGCCTTTGCCTGGGTGTAGGGATATTTTGAGCTTTCAATGGCAGATTGGTTAACAAAGCTGAAGCAATATTTGCAACCAAAATAAAAGATCCTTCAGAAAAAAAAAGAAAGAAAAGATTCTCGATTCACTCTACAAGTGTATTGCCTTATAATGTAATCTTGAAAATAATTGACAAATGGTTCTTCAACACCATGTTTTAGTAAATATGTATATCAATGAACAATTACAAATGTTTGCCATAACATGAATTCATAATAAAAAATTATATTAAATAAGTAAGTAAATATTTAAAGTGGATTCTAACTTTTAAAATGTTCAAATTGTAATAGTATTGTATCAGGATGTTTACATACTGGTTTAACCAGTATTTTATGCATGGTAGATAACTTTTTGGTATGACAGGATTATCAAAGGGTAAAACATAAAAAGTTAGCATAAATAATGCATGAAGGCTTGTAAATTACAATAAAATGGCACATAGTTTTGTATTAATTTTTCATTGGTTTACATTGCATGTTCAGAGTGTATTAAAACTATTGTATAGCTGTCACAAAAGATGTCTGCTGCATCATTCCATCTCTTTCTCACTTCTGACTAATGTGCACGCTGAACCGAGATGCAAAGTCAGTATGGTTTGTCCGCAAAGATCTTTTGTGACTACATTTAGGCATTATCAACCGTTATAGGAAGTAGCATTGAGTTTGAGCTCAATACACCTTGCTCAACCATTATTTCTCTACATATTATATGATACCTACTGGTTGTACAGGTAGCCTGAAGTTAAAAATCAAACTGAAAATTTAATTCTTCATAAATATAAAATTATTTAGAAATTATAGTCCAGAAGCCAACAAAGATAAACATATTTTAATTATTACATTGATTTTATAATTTATATCCCTCAAAATAACTATTTGAAACTAAATTGGACATATCTCAACCGTACATGAAGAACATTGTGCTAACGGGTTTCCATAATGATAATTATTCTACAGCTTTCTGAGAAATTGCAAGCGTCAGCTGCCGAGATGACAATGGAACACAAGTGTTACTGTCGGGGTGACGAGATCACAAGCATGGATCTCAACCGACCAGAGCATCTCATGCCCATGATGAGACCATTCTCGATGAGGTTTTATAGATTCTCACAAGTAGACAGTTTTGGGAATTACAACTAGAGTATTATATAGAGTATTAGTCGAGAGTATTATGGTCACATGACTGTTACAAATAAGGCAGCTACGTTTCTATGTGTGCCTGTTTAGTTTAGTGTGTAGATTAGAAAGCTTTATGAATTTACAGATTAAATAGATTGACGTAAATGTAGCGTATTTTACTTAAACATAAAAGAGATACTCTTTTGAAGGTTTACTCAAAAGAGGATCTCTTTTATGTTTAAGTACATTAATTTATGTGTAGTATCAAGTCTTTATTCATATAACAATAATGCCTACTGCTGTGTAAGGATTGATAGATTTCCAGGACCTTGGTTCAAATCTCCTATCATCATTTAGACTTTTCATGACCTTCAGAATGTCGTTGTTGATTAGCTAATAGATATTATTTATGTTCAGTCTCGAACAGTTTCATCATTTATTATTCAATGGTTATCGATTCTCTCGCACCTGTAGTCTTCACAGTAACGTCACGACCTTGACATAAATTAGTTTCTTATCGGTTGCGAGAAATTGAACACTTTGATGCGATGTGTTCGAAAATATTTGTCTGTCCCATCTACTCATCTACCTGAATTAGCTGCTGGTTAAATCCAGCATAGATCGAAAAAAACGAACTCATAATTTTACCTAATACGATTACGATTTTAAAACTGTTATCTTACTAAATTTTATTGATTTGCAATTAATTGTCGAATGTCAAGCCCAGACGTCATTTTAAAATGCAGTAGGTACTATCATTAAGGTAGGTAAATTTTTAAGTGATAAGATTTTACAGCCTACTAGTATATTGAAAAGTTGATCGTGTATTCAGTTGGGTCTGGTAGGTACTCTGTACTGGTACTGGTGCCATGTTGAAAATTGCAAACATATTGTGAAATAAAAATTGAATACATTCAGCAAATTCATGTAAGTACTACATGAACTGTACCTATTAATAAATTTAAATTTGAAAACTGCGCTCTTGTGACAAATTTAAGCCGCTGTGGTTTTTTCAGTTAGGTACTAATAATGTGGGTATGTGGTTGCTGTCAGCAGTCGTATGACTCTGACATACGAGAGATTACCATCTCAAGGCTGCATTCTATCCCTGAGCCATTGCCAGAACCAGAACTCACCAGTGATAGCTACGATGATTCGAAGTAGGTAACATCGACCGCTTTGCAAAAGCAACTAG
The DNA here is from genome assembly GCA_932527185.1 of Ecliptopera silaceata. Lineage (NCBI taxonomy): Eukaryota > Metazoa > Arthropoda > Insecta > Lepidoptera > Geometridae > Ecliptopera > Ecliptopera silaceata. The sequence goes on along the minus strand of OW052193.1, from coordinate 374,816 downwards.
TTTCCGTTGATGTATCGGCCAGTTATTACTTAAACTGCCTATTGTTTCAAAATGAAACAGTAAGCTAATGCTTCCAAACCGGTTTGGATTAGCGTGCCACGCTGCGAATCTTGACTGCGTATTACGGCGACTTGAGAGTGCATTGGCCTACTAGAGGCCGGTCTAGTTACCACGTGTAGTCATAGATATGTTTGATTTATGCATTGAACTTGACATACTGATTATACCTGACTGTACAAAATCTTGCATTGCATAATTTTGCCATTGATTTATTATTTTTCTTTTGTATAAGCGCGATAGTTTGACCCAAGTTCAAAGTCAGTTTATGAAATGATCTCGTTGTTTCCAGAATCGAAAACCTTGAAGTAATTCTAGAGAATATGCTAAATAGCGGGATCCTTACTGATCAGTTCTACCGTGGCAACGGGAAACTTCTAGTTGGTCTTTGGAAGAGTACTGCAAAACTAACCCTGGAAGTCCACTTGATGAATCCAAAATACATATCCCACAATCTTGTTCTGCCTAGGTTTGGAATAATATACCATTATTCTACCATCTAAATAGACGTAGAACTTGGCAATTTTTTTGTTATTTCATCAGATTGCATCAGAACTTGCCATTATTATTTCTTGTGATCGTTTTGTCTGTTGCGATTATACCATCACTTTTTAAATACATGTACCTTCACAAATGATTGGCACAATCACTATCTGATACTGATAATGACGTGTTATTCACGTGAAGTTCAGCGCGTTGCTGCTCTAGACATTTTTATCTAATAGTATCTGCAATTATTATATTTGTGGTTTTCTTAATCTGATATGTAGATAACAATTTATGCCTAACTCAAAAATCAGAACCAGAGAAATCCGATGTGTAATGAAGTTTTTATTGTCTATAAACTTGTAAGCCTCAGCTTGGTTAAACATAGTTTTATCATAACTTTAAGTGAGTTTCACAACGATCGTGACCATAACCAGCATTATCTAGTCACGGTCACCCTAAGGCCCTACCTAAGGTGTCCGTTGAACTAACTTGACCCCGGCTGAACTGAACTGTATCTTCTCATGCACCTGAGAATATTCTAGTAAGAATGGAAACATTAATGTAAGATAACGAAAATTATTCTCACATTGGTGCGTCCTTTGTATGATAATGACGATAACGAGAGAGTTGCGTGACAGTTGTTTTTACAGTTGAGTTTATTTGGGTTATTGTTTCTTACCTAGCAGTTTTTATTCTAAACGACCTCAGTTTACTCCTTAGTATAGCCGGTTTACTGATTAAACCTGATCCCTATTTCGTCAAGTCAATAAGACTACAAGCTTAGCCAAACTTAAAAAGTACTTATACAAAAAATATATAAGTTCTTCTTTGATTTAGGGCGACATTCTGATATCTGTTTGAGTGTCATCAGCTTGATATCTGTATCTTTCAACCCGCACATTCGGATTATAGTATTTTATAATCTAGACATGTAGGAGTACTACTTTGCGTATCCTAGATTACGTTGTGACAAGTCTTAGTTTGAAGTATGTACCATCTCGTAATTTTATTACGTTTTATTTATACTTACTTACGAAAAGTAGCGTTTTTTTTACAATCTACAGAACATCCCATTAAGGCTTCTCAAACCAGTAAGAACAGACGTTGAAAACCAGTTGAGTTAGAATTTGAATAACTTGTAACCGACGACCTTTGCTCCCGTTTCTCAAATTGCTATAACGTCTTCATTTGTATTTCTAAATAAGATTTAATTTCCGCTAGCTACACTCTTGAAAACTGGTATGGAAATTTGATTGTTACTTGTATAAAAATAGAAATTAGATTGTTTTATTTTCGCTTCCAGCTTCAACAGAATGCCTCTGCAGATGACCAAACCCGCTCCGCAGTGGAAGACGACCGCGGTCGTCAACGGCGAGTTCAAGGACGTTGCTCTCTCAGACTACAAGGGGAAATACGTTGTCCTATTCTTCTATCCCCTGGACTTGTAAGTATTGGAAAGAATACTGGATTTTACTGAATTTATATAGTGTTCGTCTTTACAAAGAGACAATAATACATATTATGTAACTATTTTGAGTTTGTGACGGTTTCCGTATCATAGTTTTGGCAGGTATCTTAGGAGATTTCAAAATAGCAGTCTTTTTTACATACACTTAAAATATCTTCACATATTTTCTAGTGTAAGTGCTAGCAATTTCATTTTTTATATCAAGTTATTCATCTTTGAAATTGATCATGACGCACATAATCACAAAGTTAATTTATCAACTAATACTTTAACCTTGATTATTGAACTGATCGATGTAGCTCAATAGATTTACACAGAAATCAATGATACCGAATAACAGGTACTTAATAAAAAAAGTAAACCTTGACCTTTCTGATTATAATAAGTACTAAAACTTTAATTACAAGGTGTCTATTTTTTAGATTTTTGATTGTGCAATAGATTAATATACCAATGCCTACCAGTTATCTATAAATCTATTATGTACTAGTTTTGCTTAGTTTGAGATTATTTATTGATACATATTTGTTATTGGTTGATATTAGTCTATATTGAAGTTAAAGGGTGATGGATCGTTAATGTTTTATCGTGTTTGTTATGTATTATTTTAATTTTGTTATAATTTATAGATTAATTTAATTGGCTTCACATCACAGCTTCGAATAATAATTGATAGTAGCTCTTGGATAACAAAACAAGTAAATAGTTGTAAATCCAGGACAATTGGGCAAGTCTACACGTTTTGGTGCGGAACAAAACCGCAATATAAATATGTAATATAATTTTTTCTGACATATAAAACTGTAATAATAAGTAGACCGCTCCAAAAAAAAAATACTATGTTCTACAAAAGAACTAACTAAGTTATAAGCTACCTAGAACAGTCTAAGCATTGTAGCAAGAATCCATCATTATAGAATTGTTGTCTGTATTTTGAATTTATAATTAAAAATTAACAAATAATATATTTGTATTAATTATCGATTGGCAAATTCCACAAAGTAATCCTTAAAACAAATACTCATAATGATTGTTTGGTCTATATTAAATCTTTATTTTTATAATTTCAGCACATTTGTGTGTCCGACTGAAATCATCGCATTCTCGGAGGCTGCCGATGACTTCCGTAAGATCGGCTGCGAGGTGATCGCCGCCTCCACCGACTCGCACTTCACACATCTCGCCTGGATCAACACTCCACGCAAACAGGGTATGTACTATTTATATACCATTTAAGGCGCTACCCGTACAGGGGCACCGTAGAAATGTCCTCTTTTTCATCGCAAAGTTAGCCGTATTGCAACATAGTATAAGTCCAAAAAAATTACTTAGTATAGTGTTATGTATAAATAAAAGACTTATGCAAAAACGTTTTCTAAAAATCATCCAGACTTCTGAAAATCATGGAATCCCTATTTTGCCGCTAGCAAATGGCAATTCATTTGAATTTTGGATACCGAATTACCGAGTAGCCTATGAGTCGAAGCACCGAAATGTAGATGTAGCACCGGTCGCTTGAACCGTTTTAAAACGTTCCTAGATAAGATATTTCATACACATATTGGGAAATTGTAAAACATATGACATTCGTCATTTTGTAGCGGCGGCCATTTTGAACTGATGTCAAGACGGGCACCTGACAATTACACCTTTCATTAAAAAAAAAAAAGGTAGCACTCCGGGAGTGCCGGCAGAAGTGAAAACTTCAATATTAACGTTGTGTTTAATTATAAGTATAAAAGTACTATCATTTATGAGGTAGAATACAATGTTTATGTTTTTATTTTTTATTTTTCGCCCTGTGCCGCCTAAACAGAGCAGCACACTCAGGCACGGTAGAAAGAGTGGGAGATACTAGTTCCTCTCCCTTCCCCTCGATCTTACGCTTTTTCGATCAGCATCTTGTGACCCTGACGCGAGTTTGAAAGTTTTTACCCACCCAGCGCCGCTAAAGAAGTTTTCACTTCAAAAAAATATTGGTTCATCCGTTCGGGAGCTACGATGCCACAGAAACACAACACAGCCATTTTTTGCGTCGGAGGTTAAAAATACATGTACTTAAGTAAGTATTTATTTAGTACATTTGTAATGCGAACAGGAGGTCTGGGCCCCATGAACATCCCGATAATAAGCGACAAGTCGCACCGCATCGCGCGCGACTACGGCGTGCTCAACGAGGAGACCGGCATCCCCTTCCGCGGCCTCTTCATCGTCGACAACAAGCAGAACCTGCGACAGATCACCGTCAACGACCTGCCCGTCGGACGGTAAGCATCCTACCGAAAATAACCTTTGATTGTCATGGTATGGTACCCAGGAAGTAAGTCAAATAAACAACTTAAACCACTGTTAGTAATACAAATCAGAAAACGACAAACATTGACAAACAGACGCAGATTATTGAGACACACGGTACCTATAGTCAGCAGTTCAAGTAAAAATTTCAACTCAAATATTCTTTATTCCGTAAGATCACAAGGATCATTTAGAATCGTCATATGTGCCTAGAGCCTATGAATGGGCAAAACTACGGCCTGGTTCCTAACATTCCTTTTATAAAAACCTTCTTACAAAGAAAAGAACAGGCACCATTGTTTGTTCATGAGACAAAATTACTAACAACCTTTCTGTTTTGTATATAGTTTACCTCTATTTAAAAGGCCGAAATTTTCTCTGATGTTGAATGTTCATCAAGTAATCTGCATGATTGTCTGGCATACAAAAATCTTGTACAGTCATTACATCGTTAGCAATTAATATCTTAATGCTAGATTGCTGTCTGAATGTCCACGATAAGCATTTGCAATTCACAGCACTATCAGTTTTTATCAATGAATTTATTTGAAACAGCCTTGGCATCATGACTCAATGATTGTGGTGACACATATTTTTTACATGATTGATACAACTAATCTTCACAAGTTTGCCATCAATACAATTCAAATTGAATATTAGATGTTCTGCTATAAAAGTAGTGACATCGAATTAAATCTGGTAACCTACCTATGTGACTTTAATAGTTTATTTTTAAACTACTCCAAAAGTAGTAATTTTGTAGTGTACATAATAAGTAGATCTAAGCTTAAACTATGACTACTGTCATAGAAACATGATCTCTGTCTCACCTCTACCGAGGGTGGAATATAATGTAAAGGAAGAGTTTGAGATTTTTGTTACAATAAAAAACACTTTAAAAAAATGAAGAATCTATAACAGTTTAATTGTTTGAGAATAGTCTCTAAATAACATATTGTTGTAACTTTATGAACCTTGAACGTTCCTCCCCAGATCTGTAGAAGAGACCCTGCGCCTGGTGCAGGCCTTCCAGTTCACGGACAAGCACGGCGAGGTGTGCCCCGCCAACTGGAAGCCGGGCTCCAAGACCATCAAGCCCGACACCAAGGCGGCGCAGGAATACTTCATCGACACCAACTAATCTACATCATCATCATATCTATTGTCGAAAATCTCGAAATATCGAAATCACTGAATCGGGGTCACATTTTGCACAAAATTAGGAATGCTACTTTGGTAAAATTAATGGTCTAGTAATGGCAGTGTAAATGGCACATGTTTTGTGATCTTTTAAGATTTAATTACCTTTGTACCTGGCTAAACTCTTTTGTGAACAGCTATATTGTTTTAATGATAAACGTGCCATCACAAGACAGAACCATTGAAGTCAATAGAAATCTATTAATTTAATGAGCCCGTATTTTTCTAAGCTAGCCGTGTCCCAGTGACCCCAATTCATTGTTCTCGAGTATTTAAGATGTATCAACTTGGGTTTTTAAACAACAATGCGCCAAAACAACTGCTATTTTTGACTAAATCTGATACAAATGTGCTTGTATGTTGCTTTTTCGTTGTATGTTATGTTTCTTGCATTATTAGTTTCAATTCTGTGTATCTGATGGCGCAGAGTAAAAGTTTATTAATCCTAGTATTTCTGTAATTGTATTGGATTGACTGAGTCGATACTTGTTTTCAAGAATTCTGCAAAAATGTAGCAGAATCAAGTCTGATTTTGATACAAAATTTGATTTACAAAAATAATCATCACATTCCAGAGAATTGAGGTTCAGTTGTTCAATACAGTTACACTATTTCTAAATCTTCATTTAGTTTTAGTTCCAAGACTCCGTACAACGGAGTGGCCACTTTCACATTATTTTGTAAGTACGTGCATGGAAAATCGGAGTTGGTCACCCCATAATAGGGTTGAATCTCACATAGCTAGGAACTCCGCATTCATCCAAAGGCAACTAATTATGTACTTCCCAGTAATGTTAGTGTACGCTAAATCACGTCAGTATTTCAAGAGATCCTATTGTTATTCTTAAATCGAGGCTGTAATAAATGCTGTGTGTTATTTGATTGTTTTATTACCGTATTTATCTCATCACAGACGCAGGTAGATACAATATTAGTTAAAATAAATATTTATGCTACGAAAAGTGAATACGTAATTGTAAACCTGTACAAAAGATCTTCTACAACTAACCAAGCTTCGCGATTTCACCTGAAGAACGTTCATTTGATTGAACGTGATGATTTGATACACGCAAAGTTTGATACAGCGCCATCTATTGGATCTTAATCAAACTTATTTCGAAGATTGTTACTGCAGCGCTATCTAGCGGCTTCAATTAACACTAGATAATGACGTGGTTATGTAAAAACTAAAAAGTACCTATTCCTTGCGCTGTTTAAAATCATAATCAAGCGAGCGAAACGTCTGTTAAAACGTCTGGCAAAAATACGTATGTAAAATAAATATGTCCTTCTGTCTGTCTGTTCTCGCCAACAATTTCAACGAAATTTAGTACAGAGGCAGACGGGAAGGGAAGCAAGTTTGCTGTAGCGGAGCGTTATTTATCGACGGATTTCAATCAGGTTTGAAAACTAACAAGAAGAGAACATCATTTATTGACACTTGATGTTGTGATGCAAAATAATCGGAGACGCGCGAGGTCTGCTAGAGACACTAGTTTATTTCTTTAAGTATATAGTTTCTATATGTATAGGATTTACCGTACCGTACTCTGTAAGAGTGTAAGTACAGTAAAACCCCGTTAAGACGATTTCTCAGGGACCCTACCAAAAACGCGTCTTAAGCGTGAAAGCGTATTATGCGGGATAGACAAAATAAAACGTTCTACATAGTCTAAATTGTTCTGTATTATGTTATAATGTAATATGGAGGTATTAAATTATACATTTATAAATTTATACATTTATAAATTACATTAAATACGTAGATAGTGTAATAATTATAATTACGTCATTTAAAATAATCGCTTAAGATTTTGATGCATTAGTAATTAAAACATTTTCAACATAATTCAACTTTTGCAGTGCGTCCTTGCTTTGATCCAAAGACGCTACATAGCATTTAAAAACATTAACAGCTGATAATGCCTGGGCGTTTGACAAAACCGGAGTTGACTCATCTTCATCATCATCATTATCACTCATTTTGTGTGTTATTCACATTCTCAATAAGATCACCATGATAGAATTTCATACGGTGCCAAAATATCCAGGAAAATCCTGCAGTATCTCGGGTTCTTTTTTTTTCCAACACGGGCGGGGGGCTTTCTAAGGCTCGCCTGCTAGTGACCGACGGCTCGGCTCGGCTCGGCTCGGGCGTATTAAACGGGATGACGAATCGTATTAAGCGTTAAGAAATGTATGAAAATATGTCTCAAGTTGCAGGGACCGGCATAAAGTGGCGTATTATGCGAGAAACCGTATTAAACGTGATCGTCTTAACGAGGTTCTACTGTATATTCATTGTGGTGATGGAGAGCAATAACTTATTTTATAACTTATGATGACGCATAATATGGTCTTCATTTTTTTTGCTATACCTAGTTGTTGCCGTGCGGCGGCGCGTGCGCGTTTTTTGCTATACCTAGTTGTTGCCGTGCGGCGGCGCGTGCGCGTTTTTTGCTATACCTAGTTGTTGCCGTGCGGCGGCGCGTGCGCGTTTTTTGCTATACCTAGTTGTTGCCGTGCGGCGGCGCGTGCGCGTTTTTTGCTATACCTAGTTGTTGCCGTGCGGCGGCGCGTGCGCGTTTTTTGCTATACCTAGTTGTTGCCGTGCGGCGGCGCGTGCGCGTTTTTTGCTATACCTAGTTGTTGCCGTGCGGCGGCGCGTGCGCGTTTTTTGCTATATCTAGTTGTTGCCGTGCGGCGGCGCGTGCGCGTTTTTCTGTCTATTTCTTCTCTCTCTCTCTCTCTCATAGAAAGCAACAAGCCAGTTATGTACTTCGTTTCGTTCCATCCGAATGTCCATGGATACCTCTCGAGTTTTTTTTGTTTAAATTGATATGGCACCTGCCTTTCTCGGAGTAGGTATACTAAGTATTTCCATTAAAAAAATAAATGTCAAAATCGGGCTCCTCCGTTTTTTTTAGCGGTTACATAGGCTGACCCAAAACGTACCATTAAGACCTGCACTGCACCGCCCACTCGCAGCGCAGCCTGAGCCCTTAGTCCGAGCTTGTATTTTAAAACTCCCTACTCTCGAGCCGAGAGTCGTCTCTCGGATCTCTCTCTCTACTTCTTACAAAAATATAAGGACATCCGAGAGACGACTCTCGGCTCGAGAGTAGGGAGTTTTAAAATGCAAGCTCGGACTAAGCCCTCTGTAGGCCCGAGCCATCTGACAGGGCTCCCTTGGCCCTAGGGCAAATACGGCCCTGGGCGGCAGCATGCCAGAACTGAGCCTATTATTATTATTATGATCATCCACCGCACCGTACCGCCCGCCACCTCATGTTACATAGAGGTCTGCCGCTCGAGTCGATTGAGGACTTGTTTATGAAATTTTATACCTATGTAGGTACCTACCAAATTCTGTTCTGTTCTGTGAGCATTGTTTGCAGTGCTTTTTCAAAACAACACGCTAATTCAAACAAACTCGGCGCAACGCAAACGAAACGTCACGAAACCGGCGAACACAGAACATATATACCCTAAAGGGAAGAACGACAAGTTCATACTTTAGAAATGCTTACACACACTAGCGCTGCCGTTTATGCCATCGGCAACTTTTGATAACGCGGGAGATTTGAATAGTGTTTCAATCTTAATAGATTGAAAAACTATTTTAATAGATTTTTATTTATATTTCGATACCAAAACTTCAAAAGGCGTAACAGACGATCAATTAAATAAGACATTTAATTAATTGTCACTTACGCCTATTAAAATTTCGGTATCGAAATATAAACAAAAGAGAAGGTTGTATTCATTTGAGTGTTCCAAAGATGTAGAACACTGAGAAGTAGTGGCCGTAACTTCCAAATCCATCTGAATCTGTGCAGTCTCCTGGTACTGAAACATTTTATGCATATTAGTTAACTTTTTTTCTATGAAATATAAATTTATTTTTGCTAATCTTACAATAAAATTGGTTTAATGAACCATCAAAAGATCTTATGAGAATACAATCGACTAGCAAGTTCTATACCTTTTAACTTAAAAGCCTTTATTTATTATTACTAATTGAATTACCTGGGTCAAATCTGGGCTCTGAAGGTTGTATTCATTTGAGTGTTCCAAAGATGTAGAACACTGAGAAGTAGTGGCCGTAACTTCCAAATCCATCTGAATCTGTGCAGTCTCCTGGTACTGAAACATTTTATGCATATTAGTTAACTTTTTTTCTATGAAATGTAAATTTATTTTTGCTAATCTTACAATAAAATTGGTTTAATGAACCATCAAAAGATCTTATGAGAATACAATCGACTAGCAAGTTCCATTCTTCCAGCTAAGAAACTTAATTATTTCTGCCATCTGCTCATTTCAACAAGCTATTCCTTGAAACAAAAATACTCACTTGAAATTTACTTGCTTGTGCTTCTTTAGGTGGATGTTCATCTCGTAATTGTGCCAAAATATTTTGAGCTTCTGTTGGAATGGCGAACTTATTTAATCTTGTTTTGGCACTGCTAGTAAATGATGAATCATCAAAATGATTGGCACATAGCATCTTATGCTGCCTGTGCAGCTTCACTAATGATTCGTGTGAAGTCCAATCATCATTGGGAAAACAAAATTTTGCCCAAACTCTAGCCCTGAAACAATTATTTTTGTATATTTTGTATCATTATGTGTGACAAATGTTTAATTATAACTAACAAACTGTTGAAATGTTTGCTGGTCTGATAGGCAATACACCAACTTGACAAACCCGTATATATTATTGAATGTTTAAATAACAGTGATGTACATGTATGTTTTCTAGAGATCTGTTTAGGTGTTTATCAGATTTTTTATTTTATAATTTTATGCAATCAGAATTTCGGTATTATGATTTAGAGACTATTTAAAAGACATAATATAAGCTAGTAAGTATAAATAAGTGCAAAATAGACTTACTTTAGAGATCCACGCACGGACGGGAGCGGAAACCTATGAAAGGTCAAAGAAGAATTAATTGCCTTTGACGTTATACCGCATTTAACGCACTTAACACTCTCTTTTCCAACCATGGTGGAAAACAACACAAAAGCGTCAGTATCGCACAGGAGTCTCTATCTCGTAATTATTGAATTCACAACACAAAAAGCGTCAATTTCGCACAGGAGTCTCTGTCTCGTAATTATTGAATTCACAACACAAGCGTCAATTTCGCACAATTTCGTAGTCTCTATTTCGCTAATCAAAAAAAAACCAAACTGGAAAAACACAAACTCAACAGTTGTTGGATTTTAAAAGAAAGCAGAGAAGAGATAAAAATACAAAGTGAACTGAAAACCCGACAGACAACAAGCAAGACTAGTAAAAGTTGCCATCACGTAAAAATATAATTTCGACCATAATTTTGTTGTGATAATGAGCGATTTTCCAAATGGCTTTTAAAAAAAAAAAATAGTTCAAAAATAGTCGATAGATGGCAGTAGACAAATAGTGTATCAAAATCCCTCTCTTTTTTATCTGTATAATCTATTGGTAGCCCTGTCGTGTAGCTGTCATTATCATCCTGTCACGTCCGTTTCGGTGTATTCAGCGTTTTGATAAATTTTGTTTGCTTTTATTTTAGCATTCGTGTACCTTCTTGTGGATTTTACTTTTGACGACAACAGACTGTATACTGGTTTCTGATTTCTGCCACGATTGAAGACTTTTAGCTTTTGTCAAACAGTTTTGAATTTTTTCTAGGACAAAAATTTCACACCACAGATAAAATATGAAAACTTTTTGTGTTGACAATTGACATTGAAATGCATTTGACGTTGAGCGCCATCTATCGTGTATTATAAGAACACTCCCTGGAAAATCGCTCATTTATGGCTCATTTGTCTGCAATTGAAATTTTAAACAAAAACATTAATGTAAAATCAGGGTATTTAAATTAAATAAAACACCGTGATTCCTATCATTCAAATTACTTTAAAAAAAAAGTCATCTATATTCTTCCATTAATAACAAAATCTACCAAATTGGTAGGTAAGTATTGACTCGGGCATGTGAATCCGTCTATCTCTATTTCATTCTATCGTAGTGCTCTCCTTGTTTTGCAAATCGTGCCAGTGTAGGCATTGGCTACTTCGAAAGCTGACGACCCCTGCCGGCGAAACGGCAAAGCAAACCCAATCAAAGTAACCTTAGTATAGAATAGATTAAAATAAAGGTACTTACATAAACATAAACAACGCGCACACAAACACACACACAGGTTTTTTGCTGATTCTGCTGCCCTTCCTCCCTCTACTCTACCACATGTATATTATACAAAAGAAGGAAATCGGCCAATCAGACGCCAGAAAGGAGGAATAATCATCCCGGTTGTGTGCGTTGATTTGTTGTTTGTTCGTTGATGAGTTGATGACCGGCTTGGCGCGGTTGGCTTGGCCGGCCTGCAGTCGGCGGCGGGCGTGAAAACGAACAAGATCGTCTATTAACTTGCTATATTTATTGTAACTTGTACTGCGAAATATAAAATGGGACTGAATAAAATATATAGCAACTACAGTGATTATGGCAGCAGCAGTTCATCAAGTTCTGTAAGTTTAAAATATCTTTTGACACCTACCTGCAGTAGAAAAATGTTTTGATGAAAGCGCGTGCGACGCAAAACGCAATCGCAGAAATAAATCTTTGTAATGCAAAACAAACAAATGCCAGTTGCCATTAAAGTGCTGACATTGATGACGCTAAATTTTCATTTTACATTTCGTTTCGTTAAACCTATCTATTGGTAAACTATATTGCGAACTTTGTTTTTTACGATTCTCCACAATTTATAACACTCACGAGACGAGATCTAAAGACTAATCATCATGTGTACCTACTAATTATGTACTTTACTTACCTAGGCTACCTACCTACATAATGAGAAAGATGAATTCGATTTTTAAAAATTTAAATTGTCTCGTCGATAATGTCGTATTCTGTGAAGTGGGGAGCAATAGTCGTAAGTTTTGTAAAATACAATTTTAGAAGGAACGCCGCGGCTAACGCGTCACCTTTAGGTCTACCTATCTTTTAGAAAAATGTAGGTAGGTACCTCAAAACTAGAAGTGAACTTATATAACTACCTCTCTTACAGACTACAAAAAAGAATTATATTTATAGTTTTACCAGATAAAATATTCCAAAAGATTTGTACAACAGCTGGACAACAATAACTAGTTATGATAAAATTTCAATCAGCTTACTTAATATTTGTTTCCGCAGTCATCCTGGCCGAGCCAGCAGGACATCCGCTGGTCTTCGTTCTCTCAGCAGCAGCCCATGGAGCTTCAAACTCAGAAGTCTTCCAGTTATTCAGATCGTGAGTGTCCCAACCCACCAACAAACCCTGTTACCTATACCTACCTTATTCAAAAACATAATTTTACCCCCCAACGAATGTTTTGTAAAACAAATCTTAGACTAGATACCTACAATGCTCCTTTAATATGGGTTTAGTATGGGTAATAATGAGCTTGACTAGTACAATAATAGTGCATTATTCTATGACATATTCAAAGTCTAGGGTGTTACATTTTTTACTTGATACCTAGGTACTTCTCAATCGCCAGAACCTGACCTTTTACAGCTACTGGGTCATTTGGCCTGATCAACGCATGAAAGTTTCCAGAAATCAGTCCAGTTGAACAAAACAGCTGGAGTAGAGATACATGTCACTACTCAACTTTATAGTAAGCAAGTGTTTGGTATTCCAGTGGTAATGGGAAGGTGCACCCTGGAAGACGTGATGAGGGAGTTCCAGATGAACGGCTCCGACTCACCGTACAACCCGGATGAAGACAGGGCTTGGAACAAATATCCTGGTAAGATCTTTCTAAAGTACTTTACCTATACTGATAGGCCTGCCAAAAGTGATCAGGAAATGCATAAGTATGATAATTGTTTCTAAGTTGGTTCGTCTGGATTTTATTGTAATTTCAACAATATCCAAGCAATGTACAAATAAATATTTATGGACATTCACACATCACACTCTAGTTACAAACTAAACAAAGCTTGGTACTATGGGAACTAAATTGCTGATAGAATACTTAAGTATATAATTTTTTTTTGTAAATTCAGACATAGAATACATGTACCTACTTAAAACAAATATTTATGTTCATCACACAAAATTTGCTCTGGGCACAGAAGGCAGAGCTCCTACCAACTGAGCTGTGACGCCTATCGTATGGGTACAATAATTGAAATTTTAAAGGTGTATTGACATACAGTAAGTACATCTTAATGTATCAAACAAATCAGTCACTTACTGCCTCCGCCAGAAATTGTTGATTCACGAATGGAAACTCTTAGTCGGTTTGTTTTGAAGTCATCTCTTAGTCAAAGTCAAATATTTATTCAATATAATCACAAGGATTATTTAGAATCGTCTTACATACTCGGTGATTCTCGGTGCCAGTTCCACGCGACCAGGTGTAGAGTGTTAGTCCGGGGTAGAGTCCGAGTTGGTTGTTCCAGAGCTGACCGGCATGGGTCCGAGCGGCGCGTACTTGCGCCAGAAGTCGTGGCCGGCGCCCGAGCGCTCGCCCGCGCCGCGCCTGCCGCCCGCGCCCTGCCACCCCGCGCCCCTCTACACTGAGCCCGCGGAGTTCGCCACTTCCACTCCGGTGTTCGGTGGTGAGTTCAATAACAGATCTATTGTCAATATACCTACCAGGAGCTCCAACCGGGCGAAACGCACAAGGATACAGAAGACATCCAACAATGTCATCGGAAATGTCTTTTTGTGGGTGTAGGTATTTAAAGTTTTAACTGCTAGGGATTGTAAAATTTGAATATCATGTTACAAGAAATATGGAGTAAATATAGTCTCAATATGCGAAAATGCATGTGGTTGACAGATTTAATTTTAGTTAAGCTACACATAAAATAGACACTAACATAAGACTGTTTGTTTTTCATGGAAATAAAGTCATCCATAATGCGTCCAACTCCACAAAACTCCTGCTTCTCGCAGCTTAAGATCGGTTTATGAATCAATCTATGAAAGTTTCGGTGCGATTTCGTTGTGACGATTGCCTAAAATAGAGTGTTCACAAATAGTCGTAAGTCGCATACCTATGACTAAAAGTCGAAAGTCTGATGTACCTAAAAATCGCGTCTCATCCAATGTGAACAGCTCCATATTAAGTGCATGGTGACCAGAGCATTCGACTTTTAGTCATATGTGACTTACGTTACGACTAGTGTGAACCGACTGAAAGTGTACGACTGCGTAATAGCAGGCTTTCAGAGCCCGTAGTCCGAAGGTGTATTTTAGAACTCTCGACACGAGCCGACAGTCGTCTAACGGATAGCCATACAAAAATGTATGGACATCCGAGAGACGACTGTCGGCTCGAGAGTAGAGAGTTTTATAATGCGTCTTCGGACTACGGGCTCTGAACATAATGATCGAGGCGAGGTAGATTACAGCGCTGTATGCCCAGAGCCGGCGGCTCCCCGCGCGGCGACGGCGGCGGGGGGGCCGTGGTGCGCGCTGTCGGCGGAGCAGGCGCGCGTGCTGGGCTCGCTGCCGGCCGCCGTGCTGCACGCGCTGCTGCGCCAGCTGCACCAAGACAAGCGGGGCAAGGCCTTCCAGGTCGGTATCTATACTTATACACTCACCATTATAGGACTGCCTTCATCATTAATATCGACAAGATGAAGAAGTTTTAGTATTAATTCATGTAATTGTTTGTTAGAACCAACAACCATCATGTTAATCATCATGTTAATCTTAGGTGCATTTTAAATTATGCGTTTAGAAAAAATCTGTCATCGAACGCACGTCGAAACAATTCTAATAAACTATTACAAGTGAGGCACTTGAGTTGACAGCACTCTGCTTTGGGTTGACTTCATGCATTGAGTTTGAATAGGCAAGACTGTTGAATACATTTAAGTGTTTAACCTGTAACCCAACACTACGTACATAAATGTTTGATCGTTGAGGTGATAGCGCGCAGTGGAAAATACGTTACTTTTACGATTGGTTAGATACGTTCTCATTTGTTCGTGCTCAGCCCTCCGACTTCAGGTGTCCGGACGATGGTCCTCGGACAGGATCAGACGGGTCTACTCGGGAGCGGTAACAGCATGTAATGTTGCAGGAGTGTCGGTTCTGCAAGAACAACGGCGAGCGCGAGGCGTACTACCGCTCGCACGTGCTGAAGGACGGCGCCGGCCGCGTCGCCTGCCCCGTGCTGCGCGCCTACGCGTGCGCGCGCTGCGGGGCCAGCGGCGACCGCGCGCACACCATCAAGTACTGCCCGCTCTCCACCAACGAAGGTAACTATACAACTAACTTAGATTTGAATCTCAAATCTAAGTACTTAGTTGGACCTGGCACACCTTTCGTTAGACACCTGTCGCGACCCGCTGGTGGATCGTGAAGCCTGGAGGAGAGTCGCGAGACGCAAACGCCTGGCTCTGGCCGCGTGGAACCGGCACCCCCGCGGGGTCGATACGACACGTCTTCTTCCACTCTTCTCTATTAGACGTCATCTCGGTGTTTACTTATCATACTCATGTATTTATTCAGAGCGCATCAAATCAGCGGCGATGATGCGCAGCGTGCGCATGGCGTCGGGCCGGCGCCGCGCCGCGCCGCCCGCGCCGGAGTTCGCGCCGGCCGAGCTGCGCGCCGCGGCTCCGTGCGGCTACGGGGACGCCCCGCTCGACCCTCTCTGGGCCGCCTTGGAACAGAAGCTCATGCTCTAAGCATTACAAACAATAACATCAACATCGAGCTCGGAAGTACTCTCGAACATTCTCGATGTAGTTTAGATGTAACAAAAGTTGTTCGGTTCGACCGAGGTCCGCGAGAGCTTGTCTCTAGTTAGTAAGTTCGATGACATGCTAGTAGATGGCGCTATTTGAAAGTTAACATTGTCGTTTTATTAAGGAGGTCCGCGAGACGATTGCTAGTTCGTAAGTTCGCAACGATGCTGGTAGATGGCGCTATTTTGAAAATTATAATTCTACGAGTGTAGAACGATAAAAAATCGATTAGTATTATAAGCTTGACTGATATTCGTACATTAGTATTGACTGAGTATTTGTCCCATATCATGGTATTTGATAGATTAGTATTTTTTGCGATTGCCAAGAGTTATTTAGCATTTTTAGCTTTTTTGATGACTGACCTTATTGTAAGATGTCTTTAAATGTTGATACAATTTGTATTAATTGAGTTGGACTAACAAATAATAAAATCGAGTCGTGGTAATTGCGGATATACTAAAATCAGTCACATGCAATAAAATATCAGTTACTTCATTTACTTTGTCCATGGTGAATCATTGATAAATGTAAATGACATTATTATTTTTATTTCTACACATACAGAATGCGAAAAAAACAATTCCTGTAAGTATTTATTTCATTCGGTTTTTTTTGCAAAATATTAAATTTTATTTACCCAAAATCAAATTGAATAAGTTGAGAATTTATGAATAAATTGTCGTACTTATTTAGTCATTTAAAAACCAGATATACAATAAAATAACGTTATTTTTTCATCAATAAACTGCGAGTATCCGCACGTCCACGTATCTACATGTTTTATGAGTGATCTAATTATCGAATCACGAACAAAAAATATTATTAAGTTACTCATAGTTTTAAATTGTAAGTATAAGATCTATTTTGACTAAAAATGTATAAAATATTGTTGATTTTTTGAGAGATTTATATTGATCAGTTACTATTAAGTACATATTTTCTTTTTTTTGTCAATATGTATGTTTTTGTTGGGTGTTGGGTCTTTCGGGTAATAAACAAAACTAATCTGAGTAGTGAGTTTATATTTTTACCTATTTACCTTATAAATAGACAATAGAAATCCAATACTTTACATAGGTAGATATATTTTTTAACTTTGTTTACAACTGTTTTGCAAATAATCTTTAGAAAATACTGGCAAAAGATAGTAAAAGCAAGCAAAGTAATGATAACACTAACAAAACAATAAGTAGTCTCACGATCGTCCACGCTTCGTATGCAAACTTAGGCGTGACATACTCGCAAACCTACTAAACCTACATCACTATTATCAACCTTATAGTCCAGTCAAAATAGACTAAAATTATGACTTCAGTTTGCATTAATTCCCAACAAGCTGGATTTTTGTGCAGGCCTTGAATACGTCATTACAAATGATATGTCAAAAGTCCCCATCGATCCCGCTTGTGCGTTGTTTTTTATTCGAGGTCAAAGGTCATAAATTTGCATTTTTTGCGTATATCTCTGAAACAACGAAAGCTATTGAAAAGTGGTTCAGGCAAAGTTTGTACATCGTAAAATTGTCTACAAAAATACCTCAACACTTTTCTTCTACAAAGCATCGTTTTCGAGATATAGTGACTTTAGACCGCAGGAAAATCGTCGAAGATGCTGCGTTTTTTTCATTTCAGCAGTTTTATCTGCTTCATTGTCACAGAACAAACAGTATTTCTTGAAATTTACTTAAAGGGGTGATGGGTTCGATGGGTTAGTCCTCCTCCAAGGTAATGAATCGTCTATTTGTTTCAAGAAATACTGTTCGTTCTATGGCAATGGAGCAGATAAAACGGCTGAAATGAAAAAAACGCAGCATTTTAGTAGATTTTCCTGCGGTCTAAAGTCACTGTATCTCGAAAGCGATGCTTTGTAGAAGAAAAATGTTAAAATATTTTTGTAGACAATTTTACGATCTACAAACTTTTCTTGAACCATTTTTCGATAGCTCTCGTTGTTTCAGAGATATACGCGAAAAATGCAAATACCCAGGTTAAAGTCATAAATTTGCGTTTAAAAGTCATAAACGAGAGCTATCGAAAAATAGTTCTGACAAAGTTTGTAGATCGTAAAAATGTCTACAAAAATATCTTAACACCTTTCTTCTACAAAGCATCGCTTTCGAGATATAGTGACTTTAGACCGCAGGAAAATCTACTAAAATGCTGCGTTTTTTTCATTTCAGCCGTTTTATCTGCTTCATTGCCATAGAACGAACAGTATTTCTTGAAACAAAAAGACGATTCATTACCTTGGAGGAGGATTAACCCATAGAACCCATCACCCCTTTCAGTAAATTTCAAGAAATACTGTTTGTTCTGTGGCAATGAAGCAGATAAAACGGCTGAAATGAAAAAAACGCAGCATCGTCGACGATTTTCCTGCGATCTAAAGTCACTATATTTTGAAAACGATGCTTTGTAGAAGAAAAGTGTTGAGGTGTTTTTGTAGACAATTTTACGATGTACAAACTTTGCCTGAACCACTTTTCGATAGCTTTCGTTGTTTCAGAGATATACGCAAAAAATGCAAATTGATGACCTTTGACCTCGAATAAAAAACAACGCACAAGCGGGATCGATGGGGACTTTTGACATATCATTTGTAATGACGTATTCAAGGCCTGTACAAAAATCCAGCTTGTTGGGAATTAATGCAAACTGGAATGTCTATTTTGACTGGACTATTAGTGGCATAAACATGGAGTCGTAAAAGCTTTGGTAAGTGATACCTTTAAAAAATCAACCGAATTTAAACTCACGGCTGCATACCGTTTTAAATTCATTCATGATTTAGTCTTTCCACGCAATACCGACCTTCCAACTTTCTTCATAAGATGCTATTTTCTTTGTCGCTGTTTTCGCGGCTCAAATTGAACTCTAACGATTAAGCTTAAAAGTTGAAAATGGCTTGAAGTTGAGTGCCGAAAAATGTAGGTCTGAATCCGGTTGATTTGGGAATGTGTGTCACCGAAGTGTTTCAGAGGGGATTAGGGATGGGGGGAGGGAGGAGTTAAGATTATGCACATCTAGTCAGAAGCGGTTGTTAAGTGGCCATTGAGAGCAAAACAAATAACGAAAACGCTCATTGGTTTTGGTAATTGTATTTGATAGAATATGTGTGCCTATGTAGAGCGCTTTTGCTTTAAAGCTTGTACCTACCTAATTTGTTGTTTTTATCAGGAATCTGCATGTTTAGTGCAGAATTGGTGCAATATGAAAATGTAGATTACAATTTAGGTACCAAACCGTTTGGCGTAACTAGATGTTTGTACTGATTCTGAGGACCCATGCCTGGCTTACACACAGTCTTAGGCCTATAACTTCAATATTTTTTTGGTATCAAAATTTGGAACAAAATTTTCAGATTGCACCAATTCACTAAAAATTCATTGGCATTCTCAAAAATCAGGAATTCATCTTCAGACACCAAATCATGTTAAAAAAATGGTCTATTCGAGTTTCGAACCCGAACCTGCCTGGTCATTGTAACTATAGATATATGAGTTAGTAAGCTAAGTATGCTAATTATCGGGGTCAAAGTTTAATTGCCCACGCCCACGCCCAACAGTAGTGAGTATGGTACATTTACATGCGTTACATTGAATCACAAACATGTTCTCATTACACATTACAATGAATATTCTTTTGCAATCTTCTATTAGAGTGTGGGCTTGTCTACCTACTTATGCTTTGTTTAATAGCATTTATCAAGGTACCAACTACATATAGCCAATCCTAATTAGCTATACTACATTCCTTCATTAACATTTGGTTTTTTTTATTTTATTTTGGAAACAAACACTCATTATTTACTAAAGACAAAAATAACTTAAGATTACCTACACATAAACCTTTGAATAAGAGTTTCTAGGATAGTGTGAGTCCCACTAACTTTACAATAAAATGAAATTTATAGGTAATTGTCCGTTAAATTAAACGCCATTGCAAATAGAAATTACCAGAAGCCTTGATTATTAACCCTGGTAGATTAAAATCACTTTTAACTGATTCTAGAATCGTAAACCCCGAGACAGTGTTACTTCGGTCATTAGAGGCCACAGCAATCTCAGCAAACGAGAAATGTGCTCGTAGAAACCCAGGCAGCGAGTAAGTAAATAGGTATTCCAGAATAAAACGAAACGTAAATAGCTATCTTAAAATACAAGTAGGTAAATTGTTTCAATGAACTAAGTACTTAGATAGTTAATATTAACAAGTCATAAGACCATAATCAAAGTTAAATAAATTTCCAAAAGACTCAACGCTCAAAGAAGTTTCATACAAACGCAGATTAGCAACTAAAATGGAGACTTGTAGCTCATCTCAACCAGAAGTATTGCATTATGCATAAGCTTACAGGACTTAGCCCTAGGCTGTCCAGCTGCGAATAGTAAACCCCCTTTACCCCCTCTAAACCCCCTCTAACCCCCCCCCCTCCTCCCCCCCCTTGGAGAAATGGTATGACCTTGTTTGTTGACCCACTGCCGACGTCGCCGCCGAGCACCGGAGCCAGCTTAGCTGAGTGTTCAGAGCAATGCGCTGGTATTCAAACACGTAGGTCAAGATTACTTGAGATACAATGTCGCGCTTGACACATAAGATAGGAAAATATCGTTGGATTAAATTAAACCAAAATGGAACTTAATGAACAGCTCTAGCGCGTTGAAGTCTTTTGTATTGAGTTTGTATTCTAGATTAATGTAGCATTCAGCCATTTTAGCTAACGAGATATAATAATAATAATAATAAATAAACATTCAAGGACATTTTACACACCCCTCTCTAATCCCAAACTAAGCACAGCTTGTACTATGGGAACTAGATTGCTGATAGAATACTTAAATGTAGGTATTTTTATTGTAAATATAATACATACATAGAGATAGAGTATGTAGCACCCAGACCAGAACAAATATTTATGTTCATCACACAAACATTTGCACTGGGGATCGAACCTACAACCTATAGCATGGAAGGCAGAGCTACTACATATGACAGCCTATTACTTCTTCAACATGCTTTTTGGTCCCTATTTATATTTAAAAAAATAGTTCATCTTTGTACTTACTACATGCTCGTAGATTAGTAGCAGCTACTTTTTAACGAGCATCCAATATATGGTTCCGGTTCGCATCCGCGTCCTTCAAAGCTATCGGATGTTTGTGTGGGATCTCACGTCCTCTCATTAGAGTCCAGTCATGTCCAGCGCCACAGTGTGCGCAGTAGTGCACTATCTAGCATCTAGACTCGTTTGAAGCACGTGCTTGTACGTTTGTGTGCGTGAACTTGGAGCGCAGATGTGTGGGTGACATGACAGGGCTGTCTAACTGTATAGTAGTGTAATAGGGCTCAGAATATTTTGGGAAATGTTATTATTACAAAAAGTTTCTAAGACTATTTATATTATTTGATATTACCTAAATTGATCCGACTTCAAATAGCCTAAACCACCGTACGACTCAATTATGCTACAAATATTTGAAACTATCATAGTTTGGAACCGATATTTCCCGATATCGGGAAATAATCAAACTCACAAATCATGGTAAATATCCCGTTTATAATGAAAAGTATGGTACAAATGTTACAAAGATATATTTAATATTTTTATCGTTTTCTAAATACTATAAATTAGATGATGAAATACTTACGCTTACTACTTGGCACTCACCGACTGCTTCATATTTTACCAAAATTTCAATATGTCCTTATCACGACTATAAACCCTAGTGAATGTGTTTTCCAACCCTACAGTGTTGTGTTGTGCAGTGTCTCTGTGTGCGTAAGGAAAGCCGCGTGCACACGCGGATAGTGATACCACATTACTTATTCTGCGTTACAACTTAATAAGCACCCTACGATGTCGGACACAGGCCGTGTAATCGAGTGACCCACTTTCAGTGTAATTAATTCTTCTCTCCCGGTTTAATACTGAAATTATTAGTTAATTGATGTAATTATTGTATCCTACTATACAGCCAGATCATGTGAGTGTTCTGTGTTCTGTGTAAAACTGCCTTCATATCCTTAGAATGCATGAACATGGATATATAGGCTAAAAAGTTAGATAAACCAGGTTTAAGATATAATGTGTTCTGATAAATATTATGTTTATACACAAGGTTTTTAGGTTGATCGCAGTATTTGATGATGACGTCACGTTGATTGATATTGTCATCTCGTTGATTCTCAAAGTACAAGCTATGCTTGTTTTAAAACTAGATGGCGCTGTTTGAGTATGTATAACTGCTAAACACATTGTTTTATGCTAAGTAGCTTCCTTTGTTTTGTTTCCTTTGTATACCAATAAAACCAATTTCCAAATTAGTAATTGCGAAGGTAGCAACCGTTTGCGGTACCGTTCGGAAGTCGGTGATCGCACACATTACGTTACGTAGGAGATCATTTTGGTTAGATCACAACATTGACACCATTCCTTGCTCCGTTATTTTTCTAAGTCAAAGTCAAAATTACTTTATTCAGTAAAATCACAAGGATCATTTAGAATCGTCTTACATACTAGGTAATTCTAGGTGCCAGTTCCACGCGACCAGAGCCTAGAAGAACGGGCAAGAAACTTACGGCCTGGTTCCTACCGTTTTTTTATATGATCCTTCTTACAAAGAATTTCAATCTGGTCAACGTAGTATCCATGTTTAGAATAGCTTGGCAAGTGTATTATTTGTAGCGTGGCTTATTATTAAAGTGATTTACTTATTCCTGATTAAGTGAACATTATAGAGAATAGAATAGATAATAATTAACGGCGTATGTATCAGAGTGTCTAATGCCTAAAATAAATTCTACTTAGTTGTAGTATATATAATGTTTTAACAAAAATTTTAGATTTTGAATAACGTAGATTTTAAATAACACTTTAATTTGTTTTCAGTTGATTTCTAAACAGTAAATAAAAATATGTGTGCATTGTAAAATTTCTATAGTTTATCAGTCGTAGACCCTAAGGCAACACAATATTTATCAGTATATAATAATAAGATAAAGTTTCAAATTATTATATTATTAAAAACAAATCATAAAAATTTGCATTTGAGACTTATTGAGTAGGTACATTATCTATCATAGTAATCTGACCACTCTTATGTCTAAGGATTATACAAACAGTTTCTACCAACATGGATAAGGCCATTAATTTTATACAATTAAAAATTTATAAAAAAATCTCGAAAAATTTAAAAATGTATCGAGTACGAGAATAACGAGCACTTTGAACTAAAATCCAGTTTCAAAATGAGGATACTTCAATCCTCATTGCTTTTCGCCAGCTCTTATCAACAGCGAACAGTTACCGCGAAGTGTGTCAGGCGAGAGTGAATGCGGGCCCTGGCGTGACTTTTACTTTTACCAAGCCCCCCCCCCCTTCCTTGCCCCCTTCCAGTCGGGAAATGGTACTGGAACCGAACGTATTTTCCACTAGGTTTGGTGATTTATATATGCCTCGTTGACTTTTGACCCGAGGCACTCGAGTGTCTTTGGGAATCTATCGACTGAGTTTTTGAAGTCATTTTACTACTTTGACGGTTGTTGATCGAGGTCGTATTAATACTTACTTTTTACTCTGTGTATTATTTGACTTACCTGAAAGCTACCTTTGCATTCAATAACTCCATCAATGGAACATTTTACTGAGAGAAGTAAATTGAAAATTGAATGGAATTGTATTGGAGCATAGCTTAAGATAATATAGGTGCGATGACAGTACTTCGACAATTCACCCATAAAACTTTGCTTACAAAGTGGATGAACCTTGAACTATTTGAATAGGACACAGGACATTACCATGCTCTGTTTACCACGTTTTGAATACGTAGAGTTGCTACGGCGTAGCACGTGGCCTACGAATTGTATTTATTTTTCTGCACTTTAAAATCGTATGGTCTTATTTACACCAAAAATCTAAGATTTGCGAAGGAATCGTCAATTAAATCTAATAAAAAACAAATAAAACAAATATAGTCTCTTGACTCAGATTTGAGTATGGTTTGCATTCGAGCTTAAATCAGAGTAAAAATGTTAAGGAGTAGGGTTAAGAGTTGGGGAGTTTTATATTTTAACATACTGTACGGTAGGTTGTACTGTTTAGTAGTACTAGTGACAAAGAGCGGAATAGATTTAGGTACATACGTTTAAACTTTAGCGGTATAAATCATTTACAAACGATGGAGTGACGTAGATACATAAAGTGAGTTGGTCATCCTCTCGACAAATCAAAGTACAGTTGTTTGATTTAAATATCCGTGTATGTTCATATTTCTCGTCGACATCGGCCTCATACATCATTCGGCACACTTCTCATGCATAGACACGGATCTGCGAATAATAGCGCATTCATTCTTCTTATTTCGGACTGGTTTCATTTTACACTGCTTATACTGTAAGTTCTTTTATCTGAATAGATAAGCGTGTGGACTACCTGATGGGAAGCGGTTATCATGATCTATACTATAGGTACATACGAGCAATGGTACTCACTAAATAGAGTTTGTCCAGGTAAGAACCTAGTGAAGTTAAAGTTTGAAGTTTAATAAATAGTGAAGCAAAATATAGTAAGGTATCGCATAGCTTAGTTAGCTTCACATTTATAAATAACCTGCTTGTAAATTGACGAGGTTGAGGCGATGGCACAGGTGTAAGGTAAATCTTCTTTACATAAACATATCCTAAACACTAACAGCATTTAGTTCCTAGAGACTTCGGAATTTGTTTAATACAAATATACTTATTTTTATTTTGTTTTTTATAGTAGTATCTTAAAGATTTATTGTGTTTACATTGTTTGTGTATGTTGTCTTCATGACATCCTCAGCAGGCCTTTACCTTTGCTCTTGACATTGGCCACAGCGCGGCGGCGCGGCGGCGGTGTTTACGGATGCAGCACACTGCAAGTGTGTCACTGGCACACTTTCTCCACCCCTCTCTCTCACTCCCTCCTTGCGGTCTCGCTCGCGCATCTTTCATGTTGGCGGAAGTATCGGTCAAGGTTGGGTTTTTAATTTAGCTTAGATTTTTCCTTGCCAAAATATAGTGTCCTACGAATATTCGGATATTACAGGTTGCAAGATTTTTGTAATTAATTTGCACGTGCATGATCTATTTTTCAACTTTAAGATGGCCTAGTTTTATTCAGATTTTTGTCATTATGTGCTTAGCATAACCATATTTTAAATAGCTTTTCGATGTAATTTTTGACAGTAACAGTGACGTAGAATAACATTAAACAACCTATTAGCGACTAGCGGTTGCACTTACCTATACCTACCTACTAACCTCCCAAGATATCAAATCTACATCGGTTCAAATACAACTGCAACTCATACATTATTTAATCCTTCATATTAAAAGACTATAGGCTAATAAAATAAATATTTAATAAGTGAGAAATAACCAAACGATGTGTTACTTACTTTATTAGATCTTAGCAGTACAATTTAGTGCGTGATACTACAACTCTTTCAGCGAACCAATTCACGGACAACCAATTAGTTGTACTCTCAATTTCACAAATCGCACAATGAGTCCAACTGTGGGCGGTTTTCAGCAATAGTGGAGTCACGGCATGACTGACGAGTTGCCGGCCAACTGCCCTCGATGGCGCGGAGAGGCACTAGTGTTATCTGATGGAGTGCTCGCGGATCAGAAGCGTGCAGGTTGCGATTTGTTGATAAATATTTTGACTTTTTAGCTGTCAGTAGCATACCTTAATACCTTATATCTTACTTACCATCTTTCAGTGATATAGTCAACCATACCTACTGCCTTACACATTACTTATCGTTCCAAGTTGTTTTTAGATCATTGCGTCTTTTATAAAGCTCACATTTATTACGTATCATGAACATTGGTATTATAGTTTTGAGATTTGTGAAATTCCTATATTCTACGACAAAGAATTTGTCAATGTAGGAATTTTATCAAGAAAACTATTGATGCAAATTGTATGTAATCTGTTAACTCAAAGTTATTTCAGGAATGTTGTCATTTTTGGCGCCCACGTGGGCCACGTGACGCTCCTGCGCATGCGCACGAATATTCGAATCTGCAAAATTAATCACAATGACCCAGAATGTTATCCGTCATAAAGGTCGCGGTGAAAGACGCAAGAGGTGAGCGGATTTCAACAATTTAATCAAAAATAAGTTGATTTATAAGTTTTTAGCGTTAGAGAAATATCAGGTATTTTATAGGCAATAAACTACAAAAGAATATACTTAATATCTTTGACATATTTCACAATTTATATTATTTATGTTCTCAAGCGCGTTATGTCTTTTATATGCAAAATTTCAACCTTGTTATCCAAATTCACTTTCACTTTTCTGAAGACGAAATCAAAAGCTCAATATATCGCTGCGTCAAAAACTCCTTTGTAAGATTTTTATTTTATAATCACTGATATAATTCATCCTGTCCCATTTTCACAAGCTGAATCATTTTTTTTTATAAAATATTTATAACGGATGGTTTTTAGGGCGGGTCGATTATACAGTGTGTAATTAAAAAATATAATGTTGGAAGAAAAATAAAGCTATATTTTTTAAATCTATAGCTTGACTTTTTTCAAGAATTTCGCTAATTTTCTTGTTTTGGTCATGGCCATCACTGCCTTTCTCACAAAACCACTTTGCATAGGATTTTTTTTAAATTAAATACACGCTAGTAACTTGTGTCTTGTACCCGAGGTCAGTAACCAAGTTCAAGTATGAAGGGCAAGGTAAGGCGCGGCACAACTTGACAGCTTGCGGCACTGTTTATTAGGGTTTAGCAGTTTCACTTGATATTTGCAAAGGTTACATGCACTTCTTAGCTTAGAGGTGCGATATCAATTATCCCACACTTATTTATTTAACTATAGCGACTCTAAATATGATCTGGAACCAATTTTGGCACTTTATTTATTAGCTAAAACACATACATACTTATTTTATTAAAGTGCTAATAAATAAGGTAAGTATATGTCTAGTATTCATACCATTTAATCCACTTATAATCCAAAATCACGCAGATTTTAGGGAATTTTAATAAGTACACAACTTTTGTTTAATGCTATTTAGACATTGGTATAATTTTTAATTTTCCAGGTAGTAAAGAAAAAAATATATTAAAAAAATTCATTTTAGTATAAAATATAAAAAGTAATGCTGCAAAAGTACTAAGACAATCACGATAAATCTTCCTATTTTCAAAAAACTTAGTTAATAATTCGACTACATAACTGGACTATTACAACCCTTTGTTTGAAAAGGTTACTATTCTTATCTCGAGTTCCGCTGACGCTAGTAACATACACCAGTCGTCCAAGTTCAAGTATGAAGGGCAAGGCGGGATATAACTTGACTACACACTGCAAGGTTTCACTTGATATTCGCAAAGGTCACGCTCACCTTTCGCTGTGACCTCATTGTGGGAAGTAAATACCGTGTTGAATAATAGAAGTGCATCTTGTGTTAAGTAGCTTAAAGCTATTGTAACGTGCTTCAGAGTATTTTAACATTCGAGAGGAACTCGACTACAAATATTGTCACCAACTACAATGTTGTATTTAATACTATAGTCGTGACCGGCTTGTTACTGTATATGTGAAGATTTGCTCCACCGAACACTTTAAACCTACTTACTTCAAAAGGAGGTTTTTCAACCTAATCTACAATATTTTGGTGGAATACCAAGATCTTTATGAACTGATTTGCTAAATATATTTTTGAGAATGTGGTCGATTTTAATAAGATAAAATATTGCAGAATTATAAATAGTTGTGTTTATTGAATTTGATTATATTGTGGCTATTTTAAACAGTAAACTTTCTAATTTTGTTTTAATTTTATTTCCTCAATCAGGTGTCAAAAAGTCAAACACAGTTAAAAATACAACCTTTTGATATAAATCAATGAACTATAAATAAAAACTAACAAACACATAAAAGTCATAAATCACCTGTTAGGAAACCTCATCAAAACCTTATCAAAATGAGCATAGTCACCTAGGTATATCCGCTGCTCATTAGTTGCAGATAAATCATGATGGCGAGCCAAGTACTGCGGTGAAATCGCCCTGGAAGTAGGTTGGTGAAAGAATCTCTCTCGGTACGGTTGGCAGACAAAGCGTGTTAAAATTATCTAGTTCCCATAGTACAAGCTCTGCTTAGTTTGGGACTAGAGTGCGATATGTGAAATGTCCATGAATATTTATGTTTATATAATTTTTGAATAGAACTTAGGACTTAAATAAGGATTTTTTATTATTTCCAGTCCAAAAAACCTATTTACTTATATATCTTGTACACGTCGAATAAAAATATTAATAAAACTTAAAATAAATAAAAAAGGCTGTGTCATATTGATCAATGATGAAGTTATATCTTTGCAAATTTTCTAAATAAAAAACTTGACCTTGACAATACTACGTTGGCTATAGGATAATAACGTTTACATAACTGTCTATTATTGCAAATCCTTGACTGTCTTGCCAAAATGGTTCCTTCAACCGTGACTGATTGCAAAGCAATTTACACAATCTCAAAAACCATTCTACAAATTAATTATTGCTCTATCTCTGCCAACTCTACTTTGCGCTAGTGTGAGTGTCGCGGTTGACAATCGCGAGCGTTCGTGTGTGCGTCCGTGTGAGCCGGCGCGCCTGTGTGCGTGTTTTCTCCGAGCGCCCTGCGCTGGCGCACTTGCCGCCGCAAAAAGCCAATTTGTCGTTTGTGTGTGCATTATGACAATTTTCACATCCGACTTTCTTCAGAAAAGCTCGGGAACATTACGTGTGTTGTGTGAACCGGCGCGCGCGCCGCGGATCTCGCTCCGAGTTCGCACCTTTGTTTGCGAGATCGATGTCTAATGCGACCTACATTTCTTTCAAAGCCTTTTATTTTTAGAAACTACACTTCTTTCTTACCATTCAATTAACCAGGTCATATTCACATAAAAACAAACGTATTAAATATCATTAACAAAAATCTCAATTTATTTTACATTAATTTACAATTTACTTATAATGGAAAACCTCTTGAAAAATAACATTTTCTTAAACTATTATTATGAAAGACTTACTCTAGCTAATTGTGGAAGGCATTATAATACAAATAAAGTTACAAAAAATATATTCACCAATAAATACTTACATCTAAAATTACTTCTATAAAAAGGTACTTTTATTAAGATCTATGTAGACGCGCGTGGGACACGCCGCGTGCGAAACACGCCGCATTCGGTTTCGGCAAGCAAAGCACCGACCTTTCCGCGGCGATTCATTTAAATTGTAATGCGATGCCGTCTACGTTTTTGATCGCCGAACGCAGTGGCCTCGTAACCTTTCTTTTACAAGAGAAAGCTTCAAAATAGAATCTAGTTTGCTTTCTTTTTAAATGCAACCAATTGTGATTATTTCACACTATTCATGGTTATTAACCTAGTTTATTTTTTGCAAACGAGGTAAAACTGGAGCTCTGTTACATTGTTGCGTGCGTTTCGCAGACGCGCGTCAGTCCCACGGCGCATGCGTCTGCCGGCCGGCGCGGCGCCCGCGGCCGACGCATCGCACTCTCCACTCGACACACATACACACATCCAATAACAAAACATTTGAGGTTTGTGCGTGGAATGTTCGGCGTTTCCATATCCAGTGTGAATGAAGCATAATGATAAATTTTGTTAGTACGAGTTGAGTGGTTACAAAGGCAC
Organism: Ecliptopera silaceata; assembly: GCA_932527185.1. Taxonomy (NCBI): domain Eukaryota; kingdom Metazoa; phylum Arthropoda; class Insecta; order Lepidoptera; family Geometridae; genus Ecliptopera; species Ecliptopera silaceata. The sequence continues at coordinate 344,844 of OW052193.1, read as the reverse complement.
GTTATGTGATGCATGAAAAGTTCACCTAAACCTAAATAACATAAAAAGAAAAACATCCTGTGAGCAATAAAGAGTTTTATAGAAAAGCTTGACCAGAGCATTTCCAAAGAACTTTTGACACGTTTGTATCTGCAGTTGCAGACATGATCCCATTTTCCTAAAACTATTGAACACATCGAGCAGCTAGTATGTGCGTCTCAAATAAACAGTTAGGTAAGTAGGTATATGTAGGTCACACACGCGGCAATTAGGAAGTGGTTGCGCAAGCGGATCGATATTAGTTGTTTATATCGATCTTATCCGCCGTGCGCTTCCCGGCGCGGGGATCCGCCGGAGTGCGTGCACAGTGCACGCGCCTCCTTGAACCAATTTAAGAAGGCTTTTTGACTCAAGGATATTTTCAAAAAATATTTTTCCCGGTAGAACATCAAGTTACGCATCTTCTGATGATGATTTTCATGGTTGGATTGATTTTACGGCAAGTTTTAGAATTTCATTTTCTTAGCAAAGAAATGCTGAGGTGCGCACGCGATTATGTACCTACAACCTTTGAAACGGAACAGAATATAAAATATTTCTATTAGTAGGTACAATAAATAATTAATTTATGTTTTAATATGTTTTACGATAAGTTTTGTTAGGAACGTTGAATTTAAGTTTTGGAATGCTTGAATTAACAAGGAAGTGGGAAATGCTTAACGTTTACACTTTAAGTACTTACGTATACCTACTATACTGGGAACAGTATGTATGTACTTCATGATCTGTAGTTGGTTCCTAAATCTATATTTACTCTATATTAATATGCACCAATTTATGATGATTAGAGATGTCAAGTTTTAGGACTAATTTATTAGTTTGAGCATTTTAAACTAAATGAAGATATTAAACGCTTCTTAATTATGTCAATTCATATTTTTTGGAAAATCTATGATTCGTTTTAGTATTTTGAAAATCTGTGATGTAAAAGGCGGAAGAAAATATTATAAGTTAGGAATTCGAAGATGATCTAATTGAAATGTGTTAATGTATTTACATTTTGTGACTTATTAGTGAGGTATTTGATTGTTAGTAGATATGAGTTATTAAAATGAGATGAAAGTAATGATACATTTGAAAAATATGACTTAAGTAAATGAAAGATTAGTAATTAAATTAAAAATCTGTTAGCTTTAGCCTCGTTAGCTTTGTCATATTTGTTTCTTACATTTCTATACAATTACTAGCTAAATTATAATTTGACTAATACATAGGTAATCGGAGTAACTCGCATTAACGCACAATTACGATAAGTTATAACTCGAGATGTCCTCGAGCGGACCGAAGGAAGTTAAAAAGAAAGTTTTTACAAAGTCCGATAAATCAATGGAATGCGACGAGAGTAACAACATCTACGATATCTACAATAAATCTGAAGACAACTTAAAACTAGTTAACATTGCACTTGTCCTTAGGAATGTTACGCTAAAGGGTTAGAAGTTTAACTAAAGAGTACACAGAGCACACAAGTTCACTCGCACAGTCACGCACACAACTTACTACCGAAAAAATGCTTTTTGAGCTCGCGGAGTGTCCGTCAGTCCCTCCCGATCCGCTTGTGGATCTGCTGGTGCTTGATGAGGTGCGCCTTCTGGCGGAACGCCTTCGCGCACACGTCGCACCGGAACGGCTTCTCCCCCGTGTGCGTGCGCAGGTGCACCTTTATATTGGACTTGTTCAAAAACCCCCGATTGCAGATCCCGCATCTGTGTACCGGCTTCTCCTTCCCCATCAAGCCGCTCAGCTCCGCCGCCGTCGCCGACTGGAAGGACATACCTCCGCCGTGCATCCCGCCGCTGTTCTGTTTCGCCTTCGCTCGACTTCGTTTGCTCTTGCTGATCGGCGTGACGGTCGTGGTATGTGCGTGAGGGTAGCCCAGTAACCTATCGGGACTGCATAGTCCGTCCGGTTTTAGGCCCAGGGAGTAGTGCGAGTATCGCCCGTTCAATAGTCCTCCGACGCCGTCCGTGGTGGATACAGCATTACCCGGGGGCGATGAAGTGGAGATCACATCCATTCCGTAGCAGCTCGTTGAACTAGGAGCCTCTTGTTTCACAGGAGGACCGTTTTGTAATCTGTTTTGCAACAGCGGCATGTAGCCGGCGTGGGTCAAAAGCGTCTGCAACGTTGAGCCTGCTTGACCGAGATTGTTCTTTAAAAACTCTTGGCTTTTGGCAAAATGCTGTTCTTTGCAACTGAAGTCAAGATTCGAGTGATGGTTTTGTGAAATAGGTGGAGAACTCGGTAAACCGAATTCGGTCAGGTCTTGAGGTACGATCTTTTCTCCGTTTTGACTCGGAAACCAAGACTCGAGATCCATCCAACTGTCTCTCGAGTCATTTCTTTCCGGATCCTCGGGTTGCGAAGGTACAGTGACGTCGATCGCGGAGCCGATTATGGCTGCCAGATCTTCGATCGAACTGACGTCATACATCTCTTTATTGTTTGCATCGTCGAAAAGCTTCGCCGGCGGAGAGCAGGACGCCGCACAGGAGTCCGCATTGCCGCTGCCTTCGAACGGCTTCGAGTCGGAGTCAAGAAAGGGCTTTACATCTTCCAGATCGGAAGGCTCGTTGTCCGCCGCGCACGTCGACGACGAGACCACGTCATGGTCGCCGTAGCCGGATTGGGTCGGGTAGTTGTTGTTCTCTTCCGGAAGTCGTTGCGCGATAGCGTGATAGTGATGGCCGGAGATGCCGTTGATTGAGAGGTGTCCGGTGTAGCCGGTGAAGGGAGGTAAGGGTTTTAGCTCCGCTAAAGGTGGAGGTGCCAGGAGCGAGTCGAGTAGCTCCTGGCAAGTGGGGGGCGGCGAGGCGGCATCGAGCTTGGGGTCGAGCCAGCAGGCGCCCAGCAGCAGCTCGTCGCCGGCCGCCACGCCGGCGCACTTCATGCCGCGCCTCACCGCGACCGCGCCGGCGCCGCCGCCACCCATGGAGACCCCACCACCGCCATACTTGGACGTCGCCACCCTGCAAGCTATCTGGAACAAACAAACAAATATGTAAGTTTCCTGAACTATTTTAAAGAAACTTAAATGACTACGTAAAAAAACTAAATTAAACCTTATATTTGATCGTGCAATGTGAAAGGAGTGGACTCGGATTTGACGAATGATAGGAGTGAGTGGAAGAAAAAGGCATGTTGTGCCGACCCCACTTAACGTGGGATAAGGGCAGGGGAATGATGATGATGATTTGATCGTGCAATCGTTAGCGTATAACAATGAATACTTGTATGTCAAAACCAAGTAATATTTATTGTCATTCAGTCATGCAAAAGCACGAAACAAAAAACGATCACGCTGTCAAACTATACCAAAATTGGCCAATCTTGACCGCTCTACTTCAGAAAAACATAAATAATTATGTACAGTACTCGACACTGACAATTGCACATTTGCGAATAAATATAATGCAGTCTGGTAAATTTAAAGAGTAAACACTTCGTGAGCTAAACCGTCTTTCGAGATGAAAACTTGTTCAAGTTTCGTATAACTATTCTTGTAGCCGTAGCCACAATTACAAACGTTATTGGTTGGAAGGCTAGATGTCGCCATTAACATGATATTAGTTATGTTCAATCAATAGAGAAGATACTTGTATTTGCACTCATATGATAATGGTGTTGAGAGCGCGCGACCTACAACTAGCGACGTTAGTAGTCGCGGACCAGGCTTGCAGTAGGCAAATGAGTGCGCAAGCGCAGCTGGGGGCGCTAACTACCGCCACGCTCCACCAGGCAACCGTGCTGTGTTTCTGCGCAGGCTAATGAGGTCTCGACGTTACAAAATTATCATGATTTTAGCTAAAACCTATATGGTGATTTACAGTTATGTAAATTGGTTTACGTAGCGCGACATTGATATACTTACTCAATTTGAAATAAATTTACTAACTAATTTGAATTAACTGATTGAAATATACCTACTAAGTATGAGTTAATGTGTATTGTTAGTAGAAAAATGACTATTTACTAATTATCTTATGATTTGTGCAAATTTATTTTTAGTGGAGTATTTGTTAGTGAAAATAATAAATATACAATTAATACCAGCCATATTGCTTTTATTTATGATCCTTCAGCTGAAACAGCCGAAAATGACCCCTTTACCCCAGATTAGAACGTTCATAATAGAACGTAGCATGTTTTAGATCTGATGCACAATTAGTAGAGTTATTCGACTTTACTAACCGTGTTTTGTATCAGTGCCACGAACTGCAATAAAGTAACGCAGGTCCATTAGTCATTAACATGTGCTCGTTCTGTTGCTATACATTTGACCCTGTATTATTTAATAATATTTTAGTCCTTAGCCGGACATTAAATATTCAAATACTTCGAGCCGGATATCAGGGTAGATTAATAAGTTCCCATCTGTTATAATATTTATTGCTGCAACGCAATTATAAAAAAAAAAAAACAAAAAAGTAAACCGAACAAAAAAATATCGTTATTTCATTGTATGGATTTGACAATTTCAAAGTTCAACGCCCCCATTTTCGACATTCTAGCTATAGTCACAAACCACGCACAGTTGGGCAACACGCGACTTGCAATTCGTACAAAAAATTATTATAAATTGGTATTTAATAGATTTGTCTCGGTAGCAAGTTCGCGGCCTTGGGGGTAGGCAGTAGGCAGGCTTGCAAATCGGTATTGCGCGGCTCCGCGGCCCGTGGCGTGGCGCAACACACAAAAACTAGCAGCGACTGCAACCGATACAAAAACGCTTTTTTGATAAGTGCATATTAGGAAATGTCAATGCTTAGATATAAATGCGTTGAAATATAACATTCAGATTCGACTCGAAACGCAAATTCACATGATCTTTTTAATTTATCACTTACTTTTAGAATCACTTGCACTTTTTGCCGCAAGTCATCAAATGTTTGGAATGTCATTTCGCCTACTTGCCCCTACCATCGGTCTCGGTCACCGATTCGGCAAAGTCTCGCGAAATTACCATTTCTTCCGAATTTCTTTGAAATGTCACGTCTATTACACGCTCCGTTGATTCGACACAGTGAAAGTTTGTCATAACACGCTCTTTTCTCTAAAATATTATTTCTGCGGCAACTTGGCAAGACAAGAAGTAGGTCACTATTTTGAATTGGAAATGCTTTGAAATTCACTTTGTCTCCGAATCACTGCTTCGACCTATTTACATCGATTGTTGCTTGTTATGTTTATGGAAAAAATAAATTTTGGTTTTCAGAAGAAAAATCAATTTTACAAAGATAAATCTATACAAAATGTACTGAAACTCCAAACTCCAAATCAATGACTCTCCAGTCTTGGGATGATAGAGAGAAAATAATGAAGAGCTAATAGACTTTGGAAGACTTTGTTTTAGAGCCATTAATAAGACAAACACATAAAATCAGGAAAGTATGTAATAATGGCAACTAAACGTATAAAACATTGTTAACAATACATAAATCGTAAAGAAATTCATAATACTTAGTTCGTACGTAAAATCAAAAGGCGCATTAATCTATTCTTGAGGTAGGTTTAAAACTGGACTGCAGTAAGTAATCATCAAACAGAGCGGACATACTTCTATTGTCGTGAATCAGCACCGTGAAAATCGAAAACCATATCGGTCGACATTCAACTTCCGATCGTAGCACGACGGGTCAAGGTTGCTATTTCCCTATGCGGCCGCCGGCGCTTGCACCTTTACGATTCCGCGGTCTGCTTTACGCCACTGACACACTTCCGTATGTGTACCGTTAGTCGTCCCTGTTTAGCTTACTGCTATCCTTTTCACTCTCGTTTGTATCGTGTTCTCCGTCTCATTCGACGCGCGACAAATTTCGATGCGGGCGCAGAGTGTAGGTTGGCCTAAAAATTAATTTTGGTGATACGATTTTTTTGTAAATCCGCTTTTTGGTTATTGGTAGGGGTAGGCTGTCTGCGGTCAGTGTGTCACGTGGTTTTTGTTTTGGCATGCTTGTTAATGTGTTGACAAGTGTGACAGCCCTAGCTAATGAGCATGATCAAAAGACGCCGACTGTAATGAACACCCTGAGAAATGGGTAATGTGCGTCCGATTGGACGTCTCATTAACTTTTTTCTTTTTTAATCAGATTTTTTTAACTTCATTTTGTTAATCCTTGTCATACATTTTGATATGACAAAACTGACTACGGAGGAAAATACATACTTATTTAAAAATTCAAAATTTTGTATCATCCTATAAATGTGAGCCGCGTCGCGTGTCTGTAAATATCTGAACTCGAACCGCCGAATATTATCCTAGGAAGCTTAAGCTATTTTATTTTTTGTGTAAAAATTTTGGGTAAATTTTGTATACCTACAGATAACTAGTAGGTACCTGACATTCCCAGGCCTAAAACTGTACAATGACACTACTTTATTACAAAGATGTAGTTTCCCAAACAAACATGTACTTAGCTTAAACAACAATACGTCGGCACTTTGAAGGTCCTCATCCTAATTGCCTAATATAAAAGTGTTTGTCCGTCTGTCAGTCCCGTTAGGGGGCAACGGGTTTTTGGGAGTGGTATGCGCACGAGTGGATGTACTAGCAATGAGCTTGGCTACGGAATCGAAGCCTTTTGGGTAGCAACAAGGCTCTGATCGAATATCATCATTTTAAATTTAAATAGGTATTAAAATTGATTATTTGTCGTAAACCACCAATGTATTTTAAATATTAAGCCTTTATTTGCTGAACTTAGGTGTTTACTGTAACAATTTTTTAAGTATTTAACAAACTTATAATTATTTTAGTGCACTATTTTAAATATACTCAATTGCTTGAGTATTATTTATTATTTATTTTACTTATTGCTAAGTTGATATAACCTTTAATAATAAACAAACAACACGTACAAAAAAACTTTAAGCATTTGTACAAAAGCAAACTAAAACAATAAATCCATCTCATAAATATGTAAAGGTATCAGAAACACCCTCAAATACTTTAAATACTTTACACCCTTTGTATACTCAAAGTAAATAACAGTAACTTACAATAACCTATTTTCATGGAAATGAGAATAATTTCAAAGATATTACTACTTATCATTTACATAATTTTCAATACAAGAAGGCAGTAATTTTTACAGTTTTTTTTACTATCTATGGAAAAATATACTTTGTTGCAGTTTAATGCGCTTTGTAAACGCGTGTGTTTTTATTTTAACAGAATTTTACACTTTGTAATAAAACAGTTGACGCAGGGCATGCATTATTGATGAACACGAAGTACAAAATGTTCAAACCATGTATTTTACCATTTAACATTAAAAGTCACATTAATATCGCTATAAACGTCAAATGATATAATTATAGTGTTATACTTAACCAATTTAAAAAAAATAACGATTTTTCAATTACTGTACCTAAGTCCTATGTACTTACTAGTCCTTTTTTTAATCTTATTCTATTTTCTTATAATGTATCTCAGGACTAATTGGCGAATAGATTACGATGTTTTCTTTGAATGTTCAGATAAACCTAAACCATGTGCCAAGTACAGTTTTACTTTGCACATAGTTTTACTTGTACAATAATAACGAAAAATACATAAAGCACGTGTCCATTTATGTCAGTATTTTGTATATTGATTGCGTTGTGAAAAATATTGTGACAGTTTATTATTTTTAGGCTAATTGTTAGTTTGGCAACGTTGGTCAACGTGCCGTGCCGGGGTTGCACGGCACGTTGTGATCGATAGCGTGAACGAGAAACGTTTCTATTGTCAAGTTAAATATAACAATATTTTAACTATTACGATTATTTTGTACATTTCATTTATTTGGGTTTTTTTTTTTTAATTTTTCAGTAAATAATATTATCGTGTTTCAGGGAAGATTAGCAACAGTTTATCTAATTATATTGCATTTTTAATTTTAGGAACTTCTTCATAAAACCTCTCATTTTTTTCCACCAACCAGAGTTTCCAGAAATCCAGTGGGACGATCGAGAATGAACGAATAAACCAACAAAAGTTTTGATCATAATCTCCTGTCACTGTCACTATATAAATATTAAGTCACTCTCATCGTTGCATGGTCTTATTATGATATTGTGAAGCAATAAAAAAAGACAAAAAACAATCCTACGCTCTGCACTTTGCAGCCAATAAGAAAAAACCAACTGCAAATCATCAAAGCCCAAAAAAGTTCACCCTCGTCGGGTCATCGTCCACGCTGGGCTCAGGTCGTTATCCTGCGGGATAGCCCTTTACAGTTAGAGGTCGTCGGCCGGCGCCCCAGCGGAGCAACAGTTAGTACTGGCGCACGTGGCCGCCGGCCTTGGACACGCGGCCGGAATACTGACGGCCGGGAACCAAGGGAGAGGCTTTACACTTTTTGGGGTTTCGATATGTTTGGGAAACGAAAACGTAACTTAAATACGTTTTGAATCAAAAAAAATATACAATGCGCAAGACCTGTGTTAGTGAGGGATGGCGTGAATTTTGTACCAAACGACTGTGCTTAAGATGGCGCAGTATAATTTTATTATTGTAAGATAGAATTTCCAAATGCTTCTTCTAACTTTATGAGTGAGATTATTCGTAAAATGAATTTTATAAGACAAGAATGAGTATTTGTAATTTTCATCATATTCTAGCCTATTCTGGAACTCAATTTCTATAATTATAACTTCAGTTTTAGTTTAAGACATGTTGCAGGTCGTTAACCCCCGAGGTCGATTACTTTGTCCCCTCTATAATTATAGTAAGTTCGTAGTGTCCGTATGTAATACTCCTCGGTGCAGCCTCCACCTGACCCTCACACACACACCGTGCGCTGGTGTGCGTGCGTGACGCATGCGCGACTGTGACGTAGACTAGACACTCCCGCGTCGACCGGTGTTCGTATATAGGATGATTTATTTTGAAATGATATACAGGTGGCCTAGAGGACATAAAAGAGGCCTTGGCAGACCAACAGCTAGTTGGATGGACGATATCGTTGCCGTACACGGTAGGACCTGGATGCAAAAGGCCTATTAAGGAAAGAGTGGCGTTTGAGGGAGGAGGCTTATACCCAGCAATAGGTTAGTACGGGCTGCCGATGATGATGATACAGGAAACCTACAGCTATTTATTTAATAGTTTATTTCAATTATATAATTGAAACAGAATAAGTTACCATTTTATTTCCAAACCCGGTATGTAGATATTCTCTCAGATGTCTTGGTACCGGGTACTAGCTCAAGATACATTGTGGATAACTCAGGGAGTCAATTTCAAATATCACATTTGTCACATGCTATCTATTTTTTGCTGTAGACCACTTATTAATTGGTAGGTATTTGCAAAATAGAAACATCTCTACTTGAGAATAAGGTGAAGCGATTTTGAAGATTATTCTCTAAATTGGTTATATTATTATATTATTTTTATGTCAGTTATTTACTTTCAAAGAATTATCTTGAATGCGTTGAAATGTTTCAGGCGTCATAGCTTAGTTGGCAATAGCTCTGCCTTCCATGCAGTCTAGGGTTCGGTCTCTGTGTTACAAAAAAGTATTCCATCAAAACCTAGTTCCCATATAGGCACTAGAGAGTGACGTATGAAATATCCGCAAATATTTATTTACATAGCTCCTGTATATGTTACGCGATCTGTAATAGTAGTAGCAGTAGTAATGGTATGCTGTCGGAGTCAAGGCGCCGCCGTCGGTACAGTTAGTCATTGTCTGCGAGCGGCTATTGTAGCCCTCGTTAGCGCAGTGAGGACTTTACTGTGTTCTACATCTTACTTCCATAATTACCCTTTAGGTGTATTTGAAGTTATCTTTCAATTGATTGCTGGATTCTAACAAGTTTTTTACAAAAATGTATTCTCAAAAACTACTGGTCAACTGGTCACATATTGATTTTAATGAGACAACATGAAATGCACCAGATAAGTTCACTGTGAAGTAAATTCTGAGAAAATACAAATACTGTTAAATTAAGACCATCCCTTTTTGAACTTGGTTGAATAAAAACTTATTAATTGTTGTTAAAATGTCAGGGTTTTGATGAGTTCGTTAGTACAGAACTTTGGTTTATTTAATATGATTACACTAAATAAAAAGGAAATAACTATTATTAGATTCATTTTAACTTTGAAAATTAACATTTTTTATACGGTTTTTACCCCACTGATGTTTTATATAGTAAAATCGTAGACTCACATTACATTTTTAACACTTTTGATTTAGTTTCCTCGAATTTTAGTTGTCATTATTAAATGCAAAATTCATCTGCACACATTTAAAGTATAACAAGACTTTTACTTAGCAAATAGAAAACTACATAAACTACATCGCATGGCACTTATCTCAACTGCTTAAGGTTCGTTTTGGAACACGTTTTGTTATCGTTTACATACCTATTTGACAACTTTTACATCTAACGCAGCATCGCTAATACGGTTTTCTAAAGCTTGGGTACTCTTCATTGTGTCTGAATACACAATTTGCTCTTTATGTGAGGAAATGAAAGTTTTTTTTAATTTCTATCGGCCGGTTTATGGAAACCCAAATCACGATTGATCCGAGTTTGACACATAGTAACTATTTGATTTTTTCGTTGATCATCGTTCAAGAAACCGGCCGTATAAGTTTAGTATTACCTTAAAAAAATGTATCAGCATTTTATTTATAAATTTTAGTTCATGATGTTTTTTTGTATCTGTTTTACTGCGCTATATGCTGTTACTTATTTAATTAAAAAAATATTGCATAGTTTAATTTGGATATAAACAAAAATTATTCCTAATTTAGTTAAATGCAATCGCATATCCAATTTTGATTATGAGTGCAATCAATTAAAATAGTAAATGGTCCCTAAAAGCACACCATTATGTTGTTGCAATTATTTCAATAGAAAACATGAACGGGGGCGGTACACTGACCTACTGTGGGCTTTGTGTGTGTGCGTGCGACGTAGACAGGTGCACGACTCACGTGCGTGTGTGTGTCGCGATGCATCGACAATATACGACGTAGTATGCATGTGTGTGACGATGATCGTTTTAACTAATTCGCGCGTAAATGTTTTGGAATTGCGATACGCTTTTATTATACTAGGTTTTTTATTTTATAAATTGTTTTACATGAAATAAATGTTTATAGGTAAGTACTTCATATTCCATTTTCTTGCCAATAATAATAATTTGGCACCAGCTTGTGTTTACGGTAAAACAAAAGTTTAAAGAAGTTAGCTTTTTTCTAGTTGTGCGTAAATGACGATATGACATGAAAACGCTGATATACAAGTAGTGTTTGTGTGAGTGTCGTGTGTATGTGTAGGTACTGAATTAGTATCTAATAGAGCTGTGCATTAATGGGCGACTCGTATCGGCAAGTTTTTTGCAAGTGAAAGCGCTCGTAGACGACATTGTGTAGATCTAACATCTCGGAGATGGTGTTTCGATCATTTCTGAATAACGAAAAGATTACCTGTAACGTAAATAAGACCTCTTATTGCTGTTTCTGTGAAAAAAGCTTATTAAATAAGTTGACATCATACCGTTTGCATACATAAATGAGTTGATTTTAGATAATTTAAGTACTCACCTATATTTATTCTTGCCTTTTAGTTTTCGTTAGTATTTTTTTTTTAATCTTTTAAAATGCTATAAAATACTATTTCTATACATGCTGAATCCAGCATAATGAAGTTGTTATACATCAAAAGAAGCTCAATATTTTTGCTTTCACCGCACAAGTACCGAAAGGTCACGATCAAGGTGAGCGCTACGTGTGAACTGCGTCGCGTCGCGTGTGTGTGTGTGTGCGTGGCGTGTGCGTGTGTGCACGTGCAACTTTCTTTTGCGTAGCGACGCGTGCGCTGACGTTTCACACTTTGTTTGATGGAAATCTCCGTATTGACCGGTTTTTTGGTTTTTGAAATATGAAATTTAGAAAATTAATGGATTGGGTGTTCATCCAAATGACAAATACACATAAATGAAGGGCCTTTGAAGAACGGTTTTTAGACTTGGTTGGACTAGGTTGTTGGTTTTATTCTATACCTGTAAGTCTTCTTTATAACACTATCTTATTGTTGCTATTTCAGTATTTGATGCTTGATTATTGTTGTTTAGAGTAACAAATTAAAAAGCTAGTTTTATTGATAAAAAAAGCTATAAAAACAGGCGATCGCAATCGATCGTCACAGTGAAATCCTTAATCCGTCGTATCTTTACAACTTATCTCAGGTATCAAGCAATGATCTTCGGATCGATTCATTGATTAATAGATCACTGATATGTTTGGCGCTTCCGTGCTATGAAATAATGTGGTGGTATTTGTCTGAATGATTTGTATCTGGTGCGTTAAAAAATGTCCGTATTGATTCTATGCGTGCTTATTTAAAATATAAGTAAGTACTTATATATTTGTATTTAAACAAATGAAATAGAATTATCGAATTCGATTTATAATTACAAACGCATAACATAAGAAACAAAACATACTTGGTCAAATTGAGAACTTTCTTTCATTTGTTTGTATCTCATTTTGAAAAGGAAAATAATATTATTATTATACTTTTATTAAGTTAGTGCAGACAAAAAAATGCAATAATAATTCCAATAAAAAATCTAGATCAAAATACATAAATAAAAGTTAGTCAATTAAAATTACAGTTCATTTTCATCAACTCGTTCTGAATTGAATAATTTCTATTATAAACTAGTTGATGAAGTTTGGTCAAAACTGGTTCAATAAACTTATGATGAGATTGTAAATTGATTTGGTGCCCTTAACAGTAGTTTTTGGTGCTATCGAGTTTATTGCAAGAGTTAAAAAAGTCTTAAATTACATGAAAATTATTTACCGATGAAGCAAAACATTTTAACAGTAATTTAAAATAATTTTGCTAAGTGGAAATATTTTCGTGACAGTTGTGGACACGATTTTTAAATTGCTTTAGGTAACGTGCATAAAATAAAAGAAATATCGAAAGCTTTAACAAAACTTTTTGTTTTACGTTTCCATAAAAACTAAAGAATCGGTTTTCTACAATAGAAATGTAAACCCAATCACGGAACAATTGTGTAGTAATCGATTTATACAATTCTGTGATATTGTAATTATAATTTAATTATTTATATACTGTTTCTTCTTCTCATGGGGATAAGGTTGAGAAGGTAGACTGAGAGCCTAGTATATAAGACGATTCTAGTGATTTTACTGCATAAAATTTAATTGATTTTGATTTTTTTTGGAGATTGTTATCGGTCTACAAACATTATTCATCTAAAAATGTCCCATGCACTGCGGCCTTTTTAGGTATTACGTAAAAGCATTTTTATACTGCTTTCATGAATAAAAATGTTTCGTTCTATTCATATTTTTTTTATTTCGAATGAGTTTATCGTCAGATTTTTTGAGAGAGTTGTTCTTTAGTTTACTACTCTGTTAGATAAAATTGAACAAGATAAGTTTTATAACTTTTTTAGTACCTTGCTCAAAAATACTTGAATCTAACATGACCTGTCAGCTTTTTAACAAACTGCTGATGTTGCCAGATAAGTAAAGTGTTACCTGTATTTAGAAGATACAATCGCGTTTATGACTAATTGAATTAATCTCGGCTCCGTAATTAATGTTCTTAAGCAACTGTTAACAAATTGAAATAAGTAACAGTTATTTATTTCTAATTAATTACGCTTAAGTACTCTATTTTCAAAAAAACATTTTTGTTTAGATTATTTCATACTATACCCGTTTTTATGAGACCTGTAATTGGTTGTTTTATACAAGTAGGTTTATATAGAACAATTAAATTAATTATGTTTTGTTGGTTTGTTAAATAAATGAAATGTTAAATAACCGCAAGGTAACCGTCACTGAACTCAAATTTTATTCTGAAGTGTAAAGTAGTTTGTCATCATAAATAAATTAATCATACCATGAAAAAAACATTTAACTTTATATTTGACAACCGAGTCTTTTAAGTTTTAACGGAACTTATATTTCATATCGTATCTGGGATGTTCAGCCTCAAACTATAGTTTAGTTGTTTTGTTTAACTAGTTTAAAATTATTATTTTTAGTGTTATATTTTCTATGAAGAAATCTAAATGCCATGTTTCTAAAGTTGAAAGGGGTTGAGTGAATATACAATAAAACTTAATTAATTAATTTATTTTATTCAATCCTCAAAGTTATAAGTTACACGGGCAATTAGTGACCGGTGGAATAATTAAAAAATGCTAATTTTGACGTTTAAGTCTGTGTTAAAAGTAATAAAATCTCATTTGCAGTAATACCGTTAATAACTTTAAGATAATTGATTACCTACCTGATTTTATTTGATCATTCGTGATTAACTTTTAGTTCATTGGCTTCCAAATATATTTTACTTGACAGATGTTTCTTTGGACTCTTTTTTTTACGTAATAAAAATGTAGCCTTCTGATAGTGTTATTCGTGGTTTTTAAATTATATTTTAATGTTTTTGGCAGCAAACTCAAGACAATTTAGATACAAATGTTTGTTTGGGCTGTTATGATATTATAGTGTCAATCTATCAAAAATAATCTAGATAACTACAGAATCGACACGATAAGATGTAGGTAGAATAATTACTTTAAGTTAAATTCAATTGATTTAAATTACATTTTCCTTGTTATAAAGTCATTAAATAAAATATATTAAGCAAACTTACTTATTATGTTTTTTAGACGTCAAAATACAAGTGGAGTGTAATGAATGGTTACCAGTCGAGGCCGCTGAGAGCACATGACACCTCGTCACGCTAACGATAGGTGCGAGTACAATGACTCGCGATGATACACAGACGTTTTATCAACTTTATTGTTAGTTTATGTACTTGTTTCAAATGTTATAAAGTTCTTAACATCAGTGGAAATATTTTTTACGCTTTCGCAATCAGAACTTAGATATTATGGAGAGAGAAGGAAGAGTAGAGATATTACACAGGTATTTTTCTCACAGGTATCTAACAAGCAGTAGGTATACATTAAGGTCGTAGGTTTTCAGTCTATTTCAAAGGAACTCAAAGGCAGCAACGAAGTCCGCACAACATTTTCATTAGTAAGTTCGTGTCAGGGATTCGCGGCCAAATTACAGTTCGTTTGTGTTAATTTGATGCCACTGTCTCCTTCTCACACAAGCTCTTTGTCTTTAAAGTAACAGCTGAAGATATTCTTTGGGAATACTTGTGTATTACCACAGAAAATCTTCAGCCGTATTGAGTTGTATCAATAGGGATATTATATGGTATATAATAAACAACCCCTAAATAATGAATATGATTAAATCCCATGCAGGGAAAGAGACATTTCGTTTAGCAACATTTGGACAAATATTTCGTGTCTATAAATATTATGTGATTCTGAAGAAATATCTATGTTACAACTATGATACTTAGTGTGTTCATGCCCTAAGACTAGCAGTTTTGACCTACAGTGTATACTTGTAGCTGATTGGATAATTGATAAATTCACAAATGTAACGACTTCACTTCTTTTTTTTTAACGACTTCATCAAACTACAGTACCGCGGCAGTAGTACAACTAACGGCACGCCTCGTATTAGAATATTGATCGCGCGTGCGTTTGTATGGATTTGAATTTACAAGATTTTGTATTGAAGTGGAGTTATTGGTCGTACTCGTACAGGGTCGCGACCCCAACTCCTAATGGGATGTGATCATGGGACAAGCGAGCTTACGGTGTAACTATTTATTTGAGGCCGGTGCTGATGAAGAACGCTATTAAATACAACTTTCTATAGTTTAGTTTATTTGTCCCACAACGTATTCATGTACCTACTACACGGTGTTTAATTCAAACCGAATTAAATAATGTGTCTAAAATATTATGTTTGTTCATGACACTGTGAAACAACGAGAAAATAGGATTTCGTATATTTGTAAAACAAGTAGAACGATGTTTTTTTGTGGAAATATAAAAAGCCAAGCCTTAAAAATTGATTTATAAGAACTACACTAAAAATATCATAAACTTCATTATATAAATAAACTTCATTCAAAACCAGCATTTAACACTATCAAAAGAACATAATTATGCAAAGTGAGCTGAGATATGAAATGAGCACAATCTATAAGCCAGGTCCGTTGCGTGCGAGCCCAGTTAGGTTCACAGTTTTGTTGATAATGGACTATCCAACCGTCTGTTCCTGGTCAGACTAATACAAAGGAGGACATAGAGATACAAATACTATGTACTTACAATATACATGACTGAAAACGACCAATGGGATTTACAATAAGAGCCATAAAATATTTGCCTATAACTATTTTAAATTTGGATAATATAGGTTAAAACAGAGAGATATATCTAGCAAGCAATAAGTCTTCGCATTGTAAGTAAAAATTACTCCTTTTTTATCTACCCTTAAAATATTTTAAAACTAAAAACAGGCTGAATCTATTCGTGTTTGAAATCAAAATAACGTTAAAATCAATGATGCTGGAAGTGGGAATAAAGCCGACATGATAGTCCCATAACTTCAGATTACATGTCCTCCACGTTCGTAAAACTATCTTCTAGGCAGACTACTGAGAACCAAGAAAATTTAGCTTAGCTGGACTTTATTTGTAGCTAGAAACATAAAATAGCTGTTTCAATAAGTGTGAAATGGTTTAATGACAGTGTTGAAGTAACCATCAAGTTCTGCCGTCTGGTCAGCGAAGATTCAAGCTTCCTGATAAAGTATATGTCAAATTATATTTATCAATCTGCAATGCACATTTTCTACATTTTTAAGTTAAGCAAAACAACGAAATAAAACAAATACCTTTAGAAATGTTATGCAAACATGAACATGACAGATAAAAAAAGCTGTTTTTTTATTATAGCGAATAAGTTTCCTATTTCCCGCTTCGACATGTACCCGAGAGAACACGTAGCCAAATACCGAGAAGCCATTCAAAGCACTCTCACAAAAAAAACTACATCTTAAAATACCCAGCATCCTTCATTTCATCGTCCGAATATTTAAATACCCCCAATGATAGCTCACGAGTGGTCGAGCAGGTTCGAATCCCGGTAATACATAACGGGACCGGCGTGACCCCAATCTGGGTTTTTTGGAACCCATTAAAGGCTTTTTCGTGGTGGCTTTGTAAAGGCTATGGGCAAGTTTACGGTCTAAGGTAGTTTAGGGTTTTATGGATTTCGTTGTGTTCTGTCATTGATGGTTTAGGAACCTTTGTCATTCAAAATATGATTGAGGATTTTATGACTTTGACCGAAATTGTAAGAAACTCATTTAATTATGTAAACTCAACTGACTACGTATGAGCATAGTATGTCTTAAAAATAACTTGCGATAGAATCTTATAAATGTACGCTTTTTCATTTCAATGCATTGGATACAGATGGCATGTAAAAAAGCCGAGCCTGGAATTCCTGCTCAATCAACGAACGTATAAAAATTCCAAGCCATAATTTCTCCAAAATTGATCGCCTACCTTTTTAGGTTTCCGTGAACACTGCGACCTAATTTAGGTCATCAGACATCCTGGTACTGGCGGATGGCGGATGCGAGATGACGTCACGCGAAGAAAGTTTTATCTTAGAATACCGGAATCTGTAGGCGGCATTGCACGAGGCGCAATATTGTTACCCTTGTAAAATACTGATTGAGGTAGGCGGGCCCTCGTTTATATCAACATTTTGACAATTTTGTGACAATAAATATACAATTTCATCAAAAAATAATACTTATGTAATGGGTTACCTATATATTGAAAATTTGGAACCATAAAATTCGATGACTTTCGCAACATTACAGTCCACAGTTTGGTTCATGAATAAAATACTTAAGTAAAAATGAAGGACAACTTCAAAATGACTGTTAATTTAACATTCTGATACTGATATATTTTCATGTGCAAAGACGAGGGCTTCATTGAATTAAGCTATGAATGGAGATGGATAATTCCGCTATTCATTGATAGCGTGGTTAGTCGCCTAGTGCGTTCATGCACTAAATCGTTAACGCTACTGTTTTTGCATTATTAAAACACTGAAAACGATTAAAATAAATACCGATTGAAATAAGTAGGCTAAGTATTATATACTTTGTAAACGAATTATAATCGACGGAAGAGCCCAAAGCTTGTTATTAAGTAATTATGCCATATCGCTAACTCGATGCAGTGAAAAACAAACAAATCTACTTACTTATAAACGTCGATTCAAATATTAAGAGCTATAGAGCTGATAAATTATTATTATTAGTGCTTCTTCTTCTTATTTTATTGCTTAATATATTTCACACATAAATGCTGCTAATCTAGACAAAAAGTTTAAAATACTTTTCTTTAACGTTTTTAGTTATGCGAACAAAATGCTAATCTTTAAATCTTTTTTGATACAGAACTTTCCTCAAGTGGTTAGATTGGGTTTAGGTTAATCTAGTATTACCTTAAATATATAATATCTTAAGAAATTGTTACCGTACTTTGCATAAATTATTGTTTTTTTTTATACTGCCAACGGCCAGTCATCTTCACGATATTGGATAAAGACAGCTCTTTGAAATGTAAGACATATGTTTAGTATTTGATTCTATTAGTTTGTGGCGGCGTCTAACATTGTCGGATCGTTCTCAAATGTCGTATCAGTGTCGAGAAGTGTGCAACATTTATATTCCTTTTGAAGTCATCTGCTTTGAAACTAGCTTGCGCCGCCTAAGCATGTTTTATTAGTCTGATTCAAAAGTACAGTTATACATTTCACTTTTTGAGACGAGTCTCCCCCTCCCCTGCCTTGTGGCCGCGAAACCTACTTTCAAAGTCAAGTACGTGCGACTCAGCACTAAGACTCAAAAGCAGTTTGCCGGTACATGCTATATGGTAGGACCAGCGGAGATATGAGTATAACTAGGGTTTTTGTAAGGGTAGGTGTGACGTATATACGTTCTAGGTATCTAAGCGCCGGTGACGACTATATAGTTTATCATGTACAAAAAATATGTAAGCACCATTTAGTACATAATTTACATTTTGTTATTATGTTCTTCGTAGATATAATTTCATCTTCAAAAATGTATGACGACACGAAAAGTTTGATAGGTTAAGTTCGTGATTTTATAGAGAAAATACAATGTATCTGGTTGTGTGATAATTAAACTTTCATGTAGTTACAGCGAAGGATTACGATTCCTACCTATAACACACACACACATACAAAACTAGTATAACGATATGCTAAGGTGTTCTTTAACTGTTTACCGGTGAATTATGATTATAAATACCGTTTCCTTGCGCCTGTTCGTAATCCGTACTTTTTGCAGAATCCGTAGATAAATTGCCGGATTATCATAATCGAGTGCCATTATGGCTTATAAACCCCAAATTGACCATCTTCATCTTTTATTGCTCCACTTACCCGCAATTAATAGTGGACTACATTCAGTTTTGTATTAAATTATTCAAATTATATTCAAGAATACGAACTATGCGATTATAACGGCCTAGGCCCCGTTTCTATGTAAATAGACAAATATACCGAATATACAAAACAAAACGTCGATGAAAATCTAGAATTGTGGTGGACATACAATAAGGTGCGCATAAATAGCAAAAATTTTCTCAAAATAATTGTTGTCCAAAAAGTATAAGAGATACCTATGAAAATGATCGGCCACATCTTATAACCCTCTGCATACTGATGTTCCAGCTAAAATTTCGTTTGAATGTCATTGACTAGGCGTAAGTTATGCAGTATTTTTTTTACTCATGTATGATCCTAAGATGATTTAAATAAATGAATAATAACAGTTTTGCTTTGCAACATTGTTGCACTACTTATCTGTTTTATCTTGAAATATCTTGAAACTGTCTGCGCTCTAATACTAAGTTATTTGCCAACTAAATTAAATGTTAAGTTGTTTATCAAATTAAATATTGTAAGTAAACATTACGAGTAACTTTCCCTGTCCGATGGAAAACTGATATTTTCGAGGAGCGGGCGCGATGGCGCGTGGCGGTGGAAAGCGGAGAATGGCTGTCATCAGGGGCGCCATCATACCGAGATCACTCCACTCTATCCTATTATTACATATATGCTCTCATCATCATCATCAACCTATATTAGTCCACTGCTGGACGTAGGTCTCTCCCAAGACGCGCCACTGAGCCCGGTCTTTGGCCCTTCTCATCCAGTGTTTGCCAGCTACACTCCGCAGATCGTCGCTCCATCTCGCCGGAGATTATATGCTCTATGTTATTTTAATACTGAGCTGATACCTCAACTACGACTATACGACTTATGTAGATAGATATGAAGTTAACATAATATGTAGGTATGTATTATTTTACTAAGTACATCCAAATAAAGAACAAATATCGATGTTTGCTATCACATTATATGTTCATTCTTGTTGGGTATTCAATGAACACGGGCACAGAAAGTCGAGCTTACACCAACACTGTGACGTCTATCAAAAGTTACTCAAACATTTCGCACTATAAAACCCCACCCACAAGATTATAACAGCGAATACAGAAAAACGCGCATGAACAACACAAATAAGTACGGTAGTTTATTCATAAGTCTCTAAATCATAACGTTATTTACACAAGGCGTAACTGAACTGGCACGTGGCGCGTGCGCACCGGCCTTCGCGCTCCGCCGCGGCCGCCCTAACTGTACCCCGCGTGGAACATCCTTAATGCCTTGATCACAACCGAGTAAACCAGCGAGACAGTGACGGTCACCACAGAGATGTCGACGCGCAGTGTATCTCAAATACGTCACTGTCTCGCCCGTTTACTCGGTACGTGTGATCACGGCATAACTGTACCCCGCGTGGAACATCCTTTACTCTGCTACCTCATCTGAATACTGCTATCTAGCGTCCATGATACATTCATAAACTATTTAAATAAGTCCACGTTGTATTCATAAACAAATACGTACCTTAAAAAACTATCTAGTGCTTGCAATGTAGCCGAACAATAAGGTCGTTTATATCTTTTTAGTGCAGGTTCTCATCGCGAAAGTTTATAAGCACTATTTAGTGATCGCATGAAAGTCTACTTTTAGTGCACTTAAGCTTTTATGATTTAAGCGTGTATATATTATAGTAAATATAGACTGTGCATATAGGTAGATATATCTTTTCTGAGAGGTGATTAGTTTAGCTACCCGTACCCGTCTTTTTTCTTATGAAATCTATACGTTTGTTGACAAAATATATCAAACAAAGCTAGTAAGACTTTGTTCAATATGTAAATACATATAATATATTAAATTTAAAGAGTTGAATATAAGAGTTTTGATTATTTAAATTAAAATAATAGTGGCAGTTGTTGATCGGCATTTCTAAACTTAATATATTTAATTATTATAAAATTTTTGAATTATAAACACGCGTGAGAATGACTAGCAGATGTATATTTTGACTTGCTATAAACTATCAGAGTAAGTACATACTAACAAGAAATTTCATTACAAAAAAACACGATAGCTTCAATACATGGCTCAGCACTTCTAGAAACCCATTGTGTTTGACGGTGTCTAATGCCTCCGTGAGGTCGGGTGCCCAAACATGAGGAATAGAAAAACTGTACGAGAGGGCGTTACCCCGCGCCGTTACACCGGACAAGGAGCTGAGGCCGCGCTCACACTGGCCTTACTTCTTGACCTTTTTGACCTTACCTTTGCCCTTTGTGACGAATACAACTCTAGAAATATATGTCCTAAAAAATGGTTGTCTGTAAAGTCGGTTTACTGACGATAGTTGAACGTGACAACGAACGCAAAGGCCGATTGTGCTTCTTTGTCGCTCGTTCCGCGCTTTGCTTGCACTTCATGGAACGCCTCAGAGCAAGGTAACGCCGCATGAGTCTCAGAGCGAGGTAACGCCGCATGAGTCATGTTTTTTCGTGCGTGCAGCCGGCTCTATCGAATTATAAGACGTTGTCACGTCAACAAATATCTTCAGACATGTCTTAATACAATTATGAATTGATTCAATAATGTCGATATTGTTGCTTTGACGCGTATGTGGACTTTTTAGGTGAATCCACGTGGTTATCAGTGACAGCTATGTTTCCGTAATGCCATTTCAACGACGACGTTCGAGAAACCTGCATTTCAAGATCTACTTGTATACTAGTACATTTTTTATTCTAAAAGATGCAGCTTTTATTTATTATTATGTTTGAGAAAGGACATATTTCAAACAGGTCACTTTCATTCAGAATAAAAGAGTTTGTTTTAATTCTGTTTTATTTCTAAGCATTACTTCCCATGAACACAGCCTCCGCGGCTCCTTCAAGACTCGCTCTCAATGAAATGTGGGTCAAGTTTATTGACAAATCAGGACGTTGCCCGCGCTGTCTCCTTCTCTCCTGTAACCGCATCTCTCTCAGGCTCTGTGGGACGGCAAACTGAGGCTCTGCTGAGTTTCGATAAAGGATGAATAATAACTTTTGTATTTTATTGATATACGTATCTGTATTGAGATGATTTTTGTAAGATATGTATACTTGAATAAATTACGTTTTGGATTTGTGCTTTGTCTATTTTTGTCTTAGATAAAATATCGGTTGGATCATCTTGTAATATACGATGTATCGGTGTTGTGATCATTTACATAAAAACATTACAGAAATACATATTTATCGCGACCCGATCTGTATATAGAATGTGTTGTTTTCCCACACCAAATCACTTCCTTCATCTGATAAAGCGTGTTAAGCAGGTACGTACAATGGGTTCCCATTAAATGATACACCTCCTCCATTAACCCAGTGGATGCAGGATCGAATGTCGAACCCGATCCGGCATCCGGCATCCGGTCTTATCAATCGATATCCGTTCCGGCTCACACGGGTAAATAAAGGGTTGAACGTATGATTAGGGGGTAGGTTTTTTTGGCTGATTGTTCATTTTCGGTTTAGTTTTTTCTTGTTTGAGTGTAGTTTGAGATGGTAAAAAACATGAATGCAAAGTTTTTTGAAAATGATATATTCTCGTACCATTATGCGGTGTAAGTATGTTAATCACGCTATTTTTATATCGTAAAAATTGACCATAAGTAATATCAATATTTACACTATATGTATTACCCCTCTAATACGAAGCAGATCAATTAAAGTTAGCCATCAAACCATAACAAGAGTGGTATACCCACGTCGATAAAATCAAAGTGTTGAAGAACGCGTTGAAGTCTTTTAAAGGAACATCTAAGAGCAACGACTGAGCTTGTTTGTAACCTTTAGTTTCTAATAGTTACTATTTCTTTAAATGATTGCTAGTTTAACGTGCCGCTGCCAAAAAATAGGGTAACAAAGGACATTGGGTTATAGAATCAATTTAAAGGTACGTATTTGTAAAAATACGGTAGGAACTATGCCATAAGTTTATAGCCCGTTCTTTTAAGCTCTGGTGCGACAAACTAACCTATATTTTAAAAAGAATCAAAATAATATTTGTAAGTAATTTAACATAAAAAAATTATTTATACCCACAATAAGTCCACATAATTTTGTACATTTTAGATGATACACGTATTGTAAGATCTTATTTACTGAATAAAGGAATTTTTTTATTTTTATTATTTATGTAAGTCATAAGCATCTTTTGTTTCAACTTTTTAATAATTCTCCTTAAAAAAAATAAACAATACTCACTTTCCACAAACTACCATTACACGTTCACTCTTACAAAATATTCAAAAGTAAATTACTCGTTTTTGGCTTTTCAATATATTTTACAATGTTCAACTGCACAGTCCACATGTTACCGAAAGGATGTGAGGGGTTTTCTCGCGTGTAGCTTTCTCCGTCCCACAATGGACGGCGGCAGATGTCCTGTGGACCCTTCAATCAGTCAATATTTGAATTTTGGGTATCGCCAGGTACGGGCTAAAGAAACATGTGTGGGAATATTGAAAAGATGTTTTTATCGATCTTTATGTGGTGTAATTTTGTTATGAACAATGGACGATGACTTTTATTGTATCAGGTGGCTGATGTATGGGGTGCGGGTTGTTGAATGTAGTTGATTCAAGATTTTTTTCTATCGATTTTAGTACAATAAAAAAAACTTTCCACTTGATAGTTAGTATTGAGGGAGTGATCAATTGCAATTTATGCAGCAACAGAAACTAAAGTTCACAATAGAATATTTATACTAGATTCAATAAAACCTAAAACCTTTTTAGCGCATTGCTAAATACAAATTGAAATACATGTTGCTCATTTTAAATACAATTCCTAGAAGTCCAAGCAGGTCACAGGAGCGCGGAGAGGTAGAATTAGGTCTGGGTCTAGACTAGACTAGACCGGTCTGTCGGCGGTTAGATGAGCTTTCACCGAAGAGATAATGTTAGCGAGGCGGCTACGTGCTGAGGAAAATGATGGAAATACGACCGACAGTACTCTCGGCCACTAGCACTGTGATGACTCGTGACTTTGCTCGCCTCAAGCTTGTTGTAAGCAAATTGATTGTGTACAGTATAATTAAAACTACATGCGCTAATGTCATTGGACGTCGCATCTCATGCATAACAAGAGGATGACTTCCAAACATTAATTAAATTCGTTTATTTAATCAAATCGATCACTTTGAGTCATTTGGGGAGATGAAACATCCGTGCTTGCCGTACCGTACGTACGGCTGAGGTATTTTAGTGGTTCGGACTTTGTGTTTTGCAGTATACATGCATTCAAGCCTTAGGATCCTGCTGGTAAGTAGTAACTAGGTAGTCTAGGTAGGCACGGTCAGCTGACGGCCGCTTTCACCGCGCATGCGCTGGGCAACGTCCGCGCGTGCGTGTGCGTGTGCGCGTGCGTGTGTGCGTGTGCGCGTGCGTGTGCGCGTGAGGATCAACTACTTACAACTGTTCTGTGTGTAGGGACCTGTTGTTGGCACTTCTTCTCACTAATAGGTGTTAAGTTGAAAGTTTATCCTTCTTTTGGATTAATATGCAGTTTAGATGAATGTTAAGTTGCATAATCTTTTAGTACCTAGATGGAGATATTTAAAGTATCAACAGAATAATATTGATGTGAGTTCCATTGCATATTATAAAGTTCCATTAACAGAGATTGTCAACATGTCTAGTATACTTAGATGAAAGTTTTTTTCTTGAAATAAGAGCAAGAATCATTCTTTTAAAAAGATATAAAATTAATGTATTCGAGTTCTGATAAAGAAAATAAATGGAAACAGGAAAATGGAGTTCTTATATGATAGTCTTTTCGAAAATTTCAAAATTAAGTAAATAATTCGCCATTTCTAAACCACCAGGTAAACAAGTCAGGTTACGCATTACAAAACCTTCGGAGTTGGAGCTAACGAGAAAACCCTAGGCCACTGAGTCACCGATACCAGCTACCGTGGTGCAAGACAAGAAGCCATCATTGGTGGAGGGATGACGTGATCCGATTGGATAATGAGAAGTTGCAAAACAATCGATGATATGCGTAATCCATTTCTCGTGAATGTAGTGTACCCAACAACATATGTGCAACAGCTTTAAAAAAATCAAAACAAACTTGTTTAGACGAAAACAACTTGTCTAGTACAGATATAGGCTGGGTAGATTTTGCTTCTTTGAAAATAGAAATATGGTATACGATAAATGCTTGTGTAATATCTTTTTACTCATGGTTCTCTGAAAACAGCTAAAGCTAAAAGTGACGGCCCCAAGGATTAACGGTCGGTTTCTCAAACGATCATCAACGAAAAAATCTAATAATTACTATGTGTCAAACTCGCATCAATCGTGATTTGGGTTTCCAGAAACCGGCCGTTAGTGTTTCAAGAGCAGTAGCTAGATCTGATTGCTACCGAAGAATACCGAGCGCAGTGGCCGCATAGGCGGTCACATCTAGTTTCACATCATGTACACTAAAGAGCATCAAATCTTACCAGTCAGCAACCAGCAGTATTGCTAGCTAACCCTACTCTTGGCAGTGGTTGTACACTTGACACTCGCATGGTCATTGCCGCGCGAGTGAAAGTTGCACCCCCCTCTCAGCCTTCCCCCCTCGCGTATATGTGCCATAGTTTGTAGGTTTGCAGTCAATGGTTAGATGGGAGGCGAATGGATGTTGGTTTCAAATTAGCTTAGCGGTGTTGAGATAAGTTATGGTGTAGATCGATTTCGAACTGTGTTAACGAGATGAATGAATAGATTCGCACGGTTATGGTATTTTGCGGTATTTTAAAGAGAAAGAATGTGGCTTTAGGTGATGTCATCTTTTCTTATAAATTAAAATAAGTATTGGAAGAAAACTGTAAGACTGTACAAACAACGAATATTGTTCACGCCAAGATAACAATACCATAGATTAACGAGTTAATAGTGTAACAACGAATACAGTATTGTCAGTTAAATATTCATCAATAACAAAACTGTCATCTTATCTTAACCATTACCGAAAATAAATTTCAACATCTATGATTCATCTAAGAGCCAAACTAGACCTTCCACACAGGGTCAAAGACACTCCTCTGAAACCTATTCACCAATAGATCTATGAGACATGTCTAACCTTCGTAGCGCTTCTACGAACTTCGTAGATCGCAGATAATCAAGCGAACTTGATTTCTATATCAGTGGAATGCGGCTGGTTTTGGCATGATGAGCTGATATTCGGTGCAGATGATGTTTCTGATATGAGTCATAGAGAAGGATCGCCGTGAAGCAACGTTCGCTTGTAGGCGGCATACGGAACAAGCAATGTAGGTCAGGTTTTGTATGCAAAATCACTGAAATGAAGATTAGGCGATAACTTGATTTGGAAGTGAGGAGGAATTCAATTATGATTTTTTTACTCAATCTTGTTACATTGTAACTTCGACCCTATACAGTATAGGGAAGAGCTTTTTATGGTTTACAAACGAGAGAAGCTAGCCTAGCCTATCTTAAAAACGAACTTAGGATAACCATAACCCCAAACACTATAAAAGCAATTAGCAAAAAATATTTGCGTATTGAAACAAGGTTGGATGAGATATATCGCCAAACAAAACATCTGATGGTATCCCAGTTCCTCATCAGAAGAATCTACGCGAACAAGTGACGGCTTATTCGTCCTAAATATGAAATATCTGGCGCTCACCTTGAAACTAAGATGACTAAAATTGAATGGAAGTTAAACTAAATACAGGAGTACCAATACCTGAGGGTTATCGATAATACTCACCGTGATGATCAGTGCGAATACCGTTCAGCTGCCGCAGTCAAATCCAAGTCATTATAAACTGTGTCCATAGGCGCTTCAGCCTGCCTCACTAGCCACTACTACACCACTCTAGTCGTCCAGTCTGTGGTCTCCAGGTTTATAGTCTCCAGGAACAGAGCCTGTCTGCCAACGCAAAGTACATCCACAGAACAGGGGAGAGGAGGACTGAGAAAAAAGGTCTTGTAGAAGGTCGGAAGAGATAGACTGAGGATGCGTCAGCTTTTAGGTCAACCCAACTTATGCACTACCGGAGTGTTTAGTGTTCACTTTTTATTTAATAGAAAATAAATAATTAATTGAATTTTCGTTGATGACCTATTTTTTATAACACAGTTTGACCTAATTAAATTTAGTTCAAAAACTGGAACTGCTGAAGGTTTAAACGTATTTTTATAATGAATCCAAAATGATTAGTTTAAGAGCGTAATGTGTGACCTCATTTGGTGTACGTTTTGATCTCTATGCTAAGTAATATAATAACTAGCTCGTTAAATTCGTGCAAGGTATATAGCACTACTAATTTCAACGCAAACCGATTAGAATTTTAACGCAAAGTGATTAAATACAGGTGTAATGACCTCATTAATTAAATGGATACCGTGAACTTGTTTTAATTGTTATCTAGCCAATTATGATCTATGCAAATTAAATTGTGTAGGTAGGTATCATTATTTACTTTTGTAATTTTGGTTACTGGCTTTTGGCTACATAAAATAAAGTTTACGTGTATAAATATTTGCGCCAATTTACAGTATTCGGAACAGTATTTGGATAGAAAACAAAGGTATAATGGTGTAAATAAATTGGTGTCGCTATGCGCGGACGCAGGCGCCGTTAAAACTGTAAAAAAAAAACCTGTCGCGCGACCTTCCTACTCTATCAGCCGAAAACTCGGGCCGATAGCGCGCCGCGCGGGAAAACTATTTCCAATGAAGGAACCCGAGAGCATGCGGTTAGTAAGCAGAGCTGTTACTAAATAGAGAAAAACAGAAAAAAAGGGAAAAGTGTGATTGGCATAAAATAAGAACGAAAAAACAAAAAATAAATATTCCAACGAATATTTACAAAGAGAGCAGACATATAAATAAAAGGAGGCGTCCAAAATCCACTGTTCCACATACACTGTCACGTCACTATTTAATGCCAATTACAACCATTTCCAAACACTTGATATTTTGAATGAAACAAGTGTCCTCTTTTCTTATAGTAACGTACACTGTTTATATTTCCGAGCGTTGTCGCGTGTCACTGTGTTCCTGCAGTGGGCTGTAAGGGAGGCACTACACTGCACTCGCGGGACGGGCGCGGGCCGCGCGTCGTAGTCGCTGACTGCCGGCGCGCGCGCACCCCACTCACTTCCCACCAAACATTTTCTACCACCACGGAGCAAGCAGCGCCGCCCAACCGCGGCCCGCTGCCCTACCACAGACCAGGCAGAGCAGGCGCCCTCGTCTCAATTTATTATTTTAAATGCTCCAACATCAAGTTGCAAAAATAACGGAGTTAATAAACAATTAAAAATATATTGGCAAGAAATCTACGATAGAAAATACGATGTTTTATGTTAATAATTCGTTTTAGTTTAACTATTCTTAAAAACCAATCGGTACGTTAGGTGGTGGTAACAAGATGGATACATTATTTAGTGAGTAATTAATGTGTTACGGGCGGTTGCGATCGCTGACCGTGTAATAGTAACGCAGGATGTTGTGTCGGATGCACGCAACGCACTTTTTTGTGTAGTTCATCGAATTGATCAAATTATATTGATTCCTTTGGCGCTTCGTTAATATTTTTAATCTGACTATAACAGATTTTCATAAACGTAGCATTCCACTGCGTTAGTAAGTAGTAATGAAGTAACTGTAAATAGTGCGTCACTGCACTTGATGACATTGATGATCAATGAAATTGTAGTGTAATAACTAAAATAACATTTATTAACATAAATTCGATCCTAATTTACCACGTTATTCGTAGTACAGTTGCAAAGTGCTTTCTCGAAACAAACCAAAATGTAAGGTAATTTAAGTACCTGGGATGAGTAAGTACAACAGATGAATGCGACGCATTTCTCTTGGAGTTGCGCGGCCCTGTCGCTATCTCGCTGCGTGCACGCACACTCGCGCGCCGCTCGGCGTCGCCCACATTCAACCAGCAGGCCTACAGACCTACAAACGGTACTTTCTCCCACTCTCACTCCTACCACCTTCACAATAAAGCTCATTTCACGTTGTAATCTTCATTTGTCAGTCAGCTGGTAAGTAGGACGCGATGGTTTCTTTACGGGCCCTCCCGTAGCCCTCGCAAGGCCTCGTTAAACTTAAATTCTATAGTGTTAAGGTCATTTTTAATATTCCAACTAGTTTTCTGAAACTAGTGAAAGTTACGGGAACGTGGTGAATGTTTTAAAAAAACTAAACTTTATTTCATGAAAACTTTAATTCATTGAAATTAGTTACAATAAATGAGACGTCAGAGGCAAAGGTTAGCCTCTAGACGAATGATTAAAACAAACTTACTAACTAAGGGCCACAAGGCACAGACGCGTGGGTGGCAGAGATAAACAACCGGCGGCAGCTGCGAGACTGCAAGCTTGCGTCTAGGCATGATGCGTTGTTATGTTCAACGTACCTACTGGCCGGTTACATAACTCCTCCCTCCTTAAGAGCGAAATTATCGGTTCTCGCGGAAGCTACGATCCGATCATTTCGCATAAACATAAAATGATAAACAATTAACACAATAAAAGCAATGATTAAAACTAAACACAATAACAGTGTACCTAAACTAACACTTGTAACTGTTACGCCACTGATATCATTTTCACTTTCACTAAACACACTTTCCTTTAGGTTTAGGATTCGCGAAAAATGCTTTAAAGCCTCCAAAATGATGTTCTTGATGTTGGCGGTACCTAGTAAAGTCGTATTTATCGACTTTAACTCCGGTAGAGTTACTATCGGAGTAATCATAATCTGAAGATTTTCAGCAAACTTGCACTTGTGAATTTAACAGCCTTCTGTAGTTGTCAGGGAATAAGTACCCATGATGTGATAATGTGACGTTCGGATCCGTCTGGAACTATAGAAGCTGCTCTGCACAGGTCGGTATAGGAAACGTCGTCGCCATTGCATAGGAGATTGTTATCCGCAGCAATTTTCTCGCACGCCTTAGTGACCGGCAGGTACTTCGAATCTTTTACCAAGAGGTATGGGAATTCGGGAAAAACTATTACAGTTTTGTTACTGGATTTTTAAAGATCAATAATGATTAAATTTTAAAATAATTATGAATCTTTTTATCTGTAAGTGCAAGTACTTCCAATAAGAACGTTGTCTGGTTTACTTTTACATAAGTTTTCTTAATTTTAACAAGTTACTCTCATATACTAAGTAATTTTCTTGCTCTATATATTTTAATAAGTATAACAGTTTGGTTAAATTTATTTAGACTGATGTAGTACAGATACTTTACTGAATGCTAAATCGGTTTCTATTTCGTTTAGCGTTACTTAGATTGTTCCAAATGTACTTAAAATATATCAAACATAATTTACACGTAAGTTAGATAGAGACAGGTGTTTTCTTTAAATCTTGTTTTTTTACTATTTCTATACTAACTTTTAATCGCTTGTCTAAATTAATTAATTGTTATGTAATGTTTCTGTACTATTCACAAAGCTATGCAAAATGATAGTGATCAAAGTACTCAATAATTTTATCTATATGCATTACCTTCGAGTTGATTCGCGAAATAAGAGAATCATATCGAATGGCGTCAGCGTTATCAAGGTTACCTGAGATTGCCTTAATTAACAACCTAAGGTAATTCACTAATCCTATTTTATATCTAGATATCGAAAACGGAACCAACTGCCGGAGTTTTACGATAGTGGTGTTCCGCATGTAATCGACTTGAGATCTCCTGCCAATAAATTCATTGACAAAAGATTTACGACTATTTACTAAACTTATATAAAATTAAGATCAGTTAATAGATACATACTGATCTTGCTTTGCATTATAGTCACATTTTCTTATAAATAAGTTTAAATGGCGTTTGTTGCCATAAAAATTGGTATAATGCATACAATTTCTTTTAGAACTATAGTTGCTGTCGTCATTTTGAATACCTACTCTAATATTTTATTTCTGTGAAAAATAATCACTTAATAATAATTTTAAACACAAATTTTATGTATTTAAATACTTACTCTAATGTTTTATATAATATGTGAAAAATAATCACTTAATAATAATTTTAAACACAAATTTTATGTATTTAAATACTTACTCTAATGTTTTATATAATATGTGAAAAATAATCACCTATTATTAAATTTAAATACAGATTTGATGTATTTAAATACTTACTCTAATATTTTATATATGTGAAAAATAATCACCTATATAATAAATTTAAACACA
Source organism: Ecliptopera silaceata (assembly GCA_932527185.1). Taxonomy (NCBI): domain Eukaryota; kingdom Metazoa; phylum Arthropoda; class Insecta; order Lepidoptera; family Geometridae; genus Ecliptopera; species Ecliptopera silaceata. Next base: position 313,195 of record OW052193.1, on the reverse strand, counting down.
GATTCTATGCATTTAAATACCTACTCTATTTAAGTCTCTACTTGCGTGAAAAATAATCACTAATTATATTAAACACAGATTTGTATGCATTTAATATCAACTTACACTACTTTTAATTCCCTACAATAGGAAACCAGAAAACGTTATAATGGAAAAAGTTTGATTCCGAATATAACAATACAATAATATAAGCATAATGGAAAGGAAAGGATGGCAAAAATTCTACTCACCAGCCAGTCACCATTATGCTCGTTCGCTCTCCTTATATCTTCACAAATTTGTTTGGTTCGAACAGATCCGATACGTCGGAAAACTCGAGAAAACTCGAGATATATTCCGCGGAAAACTCGGAAAATCTGCCCCGGCTGCGCCAGTGAAAGTTACGGGAACGTGGTGAATGTTTTAAAAAAACTAAACTTTATTTCATGAAAACTTTAATTCATTGAAATTAGTTACAATAAATGAGACGTCAGAGGCAAAGGTTAGCCTCTAGACGAATGATTAAAACAAACTTACTAACTAAGGGCCACAAGGCACAGACGCGTGGGTGGCAGAGATAAACAACCGGCGGCAGCTGCGAGACTGCAAGCTTGCGTCTAGGCATGATGCGTTGTTATGTTCAACGTACCTACTGGCCGGTTACATAACTAACTTCTCAGTTAGTTGTATTATCGTCAAACACCTGAATACCTGCAGATTAGTCGCGCTGTAGTACTGCAACAAGTTGTAGGTTAATGATACACGCATGTTTTTCGTCACAGCGTCACAAGCAGACACTTATGTAGGTAATTGGTTTCTGAAAATACTTAATCTGAACTCGCGCACTCAGTATTTTGTACTGATTATATTACTTACGTGTACATAACCTGCGCAAAAAGTATTTCTAAAATACTTATCAATAGGTTCCCGACCTAAAAACCATTTTCAAATGCACTCCACCGCATTTACGCTTACATGCAAAAATGGTGTACAGATACAAGACGAAACCCTTTATTTTTTTACGAAACTATTAATTTATTTGGTTTTAATTGGTTTTCGTCATTGGTTGTTCAGTCACCGTGAACACACGTTAAGATTAATAAAGAATGGCTGGATCTGTCGGTCCACTTGTGCATCAAAGAGCCGAACGAGCGTTATTTTATAAAATGGTTTATTTATGTAACACAAAACTGTTCAACGTGCTCCATAAAAAACATGAATCAAAGTCGAGGTCTCATGAGATTATAATAACTAGAGGAGTTGAGATGGCCGGTGCGGTACCGTTGCAAATTACATTTTTAATTAGAACTTAAGAGGCAGCTACACTATCATTAGTTGACGGTATCTTCCGCTTGTTCCAATTCTTAATCTCATAAAATACTATCAAGAAAAAAGTGCAACTCCAAATATCAATCTGAATAATTGACAGATGTATGTAGTTATACTTTGCCATAAATTAATTTATGCTGCAGTGTTCGTAAATAATATATTTTAAATATCAAAAACGAGCTCCAACATCGTTATAATAATAAAATTGTAATTAACCTTTGGAAGTGTTTGCCATAAAATGGTAAACTTTATGAAAATAATTTACATCTTTACTTTCTCTTGGTATAAAAATATATAATTAAATGAAATAAATCAATAAAGCTTCAGTCGCAGAATGCAAAGACATAAATAACGTCTTGTTTTTTGTCTATGCCTGTCAATTTTTCAAATACGAATACATTTGTAAGTACTGCCTTAGAAACTACATGTAAGTAAGTACTTATATGTAGTTAATGAGATTATAGTGTTGTAGTTTTTTTTATTGATAGATACAAGGCAATATTTATTTTTGGACAGCCGAGGCCTTAACACACTCGTCTATTTCAGATCCAACGGAATCGAGTATGATAATTTTGTTCCTAATTACTTTCCGCTAATTGTGGCCAAATTTGCACAACGAATACGCGCCACCGACGTTCTACTTAAATTAAGTTTCGATAATTATATCGACGTCAAAATGACGTCATTCAATTGACCTTATGAATGTCAAAGTAAAATTATATTGTATTTCAGAATTACAAGTTGAAAAATTTGTGGCAATACTGGCAACCCTAGCCACAAATAACAGAAGAACCACTAATATTTGACAAACATCTCCTTACGAAATTTCCATAGGTTTTGCGCCTAAAATTGATGGTCTCAAAAAGGTCTACTTTAGTTGAAATGGTCATAAGAGAGTTGTAAGGAGCCGGAACTGCTAAAAAAGTGATACAAGTACTTGCATGAGTGCGCGCTTTGTTCGCCCAACCCTGTTCGAGGACGCGACCTCTTTCGAGAGTCTAGCATCGGCTATCTTTCAGAGTCAAATACATTACCTCTTTTTAAACGATCGACTGTCGATAAAACAGTATTATAAGTTTCTTGATACATGCAGTTACATGTGTTTTGGAAACATTTTTGTCAGTTATTACTTCTCGAAAACTTTTAAACGATTTTTCTAAGAGCATTATATTTCAACCTGCCGCCCTCCGCTCCTGTTGTCGCTCCCGCTACCGCTCCGCTCCCCGCCCGCACGAGGCTGAATTCGGCGCAAAGTTAATGACACGCGGCGGCACACTGACCTCCTATCGCCTTTATTGTGTTTTATATTATTTCTATAGCCTTCCCGCTCTGTACGTCACTGCTCGCTTCGCTCGGTTTCAGCTGTACGGTATTTTAAAACTACTTATATTAATTGGGTACGTGACTCACAAAATTATTGCAATTTTTTTAAGTACCGTCTGAATATGTATTTCATGAAATTTAATGCGATTCTAGTAAAATTCTTCTTCTTTTTATACAGCTTTTGTTCGTTTTGATAGACAGCTTTTCAAATGGCAAATGATTATTTGATTACTTATCCATCACCATATTATTTTAAGATTAAAAAATAAACTTAATTTTCTATTAGTATGATGATTAAAAAAATAACTGACTTAAAAATATTTCTTGATAAAAACTAACATTAAAAAATGCAGGCGTCTAAATAATAAACGTTATCGAACCCGTAATATAAAAGTCCACGAATAGCTGTCAATATTGATGAAGAGCTATTTTCTTAAATTAACAAGTTTGATAGGCTCACTTTATTAGATCATTTGATTGTTTGCTGAATCAATTCATGGCGATAAAAAGTGAACAGTCGAGATGAGTGATGTCTTCACTTAGATTCATTTCAGGCAGCTCGTTCAACAGTGAATCGCAAAAAGCTCGTATTCGCGACTTGTTTCAACTTGTGTGAGGTATGGTGCTACTGATAGCGGAAGACGTTTCAAATTATTAGTGATTTTTAAATTAGTTTAGGATAATTTAAAAAAATTACTTGCATCTAGAAATCGTTGTCTGGCCTGTTATTTTATGATAATGATTTCCTTGGCAACTTCTCATGAACATTTTGTAAATAACTCGATATTTTATGTTGCATATTGTCCATCCAAAAACACTCGGACTGTTAAGATGGTCACATATCTAAATGCTTTCTGGTATACCTATTACTTTTATACAATTAATCATCTTTTTGGGAGCAAGCTACAATAAAATGGCCCTCAATGCATACCTATGTTGCTAATTCACAAATGATGAATAGGTATGAGACCACGCCCCAATCTCATCATTCATGAGATTCAACTTGACCTACATTCTTATAACTGTATGTTCCTAAATTCGCAAACACCTAGTACTTGTTGAAGTCACGATTGCACAACACGGCATCATCGGGGTTGGCCCAATTTGACCCAGTCCGAACCGTAACGGTCACAAAGTGGGTCAGATGAACAGTTTTGCCGATCTCGGCCGAATATTTGCCGAATTTAACCGAAAATTCGCGAGGAATGCAGATCCAACGTGCTTCGTTGTTTGTTTTTAGCGTTTAACTAGTTTTTGTCTGCGGTTTGGCCTATTTAGTTACTCGTTTTAAACAAATCGTGATAATGGATCTAACTAAGTAGATTTACAGTTTCAAGTGTATATTAAATAGAATCTTGTTAACACCTTATCATTAGAAGCTGCAGAGACTTGTCTTTGTTCAATCCGATTCCAATTTCGTTGTTGTCTCGATACCATCTCGGTCGCGAGATACGAATCGTCCGTTGAAAAGACTTCAACGCGCTGGTACTGATTTGTGCTTCTGATTTTATCAAGTTCTTTTTTATTATATTCGACTACATTTATAACAATCAACATTAAAAAATACAAAAGACAAATTTTTTGAGGAATTCAAATCATTTTGAATCGGAAGTGTTCTTAAGAAATTGGGTTACTTTACCATGTTGTAAGCTCTTTATACTCATACTTACATAAACATACTTGATCGAATGGTAGTCAAATGAACAATAACTCAATCCTTGTGAGTATAAATAAAATAAATGAATATCGACTATGACTTTTTATTCTTTGAATGAACACTTAACTTTGAATGCTCCAAGTCAAGTGTATTTTGTTGAACCTCGTAATTATTCTGCGGTGTATTTTCTAAGAACTTAACTTTTATTAGAATGAGAATCAATCAAATGAAGTGACATGTCCGTTATTAATATCAAGGTGTGAGATTGCGGCGGCGGGCGTCATCGCGAATCGTAAACGTATCGCAACAATAGTCTATACGTGATACACTGCGCGGCGACGCTGCAACGTTTGGCAGTCCATCTATCGTTCACGCGCAGTGTGTCTCGAATACGTTAGACTTACTTAATGTTACTGTATGTGACTGTTAGATTTGTTTTTGATTAGTCTCAGACTACTGCATGAGGTCATGGTTAATTTGGTTAATTACAAATGGATATATTACTAGGTTATTTTCTTATATATATTTCTCTTAGAGCAACGATGGTCTAGTGGGTGTGAACATATCCTAAGATTGCGGATTAATTTGCATCAGATCTTAATTCTTTAAAATATAATTGTAAGAAAACAAGTTTTCACAGCGGCAGCAATGAGCTTGCCACATATAAAAAACAAGTAAAATGTCGGTATATTCCAAATGTAATATTTACACGAGCCTTTACTCATTACAAACTTCCACAACGTATCTTAAGTTAGGTTACAAGAAACTTAAAAGTATGTTTACCTCAAAAATAAGTCGTCAACCAATTGTTCATGACGGTGTTGGCCTCCCCTAAAGCTATTTTACAAACTAATTTATTTATTAGACACTTAACAAAGAACAGTACTTAAGTAAAATATAAAGGAAAGTGGACGCTTAAGTTCAGTAGTATCAATAGCTTAATCCTCTAACAGCATGTATGTAAGCAGTGTAGCACGTTTAATGACACCAAGTACGCCACTTATAAGTAGGCTCTGAGTTACAAGCCACCGGGCTGACCGGAAATATCCGGAACTGCATCACCGACAGAGCAACAATACTGGGTACGTAGTCTACTCTACATTATTTGCAGCGTAAGCAAACACAGGTATGAACATAGTTCCCATTTGTAGTGAATTTTGTTTTACAACTACATAGCTAACTTTGATACATAAAAGAACCATTTAAGGTATTTATTTATTCCTCATTGCACCGGATGAAACTACAAAAAAATCATAATACAGCCTCATTTAATTCTTAAGCTGAGAATTTGTTCTGACACTGATAGTGCGATTATAGTTCCGGTTGCGAAAATTAATTGAACATATTTATAGTATTTCCCCCTCACGCCTCTCTCGTCCGTAAGTAGGCTTCGCGGGTGATTTGGTGTGTTCCCACATCAGACCAGCTGCAGACTCGTATAGAGAAGTATATGTTTTTCATTACCTCTAATATAATAAATCATCTTAAACTAATATTAATGACTGTGTAAGATCACTTTAAAAATAAGATTATTAAAAACTTAAAATAGTACTAACCATCTCTCATAAACTGTAAATTTACAACTATTGCTTAAATAATCTGTGGTAAACGGTGTTGGTGCCACAATTACTTATATTTAGTATTAATCATAGTTTAATTATCTTGTATTGAGGTACTGTTTGTTTTCCCAAATAAAGTTAAAAAAAAAAAAAAAATACGACTACTCTATTGATTAATAACGGGTTTAGTTCTATAAAATATTTTGTTTATGATATGCAAATTATTAAATATCTTTTAGTATTATTATTATGCTAATATCTGGAAAGGTATTATAGTTTTAAGTGTGAATTACATGTGAAAAACTTAGAACCATATTCGCGTATATAATTAAGTTTGAAGCGTTGTAAGTGGATCATAGATTTGTTTAGGAATTTCGATCGGTAGGTATCAGTAGTACTTATGAGTATTTAAACTTGTAGTTCAAGTTCAACGTTGTATATCTAGTAGTAATATGAACATTTATCATGACTAAACATACATAAGAAGGTAGTGAATATCAACTGTATTGTATTTATTTAAAAATATAAAAAAGTTAGCTTAGATAAGTTGAATGAGCGGCCTATGTATTTATTTTTAAACATTAAATTTATTAACCCCTAATTTATGTTAAACACTAATAAAAATAAACTGTGTAGAATAGAAGCTTCACGCATTAAAATGCCAAAATATTTGGTGTCCTACCTGACCGAAATAATTAAAAGTTTTAAAACAAACGCAATACCTTACAACTTTCTTCAACCGACAAATAAACCTTTGAGACAGTGTCTAGTTTATGACCGAGTCTGCCCAAATAAAGACCACAAATAAACACAAACTGGAACAATACCTTTGGAAGCCACCGATTCTTTGCAACTTCACAGGTAATAAATATAATGGTTAGTTTATTTTATGAGATGTTTGTAAGACTGGTCAATCTAGAGCCTGTTTTGTTTAGTATCATATACCTTCAAACCATCATTTAACATACATGCAAAATATCATATTAGTGCATCGTACTAAATGTCAGAACTTTTAGAAATAATCAGTTATGTCTAGTCTATCGCGTCTAGACATAAAAAGGTGGGACCTTTGCCCAGCAGTGGGAAAGTACAGGTTAAACAAAAATGTCTAGTCTACCGGGTCAACTAAACTGACCTAGCCATGCCTCTATCGTCTATTGCCATTTTCGGATACTGAAAGATCAAAGCGCACGGTAAAAATGCACAGCTTCATCTATCGGTTTGACTATTCTTCTATTTGTTTATTACACCTGCAGGCCGGGCCGTGACAAACGGAACTCGATAGTTTTATTACTTTTCGGCAATTTTAGAGGTCCCATAGTTATCAGCCTTTTACAATGAGGCTATAAACGGAATAACAACTTGTTTTGAAAACGGCACTTACTAGGAATCTGTCAAGATATTTTTATATGTGGTTTTGTATCGCACGCGAGCGATATCGTATACTAATTGAACCTGCGTGGTTTTGCAGATGTAACGTATGTACTAGATCATTAGTGTTGTATGACAATGGTAAAATTCGAGTAACACTACGCAGCAACAATACTACCGCTACAAAGCGTTGCCGCATTACCGCGCAATGGATCTTCACCGAACGGTTTGATCGCGCGTACACTCTTGGTTGACCAGTGGCACCCGCAGTAATTAGATGAATCCGAGGCATTCAAAATCATTGACGACAGGATAATAATAGAGTTCCTAGAATAGTGATACCAGCCAGTGAGTGCAGAATCTCGTTTCGTGCGGTGCCGCGGCGCACGGTCGACTGCGCGCCCGGTATGCGCTGCACTCGCACGACACACTTCGAACACAGCATTGCTCGCTTGCGTTCATTAAACAGACGATCATATCAATTTTAACGTGCGTTAGATCGACGATGACCAGGAATTATAAATATTTTATAACTAGAAGTATATATAGTATTTTGTGAAATATTTCTGATGCAAAGCAATGATGGTCGCATTGACAACGTTGCAGGACGTCTTTAGTGGACGTGCTCAGTGAGGTAACTGTATTAAACGGTTTTATTGTCCCATTGTTATTCGAATGTACAACGAAGGACTTGAAGATATAAAGGATAATAGCACTAACCTACGTGGCGGCCAATTATGTTCAAATTGTTCCAACTTCGGAAATTGCGTGATACTTACATTAGTAAATCATATTATTGTTATTGATAAATGCTAAAATGCGTTTTTATGTACAACCATCACGCGAATTCTATGTACAAGCTGTTTGTCGATGCAGTATTGTCTTGATATAGAGGATTCATTCGTTTACTATGAAATCGTTTAGTAAGAATGATAATTTGAGGTAGGTAGTAGGTATGCACTTATTTCCATATTTCACACAACAACGAACCGATCGAGTAGCGTTTAGCATCAAATTGCATTAATTATTGCATCGGCTTTATAAGTATTTCAAATTATTGTTAAAAATGGATATCATTTTACTGCTTTTTTTCTGCTTCGAGTACTTACTGTCTTAATCTGTAAGTATCTGTTTTTTATTATGAAAATAGCTTTAAACGTTTTTTTATAACATTGATATTTTTATGACTTTTTTAATTTTACTAAGTAGATCATTTCAGTATCAATCCAATTTGTTCTTGTTCTAACTCATCCCAAACACGCTAGTTTTTAGGACTCAAGAACAGTTTCCATATATTATTTTCTAAACCAGTTAGAACATCTTCGATTTTACTATCGTTTGCCATAAATTATAACGCGAAATAACCGTTGATATGTGACTCTAGTTCAGTTGCTAGCACAAGAAAATCACAACCACTATAGTTCGGTGTGTTAGCAGATCCAAGTTACACTGCGGGGCCGTCACAGTGCGACTAGGAGAGTAGTGCATGCCACCACGCATTGTAATGCTACCTATACAACACTATAGTGATTGACAAATAATTTCGTGTTATGCCCCTGAAGAGTTTATCGTAAAATTTCAAATGCAGATAACAAGTTTTTGGCAATAAACGAAATCGCATGCGACAGTTTTACGATGGATAATGATGGGGTCCCGTTACGTACAGGCTATTGTCGGTTCTATGCCGCTACTACTGCCTATCGACAAAACCTGATTCTAGACTTTTACGTGACGTTTGCTTGTTGGTAAGCTTCACTACAGCTACTTCACTACCTGTAATTTAGCTGGGTAATTCCGACAAAAATGGCAACTTTGATAACAAGTAGGTTTTTTTTAGTAAGGATTATTTTGAAACAGATTATTTATCCAACAGGGCATGGGGGTGACGTACCACAACAATATTTGAGATACAGTGAGGGTCAATATCAGCTTTTCTGTCGATTTTTCTGTCGTTAGCGCGCAGTATTTCTCAAATACGTTACGTTTACGATTGTCTCATTTCTTCGTGCTCACGCCCTTATGTCAAGCAACATCTGGTAGGTACTCATCGCTCACCTAGCACAATGGTTGATGTGCTTAGTATGTGGCATTTCTAATGGCACCCATACCCTTCAAACTGACATCTTTGATGATAACTAAGTTTTACTCTAAAGTCAGTTTCTATATACTAAAACGCAATGGAATCTGTGTTTATGAAATGAGATGGCTGTATAATACTAGCTGTACCTTTACTTAACGGTTCTAGCGGATATTCAAACAAAACCTTTGTTAAAGAATTTGCAAAAAAATAAATTTTAGTGTTCAAAGTCGGCTGCCGCCGGTTTTTGTGGGTTCCGTACATTGTACAGTACTTTTAGTATTGCTTTATTGTTTTACGACAAGATTGCGTTCAGTTATTTGCGTATCCCGTTGGAGGGCCCAGAGTACGATGATGTGAGTCCATTTTGAGGATTTTTATCACTTTAGATTTTTGTAGTTTTATAAAAGTTCACTTAAAGTGCTCTTTTTTAGTTTTTTTTTATAAAACACTAAGCACAATACTAACCTGATTAATATCAAGTTAATAATAAGCAGTTATGCCTTTATGCAATGCCTCAATCAAAAGTCATCCATTAAAAATAATCTATTCTTAAGCTTTCTTAAGTTTTATTTAGTAGTGTACGTAACCCCAAAAAATACATGTGTTTTAACTTAACCACAGAACAAATCTGGGGTAACAATATTTGAAAAGGTTAAACATTATTACGTATATTGTATTTCTCGTACAAAACGATAATTGTTTTTAAAAAAGCTTTCTTTCTAATTCGTTGCGTCTACACGTGCATGATCATTTGAAAGCATCCACAAATGGACAACGTTAGCCACATGTTTATAAAACTGTCTTCTAAAATACTCAAAATAATACAAATAATGGTATTGTTTTGCGTAAACAATGATTTGTGCTTAGTAGTCGCATTCATGAGCTTTATTGCACAAGTTGTATCTTTCTCCTAAAATTGTGCAACTATGCGTGACTAATATTTCGGTGTGTATCAGCGTTCATATGCTTTTATTTTAATTATGGTTTTTATTAAATAAATTAAAAAAAAACTTGGTTGCCTTTTGTTACCTAACCCGGTTTGATTCTACCTACACAACAATTATTCCGGGTATTAAAAAAGAACTTCACTGTACTTAAGTTTTCTTTATAAGAGTTGTATCTCTATCAGATACACACTACCAAGTTGAAAATATCCTAATAATGAAGTTGTTTAAATGTAATTTGGGAATTGTATTTCTATGCATTTCGATTAGTTTTATTAGCTACCATTATTCCTATTAGCTAATTATTAGAGACATAGTTACTATACGGCTCAGAATCATCTCCTCAGGTGGGTCAACTGCTGGTTCCATCACATTATATTTACAACTCTGACCTACATTGTAAACCACTTTGTATTCATTTAGTTAGACGTAACGACTTCTCTGATTTATATATTTATGTAAATAAATCTATTTAAATTCTCAACCTTTTTATTTCAATAAAGGTGATCGTTTTGTTACCTAACATTAAATTATCTTAATAAACATTCGAACTTCATATCCAGTGTTTGCACTGCATTTTACTTTACTTACTTTGCTAGAGGGCGTCTAATACAACACGTCGATCGTAAGCATGCCTCGATGCTGTCTTTACTGAAGTTACCTACATATTCATTTGCTCTGAAGACGGTCAATTGTACTGCATAAGGAGGTAAGTAAATAACTGGTGTCTCGCTGTGTCGCGTTCCCACAGCGATGGTAAGTAAGTCAGATCCTACTCATTAAAACGATACATGAAGACTCGCTTGAAATATTTGGGTTACACTGCGCAGCCGCCTCATGAACGCATCCATTATAGCCTAGTTATCTAGCGATGTAAGTTAAATCGCAAGCAAGTGTTTGTTAATCGGTTTGCGGTAGATCCGCAGAGTCAATCGGAAGCTTGAATCGGAGCACAACATCCATTACTTGCGGAGACACACTTTGACCAATTACCGGCTATTCTAAAAAAAATACTAGTTTAGAAATCAAAATTATTTACAGCAAGCATTTTGTATTCATAACAATCTGACACCAAAACCCTTCCAGTTCAACCTACAAGCTATTAAGCTCGTCAACAAGATAGTTAAAAAATAATAAAATACATAATTCAGCTACCACAGATCCCACGATACACTTTAGGTATTATTTATGCGTTGTGAATGTCTAACTATCCCAGATTTAAATCTCATATCACATTCAAAAAACCGGCCGATAGCACATTATCATCGAATCTAATTGATGCAGCCATCTATCACCCGTCGGCGACTCTACCACTCTTCAATATGAACAGATTTACATATTCATAACAAGAGGTTGAGCTACATTGCGTGCTATCGTTTGGCTGACTGTTGAGCGCTACTGCATTGCGCGCAGTGTAACCTTCTCTTGCCACTTTGCTAATGAATGGTAAATCGACCGGCGACCTGAGCCTCCTGACCCAGATGGTAGAGTGCTTTCTTACCATCGTGAACTGTAGTGGGTTTATGCGTTGATGGTCGGTGCTCCAATAATTGCATTAAGACCTCTCTTGTTAGAAAAAAAAACATTTATAATATATTTTCTTATTGACCCTTAAACAGACAAAATGTATTGGGCTCTAAGTGATGGGTGCAGGGCACTACTGTGAGTTAATAAATCGATTCACTTATAGTCTGTGCCGGAATCTTCCAATTTTCAAATCGGTGTCAAAAGTACATTTCGTAAAATTAAATCTGTAATAATCTGTTATTCGTGAATACATGAGTTAGTTTTTATAAAAAAAAATGGAGAAATTAATTAGTTGCGCCCTCGCAGCGGATCCAAACATCCCTTGTTGCTACTGCTTGTATTGTGAACATGTCTAAACACCTTTTGCGCAATTGTCCGCTCCGTGCAGGAGGGCGCGTCCGAATCAACACACCTGACTCAAAACGACAAAGGGATTCGTATTTTTTTTATATACGTGTAGCAACAAAACTTTACTAAAATAGTACCTTTGTTTCGTGTTTCTTTATTCCATAAATATTTTGTTATTCAGACTACAATTGCAAGAGATTTGTAGTTTATACTTCCTCGATCGACTTTACCGTGTCACTTGCCATGCCATTAAAACTGAATAGAAACGATAGATGTCGTATAAAAAATCGTGTAGGCGTGGCAGCCGCAGTCGACCAAGTAACCTGCCGAAAAGTCGGCTATTTTTTACATAATTATAAAGTTTGTAGTTCGATACTGATTGTATTGCCTTGCCGCACGCTACATCGAAATGTAAGAATATGCGTTTGACCTGTAATCTGTAGTACCTAAAAAAGCGAGATATTTACAATGATAGGTACATGAGTTCGATTGTTTTTGTATGTAAATAAAATTAACATTTCAATTCATTCATCATTAAAATCGCCAACCTACTCGTAGATCGGTCCACAGTTTCCCCCAGACGCCAAATATTGAGCGCGGTCTTCAGTTCTTCTCATCGAGCGTTTAACTTTACCACCTATATCGTTACCTGCCTTTATTACAAAAGATAAAAAAAAAACACTTAAATACCTTCACGGTAGCAAATTTGAAATCAATTGAAACCACCTCAAGGGGTCCAATGTCCTCATCTATTGACTGACCAAAATATTTACTTTGACAAGCTTCTGTTCGTCTCACCTAGCGCAGCATTGTTCTGTTCACTTGTCTCGATGTCATATTTATGGCGTGAACATTGATTTGATTTGTACAATACCGGGGCAGGTTGGCAGGTTGGAACAAAAATGTTTGGGTTCTAGCACCTTGCAGCTTTGTGCAGTTCACAGAATGGCTTTGTTTGACTTTACTTGTTTAATTGCTACCGGATTCTTTTGTTTATAGCACTTTTATGCTACGAATACTCCCTGTGGTGATGATGTCGACAGATCTACCTGGCTTACTCACATTTCATTTGATTAGCTCACGGCTGTCTTTGCAAAGACTGTTTTCGGTGTATAATTACTGGTTTACCTATATTAAAATAGTAATGCCAAAAGTTTATATTTTGCACAAGGAGCAAAACTTATGTGAAATTGTACCTAATCTAAAATAAGGTTACTCTAAAACCATTTCAAACACTGAATGAAATTTCGATTTTCAGTTGTGACCTTTTCAACTTACTCCTCTGAATTTACCAAAATTAATTCTTCTACAATCTTTCAATTCAAAAATGGAAAAATATCTAATGCGCCATCTGTCGAATGCACCACAATGAACGTTGATGTTTGAGGCTGTACATAACTGGAACCTTGAAGTGAAAGATTACATTTCTATCTTAGTTTTATAGTTTTCGGGTAGATGGCGCTAATTTCAGCTCTTAGTTGCTGCACTGTTTTGGAAGATGGCTCTAGTAATTTATTTCGTTTGTCTCAAGCAGAGACATTCAGTTTTAATATTATTTTAGAATCATCTTTTACTTATACAAAACAGGAAAATATAATTATACATATATTTTTCTGTATATGTTTATCATATTATCTATTTTTTATCATATTATTAGATGAAAAGAGTTGAGCCTAGAGAGATAGGTAGGTACCAATGAATGAAAAGGAAATCATGCATTAACTAGAGTCTGACCATACTAAGTCTGCAGTTGTATCAATGGGCAATCCCACAAATACGTTAATATCAAAGTATCCTTCAGGTTCTACTCATAGTGAGAAAACCATTGGTATTAAACGTTAATTAATATTAACTCCTGACCAATTTAGAATAGCAAGCATGATATTGCATATGTGTGGCATATATAATACCATCGTACATTTTAAAAGAATATTGTCACTAACCAAGTCCTTCTCCGTTATTTTAAGGAGTTTACAGGCGTCACAGCTCAGTTACTAGTAGCTCTGCCTTACATGCTGTGGGTCGTGGGTTCGATTCCACCCAGAGCAAATGTTTGTGCGATGAACATAAATATGTTCATGATGTAATCTAGCTGGGGTGAGGTTAGTAGAAGGACAAATTAATTATACACCCCAACGCTTATTGTCAATTCAGATCATATTCCAATTTGAAGTCTGATAATTTGCGTGTATACCTAATGAATATTTATTTGATGTAAATTCAGTTGAACAGGTTTGCGTTGGTATCAGGTGCCTGACACACTTCAAATAGCAATGCAGACATTATTATTTGCGTTCTTGGAAAAACTCGGCACCGACCTGCAATACGGATTTTATTTCTTGTAGAATTGTAGATAGACAGGTAGGTAGGTAATACCAGGTTTTTCCCGTGGCAAGGAATCGGGGCGTTTCTATGGTAACTAACACACAACATGACTCCCTGAATCATTTAGTAGCCTATGCCGATACCTTGTATCTTAGATTGCCACATTAACTAAAGGTTCGTATATCCCTGAAATAAAATAATCGATAGCTCATATATAAAGTACAAAAGACTCTTATCCAATATTTATCGAATTCCATCAGAAGCTAATTAAAAAAAGCTATCCCCAAAATGATTAAAAACTCTTTTATAATAGTATACCTAATAAGCAGAATTGTGCGTTAATTTAAAGTTACTTGAACTTAACTACTTCTTTAATAGTAATGCCCCTGTTGTTGTTATGAAGGTGTTACTAGAAACAATTTCCCATGTCTGCTATTGATGTTTCGGCCTCTATGACCCAGTTTCAGGATTCACAGAGCCCGGACTGAATATTTTATGAATGTTTCAGAATATACAAATTTATATTGAAGCATGTGATACATTTTAATATTCTCGGTGTGAACTTAAACTGAAAACGTTACAGTATGTATTTTTGTAATAAAATTAAAATAACTAGATTTCTACTAATATCAAAATGTAGCAATATCTAGTTGTTATAAACAATAAAACATTTATATATAAGAGACGATAACTTATAAAGGTACCGTTTTCAAACGAAAAGTTTTTGCAAACTTCATTTCACAATATTCCCATTCCTTTGTTCCCCGTCGAATGCGTAGCCGAAATTTTGGCAAAACTGCTTATTAATAATTTATCTCCATCACCTGAGCATTTAGGTAGAGCTTAACATTTCGTGAGTCAATGACTTCTTGGTGCATTATAAATGGTCAGGGCGACCTTATCACCATCAGACGAAAGGTTGCAGAACTCGAGGATAGGGATATCTGCTTATAATATATATTTCAGGGCATCAGTTCTAAACAGCTTTATTGCGTATAAGTATGGAGTTAAAGGTTTGGGTACACTTATGTTTATCTAGTGCTAGAACAGGTCAGTTTACCTTTATGGAAAGAGGAGCTATAAGTAGGTACCTATGCGTGATTTCGTTATTCTAGCATAATATTTTATTGTTTTAGGTACTTTGACATAAGATACCTAAGAGATACAAAAGATATGAATGAATAACAAAAAAATAAAATGTCATTAATTTGCAACCTTACAAAAGATCAGTACTTATCCATTTTTGGTGCTCTATAATTACTTTTGTAATAAAATTAATCTCTGATTTCCGAGCCACAGAAGCATTTTATTAATGGCCATATCGAGATGTTCAACCTCGTAAAGGATATTAAAATTTGTAAAGTATTCTGTTAGCAACTGCAATGGACTTGCAACCTTGCTATGCTCATAGTTGACGTTTTTAAAATCATCCACACTATTTTCCGAATCATCTTTCCTGATAAGAACATAAACTGTTTACGTTAAAAAAATATTAAATAGCAATAAGTTTTAATGAATATCCCATATTTATTTGAAAATTCCCATCGCGTTGTGTTCGATCGTAACGGATTGCATTTGTAAACCTTCTGTTGTGACTGGGAGCGGCGGGCGACATGAGCCGCAAACTTGTTTCAAGTCCTTTAGACGTCCTTTACTTACAGATCAAGCCGTGATTTTCAAGGTTACATGGTCAAACCGCTAAATAATTTGAGTCAATTCTAAACCTTTTCTTATTCTGAAGCATCAAGTTTCGAACCTCACTTTAAAAACTTCAATTTAATTAAGCCGATATGTATTTTAAAGGTATGCCTTCATGCATGAGCTGTTTTGTTGCATCCCTACAGAACCAGTGAAGCCTGGTAAATACCTTCAGTCCCCCGAGCACCGACCTATCGAACCATATCCCATAACATCCGTTTCCGTGAACTGCGGTTTTGTTTCTTGTTAACTTACTAGAGAAACGGCAGCCGTTTTATTTCTTATACAACTTACGGCCGGTTTCTCGAACGATGAAATTCATCCAATCACCGAAAAAATCAAATAATTGTGTCAAACTCGGATCAATCGTGATTTGGGTTTCCAGAAACCGGCCGTAAGTGTATAAAGGAATAGTGCCCTCAAAATTTATCATTTTAAGTAACTAGAATAATTTCTTACGTTAACGGTCGGTTTCTCGAACGATGATCAACGAAAAAATCTAATAATTACTATGTGTCAAACTCGGATCAATCGTGATTTGGGTTTCCAGAAACCGGCCGTAAGCCTTTTATCTATTGCTCTGTTAATAAAGGTATCTATAATTTTAAATTTGATATCACGACCATTACCTTACTTTAGCAATGGATCGTTGACCTAAATGCGTAATAGTACCCTAACCCTTGTAGTGCGATGTCACGCAGGTGCGTCATGCATGCAGCATGGCGGGATAGGAGGTAATAAGAGGAGTTCAGGGAACAGATGGGGTGTTCGTTTAATATTACAGAGTGCTTATAAATTGGTTTAAAACGCGGAGAGACCATGTTACAGGTTATTTACTACAATGATGATAGAACTTCTAAATTTTGTACCAGTAGTATTCCAGTCAGTGAGTTATTATTTTGATGGTCTATAAGTAAACAACAGGTATTTTTAAAATCTTTATTTTTTTAAATATTCTTCACTGCTGATGTAGATGCATGACCCGAGTATAGAAATGTATGGAATGCGTAAGTACCTATTAACCTTTTGAAGGATGAACTAAAACAACGGTTATCAATAAATATACAACAAATAGACAACAAGCTCTGACCATATCTAGTAGTGTTTTCTTTAAAAATAAAAATCTCTCGTCTCCTCTATCTACGTGTACTTATGTTACATTATATTTACAAACAGCTATAATATAATAATACATCTCTTTTGATTATTCTACAAAGCTCTAATATTGAGAAATCTACATTTACATAAACCAACCAATCATATATTTAGGAAACTACAACTTTTACGTTGGCTACACATATTAAACTGGATAAAGTACTTCTTGTACCTTGTTATTTACATGCTTATTCTAATGATAACTTAAATAAATGTATCTACTTCCATAGTGCATTGCGGTCGTATCCTTACGATGATCTAAAGTTAAACCATGATAGTGTTCCCTATTACGCTCTCTTTGCTATCGAGTAGCTCCGAGTAGCCCGACTCATCGCTGCACGCGCTGTCGTTGTCTCCGGAGTTCTTGAACACCTCGTTGTCGATGCTGGAGTTCAAGCTGTCGACGTCGGTGAGGTTATCGATAAGAGATTCAAAAGTATTGTCGTAGCCAGAAATGATGGTGTCCACGCCTAGAGGCGGGTACGTGGATCTTCGCCTGAAAGCATTGTTCTCACCGATGGGTATATGGTTCACCTCATTGCCGTCTGGATTCAAGCAATGGGAGTTTTGTCTCTCGAAGTCCTCTGATTCGATACGTTTGTCTTCCTGTGGGATGGAAGGGAGCGAGGAAGGCTCGGTGTCGGTGACGGTGCTGGCGGTCTCGCAGCCCGAGGAAACAGATCCGTCGTCGCTATCCGTGACGAGGTAGTTACTCTGCAATAGCTTGCCGTCGTTCGCGCCATCTTCAATAATTTCGGCAATCGCTTCTAGTTTATTTTCTTCGAGACTTGCGTCGCTTTTCTTACTTTCTTTTGCGATTAAGTCAAGCAGCTCATCTGATATTGTCACACTCTCTCTGCCGCATTCAGATATGGACCTTTTCATGACGCTTTCCGGGCAAGACAGTTTACGAGGTGATTTTATTTCAGGTCGCCGCCTATCCAAGGTCTGTGTCGCGTAAAATTGATCAATGGTCATATTTTCATTGAAAGATGTCCTTCTTTCATCATTCTGTTTTGCGTTCATTTCTGCTTCTTCCTCGTCTTCTTCCGAGCATAGTTCTTCTATGGCACCCAGTTTGGGAGCTGATTTTGATCTTTCGAGCGGAGGTCTATAGTTCTGTGACCCCACGCTCAGAAGTATTTTTCTCCTTGGCATGCTCGGGTTTTCATAAACGCTGTTAGCTAGGCTAAGTCGCGCGTTCTGTTTGGAGATTCTTTCTTTTTTGAATTCGACTAGCGCTTGTTTTAATTTAACTTGCAGTTCTTCTGTAATCTTCTTTGATATGTTTTCTTTGGTGCAAAGGACGGCGTGGCATCTGAGTTCATGTTTTAACTTCTTGCCTTCGTGGCGGTAGACCCAGCAGAAAAGTTTGGGGTAGTGTGGGGGGGAGGCACAGTAGGTGATGCGGTGGGACCAGTACTCGGTGAGACCGTGCTCCTTCGTGAAGCCTTTGAGGCCGGAGTTGGTGACGGAGAGCTTCATCACCACGTCGGGCTTCGTCGACTGTTGGTAGTTGCGCCAGAGCGTCGCTAGTGGCTTTTCTATGCAGCTTTCACCTGGAAAAAAGGAAACATATACGTTAGTTTAATTAAGATTATTGCTCTTATTTCGTGTTCAGAACTTTCAAAATAGATAGAAACATTTGTAGGGAGTTCTACAAATGTTTATATTTATTTTGAATTTATTCGACATTTCTTTCATCAAAGTTTCAATGGCCACTAATGCGACGATGTTACACTGTAATACGCAATAAATAGACATGAAATTGGTTGATATAACCACACTCCAAACGCATGGTTGCATGAAGAGTAATTTGTTTGTTACATCATGACCAAAATGCAATTCTTATTTCAGTGAAAATAATAGTTTTAAAGTGAAACGGGCATTATTTGGTTAAGTAAAGTAATAAAAGTGAATGTGGTTCGGTCCATGAAGTTTACGAGAGTTGAATAAACACATCAGCTGCAAACTTGTACGGAACATACATCATCGTTTATTTAATTCGCATTTGTAATGGAAGCTGCTTGTTTGTGAATTTGCTTATAGTTGCGCAACTTTCGTAAGACCAACTAATTGGAAACCGTGTCATTTCTTGTTTTGTGTGGGTTATGGTTGCAGTGTGCAAGATTACTTAAAATAATACTCAAAGCACAGCTCTCGATAACTTGCGTCACAACTATGTTGCTAACGAACCTCAAATTAATCTAAATAGTAAATCGAGACTGACTTATCGGTTTAGTCAAAGGTAAATGTTTTCATTTCACAAACTTACGCTAAATATTTAGATGAAATAGATTAGATAACATAACATCATAATCATTAAAATACATATTTCCAAAATATGTAGACATTTGTGTAAGTACTTATTTTGATATAATTCGTAATTTAATACATTATTTCGGATAGATTCAGATAGAAGTTAAGGATTTTGTATTAAAGTAAATAAAAATATGTACAGGAACCACTTTGTGAGAAAAAGATTAGAAAAATCAGTGGCGGATCCTGAACTTATCAGGATGATTGCGTCCGATAGCTTTATCACGAGAGATGTAATTCAGTAAGTGAGTAATTCGATTCGTTCAATCGCAGCAGACGGGGCAGTAGTCGATGTGAGCGCAATCATAGTAATCGAATGGAACGGGACCAGTAGGTATGCATCCACCGCTGATTGGATACTCATAATGTTTAGACTTTAGTTAAACCAAATGTAATATATCTAAATCTAATAGAAGCATCTCCTGAAGTTAAACTGATATAATATGTATGATGCCGAATGTTATCAATAAATGTATAAGTATTGTCTGTCCTTATTTTTACCGTATAAAAAACGACAACTTTTTTATACTATTAAGTATTTTACTTCATTTCATTTTTGCAGTCTGTAAGTTTAAGCATAGATTTTCATTAATTTTCAGCTCGTGTCTTTATATAACCGGCCAAGTAGTTTCCATCAAATGAATGAATTAAAAATAAACTTAGTAATGTATCAGAGTCAGTGATACATTAAGGTGTCATTTAAATGTTTCGTAAAGAAATTTCTTCCTACTTTCAGATGCTTCCGAGGTCATCGTAACTTTAATGTCACAGAAATTTCAAGCATGCCGATTAAGAGTATGAACTCGAATGATGCATAAGGTTCCATTTAAAAAGCTTCTAGAAGAGAGGCGGTGACGACGCGACGAGTCTCGGCTCTTGTCGTGAACCGTGCCGGTAAGTACAGTAGATAACCACACTGCACAGTATACTGCGATAATAAGCTGAGATAGTTATAACTCTATTTAGTTCGCTCCTTACTAATGTGTAAATCAGCTTTAAGCGCGACCTTGACTTCAGCGCAAGAGGCGCAAAACAAACAAAGTAGACAACGAAAATCCAGCTCATGGTCTTCTTAATTCTAAACTATTCGCATTAATTATCATTTACAAGTGGGTTTTAAAGTAACATGCAAATTCATTGTCAGAACTCGAAGCAGTAATGGAAAATGCAGGCAAAAAGATACATGTTCGTAAAGACTTATTTCGACACAAAACAACGCAATTCTTTTAGATTCGCTATGAAATTATCCGGAACTTTGTTAACCAGCAATTTATTGCTTGTGCAACTGCCTCATGTCGCTTAGCGAGCGTCCGCTTTAAAAGTGTTATGTAAGACATAAAGTATACTTCGTATTCAAGAAAAATTATATGAATGTCATTATGATCACCTATAGACTTCGTATCATTCTATAAGCCATTTGTGTTTTTTTTTAACTAATCCTTATTTAATCTATCCTTAGTTTAGGATAGATTACGAAGAAAACATAGAACGAACTAAACAAAACTATGATTCGCTTCAAAACTTGTCCTTAATCGTCTTTCCATAGTCAAAACAACAATAATTTGGCATTTTTAAAACTGACTCCAATAAAACTAGATTAAAAAAATGTGGTCGTGAATGCCTAGATTCTCGAGCCGGTTTTTAAAATCTCCTAAAATAGGAATTTTATTTAAAAAGTTTCTAGAAACATTAAGATATTTTTAAAATGTTATAACAGATAATACGGAAAAGCAATAGATATACCTAAGGAATGTAGTATCTAGATTAAAGCAGCAATCTCTATATTTTACTTAATGCTTTTTAAAAAGAGCCAAACGAAACCAGGCCGTATGTTTCTTGCCTGATATATATTATAATCTAGTATATACGACGATTCTAAAATAAACCCTGTGATTTTGCTTAGTAAGGTATATATTACTATGTTTCAATATATAAACGGCTCTACTTATAAAGTTGATAAGCAGTTGACATGTAGTTATGTAACAACATGTGTCAATGTGAATTGAAAGCATTAGCCGAGCGGTCCGAAACCTAAAGGAAGAAAAAGTAATCTTGTTGGTTTGTTTGTAAGTTATATGTAACGGTGTAACGACCCTGCCGACTGAGGCTTTCACTCTTAGAACCTTCTTTAGTTCATTGAACTGTTTGCGGATTGTAATTGAATCTATCCTTTCTTCCTAGACTTAGTAGAACGAAACTGTGCTTTTGGACTTTACTAAGAAATCGAGAGATCAAGGCACATATGGATACTATATACTACTTGCTTAACTTTAAGTGCCACAAACAATAAAAGCGCCCGATGTGTTAGTTTTAAGATGTGTCTCAATGATACTCTGAATAAAATCCAGCTTGTGTGTACAAGCTGGCTAACAGGTATCTACCATTATTATGAAAGTGATGAATTAGATGTTAAGATAAAATGATTATAAACTTGTTCAAGTGAATAACGGTATATCTTATAAAAAGTTAGCGCAGACTTGAAGTATTGATTACCATACATAATAATGACATAAAGTCAACGTTAACTTTTTATAAGATAAGGGGTAAATGTCTAGGATGTGCGGCAGCATTTGAGCAAGTTCAGTGAAATTCATGCGAATTGTACCTAGGAGAACTATTGAATGAAAATGAAATGTGTTTGTACTATATTCCTAGAGAAGGCAGAAATATACGAGTATTTAGCATCGTTTACACAATAACTTAATATTTTTCCTGTCCGTTACAAGATATTACAATATTTATCGCCAATTTATTTATACATACTGAGAGTATAATATTGCATTTAATTACTCGTTTTATTATTTGTGTTATGGTGTAAATAAAATACATTTTTATATTAAATAATGCTTTAAGTATTAATTACAAACCGGTCTAGCGATATAAATATCTAGACGTAGGTGAACTATTGCTGCATACCTAAATAATTTTATCCGGATGTCTATGAGTTAGGTACCACAATTCTATTTCTTTGTCTGAAACAGTAATCGAACGTGTTTTGTTTCCTCAATCGATCTACTTTTAGGCCGGCCTCACACAGCCGGAATTCGTCTCTGAATTCATAATCTGAATTCATACTCTTAATTCCGGCTCCCTCAACTCACATTATCTTAAAAATTCAGATAGATCAGTAGTCTCTTGTTTCTCGACACACGCAAACGTCTCGAAATGGAGGAGGAATTAATACTAATCGCATTGCTATTGGCTCAATACAGAAAAATTCATAATCTGAATTCAGTATGTGTGTGTTGCTCCATGCAAATGTATAGGATTACGTGCGTTCTGAAGTCATAATCTTAAATATTCAGATCAGGAATTCCGGACGCACATCAGAATCATTCTTACAGATCGATCTGAGAAATTCATAATCTGAAAAAATCAGAATGTATGTGGATCATAACGACTTTGTATGGGATTCCGGCCTTTCTTAATTAAGAGTATGAATTCAGATTATGAATTCAGAGACGAATTCCGGCTGTGTGAGGCCGGCCTTATACCTCAGTATACCTATACTTTTTTGGCCTACGTGCAATTTAAATAACGACTGTTTGATAATTTATTGGAATTAAATCGCCGGCTCTGCGCAGGTACAATAAAAACGTCGTCTTTTTTTAAAGCTAAACTCAAAACGAGTTTTGATTTGCTAAACTTATTGTGAAGTTGTGAACACATTTTTGCTAGGTTCGGTGAATATTATATTCATGGAAACACGCATCGAGCTCTAGTCACAAAATAAGGAAAGCTTTTATTAGATAAATTCGACTGCTGATATAATAAACTACATAGTAGACCCAATACAATATCAGTGGCATCTCAACCTATAGAGAAGTACACAATGTAATTTTTGTTTTCTGGAAAAACTGACCGGGGTGCGTCCCAACTGAGTTGCATACTATGTGGCTAAATCCATACTGTGGTTTAGCGATTTTCTGTGTAGTAAGAAAGTGCTCAAACAAGTGGCCGGACGAACTTTACGACAATAATAAAATTGCTAACCCATCCGACACACTTACCTATAGAAATTGGAAAGTCGTGTCAAACTCGTATGTATACAAGAACCGTTTGTCTAAGGTATCCTGATAACTCAAATTCATTAAAATGTGAACCTTATCACGATAGCATAAAGATTTTATTGAGTTCGTCTAGTGAAGGCACTTTTTGGAACTGCATTGCAATATAACTTCAGTGCACTCTGCGTAGGTAGAAACAAGTCTACACATATTCGTTTCTGTTCCGTAAATGTCAAAAGTTGCATAAATTCATCTAATATTGTGTTTTGCGACTAAGCAAGGACTCAGCTCTATATGGTTTTCAAATATGGATCATAAAATTAACACAAATAATGCAGTGGTAATATATAACCGTATAAAAAGTCCTTGTGTGGAATTTACGATACAACAGTGCAAGGTTTTGAATCTACAGAAACTATAAATATGGTAGACAATCTAAATATCTACTTTTATAAATAATAATAAAAATCAGATAACCTTGTGTTTACATAAAATATATTTAATATGATATAGGTATGATTTAGTTTCATATGTTATTCGAGTTAAAAGAGTTTTTCATCCTTATTATTATATTTTTTTTTATTACAAAACAAATCATTCTTCAAGTTTGCAAGTTTATCAAACGTGTATCTATAACCTGTTTGCTATTCATTGCGCGTTACGTTCAAGACACGAGCGAGAGGACACCACGAGCGCGCAGTGAATAGCAAACAGCTGGAATCTTTGAATACCTGAATTTGAATATCTTTGACTTTGTAATTATTCATAAGCACGTCATACTACATGCAACTGTACTCCCGTTAGTGTTCCAAAGAGTTACATATTTATAAATGTCTATTAATTATTCTCTGGCTTCTTGGTAGAGCAAAGAAATAAGGTATTTATAGTCGTACACATTTATTTATGCAAGTACGGTACTAATAAAACCCCCGTACTATTGCAATCTTCTTTGATCACCGATTAATCGACTAAAATGATTGGATGCTAATTTAAATTATTTATTTCATCCAATGATCTATTGTATGGAAGTGCATTCTTTAAACCCGAATTATTAAAATAAAAAACAAGAACATTATAGTTACTATTACAAAGTTAGTTTATAATTGAACTGTTGTGATACCGATTTTCACTGATACTGTTATATTATGAGAGAAAACTGAAAACATAAGTATTTTATTTTATTACAAAGTGGCGTGTATGTGGTATTAATAATTAAAGCAGTTAGATATACTTTAATATTATTATAAACATTAAGTCAAACAGTAATTTTAAATAGGACGAGGCAGCAGTGACCTTGCGTGGTACAAACAAGGCAATACCAACAGGAAAACCTATATCTAAGTCCTATATCAGTAATATATTCAAACATTTAACGGTTTATGTACGTTTTATATATCAAGAATTTAGGTTTACCGGCATGGTGAGCTACTTTCCAACCAATATGATGGTTAGTATCGGGTAAAAATAATATATAGGTAAGTACTCAAAAATACACTGGCCCGCAAAACTAAGCATCACAATTTCGTTTTTTTTTCTAAACTATACAAGTTAGAGATTTCAAATAAAAAATGTTTTATAGCAAATTTTATCAGCTTTCTATAAAACATACAATATAATAGCCATTTTAGCTTAGTGTCTAAAAACTCATCTAACATTTTCTAAGTACGTTTTACATGTTATTTCATTTGTAATACATAACTGGTATTGCCTCCTCGGGCTCTGATTAGAGCTTCAAGCCGGTTTGGCATACTGAACACGCGTTTTGGAGCCGATTTTGGGGACCCATTCTCTTCTTTTTCTATCAGGGCCTGTTTTAGTGCCCTGAGGGTGGTAGGTGGTGGTCTGCGACTTCTGAATAGCGTGCTCAATTGGGTTAAGATCAAAGTATAACTTGTTTACTTAAAAAGTTATAGCAATTTAAAAAGTGTGATACTTAGTTTTGCAGGCCAGTGTAGTTTACTTACTTCACGTTATATAAACCTTTAGTATAGTTAATCAGTTACTCGTTGAAATCTAGTGATTATATTTGACGTTTCAAGTTTTCATATTTATTGATAACCAACTTAGTTTATGGACCGAAAACTACAGTTCCTGCTGTCTAGCTGTTTATCTTTTTATTATTTTTAAAATAACGTCTATTATTGGGGAGAGAGATATTTATAAAAAATACCTGCCCAGACCAAGTGGTCTTGAGGTATACACTGCCATCACTTTTCCTCTCGTACGTAGGGCCATTGAATCCGTCGTAAGTAGGCGATGCCGCTTTCTCCGCAAATACGAGACTTTCGCGATTGTACGTGTGACCACCGTTGTATTGAGAGGATCACACAAATTGCAAATTACATTGGCAGTTTGTAATTCTAGTCATACAGCATTTAAGGATCAAAAGCTGACACAAACGTAAACGATTCTAAAAGCCAGTTCCTCGCGACCAGTGAGGCGCATAAATTACGATTCAGCGTGATTTTTTATTAACACTACGCATTTTTCTTGTATCTATGCTGTATATGAATTGTACTCGATAGATAGCATTGTCGCTTTTACGGAGAAAGCGAAGATCTAGAGTTTGAAGTTTGTACATACACCATCCGTTATTTTTCGTCCATGCACCATGTTTCTTTCAATGAAAATTTGTAAACAAACAATACATAGAACCTGACACCCTCACCTCAGACATTGCTAATAAAGAAATGCGCACTTCACACATTGTGGTACAATGTCCCAGACACAGGAAATGACATTAAGCGGTCACAGAGTTGAGTCACCACCACTCTTGGAACAATAGGGTGTTCGACGGACGAGTTCTGGTACATTGTACATGGGTAAACCATCAGATTAGGCACTGTTGTTTTTTTTATAATTGTATGTCACGGATATTTCTGTATAATTGCAATACCTTTTTTAGTTTGTTTACTAAAGGCGTGCCATGCGTAGCACTACATTTGCGACTTTATGGTCTGTGTGTGGACAAGACACTCGAAATCATAGACTACGCATGAGACTACTTGTATAAATGTACAGTTCAGATAGGCCTGAGTCAAGAAATCGTTTTATAATTAGTGTGAGAGAAGAAAACAAAAAAAAACAATCCGTCTTGGTCTAGCTCTGCCCGTGGGACGTGGTGGATAAACCGATCGGTGACGCATACCTACTGTACTAGACGGCTCTCACTGGTCACTCATATTTAATTTTAGACAACGCTCAAATAAATAATCAAAACATCTTGAACATTCAACTACACCAAAAAAGGCTATGTTAATGTTAATAATTACATTGATATGTAATATAATTAAACTTGCTAAATTCTGTAAAATGTGAGCTGAATCAAATATACTAAATAAATGAATAAACTGATTCTCTAGATATGTTTATTGCGCGAGAAGTTCCACGAATCGAACCAGTTGTATGAGCATCGACGCTGTTCCAGGAAGAACACTGAGCTTTATAATTCAGTACTTTTCGTGGAACACCTTTTTCGATTATCAATCATCATATGGATGATTAAGACCTATTAATGGTAATGAAATACCTTATTTTCATTTGATGTACAATGCCCGTAAACTTTCGTAAATTCATAAAATAAAACAGGGTGACAGAGGTCACAGCTCAGTTGGTACTCTTGGTACGAGCTCTGCTTTCTATGCTGTGAATAGGTGGTTCGGTTCCCAACAAGAACAAAAATATAAGTTGATTGCTTTGAACCCACCTTGAAAAACGAAGCAAACTATTATACCGACAATAAATAAAACAATTCAAATATTGTAATAGAATGCTGTAAAATGTATATTTACTTATGAAAAATACTGTGTATAGTTATAATTATAAATATTAAAAGATATCTTGGCCAGTAGTGGCTTATTATGTTTTGAATTTTTATTTTCACTTCCTGGCAACTAATCTTAATCTTATTTCATGTACACTGGCTGCTGTATAATTAAAGTGTATGTTTCATTTGAATATTCTACATTTCGAATTAATATCGTATGACTGCGCTTATGAAACTAAATGACATAACAATATACCTAATGGCATTCAAACTGGCGCATGCCGGCTAGAGATAATATTTACGAGTATTTTCGCAAACAAAGCTGCTTCTTTCATCTGTTAAGTGCCAGATTAATGGTCGTTAGGTGTAATATTTTAATTTTTACATTAAATTAGAGTTTTTTGAATAAAACAATAGCAGGAAGTTGTGTGTTCTTTGTGCAAGACGACGACAGCCTTACATAAGCTTAATACAGCTTCATTCCCACTGTTGGGATGTGGAGTGTGGGATTTATAGTAAAATGTGTAAATAACAGTCAGCTACCGATTCGGAAGTTTCTGTAAACAAAACATCTTCGTCTTGGCTCAAAACAGCAGCTTATCTTTCTAAAGTAATGTGAAGTGTTGCAAAAGTCTAATCAAAAATGCTAAAGAAATCTCCTTTCCATTTTCTTTGATGTTATATGAGCATATTACCTACCATCTTAAATAAAATTGTAGTATGAGAAAAACTACAGTACATAAATACACCTAAAACAGAAAAAATAATAGTAAGTATCTAAATTTTAGTAAATTTCGGTCGTTTTGGGACATGAAACTAGGTAGGTTTTAGGTATCACAATGTACTAAAACAGATTACTACGAGTCTTAATTACAGACTCAATGCTTTGACAAAAGTGACGTTATTTTTAACGAGTAATTATTAAGACCGTCGGTTGACCTCTGTCAAGTGGTCGAAGGTGTCTGGAAAGAATTGACCAATTTGTCCAATGTATTTGAACAGAACGGTGTTACATGCGATGCGATGCGATGCTACAGCACATTAATTGCTGGTCTCAGAAGAGAATGTTGCCCATTTAATAGTAGATTTAAATAGTTATTTCAGCTGTGGTTACTATAACCACATTCTGTGGAGTAGGTAATGATAAATTGAGTAATTTGTGGCAGAGCCGCAGGGCAAAGAAAGTCTAGAATTACTGTTTAATTATATCTGTCTGCATGTTAAATTAATTATTTTTCTTTAGTCTCAGTATTTGCATTATTTTTAGTAGGTACTAGATATTCATTTTTAGCTTACGTAACTTATGCGTTGACCTTTGAAGAGAGTTTTAGAAACAAAACAGGCAGTATCCTGTTTGTGTCTCGATGAGTTCCACCATTGAAAGGTGACAGGAAGGGAGACCCGAAACCTTCGCCCCAAGGACCAGTTAACGAGGAAAAGTGTTTTCTAACAAGTAACGAGTTTAACAACTAAACTGCGTAGTTAAACGATTTTGCCTAAAAACTTTATGAATAAAGTCTCGTGTCCGGACACGAGGGGACCAATTTGTAACCCCAACAAAAAATATTAATTAGTCTAATGATTTAAAAGCTTCGTATATTGATCTTGAATTTTTTTACGTTACCGCTTAAATCTCGTGTATTTTTTTAGAAGATTCAAAATTTATTTCCGTGTTCGTTAAATAATGTTGTCTTTGGAGATATAATCAATTGTAAATAAACAAGGCTTTATTTCTTGGCCGCAATATAACTGTAATAAGGAAAGGTGTCCAAGTAAACCAGGGTTATAATACGAGGTGAAAACATATTTATTCTTATTTATTACCTCTCATTCTTATATCTCTACATTATCTCTATGCATTTTTTTAGTTGTAGTGACATTAATGTTCAATCTAAACAATTTGCTTTAAAAGTCCGGATTTTTATAAAAAATATTTTATCATAATATATGTATATAATAGGTAAGTACCTACTTACAGCGTTGTTGTTCGCAAAGTTATGTCACATTATACTATAGAGATGTGCTTTGCCATGTCAGTCTAACCCACACGATGCGTCGGATTACTTTTACTCTAAAATTGGATAATAACTTACTGCACAAATAACTTTAGCACCATTTACAAGTCATTGGAAGATGTTGTAACAGCTGATGAATTATAACCGGATTTGCCCTTGAAGTCCTCACTCGTGATGTAAGATAAGAAATAGCATTCTTCTGGCTATAAAGTTTATTCTACTCAAAGCACTTTCGTCATTTTATGACTGTGTGTGTGCGCATTGCGCATTTGCGATGTTTATGTACTTTATGTTGCCGGCAACCTGTACAATGTCCAGATCATATACGTTGCCAAAAACTTATTCTAGAATATTTTAAAATTTATTAATTATTAGTCTAAGAATGCCATTGGCGTAAGATTTCATAGAAGTAAAAATGATGGACTAGTAATATTCCTTTTCCCGTTTTCGACAACATCGTTTATCTATATGGCTAGTCCATGAATAAGGGCTCTATGTTAACTTGTCAAATCTTATCTCTATCTTACCTTTATTTATTATATCTTTATCTTTCTAACGAAATAATTGCTATTGTATAAATGTTTCTCAATTACTTAGAAAACATTATAATCAATTCCTTCAATTAGCAAACTATAAACTGGTTTTAATATCCTGCAATAAAATTAAAAACGAGTTATTATGGTTATTTTTCATGATATCTGAAAAGCCGCTTTACAAAATAATAAAAAATTATGTCTCCTTATCAATTAGCAAGAGATATAATGGGTATCTATATACATATAATTAAAGTAATTGTCACTTAGGTATTTAAACAGAAAAATAACATAAGTAGTACCTACGATAACAAGGTTTTATACGAGTACTTCTTCCACATCTTCGAATGTCCTCCTTGTATTAAATGAGAGAAATACATTTAATACAAGGAGGATTGAGATAAATACATTTAGAATCACCTAGTATATACATATCAGACCCTTTTAGTATCGATCTCAGCGCAAACACATTTTCCGAATAGATCGTAGTGACTCGACTGGATTACGTATAGAACGCAATCATTAATTTCTAAATAAGACGTACCTACTCGTCTACCGCCAGCCAATCGGCTCTAATGTGTTTACCCGCCGAGTACACAAACACCCGCTTTGTTTACATTCGCAACAGAACACCACTTTTATATTGTACCGTAAGTGTACCGTAATCTAAATAATAAACATTCTAATTTTTGTAAAAAAAACTCATAAATTGCTGAAGACAATAATCCAATGTTACGTTCACAGTAGGTACACTATTTAAAATCTTCGCATAAATAATAATTGTTTTTTGTTCATATTAAGCGAAAATTCATACATTATAAGTTTTTTTATATTCTCAAATAAAAAAAAGGTTTATTTTTATGAAGTAATTCTTTGCGGCCTTTTCAACCCATAAGTTATTTTTTGTTTGTTTTTTTTCACACAAGGTCATCGTATGCAGTGTTGCTGGCTGAATGTTTCTTGCATTTTTTGTGTTTGAATATTAAAAGGGACATAAACAACAAATTAAAATGTTAACACTGATTTTGCGTTACGGATCTATACAAAACGCGCAAAACTTCATCTTGTTTCTGCTCACATATTTATAGATGGCGAAAACTTTAAACGTGCGCGTGGTGGGAATCCAAATCATGCTTCTTTTTCAGCACTCAATAAGGTTTGCAACCGCGTATCAATTATTAAAAATAAAAACATGCCTGAGCTTTGTTCAATTTACAACTCTATACCTGTGTCGTAAGGCTTATAATTCATAGGCAGAGCTTGAGAACAGTGGATAGCAACAACATTAGTTTGCGCATAGTGATGGATTTATACGAGAGTGTTAAACATCTGGTCGGAAATCAAATTGATTGCTACCACTCTGAATTAGTTTTGTCGATAGCTATGTACATTATATTGAAGTAAGCAACGAGAAGTACTTGAAAAAAATATGACAAGAAAATGTAGTGTTACTCGTAGTTATTAATAATTCTGTTAAATATTGCATGTAGATTTTACTATCAATTTCAATATCAAATTAAAGTAATAACCAAATTCATTCGATGTGATTTTATTATGAAAAATAATTTGATTTCAGAGATTCGTTTCAGACTTGTGTCGTATTAAACATATTGAAAAGTGTCCGCAATCGATTTGCTTCGCACAAATCAGATTATTTTCAATTTAAAATGCGTTTCCATAACACAGCGCTCGGAAAATTCTACTTCAATCATGTTTATTTTCTCGCCTCATGTCTTCCAAAATACGCGCTGGATCTCACGCCGTGTCTTGGATCATTTTCACCATTATACATCAGTCTTAGGAAGTCCGCACACCAAAGAATAAACGATTTTTTAAAAATCGATATGAGAGTGACGTAGTGTAAACTATCAAACATCAGTGTTATCGTCGGCGTCGGTGTGCGCACTTGCTTAGTATCATTATTTGTTGCCCCATTATCTATATGAAAATAAACTAGCAAGTAATATTCCCAGTCATTTTTATCCCAGGTATATTCTCATGATACTTTTATATCAATTTTGTTCACAGTTTTCTAACTTACTAATTTGTAATTCTTGTACGCTGTATTCAACGGCTAAGTGTATGAAACCAAAATAGAAATGTAGCAAAATCAGTAACGTCTAATATATTATTGTATTTGCAAAGTTTAAAACTATTGATAAGTTTGTAATAGGTTAAGCGTATTTACATAAATTATCTAATCTATTTTGCATAAATTGGAATGTGATAAAAACCAGAAACCAAAGTTTGATAACGTATCGTAGTTAAGCGTTTATAAATGTAATCTATATCTCCAATTAGTAGATACTGATTAAGGAATAACTAAAGCACGCTCCCACTCCCACGCCCACGCAAGGTTTTAAATGAATTAGCATGAATGTTATGTTGCTGTCGATGTTACAATCAATGTAAATTGTAAACAGTCCAGCGAACGTTGACATGTCGACATCATTAGACATAACTCGACTTGTGTCGCACGCAGCGCACGCAGCGCACGCAGCGCACGCAGCGCAGCGGAGCGGTAGTTTATCTTGATACATTTTTGTCTTATCGAGAATTAAAGTTAAATTTTATCATCGCCGTATTAATTAACTGAATGAATTTTTTAGAAAACAGCTAAGTTGTTCTCTTTAAAACAAGATAGCATTTTATTAAGAGGGAAACAGTCGTACTAAACTATTGTATCTTGTCATTTATATAATCCTGGTATCGACTGCAACGTTGTAAATGTGACTGTTGTGTGTAGGAGAGAAATGTCAATGACACGGCGCCTATTTAGAATGCGTATTACAAGAGCTAAGGTTGAACTAACACATTATAGAAACAGCGGTTTGCTAATAAAACAGAAATGATGTCAATAAATATGGTAAATATTATACTGGATTTTATTAAAATCAATAAATAGATAAATACGTGAATTGTTTAAGGCTAATATTTGTTTTCAAATATAAGCTTATTTACATGTTTATTATCGTTTCTAAGTATTGATATCAAGTTAATACTGTATTTGTAATTGTATATAAAATACGATGAAATACAAGTATGTACCTTACTTGAACGCGACGATATATCACTAGATTCTAACTTTTAGGTTGTAACTTTTACTATTTTTGAATTGTGGAAATCACCCAGTTTACTCGACATTTTTTAATGAATTATTTTATAACTATGAAGCAGCGTGATGTGACGATAGTGTTCTCTAATTTAAGTAAATCCCTGTGTTGCACGTTGGGTGGTGTACCTAGTGTATGTACTACTACAGTCTAACCAGTAGAACACTCTTACTTTACGTTACGTGAGATAGACCAACTCATTAGGCGAGATAGCTGTAACATGGAGCAATCAGCGGAGGTCAACGTTCTGTGAGATGAGTTTTGGAAATCCGATTCAACTAACTAAAATAACGAGCTTTAAACTTTTAATTAATTATAATTTGATTACAGTTTAACTATAACGGTTCAAATGGAAATACGTAAATATAGAAGGATTACGTAGTGAAGACGTCATGACAGTTTGAATTAAGAATAGCTTAATTAATTTAATATTTTAATTTGCGACCAATATTTATCAAGGATTAATTTAATTATCTTAACACATCTTATTCATCAACATTTAAACAACAATTATAAAGATATTGGAAGTAGTATTCATCTGGTACCACATCATAAATAAATAAATAAACCATCGTAAATAATACAAGCCACTCGTATAATTCCATTTATCTACCATCACAAACTTCTGTCCATGACAGTGAGCTGTCTGTTCGCTAAATTGGAATTTTCTAGAAGGTATTTCTAGAAATAACACAAGCATATCAAATTACCTTGAAAATTTGCAAAACGTTAAATTATCGTTTTCAAATCGCTTTCAATGTAAACAAAGCTCCCGGACCTGGTTTGATGATGATGCATTGAATTGTGACGCGCGGCTCGGCACGGTTTAATAATCCAGTAAAACAATAATTATCGACATTATACTTATAATTCATTCGCAAGAATGTATTGGCGTGATTCTACTTGATATGCGAACTGGTCCATATGCACATCATTCACATGCGATATAGCAAACAACGGATTTTGATTTCTATATTTATAGAGATTTGGTTGAGTTTATGTTTATTTCTGCTAAGAATAGTTGAGTAACGTATGTTTTGCTTCAACGTTCGAGATTACTGTGATTTTGAAATGGTCACGTGGTCATCTCAAAGCCTGCGGTCGTCTTACGGCCGGTTTCTGGAAACCCAAATCACGATTGATCAGAGTTTGACACATAGTAAGTAATTATTTGATTTTTTCATTGATCATCGTTCGAGAAACCGGCCGTTATTGTCTTACTTTGCATCATTGCCTGAATTTTGAACAGCATATTGACTTTTTTTTATGAATCTTTTTGATTTCATGAAAAGTTTTAGATAACAAAATGTATTAAAATATGTATATTCGTAATTGTCTCTCTGTTACACATTATTCTATGTTGTTGTCTTGTCTTGGCGCTCATTGCTCAATTTTTCATCATTCAGTTTACCCGTTTTGTTTGTTTTAATTAACTTCAAAATGTTTCATATAATTATTCAGATTCATGACAGGCGTCACAGCTCAGTCGGTAAAGCTCTTTTAGCTCATAATTCGCTTTTGTATCACAGTTTCGTATAATTTTAAAAGTAGTACCTACACTTACCCAACGCCGACTTTATTGTATGAAGGCAAGGTTTCTTACCTGAAAACAAAAATAATAATTAGTTAATAACAACAAAACTATTAAAAAAAACTCAATTATTATTCGATTTTAATTGCTCTCGACACGTTTGAAACTTAATCATCGATAAATAATTCGATTTGGCGTCGATGCCTACAGAGCAGAACTGCTGGTAACATGTTTGTCAAAATAGTTTTTAGTGTGTTTTTTACCAAACCCACATCGTAAATCAAAAAACTTGTCGCAATTCTCTAAAAAAACGTATATTCTTATTAAATGAATGATAGGATACTTCATCATACTGGTTATACAACCAGGCTATGTACTTTCAGCATCAAAAGCTAACTTTACCGTATTTTTTATTTTATTACTACCTCATATCACTATTTAATTTTTATTAATAAAGTTCGTCGTCGATCGTTCACTATGCATTTCAGAAGTAAAGGAAAACATGTCTATAATTTTGACATCACTGCAAAGAGTAGGTAGTCATCGTTATAGCCCTTACAAGGCAGTCTGCTACTCCACTATTATCGAAGGTACTTGACCAACGTTTCGAGTAACATCCTCAATTGTATCGTTTTGTAATCGGAAGCGAACCTGTCCGATTTCGTAGTGGACTGGTTTTGCTCGGTTTATCACTCACTCGACCGTAAAGTATAGGTAAAGCCAATAAGTACAATCAATTGGCTTCAGTTTTTAGATACTCTGACAAAACTTTATTTTAACAGGTGAAACCAATTAAGAAATTTATTTATTCAAAAAAAAAAGTGGTTGTCTGTAAAGTCGGTTTACTGACGATAGTTGAACGTGACAACGAACGCAAAGGCCGATTGTGCTTCTTTGTCGCTCGTTCCGCGCTCTTGCTTGCACTTCATGGAACGCCTCAGAGCGAGGTAACGCCGCATGAGTCTCAGAGCGAGGTAACGCCGCATGAGTCATGTTTTTTCGTGCGTGCAGCCGGCTCTATCGAATTATAAGACGTTGTCACGTCAAAATAAGGTCACAACTTTATGAGTACGAAAGACAGCCTTTCAGGTCTACAGGTTCCTAGTACTTACTCCTTAGTGCTCTAGTCTAGTTTCAGAACTAGGTTGGGATGGATGTCTAAATAGCTTGACGGTGTGCCTTTAAAGAGGGGACCTTCAGAGACACGTATAAACATTTCATTTGACACCTATTTTTAAAACTTAGTTTCAATAAATGTAAATAGTTTAATTTAGTTTGATATTTCATAAATTATGATTTCTAAAAATAAACGAATGTAAACATGTTATCATCAAATATAAGTAATCGGATTTGAACTGAACACACATCAGTTAGTCAATAACTAATGTATGCTGATGTTTTATTTGTTTTATTATTCATTAATATTATAATTTTTGATAATCGTTTGAATCGGCGGTTTCATACATTGTTTCATTGAACATATCGCAAAAATTACCCAAGATATTTGATAAGAAATTCTTATAATCTGAAATAATTAAAAGTACTTCTAATCTACAAAAAACAAAATATTTGTGATTATTATTTGTATGTAATGTTCTAGAACATTGTTGAATTCATTTATGCGAAACCTTATATCAGGTTTAGAGGAACAAAAAGTTATAGATTCGTGTTTTGGGTCTCGCATGATAAGTAAACAAAACCCTTCAGAGCGTATAATTGTAATTATTGAGCTCTGAGATATTTCAATGAAGTCTAGATATTTAAGATACACATACAGATATAGATAATTTTAATTAATTTTATATAAAATAATTATAAAATTAATTAAAATTATTATAGAATAATTTTATAACATATAAGTGGTGAAGAAGCCAAGGTTTTCTGATTAATTACAATGTTATTCTGTCTTTTATAATTGAACTGTATGTATAGGTACACTTGCTAATTGTTTGCAAAATTTGTTGTAAAACTAGATTGAATTGCTTTACAGAACGCGACTATTTAATACGTGTAAAATATTTATAAAAATGTAAATTTATATTTTTTCACTTATAAATATTTCAAACAAAGAAAACAGTTTTCGGTAGATTAGACAAATCTCCATACGCATCGTCGAGCAAGCGCAAATTGTGCAAGTGGAATAGTCCTGTGATCAGAGACTGAATGCACATTGCAGTTTTATGCATGCTTGCTCAATTTGTTCTTTTTATAGCAAGTAAGTCGTACCTACCTATATAATTACAGGAAAATAGCCGTTTTATATAAATACACTCATTAAGTAAATACCTATAACGTTTTAAATGCATATAAAAACGTTCCCTTTTATTTTTACGATATAAGTACCTACATATTTTTGAAGTGAAAACTTCTTTAGCGGCGCTGGGTGGGTAAAAACTTTCAAACTCGCGTCAGGGTCACGTGACGTCGAAAAAGCGTAAGATCTTATTTAATTTTTATACATTGCTCGTAAAACAAGAGACGACAAAAGAACACACTTGCGGTCACGCGACGTATGACTCAAACAATTAAATAGTGTTGTGGCGACATCGTACAAGGCGAGTACAAGGCGCTGCCAACACGCGGTGCGGTGCGGAGCGCGGGGGCGGAGGACCGAGGAGCGGCACTCGCGCGCCGGCAGCCGACAGACGCTCTGAGCACCCTCGCACGGGAAACACGTATCGCTCGCCGCGCGCGCATAACCAGATAGACGCTATTATATCGTACGAATCGTTTCGCCTAACTTGTATTTAACTGTATCGCTTCCATCTTATTGAAGTGAAAACTCAGTCAGGGTCACGTGACTCGTGACGTTCATCGAACGTGACGTTCATCATTCGTTGTCTTCGTCGTTGTGTCAATGTCAATGACATGACACAATCACAATGACACAGACACATTCGCGCTTGCGCGAATGACAGACACATTCGCGCTTGCGCGAATGTGTCTGTGTCATTGTGACTGTCATTGTCATTGTCATTGTCGTTGTGTCGACATGACACAATCACACTGACACAGACACATTCGCGCTTGCGCGAATGTGTCTGTGTCAGTGTGTCTTCGTTGTCTTCGTCGTTGTGTCACATTCGCGCTTGCGCGAATGTTACACAATGACATGACACAATCACAATGACACAGACACATTCGCGCTTGCGCGAATGTGTCTGTGTCAGTGTGATTGTGTCATGTCGACACAACGACAATGACAATGACAATCAGACACATTCGCGCTTGCGCGAATGTGTCTGTGTGATTGTGTCATGTCGACACAACGACAATGACAATGACAATGACAATCAGACACATTCGCGCTTGCGCGAATGTGTCTGTGTCATTGTGATTGTCATTGTCATTATGACGACTGTGGTTATATTTTTGAAGTGAAAACTTAAAAGTGAAAACACATTCGCGCTTGCGCGAATGTGTCTGTGTCATTGTGATTGTCATTGTCATTATGACGACTGTGGTTATATTTTTGAAGTGAAAACTTAAAAGTGAAAACACAACGTTAATATTGAAGTTTTCACTTCTGCCGGCACTCCCGGAGTACTACCATTTTTTTTTAGTGTATATTACATACAAATTTTTTTTTAGGTAAATAAACGTATTTGTGGCAAAATATTGTATACACACACTTTTATTTCGCATTCATTGTTTGTATGCCTTAATTATTTGAAACAACCTTTTGTGTTAAGCTAAACCAGATTTGGCACCTTTGTACGGAAGTTCTCAGCAGTAAAAACAAACAATACAGGTGTACATTGAACATTCTGTAAAGGAGAAGGTGGTATCGTGGCCACTGCTTTTAAATTGGACCCCTGCTCTAATAAATATAACCATTAACATTATCTTCATTATTTTTTTTGCACTACGTCTGTCATTACATTGACGCACTTTTACGTCACCTGATTGGCGCGAAAAGTTCATGTCCTCTGATTGGTACGAACTATTTGCTGCGTATCATTTGTAAAATTTTCGTGCCGTTAAGCTTTTGTACAAAAAAAAATTGAAAAACAGGTGTTTTGTGAAAATAAGCCTACACAACATCATCAACATCATCTCTGTGGTTCATAATTGAAGGTAAGACATTGATTTTTCTTATTCATTCGAATTCGTGCTTATTTTTCTTAAAAGTGTGATGTTTACAATGCGGCCCCCCTTTCCTGTTTGTAATATGGCTCCCGGGGCCATATCAAAAGTAAGTCCTGTTGCTGGTGTTCCAAAAACATTTTCTTAATTGTTTTTAATGGTTTTAGATGCCTCGCACTACTACCATGTCACCTGGACGTAAAAGAAGAACGGTGGATCCAGAACAAATGGAAAAAATCCGTGGAAGCTGTGAGGAAGAATTCGATGGGATACAAAAATGCAGCTAAAACTTTTTCTGTATTATGAAGACTGGTGTAAGATACCATGATGACACTGAGCATGATATGAATAGGAGGCCAGCCGAAAACATGGACGCAAATTGCATCTTTTGTGACACCTCTTATTCTAACGATAAAAGAGGAGAAACAAGAATACAGTGCCAGGCATGTGGGCTCTGGGCTCATTAGGATTGTGCCGGTCCTGAAGGAGAATACTACATTTGTGATTTCTGTCGTTAAATTTACTTTTAGAGAACGTTATCTACAGGCATAAATTATTTTTGGTTTCATACTTTTAACTGGGGGCCAAATTACCCTCAAGCAACCACGGCCTGCCATTTATACATCAATTCAAAATAAATATTTTTTCTCTAAAACTAAAAGACTTTCATTCATGATATTTTTTTTAATCATTGCTCATTAAATTTAGAGCCCTCTGATAGCCTGTACATGATTCCAAAGGGTGATGAAATAAATTTAGATCCCTAAAACAAAATTGGGGGCCACGATACCACCTTCTCCTCTACTAAATTCGACAAATACAACACTTGCAGTAATTCTCTCTGATTCAGTAAAGCAAATACTGATAACAGCTTTAGGTTAGTGGTAATTATTTGCTCGGAAACGGTTTACAATTTCTTAGACTAAGCCGGTCTAAACTAGTTTATCTTTGCTTAGTTGTACCGAGTCAACTGAGTCAGCCGTGAGTCAGCAGCAAAGTGCAGTAAATAAACATACTGCAGGAAATCTCACTCATTTACAAACTTAAATGCTGGATTTCCGAAAAAAAACTGTAAGTATTTTTGTACAGCAATGGAAATAAACTGAAATTTATGTTTATTGTTTTACTCATATGCATAAGAACAAAAACTTGATGTTTTTTAGCATTATTTATTTATTTGTCCAGCATTATTTTCACACACAAAAATAAGCCTTTACTGAAATGAATAAACTTAATTAAAATAAAAAATAAATGAAAATCCTTTTCTATTATTTTCGATGCGGTGTACTAGTAGTAGTAGACTAAAAAAATACCACATTTTTCAATAAAAAGGTCACGTTCCTAGTAATAAGCGCACTGAGTCAGGAGTTCCTATTTATCACTGATTGCCCCGTGGGTCGTGGGTCGTGTCGTGACCCACTAACTGAATGAAGGGGCAGATGCGACGCTCTGCCTTGTCGGCGGATGAGCGCAGAGATACCAAGCCAAGCCGGAGATCACTTTCAACAGTTTGATCACTTTATTCTTCTTTTGGTAGATCGGTTGGTAGATTAAACAATAAGTTTATGTAACTGTGTAGTTATTTGATCTAAAAAATAGTATTTATCCTTAACATGTTTAAAACACATTCATGAGGAAAAAACAACAACATTGTGCTAAAATAACTTTTGTTTGATCTGCTTGTTGTTCCAATACTTGTTTTCATCAAAACTGAGTACACGATTCTTCTCCATACATAATAATATATCAGTTCGTGTGTGTATGTGATTGTCTGTGTGGGTGTGACTGCAAAGCAATAGGAGTTTACAAAGACGTGTACATCCACTACAATTTACCGCTTTCTAAAGAAACCCACGCAAACAGGTAGGGCCCATTCAGAGTCCACTAATTAGCCAATGCTGGACGAGCTCGTGATTAGCGCCTCATGGCTATTCCACGAGCGAGCTCATTGCGACTCCAATCGTGATGACACTTTCTATAAATTAAACAAGTAAGTAAATAAACATGTTGAGTATCTATTGTAATCGATTAGTAATAGTAACTTTATTGTACGTGTCGACTTGTACGGTGTATTCTTGTTCTCTTTACTATCATTTATGTATATGAAATCGTAACCGTATCTAAGTAACTAAAAGATCCGATATGTCAACCGTGCCTTAAAACGACAATCGATTTTAGCATAATGAATGAGAAAAAACTATCGTACCGAAAAAGTGTGTAGATTACTTTTTATCAAATATACTCATACTTACTTAAAATAATATTTAAATGTAAATAAAGACTAGTATAACTTACATTACCATTCGTTAGATAATGAATCACTAAACTAATAATGACATCATTAATTAGACCTACGAGCAGCTAATGGCGTCACATTTCTGCGACACGAATTTGAACATGCTAAACAAGTACATAACAAGACAAGAACATCTGTACACATACATAGCACGTCATGCATGACTACTCAGAGCCACATGTAAAATGTTAACAATTAAAAAGTACAATAATTATTTGGAAATAGTCTGAGCACTAGTTTCTGATCATGGTAAGTGTAAAGAAATGTATTTTGAAAAATAAATTACACTTAGTGAGAAAATATTGAATTAAAGAAGAAGAATAAACGATGCAGATGATCAAACCCACCGCCTGCCTCTGCTACGCCATGGAAGTTATGCAAAGAACTGGAACATGGTCACTCGACTCTCCACGTGCGATCTCATATTTATTCTGCAC
This sequence comes from Ecliptopera silaceata, assembly GCA_932527185.1. Lineage (NCBI taxonomy): Eukaryota > Metazoa > Arthropoda > Insecta > Lepidoptera > Geometridae > Ecliptopera > Ecliptopera silaceata. Next base: position 271,797 of record OW052193.1, on the reverse strand, counting down.
ACTAAGGTGTAAAAGATGCATCTCTCAGCGTAACATGTTTGAAATTGCTTGCCTAAGTTGTGTTTTTGTGAACTAAATATTTCAATTTTAAGCTAAATTTGGGTGTATTACAGAGAAAAAATACTTCGACAAATAATATCCAATACACAGTTTTAAGAGTAACTAGAAGCGCGAAGTCCAGCAGTGGACTGGAGTGATAGGTGATGGTGAAGAGAACCTATCTTGAACACTACTAAGTTTTGATCAAAATTTGGTTGGTTGATGAGATATGTGCCAGTAGGTACACATAAACACAAAACAGTCAAAATTAGAACCATTTCATTATTTTGAAATAAGACCTTCATTTTCCGATTATTTTTATATAATCTCTAAAATGAATGTAAATTTAAATTGTTGTTTACATTGTAATGTTATACTGTGTTTTGGTAATTCAAGCCATGCTTCCAAGCCCACAATGAGTAAGATATTTACAGTTGTTTTTGTCACAAAATAAAATGAAAACACAATTAAGTCTGTAAACATATTATACAAAGTTCAATTTGTTCAATTTATAACGAAATACAATAAAGAGCCATAGGGATATACTAATGTACTTTGTAAATTGGAAATTGTATTACAATATTGTTGAAATAATATTCTTGTTGTGAAATCACGTTTATAGGTACATACAACAATATTATTCCTAAGTGTATCGATGCCGGAAAGTTGACCTGGTGTCCCACCAAACAGGTTGTATTACTCAACCTTTTGGGCACCAGCTCTCCTATCTACCATCCTAATTCTTAAATTAGAATTAGGGTTACCCACTGTATTTGCCTAGTATTATTAAGTGAGAGAAATAAATAAATAAAATAAATAAATAGATACTCGATGATGTATTTCGATGTTTTTTTGTTTATCTCTTGTATTGATGTACAATAAAGAATAAATAAAAAAAAAAAAACTAATTAAAAGTGATCTTGTTGTGAGTGGAATTGTCTATAGAAGAAAAAGCGTTATTAAGTAACGTATGTACCTATGTACAAAATGTGATGTGATGTATCTCAGATAGTACAGGCCGATGCTACCGACTCGATTCTACTTTGCACCAGCACTCGACTAGATGTGGCGACACGTAATAGCTTCTAATCGATTTTCGTGCTCTATTCTTGGAATCATTACTGCTTTCCACGACACTGCTGACATACATACTTACATACATACGTAATTGGTAAGGTTTTGGTATTTAGTAAATATTTATTAACAGACTTGGATTGATTACACAATTCGAGTTACGGAATTCTATGTAACTTGGGTGTGTTCGTTTTGATTCGGTTTTTAGGCTTTTTTAGAAATTTAACTAGGTTGCATTTCTATTATAACAACAACTCAACCTCTATTCGAAGTTTCATTAGCCTCATTGTCCTTTCTCAGACTCTTGAACTTCCATAACTTGACATTTAATGCCTTTGGATTTATCAACACACAATCCAATATCGAAGCGTAAAAACCATAATGTAACATTATTATGATAGTTTACATAATATGAGTCACATCTGCACCGTGTTGTTGTAACCTACATACCTGGATTCGAAGTGTTTCTCGTTATGTTGTTACACAACGTCCAGTGTTATGTAAATGTGCGAGATGAGGACCACTTGGCATCTTTATGATGATAATGCGTTTATTGACAAAGTTATATCAATTCCCTACTAATCTTAGTATCTGCGTATTGTCGCGGCCTGGTGTCCCACAGGGCTTCATCAATAAACATTTTCGCTCCAGCTATCAATACCGTCTTGTATTTTAATATTTTAGGTTACCTAGTAATTAAGCAGCACTATTTGATATAAGTAAGAGCACGTACAAAATATTAAGAATTATTCGAAATAAGTTTATGTACAATATTGTTAAAAGTATTGTATTAAATGGAGAGGTGTAAAATAAACGCATGACTTCATCCATGCAATAACTCAAGACTTTTACATTCAACTTTCAATAAAAGTGCTTTTTATCGAGATCCTTTAACTTCTCTTGAACTTTACCTTGTAGGGCGTAAAGGGCAAATTGCAACAGCGTCTTCATTGATTGTATGAAACTGGTTAAAGTATCCTACTTGTGTGGGTCAATTGTTTCCTGTTTGCCTTCGAATGCGCAAAAACTTTTGACGCAAACACCTTGTCAAATAACACTTTATTATAAAAAATGGAATATTTAGTAAATAAGTTTAGTATAATAGTTTATATATTTCAGCTTTCATTCGGATTCAATAGCAAATCTAAAGAGTATAATGTTTTATTAATTTTCGTCTTATGTCTCGTGGTCTCAGTTATGATTTCTTACTTATGCCTTCTTTCACACAGTCTATCTAACACATTTTAATGTCCTAGAAACATATTTTTTACAACTAATATGGATGATAAATTAAATAACATGCGTCTGCCTGCAATCATTGTATCAATAGGCCACTCAATACCATCGCATCGATGGAAAGGTTCCGGAAGTCACGTGTCCACAAGATGGCGCCAACGCTTCCGGTGCAGTTAACTGCGGGCTATTTACGGTATAATAAACTATTGATTGATGTAAATAGCATTAACACTATTGAATATCATAAAACAAGTAATGTTAATGGTAGTTTTCAAAGTAAAATAACTGAGCATCCTCGTTTGAAGTCGGTTGTTTTCAGGTTTCAAATTGGACTGTACTACTGTAGGTATGTTGGTTTTTTAAGTCTCAATAATATAACACGATAAACTCTTTAAATAACAACACAAAAACAGTGACGTAAATAATATAACAAATACAGTTAGAATTAGCACCTATATGAGAGGTTTTGCTAATTAAACTTTTGTATGGATGACGTCCGAATGTGAAATATCTATTGACAAAAGGTTTTTTGTGGCTTTTTTTTTATTTAATTATGTGATATGTTTTCTTATGTTTTGTAAAGATTTGAATAAAGTTTTTTTTTTTACTATAAGTTAAGAAATAGAACCATTGTATTTAAACTTCGGTTTTGAGTAATTGTGCAAATTTCATTGAAGTCTGTTTTGTACTTTTCAATCCAAACATAATTTGCATATTTGCGTCTTAAGTCTACAGTAAATCAATATTTTGACATCAAAGAGTATTAATCAACGCGTTTACGAACAGAATTGAGAAGCACACTTCTTCTTAAAAAACAATGTTTATTCTGTTCTGTGTCTAGGTGTTACTATGTATTCTATGTATTTACAAAAAAATGTTTAGTAAAAAGTATTCTATCAGCAATCTAGTTCTCATAGTACTAGCTGTTTAGTTTGGGACTAGAATGTGATGTGTGAATGGTCCATGAATATTTATTTTATTATTATTAACAATAAAAGGTTTTACCAAATATGAATGCAGTTAATAGATTCGAGAAAATGTTATCCTTGTCGAAACGTGTACAAAATTGATAAAATAATTAAAATGCATTTAGTTTAATGATTTTGTAGGTCAACATTCACGTCATGTATAAACAAATTAAGTCATTATATTTAAGTTAGTGCGCGTATCAATTTATTATATTTTAACTCCAAAAAATATAGGTACATATACATTTCATCGATGTTGAACCATTTCATAATTAGTTAAACAAAATAATCCAACTATTCATCGAAAACACTTGAAAGCTAATTCTTGTATTATATGCAGTCAACTTCTTTAACTTTGTAACGCATTAAACCAAAAGTTACCAAAACATAATTATTTCTGAAAACTAACAACATTTTTACTAACTACGATCAAAAACATTAACACATCAACGAAAAAGACCTTCCCATATTAAACAATTTTAAAATTCTGCTAGTAGTTATCTCTTTCTGATGCTGCCTGTACATGGTGGTGTACCGGCAGCATCAGAATGAGTATGTGTGAGTGCGCATGTACTTCGAGCTGATGCCTCAGACCCCACAGGATATTGTCAATTGGAGTACTTGACTGCGAAACTAATCGGTAAAACGCCCGTGACTTCACTTGGAAAGTACACATTGCGAAAATACCCATTATTTTAACTTGATAAGTGTAGTGTAACACAATTGTAGTTTTTCCGAGTTTCCAACGGACTTTCCCGATAACAAGAGGAAGAAAAAGATGAATTGGCACGAATGTTTGAATTTAAACCGATTGTAATAAGAATATATTAATTTAAATACGTATGTTCTCATAACATAAATTTACGGAGTAGCTTTGTGTTAGATTAAAGATTTATATGATGTTTATTTGCTTTCAAACATTACTCAAATTATTTATTCGTTGGACAGCCGTAGGTAAGTACTTGGATTAAATCTGTAGTCTCTTCCAACTCGGCTAGATCTTAAAAAAAAAACAAGTTTTTAGGTGAAGTCTGATTCATGATAGTCATAAAATCATAATAACTCGTACTGAGGCTACTACGAAGGGACTATCTCGCTAATTTACGATTTTGACCGATTAAATTTATGATTTCGGAAAACTTGTTTTCGATAACTTGAAATCTCATGGTCATGGACAGGATTATCCTGCTTGTATTATTGCATCAGTTGCCAAGTTGTATTGTTTACCTTTTTAACATGTTTTTTACCTAATACTTGGCAAGAACAGGGGATGCCCTTATTTAAAAATTAATTTACGTCCTTCCTATCGTATACAATAATCAATATTCATAGAACGATATCTAGCTTTAAACAAAGTACTATGGGAACCAGATTACTTGAGACAATCTAAGTCATGTATAAAATATATGTAAAAACATGTTTTATTTTTAATAACGTAACCTAAGTAGTTATCAAAGTGCGTGATCTAGTTTAAATTTATAGAGCATTAATCAATCTCACGATGTATCGTTTTAATGTTTGTTATCGAGGGTTTTTGTAATCTTTAATGAAGAGTAAATGCCTACCACGTTTCATTAGTAATAAAAAAAGAATGCTTTTTTAATGTTCTTTCTCTAGATGTTAATTAATTTTCAAAATTAGTTTATCTAAAAATTCAAAGTTACGTGTACCTCAGTCGATTATAATTTCTGCATAATATTGATAAATTTATTAACGAATAAAGAAAATAAGCTCGTATTTACTCAAACTAAATACACATGAAACAGTTGAGCTATGTGCAGACCGTTGCAGAACCAATTGAATCGTAGAGCAACAAACTATTATTGTTATAAAACAAAAGCATAACGTGCGCGGCAAATTTTAATACTATGTCGAACATTCTAAGTGATTTCGCCTTTTATTATATCTATAGTTGTATTGATACGCCGCTTCTATGAAGAAGAGGTGCCCTTAATGCAACTTTGTTGCTATGAAGGAACACATTTGAAACCACAACCTGCTGTGAATGGTCTACGGGTCTATGTAGTGGGTTCAATCCGCTTACCTAGCGCTCCATTTGGCGTGTATCGGCCGAGGCGAGGAATGCGGTTCCGTTACTCGCCTAACCACTTAATCGTGCCCTTTCTATTGCACTACAGTAATTATACGTTCTCGACCTTAAAAGTTCTTGAATGACAAAAATTTCGTGACGAAAGTTTCCTCAGAAATAGACTTGGACAAGTATTTTTATCTAGATAGTCGTAACATTAAATAAATTTAATATTCACATCGCGCAGACTGATTTTGAGAACTGTGCGCTTAGTTTAGAGGACTACTAAAACTACTAAATAGTACCGCATAAACTAAGTAATATATTGTAGCAATTTTTATAGCGAATAACATTAGTAAATATTTAGTGTTGAGATTGAAGTTGATTGACAATAATTGTGGTACAGAAATAACTCACCAAACGCAGTGCCATGTATTTATTGTTTGTGCTTACCTGAGAAAGAACAAAGACCACATTAATATGCAAAAAATGAATCATACCTAATTGGTAGGTACCGAAAGGAAAAAGTCGACCTTTATTTTGACACTTTTCTGACAAGGGTCATCTTGTCCCATTTTAACAAGCTTTGTCTGACAGCTCAAAGATTTTTGTCACTTAAATCATGCAAATAGCAGATCATTTACCCGTCTGCTATATAAATAGCTTCATAGTTTCCAAGTTGCCAGAACATTCTATTTGTGAGCCAGTAGGTACACCACCTTATTTGTGCCACCTCGTTAAGCTCACAATAGCCTGCATCATTCTATGATAATCACGAGCCAAATATGAGCCCCGTCATAACGTCTGCAGGTGGTTGCCTAATAGGTTTACAGTTTACACCTATTACACACCTACTCGACATTTTTATCAGCAGTACCAGGCTCTCGAACAATAGTTCTCATTATAGTTTGGTCAGTAGTAGTTGGTAAGTTATCTAGTTCGAAAAATTATTTTATGATTCTTATGCAGATTTTGGTAGAAACCAAGCATTATGTTTCCAAGTTCAAAAGAACGTTCCAGGCTCTCTCTAGTCACGAACACGATAAATTAGCACTTAGAATCATCTAATACACGATTTTACATGATCACCATGATTTTACAAAATATAGTAGTAAGAGCTTTGATATTTTACAGAACAAATAGTTATGAACTTGGAAACAGACTCACGTGTACACGTGACCATAAACTAGTCATAAAATATAAACATCAAATCTAATACTGATACCGGTACACAATGATACAGTATCAGTGGTTACGTCAGTACCCACGGGATCAGATAATCTAAAAGTATCCAAATATGTAAATCTATTTAAAAATGCCATAAAAGCGTAGGTACCTAACGTTCGAAAATAGATTTGATGTCCATGTCAATCGATCCAATCCATTAATTTTTTATTATAATAAGCTCTGTTCAATCAAAATGGCGGCTAAAGTTCCTCCACCGCGACGCTTGTTCCATCACAATAATGAAACTATTTCTGGTTCATCGTATTCATATTAAACTTCATCAGGTATATGTGGCAGTGTACCGATATTGGCATTTCAAATTGTCGTAAAGAATGTATAGTTTGGCAAATGCCCCGAACTATTTTCGTCTTCGCTATCAGTATTACTGTTATTTTTACTACATTTTAGTACAACATGCTATTTGTTTTCTAGAGTTTTTATTTGTTTTACTATAGTATAGATAGTCTAATAGTCAAAACATCTTTTAAAAACTTACTATTGAAAAATTACTTTATTGAAAAAATAAACGCTTTCTTACTAGAATATTATACACATCTGGATTATATATTTAATTACAGTAATTGTAAATTAATAAACAGCTTTCACATCATAATGCCAAGTCAGTATCTTTTATCTCTATATAGTTTCCTATAAGTATAGAGATAAAATAATATATAATGAAAACCATAAAAAACTAGTTAATAATCTGGTTTTTCATGTTTTCATCATATTTCCATCGATGATTTTTATATTCCATAGCATAACATACATGTGTAGTGTCTGATAAGCATTGAGCACAAGGTTGTCATATAACTTGTGCTGAGTGTTATCCAACAGCGGCTCGTGAGTTTCAATACCGACGACTTTCACCGCGCATCGTCGCTGTGCAGGCGCCGGTTCACCGTGAGCATTGCATTCATCAACATGTACAGTACGTACTGAGAAAACACGAGAGATAACTTAAAACGCAGACTAAAGCAGCAAAAAACATACGAGTACTAGTACATCATGAAACTCCGATTTGATGTGGCAAATATTCGGTGTGAATTCATAACCCGGTGCTTTTAGATTGCCGACCTTTTTATTGTAAAAAACATACCTTAAAAGTCACGTTTGGAATCAATATAATATACCTTTATAACGTATAAAAAATATGCAAATATACTTTATACTTCAATAATAAATATTTTATGACAGACAAGGATTATGTTTTAACCACAAAAAATTCTGATTATGTTCATAGTTTGACATTATGAATTAGATAAGAAAAAATTGTAAACGAGTTTAGTCTAGTAGTAGAGCGGCGTTTTCGCTAAAGTTCAATCAATTTTAAAATCCTTCCTGTTTGACTTGTTTAATAAAACTCTAAAACTCCTTTACGGTGACGTAAAGAGCTTACAATACAGGTATTATAACCAGAACGTGGACTCGACTATTGCGTCAGAGGAACTAAACTCTCATGACGTACAGATGCACCACACGAATAACCTGATCAATTATGGTAAACAGGCACCAAATGCTTTATCGTTAACGATTCATGATAAGTCACTCGACGTTGTTTCGAGACCGGTATGTGCTCTTATGCGAGTCTTGCAGAGTGACAACAGACCACCGACAGATCCAGCCATTCTTCATCAATGGTAACGTGCCAACACGGTGAACAATGCCAAAACCCTATTCATTGGTATTCATTTACAGTTATTAGTCCCCGAAGTTTAAATCAAATGATTATCAACAGCTCCACTGTCCGAATCTGTGTTACGGGTAGAGGGCAGAGGTTCGAGCTCTATATTGATTGATCTAACTAAACTAACGACTAAAATTCTAACGAACCGTTACAGACTTAAAAAAATATTCTGAGAACATTAAAACATTGAAAGATCTGCATTACGTAAAATTGCATATGATTTGTTGCTGATAAACATATAAAATATTTGTAACAATTCAGTTGTTACCTTATGTACACGAATTACGTCAATTCAATTAACTTCACATAAAGCTAATCAATAATACCGAGTTGGTGAAAAAAATAAACAATTTATATTTAAAACCGTCACGCAATTAGTCACATTTGGAGGGCTTAGGTTCATTACCGGATCATTTGACAAACTTTTTGCTAACAAGGGTCAAGTTGTGGTCAAGTCCCTCAACACACACGTCTGCAGACGATATAGCCACGTCGGGGAGGTGCCTCTGACTAAATACCTACAATTTATTTAAGGATTCTTTGTCTTGTTTAAAGTTATGTATTTGAATCAAATTTAAATCATCGAGTTTTTTAACGTTGACATTTTGATTAGCTCATAAATAAGAAGCTTGTTATACAAATTAAAACAGCTTTTTACGAAATGTCTGTTTGTATGTAGAATGAAAAATATCTTACATAAAACACGGTGTATATAAAAAAAGACAGAAAAGGAACAACTGTGTATATAATATAATAATCATAATAGCAACATCCATTATGAGTTTTATTGTAACTTTGACTAAAGTTAACTAATACTAAAATATACTGTTACTCACTATCATTTGGTGATTGCAAAATCAAACTTTATTTTCAAAATATTATATCAAATGTAATAAATCACTACGTACGTATTGCGCACTATGAGAACGACACCAATTTATCTTACGTTGAAAAAAGCCTACGTACGAGTATCTACAATAATTTAGTTTGTTCATTAAAATTTTTGAATAATGTTTATGATAATAATCTTAATCTCTATGATGAATGACGGTACCAAACAGCTACGTGTGAAATCACGAGGATCATTAATTAGGATCTATTTAGTTTGTGTCTAACTAAGCCAGTGAAATAGAAAAGGCCGAGAAACACTTGATAGGAGAGAACTGAAAAGTGCTCTAATCATCAAAGCATCATCATCATCAACTCAGTCTGTTCGCACCCACTGCCTCCTTTCTATTCCACCATTCTTTCCGATTCTTTGAAACTCAAAGCCTTTGATTCCCGACTCGTTATTATGTATTTACCAAATATTGTATTTATGTTGGAATACCTCAGCTGATTTGATAACACTCTTTTATATATCAAATGTATGCAAAGGGATATCAAAATCTTATTCGGTACTTATATTAAAGTGTTTTAAATTTTTATGTAATTTTATTTTAAAACTGTTACTGCAAAAGAAATCAATGTATCAAATAAGATTATCTCAATATAGTCTAAGCAAAAGAAAACTTTTCTATACAGTATTATAAAATTGCGATATATTTTTACTATTAGAGTCGGAAACTAGTCTTGTGAATTTATTTTTTATTTTATTTACTGATATAATTGTATATTTGACTTTAAGCTCCAACTGGGATTACAACAACGATGTTGGTCGACGCGTTGGGTTCACTAGCCTAATAACTACCAAACGTCAAGTTTGCTAACTAATTACATACTATCATTTTGAATTCGATTGTTTTCAGATATTAGCGATAAGTGTTTAATTTGGAATAATATGAAGATGAGGCGATAAATAATATGCCTGGATTTTAATGGAACTTTAAGAAAAAATCGGATTTAAGAAGTTTTAGTGATTCATGACCACTGATGTCTTCTGTTTCAGAGTGTTGAGTAGATATGTATTTAAAAAAATGTACATGCATTATATTCTACCTAGTTACCAAGCTTTTTTTAGTTGGGAATTCTGAATTATACTTATTACTTAATTCAATTAAATATCACGGCATTACGTTCTAGTACGAGTCGTTGATGTTATGTGATACCGTGCTTAATACCGTCTAGGAGTATTTGCATTTTAATTGATGTATTTAAAATAAATAAGTTTTTATTCAAGACTATTATATAATTGTTATTCATTATATAACGCATTGTTCTTTTAATGAAAAAAAAATTAATGAAATAATAGTTCTCGATATACGATTTTAATATTTTTAAACCTAGATAAAGATTATACTTTCCATAAAAACTATAGTAATTTACGAATTATACTGAAGTAGTGTATTTTCATCAATATTAATAACTCCACTATTGTTGTGGTTTCATATAAAACAATTATTGTAAAAAATTGTTTTTACCTGTGTATGTTTTTTGCTAGTATTTTTCAAGTTTTTGAAATAGTTATATGTGAGCTTTAATTACACTGTGGTTAAATGCCTTTATTACACAAAATTACACGTTGCCAATATTGAGTAAGGCATCACTTTTTAGGTTGTACATTATTATACTTTTTTACTAAATAAAATCATGAGAGCGTGTTTTATTTAAGTACATACCTATGTTAATAAACATTATTACAGCTTACATTTAGTACAAAACAATGTACCTACGTACTCACGTTGTACCTACAGCGATAGATACAATTGTAGACAAAACAAGAAACAGTTTGATAACAGAATTTAAAAGCTATAAATCTGTTATAAATCTTTTTCGTGAAACTACTTTCGGAAGTAACAAGTGGTTGATAGTTTATTTTAATTACCTCGCTCTACAAGTAGGTATATGAAGATGATATAGAGGAGTTTACAATATAGATTGACTACGTATGTATAATAACTATAACGCAGGTAGATGTGCGGTAATCCAGATATACGAGTTTCAATGATATTTAAATCATGTCAAGTGTGAAAAACTTTTAGCGATGCAAACGGGTTTCACTTTGTAAAGGTTAGCTGAAGTCGAGTATGATTTACGCTACGCCATTTGAACCGATAACGTATTAAATTAGCTAGTTTTTTACCTTTGATGCAGTTTGCTGTTTTTTTTAAATAAGTATGTTTATAATTATAAGTAAACGATTCGTTTCTATTGAGATAAGATCACTCACTTAAAAGGTGATTAATACCAAAAGTTGGTCTGTTCGCGTTGGTTAAAAATCATGTGAGCTAGGTAGGAGTGAGGGTGGGCTGGTTCCCTATATGGAGCACTCTAGGCCTAGTTGCAACCAGTAGGCACACCGAGCGAGCGCTATGTGTGCCGACGACCGAACGCAAGGACGACCGCGGCGATCGCCTATTTCACCACACTAGCTTTGGATATGAGTAAAATGACAGTACGACTGATGAAATTCTGCATCTTTATCATCTAGCTCGGTATTGTTCTCAGCCATCTTCATCTGTGTGTCTTTCACCCGTTCTTTATAATGCCGAATTATTTATTTTATAAAATATAATTAATGTTTAAATTAAATATTATGCCATACGGGTAAATAAATAAAAACCTGTATAATAATATAGCCAAACGCGCTGTTGCAAAATATATTGCTTAAAAATGTAAATTTCATAATTATACGAATTGATAGATACTTGTTGCGATCCATCAAGTATTTTAGGTAAGCACAATAAGCACAATGATCACGTGTATGATCTCTCCATACACGTGTACCTACATTATGCATTGAAAGTCACGTGTTATATCCATGCCGAATAAATAACATTAGAAAAAAAAGCCATTTATTTTATTTATTTATTGTATGTTTTTTTATACATTAATAATTACAAAAGGTTCTCACTGAAATATATAAATAAAATTCGCTTCTAAAGCCGATTATTTGAATAAAAATGCACTTAATTAAAAGTGTACGCGTGAGATTAGACTCCAAGTTCAAAGTGTACTTGTTCGCATTGGAGCCATTCCATTAGTTATGCGTTCCAGTTAACGATTAACTAACGTAACTGCAGTTTCTAAACACAGACATTATTACTGAAGCAAGCAGTTATACGCTTATTTACACTTTGTTAATAAATAACTCAATAATTTATGATATTACAGATATTGATACTATAGTTGAGTATTTATAGTTTATTTTCTAATTGAAAATAGAAGAAATCCCGATTATTATTTTACTGTAATAGTTTTACAAATGTAAGTTTAAGTGTTTACATTTGATCCGAAGAAATAAAATAGATTAATAATATGAAAATGTGAAACTGGACACTCTGGACAGGCATTTAACACGATTTAAATGAAAATTAGATTAACATACATGAAGTTTAATTTTTATACCCTAAAACGGATATACCAAACAAATGCAAATGATGCCAGACGAATAATATGTACTTATTTTATAATAATATAAATCAATATCAATCTAAGATATAGAACTCCTCCTAGCGTATCAAGTTTTCGATAGATACATTTTCCAATAGCAAAAGCACTATGTACCCGCTTAGGAGTACCTTTCAAGACTGGTTTCTTTGCAATGAAGAAGCAGAAGGGTTACAACATACCATTCCATCGCGTATTGGATAAATACTTTGATTTACTTATTCCGGCCCACATAGAGCAGCGGCGCAAACAAACATAAATATGTAGTATCTTTTACAGAAATCAACGTGAATGACGAATAGAAATCTTAAATAACCGCATTAGAATCCGCTTTAATTGCACAATTGATTTCAACATTGGTTTTCGTAATTAAAAACAATTTGTGCGCACAATACCAATACAATGCATCATACAATAACATAGTGAGAAATATTAATGGTGGGGCCACCCTTTCATTGTATAACAACGATCACTTTGTTTCGGAAAAATAAGTTATGTAAGTAAATAACTAAGTACAGGCTTTAGAAGAACATTAAAATGTTCCTGTATGTTATACATTTTTCTTTAAATTATATTTATCAAACTCAGTGGGTGCTTATGCTTAGTGATGGCTGTCGACATGGACCTACAAAACGCTGCAATGGCCACATTGACGTTTTAGACGAATAGGTGGGACTTAAACTTAATGACCTGAAACAAGCGCAAATCTTGGACAAGCGCAATTGGAGGAAAAAACTTTAGAACCCGCGGTAATGTCCAACAAAACAATCATAAGTAGTGAGACCACTTGTTATAATTACAATTGTATAATTTGACAGGCGTGGTGCTGAGTGGGTGTCAAACAAAGATTTGGAGGACACCGAGCGAGCGTGCTGGATATTTTCATGTAAATATATTTACTAGAGTACATACAGTGATATGTATTGATGGGTAAGTATCATTGCCAATTATCCAAATGTTTTATATATTTATGGATATTTGACAGAACAACTAGTCCATGTAGTTTTTTTCCTAATTCCAATCAAAAAAATCGTTTAAACGGGTTAGGTCTACCTCATAACCTTATTGATTGGTACCTAATTTCGACCAACCAAATTATAATAAGATATGCAAAACAGAGATATGCAGAAGACATACAAATAGAATAAGCCTATAAATCACTAAGATCATCACTAACACACATAATTGTTATTTATGGAGGTGTTTTAATCGGTGCCCAGTGTGACCACCGACGAGCGAAGGTCTGAACTCACTAATTAGTACAACTACAGTTTTTTTAGTTAACAACAGTGCTGGAAGACAACCTTTTGACCTTTTGAGACAACCTTTTGAGCACTTTATCTTGGAATGATCTAAATCTGCGGTTTTTTTTTACGGAAATTGAGCAAAATGAAGGTGCAATAATGAAATCATTAATAGTGGCAGGTGCCCTTGCATGACTCCGTACAAAGTAGACACAAAGTACATGAAACCAATTATCTACTCATTTGTAAAGTTGTTTTATGTTTACGCGTAAACGTAAGCTAAACTCTTTTTAATTGCAGCTATTAGAAATACTGTAGCTAGTATTTCTAAACAAATTAGGATTTTTACTCATTTTTCTTATAATAATAACTTCAATACAAATACAAAGCAAATGTTTACTAAGCTTTCGATCTATTTGTATTTCAGTTGCTTCAGTTTACAAACAAGTGTTACGAAACAGTAGTAGAATCAGTAGCCGCGTGTAACTCCGACCTTCGCGGCACTTTCTCGGAGGCAGCCATGCGAGACGTACCACCTGACATTTCATCTATTTTATTAGACGACAAGATTTGAACACTTCCAACTAAACGCCTGGGGCCTTATTCTCTATGACATAGGAGATTCCTTCCCCAAACGTGCTACGTCACAACGCGTTCCAAAACGCAAACTTCAAAAATGATTGATTTGTATATAAATTATTCGAATCGCGCATGACACGTTTTGAAACGAATAGTTTTCATAACACGACAGACGTCGGCCCGATTAGTTGACAGTTCAAATTGTGGCCAAAACGTAACGTGTCGCGGTGGGGAATGACAACTAAGGCTTACGCCATACAGTTTTTTCAGATTACACGCTCTTGTCTTGCCTAAGCCAAGTAACGCGCGTGGTTAGCAATACAATAGAGAATAATGCCCCTGATTTGTTACTTAAATTTACAATCAAATATTCTTTATTCCATAAAATCACAAGGTGCCAGTTCCACGCAACCCGTTTCTAGAGTTTAAAACTAAATTTGGGTTTCGATTCATTGTTAATGAATATTGTCTTCAAAGGTCCGCAGTATGCAGCGCTAGTCGATGATGATTATAATATAACGGTCTATTGAGCATAATGAAACTGGTTTAGAAGCTAGGAATGCAACGCAAAGAAAGGACTCGCAGCACTTAGACCGTCGGTGTTTCTCGATCGCAAACAACTGAACGACAAGCAACGATAAACACGATAGATATATGTATAAACTTCTTGGACAAGCAAAGCAAGCTGGCAGCCGTGACGAGCACAAATGCACACATTACATTGGGAACACGTTGCATTGCAAAATAAGTTCGTCACTCTGACTCGAACCATGCCAGCTCCAGAATCACATACCACATGTTTGAAATACCATGAAAGAGGCATTTATTATTCTATTAATCGTACCTACTTCAAGTTTTATTATTCTATTAATCGTACCTACTTCAAGTAAATTATAAAGGATCGACCATAAAAGTTTTTTGCGCCGAATTCAATAGCTTTAAACGTGAAGTTTATAGCTAAACTTGTATTCACAAAAACCGCTGTTTTTTTGTTATTGGACAGTTAAGCATTGGATTATGGCTCTATCGCACCGTGAACGCGCGGCCTATGGTGGGGTATAGTACTAAGGGCAATATTTGTCCTGTTCATATTATCTTTTACATTGTTCATCTAACAAAAACGTACATTAAATGTACGATCTCTTACTGTGACTGTATTTGTTTCAAATTCATCAGGTGTTACTTATTTGTGTGACAATAATCAGAGTGCGGCATGCCGGCATGTAATGCATGCATGTGGGTGAACAACCGCCGATAACCGCTACGTGGTTATCAACACTACTGGTTATAGACGCGGTTACACTAACCTGTTCCTATTACAGCGCGTATGTTATTTCGATTTAAATATCAGCTTCGGTATTGAAAACTATTCGTAAGTGTTGCAGTCTTTTGAGAGAATATTCAAAACGGTTGGTAAAGTATATCTATTTTCTTGTAATGATCAGTTGTAATTTTCTGTTTTTTTGTCCTAAATTGATTTTAACCACTATGTTTCAATCTGGTTCCGATAGTACAAAATTTGTTTAATACATATTTTAGGACTATGTATGAAATATCCATGTATATTTATTTATTTTATTTGAAGTACCAATGCAGATAAAGCTACAAACTATCTATAAGCAATCTGATGCTAGAAATGTATGTTCCTTCAATTGAAATCATCTTCAATGATTTCATAATCCTTTCTCAGTCGGCTCGATAACAACGCGCACTGGCGGTGGCGGGTGATATAACGCTATTAAAGTTTCACAATGTAAGCGTGGCCGCAGCACAGTCTCTACTAGCGTGACTCGAAAGTAGGAAAAAAACTCAAGTGATGCCAATTATCTACCCTCCCTCTGTCATCTCAGAGAACTATGCTCACTGTTTATAAAACAAAATTGTTAGTTAGAAACCAACCGTTTGAAAATAGTTACAATTAACAGATACTACAATATATATATGTACGAGTAAATAAGCTTTAGACGTAAATCATTAGTTTCTTTATACCTATCGGTAAAACTAAAGCAAATGTTTGAAAACAAATGAACTACTCTATTATCCTTAGACTTTGGGGAAGCTTTACTCGACCTTTGTAAGGTCAGAGTTCGACGCTGATTGATTGAGAGGGAAAAAATCTTATTTGTTTTGTAATTCTAGCAAATAATAAAGTTGTTTTACGGTTCAAATAACTCTGCTACACAAATGTTTCTACGAACATCGTCATGCAGAATAATAAACGCTCCAGTGCAACGGTTGGAACCAGTGACAAACATAAAAACACTGTCGAAAATAGTGAATTTGAACTCTTTATCTAGGTAGATAAAGGTCGAATCGGTGGCTCAGGAGACGCCGCGTCGCGTGTCGTGGGAGCGACCAAACCAACAATGATGTTTGGAATGTGATATGAAAAAACTGTGCAAGCGAGAAGTACTGACGAATGAGAAGGAAGAGCAGGAGCTTCCGTCGAGGGGTCGTCGCGGGTCTAAGCAGGTTGGACGAAGGTTGGCTGCGTGTCAGGTGATAGATCACTATCAGGTTGCAATTCTATGAAAACTGGATTATAGATATACCTAATCAGAAAATAGGATACTATTAACACAAAATACACTTAAGATATTATATTCTTTGTCAGAAAACAGAATATGAAAATAGCTTATTTATAATTTATTTCCATCTATATTTCAAGGCGAAGTATGTTTAAGGGTAGTTTAACTGTTACACTGTAGTTGAAGATAATTTTGAAGATATTTTATAACTTTATAGCAACGGTATAGAAAAGGTTGCGCAATCGTTGTTATATTTCTGATTTTGTTCTATTTCTGTTTTCTTTAGCTTAGTACAATACCTAATAGGCTAGTATTACTAGAAAAGCTTAAGTAGCTGTAGACTTATCATTTTTATTGAAGAATATTTGCATCTCAGTTTTTTTGCAAAATTTATATTTTGCTTTAATACAAGAAAATTGACTTTGTCAATATCTGTCTATAAGTGTATAATATAATTTATTTTTATCGCAGACTTTAAGTGCTATCTCGCTGGAATTCGCACGCACTTGTGGTAAAATTCACTTTGATATTATTAATTCAACTCATCCCAATTGTGTGATGGACATTGAACAATTAACCTTTAAAGTCAGCGGGTTTTCGAGTTTTAATTGCGAAGTCAACAATCAATAAGAAGTGATAAAGGTTAGCGTCGCTCATCTCATCTACGACGTTTCATTATATATTCCAGTCAGTAATTGATGTAAGATGAGATGACGCGGTGAATCGTAATAAAACTGTCCTCTTTGAACTTTGTAAGTACCTACGGTGCTTGAGTCGCATGTTTCTGTCCTTCAGTCGCGGAGCTCAACGCAGGGAAATTGCTAGAAGCCTCTAAAGCTGCATTTTGAGCAATGCACATAGCTAAGCACTTATCTGCATCTTTATTTGTTAAACGTGGGTTATTACGTATTTAGCTAATTGATTCGATAAACAATTACTACTCAATCACGAAACTGTATTTAACATCATAAGGAACTTTGTTGTACTTATTTGGTTTTCAAGGCCTTCAGAGTCAGGGTTCCTTTTGGAAACTTTTATCCAATTATCTGGTAGCAAAGACCTTATCGCTATCACGCTTCACGATCTTCCGAATAGAGAGGGAATAATGATTTTACTGTTTCGGCCTCAACTCATCATATAGATAAGAGAAACATACTATTGCACATGTTCATCATGCAACTTATAATGCATTTGCTTAGACTTTATGATCATTTGCTTGATCCGTTTCCACGTCATGCTTTTTACAAACATGTGAAGCCGTGATCTTAACATTCCATCTGCTTAGCCTAATCGGTCGATGTATAGCAAACATCTTGTATCATTTAGCAAACAGTAGATAAAGTCAGTTTGTTTATCCTGAATGACACCATCACTGCACGTGGGTCATAAATTTGGAATATAAACAAGTATGAGATTTGAAACTTTCTAAAAATAGAATTAAAAGTAAACGTTTCTTTAATTCACAGTTAAAATAAATAAAGTTATGGGCACGACAAGCACTAGTTATCTTAAGATTGTTTATACTTTTAGTAAAAATAATAACAACGTCAAAAAACTGTTTATATGAAGTTCTATATTCGTTATAACTTATTCGTACTTAAGACGTCTTTGCAAAAAGTGGCTCAAACCACGCTTAAATCCTGACACTCAGTTTCACTTCGCTCGTAATGCAATCTGTTCAGCAACGTTAACATTCTTTCTGGTTATTCAATAGTCGTCAGATACGACGCGCGAGTAAAAGCACAGGATTCTAACTTTCACTGTGAGGCGCTGCCGGACCCACTCGTCAGTGGGTCCGGCACTGACCACGCCTCACACTGACCACGAGATGACCTGTGGACTCCAATAGAATGCTAGATGGAGAACAGAGGCTGATAGACGTAAATATGAGGACGTAAATAACATAATGATGACGACTCAGGGAGCTGACCGCGTGAACTTTCGCATATAATGTCTTTAGTTTACTGCGTGCTCAAACGATAGAATATACGAGCTCAATGAATACATAACTAAGAAGTTTTAATTAAAAAACTAACCGAAAATAACACAACTCCCTATTTACGAAGCTAATATAAACGAGAAAACAATTTAAAATCAGTTTTACTGCAAATATGCGGCAAACACGCGTCAAACAAAAGTATACGGTTTATCCAATAAAAATGATATTTCGGAGAAAGCGAATAAATAAATGGCAAAACAAACTAAACAAACTATGGCCAGTTCAATTACGCCATCGCTGTGAAGGTGCTACGAACAGCCGTACCTACAACTTTACATCGATTTCGTATTTTATTATTATTTTCCGTTTTGTAGTTTTCCGATATTTATTGGTAGTTCAAAATAATCAGCTAGCTATCTGACGCGCCAGCAAAGGTTATCAATAGGTGGTCTCGTTCTATTTGTATCTCTTGAATCTATTATAGGTACCTAATATCTGTTTGGTTTTTATTTTAATTTATCAAATATTAATATACAGTCGATATTTATAAATTATGTCATGCAATTATTCATTTGGATAGCTTTAATATGAATTTGGAGATTAAATCGTTATGGTCGAGCGATTTGCCTTGGACCACTTACGCAACATTTACACTTGCCGGCCGAAGCAGCGCAGCGGTCCGTCCTTTTGCAGCATTACCAAAAACGGATGCGATACCAGGGCCTTGGCTAGAACTCCTACTGTCAACAATTTCCTTATTCCTTAAACCGCGAGAATGAATTCAGTGGCTTGCATCGCATCGCTAAGGACAGCATTGTTGTGATAGATTACGGATAAGCCTCGGATTGCGTCGCCGCTTCCTACACATTTTACTATTCCGTTGCAGCAGCAATTCATTGCTAAATGCACTGCTTTATAATTGAAACGTGCGTTAGTGTCGAAAGGACGCATAATCGATTCGTTTATTAGATTGGGGCAACCGCCGAGCGTTCCATCGGGGACAGCACATTCTTTTCAACGTTTACGAAATCGCTTATCAAACCATTGACCCATTTTTGGGAGATAACTGCAAATATTTGGTGTAGTAATCCGAACAACAATAAAATTCGTTATCTAAGACAAATACAAATATTTCTTTAAGAATGTGACTTACCTCGAGCCCATCCAGTGAGGACGTTTCCGAGATAGGCCACCTTGTAGACCGGGTCCGGGTCGCTGATGCGCACGCTGTTGGTGCGGCGCAGCAGCTTGCCGAGCCCGCGCGACAGCTTGCCGATGGTGCGCGAGGTGAAGTCCTTCGGGGCGCCCGCGCCGTCCGCCAGGCTCGCCTCGCCCGGCAGGAAGGACTTGCCGTCCTGCGGCCGGTGCGCGCCGAGCCGCGGCATCGCCATCGGCAGCGACTTCCTTCGCTCCGGCGTCAACGTTTTCGCCTGGTGCACGCTGTAAACGTTGCAGTTCTTTTTGAAGTTCTGGCCGTTCGCATCTTTGGTTTGGTCCGCTTCATCAGTCTTATCAGGTTTATCATCATCGACCTTCGGCAAGATCCTGCCGTTAAGGTTCTCGCTGGAGGCTGTGTTATTATTGAGGTTGTCGGTGTGGCCGAAGCTGAAGCGGCGCTCGGAGCTGGAGCGCCGCTTCATAAGCGAAGGGTTGCGCAGCAGGATGCTGGTCTCGCTCGAGCTTCTGTTCTTAAGGATATGAATCTTCTTGACTCGCGAGACGGCGCAGTCCACCTCGTCCGAGCTGACCATCCTCTCGGTTTTGCCTTCCTCGTCCAGGAAGCGTACTCTCAGCCCATTAGGCCTGCAGTCACCAGTTTTATCCGCGTCTTGCAAACGATCCGATTGACTTTTTGTGTCCGAGTCAAAGCACTGGCGCTCGTTTTCACTCAGCGTACCGAGAGCCATTTTTCTCTTGAATAGACTTCGCTACTTTTCGGTTCTATTACATTCTGACCTTTGCTTCGATCCGAGAACTAGTTCTGACGTTGAGAACCACTTCTGCCGAAAAGCGATCGGTCACTTCGACATCAAATAAAACACACACAGAGTAGTACACACCGCGTCCAATAACGAACGGCACCGGTTCGGAATTTCACTGCATAGAGTCGTCCGGCGGGACTCGCCGGGAAGGAGAGCTTAATTCCGAGTCAATTAAATAGTAAATTACACGAGAGAAAAGTTTAATTGAAGTCTGATTATGATTTTATACTGTAAGTCACTGTTTCGAATATATGTACCGCGAGAGTCCGACGCGTGCGTGCTCGGCGGGGCGGCGCGGCGGAGTGCCTCGGCGGCGGCCGGCGGCGGGTCGGCGGCGGGAAGCGGCGGCGCCCGCGCACTCGGCCGGCGCGACCACTTGATCCAGGCTTTGATTTAATCCACTTGTGGCTTGTGGCTAATACGCAGTTGTCGCCGACTTCTAAAACAAATACCCTTAATTATTGGATGCTGGGCGATATACGTCGCCAACTTCAGCTGACATGACACCGTGGGGCATAGCGCGGTTATAAGAAAATATATATTTTCAGAAAATTACAGTGATTATTTAGAATCGTCTTTTATACTAAGTAATTCTATAACTTACTAGTATAATTATATGCTCTGGATTTGTGAAATCTGTTACCAATTATTAATACATAATTTGTGTATAAAATCGCTTGGTTGCTGAGTCTCCAATTCGTTTAATTTTTGAGTAGAGCTAAAAGTATAGAAAATAAATAATCAAAGACTCTGGCAAAGCGAGGTAGCTATAAGTTGTATAGGTACAGTACAGGGCATAACTGTAAAAATTAAGCTAGCTTTGAATAAGTTTTTACAACATGTTAGAAAACATAAAGTTTTTGCGCAATATTTACTCTTAACTCGGAACCAGTTAGGTATCGCTTAAATTATAAGTGCTTAATTTTTAAGACCAGTTTTTTTCTGACGAACCGCCGCCATCACTTTATAACATAGCTATGTCGCTTGAACTCAACAAAAAAATACCTCAGATAATGTTTGTTAAACTGACGAACAAAATAGTTTTCTGTTGAGAAAACGTTGAGCTCTACATGATAACTAGAATAACCACAATATAAACTCTAAGACTAGGTAACAAAACAGCATTTAGGGTCTCAATGTCACTAATAATGTCGCAAAGCATGGTTCGAGATTTCAGGCAGTAAAACTTTTTAACGCTCTACCCACCGCTATGAAAGAGATTGAAAGTCCGAACGTTTTTAAGCGTGAATTGAAACAGTTTTTACTGGGTTTCTATTCTGTGGAAGAATTTATAGCTTGTAAGGTATGACATTATTATAAAATTGACATTTGTAAATTGATTTCACCGACATATTGAGCATTATTTAGTTATTTATTTCACTTGACATTATAAATTATTTGACTATGTAATATTTCGCCAGTTAGTAAGTTTTAGTTTTATTGTAGGTTATTAATGTATATTGTTTTTTTTTTAATTATTGTCATTGTTTTTATTTTTGTATTTAATTTTAATGATATTTAATAAGACATTCTAATACAATTTATAATTGTTCAAGAATAAATAAATGAAAATAAGCAGAATGATATTGTCATTAACCAAGTCCATTCGTAAACCTGAATATCTTAACTGAATTGTAAAATAAAAAAGCGATCGTAAAACAGAATATTCGAATTATAACTTGCTGGAGTTCTAGACGGTTTTGTCCCAACAACGTGACTAATTGAAACTAATCAGCCTGTCAATCCCATCAGTAGGTTATCCGAGATTTGTGAATCCACCTGAGACTGAACAATACATCGACAGGTGACAGGGCGGTACAATACGGCGTAGTTGCACAATAGGAGCCTACGATGTCGTGACGCGAATACCGACGAGCCAGCATTGGTTCCGTATAACAAGATCCGAGATAAACTCGCCAGAATCACGAGCTGGGTATTGAAAGAACACAATGAGAGGAAACTGACAACAGGCATTGGTTTAAAACTATAAAATAACATGACAAATATAGAATGTTCTAACTAAAACAGTGTTAGTTGAGGAACCCTGAAATCCCGAACAGTATTCGTCAATGTTCTGGCAGAGCGGGCGACGAGCATGAATGATCTTCTTCTTCTTATCGTGTCGATGCTACAACTGTAGGTATTCTGTAGCATGAATGATGATACTTTTATATCATGATAGTTTTTATTACGTCAGCTAATAAAGTCTTCTTGTTTTAACAAAAACGAATGCATAGTTTTTATATAATACTTGGACTAAGTATTTAAAAAACTTTGTAAAAACTATTAATAATAATCCACCAGCTGTCCACGTTATTTCTGGTTTTCAAAGTCACAATGATTTTACCACAACATTGTAGTTTGTTATAAATCAAAGCTTCAAAATATAAATGTAGAGTCAGTGAAGCTATAATTTAGTATTTTTTTACTTTACAACTATGAGAATTTTTGAAAACAATAAAACAGCAGAGATTTAAAAAACTAGTATTTTTCCAGTTGTTAATTCTCGTAGATATTTTTGCATAAGAAGTGTAAAAACTCATTTATTACAACGACGTTTGACCGCTTAGCGACTGACGGTGCTTGCACACTAGCCCAGCCCGACCCGATTACTTCGACACATCACTAGATACACTTTATAGTTGAGCCACACTTTCAAAAGGCAAGTAGCCGATCGATTGCCATTGTTTTGTTGCGATTATTTGTACGTCCAATCACCACCATCCATTTTAAAGGAAACATACGACTTTATGATCTACGCCCTAAAGAATAAAGTTAGTATTTTCAAATAAATCAGTAAGAAACAATGCTAAAAGTCAAAGAAATAATAACTACGCTATCTTATTTTGGGACTAGAGTGTGATGTGTGAAATGTCCATGAATATTTATTACCATTATTTATTGTGCAAGTTTCAATAACACAATGCTTAAAGTATATACGGTTGCAGTATACCCGTTTTACGACGACCAATAAGCTCGTCTACTATTGCTTGAGTCCACGGTGTGTAAGAGGCATAATAGAGACAATTTAGCGACTCTAAGTTTTATAACGCAGCGGGTCATTACACTTTACTGCCTAATTGCTAAGCAAGTACATCATTACGTGACGTCACTCACACTGCGCTATGGAACTTGAACTTGGTTCCATAAAACTAGCTTTTGTTCTCGACTTTACATGGTTATTGTCACGTAGTAGATAAAGCAAAATATGTTTTTATAATTAGACTGTTTATAGTAACAGATGATTGGTTTAAGTCAGTCCTTACTAATAGTGTACCTACCTATGTTATAAAACTTTCAAAGCTTTTTAAGCTCATCTCATCCTATCTTAAGGAAACGTACCTTTTAATTCTAAATATCCATTCTTGTGAATAGTGTGTTAAAAATATTTGATTATTTATATATAGATAAGTAAATTATTTGTAAAAGACTACACATTAAACAGATTATGTCTCTATGCCAACTCCGAGTTATAACATTCAGAGAGGTTGTTTGGTTGGTAATAAAATACCTAAAGTTTGTCTCAATTTGATTAATTACCATTTTTTATCACAAACTTGTCTAGCAACTGAGACTTGCGATAAAAAATAAATAGCATAATTGGTATGTCTAATGGGGCGTCTAAACGGGCAATATTTTACGGCAATTTGTGGCTGCAATACTGTGGCCGGCAACGTTGCTACCAATACCAGCCACACTATGCAATATTTTAAGGATGGCCTGGCATTATAGCCACATATTTTTTGATATGTCAAAATGTTTTTTATGTGTAGCCACGACAAAATACAACATATTGCAACATGTTGCCTGCAATTGATTGCTCAGCCATAAAATGTACTAAAATGTTTTATTGATGGCTGGGCAATGTTTGCCAATAATTGCAGCCACAAATTGCCGTAAAATATTGCCCGTTTAGACGCCCCATAATCAAAATAATTTATCTTCGAAAATTACTAAGAAATAATAAAAGTTGTTATGGTGACACACCAACCGATACCCACCGCTTTATCTTTACAAAAATAACTTTATAAAAACTTTATATTATCTACACATTATATAAAGTTATTTATGTAAAGATAACAGCGGTATATACATATAATGTTAACCTGCAATATCTCCTTCTAGTAAGCTCTTAAAACGTAACACGTAAGGTTGTGTGTGTATGTATGTGTGTGTGTGTGTGTGTGTGTGTGCAGAAAATGAATTTTAATAATACTTGTGAGAAGATTTTTACACTGTTTTTATGCGCTCTTTCTTATGCGCCTGATTACATAATAATGTAGATACTTAGATTAGCTCGTTGTAATGGCTGAAGTGTGCAGTAGGTACTTCCCCGCTCGATAATTATACAAAACACCTTATGTAGCTTTATTAACTATCGAATAGGGATAGCTACATACAATCAGCAAATGATTCGTTTAGTACTAACAAGTTATATACCATGCTTTACGTTTTTTTTTAATGTTAACTAAAAATGCTAGGAAAAGTCAGATAATTGAAACAAATTAACTAAAAACATTAAATTCACCAAACGTGTATTGTATGCCAAACTTATGGGGAAATATTATAAGTCAGCTATTTGAATATTATGCGTTTATTTTATTGGACCATCGGTACCGACAACCTTCTGGTAATTTCGGTATAAATTAGTTTTCTTTTAGACTTCTATAGGATATTTGGTTTCACTTTAATTCTAGAACATTCTATCCTCCTTTGAGTCACGGGGTCGCCTTTATGTGAAACTTATTTTGTAATTTTCCTCCTTTACACCGTAGATAGTTAGTTCTTCTTCTTCTTATCGTGTCGATGCTACAACTGTATTTGGTTGATAGTTAGTGATCTCACCGTAGAGTGATTTTAAATAAATGTATATTAAGGAAGATGGCAGCTCGACCGGTATTGAGGTTATTAAATCGGGTTTTCCAGTAGGTACCTACTTCCTCAATGTACCCATATCCAGAAGATAAGTAACCTGCCCATTAATAAGTATATTTTTGACGTTTTTATTAAACATTAATGTTTTATTACATGTGTAACGTGAGTTAAAAACCTTTTCAGTATAATAGCCATGTATGAAACTCATTCATAAAATACAAGGTGGTTAAAATAACTTATATTATTAGATTTTTGTATAATAAAAATCTATCGATGTAATGTATTGTATTAAGGATGTCAGTCTTCTAGTACCAATAACACAAGCTCTGCTTAGTTTGGGGCTAGATGATGTTGTGTGGATTGTCCAGCATTATTTATTTCTTTATTAATATATTTTTTTCAGAACGAGTACAATATCTAATATTATTTCATATATTAAAGCCATGAGGAACTGTAATTACTGAAAACACTTGGGAAGTTTTCACTTCTAATTATTAGTAATTTTTTAAGTGTATTATATGCATTTTTTTTATAAAATCTGCATAAAGCTGCCCGCAGAAGGGAAAACAAAAAAGAAACTAGGACTTTATTTCTCCTGCATATAATGTGTTCACGGCCGACGGACACGCTCGCCCACTGCTGGAAAGCAGGGAAATCGCGAGCGCTCTGTCGGAAAATAGGATGCGCGTGCACTTGTGTGGGTAACCCCTGTCGGAGGGAAAGCTCCGCGGGCGCCGCGCCGGCTCACTGGCTGCGTTTCCCTACGATTGCACGACAAGCCTCACTTGTCAAAGCTATGCTATTAGTGCAATAGCACACTCCTACGTACTTTCCACGCATCATGTAATCTTTGGTAACTTCCTATTGTTACATATTTGCGGTTAAAATAGCACCTGAATAACTTTTTGTAGTACTTTTTGATGATATCTTGATCCTTCAGATGCATAAGCAAATCTAAAAAACCGCTCTATTAAGCCTCCCAAACTAATCGGTATTTACAAAATAAGATAATGTTTTCCTCCGAAAATTAAAAAGTCATTAAAACTGTTCTGATAAAAATGTCAACGTAATTATAAACTGTAGGTACTTAATGGATATCTAATTACAGTAGAGCGTCGATTATCCGAACGTCGATCAACCGAACGACCGCTTATCCGAACACTACTAACGCGCGGGTCAACGCTCTCCCTGGGGTTCAATTTAACGAAAAACTAGGAGGGACATCTAATTTTCAAGCAAGCACATGCTGCTAACGATTTAAGTCAAAACATGGCATTCGTGAGCTTTAAATTCAAGGAGAGGAACTATCTGCTGGTTCATTCAAAATCAAACTAAGGGATTATACTGAACGAAGAAAATTACGCTCTGGAAAACGTTTACAATGCAGACGAAACCGGGCTTAATTGGAAAGCTTTGCCGCGAAAAACTCTTGCTTCAAGTCGTGAATTAGCAGCACCTGGCCCATAATAAGCAAGGATCGTATCACTGCCTTAAGTATGCGCTAATTCTACTGGCAGCCACCGATTGCCCATGCTTGTAATTGTTCGATTATCCGCAAAAACCGGTTTTCCGAACACCCATGTCCCCCAATTAGTTCGGATAATCGACGCTCTTCTGTATGTTATTATTATATGTAATGCTGCTGTAAGTATATATAGTTGATATTACGCAAACGTTACACAATTTGTAAATAATTCATTTCCTGAACAATGCCTCATTACTTCGGTTCCACTCCTACATGCGACAACCTCTCATCACGTGGGCTCGTCACGTGGA
The DNA here is from genome assembly GCA_932527185.1 of Ecliptopera silaceata. NCBI lineage: Eukaryota > Metazoa > Arthropoda > Insecta > Lepidoptera > Geometridae > Ecliptopera > Ecliptopera silaceata. Next base: position 244,285 of record OW052193.1, on the reverse strand, counting down.
CTCAAATTACTCAAATTACATACATAGTCCTCTGTTATTCCGATAACGTACGTATTCTTATACCTAAGTGTATAAACTCAAAAAAAATCGAATGTAGAAAAACCTGAAAAGCTGTGTGTGGTGTTTAAAACCGACACAAAGCGCGCGCTTATTCACAACATTGTTATTTGCAAACATTTGCTGTATTTAATTTAAATAAAGTATCTTCGATATAATCGTTCATGCATTACTTTTTCATCAAATTAATGTTTTAAATAAATTTAGTTGAACGAGCAAACTTTTAATTTTCTCTCTGGTATTTTGTTTGGTGTTTCTGTTTCCACTTCATTGCATCCAATATGTACTTATTTGTTTTATCGAGATTGTATATTTCAGACTCATCATTATTTTTGTTACGTAAATTAGTTTAGCTTTTATTCAAAGTAGGTAGTTTACGTTTGCATACCTATGAATTGCGATGCGGAAAAATAAATATAGGTAGCTAGCTCGGTACAAATATGGAACAATTTCCTCATAATCAGCAAGCATGGTTAATTCAAATTATTGCTTCATTCATTCATTCACTCTCTCAAGTATTTATTTGAGAGAAGAAAATCATCTTGATACCCAGTGAACACTATCTATAGTAATGGCTTTGAGCGATGTGGAATGAGCTGCAGCGCTTAAACAGCTTGCAGGCAATGCATACCAATGAGGGAGGAAGGAAGAAGTTTTACTATCGATCATCGTGCTATCATGAATATGAATTTACAACTTGTGGAGAATGGTGTCTGAGGTGCTAGTATCACTTATTATTACAATGTCACACCTCACTGGACCTCCAGTAGTCGGGACCACAGTAGAGCGTTTCGTGTCCATTATTTAGGCTTTAGAAGAGGCACTGGTGTTAAAATGATTTTACTGAATAAATATGTAACTATAAGTAAGGGAATTCATATAAAATAACACGCTAATGGATTTTTTTCATTCCATTAAAACTAGATGGAACCCTCTTGTAATACGAGTTGGTACTTTGCCGAGTGCACTACAAAGAGTAGTTTTCCGCTCCATTCACAAACTAACTTTAAAACGAAACGAGCGAGAGTGAGTCACATTCTCGAGAAGCTTTTAGCGAATTGTATGTTTCAGCGGGCGAGTCCCACACGTGCACTGCTCGTGTACTCGACATGACGGACCTCACCAGTTCCAGCTCATTGAAACAAATGGTGCCGCGACTGGTTTTTGATGCAAATTAAGATTTATTTATAAAGTAGGTAATAGCAAATACATACATCATAGATCTTCTGAGTAATTTTCTTCTACTCTATTCTCAATTGTTTAGCAGATGAAGCAAAATAATTCTTATCCTATACGGCTCAACCGAAGTCCGTTTTGTTCCTAGCCATGCCAGGAGATAAGTTAGGGTGGTTAAAAAAGAAAAGTAATGGTTTTTACTCGCTCTGGTTTTATCAATTTATGTTTTTAAGTGCCGTAACACAGTTACTAAGTATCTTCGTTATTTGACGGCCGTCACGTAATAGCGGTCGCCGCTTGTTATCATGAAATAATGAAGGGGTGTTATAAATCGTCGTGCGCTTTCGTAAATTGATTCCGTCACGCATCGGACTCGATTTTCCACTAGTTAAAACCATTTATACCTACTCTATCCCAATTAATTCAGTTTTTTCACACCGATATTTAAATGAGAAATAAGTGATAGCACATCATCCGAACACGATGATCATCATAAAACCGAGAAACACGTAATCTTCTTTCATTATAAGTGTTTTGCATAAAAATTACAACTTTTTTATGAATGGTGTCACAAACAAGATAAAACTGAATATCAAACAAACAATCGTCTACAAACAGAACCTCTATGTATAGGTATCGTTGGTAGATAGGCGTCTTCTCATATATTATGCTGCATGAACATGCAATCTCAACCAGGAATAGGTACACGATGTTCCCAAAGCGTGCAGCACGACATGACGGATGACATCGCATGAAATATTGACACAGTGCTCCACAAACCCTGAAATAGCGGCCGAGTGCTCCTCGAACCCCCTCCCCTCCCACCCTTCCCCCTGCGGGCCACTTCAGCTTCAGAACTGCTTCGGAACAATGGATGCGCGGGACAAGAGGCTAGTTGTATGACATTGGGTTTCACATGGAATAAGTGGATTCTACAATTTTTTTGCAGTAATTTTCTATTTGACTAAAATCTACTAAAGAACAATCCATACTTAAGGTACATTCTGGCAATGTAATTAAATACTAATTCTAATAACTACGTACTACAATGCTTTTTCTTCTACATAGTTCAGTAATATGTGAAGAAACAACGTCATCTAAACAAAAAAAAATGTATCATACAAAACATACTGTGAGCAATATGAATAAATCTAGTGATTTAAGTTTGAAATCCTATTTGCGGTACACCCTAGAGCCCGATACCCCAGAAATGTAATTCCAGTGCGGCATGCAATATACATGGATCGCAGCGACTGAGCAAAACAGTTTTGGATGATATTATAGGTACTCGTGTCGCAGGATTTATTCTGCAAAGTCTACCTTTTATCAGAATGTTTTTTTTTAACTAGCGGGCATCACCCGCGACATCGTCTTGCTATCGCTATATTTTTGTCAATTCGCTCAATATCTTTACAAATTAAAACCTAATATATAAACTACATTACTGTGAAGTTTCATTGAAATCTATTCTGTAGTAGTGCGCGTGAAAGAGTAACTAACATACATCTATCCATCCCATACAAACTTTCGCCTTTATAATATTAGTGGGACTCATCAGAAGAAGCACCACCGCTGGATCTATTTCTGCATTAGTAATGCAAATAACTTATTATCTTATCTTATCTTATCTTAGTAATGTTTTCAAGGATATTAGTTTCAAGACAATCGGAGCTTTGCGGCGTGATCGAGAAACCAACATGTTAGCTTTACAACTAAGTAAAGCTTAGTCTGAACAATAGAGTGAGCCGGACTATAACTTTGCAAATTAGCGAGTCTGTCCACATGATGCGGGTTCCAACTTTACAAACACAACGCCTAACATTAGACAGCAAACAGAATTTAGAATCTGGTTACATTAGTGATACAGAATGATACAAATTAGTGATCGAGTTTGGTGAACTCGTCTGGAAGTTGACAGCGGCTGAAAAAGTCGCTGCAAAAGATCAGTGTATAACAAGCCTAATATTTATAAGATTACCACAGAATAACGGCGTGTTAGTATAGTATCTGTGCAATCCCAGGCGTTCCTAAGTAAGTTTGGTGGAAGTTTCAGCAACTCGTTTACTCGGATCGGGTTACCAAATAACGATGTCTCTGAAGACACTTCTCAAATTATTCTGAACTTAATAAAAATAACTCTTTTATTTCGGCAGAGCTTTGGATCACTGTAAGTGTACTTTTTAAGTTATTACTAACATTAACTTTACTTGATGACTGATTATATTGGAAAGACTAATTTGGATTGATAAATGTGCGTATCTAGTATTTTTAATTTTTGCAGTACGTACAACCAAATGCAACGTTATGTAAATTATTGCAATAAATGCTGTATTTATTATTTAATGTAAGTACAATGTGATCGCACTGGAGCAGACACAGAGCAGCATGTTCTAGAACCATCGAAAGAGACTAAACTAATCGTAATAGGTTAGAATGAAGTTATACAATAAATACATTTTTATTCTTATAGTTAGGTTAACTACGTAGGTAGGTATCTATTTCCTTTTTCTTACGGAACATTGGCAGTTGATTGAGCTGTACCGGAACTGATTGCAAGCTGCTGTCAGTCGTGAGTCGCCATGCACAGTCGGTGCACAATTAAATACCTACTGTCGACTGGTACAGTCAGGGAAGTATAAATTCTTAAAATACATGAATGTAAATACTGACCTAATAATTTGCAAACTAGTGGCTTCTTACTCCTCTAACTATTCAATCTCGATTAAAAAATCATTGAATAGAAGTTTTTTCGTATTGTTTTAGTGTAGAGTCTGCGAGTAGGTACAGTCAGTCGGTCAGTGTTGCGGTAGTTCCCGCTCGGACTCGGCCCAGAACAATGTATTGTTAGCATTCAATCTCACGTCCCACACATACTTATAAAGAGATCATTTTTACATTATTCACCTGATATGACGGATTTATAGCATACAGGATGAAAGAAAACTACTCGACAAAACGAGAACTAAAAATGAAAGTGTAAATGTGAAATTAGAGCTTCCATAGAAGTCAGAAATAATTCATATGTCAAGGTATTGATAGCGTAATCAAAGTATACAAAATTACGTTGTAACGACCGGCATAAGCGCAGAGTGTAAATCGAATACGAAAGGTTTACGTAACGTGACGACCGTCAGATCTGTTCATACTGGTAACTAGCCAGCTTTCCTATTAGTTATGCTTCCTGGATAAATAATAATATCTAGCCAACATATTTTAATCCACTAATGAGATAATCTGCCGCTGAGTAGCGACATTTGCCTGCGAGTTGCATTGTCCATATATAACATCGTTTTAGACGTGACTTTTTACACTCTGTAGATACTAAAATAACAATTCGAAATAATTAGGTTTTTTATTTTAATTAAAGTTATTGGACAAATTAAGTTAAAGTTATAAAACTAAAAGTTATAAAAAAGTTAAGGAACAAATAATGTATTGTATTACTTTAACAGCCTTATTAACTAAACCTTCGTATGACGAGCTCTCGATCACACTGAACGTTTATTTTTCGTTCTGAAGTATTTTTATAAACAAAACAATTTTTAGAATATATACCGACTACAATATCATACCATGCATGTAACCTTGCCGTGAGGTCGCGGCGCACGCTCACGCGCGCGCGCTCACTTTGTGCAGACGTGAGTCACGTGACCGTTTACCTCACATTGTGTATGTGTGTGTACATAGTGTACACACACATACACAATGCCGTATGTAATGTAATGTAATGTACGTGTGGGTACTTAGTGCTGCATGTGCATTATAGTAAGACAGATGTTTGTTTACGTATTATTTAAGGTCACATCATTTTGTAATGATTTCTAATTGGGCCGCACGAATTGCAAGTGCATTGCAAACATTCTTGACTTTAGCATCAACTAAATTAGACGACGCAGCTTTATCTAGGTATACTGTGGTAAAAATCGATTTAATTTTTATTTACTTTATTTTAGAAACACCACGGCCAATAGCAGTTTCTATAACACTAATATAGGATAACAAGTGAGCCATTGAAAGGTCTTCAAGAATCAAAAAGATTAGACGATAAATAATAGTATAATAAAGATCACACATTTTAAAAGTTCTTTCTATCTAGTAGTATTTTCTATCTATAACTGTAGGTACATACAATGCTGAAAACAGTGAACAAGCTCCCTCGTCCCTCCATACAGAATTTTAAATAAGTACTCCATTTCTTGTAATATTAGAGTTTCTCTGTAACATTTTCAGACCACATTTTATACTATTTTCCTGTGTTTTTAAATCACTATGACAATACTTATTCGGTAACTATTTTTGTATTTATTGTATCTGTGTTGACCACTAATTTGCCAGATTTAAGCGCATCAAAGTTCAATAATTACTTTACTTCATTAGATGTTAAGTTTGATCAGCGAATATACATCTACTTACTTCTAAGGTTGTATGTAATATAAAAGCGGATGTAATAAGACTATTTAAAAATCACCAGTTGCATAGAAAATTTAAAACTTTTAGTAAGTAGGTATGTATGAAATAACCTATAAGTAATGTACTTGTTCGCGCTCATTTTTCGGTTTTTAAAAGAAAAATTCGCGAGAGCAGTCTCCAATCCCACTTATGCATGAAACCTTTGTAGTTAGTTCGTAGAAAAACAGAATGAAAAAAAACTTTACTCACCCAAAAGTAAAGTTGCAGTGTGACGCGCTACGCCGTAGCCGCGTAGCACATCGACTGGCGAGGGGGGCGGGCCGACGCGGACTGAGCGCTACGCCGGCTCTACGCAAGCCGAGCTTACACATTCAGGATTCAGTGAGCGTATTCAAAAGCTACCTTATACATTCAACTTTAGTATTATGTATTAGTATTTAGTATAATTACCGAGCACGACTTTTAAAAAACAAAAAAAATATAATATTTCGAATCTCAACAATTTAGCGGTTTAGGTTATTTATTACAGTTGTAAGGTTCAAAATACTAGGTACAGTTTTTATCGTTCTTGACTATGGAGATTTCCGTGACTGATACTAAGTAGGGTGTTTGCACACTCGACTCTTATACCAAACCGACATGTCATGTCGGCTCGAACAAAAGTATTGTAGTTGTCGTCTAATCTAGTGTGATGTATCGGTAATAATGTGAAAACATATGTTTTAGAATTATTTTTATTATGTCGCAACCCTCACGTCAGTGGTACACTAAATATGCATAGACATAGACATAGACATAGACAGACATTTATTTGCAGCTTTAGCACACACACATTAGATATAGGTACATACATTTATAAAAGGTTAAACAAATAAACAAAGACAAATCTATAAAACATGATAAATTTACAAATTAAACAAAAACAAAAAATAAAAGAATTTACAGAAGGAACAGAAAAAAAAGAAGAGGTAAACTCAAAATTTAAGTTATTTTCTACTAAAGTATACTAAACTAACTATATTACAATCTATTTAAAAAGAGTGTGCGCTACTGCAGCAAACAGGCTCCAACTCAGCATTATGCTTTACCACCTTATGGCAGCTCAGCGCTGTTATTCTGCCGAAACCGATTGATTAGGCCATTCGGCCCCGTGAGTGCATTTAATAGCAATATGAAATAATAAAATAAATGTATTGGTAAAAATAAAAAGTTATGTTTGTGTATGTGTAAGTGAAAAGCTTTGGTCTCTCCTGATCACACAAGTCTCTTATGAGTCAGGGTATCACAGGAGAAACCAAAGTGCTCAAGGTGTGTAGGTATATAATAAGTGTATAGAGTTCTTAAAAATGTTTGTGTGTGGTGTTTTTGTGTAAAAATATGTGGAGGGTTCTCCTGGTACGCCAGTCTCTTAAGAGTCTGGTTATAGAGGAGAACCCTCAGGTGTATGAGTTACATGTTAGTGTGCAATGAACCCTTGAAAGTTTGTTTGACATAGTACGATCATTTGTGCGTTATGGTTAGCAGGTGAACGGCGCACTAGAACTATTTGTACCAGACAAACCAGACTGCTGTTTTTCAAAAATATACTTTTTGTAATGCTTTTTGAACGTAAATTTAGATTTAAGCAATCGAAGAGGTGGCGGTATATTATTCCAGCACCTGGTTGCCTGGTAACGAAAACTGCCCCTAAACGCGACAGTTTTATGCTTACTGTAGTGCAGTATATTACGTGTTGGCCTGTTGTCATATTTACTTTGATAGCGACTGAGCTTAGAGTAGAGGTACTCGGGCTTTTCAGATATCATAACGCCATGCACCATCACTCCCAAATGAAGAGCCCTCCGCGAAGCCATGTTCAGAGTTGATGAGCTGTTTAAATAAGGCGTTATGTGTGTTCGCGGTGGGACATCGTAACAGAACCGACAGCACGCGTTCTGAATTCTTTGTACGAGGCGAGCAGTTTTCGAAGTCAAGCGTGGGCCGTACACCAGATCTCCATAGTTTAATTTTGACAAAATCAGAGCTTCACAAACTTTAATTCTTATCTCCGGATCCAAATATGAGCGTATTCTGTACAGTAATTTCAATTTAAAAAAACATGTTTTCATTAGACTCGTAATATGGCTTTCAAAACGGAGAGAACTGTCAAAGATGATCCCGAGGTTCCTAGCTTCGTAGACCCGTTCAATGTTTTGACCATGAATGGTAACATTTAGTGACTTCCCTGCCACGCCTTCTATAAATCGCTTTGAACCAAGCAGCATATATTTTGACTTGGTGGGATTTAAATGTAATGTATTATTTTGTGACCACATTGCAATATTTTCCAAGTCATCATTAACTTTGGTCAGTTCAAAGGACAAATTTTTGGATACAGGCAAATATAACTGCACATCATCGGCATACAAGTGAAATCGGCAGTGCTTTATGTACCAGCAAATATATGCCCTTCTTATTTTTGAACATTGCCCTTATTTTCAGTCTAATTTGCCACGAACTCGTTTTTGAAGAGTTATTCTTATAAATGGGTTTATATTATTAGGCCTTAATGAAATGAAATCGTAATTTTTTTAAGTGATTTTTTTTTTAAGTTTATTTTTTTTAAATGAGATAAACGCTTTAAAATTTTATTGTAATTTTATTTTTGTCATTGTGTATGTGAGATAGGATCTCTTCCAGAATGTTCCTAAAGTGGATAAGCTAATCCTTGCTAATTAATGTTGCCGTTTCAATTTCACGGCCATTACTCTGTGATGTGAGCAATTACACTCGAGATTCCACTTGAGCTCAGACAGATTGCTGGTATTCTCAGGTCGGTACTATCAAGTATAGACAAGATTAATATAGATATATAATTCTTAAAGAAAAAGCTAGAAAAACGCATTTACTTATACCTACAACAAACACTTTATCCAATCATGTAGTTTGGCCCGAGTTTACCACTTCATATCAGAAGTGCTATGCGGTATCATAGCTTATTCTCAAAAAAATTCTTAGTTTTTATTTATAGAAATAATAGTTATCAGATCAACACTTGCTTAAACAAGCTCTTAGTTCTACCAGAGGCAGTCTGCTAGTACTATGTCCTCACTGAGCAAAGAATGAGGGATACCAGCTAGATACCTACCGACTGGTGATTTCACCAAAGCTTACTCAGAGCGTTGACCCCGAACATGTGAAACAAATATGTACATACATGTAAGAATATCGAAGCCTTAATCGTAAGTACTTTACTTCGAGTTCTGCAATTTCGGTTAGGTTTAGTTTGTTCAGGACTATTCGCTGCTCTTAGTAGTTGTTAGTTGTCAACAATTTCAATATCAGATTACACGCATGGTTCACAATTAGCATTCTTATTAGCAAGTTATAATTGTGCTCAGACAAGGTAAAGAGCACATTACTTTTGTTATGTACATTAACGGTTGATGATCGTATTTTTTAAAGGGTTAGAGTCTGCAATGTACGACAAACATAATATCTGCGGACACGCGTCAAAATTATGCAAATGTTTTGGGTTTTTTGTGATGAAATGGCACTTTGTAGCTCTATATACCTAATAAACTTTCTCGAGTGAGCAGATAGACTACGTCGTTACGCGAATCTCATATTACGATAATTTGGTCCAAATCCAATACTAAAAAAGTTATAATCGCTACTAAATTACAATTATAACGAAGTAATTATAATTTGGCGAGGTAATGTTGATAAACGACATGGCAATCGGGTCAAAGTCAGGTCGAAGTGGTCCATGGTCCCATGGCTCAGATGTAGGTCATAATCAGCCTCTTCGTAAAACAACGTCAGTGCGATATTACGAGTAACTTGTTTGTTTGTTCGACTGTCTGTCGCCGCGCGAGTTTACATTCCAATATCTCTACTCTAAAGGCGACTGACTGTGATACAATATTTTAATTTATTTTTCAATATTTACATATTTAGGTATTGTCTAAAATAGAAAACATAGAAAGGTACATTTTATGACCAAAGTACAGTTTCGAAGTGGTTCTTCGAAGAGGGCTTAGTTTTATTTGATCGTTCCGTTCTAGTTAGTGCCGTGCTATTGAAATTGTAAAAGCTTTATTTTATAAAGCAAATGTTTTGTGTCACATTCATTAAAGCAAGGCCAAGTTTTCACTTTCGCGTGGAAAGGTTTAGGTTTAGACGTTTGTCTAAACCTAAACCTTTCCACTTTTCTATGAATATTATAATTTATTTTCAGTAAAAAATATTACCTTTATGATTAGTACAGGCGAAGGTTAGAATAAACTAGTATACTCGTTTGTAAAATATCTAAATTAACCATACAATATGTTTAATTATACAATAATAATATATGTAACGCGGGCTTTATTTAGGAACCACAGAGTTGTGCACGAAACGCATCCTTTAGCAGCGCGAAACTAGCGCCGCCCGCCAAAACTCCTGTCAAAACAGTTGACCCGAGACTCGTCCGCCGGCCGCATCACGCGCCGACGCATTTAGTAGTTTTAATTAGTTTTACGTGTCTTTTACCTCATTGTTTGCCATTCCCTGTGTTCCTTATAGTTTTATAATATAGTTTATGATAGTATTGAACCGTGCATCGAACTTATTTACCCCAAAACACCCCCTGAGAATTACTATCCATTACAGTGACGCCCAACTCGCGGGCACGGTTTAATTCAGTGAAAATCGTCATAAACTCTCATATAAACTAATAAGTGCAGTGACCTATCGTGCTAACACAATATCGTGGACCTTTTACCGATAGTGCATTTACCGGGAACTTTTCACAAACAGTGCAAACACGTAAACTAAACGCTTGGGCGAGTCAATCTCACCACGCGCGATTCAAATACCTAACGGGCGAGTCGAAGTGAGCGTGGGTGAGACCGCTGTGCGCGCGGCATTTTTCTACGCGTCATCTTCACAGCGAGAGATCAACCTACCATCTTGTCGAGAATACCGTAGAGACTACCTACGACGGATACCGACAGATAAAAACGTACGTCGAATCTGCGGGCGAGTCCACTGTGCACGCGGCATTTTTACGCGTCCCCCTCACAGTGAAGCTTGCGCTGCCCGCCACCGGCCTGGATATTTACTTCTGTCACCGGCCGAGAAGTCGATTGTACATAAACCGGATCGGATACCTACTTTTATCTCCGTGTTACCGCCGTGTACCGAGCGAAGAACTTCGTGAATATGCCGAAGACACGAGCAAATAAAAATTACGAGTCAGGTTCCGATACCGACGGCGAAGATATTAATAGAACCGTGATGGAACCCTCACCAAACATCACGATGTCGGAACAAATGTTTCATACCTTGGTCGCTAATATCACCAAGAGTCAAATGGAATCAAACCGAATTCTGATCGAGAGCATGCTGGCCAGTAACCGAAGCCAGTGCACACCATCACCGATATCCGAACCCCGAGGTCATTCACCTCGGATGGGCAACTTCGCGAAGTGCACGGCGCGCTTTGACGGAGCATCTAAAAACGCAGATGAGCTCGAGGCATTCATCGACACCATCGAGATCTACCGGGACTGTACCAACGTCGGCGAGGAGCACGCGCTGCGGGGTCTACCGATGTTACTGACGGGCGAGGCCGCCGTCTGGTGGCAAGGCGTCAAGTCGTCGGTCACATCGTGGAGTGACGCTCTGCAGCGACTTCGTGGAATGTACGGAGTGCCGCGTCCCGCGTATAAAATCTTTCGCGAGATTTTTTCTACCGAACAAAGTGTCGAGCGGGCCGATGTGTTTATATGCAAAGTGCGCGCGTTATTAGCAAAACTACCGTATGTTGTGTCGGAAGTGATGAAGTTAGATATAGTGTACGGTTTACTGGATCGTAGGATAAGAAAGCGTGTGTCTCGTGATGCGGTGGACGGATTGGAACAGCTGATCACGAAAGTCAGGTCAGTCGAGGAGTCTTTGGCGGAGGTGAGTTCATTGAACCCTTCTAGTAATAAAAGTACAAGCTCCGATACTTTCGCGGCCACTAAGGATTATTCGGGCACAACTCTGTGTGTTATTCCTTCAAGTAGCGTAGGTAACCCATCGAGCGCGGCAAAACCGAGCGCGAGGTCAACGCCCGAATTCCGCTCGCCGAATTCGAAGCGCAGCGACAGGGAAGGACAAGAGAAGCGTGTTCGAGCAAAGTGTGCCTATTGTAAGCTTTTCGGTCATTCCATCGACGAGTGTCGTAATAAGGAGAAAAAAGTTGATACCTGTAGTAATGTTTTTAATAATTCGAGTAACGTTACTCAGTTACGTTGCTACGGATGTGGTCAACTGGGAGTAATACATTCGAAGTGTGAAACTTGTAACAGCGCGCCAAGTATAAGTAGGCCAGATACCACCAATTTTTATAGCGCTCGCGTAACCAATAGTGACGGTTCTCTTCCGCTATTGGAAATCTACGTAGAAGATCGTAAGGGCGTAGCTATTTTGGACACCGGGGCTACTCACTCTTTAGCAGGCCCCACGTTGTACAGCCTACTTGTAGACGCAGGCGTAGAGTTTAAGGAAACTTCGAGAACCATAGGGCTTGCTGACGGTTCACAGCAAGTACGTACCGTACTGGAGTGCGATACCACCGTCACCTTGAAGGGTCGCGCTATACCCACTACTTTCTTGGTTTTACCAAACGCGCGGACGCGAACTCTTCTGGGTAGGGATTTTATAATAAATGCTTGTATCCTGTTGGACTTACCACAGAGCAGCTGGAGTTTTAACGATGAGCCACAGCGCTGGCATCCGTTCATCACCAGCTTCGAGCTAACTACCACCGGCCAGACGGAGCTGATGAAAGTAGATATGACGAGCCTAGAGCTAAAGAAGAATGAAAGCACCAAACTTACCTCGAATCAGAGAGCCCAGCTGAACTCTTTGATGATAAAGAGAGCTGACCGTTTTGCGAAGGAAGGGCCTTCGACAGAATACGCCACGCACCGGTTGAAGGTCGACGCTCAACCGGAACCCATCGCGCCACCCCGAGTAGATATCCGGGAGAAACAACTCAAGGACCCCGAAGTCGTCGAGAGCCTGAAGTCAGCCGACGATCCGTTCAGGGGGAGGGGTTGGTCAGGCCGAGGTTTTGTGAGATCAGATGGCAAACTATACAGGTACGGACCGGAAGATTGCGACGAAGATACCGCATGCCTAGTCGTACCTAGACACGAACGTGAGAAAGTTATGATGGAATACCATAACGCACCGCTGGCAGGACATGACAGGAAGCGCACACTTGGTAGGGCGAAGCCGAAGTTTACACCCCGTAGAGAAGGACCGGATAAACCGTCTAATCAGGTTTTAGGAAGGTATCACGTGTCTCAGCTGACCCCATTCGTAGGCGATGTACAACAGCCGGTCAATGAGAAACGGAAACGTGGTAGGCCTAGATATCTTGACTGACCAAGACGCGAGGGCGCGTGTCTAGGTCAGAGGGGGAGGTTGTAACGCGGGCTTTATTTAGGAACCACAGAGTTGTGCACGAAACGCATCCTTTAGCAGCGCGAAACTAGCGCCGCCCGCCAAAACTCCTGTCAAAACAGTTGACCCGAGACTCGTCCGCCGGCCGCATCACGCGCCGACGCATTTAGTAGTTTTAATTAGTTTTACGTGTCTTTTACCTCATTGTTTGCCATTCCCTGTGTTCCTTATAGTTTTATAATATAGTTTATGATAGTATTGAACCGTGCATCGAACTTATTTACCCCAAAACACCCCCTGAGAATTACCATCCTTACATATATTATATATAAATTATACATAAGGTTATAAGCTCTTGCAACCGAAGCTTTCTGAGCAATTACAGAAATTATCGGTTTGACGGAAATTATCTGCAGGAAAGTGTGTGATATTTCCACAAAGGTTTATTAGTTCAGTGATTGAATACTCTTTTGTGCATGTCCTCTTTCCACATTGATCGACCTACTCCATAAATTACAGGAAATAGGTCAGAGCTTAATTATTTGTCGAGTTTCCGGTCCCGCCAGCCCGGACTGGCTGCACCGCTACACGTTGTAAGTAGGAGGTTCGCGTTGTTGTGCGGAGTTGGTTCAGTTTGCTTCTTCAAATATTGCCGGTGGTGGTACGCGATACGGAGGTTTACAAATCTTAAAATAGGGTTATGCTTTTACGCGGCTATCGGTTTCAAAGTAAATTAAATCATCTAAAGGTAGACTAAAGGTATAAGCAAAGTTGATAGCGCATAGTTTTTTATTTCGTCATAATTTTTCAAAAATAAATTATTCGCTTGAAATTCAATTTTTAGCGTAGAACATTGAACCGAGGCGAATATACAGGTAAATGAACGAATATTTCACTCCTCTCATAAAATCTCCGCTCGTATCAACCAAACCCCGAGCAACACAACGGATAGAATAATGAATGCAAAATGAAATCAATTTAGGGTTCCACGTTACAAAAAAATCCATTGCCTCAAACAGTTTTACACACGAAATGGGAATTAGACAAAACTGTGGAGAAGAAACGCAGCCAAACAAATGACCTAATAATTGAAAACATATCGTAACTTACTATTTAAACACAAATCGTGCAACATGCACAACAAGACGTTCGCGTCAGAGTGTCAGGTCAAGGTCACGCTGGTCAGCTGATTATAGTATTGTCGTCGGAACACGTTCGCTCCATCGGATAGCGGGCAGCGGGCAGTGCTTCACATCCACACCGAGCACATTATTCACGTTCGCTTACAAACAATCCACTTGTGGTTGTGACTCTTCTTTTTCGTATTGGTGATGTATGTACATATATAACACATAACTGAGTCGTGGTGTAGGCGGTGTAGCTCTTCAACACTCAAAATACCAGAACCATTTTTGTAGGTGGTCTTTTGCAGCGCTATTAGACAATGGTTAACGCAGCGCTATGGCCCACAGACACAGCCAGTTTTTATTATCAGTAGTTTATATAATACTGCTAGCTTGTAGCTACCGTTTGTAATTCCACGATGATACTTGAAACAGTATGATAATATACAAATCTGTTGCATCTTATATACCTAGTTCAAAGTATTCTAATTTTAATAAGGAACCCATCAAAATATTATACTAGCTCTACCACTGTTTAAAACTTTATATTTTCAACCATGCCTGGGCCCTTAGGACGTCTATTCATTTACAACCTATGTCACTGACCTATTAGGTACAGTTCCTAACAAAACATATCAGTATACTACTTAGCGTTCTGTACGAGTATAGTGATGCTCTGGGGACTTTTATATCATAAAAGTGCAGTGTATTATAATACAAAATTTGTATATTAATACAAGGCCCATTTCATTTAGTTAATTTATTCAATTTTCATTAAGTTTTTGTATATATTTTTTTGAAATGTAGTTATGCTGTTATTTATTCTTTTAAAGTTATTTGCTTATTTTCGTTGCATACTTAATAGACACTTTTATAAGTATATAAAAGTGGCACAAAGCCCGTATGGCCCAAATCAATCGAACTATCGGATGGCAGAGCCATAACACATGATGTTTTACCCTATCGCTTGGGCTGGACCTTCTCGATTGGATTCCTACGTGACCGAGGTCCATATTAGGATAATGTCCGACCGGGGCCGGGCGGGGGTACAACTTGTACGTGGACAGCTTTATCAGATTTAGTAACATTCAGTAAACACAAGTACGTACAAGTAACTATAGTTTACAGTTGAAGATTGAGGAAAATAATTGTTTTCTGTAGACCCCCCGCTGCCAGACATGATTGGCGAATATACCCGGGGCGTGGTGTCGTGGACAGGAGCCCGACACGTGGCGCGCACTACTCGCGTGCGCGTGTCGTGTCGTGTCGTGTCGTGTCGTGCACTCCGCACTTGTCTGTGCTAAATGAAGGTATTGTGCACAACTCAAGGTCGGTTTTCCATAGCCTTTCAGAACTGACGACCATTATTATTAATGGTGAGTTCCCAACCAGTCACACCAAATCCAGTCACACTGTGACTCGTTAGGAAAAAAATTCCCAACGAGTCACACTGTTACGAAAGTGTGACTGGTTGGGAAATCTTCTTCAAAAAAAAGTTGCAACGAGTTACAGTGTAACTCGTTGGGAAAAAAATTCCCAACGAGTCACACCTATTTAATTTTTATAAATGAAAATGATTTTTTCACATACTGCATGCTTTTTTTTATAATACTACATATAAGTATCACAAATGGTAAATATCGTGTAATTAACCAAAAAAAAATATTTCGTTAAATTAAATATGTTTATTTATAATTACGAAAAAATAAAAAAAAAATAAAAATATGGAACCATATTGACTTGAAGAAATAACTAAACTGTATTAAAACTAAAGTAGGTAACTGTATTAAAGAATTAATGGATTTGTTGCTCATAAGAATTTTTGTTCTGCCACTTGCAGCTGTAGTATCATTTAGAGATTTTTTTTTGTTTTAAAATGTCTTTATTAATCATAATAATAATAAAAAAAACGTGTGGCACTCGGGGAATGCCGCGGTCAAGCTATTGCATAGCATTTTTTGCTGGATTCCACATGTGCAATGTTAGGTTATTATCGTTACGGAATTTCTGGATTCGATCTCCACGCTCAAGGCCCGCGATAGAAGCTATGCAATAGCTTAATACAATAAAAAAAAAATATAAAAAAATTGTTTATTCAGAACAGTTACATTTCAGTTAGCTTCGTCGTAGTTTACTTAAATCAAGTTAGTTAAAAGTTTAGTCATGTATATTTATTTACAACAAATTTGATGACGATCGATGTGGCGCGGCGGGCGAAGGTCCGCCTGCGACGCGGGAGGTTGCGGGTTCGATTAATAAATAAAATAAATGTATTTGATAATAAATGTTTGTACGATCTGCAAATATTTATTGTTTATTTTATATGAGTACATTTTATAATATATTTGAGCGATGTACTTCTTCTTCTTGTGGTGTACTAATAAAAAGTTAATAAAGATAAAGATAAAGAATTTTTTTATTTGCAAACACAGAACTAATTTATAATCTAAATACTAAAAAACTATACTTACTAAAATAAAAAATAAAAAAAATTACAAAGCTTAAAATTATTGTGTTGCAAATCGGACTCTGACTCAGCATGAGGTTAGTTGCAAGCAACTAACGCTAATCTTAATAAAGATACATTATATTAATAAGACTATATAAGTAAGTATCGAGTTTTCCTTACAAGATTTATGAAAATACGATGCAGTTATTGGTATTTTGTAAGCCGAAGGCACGTGCATGACCACATTCATGACCTCAAACTTTTGTGGCTACGGACTTGGCCATCACCACCGTTTTATCTATCAGTATCTTAAACACTCCAACTTTAATTTTTTAAGCTACTGCATAGCTTCTATCGCGGGCCTTGAGCGTGGAGACCGAATCCAGAAATTCCGTAACGAAATAACCTAACACTGTGCATGCGTAATCCAGCAAAAAATGCTATGCAATAGCTTTACTGCGGCAGTCCCCGAGTGCCACACGTCTTTTTTTACTATAGAAGCAGTGAGTAGTATTAAATATCGGATGTTATCTTTTTCTGCAAAGCACTCTTTTCTACCAATACACTATATCTGCCATTTTTGATAAAAATAAATAAAATAACATACACCTAGTTTTAAGTGAAAAGTCATTTTCATTTCCGCAAATATAAATTGGTGTGACTCGTTGGGAATTTTTTTTCCCAACGAGTCACACTGTTACAAAAGTGTGACTGGTTGGGAACTTTTTTTAAAAATAAAGTTGCAACGAGTTACAGTGTGACTCGTTGGGAATTTTTTTCCCAACGAGTCACAGTGTGACTGGATTTGGTGTGACTGGTTGGGAACTCACCTTATTAATGCACCTGTAAGTGCATGGGTTTTTCCAACATAGTTAGGAAACTGCACACAAACGTGGTTTCATGACCGCTTCATAAATATGTTTTACAAGGTGCTTAACGTATTCAATGCATTTTTACTCATCGTCATTTCAGCTTGAACATGGGTAAGTCAATATAATTCGGACTGACGTTAAGATAGGACGTCATAGGATTTACAAATTTTCCGTAAGTCTAATGGATTTCCAGAAGATAGATTTTTCATCAACTATCTAAAAATTGATGGTGGTTTGTGATTTATAGCTTTCAATTCGTAGTCGCCTTTCGAGAACCTTTGATCCTTTGAAGTTGGAAATTCAAGTAGTTGCAAAAAAATAATGTGTTACCCACTAGCGATATATTATATTGCTGTGTAACATAGCAATATCCAGATAGTCCAGATCACTACTATCTAGCCTAGCCTTGTTTGGCATCTTAGTATAGACTAAGGCTGCTATGTACATATTTGTAATGCAACTAATAATAAGAGTAAGTAAGGTGCGAGTTGGTCACGTGCACCGCGACCGCAGCGCCACCTGTGAACTTGACATTTAACAATGTTAGGTTTTGTTGTACTTAGTGAGAGCTAAGATATCCGCAACGGTCTCGTTAATTATAAATCAGAACTATTTGTGCAGCACGACGATAGGGACGATGGGATATAAGGGTCATCCGGGTTGATGTCGACAGTGGTTGCGTCTGCTTTTTGCCTTTCCAGTTATGTTACAGCTACTGTGGTGCGACCACCCGCGCCTGATTCACGCCACGCCACGTGCCATGCTATAATTAGCGTCTGCCTGGCAGCTCACGGCTTCGCTCGGTAAACACAGGAATGCCGCATCCTAAACTCATGTGCCTGTCATAATCCACGGTTATAGCCTAGCGCTACGGTGCAATGCAAAGGACAAATGTTCAAAATAACAGTATAGTGTAGCAAAATCGTTTAATAAATATTTTTCACTGCCTAGAAACTTCGAAACCATGCCGATAGACTGGACCTAGATTTTCGAATCGCATAAAGTTAAGAATGCTTACAGAGTTATATTTCACTAATGTGAGTTAGACAGCTTTGTCTCTCCAGCCAACATTTATAGGTAGGTACGTTGTGCTCTGCTTGGGTATTAAACCTAGGTTCGCGCGTGGTGCGATGCTATTGTACGTCAAAGTTCAAAGTCATGCACAGCACAGTAGAACGCCGCAGTACAATGCTAGGAATGCGTGCGTCACTACAATCAGATAAACAAACAGCCTGTCGTAAAATCGCTTCTGACTATAAAATGGTTTTTCTTAGAAGGTACCGAAAATACCTGGTAACCAAGTTTAGTTGTTGATGAACTAGGATTCCAAAAGCAAGCAAGCAAGCAAGAAGTCAATGCGAATCCTCAGCATTTGAATGTTCACAACGTAAGTATTTGGTAGAGCAAATAAACGACCGACCCAAGTCCACTTCAGTAGTACGGAAACGTGGCGCACCTGCCTGGCTCATATTGCACATTTTGCGGGATAACTTAGTACTTACCTAATAGCAAACGCGAAGAACTTGTTTGTCTTGTTTGGGACCACCAAACAAGAGGTCCTTATTACATTTGCTGATGTAAGTCAACAAGCCGCCCACAGCAACAGCGAGCCGGATATGCAAGACTTTGCACTCGGAAGCGATGTCGCCAAACTAACGAACCTAAGCACGAGGACAACCGTTTGTTAGCAATATCCACTTAAGTGGTTGCCAGGATGTGTGTACACTGTGTCCCTAATAGCGGCTCTTTAAAGTGCACGAATAAGTTTCAGCAAACAAAAAGTGCAATGAGCTCTACAGATAACGGTTGACGTTTCAGTTTCTTCAAGCAAGAAGAGTTCAAGGATTGTCCGACTCCTACGCAGCCCAGAAATAGTCCAGTGGAGCGACAGGATCCGAGTTATTCGTGGACGTTGCCTTGCCTCATTATCCAATCACCCGCAGGGGCCCAATTGGTTTGTTTGTCTGTGTGTAGATACGATAATAAATATGTTATTCCAAAGGTTAAGCTTAGTGGGTATTTTTAGTAGAAATTAGATTCACACACTGAAAAAATCAGATTCGTAGATTAGTAGATAAGGTTCTTGTCACAGGTCGACAGCGTATAACTAAGCCTTCCTGTTTCTATTAGTCAATGTTTCTTGTTTGAAGGCTACGGCATAGCACGACTTTAGGTTTACTTTAGGACTTTAGGAACACAGTGTAGGTGCAACATGTCCGATGCGCAATTGTTCGGATATAACTCGGACCTCAATTGAACCGACCCACCGACGCGACGACTTCCTGATCAATTAGAAATGGCCTCTGCATACGTCGTGTAGGTACTCGTGTGTTGATGGCTTGTTGATGCAATGACGTAGTATCTATTTCTGGTAAGTACTTACTGGTGCGTAAAAATATGAGCTAACGAATAACAGGACACTTGACCTACATTGTGTTGAAGACTCAATCGGCTCAATCACTGTGATCTTGTTTGGATGAACGTGCGTGGTTCCTTCAATGTAGATACCTATTACATTTAACGTGTAAAGCTACGCCGGAAGCCCCAAGCGGTGAACACATTGTTAGAAGAACTCCAGCTCCATTCGTATTGTATTGACTGATAAGGATTTGTAAAACGCTAGGCTAAGCTATTTAGTAACTAGTCAGTAACTGATATTTTTTTTCCATGATGGGACACTACTTATGTAAAGCAAATGTCACAATGTTCTTTCTATTTAGAATCGTACTTGTGCTTTTTCTTCTAGTAGGTATCAACAGTTCTAACAACTTAACTAAAATTATTCAATTCGATTATGTACCTTGTCTAAGTTATTTTATTTTATCTTTGCATTAAAAATCATTTAGATAGTAATAGGTATCTACATAACATAGGTACATCAGAAAAAGATCTATTTTAATTGAGACTGCACGAACACAAAGAAATAGTACCTACCTAATGTATGTTTTAATGTGTCCTAAAACAATGGTGGTTTTCCCACGTCTCGGCTATAAATAGTGATGATGAACTCAACTCGAAGAAGCCACCGCTACCAAGTGCACTGTCAAGGGCGCGCTCTAGGGCTCTCGCTCAACATCCACACACGCAGCGGTATGTTTCATATGTACGATACAAGAGGAGCATATATAACACTAGACAAGTACGTAGAGCGCTGTTCCTCAAGATAAGGTTCGGCAATTTCTTTTGTTTCAATCTAGTAGGTAGGTATGTGGGTTTCACATGTGATGTATAATAATATGTACATACAAGAAGCCTAGCCTTTGTGTGCGAGACGAACTGACGAGGGCCGCAGCCAGGGCGTTCGTTGCAGATGGCAGCCGCCGACAGGCTCACAATACCCTTCCTGTGCTTTGTGATCCCGTAATACAGAGCCACTATTAAATAACCCTATTTAGGTACCTAATCTTATCAAACTTCTTACTCATACCTATTATAAAGACATGTAAAAGTTAAAAACGACTTAGATCTTTGAACTAGCACTTAAAAATACATTAGCAATTCGCCTGCAATACAACTGGTATACATGATTCCAGGTAAGCACTCGTACTAACTACTTAGATGTCTGTATGGGCGTTTGATGGTTCCATTGTTAAAAATGCTATTGTTCTGAAGTATAATAGGTAGATACCTAATTAACGGTAGATACACACATTAGCACTACATAAATAGATATGAATTACTTTTTTGTTGTATTCTACCAACTAATTTTATCTTATTTGTTTCTGTTTACGATTATATTTTATGCTACAATAATGTATTTAAATAATAATGTATTTATTCGATCTATAGGTACTTATAACTGTGTTAGTGCATAGATATTAGATGTTATAAAACTAGGTTATAGCCATCAGTTTAACCGTTTCGGACGTAAAATATTATGTCTAGTTTACGTAAGATTTATATGCGAGCTGGTACATCTGGAAATCGATGTTCAACAGAAACAAAGGCTCGTTCATCCAGTCATGTCATGGTTTACATATTACATACCTTTTACATGAAGTCAACGGCCTAACCTAACCTTGCACTCGGACAGATTACCTGCCATCCTGTTTGGATGGTGCATCCGAATGAGCAGGTAAGGCATCGGCTAATTCCCTAGCTAATTCCAGCATGAGTATGTAAATACATGAGTATGAGTTGTGAATTGCAACCGACATCGCCTTGCATGCAACGTGCGACTGTGGTTAGACTGCAGCGATCTGGTTTCCGTAGTGTTGATCGCGCTGCCGTACCATGTGACAGTCTGCGGTGTAATCGATGCTTCCTCGCCGCGGTGGCACGTTATTGTCCAAGTGGTAATGGCTTCCTACATCTTTGTTTATTACTAATCAAGTTCTTCTATGATTTTAGAATGAAGTTCGTGACCTTCGAAAATAAAGCCGCTACTTTCTCAAACCTACGAGGGGTGTATCTTCTTTATCGAATTCTATATCCTAATCTACACCACACCATCAGAGAGTGCGAGAACCAACTACGTCACATAACTTAAAAGAAATCCCTAGGGATTTATTTTAAGTGATACAAAAGCAACCATAGCTCCATCTACAGTCCAGTACTTCAACCACGAATACTGGAACTTTTAACTTTCACTGAAATAGCATTAAGGTGAATCTATAGTAGATTACAACGCTATTCAATTAATATTTTCTTATCTCAATGGCTATTTAGTTTATTCAGTATATCATTGTTGTGAATAAAAAAATATTACCGTTTTTTTGGATTTTATTTTAGGTCTTAGCTTAGATTAACAGCAGGCTTAAATCCTGGAAGGATACAGCATCTGGAACAAAGGAATCAAGTTACCATCGTGGAAACACAGACTTACTGTTAAAACCATAGGGGTTTATCAGTAAAAAGTTGTCCACATTCAATTCAGGTTTCAAATGTCATAGGCATCATTTAAAAGGGATAAGAAATTGTTACACTCATAATCAAATCAAAATAAAAATATTATACAGATAGGTTATTTATTTCACAAATTTATTTATACATTAAAATTTTCTAGTATTTATTTATTAAATTAATATTGTATACAGACTTTGGTTAACTGGACTTAATCATAAAGTTATCAACTACTAACCTATGTTACACAATACAATTAATTGATTTGATTGAGGTCTAGCTGGTCTAGGAAAAGATTAATTAGATTGTGCTAGACTCTAGCACAATCTATACTAATATTTTTACTTCATCAGTGATGCATAAGCAGTGATTACCAATGCAAGTGTTATTCCCCCACATTAAATAATAATGGAATGATGCTAAGACATACCACTCTTATCCGATGTCCCATGGCGGTGGCGGGGAGGTTGGTCTTGAAGTGCGCGCGCACGCTGCCCGAGTTCCCGTGGGAGCGCGTCACCTTGCCCCAGATGGCGCGCAGCTTGGTCTTCTTGCCGCGCGGCCCGCCGGCGATGGGCGTCCTCTTCTTGGCTTTGTACACGAACACGCAGCGCTTGCCGATGTAGAACGTAGAGTCATCGCGGGTCTTGGCACCTTCCATCTGGAACGATAACATAGCTCCTGAGTGCATGTCTAAACTTGAAACTAAAGTTCTTGTGAAATTTGAATCAGTTTGATAAGTTGACCACACGATTGGTTCAGGTTTCAAATGTCATTAAGCATCATTTAATAACTACATACAGAAACTAATTAAAACCGGACCATACTTTTGTCTTATCAAGTACAGTGTAAACTCCATGTAACGTCACTCTATATAGCGACAAACTCCCTTAAGCGTCGAAATCAATTGGCTTTGGTTGGTTTAGCTTGTCTTTCATACACTGTTTCACTCTACATAGCATTACACCCACTCTCAATAACGACAACAATTGAGTAATAAAAGTACCTTTTAAGTTGCTAAAATTAGTAAAAACTGCGCAGCTGTGTACGCTCTATTGTCGCTTTACTATCCTAGCCCGCAATAAACTCGACTGTCGGCATCATGCATACCGAACTTTCTAAGAAATTCGTTCTTTTGTTTACAAATTGGGATTGCTTGCATGTGTAGACTGTTGTTGACCATGACTCATAAGTAGGAGTCTGATGTTTCTTCTCTCCATTTAACGACAACTCTCTATAACGCCATAAAATGCACAGTCCCTTCAGTGTCGCTATATAGAGTTTACACTGTATGTACAAGATACCATTTAATTGAATGGAATAAAAAAAATCATAATTTTGATGTTTATCCCTCAGCCCACAAACTGGGTAAAACATTTTCAAAACTTTTAAAATGGTGACAACATAAACAATAAAAAAATATATAAAAAAAGTAACTACATTTGATAAATATTTTTTTTTATGCATAGATTAACACATAAACTTTTTATTACAAACAATCAATGATCATTGGAAGACCGATGAGACATGGGACAGATGAGCCATAATAGTTTAATTTAATTAATCAATGTAGTTAAATTTATAAATGTAGGTTGAGCATTTAGTTAGTTAGTAGTATTTCCTTACACCTAAGTTTTAAGTTTTACTATCCTAAGATTTTTCTTTTCTTCTATAGTTATTGTTTAGTCTCGTTCTATATGTGGAAACTGTTTAGGCTCTTTTATTCTAAAATCCAGTTTATGTTCTCTCGTTCCGAAGCTGTTTGTTTTCACAAAATACATATAAATATAAAAAAAATATAAATATGTATATAACTAAACAGCGATTAGCCCCATGACACACAACATCATGAACCCACACAAAGTGGCAAAACACTGTCTTTATGTTTCACTTAGCTTTGAAACAAAGTAACACCTCCGGCACTGGTCACAGCTGATTTCTATTTATTTCAAACCACGGACACAACTACTCCAATATACATGATGAACCAGAGGGTCACTATAGGTGATTGACTAGACTTCTTAGTTTAAGACATGTTGCCACAAGGGTCTGGTTCAATATCAATAGTTTAAAGCAATGAGGAGAATGGGTTTGACTGTTCATTGAATATTAACCTCAAATGAAATATGTAAATATAATTAATTAGGTACCTTGAGCAGAGCTGTGCCTTCGTGCTGGTTGCGCAGACCACGCTTGTAGCCAGTGAAGACGGCCTTGGCGTAGAGGCGGCCGTGGCGCGCTTTGGACGATACTTTGCGGACCGCCTTTACTTCTTCTACGGCCGGAGCCGGAGCCACTTTCGCAGCCTTCTCTTTGGGGGCCTTTTTAGGCGCCTTCGCTTTGGGCGCCGAGGACGTTGCAGCGTCGGCCATACCTAAAAGTACCACTATGATTACAGAAAGAAATCTCACTACACAGAGGTTATGTTGACATTCAAGTTTACATCTCGGTTTATCGTAATGACAAACGGCAATCTAACTATTTCACAAGCACAGGGAGAATCACACATGCCACATATTGCTGGATAAGTTGTTATTTTTGGCTTTTAATTCAAAGAAACGAATAATCTTCACATTTTAGTAAACTAACCGGATTTAGTTATTTCTTGAAAATGAAAGAAGGAGCGAGAACGGTGTTGCCAGTTTCCGTAACTATATTTATAGAAAAGAAGAAGAAGAAGAAGAAAATAACATTTTAAAATAAGTATGTTTAACGTGTATTATTTATTTGTTTGTCTCAGAAAACTTATAAAAATATTCGATGGACCGATCAGTGTAACGTAGGTATTCTGTAGAGATTAACTCCGCTGAAAATAGTTAAAAACAAATAACTCATAAAATATAATCAATATATTACCTGCCATATATTTTTTAATCTTATTTGGGAAAAAGATTCGTTCTATCAGCAGCTAAGGTTCATAAAGCAGCATACGAACCGTTTACATTACAATTTAGCACGATCGGGGACCTTATTTATAGTCCAGTCAAATTAAAATTTCAGAGGTAAGTACAATAATTCACTTAGATCTAAATATTTCTAGGGACCATCTCATTTTTGCCAACGTCAGTGATGCGGATCTCCGTTCTCCGTGCTCTCACATTTTTTCTCACGCGTTTTGTATTTTAAGGTAAATGATTGGAAAAACTGTTTTAGTAATATGGCAACTCAGAACTTAGTTGGCATTGACTTTTTCATATGGCCGTGTCAGTACATGTCAACTTATAAGTCAATCGCGTCGTCGTCGTCGTGCGCTGATTTGGACCAATCAGAACAAACCACGAAAAGAAGAGACGAATGAAAAATGGTGTGGAATGTGAATCTGTTAAATAAACCTAGTCCGTGTTATTATCTTTCCAGATCTATCTCAGTGTTATCGAAAAACCCTTCTTAACGCTGCAGTTAAAGTCCACTTTAACGATAAAACTCGGTTTTTTGTTATTATCTTTCACGGTCTAAGTCCATGGCCTACCTGATTTGATACGGCCAATCAGATCCGAGCATGGCCTACCTGTTTTGATACGACCAATCAGATCCGAGCATGGCCTACTTGATTGAAGCCGACCGTGTTTAAAGCAGGTAGACCATGCTCCAATTCAACTTTATTTTTCGTTAAATCTATCAAACGGTATGAAAATCGATTAAGTTACTTGTGTTCATTCGAATAATGTGTCTGAACTCCCAAATATCATTATTTGTAATTGTTTTGCAATTATTTTCATAAAAATATTTCTATTTTGGTAGAATAGTAACCTGACCTTTGCTTATAATGACTGAAGAAAAGTAAAACAAAAAGCGCGGCAACCAATGTACAAAACGAATGTACATCATGGGTAGAAATGATTTATTCGTGTAGCAATGTTGCATTACAAATTAAAACAAGTGATGAGAAAAGAAGGAAATATCTAAACATCAAAATTAGTGATAATGTGCTAGCGGCCAGAGATTCTCATTGTTGTGCTTTTTTTTCGCAATGGACATCATATCGCACGGCTTAATATTTGAACACACGGCTTGAACTGTGCTTATTCCTGATTTAATGTTTGTATCTAAAAGGTACGTGTACATACTTTCCTGAAAACAACTTCCAATAAATACCTACGGGTACCGATGCAGAGAAAAATCAGAAAATAAATAAAACGAGTGTTCGACTTAATTTTCTTGTATTTTTACTTATTTAGTTTCCTTGATAGGTAGGTGAGATCTTTATTTAATAATCATAAATGACGCCTAAAACTTTCAAAGATACCTACATTTAAAATGTTTTGATAGCATATAATATTAGGGACATTAAAATACAAATTCTTTCGAGGGTCATTTTACTGACAATTGTGAACCATGATCTACTGAAACCTTGCCTAGAACACGTTTTATAACAGCAGCGAGTAACAGTAGTTTGTCTGAAAACAAAGTCATTCTGATTTTAGTGGCAAAGCAAACACAAAAGTTGGTCTTAAATAAAAATGTTTTACATTTTGTAATAAAGATACGTACCTACTACAGAATGGAAAATAATAAAAAAGAAGTGATAATGGACGTAAAAGTAAGTACAAAGTACCTACTAATTTATAAATATACCTATTTACCTTGTGTACACGGTACCTTTATAAAACCTAAATAAATAAAATAAATAAATAATGCTGGACAATCCACACAACATCATCTAGCCCCAAGCTAAGCAGAGCTTGTGTTATGAGTACTAGAAGACTGACATACTTAATATTATACATTACATAGATAGATATTTTTTATTATACATATAATACCCAGAACACCCGGAATAAATATTTGCAGAACATACAAACATTTATTCCGAGGCGGGAATCGAACCCGCAACCTTCCGCGTCGCAGGCGGACCATCGCCCACCGCGCCACATCGCCGCATCGTATTTTACTAGTCAAGCCCTTAATTTCATATCCACATAGAGGTAATTATGTAAAATTATGTGCTCCATAATTGCACATTTTATAAGATTTATTATTTTATAAAAATTGGTAACATTTTTATAAAATAATAAATAAAAATTAACGACATTTCACACATCACACTCTAGTCACAAACAAAGAACAGCTTATACTATGGGAACTAGATTTCTGATAGAATACTTATATATTTTTTTTGTAAATACGTAGGTACTTACATAGGATACATAGTAACATTCAGACACAGAACAAATATTTATGTTTATCACATTTGCTCTGGGTGGGAATCGAACACACGACCCACAGCATGGAAGGCAGAGCTAATACCATCTGAGCACTAAAGCCCTACGAAACAAAGAAAAGTAAGAAAAAAACACCAACATTTTATTCCAAAAACTTTACTAAATTCTTTAGCGGTGCCAGTTCGACTCCCGACTCCCAAGCAACTCCATGCCTTCTCGGTCTTCCAAATCGAGCAGCACGATGTTCAGAAAATCCATTAGGTATCTATATATATATAAAGTAATATTGCAAGCAATAAAAACGAATAAAACTACAAAACAAAGACGACAAGATCACAAAATGTGCTTGCACACAGCGAGTTAAAATTTTTAGAAAATGATTGAAAAACAATGACCAATTCCACAAAAATTATATTTGGAAGTTCAGAAAAATATCTAATAAAATAGGTAATTCAATCAGAACATGAGTGACGAAATCGATTTTCATATCAAATGTTGACTTAAACCTACCTTAAACTAGGGGTCAGCTAGGTTTAACTAAAATGTAGGGTTAGACCACGGCGGTGGTTTATCGTTGGGCCGAACTATCATTCATAATATGAAAAAACCGAGATTTAGCTTAACACTGGAGTTAAGAGCCGAGTTTTGGTCCGGCGAGATTTAAGTGTGGTCTAACTTTAGTCCACGGTTTTGCTAGACTAGGTTTAAACCATAGTTTAAATCCGGTTTCTTAATGAGGCCCAGTTAGTTTGTATGGTAGGAATTAAAGTAATAAATGTTTCGTTATTGTGCAGACGATCACCTCATTATATTATAGGTTTATAATGGACTACCTGGCGAATATCAGCTGGAATAAAGTGACACCATGCCTTGTGATACTAGTGCTAGAAATATTATTAGAATGTGAGTTCAGTTTTTAACCTATTTGGTGTTATTTCTGTATAAAAGAGTAATGTGTTGATTTGTACTTGTGCAGTTTCAGAATGTGCGACGCCGGCGGAGGTGAATAAGCACCTGGAGCTGGGACGGGACTTCCTGGCGCGGGGACAGCTGTCCGACGCACTCACACACTACCACGCAGCAGTGGGTGAGTCGAGTCTCCAAACTCATCAGAGGCGGCTGGTTGTGGAAAATATAGCGTCCTTGACGTACTCAAGTTTAAATGTGGCGCCGGCAGCTGAAAGTTTGCTGACAGATAATAAAAGATTGCAGCTGTTTCCTGTTTACATTGCAGTTGCCAGGTCTCAGAATAAGTACAACAATGAATAAGTTCATCTGGTTAAATTATTTAATTTTTTTAAGGCTAAATAATTTATATTTCGTTATTTTTTTTATAATCTAAGTCACTCAATAATATTGTAATGTAATTCAATTTGTTAATACCATGTTTGTAAACAAGCTTTTAATTGATAAGCTGTTTTCAGAGGGTGATCCACAAAACTATCTGACCTACTTCAAGCGAGGCACAGTGTACTATGCACTCGGCAAAGCTCGGTTTGCTCTCCAAGACTTCACTAAGGTGCTGGAGATGAAACCTGACTTTACGTCTGCTCGCATGCAGCGGGCAACTGTATACCTCAAACTAGCACAATATATGGAAGCTAAAGAAGACTATCTTAATGTGGTAAGTTATTCTAAAAATATATTTTTTGTTGAGCAACATTCATTTATGTTGCTATAGTAACACACTGTTTGCTCAAAATGTCTCATTTGAGCAAACTGCCTGTTATGCTTCGGCTACATTAGCGGGCGAATATTCGTATCGTGTTGGCGCGACAAAAACATCGTGTTCGGGTAAAGGCGATCTTCTTGTCTAAATACTACGCGATGACACGATGTACCCGGCCACATACATCGCGTTAGCACGAATATTCGCCGTAGCCCGCTAATGTGGCCCCAGCATTACCATTGAGAATTGGATATTGAAAATGGCTGTTGGTTCAGCATTCTAATTACTACAGCCATCTCCACCTGCCTACTGACCACATGCAACTATTATTGTGGTCAAAACATGTTTGATGAACAATAAATATTTCTATTGATAACATTACTGTCATTACTAGTCATTACTTGTCATTACTAGTAGTCTATAGTCTCATGCAGTTTCATAAGGAGCAACTCGCACAAAAGTGAGTTTAATATGCACGCTGGCTGATGTAACAATGTTATCAGTGTTTAATGTCATGCCTATTGTGTATTACTAATATTTTCAACTTTTTAATTGTTTTTGTAATACGCTTGTGTAATTCCTAATTGTGCCATAGCATACCAAAGGACACAATTTTATCTATACTTATAATAAAACTGTAGAGAGGTCAATTCTGTACATAAAATATAAAAAAAAAAAAACTATCAGGGGGTGATTAGTGATCGATACTGAAGCCAAAAATGCAATCAGTAAAATTTTTGTCTGTCTGTCTGTCTGTCTGTCTGTCTGTCTGTATGTATGTTCCTTATAGAAACAAAAACTACTGGACGGATTTTAACGAAACTTGGTACAATTGTTTTTCATACTCCTGAGCAACATATAGGATACTTTTCATCACGCTACAATCAATAGGAGCAGAGTAATGAAGGGAAATGTTGGGAAAACGGGAGAAATTACTGTTAGGAATAGATACTCCTTTAATATCTATCACCAACCTTAGATGTTACCATAGCAACCAAACGTTGTTGATTGTCATCAATGTCACTATCTTCACTCTTGACATATATTCTTTACAGTATACGTTAATAATATTCGTTTATTTATTGTAACCGGTTTTATTCGATCCTACAGTACTTATATCTACTTTAACATGGTAGCAGAGCGTGGTTAAGGTATCCTGATGGTTCTATTTTACTGCATCAGAAATCGTACATCGCTCGCATATTGCAAAGGTTTGGCATGGAGAAATGTAAGCCAGTGCCAACACCAATTTTAAAAGCAAATAATGCTCAAGATGTTAATGAAGTTTCAATGAACTTCCCGTACCGTGAAGCTGTTGGATCACTAGCTTATTTGATGACAAGCACGAGGCCTGACATAGCCTTTGCTGTCAGTGTTGTATCTCGAAATTTAGATAAACCTACAAGGGAGAACATCATCAATATCAAGAGGATAATGCGTTACTTGAAAGGGACTATAGAAGAAGGCATCGTTTACAAGCCAGGAAATAGTCATAATTTAGAATGTTACAGTGACGCTGACCACGGAGGTGATCATGAAACTGGAAGGTCTACCTCAGGCATTCTTTGCATGTATGCTGGAGGTCTAATATCCTGGAAAAGTAAACGCCAGAGCACAGTAGCGATTTCATCCACCGAGGCAGAAATAGTGGCAGCAAGTGAAACTGCTAGAGAAATTATTTGGCTTCGAAAGATCATGAAAGATATCATTGGTGAATGTCCAGCATCCCTATGTGTTGATAACGAATCAGCAATTAAGATGGCTAAGAATCCGCCAGAATTCCACCAAAAGACCAAACACATAAGGATACGATCATTCTTTATACGAGAATGTGTTCAAGATGGAAGCATTACGTTATTGGGTTTTTAGGGTTCGGAAACCAAAGGGTAAACTAGACCTTATTACTGAGTCTTTGATTTCTGTCTATTTTCAATTCTATAACTATCACGAATAATTAATATTAAAAGGGGCTTATACATAAACGTGATTTTTATTTATTCGATATTGATAAGGGCAACGGGAGATAGATACGGTACGGAACTCTTCGTGCGCACTTGCCCGGTTTTATTAATAAGTAGGTATAGATACTAAGTTTTCCGTCATAGACTGCTCTTTACCCTCAATTTCCCTCATAAGAAGATAGTAATGGGTTATAGCAAAATCTCTTAAAACGGCACGCGGACGAAGTCGCGGCGGGAACAGCTAGTAATAAATATTTGTGTCATTTTTTTTACACCATTTGTAAACTTATGTACTTACATTAATCTTTGTCTGGTGTACATCAACATAGATAGTGTCAATAATTTAATGACAATGTGGATAGATAAGATAAGCCTTGCACTAACTATGTATTATTATTACATACTTTGTTGAGTCAGTAGAGGTACTTATTCATTGGTTCTGAATTTAAGTGAAATCATCACAAGTATGATAAAGGAGATTGGGCAATTCTTTACAGAAAGTGGGCCACAACTAAAAAAATGTCTCGGGGAAAATTACTAAATTTTGTTATTGAAAATAACTGTAATAGAGTGGCATATAGACTTTATTATTTAAAATGTTCTAAATTAATGTCCGGGAGCATCGTCGATCCAGGAGGTACTGCCATATTCCAAGAGTTGAACAAGGTCGACTTGGCCAGATAAAATTTAAATCATACTGCAATCAAATGTGCATGTGCACATGATGCTGATGCATGCGATGGTGTCGGCAGGTCGCCGCGGAGCCCGACAACGCGGAGGCGGCGGCGCAGCACGCGCGCATGGACGAGCTGGCGGACGAGCTGCGGCTGGCCGAGGCGTACTTCCGCGGCGGCGACCACCGCGCCTGCGCCGAGCTGGCCTCGCGCCTGCTGGACGCGTCGCCGTGGGCCGCGCCGCTGCGCCAGCTCCGCGCCGAGTGCTACATCGCGCTGGTCGGTGCCCCTGCTCGCTAGTCTCGAACGCTTTAGGGCTGTATTTTTTGAATCGGGAGGTCGCGAAGCCTCCGATAGGTCGAGGGCCCTACCTCAGTAAATAAAAGTAGTATATAATTGGGTACTTGTGATATCGACCGTATTAAGCGAATGCATAAAAATTTTTTCGGGTTGAAGTTTTCAGTACCTGTGAGAAAGAGCGAAAGGTTGCAAAGTATTTTTTTTTCATTCTAGTTTCAGTTTGTGTCATGAAAAAGGTTAAAACACATCTCTAGTAGTAAACAACGGTCTACGTTCGGCAACGAGAGTTTGGCTGGACATACTCACAGTATTTTTAGAAGCGTCATATTAAATTTAGACACTGGTCCAGACTTTAAAATGCATATCCGAGCGGGTGCAGTAAAGACGCGGATGTTTTGTTTCCAGGACGACCTGTTCTCCGCGATCTCGGACATCCGCTCCGTGAACCGCCTGCAGCAGGACTCCACGGCCGGCTACCTGCGCCTCGGCACGCTGCTCTACCAGCTCGGACACGTCAACGACGCGCTCAAGGTGACGCCCCCCGCGCACCGCTCCTAGGGCACAGGCTGCATCCAACGTGGAGCCGCCCTCTGACGAATTCTACCTAAAAAATAAATTCGATTGTAAATATTACGTTCATCCAACTGGTCCTCACGAAACCGTGTCCGTCCCTCCAGGAGATCCGCGAGTGCCTGAAGCTGGACCCGGAGCACAAGCAGTGCTTCCCGCTCTACAAGAAGGTGAAGAAGGTGGACAAGCTGCTGCTGCAGTGCGAGGAGGCCAGCGAGCAGCGCGACTACCGCGCCTGCATGCAGGCCGCCGACTCCGCGCTGCGCCTCGAGCGCGAGGTCACGCTCGTCGTGTTCGAGGCCTCCCGCTGGCTCTGCAGCTGCAGCGTCAAGGTCGGTACCTCGCGAGCCGACCCCGTCGGGACGGACGCGCAGGGAGCTGACCGGTGCGCATGCGCAGGAGGAGCAGTTCGCTGAGGGGCTGACGGCGTGCCGCGCGGCGCTGGCGCTGCGGCGCACGGCCGGCGTGCTGTGCGACGAGGGCGACGCGCTGCTGGGCCTGGAGATGTGGGACGACGCGGCGCGCGCCTTCCGCGCCGCGCTCGAGCTGCAGGACGGCATGCAGCGCGCGCGGGACGGGCTGCAGCGCGCGCAACGCCTGCAGCGCCAGGCCGAGCAGCGCGACTACTACAAGATCCTCGGCGTCAAACGGTACCCGCGCGCGCCCGCGATCCGCCCGCCCTCGGCTCGGCCGCGCGTGCTGAGCTGTGTCCTGTTGCAGGTCGGCGAGCAAGCAGGAGATAGTGAAGGCGTACCGCAAGGCGGCGCAGAAGTGGCACCCCGACAACTACCACGGCGACGACAAGAAACTCGCCGAGAAGAAGTTCATCGACGTCGCCGCCGCCAAGGAGGTAAGCTCGTGCCCCCTGCTGCACCTTTCGGTAGAAGGAAGCGAACATTCGGGAATATATTTATTTTTATGGCTGCAAATCTACATACTCAACAAAAAACGTGCCTGATCGTCATTGCATGTGCGCGTGCGTGTGGCAGGTGCTGACGGACCCCGAGAAGCGCGCGCAGTTCGATGCGGGCGTGGACCCGCTCGACCCGGAGGCGGCGCGCGGCGCGGGAGGGGGCGGAGGGGGGTACCACAACCCCTTCCACCAC
This sequence comes from Ecliptopera silaceata, assembly GCA_932527185.1. Taxonomy (NCBI): domain Eukaryota; kingdom Metazoa; phylum Arthropoda; class Insecta; order Lepidoptera; family Geometridae; genus Ecliptopera; species Ecliptopera silaceata. The sequence goes on along the minus strand of OW052193.1, from coordinate 210,494 downwards.
TTCCAGCACGGCAGCCCCTTCCAGTTCAAGTTCCACTTCAACTAGAGCGCGTCCCCACGCGGGGGTGCGGGCGGGAGCGATGGCGACCCATCGCTGTACGAAAATCTCTATAAATGTTTCGATCGGACGTTTGCTGTGCCGAACTCCGGTAGCTCGTGCCGAGCTACCTAGTGTAGGTTCGATGTTCGATCCGGCGCGATGTATATAGTGTATATTTATTGACGGCAGCGATGCGGAGTAGGTGCGATGCGGCGTCCCTTCGAGTTCCCGAAACCTCTTGTTCACCGTCGATCATTCGAGTCAGTTCAGTTCATGCCCTCGATGTTCCTAGAATAGCGTCGCCCTCGTGTTATAATATCTCCATTTATGTGAGGAAGGTATTCCTATAAAAATAATTAAAATAAAATTATTAGAAGTTTCGGCGTAACTAGCTAGTGTTGGTATCGCGTTACAAGTTTGTAAATGGAAATCTCGGGAAATAAGATTATAGGTACATATATGCGCGCCCGTGCATTGAATGTGTCCGTATGACTCGGTTCATCACATGCGCATGCACATTAGATTCAAGTTGTGAACCAAATAATAACTCATTTAAATTAAAATCAACAGTTTTTAGCTAATTCACACCTAACAAAACTAAAAGTGTGTTATGTTACCCTAACTTTTTGGGAATCGTTTAATAAAATGATATATTTTTTCCTCCGATTCCGATTCGTACCTTCTATGGTACGGCGTAGATCTCCTATAGAAGTATGTACGAATATAGGCAGTCAGTGTAGTAGGTAAATTAAAGCTAGTTAATACACATGTCAAATTTAGTAAATCTGCCAGTTGACGCTTTGCGGAGTGGTTTTGTACTAATATTTATTGATATTTGTAAATATGGAACTTGTGTTCCTATCAATATAATTTGAATTAATTAAACTGAACTGTTTAAAAAAAATATTACTTATGCATAGGGGCTTGTATTCATCAAAGTGTAACAAGTAATACATCAATGCATAATCATAAAATATTTTATTCACTAAGCTTTGGTGGATATAGGCCCAATATGCAAATACAAAAACATATTGTAAAAAAATAATTAGATATTGTTTCTCAATAATGATGTTGGCACATAAAGAACTAAGGATCACTTTATGGCATTCAGTCATTATAATTATTTATTTATTTGTAATAAGTTATTCTGTTGTGATCCTGTTTCTTGTAAATATTAATTATTAAATAGTGTAATTAAGTTGTCTTTTTTTAATAAATCTAGCTGTAAATATAGTTGTTCATATTAAAAACATAAATAAGATTTGAAATAATTTATTATTTACAAAATAAATACAATAAGTTATTAAAATAGGCACTTACTACTACTACTATTAAGTACTAGATGTGAAAATATCTAAACAAAGTATTTGATTAGATTTAGAAACTGCGTTTAGTGTTTACTTGCGACTAGTTTTTTACAAATAAGATGAGGAAAATGAACCTGAACAAAAAGTTGTACAGCATAGTTCTAAGGTTGAGTATGCGATCGGTCCCATGCGATCTTTGGCTTCCTCTTCTCTCTGAGGCTCTTAGCGACTCTCTCTATCTCGTTCCCGAGCTTCTCGTTATCGCCGTCTCGCTCGCACACGTAGCGGTGTCGCAATGCGCAGTCCTGTAGTAAAGTTATATATTATTATTTGTGACAACTCTGTAGATTTAAAAGCTGTCATGACAGTTATAATTTAATTGGTCGGAAGTACATTAACAAGCCATCGGATCGACTCCCTTGGAATCGGTTATCTGACGTGTCCCACAGTGCTAACCACAGTCTGGAAGTGACGTCAGGCATCAATTCGATCCCTGTACCCCAAGTAAGAGTTTGTGCACGTGTGTGCGATCGATTGCGTCTCTGCGATCCGTGTGGATCGCCGAGCGCCACCGATTTTGTATGGAGATCCAAGCAGCGCCCCTAGCAGATTTCTTGAGAAGCTTGGATTTCCTTATAAAATTGGTGGCTTGCGATTCGAAGGCGATACGTTCATATTCATTGCAAAACTCGTACTTGGCTCTCAGTTCTGTTCTGTTTTAATAGGACTATGCGATCATAGTCCTATTAAAACGAGAGGGGTCCACGAACCTGTCCTCGGTAAACGTAGTCGGCTGCAGCGGGCGCCGACACGAGCGCGAGGCAGCGGCCCTCGCCCGCGATGGGCTCGCTCGCGGTGCCGTTGGCGAGCACCGGCCGGGCCGAGTGCGACCAGATCCACAGCAAGCCGGGGTTCAGCCCGCCCGTCCAGAAGTCGACGTCTAGAATTTCAATCGGGTTTTAAAATAAAATCTATCCGAAACTTCCTTTACGATTGGGAGACATCGAGCATCTTATGAATGGCTGCCCGATCGCTATCGGTGCAAGTAGCTCCAGCATCGAGGAGGCGGTCCGAACCTTTGAGTTTGCGGTTAGCCTGCACCCCGAGCACGAAGAGGCGCTTCTCGTCGCAGTCCAGCTCCAGCAGGCCGGCGCGCAGCTTGCGGCACGCGAGGCTCGCGCCCTTCCAGTTGGCGGCGTCGGACGAGATGTGGTAGCAGCCGGACCCGATGCGCGTGAAGTTGGACGCACACGGCTCTGTCGACAATTACTCCATTTTGTGAACTACGCTATGAAGAGGTAGGTTTCATGGGAACCAGTTTTTTTTTTAAAGTTTGATTATAAAGACCAAAATAAGAGCAGCTTCGGTCCGGTCTCGATTTAACCTGACGGCTATGAACGGAAACATTCAGTAAGAAATCAACGCACTTTCTTATAAGTAAATGAAGCGATCGCGCCTTTTAAGGATGAACGGTTCGGCATTTTTCCCGATTCGGTCATTCTTTTCAAATAAAATAAGAAACAAAGAAAGTCCAGAGACCTGGCGTAGCTTCCGCTCCAGCTACGATATAGTGCATATTCTCCTCCATCTTGCGCATCCGCTTCTCCATGAGGTCCACCCTGTAGACCAGCTTCTCGATGGCTCGCAGCAGGTACAGGTCCGTCTCGGACACCTGCCTGCGCGGCGGCGCGGCCGGCGCCAAGTCCACGCGGTCCGCGCTCTGCACCGGGATCGGCTGGCTCGGCGGGGGCTGGAACACCGACGCGAACGGTAAGTTTACCTTTCATAAAATACTTTACTAATATAGCTGATCACCTCTGACTCACGTAGCTCGGTTTGAACTGGTCCTTGTACGGGTTAGGTGGCCTATTCACGATTTTGCCCGCACCGGGGGGCGGGGGCGGCGTCGCTTGCCACTCATCGTAGGGCATCGCTCCTGGGGAGTCTGAAGGTGGACCGCGGCTCGGACCTCCCGATGGGGGACCGCCGGTCGGGCCGGTAGGCGGCTGCTGGCCGGGCGGGTTAGCCGGTTCGTGGTTAGCAGGCATGTGAGAGTTTGCAGCTGGAGGTCCGGAATGGTACGAGCTGTCGGGCGGGCCCGGCGCAGGACCGCCGTGATGGCCGTGAGGTCCGTGGCCGGGCATGGGGTAGGGGCCGCGGTGGTGCATGTGCGAGTGAGGCCGGGGCGGAGGCGGAGGCACCAGATCAATGCGCTCCGTCACGTAGTAGCCTTGGGATGGCGGAAGTGACATTATGCGACCTGAAATGAAGCAGTCTTAGAAGGCGAAGAATCCTTAGCCAGCTTCGAATGTCTGGCAGAGCACTAACCGATGTGAAACTGAACCACGTGAAGACCTGTATTGGCTTTCTTTCTGTTTTTTATGCACAATTTTTGTACAAAGATAATACCGCTGATTTCCTTATATAAATAAATGCGTCGAAACCGCGCAATGTGTTGTGGAAAGATCTGACTGCATAAGATTCAGTATCAGGTATTTATATGGATAACGTGCCATGTAAACTCACCGTGCCTGGTAAGATTGCCTCGCGCGGCGGTGGCCCAGTCCTCGAGGGCCGCCTCCCACGGCGCCGGCGCGGCGCACGACTCCGGGAGCGCGGGCTCTGCGCACGCCGAGGCCAGCAGCAAAGCCGCAGCCAGGTATTTTATTTGTAACATCTATAACAATCCGTGAAGAGCGACATAAAAAAGAATGAATCTTCCAACGTACCACTGCATAACTACAAATTTATATTACTGTACTCACTACAATGACAAAAAATAAATATTATCTAGATATATGTAGGTACCTCTAATAGGTAGATATAATTGCTGATCAGTACAATAGCAAGTAGGTCATATTAGGTATTGATAATTGTGTTATTGTGATCCGATAAGTATCCTACATTGAGGTCTTGTTGCAAAACAACATCCTGGTCGGCAGTCAGGCTCAGGCAGCGTACACTTCAGCGTTACGCGATTCATTCATCATCGGGCCTCGTGGTCACAGCTGATTTCACAGTCACTACGAACTTCGTCACAGACTATCGGGCAGCTAGTATGCAGGAGTTGGCCGCTGCCGGCTTGCGATTATGCAATGTGTGAAAGTCGGCGATACAAACAAGGATTCGTGATGCGGTTATTCTTATATCCGCTTACTCATGTGGTTTTTCCACTAAAACTATAGTAAAAGGTAAAAGTGTAGAGTTACGCGATCCGAGGTAATATAAACCAGTTATTCTTACCATACGGCTCTACCGGTTTCATGTTTAGTTTAATGAACCTATAGCAACATGGACTTCAATGATAAATAAAAAAATTATGAATTTGCTTTCTCTGCCAGTTGTTTGCTTCCAGGAATTTGTAAGGATGACTTTTAAAATCGCCAATTGTTGTATCTACCTACAATGACGAGTTTATGAAACAAAGCAAAGCCACACATCTTAGTATACTTTGTATGACTTCGCTGTTTCTTTTACATTTATTTTATATCAATCTAGATAGATAAAAATAATAATGTAGTAATAATAAAAAGAAAAGTACTTACTTATGTAAAACTGGTTTATTTCGAACAATGTTAAAGTCGAAATTACAGTCGGTACCTACCTAACGACTACTAAGTTACATACTGAATAGAAACCTACTTAATATTATTTTAATAACCAAAAATAATCATGGCGAATAAATAAAAACTATTTATACCTATCCGTGCATTGTCTCACTGAGGACGTGCCCTATGAATCATTATGTTGCACTATGACATCTTCGAAGGTATTTTGTTACCTATGTTCGTGTAATCGGCACTCAGTATTAAACTTAAATAAAGAATTGAGTTACTAAAATGCTTAGCAATTTGAGATTAGCTATAAGTATATATATACGGAAGACAAATGAAAACAATTAATTACATACATACCTTTGCAATTTGACTGTTTACATCGGTTCGCGTGTTGATTCCCAGCTGACTTGTACAGAGAGTGGCTCTTTACAAGCACGTCCAAACCACACGCGTGCTCTACGACGTCTGTCCGTGCAACGCTCCTCGCTGCTTCGGTGAAACTATGCAAATACGAAGTGGGTGAGGTGGGCACGGCAGACAGCCCTACTTGGCCATTTCAAAATGATCTTATCTCAGATTGGGCATTGTAAACATCTTGAGCTAAGAGAGAAAACTTGGACGGTGGTTAAGTAGGTATAATTGCGAAATGTTATACCTACTATGTATTTATTGGTACCTAGTTAGAGCTGCTTTTTGTTCTTTGGAGTCACGTCAGAGGGAGCAGATGAAAAAAATGGACACGAGCGCCGATTGTCCCAAGTTAATACTTGGTAGGTACATATGTGTTATATTATAATGTGTTTGTGACGTGCACTTCATACAGTTTGTTGGAACATGAAGTGAGCTGAGATGACCGGTTAGCCGTTCCGCTGAGTCAGGCAGGAGTTGTGTAACTTGTGCAAGAGCGGCTTTCATTTTTTTTATGATAGGTAATATTTTCTTTAGTACACCTCAGCCGATCCTCCATACCTTGGATTCTTCTCTATCCAAAGGTTGAAGAAATCGCGATAAGACCATCCATTGTACATTTTCTTTTATTTATTTTTCTTAAATCTGTCGGGGTTTCGATTCCCAACCAGAGTAAATGTTTGTGTGATGAACATAAAAAATTGTTGTGTCCCTTTCGATGTTACTATGAATTCTTTGTACTTATGTATTTACAAAAAATATGTACCTACCTATATAAGTATTCTATCAGCAATCTACTTCCCATAGGACAAGGTTTGCTTAGTTTGGTGATGTTTGGACTAGATCGCTATGTGAATTGTTAAGAAAATTGTAATTGAACCTGTCTAATCAATAAAGTATCCGGTTTTGAAGAGAATAAAATAATACTTGAACTAAAACATTTTAATAACAATTCGTACAAATACTCTCTTAAACTACAATATAAATAACATACTAGGTAGGTACAATCTCTTTCGTGTCTTCGTATTTGGTTTGTATTTATACAAAGCTTTACTTTACAAATCTCAAAGTAGGTTGAATATAAAACTACACAGCCTAATTACATACTCTACGAAATATCGTAAATAACAACTGGGGCGCTATCCACTTGGGAAACTTGCGTGACCGAATATCCTTTCAGTTGCAGTTCAGTTTTCGATGATTTTACTATAGTAACTCATCAGTATTCCGTCACGGAATACTGATTCTGTGCCATTTTTGTGGACTGACGTGACTGTTAAAAATGACGTCAATGCCGCGGTTTGAGCATGGCCTACCTGATTTCAGCATGACCTACCTGATTTGAGCATGGCCTACCTGATTTTTCGTTAATTCTATCAAACGGTATGAAAATCTATCATTCAAATTATCAATAAAAGACGAAGAAAAAAACTGAACGGCAATTTGATCAAATAACAGTTCAAAACATTTCAGTTGTCAGGATACCCCCCCTGAACTGATGTTTCTCTATATACAGTTTCTCTATATACAATAATATGGTGTTTCCATATTATTGTATCTTGTAGATGTATCTAAGAGTTAATATTTCGCGCAGTTTTTAATTGGACCACGACGGAGAACCGTTTCACGTAGTCTCGCTGCTCATTTTTCTACATTCTGGACTTACGGGATAACGGGAAAAACAATGGGACCACGAGAAAATAGTAATATTTCGTTCGTCGAGAGGACAGCGCCTGATACATTCGGAACAGCGCACAATTTTCACAGCCCGGGATAGTCTTTAAGATGTCGCCTCCTCAACAAAGCCGGTCGCACGTTCGCGGCGCTCACACTCCGCGAGCAGGGGCCGCGACCGCGCGCGTTCGGCGCCCCCCGCCCCCCGCCCCCCGCCCGCGAGCCGACGCGGCGCGCGGGGCCGAGGGGGGCGCCGGCCGGGCTCGCGGGGGCCCCGCGCTCAGAAGTACACGGTGAGGTTCATGTGCTCGCGCCGCGCCGGGTCCGCGGCGTCCGCTGCGCCGCTATCCTGCACAGGCAACGTTCGCTGAACGATAGATACATCTATCGTCTATGGATATAGGATAGATAAATATTTATTTGTCCCCGAAACCCACAAGATATCCAACAATTTAAAAAGAAAAAAAAACTAAATAACTTTGTTGGTTGCCCACCGTGTGGGTTAGAAAACTTGGCCCCTGTCTCAGCATCATACATACCACATCACAGCGTGCTAGGTGTGATGCGGCGCTGGGTTTCAGACGGGACCTATGCCGAACAATCCGCCGAAGGGTCCGTCGCGAGGTGTTCGTTGTCTATGTGGGGTCGCGCTACCTGTGAGTCGCGCGCGGCGTCGTCCCAGCTGAGCTTCTTGACCCGCGCCGGGATGGTGGCGGAGGGCCACGCCACGCCCGAGCGGCCCGCGCCGCTCGCCAGGTGGTCCGACATCAGGGCCAGCGCGGGGCCCGGAGGGGGCAGGGGCGCCACCTTGCCCCGCGAGCTGCGGGAGCCCCCACCTGATGGATATAACGTGTATTGTGCATGACAGATCCCCGGCTCCCAATTTCCTGCCCAACTCCGGTCGAGCTCATGGTGAAGTAATATCGATCTCGTTTTTTGTTCCTTTCCTTCCTCGCGCATTCGGAGTCGATGGATCTGGGCCAACCGACCGATCCGATATCGCCGAACACAAAATTAGGCGTTGGATTGCCGCAATGGATAGTCCGTTCGATGTGCGAGAACCTCGGGTTTCGACGACCTTCCACTACAATGAGATTCAGTGCCGATACGAACGCCATAAATTATCGTATGAAACAAAATGACAGATTTACCGGTTCCGCTGGGAGGCAAGGAGTCCCTCAGGTCTAGACTGCTGCTGGAGTTAGCCAGAATGGTGCTCGCGCCCGCGCTCACGCTCTGCAGCGAGCCCGAGGGGGGCCGCGGCGGGGGGGCCGCCAGGGGGCTGGCGGGGGGCAGCGCGGGGCCCGCCGCGGGGGAGGGGGGGCGCGACTTGGCGGGCCCGATGGACGGTTTCGACACCGGCGCCGGAGAGGGCTTCGATCTGCGCCTGGAGAAAATGCATACTACGCTAGCATTTGATGATCGAGAAAAAGAAAGGTCGCGAGAACACCGATGCGCGACCCCGTCGATCGGAGACGCGATGCGATGTCGCGCGCCCGCACCTGCGGCGCAGCAGCAGCAGCGCCGCGGCCAGCAGCCCGGCCAGCAGCACGGCGGCCGCGCCGCACGCCGCGCGCGTCCAGCCGCCGCCCGCCGGCGCCGCGCTCGCCACGTGCACCAGCACGGGCACCGAGGACTGGCGCGGCGGCTGGCCCGAGTCGCGCGCGGTGGCCACCACGTGCAGCACGGAGCGGTTGAGGCCGCGCAGCGCGCCGGCCCGCAGGTACAGCTCGCCGCTCGCGTTCAGGAACAGCATGCTGCGGAACGAGTCACGGGTCGAGAGCGCGCCGAGCGGCCCGCCCCTCCGACGAGCATCTCGACAGGTGAGGATGCTCCGCACCGACTACGTCGCCGCTCCCATCACAAGCGGTTCTGGGAGAATGGCTGACCTCGCGAGACTCTATAACTATGCCCTAGCCGATATCGCTCCAACAAAGTACCCACAAAATATTGCAATAATCAAACCCTGTTCGATTACCTATTGCAATATTTTGTGTAAAATGGACTCTTAAACATAGTTCTCGAATTAGAAAGTAATCTGTCGATAAATAGAGCTGCAGCAAACTTCGCGCCTTCTCTTTTTACCTATCTACTCTTGTCTTGTTCTTGGATGGATTTGTTACTGTTTCACTTTCACCGTGTCGGGCCTTTGTAGTGTGTAAACCAAAACTGTCTCATATCCATTCACAAAAGCATTTGGCTGTCGGACAGCACACGCACCTGGCGTCGGGTCCGTGCAGCGAGAGCGCGACGCGGTCGGCGCGGTCGCCGTCCTGCACGTCGAGGCGGCCCACGCGCGCCGCGCCGCCCGCCGCGCCCGCCGCGTCCGCCGCCGCTAAGAACGAGTACTGCGGGAACCGGAACCGCGGCTCCCACTCGTTGACGTCGCTCACCGCTATCTCGAGCGCCGCCGTGTCGTTCTGTCGAGGGAGACAGGCGCTCAGTCCCGACCCGGAGCCGATTCTCCTATCGTCTCCTACCGTCGTGAATACGTGCTCCTTTGCTAATTAGTGATTTTTTTTGGCACCGACCGTGACGCCGTCGGTGACCAGCACCTGGTAGCGGTAGCGCTCCGCCTGCTCGAAGTCGAGCGGCGCGCGCAGCACCACCTCGCCCGCGCCGTTGATCGCGAACTTGTCCAGGAAGCTGCGCTCCGACACGTAGAACTGCAGCCGGCCCTGCAACGGACGAGCGGACGTCAGCCCTCGGCCGGCGGCCAGCGGCGGCCGCTCGCGGGACACTCACCTGCGGCGGCGGCTCCGTGTGCAGCGTGGCCAACAGCGCGCCCGGCGCCGCCGCCTCGCTCACCACGCAGCGGTACTCGCGCCGCGCGAAGCGCACGCCGCGCGCCCCGCCCGCCTCAGCCCCCGCCGCGCCCCCCTCAGCCCCCTCCGCCCCCTCGGCCCGCGCCGCGCGCGACACGCTCAGCGTCGCCAGCGCGTACCGGTCCGCGTTGTCCACCTGGGTCGCCTGGAACGCGACGTCGAACATACATTTTCGATCGATTCGAGCCCGAGCACAATCTGTCGGAGCTCGGAACCGTTTCGGTATCGCCCTGATGCAGGACGCGCTTACTTTGATGACTACCGTGACGGGCTGCGTGATCGCCGCCAGACGGGCCGTGGCGCGCACGCGGCCCGAGTCGCGGTCGACGTGCACGAGCTGCGCGCCGTCCCCCGCCACGCTGTAGAAGAGCGGCGCGTTGATCCCCAGGTCCTGGTCCGCCGCCGCGATCGGCCCGGGGGACGTCACCAGAGTCGTGTTCTGAAACGTAAACCGATTAGGATAAAATGAACGAACGGAAGCCGATCTCGGTCCATCGGGGGAGAAGCCGGTAACTCCATCAGACCGCAATTTCAGAGCGAAAAAATAATACTTAAATAAATAAAATTGAGGTTCGTTTTGATCTCTTTTTCATCGCAAGGAGTAAGTATCATTCGAAGAAACGGGAGGAGCCAGGTCTTAAGTTTTACGCTTGCTCTTCTAGGCTTCGCCGCGGTCGCGAGGAACCGGTGTGCCGGTTACGCCTACATAAGAACTATACCGGGACTCCCCTCGAAGTAGCGAGTCGAGGATCCGGAACTCGGTGGGCGGGCAGGAGACGGGGTCGGTACCTCGACAGCGTCCGGCGCCAGCACGGCGGAGTAATGGTCGTGCGCGAAGGCCGGGTTCTGGTCGTCCGCGTCCAGCACCTCCACCGCGAGGCGCGCGTCCGCGTGCAGCGGCGGCGCGCCGCCGTCCGCCGCGCGCAGCGTCACCGAGAACTCGCGCACCGACTCGTAGTCCAGCGCCGCGCCCACCACCAGCGCGCTCTCCAGCTCGTGCGCGAACCGGACCAGCTCCTGCAACCGACCGACCGACGCGACGTAGTGCCGGCATAGTGTCCGACGAGATGGGGGCGCGCGGGGGACACTCACGCTGTGCGCGCCGGGCAGCACGGAGTAGTGCAGCGTGGCGTGCGGGCCGGGCTGGTCGCGGTCGAGCGCGCGCGGGGCCAGCAGGCGCGCGCCCGGCGGCGCCAGCTCGGACACGCGCACGCGGTAGGGCGCGCCGACCCACTGCGGCGCGTTGTCGTTCACGTCCCACACGCGGACCGACACCGGGATTATGAAACTCTGCGAACCGACCGTTGCCCGACTGGTCAATTCGTCTGTCGCGACGACGAGGACCTCCCCGAGGCTCCGTCGTCGTCCGAGGGCGGTAAAGACATAATGAAATGCCGATCTAACGTTGCCGGTGCAACGTTAGATCGGCATCACGTTGTATGGAGGAAGGGCACCGGGCACCGGGTCCGCGGGGCCACTGACCGGGTCGGTGGTGCGGCGCCGGTCACAGCGCACGTTGACGTAGACGCTGCTGGGCCCGCGCGCCTGCTCGCGGTCGAGCGGCCGCAGCAGCGTGAGGTTCTTGGAGCCAGGTGCCAACGCCACGGCCGCGCCCTGCTCCTGCACGCGCAGGCTCACGTCGCCGACCTCATCGCTTGGGTCTCCGTTTATGCTTAGTGTGCCTTCGAACAACCAACTTTATTATTTTGTATCCTCTCCAAAAATCTGTTGGGAATTAGGTACCCACATATTCTTTTAAATGACGATGCAACTTTTTAAGCTAAGTACTTAGTTACGTTATATTTTAAATTTCCGTTTTTAGAAACTATTGATTTACACCATAGGAGACTAAACCTATAATTGATGCTAACGAACCGATGACGCTGCCGACCGGTGTGTCCTCGCTGATGAAGAAGCTCTCCACTGCGCCGCCATTCATCAGATAACATCGACTGTCTTGGATAGCTGAAAAAGTGAATGAACTTACGTCAGTCTGCCGTTTTATTTTTCAAATCTCCTATCTCATCTGAATTGATAAAGCTTTGTTTAGAATAAAAAGTTTGTTTACGCATCGCATAGATACATTTAGATATAATTTTTATAAGATTTTAGTACGTTAATTTAAAAATAATATTTATACATAGGTAGAAAGGTTTATTAGATAATGTTCAATAAATGTCCTCTCTAGGTAAACGTGAGGTAAGTTAGATAAAGTACCTATACCTCTTTTCGTATCTTCATCTGAATGTGCTGCATGAAATTTGAAAACAACCATCAGTAACGAGGCGGCTTGTCGCACTAACTATGCAATATAAAACAAACAAGCCAAGAAGCAATGAATTCAATCAAAGCGAGTGAATCCATTCAACTGTAGTGCAGATCTCATCAATAAATGTAATGTATTTATAAGCAGGTCGTGTGCTCCATTAGTGCTATGCTAGTCCAATCTAGGGCTGCAAAAACCTACTAATGCGTCCTACTTAAATAGAATAAATATGGATTATTTTGGTAACAAGTTGAAATCCGCGACGTTGGTTAGCGATCTCTAGAAGTTCGCTATAATTATCGACAGATTACATTCAAATTTGAGAGCCATGTTTAGAACTTTATTTTACACAAAATATTTATAATTAGATACTTTAATATAGATTCCAAAATAAATAATGTTAATAAGTTTAACAAATACCAGCCCACCTTTGAAGCAAAAATAATACTTAAGAGAAATATTTCGTTGTAGTTACTAAACGCGCCAGCCCTAACATCAAATATCCAGGACAAGGGGTGGGGGTGGTCACTTCCGAGGGTCGACCAATGCCCCAGGAAACAGCTACGGTTATAGCTACGTACCGCTGATGTTTCTATTTTATTAAAATTCTATTTAAAAAAAGCCAATGCATAAACTTGTGGAGTATGTACTAGTTTTATGATGGTGGCACTCACGGTACAGATAAGAAGGCAGGTGATCGGAAAAAACAACCAGTCAAAAATGATATATTTAGGTACCTAGCTCCGACAAAATGTAGTTATCAAAAGCATGACATTTGTGTAATGGCCAATGAATATTGAAAGTTGAGGATGATCGTCCATGCTGATGGCGATAGCGTGAGGCATCATCAACATGATAACGGTTATTTGATTAGACTAACTAACCTCGGTTACAAAAATAACATGAATCTCATCCGAATGCCAAATTACTATAATTGAGTATTTTAATTCAGTGAAAGTGATGCACGAGGAGCATAGAGCAGTTAAGAATGGTGAGTCACGGTTTCCGAAGCGAACCTTATAGTAATAAAAAGAACACACGGTGCCGTGGCGTGTTGGCGTAACATATAATGTAACACTAACAGTGGACAATTGTGATAACAATTAATGCAATTATACGGTGATCGTATCTCTACGCGGTGACAAAAGAACTAAGTACAAGCTAACTAGTCTAATAGGTCACTGCAAACGGGACCATTGTAAATGAGCTTATCATTATCGCTGATGCCATATCCCCTAGTTTTTATAAATATTCATAAACTAGATTTTATGTTAATAGTAGGTATCTATATAAGTGCTTCTGAGTGCAACACTTGAAATGCCACACATAATACTAGATTTGCTAGGTACCGTGCAACGATGATGAGGAAGCCATGGAGTCTGGGTAATTACTCACGGCGAGACTTCATTGATAGAGCTATGGAGACGATAGTTGCGGGCACAGGCAGGGAGCCGGGCGTGATAGCCATGACGTCGTCTCGCCAGGAGCCGTGAACTGAACCCCAAAACAATTGATAGTGTAAGGCATTTGCTGAAGCTCTTACGTCTGTTGACCACCAAGTCTTGATAGACCTAAGTAGTCGAATAAAGTTTAAAGAAATTTCCGGTCGTTCGTTGCGCGGCACTATCGCCAAGATTCACCTATACAGTTTTTTAACAGCTCTTTTTTGCAATCACGGCTTGAATTTGATTAGATGTGAACCAATATAATATTGGTCTTTATGATAGTATCCTACTTATAGAAGCTGAGAGCATCTAGTGGCCGGTGCGGCTGGCTTGAGAGCTAGAGTCCGCATTCCGCGCGAACCCGCGCCTACGCCCGCGATGCCGTGCCATATGCCATGCCATGTCACATTGGAGCGATCCCGCCGCCGGAAGTGCCAAGGGATTTATTGCGAGACGCTTCCGATGGCCACTCGCTCGCCCCTGCGTACCTGCCGTGAAAATGCTTCATTGCTGCCGAAATACAGTTTTGAGTACATACCTATCTAAGTCTTTCGATAGCAAACCAAAAACGAACTAAGCAGAGTTTTATACATGTAGGTATTAGTATACTCATCCACCTACATACTTAAATGATAAATGTTAAAAAGTATCTTATGGATGCTAAATACCTACAGTTAAGTACATTAAAATAGTCTGAACTGAAAGAGAAAACGCGGATGTTCAGAAGCCGGAGACGATTTCAAGCAAATTACAGATTGTTGACGATAGTTTCCGATCTGATTCGTCTGCAATAAGTACCCTCATTACTGTGACATTATTGCGCAGATTATGGGTATTACGAGATAGTATATCTACATCCATAAGTGTTATAATTTCTTATTCTTATTAACTCTACTATTTATTTATTATTTATAGACGAGCAGCTTTGGCTGATGTGTCTACGTCACACAGTGTTGAAATAGGTATGACAAATTCACTGTTCATTTAGACATAACTTTTATTTGATTTTGTAAAAAATCAAAGAATATAGTCCATGAAGAGTAAGAATCAAGTCGCAGACAGGACAGCGGTGCGGTGAGTAGCGGTCTAGCGGACATGTACCTACGTACGTACAGCTGCGTGGTGGTGGCCGGCGGAAGTACGCATGGCGGCGCGCGACCCTTTCGGCGCGGCGGCGCAGGCGCGGACCACGACACGGCCGGACAGCTTCGGACACGAAAAGATGCTAAGAGACTGTCAACTACTTTACGAGTCCCATTTAGCGTTATTCTTCATTAGAGAGTGTGACCGCTAAATTTTCATTTAAATTTGGCAAGTAATCGATCCAATTCACGGTAAAAAATGTCATCAGACAAATTACGCAACGGTAATTCATCTCGGAGATGATACGGCAAATTGATTTGGAAGTACTTACCCATCTAATTTAATTTCTAATCCACATCGAAATCGAATACCTACTAAGTATATTACATTCACGTGCAAACTAGCAACCAACTATACGTATCAAAAAATATGTAATCCTATAAGTAGGATTATCCATATTCTCTTACTTATTCTACTAGATAATAATTAAGCTGAATTGCCTATACACCAATATTTTATAACTACCAAAAAAAAAAACCCCTACACTCAGTGTCTGTTACTAATCACATTTCGACCGTTAAAACTTAAAAAAAATTAATTAAAAAAAATATCCTTACAAAAACATAATATTGAGTTACCTTTTATTCGTACCGTCCTACTAGATAGCTACTTATGTTTTCACGATAAAAATCCATTCATAAATAGCTTCCGTCTCACTCTTCGCTAAAGCCTTCTCGCCCGCGGCGCCCGGCCGCGGCGGGTAGTTTGTGAGATGACACTGCGCTGCGCGCACGTAATATCATTATCACTCGTGTTATTTATTCGTGTTGCGATGGCATATCAATACACGTCGAGAGAGTATGCGCACATGTTACGCGCGTACTTTTTGTCAACACAATGAACATTCGTGGTCAACTCGGAACCCGAAACTTACAAAGCAGCATTCGTTCCAACATAGGTTTAGTGTAAATGTGTGGGCAGGAATACTCAATGATAAATTGATCGGACCATTTTTCATCGAAGGACGCCTCACAGGTGAATCGTACCTAAACCTGATGCGAACTATGGTGAATACTTACAATGTTGGACGATATTCCATTAGCAGCCTTGCGTGAGCTAAAGCAAAACCATTTGGCAACCATTGGATTGGCCGCAGCGGCCCTGTTCCATGGCCCCCGCGCTCACCCGACCTGACACCCATGGACTTCTTTTTGTGGAGCGAAATAAAAAGACTAGTGTATGTGAGTGAGCCTACCAGTGCGCAGGAATTAAAACAGTGCATAATAGACGCATTTCATAAAGTTAAACGACAAGACGTAATTTTGCCGGTCCTAAGCCCGTAAAAGTATGAAGGGGAAGTTCCAATTGATTACAAATAAAATTATTTTAAAAACAAAATTTCTTTTTTTCTGTAGGTACCTACATACCTAACCCCTTGAATTAGTTAGACGAGCGAGAATAGAGTGAGACAGGGCGATGACGTAGTTAGGTAGGTAGGAGATGGAATGAGATCTTGAATGAAGTGCGTATGAGATAGGCTCGTGTAAATACTACGAGTAGTTTCTAGTATTGTGACCATAAATTTGTGCCAGTTTTCGGTTAAAAAGAAAGTACGATAACTTTGTGCTAGTGCAACAATTAATACTTTTGACAATGCTATTATCATTAGTAGCCTCTGCTGCAGCTATCATTAATTTTTTTCTGGTAATTAAAAAATAGTGGTGTATAATGACTTGTGATTTTGTTCATCGGAAGCGCATTGTTCTCTTCTCTATTCCCTCATAAATCAAACACATTGTAGTGCGGGGCTTCCTCAAAATTTAATCCAATCAAAACCAATCCGTTCCGTCCGGCCTGTGCGCAAAATAACGTGAACTTACAAAATGATGCTTCGAAAAATGAAAGCGCGTTATTTAATAACATTCAAATAGTGTAATCCTGTACTGTTTGCAAAAAGTAACGCCAAGTGCCGGTTTCGCCATAGTGTTTAGTAACCAGCATTTTCCTATATACAATAGTACTCTGTGGTAACCAGTTTGTCACCAATTAACTATAACAGTTAGTAGCACACGCCGAGAGGAAGCGCCGACCCTCGCTCCGCAGACAATGGAGTGCCGGCCGCAGAACAAACACTTTGGAACCAACCTGTTTTAAAGTTAAACTGAAGGTTTACGTAAGCGATGACAACAGCAGTGACCTAAGTACCTAGTATGAAAATAGAATAACCTACATATTTACCGGTCATTTTTGAACACTCAGATCAAGATAAGTAAACATAAATCACCATAAACTCCGACATTGGCAGAATCGTGGCAACCCTAGCCTGCGAAAAGCCACTAAGAAAAGAAGAAGAAGAACCTACATACATATTTATTAATTATAAATATGCAATGTACAAATTAATCACTTCTTGTGTTCGCTCAATACAACACATGGTTTGTTTACATTTAACTTTATTGCGCAGAACTAATCTCAAACAGTGCGCCTGAAAGCTGAGAAGGCTCTTTGAAGCAGCACAATGGTGGCAGTTTCCGTTGGCTCTTCGGTACCCTATAATGTACCTCTGCCTTTTTTGTATCGCATCGCATATAAGCTGGCAGTAGGTCAGCGACCGACGACAAAGCTTTGCGATAGGACCCGAGGCCTTGCGTCTAATTAGTTCAGGCACGGAAGCTCAGCACGTGCGGACTCGATATTATGATATGCCATTTACCTACTGAATCCAACATTTAATGCATTTTATAGCAAGATAAACATTTTATAACAAAACGTCTCAGCTAAGACTCAAGCTCTAATATATCCACTTTATTACCGTTTATGACCGTTTATTTGGTACTAATAAAAATGGACGAAAACGGATTTACCTAGTAGGTAAATAAACAAGTGAGAATAGTATTTGGTTGTCGACGAACGACCCTACAAGCACAAGGAACACCCCGCCGCGCCGCCGCCCGCCGACCTCGTAATCGCTTGTTTACAGTGTTGTTGTAATTGTAGGATTTGTTTGCTGACTGGCAGCTTTTCAACGGCGGCGTGGAAATCAAGGTAACGTATTAAAGTATAAGTATCTAATAGCTACCTGCATATTCATTTATGAAAACTGGTTTGCATATTATTTATTTGGTGTTACTATGAATTCAATGTACCTATGTATTAAAAAAAATATTTAAGTACTTAGGTAAGTATTCATATAATCAGCAATCTAGTTATTCTAGTTCCCCTAATACAAGCTTTGCTTAGTTTGGGACTAGATCGTGATGTGTGAATTGTCTGTGAATATTTATTTATTTGCCAGGCGTATAGAGAGGTACGTGAGGTAGTTGAGGTTTATACAATACCTATTACCTAACTACAGTTAGCGGATACTATGAATGAGTATACTAAGAGAAGTCTACCATGTCCGTGAATGTCGTCGTGAGTCGCGTCGTGTCGTGTTGCGCGTGACCCTATTTATTTTCTATTTTTGCAAGTGATAAATATTACAATTATTCATAAAGGCTGATATTGTTATATGTTGATTTAGAATGAATATCTTTTCCATTATGGAAGTTTATAGTTCGCAAAACTTTTTGCAAAAGACCTAATTCAGACTTATGAAACTGTAAATAAACTCAAACTAACAAATCGCCGTAAAAAATATAGTTGCGTGTACGGAGCACTTGACCGGCACCTTGCAGTGCAGCCAACACAAACAAGTACCTACCAAGGAGGGTGGTTGTGTGGTGCACTGATGTGGTGTGGTAAACCTACTCTACATGTGTAGTACCTACATGTAGGTACTTAATACATTCACAGTGGTATAACACCGTGCTTGCAACCAACAAATCACTGCACGGTGGACGGTGGTGAACCGGTGACCCGCCATTATGAATAACTTATTTCTTTTAACGGCAAATTCCTTCGTCTTGACCTAAAAATAGAAGCACTGATAACAGAAAAAAATTGCTTGTGCTTTGTTCTAATAATTAATCACCTACTATTATATATTAGTAGGTACCTACATATTTGCATATTAGATGTAGGTATAACTCAGATAATTCCGTCTTCTGAGGTGAACCTACCTAGGTTTACTTCAGATGATGCGTCAAATGACCTTTCTCTTGAAATTTGATTATTTTTATTTTTTTTCTTGAAAAACATAAAACATACTTACTTTAAAACTAAACACCATCGATGACCTTCACTTTATGATTTGGCACAAAAAAATAGGCCTGCCTTGTCACACGCAGGAGGATATCTATGATCGCTCATAGATATCCTCCCTGGGATCCAGGGATCCCTCCCTGGGCCAGCCCTGCCTTCAGTGCAGCTCGCACGCGATCTATCACGCGAACACTGGACGACCTACAAGGTATAGGTACTACTCGCACGCACCGTCAAATTATTGACTCGATTGCGGTTAATTGACCGTTGTTCGTCAATCGAAAGTAGCAACTACCTTAGTATTGCTAAATGTTACATATGAAATATATTTGGAACCGTATTGAAATTAATAAATTTCTATTTAATCATAGGTTATGTGTAAGTAGGGTGACCAGATGTCAGGAATTTTCCTGACATGTCAGGAATTTTAGACATATGTCAGGAATGCGGCCGGAAAAGGGAAATGTCAGGAATTTCTCGGCAAATAAATGAAACAATATTTATTTTACACTATAAACTTTTATTTTTAGTCACAACAACAAAAAGGAAATTGTCACTAATCGTAATTAACTTTTTACGATTTTGACATCAAACAATAAACATTGACATATAATATTAAACGTACTGGGGCATTATTCTCTATTGTATTGCTAACCACGCGCGTTACTTGGCTTAGGCAAGACAAGAGCGTGTAATCTGAAAAAACTGTATGGCGTAAGCCTTAGTTGTTATTCCCCACCGCGACACGTTACGTTTTGGCCACAATTTGAACTGTCAACTAATCGGGCCGACGTCTGCCGTGTTATGAAAACTATTCGTTTCAAAACGTGTCATGCGCGATTCGAATAATTTATATACAAATCAATCATTTTTGAAGTTTGCGTTTTAGAACGCGTTGTGACGTAGCACGTTTGGGGAAGGAATCTCTTAGGTCATAGAGAATAAGGCCCCTGGATTCAAAAAATATTTTTTATTTTGAAATAACTTTTGAATTATTGCGGAAAAATAGAATAAAATTAGTTTTGTTATAAATTGTCAGGAATTTTGGCCGAAAGTCAGGAATTTTGTCAGGACTTTTGAAATTTGCATCTGGTAACCCTATGTGTAAGGAGTGTCGTTTAACTTGAATTTTAAAAAGTTTTTGATCGGTTAAAATGTTCATTGAGGTTAGACTTATTATCGAGACATTTAAATGGCGCAGATACAGTAAAAGTTCACTGCGAGGTGGAATATTTTCTATCGGATGTAATGTACCATAGTCGCACCTCACCAGCACTACTACCGCCGCCGCCGGCTGCTTGTGACTATATTTAACAGACTTACAGCGGGCGGTCATCTGCATTGTTAGTGGTAGGTAAATGTAGTGTATGAACACATACCTTGCGCCGAAAGGTCGGGTGGTGTGGCCAGCAGGAGCAGAGGCAGACAGAGCGCCAGACGGGCCCCCATGCTGCTACGGGGGGGGCGGACGCATGCCGCCGCCGCAGCGCACTGCACCGCACGACACTCCACCTGATCGACAAATAATTCAACCTTACAATTTATAAAACTTAACAGTCACCAGCCATATTTTACTATGTAATTAGCTGTCTGTATAGGTACGTTCATAACCCTATTATGTATATGTATAATCATTCCTACTATACCTTCACTGACTCGGTAAACCTACATTTTTATAGTCGAAAGATTATGTGGTAGGTACCTTTTCACTTGGACTTCTGGTGGACTTTCATAACTAAATGACAAGTTTTCTAATTGACGGTAGGTATGTATGTACTTACAAGTAATACAAATGTCAGTTTCGTAGACAAGCATCTCCTTCGTGTTGAAGCTGCGTCTGTGCCTGCGCAACCGTGCCACCTTTCTGATTCCGACATGTTTTAGTGATAACGCGCACTCGCATGTTCTAATCTGTACCAAATTACAATAGGCATGCATGGCCCATCCCATCCGTACTATAACTGCGTTTTTAAGTAAATTGCGAAGGCATAGCTGTTATGTACGGTGCTAGAGCCCTTCATACAATAAGTACAACAGAAAGTAGTAAATCAACGGCGGAGCCAGGGAAATTACATTATCAAAATTAAATTATAAAATAAATAAATAAGTTCTTGACGTGACCATAACTATGTGATTTTTTCTGGACTTAAAGAATATTTTTTACCCCGTAGGTACATATAAAATACTACCAAGATTATAAAAACTGCCTTAATTTATTTGACTCCACGGTCATAGAGCTTTTAACTTGCGAGAGCTCTATTATATTAACAAACAAACAGAGCGATGAACTCTTCAAGTGCTGTTTAGAAAGCGTAAATAAAACTTTAAAATGGCAACGCAACTCACGCCATTCATTCGCTTTCTTCCACCAGCCGCACCGCAGCACAGCACAGCGCAGCACAGCGCAGCACAGTACGGCACATTTCCATCCATGTGACCATGGTCCTATTCTATTTAGCTAGGCATCCAGTGCATCGCATAACGCCGATCACAGCTTGTGATTGGAACAGTTTAATTATTAGTTAATACAATAGAGCACTCACAAGTTAATAGCTCTATGAAAAACTCTATTTAAAAATAATTTGCGAATAGAGCAGATATTTTTTTTACGTTATTGCCCTGAACGGCCCCTTGTATCCAACCTGTCTTGAACTTACTTATACGAAACTGTCGATTTTTATAAAAAAAAACGTATGATGGTACAGTCCTAACAAGGCTAGCGTAATCCATATACACAAATTCAAAATCAAAAAGAGTTTATTCAGTAAAATCACAAGGATCATTTAGAATCGTCTTTTAGGTATAATATTCAAATTCAGTTCAAATTGTTAATTTAATTTGAATATTTGAACTATGTGGGTTAATCGAATCAACTTGTAGACACCCACAGGTGGACATAAGTATCAACAGACAACAGATTATATCCATGACACGACCTATTCTAACAATACAAATGCGAATCATCAGCCCTACTCCAGTTAACGTGACCGATAATCAGTTCAAATAACTCGCACAAAAAGCACGATGATCCGATGATAGCGCGATAAAGTTCACTTGCTGTGAGATGTGGAATGGAATGACAAGAGACGTGGGAAGTAGTGCTACTTTATTACATTACTTTGATTGATTCCTCGAATTCTTCATTTGTAGCTCTAATGTCTTACTAATAGATAGTTATGTGTAGGTAAACTTTGACTAATAATGTGGGCGCTTTATCATGACCAAGAAATACTGAAAGTTTAAAAAAGCTAATTCAGCTCATTCATTAGACTCGGAACCTCCTTGGTGTACTACTATTTGTTTATTTACTATGCGCCGTTTTGTACTTGTACCTACTCGAGTTCAATTTACTTACAGGACACTAGGTAGGTAAGTAAAGTACGAAGTGATTTTCGGAGCAAATGCAATGAGAAATCCTGTTCCAACATTGTATTGGCTGTATTGTATGTATGTATGTATGTACGCACACATGAGTGAACATGAGCGAGCAGTGCACAGGATCGAGTGACGCAGGGCGTCACGCACGGCCCGCAATCTGCCGAGCGAGGCACACGCATCTGCCTAAATGTACATACTACTTTAGTAGGTTCAACTTGTCTGTGACTACGTCCGACTGATACGTGGCTTAAAGTATTTTGTAAGACTGCATTCTAAATTTCTAACGGACATTCATAACTCACGCAATATGAACAGTTGCAAAATTTGCATGCAACTTGGCACTTAATGTAGGTACCACTTCAGGCTAGTTTATCTACTTCTTTGGGGAGACATGTTATGTACCTACAGCTAACCTATTGACTTGAATTGTAGAAGAATGATTTGGTATCATCATGATGTGTATGTGTAGGTACCTACTTAGCAACTTTGAAAATGTGCAAAGCGAAGGCACTCATGGCCGCGTTCCGCACCGCAGCCGTGGAGCGCTATGCCAACTCGCTTGGAACGTTACGTTACGGTAGACTCTTATAGTACCTAACAGAGTGATTCAATAGAACAAGACGATACGCTATAAACATGGTTTGCATGTGGTTCATGAATGATGACTCTCATTTTATTCTATCTGTATACGTATACCTACAGTTCGGTAGATCGATATGAAAACCGTTTCGTCTCCTACTTATACATATTAGTCTCTTAAGATTGCACTATATGCAGAGCTCTAGATACTTATATAAATACACATTGCAGGTACATAGGTATAATAAGGTATTCTGTATCCATCACGATCACGACCATCTGTCCCTCCCATTCCCATGGATGATGCAGCAGCGACGACAACTGCCAGTTTACTGTAGCTTCGATGTCCCATCGCAGGTAATGCATGGCATTCGTTGTATGTAGAACAAACAACAATCAGCATTTCAATGTAATCCACTGCGATGATATCTCAGTAGCTAAGTCTCTACCAACAACAAATCAATTTACTACTTTACTTTCTATCAAGCCAAGGCAACATGCTAAATTCAATATTGCACTTTTATGATAATTATCCTTTGAAGTTGATTTTGATTCGTATAGGAGGTACCTACCTACCGCACGGGTTTGATTTTTTGTTGATCGGTTATTTGAATATTTCCAATGAGTAGGCTGGTCACTGGACACAGTTAGAGGGGTGCCCTGCCGAGACGCCGCCGCGCCGGTGTGGTGGCCGTTGTGGCGCGGAAACGGGAATAGATGGGTATCATAATGATTCCCTTCGCTGATCATCCAACCGTGAAAATGTAAGTGTTTCGGTTTCACCTCAACAGCTACAAACTGTACGCTTTTAGCTAGAATTAGTGTTGACTGCGATTATTGCTGCTATAGAAGATACGGCCCTACGCTACTACCTAGGTACATCCACGGGCACAAATAGAGAGGCTTATATCTAGATATAGTCCAGCTGTGTGCGTTAAAATAAGCATAAAAAATTTCAACAAACTAGGTTGGCACCTACCTATTGTAAAAGAACAGCCCCTCAAGAGATTCAAAAGTGTTTTACGGGCCTGGCTGCTGGATCATGGGTTTTACACAGTTAGCGAATTTATGGAGTTGAATTTGTAATTAATTTTAATACTATGTAACTACTTATTCAAGATTACAAATAGCGAAATAATGGGTCTAGTTAAGTTGTGTTCACCACCTTGTATGTACCTACTTAGTTCAAGTAAATTAACAAATTCTATTCTATTGTAGAGTTGCGCACCTATGACGCTCAGAAGAGAAGAGATGACAAAATATTTTAGTTTTACTTGATTTCCGGAATGTAGGTATTTCTACAACATTTTTATCTAACTAAGACATTTAAACAAGACCTATAACATCCATCTATTAATGTAAATTTTTAAAACTTTTTAAATTAAATGTATATAGTAATAGGAACTTAATTAAGAAGGATAAGAACTTACGAGATTATCCAAATACTTCAATGTAGAGTAAATCGCAACACCACCAATTCACCACAGCATAATTATTAATTTCATACGGATAGTATGTATAGCAAGAGTTTCCGAAGAGTTCACATCGGGAGCAAGTCGTATGTAATGCGTGCGTTACGCGCGAGTTCTCGTAACGGCCAGAGAGCGGCGGGTGGCGGCGGGCGGGCTCGATCGACGCGGTAAGCTCGCGACCTCGCTTAAGCTCGACTGAACTGATACTGAACTATGTACTTAATTGAGCTGAAGGAAACTTGTTCAGACTGGCTTGACCTGACTGACAGTCACACTCACACACACAGTCACAGATCCCGTAGTTTAGTTTAATTCGAACTAGTCTCATAAAATAAACGCACTAAACCAAAACAATTTAAAATGCCGTACTTCATACATTTGATATAAAAACTTCTAAAGAATACGGACGGACTCCGTGATTGTCCGTTGAGCTCCTAGTTTACATTGATGTCAGCTGTTAATGTCAGTAGGTCACTTCTTGTCATCTGTCAATGTCACATTTTTCTGTCAAACAAACTCATCAATCGTGAAAATGATGCTCGAAGAAAATCTGAAATTGATGGGTTTTTTACAATAAAACCGAAAAGCCTACGCTGGATTTCGGAACGATATCCTCGGGACAGCTTCCGCAAAGACGACCTTGCGGTAAGAAAGATCGTACACGAAGGAACCGATCGGGAGAGCACTATGAACTTTACCAGCGGATCTGGCGGCGAGGGCTCCGTCGCGGGCATCAAGATGGAACACGACGCAGTCGAGGTGAAACTGGAGCCCGAGGAGCCGCCCGAGTGCGTGGTGTGCTGCGCGCGCGCGGCCGACGCGAGGGCGTTGCGCGGCGCGCGGACGGCGCGCGCGGGCACGGCGCTGTGTGCCTTCCTGTCGCGGTACACGCGCGCCGCGGAGCTGGACGCGGCGCGCGCCGTGTGCCCCGCCTGCCTGCACCTGGCGGACGTGCTGGAGCAGGCGGAGCTGGAGTACGTGCGCCTGCGGGACGCGTTCGAGGCGCTGCTGAGCCGCAACCCGCTGTTCGCGACGGGCGCCGAGCGAGGCCGCGCGCCTACTCCAGACCGAGTCAAGGACGAGTGCGCGCCCGACGACGACGACGACGACTCGGAGGACGAGCCGCTAGCGCGCGCCAAGCGCCGGCGCCAGGGGGGCCCCAAGGGGGTCAAGAAGAAAAAGAAAATTGTCTCCACAGGAAAGAAGAGAAGGAGTTCCGTATCTAATAAGTATAGGTACGAGCCATCCCCAATACAACTGTTAGTGGTTAAAAGATAACAAAAGCGAATGGACTGATATACTGCTAAAATTGCTGACTATGCCTAAGTTTTGTTAGCAGATGTAGATGTGCAATGCGTGAGCAATGAAGTGGTGCTTCCAGCTGGGCGTGCACGGAGAGCGGGGCTCGCGGCGCGCTGCACCACTCGCACGTGCCTGAGATCAAGACTGAGGACAATGATATTGATGCTGAAAGGTATCATTCAATCATCTGTTTTTTTTTCAAGTAAATAAATAAGTAATGCTGGACAATATATGAGTAGTGTTCTAATAAGTGAATTTTGTTCCGTTGGTTTCAGGTCTCAAAGTCCATACAACAATGGCGTCGAAAACAGCACAGAGATTACATTTGGAGATTTTGATGATGATGATGATGCAGATAGCACTTTCAATCCGGACAACTTCCTATTAGAACCTAAAAAGAAGGAGAAAACGAAAACAATATTCAAGAGACCCAAAGAATGGTATCCCTGTGATCAATGTAATGCTAGGTATTCAACTTTGGGTAAGTTATTCCATTTCTATCTAAATAAATGTTTTTTATTTAAGATTTACACCTTTTCTGCATTTTAGATGCAATTCCTGTGTTGACTCTACTCTCATGAGAGTTCTATCCTCCTCAACTCTACTCGATACGTCTATGTGAGTTCCGCTTTCTATCCTGCTAAGCTTTTCCATCCTTCTCCAATTCTCTGTTTTTTTTCTGTCATTGTTCATGATTCGTAGTTAAATACTAAAACTTCAACCTCAAAGACACTTTTTTCCAAGCTCAATATCCAGTCGGAAATAGGAATGGGGTACTCTGGGGACATGGATGATTGTTGTTCAAGTGAAGTAGTTCGAAGGTGTGTGTTGCAGGGCGGCTGGAGCAGCACAAGCTGAAGCACGACGGCTCCAAGCCGCCCTACATCTGCGAGGTGTGCGGCGCGCACTACAAGCACAAGCGCGCCTGCGACATACACATCGCGCTACACAAAGGTACCCGCGCCCGTTACTTTTGGGATTCAGACCCAGTAGTCCTCTTCTTCCCTTCATTGCAACAAATTGTCTAGGATGTGGCTCTCAACTAATTAACTTTAAAACATTTTCATATCTCACTACATGTAGTATGAAATGAAGATCCCCCAAGTATCCTATTTCAACTTTGTGAATTATCTCTTTCCAGGAATAAGTGATTGGAAATGTGAAGAGTGCAATAAACTATTTCCTTCTAAAAACGCTCTCCAGCGGCATAACAATATACATACAGGGAAACTCAATTACCAGGTAAGTGAAGGCTATAACCATTCTCCTCCTTGTCATTCGGTGAGAGTGATCGTAGCAAGGGACAGTTGTGCATTAACATTAGAATAGAATCCCCTCAAAGGTTGCATGGGGGTCCCCTTGACGTATGATTGGAAATACGAGTATGATGTCTGTTATTAACCAGTTTTTCATGCATGTTTAGTTCTTTTGGGATGTTTGCGACAGGCGTTACAGCTCAGTTGGTAGTAGCTCTACTTTCCATGCTGTGGGTCGCGGGTTCGATTCCCAACCAGAGCAAATGTTTGTGTGATGAGCATAAATATTTTGACTAAAATTTAATAAAAGTGCGAGTAACTTTTGAAGGACTGAATATCGCTGAACATATTCATGGGGGTTATATCGATAGGCATCGAGATCTGCTATCGCCGCCGGTTTTGGTCTACCCCTCCCGTTACACCCTGGATATGCACGCGAGTCAGTGCCGGATTTTTACACAAATTTTTACGAAGAGCCCTCGTTAGGGGTTCACTTAATTTGCTATCTATAGGTTACTATAGTGGGTTTAAATATACGGGGCCCGGAGCAATCGCTACTCCTGCTACGTGGTTAATCCGGCACTGAGCCGAGTTCGATGAAGCGAGTCGATAGTTGAGCTCGCAGAATGCTGCCGGGAGTGCGGAGTGCGTGTTGCATGTTGCGGTGTGCGTGTTGCGTGTTGCAGTGCGACCTGTGCGGCAAGTCGTTCATCCACACGTCGTCGTTCAAGATGCACAAGCTGTCGCACTCGGGGCTGAAGCCGCACGCGTGCGACGTGTGCGGGCTGGCGCTCATGACGCGCTCGCACCTCAAGCGGCACGCGCGCATCCACAGCGGAGAGAAGCGCCACGAGTGCCACGTCTGCGGGAAGCGCTTCTCCGAACGGTAACACTCACGCAAGCCGACCTTTCTTTATAGAGCTTTCTTAAGAAACGGGATATTCACCATGACATGTTGCGCATGCAACTGTGCCGAAATATCGGGAAATAATCAAACTCACGAATCGTGGGAAGTATCCCGTTTTTAAGAAAACTATGTATGTTCAAAACCGTGATAGTACATATTATATTATTGGCTGGCTGTCAAAAAAAAAACCAAAATATCCATGTCTAGATTGAAGCCGTACCTATGCCAAGATTGTCTAGATTGAAGTTGAAGTTTTCGGCCACCGTATTGCCGCAAGGCTAAACCTGGATTTAGCTACGCGTGGTGTTAAAAGTCATAGTAAAATTACATCGGAGGCCATTCCCCGATGGCCGTGAATATTTGCTTTTCTTATTTATTATGAACAGTAAATTGATTTAGGACGCTCGTATCGTAGCGAACGTGAGAGTATAGTACCGCCTTGCACGCAGATACAACCTCGCCGCGCACGCCAAGTCGCACGAGGCGCCGCCCCCCTCGCCGGCCGCCGCGGAGCCCCCCGCGCCGCGCCGGAGGCTCTTCCGCTGTCACTTCTGTCCGGACCGCTTCGAGAGGAGGTATAGCGAGAACTTTGCACTAGAGTCGTGACGTCCGGCGGCGGGTGAGCTCCACCGCTGAACGTGTTCGTCGTCGGGCCGGTGGTACAGGGAGCGTTGCGTCGGTTGCAGGTACATGCTGGAGCGGCACGTGTCGGCGGCGCACGGGCGCACGCTGGAGCGGCCGCCGCCCACGCCGCGCAACACCATGAGCAAGCTGCTCAAGGCGCAGGCGCAGGCGCGCCACCAGCCCCCGCCCGCGGGTACGGCCCCGACGCGCGTGGAGCGCCGCGTGCCATCCTCGCTCACCCGCACTGATGTCGCTTCGCTTTCAGAAGGCGATTCGAAGGACGGCGCCTCGGAGTCCCGGTCGTCGATCTCTGCGATAGCGCCCTCCAAGCTGCTCGCGCAACTCAGTACGTTCCTCGGCATCGGTGGAAGTAAAATGTTCATGGAATTAGCTTCGGTTGACCTGTATATTTGTGACCTGTATATTTTTGCAGCGTCACAATCGCCATCGCTGATAGCGACGGGCGCGTGGCCTGGGGGCCCGTACGCCGAGCTCGCCTACTCGCAGCCCTAGCGGCGCCTCGAGCCGGCTGCGCTCGCCTACTCGCAGCCCTAGCGGCGCCTCGAGCCGGCTGCGCTCGCCTACTCGCAGCCCTAGCGGCGCCTCGAGCCGGCTGCGCTCGCCTACTCGCAGCCCTAGCGGCGCCTCGAGCCGGCTGCGCTCGCCTACTCGCAGCCCTAGCGGCGCCTCGAGCCGGCTGCGCTCGCCTACTCGCAGCCCTAGCGGCGCCTCGAGCCGGCTGCGCTCGCCTACTCGCAGCCCTAGCGGCGCCTCGAGCCGGCTGCGCTCGCCTACTCGCAGCCCTAGCGGCGCCTCGAGCCGGCTGCGCTCGCCTACTCGCAGCCCTAGCGGCGCCTCGAGCCGGCTGCGCTCGCCTACTCGCAGCCCTAGCGGCGCCTCGAGCCGGCTGCGCTCGCCTACTCGCAGCCCTAGCGGCGCCTCGAGCCGGCTGCGCTCGCCTACTCGCAGCCCTAGCGGCGCCTCGAGCCGGCTGCGCTCGCCTACTCGCAGCCCTAGCGGCGCCCCGAGCCGGCTGCGCTCGGGCAGGACCCTGCCTCATGGACCCCGCCGGGCGCTCCCCGGTCAAGTGTTGCTGTATATTAAGGATGACTGATTTTGATTTTACTAAATATGACATGAATTTTGGAAACTTCTTATTCCTAGTATGAGATTAGATATAATTATGGAGTTTATGTTATCTATTGAAAATGTATGTATGTATTGGTAGTTTAGTTTTCATTGTAATTTATTGGTTGGAATCAATTTTTGTAATTTGATCATGATAGAGATTATTAATAAAAATGTGTAAATATTAACCTATACTATACCCAGGTAGGTATCTACTATAAGCATAGTATCAATATAGCGTCACTATCTAAAAATACTAGAGTATTTAGTACTTAGAAACATTATAAATCCATATTTTTATACTAATTAGTACCTATATTATATAGCACCAATATTACTTAAATAGAAACCTATTTGTTATAATGATGCCTGTGTCTTATTATTGTGGTCTAATGACTGATTACTTTTATTTTCATACACATTGTACATATTGAAATAAATACAGTTGTTTCATTTAATATGACTACCTTATTAATGTTTGTTCCTCTGTTTGTTACTCTCGCTCCACTTCATCTAGGTGGAATAAGTTTTACCGTGGAACCTACATGAATATTCATGTATGTTTATTAGATGAATATCATATGTATCATTAATAAACAACAAAATGCATCATCATTAAATTAAAGTGTTACATTTGTACGTGTGATGTTACTATAATATATTATAAGTAACCTGACTGGACTTGACCGTTGCAACCAGCAAGTTTCAGCGAGCGGAGCAAGCTGCAACTAATTGGTAAGTATTACTAACTACTGACAACAACAACAAAGCTAAACCCAAAGGCGACATTAACAAATAAATTGAGAGATTTGGTTTCAAATATTGCCGCTCTAGACAAGATACTTATTTTTCTAAAATAAGTGCTACAACTTTGCCTTTTTAAAATGTGTTATTCAAACCTAACCTTTACGGAATCCAGTCTTCTAAGCCTGGTGGTAAATAAACCATAGGAAACAATACCTGCTAGCGCCTGTTTGTACCGTGGCTAATTTTAATCAGCATTATGTAATTTGATGCTGGGGAAAAGAAAAACAGATGAAGAGGGAACGGAATTCCTCTAGGAAAACTTGCCTACGCACTCCTGAAATGGAAAAATACAATATTTATTTTATGCAATAGCATCATCGTTGGTAAGATAATTAATTTAATTTAGTAACATCATCACTGTTTTTTTAGTAACGACGTAGTCTGTGAACTGAAAAATATTATCACAAATTAGGGATGCGACTTTTTTATACGATGTTGTGGATACGGATCGCAACGTCTCGATTCAATCCGTGAATTTATGCATTGAATTCATTTGATCGGATATTAAAAAAATCATATATTTTGTAGTATATGTTGGTAATTTATAATAGACATTTAAGTACTTAAAACGAAACAAAATATGGTAGTTAAATAAAGTAGCAGATTTTTACTATAATTATAAAATACATGTTTCATAATCATAACTGCGATGCGTATTTTAATCTGTTTACACTAGTGTGATTAGCAGAGACAAATAGTCATTCTGCGGGCACAGAAGACGCGCAGAAATGCTAATAAATAGATAAGATAAAAATTACCGGTCTAATTTCTAAATCGTACCTTGATTGACCACCGAATGTCAACATGCTACACTTGTTAGAATTATAACTTATTTTGTAGTGATAAATCATGATTGTCATTTAATTACAGTTTGCTGCTTGCTATCATAGTTTTATAAACATAGTTTTATTTTAAAAAGTATTGAAACATAAGTCGTTTTATCATTTTTAGTTCACGGAAGGAAATACTTGTTTATTTTTAAATAATATATTATATACTGTCATGATTTCCAAAATATTATTCTAAAATTGTTTAATATATTAGTTTGGTAAATCTATTTAAGAATTATAAAACATTGTTAGCTATTTAAATGAAGATATTTGTGATGATTCTAGAAAAGAATAAAAGTCACATCCGGCACGCCGCCGCCATCTTGTTGTTTACGCTTATGCGGTGATATAAAGAGAATGAGGTGGCTGTGCCGGAGAGTTCTCTTTAAGCCTTCGAACGGTCAAGTCATAGTCGTGAAATAGTGATACCGTGTTAAAAAGTATAATTGTGGTTAGGTTAGACTAAAGTGATAGCATATAGTGCAGTTTTATATTATTTCAGAAGTTGGATGAACCAAAAGGAAATGGTATGGTACTTATATTTTTTTAATTTACAATCAAAATGATGGAAAGCTAATTATGAACTGAACTGAATGATGTTTTTAAAATTTATTTCTTTTTCTGACAACCGTCATTTTACGCCCATGTTCAATTTTGAATATTTATGCATTATATGCAGGATATAATGGTATGTGCGCTAACATAAGGTCAGGGCTACTCTCTGACGATGTGATGCGTATGATTCTGTACTGATGTGTCGTTTAGTACTTGGCCGGGGCAACCCTCTGGTAGTATTTTACGGCGCATTTTTGCATTCCAATTTAACTTGTCGGTGCTTGATCAGGGCTACACTCTGATAGCATCTGATATAGTTTTGTTTATATACCTGTTATGTGATGATGAATGATTCATTATAATTATTATTTATTTTTCTGACTACCCTCATTTTACGCCCATATTTAATTTTAAATATTTATGCATTAGATGCAATATATCATGGTATGTACGCTAACATAAGGTCAGGGCTACTCTCTGACGATGTGATGCGTAAGATTCTGTACTGATGTGTGGTTTAGTACTTGGCCGGGGCAACCCTCTGGTGGTATTTTACGGCGCATTTTTGCATTTTAACTTAACTTGTCAGTGCTAGATCAGGGCTACACTCTGATAGCATCTGATATAGTTTTGTTTATATACCTGTTATATGATTCTTAACTTTAATTGTTCTCTCGTTCTTTTTATCTTGTACATTAAAATAATGTGCATAGTATGGTGCAATGGAGTTTGTACGACGTATTATGTCAAGGCTACTCTTTGATGATACAAAATGTTCGTGATAAATCCGGGCTAATCTCTGATTCACATGATACATGATACAGTCCTTGGTGTACCTTTAAAGTAAACATTTCATAATTTTCTTTTATTTTTGGTTACATGTTACATGTTTAATAACTTGTTATGTATTGTATTATGATGTATGGTATATTTGATTTAAATTGGTTTCATTTTTGCAACGAAGGTATACTTGTTTATCACAAAGTCTATTGATCTAAAGGTTTTTTCAGAATAGCAGCGCTTACTTGGTCACTTGTAGGTAACTAGCCACTTTCGTGTGCTACGTGTGGTAAATAAATAAATGTCTATGTAATGAAAAATTTTATAACAAGAAACGGTTAATTTTTACTTATGGTTTTTTATGGATATTGTATTTTACTATAATCAGCAAAGATACCCTCGCT
Organism: Ecliptopera silaceata; assembly: GCA_932527185.1. Classification (NCBI taxonomy): domain Eukaryota; kingdom Metazoa; phylum Arthropoda; class Insecta; order Lepidoptera; family Geometridae; genus Ecliptopera; species Ecliptopera silaceata. The sequence continues at coordinate 177,725 of OW052193.1, read as the reverse complement.
TGACTTTTCAAGACCGAAAAGCGTATACATGAAGAGTATAATTAATTTCTTATTGAGAAAATCAATTTGTGGCGGTTATCTATTTTTTAAGGTTATTTGATAAAAACCGGTTAATCTATGATAATTTTAGTTAACGAGCGTACTTTGGTTGTTCATTGGATATTAAAGGAGGATCTATTTTGTATTTTTGTACTTTTGAAATTTTTGATTTTGATTTTGATTTTCCTTTTTATTTGATAACTGCTTTGAGTTAGCTATGTTTGCTAATTGGCTTAAATATACATGTTGGTCTACATGTTTTGAGCTAGCTATGTTTGCTAGGTGGATTGAGTCTGCTATGATTGCTGACTGGATTGAGTTGGCTATGTTTGCTGACTGGATTGAGTTGGCTATGTTTGCTGACTGGATGAGTTTGCTATGTTTGCTGACTGGATTGAGTTGGCTATGTTTGCTGACTGGATTGAGTTGGCTATGTTTGCTGACTGGATGAGTTAGCTATGTTTGCTAACTGGATTGAGTTAGCTATGTTTGCTGACTGAGTGGAGTTAGCTATGTTTGCTGACTGGATTGAGTTGGCTATGTTTGCTGACTGGATGGAGTTGGCTATGTTTGCTGACTGGATGAGTTTGCTATGTTTGCTGACTGGATTGAGTTGGCTATGTTTGCTGACTGGATGGAGTTAGCTATGTTTGTTAACTGGATGGAGTTAGCTATGTTTGCTGACTGGATTGAGTTAGCTATGTTTGCTGACTGGATAGAGTTGGCTATGTTTGCTGACTGGATGGAGTTAGCTATGTTTGCTGACTGGATTGAGTGACTATGTTGGTCTACTGGATTGAGAGGACTATGTTGGTCTACTAGATTGACTGGACTATGTTGGTCTATTGGATTGACTGAACTATGTTGGTCTACTGGATTAACTTTGACGTATGTGTGTATTATTTTTTTTATATATGATAAGCTTGAACGCGCGGCTTCGTCAGCGTGCACTGTTTTATTTTCAAAGTATTTAGAGTTCATAAATCATTAACATAGTGTTATGAAAATTATGAACAACAGTTTTAAAGTTTCTATACGTTAACCAGTCTAGAACTGAAGATGATTGTGAAAGCTTTGACATTCACAAATTGTTAACATTCTGATCATACCAACTCTTAAGTTTTGGTGTTTGGTAATATTTACTTCTTTTTACGTAAGAAGTATTGTTTTATTTATGATATTATGTTATTTCAGTACCTGTAACGCAATCTCTTTGGCAACTTTAAGGATTTTAATAAATAGTTGAATTGGTGGGTACCGATACGGCTATCGAATCGTCTTTTCAAGTGAAATGCCTGTGTCGTATGGTTCGGTCAGTACGCATCATCTTGAGGCTGGAGTATGATGTTTCAATGTTTCGTAAGAAACAGGAAGGTAGCACTGGTAATGTTTTCTGTTATCTTTCCCTTCTTGGAAAGTTTGATGAAATCTTCAAGAATAAGAGTTATTTGTTGTGAAACTGTGTATAAAGTCTTTGATGGAAAGTGTTTTAGCAGCCTGTTCTTTTCGGGCGTGTAATATTTATTCTTGAGTTTAAAGACTTTCTATAATTGTTATTTTATGTTTGAATTTAAACCTTTCAATGATTATTAATTTTTATGCTATAATTTGAAGACTTTCTATAATTATTATTTTATGCTAAAATTTGAAGGAGATGCATTTAATCATTATTTTTATAATAATAATTATAATCTGATTACAGCTCCAAGTGAAGTGAAGTGCCGCAATGATTTGTTTTTCTGGAGCAGAATTCAGAAATATGATTTACAATTGCTTATTGTATTATTCACTTTATTTATATTTATGTTCACAGAAGCGTTGAACTACCAGATCGGAATACCTCAAGCGTTGAACCAATAGTAGTTTTGTCAATTTAATGTAAAATTGAAAGGCTAGATTTTATATACATTATGTATATATGTATAAAACCACCTACAATAATTACCGAATGTCATGATTTATTGTTTCAAGGTCTTTATATTGTTAAAATTGAATATATATCGGTGTTACAACGTACATATTAACTTTAATAATATTGATATATATTGTTTTTAATGTTGTGTGTGCCGGGAGGCGACACATTGTCGGATGGCCGAATGTCATGATTTCCAAAATATTATTCTAAAATTGTTTAATATATTAGTTTGGTAAATCTATTTAAGAATTATAAAACATTGTTAGCTATTTAAATGAAGATATTTGTGATGATTCTAGAAAAGAATAAAAGTCACATCCGGCACGCCGCCGCCATCTTGTTGTTTACGCTTATGCGGTGATATAAAGAGAATGAGGTGGCTGTGCCGGAGAGTTCTCTTTAAGCCTTCGAACGGTCAAGTCATAGTCGTGAAATAGTGATACCGTGTTAAAAAGTATAATTGTGGTTAGGTTAGACTAAAGTGATAGCATATAGTGCAGTTTTATATTAATACATGTTAAAATTACTAATTTATTTTTAATACTGTATTACATAATTAATATTATTTTTAATATTTAATTTAAGATCTAGAAATATTATCATTTTTGTAAAGAGAAAGGCAAGATGGCGAGCGAATGGACGGGCAGTCTGGATCGAGCCATAGTGTAGATAGGTTGTTCAATTTGTTAAATACAAGTGTGAAAAGTTATTATCCTCGAGTTTTACATTTCATCACCTGATTCCCTACATCAGAAGTGGCAAAAGGACCATGGTATGGTGCACGAAAATGAAGAAGAGCGTGAGGGTATGAGCTCTCGATCTCGACACCGAAAGAAACGCCGATATCGTAGCACCAGTTTGGAGAACAGTTTTTCAGATTCAAAAAAAAACTCTTCTAAGAACAGAAGAAAAAGACGTCGTCGCCAACGCCACGAACACGAGTCGCATCGGCAGCAAAGATCGAGACATCGGAGAAGTGCATTAGTACGTGTGTGAGCCCCTTGAGGGTGCTTACTTATTGGACAACTACCACTGAACGCCTCATTGTAGTGATGAGCGCGTTATGCAAGGTCAGATCCAATCATTTACTTTGATTCTGTACATCAATTCTAGTTCGCAAGATATCGATTTTTTTAGTGTGGGTAGTAGGTAAAACGAACGCGTTAAAGTAAATGCTGGTCTAAGACAAGCAAATGCTGGTCCCGGACAGTTCGATTCTTGAAGGGCGATGCTTGTAGTCGACTTCGAGCGAGTAGTCAATGACCCACACTAGTTCAAAATGAGTTGAGCACATGTTATACGGTAGTAACATAATCGATTTCGTAAACTTTCAGTAAAATATGCATTTATAGCCATACCACATATGTAGATTGTGCTAGGTGTTTTATTTTGCGCCTTTGTTGAGTTTAGTAGACTATTGGTGTGGTTTAGTGTGTGATAAAAGTAACTCATTAGTATGAGCCCCTGTCATTTGCAGCCCGATAGATTTTTTTTATTTTTTTGAACTTTTTGTTAGTAAAATGCAAAAAGAAATAACGACTATCGCTTCAAGTCGTTTCTATAAGATCTTTTTAGATTATTTTGTCCGATCGAAAACTACCCGTTATCCGTTAAGTGTGATATAGTTTTGCGCTAAAGGCTTAGTGTATGTTCATTTCTAGCAATGTGCAATGAGACAGATTTAGGTTTCGTTAGTTCTGCTTGTGATAACACCGAAAGAACATTTTTTTTTTTCTGTCTAAAACAAGTGACGTCATTTTCGTTAAGAGATAAGAGAACTGCGTCGAATCTCGCATTCTTTTCGTTGAGGGTACCTATCTTAAAATGGTGAAACGTGCAATATTCTTTTTGTAGAAAAATGTCGAAAATATATTTGATGGCGAAGTAATCGTTTTATCTCTTTAGAGCATACTTCCAATCTATCCGGTAGGGTAGACAGCGGACGTAATTAGTTATTCTAAGTCTAGTAAACATTTCGTTAGCAAGAAATGTTCTTATCAAGTTTAGCGAGGTTGTTGTTACCTAGGTAACTAAATCATCGAGTGAGACCGTTAGTTACAGTTTTTAAAGGTGTTGAATTATTTATCGTCCGTCAAAAAGTATTTAAGTTACAGTTTTTAAAGGTGTTGAAGTATTTGTCGTCCGTCAAAAGTATTTAAGTGTCCAAGAGTGTGTGTAAGAGGTTTGCATTCCGCATATTCGACGTACCTGGATAATTGTTAGTTAATTTAGTCCAGATATCCGTTTGTTTTTAGATCCAAAAATTTTAGACCTGGATACATAAGGTAGACTAGCTGGTACATACATACAGTTGTGTGTTTATTAATGCAAAGAGTGAACAGTACATAGCTTCTAGATAACGGTATGATCAACAGCGTGTTGTGGTGCTGGTCAACCCAATCATACCGCTTAGAAATCGAGAATTCAATTCAATTCAATTTATTTTTGTTCCACAAAGATACAATTATATGTACACTTGGAAAAGTCAAAAAAATGTTACAATTTATTTCCTATATTATTTCTACATATCACTATGTAATTTATCTTATATATTAAATTAGAATAATAACGTTAATGAACAAAAAAAAGCTAGCACTCCGGGAGTGCCGGCAGAAGTGAAAACTTCAATATTAACGTTGTGTTTTCACTTTTAAGTTTTCACTTTAAAAATATAACCACAGTCGTGATTGTGTCATGTCGTTGTGTCACATTCGCGCAAGCGCGAATGTGACACAACGACGAAGCCAACGAAGACACAGACACATTCGCGCAAGCGCGAATGTGTCTGTGTCTTCGTTGGCTTCGTCGTCATCGTCACGTCACGTCATGTCGCCACGTCATCGTCACGTGACGATGACGTGGCGACATGACGTGACGATGACGTGGCGACATGACGTGACGTGACGATGACGACGAAGCCAACGAAGACACAGACACATTCGCGCAAGCGCGAATGTGTCTTCGCGTCATCGTCACGTCACGTCATGTCGCCACGTCATCGTCACGTCATCGCGCAAGCGCGAATGTGTCTGTGTCTTCGTTGGCTTCGTCGTCATCGTCACGTCACGTCATGTCGCCACGTCATCGTCACGTCATGTCGCCACAACACTAATTAATTGTTTGAGTCATACGTCGCGTGACCGCAAGTGTGTTCTTTTGTCGTCTCTTGTTTTACGAGCAATGTATAAAAATTAAATAAGATCTTACGCTTTTTCGACGTCACGTGACCCTGACGCGAGTTTGAAAGTTTTTACCCACCCAGCGCCGCTAAAGAAGTTTTCACTTCAATAAATCAATTAATGACATTATAAACTATTAAATTCGTCAGCAAAAGCTTCGTCAAGATTGTAGTATGATTTGTTTGTCAAAAAGTTTCTCACTGTGCTACTAAAGTGATTATTGTTTGAGTTTTGTAAACCTTGAGGGAGCTTATTGAACAATTTAATGCCTATGCATAGAACGCTTCTACCTACTTTAGCAAGTCTATGTTTAGGGTTCGATATTTTATTTTTATTTCTCGTATCATAAGAGTGAGAGTCACCAATTAATTTGAACTTTCCATAATTTAATTTTTATTTTACATACATTAAATTCTGATAAATATACTCGCCTACTATTGTCATTATTCCTAGCTGCTTAAACTTATCTCTACAAGATTCTATGTTCTTCATAAATAAAATAGAACCTATTGCATTCTTTTGGAGTATGAATATCCTAGATGAGTCAGAGGCGTTTCCCCAAGCTAGAATACCATAAGTCATGATTGAGTGAAAATACGCATGATAAACAGAGACTTGTAATTTTCGTTTTAGTTTTTGTTGGTACTTTGCAAAAATTCATATTGTGTTGACGAGTTGAAAAAAATATATTTCATGTTAGCCAGTGTTGGTTACGAGTCTGTGAGGTTGTGTGTCAAGAGTCTGAAGTATCTTTGGTCTATTGTTATTGTGTTGGCGTTAGCGTTTTTTTTAGACAAAGCACTAGTTAACGTGCGTGACGTTTTACTTAGGTTTACAATACCAGGTTACAGATAAAAGTAACTTCACAACTAATTGACGTTGAAACCAAATATTTTTGTTTTGATTTGGATATACAATCGTGGAAATTGTTTACTTCGAATGTGTAAGTTTACGTATTGAGGTCGCATAATAAGCTGGTCGAATAATATTTTTACCATGAGATATGATAGACGAAAGCGTTAATTTAATTTCCTACTACATGAGTTTCGAGTTTTATAAGTTGAAAGGAGAAAGAATGGTTTTATGATTTACCCGCTGATAGTCATTTGATTTTATGTATCGGTCATACATAGGAGTTCTATGACAACTGTACTTATGCCATGTGTCTTATTGAAATAATTCTCAAGTCACGTCAGTCAATCGTAAAGTGTGGACTTGACGATGTTTGTTTTGAACATAAAGGTGTGTGTGTGGTTTCACTTATAACAAATTCAAAGTTGTATACTTTATGTCCGAATTTTGTTGTAAGAAAAAGTGACATCACGATGTTCCAACTCTCTTTGTATTCGAGTTTTTACGGTTTACTAAAGTTTTGTTTTTAACTTCAACGTTGTTTAGTAGTGTGTAGTGTTTGCAGTGAAGCAGTCGTGCATTGCAGTGAGACACTCCCACTCTGCTAGTGTTTTCATAAGGTTTTATGATCGAACAGTTGTAGGTACAACTAAAAGGTGTGATTGAGCTTTGTTTTGCCGTTCCCGTTTCGAAATGTGAAAGAAAGTTCTTTCGAGTCAAATGTTGTTGACAATTTTTGACATCGAGTCTGACAATAGTTTCTTAGTAAAGAAAGTATTTGAGTACATGTAAAATATTCGAAATGTTGACAAGATTTTGTATGTTTTGCAGGTTAGACCGAGCGAGAGTAGTGTCAAAGATTTTACTGGCTTTTTGAGTCAACAATCGTAAATAGATCTGACAGTGGTTTTGGCGAATACCTTTGTTAACGGATACTTTTATTATTATTTGAACAAACTACATGGTTTGAGTGTAGTCAAATACATACGAGCCAGCGCTTGTTATTTTGACGCTCTGTTACTAGCGGACTAGTAAACTAATCTGGTATGATGAAATAAATGAAACTAATTATTATTACAATTTTGTACAGGTTTTCAATGGAGATGTTAGATGTAAAGGATTTGACATTGCATAATGAAGTACACAATGGTAATTGGCTCTACTGTCTTTGCGACTGAACAATGGTTGCTTGGTGCGGAGACTGGTCACTTGCACCCTTGATGAGAGGTGCCTCAGTCAACCGCGTGATGTAGCCGTCCCTGCAGTTCGTGCCTGCAGTTCGTGCCTACAGTTCGTGCCTGCTGCCTTCAGCTGGAGCAGTAGTAGATTAAGTCTGGTAGAGGCTACCAGATCAGCAGTATGGCCGGATCAGCAAAAATAACCTCGGTTGACTTTTTAAAAACGAAAAGAGTATAAATAGGACCTCTCCAGTATTGTCCAACGAGTAAAAATAGGCTGTTACTATGCCCAAATGGGTTTAGAGTTGTTAATCCTGACATTCATGGTTCTTGTTATAATGAATTTCTTATTGAGATAATCAATTTATGACGGTTGAATGTACATTTTGTAAATAATGTAAAGTCGTTAGTTTGTTTGTGAATAAAGTTATTTAAGTACTTGTATTTTATTTCAAAGTAAAAAAAAAAAAAAAAAAAAAAAAAGAAATATATATATATTGTTATTTGGCTGGCAGTCTAATGTTGATAGATCCATTGACTGAATTTATGTTTTATTTATTTATTTATAAAAAAAAAAAATAAGAAAAAAGGATGGCAGTCTAATGTTGATAGATCCATTGACTGAATTTATGTTTTATTTATTTATTTATAAAAAAAAAAAATAATAATAAAAAAAGGATGGCAGTCTAATGTTGATAGATCCATTGACTGAATTTATGATTTATTTATTTATTTATTTGGATGGCAGTCTAATGTTGATAGATCCATTGACTGAATTTATGTTGTATTTATTTGGATGGCAGTCTAATGTTGATAGATCCATTGACTGAATTTATGTTGTATTTATTTGGATGGCAGTCTAATGTTGATAGATCCATTGACTGAATTTATGTTGTATTTATTTGGATGGCAGTCTAATGTTGATAGATCCATTGACTGAATTTATGATTTATTTATTTATTTATTTGGATGGCAGTCTAATGTTGATAGATCCATTGACTGAATTTATGATTTATTTATTTATTTATTTGGATGGCAGTCTAATGTTGATAGATCCATTGACTGAATTTATGTTTTATCTATTTATTTATTTGGATGGCAGTCTAATGTTGATAGATCCATTGACTGAATTTATGATTTATTTATTTGGATGGCAGTCTAATGTTGTTAAATCCATTGACTGAATTTATGTTGTATTTATTTGGATGGCAGTCTAATATTGATAGATCCATTGACTGAACTTATGTTTTATTTATTTATTTGGATGGCAGCCTAATGTTGATGCCTCTGTCTGTTGTCAAACGATATGCAGGTTGTCTGTATATCTTGGTTAGGATAATGGAATAGTCCTAACTGTATTTTCTGTTTCAGTTGAGGAACATCCTGTTGGTTTATCCCAGTTTGTTCCAGTCACCCTTGATGAAAGGTGCCTCAGTCAACCGCGTGATGGAGCCATCCCTGCAGTTCGTGCCTACAGTTCGTGCCTGCTGCCTTCAGCTGGAGCAGTAGTAGATTAAGTTGTATTTATTTGGATGACAGTCTAATTTTGAAAGATCCATTGACTGAAGTTTTATTGTAATTGTTTGGTGGGCAGTGTAATGTTGATAGATCCATTGACTGGATTTATATCTAAGATTATTTTACTATCAAAGCATCGCTCTAAGTTTGAGGACAAACTTGAGGTCAGGAAAGGCCGAATGTTAGAATTATAACTTATTTTGTAGTGATAAATCATGATTGTCATTTAATTACAGTTTGCTGCTTGCTATCATAGTTTTATAAACATAGTTTTATTTTAAAAAGTATTGAAACATAAGTCGTTTTATCATTTTTAGTTCACGGAAGGAAATACTTGTTTATTTTTAAATAATATATTATATACATGTTAAAATTACTAATTTATTTTTAATACTGTATTACATAATTAATATTATTTTTAATATTTAATTTAAGATCTAGAAATATTATCATTTTTGTAAAGAGAAAGGCAAGATGGCGAGCGAATGGACGGGCAGTCTGGATCGAGCCATAGTGTAGATAGGTTGTTCAATTTGTTAAATACAAGTGTGAAAAGTTATTATCCTCGAGTTTTACATTTCATCACCTGATTCCCTACACACTATATTATTATATTTATTTATTTATGTACTTAATTCTTTATTGCACAAAAAAATAAACAAAAGGCGAACTTAATGCTAAAGCATTTTCTACCTGCCAAACAAAGTGGTATTAGTAATAGGGTTGGCGTGATACAAAAAAATAAATACTTAAGTACTTAAATAAATACCTACATAATAACTAAACTAAACTTTATTAAGTAACTAATACTTACTAATAAACTAAATACTTATATAAAATAAATACCTATATAAATATGTACAAATTACAATGTAATGTTGTGAGTTAATGAGGTGACTTGCTTAGAATATAATTGTTCTTGTTAGCTTTTTGAAACGCTCCTTTGTTTCGACCTTCTTGATTACATAAGGTAGTTTGTTCCATAACCTACAGGTTCTACAGAAAAGGAGTTTCCACAGAAAGAAGTATTATGTACCGGGCATTCTAAAAGGAGGTTGTCGTTTGATCTTAAATGTCTGTCATGTGTCGGAATTAAAAGCGTGATTTTAAATATGCCGAAGAGAGAGGGTTTTTGAGAACTGAAAAGAGAAGGCAGAGAATGCGCAAATTTCTACGATCCTGAATTCCATAAGTTTGGCGCGAAAATGACTAACATGATCAAACTTACGGAGGCAGAAAATGAATCGTATCCAAGTATTCAAAAGGCGGTCGAGTTTGTTAAGTATTTGTATAGTCTATAATAGGTAAGAGTAATGAATTTACTAGTGAGATTTTGGTGGACATTTTATACGTAGGTATATATTGTCTGCAAACCACAAAGTTTATTTAGATCGTGATCCGCTAAGATTGTATCGATCCAGGATCGTATAGTGAAATTATGATCCGATGCAAAAATCGGTTGGATCATATGACCTCAATCCGATCCTGGATCGGATTGGATCGGATCGTCGCATCGCATCACTACACTCAAATAGTATATTTATATTGAATAAAGGAAAACTACACTATCGCAAATCTGCCGGTCCTCATTTTAAGGTTTTTGTGAAAATCCTAATTATAAAATATTATTCAGGTACTGTACACAATACAGCTCCACAATGAGTAACAAATATACAGACAATGAAATAATAGTTCGCAAAGCGAGGAGAGAAGACATGAGTGCTGTTGCAGAAATGATACAAGTAAGGTTATATTTATATGTATTTGTTTACGGAGGATGTTCCTTTCATTTTTTAGTTTTTGAAGTGAATAATAATTAAAATTAAAATGTAATCACTGATTACATTTCACTTTTTAGGAGCTCGCAGATTATGAAAAGATTCCGGAAGGTCCAAAACTCTCCATGAAAGGTAAACAAACCATAACATATTAAATATTCGCTAGATGTCACTCACTCATGAACGTTTCCTACTCTCGTTTACCAATTCACAACATCGGAAAATAAACCAGCAGCGGACTGAATCATATTACATTCGTTCTCGGCTAAAACGGCAGATGTCGCTTACCAATTCACAACATCGGAAAATAAACCAGCAGCGGACTGAATCATATTACATTCGTTCTCGGCTAAAACGGCAGATGTCGCTCGCTACAGACAGCTACCTGTCGACATTGGGATCGCTAGATGTCGCCACTTGGTTGCAGATCTGGAGCGCGACTGCTTCGACCGGCAGCCGGGCGCGTTCCTGTGCAAGGTGGCGGAGGCGGAGGGCGCGCTGGTCGGCTACGCGGTGTACTTCGAGACGTACTCCACGTGGGAGGGCCGCGCCATGCAGCTCGAGGACCTGTACGTGCGGCCGCCGCTCCGCCGCCGAGGAGTGGGCGGCAAGCTGTTCGATTCCGTTGCCAAGGTTTCTGCAAGCTTTTATTCTATTTTACACAACGCAGAGTCGCTCTAAACTTATCTCGCTCATCTGAACACTTATCCTTGATTTATCCACAATGAGTTTCCGACTGGGACCTCAATGCCTGTCGATATATTTTTTTAAAGAACTTAGTAATTAGTAGTAGGATAGAATAAAACTTTTAGGGTAACTACTTCATATTCGGTATTCGAAGATTCTAACTGGTATTGTAGTACGAAAGTTCTACTATTAAACTATAAGGTGAAAAAAAAATACGGTTGTAGCCATAATAGTTTGGGTATACCTGGGACATCTAATCTAATATTAGTTTTTGAAAAAATAACATAAAAGCGCTAGTAATCTTTGAACGACTGCATATCGCTGAACATACATGGGGGTTATGGGTTATATCGATAGGCATTGAGGTCCCCCATCGCGCTGCAACTTTTGGTCCGCCCCTCCGGTTACACCCTATATATCCACGGATTTCAATCAAGTTTGAGAGGCTGAGAACTTTGTTTTATACAGGTGTTGTAAAATGATCGGCTATGACATGCTCATAAAGGCTCGCGAGGTCTGCTGTGCTCACATAACCACCAGTAATATAATGTTCAAACGTGACCTTTCTATTTAGAATCAGTAGATGTGTACCTGTGGTATAGACCACTGGATCTTGATTCTAGCAAATGCCTATTTAAAATTATATTTAAATTGCTATCGTGCGTAGGTAGAAATAAAAGTGCAGACATAGCTATGTTAATTGCTGAATAGAGTTTTATTAGTTTGTTTATAGTAAGCACGCGTGTCGTCGGCTCGTAGTCTCGCCTCGCGTCACGTCGCGCCGACTCAGCGCAGCGGGCAGGCCGCATGCAGCATGCAGCGCACGCAAACTCCATTCAATGCGAAACTGCAACGTCGGAGTTCACATACCTATGTGTCCAGTCCATATACTTACGCTGATATCGCACGTTATGTAATTCAACGATGAGCGCAAGTGCTTATGTTGACCTTGAGATCGAGACCGATGTCTGTCCGACTAGCATTATACCAACATTAAACTATGCACAACTTATTTGCTGAGTTCCCGCAAGCTCGAGGTATACTTGCGCACGATGGTGCTATAATGTGTGTGTGTGTGTGGTGGTGCGGCGGGCAGGAGGCGGCGGCGCTGGGCTCGCGGCTCGACTTCCACGTGCTGGAGTGGAACCCGGCGCGCGCCTTCTACGAGAGCCGCGGCGCGCTCGACCTCACGCGCCACCAGCGCTGGGCCTGCTACCGCCTGGCGGGCGCGGCGCTGCAGGCGTTCGCCTCCACCGCCCCGACCGCCCCCACCGCCCCGAATCACCGGTGAGTGCGCACATACTTCTGGATTATCCGCGACGGTGCCGACTTTGTGCATGCTGATCATGTAGGTGTTGACTCGCCGCCATTCGTTGGCCGCCTGAAGAACCATTAATCGCACTTCCTGCTAACTAATCCTACTAAAAACGCGAAAGTTTTTATGGATGTTTGTAGGTTTATTATTTCTCCACGCAAAAACTACTCGATGGATTCTAATGAAGCTCTCCAACTCCAATAATATAGCTTAGGTACTCATCAGATAAACACATGCCATAATTTATACAGATATTGTGTGAATTGTCCAAAATATTATAGTAAGACGAAGTAGCGGGCACCAGCTAGTATTATATATTTTTACAAAATTAAACTGACTTCGATCGTACATGATCACTTTCTCTTGCATTGCAGGTAGGCAATGCTCGGTCAGCAGCGCAGCGCAACGCAGCACTCGCTTACCACTTAACGAGGTAAGTACCTCACAAAGTACAGTTGTAGCATCGACACGTTAAGAAGAAGAAGTACCTAAGCACCCGCTTTAATAAATGTTTCTCTTATTTCAGGATTCCGGGATATTTACACTAAATAATGGACTAAAACGAAGGCTCGTGCTCAATATTATATTTCACAATTTTAGTCACAACTGATTTACATAATTTGTACATTTTCCTAGAGCTTCACAATTCATGTACTTATGTGTTATTAACGATTTTATTTATTTATAAAGTTAGAGATCGTGTCTTCCTACTGTTACACGTAAACAAAATGTTGTAACTAAGTACATTATTATATCGACTGCAAATACAAAACAAATGTTCGTAACAGTAAACAAGAGTTGTTGGCGTTGGCGAAGGTGCGTATTGTGTTTGTAATAGTTTACTTACTTACTTATATTTACAGCTAACTATAATAAATGCCAAATCGACTTTAACCTCTAATCATTTAGTCTGAACAAACAGTATTATCAGAATCACATCCGTTTGAATTAGATTTATATGTGTAAAGGTCTGTACCCACTACACCGTATCATACCATGACCGTGCCATGATGACCAAAACCGTGTCAGGCAAAAAAAGTATTCTTTGTATTGAAAAGTATGGGACTATGCTCACTAGACCGTTCCGTCACCAACCAACAACGTCGCGTTTCTCGACGAGAATATTTTGCCGGTCCTGACACGGTCATGGTATGATACGGTGTAGTGGGTACAGACCTTAATAAGTATAACATTTAGCCTGCTACTGTACTCGCACTCGCACTCGCCCTCGCACTCGCACGCAAGGCGGCAAGGCGGTCGCGCTCGCCGCGATAAGAGACCGCGCTCGCACTCCTAACAATACAATACACAATACAATACATACAACATTACAGTAGGTTTATAGGTTCAATACTGCTCAATTCTTATCTACTACTTATGTACTAAGCCTTATTTACAATAGCACGTACTTATTTATTATCTTCACAATTGTTTATCTATAACGAATTAGAATACAGGAGTTCGTTAGACTAGTATTGAGATACAGACAACAACCTTATCTGGCAATATAACATCCGTATCACCGGTGAGCGATACGAATTCATAACTACTTTCTGATAAGTATTTTAAATTCTATCGACCTTATTTGAAAGTAGGTCAATCTCACATTTAGCTACTTACTCTTACTACTTACTCTCGCGTTCGCTTGAGTTCGACAAACGCCTTGCAGTGCAGCAGTCAGTCAGCAAGGTAGGTACTATCCTAACTTACGTATTTACGCACATATTTTAACTTATTTGATAGTTATTAATACATCATTATACAAAGAACGCTAGAAATAATGTTGAAACACTCATAGGTAGTTTGTTTCATTCGAATTTCAAAAGTCAATTATGAGAGGAAGGAGCATTCTTATCGAATGTTTTCCACTACCTACCTACATGAATATTTATTACATTTATTTACATACAAATAGACTCATTTTTAAAGATATTTCATCTAGATAGGTATTTAAAACGTGAACTCGAATAATATGTAAAATGGCGCGTCCTATTTGCAGCTTTCCTTCCAGCTGTCGCGATCACTCGTCCGCGCGACATTCACTTGCAACTGTCACAGTTTGACGAGCACTCACTCACTAGGTTCGCTAATGTTTATATCTCCGGGGTGTCAAGTATTGTATTGTATGGGACGTGCGCCGTGCGCCGTGCGCCGTGCTACGTGGAGGCCATGAGCTTGGCGTGCGCCGTGCTACGTGGAGGCCATGAGCTTGGCGTGCGCCGTGCTACGTGGAGGCCATGAGCTTGGCGTGCGCCGTGCTACGTGGAGGCCATGAGCTTGGCGTGCGCCGTGCTACGTGGAGGCCATGAGCTTGGCGTGCGCCGTGCTACGTGGAGGCCATGAGCTTGGCGTGCGCCGTGCTACGTGGAGGCCATGAGCTTGGCGTGCGCCGTGCTACGTGGAGGCCATGAGCTTGGCGTGCGCCGTCACGTTGCGCTGGTGCAGGAACCCGCTGCCCTCCTCGTCCTCTGCGCCGGCCAGCCCGTACTGCAACGCATACAGAACATTGCACGATCTTTACTGAATACTAAATAATGCGAGGCGAGCCATTCAAACAGTTGTACAATGTACCTAGGTCATGCAGACCCGCGAGATTGACAATGAGGATCACTCTCAAAACCACACTAACGACACCGAACGTCTGACACATAGTAATTATTTGATTTTTTCGTTGATCATCGTCCGAGAAACCGTCCGTAACCGCTGACTTAGTTTAAAAATAGATTGAACAAATTGTTGATAAATAATTGTTTTTATATTTTCAATGAATATTTTGTTAAATAATTATTGATCTTTGTATGAAAGATTTTAATTGTATAAATGAAAGCTGTATAAAGTATAATTAAGAATACTTAGACTTATAAATTAGTAATTATGAAATACTTAAATAAATATTCGCTCATCAGAACTTAGCTGATATAATTTAATGAAACAAATCAGTAAATGTGTTACTAACGATCTTTGTAAACTTTAAGACATATATTATGCGAATAAATTATTTTTATACACTATTCAGTCATTTATTGCATCATTATCTATCACCAATAGAAAGCCACATGGTTTAGAAAAGTCACACGTTGCAGCGTTAAGCATGCAGTGTATTTTGAATAAGTTACGTTTACGATTGTCACATTTATTCGTGCTCAGTCATCTAGTGGAATCAAACATCGATCAGTAACCTGATCTGAAGCACTCGGTCGATAAGTAGCGACGTATGACGACATCTAGAGTAGGGTAGTATAGGAGGTACCATGAAGGTAGCGAGGTAGGTACCTGTAGCGCGTGCAAGTAGTGGTGCTGCGAGTGCGCGTGCGCGTGCGAGTGGTAGTGCGGCGCGTGCGCGGAGTAGGGGTCGTAGGGCGCGGCGTGGCTCGGCTCGCTCTTGATGCTGAAGGGCGCGCCGGGCGCGAAGCCGGCCGCCGCCGCCGCCGCCGCCGCCGCCGCGCCGCCGGGCGAGTGCTTGCCGCCGGGCGAGTGCATGCCGCCGTGCGCGGACAGCGACGCCGACAGGGGCATTGACACGTCGCATATGCTCAGTTTGCTGTCTGCTGCCACCGAATCGAAACGCATTCATTATTCTATGCTCTTAATAATACTTAGGTACAAATCTTCAAATATATTGAAAACCGATCGAATCGAAAATTTATAATGTAAAGCGCGAATGTAACATACCATCGGTTCCGGGAGAGCTATGTCCGTCTTTCTTGGCCGCGTCCTGTCCCGAAGTCTTGTTGCCGTTGCTTGACTTCTTGGGCTTGCGCTTTCTGGTTTGGATCCCGTCTTTCCTCATCGCTAACGGCCTGTGAAATGCACATAGGTAAGTACGTGAAAATGATGTCCCAAAGAGCCCACGGTATGGCACTTTCTGAAATAAGTATAGGTAATCTGGTAGAGGCCAAATTGAAGGAATGCTCACCGGTTGATGCCGTGCAGCTTGTAGTAGAGGCCGCACGCGTTGCAGACGGGCTCGCCATCGTTGTTGCGGCGCCACAGCGTGGTGTTGCGCGAGCCGCAGTTGGTGCAGCACTGGCCGTGCCGCCGCGCCGCCGACTGTGGACACGCACCGTTAGTAGCTGCGGCCGGAGAGGAAACGCACGCAACGCTCTCCACGAACTGTGCGGTAGGTAGGTACCTTACGAACTTACATCCTTTTTCTGACCAAAACAGATATTGTGATATGCCAACTCCGACGGTTTTCATAACTATAAAACACCTTGCAGAGGAGATTAGTGCAACGAAGCGATGTAAACATAATTAGAGTTATCCGGCAGGTAATCGGCAGCGAGTAACGAATAAAACAGATGACTCAATCCTCCTCGGGCGTAAGATGAAATATAAACGTTAGTGCTAATAAAAAACTACGCACAGAACAGCTCCGTTCATGCAAATGCACCATCCATCACCATGGCCGGGAGCAAGCTATCTATCCGCCATCTTGTATCAATTGCGAGCGGAATGTAATAATGCGCATGCGCGAGCGCGTCTGCATTGTCCAATACCGGGCGGGGCGGGGCCGCGCGCCATTGGACGCGCATCTATCTACTGTAACGGAGCGGACTACCGTGCGAGCGAAGTGGGGAGCGGAGGCGTGTAGGACCATCACCCGCAAAGCGAAGAAAGAGGGACGCGTGCGATAGAACAGTCGAACGGAAGAAGGGAACATGCACTAGTCTACACGCCACCGACTCACCTTCTTCATGCCCCGGGCCATGCCTTCCACACTCATCCATCTCTGCACGGAGCCGTCCTTATAGAAGCGCGTGAGCAGGTCCGCGTCGGCACCTGTTCAAAGAGACGCGTTACAATCGCAGCAGGGTACACTCACCAGCCGCTTGCTCGGCTTGACGAGCGGGCGGTTGACGCCGTTGATCTTGTGGTAGAGGCCGCACGCGTTGCACAGGTAGTGGCCCGTGGCGTCGCGGCGCCACAGCGGCGTGTTGTTGGCGCCGCAGTTCACGCACTCGCGGCCCTCCTCGAACTCTCCATCTGTCGCAACCAACAGTGGCAACACACCCTTTATTGCATGCTTTGCCTGGTCTGCTCGGTTCTGCACTTGACCCTTAACATTTTGCCCCTAGAGCGTATAATTTGCACGAGTCGAATATCGTCGTGGTTAATCTCGTGTTATCAGTCGCACACGCACGTGTCTTGTACCTATGTTTATGTGATCTTTGCAATCCATACTATCTATGTAAATACCACTTTCTACTTATACCGAGCAGTATGACAAGTCTCCAATAAACCCACTGGTAGGTAACTGGTCTGTTTACTTGGAATGGCAATGGATTCGATATCAGTATACCTACTGATAATCTGAATGTTATCTAAACTTAATTCAGAGGTAAAGAAACATAGCATTTCTTTGATACGTTAGTTTAATAACGGTAGATAGTGATCTGATACGAAAATATGTTTGGATGTATGTTTTTTAATCTTTCTCGCAAAAACTTCTGAATTGGATTTGAATTATTAACATTGATATAGCTTCATCAGAATATCACATAGGCTTTAATATGTCAAATTATTTTAATTGTTTTTTTTATTATAAATGAAATGTAAATCGTTCTTTGATGTTATCTGAATGACGAGTCATAGCCTGTAGGTACACTTTAATTTAAATATATCTACTTAATTTTTGTTTATTTTAATTAATGTGCCTTCATCTGTGAATACAGATTTTCCATTCTATTCTATTCACCACTGTACCTAAACAGCCAAAGGAGCACAGATCTCCCGCGTCGCAAAATAAAATGTTTAAAAACAATCTTTATTCTAAGATCACAAATTATATCATTTAGAATCGTATTAAACACTTGGTGATTCTTCTGGTTCCACCTGACCAGAAAGGTTAAATTAAAACATAGGTTCCTACAAGTTTTACTTAGAGCGAGGTGTCTTTAGGTGGTATTTCTTTATTCAATAAAATCACAAGGATCATTTAGAATTGTCTTACATACTAAGTGATTCTAGGTGCCAGTTCCACGCGACCAGAAATATAATGTGAATCAGCCAAAATATAACGATAATAAGACGGAGTCGCGGTCACCATATAGGTACATAGAATAACATATTTACTTCCTGGCAAAATAACGACTAACGACGACGAAATACGAGTTTATTGCAACAAACAGCAACAAGCTTAGGGTAAACGATTCAAATAAAAGTCAAATATTGTTTATTCATTAAAATCACAGAGACCATTTAGAATTGCACATAAAGCACTCAATTACTGGTGATATCCCTATGGATTGTTATTTTGTAAAATCCGTAGAACTAATCCATTTTAAGGAAATCAACATCATTAATTGACGTTAGTTAGTTAGTAGTTAGTAGATACCTACACAATACTGTAATCTCACTAACCCGACATGATGTCACGCGCCAGCCATCATTCCAAACACACTTTACTGTTATAATTTACGCACAGTTTTATTAGTACCTGCATACCTTTCATTTTGTATTTCGTTTAAGGTGACGGGTATAGCCAAATGCGTGTTTTTGGGGATGTTTTCTGAAGAAGGCATGTGGAGTTATGAAACTTATTATTTCCTATAACACATATATTGAACTAGTCAGGTATAAAACAAAATGTGTGCTCTTGGTTATAGTTTACTCTAAAATATAAGTTTAGTACCAACACCTTTTGCAGAAGTGTGGATTTTAGATTCCATTTTTTATGGGTTTGGCAGATTTGTTTGGTACCAAATTCAGCACTGCTATTCTTATGGTTCGTATCTTTTAAAATAAGAAAAAAATATTCTACATTAAGGTGTTTAAAGAAGAAGAAGAGTAGCGCCTTAGGAACTATAAGTGTTCGATTGCTGTGTGCTCGCAAATACATATTCATAAGGCGTTGCTTTAGAGTTTGACAATCCGAACTGTGCGCGGCTCATTATGTGTTTTGCGTCGTTTTCAGCATTCTTACTGAAGTTAAAAATGCGACGTTGCCACGCTGACTGTCTAGACTTAGAGTTTAACCACTGCGGCAAAAACTATGCCGTGTTACAAGTTTAACATGTGTGTAGATACAATGAATTAATAAGTTGGAAGTTTATGACATTTTTATTTATTATGAAAAATTTCACCCGACCCGTCGCCTTAAAGAATAATGCCTAAGAGCAATATATTAGATTTTAATCCTGTAGGTCAAAACAGGCTCTTGTTTGTTTATTTATGGACCCTAGTGCCCCTTTCTCAAAGCGCTTGCTCGACTCCTCTCGTGACAAAGTAATAAGATAAGATAACGTAATGTCTTTGTGTGAGATAAATTAGATAAGTTTGTTTACAGTTGTCGTCGGTTAGACGCGATCGTTCAGGACGACTACTTTTGATTCATGGCGATTTAAATGAAGGCTTGCTTTAGTTAGAGTAACTGTCGCAACGTGACTCAGAAACAGCTTACGAAGACTTAGTAAGTATAGGTAAAAATACAAGTACTTACAAAATATGTAAGAAACAAAGTAAAGAGGGTTACCGTAAGCCGGTGGGCGCTGCAGCGCGTCGTAGGGCGCGCACCACGAGCCCATCACCACGTTCTGCGAGTAGAGCGCGCCCGGCACCGCGCCCACGCTGCCCACGCCGCCCACGGAGCCCACGCCGCCGCCACCTGACGCACAACACGACACAACACCATTACTTACCTAACTATTACTGCTCAATTTCATATTTATTATTATGCACGTAAAATCCGGCTATTAATTAAGTATACGCTGTGAAACCTCTGTAAGGTGAGGTGATGCGCGAGCCGCCGCCGGCCAGCAGGGCCCCGTACTGCAGCTGGGTCTGCAACCAGTACTCGGCGGGAATGGTGTCCATCGTGAGATCGGCCACTTTTGAGTTGAACTTTTGTCGAGTAGAGTGTAAGGTTAACGACGAAGCGGCCCGGTCGGTCAGAGGTCAGGCGAGGACTGGCCGCGAGCCGCCGCCGCGAGCGCGCGCTCGCCTCTTATCGGCGCTGATTCAGACGAGCGGCCGAGCCACGCGCTCGACACCTCCATCAGGAAAACTTGACGATGCTTGTCGATCGACCGATGTTTGTATTGATCGAAACAATTTAACAATCATTTATACAAGGAAAATGCCAGGTTACCTACTTGTGCAGCTTTGCTACGCAATTTGAGTTTACGTGCGAGTAAGTATTGTAAAACCTCTACGAGATAATTTAGAACATTTCATTGGAAGATGCGCTAAAACACTTTGCAAACAAACGTTCTAGAATTTATTTGCTCGCTTGCCTGAGCGAACGTGTTTTTGATCAAAACAAATTGGTTTTTATCGACGAATTAGTACCTATTGGATTGTGAGTTGGTGAGTAATTTGCGGTCGACACGGGTCATCTTTTTACTGGACGTGCTCGGAAATAAACTTCATTTACTCCTCTTCTTCTTCTGTTTATAATATTTTGTTCAGCTGCTGAATTTGCCGAAGTGATAGTAGGTAAAATTCACTATAATCCCGAATTTAGGATTTTTTTACAAAATAATGTGCATGTTTTTATTAATCGCCAATGATGACAGATGTTCCACCTGTGGTGTGCAGAAGGTACCTACATTCTAGATACATTAAACTTTTTTTTTTGTTTACTTTTTATTTATTTATTTTACTTTAGCTGTAAGCTGAACTAAATTGTTATCATAAAAGCTAAGCTTGGTGTAGTAGTATCTTTATAATGCGTAGCGAGTGGCGAGAGTTCCTATAGTATATGCAGGCCTCTAATCAGAGCCTACGTAGGCACGGTAGGTACATGCTATCTGGGCAAGTACCGAGCCAGTTGTCACGGTGGTTACTCATCGGAGGTGACAACTGGCATCCATTGTGCTCCATAAATAAATATCACTATCGAGCGGGATACGACTAATAAATATGATTATTTATTTTATACTTAAGTATTTACTAATAACTTATTAAATGGCGATGATTTATTTTTTGAGGTAGGTATACTGTGTTGTATTGAGTGGTTTCCACGCAGCAGAATGCCACGGCTGATCACCGATCTGTGCCTCTACCATGAGCTGTCACAGTAAAATCGCCTGACTTTACTACAGTAGTTACGTCAGTATTAGTATGACGAATTTTAGTACCCAACTATTCGCCAGAGGCGCTGTACAAATCTTCATACATTTTTTTAACTACAGACGCTAGCGAGTGTAGTAAATATAGTATAGTAAAAACTCATGGTAGAGCTACTGATAAATTATAGCGTCATTGTAGAACATTCAGATTCATACCGTAATTTTATTAGTTTTTAGGTACCTATAAAGCAACTCATTAGAGACTCTGTTGATGTTTTTAAATTCGTATTGTGATAGCTTTGTTTTCTGAACACCCAATATAAAGGACCAAATGAAAAAGGGCGATGGGGGAGCTCATTGCCTATCTATATAACCACCATGTAAGTATGTTCAGCGATATTCAGTCGTTCAAAAGTTACTCGCACTTTTATGTTTTTTTCATTAACATATTCATATTTTAGGTTAGATTTCCCAAGTAGATATACTCAAACTATCAAGACTACAACCGTAATTTTTTCCCACCTTGTAGCTTAATAGTAGACCTTTTGTACTACAATACTAGTTTGAATCGTTATTTATTTGATTTCCAAAAATTCCAAATAAAAAATAATATTTGCAGAAAAATCCAAATCCTGAACTTCCAGTGTATGGTAGGTATAGTGTAGTTAGATGTGCGTACCGTAAGAGTCGTGGTGCGCCGCATGGTGATGATGCCACACGTTCTGGTGCGGCGCGAAGTGGGCCGCGTACTGCTGCAGGCGGCCGCCGCCGGGCACGTAGCCGCCCAGCCCGTAGCCGTCGCACTCGCCGTACGCGCCCGCGCCCGCTCCCGCGCCCGCGCTCGCGCCCGCCCCGCCGCCGCCCGCGCCGAACATGCTGCCGGAACCGACCTCAGTGCCGATAGACCATCCTCTTGTCATCCAACCTGCGAATGTGCAGACGACAACTCAATTAGAATATTGTCGGGTAACTTTTGTGCACCACTGACCTTCTCAAGATATGCCATCGATTGCAGCACTACGATAGTACTACGATACTAGTAATATCACTCACGGAGTTATAGCCATTTAGTACATTCTTTTATTGTGCAAATATCCGAATTCACATCCAGATCGGATGCTGATGCTACTGGTCACTAGCACTATTATTTTATTCTGTAGCATAACAGAAGTACAGAAAAAGTAAAGACTCCCTTGTTTGCTCCCCTAGCTAGGAGTTCTAAATTGCTATTGTTAATGGCTAATGTTCTATCTAACTACCTCGTTCAGTTCATAAGGCAGGTAGAGTACGGCAATATCGTTCTATTGATCTTATTCTAATCTATTGCTGTAAATAATGAGCATTGTATTCTATTCTTCTCTTCAGTACCTACACTACAGTATATTAACGCCGCATAATTATGTCGTATGAATGTCAGAATTAATTGTTTTGTCTCTGTTAGTACTCATAAGTTTTTATACAGTTTTTTACTAGAGTAAAAAACTGCCTAATTATTTATCTCCAGCCGCTCTTGACTTCATGAGAATAGAGCCCAAATTCAATTGCGACAGTGTAGTGCACTGAATGGCAACATTACGTCGGATCGGTCGTCGTCGTCACTAAAATATTTTTAACAGCGGGGCCACATAGCACATAACGAGCGGGGCTTACTTAGGACACTGAAAACTATGGCACCTTAGGCACAAATGAGGTACAAAATGTAGTCATAAAGCAACACTGTAGGTACATTAGCCGTCTGGCCTAACCAAGATGTGTGTTTACCTATGCAAGAGACACAGAGGATCTCCATTGATCTAGTTTTTCAGATTGCACCTATTATGCACTAAATGACTGCATTGTGCATATTCGCAAAACGCGCTTCAACTTACAAAATTCGTTCAACAAACAAACAGACAAAATTGTTTTTTGATTTGGAAACCCAAATCACGATTGATCCGAGTTTGACTCATAGTAATTACATATTTGATTTCTTCGTTGATCATCGTTCGAGAAACCGGCCGTTAGTGGACCATCATTTAGGTATACCTACTTATATCATACATTTACTTTAAGTTTTTGGCTCATGTGTTATGTGTTGAGGTATATATAGGTATAGATATGTATTAGTACAAATAAAGTTCCAGATAGAAATATTGTTTATGAGTCTTGACAAGTCTGGTTGTTGGCTCGTGTAATTTTCCTTATATCGAGTTTAGTAAATGTGTTTGTATTTTTTTCTAGGTAAATTGTATTTCTGTGAATGTACTTACTTACGAAGTTACGACCTACTTATACTGGAGCGACAATATACCGAAATAAGGATATAATGGTCAATATGTAATGCTCTATCTGACGTCAATCGATTAAGTTCGTATATAATTGTGATTGTCCTCCTTTATGGAAGATCTCCGCTTTTGACTAATGAATGTTCTTATACATTATATTTGTTATTATTGATCTGCTAGCTAGCGCCCCATGCTTCCCGAAAGGCAACTCGTCTGCAACAACTTACTCGTATCTATCGTAATATACTATTACATGACATAAATGATATGAGTAAGCAATTCATACTTATGTGCCTTCCTTGACTTTCGAAATGGAACGAAAGTCAAGGAAGTCACATAAGTATGTGCACAATAGAGTCTGCTCGCGCGGTGTAAGTAAGTAGGTACATAGGTGTACAATACACCGCGTGAGCAGACTTTACATTCGAAAATTGCGTAATTTGTCTCAATAATGCACATTCCATAATAAATGAGCTACTACACGTACTGTACGTGATAGTATACAAATGTTTGATCATGTGCGGCTTGTTCAATGGCGACGTACAGTGAAGTTGCTGCCTCCAGCTAATCCAAACAATTTCAGCATATGTTTCAGATGGCATGACATACCAAACAGTTGTGCCGTGTACCAGAATATTTTTTAAGTAAGCATCTAATTATCCCTTGCTTATCATTTAATTGTAAGCGATATGGTCGCTTGGCAAATCGCATCGTGTGCATGCAACAGCTGATATGCGCTCCGAGATAGAGCACGACTCCGCGACATTTCGTTCCCAAGGCGCGATCACAAGTTACTATACACTCTATCACAACGGAGTAAAGGTCACAAAGTTGTTCATAAATGGCAAACGGTGTCGCTGTTCAGCACTTGCCACAGTGACTGAGTTACTTAATATGGCTGTGACAAAACTGTGTCAGTAACTGCCAACGTGTAACATAGAGCAACAATATAATGCGCCTGAAAACTGCTTGCGTAAAGGACTTGCTTGTATTTTGGGGTAGACATGATACCTAATGTTAATCTAACTAAATATACCGATCATTTTTTATAGTTAATATAATTGTTGTATCGGGAGGATAATCTATTAAACAGCTACGTTCTAAACATCATGAACCAACGGGCTCTAACATGATGCTCCACCTAATAATAGTAATAAGTACGACTGAAAAACAGCGCTGCTCTGCCTTTTGCGGGGCAGCAAACAAGCTGAGACTGAGCCTTTTTGACAACATCTCTTGTTAATTCTTTCTATATTTGTATTGACTTATGTTGTTTTTCTTTTGTGTTGTCAAATAAATATATTTCATTTCAATAAACCATACCATATGTATTAAAATGCTTACGCACTTTTAATATCAATATGCAGAACATAGATTATCTGCCATAGCGGTTGCAATTGCAACCTTCTGGGGGGATAAAATTTGATAGAATGTTGACACGAAAGAAGAAGAAGAACATAGATTAAAATAAATGTGGCTTGCAGTCACAAAAAAATGACTGTGATCAGTTTATGTTAGTATGTTAGTTAGCTGACTTACATACCTACTCGTATTATATTAAACGCTGTGCTGGTACTAAATACGATTACAAAATTAATACAAATTTAAACGCATTGATATCTATTTAATAAAACACAAAGATAACACTGTTGGCACATTAGTAGAACTGACTAGAGTTCCTTGTTATCTGCGTGACATACCTACCAACTGCCTTATCTGCCACTATAAGGATAAATTAAAAACATAATATGTCAAACAAACACGCTCTTCGATGCGCACTATTATATCTATATTATTTTTCTGTAAATACTTATCAATACGTTGCTTTAGTATTCTTATAATGTTGTACTAAGTCATAAGAAGACCATCCGTTAGCTTGTTTACTCAGTGCAGTGTGCACAGTGCTCGAGTGAGGGGCTCATATTCAATGTTTATGCAAAAAGCGTGTTCAGCTTTATCGGATGCCATCCGCTGTAGGTTCTGCGAGTTTATGTTAAACCCGATGTTTATCGTTATTAAGATTATTGCATAAGTATCTATAGGCGCTAAGTTTTTTCTTTTTAAATGCTATTTTAATCGTAGGGACTACGTAGGGGTGCGTTCAGAAGACGCGCTGGAAGCCCAGCAGCCGTCGATCAAAACAAATGATTTTTAAACAAGTCCAACTAATATAATACGGTGTCAATATTATAACAATCGTCTTAATGTTATAATGTTTGTTTTTTTTAATAGTTACTATGCTTTTGTAATAACGCATGATATCGATAAATGTGAGATTGTATTTATGTAGTAACTAGCAAATGCAATGAGGGATCACTCACGTTTTATGTTGAGTATGCAGATTTGTAGCTATAAAATACCAAAAAATACCGTGTTTTTTAATCAGTTCCAAACCCTATAAGGTTTTGTTTATGGTTCGGAAAAACACGCTGATACATTCTGTGACGTCATCCAGCACTAGCGTAATTCTAAACCCATAGTGAAATGCACTGTTGGCCTTCTACGAAACTAAAAAAACCGATAAAAGAACTTTATTTAGGTACTTACCTTTTTTATTTTAGACTGCATTTTTAAGTTAAACCTAAAATTAATGGAGTGAATCCTCATTAGTTAAGCTAAAGCAATTAGTAAAGAGTTGTGTGTATTCAACCCCCGGCGTGATGCAGTGCGGTGCGGTGCGGTGCAGGTAACGCAACACTAGTGTGGTGTAGTGAGGCAGTGATAGTGAGCCGGGCTCGTGGACCGACGGGATACGGTTTCAAATTAACTTTAAATATGTTGCAATCATCATATTTAATACTTACTTACTAGGATTCTGATAATCGTGTAAAAATAAAAAATAAATGACTAAGTATTTACTTATATAATTTATTGGAAGAAAATAAATCCGATAAAATATGCAGAAAAATATAGATATTTATAAATATTTCACACAACAACATCTACATAGTTCCATTCCAACCAAAGTAAAACGTTTAGTAGGTACATACTAAGTTGTTTTTCACGGCAATGAACATAGTTTTCTATTAAAACGGTACCTAATATTCGTTAAGATCATATTGTTTCGCGACAAGCCATTTTCCTTACTTTACCTTTATCTAACTAAATGGACTAAAATATGATGGGCATATTTTCTCTCCAGGCACGCACTCATGCTATGCACTTCGATAAATGTAAATCGACGTTCACGCGTCTCAATAAATAAATTAGTAGCTATTAGCGTCGCGTGTAAAATGCGCACTTCACGTGTTGCTGCAAAAAACGGCGGCCGGTCGTCTCGTCACGTCGCGTCGCGTCGTGCGTGAGTCGTGTCGTGAGTCGTGTCGTGGGGTCGGCTCGGGCTCACGGACTGCACAGATGTTTGAAAGAGGCGACGCTCGCCAATTAGGAGAATCTCTGCCTGAGGACGACTATTATGGACGATATCGATTTTTTTCAATTTTTTAACTTTTCTGGAGATAGTAGGTACGATAAACAATATTTAGACGTGTCTTCGGAATAAGCAGTACCGGTTAGTTTAAGTTATGAACATCCAGATAATAGTTATTATATTATAATGACGTACCTATTCCAAGTTCGTCTACAAAATCAGTACCTATCTCTAAGGGCTCGACGTATGTCGATCGGCTCGCATGTATTTCGGTTTAGGGATATTTAGGGATCGATATACATCGATGTATCGAATTCACTCGATGTTTATAGTTCGATGCATCGAAACGATTCGATGCTTTGAAAAGGTATTGATTTACTCGATGCATCGATGTTTTCTCATAAAACATCGACTCGAGTCGATTGACATCGACTCGACCATTGAAATGGTAACCAGCTGATCATTGTACATCTATTACTGTTCAGTAGCTCTGCATTAATAAAATTAAAACTTGAATCTTTTTTTCTTTTACTGGCACTAGTTGGCTAATTTGGAAATTGACATGGGCAATACTGCGCCAGAGAGAATTTAAAAAAAAACTTCGTTTGTTTTGGTTCTGCGTCAGATTTATTGTGAAACAAAAACGATAAATGTTTTTACTTGTGTCATAGATGTGCATACCTACTTAACAACATAAAATAGGATAAAAAATGTGTTCAGAAGGCCGACTACAGCTTGTGATGCAATGTTAGAAAAAGTACTTGATTTTGAGAAAACATCGATGTTTCTAACCGATGTATCGAAAAATATCGATGCATAGTCGCGATGTATTGCATCGAAAAAAACATCGATGTATTTTTTAAGTGGACACCCCTATTTCGGTTGAAAGGGGTGTGTGATGTGATCGAAATTATCTCGGGATATTATCCAATTTCCAACAGAAATAGCATCGGCGTCATGTCGACACATGTATGTTTGGTTGTAAATCAGCGCGACCATTACGGCATCGCGGCCGAGCCGACTCGTTAGCGACATTCCGGCATACCAGGCTGTCATCGACGCATTCCTTCCTTCCTGGCTCACTCTCACTCCGCTCCTGGTTCCGACGGGAACGGGAGCTCTGATTTATAGCAGGCCAACATCGTGCTCCGCTCGTCAACGCGAACACCAGGTACCTAATTACTTCTGAGTTATTGACGATCATTATATGATACTAGCTGATACCCACGACTTCGTCTTATTATCGTTATATTTTAGATAAATCACACAATATCTTTCTTTATAAATTACTGTCTATGTTATATTCTCATTATTTAGATACTTATACTTAACCAAAATTATTGTAGTTTCTTTAAAATCCATTTAGTAGTTTTTGCGTGAAAGAGTACAAATATACTTACCTACATATTCACGCATCCATTCATACAAAACTTTCGCATTTATAATATTAGTAGGATTTATTAGTACCTAGTATTATACTATTAATAATATAAAAATACTCTAATTCTTCTACACTACTAGTTAGTATAGTAGGATTAGATATTCTATGTAGTAAGTATTTCGTTTCATAAACACTTAAACAAAAGTCTATTTACAGTAATCGGTACCGCAATGTAGATAAGAAATACGATAGGTCTTTGTCCAACAATGTAAGTTCGACGTTGTTGCCTATCGCAGCTAAATTGACGATAGCCTTATAACAATCGATAAGTAACTGAGTGCAGTTAGTGAACTCATTCGATCTGCGACAAACATTCGAATTCATTCAACTCGGCTTACTTTCCGCATTCTAGAGCATATCTGCTACAAGTCGGACATAAAGACGTCGACCGTCGGCCAACCTTGCTCGTCCGAGCCAGATGGTGGCCGACGCCGAATGCAGCTGGGAGCAGCATTTTAAGCTCTCTCCTCTGGTGATAAGATCGACGCAGCGGTAAATGTGCGCGGTCAACGGTTGATTTACGCGATGCATTAGCGGCGGACGCGAGCGGTATTTTCTCAGCAATTTATGGACGACGCGCAAAAATTATGCATCGAATTTATATTGCAATTTCCAACTTTAGTGTAATGAATGAATTTACTGTTTTATAGGAACTAGGTTGTTCGAATCGATTGGTGAGAAAAGTACTTGTCTCACCAAATCGCACGAAAAGCCGACACAAACATTTATTTTAACCGGTCAAATATATAAATTTATGCATGGGTCTAGTAAAATACTTGATCTTCAACGTAATTCTGTACCTACCTACTACGATCCTTTACAGAATTTTAAAATAGTAAAGTGATAGTGTGCAGTCTCGTTTCTTGTGATCTGACATCCATTAGTGGTGAGTGTGTGGACCACTCTCGACATGATGAGAAGCATTGCGCTCGCCTTGCCCTAGGTCGGCGGCGGCGGCGGCGGCGCGGTCTGCCCACTTGAGAGCCGCCGCCGCCGCGCCGGCGCCGCGCGCTGCCGGGACCACTTGCAGATGGAGAGACCTGCGACCTTTACGTTACATCTCCTGATGTATTTCGAGACCGATGTGCTACACGCTCCCGTCACACCGTTGAGAGAACTTTATCTACAGAGTTATCTTAATTAAGGTCAGTGTGGGTAAGTCCGTCTAGGCCCTAAGTCCGTCTAGTGGCAATAACTTCCGTTTTTGAATAGCTAGAGCCATATAACTCGGTTGGTAAAACAGTATCATTGAGTTTGTTCGAACTAGTGATAATAGATGTCGCTAACATCTTAATGTTGGAAAAAATGTGACAACCAATTTTTTCCGCGAATTTAACTTGAAGTTGAAGTTTGACGTCTCGTCGAAAAATGAAAAAAAAGATGTGAAATCTAAGAAGTTTTCTGAGTATCTGTGATAACGTAGACCATTTACAGATTCGGGAATGTATATCTGGTGTCCGATTCAAAAATAACGCATTAGTTTCGTAATTATAACAAATAGAAAAAATCCAAGCTTCGAATGTTATAGTTGGGAAGTCCGTCTACTATACATAAGGCAAGTCCGTCATATGCCGGTCTTGCCTTAATTCCAGATATTGTCAACCTTTTTAGTAGTTCAAATTTTATAATTATTTTATACTGTTTTTTCAACTTGTAAGTATTATTCGCCTGTCTACGAAAGTGAACTCTTTTCAGGGTTAAGCTTGCCTCTGTAAATCTAATCTATTTACGTTTATTTTTCTGTATTTACTTTGTGTATAATAAATAATTAAGTGAAAGATGCACTGGTATGTTTGCAAGAGAACTAGCATCACCTATAAGTATTCTTTAAAAGTTTATAAATTGTGAATACATATTTTGAAAGCATGGAACTATCCAACCTTTTTTTTAATTTCTGATTTTTTATACCTGACTCATGTAGCATGGCACATCATGTCGGACTTTGTGAACATTTATCGTTTTAACAAAGATCTGGTTTAGAAAATTATCCCATACTCACTTATTTCGTACTGGCAGAAAGTGTTATAAATGTAGCTACAGATCCGGCAATAGTTTGCCACACCATTTCTAAATTCATACATTACATTATTAACGATTACTTGTTTACAAATAAAGATTCTTGTGTATTGATTTGTATGTTATTGAAAAAAAAATTGTAAGTGGGTACTTTGTGAAAATGTTTACAACCACTGAAAGTACATCATCAGCAAAGATATGCCGGACTTGCCCTTGATTTTAATAATTTTATTTTTCTTTAAAAGTATACCTTATAATCACACGTTTAAAACACTTATTTCAACGGCAGCTTTTCATCATTTATCGATAAGGTTTTCATACATATTGGCTCACTAGTTACGATTTTATTGCTACTAGACGGACTTGCCTCAAACTGGTTGGGAAGTCCGTCTAAATGCCTACTTTACAAAAAAATGCTATAAATCTGAAGACAATTACAATTAACCCTACTTTTAGATAGATATAGAAAGATAAATGTAATACCAATATTTTCCGACTACTTAAAGTAACTAATAAATTTTATTTCGATTTTTAAAGTTAAATTGAAATTCAATTTAAGAAAACTATGCCGGACTTGCCCACACTGACCTTATTTATGCTTCGTGCGCGATCGACAGGCCGATCAAGTTTAGTTCAATTTGCGTAGATCGAATGTCGCGTAATCGATGTTGTCGCTCAGGCATTCGTGTCGGCTGACAGGGCACTGCACTGCCGGTCGGATGGGAGCCGGGCGCCGGGCGGTGCTGCGCCGCCGTATCTGGCGCATCGCGTCTCACTCGATAATCAATCAATGTTCATTACGATACGATGCCACTCCAGCCTCCGGATTACCTCACATCTGCTCGAGCAGCTAATGTGGGATCAAAACGGATCAGCTATTAATAGGATCACTTCATTGTGCCATAAACAAACCGTATGTATATGAGCAATGCAACTAAGTATGTAGATTCTACATTTCGGCTTCTATTACATGTTCGACTTACAGGCGTGAGTCGAACGCGCTATGTAGAATATGTTAGATTACAT
Organism: Ecliptopera silaceata; assembly: GCA_932527185.1. NCBI lineage: Eukaryota > Metazoa > Arthropoda > Insecta > Lepidoptera > Geometridae > Ecliptopera > Ecliptopera silaceata. The sequence continues at coordinate 146,136 of OW052193.1, read as the reverse complement.
GGTTGCTTGATCTTAATTAGTTAACATTATAGGTAGGTACTATGGAAAATTCTTATCAAATCACCTCTAGCTGGCATATTTCTTGCTATTGTTGGCGCCGAATGAGTAGTTTACTCCTTTGAACTTGCGCAATCATTTAGAAAAAAAATCGGAATCAAAGTAAATGTAATCCTCTCTTCACTGTTCCACTTGTCAATGTTCAGAGGACCGAGATGAAATACAGTAAATCGATAGAAAGCGGTCTTTTCCTTTTCAAGCCACTGATCAATATGCATTTCTCGTTTCGATTTAGAGCCTGCCAACTTCACAAGAGCCGTAAGTTGTTTGCACTGTTTAATGATTGCTAATGCAGCCATATACTCATTAACACAGTTGTGCAGCTTGGTAGTCGGGGAAGTGGAATTACATAATATCTGAAATTCTAATCGAAATGTACAAAATAAAAATAGCCTAACAATGTTATCAAAGTGTTTGTTTGAAACATGCTGGAATGCATGTATGCACATGGATCTGCATAGTTTTCGGTCTCGTAGCACTCGTGTATGCGCCATGCGGCCGGCTGGGAGTGCCGGTGGCGGTGCGCGCTAGGTGCTGGATGGTGGGTGCTGGGTGCTGGGTGCTGGGTGCTGGGTGGCGGGTGGCGGGTGCGGGCGGGTGTGTTCCCACACAAAAAGCGCAGGCTACATGTGGCGTCAAGTGGTGGCAGGTGGCTCCGCTTCAGCGCACTCGGGAGTCGATGACATGCAAGCTTTTTATGAAATTTCGCAGGCCTTTTTTGTACAATAATAATAAATAAAAGTTTCGAGAACTGTTAGGTTAGTTTTTTGTTTCAAACTGTTTGAATGTGCGATTAGTCGTTAAACTGTGAGCGGGGCTTATTGACTAGTTCAATCATGGGCTTGAAGCCAGTATTTAATTCGTTTTTGTTTTGTTTGTCATGAATAGGGCTACCATCCGGGTTTCCCCGGATTTGTCCTAGTTTGGAAGACGTCCGGGGAGCGTCCGGGCGGGGCTTAAATTGATAAATATGTACTTTAAGTACATATTTATCAATTAATTTTATTAATTAGTATAATATACTAATTAATAAAATAAGCAAACCCAACGGTTTGTTAATTATAAATTTAATACCTAAACGAGGAAGCAAAATTACTAACTTGGCGTCACAAGAACGATTAAACACATTATTTAATGCAACAAGAGGCTTAAAATTAAAGTTTTCTTCTATCAAGTAGGTACGGAGTAAAATATATTTTAATCAAGATGTAAGTGAATGAAAGGGGGTCAGATTTTAAGCTCTACAGACGTCTGCAAACAATAAGTAAAGCAGTCTACAAAGGAGTGCCTGCCTTATAGAATCGGGAGCTATGTTCTTTTCTCTTGGCACTCGACCGACGCATTGCTGGGACTTCTGCCACTTCACGTGTAGGTACATACACAAAGGCAAAAGTGAGTACGCACAAAGCTAAAGCTCAGGGTAGAATTGATCGTCGTAAAAACTACGATCTCTAAACTCTAAAACCCGACGCCATGCTTCCACAACATGGGTTCATTAAGCACATCATTGAAGCTGGTTAAATTACCAGTTAGTAGGTACTCTGCGAGAGAGCCTAGGTTGCTTTATAGACGAGTTACGGAGAGGTTTTTGCTATTCTTGAATGTGCAGAAGCCAATCTACAAAAACGCTACACCAACCACACAATTTACATCAATTCTGATAACCAGGCGACACTTCTGGCGCTAGTGTAGGGCACTGTTTCATAATTGCACATTTTGGCTAAATCAAAGTTCAGGCTGACGTGTTTATATGACAAGTAAGTACATAAATATTATGAAGGTACCTACTTATATCGATATAGGTACCTACTCACTAGGTACTGAGACGATTAGCCACCAAGTCTGCAGATATAGTGTTCATTAATCTAAGTATAATTAAATGTGTTCATTTCGAAATATCTTCTCATAATATCGTTATAGCGGCATTAGTAGGTGCGATGCGGCGTGTAGGTGCGCACTTAGCCATCTGTCTCTCACTCCGAGGGGTGCATTCGCAGATTAGATAAGGAATGGAATATCGAGGTCCGAAGAACATGCTGCTAAGGTACGAAATGAAAACAATCCTAAAATTCAAACTTCTGACCTGTTAGCTGATATTTCTTGTCATGATCAAGAAGTACCCAAACTAGAGTTTATTATCTTGACAAAAGAGAAAAAGTTCATTGAATCCGTTTTAATCAATTTCGATTACGCATCCTTGCTCCTATGGTTCCTCCCGTCAACCAGTAGACCAGGTTCTGTGGGAGCAGTCGGCCGGTAGATGCACTCGACACAAACTGGCATCAAACGTTCGCGAGTTTAAACTCTCGTAGAATAGAATATTCTTTATTGCACACCACATAAAAGAAGAACACATAAAAATACCTTAAGGTAATAGAAATAATAGCCACTTAGTTAGTAGGTTGGGCAGCCTTATTGCTAAAAGCAATCTCTTCCAGGCATTTTCGGATCTCAGTTCACATAGCTCGGCTTGGCTCGGTTATTAAAAGCATCTAGTACATATCTCGATGCGATGTTAATTGGTAATAAGTACCTAGGTATGTAGAGTTAGTTCATCGCCAAGTCACCGCATTCATAAACAATGCACCTCAATTAGGATCTCCGAATTTTTTTTGGGTATTATGCTTTAGTTCAGATTTATTTGCATAAGTTCCGGACTCGTTGGAAAACGAAATAAATGTTTGGGAGGTCCGCACTTAAAATACTTTTTATAGCTCAGCCGTTGAATGGTATAAAGTTATTTTCCCAAATAAATATACATACCTAACTCAAAAACCGTGTACTGGAAATGTATGATCGTAAAAGGAGCACTTTAAACAAAAAAATATAAATTGTAAGTTATTCAGTGCTAATAACACAGATTATATTGTCGGTAATTACACCTTTAAAGTTTTTATTGGCGATAGCATTCTAATCCTACTACTAGCAGAAGTACTCCTTGAACATCATTAGATGCACATTATTTTTGTGTTCTAGAGCCACACGCGCACGCGGGACACTTTTTATATGTTTAAACACTAATAGATAGAGCCAAAAATGACCCTGGGGTACAAAAGCGTTACATAGCTATAAATGTACCGTCAGATCACAGTACGCGCCGATGCGACGCTAGTTCGCAGGGAGACGTTGCAGCCCATACTGGGATTGCAATCCCGCAGAAACGGAACCCTCAACGTTTATTAATCTGCTGTATTCCTATACATTTAAAAATATTCGCTAAAAATGTTTCCTATAAAAAAGGAATAACGTTATTTTAGTCCGAGATGGTATTAGAGAAACAGAGAGACCTCACGCTCACTGAACCGGCAGGTACAGTACCTACACTAAAATCTGTATTACCTTATAATATAATAATTAAAGATGCGGGATCCCGCGGATCCAGTTGCAGCGCAGTGTCGTCATTGCACTGCATGTCGGATGTAGGTACCCTTAAGATATTTTATTTGAGGTCATGATCACCCATCATGAAGTCAAAAAATAACTAGACAGTAGTGCTACTAACTGGCATTTTGTAAAATAACTAGACAGTAGTGCAGCTAAATGGCCTTTTGTAAAATGTAGCGATATTTTACAAAATGCTATCTGCTATCTATCATGTAGCATATGTTGCAAACAACATCAACCTATATTTTTTTAATTGGTTTGTTAATTTACACTTGTAACTTGCAAGCGATCATGAAAGTTTCAATTAACTCAGTAGATACAATCTATTTGAGCTTATTAAATATTTGATTCTGTTGAACCTTTGTTAATTGCTAGCATCTTCTTGAATCTTTATGAAAATGTGGAAACCAGACACTAAAGTAATAATGAATGGTTCGTGCAACATTGCAACGCGTTACGCTGTCACTATCATCATCATCGAGCTATATCAGTCCACTGCTGGACGTAGGTCTCTCCCAAGACGCGCCACTGAGCCCGGTCTTCGGCTCTTCTCATGTTGTGTTTGCCAGCTACCCTCCGCAGATCGTCGCTCCATCACGCCACGTTATTGGCTCTGGGGTAATACGCTCATTAATCATGATCTTTGTTTTATCCAAGTTTATGCCCAGATTAATTCGTCGTGAGGCTTCAGAAAGACTGTTCAGCACCTGCTGTAGGTCCTGCAACGATTCCGCCGACATGACGATGTCGCGCGCTGCAAACGCGTTGCAACCTTGCAACACTTGTAACGCGTTGCTGTCACTAGCTTTGGGTCAATTAGAGGTCATGGCAAAGTATAACCGGCGTCATTAGAAGAGTGCATGGACCATGTTAAGAATGTTGTTCTCGAGAGGCAAAATGCATAGGTACGATCGTAAAGGTTTAGTTTATAATGCATGCAGAGTGCGACTATACGTAGTGAAGGTTTAGCTTATCGAACATTCCAGTTCCTATAACCAGTCACGATAACGAGGGAAGAGAAATGCAAACCACGAGAGTTAGTATAGTACTGCATGCTGGGTGCCACCCTGGAGCCCCGCCCCCCGCCCCCCGCGCCCCGCCCCCGCCCCAAGGCCCGCCTCCGCGCCGGAGGGTGCCTAACTAACTGCTGCACTAATCTGTGAGTGCAGCTCGTGACGTGACCCCTATCGGATCGGACCCACATACATAAGTAAATTATTATAATCATTGGAACCATTAATCAGTGCGGCGGTAAAATGTAAAATGCGTTTGGGTTTTTAGTTAGTTTAATGTTACGAGTGAACAGCACGAAGCCGATGTTTATGGTATCGATGCAGGCACATAACATATTACTTAGATGTGCTAATAATTAAGTTTTACCGTACTGCCTGACTGAACATAATAGCGCATTGTAGGGTTATCTACCATTTGTTGGTTCATTCGTAAAAAAAGGACAATAAAAAAATTCATTTTATTTTTCATAAAGTTTAGCAGTAAGTAACGTTCTCGTCGCTTATACAGTGTGATGCCTCACAGAGCATGTCTTCAATGGTCGTGGTACGTTAGCAATGTACCTATGTATGTATGTAACAGACGATATCGCTAAACATTCATTACACCATCTGTACCTACTGTATGCGCCATCACGTATTGTCATTTACATATTTTGAATGAAACTTGGATTATTTATTGTAATATGTATAGGTACCTACCTACCTACCTTAGACACATTTCAGATGGCGTGATGTGGTCGTTGTGAGACCATTGTTTAATTCAATCAGTCCCTTTTTTTAATACAACAATGGTATCTATATTTTTTTGTTATTTAGTAATTGAGATGTTGGTTTGTTTATTTAAGTACATAATCTTGAATATTGTTCTTTTAGTTTACATACCTTGTCATAGATCCCGGGAGAGCATCTAACATAATTATGACATCGATTTTCCTAATTATAAACGAGTAACTCTTAACAAAAATGATTAAATGGCGTTGAATACCTACACGAAGAACTGAAACAAAGTTAGCACTGTGCGACGGACGGCAATCACACGCACGGCGCGGCGGCGGTGCGGTGCGATGCGGTGCGCTGGTGGTAGGTAAGTACCTACTCCTCTAGACGTGTACTCGTACTTTCACCGGCTACTACGACATACTGCCGAATGAAGCATTACTCATTTTAATTTAAAATTAAGGCACACCTTCCAAATGATTAATAAAGTTTTATTAATTTATGCATTTATCATCCGTCGTACGGTCGATGCCGTGGCCGTCGCCATCCGATCCGGCGCCGTCAAAGAGCAAGCTGTAAAACGTATCAGCAATGATACCAACCACTCTTCTCTATTTCGGCGTTTCGAGTTCATTAGCGGTTCACCGACTACTGGCCCATCTGTGGGATAGCGCTATATCGATAAGTGATGATGTCCATAAACGTATGGCTTGGAGGGAATTATTATGGTAATGGTCAGCGGTGGTGACGGTTTCCCATGCGCGTTATCGAGCCTGCATTAGTCGCTCGGCCGGGGCGGGGGGCGCGGGGGGGGGGGGGGGGGCGCCGGGCGCCGCGGCGCTTAGCTGCGACAAGTTCATTTTTGGTCGTTTTTTGTGCTCTCGCGCCGAAGGTAATTAATTAGGGCACTCTGTGGGAAAGCCGCGTCCGATTTGCGATCTCACACCCGAAGTCGACCAATATGTAGAACAACTTTTGCGTTTGTAAATCTTTCTACTAAGTAGTCTAAGTAGTCTACAATTATACGAGCGCGTGCAACTCCTGTACGAACGAGTATAGATACAAAGTACCTACTTACCTACAAACATCAGACCAAGCCACGTTGTGTTGCAAACTGTTCAGTCAGCAGACAGAGTATACAAACTCACTGTCTTCAAATTGCTGCATTTGCAGAAAATCGAAGCTCCGATTCCTTTGTTTGTGACGTTGTTGCGTCGCTGTGTCTTTTCATTACAAATGACTTATAATTCAATATAAACTTTAAAATCTGCTGAAGTTTCCTCTTAGTAAACTAGTTTAATTTCCTTGTAAGATTGACGTAGGTACCTATAACGAATACCTACATTGTTTGTTAGTAGCAATAGATAAAAGATACGCGGTACTTTTAACATGTGAAAAAAAATTTGAATAGCTACCTCGCATTTTCTTAATCTACGCGTATTAAGGCTCATTTCAAAAATATGTCGGAAGAATGTGTTTTGTTTGATTGCGAGTGTAGCCATTGTGTTGTGTTGTGTTGTGAGGACCGGCGCGGCGGCGCCCGACGGCCGGCACCTTCGTACGATCCGATAACGTTGCGTAACGTAACGATCCTACAAATGACTCACCCTAAAAAGGTGAGCTGAGATGGACAGATACCGCCGAACGCGACTAAACCGATATCAGAGTGTGCCAATAAGCAGACCTTCAACTTCGTAAGGAATAGTTTCTAATTGAAGTCAGTCGAGGGTAAAATACCGTCCGTCGCACCGTATGTCATGTAATAAATTTCATTATAATATGATTGGAAGGTTTCGTCCCCTTCTGTTCGCGAATGTGAGCCGCGTGGGCGATCGAGATGCCGTCGCGGTCGCGGCTAATAACGAAGGGACAGCGGCCGGACTGGATTAACACATTAACAGATCCTGTCGCCGGAATAAAAGCATTCCCGGAGAGTGTCGCCACTCGCCGCGCCGCGCCCCGGCCGGCCACCGACCACATCTATTCTATTTACATATTACCGCATTGTAACGTGAATACGTCTTGCAATTTCTATGGCTCTCGCTGCAGAGTTCAATTAATTACACGGGGTATATCGCATACCTTAATGTTATTTATCCCGACGTTTCAAATATATTGCAAATATTGTATTTTATGAAGCCTAAAAATGTGATAAATTATTTTTACAAATACCTACTTCATGTAGTTAATAGTTATCAAAGTTTATTTCTCAGTGTACTAGAAAGCTGATAACTAGTATTATTGGTATATTACCTGTAACAATCATCTGCAAAGATCAAAGCCTCGTTCCGCTTTATATAACATTGTATTATCGGTTGATATAAAAGGATAAGACGGATCCACGTCAAGTCAGGTGACAAGCGGGACGGTGCGGCGGATCAATTAGTAGGGCTTGTAGCCCGCAGGCCGCACTCTGCACTCTGCAGGCGCCATGCGCCATGCGCCAGGGCCACTGAGCCCGGACACACTAAACCACTAACACTCCGAGTTAAACCCATCGCTATTAATAGCTTCGATACAATTTACGATCCATTACAGTAAAAGAAAAAACCTGTTAATCCATCTAGAGTTTTGTATCGGTTTTTTGTACCAGGCTCTAGCTTGACCTACGAGTGTGACGGCCCTGAGCCGACTTAGGTAACTTTTGTAATTTTGTGTAATCATGTTTGTGCACCGGTCGGTGGAAGCTAGAGTACGTTAATATACTTACCGACTAACATCTATGCTAACCGAGCTTTACAAACAATAAATATTTGATTTAATTTATGAATTTTAATTTAGATAGAGAATCCCACTTTAAAGTGGGTAAATAAATGTTACTGATTTCTGGGGAATTATTATCTCTGCGATGTGTTAAGGGTGTATTACATCTTACCTAGCGCCGGCTAGTTCCATCGCATCATTTAGTTTATAAAACAAATAAAAAAAAAATTAAATTTAAAAATCAATACTTATTGGTAAGGATCATGTGCCTATAGGTATGCACTCCATGTAGCTGTTATTCAGTAAAGCGAGGCAGGCGCACGGCAGATTGTTACAGAATTAGGGATGAATAAGAAGTGTTTGTGGCGGCTCTCGTCGCGCTGCGGTTGCAGTAGGTACCTACCTACTGTCGGTGACTTCATGCCTGATACGTGTTGTTTGTGCGATTGCCCTAGTTTTGATACATCTGCCATTGTCTGAGCTCAATACTCGGTTGATAGTGAAGCGCCTTTAGCGCTGTGAGTCCGATTCCCAATTTGCATTCAGCAAATATTTTGGGATAAACCAAATGTGTTTGTGAGTTGTGTGTATTCATACCTCAGATTACGATAGTTTTGATATTCTGAAGTTTATACTCAATAATATGTAGAAGAGAATACAAAGTTAGAGATAGGAAGACAATAGCATGTTACGAATTAGAATACATCCCATGGTAGTGGTACCTACTCGTAAGCAAATAAAGCATTGTAAGTATTATTTCAATATAATTGTCCTGCCTCTGATAATAACAAGAACATGATCGGCCTCATCACAGGTCATAAGTTTTCAATAATTATTCCTTTTTCTCCTGTTATGAGACGCGAGACGTGACGTCAAACACTAACCACAACACAACACAACGCATAAACCACATTGTGCGCATATTTGATTTGAATTTGTTTCTGATACACAGAGCATATCTAGAGCATTTAGAACAGTCAACACGTAGAGATATAGGTATAATACAGATTTTTAAATTTAGTATAAAATTAATATACTTAAGCATAATATAGTAAGCCCACTTCGTTGGGCATAATTCGACAGTTTTTTCTCCGATTCACTTTGCAAAACGGACTACCACGTAAAAGCTTTTTTATTTTTCGGTTTTTTTATATGACACTCAGCAGTAATGTGGCTTTCTATTGGTGAAAGAATTTTTAAAATCGGTTCAGTAGATCCCGAGATTACCCCTTACAATTTAACAAATGTACAAACACACAAACTTAACTTCTTTATAATATTAGTACTTATAGAAGTATAGATAATATAATGTTTAAGCGCCCAACCCCCCTTTTTGAGATACCTGGAAAGGGTGAATAAGTTTTAAAGCGCTCGTGCTGTATAAAAAGATTTGCTCTGAACAATTACAGAAAATACGACTCATGTTTGGGTTTACGTGTTTTTAAGCATACCTAGTATAATAATAGGTCTTTACCTATGAAATTGCCGTTCTGCAGTACTGGCCATTTCAAATCAAAATAATTTTTGTTTGGCTAAGAATTCTAAATTCAAATTAATTTTATTTTAAAACATGGATTTTTTTTCCAAAAGTAGTCATTTGTTTATATTTTGATTAGTGTTACATTTTCATCGCATTTCAAACTTTTTCGTCATCATGGATACGTTAAAAATTCGAGTAATTATGGAATATGAGTACCGTCGTCGTGGCAGCCACGCGGCACCTAATATAAGTTGTATTATTTTGATCAAGAATCTCAATTTGAGGTGTCAACTGAAATGATATTTCAATTTTTAAAATAATAACGGAGGCGGTTTCTTCTCGAATATATGTGTTTTCCCGTGGAAAGGTACTCTAACAGGATTCGTGTGGTTATTGTTTGAATCACTAGATAGATAATAGTTCTGCGAAGTGGGACGATACGTGACGACGTCTTGCAGGACGATGGAGGAAACACCCGCCACGGCGCGGCGCGAGCCACTTCGCTAAATAACAGGAAAACTTCATCGGTATCTCGACTCATTATTTAAACTATGAAACTTCGTAATAATTAAACTAAAAACTCCCTGACCAAGTAAAAGCATTATATTAACCAGCGGCAGCGTATCGCGGATATAAATAGCTCAAAGGCATTCGCCGATAAAGTTACGTAATGTTTCCAAAATTAATCAACCACTCTAATTGTAGGGGACGGAGCCACGAGGTGGGATTCCGGGTCGGGGGTCGGCAGGGGCGAGGTGGGGGGGCGGCGAGGTAAGGAGAACATGGAAAGGCTTTCGAGGCGGCGCCTTCAGAGGGCGCGCCGTCGCGTCACGCGCCGCGCCGCACTGCTTACGACATTCGCTGTTTACGTTATTATTACGAGTAGACTACTGTACTATGCATGCATGATGCTAATAATTAAAAAATAATTACTTACATATAAAAGGTACAGTCGGCGTCGCTTTGAGAGTTGCTTCTTATGACGAGACTAGGTAACTGAACTCTACTTTGTTGTCTAAGAAAGTTGTAAAAGGTGATATTATTACTCGTAGCTGGCTCGGATGAAGGCGTACATTTTTTTTTTTTTACAAAGGATAGTTCGTCTTCGTCCTTTGACCACAAACTCACCTGATGGAAAGTGATGTTGTGGCCGACGATGGAGCAGGACGATCTATGAGACACCTGTTCACTCGTGCCTTGAAGAGACCAAGATTGTAGTGTTCGGGAAAGACAGAAGCTGGCAACGAGTTCCACTCCTTGGCGGTTCGCATAATAAATGCGTTACCGAAGCGCTTTGTGCGGATCGGGGGTATGCAAACCAGGTAGGGGTGGTACTGTGCGGTGCGTCTGCTTGTCCGTTGATGGAAGGGAGATGGTGGGATGAGATCATGCAGCTCCTGGGCACATTCACCGAAGTGCAACCTGTAGAAGATCGATAGGCAAGCAACTTTACGACGGTGTTCGAGACTTTGGATCTTAGTCTCCGCCATAAATTGTTCACCTATCAGTCTAAAAGCTCGGCGTTAAATTGAGTCTAGAGCAGCGAGTTGGTGTTTGGCTGAACCATCCCAAAGGGTACATACAGTTTTCGTACTTTTCGTACAAAGTTTGCTTTGAATGCGAAAAAACGACGGGGTGTTATAAGTTTGGGGTGTCGGGGTGGGGGGTGTGGTAGGGTGAGGGTGTGTGGGTGTCTGTGGCATCGTTCGTAGGGCCCGAACGGATGAACTGATTTCGATTTTGTTTTTTTTCGTGGCACAGAATGGCGGACTACATAATTTTTACAACTCCGTCTATATAGATATCAAATGAAGAAGCTTGACTAGAACAATACTATGTTAATTGCTAATTACTATGTTATTCTCCTAATTATAAATATATGTACTTACATAAAAAATCGTGTAAAATCGTGTTAAAAATCGTAAAAAATAAAAAACAGATGACAACATTTAAGTTCGTTGTAAAATAAAAGATTTGTAAGTATCCTATTTAATACGAGTTAGATCAAATCGTGTCGTTTGAAAATATTATATTATTTTATGTAGCATTCATCTAAACTAATATTATAAAGAGGTAAGATTTGATTGTTTGTTTGTTTGCATCGAATAGGCTCCGAAACTACTGGACCGATTTCGAAAATTCTTTCACTATAGGCTACCCGTGCGAAGCCGGGGCGTACTACTAGTAGGATATAAAACTTATTTTGTTTCAATAATCGCTGTAGTAATAATAATATAAAAGCTGTCATACAAAAACGCGTTTATTTGGTACGGATGTCGTCCACGAGTACAACTCGCACTTGGCCGGTTTTATTTCACTATGCAATTTTGGTGTTTGTTATGTCAAGTAAAAATTAAATACGCTGCTAAGTAATCACGCTAGTTTGTAATCTTCGACGCTGCAGCTGCGGCGCCTAGCAGCACCCAGCCAGCAGCACCCAGCCAGCAGCACCCAGCCAGCAGCACCCAGCCAGCAGCACCCAGCCAGCAGTACCCAGCCAGCACTTCGCACTTCCCACGGCATAGCACAGACTACCTGCATCCTGCATACCTTGCGGCCACGGTTTATCCTTTACATTATGTACTCGCTGTTCACTAATCACTTCTTTTGTTTTGTCCTCAACTTCCAACAACACATTAAAACAACAATAGAGTCTATTACGATATTCTAAAAAGGATATGCTCTTAGAAATGTGAATAAGTAGGTCAAGTACTGGGACGATTTTTTTAGTCTTGACCCTATTTACCTACCGATGTATTTCTATAAAGTTTAAGATACACTACGAACATCATGTAACTTTTTTTTGTTGCAAATTGATCGTGTATGCACGAGCCGAGCCGCCCTCGCGAGCCTGTATAACCATGGACGGGGATATAAAGGCTCTGGCACTGAACCACTACTTTATTATGCGACACATAAACTTGTTTCAAAGTATACAAAAGCTATCCCATCCAGGTAAAAGCTTGAATAAGCTGAAATGCTGCAACTGTAACTCGATTGTTTATAATGTTTATGTCTTTTTTAACCAAAAACTGTTATGTTATGCGTCCACTAGCTGAAACCCACAACGTTCGTACGCGAGGGGCCAACATATCTGTGTGTGTATTAATCTGTATGTGTCGTGTGCATTACTTAGTGCGAAACAAGTTGCTCATCCATCATCCGAATGAGTCATTAACATGGCTCGTTATCTTCGTAAACTACCTGCGTACAGAATGCAATCCTTTTGGGCTAGTGATGCGCAACCGGCATCGTGTGACGTCACCGCGGGTCGCCGGCGGCGCCGGCGCTTCCTGTCCCGGCAGGTACGGCACGGCCCGCACTGCACACCTCCCGCAACTGTTCCGGCTTTCAGAGAAACAGCCGAGTGCTGCTATCGGCTGATCTTTATTGCCGATGGTCGATCGCGGTCTCGATTTTTTACTCTCGCGATGAATGTGACGTGTGCCATTCCACAGCCATTAGGGTAATAGCTCTGGCAATCGATCCTGTATCTTAGGGACAACGTTGAAAGTCAATTAGTGAACTATTCCACGTTTTTTTGTTTTTTGTACGAAGCTTTTAGAAAGAGAAACTGTTAATAAGTTCCACTATCGACGAAAAGGCAGTGAACTCGTTGAACTCGGATAGTAATATTTTGTTTGTGTGCTGCTACTGCGATCGATATTTTTCCAAAGGTACCTACAAGCTGAAGGATCGGTAGCGCTGTAACAGACACCATAGTTTCGTGAACGTCACTTCTTCGCTCGTGCATTGCAATACGGCACTATTGCGCTGATTTGCGCTTCAATGTAATTCGACTTTGAAGATCAACATTAAAGTATAAGACCACTAGAAATGTGCTCCCGCGCTGTGAGCCCATTGCTAAGTATGTTGTTGATCCGTAACGTCAATCGAATCAACCAGAAGCCTTATAACTTTCTTTGGCCTAAAAGCTTTTTATCGTTAGATCTCTAAATTGGTTGATGACAAACACCCCGTCAACGATAGTGTTATTGCACCCCCGCCCCGCCCCCGCCCGCCCTCGCACGACCGCCCTTTGTCACTGATATTTATGTCGTTGGGCCATTAGCCGGCTCTCGGGTCGGATTAACAACTCATAAACGACAAAAAACCGTCGAGTCTCGCCCCAACCACACAAATATTTAGCAGTCGGCGGCGCCCATTCGGACGCAACGGTGTTGATACTTCAGTTGAACGTTGAAGTTATTGTAGGATGATAGGTAATGTCATATTTTGTGTCACGCACTGCGAGTATACTCGATTTGAAATGATCATTTATCGCAGATAGAGCGAGCGATTGAAATGCGCAGAGTGCGTTCTCCGAGTTCCGTGGCATAGCGCGCCCCGCACCGCGCACGGCCCGCAGCCAGCGCCCGCGCAGCTTGTACTCGCTAATTCAACGCATTTGCATATTACTTAGTTTGTAGTTTATGTATATGGATGGAGACCGCTCGGACCGGTCTCGAACGGCTATCGAAAGCGCTCCAGAATCTACGGATTTGAATTGTCGGCTCCGTGACAACGTATAATGCATTTAGCTGTTGGTTATCTCGATCCGCCTGCGCCATTGTCCGCGTCTATTGACTGCGTCGAGACGAGAGAAGGTAAAAAAGCGTGGCGCCTGTGTGTTGGGAGCCCAGTTATTTATGGGGTAGTACGAATTTGGGGTTGCTGGTCGTCCTTGTTGTCATCGCTACCGAGGTGCATCGCGCTCTCTCTTTTTCGCAAACAATTAGTCGTCGGGTTTTTCACGGCTCGGATAGCTCAATAACTCTGTTGGGCCACTTTGGTAGTTTTTGCGAGCGTTGTGCAACGCGGCCGCGTGCCGCCCGCCGCGCGGCTCGTGCTGCGCGCTCGTCTATTCGACAACAGTCCTATAACTGCACTTATAGGCCAGGTTGGAACCCTTAACGAATAATATAACATAAAATAAATCAAAGGAAAAATAATTTACGGGCGATCTGAGGTCGGGAAGGGAACAGAGGTGAGCTTTTAAAGGTTCGAAAAAAAAATGGTTTAAGTATCTCAATTTTCGAAAACTACAAATTGTATGGCAAAAGGTCAAAGTTGTTGGTAATAACATTATAAAAAATTTACAACATGTGTATACCTACCTATCAACATTTTTTTTTTTTTACGAAATTTTGTGTAAACATACCTACCTGTTTATGTCCCGATTACACTGTAATTTATTTGATTCCTAATATTTATTTTTCACCTTGTAGTGACTAAATATCGAAAAAACATCCTAATAGTTTTGCTGAAATTCGAGATAAACCATTTTTAATACGATACCTTCTTACTTCGATCTCTTGTCAGCAATAGGTATAAAAATGAAAAACATGTTTATTATTTTCGTATTTAAAAGGTCAAACACCTGAGTATCAGAAAAGTACCGATGTTTTTATAGCAATATAGGTTTAGCCCGCTCAAATGAAGATTATTGCAAGAGCTAACTGAAAAATTACAGACCCGTAGGTAAGGGGCTCCTTTTTATGAAATTTTGAAATGTCTAATTGATCCCATGTGTGAAATTAAATGTTTTAATGGTTAGTTTTAATGAAAAATAGCTTAGAATTTTTAAATTTTAGATGGTAAGTGTCTCCTAAAATTGTCTTAATATTTTTTCATCAGATTATGGAGTATGGATTTCTTCTGGGGTCACTTAACATCGTAACCGGCGACCGGTAATCTGGTCGGCGGCGGTTAGGCACTTACATAACATCAGGACAAGCATTAAGAGCAATAGCGCACTAGCGGCCAGGCCGCAGCGGCCATCGAGATACATACATTAGTATGAAATCGCTATAGAGCACGCGCACCTGGCCGCTGGCCGCAGGTGCGCGTGCTGTATGGCGATTTCATACTAATGTATGTATCTCGATGGCCGCTGCGGCCTGGCCGCAGCGGCCCGGCCGCTAGTGCGCTATTGGGGTTACAGTAGGTACATCACTGCGCTATTGAGTTATTGTTGGCACATTTGGCACGTGGAATGGTGGAATCCTGAATAAGTTGCTCAACGGTGGATTGCCTCCGAAGTGGATATGGTTTATTAAGTGGTTGATGTAGTGCGATGTGCACCGCAGCGAGACGATGAACAATTAAGGATTGACGACGGACAATTAACTTGTTTAGCGAGTGATAAATAGCGAATGATTATATTGTGCCAGTTCCACGCGGCCCAAGCCTAGCTAGTAGAACGGGTAAAATACTACAGCCTGGTTTGTAACATCATTTTGTTACACTACACATATAAAATTGTTTACAAATTTCTAAATATTTTAAGAGTTTTCTTTTCTTCGTTGGTTTATTCGCGAAATTTTGAGTTTGTTAAACTGAAAGTACATGGGAAGGTTGCGCAGCGCGCTGCACCGGGCGGGCGCGGTGCGGCACGGTGCGGCGCGGTGCGGCACGGTGCGGCGCGGCACGGGCCAAGTGCAACAACTTTAAATTCCTGCTCTTATTGCTCAGTAGGTATAGCTGAATAAATTAGGGCTATTTAAGGTTCCTACTGAAAAACATTTTGACAGATATTACATAAGTTTTGATTACTTTCATGTTCCTTCCATCGTTGTGCAGTAGATAGGTAGGTAGGTACGGGAGTCGATAATCAAATAACAAAGTTACGTGACTGACCCTACAGTTTCAGCATTTTCCTGTACTTTTGGTCAGGTGTAGCCTGTGTATCTTGTACCATGTAACGTTGATATTTGATTGCGGCTCTCTTACTAGTATGCCACCTGTAAGACAAAAGCGATCACTTACTTGAAATAAGGGCAATCAGGGTGTCGTCCGGTAGCCGATTCACAAACAATATCACTGAATCACAACACGAGAGCTGTAAGGAACGCACCAGCTACTTATCAGATTACAGTGCGATCAGATAACGCGTGTGAGCAAGGCGGCGCGCGCGGAGGCACTGCGGCCCGGGGCCCGGGGCCGGGGCGGCGGCGGGCCCCGGGCCGGGGGCGGGGCCGCGGGGCGGGGCCGGGGCGCAGGCGGGGCCTGCTGGGAAATGCGCTTTTCCATAAATCGTGCACGTCACGAGGACGAGGAGCGCGTCACGTCGGCCCCGGCCATGTGCATGTGCTGGGTAGGCAGTAGGCACGTTCGTAAACTTTCAAGTCAGAGTGGCCTGCGATGCGAGCTAATGCTGTTGTTATGGAGAAAGAGACATACGCTCACAATTTTTACTTGAACGGATTAAAATAAACTAAAGCTGCTGTAAAATAAAGATCAGCATGTCGACTAATATTTTTTCTCATATCTTTCACATTATAATAGCTCGTATTTAATACGAATAAAAAACTAAATAACGACATTACAAACTCACACTTGAATGAATGATTTCGTAAATAATAAGATGTCATGCAGTGCACATTAGATATTATTTGAATAGGTACTATCGTTTTATCTTTCGTAACGATGGCTATAGATCTACATTAGGATTTAAGCGATTAAAAATAGGGTACCTATGTAACAGTGTTTTAGCTGAGCCAGTTTCAGACTCCGCTAGAACACTGTACAAACTACTTGGTTTTATCTAAAGTTGATTTGTAGAGTGTTTATTTACCAGGGCGGCATAATAGCATGTGCGAAAAAGTCCTATTAATTGAATTAAAAAAAACGTTTTCTATGATCTATGATCTATTTAGCAGCGCTTAAAATACTTAGCAATTTATCAAGCGAGCGAGCAAAGCATCGCAGTATCGACATAAGATTGGGCAAAATTGCTTTTGTCCTTCTGTCTGTCTTCTCGTCAACATCACATTTTTCAACCGATTTCAACAAATTTTGGTAAGTACTTACATAATACATGTTTCTTAATTTAAAAAAAAAAATGTAATGCGCGACTTTTCATTGGGGCAAAAGAACGGGGGCGGGGGGATACCTAAAGCTGTAACTTTGGTGTAGCGTTGTTAAGCGACGGATTTCAATCTAATTTAAGAGGCACACTTAATGACTTAATTAATACTACCTACATAAAAATGATGCAGAAATGGGGGGACGGGAGTCAAGGGGAAAACTTTACGAGAGGCATACTAAGGAATTAATTATGCACGAAATTATACGAAAAAAACTCCTACCTACTTGGTTTTTTTAGTGGAGGGGAGAAAAACTTACACAAGATGTGTCTGGACTGGACTAGGGCGTTCTTTAGCGTCGGCCACTCTGTTTGTGCTTGTGTTCTGTGCTCAACGCCACAGACGCCACAGACTTCACGGACGCCACAGACGCCACAGACTTCACGGACGCCACAGACGCCACAGACTTCACGGACGACACAGACGTTACAGACTTCACGGACGCCACGGACGCCACAGTGCACGCGGGTCGCGGGCGCTCGCGAGTGCGAGACATTGCTTATGGTGTTACTGCGTTCTCACCTCACCCTTATTCTAGGGACAAACACATACCGTGTCATAGACTACGCAAGAGTCACTACTGCTCATCAAATCTAATCCATTAGTATTTTCGTAGTAACCATCCCGCCGAGCACTAATTAGCTGTGTTCGAGTGATAAGAAAGCTCGAGATACAGGAATATTTGTCTAATACAAGTAGCAGCTGTTACCTGCGTCTGCGACTCAGCCTGCCTACAGTTACTGCTGACATCATTTTAACCGACGAATAAAACGGAGGAGGTTGTCAATCAACGTGCATATATTTATTTTTTTATGATTTTATTTGTTCGATTTGATGATTATTTTTACATTAGATAGGGATTATTTTTACATGGGACAGGTTGAGGATTACAATTGAAGTCTCATACATTTGGAATTGAAAAAGCAATCCTAAAGGTTAAAAATAGGGATGATTTATAGTTTAGTCATAGATGGTAAGTTAAGGTCAAGTTGTGTATTACATAAACAGAGTCTAGAGCTCTAGAGCAAGAATTACCTACCTATAGCAATCAAAATAAAGTATATAAGTAACAAAAAAAAATATACGGCGCAAACTTAAAATTTTAGTTAAGTATACAACTTATATAGAATAGAACAAAAAAGCTGTTATTTTTTTTTATGTGGCTTTTTAATTTTTTTGTAAGTAAGTATAAAAGTTTTATTAATAACAATACTACTAATAATACTGTTATAATACTGCTAATAATACTGCTATAAATTATAATACGTTTTATAGGCACGTCATGAAGAGACGCACCGAAATCAAATGCCAATCATGCACTCGTAGAAGTCTGTTTCAAAAAGCCTTTTTACGAGCGTGCGCCGTGTCTACGTAGGTATAGGAACACACCCAAGTCTCTACAAACCAAAAAGTCACCCAGGATTAGATTTTAACTTTTAAGGAATTTGAATAACTAATAACAATAAACCCTCACAGCTTAAGTATTATTGGCTTAAACTAGTTTCTTAAAATTTGTACTTAGTAGGTACTCCTGATTCTTGAAGAATTAAAATAGCGTGGGAAAGTGCTTCCTGCTTCAAGAACAGTACGCTATGAGAGAATGCTATATTGTGACAGGGCATTGTTGCGATGCAGTGTTCTTATTGTGTGTTTTGTACAGTTGTGGGCGGCCCCTGTGTTCTGTTGTGATTTGTTTGTATGCACCGTCCCGTTCCAGCGACTCGCATTATATATTCTATTCTATGTATGACGCATTGTGCCTTTCTGTCTATCTACCTAACTATACTACATTACCCACCGACCTTTCCCACACAATGCCTTCTAACTAACTATTATGAGACAAAAGGCTCACCCAGGGCTATCAGCTGCCTATAACAATACAATACATTACCGCACAGTACATGGGTTCCTAGTAAGGGAACGATGCTAACATTCCGAGACTATAGTCTGTTCTAAAGTGTCTGTAACTGCGCCGGCATCCATACACTTGGCATTAGAGCACAGCAAAGCACGGTGGACAGCTTTATAACTATTTTCAGTAAGTATGTATTCATATATTTATTTGCAATCATAGTTCACCTCAATTCGGCATGTAAATGTATAAGTAATAATAAATTATGTCAAGCTACAATAAAAAACAGGACCTATTTAAGTTTTTTTTTTAAACACAACAAACAAACATAATTAAAAACACAAAACACAATTATAATATTGTACCCTATAAACCACGCAAGGTTTGTGTGGGTACCCACACTCGTAAAAAGTTAGACTTAAAAAATTAAACTCATACGACAAAAATACAGCTAAATCTAAGTCCTCACATTCGTATAAAAAGTAGATAACATAATTTCACAATTGCAAGAAAATAACTTATTTGTAGGAAAAGAAAAGAAAAAGGAGAACAAAATTAATGATTCAATGACTCGTTCGCAATAAGTGTCTGCTGTTCATATTTTTTGTTAAATCATTTATAAAAGGATTGAAATAGTATTTTGCTAATTATATAAGCTTAATTCAAACATAAATAAATATAAATAAATAATAAGTAAATAGATAACATACCAAAGGCGGGAATCGAACCCGCAACCTCCGCGTCACAGGCGGACCTTCGCCCGCCGCGCCACATCGGTCGTCAACACAACACATGTGTAATGTAGTAAAACAGAATAAAACAGAATGTGTTTCAGATGCCCCCTGCCTGGTGCTAATGCTCCGTGTTCAGCTGTAGGTACGTTTCACTAGCGCACGGCGCGCACCACACATGTTTTGATTTTCATTCCACTTTTCATGTTATGTTTTATCTAATTTTCTTCAGACATGCTAAACCAGTTACCACCAACAAAGATTGATGAATTTGGTATCTACGTCGATTACCTAAAAAATAACTGAATAGAAGATCAAGAACAGAGGGTTCGGTGGAAGGTTCAGTTATAAAAAATCTTGGCTGTCTGTTTGTTTGTCAGTGCACTCAGTGCTTCAAGTTAAGAACTCTGTAATAATGCTAATACATATAAAACTTTCAGTTCAGTTCATTTATTTTCTCCTACGTATTTTACAATATTGCACTTAAGAATGTCAGATTGGATACAAGTTTTTTAAAAATATGTAGTAAGTACTTAAAATATCATAAAATAATTAATTTAAACATAACAACCACGAATAACAAAATTACTTAAATAGAAAACAATGTCAAATAAAAAGATGATTTACTTAAGTAAGTATCAAAACATCAATACTTATGTACTTATAGATAATTACGTAAAAAAATGTATAAGTACCTTTAATAAGAAAAACTTTCTTAAACACTCAGAATATTTATATTTAATGCTACTGACTATTTTAAAATAGTCTAGTCTACCAAGAGCGCCCATCATTGCGGGTTAGTCTCATAATCCCCATTGAACAATCCCCATCATGGGGATTGTGAGACTTTGAGTCTCATAATCCCCATGATTTTGAAATCATCAGAATCATGGGGATTATGAGACTCAAAGTCTAACAATCCCCATTGAGGCCCATTTACACCGTAATAGCTAAGTAAATCTTCATATCATTAGAGGCCTTAATACCCATTACTTATTCCTTTCAAAATCTCATATTCTCATATACTAAAGGCGTGTAGAATAAAAAATAAATTGGCGGCGATGGCCGGAAGTTCTGATGATAGTAGATTTGAATTTATTAACAAACTAAGTGCAACATTACTTTTGAAGGATGGTTTTCGATAAAATGAAGTATAAAAGTGGTGCAGTTTTATGGGAGTGTTCAAGCAGAAAATAACTCAAATGTACTGGTTCTGTGACAATACAGGTGAGTTGCTATAACTTGATAAATTAATTGAAAATCCTTAATAAATAACGATTACTTCTTATTATTTTAATTAAAACACTTCAAAAAATATACTGTCGTGTATAAAAAAAATATCATTATATATTATTAACATTTATTTTGTTAGGTACAAAGCCGCCGTGATGGTATAAAGACTAATTGAATGTGCAATTTCGAAAGGGGTAACTTTCCAGGAAATGAAAAAAACTGATTATTTTCTAATTAAGTAAAACATTTAGCAAAAATATTTTTGAGTTACATTTTGGGGCATATTAACTCTTGAAAGTTACAGAAATATTTAGATTTTAACGTTATTAAATATGTTTATTTCGATATTATAAATCCATGAGATGTGCCTTTTTCGAAATTGACCACGTTGAGTACTCATAATTTGAAGAAAAAACCACATAAATTTGGCGAAACTATTATTTTAGTAATTTAAAATTAAATATAATACTGAAACAAAAGATATAGTTTTGATAAAAGTCTCTGATTATTGTTTTATTTTTTGGCTATTTACTTTTTGATTTTAAGGCACATCTTTTCCATAACTTCTTACTGATAAGGTTTATATCTTCTGTATTTACTTCTACAACGTTAAATTTTTCGGTGTTGCTGGATTGTTTTATAAGATATTGTTGATGCGTGAATACACGATTTTCGCGTCTGATTTTCCGTTTCACGACTGAAAATATTCTGTCACAGTCATTAAAAGAGTGACCGCGTACTGAAAAATATAGATGGGTCATCACATTTCTTTACAGATAATGCCATTAAAAATCCCAAAAAAATCAAGATTGATTGGGATGACAAACTTATGGGGCCTCTCATTACTTGTCCTTCATGATAAGAATAATTCCTTTGCCAGTTTTCATGCTATGAATACAGAATTCATAGACCCACAGCTATGTATAATAGTTCTGTCAAAAGAGACAGAGTCATAAGGGGCGCTTAACGGTCTTATGTCTAAGCAATAAATTCGAAAAGGGCACATCTCACAGAGATGTGACCTTTTCGAAATTATTTCTGTACGCGCCATAACATCTAACTTAGAACGAATATAGAAGATATGCCTTTTACGAACTTAATAGATGCATACAAGTATTTAGAACGCAATGACATGAAAAAACGTATTTGACAAAATATCCGACTTGTGCCCTTTTCGAAATTGCACATTCAATAATTTTTAGATAATTTATTTATTTTTTATTCTACACGCCTTTAGTATATGAGAATATGAGATTTTGAAAGGAATAAGTAATAGGTATTAAGGCCTCTAATGATATGAAGATTTACTTTGCTATTACGGTGTAAATGGGCCTCAATGGGGATTGTGAGACTTTTGAGTCTCATAATCCCCATGATTTTAATATTTCAAAATCATGGGGATTATGAGACTCAAAGTCTCACAATCCCCATGATGGGGATTGTTCAATGGGGATTATGAGACTAACCCATCATTGCCATTAATTGCTATGCGATATGACGTTAATCATAATGGTGGTGGAGTCCAATGGTACCCACAGGAGAAAAGTAAAGTAAGTACATAATTATGTATATGAAATGAGTTCGGAGAGTAGGTATGAGAGGTGTCGTGGCACGGCACGGCACGGTACGGTACGGTACGGCACGGCACGGCACGGCGCGAGGCGGGCGGCGCGGCGCGCGGCGTCGGCAATAAATAACATGACATAGGTACATTCGGCTCGATAAGTCGCCGCGCCGCCGCCATGCGCCAGCCCGAGAGTGCTGTGCTGGCTCAGCGGCTGCTTTGTGCCCATTCTATTATTTCATGATGCGATAAAAAAGGAATAAAGGCGACCTAAACGCAGGAATGTTGTAGATTTTTGTTTTAGGCGGGCGCCGGCGCCGAGCCCGCATTAGTGCCCGCTCTTCGACATCGGTTACACATTAGCGACCCGTCGCCGACTCGTGCGACTCTAGCGCCTAGGTTGCTGTGCGCCAGAATGTACTCTATTACCCAGGGATAGAACGCAATTTTCGCCACGTAGTGGTGACTCGTTCCACCTTCTGGTCCGGCTCATCGGTGAACTCGATAGCTTCCAAAGGTCGGATCTACGAGAGCGGATTCGCGGCTCTGTGTCTTAACGCTATTCGAAAGGTCCACTATTCGTTTGGCGCGATCGCGGCGCTGAAGAACCGTGCGTCGGACCCTCGTCCGCCCACTTATCAATCGGACAATTTAACCGATCCGTGTGTCCGAGTAATATATCAAGCGCTGCTGCCGTCCGCCGTCCGTCTGTCCGGTGCGGGCCGCGGGCCGCGGGGTGCGGGGCGCCGCTGGCTAATGAGCGCGTTGATTGCGTCCTATCGTCGGCATAACTTATTGACAAGTGGCAGATAGCGTAGTCTAGCTGGAGGCTGTGTAACGATGTGGATGCAATACACGTGGACCTATGTCCCGCGTCTATTGCATTTGTACCAGACGTAACACTTCCATGATACTCGTAATCGTAGCTATTCACAGAAATTAAT
This sequence comes from Ecliptopera silaceata, assembly GCA_932527185.1. Lineage (NCBI taxonomy): Eukaryota > Metazoa > Arthropoda > Insecta > Lepidoptera > Geometridae > Ecliptopera > Ecliptopera silaceata. The sequence goes on along the minus strand of OW052193.1, from coordinate 122,590 downwards.
CCGCAAACATTGGCATTCCATAAGATACCTGTCTGAATGTCCAGATAATTGCTTTTGAATGCCTAGGCTCCGGGGCGGATCGTAAATTTGTGGGGCCCTCGCCGCCCTCGGCTGATACTATCCCCACGTAGTATCAGCCGAGGGCGGCGAGGGCCCTATCGAAGTACTCAACTTAAAGCCATGTCAAAAAAGCTGTTTCTACATATTATAAGGATATAAGTACTTATGCAACTTTTCAACAATGTTTTCTTATGACGTTGTCACGTAAATATATCGTCCGTAAACCGACTTTACAGACAACCATTTTTTAAATTCAAATTATATTAGAGGGATCTGGGGGCCCCTTGTAACCTCGGGGCCCTGGGCAGCAGCCCAAGCAGCCGTCAGGTAGATCCGGCCCCGCCGTTTCGGAGAGAAAAGCAGAGAAAATATGTTTTTGCCATCGGTCCTCTCAAGTCATGGAGTTCATATCGTAATGTATTTTAATGTTTTGTAACCTGTGTGTACCTATCTATGGATCTGTCGTGTCTGCAATAAAGAATTATTATTATATCTCTGAAGTAAACTATAATTATTTGCATTTGAACCTCAAATTGAAAAAATAAGGTTGTTGTTTTATGTTATGAAATATATAAATATGTAAATATATATTTTATTAGTTTAAAAAGGCTTTTGACATTCTAACTAAATCTTTAATTAATATGATTAAATTGTCGATAATGTGTCTAATAGTATTAAATAATAAATAGTAAATTTATACGATGCATGCCTTCATTAAAATAATATGATCTTATGACATCCATGTACCTACAATGTAACTAGCATTAACTAGATGTGTACAAATAAATTATGTACTACAGACATATGAATAAAAATAAAAGAAGTCTATCGGTCGATTTTCTTTTGTCCGACGATAGAGAAGAAAAGTGTTGTGTTGTGATTTGTGATAGTTGAGTGCTGTGTAGTGTACTTTTGTTGTGTTGTAGACATTTAGACACGTCCGTGCCGTATACCTGCAGTATTCAGTAGTAGTGAACAGTCAGACTTTTATTTACTATAAGCATAGAAAAATAACTTTATGTAACATTAATATAAAAATAAATAATATAAAAATAAAATGACTAGGAGGGCACACAGTTGGCCGATAGTTTTACGCAGAGTGGGGCAGGACGCGGGGCGAGACGCTGAAGTCACGTTAGTTACTGTCATAGAGTGTTTGTTATTTGCGTTTCGTTGTACGCGTCAACAGGCTCCCCGGGGGGACACTCTGTTCCACTACATTTGTGTTGTGGAGATCCGTAGAAGCATCGATGGGGAGAACTATTCGGTCAGAAGCTCGGTTCAGTACTCCAGAAGAGGTGTCTGCGACGCGTGGACAGCCGTCCGAGGAGCCAGGATACAGACGAACGAAGTAGGTATGCGACCCAGCAGCCAAAGGTTGGGGAAGACGATCATCATGTCTCCAACTTGAAGCTGTCTTCTGTCGTGCCTTTGCAATTGGATTCGTTTCTGGATCTCTGAAATATATTCTTTAAAATATCTTTAAAAATGATTGGCCAGCACTCGTATTCTTTTATGACGGGGTAATGTGCATATGTGAGCTTCTTCCGTCAAGAGAAGCTGTGGTGAAGGCAGCATATTGAGAGTTCGTCCAAGTAGTAGGAAATGTGAAGGTGTCAGAGGTACCAAGTTATTAGGATCTGAGGACAGTAGGATTAAAGGTCTTGAACTGAGAATTCCCTCTATTTGTATATAAGCAAGGTATTCATCGCCTCGTAAGCATGAAAGATGAGGTTTTCTTGAGATGATGCTTAATGGACTTTACAGAACCTTCTGCCAAGCCATTAAAATGTGGGCAGAAATATTTTTTACACTCGTCAAATAAATGGTTTTCTTAAGTCTAAAATAACAAATTCATAAAAAAAATCTGATACAGATTTCATCCTACACTAAAAGATTTAAAGAACAAAGCATGTAAGTAGTTATTATTTGTTTATAAATCGAGGGCATGGTTTCTTTCATGACATTTCTCTAGCAGTCGTGGTTTCGAACTTGCCCAGCTCCGCCCTACTCAAAAAAGTTTTACGAAAATCCTCAATGCAGTATTATTATCATTGACGACTTGCAATCCTCTCCATCGCCACACACAAGTCGATAAAAAATGTTGCTTAGCATCAGCTTTTTAGTGAACGAGTAGCGCCATCTGTCGCGACGAATGCAACGTACACTCGAAGTAAGCTACGCCGCGCGCGGCTCTGCGAACCCTTCCTGATTAGTGGGCAAGCCACTATGCGATGTGGTTCGGCGAGGTACCGGTAGATGTCACTACTCGTGCATTCGTTCAGTGCGAATGCAAACAGGCGCAGGCGTAATGCGTAACGTAGCGTTGATGTGCTATAGTTTAGTTTATGCACATACTGTACTGAACCACTGCACTGCACTTCACTAACACCACTACTGGTGTCACTCTAACTAAGCTTGCAAACATTAAACAACAAAAATATGATATTTGAACTGAACCATTCTGTTGGTGTTACGGATAAATGTTAGCGAAGTAACTTACTTCTAAAATGTAAATTTATCCAGTATGTACAGTGATGTAGTGATGCTGTACTGTAAGTAATAAGTTGTGCAGTGCATACATCGGCAGGCGGTAGGTACCTACGGGTTAAAGATAGGATGGGATCGATAGAGTAGCTGGCTCGAGTTACAAAATGTGTTATCAGATGAACAAACCGCTCCGATTTCTTATCAGTTTGATTGATGATTTTACCTATTTTGATAAGTTTAGCGCCAAGAATCATATTTTTGAAATTCTTTACGATCCAATTTGTGCACAAAATCATTGTTATTTGTTTGTTCGTGTACGAACAAAATATAAGTGCTTATTCACGGACATTTTACACATCACGTTTTAGTCCCAAACTCTGAATTGTCTTCGTTTATTATGATTAATCTTCAAAACCTTTCACTTATGTCAAACAAACAGACACACCGTAAGTTGTATCTCGTTTTGCAGGCTGGGGGCCAGCTACTGTCTCAGAATGATGAGCGTTGTGCAATACCTCACAGGGCGCGTCCTCTGTGGACGTGCTTATGTATTGTTATGGCCAGTGATGGTGAGCACTCAAAATGAAGAGGCTTGTTTCACCACACAGTATCTAGTAGTCGCATAGGGTTGGCTATAGATACCGGTACCTGCGGCGAGAGTCCTAGGTGGAAAGGGAAGAGGAGATAACAAGAAGTCTTACCCTGAAAAAATATTTCTAGGAAGGCTCTAGTTTTTGAGTTGTGTCATTTTTTAGGAGACAAAATCTTCATTTTTATGTTAGTTTTTGATGAACTTTACACTAATTTCTGAAACTCGTCATAACTCTAAAACTATAGCCTTCCTAGAAAAACTGGTTTCAGGGGAAGACTTCTTGTTGTGTACCCTTCCTTTTCCCCTGGGCACGACTCCCGGGGCGCGCGGCGCCGGTACCTACCGGATATCTATAGTTTAACTGTCGTATCCATGTATAAGACATACCTATCTGCTACTAGGAGCATGACACAACTCAATTAAACAAAAAGTAGTCGGCAATTCTTTTATTTTCCGTACAATGTACATTGTTAGTGGAATGTGTAATTGTGTATCTATATGTAATGTACACACACAGAGAGTTATCGTTATATAAATACAATACTAATGCTAACACACTCACGCTTACAGTTTACACAACACAATCACACGCTTTAAAAAAAACAACTTAATATGAATTCTAGTCACTTACATGAAATATATTAATAAATTCGTCACGAAGGTGCTTGTACTTATGTTATTACGTATTATTCAACAAAATGCAGTATATTCACAACTTTTATTAACTTAAATATAATTAAATCTATTTATCGGATTCAAGCCGTGTTCAAACGAACGGCGGCAAGATCTCTCTCGGCGCGGGCTTGGAGCCCTGTCCTGTCTGCGCGATACACCATACACCATACACCATACACCACAAATACTACTTAATAATGTTATCTAAGTATTATACTAACGGTCTATCTTATAAAAAGTTAGCGCAGACTTGAAGTACTGTTTACCATACGTAATGTTGACTTAAGTCAACGCTAACTTTTTATAAGATAGGGGGTAAATAAATAAGACCCTTGTAATGTCGCGTACACGTAAGGTACACGTAAGGTACACGTAAGGTACACGTAATAATTGCACTGTGACTGTGAGTCGTTGCTACAATGAAGCGGATGGTCTGCTCACGTAAACAAACACTACGCACTACAGCTGTGTGTTACTGACTGTCAATATTATACGAGTTCTCCACATTGCATCGCGAGCTAAATAAATAATGTGGGCCTATGTACCTACAGTATATACGAAAGTCGCGCGAGAGTTCCGTCGGCTGAGGCAGGGCGCCGTTAGGGCGGGCGGTAGTGCCCCAGCGCGCCGCCCCCGCCCCCGCCCCCGCCCCCGCCCCTGCCCTCACCCTCGCCCCCGCGCTCTAGCGCTGATAGCCTGAAATCGCAATTATCACGTTAAACTCGACAATTCTAAAACATGTTTTGGCTAGTAGGTACATGGTCGGGATCCCTTGGCTGTGCGTATATTGATGCGCCGTGCCCCCGGCGGCGCGGCGCAGTTCACTGAAGCACCCCCTCCGACAACACGTGTCGTATCTCGCACCAATGAACTGACACGTCCAAAGCAAGTCGTGAACCATCACTACTGCGAACATTATTACGTACAAGGCAAGGTACATAGGCATGGTAAGGCAGAATCATGAAAATAAAATATATAATCCAGTGCGGTACAGTAGGTACAGTACAGTACAGTACGGTAAAGAGTGCACAAGACGTAACAAGTAACGTGCAGGTTAACAGCGACTACTTTAGTGCACCTACTTACTTACAAACCGAGTAGCGAGGGCGAGTGCTGAAGCGTGCAGTGCACGGCTCAAATCATACCAAAATACATATTATATTACATTATACAGACTAGTGGCAGACGGACAGACAGGCAGACAAACGGACACAGAGGCGTCTTATTAATATCGTTTCTATTTTACCTTGAAAACCAAGTAAAAGTGCGTACGTGTCGACGTATCGCTTATTTGACTTGAATAACAACTGAGATTGTGGAAAATAATCGTGCAAAAACAAAAACCTAAGCAGGTTAGAGAGAAAGTAGAAAGTTTTAAAAGCGTTACGCCGTAGCTGCCGCGTAGCTGGTGCTGCTACGCGGGTTTTACGTAGCTACGTAGCAGCAGTAGCAGGCTCGTAGCGCGGAGTCGCATTCGGATACTCACATGTCGGGGTGGTGGCGCGCGGGCAGCTGCAGCAGCAGCGGGCCCCCCGCGCCCCCCGCGCCCCCCTCCACCGCCGCGTACAGCGGGGGCAGCACCTTGTGCGAGTGCCCCTCCGCTGCGGACCACCACACACACACACCCTCACTTCAGCGTATCAAACACGCATCGAAACGCTTAACTCTATCGACACCGATCTAAGAATATTTTCAGGAACCGCTCAGGCCTTCAAAGCTACGGTTTAACCCGGAGCGAAGGTAACGCTATGCAGAATGCATTCGGCGTAAGGAGCTCCTGAAGTGACCCGGTGGTGGCGCGACGCGTCACGAGTAGAACGTACCGGAGAGGGGCGCGGGCGCGGGGCGCGCGGCGTGCGGGCTGCCCCCCATGCTCTTGGGCTTGCGCTTGCGTGTCTGGATGCCGTCCTTCTTCATGCTGAGGGGCCGGTTCACCTGCACGCACACACATAGACGTGAGTCTCGCACACGCACGCACGCGCGGCACTGAGCGGAGACGTCGAGGAGCCCTCGCAATCTACCGCCTCGCGCTCCTATCATCCTTTAAACAAGCGTATCTACCCACGAGGAGATAATTGATAAAAGATTATTTATCTCATTATGAATATTCGTGGCCGCGGTGATAATTCTCTATCGGTCGGTAGCCCCGCGTTTATCTCGCGAGATTAGATGAGACCCCGTGTTTTGGTTTTTTACGCGACCCACTGTTTGCCGAGGAGTTCCGCGATAACCGCTGCGGCGATTAGATACCTTCCCGTAATCGCGAACCGCTGTACTCGCCGCCCCCGCTACTCACATTGTGCAGCTTGTAGTAGAGGCCGCACGCGTTGCAGACGGGCTCGCCGTTGTTGTTGCGGCGCCACAGCGTGGTGTTGGACGTGCGGCAGTTGGCGCACGTCACGCCGACGCGCCGGTTGCCGTTAGTGGGCTGCGCGGGACATCACGTTAGCTCGTAGTGCACAACGGAGACACGATACAAACAATGAGCTCTCGAACGATGATACAGTACACTGACCAGGGCCTGCTGCGGCTTGGTCTTCTGGCCCTTGAGCGGCGGGCGGTTGACGCCGTTGATCCTGGTGTAGAGGCCGCACGCGTTGCACAGGTAGTGGCCCGTGCCGTCGCGGCGCCACAGCGGCGTGGTGGCGGCCGCGCAGTTCACGCACTCCTTCACCTCGCCCATGCCCGCCATACCTGCCGCGGAAACCACACACACATTATGTCATAAATCGTGCAGATTTCTTGTTCTCGACAGGTATCGAAAAATTTAAGACAACGTGTGCTGAATATCTGTGTTGAAACTGACTGGGGTCAAATCCGTCATCGATGGGCAGCAAGTTGTGTGCAGGCCAAGGCTGGCTGGGCGCGGGGTATCCCTCCACCAGCAGACCGTCGTAAGCTGACACCGGCACGTATTCCACGCCGCCACCGGGTGTCAGGTAATGGTCGCCGCCCACCTTGTACTGCACCGTGTTGCCGTGCGTGTACAGCGTCACCTGCACAACAACAGAACGTCCATTAGTAGTAGTAGAGTCGAGCGTGAACCACAAAACTTAGCGCGTCGGTCGGTTACATAATAAAGGTGCATCGCATCTTCCATATACCTGTTGCGAGTTGGGGCTGGGCGGGGCGTCGTAGACGGCTTGCGATTGCGGCACCACGGAGCCGTACAAGACGTGCGCGGCGCGGCCCCCCAGCGACGACGACGACAGCGTGGGGTCCGACCGGTACAACAGCTGCGAGGGCGGCGATTCGTCCCCCCCGCGCCGCTCGCTGCCCGCCGAGGGCCCGGCGCCGCCGCTCCCGCCGTAGAGTGCCAGCAGCTCCTTGCCGTTGCCGTAAGGGTAGGCGCCGGCGTACTGCGGCGCGGGCGCGGCGTACGCGTACGAGCCGCCGCCGCCGACCGACGTGACCGGCTGCAGGCTCGCGTAGGTGCCCGCGCGCCCCTCGCCCTCCGCGCGGCTCTCGTACTTGACGGGCTGGTAGGCGACGCCGACCGCCTGCTGGTCGCCGAGCGACGTCGTCTGGATCATCTCGAGTGCCGCGGAGGCCTGCTCGCCCAGCGCAGCCGCGTACTGGCGTCCCTCGGCGTCCGTCGCCGCGGCGTACTGCGCCTGCGCATGCTGCTCGCGCTCCTTGTGCGCCAGAAACGCGTCCTGCGCGTGCTCCTCGTCCGCGTCCTGCTGCACGATGACGTGGTGCGGGGGCCCGTAGCGCAGCGCCAGGCCCCGGCCGAACGCGCCGGCGGCGGGATGGCGGGCGCGGGGAGGGGCCCCGCGCGGCGGCGAGCCGGCGGGGGATGCGCGGTACGGCTCCTGCTTGAATGCGAGGTAGCGCGCCGCGTCCGCGTCCGACAGGCGCATCCGCTCGTCCTCGTAGTGCGCCGCCTCCTCCAGCTTCAGCGCGTAATGCAGCTGCGCGGACGGGGGCAGGGGCGGCGGGGGGGGCGGCTCGTCCCCCGGCGGCGCCTCGGGCGGCTCGTCTTTGACGCTGTCGTCGGCGAGGTCGTCCTCGGTGATGTGTCCGGCGGCGGTGATCGTGCGTCCGCGGCGCGTGATCACCGACATCGACTGCGGCGCCTCGCAGCGCAGTTCGCCCTGCTGCTGCTGCTGAAGATGCTGGTGGTGGTGCTGCTGAAGTTGATGCTGCAGTTGCTGCTGCTGCTGCTGCTGCTCGGCGGGCTCGTGCAGACGCTCCTCGCTCTTGACGAGCTGCAGCGCTTCGGCGCCAGGCTCCCCTCGCGCCTCCTCTTCACCGTCGCGGCTTGTTGGCTGCTGATCGTTTTCCATCATTTACTCTGTAACAAACGTAGATATTAGTCGTATAACCTACTATAGTTTTAAAACAAATAACTAAATAGGTAATTGTGGACCGGAAGACGCGCTCCGGACGCCGCACTGAGCTGTACCCCGACTACGAGTTTGTTTGCGCACTAACTCGTACTTGGGGTACTGGCCTGCCGCCGCGCTGTCCGACACGACACCACACCACACCACAACCGAACGACGCGCAACATACTATTAACGTTGTCGAATCGAACAAGTCTACAAGATTTTAGTAGATTTGTATTAAATACGTTTGTCGTGGGTGCGCAGGCGCGGTGCGTGAACTCGTTGCGACGGAAGACGCGATGTGTGCACACTCGCGCCGCGTAAATATTACTTCGCTCGAACCAAAACACTCTTTCGTTTCACTGAATTTAGGCTTATTCTTGCAAATCAGTTAGCCACTTTTTACCTGTAATCTAACTTGGACTCTTAACTCAAGTGGTAAGGTTTAGATCCGGCTGTCGTAGCGGCGTAGGACGCGAGGTTTATGGCGCGGCTCTGTTTGCACGCGGTCCCGCGATAACACCGGGACACCTTTGATAACGACCAGCTAATAATAAACACTCTATTACTAGGGGGTCGTGGCAATCTACACCACTGTAGGTCGACACCATACTTATGATCGATGGCATCTAATATTGAGACTAGTAGTTTCCGGAAGTTTGACGTGTTACTTATTCGTCACAATCACATACCTAACACACAATGCGTTGTATTCATACCTGTTCAGCGTTAGCTTACCCCTTACCCATCACATCACCATATTCTGTTTAATACAATCAGTGTCCTTCATATAATGTAATTTATTTAAACAATATCTTGTCCTACCTATTCAGTTATTTTTGAACAATAAACGATGAAACGATCTGCCAAAGAGCGATGGAACGCAGTATTCTGGGAGTAAATAATATGTTGCAGCGCCCTTGCAGGGTACATGTAGGTACTTACTTTAGCTACATTACACCTAAGCTGTTTAAATGTACTTGTGAGCAATGAATAAATGAATATGAATATGAGTAAAGAGAACAGACCGTATTCGAAACACCATACTGCGCTCCAAAACTGGTATCGCCGATGTACTCTCAGGTATATATATATAGGATACCCTTAGAGGGTAGAAGACGTCGCGGACGCCCGAGGAAGCCTCGGTGCGAAACCTGGCTTCTTTCGACCGGGAATGGGCAGAGTTATCTAGGCATAGAGAGAGGTGGAAAAAGAGGGGGGAGACCTTTGCCCAGCACTGGTGGTTATAGTGTGTGAGTGCTCCTGCTCTTTGAACACTCGAGGGTGCCTGCCTAGTGCCTATACCTAGGGGTTCGTTGTGGTTCCTCGAATCCATTCCTAGAAAGTTAAACACTGAGGTTAGTTTTACGATTTCGCTGCTCAAATTTCAGAGGCTGGTTACTAAACAACACTCAACATCAGAACTTCATGTACAAAAATCTTTTGAACATAAAAGCTTAACAAAGCTTTATTTAATTTAATGCCAGACTCTCCACCATTTGTTATAAGCGAGTTCTCAGTTACTTCGGACACATAGCGCGTAGACAGCCAGATAACTTGGAAAAGCTGGTTGTAACAGGAAAAGTAGACGGAAAAAGACCTCGCGGCCGATCACCTACCCGATGGTCTGACCAAGTTAAATCTCTTTCTCGGCTTCCTGTCACCGTTGCATTGAGGGAGGCTCAGGATAGAACAGAATGGAGAAAGCTAGTCGACAACTCTACTAGGACATTTCAAGACGGGCACGACCTTCAGTAATGAAGAATGCGACGAAGAAGAAGAGAATTTAATGCCAGATGAGAGAGGCGGCTCCTTTCATGAACGATCATTTCAGCCAGCACACAAATGTGAACTTCAGCTGACTAGCTAGTAGGTAGTTGTTATTGAGAAACAAATAGCAGTTACCAAGGTTTAAAAAACCGGCAAGTGCGAGTAGGACTCTAATTAGTAATGTAAACTTGTTATTTAACTATTCGTTTGCTTCAGTTTCGGAGCTACTCGGCGGCGGTACAAAGTCAAATAAACTTTATTCCGTAAAACCACGAAGATAATTTAGAATCGTTTAATATACTGGTTCTAGGTGATTCTAGGTGCTAGCGCGACCAAAGTCTAGAAAACAGACAAAAAAATTACGGCCTGGTTTCTACAGTTTTTTTGTATGATCCTTCTTACAAATTAAATTACAATAATTAAATACTGAAGTTCTAGTGAGGTGTCAATTTAACTTGGTAATGTTCAAAATGCAACAAAATGATGGTAAGTCATGTCAGGGACATACTTATGAATAAAATAGGTAGGTTTACATAAGTCTAAAAGACAGCTCACGCTTCACTTCAGGCACTTACTACTACTATACCTACTACCTACATAAGTAGCACCTCGCTCGACTCTACCAACTACCCATCGAGCGTGTAACTCTATGTTTTCGGTATACCTACTGAATCTGATTGGAACATAGTGCGGGGTTATGCCATACTACGTTCTCCTTGTCCGAGTTACTAGCATTATATTATTATTTAAATAGTTTATAAGGAATAGAACATAATAAGTATTGGAATACCAAGACTTTAGTGGTCAAAATTATAAAACATTTCCTGTTATTATAGGTACTACTGTAGTAGGCACAAATGACGGGTTTAATATGAATAAGTAAAGTTTTGCTTAAAATACATATTTACGTGGCATGCTTGAGGGCAAACCGCTAAATACGTGGAGACGCGAGTTCGCGAAGAACTAAATAGGAATAGTCGACATCTTTCACAAAGTCTTACATAGCATATTAAATATTTAGAGGTAAATTATCATAAAACCGGAAATAAATTACCGCAGAAAAGTACGATCAGGTACACTAAACCATCAATATTCTTCATTACGCGAGAAGTGTTTTTTTTTCAATAATTTGAGAATAACTTGAATTTTAATTATTTAACAAAAGAGACTTTATAAAAAAAACTAAATATATAACAAAATACTTGCGAGATCGGGGAATATAAAATGAAATGACTTACCGGTAGCATAAATATAAATCACTAAATGAACTTAAATAATAAGTAATTTGTGAGTGAGTATTGCGTTAGGGCGGGTGTCGGCGCGGGCGCGGACGACTATCTGCGTTATCAATCAGATAGCGCGCGCGCGAGGGCGCGTCCCGCCTGCGAGCGGCGCGCGTGTGTGTGCGGTGCGTCTGTGTGCGGCGCGGCGCGGCCCGCCATTGGCGCGCTGTGCTCGCGCTCCTGTAGCACACGCGCTGTCGCGACGACGAATGCCGCCTCACACTTTTCACTTGTGAAAACGCACTTGCCTCACATTTTCGTTTCGTGAAGGTAGAGACGACTCTCATTTTTGGAAATTACTGACTGCTTTACTGAATCAAAACTGCGTCACGTACTACGCACTTCTCAAAATTAAGAAACCCACACACCATCTGTCCTCCGATGTTGTTAACATGAATAATCATGGATAATTCACACTCTATGAATAAAAGTGGCTTAGTAAATACGTATGTTAAATATAAAAATAAATGTCATAAAATAATCGTGATCTAAGCGAGTTCTTCTATAGATTGATGTAATCCGATACATCATACATCATACATCCGACGAAAGTTGGACATTTCGAGACGTTTGTGCCTAGATTTGTAGGTATACTTAGTTGCCATATCTGAGCCAACATTATTTATATGAATAAAGTGTCGTCCGGCGACCATTGTAATTTATTTACGATACTTAGGTAAAGAATAATAAAGCGATAAACGAAGCCCGTGATACGTAATCGCAGATCGCATTATCGGCTTACTTGAGACATCGATCATCGCTCTAATTACTAGATAGTGCTAATCTGCACGCGCAGGCGCAGCGCGCTGACATGCCACATGCCTGTTGCTTCGGTACACACACACACACACATACAACACACACCAAACCAAAGAATCGTCTTATATAGAAAGAAACAAAGAAAGAAAATACTTTATTGCACACCACAACTTAAAAATAAACATGTAAAAAATTAACTAAAACTATCTACTCAAACTATATTATCGCTAAACAGCGATCTCTACCAGACAACCTAGTATGGACAGGATCATGAAGAACATAACATGGGGCTGATAGTGTGCTAGTAAAATGACAAATAAAATAAACAAAAATTGATGTGTTACTAAATATTAATAATTATATAACATACATAAACCTACATACTAAGTAAGTAGGTGATTCTAGGAAGCAGGTCCGCACGATCAGAATAGGAATATCTTAAGCTGAAACAGCTTAAGGAAATAAATAAATAATAAATAATGCTGGACAATCCACACAACATCATTTAGCCCCAAGCTAAGCAGAGCTTGTGTTATGGGTACTAGAAGACTGACATACTTAATACAATACATTACATAGATAGATATTTTTATTATACACATAAATACCCAGAATACCCGGAATAAATATTTGCAGATCGTACAAACATTTATCCCAAGGCGGGAATCGAAACCTCCTAATTATGTTCCATGGAAATCAAGATATTCTCACATTTCTTAAAATTCGTAAGGCCCTCAAGGGTGACGTTTAAAAGCTTTGTTTGATCCTTGATTGTTTAAAAATGCAACCTGTGGGAATCAAAACATTTCCGAAAAGCTGCATTTTTTTACAACTCATGTCTTTCAGGAATAACTCAAATTCTACAGGTTGGATTTTAAATATTTTTGAGAAATAAATAAAGTCTTTTTAAACGCAATCAAAGTCATTTTTCTGGGCCATCAGTATTTGTAGTACCTAATACGACGTTAAAATAACAAATATTTTTGTCAAAATATATCGCATTACATGGGATGCCTGTGAAAGCTCTTTCAAACGTACTGTGTCGCAATCCTGAGGTAAGTTTTTGTCACACATAGTCGCATGTCGTACATAAATGCTCATTCTGCTTTAGTTATAGTTGTTGAAGTGTCAACAAACAACGCTCGTAACAAACTGGTTTGGGAAGGGAAACCAAGAACGACCGACGCTCTCCGTGTCCTAAACTTTGTATGTGGTCGAAGGCATAGAAGGCAATAGCATGCTCTTAACCCGTAAACCCGCGCTGCTGAACTGTTACTATTGTTATACAATACGACGTCATTCATTGTTCATACCGGAGGGCAAGTTTGCTGTAGCGTTATTAAACGACAGATTTCAATCAAATTTACGCACTAAAGACTTCACTCTACACTAAATGATGCAAAAAAAAAATGGGGAGGAGAGATTTAGGGATGTTTTCTGTAGCTTTATTTATCGACGGAATCCTATGAATTTTGAGAGCCATGATAGGCTCTAAGAACTTCAATTTACATGTTGCGAAATGATCGGCTATTCAAAAGTCAAAAAATTCGTTATTCAATAAAATCACATCTAAACTAATATTATAAAGAGGTAAAGTTTGTATGTTTGTATATTTGTTCAATTGTAAGGGGTAATCTCGGGATCTACTGAACCGATTTTAAAAACTCTTTCACCAATAGAAAGCCACATTATTGCTGAGTGTCATAGGCTATATTATATTTTCAAAAAAATTAGGGATCCATACTAAAACTTCGATTAATTAACCCAAGGTGTAAAAAAAATACCTAAGAAATTCCTTACATCGCGTGCGCTGCGAAAACTATTGATGAGAGAAAGAAATCATGTACTACAATTTTGTAGAACACATCATTATCCACAAAAAAGTCAGCGACAGCATATGTCTAACTATTACAGATATGTAACTATAGGTGTTTTAATATCAAAAAAATATAATTAAAATGACGCTGCTAGAAAACGTTCTTTATTTGTGCTTTGGTATTAATCCTTATCTAAATAAATTACTACATAATTAAGATTGTTTCAATATCTTTATATGATTTTTTATAATATTCAATTTGGACATTCCATTCAAAAGATATCACGAGTTCAAAAATGTAAGTACCTACATATTAGAAAAATGTCAAGCGGAATAATGCAAGTGCCGGTCACGGGAGTATATGCGGGTTCTATTCTTCGATCATTTTATGATCGAAGGTTCTATTGTTTAGTTACGTGGATTCAAAAGCAGAGTTAATTAGAAAAAACGGTCGAATTATGCCCAACGAAGTGGGCACGGGTCAGCTAGTATAATATAAGGCGGTAATCGAACCCGCAACCTCCGCTTAAATGGTTCCTTAGTGAAAAAGTCGTGGCATTTGTCCGCCTATTATTAGTCGTCCTCCACCCTGCCTTAACCGACATTCCAAGAATGTCCAAGTGAACCTATGCAGCCGCAGCCCTTCAAAACAATAGTTTTCTGATTCCAAGGAGGGCATGACACACGCGCCCGCGCCCGATATAGTACAATGAATCACGCACCGCGCCGCGCGCCGTCATTGTACGCCTTGTCTGCGCGAATAACTAATACTGGATACCTTACCTACTTACATCTACAGCTACAATACCATACCTACACCTACACACCTATACAGCTTTAAGTTATCTATAATTCACATTTTGTGTCAATAACGATGATACAGGGAGCCTTGAGCTATTTGGCTCACCCAATTCAGCGCTCTCAGATAACTATGATCTACCTGTTTGTTTTAAGATAGATTTACGAGGGCTATGTTCCAATCTGTAGTGGTTGTCTATTCGGAAGTACAGGAAGTAAGCATAGACATCGCACGGTTTTATAATTAGGTATATGTACCTTCAAAATATGACGCGGCCGGCGCACCTCGGCTCACGTCGCGTCGCGTCACTTGCAGCACACAGCCCCAACATTTGGCTAGAGGTGATCGATAATTCACAACCATGCTTATTATTGCGTTCACAAAGTATTGACGATTATAATAAATAAATAATGCTGGACAATCCACACAGCATCATCTAGCCAAGCTAAGCAGAGCTTGTGTTATGGGTAGGTGCTAGTACTAGAAGACTGACATAAGTACTTAATACAATACAACATTACATAGACAGATATTTTTTACATTTAATACCCAGAACACCCGGAATAAATATTTGCAGATCGTACAAACATTTATCCCAAGGCCCAAGGCGGGAATCGAACCCGCAACCTCCGCGTCCCAGGCGGACCTTCGCCCGCCGCGCCACATCGGTCGTCAGATTACCTACTTGAGCCGAACATTAACCAATCATAACGATATTCGTAAAAAATAATTTAGTAAGTACGACATTGTATCTGATAATCATAAAAAAAGATAATTAACACTTTTGTAAATGTTCCCGTGTTATCCGTATAATACGTAAACTCGATGGGCGAAAATAAATGGTGATTAAAAAAGAGAGTAAAACCATAGATTATGAGTAAAACTGTCTGTTGGGTTTTATATTTTTTACATAAGTAACTTTGAAAAACTGAGAAAAAATACTTCTGTTTTAAAATACTTACCTAATTACAATTCGCATGCAACTGTGCCGAAATATCGCGAAATAATCAAACTCACAAATCATGATAATGATATTGATAATAATTAAATAATAATTTGCTCGAATACAGGTAGAGGATAGGTACATAAATGATTAAATAAGTTTCGACTAGTCAGTCCTGCAAATATTAGAATACATAGCCATATAAATTATTACATAATATTTTATTTACAAACAAACTTACGACTATACAGTATTTACAAAATGTACATAGTCATTTAAAATACATAAGAAACAGTTGAACTATCTACAGACCGTTGCAAACGATCTATAGATAGTTCAACTGATCCAAATCAGTACCAATCGGAAGCGTACCCAAGACACTGGCTGCATTGCCGCGCTGAATAGCAATGCTGATACGTTGGGCCAGATACTCACCAGCCCTCGGGTCACGCGTCGCTTCGACTAGACGCCCAGAAATAATTTTGAAAGCGCGGTGGGCCTCGGTACCCCACGGACCTAGAGTCTCGACCCCAAGAGGAGCAAATAATACATAATTAGAATTTAGCACAATTGAAAATAATATTGAACAAGTCCACAAAGTTAAATAAAAAAAGAATAACAAAAAAAAACAAATTAAATTAATAAAACTTACAATTCAAATAATCACCACTACAATAAAAACATTTGTCACAAAGCCAAAAATACAACTTGTGGTTAAATTCGGTATTTTCCAAATCTCTAAATTCACTAGGTAATTTGTTATAATATATATTTTGACTGCCATGGCGTACATACATATAATTTTTGTCACATACTTTGAGTCTATATCTGGGCACTATACCTAATGGCTTTTGTACCTGCTATCTTTCTCTTTGTTGAGACTTTTTCGTCTTTTTCAAATAGTGTCATATTTTACCTAACAAATTTTAAAATTTCTAACAAATACAGAGATGGGAGCGTAAGCAGTTTACGGTGTTTAAAGATAGGTTTACAAGAGTCTGTCCACTTCAAAGGTCCGTTCACATAAAGCTTCTTCTGTACCCTCATTTTTACTTCGGAAGTACATACTTACAAACGCACATCAACATGTCAGCTGGACGTGTCAGCATCAGCTCGATGTGTTGAGCCGACGGGTGGAGTGGAGCCGACTGCGGCACTTGTCACACGAGTGATGTGATAGCGAGCGATAACGCGCCCGCCCCGCCCGGCGGCCCGCGACTCCATGCCGATCGATATCACCGCACCACTCCAGATTATGCCATGTGTATCTTCCCAGCCGCTTCGAAAAACAAACCAGGTCAACTGTCACAGCACAGCACAGGCAACATAGTCCATCAGTTTTCAGTCTGATTCAAATTCCCGACCAATAACATCCATTTGTTGTCCCATCACACCATTACATTAGTGCTACAAAGGTGCTACGAAACTGCTACGACATAATACACTCGAGAGCAATGAATCCCGGTCACTTAAAGAATGTTAAAAATCTCGGAAACTAAAAATGATAGGTTAATGCAATAAATTGTATTTAATAGACAATGTAATACTCCTTAAATGAAAGTAAAAAAAATATGAGTCACCATACATTTTATTAACACAAAATTACATAAAGAAAAAAACTGCTGATCTCTCCTTAAAACAAAAATAGGAAACATGAAATTTTTGAACTTTATTCCGATTTTCTTGAATTTTAATACTTCGTATTGCCTCCTCGTGCTTCCATTACTGCGTTTACGCGGTTTGGCATGCTGTACACCAAGTTCCTTATGCGATTTTGGGGAATATTCTCCCATTCCTCTGTGAGAGCAATTTTGAGCTCACGAAGCGTGATTGGGGGAGGGTTTCGTTGTTTTACGCATCTGCCTAGCTCGTCCCAAGCATGCTCGATCGGGTTGATATCCGGGCTGCGCGCTGGCCACTCCATACGAGTAATGTTCATCTCTTGAAGGTAGTCATTCACAATCCTACCTGTATGAGGTCGGGCATTGTCATGCATAAATATAGCATCCTCACCTAAATTGACCATAAATGGACCAACGTGATCATTGAGGATTTCTTCCACATATCTTACGCTAGTTAAAGAGCCGTTTTCTATGATCACCAGCTCTGTGCGACTTTCAGAAGAAATTCCGGCCCACACAAGTACAGACCCACCACCGTAGGCTACTTTTTCTTCGATGCATGCTTGCTTGAATCTTTCCCCTGGTCTTCGATACACTCTGTGTCTTCCATCGTGCTTGTAGAGCATAAATTTTGATTCGTCGGAGAACATAACTTTTGACCAATCTTCAATACTCCAATTTACGTGGCTCTGGGCATATCTTAGTCTCGAAAACGATGCCCACGCTCCAGTTTAGGGCCGTTTGCAGGTCTAAGGGGTTTTAAGTTAGATTCAGCAAGCCGACGTCTTACTGTCCATGCACTTGGGTTACTTCCTCCGAGGCGTCGAAACTGATTGGTGAGTTCAGTTCCTGTGAGAAAGCGATTTCGAAGCATGGTGTTCACCAAGTATCGGTCTTCTCGTGCTGTGGTACACCTGGTTCTGCCCGTTCCTGGTCTGCGTAGGTTAGAACCAGTTTCTTCGTAACGTCGGAGAACTCTTTGTACTGTTGACAGCGACACACCGACAGTCCTGGCTGTATCGCGCTGACTCCGGCCGGTTTCCAGCATTGTAAGTATTCTGGTGCATTCTTCAGGCGTAAGCGACATAATTTCAGCTTGAATAATGAATATAGAGCACTATCAACATGGTTTATGTACCCACATAAATGACGGATTACAAACAAAAGCAAAACCAAATGTTGTAATTTCGTAGTTCCATCTTCGAAAGTGGCCCTTTTTCAAATTTGATTTTTTTATGATATAACTTTACAATAACTAAGAAGTTTTAATACCTTCATTTAAGGAGTATTACATTGTCTATTAAATACAATTTATTGCATTAACCTAGCATTTTTAGTTTCCGAGATTTTTAGGATTCTTTAAGTGACCCGGATTCATTGCTCTCGAGTGTATATCTGATAATATGCTCCATGAAATGTTTTGATGAGATGCGTATGGATGGAGTACCAAATGTACTGGGCTGGGGTCTCGCGCGCCGTGCAGTGCGGACGACGCGCGAGCTGACACCGCTGTGCTGTGTGTGGCCTGTGCTGTGCTGTGCCAGCTCCAGTGCCGTGCCTGCGACAACAAATGAAGGAACCACCACTACTATACACTTTGAACTATCGTAATATTACACAGAATAGATCTTGCTTATTATGCAGATAAAATAGTAGTGTAATGTAATTTACCTAGTATTTAAGTTGGTTATCTATCGGGGTTTCCAGCTGACTCCTAATCACGGCAGATAATGTAGAATACGTAATACGCATTCCACATTATCTGCCGCCTATTTACATCGGCAGGTCCATGGGTGCGATTAGCATATCTCGGTGCATCGACCCCATAGATACCCTCGCAGCACTATCGCCTTCCTAAGATATGCAAATTGTTATCTCGTTTATCTTAACTAGTCGCTAATGTGAGACCGGTTATCTAAGAGTTGTGTTTGATACCTAATCGTATCTAGCAGATACTGTATCTAGTTAACGGTGGATGAGTAACGCGACGGGTTCCCCGCTGGCGCACGGCGCGGCGGCTCTGCACTGCACCGCGCTGGGTGCGGCGCCGCGCACTGCACCGCGCTGGGTGCGGCGCTCGCTGCCAGCCGTGACGCGATAAACCAAGCAAACATATCCGACGAGCGTACTGCTAATATTTGCCTCCGACGCCGCAGTCTCCCCTCTCCCCTGCCCCGCTCGGCGTCTCCCCTCGCCTGCCGCGCTGCACGCCTGCACCCCAGGCGCTAGGCGCTGTGCCTCTCGCTCGGCGTATCTGCGAGATACCACGATACCATCCCCGATATGGAGTAATTATCAGATATACAGGCTCGGAAATTTGATTAGGAGAATGGGTATCTGAGGCTTCGGTGACAAATGGAACTCATTAGAGTGGAGCCGCCGAAGCGGGCCGGCGGCGGCGTCTCCGTGCTCAGCGCCGGTGCCAGGCGGCGGCGCCGATTGGCTGGCCGCTCGACCTCATCGCGATCATCTTATCTAGTTTTTGAAGGAGGTTTTCCGTGAAAATTAAGTGCGTTGTGCGCGGACGCGATAGTGCAAGCACGTGACGAGCGATAAGCTGCCATTTTGTTTCAGCACTAACCCCTTCCCCCGATCCCTTCGCTTCGCCCCGCGAAGCCACACATTCTAATTGAAAGTATTATTTATTTGTGGCAATATAAGTGTCGAATGAATCACGACGTCGGTGCCTACGTGCACGTTGCTCCATGCGCTGGGCGCACATACCATACCTAACCACTCTGACAGGGTTTCGGCTGCGCTGCGGCCGAACAAAGAGGTTCGTACTTTGTTCGGAGCTCTGAGTAGGTATTTGTTTTGTTTAAAACAAATGGTTCTTACAAAAAAATTGTACACATTTTTATGTAGGTACATGTCTCCAGCAAACACATTGACGATTCATGATTTTTGAGTATGCAGTGATTGAATGCAGAATAAGTGCAATCTGATAATCTAGAACAAAATTTAGGTAAAAAAACACCGAAGTTATAGGCCTACGACTGTGTCGGCGCACTGCTCCTCAGCACAAACACCTGTAGCCCAAGTACGAGTTTGTGCACACATGGATCGCAGAGACGCAATCGCCGAGGGCCACCGATTTTGTATGGAAATCCAAGCTTCTCAAGAAATCTGCTAGGAGCGCTGCTTAGATCTCCATACAAAATTAGTGGAGCTCGGCGATTGCGTCTCTACGATCCGTATGTGCACAAACTCGTACTTGGGGTACTGGTTGTGTATAAGACCGCCTTTAAGCGTAATTACTTAATTACGGTCTTATACACAACCAGTGGTGCCTGTGGTGCCAAACAATTCACAACCCAGTAGTTTCAGAGGCTTTGATCATTTTCGGCCGTTTTTCACATTTGGACAGAACTTACCTAAGGTACCTGGGTCGAATATGGCCACCTTAAGGTTTGTTATCCTTTTTTAATAATAATAACGCAAAAAAAAACAAGTTTTAGCACTCTTTCATAAAGAGTGGCTATTTATCTTTAAAACAAAGGCAAAAAAATATAAAGACTTTAAACGGTAAAAAAGTATTTCCAACATTTATAAAAAAATAGAAATTGGCCATATTTACGAGGGGGGAGGTAAATATGCCCATACATGTGGCCATATTTATTGTATGAATTTACTTGTTTAAAAATATTCTAAATAAAATGAAAGAAAAATAAATATTATGTTTTAATAGAGTATTTATTTAAAAGATATTCTTTGGGCTACATTCAGTACAAATTAAGAACTATCTTAACAAGAAATATAAATTGAAAGATATAAAAATCAACAATGAGATTCAACAAGTTTTTCTTAATTTTAAACTTAAAATGCTACGCATAGTTATACCTTTTTATAATCAACAACAAAATTACCCTTAATCCCTCGAATCCCTTCAGTTTTATAGCGTGCCATGGTCTAAAACAAACAAAAAAGTTTATAATTTCCTACCGGAAATATGGCCAATCGGTGGCCATATTTGCAGTCATGGATTTTTTACGTTTTTATATTTACGAAAGGAATACACACTATTACTTTGATAATTAGACAAAGAAATATCAAATTACAATCGTCACACAACACCGTAATGTGATTTACAAAGATTCTTATTTAAAAAATAACAAAATACAGGACAATACTTACCAAATGTTTTTATAACCTCAACAGCGTGTTTCACTTTAATTGACACTGGGCGACTAGCGGGTGCGCGGGAAGGGTGACAGGTACGCCGTTCGGATACATGCGACACTAGCGACAATATATGGTCGCATTCAGGTTATTACAATATTTCGTGTTTGGAATAATGGTATGTGGCCATATTTTTCGGCTGGCCATATTCGACCCAGGTACCTTATATTTTTGAATTATATATGTAAAAAAATAGATTCCAGGAACACAGATTTGTAACGACGGTTTAGCTCTATTTTAAATTGAAGCCTTACATAATAATAATTTAGGCTTAACTTACTTACATTTTTACACAACGTTTTTCCCATTTTGAAAGCCTACATTTTGAGTGCTTATTCATAACGTATTGTTTAAACTTACTTCATTAAATTACTGTACAAAACAGTTAAATAATTACGTAAGTTAATATAAAGAACCAATCTCAAAAATTGATACAGGATTACACAGAAAATTATTGTTTAAGCTCGCAAAATAGCCCGCAAGTAGGTAGTAAAAGATAGTAACAGTTCAGCCGCAATAAAAAAAACCTCTAAAAAGTTTGAATTTCCCGCTACAGCGAGCGGTATTACCTAAGCCTATTTTGAATAATAAACCTTTTTATTACTTAGTGACATATTAACATTTGTTGGAAAAAGTTTGCTGGAAATGTCGAAACCTTATTTTTGGTTTCAACTGCAACTTTTAACAATCTTATCGTAATCTTTATTTAGGAGCCTACAGTAGGTACCTACCGTTTCAGAATACCTACATACTTACAGAAAATGGTGGGTGTTTCGATCGCTACACTAGTAGGAGAGGAAGTTACGTAGTTTGTCATTCTAGATTGATAGTAGTCGAGTCGGTAGTCAAGGCAGACTACGATCGACTACGGGGCAATGCCAACCTTACCCATCTACTTAGTCGATACGTAAATACGTAAATAGGTAAGTTCCAAAAATGTTTTTATAAAATGTTTCTGGGTACTAAAGACTACTCTATATCGTGGTGCTTAGATGTTAAACAAAAAATAAAATATGTTTTTAATAATTTTATTCATTTATTAACGTGCACTCTGTTCTCATAAACAATATTTACACAAAATAGTAGTTATATCTATCAATTCATCTTGTATGAACACTAAAATAATCTATTATGTATTTATAAATAGTATAACATCACATAGCGAACACTACGTTGTATAATATTTGGCCATAGACGGCGCCGCGCCCACCCGGAGTTTCGGTCGAGCGTCGGTCGAGCGTCGGTCGAGCGTCGGTCGAGCGTCGGTCGAGCGTCGGTCGAGCTTCGGCCGTCGGTCGCGGGCGCGGCGCATTTTAAACTATCTAATCTACATCAAATCTATTATATAATAACCTTATTATTGTTTTTTTTTAAATTTATTAATTTATTATAACAAAAATAAAATTAGAGAGGTGTTTCAGATCTAATCGATTATTTACTAGAGATCGACTTTAAACGAGCACTATAAAAAGTATGTTTAAATAAGTTTAATTGATTACTTTAAAAAAACTATGAACAACATTCATAACTCTATTGTTCTGAAACAAAAATTGTACCTATCTACCGACGCGACGTGCGATTCAAGATGTAATACACTGCACAGTGCACACTGTTATACGTCTTTCGTTTGAATACGAACTGTGCCATGCATGTGTATGTTATGTGTGCGAGGATGCGCTCTCATCTCATAGAAGTTGGGTCACTTCAATTCAATCAACATTCGTGAAAGCGTTCGGTTGACTGACTTCATAATTTGATTATTTATTTGTAAATTGTATAAAAAAAATTTGTTTTAGCCTAAAGTAGAGAATAAAATAATTATTTAGACGAAAACACAACAATCAATGTTGGAAACACGATATTTCTTATAATTGACTAACTTGAATGGCTTATCAAATCCGCTCACTGCATTGTTTTTACCATAAAATATCAAAGATTATAATTAAAAAATTAATGAGCTTTTATTTTATTATTATTATCTCAAAAGTGTCTGTGAGAGCGGAGTTGTTCGGGTTGGCGACTCGGAGTACTCGCGTCTCCGCCTTCGCAACCACTAGGAGTGCGTGCGTCTATTAACTATAACTACTCGCTACTGCGATAAATTCGTGGAATGCATTTTCAAGTCATGGAGTTCATTTAATCTTATACACTTCAGGACCTATCTATCTATCTAACGGAACATGTATCCCCACTTTACTACAATAGGAATGTCAGGAATCGACGTCGGCCGCGATCGAGACCAAGCCTCCTCCGATATAATATTAGGTAACAGCGGAACGCGGTCGCGCCGGCGCGCTCAGCTCGCCAGCGAGGCGGCGGCGGCGGGGGCGGCGGGCGCGGCGGGCGCGGGCGGCGCGGGGCCCGCCTCGCGCCGGTACTCCAGCTCCTCGTAGAGCGCGTGCATGTGCGGGTGCAGGTGCGGCGCGTGCGCGTGCGTGTGCGCGTGCGGCGGCTCCTCCAGCTTGAGCGCGTGCTGCACGTAGTAGCCGAGCGGCAGCGGCGACCGCGCCGACCCGCTCTCCACTGCAACACCACAAGCTGCGTCAGCGCACACTCCCCGAGGGGCTGGGGGAGGGGGAGGGGGAGGGGGAGGGGAGGGAGAGGTGCACTCACGTAGATTCTCCATCTTGACGTTGCCGGACGACACCGCGCGAGAGATGGTGCTCTTGAGGCTCCGGTCCGTTTTTAAGCTGCTGTTTTTCGGTTTCCTCTTTCTCGTCTGAAACGTAAGAACATCGTTTCGAATCGAGGTAGTTCCGACCGGTTTCGTCGATCGATAAGGTCGCTCCGAGAGCGAACCCGCGACGCGTGCGGCTTGCGCCTCGAAGCCGTGAAGGACGAGGGCTCTCGATGGACTTTATGTAATTTATAATGTGTGATATTATGATTATCGAAGTCGATCGATGCCGACGAGCGAGGAGTTGGGCCGTAGGTACCTGGATGGCGTCCTTCTTCATGGCGAGCGGTCGGTTGATGTTGTGCAGCTTGAAGTAGAGGCCGCACGCGTTGCACACCGTCTCGCCCTTCACGTTGCGGCGCCACAGTGACGTCATCGTCGTGTGGCAGTTCGTGCACGCCATGCCCGGCCGCTTCGTACCCATCTGCACACAGAGTGGACGTGAGCGAGGTCGGCTCGCGGGGGGAGAGTTAGCGGTGCGGTTAGCGGGGCAAGCGATGGGTTAGCGAGGAACAGGCGAGGCGGGGCGTGAGCTGCGTACCCCTTTCTTCTGTTTGTAGTCGGGGGTGGCGGTGTGCGGCAGCGGCGGGGGCGCGGGCAGCGAGTGCGATGCGATTCCGTTATACAGGAAGCCCTTGTAGTACTCCGCGCCCGGCGGCGTCCTCTCCGCGGCCACTGCAACAACACTTATCGTCACTATAGCTCGCGCTCGCGGAGCGGACGCGCGCGGGCGCGGGCGGGCCGTGGGGCGGAGGGCGGAGGGCGGAGGGCGCAGGGAGGGCTATGCGAGTGAGTGGTGCGTACGTCGTGCGGCGCGAGCGGCGCGTGCGATGCGCTGCGCTGACGTACCAGCCGCCGCGGCTGCTTCAGCGGCCGGTTCATGCCGTTCATCTTGTTGTAGAGGCCGCACGCGTTGCACAGGTAGTGGCCGGTGCCGTCGCGCCTCCACAGCGGCGTGTGGATGGCTCCGCAGTTCACGCACTCGCGTCCCTCCGTGAACAACTCCGCCATCTCGACTGCGCAACACACAACCGTTAGCGGCGACCGCCGGCCGTCCGACTCCAATCGATCAAACATCATTAGGTAGCGGAAAGGATCGAGTTATTGTCGCGTCTCGTGGCTCGTTCGAGAGCGCGCAGGCGACCTTTGCATCGCGTTGGGTGATTCACGCGCTCGCCGAGAGGAGGTGGCGAGTGCGACGCCTCGTGACTGTCGTGCTCGTGACACCACATAGGCACGTACGAGGACACTCCGATTCGGTCTTGTTGTTCGCAATACTTTGTATGCATGCATTTTATAAGCAGTATCATATTACATAGTTTTCTCAAGGCATATTCTTTAGGTGTCAAAAATAGATATACGTATTGTTACTAAAGTTTTACTAAAGTAAATAAATGAATTGGCATCCAAAAAATGTGTTGTAAAGTTGGCAAAATATATGTAAGTATCTATATCTAAATAGAATGAATCTAATAAAGACGATTGTAGCATCGACGCGATAGAAGGAAGTGTTCACTCACTACTACTGGGACAAACAAATCATACACGACTTGTAATGAATAAATGATATGATAATCGACATTGAATGTTTACGTTCCGGATCGTATTTGTAAGTAAATCTAAAATGGAGTTATTGTTTTCTTGTCCTCCTGTCCCAACTTTTTTGTTAATCCCATAGTTTCAGACTTTGCAATCACCGTCTTTCTCAAATATCCCCTTGCATGTTGCAAATGTTAAAAACAATAAAATTATTATTGTGATTGTATATTGAATTAAGGAACCAAAGGGCTTTTTAACATATTTATAAAGCAGTATATTATATACCAGAGAACATCAGAAGAGCCTAGTTCTAGTATAATAGTTGCGTGAAGTATGGCTGACCTCCGCCGTTCCGTGCCATTGTAACAATAATGCGTCTGGCGCTGGCTGTGGGCTGTGGGCTGCGCGCAACGGCACTGTGACCGTTACTTAGTACTTGGAACCTGCACCAACAATAACACTCCACGAGGAAGGAGCGCGCTAGTACAAGCTCGTACGCGTTATAACTACCTACTACTGGGACGGTCTGCTGGCTTTTGCAGCCGATAACATATTCGGGCGAATCCTCATGGCCGGTTGACGCATCTACGCACGCTAGGTCCTACTGATAACCACGAATAGAAACATAACTGTATTCTTGTCTTGAATATAAATACTGCACCTTCCTTCGTTTACCTAGTCATGGCCTGAATTAGTTTGACCATACGCTGACCGCTCATTAGCCTCACTGTAACGCATTTTTTTTTTGGAGGTAAATATTTTTTTAGTTCCTGTTTGTAAATGTAGGTATGTTATCTTCGTAAGCTAACAGAACCAGACAAGCCTCGACACGGAGCACGTGGAGCGCGGCGCGTCGAGTTACAAGAGCTGTGTCCCCGCAGCGTCGCGCGCCGGCACACCCACACCCACAGGCACAGGCTCCGATTACTCGTGATGTAATGTAATGTAATGGGTTCAATATGGAAGTGGTTCCAACAGCGCGCCGCCATGTGGTCCGCTCAACTACTCCTTCGTTACGGTTCAGTGACGCGGTTCCTGCACGGTACCGAGTACCGACCGGTTCGTTCGGCCGTACCATTTCATTTGTGAACCGAGTGCGAAAGCGCCGGCGGCGCGGGTACGTTAGTCGCTGTGAACTCACTTCCGCCCTCGGCGGGGTCACGCGACCGCGTCCACCTAGCTGAAGGCTCGCTTCCATAAAGCCCGAGTCGAAACATAGCGTCGGTATTTGCAGTGCCCTGGATCCGCCAGGCCCGCTTCCGCCCCCATTGTCCGAACGAAGCGCTGCAGGTGACGTCACTCCGCAACCATGTCCTAATGGCGACGATAATGACCATTGTAATGGGAAGCCGAGTATTAGTAATCTGCGGTAATGGTCTGTTCGGCGATAAGGAGCGCAAGTGGAGATGCGGCCTCTTGTTTGCTGGCGCCGGACGCGGCTGTTTGCGTGGCACGTGCCTTATCCGACACCTTTTACGGAATGCCATTTTAATGCGCTTAAAAGGAACGACTTCATTTGAACGCGGAGACGCTGTTTTTTGTGGCGACCTATGCAAACACGCGCCGAGGCCCGACCGCCGCGCCTGCAGGACTTTGTTTACATTGCTTAACGACTTGCGTGCCCTTGTTTTGACTAATTATTTTTATTGCCATGAAACGTTCAAGTAGGAAAACGTTCCGAATGACGAATTAACGCGTTCGAATATCAATACGCACGTGAATGTTGTAAAATGACTTATCTGTATTTTACGACTTACAAAAGCGGTATAATATTAAGTTCCATCGACAGCGAAGATAGACGAAGGTTTCAAGTGGATGAGTCTGAAAAAACGAACTTCGACTCGCTCGTAAATAATGGCCCGGAACCCCTTATCTGTTTTGTCTTTTGGAAATTGCTTTATCGCAATAAAAAACATGGCGCGGGATGAGAGCCGTCCTCGGGCTATCGCGCATGACCCGCGCGCCCGCGCGCCCGCGGCCCACAAAAACAATATGCGTTGTCGTGTCGCTATCCGCTTTCCACTATCGGGATCATCATACCCTACCCGTTTACGACCATATCGTATCGCCCCAAACTACATACATATTTTTATAACTGTCAATGTTTTTTTTGTGGGCGATGCCGGAGCCGTTGAAATGTGCTATCGATAAATCAGCATCGAACGGATGCGCGAGTAGGTAGGTACACTACACTAGACCTAGAGGGACTCGCTCGGAGCCACGTGCCACGTGCCACGTGCTAGCGCGACCGCTGCACTATCCTAGAGCTAGCCTCCTATACTATACCGATCCAACCGTACCTCACCTCTCTCCACTACACTTGAATCACCCAACGAACTCAGCGATTTCATCGAACTGCTTGCAAATATCGGAGAGCAGATCCAAAATATGAAATATGTTAATGCAGATACACACGAGAAATAAAATATTCACTGAGTACTTACTCGCCGAGAGACTGACGGCGGCGGATGACTGGGTTCTCCAAGGATCCTGGAAGAGGAGAGCACATTTCATCATACGATATCAAAAAGTACGAACTACACATGTGCATGTCACCGCACACATCATCACATATTCGAAGCAGAACGCAGGCCTGCACGTCGAAGTTCTGCAATCGGCCAATCTCTCCGCCGAGGTACCTCGATCGCTGCGAGTATATCGGGTTGGCAATAACACTCTCGATTTAATAAGTATTAGAAAAGACCGATGCATCGTTAAAATGCATCAAACGGGCCTCCCCAAGTGGAAAAGTGGTAATCGGCCAGAAGAGGTGCAGGGAGTGAGCGAGTACCTGGTGCGCGTAGACGGGCGCGGCGGGCGCGCCGTACGCCGCCGAGGCGCGCGCCGCGCTGGCGCACGAGAACGCGCCGAAGCGCGTGTTGAAGGACGGCAGCGAGGAGCCCCCCGCGCCCCCCGCGCCCTCCGCGCCCTCCGCGTACTCGTCGCCGAGCGCCCCGCTCGAGCCCACGTAGTTCGGGGAGCCACCTGGAACAGACGCAGACGCGGGTAGTTGGTCGAGCCTGCGTGTGGGAGCGGGCTGGGCTCGGCTCGGGTGGGTCGGGCGGGTCGTACCTGCGGACGGGCTCCACACGTTCTGCTGCAGCTCGGCCGGGAAGTAAGGCGAGGAGCCGCCGGCGGGCGCCGCGGAGTACGCGCACCGCGAGTACACCGCGCCGCCATTGCCGCCTCCGCTTCTGTACGAAACGACATAACATTTATTTCAAATTCTCGCTTCGAAATAGACTAGGTAAGAAGAAAATTTGAAGATTGAAGCATCGTTGTGTAGTCGAGCTCCTCTTACTTATCCATCTCACCAGAAATGAACATTTCAGACTGCAAAAATTTTATAAATCATTTCTGCGTAGAATCTATGTAATTGCTGAATTGCATGCATATCCGTCGTGACAAAATTTTGGAAGTAAATAAAATGAGTTACTACTATTAAAAAAATACATCAAAATTATCTATATCGAACAACAAATGCATAGTTAGTAGAAACAGCCTCTACGTTGAATGTGTGTCCCTTATTGTGTTACAAATGAGTAGTGAATAAATAAACAATGACTATGTCCGCACGTCCTCCTGCCTACCATCGCGTACGTGTTACCATTTAAATACGGTACCAAAGTGGACGGTTCATTTGACTATGCGCTATGCGCTATGACCAGATATCTTGAATCGGTGCAGCAGGTTTAAAGTTAAGTAAAGCTATAGTTGGTCTTTATTAAGTTATCTTAAACTGCATCAGCAACGCTAGGTGTATAGTAATGCGGTTGTTTTGAAGATGCTGCTGTAACGACTCGTAGAGCGGTGCTGCTGTAGGTAGGTACCGAGTAGGTAGGACGCACGCACTGTGCCAGTACCGGCACACAGCACACCACACAGTGCGCAATTATAAACATCGCATTCGAGCGGAAGTCGAGCCGCGTTAGCTCTGAGCCACGTAACTATAGCCAGATATTTATTAGTTCGCATGATGCGAGTTTTTGTTAACAGCTTTGTATACAGAACCGATGGCTTTCACATTAAATATTGTGTCCAGAAATAATGTTTCGGAATCAACTATGTAGGTACTTATCTAATAAGTACTTGTTCTAGGAACCCAACAAAATTAAATAACATATTCACAGATAACCTAACACGAGCGATCTAACCACCTAACCGGTCGGTAAACATGTTTATTCAAAGCGGTAAAGACATAAAAAAGCAATTATGGAAATTACGGAGAAAGTTATAGTTGTACGATATATGCAGCAATTTTCCTATAAAAAAACATCAACGCGCTCCCTCGAACTAACTCCTTTTTCGGTACCTACTTACCTACCTAAGCACATAAGTAATTCTGGAAACAACAAATCCTTATTAACGCTGTATAAAACGCTTATATGGCATCATCATTGATGCAACACGTATGGAGCAACTCGCTGATAACGGTTAATTGTGTTGTGTGTCGCAAAGCGAAGGAACAGCGCTCGCGGCACGTACGAGGCGCACACCATAGTGCACGTACGTGTACTTACAGCCAAGGAGGTCGCCACTGGCAACCGGCGAGTGCGGACTCTGCGGCGTACATACGTTTCGAAAAGAGCTAGCGGCGACGAGGGCGCCGCTGTTACAGTTTGTTGTTGCTAAGTAGAGCGCGGTGCTGCGGCTAATGGCTCGGAACGCCGCGGAAGTATGTGTGCGTTATCGGCATGCTCCCCGTCGCCCCCCCCCCCCCGCCCCCCGCCCCCCATCCCTTCCCTTACCCTCGACCTGGTTACATTCTTCGAGCTCTGCATCGGCAGCCAGCTACGACACTGACGAGGAACTAAAATCTTAACTCAATGGAACGCCTGAATTAATATATGCCAACAAATGGCTGGCTTAAACAGAAATGTCTTATTCACAAATTCAGTAAAAGCTAATACCGAATGATTTATCCCGACGCCTTTTGATCGAACCATTTATTTCATGTAAATATTTAACATATAAGGTCAGTGTGGGCAAGTCCGGCATAGTTTTCTTAAATTGAATTTCAATTTAACTTTAAAAATCGAAATAAAATTTATTAGTTACTTTAAGTAGTCGGAAAATATTAGTATTACATTTATCTTTCTATATCTATCTAAAAGTAGGGTTAATTGTAATTGTCTTCAGATTTATAGAATTTTTTTGTAAAGTAGGCATTTAGACGGACTTCCCAACCAGTTTGAGGCAAGTCCGTCTAGTAGCAATAAAATCGTAACTAGTGAGCCAATATGTATGAAAACCTTATCGATAAATGATGAAAAGCTGCCGTTGAAATAAGTGTTTTAAACGTGTGACTATAAGGTATACTTTTAAAGAAAAATAAAATTATTAAAATCAAGGGCAAGTCCGGCATATCTTTGCTGATGATGTACTTTCAGTGGTTGTAAACATTTTCACAAAGTACCCACTTATGATTTTTTTTGTCAATAACATACAAATCAATACACAAGAATCTTTATTTGTAAACAAGTAATCGTTAATAATGTAATGTATGAATTTAGAAATGGTGTAGCAAACTATTGGCGGATCTGTAGCTACATTTATAACACTTTCTGCCAGTACGAAATAAGTGAGTATGGGATAATTTTCTAAACCAGATCTTTGTTAAAACGATAAATGTTCACAAAGTCCGACATGATGTGCCATGCTACATGAGTCAGGTATAAAAAATCAGAAACTGAAAAAAAGGTTGGATAGTTCCATGCTTTCAAAATATGTATTCACAATTTATAAACTTTTAAAGAATACTTATAGGTGATGCTAGTCCTCTTGCAAACATACCAGTGCATCTTTCACTTAATTATTTATTATACACAAAGTAAATACAGAAAAATAAACGAAAGATTAGATTTACAGAGGCAAGCTTGAAAGAGTTCACTTTCGTAGACAGGCGAATAATACTTACAAGTTGAATAAACAGTATAAAATATTTATAAAATTTGAACTACTAAAAAGGTTGACAATATCTGGAATTAAGGCAAGACCGGCATATGACGGACTTGCCTTATGTATAGTAGACGGACTTCCCAACTATAACATTCGAAGCTTGGATTTTTTCTATTTGTTATAATTACGAAACTAATGCGTTATTTTTGAATCGGACACCAGATATACATTCCCGAATCTGTAAATGGCCTACGTTATCACAGATACTCAGAAAACTGCTTAGATTTCACACCTTTTTTTTTCATTTTTCGACGAGACGTCAAACTTCAACTTCTAGTTAAATTCGCGGAAAAAATTGGTTGTCAAATTTTTTCCAACATTAAGATGTTAGCGACATCTATTATCACTAGTTCGAACAAACTCAATGATACTGTTTTACCAACCGAGTTATATGGCTCTAGCTATTCAAAAACGGAAGTTATTGCCACTAGACGGACTTAGGGCCTAGACGGACTTACCCACACTGACCTTACTAATAAGTCATAATTTCTTTATTTCGTAACGATTCTCTGGGTCCCATGATACAATACTCTGTGTCCATGTTATAAACTGCACGAATAACTCTCTTCTGCGACACTAACACGGTATTGATCTAAATCTGCAACATTCACCACAACAAAATGCCGTACGACATAATAGGAGAAAAAGACTAGTCGAGCAATGTCCACACGTCTGTAAGGAAGCTGATCGAATATGCTGCACAACTAAGAATTTTTGGAAATTTATCTGTGTGGAAGTTTATTATCTTCTTCCTAAAAATCCTGAGGTGTCCGCTAGATCTATGTGGAACAAAATAACACTAATAAGAAAACGTCACAGATCGCGTCGATCGATTTCGTCATGATGGGGCCCGCATGAGGGATCCTAAGTGCCGCAGCACGCGCCGCGAGCCGCGAGCCTGCAGCGCACGTGTGCTCGCGCCTGACGCACGTGTGCCGTGCAGCGCACACCCGGGCCCGACCCGCTGTCCAGTACATCGGACGGAACTAAACAAACGACCGATTAGCTCGGGGATGTCCCTTGAGAGCAGACCGAACTGCGGGGAACCTCACGACATACCATAACATAATCCTTCCGCTGTGGAACTCCTAAGGGGATTTTAACGAGTGGTGATGCTGGCTGGTGCGAAGTTACGGATAACTTTACTGGAAATAGCATGATTAGGTTCGGCATTTGGCCAACCAATTCATTACACTAAAATGTGACTTCTTCCACCTATTTTTTACTTTTGTTTATTAATATGCTCATTAGATTTTTGATAAAGTTGGTATGTCGTATTAATTGAAACTGACATGAATGGTTCTCACTTGATAAGTGTTTCGTTTGTCCTCCTGCCTGCCTGGCACCTAGCTGAGTGTCTAGCTGAGTGAGTATAACCATGTCAACTATAAAGTCACATTTGGAACAATTCGTTACAATCCAACATTTTCAAACACAGGCTATGCTTAGCTTGGGGCTAGATGATGTTGTGTGGATTGTCCAGCATTATTTATTTATTTTATTATTTATTTATTTTCAGATAGTTCAGTTGATTAGGTACCTATACATATAAATATTCATTCACGGACACTTTCAGGCAGCACTCTCTAGTCCCTAAGCAAAGCTACTATGGGAACTGGATTGCTGATAAAATACATATATCTACCTATTAATACTTTTTTTTTGTAAATACATACATACATAGAATATCTACATAGAAACATCCGCATATGAAAGCAATGTAGACATAATAGACTGTATACAGGGTGTAACAAATGAGGTGGACCAAAAGCAAAAGGGCGATCGGGAGCTCAATGCCTATCGATATAACCACCATGTACTTATGTTCAGCGATATTCAGTCGTTCAAAAGTTGCTCGCACTTTTATGTTTTTTTTCCATTAACATATTTTAGGTTAGATTTCCCAAGTACTTATATCCAAACTATCAAGGCTACAAGCTTAATTTTTTCTACACCTTGTAGCTTAATAGTAGACCTTTTGTACTACAATACCAGTTTGAGTCGTTATTTGATTGATTTTCAAATTAAAAAAAAAATCTTTGCAGAAACATCCGAAACCTGAACTTCCGCGAAAAACTTTAGGAACAATTTAAAAAAATTGTTGAAAATTTTTTTTACAACCTATCTTAAAAACTTCCTTTATTTATGGAAAAGTTACCCTTTAGTTGTGAAAATTTAATGCTGAAATCGACCGTTCAATCGACCAACACGATGGTCCGGGTAAGTCTCAGATTGTATGCCACCCCTTCTAAACAATTGCTCTTGGTACATTCTAGCAGCCTCTCGAGCGTTTCCTTGAGCTACACCATGACATTAATACATTTCTGCATATCCACGAGGAGAATATGGCATGATACACTAATCGAAAGTTTGTACTGTCCGTAAACGCGCAGTTTTCGTTAAAGTAAAAGTAATCTTAGTACATATGGTACTAATATTATTTGTTGAATAAAAGTATATTTATTGCAAAAAATTGTATCTATTCAGAGTAGAATAGAATAGAATAGAATAGAATAGAATAGAATAGAATAGAATAAAAGTTTATTTGCAACACAGACAAAGAACAATACAGTGAACAAAAGAGAAATTACACAAAATTAGACTAAATAGAATAGAATAGAAATAGAAATAGAAAATCTTTATTGTCACAAATGAAGGCACATTAATAAAATTATATTTAAATTAAAGTGTACAGGCTATGACTCGTCATTCAGATATCATCAAGGTAAGTACATATGTGAATAATAATAAAAAGTAAGTGCTGCAAACTGGACTCTAGCTCAGCATTTTGCGGGTTGGTAACAATAACAACCCACGCTGGTCTTCCGCTAGTACCCAATTCGTTATGCGGACATAAAACTAAAATAAATACTATAGATAATATATAAACAAAACAAAAACAAATCAAAAAAAAAATCAGACGCACAAAAAGATGACAAATAATAATAAATAATTATAAACACAGCTAACATACAATAAACATAAGTTTATACTTGAAATAAAATAAAAATAACTTCAACCTAAAAAAATTCGACTACAACCACAAATAATGTTAAATGTTGTGACTATATAGCACTTGTATCCAGTAAAAGGTTTTCCTGCTTTTTCTGCCATTCAAGCAAAAATAATTTAAGTTTAATTTTAAAACTATAGCAACTCTAGAGTGGAGATCTGTACGACATTTAACTAATTATTTATGGTTCCAATGATAAATCTCGCCAATAAGGTTATCACCACTAATCACCAGGTGGGGTCTGTCTTATCAGGCCTGAGCCTGAGCCTGAGCCTGAGCCTGAGCCTGAGGAATGGAAACTAAGGTCGATCACACTTCATATCGAAAAAGTCCATGTCTTTTTTGTACTGTGAACTTGTTAATAAAGTCACTTTATTTAAAAACTGTTTAGAACGATCCCGTGTTTTTGTTATAGTTCTGTGTTGACTGACGTTGGATGTGTATTTATTGTGAAACACCAAAAGAAATGTTATAAAAAGGGCCGTCTTTCGGCTCTCGGGTGCCTCCACTAAAATAAAACGCTCGTTATTTGCACGTGATCCTATAATCCGGCACCGGAACGCTAAGAGCCTATACAAATAACTCATTTCGAAACACTTAACATAAAACGTCACTTGACTAAACGACTACAAACACATATTTAATTTTAAAAATAACATAAAAACAAACCGTTGAAAAAACTGAAAATAAAAATTAATATTTTTTTATTGTAAACTTATGTAACGTAGGTAAGTAATACATAATTGAAAGCCGGCGCGTATGTGCCCGATCGGGTTGCTGTCTCGCTTTGTGATCATCACCTATCACGCGTACGTACCTACCTACTACAAATATATCAAAATGAATCAGCTGCAAAAGTTGGTGTGATGTGATGACATGCCTGGCTGGCACCTCTTTATGTGAATACAACTACTACCTACACGGTCTTTGGTGTTGTGAACATTATTTTGTAAGTAATTGTTTATGGATAATAATCTAAATGCATACAATGACATAATTATTATTTATTTACTTACATGAGTTTCTGTTGCCGACGAAAAGGTTGTTATTGTTAAGGATTTATTTGTACATTTATAACGAGCATAAACTACAGCCTAATTAGCATTTATAACTAATTTGTAGGACAATGTGACACGTGTTATTGTGTTTCCGTTTGGTTCAGTTCAATATTGAGTTGAATGGTGTTTCTAACTAGTCTCGTCCCGGTCACTCCCGCCCCGAGTCCCGGTGGGCTGCCGTCGCCGTCGCCGCATGCCGGGGCTGCGCCACCGACGAACAATACATATCAACATGCACCGGAATCACAATTAACTATGTATTACCAACCAAGAAGTCATTACGTCATTTAGTCGAACTTACCTAATTTAAGTACGTAAGTTTGTTTGTGAACAAAGTCACTTAATAATCAAAAAATAATTATTAAGTAAGTAAGTATTTAAATATGAAAGGCCGTCTCTAAAGCATTAAGTGGACAAGCACATTGGCGTTGCTGTTAGCCATAGGACGCGGCCACTTGCGCGGCGCTGGCTGGCGCGGCGCTGGCTGGCGCGGCGCTGTATGGCGCGGCGCTGGCTGGCGCGGCGCTGGATGGCGCGGCGCTGGCTGGCGCGGCGCTGGATGGCGCGGCGCTGGCTGGCGCGGCGCTGTATGGCGCGGCGCTGGCGGAGCGCAACCCGCACATGCGAGACATGTCAGTACGTATGGCCAGCTCATTTTTCCTTATTTTATTAAATACTTTAATTGACCTACACTAATAAACAAAGAGTAGGTATGCATACTTACATAAAAATAATGAGTTCAATTAATTAAGGCATATAACATACATGAAACCGTATTTTTAGACTGTAACTTCGTCTGCGTGAAGTTCGAATACATTTTACTCTCGCGGGCTCGTTATTTTTAGACTGTAACTTCGTCTGCGTGAAGTTCGAATACATTTTACTCTCGCGGGCTCGTTATTTTTAGACTGTAACTTCGTCTGCGTGAAGTTCGAATACATTTTACTCTCGCGGGCTCGTTATTTTTAGACTGTAACTTCGTCTGCGTGAAGTTCGAATACATTTTACTCTCGCGGGCTCGTTATTTGTACTTACATCCTGTATTTTTTCTGAATAAATAATAGAAACTATACCTATCCAAATCACAAACTACCAAACTAGGTACTATCCAAATCACAAACTATGTAAGTATATGTATATTTTAATCGAAATTGGTCCATTCGTCCGAATAGGATTTAGTTACAAAGATGTAAGCTTTATTAAGTTTTCTATATAAAACTTTGTTGCTGACAGCTGGACATCTCCGCTGTGGAAGAATCTTGTAGACCCCTTGTGCGGAGGACGATCATGAAGGAATTCTGCGCCTTCGTTGATTGTTCACTGACTTCGGCATATTGTAGTTTGTAAGTTTTCTTTTGAAACGGATTGTATGCGTGATGCGAGAGAAGCCGGGTTGTGCAGGCGCAGCGCAGCGCCGGTGCTCGTCGCGAGAGCGGCACTCGGGGCGCCCCACGCCCCACCGCCCCACCGCCCCCGGCCCGACCGCGCTCAGCCGCTCCGCTATTTGCACAATCAATCGACTAGTTTGGAGCTTGTTTGCTCCAAGCTTTAGTATCGTTGCCATACATTAACAAATTCGACTGGAGGGATTGTCAAACATTTGAAAAAATAATCTACTTATTTTAGATTTGTGAAGTTCGACACAGAACCCTTGGGTAGATATCTAACAGCAAAATGCAGCATCGCTCTCCGCCGCCGCGCCGGAGCGCTCGCCTACGAGTACCACCATTACGATACGTTGCAGGTTTAAGATGTCTGTCGCGGAGGAATGCAAGCGCGCAAAGAAGGAATGCAATTCCTTACGTAAAAAAAAAGTAAAAGTTGTCTCTTGTTGAGAATAAGAAGAAACCCTCACACCGCAGGCGCAGTGTGCAGCGTGCAGTGTGCAGGGCATTGCATAGGTACAATGGATCTCGTGTGGTAGCTCCGTCTCCTTCCGCGCTGCGTCTCGAGATGACCTAGCACGGCACGGGCACGGGCACGGGCACGGGCACGGGCAAGGGCACGGGCACGGGCACGGGTCGAATGCCAAGGACTTCTTTTGATCTTTCATTTTATCTATAAGTAGGTACTAATGTTTAATAAATTTCGTGTGAAAGCGATTTCTTCCAAAACACTTTTTATTTTTGATCTACGTTTGATAATATAGTTTTTTTAGCTGCAGTAAAAATTTTTAAAATAGTGTTACGTGATCTTTAATTGAATTTTAATAATTTTTTAGTTCAGGGACATAATTACGCGCTAGAAATCAAAGCGATTTGCAAAAAAAATGTGTCTTTGCTTTGAATGATTCTGAAAATATAACGAAAGCTCAGTTCGGGTTGAACTATAATGTATACGAGTATTATTTTAATTCTGTATTAACTTTCTTGTAACAATTGATTCCAGGACCATCCCAAATTAACGCAACGCAAATAAATTAGTCACAATAAATAATATCATCTAAGTAAGTATAATATAAGTATACGTTCAAAGAGTTGTATCGTACTGTATGTAAGTAATGATCGGCACAGACAGGATACAATCAAACGAACGACATGCAGGGATGAGAAAGACAACACTTTTATGAAGAGTTCGGTGCAGAGCAGTTGTGGCGTGGCGTGGCGTGGCGTGGCGTGCCAGTCGTGGTACCGATCCGACAGTCTCCGCGACACAGCGCGGCGTGGCGTCGTGCGTCGCGTCGGCAGGAAGTCGGCGTGGTATATACATACATACATACTATGCCCTACCTACCTACTCGTTCGCAGAAACCGCACTTTGCCTCGAAACATGGAAATAATCCTTATTATTTTACTGAATAAGTACAGTATTAACTACACAATGTGTGATGCCAAACACTACATGTACTTTTGAACTGGATTTTATTGCGTTACTTCGACAATAACTCTTATTATCTATCTAAGGACGTGCAAAAATCGACAATACATTCTCTTACTTAATTATTTAATTATTATCATGGGGTTCTATTTATTCAAGTAGGTATGTAGAAAATAGCAAGATTTGTTAATGTGAAAATGAAGTGAATTCATAAAGCCTAAGCTGTAGTGTAGTCTAGTGTGTACACCGGGTAGGTGGGTAGGTAGGTAAGTATAGGTTGTCGTGGATATAATACGTTACGTACGTACGTGTAACAAGCGATGCAGCGTCAGCGTCAGCGTGTCGCGCTCGACTCGGCTCATTCATTGAATGGGCATGGGAATGGGCATGGCCTGGGACTGCGACCATGGGAGATGTTTGTCTTGAATCGGTACACGCGGACGTGTGACGTCACGCGACAACTCGCACTCGGCTCACGTTACATCAATACAATAACTAGGCATAGGCATGCCAACGTATAAATTACATTCGTCACTTTACCAACTTCAGCACTGCCTCATTGACTCTAAATCAGCTTAATTTTTTTTTTTGCCCTGTATAAACTACTGGGTCGTAAATAGATTAGGTACATACACTCCAAAATATATGATAAAATCCTAAATATTTATTTCGAAGTTTTCTTTCTAGGAAACCGTTGTAGCATCATTGCTCTGTCCTGCCTGTCCGACCAAAATATTAAACTGATGACATTATGACACTTAAATCATTAACATGTCCCTGACATGACTGTATATTATTTGTATTATAACTAAGTTAAATTGACACCGCATTGGAACTTCAGTACTTATTTAATTTAGATTAATAGTAATTCTTTGTAAGAAGGATCATATAAAAAAACGGTAGGAACCAGGTCGTAAGTTTCTTGCCCCCTATATTATAAACGCGAAAGTTTGTATGGATGGATGGATAGATGGATGCATAGATGGATGGATGTATGTATGTTTGTTACTCTTTCACACAAAAACTACTGAATGGATTTTACAATATTATCGTTTACATCAGAATACCACATAAGTATGCTATAATTTAATTTATAATGATATTGTAAGAATTACATCAAATATAACGATAATAAGACGACGTCGTCGCGGGCAACAGCTATAATTTTTGACCACCGATGTGGCGCGGCGGGCGGAGGTCCGCCACTGACGCGACGCTGAGGTTGCGGGCTCGATTCCCGCCTTGGAATAAATGTTTGACTTTGTACGATCTGCAAATATTTATTCCGGGTGTTCTGGGTATTTTATATGTATAATAATAAATATCTATCTATGTAATGTATTGTTTTAAGTATGTCAGTCTTCTAGTACCCATAACACAAGCTCTGCTTAGCTTGGGGCTAGATGATGTTGTGTGGATTGTCTAGCATTATTTATTTATTTAATTTATTTATCTATAAGTAAGTACTAATATTATAAAGAAGTAAAGTTTGTGTGACCGAAAAATAAAAATGAATATTAATATATTTTTGTGTTCTAGAGAAAAGATGTAGAGCTTGAAAATGCTTACAAAAAAGTCAACGACAGCATATTATGTCTAACTTTTATCTATATCTATATACTTATAATAAAACTGTAGAGAGGTCAATTCTGTACATGAAATATATTAAAAAAAAAAATATCAGGGGGTGATTAGTGATCGATACTGATGCCAAAAATGCAATCAGTAAAATTTTTGTCTGTCTGTCTGTCTGTCTGTCTGTCTGTCTGTATGTTCCTTATAGAAACAAAAACTACTCGACGGATTTTAACGAAACTTGGTACAATTATTCTTCATACTTCTGGGCAGGTTATAGGATACTTTTCATTACGCTACAATCAATAGGAGCAGAGTAGTGAAGGGAAAACGGGAGAAGTTACTCTATTTTTTAAGCTTCCGTCGCGTGTGCAGCCTTAATGGTTGAAGTTACATAGAAATCATGTATGACGGAAATATTCAACATAAAGTTGTCTAAAAAATATCCCACAACAGCATATTTCTATCTTTTATGGTTGACTCACAATAACACGTGTAACTTTCGATAGCTTAGCAGTTCGGAGCATTCTGATTATATTTCTTTACTCTTACGTTTATAATACTCTCACTCATTCCTAATTTAAAAAAGTTAACATTATTACCTATTCAATAAAAAAAGAATCATAGAAATCGGTATAGAAAGACCAAACTTATACATGAAATAAGCCATCGCGCCGTCGCACTTGAATACTCAAATCGAGTAAAGTTTGAAATTTGTTGTGTTTACCGCTAGATGGCGTTACTGTGCACAAATCCTAGATCGCGCTATCGGTGCGTTTTGGCAATGTGTTATAAGTCGGTCGGTATTTAGCAATAGTTCCGTTAAATTCAGTTATCTTGATAAGTTATTTAGAGTTGCGTATCCGATTACCGCTTTAATGACGAATAAATATTTAAAAATAAAATATTAAATATTTAAGGGGGTGCTCATAATCTCATACAAAAATATAATTTACTTAGATGGTTTGTTTTTTTTATATATAATATTTTATAAAAAATATATTGTTGTTGATGAGTAGATACATTAACTTGGGCCAATTAGCGAGCTTCGAAAACAGGCAGGATAAGGAGATCGATCGCCGCATCGAGAACGCCTGGAAGAGCTACTGGTCCATGAAGGAACACATGAAAGGCGACCTTCCACTTACGCTTAAACGCCAACTCATCGACATGTGCATGTACGGTGCGCAGACATGGTCACTGACTGAAGCACAGAAATCCAGACTCAAGATTTGCCAAAGAGCAATGGAACGTAGCATCTTTGGTTTCAAGCGCATCGATCGAGTGCGAAACACTACGCTGCGTTCGCTCACTGGTATTGCAGATGTAGGCAATAAAACCGCGAGGCTTAAGTGGGACTGGGCAGGTCATATTAGCCGGATGGACCCAGAGAAATGGTCCAAAATCGTGACACCGTGGCTGCCTGAAGACGGAAGGCGGCGTAGAGGCCGACTAAAAAGGCGATGGCGGGACGACCTCGATGCTTTCGAGAGGGATTGGTGGACGAAAGCGGAAAGCAGAGAGAAGGATTTGGGGGAGACCTTTGCCCAGCAGTGGGACGAGATAGGTTAGGAAAAAAATATATATATCTGTAATATACTTACTTAATCTATACTAATATTATAAAGAGGTAAAGTTTGTGTATTTGTTAAATTGTAAGGGGTAATCTCGGGATCTACTGAACCGATTTTAAAAATTCTTTCACCAATAGAAAGTTACATTATGGCTGAAAAATAAAAAGGCTTTTACGTGGTAGTCCGTTTTGCAAAATGAATCGGAGAAAAAACAGTCGAATGAAAGCGTTTCTTACGAACGCTGACTATGAAAGAAGTGTTCTAGAGAAAAGATGTGGAGCTTAATAATGCCTACAAAAAAGCCACAAGTCAACGACAGCATATGTCTTACTTTTTTATTTAATGAAAATTATCCCCAACGAAGTGGGCACGTGTCAGCTAGTATTTAATAAAATAATGCCCAAAGAAGTGGGCAAGGGTCAGCTAGTTTATTATAATCAGCGATTCATGTGAACTCAGTCCCAAACTAAGCACAGCTTGTACTATGGGAACTACGTAGATTGCTGATAGAATACATACTTTTTTTTGTAAATACATATAGAATACATAGTAACACCCAGACACAGACATATTTATGTTCATGACACCAACATTTGCTCTGGGTGGTAATCGAACCCACGACCCACATCATGGGAGGCAGAGCTACTACCAACTGAAGAGAGAAGAAAACGGCTAGAACGTCTGTAAATCATGTTTCTAGTTATATGTACAATTAGTTAAATGCCTATACTAACTGTCGTTCCTTTAACTGGTAGGTAGGTAGCGAAGGCAACGAAGGCACACTCTTATAAATAAGAGGTTAGTTAACTAAATTTGCAATTTATCTCGTATTTTCATTTATGTAGATTGGTTTTGAATTTATTGTTATAGGAGAGGCTTAGGTACATATTCAATTAATGTGATTATTTAGGATTAAAAACCATTTGAAATGGAAGTGTACCTTTTAATACGGCACAAAATTAAACAAGTTGTGCTGTGTGTGACGGTCGTTACTAGTTTAGTGACTAATTAGTGAGTACAGGTAAGGTAAGGTAGAGTAACAATAACAAAACTCGCGCTAGGCCCCTGTAACGACGGTTCGGCAAAGAGTTGTCATGTCATGGCTGGCATTGCATGCGATGCGACGCACACTCATTGCGGTCCACACACACACACGCGCGCGCGCACACATGGACACATACATACGACACGCACACAGACGCGTACGGCAGACTGCTGATAAGGCGCGAGGACAGCGACGCTCGCTCGCTCCACATAACCAACTACCGAAAACAGTGCTCAACTTGTACAAACAACACAACTGTAATGGCTTATTTAAATCGATAATTTATTTAACCGGCTCGTCTTCTACATACTTGCTATGCTACAACAAACTTACTACCTATATAAACAGGCGGGGACTACTTCTACCTACGCAGTTGTAAATACCTAATGCACCGTTTTGTGCCGTTAGTTTGATTGCTCACCGCAGACAAATATTTTTAAATGAAAATGGTGATCTGGCCGACCACAGGCCGCTACTTCGACCGCACGCCGCGCACACAGAACATTATTGTACCTACCTACCTACCTACCTTA
Organism: Ecliptopera silaceata; assembly: GCA_932527185.1. Taxonomy (NCBI): domain Eukaryota; kingdom Metazoa; phylum Arthropoda; class Insecta; order Lepidoptera; family Geometridae; genus Ecliptopera; species Ecliptopera silaceata. Next base: position 79,482 of record OW052193.1, on the reverse strand, counting down.
CTATATTCTATTGACATCCAAGACACAATATACTTATATTATTTTAATATGTCAGCAATAACTGCTGTCTGTTTGTACGGAATTAATGCGAGACGAAGGTACCTATGGAGAGTTGTTGAAAAGTGTTACTACGTTGTGGTCACGGTTGGGAAGAATCGCATAGACCAGCTGCAATCAGTACGCAAACAACAAAACAATCAACGAAAAAGGTGCCCTGCTAAAGGTAAATGAATAAATAAAGTATATTCGCGGACACGACAGACACAGAGTTGCGAGTTCAGAAGGAAGACAAGCAGACAGACAGTTTCATCAAAATAAATAAACACGAAAATATTGATGAATGAAATAAATAAAAAGAGAGAGAAATAACTGGAGAGTTGAGAACTAATCAAACAAATATACCAGTAATAAACCAGTTTAGTACTTAATCTACATGATGAAATGAATAAATAATAAAAAATAAATAAATAATGCTGGACATTATTTATTATTTTATGAAATGATATTATGGCTAGGTCTTAACTTTTTTTCTTATTTTCCGATGGCGTATTGCGGTAGTTTCAGATTAAAATAGAATAGAATGTCAAGGACATAAAAATAATGAGAGAATGATTGTTGGGTTCCCTGTAGTGGGACCTACCTATACCTAATAGGTAGGTAGGTAGTGTCGTGTTGTGTCATGTTTCGGTGCGGCGAGGAAGTGCACGGCAGCACGGCAGCACGGCGGCACGGCGGCGCCCCGGCGGCACGTACTGCGCGTGACTTTGCCTCACAGACATGCTTTTATTCATATTCACTTTGTTTTTTGTAATCCCAAATAACGTAGATATAAGTGTTGTACCTACTTGGTGTAAGTAAAATATATCATTAAGTAACCAATTCTGAAATATTACGGAATTTACCGAAATATTTCAGTTAAGTGCGTACCTACTTATACTTAATACATTCTTATTGCGCCAAAACGTAAAACGTTGAAATCAGGTAAAAAAAAAAAGGAAAGTCGTCATGGTCGAGACAAAACTGACATAGATAAATAAATAAAATAGCAAATGTGTACCATCAGTTTTAAGCTTTATCAGTTTTGACTAAGTATGACGAAATATCATCCTCTTGTTCAATAAAAGGTATATTTAGTATGTGTTGAAAAAAAAAATATTCTATCAGAAATCTAGTTCACATAGTAGGTACAAGCTTTGTTTATATTAGTTTTGGACAAGTGTGTGATGTGTGATTTGCTTATGAATATTTATTTAAGTATGTATTTAACACCACGATCAGGCAGTTGAGTTGAGTGGAACTGTGAGGTGAATTAAAACGAAAAAATATTTGAATGATGCAATTAATAAATCAATATAGCAATAGCACATCGACGAAGTTGCACTCGCGAAAAAAGACGGACGACAGCACCACAAACGGTCTAGACTAGAGGACGCTTACTCAGTCTAGTCGGCACGTGGTATCTACTACTCTTCTCTTCTTCGTTCTATTGCGACCACCAAAATGCGGTTCTAATGCACTTTGATCATCTGGTTGGGTAGGTAATAGTCAGTCAGTATACTCTAAGAAAGAAATACGCTCCCTGCCGTTTAATGTATTTAGTCGTTAAGTGTGGTTTTGACGTAATTTCTTGGTAGATCCAGTTCAGTACACTGTTCCAACAAAACAAATTAACGAATGTACAAACATTAAAATTGAACCGTTACGTCTTCTTTATCAATGCTGGTCGTAACGTAAGCCGTTCGCGCTCACAAACAGCATACGGCGACGGCACTCAATATTTTAACAGACTACATTATTAAACGCTAATCCATATTTAAGTACATATAGATATAAGTTTAGAAGTCCTTCGAAAACATGTTTATATTGAGTTCTCGGTGACATTAGCCTTGTAGGTAGGTTATCCTACTATCGGTGTTTCTTATCACTACGATTTATCAACTCGATGAATGGATGAAATGCGTTATCTCGCTATACTAGCGGTGTATTGTAGTGTAGTGTAGTATAGTGGTAGTACTCACGCGGCGGACAGCGGCGGCGGTGCGTCGACGTGCTGGTGTTGGTGGTGGTGGTGGTGGTGGTCGTGGTCGTAGGGCGGCGGGTGCGGCTGCGGCTGGCGGTAGGGCTCGTAGTGCAGGTCGCGGTAGTCGTCGCGGCGCTCGGGCGAGGGGCTGAGGTCGGGGCTGCGCTGGCGCAGGTAGGCGCCGTCCGTGTGCTGGTGCTGGTGCTTGAAGAGCGCCTCGTCGAGGTGCGCGTAGGCCTGCATGTCGCGCGCGTGTGCCGCGCCGCCGGCCGCCGCCTGCGCCACGCGCAGCTCCTGGTAGCTGCGCGAGTGGGACGGCGACGGCGGCGCGGGCGCGGGCGCGGGAGCGGGCGCGGGCGCGGGGTGGGCGTACCCGTACGCGGGGGGGTGCGCGGGCGGCGGGGGCGGGGGGCTGTCACCCGCCGAGCCGCACTCCGCCTCCGTCTCTCCTTCTGCACGACAACACACGCATCACGTCATACATATCTACATAAATACATACACCTGTTTTTATAATAACAAACCACTAAGTATCGACAAATCGGGAATTAAACTCAATGATGCTTTCAGTTTTACAAGTTCCTAATCTGTACTATATAATAATATTATAAAGAAGTAAAGTTTGTATGTTTGTATATTTGTTAAATTGTAAGGGGTAATCTCGGGATCTACTGAACCGATTTTAAAGATTCTTTCACCAATAGAAAGCCACATTATTACTGAGTGTCATAGGTTATATAAAAAACCAAAAAATAAAAAGGCTTTTACGTGGTAGTCCGTTTTGCAAAGTGAATCAGAGAAAAAACGGTCGAATTATGCCCAACGAAGTGGGCACGGGTCAGCTAGTCATTTATAAATAGGAAAGATCGCATTGAATAGGCTCTGAAACTACTGGACTGATTTGAAAAAAAAAAACATTTGAATAAAAATATAAAACGCCAACAGAAATGATAAGCTAAAAATAATATATATTTTATTCTATTCTAAAAGCATCCTAAGTCACCCTAAGAGTTGGTTTTTCAATTTAAAATTTATGTGACCTTAAATGTGAAGAAACTTCAGTAAAAACAATCATCGAAATCGGACGACGAAGTTCCTTGCCCGTTCTTCTAGGCTCGGTCGCGTGGAACTGGCACCTAGAATCACCTAGTAGGTATGTAAGTCGATTCTAAATGATCCTTGTGATTCAATTGAATAGAGAAATATTTGATTTGGTTAGGTATGCGTCGTTATGCATTAGAATCATTGTGTCAACAATCATCCAACCCCTGTTTCCTACACGTAGGATTGGTTTTTTTTTTAAATTCATATTGTACCTCTTTTCACATAAAAAAGAATTTGTGTGTGCCCGATCGGGTTGCTGTCTCGCTGTCATTAATTAACTTTTTGATCATCACCTATCACGCTAATACGGCGCCGACTCAAAATTACTAGGTTTAGGTAAGTACAAATAAGTTTAAGTAAGTACTTACATAAGTTTAAGGACTTAGTACTTAATTAAACTTATGTACTTACTTATCTAAGTAAATGTACTTACTTTAACTATATCTTATATAAGTTTTATCTTTTTATTTTTTGTTGCTTTTATTTGGTACTTTTCTCGGAGTACCTATTCTCTTTCAAATTAATGAATTATCTCAATCGAACTACTCCGTCGAAAGTTATGTAAGTAATCTAATAACATAATGTATACGTTGACTGGAGAACCTCCTCCGTTTTGTATCGTCGGTTAAAAAAGATTCTCAAGAGGAGACAACTCCAATCAACGCGATACTAATGTAATGTTGAGTATAGCTGTCTCATTTTTGGTGGAATTTTAATCGACAATACTTTGAGGAGCATAGTACATAATGTATAAACCGTGTGATATCGGGATTTGATGGAACTCGTTTCCCATAGGTTTTAAAAGGAAAATTCTCCAACATTTTTCCTTGAAGAAAGAAAGAAAGAAAAGTATTTAACTTGCGACAATGGCGTAAAGCGGACTCAGCCCAGCGCAGCGTCAGTCGACTAACGACTAGCGTAGCGAGCGACTGACGCTAGTCTTGCGTCAGAGCCGTACAGTTTAAAACAAGGTACAATAGTCCAGTCAAAATAGACATTCCAGCTTGCATTAATTCCCAACAAGCTGGATTTTTGTACAGGCCTTGAATATGTCATTACAAATGATATGTCAAAAGTCCCCATCGATCCCGCTTGTGCGTTGTTTTTTATTCCAGGTTAAAAGTCATAAATTTGCGTTTTTTGCATAGGTATATCTCTGAAACAACGAGAGCTATCGAAAAGTGGTTCAGGCAAAGTTTGTACATCGGAAAATTGTCTACAAAAAATACCTCAACACTTTTCTTTTACAAAGCATCGCTTTCGAGATATAGTGACTTTAGACCGCAGGAACATCGTCGAAGATGCTGCGTTTTTTTCATTTCAGCCGTTTTATCTGCTTCATTGCCACATAACAAACAGTATTTCTTGAGTAAACTTTGCCTGAACCACTTTTCGATAGGTCTCGTTGTTTCAGAGATATATGCAAAAAACGCAAATTTACGACCTCGAATAAAAAACAACGCACAAGCCGGATCGATGGGGACTTTTGACATATCATTTGTAATGACGTATTCAAGGCCTGCACAAAAATTCAGCTTGTTGGGAATTAATGAAAACTGGAGTCATAATTTTAGTCTATTTTGACTGGACTACAAATAGTTTTAAACAAATGACAGCCGACTTGGCGATTGACTGACTTGACTGAGATATACACTGGCCTGCAAAACTAAGTATCACACTTTTTAAATTGCAATAACTTTTTAAGTAAACAAGATATTTATTTGATCTCAACCCAATTGAGCACGCCTGGGACGAGCTAGGAAGGCTATTTAGAAGCCGCAGACCACCACCTACCACCCTAAGGGCACTAAAACAGGCCCTGATAGAAGAGAATAGGTCCCCAAAATCGGCTCCGAAACCTCGTGTTCAGTATGCCGAACCGGCTTGAAGCTCTAATCAGAGTCCGAGGAGGTAATACCAGTTATTACGAATGAAATAACATGTAAAACATACTTAGATGTTACATGAGTTTTGAGACACTAAGCGAAAAATGGCTATTTTATTGTTTATTTTATTGTATATTTAATTTTTTTTAAGTATAAATGTTACTAATGTATGTTTTAAAGAAAGCTGATAAAATTTGCTACAAAACATTTTTTATTTGAAATCTCTAACTTGTTAGATAAGAAAAAAAAAATTCTAAAAGTGTGATACTTAGTAGCAGAATTGCCTGTCGTATTGACTGGCAGAAGCCATATAAAAGAAGAAGACCAAAATGCTACTTGATCCTATTTATCTACTGAGCGAGCGAAGCGTCTCAGTTTTCGAGATTCGCCGAAAGTGCTCTTGTTCTTCTGTGTGTCTGTTTGTAGTGTCGCCTACAGGTCGCCTTTTCGACACAAGTTCCTATAGTAGTATAGGAACTTGTGTAGTATTCCTAAGTATTATTATATTGTTTGTCGAGCGTGATTTTCGATTGGGGCTAATGCCCGATTTACATTTCAACAAGTACAGTAGCGAGTTAACTTGCATCATTGGCGAGTTAAGTAGTAAGTTGTTGATTAAGTTGATTTGAATAGAACTCAATCCTATTTTTTGGCGAGTCAAGTACGAAGTAGCCCCCTCACTCCGCCAACTTATGCCTTGATCACACGTACCGAGTAAACCGGCGAGACAGTGACGTATTTGAGATACACTGCGCGTCGACATCAGTTTTACTGTTGAACGTTGCAGCGTTAGCGCGCAGTGTATCTTAAATACGTCACTGTCTCGCCGGTTTACTCGGTACGTGGTACGTGTGATCAAGGCATTAACAGGCCGGCTCGGCGCGCGTAGACGGGCGAGTTTAGTACAGTTCAGTGTAAATCGGACATAAGGACGGAGGGAAAAGGAGCAAGTTTGCTATAGTATAGTTGCGTTGTTTAACGACGGATTTCATTCAAAGAGAGGTTCACTGAGGACTTCATTGAGCACGCGATGTTGCAAAAGGATCGGCTATTGCTCGCGAGTCGCGACGTCTGCATCCATTCTCACAGAACCACCAGTCAACTTGTTTACGACGGTTTATTTTAAAAAAAGAACAAGCCAGCCTCTTATTTGTGTAGCTAATATTATGTAATGTAGGTAAGCAACTTGTCACAAGTTCATAGGCTGTGTGATCTCAAGTACTCGCACGTACCTACTACTATTCAACTAAAATAAATAAATATAAATAAAAAGCCGGCTTATTGTATAACTTACAAGTAGGTAGGTAGGTTCCTAGGTAGTATACATTTCATGCATCATTTCAAAATGTTGTGAATGTTCTTACATTAATTATTTTCTAGTCTAGTTCATTGTGAATATGAAACTACATAATGATAAGTACGTTCATTTAAGTAATCATTTTAAGGGTCATTCTGAAAATCTTATTTCCAGGGCTATTTTCTGTTAGGACTCGGAAGAGTTATTTATTAACTTACTTACTTAGATATTTTTCATTACTTTTAAATACTTACATATACATGTATAAGTACCTATATTTCTTTAATTTGGCTCTTTTTCAGTTTTATAGTAGGTAGGTAGTATTGATACAGATAGATGAAGCTTAGTACGCTACGCTAATTAATGTAAATTAAAGATATTATTACTGTTGTGTTTAAAGAGCTAATGACATTTACTTGTTAATTAGTCAAATATAAACAATGTCGTTAAAACTAAAATAACAAGAAAAGTTGACATTCATTATCGGAACGGGGTCATATTGTCGTACCGCCCTCCCACCTACCTATACATACTTACATTGGCCACCTACCTATACATACTTACATTGGCCACCTACCTATACATACTTACATTGGCCACCTACCTATACATACTTATATTGGCCACCTACCTATAAATACTTACATTGGCCACCTACCTATAAATACTTACATTGGCCACCTACCTATACATACTTACTTATATTGCCTATGCCGCTCATTCTAGCTAGCTGGATAGCGACAAGCTTGCTAGGCCTATGTACAGCTGTAACCTGGACGAATTATCCCAACATAATATCTGAGTCAGGTGTTTATGCAATAACACGAATATCAAGTTAATATTTATACCTAGTTTATAGGTGTATATGTAGGGTAGGTAGGGTCTGTATTTTATTGTGTTGTGTGGGTATTTACGGTCTATCTTATAAAAAGTTAGCGCAAACTTGATCTATTGATTACCAACGTAATGAAAGTCAACGCAACTTTTTATAATATAGGGGGTTAGTATTTAGCGAATATAAACAGAACGTTGCATTATGATGTTTAGTTTGTTACTAGGCCGGCAAATTCTACTTTACATTCGAGCAAAATAATCCCATTTTAAAAATAAATTATTTTTTCTACTTACCATACCACCGAATTGTGCAGTTCTTAAATATTTAGCAAATACCTATGGTAAATGATTTTGAGATGAGGGGTACCTTCTAAACAGTTGTTGTTGACCTCGTCGATGAGCGCCTCCAGCTCGTACGGCTCCGTCTTGTACGTGACGTAGCTGTAGGCGGCGTAGGCGTCGCGCAGCATGCTGGTTCACTGACACTACGTACTGCGATTAATGTGACGTGAGGGCGCGCTCGCGGCGCGTGCTTCCTTGCCGACGGTGGCGCGCTAACTGGAGCGCGGCGCGGCGCGGGCGCACCGCGGCCCCTGCTCCCCCACCAACCCCTCCACTCGCTCCTGCCCGCCGCGCCGCGCCGCCGCCGCCGCCGCCCCCGGGACCCGATACATCCTGCCTGACTCCTGACCTGAACCTGAGCTACCTTTCCAATTGGCTTGGTCTAGCTAAAGCTAGAAAGACCCTCTTACCTCGATAGAATGCGTGGACAAACCTTAAATAAAAGCAAAACAACAGCCTAATTACGGAATAATATGTTATGAGCGAAAGAAACTAATGTGATGGCATGGCATCGCTTGCATGCGACCCACCTAGACTAGACTGATGGTTTTGATTATGTCTAGTTAGCTTATGATTTTAGCAGTCGGCGAAATAGACCATGATGATTAGCATAATATGCTAATCATCATCCATACAACATTCATTCTGTGCTATAATATAGCACAGAATGAATGTTGTATGGATGAAACGACAGGTCACAACATGTGTGGCACAACATGTGACCCGCGCATGCCACTTACATTAATGACTATCATAAGACCTGTCGTATTGTATGGATCTGAGGGCTTAGTCCGAGCCTGCATTTTAAAACTCCCTACTCTCGAGCCGAGAGTCGTCTCTCGGATGTCCTTATATTTTTGTATGAAGTAGAGAGAGAGATCCGAGAGACGACTCTCGGCTCGAGAGTAGGGAGTTTTAAAATGCAAGCTCGGACTAAGCCCTCTGTCTGAGGCTGAGTGCCGGGCGGCTGCAGAGGTGAGAATGTTGAGTGACTGAAAACATGAGGAGCAACAGGTTGGCGTGGTATGGATGGACATGTTATGAGAAGATAAGAATGTGACGAAAAGAGTGCTAGATATGAATGTGGATGGATATAGACAATATAGAGGAAGAATAAGAATAAGAATCATTTAGGTATTGTAAAACTGTGTATAAGGTGTAAGAAGAGGTAGGCCTAAGAAAAGATGGATGGATTGTGTGAAAAATGAAAGAAGTGAATACTGAGATGTCGGATGATAGAGGAGAATGGAAGAAAAGAACATGTTGTGCCGACCTCACCTAGTGGGAAGAAGATTAAGCATCAGAATTATGTTTGCACAGCGAATTTTTTTGGCAAATGTGTATTTAGGTACTTCGCGCGAACTGACAATGTGGTATCGTATGGTACCTACTTACATATGGTGTTCAGTAAGTTGTGTAGTTGATGTCTGATTTATCAGGAATATTAGAGGAATTTGTTTTGCTAATCGTTCCCAAACTTAAATCTTGGAGGTATAATTACCTACTATTGGGTGAAAGCCGATGCTTACTATAAAATCCCTGTGTATAAATCGAAGCCAGACTGAAATTACAGTTTCTAAGGTTTCAATGAGTACCTACGCGTTTGTTAAAGCTTGAAAATTAGACAAAAATAGTTCGGGTGCGATGATCGATGTTGAGGTGGCGTAAGGTGGACGTGGACCGGTTTTTAAATCCTAAGGTTTATGCATTGGATCGAGCGAGGAGCAAGCACTGCTCTTCGTACTCGCCGCGTCGAGATAAGGTATCGCAGCACGCGCGCGCTTATCGCGGTATCTGCCGTCTCCCGTTTCCAGCACGCCGAGCGCCCTGGCCGCACGCCCTGGCCGCACGCCCTGGCCGCACGCCCTGACGCACGCCCTGGCCGCACGCCCTGGCCGCACGCCCTGGCCGCACGCCCTGGCCCTGGCCGCACGCCCTGGCCGCACGCCCTGGCCGCACTTCTGATCTTCAGCCGCCGCCGGCGCCTTCATATAATCTGTACCTACTCGTCGTAGTGCTCCTATGATATAGCAGTGCTGGTGTCGTCCTAAACAGCTCACTTATATTCGTTATCAAATAACTTGATAAATTAACCTAATACATATAATATGAACAAACTCACTTACTCACAGGTGAGTTTGATCTAATTCCGGTTTCGAGAACCCTAAAAAGGGTACAGCATTTTTTTTATCTCCTATATTCTATGTAATCCATTAATTCTTTCGCCGAGCAGCATATGTGTTCGATGAGCCAATATCGACTCCCGAGAACCCATAAATAGCTTGCACCGTACTAGTTAGTGCTAAAAGTGCTGTAAATCATGGCGAGAGTTCTACGTCGCGTCGCGCTGAAAGCGTTCCAAGTATCAATATTATCAATGTTATAATAACAATGTTTAATGTGGTTTGTGGAAAACACTGCGGCAGTGCAGTGGGAAGTCTAGCAGCCGACGACTCGGCGTGGCGTGGCGTGGCTTGTAAATCTGTCGTCGATGAGGGCTCGTTACGGGATGTTTATTAACATGCGCCGCGGGGCGTCTAACTGAGCTGAGCTGAGCCCCATTATGAAGAAAGCATTATGTTTTAACTTTTCGCTGCTTAGGTATATAAACAAATAGAAAGACCTTAGAAAAAATAGTAGCGCATAGCGTGATCCATCGGTAAAAACTAGGGATGGGCCGAAATTCGTTTCACATTCGGTTTAACCGAACTTCGGCGGTTTGAACCGAACTTCGGCATTCGGCCGAAATTCGGTTCAAATGCCGAACGTTCGGTACAAAAAAAATATTAAAATAACTCAAGTGTTTTGACTAAATTAATAAAAATAAATTATAATTATACTTTAAAATTATACTTTAAACTTTGTTAGTCTACTTGAAATTACAAAAGAAATGCACGTGTCGCGATGATGACGTGTTTTCTAATGAACGGCCAGCTTGGATAGGTGCGGGGGTGCGCGGGCTGCGGGCGGGGCGTACGCACCAATAATTCAAAAGAGCGGGTAAACAAGATTCGACTTGTGTGACTCGAGAAAGCGCGGTGATACCTACCGAACTTCGGCCGAACTTCGGCCGAACTTTTTATTTTCACCGAATGTTCGGCCGAAGTTCGTATTCGGTTCAAACCACATTCGGCCCATCACAAAAACCATTGCTGGTCGAATAATTAATTAACTTATTAAGTACTAGCTGACCCGTGCCCACTTCGTTGGGCATAATTCGACCGTTTTTTCTCCGATTCACTTTGCAAAACGGGCTACGTAAAAACTTTTTATTTTTCGGTTTTTAATATAACCTATGCCACTCAGCAATAATGTGGCTTTCTATTGGTGAAATAATTTTTAAAATCGGTTCAGTAGATCCCGAGATTAGCCCTTACAATTAATTAACCAATAACCAAAAAAACAAAAATATACAAATATACAAACTTTACTTCTTTATGACATTAGTATAGATTTGTATTGTACCTACCCATACCATAGAACATGATAACTTCTCGTATTTCTATGTATTTTATGTATGTACATACATATTTACAAAAAAATGTAAGTATTTAAGTATTCTATCAGCAATCTACATAGTTCCTATAGTGGTACCACTGGTACCTACAAGCTTTGCTTAGTTCAGACAATTCACTCTCTTGTCTCATAAGAGTGTGGTGTGTGAATTGTCCTTGAATATATATTTAGTTAACTTACGTTTGCTCGGGCTCGGCTCGGGCTCGGCTCGGGCTCGGCAAAGCGATCAGTTCGAGGAAGTGGCGGCTGCGCTGCTTCTCGTGGGAGCGACCTCCGTACTTACTTACCTACGTACTTTCTTATTTATTTCACCTATTCATACTTTGTATGTAGCCTACCTATTGTCTACGACTCTATTGTGTACAAGCGTAAAGTGGTCAGTTATCGGCCTCATTCTAAAACCCACAAGTAGGTAAGTATGTAATATTTGTAATTCTTTTTTTATATTTCTGTTGGGTATTTGAAGTTTTTCATCTACCTACCTTTGTAGATCATTTCGGTAAGTATGTACCTAAGGTGATCGTATCAGCAAGCACTTACGCCTCCCCATGCATTAAGTAGCCCTACTTCCCTACCTCCAATATGGAAGAAACAACCGTAAGAACCACGGACTCGTGTTTCAAGTTGCGAGTTGTTGAGGAACACGAGTCCGTGGTTCTCTCAACCAAACCAACATGAGGTTCATTCGTTTTAATGATTGTCTATTATATATAATAAGTATATATCTATACTAATATTATAAAGAGGTAAAGTTTGTGTGTTTGTATATTTGTTAAATTGTAAGGGGTAATCTCGGGATCTACTGAACCGATTTTAAAAATTCTTTCACCAATATAAAGCCACATTATTGCTGAGTGTCATAGGATATATAAAAAACCGGAAAATTAAAAGGCTTTTACGTGGTAGTCCGTTTTGCAAAGTAAATCGGTGAAAAACACACATTCGCGCAAGCGCGAATGTGTCTGTGTCATTGTGATTGTGTCATGTCGTTGTGTCACATTCGCGCAAGCGCGAATGTGACACAACACAACAAAAAAAACCTATATGTAAGGTCAGTGTGGGTAAGTCCGTCTAGGCCCTAAGTCCGTCTAGTGGCAATAACTTCCGTTTTTGAATAGCTAGAGCCATATAACTCGGTTGGTAAAACAGTATCATTGAGTTTGTTCGAACTAGTGATAATAGATGTCGCTAACATCTTAATGTTGGAAAAAATTTGACAACCAATTTTTTCCGCGAATTTAACTTGAAGTTGAAGTTTGACGTCTCGTCGAAAAATGAAAAAAAAGGCGTGAAATCTAAGGAGTTTTCTGAGTATCTGTGATAACGTAGGCCATTTACAGATTCGGGAATGTATATCTGTTGTCCGATTCAAAAATAACGCATTAGTTTCGTAATTATAACAAATAGAAAAATCCAAGATTCGAATTTTATAGTTGGGAAGTCCGTCTACTATACATAAGGCAAGTCCGTCATATGCCGGACTTACCTTAATTTCAGATATTGTCAACCTTTTTAGTAGTTCAAATTTTATAAATATTTTATAGATACTGTTTATTCAACTCGTAAGTATTATTCGCCTGTCTACGAAAGTGAACTCTTTTCAGGATTAAGCTTGCCTCTGTAAATCTAATCTATTTAAGTTTATTTTTCTGTATTTACTTTTTGTATAATAAATAAATAAGTGAAAGATGCGCTGGTATGTTTGCAAGAGGACTAGCATCACCTATAAGTATTCTTTAAAAGTTTATAAATTTTGAATATATTTTGAAAGCATGGAACTATCCAACCTTTTTTTTAGTTTCTGTTTTTTTATAACTGACTCATGTAGCATGCATGGCACATCATGTCAGACTTTGTGAACATTTATCGTTTTAACAAAGATCTGATTTAGAAAATTATCCCATACTCATTTATTTCGTACTGGCAGAAAGTGTTATAAATGTAGCTACAGATCTGGCAATAGTTTGCCACACCATTTCAAAATTCATACATTACATTATTAACGATTACTTGTTTACAAATAAAGATTCTTGTGTATTGAGTTGTATGTTATTGACAAAAAAAATCGTAAGTGGGTACTTTGTGAAAATGTTTACAACCACTGAAAGTACATCATCAGCAAAGATATGCCGGACTTGCCCTTGATTTTAATAATTTTATTTTTCTTTAAAAGTATACCTTATAGTCACACGTTTAAAACACGTATTTCAACGGCAGCTTTTCATCATTTATCGATAAGGTTTTCATACATATTGGCTCACTAGTTACGATTTTATTGCTACTAGACGGACTTGCCTCAAACTGCTTGGGAAGTCCGTCTAAATGCCTACTTTACAAAAAAATGCTATAAATCTGAAGACAATTACAATTAACCCTACTTTTAGATAGATATAGAAAGAAAAATGTAATACCAATATTTTCCGACTACTTAAAGTAACTAATAAATTTTATTTCGATTTTTAAAGTTAAATTGAAATTCAATTTAAGAAAACTATGCCGGACTTGCCCACACTGACCTTACATGAATCAGAAAGACCTTGCCTACTACAATGTATTACCTACCAAGTTATACATATAAGCAAAACAAGAGACTTTACTTTGTATGTAGCCTACCTACTGAGTTATAGTGTACTATAAGAGTACTACAAATCGACAAATTTGCTGTTGACGGGTGGAGCAACGTCGGGCCATGCTGTTTTGTCATTATTATAATAAGTCTGTCATGCTGTCTAATAAGGTATAATACGCCTTTTCAATAAGATTATTCTTAATGTAGGTTTTAAATTTTCTAACCGAGAGTTTTGTTGCATTTTCGGGAAGCTTATTATTATTAAAACTTACGGTATTCCCCATAAATGACCTATTTACCTTTTGAAGTCGAAATTTAGGGTATGATTCATATCATAACTTAATAAAGGTTAGATAAGTACCTATAGTGCTTATTTGTTTCGTGGTAAATTATGAGCTAAGCCGGACGCATGGAGCAAGTAATCCCACGTTCCGTTCCCAGACTGCAGCCGAACAATGGCACTGCCTGCTGCCGCTGGCTGCGCTGTGCCCTGTGCGCTGCGCTGTGCCGCTGTGCGTGTGCGTGCTGCGGTGCGGTGACGACGCGACCGTGCAGTGACTAAGCAGGCAAGCACGCGCCATCGCGCCACCCGACAACGGCAGCCAGCCACTATCCACATTACGTTGTTGCTGAACACCATTCGTGTAATATATAGGTAGGTACACCAATTTCGTAACAGAAGACATAAAGTTATTTGCAGTTCCTGCATGCCGTAGTGTCGCGCGTTCAAACTCTCCCATACCTCGCACACTTAACGCCCTCAACAAGCTCTTGTCAGCCAACCCAGAATGTGATGTGTTTGCGGATGAATGGAAGAAATTTATTGTGGTATGCCTGAGGTTCTGTGAGAGTGAGGATTGAATTGCTTTTATTTTTATTTTTAATTTATTGTTGACATTAGTATCTATTATTGTTTTTTTTTGTTTATGTAATTTTATTTTTGACTACTGTTTGACTTTTGTAATTAATTTGTGTAATTGGCTTTTTTTGCCGTTCAAATTAAATAAATAAATAAATAAATTCGTAGTGAATAAAGAGTCATAATGAAGCAAGTTTTTATGATTATGTTATGTAATTAAAATTCAGAGTAGGTAGGTACATTTTATTTGTTAAAATCAAATATGCTGGGCAGCTTTTGGGAAACTTCGTCAAGTCTACTCCTCGCCCATCCTTCAATGTTTGAAAACATAGTTTACAGCCAGTGCGTCCTACTTGTTATCGCATATTTACTGAAACGTGGATACTAACCGTGGCGTGGGCTCCGTCCACAAGTCGAGTATCGCTCAGCGTGCTCAGCGTGCCAGCGAGCTATGGATTAACCAGAATACATTATTCGATCTAGTATGTAAACTTCATGTGTCAAAGTTTGTTAACGTTACTTATAATTTAGAAGAAGAAATCTGTTTTCTTTCTTACTTACTCATGTAATGGCTGTGCGTGCGCTCCTAATAAAGTTTCTAATTACTCCTGAAAAATATCGTCTCAATTCCCCAAAAACCATCATAAAGTTATCTGACTGAAAATCAAAGTGCTGAAGTGCTTGCTAGCGGGCCGACCATGTTTGCCGTAGAACCGACTGTCGTTGGAGCAAACGGTACTAATGTGGAAACCGCGTTTAGGCAAGCGTAGTGCCCTGCGTCGGCGACGAGATGCAGCGACGATCTGCGGGACGTAGCGGACAAGAAGCGCCGAGCACCGGGCTCAGTGGCACGTCTTGGGAGAGATCTAAATAGAATAGAATAAAAAAAGTATATACATATATGGATAACAAGTCAAATATACCACATCAACCTTTAAATGAGATTACGCGCGCCGACGCCAATTTAATGCAAATGCCGCGGATATGCATTTTGACGATCCAGCATCACTTTCACTTTCTCGTTTCAAAGTTTGTTGCTACTATTATAAAAGATCTAATAATGAAGAAAACAAACCGACAGACAGCGTTCTGCCATGATGGCCTGGCTATACATATATTTGTAACTTAAAATAAATGTACTAATTTTCTTTCTTAATGTGGGTCTCAGAATACTTTTAAGCCCAAGGTAAATAATATAGGTACTTACCTACATTTTTTATTATGTAATGGTAGAATTGTTTTTTGTTCAGTTTTATTAAGGTATAATATTATATACATAGTAGGTACATACTTATAATATTTTGATATCGCCTATTTAGTCACTAATTTTTAGAGCGAAGTATGAAGCTGTTGCTTATATCTTTTACTAAAGAATCTAAGTTTGCGAAATCTAAAGTAATATTATAATGAGGAAAGATTTGATTGTTTGTTTGTTTGCATCGAATATAGGCTCCGAAACTACTGGACCGATTTACAAAATTCTTTCACTTGAAGCTACATTATCTGCGCTGAACATAGGCTATATTATATGTATGTATGTATATTCCAAAAAATAGCGATCCTTACTAAAACTTCAATTATGTAACCCAAGGTGTATAAAAAACACCTAAGAAATTCCTTACATCGCGTGCGCTGCGGAAACTATTGATGATAGAAAGAATTTATGTACTACAATTTTGTAGAACACATCATCATCCACAAAAAAGTCAGCGACAGCAATATGTCTAACTATTATAGATATGTCATAAAGTGTTTTAATTTCAAAAAAATATAATTAAAATGACGACGCCAGAAAACGTTCCATATTTTTACTTTGGTATTAATCCTTATCTAAATAAATTAAGTACTTTAAAATTAAGACTGCTTCAATACCTTTATATTACTTTTTAAATTATTTTATTCGGATATTCCATTCGAAAGATATCACGAGTTCAAAAATGTAAGTATGTACTTATTAGAAAAAAGTCAGCGAGCGCCGCGCCGCCGCCGGTCACGGAAGGAAGTATATGTATACGGGGGTTTATATTAGGGTCTATCTATATTTTTAAATTTATACTGAGTAACATAGGCTATATTATAATGATATTTTTTATATAGGCTACCCGTGCGAAGCCGGGGCGTACTACTAGTGTTAAATAAAGGCGGGAATTTTAAGACCTGGTATTTTTATTTTATTTGGATGGCCCGGTTCCGGGTCGTGACCCGGTAAATAGAAAACGTTGTTTTAAAGGTACTATGTAGGTACATAATGATTCTGAAATTATTAACCTAGATTACATGACGTGCCTCAAAATACTTCTAATAAAAAATGTTTCATGCGTTTGTTGGAGTCATGTATAAATTTTAAAAAAAAACTACACACATGTTCCTAGATAGAAGAGTAAAGACCGGCGTACGCGTACTGTACAGTAGTGTATCCGAGTAGAGATGTGTGGGATGATGGCATGTACCATTAATACCAATCAAAGTATAGTACCTACCTACTACCGACAGTACATACAGTAATCGCCATAGAAGTAGCCAAGTTTTGGGAAAATAATGTTTGAGAGAATAATGCATCATCGACAAGAAGAAGAAGACATACAATACAGACAGTAGATACCTACAGTAGAGTACAGTACAGTGTTCCCTCACAAAACAATGCTCAGTAGCTGTACTGAGATGAGACTGACAGACTTACGAGTTTGTTCTGTCTGAGCGAGTAAGGTCTGATCTAGATCTGTTCAATGCTTGACGGATCGGAGGAACCCTATTATCACCTCGGAACTCATTTACTTTAAATAACGTTTTCAGGTTATTTGAGCTTACTCAAAGATCCAATCAAAACCAGAATCATCTCAAAAAAATGAAGTATGATAGAGTCGCTTGTTTTGTTAAATTATGCTTTAGAATCGGGTGAGGCAGGCAGTCACTCACTTGTTAGTTGTTTATTACAGTTCTCTTGTCATGCAGCAAGCCCGTGGGGTGGGGGTGGGGGGTACATGCAGCGTGATGCGTGGCGTGACCCGCCCGCCGCGCGCCCGGGCCAGCCAGCGGCGGCAGCGGGAGCGGGAGCGGGAGCGGCGCGTCCGAGCGGAGGTCGTCGGTTCACTCGTTATCAGCAGCTCCTGCTCCCCGCCCCCCCCGGCCCCGTACCGTCCGCACCCACACATATACCTAGTATACCTACTACCACACACAGTCCACAGCACAGCTATTATTGCCAAAGTAATAATAAAATCATTTTCGCGTGACGTGCAAGACCACTTTCTTTAATTGTAGTGAAATGTTTTACTTAAATGATTCTTGGTCTCATGTTATGTTTAACAGGCGTCACGTCACAGCTCAAGTAGTAGTAGCTGTAGCTCTACCTTTCATGCTGTGGGACGTGGGTTAATAAAGAATATTTGTTCTGTGTCTGGGTGTTACTATGTAGGTACGTATTTACAAAAAAAATGTATAAAATAATTCTATCAGCAATCTAGTTCAAGTTCATAGTACAACAAGCTTTGCTAAGTTCGGGACTAGAGCGTGATGTGTGAAATGGCCGTGAATTTTTTTTTTTGCAGACCACTAAGTAATGCAAACACGCAGCATTCGCCTGGGAAAGCATACCCTAACCCAGTCTTTCCCAAAGTGGGCGATAACGCCCCCTTGTGGGCGCTGCAGGTCTCAAGGGGGGCGGTAAGAGACCCAAAAAGAAAATGGAGGCGTTGTGTAGAGGGGGGAGGGGGGTGATTTGTAATTTTATTTAGGAGGCCTCTTAAACAACGACTGCAAGAGCTCTCGACTCTCAACAACAACTTGTGAACATCAACTAATATGAATTAAAAGATTGCTCAAACTCAAATTAATTAATTTAATTTGAAGTTATAGTGGTTTTTAATGTAGATGAAAAAATGGGGGCGCTAGAAAAATATTTATTCTCAAAGTGGGCAGTAGACAAAATAAGTTTGGGAACCACTGCCCTAACCTAACCTAACAACTGCAGGTTGTATTGTACCCCTTACCTACTGCAAAACATACGAAGAACTAGATAACTTTTACCCGCAAATTCGTACGCGCGAACGTTATTTCTTTATAAAAGGTTACCTACTTATTCTATTGCTTTTAACAAGCACAAATACAAAGTTTCACTGTTTTATCTTTGACAATGACGAACTATCATCCCTTATTTTCAAAATAGAAGTTATTTAAGTACTTACTTACATATTTGTTTTTTTTTAAATTTCTTAGTCAGTGCTTTTGTGCATTTTTATTTCGACAATGACGAACTTCCATACAAAATGTTCATCAACTGTTTTGATACCTTCAGCCTTTATTTTTGCAAAAAAAGTTATTCTTTTATATTTCCTTTTATATCAAGTACAAACTTACCTACAAAGGTACCTATATGCAAAATTTCATATATTGTCTTTGGCAATATTTTAGTGAAAATCGATTCTGTGGCTTAAGCTAGGCGTGACATCGTAAAATTTTCTATTTCCTTTAACTTTTAGGGTTCCATAGTCCTAGAGCCGTGACCGTGACATGGCTGCTTAAAATGTTTAACAGTTGACTAGTCCAAGCAAAAATCCCAACGATATGGAGGAAAGCTAAGGTGATAGCACCACTCAAACAAGGGAAATCAGACACAGACCCAAGAAACTATCACCCAATATCCCTTTTGTGTCACACCTTTAGGCTGTTTAAACGACGCGTAGAGGAACTGATAGTTTTGACAAGGGTGAATAGACCAGTAGTCCAGTCAAAATAGACTAAAATCCAACAAGCTGGATTTTTGTGCAGGCCTTGAATGCGTCATTACAAACGATATGTCAAAAGTCCCCATCGATCCCGGTTGTGCGTTGTTTTTTATTGGAGGTCAAAGGTCAGAAATTTGCGTTTCTTGCGTTTATATCTCTGAAACAACGAGAGCTATCGAAAAATGATTCAGTCAAAGTTTGTAGATCGTAAAATTGTCTACAGATCGCCCGTAAATTTATTTTTCCTTTCATTTTTATAATATTCCCCTCCTTTTGTAATGGGTTTCACCCTACTATTATTTTCTTTGGTTTTAAAAGCTATCGAGCCTGGTCTAGAAGGGGAGTCGATCAGATTAAGTATAATTCAGTTTTTATCGTAAAAGCACAAAAATATGTAAGTACTTACTTACTTAAGTATAAAAAATTACGCGATAAATATTGTACTTATTATGCAGTTGTGTTCATTTTCTCGAAGGACACACGTTCTTATTCAAATTTAACTCCGTTAGAATAATCATACATTTCACCCAAAATCTTAAGCTTTGCTAAAAATCTTCAAAAAAAAAATGCGCTCGATGTACATATCATACATTATGCATGTTATTTTAGTGCAATCATCTGCAATACATATAGGATGTAAGGGAGCTACACAACAACTTCAGCTCCAATTGTCAACCTCACCTGCACGCGGTACATCCTGCAGTAACCGACGAGGCTCTGGCGACCGGTCGACGGCGGTATAACCCTACTCATCCAGACACAGTCAAATCCCTGACCGCTGAGGGGCAGCAGGCTCAGCGGTGCGACAGACTGTGTCCCTGCGATCGCCAACCCGCATGCCCAGCGTGGCGATTAGGGCAAATCCTCCCTTATGATGATACACACGAGAAAGAGACGGCACCCAGTTCCCGGCAGCTCCGCTAGTCCTGGCCAAGGCGGCGGTCATGGAAATGGCGGAGCAGGGGGTGCTAAGAATCTCCGGGCTACGGTAGGCTGCCCATCCCAACTGACCCTGGCTACGTATAACGGACGCACTTTGCGACTTGATGAACACCTCGCGCAACTCGAGGTAGAACTTGAGAAGGTCAGATGGCATATTCTGGGGTTATGTGAAGTCCGAAGAGAGGGAGAGGACACCATAACCCTTGACCCTTGGCCACACGGATTTGGTAGTAGGAATCACAGGGGGCAAATGCTAGTCAACTTCCTAGAGCGCGCAGGACTCTTTTTGATGAACTCTTTCTTCAAATAGAGTCCCCTGCGAAAGTGGACTTGGCGAAGCCCCGACGCTGTGACGAAAAACGAGATAGACTTCATTATAGCGGATAAGAAGCATATATTCAGAGATGTCTCAGTGATCAACAGGTTTAATACCGGCAGCGATCACCGAATGGTACGAGGCACTCTGAATATCGACTTTAAGCTTGAACGCGTCCGCTTGATGAAGTCTAAGCTCCGACCGAACTTACTCCAAACCGCTGTGAACTCAGAGAAGTTCCAACTTCAGCTCGAAAATCGATTCGCTGCCTTGGAAACTACCGATGACGTAGATCAGGACCTACACAATGTGGTGAACATCCTCAGGGAAGAGGGCACGAAATTTTGCTCGGTAAGGCGTACGGGCAAAAAGTCTAAGTACTCGGACGAGACTCTCCGGCTAATGGAAAAGCGACGCCAGACACCACTCACCCCTACTACGCTGTCAGAACACACGGCTCTTAACAAGTGCATTGCTAAGCGCATACGCTACGACCTCCGTCGCTCCAATACGCTACGTATTGAACGAGCAATTGAGCAAAATCGGGGGTCCAAAGTGTTTGTGCAGCAACTTGGTAGGAGCCATCTGACACAGCTCACAACATCTAGGGGTGAAACCGTCGTTTCCAAGCCGGAAGTTTTGGCTGAGATCGAAGATTTTTATGGCCGATTGTACGCCTCGCAAGTTTCGTGTCCGGGATCCAGTAATGAGGATGTAAGAGCCACACTGACCCGCCACTACACAGAAGATCTCCCGGAGATAAGCCTTGGTGAGATCGAAATGGCTCTGAAACAGTTGAAAAATGGAAAAGCCCCAGGGGAAGACGGAATCACGTCGGAGCTCCTAAAGGCAGGTAGTCTACCAGTCCTGAGGGAAGTCCAACGTGTTTTTCAGTCCGTCCTGGACCATGGGAGAACTCCAAAGGCATGGAGCAAGAGTGTGGTTGTGATGTTTTTCAAGAAAGGCAACAAAGCCTTACTGAAAAACTACAGACCGATTTCACTCTTGAGCCATGTTTACAAACTGTTTTCCAGGGTTATTTCGAACCGCCTTGCGCGAAGACTTGACGAATTCCAAACCCCGGAGCAGGCTGGGTTTCGCAGAGAATTTGGCACCATAGACCACATTCACACAGTACGGCAGATTATACAGAAGTCCGAAGAGTATAATCAGCCGCTGTGCTTAGCGTTTGTGGACTATGAGAAAGCCTTTGACTCTGTTGAAACCTGGGCTGTTCTACAGTCTCTGCAACGATGCCAGGTGGATTGGCGATACATCGAAGTGTTGAGATGCCTATACAATGATGCCACTATGTCTGTCCAAGTCCAGAACCAGCAGTCTAAACCTATCCAGCTGCGCCGCGGAGTAAGACAAGGAGATGTCATATCTCCCAAATTGTTTACGAGCGCGCTGGAAGATTTGTTTAAGACGCTGAGTTGGAATGGGATGGGCATTAACATCAATGGCGAATATATCTCACACTTGCGATTTGCTGACGACATCGTCATATTGGCGGAATCGTTGCAGGACCTACAACAGATGCTGACCAGTCTTGCTGAAGCCTCACGACGGATTGGCCTGGGCATGAACTTGGATAAAACGAAGGTCATGATCAATGATCGTATTACCCCAGAGCCAATAACCGTTGCCGGAATGCCTCTCGAATTTGTGCAGGAGTATGTTTACCTCGGGCAGACTCTGCGGTTAGGTAGACACAACTTCGAGAGAGAGCTAGACCGGAGAATTCAGCTCGGCTGGGCTGCTTTTGGGAAACTTCGTCAAGTCTTCTCGTCATCCATCCCTCAATGTCTGAAAACGAAAGTTTTCAACCAGTGCGTCCTACCCGTTATGACCTATGCTTCTGAAACGTGGACACTGACAGTGGGGTTGGTCCACAAGCTGAAAGTCGCTCAGCGCGCTATGGAGAGAGCTATGCTCGGAATTTCTTTGCGAGACAGAATCCGCAACGAAGTTATTCGTCAAAATACCAAAGTGTTCGACATAGCTCAAAGAATTAGCAAGCTGAAGTGGCAGTGGGCCGGCCATGTTTGCCGAAGAACCGACAACCGTTGGAGCAAACGGATACTGGAGTGGAGACCGCGTTTAGGAAAGCGTAGTGTAGGACGCCCTCCGGCGAGATGGAGCGACGATCTGCGGAGTGTAGCTGGCAAACACTGGATGAGAGGAGCCGAAGACCGGGCTCAGTGGCGCGTCTTGGGAGAGACCTACGTCCAGCAGTGGACTAATATAGGTCGATGATGATGATGATGATCTGCAATACATACGTACTTAGAGCATATCGTGTACCATAGCTAGGGCTGCTATCCGTCTAGTCTGGGTCCAACCCGGACTACAATAATTATTGTATGTACCTACGGACGGAGTAATATAATTCGGAGGCTAATAAGTAAGACCCACTTTGGGTGGATGCGCTAGAACAGTAAGTAAGTAAAATATATATACATACTTATACATATAGGTAAAAGAGGACTCAGGGCTCTTTTGAAACTAAGTTCATTTATGATGGCCCGTTCACACGCGCGCGTTCAACTCGACGTTCAACGGGCACGTTCACATTCACGCGCATGTGAACGGTACGCCCGAGCCCGTAAACGCGCCCGTGCCCGTGCATGCCGCGAACCCGGCGAGTGTCGGTTTTTTGGCAAAGTTCAAAGGATGTGTCCGGGCGCCCGCCGACCGTTCACACGCGCGCGGGCAGTCAAGTCAGTCTCTCTCGCGCTTTCGTGACGAGTGGACTTGCCAAAAAAAGTCGCTACGATCGAATGTTGCAGCATGGAATAAATAAATATATAATGCTGGACAATCTACACAACATCATCTAGCCCCGAGCTAAGCAGAGCTTGTGGGGTACTAGAAGACATACATTACATAGATAGATATCTTTTATTAAGTATACCTACATATAATACCCAGAACACCCGGAATAAATATTTGCAGAACATACAAACATTTATCCCAAGGCAGGAATCGAACCCGCAACCTTCCGCGTTGCAGGCGGACCATCGCTTGACCAGTTGATTTAATTATTATTATTTGTTATTTTTATGTCTGTAAATAGGTACCTACTTAATACAATAATTAGAATTATATTCACAAACAAACTTACAACTATACAGTATTTACAAAATGTACATAGTCATATAAAATACATAAGAAACAGTTGAGCTATCTACAGACCGTTGCAAACGATCTATAGATAGTTCAACTGATCCAAATCAGTACCAATCGGAAATTATATTACTTATATTATTTGTAAAATATTAGATTTAAATCTTCTTCTTCTTATCGTGTCGATGCTACAACTGTATTTTGTTGTAGCATCGTGTTGGAAAGATTAGCCAGACTAGACACTGATTTGCCGTGCCTAGCTGTTACCGGTGTGCGCCACGAGGAGGCTCTTTCCATGCACCCCAGATTTAAATAGAATAATGCATTAGAATAGTCTGTAATGTTATTTTATCAGTTAATAAAGAATTTGAATCGCACACGAATGGTCAAACGAGAGAATTTTGACGTTCCTGGAATATAACACCGAGATCATCGCTGCTCGACATGCTGGCATTGACTGGCACGACCGCGCGCATGTGAACAGCTTGAATTTTCGCCGGCCCGGGACGGGCTGCGCGGCGTGCGTCTGAACATAGCATGAGGTAATCAATCAGGTGAGACTGTGAGACTGCCTGTTGTGATGGAGTGTTTACTTTAATTGGTTCTCTAACTTCCCAGCCGTGATCTTTCTGGTAAATCAATCAGATTTTTGTAAATAACTTGTAAGTAAGTACTACAATTACACGTCTTCGTCGTCGTCGGTAGCGCGGGTCAGCGCTTATCGCTGCAGCCGCGCCCCGCGCCCCGCGCCCCGCGCCTCGCGCCCCGCGCCCCGCTCCTCTCGCCCGCACCCTTCGCCCCGCGCCCCGCGCCCCGCGCCGTGCGCTCGCGGCGCGGCGGCCCTACCGCTCCGCGCTCGTCGTAAACCTCATTTCCACCTTTCAAGGTACATTTTGCGTTCAGGAAAATGAGCATTATATAACAGCAGCTTCCGATGTACATACTTGCATGCGTGCTGTCATGTAATGTAATAGCGACATGGCACGACACCGGCAAGTGGGTGTATGAGCATGATTCTATTCTAGGAGTTGGGCTGGCTGGGGTGAGGTTAGCAGGGGGACAATGCACAATACACCCCATTGCGGGACGTCAGTGCAGATCTTATTCCCCCAACCAGAATTAGAATTAGAGCATGATTCTATAAAGGATTGTGTTTTAAAGGATGGATCAAAATCACCTAGATTTGCCCTCTTGCCACACCATTTTTCGGTTAATCCAACGCGGCAGTAGTTTTCCTCGGCTAGGCACGAGGGTATCATATGGTTAGTAAGGTACTCACCTCGGTTCCAATTATAAAGTACACTAGTGTGTTACGCGGCAGACCACGGCGGCGTGGTGGCGCGTTTAGAGCTCCTTTCAGTCCAAAGAGCCAGTCGCCTGGCGCAGGGGCCGCAGCCCGGGCCGGAGCTGCCAGGGCTCCGCCGGGGCCGGGGCCGAGCCTCGAGGCGGGGCGCGGCGCGCGCCATGCTGTCGGGCCGCGCGAGAGCCTACTGCCACTCGACGAGTTTGAACGATTTTGCTTTATCTAATCGCAGGATGATAGCGTACCGCCGCCGCCGCGCGCGTTCATTTAATGCTGCTTCTTGCAGTTTCTCAATTTTGAAACCGTTGTTCGGCTATTTATAGATTGGTGGAGAACGGCGCCCCTCAGAAGGCTTTATGACTTATGACATTGTGAAATTCGCTAGAAACTGGTGAAATTACCGTTTTAGAGCTTTTGTTTTTTGATCTTCAACAGGACCTTGCAACATACTGAATGCGTTATAGAGCGGGGGCCACTCGGGACAAACCTCAGCTCTTTAATAGGCCAACAACAACAACAACAAGGAAGACAAGCTGAGCTGACTAAACTGCATATTTCTTCACGCATTATTCCTCATTGGCGTTTCGCACATAAGCATTATTATCTACTTAGTTTATGCAATTGACGCTCATCTAATTTTAAGACCGACGTTAAGATCAGACTCTGGTTTTTGATATATAGGTCGAACGAGCATACAAATTCAAAAATATATCGTCTGCAATATAAAAGACCTGCGGCGACGCCACGGTCTATTAAATATGAGGAGAAGTGAAGTTGCTTATCAGAAGCGTGACATTGTGGGCGAGTTCACGACCCGCCGCCGATACCGTCGCCCCGCTCGAGCCCGGCTGCCGCTACCATGCATTCTGTCGGACGTCGCGTCGGATCTTACAAGTAGGTAGACGATGTTTTATTACCTACCGTACGTACCTGCTACTTAAACGTTTCGAGTCCGAAATTAAAAACCAATCAATTGCATCTTGTAATCCTCCGCGTCTAGCCCCCGAGACGGGCCTCGAGATGACAGCTTCGAATCATCTCGGTAGAAGCCATCTGCGCCGACGCGACGCGGCGCGGCGGCGGTGGCACAGCACGACACGCTCGGGAGTCGGTGCCGGTGTACACTTACCGTAGTGGTACTCGATCTTGGCGGATGGCGCGGGGCTCTCCATGGCTAGGGGCTGGCGGCGAGCAGGGCGCGCGGTCGCGTCTGGCGGCGAGCAGGGCGCGCATGTCGCGCGGCGCGGCGGGAGGCGAGACGCGCGTGCGCGGCGCTCCACTGCGCGCGAGTCCGCGCCGCGAGCGCGCGCCTCCCCGCCCCGCGCGCGCGCCGCAGCCCCTCGCCCGCCACGAGCCGCCGCGCTGGCCGCCTTCGTCTTCGCCGCCGCCGTCGCTGACGTAACGGCAGACGTCGCTGACTCCTCTGACCCCGCCGAAGCCCGACCCACGGACCTCCTTCGAGACCGACTGCCTCCTCCATCCTCCCTTCTCTCTTGGATACTCGGATCGCTGTCTACACTTCTACAGTGTTCATCGGTAAAGGTCATCACGAGACTCGAGACTCAACCTCGAGTTTCCTACATGCTGACTTCTATTATGTACCTTTAATATATTCCTGAACTGACACTCGGCTCTCCGTATTCATCAATAAACACGTACCGCGCGCACGCGCCAGACGCAGCAAACGCCAGCACCTGAACAGGGTCTCGTTCCTGCCTGGAGACAAAAGCCTGTGAAGTGAACTTCAGACCTTCGATGTTTTAAAAAAGGTGGAAGTGCGTCTGTGGATATTCCGAACACCCAACATAGTAGATCAATGATTTTAATAATAATGTAACTAGCTGCAACCGCGACTTCGTACGCGCTTGCGGTATATTTAAAAAAAAAAACAAAATCGTTTTTATTGGAAAAATCGTATCTAAAGTGATGAATTTTTTATATTTTAAAAATAACATTGATTTAACGCTTCTTAAACACATCTGTCACTTTTGTTTGCACTGAGTGAGGCACATTGATGACTAACTCCAAACCAAAACCGCCATTTTGCCATTTGTGGCATTAAAATTTGAACAGAGAAGTGAAAATAGTATATTTCATTACTAGTTCGGAAAGGCTGTCATTGCAACGAGTTCCGACAAATGTCTACACGAGCCGAGGCGCAGCCGAAGGCGAGGGTTGACAGTCGGAACAAGTTGCAATGACGGTTCCGAACGTGTACTGAACGACTATTTTTAATACAGTTGCGAAAAAATGAAGCAATTTTATAAAATAATAATAATATAAAACAACTAAACTCGCAAAGAAAATTTCTACAAAATGGCGCCAACCGTAGAATATAAAAGAAGATATTTTTTTTGATTCGTTCTGGTAGGCACTTCTATTTCTATCTATTTTCATTACTGCAGGTGTACCTCAAGGGGGTGTTCTTTCCCTTCTCCTTTTCTCAGTATTCATAAATGCTATCACTCAAGTTATCTCTTCTCATTTCCATCTCTACGCCGATGACCTACAAATTTATCATCATTTCAAGGCTGATGAGGTCTCCTATGGTATTGACCAAATTAATACTGACCTATGCAACATCCACTCCTGGGCCAAGGCTTTTGGTCTTTTGGTTAATCCATCGAAGTCTCAGGCTTTGATTTGCGGTAGTCCTTATATGCTAAATTTGATTTGCAGATCTTCTCCTCCTCCTCCTCTTTTATATGCTGACACACCTATCTGTTATTCTGCCTGTGCCAAGAACCTGGATATTATTTTCGATTCTCAGCTGTCTTGGATAAGTCACGTCAATGCCGTTAGTAAAAGAGTTCACTTTTCGTTTCAATCTCTCAAGCGTTTTCAGAAATTTCTACCTATCGAGACTAAAATCACTCTTTCTCAAACTCTATTATTACCTCTTCTCGATTATGCTGACTCCTGCTATTTAGACGCCACGGAGGAGATCTTAAATAAATTAGAGCGTCTTCAAAACTTGTGTATCCGTTTTGTTTTTGGTCTACGCAAGTACGATCATGTATCTTTGTTTAGGGCTCAGTTAAAGTGGTTACCCATCCGTCGTCGTCGTGATTTGCACATACTGTCTCTCCTTTTTAACATTCTCAACAACCCTCTTACTCCTTCCTATCTTCGTGAGCGTTTCGACTTCCTTGTCCCACGTGGTGAGCCCTGTCGAACCGCTAAATCCCTACTACTCAAATCTCCTCCTCACACCACAAGTCGGTATGGTAACTCTTTCACGGTTCAAGCTGTAAAGCTTTGGAATTCACTCCCTCATGCTATTCGCGCTATATCGCTTTTGGGCCCTTTACTTTTCATAATTTTCATATTTTGATTTCCACAATATTAAAACAATAAAGGTTCTGTATTGCACCTACTACGTGAGAAGCACTCTTGAGTATGCCTCTCAAATTTGTAATCCCATTTATAGTACCTACCTATATTCAAAGGATTGAGCAAATACAAAAGAAATCTGTACGCTACTTAAATTTTAGGACGAAGGCTAACTTACATGATTATGAACTTTCTTGTAAAAAGTATCATTTGCTACCGCTTGCTACTAGGCGTAATATTGCTGATGTTCTATACTTAAGTAAATTCTCCTGAATTGTTAGGTAAATTGCATTTCTTACCGGGTGAAAAATACTACATTACTTTTATTGTCAAAAATTGGGGTTATACATATATGAGTATTTTAATAAAACACAGTTTTATGTAATACTTTATTATATTTGTAACGAAACAATGTGATAATAAAGTATTTATCTCTTAAAATAATATAATAATAGTTTTAATGAAATCACAGACTAAATTCAAGTGTTATTTACACATGACTTATAAAAAAACAAAAATTAGACTCTAAACATACCCAAAATTTAAAAAAACGAGATATATATCTAATCAACATGAGGTATTCTTACTTAAAATAATAATTGCAGCATACATTAATTTGGCCTTTTTTTTTTTAAATATCACTCAAAGTTAAACCATAAATAATCTTCTTCTTTATGATATAATATTGATAATGTTCCATATATCTATACTTTTTGGGCACATTCTTCGCAAATGGATACAGCATGTTCTTTACATATCTTTTTATGGCATAAATTGCAATCCGTTTTAGTTTTTTTTGTCCTTTTTCCAAGGAAACATTGCAGGCCCGTATTTCTTCGCCTTCTTGCTCTGAATTAGAATCATGCTCACTATAATCTTCATTTTCTTCAATTTCAGAGATATCTTCTTCTTCATTGTTTTCTAACAACATGCACTCTTCTATTTGTTCTTCATTATGAGGAAAATATGACATTTTGAAAGTCTAAAACAACAATACATTAAATGTTGACTAATAAAAATTATACGACACAAACAGTCGCTACCGGGTAAAAAATACCCATACGTACCCTATAAGTCAATTGTGGCTGAACTCTGCGCGCACACTGACCACTTATTGCAAATTGCGGACTGTTGCACATTTCTCGAAAGGTACCTAAAGCAGCGCGGCACAAAATTAAGCACAAAAATAAATATTCACGAATTTACGCAGTATGTGGTATTTTTTACCCGGTAGCGCCTCCTGCCGAGTTAATAAGCTTTAGATTAGAACAAGCAAGAATTAGTAGATTGATGCAATAAAAATAAAATAACTTTTTAACAAAAAAATTCAACCGCCGAAAAAATGAAAAACCTTTTTATTCTATCCTTCTTAATTAACAAGTTTCATACTTATGGACGTAAACCTGCAGACCGTGAGTAGTGAGTGAGTGAGTGACTCACACAAAATATTCAGTTTAGAAAAAATGGTATTGGCAACCTCAACATCATTTTCTAAAGAGCTCTCTATAGAAACCCCACGAGTATGAGTTTGATGACAATTCGAGGTTTAGTTCTAAGTGTGGGAACCAAACATCCCAAAAATTAGTTTTTTTTTCTTCGAATTTTCTTCTTTTTGTGAGAAAATCATAATGCGGTTCACAGAATACAATATAGTATCCAAGTTGCAACACCTTATATTTTCATGAAAAGTGACTGTGACATACGGACGGACAGACGATATGATGAATTCGGGAATACGGGTTCAGTTTTTTGCCATTTGGCCACGGAACACTAAAAATATGCTTTTATGGTTTAGGTAAGCCAGTGCCATCTAGCAAATGTTGTTTGAACTAAAATAGCGCACTTCTCGCCGCATTTCACGCGACAAGAAGTAGTTGTTCCTAAAATGTAGTCCAACTACACTTAGTTGTTCGATAGAGATGCGCTAGGGGGCACTATCTCGAAGTATACTTATGTACGAAAATTATAAATATTTGTGATATTGATGAGTAGAATAACTGTACCTACTTTGATTATATTGCTGATGTTCTAGTTTGAACGAATTCTGGTGTTTTTTTATGTACTTACTTATAAAAAACAAAAACAATTTTTTTTGACAGACGTCACTGCCCACTTGATAGAAGCACTACCTTCCATGCTGTGGGTCGTGGGTTTGATTCCCACCCATAGCAAATGATGAACATAAATATTTGGTCTGTCTCTGGGTGTTACTATGTATTCTATTCTATGTAGTATTTATTTACAAAAAAAAGTAAGTACTTTACCTACTTATTTTAATATTCATATCAGCAATCTAGTTCCCATAGTACAAGCTTTGCTTAGTTTAGGACTAGAGTGTGATGTGTAATTTGTCCGTGAACATTTATCATTTATTTATTTATCTATCTAGGTATATCCGTAAAAATATGTGCTTGCCCAACTCGAGTGAGACGGCCAATCATAGCACTAGCGGTCGCTGCTGTGATTTGGCGGGCACAAAATAAAGAGTAGGGATGGGCAAAAAATATCGATAAGTATAAGTATCAAAATATCGATATTTTTTCTGAAAAATATCGATATATATCGGCGATATTTATTCCAGCGATATATCGATTTTCGATATTTATTTTCAGATATCAAAATCGATATATTTTTAAAGCTCTAAACAACGAGTGCTCCTGATGTCAATATCAGACAAATTCTGTTTTGAGTAATGTTATGTTTAATTTGTTTTTTTTTAAGTCAAGCAATGAAAAACCTGTTTTTTTTGAATAAAAAAACTGATGTCAAAACAGCCAGATGTGTATTTGCTTTAAAATTTCGAATATTTTGACAATTTTTATAAATAATTGCATATTGGGCAAAAAATATCGATATATCGATATTTCTTGGATGATATAATCGATATATTTGAAAAATATCGATACGATAAATATCGATAAGTATATTTTTTTCATTTGCCCATCCCTAATAAAGAGTATTTCGTCTCTACACTGGTTATGTACTCGATGGTTGGCTTGGCTTGGCTTGGCATTGGCAAGGTGCGCCGCACGGCTCTCGCACGCACTCCACGTCGACACAGCGCTCTGTGTGCACTGGGCGCTATGTCGTCGGCCGCTCCCGAGGTCACGGTGCGAGACGCCACGCGCGCCGACATGCCACTCATACACACCATGATACACGTGAGTTCTTGCAACAGCTATCATTACAAATCATGACATTAAATCCCTCAGGTCCGTTTCGTCAAATAGAGATGTAGTCGTAAAGCTCAATATAGTATTATCGCCTTCGCATCTTAATTCCTAATTGTTAGATAATAAATACGATAATTATTATTTATAAGTAATTTAACAAATACACTAATAAACTTTGCCTCTTTATAATATTAGTATAGATATAAGTATAATTAATGT
Organism: Ecliptopera silaceata; assembly: GCA_932527185.1. NCBI lineage: Eukaryota > Metazoa > Arthropoda > Insecta > Lepidoptera > Geometridae > Ecliptopera > Ecliptopera silaceata. The sequence goes on along the minus strand of OW052193.1, from coordinate 47,916 downwards.
ATATGACGGAGGAACTGCCCGGAGACTGTTTTTAAAATGTGTGACGTTACCATGACGATCCTCATCCTCAGGGCAGTCACTCATGATGGTAGTTGGAGCAATCAAACGCCGTTGAATTTTTACTGCCTTTTATTTCTTTGCTGTAGTTGTGAAGACGTCCGAACGCTCCGAAGGCTCCAGCAAGAATGTGCTGTGTTCCGTCGGGCGTTCGTATTTATAGCAAACTGAGGCTCGCACAAGAAATATACAGAAATTAGTTTAGAGCGCACTAGATTGTTTTTTAACAATTAATCAAGTTTAACAAATCATTAATTAATCATTTATGATTTGTTAACCGTTTAACAGTTCTTTTAATTATTTAATTACATTAATCAATCAGTAATTTAATTATTATTCGTAAATATTGTAACAAATCAGAATAAAATTGTTGTCTTATTAGAATCTTGTTATTGTTAATTTTAATTATAACCGTCGAACGTCGCTGCGTCGATATATGTATTTGTATACTTACATATTTTTTTTACAAAATATTATTTATATAAAAAAAAACAAACCATCTACGTAAATTATGTTTTTGTATGAGACTATGAGCGCCCACTTGATTATTAAGCATTTTGTTTTTAAAAATGTATTAGTCATTAAAGCGGTAATCGAGTAACTTATCAAGATAACTCAATTTAACGAAACTCTTGCTATACACCGACCGACATATAACACATTGCCAAAACGTACCGATAGCGCGATCTAGGATTCGTGCACAGTAGCGCCATCTAGTGGTAAACACAACAAATTTCAAACTTGCAACGTGTTACTGTTTGCAAATTAAAATTTGTCTATGTCTATGTCTAACTTTACTCGATTTTAGTATTTACCTACGTAAAGAAAGTTTTATTAAAAAAAATCTTACCTTTTTGCTTATAACTTCTTTAATTTTGAATTAAGGGCAAACAGTTTTATAAGTAATCATATTTGTAAGCAAAACAATTTTGCTACAAATTATGACCAAAACGGTTTATTTTTAAGACGCATAGTTCCCAAGATATTGCGTAAAAAGTGTTTTCACCCCTTTTTTTTTCAAGATGGCGACCGAGAGACCGGTGGCGACCCCACAAACTTGAGGTTAAGCTTCTATCGACTATCGACCCCACACACATGTCTTCTAAAAAATGCAATATCCGGTCCCCAAATTGTAACATTTCGATGGACTAAGAATTTGTTTTTAGGGCGGGCGCCTCTCAAATTCGATTGAATTCTGGCGATTAATAACGCTATAGCAAACATGCGCAAAATAGCGACCGAGCAGTTTCGGAGTAGGTAGAAACAGAAATGTTCATTGCCCATACATTTCGGTTAGAGGGTCAAACTTGTCGGAATTTCAGCAGTTAGATAATTTGTTAACAGGAACTAGCTGCGTTCGAAGGCATGCCCGAGGGCCCGGAGCTCAGCGTCGCCGGTGAGTCGAGTCGAGTTGGGTTTTCATTCACATTATATAAACTCTGACTAAAGGCTCTCTCCTCACTCGCCATTTCGCTAACTGGACATTTGTTTATCAAAATAGCTAGATGTGTTTCGCGATAGGTACTTATTTAAGTTGATGCTTCACTCGACACGCGCGGGCAGATCTGATCGAAGACGGGTTCGAGAGCTCGCCGGCGTGGTTCTTCGCGCTGGTGGCGGAGGTGCGCGGCCGCGTGGTGGGCTACGCGCTGTGCAACCGCGCCTACTCGTCGTGGACGCGCCGCGCGCTCTACCTGGAGGACCTGTACGTGCGGCCCGCGGCGCGCCGCTGCGGGGTCGCCAGCGCGCTGCTGGCGCGGCTTTGCGCGGTGAGTGTCTGTCGCACGCAGTGCAGTGCGGTGCGTGTTGAGTTCGTACTGTCTCGACTCTATACGTTCGTGATCTCGGTGCGCAGATGGGCGTGTCGCTGGGCGCGCGGCGCGTGGACTGGCACGTGCTGGAGAGCAACGCGGGCGCGCGCGCGCTGTACGCGCGGCTCGGCGCCCGCGACCTGCGCCTGTCGGAGGGCCGCGCAGCGCTGCGGCTGGACGCGCCCGCCATCGCCGCCGCCGCCGCCGCCGCCGACCCCCCGCCGCCTCTGCTAGCGGACGATTGATTAAACCACCTGGCTGCTTCGATTCCTACCTTGTATGTTACGATTTTCCGTAACTACCTTAGAACAAACCGATTCGCTATGAGAAGCACGGCAAAAATAAATTGAAATTATTTATTGTGTCTTTCTGCAAATCGATAAATTACTGATGTATCATTCGCGTAGGGCAAAGCTTCAGAAAATAAAACGTATTTAGGTGAGTACCTACCTAATATAATAATATATTAAAATGTAATAAAACCCTCAACTTTGCCATTTTGTATAGAATTTTTATTTATTTAACAATTAACCTTTTATATAGGTACATACTAACCTTGGCCGGAGAAAACCCGGACGCGTGACCCGAGGGTTGGAGGACTTTCGGATCGAGAGTAGGGAGGTTATAAATGCAACCTCGGACTAAGCACTCCGAACATGGTGCCAATACCGCTTGTCACAAGAACAGAAAAAAGAAGATGAACGCTCAGAAAAAAGAAGATGAACGCTTTTAGCTGTTTACAGCGAAAACGAAGTAGCACGTGCTACGTTACGTTGGTGAACCTTAGCTGCTGGTGCTAATTCTAATTCTAAGTGGGGGAATGAGATCTGCACTGACGTCCCGCAATGGGGTGTATTGTGCATTGTCCCCCTGCTATAACCTCACCCCAGCCAGCCCAACTCCTTAAAGTAACGGAGAAGAACCCTGGGTTGGTGGCAGCATTGTTCTAGCATCCCCGGTGTTGTGGTGGATGGCGATAGTGATGAACAGGACCCGATCAGCTCCTGCAGTCCCGTTTTGGACCTGGCTTCATTTGTAGCAGAGCAATGCAGTAGCACGTGCTCTACGGTTTCTTTTTCTTGAAGACAACCGCGACAGAGGTCACTGTCTGTCGCTCCGATTTTAAGTAGATTGTGATTAAGATCACAGTGGCCTGTGATGATGTCCACCATCATTCTTAAATCTTCACGTCTTAGTTTGAGCAGCGTTGATGCCGTGTGCCTGTTTATTGCTAGAAGCATTGTTTTAGTGTGTTTGCAGTCCGGTGTGCGCTCCCACAGTTTCTGATGTTCCTTCTGGGAGTGCTGCTGGCGCTGCTGCTGGAGAAATTTACTTTTCTTGGCCGAGAAGACGTAACAAAGACTATTTTTCTGGAAAATAAATTTATCTTTATCATGTCCCCCGTAGGACGTTTAAAGGTAGTCACTGCGGTAAAAGACGTAAAAGTATAAGTATATCTTTCTGCCTACGAAGCACAAACCCAACCAGACGGAATGAGCATTGAGCGGCGCGGCGGCCGGTGAACACATCGAGCCAGGCTCGGGCTGCGCGCCTGCGCGTTGTGCCGCGCCCCGCTCCCCTCTCGGCAGTCCGGCTCCGGCAGTACCGAGCGCGAGCCCGCGCCGAGCGCTGAGCGTCTAGCGCTTCCATACTAGCGTACGACGCACGATACGAACGACTCCAAACCACAGACCTTGCTATTATTACCCGCGACTTCGTACGCGAGGGTGCACATTTTGGAAAATGGTACTCAAAAATATTTTTTAAATTTGATTTACTATACTGACCGAAATATCTGTCTCCAGTCGCCACACTCGTCACACACGTTCGATATAAATTCACCTTAACCATAAATTATATTCAGTAGACTAATTCTACTGCATAAATTTGAATTATTAAATTAATTATGTATGCAAATAAATAAATGATTATGATTAAGTAGATAAATTCATCTCATTAGGTTTTTAGTAGACTACGTGATTCTATTTTATGTGTCAGTTACTTGCGACCTTGCGATTTAACCGCCGCCGTTATACTGAAAAGCTAAAACTACTAGGTACCTACTTATATTTTTTATTGTATTCTAATTACTAAGTTCTTTTAACCTTTTTTTTACTTTAAACTACCAATTATTAAAAAAAAAAAAGATTTATCAACATCAGAATAGGTAGGTACTCTGTAAAAGTTCTGTCATCCATCATCATCATAAAATATATACAGAGTGTAATGTAACCGAAGGGGGTGGACCAAAGGTGTCCGGGCGAGGGGCGAGGGGGAACTTCAATGCCTTTCGATATATAACGATAAAGTAAAAGGCAATCTAAATTCAGACCCCTGAGTTGCGTTTTTTTAAACCCTATTTTAACCCTTTAAAAGATTTTAAATTAAAATTTTTGCTTCAGTGTTTAAAATAAGCGCGGCAACTCAGGGGTCTGAATCTTTACTTCAACAAAGACTGCGCGTTTACTGACTGTATTATCTAAACAGTTAATGAAATAACTATTTTATAAAAGTCTATGACAATTTTTTCGCTGCTTAAATAAAATAAACATAAATAGGTAATGAAGACTTATTATTGGTAAGTTTGTTTTTCGAGTAAGTTAATATTAGTGCAGACCTATAGGTTGGTACTATCCAATCCAAATACATATCATTAACTACTAACTTTACTGTAGTAATGATACTGTACTAATGTCAGTCAGAAAATAGTTGTGTGCCTTTACGCATTTCGCTTTTGAAATTCCTTTTAAAAATTGTTCACGTCCTTGTGTTAAACAGTTCGATATAGCAAAAATATGCCAAACTGTGGTTGGAAATTTGCCGCGAAACGCGAATCATCAACAAAAAGACAACTAACTATCAGGTGAGACAGCCGGCGGCTGTCTGATGCAGCACCGAGTCCGAAAAGAGGCCTAGTGCCGCACTCGGAAGGTAGGGGCGAGGCAAGAGGCCATGCGCCTTGCGTTCGCGCTGCTGCTGACTCTCGCAGCCTCGGGCGCGCAGCAACCGGCACCCGCGCCTCTGCTCGTGCTGCGCGCCGCGTGCCTCGCGCCCCGCCCCGCCGCGCTGGTGGCCGCCGCGCTGCAGGAGGCGCGTGCGCGGTCTTTACGTGTGCTCACGTACGAAGGTGAGCATCGCGGCTCCGGAAACGGGAGAGGCGCGGGAAAGGAGAGCGGCGGCGCCTAAAGCTGGCGCTCTGTTCGCAGAGACGTGTGGCGTCGGCTGGAGCGGCAGCGTAGTGCGCGCCGGCCTCGGCGCCCTGAGCGCGGGCGGCGCTCTGGGCACGGCGGGCGCGCTGGGCTCGGCGGTGTGCGATGCGCTGCGCTCCGCGGCCGCGGCGCTGGGCCGCGCGGCGCCCGCGCCCTGCTGGCGCGCGGCTGCGCTGGCAGAGGGCGCGGCGCGCCTGGCTGTGGTGCTGGGTTGGCGGAAAGCGACGCTGGCGACGATGGCCGGCGCCGAGTGCACGCGGCTTCTGGATGAAACGGCGCGCTCGTTGCGCGCGGCGGGTCTCGGCGTGCGGCGCCTCTCGCCGTTCGATCTCGCCGCTCCGTCGGACGGTGAGCGACGGCGCGACATCTCCTACGTGATTCTTTTAATATTGCACGGAAATTTAAATATCTTACGTTTCCTCTCAGTGGTGATCCTGTGCGTGTCCTGCGAGCGCGGCGTCGACGGTCCCGCGCACGGGGCCGCGCGCGCGCTGCTGTTGCACGCCGAGCGGACGGAGGAGGAGGAGGGAGGGGGGCGCGGGGAGAAGGATCTGCGCACGCGCGTGGACGCGAGCCTCCCGGCGGGGAAGGTGCTGCTGCTGCACGCTGGGCCCGACGCCGCTGCCACGGACGCTCTCGGGGCTGCGCTGGCGGATCTGAGGCGCGGCGCGGAGGCGGAGAGCTCCGGCTTCGAGGCCGTGCGGGCCGACCTGCAGCTGGAGGAGCGGGTCGGAGGCGCGTGGCGCAGCGCCGCCGAGCTGGCCGTGCGAGGGGAGCGGGCGCTGGGTCCGTCGGCGAGCCTCGCGCTGCACGTGCGCGTCGACAACCTGACCGCGGAGAGCGCGGCGCGCTGGGCGACCGAGAGCTCAGGGCCGGCGGGCTCCGGAACGGTGACGGTGCTAGTGCTAGGCGGCGCAGTGTTGGTCGCTTCGGGCGGCGCTGTGCTAGCGGCGCTCGTTCGACGTCGCGGCGGTCGTCGAGGGGTAGGTCGAACCGCGCCGCTGCTCTCGGCAGCCGATTTTTCGTTCCCGGCGGACGAGCGGCGCGTCGGTGACGGTATCGAAACGATGCTTTCGTGCTGGCTTCGACGCCTGCACGAGTTCGGCGGACCCGAGCCGACATCGGACGAGCCGGTGGCCCCGCCGCGCCCCGGCGAGCTGGCACCGCCGCGCCCCGGCGAGCTGGCACCGCCGCGCCCCGGCGAGCTGGCACCGCCGCGCGCACCCTCGCTGCCCTCCTCCACATGTAGCGTCAACCGCGTCGCGGTCGATCGTCGAACTAGATACAAGGTGCCGATCGGTCGATATCTAGGTCTCCGGTTTCGAGTTTTATGATAAAATCCATCGTCCGATAATTCCGTAGGGCGATCCGGTGCACATGAAGTACCTGCCGCCGGCCAGCGCCGAGATGAAGCGGCCGGCTCTCGACGTGCTGCTGCTCATGCAGGGTCTGCGTCATGAGAATCTGAACCCGTTCATAGGTCGGTCGAGGCGCGGCAGGAGCGGCGATAGGACGAAAGGGGCCGTGCTGACCTTAACTTCGGTTTCAGGCTGGCTGCCGGCACCGGGCGCGCTGGTGTGGGCGCACTGCTGGCGCGGTTCGCTCGAGGACGTGCTGCGCGAGGACGACATCAAGCTGGACTGGACGTTCCGACTTTCGCTGCTGACGGACCTGGTGAAGGGCATGCGCTACCTGCACGCGTCTCCGCTGCGCGTGCACGGCCGCCTGACGTCGCGCGCCTGCCTGGTGGACTCGCGCTGGGTGCTGCGCGTGTCCGACTACGGACTGCCGGCGCTGGCCCGCGCGCAGCCCTGCGCGGCCCCGCCGCCGCCGCCCGCTCGGGGTCCGCATCGCTCGCACGCCTCCGCCCGCTGCATCCCTCTCGCACCGCATGCCGTCCTCTCCCTCGCTCGCGCGCGCCTCCGACGATGCACTGATGCGACGCTCTCTCCGCTTGCAGAGCTGCTGTGGACGGCGCCGGAGCTGCTGCGCGACGCGAAGGCGCGCGCGCGGGGCTCGCAGGCAGGCGACGTCTTCTCTTTCGCGATCCTCATGCAGGAGGTGATCGTCCGCGGCGAGCCCTATTGCATGCTGTCGCTGTCGCCGGAAGGTGAGTCGCGGGAGGCCGGGGCTCCGGGGCTCCGGGGCCGAGTCGCGACTGAAGCGCGCGGTTTCGTTGCAGAGCTGGTGGAGAAGCTGGCGCGGCCTCCGCCGCTGATCCGGCCGTCGGTGTCGATGGGCGCGGCGCCGCCCGAGGCGGTGAGCGTGATGCGCCAGTGCTGGAGCGAGGCGCCGGACCACCGGCCCGACTTCCAGCGCCTGCACGACACCTTCCGACGGCTGCATCGCGGCCGGTGCGCACTCCCCTCTCTCCTCTGTGTCATCTCTCACGCTTTCGACGACCTGCGTCCGACTGCCTTCGCTCGACGGACCCTTTGCTTTCAGAAAGATAAACATCGTGGACTCGATGTTCGAGATGCTCGAGAAGTATAGCAATAACCTGGAGGAACTTATCAGGGAGCGCACCGAGCTGCTGGACATGGAGAAAAAGAAGACGGAGCAGCTGCTTAATAGGATGCTGCCGAGGTAGGTCAAATTGGCGGCGAGAGCGCTGAGAAAGGCGTGAAGTGAATTTTATGCACCATCACGAACGTTTAGGAAAAGCAATGTAGGTATTCTATTTTCCTCCTACAGTAGATACTAAATATCGTAAAAATAGCTTTGTATATCGTGCTAGTAGGTAAGTCTTTAATTGGTAAGCATGACCTTGACCCATTCAGCTGTAGTAAACCATCCATAGGGAATAAGCTTATCAAGTCTTTCTTTGACCAATTAAAGTAATTTGTCACAACTTATAGATAATAAAATAAATCTTGTATGCTGTTACTTATTTTTTTGTTTTGTAAGTATTGCTATTCTCTTGCTATTAGTGAGGACCTGTATATGGCTCGCATGTAACCTTAAACTGTTGTTAGGTAAGTTATTATAAGCCGATGGTCTTCCTCAAATAAATAAATAAATAAAATAACAATTTATTTAGTAAAATCACAAGAATCATTCATGTAAGTCATTTGGACTCTTCTTTGTGTTAAGCATGAGTAATGCCGGCATCATGTTTGTGTGTAATCCTTTATTAGTTGTATTGATTCTGTTAATAATATTTTATATGCTGTTACTCTATTGAGGACCTTTAAATGGCTCGCTTGTTACCTTATAGTGTCGTTATGAAACTTTATTATTGGCCGATGGTCTGCCTCAGATAAGAAAGAAATAAATAAAGAGCTGGTATCGCGGCTCGGCGCTCCGCAGGGCGGTGGCGGAGCGCCTGCTGCTGGGCGAGCGCGTGCAGCCCGAGGAGTTCGCGTGCGTGTCCATCTACTTCAGCGACATCGTGGGCTTCACGGCGCTGGCGGCGCGCTCCTCGCCCGTGCAGGTGGTGGACCTGCTCAACGACCTGTACAGCACCTTCGACGCGGCCATCGAGCGGTACCGCGTCTACAAGGTGGAGACCATCGGCGACGCCTACATGGTGGTGGGCGGGCTGCCGGAGCGCGCGCCCGACCACGCCGAGCAGGTGGCCACCATGGCGCTGCACCTGCTGCACCTGGCGGGCCGCTTCCGAGTGCGGCACCTGCCTGACACGCCGCTGCATCTGCGCATCGGACTGCACTCGGGACCCGTCTGCGCCGCCGTCGTCGGCCTCACCATGCCGCGTTACTGCCTCTTCGGCGACACCGTCAACACGGCCAGCCGCATGGAGTCCACGGGTGAGCGTCGGCTCTTCATCCTCCGAGGCCCCCTACTCCCTTCCCCCCCCCCCCACCCCGCTGACACTCGCTTCGTGCGCAGGCGCGGCGTGGCGCGTGCAGGTGTCGGCTCCGACGGCGACCCAGCTGCAGGCGGCCGGCGGGTACCGGCTGCGCTCGCGCGGACTCGTGCAGATCAAGGGCAAGGGCGCGATGCACACGCACTGGCTGCTCGGCAAGGAGGGCTTCGACCGGCCTCTGCCGACGCCGCCGCCGCTCGGGTGAGGATCGCCAGGTCGCGCCGGAAGCGCCATCTTGGCACTAGCGTCCGCGCTCACGGCTCGCTTTACTATCGCAGGTCCGAGGAGGTGCTGCTGGAGACCGACCGCGAGAACGACGGCGAGGCATCTTCCTCCCCCCCCGCTCGGCCCCTCCCCGCCTGCCCGACCTCGCCGCCGGAGTGGCGCGGCTTCGTGTCAGCGGACAGCAGTCCTCCGCGGCTGTCGGCGCGCTACCGCTGGCTGCAGGGTCGCGGGGCGGGGGCGGGGGCGGGGTCGGGGGCGGGGGCACTACGACGCCAGTGGTCGCTGGAGCGCGGCGACACGCTGGCGGCGGCGGCCGCGGCGCGCTCGCCGCTGGAGCCGCGAGGGCTGGTGTCGGGGAGCGCGGCCCGGGCCGGCCCCGTGCGGTACCGCACGCGAGAATCGCGTCCACCATGAGCGCCGCGTCCGCGTATAGTTTGACAATAATACCGCCCTACTACGATATCCCCATTATTAGTATGTACCTAGTAGTACGGGGGTTAGGGGAGCCACTTTGTCCCGCTGGCCGCGAGCCGTCCGGTGATAATGATTGACGCCGCAATTCTTCCTAGATTCTGTATTTTTTAAACATTTTTTACGGTCTTTACAGATCTATTGAATTAAATAAAAATAATGGAAATAAGTGTTACTTACATCTTTAAAAGGACCCCGATAACAAAGAAAAATTACTGAACTGAACTAAATTTGATTTGATTCTTATATTGAGGTATATGAATCAAATCAAATTTAGCTATATAAAGAAATTATTATATGTATATGCTGACCCGTGCCCACTTTGTTGAGCATAATTCGACCGTTTTTCAACAACCGATTTTTTTAATTTGTTGCTGCAAAATCTCTGCACGGAAAGCTGCATCATCTGGTCCATGAAAGAGCTTTTGAAGGGCGACCTTCGGTGCTCAGACGTGGTCGTTGACTGAGTCTCAGAAGACCAAACTAGGTGTCTGCCAAAGAGCGATGGAGCGCAGTATTCTGCGAGTAAAGAGTAAACAGACCGGATTCGAAACACCATACGGCGCGGCGGCGCTCCAAAACTGGTATCGCCGATGTAGGTCGCAAGGCGGCGAAGCTGAAGTGGGAATGGGCGGGTCACGTGAGACGTCGTGGACGCCCGAGGAAGGAAGTGTTGGTGCGACGACCTAGACTCATTTAACCGGGAAAAAAACAAGTTTTTTTTTAGGTTACGTTAAAATAACAAAAAACCTACCCTAACCTAACCTAACATCTTTTTTATTAAAACCTAACCTAACCAAAATAGAAAAACAACCTT